>OX467309.1:32500-10032500 GCA_950108535.1 Agriphila straminella | reverse complement strand
GTTGACAAGCTTACATTTGAGGTCGTATGCACTTATTTTGTATGAAATGAACTACAAACATAAGTTTGATATTGTTTTTTATGTGATATAAATTACAAATTACCATATTAATTTTTTTTTACACTTACAGCATATTTACAAGATATTCTTATTATTTATACCACAACATAAAAGTCATTTGTACGTAGGTACATTATTGTAATAGTTAGGTAAATTAATAAATTCCAAATATAATAAAAATTACTAATAATTATTAGTATAATATAGTTTCAAGTTCAACTGTAGATTTACAGTTTTTTCGATATCTTTTTTTCTTTATTGTGCTAGCGCCATCTATTCTATTCGCTGCATTAGCCATACCAACACAGTTTTGGCAAAGTCTACGGTACGGCATACGTAATATTCAACTGATTGCACAGATGGCGTTAGTGGATAAACTGTTTTTAGATCGGAGCGTTCAGTCGAAAACTGTTTTTGAAAAAAATTTAGTATCCTTCTTTTGGATTGTTTCACATAAATTCTCCAACAGATAATTAAATGTTTCTTGAGTCATTCGAAAATAGTTAAAGAATTGCTTATTGTTCATTTTTAGTTTATCTAATAATGAATAGTAAGAACCCTTTAAATACCTAACTTTAATAAGTGGATCGACCCAAAAATTTACTTTTCTACGTTGTAGATATTTTCTCCTTAAATGTAAAAGGTAGAGTAAATAAATAGTACGACGACTAGACGAGGACATTTTTAAGTCTTGTAAAATTGGCGTGCGTGTCTGTACTGAGCGTAGCCCGCGCCGTCGCCGTCGCCGGGCCGTCTAGTGGAAAAACGGAGCGCCAGCCCGTCGTCGCCGTGCCGGTAAGTGGAAAACCGCCCATTCGGTTGTCTGTCAGTCACTTGAAACTTTTGACAGGACGTTCACAGTGATTACGTTCCGAGGCATGGCCGCTGTAAAGCAGAAATTAGACGGTTTATCAAAAGTGATTCATTTTCGGAGCCTTACTATGAGCTCTTATAGCAGGGCTTATATTGAACTGCCTTACTTTTTCGTACTATGACCTCAACGGTTAGTATGAAAGCAGGCCTTAAACAGTCCTGTTTCTGAACGGTTTCTTATTTGCTGATGGTAAGCCCCCTGTGACCAGTGAACGACTTTTTGTATAGGCACATCAGTGATTAAAGATGAAACTACTTAATTAGACACTTCATTTTCGATGCTTCATCTGATGAAGCATCGAAAATGAACGTAAAATGAACCATTTAATTTCGGCTTAACAGGTCCTGGTTTGCTGCCGGCTAGTATAAAGAGATTTCTTGGAAAAATCCTACAATTGTGATTGTCAACCACAGTGCCGGGCCCGCAAATTTGTGGGGTAGGTAGTTTATTTTGTATGTTGAGGGATATGAAAGAAACCACATTGTTTTATAAAATTTTGTTTTAATAATTGCACTTTCAGTAATATTTTGCCACAGTATTTCCAATAATCACCATAATAATCATGAAAATTAGAGAGACAAATGATATTCATAAAAAAATGATTGAAAATCTACAACATTCAAGCGCAGTGCCAGTTTAAAAACGTGTCGCCAAGCGCAGAGCCAGACGCGTACTGACCAGGGGCTTTCACTTAGTACTTGACTCACTACAAGGGAACGCGGCCTAAGATTTTAGTTGCAGATTGATTTGATAGATGGCGCTCATTTTTTGTTTGTCAAACAGTCGATAGATGTCGCTATCCCGTGCTGAATCGCGGTATCGTGTGACTTTCACAGTTTTATATAGTCAAAGCTGATTTGTAATTTAATCAAATTATTTATTTTCTTCAAGAAATGGAGAAACATAGCCCGGTTACCTCCCTAAAAAATTACAAGTCAAATTTTATAGAAACCTATTAGTACCTATAAATATCGTAGACTTTTTGTCACATTTCGCTAGATGGCGTTGATCACTAGGTCTGACTGATAACTCTATCTCTAGTATTAATAATGTACTCTATGGTACTGACTCTTATAATTTGCACGGTGCTACTCCGCAGATTTGCGGAGGGGGCACCCCGCGCTCGCTCCGCACCCCGCAGATCTGCGGGGTTGGCAGCAAACCTGTTAAGGCCATGATGGCGCTGGTAATGACGTCATGAGTGACGTCACGCTTGATAATGTAAACGCACGCTAAGGTGCAAGCGGACCGGCTGTTATCACGATAGTATCGATATTATTGCTATGCGGACCGCAGCCCTAGTCGACGTCACTGTGCTTGCAACCTAATCTGTGCTGTCACTGTCACTGTGTAGTGTGTGTGTGTTGTCTGTCTGTACTTTCTGTTTGTGTTGTTGATTTATTTCCTCAATATTTTATATTATTAAAATGTTTTCAGCAATTAAACTAGTGATATTTGAAAACGGAAAGTTGTTAGAAAGTATTACTAAGGATACTAGCACTCAACCCAATCAGTTAATAAAATCTTTAGAAAATTTTCAGCAATCTGCAAATGCAATGCTGACAAAACTCATAGAAACACAAGGAGAATCAGGTGTTTAAACCATTATTTTTAATTTTTCTGTATAAGGCTGGGTAAATAATAGAGTTAAGTGTATAACACCATTATAGACTCGCAAAACAAATAAAAGTACTTTTGAGTGTGGTTTGTTTACAAAACTTTTTCTGTAATTTGGCTATAGTGTACAAGCAGTGCTGGTTCTGTGTATACCTCAATCAACATGATAAACTCAAATAAATCTTCAGACATGACTGGACCAATCATAATCATGTTTTGTCAAGTCATGAGCACAATCATGCTCATCCCTAAAACATTCAACTCATAAATGTATTAGTGACCACTTTGAATTGATTGATTGAGCCTGGGAATATTAAATTATTTCTTAGGGGATGAGTAGAGGTCATCACTGCTTGCTCCAGTCCAGACAGATTCTGAAGTTAAAGTCTTGAAGCATGTAGATAAAACGTGTAACTTTGCAGTTCCATTAAACTTACGCCGAGCCAATTAATTTATTAATGTATATTGAGTTTGGGAAGCCAAAGAGAAACAGAATTAGCTGAAAGAACAGTCCAAAATACTTTTGGACTCCCTCTGTTCTTTAACTAAGGCTGCCCCAAACAAAATTGAAAACATGCGCACATAGAACAGCTCCAGCCACAGTGAAATCAGCGCATTGTGCCTAAATCTCACTCACCAAAACAAGTACCTACAATGAAAACGAAATGTATAATAGACGATTGAATTTCGGATTTTTAGGTCTATTTAGGCAGCCTTATCTTACTAAAATTTGTATTTTACAGTTAATGTTTCTGATGAGGCAGAGGAGGATGAGGAAGATGAAGATGAACAGGTGAGCCCAAAGAAAAGAAAGAAATGACAAGTTGATAGAAATAGTTATGTACTTATGTAGTTAAGTGTAGTTGTTATTACCTATATGTGTAAATAAATAAAAGTATTATGCTATTATATTTTATTTCATTTATTAACTTTATCATCTAAACATATTGAACAATAAAAGTTACATAATATTTACATGAGTCCTATATACAAATTGATTCTTATTATTGCCATTGTACTCTTAACTTTTATCACAAGTATATCAACAATAAGTTATAAATTTCATTTACTTTTCTCTTATTAAAACAGAATAGCAGGTTTTATAATAAGGGCCCGTCCATTATTTACGTGAGGCGTTTTTCTAACTATCCTCGACAATGTAAATGCTAAACTTCACGTTCTCGGCTTACTTCCCGCAAGACAGTGCGGGAAGGCCGGGAAGTAGTATTCCGAATTCAAAACTGTAGAACTCATCAGCTTACTAAAACTTTATAAGCTAACTAAAAGTTAATACAATTTTATTTCCTCCCATTTTTTGAGAAAAGCATTATACAAGCCTTGTGACGGAAGCAATTTACATTGCCTCGAATGATTTAAAGCCCTCGTCTACGGCTCGAGCTTCAAACCATCCTCGACAATGTAAACGCTAACTTCACGCGCTCGCCTGTAATGTAATTTCCGCAGAAACAGTAACGCGAGAAAACCGGCTTTAATTAAGTTAAAACATTTTCTTATTTAAATATTTCTAAATCCTACACAATAACAGGGGCGCCGGGTTTTAAAAAATCCCGTGGGTGGGTGCTCCAGCTTTTTTAATGACATAGCTAAGCTACTTATATTTTTAGTTATTTACTTATATCAGTACTACTCACCAGGGTTGCCACCTTTAGGACAGAAAATGATTAAGTTTAAGTTAATGTTTTTTTTAAATAAATGCAACGGAAGCAAAGCAAGTACCTAGGTATAATAATATTTACAATAAAAAATACGCATCTCACCAAGGGGTGAATGGGGGTCGAAAAATCACCTCGCGTAATTAATGAGCGCCCCCATAGCATTTACACTTGACATTTGACATTCATACTTTTTTAGCATAACATCTAAAAGATATAAATAACACAACTGTAATGGAATGTTTTTCATCACTTTGTAAATATTGATCACATTTTGTAACTAACCACAAACAACATAATAAAATAAGTTACTTAGATGTTTGTCTTATCATAAATAATTTCATTATAAAATGTACTAGATACTTATCTACTTAATTTAATATTATTGTGTACTTTGAATCTTTTGATCTAATTTTGGAAGCATTAATTATGATAGATTTAGTAGAAACTATTTTGCTTACTTTAAAAATAGTAATGGAATGTACTGTAATTTACGCTGATAATAGCGAATGTAACGAACGAACTGTACCTATCTATTCTGAATGAATATTGCTTCATAACACGTCGTCTTTTTACCTTAGTTTCGACCTTGAATGTGTTGGATCATATCAGCTTACTGCACGTTATACGTGAACAATAAGTAGATATCAGTGATCACGTTGACTGTTTTACATAGCATAACGTAAATAAGACAATCAGCAAAAAAGACATAGGTACCTACCTATATACCTAAAATGATTAATCATATGAAGTCGGAAATACATTTCAGTTTACATCGATCATACAGAGTGCGAGCTCTAGACTCTCATTATGAGATTCCGTAGCAACTTAGACTTAATATTACATCGTATACTCGTATAGCATCTAATTTATAAAGCAACACTTCTTACTTTTTCTTCTTTTTATCGAATACCTTTATAGATTATTAAAAGCTACGGAACTCAATAATTTATTGGAAACAACTATTTAGTTCAGTCAGACTGCCGCTTTACTTACACACGAATAGCAACTGTTTGTTATCTCGAATGAACGATTGGAGTTTCTGTAACAGTGTTCGTTTTCGAGTGTAGAAAACTATGTCACCATTACATGATTATTGTTTAAGGTCGAGTGCGGTCTCTACTTGATTGTAAATTAATGATAATGTGATGGAGACTGTCTTGTTCTATTATCATTGTCTTGTTTATTCTTGGTAATCTTGGTTGGTATCATAAAGCAACTAGGTATCTACCTACATACCTACCCACTTGGTCATATAGGTAAGTATGCGATATTCGCTTGTGATAACTTCAGATTACTATATCAAAGCATTTTTTAAATATACCCTAAATTATTCTACGGAAGAGCTGACTAGTTTATATTCGTTTTGTTCTCTGGAGGGTCTGAGTCAGAGTAGCATATATCACAACCGCTAACGCCGCAATCGCACATAGACGCTGGCCTTATTGAGTGACGGAATTTCTGAAAAAGAACGATTAAAAATTATTTATCTTATCGGTTTCTGTATAATGTAGATAGGAATTATCAGAAAATATCAAAATAATGGCGACGTAAGTAGAACTAGTAAGTACTTAATCTTATAAGGCAATGAATAAACATATTAGTTCAACTGTACTGTGCGCAGTCGCAGTTCGCAGTGAAGGGTAATTATACAACTCTACTTACTTCCCCTAAAGTGCTGCCAGGCGCTCGAACCACGGTGACTACTGCATACACGGGGATGCACAGCAATGACAGGGAGGCTATGGTCCACCCTAGCGCCTGCCCCCAAGCAGGGTACGCGTATTGGCGGTAGCTAGGCGGGGTGTAGTCCACTAGACTTGCCACCCATAACGCTAGCAACAGCGCCGGAGCTGCTATTAGCCAGCAGAATCGGAAGTATAGCGACGGACACTGTCCTGTAATGAAAACATAAAATTCACATAGAATTCACTTTTAATGGTAACACGAACAGAACACAATTCTCATATTTTATTTTCCGAGGCAGGGGAACTCGATGGCGAAGTGGTTTAGCGCATGGCCAGGCGATTGAGAAGGCTTAACAACTTTATCAAGAGTCGGTCATGGAATGTGTGACCAAAAATTTTATTATCTCGAACTAATCCGTGCTTCGGAAGGCACCGGCTCCCGGCTCTATAATATGAAGTCTTTCACAGCCACCAATCTGCATTGGGCCCGCGTGGTGGGTTATGGCCCACCCTCCTTATCCACCCTTAAGGAAGGCCTGTGCCCCAGCAGTAAGGACATTAAAAATGGCCTATGGTCATTTTCCGAGGATAAACTAGCCATTGGCTACGTACTTTAGCCTTTCATTCTTACTGCTCAATGACAGTGGGATTCTGAATTGTTTTGATCCCCTACCTTCGTACAAGAGTAGATGTTTTGATAATAAAACTATAATACCTAGGTGTTGCACATGTTGTGTAAACGAAATAGGGACCTTGACTCGAGTCATAAAGCCCCCGGCAACGATCAATTGCGATTTGTCAATTTTTACGTCGATGCCATTGTCAGAGCAATTGACAATCGCTTCAATTGTATTATAGATGTAAACGCGCGATCAATTTTCGCGTCAATGAGCGTCAATTACGTAAAAATTGACAATCGCAAATGATCGTTACCGAAGCGCTCTATACAAGTTCGCCGTGGGGTTTTTATAATTATTGTGATAAAATTATTATAAACTTTGCTAAAAGAGTTTAAGCTGCTATACAAAATAGTCCGGTTATCTTATCTTTTTAGTTTCCTACAAAAACTATTAAGTTGTTACCTTGTCCTTGACTCTATACCGTGTAGTGTACGTAGTTAAAAATACCCTTAAAACTTATCCGCATTCTGATATTGAAAGCTATTAATTGTGGCAAAGGTGCAAAAAGTAGGTTAAAGCCACACTACACATACAGGTAGGTATAGTACATTTGGAACTAGCGGATGTACACATGTGTTTACAGAGCGACAAAAAGTGATTATCTCGTCTGACCATCGTCACATTATGGACGGATATTCACGGAGTTGAATATGAATTGCCTTGTTCACAACAGCCAGTAATCGCAAGGTTTATTAAACCTTGTGTGATACTGATAAATAACGTACAAAGTCATCTCTCTCAATAACGAGTCACGAGATTTGTGCTCTAATGTAAAATTTACTAATCAAATGAGAACAAAAAAAATATGATGACGTTACAGTTACAGTTGACGACGATTTTGAACTGAATAATGTGTAAACTGTAAACCTACATGAACTTAATAAATATGGTACAATTACTCCTTTAGGTATAGATAGGTAAGTATCTTAGATGTGTCTTTTAACTTATAATGTAAATTTTATTAGGCTCTTTGCACTCACCAGTCATTTGTTTGATGTTTTTTGATAATCGGCCTACACCATAGAACCAGGCGATGGCGACGACTTCGAAAAAGGCGAGATATGTAATGCTGAGAGAAGCGGCGTAGTGGTCCATTAGTTGGAATACGTATATTCCACTATGGAGGATATGGGGTATTCCGAAAAATAAGGATACCGCACAAACGCACAACACTAAGAGTTCATGGTAGACAAGCCTCTTGCGTATCATGTCAGGAAAACCATCTTGTATAGAAGTCACTACTACTTCTACTATTGCAAACTGAAAACAAAAATTATAAAGTAAGAAAAGTATATCAGTCGGGATATAAGTAAAAAATATTTAATGATGATTTCCTTACCTGACTATTTAAGCCAAGACATAGGAACATGAAGAAAAATAGCACCGCCCAAAGCTGTGATGCTGGCATTTTTGCGATGGCCTGTGGGTATACCACAAACAGCAAACCGGGACCTGAGGGCAACCATGACCTATTATTAGTACCTATATTCCTGTCTGCAGGCTGTTTTATTTAATTCATTCGAACATTCAGGCTGTTAATAGCACCCTAGCGAAAACTTTCAGGGCATAGTCGATTCATGATACATCTGAAGTGAAATTTTCCGTCGCAAAATTCATGAAAAATGTTGTGTCTTTTTTATTTTTCTATCACACAGATGACATAGAGTCTGTCTTTGTTGCATAAAAGTAGAACCTAAATTTACAGAAAAATAATTCAAATATCAAAATTTTATAAACCCGCAATGTACAACTGTTTACCCGCGATATTATCTAGTTGTTTTGTTTCGCGTACATTGCTTCTTAACGAAAAATCAAACAAGACGTGGTTCCATAGAGAAAGTTGCTTATTTCTAAGGGTAGAATCATTCCTTAAAGTTTTCGCTAGGTGCTACTAACACCCTGTATAGTATACTACGAGTATGTTGAAAATGCTAAAGTAATACTCACTATCAGCGATTACGTCTTTCACGCTAGTATTTTGCTCAATAGCGATGTTACCGATCGTAGCAAAAGTGAATATTCCAACTATGAGACTTGTGACTGCGTTGATCAACGAAACGGCCAGTGTATCGTGAAGGAAGTTGTTGTCGAATCGATTGTACGAAGCGAACATAATCATCGAGCCGAAGCCGACTCCGATGGAGTTGAAGATTTGTGACGCCGCATTCACCCAAACCCTCGATTGTTTTAGCAGTTCCCAATCAGGCTTGAAGAAATATCTCAATCCGACGTCCGCTCCTTCTAGTGTTAGTGATCGACCCAGAAACACTATTATCAATAGGAACGGTAAAGTTGTGGTGAAGTAACGAACTTTCGCAGATGATTTGATGCTCTTCCATAAGGCAAAGTAGACCAGCACCCAAGCACAGACCAAACAAGCAGCAAGTTCCCACCTCATGCCACCAGGAAACTCGATGCCGGGACTCACATTTAAAACCTTTTTTCTGAAAACAATAAACAAGTTATTGTAAACATTTAAATCTATAAGATGATAAAATTTCATTTGATAGATTACCTATACAGGGTGCCTTATAGAGCCGACCGAATATGGTAGATTGGGTACCATACACACAACAACCCTGGAAAATAATTATTAACGAAAATTACAACTATTTTTCTTTTTTTTCTTTTTATGATGAACTGCATAGTGGCAAGTGCAACCCTAAACCGAAATTGTGGGATTGATTATCGTCTATTGAATAGGTAGCTTAGGTACAATAGTCAGGGTTGTCATTTTGCATTTTTCCTTAAACATAAAAACAAAACTTTTCAGTCATGTGGCGGTTTTCAGGTGCTATAATATTTTCCTGGGTTGTGTCAGTTGTGTGCAGGGTACAGGTACCCTGTCTACCATATTTGGCTTTATAAGGTTATTACCAAACAGCCTGTACAATTATGTGAACCCAATTATTGTTATTATTTTCGATCAGGAATTTAATTAAGTATTTTAATTATCATACTGACAACCTCAGCCGAACCAAATAGGTACTAGTAAGTTACATTTCATTTGTCATTATTAATTGTTCTCAGTCGCGTGGGTCTTCATTATTATGGTTAATTTATTATGTTATTGAGGTGCACCGTCTTTAAGTCTGTATATTCGCATTTCAATGAAATTAGTGCTTTCCAAAGAAATTATCTAAAGAATGAAAGCATTACTATTGATGTAAACTTTAGTTTTAGGAAGCAAAATTCTAATTTTTTCTTCATAAGACCTTTGACGTATGAGAGGTTATAGAGAAAAACGTAATAAATTATCAGGTATTTTGAAACGAAGACAATCTTCAAGTGTAATTTTAAATTCGCTTGTCAGAGGTGATTTTCACATATAGAGAAAAAAAATTAAAAAGTGATTTTAATCACAGAGAAAATATTAAAAAATGCTCAAATCGGTACACTTTGACATGATTTTTTACTGGTATTTAAAGATTCTAAAGTCATTTTTTATTTTTTTAGGAATAATGAGGCATTTGTCTAATGTATTGCGTGTTTTGTATATCTATATATCTATTTAATTATTTAATAAAAAAAATCAAGTTCGCCCTCATGTTCGCACAATGACATTAAAAAAATATCATTGCTCACGCAGAGTTGTTTTGATCATTTGTATTGAAAATTTTAAAATGGAACGTTATCGGAATATACAGCCTTAAGTCGTGCGACATGGCCCACATGCTTGAGTCTAAGGCTCTCCGCTGCGTTAAGCGGGACACGCGCGCGGGGCGATATAGATTAGAGCTTACTCTACTCATGCAGTGCATTGTGGAAGCATCTGTCCGTCAAAAATCCAGCAATCTATATTCCCGCGCCGTGTACCCGCGGCGGGATCCCGCTTAACGCAGCGGAGAGCCTAAGGCTCGGGCCCTTCTCCCTGTGTGTATGGAGAGTGTGTTTGTCAAATAAAAATCAAACCTTACTCGAAGAACTGTTCAGTAGGTGTCTGGGATCCGTTCGGCTTTGTATGGTTGTGGAATGGGACCCAACAATGGGCTGTATTCCACCTATTCGAGCAGCTAGCCCACGGCACTTGAGACTTAAATGACGTGAAGAAGTAATAAATTGCCCACGCTATAATTACTGCGTAGTAAGTAGACATAACGAAAGAGATGACAACACTTGCTAGCCCAGCACCTAAAAGAAATAAATATCGAAAGTTAATATTAGAGTGCGAGATCTTAGTAAATAGATAACCAACTTTTCTTATAGAAAATATGATTTTAAGTCATGATATTATTGTAAGTTTGTATTTGAATAAAATGATAATAAAATTATCATGTGTCACCTTTGAAAAGTGGACATATTTGTGATAGCGCTCCAATGGGTCCGTGTGCAGTGTACTGTCCGATTGCCAGCTCCATAAAGAGCATTGGCACACCGCATACAATGAGTATTATGAAGTAGGGGATGAGGAAGGCGCCTGAAACAGAACACTTTCTTAGAGCCTACAACTTCAACAAATATACCTACAGTCTTTGTCGCTGAAATACACTTCGGAACATACGTCTACCTACACCCAACACATTTGGTTTGAGTAGAATAGTTTCCAATAAAACGGGTCGAATTGAGTAGGTACCTCCCTCCTTTTGAAGTCGGTAATGAAAACATGATAGGTAGGTACCAATTTTATAAATACGAAATGGAAAATAGCAAATGAAGTTACCAGAAAAGAAAATAAGGAGTCCTGACAAATTATACAAGACAAAGTTTTTTTGCTAGCGACCTTCGGAGATAGGTTCTTCTATCATCAAATATATGTATGTATTAAAAACAAAACAGAAGCGTACTAGTTTTCTTAAGTAGGTATATTATATGATGAATGTAGGTAGAGATAAAGAATCTAGACGTTTCGTGTACCTGATGTCACATAATGTCCTTGATACCAATGAATTGACCCACAGGAACTGGTAATTAACCTATCCATTTGAGAAAAGGATAATTTGCGCTCATTATTTTCATGCGGGCTATGTAGACGAAGTGCTGAAGTTTATTGCGTTATCGGCAATTATTTCATATACGCTAGTAATATAATTAAGTCTAGCTATCTGATATACCTACCCGTATTCTAGGACACATGATCGGTCGAATCCAAACTACAATCACATACATTTAAAGCGCTAAGGTGGGTCAAATCCCAATATTCAATTCAAATTATTGAAAGATTACGGGCGTGAAGCTATCATGGAAAAAATATATAATGTACTTGAAATAATACACAATAGATTTATTTGAAAGCATTTATAAAAATGTTACCACTTTTGGTGTAAAGACCCTGTTTCTGGTCTTATTTGCAAAATTTCTCGGAAACAGAACATTCGTTTATGTTAAAACCAACCCATAAAAATCGGCGATGTTAATTGAACAGATTTTTTTTAACTAACTTGAAAGCGAAGAAAAGTAATAAAAACATGTAAAAATTGAGAATTCGGTGTAAGTTCTCAACGCAACCGCCGCGTTGGAACAAGCACTGATTTGAACCCAAAGTGAGTAGAGTTACGTTCGATTTCACTCCATCACGGATCGACCCGCTCGGATTGACCCACCTTAGCGCCTTAATGCGAAATCTAACGTTATAGTTCTCATGAATACGAATTACTTTTACAAAATACCCACTTTCTACCAAGTACAATACCAGCTGCTTCCATACAATACTGAATGCCTTCGTCTCCGTAATGTACTGGGTCCAGAATACAGATGTTTTAACTAATTTTTTTTATTTTATTTATTGAGCACTGCCACATGGTACATTTATGATCTTGTACTTTTTTCTGCTTGGTAGGTACTTGTTAGTTACATATTTAATTACAATAACGCTATTGATTGTTGACGCACCTTGAGGTAACTACAATTATCGAACAATGACAAACGCCTTTTAGTTAGGTAATAAAATAATATCATTAATGGCGATAAGATATACAACAATTACTATACCATACTGTTAGTCCTTTTCTTTTAAATTAAAATACGCCACCCGCATCGCATGTAACAAATTAAGAAGCTAAATATTGTTTTAAGATTAACGGGTTAGTCATAATGCTAGGAATATGTCAGCGTGTGAATGATTTATTAGCGCGTTGTGTAGTATTATTGGTTTATATTTGTGTAGTGTAAAGTACCACTTAGTACTCGACGACACAAACACATCGTGGTCACGCTCCGTTGTGTACACAGCGTTATTTTGAAGATTAGCACACCTGACGCGATCGGCGGAGATTAGAGATTACTTTATACTATGTGGATTTGATAAAATGGCGGAAATCTTTTTGCGAACGGTTTATCGTCTATTACATTGCGCGGTTGATGAAAAAAAAATGTATTTAAACAAGTATTAGAAAAAACACAAAATCAAGAAAATATGAATGAAATTTTAGTTATGAACTTTTGCTATGAATGCTAGTGATAAAAATGATAGGTAGCTAGATATCCAATTAACTTTTGAAAGTAGTGTGATTATCACGATCTAAAAACTAAAGTTTTTCTGTAAGTATAAGGTAAGTACTAGATTTTCGGAACCCATACATGTATAAAATTATCTCATGGAAAATGTTTATTATTATCGAAGTAAATTCGTGCACAGTTAATTACATTTAAATTTGCTGGTCACAGGACATATTATTATTCTAGAGTAAATATAGAATGTCACGACGTGCACGATCTTTTTTGTCGTCTAAATGAGTTAATTTGCAGTTATGATTACCTATAGAGACACAAAGTGTCTAGCTAGCTAGAGTCTTCGATCAGCTAGACACTTCGTTAGACTCTAGCTGATCGAACAAAATGTGCAAAAATGTTTCGTCATTTTAAAACCAACATAGGAGTGTTATCTATTATCAGCTACTTACTGGAAAACGGTCGTCAAATTACACTTGTCATGAATTTATCTAAAATATTCAGGTGTGGTTTTATTTTCATAGGAAATTATTTTTTATGATCTACCATATTATTCTATGAAGTCCACGATTTTTAAAGAATTTACTGGCTTGTGTTAAAAAGTAGGTTGGCATTTTAGAATATGGCAGCGTGCCGAGTTTAAAAAAGAAGACTTTTCACTAACTTATGCAAATATTATTTTGCCGACGCTATCAAAAGGACTGTTTTGAGAGTAAATTCGTATAATTATACTGGAAATTAACTTGACTTTAGGTTGAGTGTGGCACTCAATCACTCTATACATGCATGTTTTGGAATTTCCAGTACAAAAATAGTGTCGCAACTCTACGAGTAGCTAGAGTGTGTAGTAAAATTATCCCTCGAAGATAAAGTCTGGCATGATCACAGAATACATAGAAGCACAAGTGTATGGTGTAGTCGCGGTAGAAATTAAAAAAAGGTAATAAAAAAAGAAATACTATAATGATGGATGATATCTGTGTGTCAATTCTCTAAAATTATCTCTACGATGCGCTGTCACATAGACGCCAGCGCTCGGACGACGCGCTCGCCGCGATGGTCGGAACTATTATTCTATACAAAAATGACGTTTGAGCGTCGAGCGCATCTCGACGCTGCGGATGTTTTTAGAGAATTGAGGGGCTGGATGCTTACCGCCGCCGCTTTTGTAGCAAAGATAAGGGAACCGCCACACGTTGCCAAGACCGACCGAGTAGCCTACGCAAGCTAGCACGAATTGTATTTTGTTGGCCCAGAACGGCCGACGTGGTTTGAGATGGTGGTCTTCCACGTCCGCTTCTTCTTCCTCGCAGCTCTCGTGCGAAGCGGTGTCTTCATCTGGAGGTCTGGATACAAACAAAAAAAATATTATCAAAAATAAAGGCATCATTGTTCATGTTGATATAACGTTGTTTTACAAATGTATATTAAATTAAATCTTGTTAACTGACTGTCCAAGAAAAGATGAGTGTATTTTGTTCAGGGTTCACGTATGTTTGTATGTATGTATGTGAGTTTCATGATTCCACAATAACTTCTAAATGCCTGAACAGATTTGGATGTGTGAAGTATCATTAGAATTCTTACATTGACACACACACACTCACACATACACACACACACACATACACACACACATACACACACACAAATAAATAAATATATGTAAGTAGGCCTAATAATTTCAATAGTTTTTAGGCATGTTTGTTAATTCGTTTTATTCGTTTAATTGCATACATATGTACCTTTTGCTATGGAGGAGCGGTGCCGCCTAATACAGGTATAATTAATACCTACTTGGTTGGTTCCAGCCTCAGAATATTGCTTGTACTAATTTTGTAAGAAATAAACATTTTTAATTTTTAATTTTTTTTTTAAATTGAGCCCAAGTGACACTGGCTATATGTATACATATATGATTTTTGAAAAAAATCAAAATGTCTTCAATTCGATACGGGTACCAAATGAAAAGCACATGCCAAAACTTGTTACTAAAATGTATGAAATAAAAAAAAAAAAAAATTGTGGTAGAGTTCGTTCTTTTTGCCTGAATTAAAAATAAGCCCCTCATATTTAATTTTAAAAAAATATTAAAAACACGACGGCTCTACCAAAAACGAACTAAAAAGTAAATACTAAGTGTCGTTCATTGCAGTCGCGGGACCACTTTGATAAAAAATTGTTCCGCACAACACAACGGTCCACCGATTGCAATGGCACTTAATCAACACACCATTTTAAAATAATGAAAAAAAAACGAATGTTGGGTGTGAGACTTAAATTAGCTAAATTAAAATCAGTCGTTCGTTTCGGCTAAAACATTTTGTAGTTTAAAGTTGATTAGGTGCTAAAAGTAATAAAATTAAATATTTTTTCAATTAACTTAGCAGTGCAGCTCTCAAGATGAATGGTTGTTATTATAATTAATGTTTGTTTAACACTGGGCAAATTTAGTTCATATAATTTTAGATATGAAAACTTTTAGTTTTACCTGTATGAATACTTCATATTTTCTACCCAAGGTGTACAAGAAGCTAGTGTACGACTAGCTCGAACGAAACACCTAATAACTGTGCATATTTCCAACAGCATTTTGTGACGTAATTAATTCGCTAATCCTGTCTCGACAATAATGGTAAAGTTATCCTCATCTTTTTCATAATTATAGCAATTAATTCAAAGATCACAATAAAAAAATTATTTACCCAACAATCATAATTTTACTTAAGTAACTGATTATGAAAACTAAACAAGATACATTAAGCAGGCAGTAAAATGAAATTAGTTTTTGTTACAATTTACTTATGTTATAAATAGCGCATAAGATTTATAGCGTTGGAGATAATAATAAAGTAATTATAAAGAAAAGACTAGCTGTTGACACAAGTAAGTAAGATATTATGGGATGATAGATAACGGAGTTCCAGGACAGGTAAATACGTTTAACGCATCTCATAATGGAAATTTTACAACCCACAGATACCTATAGATACGGTACCTACAAAAATAAATAAGTATAATATTAACCAATTATTTATTATAGCAACCATAATTATTTGGGTAAAATTATTGTGTTAGCTGGATACAATATGTCGAATACTTTCAATAGGGAAAATGCATATTTTTTTTGTATCAAAATCAAAAGTATAATGATGAGAAAATCCCTAATCCCTAAATTTTGCGTTTAAGTAATTATATGTATAAAATATTATTTCTTATACGTTATTCTAAATGACTGTTATGTGCATTATATCCGAAGAGGAATAAAAATCGTTATTTTCCCCTGATTTCATCGTGCGATAAAACTAAAATAATACATTTTATTTTTATTTTTTTCTGTTCCATCATGTTTTTATACGTGTACGCAGCGACCAAGCTCAAATATTACCTATTGTCCTTCCACTTTTCCTGTTCCCAGACATAAAAGTATATTTTCTTGAAAATAAATATCAACTTTCTTAAAAATAATGCTTTGGGATAAATTTAATATTTAAAGTATCATTTTGGTAACAGAAATAAATATGTTGTTTAATATTTTGTTCGTATTTTAACGGTTGTCCAGTAAACGTCGATGTCACTTTTCATTGTATGAATGTCAACATACGTACAAATAAATGTGTAATATATTTGTTTCTATTACAAAAATATAGTTTAAGTATTTATTAACTAAACAATTTCTTTAATTTTTTTCAAGACGATACACTTTTATGTTTGATCATAATTATGTACAATTAAAAGTTGATTGACTTTAAGATTTTTCACAGAAGCACAGAATACATAATAGTGACAGAAGGGTAATTCCATAGAAAAAAACATATAATTTGTAATCGCTGTTTTTATTCTGATGGAATGGAGATTATGCAATTACTTTACTGACAACATCAAAATTATAAACGACAATTTTCAATAGATTCTTACAATTTAATTTATTGTATTTTGTGCTCTAGTTTTCTTGTTTAGATCGTGTGTTCATTGTATTAAAATCAATTAACGTAAGTAACTGCTTAATTATTTTTAAATAAATGTTTATCAATTTAATAAATTCTATGAATTTGAAATTGTAACGAAAATTGATTATTAAATAAGTATTATTTTTTAAACTGACCTGCCAAAATAATAATCAGAGCTATACCTTCATTTAGTTAGTTAGACGTAAAACATGTCGCAAAATGTAAAGTGAGTTACCATGGCCAAGTTTTGTATGTAAGATCACTGAACACAGTATTTAAATGTTTTTCTTTTGTGTGCTTAATCACTGTTCGGTGCTACGTATTTATCATGAAGTAATACAGGGTTATTTGTAAATCACAAACAACCTCGCAGGAGTAGTTCACTAACATCATAAACAACAACGAATGTCCGTTTGTACGAAAAGTCGATTTTTTTGCGGGTAGACATAACTCCATTCCATCAGATATTTAGAAGAAATGCAGGCCAGCGCGTGTAAGTTTTGAAATATCCAAACATTCATATTGCTTTTGAATTAAGACACTATTATTTATTTCTGATTTTATATTTTCAACACACTTGCTCGTAAAGTGAGCCCTAATACATCGCTTTTAGAGCCATAAACCGAGCTATAACAAACGCGTGCAATAATATATATAAAACACTAGTACGTAATAGAATTATCCCTACAAAGTTAAATTAGTACCTTACTTGCAAGTTCTATGCGAGAAAATAGAGCATTCCCAATTTAGCCGGGTAATACAGTTTTTTTTTTTTGACAACAAAGAGCATTCATATACATTTTTGGAATAAAAAAATGTGTAAGTCCTTAATTAAGTCAAACAAATATTAGTTATTATCAAATTATTCATAATTCACAATGTTTTGTTATAAAATATTAAAATATTTGTATTTTATCACTTTAACTTTCACGCCCGGAAAATGAGACACAACAGATTTTCTATTGTGTCTGGGTCGCCAGCGACCGCTCGGGCGTTAAGGAGTATTATAATTTTGAAGTAAGCTGTATGCTCTCACCCCTCAAAAAACAAAAAAAAACCTGCGCCCGCTTTTGTCGTATTTGTTGCTGTGTGGTAGTAAATTACTTTGTTTTTTCCTCGCAAAATGTGTTAAAAACGTCGTATGAAACTCGTGAGCTTTTGCTTATTGCACACTCGGCTGAGTTACGCCCTCGCCTGCGGCTCGGGCTGAAATCCACAGCCTTGTGTGCAATGAGCAACCTAAGCTAACTTGTCTCATAATGTACTATTACTTACATGGAAATAATAGTTTTATTATATTTTTTACTTATTTATTGAATCTTATGATCACTATATTCCAAATTTCGCTCCGAGAATATATCGTCTAGCCATGATAAACATCTGCTACATTACATCTACATACATGAGGATTAAAGATGAATGACCATCATGATAGCTAGATTAATTTGATGAAACGTCACGAAGATCTTTGTTTAACGTTATAAGCTTCGTTTGAATAATTATAGCATAAGTTTCAGTCTATTAATTATTAGGTTCTGAGTGAAAGGCCCGATATGCTATTGTCTAAAATAAAGAAACGAATCAAGGGTTCAAATCAAACGTACCTATGTAAAGTAGGTACTTATAAGGTTTAAAAGTTTATGAATAATACTGAAAAAAATTAGTAATCGAGTTGAAGATGTAGTTTTGATTGTTACGATATAGGTAATTAATTTACAGTTTGATTTACAGGCCTGCAATGTAACTGTATTACCAAAATCAAAATACTTAAGTGACCATGACCATCAGTCATTTTTAATGTCCCCACTGCTGGGGCACAGGCCTTCCTTATGGGTGGATAACAACGAACTTATTTCGTTGGTGGATAAGGAGGATAGGTCGTAATCGTAACCCACCACGCGGGCCCAATGCGGATTGGTGGGTGTTAGCGACTGCAAATGCAGCCGGGACCAATAGCTTAACGAGCCTTCCGAAGCACGGAGGAGCTCCAGATAATAAATTTTAGGTCACCAATCCCATGACCGACCCTTGCGAAAGTTGCTTAACCTCCGCAATCGCTGGGCCAGGCGCTATACCACTGCGCCAGCGAGCTCCTTAAATACTTACGAACAAACTTAAGTATTTTACAAATACTTAAGTAAGTATTTGCTGTAAAATGAAAGTTAGTTATAAATCATGTATCAAAAAACCCTGTAAAAAACATAGGTCGAAAAACGAAAAAAAAATTCATACTCTCATAAAAAATGTATTGGTCACTGACCGACTTACTACCTATGGGAAGGCGAAAAAAGGCGTTCAGTTTCAGCAAAACTATCACCTTTTTACCCGACTGCAAGAGGGTTATGTTTTTCGCGCGTATCTTGTATGTTTGTAAGTTTGTTTGTACAGTGGCGCTCACATAATTAAAGACACCAATCGATTTTCATACAAACTAGGTAATTTTGAAGCCCTGGCGGAGAACCAATCTCCGCCAGGGATTGTACAAGCTGTGATCTGATGATGGCCATCCAAGGACTAAATGGAGGAGATTCAGATCGCTACACACCCAACTGATCTGACCAGCATTCTAAGAGACACTCTGCTACTCTTCATTTTCACAATTTGATTTTTGTTTGGAGTTAGTAATAAAAAAAATGTCACAAAAATAATTGTGTTCGAAAAGTTTATAATGTTACAAATGACTATAATGCTTAATCAGATATTAGGTAATACCAGCGCAGCCCCCTGATTTTGTAACTTTATTGCTATCAACTCTGACAGAAATCGCAGTTACATTGCTGCTTTTAGTAAGAACCAATGTCACAACTAGGTAGCTTACTTAAAGCAGCAATGTAACTGCGGTTTCAATCGATTTTAATCGAGAAATTGTTAGCAACAGAGTTACGTAATCAGAGGGCAGATAATATCTTCATCTGTCAACGTTAAGTAAACGCAAACGTTTTTAAAATCACTAGCAAGTAGCAAGTACACGACACGGTTGATAAGGCCAGCGCACGATCAATCGCAACTGTGTCGTATGTGAGATATGTGTGAACACGAGACGTTGCGGCCTTATCAACTCATACCTGAAGGTCAATCAAGATTCGCCCTAATCCTAGTCTTAAGGGATTTAGAGCCAGTATCATCTTAGGCCATCAAACTGACCGCTGCTAATATATAGCGAGGTCTACAGTCACCGAGCCACTAGTTATAACTGTAGACCTCGCGTTTGTGTCATTTTTGAACATTTTTAGGGTTCCGTAGCCTTATGGCAAAAAACGGAACCCTTATAGATTCATCATGTCTGTCTGTCCGTCTGTCCGTCCGTATGTCACAGCCACTTTATTCCGTTCAGTTGAAACTTGGTAGGTATATAACGATATACCGAATTTAAAAATATAAAAATAAAAATTGGAATGTGCTCGCTCATCAAGGCGTTTCATTTGATACCCATATTCGTGTTTCATTGGAACTGGAACACCCTGTAGCACCCTGTATAACATAAATTTTCGAAAACCCTTTCTTAGTGCTCACCTATACCATGAAAGGTAGCTACTCTCCAAAAATGCTCTACCTTCAGCCTTATACAAATTCATGGGAATTTACAGGGTGCTACAGGGTGTTCGAGTTTGTATGGACAAACTGGAACATCCTGTAACACCCAGTATAACGGGAATTTACCCAAACATTTTCATTGTGCTCACCTACACCATGAAAGGTAATACCAAACCAAACATTGTGTCTCTACCTTCAGCCCTATACAAATTCACATACCAACTAAAACACCCTGTAGCACAATGTATAACGGTAATTTTCCAAAACCCTTTCTTTGTGCTCACATACATTATAAAAGGAATCTACTCTCCAAAAATGGTGTATCTATGTTCAGCCCTATACATTTCCCATACAAATTGGAACACCCTGTAGCACCCTGTATAACGGAAATTTTACAAAACCCTTTATTAGTGCTCACCTACACAATGAAAGGATCTACCGTTTAAAAATGGTGTCTCTACCTTCAACCCTATACAAATTCTCATACAAACTTGAACAACCTGTAGCACTCTGTATAACGGGAATTTTCTAAAATCCTTTCTTAGTGCTCATCTACATCATAAATCTACCTCCAAAATGGTGTCTCTACTTTCAGCCGTTAGGGCTCCACGCCTATCCCAATAATGAATCAGTGAATCAGTCAATCAATTTAGAGTTTTATATGTATAGATAAACATTATGAATAAATAGGAATTAAATATGGTTTGGTATATGGTAACTACGGAACCCTACTGCGCGTGGCTCGACACGCACTTGGCCGGTTTTTCGAAATGGCTGAAATAATGTAATTTAAAAAAAAAAACGAAAAATGGAAATAAGATAGAAATCAGTACAAAATATTTGCACAATACAGTTTTGATACCAGTTTTGGTAGCCAATTGCTTTACATTTCTTTCTTTTATGATATACATACATCGTATATACGATGGCCATACTGAAAGTTTTGCATAATTATATGTAAACTTTTATATTTATTGCGTGTCACAGTATTCTCCATTATATTTTAGTACGTTTTTGATTCGTTCAAACTATTATTTTTAACATAAGCATTATTTGTATGAGGGCATGTTATTCATACGCTATTACGGTTTCCTCTGGCCCCTTAAATGTGATTTCTCATCGTAACTTTAAATTCAAGGATAGTGAAGAAATTGCATGATGTAAGGTCTAAAATTAATGCAGAATGGATCATGAACTCCGTCTTTTCAGAGACGAAAATGACTTTGTCCTCATCGCGGTATGCACTAAAAAAAAAGGACATCGTGCAATCGGATGTCACTTCTTGATTGTTGTTCCTTACTTTTTTAACGACAAATGGCAGTGATCTTCTCACTATCTATATTTATAAAATCGTAAACTGAATGACTGACTGACTGACTGACTGACTGACTGACTGATCTATCAACGCACAGCCCAAACCGCTGGGTCTAGAGACTCCAAATTTGGCACGTAGGTTCCTTATGAAGTCTAGGGGTGCACTAAGAAAGGGTTTTTCAAAATTCACCCCCTAAGGGGGTAAAAAAGGGGATCAAAGTTTGTATGAAAGTCCCTCAGTTTTAAAGCTAGGATCTTAAAATTTTGTGTTTAGACTGACCATTGAAAATAAATAAATACGGGTCTCAGCGTTTTTCAAAATTCTACCCCCGAAGGGGTCAAAAGGGGGATGAAGTTGTGTATTGAAGAAAATCCTTTATTTTCGAAGTTAAAATCGCTAAATTTATAATTTAGGCTTATGGATAGACATCTAACGCAACGTATATTGTTATTGTTAGCATTTGAACCCCTATTGGGATGAAATGGGGGTGAAAAGGGGTAAAAAACACAAAAATAGATATGGATGTCGTTATTGGGGTTTTCGGGGATGACGATTGCAAAAATGACATTTATTTTGAAGTCCAACACGGTGGACATGATTTGACCCCTAAAGGGGTGAAAATGGGGTTCAAATTTTGTATGAAAAAATAATATAAAATAGACATTACAACTTTAAACTTCGTTGGAGCACACCTAAAAATAAATAGGCAAACATATATTTTGTAATTTTGAAAATCAACCACTTAGGGGTAAATGAGGTGAGTAAACATAAAAATCAATATGGATGTCGTTCTTGAGGTTTTATGGGATGGTGATTGCGAAAATGAGATTTATTTTGAAGTCCAACACGGTGGACATGATTTAACCCCTAAAGGGGTGAAAATGGGGTTTAAATTTTGTATGGAAAAATAATATAAAATAGACATTACAACTTTAAAATTCGTAGGAGCATGTCTAAAAATAAATAGGCAAACACATATTTTGTTATTTTGAAAATCCTCCTTTAAGGTGTAAATGGGGTAAGTAAACATGAAAATCGATGTGGATGTCGTTCTTGAGGTTTCATGGGATGGTGGTTGCGAAAATGACATTTATTTTGAAGTCCAACACGGTGGACATGATTGGACCAGGACATGCATATCCAGGGGACGGGGACAGGGACGGTGTTAAACCTTCATGGTCAATGCGAACAGCCTGTAGTTCCAAATTCATAATATTGACTCTGTCACTCACTCTTTATCTGTCTGTCAAACCACTGCTAAATAATATAAATATATATTATTAAATCTAATATAAATAAATAGTAAGGTGTAAATAATTATGTTAATTTTGAATTGTGTTTGTATAAAGTATAGATAGGGTGTTTGTTCTTTGATATGTCGAATGTATATTTTTTGGAGCACATAGGTATAGGAAGATACAGGGTGTTCACATTGCGGGGGGGTGTTAAACCTTCATGGTCAATGCGAATAGCCTGTAGTTCTAAATTCATAATATTGACTTTGTCACTCACTCTCTTTTCTGTCTGTCAAACCACTGCTAAATAATATAAATATATATTATTAAATTCAATATAAATAAATGACGGGAACGGGGAACGGGAACGGGAACGGGAACGGCAACGGCAACGGGACCGGGACCGGGGACGGGGACGGGGACGGGGACGGGGACGGGAACGGCAACGGCAACGGGAACGGGAACGGGAACGGGACCGGGACCGGGGACGGGGACGGGGACGGGGACGGGGACGGGGACGGGGACGGGGACGGGGACGGGGACGGGGACGGGGACGGGGACGGGGACGGGGACGGGGACGGGGACGGGGACGGGGACGGGGACGGGGACGGGGACGGGGACGGGGACGGGGACGGGGACGGGGACGGGGACGGGGACGGTGACGGGGACGGGGACGGGGACGGGGACGGGGACGGGGACGGGGACGGGGACGGGGACGGGGACGGGAACGGGAACGGGAACGGGAACGGGAACGGGAACGGGAACGGGAACGGGAATCCTGGTTGAAGGTTCCCTAAGGATTTTGAAGGTTCCCTAAGGATTTTCTCTAATATCCACGCGGACGAAGTCGCGGGCAGAAGCTAGTTAGCTATGTTTTGTTTCTGAAGTAGGTTATTTTAGATAGGACCCGTCTGAGAGAAAAAGAATGCAGTCAAATCCTTGCCCACGATTCTCGCCAGTCTAATTTTATCGGTTTACTGTCGACTTCCATATAAAAGAATGTTGCTATCTTTCTGATTCCGGAAAAATATATTCATATTTTATCTTCTATAATAATATCATACACAGCATTTGAACGACCGTGTTTGCACTTTAACAATATATTTTTTACATCAATCAATTCGATCCCGTTTTTTACACGGTATGTTGCTTAAGAATCCAGCGGCAACAAAGTTTCCTAACATTTGAATGCTGATAAATATTTTTTTTAATTGTATGTCATATTAATCCCCAAGTATCCTCAAATTATCCAATAGGTAATATGCCGGATTTCTTCAATTAATCATGTGACAATAGTCATCTGTTGCACAGTGATCGCATTTGAATTTCATCATAGGAGAAACAAGAAAACGATTACATTCTGCATATCAATTCTTTACGAAACTCAAATAAGGTGTTTTCTTTTCTAAAAGCATTTAGAAGTGAAGCAGTCCTTTGCAGAGAAAGCGAAGTTTCAAAATCATAACAAAATGTCACCCGAAATCTTTTCGTGTTAATTTAATTTTTGCTACGGGCGACTTGTGATAAAAAACAAATGACTCGCAACTTCCGGTCAATTTTTGTTTTAATTTCATGAATGAGTTCTAAAGTTTAAAAAAACATAACATTCTATACCTAATCAAATATTTGTGTGTTGCCAGAAGTGCAAAACTTTCAGTGTGTCACATAGGGACACGAAAGATGTTTCAAGGTCTGTTTGCAACCTCTATGTGGCTTATACATATTAGTTGCATTTGCTCACCATACGACATAAGTGCAATATACGGAGTTTGCAAGATACGATGATCGAGGGATATCCTTTGGCAGAGTGAACCTTCTGAACCCTTAGATCAAGGGTCTTCAACCCGCGGCCCGCGGGCCGCATGCGGCCCGCGGTTACGTTCTTGGCGGCCCGTCATTGTATTGACAAAACTAAATTCACATGTCTACAAATTATACCTATTTTACCTACCTATTTAGTTAGAATATGTTTTTCTTGTGTTGAGGCCCACCGAACCAATATCAGAGTACATTAGGCCCTTGACTTCAAAAAGGTTGAAGACCCTTGCCTTAGATCATTTTAAGAAGGGGGGGGGGGGGGAACCATCTTCGATTTTTGTATGGGAGGGAGTCAATACAAAAAAGAGGAGTGGGAGAAATTTGTAATTTTTTTTCAAAACCCAGAAGAAACCCTGCCAAAGGATATCCCTCGATCACCAAACGCCGTATTTTTTATTGAGCAACCGCGACTATTAGTATAAAGGCGAGCTAGGCTGCTTAAGGTACTTGGCTGGGGCAAATAACAATATGAATAATAACTCCTATAAATACGTTTCATTGGTACCTAATTTAATTTTATGGTCTGTAATTTTTAACCGACCCCAAAAACTAGATTTCATCAATAACCTGGAATAATTTATAAGAAATGAATGGACCACGGGCAACGTTTTTATCGTAATTTCTGCAATAGGCATCGTCATTTGTAGGGTAGAAGACAATATGAAAATATTTAAGATACTCATATTTTTAAGACCTGAAAGGAAGCTTATTAAGTAGTATAACAGGGTACCAAAACTGTCATGGACGAGATCGCAATATTTATCTCATAAGTAGGTACCTATCTTTGATCGAAGTATCGAATCAATCAAGATATTTAAAAAAATACAATCAACTGTTGACTTTCTCAATGACGGATGTTATAAATGTGCTCTTTCTAAGTTTCAGGTAAAGTATCATTGAAGGAAAAGGGCAGTTTCCGTACTTCGTGTAAGGTAAGTAGTTAGTTTCTTTTATATTTTATTTTTCTTTATAATAATATATTGAGCAGAAGGATGTTTTTAAAAGTAGATAAGTATTGATTCTTTGAATACCTGTGTTGCAATTTCGAAATTTGTTGCGTTTTGAAAACCATGTCTGTTTATTATGGGTTGCTGTTTTAACACCCCTACGAGATTGTTCGCTTAATATCAAACCCCTATAGTTATTGAAAAATATATTTATACCTTTACAGATATTAACATAAACATTACTGTTTCAATTTTATTATTTTTGTCTTTTTTTCTCTCCATTTTTTAGAAAAATAACAACAAAATATGAACATGACACCTATTATTATTTTCATCCGTAGTGCTAAGGATACATATCAACGTTTTTTCTAATATTTATTGCTCAAAACAAGGGGCCACCATATGATTTTCCATACCAAAAAGCTAAGTTCAAAAAAATGTTTTTCATAAGAAATTTATAAAAATTCAATTAGATTTTATTTAAATTTGATATTGTTCGAAAGCAGTAATAGTCCTAGCATAGTCAACTTGCCGATTTTACTGTCGAATGTTTAAAGTATAATTAATTCTCCTATTCGCCGTGTGCCGATTTGAATTATATTTCGCTTATTTTTGTACGAAACTCCAATTTTTTTTCATCTAACTAACACACAGCGAATATGAGAACGAATATGAGAAATTATACTTACAGTAAAGTCGGCAAGTTAACTATTACAGTTACAGATTTCGAATTCAAATAAGAAATCAGATTTAATTTATCAGAATAATACCTTTCAGAACATAGCTCTTTTGTATAACATCAATGTTGGCCCCTATTTTCTTTTGAGCAGTTTAATTGGTAATAATTCCTTGTAAATAACACTTTTTAAGAAACGTGACGCATCACGCAATCAATAAGGACGGAGAACAATGGCCAGCTCTGTAGTATAAATATCTGAAAGACGAGAGCGTGGCCAACATGCTAATTAACAACAAATAAAACGAAATTTACAACAAAACGTACTGTAATTACCTCCGAACAGAAAAAATACAAGCGATCATGGCTGTGTAGAATTAGTGACGGTTATTCTATCCATGTGGAGCTCGCTGGCGCAGTGGTTAGCGCCTGGCCCAGCGATTGCGAAGTTAACCAACGTTCGCAAGGGTCGGTCATGGGATGGGTGACCAAAAATTTATTATCTCGAGCTCCTCCGTGCTTCGGAAGGCACGTTAAGCTGTTAGTCCCGGCTGCATTTGCAATCGTAAACACCCACCAATCCGCATTGGGCCCACGTGGTGGGTTACGATTACGACCTATCCTCCTTATCCACCCATAAGGAAGGCCTGTGCCCCAGCAGTGGGGACATCAAAAATGGCTGATGGACATTCTATCCATCCGCATTGAGAGCTTATATGACGCTTTATCAATTCATAAGTAACAGTACTAGCTGTATCAGAGAGATGTGGTTATTTTGATTTTTTTTTAGAGATACGGAAGATCAGCGTCGGATTAATTTAAGCATGTAATTTATTTTGTGCCGCTAAATAAATCAGTTTTTCAGTTTTCTATATGTGAATGTAGTGAATCAAACAGGGTCTCTTGCATGTTTGTTTCATATAAAATAGTTTGAAAAAGAAATGGAAAACTAGTAGTCTTTTACGAGTAGTTAATTAGGATCATCTTTCTTTATCACATTACTAGCGGCCGCCCGCGACTTCGTCTGCGTCAAAAGTTTTTTAGTTTTTTTGCTATCTCTCGGGAATAATACTTTTTTCGGGGTGAAAGGTATCCTATGTCCTTCTCTGTACCCCTGACAACGTGTATGTAAAATTTCATGATGATCGGTTCAGCTTCAGTAGTTAAGACGTGAAGGCGTAACAAACGGACTTTCGCATTTATAATATAAGTAAGGCAGTAATTCCTTACTACCCTCCTTACTAATCTATATATATAAAATTCAAAGTCCTGACTGACTGACTGACTGACTGACTGAGTGAGATATCAACGCACAGCCCAAACCGCTGAACCTAGAGACTTGAAATTTTGCACATAGGTTCCTTATGAGGTCTAGGGGTGCACTAAGAAAGGATTTTTCAAAACTCATCCCCCAAGGGGGTGAAACGGGGGTCCAAAGTTTGTATGCAAGTCCCTCAGTTTTGAAGCTGGGATCTTCAAATTTTGTGTTTAGGCTAACCATTGAAAATTATTAAATACGGGTCTCAGCGTTTTTCAAAATTCAACCCCTGAAGGGGTCAAAAGGGGGATGAACTTGTGTATTGAAGAAAATCCTTTAATTTCGAAGTAAAAATCGCTAAATTTATAATTTAGGCTTATGGATGGAAATCTAACGCAACGTATATTGTTATTGTTAGTATTTCAACCCCTATGGGGATGAAATGGGGGTGAAAAGGGGTAAAAAACCCAAAAATAGATATGGATATCGTTATTGGGGTTTTCTGGGATGACGATTGCAAAAATGACATTTATTTTGAAGTCCAACACGGTGGACATGATTTGACCCCTAAAGGGGTGAAAATGAGTTTCAAATTTTGTATGGAAAAATAATATAAAAAAGACATTACAACTTTAAACTTCGTAGGAGCACATCTTAAAATAAATAGGCAAACATATATTTTGTAATTTTGAAAATCAACCACTTAGGGGTAAATGGGGTGAGTAAACATAAAAATCGATATGGATGGCGTTCTTGAGGTTTTATGGGATGGTGATTGCGAAAATTAGATTTATTTTGAAGTCCAACACGGTGGACATGATTGGACCTGGACATGCACATCCAGGGGACGGGGACAGGGACGGGAACGGGAAGGGGAACGGGAACGGGAACGGGAACGGGAACGGGAAAGGGAACGGGAACGGGAACGGGAACGGGACCGGGAACGAGAACGGGAACGAGAACGGGAACGGGAACGGGAACGGGAACGGGACGGGATACTAATATCTCTTGATACAATTCTGAATATTATAAACTAGCTTCCGCCCGCGACTTCGTCCGCGTGGACATTCGATAAAATCCTCATGTTTAATTTCATTAAATTCTGATCAGCCGTTTTTACGTGATTAGGCGGGTCTCCACCAAGCGAGCAGCCTCGTGCGAGGCCCGTGCGGCAAACGTCCTGCCTCGCGAGGCAGCGCGCTTGGTGGGAACCCGCCTAATCACGAAAAAACGGCTGATCAGAATTTAATGAAATTAAACATGAGGATTTTATCGAATGTCTACGCGGACGAAGTCGCGGGCGGAAGCTAGTCTATATTTATAAAATCGTAAACTGAATGACTGACTGACTGATCTATCAATGCACAGCCCAAACCGCTAGGTCTAGAGACTCCAAATTTGGCACGTAGGTTCCTTATGAGGTCTAGGGGTGCACTAAGAAAGGGTTTTTCAAAATTCACCCCCTAAGGGGGTAAAAAAGGGGATCAAAGTTTGTATGAAAGTCCCTCAGTTTTGAAGCTAGGATCTTCAAATTTTGTGTTTAGACTGACCATTGAAAATAAATAAATACGGGTCTCAGGTTTTTTAAAATTCTACCCCCGAAGGGATCAAAAGGGGGATGAAGTTGTGTATTGAAGAAAATCCTTTATTTTAGAAGTAAAAATCGCTAAATTTATAATTTAGGCTTATGGATAGAAATCTAACGCAACGTATATTGTTATTGTTAGTATTAAAACCCCTATTGGGATGAAATGGGGGTGAAAGGGGGTAAAAAAACCCCAAAAATAGATATGGATGTCGTTATTGGGGTTTTCTGGGATGACGATTGCAAAAATGACATTTATTTTGAAGTCCAACACGGTGGACATGATTTGACCCCTAAAGGGGTGAAAATGGGGTTCAAATTTTGTATGGAAAAATAATATAAAATAGACATTACAACTTTGAACTTCGTTGGAGCACATCTAAAAATAAATAGGCAAATATATATTTTGTAATTTTGAAAATCAACCACTTAGGGGTAAATGGGGTGAGTAAACATAAAAATCAATATGGATGTTGTTCTTGAGGTTTTATGGGATGGTGATTGCGAAAATGAGATTTATTTTGAAGTCCAACACGGTGGACATGATTTAACCTCTAAAGGGGTGAAAATGGGGTTCAAATTTTGTATGGAAAAATAATATAAAATAGACATTACAACTTTAAAATTCGTAGGAGCATGTCTAAAAATAAATAGGCAAACACATATTTTGTTATTTTGAAAATCCTCCCTTAAGGTGTAAATGGAGTAAGTAAACATGAAACTCGATGTGGATGTCGTTCTTGAGGTTTCATGGGATGGTGGTTGCGAAAATGACATTAATTTTGAAGTCCAACACGGTGGCAATGATTGGATCTGGACATGCACATCCAGGGGACGGGGACGGGGACGGGGACGGAGACGGGGACGGAGACGGGGACGGGACGGGACGACACAGATAGTTATAGCCTGGGTTAATGATAGGACACTTGTTATCCCGGTCAAAGGTTCTCTAGGGATTTTCCGAATGTCCACGCGGATGAAGTCGCGGTCAAAAGCTAGTATTATATATAAATGTGAAAGTATTTAAAAGCTGAGAAGCTTAGCTTGCAGTGTAACCTCACTTCCGTAAAGTTACACTGAAAGCTAAGCTTTATTCAATGTTTTTGATCTTGTACTAGCCATAATTTAATAAAAGCTATTAATATTACCTATCAAGTAAAAATATAAACTTTTAACTTTAATAATACGTTATAAAAAATACGTTTTTTTAATTTTTCTTACATATCTCAAAAACTAAGTCATTAATGAGTAATTATTTTTGCATTATTCTAATGCACAGGAGTATTATCTACAAATCGACATCAAAATCATTGCTCTGTGTTGCATATTTCGAGAGTTATTGTTGTTTGAGTATGACCCTTACGTAACCAACAAAATTTTAATTTTCTAAAATGGACAAAATTAAAAACAGTTTGATCATTTCTTAAATTAAGTTGCTAATTTTATCTAAATACAAATGCCATTAAACGAGTTTTTATGAGCTATGAATTTTGTCCATTTTCGAAAATTAAAATTTAGTGATTGTAAGGGTCATAACATAATATTCAAACAACAATAACTCTCGAAATAATATGTAACACAGTGCAATGATTTTGATGTCGTTTTGTAGGTAATATCCATAGATAGAATTATTATATTACTGTTGGTACCTAATATTAGTTTATCAGAAATAAATGTCCTAGTTTTTGAGATAAGCACGTAAGACAAACTAAAAAAGTACACGGAATTAAAATTGCCTTTAGTATTATTCATAATTGTAGGACTTCTAAGTCCGGAGAAAATAATATTTTTCCGCAGGGTCATCCAAAATAATAAGTCAAATTTGAAATGGCGGTCATTCTAACATGAGAGGGAATATACTCCAATCCAACATGTAACGCCTTTAAATTATCGCTAGTACAAGACCAAAAACATTCTGTAAACTGCAAGAGCCAAGAACCATTGTTCACACAATATAAATACTTACGCGCAGGCTTATATAATTACAATAAATAACCAATTATTATTTATTTTTGTATTTTTCCTGTTTTTCGGTAAAAGTTAAATGTTTAGCAGATTCCACGCGAAACGGGAAAAAGCTATAAATTTTGGATTCCTTTAATCGTCTCTATTTTAAAAACAAGTTCATACTTCACTCATACATAAAATGCGTTGATAAAATTTTCTACATAGAATACAAATATAAATGATTACTATATGAAATTTATAATGTTATCATTAGTGCAGTAATGAGTAATTCTAAGTTCTATCCTACCAGTCACAAATTCAAAATGATATATTTTTCTTTTCAAGGTAGTCAGCATTTATTTATATTACCTACTTATAGGAAAATAGTTTTTTACTTTCCAATCACAACAAAAAAACCCATCAGTTATTAGTAGTTTACCTAAAATTTGACATTGAATGAGCAAAGGTAGAATGTGCGGCCACATTTTGTTCCACCAGTCACACTCATTCAAATGGTAGTTTATTGACTATTGGTATTAAATATTGACTGTTGGACTTTTCTTTAAAGGGGATAGCAAAATTATTCTTTGGATATGTTTTAAGACAAATTTCACTCTTGTATCATTTATAATGACTTAATTATAACTCACATTCGGTCAAAATCTGGAGTAAAATTTCCCACCAATCACTATGGCATGGCCCAGTTACAGGAGATCTTAGAATTAGAATAATTTAGAATAAAAAACCGGTCAAGCAAGAGCGAGTCGAACTCGCGCACCGAGGGTTTCCGTACCATCACTGCAGAGCTGTAGAATAATAAAATTATTATTGCAGTATGAGGTCAGCACCATCTCTTGGCCGATAGTGGAACTATTTTTTTTCTTAGGCCAGCGCCATCTCTTGACCGATAGTAGAACTAAATAATTTTTTCTTAGGTCAGGGCCATCTGTTGACTGGTAGAGGAACTAAATACTTTTTGTTTGTTTTTTGAATTTCTAAAAAAGTGTGTTATATTGAGACATCGTTTTATTTTTCCTGTAATCTTTACATAAACTACTATCACATAGAATTATTTCAGATTTTTCTCTTTGCAAACTTCGGAGATAAAGGGGTTTACATTTTTCTTCATAAGTCGAAAACTATGCGGCCTAAAAAAAAAGAAAAAAATGATTTAAAATGTGCAAATGGCGCTCTTTTATATGATACTCCACATGCCCTAGTCGCCCCACTTAACATTTTTAAGACCCCTTTTCAGTCCCTGTTGTAAAAAAACTATTTATTTTTTTATTTCTTTCTTATTTGCAAAATAGTTGGACAAAGGTCATCTTTAACTATTCCAAATTTCAAGTTGATACCATTAGTAGTTCTCGAGATATCCAGCTGTGACACACCATAAGGGTTCCTTTTTACCATTTTGGTACGGAACCCTAAAAATGAAATGCTGTTCGTTGGTAAGCGCATCGAACGGCTGGACATTTGTCAATATTTTGTTTTTAAATGCTTTTAACCGAATCAATTTTTTCGTAAAGAAAAATTCCATATTTTCCCAGAAAACTCTTTTATTAAAATGAAGGGGTGACTGACAGATCAACGCCCAGCCCAAATCACTGATCACTTGTGTACATAGATACTTTATATACAGTGTAAAAAAATTACAACGTAACGATTTTGGTTTTATCGTTCAGAATTAGCGCGATTGGGCCGCAGATGTTATTATTATGAATATTCTTCGATCATCTGATTCTGTACCTGAGGATGTAGCACGTCATACAATAACAAAGATGAAATGTGGCACATGTCGTTTGACAAATCAGGCGACACTAAATGTCAAGTTGTATGATAAGTCGTGGGGGACTTTCATAGTCGGCTGCGTTTTGGGAGAGTTTGAGGTGTCCCACAAATGCCATTGTCATGCAATATCCACAGGTATAGATGATCGAAGTGAATATTCTACAATGTTTATCTTATCACCGAGAGCACATTTTATATTTATTAAATTTTTACAGACTTATTATTACATATCTTTGGGGTTAATATAGATATTTTATAGCTACTTTGTTAACTTATTGCTTTTACTATTAAGTGTTGAAAAACTTTTTCAAGTAGGTAGTAATAGAGTAGTAGTGACGATTGAGTATTAAATGTTTATATTGGGTATTATACGTAAGTAGATAAGATAGCAAATGTTAGCAAAATACGAAACGATCATATTTCAAATATACCAACAGATGCTGTCACTCTTTCTTGAGTTTTCTGAACAACTTTATCTTGTTGCTATGTTTCATATTTTTTAGTGTTCTTAGGAGTGATTTGTGATAGGTTTGATATTTCTTCCTAAATGTAACCATAGAATTAATATTAGCCTTGGTTAAGTTGCAACGAAAAAATTTTTGCTGACAAAAACATAAAAAACATCCACCCGAATTGATAACCACTTCTTTTCTTTGAAGTCGGCTAAAAAAGTAGCCTCGCCTCTACAAGAAACGACTTTATAATACCTAAACGAGTAGATAACATATTTTCGGGTACAATTCATATACGGAGTTTTCCCTCAAAAAATTTCTTAAATGTTTTGATGTCACGTATGTTCAATTTCAAGCAGTGGTTTTACAGGCCTAAATGTATCAGTTTATAACTGAGAAAAATTGATGATAATTCAAATAAGTTATTGTAAAACGGCAAAAGGATGAAAAGGATTGTAAAGAAAATATGACATCTTCCTAATATGTAACAAGTTCAAGTTCAAGAAACAAAACTTAAGATATATTATGTATATTGTAACTTAGTAAGTAATCATTGCCCTGAAACTTGCGATATAGAAAGAGGATATGAAGAAACAACGGTTGATTTTGTCAATTGAATAATGGCAACTCAGAGGATGTCTCACTCGCAAAGATACTCACGTAGGAGGACGTACTAGATGGAACAATTCCGTAGGCGATGTTGGTACTCGTTTGATGACCATTTTTCGACCGTCTGTGCATCCCATTCCAATTGATGCCAGGGATCGGACGGACTGGGCACCATATTGGTTGGTGCCGCTGTCAGAACCATCGGTATACGTATTCACTTGCTCATAAGGGCGAAGGCAGCGCGCTGATGCTGCACCAGAAGCAGCACTCAAATCGCGAACTCTGTGTGTATCGGTGAAGCTCTTTACTTTACGCATTTGTCCAGAGGGCGTCACAATCGGCGTTGGAACGTTTATATTGAGAAGCTTTGAGTGTTCCTCTGCTAGGTCCTCGTACTGATCCACGTGGATTGCCACGCTGGGTGCGGCGGCTTCCGCCGACACTTCGGCTCTACTCATTTTATCACGTCACTGAGTCATGCCACGGCGAAAAAAGTCGCGTGCGCCGATGGCGACGCGCGACTGTTAAAAGATTACAAAACGCGCGCGAACGAGCGTTGCCGGTATGGTTGGCCGACTGACTGGTTGGTTTGGTTCGTCACGTCAATCGCAGCAATTGGTAAACAAAGTGCGATTCTATGTAGTAGTGGGGCGTATAGCAGGAAAGGGGGGCGGGCAGAGGGCCGCGCATGCGCCGCCGTGGCCGCGTTACGTAGCGCTGCGCCTGCGTTTGTTTCAGGGTTAAACTAGTCATTAATAACAAATCTATATGTAGGCGACTCTACTGCTTGTTAGCTTTAAAATATTTGGATGAATGAAATGTTACCTAGAGTACTTAATAAATAAAATGAATAAATAATAACATCACATAATATTGCTCCAATTCTAAAGTAATATACCTAGCTAAAACACTGCAAACACAACGGTTGTGATGTAACACAATCACCCAGCTCTTAGAGAATACAACGTGTTACAAAAAACCCCTAAAGCCGAAAATCATAGATATAGTGACTGATAGGGTACCTTGCGTACAACTCCGGAAAATGGTTATTAACCCTGAAAACAGCCACTATTTTGAAAAAAAACTTCTTTTCATGATAAACTGCATAGTGGCGACCTAAATTGTGTTTTGATTTCGCTCATTAATGGGATTGATTATCGAAAACAATGGGGTTGGTAAACTTTTTCGAAGAGAATTGTTTTATATTTTTTTTTGGTAGCACAAGTTTAAAGAATAAAGAAAATAATATTATGTTTTTTTATTTTACCTTGTTAACCAAATATATTTTTTTATATTATTATCGCGATAAAATATCAAACATACGGCTGAACACGAAGTTCCTTTGCATTTACTGATTAAAAAAACTGATTGACAGATTTGACAGACAGTGACAGAGCAATCATACCTTTCCTTTTTTTTGTTTTGAGCAACAACATATAAAGTCTTTGGAGCAAAGGCATTACCTACGCATACAGCCATAATAGTGATTTATTGTACTGTGCTGTAAATAAAAAATTTAAATTTTTATTTAAATTAAAATGAAGTATTATAAAACTTCCGCAATTGGTTATTCCTGACTCCAAAGCCAAAAGCTACCAGAAAATATATAACTCCCAACAGTTTTGGAAAAGTTTACCAACCCCATTATTTATTTGCGTCTAGGGTTGTAACTTGGCAGTTTTCCATAAAAATCAAAAAATTTCGGGTTATTATGAAACACCTGAAAACCGGTGAGCAAGCCACTTGACCACGGAGGTCGTTGATGAATAAAGTTCTATTTAATTTGGGTATGACATGACACTGAAGGATCTTGTGGCATTCCACGTCAAGACGAAAGCGAAGCCCGAGATTCAAACCACGAGTCTTTTGCTGTACGAAGATTCAACATTTATGAATGCAAAAAGAGAATAAGTATTCCTAGACTGATGGTGACTTGAAGAAATGAAAGTTCTTGCTGAGATCTTCATTACAGATGACAGCTGTCAAACTTAAAACTAGAACTACTTCTATTACTATCGATAAATATTACTATCGCCCGTGGTACATTTAAATCACGAAAAAGGTTACCGTTTGTTTGCCTTTGTGATATGTAGGTAGTTATTTATTACGCCATTATAGATACTAAAATCCAAGTTTTAACATTTAGGACCAGTTGAAAATGGTTGGACTTAGCTGGTCTTAAATCTGTGTATGGCCGCTTTCCATACTATTATCAGTGGCAATCTATCAAAGCTGTAGAACACGACAATAGCTAAACCATGTGGTAAACCTCGAAAAATAAAAACATATCACTTTTATAGATCATATATATAGGTTACGGCGGGTTACAATCTGTAAAACTTGGGTTTTAGTATCTATAATGGCGTAATAAACAATGATATAATTATATCACCAAGGCAAACGGTAACCTTTTTCGTGATTTTAATGTACCACGGGCGACAGTACTATAAGCGCTTTTCTTGCATTCCCGAAATTAGAGATGCCGTGATTTTATTACAAAAATATAGTACAACATATTATTATAGTGACCTACCTCATTGGCCAGTATTTTTTCTTAGCAGGACCAATTATTGCTGCTGGCATTATTTTTAAAACTTAATAAATAATTTACTTGGTCTTCCGGTCTAAAGAGAACCTCACTGGTTTGGTCTCAGCAACAGTATGACGATACCAATAATATGACCAACCTTCGACCAACCAAGCCCCTCTACAATTGCTAATTTCCTATTCGTTCCCTCTTCATTATCACTTGCAATTTACAAATTCATTCTGAAATAATTATTGGCGACGTAATACTAGTGGAATATTAAGAGGGCATATTCCAATTATGTTAGATTTTCATACAAAGTGATCGAAACGACTCGCGCGAGCCATTTAGGTATAAAGGTGAAATTTGAAAACTCCGCTTTACTCACGCTTTACATGAGACAAATACCTCATTTTTCCTATTAAAAATAAAAAAAGACTTAAGAATCTTCGAATTACAATTAAAAAAAAAACATTAAATTGTACTGATTGGAGAATTTCTTAGTTTCTAATTTTCTCTGTAATTAATAACATTTTGTAAATTTTCCTCAATAGTGCACTCCTTGACAATATTACGCACAATAAGTGAAAAAATGAATATGAAGCGTATTCTCATTCGTTACAGCTGAAACTTTCATAACAAATGCCTCTGCCAAGCATTGAAATTCAGGTTGAACAGATTGTCTTCGTTTCAAAAAAACTGATACCTTATTAATTTTTTCTCTCTATATGGCACTAATTTAAGATTTTTGCTTATTAAAACTAAAGTTTACATCAATAATGAATGATGCTTTCATTCTTTAGATTTCGTCTTTGGAAAAATCTTATATATATTCCGTTTGAAATGGAATATACACTCTTAAGTCGTGGACATAAATTTACGTATACCTAAAAAATTAGACTCTACCATGGCAATCATGAATAAATGAAAATGTGTAGTTTGTTAATGTAGCTTCGTACTTTTATTAATAGATATCGTATCGGCATTACCATTTCCTATAATAATACCATAGACATGCCGGTTTTTTTTTTTTATAGGAGGTATTTGTTGTTATTCGTATTTCGTATTCGTACTAAAAATATAAAATGAAAATAAAATAATTTCTCCCATAAAGATTCATATATTATACAGAACTTTTAAACCTAAAAACGTGAGGCGCATTTTGTAAGATTTATCATCATTATTGTCTTTTGCATGCACCCCACGTTTTTAGGTTTAAAACTTCTGTATAGGGCATAGGGTTACCTATAAATCTTTATGAGAAAAAATATTTTATATTTTTTGATCCGTTTTAAAAACGTGTTTTTTTATTTTCTGCTTTTTAGTCAACGAGCTAAAATTAAAAACACTTCATCTCCCCTCGGAGTAGGTACGCTGTGCTCGAGGCGCTTGCCCCTTGTCAACGGCGGCGGTTCGCAGTTACGACAGTACATAATGTTGTCAGCCCACTGGCAGTGGCAGTACAGACTGAGCATCAGGGTTCAGCTTTGCAGGCCGCAGCCATGTGGCCCGGCTCACCGCAACGGCAGCAGAGGCTGCTCCTGTCAACTTCAGACGAGCACTTTTGCTTCGTGTGCCCTATCCCCAGTCATTTTATAACACCGCATGGGAAGAGGTGCAAGCGGTCTCACCCTTTGGCGTGGACCAACTTATTTGCACTCTGCCTCCTTTGGCAATCGTTTTTGCTACTGCAACGGGGCATCTTATCCTAATGCAATTTTAAACCGCCTCTGTGGTGTAGTCCATCCGTAAAAGACGCAGGGGTCCCGGGTTCGATTGCCAGGGGGGGAACAATTTGTACTCGGTTTGGTTGGTGTATGGTAGGGCTTATTTCAAGTCCGCCTGGCTAGCTACCACCATCTTACCTAAGTCTGTCGCCATAAGAACAATTAAATAATTGTTGTGTTCCGGCAGTTAGAGGTATATGCCAGGAGCCAGGAGATATCCAGTTCCTCAGTGATCGGATTCCGGGTGTAGTGCGCTTCCACCTTCGGCCTAATCGTCACTTAAAATCAGGTGACGCAAGCTTATAGTACGTCTTCCTTGCGAACGGAATCATCGCAAGACCCGCAATGTGCAGATCCGCCGTCTTTTCTGACCGTCGGACAGCCGCCACCTCTGATAGTAAGTATTTCGCGTGGTCTTACGGCCTCCCCCGCCCCCTTAGACAAATTCAGATTCGTAAATCTTTTTCTAACGCTTTGATTTCGAAAGATGTATGGATGGTATGCTTTTCAAGGTGTCGTCATCTCTGGGTCGGGTTCGATACTCGGCTGGGTCAATTTGAAATATTGGCTTGGTGTTTGCAGTTCCACTGTTGTCTCTGATTTCCATAACACAAGTGCTTTAGCTATTTAATTTGGAATCAGAGCAATGTTTTGTTTGTGATGTTGTCTGATATTTATTTATTAATTTGACGTTTTAAATCGATGGTTTACTAAAACTAAAGTCAATCCCATAGATTTTGCGAAAGTAAACAACCGACAGCGAAGATATGCAAATATACTTTCGCGATCGCAGCCCCGGCATCTTCACCGAGCGTTTGTTACTTTTCTGCTCCTTCGCATCTGTCTTTTTAACCCCCGACGCAAAAAGATGGGGTGTTATAAGTTTGACGTAGCTCTCAAACTAATGGACAGATTTTGATGCGGTATTTGAAAGCTGGCATAATCGAGATGGTTCTTAATATAATTGACATAGGCGAATGAGCTGATGCTACAACATCAGGTAGTCTGCGGGATACCCAACTCCTCAGCAACTTACAGCAGATACAGCGTGTTTGGGTTCATTAAAATGTTCTCAACGAGAAGGCTCTATGTTGGAAAATGTATTTTATGTATACACCTATTAGAATTTGAGGAATTCGACTAGCAAGATTTTCTTTTGTAATTTCGTATTTCGTCCCGAAAAGTATTTACGTGAATGACAGAATAGAATAGTGTTGATCGTAACGGGGGTCTACTAGTAATTTAAAATGTACTTACGAGTGCCCCGACCTCTAAAAAACAAAAACAAGTGTTGATTGGCTTTTCTTATTACATTAATATCAAGTACCTAGTAATATTTTAATCTGAGCCGTCGCGACAACGGTACCGCAAAAATACTTAGATTTGCAGGACACTGTTATTGGACTGAAAAGGCCGCGCCTCCCCCTACACACGCTGGGACTTGGCCGGAAGGCCGCGGGCGGCCGCGCCTCCATACGATCCAAGCCGAGCCTGTGCATTTGGAGGGCCCGTTAGCGGTCCCCCAACGGATTAAAATATTACTAGGTACAAATATTTAAAAATATTAGCAGATTTTGCACTTCTCGCAACTATCGGAGGACTTTGAAAATGAACAACAAAAAATTCCATTGTTTTAACCATTAATAGTTCATTGACTTTTTGAAATCACAGCAAATACCTATGAACATAATAATTATTTTGGATCTACTTTTCTGTATCTATTCGTGTGTGTGTATGAATTTCAAATAAAGAAAATATTTAATTGTCATAAACTTAACTTAAAACTTTAAAAAAATCTAAGATTTGGTTTTGAGGCCCTCAGCTTTGCCTCGGCTCAGACTAGGGTTGCCAACCGTACTATAATATATAGTATTGTACTATATTTCCGGTCTGTGTACTATATACTGTTGAAGAAATATATAGTACGCAAAAATACTATATTTTTAACATCGAACGCTAAGAAACAAATCTTTGATTTTTTTAAATTTGTGATCGTGCATTTTGACTGATTCGATAGCGTGCAGTGTATATCGTATCTGAATTCTGAAAGCATCTGTCTTATTGCATCAATGTCAAATTCAAAAGCTTCAAACGATAGTTTGGTCATTGGTTGGTCTGCTCTATCTTTGTTTTGAGATTTTGTTGGTAATCATCTGCAAAATATAACATTATTCTTTCTTTGAGAAATATAACTCAAGTCTTAGATAAATTAGATATGGAAAGTGGTAGCGATAACGAAAGTGCGTCAAGTTCAATTCAAGTGCGCCAAGTTCAATTCAAGTGCGATTAAAAAGCGAAAGATACAAAAAAGACTCCAAAAATATCCAAAACTTGTTGAAAAATGCAAAATCTGAAAAAATATAGTTTTTATAAACATAAATAAGTAAAAAATAATATTTGCCTACTAAATACTATATTTTTTTTAATGTACTATATTTTTTATAGCTTAATTTGAAAAATACTATATTTTGCCACAGACATGTTGGCAACCCTAGCTCAGACTACGCCCGCTCACCTCTTTAACTTTCGGTCAACATTCGTTTATTCATATAAACCTCCACTAAATAATGCAATTGCAAACCTACAACTATTTCTTAAAATATTTATTTATTTACTAAATCCAATGTGAAAATACAATTCACATAATGCTAATATACTTACTTACCCCCTTACTAATAAAGATTGTATAGCAGATGTATAGTACACAGTGTACACAGTGTTTTGTCACTTTCTTTTCAATGTCAAACACAAATAGTTTGACAGAGAGTAACCATTGCGTAACTATACAATATACATCTGCTATACAATCTTTATTAGTAAGGGGGCTAGCGTCTTCTACTTACACGACCAACCTCAAAATTAAACTCCAACACAACTAAAAAATTTCCCAAACGGGATCTTTTGTTCCCCAAAATGACACGTTTTGTATGAAGAGAAGATTTTCTTTTCTCCCCATGCTGCCTACACTATCATCAGGGACAAACACACCCACAAACTTTCATTTTGGAGGATTTTTTCGATTTTCTAGTAGGTTATAGGTGGGTTATTATAATACTCACTTATTATGAAACAGCATTGTGAATACAAAAAATTTAAAATTTAATGATTATCATGATTTATTTCAAGACAAATTTATATAAGTATATCAAAATAAATAACAAGAAATAAAACGGCATTTTATTATTATTAATATCATCATTATTATTCGTTTAAACTATAATATAATCAGTATTTTACATAATATTATGATGATTTCGAATATTTATAAAATGAATATCACAAAATTCGAAGGAGGCGACGACGATTCCACGTTAATAAAAGAATAAAAATACATTATAAAAGTAAAACTAGAGCAGGGCGCGGCGAGCGCTAGCGAGGGGCGCACGGGGTGCGGCGCTCGCTGCGCCCTCGCCCGGCGGTCCTCCGGCGGCGCACACAGATGAGTGAGTGAGTAGGAAGAGCCGACACCGCCCGGCGCCGGCGGAGGAGCGGGGCGCGAGACTAGCGGGCTTAGCGCTGGAACAGCGGATTAGGGAAGTCAGGCGGGTGCGGAAGCGGGGCTGGTGGCGGCCGCGCCCGTCGCCACGCTACCAGCCAACAAGCCACGGCTGCCGCCACAGCTACCAGTGCGAGCAGCGCGGTCAGTGCCAGTGCCACTGCTAGCCCCGCAGCTGACACGCATACTTCGCCACCGCCTGCTGCACCGCCCGCACCTGCGCCGCCCTCGCGCTGCCGGGCTGCTCGCGACGCGGATCGTCGCTCGAGGGTCAAGATCTGGTTTGACTCCACCGTCACCTCCTCTCGCAACTGGCCCTCGATGCCCGACAGAGAGCCGTCGCTGTCAATCGCTTCTCGTTTTCTTCGTTTTCCATAAGCGTCTCTTCCACGACAATTAACCTGCGAGAAGGTAAAAAAATATACAATACAATAATGTCAGGACAAGGCATGGCCAATCAATTTTTAAAATCTGAACTGAAGAGCTAAGATTCGGAAGCAAGTTTCTCAAATCAAATGAAAGATCAATCGAAAATTCGAAACATAAAGCCGGCCGCATACAGACGGAATTCGGCAGGCTGGCGACCGGTTTCATTTGACATACATTGCTACTTTTCTTTGGTATGTTTTTTTACCCCAAAAAGAAGTAGCAATGTATCACATTCATCTGTCAAATGAGACCGGTCGCTAGGTTAGGTGGTTTCTAATTAGATAATCAGCCCGCCGATTCGGAATTCCGAACGAGATATCCTGTACGAAAATTCCGTACGGAAAAATCCCGCATGTGTGTGTGTGGTAGGTCCATAGATTAGGGTTAGCTGCGTTCGGAATTACGTATGTACGGAACTTCGTCTGTATGAGGGAGATTACACGATCATTCAGACTGGCGCCAGACTGATGCTAGGCTGCAAACTGCACCATTTTTTGTATGAAATTTCATAGAAAAAATAGTGTAATCTCCCTCTATGTGGCCAGCCTAAGTACGACATTTATCGAAATCATATTCTCTTTGGTAGTCTGTTTAGAAGATAGAAAATCCGTTCATAATTTTATCTCATAAGCTCATTTGAGCTTCCAGAATAAGATTATATATGTATATGAAAGTTTTGATTGATGATGTAGAATTAGTGCAGTAAGGAATAAAACCAGGGTACTTTCGTAAAAATAATGCTAGGACGATGATCAACGTCACTATAAAAATAACTTTTGCCAAAACCTCTAGGGTTATTAAATCAAGTATCATATAATATTTTCATGCATCGATCTGGAAAAAACATTGATAAAGCTTACCGGTTGACATTTCCCAAAGCATATACGTATATTACACTGGAACCGTATATTATCGCTGCTTGGGAACTTGAAGGCATTAAACATGACACGTAGTGCGCCATCGTCATTATGCTCCCATTCTCCAAATATAGATGGATCAGTGGCGCATCCATCCGCGTCTGTTACTGTATATTCATTCTCAACGTTGGTTGCAACTTCGCTGGTTTTCGCTATGCAACTTCTGGCGAATCCACCGTATATGCCTAAGGAATAAGTTATGCAATTAGAGATTTTCACGAAAACTAAAAGATTGTAATAGTATTCATATTAGTAGTAAGAAAAACGTACTGTTCGGCTGGACATCTACTTGAAGACTGAGATTTTCTCCAACCGTGGCTGAACTAACTTCATCGCCGGTACGAGTTACAATCCTCATGGAGCAGACGGGTGGTGGTCCGGTGTTAGCTATAGTTCCGGCGGTCGTTAACATCGACACATTGAAAGCTAATGTTACATTCTTTTCGCCAGTTTGGTAAATACATTTGATATGGAACGCCTTGGCATTCGATGTTACAAGTTTGAGATGGTCTTGCATTACCAGGACGAAACTTGCCAAACCCTGTGAATAATGTATTAACTGTCAGAATCGTGAGTTAGGAATTTTAGTTTAATAGGTGCTATTGAAATGGCATGGAACATGGAAAATGACATTAAATATTATTCAACATACATTGACATGAACTAGGCCGCAGTTTCCGAATTGCACTGTGAAGTCAACAGGACTCTCTTGATTTACAGGTGTGTTGACTACCAGCCCACATCGTTCATCTTTACTGTAACCTTTTACATACAAGAGCCCATTGAAGCCATCCTTGATTTTCAGGCTTACACGTATGCCATTGGCAAGGCAGTGAACCTGAAGAATTTACAAAATTAAGTATTATATTATAATTACCTTCCAAACAAAACAATAATTAATGAATTTGAATATTATAGAGACTTTACCTGCATTTCGGGTAGAGGAAAATCAGTGCGATAATTTGTAATGTTTTTAGGGATTTCGTTGCACTGTACACGTGGGTTACCAGAGTAACCGGAAATGCATGTACATAGAGAGCGGTGACCGGTGGCCACGCAAACGGCGGACTTGCCGCAAGGCTCAGCCTCACATGCATCGACGCACATACGATTAAGACACCGTTCGCGGTCACCGCATTCGCTATCAGTGTCGCATACCACACGTACGCATACGTTTCCACGTGGTGCCCAACCCCGGTCGGTATCGCATATGCAGCGGCCACGCGAGTCTACCGTTCGGCCTTCATCAGTACGGCACGGTGCACATTCGCCCAGAGCGTTAAGTCCTTGTCCATCGACACATTTAGCTGTTGGCGCTGAAATATAATAACGAAATTCAATATTTATAAATAGGTACTTCACAGTAGATAAATTGGAATCGGATTTACTGACTTTTTACAGATTATAAATAAGCCATAGAACTCATATTAGAGACTAAATGTGAGAATATTACGTTTGGGAAATAATATTTAAATGAAGTTAAACTTACGTATGTTAGGTGTACACTCGATAAGAGCATTTCCTCGATATCCGGGTATGCATTCACAAATGATAGTGCGAACTGGTTCTGTATCAACAATTGTGCACTCAGCGTTGATGCCGCAAGGTTTCGTGGCTGTACAAGGATTAACACACTCTGAATTCAAACAAGCAGTGCCGGACGGACACTCACTATCGGATATACACTGTGGTCTATCAACTTTTTCACATCCAGTGTCAGTGCTACGGAAACCTGGTGGACAGACGCAATGGACTTCATGAAGGTGGACACGGCATTCCGCTGGTTCTTCACAAGTAGTTACTGTGCAAGGGTTGACACATTTAGAGTTGATGCATGACTTTTCTATTGGACAATCACTGTTAGCTCGGCAGCCAATAGCTATACAACCAATTGATGGATTTCCGGTCGTGCCTATCTTACAGCGGCAAGCTGCCCTGTGTTCTAAACCATAGCATTCAGCAGATTCTCCACATATGTCTGGTTCAACAGAGCATGCTGGCATGCAGCGGTTGTTAATGCAAGATTCGTCATCAGAACATTGCGAATCAGATCTACATAGGACTTTGTAACACCCTGTGCGAGCGTCACCGATGAATCCAGGCTGGCAAGCGCATACTGGTTTGTGATCTTTTATCACGCAGTCCGTGTTTGGACCACAATCACATGGGTTTTTGCATATGGATGTAATACACGCGTGATTAGATGTGCAATCATTGTCTAATTCGCAGACAACATCAGATATTGGAGTAGAAGGCTTGCAAACGCCACCGCCGCTGCTTACATATCCAGGAGGGCAGGTACAAAGCATTGTACGCACTGGGAGGGTCGGTGATACTTCACACCGAGCCGGTGTCGAACATGGCCGTAAAGCAGTACAAGGATTTACACATTTTGAATTTAGACAAGCTGATTTTGATGGGCAGTCTGCGTCAACAGTGCATTCAACTGTAATTTCAGGTCTACATTCTACATAAGGGCTGCCGGTGAAACCATCTTCACATTTGCAAACTGAGTTGTGATTTCGAACTAAACATATAGCATTCGTGCCACATGGGTGTCCAGATAAGCATGGGTTTATACACCTATGAACGTGACATTGCTTGTCTAACGGGCAGTCTCCATTTGTTCTGCATTCTATAGCATTACAGCCCACAAACGGTTCACCTTCAAAACCGGCACGACAGCGACATAATGGTCGATTTCGCTCTACAAAACAGTCGGAATTATGACCGCAAGTATTATTTAACAAGCAAGGGCTGACACAATTTCCGTTGATGCAAGCCTCCTTTGACTCACATTCAGAATCTGCTCGACAACCTACAATACGGCAAGCGCGATAAGGATCGCCATCAAATCCTTCACGACAAGAGCAGACTGGGCGGTGATTGCGAACGAAACATTCAGCATTTTCTCCACAATTGCATGGATTACGGCAAATTCTATTAACACAAGATTCTCGTTCGCTGCAGTCTTGATCAGATGAGCAACTAGGGGATGGAAGTTGGGCTGTTCTACACGAGCCTCCCTCTTCTGGTATGAATCCTTCAGGACAGCGGCATACCAACGTACGGAATGGAATACTATCGGAGACAGAACAACGAGAGATTCCAGTACATGGTTTCAGTTCGGTACAGGCTTCGCGACATTCATCTCGCAGACATGCATGGCTACTAGGGCAATCGTTATCTACTCGGCATTCAGGTTCTCCAATTACTGATAATTTTAGACAATTAGTCAATGGATCTCCAAGAGGGAGACTGGATGGACACTTGCAAGATGCAGCATGGTTTCTGGCAAAACACTCAGCATTGTGAGCACAAGGGTTGTATCCTTCAGATGAACAAGCATTACGACAAATTCCTTTCACGCAGACGCTGTCATCATTACAATCGTTATCTATTTCACATTCTGCAGTTTGACATCTTGTGTATGGATCTCCGAAACTGCCCGCAGGACAGCGACAGTTAGGTCGGTGACCTTTTCCATAACACTCTGCACTGATAGCGCAAGGTGCTTCTAACACGCACGGACTAACGCAAGCGCCGTTGTAACATGTATCGCTGTCCTCACATTCGTTGTCCGAAGAACATCCAACTGAAAAGAAGTAATACTTTTTATTTATCATGATTCTCGATGGTTTAATTCTGTATAATAAGTACTCGTATGTGTACTATACAAGCCAAACATCTATTGTTAAGTAAAAAAGTACAAGCACAAGTTTTTTTTTTTAATTAAAATGCTTGAAATCGAGCAAATAATAAATAACATTTTTTTCGTTAACATGTCTTGTTGTAGGTAAGAGTAAGTAGTTCTGAAAATTGCTTTACTGGATAACCACAAAGAGCTTATTTTACCTTTAGTACATCCTGTGTATGGGTTGCCTGAGAATCCTCGTTCACAGTAACAAACAGGATGATGCCTCACTACGGTGCATTCAGAATTATCTCCACAAGCGCATGGGTCGGCACAAGCACCGTTAATACATGCTTGTGATAACGGGCATTCTGAGTTCGCTTTGCATCCAACAGCCACTGATTCCTCTGAAGCTGTAACATAAAAGTATTTTATTAGTTTTCTTCTAGAATATAGTGTAATATGAATATTTTTCATGAAATGAAGAAAAATATATGAAACTTACGTGGTACACACTGGACAGTAGCTACGCCGGTAAATCCCTTAGGGCAGGTGCAATGCGGCTTATGGTTAATGGCACGACATAATGCTCCTGGACCACATGCGTTTGTGCAAGGGTTAACGCAGAATCGATCTCGGCATGCTCTTTCTGTATTACATTCATCATCAGTAAAGCATTCTGGGAATCGTTGTTTAGATTCTACATTACATTCAATTCTCGGGTTTCCTATGTATCCTGGGGCACATGTACAATGAGATGAGTGATCAATAGCTTCACAAAGTGCATTTTGTCCGCAAGGATCAGCTTTGCATGCGTCCACACAATTTCCTCGACGGCACATTTGACTAAGAGCACATTCCGAATCTGCGGTGCACTCAGCTTCTGGTGGAGTTCTGCAACCACTGTCTGGGGCAACACGTCCTCCATCAGGGCAAACACATGCGACTGCACGAAGTGGTAGAATGTCAACAGTTCTGCAAATGAGTCCCACTTCGCAGGGATTGCTTAAACATAAGTCGGTACATTGGGCGTTTACGCAGGCGAGCGGGGCAGCGCAATCTGAGTCTCTGGTGCAACCTGTGGTAATTTCTTTAGTGCATCCTCGAATATACGGATCTCCGCTGAGACCAGTCATACACGTGCAAATAGGGCGATGAGATCTAGCTGCACATGTCGCACCTGCAGCACAAGCATTATCTGAACAAGCTGGTTGGCAGACTCTGTTGAGACGATTGCAAGTCTGTGTGTCATCGCAGTCTTCATTGTAATGACAAACGGCAGATATGCAAGCTCTGCGAGGATCACCTTGTGTGCCGGGTGGGCAGCGGCACGTGGCTACATGTGCAACAACTTCGCATACCGCATCACGTCCGCACGGAGAGCCGAGAACACATGGATCTTGGCAGTAACCCCTCACACAATTTTTGTCGAATGGACAGTTGTCATCTGTTGTACATTCAGCTGCAAGTAAAAGACATAAAAGTGAAGGGTGAATAAGTTGGTAAACCTTACTTATAATATGCTATTTAATACTGTATTTTTTTGTAATTCTTACGTGTATAACACGCGCGTGATGGATCACCAGCAGTTCCAGGAGGACAGCGACAACTAGCACGATGGTTGATAGATGAACAGAGTGCATTTGCTCCGCAAGCTCCAGCGCATGCTGATACGCAACGTCCGGATATGCATGCCTCTGCTGCACCGCATGCTTCGTTAGAAGTACATTCTGCTGATTGGCTCGCTGAAAATGAAAAAGTGATAAAAATCCATCCACTGCTGAATGCAGACAGTGTACGGTTAAACCTAAATTGGTTTTTATGACTCTGTTTTATGAAATTTAAAAATGTATTATTATTGTTGTAATTTAATAAGTTTCTAAAAAAATATTCAATATTTAGGAAAACCAACAACTCAGCTTAAAACAAATAGCAATAATGATAACAGTAGAAACTCATTTACAGGTCCTCGCACATAAATAAATAATTATGAATTATTATTGATTAAATATATTATGAAACTCGTTATAATTGGAGTAGGGTTTCTGTAGAATATTAGCAATACTAACGTGTTGCACATCCAACAGCAGGATCCCCTTGTAGTGGAGGCACGCAATGACAGGACGCAACGTGTGATGCGGCACGGCATTCCGCTCCGACGCCACACGTTGCGATGGTGCAAGCATCCGTGCATCGGCCATTCAAGCACGCTTCTTCATCGCCGCAGTCAGTGTTGGAAGTACATTCTCCTCCTAAGAAAATTTAATTTATACAAATTAGAACGATTCTAATGTTCAAAAGTACGATTTAACTTTTCACAGTCTCCTATATCAGGTACAGGTCCAAAGCGAATTTTTACGGTAGAAAGGTAGATAAGTACCTAAGTATACACGCCATCACCGTAGTCTATATTTTACATTAACATTCTACATTATTTATTAACATTGACGACACAACTGGGTAAATTACGTGTCGCCATTGCCAATAGTGAAGCTTAGCATCTACTCCATGGAGCTGAGAATAAGTTATTTCTTATTTTTTACATTTTTGCTATTTCTTTTACATTCAGTTAACTTAGATAGTAATATCGTGCATTTATTAAGTGGTTATTACGATTATAGACTTAAACGGTCCCATTAGTATTTCTAAACGGTGCCTAATTTAACATCGCGCTCTTATCAACTATATTTTCTGCACTAACACCTGTTTTAAACAACATTTCCAAGTGACTTATACAGTAGTGTTTCATGTGTATGCAGTTTACAGTGCAAAGAAAGTGCCTATCACTCACCTATATCTAACTTTTCTATGTACACATGGATAATTGATTATTTTACGTATTTACCATTTGTATGTCGCACATTGTATTGATAAAATTGACTTACACTCCTAAAATGTCCTTTAAACAAATATGAGTTCACGTCGAATCGTATTGAAAGCATGAAGCGGAACTGCTTGTAAAAAGAAAGTTATTATTTTTTGTAAATATACCTTTAAAAAAAAACAAAAGATATCTAAGAAGAATCTTACTGGGGTTGCATTGGATGGAAGCGTCTCCAGTAAGTGGTTTAGGACACTCGCACACGAGGGTACGGAATGGCAAGGTATTCGCAACGCGGCAAATGGCGAGTGTGCCGCATGATGTAGCCTCGCAGGGGTTTTTACAGCTGCCCTGTAAACATGCTAGACCGGGACCGCAATCGGCATCTCTTTCACATTCATTTGTTTCAATAACTGAAAAAAAAAATGTCGTTAAATGAAGACTGCTCAACTGAATCTGTTTGATAAATTTTATGTTTATAAATTTGTTTTTTTTACAAACCTCGCTGACATTCAATCTTTGGGTTTCCGCGAGTACCTCGTGGGCATTCGCAAGATGGTGCGTGACGAATAACAGTACAAAGTGCTCCCTGAGCGCATGCTCCTGGACATGGGTCCTGGCAGGCTCCATTTCTACAAGCCAACCAAGACGCGCAATCTTCATCTACCGTGCATTCGTAACTTCGGCAACCGGTCCAAGGATTGCCACGAGAGCCGGCATCGCATTCACACGAAGCAATGTGTCCTCGTGCCAGACAGTGGGAGTTAATGCCACAACGTATGCGTCTACACACTTTGACACAGGAATTGCCTTCACAGCTCTCATCATCCGGACAATCATTGTTACTGTGACATTGGACTGTAAAAACATTTTTAAAGTTTTAACATGAAATCTTATAAAATACCGTTAATAAACCTAAGAGAGAAGAAGGTACCTGAATAACATCCTCGATACGCGTCTCCTTCGTAACCAGGTAAACAGGCGCAGCGGGCTCTATGTTGCCGCGCTATGCAACGGGCATTAACACCACAGTTGTTGGGGCCACACACTGGTGTACAGCGTGTGTCTACACAAGCAGCATTGTCTGGGCATTGATTGTCATTGGTACATTCAGGTACGGGAGGAGGAGGAGTTGGTATTAAGATACGTTCGCAACGGACAAATGCAGATCCGGTGTATCCAGCCGGGCAGGAGCAAACGGCCGCGTGTCTGACGACTGTACACAAAGCGTTGAGACCACAGGCATTAACACATGGATCAGTGCATTTACGGTTGATACATGCACGATCTCCGCTACAATCATCGTTCACAATACATTCTGGATAGGTGCAGAACCCATCGCGGCATGTGCCGTGTGGCCCACATGGATTTGGTTCGCATGGGTCGTCGTAATCGGGCAATTCTGAAACAAAATCGATAAAAATTTAATAATATCCGGACTCGTCATACCTGTCATTTAGTGACTAAATACCCTATGGTGTGTACACCATACAGCATAGGGTATATATTACATTACACTATTCTAACAATGGTGATTAAATAACAGATAATGTTTAAGAACCATGATTTATGACAAATTGTAAATTGTAATGAGAATTATAAAAACATAACCCGCAGTCGGGTAATAAAATATTAATATTAATCCTAATAATAAACAATCCCAACCGGGAGTTGATTCTGAGGCATTTGATATACTAATAACGTTCAACTACAGATGCACCAATTACCTATTGGTGTCTGAAGGGTAATAGGAAGTGTAATATTTTTAATATTTTTTAACATAATACTCGTAATAAAAATAAGTTCTTAGATAGTTTGTTTTTTGATATAACATTCTAACATTAGCTTAAAAGTTTCATCTCTCGGGCATCTTTATCAAAATAACGTATTCTTGGGTCTTCAAATAATTAAGTACTGTTACATGGTAATCAATATATAAGGTAGAAAATAAAATTATGTGCCAGGACGGCAGAGGAAGGTCAGGTCAAGTGTTTAGAACACATAGGCGAAGAAAATATTTTATATTATTTTTATGTTTTTACTATCGTGGTCGATTCTTTCGGTAAACAACCCAAAACGCAAAAACATAAAATACTTAAATAAATAACTTTAGACATCACGTGGTCCTCATCCCGCCCGTTAACAGCTAGATGACTCAGTTGACCGGCGATTTAAAAATATAAAAATAAAATTAGAAAAAAGTTCTTCACCAATTGTTCTACACACACACACTTGACCTAACTATCCTCTGGAATCCTGGCACATCATTTTATTCCACCTTAAACATATTATTATATTGTTGAGGTACCTGTAGCTCGACATTCCAGGAACGGATCGCCACTTGTTAGCGAAGGACACGAGCATATTGGAGCATGGTCGATAACACGACATAGAGCGCCAAATCCGCAAGCGCCGACACAAGGATTGACGCATTTGTTACGCACACAGGCGCGGTCACGAGGGCACTCTGAGGTGACAACACATTCGGGTCTGCAGCCACTGGAAGTGGCGTCACCACTGGTTCCGGTCGGGCATGAGCACACCGCATTGCTGCCCGATACCGTACAGATTGCACCGGGGCCGCAAGGTGATGGCGAGCAGGGTGGTGCTGTTAAAATATTACCAGTTATTTAAATTAGGTACTTTGTAATAATTTAAGTAAATCTAGGTATCAAATATGAACAGTTCATAATAATACAACAAATTATGCACATTTCTTAATTGATTTCGAACTACGACTACCTGACATTTTTTAATGTCCTGAGCCCCTATTACAAAACAGCATCACGATAGTCGGACGCAATTCGTCGTTCAATTGACTTGATATTGAACCTTATTCGTGAGTCAATAGTGCCACGGAGTGCGACGAACATCGTACGCTTATCGCGATGCTTTTTTGTAATAGGCCCTCTGGAAGCAAAATATTAACAGGTGATCGATTGTGTTGTGATTTTATTACCTGAAGTGATGATGTCACATCGTTCAAATGCGTTTCCTCTGGTTCCAGTAGGACAAGAACAAAGTGGTATATGATTAACGGTTTCACATTCTGCTCCAACACCACATGTTCCCACACAGGGGTCACGGCATTTTGAACGGATGCATGCTCTCGATGGCGAGCAATCTGAGTCGGCAATACATTCCGGACGACAACCCGTATACGGGTCCCCGTGAAGACCCGCTTCGCACTCACAAGACGCGCCGGTCCCTCTTGTCCGACATATTGCACCCGGACCGCATGGAGATGGAGTACAAGGGTCTTTTGGTTTTTCTGAAATTTAAGGCGTCAATATAAAAATATATAGAAACTACTTTAGACTAGACATAGCGAGACATGAAAGCTCTTTTGTGGATCTAGTAACATCTCATCATGTCATCTCAAGAAGTGGCTCACATAGTTTCACAAGTAAAACCCATGCCTAAGCTTTAAATGCGAAAACATATGATTGCCACATCCCGAGATATCCTTGATTCAAAGTATTCAAACCTATCTAAGGCCTTATATTTTTTCCGTTCGTTTATTAGCAACAATACACTTCAGCGACTTTTTATGTAAATCTTATCTTACGAATAACTCCGAGAGGTCGACATTCGAAGAATGGGTTTCCAGTTGTTGAAGAAGGGCAGTCGCAGCGAGGCTCGTGTGCTACTGGCGTGCATTCGGCTCCAAAACCGCATGCACCGGGGCAGGGGTCGACGCAACGATTGTTGAGACACGTGTGACGGCTATTACAGTCACTGGAACTTATACACTCAGGGCGGCAGTGTGGTGGAGAACCAAGGAAATTTTCCTTGCAATGACAGTGATTGTTAATGCAATCAGCATTCGGACCGCATTCAGAGCACGCAGACTTCGGTTCCGTGTCTAAAGTTGCTATAGAAAAATTAAATTAAATTAGTCTCGAAGATTTTGTTCTTGTTGCACTTACTACTTAAATTAAGGAATTAAGTTTAAGTACCTGGTAAACAGCGAATGAAAGGATCTCCAACATAGTTAATAGGGCAGGAGCAGATAGGTGAATGGAAGTTGGTACGGCAAATGGCGTGTGCTCCACAAGCACCAGGACACGGGTCACGACACTTGTTGTTGCGACAAGCCCGGTCTAAGGGGCAGTCATTGTCACGGCGGCACTCTGCTTTACAGCCGGGGCCGCGCTCTTCACTCGTTGCAGGGCGACATGAACAGTGCGCTACGGTGCCGGCAGCGCGACAAATGCTACTCGGCCCACAGGGGTTAGGCGTGCAAGGATCTAACACTGTCAGTTCTGTAAAATTAAAACCATTATTTAGACACACTTTTAAACATAATGTGCAATGACTGTTCCTATAATAAGGTAGGTAATAAATTTTCTACGCTTATAACAAGCTTTTTAAACAAAAATAAGAAGGTGTATGACAAATACCAACATTTATTTAACATTGCAGCAGTAGGTACGTTAGATAGAAATTAGAATTAATTTATTATCCGTATATTTATTGGATCACACGCAGGTCGTCAGATACGCAAGTGTTCAAATTCGCATTTCGCCAGATTTCAAAACGGATACTCAACTCGTCAGTCACGCGTTCCACAGACACACCTGCATATCTGACGCCATGCGAGTCAACCTTAATATGGTCACCCATCTTGCTTATGGCCACACAATAAATGTCTGCACAATCTTTATTGAGCCTAATTTGGTCACCCATCTTGCTTTTGGCCACATAAAAAGCGTCTGCACTATCTTAATCGAGCCTAATTTGGTCACCCATCTTGCTTTTGGCCACACAAAAAATGTCTGCACAATCTTTATCGAGCCTAATTTGGTCACCCATCTTGCTTTTGGCCACATAAAAAGTGGCTGCACAATATTTTTGAGCCTAATTTGGTCACCCATCTTACTTTTGGCCACATAAGAATGACTGCACCATCTTTATCGAGCATAATTTAGTTGCGATTACTTTTGTGTTTATTTCAACTTAATAACACTGATAGTTTATAATAAGTTATTGCCAAAAAATTGAGAGAAAAAAATTGCGTTTTCTGGCAAAATGCATGTTTGACCACTTGCTTTATTTACGACCTGCGAGTGATCCTGTTTATTTAATACTAGTGGCCGCCCGCGACTTCGACTGCGTGCAAATTTTTTCTCTCTCTCGGGAACAGTGGGTTTTTTATTAATGAAAGGTACCCTATGCTACGTCCCTTTCTGTATCCCTGATAATTTATCATTAAAATTCAAAATGTTATATTTTTTATATCCCATGATTAGTTGACGTGAAAGCGTAACAAACAAATAAACACATTTTCGCATTTATAATATTAGGTTAGGATGCTATGGATAACGCAAAATATAATGAAAGTCAACTCACCAACTTGACGACGACATGCTAAGAAAGGATCCCCTTGTAGTGGTGATGGACATTCACAAATGGCCAGATGATTATAGACATTGCACACAGCATCTTGGCCACAGGCATTGATACAAGGATTAACGCATTTATAGTTTACACAAGCCATCTGTTTTGAACATTCATTGTCATTTGTACATTCTGGACGACATTCAATTCTTGGATTTCCATGATAACCTTTTGTGCAAGAACAAGTCGCATTATCACAGATCGCATTGATTCCACAAGGTGATAATATGCAGGGATCTATTGGCGCATTAATTTCTGGTTCTGTAAACGAGTAAAAATATATAATTAGTTTTTAGGGCTACGCACTTCAAAACGGAACCATTATAACTTCTACGTCAACTCTACCACAAGATACGGCCATTAATGTCTCATATTTCGACTCAGAGCTATTAAAAAGTAGCAAGGTCATACAGCACGAGTAAATCTTATAATAAATAGATAAATCTTATATACTTTGTTACTTGTACCAATAAATTGAAATAAATAAATATACACAAAAATGGAATCAAATTAATATTTACCATTAAGTACATAACAGCCTTCAAAAGAATTGCCTTGATAGCCAAATAGACAAGTACATATAGCCAAGTGATTCATAGCCCGGCAGTTAGTATTTGGACCACAGGAGCCAATACAGGGATCGATACATTTCTCACGCACGCAAGCCTTGTCATTAGAACAATCTTCATTAATAGTACATTCTGGTGCACAATGTGGTGGCGCGCCAATATAGCCTACGTTACAGCTGCATGTTGCTGCCCCGTTTACATCTCTACACATTGAGAATGGTCCGCAAGGACTGGGTTCGCAAGGCGATGTCGTACTTATAGGTTTTGGTTTTTGTTTAGTGCACACAGTAAATGGATCTCCATCATATCCAGAAATACAAGTACAGTATGGGCTATGCCTGTGAACTCGACATTCTGCATTCTGACCGCACGTTCCGACACATGGATCAACGCATTTCTGCCGTACACATGCTTTATTCAATGGACATTCTGGACTTGTCAAACATTCTGGGCGACAGTTAGGAGGAACGCCGGTGTACTCAGGCAAACATCTACAATTAGCTTTATTGTTGGATACCTGACATGTACTGTAAGGTCCACAAGGTGATGGGTCGCAGGGGTTGATTATTTTATCTTCTGAAATAAAATTATCACTTTTAATTAGAACTTGTTAAATAGAAAAGAAAACCATTATTTGAAGGTGTATAGGTAAGCATGAATTTACCTTCTTTGAGAAGACAGTTGTCGTAGGGATTTCCAATAAAACCAGAAATGCAAATGCAATTAGGCTTATGGTTAACCACTTGACAAAGGGCATTTGATCCGCAAAGTCCTGAACAGGGATTTTGGCATTTATTATTTACACAAGCCAAATTGTCCCAGCAATCGGAATTTACAACACATTCTGGTCTACATCCTTCGTAAGGGTTACCAAAGAATCCAGTTGAACATGTGCAACTACCGACATTATTGCGTTCTTGGCATATAGCATTCAGACCACAAGGATTTGGCGAGCAAGGCTTCACAGATTCTGTTGGTGTTTGGGTTCGAACTGAAACAAAAAATCTTCACTGAAAAGTAGGTAAACAAAACAGTGTTAAGGCATTCTAAGAGCTAGTTATTTGAACAATTTTGCGATTCGGTACAAAATCATGATATTATTATTTCAATTGTGTCAAAAAAACTTAGCTGAAATACATAATATTATGATTAATTTCGTCCTTTATCGACAGTTGAGGTACTTACTAGGCGCACATTCATCAAAAGAATCCCCTTCATAGCCAGATTGGCAAATACATTGCGGCGAGTGGCTGATAACTCGGCACTCAGCATTCCTTCCACAAGCTCCTGTGCAGGGATCAACACATTTCTTGTTAACGCAAGCCTTATTGAATGTGCATTCACTGTTTGTAACGCACTCTGGACGACAGTATGGCGGACTGCCAATAAAACCTGGTATACAGGAGCAGGACGGTGAATCGCTGAGTACTTTGCATATTGAATTTGGTCCACAAGGCGATGGTTCGCAAGGTACTTTAGGGCGTAGTGGTTCAGCTACAATCAGAAATAATTAGATCAATATACATATCCATAAAAATATGCCAATATAAATGATTTTTATACAACAGTAGGTATAATATTATCTTACATTCAATAACGAAAGTGCAATGAGTAAAGGGGTCGCCATTATAACCATTCGGACAGTAACAAATAGGTTTATGATTGTGTACTTTGCACTCGGCGTTAATTCCGCATGAGCCTCGACATGGATTGACACATTTCTGGTTCGAACAGGACATTGTACTTGCGCACTCGGAATCCACCAAACATTCTGGCCTACAGGAAGGTGGAACACCGATATAACCAATCAAACATGCACACATTGCTTGATCACGTACTGCTCGGCAAATACTATTCGGTCCGCAGGGTGAAGGCACACATGGACTCTGTACTGGTGAAACTGAAAATTATAAGTTTTATGAAACATTAGTTAGGTACTTATAGGTATTACAAACAGTCAGGTAAGTATGTTGCTTATTTGATAGGTAATTTGGAAAATATTACTAATAAATAAAAATGTTTTACCTGTAATTGCAGAACAGGAGAAGAAGGCGTTTCCTGTAGTATTCATAGGACAACTGCACATTGGAATGTGATTGTAGACCTCACATAACGCTCCTTGTCCACATAGATTGATACATGGGTTGACACATTTATTGTTATGACAAGCCAGATTTAATGCGCAATCTGAATTGTGCGTACATTCAGGTCGACAACTCAAATATGGATTGCCGAAGAAATTCGGTCTGCATGTACAAATTCCATTGTTACAATCGGCATTAGAACCGCATGGGCTTGGGTTACATTTGTCAAAGACTGCGGGTAATGGTTCTGTAAAAGAGTTCAATATCAATTAATTCAATTTCTAAGTGTATTGGAAGTATATTCCATTTTGTGATAATTTTAAGCTCTATACCTATGTGTTCTACAACGTGACAGCTTTGGAAAGGATTTCCTGTGAATCCTTCTCTGCAACTACATATAGCAGCGTTCTGGTAGACGTGACATTCAGTTTCTAAGCCACATGATCCGATACAAGGGTCACGACATTTATTGTTGATGCAAGCCTTGTTACTTGGACAATCTGAATTGATTACACATTCAGGTCTGCAATTAGGTGGAGATCCTATGTATGTATCCATACAAGTACAAACTGGTATTTTATTTGTAATTTGACAGACTGAGTTCGGACCACACGGTGATGGTACACATGGATTTGTATCTGGTGAAGGTAAGTCTGAAAAAAAAAATGTCATTATTTTTACATCCTTGATTTTGTATTCAAAATTTTCTATTAAAAGTAAATTGAACACTATTTTTATAGATTACTATGTTGTGTTCAAATTAATTTTAAACTTACGTTTTATAGGTGCACATCGAATAAATGGATCTCCTTCGAAGCCTTGTCTGCAACTACAAATAGGTGCATGGTTTACAGCTCTACATTCAGCGTTTTCTCCGCAAACACCAAGGCATGGATTAATACATTTTTGATTGATACAGGTCTTTGTAGCATCGCATTCTGAATTGATTGTGCATTCAGGTCGGCAATTTGGAGGAGTTCCGAAAAAGTCTGGCATGCATGAACATGAGGCTTGACTGTTATAATTCTTACATATGGAATTGCCTCCACAAGGATTTGGAGTACACGGGTCTTGTGGCGTTAGAACTGAAATTAAATATACTAAATATAATGACGGTCACTATTATATAAAATATTAATTAAATAACCTAAATGGCTACAGAGCTTACTTGGTTCATTTATAATGATGTGGCAGTATGTGTATGGATTTCCAGTGTAGCCTGGTGCGCAACTACACGTTGGAAGGTGATTGATAACCTGGCATATAGCTGTCGCTCCACATGCTCCAGGACATGGATCTTCACATTTATTTCTCAGACACGCTTTATTGAATGGACAATCCGAATTGACAGTACATTCTGGTCGGCAAGACTCATATGGATTGCCGAAATAGCCAGGATCACAAATACACGCACCAGCACCGTTTGTTGACACTTTGCAACGGGCGTTTGCGCCACAAGGTGTCGGATTACATGGATCAACAGTAGTCGGTGTATACAGAATTTGATAACATGATGTGAACGGGTCACCCGTATATCCATTCTGACAAGAACACATAGGACTATGCAGGTAAACGTTGCACAACGTATTGATACCGCATGAACCAGGGCATGGGTCCGTACACTTGAAGTTAACACATGCCTTGTCTAACGAACATTCATCATTTGCTATGCATTCGCGTTTACATTGTGGAGGACTGCCTTCGAAAGTTGGCTGACACGAACAAATAGGGGAATTCCCTTCTCCAGCTTCCTTACAAATACTATTTGGTCCACAAGGATTGGGCAAGCACGGGTTGTTAGGTCGAACATCTTCTACTACAACTGAAATGATAGATAATTTTTCATATAATCACACTAAGTTTAGGTAATAAAACGAAATGGCAAAATTTAAAGGCACTATTACATAAATGTAGATAGGTAATGACTTGTTCTTACCATAGCAATGTGTGAAAGGTGAACCACTGTATTTTGCTGGGCAGCTGCATATAGGATTATGGTTGTAAACATTACACAAAGCATTGGATCCACAAGAACCTGGACATGGATCTAGGCACTTTTGATTTATGCAGGCTAGAGATGGCGAGCAATCTGTGCTTTGAATACACTCCGGTCTACAGTTGGGCGGGTTGCCCATAAATCCTTGTAGACAGGCACAAATCGCTTGATTATTGCTTTCCCGACAAACACTGTTGGGCCCACATGGAGATGGCTGGCATGGATTTGTTACGGGTCCTAAAAATGTTATTGAATATTGGTTAAAATTATAAAATTTAATCTGAGTTACGTAATAAAGTTTTTAATAGCCAAGTTATTTACTTACTTTCAATAGGTATGCATCGTGAGAATGCGTTACCCGACAAGCCCAAAGGACAGCTACAAATGGCAATGTGATTGTAGACATTGCATTCGGCGTTAATACCGCACATGTCGCGGCACGGATCGATACATTTGGATCGTAGGCATGCTTTATCTAAGGGACAGTCAGTACTCAGCACGCATTCAGGTCGACAACCAAAATACGGATCTCCGTGATATTCGGGTAAACATTTGCAAACACCATTAAAACATTCAGAATTAGCACCACACGGAGACGGTTGACAAGGGTCAGGTGTCGGGTCAGCCTCTGAAAAATTATGTTGCGGTTTATACAAAGATTTTGTTCACTGTAAGGTGTTTCCAAATATGGTGCAAGTTACGATTGGTATGGTAGTCATTATTTTAATTTACCTGTAGGCTTAAGATGACATGCTGCGAACGGATCGCCATCGTATCCCGATGGACACGAACAAACAGGAACATGCTTTACTACATTGCATAATGCATTTATTCCACATGATCCAAGGCATGGATTTTGACATTTCGTGTTAATACAAGTTTTTTCATTACTGCAATCCTCATGTATAACGCACTCTGGTCTGCAATTAGGCGGTCTACCAAAAAATCCAAATGAGCAAGTGCATGATGATATGCCGCCAATTTCTCGGCATTCTGCGTTTAATCCACACGGTGATGGGATACATGGATCTGATGGTTCCATAAGTGTCGGTATTTTTTCAGGTAGAATGGTACAAATTGAGAACGGATCTCCAGTGTAACCTTGTTTACATGTACATATGGGACTATGTTTTATAACTCTACAATCCGTATTTATTCCACAACTTCTAGGGCAAGGTGTCATGCATTTGAGGTTTTCACAAACTTTATCTAGTGGACATTCGGAACTTGTAATGCATTCTGGGCGACACATTGGAGGTGATCCTTGGTAACCGTTTAAGCACTTGCAAATAGCTAATCCACTTTGCGATATACATTCGCTGTTTGGACCACAAGGCGTTGGATTGCAAGGATCTGTATTTTCAACTGCAATAAAAAAAAACATAAGTTACGGGAGCATCGCGCATGAAAAATCTGCGGGGTACTTACTTAACAACTACTCGACATTTATGTACTCGTTTGGAAATCAAAATACGTGAATGAAGTTTGGATGTGTTATAAACATCCAAACTTTCACATTTATAATATTACTAGCGTAGCGGCCGCCCCTGACTTCGTCTGCGTGGACAGTTTATTTCTCTATCCCTCGGGAACAGGGAAAGGTGTCATAGTCCTACGTCTTTTTCTGTACCCTGACAACGTTGTCTAAAATTTCATAATAATCGAAAAGCGTAACAAAAAACAAACATGCTTTCGCATTTATAATATTAATTCACTGGGTTTTGCGTAGATATTCGAAAAAAAAATACCTAGGGAACCTTTCACCGAGTTAAAACTATTCTATCTTTTAATCCAGGCTGTAAACTATTTGTGTGCCAAATTTCATCCAAATCGGTTCAGCTGTTTTTGCGTGACATCAAAAATTTCGTATTTTATAATTTTAGTAGGAGTTAGTAGGATGAAAATAATGAAAGTAAGTGATATTGGATAAGATTTGAGACAGATACAAGGGGTAAAATTACTTACTTTGTGGTTTTAAATTGCATATTTTATATGGATCACCATAATAATTATCGAGACACGAGCAACTTGCAATATGGTTAATCACGGTACACTGAGCATTTAGCCCACACGTACCAAGACAAGGGTCATTGCATTTATTTTGATAGCAAGCAAGGTTTGATGGGCAATCGGAGCTAATCGTACATTCTGGCTTGCAAGCTTCATAAGGGTTTCCAAAATATCCAGGTATACATGTGCATGACCCAGCATTGTTTCGTTCCCGGCATTCAGCGTTAGCACCACATGGTGAAGGAACACATGGTGTTGGTCTTTCTTGAATCGCATTAGCAATCTCAATACTGCATGATGTAAAAGGATCGCCTGTAAAACCAGTCATACATATGCAAATAGGCGTATGGCTTACAACTCTACATTCAGCGTTTGAACCACAAGATCCTGGACACGGGTTGCGGCATTTTTTGTTTATGCAAGCCATATTGATTGGACATTCGCTATTGCTAGTGCATTCAGGTCTGCAATTTGGTGGAGTTCCAATAAATTCAAGTATGCATCTACACTGTGCATTATCTCCACTTTCAGTGCATTCTGAATTGGGGCCACATGGTGAGGGAAGACAAGGGTTTACTTTAATTGGAGGTGACGCAACTGAAATAAAAAATGGAAATTAAATACATTTTTTAAAAGGTTAATTGGACATTTTGAATGGGACGGTCAAATAATGCTATACTTACGAATAAACTGGCAAGATGAAAACGGATCGCCCGAATATGCAGGTAAACACGTGCAGATGGGATTGTGATTGACAACAATACACTGCGTATTACGTCCACATGCCCCTGGACATGGATCGATACATTTCTGATTAGAGCATGCTTGATTTAACTTGCAATCAGAACTAACTACACATTCTGGTCTACAATTTGGAGGGCTGCCGATGTAACCAATCACACACACACATACAGCATGACCATTGACCGCTCTACATTGACTGTTTGGTCCACAAGGAGAAGGCTCACATAAGTTGGTCGGTACTGGAGGTTCTGGAAATATTATAATTATGATTAAAATAACAGTGATGAATCGATTTCAGAAAAAAGGAGAGTTCTAAAAAGATATATTTTAATTTTATTCAAAAAGATAGTTAATATTTGTAACTATTCATTAAGATTAATCGCTAAATAATAAGAAATATTTAAGTTTTAGATAGGTATTTGCATTCACAATGCTTTTTTGATCGAGAAAGATCTTGATAAATTACCACTAAACCACACTCACCATTAACTTTTGTACAATAATAGAAAGGAGATCCAGTAAATCCTGTTGGGCATGAACACATAGGAACGTGGTTGATGACTTCGCAAATTGCATCAGTTCCACACGTTCCAATGCAAGGATTACCACATTTGTTCTTTATACACGCTTTGTCACGTAGACAGTCAGAGTTTAGAACACATTCTGGTTTACATCCAAAATAAGGGTCTCCGTAATATTCCGGCAAGCAAGAGCAGCTACCGTCTTGACAAATGGCATTGGCACCACACGGCGATGGAGAACAAAGGTTTACAGGCACCATATCTTCAATAGACAAAAAAGTAATTAACAAAGATGATTTAATTAGTGAGTAATTAATGTTATTATATAAGTAACTTATTCGCTTATTATTTTGAATTAGGTGATTGTTTTTTATATCTATAATAAAGTTAGTAATTATAAATAATAAGCATCACTATCTATAGTTGGTGTTGTGCTAGCTAACTTTGATATGTAATTTTTCCGTCTTTACCTTGCTCTATGATATCACAGTTATTAAAGGGATCTCCAGAGTAACCAGGTAAGCATGAGCATACTGGCCCATGGTTGTAAACACTGCATTGTGCGTTATTTCCACAGGCTCCAGGACAAGGATCAACACATTTATTATTAATGCATGCTGTTACGGCACTGCATTCTGAACTAATAGTACATTCTGGTCTGCATCGTGGTGGTGCTCCTATGTAGTTTGCAAGACAAGTGCAACGTGCTAAGCCGTTGTATTCTTGGCATTGTGAGTTTGGTCCGCATGGTGAAGGTACGCAAGGACGTGCGACGGGCTCTGGCGATGGAATTGCCACTGGCACTGTAAAATAAATAATGATAATATAGGTAGTTTAAATAGTACGAACTTATACGTTTATGATTTTGATCTTTGTTTTAACTTAATTTATAGACTTACATGGGACACAATTAGTAAACGGATCCCCTGTGTAGCGTTCTGTACACGAACACATTGGGTTATGAGCAATCACTTTACAATTAGCATTCCTTGCACATTGGCCTCTGCACGGGTCTACACATTTTCGATTTATACAGGCTTTGTCAACTGCACATTCACTATTTATAGTACATTCAGGTCTACAGTTTGGTGGAGTTCCTACAAAATCAGCCTGACAGCTGCACACCGCTTGGGAGTTTACTTCGCGACATTGAGTATTTGGACCACACGGTGATGGAGTACAAGGAGTTGGCTTTGACTCATCTGAAACATAGTTAAATATTAAATATCTGTAATCGAATTAGGAATGTGAAATTAAATACATTTTGTATAAAAAATCTAAGAAGTACCTTCCGTTTTTTCTACACAATACGAATATGCATTTCCAGTCAATCCAGGTGGACAATAGCAAGACGGTAAGTGGTTTATAACTTGGCATACGGCATTTTTTGCGCAGATACCGGGACAAGGGTCTCTGCATTTGTTTTGGATGCATGCTAACATCGGGGCACAGTCACTGTTGATGATACACTCTGGTCGACATCCTTCATAGGGATTACCAACGTAAGTTTCAACACATTTACAGGATCCAGCCCCATTCCTTTCTGAACATTCAGCATTAAGTCCGCAAGGAGAGGGTTCACATGGTGAATTGTATTCAATTTGAACATCTAAAAAACAAGCAGCAATGTAAGAATAGCAGCTATTGATGTCGTTCATGAAAAGTAATATATTAAGTATTAATAAATGAAATAACTAACCTCGTATAGGATTACAGGAAACAAGAGGGTCCCCTGTTTGACCAAAGGGGCAAGTGCAAACTAAGGCATGGCTTATTACTTTACAGTCGGCATTGTAACCACAACTGCCCGGGCAAGGGTCCCTACATTTCTGATTAATGCAAGCTGTTTTGCTGGGACATTCAGAATTACTGACACATTCTGGACGACAGTTGGGTGGAGATCCAATATAATTTGTTTGACAAGTACAAGAAGGAGATTCTCCTATTACTTTACAAATGGAGTATGGTCCACATGGAGATGGCGTGCATGGATCTGCAGCTGGTAAAGGATCAGCGACTGAAAAAAGAAATCATTTGGATTATTATCGATGACTAATATTACATTGACAATACCTAGATCAGTATCTAGGTATACGGAACTTTTTTATGACGTGCCGTTGTCCCCATTATGGGGATAAAATCATGGGAACAACGGGAATACAGGACCTAGATCACAGTCATCAGTATGTTATTTTGTCTTTTATGGTTTTTATTTTTTGATTTGCATAAAAGTTAACAGTTTTATGGAGCTCGGTGGCGCAGTGGTTTAGCGCCTGGCCCAGCGCTTGCGGAAGTTAAGCAACGTTCGCAAGGGTCGGTCATGGGATGGGTGACCAAAAATTTATTATGTCGAGCTCCTCCGTGCTTCATTTGCAGTCGTTAACACCCACCAATCCGCATTGGGTCCGCGTGGTGGCTGGTGGGTTATGGCCCATCCTCCTTACCATCCATAAGGAAGGCCTGTGCCCCAGCAGTGGGGACATCAACAAATGGCTGATGGACACATACAGTTTTATGCGTTAAAATGATTTAGTAACATGATTTAATTAGGTATCTATTATGATTTTACATTAAAAAAAAAAATTAAATTGATCGAATATTCACAAAAAAACCGATATTCATGTGACTACCTCACCGCGACAATGGTAACGGGGTACGTATCTACATAGTATTCTACTATTGTATCTACGTACCACTACCGACTCGTGGGAACACGATGATCACACGGTTTATTTTTTATTGCGGCGGAAAAATTTAATAAAAAATAATAATATGTAAATGACGTCTGTAGTGTAGTAGTAATATTTCGTAAATGTGTGCAGAAACATATTAGAAAATATATTACCAAAAGCTATGCAGCGCGTAAATGGATCTCCTGTGTATTCAGATGGACATGAACATATTGGGTTATGGTTAACAACTTCACATCTGGCTCCATAACCGCAAGTGCCTAGGCAAGGATTTATACATTTGTGATTGTTACAGGCTTTATCCCGTGGGCATTCCGCGCTTATTGTACATTCGGGTCTGCAAGTTGGAGGACTTCCAATAAAAGTTGGCAGACATGAACAAACTGCTTGACTGTTTATATTTCGGCATTGGCTGTTTGGACCACATGGACTAGGATTACAAGGCTCCACAGCAACAACTGTAATAAAGAAAAGCAAGTGAAATAGAGTAACGATTAGGTATTCATCGCTCTAGCTTATAGTAGAATACTTACTTTCGATCACGTGACATTCAATGAAAGCGTTTCCTGTAGTTCCTTCCGGACATGTACAAATTGGAATATGGTTATAAACATTACAATTGGCACTTGAAGCGCATGTCCCAGGACATGGGTTCATACATTTATTTCTTGAACAAACTTTATCCTGGGGGCAATCCATATTTACTACGCACTCAGGTGTGCAACCTACATAAGGATCACCATGATAATCTGATAAACATGTACAAATTCCGTCCCTACAGTTAGCATTAAACCCACACGGTGATGGGTTGCAAGGATCTGTAGAAGTGTCGTCTGTAAATAAAAAAGTTAAATTAATAGTAAAAAAAGATTATCAGTATGTATTTTATTATTTTTTATTATTATTATAAACTTTACCTTGAATTGGTTGAATCTGTACACAATAGGAAAACGGATCCCCAGTATAACCTTGCATGCATGTACATGCTGGGTGATGGTTGAATACTGTACATATTGTATTTTGTCCGCAACTGCCAGGACATGGATCCTGGCACTTCATATTTACACATGCTTTATTAGAAAGACAATCTTGATTAATTGCACATTCAGGTCGACAATTGGGTGGTAGACCTTGGTAGTTTTCCATACAAGTACACGATGGTGATCCATTAATATCGCGACATATCGCGTTGTCACCACAAGGGTTTGGAACACAAGGATTTCGAGCTATCTCGGGGATTAGAAGTGTTGGTGCTGTGAAAAAAAAAATGTTTTGAACATTTGAAGCTTAATTTAATTATTGCATATGACAGTAAAAAGAATATCTTACGTTGAAGTACGCAGCGAGTAAACGGATCACCAATAAACCCAACGTTGCAAGAGCATATTGGGCTATGATTAATGACTCTACATTTAGAGTTCAATCCGCAGTGTCCAGGACATGGATCAGCGCATTTTTTGTTTATACAAGCCTTTTCTGCTGGACATTCAGAACTGACGGTGCATTCTGGCCGGCAACCAGGAGGTGTTCCAATATAATTAGGCATACATGAACAAACGCTTTGTCCGTTTACTGGGCGACAAACACTATTAGGGCCACATGGGCTTGGAGTGCATGGTGTCGTTGGTGTTGGAGTTGGTTCTGAAATAAATTAATAAATAGTGACTTTATAAAGGTGAAATATATGAAATAAGACTTTCAATTGTGTCATAAGACTATTATATATAATTATAAGGTATACCTATAATATACACCGCCATGTTTTTTGGCAAAAATGTTTAGTTTCATTAGTAGATCACACTCTTAAGTTAAGTAAAACGACTACAAAATAACGGTGCATCTTATATAATAACCAACACTTACCCGCTTCAATTCGGCATTGAACATATGGATCTCCGCTATATCCAGATGGACAAAAGCAAGTAGGCAAATGATTAACTACACTGCACGTCGCTAAGGGACCACATCTACCGGGGCATGGATCTTGACATTTATTTCTAATGCATGCTTTATTTGATAAACAATCAGTATTCACGGTGCATTCTGGACGGCAGCCTTCATATGGGTTTCCAATGTAATTAGGGAGACATGTACAAGACCCAGCATTGTTATATTCTTTACAAATAGCATTTGGTCCGCACGGCGATGGTTGACAGGGTGTAGATTGTTCTATGATAATGTCTTGCTGTATGTGACAAGTAGAGAAAGGATCCCCAGTATATCCATTCTCACAGAAACATGTCGGAGAATGACTAATAGTTTTACATTGTGCGTTCACCCCGCAAGCATTAATACATGGGTCCATACATCTCTGATTAATGCACGCTTGAGTCGATGGACACTCGCTGTTGCTAGTACATTCTGGTCTACAATATGGAGGCGACCCAAAGAAGTTTGGCTTACAAGTACACGAAGGTGTTTCTCCAATAACATGGCAAATTGAATTTGGGCCGCATGGTGATGGCACACATGGCATTGCGTCAAACTCGACAGGTTCTAGAAGAAAATAAAATAAAATAAAACATAAAGATAATAATGAACAGTAAACCACTGGCGAGTGTTACAGTAAAGATGGTATTATTATATTCGAGGAAATAAACCGGTAATCTCTTTAAATTGATGTTAGGAATGGAAGAAATCCAAAAAGAACACATTGTTAACAAATAATCATCATGATACTGCGACTCGAGCGAATCACTTGATAATATTGATTGTGAAACTTAATTAGTTATTAGGATACTTACTGAAAAGTATACATTTAATGAAAGGATCTCCCGTATATTTAGAAGGACAGGAACATATCGGGTTGTGCTTTACTATATCACAGTTTGCTCCTATGCCACATGATCCTGTGCACGGATTGATACATTTTTGATTGCTGCAAGCTTTATTTGGCGGACAGTCTGAACTAACAACGCATTCTGGCCGACAAAACGGTGGACTTCCGCTATATCCAACCACGCAGGTACATACAGCTTGCCCGTTTATTTCTCTGCACTGACTATTAGGTCCACAAGGTGATGGATGACAAGGATTCATTGGTGCTAGGACTAAAAAAGGAAAAACAATAAGATATTACACATCTTTACAAATTGTTACATTTCCTTTGTCGTAATAAACAATAATTACCTCTAATTGGTTCGCAGCTATAAAAAGCATTGCCGGTCATTCCCTGAGGGCAGCTACACATGGGCACATGATTTATAACATCGCAAAGGGCATTCGAAGCACACGTGCCTTCACATGGATTAATACACTTATTTCTGGAGCATGCTTTATCTCTAGGACAATCTGAACTGAGCACACATTCAGGTCTGCAACCTATATAAGGATCGCCATGGTGTTCTTCTACACAAGAACATATTCCATCATTACAAGCAGCATTCGGACCACAAGGTGATGGAGAACATTTATCTGTAACATCATTTTCTGAAAAAAAAAAACACTCAATGTATTTACTGTTTCTTAATTTAGTACTTAACGTTTACAATTATTGAATTACAAATAATTAAATAAATCAAATAATTACCTGGTGGTTTTGGAGAGCATACTGTAAAAGCATCGCCAGTGTAACCTTGGGGGCAAGTACATATTGGGACATGCTGTGTTACTGAGCATAGAGCCCTTACGCCGCATGAACCCAGACAAGGGTCGCGACATTTTTGCTGAATACAAGCTTGAGATGTTGGGCACTCTGCATTGATTGTACATTCGGGCCGACAGTTTGGTGGACTTCCGATATAGTTAGCCATACAGGTACAAGATGGTATATTCGCTATTTCTCTGCACATAGAATTGGGACCACAAGGGGATGGAACGCATGGATTTTTGTATGGCTCCAGATCTGGATTAGACAGTGGAGCTGAAAATAAAAATAAAAAAATTGTTAAACATGACAGAATTTAGACAAACATACTCAATTATAATCAAATCAAATTATACATACGTGCGATAGGATTACATCTCGTAAATGGATCTCCTGTGTAACTTTGTTTGCATTGGCATATGGGACTGTGATTGATTACTCTACATTCCGAGTTCAATCCACAAGCATCAATACACGGATTCTGACATTTCTGAATGATGCAGGCTTTATCCCTCGGGCATTCTGAGCTTGATAAACACTCTGGGCGGCAACCGGGTGGAGTTCCAATATAATCAGGTAAACAAGAACATACAGCTTGTTGGTTGACTTCCTGACATCTACTATTTGGCCCGCAAGGTGATGGTTGACAGACATTAATTGGCGTTTGCAATATTTCTACAAAAACAAAATATTGTTTAGATCATAAAGATAATTTCTAAATTCAAAGTATAAATAATTATAAAAATGCTTACGTTCAGCCGTACAAAATCGGAATGGATCGCCAGTAAATCCACGTATGCAGGTACATGAGGCAGCATGATTTACTACTTGACATAATGCGTTAGGGGCACAGGCACCTGGACATGGGTCTGTACATTTATTTCGTATACAGGCTTTGTTTGATGGACAATCCGTGTTAATAACACATTCTGGTCTGCAACCTTCATAAGGATTTCCGAAGTATTCTGGTAAACATGTACATGAACCAGCTCCATTGAATTCTTTGCAAAGGGCATTAGCACCACACGGTGAAGGCTGACAAGGTTTTGCAATCTCTTGCGCTAAGTTAATTTTTTGGCATTGTATAAATGGATTACCAGTATAATCAGGTAAACAGGAACATGACGGTGAGTGACTTATGACATGACACTCAGTGTTGCTTCCACATGATCCCGGACATGGGTCACTGCATTTTTCATTTATACATGCACGGTTAGACGGACACTCATTGTTACTTATACATTCTGGCTTGCAGTAAGGCGGTGATCCTACGTATCCCGTTATACAAGAACAGGAAGGATTTCCAGAAACTTCCTTACAAATAGAATTTGAACCACAAGGTGATGGTATGCATGGATTTACCGGTTCTGGAGTGAATTCTTGAACAAAACATCTAATGAATGGATTTCCAGTGAAACGTGTTGCGCATGAGCAGATTGGATTATGGTTTATAACTTGGCAAATAGCTTCAACACCGCATGCTCCTTGGCAAGGATTGATACATTTTCGATTGCTACAAGCTTGACTAGGTGAACAATCGGTGCTCACTATACATTCTGGTCGGCATGACGGTGGGCTTCCCATATAACCAACCAAGCATGAACATACCGCTTGACCATTAATTTCTCGACACTGGCTGTTCGGTCCACAAGGGTTTGGTTGGCATGGTTCTGGCCGAGCAACTGCAATATTTTGAAGGAATAAGAAATACAAAATAACTACAAAACAATAATAATTTGTTGTAAAAATAAAACTAATGAAGTGGCAGTAAAAGACTACGAAAGCTTAATCAAAGTATGAAGAATTGGTAAAGCACTTCACATACACAATAACTTAAATATAACCACTAGCAAAAATTACCTTCTATTGGTGAACACTGAACAAAAGCATTGCCTGTCATACTTTCAGGGCATCTGCACATCGGAACATGGTTAATAACCTCACATAGAGCAGTTACAGCACACACCCCACTATTGCAAGGATTGACACATTTGTTTCTTAGACATGCCTTGTGTTGAGGACAGTCTGAACTTAAAACGCATTCTGGGCGACACTGGAAGTATGGATCGCCTTGAAATTCAGGCAAACAAGTACACTCTCCATTATTGCAGACTGCATTAGATCCACATGGTGATGGATAACAAGGATCAATCTCATCTTCCACAATTTCTGAAAAAGTTGCGATCGAAATTATATAAAAAAGAACATGATGTTTATTCTACTGGGTAGGTACAGACGACGGCACATCAGGCACATGTTGACGTCTTTATGCTTTACTCAATAAAAGCTGTTTTCGCAGTTTAAGTTTAACTTAATGCGCTGTCGTGTGTAGATTGAGAATGAATGAATGGTTTATTGGCCAATATCACACACAAAAAACAATTCACAAACAGGAAAAATAGAATAAAATATATAAACTAAGTAGGTGCTTAAATTAATTTAAACAATAAAATTATGACAGAGAATTAATGTAATATTCACCTTCTGGTTTGCATTCGGTAAAAGCGTCTCCAACGTAGTTATCAAAACAAGTACAAATAGGGGTGTTCCTATTGACTGAACATTGAGCATTCAGACCACAGGAACCTGGACATGGATCTACACATTTTTGATTTATGCATGCAAAATTGCTTGAGCAGTCAGAGTTTATAACGCACTCGGGCCGACATGCTGGAGGAGCGCCTATGTAGTTTGGTAAACACGTACAGGATGGAATTTGTCCGACCTCTCTGCATTCACTAAAAGGCCCACAAGGAGTAGGCAAACACGGATTTCTCGGAGGCTGTATTTGGTTAGTCATTGTAATAATGATTGGGTAGCATCGATTGAACGGGTCACCAGTATACTTTTCTAAACAAGAGCAGATAGGGCTATGGTTTATCACTTGACAATGAGTATTTTGACCGCACTGTCGTTCACATGGGTCAATACATTTTTGATTTACACATGCACGATTCGCTGGACATTCCGCGCTTACTACACACTCAGGTCGACAATTTGGCGGGGCACCTTTGTATTCAGGTAGGCAGCTGCAAACTGCTTGCTCATTTATTTCTTTACATATGCTGTTAGGACCACACGGTGAAGGGGAACATGGATTGGTTGGTATCTCCATTTCTGAAATATAATTAGAGGAGGTTGACAACAGAATTAGAGGCACGTTTTATAATTAAATCAGTTTGTTATGAAACTCACGTTTTAAAATACATATCTGGTAAGGATTTCCTGTGTAACCCGCCACGCATGTGCAGATAGGGACGTGATTAACAGCTTGACATACAGCGTTAACCGCACATGAACCTGGACATGGGTCACGGCATTTATTTTGTTGGCAAATTCTATCGGATGAGCAATCTGTGTTTACTGTACATTCTGGTCTACACCCTTCGTAGGGGTTCCCAAAGTATCCATCCGAACAGCTACATGAGCCAATATTATTTCTTTCTTTACATATAGCATTACTACCACAGGGTGACGGAGAGCATGGTGTTAATTTTTCTGGTGTACTAACTGCCATGACCTGGCATTGCACAAATGGATCTCCAAAATATCCTTGAGGACATACACAGTTGGGTGTATGACTAGTCACACGGCACAGTGCAGTAGATCCACAAGCGCCGACACACGGATCTCCACATCTACTGTTTATGCATGCTAGGTTATTTAAACATTCACTATTACTTGTACATTCTGGACGGCAATTTGGTGGATTTCCTATAAACTCAGGATTACAAGAACAAGATGGCGAATCATTGATAGCTTGGCATATTGAATTGGGTCCGCATGGTGATGGTACACAGGGATTCAATTGTACTGGAACTTGTAGCGCTGAAAGAAAATAAACTAATATTATTTATTTACCTACGTAGTTTTTGTTAACAATACTACGGTTTTTCTTTTTCTTGATCAGAGGCCGTACTTTGAGCTCTTATAGCAACTAAAGTGATGTTGTTATAGAGACAGAGATATACATCGCGTATAGCGCCATCGCAATCATAAGATTACTTTGATATTACTTTTGACAGTCATTGTAGGGGAGCAGGTACGAATTCGAATATTAAAAATTAAAACTTCTAATTAAAAACTCAATTTCAGATTCTCTAAATTACCATTCACCATTAACTATAAAAGTCGTTCAGATCTATAAAGTTGTGTAATAGTATATTCATTAAAAATATATTAATTAGGGTTAGGAAAAAACTTACGTTTTAGAATGCATTTTGTAAAAGGATCTCCTGTAAACTCTCTCGGACACGAACAAATCGGATTATGATTCACAACTTCACACAGAGCACTAATTCCGCAAGCACCTTTGCAAGGATCAACGCATTTGTAATTGTTGCATGCTTTACTGAGCGGACATTCGGAGCTTGTTGTACATTCAGGTCGACATGTTGGTGGATTTCCTGAATATCCCGGTATACAGGAACATACCGCTACATTATTTATTTCTCTACACTGACTGTTAGGTCCACACGGGGATGGATTGCATGGGTTTGTTGGTAAATGTACTAGAAACAAATAATTGCATGTTAAAAATCTTTGATTAAGAATGTTGCTATTTGCGAATAAAGAACAAATTATGTTTCTTACCTGGATTAATATTACAAGCCACGAAAGAATTTCCGGTGTATCCGGCAGGACAACTGCACATTGGTATGTGATTTATAACTTCGCAAATTGCGTTAATGCCGCATGTATCTGGACAAGGGTTTTTGCATTTCTTGTTTATACATATTTGGTATCGTTGGCAGTCTGAGCTAACCGTACATTCAGGTCTACAAGCTACGTAAGGATCCCCATGATATTCTGGCAAACATGAGCACTCTCCGTTGTTACAATTTGCATTAGGTCCACATGGCGATGGGTTGCAAAGATCCACGGGAATATCTGTACAAATCAACGTTTTTTAATCTTTGCGTTTTTTTTTTAATATATTTTTTAGTAATAACTATAGCAGCAGAAATAAAATTGACAGGCTCAATATTATGTATTAAGTATAAAAAATTGTGTGATATCTTTAAAAATCTTTAATGACATGATCATTGAAAAAACACAGTGTCGTTAAAAAAATATTCATACCTTGTACTGGTTCTAGTTGACAGCCGATAAACGGATCTCCTTTAAAACCTTCGTAACACATACAAATGGCAATGTGTTTCATTACACTGCATTTTGCATTTGATCCACATGACCCAGGGCACGGATCTTTACATTTTTCATTTATACACGCGAGAGAACTGATACAATCCTGATTTGTGACACATTCAGGTCGACAGTTAGGTGGGCTTCCTATATAATTAAGAGAACAAGAACATGAAGCCTGTCCAGCAAAGTTTCGACATTCTGCATTTGGTCCACATGGTGAAGGTACGCATGGATCTCTTTGCTCATCAAGTTGTGCTAGGGGTACTGAAAAAAATCCGTACACTTTGTTAAAAAAACAGACGTTCCTAATCTATAAAGAAGTTTTGATGTCACCAATAATTTACCTGGTTTATAGTAACATCTAGTAAATGGATCCCCAGTAAATCCTGTTCGACAGCTACAAATTGGGTTGTGATTAAAAACTCTGCATTCTGCTTTCTGACCACATGGACCGGGGCAGGGGTTAACACATTTTTGGCTTATACAAGCCTTATTCGTTGGACAATTAGAGTTAACAATGCACTCAGCCTTACAATTAGGTGGAGCACCGATATAATTGGTAAGGCAGGTACAGACTGCTTGTCCATTTACTTCTCGACATGCACTATTTGGTCCACATGGACTTGGATGACAGATATTGATAGGAGTTACATCTTGGACTGGAACAATAAGTACAAAGGTTAGTTTAAACATAAACTTATTTGAATAATATTTGTGTAAGTGTAATCTGTAGGTACTCACGTGGTACAGAATTGCATCGTCTAAACGAATCTCCAGTAAAGCCGATTAAACAGGAACATCTGGGTGAGTGGTTAATAGTTGTGCATTCAGCATTCATTCCACAAGTTCCTGGACATGGATCTTGACATTTATTATTTAAACATGCTCTATTTCCTGGACAATCCGAATCACCTACACATTCAGGTCGGCATCCTTCATAGGGGTTTCCAAAATAACCTTCATTACACACACACGATCCAATTTTATTCCGCTCTCTGCACACAGCGTTGGGACCGCAAGGAGATGGTGTACATGGAGTTGGAATTTCAATTTGTGACACTAAGCATTGAGTAAAGGGATCACCTCTGTATCCCTGTGGGCATACGCACATAGCCGAGTGACTAACAACTCGACATTCTGCATTAATGCCACATGCTTGAACACAAGGATCTTTACATTTTTGAATAACACATGCTAAATGTACAGGACATTCGCTGTTGCTGATGCATTCTGGCTTACAGTATGGCGGTGTTCCCTTGAATTCCGGCATGCAAGTGCAAGAGGGTGTTCCATTAATATCTTGGCATATTGAATTTGGTCCACATGGTGATGGTTGACATGGGTTCACTACAATAGCGGGAGTGTCTAAAAAGAAAAAACTTTATTAATGTGTTGACCCTTTTAAATATATAGGTAGACCTGAAGACAATAATATCATATAATATAAAATACTTTTTATTATTTGATATCTATATTATTTATCTACTTACTTTGAATATATGTACATTCTACAAATGGGTCTCCAGAATAAGTAGAGCGGCAGGCACACACTGGATTATGATTTATTACTTCACATGTCGCTCGAAGTCCACAGGCACCGATACAGGGGTTGATACACTTTTGTTTGACGCATGCTTGATTTTGTGAACATTCGGCGTTTACAACACATTCTGGGCGACAAGCAGGTGGAATACCCAAATAGGACGGAAGACATGAACAAACAGCTTGATTATTTATTTCGCGACATTGGCTATTAGGTCCACATACTGCTGTGGTACATGGATGTTCCGTTGGTTCTGTAAATCAAATAGAATAGGTAGAGCTACAGCTCTGGCAGAATACAAAGTTTTAAAATTCATGGTGTTTTGCGTTTGGATTATTTACCTCTTGCAGGGTTACATATTACGAATGCGTTTCCTGTATAACCACTTTGACAGCTGCACATAGGAATGTGATTTACCACCTGACAAATAGCATTTTGTCCACAAGCCCCAATACATGGGTCTGAGCATTTTTTTTGGATGCATGTTAAGTGCTGGGGGCAGTCTGTGCTGTAAACGCATTCTGGTCGACAATTAAAGTAAGGATCGCCCTGATAATCTGCTAAACATACGCATTGTCCATTAAAGCACTCGGCATTAGGCCCGCATCGGATGTTGGTACAAGCGTCTATAACACTTGGTTCCACTGAAACAATAACGGCGTTTAATAAGTAATTTTTGAAGAACATTTAGAACTGCACTAGGACAATGGAGAAGTTTCATGATGTTAATAGTTATTTATGCAACTGTACTATAATACCTAATTATGTACAGTTGCATACAAGACTTTATAGATCTACAGTAATCTACACCCATCATTTTTTATCTTCATTTGGGAAACAATATTTTAATAATATGGATTAAAAACACTCATGATATTTATTTACACCCATGATAATGTATCCTCTGTAAAGTGTTTTTGACTTTGTCTTTGACTTTCCTCCTCCTCCTCGTAATTATATCATCTGAAAGAGTGTTATAATGTTGTACCTACTGACTTTTAAAATGTAACTGGTCGCGCATGGGCGCGCGGCGCAGCGCGACATCCTCTCGCTCGGATACTGTAATGTTGGCAGTAAGTTACCCGTTTCAGAACCCTTTACAGAGGATTAAAGCAAGGGTGAAAAATAAAAAAATAGGGAATCTCTCCATTGATACAACAGAATATATCAATATTGATCATTAAGTTAAATGCTCTAAGTCATTAAGCGTAACTTGAAATTTGAAATCTGCAAAAGCATTGCGTATATAATTTTTGAGTAAGTTCATATCAGATTCATTGACACAAATACGCACCTTGCAAAGGCTGCGGCTTACACATTGTAAAAGGATCGCCAATGTCTCCCTCCTTACATGAGCAAATTGGAATGTGATTTTGAACATTACATAGTGCAGATACACCGCATGCACCTAGACAAGGGTCTTGGCACCTAGAATTTATGCATGCACGGTCGCTGGAACAATCGGAATGAATCGAACATTCGGGTCTACAGTTTGGTGGATTGCCTATGAAAGTTGGTAGACAGGAACAAACTGGTGTATTGCCAATTTCTCTACATTCCGTATTAGGACCACATGGAGACGGGAAGCAAGTTTTTGTTGTAATCGCCACAGGTTCATCTGAAAAATTAAGTAACGATTCAGGTAATAAAAAAATGTTAATAAAAAACTTAAATCATGAAATGTATAGATGGATACCGTTTAAACAAGTATTTGAGTACCTAATAATAATGTCATTATTAGATATCACACATGGACTTACCTCTTATTAAAGTACAAATAGTAAATGGATCTCCAGTATAAGATAATTTACAAGAACATATTGGACTATGTTTTATTATTTTACAGTCTGCATTAAGGCCGCAGGGTTTAGGGCATGGATTCCCACATTTTTTATTCATACATGCTTTATCGTGAGGACATTCTGAGCTCACTACGCATTCAGGACGGCAATTTGGAGGAGAACCGACATATTCCGGCAGGCATGAACACACAGCTTGGTTATTAACCGTCTTACATTGGCTGTTTGGTCCACATGGTGAAGGATAACACACATCAGAAGGAACTGGTAATGGATGTATTTCTGAAAAAACCAAACAAAAGGTATAATATTGTATAAATATCAGAGAACTGATTTACGTAAAACCAAACACTGACCTTGATAAACGCAGTATTTAAAAGGATCCCCAGTATATCCTGATATACAATTGCATAATGGCGCGTGATTCACAACTTGACAAGTTGCCCCAGAACCGCAGCTGCCAGGACATGGGTCGACACATTTGCCATTCAAACAAGCTCTGTCAGTTTGACAATCCGTGTTTACTACACATTCTGGCCGACAACCTTCATAAGGATTACCAAGGTATCCCTCAAAGCACGAACATGACCCAGCGTTGTTTCTTTCTTTGCATTTAGCATTCACACCACATGGAGACGGATAACATGGACTAGAAGTAACTTCTGTCTGCAGAGGTTCTGGGATGCATTGGATAAACGGATCGCCAATGAAACCTTGTGGACATAAACATATAGGTGAGTGGCTCACAACTCTACATTCCGCATTTACGGCACAGGTACCTTCGCATGGATTTGTGCACTTATTGTTAACGCAAGATTCATGTAGGGAGCATTCTTCATTACTGGTACATTCTGGCCTACAGTAAGGTGGCTGACCGTGAAACCCTGTCAGACATGTACATGCCGGAGCCTCGTTTATTTCTTTGCATTGTGAGTTGGGACCACATGGTGAAGGTGTACATGGATTTACTGGTTCTGGTCGATTTTCAGCTGCAAATTGAAATGTTTTGATTTTTTAAAAACATGGTATTTAAGAATATTCAGTTAAGTAAAAAAAAAAATTTTTTTACAAGTTAAATAATTACTATAAAATGAATTTTAAGGATAAAAATCTAAAAATACCTTAAAATTTGAGTTATTTTTATTACAGAACGTTTCCTATCATACACTTATAAATTATTTATTTATAACCATTTATAAATTTTATAAAGTGAATACTTACGAAGCTTAAAGCATCGTGAAAATGGATCCCCGGTGAAGGTAGTTGGACAAGAACATATTGGGTTATGATTTATCACTTTACATTCCGCGTTATGACCACAACTGCCGACACATGGATTAATACACCGCTGATTGCTACATGCTTCGCTCAACGGACATTCTGAGCTGATCGTACATTCTGGTCGACAGTTTGGGGGGGCTCCTATGTTGTCAGGAGCACAAGAACAGACAGCTTGGCCATTTATTACTCTACATTGGCTATTAGGGCCACATGGGGATGGCTGACAAGGATTTACCGGAACAGTTTCTAAAATAAATACACTCATATTAAACTCAATCCATCTGCTTTTACATGACCAATAAAAATAATGTGTTTTGTTTACCTAATAGTGGCCGGCATTCAAAAAAGGCATTGCCTGTCATGCGTTCTGGACAACTACACATCGGTATGTGATTATAAACATTGCAAACTGCATTTGGCGCACACGGACCCGGACAAGGATTCACACATTTGTTTTTGCTGCAAGCTTTATCGCGATCACACTCTGAACTTTGGACACATTCAGGTCGACATCCGACGTACGGGTCTCCATGGAATTCAAGAAGGCATGTACATTTTCCATTGGAACACTCTGCATTAGCTCCGCAGGGTGAAGGATTACATGGATCGTCGTGATCTAGAAATAATGTAATAATTATATATAATGTACTTATAGATGCAATAAATTAAATATGAAATATGAAATAAAATATATAATATAAAAGCTTTATAAAAGAGTAAAAAAATGTGTATCAAGTACCAGTTTGTGGCGTAGGGCTGCACTGCGTAAATGCGTTGCCAGTGTATCCTTCGTTGCATGTGCAGATAGATAAATGCTGTAACACTACACAATTCGCATTGAATCCACATGATCCAGGGCAAGGATCTCTACATTTCTGATTTATGCAAGCAAGATTACTTGCACAGTCTTCGTTGATCGTGCACTCAGGCCTACAATTGGGTGGACTGCCTTCAAAGTTTGGTTGGCAAGAACATGATGGATTTCCATTGAGATTTCGGCATAGAGAATTGGGTCCACAAGGTGATGGTACACATGGATCACGTTCGATTGTAGGTGTATAAACTGCAGCTGAAAGAAATAAAATTTATTTATAATGAAATTCGGTAAGTACCTATCCATTTATTTTTATTCAATTTTCATATGAACAGCAATGCAATACATAAAAGTTTGTTAAAATAAAGGATAACATACTTGATATTACATAACATCTGGTAAATGGGTCTCCAGTATGTTTGCTTCGACAAGTACAAATAGGACTATGATTAATAACTCTACAATCTGCATTTTGGCCACAAGGGCCAGGGCAGGGTGAGGTGCATTTTAGATTCCTACAGGCTTTGTCAGAAGGACATTCTGCACTGACAACACACTCAGGTCTACAATTTGGTGGAGATCCTCGATATTCTGGTAAGCACGAACATACACTTTGTCCATTTGTCACGCGACATTGACTATTAGATCCGCACGGTGAAGGTTGACAAGGATTTTTATTTTCGATTTCGATATCTGCAAAAAATACGACAAAAATTCATCAGAAATAAATGAAATCAAAGAACATTATCACCCATATCCACTTATGTATTCTACTTACTTTGTCTAACGCATTGCTTAAAGGGATTCCCGGTGTATCCCAGTGGGCAGGTGCACATAGGTGAATGGTTGACTACTTGACAGTCTGCATTATTTGCACAAGTACCAGGGCAAGGATCAATACATTTGTTTCTGACACATGCTTTATTACTAGAACAGTCAGAATTTCCTAAACATTCCGGACGACAACCTTCATAAGGGTTGCCAAAATATCCTTTTACACAAAGACATGCTCCGGCTCCAGCCTTTTCTTCACATTCAGCATTTGGTCCACAAGGTGATGGTGTACATGGAGATATCACGTCTTCATTATATACAATATCATTCACTACACATTGCACTGAAGCATCACCAGTATAGCCCTCAGAACATAGGCAAACAGTAGTGTGACTAACTACCCGGCATTCTGCGTTTCTCCCGCAAGCCTGAGCACAAGGATCTTGACATTTTTTGTTTATACAAGCCGTGTGAGGTGCACATTCACTATTAGAAATACATTCTGGTCTACAATTTGGTGGTGAACCAATGAAGTTTGGCAAACACTGACATGATGGAATTTCAGCACCATTCAATTGACATAGTGAATTTGGTCCGCAAGGCGATGGCTGACATGGATTTGCTGGGGTTTCTGGATCATACGTTACTAAAATTAAATAAGAATATTCAGTATGTTATGTTATCCATTAATTTGCATGTCAAATCGTGACGTGACGTGAGCCGAAAAATGGAATCACAGGCCTATTTTTATACAAACGAGGTAACTTTGAAGCTTTGGTTCTCCGCCCAGGATTAAACGGGGTGTGATTTGATGATGGCAATTTAAAGAATGTATGGCGGAGGCCCATAATACTAAAGAAACCTAACGGATTAGATAAGTCGTTTAGCTATAAAGTCGCATAAAGAGAACCAAGGCTATAAAGTTACCTCGTCTGTATGAAAATAGTCTGGTGTTTCTAATTATCTATCCACAACTGTATATACATATAAAGACTTACTGGCTTGAACACATCGTGTGAATGGATCTCCAGACAATCCGGAGGGACAAGAACAAATCGGATTATGCTTGATCACTTGACATAAAGCGCTTACTCCACATGCTCCCTTGCACGGATTAATACATTTTTGATTGCTGCATGCTTGATCCAGTGGGCAGTCTGAACTTGCGACACATTCGGGGCGACAGGCTGGTGGTGCTCCGCGATATCCAGAAAGACATGAGCAAACGGCTTGTTTATTATATTCTCTGCATTGACTATGGGGTCCACACGGGCTAGGTTGACAAGGATTACCCTGAACTACACCTGGAAGACAATATTTAGAATTAAGTATAATCATTATATCATTTTCATGCTGTACTGCATGTGTGTTTTAAAACTAAAAGTTTTAAATTTTTTCACATTTCAACTAGTTGTAGTTATTGCCTCTTCGTTCCGATATACTTACCAAGTTTCCTACACTCTATGAAAGCGTTCCCTGTTGTTTTTGGGGGGCATATACAAACAGCCATATGATTAACGACTTGACAAATAGCATTTGTGCCACACGTCTGGACACATGGATTTACGCAGTGGTTCTTGACGCAGGCTTTATCCATTGGACATTCGGAGCTGATAGTACATTCAGGGCGGCATTCAAAATATGGATCACCACTGTATTCGGGCAAACAAGTGCAGGCACCATTATTGCAATTTGCATTTGAACCACATGGATTCAGATTACATGGATCCTCAGGAACAGCCTCTGTTAAAACATACATATATAATTATATTGGTCACAAAGATTACGTTATAATATAACATTATTTTATAAATGGTCTTAATACAGAATTATGGATAACAATGGATGGATTTCTTACCTAACGGAGGTTTGAATCCACATCTGTCGAAAGGATTTCCTTTATAACCATCTATACATGTACATATAGAAATATGATTTTGAACTCTGCAGTTGGCGTTAAGACCACAAGATCCAGGACAAGGATCAACACACTTCTCATTTATGCAAGCCTTTTCACTTGCACAGTCTGTATTTATTGTGCATTCAGGCCTACAGTATGGAGGACTGCCAAAATATTGTGGTAAACAAGAGCATGATGGTGAGCCCCCATCTTCACGACATTGTGAGAAAGGTCCACATGGAGATGGCAAACAAGGATTCGTTTGAACAGCAACGACATCAGCTGTAAAATAATAATAAGTTCTAATAGCTAGTCATGGATAAAATAATGTAAAATATTTTAGTAGTGCCAATTTCAGTTTTGCGTTACCTTGGTAAAGATAACAGCGACTGAATGGATCTCCGGTAAATTCGGAACGACAAGAGCAAATAGGACTATGGTTGATCACTTTACACTCGGTATTCTGTCCACATACCCCTTCACATGGATTTTTACACTTCTTATTAATGCACGCTTGTTGTTGATTGCATTCCGAACTAACAAGACATTCAGGTTGGCATGTTGGTGGTGTTCCTATGAATTCCGGTTGACAAGTACAAACAGCTTGGTCATTAGATACTTTGCAATTGCTGTTCGGTCCGCATGGTGATGGAGCACATGGATTTCGTCTTATGTCAGATTCATCTAGAAAATAAATATATTATTAACTGTGGTAACTTTAAATAATAATTACCATTTAATATAAGGGGTGTTCGTCGGCAGATTTTACACTTTGACAAATAATAAAAATTCAAAGGGGAATGAATACCATAATAATATTAATTATTAAATATGAAAATATCCGTTAAACTAATGGGTAAAAGTATATTTACCTGTTAATTTCATATAACAGCTTTGGTAAGCGTTTCCGATATATCCTGATATACAGTCACATTTTGGAGCGTGGTTAACAACGTTGCATATGGCATTGATTCCGCATATACTATTGCAAGGATTTTGACATTTATTTTGAATACATGCCAAATCTGTAGCACAGTCTGAATTTACCACGCATTCAGGACGACAGCCTTCGTACGGGTTGCCTATGTAATCTAGCAGACACACGCAGGCCCCAGCACCGCGAAGTTCATTACAGACTGCATTCGATCCACATGGTGACGGTGAGCATGGTCTAAGAGCAACTTCCAATACTCTACATCCAATAAAAGGGTCACCTGTATAACCAGCCGCACACACACATTGTGGAGTATGACTTATAACTTTACATTCTGCATCTGAACCACAGGAGCCAGGGCAAGGATCTTTACATTTATTGTTTATACACGCTAAGTGGGGGGCACATTCCGAATTAGCAATACATTCTGGTCGACAATTAGGTGGAACTCCTATAAAATCTGCTAAACAAGCACATGATGGAGAGTTTCCCACTTCTTTACATTCTGAGTTAGGGCCACAAGGTGAAGGTATACAAGGGTTTTCATAAACAGCAGGCTGAGTATCTGTAATGAAAACCATTTCGTTATTCAGTTGAATATATTAAAAAATATTTTTCCTAAAAAGCAAGTCAACTTATATTATAATGAATTATCATATTTTTACCTTCAAACACACATCTACTAAATGGATCGCCAGTGAACCCTTCAGAACATGAACAAATGGGGTTATGATTGATTACGTGGCACAATGCACGAGAACCACAATTTCCTCTACATGGATCAACGCAACGTTGATTTGAACAAGCTTTATTTAGTGCACACTCTGAACTTGTTACACATTCAGGTCTGCAGGTTGGCGGTGCACCTTTATATTCAGGCAAACATGTACAAATAGCTTGACCGTTCACTTCACGGCATTGACTATTCGGTCCACACGGAGATGGACTACAGGGAGACAAATTCTCCACGATAGTATTTCGTCGACATTCAATAAATGCATTTCCAGAAAAACCGGTGGGGCAAGTGCACATAGGTACATGATTATAAACATTGCAAAGAGCTGATATTCCGCATATGTTGAAGCAGGGGTCTATACATTTATTTCTTGAGCATGCTTTGTTTTGAGGACAGTCTGTATTCACCAAACATTCAGGCCGACACCCAACATATGGGTCACCTTGATATTCTGGCAAACATGAACATATACCCTGATTACATTCAGAATTTGCTCCACAAGGAGATGGATTGCAAGGGTTTAATTCTGTGTAGGTGTCTGAAAACAAATAATAAGTTAACGAAAGTACAAAATGATAGAGCCAATCCAAGGCGCGTTTTATTTTTAATTAATACCGAGTAGACTCACCTTCTTGTTCTGAAACTTGGATACATTGAGTGAACGGATCACCTGTATATTGTTCAAAGCATGCGCATTGAGCAATATGGTTGGAGACTGTACAGGTAGCAAGAAAACCACAGGCTCCAAGGCAGGGATCTGCACATCGTTCATTAATGCAGGCTTGGTTACTGGGACATTCAGAGTTAATGGTGCATTCTGGACGACAATTTGGTGGGTTGCCGATATAATTTTGCAAGCAGCTGCATGAAGGTACACCTTTGACGTTTCGGCATTCTGCATACAAGCCACAAGGAGATGGTTCACAGGGATCTTCGACCGGTTTGAATGATGGTTGTGACACTAAAAACGAGGTACAAATATTAATTTTGCTTGCATAGCAATTGGCTAAGATCGCTTGGTTTTTGAAAATTAATTCAATCGCATAGAAAAGATTACATCCCATACATACTTGATTAAATAAAAAGGATTGTAATTAACTCAATTTACCTATAATTGGATAACATCTGGTAAATGGATTTCCAGTTAATCCTTGTTTACAAACGCAAATTGGACTGTGATTTATTACATTACAGTTTGATTGTTCTCCACATGCTCCTATGCAGGGATTTTCGCAATTTTGGTTAATACAAGCCAAATGGAATGCACATTCAGAGCTTACGACACATTCTGGTCGGCAGTTTGGAGGAGTTCCAACAAAGTTTACAAGACAAGAGCAAACCGCTTGCCCATTGATTTCTTTGCACTGGCTGTTAGCCCCGCACGGTGATGGATTACATGGGTTAGTTTCTGCAAGTAACGCTGAAAAGAAAATAATGAAATCAATGTAAGCAGATTCATTTATTTTAAAAATTGTCTGATATGATAATTAAGGTTACAGTATGAAATTGTCGATTTTTTTTCTCACAGACGTTTGTTAGTCTGGCTAAAAATAAATATAAGGGTTCCGTTTTTTGCCATTTAGGCTACGGAACCCTAAAAACGGCTTGACTAATAAATTGAAATAAACTTCTTTTATTTTGTTCGCTAATATATATAGCACTGATATGATTTAGAAACAAAAAATACTTAATGGAAAAATCTAGAAGAACAACTGTTTTTTTTTACATTGTAATCGCTAAGAGCTACGGGTCGCTTTTTCCTTTATTCCGAACCTAACCCCAAAACCTAACCCCCATGGGGGTTAGGTTTAGGGGTTTAGGTTATGTACCTTATCAATTACTTTATCGTCGTATTTAATGTTCAATAGTAATAAATCCTTTGTCTACGTGCAGTGTACGTGTAAGTACCAGGATAACATAAATATGGAGAAGGTTTAACTTCTATCGGCATTACCACAAAAGATTTTAAAACATTGTTTAATTCAGACCACTGTTTAAATGTGATGCGTCTCTTTCAAACAATATTGTCAAAAAATGACAGCATCACATTAAACAAAGAATCATCAAAATCGGTCCATAAATGTCGAAGATACGCGCGAACAACGATAAAAAAAAATACAATCGAATTGAGAACCTCCTCCTTTTTTGGAAGTCTGTCAAAACAGTGTTTAAGTTAAAACCTTGTTGAACAGTGTTTTAAAATCTTTTGTGGTAAGGCCGATAGAAGTTAAACCTTCTCCATATTTATGTGATCCTGGTACTTTGATGAGGTATTGTTTTGCCAAAAAAAAAGTTATAATTTTCTTTGTAATTTTTCATGTCAAGTGTGAGTCGGTGTCACTACAAGGGTTAGGTTGGGAATAATATTTTTGCTTTCCTAACCTAACCCCCATGGGGTTAGGTTCGGAATAAAGGCGCTTTTTAAAATTGCCGATTGTGGCGGACCTTTCTGACATGACGGAAACTGTCATATACGTAACCGTAACGTATGTAATTACAAATACTCTTCATCATTATCACGACACCCACTGCTGGGCAGAGGCCTCCCCCAAGGATCTCCACAACGATCTCGTGTTTATTTATATAATTCTTAATGCACAATTGTTGTTCTTAAAACTGCCATGTCAGAATATATATTTGAGGTTTATCCACATGAATTACACAACAGTAGGTATCGTTATTGGTTCACGGACCACTTCCCATACAAATAATTATCCTGTACAAGCAATTTCATACCCCTGATATTAAAAATACTTACGTTCTTGTACAATAGTGCAATAACTGAAAGGATTTCCAGTGTATCCGTATTCACAAACGCAAACGGGCATATGATTATTAACATGACATAAAGCATTTTGTCCACAAGTTCCTGGACAAGGATCCATGCACTTCATTCTTGAACATGCTTTGTTAAGTGGACAATCAGAGTTGACAACGCATTCGGGTCTACAGCCTTCATATGGATTTCCTAAGTAGCCATCATTGCATTGACATGCCCCGACGCCATTTTGTTCTTTACAGATAGCATTCGACCCGCATGGACTTGGATTGCAAGGTGTTAAGATTTCAAACTGTTCGATTTGAGCATGACAATTAGAGAATGGGTCTCCAGTATAGCCTAATTGACAGATACATAACGGTGAATGGCTTACTACTTTACATTCAGCGTTTGCACCGCATGTTCCAATACAGGGATCAGAACATTTATTATTTAAGCATGCCAAATTGTAATCGCATTCGCTGTTACTGATACATTCTGGTCTACAGTTTGGAGGAGTGCCTTTAAATGTTGGTAAGCAAGCGCAAAGTGGCCCTTGACCGTTTATTCTACATATAGAATGTGGACCACATGGTGATGGATCACATGGATTAACTATTGGTATATCTTTCTCTGAAAATAAATAAGATTATATAAAGTAACTGTACATTGACATTGTGGGTAAAAATAATACAATTTGCAGTACCTATTCAAATTAATACTACTTACCTATAACGTTGCATCTCACAAACGGATCACCAGTCAATAGAGGTGGGCATGTACAAATCGGATTATGATTGATTACATCACATATTGCACCGGAGCCACAGGCGCCGACACATGGATTGACACATTTCTGATTATTACAAGCTTCTTTCAAAGGACATTCAAGGCTCACTATACATTCGGGCCTGCAAGTTGGAGGGCTACCCAAATATCCAGGTACACATGAACACACTGCTTGACCATTGGTTTGTCTACATTGACTGTTAGGACCACATGGCGAAGGATTACAAGGATTTTCCAATACAACTGAAATAAAAAAAAATACTTAAGTGATTGTTAAACTTCATATTTTCTTTATTTTTCTCGTGTCTAGACAATATGTAGGATTTTTGTCTATTTAATCAATTACCTGCTGTAGGACGGCATTCCAAAAAAGCGTTGCCTGTCATTCCTTTCGGACATGTGCACATTGGAATATGATTTGTGACAATACAAAGAGCATGCAAACCACACGTTCCAATACATGGATTTACGCATTTATTCTGCTGACAACCCTTATCAGTAGGACAGTCGGAGTTGTATACGCATTCTGGCCGACATCCAAGATATGGATCTCCATGATATCCTTCTTTACACACACATAAATCGTTTCTGCAAAGAGTGTTCGGTCCACAAGGTAGAGTAGAACAGGGTTCTGTTACAGGTTTATCTGCAATAAAATAGTTTTTATTAATGATAACTTCGGCAGGTAGTCGAGTCAAAAGTTTAGAACACAATGGTAATAAATTATTTTTCCCGTTAAATTTTTCTAGGGGCTGTTTAGGTTCACTATCGAAGAAATTGATGACCGGTCATGACTGAGTAAATTATAAAAAAAATCTTAACCTGATCACCTCCATAGCACATAATTTTATAACACCTTATATTTTACGATAATAACTATCATAAGTTATTTATACAGACCTTCTAGTGGTTTAACAATACATTCTCTAAAAGGATCTCCGATGAATCCATCCGGACATAGACAAACTGGAACATGGTTATTTACAAAGCATTTTGCGTAAAGCCCGCATGATCCTTCGCAAGGGTTTCTACATTTTTCTGCAACGCATGCTTGATCACTGGGACAGTCTGAGTGTACAACGCATTCCGGCCTACAGAATGGTGGAGATCCAACGTAAGAGGGCAAACAAGAGCAAGAGGCCAGGCCATTGATGTTACGACATTCAGCATTTAATCCACATGGTGATGGCATGCAAGGATTTGATGGTTCTGCAATACTTGGTGAAGTTTCTAAAAACATATTTTACCAAAAAAATATTATTAAGTCATAATTAACATAATATAAGCTTAATTATCTAAATACTTTTGTAAGATCTTCATACTTACGCAACACCAATGTGCATAACGTAAATGGATTTCCTGAATATCCCGGTCGACAACTACATACGGGGCTATGACGAACTACTTTGCATTCTGTGTTTTGTCCACAAGGTTTAGGGCAAGGATTGACACATCTTTGATTAATACAGGCTCTGTTTGGTTTACATTCGGAATTAACGATGCACTCAGGTTTACAATTCGGTGGCGAACCAATATAATTTTGCAGACATGAACAAATTGGCTGTTTATTTATTTCCTTGCATATTGAGTTGGCTCCGCAAGGTGATGGGTTGCATCCATTAATCACAGCTACGTCATTTTCTGAAAGAGTATGGTTTGTTTTGTAATACATTTTTTGACTGCTAGTGGGTTTATAGATTGATATATTATGTTGTTTAAGAACTCACCAGCCATAAGGGAACAAACAGAAAGTGGATTTCCGGTATAGCCAACCTTACAGTTGCAGGTAGGTTTATGATTTATAACATAACATTCCGCATTATAGCCACACACTCCAGGGCATGGGTTCTTACACTTGTTTTGGATACAAGCCAACATCAAAGAGCAGTCAGAATCAGCTAAACATTCGGGTCTACAGCTTACGTATGGGTCACCAAAATAGTCGGGTAGGCACGTACAAGATCCTGCATTTCCCAGGACGTTACATGCGGCGTTTACGCCACAGGGAGAAGGTTCACAAGGATTTATATATTCAACCTTCGATGGAGCTGAAATATTATTTCACAAATATGAATTGACTTACCGATATACATGTCTTTCACCGTAGAAGCACCTTCTTGGCTCCGAAGCGTTAGTCTTAGCTTGCTCGGCTCGATGACGTTTAGTGACCTTCTTATTCCGGCTACAGCGTCACTATACTAGCGGCACCGTCCTAAAGCGGCCGTCACGACGGACGTCCTAAGCTTACTGTAAGTGCTAGGTTATCTCCGCGTGCTCCGATCCAAGCAAAGGCATTATTAATGTCACATAAAATAATAGTTATTTCAAGATGTTACGGCCCTTCTGGAAGCAGTTCAAAAATCTAAATGATTAAGTAATGATGTTCTCGTCTTCACCGTCCTGATCCGTAGGCTTATATTTAAAGCACTTATTAAAAAAGAAAGTATTAGCGGAGTTACCTTCTAACCGAGCGATAGGCATGGTCACCACTCAGTCCCAAAGTAAAACCACAAATACAGTCCCATTTACTTATACATTAGTAAACTGTGAAAGGCGTGTCTTTAGGTAAAGGGTAAACATTATTTAATTTAACACTTAAAAGCACTTCTGAAGCATGAATTATATCGTCTATCACGCTTTGCAAAGCGGAGGGTTATATTATAATGCATTTCCAAATTATATTTGAAATCTTTTACCCTTAATTTTTTACCCTTAATCTTTTATTACCTTTTCGTATTATGTATGTTACATAAGTACGTTTACGTAACTCAAACTTAATTGGTTTACCTTTTGTAATGTAGGATAATCAAAAATTATATTTTCAACTTTTTTATTCTTACCTTTAGGACGGGAACAACCTTGGAATGGATCACCTTCCATTCCCAGTTCACAAGCACAGGTAGCACGATGATCCACTACTGAGCAGATAGCATTCCGACCACAAGCTTGTACACAAGGGTCTTTGCACCTTTGTGCAACACAAGCAAAAGTTGCTGGACATTCTGCGCTTATCGTGCATTCAGGTCGACAATTTGGTGGAGTGCCAATGTAATCGGGCTGACAACTGCACGCTGGAGTATCATCTAATTTGACACAAATAGAGTTCGGGCCACACGGTGACGGCTGACATGGATCGATATTCACTGGTGGTTCTGAAAATGTGAGGTTAAAGTTAGTTTTATTCTTTTTCGTCAAAATTGTTATTATAATAGGTAGGTACATGTTTCAACAGCAAAATGACTAAAATTGAAAATTTACCTGGTGCCGGGAAACAATACGTAAACGGATCTCCAGTGTAACCATTATTACAAGTGCATATCGGAGAATGTGCAATGACTTGACATTTGGCGCCTCGGCCACAAGCTCCTTCACAAGGGTCCCGACATCGGCGGTCGATGCAAGCAAGTTGCAATTTGCACTCAGAACTAACGAGGCATTCGGGGCGGCAATTTGGTGGTGAGCCGATATGACCTGCACGACAGGAACACGCAGCTGCTCCATTAGCACTAACAGTGCATTCACTATAAGGGCCACAGGGTGAGGGCGAGCAGGCTGATCGCGTTTCTACAATTTTCACATGATTTTAACGTATTGTAAAATAGCCTTATAAAGCCGATTATGGTAGATAGATTACCATGCATACAACTCCGGAAAATTAGTATAAACCCTGAAAACCACCAAATGGCCGAGTTTAATTTCTTATTTGAATGCAACTGCAAAGTGACAGACAACCCTAGACGCAAATAGATAAAGTGAGTTTTCAATAATCAATCCCGTTAATAGGCAAAAGACAATGTCATTGTCAAATGGCATAATTTTGGTAAAAGGTTGCCACTAGTTAGTAGTTAGTAGGTAGTTTATCATTATAAAAAAGTGGTGATTTTCAGAGTAATAATTTTCCGGCGTTGTATGATGCATGGTACCCTATCTACCATATTCGGCTTTATAAGGCTATTTCCACAAATTCCACATACGTTGTATAAGTTTAAGTTACATGGATTAGTTTAAATGAATCACTTACCAGTTACCACAATCACTTCTGTGCAGAACGAAAATGGATCTCCGGATGTCTTTGGTGGACAAGTACAGGATGGTATATGATTATTAACAGTACATTTTGCTCCAGTTCCGCAAGCTCCTGGACAGGGGTCTACACATTTTCCTCCTTGGCAAGATCGTGTCGGTGAACATTCTCCGTTCGTTGCACATTCATGACGACAACCATTATATGGATCTCCAAAGAAACCAGGTGCGCAGGAACAGATTCCCGCATCACACAGGGAATTGCTTCCACAAGGTGATGGGTTACAAGGGTCATCAGAACGTGTTGGAGGTTCTGTTTAAAACAACGATAATTAATGAAAATGTAAAAATATACAGTTAAAAATGTTACTAGTGTAAATTCTCTATTAGTTCCTTTATAAAATCTAATTATAATTTTAACATCTATGAACTGTTAATATACTAGATAAAAACGACTCGTCGTCGGCTTATAAGTTATCAGGTGAAATTCGAACCCACAACATTTGTATATGACCTTGAATAAGATCAAAAAAGTTATTAAGAACAAAAATAAACTTACCAATAGTTTCGACGCACTGGATAAATGGATCTCCAGAATAACCATTAGGGCAGCTACAGATAGGAATATGATCATGAATACGACATTCTGCTTTGAAACCACAAGAGCCCTCGCATGGATTTCTACATTTCTCTGCTATGCATGCTTGATGTGAAGGACAATCCGTATTGACTAAACATTCAGGGTGACAGTTTGGTGGAGTGCCTATATAGCCACTGCTACAAGAACATGATGGATTGCCATTCAACGGCCGACATTCACTGAATGGACCACATGGGTTTGGCTGACAGGGCTGTGGTGTCGGTATATCAGAAACATGTGTCACTTCATAACATCTAGAGAATGGATCTCCACTAGTACCCGCTGGGCAGCTGCATAATGGGCTATGATTAATGACTTGACAATGAGCTCCAATACCACATGTTCCACGACATGGATCTGCACATTTTAGTTTATGACAAGCTCGATCTGATGGACATTCACTACTGACTGTGCATTCGGGTCTACAATCTGGGGGGGCTCCTTTGTAGTCAGGAAGACATTCGCATGATGCTAACCCAGCATTCTCTCTACAAATACTGTTAGGGCCACAGGGAGAGGGCTGACAAGGCTTGACTTCTTCTATCTCTTTATTCTTTCTACATTGTTCAAAGGGATTTCCTGAATATCCTTTTATGCAAGCACAAGCTGGGACGTGATTAATAACAGTACATTCAGCATATGAACCACAAATTCCTGGGCATGGATTTGCGCATTTGTTTCTTATACAAGCCTTATCTGAAGGACAGTCAGAACTGAGAACACATTCTGGTCTACAACCTTCGTACGGGTTGCCTTGGTATCCATTTAAACATGAACAGGAACCTGCTCCATCTTTTTGATTGCAAATTGCGTTTGCTCCGCAGGGTGACGGATCACAGGGCTGACTTACTATTTCTAAAAAACAAAATAAAATTGATTACCGGACTTGATTATTTATTTACGGACTAAGATAAAAAAATATATAATTAAGAATAAATACCTTCAATCGGCACACACTGTTGGAAAGGATTTCCTGTATATTTGTCACGGCAAATACATGAGACCATGTGATTGACTATGACACAATCAGCATTTATTCCACATGAACCTGGACATGGATCTATACATTTGTTCATAATACATGCTTGGTTTGAAAGACAATCAGAGTTAATGACACATTCTGGTCTACAGTTAGGTGGTTGCCCAACATAATTATCGACACACCTGCAATTTGGCTTTCCGTTTCTTTCAACACATGCTGAATTTGGTCCACATGGTGAAGGATTGCAAACGTCAATTGGTGGCGGAGGAGCTTGTTCAACATCGTAACATTTTTTGAATGGATCCCCTGTTTGTCCAGGATTGCAACTACATATTGGACTGTGATTGATAACTTCGCATCTTGCTGAAAGGCCACATGCGTTAATGCAAGGATTCACGCATTTTTGATTAACACAAGCTTTTGTAGAGGTACATTCCGAACTAATGATACATTCAGGTCTACACATAGGTGGTGAACCCTGGTAACCCTCTATACAAGCGCAAACTGCAGTATTATTGAGAGCTCTGCATATGCTATTGGGGCCACATTGCGATGGGTGACATGGATCTTTCGGAGTTTGTTTTACTTCTTCAATTGGCTGACAATATGTAAACGGATTACCAGTATATCCATTCATACAAGAACACGTTGGGATATGGTTAATAACGTCACACTTAGAATTCTGACCACACACTCCAGGACACGGATTCCGGCACTTATTTCTAAAGCAAGCTTTGTCTCTTGGACATTCTTGGCTTCCCGTACACTCTGGGCGACATGATTCATATGGATTTCCACTGTAATCAGGCAAGCATGTACACAATCCGTTGTCACACTGTGCGTTCGGGCCACACGGTGAGGGATTACATAAATCTATTGGGGTAGCGGTCGTAGGATCTGGAAAAAATGTTAAAAGAAGTCAATTTCCCTAATATCTGAATGCACAGTACATGGCAAAAATAAGAATGGCATGGAAAAATACTATAATTAACTTGATATTTTATCACGTATCAAACAATTACCTTCCAATATTGCCGTGCATCTAGAAAATGGGTCACCAGTATAGCCTTCATTACATATACATACGGCTACATGGTTCAAAACGTGGCAATTGGCATCAATACCACATGACCCGGGACATGGATCGTCACATTTTTGTCGCAAACATGCAAGTGATGCCGGACATTCAGAACTTATAGTGCATTCAGGTCGACATGAGGGCGGTGATCCAATATACCCTGGTAAACACGAGCATGCAGGACCAGTTGCTAATAATTGACAGCGCGAATGAGGGCCACACGGGGAGGGTGTACATGATGGCGGTCGTTCTGTTACTTGTGGTATAGCTACAAAAAAAAGAATAAATCGCAGCTGATATAAGTTACATAAAAACAATTAATTCACCTAATCTTCTATTATTTTTTGATCACTTACGGTAACATTGTGTAAAGGGATCCCCAGTCATACCCGCTGGACAAGTACAAATTGGATTGTGGTTCTTCACCAAACAATGAGCTCTAAGTCCGCATGTATTTGGACAAGGATTATCACATTTTTGATTTATACAAGCCTTAGAAGCGTCACATTCGCTATTTACAACACATTCTGGTCTGCATGATGGCGGTAGTCCTACATAGTTGGGTAAGCAAGAACAAACAGCTTGCATATTGATTTGCTGACATAAACTATTTGGCCCACATGGGTTGGGTTCGCAAGGAAACTGTGGTGGTGTGGCTGTAAACAAATAATAAACAGTTTTAATTACCTTCTATAAGTATTGCATTATATTATCATTATCAATAATAAATATTAAAAGTTTTACTTACGAGTTAAAAGTACTTGCTTGCACTCAAAGAATGGGTCGCCAGAATAACCCTTTGGACAGGAACAGATAGGGACATGATTTTCTACAATACATTGAGCCATTTGACCACACGTTCTCGGACAAGGGTCGATACATTTAAATCGGATACATTCTAAATTGGGTGTGCACTCATCGTTGTTTTCACATTCTCTACGACATCCTTGAGTACTGTAGGGATCGCCGTCGTAACCGTCTGAACAAACACATGCTCCTGCTCCATTATGCTCTCGACATACAGCGTTAGGTCCACATGGAGATGGGGAACATGGGCTAGATGTTGGTGTTACTTCAGTGACTGCAAAATATAATTACATATTTATATTTATAGGTATAATGTTAGTACCGTGTGGGTGGGTAAAAGTTAAGTTAAGCTCTAAATAATATCATGTATGTGTCGCAACCAACTATCTTAATCAAATTTTGTAAAGCAAGAGTGGGTACGAGTACTCTACCCGAAAAGTCCATTTGAATGCATCGTGTCGCTGCATCTCCCGTATATTGTTGTTGACAGCTGCAGACTGCCTTGTGATAAACTGTTACACATACAGTATTTAATCCGCAAGCGCCTTGACATGGGTCTTTACAACGTTCATTAACACAAGCTGTATTACTGGGGCATTCAGCATCTATTGTGCATTCTGGTCTGCAATTTGGCACTCTTCCTATGTAATTAGGTAGACATGAACAAGCAGCTTGGTCTCCTATCACTCGACATTCAGAATTAGGTCCACATGGTGACGGTGAACAAGGCTTCGTGTCCAGGTCTTTAGCTGCAAAATCAAGAGGCAATGTTCAATAGGAAAATCCACTTGTTCCAGTCTGACAACACATTTAAATTCCAGGTCAGAAAGTTTTTTTTCCAATACAGGTAATTTAAATTACCTTGTTGAACTATTTGCAGATATAAAAGTACGAATCCGACAGAGTAACAGAAGAGTTTACAGCTACTTTTGGTGCATGGTAAAGTATCAGAATTAAATTTCAATTTTATGTACTTACTTTTCTCAGGATCACACCTAGTAAATGGATCTCCTGTGAATCCTGGAGAGCAACTGCAGATGGGGTTATGAGTTATCACTTGACAACGGGCATTAAGACCGCATGTATTCGGACAAGGATCTACACATTTCTTGTTTACGCAAGCTTTGTCCTGCGGACATTCTGAACTCACGATGCATTCTGGTCTGCATGTGGGAGGAGTTCCTATGTACCCAGTCTCACAAGTGCAAACACTATGACCGTTCACAACACGGCAGAGACTGTTGGGACCACATGGTGACGGTTGACATGGGTTTATCGGTACATCGGCAATAACTGCGAAAAGATAAAATGTTATGTTGTTTTGCAGCCAATAGTCAGACAACAGAAAGTGTAAAAATCTATTTTAACTCACTTCTTAATTCACATCTAACCGATGGGTTACCAGAGTACCCGTTAAGACAGGTGCAGATTGGTGAGTGATTCACAGTTCTGCATTCTGCATTTATACCACAAGCGCCTGGGCATGGGTCTTTACATTTATTGTTCGAACAAGCTTTGTTTCTATCACAATCTGAATTTGACACACATTCAGGGCGACAGCCTGTATATGGATCACCGAAGTATTCTGGTAAACATGTACATGACCCAATACCGTTTCGTTCTTTACATATCGCATTTGCGCCACATGGTGATGGACTACAAGGATTTGGTGGAGGTGGTGGGCCATCTGTAGATTATCAAATATGCAAATTAATAAAATTATATTTGTTACATTTAGGATAATTTGAATATCACAACGACTTACATTCTATTTCTATGCATCCACTGAAAGGATCACCTGTATACCCTGGTACGCAGTTACAAAGTGCTACATGAGTTGCTACCGAACACTCAGCATTGAAACCACATGAACCCGGACAAGGATCTACACATTTTTCATTCTGACATGCAAGATTACCAGGACACTCCGCATTGATAGAACATTCCGGTCTACAATTTGGTGCAACACCTATATAATTCGGTAAGCATGAACATGCAGGCGCTTCTCCGACTACTTTACATTGCGAATATGGACCACATGGTGAAGGTACACATGGATTTCCTTTAGGCCCCATAGTAATAGTTTCTAAGAAAGAAAACAAGAAAGATTTAGAAAAGAAAAACATTGAAACAGAAATGAAAAAATGAAAGATACAAAGATTGTTTGAAATTGAGTCATATGAAATATAAATAGATCACCACATCAATAAAACTATCAAAAGTATTTTTATTTTATTTTGAAATTATTTGGTTTTTAATAAGGTCTTCTTACTTTGATCTAATTGACACGTAACAAATGGGTCGCCAGTAAATCCTGCCTTACATGTACAAATCGGATTATGATTAATAGTCTGGCAGCGAGCGTTTACTCCACATGTTCCTGGGCACGGGTCTTTACATTTCTGTTTGATGCAGGCTTGATGTTGGGGACAATCCGTGCTGATTACACATTCCGGTCTACACGTGGGTGGCGATCCAACATATCCTTCTTGACATGAACATACGCCATGTTCATTTAATACTTTACACGTGCTGTACGGACCACATGGTGATGGTATACATGGATTGATATTTTCAATAGGTGCTACAAAAGCAAAAAGATCATACATTAGGTAATTTCATGCATTTGAGCCATCTATTAATAACAAAAATATGAAAATAAGTCTTACGCTTTCTTTGTGGTTGACAAGATACGACGGGGCTACCTTCATAGCCATCGATACACAAGCATACAGGTGTATGATGGGATACGGAACATTGTGTGTTTACACCACATGCACCTAGACATGGGTCTACGCATTTGTTATTTGAACAAGCTCTATCTAATTGACAATCGTTATTTGTTACACATTCAGGACGGCATCCAAGATACGGATCACCAAAATATCCCGGCTGGCAAGTACAAGCTCCAGCGTGAGACCTTTCCGTGCACAACGCATTTGGCCCACATGGGGAAGGATTACATGGATTCGTTTCTTCTTCACTTGGAACATTAACTAAAAATAATAATTCAGTTTAGTTAAAAGATAAAAACAGCTGATAACTCGTAATATCCATAATTTCTTATATCTCACCAATGAAATGGCACCCTCTAAATGGATCACCGGCATAACTTTCGCGACAATGACAAACTGCCTTATGGTTGATTACAACACATTCAGCGTTTGAACCACATGATCCTTCACATGGGCTGACACATTTTTCTCGTACACACGCTAGATTACTAGGGCACTCTTCGTCGTATAAACACTCTGGTCGACAGTTAGGTGCCCGTCCAATGTAACCAGGCTGACAAGAACAAGCGGGTGTTTCCCCAATTATACGGCATTGTGAATTGGGTCCACACGGTGAAGGTACGCAAGGGTTTCCAGATGGCTTTTGTTCGGGTCCTATAATTTACGTTTAAGATTTAATCTTTAGATATTTAAATATACTTTTATTAATCAATAACAAAAGGTCGATAAACTTACTTTTTTCTTCGTAACTACAATGCACAAACGGGTCTCCGATATAATTATGAGGACAACTGCATAATGCGTTATGATTTACGACAGTACACTTTGCATTATTTCCACATGCTCCTAAACATGGATCGACACATCTCTGATTTATACAAGCTCTATTTGGCATACACTCAGTGCTGACCATACATTCAGGACGACAAAAAGGCGGGGACCCATAATACTGTTCTTGACACGAGCATATAGCATGCGCATCGTTAATGCGGCAAATACTATATGGTCCACATGGTGAAGGTGAACAGGGATCTATTGGTTTCTCAAAGTGTCCTAAAATAAAAACGATTCATTAGAATATCTTAAAGATTTCTTAAATAAGATTTTTATCTTTTAAGAAATTAGAGACGTACTTATGTAACAGGATGTAAAAGGATTTCCTTCATATCCAGGGAGGCACGCACATGATGGAGCATGATTATGAACCCGACATTCAGCATTCATGCCACAAACGCCAGGACAAGGATCTCTACATTTATTATTGTTGCAAGCTTTATCTTTGGGGCAGTCGGAATTCAAGACACATTCTGGTCTACATTCAACATAGGGATCGCCGTAGTAATCAGCGAGACATGAACATGATCCTACACCATGTCTTTCTTTACAGATGGCATTCGCACCACAAGGAGATCGTGCACATGGACTAACTTCTTGTGGTTCAATCGCTAAAAACAAATTATATTTTGCATATCGTTATATGAAAAAACTTATGAATATTAATTATTATTAATTAATTAGATTACTGCTTTCAATCTTTTTAGTACTCACAAAGTATTACAGAGCATCCAGAAAACGGATCACCAGTATATCCATTGTCACAAACACATATCGGTACGTGTTTCACAACATTACATATGGCATGGAATCCACAAGAGCCCGGACAAGGGTCACTGCATTTTTGAGATATACAAGCTAAGTTTCCTGGACATTCGACATCTATCACACATTCTGGTCTACAATTAGGAGGTCGACCCACGTAATTAATAAAGCATGAACAAACTGCTGCTCCATTATTTTCATTGCAATGTGAGTTGGGGCCACATGGACTTGGCATGCAAGGATTTATTGGTGACATCGGTCCTGTTAAAATATAAGTACAACATTATAGTGATTCGTTTCTTATTTCCTGATTGTTTTACTAACAAATAATTAATAATGTGTGAATGAAACTTACTGTCATCTATGTAACATTTCTCAAACGGATCACCAGTATAACCACTATAGCAACTGCATATGGGGTTATGGTTCACAACCTGACACAGAGCGTTAATGCCGCACATTCCGGAACAAGGATCTTGACATTTTTGATTTATACATGCTTTGTCAGATCGACAATCAGAACTGACAATGCATTCTGGTCGACAATTCGGCGGAGAGCCAACGCATTTATCAAGGCACGTACATACAGCATGGCCATTAAATATACGACATTTACTATAAGGTCCACAGGGTGATGGTTGACATGGATCAATAAAGTCCGGTAAAACTAGATATAATATGAAAGAAAGAAGAAATATAAGTACAGTAGAAACAAGTCAAAGAGAACAATAAAGAAAAGTATAGATAGAAAGTCTTACTCAGAACAGGAGTACATGCATGAAGAGGGTTCCCACTAAATCCTGGCAAGCATGAGCATGACGGTGCATGGTTCGTAACTCTACACTCAGCATTTTGTCCACAAGTGCCAGAACATGGATTCACACATTTGTTATTAAAACAGGATCTGTCTGAAGAGCAATCGGTGTTCATGACACATTCTGGACGACAACCTAAATAGGGGTCGCCGTAGAAATCATCGAGACAAGTACACGAACCAGCACCATCTCTTTCACGACAAATGGCATTAGGTCCACATGGCGATGGATTGCAAGGGTGACGTGGTACTTCTTTTGCAGCTGAAAATTATACAAATTCATGCTATCTCTAAAATATCATGCAGTGCATGTGTATTCTACAACTACAAAGATGCTTAAGCACAATACTTATATCAATTAACTTAAACTCACATTCATAAGGCGTGCAACCAGCGAACGGATCTCCAGAATATCCATCGTTACAGGAACATATAGGTTGATGGTTTTGAACAATGCAGTGCGCGTTAAATCCGCAAGATCCAACGCATGGGTTGACACAAGATCCAGTTAAGCATGCTAAGGCCAGAGGGCAGTCTTGATTGATCACGCACTGGCGACGACATGTTGGTGGAGCACCCAACATTCCAGGTTCACAAGAGCAAACGGGTTCGCCATTAAAATTACGGCAAATGGAGTACGGTCCACAAGGAGACGGTAGACATGGATCCGGGGCGGGATACATGATATCTGTAGACGTGGAAATAGATATGTCGATATATTGAAATTAAAAAGCTGGTCGGGTTCATTCGAGTCTCGTGACGCAATTCTTTTACCCTATAAAGTAATTGTGATACAAAACTAAGTCAGTTAATTTATTCAGTATCTACTAGCATAGGTATATATAGGTATAGGTAGTCTATCCAATAACTTTGTCATAAATTGTTACCTAATTAGTTAACTAACAACATTGCTTGACTTGACGGGGGCACTCGTTCCCCAGATGTAACTATCACATACAAACGTTTTATGTAATCTCATTATCTCACCTTTTCTGAAACATCTTATGAAAGGATCCCCTTCCGAAAGGTTTTCTGGACAGGTACAAATCGGATTGTGTCCCACAACGTGGCATCTTGCATCAAGGCCGCAGCTATGCACACATGGATCTTTGCATTTAAGATTAATGCAAGCTTTACTTGCGGGGCAATCAGAGTTGACAGCACATTCTGGACGACAAGCAGGAGGAGCTCCCAGAAAACCAGGATGACAGACACATGCAGCTCGTTCGTTTACAACCTGACATTCACTATTCGGCCCGCACGGTGATGGTTCACAAGGATTAAATTTGGTTGCTGAAAACAATAAATTAACATTCAGTAAGTCATCGTCATGACGTCATCAATTTAGAAGTTGGTCACTGATGAGCTCGGTGGCGCAGTGGTTTAGCGCCTGGCCCAGCGATTGCGGAGGTTAAGCAACGTTCGCAAGGTTTGATCATGGGATGGGTGACCAAAAATTTATTATCTCGAGCTCCTCCGTGCTTCGGAAGGCACGTTAAGCCGTTGGTCCGGGCTGCATTTGCAGTCGTTAACACCCACCAATCCGCATTGGGCCCGCGTGGTGGGTTATGGCCTGTCCTCCTTATCCACCCATAAGGAAGGCCTGTGCCCCAGCAGTGGAGACATTAAAAATGGCTGATGGACCGTGGTTTTAGCATTTTATCGCTTTTTTTTCAGAATTAATTCACGTGGTTTTATTTGATTCGTAATATCTCAACTCAACAGGAAGGGAGTTCGGTGGTGCATTGGTTTAACACCCTGGCCTTACGATTGCGGAGGTTAAGCAACTTTCGCTAGGGTCAGTCATAGGATGGGTGACCAAAAATTTATTATCTCGAGTTCCTCTGTGCTTCAGAAAGCACTTTTAGTCGTTGGTCCCGGCTGCATTTGCAGTCGATGATACCCACCAAACCGCATTGGGCCTGCGTGATGGGTTATGGCCCATCCTCCTTATCCACCCATAAGGAAAGCCTGCAGCAGTAAGTAAATTAAAAATAGATGATGTCGAAACACCTGGTTTTATCGAATATTTTCCCACTAGCAAGTTAGTAAGACAGTTTGAACAAATAGTTGAAATTGAAACTGGCTTGCTTAGTTATGGAGTAATAGAGAAACAGTATTGTTACTATCACGTTATATCTAATAAACCTAGATACAATAATTGCTGTTAATACTTACGTGGTGAGTACACTTCACGGCAGGAAGAAAATGGATTACCCTCGTATCCTTTAAAGCATGTGCAAACTGGAACATGATTGGTAACAGTGCATTCAGCATTTACACCGCATAAATCTTTACAAGGATCTCTACAGTGGTTTGCCAAACATGCTAGATGATTTGGACAGTCGGAATTTATACTGCATTCCGGTCTGCAGCCACCCGCATAAGGATTTCCTATGTTAGGTGGAATGCAAGTACAACGAGCGACATTATTTGTTACGGTACATATTGTATTTTCTCCGCATGGAGATGGGTTGCACGGGCTGGATGTTTCCGTCTTCGATATAACACAACCGATAAATGCATCACCTCTGTACCCTTCTAAACAGCTACAAAGAGGTGTATGATTGACGACATTGCATACGGCATTATTGCCGCAGGCACCTAAACATGGATCTACACATTTTTCGTTGATGCAAGCATGATGTGAGGGACATTCTTGGCTTATTACACACTCAGGTCTACAAAATGGAGGTGTACCAGAATAATTAGGGCGACATGAGCATACAGGTCGACTCGATTTAACTTCACAGACTGAATTCGGTCCACATGGTGAAGGCACACACGGATTTCTTTCAATTGGTATATTGCTTTCGACAATTTCAGCGCATGCTACAAAAGGATCACCAGTTTGACCAGGACTACAGCTGCACACAGGGTTGTGATTGATTACGACACATTCTGCGTTTACACCACAACTTCCCTGGCATGGGTTAGCGCATTTTTGATTTACACAAGTCTCTGTTTGTTGACAGTCAGAGTTACTGACACATTCTGGTTGGCACATGGGTGCAACGCCTCGGTGACCTGGTAAACATGAACAAACAGCAAAACCAGATGGTGTTACAAGACATCGACTGTAGGGTCCACACGGTGATGGATCACACGTCGTTAATATAGACGGTGTAATTGGAGTGGCTTGACATCTTATATATGGATCACCAGTTGAACCAGGTTGACAATAACAAACGGCATGATGATTTACTGTATTGCATAGGGCTCCAATCCCACACACGTTGTGACAAGGGTCTTCACATTTATTATTTAGGCATGCTAAGTCAGGAGGGCAGTCACTATTGACAACACATTGTGGTCGACATGAGAGATAAGGATTTCCAAAGAAATTTGGAAGACACTGACACGTCAGGGCGCCATTTATTTCATTACATACAGCATTGTCCCCACAACGGACGTTATCGCAAGTTTCTTTTACAACAGCTGAAAAATAAAACATTTATAGAATGAGACATTTACATAGTATCTTGTAATAAAACTGCATAATATATCTTAAAATCTGTATACACAGATAAACCAAGTTCCATATACTTACGTTTAAAGCTGGGTTTACACATTTCGTAGGGGTTCCCTTCGAATCCATTTCTACATAAGCAAATAGGATCGTGATAGTGGACCATACAATCAGCATTAATACCACATGAACCCGGACAGGGGTTAACACATTTATTTCCTAAACAAGCTTTATTTAAAGCACAGTCAGAACTCAGTATACATTCAGGTCTGCATCCTGGATTATTAATAGCATTCGGTCCAACACATGCATCACATATTGCAAATTGAGTTCCATACGGCTCACATGACAAGCTAGGATTACATGGATTCGAAGAGCATGGTTGAAGAGTTGTATTATCTGATGGAATAATTATAGCTGCAAAACAAAATAGCCACGTATATATTTTTTATTATTTAATTGAAATAAATTGTCGTAATACGGAAGTTTCCTTAAGTCGAATTTTGAGAAATAAAATCAGAAATATTTTAAGCATTTCATTGTAAATATTGTAATATATGAAAATAGATTTTCAATATCTCAAAAATATATATGAAAGGAGACTTGTGAGAGTTGTGACGTCATAAATTCCGTAAAATTTTGTATGAAAAAAAAACTACTTGCGTCACTAAAACTTTGAACTGCTATAAATCTTCGTAATTTTTTGTAATATTGAAACACGTTTTACTGTTTTGTACATATCAAAATTAAATTTTAGAATCACAAAGAAATTGGAAACTTCCTTATTATAGTCTACTTACGTCTGTATATACATTGAGTCATCGGATCTCCTATGTATCCTTCTGGGCAGATACACGATACCGTATGTTCAGTACATAAGCAGATTGCGTTTATTCCGCAAATGTTATTAAAGGTACATGGATCTTTGCATTTGTTGTTAATACAGGCCTCATTGGAAGCACAATCAGAATTCATGAGGCATTCTGGTTTACACTCAACTTTTGGATCGCCGTAGAAATCAAGTGGACATGAGCATAATGCTTTATCTCCAACATCTTGGCAAATTGCATTTATACCACATTGCACCCTATTGCAAGGTCCTATTGATTTTTGGTCTTCTGGTGGTAAACAGCATATCAAAGGGTTTCCAATAAATCCTTCTTCACATTCACATACAGGGCGATGATTTTCTATGTAACATTTGGTGTTGATGCCACAAGCCCCTGGACAAGGGTCACGACAAGTATAACCAAGGCACGCTTTGTTTGGACTACATTCATCGTCAACGACACATTCATGTGCGTGGCAACCTTGGATACCATATGGATCACCAGACGATCCTTCAGTACAGCTACATACTGCTAGTCCGTTTTTTTCAATGCAAATTGCTTGTGGTCCACAAGGGTCTGGAATACACGGACTTCTTTGTGCTTTACATCCAGTATAAGGATTGCCAACAAATCCTGTTTTGCAGAAACACATTTCTGTATTGCTGCTAACATAACAATCTGCGTTTAAACCACAAGGCCCTGGCTGACATAACACTGCAGGTGGTAAATAACCCCGATCACAAGACACATATGGATTTCCAACCGAGTCGTCTGGGCAATAACAGGCAGGTATTCTATTAGGGTCGCATCTTGCACGAACGCCACAGGTGTTTGGCTCACAAGGATTGCGCGCTTCTACACAACCTCGAACAGTATTTGGACTCTCAATGTAGCCAGCTAAACATGTACATTTTGAAAAACCATTTAGTAAAACTGTGCACTGTGTATTGGGACCACAAGGCGATGGACTGCAGGGATTAGTAGGTAGTCTACAAGGCTGAGTTGGTGGATTTCCTTCGTAATTCGGTAGGCAAAAGCAGGCAGGTTTATCTTCTATTAATCGACATCCAGAGAATGCTCCACATGGATTTGGTTCACATTCGTTTCCTTCCGGTACTATAACGAAAACATGAAATTATAGGTTTACTAAATTTGCCAAAAAAGAGCAAAAATATACAAACAATGACGTAATCTATCTGTCAGTTAAACTATGGGCACGTTTTACAGGCTCCAGCACTGACTTCTGGTTTCATTTAGATGGAACATAATTAGTAATTACTATGTGATTTAAGTGGGAGTTAACCGTTACTATTTTACGTCTTTACAGCCCTGAAACCACAGTACTGTGCTAATACTAAGAAATAATTTACATGTATAGGTACTTACTGCAATTTATAAACGGGTTGCCCGTTAACCCCTTAGGACAGAAACATATAGGGTTACCACTGTCGATTTCACACAGAGCATGAGTGCCACAGGGGTTTGGATTACAAAGATTTGAAGGAGGTTCACAGCCAACAGCAGGGTTGCCAGTGTAACCTGGTGCACATTTACATGATGCCCTGTGATTTATCACATCGCAAACCGCGTTTAAACCGCATCGGCATGGAGAGCTACACTGGTTGTTAATACAAGCTTCTGAATTCGCACATTCATTATCAGTTCTGCAGCCTTGAACTAAAAAAATATTGATTTTATTTTATTTATCATCTTTGTTAAATCTTTGTTAAATATAATTTTAACATTGCTTGATTAAATTATTGTTTTAAATAATATGTTTTAAATAATATTAAACAGGGTATAGTAAAGGGAACGCTTCCAAAAAAGGGGAGGTAAAGTTACTGATTGAAGATGGTTCTAAAAAAGTTATTGTTTTTATACCGTTTTTATATCAACTGCAAAGGTGTGAAATAAACTTTTATTAAAAATAATTGTTTATATTGTTTTTCAAACTTCATGTAATGTACCTAAAATAAATCAACTGATCGGCTGCGGCGGTTACTTGACCCGCGCGCGAGACTTATTCAGAAAATAGAAGCGTTCCCCTTACACTCTGTACCTATATAATGGTAATCAATATTATTTACTTAAACAAGCTAATGTTTAATGTTTACCTTGATAGCACTCGAGGAAAGGATTTCCTGTATATCCTGGGTAACATTCGCATTGGATCCCGTGATTTGATGGTATACACTCTGCATTATCACCGCATTTATTGGCAGTACACGGACTTATGCAAACTCTGTTTAATCTATCACAAAGAAGTTCTGGTGGACAATCTTCGTTATACTGACAGACAGATCTATGTTCAATGACTGAAACAAAATAAATGTTAGTCATATGGTCCAACTAAAGAAAAACGGTATAGCTAGCTTTGCCGACGAATAACTTACCAGGTGTGCAACCGACGTATCCGTTTCCTTGGTATCCTTCCGCGCAACTACAGTCCGAACCATGTTTTGTGTTTATACATACGGCATTTTGTGCGCAAGGGTTGTGTATAGCACATGGGTGTTGACATGCATTATTTATACAAGCTTCAGTCAGTTGACAATCTTCATTCCGAGAGCAACCAACTGAAGAAAATGTAAAATAGATATTGTAAACATAGAAAACGTGGGTGGTATTCTACAACAGAGTTTTGCTTTTCATATTTACATGAAACAAATCCATAACCGACACAAAAAATAATTTTGTTACAGATAATGTTGTGATTGCCATCTAAATAAAATTTTACTTTAGCTTTATTAGGGTAGTTACAAACGAGTTCAATAGAGTTCGGCGGCAACTTTTTGAAATAAAAGAAATCGGCCTCACAGCCACGTGTACACAACACACTATTGAACTCTGTAATTTAAGTATTATTAGTATTAGTAATAGCTTACTTTTTTTAGGCGAACATTTAACAGCCGGGTCTCCATCGTGTTCAGCGGGACATGAACACATTGGCCTCTGCAGTACGGGCTGACAATTAGCTCCGATACCACATACATTAAATTCACATGGATTTTGACACAATCCCATAAAGCAGGCTTCTGTTTCTATACAGTCCCGATCAGATTGACAGGGTTCTGGTGCCTTAGGTGTCCCGGGTGATTCTATGTTAATGTCATTTTAATTAAATTAGTAAGTTTAATAAACAATTAATATGGTGTATTTACATTAAAATATTAGTTGATTTACAATATGTAATTTGTATACACATTTGTCCGATAAAATGTCCACGTGAAACTTGGGGTATTTTCGTTACGAAAAATATTTACATTACATACTTAAGTGTTAATACTAATACACATTTACTATAACGGCAATATTTACGGTAGTATGTAAAATATAACTGAGGAATAATGTATATCAAAAAATGCATACCTCGCACACAGAAGTCTCCAGCTTCCTCATCACATAAACATACAGCTGCGTGGTCGACTACTTTACAGGCAGTGTTAAGTGTACAAACACTCTGCACCACCAAACACGGATTCACGCATACTCCGTTTAAGCAGGCTTTATCCATTGGGCAGTGAGAGTTCATTTTGCACTTTCTATCAACGCTCAAGTCACTCTTAAGACCACCGTCAGTTGAAGTCATGTCAAGTATAGGGGTAGAATCAGTCCAAGCAGAAATGTCAACGTCTTTACTACGTGATGATAAGTTTTCAGTTGATGTACTTATATTAGGAATTGTAATAGAAGAATTTAGTTTCAAAACAGAAATATCCGATTTTGTTAGGGTTTCAACAATGGTCGATTCTGTTATATGGGTAGTTGTTTTAACATCTTCATCGTATTTGCTCTCAAGGTTAGTACCGCTTTTTAACACAGACTTTGTGGTAATTTGGTTATCTTGATTAAAATCATAGTTTATGGGCGTTATTGCTGTAGTTGTAGCATCAGATGCTAAAATAGGAATTGCAGTGCTTATATTTTTACTAGCACGAGATGCCTCGCTACTAATTATTGTTTGGGTACGTGGTGTAGTTTCTGTTGTAAACTCATTACTTGTTTTATGATTTTGCACAGATAATTCATTGAATGGATAATAACTGTTTGCAGTCGTTTTCACTTCATTTTCTGTATTATAATATTCTTTTGTTGTTATATCTCCATATATACTAGTAAGTGTCGCTTCTGTTATGTTTTGTGCGAAAGACTCAAATCCCATTTCGCTAACCTTAGTATTTTTTTCAGGGATTTCAGTAACCAGATCCATGTTTTTAAAACTAGTTATATCATAGTACTGGTTAGTATCAGAGACAGTACTTTGGATATCGTGTACAGGGGTGGTAGGCATATCATTTGTAGTTAGTGATTGCACAGTATGGCTATTAATTATAGAAGTAGTTTTATCGGTATTAGTAGTCGTAATTGTAGTGTTATTTAATTGATCTATATTTGTAGTAATATCAACAGATATTGGAGCATATGACAATGTTGTGATAGTTGATGAATCAAACACTGAACTACCGACAGCATCTTCTTTTGTACTTATATCTGGAGTATTCACTGAATGCATAGTAATATACTTTGGAGTAGTGTTAAATTCGCTTTCTTCTCCTTTACTATATTCTTCTTCTATGGTCGAAGGTTCTTTATTTACGCTGGAGTAAAAATTATAGCTTTCGGTGGAAGAGACATCGTAATCAGTTTTGGTATTTTGCTTTTCCTGTAAAATTGGGTCTATATCAACCGTAGTGTGGTCATATTCTAAAGTACGAATAGTATTTGCATTCTCTGTAGAAATTTCACTTGTACTTTCATAGTTCCAAGAATTTTTGTATTTATCAGTAGTACTGAATTGGTTTACATAAAAATCTACAGTATGATGGTTTTCTGTTATAAATCTAGTAGTAGTTTCAATATTTGTGTCTAAATAATTGACGGGAATTGTGGTTGAACTATCTAAATTTATAGTATTATCTGTATTTATCGATTCATATTCTGAGGTATAGCTTATAGTATCGGATTGTTTTTTCGTAGTACTGTAAGAATAAGTTGCTGTTACAGTTTCATCAGAATGTTCTATATGTTTTTGAGCTGTCACCACCGTGGTGATTCTATCTGTCGTGTCAAGACTCAACGGATTTCCAGAAGAAACTATAATTTCTTCATCAAATATAGATTGGTGGTGATCTGTTTTTGGTTGAATTTCTGTAGTACTTAACAGTTTGTTTTCATAAAGTTGATTTTTTTCTGTGAGTATGTTTTTATTTTCAATTTGGTAACTCATTGTAGTAATATTTGATACTGTACTTCCTTCAGATGTTATTTCAGTAACTGATAAGCTGTCATCGCTAATAGTGGTAGAAGAGTAATTTTCTACAGAGCTGGATAGCGTGATTTCGGTGTCCTTCGAGGTCGAATTTTGCCTTGCTGTAGCAGCATCAGTACTTAATCCAAAAGTATTTTTCACATTGTTTATATTTTCCGTGGAACTGGTAGGAATATTATTATCTGAATTTGATTGCGTCATTACGGTTTCTGGTGAGGTAGAAGAGATATAAGAAACCTTATAAATATCATCGTCTAATGAATATTTTGTTGGGTTATAAAAGTCTTTCGTAGTAATTTCTTCTGATACTGTTGTTGCTAAATACGTTTCAGTTATAGTATTTTCATTGAAGCTTTCTAACACTTCCATATTATTGTCAGTTTTAGCTGTTAATGTTTTATCAAACGTTGAACCTTTGTTTGTTTCAGTACTGGTAGGTGAAATATTATCAAGTTCTACAGAATTTCCATTAGTGGTAATTGTAATTGAATCACGAACTGACGAATATGTGTCACTGTCCTTCACACTTGAACCAAAATAAACAGTGGTAATCTCATCAACACTATTGGTGATTGTACTTTTGTATGAATTTTGTGCAAATAAATTTGGGGATGTTAGATCCAAAAAAGAAGCCGTAGTCCCAGAACCTGTAATATCACTACTAGTTGTCTTTGAACCAGTGTATTCTTTGTCAATCGTATTATCTTGTTCTTTATTTCTTGAAAGCCCGTTTGTGGCCCCCGTTTTTTCAGTAGTTATACTACCCGTACTCAGTTCGTTTAAATTAGTATTTGATCGTGTTTCGGGTGCCGGTGTGACAACAGCTTCAGTAGTTATTGTAGATTCAGTTTTTTTGTCAAAAACTTCCATGGAACTTGATATGTCTAAATTTTTAAAGCTGTTTGTTGATATTTCATTGAAGTAAGTTGTGTATGCATAGCTGTCTATATCATTTTTGGTGTTCGTTTTTTCTGTGATACTGAGGTTATTATTGCGTTCGTAATAAGTCTGGTCGTAGATGTTTCTTTCCGTTTTATTATTTTCGTAAGGGAAATCAGTGTTAGTGATTTTCAATACGGATTCTGTTACCAGTTCAGTGGAGTTAATGTCTGTTGTCTGTGTCATTATATCACGCTCTTGAAACTCTGTCGAGAGTTCTCCAAAATCGGTAAATAAAATATCGGTAGTTGGTAGTTGAGTCGTTTGAAGCGTGGACAAAGGGTTAGCATTTGTTTGAAGATTTACAGTAAAATCTGGATTAGTTGTACCGATTGTTGATTCTAAGGCTGTCGAAACTGTATTTATTTCTGTTTTTTCCAAATTACCTTGAGTAGAATCATCAAAATGAGTAACAAAATCAATAATATTTTCAGTGCTTCTTGATGACAGCACATTATCTTTAAGAATATCTAGAGTAGTTGATTTCGAGGTGTCATCTTTATCAAATAATCCCTGTTCAGTAGATGATGACATAGAACTCACATCGGCGGTCATTTCTTTACTAACTATGTCATTCCCACGAGTTCCAATAGAATTAACAGTAGTAGTATCTATTTCATCAATATATTCAGGGTTTGTAGATGTATTTTCAATATTATTAGAATCATCAATATGGTTTAATTTTTTTTCTAAATTAGCATAAATATTCTTGACTGTAGTGACTGGCCTTAGTGTTGTAGAGGTTATTTTAACATCTTTCAATGTACCTATATTTACTTTTGTTGTTGAATATAAGCTTTCATTTGTAAAGTTGTTTAACTGACGCTGATTTTCTGGTGTCTTTGTATTTTTATTTTCATTAATTGTCAACATTTCATTTATTTCCGATCGCTTGGTAGTATACGGCTTAATTGTACTTTCCACATGAAGGGTACTACTACTATGAATAAGTTCATCAGATTCAATTGTAGAATGAATTTCGTAGCTATCATTTGTGTGGAAAATAGAGCTTTCTGTAGTGAACGATGTCATTACATTTGTTTCTGTTAATTTGGCTTCCTCATTAGTTACTTCTGTAGTATGAAGAAGGTTGTCTACTGTACTGGTGAAATTAGTTACACTTTCATCGTTCATGGAATATTTTTTTACATTTAATGTTGGCTGTGTTGCCGATGTTGTTTTATTTGAGTATATGAAAGTCGATGTAAAAGGAGCATTTGTTTTTCCATCTAAGTTATCTGCATTTAGTATTTCTGTTGATGTTTCTTTAAAGATTGTGGGTTCAGTTTCCCTAAAAGTCTGAGTGTCACTATCAGTAGTGGTTGATTTGAAATTTGTCAAATTGTAAGTGTCTGTTTTACTAGCAGGTGTAGTTGTATCTAATATGCTAAAAGGTTCAGTTGCTTTGTGGTCTTCTTGAACTGTAGTGTGGGTAGAAGTCTCAATTTTTTTTGTTATAGTATCAAACGTGGACTCAGTTTCACTTTCCATGGTAGTTGTGGTAGAATCGGAGAATGTTTCAGTTAGTGGGACAGTTTTAGGGCGATCATCTGTTAATAGGAATGCAATAAAAATCGTTAATAAAATTAAATTCATTATTAAATAAATTTTTACCATAGATACATGAAGTTATAAAAGTGTAATATAAATTATGCGTTGCAATTTATATGAGATAGGTATTATAAAGCTTATGTATTAGCTGCCACACAATATGAAATGAATGAAAGAAACGAAGTTAAGTATATATGTAGGTAATATAAAGGCGATAGTTAAAAAGCATACATCTAATGATGAAGCTGACGTTTGAAGCCTAAGCACAAAAGTAATGTGATAAATAGAAAGGAATTGTTCTAATAGTTTCTAGAAGTATGGTCTACATTTTGTAACCTGCAAATCTACGTCCCAAAGTATGTCAAGAAGATAAAATAAAATAAATAACTTGCCTGCCGGGTCTGCCGAGAATTCACTTGCCAGTACTATGTGGCGTTTTATCGGACAAATGGTATGCCAAAATTATAGCAACAACCAGTTCATCTGGAGTTAGTGATAATAATAGCCGTAGACTTTCCAGTATTATAGTAGAAGTCCACGATATTTTAATTATATGAAAATGGTATATATGAATAATAATTATATTTTAGTGTTATGCGCTGTATAGGAATGTAAATTCACACCTATACAGTTACAGTTCACAAAAGGCAACATATTATTCACCGATGTTAAAAAAGTTTTACATGTTTACCTTTTGTGACCAACTCGACAATTAATTAAATACTTACTTTCCATGCAAGCGCCAGAGAACGGATCACAAGGAACGCCAGGGCGGCAGTGTGCGCAGTTTGCTACCGGTTGGCCACCTGAAGAAAAAATCCATTGAAACTGACTAGGTATACCTACTACGAAAATGATAAAAATACTGCTTCATATTTTTCTTTAAGTAGGTACCTTTAAGTCTTTTATGGCTATTATTGTTGTGATTACCTGATTTACAGGCGCAACCATCGCAGTAGGTATTTGGATATCTGGCACAGTCTGCAGCAGTTTGACACTGGCATACTAGATAAAAAAAATGCAATTAATAAATAAGGCATACCCAGCAGGTACCGTTTAAAGTTTTTATAACAATAACATAATGGTGTGAATTGCAATAAATATAAATAATATAATATTGCTATGGTATGATATGAACTTGTTCAAAAGCGTTTTAGAAATAATAGTGATTGTAGGAAACTAACTATCGCCTGCTGCGTGGACATTGTTCATGCATTTTTGCGACAAAAGGTAGCTTATTATAGGTTCTGTCCCAAAGTCCAATTTATCTCTGCCAAAATTAATTAAAATTGATGCAGTAGCTCTGGCGTGAAAAGGTATTGTGAATTATAGTAGGGACCTAAGTATGAATGCTGCTGTTTATGCATCTATTTTATTCGTCCAAGGCAACTATCTAATTACTCATCTTAACTGTAGCTTAAAAAAAATCGTGCTTATTAGGATAGGACTTAGGTACCTACACCTACACATTGTATGAAAACAATTTTCATTTGATGCCGGTATTGCCGGTATATTACTATATCGAGGAAGAATAAACTAATTCATGATTGGATTTACAACGAATAGTGATTCCTGAAGCAGGCGTCCTTACCTTTGGAGCAGACGGGCTGGTGGTTGACGACGGCACAGTGCTGGCCGGCCGCGCAGGGTCCTCCGCGCGCGCAGGGGTCGCCGCACCGCCCTTCTATGCATGCCTGCTCCAACGCGCACTGCTCATGAGCCTCGCACCCCTCCACTGCACAACCATCCAAACAAATTACATACACAGCTCACCTACCGTTCCATGTCAAATTTTATTGAATAATATTCACTTTGACCTTTGATAGTTTTCTAAAAATTATTCAGACGATAGTAAAATCTTATCTCAAACTTTTGGTAAACACATAATAATGTAATGTGAAAGATATACCTTGAGTGATTGACTGGACATCATAATTAATTTATGATGATATAGTACACATCTCATAACATAACATTATTTACTTAATAATTATGTATAGTTAAATTATTAATATTTCTACAGGATAAATACATAATAATTATAATATATTAATACTACTAAGTAAGTACATATTATCATAAAACTAAAACACAAAAAAAACACACATCAAACATTTGTAGTCAGTAAGCATTCTAATTATGTTTTGCAAACTCTGTCTCGTGGCAGTTTTGTTGCATCTCATATTAGTGGTTGCTTTATAAGCGTTAGTGAGTAAGTTGGCGTAACCGACACCCATTAAAAAGTTATACTTAGTTATATTTATATTTTAAAATGATACAATGCGCGTATTTACATTGTGGATTGAAAAATAATACCATGCTTGAAAAACTACCTGCTACAGAAGAAGTTTAAACTGTGGAAGAAAACTGAAATAAACATGCTAGAAACAAAAGTAAAAGAACAGCAAAAGAATAGAAATTTGTGAAGTAGGTAGGAACTATCAACATATTTCCTGTAATAAGAAGAACAACAATAAAGATTATTGAGGTCTTATAAGTCGCTAAATAAACTAATGGCACATATTACATATTTGATTCTACTCTCTGTAGAAATTACCTTTAATGCAGCCTCGTTTTTCATCGTGTGTGAATCCACTAGGACAAAACTTGCATACTGGGTGGTGATCTTCTACTGTACATGGAGCACCACCGCAAGCATTTTTACAAGGATCTTTGCATTCAAAATCTATGCATGCTAAATTATTTGGGCAGCCCTTATCTCGAAGGCATATCGACAACATAGGTTGACAATCTTCTAAACATATACAGACAGCGCGATGTTCTTGCACTTCACACTGTTTACCTTCCGGACATATCGGCTCTCTAGCTGCTAAACACGGATTCACACACTTGGAATTACGACATGCCGCATTAGATGGGCACTGGTCATCTCTTGTACATTCTGCGTATTCAGGTGCGCATGTCAATTCCCCTTTCTCATTTAATGCGAATCCATTTCGACATACACATAGAGGTTTATGGTTTCTAACCTCGCATTTTTGATTTCGTTTACAATTTTGATATCCCAAGCAAGGGTTACGACATTGGTTGGTAGCAAGATCGCACGCCAATTTTGAGGGGCATGGCTTGGTATCTGAACATGTGAAGGTGGAGTTCATATCTGTGGTTGGTTTGCAGGTGGGGTCGAGGCGACAGGAGACCCGCGGCTGTCCCACGTAGCACTGCGGGCATGAGCACTGCGCATGGTGCATAAGAGGAGCGCACAGTGCGTCTTCTCCGCACGCACCGCGCACTGTGCACGGATCCACGCAGTGTAAACTCAGACACGCTCTGTCTACGGGGCAGTGCTTGTCGCTCGTGCATTCGACACCTAAGAAGATGTGAAAGAAGAAAGCAGAGTCGAAAGAGCGGTACCTTCAGCCGCGAAGAGGAAACTTTCTCACGAGACAGTGCATGCTTTTTGAAACTGATAGTTTATGATCAGATATATGTATACAACGATATAAAATACAAGCGATATGTACATGAAGCCGAACAAATTTGTTACTGACTGTTTGATATACTCAAGCACGAACGGTGAGAATGCTTCCACTAATGTCAAAAATTTGATAGCAGTACAGCTAAGTTACAAATTCGTTTCTTCAAGAAACGTATTTGTAAATTAACAGTTTACACTACCTCAAGTACTTAATGGGGAATGGTGATTATTAATTATATTACACAATAAAAAGGATAAGGATTCTCAGGAATAGTTCAAACCAGCTACAAATATTTCTTATAGTGGATCTTAATTCCTTTTTCACCCATACTAATACGATAATTGTGTTGTGTATTTTTTATTTATAAGTTATGTACATTTCGAACGATTGATTTTATCAAATCATCTAAACTCCCAGTTATGAAATGAAGTAATGATTTCAGACCATAGTGCATTTTTACATGGTGTCAGGACAATATAGATAATCTGAAAATACATAATCATACTCACTAGTATGGCATTCGATATCTGCTTGTCCTTCCGTACCAGGAATGCAACGACATAAGAATTCACCACCTTCTCTTAAACATTCTCCATTAATACCGCAACCCGTTGTTCGGCAATCGACGACACTGCGCTCTAGCGCACCTATGAAATAACATGACGTTATAGACTACATTTTAATTAATGTTAGTAGGTATTTACATTAACAACAATGAATTTATCTTAATATATATACCAAAAAATGCATAAAAATCGTCATTCATAGGATCATTATTAAAGTAGGTAACCTCTGCTAAAGAATAAATATGTAATCAGTTCCATTCACTGCACACTGTTCAGTTACTTACATTCTATATTAGGGTCGCCGTTAGGATAATTACGTGGGCAATAACACTGTGCTTCTCCATTCTTTCCAATACGACAGTGAGCGTTTGTTCCACAAGATTTATAAGCACAAGGCTCCATAGCTCCACAAAAACATTGTCTTTGAGGATTACCAGCGCAGCCGGGGGGACATGTACATTCATAACTTCCGTCCTCAAAATCTCGGCATCTAGCATTTATGCCACAAGGATTCCGCAAACAACTTCCTGCAGGAGGCTTAGCACATTCTATTTTTGGGTTTCCAATGTAGTTTGGTGGACATGAACACTGCGGTGTTCTATTTATTGGACGACATATGGCATTTATGCCGCATGCTCCTGAACACACATTTTTACACTTTCCATCATCATGACAATTTTCGTCAGTGTTGCAATCATCGTTTTTGAGACACTCGTATGATTTACATTCTTTGAATGGATCTCCTGAAAATCCACTGGGACAACTACAAACTGCTCTATGTCTGGTCGCTAAGCAATGAGCACCTTTGCCACAGGAATCCTCACGGCAAGCATCAATACAGAGTTTTGAAGAACATAGCATATCATCTCCACAATCTCTATCGCTATTGCAGCCCGGCACACAAGCTCCCCGAATACATAATTGTCTTTCTGGACATTTATTTCTTGGAGAACATAATAATCTGCAACCGCCGTTATAGCATTTCTCTCCACAAGAGCAGTCCCTATTATCTTCACACAGTGAAATGCAATATCCACTCTCGTCGCAAGGACAAAAGCCGTCACAGGTCACAGTTTTACGTTTACATTCCACTAGTGGATTGCCTGTATAATTATTTGAGCAACTACATTGAGCTCGATGATTTTGTACTTTACAATCTGAACATATACCACAAACGCTGCCGTCTTTACATGGATCTGTAACAAAATAGTATTAATGTGATTTTATTATAGGTAAGCTAAAATTGCATAATTATTATAAATAAATACACGCTGAAATTTTAATCATTTGGTTCCCGCAGTGGGGTGGTCACACTCTTGATTATAAGCAACTTTTACTATGGGGCCAACTCTGATATCGCGAAAAAGAAATCAGTTATTCCATACATTAAGGTCGAGTAGTTTTTGCACTTTTGTATGGAACAGCTGATTTTCTTTTCGCAATATCAGAGTTGGTCCCATAGTAAAAGTTGCTTGTAATCATGAGTGGAACCATCCCACTGAGGGAACCAAATGATTACAATTTCACGCAGTATAAATTGAATATCTTCATATACCTTTACATTGACCGTTAATGCAAGCTTGATTTACGTCACAAGCATTGTCATCTCGACAACCCTGTTTGCATATCCTATTCTCACAAATATGACCATCGCTGCAGGCATCATCACTGTTGCAAACAACTCTACATATTCCTCGAATACATTTCTCATTAGATAAACAGACGACATCGCTGTAACAATAAAGGCGATAATCAGTAGGTACATCAATTTTTTTTACACAATTAAATATGAACTAAATAAATAATAGGACTTACCTCCTACATGAGGGATGACATGAATCCCCATAGCAGTTGAATCCATCAGGGCAATTTTTATTTGTATCACATGGTATTGGTTCTCTGCGGCATACCGACTTTGGATCTCCGACTAAAGTTGACGGACATTGACAGACAGGCTGGTGGAGTTCGGCTGAACATAAGGCATTTGCGCCACATGTCGCAGGTTCTGTACAAGGGTCAACACATTGCCCAGAAATACAAGCTAGATGGGTGGCACAATGAGAATTTGATCGGCAACCAGTGATACATAACCGTCCATCACATATTTCATCATCAGTGCAGTGCTCATCGGAAGTACAAGCATAGCGGCATACTCCTGAATCGCATCTTTCTCCTTGTAAACATTCAGATCCTTCATGAGTACATGCGGGTCTACAACGATCATCCTGACACCTCCAGCCGGTACCACAATCACTATGCTTGAGGCACGATGGTGATGGCGCTCTAACACAGCCGATATTTGGTGTTGGGTTCGGTATTAAGTCTTCTAAACAAGAACAAACAGCTTTTCTGTCTAGAACTGTGCATACAGCGTTTGGTCCACATGGATTAATATCATTACCGCATGGATTTTGACAAATATTATTATTACAAAATTCATCAGGTCCACAATCTTCGTTATGTCTACAGCCGTACTGACAACTATTTTCTAAACAAATGTGTCCTAAGAAGCAGTCATTATCCACTCTGCATGTTACTGTAACAAGACGTGATATATATTAATTAATAATATATATTTACGACTTATGAATCTATTGTTGACGATTTTATACGTACGCAAACAAACAGCGCCTGAACACCTTTCGTTTAAAGCACAGTCATCGTCAGCTTTGCAGATAGGTAAACACATGGAATCTTGACATGAAAATCCGTTTTCACATTCTCCAGCACCTCCACACAGCCTCGGCACTGTAATAATATTCAATTTTATGCCAATGTCCTCAAACTGTTAATCTAATATAAATTTAGTGAATAGGTCTTTTCTAAAACGGGTTCTAAAAGGGGGCTTACTTCTCACACACTCGACGTCTTGATTTCCAGTAAATCCGTAAGGACAACTGCATTGTATGATATGATTTTCAGCACGGCATTGTGCATTTATTCCACATGTTTTTTCTGTTAAGCAAGGGTCTACACATTGGCCATTGGAGCACTTTTCGGTTGATTTGCATTCCTCATCCATAAGGCACAATCCTTAAAAGAACATTATTTAAAAATAAAAAACTTTTTGATTTATATATGAGCTATAGGATAGCATATACTTCTATGGACTCACCTTTACAAATACCTTTGTGGCAGTATTGTTCATCGGGGCAATCAGTTCTTTTGTTACATGATATTTCTCGAAGTCGACAGCCATATTCACCTAAAGCATTTCCTACGTATCCTACTTTACATTTGCATTGTCCCAGATGACGGGTGGCAACACATTCAGCATTAGCACCGCATTTCATATTTTCACAAGCATCTGAAAGTTACAAATAGTTAGCAAGCTGTTTAGGTAATTACCGCAGTTACAGTTTCCCCATAAGTTCATCTCTGGGGTTTTAGGAAGCTAGTCGTATATTATTTACCTGTGCACTTTCTAATACCGTTAACTACGGTGCATCGAGCAACTGCTGGACAATCTCGATTTAACCTACATTCTTGTGATTTACGACATCCTTCTTCATAAGGATTTCCGACTGTACCATCTGAACAAGTACACTGTGCACGGTCTCTAGTATTCTTACATTCAGCGCCATTGCCGCAAGGCTTTGACGCGCACCAATTTATCTGGTTACATCCCATCAAAGGATCTCCCGTGTAACCAGGTTGGCAATAACATACATGTTTATGTTTTTCAGAAGAACAAATGGTATTATCACCACAGTTATTATTTGCCAAACAAGCAATTTTACACATATTTCGGTCACATAATTTGTCATCTGAACAATCTGTGTCTACATCACACTGTTTTCTTTTACAACTTTGTAAGGGATTTCCATAGAATCCTGGCCGGCATTCACATACAGGTTGATGGTTCTTCCCGGAACAAGAGGCTTGCCTTCCACAAGGTTGTTTGTTGCATACATTTATGCATTGTGGTATACCATTTCTACCTGTTGTGCACTTTTCATCATCAGAACAGTCATCATCAGACAAGCAATGCATTTCTTTACTGCAGATACGATTCAAACAGAACTGAAATTCTGGACAAGTGCTGTTAAATTCACAAGTAAGACGACAAGTTCCTTGAACACAAACTTGATCATTTAGGCAATCCCTGGAGTTTTTACACAATCCTGAAATAATGATATACGATGATGTTAATAATTTTACCGCTAAAATAGCTTATAGATAATAAAGCACAAAAAAATGCTTCTTACCCACACACAAGTTGTCTACACACTTCGTAGCTGATGGACATCTTCTATCATCTGTGCATACTTGAACTGGGACACATCCTAAAACGGGATCTCCCGTATAACCAGCTGAACATGAGCAATGGCCAATGTGATTTCTCGAAAAACAGTTGGCATTTCTTCCACACGCTCGCGGTATACTGCATGAATCTTTACATTTATAATTGACACATGCCTCTTCTAGTGAGCAATCTGTGTCCTTTGTGCATTCAAATTTAGTACATTTTTTATATGGGTCTCCTTGACTATCCTGTAAACATTCGCATGATGGCTGGTGTATAATGACCACACACTCCGCACCCTGACCACATGGCGATTGTTTTTCGCAAGGATTTATGCAATGGTTTTTTTCACATTTTGTTTTATCTGAACAATCATCATCCGAAAAGCAATCTCCAGGAACTCTGCAGTTACCGCTAGCAGCATCAAAAACGGTGCCATTTATGCAATTGCAAATGTATGACCCAGGTGTATTTTTACAGTTAGCATTAAGGGGACATGGGTTATTCAAGCATTCGTTTACATCTTCACATTCATTATTGGATAATTCATAACCTGGTGGACAGGTGCATAGCGTTTTGTGATCCTCGATGGAGCAACTCCCGCCCTGACATACAGATTCATCACATTTATCTGAAAGGGTGATATTTAATGAATATTTTTAAATAAACAAAATAGTAACGTAATAAATGTTATAGTTATTTTTTGCAAGTTGAATAATGGCGCGATTATATAAAATGTTTTCTTTGCATTTGGGTGTCCGAATGAAGTAAGACAGATTCGAGTACCCAACAGTTTATTAACACTGTTATAAACCCCGAATTTGAGTCTATACTTTATATGGTAAAGAGCATGAAACCGATATAATTACTACGATGCCGGTCGATTTTGATTATTCCAAATCCAGATTCGGGTATACTACTTAAGGTAGTGGTACCATAACTAAATAAGTACTGATTCCACGACATAAAAAAATATACCTGTCTCTGATTTCCATCACACAACACAAGTGCTTTAGCTACTTACTTTGGAATCGGAGCAATGTATGTGATGTTGTTAAATGTGTATTTATTTATTTAAATTAATGTTGTTAGTTTTAATTGTATTTTATAACAATAATTTACCTGAGCATTTGTTATTCCGAAGGCTGCAGTATTTGTCATTAGAACAGTCGGAGTCCTCAATGCATTCTACTCTAAAGCATCCAACATTTTTATCAAAGGGGTTACCAAGATAACCTTTTTCACACTCGCAAGTAACTTTATGTTTGATAACAGAACATAATGCGTTCAGTCCACAGACCTTACTTTGACAAGGGTTGGTACATTTTCCTTGAATACATGAAAATATTTCTTCACACTGATTATCATTTCGACATTGATTAGGTAACAAACAGCCTGTTTTATAAGGATCTCCAACAGCACCAGTCGGGCAAACACATTTATAAGAGCCAGGAGCGTCAACACACTGTGCTGAGGGGTGGCAGGGGGTGTTATCACATTCGTTTATGTTTATACATTCATCGCCAATCATTTGGAATCCCTTAGAACACTGACATTTTGATAATGCACAAACTTGATTATTTAAGCAGTCAGTATCCGCTTTACAGCCAGTGATACATATCCCCGAACTACAATGTTCACCATGTAAGCAATTGCTACTTGAATGGCAAATCTTATGACATTTGTTATCGCTACATTTTTCACCTATTGCACAGTCCGAGTTGCCTTGACATGGTACTTGACATAAGTGCGCTATACACATGTGATCAGGTGGACACTCAGAGGTTCGAATGCATGAACTTGGTTTTCGTACACAACCTTGTTGGGGATTGGGTGTTCCTTCAAAGCCTAAGGGACACTCACACATTGTGCTATGATTTATTCTGGAACATATTGCATTTGGGCCACATACTCGTGATGCTAGACAAGGGTTCACACATTTATTATTTACGCAAGCTTCATCACTGCGACAATCCTCGTTACTCCTACATCCAATTAAACATTGTCCACTCACACACGCTTGACCTATTCCACAATGCGTATGTTTACTACATTGTGTGGTACACAAATTTTTCACACATATATCACCTGCATCGCATTGACTTGAATCTTTGCAAGCTGTAAAACACTGGCCATTAGAACAGATGTCTCCATCACAGTCAATTTCATTGTTACATACTAGTAACTTCTTCCTACATGCATTGCCACCTTGTATGCTTTCATATCCATCGGGGCAAAGGCATATTGCTTTTCGATCAATTATTTTACATAATGAGTTAAGTCCACAGGCGCCATCACAAGGATTCACACATCGTCCATTGACACAAGTGGCTTCTGCTGGGCAGTCCTGATCAGCATTGGAACATTCACCTTGTTTCCGACATCCAGTTCCTTTTGGATCACCGACATATCCAGGTGGACATTTACAAATAAACGACGAAAGTCGGGGTTCACATAAAGCTGTAGAATGACAAGGGTTTGGGTTACACAATTCATTTTGTTTGCAATTCACTTCTGGCAGTGGATCAGCTTTAAAGCCATTCGGGCATTGACAAATAGTTTTGTGGTTCTCGCCTATACATACGGCATTTTCACCACACGAGTCATCATTACATACATTCATACAAGTATGCGTTAATCTATTGCAAAGCTCGTGAGAAAGACAATCGGAATTGTAAATACATGGTACTGATTGACACCCTTTTAGTAGATCGTTCGGATTCCCGGTAAAAGGCCCCGACGGGCATTGACACTTTGCAACATGATTATTAGTTACACAAATAGCGTTAGGACCACATGTAAGCTGTTGGCATGCTGGTATACATTTTTTTAGATTTCCAACAGTTTTACAGATCTCGCTTTCTCTACATTGAACGTCATCTGTACATTGATTTTTGTTGATTGAGACACAACCATCTCGATTATTAGGGTTTCCAGCAAATCCAGGCAAGCACTCGCACTGACTTTTATGATTTTTGGTTGTACATTTTGAATTTTGAGGACAAGAGTACAATGAACAATTATCTTCACATTTATTTACTCCAAGCACATCTTTTTGACAAGATTTATTATCTTCGCAATCCTCATCTTTTTCACAATCGGGAGTAGATGGTTGTGCACAACTTGAGCTAACAGGATTCCACAAAAAACCATCTTTACAGTCACATCGTGCATTATTATCGAAGACCCTACAAACTTCATTAGCACTACAAGCAATAGTAGAGCATAGGTCTATACATTTTTTTATCGAACCGTCTTCTAATACACAAACTTGTGGGGAAGTGCAATCACTATCGTCATTACATTCGACTTCACTTGGTTCAGCTTGTTTTAAATGACATCCTATTTTGATGTCAGTAGGTTTGCCAATATAACCCTCAGCACAGATACAATGGGCTTGGTGATTAGCACCGATACAAAGGGAGTTTGGTCCACATTGCAGCTTACTACAAGAATCTACACATTTGCGGAGGTTCTTAGCAATCTGGAAGCATATTTCTGAATCTTTACATTCTGCGTCTGTCAGACATTTGTCGTCTGATATACAGCCCCTTTGCAAATCATTAGGGTTTCCGATATGTCCAGGAAGACAGTGACAATTACCATCCTCGCAAAGGGCTTTTGGACCGCACATTACCGTTCGACATATATCAATGCATTTTGATTTTTCACATATGAAACCATCAGGGCATGTTGCATTATACGAACATGTGCAAATACTGCCTTCTAAACACTTCGGAATGATAATTTGTGAACAAAGCTCGTATGGGTTACCGGCATATTTACTTTTGCAAACGCAACTAAAGCTTCCTGGTGTGTTAATACAGATAGCGTTCTCGGCACAAGGTCTGGAACTACATTCATCTATGTCGATACATTGTATATTAGGGTTTCCTACATATCCTGGTGGACACAAGCACTCAACATGAGACCTGGTTTGTTGGCAGACTGCATTGACACCGCAAGACGTTTTAGCGCAAGTTATTAGTCTGCGCGGGAGACATTGCTTGTATGGATTTCCCGTATAACCTTTATCACATTTGCATACATTTGTTGGTCCATAAACACAATGCGCATTTTTGCTACATCCAGGATCACAAGATGGCGGTGTTATAGCTGTAAAAATATTTTCATGTTTAATAACTTCAATATGTGTAGCTACGAAAAATATAAACAAATATTCATTGCACTTTACTTACGTGGCATACATAGAAGGTCTGGATTTCCAACAAAAAAAGCATTACAAACACATCTTCCAGTTTCTTGATTACACGATGCACCAATTCCACAAACAACGCCATCACACCGCTGCCTACATCTTCCCGCAACACAAGTTAATGGTTCGTCGCAAGGTATCCCAGATCCACATACGTCTCTTCTACATGCTCCTCCCGGAAAAGGATTACCTACTGTACCTTCAGGACAAACGCAAGTAGGTCCAGACTTTGATATAATGCACTGTGCTCCAGATGCGCATGAGTATGTATCACAACCTACAAATATATAAGAGATTTTGTTACAACAAAAAATACTTGGCTATAGATATTTTTGAGTTTCAGTAATATGAAATTCAAGTTTTGACAAAATTTTTGATCAGAATATCATTAATTAATTAGAGAGTTTATTTACGAGATTTTTTTTAAATCAAAACCAACTTACCAGAAATGCATTTTCCACCTTCTGGTTTAGTGTAACCTGGACTGCAACGACACCAGGCAGCATGGTTTTCGACTTCACAAAAGGCGTTGGGCCCACATTGCACGCTATTACAAGGTGATACACATACGTGGTTTAAACAAGAAAGAGTATTAGGACACTCGTTATCCGAATTGCATAACTGTTTTTGTGTAGGTCCTTCTTCAATAGAACCTGCAATAAAAATACGTATTTATGACTTATACAAAGTTTGGATGAGTATACCCAGAGGAAATAATCACTACGTTTTAAGTATTCCTACCTAATATTGCTTATCTATAAAATTGCGGATTGGGATAGCAGGGGTCTCCAAACTACGGCCCGCGGGCCAGCTCCGGCCCGCGAGCACCAACAATCCGGCCCGCGAAAGCAGGCCGGATTGTACCAACAGTACTTGATTTACAGTATGTTGGTACGATGAGCTAGCTAGATCCTGGCCCTTGGGACTTCGTGGAGGAGTAGAGTTGGAGGAGGCCCTTATGCTAAAAAGTTTTGAGACCCATGGGATAGAGAATTGTAAAGAAATAGCATTTTTCATAAGTGCTCGTTTTTTATATAATGTAATAACCATATATGAACTGTTATGTTACAAACCTTTCTTAGATAAGTGACACATTTGTTAAGGGGAAATAATATATAGGTAGTTGCAACTAATGAAGTTGTGATTTTTGGGAACAAAAATGAGAAAACCAAAATAAGGAGTTTTTAATTAAATAAGACCGTCGGTCGTGATATTATTTAATTTGATATAATATGAAGTAACTGATAAATATTTTAAGTGAGTATCATAGAAGTTATGAGAATCTCTGTTTGTGAGAAAAAACGAAAATTTCATAGGTAAGAAGCTGATACATAAAAAATTTAGTTTATCGTTATGGTATTGGATTAAGAATATAATGGATAGAATACCTGTGTTATGCAACGACTAATAATTAAGTTACTTACATCCAGATTTATACGGCTCGCCGGTCATATTCGGAGGACAAACACATTGATATCCTCCTTTCCTATCGTGGCAAATTGCACCATATGCACATGGAGCACTGTGACACTCATTTCTATTCGTGCAGCCGGTGTAAGGATCACCTTCAAAACCAGACATGCACATACATCGTGGTGGATCACTCGGCGTACATTTTGCATTGATTCCACACGTAAATCTTTCACAAGGACTTTTACATCTCTGGCCATCAGTAACATCCAAATAAAACGGAGGAGGGCAGACACACTGACCAGGTTGAATGCATTTTTCATTTGGGAAACAGTCCGAATCACTAATACATCGCTTTTGATTTAATGCACAATGCCCGGATGTTGAATCTTTGCTATACCCAGATGGGCATTTACAAATATAAGAACCAACTGTATTGACACATTCTGCACCAAAGCCACATACTGGTTGACCAGAAACACATTCATCTTTATCTTCACAAGCACCATCAGCTGTTTGGGAGTAGCCGGCTGGGCAAGCACAATAGCTTACTCCATCTGATATAATAATACACTCTGCGCCTTTTCCGCATTTGTTATCTTTTAAACATCCAGACAGCACACAGCTACCGTTGATTACTTTATAAGGCAGCTGACATTGACAGGTTATATCATCACAAAGTTCACAAAGATTATATGGATTACCATTGTATTCAGGTGGGCACTTGCATTCATAGCTTCCTGGTAAATTTTTACAAATAGCGTTGAGGCCACAGGGTGACCTTCCATACTGTGTGCATTCATTGATATCTTCGCATAATCCGTTTTCTTTGCTTCGAGAGAACCCCTGAGAGCAAATACATACATGTTCACCTTCGTGAGGGATGCATTGTTCGCCTTGCGGACACGGATTTGCAGCACTACATTCCGTTGAAACTTTACTAGGTATGCAGCCATCAACATAAGGATCGCCATTAAAAGCGCCAGGACATTCACATTGAAAACGGCCAGGTAAATTTTTGCAGACAGCTCCAGAACCACATGGATTTTCATCACATTCGTTAAAATCCTGACATCCACTCGGAGACAGCGGATTTCCCGTATAACCACTACGACATGTGCATTGTGCCACTTGATCATGTAAAAGACACTCAGAGTTACTCCCACATCGCAAAGTTTCACATGGATCTAAAATTAAGCAAAATTTTTACACATATTAATCTGTCTGTGCTACACTTAGAAAGTAGTAAGTACTTAGAAAGTTACAAAAAAATAATTTCAAACAAGAATAATAATAACTTCTAAACCAGTTTCGTTATGTATTACAATAATTTTTAAGAGGATTCGTATATAATTTAATCAATATATTTCATCGTAATACACTTACGTCTACAGTCATTGCCAACATTTGGTTCAGGACATAAACATCTGGAATTTAAATCGCATATTGCGTTTCCCGGGCAATCGTTATCACTTTTACATGCTAATATTTCAGCGCATCGTATATGAGGATCGGGATCGGGGATAGAACCTTCGGGACATTCACAAAAATATGATCCTTCTCGATTAATACAGTCTGCACCAACACCGCACGAACCATCTACTTGACATTCATCGATATCTAAACATTGCTTAAATGCGTCTCCTGTAAATCCTTCAGGACATTGGCACATAAAACTTCCAGGTACATTGGCACACTTTGCATTTATGCCGCATCGTCCAACTGGTCCCACTGAGGTGTCACATTCATTTATATCAATACAACCAGCAGCAATGTCGTTTGGATCAAACGTCCAACCTTCTTCACAAACACAATATGCTTCAGAGCCATCTGGCTTACAGACAGCATGTTCACTACATTTGACATCTTCACACGGCGCACGACATGTTACTCGAGGTGGAGATCCTATAAAACCAGCGGCGCATTCACAATTGTAGCCACCAGGTGTGTTAATACACAAGGAATTTTCTCCACAGATAGTCGATTTTGTGACACACTCATCAACATCCACGCAAACTGATCCTTTAGCATCGAACCCATCTTTACAAAAACATTGATTTTCAATGCATTCAGCATTATTTGTGCAGTCGAAATTTGATTTGCAAAGTGTATTTACGTCGACCTGAAAGAAAATTAATATGAATTAATCTGAACAAAATGATTACATAATTTAAAATTATTATTTTTATTACCTGTTCACAAGCAACCTGCGGATTTGGTTTAGCTCTATATCCTTGAGGGCATATACAATTATATCCTGGTTCAGCATTCTCACAAATGGCGAATGTACCGCAGGGTCTTTCGAGTATTTCGCATTCATTGAGGTCTCGACAGCCGCCCTGCACGCGTGCATCTCCTGTGTACTCCGGTTTGCAACCGCACGCAAAGCTGCCAATGGTGTTAGTGCACACCGCGTGTTTGCTGCACACTGACTCGCTATTCTTACATTCATCCACGTCTGGTGTAACAAACAACGCACATCTAATTACATTTGCCGCTGTTGCGGTCATTGATATAATACGCACATGTTTGTAGGTACGCCGACAGCCACTACGAAGAAGAAGAAAGAAACACATACGCCAAAACGGACAGCATTCCATAAGACAGCTAAAGAAGAGAAATCAAGAAAAGGCAATAGTTCGAGTTGTCAGACCATTAAAAACAACAAATGAGTTGATATATGAATCGTCGACAGTCCTATCCTAGCCGACGTAAATTTGCATCTCAGCAGTGCCAATGCAGCATTTTCTGAAAATCATCCTTTTAAAACGATTTTTTGGTAATAATTGTTAAGGTGAATGAGTAAGTTAGTAGAAGCAATAATCTACCACGCGTCCATTTAGCGGTAGTTTGCAGCGCGACGCATTAGAAGTGTTTCATAGTATTAAAAGCGTTAGAAACATTAGGTTAGACAATGAAGACTAAAGAGTTAGCGTCTGTCACACCTACTAGCGTACCGGCGACTAAGCTTACCAGTGCACTGGACATCAGGGTCGCCTTCGAAACCTGGCGGGCAAACGCATCGGAATCCACCAGGGAGGTTTTCGCATACAGCGTCGCGGCCACAAGAAGAACGCGCGCATTCATCGTGATCACGGCAGCTGACGCGCGGGTCGCCTTCATACCCGGCTGGGCAGCTGCACTCGTATCCTCCCTCCAGGTTGTGGCACACGGCACCCGTACCGCAGGCGTCCGCGTTCAAGCACTCGTCAACATCAACACACTATGAATGCGACAAGTATTCATTAGATAGGTAGAGGATACTTCGATATCTTATTATTACTGAATTTAGATGATATAAAAAATCATAACTACTTACACCATCAAACGGATTTCCAGTATAGCCTGCTTGACATGAACATGTGTAATTGCCAGGGTAGTTATGGCAGACAGCGTTGACACCACAAGCGCCCGGTCTTCGACACTCGTCAATATCTAAAAAGGCATTAAATCGTTACATAGTTAGGAGACCTTAGCAATAATTCCTTTACATTTCAAAAAGTAAGTAGGTAAATAAATATTTAATTATTTTTATTTACTCATTAAATTTTATGCTTTTCGGAATACCAACAGCAGTTAATTTTATGGAAACGATTTCTTTAATTTTCAGCTATTAACAAGTAACAGTAAAAAAATTGAAAATAGGTAGTATAATAAACACGATAGTGTTCCCTAAATTACACGTACCTCGGCATTCATCTTCACCATCGCCTTCGAAACCTCGATTACATTTGCAAATAAAATGAGCTGGCAAATTGCAGCACTCCGCATTTTGAACGCAGCGTGCCGCAATTTCGGGATCTTCGCACTCATTTATATCTTTGCAAGTGAACCCATCGCCAACGTAACCGGGGAAACATGAACATTGAAAACTACCAACAGTATTTGTACAGTGAGCAAAGACGTCACATGGCCTATCTTTACATTCGTTTACATCTAAAAATCGAACAATAAAAGAAAAATTAACACTAAAACACCTTCAAATGAATATCAATTATTTCAGAATGAAATTAGAACATACCAAGTTCCTGGCAGTTACAGCCGCCGAAACCATCGTTACAATGGCACACACCGCTTAGACAAGCACCATTTATACAACGCGCGCCATCTTCTTTGGTACAATCGTCTAAAACATTGATTTCTAATTAGTACTATTACAGCTACATTTACAAATGAAACTAAACAATATTGATAGAATAGATAATTATTGAACATTAAGATGCCTACATTATTCGAAAACATAATTACGAGCACGCGAGCCTCTGTACTGGCGTAATGATCCACGTGGGCTGATAGTACCTAACTACACAAATCACATCCATTCATAAAGTCGTGACGTAAGATATATTAAGGCGTTAGCATAATAGTATAACTGTTCAAAACAATCATCTCTCAATTAAGCTCATTGATACTAACGGAGTAATAATACCAAGTTTACATTACACATTTACTACGTTAGCAAAACAAATATAGCGCTAATTTATCAGTTAACAAATACAAAATTGCAGGAAACTCACCTGTGCATTTTAACTCTGACTTAAGTTCGTCGGATGCCTTATAACAATCGGGCACACCGTCGCATAATTTAGATAACTCATATAATTGTAATATTTGTGTCGATTCGTTTACTTGACAGCCAAAATAGCCGTCTTCTAAATTTAAGAAAAATACTTCTCGTTTTATTCCTAAGCCTATTCCATATTGGTTTTGTGTCGCTACCTGTAAAAAAAACATTATTTTTGCATCATGGGTCAAATCTAGAGTATATAATCTTATTAAATTATTGTGAAGCTCTAGGAGAGCATTATTGTTCTACTTCAGTTTCGTCTTCAAACTTGTCAATTAATTTTTTTTTTGTACAAAAATTCAGTGTTTAGTCCGACCCAACTTCAGTTTGTCATCGTAATGAAGTTCTGCATGATAGAGAGAGAAATATGCATAATTTTACTAAAAAAACAGCTAGTATTAGATATTGTTTTTTTACTTACATTTGTCGTTGTGACTAAGAGCGTCCAAACCACGAGCGGTAAGGTTTCTATGTACATTTTTTCTGTAACAAAAAAATAGGAATATTAATAACCAAACCTAACAAAATATACTAACGGTATCCTGTATTTTACCACAGGCAAGAGGGAGACATGGGCAAAAGTCAAAAGCTTGTAAAATAATTACAACTAACAGTTTTGTAATAAATGCTCTACTAGTAAATATAAGTTAAAATTAAACACAGATTGTTTCATAAAGTGAGCTTAAAGTGAGCTGACACCGTGGCAGCATAACTATTTTGAAAATCCAAGTAGGTACTTTTTGAGTTAGGAAATGTTCTTACACGTAATATTGTAAAACTCGTAGTTTTGATTATTTATAATTTATAAGCTTCGATCTAGATATCCGGTCAGAGTCTCAAAAATGGCACCTCAAATAGCGTCCCACTTACAAACTGGGCGCTTATTTTGCTATAAAGCTTGTGATAAAAGATGTGATACTTTGTACAAAATAAGCTTATTTTGTACAAAATAAGTGATAATAAAAGTGAGTTTGTACAAAATAAGAGGTGATTTTGTACAAAATAAGCGCCCAGTTTGTAAGTGGGACGCTATTTGAGGTGCCATTTTTGCGTACTGTTTTAGTTCGTGAAGCGTTATCTAGGATATTCTTGATCGAAATTTATAAGTCATTTATCTATGTACCTATTTCACCTTGCGTAGGTAATGTAAAAGAGTTGTAGCTTTTGTTTTCATAATGGTTAAACCCGAAGACCTCTTGGTCTAGGAGTCCGTAGAGCTTTGTACTTTAAATGATCTTAATGATCCCATAGACTCATCTAAGACTTTATATCGCACAAACCGACTGTTATGTCAAAAAACCACAATGTTTGCGTAGGTACTTATAATCTCGTACAACTCGCAACAAATATATCGAGCCTTTTCAGGAAGAACATTGTAACCGCCATTTTGCATTTACAGGCAAAGGCCAATAATGACATTATTGCATGCGACAAGTATTTAACTTACGTTGCATAATTTATTATAGTAAGCGCCAAGTAGGATGCTTGCTATATAACCTAAAACCTAGTATTTTATTTTAGCGACCTAGTTTTTGTCGTAAGCGACAGCTAGTTACTCTACTTAGGATATATCAGTCGATGGAGGTTACGACAAAAAAACGGAATGAGTTGTAACTTATAGGAAAAACTTCAAAATTTAATAAAATTTAATTATATTCTACTGTGAACTCTTAAGTCAGCATAATCAGCGGATGTGGCGGTTACTATAAAACATAATTATATTTGCTAATTTTAGCGCTTACGATTTTCTTCCTGAAAAGGCTCGCTGTTGTATAGTAGTAATGCAGCTGTTTATGAAATCTGAACGTTTGTCTCTTGATAATAAAACCGACTTCAAAAAACCTACCTCTAAAAAGCAAGAAATAATATTCGTAATAATAAAAATACGTCTATTGAAGTCGGGTGGGGCTTTTAGAATAAAAAAAAGGAATCTGTACTCCAGCCCCACCCGACTTCAATAGACGTATTTTTATTATTACGAATATTATTTCTTGCTTATAAACTACACTAGATATCCCTCTTCCAACAAAAAAATAATTATCTTATTCAGTTCATAAACAAATACGACCATTATAATCGAGGTAATTCACACAAAATCATACTATTTTCGTGCTATTCAAGATTACTTGAAAAGTACTGAACCGATTTCCAAATTTAAAAAAAAGGGACCAACTTGGGAGTTTACCTAATGTAATAACGTTTGAATCATTTCAATCGGTCCTGCCGTCTTCGAGTAATCGGTAGACATACACAAAAAAAAACTAATATAGAGACGAACAGAGAACCTCCTCCTTTTTTGGAAGTCGGTTAAAAAGTCGTTCATGTTCGATTTCTTTTGGCTTCCATTTTCCTACAACCAGTGCCTATATCTTTCTACACACAATGCGGTGATCAAAATCACACACTGTTGAGAATCTTCAAGGTAAATTGATGTGTTGTTCCGTAATTTAAAAAGCATTACCACTATATTATTACTGTTACCTAGGTGAGTACCTAAGTGCATATGAGAAAGAAAACTATGAAAAAAGTTTATAAACAGTGTATTAGTAAATAAACTATTTAAAAGTGTAAGAAGTTTTCAAAAAATTGTTGAACTCATTTCCCGAGAATGGCGAAATTTTTCGCGATTAACCTCACATCACGATCATGTGTTAATTTCATAATGCCTCAGACTGTAGAAAACAGACCGGACAAGTCGGAAAACCGAAATTATTAATCAAGAAAACTATTTACCAACATCATCTTTGGAAAACACTCGTATTATTATTAAATATTTGAAAACTTAAACAAGCAACCTCTAATAACGAAATGTTTAGTCATTCAAAGTAATCATAATAATATTTTTCCTGACTCCCAGAGAAGAAAACGTAAAAAAAATGCAAAAATGAAAATTTCGACCTGCATTCATCACAAAAACAGCTGTTGCAGTCTTAATGAGGCTAGTTGTTCGTCAGAATTGCTCAATCAATATTTCATGAATGATTTTTTCTAAGCTGCCTAACGGCCAAATACTCAAACGAATCTTAAAGTTAAGGCCACCTTAAATTCTTAAATGTTGTCAGATTTGACAGAATCTCTATGAAACTGACAGCTTCCTTAAAGTTAAGGAGACCTTAACTTAAGATTTTAGCTAAGAAGCCTTTGAGTATTCGGCCATTAGTGTCTTATTTAAAAATGTTCTTGTAAGTTACGACTTCCGGGATGCGTTTCCCACGAATTTTGTTACTTGTATTCTGTATTTTGTTTTATTCGAGTGGTGGCGTATGACAACACGTCAATTATAGAAAATGTATTTTTTAACGGTGAACTCTATGTATTGAAGTGTAAGTCTGTTCAAGTTTGTCAGTTTTAGGGTTCCGTATACTTCAAAATTTTATTAATTACTTATCGTTTATAGAAAAGTAATATAGCTCATAAAATTGCATTTTTATTGTTATCTTTAAATTGCTAACTAAAATAAAAATCGGCAATACAAAAATAGAGAAAAATAATAAAGATTAGCAATAATTACAATGGGGTTGGTAAACTTTTTCGAAGAGAATTGTTTTATATTTTTTTTGATAGCACAAGTTTGAAGAATAAAGAAAATAATATTGTTTTTGTTATTTTACCTTGTTAACTAAATATATTTTTTTATATTATTATTGCGATAAAATATCAAACATACGGCTGAACACGAAGTTCCTTTGCATTTACTGATTTAAAAATCTGATTGACAGATTTGACAGACAGTGACAAAGAGTAATCATACCTTTGTTTTTTTTGTTTTGAGCAACAACATAGAAAGTCTTTGGAGCAAAGGCATAACCTACGCATACAGCCGTAATAGTGATTTATTGTACTATGCTGTAAATTAAAAATTTAAATTTTTATTTAAATTAAAATGAAGCATTATATATATAATTCCGCAATTCATTATTTCTGACTCCAAAGCCAAAAGCTACCAGAAAATATATAATTCACAACAGTTTTGGAAAAGTTTACCAACCCCATTGACATACACTAGAACATATTGATTTTAACATTACATATTTTTCTGATTGCCAAAATTATTATTTTAAGTGATAAAATACAAATATTTTAATATTTGATAACAAAAAATTGTGAATTATGAATAATTTGATAATAATACATATTTGTTTGACTTAATTAAGGACTTACACATTTATTTATTCCAAAAATGTAATTAAGTATATATATGAATTTTCAGCGGCATAAAACCTCTTTGTTGTTACTAAAAAAATTACTAATGCTCTGTTTACTCGCATAGAACTTGCAGTAAGGTACTATTTTAACTTTTTAGGGATAATTCTATAACAAACTAGTGTTTCATATATTATTGCACGGTGTTTGTTATATAGGTCGGTTTATGGCCCTAAAAGCGATGTATTAGGTAGGACTCACTTTACGAGCAAGTGTGTTAAAAATCTTATAGCTCTTTTCAATATAAATATTGGCAGCCGTTCTTAGCAGCCGGGTAAAAATAATGTCAATACTCAATACAACCAACTTACCAATAAATGCTATTGTTATTCATATTGACACTGTTAAACCAACACAGTTTTGTTATTAGAGTCGTTGAACTATGTGTACATACTTAGGTTTAACCAGGGCAATACGTTTCATCCTTTTTGACACATGGCCGAAAAATTATTTGATCATTCTACAACTGATCGAAGGGAACATGCATCCATTTTTTTTTTAAATCAAAAGTATAATGCGTGAGAAAATCAACTGTAATATTAAAACCTTTCTCTTGCGTTTTTTTCTCGTGATATAGGTAGTTTCTTGAAGTTAGCACGCAGCAGCACCCGCCGAAAACGCTCTGTACCAAACGGTCAACATTTGTGACGTCACTTTATGCCACGTTTCAGGCGCATTATTATGGAGTTAGCCAAGAATTTTCAAATATCTCCCTAAATATTGCGTTTAATATATATGTGTCGTACAAAATATTATTTCTTATTCGATATTCTATCCGACTGTAAAGTGCATTATATCCGAAAATGAAAAAAAAAATCGTTATTTTGCCCTGTGTGATAAAACTAAAATAATACATTTTTTATTTATTTTTCTGTTCCATCATGTTTTTATACGTGTCCGCAGCGATCAAGCTCAAATTTATCAAAATCGGTGACTTATGCATGTTCCCTAATTATCCATTGGCTGTTTTCATCTTTTTACCCGACTGCAAAGAAAGGGTTATGTTTTTCGCGCGTATCTTGTAAGTATGTTTGTATGTAATATTCTTTTCAACACACTTGCTCGTAAAGTGAGCCCTAATACATCGCTTTTAGGGCCATAAACCGAGCTATAACAAACGCGTGCAATAATATATAAAACACTAGTTCGTAATAGAATTAACCCTACAAAGTCAAATTAGTACCTTACTGCAAGTTCTATGCGAGTAAACAGAGCATTCCCAATTTAGCCGGGTAATACAGTTATTTTTTTTTTGACAACAAAGAGGATAAAACCTCTTTGTTGTCAAAAAAATAATAATATGCTGCTGAAAATTCATATATATTTTTGGAATAAATAAATGTGTAAGTCCTTAATTAAGTCAAATAAATATAAAATGATTATCAAATTAATCATAATTCACAATATTTTGTTAAAAAATATTAAAATATTTGCATTTTGTCACTTAAAATTATAATTTTGAAGTATTAGTAGTAGGCTGTATGCTCCTCACCCCTTTGTTCGCAAAATATTCTTGCGTTGGGCGTGTGAAAAAAAAAACAAAAAAAAAACATGCGCGCCTTTTCCCATAATTATCATATTTTGTTTTTGCCATATTTGTTGCTGTGTGATAAATTACTTTGTTTTTTCGTCGCAAATGTGTTGAAAAACGTCGTATGAAACTCGTGAGCTCTTGCTTATTGCACACTCGGCTGAGTTACGCCCTCGCCTGCGGCTCGGGCTGCAACCCACAGCCTTGTGTGCAATGAGCAACCTAAGCTAACTTGTCTCATAATGTACTATTATTACCTCATATCTTTCAAACGGCTGAACGGATTTCTATGATTAAGATATTAAGATATCGTTAGATTTGTCTTGTTAGCCCAAGTGTTCTTAAGAAGGTGGCGTTATAAAAAAACGTAGTGAAAAAAAAAATTTTTTTTTAGAATACTTACTGCAATATGGGTGTCGTACTTATTAAAGGGCTTATTATAAGGATTTCAAAAAGGTATAAAATCACCGTAATATATAATAACTAAAAAGAGATAAATAAAAAAAAAACCCGCCTGTATAAAACGACGAGTCAACTGAAAAGATAGAAACAAGATTGTGTAATGGAATTTTTTCAATGTTGTGTAATGGAATTTTTTCTTACCCCGGGGGTATTGATGATATTTATCCCATTGTAAATTTTAGTCGGTAGAGCAGGGGGTTGTGTGGATTCGCATCCATGGACTAACTATGATAATGGGCGCCGTAATAACAATTAAAGTTAAAAATTAAAATATTAAGCGTCCACAGATCGAAACAAAGTGAGGTTAATAAATCAAACCAAAATTTACGTTGAAACAAACATTTATTTAACTTATTGTATGAATGACACGAAGTTAACAACAATTCATACGGAAAACCGTCATAAAAAAATTAAAACCGGTCGGTGCAGTCGGAGGCATATAATTCAAATCATTCATAATGTCACTTTCTTTATGCATGCCTCCGACTGCATGTTATTATGAAATGTTGCCTTTAATATTTAATCTTGTTTCCATCTTTTCAGTTGACTTGTCTTTTTATGCAGGCGGGTTTTTTACAACTGACCGCACGCTCGGTTGGTCCAAAGAACCTGCAGGCTTTTCAATTTGAAACTATGAATGGATTAAAAATACCTATGTGAAATGTTATAACTCGCGTTATAACTTGGTTTATGTTTATGTTAATTACAAAAAATCTGAACGGTGCATAGAACTTTGAAATAATGATTTCAAGTATTTGGCCTTTCAGGCTATCAAAGTAAAAACAGATTAAAAAAGATGCCTAGATTTTTTCCAAGTCCAGAAAAGGAAAGTGAACGTGATCAAGGGGCTAATTGTCAAATGTCAAAATCTATCGCAATCGCTTTTAGGATTGTGATACATTGATGCTTCTTTTTGGCACAAATAAAACCTCACTAAAGAAATGCAGCAATGTGTCACATCCATCTGTCAGATGAAAGCGATTGCGATAGATTTTTTAAAATTAGACAATAGTAGTCCAGGTTTATAGTTTTGTTAAATTATGATGTATATTTATCAGTGCATGAATGCTATTAGCAATCATTAAGACAGTATATTTCCATTTCTAACGAAATAAGTGTTTTCCCAAAGAATAAAAGCACTACCTAGCTATTGTTAATGTAAACTATAGTGTTAGGAAGCAAATTCTTAAATTAGTGCCGTATAGAGAGAACAACATGATATTTAACAGATTTCTATTTGTCAGAGGCATTTTTAAGAAAGATTCAGATGTAACAAAGAATTCGACTCATATTAACTTTTTTACTTATTGTGTGTATTTCAAGGTGTACTGTAGAGGAAAAAATAATATTCGTAATAATAAAAATACGTCTATTGAATTCGGGTGGGGCTGGAGTACAAATTCCTTTTTTTTTATTCTAAAAGCCCCACCCGACTTCAATAGACGTATTTTTATTATTACGAATATTATTTCTTGCTTTTTGGGGGTAGGTTTTTTGAAGTCGGTTTTTTGTTTTTTTTAAACAATTTTTTATTTTTTTATTTTTAGTGTAGGTACCTTGTGGGTAAGGTATATTATATATGTAGAAAAATCGGCTCAGCCAAACGTAAGATAATCGCGGAGAAACATACATTAAATACGGGTCAAACTGAGAACCTCCTTTTTTAAGTCGGTTAAAAAACTACACTTAAGATATCCCTCTTCCAACAAAAAAATAATTATCTTATTCAGTTCATAAACAAAGAAGTAATACGACCAATCACCGAGGTAATTCACACAAAATCATACTATTTTCGTGCTTTTTTCAAAATTACTTGAAAAGTACTGGACCGATTTCCAAATTTTAAAAAATGGGACCAACTTGGGAGTGTACCTAATGTAATAACGTTTGAATCATTTCAATCGGTCCAGCCGTCTTCGAGTAATCGGTGGACATACACAAAAAAATATATATATACAGACGAACATAGAACCTCCTCCTTTTTTGGAAGTCGGTTAAAAATGATTTTAATTACAGATAAAATCAAATGCTCAAAATCGGTAGACTTCTAACATGATTTTTCCCCGTACATTACCTATAGTCGAGTCGATGTTGTACTTTTCTATCGAACATCTGATTTTTTTTTCGAGATTCCGTGGTTGGCCTCATAGTAAAAGTTGTTCATTCAAGCACTCTTACACAACCATAAAATTCTGCTACTAAGTATTTATAATGTTTAATTTGTACTAGTTATTTAAGTTTTCTTTATTAAGTTTACAGGTAATAAAATACCACCTATGCTAGCTCTTCACATAGGTCTACAAATACTGTTAGCTAAGAACATAATTAATTGTATCCTATTGCGGGGGTGGCCTGGTGACCTGTGTAACCGGTTTTCTTTTAAAACCTATTTATGGGCACCAGCTTCTCACACTTCAGGTCATACTTGTATTTTGCTCAAATTTGATCTAGAATTAAGTAAAGTAACCTATTGATTGTGTGATGAGGAAATAAATGATTTATTTATTTATTCACGTGATCTGAAATCCCCATTTAATTTTTAGATATACTTAAAAATTTACGGTGTATAATAATAATGAGGTATTTGCAATGTATTGAGTATTTTATATATCTGCTTAGGCTCAGGACCAAAATCGCTTATTCAGTGAAAAAAACGCTCACAACGCGTCGTGGTCACTACCAAAAATTCACAACGCGAAATTAATGTTATGGCCCTTACAAAACTATGACGCGTTGTGGTGATCACAGAAAGACTACAAAGCTAGTCGTGGTCGTGGTCGTGATCGTGGTTGTGGTCGTGATCGTGGTTGTGGTCATCATCCCAAACGACCACAACTCGTAGTGACAATAAAGAAAAGTCATAACGCGTATGGATTTGTTGAACTGAAAATATTAATAATTGGGACTTGTTACCTACAATTGGGTTGGTCAACTTTTCCAAAACTGTTGTGAATTATAAATTTTCTGGTAGCTTTTGGCTTTGGAGTCAGGAATAACCAATTGCGGAATTTTTATAATACTTCATTTTAATTTAAATAAAAATTTAAATTTTTAATTTACAGCATAGTACAATAAATCACTATTACGGCTGTATGCGTAGGTAATGCCTATGCTCCAAAGACTTTCTATGTGTTGCTCAAAACAAAAAAAGCAAAGTTATGATTACTCTTTGTCATTGTCTGTCAAATCTGTCAATCAGTTTTTTTAATCAGTAAATGCAAAGGAACTTTGTGTTCAGCCGTATGTTTGATATTTGATCGCGATAATAATATAATAGTACATTATGAGACAAGTTAGCTTAGGTTGCTCATTGCACACAAGGCTGTGGGTTAAAGCCCGAGCCGCAGGCGAGAGCGTAACACAGCCGAGTATGCAATAAGCAAGAGCTCACGAGTTTCATACGACGTTTTTCAACACATTTGCGACGAAAAAACAAAGTAATTTATCACACAGCAACAAATATGGCAAAAACAAAATATGATAATTATGGGAAAAGGCGCGCATGTTTTTTTTTTGTTTTTTTTTTCACACGCCCAACGCAAGAATTTTTTGCGAACAAGGTGAGGAGCCTACTACTAATACTTCAAAATTATAATTTTAAGTGACAAAATGCAAATATTTTAATATTTTATAACAAAATATTGTGAATTATGAATAATTTGATATTTATTTGACTTAATTAAGGACTTACACATTTATTTATTCCAAAAATGTATATGAATTTTGAGCAGCATAAAACCTCTTTGTTGTCAAAAAAAAAACTGTATTACCCGGCTAAATTGGGAATGCTCTGTTTACTAGCATAGAACTTGCAGTAAGGTACTAATTTAACTTTGTAGGGTTAATTCTATTACGAACTAGTATTTTATATATTATTGCACGCGTTTGTTATAGCTCGGTTTATGGCCCTAAAAGCGATGTATTAGGGCTCACTTTACGAGCAAGTGTGTTGAAAAAATAGTAGATTGTTATACGAGGGTCAAAAGGAAGCAATTCCCATTCGAGATATTTAAACGCCCGAGCATTGCGAGGGCGGCTATAGTTCGAGAATGGAATTGATGACTTTTACCCGTGTTAAACACTCTACTTTTCATTTCGAATTTCAGGAAAGTAAAAAAAGTCTTAGTTATTCCAAAATGTTTATTAATAAAAACATGTTCCTACTTAGTAACTACATTGGTAGACCTTATAATTATTACCTAATACCAACTTACCTTTAAAAAACTAGAACAATTTGTGAAATTTAATGTCAAATTCTTGCTTGGAATATTTACAGTTTGATATAAAATTATTATGATGACAGATTTGGCTTTGTTGGATACCTGTAAAAGTTAGAGATATTCTTTGGTCTTTGATAAGACGGTAAGTCCATGGCAGAGACTCTCCTGAAGTAGTTGTTTCCTGTAGGCGAATTACAGCGTAGTTTTATTGTTTCATTTATTTTATTTGAACTTTTTGTTTTAGTTGTAAACTCATTTTTAGTAAATACAAAATCAACACAAAACTTTAATACGGCACACACAGCTCAAAGTCACAGAGTTAGGTAAGTAGTCAAAAAATAGTAGTTTATGATACAAGGTTGGTAAGGAGCTTTTTAAAACGAGTTGACGTTTTATAAGCCCGAGCCGCAGGCGAGGGTTTGTAATCGTCACGAGTTTTAAAAAACCTTAACAACCGTGTGCCATACTACGTTTTTCAATACATTTGCGAGAAAACATTATAAGTACTGCTGAAATTGTAATTTATTCATATAATAAAACTGTAAATTCTAAATATTTGTGCGCGAATTACCCAAAAACCGCTAAACAAATTTTGATGGATTTTTCCCAATTTAGTAGATGGAGGTCCAACTTAAAATCTAAGCTATGTTTCATCAAATTCAGGTGGGTGGAACCAGGGAAACAGCTTGAACTCTCCGTAGTACTAGCTTTTATACACAAAAGGGGTCATTTTAAACTGGTTTCGATATTTTTCTACTGTCCACGCGGATGAAGTCGCGGGCGGAGGCTAGTAGAAATAAAAAAAAACGTTCGTAAACAAAAACGCACGGCGCCGGCGTGCGGTAAAATCAACTTTCCGCACGCTGTACTACTCCGTAAACAAAAACGCACGGCGTGCGGTAAAATCAACTTTCCGCACGCTCGACTGTCATCGTAAACTTACATTTTCGAGCAACTGTATTGAAAAATATATAAAACAATTCTCTTCGAAAAAGTTTACCAACCCAATTACCTGACCGTCGTGTTATGATTGCACCAACTAGTGCGCAAAACGCGTCATGGCAACGCGTTGTGGTGGTTTGGTATGATAATCACGACATGAGTTTCGCGTCATGGATTTCTGGCAGTGACCACAACAACGCGTCGTGAGTTTTTTTCGATCAATGAGATACATATTTCAGCTTGAAAAGTCTGCAGCTCTTTCGACCAAACGAACGTTCGTACAGTTGTAAAAAGCCAATGTATATAGAATAGAAAACTCGTACTTCGGCGAAATAACTTAGTCAAACGTTCATTTGATCAGTTGTAAAATGATCAAAATGATTTCTCGACGATGTGTCAAGATGAAACGAATTTCGTTCACCTGTGAGTCGTAATAGAGGCACGATCCGAAAAAATATGTTTACCTACTACACTTGAGGTATTTAGTACTTAATGTTACATAGGATAAATGAGCTTCTAAGCACTTTTCGTCTCAATAATGTTTTTAACCGTATATAGGTACATGAATGGAGTCACTCACGTCACGCACGCACGACAGACATTTATTTTCCCCGGAATTCATTATTAGATATTTTTATGCACCTACCTAACCATATCACTTTAATATTGATTGATATTGAGAACGGCTCGCAAGCAATGCTGTAGTTAGCGTTTTATAATTAGTTTACTAACGCGACAAAGGCGAAGGCTACAGTACGAGGTCAGATAACTGTGTAAAAGGTATTTTTTCACAGTAAACTTAAACTTATGTCATTACTTATTGTCTCTCGGTCATGTGTTTATAGTTTCATTTCCTATTCTTGTAACTAAGATAAAAGGCAACATTTATAATTCCGTAACAACTCAGCTATGTATAAATCAGAATGTCGGGCTATGACGGATGAAAGAAAATTACATGTAGCAGAGATGTCAATACTAGCTAAGCGAATAAAATAGGAATGAATATACTATGAGAGGAGAGGAAGTTTGAAAGTACCATCAGTGATAGAAAAGTTGAAAGGGATTCAAGGTTCACCTTGAATTTTGATTACTTTTTTTTCAATTATCACCTTTATTTCAATCACAAGAATTCATTAGTGAAAGATTACTGATGCTAATAACATGAAAGTGAGTTTTATTTTATTTTACTAAAACGCTAATAAAATAACGCGCCTACTATACCAAGAACGCCCGAACGCTATCAAAGATCGCCGCGAAAGTGTGAACAAGCAACGTCCACATTCATCCCTACTTTAATGTAAGATGTAATTTTTTGTCCTAAAGTTATCAACATCGCGGTTAGATTCAATTTAACCCTTCAACGCCCGGAAAATGAAACACAATAGAAAATCTATTGTGTCTCGGTCGCCAGCGACCGCTCCGGCGTTAATGAATTAAAAGATTGCTAATGACTTCGATTTCACCCTGTATTAGTAGTAAAAATAATGGTTCGGTTACTTGGCCGCCATATTGATTTAATTTAGTTGGTCTCATTATTTGTCACATTTTAAACTTCCGTTGCGAACATAGTACCGATTAGTTGTCAGGGTGACTATATTATATGGCAGATTTTGAGATGCACTTGTTTTGTGAATAGAGAGCCCTTCCAAGAGCTAATATAAATTGTCAGCACTATTATTTTGTTGCGTTACGAACACTAAATAACTAAAACTATCTAAAACGAACACTAAAATATCTCATTAATTCGAATGAGTTTCACGTTGGTTTATCTACGATGAACCCGTGCTTTCTATCACGTCATAGTGCAAATTTCATAAGACTGGCTTCAGTCGTAAAGAAATTCGTGCTTACGAATGTCGTTAACGTTTAAGCAACTTCTTCGTGAATATTCTTAATTGGTTATTGTAACTACTGCCAATCATTTATTTGATCCACTCATCAAACTAATTATTTATGTGGCTATTAAATAATGTTTCTAAACAATCATACTTATGTAAAAGATTAAAAAAAAAAAATTTACTTGGCGACTGGCGACAAAGTGAGGAATGTCACCTGCAACTGCAAATGATACCAGGACCTTTAAACCAATCTATAATCAGTTAGCCGTACCTCATACGACATAAAATATTGTCTTAAGTAGTGACATTATCATCATAAGTAGTCATCGGATCACCTTGACACGGATTTGTTTAAATAAAGAAATCGTCTTTATATTATGTTATTTTTAACCGACTTCAAAAAAGGAGGAGGTTCTCAAGTCGACGGTATTTTATTTATTTTTATTTTTTTTATGTATGTTTAAGATGTTATAAATAATAATTTAAGTATACAACGTGTTATAAAATACCCCTAAAGCTGAATGTGGTAGCTGAACAACTTTTACTATAGTAGCATTTGCTCACGACATAAAAGTGCAATATACGGCGTTTGGTGATCGAGGGATATCCTTTGGCAGGGTGAACCTTCTGAACCCTTAGATCATTTTAAGAAGGGGAGCCATATTGGATTTTTGTTTGGAAGGGAGTTATTATAACACAATCTTTTTTTTGTAAGGAATTTGAATTTTTTTTTAAAACCCATCGTGTGGGATATCTAATGAAAAGGCTTTTTGAATTTTTGTGTTTTATTTTCTGGTTTTTGAAGTCGGATTTTTGTTTTTTAACTTACTTGCATTTTCTCTCTCTATTTTATTTAATATATCTGTTGTCCTTCTAGTATTTTTGCACCCACTCCCCCTCTGTCCTTTTTCCCTTAATATTTTTTACTCAAGGTTGCCTGGAAGAGACTGCTACATAGCAGTAAGGCCGCCTTTTGTGTTCTTGTCTATGTTTATTGTTTGCTTCTTTGTAATGTCTGTTTCTAGTGTGCAATAAAGCGATTTATTGTTATTATGGGTTGTTTGCATTGTCGGGAATCAATCATTCTGTACAGTGAAGGAATATAAATACGGACACTTTTCTACTAGTAAAATTATTTTCCTTCAGAAGAAACCAAGGATTCGTTCCCCTTATAGGGAACGATACGAAACAAAAACTTTTTATATTGTATATTGTATTACGCAAATTGAGGGTTTATAAACTATTTTACAATTTCCTTTGATTTTTCTAGCAGCGCAGAGACCGCGTCACGAGCATTTTTTTTTTTTTTTAAGTTTCCTATTGACGGATTTTTTTACGAAAAGGGAAGTATGTTTTTCACACCGTTGTTGTTGGCTACAAAGTAAGTTGATTGACAGGCCTGAATTTTGCTGTTTTGCTTGTTATTTACAAAGAGTTCTTATATGAGTAGTCAATTAATACGTTTTGTAATTTTATATATTTCGAACAGTATAATGTATATGAACGATAGATACCTGAGTCTTAAAACAAATGAGAAATAGCTGAAAGAGCTGAAGAAAGTAGATGAAATGTTACAGAAAGTGAAAAATCTACTTATGATTCAATATGATCGAATGTTTCTGCACACTCATCATCATGCGCCATTAGCAATCAATCTTACGTCACGATCTTAGTCAACATGCGGGTTCGCGTGTACGAATGTGGTACCTATCACTTCGGACAGAATGCGTCTGCGCGTCCCCGGCTCACGCTTGCCATTCACTTTCACGAGGCGTTCGTCGGTCGCCATCGCCCGCGCCCGTTGCCGCTACCTCAGAAAGTAGGCTGAGAACAATGCCTCCGTGATGGTTTTCTCTCTTGAGAAACAACTCCCTGATATTATTGTGTCCATATTTTCTTATCGACAATCGACATCCTGCCTGCGCACGTCAACTTCATACGACTTTGTAATGCAGGTACTGAGTAAACTAGTGGCTCTGTAGAGCTGTAAACCTCGCGTTTGTGACATTTTTGAAAAAAAATCGAAATGGCTGGAATATGATTTTCCCTGTGATTTTGATAAACTTCGAAAACACTGAATCGACAAAAAAAGTTACATATAATATTTATAGAACCTGCTCACGAAATTCACTAAAATCGGTTGAGAAATGCGACCTGTGTAAAGGAGAACAGACGGACAGCCGGAAAGACATACGAAGGCATTTTTGCCCAAGTTAAAACGGAGACGCTTCGCGCTCGCTCGGTCAATCATATTTGTTGCTGCTATAGCAGCGATGCTTTTATTCAAGTATTTTCAATCAATTTGTTTATAATAATTTGGGAGAAAAGTCATAAACCTCATTCAAAATTCATCAATAAAACTCACTACAAAAACAAAATATAACTCGTGAAAAAATACGTTACCAAATTTCATCGTTGTTCGTTGTAAGTATTTGGATTTATTAAAAAACGCAACATCAACCTATCAATTACTATTTTTTGTAAATTATTTTTAAGGAGCAGAAAAATATTCGAAATAAAAGTAACATAATTCGTAGATTTTAGGCAGTACCTACTTAAACATTACACCTGACCTTTTGTCTGCTTGTCAACCGGTCAAGAAAGTGGAGCAGATAACGTATTTTGAAATCTAATACAAAAAAATAAGAAGCGTTTGATAGAACGTGAGTTAAGTAACAGTGGTTATACTAAAGTTATTTCTTGGTGTATATACTATACCTACATAGCTATCTAACAGTTTTCTTTCGGTTTTTCAGAAGTCAGGTTAGGTGAAGTTGCATATTGCTTGCATTAGCAAAATACGGACGTTTCGATTGATAAACTTTATTGCTTTATTTTTCGCCTTTACCTTATCCGTTTTGAAAGATTACGCTTTGCCATCCTTATGCCCTAGTCAAGAAAATTCTGAATCGCAAAATTATAGCATATAGGGTAGATACTGTAGTAGAATATTTTTTTTACTAACCCATTTAGGCATTGCAAATAACTTTAAATTTCTAGAAAAAATACTAGCAGAGCCCTTATGAGACTATTAGCTCTACCTTTCGTAGAATTTACCTGAAAGGTTTAATGTTCGTCCTTGGCATCAGCATAAGCAGCCAGACCGGTCGAACCACGTAGCTAGAAAAAGTATACTTCGGAATAAAGCACCCAACGTAAGTATTATTTATTACATGTTTATTGTACCCAATCTATCGGCTTGATCTCACTGCGGGTCTGGATAAAGATACCCGATCGAACAACGCAGTCTTACGGTGAATGTACTTGGTGAGATGGCGATAGTTGAGCACGAAATTGCGTTGTATTATCGATAATAATCGTTCAAAGTGAGTGGCTGGCGTATCATTGAAAACGGTATGAGTAGTAACGCTAGCGGTGCATTACAAATATTTCAAAGCAATAGCGGCATACTCGTGCGCTGTCAATGATTTTCATAGATTTTCATTTTGCGAAACGCTCCTAGCTAGCAAATACACAGTTGCGTTCAGTGTTACGTAGGGTTATCAGTCAATGAAAGTAAACAACTTCGTGTAAGTAGCTATGTATTTTTTATTAACCTCCTATAGGTACTAAATCGATCACGTTCTTTAACTTGTGTATGGAACGTTCTTAAAACTTTTACTTTAAAACATCATGCTACCGTCAACCTGGAGCCCAATCGCGGTAATTCTTAACTTTAAACCCAAAAACGTTACCTTTCATTTACCTAAAAATCTTTGGTTTAGTAGAGTATTTTTCTGTAAACGAAACTGAAACGGTAACGATTTAGCTTTGGTTTTGTCGTTGAAAATTAGCGCGATTAGGCCCCTGTTGTTTGTTTGTTAAAACAAAAACAACAAAAACAGAATGATTTTTAAACGTGCTTCAGGTTAAAGGAGACCCGGCGTTTTATGGTAAAGTTGTATAAGTACGTTTTTATTTTTTAATTTGTGATTCATAATTTGCTCTACTTTTTCATTCGTTTTCTTAATTTCGAGAAAAAGGAAAATAATTAGGGAAAAGAATTATGCAGCCACGTTTTTACATTTCATAGTGACTTTTCAGCCCTTTGAAAATTGAATGTGGATAGCGGAACGTTTTTAAATAACTCGTTGTTTCCGTAGTGTTTCCATATCAAAAAATATTCATAAATAAATAACTTTTTTTTCTACATGCGCTAAATTTAAAACAGAACTTGATTAATGTAGCAAATATTATTGGCTTTATTTTAAGACCAAATACAATCGTATAAAAGTGAAGCTTTTTTTCTATGGCGAGTGCCGGTTCTCCTTTAAGATGAATGATGTAGATACGGCAGTTGGGTTTATAAGAACAGTGTTACAGAAAACGTATCGTTCGTATCATAACGTTACGTTTTAAAACTATTTTTCGTGGAATTTCCAGTCGTTAAGTGAAGTGGTTATCAGTTCACTTGTTGCTATGTTTAATGTCTTTTACCAGCATGATGATTCACGTTACGATGAAGTCACACCACTAAATTTTGCGTGACAATTGTATAAATATTAGTTAGCAAAACTTAAAATAACGAAATGTTATGTTTATGTCTAATATGAACAATGAAAAGTAATCAAGCGTTATTTATTAAGGAATTTATCTATCTTATTATTTCTTAAAATAAAATCTTACTTGCAGCTTGCATTCATATTCAAAATTAAGCATATAAAACATAAAGCAAGCAAGGTTTTATGTTACGCCAGCCTTGTGCATAGGAAGGCTGAATAATCTCTACTGAGACACAAATTAAACCGTTTTTTATAGATATTAAGAGGATTGTCAAGCAAACGGTCTCCATACAAACGGCAAAAACGTTTCCCACCCTCTAAACCTTAACCTACAGTAATTAATTTTTGGTATTTTTTTGAAATGCCTAAATACTAGGGCTGTACGTTTTGATTTTTTAAATATCTATAATAGATTTCGAAATATTTGCATTTTAGTGATTTCATACAAAACACAGAAGTGCCAATATTTTCAAATCTACAATGAATATTTTAAAAATCAAAACGTACAGCCCTAGTTTTTAGGCATTTCAAAAACATACCAAAAATTCATTGCTGTAGGTTAAGGTTTAGTGGGTGGGAAACGTTATCGCCGTTTGTATAAAGACCGTTTGCTTGACAATCCTCTTAAATAGCTTTTCTTCGATCGTTGAGAAAAGTAAAGATTTTTGTAATGTTTAGTCTGCTATGTCTGGTCGTGTTTCATTTTATGGTAATTTCCGAGGCGTTGGTTGAAAGGCCCTCATTGTCCACCGTGACGCGACGTCGTGCGTTAACGATACCATCGACAAAGGACGAAGCTGTCCGTCCTCGACCAGGGTTGCCCAACTACCGGCACAGTTTACAAATCTAAAGTTTAAACAATTATTTCATCCATAACCTATCACCCAATTTCTGGTAAGTAAGTTTATATTACTTAGGTACAGCAATTTTTTTCAAATATTTAAAAAATACTGCTTAATGTAAGTATATACTTAATGGGGAATGTCTGAAAAAAATATATTAATAGAAGCGAGTTTCAGGATTATCACTTGCAGGGAAAACAAATCACTTCGTCTTTGCAAATGTACGGAAGTAACAGAGAATGGAGATTACTTCCTAATCACCAGATATTTTAAAAAAATACTTTGATTTTGAGTTTGAGTTGACTTTTGGCATAAAATGGCTATGGAGAAATCTCAAAAAGTGCAGCTGTTGTCACTCGACTTTTTTTAATAAGTGGTGATTAAGGGAATAATCTCCGTCCTGCTGTTAACTTGCGTACATTTGGTAAGACGAAGTGATTTCTTTTTCATGCAACCTATTGGTTATTAGGATTATTATCCTGAAACTTTTTTTCTATTATTAAGGGAGCTTATTCCTACCAATGAAAAAATATTCAGCCATTTGGATTTTTTCCAGACATTCCCCAGGGTTTTATTAATTTGACATAAAAATTGTACAATATATCAAGTTATTTAAGTATTTTTTATGAAAATATAGTTAAGTGGTAGGTTTGATTAATCACATGTCTTATCTGTCGGTAAAATAGACAATAAATCATCCATCGGCGTCGATTGATCTTATCCCAAATCTAATTTAAATAAAAGGGTTAATGGTACCTACTTATTTCTTGTCAAATAATTACTTCATACCAGAAAGTCAATTCAAGACGCAGTATGAAGCGTGTCAGTTTGGAATCCGTCTTTATAACAAATATTTTAGTAAAAGGAAACAAGCAGTAATACATTACTACTAATGCTATGGCATTGCCTATATTAAAAAAAGTTAAAAACTTATTAACTTCACGTAAAGAAATACGGGCGCTGTAGGTAGTACTACTAGCGCCGCCAATACATTTATTTTTATTACTCGTAAACCAAGTCAATGATCAAAAAAGCTCATGTAAATATTTTTTGAATAACTCTTCGACAGTTTTCATTATTTCTGTAAGTTTTAAAATCCGTTCTAGCCAAAAGTGGCCACTTTGAGCTGACTAGCTGACTGACTTGGTTTGCGAGTAATAAAAATAAATATATTGACGGCGCTAGTAGTAGGTAGGTTCTACCTATTCCTATAAAAAGTTGACAAAATCAACGTTTCGTTGTACCCTGTTTCCTCCTCCAAAACCAGATCGATTTAAAAAAAAAAAATATTTAGATTTAAAAAAAGGGTTTGGCTGTGTTCCTGTTTTCTTTTTTTTCATAAATTAATTATTAAAAGAGATATTAATCTTCAAAAAACCAAAAAAATTGCAATTGTTTAGACATCCAGCAATAAAATTTTACGAGATTATATAAAAAAATCAAAACATAGGAACACAGCCAAAGCATTCCTTTTAAAAAAAAAAGTATTTAAATCGGTCTGGTTTTGGAGGAGGAAACAGGGTACAACGAAACGTTTATTTTGTCAACAATGTATAGGAATTTTTCAATTCTCTCGACCGTGGTGTTTCCTCCTAAAGGCTATTTAAAAGTTAAATCCTAAATGTCAGCCCTGGCGGCAAAGTTCCGGTGCGGCGGCGGTAGCGGCCGGGCGGCGCCGGCGGCCGGCGACGGAGCGCTCGCGCCACGAATACAAACAGACCGGCCGGCCATTGTTCACCCCCGGCCGCCTTGTCTCCTTCCACCACACAATTTGACGTTATTCAAAAATTCCGCATCTGTTTGCTTCGTAATTTCAATGTAATTTGCAACAGATTTCCGTAGTATGACCGAAAACATCTTGAATGTTAACAAGACAAGATTGACCTGCAAGTAAAAAAAAAATTCACGACTTTTCTCAGCCTCATTTTCAGGTTCCTACTCATTGTTCGTCAATTATTAATGTTATTTGCTCAGAGGCAGTTTTAAATATTGATAGGTAATTATCATAAAATAAAAATTAAGTTATAGAGAAGGACCTAATGCTTTCATTATAGAGCATGTGCCCTATTCGTTTTTCAATAAAAAGCTCAAAGTTTTCAATGACAAGATTTTTTTCTCTAATACTAAAGAAAGCGCATTCTTTCTCATGTGTATAAACAACCGCTATGTTTAATAAATACCTAACTCTATTATATCCGCTTTCTATAACAACTCATGTCCAATCGCTAATAGGTTTTGCTGAACCTCTAGGCTTCTACAAAAATACATACATGCTGCCGCTGCTAAATTGTATTTTATTATCATGATGTTAATTAAATATTAAACTTGAAAGTATCTCACAATACGGCAGTAACTGTTATAATAACGTAAAAAAAATTGTAAACCTATAACGACCAACGTAGCAATAGCCATTATCAATAGAATAATAGCAATAGCTACGACGTAGCAATAGGCATTAATAATATAATAGTAGTAGTATCTACCTATTTTACAAAATAAACCTTAGAATATATTTTGAATCATTCAATATAATTAAAAAAGAGTCACGGGACAAAATAATTTAACTTGATAGCTCATTAAAATAAAACTGTATTGAGTTGTATGGAAAACTTTAATTAGTTTATCCAGCATGCCGCAAATTAAGATAATAAAATTTATTTCAAAATGATGTAGTTAGAAATGCAATCTAAGAAAAGTAATGGTCATCTGACTCATAATTTACTAGACGTTCCTAAAATTACAATCGAACTATATAATTTTTGGTATGTTTTTGGTAAATGTGATATTTATTCATAAGTTTTAGCAAGATAGTAGGTTGGTAAATTATTTTTGTTTGAAAAAACATCCAAAAGTAAAGACGTTGTTGTTATTAAAACATCGTATAGTTTTTTTCTCACTGTTATCAGAGCAAAAAAAGGGTGTCACAACATTTAACTTTTTGTACAACCGTAAATTCAATGTGACCAGGGAGGGTATTACAACCTCTTAAAACTTGCCAGGTTTATGAATTGCTATAGTTACATCTCTTTCTCGCTGTATAGCAAATAAAAGAGATAGATTGATAGCCAGTCCGAAAACTGCCAGGAAATAAGAGGTCATAATACGGCCCCTGTAGGAAATTCTGAATGGAATAGAAATATTAACGTACTACGACAATCAAAAATAGTTCAATGTTACTAAAAGTAGTTAGTAATATGATTAAGCTCATTTCATTTTATTTAAGTTACATCGGCCGTGGTCACGGGCTGAAACGGCCAATGTAACGCGAAAGTTTAAGGATGTAATTTTCATAGTCTGACACGTACCTATATTGAAGTAGAAGTCGAATTTATCACACACATCTTAATTTGTTACTGAACACATAAATGATCATTATCAATCCGGGGTTTACTACTAAAAACGATGCGTGTAGTTTCTCACAGGGCTCGAGAGATTGATGGCTAATGCGTGAGAGCATGGGACAGTATTATATTGGTATTACAGAGTGACATAACGGTCCCGTGTCCCACGTCCGAGCGGCCTGACAGGTGCGCGGGCGCCGGTCGCGCCATCTGCGAGGTAATTGACGACATCTACCTGTTCCTAAGCTATCGGGTGTCAGGCACCCCATACACATTCCGTGAATTCTTGATCGCATGGACTAAATAACTAAGATCTACCTTATGATCTATTAGGGTCAGTTTCATAGGTTCTTAAATGCTCCGGATGCCTTATTTGATATAAGTATTAATTTAATGGGAAATACTGTTCATTTCAGAAGAGAAGAGAGGAAGAAGAAAACTGGAAGATTTGAAACTGGCACAGACTCGTAGGTTTAACTTCGTCGTTTAACTTTACAGCATTCTTACGTTTTAGAGATGATGAACTTGAAAGCTTGCCAAAATTATTGTTAATAAAACATAACCCTTTCCTTGCAGTTGGGTAAAAACAGACCAAGTGCGTGTCAGGCCCCGCGCAATAGGATTCCGTAGTTACTTTATACCATACCATGTTATGGCTATAAACTTATTTTTACTCCCTGTTTTACACAAGTAAACACAACTAACGACTAAAACTCAATATAATGCCTATCTTATTATTCAATGAAAGTACGTACGAAAACTTTTCAATTTTTATAAGTTGATCGACTATTACACATCAACTAAGGGACTCTGAGCTAAACGCGGACTCATAGACAGACATGCCGAAACTATAAGGGTTCCTTGTTGATTTGACTACGGAACCCTAAAAATTTTATCATATAGAAAGTTATCCTGCTTGTGTTGGAGTATATTTTAAACAGTAAAACCATAATTTTTCATGAACAATAATTAGTCCGAGACGTAAGGCAATTCTTTACATCTAGTTTGGATAATTAATTTAAACTTAATTAAAACAGTACAAACGCAGCATTAAGATGCCGTGCGAAGCGTCTATACATTCTCAACATGGAAAAGAATAGCATCTATTTCGAAATGTCAGAAAAACCTTCTTGATCCGTTGTTGATTACAGCCAACCGCTTTGTGGGAACATATAGCAAGAACAAAGAGGCCTTGGAACAGCATGCCGTTTGTTTAGAGGCGCCACGCACGGGTGAAGCCTCACTACCCGATACTACTCATGCTGAGCCTTTGTTCAGCTCATTGCACATATGTTGGGTTAGCAAAAAACTTGTAAAAACAGTATCAACGGTCGGTGTATGTTTCAATATAGAAAGCGTCCGCGGGTTTCTATTAAAGAGCGATAACCGCGTTTTTATTCTTCCACCTGCCAACAAAAACAGCCGCTCGGATGACTCATTAGAAAAAACATAATACTTTGCCACATTAATTTTGTACAAATAACTGAGAATATTAATAGAGGTCAATCATAATTTAACTTCCTACTTATTCTGACTTTATCGCACATTTATCAAACAATACTGACCAAGTCAAAATTCTGGTTTAGAAAATATTTAGGTATATCTATGCAAAGATTTCTATGTTTCTATTTGTATCCATGTAAATATAATTTTGTTTACTATACTTTTACTATATACCTAATAGTAAATTTTGATATGTTACGCTGACTTACGCTGTAACTAACTTATTAATAAGGTGACACTAATTATATCCACTCTCGGTTTAACTACCTACAAACCTCATTTATTTTTTTAATGTTATATATAAGTTTTGATATGTACCGTAGATTTTAACTTTTAGTGTGTTATTAACCGTTACTTCAGCGGCACTTCTCAGGCTGGTGAAAACATAAGTAATGTGAAGGAAAAAAACAGTGAGAACTGCGTATTGTTCAATAAATACCCGTTTAACATACACCAAGGCTACCGACCATATTTGTACGCAGCACTGATTCAACCGACACGCAAAGTTATTTCACTTGGCGACCGATAAAATGTGTTTTGTAACGATTTTTTTATTTTTATTGGATAATGGAAACATACAGCTCAATATTATACATATGAATGGAAAGCATTATGTTTAAGTATACATAGGCTAACACAGTTTCCACTGAGAGAAATTAATGCAAAACAAAAGTTGAGTATTACACTACATAAGTTAACGAATTATATCATTGCAAATATAACTTTTCACAAGCAAACTATTGGAGAGTTAACAAACGACATAGTAAAGTGGTGTAAATAAAGACATTATATAACATTGACATGTTGATCAGCTGTAATAATACACTTTTTAAACTATAGTGAATATATGAAATTCAACCAAAGTGACCAATTTACATATCTAAAATAAATACTTAACTCTCCTGTGACATTGTTAATTTACTCCATCTTGCTTAAACAGACAAAAATGTTGACCTAACTAAGCCCTAAGTCAATAACAACGTGTGAAATGTCACAAAGTGGCATTGTGGTATAACATTGGCGTTGTTTTCCTAACTTCAATGTTATCTGTGTTCTTTTAATATTGATAGAACCTTTCTTCGTATGTTTGCAGTGATAACGGCTAAGCTTTTTGTAAATATCTTTAAAAAATATTAATGATGTTATGGTGGTCAGTATTGGACTAATATGTTGATCATTGAAGAGACCTAAGAAAGCAATTTTCTTTCTGTGACAGACTGTTCACCAGTAACTTAAATTACTTAGGTTCCTATACAAGATGACGGCACAATCTTACGACTAGTAGGTTCTAGCCATCTCCTTCATTTGAATCTGGCAAGATGCCTAGGCTAGAACAACGATACTTCATATTAATATGGATTCCATGTAGTTGTTGTCTTAGTATACGTTAGTATGTATACCTATATACTATTATTTATTCTCTGGTAGTACATGTCCATAACAGTCCATATACATGCAGAATAAACTACTTGATTACTCTTTCAGTATCAAATTCATTAATTTCATCCTTGTTTGGTGACGTTTTATCGCCGTAATATTCAGGGGGCTAATAATTGTCTAATTTCAAAATCTATCGCGATCGCTTTCATTTGACAGATGGATGTGACACATTGCTGCATTTCTTTGGTGAGTTTTCATTTACACCTAAAAATATACATGCAGAATAAACTACTTGATTACTCTTTCAGTATCAAATTCATTAATTTCATCCTTGTTTGGTGACGTTTTATCGCCGTAATATTCAGGGGGCTAATAATTGTCTAATTTCAAAATCTATCGCGATCGCTTTCATTTGACAGATGGATGTGACACATTGCTGCATTTCTTTGGTGAGTTTTCATTTACACCTAAAAGAAGTATCAATGTATTACATCTTGAAAGCGATTGCGATAGATTTTAAAATTAGACAATAGAAAGGCAGGTCATGAAATTTTTTTAAACGTACTTTAATACCTAATATACCTACCAATAGGTAGAAAGGTGTATTTGTCACCGTAAAATTGTAAATAACGTTAGATTAAAATCTATCTTGCGAGATTGTAAACTGACGAAAAATTGTGATCCGTAACATACTGCGTAAGTACTTACTTATAATCTATTATGGTATGGATCACATATTTTCGACAGTTCAAAATTCGTAAAATAGATTATAATCTAACGGTAAAGCGCTCCGGTAACAATCATTTGCGATTGTCAATTTTTACGTAATTGACGCTCGTTGATCATTTAGGCTGAATTGCACCATCTAACTTTAAAAATAACAAGCTTGTTAAAGTACCGGTTAAAAAAGCACAAGTTGTCCAAAAAAAGAGGTTGCCAGCCAGCATGATGTCCTTTGACAGGTTTGACGTGACAAATAGGCAGCATTATCATTTGACGATAACTTTAACTTTGACAGCGTTTTGGTGCAACTCACACTAACACGTGCAAATGAAGCGATTGTCAATTCCTCCAACAATGGCATTGACATAAAAATTCACAATCGCAATTGATCGTTACCGGCGGCCTTAAGTATATAATTTTACGGTGACATAAGTATATTTCTATTTGTTATGCTATTCTGAAAATCACTTCTAAAGTCATTACGCAAATCATCTCACACAAAAAATAGAACTTTACATTTGACAGATGATTTTCGATGTGACAAGCAAAACGTGTAGCAGAATACCAAAACCTACTGACAAATGTCAAAATACTTACCCGTCGTAATTATTCTTCTCACTTTCGTTATCTCTTAGTGGCGCTTCGTTTTTATATACTATTTAATACGGAACTATAATTTCACCGCGGATTCAGAAGTGATTTTTCAAAGGAATTTTCAGAATAGCACTGCTAACTGCTTTTGCGAAACTAAATCAGCAAGTATTCAAATTAGTAACAATAAACGAGAAAGATACTTTTCATGCAAATAATGTAAAGTAAAACTTTCGTTCTCATCTAATACATTTCCAAGGTTAGTTGGAACACCTACGGTATTTAAATTTATTAAGTACTAGTTATATGTATGTGTGTTTCCTGAAATTTATTCGTTCATTGTAGTATCCTAGAATCTATTAGACCGCCCGCGCAACTGCGGCCCTGTAGCGCCACCTACAGAGCATTGTAACTCCCACTGTTTAGCAAGTTTTCAATGTTACATTCCTTGTTTTTACTTACTGTTTGCCTGTAATTGTCTGTAATATTAGATATAGAAGAGCAACAAGCAATGATTAGTGAATGTTCGCGCGATCGCTTTCTACAGCTTCAGATACAAAAATAACACTCGTTACTTGTCCTAGTAAGATTATCAAATCAAAATGACTCTCAATTGGAATGTTTTTGATATAATAAGACGAAAATATCCGGGTACCAGTTTGTACCCTTGTTGCATAATATGGCGCAAGCAGTGACCGCCCGCCGGATATTTCTAAGGAAAAACTGCTTTATCCCAGTATGGAGATGTGCAAGTTACATAAAGGCATACCTAGGCGCCGCGAGTGAAACCAACCGATGAGTGTTGCAATGCATTACTAATCCTTCACACATCAACATGCCGTTTCTATGTCCTTCTTATGTAATATATTGTCACCTTTTAAGAGCATGTCATTTGTCATTCATTTGAACACGGTAGGTAGTAGGTAGTAAGTACCTCAACCAGAAATCTTACTTATAAACTTTTCTTTGAAACGGAAAACAGAAACGCATTGATTGCACAGCAAAAAAGATTGCAATCAAGCTCAGTTATGAAGAGTCTAATATATTATACACCAAACGTAAACTGTAAATAACTTTGGTATATGAAAAAGTGTGATTATTTTTTTGTTACCGTTCACGGTCGATGTCTTATGGTCATGACTCCATCCAATTGGGCCCTAAGTCTTGGAACTAACTAAAACTTACCAACCGTCAAATACATCCTGTCTTAATTTTATTCGTGGTGGTATGTGACTCATACAAATAGGTAATCTTGGAAATCCCCTTATAAGAACTTGCTGCTTGCTGCTATTTTTGAATCAGAAGTTACTGATCTCTTTTACCTAAGTAATCAGTATCATTTCTAGGAGATATCCCAATACGCCAAAGTATTTTCATTCTATGTGTAGAGACAGTATTTAACCTGCTTGAGATGCATTATGCATTTTAGATTCGACTAAATAAATGATTTTATCTTTCATTTTTACGGCACATTTTAATTAATCCTATGATTAATAAAAAATATTGTTGGTATGAAATTCTTCTGATTAGTAAATGGGTACTTAAATGAAAATCTTATTAGACTTGTTTGAAAGTTATACGTGTACCTACTCATAGAAGAGAAAATGTGTTTGCCTATTGTTAGTGACTGTTTACATCTTGTAGATTCGAAATCAGCGATTAAAGTTATTGGAATGAGATCAGATAGAGAATGTATCGAGAGAATGCGAGCGCGGTCGCGGGGTCGTGTCGTGCTGTTGCGACACGGTTCCACACGGCGTCGCGGGTAAGTGTGAGGCGAAAAGCTAGGCGATGCCAACCTTGAGATCATCGGTGAGTGCGGGAGTGGTGGTGTACGGGGCTCATTCCTCCCGGTTGTAGCGATCCGCCTTCCCTCGCTGTCAGGCGAACAGCCGTTAGATTAACTCCGTGGAACTCGCCACACACCGCTGGCAGTGAGACTTTATAGCGATACACTTCAAATTGTATAGCCAAAAACACACTATCACTCAGCACTTCAAAGATACTCCAAGGTTTGGAGTGAACCGTTCGCGTAACGGGCACTCGAACGACAGATATAGTAGCGACCAAACTTTCGATCGTCAGTACGCGCGACCGAGACTTCGGTCGGACAATGACTGAGCGGCGGGCGCAGGCTGCAGCGCGCGCGCAGGCCGCGCCGCCGCCCCTCCCTCGCGCCACTGCAACCTCGCCCTCCACCGCATTTTCCACTGGCCGAGCTTTTGCCAGCCCTGCTCTACACCAGTTACGTACTAAAACTGCAAGGGCGATGGAACGAACTCCAAACCTGTTTCCAACCTTATCAAAACAAAAAGGCCGCCGAGGGCCGAGATCTACTCTAGACAATTATTACAATTTTAAATATAGGATACTTTGAAAAAATCTAAAATTATGGTGTATGAGTTCGAATTCCAAGTTTAAATTATGAGGCTTGAAATTTTATGAAGATTATCCCATAAGCTTCGTTAGAAATGAAGACATGTAAAAAAAATGTGTGGTGCTTCTGTGTGGCTATTAACGTCCTCTCGGGCAGAGCGCGCCGAGGCTCGGATCAATAAGCGTGTTTCGTTTTTTTCTCATCACCAATTACAACTATTTTTATGGGTCCATTGAAAAACACAATCGCAGTAATAGCTCTACAATTCGATTGTGTGGGGCGAGTACGTACGCCTTAACAGATATTCAATTCAAAGCTCTGCGATAAAGATAAAATTGAATACAAAATAACACAGGTCGGTGTTGGAGGCAGGCTTTTGAATTAAGTATTTGCAATAAAAGCGTTATGTTCCATACGAATATGAAAGCGGACTATAATTTAAGAAAACGAAAGGTGCATATTGTAGTAATTATCGAAGCTATGAGGCATTTATGGATAGACCTCTTGTGCTAAGACATGATTTAAAGATTATCTGCAATCACACGATTAATTCATACACGTACATAAGTCGACTATTACTGGTAATCACTATTTATAACTAAACCGCAACAATTTCACTAGCAGAATTACTTAACTAAGAATAAAACAATGAGCTGCCCGCAATTTATAGTGATGAGTAGGTAGGTATTATTATAGTTACTTAACGTATCATAAAAACATTAAAATGCTTTTAAGTGGCATGATGGCAGTCAAAATATGTTTAACTCGTACATTTGAAACACGTTCCTTGCGCATTGTGTGGTGCGCAATGCCCTTTTTAAATGGCCTATATTAAAGACATCAACGCGCTCGCTATTTTTCTGCTATTTTTTTTTATTTCACATGTTTTATGCAAATGTTGTTTTCTAAATTATTAATTATTACAATTGCATTATTTAGACATCTGGTAGAGATCGTAAAAGTTGTGTAATTTTATAAAGACTAATCTCTTGATGGGTGACCGACATCATGAGTTTTGGTGATTATGTAAAACTCTACATTTTCGTAGTTCATATTGAGTTAAGAAATTTTTTATGTCAAAAATATTCAAAATTGACTGTTGAAAAAAAAAACATACAATCGAATTGAGAACCTCCTCCTTTTGATGAAGTCGGTTAAAAATGGCTCCATACCTGACACTACCAAAGGATTGTTGTGCTAAAACATTGCTAAAATAATAAAGGGTTGACGAAAAATCTTGTTTTTCTTTCGCTGGAGCGCTGCTTCCTGCGCCCCAAACAAAGTACGACGAACTACGAACATGTAGAGTTTTACACAATCACCAATTTATTTATCACATAGTATTTTTTTACTTTGTAGTGTTGTGTTGTCCTTCTTCAATTAAGTTTCTTGGTAAAAATGTGAAAACAGCTCACCAGTGAACGATAGCAAGACAAACCGGTTTGGTTGCATGTACAAAAATTCCATATTGGGAAGACATTCATTTCAGATTATCCTCATAATCTTTAGTAAATGTAGATTAGGTATTCCAATCACTAACAAATATGTCAGGCACGTACAACTACGACACACTGTTCGGGTATTTCGTTAGGTGTAGGTAGTCATATAACGTAATGTGAGTAGGTGCTAGGAAAATATCGAGGCAGTCGAGGGGGACAGGACCATGGTGATTTATTAGTTAAAACTACTATAATAATTAAACTTATGTTCTTCTGACGTTTTGGCAAGTGCGATGTTGAAAAGTATTGTTTATATGTTTGTAAGTAAGTTGTATTGTTTATAGTTGAAATTTTTGACTCACCGTACTTATAATACTGAAAGCATTTGATCGTATCGATCACCAAATACTGATTCTGCATCATTGTGACATTACTTAATATATGAAGCTAATGTCTATAGACCCTTTTGGGACATAAAATTAATTCTATATGAATATGTTCAGTTCCTTTGCTGAGCGCACCTGTCAGCAGGCCTCTTTTGCACTTCCACCCTTTGAGCAAAAATAGCTCTAACGATTCCACCCTGGATGGCCAACGGCCAACAAAGGTGAGCCAGAAGCGGGAGTCCGCAAGCCCCCTTGGGGTCTGCTGCGAGGACGAGCGCCTGAATTGACTCTCTGGAGCACTCGGATCCGTGGCGTCGCTACTCACCAACAGCTTTGCTACAAGCTGCCCTCCAGTTGCTATTATTATTATTTAACAACTTTAAAAGTTATTCGTACTTTAGTACGTAATATAAGCAATTCCATTTAGTTGTTGGTAAAAAAAGCCCACTCAAAACAATTACTGCGGTAGATTCCCCGAACATTTAACTGCATACTCGATTTTATCCGCCTAAGGCGATCAACGTCGATGTGTATGTATGGCAAGCCACGTCGTTTCAAATTCAAGAACTAACAATAAATTATAAAACAATGTAACAAAAAGGATAAATGCCTTTTTTTAGTGACATTAATAAAAATACAACATTTCTCAGTGTCTAGAAATCATAAAAAATCAGTTTATCGATTCAAAATTCTATCCCTGGTTCAACTGAATGGCTTCAGTTCACTGAAAAGCCCAATAATCAATGTTTTGCTGATACAAATAAATCTAAACACAAATTGCGCACTGCTAAACTGTAAATATTATCGCCGTATTATCGAAGTTATGCAATAAAAATAATCATAGAGAATTGGCAGAACAGCCGAATGCACAAACGTGATGCTAATATTAGTGAGGTCACCGAGTGCCGTGGCGTCCCGGCGCACACTGCTGCACTCCAGGCTTCATTTCCTGCAGGATTGCTGCAATCCAGGTAATCACTTCAAACGTAATAGCCTACCACTCCAGAGAGAAATACTTCGTTAATGACCTGAACTGTAAACGCCGCTATCTAAGACAAATTACGCCATAAACAACTTCAGCGCAGCTCCTCTCTGCGTAAGAAGTCGCAACTATCGTTGCGTGAACAGCGAATGCAGACCGTTCGTATTTGACTCCGAAATACTGAGAGTGAACTGTTCTTGTTTCTAATTCCCATCGATGTTGTAGTCATTTTCCACGGCGGCTTGGCACCGGTGTGCGCGGAGTAGCGGTGACCGGATAACGGTCGCGGAGGTACTCGGCTCATACTCGGAGGGCAGGCGGCTCCCGGGCCGTGCTCGCACCGAAACCAGAAAATGGTTGTATACAAGTCGTCATTATCATAACCCGCGCCAGTGTCACGGTCGTGCTGTCATCGCAATCCGCAATCGCTCGCCACGCAACAAGGTTGCATCGCGTACGTGGCCGTACGTAATATTATGACATATTATGCCGCTGCACCATTGTCGCTACCTACTAATTATAATCAAAAGATTATTGATTAAACTTCTAAGTTTTTCTAATGATTGAAGAAAAATATGAAGTTTATTTGTTTAGTACCTAACTATATCTCAACTTTAGTACATTGAGGAAAATCTAAGTTATTTAAGATGAAACCATATTTCTAAGGAATTGACATTTAGGTATGAATTATCCTAGATGCGTCATGCGTATAGTGTCGTGTGTGCGATTGAGATAAACAACTTTTACTTGTCGACTCAATTAAGTTTCCATATAAGAATTGAAGGCGGGATATTTTGTGAAGATTTGGCACAGAGGTTGTGGGTGTGATTTCGCCAGACCAGTGCAACTTTCTCCGTGTGTTGCAAGCACGACGTCACAAGTAACAGGCTTCTGCACACAGCGAGCGGGTCAGCTCTTCATGTGACATTTAAAATATCACCGACCAAATATCAAGGCAGTCGACTCCAATGTATCATCCAACTTTGGCAAATAGCAACCAGATTACTAATCTTTTCCACTCGTTTAGAGCGTTGCGAATAACATGTGAATCAGCGAGTGGAGGTGTTTAAATAGGAAACTTGTTTATTGCTTTCGGCTAAAAGAGCTCAATTTATAAAATTCCTTTTAAGTTGTTAAGGCAAAATATATTTTATAGTTGCCACGCCGTTTTTATGGCATTTATGTCCAAATTGCAAATTATACTATAATGTTTTCAATATTACAACGTCAAATCACAAAAAGGTAGTATGCTTTTTATGGAATTTGCTCGCTCTAATGTTTAATTAGATTCAGACAACCGGACGTTCCGGCAAAATTAAATCTACCCAAATATTGTCGGTGTTCTTTGCGGAAAAGAGTTTTGAGACTTGTTCAATGATACTCGTAGATAAATGTATTTTCGACGACAATCTATTTGAAAAATGTTGCACAAACGGCAGCGGCATTGCATAATGAGGGCCGTGGGCAGAGTCCTCGACGCGCGGCGTGGGTGCGGCGAGCGGTGCGGCGCCCCGGTCTTACCCGCTCCCGGTCCAACGTGGGAGTAACGTGAAACTCGCCATTGACAAATACGTCGAGATTGATACATACTCACCTCTTTGCAATTTTTATTAGTTGTAATCCTGAATAACATGTGGCTTTGGAGATGTAGTTAACACGATCTTTATAGCAACACCAACTTTATGGGATTGTTAACTTCTTTCTATATTGTAATTTCAAGAAGACCAAGTACATACCTAAATAAATCCTAAGTTATATCATCTAAAAGAACATTTTGAAATAGATTGCATTTACTTGTTGTAATACTTATTTGGGAAAGTTAATATTTTATGAAAATAATATCTAAAATGCACCTTCAATATTGAACCCTGTAACATATTACACAATTTAGATTTATAGACGTTCCTTTTTAACCTGATCTCGAGCTCACACCCGGCAAGTCGTGCTATTCCAATTTACATAGAGTTAAAACTAACAATGGCTCCTAATGCGGCCACGACTCGTGAGTTTCCACGACTAAGCCGCAGCACATTACGCGATCGGACGCGCACTCGGTACATATATTTACCGTAAATGGGAATACTACATGGCGAAATTCTAAGAAGAAATTTTAGCAAAATCTGAATACAAAGAACATTTTACTATAGAAATACATGCAGGGGTTTAGCGTTGACCTTAATCACACAGCTCGAGCTGACGTAATGACTTAAGCATATGCTTTTAGCTAATTTCAGACAGGATGACTATTATTCATTTTATAATAGGCTCCAACCTTGCATGTTGGAACCCATAAGAAATAAGTACTCCCATCCAGCATGGAGTATAGTGATGTCTATAGATGAATTTACTAAACTTATACCTTTTTGAATTTTAATGAATACAAATAATACTTTTCAATAACTTACAAAATCTAGTAGTCTGACTTAAGAGGGGGTTGGACCTTCATTAAGTGGATGACGGCAGGATTTCTAAAACTATTGAGTTTGCTTTATTACTTTTTTCTGAAAACATGTCCTTTTTAGCGGAATTTTTGAAATATCTCTTTAATTATACATCGTTTCTGGACATTTATGTAAATCATAAGCAAATTACGTATTCCAGTAATATAATAATAATTATATTACCTAGGTACCTATATTGTTGTTACCAAAAATGACACCGGCGCGCACCGCCGCGGGCGCCCCGCCTTCGTTAGTACCGCGCAGAGCGAATTTTTGTAAGCTGACTCTTCAATATTGAAAACTAGCGGCTGCCCGCGGTTTCAACCGCGTGGTTCCCGTTCCCGTGGGAATATCGGGATTAAATGTATTCTATGTTTTAATCTAGGCTATCTACTATCTGTGTGCCAAATTTCAACCAAATCCGTTCAGTAGTTTTTGCGTGATTGAGGAACAAACATCCAAACACACAAACTTTCACATTTATAATATTAAGTAGGATTATACCAAAACAATTGAAGTGAGTTCGATTCGAGGGATTGTAATCACTTAAGTGCCAATTTTGGACTAACCTTTTGTTACAAAATCTTAAGACTTGTGAAATCTAGGCGAGCAATCGATTAAGTGTGCTCATTGAAAAACGTGGACTGCCTACTGCCTACGCCTTGATACTTGAATGTCGAAACATTTGGTTGGTAAATGGTCATGAAACATGTCAATATTTTACATGTAGCCGACAGTTCCGGGTTGAATCATCTAGTCATACATAATTATTGTTATATCTTCCTGTTTCATTTCGATTTAATAGACATAACGGAAAAACAAATTTCGACATTTCAAAGTTCTGTGGGAAATACTTTTTCAAAAGTCGTATCCTTGTGACAATGAATTTTCTAAAAACGACATTTTGTTTTACGTAGATATATTGTCCGACGGCTATAGGTGTAGATTAGAGTACCTATGGGTACTTCTTATGATAATATACATACATACTCGTACTATGTTATGTGTTTTTCGCCTTTAAACGAGTATTTTTTAAATCTGTTTATCACTACATAACATAATACTTTTGAGAAAAAAAATATTATGTATTACAACAATGTTGTCCCGCCCTTTTAGGCCCTTTATGCCGCCCCATTTACGAACAATAACAACTGTATTTTATTACTTCGCTGATGTAGTATAAATTTTTTAGAGGTTTGTGTTAGAATATTGGCATACAATAGGTGATAATTTTACCAAGTTATGTGAAAATTCGCGTCTCAAAACCAAATAAGACTTTGTAAAACAATTGTCTTTTGAATAATTTCGGTCATGGTGACTCCACTTGAATTAGAGAATTCTTGATGGCACTAGGCTCATAAATATTGTAACTTGAGTGTCATGTAGGTACGTTGTATTTACTTATAAAAAATATTTTTTCCAACTTTAACAACTGCTGTAAAACTAAAACTTAAGTTTCATAATCGAGCCCACATAGTCGTAAATCCTCTTCTAAGAATAATTGCTACCTATTTTCAAAATAATTACAAAAATATTATTTTAAACATAAAAAATTACAAAGTAAAATCTACTCTTCTCTATATGACGATTTCTCTGAGACTCTTCACACAGTCAGATCATCACATTAGCAGCGATGTCACTGACACTAGCATGAGAACTGTAATATGCATAACAAATCGATAAGTAAGGTCCGGCGAACCGCAGTCGTAAGTTGTTCTACTGCAAAAAATATCAAATTATAACATAAGGCGTCTAACGCCTCGCGCGCTGGCACATAGGCGGCTTGAAGGGCGCCGCGCGTCACATGCCAATGACATCATGACGGGCCACTTACTGTTACCTAGTCTGTATGCGTGATCAGCGTTCCAAATGGCCTTTATTATTCATTTCATATCCAGACGCATAGCTATCTACAGAAAGGCACCGTGAAAGCAACAAATCATTAGTATGCATTAGTACCACCAACCGTTCTCTGTAGATTTTAAGTGTGCTTAAAATATAAATTGTTGGAGTCAATCAAATCTGATTTAAGGCGATTAGCTTCCACACAGTGGCGCCCTCACCTTAAATAAATTTATTGCTCGCTAAGTACATAATGTATCGAAAATTTAAACGTTGAGATTGAAGCTAAGGTTCTATAGTTTATTTACAAACTATAACCTCTGTCAAATATAGTTTGTTGTAGTAGTAGTAGGCAAAAGAGCAAAAACTGGCCACTTTTGGCACTTTTGCCTACTAATACTACAACGAACTATATTTTACAAAGGCTATTGTTTGTAAATAAACTATAGAACCTTGACTTTAATCTCAACGTTTGAATTTTTGATACATTATGTACTTAGCGAGCAATAAATTTAATTAAGATGAGGGCGCAATTTGAGGGTACTAATCACCTTAACGTCTAGCATTACATCAATGAGTACCTAGATAATAATGAAATAAACCTTATGCTTACATGATTATTAGAGAAGCAATAAGTCGACATTAAAGTAAAAGACCTTAGCGGCTTCATTTGGTGGTCCTGGACACCTAACTACCTACTTGATCGGGGTAGGCATTTGGCATGCACGGTGGGGCACCGGGCAGCGCAGCGAGCGGTGGAGGTGACACAGCGCTAAAAATAGCAAGTGCACGGCTACGGCCGGCGCGCCGGCCGAGCGAGCGGCGGGCGGCGAGCGTCGGGACCAGTCCCGGCAACCCCATCTCCCTCCCCCTCCAGTGCCCACCATCTTGTACTTTTCAGACTGAACCCGCACTCCACACTAACTGCCGGACATCAGAGACGTCCTGATTACCCATGTTAAACAAAATTTAGATCTTGTCTAATAAAAAATATGTTTAAGATTTTTCGAAATTCATAAACACTTAAATTAAATTGGTACTTAGAGAGTTGGACCGGGATTCGCAAACAACTCACCGATAAATTTATGTAATGATCGTGAACAAGATCTATCGAGAGAAACTTTAACATGGTTGCATAATAAAACGTGAACCGGTTCATATACCTCCTCTTATTTTAATATATCTCAGTCTTAAGCGAGCTTACAACCTTGCCATTTAAGTGTCAGTATGGTTATTGTTTTCGATTTTTATCTTAAATAATGAGTGAGAGGTAAGTTAGAACTTTATTTTTGATGATGTTATAGGATCAAAAATAAATTATGTTACTTGCATTGCATTGTAGGAATACTCTTTGGCGTCATAGCAGTTTGGTGTTTACCTACTTCGATTTACCTACAAGGTCGAGATAATAAGCAGACGCACCGCTTACGCTCATTAGCGTTGGCTATAAAAAAGAAACAATACTCGAACAATAGGTGTATATAAATACGAATTTAAAGTATTGTTTTGCAAATTAGCCGGTGCCACGAATGAACATAAAAAAATTCAACAAAAAATCGGCGGCGCATCGCTTCTAACATCCAAATTATCATCAGCGATAGCGATCTATGATGTTAAAACACGATCGACATTGAGTAGAAGAACACAGCCTTAAAAAACATTGATGCTTTCTATTGGTTTTTAATTCAGCTTGATAGAGTGTGTCAGCCTTTGCATTGGGCAAAGGCTGTAAATCAAGTCGCAAGGAGCGGGCCTTTTGTTTGAACTACCACAAGCCCACAATCAATGATGACGCCACTGAACAACATTCAATATGTAACCCCAATATTACATCTGTTTTATATGACTTCAAATATTTAATTGTTATACTTAGGTCCGGTAAGGAATTCATGCCAGATTCGGCCTTTCATATAGAAGTTAATAATACCTATCTTCTTCTCTTAGTCCCTTTAGCGACAGGTCCGTTGTACCCAAGGTGACTTTACATATAAAACATTCGGCACTATAAAGGTAAAAAATAAAATAAATCAATAGTCAGACATTTGTCACAATTTTAAATAGTGAATTTTGAAATGGACGTGGCCTTTTGCACCACAGGAAGATGATGTCATTACTTCGACTGGTTTAGCTTATTATTCGACTGGTGTTTAACGGAGATTCGAATATATTAACCGAGGACTAATAATAATGACGTTTTTTATAGATTTGGTCTGTAATAATTACTTGGTTTGATATTTGATTTATTTTCTCTTGTTTTGTATTAAAATGTCATAGTTATTTAAATAATAATGTGAGATAACTAAAACAAATCAAAAAAAGTAATCTAATATTTCTGATTTCGTATTATTAAACTTAACTTTCTACCTTCTACTAGTCATGTTTAAAAAAATCATTTTGCATGACTTCGAGTTGAATTTAGTTAGTCGATCAACAAACAAACCCCCCACGAAATAAATTCTTTTTTATTACGAGGTGCTGTTAAATTAGAGTGAACCTTAATTGAGACAGTAATTTTCCCATAAAATTCAAAAAGACTTATTCCCATAAAGCCCCCGTTCTTTATTTATTTTTACTTGATTGACCATCCGTGGTGTATTTAAAGACAAAGCTCGCTAGCTTTATTCCGAAGAGATTATAGCCGCCAGGCCAATCTTTCTCGGAACTTTAATTCCCCGTGCCCTTCGGCGACATTGAGATCATTCCCCGACGGGATACTACTAAGATTTTTTCTATCTTATTACACTTAACTGCTGCCTCCACCGACATAAAGAGGTTGTACGAAAAAAAAACTGTGCATAGTTAAAAGGTCGTTCAAAGAAGACACATACAATAAGATGAGATTTAAAAACAAACCACTCACGTCGTACTACTCGTACTTAATGCCCTCGCGACTTATTTCACGTTTTAATATCTTTGATTGAGCCCGGTCAGTCGTTGGCAATCCTTGTGCAAATCCTTTACAGTAGATTAATTGAACATGAGTTCGCAATCAAAATCAATTATATTCATACATCATTATCGATGTTGCTACTGCCATGAAAGAAGCTAGCCAATATAGCCAATTATAAAATAATATGAAAGAAGGTCTTCTGAATGAGATCATCCGAAGACCTCGACTGATGACACAAGACGTAGGTAATTAAATAACGACGGGCGGCGGGCCCTAGAAACGAATATCAATTCTACTTACTAAATATTTTATTTATTTATATTTAAAATTACTTTAAACATAAAACCAGCGGAGCATTTTTTAATGATCTACATTAGTTACATTAGCTTGTTTTAAAATAAGTACATAAATACTTACCTGTATCATAAAAGCGTTTAAAAAATAATATGTTAGACACAACATCTTAGACAGGTTTTCTGTTTCTAGCTTTTTTCGTATTTTGAAAATATATTATTAAGGATAACCTCTGTTTTTGTGAGACATAAAATAAAAATTAAGAATACTAAGTTTTTTTATTATTATATCGTATTATATTCTTATCCTTACTTTGTGATTATACTGTGTGAACTAGCATTGTAACTTCAGTTTTTTCCTTCCTGTAATCATACCCGACTAAGACCTTGCTCATCATTATGCTTTATACAATGAACAAGATGGATGATAACGATATTGGCTAAATAAAAAAACCAATGAGAATAACCACATAGAGTTGGTTTACTATATGGTCGATTATTTGGAATATTTTTGGTCCGTGCACTTATCACATTACACTGCGACTTCGTGGTTGTTTCAAATGGCAAACATCCAGTGTAGGTGTGGGCTTAAGACGGCCCCGTGCTATATCCGCTGGTTGTCGAAATCGGCACTTACGCAACGCATCTAAGAGCCGGTTCATTTATGTTTGAACAAGCGCGACCGTCTGCCTCAGATATACAGTTCTCGTTATTTTCATTGTGCACACCATACACGTTTAGCCTACTTGAACCCAAATCGAACATACCTACTGAGTAAACAGAATAACGTTATGCGCTTGATTGCGATAAGTATTGTTTACATTTTATTAGTATGGTACCGTAGCATGCGTCGGCGTAGCCGTTCCTAGTTTCGAAGCAGTAATTTAGATGTGATTCTACATTTCTACAAGTGCAAAGACGCCAATGCAAGGAGCTACGGGAAAGTACCGTTCGTAACGCACCGGTGAACAGCGTAACACGGGAAACATTACATCTCCTATTATCGTAACTCACTGGAAGTGGGTATTTATACTAACACATTTTTTATGTTTTGACTTCATTTCATGCAAGGACTACCAAAAGAATAAGATTTACACGTTTACTACGTTTTGAATATCTAGTTCTGTTAATCCTGATACCTAACCTAGGTGTTACTTTCAAAAAGACAGCCTTGAAACTGGCTATGGGGAATGCTCATCTTGAACAGTTAATGGAATTCTGGCAAAATTCGACAGGGCAATTATGGCAGGCGGCTCTGTGGCCGAAGAACCGGTCGGAGCAGTCTGGTTTTTCAGTTTGAAATTTCTATCAATGATTGCATTATGGAAATATTTTTTTTAAAAAGGGCAGAAATTCAAGTTCAGTAATAACTTCCCCGGAATTTTCGTTATAAAAAAAATATTGAAATTGCTATTTGGTGGTGGTGTTTCATTTTCCCACGTCTGAGAACGTGCCAGCTCTGAAAAAACCTTTTAGGATAACATTCGTCTCTACAATGTTAAAATGTCCAACTCTCACGAATGAGACGAAGTTTATTTTTAACCGACTTCCAAAAAAGGAGGAGGTTCTATGTTCGTCTGTATATTTGTTTTTTTTTTTTTTTTTGTATGTGTGTATGTCCACCGATTACTCGAAGACGGCTAGACCGATTGAAATGATTCAAACGTTATTACATTAGGCACACTCCCAAGTTGGTCCCATTTTTTAAAATTTGGAAATCGGTTCAGTACTTTTCAAGTAATTTTGAAAAAAAGCACGAAAATAGTATGATTTTGTGTGAATTACCTCGATGGTTGGTCGTATTACTTCTTTGTTTATGAACTGAATGAGATAATTATTTTTTTGTTGGAAGAGGGATATCTTAAGTGTAGTTTTTTAACCGACTTAAAAAAGGAGGTTCTCAGTTTGACCCGTATTTAAGTATGTTTCTCCGCGATTATCTTACGTTTGGCTGAGCTGATTTTTCTACATATATAATATACCTTACCTACAAGGTACCTACACTAAAAATAAAAAAATAAAAAATTGTTTAAAAACAACAAAAAACCGACTTCAAAAAACCTACCTCTAAAAAGCAAAAAATAATATTCGTAATAATAAAAATACGTCTATTGAAGTCGGGTGGGGCTTTTATATAGAATAAAAAAAAGGAATTTGTACTCCAGCCCCACCCGACTTCAATAGACGTATTTTTATTATTACGAATATTATTTCTTGCTTTTTAGAGGTAGGTTTTTTGAAGTCGGTTTTTTGTTTTTTTTTAAACAATTTTATTCTAAAGAAGTAGCCATAGACAACGCGCAAAGCAATTTGTTAATAATAATTTTGGTTTGTGACATAAAGTTAGTTAGTGTCAGTGTTAATTTCAGAATTTCATAAAGCATTGTAAATAATTTAAATACACTGAGGAAACTCAAATCAACAAAATGATAATTTAAAACTCATAGGCGTGACACTTATGCATGAGCCACATTACAAGAAGACTAAGAATTAATTACTACAACATGTCCTCAATCCATGCCTTCGGCATGCCGAAGGCATGGAACATAAGTGAGGTGATTCTGTTCTTTAAAAAGGGTAACAAGTCCCTCTTAAAGAACTACAGACCCATCTCACTTCTGAGCCATGTCTATAAGTTGTTTTCGAGAGTCCTTACGAATCGTCTCGCTCGCAGGTTCGACGACTTCCAACCCCCCGAACAGGCCGGGTTTCGAAAAGGCTTTAGCACCATAGACCACATCCATACGCTGCGGCAGGTTATACAGAAGACCGAGGAGTATAATCTGCCACTTTGCTTGGCGTTCGTGGACTATGAGAAAGCCTTTGATTCGATCGAAACCTGGGCGGTGCTGCAGTCTCTCCAAAGGTGCCAAGTGGACTATAGGTATATCGAGGTGCTGAGGTACTTATACAAAAATGCCACCATGTCAATCCGAGTACAGAACCAGAGCACAAATCCTATCCAGCTGCAGCGTGGTGTGAGACAGGGAGACGTTATTTCTCCGAAACTGTTCACAGCTGCGTTGGAGGACATCTTTAAGCTCTTGGACTGGAAAGGACTCGGCATCAACATTAATGGCCAGTACCTAACACACCTTCGTTTTGCCGATGATATAGTCCTTATGGCTGAGACCATGGAAGACCTGAACACAATGCTCGAAGATCTCCGTAGTGCTTCCCAAAGAGTGGGTCTCAGGATGAACATGGATAAGACGAAAATTATGTCAAATGCCCATGTTGTACCCTCTCCAGTTCATGTTGGGAACACTACACTTGAAGTTGTTGACCATTACGTATACCTAGGACAGGCAATCCAGTTAGGTAAGTCCAACTTCGAGAAAGAGATCTCTCGTCGAATCCAACTCGGGTGGGCAGCATTCGGGAAGCTTCGAAAAATCTTCGCGTCCGACTTACCTCAGTGTCTCAAGACGAAAGTCTATGAACAGTGTGTGTTGCCAGTGATGACTTACGGCAGTGAAACGTGGTCGCTAACTATGGGTCTCATAAGGAGGCTCAAGGTCACCCAGCGTGCAATGGAGAGAGCCATGCTCGGCGTTTCCCTGCGTGATCGAATCAGAAACGAAGAGATCCGCAAGAGAACTAAAGTAACCGACATCGCTCGAAGGATTGCTCAGCTGAAGTGGCAATGGGCGGGACACATAGCGAGAAGAACCGATGGCCGTTGGGGCGGAAAGGTTCTGGAATGGCGACCGCGCACCGGACGGCGCTCCGTGGGTAGGCCCCCGACAATGTGGACCGACGATCTGGTGAAGGTCGCGGGAAGCCGCTGGATGCGGGCAGCGCAGGACCGATCGTCGTGGAGATCCTTAGGGGAGGCCTATACCCAGCAGTGGGTGTTGTGCGGCTGATATGATGATGATGATGATGTCCTCAATCAATTCACTAATTTATTGGAGATTTTTGACAGTTTTGTATAAATAACTTAATGAGCTGCTAACTGCGAGAACTATACAAAACAGAAAGTAATTTCACAAGTTTTTTTTTTGAAACTCTCCATTATCTAATCTCTATTACAAATAAATAAATTAAAAATAAATATTAAATTGCTTACGTAAAAAAAAATCTGTAACAAAAAACAACTGACTATTTCTACTAAATAAGCTATCAGATTGAATGCTTAAGTATTCATTAAAAGTACTTACCAAGCAATATCAAAATTCAAGGTTGTCAATCGAGCCACGTCATTGAGTCATTCCGCTAAAATCAAAGTAAACAAAGGTCACGTTGAAAATATATACGCTATAAATGTCATTTGCAGAGTCTACTAAAGAGTTAATAATAACATTTTCACTTCTCATGCTCGTAAAGTTCGTCATTATGTTGGGTATAGGCTGCATAAAATCGCTTTTCATGCTCTAGAGCATAAAGTAAAATCTTCGTCTAAGTTCAGACTTTAAGACAAAGGTCGTCAGGTAAACAGCCACACGCAATTAAACTTCGTTAATCAAACTTCATTTTTATACATAATCCAGGTTTAATACTTTTTTTTACAATTTTTGAAACCTTGATGAATTTTTTTTTTCTATTTTTGATTAGTGCTATCAAATGAAAGGCCTTGATGAGCACATTCCAAAATTATATAAATTGTCACTAAAATTTAAAAAAAAAAAAATATTTTTTTTGAATATGGGTATCAAATGACAGCTCTTGATGAGCACGTCCCAAAAATATGTAATTTTTCACAAAAATTGAAGTTTTTTTTTTTTTAAGTTTTTGAATATGGGTATCAAATGAATTTTGAATATGGGTATCAAATGAAAGGCCTTGGTGAGCACATTCTAAAATTATATAATTTGTCACTAAAATTTAAGAAATAAATTTTTTTTTTCAATTTTTGAATATGGGTATCAAATGAAAGGCCTTGGTGAGCACATTCAAAAATTATATAATTTGTCACTTTTTTTCAATATTGTTGAAAAAAAAAGTTTAATTTCCTATTTCCTCACAATCGAAGTGAAAAGCAGAGTGTATAACTCGTACATAAAACCCATTTTATGCACTTGTTGTACAATCTACTATATTTGCTGACTATTTTGACGGGCGAAACATCTTCAATAACAAAGATGTAGAATGTAACAATGCATATGTTATTTTTATTTATAAAATCAAAAACTATTACAAAATCACCTACTTACCTTAAGAATTATAAAGGTAAAATATTTATTTATACGCTAAAATATAAAATGTAATATGAAACTTTTGTCTCATATCACAAAAATTTTATTGTCATTGAAGATCATATCTTAATAATTATGTTAATGTCATCATCAGTTGGGAGTGTATAGCGATCTGAATCTCCTCCATTCAGTCCCTTGATGGCCATCATCAGATCACAGCTAGGTCAATCCCTGACGGAGAACCAAGGCTTCTAAGTTAGCTCATTTGTATGAAAATCGACTGGTGTTTTTAATTATGTGACCGCCACAATATTTTTAAAACCGCTAAATGATTTACTAACAATAACAGGTAATGTCATTGAATAGAACTTACTGTTTTGTTACCGTCGTGTATAGGAAGTGGAAATCACGATTCGTGTGTCACTTTGTATATCTAACTAGAGGTACTAATTATGTCCCGACTCAGTCCTAAAAACAACATTTTACCTTCGTGCTAATAGTAGATTATTGCATCGAGCACAAATTACTTAAGGCGAGGTGCATAATCTGCTTTTCTTTCAACTATTACCTATAGGAAAGAAACTCATGTCAAACAGTTAAAATAGAAGTTTAATTTAAAAAAAAACAATCAAAATTAACAAAGTTCTTTCGCCGCCAGATCACTTTTTAAATTTCTTTCATTTTTAAATCAGAGTTAGCAGAAATCATTTTTTAAATTTGGAACAAGTAGGATAGAAACGAATAATACGTACGTAAAAAAAGTATTGCATCGGCTGGCTGAATAGAGCTAAATCCATTGAGATTGGCACCTTTTGGTGCGATTAAAAAAACTGTGCAATAATGAAATTTCATACATTTTTATTGCTCTAGAGCTTAGAGTAAGACGCGTTTCTGTTCGTACGAAGCCGCGATGCTCGAAGCTCTAGAGCATTAAAGACTCGCTATGTACTGAGTTTTTAGTGTGATTGTGATGAAATTAAAGCATAGTTGGAAGAAAAAGATATTATTATTGTTTGTTTACATAAAATGATTTTACATACTGGGATTTTATTTAATACTTCCAGTTCTTATTTTACGCTTGTATACTTTATTATCATATGAAGATAAGACAAGTATGCATACATAGGTGTTTCATAAAGAGGTATACTATAATTAACTATAATATAGCAATACGTGGCATGCAAGAACGAAGGGCTGGCTGTATCGCGAAGTACGAGGCTTTGCATAATGCATAAGCGAGGAGCAATGGCCGTAGCAATCTGCTTGTAATTAGTCCGGGCTGCGAAGCCGGCGCGGCAGGCGCTGCCCGACCCCGCGGTGCGTCCTCCGTCCTACGTGGTTTATTCCCGAAACCCCGCACAATAATCGTATTGAAAATACTAATAAAATGTAAAGAAAAAATAGGAAAAAATGTAAAGTACAATCTAAATATAAAAGAAGACTCTGACTGACTGAACGACAGTCGACATGTCCTAGAGTCGCAGTCGCACAGTACGCACAGCCCAAACTGCTGGGTCTAGAGTTAGACTGTAGAACTAAAGATTCCAAATTTAGCACGTAGGTTCCTTATTAGGTCTAGGGGTGCACTAAGAAATGATTTTTCAAAATTCACCTCCTAAAGAGGTAAAGTAGGGGATGAAAATCCCTCAGTTTCAAAGCTAGGATCTTTTAATTTTGTGTTTTCTGGCGATTGAAAATTAAAATAAGGGTGAAAGGGCGGGATAATAAATCCTTTTCAATTTTTGAAGTCAGTTAAAAAAAGAGACATGGTGTTGAATTATCTTAGCATTGAAGGGAAATTATATTTTAATCGGAAAACGACAACACACATTTCAATACAACTTATTACTGCTAATTTTGAAATTAAATAATCTCCCTTCGCCTGCCAGGAAACTACAACATTATAAAAGACACAAGTTTTTTGTATTGTTATACAAAAATATAGTTATACAAAAACAGACAATAGACTTGAGTCTATAAAACACCTCGTTAGTAGAATTAACGTGTCATTATTGACTGGCAACACAAAAACCACCCGTCACGATTAAATTTTTCTTTTCTTCGTCGCACCTTGGAAAAAAGTGGCATATAGGATCGTACCTTTCCAGATGGATTCTCACGCAACGTCACTTAACATACTTACAAGCTACTGCTCCACCCACGACCCGCCTGCTGCAGCCTATAGACTTAGCCCCGTTAGTCCAATTCTCTAACATATTTCCATGTATGGGACCAACTCTGAAATCGCGAAAAAAAATCAGCTGTTTCATACAAAAATTAATAACGAAAATATCAAAATGTATGAAACAGCTGTTTTTTGTGATTTCAGAGTTGGTAGCATAGGAAAAGTTGTTCAGTTTGATGGTCCCTATCTACCATAATCGGACGAGTAATAAAGGGTGTCAGCTACATGACTACCATACTAAATAATATACTAGAAAAAATACGACTCGCACCAGATCAATACTCAGACGGGAATCGAACCCGCGACCTTTGGATATCCGGTCCAATGCTCTGACCGCTGAGCTACCGAGTCACTAGTGACATCGCCGAATTTCTTCTAGTATATCCTACTTTTACGCTGCAAGCCAGCGTTATTTCACCAATGTGAGGAATTACCTCGACATTCAATTGAAATATCTTTCCAGATATTTGGCAATCGATTAAGATGAAATAGCTATATAATTTTTAAATTTGAGATTTTTGCATTCACAATGCTATTTTTACACAATACTAAATAATATACTAGAAAAAATACGACTCGCACCAGATCAATACTCAGACGGGAATCGAACCCGCGACCTTTGGATATCCGGTCCAATGCTCTGACCGCTTTTTTCTAGTATATTATTTAGTATTGTGTAAAAATAGCATTGTGAATGCAAAAATCTCAAATTTAAAAATTATATAGCTATTTCATCTTAATCGATTGCCAAATATCTGGAAAGATATTTCAATTGAATGTCGAGGTAATTCCTCACATTGGTGAAATAACGCTGGCTTGCAGCGTAAGAGTAGGATATACTAGAAGAAATTCGGCGATGTCACTAGTGACTCGGTAGCTCAGCGGTCAGAGCATTGGACCGGATATCCAAAGGTTCAATTCCAGTCTGAGTATTGATCTGGTGCGAGTCGTATTTTTTCTAGTATATTATTTAGTATTGTGTAAAAATAGCATTGTGAATGCAAAAATCTCAAATTTAAAAATGACTACCATAACTATTCAGCTTGGGTCTAAAACATTTGCAACACCAAATCATTGTTTTTAGTCAATACTGATCGCATCCCCTCGATCCTTGAAGTTGTTTGTAACCCCAAATATACTCTGCATGATGATTTTGCAAAAAAAGAGCTAAGAGCTAAGATTATATTTAATTTTAACACTTAATATTAAAATATTAACAACATAGCAAATATCGTAAATAAACAAATAGGTAATCACGATAAAACAAAATAAGTGATAAAACTATTAGGTATTTTCGTCGATGCAAAATTGATTGATCCCCTTACTTACCCATCCCATCCCATCGACCTTGGCCACTCCTAAATTAGACTCATCTTACCAACGTACTGCCTCAGCTAATCTGAACTGTCAATCTTAAAAGAATAATTATAAAGCTTAAGTACAGAATAGGTGCTATTCTTCACTCTTGTTGTTAAGTCGCATCAATGTTATCTCGATTTTAATTATTGCATGCATCAATATAATAATTACTTAAGCGATCAATCCGTTCGGCGTTTAACTTTGCTGCTTGGATAAAAAGGATCATTGAACGCCATAACCGGATATTATTAATTGGTTCCTGTGAGACAGTCTAGCTAGATTCTTACTTGGAATACTTATACTGGCAAATTAACATAGCTTTTTTCAAACAAACTTGTATCTGGATACTAAAATTAATATTTATTGACCTTTATATATAAAAGATTTTTGAATCGTTATTTTTTGCAATGTAGTTACAAGTAAATAAATTCTAAATGGTATGGTAACGTAATATCATCTTAGTATCCCTCTCTTTCTTTCCGTCATGCTATGGAGATCTTGTGGAGGAAGTGTTCATTTTACGATCGAATGAGTTAGCTTTTTACAAGACAAAAGACCAAACCGGTTGAAGATCGACAGTAGATCCCGATGGGTGTTTATACTCACGTTCACGATTGATTCATTTTTTTTAAATAAAAAGTTTATTATTAAAATTTAGTCAAATCTATAAAATAAATAACTAATTAAGTAACTATAATATTATATAAATATATAAGCAAGAAAGTTGTAAATTGTAATTTTTATTCCTGGCTATACGGATTGCAGAAAATGTTCACAAGTTTGAATACTCACTAGTCTCATAAACTCTAAGTAGGATACCTAAATTGAAAAAAAACCAAAAAAAAACAACTAATAATGACTCCGTAGCGACCGTAGCATTATATTTGATTACGTAACACAATCTTATCTCATCCTTACTTCCTGCTTTGCAAATACAACCGCAGTGAGATCATTAATGTTTTTAATATGTAGCAAAAACAAATAAAAATACCTTAAGCTATTACATTAATTATGATGTAGAAATTAATCGATTAAAAATTTATGTCGTAAAGAACTTTTATGACAAGTTGTATGAAATTACTGCAATTAGATGAGTAATAGTAATTAATTGTGTACCTAATTATCTGCCGCCCGTGGTAGGGTTAGCAATAAAGTACGGCAACAAGCACGCAACCACTTGACCAGACTGCCTCGACACTGTTCCGTTGGGTTAGCGAGAATAATAATCTGGATTTAGATACGGCTGAATCCGCTTAGATCATTTACTTACAGTGTATCTTCGATCTAAATTACCTGATTTGCAGTTTGATTGAATTACGAAACTGATTGTTTTCTTGCGGACCATTCAAACTTTTACGAAATCAATTCAAATTAAAGTGTTGTTTTCGAGATCAAAAATCTTCGAAAATTTTGATCTGATGAGGCAATTTCTATTTCTATACTTGTTACTCAATTTAAGGATTCAGTTTTATCAAAATCCAAATGTCGTCGCTTAATTTCGCAATCATGAACCAGTGCCATATAAGTCCTGTCATAATTTACATTAGACGCTAAATTATCTACCTCTTAAATCAACGTTGCTAAGGAACTCGTTGTTTAATGCCATATTTGAAACTCATCAAGCCTTTTTTACCGACTTCCAAAAAAGGAGGAGGTTCTTTGTTCGTCTGTATTTTTTTTTTGTCTATGTCCACCGATTACTCGAAGACGGCTGGACCGATTGAAATGATTCAAGCGTTGTTACATTAGAAAAACTCCCAAGTTAGTCCCATTTTTTAAAATTTGGAAATCGGTTCAGTACTTTTCATGTAATCTTGAAAAAAGCACGAAAATAGTATGATTTTGTGTGAACTACCTCGATGATCAGCCGTATAACTTCTTTGTTTATGGACCGAATAAGATAATTATTTTTTTGTTGGAAAAGGGATATCTTAAGTGTAGTTCTTTAACCGACTTAAAAAAAGGAGGTTCTTAGTTTGACCCGTATGTATGTATGTATGTTTCTCCGCGGTTAACTTACGTTTGGCTGAGCCGATTTTTCTACCTAAATAAAACCTACACTACCTAATACAGAAGGTACCTACACAAAAAAATAAAAAATTGTTTAAAAACACAAAAAAACCGACTTCAAAAAACCTACCTCTAAAGAGCAAGAAATAATATTCGTAATAATAAAAACACGTCTAATGAAGTCGGGTGGGGCTTTTAAAATAAAAAATAGCTATTTGTACTACTACAATAGACGTGTTTTTATTATTACGAATATTATTTCTTGCTCTTTAGAGGTAGGTTTTTTGAAGTCGGTTTTTTGTTTTTTTGATAAAAAAAAATTATTTGTGTAAGTAAACCTGTGTAAAACTGTTATAACTGAATGGCTTCTAACTCTCGACTACGACGACACCGAGCACTTCCTGCTTCTTATTACCTAAATAATAACCCACTACTACCAACAACATGCATATTAACTACAACAATTACTACTACACACAACACAACCCACACTTCATGCACACGCAAATGTTAATTTACATTCGCTCCATAGACTAATTATAATAATACTGATTTACCCTTTAAAAAACTTCCACACAGCTCACACCTTAACTACCTAACTCTCATAATTTGTAATGAATACACCATGTTGGGGCACTGGTGACCTGTAATACGGGTTTTTTTAAAACCTATCTCGGGCATCCGTCCTCACATAATGGCTTCTTTATTTTGTTACTATCAGTAAGTTAAGTTCTTTGTGTAACCAACCATTGTGTGATGGAAAATAAATACATTTTTATTTATTTATTTTATATTTATTTATTTATTTTAGCTCCTTTCTATGTGAGGCCGGTCATTAGTGGCGGCGGCGGCGATGGCGGTGGCTGGCGGTGGCATGACATCAGTGTCGTATCACCGCTCCACTGCTGCCAATCCGCCACTCAAGGTGACGAGCTTTATTCCTCAAGTGCATCCTCCAAAGAGCTCACGTCTTTGTATGTAATTTCAGAGATTAGCGTCTAACAAGCTGATTACATGTATATTCAATATTATATACTTTGTATTGTTTACTTTGCTTAATATTATTAAATTACTTCTTTTACGCTATTGGACGCTGGAAATAGACAGGTTTTTCGAAGTTGCAAATTTAAATTCACACTACCCTAACAGACCCATACAACATACCAAAAATGCAGAACTACACGCTTTGCGAATTTTAGCCTCCTTTTAGGGTTCCGTACCAAAATGGTAAAAAGGAACCCTTATGGTGGGACTTAGTCTGTCTGTCACAGCTGGATATCTCGAGAACTACGAGTACTAATGGTATCAACTTGAATTTGGAATAGTTAAAGATGACGTTTGTCCAACTATTTTGCAAATAAGAAAGAAATAAAAAAATAAATATTTCAACAACAGGGACTGAAAAGGGGTCCTAACAATTTTAAGTGGGGTAATTTTTTTCTTTTTTTTAGGCCGCATAGTTTTCGACTTTTGATGAAAAATGTAAAAAAAAATACCGTTCCCCCCCCCTTAACTCCGAAGTTTGCAAAGAGAAAAATCTGAAATAATTCTATGTGATAGTAGTTTATGTAAAGATTACAGGAAAAATAAAACGATGTCTCCATATAACACACTTTTTTAGAAATTCAAAAAACAAACAAAAAATTTATTAGTTCCTCTACCAGTCAACAGATGGCCCTGACTCAAGAAAAATAAATTTAGTTCCACTAACGGTCAAAAGATGGCGCTGGTCTAAGAAAAAAAAATAGTTCCACTATCGGCCAAGAGATGGTGCTGACCTAATACTGCAATAATAATTTTATTATTCTACAGCAGGCTTTGCAGTGTGTTTATTATGATGGTACGGAAACCCTCGGTGCGCGAGTCCGACTCGCTCTTGCTTGACCGGTTTTTTGTCTATTTCCAACGGTCTACCAGAGAGATAAAAATATGATGTAAGTATAATAAACTTATTTCATATGCTTAGTTATTAGGCAACCTATCCCGGATATCCTTCGATCAGTGTTTTTTTTATTTGTAAGATGAATAATTTAATATACTTAGTAACATATTATATAGGAATTGAGATTCAGTAAGTGGTAGGTAAGACGGGAAATGGTATTAGGCGTTATAAATATGCAATAGTATTTGACCGCAAATAGATGACACATAAAATGGCTTTGATTTTTGAACTTCAACGTTTATTAGTTTTAAGAATAAAGTAGTACTTATATCTATTCTGTGGAATAAGATTAAGTTAGCGGTAGCAAGCATTATATAATTTAATAACCTGTATGATTAATTCTGTAGATCAGAAATGCTGTCAATCTTTTTCGATCTAGTGCGAATATTTGTGATAACTTCTAATTTACACATTTACATGAGCCAATCACATGCCACTTGACAGCAAACGTATGGACCATCAAAGAGCTAGTATTTATGGTCTATAAATATTATAATAAGCTCGTTACTGAACCGGCGGTCGAGGATCTGCATTCAGAAGCAATAACAACAGTCAACATTCCGCGCAACAAGCCTCGTTAATAGGGTATACTCGTAAGCATATTCAATTTTCTTATAGAATTCAGTTACCTAAAGGATAGTTGATGTACCATATATGGTAGGTACCTACTTGATATTACCTGTACCTTTGACACACGTGACATCATCCAAGAGGATGACCACAATACAACTCATATATAATTTCCTTATAAGTAATAAGCGATCACAAAGTAACTGACACGATAGCAAAGTGTGAGCTGGTGTGTGATATCAGTTAGCAAGGGGCACGATTTCTTAAACACCCATATATGTTGGTGATGTCAGCCTGCCGCGATGACGGAAATACGTTCAAGGTGATGCAGAGAAATAGACGAGTCGACACCTAAACGTTCGGTGGCATATGTTCGCTGCGCCAGGCAGCGCCAGCGCCAGCGCCGCGCCGCGCCGTGGGCGAGGGCCTCGACCGCTATTTCGTAGGCCTGTCGCTTGTTCAACACATTTACACAAACGACTCACGAAATCTGTCTGCATTTGCGAGCAAACAGACTTAAAATGTTTACACTGTCCATTCGTGTCCTCATTTATATGCTCAAGTAAACAGTAAACCACTTTTTAAAGCAAAATAAAAAATCATAACTCGCCACGTTTCGCGTAAAACTAAAAAAAATTGAGTCGAAAATTGTTATTTAATAAAATTGATTGTGCTGTTTTTGAAGGTAGTCAATTTAAAGCCATCTTTGAAAGTAAATTTAATTAGCTACGGAAGTTATACGAGGTGGTTTACTCTTTGGTTAACTGTAACCACATTTTTAATCAAACTAATGATGTCTAAACCAAACCGACATCATTACTGATATTTTTTTGCATTACTGTGCTTACAAAGAACAATAGTTACATAGAAATATAACTCTTAAATATGAACTCTTAAATCTCACACACACTCTTAAATGGTAACTCTTAAATAGAAATTCAAGAGTCACCAAGCTAGCTGAATTATCCATCCATGTACCAAGTCATCGAATACTCAGATTACAACATAACGTTCAAAGTCGTGAGGTTTGCAAGAGTATTGTAATTAAACAAGCTAGTGTCGAGGGACCAGTTTGTTCAAATGTGGATATCACGGGGGTTCAACGCTCGAGAACGGTCGGGCTCCGGTGCGGGGCAGCGCGGGCGCACCGCTGCCGCCGCGCCCGTGCGGCGAGCGAGCGCCCGCGCCGGCCCGGCGCACGGCGTCACACGCGACTTATCGTGCCACTGTCTCTTATCCGTGATCGCATAATGGCACATTACAACAGTAAACGACTTTTGTGACGCCCGAGCTCTACAACCACAACATTCATTTCTCACATGAAGAGAAATAATTATTTCAAAATATGAAGTGGACTTTCCAGTTTTGAAATTCTCAAACCTTACATTTTAGAGATTGTACTTCACTGCAAAAAGGTATAAAACAAAAAAGTTTACTTACTTATTGTTCCTAGCTAACATTAAAATTACCTCAAATAAAAATCATATTTCACAACTCTACAACTGTAATCTAGTCATATTTTACAAGGAGTTCCATTGGGCCAAAAGCCTATACAAAAAAAAACCGACTTCAAAAAACCTGCCTCTAAAAAAAGTAAGAAATAATATACAAATCATTAGATACGCATTATCATTGTTATAATAAAACACGTCTATTAAAGTCGGGTGGGGCTGGAGTACATCTTCCTTTTTTTATTCTAAAAGCCCCACCCGACTTCAATTGACGTGTTTTATTATAACAATGATAATGCGTATCTAATGATTTGTATATTATTTCTTACTTTTTTTAGAGGCAGGTTTTTTGAAGTCGGTTTTTTTGTTTTTTAAACAATTTTTTTATTTTTAGTGTAAGTACCTTGTAAGTATATTATCTAGGTAGATAAAACATGGGTAGACCCAAAGTTATTTTTTTTTTAATTTAACTTTTTTGTGTAAGTATGGTATATTTAGCGACGATATTATCTAAGTTACAATAGTCTTATGTCAATAGCTCATCACCTTTTACAAAATACTGGTTTTCCCGACGCAGGGGCGTTAGTTCTTGAGGAGTTCTCCTGGTACTTCACTATCAGCTCCACTTCACCATATGCATTATGAGGAAGAACATAAATAGCCTAGCAACCGTATTAAAGTAATCGTATCGCACCAGTGAGATACTTAGTTTAGTACCTATTGAATAGTTCCGGTGATCATCTATGGTCTTCATCATCAGTTCCACTTCACCAAAATGGTACTTTTCGAAAGCAAATGCACGAGTTACTTAAGAAAATATCAAAATCGCTATAGGTGTGCCTATAATATTTGAAGAGTTCCCTTGATTTCTCCAGGATCCCATCATCAGATCGTGATCTTATGACAATGGGACCAATCTGTAACTATATGCTTTCAAACAAAAAAATAATTTTTAAAATCGGTTTGAGATTGACAAAGTTATGTTAAAACATACATAAAAAAAAAACCGTCGACTTGAGAACCTCCTCCTTTTTTTGAAGTCGGTTAAAAATAGATTTGAATGCAAAGCTCAACTCACGACTGCGCAATGAAATTAAATCAACCGATAATTACAGATTCAAGATTCCCGTTGAACTCTTTTGTATGAACGCTCCCAACGCGCGGCGTAGGCCAGCCCTTGACGCCCGCGGCTGCGTCAAAATAATGAATAAAATACCGAATCCGTCACACAACAATGAGGCGTTATTAGGAAACTGGACGCCACTGATTTCATCACAGATATACCCGCAGCGCCTCAATCAAGAAGGAATTTATCAAGCTGCCAGTGGAAGAAAGTAAAGATAAACATCTACCTCATCATTAAGGTTGTACAATGGCTCTTTTATGATTTTACAGTTAGCTCAAATAACCAAGAGAAGTAAAAAATATTAAATGATTAATGCCTAGCCTATGTTGCCAGATTTGCGGATATTATTGCATACACTTACCTCAAATAATAGGGGTTAAAGTTGATTATGAAATTGCCAAAAAAAATTTGTCGCACAGAGAGACTCATAACTTCTATTATGTATTTTTTTCACTTAACACAAACATGTGGCATTAGCTGAGTATCTAAACATTTGTGCATAATAGTTTTTCAACAAAAGCGTTCATATGGTTATTAAATAAAAAGAAAATGTTAGTATGGAAATGAGTTAGTACCTAAACACAACAAAAAGGTAACGTATTGTTAAAATTTACTGAAAAAAATGCATTTCTTTTTTTGTCTTTTACATGCGCCCCACGTTTTTCGATTTAAAACTTTTGCAAGGTTATCAAATCTTTACGGCAGAAATTATTTATACTTCTAAGTCCGCTTTAAAAACGTGTTTTAAAAAAAACGTTTTTTTCAGTAAAAAAATATTATTTTCTGCTTTTTAGTCAACGATCTAAAACTAAAAATTACACAATCTCCTATCGGAGTACTCGTCAAGACGAATAAAACGAGCCCAAACTCGATGGGGTTGCATGGTTTTAATTACAGAGTTCCCTCTCCATTCATTTCGGCTCCATCATCAAATCAGCTCAATGACGACACCATAATATTACAGTGTCTTCCAGTTCTAACCTATGTTCAAAGTTTCAAGTCTCTAGCTTATTGGGAAGCTAGTACAAAATCGTTCGCTGTGGACAATCAAACAAAGAAACAAATTAACGATAAATCAACTTAAGGTGGTACCCTGAGCGAAAGTGGCGCCGCGGTGAATTATATTTAATATTATAATTCTAATACACAATTTTAAAATTGTTTATCGTGGAGATTTTAGGGCCCACAGTCTAGTATTTTTAGACGGTATCGTTACATTCCCTCGTAGTCACTGCTAGAAGTAGATAGCAAAACTGCTAAAATTGGCCGTTTTTGACACATTTGCTATCTACTTCTACGAATGACTACGAGGGCATGTAGTGATACCTTCTAAAAATACTAGACCATGGGCCCTAAAATCTCCACGATAAACATTATTAAAATCTTTTTCTATTAATAACTTATTAATTAAAAACCTCTGAGGGCGCCACTTTCGGTCATACAACCGCCTTAATAAAAACATGCTAAAATACATGTTTCGAGTTAAAACTGTGCTGATTATGTTTTTATTTTCCGAATCCCAAGACAATGATTATGACCCTGAAACATGCGACTGGGAAAATACGTGGCTCAAGCAACTTGCAACATAGCTTGTCATGATGATAAACACGATAACATCATCAACCACCGCTACTGCGCTTTTAATATCCAATAAATGCATTACAACCTTTTTGTACTAATTACTAGATTATTCGTTGAAGTAGCGTTAATTCAAGTGGGCTGTACGATAGATTACGTAGGTAATTTAATTCTTTCTAGGTATTCAGCAAAGGTCACGTTGTGCGGTGACCGTGGCGGCCAGAGGGCACTGTGCGAACTCCGGAGGAGGGGAATGACGTAAGTCTCAATTTTTGTTGAATGTGATAAGTATTTTACTTACATTTTCTCTCCCGCCCCTGATAGCTTTTCGTATAAAGCTGCCCCATTTACAATAATTTGTCATTAAATTTAATAAAATAAAATATTAAATTAATTTTTAATTAATTATAAAATAAATAAAATATTTAATTGAATTGGGTAACCCCAATGAGGATCAGTAACGATTTTTGTTTAGTGGCTTATCAGAAAGCTTATGCCACCACATGACTAACTGATTTTTTTTACGATATCTCTTAAACCTGAGAAGTTATACGAACTAAAATACTGTTATTTTGGGGGTCCTTGGGGGTACTCAACCTACAGGTCAGGATCTGATGATGGGATCCTGGAGAAATCAAGGGAACCCTTCAAATGTTATAGGCACACCTATAGCTATTTAGGTATTTTATTTAGTAACTTATGTATTTGCTTTTGGAAAGCACCATTTGGTGAAGTGGAACTAATGATGAAGACCACGGGTGGTCATCAGAACTATTCAATACTAATTATTTCATGGGTGCGATACGATTACTTTAACAATGGTTGCCAAGCAATTTATGCTCATCATGATGCATATGGTGAAGTGGAGCTGTTGGTGAGGACCAGGAGCCACCAGGAGCGGGAAAAACGTTTCACAGTGTTTCTTTTTACCCGACTACAAGGGGGTTATGTTTTTCGCGCGTATCTTGTATGTTTGTAAGTTTTATTACCTCATAATCTTTGAAACGGCTGAACGGATTTCTATGATTAAGATATCGTTAGATTTGTCTTGTCAGCCCAAGTGTTTTTAAGAAGGCGGCGTTATACTTGATTTGTGGTATCATTAGCTTTTATTTAGTTTTTTTTTTAAATATCTGTAGGACATCTAGATCCGGAAAAAATAGTATTTTTTGCAAGGCCATCCTAAATAAAAAGTAAAATTCAAAATGGCGGTCATTCTAACAGGAGAGGGGATGGACCCCAAACCTAATAGGTGTTTTTGTCGATAAACAAGTTATATTTTACAAAAAAATTATTAAATTATTAAATAATATACTTGTATTATTAAACAATATAACAATAATACTAGATAATTACATACAAAAAAAACCGGCCAAGTGCGTGTCGCGCCACGCGCCGTAGGGTTCCGTAGTTACCTTATATACCATACCATATTTAATACCACTATCATTTTTCGTCTGTAAAAATAACTTTGTTTTTCACAGTGTTGGTATGAATGACAAAGTTATATTGCGGTTTTGGAAAATATGATATATCTCGAAAACTAATTACTATATCTCGTTCAAACCAATTTTTAGTGAAAGTTTTTATTAAGATCTATAGCATATATTTTTTTAGATTTTTCACTCACCTGTTTCAAAAGTTAGAAGGGGGGGGGGGGGGCACACATTTTACCATTTTACACATTTTACCACTTTGGCAGTGGTTATTTTTCAAACGGTTGACTTTGAGAAAAATTGTCTTAGAAACCTCAATGTCATTTTTGAAGACCTATCTATAGACACCCCGCACGTATTGGTATGAAGAAAATTATTTTTTTCAGTTTCAGTTCCATGTATGGGTAGCCCCCCCTTAATCTTTATTTTTGTGTTAAAATCGTTAAGCGGTTAACAGAATACATCTACCTACTAAGTTTCAACTGTGTAATTCTTATACTTTCGGACGACTGAAACTGACTTTTCGACGACGATATGACGAATCTATAAGGGTTCCGTTTTTTGCCATTTTGGCTACGGAACCCTAAAAATCGACTCCGACTAAGAAATGATTTGGTGGCGAGTCTATTTTTTTCTGGTAGTTAATTAATATTACCGATTAAGCTGTAGTTTATAGTAAGTATACGAAAAATCGTAGTTGTTCGTAGTCGACTAACGGCGGCACTAAATGAGTAGTCATATATCTTTTGCTGATATAACAAATAGCGGTTTTAACTGTTGTCATTGGAGGTTGCAAGACAAATTTACGACAAGGCAGCCTCGTGGGACATAATGGCACATTGATTATGCAAACGGTCGGCCCGTTCGCATTACCCAGGATATGGCTGCTTCCGGCGCTCTGGCCCATCGCTGCGCGCTGGTAACGGTCGCGACCTCTACAAATAGCTACCTGACTAATCATCATCGGAAGAAACAATTTAAGATCGTAATACATATCCAGTTTTTTTTTATCCACAACGGGTTAGTGCTTGGCCTTCACCTCACTTGATGTTAAGTGACGATAGGGCCGAAGGTAGAAGCGCACTACACCTGGAATCCTCACCATTGAAGAACTGGTTACATTTAACTGCCGAATCACAACAATTTTAAAATGGTTGTTATGGTGTTAGACCTAGGTAAGATGGTAGAGCTAGCCAGGCGGACTTGAAATATGTCTTACCACCAACCAAAATAATGTAGCAAAATATATAGATCCAGTTTAACATTTCGGGCTTGAACGACAAAAGACGTTACGTGCAAAGACGATCTGTATGGTGACTATTACCTGAGCCCTATTTTATTTGTGTCTAGCTAAAACGTCTACTTTTACATACTTACTTAACAATATTCTTCAATACTTCCTACCTTTTAAAACGAAAATTATGTTAGCGCAATCGCTTCTTCTTCCCCTTCTCGACTACGCCGATGTTTGTTATCTGGATGTGACCGAGGAACAGCTGAACAAGTTGGAACGCTAACAAAATCGGGCCATTCGATTCATTTTCGGTCTGCGCAAGTACGATCATGTGTCAATCTTTCGCCAACAACTAAAATGGCTTCCCATTCGCTTTCGCCGTGATTTGCACATCCTCTCCACCTTATTCAAAATTCTCAAAGACCCTAACTCACCTAAGTACCTTTCTTCCCGCTTCCAGTTGCTTCCTCCTCCCTCTCGCTCCAGGCGTCCTTGCATCACTACAATGCTTGAGGTGCCTTGGAGCAACACCAAGTTCTTGCATAATTCCTTCTCTGCCAAAGCAGCACGGCTTTGGAATAAACTCCCGACTAATATTCAGGACTCCCAACTTTTTATCACAGTTATCCCAATCAGAATCATGAGATACTTAGTTACACCATCTCTTATTTATTTATTTATATGTATGTATATTTATAATATAGGTTAATATGTATGTATGTGTATGTATGTATTATAGGTAAATTAGGTATATTTGTTTATTTATATATTGTTGGTAATATATTTTAGACTTTAAATTGACAGTTTTTCTTATTTAATTTTTGCACTTTATGTCACCCGCTTAATATCGAAATCTCGAACACGTTCTCAGGTTGGCTGGAAGAGATCTCTTTTAGAGATAAGTCCTCCTTGTGTACATATCTCAATTAATTTTTGTGTAACTGTTTTTATGAGTGCAATAAAGAGTATAATATTTTCCGGAAAATTCGTCGTACCAGTAATTTTTTTACAGCATAAAAAGTATTCATTAGCTGGCTATTTATCCATTAAGACCTATTTGCCTTCGCTTTTAAATCAAAATTTAAAAATCGTTTATTAAAGTCTATCAAAGTAACACTATAAACAAACAGTTAAACCACAGAACATAGAGGTAGATTATTTTTCTTTGTTCTCTGAGTTAAATTATAGATTGGAACCAACCCAGTAGGCATTCTGAAATGCCTGTGTCAGGAGGCCCCGCGCTCTTCCAAAACAAACCAAACAGTAGTTCAGTAAGATTTTTTAATTCAATGTGATATCAATCAAAATTTTTTTTTTTTAACTACTTTCACACTGAAACTTGCATAATGAGTCTTAATTTTACCTAAACTAAATTTATATAGTTACGTTGTTATTATATGGTTCGCGTGCCTTTCATTGGTTTGCAGCCCAACAATAAAATGCCATTGGGTTGGCAATAAAATGTAAATGACTGGAGGCATCCGTCGCGTCGTCCTACGCCTGCAGTTTGCAAATGCAGTGACTTTTTTTATTTTGGTTGTTCAAAGTTTGCTTTTATTCTGTTGGGTTAACCTTTGAAACGTTGTGGATGTGGAATCTGAGTGCTGTTTAAGTTCTATAAACAGACTTAAGACGGTCTATAAAAAGTAAAAATAAACTACTTATTTCAAGTTTACTTACCAAATTATCACTTAGCTTATTGCGATAAATACGATTTTCATTTGCCTTCATTTTTAAAGGTTTTTATTTTTAAATTGTTGTGTTGCTACAAGTATCTGATGCTGCATCAATATTGCAGCCGAGTCCTCGTTGCGGCGACACATTACACGTAATATCATTATCCCATAAACGACCTTTGCATGCTATGCCGTTGCACTCGATGCGCATGCGCATGTCCAGCCAGCGAATCGGACTCTACATTATACACAGATAAGATTTTTCTGTATAAACCAACCAAGTTTTAAATTTTATAATGAGTTGAGTGAAATACTTTTTTTATTATTTAATCTTGTTATAAAACTATACGATTAGAAAAGAAAAAGATCCATGATTCATGAAAGAAATTTTGCGATTATGTATTTATGTAGGCAAATTGTTTGTGCAGAATAAATTTTGTTGAGCATTAACTGACTTGCCCCCGGTTTCTGAAGTACTAGTTAGTAATAAAGTTATAAGTTATAAAGTACTAGTAATAAAGATATAAAGTACTAGTAAGTAATAAAGTTAAACCTCGGATTAACCTCCGCTAAGTACCTCAGAAACCGGGGGTTAGTGAGTTATAGTTTCTGATTGATAAAATAATTTTACAAATAATATTGGTTTTAACGGGTCTTAAGATACTTACAATGGTTCAGTTTCCGCAATGATTCTGGGTGTGTAGTACTACCTCTATACACACTGACTTTAAGTAACCTCAAAAGCCTAAATATATAAGATTCTTAAATAATTAAGTTGTAACTTATATTATTCCAACTTCCATAATAGCAAAAAACTGAGTTCTAACTTATTTAGCAAAATCTATGAGCATTAAGAAGTGGTCATTTGTCCCATTGTTTGAATCAAAATGGAGATTGAAAGTCGAATTGTTACAGATACAATTGTATCGTAAATATTGTTGTTTGTAAGCTTGAAGAGCCCGAAGGAGCGTGTTCGTGAGCACGAGGCGGGAACGGGCGTGAGGCGGCGGCGAGGTACATTTCTGTTGGCAACTTTTCATTTGGTCAAACGACTTTTATTTCAATAAAGAACCCCCTTAGCCTATTATTAACAACATAATAATTATCTAGTAGGTAGGTATATTTATATGTATACAAGGTGTTTGGTAAAAGCCTTATAAAGCCGAATATGGTAGAAAGGGACCATCAAACTGAACAACTTTTACTATGAAACCAACTCTGAAATCGCGAAAAAAAAATCAGCTGTTACCTAACGAAAACAGCTTCAAAACCCTAAAAATCGATTCATAACCGATTTTTGAAGCTGTTTTCGTTAGTTTTTTTTCAATTTCTTTTATCTGAAGACCTATGATGAAGATTAATATTCAATATAGATCTCTGTTTGACCTGACATAATAAATAGTGGTCAATGTAGAGTGTACTGTGGTGTCTATGCCCGCGTACTGGCCGTTACTGCGGTGGCACCGATGACATGGTTTTGAATTTACATTTAAAAAGTTAAGATTCGATTTTCTACAGAGGACTCGGTGCGCTCATGGAAACGCATCCTAGCATTTTACGTTGTATTCGAAATCTTAACTTTTTAAATGTAAATTCAAAACCATGTCATCGTGCCACTGCAGTAACGGCCAGTACGCGGGCATAGACACCACAGTAGGTACCTATCCCAAAGGAATTCCTGGCGGATGGTAGTTGGAGCAGGCGGGTTGCGCGCGGCATGCGGGCGGCCCGGCCGGGGCGCAGCAGCGACAGCGCAGCGGCGGCGCAGTCCCGCGGATGCGCGGGTTCAATACCCGCGCCCGTTCCGTCGCTACCATCTACAATGGCCGCCATACCATACATGACTAGGGCCGGTAGGGCCCCGTAAACCACCTCTTAGGTTTTATACGTGACTTTACTGTCATCTCATAATTAAGGAAAATGTTATCTTATATAAGAAAAAAACTGTAAGTATAGGGAGGTAAAATGCGATTAATTTAACAATGTACTTTTACTTACAATAGAACTGACCAACTTCAGAGCGCTTGCGGTACAACACAACATAAGGTTCATATGGGGCAAGAGAGAAACACCGAGCCGAAAAAAAAAATATTAATTAACTTAAAGTTAAAAGTAGGTAGGTAGGTAATATGTACCTATGGCCAAAATCTTATTTTATTAAAAAAAATACTTAGGTAGGTACACTCTTCCCACTTCCAAGTGGTTTGCTACAACCATTACACAGTCATTCACATTGTCTCGCAAAACCGAAAACACCAACAACCTCACAGGAGTAGGTTACTAACATCATAAACAACAACATTTTGTTATACGACTTTTCCGAAAACAAGCAAAAAATCGACTTTTCATACAAATTTCCCGAATAGCTGATCGAGTTTTGAATGTTTTTTTTTTTTTGTCTTTTTTCAGAAAAGTCGTAGAGAAATATGTTGTTGTTTATGATGTTAGTAATCTACTCCTATACAGGGTTATTTGTAAAACACCAACAACTGCTACGACTACAACTTCGTAGTTGTAGCCACAAAGAAGACATGTACCTACATATTTAGGTACTTAAATAATTTATTACTTAAATTAACGATAAATGTATGTAACCTAAACCTAAAGATTATTTCTTTATTGTTACACATATTTTTTTGCTTTTAATAAAGTAAGTAAGTATCGACTTTGTAGGCTCTAATAGCACTCACTATAAACCTCAGTGGTTTACGTAGATAGTGCTTTTTAAATTTGGCTTTTTACTCTGTATTATGTTATATTGATAAATAAATTAAAAAAAAACTTAGTTAATTATTTAGTTATTACACAGGTCCCAATGGTTTTGTAACTCCAAATTAAAGCGGAAATGACAGTCCTGTTGCAGGAATCTATGTCACAGCTGTGCGCTACAATATGCGTAGCGTATAGTAGTTACCTACCTACAAGAGTTTGCAATAAGTAGGTACGCGTTCGTACGGAGGCAATAAATGTACCAATATGACTCTTATTTCGTTGCCATAATGCTTTCAATCAGCCATGTATATCTTAAGCCAAATACTTATTTAACATAGAGCGTGTTTCTATCTTTCTACATACAGTTGAATAGTTTAAAATATCGCTATTTCAACAGTATAAATATCATCTTTATGCTCTTCAGTTAAAAAAGCACTATCACAACTCTTTGTGGGCAGTACAACGTGTAACATTAATAGCTAAACCAGAATATGGTAAGTAGATAGGGAGGGACCATCAAACTGAACAACTTTTTCTATGGGACCAGACCAACTCTGAAATCGCGAAAAAAATCAGCTGTTTCATAAAAAAAAATAACGAAAATATCAAAATGAAATGTATGAAACAGCTTGTTCAGTTGGATGGTCTCTTTCTACCTTTTTCTGGTTCAAATTTTTATTAGCTATTAAATTTTTTGAACTTAAATGGAACTCTGTAGACATTTTTTTCACTTAAGCTTATACTTTGATAATACTGTATGTTTCCTTTAAATAAATTAAAAAAAAATAGAAACCGTTAGAAAATAACAGCCTCTAATTAGAAAGTAGAATTACTTTAAATGTCTACTTACCTGAGTAAATAATGTTTTGTGATAATAACATTTGTTGTCACAAGTGTAAGTGGCTCATATTAGAAATAGTAGCAATATGGTAGATATACCCTACGGCCTACACTACACTGCCATATAATTATTGGTAGATGTATGTACTTGACGCATTTTAACAGTCATAGACTTGTACTACTTATTATGTATTCTGTGGTCATAGGTACTATTATGTATTCTGTGGTCATAGGTACTATTATGTATTCTGTGGTCATAGGTACTATTATGTATTCTGTGGTCATAGGTACTATTATGTATTCTGTGGTCATAGTAAGAGTAAGTACCTATCGATTACCGTCTACTTTTAACATAAAGTATTATGTACCTACCATATTTTTAATTTGAGATTTTAGCATTCACAATGCTTTTTTTATACAATACCAAATAAAAAATACGACTCGCACCAGATCAATTCTCGGACGGGACGGGAATCGAACCAGCGTCCTTTGGAAGTCCAGTCCATTGGGTCCAATGCTCTTACCGCTGAACTACCAAGTCCAAAGATCGCGAGTTTGATTCCCGACCGAGAATTGATCTGGTGCGGGTCGTGTTTCTAGTACTTATATTATTTAGTATTATAAAGTAGGTTCCTTACTTCAAAACAACTAAGTGTTAACAACTAAACATAATTACGCTGTAACATACATATTGTTCACACCCCTATTGTATTAATTAATTGCTATAAGTGAAAACCTGTAATTGGCTTTCTGTTTAACATATTGTGGCTTATAGTATTATTGTTGCTGTTGGTTTTCCAATAAAATAAAATAAAAAACTTTTTTAATACCTATTAATTAAGGTTAACAGAGTAGGTAATATAAATAGTGATTGGTTTTAGTTAAATCATATTATGGTCATAATAACTGTTACGAGTGGGATGTTGGAAAATCATACAAATTATACTAATCCTGTGGGTAGGCCTTTAAGGTCAGCCTTGCACCCACCTTATAAGCGCGCCTTATAAGTTAGCTCTAAAACGTTATCCAACTACAAAATAAAAAGAACTCAATGCGCACTCAGAGTTCAAAGGAATCAACATACTATAGCTGGAGAAATAAGGTCGAATATTAAATTCCGGTTTTAATCATTATGAATTATTTTATTCTTTTTAAGCCGTGTTTGCAACATTCACCTTTGCCTTAAGAGGCAAGCGGATTTTAGAACGGCAGATAGTGGGCGATAGTCGAAAGTAGAGGCAGACATGAAAGACATTTTACTAGTTGGTGAGGTGACTAATATAAATCTGTTATTATGAATTCTGAAATATAGTTGTTATGTTTGGATGACCAGCGGTTCTATCTACCGGCTAAAAACAATGAAGTTAATGTTAACTGTAATTTGACAGATGTATGTGATACATTGCTACTTCGTTTGGGCACAAATAAAAACTTACCAAAGAAAAGGTAGCAATGTATCACATCCATCTGTCAAATTACAGTTTACAACTTCATTATTTTTAGCCGGTAGACCCGCAGGAGATAGGAACTCGGTTCTCTGGCGTCTCGTTCGCACAATTGCTATTGCTAAACGACTGTACCACAGATATTTGAAAATTGTCTGCAATGTGATCGGCTTTTAACGAAAACGGCTGCTATACAGCTTATGGCTGCACTACATATTTGCCAAAGATCGGCACAATTTATCGTACGTTGATGCTTTTGAAAGAACCTCTTTGAAGCATTTGTTACAAAACCGCCAACGTACGATGAATTATTGTGCCGATTATTGGCGAAAAATAGGCCTACAGCCTGATACGCATGTCTTAAAATCAACAAACGATTCGCGGTTCGCGGCTTTCACGGGTGTTCACGGCGTGAAGCGCGAATGTGGATGGTTTTCGCGCCCGTTCACGGGCTTCGCGCCTATGTTCACGCCTTGTTCCCCGTTCGGTGTCGGTATTTGCGCCCGCTTCAAAGGGTTCGCGGTGCGCGAACCTCCCCTGAACGCAAGCGCATCCACACACGCGCGTGAAAACAGTACCGTGCCGTGAGGTTTTTTATTTATTTGCGGAATACGGTGCGTCAAAATAAGCGTCAATTGGACGAACTAGCAGGAACTTGTGTTGATTGAGTGTTATCATGCCGATCCCATTTTATGGGATACTAAATTCAAAGATAGCAGTGCATAATTCGGCGTCCATTCTCGATGAGCGCGCGAACTAAACTGTGAATGATAGCGAGTGTGGAGGGTCCATTGAAGGAGGGTCATGCTTTTCACGCCGACTTCACGGCAAAATTACGGCGTGAATTCACGCCGTGAATCACGCAGGAGTCTGGAGCCCGCATAACAACCAAGCCAAACTAGACCTCAAGTCCGAAACCATAAAGTTAATAGGTATATTAACTTTATGTCCGAAACAGACCAAGAAAATAATTTTGTCTTATTTTTTTTTAATATAAAGGTTATCTTTATTTATTTTGATAACATAAAAGTCTAACTAAAGAATGAAATTACTTTATTAAAAATTAATAAAATTTAAGAATTTGTACTTGGCCTGTTTTTGACTTGAGCGTATCTTCATACTCAAAATTAACAAACTATCATACACATAAGTAGGTACCGTAAATTGGGGTGATTAGCAACTTGCGTGGCGAATAACAACAGCTACCTACATTTTCGATAGAAAAAATTCAACAGCGATTTCAATCGAGAATTGTTAGCAACAGACGGTACGTAATTCGCTAGCTGACCCTTGATTACGTAAGTCTGTTGCTAACAATTTTCGATTGAAAGCGCAGTTGCATTGCTGCTTTAGTTAAGATAGTTGTCACATTAGTTCTTATACTAAAGCAGCGATATAACTGCGATTTCTGTCAGAGTTGATTGCAACAAAGTTATGTAATTACCCCCAGGACGTATTTTAAGATTTGATTTGACAGGCGAATGTGATACATTGCTACTTCTTTTTGGCACAAATAAAAACTTACCAAAGAAAAATAGCAATGTATCACACACATTTATCTGTCAAATCAAAGCTTACATTAACTTCATTTTTTTTAGGCGACATACCCGTGGATCAGCCAATGAAGAACTGCCCATTGTAATGTAATCAAGTCACTGCAACGTAAGATTTTTGAAATATTTTATTATTTACTGTTTTTGGTTCTGGTACTGGTTATTTTTCCCATCACTAGAGTCTGCCCCTTGATTACGTAAGTCTGTTGCTAACAATTCTCGATTGAAAGCGCAGTTGCATTGCTGCTTTAGTTAAGATAGTTGTCACATTGGTTCTTACTAAAGCATCGATGTAACTGCGATTTCTGTCAGAGTTGATTGCAACAAAGTTACATAATTACCCCCCAGGTCTTCGATCAAGAATATACTAGATAACGCTTCACGAACTAAAACTTATTTTAAGGTTTAGTTTCCAATAACTTAACCTCTAAATGTTAATTTTACAGGTAAAGTGGCGCCGCCATTTCAATCAGGTAATCAATCACTATGATCTCGATTGATGACAAGGCAGTATGGTCTCTGACCTTTGCCTGTTCCTTTATGGAACAAAATAAAAAAAACTATGATCTCTTTTTTTTTTTTATTCTTTGTTTGTACTTTTGTCTATAGTTAAAAATGGCAGGTGATGAAAGTGACAGGTTTGTAAATACTGCAAATATTTCAGAAAATCTCTGTTATTTTATTTTAATGTTGAGTTTCTTAAATTGTATGTAGTGATTATCGACTCAATTCCTGAAAGATATTAATTTCAATTATAATTACTTTGATACTTACAATATCAAATTAATTTTAGTGATCTGAAGCCATCGAGTGTTGCGATCATCAGAGAAGTCTACGATAGTGAAAATGCCCACATTAAATTTGAAATGGAACTGGAAAGAGCACTTGAGGCCGGCGTGAGCGTGATTGTAATAGAACCAGAACCACTTGGTGAAGAAACAGCTAGATGGATTTATGTTGGAAATCTCTTACATAAAGTTTCTGTTTATAGTGGACTCTGCAGCATTGCGTCAGGTACGTACCTGAAATCTGTGTATCTCGACTTTCAGGTCTACCACCACTACCAGGAGAGGCAGAAGATATAATTCAAAAAACTTCTGAGTCTTAAATTGCCTGACAAGTAAATCTAATACCTCAGCGTTGTACAATACGCTTCGTCTTGAAGTAGCATAGTCTGTAGGGCATAAAAACCTTTAAGCAAAGCACTCCACTTTGCCGAAACTCACAAGGGAACTGTCAAAACAAAACTAAGAAGAAACTTGCCTCGAAAAAAAAATCTTTTTCATTTCTCATACTCAAAAAGCGATGTATATTCAAACCTAGCAGTAACCTAGTAGCGAGGGGAAATCACTGTTATAAAAAATATAACTGAATTTGGTTATGTATTAAGCCCAGCCATAGAGTTACCCTATCGGCAATGAGAAAGTTTACTTAGGTATTTAACACGTTCCGCCGCGGGAACGGCATATACAGTAAAGGTGGAATTCATATAATGGCAGTACGGGTATCGCCGTTTTAACGAAAATCAATCTAAAAATCACTACGGGAACAACCGTCGAATTTAAATTAGAGTTTCATAGAAAGCAGTCTTACTGTCATTCTGTACAGGAGGCTTGTGTTCCTAGTGTCAAAAACACGTAAAAAATATTGTGTACAACAGTACGGGTATAGGTGTACAAAACATTTGTATGAAGATTATTAGTGTCATAGTGGAGTGAAATACCGCGTCGGAACGTGTTAAAACAAATATGGCTGAAGGGTAAAAAAAGTTGCAGCCTTGTTATATTGTTTGTTTATCAGCCAGCGTGAATTAAAAACTGAGCTAGATGGTCAGCCGTATAAAATAATTTATAATTTGGCAGGATCCTATCACCTGTGAGCGGTGCTGAAATTTAAAAATTTCAAGTGGTTCATTTTTAATTTTGTCATTTAAATATTTTTTTACGTTCTTGATATTCAAAATGAAAAGTATAGTGTTTAACATGGGTCAAAGTCATCAGTTCCAACAATCTACTGTTTCAAGTTTTCTATTTTAGGGCACATTGCCAATAAAGCACTTATCTTGCAAGATATGCATGACTAACCAAATACTTTATTCCATTTCAGGTCTAGCATGGAAATCATTAGCATGTGCACCATTTGGAATAGTGTCAGTATTGTGTTCTGGCTGTTACACTCTTTCATGGCAATGGGATCCTTGCTGCAAGTATCAAGAAGAGAAAGACCGTCGACATTTAGCCACCTTACCTGTTTTGAGCCATCTCACATCAGCAACACCTGTAGTCCTTGTACATAAAGATAATAGAAGAAAAATTTTATTACACAGCACTGTGTCTTTAGCAGCAACAGCTATTTGTTTATGGAGACTATATAATACATTCAAATAACTTGTTGAAAGCGTTGTGCTTTTAACATTATTGGTAGAAAAAAATTAAATTGTGAATAGACTGTTACTAATATCTTATTGCTTATTAATAGGTATGTATGTGGTTTCTGTAGATATGGAAAGTCATAATGGGGAATAAGTTTAATGAAAAGCTGAACCTAAAGATGGCATCACCGAAATAAGTGGTAACCACTGACCACTATTATTTTACCACTTCAAATTGATCAATCCAGCGCAATAGAAGTCAGTACAGATAGGTAACAGGGATTCCGTTTCAACAGTGTCACTTTGTCAATGACACAATACTACTCAAAAGAAAATAAGGCCACTATATGGTTTTCCATGCAAACAAAACGCAGCTTATCCATACAATTCTATGGACCTACCACATGTGGGATTTTTCGGTGCGGAATCTTCATACATTATGGATATTCCATTCGGAATTACGAATCGGGATTCCATATGTATGTGGCCGGGCTTAAGCGTTAAAAAGTACCACAAAGCTTCAGAGTGCACTAGAGATAATTTCGTCTTTATTTAATTTTTGCAATGGTGGCACTAGTGTGCACTTCAACTTCATAACGGTGGTGTGGTTACCAAAAAAAATTGTAACAACGCCTCAGTAGTGTCTTTGACAATACATGAAATTCCCCATTAATTGGTTGTTATAGGAAGCAGTAGGTGTATAAAAATTGTTATAAATATATTTTATTATGGATAGATAGTAGAACTAGTTAAAACAAGCCTGTACAAAAATATTTTTTTTTATACCTCATTTGTTAAAGCGAGATAATGTAAACAATCTTGAACTGTCTTCTAAAACAAAACGTCATAATGGTGTTATCTAAAAAATGACTTGAAATTAATTAGTCAAAAGTCGTTATTTATTTTTTAATTGGTTCTAAGATGAAGATACATTGTCTCGTTATAACGATTGGAATTTAGTAAGGAGCTTCTTAGTTAAGAGTGATAGCAGTTTGTTGCAAAGTTCTGTTATGTATCTAGGTCACTGTTGTAATACATTAAAAATAAACTTTGAAATGTTTTTAAATATTTTTTATTTAATCAACCAAACAACCATACCCCTCTCCATCAGTGGTTAAAATTTATAAGACGAAGCCTTTGATCAAGAATACCCTATGTCCGGTCAGTCTCAAAAATGGCACCTCAAATAGCGTCCCACTTACAAACTGGGCCCTTATTTTGATGTGCGTGTGGTGTGAGTGTTCCTATCCCAGAAATTGATTTGACCATACGAAGATTTTAAGAAATAATTGTGAAAACTTGATGGTGAAATCGAAAAATTTGTGAAACCTATGTAGACTAAGTTATGGTCGATTATATAGAACACTCATACCGCCAGTCTCGCGAAAACGCCATACTTGATATCATACAATATACTAGACGTATGTTAAAAAAAGATATATGGAAAATTTGTGCTGAATTTGTGACAACTATTCACAAAATAATCAATTCATTATCATGGTTAATTTGGATTTTATAAGGGTTTTTTAGGAACACTCACACCACACGGTGTGTGGTGTGAGTGTTCCTGAAATCACTAACTTTAACTGAATAATATTGAAATTTTATTATTGTATATGATAATTCGGATTCAGAGTAAATTTGTGACACATAAATCTTGTCACAAAACGTGATAGATATAAGAGCAATTAAACATTTTGTTTCTTTTTCAATGCTCGTGTGAGTGTTCCATATTTTGGCATTTATTTGATTAACCAGACCTCGTATACAAGTGGAGACTGCATCCAAAATTGTGAAAAGTTTGTTCTTAAAATTTAAAACATCTTCTATTTCCGTAAGCGTTATACTTTAATAGTTATATTTTTTTTTACATTTTCAAAGGAATATTGTATGTAGGGTGGGTATGCTTTTTTATTTTGTCGGACACAATTTTTGTCTACCCTCGTATTGGCTAACCTTTAATCGTAGTTTGGCGTTGTAATAATTCTATTTTTATTGCAGTCTTTTGTTAAATTCTCCTGTGTTTCTGTTTACTAATAACAAGTAATGATGTAAGGTATTATATTTTTCTATAGGTACTTTTAACCCCCCCGACGCAAAAAGAGAGGGGTGTTATAAGTTTAACGTGTCTGTCTGCGGTATCGTAGCTCCTAAACGGATAAACCGATTGGTAGGGAAACCATGACCTGATCAGCCGTTTGAAGATCATCAGCTCTTTAATAGTTGATAAGGGGATCTTACTAACTTCCATATTATTATATCCTATCGATTTGAAATTTGGTACAGTGTTACTTCAATGAGCTTTTGATGAGAGGATCTGACTACCTTCCATGTGTCCTATCGATTCGAAATTTGGTATCGTGTTATTTCAATGAGATTGGAAGTATATGGTAAGGTTGGTAAGTATATTGGAAGTAACCATGACCTGTGGCCCTACCATGAGTTGATGCAAACTGTTTACGTTACCGTAAACCATCGTTTTGTCTCTTTCACTCGCACTGACTGTGAGTAGTATATCCGATAGTTTACGGTAATGTAAACAGTTTGCATCAACTCATGGTAGGGCCACAGATCAGCCGTGTGTCGGGGGGGTTTTAAATTTTATTAATTTTTGTTAAATACGTGATTGAGTAACAAACATCTAAACATCCAAAACGTTAAACTTTCACATTTTTAATATTAGTAATTCCCGTTCTCGTTCTCATTCCTATTCCCGTTCCCGTATTTTACTTAATTTTTTTACAATAGTAAAGATGATCCTGTTATTTTACATTCTCTGTCATACGGGCTTTAAGACTTAAATAAAAAGTGACTGTGACATACGGACGGACTGACAGACAGACATGACGAATCTATAAGGATTCCGTTTTTTGCCATTTAGGCTACGGAACCCCTAAAAAGATGTTATCGAGCCCAATAAAATGTAATACCTAGGTACTATAGCGTAAGTAACAAAATAACCGTTACTTAAAGATGCCGGTAACAATAAACGCAACCCTTAATTGCATGTTATCAACCATATAATTTTGTTTTTTACTTTTCGTGTTTTATCAATTTTTTTGTAATAACATGCTTAAACAAATGTTTTTTCCCGCTTTTGGATCATATGCATGGTCACCCGACATAAGACTTTCCTTTGAAGATGTAAAAAAAAATATAACTATTAAAGTATAACACTTACGGAAATAGACGATGTTTTAAATTTTAAGAACAAACTTTTCACAATTTTGGATGCAGCCTCCACTTGTATACGAGGTCTGGTTAATCAAATAAATGCCAAAATATGGAACACTCACACGAGCATTGAAAAAGAAACAAAATGTTTAATTGCTCTTGATTTATCACGTTTTGTGTCTAGATTTATGTTTCACAAATTTACTCTGAATCCGAATTATCATATACAATAATAAAATTTCAATATTATTCAGTTAAAGTTAGTGATTTCAGGAACACTCACACCACACACCGTGTGGTGTGAGTGTTCCTAAAAAACCCTTATAAAATCCAAATTAACCATGATAATGAATTGATTATTTTGTGAATAGTTGTCACAAATTCAGCACAAATTTTCCATATATCTTTTTTTAACATACGTCTAGTATATTGTATGATATCAAGTAGGTATGGCGTTTTCGCGAGACTGGCGGTATGAGTGTTCTATATAATCGACCATAACTTAGTCTACATAGGTTTCACAAATTTTTCGATTTCACCATCAAGTTTTCACAATTATTTCTTAAAATCTTCGTATGGTCAAATCAATTTCTAGGATAGGAACACTCACACCACACGCACATCTTATTTTGCACAAAGCAAGTGATAAAAGATGTGTTTTTGTACAAAATAGCTGATATAAAATGTAAGTTTGTACAAAATAAGAGGTGATTATGTACAAAATAAGCGCCAAGTTTGTAAGTGGACGCTATTTGAGGTGCCATTTTTGCGTGCTGTTTTAGTTTGTGAAAATAGAAATATTTATTTGCTTAAAAACATGGTATGATATCGAACAGATCTTAAATAGGTGTTACATTGTTCAGCATGTTTTGCCAGTTGCCAGGCATGCAAATTTGTGAAGCGTTAATTAGGATATTCTAATTGATCGAAGGACGAATCACAGAGTGCGTCCATATATGGCAAATGCGTCGCACAAGACGACACATGCTGCAACAAGGCTCCAATGGAGTAGGTACGCAAACTGCAGTTCGTGAACGGATCCCACCCATTTAGTTGGTAGGCAATTAAGTATACGTTAGTTAGTACCTATAAAATTAACTTCCCACCACATACCATGCACGCGCGCGAAGCTATACTATCGACAATTATATCGAAGATTCGTGGCGCGGGGCAGAGATCTGCCCCCCTAGCCAAAGTAACATTTGCAAATTTTCGTTATCGCTTCGCTTTCGAAACATGTATGGATTTGGCGTTTTAAAATTCGATTGTTAACGAAACCTAATGTCAATCTCTTAGATGTTTCGAAAGCGAAGCGATAACGAAGATTTGCCAATGTTACTTTGGACACGGATACTGAAACGTTTGCCATTTCAGTATGCGTGCGAACTGTGTCTAGAATGGTAGTAGTAAGATATTGGGCATTCTAACTCACTTCGTTCGGTCGCACGACGCTCGCAGACGCGACCTCACTCGTGTGTTAGAAAGCCCAATATCTTACTACTTCGAATTTGTAGTGATCTAATTACTTTTGTTTTCACCACACACCTCGCAGTTCGCCGCCGCTGCGTTGCAATGCAACAATGATTGTATTTGAACGCGACTCTCTCACTTTCGTTCGGTCGCATATAAATAGGTAATATCTTACACTAATCCAATCTATAATTATAATATAAGTAAGTATTATTGCATGATCGAACAAACATACAAACATCGTATCTTTCACATTTATAATATTGGTAGAATTTAAATTAAATTTTATAGTCAATTCAAGACGCATGATCAGCAATTAGTTGACCGGTCACCGACCGCGTTCGCCGCGCGCCTCGTTGCGCCATGCATGCCGGACGCCGGATGTAGTGATATGACACCTTACCGACACTCATACCTAAATCATCTACATGCACCCGTTCCTGATTGTTTATGATTATCGATGAATGAATACAATAAAAATATTATGTGACAATGGTTATAGCGAGTTAGTACTTATACCCATTTATCAAACCTACAAACGTGGTAGGTACCAACCTATAAGATAGCTTGCAAACTTATCACCCTCAGAGCAGTGCATTGATCAGAGCAATGGTGTTGTCGGTCGTAATAAGAAAGATTTTCGCTATTAAAAAACCCAACAGTGTTCTGAATTTTGTTAGTATAAAGTTAAACAAAAGTAAGTATCTACTAATAGGTATGGCCAATTGGTATAATAACTCGAAGTTATAGTAATTATGGTAAATAAAATAGTTCATCGTTTTACCAACAAAAACAAATTATTGTTACAGATAGGAGGCGACGCTATTCGTGAATTCGTGACATAGGTAGTTATAAACACATGGTTTTGACAATAATAATTTATAAATACTTACTTATATTTTGTTGGTCAGCTTCATAAAATAAAAAATGTAAGAAAGATTTCAATACTGAATTAATATACTAGAAAAAAATCGACTCGCACCAGATCATACCTACTCTCGAACGGAAACCGTGACTCGATAGCTGAGTGGTAAGAGCATTGAACCGGACTTCTAAAGGTCGCGGGTTCGATTCCCGTCTAAAAATATGATCTGGTGCGAGTCAATGTTTTTCTAGTAAATAATTCAGTATTGTATAAAAATAGCATTATAAAATGTATAAATAAAAAAAGTAAGTCATTATAACTGGTTTTCGTTTGTTTAAATTGCTTTCCGTAACTTTTTCATTCAGAGTACATAATAGGTAAACATTAGTATTATCTACGATTTTGTCACTTTTATGAATTACTATTTAGCTGATGCCCGCGACTTCGTCCGCGGGGACATTCGGAAGATCACTAAATCCGGAACCTTTGTCCGGTCAATTATTATGTGTGTATAGAAGATTATACTTAACTAGGTAGGTACGACTGTTTTACAAGTTACCATAAAATAATTTACGTAGAAAAAATACCCATTTTTAGAGAGGATGGGAATCGAACTTTGTCTTTTCTATTGTTCTAACCTACGCCACATTACGTTACTCCGAATGAATTTACCTGCAATTGATAGTTTGGTAGGTGTTTATTTATTTTATCAAATTATTATTAAATAACTAATATGTGATTTTTCAAAATTGATCTTATGTTTTAGATTTTTGCATTCAAAATGGTATTTATATATTAATTACATAGTAGAGGTATTTTGATATAAAAAACAACGCTTCGTGACCTTCTTCCTCTCAAAGGAGGAATTATTTTTACTTTTATTTAAATAGAATTTTACTGTTAATATATAATAAAAGGTTTATGATAAATAAAAAATAATGATTTGGTGATAAACACGGAGCGGTTTTTAAATTAAGTGGAAATTTCAATTTCGGGCCTGCTGGAAGAAATTTCAATGTGAAATAAGTTGTGCCCTTGTACATTTCTTTTCTGTTTGTAATTGTGTGTGTACAGAACCAATAAATAAATAAATAAGTTTACTAAAATTTTATTTTCAAATGTAAGCAGGTAGGTACACCTACTTACTAATATAATTTCTCACAATATTTCAACAAGTTTTTATTAGCATAAAAATAATTTATATTAATTAAATATTATCCTCAGTATTGTGTTTAAAAATTACCCTAAAAACAATATTAGTTATCTAAGTCGTTTCTTTTTTCTGTTTTTAAGTATTTAAAAAAATGTTTTCAATAAGAATTATGAATAATTGATACGCAAAATTAAAAGTCAAAGAAAATTCAGGTCAAATTGAAACGTGGAAATTGAAACGGATGTCTTTTTACGTCATTCACAAGTCACGTTGCTACTTGCGCTGATTCGCAAAATACGACAGGGCTGGCAAAAATATCATTACAGCAAACATGATGCTCAGCTATACGTTTTCACATTAAACATGAGGCGATCATGATTAATTATTTCATTTTGAGTAAAACGATTTTGTCGTTTTATTAAATTTTTGCTAAACTTCGCATAAAATGATGATTTTTATGATCACTTAAAATATTTATTGATAAAAAGTTATTATTAGGTATATGTTGACCTGAATTTAATGAATTCTTTCTCAATACCTTGTAAGTTCTATGATTTAAACAGCACCTACATCAATCGCTTAATTTTATATCGAATTTACGAAATAAGTACCAGTTATAAAATAAGGTCCTTGTTTTGATTCCTCGATGTCAAAAAATATTAACTGGTGTAGGAATATTTAGTGTCTAAACATTTATTGTGTTTCGCTGTTGTGATTATTCCGAAAATGTAAGATCGAAAAAATTAATTTCTTGAAAAATCTTGCTTATAATTCGTTAATCTCATAAGAAATGTATTGAATAACAACAAATAAATTATTATGTAACACCTCACAACAAAAAAAAATAATCATTTAAAAACATTATTATTTTTATTGAAATAAGATATCAAACATACTTTTATTTTTACGACACGTGACAAGAAGTCAATTACCGATCAAGTGTGATGTTGTCAACCCTAGTACATTTTGCAAAATTAACAATTATTTACCAATAAAATTGGGAACCATTCAATCAATGCTTCATTCAGTGCTTCGGAAGTGCATCGGTGTGTGACGTCATAGCATCTACGATATCTACGAGACTCCCCGCGCCTGCGCCTCAGACCTCGTGCTTTTTCGAGTGAGTTCAACGTAACTATCACTATGTGAGTAACAATTATAATGTTTGTAAAAAAGACTTCGTATTTTTTTCAGATATTTCTTCGTTCGTCGGTCGAGTAGCGAGTCGATTTCTTGGTTGTGTTATTTAAAAAAAACATTCATTTTATAAGTCACCAAGAAATCGACTTCTATTCGCCAATTTTGACGCTTTGTGCGAACGAGGATTAGGAGCCGTAGTGAAACAGTAACTATTTTGCACGCTAACTACAATTATTTACTTTTTTTCAGGTCGGACTCTGAATTTGAAGACGCCTTCGAGATCCCTCCAAAGAAGGCGAAGGCGAAGCGCGAAACGGCGGCTGCTCGAAACTCAAGGTGAGTTAGTTATTTGAGTTATTTTATTAGTTTAGAATTAAGTGTCCATGCCTCCATGCAAAGGTAGGTGATTGTTGCTGTGGCTAACGCGTCAAAAGTCTGGGTTCGAATCCCAGCGTAGGTCAAATTATTGTATGGTGATAAGCAAGATCATTTTCGTTCACGAGTCATTGTTGTAATCTAGGTTTGATGATCATTGTTTGGGATTCATAATACAGGTATGTTGTTTTAGTTTTTAACTAAACAATGACTCTGATAGGTCTGAAATTATTTACCAATTTTTGTAGTAAATATTAAACTTTTTTCCAGAACCGACTCCGACGTTGAAACCGCACATCATTCCCGAGACAACAAAGCGGCTAAAAGAAAATCAACCGCTCGAGCACCTTCAAAGTAAGTTGTTATGAATCATGTTAGTTTTTCTATGTGTAAATAAACGTAATCATGTTTCTTTTTCTATGTAAATAAACGTAATCATGTTTCTTTTTCTATGTAAATAAACGTACGTGTTAAAGCGTTCGCTGAAACAAACTTTTTTTTTCAGATCCGCAGCAGGTCTTGCAAAGAGGAAGAATACAAAAGAGGTGGACTTATTCGGTTTGGGGTCCGACGACGACGAGGTCGCTGTTAGCATTCCCCGTCCGCTCTCCAATAAGCTCCAGAGCAGCCTGTCGAGCAAGGTTGCAGATGGGTGTGTGATCAGGCGTGCGCAGCACGACGGCCGCTACTACACAGAAGTTCGCGTATACCTCACCAAGGACGCGCTCGACACCCGCCCGGAGCTGCGCTATACTAAGGCTCTTGCGACCCTCAAGCTGCAGCTGGACGAGGACCGCCCCGAGTGGGACCTGCTGCAGAACTTGTTCAAAAAGAGCAAGAACGCGTTTTTCGCGGAGAGCACGCCGGTTTTCTACGCCGAAAAAAAATAATATAAATAAATTATAACTTCTAAAATATTATTATGTTTTACTTTAGGTAAACAAAGGTAATTAAAATTAAATGTTTTGTGTTAGTAAAGACTTTATTTATTAACCTTGTTATCCCTATTTCACATATTTCCTTGCTAGCGGTTGTTTTTTAAATTGAAAATTAATTTTAAATAGTATTTAATGGTTTAGATTGGCTTAGAATTTTTAAAATATAGAGGTAACAAGGCTAATAAATCGTTTAGTAGTATTTTAGTACATAGACAACTAGACTGTTTAGTTTACATTACAGTACATAACTAAAATGCCCTTCTGCTCTGTGTGCTCTGCTCAAATAGGTAGGCGACAATGGATCGGTCATTTGCGAAGCATCGATCATAAGAACCGAAGCGCGATAGCGCATGTCGATGACGGAGTTGTTGAAATCGCGTCTGCTTTTCATCGTCGTATAGCCTCATATAGGATTCTAGCTACTGCAGAAACAGAACACGTTTTACCGGACTTGTTTCTACAAAAAACTTATAATAAGTTGTGTCGACTTTTGCAAGATTCTCTAAAGCGACACGTAAATATCAAAGTTAATTTTGATTACTTTGGTAACTTTCTTTTGGTAAAAAACAACGAGCAGCTAGTTAAATCGTTTGCAACTAAGAATTTCGTTATTCATCGTAACTTTGATTTGGGTAAATTATTTAGTTCGGTGTTAAATACGATAAAAAAGAAAGTCGAAGAGTTCCAAGACCGTGATAGTGGATGGACATTTTTAAATAATGTTTATTTCGAAGTGAACATTAACAGATATGATCCATTGAGTGGATCAGGCTCCACTTATGTGGATTTGCCACTAGCAATAAAAAAGAAAAAAGCTTGCGTTAATATTAAAAATAACGATCAGTACTGTTTCTTGTGGAGTGTTGTCGCTGCTTTATATCCGGCTAAAAGAAATTGTGAACGAATTTCATCTTACCCGCATTTCGATAGCGTACTTGATATAAACGGACTATCGTTTCCAGTTACGTTTAACGACATCGCTACATTTGAAAAAAATAACTGTAATATAAGTATCAATGTTTATTCATTAAAAAATAATCACAGCGTTGTCGGACCGATTTATAGATCAGAATTAAAATCAAAATCGCGAATGAACATTAATTTACTTTTATTAGAAAATAATGTAAAATCTCATTTCGTTTTAATTAAAAACTTATCCCGTCTAGTGAGAAGTCAAATCACAAAACACCATGGAAAATTATATTTTTGTGATGACTGCTTATTGTTTTTCAGTTCTCAGGAACATATCGATAAACACATTTGTAGTGGCGTGGCCACCGTGCTGCCTGAAAAAGGTGCCGTTCTACAGTTTAAGAATTTCGAGAGGAAACAAGATGTTCCTTTTGTCATTTACGCCGATTTCGAAACAATCCTAGAACCATTTCAAGGCTGTGAGCCAGATCCTTCGACCAGTTCCACAACGGCTCGTCAAAGACATGTTCCAGCAGCGTTTGCATATTTTATAATATGCTCAGTTAACAGTGATTTAAATAAATTTGTACAACATCGAGGGTCTGATTGTGCCAAAGTATTCATAGAAAGCCTTTATTCTGATGTTATAAATATTTCCGAAACTTTAAATACTGACGTTAAAATGACTTTTACTAAACATGATGCTGAGCGTCATGCTCGTGCTGATAAGTGTCACATTTGCAACCAGCTATTGGTCTTTGATAAAGTGAGAGATCACTGCCATCTTACAGGCCGTTATCGTGGCGCAGCACATCAATACTGCAACTTGCGTTACAGCGTTCCAAAGTTTATTCCCGTATTTTTCCATAACCTGGCCGGTTACGACTGTCATTTGTTCATCAAAGAATTAGCAGAAGGTTTAGGCCCTATTAGAGTTATTCCTAAAAACAAAGAAAATTATATTTCATTTACCAAATTTCTTAAATTACCAAATAATAAATTTGCTCAAATACGCTTCGTCGATTCGTTCAAATTTTTAGGGACAAGTTTAGAAAAACTGGTTAACGGTTTACATACATCAGATCTATTTCACCTAAAAAATCATTATCCGGACGATACGCAGTTTAAGTTGTTAACTCGAAAAGGGATATATCCATACGACTACATGTCTAACTGGGAATCATTCAAAGAAAATAAACTTCCTCCCAAAAGTAACTTTCACAACTCTCTAACTAATGAGGATATTAGTGACGCTGATTACGATCATGCTAATGCTATTTGGTCTGCTTTTAGAATTAGAAACATGGGCGAATACACGGAACTTTATTTAAAAACAGATGTGTTGCTTCTAGCAGACGTGTTTGAAAATTTTCGAAATGTATGTAAACTTAACTATCAGTTAGATCCGGCATTTTATTTAACGGCTCCAAGTTTATCCTTTGATGCTATGTTATTGAAGACCGGTATACAGTTGGAATTATTAAATGACTTGGAAATAATACGGCTTATACAAAAGGGTATACGCGGTGGTATTTGTATGTGCTCCACGAGACATGCCGAGGCCAACAATAAATATATGCAGGATTATGATAACAGTAAGGCGGACTCGTATTTGGTGTATATAGACTGTAATAACTTGTACGGTTATAGCATGTGCCAATCGCTACCTGTGTCTGACTTTAGATTCTTGGAGAAATATGAAATAGATAATTTAAATATATTAACTATTCCCGACGACGCAGATGTCGGTTATATTCTCGAAGTAGATTTATCGTACCCGGAGGAGTTACATAGTCTTCATAATGATTATCCTTTTTGTGCTGAAAAGTTCGTGCCTCCAGGTGGAAAAACATCGAAGTTAATTCCAAATCTGTATCCCAAATATGAGTATGTGATTCATTACGTCCATTTAAAAACATGCATCAACAACGGTTTGGTTTTGAACAAAATTCACCGCGTATTGACCTTTAAACAAAGCAAATTTTTGGCTAAATATATTAACTTAAATACCGAGCTGAGAAAAAAGGCTAAAACTCCTTTTCAGCAAGATTTTTTCAAGTTATTGAATAATTCGGTTTTTGGAAAAACTCTAGAAGATAATGAACGTCGCGTAGATGTTAGATTAGTAAACCGGTGGTCTGACGAGACTAATAAAACTAAGAAAAATACATGTGCGGAAAAGCTAATAGCACGACCAAATTTTCACAGTGCGTCAATATTTTCAGAAAATTTAGTAGCCATTCAAATGAGACCAGAGAAAATTATTTTAGATAAACCGATATACATAGGATTTGCTGTATTAGAACTATCGAAAAGTCATATGTATGAATTTCATTATTCGGTCATAAAACCTCACTACGCAGATAGGGTACAGTTATGTTACACCGACACTGACAGCTTTGTTTACAAAATAGAAACAAACGACTTTTATAAAGATTTGAAACAACATTTTCTTAGTTATTTCGACACCAGTAATTATCATTCAGATAACATATTCAGTTTGCCTCTTATTAATAAAAAAATACCAGGATTATTTAAAGATGAAATGGGTGGTGAAATCATAACCGAGTTTGTAGGTCTCCGGTCAAAGTTATATTGTATTAAAACCGAATCGAAACTCATAAAGAAGGCGAAAGGCGTAAAGAAAAGTGTGATCAAGGACCTGAGTTCTTCTGACTATAAAAACGTGCTGCTCTATGATCAAATTATACGAAAAAGAAATATTCTTTTTCGTTGTATTAAACATGAGATTTTCACTCAGTCTGTGAATAAAATTGCGCTTTCAAATGCCGATGATAAGCGATTTATATTACCGAATAAAGTAATCACAAGAGCATGGGGGCATCATACAATTTTAATCTAAAAGGAATGGAAACCTGGGTTTAATTTTAATATTTTGTTATAATTTTATTAAATATAGATAGTTATTTGTTATTGTTATAAATATAAGTACCTAATAAGTAATATTGTACATCATAGTTGGTATAAATAATCGTACTTATATAAGTAATATTTTTAATTATAGTTGTATAAATAGTCTTAACTATAATATCAATATACCATATTTATCAAAAAACAATTGTTTTTTTACATTTCCTATTGATTTTTACCTTAATAATTTTATTATGATCATCAAAAAATAATGCAGTAACGGATTTTACCACGTAGGTATCTAACATGTGTGCGCATGCGTGTGTATTACATTAATTGGGCCACCATTAACAAACTGCAAACCTTGCTATTTCAGAAAATGTTACTTCCACATTTAAATATTTAATATTGATTCATTACTAAAATTCTGCTGTTGAGAACAACACCTTGAAATAAATTGTAAGTATTTAATTCAGTATTTTTACTTTTTAATTTTATGATTTTATGTTCGATAATAATTGTTGTGTCTTTTTGTTACAGATCCGACATGTCAGACTGTTCCGATATTGTATTATCACAATACGCTCAAGATCCGTTAGAAAATTTCACGCAACAATGTGAAGATCTGTTTGGAATGCAGCTAACTAAAACTAAAACTGGGAAAAAGAGGAAACGAGAGTCTGTGAAGAAGAATGGAGTCTCTTCGAAATCATTCGTTATTCGTAAGGAGCAAAAAGGTTCGAAACTTATTCAAATTAAGATCTTTGAAATGATGAGAGATGCAACAACGAGGGTTACAACGCAAGATTCAGACGTCGAGGGAGAAGCTGACAACTTGGTGCTCAGTGCTCAGTATGTGGCGCAGGATCCCGTTGACGAAATTATAGACCTTACGGAAACCCTTGTAAGAAAAATATCTAAAAAGCTATGTGGTGATCATTATTAGTTTTATATGTTTTAGGTACATGTATATTGTTTAATTAGTGATAATTAGTTTAAGTCTGTTTAGTAAGTACTTATAATAATAATTAGTTAATTGTATTCTGTAAATATATTTAATATAAATTGTAAATAAATTCATATTTGAAAAGACATTGTTTATTTTTTTACTTCTTAAAATCGGAATCATAGTTTAAAAAAATAAAAGACTTATTATATAAACAAGTATTTATTTTAAAATTATTTTCAAATTAAATACAACAGAAAATACACAATAAATATTTTTAGGAAAAATCATTAATATACCAGATTTTCAGATATAGTACATTTTTTAGCGCACAAAACTTTTTATGGTAGACACAATTCAATTTTTTATCTTCCTTTTCACAGTAATCATTATATAGTTTTATGAACTTAGGACAACCTTTTTCACCTAATTCTATGATTTCACAATCTTGACATAACTCTTTAATCCACACAACTTTTTCCAATCCTTTGGTTAATACTCTTTTGCCGCTTAGGTAGGGAACCACAACCCTTCGAAATTCGCGATAGTCGATAAATCCTTCACTCCAAGAGATACCCCGATTTTTTTCCAACCATCGAACTTGCTTTTTTTCCTCATCAGATAGAGTTTTAAAAGTATAAGGTGGTTTAATTAGGAATGTTTGTGTATGATCTTTAGTTGCTATTGAAAATTCTTTAATAATAAATTTATTTTTTAAATCTTTAAATCCTTGTAAATCCACGATTATAGTATTGTCATTCATGATAGCTTTTTTACAATATTGCTCAAAGGTTTGTATTCAAATATACAGTCGTTCAGAATCAGACAATATGCGGCAGTCTGATCAGGAATCTCTCGGTCTGCTTCGATTTCAACTCGTACGTCGATTGACCCTTTTAGCGTCTCGTGCTGGCGTGAACAGTCAATAACATATAAAGGAGCTATATCCTTGAATTCTTTTAAACTCATCAACGGTTCTGATCGACGTCCGTAATAAGACTGGTGAAATCTGGCATACTGTTCATATATTAATGTAAATTTATTATCTGCAAAATTGATATTCAGTCCTTCATAAGGGTAATATGATGAATTTAAAAAGACTCTGACATCACGTATGCTGCAATGATCGAATTCTGCCATTGACATTACCGCATTATGTTTACGGTTGGTTTGTAAAGCGATAATAACAAATCGGGGTTTCTCTACCTGTGATGAAGTTTTTATAGACCAAGTGTGTTTCCGTGTTTTGGGGAGTAATGGATATTCATACAAATCCCAATTACGAAATGCTACTGTTATAGGGCGATCTTTTTCTAAATGTTTTAATAAATTTATTCTTTCACGATCTGATACCTTAATATGAGGAACTCGCCAAACAATTTTATTTATTACGATATCATCTAGAACTTCACCCGTATTTAATTTTAGAGCATTGAGATTGGTATTGCTTCTCAAAAGTACCAACTCATGTTTACAGTTTATAATGATTTTTTCATAATCTTCTGCAAAACCAAGTACTTTGTTTAAAGGTATGGAAGCGGAAAATACGCCATTGCCGACAGTACCCGTAGTAGACCACCCCCAAACTTTTGCTGATTTAGATTCATTTTCATTCAAGGAAAGATAAGATTTCATAGTTGTGGTAATTCCTGCATTTTTAACTCTATCTATTTCTACTCCATTTAGTTCATATCGAATATCTTGAAATAAAAATAACGCAGGATTATTAATAAAATGCACATTGGAAATTTTTTCCTTTTCTTTGGCGCTGTTATATTTGTATATATCGACTCTGCCCTCAATATACAAACTGCTGAGAGCAGGCAATACATACAAGTCTTGCTGATTAATCGGTATCCGTATTTCATCATTCTTGTTGAAACTTGTCACGTAAGGTTTATACGAATGATATTCAAAACTTTCTATGCTGTTATCGTATGACGCCGGTTGAGATATATTTAAAATATTCATTTTAACAGGCCAAGTTGCTTCAAAAATTCTTTATTGCTTTTGGTTAGCTTCTTTTTAGGATAAAGCAGTGTTTCTTTGAGAAGGAATCTTTTAGAACTGACTCGAATTGACGAAGTAGATGGGTTTTTATTGAAATTTAACATTTTTTAAAGTGTAAATACAGTTGCACTTCTTCACCACGTAAATTGATTTGTCTGTTTTCAGCGTCCAAAAGTCTTATATTTATAGCACTTATTGAACTTTGGTTGACAGGAAAATAAATTAAATTTTTTGGTATTTCAATGATTCTATAACCAGGTGGCACGTTTGGCACGAATTCATAAATTATATGACTTGCTTTCCCGTTCACAAATGATCCGCTGATAACGTCGCATTCGATCCGCACGATAGTTGTTGATAAAATGCTGACAGGATACCGAGACTCGGTACTTATATTAGCCTCCACTTTTTCCATACCAAAACCCAAAACTTTTCCAAGTGAATTATTTCTATCGAAGTGAACATTTTCAGAACAGAATAAACATGTTTTTAATGTATTATTATTACAAGTCAACTTTAACGTAGCATTCTTTAAGTTGCTTTTAAGAAAATCACAAATATCTTGAAGTTCGTAGGATCCTTCAGGTATTTCGATAACTCCATCGTTACCATAGTAAAATTTATTGTTTCTTTCGTCTATATTAGGAATAGAATTAAATGTTGAAAAATACAAGAGCCCACACTCATACTTTCCGTTAAATTGTAGACTGGGAGAATAATTTGTTACTAAAGATGCCTCTTGGCCAGTTATTGACACAGTGAAAGACATGTTTGTACTGATCAGAATTTTTATTTCATTCTTAATATAAATAGTCTTTCCAATAGTCTCTTAAAAATTTTAAACAAAGATGACCACAGTTTATAGTACCAAACTTTTGATATTGTACATAATTATAGTTTATAGACATGTTTCTTAAATAGTAAACTAACTCTAACGGTGGCTTTAAATTACCAAAACTATCAAAATATTCACAATAGTCATTTTGCTTAACGTAGGCTACCCAATGAGTTCCGGGATTAACAGAACTATCAAGATTTAGTATGGCACATTCTATTTTTCTTGGTTTTGATGGTAGTGTATCTCTCATAAAGACTCCTCGAAAGTATGGTATATCAGCCGCATGCTCTAATATGTCATAATTAGTGAGAGGACGTCTGGGTAGCCGCTTAACTAGTTTTTTGAAGATTTCAAATATAAACCAGCTCCTTTTTTATGAGGCTTGATATACATTCCTTTTCCAAGAGCGACGGCTTCCATCATCTTATTATGTCGTTCAGATTCTAGGAAGTTTTTCTGAGCAATTTTAGAATCATTGACAGCTTTTGCTATGCCCGCAGCACCTCCAGCAAGTGAGCCCAGAGCTGATAAACCAGCAAAAATTGGGATAAGAGGCAAGAAACCTCCGCTTTTGGGTATAGGAATACACCGTGGCAAACGTATACCCTTTCTATTGACAAAAAATTTTTTTGCCGCTGCGTAGGCGTGTTTTATAGCAGAGGAGCGGTCTTTACATTTCATTTTTTTTATTTGCGAATGTATTTTTTTTACAATTGACATAAATGGTCTGACTCCGCCACCAGCTTTAAGTTTTGCTTTCATTGCATTTTTTACAATCCATGATGCAACTTTTTCTCCTTTTCCTGCATCTCTTGATTTTAACCGTTTCTTGGCCATATCCAAAAGATGTAAATCCGCTTTACGTCGAACGTCTAAATCACGGTTATTATAAGCAATATCGTGATACATACAAGCTTCATCCAATTTATTTATACCTCTATCACCTCTTAGCAACCGTTTCTGGAGTTTTGTTCCGGGCCCACAAAATTGATATCCAGGTAAATGTAACTCGAACGGTAAATTGTTTATTAAATCGTTAATAACACCACTTCCTTCCTTCATCGATATTTTTGAAGTGACAATACATAATTGTACCGCTTAATTTATAAGTATTACAAAATTAAGGCTTGCTTATCAATCCAACTATTCTCTTCATCACTCAGACCTAACCATTTTACGAAAAGCTTGTTACCTTTACTTTTTAGAACTTTTTCAATGAGATAAAGATCAGGACATTTTGTTTTCTGTAATTCATACTCATAAAAAGATCCCAAAATTTTTTGTTTGTGTTTATCCTCTAAATGATAAGTTTTTGGTTCTGTTTGATTTACCTTAACTACAATAAATACTTCCGTTGACCAGTTAGGAGTATAACCTTTATAAAAATCTCCTTTAAATTTACTTATACGGACCTGATCTCCAACTTGAAATATTGGTTTTTTATTCGTCTTATGCGTTTGTGTTTTAAAAATGTTAGACCTGACAGCCATCTGGTTTGCTTTATTGACATCAATAGGCTTAAATTTTGTAATTCGATGAATAGTATTGTTATAGTTATCTACAACCGAATTCAAATTTTCTCCCAACCACTTATAGGAACCGTGCAAACTAAAAAGTTTGTAAAGCTGACTTTTTAATGTTCGTATTACTCGTTCGACAATTGAGGCTTTTTTTACAGAATACGTTGAATAATGATTTATCTTATACTTGTCTAATAATTTTTTAAAAGTGTTATTATAAAACTCTTTGCCTAAATCAGTTTGTAAATGTTTAGGTATTCGCGATGACTTTGTCAAAATCTCTTGCATTGCGTTTGTAACACAATTTTTTTCTTTGGTTTTTATAGGTCTAGCCCAAACGTATTTCGATAAACTGTCTATTACTACCAAAATGTATTTATTACTTTTGTTATATTTCGAATACTTCTGTAAATCTATAAGATCAGCTTGCCATAAATCATCTATTCCTTTAATAACGGTACATCGACGGGGAAAATTTCTTCTTGCCGCTTTATGGATTTCGTCGACTATATCTTTTTTACTCATTTTTGTTTAATTTAACTTCAATCAATTTATCTATTTCTGTTTTAGAATAATATAAAGTACTTAAACGGTTTGTTGTTACTTTTTCCAAATTATTTAGATAATTTTTAACGTCACTCTGAACTTTCTTTATTTCTTTTCTTAGTTCTTGAATTGTTTTATCTACATAAGCTTTATTCACTGCTTCATCATCTTCATTTGGAGATGATAAACCTTTTAATTTAGATGATTTCAAATCATAATAACCCGTATCTGATTTCGCCAAATAATCATTGAAGGTATCAATATATTCTGCCAATCGTAAGCGCTTGTGAACGTGGTGACCGAACTTGTCTATATTCATTGCGGTTTAGATGCTTTGTTCAGGGAAATTACGAGTGCACTGCCCAATTTTCCCGAGGCAACGTGCTTTTTATATTCTTTGACGTTTATACTAATACCAGCTTCGTTTAATTCCTCAACTATTGATATTATTTCATTATCAACTCCAGTGTTACCTGCTTCTCTCGATGCTAGAAGTAATTTTAATCGCTCAACTAATTCGTTTGGATCATCCCAATAAACATAGTCAGTATCCTTTTTATTTTTTTTCAAAACTTTTAAGCCTTCTCCTTGTGAAACACTCTCGCTTGTTGTAGGATTTCTAGTGAACTTAAATATCGGTTTGATAATATTCATGTACTTAAATCCCTTGTTGCTATTTATTGGTTTGGATGGATCACAATTGCGTCGATGTGCATTGGTTTCTAATAGTAATAATTTATAGTTTTGTAAGTCATCGTCAGTAATAACATCTAAGTTCGGTTTCTTTTCATACAAGAGCTCTTTTAACCCATTTGTTTTTTCCAAAGTACGAGCCCCTATTTTTAGGAAATTACCATCATCGTGGACGCGGGTTTTGCCGAGCATTAGTTTCCCGCGTTCATTCCTTATTCCGAAAGGTATATCAGAAAATACTTCAGATGATGTGGACCATGACGATGACTGATTTTTAACGTTCGGTGATGACTGAAAAGATTTGAACGATGTCTCGCTGATATTAGGATCTTCAGAAGGTGATACTATAAGGGTTTTGTCACTATTTAACCCTGAGTGTGTCTGTTCCTCTTCTTCACTTTCAACATCATTGAAATCTTCATCGGACAATGACGACGTTTCGCTTTCTTTATTGCTACTTTTAACTTTTTTTAGTAAGGGTTTATATTGATCTTCTTCCTCGAGATGTTTTTCATCATTCTTATTCGCTATCAAGTTAAGTGGGTCAATTATAGGTTTAAATATTTTTTCTAATGCCATATTATCATAATTTTTTGCATCCTTTATCATTTCAACTTTTCTTTTTACAGCTGCAGCAGATTTTACAATTTGTTGTTTAAGATTTTTCTCCATTTTAAACAGTATAATACTATCCGATTCCGAATCACAAATAAGAATGAGCAATTATTTGCTCAACAAACAATTATGTATGTACGTACTTTAGTCCATTATTACAAACGTATCAAATGCCAATCTGTAGCCGCCGTTATTTTTTTCACAGTCTTTATTTATCACAAGGTAACTGTAAGGCTTACTCCAAACAGCTGAGCACATTTCTCGAAACTGGGACCAAGACATATCTGAGCCTACATGCTCATCGTAAACGTGTTTTAAATTAATATCATCTTGTTTAAACAGTACTATTAGGTTCGTATTGTCTCTTACAAGCTGTTTAGGTATTTTAGTGTAAGTCTGATTTATATAAAAACAATCAATGTTCCTATGACGTCCCATAGCAAAATAATCTCTAATGTTATTTTGGTTTTCACATGCAACATCATCAAAAATTATGACAGAATCTGGTAAAGCTTCATGCGGGCTCAAAATGTCAGTATTATGGTTATACTTGTTGAAGGATGTTCCAGAAACCATACTCAAAACTTTCTCTAGATATAGGTATTTAGGTTGGTATAGAGATTTTGAATACACATAAAGGTTACGAAAACGTGGACCGTCTTTATGCAATAATAAACTTATCACTAAATTAGTTTTTCCACAATTTGAAGGACCACAAACAACACATCTTATTGAATTCGGTAATAAGTTGCCATGTCGTTTTGGTTGACTTGGTGACATAGGACAGATGCATTCTAATTTAAGTGATTCTTTTTGTTTGATAAATTTCATTACACCGCCGTTTAAACTTGTCTGCAATGGTTCGTGAATTTCAAGTAAATGAGTATTAATTTTATCGCTACACCATTTAAAAGATTTAAAAAAGTGACTCAATCGCTACCAAATTCATAATGGTTGCGATGTGGTGGTGAAATGCGAGGTGTGTGGCGAAGACAAAAGTATTATTTATAGATTAAATGCGTGTAAGATATTAGGCTTTCTAATGAACGAGAAGTCGCACGCAACTGCAGCCAAACGATAATGAGCGACTTCGCCATACGGAACGTTGAGGAATTGAACAAGCTCCTATCCGTGTATGATTTTGCGACGAGGCGGGGAGCTGCGAGGTTTGTGGTAAAACAATATTTTCGTGTAAGATATTGGGCTTTCTAACGCACGAGTGAGGTCGCGTCTGCGACCGAACGAAGTACGCCATACGGAACGTTGAGGAATTGAACAAGCTCCTATCCGTGTATGATTTTGCGACGAGGCGGTGAGCTGCGAGGTGTGTGGTGAAACAATATTTTCGTGTAAGATATTGGGCTTTCTAACGCACGAGTGAGGTCGCGTCTGCGACCGAACGAAGTGAGTTAGAATGCCCAATATCTTACTACTAATGGTCTAGGCCTCTTCCACTAAAAATTGAAAACTACTGAAGTTAGCGCCTGTTTACGAAGACGCGGCGTGGCGTCGTCGGACGTTGTTTCCGTTAACAAAGAGGCGGGGCATGCAGCGGCCCGCATCATCGCACGCGCAAACAAACGCGGGCGCCGCTGCCACATTTCAATCAAACGCGTGTAAAATCGCTTCTCCGAACGTTCCATACAACGTCGTAACGCCCCGCATCTTCGTAAACAAGCACTGTATCTGAATTAATCTTAAATACAATATTTGTGACAAAACTACAAATTAATTATAACCACAGATTACATAATTTATAATGTAGTTTCTGCAGCTCTCCTTCCCATTATCCAAAAATAAACAGATGGAGCAAAATGTCTCAGGAATATTGCAAGATTTGGTAAAAATTGGCTGACAACTAATTCATTCTCTTTGCTAACTATAGAATCCAGCATTCTTTTGGCGAGGTATTCTGAAGAGAATCCGGCAGCTGTGCTGTCATCCATCACTGAAAGAAAATAAATATACTTTATTGATGCATAGTTCAGCCGAAACTGTACAGTATTATTCTTGTGACTGATTGACAATCTATAGGAATTGTCAAATTGTCAAGAATGCTTTGGTTGCTGATTTAAATTAAAAAACATGCTTATTTCCTTACATAACGAAAGTAAGAATAATCCCGACATGTAATTTTAATGGCGACCTCCGTGGTCGAGTGGCTCGTACACTGATTTTAAGATGACTCCATCTCTGAGATCCTGGGTTCAATCCCCACTCAATTTAGAAAACGAACTTTACTTTATTGACTCTTGGTCTGGGTGTTAATGATACCACGGTTGCCTCTGATTTTTATTATAACACAAGGGCTTTAGTTAAGCTAAATCTGCCCCCGTATTACAACCTCTTAAAACTTGCCAATTTTCTGAATGGCTATCAATGCGTCATTAAAGCTATTCATAAACCTGGCAAGAAGTTGTAATGTAATAGGTGCTCCCGAGCATGCATGTGATATTATAGTTGTTCTATTTCACAAAGACCAATGAATTAAACTAGTTTCAACTGTTTACTGTTTCAACTTTATTGCAAAAATATAAGAGCGTCGAGGCGTCAACGACGCACTTCATGAGATAGCAGGAGGGGTCTTGTGAGGTCTATTTGTATTTAAAAATATTTCCTACGGACGACTGCTAGGTAGAGTTTAGATGTTATTAAGTTGTTTGCTATTTAATGTTATTTTTTAATATTTTTCTTTTCAGTTAATTTAAGTCTCGCGGATTACCTAAATCGCCTTCACGGTCGACCTGTAGACCGCGAACACCGCAGTCGACCTCTTGGCCATCCCTGAGATAGAACAATTTTTGTCAAGTACCTATATTCACTGCTTACCTGCATGTTTACTACCCGATTCATTAAGAGCATTCAATGAAACGGCAGTTTTAATGAATCCTGGACTGACCACCGTCACATTGATGTTGTGTTGCTTCATTTCAGCTCGTAAAGAATCACCGAATGCTTGTATAGCATGTTTAGACGCTGCATATGCGGCTCGGTCGGGTATAGCAATAAGACCCTGAACAGAACTCACAAACACAATATGGCCACTCTTCTTTTCTATCATTTTAGGCAAGACAGCTGAAACAAGGTTAAAGAAACAAATCATTAACATGAATGTATTTTTAACCGACTCCCAAAAAGGAGGAGGTTCTAATGTTCGTCTGTATATTTGTTTTTTTTTTGTATGATCGTCTTCAAAATACATAGGTTAGGTATACAACATGTTACAAAAAAACCCGTAATGCTGAATACCTATACTAATTACTATGGGACCAATTCAATCGCAAAAAATAATTGGCTGTTTTATACATTTTGATATTTTAGTTTTTAATTTGTTGTATGGTACAGCTGATTATTTTTCGCGATTTGGTCCCATAGTAAAACTTGTTCAGTTTGAGGGTCCCTATCTTATTTACCATATTTGGCATTACAGTACAGGTTTCTTTTTAACACATTGTAGATGCTATGTTGTTCTACAATCTTAAAATTTTCCTCTGTTAGGTCATCTCATGGACGAATATAGGTTTTTCATATTTTGGTATGCTTGAAATAGGTGTGATACGAAAATTCGTAAAATATGCATAGCATAACAAATAATATGTTGGATGTGTAGTAGAATTTCTATTTCATTTGCATTATTCTTTAAATTTTAATGATATACCTTTGGTGAGTGCAACAGATCCAAAGTAGTTGATAACCATTATTTGTTTAAACACTTCCATTTTTGAGTGCAAGATAGAACCACGGTGAGATATTCCACCATTATTTATCAATATATCTATGGTTCCACAAAGTTTGTTCACTTTTTGTACAAAGTTTTCTATTGTATCCAACTCTGCAAGATCTAAAACCAGAAGATCTGGCTCTTGAGTCGGAATAGTCTAAAATCAAGGGTAAATTGGGATTATCATAAATTAAGAAAGAAACTTAACAGTAAGCAGTTTTGAATAATTGTAGTACTTACCAGTTTTTTTGACTGGAGGTCTTGTCTAACCCTCTCAAGTTCATTTCTGCGGCGGGCTGCTAACACTACTTTACTTCCTTGGTCATAAAAGGCATGTGCCAGGGCTTCACCTATTCCAGAACTTGCACCAGTAATAACAACAACCTGTGTTTATTAATAATAGATTGTAATTAAATATAATAGACCAGCTAATTCACTCCCCTGATAATTATTATGTTAAAATAGGGTAATTATTTTTTTGGATACATATTACAATTAACATTTTTTTTAGACCAGGGATTCCCAAAGTGATTCATATCAACACCTTGGAGTCATAATCGGTTTCCCCGGGGTCCTAGGGTCGATAAAAACTAATAATCATAATGATAATTAATAATTAGACTTGGTATTTGATAGGGTTTTAAAAGAAATTTGGCTATGGGGGTCCGAGGTATCAGTTCATTTTGGAAAAGGGGTCTCTTGCCTTATAAATATATGCTTGTTAATAAAGAATTGAATGTAATTATTTCAGTTTCAGGTAACTCACTTTTCCTTGTAATGAAGCACGGTGCCTTTGAATGCATATTTGTTTTAATAACGCATAAACTGTAACGCCTACTGTTAGAGGTATCCCAACATACTTTAGGTACCAGTTGATACCACTGAACATTGAGGTGAATTGTTTCATGGTGACTGCCTGAAAATCATTTAGACAACTAAAGTAATGACTTGAGTAAAACTTGCAATTTTCAAATGCTTCTAATATTATACTCACATGCAATTTATTTATACTATAAATTAATCTTAAATGCACCAAAATTGCACTAAAACTGCATTTAATATTATTGATACAATAAATTCTATATTAGAAAATAATATTAGAAGCATTTGAAAATTGCAAGTTTTACTCAAGTCATTACTTACTCGTCTATAAATACGTGGATTAGGATAAGATATCACAATAAGATGTGATGCTTATTATAAGGTCAGTGTTTATGATTTATTTTAGAGGTAAAGTTGAAAGTTCAAAGTACATAATAAATGTGTAAATACCTACTTATTCTTCCTTCTGCTAAACTTTTTTATAATATAAAATAAAGACTTATGTAGGTACTCGATACTTTTTTGTAGTATTTTCCACAGATTTTCAGTCAGTCAACCAATATTATGTTATATTATGAATTTGACTATTATTTTATTAAATTTTAGCTATTATTTACTTACAACTTTATCTTTTTTTTTTTTTTTATCTACCTACTGACCACAGAGAAAGCAATACTATACGTAAGAAGAGACGGGACTTCATAGACCAAAAAAATTACGAAATGTCAAATCAAACATACCTCGACGTAGCCAACATAACGAATGTAAAACAATGTTTTGCCAACCTACAGGAAAGAAATAGAGATGGGCGACCTTATAGTATTTTTTTTTTTATCGATATTGATGAATGCACTGAACTGCGCTTTACGAAATAATTTTTCATTTCTCATATTCGGAAAGTGATGTATATTTGAACTGAGCAGCGGGTCCAAAACTCTTCGTTCCACCCTAGGGTGGAAAAGTAATTTAAAAATAGAACTGAATTTGGCAATGAAAAAGTTTACAATAGTTCAAAACAAATGGTTTAAAAAAAGTTGCAGCCTTGTAAGGCGCATTCACGAACAACAACAAAACATGGTATAGCCAGCCAGTGCAAAATTAAAAACATTGGGCGGAGCGGCCGGCGACGCGACGTGTTCCAAATTTAAAATAAGAAAAACTATAAAATATTGGAGTTGGAGGGAGACTTACCTAACTCTGTGACTTTGAGCTGTGTGTGCCGTATTAAAGTTTTGTGTTGATTTTGTATTAACTAAAAATGAGTTTAAAACTAAAACAAAAAGTTCAAATAAAATAAAAGAAACAATAAAACTACGCTGTAATTCGCCTACAGGAAACAACTACTTCAGGAGAGTCTCTGCCATGGACTTACCGTCTTTCTTATCAAAGACCAAAGAATATCTCCCAACTTTTACAGGCATCCAACAAAGCCAAATCTGTCATCATAATAATTTATATGAAACTGTAAATATTTCAAGCAAGAATTTAACTTTAAATTTCACAAAATTGTTCTAATTTTTCTAGGTTTTTATAAAGGTAAGTTGGTATAGGTAATAATTATAAGGTCTACCAATGTAGTTACTAAGTAGGTACATGTTTTTATTAATAAACATTTTGGAATAACTAAGACTTTTTTTACTTTCCTGAAATTCAAAATGAAAAGTAGAGTGTTTAACACGGGTAAAAGTCATCAATTCCATTCTCGAACTATAGCCGCCCTCGCTATGCTCGGGCGTCTAAATATCTCTAATGGGAATTGCTTCCTTTTGACCCTCGTATAACAATCTACTATTAAAATTTCTACTAACATAACACAATACTCTGTTTTTTAACCAGTACTGAGTCAAACAAGTATGTTAGAATTAATTATCAAGCATTTAACCTATGGGCAGTACTTTTAATTAAAAAACAGAGCATGTGTTCAGTTTAATATTAGAAATAATAACTAAAAAATTTAAAAAATATGTATTTCCCAAAAAAAATCCGCACTGACGCATTTTCACCGCACATTTCATGAATAATACAACATTGCCATTATAATAAAAAAAAAAAATTAATCCTCATCGTCGCATTTTCGCCGATCAATTCATTTGCTCATAGACCATAATAGTGACCTGAAATAAGAGTTACATTAAAATGGATATAAAATTACAATTATAATAAAAAAAATAAAAAGTATTAATTACCAAAAAAAGTCATTGTCGCATTTTTGCTGAACATTTTATTAGCTCTTAGTTGTGACCTGGAATAAGACAGATATAAAATTGCTAATATAATAAAAAAAAAAAAGTTTTAATCCCAAAAAATTCGCCAATTAATTCGTTAGCTCATTAGTAGTGACCTGAAGTAAGAGTTAAATCAAAACAGATATAAAATTGCAATTATAATAAAATATTAAACTACTTTATAATATTCAGAATTGGGCCAAGCCCATTTCTTACACCTAAAATTAAAAGCATCGATATCGATATTTATATATGATGTAGCACCACTCTAATTTCCTGCAGATTATTTTTCTGACTAAAATTTTATTATTTCATTCAAATACCTACCAAAAATTGTAAACGAATGTTAAATTGGTTAATGTATTACTCACCGAAGCAAATCTGAAGGAAATTTGGCCATAAAAAACCATTTTGTATCGTCTTTTCACGCCGATTTTAAACCACAAATTTCACATTTTACATGCTTCATTGTGATTTACATATTCTGCACCTTAACTTGACTATTAACAAATTAAAACAAACTTTTAAATATCACAAAACTATTATAAAACAAACTTTTAACTACACAAATTAATTTTATTTGTTACAATACTTTAAATGTTGCCGCCATGTTTCTCTGACAGATGACCTATCATCAAAGAACGAGAAAGAATGAGAAAGAGTGAGGTGAGACAAATATAGTCGCCATCAAAATTCGTGTCCGTTTCATAGAATCTTTTTTTGTATGGAAGTTGCGATGCGACAGACTGCTACTGACTGTCATTAAAAAAGGCCGCGTTCCGAATCACGCCAACAGGGTTGCGTTCAGAACGTTTGAGCGCCGGTTGTTTGGTTGTTTTTTAACTCGCTCTTAGCATAGTAGAATCAAATAAGTAGGCCAACTCGCGCCTCGAGCGAGCGATAATAGCCTAAACACGTAGCCCACGTAGGGCCGTCGCTAGTTTATTCAATCGTCAAAAATGCATAGTCAATCTCTATTCAAAACATTTTTTCCTTGTACGGTAAGCATTAGGGATCTATAATACAAAGTTTTTTAATTATTTTTTGTATATAGACCAGAAACTGTCTACAATGTTTTTATTACCTACGTCATGGTGATTTGAAACTGATTTAAAAATCACGGTTGAAATAGAATTAATTAAAACGTAGCTTTACTGAATCATGTATTTATTCAAATAAAATAAAATGATTATGAAATTGTATTTTTTACACTATTCATTTATTCCTTTTACTTTTTCATTTACCTAAGTACCTACACTTATCAAAAAAAAATTATAATCTTTAAATTCGGAAATTGAATATTTTACAATAACCTCAAATAATTGACATTAAAATACTTTTTCATCCATCATCCATATACCTAACATGTGTCACTCTGTATCAGAGTTATTAGTATTTATTTATATATTTATTTATATAAAGCACATGTTACAGTATCACTTTCACATCAATAACTGAGATATTAGACAAAGTGTGATGGCCTGAAAAACATACCCTGTTAGGGTGTTGCTTATTATGACCTAATAATTATTAAATTAAAAATTAAAAATAAACGTAGAGCAAAATAATTAACATAATAGATTGTTATTTAGAGAGCTTCCCGAGGATTAATAGAATTATTTGAGCTTATCGCACATATATTCTTCAACTGAGTAATAACACTTTTTTATTAAAAAGTCTTTTACGATATTTTTAAATTTATTTTCATTTTTTTCTATTTTTATATATTTCGGTAGTTTATTATATAATTGTATGCATCTATAGTAAGGGCTGCATCTATACATTTCAATTTTTGGTTCAGGAGGAACAATATCATGCTGACGTCGGGCATTTTTATTAAATTGGAAGTAGTTAAGATTTTTTTTTCACAAATAATACTATTTCAAAGATATATATGCACGGGAAGGTTAAAATATTTAGTTTAATAAAATGAGGTTTGCAAGATTCTGGCTGGCGAATATTTACAAGTATACGTATACATTTTTTTTGCTGTATAAGTATGTCGTGTGAGCCTGTGCTATGGCCCCATAGTATAACACCATAGCGTAGCCATGCGTATGCGTAAGCATAACTCACTATAAAAGCTAGCTTTGATTACTAAATTACTAATAATTATTGCTAATCAATTTGATTATATGACTACGAGCAGTCTTATAATCAATTCGATTATATGACTGCGAGCAGTCTTCGTCTCTATGAAGGCTATTAGTTGGAGAAACAATATTATTGTACTAATTTAGGGAGGCAACGACCGAGCCCAACGAACCTGCAGCTACGGTTATAACTGCATCTCTCCCATGGTTTCATTTATTTGCAGATTACTTACAGTTCATGAGGTGGCTCGGGGCACACGCCTCTAACACTGTGATAATAAAGCCTAATTGCATTCGCCTCATCGCCTACGCCTGTGCATCTCTGAAAACTTAGTTTTATAACTCATCTCAACCAAATACAGGAAAGATAATAATATTGCTATGTTTTAATTTTTAACCTGTCTGTTAAACGCTGTGTTCGTTTTTTACCCAAGAGCTGGACTCAGGATGATGTGGTCGCCGGCATCGCTGTAGTCATGTAGTGGCTCGTAGATACACTTGGAAAAGTGAGGTTGTGTACGCGCCCGCCGCCGCCGCCGGCCCGATGTTATGGAGCCCCTAGACGATCAAGCATTTCTTGTCAAGCATTTACATTGCATTTACCACTTGGGGGCGTGGCCTACTTTTGATTGGCCACGGTAATTTATCTATTCTGTGATGCTTGTCAAGCATCGCTCCTAGACGATCAAAATGTGATTGACAAGCAATGCAATGTAAATGATTGACAAGCAATTTTGATCGTTTAGGGGATCCATTAGAAGCAGCAAGCACTTTACCATCAGCAAATAAGAAACCGTTCAGTCATGTTCAGTTCAAAAACAGGGGGCTTACCATCAGCAAATAAGAAACCATTCAGTTCAAAAGCAGGCCGTAAAAAAGACTGCTTAAGGCCTGCTTTCATACTAACCGTTGAGATCATGGTACGAAAAAGTAAGGCCGTTCAATATAAGTCCTGCTATAAGAGCTCATAGTAAGGCCCCTGGGGGCTTACCATCAGCAAATAAGAAACCATTCAGTTCAAAAGCAGGCCGTAAAAAAGACTGCTTAAGGCCTGCTTTCATACTAACCGTTGAGATCATGGTACGAAAAAGTAAGGCCGTTCAATATAAGTCCTGCTATAAGAGCTCATAGTAAGGCCCCTGAACGCAACCCTACAACTAAACCACAAACAAACATTTGAACACTTTTTTCACCACTTTTTAGTTTTACACTATGGCAACACTGGCACTTATTACAGTTTCAGTTTCTTTACTTGATTACCTAAATGTTGAATAATGTTTGATTTGTCGTGGATATAGTCTAATAAATAATAACATAATGGTTCTGTGAGTATTTAATTGTTTAAGTTATCAGAAAAACGTTTTGATCTTTTAACAGCGGCTGTCCCGCTATTCGATTGGGAGTGTCGTACAGATGCGCTGACCTTCGTTTGGATGCACAACGCACAACAAAGCATCAAATTGACGGCTGCCCCATTTCCACAACAAAAATCGTATTTGATATTGTTTTATGAGAAGTGAATAAGTGTAAGAAATAATGACTTTTGCAAATGTATAATCCCACAAGGACGATGAGTGTTCACATGTTAGACACGTAGAAAGTTTACGGCAATGGAGAGAACTACGACAACGCAAGCTATCTCCGATGTGTTTTACTGTCCACCAGCAAAGACTTTCTTTTCTTCTAGGAGTGCACTAGCAGACTTGGAAATATAAAACTTTGGTTTATTATAAAACATTGTTAGCAAGATGAATGAAAGGGATATTCCCAGTGTCCCTATTACAACCTTAGCAGGTGTAGCCAGCTTGACAGACTGTAAGTAATCTAAAATTGAACTATTTGATAAACACTAATTATTTAACTGAAATACTAATTATTACATATACTTATCTTAAAAAGGGAAATTAAAAATCATACATCACTCTTGTGTTTATGTAGCACATACCTACCATACAATAATATTGCTTTTATGTATGAACTGGAAAATAAATCTTCTAAATATTGTATCATTATTAGTCTAATAAATTAGGTATTATTACCAAAACGAAGTCATTAAATTGGCTGTCATGTGCCTAATTGTCCTGGTAGTACAGTTTGATTTATAAACTTGTGCTAAAAAACTTGTTACTTGGCATTATACGATACCTAGCATTAATAATCTGAAAATATACCGAAACTACCGGATACTGGATCATAGCTCATGGTACCTGGTGCATCTTGTAAAATGTGAATAAAATTTTCAATATTTATGTTACACTTCGGCTGGTGGATTATGAGCGCTTGGCAGTGTGGAGAGAGTATATGTATAGTAATTTTTAGTAAAAATTAAGTATAAAATTACTACTATATTTGCAGACTGGTCGTAATCCATTGCTCAGTCAAAGTGTACTTGTGTTTTTATTACATATTTTACAAATACTCTGTTAGAAAGACACCTCGTAAGGTCTACAACTACATTCATAATTTAACTGTTGATGGTGGTTTAAGTGGTGTCTTTTTATAACAATTGGGGTTTAAATAATTAAACCCCAATTGTTTAATAATAAAATAATCAAAAATGCAGTAACTGGGTGTATTTAAATTACCAAGTAAATATAACTTTCATTGCACTATTTATTTTATTATTCTTGAATGGTTAAAGTGTTGAGGGAAGTATCGGACCTTCACGATGGAAGGTCTATGGTACGTTCCAATATTAAAGTCAGTACTATTATGTCAATCCTTGCACATGCGCGACAGCTATAGGTTTGACTCAGTCTATTGTGATCCGTGGTACCGTCAGGTGATAGTCAAGCTTAGTTAAGCAGTTGCTTATAAATGTCTGTTAGTTATATTAGTTATGTGAGAAGATAATAAAAGAGTTAAACACAAGTCTCCCGGTCTTATTCACACCAGTCTACAGGTTATGGTCCCATACAGGTTATGGGGCCACTCTAAAAGACTGTAAAGACGGGAGTGAAGAAAGAAGAAAACTTTACTTTTCAGCTTTGTTTTCAGAAATAACGTAACTGATTATAATGCCTAGCAACGCGTTTGTTTACAAAATAGTGTAACCAAGGGAAATAAAGTACAACGAAAGTGTAAACAAATTTAGTAAAAGTGTTGAAAAAAAAAAACAGATAAGAAGTAACAACAAATAAAATGAAAAGTTTAGAAATAATAGTGTTTTTAAATCATTGAAAAGATAAAATCAGAAAAAATATTTTGACAAATAAAATAAAATTTTGTTGTTGACATGGATGGCCGGAAAACAAAAGAACATTGAAGAATATTTATTTGAATCTGAATTTCAACCTGAATTTATATAAAATTTTCTGAATTACACTTTTGGCCATGGAAAACATAAATAAATTAAAAAACCCTCAAAATTATAGAAAGTGAAGAATTTTTCGATAGTGAAGGAATTGAAGAAAGTCAGAGTCGAGCAGTAGAGAGTGAAGCAGAAAATGGCAATAGTAATGGAAACTGAGGGAAGTCGAGCGGTGGAAAATAATAGAAGTAGAGATAGAAGCTTTAGAGAAACAAATGACGGTGGAACAAATCACGGTGAAACAAATGACGGTGAAACAAATGACGATGGAAAAAAAAAAAAAAAAAAAAAAAAAAAAAAAAAAAAAAAAAAAATGAAGAAAGGAAATTTTTTGAAAGGAATTTTTATGTGAAGAATTTTTTTTGGAACAACTTTATTTTGAAGATGTATTTTTTGCGAGTATTTTATGATGAAGAGATCGAGCAGGATGATGATGAAGAAGAAGGAGGTGTCTTTGTGGGAGAGAAATAGAAGGAAGTTTTTAATGATGATGAATCGAGTGGGAGAGAAATAGAAGAAGTTTTTAATGATGATGATGATTCGAGTGGGAGAAAAATAGAAGTTTTATAATGTTGATGATGTCGAGTGGGAGTAAAGGTTTATAATGAAGATGATGTGAGTAGAAGAAGTTTTATAAAGAAGATGATATCGAGTAGGAGAAGGTTTTGTATTGATGAAGATGTCGAGTAGGAGAATTTAAGGATGAAGCAGTTTGAGAAGGAGAAGTTTTTATAAAGAAGATGTCGAGAAGGAGAATTTATATAGAAGAGATAGAGAAGGAGTTTATAATATTGGAGGAGTTGAGTTGGAAGGAAGTTTTGATAAGAAATAGAAGAGAGAGATATTTATGTATTTATGAAGAAGTTTAGTGGAAGTTAGAATAGATTAAAGAATTAAGGGGGTGCTTTAAATAATTTAAGGGGGTGTTCTAAATAATGATTCATTTAAGGGGGTGTGGGATTAGAAAGGATTAGAAAGTAAATGAATCATCATTTAAAAGCAATAGAATGTTTTTGATATCCGAATGTATTGTATTATGTATTGTATTTTGATAATTCTTTGGTTGAGTTAGTTAGGTCTGGTTTGGATTGTGTAATTGGATTGTCTGTGTAGAAATGCTGTCGTCTGTGTTAGTTAATGTAACTGTAGGTAGGATTTAAGATTGTATAAGAATGATAAGGCAGATAATTCGAAATTAAGTAGTGCTGTACAGGAAGTTAGAAAACTGGTTTAGGTCAGGATGGTCAGCATGTGCAGCGGATTGAGGGGGTGTGTTGAGGGAAGTATCGGACCTTCACGATGGAAGGTCTATGGTACGTTCCAATATTAAAGTCAGTACTATTATGTCAATCCTTGCACATGCGCGACAGCTATAGGTTTGACTCAGTCTATTGTGATCCGTGGTACCGTCAGGTGATAGTCAAGCTTAGTTAAGCAGTTGCTTATAAATGTCTGTTAGTTATATTAGTTATGTGAGAAGATAATAAAAGAGTTAAACACAAGTCTCCCGGTCTTATTCACACCAGTCTACATAAAGTAGGTTTATCTCACGAATGCGGGTGAAGGAAAGGTTGGTAAGGAAAGTTTTAATTCTGAGCTTTAATTGTGTATCCAATTTCTATAATTCTGGTTTGTGCATAAATCATTCTACCTTTGCAGTATTACCAGTGTTACCACTACCAACTCCACTACCATCTACATTGAATAACAAATCACAATTGTTTCACCCAAGAGTTGCTGAGGAGGCAGCCATTTTGCTTGCAACTCAAGATGATAACTTAGTTTCGTTATTAATACAATCTCTTATGCAAACTTCTGTTCAGCATATGTAAGTATATTGTTTACTTTTAAACATTTAGGTGCAAGTGGTCTAATTGCATTTTGTCCAATGGTAAAAATTATTTTTTTGCAGTTGTTGGTCCAATTCGTGATATTGGTCCAAAGAATTGGACTAACTTAGAAAAGGGTTATTACATTTTGTCCAATGGTAAAAATTAAATTTTTGCAGTTGTTGGTCCAATTCGTGATATTGGTCCAACGAATTGGACTAACTGAGAAAAGGGTGAATTGGACCACTTGCGCCTAAACTACTTTTAAATGGAGTGTCTGTATTTGAATTGGAATTCATTATTTTCCTTTTTCTATTTCAGAGATTTAAAAGATGAAAGTATACCTAATGCAGTTAGTCCAGCTCCACAACAGTCTACACCTGAACTATTAAAAGCCATTCTGAATGTTAATCCCAATATATTTGATCAACAGCAAAGGAATCACTGGAATAACCATTTACATACAGCAAAATATAATGGCATATCACCTAATGATACATATAATTATACAGCTCATAATACTGTGAATTCAAGCCCTTCACCAATGCATTCAAGTACCATTCCAAACCAGCAACTTCTAGCTACACCATGCCAGTCTTCACCAAACGTGAATATGGGATCTCCACCCTCACAATCTAGACCTGGCAGCCAGGTCAATATTAATGCACAAAACAATTTGTCACCAATGTGGAACAATGCTAATTCTTCCAATGCATATTCAACCTCAATATCAAATCCATTGATCACTAACCCACAAAATGGTGGTTTTTACAACAGTTTGACACCAGACAATAGAACCTTAACTAATTTATCTGATGAAAAAGATCCACTCTCTATGTCACCTACAAATTCTACTGACCAGCCAGGAACTATTTTACAGTCACAAGAAAAGGCTTTTGTGCAAGGTATGTTTCTAATAGAAATCTGTCTGTATTTATAACTTTTCATATTTTTACTCCTGAAAATTTAATTGTGTTAAAATTTTAGATGGTAACGTAGTAACTGGCCAGTCGCCAGCGCAAGCCAGTGTAGCCCCGTCACCGTTGCGCCAGGAGCCCCATGTTCCGCAACCGTCGATGGGAGCGCCTTATGCGCTACCCCAGACAGATAAACAAGAAGCTAATAAAAGTACTAAGACCTCTAATAACAGATACCCCGTTGTAAAAATCGGACGTTTATCGGTAATAATATCTAGCTTTATTTTATTAAGCTTCTTTTAAATTTTGCAGTTTTATATGCTAACTAGTGGTGGGTGTCATGATGCTTACCATGATCAGATGATGATGCCACACCATTATTACACATTGCACTATTGCTTATTCTATTTTTGATAGAAAATATCTAAATTAAATTGAGTTTTGCATTATAGGAAGGGTTACTGAAAAAGCATGAACCATCAGGTCACGAAAGGTCTAGAAAAAATAGTACACTAGAATCAGATTCAGATGACAATATACCACTCAAGGCAAAATCCAGTAACTCAACTGCAACAGTAGACAAAGAGAGAGAAGCAATAGATATAGCTCGAGAGAAGAATTGGGAAGCAGTCAAAAGAAAACATGAAGAAGCAAGTAAAAAAGAAGAAGCTGAAGCTGCTATTGGTATGTGATGTAACAAACAAAATTAAATATAATTATTACTTATTTTTAAAAGATACATGTTTCCTATTTGATTTGATCACTCTGTACTTCCGCTAAATATATTATTATGTTACTGGCAATCTGTGTAATTCAGGTATTGTATACAATACCTGGCGTGTCCAGGCAAGTATGAAACACTATGAATATTAATGTCTATTACATTTGGGACAGTCACAAGTGTCACAACTCCATCATGAAGAAAATCTTAGATAATCCAATAACTTAAGTTAGAACTGCAACCAAAAACGCGCGAGCCGAGCGAGCGTGCCCGGCGGAGCGCCAGAAACGTCGTTTTTGTAAAATTGACTATCAAATATCAATAGAGATTTTTTGCACTGCTTAATAGAAACAAAATGTATTCGTAGGGGCGCACCGATAAATAGACCCTTCCTTTCTATAACTACAGTAAAAATCACAATTTGAGGTATTCTATGCATTGCCTAGGTATTGTATACGATACCGGATTATACACATTCATTACCGATAACATATGCACAGAATATACCTAATTATTTAACTATTGTACAAGTGAACACTGCTTAAATTATTTGATTTTGCAGTTCGTCCTAAATTAAGAAAAGTTGAAAGGAGATTAGTACCGGTTCTGGAAATGCTATCAGTTGATGAACTAATGGAAACAAATACGTATCAACGTTTTAACAAATTAATTGAAACCGTATTTGAGACTATTGATGATGATGTTATTATAACTGATGAAATGGGTAAGTAACAACAAACCTTTTAGTTCTTTATGTTACGGGCAGTCAAAGTCATTTTTTTTGTGAATTGGCTATTTTGCATTTCTGATATTATGCGCCTAAATGGTTAGGCAGATCAACTATTTACATGAAAGTAACAGCTGATTATAATATTCATATATTTCTTTTACAGAGGGTACTGATATACCGGAAGAATTATTATTACAGCGCTATCAACTTCAAGAGCTGTGTTCTGAGGCAGCTAAACTTAAGAATCTTGGTGCTATGGAAGCTATTCCTTCTGACAGATTAGTTCGCTTACTTAATATATTGGAGAAAAATATTAGAGCAGCAGAGAAGATGTCGTTATTGGGAGATCCAGTAAGTTATGAAAAATGTTACTATTTAATTGAGTTGATTCCAAATCAGTTATAATTATTAATGTTGATCATTTTTTTTTAGGAAGACAGTGAGGAAATGCGACAGATATGGTTGGAGTCAGCGTTAGAAAGAGTGATGTGTGCATCGGATGCGTGTTTGACTGCATTGTACATAATGACCTCACCTAATATGCCTAAACGCGTGTTTCTAGAAGACGTAATAGATAGAATTATAATGTTCATTAAATTCCAACTGAATAACACAATATATTGTGTTTACGATCCTGTTTATAGTATTCAAACAACATCCAAAAAGAAAGGTAAACACTCGATTTGCTGACTCTATTCTGAATTATTGTATGGGGAGTTAGTATAAAAATAAGTGTTCTATCATCATAAATGTGCTCTTGGGTTGGTTCATCCGTTAATTAACAAAAACCACAATGAGAATAAGAATTTTTTATTTTCAGATTTCATAATGCTTTTTTTATATAATACTTATTAATATATATACTTCAAAAAATTCGAGTCGTCACCAGATCATTTTCTCAGGCGGGAATCGAACCCGCGACGAGTAAATTTTTATTAGTGTCTAGACACACTATGCCAAGTTACGCGACCGAAGTTCGGCGGCAACGCTTTAAGAAAAAACGATGAACGAAAAAAGATGTGTTGCTGGCCATTCACAAAGCATTGCAGGCGTAACTAGGCCGAACTTCGGACGCGTAACTTCGGCATAGTGTGTCTGGACATTTATGTTTGAGAAGGTGGATAGGTTTCGTTTGGTCGAGTTTCAGTCATGCCAATGGGCCATGTCAATTGCAGTCGTACAATGTAAGCCAGTGGTGCCCAACTGGTATTGCTCCGAGGGCTATTTTGATAATCCCGATATGCCACGCGGGCACCGCCGAGTTTCATGCGTACCTACTAACGACTCATACTATACAGCGTAATTTAGTTATTGTTTATTTAATTTGTTTAACCCATATTGTTCGCGGGCGCCTGGAAAACAGGGGGTCAAGTCTGCTAATGTTTTCGTCAAAATCGTGTTTCAATGGTCTTTGAATGATAATGCTTTTTGACACAGTTCGTGTTTCTTAAACCCAACATCGAGACACAATCCGTGTTATTACAAAAGATTTTTAAACACTGTTTAACTAAACACATGTTTAAATGTGATTCTGTCTCTGTTAAACAATATTGTCAAAAAAGTGACAGCATCACATTTAAACAAGTGTGTAGTTAAACAGTGTTTAAAAATCTTTTGTAATAACACGGAATACGTATTGTTTCCGTTTTGGGTTTAAGAAACAGAATGTGTTTCGGTTTTGGGTTTAAGAAACAAGAACTGTGTTAAAAAGCATTACCATTCAAACACCATCTAAACACGATTTTGACGTTAACATTAGCAGACTTGACCCCCAGGCCGCGGGCTTCCAGGTGCCCGCGAGCTACCGGTCGGGCACCACTGATGTAAGCAATATTCCAGTTGACGGACGGAAGAGACGCGGCGGTGGCGCGGGGCACACGTCGCGGCGCGGGGGCGGCGGCGGCGGCGGCGGCAGCGCGCGCGCCGCCCGCGAGCTGTACACGCACGCGCACGAGAGCGTCACGCTGCTGGCCGAGCTGCTGGCCGCGCACCACCTCACCGACACCACGGTGCTGCACGCCTCCACCGTAGGCGTCTCTCCCTTCTTCGTGGAGAACGTCAGCGAACTGCAGCTGTCGGCGCTCAAGCTCGTCACCACGGTGAGTCTAACTCTACACGCTGAAAATATATGTTTAGGGTTCCGTACCTCAAAAGGAAAGAATGGAACCCCATATTTATAGGATCACTTTGTTGTCCGTGTGTCTGTCTGTCAAGACCCTTTATCTCGAGAACGCGTGGCGGTAACGAATTGAAATTCAAACCATATATACTCCGGTCTACAGTCCCTTCGAGCTGTGAAAAAAGTCAAACTTCTAAGTTTACGTAAAAAAAATATACGGCCATATTATTATATGCCGCAAAAAAGCACATTTCGACACTCAAGGGAATCAAAATTCATTGGGTACTTCCTACTAGAACTATGACTGACCTAGAACTATGAAATTTGGCAAGTAATATCGACTTAAACTACAAAATGGTCAACATGGTCAAGTCTGAAAATTATACATTTGTAATTAAATCATAGAAAGCTTTGAGAATAAAAAAAGGTCGATGTACTCCAGCCCCACCCGACTTAAATAGATGTGTTTTATTATAACAATGATAGTGCGTATCTAATGATTTGTATATTATTTCTTGCTTTTTAGAGGCAGGTTTTTTGAAGTCGGTTTTTTTGTTTTTTAAACAATTTTTATTTTTTATTTTTAGTGTAAGTACCTTCTGTATTAGGTAGTGTAGGTATATTATTTAGGTTTAAAAATCGGCTCAGCCAAACGTGAGATAATCGCGGAGAAACATACATACATACAAACTGAATACCTCCTTTTTTGAAGTCGGTTAAAAAGACTACACAAAGGTATCCCAACAAAAAAATCATCTAATTCGGTTCATAAATAACAAAATCGTCAAGGTAGTTGATTTAATATCATAGTATTTTCAGGATTACTTGTAAACTACTGAACCGATTTGAAAAAAAAAAATGGGACCATCTCGCAAGAAAACTCAATCGAACAAAAAAAGAATCATTAAAATCGGTCCATAAATGTCAAAGATACGCGCGAACAACGATAAAAAAAACATACAATCGAATTGAGAACCTCCTCCTTTTGGTGAAGTCGGTTAAAAATATAGTATTTATTAAAGTACCTACAAATTTGTACGCAACCCTCCTCGGTGGGCGAGTCCGACACACCCTTGTCCGGTTTTTTTTCGCGATAGCACAGAGTTGGCTCCACAGTAAAAGTTGCTTGTAATCATGAGTGGAACCACTCTGCTGCGGGAACCAAATTATTAAAATTGTATGCACAGTCACATGCGTCACCGCTGTAGTGTAGCCATCGGGCGGGGAGGTGTCTGTCGCCGCTCACGCCTACTACGTTCGTACAAGTTGTGGTAAAAGGCACGCCTAAGATACGCGCCGAAAAAGCTAATCTAAAATAGTCCTAAGTACAACCAACAAATACTGTCTGCCTCAATTGCTTTCTGTCTTTTTATTAAGAAGTCTATTTCTTTGCCCTTCTTTTAGTACTAAAAGAAGTTTCTTTAGTTCGAACTTCCGTTTAGTTCAAAGTTATTTAGTTCTTCTGAACCTAATAAATAAAAACCGGTCAAGAGCGAGTCAGACTCGCGCACCGAGGGTTTCCGTACCATCATAATAAATACACTGCAGAGCCTGCTGTAGAATAATAAAATTATTATCGCCGTATTAGGTCAGCACCATCTCTTGGCCGATAGTGGAACAATTTTTTTTTCTTAGTCCAGCGCCATCTCTTGACCGTTAGTGGAACTAAATTAATTTTTCTTGGTTCAGGGCCATCTGTTGACTGGTAGAGGAACTTATTAATTTTTGTTTGTTTTCTGAATTTCTAAAAAAGTGTGTTATATTGAGACATCGTTTTATTTTTCCTATAATCTTTACATAAACTACTATCACATAGAATTATTTTAGATTTTTCTCTTTGCAAGCTTCGGAGATAAAGGGGGGGAACGGTATTTTTTTTACATTTTTCATCATAAGTCGAAAACTATGCGGCCTAAACAAAAAGAAAAAAAATATTTAAAATGTGCAAACAGCGCTCTTTCATATGATACCCCACATGCCCTAGTCGCCCCACTTAAAATTTTTTCAGTCCCTGTTGTAAAAAAATTTTTATTTTTTTATTTCTTTCTTATTTGCAAAATAGTTGGACAAACGTCATCTTTAACTATTCCAAATTTCAAGTTGATACCATTAGTAGTTCTCGAGATATCCAGCCGTGACAGACAGACAGACTGAGTCACACCATAAGGGTTTCTTTTTACCATTTTGGTACGGAACCCTAATAAGGGAAATAAGTTCAATATAATTTAGTAAAGTTATTAATGGGCGGCCCAGGTGAAAGCTACTATCTAATATTTCATATGATGATGAGATATTTTTTGTCGTAGATATTCACCAAGTACGAGCAGCACCGGCGACTGTTGTTAGAGGACATTCTGGCCTCAATAGCGCGCATACCGAGCTCGAAGCACAACCTCCGTTCATTCCAGTTGAGTTCCGACCAACACATACAGATGCTGACAGCGCTCGTGCTACAGCTGGTTCAGTGCGTGGTAACCCTGCCCGAATCCATGTGCAAATCACATGACAAAGACAAGGACCATTCGGAACCCGATAGCAAGAAAGTAAGAACCTATTTTTTTATATTGTACTATTAGCTTCTGCTCGCGACTTTGGCAGCGTGGACATTCGAAAAATCTCTAGAAAACCTTTGACCAGGATAAAATAAAACTATCTCACGTGTTAATACAGATAATAAACTATCTTGTGTTCTGTGTTCCATATTTCATCCAAATACATTCATCCGCTTAGCGTGATTGACAAACATACAAAGTTTAACATTTAAAATTACGATTGAATAACTCTTTTTCTACATGCACTTAAAATAAGACAGAACTTGAATAATGTACAGCACGAGGCAAACATCTTGACACTTTTTCGACGGAGTGGGGATATGTTCACGCAAGTGCATTTGTGAGCGACCAATCGCGCGCGCCTCTCTCTCTCTAAAATACAAGTTCTGCGTAATCCCCACCCGATTTCAAGATATTTGCCTCGTACTGTATCAAATATTATTGGCTATATTTTAAAATCAATTTCAATCGTTACCTTAAAAAAATCTATGGAATGTGCCAGTCCTTTCAATGTTACATGTTTATTCATCAATGTTTTTGTTTCCAGCAAATAGACAAAGATCTCTTGATAATATCGAAGTACGAGGCGGCAATAAGTGTGGGCGGCACCTTCCTTACGTCGTTCCTGAACAAGTGCCGAAGCCGCTCGGAGGAGGTGGACTTCAGGCCCCTGTTCGAGAACTTCGTGCACGATCTCCTCACCACCGTCAACAAACCGGAGTGGCCCGCCACTGAATTACTGCTCAGCCTGTTGGGAACCATGCTGGTATGAGATATTGAACTATGTTTTGGGCATTTAACTGAATAAGTGTGCTATATTAAAATATAAATGATATAAGGAGCTCGATGGCGCAGTAGGTTAGTCCATTGGCCTGCGATTAAAAAATGGCTGACGATGATATACAAATAATATAAAGAGCTCGATGGCGCAGTAGGTTAGTTCATTCGCACTGCGATTAAAAAATGGCTGACGATGATATATCTTGATTGGAGTTACCATAGTCCTGGGCGTATCTAGAAAATAATACACTATAGTAACTACGGCAGTTGCGCGTCGCAGCGCAGAGCGAGTGCACGCATCCGTTTCAACGCGGAATTATGTGCAAATATTTTGCGTCTACCTTCGGCGAGCGACAAAAATGAGTAAAAAGTTAAGTTTAGTTAATGATGAGTTATTAAGTGTTAATAGTGTTGAGGAAAGCTTACGCGAGTGTGAGCAACAAGTTGGCGAAGAGTTTGAATGGGACCATCATGGTTTGGAACAGCAAAGGTTGGCGGAGAAAAGATTACGACAAGAAAGTGGAGAAATTGTAGAGGATGAAGAGGATGATTTCACTACTGTACGTAGGAAGCCAAAAAGATTAGCAAGAAGTTTCTCACAGAATACACAAAACGAAAGGAATGATAGTGTACAAGACCAGAATAAGTATGAGGTATGTGTAACAGGCAAAGAGCCATTACCGAAACAATTCGGCTTAGCCAAATTGTTAAAATCAGAAAATATTTGCAATGTAATTAACATCAAATACAAAAGTCCTTATCGAGTTTTGTTAGTATTTGACAACAGAATGGATGCCGAGAAATTAATATCTAACATTAAGTTTAAAGAGTTGCAGTATAGATGCCAAATGACTTATGAAAATACTTTTAGTTACGGGGTTATAAAGGACGTTGATTTAGAACTAAACGAAAAAGAAATTTTAGAGACGCTGGAATGCAATTTAGAAATTATCTCCGCAAAAAGGTTGAAGCGATTAGCTGAGGGTGAATGGGTAATAAGTGAATCAGTACGGCTATGTTTCAAAGGGCCCGCCTTACCTCCATACGTCACTGGGTATGGTTGTAGGTTTAAGGTGGGTCAGTACAAATTTCCAGTCACTCAGTGTTCTGGCTGTTGGAGATTCGGCCACCTCGTACGTTTTTGCCCTACCAAGAAAATAAGATGCCCGAAGTGTGGGGAAGACCATACAAATTGTGAGATAGATCATTATACATGTGTCAACTGCAAAGGCCCCCATATGGCGTTAAACAAATCCTGTCCTATGTTCTTGAAAGAAAAAGCCATTCGTGATATTATGTACAATGACAATTGCACATACAAGCAAGCCTTACGAAAATACTTAAGTCAAGTTGGGGAAAAAAAGGAGCAAGAACCAATAAAAATGACAACTCCTTTTTCCGACCCTATTCAAAACAACACTTTCCGACGAAAAACTTACAAGGATGCGTTAATTTCAGAAACTGTCACATACACAGAGAATTTAGAAGCACAAAGCGAACGGGAAAGCGAAAGTAATCAGACTGCGACAAGCAGAAATTACACAAAAAAGGAAAAGAAAAAGAAAAACACAGTAGGCCACCAACCTATAGCGCAAGAGGATCTAACCCACTCGGAAAACAGCCAAATCGCGGACCAAAAGAAGATTGATGACAAAAGGCACAGTTTTAAAATTTTATTACGAAGACTTAGACAAACTTTAGTAGAAAATATTAGTTTAGAAGAAAAGATATCGTCAGTGGTGAGAATAGTAATAGAGGAATGCAAGTTAATTTTCTTTAATTTATTTAAAGAGGGTGAATGGTTAAAGACTATATTTAATTATCTTCTTAATGGATAGGAGTCATGATAAGGATTATGTTTTAAATATCGTTCAGTGGAACGCACAGAGCTTGAAGCCTAAATTGATAGATTTTGAATGTCTTCTTACCCAGTTAAAAATTCATGTGGCTATCCTTAGTGAAACCTGGCTTGAACGTCAATCTCAACTTAATATAAGTGGTTACAATATATTTAGAAGTGATAGGTCTGACTCTTATGGCGGCGTTGCAATTGTAACTCATAAATCTCTTAAATGTTTATCATGCCCTATTGTATGTTCTAACAGTGGCATAGAAATAGTACATGTTAAAGTCACAAATTGTAAAGACTTGCAAAATATTGTGTCAATTTATTGCCCTTCAACTGTTCGCACATCACAATCGAATTGGGATAATATCTTCAGTAAATTTTCTCATAAGACGCTGGTTGCAGGGGACTTTAACGGTCACCACACAAATTGGTCGTTCAAGAATGATACAAGAGGGGTGCAGCTCTTAGATTCTTCACTCGAATGCGGATACTTTACACTTAACGATGGAAGTCCTACAAGAATTAAGCTAGTAGATGGAATCTTACAAAAGTCGGCACCAGATATTTCTTTCATTACTTCAGACATAGCAGTTAAATGTCAATGGTCAGTTACTAATGAAAGCTTTGGAAGTGACCATCTTGTTATATCTATTCGACTAAATTATACGCAAAAACAACTTTATACAAAGATACACAATCTTAAGCTGGCTGACTGGAACAAGTATAGAGAATTACTGAAAATGTCACTTTTAAACTCCACAGGTACACTAGAACTTCAACAAAAATATGACTTTTTGTGTAATCACATAAACAGCGCGGCATCTAACTCTATTCCCGTTATAAAAAAATGTAATAAATTCAAATTCAAATTCAATTTTTTATTGCACTTTTCATGTTGTAGGTAACACAGATAGTTAACTTCACTCCTAAAAACTATTGGAACCCGTGTATATCCAAAGCCATAGCACAACGAAGACTAGCTTTGAGTCAATTTAGAAAGAATCCTACTCCAAATAACTTGGATTTGCTAAATGAACGAATTGAAGAAGCAAGGTGTCTTATGAGAGAAGCGAAATACTGTAGCTGGAGAAATTTCTGCGATACAATAGACAGCGTGACATCTAGTTCGGAAATGTGGAGACGAATGCGTTGGTTGAAGGGCTATAAAGTAGGGAACCGCTCGATAGACGAAGGAAAGAAGAAAGAATTGCTTCGCAATTTGACGCCTGATTTTGTACCCATGGATAGTCTTACATTCCACTCAGTAAATACACAATTGGAATCGGTTTTTTCCATGCAAGAATTAGAGAATTGTCTAAAAAAGTCTGATACGAGCCCAGGCGAAGACAACATCTCATATTCTATGTTATTTAACTTACCGGATAACGCTAAACGTTACCTTCTCGATGTCTACAATGAAATATATGTAACGGGCATTATACCCATTCAGTGGCGAAATATAGTCATATTACCTATACCGAAAAATAGCGACACTAGTCAGTCGGAGCTGAAACTTAGACCCATCTCTTTGATTTCATGTGTTTGTAAAATCTTCCACATAATGCTCATGAAACGTTTAGAATGGTATTTTGAACGAAATGAAATAATATCTAGAGATACATTAGGGTTCAGACGTGGTCAGTCGTGCCTAGAGTCCCTGGCACGGCTAGTTTTACAAATACAACTGGGATTTTCCAACAGTACACCGACCACTGCTTGTTTTTTAGATATAGAAAACGCGTACAATAACGTCTTGGTTGAAAGGGTTGCCGGTATCTTAGACGAGATTGGAGCGGGTGCTACACTCTGTAAATACATTTATTCTTTTCTTAAAGAAAGACACCTAAAGATTAAGTCAGAGTCGGCAGATAACGATGAGCTCTGCAGATGGACGAATAGAGGAATATCGCAGGGAGACCCAATCTCACCTTTATTATTTAACATTGTAACCCTTAAAGTCTGCGAAAAAATTCAAAACATTATGGTTTTACAGTATGCGGATGATTTTGTATTATATACTACTGATAAATTAAACGATAGTCAATTAAAACTTCAAATAGCTCTTGACTCACTATTAATTATTTTAAGCGATATTGGTTTAGAGTTGTCGACTGAAAAATCCAAAATTTGTGTATTCAGCAGAAGTCATAAAAAACTTACAGTTAAATTAACAGTTCAGGGGAGACCTTTGGAATGTACAGATAATATTGACGACCTCCGTGGTCGAGTGGTTTGCACGCCGGTTTTCAAGGCGTCACCATCTCTTGAGGTCCCGGGTTCGATCCCCGGCTGGGTCAATGTAGAAAATGAACTTTTCAATATTGTCTCAGGTCTGGGTGTTTGTGATACCACCGTTGTCTCTGATTTCCATAACACAAGTGCTTTAGCTACTTACCTTGGAGTCGGAGCAATGTATGTGATGTTGTCAAAAAAAAAAAAAAAAAAAATTAAATATTTGGGTATGTGGCTTGATAGGTCTTTGCGCTGGTCAAAACATATTAATGAGACGTGTCAAAAGACTCTAAAATTTGTCAATCTAATTAAAGTGTTGGCAGGATCCCAATGGGGTGTACACCCAGTACATCTCCGGCGCTTATACATTGCTCTCATAAGAAGCCGAATTGACTACGGCTCCTTTCTGTATGATTGCAGTGCGAAGACACACGTGTCTAAACTCGGTAATGACGACTCGGTAATGACGAAGCTGATAGATTGGCCAAACATGGTGCTGCACAAGGACAACCGCTACAGGTTTCACCAAGCTATGAAGAGTTCCTACCTAAATACAAAAAAGTCTGTTATAATCAATGGAAAACTGATTTCAATGAAAGATCTAAATCCTCTGGTATCTGGTACAGAGTGGTGCAATCTGAGCCTCCACACATTCCGTGGTTCAGCAATATTGAGTTATGTAGGACTTTGATTGTAATTGCTCATAGACTGCGATCCGGACACGTCCCACTGAACAAGTTTGGACATATGATGAAAAAAGTTAGCTCTCCTAATTGCACTCTGTGTGAAAAAATAGAAGATGTCCAACATTTGTTGGTGGAGTGTGTCAGGAATCGAGCATTACGTGAGGACTTGGCCGCGAAGCTGAAAGTCAATCAGCTTGATGTTGGCGTCTTCCTGAGTGCGCTTTCGGACCCAACGTCTGAAGCAGCTGTGTTGACTTACAGATTCGCAGCACAGAGCATCGGTTTAAGGCCGAATACCTAATGTTAATAAGTATAATTATTTTAATTTATCTGCATATCCCCACATAAAATTATAGTTACGATGGGGCTGACATGTAACATTATTACAAAAGCTCCTTTAAAAATAAAGAAAAAAAAAAAAAAAAAAAGTAACTACGGTTGAACGTAAAAATATTTTGTCTAAACTATGTACTAGGTTCTATGTACTAGGCTTGCACTAGTAGTCTTTACGTAATAAACAGCCGTAATGCTCTTCGTTGCTCATAGCGATCGAAGTTTCACTACAACCTCATTGATGGTTAATAACTTATGGTAAACCATTTTTATTTCCCAGGTGAAGTACATGTCGGACAAATCCATGGAAATGCCAGTGCGAGTAGCATCGCTCGAGTACTTGGGGCTCGTGGCGTCGCGGCTGCGGCGAGACAGCGTGCAGTCGCGCGCCAAGCTCGCCACCATGGACGCCGTCGTGCGGGACATACGCGCCGAGGAGGAGAAGGACGGCAACCACGCGCAGGTACTAGTGTGTCTGCTGTAACTGTGCTCGCAGTACTGGGCCCGGAGACAGCGTGCAGTCGCGCGCCAAGCTCGCCACCATGGACGCCGTCGTGCGGGACATACGCGCCGAGGAGGAGAAGGACGGCAACCACGCGCAGGTACTAGTGTGTGTCTGCTGTAACTGTGCTCGCAGTACTGGGCCCGGAGACAGCGTGCAGTCGCGCGCCAAGCTCGCCACCATGGACGCCGTCGTGCGGGACATACGCGCCGAGGAGGAGAAGGACGGCAACCACGCGCAGGTACTAGTGTGTGTCTGCTGTAACTGTGCTCGCAGTACTGGGCCCGGAGACAGCGTGCAGTCGCGCGCCAAGCTCGCTACCATGGACGCCGTCGTGCGGGACATACGAGCCGAGGAGGAGAAGGACGGCAACCACGCGCAGGTACTAGTGTGTGTCTGCTGTCACTGTGCTCGCAGTACTGGGCCCGGAGACAGCGTGCAGTCGCGCGCCAAGCTCGCCACCATGGACGCCGTCGTGCGGGACATACGCGCCGAGGAGGAGAAGGACGGCAACCACGCGCAGGTACTAGTGTGTGTCTGCTGTCACTGTGCTCGCAGTACTGGGCCCGGAGACAGCGTGCAGTCGCGCGCCAAGCTCGCCACCATGGACGCCGTCCTGCGGGACATACGCGCCGAGGAGGAGAAGGATGGCAACCACGCGCAGGTACTAGTGTGTGTCTGCTGTAACTGTGCTCGCAGTACTGGGCCCGGAGACAGCGTGCAGTCGCGCGCCAAGCTCGCCACCATGGACGCCGTCGTGCGGGACATACGCGCCGAGGAGGAGAAGGACGGCAACCACGCGCAGGTACTAGTGTGTGTCTGCTGTAACTGTGCTCGCAGTACTGGGCCCGGAGACAGCGTGCAGTCGCGCGCCAAGCTCGCCACCATGGACGCCGTCGTGCGGGACATACGCGCCGAGGAGGAGAAGGACGGCAACCACGCGCAGGTACTAGTGTGTGTCTGCTGTAACTGTGCTCGCAGTACTGGGCCCGGAGACAGCGTGCAGTCGCGCGCCAAGCTCGCTACCATGGACGCCGTCGTGCGGGACATACGAGCCGAGGAGGAGAAGGACGGCAACCACGCGCAGGTACTAGTGTGTGTCTGCTGTAACTGTGCTCGCAGTACTGGGCCCGGAGACAGCGTGCAGTCGCGCGCCAAGCTCGCCACCATGGACGCCGTCGTGCGGGACATACGCGCCGAGGAGGAGAAGGACGGCAACCACGCGCAGGTACTAGTGTGTGTCTGCTGTAACTGTGCTCGCAGTACTGGGCCCGGAGACAGCGTGCAGTCGCGCGCCAAGCTCGCCACCATGGACGCCGTCGTGCGGGACATACGCGCCGAGGAGGAGAAGGACGGCAACCACGCGCAGGTACTAGTGTGTGTCTGCTGTAACTGTGCTCGCAGTACTGGGCCCGGAGACAGCGTGCAGTCGCGCGCCAAGCTCGCCACCATGGACGCCGTCGTGCGGGACATACGCGCCGAGGAGGAGAAGGACGGCAACCACGCGCAGGTACTAGTGTGTGTCTGCTGTGACTGTGCTCGCAGTACTGGGCCCGGAGACAGCGTGCAGTCGCGCGCCAAGCTCGCCACCATGGACGCCGTCGTGCGGGACATACGCGCCGAGGAAGAGAAGGACGGCAACCACGCGCAGGTACTAGTGTGTGTCTGCTGTAACTGTGCTCGCAGTACTGGGCCCGGAGACAGCGTGCAGTCGCGCGCCAAGCTCGCCACCATGGACGCCGTCGTGCGGGACATACGCGCCGAGGAGGAGAAGGACGGCAACCACGCGCAGGTACTAGTGTGTGTCTGCTGTAACTGTGCTCGCAGTACTGGGCCCGGAGACAGCGTGCAGTCGCGCGCCAAGCTCGCCACCATGGACGCCGTCGTGCGGGACATACGCGCCGAGGAGGAGAAGGACGGCAACCACGCGCAGGTACTAGTGTATGTCTGCTGTAACTGTGCTCGCAGTACTGGGCCCGGAGACAGCGTGCAGTCGCGCGCCAAGCTCGCCACCATGGACGCCGTCGTGCCGTGATATTATTATATCAATACTACTTTGCATGTCTGTGTATTATATTTATGTAAGCAAAATATGGGTAACAATTTTTCTACGCAGCTTAGTAATTTTGTTAATAAACTTGAGCAAATTACAAATTTCAACCCTAATGATAAAATTCTAGTTGTGGGTGATTTTAACCTTAGTGGAATTAATTGGATTCCTACTTATAATCACTTTTCGCCTGCTAACATTCACTCGGCCGACGAACACCTACTTATTGACGAATTGTACCTATTGGGTTTAAAGCAATATAATGGAATCTCGAATGCTTTCGGCAGGACACTCGACCTAGTGCTTTGCAGTGACGACCTGACTGTAACTGAGTGCGGGGACCCGCTTGTACCCATAGACAAACACCACGGCGCTCTGCTAATAACTACTTCTTTTGCGTCTACCGCCCCCCTTAACTCAATACCGTGTACAAAATACTTATATAACAAAGGTGATTATCCTGCTATAAATCTCGCTCTGCAGGAAATTAACTGGGCCCTGGAATTTTCTAGTAGGTCGCTCGAGGAAAGCGTTGAGTTCTTCTATAAAGTTTTCTATTCGTTGCGTGACAAATACATTCCATCCAAACGTCCTAGTAATAAAAATAATAGCTACCCTATATGGTACTCTGCTGCACTTAAGAAAATCCTTAAAGAACAATATAAGTACCATTGTAAATATAAGAGATACGGTAATCTCGGTGACTTACATTCTAATAGAAGGTTGCGTTTAAGGGCGAGATCTGTCGAACAGAAATGCTATTTTGATTACATTCGGTCTGTTGAGGGCGCTATTGTTGATAATCCGAAACAATTCTGGAATTTTGTTAAAAATAAACTGAAATCAAACGTTATGCCGGCTATTATGAACTATAATGACAATAATAAATAAAAAAAAAAAAAAAAAAAATTCATTTATTTCAGACTAAATTTGTCCATATAAATAATTGTTTAGTGACATTTTACAAACTATGATTAGTATTATGCTACTGTTAGTGTTTTCTTACAGCTATGTTAAAGTCCAGCACATGAAGTTTTATCAACCTCCCCAATACAGGCAATAGGGATGTTGACCATTTTTTTTATTTTATGTTACATAAATTACCTCTCAAAAAAAGAAACATTGGTAAAAGAATTAATTCGCTAGCATGAAAACTGCCCGAGATATCACAGTGTGAAATGCACACAAATGGACTCGATCAAAAACGCTCCATACTAATGGCTTGCACGTTATGACGTCACGCCGTGCTAGTTTGTATGCAACGCGTAGGAAATTTGTTCGGCAGCTATATTAAATATTGTGTTTATCAAAATAGTTTCTTAGACAAATTTGCTATACATTTTACGGACTAATTAAAGGTATTATTTATTTTAATAAATTTTATACTTTTTAAATGGACTTGTCCACCCAACTTTGAAGGGTCATAAAACAAATAATATGCAATATATAAAACCAAGAGGTATACAAGCTACTCTAAAAGTTTAATATGTTTACGATTTTTATTAGTATTTCGTTATTTTATTCATTAGTCAACATCCCTATTCCGGGCTGTCAGCAATTTGCGCCAGCACAGCGTTTGGGCTCCGCCTTAGACGGTTCACAAGAGATGCAGATTTTTTACGCATTATTGCATAAAAATCATCAAGCCTTGCATCAGCAAACATGCCTGATGCACTACAGAATTTAGGCAATCTTAATAACATTCTTAAGGCATTATTGTACTGTACCCTGAGAGCACTGTAGGCCCGCTGAGAATAGTTGGTCCACAGAGAACAAGTGTAGAAATTTTAAATAATATTACTACGGGCGAGGATATTAGTAATGCGTTTTCGGATTATTTTCAATCGACCTATGTAGATACATCGCAACCGCATTCCTTCTCTAATCTGCAAGCTCCATCACCTGTTTCTGATATCTCGTCAATAGATGTTACTGAGGACCTTGTTCTTAAACTTATAAAAAATTTGGATACTCGCAAATCAGCTGGTCCGGATAACTTACCCGCTATATTTCTGAAAATGTGCTCTGAGTCCGTGGCATTCCCAGTAACCTTGTTGATCAAGAGGTCCTTTAGTGAGTGTTCCGTTCCAGATGTTTGGAAATCAGCCTTTATAACTCCTGTGCATAAAAAAGGCCCGAAAAATATCGTAGTAAACTACCGACCCATTTCCAAACTCTGCATAATAGCGAAAATTCTGGAAAAAATTGCACACAGACAGATTTACGATGCAGTTAAACACTCACTAAATGACTTTCAGCATGGATTCCTGCCAGGAAGATCCACGGTTTCAAACCTTGCATTGCTGAATAATTTCACTACCGCTGCTATGGCTAATGGATCCCAAGTTGACGTAGTTTATACTGATTACAGTAAAGCTTTCGATCGAATTCAGCATGATCGGCTCTTATTCAAACTGAAACTGATTGGTATTAGAGGTGATCTCCTGAGGTGGTTTGAGTCGTACATCCGCAACAGAACGCAAGCTGTAGTTGTAAATAATTACATTTCTAGTTGGATCAAGGTCCCTAGTGGGGTACCGCAAGGATCCCTGTTGGGTCCCCTCTTATTCGTCATTTACATTAATGATATCAGCTGCTGCTTGCGATCTTCAAAATTATTATGCTTTGCTGATAATATGAAGATTTTCTCGGCAGTGAGATCCGTTCAAGATGCGTGTGCGCTGCAAGATGACTTGAACCGCCTTGAATCTTACTGTCAAGTTAATTTTCTTGATTTGAATCCCCTGCAGTGCTCCATTGTTACATACTCTAGGAAGACCAATACCATACATCATGTTTATCGGTTAGGCTGCACTGCTCTTTCTAGGGATGTTTCGGTAAGGGATCTAGGGATTGTACACGATTACAAACTGACGTTCGAGGATCATATTGATAGTATTGTGCGAAAAGCATCCAAGGCTTTGGGATTTATTTTGCGTAGTTCCAAGGACTTTAAGCAAATTAAAACGCTAAAAATATTGTACTGTATGTTTGTCCGAACTATTCTGGAGTATGCATCGCAAATTTGGAACCCTCGATATAAAATTTACAAAATGCGAATTGAACGCATACAGGAAAAGTTCGTAAAACACCTATGCTATCGTGCAGGGCTATCATATGACTCATCTAAATACGATGACTTATGTAAAAAATTCCACCTGCTTCCGTTACACATGCGGCGTGATATTGCTGATATGGTCTACCTAATGAAGATCTCATCTGGTATGATTGATTGTCTTGAACTTCTTTATCAACTCTCTTTTAACGTACCCCGTAGTTCGCGGCGAGCTGCACCATTTAACTTGCCTTTTTGTAGCACTAAATACAGAAAAAATAATTTTATCTACCGGTCAATGCAGCAATATAATATTTTATCAAATAATTTTGATTTGGACGTATTTAACACCAGTATCCGTGCGGCGAAGACACTCATTAGTAAGCATTTCTTCAATGGCGATTAATTCCGTTTTTTTTTGTCAGTTATTAATTTTTTGTCAAATCTTAAACTATTGTTTTTGATTCATTTATGCTAATTTAGATTTAAGCTCACATTAGATTTAGCTATACTTACGCTAACCGTGTGAATCTATTATTAGCTTTTTAAGTTTATACTTTGTAATTTAAAGATATTGTTGTGTAAGCTGATGATTCACCGAATAATAAATAAATAAATAAATAAATGCAGTTCTTTCGCGGTGACGCGATAGTCAACTAAAAATACCCAGTAAGATCAGTTACTAATTATTATTTTTTTCTTTTGCAGAGTATTACGTCTGGATTAGATGAAGATGAAGAAAGAACAGAATTTCTACAACGAGTATTATTAGATTATCTGGCGATCAACGGACAAAAAGATCAAGCGTGGAATTGCGCGCGACATTTCTACATAACTCAATGGTACAGAGACATGGTGATACAACCGAAAAGTACTTCCCCCACCAAGAAAATAAAAAATAAGTCGAAGAAGCGTTACAAAGACGAAAGTAGCGAGGAGGAGTCGGACGCCGACGACGACAGCGACGGCGGCGTCAAGGAGTCCAAGCACGACAAGAAACATATGACCGCGTTAATGTCGGCGGAGAAGTTCAAGACGATCGAGAGGCGGAAGGCCTTCTTCTTAGAAAAAATAAGACCGTTCAGATATCAAGGAGGCACACAGGTGCAAGTGATGCAGTCGTACATCGACTACGGCGGTGCGGAGTTACTATCGCAGTATTTAGCATCGAAGCGGTCTTTTTCGCAGAGTTTCGATAGGTACCTGAGGAAGATATTAGTGATTCTTTGTGAGAATACTATCGCTATTCGGACCAAGGCTATGAAGTGCTTGGCGATGATCGTGGAGGCGGATCCCGGGGTGCTGGCGCGGCCGGACATGCAGATCGGCGTGAACCGTTCGTTCCTGGATCAGTCCACGGCCGTGCGCGAGGCCGCCGTCGACCTCGTCGGCAAGTTCGTGCTCAGCCGCCCCGACCTCATCGACAAGTATTATGGGATGCTCTCCAATAGGATACTCGTAAGTTGCATTTTTGTTAAAGCCGCGTTGACAGTCTGCTTTCAAATCCTAAGTATCACTACATAGTATAAAACAAAGTAGCTTTCCGCTGTCTGTCCCTATGTATACTTAGATCTTTAAAACTACGCTTTATTCATTCAGCTTCAAATTTGAATCAATTGTATTCAATTGTTTTTGATGATTTGTGGCTCTCAAACAGATGAATCAACTTTGATTTCGTTTTTTTTTTATTTGAAAAGTGACTTGTGCGAGATTCGAAAATGTTTGTAGTCAATATTCAGTTCAGCTTAGTATATGAATGAATTAACTAGTCCATTTTTTTTTGGACATCTAAAATTTTTTTAATTTACATTATGATAACTAAACTAGTGATTTGGATTGATTACGGGTGTGGAGTGTTTACAATATAATATTTTCTATTACAGGACACCGGAGTATCAGTAAGGAAACGAGTGATAAAAATTCTCAAGGACATATGTATAGAATGTCCAGAATTTCCCAAAATACCAGAAATCTGTGTGAAAATGATCAGACGAGTGAACGACGAGGAAGGTATCAGGAAGCTGGTAATGGAAGTGTTCCAAAACATGTGGTTTAGTCCGTGCCCGAACACGCCGAGGCTCGGAACACTCGATATGACTGCGGCCACTGCTGATCCACTCACGAGGAAAGTACTGAATATTACTGATGTAGTTATATCCTCGAGGGACATGGGCCTTGAGTGGTTCCAGCAGTTACTTATGAGTGTAAGTATTATTATCATTATATTGTGTAGGTGGTGTACTTTTGTTTTATACAAAACGGGATAGTGCTTGGCCTTCACCTCAACTGATATCAAGTGAAGATAAGGCCGAAAGTGTAAGCGCACTACACCCGAAATCCTCACCACTGAAGTACTGCCTATCTTACCTCTAACTGCCAAAACAACAACAGTCTTAGGCAAGATGGTGGTAGCTAGCCAGGCGGACTTGAAATAAGCCCTACCACCAACTAACCCGAGTACAAATGTACCCCCTTCCTGGGAATCGAACCCGGGACGCCTGCGCTGCGTCTTACACGTGTGGGTCAACCACTAGACCACAGCGGCGGCGACCACTTTATAACTTGTCAACCTTTTAACAAAATGTAAACAGTTTAGTAAGACAGTAGAGCGTGCACGTATACGTAACGTGCACGCTCTACTGTCGTACTAATCTGTTGGTCTTTTTGGACTATAGAGAACTGTTAATGAACCAAAAATCCAATTTGTATGGCTATATTTGTATATTTTTTCAGTTATTTAAACCAAAAGAAGACAAAGACGATTCCACTAAAATTATTTATCAACCTCCCAAATCACTTTTAGTAGCTTGCCAACAAATCGTAGACTGTCTAATAGAGAATCTACTACAGTTAGAAGAATCTAGTACCGAAGGTAAGGCATGCTACAAATTGTTAAGGTGATTAGTATCATCAAGTGGCGCCCTCATCTTAATTAAATTTATTGCTCGCTAAGTAAGAAAATTCAAACGTTGCGATTAAAGCTAAAGTTCTATAGTTTATTAACAAATAATAAACTCTCTAAAATATAGTTCGTTGTAGTAGTAGTAGGCAAAAGTGCTTTTTGCTCTTTTGCCTACTACTACTACAAAAAAAAAACATATTTTACTGATGTTTGTTTGTAAATAAACTATAGAAACTTAGCTTATATTTCAACGTTTGAATTTTCGATACAGTATGTACTTAGCGAGCAATCAATTAAATTAAGGTGAGGGCGCCACTGTGAGGATACTAATAGCCTTAAAGAAATATTTTTCAAATTGATCAAATAGTAAATAATGTGCCCTTTTCAGGATCTGCGTCGTCACAACGCATCTTAGCGTGCCTTTCAACATTGCACTTATTTGCAAAAATTAGGCCACAATTGCTAGTTAATCACGCGTTAACGTTGCAACCGTACCTGAGTTTAAAATGTCAAGTAAGTTACTTTATTTATTTTATTTTATTTATTAAGACACTCGACAGCCTTTTTCCTACAATCGTGCGTAAAATATAAATTTATAAGTTACACTTTAGCCAATCACGGAGTTTCACCCCATTTTATAATTCTACAGGCAAACTGTTTAAACAAGAGGTATGGTTGGCAAATTTCATTCATATTATTTGTTTATAATTAAAAAAACATGTAATTTAACTGTACCTACTGTTATTTTCGACTTAGATACTGTAATTTTAGTAACAAAAACAGTCGACGTCTCCGTAGAGGACCGTATCCGAACTGCACTCGGTTGGCAGTTTCAATACAGTTGTATCAAAAAACTGCACTAATACTACTACAGCAATATTGCAGCGGATGCGCAATTTAAATATAGTTCGTCACCATAGGCAATCTCTTGTTAAAAATATTTAAACAATCCACTTATTCTATTATATTTCTAGTTACAAAAAGTTTGTATTCTAAATTATTATGTACACACAGCAGGAAGCTGGGCTGCTGTGTGTGCATAAGAATTTCTAATTAGATAATAAGACTTCTATATTTTTCTCAATCAACTTTACGTCCAACACTTAGACCCTGTCCAGAACTACGCGCGAATTAGACGCGTTTCGTTATACAATGCTCGCTTAGGACCAGCGACATCAGCAACGTGTGCAATATTAGCAGCAGTGTAACCAAAATCGCGCGTAAATTCGCGGCGAATTCGCCCTTTCTGCACAAGGTCTTAAGGTTTAGAGTCCACGCAAACTGCAGACTTTCTATCGGCCGATAGTTGGGTCGGACTAATTTTAGTATGAAGATTCGGCCGATACTAAATCGTTGTAATGTGCGCACTTACATACTTCTTCATACTGATTAAAGGCCCGACCCAACTATCGGCCGATAGTTTGGTCTGTAGTCTGCGAGAGCTCTTTAAATCAATTGTAGTCATTCGTCAGTGTTGAATAAAGTCCAATGAGGATCAGTAACGATTTTTGTTTAGTGGCTTATCAGAAAGCTCATGCCGCCACATGTTTAAATGTGATGAAATTTTTACGATAAAACACTGTCATTTTGGGGGGTCATTATGACGTCATCGAGACGTACGCGAACCTTATGTCGTACGTGATAAAGCACATTGCATTGAGTTTGGCATTTCCTTCAAAACCCTTATAACTCAACCATTTCTAAACGGATTTCAAAAAATCTTTTACTAAGCTTCATAGCTATGAATATGTTTTTATATTATACTAATAAAACTATAGGATTCAAACCTGTTACTGGAGCCCAATCGCGGTAATACTGAACGATAAAACCAAAAACGTTACTTTGTCATTTAGGTTATATTTACCTAAAAATCTTTGGTTTAGCTTCATAATTTTTACTTAAATTGTCCCAGATTGTAATCCGAGTATTCAACAATTTTAACAAAACTAAAGCGAGTATTTTTCTGTAAACGAAACTGAAACGGTAACGATTTAGCTTTGGTTTTATCGTTGAAAATTAGCGCGATTAGGCCCCTGATCCTCATTCACACATATCAATGAAGGCACCGTTCCGGCTACATTATCTATGAACGCGTCCACACCTGTCAGGTGCTCTCAGTGTCAGCGAACGCGTGTACATAGAATGTGATAAAGAATTATTATCATATGTGCCGGGATCGTGAATTCACTGATATATGTGAATCAGGCTTAATCCAATGTTTTGTTGAGCTTCACTCCATATAAGCTGTTTTGTTGCAGAATCAATACGAACAGCAGATAATGTCGACGGTAGCGTCGACGCTGGAACTAGTGGTGCCTTTGATGGAGCACCCGAGTGAGGTGTTCCTCGCGCAGTTGGAAGAGGACGCGGTGAAGCTTATTCTGCAGAGGGGCCAGCTCGTTATAGCCGCCTGTATCGCTTGCCTCGCCGCTATCGTCAACAATCTCACGCGCAACTACAAACTTATTAGGGACGTGTTCAATAAATATCATGGTAATAAAATTGAAATATTTTAAGTTTGAAATTTTTGCATTCACAATGCTATTTTTATACAATACTAAATAATATACATATTAGAGAAAATCCGAACCCGCGAACTTAGGAAGTCCGGTCAAATGCTTTTCCAACTGACTACGTAGCTCAGTTGGAAGATAATTGGACCGAACTTCCAAAAGTCGCGGGTTCGATTCCCGCCTTAGAATATGAACTGGTGGGAGTCGATTTTATTCTATTATATTATTTAGTATGGTAATTGTAATATTTTATCTCTATTTAACGTCACATACATTGCCCATTTTACAACTTCTTCTCTTGAATCGTTCTTGTTCTTGAATCTTGATTTTTATACAAAAAAAAATTCTATTGGCATTAGTCAAAGAGTAATCGGGAGCGGCATTGATTCTAAAATCTCAGTTATTTAGACTGCCATAAATGTCGTAGTCGAATTTGATGTCCATTTCATAGAGTTGCACCTTTGCAGGCGTACTCCTTCAATGGAAAAACAGTTGGCAACGGAACGCGGAGTTGACGCGAGCGCTGCACTCGAGGCCTCATTTCCGGAGGGCGCTTTTCATAGTTGGTCTTTTGCTGCGGTATTTTGACTTTACTGACCCAAAAGTCATCGAGGGCTTACCGGTTAGTTCATTATTTGTGGTTTCAAATTAGTTCATGTATACTTTTTACAAATTTTAATTGATAGTTTATATTTCAACAGACTGATATAAAGGAACAAGTATATAGTACTATGATGTTTTTCGTGGGATTAGAAGACGAAGATTTTGTATCACACACATTGAAAGCGCTCGGCTCGATATGCGTGCGGCATTACGAGTTTATGTTGAGGCCAGAACTGAAAGAGTTTTACCACCAGTTACTGACTTCTGACCTCGCGCCCATAGAGATGAAGGCTGACGTGCTTAGGAATATAGAAATGTACTTACAGGAGGAAGAACAAAGGATGATCAGACAGGATAAGGAATGTGAGTCCATTTATATTTATACCTGCAGTCCATTTTTTTTTGCACTCCTCCAAACGTATAGTAGTTGATTTAAAGCAAATAAGTGATTGTTTCACACTGATACAGCTGCTGTAAGTCCAGTCATCTTATAGCGCGTTTACACTAATATGAATGTATGAATGAATTACAAAAACGTATCATCACGTTCGCTTAGTTATAAACTAACGGTCATAATTCATAAACGCTATTGCACTGTTAAAATATGAGTTATCTTTATCATATGTCAAAAGAGTAAAAGAAACAAAACACTTATAACTTCGCTTGTTTTTATGAATAACGGCCCGGCCATAGCCAACGCAGCAGGCGGCGCGGCATGGGAATTCAATAATCACTGCGCGCTACCTCGATAGCGGCCTCGCTTGCCGCGCCGCCTGCCGCGCTGGCGTAAGGCGTTAAGAATTTTAAACTTCTAAAACGGCCTCGTTGTCAGTATTTCTGTGCAAAATGGTTTGAAACATATCAACTTATAATTCGTAGGGTCGAAGCGGTCGAAGCACGAGAACCTTAAAGAAATGGGCGACGTATCGTCGGGCATGGCGTCGACGGTGATCCAGCTGTACCTGAAGGAGATCCTGGGCTCGTTCCTGCACGCCAGCACCGTGGTGCGCTCCAGCGCCATCAAGGTCGTGCAGCTCGTGCTGGCGCAGGGGCTCGTGCACCCCGTGCAGGTAGCTCACACGATTGTGACCCATAATGTAGCAAATAATTGAAGGAGGTCCTGGGCTCGTTCCTGCACGCCAGCACCGTGGTGCGCTCCAGCGCCATCAAGGTCGTGCAGCTCGTGCTGGCGCAGGGGCTCGTGCACCCCGTGCAGGTAGCTCACACTATTGTGACCCATAATGTAGCAAATAATTGAAGGAGATCCTGGGCTCGTTCCTGCACGCCAGCACCGTGGTGCGCTCCAGCGCCATCAAGGTCGTGCAGCTCGTGCTGGCGCAGGGGCTCGTGCACCCCGTGCAGGTAGCTCACACTATTGTGACCCATAATGTAGCAAATAATTGAAGGAGATCCTGGGCTCGTTCCTGCACGCCAGCACCGTGGTGCGCTCCAGCGCCATCAAGGTCGTGCAGCTCGTGCTGGCGCAGGGGCTCGTGCACCCCGTGCAGGTAGCTCACACTATTGTGACCCATAATGTAGCAAACAATTGAAGGAGATCCTGGGCTCGTTCCTGCACGCCAGCACCGTGGTCTTTATTATTAGCTTATTCCTATCTATAAAAAAATATTCAGCCAATTTGTTTTTTTTTCGGACATTCCCCAATAAATCAACACATCCTAGTTTGATGCAAAATAAAAAACAATAATCTACTCTACTCTTTATTACAATGCAAGTAATTTTGGACGTTCTTCATTCCAAAGTGTACAAACAAATCGAAATAATGAAAATCCTAGAAATAGCAATGGGAAGGAACTGGCAAAAGAAACTATTGAAAGCCGTAAACATAATTCATATCATATTATTATTTTTGTCAAAGTTAAATTTCTGTGTAGTGACATGACATGGACATTAACAACGGAAATGAACCCAAATAATATTTGAAAAATTCATGCACGTCATGTTGTATTTTGGCAAAGAGCCGATCAGCTTATTGCCCGTCTGTTCGATTCGTTTATTTACGACCTGCTTCCTGACTTTCAAATTTCTTTGGATAAAAGCCAGCTTCTTGTTGTAACGTCCTACAATCCTCATTTTGATGGGTCAGCATGCATGTGGCCGCGTGCTGTTTTGTACATACAAGTTGATGGTGATAGATTACTAAATGAACTATATTCTAATCCCAAATTCCACTTTAATTGAATGTAAACTAAATTGAATTATTTTGTTTACATCTCGAACTTCCAACGCACAACAGACTTACAAAAAAAAATGACATCTTTGTTCTGAATTTTGAATAATGCATTATGATTTACCCCTTTAGGGTGCCTGTCCATTGAAGCGGAGCGAGGCGGCGGCGTTGCGGAGAAACGAGGAAATATTAACCAATAGGATTGCGGAGCGGAGATTTTATGCAATCCTATTGGTTAATATTTCCTTGTTTTTTCGCTCCGCCCGCCGCCTCGCTCCGCGTCAACGGTCAGGCAGCCTTAATCTATATGGATTCTGTCGGTTGAGTGTCGATATAAATCGCTATAGCAGGTCGTCATACTATGGTATTCCTTAGAAAATGGATGTAATGTATTGGTGTAGGTTCATTCAGCGCCAAAATGATCTGAAGCATTCAAACCTACCTAAATAGCTAATCATTTGACAAAAATCAAGACATTGAGGTGCACTTTTGTTTGTTCTCGGACAACAAATGAAAGTGCACCTTAATGTCTTGAGATAAGGTGATTTTTGACAAATGATTAGCTATTGTGGTAGGTTCAGATTATTTTGGCGCTGCCTGTAGCAAGCCGACTGTAGCTGTAGACTGCGCAATAGAGTTGTGCAAGCATATTCTATCATGAAATTAGAATTAAGGTAAATACTTATATTGAACTTTTCACACCTGCAATTCCATTTTGTTTATTTGTTTCAGATCGTTCCATATTTAATATGTATGAGTACAGATACAGAGGTTACAGTGTCACATACGGCAGACAAAAACCTTCAAGACATAGATAAAAAATATCCTGGCTTCATTCATATGAAGGCCCAATTGGGAATCAAACTGTCGTACCAACTACAAAAAATAATACAATTTAAAAATAATAGCGACATCATACGAGGATTTAGGTAAATATTAAAATCTCCAATGACGATTTATATTCATTTTCTTCTTATATTTTTTAATGTGGATGCTAACGCAATATATATCTTATTGTTAAAGGAAAAAAGACCAAGATGATTTACCTTCATCGTTAAATGGATTTTTATATTCTTTACTACGGAACACGAGGCCACAGCGGCGAGCATTAGTCTTGTCACTGCTGAAACAATTTGACGATGTATCTGTAAGTGCTGAAACAATTTTTTTTGTTTAAAATCGTTACATATTTGGTATCTTGCAAATAAAATAATATTTATACTTGTTGGATTTTCCTTTCAGACCGCGCCTCTGGATCAAATGTTGTACCTGGCAGATAATCTTAGTTATTTCCCATATCAAGTTCAAGATGAACCGCTGTTTATTATACATCACATTGATATTATAATTTCCACATCAGGGTCAAATTTATTACAGCTTTTTCGTGAGGTAAGTAGTAACTTACTGCCGTACTCAGAGACGTCAATTAAGTTTAATGCTTTATTAAGTATCGTGTCGTCTTATACTATCACTATGGAAAAGAAAGAGATTGCAACAATTTTAATGAAGCATTAAACTTAATTGACGTCTCTGAGTACGGCCGTAAGTCAACAAGGCTAAACTTTTGTTTTTTTGTCAGTTACTAGTTGTATAGACTTCCCTCACAGAAAGTTAATACAGAATGACCAATATCCTCAATTAAAACTTTAACGATTCAAAATCTACCAGGGATACCATTATCCCTGGTAGATTTTGAATTGCGTGAATATTTTTTTATTGGTAGGAATAAGCTCCCTTAGTGATATAGAATAAATATTCTGATTTTTCAGTTGCGCGATATTTTGTGTTGAAACTTTCTTTTCAATACCATGTTGTGGTTGTGGCAAAGGTATAATCTCCATTCTGCTGTTCCTTTTGTACATTTGTGAAGTCAAAGAGACTTTAATTTATTTTTAATTTTTCACGCAACTGAAAATTCTGTTTTTTTTTCTATTACTAAAGGAGCTTATTCCTACCTATAAAAAATTATCAGCCAATTTGAGTTTTTTCGGACATTCCCCTGGATAACCTGACGTATTGTTGTTTGGTGTGCTCTATTAAAATAATAAATCATAATTCGCAGCGTCAATTATTTGTCAGAATATAGCAAACAATCATAGCATTTCCATAAGTAATCAAATTTGTTTATTACCAGGGCCTAATAAAAGAACATTCAGAAGAGAAAGAACCATTGGACGAAGAAGAGGACGACGAGGAGGCGGAATCGCTAATGATGCGATTGCCGGAGAGCACGCGGCCGCTGCGCGACGCCATGCGGCAAGCGCGCGGCTGCTTGCTGCTGCTCGTGCTCAAGCAGCATCTCAAGCAGCTCTACGGGTTTACTGACGCGTGAGTATCTGTTGATGTTTAGGAACCAGAAGTTATTGCTCTGGCCAAGCAACATTGACTGTCGCCGGCATGGTGAGGTAATTCCTATGGTTTGTAATGACTGGTTCCGGCCGCCTGCACCGCATCACTACGACCGACGCTGGCAACACCGCGACGACGTCACCTCTCATTCTCCTTGACCGCTTCACTCCTGACACGTTTTATTAAATTTGCGTTCATAAATTAAATTACTGCAAATATTGTGGAAACCGAAGTAAATCTGTATAAGTTATCCAGCCTTTAAATTGTTATCTTTAACAAAAGTGGCTCTCCGGCGGGGAATCGAATCCCGGTCTTCCGCGTGACAGGCGGAGATACTGACCACTATACTACCGAAGAGAAGTGACCGCGGTGTTGCCAGCGTCCGTCGGTGGTACACCGCTGCATTGTCGCCGAGAAACATCGCGACCATGGAGCAATGAGTGAATTCTCTCGCATCGCCACTTGTCGTTCTGTTGCGTGTCTAGGTCATATAGTTTCACTCATTTGTGATTACTCGGCTAATAATTTTGCAACTATTGTTTGTTATTTTAGGCTATACAGAAGCTCAACAGTAAATACGTTGATTTTCCACAACATATCTCTTTCGTCAAAATAGACTTTGAATTTAATTGCAACGTTTTAAGGTTCAAAATGAATTGGAGAAATTTGACAATTGTAAAAACTGATGTACCTACTCTTGACCTTACACTAAAAGACTCGTGTATTTCCAGTAAAATCAATCAGTATTCGCCGTCGGAGAACGTGAAGGTGTACGAAAAGGCGGTTTCGCGGCGGCACGCGCCGATGTTCGAGCCGAAGGCGACCATGGCGCAGCTTAACGACGCCGACTTCGCCGACGAGCTCGACGAGCGCGGCCGCCGCCGGCTCGTCGACGACTACCTGGAGGTGAGTCACACTCCTGCTACGACAACTACATAAATTCTAAATAAATTAAAGGGCTTTTTTTAAACCGGTAAAAACCCATAAATTCTAAATAAATGAATAGGTTTTTAACCAGGGGCCCTACCGCCTAACTCAAAGCGATAGCCAAAGCGATAGCTATGCTCTATCCGTCCTTGTCATATCCTAACACGATGACAAGGACGGACTGTGCACTGACGTCATAAACCAAAGCCAGAGTCAAAGCGATTGAGTTAGGCGGTACAGGGGCGGGTCTTTTGAAGCTCAAATGTGAAAAATACAAATTCAGATTGGACACAGTATGAACCGTTCTAATTCCAAGTAAATTCTCTGGAAATTCTGATGAAACTTTGTTATTTACTATAAATATTTTCTGCAGTTAAAACAGCTTATGCTGAAGTTCGACCCGGAGGAAGAAGAAGACGAGGAGTTCAATCCGGGTGGCGCCGCTGGCGCATCCGCAGCGACAGCGGGTGCGACGGCCGGTGCGACGGCGAGCGCGGCGACGGGCGCGGGCGCGGCGGGCGACGCGGGCGGGGGCGGCCACGCGCCCACGTAGCCCGCCCCGCACCCCGCGCCCCGCCCCCTGTACATTACCCCCGCCCCGCTGAAGCCGCGACCATCTTAAATTCTACGACTAAGTTATATTTGAGGAACTTTTGTTTTTATATTAAAGTCTTGTGTGTAGATAATTTTTATGAAGAATATAAAGTATATGTACCTAATCTGACTTGAATTTTTCGCCGTTCGCGTTCGCCGCGGGGACGAGGCCGCCTTCGCGCGTGCGCTTCGCCGGGCGCCGTGTAAACAATTTGTACATACTGGGATCTATTGTAATATTGATTAAATATTTATGTTCACATTATAGGGTACTGCAATAAACTGCATTTCTTATGATAAGGAGAAATTAAAGTTTAAAGGCTAGATTTTTACAAAATTTATTATTTTTCTCTTTACCCTATTTCACGTCAGCCCACAATCTTATTTCCAGTTATATTAGTTTGATTAATAATAAGTAAAGTAATATTTTTATACAATTTATAGGTTTGTAAATGTCTAGACGTCTATAGACTTGCATAGTTACGAAACTTTGTCCTGCCTATCGTCCGATACGGCAAACTTGTTACACAGGAAAAAGATAAGCGTTTCCGAAGTAGGCTTGACTTTGCCGTCTGCTATTAGCCGCCGCAAATTGCGTATGCGCTGCTTGTGTGGATATTCATCAGATCCTTGATTAGCCTGAAACAATTGACAATTATCATTTTATGTTATTGCTGTTTATGCCTGAGCAAATCATCATTACCATCGGAAATAATACTAATTACTAGCGTAGTTAATAGGATAATAATTTTAATCGGTTTGGAAATGAAAATGGAAAGTTAAATAGTGATTTTGAGTGGTATACGCTCGTGTACAGTGGTTTAGAATTATTGTGATTCAGAACATTCCTTAATTATATTCCAAAAAACGTACAATCGAGTTCGTCCTGTAATATTATAGGTAGGTGCGCATTTTTTCGCTGCTTATATGTTCGCTTTGGCCGGTAAGCGCTTTGTGCAAACAAGTGTTAACAAATATTACACTGTATTTCAAAAAGTAACAATTGAACTACATCTTGAGCACTTTCGCATAATAATATAGGCGTTTTAGTCGCGGCGTCAGCCGAGCATCTGTCATATCCGCTTACGCCGCGCCTAAAAAGCCTTTATGTGAATTCTCTCTCATACATTGTCCGAAGATAAATGAAAGGTTGTATTTGGTCACGGATAAGACAGATTTAACTCTGGAAAAGGTAAGGTAGGTACCTCTTCAGCGTCGGCAGGTTCAGGCGGTGGGACACCAATGATCGAGCTGTCCCACATGACGGGGTGCCAGGGGCGGCGCACCGGCTTGTCGGCCGGCACCAGCGGCTGCGGCGGCCGCAGCGGCAGCCGGCTCACATCCACGTACTCCTCCGGCTCGAACTCTTCAGCTCTTGGCGGAGAACTCATCTTTGCCGACTTGATATGCTGGAAGATATAGTTTTGGCTTTAACTACTAACTAGGTATATACACATACAACATAGGTAGGTATATGTAGGGAAAGTACCTTAAAAATTGAAAATAAATATCCCAGACCGAAAGTCGTGTCGAAAACGAAAGTGGCGCCGCGGTGAATTTTATTTAATATTGTAATTCTAATATACAATTTTAATAAAACTTAACGTGGAATTTTTAGGGCAGTCTAGTATTTTTAGACGGTAGTAGTCCCTCTCGTAGTCACTCCTAGAAGTAGATAGCAAAAATGCTAAAAGTGGCAGTTTTTTACACAGTTGCTATCTACGAATGAATCGCAGAACAAAATTTACTCCTAGCGGGAATGAATGAATAATGCCTCCGGACACTAGGCTCGCGGCTCCTATGGGATCCACAGATATTTTTTTCGCGTCAAGATGAGATCTTAATAAATTAAAACCGGCCAAGTGCAAATATAACTTTGAAGTAGGCTGTATGCTCACTCACCTCTTTGTTCGCAAAATATTCTTGCGTTGGGCGTGTGAAAAAGCAAAAAAAAACCTGCGCGCCTTTTCCCATAATTATCATATTATTTTGTTTTTGTCGTATTTGTTGCTGTGTGGTAAATTACTTTGTTTTTTCCTCGCAAATGTGTTGAAAAACGTCGTGTGAAACTCGTGAGCTCTTGCTTATTCACTCTGCTGAGTTACGCCCTCGCCTGCGGCTCGGGCTGCAACCCACAGCCTTGTGTGCAATGAGCAACCTAAGCTAACTGTCTCATAATGTACTATTCAAATCGCATACAACCGCATACTTTACACATATTATACGTAGGTAATCGTAATAATTATGTTCAATACAGTTGCTCGAAAATGTGAGCTTACGATAGCCAGTCCAAGTCCAGCGTGCGGTTAGTTTTTACCGCACGCCGTGCGGTTTTGTTTACGGTTTAGTACAGCGTGCGGTAAGTTTATTTTTCAATACAGTTGCTCGAAAATGTAAGTTTACGATGACAGTCGAGCGTGCGGAAAGTTGATTTTACCGCACGCCGTGCGTTTTTGTTTACGGAGTAGTACAGCGTGCGGAAAGTTGATTTTACCGCACGCCGGCGCCGTGCGTTTTTGTTTACGAACGTTTTTTTTAATTTCTACTAGCTTCCGCCCGCGACTTCATCCGCGTGGACAGTAGAAAAATATTGCAACCAGTTTAAAATGACCCCTTTAGTGTATGAAAGCTAGTACTACGGAGAGTTCAAGCTGTTTCCCTGGTTCCACCCACCTGACTTTGATGAAACATAGCTTAGATTTTAAGTTGGACCTCAATCTACTAAACTGTGAAAAATCCATCAAAATTCGTTTAGCGGTTTTTGCGTGATTCGCGCACAAATATTTAGAATTTACAGTTTTATTATATTATGAATAAATTACAATTTCAGCAGTACCTATAATGTTTTCTCGCAAATGTATTGAAAAACGTAGTATGGCACACGGTTGTTAAGGTTTTTCAAAACTCGTGACGATTATAAACCCTCGCCTGCGGCTCGGGCTTATAAAGCGTCAACTCGTTTTAAAAACCTCCTTACCAACCTTGTATCATAAACTACTATTACCACACGCCCGCGCCGTGCGTTTTTGTTTACGTACGTTTTTTTAAATTTCTACTAGCTTCCACCCGCGACTTCATCCGCGTGGTCAGTAGAAAAATGCAGCGACCAGTTTAAAATGACCTCTTTAGTTCATGAAAGCTAGTACTACGGAGAGTTCAAGCTGTTTCCCTGGTTCCACCCACCTGAATTTGATGAAACATAGCTTAGATTTATTTTGGACCTTTTAATCTACTTAACTGTGAAAAACCCATCAATTTTTTTTTGCGGTTTTTGCGTAATTCGCGCACAAATATTTAGAATTTATAGTGTTTTTACCGACTTCAAAAGGAGGGAGGTACTCAATTCGACCCGTTTTTTTTTTGTTTTTTGTATGTAGGTACATCGATTACTCAAAGACGGCTGGACCGATTGAAATGCTTCAAACGTTATTACATTAGGTAAACTCCCAAATTGGTCCCATTTTTTTAAATTTGGAAATCGGTTCAGTACTTTTCAAGTAATCTTGAAAAAAGCACGAAAATAGTATGATTTTGTGTGAATTACCTCGATGATATGGTCGTATTACTTACTTCTTTGTTAATGAACTGAATAAGATAATTATTTTTTTGTTGGCAGAGGGATATCTTAAGTGTAGTTTCACTGGGTTTCAGTTTAGTGGGTTTCACTGTAGTTCTTCAACCGACTTAAAAAAGGAGGTTCTCAGTTTGACCCGTATGCGTATCTATGTATGTATGTTTCTTCGCGATTATCTCACGTTTGGCTGATCCGATTTTTCTACATAAATAATATACCTACACTACCTAATACAGAAGGTACCTAGGTAACCTACACTAAAATAAAAAAAATAAAAAATTGTTAAAAAAAACAAAAAACCGACTTCAAAAAACCTACCTCTAAAAAGCAAGAAATAATATTCGTGACTTCAAAAGACGTGTTTTTATTATTATGAATATTATTTCTTGCTTTTTAGAGGTAGGTTTTTTGAAGTCGGTTTTTTGTTTTTTTTTTATATGGTACCTATAGATTATGCCGGGTCCATAGCGCGTGTTTTGCTCTACACAATCAACAAAAACATCTCAACATTCAAAAATAAAAACGTATAAGGATTTTGTTTCGCGAAACAATGTTTTGTGTATTGTGTAGGGCAAAACACGCGCTATGGACCCGGCCTTACAATTTCAGAAGTACCTATGTTTTCTCGCAAATGTATTGAAAAACGTAGTATGGCACACGGTTAATTGTTAAGGTTTTTCAAAACTCCTTACCAACCTTGTATCATAATAGTGCATTATGAGACAAGTTAGCTTAGGTTGCTCATTGCACACAAGGCTGAGGGTTGCAGCCCGAGCCGCAGGCGAGGGCGTAACTCAGCCGAGTGAGCAATAAGCAAAAGCTCACGAGTTTCATACGACGTTTTTCAACACATTTGCAAGGAAAAAACAAAGTAATTTACCACACAGCAACAAATACGACAAAAACAAAATATGATATTTATGGGAAAAGGCGCGCAGGTTTTTTTTTCACACGCCCAACGCAAGAATATTTTGCGAACAAAGGGGTGAGTAGCATACAGCCTACTTCAAAATTATAATTTTAAGTGATAAAATGCAAATATTTTAATATTTTATAACAAAATATTGTGAATTATGAATAATTTGATAATAATCAATATTTGTTTGACTTAAGTAATTAAGGACTTACACATTTATTTATTCCAAAAATGTATATGAATTTTCAGCATCATAAAACCTCTTTGTTGTTGTTAAAAAAATAACTGTATTGTATTACCCGGCTAAATTGGGAATGCTCTGTTTACTCTATAGAACTTGCAGTAAGGTACTAATTTAACTTTGTAGGGGTAATTCTATTACGTACTAGTGTTTTATATATTATTGCACGCGTTTGTTATAGCTCGGTTTATGGCCTTAAAAGCGATGTATTAGGGCTCACTTTACGAGCAAGTGTGTTGAAAACTATTAAATGTATTTCATCGTTTTCCTTTTGTTTAAAATGCTGTGTTATTCAAGAAAAAAATTATCCTAATGAGTAACCCTTTTTATCAGTATCGTAAAAATAAAAGATTAATTTTTGCCCATATTTGGTGGGTTCCCACTGTAGATCGACAAGAGTTTCTTTTGTCGCGAAAACATACAATAATAGGTAGGTAAGTAGTCCAAGAAAATAATAATTAGAACTTAAGTAAATCAATCTGGATTTCGTGACCCGAATATTAGATTTATAACACAAAAGAACTATGAAAAGCAATAAAAATCATTTTTCCGTAACGAACATCTAAAAAAAACTACCTACTGCGCAATAAACTTACAGGCGATTTTTAATTCGATTGGTCAGTTGGCAAAGAGACAAGAAAATATTTTTTCAGCGTCTAGCTACGATACATCGATTAGTAAACAATAAAATGTTATCGTGTATGAAGGCAACAAACAAACACTCTTTCGCATTTATAATATAATATTTGCGAAATCCGTGCAGCCGTTTTTGCGTGATTCAGTAACAAAACACACATCCAAACTTTCACAAACTAGCTTCCGCTCGCGACTTCGTCCGATTCAAAAAATTCGGCTTACGGAAAATCCCTAGGGAACTTTGGATTGGGATAAAAAGTATCCTAGGTTTTAATATAGGCAATAAACTATCCTATCTGTGTGCCAAATTCAAATCTACTTTCAGTTGTTTTTGTGTGATTCAGTAGCAAAGGTATAAATACTAAATTATTTATTTATTTAAATTTTATTGCTAAAATTACAGCAAATGGCGGACTTAATACCCTAGATCCTCCCCCTACCTCAAAGAACGTTTCCAGCCTCTCGGTGTGGATCATAACCGGGCACTCAGGAGCAAAACTGATAATCTCCTGAAAATTCCTTTAACCCACTCTGGCTACTACTAAGATTCTTTAACAATTAAGGCTGCAAGTCTATGGAATAACCTTCCATCCGAGGCTCGACACTCCGAATCCCTTGCCGCATTCAAAAGGAATCTGCATGCTTATCTTTTGTCAAAATCCTAGTTTGAAACACTTTTTATTATTTAGATATATGTAGTATATTCTATTATTTGCTTTGTGTAAGTTTATTAGGTTTTAATTTTAGTAGAATTGTATTATTTGAATGTGTATGTTACTGGCACACTGCCCTTCACATATCTCTCCAGCTATCCAAAGTCTCAAAGGTTGTCTGGAAGAGATCGCTCTTAGCGATAGGCCGCCTTTGCTCACCATAGTTTTAAGTTTTATGTTATTGTATTTCCTGTAATGTGTGTGTGCAATAAAGTGTTTATCTATCTATCTAATGCCATTAGACATTCTCTAACAGTCAACCGGTAAGAAGGGTGTAAGGACTGTACCTACTTGTGTCTGTAATGAAGCAGAATATCAATAATCAATATTCGAATATTTAATTTTTCACTAACGTTTAGCATTCAAGTCGAGATTTCCTACCATTTTTAATTCTTGGATAAATATTCATCTCAAAGCACTTACCTACATACTAAATTAATATAACTAGGTAGGTAGGTATCTTATCTTTATTCTGGCTTTGGAACCAAAGATGTAATACTTAATTGCCCAGAAAATTACACCTTTTTTCTATGTGCTTAAGCCATCCAATAAAAAAATATTGATACTAGCCGCCACAAGATTCAATAAAGTACTTTGAATGACCGACTAGCGGTTGATACTGCGGCTATTAGAGAATCATGCAATGCAGTCTTATGAAATTAGCTGTTTAAGTACCACTTTTCGTAGACGAAAGAGGCACTTAAACAATATTTAATTTATGGTGGAAGTCGGAGTTAAATTAGTAAGTAAAATAGAAACTTACGACTGCTAGGCCTACAATCCGAGTAATAAATACACGAAGCCACTGAAAATTTTTGCGCTGCCTACAGAACAAAACACACGCAGCACAGAATGTAATCTCAACTCAACAGTTTATTATTGGCTAATGAAATAAAAGTTATTTATAATCTCAAGTGAACTGTTGCATGGGTCGCAATAGACTGACATGGGCTGCTTTCTCTAAAGTCCGGCGTACCCTGTAATTCAAATAATTCCACTCCTTCGTGACGTATGTTGGATAGTTACCAGCAAAAATAGGAACATTAAAGACAGTTCCAATTGACATCTAGGACACCAACCGCCCGGTCCAATCGCTGCCAACTATTGTTTGATCTGATCACGTCGACTTCATGATTTTATGTAAACAATACTCAATGTCTTAGATAACGTAGTCTTAGATGCAATTCGTGGACGCGAATGGGAATTATTTCAGACTACGTAGTAAGATAATAATTTCAGAAAGACTTTGGCGATTTCTAAAATATTTCGGCGTTCATTACTTTCAATTGCCTTTGTAATGAAGGTCATTCATTATCAAAAACTATTTCATTAAGCAAAGTTTCACTAAAACTTTTATAAAAATAGAAAACCGAACCAGATAACTACAGGGTAATGCTGCGGTGCAGATTCGATTCCCAGTTCACTTTTAGAATCCGTCTTTTTACTCAACAATATCATAAACTCAAAAGATTTATTCGAAGACATTTAAAATAAAAGATAATGTTTAAAAACTATCAATTTATTTTCATTCATATCTATAACTAGTTAACAACGAACAGACAGTCCTTGTGCAAAAGTTCAACAACATTTATATTGCAGCTATACCTATATCACTCCATAACAATAGTAAACAACAAAAACAATAACGATAAAAACGTCTCGGCTTTTCTATTCTTAATTCGGCTTCGTTGACTTATTTTGAAACTGTTCATGCCGATTTAAAAGTAAATCTGTGAAATCTTATTTCGTTACGCAACAAATATCTATTACCCGTTACAATTTGTTGGGGCTTTATTTAAAAGTAAAGTATTGTAAAATGGATACGCTCTACTAACATCGTGTTGGCTAACAATACCAGTCTTACGCGCCCGCGACAACTTCATCGAACGAAGCTTCGTGCTCTGACCTTGATAACATAAACTCGGGCAGAGTGACGCCCAGGGCCGCGCTGTATCGCGGCTGGGTTTCCGCCCAAAATGCTCCTTGGGAGCTATCTCCCGCGAATTCTTCAGGCGGCGCAATATTGGTTTCATCAGCTATTTTAGCTTTTTGTTCTGCTTCAGCATCGACGACACTCCTTTTCGTTTTGTGAACGGATGGTTTTTGCACATTAGCCAGAACGGCGGGGACCGCACTCACCACTGCTTTAGAAGCAGCCGCAACGGCAGCCTGTGGTGCCTTCTTACGTTTCAACTTTTTGCCGTAGCCTGTGTTAGCGACGACGTATGCTGCTGATTTTTGCGCAACGGGAGGTGTACTCGTTGTCACAGTTACGCTTTCAGCTCCTTCATTTCCTTCATTAAGTGTTGCTGGTTTGGAAGTGAATTCCTTAAGCTCTTGATAAGCTAAATGACTACGTTTTGGTGCAGATTCTGACACAAACATACATTCTTCGTGTTTTAATCCATTTTTATCTAGACATTGGAAACAGGTCATACCATTCTTTTGGACCTTTTTACACGCTGATCTGTCTTTTTTCTTGAATTCTGCCAAAACGTGCTCTACGTCCTTCTTCTGTTCATTATTGGAATAAAAGCCAGGTATAGCTTGTTTGTAATTATATGGTTTAACTAACGGATCCTTTTGTTCTTCGGAACTTTCGCTTCCCTCGGCAGCTCGCAATGCTTCACTAGGAGTAGGTTTGGATGTGTGGACGTAATAAGATTTGTAGTTTTCATCGGAGTCATTAGCTTCCGGTTTCTCTTCTTTTTTGTAGCTACTGTATGGTTTTTCTTCTTCTGATGAAGACGGTTTAGCGAATTGTTGAACCTCATCCTTAGGATTTTGATACTTAGCGGATTTGTTTGAAGCTTCAGGTTGGTCCTTAGCTTCGGGTTCATCTGGTTCATCATTACTATCAAACTTTCTTTCCTTTGAATAAGCATATTTGTTATTTTTAGGCTCAGCAACATAAGAGCAAGATTCATAATTTCCGCCTGTTTTTGGGTCCTTGCAAATCATACAAGTCATGTCGTCTTTTTTTACTTCCTTACAATTTTGAGGATTTTCTTTTATTTCCGCCGCCTGTTTTTCAGACAACTCTTTTATTCTTTCATATTCTTTATGATCATAACCTGAATCATATCCATAGGGGTATTCGTAATCTTTGTTAGGATCTTTCTTTTCCTTGTAGGCGCTACTGTAAGGACTTTCATAACCTTTGTAGTTATATTCAGATTTGTTAGGGTCTTTTTCTTCTTTGTAAGCACTGCTGTAAGCGGGACCCTCGAAGGCTTTTGGTTTGGACAAATAATCTACTTTGTAGCCGTAAGGATCATCTTCCTCAGTGCTGCTTTTCCTCAGATTTTCTCTTTTTCTTCCACTTGTGTATCGTCGTATACGGGATGGGCCTGGAATATAAGCATTTGGCTTGTAGTATTGTTCAATTTCGGGATTTTCAATCAATTCCTCTTTTCTGTAGTTTAAGGGATGAGCAACTTCAAGATTTGTTACAGCGGGTTTGAAATAAGCGGCAACAGATGGATTTTTTTTTAAAGTAGCTAATATATCTTCGTTCTGTTCATCTTCTTCTGGTTTGTATACTTTATAATCAGCGTCGTGAACAGTTCTTATATCATATCGCAGTGGTTGGCCAATGACTACTTGCTGCTGTTGTGCTTGCTTTGGTTTCGCAACTAATTGTGCAGATTTCACGAGTGGGTGAAAGCTTTGACTGGCAATTGGTTGAAAACCAAAATTTTCGGGAGAAAATACACTTTCTCGGGGTGCTGCGCGCACTTGCAAGGAATCAATGGAACTACTGACAATAGTATCAAACAGTTGCGGATATTGGCTCTTATCTACTTTAAGTACTGCTGCGGTGATGGGATCTGAAGCCAGTGAAGTGATGCCTGAAAAGACAATAACGTGTTTGAGGCATATTTTAATTTGCGTGCACGCATAAGCATTCAGTGTTAAAGTGACAAATTAACATCTTGATATAGTTACCCACCCTCGTCTCCGGAGTCGAACGCAGATGCGAAATCCAGTGGTTGTACGAAGCCATCTTCTTTCTCTTCCTTAGCGAGAACTCCTTCACATATCACCCAAACTAGTAACTGTAACAGGCGACAAAATTTTAAAAAATTGAATATTGTTATTTAATTAATTTTTATTTTATTTTAAATCACAATGTAGCGTACCAAAAACCCGAGCTTTGACATTTCTGATTAAATGGGTGTAAACCCAGATACGATATTTTATTCCACTTCTCCTCACAGTGTAGAGTTGTATTTCTCGTTTGTGTCGAGATGAAAGTAACGTCACAATATTGCAATGACAACGTTTTATAGGTGTCAATATTGCGAAGGTGAAAGATCGGTGCAACCGAGCGCGCGCGCCACTGAAGCGTGTCACGCTGCGGACAATGTCCGCTTACTCCATCCGGCGCTGGACTGGCGGGGTCACCGGCGGCGGCGGGCGGCCCGCCCCAAGACATAACACTAAATGCGTCTATAAATCTACATGTATAATTAGGCAGGTACCCTACACCCTTTGAAATCAGTATTATTGTTTTTATAAAACTGACCCTTCATTTTTGCTTATCCGATAACTGTAAGCTGTTTACAGATTACTGACATATTTGACCGATAACATTGTGATATCGCGCTGCAAGACGGTTCATGTGCCTAATTTGTGTGAAGCAGGTAAGTAAGTAAGCTTAGTAACTGGTGTGTACAACGAGGGCGTGACCGGCATAATTAAAAATTTTGAAATGCAATTTATAAAAATAAATATTAGACTAGAAAGAACAATCCTTTGCCTAAAATGCAACAAAATAATATAAGTTTTCTCATGATTTCTGGATTCTGCCCTAATGACCCTAAAAGGTGGATACTCACTCAGTGAAGCACTTTAATGTAAGTTGCTACTGTATCAAGTGTGTACGTTGGCTCGAGGCACATATAAGTCGGCCTCGAGCCAACGTACACACTTGGTACAGTAGCTGTTACATTACGTGTTACACCGTTAGGTGAGTACCCACCTAAACACGCCAAGTCGGCTCTGCCTGCACCACGTGGAAAGCGAAACATGGTATTGACGTGTTGTATTGGACCTGCCAGTCCCCTCCCTGCTGATGCCAATCGAATTGAAAATGTTTGGGTGTGTATAAAGCATTAAACTATAGGGGCAAAAAGTGCAGTAACTGTCGTTGACCTTACTGGTGAACTAAAGTCCGCGTGGAGGTCTTTACTGAAAAATCGGCAAAAAATATGCCGCGAAGTTTCCTAGCGATTATGGACAATAATGGAGATTGGTCGCCGTCGGTCGTCGTCATAAAGCATCAAACAGCAATAAAAGGCCCAAATTGATTACAATTACCATTGATATTTCTAGCCAGTCACGCTCGGCGCTCTTTCGGCACCTACATACTGTATGTAACGTTTCCACCAGCATCATAATTATTTGGTATTGCAAAATTTTATTCATTTGTTTATTTTCTTGACCGATAATTTACGAGTACAGAAAAAAGGTTTTTTTTTATTTTAGATGTAGGATTAATTTGAACCTTTGTAAGTAGTAAACAACGGAAAACTTTTGTAAACTCACAAGCGTAGGTAATCAAGATGCGTAAGATGAATCAGATGATTGTTATTTTATTTGCACGCTAATAATCCAGTGAGGCTCGCCGCACGCGCAACGAAGCGCGGCATTGCAGGTACCAGAACGAAAGATTGCGTGCTCAGGGCTCCATCGCGCAATCAAAGGGATTTGGAAAAATAAACAACTACACAATCATTAACATTTTCTTTGATTTGGAAATTCCAACTTAATTAATTGAATCATTTTAGTATGAAAATTACTAAAAGCAGTGGCTCGAAGTGCCAATCATGTTTTCCATTCGCGTCGGCGTTAACAGTTAAAAATTCTCCTCAAAGTAGAAGAGTTATAATGTATTTTTGCTAAAATGCTCAAAATACTTTTTTTGCTCGTAAACATAAGAAAAACCCAATAAGACCCTTTCGACAGCTAACTTCTACAAAGCAAAACTTAAAGGAATAAAACCCAAGCAAAATAGCATTGTAAACATTATTCATCGATTGTTAGACTTTATTGTTTACCTATAGGTACAGAACAGAGTTGTAGAAATAAACCGGGCTTTTATAAAGGACAAACGATTATCTATTTTTCCCCAATAGCCTCAGTTGCCACTTTTCGTGGCTCATTCATGACTTAAAAATAATAATTACTTACTTCTTTTATTTTTTTTTATTTTTACACACCTCTTTTTATTTAGTTATTCCTATCCGTCTCTCAATCATTATAATGAAATCATCATGAATCTAAGACAAGTTAAATACCTATTTAATGTGAAAGTTCTATTAATAAAATCAGTTCTACGGCTACACATATTTAATACATGAAAATGCTTATATTATAGAGTACAATAATACATACAATAATATACATGGTTATAAATTAAATATAAATTCATTTTATAAATCTCATTTTTCTTAATAAAAACATGCAACCTTAAGTAGTTTCCTCCAATTTTCTTACTAAAATTTCACAGGCCGGGTCGTTCTTTACCGCCGATAGCATCGATTTCTGAAAGTAAGTGATTATCATCAATAAACTTGTCCTTTCCCCATAACTGCAGGGAATATCTATTTAGTCGCCAGTTACACATCATAGCACAAAAGATAATAAAGGCATGACACAAACACTCTCGAAGTTACGAAAGTGGGCGCTTTTTATTCAGAAAATATGACGAAATGTTGGTAAATGGTCCAACTAATTCAATGCACAAACTAAACTGTTGCTAAAGCATAAATTACACATTTTATTATTCAATAACAATATAAATTAAATTCTAACCACATCTGTTTGATGTGCAGAAAACTTAATTACGACTTACTAGTACCTAATTAAATAAGAATTAAACATTTACCGTGTTATTACAAAAGATTTTTAAACACTGTTTAACTATACACGTGTTTAAATGTGATGCTGTCACTTTTTTGACAATATTGTTTGACAGTGACAGCATCATATATATAAACACGTGTCTAGTTAAACGGTTACTATTTTAATTAAAGAAAAATAAAATTGCTATGTTTTAGGTACTTAGTTTTTTACCATGCGTTATATACGTTATAATATGCGTTATAAATAGGTATGAATTTTAATAATGAAATTGGATAGATTGTTTTGATATTGTGAATTGAATTTAAATTTATTTTTTGACATTACTATTACCTAAATTAATTCATCACTTATACTAACATAGTACTTGTATTTTTTTTTTCATTATTGTTTTACTAACAACTCTGGATCTATGATATCTGAGAATAAATGATTTTAATTTTAATTTTTTTATTAAATAATAATAATATAATTTAATATTAAATAATAATATAAGTCTTGAAAGTTACATGAATGCTTGATATTTTAATACTAGCTTCCGCCCGCGACTTCGTCCGCATGGACAGTAAAAAATCCCCCAGTTGACTGTAGGTATCCCCTTTGCCTGCGACTTACAAATCTAATTGATGAAAACATGTCTTAGATTTTAAGTTGGACCCCAAGCAAGCTACTAAACTTTGAAAATCCCATCAACATCCGTTCAGCAGTTTATGCGTGATTCGCGAACAAACATATTCCCCCTTACTAATAAAGATTGTATAGCAGATGTATAGTAATAAAGATTGTATACACAACGGTTACTCTCTGTCAAACTATTTTAATTTGACATTGAAAAGAAAGTGGCAAAACACTGTGTAACTATACATCTGCTATACAATATTTATTAGTAAGGGGGTAAGAATTAACAGTTTAATTACAAGTAGGTACAGATACTCACAGCTATCCTATCATTGGTATCCTGCAGCTTCCGCGACAATATCCAAAGGTTGGCGGCCAAACCCAGCATTGGCGTTTTGTTAATATCTCCGCGCCTCACCACGCGCCAGAATAGTTCAAGAGCAAGGTTGTATTGTTTCTTGGTTTCTTTAGCGTCTCCTAGCATCTTCAACACGACTAATAGCTCCTGACATATGTTTGTGGCGTGTTTGTCTAAAACCTGTATGAATTCCTCTTCGGAGCCATATAATTTGTCGTTAGATAGTACTGTTAAAGAAAGAAAGAAAAGGTTTTTACATAGAAAAAACCGGACAAGTGCGAGTCGGACTCGCCCACCGAAGGTTCCGTACACAGTAGGTACTTAATTAAATAAAGATTACTTTTTTATGATTTATTTACAAATGTATAGTTTCAGACTTTCCTCTGCGTATGTACTTTTCCCTTGTAGTATAAGATGATAATATTACTTGCAAAATTTAAAGGCGCATGATGTGGCTGTCTATAATTAGAGTTGCATGAACCAAAAACTAGTATTGTAACTGTATTGTATTGTAATCTTGTTAACTCTGTTGATGGTCCAAATAAATAAAATAAAAAAAATAAAAAAAAAAAAAAATTTCATAAATCTATAAATTTTGATTCCCTTGAGTGTGGAATTATGCGTTTTTTGCGGCAAACGGCGAAACGGCCGTATCTTTTTTTTACGTTAACTTGAAGTTTGATTTATTCACAGTAGGCCTGAGTATATGATTTTTATTTCAACTCGATACCTCCGATAATCTAAGTGATCCTATAAGGGTTCCGTTATTTCCTTTCGACGTACGGAACCCTAAAAAAACCCGGCCAAGTGCGTGTCGGGCCACGCGCCGTAAGGTTCCGTAGTTACCATACCATATTTAATACCACTATCATTTTTCGTCTGTAAAAATAACTTTGTTTTTCAGTGTTGGTATGAATGACAAAGTTATATTTGCGGTTTTGGAAAATATGATATATCTCGAAAACTTATTGCTATATCTCAATCAAACCAATTTTCAGTGGAAGTTTTTATTAAGATCTATAGCATATATTTTTTTTAGATTTTTCACTCACCTATTTCAAAAGTTAGAGGAGGGGGGGGACAAACATTTTACCACTTTGTCAGTGTTTATATTTCAAACGGTTGACTTTGAGAAAAAATTGTCTTTGGAACCTCAATATCATTTTTGAAGACCTATCTATAGACACGTATTGGTATGAAGAAAAATTTTTTTTTCAGTTTCAGTTCCATGTATGGGGTTAACAGAATACCTACTAAGTTTCAACTGTGTAATCCTAATAATTTCGGAATAAAATGGCTGTGACATACGGACGGACAGACAGACAGACATGACGAATCTATAAGGGTACAGTTTTTTGCCATTTTGGCTACGGAACCCTAAAAAGAGTGGCATGGTCGCGTGACATAACTTGAAACAACTACAAACAAACATGTTTGCGCAAAAGCTTCGACGCAGAAGTCAGTTTTGTACCTAAAACTGCTATTGAGCATATCAATCACAATGATGTCAAAATTATTTAATGGTTTATGGTGGACAGAACACTATTGTTATACTTACCATCATCTATGTGGTACGAATACGTTTCTTGAGACATCTCGCACAGTATATCCAAGATTCGTAAAAGACTATTATAGTACAATGAATCAGTTTTGCTCCAATGTATTCTCTCAATCATCTTTATTAAACCGCTGAGAATGTAGGCTTTACAATTGGTGTCTACGTTGTCCTAAAAATTATCAACACATGATTATTTTATTCATTCTTAAGTATTGCAAGGTTGTGAAATAACGAAACATACTTACAGGTAACATCAGCAATGTCGATAGAAAGTCGCTTATGATGCCATCGACTTTGACCTTTGTTGGTTTTCGTTGGTTGTCTTCCAATGTGAATTCAGGAATGTCTGGTATCAATCCAACAAGAGCTTTAAAATTAGCTTCAGCTGTAAACAAAATTAAAAGTTTAACAATTATGCTTATTGTATACTAGCACAAGTAGGCAGTAGGAGTAGGCAGTATGGTATGTTATGTTGCATGGCAAACCCTATTACTTAAGGTAAATATGTCACTTTTGCTAGACAGGATGTAAGGCGGACGCTTCCGTACGAGTCTCGCATGTGTAAGTCAATAACCGTCAATACATTAGTGTAGTTAGAAAACAATATAAAATGATTTTTATAAAAAGTTATTTCACACCATTGCAGTTGAAAAAAAGCGGTACAAAAATATTTTTAAGAGCGTTTATGCGCTACACTAGCGCCGCCAATGAAAAAAAACATAGTGCTTAAATAAAGACGAAGTTGTTGAATAGGGATGTTGACTATTTTTTTTATTTTATGTTACATAAATTACCTCTCAAAAAAAGAAACACTGGTAAAAGAATTAATTCGCTAGCATGAAAACTGCCCGAGATATCACAGTGTGAAATGCACACAAATGGACTCGATCAAAAACGCTCCATACTAATGGCTTGCACGTTATGACGTCACGCCTTGCAAGTTTGTATGCAACGCATAGGAAATTTGTTCAGCAGCTATATTAAATATTGTGTTTATCAAAATGGTTTCTTCGACAAATTTGCTATACATTTTACGGACTAATTAAAGGTATCATTTATTTTAATAAATTTTATACTTTTTAAATGGACTTGTCCACCCAACTTTGAAGGGTCATAAAACAAATAATATGCAATATATAAAACCAAGAGGTATACAAGCTACTCTAAAAGTTTAATATGTTTACGATTTTTATTAGTATTTCGTTATTTTATTCATTAGTCAACATCCCTATTGTGTTCTTCTAGTGTACTCCGAATAAGCTTTGTTGTACTTTTTATCGCTTAAACTATATTTTCCAGTCTGTCGTTTAGTTTAATGGAGTTTTATTGCTTAAAGTGCCCACTTTTAGCAATGAACTAAACGACAACTAAATGACAGGTTATAAAATATTGTTTGGCATTGGGCCCGTGGTGTCATCTTTTTATCAACCCATAAGAAAGACCTGTGCCCCAGCAATTACATTAAAAACCGGACAAGTGCAAATCGAACTCTCCTACCGAGGGTTCCGTACAAATTCTTCCGATTTTAATTTCAACTCGATACCTCCACGCGTTCCTGAAATAAAGGATCTTGACAGACAGACAGACGGACAACAAAGTGATCGTATAAAGGTTCCGTTTTTCCTTCTGAGGCACGGAATCTCAAAAATGGCTGATGTGCCTTACCTAATTATCTTGCTTACTAATAGCTTAATTTTTAGTGCATGCCGTGGCAACCAGTAAGTACGGTAGCGCTTTAATATGTAACCTCTAGCAAACGTTCTGTTGTAAGTATTGAATGTTAATACCGTTTATTGTGTTGGTTGTCCTAAATAAATAAATTTAAAAAAATACCTTGCCCGATGCAGTTGTTGAGCAGCGCCACCTGCCCAGAGAGCAGGTAGAGGTGCGCCCGCGCCAGCGCGCAGTGCAGCGACGGCACCGTCACGAAGCAGTACGCGGCGCACGCGCGCTGCAGCCACCGCGCCCCGCCCGCGCGCCCGCCCCCCGCCCCCGCCCCCGCACACGTGCGCGCCGCTAGCCTGTTCACTGCCTGTTACCAAAGATTTAAATCGTTAGATACGCCCTTACAATATAGTATGAGCTCACCGAAATGTTAGTTCAGTAAAATTACGGATTCGCAAAACATTAAATGCTAATGAGCTGTATTTTTGCATATCTCACTTTGAAGTGATTATAAAACACTATCTATATTTACGAATCCAACCATTTACGAATACAAAAAAAACCGACTTCAAAAAACCTGCCTCTAAAAAAAAGGAAGAAATAATATACAAATCATTAGATACGCATTATCATTGTTATAATAAAACACGTCTATTAAAGTCGGGTGGGGCTGGAGAACATCTTCCTTTTTTTATTCTAAAAGCCCCACCCGACTTCAATTGACGTGTTTTATTATAACAATGATAATGCGTATCTAATGATTTGTATATTATTTCTTCCTTTTTTTTAGAGGCAGGTTTTTTGAAGTCGGTTTTTTGTTTTTTAAACAATTTTTTTATTTTTTTATTTTTAGTGTAAGTACCTTCTGCATTAGGTAGTGTAGGTATATTATTTAGGTAGAAAAATCGGCTCAGCCAAACGTGAGATAATCGCGGAGAAACATAAATACATACAAACTGAAAACTTACCTCCTTTTTTTGAAGTCGGTTAAAAAGACTACACAACGGCATCCCTTCCCCAACAAAAAAAATCATCTAATTCGGTTCATAAATAACAAAATTGTCAAGTTAGTTGATTTAATATCATAGTATTTTCAGGATTACTTGTAAACTACTGAACCGATTTGAAAAAAAATTAAATGGGACCATCTCGCAAGAAAACTCAATCGAACAAAAAAAAATTATCTAAATCGGTTCATAAATGTCGAAGATACGCGCGAACAACGATAAAAAAAAAAAAAAAAAAAAAAAAAAAAAAAAAAAACACATACAATCGAATTGAGAACCTCCTCCTTTTGATGAAGTCGTTTAAAAAAGACAGCGTTGTTGTTACATTTTTTGTTGGGTTTACATTCACTCAAGCAAAATGTAAAGAAAGTATATAAATAAGCAATATTGCTAAAGCAACCAAATAAATTAATATTTTGGTCAGTAAAGTAAAAGAAAAATTGTGAAAATTAGTTGGATTCTTATACAAAATGACAGCTAGCCATTTAATCTAACGATCAAAAGAAGAAAGACCGCTATTGCAAATTATATCAATTTCGTCATACTATTTAGCTCTCTTAATTTTACTGAAATATGTGTCAACATTCAAATGAGTGAGTGTCACTTCTTTGCTATTAGATGGCTATCAGAGGCGTGTTTTCGTTTAGCTAGCGGCCGCAGCGATGCGCAGCTCATGACGTCACAAACTGCTGCGCATGTGCTGCGGGAAACGAAAACGGGTTTTTATCAAGCGATGGTAACCAACCAAGTTACTTTTTTGGCGCGAAGTGAAAATGAACCGAAATACTAAAAGTGCTTTAATAGGTCTTCTGACAGAAGAATTCTGTAATGATTTTATATAATATACATAATTTACCGAACTGGATCAACAACAATACCGCTGACAGTGACATATAAATTACTCTATGGCAGCAAGCAGCGATGCAAACCACCTTTGGAGGAGGATTGCAGATTGCGAGCTGCGACCTGCCGATCGGCAGCAGCGTGACGTCACTAGCATAAACGAAAACAGAGGGCATAGCCAAAGTAACATTGGCAAATCTTCGTTATCGCTTCGCTTTCGAAACATGTATGGGATTGACATAAGGTTTCGTTAACAATCGAATTTTAAAACGTCAAATCCATCACATGTTTCGAAGCTAAGCGATAACGAAAATTTGCAAATGTTACTTTGGCTAGGGGGCAGCACCGGTAGCGCCAGCTAGCAATCGCTCGCTGAACGAAAACACGCCTCAGTGCTCATTTGAACAGTCAGTTATTGCGAGAAACCACGAGAAAACTGTTTCAAAATGCCGTCTTGTGCCTTTCAACTGTGCACCGACAATTCTAGAAAATATACAAATAAAGCAAACATTTCACGCGTAATTATTTAAATTTCATTAATAATTATCGAAATTTATTTTCCTTCCGTTGTCAAAAATATTGATGTCTAATTTGACAGCGCATGACAAAGAAAATCCAAGAAATTACTATAAGACAAAAAGAGGCAACACTATTCCAATATAGACCCGCTGGTGTTTTATGAACTCTGCTTAGAATAATAACACCTAGAACGATAGTTCTCTAGAAAGCGCACTGTCAAAAGTGAGGCAACTAAAACAGCCAAAATGGCCCCGTTTTCAGATTTTTATTCTCCATTATTACCTAATCATACCGAATAAGCACAAAACAGTTTTAATTTTCCTACATTTATTAAATTAGTTACTATATTATTGGATTTTAGTAACGATTAGGTAACGTATGAAGAATATAAATCTGAAAACTAAGCCATTCTGGCTTAGTATTAATTGCCTCACTTTGCATACGAGGACACGGCTTCTAGGTGTTATTATTCTAAGGGACTCTGTTTATATGGGATCCTCTTCCAATGGACGGTAACAACGCATCGCGCATGCATGCGCCATTTTGACAGATTTGAAAAAATGCTACAGATTTTCAGTACAAAGGCCTATCTAACGACTTAAATTTTAAATCTTTGCCTGTTACCACAGAATAGATAATAGTACTAGCGTACAGAAGTTGCACTCCACAAAAACGTGTAAATAAATTGCGACTCTTGCTTCGACACAATAAAAGTGCAATTCAGGTCGCACAGCGCTCCCTTCGCTCCAAAACACTACTTAGGTACTTATTTGCCTCTCTTTTTATCGCGTAGGTCTTATCTTTTCTGACCTTCGATCAAGAATACCCTAGATGTCCGGTTAGAGTCTCAAAAATGACACCTCAAATAGCGTCCCACTTACGAACTGGGCGCTTATTTTGCACAAAGTATAAAAGATGTGCCTTTGTATAAAATAAGCTTACTTTAAACAAAATAAGCGCCAAGTTTGTAAGTGGGACGCTATTTGAGGTCCCATTTTTGGGTACTGTTTTAGTTCGTGAAGCGTTCTAGATAACTAGTGTATTCCTGGGGCCTTACTATGAGCTCTTATAGCAGGACTTATATTGAACGGCCTTACTTTTTCGTACCATGATCTCAACGGTTAGTATGAAAGCAGGCCTTAAGCAGTCTTTTTTACGGCCTGCTTTTGAACTGAATGGTTTCTTATTTGCTGATGGTAAGCCCCCTGATCGAATTTTCTGACGCATGAAAGTTGTCAAAACAAGAACTCTGTCAAAAAGCATTACCATTCAAACACCATTGAACCACGATTTTGACGAAAACATTAGCAGACTTGACCCCCTTATATAATTTTTATTATAGGTATTCAATTTTTATTTTTATTATTATTATTACGGGACAAACTCAGAAATCGCGAAAAAAAAATCTGCTGTTGCTGTTTCATACAAAAAATACGAAAATATCAAAATGTATGATACAGCTGATTTTTTTTTCTCGATTTCAGAGTTGGTCCCATAGTAAAAATTGATCAGTTTTATATGGCTTCTAGCTGACCCGACAGACGTTGTCCTGTTAGTTTGACGATATTTGCAGCACGCATTCTGTCAATTCTATGTCAAACGTCATAAGGTTACAATAAAAAAGTTTCATAAGAACCTTCTCCTGAATAACAAACACAACAAAAAAAGAATTAGTGAAATCGGTCCAAGAGAAATAAGGATTAATTTTTATATAAGTATATAGATTACCAAACACCCTGTATGACACACTGTTCATTGTTATACTTACGTGGACCAGCGCTACAAGGACGGCGTCGAGCTTGATAAAAGCAGCCCTGCATTCGACGTAAAAGTTTAGCTGCTGTTCTAAGTCGTCCTCGTAGTTGACGGCTTGCACGAACTTGATTATTACCTCCGCACATGCTTTGCTCTCATCCTCTACAGTTACCGCGCTGAAATATAAATATAGATAAAAACAGCTATAAAAATACGGCCTGGGGGGCTATTGTCTAATTTTAAAAATCTATCGCAATCGCTTTCGTTTGACAGATGGATGTGACACATTGCTGCATTTCTTTGGTAACTTTTTGTTTGTGCTATAAAGAAGCTTCAATGTGTTACATCCTGAAAGCGATTGCGATAGATTTTGAAATTAGACAAAAGAAAGGCTGGTCACGCGAAGGGGCAAAGTGAATTAAGGAATTTGCTCGACGTGCTGTGCCGTCTTAGTGAAGTCACAGTTCCGGCACAGTACCGCCACCATGATAATAATTATTCTTTCATACATTCACACGTAAACTGACGCTGAGAGCACTGTCTCGTCACGTCACTGACACTGACAGGTGTCAGTGACGAGAGAGAGAGAATGTATGAAAGAATAAATTATCACGGTGGCGGAACTGTGCCTTTACTGATATGTGTGAATCGGGTTTTATAATGCAGATGTCTACACTTTTGACTATCCCTAAATGAGTGAAACACATTCAAGTCCGTTTAATTGGCAAACAATCTTAACCGAAATGTTTATTGAAATATTCATTTAATTTGTATTTATTCTAGAAAAATAAATTTTAATTATTTAAGACAATTTGATTTAATAAGAAAACATATTTTACAATAACAACTTCAGTTAAAAAGTTTTTGACAACTGTCAAACTAAATGGGACAAGTAAAGATGAACGGACTATACAGCGCTGACAAGTGACTAATCATAATAATGAAGGATTAAGTGCAGTTTTTGCTTTGGTTTCAATTAATTGTGTACGCTGTTTAAATGGTGATGAAATTTAGAGGAGCTCGGTGGCCTGGCTCTGCTTCGCAAGGGTCGGTCATGGGATGGGTGACCAAAACATTTATGATCTCGAGCTCCTCCATGCTTCGGAGGGCACGTTAAGCCGTTGGTCCCGGCTGCATTTGCAGTCGTTAACACCCACCAATCCGCATTTGACCCGCGTGGTAGGTTTTGGTCCATCCTCCTTATCCACCCCTAAGGAAAGCCTGTGCTCCAGCACTGGGGGGCATTAAAAAATGGCTGATGGTCAGTTTAAATGATAAAAACCACTTACTTTATAGAATCGTGCAATATGCAGCAGAGCCTCATGAGACTGGAAATTATAATATGATCCTCGATGGTGACCGAGGTGAATCTCGAGAAGAAAATGGAGAGCACCGTCTTTGCCATCATCGTACGGGCGTTGGATGTTTGGACCAACTCCACAAGGGGCATGAATGCATCCTGTTAAATTAAAAATAATAAAAGGTACAGTACGAGGCGTGTATCTTGAATTTTTATCGACGGAGTGGGGATAAGTTCGCGCATGTGCTCTTGTGAGCAACCAATAGCGCGCGCCCCTCTTCCGCCCCCGCGCCCCTCACCGCAGTTCCGCGCAATCCCCACCCGATTTCAGGATATACGCCTCGTACTGTAGGTAATATTTTTATTATTTTTAAATCACTAGCTTAAAAGAATTGATCTGGTGCGAGTCGAATTTTTTCTCGTATATTGTTTAGTATTGTATAAAAATAGCATTGTGAATGCAAAGATCTCAAATTTAAAAATTAAAAGTGTTTTTTAACTTACCATTAAAAACAGTTCTTCTACATCAGGAATTGATCTGAGCATTCTTTTGATGACAAATTGAAAGTTGCCCGAAAATTCGTCAGCCTGTTTTCCGCATTTTATCATATAGCGAATAGTTCCTCTTAAAATAATATTTACGTGTTGAGTCTGAAAAGCGTTAAGGCACTATTATTCAACATCTAACCACCAAGAGCTGTCACAAAAGAAAACTTTAAATACTAGGTATCATATCATGGGTGTCGCTTAACCACTCTTAACTTAAAATCGCTCGCACGCCGCGCCCGTCACAACATACGTTTAGTTCAAATCAAATCAAAAATTTTGATTATCAATCAATCCACCTTGTAACATGGTAAAATACAGCTGTTTTAAATATTGAATGATCACACCATATTACACTAAAACTAATATGTGGAAATTATAAGAATTTTTGAATTTACATTTTAAATAACAATGGATAATTGAATAAAATATTATAAAATCTTCAGATCATTTAAGTTTAAAATTAGTACGCCATTAATCAGAATGTCAAAAGATAATCAAAATGTAAAAATAGAAATATTTACACATAAAAAGGTAAGTAATTATAAATATGTCATTATTTTGTAAATTAATTGTTAACATTTACAACGAAAATATTCTTCAAGTGTGTAGAAGCATTTTTCTAACATTTTTTTTAAACATATCATAAATCGATTCAATGGCAACTCACGCATGTGCATAGATAGGGATGTGATTATATATGAAGGAATTTCTGTGCATAATGCTTCGAGAGCCAGGTATTTGAATTTTGCAGGATCTCTGCGAGAATATCTACTACCTATACTATCTACTAGAACAGAACATTTCCTATATCACAAAAGGCAGTAAGAGTAGGAACTTACTGATAAATGAGTACACGCAACCTGAATCCATGGTTCTAGTACTTGCAAGAAATGAAAAGTAGATTTCATCGAACTTGCTATTTTCCACCATGTTTGTATGAGAGCCTCAGGTGCTAGCTGCCGGTGGTTTTCAGCGCGGCACAAATGTTCTCCAAGGGATGTTAATATATCGTGTAATAACACTACAACATACCAAAACAAGATCACAGATAAAAGCAAAAGTATAGCTAAAACAGTCCTCAACAGTTACTCGCAAAAGATAAGCTGCCCCCTAGCGTGAACACCGAAACGCTATATGATAGCAATTTATCACGTTTGCACTGCCAAAAGACCAGAAAAGACAATGGATATTGACATTGACAGTAGAGCGTCGATAAAACGCTGTATCACGCAATATTGTTTATTGTGTTTCGTAGTGGAAACATATTGGAAATATCACTGGAAAGTCTCCCGCATCTCAGTAACGGTGCTTAATACTGGAAGGGATTCCGAGTTCAGACTTCCGTATACATACGCAGCGGAGAGGACATGCATCATGTACACCCCCCTGCCCTGCACTGCACTCCACCTCGTCGTTGTGGAGATACCCCACTATTAAAGGTTTTTTTTTTTTTTTTTTTTTTTTTTCTTCAACTGCTCCCCAGACTCGAGGTCCAGGCCTTTTTATATCTACTTTTCTCATTCATGCCAGTTCTCTCAAGTATGCCTCTCGCACTTTTATGCAGGTTCGCGCATAAAAGTGCGAGAGGTTCGCGCACATTATGTCGGGTCGGGTCGCAGCGCAAAAATCCGCTCAAATAGCTCGTATGTATTTATCCGCACACTATGCCGGGGCGCAGCGTGCCGCATATCCGCGATAGTTCATATAAAAAAAATTGCTGCGACCCGTGTGCGAGAACCTTTAGCCGACATTATAGGAAACACTAACGCCACTCCCGCTCAAAAAATAATTATCGTGTTTTATTAAAAATCCAAGCTGATGGTCCCCTCGCAAAATATCAATAGTTATTTATAAGCACACAAACTTAATAACAGATAAATTATTGTGGTTTTTTTCGGCGAAAAACAAAACGACGTATGTTTTTAGCTTTTCTCACCACCTAAACTGCAAACAATTATTTGTTACTGAGTTTGTGTGTTTATAAATAACAATTGATATTTTGCGAGGAGACCATCAGATTGGATTTTTTATAAAATGTGTATTTACACCTTAAGTAATAAATGTTGTAAATCTGATTTAGGGGTTATTATTTTACACATTACAAAAGAAGATAGATAGATAATTAACAGCCACACACCCATCTTATCTGCAGATTTTTGTACCAATTCCAAAATCTTTGAGGACTTTTTAATCACTGTTTCTGAATCAAAACCATGCACAAGGCAGAAAAGCAGCAATTCACTGAAAAAAAAGAAACACCTAGGATCATGAAATAACAAATAACATTCACAAAATAATAATTTTAAAATTATACACACGAATTTTCCATATCTTCGCATTTCTGAAGCAATTCTTCTAAAAGAGTTAGTTTGCATTTATTGGAATTAAGGGTTCCATAAAGCAACCAATCAACAGCTGGTACATAAAGACTTAAATACTTGTCCAGAGTTATTAACTGCGTTTCATATTTTTTTTTCATCATCGGATGGAAAATCTGAAAACAAAAATCACAAAGATAAAGACACTGATGAGATCTTTCAGTTGTTGTTCAAAAGTAGTAAATTTTTTACCTGTTGGTATTCCTCAAGAAATTCTTTTAAGTTGTTATAAAATAATTCTTCACTATCTTTTCCCAATAGCTTTGATGCTACACAACACAAGTAGAGTCTCAAATAAATTGCTACTAAGGGATTTCCTATCCCCCTAATCATAATGGTCAACCTGGCTATGGTAGGTTTTATTTCATCTTTTGATAAAAACACGTAACACTTAAGTAATGACATTTCCATATACAATCGAGGAAGCAATTCTCGTATCGATGCCATTTTAAATAGCCAGTTCTGGCAGGTCTCCTTTGCAGTCTCTGGTATTAATTTCGGATCAATTTCGTTAATATCTCTTGCTTCATTTTGCCTAAAATTTCAACTATATTGTTAAAGACTCATTAGGAGTATAAAAACGATATATTCCTGATCCCTGGTGATATTATGATTACTTTGATTAACAGTAAAAGAACTTTTATCTCTCTGTATCTCACTCAAATAACTTTAAATTATTCTAAGTTTTTAGCTCTTTAAAATTATAGTTAAAAACATATAGTAAACTATACTTACTTGTAACTTTTACCCTTAAGTCTGTCAAACACTAAATTTCCAAATGTATCCAATATATCAGTTATCAATACAAATTTACTTGGATAGAACTGCATAACATTAACATCAGATAGCATTTTTGAACACTGAATACCAATTTTAAATGCCCTTACTCTTTGCTCTGATTCCCAAGCCTGCAAAAATATTTTTTTATAATATTTACTGATGCTATTCAACATATTACTTATTTTTACTTCAACACAAATTATGGTGGAAAAGATCCGTGCCTCACTAATGGTCAGTGACTATCCTACACCACATATAATATAATACCTACACTAAAATATTATGTTTATAATATAACATTATAATAATACCTTCTTGATTTCATCATTCAGCAAGTTAATTTTAGTCACAAACTCTTGCTGACTTAATCCCATAGTTTTTCTGACAGATCCTTCTTCAAAGTCATCAAGTTGTTCTAGCCTGTGTTTAACTTTTTCATTTAAATTCGATACCTGTCTGAAAAGAGCTGAAATAGAACTAACTAAAAATAAAAGAAAATAAACCAAAACAAATTGAATATAAATAGGTGTGGTTCACTTTTAATTATACCAAGTTATTCTTTAGGGTCATACTTTTTTCCCCTCCAGGTAGGAAGCTGCTCAGGATGGTCAATTTTTCTCCAGTTGTGTATTTATTTAAAACAGTGGAACGCCTCGCACTCCAAGCACTTGAATATTGTCTGGTATCATCAGTGAATGATTCGGTTGGGCTTAAATCCTACATAAGACAAAAATACACTGTTTATATAATCTAATATCATCAAAACTTTTTAAAACAAAGTTTGGATTTGTGTTTCTATTATTTTCTATAGGTACACTTATTTAACCTGATATACATTACCAAAATATTATTAGCAGTACATTACTTACTTCTTCTTCCTGTTTCATTTGTTCAAATCTTAAAAGAGGGTCAACTTCCTCGAAAGCAGAACTCCATTTGCTTAAATTTTCTATGAAGATCTTACTAGTGCTCTGTTTCTGTAATATTGTGGCAAAATATTTATTATAGTAGGTAGATATGTATTTTGGTTAAAAAAATATAGGGGGAAGTTTTTAAACAAGTACCCCTACTAAGCTATAATAATGTTTAATTGGCAAGTGATTATTTAGTCAAGAGTGCACCCATAGGCATGATTTTAAAAGGTCATGACTTTGAAGGGTTGGCATTTGAAATTCGCATCTTGAATTAGGGATTGATAAGGGTGGTTTTTTATAGAGGTTGATTACCCCTTTCAATCAACAACAACCCCCCAACGTTATTATAACAACGTTATTTTGCGTTAGCGTAGGTCACGAGTTAGGTGCGAGGAGCATGTTAGGTTGACATGAACCCAGCGCGCGAGCCGAGCGAGCGAAGCGAGCGTGCCGCGGCAGCGGCCGGCGAAGCGCCAGAAAAAATCTATTTCAAACTCAATTGGTTTGTGGGTCATTGACCTTCCTAAAATAACTAGTTTTCCGCGCCTGGGGGAAGGGGAGGAGGAACTCCCTAACCCCGGGGGGAAGGGAAGGGGAACCCCAAACAGATGCGAAAAATTCAATGAACTGACTTGTAGGTCATTGACCTTCCTAAAATAACTAGTTTTCCGCGCCTGGGGGAAGGGGGGGAGGAGCTCCCTAACCCCGGGGGAAGGGGAGGGGAACCCCCTCCCCCCATCCATAATAGATACGAAAAATTCAATGAACTGACTTGTAGGTCATTGACCTTCCTAAAAAAAACTACAGGTTTCCGCGCATGGGGGGAAGGGCCCCCTTTCCCCTCCCATAGTAAAATCGAGATGGGAATATCAAATGCAACCCCACTTTGAATTCATTGACCTAGATGTCATGGCCTAAAGGTCAAGGACCCAAAAGTCGGGTCATTGACTTTTTTTAAGTTCGGTTCTGGCGCTCCTGTATTTAAAAAAATAAATTTCAAAATTATTCTAACAGCGAAATCTTTAATTGCAATTTTTCAAGAAACTATGAAAAAAAGACATAAGTGAAAGTAGTTTATTACGTCCAATCTAACTGAAACAATCATAAAAAGTAGACATATCATAAAACAAAAACATCTCAAAATTATTTTAAGTCTCGCAGACTTTGTGCACCCTTTCCTGAACTATTCCATTTATAATGGTAATATTAAGTACCTATACATATTACTCATAGGCTTATTATATTATATTGTACCCCTATTGTATTAATTAATTGCTATAAGTGAAAACCTGTAATTGGCTTTCTGTTTAACATATTGTAGCTTATAGTAATATTGTTGCTGTTGGTTTTCCAATAAAATAAACAAATAAACAAATATTAGATACTATTATTAGTGATAGAAAATAGAAATGCTTTTCTTACCACAGTCACATTAACAGTCTTTAGAGGATGATTGCCGACTTCAATGCTGGGATATTCGTGACGGAAGCGACCTGTTTTCTTTTTGAAAGACCTAAAACATGAATAATCACATCACCTTATGCTATTTATTATAGAAAAAATAAGTGTAGGTACATGGAAGGTCATAGAATAAGGATATAAAGATATTGAATATATTTTAATAAATATAACCCAATTTTACTTTTACCATTCATAGACAGGCATACTGATATTAAAATATAATAATTAGGTATAAATATCTATCGAATCCAATTTATTACTAGAAAAGAGAAAAACCCAAACAAGATTTTTTAATTTATTATTATTTGTTTTTGTTTGGCACCATTGTTTGGCAGCTTGGCAGTGACAGCTGACAGACAGCCTGACCACAGACGTAATAGAGAGAGAACAAGCTGACTGACAGTGACAGCATGCTGACAGTTATGAATCCACAGATCTACTATGGGTGCATTCCGTCCGAGTCACGCTGACAGCGATGTCATCGCGCTGATTTGCGTACCGAATCACCGTGAACGCTCTAACGACAGCCCGTGTGACGATACTGATTGCGTCATAACATCGGCCATCTTGCGCTTACGCCGCCCATGCCCCTCAGCATAATCACTGTGAGCGTTCTGTCAATCAAAAGTGACACTTGTTTGTTTTGTTTACCTCTCAGGTGCATATAAATGAATGTGTGAAAATTCTTTTCGCATACAATGGAAGTAATAGTCGAAGATATTATACATTTTATGCACACATAAAGCAAAAAGGTCCAAACTCCGAATTTTTCAATATATGTAAACAGAGGTTATGTAGATCAAGACATCGGTGAGCGCGTTCACGAGCGTTCCGAATCATTGACGAAAGATGAGATTAAAATGGCAGAGGCCACTTTCCCTGTTTAATATATATAATTAAAAAAAAAAAATTAATTTATAATTAGTTCCATTTCCAACCGAGTCCCATCTTTCGTTGACCAAGCTCTAGTTACATCACAAATGTCATAAGCGCGATATCTGAATCGGTACGCTTGTTATCGTTGTCAACGCTGAAATTGATTTTACTCTGAATCGGAATGCATCCTTTAAATAGCAGACCAATCGCTAAGTTATCGATTACCACAGACTTAACCATGGATGGTGATTGGTGACCGACGATGGCCCAGCCTACTGGAATGCACCCAAAGCCAAAAATCTAATTAAAAAAAAGGCTGTCTCTGGTGCACAGAGAAAGCAATACTATGCTGGCCATAGACTAATATGTATGATGCTGGCTGTGGTGCAGGGGCTTTTCACTTAGTACTTGACTCACTACAAGGGAGCGGGGCCCAAGATTTTAGTTGCGGATTGATTTGATAGATGGCGCTCATTTTTCGTTTGTCAAACAGTCGAGAGATGTCGCTATCCCGTGCTGAATCGCGGTATCGTGTGTCTTTCACAGTTTTATATAGTCAAAGCTGATTAGCTATAAAGTAAATTATTTTAAATTTATTTCATGACATAGCGGTTACCTCCCAAAAAAATTACAAGTCAAGATTTATAGAAACCTACTAGTACCTATTATAATATCGTACACTTTTTGTCACATTTCGTTAGATGGCGTTGATCGTTAGGTCTGACTGATAACTCTATCTCTAGTATAATAATGTACTCTATGCTGTGGTGTATCTGTGGTCTGCACACAGGAAGTATCGCTGCGCGCCCAGCGGCCAGCGCCATTTTTACAGCAATACAAAAAAGTTACGATTTTAATTTTTACTTTTTGTTGTACTGAATCTCGTAGGATTTTTTTATTCTTGCCTGATAGCATAGCACCCTAGGGGCAATTCTCAATAAAATTGTACCGTCCGATAATAGGTGTCCTTTACATTAAAAAAATATTTAAGACAATTAATCATAGCAACCATATCCAGAAAAACTGTTTTATACTTAAGCTGTAGATTATATACCTAATGGTTCCAATGATTAAATAACAAAATATAACATTGGCTGCACCAAATTTTCCTTTAAAAGTCTGTAAAGAAACACTTTAAAAAAACAGAAAAAAAAATTGTAGGGTACAATTTTTTTGAGAATTGCTCCTAAAATAGCAGTGAATGTGAAGGACGGAAATAACTCATAATCAAGGTAGTAGGTACGGTAGACGGTACGGTAGACGGTACGTTGGGCTTTCACAACCTGTCAAATTTAAGGCTCGCTTACGCCGCGGGCGCGAGTCAAAATTAGGTATCGAAGCGCTACCCACACAGCGATCGACGGACTTGCGCGGTTCACGCACACATCTACGCTTTATCAGTGGTCCGCTTGCGCTCAATTTAATACGAGTAGTACACCTACTCGAGCGTTATGAATATAAGATTCTTGGTAGTAAGTATTTAAATTACTTAAAATGCATATCTTCTATGGTTTATGTGGGCACTGCTAGGGCACAGGCCTTCATTATGGGTTGATAAGGAGGATGGGCCATAACCCACCACGCGGGCCCAATGCGGATTGGTGGGTGTTAACGACTGCACTTAGCCGGGACCAACGGCTTAACGTGCCTTCCGAAGCACGGAGGAGCTCGAGATAATAAATTTTGGTCACCCATCCCATGACCGACCCTTGCGAACGTTACTTAACTTCCGCAATCGCTGGGCCAGGCGCTAAACCACTGCTCCACCGAGCTCCTCACTGCTAGGGCACAGGCCTTCATTACGGGTTGGTAAGGAGGATGGGCCTTAACCCACCACGCGGGCCCAATGCGGATTGGTGGGTGTTAACGACTGCAAATGCAGCCGGGACCAACGGCTTAACGTGCCTTCCGAAGCACGGAGGAGCTCGAGATAATAAATTTTGGTCACCCATCCCATGCCATGACCAACCCTTGCGAACGTTGCTTAACTTCCGCAATCGCTGGGCCAGGCGCTAAACCACTGCTCCACCGAGCTCCTCACTGCTAGGGCACAGGCCTTCATTATGGGTTGGTAAAGAGGATGGGCCATAACACCACGCGGACCCAATGCGGATTGGTGGGTGTTAACGACTGCAAATGCAGCCAGGACCAACGGCTTAACGTGCCTTCCGAAGCACGGAGGAGCTCGAGATAATAAATTTTGGTCACCCATCCCATGACCGACCCTTGCGAACGTTACTTAACTTCCGCAATCGCTGGGCCAGGCGCTAAACTACTGCTCCACCGAGCTCCTCACTGCTAGGGCACAGGCCTTCATTACGGGTTGGTAAGGAGGATGGGCCATAACCCACCACGCGGGCCCAATGCGGCTTGGTGGGTGTTAACGACTGCAAATGCAGCCGGGACCAACGGCTTAACGTGCCTTCCGAAGCACGGAGGAGCTCGAGATAATAAATTTTGGTCACCCATCCCATGACCGACCCTTGCGAACGTTGCTTAACTTCCGCAGTCACTGGGCCAGGCGCTAAACCACTGCTCCACCGAGCTCCTCACTGCTAGGGCACAGGCCTTCATTATGGGTTGGTAAAGAGGATGGGCCATAACCCACCACGCGGGCCCAATGCGGATTGGTGGGTGTTAACGACTGCAAATGCAGCCGGGACCAACGGCTTAACGTGCCTTCCGAAGCACGGAGGAGCTCGAGATAATAAATTTTGGTCACCCATCCCATGACCGACACTTGCGAACGTTGCTTAACTTCCGCAATCGCTGGGCCAGGCGCTAAACCACTGCTCCACCGAGCTCCACACAATGCTAACACAATAACTTGTAATAAATTAGGTATTCAGATTAATTATTATTTAAAAGAAGACAACCCTGAAGTCGTTAGAAATAAGAGCTACGCGATAGAAAGAGAGGCAACTTCTAGGTGAATATAACTGTAGGCAAGGGAGCGGTGTGCGACCTGAATTGCACTTTATTGCGTCTGGGATAAAGTCGCTATTTATTTAAATGACTTTGCGGAGTGGATCTTCTGTACTTGTACTATTATGTATTCTGTGGTTTTAGTACTATTTTGACAAGAAAACAGCAACGCAGTGTATAAAAAAAATATAAATAAGCCAAGATGGCAGCAATTTTTTTGCGTTTAACATTGCGTTGTTATTTCCTTGTCAAAATAGTACCAAAAACCGAGTTTCCTCGAAAAAGGCCCATAAACAAAAAAGTAGGCTCTTCAAATTTTCTTTCTTTCTTTAAAAAATATAAAAATACAAGATGGCGGCCACCTTTTTTGTTTGTGGGCCGATTTCGATAAAACTCGGTTTTTGGTACTACTTTGACAAGAAAACAGCAACGCAATAATAAAAATATAAAAATCCAAGATGGCGGCCAACTTTTTTGTTTGTGGGCCGATTTTGATGAAACTTGAAATGATCTTCGATTTTTTATATTTTTATAATTGCGTTGCCGTTTTCTTGTAAAAATTGCAACAAAAACTGAGTTACAGTTGGCCGCCATCTTGGATTTTCATATTTTTTAAAGAAGAAAGAGAAAATTTCGAAGAGGCTACTTTTTTGTTTATGTGCCTATTTCGATGAAACTCGGTTTTTGGTACTATTGTGACAAGGAAATAACAACGCAATGTTAATCGCAAAAAAATTAGCCGCCATCTTGGCTTTTTATATTTTTTTTATACACTGCGTTGCTGTTTTCTTATCAAATTAGTACTAAAACCCGAGTTTCATCGAAATCGGCCCACAATCAAAAAAGTTGGCCGCCATCTTGGATTTTTATATTTTTTAAAGAAGAAAGAAAGAAAATTTAGAAGAGCCTACTTTTCTGTTTATGTGCCTATTTCGATGAAACTCGGTTTTTGGTACTATTGTGACAAGGAAATAACAACGCAATGTTAATCGCAAAAAAATTAGCCGCCATCTTGGCTTTTTATATTTTTTTTATACACTGCGTTGCTGTTTTCTTGTCAAATTAGTACTAAAACCCGAGTTTCATCGAAATCAGCCCACAAACAAAAAAGTTGGCCGCCATCTTGGATTTTTTATATTTTTTATTATTGCGTTGCTGTTTTCTTGTCAAAGTAGTACCAAAAACCGACTTCATCGAAATCGGCTTACAAACAGAAAAGTTGGCCGCCATCTTAGATTTTTTATATTTTTAAAATTGCGTTGCCGTTTTCTTTTCAAAATAGTAACAAAACCGAGTTTCATCAAAATCGGCCCACAAACAAAAAAGTTGGCCGCCATCTTGGATTTTTTTATATTTTTAAAATTGCGTTGCCGTTTTATTGTCAATATAGTAACATAAACCGAGTTTAATTAAAATCGGCCTACAAAAAATAGTTGGCCGCCATCTTGGATTTTTTATACTTTTATAATTGCGTTGCCGTTTTCTTGTCAAAATAGTAACAAAAACCGAGTTTCATTAAAATCGGCCCACAAACAAAAAAGTTGGCCGCCATCTTGGATTTTTTTATATTTTTAAAAATGCGTTGCCGTTTTCTTGTCAAAATCGTACCAAAAACAGAGTTTCATCGAAATCGGCCCAAAAAACAAAAAAGTTGGCCGCCATCTTGGATTTTTATATTTTTATTATTGCGTTGCTGTTTTCTTGTCAAAGTAGTACCAAAAACCGAGTTTTATCGAAATCGGCCCACAAACAAAAAAGTTGTTGGCCGCCATCTTGGATTTTTTATACTTTTATAATTGCGTTGCCGTTTTCTTGTCAAAATTGTAACAAAACCGAGTTTCATTAAAATCGGCCCACAAACAAAAAAGTTGGCCGCCATCTTGGATTTTTATATTTTTTAAAGAAGAAAGAAAGAAAATTTGAAGAGCCTACTTTTTTGTTTATGGGCCTTTTTCGAGGAAACTCGGTTTTTGGTACTATTTTGACAAGGAAATAACAACGCAATGTTAAACGCAAAAAAATTGCTGCCATCTTGGCTTATTTATATTTTTTTTATACACTGCGTTGCTGTTTTCTTGTCAAAATAGTACTAAAACCACAGAATACATAATAGTACAAGTACAGAAGATCCACTCCGCAAAGTCATTTAAATAAATAGCGACTCTATCCCAGACGCAATAAAGTGCAATTCAGGTCGCACACCGCTCCCTTGCCTACAGTTATATTCACCTAGAAGTTGCCTCTCTTTCTATCGCGTAGCTCTTATTTCTTCTAACGACTTCAGGGTTGTCTTCTTTTAAATATAATTAGGTATAGGTATAATTAGGTATTCAGATTAGTGTCCTACATCTTGGCAGGGACCACTTTGAAAACCGCAATTCTGACTACATGGAAAATTTCTCCCCAATTAGTCCCAACTAGTCCTACTTTTTCGGAATTAGTCCCAAAAAGGACTGAAAGATATAAGCGATTTAAATGGTCCATGCCAAAGCAAACCTTCATTTTGGCAGGGACAGGCTATATCTATTGAACCTAAACACCTAGCCAGGATCTGATTATTCAAAAAAAATCTCCCTTTTTTATGGATCCCGCAATGCCTAGAATCAAAACGAAATGAAGCGCCGTTCAAAAAATATAAAGGAATGATTTGGTCCCTGCCAAAATCAACCTACATCTTGGCGAGGACTTTTGAACCAGGTCACCTAGAGAAAATCTGATTATTGGAAACGATTCGTGTAAATTAGTCCCAATTAGTCCTAAAGCCACAAAATTAGTCCCCCTTTAGTTTAGGAGATAATCGGAATTAAAGTTTGGTTTTTATAGTACAGGAGCCGACTTCCTATTTAGTGACGATGTTTGTAACTTGTTTTATTTTTGCGTGTTTGTGTTAAAATAATGAAGTGTTATTAACGTATAATGTAAAACAAAAGTATAACGTAAAGTAATACGTAACTTTTATGCATTTTCGAAACTCAAAACCTTAATTTTTAAGTCATAAAATAAAAATGATTTCTTAGAGGTATTTTGATCCCGGGCTCCTGGACTATATCAAAAACATGTACAGTCGCGTACAAAATAATTTAAAAAGAAGTATGAAATGGTCATGTATAAAGTTGAATTTTAAAGTTATATTGCTTTTCTTTCGAAACTATTCATATTTGGAGTAGAGAGTGATTTTCTTCCTTCAATGGGTTCACTTGAAACTTTGTACCTATACAGGGTTATTTGTAATTAATTTAAAACCTCTCATCACACCATCAAACTGTACAACTTTCATTATAGGACCAACCTTGAAAACGAAAAAAAAAATCAGCTGTTTCATACATTTCGATGGAGTACCTACCTACGCATTGTACTTATGTATGGAACAGGTGTTTTTTTTCTAGTTTAACAAGAAAATAACAACTCAATGTTAAAAAAATAAAAAAATACAAGATGGCGGCCAACTTTTTTGTTTGTATGCCGATTTCGATGAAACTCGGTTTTTGCTACTATTTTGACAAGAATACAGCAATGCAATGTTAAAATATAAAAAATCCAAGATGGCGGCCAACTTTTTTGTTTGTAGGCCGATTTCGATGAAACTCGGTTTTTGCTACTATTTTGACAAGAATACAGCAACAATGCAATTTTAAAAATATAAAAAATCCAAGATGGCGGCCAACTTTTTGTTTGTAGGCCGATTTCGATGAAACTCGGTTTTTGCTACTATTTTGACAAAAATACAGCAATGCAATGTTAAAAATATAAAAAATCCAAGATGGCGGCAAACTTTTTTGTTTGTAGGCCGATTTCGATGAAACTCGGTTTTTGCTACTATTTTGACAAGAATACAGCAATGCAATTTTAAAAATATAAAAAATCCAAGATGGCGGCCAACTTTTTTGTTTGTAGGCCGATTTCGATGAAACTCGGTTTTTGCTACTATTTTGACAAGAATACAGCAATGCAATTTTAAAAATATAAAAATCCAAGATGGCGGCCAACCTTTTTGTTTGTAGGCCGATTTCGATGAAACTCGGTTTTTGCTACTATTTTGACAAGAATACAGCAATGCAATGTTAAATGGCAACACTGCCTTTCATGCCTGTAATTTTTTCTAGTAACTTTTGACTTATGTAAAAATTTGGAAAAAAAATAGGTAGGTACTAAAAATATCGATAAAAGTCACTAGAATATTAAAATAGTTTTGATAAAAAATGTGTAAATAAAAGCGAATTTATGAAATCAAGCACTCCTTTATTAATAATTATAGGCAAATAGTACCTACATAATTAACAAAGGTGTAGGTACCTACGAAAATATGTAATAGGATTCAATTTTTCACAATTTTGCTTAAAAACATTAAAATATATTAGGTAAGTTATACTTTTTTAGCGACTAAATTACAAAAATATTAAAAAAATCCGCTAATCCAGCTACTATGTCGCTAGAACGGCAACACATCATGTAATGTATGACAAAAACGAACTATTTTTTTGGGTGTGGTATGGCTTGGTTAAGAGCCATTTAGACAATATGTTTCGCAACATTTAGGTACCTGTCTCGTCCATTTTGCTTCAAATGGATGACACAGATAGATGATTCACAAGCTGCACGACAGTATTGTCAGCACTATAGTGCTGACAACTGTACTTTTTGGTACGTTCTGGCAACACTGTTGACAATCATGTCGTGTCATTGTTTGTTCGTAGGAAAACGCCCTTACAATCCCTCCCTCTTAGCCTAGCATGACCACCGAAACGTGATATGGTACCCAGTGATTTATCACGTTTAACTGGAGGGAGGAAGGGCTGCCCCCCTAGCATGACCGACAATACACGATATATATCGTTTTGTCGACAATCGACTGTCAAATTCCATTGTTTTATGGCAGTTAAACGTGATAAAGCTCTATATCATATTATCGCGTTTCGATGGTCATGCTAGGGGGGCATGAGCATATTACACTATCATATATTATTTATCGGATGCTATCTCCGACGAAGATAGTAAACATATATCTCGGATGATATATACATGATTTGTTTATTTGTGTGTATATGATAGTGTAATATGGGCCTAAAACTTTAATCCGTTCCGCAATGCGCAGTGTTCCGATTGTAAAACTTATGTTCACAGATACTGTTTGTGCATTCCTCAATCTACGAAAGTTCGTGCTTAATGTTTTACAATCGGAACACTGCGCGTTACGGAACGGAATAGTTTTATGTAATTAATTTTTACTGTACGCTTTTGTACATGACTGTACTTATATCAAAAAACGGAATTTCTCCTAAACTAAAGGGGGACTAATTTTGTGGCTTTAGGACTAATTGGGACTAATTTACACGAATCGTTTCCAATAATCAGATTTTCTCTAGGTGACCTGGTTCAAAAGTCCTCGCCAAGATGTAGGTTGATTGTGTCCTACATCTTGGCATGGACCACTTTGAAAACCGCAATTCTGACTACATGGAAAATTTCTCCCCAATTAGTCCCAACTAGTCCTACTTTTTCGGAATTAGTCCCAAAAAGGACTGAAAGATATAAGCGATTTAAATGGTCCATGCCAAAGCAAACCTTCATTTTGGCAGGGACAGGCTATATCTAGTGAACCTAAACACCTAGCCAGGATCTGATTATTCAAAAAAAATCTCCCTTTTTTATGGATCCCGCAATGCCTAGAATCAAAACGAAATGAAGCGCCGTTCAAAAAATATAAAGGAATGATTTGGTCCCTGCCAAAATCAACCTACATCTTGGCGAGGACTTTTGAACCAGGTCACCTAGAGAAAATCTGATTATTGGAAACGAATCGTGTAAATTACTCCCAATTAGTCCTAAAGCCACAAAATTAGTCCCCCTTTAGTTTAGGAGATAATCGGAATTAAAGTTTGGTTTTTATAGTACAGGAGCCGACTTCCTATTTAGTGACGATGTTTGTAACTTGTTTTATTTTTGCGTGTTTGTGTTAAAATAATGAAGTGTTATTAACGTATAATGTAAAACAAAAGTATAACGTAAAGTAATACGTAACTTTTATGCATTTTCGAAACTCAAAACCTTAATTTTTAAGTCATAAAATAAAAAGGATTTCTTAGAGGTATTTTGATCCCGGACTCCTGGACTATATCAAAAACATGTACAGTCGCGTACAAAATAATTTCAAAAGAAGTATGAAATGGTCATGTATAAAATTGAATTTTAAAGTTATATTGCTTTTCTTTCGAAACTATTCATATTTGGAGTAGAGAGTGATTTTCTTCCTTCAATGGGTTCACTTGAAACTTTATACCTATACAGGGTTATTTGTAATTAATTTAAAACCTCTCTTGGGGCTGATCACACTATCAAACTGTACAACTTTCATTATAGGACCAACCTTGAAATCGAAAAAAAATCAGCTGTTTCATACATTTCGATGGAGTACCTACCTACGCATTGTACTTATGTATGGAACAGGTGTTTTTTTTTTCTAGTTTGACAAGAAAATAACAACTCAATGTTAAAAAAATAAAAAAAATACAAGATGGCGGCCAACTTTTTTGTTTGTAGGCCGATTTCGATGAAACTCGGTTTTTGCTACTATTTTGACAAGAATACAGCAATGCAATGTTAAAAATATAAAAAATCCAAGATGGCGGCCAACTTTTTTGTTTGTAGGCCGATTTCGATGAAACTCGGTTTTTGCTACTATTTTGACAAGAATACAGCAATGCAATTTTAAAAATATAAAAAATCCAAGATGGCGGCCAACTTTTTTGTTTGTAGGCCGATTTCGATGAAACTCGGTTTTTGCTACTATTTTGACTAGAAAACAGCAACGCAATATTAAAAATATAAAAATCCAAGATGGCGGCCAACTTTTTTGTTTGTAGGCCGATTTCGATGAAACACGGTTTTTGGTACTATTTTAACAAGAAAACAGCAACGCAATTTAAAAAATCCAAGATGGCGGCCAACTTTATTGTTTGTGGACCGATTTTGATGAATCTCGGTTTCAGGTACTATTTCGACTAGAAAATAATAATGAAATATTAAAAAATAAAAAGCCAAGATGGCGTCTTACTTTTTTGTTTGTGAGCCGATTGATTAAACCATTTCCGTATAAAAATCAGCTGTTTCATTTTGACAGAGTAAGGTATTGGACTTTTATGTATTTGTTCATCATTATGTATTTAATTGTACTTAAAAAAAAAACCTTAAAAAGCTTTTGTATGGAACAGCTGATTTTTTTTCACCGTAGAAGTCTCATAGTGAAAGTGGTTGAGAAAGATGGTTCGAAACCAGCGGCTTCAAAACCAATAAAAATTCAGTTCGTATAAGTTTTTTCATTATAATTAGAAATACAATAATATGTAGGTACATGACACTTTTTGATAAGATGACGTTTTTTTATAATAATTGTACATTTACAGATACTTGTCACCAAAGTGTAAAAACGAGTGATTTACCTTTTATTACTTTTTAAATTTGAGCTTTGTGCATTCACAATGCTATTTTTATACAATACTAAATAATATACTAGAAAAAATACGACTCGCATTAGATCAATACTTTTTTTTCTAGTATATTATTTAGTATTGTATTAAAATAGCATTGTGAATGCAAAAATCTCAAATTTAAAAATTATATAGTTAGCTATTTCATCCTAATCGATTCTAAAACCACTCTAAAATAAAAATAAATAAACTGACCAAATAACCAAAGAACGAAAAAAAAAACACCTGCCAAGTGCCAATTCAGTGTTGCCGTTTTCCCGTAAAATGTTGTCATAGACGAAAGTTGAAAATTAAACCTAATTTAAAAAAAAAATGCAAAATGCCAAGTTCACATACATGTAAAATGGGGTGAAAAAAAGCTAAATTTGAATAAACAAAATAGCAACACTGCCTTTCATGCCTATAGTGCTGACAACTGTACTTTTTGGTACGTTCTGGCAACACTGTTGACAATCGTGTCGTGTCATTGTTTGTTCGTAGGAAAACGCCCTTACAATCCCTCCCTCTTAGCCTAGCATGACCACCGAAACGTGATATGGTACCTAGTGATTTATCACGTTTAACTGGAGGGAGGAAGGGCTGCCCCCCTAGCATGACCGACAATACACGATATATATCGTTTTGTCGACACTCGACTGTCAAATTCCATTGTTTTATGGCAGTTAAACGTGATTAAGCTCTATATTATATTATCGCGTTTCGATGGTCATGCTAGGGGGGCATGACAATATTACACTATCATATATTATTTATCGGATGCTATCTCCGACGAAGATAGTAAACATATATCTCGGATGATATATACATGATAGTGTAATATGGGCCTAAAACTTTATTCCGTTCCGTAATGCGCAGTGTTCCGATTGTTAAAACTTATGTTCACAGATACTGTTTGTGCATTCCTCAATTTACGAAAGTTCGTGCTTAATGTTTTACAATCGGAACACTGCGCATTACGGAACGGAATAGTTTTATGTAATTAATTTTTACTGTACGCTTTTGGACATGACTGTACTTATATGAAAAAACGGAATTTCTCCTAAACTAAAGGGGGACTAATTTTGTGGCTTTAGGACTAATTGGGAGTAATTTACACGATTCGTTTCCAATAATCAGATTTTCTCTAGGTGACCTGGTTCAAAAGTCCTCGCCAAGATGTAGGTTGATTTTGGCAGGGACCAAATCATTCCTTTATATTTTTTGAACGGCGCTTCATTTCGTTTTGATTCTAGGCATTGCGGGATCCATAAAAAAGGGAGATTTTTTTTTAATAATCAAATCCTGGTTAGGTGTTTAGGTTCACTAGATATAGCCTGTCCCTGCCAAAATGAAGGTTTGCTTTGGCATGGACCATTTAAATCGCTTATATCTTTCAGTCCTTTTTGGGACTAATTCCGAAAAAGTAGGACTAGTTGGGACTAATTGGGGAGAAATTTTCCATGTAGTCAGAATTGCGGTTTTCAAAGTGGTCCATGCCAAGATGTAGGACACAGGTTGATTTTGGCAGGGACCAAATCATTCCTTTATATTTTTTGAACGGCGCTTCATTTCGTTTTGATTCTAGGCATTGCGGGATCCATAAAAAAGGGAGATTTTTTTTGAATAATCAGATCCTGGCTAGGTGTTTAGGTTCACTAGATATAGCCTGTCCCTGCCAAAATGAAGGTTTGCTTTGGCATGGACCATTTAAATCGCTTATATCTTTCAGTCCTTTTTGGGACTAATTCCGAAAAAGTAGGACTAGTTGGGACTAATTGGGGAGAAATTTTCCATGTAGTCAGAATTGCGGTTTTCAAAGTGGTCCATGCCAAGATGTAGGACACTTCAGATTAATTAATATCTGAATACCTAATTTATTACAAGTTATTGTGTTAGCATTGTGAGGAGCTCGGTGGAGCAGTGGTTTAGCGCCTGGCCCAGCGATTGCGGAAGTTAAGCAACGTTCGCAAGGGTCGATCATGGGATGGGTGACCAAAATTTATTATCTCGAGCTCCTCCGTGCTTCGGAAGACACGTTCAGCCGTTGGTCCCGGCTGCATTTGCAGTCCTTAACACCCACCAATCCGCATTGGGCCCGCGTGGTGGGTTATGGCCCATCCTCCTTACCAACTCATAATGAAGGCCTGTGCCCTAGCAGTGAGGAGCTCGGTGGAGCAGTGGTTTAGTGCCTGGCCCAGACTTTGCGGAAGTTAAGCAACGTTCGCAAGGGTCGGTCATGGGATGGGTGACCAAAATTTATTATCTCGAGCTCCTCCGTGCTTCGGAAGGCACCCCAAGCCCCCCTCGGGCCCCTTGCCCCCTTGAGCCCACTCCAAGCTCCCCTCGAGCCCACCCCAAGCCCCCCCCCCCCTCAGGCCCACCCAGAGCCCCATTTAGCCCACCCAAGCTTTCTTCGAACCCACCCCGAGCCCCCCTTAAACCAACCACCAACCCCCCCTAGACCCACCCCGAACTCCCCTTCGAGCCCACCCCAAGCCCCCCTTGAACCCACCCCGAGCCCCCCTCGAGTCCACCCCAAGCCGCCCCATAGTTCCACCCCGAGCCCACCCCTAGCATGGTTTTATCATAGACTTCCTGTGGCCTTCTTTCGGCTCCATCATCAGGCACTGGAAACACTTCAATTATGGGTTTTCCAATTAAAATACGAGTGAGATTTCTTAAGATGTAGATTTATTATCCACACAACACACCATACAAGAAACAAAATGGAACACCAAGTATTTTACTAAACCATAAAGCAGGAAATCACTCCGGCCTCAAGCGGCAAAATAAGGAAACCGTTTTTCTTTTTAATTTAAATACTAACATTTGCGGAAGGCAAAGGTGATACCAGCTATACAGCATATTATAAATTTATCATTCAATACTCCCACTTAAATTTAATAATAGTGTACCCTGATAACATTATAAACCAAACAAAACAAAACAAATATTTAACTTAAATATTTACCTTTCTAATTGAACAACACAAGAATAAATTCTTATTATTAAATACTAACTAAAACTTGATCTCTGTTAATAATAAATTTACCAGCAGGCAAAGCCTTTGTTAAGAAATCTGCTAATTGACAAGAGCTTGGGACATACTTTATTTTTATTATATTCTGTTCCACTTTTTCTCTAACAAAATTATATTTAATATCTATGTGCTTTGTTCTGCGGTGGTAAACAGGATTGTGAATAAGTTTAATAGCACTCTGGTTATCTATACATAGGGTGACCACCTGTTGGGGTTCACCAATATCAAGCAATAATTGTTTAAGCCACAAAACCTCTTTTGCAGCTTCACTCGCAGCCATATATTCGGATTCAGTAGTAGACAACGCTACAGTGCTTTGTTTCCTACTAGCCCAAGCGACAGGCCCTCCGTTCATCATAAAAATATATCCAGTATTTGATTTTCTAGAATCAATATCTGAGGCAAAATCAGCATCAGAATAACCTATCAATTCACTGTTGCAATTATAAGTTATGCATACATCTTTTGTTTTTAACAAGTACTTAATTATCCTTTTAGCAGCATTAACATGATCTTTACCTGGATTATTTAAATATCTACTAACAATATTTAGCGCATAAGAAATGTCAGGCCTAGAGACAGTTGACAAAAACATCAGAGCTCCCACTGCTTCTCTAAGCGGAAAATCAATTACATTATCATGATTGTCATTTTTAGTTAATATTACATTGTTATCAGCAGGGGTACTACAAGGGTTGGCTTCTGACATATTAAATCTATTTATTATTTGTTCTATGTACCCTTTTTGACTTATGACAATTGAATTATCATTTTTAATTATTTCCATGCCGACAAAATTATTTAGTTTCAACACTTTCATCTTAAAACTGATTCTGAGATCATTAATTATATGCAACAATATATCTTTATTTTTAGATAATAATAATGCATCATCTACATACAAAATTAAGATAACTTTAAATTTATTAAACTCACCTACAAAAATACAATTGTCTGAGTGGCATGCTTTAAAACCATAAGTAGTCAAGAAAGAAGAAAACTTTCTATTCCAACAACGTGAAGATTGTTTCAATCCATATAAAGATTTTAACAACTTACATATCTTCCCTGGTTCAGCTTGGACACCCTCAGGCACCTCCATATAAACATCTTCCTCCAACTCGCCATACAAAAATGCAGTCTTTATGTCAAACTGCTGGATCTCATAATTTTCTTGAGCTGCAAGAGATAATATTACTCTGATTGAATCATACCTTGTGGTCGGTGAAAAGGTTTCTTTATAATTTATATCTTTTACTTGTGTAAACCCACGTGCACAAAGACGAGCTTTGTATCGATCTGTATTCTCTTCGGTGTTCTTCTTAATACAAAATACCCATTTTGATGTTACTGTTTTCTCATTCTTTCTATCTACTAATTTCCAAGTCTTATTTTCTTCAAGTGACTGTAATTCTTCTTTTATTGCTTCCTTCCATTTATTACTATCTTTACAGTTAACTGCTTCTTCATATGTAGTTGGCATATCAAACTCTGTAAAATTTGCCTCTATATTTCTACCTTTTCTAGGTCGCAGTGTAACATTCCTTTCGTCATCACTGACAATGTCTCGTGGAGGTTGGTATGTTGTATCATTAGGATCTTCTCGGCTTTCTATACTTTCATAACTAGAATTTGCAGTATTTTGAGTCTCTTCTGGTAAGACTGGTTGAACAATTGACTTGGCTTGTGATTCACTTTGTTCTTCCTCATCAGTAATACAAATCGAGTTAATGTTTTTTCTCATTACTGGTATGTTGTTCTCATTGAAACGCACATTTCTACTAATGGTTATTTTTCCATTTTCAATGTCGAGCATTCTATAATTCTCATTTTCATATCCTACTAGAATAAGCTTCATACTCTTTTTATCTAGTTTTCTTCGTCTTTCATCAGGTATGTGAACATAACCTTCTGATCCAAAAACTCTTATGTGACCAAGGACTGGCTTTTCTCCATTCCACAACTCATATGGAGACATATTCTTCGTTATACTAGATGAGCTTCGATTTAGCAAATAAACGGAACAATTCACTGCTTCAGCCCATAAATTTAATGGAAGGTCACGTGAGTACAGCATTGATCTGGCACTTTCCATAATAGTTCGCATATCCCTCTCTGCTCTACCGTTCTGCTCGGGCGTATAGGGTGCAGTGCGTTCATGAACTATTCCTTCGCTGTCTAAATAAGCTCTAAACTCATTGTTTATGTACTCACCTCCATTGTCTGTGTGCAGTATACGAATACCATGCTCAAACTTATTTTTCACTATTGCATTATACTTCTTCATGCAATCCAAAACATCACTTTTGTGTTTAATTATATAAACATGTCTATAATTTGTAGAACCATCCTTAAATAAAACAAAATATATTGGCATGATTCACAGATAAAGTTGTCATCATTAGTGAAATTCTCTGGAATAGCGCCATTTGAACTCATATTTTTCACTTCTTGCAAGTTTAAATGGCCTAAGCGTTCATGCCAGATTTTCAAGCTAGACTGCACTAAATTACAATCATCTTGCACCACAGTTTTAATATTAACTTCAAAAAGATTGTTTTCTTTTAATGTTGCAGTCATAACCTTCATATTATTTTTCAATATTATGGCTTCATTATTTTTCTTGATAATAACATAACCTTTTCTTGTTGCCATACCTTCTGAAAATAGGTTTCTACGCAACCCTGGCACATATAACACGTCTTGTAAAATACTTTCTTCCCACTGTCCATCGACAAACCTTTTAATCATCACATTTCCAAAGCCATGCACTTCAAGTTCCTTCTTATTTCCTAATCTCACAGTTCTATTAACATTCTGATTATAATTTTTCATTTCATAAAAGAAATCATGTCTATAAGACATATCGATACCTTAATCCGCAAATCTGTCAACTCCATATGTCAAAATTTTACAGGAGACAGTTAAAACTTTCTGAATTCATTAATAATTAGAAATTAAAAAAAAATAAAATCCCGTTGGTGTATTATGTTAGTAGCTACTAAATTTCGTTGTCAGTTTTATTTAAAACATCGTCGTTACTAAAATATAGACGCTTTTTTAAGTTATCCGCTTTTCCTACTAAATAAAAGTATGGATTATGGAGTAAGCTGGTTTTACTTAGTATGAAGGTAAAATAAACACAATATTAAGTATGACGTATAAGGTTATTTATTCTTCGTGAGGGAGGTTTTCATAATAATTTTGGTAGTCATCAGTTTAGGAAACTGGTTATTAAGAAATAAAGCAGTGTCAGGATTAGTAGTTTCATTAAGATCATTTCTGATAGGATTTTCATTTTGAAGGCTAAGCAGAATTTTTCTAGCTCGTGAATGTTTTGCAGACATCTAACACACATGAAACAAAAGAAAGCGAATAAGCAAAAAATCATACCAGTTAAAACAATGCAAAATTATAATAAAAAAACATTGTTTTTAGCTCTCTACGCGCAAACTATAACAATGAGATGAAATTAGGTTAACTCCAAATACATTCACAGAAAATTAAAAGAAAAACAGCCAACTCCACGCTTTGAATGAAAACACCATAATACCATATGGATGTTATGCTAAACAAATGCAAAATAAACATACCCTGAACAAATGGGGAACTAATGAAATAGTATTTGATAACTTCTCGACGTTTGTTTTCTGTTTAACGATGAAAAACCGGAGCAGCACGCGTGTTTCTCTGCAACACTATACAAAATGGCCGATTTCCGGGAGTTGGCTGTCAAAATCGTGGCGTTTCGTTACGCGTGGAGTTATCTGGTTGTCGCATAGCAATTTATTACACAAGTAGGGATAAAAATGGAGTTGTTGTTTTTTCTAATCATCCGTCAGGCATATAGGCCGAAGACTGCATCAAAAAAGTATTTTGCATAAAAAGTGGAGTTGGCTGGTTTGCGGATTAAGGTATCGATATGAACAGACGCTCCGCTGTCAAGAATCCAGACATCTCTGTCAATTTCAGATTGCAAACATTGTTCAGCACTAAATGCAAGCATTTTATTTTGCTCTTGGGGTCTTTTCCAAGATTTCTTAGGTGCTCGGCAATCTCTGGCATAATGCCCCCTTTTATGACAATTATAACACATAAATCGATGTTGATTCTGTTGACCCGACGTTGAACTTTTATGCATATTATGATTTTGAAATTTGTTATGTTTCACAGCAACTAAAGCATTCTCAACTTCATCTTCATTAGTAAGACTTGCCTCCTCATCTAACAATCTTGCAGTTAAATTATGAATAGTTTGTAAATTGGGATCTAGGGACAGCCATGCCTGACGCAAAGAGCGATATTTGCCAGGCAAAGTGCTTAAAATTTTTGTCATCACAGCAGTGTTACTGATTTCTTCGCCACTTTCTTTTAACTGCTTGGCTAAATTCTCCACCTTCGAAATATGTTGAGCGATACTGTCAGTAGCGGCCATCTTATATTGATAGAATTTTTCATGTATCATCATCTTGTTGAGTTCCGACTTTTGTTCATAAATCGATTCCAATTTAGACATAACCTCAAATGCATTATTGCAATTTTCAATTAATGAAATCTGACTCAATTCCATTGACGAGGTAATAATAAACATAGCCATGCCATCGTTTTTGTCCCATTGTTTCAGAGCATCACCAGTCGGTTTCGTCTCATATATGTTTAAACCTTTTGCTTTCAAAGCACAGTTTACCTGAAATTTCCACTGGCGAAAATCTTTGCCATTAAACTTGTCGACTTTCATGGAATTTGCGACCTCCATGATTTTAAACTAAACACAAAGAACGTACGGTGTTTCGATGAAAATTTGCTCTTCACTCTGTTTAAAACGTGTCTGGGCCCATAACCACTTCAATTATGGGTTTTCCAATTAAAATACGAGTGAGATTTCTTAAGATGTAGATTTATTATCCACACAACACACCATACAAGAAACAAAATGGAACACCAAGTATTTTACTAAACCATAAAGCAGGAAATCACTCCGGCCTCAAGCGGCAAAATAAGGAAACAGTTTTTCTTTTTAATTTAAATACTAACATTTGCGGAAGGCAAAGGTGATACCAGCTATACAGCATATTATAAATTTATCATTCAATAGAAACTACTTCCCGACAGAGTACTCGTCAAGACGAATTAAACGAGCCCAAACTCGATGGGATAGCATGGTTTTATCAAAGACTTCCTGTGGCCTTCTTCCGGCTCCATCATCAGGCCCTGGAAACTACTTCCCGACAGAGTACTCGTCAAGACGAATCAAACGAGCCCAAACTCGATGGGGTATCATGATTTTATCACAGAATTCCTGTGGCCTTCTTCCGGCTCCATCATCAGACCCTGGACTGGACCCAGTCTAGTAATAACTAATAATACAAATAATAAAAGATATCGGTAAGTTATTCATAATAATAAAGATACACAGTAAATACGAAGTATAATCTATAACTTTCATACTTATTCACTATATTGCTTTTCAATCAAATTGTGATTCGAAACATTGTGCAAGAGACTTGTGTATGAATACGCTGGCATACGCTACTGCGGTCGTAGCTCAAAGTGACGTGCTCCTGCTCTGACGAACGGGCCGGGACTGAGTTCAGAAAGCCCTGAGCAGGGATGTTAGATGACAACTCAGGAATAATGACATCAGCCTGTCAAAATCATGGTACTTCAGTAAAAAAAATGGTACCTACGGCTTTTTAGTCTTATACGGTCTGAGATATTATTACAAGCTTGCGTAGTTACTTGGGAATGGGATTTCGAGCATGAATTACCTACAATCTTCTTGATTTCGAATCGAATTCTAACAGAAAAGCCGCATTCACACCTTAACTGTTGACATTGGTGCATTTCAGCAGGCTAATCGCTGAGTTATCGATCGCCATGGCCCGTTTTAACCACGAAAAGTAAAAAATTTAACATTTTAACTACTTATTATTTTTCTAAGCCATGCTACTTACGCATTAAAAGCATAAACGAAACATTATGTTCATTCCATTACACGAAAAGTTGGTTTAGATGAAAGAGGTGAAAATAATGGTACTTTTGCGTACCATGATGGAAGTCCAAAGGTACATGGTACGATAACCTAAATAATGGTACAAATACCATGATAATGGTACGTATAACATCACTGGCCCTGAGCGCGGCTTATATATTTGCAACGCAGCGCTATACAAATTTGTATGGGGATTCCGGCCGAAATAATTGAAAAGTTTAACAATTTTTTACACAAAATTAAAGTATATTAAAGGGAAAAAAATCATTGTAGGTACTGCACAGTACCTTAAAGTGTATTTTGATTTAGAATTCAATATGTTTCCGCTATTATTTACGTCAAAGATATGGCCCGCGCAAAGCTCTTTTTAGGCGTTTTTAGTGATTTTCTAATTTTTTTTTACAACTATCTGTAAGGTTTATACACAATTTTATGTTTGTAGCAACTAGAGAAACTCTTTAGCTTGTCGTATGATTTTTTTGGTGACTACAAGTTTACGTTTTCTATATAAAAAAATGGCCCGCGCAAACCATGTTATCCTAGTACGGCCCCTTAAGTCTAGCATAAATTTGATTGTAGCATTTTCGACAGTTTGTATAGCTTGATATGCTGCTCATGCTCACTGTACCAGCAAAGTCTCAGTCTTTTGAGTTTGACTTTTGACTTTCTATTGTATGAGTCCGTTGTTTATGAAACTGCACATAACTAGGTATTATGCAAAAATATTATAGAGGTCAGTGTGTGCTCCTATTATAATAATTAAGTAGTTACTTTTGGCAAATCGCTTGTTAAAATAACTACAACTTGTAAAAAGTAACAATATTTATTTTATACTTGTTTTGGAAATAATAAAGTTTCTATTATTATATTATGACTTGGTAGTAATTCAACTTTCAATTCAATCATTCAATGAAGATGCTATTCTATAAGATGGGCTGTTATATACCCAGGCGCGATCCGAAGGGGATGGGTCATCCTCCAAAATCGTACACGTCAAATACAATAATCTTCTAAAAATTTACAAAATAAAAAAAGCATTGCATTATTATTAGTGACCCCCTCCAAAATTTCAGGCTGCGCCTGTATGTACCCCCCTGACCGTCAAGCACTGACCTGAAGATTTTTTTAATATAGAGGTCAATTCTGTCAAGCATTTCTTGTCAAGCACATACACGTAATTACCACCACCAGTCACCACTACCATTTGGGGGCGTGGCCTACTTTTGATAGGCCACGGTATATCTTTTCATGGTGCTTTTCAAGCACCGTTCCTAGACGATCAAATTGTGATGGACAGGCTGAAAAATTAACGCGCTTGTCCGACCGTGCTTGACCGCTTGGGAGGTACATTAATCCCACGTTCGGAAACGTGGTGGTTTAACTGTGGTAACCCTTCTAGTAAAATTAAAAGTGTAGCCAAGAAAAGTTTGCTATGGTAAAAAATACATTTATTTTTAAGGAAACAATATAAAAAAACAGATAATTTCGTTCGAGATAAGAAACAGAAATGAAACAAAGCATTCAATATTTCTCTAATGACTAACTTGTATTACTGACCACAAAACTCAATTTAATTAAAAGATTATATTGTGGATTTGAACTGGAAACCCATTCCATTTTAACCGGTGCACTCATATAAAACCTACCTCATGCCACCATTTTCAATCCCTTTCTTTAAATTACTGAGTAATACCACCACAGCATTACCTCAAAACAAGAACTCTGTACTAATGACAATACTGTTAGTATGTATGTATTCAAAGTTAGTACTGCTGACTTAGAAAAAAATAATAGTCAGTAGTAATATATTATCCTTTAAACAATGATCATTGCCTTTAAATTCCTTGTGCTCTTAAAAAGGTATAGTAACAAATAAAGTGCAGTGAATAATGACAAAGAGCATTGATCTGTTATATATATATTTTCTTTATATTTTTTGGGGGTTTTTTTTTCAAAGTAGCAAAACAAGTTTCAAGTCATTTATAATATAGGTATGTGGTGAAGTGTTGGCACAAGTTAACATGAAACAGGTTAGCAATATTATTAGTAGAGATAATATTTATAATAATAAATGAGAAAGTATTCAGCTGCTTATTTTTTAATATCATCTATTTTTTCCTTATGATTATTACCACAAAATACTGTTTGTGAATGTCAACATTTACTGAATTATTATGTAATTATTCTTAACATTTTGGTAAATAGTAATAAGTTAATAATCTCCTTAACATGAAATATTTGAAAAATGTTAGTAGCATCTATATTATCACAGGTTGAAAATCACTTTTTAAACCTTATAATAATTTAAAAAAATCACTAAGAAAAAAATTCTTTCTCATTGCATATCAATAAATTACATAGTTTACTATGTTATAGTTTAAAGTCTATCAGAGATTTTAAAATAACAAAAGGTTAATTTTACTACTTAAATCTAAATAGTTTCATACCCTTTTCAGAGGTTTCAGAAGCTGAATGGGAGATTCTGAAGTTATTATCATCTCTTTTTCTATATGTTTCATATGAGCTAAGAAACAAGTCCATATGAGGCTACAAAGACTTATAAAAGGTACTCTATTTCTTGGAGGAATGAGGCAGAAATTTATCATTGCTACTGCAGGCCATACAGAAGCACCAATCTGAAAAGATTAAGGTGCCTATAGTCTCAATATTTAATTTACTCACATGAAATCATGGAAATATAGCAGGATAATAACTTAAGTTCTTACCTATTAATATAATTGAAAAAATACTAGAAAAATATATTTTTTTTTCTAGTGCTTTTTCAATTACATATATTAATTTTCTTAATATAAAAATAGCATTGTGAATGCCTAAAATCTAAAAGTTAAATAAAGTAGTAAGTACCTAAGTAGTAGTAAGTACCTATCTCAATTTTATACTTACTTTATATGTAGGTAATAATTTAGCCTCCACTTCAGCAAGAGCTTCATGAAAAGGCTTCATCTCCAACAAACTCATTCCAAAATAAAAGCTACACATAGCTAATGGTGTATATGTTATAGTTTCAACAAATGTCTGTAAAAAAATGTTAAGTAGTTTTATCTGGAATAATATGCATAATACAACTATATGCAGCAACATAGCTAGGGGCTGCCAGGGGTGCAACCCTCAGAGGTCGCATTTTGCTGACCCATAACTAGAAATTAAGTCTAAAAATCTTGGGTCAAAAAATTAAAATCTTAACAGGGGCGCTCATGCATGAACTCCGACGCAGACAGTCTAAAGATCTTGGGGCACAAAATTAAAATCTTAACAGGGGCGCTCATGCATGAACTCCGACGCAGACTATAACAATACACACAATTATAATTACTATGACATTCAATCTTACTTTTATTAAACCAGCTTTAATTGTATTTCCAGGCCACATCACATTTGCTACTGTTAACCAGCTGTATAGTGTGGGGGCCACATAACAGGATCCATAGAGGCCATATCGAGCACATCGCCACCAATCATAATTATCTGAAACCAAGGTTAGTGTGTAGCAGCAGCACAAACACTCAATAAGCCAAGTGTTTAAAACCCTAAGTTTCCAAGTTTTTAAACAGTGTTTAAAAACTTTGGAAACTTATTGGTGATACCTTTTTTAGATAGGTACACAGCTATTTCACATACCTATATTTCTCCCCTCAAAAGTCTGTTGTATGAGACTAGAAACAGGCCATATTATACTATAAGCTGCCATTCCACGAAGAAGAGGATATTTCCTAAAAACAACTTTTAGTTTGCTTAATGCACCCATTGTAGAAAGGAAGGACTAACACATTATAGGCAAGTCATAGTATTGCCATGGTATTGCAGATTGCATAACCTTTTCATAGTAGGTAAGTACGTAACTGTACACGAAAAGCGTATGATGACCAATGAGGAAACGTCGCGGAAATAGTCCATAATAGATCTTTTTGATTCAGAGCCAATTTACCGCAGTTTTACCTTGCATTAAGAATAAAATACAAACAAATATTGTAATATAACTACAAAACACGTGTATTTGACGTAGGTATTGACATTGACTGACAGTGACAGTTGACACTAGCCAAAGTCAGCCAAACAAAGAGTAAAATAATGGGTGCATTCCGATTCATACTAAATCAATTTCAGCTTTGTCCACGATAACAAGCAAACAAAGTTAAACACTCTTCGCGGGGCGGTCGCGTTGCGCGGCTAGTAAGGTAGTCGGCAGGCTGATTATAAAAACCACCTAGCGACCGGTTTCAGTTCACAGATAAATGTGATACATTGCTACTTCTTTTTGGGGTAATAAAACATACCAAAGAAAAGTAGCAATGTATCACATTCATCTGTCAAATGAGACCGGTCGCTAGGTGGTCTCTAATTAGATAATCAGCCTGCCGACTACCTTACTAGCCGCGCAACGCGACCGCCCCACGAAGGGGTCTCTTTGTTTAACAATAGCATCGGAACTAATAAACGTAAAGCAATGATTTTGCCCTCGTTTTATAGAACAACTCAAAAACTAGTAATTCAATGCAAATTAAATACACCTTAACGACCTTGTTTTAATGATATTTTAAAATAACTGAAAAAAAATGCAAAAATTTCAAGTTTTTTACTTAAATCTCTTACTCTCTCAAAATGTATCTGGCTTGTTTCTGTTAGCTATTTCTACTGATATTTAATATTCTTACCTTATCAAATGCAAATAAATGATATTTTATTATTTTCTATGGGTTTATTTATCCCATCTACTCTACCCCTAAGGGGTTAATTATCGAAAAATCACAAAATTCGTGTTTGCTTTTAAAAATTGTTAGTTTTAAAAAGTACTCTGTAGCGGCGCGATTATACCGCTACTAATAAGCAATCGACGAATGAAATGCAGGATCAGCGAAAAGTACAATATGTAAACATTACGCAGACGTGACGTCGCACTACGTCAAGCTAATATCGAGACAAAAATGTATGAAGACCTGAATCACGATATCGAAGTTTTCTAAGCACTTCGCATAAATACAAATACCAACATCAAGCAGTTGGATCGCGGTCCCCGAGCACAGTCACCTAGCTCGGTGGAAGTACTTCCCTTTTCGCTGAATATATGAGGAAAGAGATCCTGCCTCAACATACTCCTACGAAGTTTTACGTCAAAACGTCTATTTAATATTATTCATACAAAACATGAACCCCATTTTACCCCTTTAGGGGTTGAAACATAGCCACTATGTTGGACTTAAAAATAAATGCCATTTTTGCAATCAACATCCTATAAAACCCCTCGGGCTTTAGGGCGCCTTTCATAATTAGTTATACCAATCATTTATTGACGAACTGTAGTGCAGAATTTTCCGTTCATGGTGTTACATGATTAGTGAGATTAGTAAATAAAACTGACTAAAAATCTCGCTGCGCGGCCGTTTTTTTTATTACTTATAGTCAGGCAAAATTACAAGATTAGTGGATGGAACTGACTAAAAATCGTATAGACAGGTTTTTTCTGAAAAATAAGGCTTTTTGTGTATCCTAGACACTAGACAGGCATCCTCTTCTTCCCGTGTGTGTTACACATAATATATTACATGATTAGTGAGATTAGTAGATAAAACTGACTAAAAGTTAGAGATGAAATGGATAGCAGTTTGGCCGGATACCGGATACCGGATATTCGGCCAACTAATTGGCCGGATAGCCGGATATCCGGCGGAACTTAGCCGTTTGGTGCATCGCACACACACATACTTGCGTAGGCGGCTCACGAACGATTGGGTGGACTAGGTTCGATTCGGGTCTTAAAACTAATTATATTTCTTAAGCGATACTAAGGCCCGTATTATAGGACGAGACTCAAGCACTGCTTGAACTCTAGTCACCTGATCTCTACTAAATTACTGAATCTATTCTCAAGCACCCTGTTGATTCCAAAACAAAGCTTGAGTCGAGACTCAGCAGCGGGTCTACCGGCTAAAAATAATGAAGTTAATGTTAACTGTAAGTATGTGATACATTGCTTCTTTTCTTTGGTAAGTTTTTATTTGTGCCAAAACAAAGTAGCAATGTATCACATACTTACAGTTAACATTAACTTCATTTTTTTTAGCCGGTAGACCCGCTGATCTCTACTTAAATAGAGATTTCCGTTTATCTATGATTATAGTCTGTTTCCTATTACGAAATTTGGTTTTAGCAGAATGAGTTTCATTTTACGCATAATTAGGCAAAGTAAATGTTGCGTCGCAATGTGATTTAAATATTTTTATGAGTGGAATTGACCAATTACACGTTAATTTTAATAAATAAGGTATTTGTGCTTAGAATTACAGGAATATTGTGAAGATTATAATGGGTGGTTTTGTCACTGCAATTAGTTTTTCGTAAAACGGAATATGAGGAAGACTACCTCATTAATTCAAGAAACTAAACTCAACTCAGATCATGCTAATTTTCAAACGATGCTCGAGTAATACTCAACTGATTTTAGAACTAAAATCTCTGCTTAGAAGGAATTTGATCTCTGTTTACGTGAGTATGGTCGAGACCACGCTTGCGTTGATTTGGACTCATATTTACATTTGTTAAGGTCTAATTTAACGGAGCGGATGGTTGGGAGAACCCCCATGCCCGCTATCAAAACATTTAGATTTTTTTAAATGAATTTTGAAATTTTATCAAATATAACCTCAAAATGTATGAAAAAACAAAAAAAAACATTGAAGGGAGGTGAGCGAGAGGAAAAGAGTAGAGTAGAGAGGGGAGACTCTCCCATCTCCCCTAAAGTTTGTCAAGTGATGTGATAGGTTAGAAATTGAATTTTCATATTTATATTTAACTGCTCAAGCACCGTTTTAAAATTAAAACTCGACTCAAAACTAGTTTTGGCTAGAGTCTTGAGGCAAGGCTTGAGTCTCGTTCTCTAAGGCTATTTACAAATATATGCAGAAAACTCATGAAATCATTAATAATAGGGACTACGCAGTAGGACTATTACTTGACATGAGTAAGGCGTATGATAGGGTTGATTATGGTGTTTTACTGAACAAATTATATGGATATGGAATTAGAGGCATAGCGCACGATTGGTTTAAATCATATCTGCATGGTCGTTCGCAGTGTGTGGAAGTAGAGAATACAAACTTTGCTACGGGAGAAATCAAATATGTAAGATCAGAGACTGTTCCCATAACGGGCTCAATTCCACAGGGAAGTGTGAAGGTTGTATTCTCTTTCTACTTTACATCAACGACCTACCAAAGTCACTAGAAGAACACTGTGTTTCCTTTGCCGACGATTTCTCAATGATAGTAAGCTGTTCCAACACCAGTAGTTTAAACACAAAAATGGATGAAATTTTAAACACAACAACAAATTGGCTAAGTTGTAACAATTTACAATTAAATCTAGGAAAAACTAAGCTTATACAGTTTAAACCTTATCAAAAAAAAGCTTTAGAGATAAACTATTCATTCAAAGGAATTAAAATAGAAACGGTTAATTCAGCAACATTGTTAGGAATAGATTTGGATACACATTTAAATTGGAAACCCTATGTCCAGAGATTAGCAAAAAATCTGTCAACATTAATTTATGCCCTTCGCCAACTAAAGAGACTCACTAATCTAAAAACGACACTGTCGGCTTATTATGCCTATGCTCATTCACTATTAACGTACGGTATCATTCTGTGGGGAAATTGCTCTAATGTACAGGAAATCTTTGTACTACAAAAAAAATGTATACGAATATTATATAATCTAAAGCAAAACGAAACTTGTCGCCCATTTTTTGTAAAACTCGGAATATTGTCACTTACATCACTTTATATCTTTGAGGCCTGTAAGTTCGTGAGAAAGCATCAATATCTGTATTCCCCAATTAAATTGATTAGACGCAATAATCGCTATCAAAATAAATTGAAATTGCCCGGAACAACATTAAAATTGTACTCTGATTCCCCACATTCAATGATGATCAAAATCTATAATAAGTTGCCAAATTCTTTCAAAAACATAGAAAAACCCACTGAGTTCGAGAAACAACTAAAGCAATATCTCCTCTCCAAATGCTATTATAATATTAAAGAATTTTTTGAAGAAAAAAATGACATTTGACAAGTGCGCTAAAATTTACTTATTTCAATTTAATAATATGATAATTTTTCAGTTATATTAAGTAACTTAATATGAAAGAGTTTTGAATTGATGTTTATTTTAACATTTTTATTTTTAGATTTTTAAAATGTTGGAATTATTGTTTTGTATTGTATTAATGTAGATCTTTTTTGATTTTGTATTTTAATGGAATGTTTTTTTTTTGCTTTGCTGCCTGCTACATAGATCTTATTTAATTTAAGTATTTTAAAAATAATTTAAGCCCTCTCTATTGCTGCGCTCTTCCAGGGTGTCACACATGATCTGTATAATATCTACATGTAACATCTTTATAAACTTGTGACATGCAATAATAAATGAAATGAAATGAAATTAAATAAAGCAAATAATTACTTAAAAATATAATATTTTATCCAGTATATTTTTTAATTCAGCCGGATGCCTATCCGGCCAAATAGTAGTTATCTGGTATTCGGCCGGATAGTATTAAGACTGCCGGATAAGCCGGATACCGGATAGTTACTGGATATCTGTTTCATCTCTACTAAAAATCTCGCTGCGCGGTCGTTTTTTTATTACTATAGTCAGGCAAAATTACAAGATAATTAAGTGAATGGAATTGACAAAAATCGCGCTGCGCGGCGGGGATTTTTTTAAAGGTAGATGACAAAATTACGGGATTATATATAGATGAAATGTGAAAATGAACTGAATAAAATCGCACGGCGCGGCATTTTTTATAGTGTCTGGAGTTTTATAGTGACTGGATTTTTTCTGAAAAATTAGGCGTTTTATTTTATTTTTTATTTTATTACTTTGGGAAACATACAGCTTTAAATAATACATAGTAATAATATTTAAATAATTGTCAAATATTATAAGTATAATGATACAAAGGCTGTTTTTTTAATGCCTAACTAATATTAATATTGAAAATATATTATTCCGTAATAAGTATTGGAGATAGGTACCTACTTGGAAATAATATAAATAAAATAATCAATAAATATTTTTTCGGAATTGACTCAAAAATTATTTGACATACCGGTAAATTGGGGTGATTGCTACATGCGTGGTAAATGACAACGGCGACATTTATGATAGAAAAAAGTAGGTAAATAAAATAAAAATGACCTAGTTTTATAGAAAAGTGCCCTTTAGATTTGGAATTGTAGAAAAACGGGTGTTTCCGTACATAAAAAGTGATGTTGTTTCTATGATTATTGACTGATCGTCATGGTAATAGTGTTAAAAGATGCAGAAGCAGACGAGAAGTGCATTCATTGGAATTTTGAAAATAGGTTAATAATATTTCGGCCGCGTCGAGGCAGTCAGCAGGCGCTTTTGTGACACGAAGCGAAGCCGAATGTCACAATCGTAAAAATAAATAGATAGGTACCTAGCTTTAAACTAACTAACTTTAAAATTATAATTTTTGGGTTCATTTTCAATGCTCCGATTCTTGCGGGGACTGTAAAATCTGTGTTTTTTTTTAAATATACGTAATGTACAGACACACTTTTTTACTGTTTTATTATATGTAAGGATAACCCAATTAAAACCTTAGACAATAAAAATAATGAAAAAAGAGTTTTATTTAGAAATAACAACGTTTTTCTTCCACCGATCCGTCGCAGACTCGATCCGATTTTTTGTAGGCCGAGCAGCGACGGCTTCGTCCCGCCCGTCTTACTCTAAGTACTAAATTATCATTAAAGTTATTATTTTATTGGTTAAAAAATCCACTCTGTGGCGATCAATTACCCAGCGATTAGCCTGCCCTACCGGAATGCAACCATTGTCAATCGGTCTCGCTGTCATTTTGACAGGTGACTAAGGTAGTACCTACCCTAAGTATTTATGAATTTATTTTCTTGTGTGATGTGATGTGATCAATGTGATGGATTGTGTTGTGTTGTTGTGTGTGTGGTGTATGAGATTTCATGAATTTATTTTCTAAATTGCAAACAATGCGCTTGTGTCTATAAATAAAAACTTATATATCATGTTGGAATAAGTTCCGAAATGTCAAGTAGCAGTTCTTTGTTGTTTTCCATCAATAATGAAGGCAAAGTGTATGCTCTATCAACTAGTGGATCATGCTGGAGAGAATTTATGTACCTTGGCTTAGAATTCAAAACTTTGTCGGCAGTGCCTCATTACCTATGGGCTGTCGGCGGAGACCGCCAAATATATCTACACGTTCATGGCTTAGAAATTCCTATACGAGTTAAAGAGGAATCATATGAAAATGAAAGATGGTTACCATTAGAAGGGTTTAGTGGGCGTCTGCTACCAACAGATAGATATCATTTTTCATCGCAAGATGGCACAAAAGATAGATCAATAGACCATATTCGTTTGCCATCCATGGCTTGGCAATGGGAAGGTGATTGGCAACTGGAGCTAACATTAGATGGACAACCTCTTGATCATGATGGTTGGAGTTATGCAGTTGACTTTCCTGCACAGTTTGGTCCAGTAAAACAATGGAAGTCTTGTGTGCGAAGAAGAAAGTGGATAAGGTATAGAAAATTTAGTGCTATGAACTCATGGTGTGCTATTGCTCCCCTCCATAAAGATCCAACTCAAGAACCCTTCATTGACGTTAGTATTGGCGGGAACGAAATCCCTCATGCTCTTCCTGGATCACTAACAGTATGGTCCATCACAGCCCATGGCAGAGTCATGTACAGGTCTGGAGTGAGTACAACTTCACCTGAAGGTTTGAAGTGGATAAATGTTAGCATTCCACCAAATTGTGATGTCAAACAAATATCTGTAGGCCCAACTGGATTAGTATGGGCCCTACTGTGGACTGGCCGTGCTATTGTTAGAAAAGGTGTAACCAAAGATTGCACTATGGGTGATGGTTGGCTTGAAGTGAAATCTCCCAGTGAAATAAAACTCTCTTCCATATCTGTTGGATACAACGCAGTGTGGGCAGTGAGTTCTGATGCTCGAGTTTGGTTTCGAAAAGGCATTGATGGTAATTTGGTAGGATCATCTGAAATTGCTGCTATGGGAACAGGTTGGCTAGAAATTACAGGAAATATGGTTCGGGTTGCAGTTGGCAGAAATGACCAAGTTTTTACTATTGGTGAGTCAGATAAGAGTATTTATTGGCGTAGTGGGATAACACCTTCAGAGTTAACAGGAAAACGATGGAGGATGGTACAGGCTAATATGCAACTTAGTCGTACTTCAAGTACCACAAGTGTGATATCCTCAGCTTCTAATCCTAAGCATTATAGCCTGAATACACTTAATGAAACAGGCCCTGAGCTTAAATCCAATATAAATTTAAATAATTCTTGGGAAGAATCACATTCTGCACCAATAGAGCACACTCTACCAGTAAAATCAATCAAAGAAAGACGTTCCAAAGGAACTGCCCATGTTGAACATGTTGACTTAACTGGCAAAAGTTATGAAACTACTCTGAAAAATCCAAGAGCTTGGAGCCCAGTTCGAAGTGTTGGATCTGTTGTTGGGATGGAGGCTCAGCCTGATAGTGACAGCAGTGTCTTTGATGTAGATTCTGGAATGTATTTTGATGAAGAGGTTAGTCAAACAGCTTGGGGCACATGTGATACCACCTGGGCATATGTTGATGCTGGTGCTTGCTGTATAGACACAGTTCAGATTCCACATTGGTTCACTGATAGCCAAAATGCTCATAATTCAGACTTATCAACCAAGTGGAGACTCCAAATCTTAGAGAATTTGAAGAATAGAAATCGTGACCATAATGTGGATTTATCAAATTATGGCATTGCAATTGAAGAAAAAGGCTGGACACGCAGTTGCGAATCTAGATTGGTAAATACAAACTACACTGGTGAAGATTGCATTCTGTCTCTCTACTGGCATGCTTTAGAAAACATAGGAACCCTTTCAGTATTTCAACCAGATGGAACTATCAAATTCATATTGAATTTAGGTGAAGTTACAAGTATTTTTAACTCATCTGAACCTGGCTGTCCTAGGATAACTTTGATAGTACCAAGACAGCATAAGGATGGTATCAAAGTACAGTTTATATCTGAAATGGAACAAGAGGAATGGTTCTGTGTATTGGTGGACATAACATCACAGATAAATGGATTATCTGGGAAACCATTGGCAAATTCTTTATGGGCAATCACTAATTCAGGGGATATAATCAACTGGGATCCAAAGGCAGCAAAATTAAATTCAGTTGATAATGGCATCTATACGAAGGAATTTCAAGTTTTTGGAAAGGATATTCTATCTGGATCCTCGACTAATTTGGGTAGTAGTTTTTCACCCGGCAGTTCTTTAAAAGTTATAGGAAGTTTAAATGACAATATAAAAAGATTTCAAATAGACTTACAAGGGCCAGAAATTAGAAAACAGAGGCACAAAATAGAGGTACATGTTACAGACATTCCTTTACATTTTAACGTCAGATTCGATGAGAATGCTGTAGTGTGCAATACAAAAATATTTGGGAGTTGGGGATGTGAAGAACGCCATGAATTACCACTCTCACCTGGACAAGAATTTAGTGTTCAAATTATTTGTGAGGAACAGGGTTTCAATATTATTGTCAATGATAAAAACTATTGCTTCTTTGAACATAGATTAAGTCCTGAAAGTATAACATCTGTGTTAGTGAAAGGTCCTCTAAAACTTTACTCCATGGAGTATTGCACAACCAGTATTATTATAGACCCAGAAGAAATGATTTGGCGTGTTATGGGGGGGTACTTGCGTAGGGTTGAATGCTCTCAAAATGGTGTTACTTGGGGCATAAGTCATGATCATAGAGCTTGGGTTTACACCGGCGGATGGGGTGGAGGTGTTTTAAAAGGTTTGTACACCTATTTTACGATTAGCGATCAATGCAAAAATTCCTTTGTATGTGCACAGATTTAGTATGTGTCGTAATTCGCGACAAAATCTCGCCAAATATGTTGGGTACAAACCGTACAAACCGAAGCGATTGTGTTGCACGCATGCGGTTATTGCTGTAACACTGTTTATCCTTACTTGTCTTAATTGGTAAACAATCTTCACCCAACACTTTATTTAAAAAAAACAATTTCAAAATACAACAAATGGTTTCCCACACATAGATTACAAAAGAAGTAACTAATTATTAGTGAAAATTTGATGGAAGAAAGGAAGGGAAACGCGTGCAATGTAAAGGAAACTTCGCTCCCCGCTCAACGTCTGTCGCCCCGCAGGAGGGTCGCGCACGAGCTTGTCTGACCATAGTGGGCCAGTGCCTACAGATCGCACGCAACTATTTCGCTCCTTTTCATACCCCCCAACTATACAGCGCTGATCACACTATTCATGGCTGTTTTATTAATAACTTCTTATAAAACTGTTACAGCAATAGGCACCAATGAAGGTATCAATTCAATGACGGATACACAGACATACTGTGTTTATGAAAATCAGAGATGGAATCCATTAACAGGATACACCTCCACCGGACTACCTACAGATCGATATATGTGGAGCGACATAACAGGGAAGCACAAAAGAACTCGGGAACATACAAAGTTGCTCAGTCGTCATTGGCATTGGGTAAATGAGGGTCTTTTGCTTGACAACCTGATAACAGTTTTTACTGATGAACATGCTACAAACGACTACTTGGCGCAACGCAACACTGCCTACTCTGCGGTAAAGGTTCCGGGTTCGAATCCTGGTAGGGAAATGTTTGTGTGAGGAGCATTTGTTCCCGAGTCATCATGTTATGATGTTATTATTTATGTATGTGTTCTATTGTTATTCAGTTTGGAAGCTAATTTTGGATATTGGTGAAGATGTCCTCATTTACCTTTTATTGTTTGCTTTAGATATCTGAATGGATGATTGATTACAATACGCCTGGTGGTGTAGATAGCGACGGTTGGCAGTACGCAACGGACTTCCCCGCGCCATACCATGGCAAAAAATTGTTCACTGACTGTGTTCGACGTCGACGTTGGTACCGTAAAGCACAAATCGTCACTGAAGGCCCTTGGATTCGTGCAGGGGGCACTGCTCTATTGGATATTTCTTTATGGGTACATTTTTTTTTCATGTTTGAAGTGCTTAGTGCGAGATTTTTCACCTCACGCTAGCGAGCGCGTTAGAATTTTGTACGGCGTTGATGAAGGTCATCGCATAGTCCCCCAGATAGAGGGCCACCATTCTTATACAAAATAAAGTATTTTTTTTAAAACTGGCACAACGCACCCTTCCCTCTTAGCATGACCAACGAAACGCCATATTATAATAGCGATTTATCACGTCATTTGCTGTCAATGGATTTTGACAGTTGAGTGTCGATAAAACGCTATATCATGCGATATTATATCGTGGTCGATTTCGGTGGTCGTGGTAGGGGGGCTGGTCTATTTGCTCAAATGAAAAGCAGTAATAGGAACTTTATCAGACTTTTATTTTTTTAGAACAATGGCGGTGAGACCTCGGTTTGGGCCATTACTCTGGGCGGAGAGGCAATTTATCGTACTGGAGTTACTGCTAGTACGCCTGCTGTAAGTAATAATCATATATTTCAATAAAAATATCAGGATATTATTACTTTTTTATTTCTCATTCCAAAATTTCTTTTTCAGGGTGTCCATTGGGAACATGTTAATAGCCCTCAACTATTAATTGCCATAAGTACTTACAATTATTTAATTTGGGCTGTGGGACGAAAAGGAGAGATTTATTATAGAGAAAATTCGTGTAAGGAAAATGTAACAGGATTAAGTTGGAAGCTAATAGAAGCTCCGAAATGTAAAGATACTTACAATCACAAATCTTTGGGGGCTAAATCTGTGTCTCTCACTAAAAACGCCGCTTGGGTGTTACTTTCCAATGGCGTCATTGCTGTTCGAACCGAAATAAGTCCAAAATGTCAGGATGGAAAACAGTGGAAATATTTAACAGGTATGATTAATTACTTAATACGCTATAGCAATTAATTCAATTCAATATATTTATTGCAACCATAATGTTATAAAGATGTTACAACTAAAAACAAAGTACAAATTATGGACCCTGTTGGGTATCGCAATATTGGGAAGGAAGAGAAGACAAGAGGACGAGTTTTTCATAATAAAATAAAATAAACTAGATTTTGGGGCTTTTGTAAAGCGGATACAGAGACACCTAATAAATACCACCTATAATACACACCTATTAAATAGCCAGCTAGATAAAAATGCATGTCTAAAAACTCTTAACCACCTTGCTAGCTAGCTATACTAAACATAGTGGTGATGATTAACCATTTTTAGGGTTCCGTTATACTATAAATATAATCTACATTCTACATAGAGATATTTCAGTGATTGTTTTTTTGTTTTAATATGGTTTAATGAATACTTAGATCAGTTTTTGGACTTGGGAACTTCTGCAACTGTGGGTCTACCGCCTAACTCTATTGTTATACGCCTATCTCTATATTTGACTCTGGCTTTGGTTTATGACGTCAGTGCACTGTCCGTCCTTGTCATCGTGTTATGATATGACAAGGGCGGATAGAGCATTGCTGTCGCTTTGGCTATCGCTTTGAGATAGGCGGTCTAGCTGCTGGTCTTTCATTTTACTTTGTTAATTTCAGAATGTGATACAACCTTCAAAGCCGTATCCGTGATCGAGCAGCAAGTGTGGGCCGTGAGCGCGGACGGCGGCCTGCACCGGCGGCTGGGCGTGGCGGCGGACTGCCCCGCGGGCAACTGCTGGCAACTCGTGCACCCCGGGCCAATAGTGCACGTCTCGGCCAGGGGAACTTGTCTACACTAGGATTACATATACCGGGTGTCTCGCGCAACATAACTTGAACCAGGCACGTATCCAGAGGGGGGGATAGTTGGGATTAATCCCCCCCCCCCCCGAAATCCGGAACAGACAGGACTAATTCAAATTTAGCGGGCGAGCCACTCTCCGGTTTGCGGGATGCAGTTGTCCCCCCGAATTAAAAGTCTGAATTCGTGCCTGACTTGAACCAAACCATAGACTTTGAAGCTTGCGCAGTAGCAATGTTCAGTACAAAAATTGTAGTGCGCAGATTACGTGGTACTAAAAATTGGGTCAAGTTATGTTGCGCGAGCTGTAACAACACACTCAACGAAGCCTGAGGTCTACGTATTCTGCCCATCATCAGGACCATTTCTGTTCAACATTATTGCTGGGAAACGATTTTAATTTTACCATGCAATGCAATGGTTACCGTACAACTGACCGCGCTTGTGAGTGTATGCTACACAGCTGCGTGCGGCCGAGTTGAAAGGCAGCGTTTATGTGCGCTCATGAGATACATTGAGTTATAACGTTTTGAAGCCATTGTTTGTTACGAAATACTTAAAATTTTGATAATGTTTTTTGGACAAAAATTAGGAAATAACGAATAAAATAAGATTTCATAAATTTTTTTACTTTGTCCTTCAATAACTTCGTAGCTATTGGTTTCCCAGGTATAGTCTAAAAGACAAAAATGATCCTGATGATGGGCGGAATGCGTAGACTTCGGCTTCGTTGAGGGTCTTGTCTTGTTACATCCGTTATAGGTAATAATAAATTGGATGTGATTTCTGCGCATGTTTGCACTAGCCCCGCACCACGTCCGCCGCCAATGACTTCTGCGCATTAAACTGTCACCGCTCCACGTACAGGACGTGACATTAACGCCAAAGACTTGAAACTATTTTTTGTTTGTGTAACTCGTCGTCTCATCGATATTTATCACGCAAAAATGTTATGCTTATAAGCAAGACTAGACTATTAAAATGGAACCCCTCAAATCCATTGATACGTGAGTAAACCACCATAATGGACTTTAAACAGATTCTGCCGTTTCCAGAATCTGCCATTTAGCGAAAAAAGGAAAATAAACAGTAACTATGCGTAAAAAAAGAGTATGAACAAACCATTAGTTTTTTTAAACACATCATTAAAAATGGAATCCTGTAAAAATTTCAAAGATAATGTGAGATCCACCAAAGGTGAAAATGAGTCTACTTAGTTAATAAAAAAGTAACAATTTAGAAGTATTTATTTCCATATTTACATTCCTCGAATATTTTTAAAACTTCCATTTGATATTTTAAATAAAGCTTAAATTGCATGAAATAGTAGTAGATAGCATTAATTTTTAAATGCCTTTGTATTTGGGTGTCCGAGCTACGCTTGACCCACTTGTGAGATTACCCCTTGGATTTTTGACATGTGGCAACACTAAATTACCGCTATACCTCCCCTCCCGCGCGTCGCGCCCCACCCCAAGCGCACGCGCTGCCGCCATGTTGCGCCGGGCGATCGGTTCGCTCCTCAGTACGTTTTGGATTTTTGATGTGGACACTTGTGTAAAGAAAGTGAACAAGATTCGGAAAATAAGGTATGTATTTATACTTACCTAATGTTTTACATCTAACAGTTGCAGGAATGCCCTGCACTTTGAAATGTGATTGCCCGCTCTCAGGACGGCAAACTCACCTTTCAGCTTAATAGTTACTGGGAAAGCCCTAGTAAACCTTACATCATTGTATTAAGTTCACACTTACAAAATAAACTAAGTTGTACACCGTCATCAGCCGTCACGTCGACTGTGCGCGCAGCCGGCGGTCGGCTGCATGGATGACGGTCGACCGCACAGGCGACGGTCGGCTGCGTGGACGTCGGCCAGCTGCGCAACCGCCGCAACCGGCGATCGTCTAAATATTAAAGCCTACCGTCAATTGCAAAGACGAAAGGGCAGATTTTAAGAATAAGTACCGCGTCTCCTTCCGGTACAATCGTGACAGTCTCTGATAATAGTTTATCATTATTCTAGATGGCCCAGACTACTATGGGTGCCTTGACTGAGTGGAACCCTCCAGCAGAGGAACAGACCTTCTTTGATAACATTATCCTCATTCTCGACGAGTTGTACCCTGATGACTGGCGAGCATGGGTCGTCAATACTCCTTCCTATGAAGTACTATTTGGAGAAAACATTTCTTCTGATTTGGAGTGCAGACTACGCTTCGCAGTACCTACCGTCAAACTGGCAAGAGCGCATCGTAGTGATGACTCATCCCTAAGTGAACGTCGTTATAAGAAAATAAAAAGGATCCTGCTAAGCTGGCCACTGGGTCGCGCGCTTATATATGTACCGTTACACGTGACGGCTAAAATACATCCAGTACAGGCGTTCAATAAGTTTTTAGACGTTATACCCTTACTTAAGCCTCACTTGATCTCCCGACATGAAGCCTCAAAGCAGTTGAAGTTAGAGGTACCCAATAGTGAATTGGGATCAAGTCATAGCAGTGAGTGCGCCTCCAAGAGGAGCCATAGCCCTGATCCGCGGATTACCAAAAAGCCTAAAGTGGAAGAGTTGATGGCGCAACAAAATGAGACGCTGGAGAAACTCTGTCAGATGATGCAGACGACAAACGAAAATATAAACAATGTCATGTTGTTGAGTAGAGAAGATCGATCTCGTTCTTCTGCACAGTCACAAGAGACAGTGTCTTCAAAGTCATGCCATGAAGACTTCTTCGAAGATGATTGGACCGCGCCACCTATAGCGAATAAGTCTCCAGAAGGGTCCTCAAACCAGAGCAATGAGCCATTAGAGGATTTCTTCCCAGGCACTAAGGAGTCAGAAGCCAAAATCTCCAAAGCCGAAGAAGCTCTCGTAGAACAAGGCATCAACTGCCAAAGATTTAACTCTGAAGGTTGGGCCAACATACGGTATGCTGATGTTCAAAAATTATTCCAGGCAACACCAGCTTTCACAGCATTGAAAGTGAACGGCAATTTGGCTGCAATAACACCCAACTGGCAGCTGGTCTCTACACTAGAAAAAATGGATCTATGCTTGGGTGCTATAACCCACGGTTTGCTTCAACAGCGCCAAGCGTTTCAGAAAATTTATCAGGGCGCCACTCCCGAAGTGAGGGGGTATATAAGTAAAAATTTTTTAGCAGCTGATACATCCTTCCGAAAGACCTCAGATGCACTTTTGCAGTATGCATGCGGCAAGAGAGCGGAAGTAATCCAACAACGAAGGGGGCTCTATAAACCCACTAACAGAACACTAAATGAGTTGCTTCACTCTATTCCGCCATCTGAACACCATCTGTTTGCTGAACCCAAATTAGCTGACTTCGTTAAAGAACAAGGAGGATCAGCTAAGCTTTTTCCTGGAAAATTTCGCAAAGCTCAAGCAACAAGTACCTCACGAAATCCTGTTCGACAAGCACCTGTCACAGCAACAGCGACAGAAACCAGGGACTTTAGGGGAAGGCCCCAAGCAACTAGTAACTTTAGACCCCACTACTCGGGCAGCAAAAGACCGGAAAAATCTCGATTTCCAACAAAACGTGCACCAACAAAGCAAAATAAAAATAACAAAAAATTCTAAATTTCAAGCAGGACAGGTGAGTAAAAGGCTTCTTACGTGGAAAGCACTGGGGGCCCCAGATAATATTCTACAAATCATCACAGGGTATCGAATACCTTTCGTTTCTCGACCTCCTTGCTACAGATTCGACAAAGACAGTTGTTTTCGCTATAAAACGGTATCATCACCACAAATGTCTCAAGAAATAAATAAAATGATAGAATCAGGTGCCGCTACTAGGTGCAATAGCAAGACCGGGTTTTTATCCCTTATATTTCTGCGAAAGAAATCAAATGGTGCTAACCGTCCTCCTATCTTTGACCTGAGAAATATAAATGATTTCTTAAAACCACCAAAATTTCGCTTGTTAAACCATTTCAAACTCCCATTATGTTTAAATACAACAGATTATATGACAAAGATTGATTTATCCCAAGCGTATTTTCATATCCCAATTGCTATGGGACACCGAAGGTTCCTTGCATTTTACTATGAAAATGCGGTTTATGAAATGACCTGTTTGCCTTTCGGTCTTGCTACCGCCCCTTGCACCTTCGCGAATGTAACTAATTGGTTGGCAAATGTTTTCAGGAAGGAGGGCATACGCATTATCGTATATCTAGACGATTTCCTTATTATGAACTCAAACCCTCAAATTCTACAACAACAAACCAATCGGGTCCTAAATTGTCTAACCAACCTAGGATGGTGCATCAATTCGGAGAAGTCTATCTTAAGACCGACAAAAACGATAGAATATCTAGGAATAATATGGAGCACCGAGCAAAATCTCAAAAGCCTCCCAGAAAACAAAGTTGCCAAAATCATAAAATTAATAAAAAGTATACTAAAAGTCAATTGGTGGACTTGGCGTATAGCAAAAATAATTTTGGGACACCTAAATTTTGCGACATTCATCGTTCCTCTCGGGAAATTACACTGCAGAACCCTACAATTAGAGGCGAATCGACTTCCAGAGAACGAAGAGAACAAGAAATTTCGCTTACCAGAAGAGGTGATGCAAGAGCTCCACTGGTGGTTGAGTCAGATTCATCAACCTTCACCAATACACTACAAAGACCCAACAGTGTATATTGCAACGGATGCATCCGATCAGGGTTGGGGTGCCACAATAAACGACAAAGAGATATGCGGAAGCTGGAACACCGAACAGCTGTCGTGGCACAGCAATCTAAAGGAGCTATGGACACTGAAGGAAGTACTTCGACAATCCGCAGCAACCTGCCAAAATCAGACGGTGCTTGTTCAAACGGACAACAAGACTGTAGCCGCATATATAACCAAAGAGGGAGGAACGAAATCCAAGAAATTGTTGCACATAACAAGAGAGACCCTCGAGTTCACCCAACAACATCAAATACACCGTTTAGCTCGATACCTCCCCGGAAGATACAATCTGACAGCCGACAGCCTATCAAGGTTTCGAGCAACTCCGGAGTGGACCTTATCGAAAGAAATCATTCAAACGATTTTCAAAAAGTGGGGGACCCCGTCAATAGATCTGTTTGCCAGTTCCCGTTCAGCTGTAGTAGACCAGTATGTCAGCGAAGATGCCAGAGATCGGACATGCAGCTTTGTGAATGCCTTCAGCAAACCTTGGCACTACCGGCTCGGTTGGCTTTTTCCCCCACCGTCGTTGATACCTCGGGTGCTACGACATCTGGAGAAAAGCTCGGGAATATACCTTTTCGTGGTTCCGAGGTGGGAGAAAACATTTTGGAAAGCCGAGTTACAGCAAAGGGCTCTGAGTCCTCCATTCACGATTTGGAAACTTCACAAACATCTTTTAGACTTACAGACAGGGAAACCTCCACCAGCAGTGAGAAATCTTTCTTTGCAGGTTTGGAGGATTCGGGCTGGTCCTCTTTAATTAGATCGTGGGACGTTGATCATAAGACCCTGCTAGAATCTGCGTGGCGTAAATCCTCCCTAAAAACCTATAAATCCGCTTGGGAGAGATGGCGCTCTTGGTCCAACGACAAATGCCCAGTCAATAACCCTGACCCGAGCGACGTAGCCAAGTTCATCTTCCACTTGCATAATAACGTGAGATTGGCACCAAGCACAATTGCTGTTCATAAGTCAGTAGTACTAACTTTTGCAAACCCTCTGAAATCAGATATGCTGGCTAAACACCCATTGATAAAACAGTTGATGAAAGCTGTAGCATTAACGAAACCGCCACCAAGAAAACCATCAACATGGAATGTCAGTATGTTAATTGAATACCTCCAACATTATAATTTCGATGTTGACAGTCTATTTCAAACCTCTCGACATGTCGCGGCTCTAATACTGTTATGCTCCGGCAGGCGAATACACGACCTAACTCTTCTAGATATTAGCCCAGATCACTACGAAGATAACGAAAATCATGTAATTCTATGGCCGAAGTTCGGCTCAAAAACTGACTCAATAACTTACCGTCAAGCAGGGTGGCAACTGTCCAACGATGGACACGCGAATCTTAATCCTGTTTTTTGGGTCAGGAAACTGATTGAACTGTCACAATCTCGACGTAAAGCGCGGAAAGATCTAACAAGTCTATTGATCACAACAAGGGGGAAGGTTCATGGAGCTTCACGTGCTGTTATAGCCGGTTGGATTAAAACCCTATTCCAAGAGGTAAACATCCAGGATTCTCCGGGAAGTTTTAGGGCTGCTGTCAATACTAGTCTTTGGCTCAGAAATAATGTAGATATCGAAGAAGTCCTAAAGAAAGGTAATTGGAGAAACAAAGATACCTTCCTGAAACACTACTTTAAAAATGTCTCTGTGAAAGAGAATTTATCGAATAACCATAATGTAAGCGACTTATTTACTCCAGTGTAGATAGATCTTAAATGTTCTGATTGATCTCGAAATTGATTAATAATTAGAAGATATTTAATTTTGTTACTATCGATTCCTGTGAAGACTGATTTTGTTAGATATTTGTATTAAAAGATAACATTATAGGTATTTGCCGTTAAGTTTTGTTACTATTGGTTACAATTTTTGGTACTAAGGTTTTTGTTACTATTTTATTTAACAGCTATACAATATATTTTGTTCAATGATCTGCTGTTTATAGAAACCTTATTTAATCCTCATAAAATACCCATAATTTTGAATAACGTCACAGTACGCCATGCAGCGCCGGCAGAGAATAAACACGTCTCACAAGTGGGTCAAGCGTAGCTCGGACACCCAAATAACACCGTTTTCCCCCCGAAGGGTAGAAAACGGATATTTGGGTTCCAGCGTAGCTTGACCCACTCCTTTTTTTTAAGGCCTAGCCGGCTGTGTAGAGTACTGAGGAGCGAACCGATCGCCCGGCGCAACATGGCGGCAGCGCGTGCGCTTGGGGTGGGGCGCGACGCGCGGGAGGGGAGGTATAGCGGTAATTTAGTGTTGCCACATGTCAAAAATCCAAGGGGTAATCTCACAAGTGGGTCAAGCTACGCTGGAACCCAAATATCCGTTTTCTACCCTTCGGGGGGAAAACGGTGTTATTAAAAATATTAAGATGCCACTTATGATATAAATATAGGTATTAGTCTATCATACAAAGATACAAGACTTTTAAAGAATTTATTTAGTGCTGTAAGAATTTTATATTAATAATATTATGTTGCTCATTTTACTATTTATTATTTAGGTAGGTACCTAATTTATTGTCGTAAAAACAAAACTATATAAGTATCCTTATTTTTTTGTATTTTGATTTGATGTGATTTGATTGCCAACATTATTGTTATCAAAATTAAAAAGTATGATTTTCTAGTCATTTAGGTCATGCAGATATTAATGTCTTTTTCATAAGCTATTATCAAAACGTATTGCAACTTGTATCAGCATAAACCTCGAGAATATATTAATTTATTCCAAAATTTCTTTTTTTTTTCCGTTACAATACCGACAGTAATAATTACTGCAGACAATAATGCAATTATGCTAAGTGTGCGTAACCGCAGCAAAATGTTGCGTCTTAGAGAAATGAGAGTATTACAGATAATTAGTTCATAGCGTCGGCGGGATGTGAAAAGCTCGTAAGTCGCAAAATTTTGTGAAAATCTCTTTTAGTTGTTTTTCGTGAGAAAACCTCGTAATACATGTCTACGTCGAAGAAACTCGGATTCGAAAATTTAATGCACATGCGAGGTTTTCACAGCCCGCCGACGATAGTTAGATGCAATTTGTTCAAGTATAGCAAAATAATCAAATATATAGCTTTAAATATATCTAGCCCTATGATTATTATAATAATCAAAGGGCTAGAATTAAAGCTAGATAATGTTGGACAGCCGCTGTAATTTCGGGAGCATTTCGAGCGGACTGCGTGACCGCTTAGCCCTAATTTTGACGTGATTGCATAGAAAGCGGCGCTCCCATTTTTTTCTATTGTTTATGGTTAAGCTGTACCTGAACTACAGATAGATATCTCCGGTGTGACTGTGGTGCACCGGAAGACACCTCGCAACATACTCGTACATGTGTATCGTCGTATCGTCGAAGGCGTCACAGTGATAAAAGCTTCTGAAGGTCATTGGAGACCTCTCGCTTCACAGAGCGTGGTAAACGCCATGCTGGGAAAATCATGGCCCGGCAGCTAGGGAGGGGTGACCGGGCATTTTGCCATCCCCATATTATTGTACCATTACCATGGCCATCCCCTTAGAGTCTGCCGATAGTTGGGTCGGGCCTTTAATCAGTATGAAGAAGTATGCAAGTGCGCACATTACAACGATTTGGTATCGTCCGATTCTTCATATAAAACCAACTATCGGCCGATAGAAAGTCTGTAGTCTGCGGGCACGTTTACAACTACTTGTCTTCTTGTCAGTGCAGGTGGTTTCCGCAACTCGACGTCTATTGCGCCTATTTTTGTGCGTTGGAGCTTACAACTACTATGAGAGAGAGGGGATGAAGTGTCGGCACCTCCTACCTTTTGGGCAGGATGACAGAGAAATCCCGCTTGGTGGCGCTGCTATAGCTACTGTTTTACACGGGTTATTTTTCAATCCTACTAATATTATAAATGCGTAAGCTTGTGTGTGTGTTTGTTACCTTAACGGCTGGACGGATTTTGCCGTTTCCCTAGGGTCCACGCGAACGAAGTCGCGGGCGGCCGCTAGTTATATTTAAACAGCTGCGCCACAAAAAAAGTTAGACGTTTACAGCTGCGCCACACCACAGTATATTATACTAATATTCCTGTGGCCACACGTACATTGTAATCCTGGTACTTTTTTGTTAGGATTGCTTTACTACAGAATGACTACCAGACGTACGTAGTACGTACCTACCTATATCTATGACCTCTTTTTTTATAAAACGTGTATTATTTAACATAGATATAGTTAGGGGTGATTTAATGATAAAATATTTTTAGATGTGATTAACAATGGCTTTTTTTTCTAGTAGACAACCCCAAAAAATCTGAGGATCCCATGGGAGCGAAAAAATAACTGTGGTGGATCTCATGGGAGAGCCTACGCCTAGAGTCCAGAGGCGTTTCACCTCAGTGGAAAAAGATTTGTATTTGTATTTTATTTTCTTTATTGAGACAAGCTTAGAGTAAGACGGGCTTCTTCGGTACGAAGCCGCGATGCTCGAAGGAGACAAGCATAAACATTTACAATAACAGTGTCCTGCAAAACTGTTTGCACAGTTAATCTTGTGTGTGTGACTGAAGCAGACTTGGTAGGGTAGGGGTAGGGGACTAGTATTAAATAAAATAAAAAAAAAGTTTTTTTTATACATGCCAATAGCACATACATTTTTTTGTTTATTAACACTTCCACTGACATAGTATTATGTATTTATATTGCAAGTAGTCTTGGCATGTAACAACTATGAAAATACAGCATTCTCTTTATTATGAAGTCAAAAAATTTACTATAGAGTGCAGTGTTGTAATTTATAGAATTCAATTGATATATTAGATAGATATAAATATCATAGCCTACTTTATAAATTAAGAATCGTATAAATAGTTGTTACAACGCAAGAATTAACCGATTTTTTGCCAACTATTTTTACTATAGAAATCAAACAAAATATCTACTAGTGAAGGAGTCCTTATGTCTAACCGTGTTACAACAAATAATCTAATTCATATCTTAGGTAATGATTGTTAGGGTCGTTCTGTATCCTGGGATAGCCAGCGACTAACGCGTCCTGTCCGCCAATGTATAAAGTATTGTAGATCTTCCAATATACGTCGCGCACTTTTCTCGCAGGATGGAATAAACCCTGAAGACAAAATAAAAAAAATGTTACCATAACATGCGTACAAATTAGTTAACATAATTTAAGTGTGATGACTAGAGATCGGATTATCGGATGCAATTTTGCTAATAGTCAATTGTTCACTAACATTTATGGAAGCGGCTTCTTAAAATATTTAAAAAAAATATGTGTTATTCTCATGAGGTTTAATAGGCCTTGTTACAACATAAAAAGATTGTGTTTTGCTTCTTCGAAAATAAAATAAAAGTAGGGAAAAGCAACTCATTATGTTTGTAACAGGCTAACTGGAATGTGTCAAATCGGGTTTATTTATTTTCTCACTAAAATTAGTTAATCTCGGAATCCTTGGGTTTTATTCTGGATATTTCAAAATCCTTGGATTTTTTCTGAAATTTTGGTAAATATGCATCCGAATATCCGATCTCTAGTGATGACTGGCTACGGATTCGCATTCTTTTGATTTGTTACTATACTCTTATCTCACTAGAATTTAAAAGTGAAAAGTAGGCGAAACAATTCTCTTTCTAAAATTGAAATCAAAATGAATTGGATGGAGGGTCTCCTCTTTAAGTTGTATATTATTATAACAACAATAGTATATTATGATATGATACAAGTGAGCAGAGCTTACGAGTTTCATACGACGTTTTCGAACACATTTACGAGGAAAAAACAAAATAATTTTACAGCGACTTATATACGATAAAAACAAAATGAAAATTATGGGAAAAGGTGCACGCGCTTTGGGCGCATGAAAAAGACTTGCGCGCCTTTTAGGGGTTTAAAATTAAGAATTTAAGAGGGGTTGAATAAAAAGGGGTGAGTGAACATACAACCTACTCTGCCTAATAAATTAAAATTAAGGACGTATGTACACATTTATTAATTACAAAAATGTCTATCTATTACGCACTAGTTAGTAATGTTATTACGCAAGTGTGTATTATAGCTCGGTTTATGGCCTTAATAGCGCTGTAATAAGGCTCACTTTACAAGCAAGTGTGTTGAAAAATTGTTTTATGGATAGAGGCCGTTCCTTAACTATAGCTTCGGGTTCGAATCTACCTAGAGGCTATAGACCGATACCAATACGTTATTTTGAGGGTATAACTTAGTACTATTATATATTCTGTGGTATAACCTTAAAAAATTCTAAAGTTTATGAAATCTTGTCTGTCGATAGACTTGCATATAAAACGTTTATTTTTGCGTTTTGTGTCACATCTAGCTGATGCATCTTTAGAAATTCGATTATTTGTCGTCGATATAAATAATTGAACACAAAACTGACAAAATTGATTTAAAGTTAAAAAAACTCAATGGTATTGTATTTAAGATAACCTGAGTAGTGTACAAACCTAATTTGTGTCATTTTCGTCCAGTGCAAACTGACTTATAGTAGGTAACGGTAACTTTAACTTCAACTGTATCTGATATAAGATTCCATTGATAAAAACGACACAAATTGCGTCAGTTAAATAACAGTGTTCCCGTGGACAAAGATGACACAAAAAGCTCATGTACATCGGTTATGACTTCGTAATCATCATGAAAGTAAAATTTTCAACTTTAATTTTCTTTTCGATTGAAGGTGTTAAAAAAGACAAAAACCTAAATTGTCACTTATGCATCCACCCAAAATGACACAAATTCATGTATTAGTCTTAGTTAATGGTGCAGAAACTATATACGAAAAAAAACAAACTTTAATATTTTTGAAACCTAAAACTCTAGCGGTACTGGTCTATTAGAATAATAACACTAGAAGCCGTGTCCTTGTATGCAAAGTGAGGCAACTAATACTAAGCCATTCTGGCTTAGTTTTTAGATTTATATCCTTCATACGTTACCTAATCGTAACTAAAATCCAATAATATAGTAACTAATCTATTAAATGTAGGAAAATTGAAAATGTTTTGTACTTGTTCGGTATGTTTAGGTAATAATGGAAAATAAAAATCTGAAAACGGGGCCATTTTGGCTGTTTTAGTTGCCTCACTTTTGACATTGCGCTTTGTAGAGAACTATCGTTCTAGGTGTTATTATTCTAAGCCTAGAGGTTAATATTTGTAGTATGTAATCGTCTAACCTGCAGTGCGTACTGCAGTATCTTGACGGGCCCGAGCGCCACGCGCATGCCCTCGACGGCGTCCATGAAGGCCTGCACCAGGTGGGGCGACGTCTCGAATATGTTCGGCCACACGTGGTTCAGGAGGTGCACCAGCGCGTCTTCGCACCCGAACCCGTACACTCCCAGCGCCATGTGCTTTATTGCGGCGCAAGCCGTCTGTCGGTGGACTAAATCTCTGTGAAATTAAATTAGAATAGTTTAGAAATGTAATTTATGTATAACTATCTTCCGCCCGCGACTTCGTACGCGTGGACATTCGATAAAATCCTCATGTTTAATTTCATTAAATTCTGATCAGCCGTTTTTACGTAATTAGGCGGGTTCCCACCAAGCGCGCTGCCTCGCGAGGCAGGACGTTTGCCGCACGGGCCTCGCACGAGGCTGCTCGCTTGGTGTAGACCCGCCTAATTACGTAAAAACGGCTGATCAGAATTTAAACATGAGGATTTTATCGAATGTCCACGCGGACGAAGTCGCGGGCGGAAGATAGTTTATAATATTCAGAATTGTATCCTGAGATATTAGTATCCCGTTCCCGTCCCTGTCCCCGTCCCCTGGATGTGCAAGTCCAGGTCCAATCATGTCCACCGTGTTGGACTTCAAAATAAATGTCATTTTCGCAATCACCATCCCATGAAACCTCAAGAACGACATCCACATCGATTTTCATATTTACTTACCCCATTTACACCTTAAGGGATGATTTTCAAAATAACAAAATATGTGTTTGCCTATTTATTTTTAGATGTGCTCCTACGAAGTTTATAGTTGTAATGTCTTTTTTATATTATTTTCCATACAAAATTTGAACCCCATTTTCACCCCTTTAGGGGTCAAATCATGTCCACCGTGTTGGACTTCAAAATAAATGTCATTTTTGCCATCGTCATCCCAGAAAACCCCAATAATGACATCCATATCTATTTTTGTTTTTTTTTACCCCTTTTCATCCCCATAGGGGTTGATATACTAACAATAACAATATACGTTGCGTTAGATTTCCATCCATAAGCCTAAATTATAAATTTAGCGATTTTTACTTTGAAAATAAAGGATTTTCTTCAATACACAACTTCATCCCCCTTTTGACCCCTTCGGGGGTAGAATTTTGAAAAACGCTGAGACCCGTATTTAATAATTTTCAATGGTTAGCCTAATCACAAAATTTGAAGATCCTAGCTTTAAAACTGAGGGACTTTCATACAAACTTTGGACCCCCGTTTCACCCCTTTGGGGGGTGAGTTTTGAAAAATTCTTTCTTAGTGCACCCCTGGACCTCATAAGGAACTTAATTTATTAATTTATAGATGAAAGACATTTCTATAATTGGGTAATTTCGAAGCTGGTATCTAATCTATACGGGTGTATTGTTAGTCACTCTCCTCACTCAAATTTAAGGAGTGACTTGATTTAAGAGACTCAAATTTTAGTACATGGAACTGTACATAATCTAGGAAACATGTTTCGAAATACGCCACAAAATTTTGGTCACCCTTACTAAACTGATCACGTGATCTCTTTGATAGTCAATTTTTTATTGCAGATTTGGCCCTACGATTATTAGAGAAGGTTGTTCAGTGTCATGGGCTGAACACATCCTTAAAATTTGGAGTGAATAAAAGTACAGGCTGAATTAAATTAATTGCCAAACTTCCCCCTGAACATAACCGCAAGTTCCGCGAAACAAAAACGATGATACAATACAGGGAATTTCTTTTGTTGTTTTTTTTTTTTCAGCCAGACGCTGATAATGTGTAATAATTGTATGCTCATCACTGGCAGGGCAACATAATAAGTGGATGCTCATCACTGGCACGGCAGCAGCATTTAATAGCAATCGAGATAAAGTTTAAAATAGTTTGACAGTGAATTTACCAGTCGCTGCCACTGCTGTGTCTTATTAACCCTGACCGGGTATTCAGGACGAGTGGGTTTGAGATATCTATTACAAAATTTGCGACTATTATATCAAGAAATCATACCTATCCATTAGGGCATCCTCGAGTAATGGGCAAACAGCATAGATGTAGTCCTTGCCCATCTCACCAATGTATTCAAATAAGAAAGACAGGGATTTTAAGACTCCATTTTGAACATTTAACTCTGGTACTCTGTATTCATTCATTAGCGCAGGCAATACTGTGAAAGGCGAACACGTCTCAGCTACAATAGCGATAGCCACTGTTGTACAAACTCTGAAAAAAAAGACATATATTAGTTAAGAGCAAGAAATAGTTATTTAATATTTAATAAAAAAATTGCTAACCTGTTCTGTCGCTCTTGTACTTTTAAGTTATTGAGAAGGGTGGCCAATACATCGTGCGGACCGATAGCCTTCGCGATGTAACCAAATGTATTCACAGTCGCTCTTCTGATGGCTTTTTTGTGTGCCTTTAGAAGTTCCAACAATTCAAAACAAATCCTCATCCATTCACGCGCCGACACGAACTCTGGGCCTCTGTCTGCAATACGTCCGACCAAATCTATGCAGTTTTCTTGGACTTTTTCGTGTCTGAAATAAAATTGAAATATTAAAATCGTGGCATAAATGCACTTGACATGCACAACAAACAATAAACATACCTGTTTTTAAGAATCGGTGTGAGTCTCGGTAGTAAGTCTTTTATAGGTGGTGTCATTTTCGTCATACCAATTACGTTAACAATAGCTTTCAGAGCGCCCAAGATTGAACCAAGCACTTCAGGGTATTCTTCACCCAGATACTCGTACAATACCACGCCTAAATGACCCATCAACTTTTCCTGTAAATAAAAACAACTTTGATGACAACGGTTAGAATAAAATTGTTTAGTTTATGATGAATGTTACTTACCTCTTGGCACGTTTTCATGACCACGGCAATTCTGGAAATCAAATCAGCTGCTTGCTGTCGCACTTTAGCAGATTTGTTGTTCATACGCCACAGAATGATACCACAAATCTGAGGCAGGTATGGTTTGACGCGCTTGCCTAGCTGGTTGACTATTGTACCGAACCCATTCAACATTACGACATCCTGTGAACAAAGTATGTATTTATAAATAAACCCTTTAAGAAACTCCTGTAAGGTCACAGAATACATAATAGTATGGTAAGGTGTGACAACATTAACTGCAATCGAATTTAGACGCTCGAAGCCGATTCAAGAAATTAGATGTAAGAGTGCTGCTGCTGTGTGTACAAGTATTTTAATTGTAGTGCAGAATAGAATACTAACTTCTGTAGTCTGTTCTTGAAATGCATACAGTATACCGTCGATTAGAGCTTCTTCCAGTTTTGAGTCAATATCAGCTGCACCCAAGTTAGCAAGTATCTTTTCAATAGACTCCATCACCATTTTTCTGTACTGTTCATTGTCGTCTTTGAGATCATCTACTATTCTGTTAATTATTTCTGATGCGCCAACCTGTAGAAAGATCCAATTTGTATAAGTCAAAAGTAGATAGCATCGCCATTAGCCACACACTAAACACACGCGACGAAGCAGTGTCCATCTACATATGTCTCAACTCTAATACTTAAATCAGGTGTCTTTCTATTTGACCTGCCGATCAATCTGATCATTCGGTTTCGATATGAGGAAAGTCGAACTAAACGTTGAAGGAACTGAAAAATCAGGAATGTTGCATGCAAATGCAACCCACTTCAGTCTATCTCGAATTATTGACAGATTTAATTCCAGGCAATGAAATAAACTAGATATCTACTGGGTGTGTGTGGTCGAAGGTAGATAGAGAAACATATGTCTTCAATCTTTTAAAACAATGTTTACACAATCTGCTAAAATGTACAAAGTTAAAAGTATTTTTCTAGTTGTGTTTATAACAAGTCCTTACCTTATTGGCAATTTCGACAGTGGTGTCAACAAGTTGTCTGTAGTTACGTCGATCGAGAGCCATGCGGTGATTCCAGAAGTGTTTGAAAAAGTGTGGCAAAATCTCGTCCATTATGTACTGTGGTTCGACACCATCAGTGCCGCAACACTGTTTCACTACCTGAAAGACAATAATCATTAAATATCTCCAGCTAAATATAATCTTATATAAAAATGATTATCTACTCCCGTATCGTAAAGTTTGCATTATAAACTTCAAATGCTTTTATTTAGTAGGTTCAATCTCAAGTAGATAAAGTAGTGTAAGAAACTGCACATAGCTATACGGCTCGGTTTTTAAACACACACTCGTGTTTTAATACCCGTCATTATGTAACAGTTTCATAACCTACTATTAAAAGTCAAGTCACTTACTTTCAATACAATCTTTTTCATTTCCTCATCGGGGGACTGGAACTCACGAATAAGAATCAACATTACTTCTCGCGTATAGTAGTTAGCGTACTCGGCGTCCATGAGGGGGATGAGGTAGCCGATAGCTTTGAGGAAGGCGGCTAGACCTTTACCGCGGTGGGTGCGGATGCCTTTCCAAAGCGGCTTCAACACTGAATCGAACGATTCGATACCGTATGGAGTGGCAGCTTCAGCCAGAGCGGCGCTGGCTAAGGCAGTAATTGTACGCACTTTCTGCTGTTCGTCAACCAAACCTGTTGAGAAGAAACATGACCATCAGCCATTTTAATGTCCCCACAGGCCACCGGCCTTCCTTATGAGTGGAAAAGGAGGATGGGCCACAACCCACCACGCGGGCCCAATGCTGCCGGGACCAACGGCCTAACGTGCCTTCCTAAGCACGGAGGAGCTTGAGATGATAAATTTTTGGTCATCCATCCCATGACCGACCCTTCCGAAAGTTGCTTAACCTTCGCAATCGCTGGGCCAGGCGCTATACCACTGCTACCGAGCTCCTCAGTAGAAGAGAAGAAACATATTAATCATTTATCCAAAAAAAGTTTATAAGTAATGATAATGAATTTGTCAAACGAAGTTACATACCATGTTCAATAATTTCGACCAGCGATTTAAGATGCGGCAAGATAGCACAACCCATCAGGATAGCTATTTGTTGCACAATCTTGATACCCGTGTGTCTCGCCTGCCAGGACTTTTTAGATCTGCACACAGCCTTCAAGAACGGAAGTAGGGAAGGAATACCTAAAAAATACATTAAGGTTTAAAAATAAAAATTGAATCATTACAAATCTTTCCAATAATATTACTAGCGGCCGCCCGCGGTTTCCCCCGCGTGGTTCCTGTTCCCGTGGAAATGTCGGGACAAAAAGTTTCCTATGTTTTAATTTAGGCTATCTACTTTCTGTGTGCCAAATTTGAACCAAATCTGTTCAGTAGTTTTTGCGTGATTGAGGAACAAACATCCAAACCCAGAAACTTTCACATTTATAATATTATAAGTAGGGAAGGAAGTAGGATAAATGCGAAAGTCCGCGTCTTAACTACTGAACCGATCACCATGAAATTTTACATACACGTTGTCCGAGGTACAGAGAAGGACATAGCCAGGGGTGCCTTCCATCCCGAAAAAAGTATTGATCCCAAAAATAGGATAGCAAAAAAACTTTACACGGTCGCTAGTAAATAATAAAAACAAACCTAAGGCCGACGCAACTACGGCAAAAGCCCTAGCAGTTGTGTTTCGCACGTATTCATCAATGTTGTCGATATCGGGTCTCATGGTGGAAATCATAGTGGCTAACCCAGCGGCTTTGGCCAGATTCGAGATGATCTCGCGACCTTCCACGCGGGCATAGTAGTCTTCATCAATCAGGAGCGGTTCTATTACGACCAAGATCTGTAATGGCAAATACGTTTTTGGAAGTTAAACAGAGGCATAGGACATTAAATTTATGCAACATTTTAAGGCGCTATATCAGTAAGCAATGAGAAAACGTCGCGCGGCGGAGCGAGGCCGATCTGGCAGATTAGGCGAAAAATTATTAAATCAATCCGTAGTTAATAACGATAGAGATTAATGACAAATGCTTCTTCACGATTGTGAATATTGATCTCAAACTTTTAGATTTTTTAAGAGGTGTTTTCGAAATTAAAACGTACCTATCGAGCCAAAATCATTTAATCGTGATTCTGCCTGCCTAGCATGACCGATTTATATCGCGTGATATAGCATTTTATCGACACTCAATCACTCAACTGTCAAACTCCTTTGTCTTTTTGACAGTTAAACGTGATAAAACTCTATAAATCACGCGATAAAAATCGTGTTATGCTGGTCATGCTAGGGGGGCTGGTCCAATACGTGTCTGGATAAAGATATTAAGAAATATATATCTTAATTTCAGATCCGAAGGATCTTTCAGTGACCTATGATGGCATTAAATTAAAAAGTGTTAATTTTCATTAAAGATCGCCTTAAGGAAATAATTACGTTACCTTGTGAACATAAGGTCGCACTAAATCATCCAATTTGTATAGGATTCTGTCAATAACTTTGACCAGCAAATGGCGCTCTTGGTCTTCAAGCGTAGGGCTCATGAGCAGCGGCAGGATCTGGTTGAAGAGCGGGCCCGCGCCGAACTCACGAGCTTTGTCCGTTATTTGACGCAACGCCGCTTTACACATCGGTGGAGTTCCGTTCTGAAATTTGAATGAACTCAATTTAGAATGTCAAATACTTTAGTTACTTGTAAACGATGCAGTAGCTCATAAATGATAGTTAACTGAGGCCCATATTTATAAACCGCTCTCAACATTGACAGCTATCTTGAGATCATACCTGAGATGCTGTTCCAAGAGATCTCAAGACAGCTCTCAATATTGAGAGCGGTTTATAAAGACGGGCCTGAGAAAAAGTATACACTGCTAGCTGGGTAACTAAAGAATGATAAATTTCTACAATCTATTTTGAACTTTATGTTAAACAAATTAAGGTTTAAAATCAGTTAAAGTAAGATACTTTTGGATATCCTGCAGTGAGCACCGACGTGAGCGAGACAGACGAGACAAGTGTTGAATGTTCGTCGTGGTTATATAGCCCGGCTGTCTGCCAGCAGTGTTGCATTGTTGTTCCGGCAGTTGAAAGTAAAATAGTCTCTTCAGTGATGAGGATTCGGGCGCTTCCACCTTCGGCAGTCATTTAACATCGTGAGATGAAGGCCAAGCACTATCCCGTTGTGCATAAAAAAAAAGTTAGCCGGTACTGCCGGTAGGGTAGGTAGGCTGTGCCGCCGATCATACCTTGATCTTAAGCAAGAGCTTCATGATTTTCCTTTCTTTGAGTTCGTCCGGAGATAGCGCGTCCTCATCGACGTCAACGAGCAGTTTGTCAAAGTACTGCGCGTCCTCGGGCTTCATGAAGGGCAGCTGCTGTGCGCCTTTAGGCTGCGGCTCGAGCAGGCGCGCCGCGGCCGCCGCGGAGCCCCCCCCTTCCTCCGTCTGCATGAAAAAGCCGATTGGGGTACCAGCCAACGGGGTAGGCGTGGCGGTCAGCTTACGAGCCGGCGTCCGAATCGGAACGTAACCTGGGCAACAATATCGATAGTTAACTAACGTCTCACGCCGCCGGGTCTGAACTAAGCGACTATATAATCTCATTAATCAGCGATTCGGTAGTTTAAAAGCACTCGTCCCGACGGCATGAGACCGTTTAGCCTTATTGTCATCGATCTGAAAGAAAAAGTCGGCATTAAAATAATTGTCTAGTTTTTATTAAATTTAACAACACATGTATCGTATCGTTACGGTCGGTTATCCACGGTGAAGGCTTTTGATACATGTGTCCTGAAACTAAAGTTTGCATTAATAACTATGTTGTTTGTCCTTAAATATCTTATTAAAAAAGAATAATAATATAAATAGCACGTCCGATACTCTTTTAGAATGTACGTACCGGCCGGAGGTGGTAAAACCTTGTACCCGGGTGGGAACATGGAATCGAGTTCTTCGTCGGTGTAAGGTCTGTTGCGTTCGTCTATCTCTTTTTCCCAGCGGTAGGCTTGCAGTTGTTCCGGAGTCATGGCCGCCACGTGTCCGGGCGTCGGCGTCGCGAGAGCCATAGCCTTTACCCCCACAGGAGTGGACTATAACAAAAGGAGACAAATTAGTACTGATCAATATTTAGTCTCTTCTGATAAAGCTGATAAGTTTCTTGCGCCTATTCTTCTTATCAGCTAAAAAGTGGTCGAATGGGTAGGAAAATATAGACAATTCAAAAGCACTAGAATTTTACAATTTCACTCTTTTTCAATTTCAATCTTTGACACAAGAATATTTTACGGAAAGACGACTTAATTTTGTTTAAAATAATTACTGGAACTGCAATCAAAGATTTTTAAAAAATCGTATACAATACGATAATAATAAGCCTCTCCTGTGTTACATTCCTTTTTGCAAGGATATTGGAGCTCTATAAATCCAGAGATAGAACATTTGTTATAGAAACAATGGCTAAAAGCTAAAACTGTAAGCCTGTTACATTTTGAGGTCATAATCAAATCATTTTTTAGCATCGGACTTTGCGGGACACCTCTCCAACTAGAATACATAATCTTTAAAGCTTATCAGGCACACACAAGCTATGCTAGCGCTATCTACAAACAGTTTTCACTTGAAGAAGTCGCCACTTACTCCTCCTGGGGTGAAGACAGGCGTGTGTGGAGTGGGTGTGGCATTTGAGGGCGTGGCGTGTGAGGGCGTGGAGTGTGAGGGCGTGGCGTGCGAGGGCGTGGGCGTGGCCGGGACGGGCGTGGCGCCGGGCGTCTCGTCCCATCGGGAACGCCTCTTAGTTCCTGGCGTCGGCGTTTCTTGTATCGTGTCCACGCCTGTTCCACGATCCGTGCGCGGAGTTTCGGCCCACCCGCTATTGTGGCCCGGTGTTTCTGTAAAGATTTAATCTGTTGTATTTCAATTGTAAGTACATTTTCTGAGTATTAAAGCATTTGATGAACATATTAAACTAAGAACACAGGTATTTAACGCGTTTAAACTAAACATAGGTGTTTGTTTAAACACCTATACTTTTCCCGACGTTTCGACCTAGTTGCATCGGCCGTGGTTACGGGTTGACTGGAGCTGCGGTGTTACGCCTCCTTCCTCTGCGGTGGAATCTTCATCCACCGTCGAATAGTTTAAACGCGTTTAATATCTGTGTTTGTGTTCGCAAACATGCAACGCGAAAGTTAAAAAGTGTATATTCCGACATATCTTTCAAAGTTACCTCTGTCTGTTTTGGGAGTTTCGTCCCACCGATTTCTCCTAGATGTGTGTTGGGCGGGCGTTTCTCTCCCTGGGGTGGCGTGGCCAGGAGTGATATGGCCCGGAGTGGCGTCCCACACTCGCGCTGAAGGCGTAGCGCCAGGAGTTTCTCCGCCGCGACCACCAGCTCCCGGAGTTTCTTCCCAAGTACCTCTCTATTTAAAAAAAAAATAGGTTTTACAGCTCCCTTTAGATATAGTACGTTTATACTTGTCCTATTTGGTAAACAATCTTCACCGAACTCTTTATTGAAATAATCATTTATATTATAAAATACAACAAATGGTTACCCACACATAGGTAGCAAAAGAAACTGTTATTATTAATGACAATTTGTTTTATTAGGACAACATATTTCTAAAAAACAATTTAAGTTTAAAAGACATATGACAACTGTGCAAAAACTGTTTAGTAAATAAGACATTTATGAATAAACAGACGATGTATCATCTATAAAAGTACATCATGTAATTTAGTATACTGTATAAGTTTTTTGCTTTGTTGTTATAAAGATCAACAAACTCCAATAAGATAATGAAATATAATAAGTATATCTATACTAACCTCTGTGTCCCAAGATGGAGTGGCTTGTGCACTAGGAGTGGTTGATATAGTTTTCTTAGCCAAGGGTGTGTCATCTGAGCTCTGATCCCAGCGTCCTTTACGCTTGGCAGCAGTTTTTGGAGCTTCACCATTTGATTGCGCTACTGGCTTTAGTGTCCCTTCTCTAGCTCTCTCTAGAAGTTTTTTTCTGAGCTAAAACAAGTTAAATTTATTAATTCATTAAAACATTAAATTCATTTCAATTTGAATTTCTAAAAGTTATGTTAATAAAAATAACATCTTATATTTATGCTACTTTGGCTAGACTTAGTACCTACTAGGTAATTGACTTACTTCAGTTTCTTCAGCACGTAGATACTGCTCTTTCATAATTTCTGTATATGTTCTGGAACCAACATCTGGAGTTTTTCCACCTGTGAATAAAGCATAAAGCTTTAGTTAATCAAGAATTTATTTATGAACTATAAAATATATATCTTGATACTAGAAGACTTTAATGTTTGATAATTAATTTGTATAAGTAGAAAAATACTTACCTTCAGCAAAAGGATCATTACGCTCAGGAGATATAATCATTCTACGTCTCATTTGGCGGTACTCATCTTCTCTGTCTGCAATTATTGGACGTCTTTTGTCAGCAAATGGATCATAATCCTTGTCACTCTATAACAACAGATAAAATTTAAAAACAATTTGAATCTATCATTTAATTTCATTAAATGCGAGGCGGCCGCATGAGGCCGGATCACAATGGAAAATCTATTGTCTCATTTTGTCTGGCTTGGTGGGTTAAAATCAAACATTATCAAGCTAAACAAACTTTTGGCTGACCGTTCGGTCAGCCAAAATGGTTGTTCAGCAACTAGGTGAGCGGAAAAGTCTATTCAGATTTTTCTGCTCACCAAAATATGAATATCTTGCTAACTATTTAAACCACACCCATATATTATATCCCAGACATGAATCTTGAGTGCCAAGTTTACTGTTAGGGATCGCTGTAAACTTGGCTTGTGTGGTAGGTACATGGGTTATACTTACTTGAGCTATGTCATTCAATAAAGAAGCAGGTGCTGTATATCCAGATCTTTTTTGTGAAACTGGAACATTTTCAACATCTTCATCTTCCACTTCATCGTTAGCAGCAATGGATGTGACGTACCCATCGTATCTTGATTTCCCCCCTTGACCAGCATTATCATAGATATCACTGTCATAATAAGTATCTGCAAGGGATACACCCTTGCCGGAACCATTTTCTGGTAGCTCATTTTTCTTGGACTGTATCTCTCTTATTTGAGCTTCGATAGCTTAAAAGAAGAAAAGTAGAAATAATTAAATTAGGTAGAAGCTGAACAGTACAATACATGTCTGATAAGTGATAATATTAGGCAGGTTAGTTGGATGTATTAAAATTAAAAGTCGGAGTAAAACCGTACCTATACACTAAGTTTACGAAGGAGTTAGTAATTCCTGTAAAATTTATGAACAGAAAGCAAATTTTACTCGTGTTATTGCTTGTTAAGCAGAAAACAAAATCACGACTCGTACACAAAAATGGCCGATGCTCAATCTAGCAAAACTAAAATCGCTTACCTTCATGGGTTCTAGGAATTTTATCCATTATTGTTTGCGTAGCATAGATGCAATAATGTAGTTTCACGTCCGATACCTTGTTTTAGTTTATTTTAACAACGAAATCAGCGAATTATCAATGATAACCAAACATCCATGCGCAAATCGCACAAGCGCACAAAAAGACAAGCTCAGGGGGGGTCGACTCTATTGTTCGGTTTGAAATTTGCCTACAGGGGAAAACTTTGGTATTGCAAGTAAAAAAAAACATATTTTTCTATTATGGTAACCCGCAGAAATACCCGTCATGAAGTGTAAAGTACGAATGGTAGATTTTGTGTAAATAAAGGGCAGGATAAGATTTTAAGGAATTTGTTAATAATAAGAAGTAAAATTTGTAGGATATTCTTTAAACAAACTTTTTTTTAGCAATACATAATAAAACGTTTGGCTAAATATAAGACAAGCAATTTATTTTCATATGTGAAGAAACGGTTGGCAGAAATGTGACTATTTGTGCTGGCAACACCAAGTCATGACATGACTTTTGTAAACAATAACAATGGTCGAGTTTGTTGGTGTTTATTGGCGATCTCGGTTTCAATTTCGTTAATATTTCGAATATTTATTAATTCTGATCATTTTCGCAAGTGTAAGTTTGAGCTTAGGTTCCTCCGTCTGTGTTTGTTAAGTGACAATTATAATTGTTGTTCATAATAACAGTGAATACGAGACAGTGACTCTAACCTAACCGACGTGTTAAACCTTTGATTACCTATTTTGTTCAACTTGTTAAAAATGTCTGATAAGGAAAACAGACGAAAATGTTTCAAGTGCGGCAAATCGCCTGCCTCGGACAATTGCAAACTATTTCGTTTCCCAAAACCTGCTACAAGAAACCTTTTGCGGTACGTATTTGCTAATGTTATCCCTACAAATTGTTCAACTTAACTGCGTATACGAATATTTATTGGCTTTTTAGTATCAATAAATACTCGTAATCCTAATAAATACTAAATGTTGAGTGATTTCTGAATGTGTTCTGAGGGTTTTTATCATGCTATGATAACCTATATTTAGGAAACATCACATTGTTCTGATTTTAATACAAAGTAACTGTAGGTCGGAGAGTCAGGTTCTGTAACAATGTATAGCTAAAGAAGCATCTGGTACACAGAGAACTAATGAAATAATATGTGTTAATTTTTCAGTTGTACGATGTGGGCAAAATATCTTTTTCCATCAGAAGAGCACACTTCAATTGAGTTCCAGAAAAAGTTGTTTAGTGAACACCGAATGCTGTGTCAAGATCATTTTACTGATGATGATTTTACTGACAGTTCAAAGAAACGATTATTATACTCTGCAGTCCCATGTGATGTAAGTAATAAATTATTGATCCCAATATAATCCTTACTAAATATATTCTTACTAATATTATAAATGCGAAAGTCCGTCCGTTTGTTTGTTTGTTACGCCTTTATGACTTAACTACTGAAACGATCATTATGAAATTTTGCATAAATGTTCTTAGGGGTACAGAAACGGAAACTTTTCATCCAGAAAAAAGTACTGTTCCCGAGGGATAGCAAAAAAACTGTCCACGCAAACGAAGTCGCGGGCGGCCGCTAGTTATTACTAAATCAAATTTGTAGCATATTATGATAATGCTTACTTTTTATTATTGTTTCAGTTTGATAAGATAAAAATATATAACTTTTACTTTTGTACTTTTTCCATAAACATTATTGGATTTTCAGAAAAAAATAACTTTGTATTATTGCTCCCTTTGCGACACCTAGAAGACCTCTTCCAGGCTTTCTTATTATCTTCATTATATATATCAGTATCTAATAAAATAATAATTAGTCTCCATAGTACTAAATCCACTTATTTTATGAATCTCAAGACAGATGTTTGGATTTTATTTTATTTATATTGATTTTTTTTACTAAGTTTGTTTTGGGATTTATAATAATAAGCAATAAACCAATATTATTTTCAGTTTTATTACATTACAGATTCAGCAAGTGTCCATGGTGATACCACATTTTTTTAACGAGCCACAGCCGGGTCCCTCACAACTGTGCAAAGAATATGGCCCTATTTCTCAAGGCCCAGAAGCTATTTCTTCTAAGGCTGGTGATTCACAAGCTGTTGAAAGAACACCCTTAGAAAATATATCCAACACAAGTTATTGTGGAAAATCGAATTTGGAAAAAGTAGAAACATCTTCTAAACAGGAGCCCAAGTTAAAAACAGAAAAAGAGAAGTACCTTTATAAGAAATGTTCGAAATATTTAAAACAATTATGTCAATTACGAAATCGTATGAAGAACATGAAAAAGAAAGCTATATTAAATAACCTCACTGATAATAATGCTGTGAAGAAGTTGGAAGAAAAACTATCTCCAACATTTGCTTTCCTTTTGCAAGCTCAAATAAGGAATTGTAACAAGTCCACTGGTTGCAGGTGGACAAAAGAAGAAAAAATTGTAGCCTTGAGGCTTTACAAAAGATCACCAACCTGCTACAGATTGTTAAGAAGACTGTTCCAATTGCTAAAATCTAACAGAAGTTAGCTTCTCAATAGTTATGTGGCCCTGGTACTCGAGAGTTTCCACTTATCCCTAAATAGTGCATTAAAATCAGTTAAATATTATTAGATAACAAACAACCATATTTTCTACTTTTGCTTGCCCTTTGAACTTAGAACTCATAAATAATAGAAATTAGATAAGTTGTCCAAATTACAATTTACTATCTCTGATAGTTTTGTGATCAACCGATAACTTTTATCCAAAAGATAATAATGTTGTAGAAAAAATATGTTATCCTGTTTGATGTCATGGACACTAATAGAATATTTTGTTTAACGGGTTGACTTTACACCTAATGTTATGTTCTTAAATAAGTCATATTACTCATGGATAAATATTTATTATTTCATGCAATAAACATGTTTGGGAACATTTTTCTGTTTTATTTTATATTTGATGGGCAATGTTGCTTACGAATTCTATCGATGGAGGTATAGGCAATTTCACTTGTAAGGAAACTTTATGGTAAAACTTACCATAAAGTTTTCTTACATGTGAAATTGCCTATACCTCCATCGAAAGAAATCTTATAAGAAAGTATTGTTCAAATGTTCCCGCCATAGAGTTTGTGGTGGGTTGACTATAGGTGACACTAGAAGCGTACTTCCGGTAAAAACGGAAACCCATTTCTTAACAATGGAGTTGTTATTCTTCTCCGCTAGGAGTATGTGTTCTGTGCAGACAAGACACAAGGAGAAGAGTTGACAAAATAGACTGGGATGGACTGGGTTGCGTTGCGTTCGTTCCAAACCTTATGTTATGGACCCCCTAAACGATCAAAATTGCTTGTCAATCATTTACATTGCATTGCTTGTCAATCACATTTTGATCGTCTAGAAGCGATGCTTGACAAGTACCACAGAATAGATAGATTACCGTGGCCAATCAAAAGTAAGCCGCGCCCCCAAATGGTAAATCCAATGTAAATGATTGACAAGAAATACTTGATCGTCTAGGCCTCTAGGGGGTGCTTAAGGTTCGGAACGACCAAGGCAAGAATTTTAAATGTCAATGTCAAACAAAGTTTTCCATTTAGAAACTTTTCTTTATTCTTAATAAATAAGCAAAAAAAAAAATTATCTGCATCACTTTTGTATTTCGCAAGATGTGGAAAGCACTTTATGGGTTCATTCACATTGTTCCCATGGTTTTCCTCAATTTTTCTCTATTCTGTGGTTCCACTTTCATTTGTTGTCTTTGTCTCTAGAAGGCAAAAGACAGAGACAGGTAGAATTATTGTCATTTTTTTTCTGATCTCTCTCACATATAGCTACTCTAGCTATTGAACTAAATCTAAATAGTCTGTGAGTCTTTCTCCTCGCGGCAGCAATAGGTACGTGTGTATTGCTGAATAATTAGGAAATTATAATGTTTTTATGCCTTATTTCGTGTCAATAAATACATACTTTTGTGCAGGAGAAAGAATAGCTGACCCTGGCTTCCACAGGATAGACGTTTTGGACGATTAGCTACAGTACATTCGGTGAGTGTCGAATTTTACTTCATCCAGTTCCACGTCAAATGTGTTGGAAGGTGACACGTATTATCACAATACCTAGCCACCATGCCAGCGGTTTGTTATCTTCTAATATTACCAGTTTTTCCAATCGCTTTCCTTTATTATAAGAGATGACATGATTTTGGTTAAATTTGAAAGAATATAGTGCCACTGCAGAAGTTAGGGCTAGTCAACCTCTATTACACTGTGCACACCATACACCTTTTTGCTTGTTTTATAAATTCCAAACATGTGCAAATACTTAAAACCCCAGGAACACCTGAACGATCACTTCTGAAATTATAGTTTACATTTTCAAACTGGCCCTTGCAATGAAACTAATCATATTATAGGGAGATAGAAAAGAAAGAAAGAGTAAGTCAATCTATAAAGCAAGGGCTACATTAATTTGCAAGTGTAAGTTTTTTTATATTATTAAAAGAATAATATTTTAGTTGTTGATACAAACAAAATGTTATCTTCCTTTACACAGTTTTATCTTCTTTCTATTGAGTATTAGAACTATGGGTATTTTTGTATTAGCTAAGCTTCAATGAAAATGAAATTAATAGTATTTTTTTAACATTATACCACCTTCAGATAAATCTGCTAGTAGTTACATTCTTTTTTGATATTATATTGTTTTTACTGTGACGCAGTCATGTGGAGGAATAGAAAGACATAAGACGATTGTAAACGAAGTATTAAAATTAATAAAGTATTGTTCAGCATTTCCGAGTTTTGCTCCAATCCTATAAATGACTAGGTATATATTTTTATGTATCAGGAGCAATGATGGCTGACAGGTTTACTGTTCTGGTAAATCATAGTGTGTGTGTGATCAACCATTCAGGGCTAACCTATATGACCAGCATAATCGGGAAATGGGTGAAATGGTTCCATGAAATGGATCAAGGTGACTGATCACCCATCCGGCTTCACTGGCCCCCCTTCTAAATAATAGAAAAATCATAATGCTTTCATTTGACAGATGGATGTGATACATTGCTACTTTTCTTTGGTAAGGTTTTATTTGTGTATATTTCAGTGGTCATGCTAGGGGGGCTATAATAGAATGTATTTCGAAATAGTTATAGAGTGTTTGTTTTGTTCAAGTCACTAGAAAATTATTTTGATTTTAAGGAAAAGACTAAAACATAATTTTCTGTTCCATAGTTAATCTTTAAATTCTAATTCAACTCTAAACTGAAAAATGTAATGCTTTGTTTACATAATCATTCCACATTATTTCTAACTATGTATTATAAATAATGTAAATACTGAATATACAAGGTGTATTTGTAACCACTCTTCAAATTTTAAGGATGTGTTCAGTCCATGAAACTGAACAACTTTCTCCATGAAACATAGGGTCAAATATGTAAAAAAAACATTGACTTTTCATACAAATCAAAGAGAATCACGTGTTTTATGGAGAAAGTTGTTCAGTTTCATGGACTGAACACATCCTTAGGCCCTCCGCTGCGTCAAGCGGGATCCCGCCGCGGGTACACGGCGGCGCGGGAATATAGATTGCTGGTTTTTGACGGACAGATGCTTGCGCAGTGCATGAGTAAGCTCTAATCTATGTCGCCCCGCGCGCGTGTCCCGCTTGACACAGTGGAGGGCCTTAAAAAATTTGGAGAGTGATTACAAATACACCCTATATAATATAAATTACCATAATAATATTATGAGAATGCTGTACAATGCACTAGCAGACTCGATAATAGGATATGGCCTCAGTAGTTATGGCAGGAGTCAGGACATACAAAACATACTTACATCGAAGATATATACATAGATTATTAAAAACTATTGTGCCTAACTCAGTCAAAAATAAATATAAAAATGATTATAGTAACTTAATTAAACATTGTAGAATAATAGATATACAACAATAATATAAAAATGTATGTAATTTGTGATGAAATAGAAAACAGCTCTTCGTTAAAATTAAGAATAAGAAATAGTAAATTGCGTAATCTGACTTACCTACCTAAAAGTAAGTATGTGCTGCCCTCATACAAGAACACATGGTAAACGTTGCTCGATATTTATGTTACCGTCATTGTTAATTGAACTGCAAAATGATTTACTTAATGGAATCCTGGATAACCTGGAACAAGGTAAAAGGCTATTAACAAACTTTTACCTGAGAATGTGTCAGTGAGTGATGGCAGAAATACATAAACCTTTTACGGTTTCTCTTGCTGTGATTGAAAAAATATTTATTGTAATTTTCTTTTGTATTGAAAGTAATCTAAAAAAATAGAATAGAATAAACTGAATCCCAGTTTACAATGTTCTACATTAATAGATATAGATTTTTAATGACCTGTAAACTTCAACCATATTAACTTAACATGAAAGAAGATGTTATAATGTTTAAACAATTGTTCAAATATGTAATGCAAATACAGTATGGGCTATATCGAAAATAAATTTACAGCTGCAACATATTTTATCTTTTGTAGTACTGTAACGACTTGGCGCGAACAAGGACTGCTGGAGGAGACGAAAATGATGCATCAGCAATCCATGATGGTTGGAGATATGATACCCGTTCACCCTGAATTACCCGTGCATGCCGAGGAAATGAACAATGTGGGCTACGATAACAGTGGCTCATATGCATACGATGATTTGTTCCCTGCACTTCCCCACTCTCAGCCGCCTGTGCAGCGAAACATTCAACAAGTGACTAATAAGCTCCGTGTTGGTTCTTCTTTGCACACCCAGGTAAAGAATTCTACTATGATATTAAAACATAGTATTACATCTAAATTTTAAATCTAGTAGATTACTTAATATATCTCTTTGAAAATACATCGAATAAAATACTTCAATTCTTTTTTATTTTTATACAAACATGTGGCCCAATCTTAATACCTAGACAGTCTTATGTAATCACCTGATAACCTGATAATGCTTTAAGAGATATTTAATTTTCATTGCCAACAGATAGTAAATGTGTGTGAACACTGAATGTGTTTTTAAACGTCCTTATCATTTCTGATATTGTGTGAAAAAAGATTTCATAGACACACACATAGCTAATTGTTCTGCCACAATTGCCAGGATAATTTTACATTTCTTTATATTATATTTATTAAATGCATGAATATGATTAAGAATAATGAAACGTCGCCACCCTTGTTGATTTTTAAATAATATATAAAAAATGTATAAAATAATACTTAAAAGAAATGACTTCTGAAAACTTTTCTTCAAAAACTTTGTAAATTTTGCCATATGATTTTGCAAAAACAAACATTGCTTTAGTTAGATTACTAAGCACACTTATTGCTAGAGGCCACATTGCCACGTATGCACTACAGGCGTCTTGCTTAGGGCCTATAGTAGACGGCCGGCTGCACTGCATAGCGCGCTTGGCGCCTTCGCTTCGCTAGTCGTCTAACCGACTACGTGTATGTGACCTTGACGTCACGTCTCGTCATCCATCACCCCCTCCATTCGAAGTTAGATCTTATTTTGAAGTCAAAACACCTGTCCAATTCTGATGACATCATTTGTTGTGCACAATACAAAATGCTGTGCTATGTCAACTTTGTTTCAAAATAAAATCATTTTAAAAATATCTGATATAATTAACAGGTTTTCCATGTGCCATATGAAGAGAGGAAATTAGATAACGCCAATACATTTGGTGAGGGAGAATCGCTGAGAACTTGTCAAGCTATCACTAAGGACACCGGAGCCCATATTGAAATATCTACCAGCAAGGATGGAAGCTTGACTTTCCTTATTACTGGAAAGCATAGCGCCGTTCTTGAGGCTAGGAGGCAGATTTTGACCCATTTTCAACAACAGGTAGTTACATGTTGGACTGAATAAAATTATTAAAGTTAGTTTAAAATGTAGTCATTAATTGACACTATTTTATACAGGCAAGCAAGCAAATAGCGATTCCTAAAGAGCACCATCGCTGGATCCTGGGAAAACTAGGCCAAAAATTGAAGGACCTGGAGAAAGTTACTGCAACAAAAATTAGCGTCCCGAGCATTGCTGACAACAGCGAAACTGTCACTATTACTGGAACCAAGGAAGGCATTGAAAAAGCTGAACATGAGATCAGAGTGTGTTCTGAAGAACAGGTAATTTCAACATTTTTTTATTATGAATATAGAATTTTCGCTATACAAAGATACTGATCACAGATGCTATAATAAAGTAGTAGTAGTGATCTTTAAATCATTAATGGATATAGATTTAATTAGATTTTCATGTGTTGTACGTGTTCTGTGTCCTTCTTCATTACACTTTTATTGTATACGACGTGTTACAAAAATACCCCTAATGCCGAAGGGACCATCAAACTGAACAATTTTTACTAAGGGACAATTCAGAATTCGCGAAAAATAAATCGGCTGTTTCATACAAAAATTAATAACAAAAATATCAAAATGTATGAAACAGCTGGTTATAAACGATTTCAGAATTGGTCTTGTCCTATCTAGTAAATAGTTTTTGACAACTTAAATTGTTTAAAAATAGGTTTTCTATATTATTATCAAATCCACATTAATTATTATCAGTTTCGTCCATAATCTATGTGTGGACCATTTGTTGTATTTTATAAATAATTATTTAAATTAAGAGTTGGGTAAATATTGTTTACTTAAATAAATATGACAATAAAGAAAGACTGTTTTATGACTTTATTGTATGTCTTGCCAATAAATATTCGATTTCTTATTTCTTGTTTGTCTTGTCGTCTACAACACGCGCAGATAAAGGGATCAGAAATGGCGTCGTTCATATTCACTTCTCGCGCGCACACTAACCGTCACACCTATCGCTCTCTCAGTCACACTTGTTGTGGTAAGCGCCACCATTTTCAATCCCATCAGGGGTGGAATTGCGTAAGGTAATCGTAATCATTTGACAGTTCATATCGTATTCCATCGGCTGCAATTTGTATGGGATGACATATATTATGATACAATATGAACTGTCAAATGAATACGATTGACTTTACGCAATCGCCTAGCATATCTGCGCGGGTCGTATATTGTATCCACATGCTGATTCAAGTTTAAATTTGCAGTCGCGTAAAGCGTTGGAGCGCATCACGATCCCGAAGATCTACCACCCGTTCATCCAGGGCCCGTACGGCGAGCGCGCGGCCGCCATCAGCGCGGAGACCGGGGCCCGCATCCACATTCCCCCGGCCTCCACACAAAAGGATGAAATCGTTATTGCCGGCGAGAAAAACGGCGTGTTGGCAGCTAAGGCGCAAATCGAGCAAATCTACGATGATATGGTAGGGAACATACCCATACTACGTGACCCATTTTTTTCAATTTTTGCCCCCTCCCCCCCTTGGTGACCACCCGTAGTAAATATGCCAAGACCCCCCTCCCTCCCCCTAGTTTTCACGTAGTATTTTATAGATAATGGTTTTACATAATTTTTAACAGAAATAAAAAAAAATGCTTATATTTGTCTTTTTATTAGTACGGCGCTTGCCACGTAACGCCAAGAGTGTGTCCCATAATTTTTTGATCTGATCTGCATTTTAAGAGATGTGAGAATCAGAGTTCTCAGTTTCAGGATTTCCATACATTTTAATGCTATTTTAGTTTTTTTTACATATCCAAACAGCTCTTAAAATAATCTGTCCTCCTGGCATGACCGACGAAACACGACATATATCGCGCGATAGCGTTTTATCGACAGCCAACTGTCAAAATCCATAGTCTTTTGACAGTTAAACATTATAAATCACTATATCATATCGTGTTGTGGTCATGCTAGGCTGGCAGATCAGTTGGGTGTATATAGCGATCTGGATCTCCTCCATTCACTCCCCGGATGGCCATCATCAGATCACAACTCAATCAATCCCTGGCAGAGAACCAAGGCTTCAAAGTTACTTCATTTGTGTGAAAATCGACTGGATAATATTTCATATGTTAAATTGGGTTTCTAACATATTTTCTTTTTCAGGTCAAGAAATGTTCGACGGTTCGTGTGGAAGTGCCTAAATCCCAACATAAGTATGTGATAGGGGCTCGCGGCACCACCATCCAGGAGATTTTGAAGGAAACTGGTGTTTCAGTAGAAATGCCTCCTCCAGATTCACCTACTGGCACCATCACGCTTCATGGACCTCACAACAAGATTGGCCTTGGTAAGAAATGGTTAAATCCACTAACAGAGGCGGCTCGTGATAATTTTTGCTAAAAAGAAAACAAAAAAAAAACAAAATCGCAATACCCCATTGTCAATTTTTCAAAACAACGCGATCTGGCGACGTAACGCATGAGCGTCGGCGGCGCTCCAAATTAGGCAAATTTCACCGTATTTGTACGTAGGTTATTGTTTCTAGTAAAACTGTAAAATACTATTGAAAGTGAATACAGTAGAATATATTATGTATAGGAATTATTTAAAAATGTAGGTAATTAATTGTTTTTTTTTATTTTGAGAGTGCAAGTGCACGAGCGCTCTTAGGACGAGCCGCCTCTGTCTACCAATGAAACCTACTTGTGTCTCAAATGTTCACATCTTAGTTTTAAATCAAATTTTAACCTTTTTTACAGCTTTGTCGAAAGTATGTGAGAAAGCAAACTCTGTGAAAACTGCAACTGTAGATGCCCCGACCTGGATTCATAAATACATCATCGGTAAAAATGGCTCTAACATAAAGAAAATAACGCAAGATTACTCAAAGGTTTGTTTAAATAAAAGCAAAATGGTTTATTTGATCAACATAATTTATGAATGGATTTAACGTGTAAATGTTTTCTAGATTCATGTTGATATTACGCACTCCGAAGACAAGGTGAAGATTGATGGCCCCCCAGAAGAGGTAGAACGCGCCCAAGTGGAACTCGATGACTTTGTTAAGAATCTGCTTGCCACCCTCACTTATGTAGAGTTATCTGTTGACCCCAAATTCTTCAAGCACATTATTGGCAAGAGTGGATCAAACAGTATGTCTTTATTTCCCAAAAAATTAAAATTAAAATCATTTATTTTCAGATATCATAGATCCAGATCTGTTAGTAAAACAATAATAGGAAAAAAGAATACTTAGGTGCTATGTTAGTATACATGGAGAATTAATTTAAATAATAGAAATGTCAAAAAATAAACTCAAATTCAATTCATAATGTCAAAAAATTACATTCAGTTTGATTATTAAAATTAATATTGTTAACAATGTCTAGTAAAATGTCAATTAATGCGATATACTGATTCTGCCTTAGGATTAATCAGGGCGGAAACCCAGTGCCTCTGTAAATGACTGTCAGGTCTGTTAGCTAGCAAACTTGTTATGCCGCTGGGGCCGCCAAGCATTCTACCTCTGACAGATGAAATTTTGTTGCGCAATACAGCGTGAAAGTCGTTCACATGTGCATCTGCAAACATGCCAGAAGCACTGCAGAATCTAGGCAGGCCCATCAACATCCTGAACAAGTTGTTGTATAGAACGCGCAGGGCGCTGAACGCTTTTTGAGTATATACCGACCACAGGCCGCCTGTGTAAAATGATTGACAGAATGTCTTGAACAAGGTGATTTTTACATCAGCTGTGCATTGTGCGAACCTGCGAGCCAGCATATTACCTCTGACAGCCAGCGCCCTACGCTCCCTCTCTATGTCACTATCGTCACTAAGGTCCGGAGTGACCACATGACCCAGATATTTAAAACTGTTTACCCTCACAAGTTCAAAAAAAAATACTGATAATTTTCACTCCTTTTTCTCCACTAATACAGGTTCTAACTTAAGTTTTCTTTTCCAGTTAACAGACTGAAAGATGAGACTGGTGTAGTTATTAACATAATTGAGAATGAAGGTAACAATGTTATTCGCATTGAAGGCAGCCACCAAGGCGTCGCTGATGCGGAAAGGGAACTAAGGGAAATGGTTATGAAACTAGAAAACGAAAGGACGAAAGAAGTCTATGTTGATCATAGGTATGTTAAATCTCTTATTGGAGTAAGGGGGGAGAAGATAAAGGAAATCCGTGAAAAGTTTGATCGTGTCCTTATTACTTTGCCCGACCAAGGGCAAAAGAGAAGTCCAATCAAGTTAAGAGGTCCGCAAGAAGACATTGAGAAATGCGAAAAGTTCCTCTACAAATTGTTGAAGGAAATTGCTGAATCTTCTTATGTGCAAGAGGTGCCCATCTTTAAGCAGTTCCACAAGTTCATCATTGGAAAGGGCGGTGCTAATTTGAGGAAAATTCGTGATGAGACACTGACGCAAATCGACCTACCGGCCGAAGGAGACGACAGTGACGTCATAACCGTTCGAGGCAAACGAGAGAATGTGGAAGAGGCAGTTAAGAGAATACAACAGATTCACAACGAAAAGGCGAACATCGTCACGGAAGAGGTGACTATTCCGCCTAAATACTACAACTCGTTAATCGGTGCGGGTGGTAAACTTATTCATTCCATAATGGAGGAGTGTGGCGGAGTACTTATAAAATTCCCGGCGGCGGAGAGTGACAGCGACAAGGTTGTTATTAAAGGTCCCGTTGAGGACGTTGAAAAGGCGAAGCAACAACTGCTCGCGCACGCGTCGGAGCGCGAGCTCACGTCGCACACGGCCCACGTTCGCGCCAAGCCTGAACATCACAAGTTCCTTATTGGGAAAAATGGTGCTAATATTAAGAAAATCCGCGAGCTAACCGGTGCTCGTATTATTTTCCCGACTGAAAAGGATGAAGATAAGGAAGCTATTTTCATTATTGGTGAGTTTCTCTCTCATTTATTTAAATAGTTATAATAACTTCTGCAAAATACTAGTTCTTATGTTGATCCATATAAGTCATTAAAATTTCACTCTTTCCATATAGCATATAGTATTAATAGCCCTATAGTATTAATATCTCTGTCGGTCGTATTTCTGATAAACTTTACGGAAGGCGTAGGATGATATTATGTACAATAGTAACTACTGCTGGTTATTCTTTCAGAACCCAATGCAAATTCATACAGGAAAATAATTCATTCAATAAAATGAGTAAAAAATGTTTTTATGGGTATTTCAACTGTTATAGTTAGTAACACTGTCCGCGAAAGTTTGTTTTAGAACAGGGTAGCGCTAACTACCCTGTTTTAAAACATGTAAGCATAAGAACTATTGTAATATAATAATTATTGGGTTATGAATAAATTAATTATTATTATTATTAACTTCCTAAATATCCTGTTAAGATAAACTTGCCGCTTTAAGCTTGCAAAAACTAGAGGTTCATTTATGTAGAAAGGCATAGCCTTTATGAATAAAGTTCCACAACAAGTGATTGATCTTCCTTTGCATGAATTTAAAAACCATGTTAAAAAAACGCTCATGGGTAAAGGTTATTATAAAGTAGACAATTATCTTAAAGATCAAAATGCGTGGAAATGATGTAACACATAACTTGCTACTATAAGTACTTTGTTGAAGTAATATAATAAGTCTATGTCGTTGCCAATAATCCAGTCACCCTGTTGTAATTATCTGGTAACAATATATTCAAGTTTGTAAATATCGTTACTTATGGCTTTTACAGCTGATAAGTTTCTTGCGCCCGTTCTTCTCGTCAGTTAAAAAAGTCTGGAACAGGTGGTAGGAAAATATAGACGATTCAAAAGTACTTAATAATTAAGTTTATTTGAATAAAGCTTATTTGACTTTGACCTGTTTACAAAATGTGTTCAGGACGCGAGGAGCAAGTAGAGCAAGCCCGCAAGCAGCTAGAGGCGGCCGTGGCCGAGATCAGCAACGTGTCCGAGGGCGAGATGACCGTGGCGGCGCGCCACCACCGGCACTTCGTGGCGCGCCGCGGCGAGGTGCTGCGCCGCATCGCCGACGACTGCGGCGGCGTGCAGATATCCTTCCCGAGGCAGGGCGTCAACAGCGATCGGGTGGTGCTCAAGGGACCTAAGGACTGCATCGAAGCCGCTAAGATCCGCATCAACGAAATCATTGAGGATTTGGAAGCTAAGGTATGTATTCTGCTAATTCTTTTGCTAGAGTCTGGTCATCGACAGATGAGACTGTAATGGCGGCGCCGCTTTCCCTGTCAAATTAACGTTTAGAGGTTAAGTTATTGGAAACTGAACCTTAATAAAGGCGCAAAATTAGTTCAATTTCCAACCGAGTCTCATCTTTCGTTGACCAAACTATGCTTAGAAGTTGACCAATGATCTAAAGATGGATCCACACTTGAATTTGGCGCGTATCTACGTCACGCATCGAATATTATTACTTAGTGGGGGCGCTGAAGGATGCGTCCACGTTGGCTGTGCGCCGAGGATACTACTAAATAAATAAATCTCTCGTATAAATAACAAAATTACTAATGAGGTTTCACAGTGCCCGCGGACGCTCAGCGTCCCAACTGTTACTACCAATCACACGTAATTCGTAAAACGAACGAACCAATCACCGCTCTATTTCAACCCAGTTCGTTTGCATAGGCAAGGGTCGTTTGGGTATTGTTCTTGAATATGGGTGTTAATATTTTTAACCGACTTCCAAAAAAGGAGGAGGTTCTATGTTCGTCTGTATATTTGTTTTTTTTTTTTTGTGTATGTCCACCGATTACTCTTAGACGGCTAGACCGATTGAAATGATTCAAACGTTATTACATTAGGTACATTCCCATGTTGGTCCCATTTTTTAAAATTTGGAAATCGGATTAGTACTTTTCAAGTAATTTTGAAAAAAGCACGAAAATAGTATGATTTTGTGTGAATTACCTCGATAATTGGTCGTATTACTTCTTTGTTTTAATAAAAATAATAATAAAAATACGTCTTTTGAAGTCGGGTGGGGCTTTAAGAATAAAAAAAAGGAATTTGTACTCCAGCCCCACCCGACTTCAATAGACGTATTTTTATTATTACGAATATTATTTCTTGCTTTTTAGAGGTAGGTTTTTGAAGTCGGTTTTTTGTTTTTTTTTTAAACAATTATTTTTTTTTGTTTGCTAAGTCTTTTATTTTCATCAGGTCACCATCGAGTGTGTGATACCCCAGCGACACCACCGCACAGTGATGGGCGCGCGCGGGGCCAAAGTAAAGGACATCACCGCAGAATTCGACGTTCAAATCAAGTTCCCGGAGCGAGACACCGCCGAGGCGGCGGACATTCCGTTGAGGAATGGCGACGAGGCAGTCGCCGCCGAGCCGGGCCTTAATGACGTCATCAGGATCACCGGACGGCCCGAAAACTGCGAAGCTGCTAAGAAGGCTTTGTTGGAACAGGTATGTGCAAGCACATATAACATTTTCATTTATTTGCCAACCTATTTGTAGTTGTACTGATATGATAACAAAATAAAATGGTATAATTTTTGTCGGTTTTTGTGCAAGAAAAAATATTCAATTATTTTTGTGCAAACTGACAATTTTTTATGCCGATAGCACAGAATAACTAATAGTACAAGTACTGTCAAGTACAGAAGCAGCACTCCGCAAAGTCATTTAAATAAATAGCGACTTTTGCTCCGACACAATAAAGTGCAATTCAGGTCGCGCAGTTCACCTAGTAGTTGCCTCTCTTTCTATCGCGTGCTCTTACCTTTTCTGACGACGCAACGTTAGGGTTGTCTTCTCTAAATGAACTGCGTAGCATATTATAATATCATAATATGAAAAACGTCAATTGTTTATTGGTTTTTTTATTTTGACATCCGTACACGGTACAGTAATGTCGATTCGACATTGTTACTATTATAAAGAGTCCCGTACCTACGCAGGCAGTAAGATGCCGCGCGACTAAACAGGCGAGCGTTGGCGGCCCTCTGCTCACTTGTGCCTTCGAAGGCACGGCTTAGTTTAGCGGTAGGTGCCAGTCTATAAAGAAGAAAAAAAAATTCTATGAAACGGGGTAGAACTTTTATGGCCGCTATATTTATCTCACTCTTTCGTGTTATGCTTGACATAAGACGAAAGAGTTAGCAGCGATCGAAGAACCCTGTTTTGACATTTGGCGTGTCAATTTTTTTATGAAGTCGCGTCTCTTAAAACGTAGTGATTTTACATTCTCTTTGGTAAGTGCTTATCGCGCGACCTTGAGCGAGTGAAGGAGGCCTGCCTATAGTTAGATACACACTTCGGTTCAAAGATCTTTATTTCTCATTCCGACAATCGTCACTTGCATGAGAATAATACTATCAAAATTACATTAATTTGTCTCGAGGTGTGGGTAGACGCTACACTCACTGCATAATACTGCATACAAGTTGCGTTCTCGTCTACATAAAGCGGTTGTCCAAGTAACAAAATAATAAGTAGGTATGTTATACATCACTGACTAAAGCGCTTATTACACCATCCTGAATTTCGGATCCGGAATTTAGTGTCCGATTTAGGACGAGAAATTCAGTCGCCAATTAGACCGTCCTGAATGTCGGATCCGATATCACAGCTTTACGATCATACAGTTGTTAAACGAATGTTCTTGTAGCCGTAAAAATACATAGCTAGGTAAATAGGAGGTATATGTATGTAGCTAGGAGGTACGTGTCATTTTCAACGCTAATCTGAACTAGTTTTTAACCGACTTCATCAAAAGGAGGAGGTTCTCAATTCGATTGTATACTTTTTTTATCGTTATTCGCGCGTATCTTCGACATTTCTTTTTTTGTTCGATTGAGTTTTCTTGCGAGATGGTTCCATTTATTCCCGTTCGATTTTTTTTTCAAATCGGTTCAGTAGTTTTCAAGTAATCCCGAAAATACTATGACTTTACATCAACTACCTTGGCGACTTTGTTATTTATAAACCGAATTAGATGATTGTTTTTGTTGGGAAAGGGATACATTTGTGTAGTCTTTTTAACAGACTTCAAAAAATTTTACTACCTAAATAATATACCTACACTACCTAATACAGAAGGTACTTACACTAAAAATAAAGAATAATAAAAAATTGATTAAAAAACCAAAAAAACCTGCCTCTAAAAAGCAAGAAATAATATATAAATCATTAGATACGCATTATCATATCATTGGTATAATAAAACACGTCTATTGAAGTCGGGTGGGGCTTTTAGAATAAAAAAGGAAGTTGTAGGTACTCCAGCCCCACCCGACTTTAATAGACGTGTTTTATTATAACAATGATAATGCGTAGCTAATGATTTATATATTATTTCTTGCTTTTTAGAGGCAGGTTTTTATATTCATGTAGGTCAAAAAAAAAGCAAATCACAGAGTGACAACCCTTATATACTTTTAGTCGTTGCGCCAACTGTCTATCTAGACGAACGGCGCGGCGGATTTTTTTTCGCCAACATAAAAGGCGTTGACTGACTGTACTATTTATGCTGTGGTACTACTGTGTCGGAGCCGAGCGTCCTGAATGCGATTACACTGTCCTAAGTGCTTCCGATCTAGCATCCGTTATGTCGGAGACAATTTCTATCCTAATTAGGATCCTAAATCGGATCCTAGCTTCCTGAATGCAATTACACTGCTCTGAATTTAGGAGAGACTTCATATCGGGTCCGATATTTAGGATGATCTAATTAGCTCTTAAGATGAATTGCTTTAATCTTTTTTTGAAAATGTTAAGCGAGCTTGCATCTTTTATGTCTTTTGGGAGTGAATTATATGCCTGTTACAGGCAGTACTCCTGCAAAATTTAAATTATTTTTACCGTAATTAGTTCGCACATGGCAACACATGGCAATACTAAATGTGGTTCTTTCGACGAGTGGCGTATTTGTGTGTTTTTGTTTTGAATGTAATATTTGAATGAATTTTGCTGTTGATTATTTTGTGTATGAGTACACATGTACTGTATTTATGCAGTTGTTTTAAATTCATGATTTTGGTTTCTTTGTATAAAATTTTACTAGGTGTTATATAGTCATAATGATATAATATTTTAATTATTTTATTTTGTAGTGTTTGTATAGTTTTTATGATCGTTTTACTCGCAACTCCCCATATTTCAATAAGATAAAGTAGATGGGGTTTCACCAAACTATTGTAAATTAACAAACGAGCCCCTTTTGGGATACATCGCGCTTTACGGTACTTCCCTCATTCTCATTCCATACCATTTTTAATTTATATTTCTAGTAAGGAGGTCTTCCCCAATAATTTATCATGCATGCAATCCTTCTCTTCTCTAATTATTATCTTAATTTATTTGAATAGGTGCCAATCACCATTGATGTGGAGGTTCCAAATGAGCTGCACAGACTCCTTGCTGGACAAAAGAGAAGGGAACTTATGCAGACTTACGACGTCCACATTCTGCTGCCGCCTAACGATGACCCTAGTGATTTGGTCAAGGTATGTTTTGACAATGGCAGGATAATTTGGTTGATTCACAAACCGTCCACCAGTCGGCGCACTACCGCTTACTTGGCGCTAGTGTAGATGCTGATAGATAGACCTGCATTTTGTTGTTTGCTGTGTTTGCTATCAATTTTAGATGTTGGAAGCTTCGATCATCTACCTGAGATGATCGAAGGTTGGAAGCGAATTTTCGTAAATATCAATTTTTCTTCCAACACATTTTGGTTTTCTTTAATTTTTAATTCGTTTACTGTCCAAATTCCATAATAATGAATTAAATTAAGTATATCTAAAAATGGTTGATACTAATAGTATCAACCATTTTTAGATATACTTAATTTAAAATAAAATGGGAAAATTGGGGGTAAATACCCGTACAAAGGTCTCCAGCATCAGTAGCGCCACCAAGCGGGATAAAGTTTGTGACATCCCGCCATTACGAAATTATAGATCAGTATCATACCTCTACAGATTAATGAAATTATAGATCAATGATACTGATCTATAATTTCATTAATCTGTAGAGGTATGATACTGATCTATAATTTCATTAATCTGTAGAGGTATGATACTGATCTATAATTTCGTAATGGCGGGACTTCATTAATCTGTAGAGGTATGAACCTCTACAGATTAATGAAGTTATAGATCAGTATCATACCTCTACAGATTAATGAAGTTATAGATCAGTATCATACCTCTACAGATTAATGAAATTATAGATCAGTATCATACCTCTACAGATTAATGAAATTATAGATCAGTATCATACCTCTACAGATTAATGAAATTATAGATCAGTATCATACCTCTACAGATTAATGAAATTATAGATCAGTATCATACCTCTACAGATTAATGAAATTATAGATCAGTATCATACCTCTACAGATTAATGAAATTATAGATCAGTATCATACCTCTACAGATTAATGAAGTTATAGATCAGTATCATACCTCTACAGATTAATGAAATTATAGATCAGTATCATAACTCTACAGATTAATGAAGTTATAGATCAGTATCATACCTCTACAGATTAATGAAGTTATAGATTAGTATCATACCTCTACAGATTAATGAAATTATAGATCAGTATCATACCTCTACAGATTAATGAAATTATAGATCAGTATCATACCTCTACAGATTAATGAAATTATAGATCAGTATCATACCTCTACAGATTAATGAAGTTATAGATCAGTATCATACCTCTACAGATTAATGAAATTATAGATCAGTATCATACCTCTACAGATTAATGAAGTTATAGATCAGTATCATACCTCTACAGATTAATGAAATTGTAGATCAGTATCATACCTCTACAGATTAATGAAGTTATAGATCAGTATCATACCTCTACAGATTAATGAAGTTATAGATCAGTATCATACCTCTACAGATTAATGAAGTTATAGATCAGTATCATACCTCTACAGATTAATGAAGTTATAGATCAGTATCATACCTCTACAGATGAATGAAATTATAGATCAGTATCATACCTCTACAGATTAATGAAGTTATAGATCAGTATCATACCTCTACAGATTAATGAAATTATAGATCAGTATCATAACTCTACAGATTAATGAAGTTATAGATCAGTATCATACCTCTACAGATTAATGAAGTTATAGATCAGTATCATACCTCTACAGATTAATGAAATTATAGATCAGTATCATACCTCTACAGATTAATGAAATTATAGATCAGTATCATACCTCTACAGATTAATGAAATTATAGATCAGTATCATACCTCTACAGATTAATGAAATTATAGATCAGTATCATACCTCTACAGATTAATGAAGTTATAGATCAGTATCATACCTCTACAGATTAATGAAATTATAGATCAGTATCATACCTCTACAGATTAATGAAGTTATAGATCAGTATCATACCTCTACAGATTAATGAAATTGTAGATCAGTATCATACCTCTACAGATTAATGAAGTTATAGATCAGTATCATACCTCTACAGATTAATGAAGTTATAGATCAGTATCATACCTCTACAGATTAATGAAGTTATAGATCAGTATCATACCTCTACAGATTAATGAAGTTATAGATCAGTATCATACCTTTACAGATTAATGAAGTTATAGATCAGTATCATACCTCTACAGATTAATGAAGTTATAGATCAGTATCATACCTCTACAGATTAATGAAGTTATAGATCAGTATCATACCTCTACAGATTAATGAAATTATAGATCAGTATCATACCTCTACAGATTAATGAAGTTATAGATCAGTATCATACCTCTACAGATTAATGAAATTGTAGATCAGTATCATACCTCTACAGATTAATGAAGTTATAGATCAGTATCATACCTCTACAGATTAATGAAGTTATAGATCAGTATCATACCTCTACAGATTAATGAAGTTATAGATCAGTATCATACCTCTACAGATTAATGAAGTTATAGATCAGTATCATACCTTTACAGATTAATGAAGTTATAGATCAGTATCATACCTCTACAGATTAATGAAGTTATAGATCAGTATCATACCTCTACAGATTAATGAAGTTATAGATCAGTATCATACCTCTACAGATTAATGAAGTTATAGATCAGTATCATACCTCTACAGATTAATGAAGTTATAGATCAGTATCATACCTCTACAGATTAATGAAGTTATAGATCAGTATCATACCTCTACAGATTAATGAAATTATAGAACAGTATCATACCTCTACAGATTAATGAAGTTATAGATCAGTATCATACCTCTACAGATTAATGAAGTTATAGATCAGTATCATACCTCTACAGATTAATGAAATTATAGAACAGTATCATACCTCTACAGATTAATGAAGTTATAGATCAGTATCATACCTCTACAGATTAATGAAGTTATAGATCAGTATCATACCTCTACAGATTAATGAAGTTATAGATCAGTATCATACCTCTACAGATTAATGAAATTATAGATCAGTATCATACCTCTACAGATTAATGAAGTTATAGATCAGTATCATACCTCTACAGATTAATGAAATTGTAGATCAGTATCATACCTCTACAGATTAATGAAGTTATAGATCAGTATCATACCTCTACAGATTAATGAAGTTATAGATCAGTATCATACCTCTACAGATTAATGAAGTTATAGATCAGTATCATACCTCTACAGATTAATGAAGTTATAGATCAGTATCATACCTCTACAGATGAATGAAATTATAGATCAGTATCATACCTCTACAGATTAATGAAGTTATAGATCAGTATCATACCTCTACAGATTAATGAAATTATAGATCAGTATCATAACTCTACAGATTAATGAAGTTATAGATCAGTATCATACCTCTACAGATTAATGAAGTTATAGATCAGTATCATACCTCTACAGATTAATGAAATTATAGATCAGTATCATACCTCTACAGATTAATGAAATTATAGATCAGTATCATACCTCTACAGATTAATGAAATTATAGATCAGTATCATACCTCTACAGATTAATGAAATTATAGATCAGTATCATACCTCTACAGATTAATGAAGTTATAGATCAGTATCATACCTCTACAGATTAATGAAATTATAGATCAGTATCATACCTCTACAGATTAATGAAGTTATAGATCAGTATCATACCTCTACAGATTAATGAAATTGTAGATCAGTATCATACCTCTACAGATTAATGAAGTTATAGATCAGTATCATACCTCTACAGATTAATGAAGTTATAGATCAGTATCATACCTCTACAGATTAATGAAGTTATAGATCAGTATCATACCTCTACAGATTAATGAAGTTATAGATCAGTATCATACCTTTACAGATTAATGAAGTTATAGATCAGTATCATACCTCTACAGATTAATGAAGTTATAGATCAGTATCATACCTCTACAGATTAATGAAGTTATAGATCAGTATCATACCTCTACAGATTAATGAAATTATAGATCAGTATCATACCTCTACAGATTAATGAAGTTATAGATCAGTATCATACCTCTACAGATTAATGAAATTGTAGATCAGTATCATACCTCTACAGATTAATGAAGTTATAGATCAGTATCATACCTCTACAGATTAATGAAGTTATAGATCAGTATCATACCTCTACAGATTAATGAAGTTATAGATCAGTATCATACCTCTACAGATTAATGAAGTTATAGATCAGTATCATACCTTTACAGATTAATGAAGTTATAGATCAGTATCATACCTCTACAGATTAATGAAGTTATAGATCAGTATCATACCTCTACAGATTAATGAAGTTATAGATCAGTATCATACCTCTACAGATTAATGAAGTTATAGATCAGTATCATACCTCTACAGATTAATGAAGTTATAGATCAGTATCATACCTCTACAGATTAATGAAGTTATAGATCAGTATCATACCTCTACAGATTAATGAAATTATAGAACAGTATCATACCTCTACAGATTAATGAAGTTATAGATCAGTATCATACCTCTACAGATTAATGAAGTTATAGATCAGTATCATACCTCTACAGATTAATGAAATTATAGAACAGTATCATACCTCTACAGATTAATGAAGTTATAGATCAGTATCATACCTCTACAGATTAATGAAGTTATAGATCAGTATCATACCTCTACAGATTAATGAAGTTATAGATCAGTATCATACCTCTACAGATTAATGAAATTATAGAACAGTATCATACCTCTACAGATTAATGAAGTTATAGATCAGTATCATACCTCTACAGATTAATGAAGTTATAGATCAGTATCATACCTCTACAGATTAATGAAGTTATAGATCAGTATCATACCTCTACAGATTAATGAAATTATAGAACAGTATCATACCTCTACAGATTAATGAAGTTATAGATCAGTATCATACCTCTACAGATTAATGAAGTTATAGATCAGTATCATACCTCTACAGATTAATGAAATTATTTTTGTTATAGGTGACCGGAACGCCCACGAATGTAGAAAAAGCTAAGCAAGCATTGACTGAAAAGATTGTTGAGATGGAAAAAGAAAAAGAGGACAGGAAGCTCAGGTGAATTTCATTTCATAATCTATACTTTTAAAGTATTAATAAGACAATGCCTTTGCTTTATGGATCGGTTGATTACGCTGGAACATTTGTCTCTGTCATTTTCTTTACATGTAAAGAGTAAGGAAAATAACAAAATTTAAGATTTTTCTCGTTGTTATTTTCATCATTTTCCATTATCATAATTTTTTTTTTTTCGAATAAAAGTAATTGAACACACACACAGTACGTTAAATTATATTTTGATGTAGAATTCAATACGTTTCCGCTATTATTTACGCCAAAAGATGAACCAACGCAAGCACTTTTGGTGATTTTCTGTTTTTTTAACAATAATCTGTGAGGTTTCTACGCAATTTAATATTTGTAGCAACTAGATTTAGCTTGTATGTTGCTTGTTTTTTTTGTGTCTACAACTTTACGTTTTCTATATAAAAAGATAAACCTCCCACACCATATTTTCATACTACTGACCCTTAAAATAAGACTTTGTTTAACAGATCATATGAGCTCAAATTCAAAGTGGACCCAGAATATCATCCTCTTGTTATTGGCAAGGGAGGTTCTGTAATCACCAAAATCCGAACTGACTATGGAGTACAAATAAACCTGCCGAAACGCGGTGAGCCCGATGACGACATCATCACGATACAAGGTTACGAAGACAAGGCTCACCAGGCCAAGGACGCCATTATGGCCATTGTTCACCAACTCGTAAGTATTCTGTTGTTCATAAGCTTTTGTATGTAGGAATAATGTAAATGGAAATTATACAATTATACATGCTGAAAGCAAACGATGACGCTCGTGCGAGAAAATATTCTGATTTGTTACACACATTCAAAACAGGTGTCGAGATATGAATTCAATTACCTAGTACCTTTATGGAATAGAATGAATTATAAAATAGAATAAGTTACAATTTAAAAAGTCAATAGAAAAATCTTTCATATTTTGCATTGATTTATTGTCAGCTCAAATGTAGCAGATTTAAAAAAAATCTTAAAATGTTTAAATTTTAACCTTTATCTAGATCAAATAGAGCTGAAATTTGTATGACAGTCTATTTTACTCCTAAATTCGCTCATACGCTCCAGGAGCGTAGTCATGTTAATTAAACAAATCAATCCAAAGGTTCATAATAAAGTTTAAAAAAAAAATTACCATAGTTCGACGACCTCCGTGGTCGAGTGGTTTGTACACCGGTTTTCAAGGTGTCGCCATCTCTAAGGTCCCGGGTTCGATCCCCCGGCTGGGTCAAACTAGCTAGAAAACTAACTTTTCTCTATTGGCTCGGATCTGGGTGTTTGTAGTTCCACCGTTGTATCTGATTTCCATAACACAAGTGCTTTAGCTACGTTTACTTTGGAATCAGAGCAATGTTTGTGTGTGATGTTGTCGAATTTTTATTCTATCCATAATAAAAAATAATAAAGCAAGCATTACAAAATTGTGTGTGTTAATTTAGTTAGATTTTTATTTTTTTGTAATTGTAATATATAAAATCTTAGATGTTGTCATTGAGGAAGAGTGGGACCTCCTGACACAAGTGTTTTTATAGTTATTTATGCAACTATAATGAGGGGTATTAAAACAAGAATGTAGTATCATAATATGAGTGTTTTAATATCTAATTATGTACAGTTGCATACAAGACTTTATCTACCTACACCCATTTTTTATGTTGTTATTTGGGAAACAAACAATATTTAAATACATATGGATTAAAAACACTCATGATATTTATCTACACCCATGACTGCTCTATGAAAGGTTTCGACTTTGACCTTGAACCCACATTCGTGTTTTAATACCCCGCATAAATAACTATGAAGACCTCCGTGGTCGAGTGGTTTGCACGCCGGTTTTCAAGGCGTCACCATCTCTTGAGGTCCCGGGTTCGATCCCCGGTTGGGTCAATGTAGGAAATGAACTTTTCTATATTGTCTCAGGTCTGGGTGATTGTGATACCACTGTTGTCTCTGATTTCCATAATACAAGTGCTTAGCTACTTACTTTGGAATCGGAGCAATGTATGTGATGTTGTCAAATATTTATTTATGATAGGAGATCCCAACCACAATATCTTTATTTTATTTTAACTTTTTCAATCGTGACCAGGACAATCAATCCCGCGAGGAAGTGGACATAGACCCGCGCGTGCACCGGCGGCTGATCGGGCTGCGCGGCAAGAACATCCGGCGCATTATGGACGAGTACAAGGTGGACATCCGGTTCCCCAAGAACAACGAGGACAGCCTCGTGCTCATCACCGGCGACGAGGACAACGTGCTCGACGCTAAGGACCACCTGCTCAATCTCGCCGAGGAATACGTGAGTTATACATTATTACTCACTCACTCACACATTTACACACACACACACTCATTCTCACACACACACACACACACACATAATAAAAAATATAATAATTATATAACTTACTTACTAAATTCGTTTGTTCATACATAGTATGTAAGTGTTACGATGGAGCGGGGCTGTCTGTCACAATCACAAGTATTGTAATACTCACTAGGCAGTCCCAACCTGCTGTTTTGAAAACCAATGTTTTGTAAAAGACTACAAAAATACATTTTTGATTTTTTTTTTATTACAAATTACACTTAAGGCGATTAGCTTCCTCACAGTGGCGCCCTCACCTTAAATAAATTTATTGCTCACTAAGTACATAATGTATAGAAAATTCAAACGTTGAGATTGAAGCTAAGGTTCTATAGTTTATTTAAAAACTATAACCTCTGTAAAATATAGTTCGTTGTAGTAGTAGTAGGCAAAAGAGCAAAAAGTGGCCACTTTGGTCACTTTTGACTACTGTGTCCGAGGTGCGAGACACATTTTTCAATTGCGCACTCAGATTTAAGAAATCTTGAGAAAACATGAAATGTGCAAGCGACAGGGCTGCAGTCAGCTGCAAAATCGCTACGGGCTCTTACGGTTCTATTATGGTTCAATTTGGAGCGCAGTGCTGCGGTAGCACTGCTGCTTGCTGCCGAGATCGGAATCATCCCTTAAATGTGTAAGTTTGTGGGTTTGGATGTTTGTTCCTCAATCACGCAAAAACGGCCTAACAGATTTGGATGAAATTTGAGACACATAGTTTATGGATTAAAATATAGGATACTTTTTAACCCGGTCAAAGGTTTCTAGGGATTTTCCGAATGATGCATGTCCACGCGGACGAAGTCGCGGGCGGATGCTAGTACTCAATAATTTTCTGAAATTGATCTAGATTCTAGAACATCAGCCTGACGAGCGAGAAAATAGAAATATAAATTTTATTTGTTCGAAACACCAAACAACATTAATTGTACAAATTAATCAAATAAAATAGTTAAGGTACAAGTTCAGCGACAAAGTTACATTAAAATAAAATAATAACTGTCAAAAATCTAATAATTAATTATATAGGTATGTCATTTTAAATTGATTTGTTATAATTTCTTATCAATTCAACGGGTACATTTATAATAATTAAAGAATTTATTCAGATTGTAAAAACAATTTTCTTTGAGCCAGTGAAATAATTTAATTTAAATTCTATAATTTGTGATTCCCTTATCAATGTTGGAATCTTATTGAATATTTTTATTGCCATTACTACAGTTTTTTCGATAAAGGGAACTTTTACAAGCAGACATTTTCGGCAAATGTTTTGTCTCATATGATCGAATGAATGAAATCTATATTCACTAAAAATAGAGTACAATTTAGTTGTTACTTATTTGTAGTCCGTCTATTTTACCAACATGGGGCATGTGAATTTATGAAAAATTAAAAAATAGAATAATACAATTTAAAAAGATGCTAATTAATGTTAATGTCAATAGTCAATCAGAATTATTAATTAATAGTTAATAATAGAAAAATGAAATCCCAAGGACTTTTGGCTTTTCATTGTCAAAATGAAATTTTACATTTTGATGTTGAGTGCGTGTGTTTGTCTTGCTCACATTTGCATACCACAAAATGACAAAATTCCTCAGTCGACTTTGGACTTCACATCATTTTGCAGAAATCAGTTAGTGATTGAAAACATTACCTAGGGCGACTTGCACTATAAATTGAATATTTATTTATCTTTTATTGGGAAACAAACAGCCTTATACATTACATAGTAATAACTTAATATATACTAACTGATTTGCCAAAAAAGTTTCCACTTATAATAATTTACATTGAATTCGCTAAGTACGTACTAAAGAGTTAAGATGTTTTTTTTTGCACTATTGAATAAAAACGAACAACGAATGAGTATTGTGAATTTATCAGTACATTTAAGAGGTTATACTACACAATATTTAAAATATCAATGCGGTTGTTTAAGTACCACTTAAACACAATTTCGTATACGAATTCGAATCGTATATCCATAGCCTTCTTTATTTTACAAGCTATGAACTTAAGTTTGGCAACGTCTGTTAGTGTCAGTTCGTAGTCATGGCGTCGGTTAGTCTCCATACTAAATGTATGCGAATATTTCAATTTTAAAAAGTCGATATTTTCTTTCGTAGTAATCGTGCGGGGTTGAAAATATGAAAATAATGTAGTTTTTTATTGAAGTTCTTTATATATTAAACAATAAGAAAAATATCAATTTTAACCAGGAAAAAAGGCTGTCAAAGATGTCATCTTTTTTGTTGATTTTTTCTCAGCAGGGCGTTGATTAACACGCCCTCTAATTATAAATCTTTATAGGTCTAGGTCTAAATATAGGTCTTTTAAAGACAAATATTTGCTGTTAATATACTTTATATCAATTGTTAATACTTTTGGAGTTAAAGGTTATTAAAGTATAAAACTGGTTTATTGTCTATGGTAGTTGAACTACCCCACCTCTAGCATTGAATGGTATATCATTAGAAAGGGTTTTATATGAAAAATATTTGCTGACACTTTTTATCAATAGTTAGTATTTTCGGAGTTTTAGGTCATTAATGTTATAAAATTTGGCTGATTTCAGAGCGATTTAACTCTCAAAGTAGTAATAGTAAACGTTTGCTGTCATACAATAAAATGTTTCAAATTTAAAGACCTTTCCAATGATGTAAGATTCATTGCTAGAGGAGGCCTAGATCAAAAATGCTCATCATACTAAAGGACCCCGAAAAGGTCAAACAATTCGACTCAAACCTCATGTCCTAATAAATAAATAATAATAATAAATATAAAATCTTGATTGAAATAATCTTCCATCACAATTTAAACGCAGATAATATAAAAAAAAACAATAATAAAAAAATAATTATTAAACTATGTGCTTGATTGACCACATGCAATGTTGCCGTTCTGCTCACTTCATGGCTTGGAATTATAGAAGGCTATGGTATAACACAATGTATGTATGATACAAATATTTAATTTATGGTGCAAATCGGGATTTGTTTATTATTATTAGGGAAACATACAATGTTTTATAAGACCTATATAAACTTAACTTAAATTTTAACGCATGGATTAATGTACTGTTGCTGTTAAAATAATACTTATTGATGCACAAAAAGGTACATTCCCCGAAATGTCCACTTCTCAAAAGGTACATTCCCCGAAATGTCCACTTCTCAAAAGGTACATTCCCCGAAATGTCCACTTCTCAAAAGGTAGCTACATTCCCCGAAATGTCAATTTCTCAAAAGGTACATTTCCCGAATTGTCCACTTCCCAAAAAGTACATTTCCCAAAATGTTCACTTCCCGTAATGTACATTATTTCCCAAAATCTATCTTTCCCAAAATTTACATTCTTAGAACAGATAGAATAACTAATTGGATAAAAATATGTATATAAAAAAAGTTTTTTTAATAATAGAAGTTAACCTCCCATAGTCAAAGTCAAGTCGTGATATAGTGTTTTATCGACACTCAACTGTCAAAATCCATTGTATTTTGACAGTTAAACGCTGTAACTAATCCAGCTTGCCAGCTTATGAGTTCCAATGATGACTGTCTTATGAGTTCCGATGATGACTGCAAGTTTAGGCTTAAAGTTCATGCGGTTAATGCGGCTTTGCTATTCCTATTTGTTTTAAGAGTGTACATTTTGGGAAAAATACATATCGGGAAATGTACCTTTTGGGAAGTGGACATTTGGGAAAATGTACCTTTTGAGACCGTTGTACATTATGGGAAGTGTACAGTTTTAATCTGTTATCTATCACACAGTTCATTTAAAATACTAATTAGGTAACTTGATTTTGTGACAGTTGCAAGATGTGGTAGACCGATACCAACGGCCAACGGGGCCGTCGCTGAGCGACTTCGGCGACGTGCTCGGCGCAACGGTGGCGGCCGCGGCCGAGAGCGCCGCGGGCGCGGGAGCGGGAGCGGGCGCGGGCGCGAGCGCGGGCGGTGCCCCCGCGGGCCCCAAGGCCGGGTTCGTGGTGAAGGGCGGGCCCTGGGAGCAGCGCGCCCCCGACACCGCGTCCACGCACGAGTTCCCCACCATGCCCGGCGCCCCGCGCGCGCCCGCCGCCGCCGCCGCCGCCACCGCCGCCCCCGCCCCGCAACCCTCCCCCGCGCCCTGGGGACCGCGTCGCTAAATTGAAACAACATCGAATACGCATCGACCGAACGAAACCTACACCGATCTCACCGCCTCCTAGCCGACGAAAATTACAGCTGGAATAATCTAATGTTCCGATGATGACTGCAAGTATAATCTTAAAGTCAATTCGGTCAGGTTGTGTTCTATATCGATAAAAACATGGATAGTCAAATGTTACAACTTAAAGGAATCGGTGAAATCGGTACTTAGTCATATTCATATATCATGGGCGTAGGAAAAATAAACGTAAAATACTACGCGGTTAAAATTAACTCAGATCGCGTACTGCAGTCGATCTCGAGTCGACATGAACCGTTTCGTTCTTTTGATTCGTGTCCGAAGCCTTTGCGACTCGTTACGAAGACAGTTATATAATATTATTAAATTAAAATATTAGTATAACGCGATATATATAATATATTGTATACACGTTTTATGAAGTCTGCCGGTAGAATAGAGAATGTACGCCACGGAGTTACATGGCGGGCTGGCGACAGCGGCCTACTCGCGGGAGCCCGGGCGACTGTGCCTCAGTAATTTGTAAACTATAGTAAGATCCAACTCTGAATCTACGTATTGTATCCGCACTCTTAGAAAGAGTATCCCATATTCCATATTCGTCGTATTTCTCAGTATATACATACCTCTTATACAGAGGAAAATCCAGTCAATCGAATTCGTCTCGATCGAGATTTTACAATGAAATAAAAACTGATTATTGTATTGTGCTTACTATTAGTATTTATTATCGCCATGTGTTGTTATTATTATCATTTGTTCTTTTCCCTAAATTGCCATTCTCGCAAAGGTTTTTTCCTTATTTTATTTAGTGGGAATTTATTATGTAAGTAATCTAATTTTATGCATTCTCGTCGACAGAATAATTAATAATTATGTTTCTACGTACTTATTGGATAAATTTACAATGAAATGTCTATTTTTCATAATAATTTTCATTATTGTTTTTTTCTATACTATGTTTTATAAGTGTTGCCTACAATAAATGAATCAGTAAGTAATAAATAATAAGACAAGATTGAATATTTTTACAAAGTAATTTGTACATAGTAAATTGCGTTTGAAATATTAATAAAATCTTTTACAAGATTGTTGTATTTATTATTTCTTTTGGATGCAGGTACTTTTTATAACCACACCGTTGCCATAAGAGACATAATTAGGGTTCCATCTGTACCCAAAGGGTGAAAACGGAACCCCATTACTAAGATTCCACTGTCCGTCTGTCTGTCACCAGAGGGCCTAGTATGAGTTGGTTTTTTGTACTCACTTCACTTTGCGAATAGTTAACTATCGTCTTCTCTGTATCGTCTCGGCTGTATCTCATGAACCGTGATAGCTAGACAGTTGTAACATACAATAAACGTGTTTTTTTTTTTTTTTTTTTTTTTTTTTTCCGATTTTTGGTACGGAACCCTTCGTGCGCGAGTCCGACTCGCACTTGGCCGGTTTTTTTTGCTGATTTGATTTTCATAGTGAAGAAATATAATTTGGATCTCGAAAACGGAACGTCGCGTCGCGTCGTCGGTCGCAGCGATTTGGGCGTTTGTGCACCAAGTACCCAAGTACCTACACTAAATTATTTTATAGACCGTAAAATGTTGTGTTTGATCAGTTTTTAGTAAGTAGTACGGCTCTTTTCAACCAAGTACGGTCCCATCCGGCAGAAAGCATGAAACTTGGCATGCATATAGATTTTACGTATACAATAAAATATAGAAGTAGCAGCAAGCCGTAAAGTGATTTTTTCCCCCCTGGGGGGCCGTTTTGTGTCCCACATTGCAGTTTTTATTTTTTTTTATAAAAAACGGTGAAAGCTACAACAAAACTGTCTAGGAACAATATATTTGTCATTAAATTCTCTATTAACCATTTTCTGAATGAAAGTGATAGCACTTATATTTTTCAAATTATGTTTGCCTTTCACCCGATATTTTTTTATAAAACCACTTTGTGGGAAAACGTATAGGATAACACTCAATTTTTTTCGTTAAAGAATGAGACTTGGCACACTTGTTCCTTAGGTGGACCACAGTGGAAGCCGATATCGGTATTCGTTAGAAATTTATCGTCACTGGATTTTTTTTTTTGGAAAATTTTAGATGTTCGGCCCATTGATATATCAAAACAAAGTTTAGATGCGTTATGCGCCAACATCATGCAATTTAAAACAGCGACAGGTACTGCAGATACACACATTGACATATTACATCAATAGTGGGACAAAAATGAACGCCACCATACGGAATCCCTGTCGTTAGAAAGAGATAAACAGACATCATAAGTTCGTCTGATACGCTGCATGCTCATTGGCGCGTCTCGCTCTTTGTAAAAAAATGGCCGATTAGATTAGAGTAATACAAAATACGAAAATACATTTTACGGTTAAATACAGTACTTACGTGTGAAATAAAACATTTTTCCGATCTCTGACTGTTGCTGTATAATTTGCACATCGTTTATAGACGCAGGAAGGCATTTTTGATCAGAATGTCACGGTTTTTTAGTGTCTGTCTGACGAGAGTGATGTGTGTTTACGTGTCACAAGCCTGTGTCGGACTAATTGAAAGTCGGGCAATTACCTTACTTTCGTCTTGCCATTGTGGAGTGCGGGTAACGCATCTAAACTTTGTTTTGATATATCAATGGTTCGGCCTTTCAATTACGGCAATTATTTTTTTTGCATGTAAATGTGTTTTTTTACTTCTGAAAATGATTTAGCAGTTATTACGCCCAACAGTACGCGTGGCGTCAGAAAATTTCACCCCCTCCCCCTCCCCCCCAGCAGGGTGTCTCCTGGGCGTTTTCCACTGTGGTCCACCTAAGGAACAAGTGTGCCAAGTCTCATTTTTTAACGAATAAAAAATATCCTATACGTTTTCCCACAAAGTGGTTTTATAAAAAAATATCGGGTGAAAGGTAAACATAATTTGAAAACTGTAAGTGCTATCACTTTCATTCAAAAAATGGTTAATAGAGAATTTAATGACAAATATATTGTTCCTAGACAGTTTTGTTGTAGCTTTCACAGTTTTTTATAAAAAAATAAACCGCAATGTGGGACACAAAACGCCCCCCCCCAGGGGGGGAAAAATCACTACGACTTGCTGCTACTTCTATATTTTATAATAATGTACGTAAAAGCTACATGCATGCCAAGTTTCATGCTTTCTGCCGGATGGAACTGTACCTAGGTATAATATAGGTTCTAAAGTAGGAAGGTAGGTAGTAAGTATTATACAATTACCGTAACTACTCATTTTGAGCACCAGTTACGTAATATAAATAATGGACCCCTAAACGATCAAAATTGCTTGTCAATCATTTACATTGCATCGGCTTGTCAATCACATTTTGTTCATCTAATGGACCCCCTAAACGATCAAAACTGCTAGGCGATTGCGTAAAGTCAATCGTATTCATTTGACAGTTCATATTGTATCATAAATAATATACAGCTTGGCCATAAAGAGTTGAAATTGAATAAAATGGAACTAAAATTTTTCAGTACAAAATATAGTCAGTGTTGCCAGACGTGTTTACATAGAAAGTGGCGCCCTCAATTTTTGTCAACTCTTTATGGTCGAGCTGTATGTCATCCCATACAAATTGCAGCCGAAGGAATACGATATGAATTGTCAAATGAATATGATTAGGGGCGTGGCCTACTTTTGATTGGCCACGATAATCTATCTATTCTGTGGTGCTTGTCAAGCATCGCTCCTAGACGATCAAAATGTGATTGACAAGCCGATGCAATGTAAATGATTGACAAGCAGTTTTGATCGTTTAGGGGGTCCATGATTTAAGCGATGCTTGATAAGCACCACAGAATAGATAGATTACCGTAGCCAATCAAAAGTAGGTCACGCCCCAAATGGTAAATGCAATGTAAATGATTGACAAGCAGTTTTGATCGTTTAGGGGGTCCATAAAAGCCCTGCTATAAGAGCCCATAGTAGGGCCCCTGTTCAAATGCAGGCCTTAAACAGGGGGCTTACCATCAGCAAAATAAGAAACCGTTCAGTTCAAATGCAGGTCTTAAACAGGACTGCTCAAGGCCTGCTTTCATACTAACCGTTGAGGTCATAGTACGAAAAAGTAAGGCAGTTTAATATAAGCCCTGCTATAAGAGGTCATAGTAAGGCCCCTGGACTGCTTAAGGCCAGGGGGCTTACCATCAGCAAGAAACCGTTCAGTTCAAAAGCAGGCCTTAAACAGGACTGCTTGTGTTATGGCCTGCTTTCATACTAACCGTTCAATATAAGCCCGGCTATAAGATGCCCCTGCTTTTGAACTGGGGCCTTACTATGAACGATGCATAAAAGCGCAGTGTTTAAGGTCTGCTTTTGAACTGAACGGTTTCTTATTTGCAGATGGTAAGCCCCCTGCAAAATTGCTACTCTGCGCAAGCTTCATTGTTTATGGTTTGGTACAAGTTATGTTGGTGGTTTATGTGGTGTTATTTTTATTGTCATTTTAGTGTGAAGCTTGTAGGTGGTGGCTACCACAACCAGAAAATCGAGACCAAGGGGCTTACCATCAGCAAATAAGATACCGTTCAGTTCAAAAGCAGGCCTTAAACAGGACTGCTTAAGGCCTGCTTTCATACTAACCGTTGAGGTCATAGTACGAAAAAGTATTGGCAGTTCAATATAAGCCCTGCTATAAGAGCTCATAGTAAGGCCCCAAATTATATGCTATCACACAAGAGCGACAGAGACAGACTTAATAAGATAAACAAAAGATAATTTTCACTTGTACCACAAAACTGCACCGATTTTAAGACACAATTATCCACTATGAAATAATTTGCAAATAATTAAAATAGCCACCAAAATGAACTTGACAAAATAGCGCCAAAAACTCCTATATCCATTCTGTGTCTGGAGCCGCCAATGTGAGGCGTCTATTCGAAGCGTCAGAAAAATCGCGCAATAAAACGTCGAAAAAGATCGCTCAAGCACTTCCCGTCAAGCACGTACTATATCCCGTTGGCATGAATCGGAACGCGGCCAAAATATGTCAATCAATGTCAAAATGACAGATGTCAAATGACGGACGGGACGGGGGTGTGTGCTATGTATGTAGGTTAGGTATCGTAGTACGTATTGATTGCATTGCATTTTTATTTTACGAATATTGTTTATTTGTATTGTAGGTATATTTTAATTTGTAACCCATATATTAAAAAAAATCGAGACGAAAAAATTAGAAATTATTGATTGTTATGTATTCTATAGTGAATTTATTGTTTTGAGTTATTTGAAGTTACAGACATTGAATTTATGTTCTATGTTTTCTCTACTTCCACTCAAGTTGAACTTATCTATCTTTCCCCCACACCTTCCACACTATGGTAGATACGAATTCTAATAAATCTGTGTAAGTATTTGTCAAACTATGAAATCTGTAAGTGTGCTGGTACTTACCCATAAAAGTAACATGACCTGAAGTCATGTGTATCAATTGTATAATTTTGACCCACCTATATAATTTTTATAACATTTTTGTTTTTAGAAGCTTAAGTGTTCCTTTCACTTCAGCTGGCACAGCTTCTCTAGTAAGAGAGGTGCTAGATGTTGATAAAGAACTTAAGAGCAGTGAAGTAAAAAGAGAAATAAGTGTAATTGGAGAAAACATACATATGTAAGTAAACTATATAATTATCTTGTTTAGAAAACTTGGTTGGAGTACAGGAAAGGGTGTGCAAGGTCCACAAGACTTAAAATAATTTTGAGATTTGAATTTCCTGATCTATATTTATACCTACTTTTTATAATTATTTCAGTAAGATTGGATGAAAATAAAGTACTTTTACTTTAGTCATAACTTATGTCGTAAACATCATACATAGTTTCTTATAAAATAGTGATTAACTCGTCAACGCCCGCTGTGCCCTATCGGGCACAAACAACAATAGAAATCTATTGTTGTATTTTTTTCCGGGCGTTAAAGAGTTATAGATATAGATTTCACTGTCTTGTAAGCAGAGCAGTGGGGTAAAGGCCGGGGGTGAGGGATCGGGGGCCAAGCACCCACCACAAAAATACTTAGGGTTGTAATCAATTAGGTTAGATTAGAACTGCAACCAAGAACGATCCGCAGGAGTGGCCGGCAAGGTGCCAGAAACGGTGTTTTTTTAAACTCAATGACCTGGCTTTTGGGTCATTGACCCTTAGCCCATGACATCTAGGTCAATGAATCAAAGTCATTGACCTTAATGCCTATGTGTTGTTGCATCAAGTAGACTGAATAGAAAATTACACTTAAAAAAAATGAAAGAAAAGCATTATCTCAAATTAATCTTTAATATATTACTTATTTAACAATAATATGCTAGTTTTTAAGAATTAATAATGGTTTTTGTTACAGAAAATTTGATGGTCCGGATCTTAAAAAAATAAGAGTGGCAGTTAATTCTATCATTAAAAGTATTTTGTTAATAATCAAAACTGTAGATATGTTTCCAAATTCAGTTTAAACATGCCTGAACACACTCCAGCCCCAACCCATGCAAGATCACTGTATGGATTTTTTATGTACTTGTTCAGCAAAACTATTCTAGGTGTATATTGCATCTGGGCTTTTATACCAGATCATTATTTACATTATTTCAATATATATTACTATCCACAAAAGTACTGGTCTACAGCAGTTCCTGTTCAGTGCTTACTGGCCTTAACATTGTTTGCTTTCATTATTTGTCCCAGTTCTAATTTAATACTAACAACTAACATTGACAGTATTAACACAATAAGTGATCCTTATTCTGGACATACTAATAAAAGAATTATCACTCAAAGTCGTTCTGCAAATTGTATATGCTATGACCTTAACAAGTGTAAAAAATGTTGTTATACAAGTACATGTGATGAGAGTAAGGTACCACCATTACAAGATTTAAACATAAGATTTGTATGTAGAAAACTGTATCTTGATAAATAAAATGCATTTGATGCCATTTCTTTTTTAACCACTCTTTCTATTGGACCTAACTACTACCTAAATCTTCTCCATTCACTCCCTGGTTGGCCATCATCAGATCACAGTTTGGTCAATTCGTGACGAAGAACCAAGGCTTCTAAGTTATCTCGTTTGTATGAAAAAAAATGCGTGGAAATGATGTAACACATAACTTGCTACTACTATAGGTACTTTGTTGAAGTAATAAATTTATTTTTATTACTCGTAAATCAAGTCAATATTTAAAATAAGCTAAATACGTTAGTTTAGGCATTGGTCCATTGGTTTAGGCTTAGAAAATTAACACCTAGAACGATAGTTCTCTACAAAGCGCACTGTATTTTGTAAAGAACAATTTAGAACTTTTTAAAACCCGAAATAATTTTAATGATAGAAATGTGCGTAACCCTAATAGGTTAATATATAATAATATGCCAAGATTAGCGTTTTACCGAAAACAGTGTAATTGTATGTGTGTAAAAAATTTTAATGCTTTGCCAAATGTTATAAAGGAGTTACCCAGTACATTATTCAAATCGAAATTATTGACATGGCTTAAGGACAAAAAATTTTATAAAGTTGGTGACATGTTTATAAAATAATAATTTAATGTAAGTATAATGATTTTCTATCGACATGTTATTGAAATTATTAATTTGATGAATTTATTAATTAATTAATTTGATGTTCTTAAAGGTGAATTATTTTTATTTTTATTAATTTTGACATTATTTAAGTATGGAATAATTTAATGAATTGTATTTTTTCTATTAATTTTAAATGGCATGTATTGTTTATTTTCGTAATGTAATACTTTTGATAAATACCAGCGTTAAATTCTTTTTAAATTGCATGCCTCCAAAGGTAAAATATGCGGATATTTCTGTTTGACATCTTGTTGTACCATATTTTTGCAATAAATTATGATTATGATTATGTCAGAGGCAACAAAAACAGCCAAAATGACCCCGTTTTCAGATTTTTATTCTCCATTATTACCTAATCATACCGAATAAGCACAAAACAGTTTCAATTTTCGTACATTTATTAGATTAGTTACAATATTATTGGATTTTAATTACGATTAGGTAACGTATGAAGGATATAAATCTGAAAACTAAGCCATTCTGACTTAGTATTAGTTGCCCCACTTTGCATACGAGGACATGCCTTCTAGGTGTTATTATTCTTTTAGGGTTTAGGCTGATCCCAGACCTACCGGTTTAATTTCTTTGCTTTGCTGTTCGGCAAATGGCAATGGACCGCCGGCCAAGAGGCTCATTTTCAATCTATCGCATATTTTCAAAGTAGATTTCACATATATGTATGTTCTTGTGAACTTTGTTCCGTAAACGATTGTTATGTATTCACAAAAAAATAGTTCAGGTAGGTAATGATGCCACCCACGACCCCGTTCACAATTTATATAAATATGTGATCGATTTATTTTTAGCAATCGGAGACCATGTTCAGGGTGGCATATCTCCCAGAAGCTTCCTGCTTCGCAACCCAGACGATGATATTTGATAACACCAAGCTAATGGCTATCTTGCCAATTTGGTGGTCCCAATATGCGATAGATTGAAAATGACCCTGGTTGGCCGGCGGTCTAAACAGCAAGGTAGAACAGCAAAGCAAAGAAAAGAAACCGGCAGGTCTGGGGGGACCCTTAGGTAAGGACTTTCCTTCCCTCCCTAGTTGGCAATCCTGATTTCTTGGTTTGTATTATGTAGGTAGGTAGTAAATTGTTTAGGTAAGTAAGCTAGCTACCTACCACACTAATGCTGTGTACATAATATCGACGAAGGTAGGTACTCTCGCTAAACACAACCGACTTGCTCTGACGATAAGGAAGGTCCGGTTTTTATAGCTTATTCTTACGGCGCGGCGGGCGGAGCGGCGCAAGCGGGTAGGGTGTTTATAAGGGGGGTAGACGAAAACGTTGAAGTTGAGTAGATAGATGGATAGACAAGACAACTATTTCCCTTCAACCTACGGCAGTGCCGATTAGCCCATAAGGGGCATCACGTCTTGGGGGACAGACATAATAAAATAATAATTCGAAACGGCTCTCGAGCTGCTTGCGGCTCTGTCAAGAATCACCATGTACGTAGGTTCGTGCCATGTACGCACGACAACACGTTAGGTTAAACAGTTGAACTACGGCTCTTATTACGTACGGCATAAAGGCGGTCTCAAGGTCAACATGTATAGTCTGACGTGCCGTTGACTGTACTTGTACTAATCTAAACATATAAAATTCTCTGATTCAATGTTGAGATAGGCGTGGAGCCCTAACAACGGCTGAAGGTAGAGACACCATTTTTGGAGGGTAGATACCTTTCATGATGTAGATGAGCACTAAGAAAGGATTTTGGAATATTCCTGTTATACAGGTTGTTCAAGTTTGTATGAGAATTTGTATAGAGTTGAAGTAGAGACACAATTTTTGGAGGGTAGATACCTTTCATGGTGTTTTGGAAAATTCCCGTTATACAAGGTGCTACAGGGTGTTCCAGTATGTATGGGAATTTGTATAGGGCTGAAGATAGATACGCCTTTTTTGGAGATTCCTTTCATTATGTAGATGAGCACTAAGAAAGGATTTTAGTAAATTTCCGTTATACAGGGTGCTACAGGTTGTTTAAATTTGCATGAGAATTTGTATAGGATTGAAGTAAAGACACTATTTTAGTGAAAGCATTTTGTAAAATTCCCTTTATACAGGGTGCTACAGGGTGTTCCAGTTTGTATGGGGATTTGTATAGGGCTGAACCATTTTGCTGGTAGAGATACTATTTTTGGAGGGTAGCACTAAGAAAGGGTTTTGGAAAATTCCCGTTGTACAGGGTGCTACAGTGTTCCAGTTTATACATTTTTTTTATGGGAAAATTTAAATGTGTGAAATGAGGTCTATACTGATAAATACCTAGGTATATTGGTAAACCGTGACTTTCAAAATAAATGCACAACTATCTTAATCACGCGAACGAAGTCGCGGGCAAAAGCTAGTGCTAAATAAAATGATAGTTCCCTAACAACAGGAAGGTGTAAGTACATACTTACCGAACATCCAAAATTCATATCCTGGCCATAACATGACATAATAATTTAGTCAACCTTATTAACAGTATGCTATTAAAGCATTTTGAAAAAAGAAATATATGTAGCTTACTTCCGCAAACAAAATATGCAAGATGCACCGCCCGCCCGCCCGCAAAAGTAAGCAAAAGTTTTGTTTGCGGAAGTAAGCTACATATATTTCTTTTTTCAAAATGGTTTGGGACTTCCGCCAAGTGACGCCTGATTCAATCAAATATTAAAGCATTATTATTATGTGGGTAGGTCAAACTAAGTGAAACCATAATTTATGGAGCTCAATGTTAATATATTTTTATAAGGATAAAACAACACTTCCCATGATTAGTACAAAATAAAATTAAATATATTGTTAGTTTTTACATAGGTAAAATTTATTTAAAAGTACAGAACATATTATGAAGGACTACACACTGAATTGAGATAAAATACTTAGTACTGACTTTGAAAAATGATGTAAGCCACTTTTAGTATTCACAATATGAACTTATTGCATCATTAATGATTATTTGGCAGACCAAAAGAGATTTTCCAACAGTGCATAGGTCATTAAACCTAATAAATATAATAGTGAAATTTGGAATAGAAGCTGTAAGAAAATCTGCAATTAGACTAGCCACTACATCTTATATACCGAAACATTATGGCTAAGAAACTTTAATATGTGATGTTCCAGCATACAAGTTCAGTTGCATGCAGGCAACAAGGGGCCAGCATACACCCAAATGTAAATTAATTTTAAGTAATAGTCATAGATAGTAATTTTAATATATTTTGTACAATAAAATACAATTAAGTACAACTTGTAGCAAAGATATTAAAGAGAGTAATATTTATCTCAAGTGTTAAAGCTGCAATAACGTGTGTGTACGCACAAGGCATATTTACACAGCACACACGCACGGCAACGACACACCATGTGCTGCACACTATAGTACATAATTAATTTTATTACTTAATAGAATATAAAGACACGCCCAAGCTGAGAACTCTCCCACTTACTTTACATATTTCAATGCATGATTAGCCAATGAACATGCCTGTACTTCACTAGCATTTTGCTATTAAATAATACATCGATCGTCGCTTAATATCACAGCTAATTATGCTTTGAAAATTATAGACATGTCTAATTTTCACTAATGTAGATAACAATGTAGAGTATAAGTAGACAATCTGAATAAATTTACATTACAATATCATGTCTTTTCATATGAAAAATTTAAAATTACATTACCAAAAATTAAACAGTGCAGCGCATTATAAATAAATGTGCATACCTTAACATTTAATTGACTAAATAAATTTGTTGCCTGCAGATCTGACATATTTTAAATATCGAGAGGTAATATCTTAAGAGAAATTTTAACTTTAACTATTGAAAAAAAGTTAAATCCAAATTTATAAATATTTTGTATCTATTATGACAATTCCCTTCAAATCCACCTAGTTATTATGAATGTGAAATATCATTCCAAAAGCTGAGTCTCCCTCACACATATTTCACTACCACTGTTGACGTGGACCAAAGATTAAGGATCGAAGAGAAATAGTAACTAACACTTCACGAGTGTGCATTGCTGTTTACATGTGGCTTCTTTTCCTGTGTGTCTGGTGTACGCTGGCCATCACGCCTGGGAGGCATACGTTCATTGATTGCATCCAACCCTTTAGCCTCGGCAAATGAAGTGATCTTGTGATTTGGAGAAAATCCTTGCAGAGCATTCTTTAATGACGTTTTGCCGCCAGAGAGAGCACCCAGCGGCAGTGCACCAGTTGGAGTTAAACCCTTCAGTTGCAAAACAGATTCACTTTCCTCACGAAGTACAGAAAACACATGAGCCATCTTACCGATTGCACGGATTTTGTTGCGAATGACTTCTTTTCTGAGATTAGCTTCCTCCAATGCATCATCTCCTTCATTGCCCAACTCATCATCAGAACAAATGTTCAACACATTGACCAACATTTCTGTTACTTTCTCACCAACAAATGGAAGAGACCAAGTGAAGACATCCATGAAATTGGGCAGCCAGTAGGGATGAGGGGAGCAGTTGAATTGTCTAATGTTCATAACATTATTCTCATACTTAAGGACAGCGGCTTTGTTATTATAAACATCCAAGTAATTAGGAGCGGAAAAAATAGTAATAAGGCTTGGGAAACCTGTGGTTTGGCTTTTACGATACATCCGGTAACCAGCATCTTGAGCTTCATGGGCACGTATGATAGACAGTAAATTATTTCTTTGTAGAAAATCACAACATGCTGCATAGCTATAGAAATATGAACAACCTCTTACTGAGTTGTGCGAGAAATGTTCTGCATTTTTTTCATTACCAAAGTCTTCCAGAGGGTCAGACCAAAGCAGATCACACATAGCCCCAAATGCAGGTGGTTCCTTGAATCTATCTAGTTTACGAATATCATCTAAGTTGTTGATTTCAGGGGAAAGACCTCCGTGCACACATAGAAACTGCTGGTTCATAAGAGCAGCAAGAGGTAAGCAGTCAAATGCATCCATACATGCATCATATACTTTCTCAGAATACTTGATTTTACATTCTTGTTTGAAGGTGAAATATTCCGTCAAATGTCGGCATTCATGGTTGCCGCGTAATAAGAATAACGTCTTCGGATAACACAACTTCAAAGCCCAAAGGTAAAGAACACATTCTATACTGAAATAACCTCGATCGACATAATCACCTAAGAATAAATACTTGGTACAAGAGGGAGATCCTCCCACCTCGAACAATTTCATCAAATCATAAAACTGGCCATGGACGTCTCCGCACACGGTCACCGGAGAATCAATCTCGATCATCGTTTTTTCTGATCGTAATAGGGTGGCACCATCTTGGATGATTCGTAAAGCCGCGTTTTCTTCGATGCGACCTTCTAAGATAAAATGTTGCTTCAGTACTTCTGGAAGAGGCTTTCCAGCTTTTTCATCGAATACTTCAGACACAGTGAGCTTGTGGCTGGGAGGGAAAGCGACACTTTGGATCATACGCTGCGTAGTCGACACTTTATCATTGCTCCCGGACATATTTGTCACATAAAAAACACTAGGTCTAATCCATACACGCCACTATTTTCAAAATGGCAGAATAGATATAATACTAAAACAGAATCCCGATTTCACGACAGAGAAACTACTGCGCACTGGAAAACAATGCGCAAACATCTGGCGAGTGGTCAATAAAATAAACAGGGATATCGAGCGCGTTTTATTACTTTTGAAAATATCATAGTAGGTAACACTGGCACTTTGGCATTATTGCCAGTATTCTACTTCTAAAGCTACCCACCCAACTGCAATAAACATTAAAGGTGCGGGCACATTAATTGTCTGACGCCACGTGTTAACATGCCGTTTTTCTATGGATTAGTGTGATCACTGATCCAAGTGCATACATTTACTAAGAAAACCGATGTCATCTCACGGCGTGTTAACACGTGTGTTACCGCTTGGCTTCAGACAAATGTGCCCGCACCTTAAGAGGTAGGTATATTTATTTTAGTAACGAGTCATCACTCACAACAGAATAATATATCGAGTAATTAATTAAATTAACTAACAACCAACTAGATTGCAGTTTATCTTAACTCACAAATGGGCGTGTTTCTTTTTGTCTTCAAATATTTGGAGTAACGCAATTTTTATTTACCCACTCAACTCATCAATGAATTTGCATGCAAATAAATTAGTTTTATTCGAATTATAAATACCCTATTATCGGCATGTGACGATGCACAGCATCTGTGAGAGTGCGCCAACTTCTAGTATAGCTACATCCTGTCAAAGTAGTCATTCGACTTACCCTTTAAGTAGTTTTCCTGTTAAAAATTGTAAAACAGACTTACTTCCGGTTGGCGCCATTTTTTATTCACCTATGCCTGCCTAGCATGACCGATTTATATCGCGTGATATAGCATTTTATCTACACTCAACTGTCAAATTCTTTTGTCTTTTTGACAGTTGAACATGATAAAACGCTATATCACGCGATATAAATCGATCATGCTAGGCAGGCTGGAGTCGTTGCAACGAAGTGTCCTCATAGTGTCGTTACTTCTCGTTGAAGCAACATCTATTTTGAAATACTACGAATTTTTTTTATGATTTCAAAGTGAATAGTTTTTACTTATGCTAAGCTTATGCTTTAGTAATAGTAATTAACAGTGTCAGTGAAACAAACGCGTGCTTTGACCTCGTGCGCAGAGCGTGAGGTCGACGAAGAGTCCCGTCTTCCTAGCCATAGCAGACGTGCCTTAAAACTTCGACGCCGTTTGTATAGCTGTAGCCCGGAGCCGTCCGCTGACGATTTTCGGACGCAAGGTAACACACAGGAGACTTGGTGAGTGGAACTATGATCTACTACTACTTAATGAACTTGTGACTAAAATAAAAGTGTTACATTTGGTCATTGCTACAAAAGCTGTATTACCGTCTTAGTCGGTTTTGATGAAAATTTTGTCTAGAATGCGGCCAGTTTGCATGTAGTGCCTGCATCAGACGCCAATGGTACGCACAACTCAATGCTACCAACGTGGTGCCTGTACCGGTGCCTGGGCCCAATTGATTAACAGCTTTTGACCGTCAATTGGATAGCTCGGTGGTCGTTTCTGACACCAGTGACGTTTGAGTCCAGTATCTTGAATAATAACAAATAAAAAAAAATAAAAAAAACTTATTGCTGGTATGATTAACTAAGTTGAGTCTTAGCCTATTCGTCTTTTCAGTTCAGGGGCCATACTATGAGCTCTTATAGCAGGGCTTATATTGAACTGCCTTACTTTTTCGTACTATGACCTCAACGGTTAGTATGAAAGCAGTCCTGTTTAAGGCCTGCTTTTGAACTGAACGGTTTCTTATTTGCTGATGGTAAGCCCCCAGTCTTTAAATTATTTTGCACGCGCTGCTCGCGCAGCACGACCTTACCTACCGTTGTCAGGAGTACAACTGCACCACACGGCTGCCACTGCTCACGTGCCTGTGTTTTGATGATGGGCTAGTCGCATGTCGCATTGGTATGTTGTCGCTACGGAGGAGATACAATTGTCAAAGGTACTCTGAATCTCGCAAATTTTGTTATTATCGGCATGTGACGATGCACAGCATCTGTGAGAGAGTGCGCCGACTTCTAGTATAGCTACATCCTGTCAAAGTAGTCATTCGACTTACCCTTTAAGCAGTTTTCCTGTCAAAAATTGTAAAACAGACTTACTTCCGGTTGGCGCCATTTTTTATTCACCTATGGAGTCGTTGCAACGAAGTGTCCTCATAGCGTCGTTACTTCTCGTTGAAGCAACATCTATTTTTAAATACTACGAAATTTTTTCATGATTTCAAAGTGAATAGTTTTTACTTATGCTAAGCTTATGCTTTAGTAATAGTTATTAACAGTGTCAGTGAAACAAACGCGTGCTTTGACCTCGTGCGCAGAGTGTGAGGTCGATGAAGAGTCCCGTCTTCCTAGCCATAGCAGACGTGCCTTAAAACTTCGACGCCGTTTGTATAACTGTAGCCCGGAGCCGTCCGCTGACGATTTTCGGACGCAAGGTAAAACACAGGAGACTTGGTGAGTCGAACTATGATCTACTACTACTTAATGAACTTGTGACTAAAATAAAAGTGTTACATTTGGTCATTGCTACAAAAGCTGTATTACCGTCTTAGTCGGTTTTGATGAAAATTTTGTTTAGAATGCGGCCAGTTTGCATGTAGTGCTTGCATCAGACGCTGGTAGCATTGAGTTGTGCGTACCATTTATAGCAGGACTTATATTGAACGGCCTTACTTTTTCGTACCATGATCTCAACGGTTAGTATGAAAGCAGGCCTTAAGCAGTCTTTTTTACGGCCTGCTTTTGAACTGAATGGTTTCTTATTTGCTGATGGTAAGCCCCCAGTACCGGTGGCTTGGCCCAATTGATTAACAGCTTTTGGCCGTCAATTGGATTACTCGGTGGTCGTTTCTGACACCAGTGACGTTGAATCCAGTCTCTTGAATCCTGATTTTATAATAAAATAATAACTTTAAAAAAAAAAGAGAGTAAGATCCCTGCCTGCTCACTCGGAGCATATAAAGAGCATAGGGTTTTAGAAATACTTAGTAATGTCGTCAAAATATTCGATACTATTTTGACTCTTAAAAGGCACACACACACACGCCTTACCCTGGGTTTCGTAGACCTCGAGGTGAACTGTTCAACTTGTACGTTTAAAACCGGTTGCCTTTTTCCGGTAATAAGCCTGCCAATATCTCTACTAATAAATAAGAATATTGCTGGTATGATTAACTAAGTTGAGTCTTAGCCTATTTGTCTTTTCAGTTCTGTCTTTAAATTATTTTGTTATTATCTGCTTGCTTGTTATATTAATTATTTGTTATATTGCTGGTATGATTCAAAATTATACATTTGAGTCTAAGTTTATTATTTTCAGTTCAGACTTTAAATTTCTTTGTTAACTTGATAAGAGATTGACTTTTAGCAGCGATTGATTTCGATTTGATCAACCTGTGATTATGTTATGTATGACCTTGTAATGCCCAACGTAGAACACCTTTTGTTTTTCTATTTCGAAGTAAATATTGTTGACAATATTTTTTATTACATAGATGTACGTACAGATCTATGTTAGTTTCACCTACCTCCAGATTTTAGAAAACTGATGACAGGATTATGTAATGTATAATGTGTAATAAATATATCAAAAGCTGCTGGGACGGGAGCGTATCCTGAGCAAGCGGCTTAACAAAAACCTTCGTGAGGATTTGCGCAAGCTACCTCCGTGGTTTAAGTACTTATTTGATGAGAACTAATGAAGTGTGACAGGTCTCCGGAACAGTAGTGCTGCCCATTATATTTTTGCATGAAATTACTCGAGTTGACAGGTGTCCAGCCACACACAGTGGCGTTGCCTTATCAGATAGGTACTTTTTGAAACTGTTGAGATTAGTTCCCATTGTGCGCTTACATTCTGAATACGAATGGAATGAACCATCCGATAAGGTAAGGTGACTATCAATCACACCAACATTAACTGATGGGGCTGCCTCTGAGCGTATCGGAGGCAGTGGTAGGTTAGCTTCGGTGCTCCGTAGGCCCTTCTCGTCATACGAGAATGCGCCTGCCATCTGCCCCAAGCTTGCGCTCGTCCATTAGACAGCAAGTACTTTTTATAGCTTCGAAACGCCTCGATCGCCCGCTATGTCTCGGCTGATACACAAGCTTATGAGGCGAGGTATCATGGAGTTACTGGATCGGTGACAAGTCTGAATTCCAACAGAAAAAAAATTCAATTCGTATAAAAAATTTTGGACTCTCCAAAGAAAATTTGAATTTGCCGCCAACATTTTGTATGGAGAGTTCAATTTTTTTTTTCTGTTGGAATGTGTTTATATAGTTTCACGAGTACATTGACCTCCTTTCGGGATGATACCCGTTTTTGTAACAAAAAGTTACACGTTGTTTAATTGTAATGAATTCATAAAAATATAGTCTTTATTTAAGTACCAACAAATTTGTACGGAACCCTCGGTGGGCTATTCCGACTCGCACTTGTCCGGTTTTTTTGACCGGACAAGTGCGAGTTACCGGTTGAAATACAGTATTTCAACTATTTTCAACCAGCTTATGTAATTTCCAAAGAGAGCGGGTGCGCAACTGCGCACCCTAAGTGCGTTTTTAGATTATCCGATCCGATATCGGTGTCGTCCGCCGCCGATCCGATGTTGGAGGAAGTAAAATTCTGTCTTTCATATTTTCCGGCCCGATATCTGATACCCACATAGGTATTAGAGGTGGTTAATATAACGTCTAGCGCAATATTCTAGCGCGCTATCTATGCATAGCGCACATCGCGCGCTATGTAAGTAGTCGTTATGACGCTAGAAATATAACGAGTAGCAACTAGCACCGGGGCGTTGGCCGGCAACGGGCGAGAGGCCGCGTTGGGCGCGCGCGGGCGGGCAGTCGTCGCGTAAGCGCTATTGGTATCGGTCGCGTTATGAACGTTATTCTCGCAGCCAGTCGCAGCACGCTAGGCGCTAGGTACTTATCGCGCGCGAACTTATTTGTCATAGTGACTTTGTGTATCTAACACGTTATTGACGTTTTTGTTAAATAAATTAGGACTTTTGGGACACATAACTGTTAACTGGGTATAATATCGCGCGCGACCGTATATTATTGTGTTAGTTCGATTAGGACTGTTATGACACAACTAAGTCAATTAGTTATTATGTAAAAGCTATTTAGCTAAGCAAAGTTAGTGAACGAGAGATATGGGAAAAACAACCGAATTTCAAACGTCAATAAGGTCGAAAACCGCTTGCACTTGTTTTTTTAACTAGAAAACACAGTCTAATGATCACAAGTAAAAAAAATGAGTGCAAGCGATTTTCGACCTTATTGGCATTTATCAAAATAACGGCTTTTATTGAATCTTTAAGTTAGTAAACGAGAATACGGCAAAAAACAACCAAATCTTAAATGTCAATAAGGTCAAAAATCGCTTGCATCGGTTTTTTTTAACTAGAAAACATTGTCTAATGATCACAAATAAAAAAATGAGTGCAAGCGATTTTCGACCTTATTGACATTTATCAAAATAACGGTTTTTATTGAATCTTTAAGTTAGTAAACGAGAATACGGCAAAAAAACAACCGAATTTCAAATGTCAATAAGGTCGAAAACTTGCACCGGTTTTTCTTAACTACAGATCACTAGACAAACTTTTCCTACCTTCACTTGTTTTTCCGACATACGTTTGTTCTTCCGAAATCGTATAATTCAATAATAGACAGTTCTAAGCCCGAAAAGTATGAAAGAAAGTTCATTAGTTTACTGCTTTGTTTTATTTAAGACTAAAATGCGACGTATTAATAAATAACATTTTTGTATAGCGCGCGATCTGTCTAACGAACGTCGTGTGACGTAACGTGTTACGAGATCCAACGCGCTGCATCTAACGCGCCAGCCAGCCGCCCGCACGCTTCCTGATAAATAGCGCGTTATAACATAGCGTATTTAATAGCGCGCTAGAAATCAATAGCAAATAGTCTGTAGCGTGCTGTTGCTTTATAGGCGTTTTGAACAACTCTAATAGGTATTATGATATTGTCCCCGGCCCACATATTTCATACATGCGCCCGACACCGATATCGGATCGGATAACGCTCTAAACGTCCGAATGCCTTAATTAAGCCAGTCTCTCTCGATCGATTGCCTTGTTATTTCGTACAATACCACCGACGAAAGCTTGAATGAAACAATAGCTTTACTTTTTAGGGTTCCGTACCCAAAGCAAAGAATATAATATAATAGTACTAAAAGAGTAAAAAATTGTTTAAAAAAAACTAAAAACCGACTTCAAAAAACCTACCTCTAAAAAGCAAGAAATAATATTCGTAAGCTGGAGTACATTCCTTTTTTTATTCTAAAAGCCCCACCCGACTTCAATAGACGTATTTTTATTATTACGAATATTATTTCTTTCTTTTTAGAGGTAGGTTTTTTGAAGTCGGTTTTTAGTTTTTTTTAAACATTTTTTTATTTTTAGTGTAGGTACCTTGTAGGTAAGGTATATTATAATATGTAGAAAAATCGGCTCGGCCAAACGTAAGATAATCGCGGAGAAACATACTCGTACATACGATTTTTTGTCATTCATTATTACATTCTCATCAATTTTAACACTAGAAAAGCCAACAAAACGTTCAGTTAAAGTATATTATACAATTGTTTTTACCATAATTACAACGCAACTAAAATATAAAGCCAAATTGTTCCCAACAAAAACCATAAATATCTGAGTTGTAATTGTTTCATTAAATTGTTTTGACCTGACCAAATTCCTAACGAACTCTTAAGAGGTATTGCGGAAGAGATGGGGCCAATACTGGCTAAAGTCTTCAACGAAATACTACGCACGGTTATTATACCTAGACAATGGGAAGAGTCACACACACATAATACTCTTACATAAGAATGGATCAAGGGAAGAAGACCTAAAATTTTGAGTGATTTACTTAATAAAATAATTGTGTCACCTTATTTTAAGAAAATTAACTTCTTATTAACACACGTAACATGACTTAACTAATATTAAAGAATAGACTATAGATCTAACACAATTAATATTAAATAAAGATTAATTACTAAAATTTACAGGGCTTTTTATTTTACACATAGCTTCTAAACTAGCGACATGCAATAAGACCCAATGTATAATGTTTAATAAATGGAGAATTAGAAATACAATTCAACTTTCATACAAACAAGGAAACTTTGATGCGTTGATCGTTTCGCTCGCAAGTTCGGCGACTTTCAACCCGGCTTGTTCGGGTTCCTTTTCGGAACCCGAACAAGCCGGGTTCGGAAAAGGCTTTAGCACCATAAACCACATCTATAATCTGCCACTATGCTTGGCGTTCGTGAACTATGAGAAAGCCTTTGATTTGATTGAAACCTGGGCGGTGCAGTCTCACCAAAGTTGCCAAGTGGACTACAGGTATATGTGAAAGTGAAAGTGAAATAAGCTTTATTCAAATAAACTTAATTATTAAGTAGGTACTTTTGAATCGTCTATATTCTCCTACCACCCGTTCCAGACTTTTTTAGCTGACAAGAAGAACGGGCGCAAGAAACTTATCAGCTGTAACAGCCAAAAGTAACGATATTTACAAACTTGAATATATCATTACCAGATAATTACATATCGAGGTGATGTGGTACTTATACGAAAATGCCAACATGTCGATCCGACTTCGATCAGATACCGATCCGAGTACAGAACCAGAGCACAAATCGTATCCAACTGCAGCGAGGTGTGAGACAGGGAGATGCTATTTCCCCGAAACTGTTCACAGCTGCGTTGGAGGACATCTTTAAACTCTTAGACTGGAAAGGACTTAGAATCAAGATTAATGGCCAGTACCTAACACACCTTCGTTTTGCCGATGATATAAATCGATATACCTAGTTCTTATGGCTGAAACCTTGGAAGACCTGAACACAATGCCCGAAGATCTCCGTTAGTGCTTCCCAAAGAGTGGGTCTCAGGATGAACATGGAGAAGACGAAAATCATGTCGAATGCCCATGTTGTGCCCGCTCCAGTTCATGTTGGGAACACTAGGAGTTGTTGTCCATTACGTATAGGTACCTAGGACAGGCAGTCCAGTTAGGCAAGTCCAACTTCGAGAAAGAGATCTCTCGTCGAATCCAATACGGGTGCCACCCGTATTTGGCATTCGGGCAGCTTCGAAAACATCTTCCCGTCCGATTAACATCAGTGTCTCAAGACGAAAGTCTATGACCAGTGTGTGTTGCCAGTGATCACCTATGGCAGTGAAACGTGGGCGCTAACTATTGGTCTCATAAGGAGGCTCAAGGTCACCCAGCTTGCAATGGAGAGAGTCATACTCGGCGTTTGTCTGCGTGATCGAATCAGAAATGAGGAGATCCGCAGGAGAACTAAAGTGATCGACATCGCTCGAAGGATTGCTCAGTTGAAGTGGCAGTAGGCTGGACATACAGCGAGAAGAACCGATGGCCGTTGGGGCGGAAAGGTTCTGGAATGGCGACCGCGGACCGGACGACGATCTGGTGAAGATCGCGGGAAGCTGCTGGATGCGAGCAGTGCAGGACCGTTCGTCGTGGAGATCCTTGGGGGTGGCTTATACCCAGCAGTGGGTGTCGTGCGCCTGATATGATGATACATCCAAGTGATCTGATCGGCATTCTAAGAGCTGTATGTACCAAAGTTCTCAGTTTCAGGATTTCCATACTTTTTAATGCTATTTACGCGATTTTTTAAACTTATCGAAACAACTCTTACAATCCTGATAGATCAGTTGTGTGTATATTGCGATCTGGATCTCCTCCATTTACTCTCTTGATAGCCGTCTTCAAATCACAGCTTGATCAATCCCTTGCGGAGAACCAATGTTTCAAAGTTACCTCGTTTGTATAAAAAATAATTAACTGGTGCTTCTTATTATCCGTCGCATAATAAAATATTAATGATTTTAGTTTCTGCTTGTTTCTATCGATGTTCATAAATACAATTTTAATATTAATATATCTTCAAAATCTTTACTTTTGTGATAAATAAACGAGCCTTATTTTTTTTAGTAAAGCCCAAAATAAAGGTTTTTAAAAATAATAATAATATTTAGTTTCTATCGTTATAATTTTAAAAGCTTTATTTATTTGAATATAATATTAATCATTGATCTGATGTAAACTTTTTTCTTTATTGTAAAATAATAATACTATTTTAGTTTGTAATAACCCGCCTGGGCCTTCCTTAACATCCCGCTGCATTTTGTTATTTCTGTTTTATTTTTTTATTATGGTAAAAAGTTATCCATAGTAATAATAGTGACATTAGTGACCGAAGCTTTCGGTTGTTGGTTGTTGGCTTTTATTGTGTTAAAATTGATGAGAAAGTAATAAATAATGACAAAACAATCAGTTTTTACTAAAAAAAATCGATTTTATACTGTTTCGTAATCCTAGCTGTGTGAATGTACAATTTTGGGCGCGCGTTGATAGTGTATGATTATTTTAAACGTTTGAAATATTGACGCAGAAGTAGTTTTGAGGCAGAAAAAAATAGGAATTGGCCGGCCAGAGCACATTGAATATCTCACTCCATACAAAAAAAACATATAATATTTTTTTCCGACCAAACTATTAATTTTAGACAAAAATGACTTAAGACATTTTTTCATTAGAATAAAGAGCTCTTCTGATTAGTATTTTTTTAAAATACAATTTGACGAAAAAAATATTTTGTTGCAACTTGCGCGCGTCATAGCTCTTAAATGCAACCACTGAGAGCCGGCAGACCACATCATTTCAGCTACGTAGACGCCATACTTTGAATTGGTACTAAAACTGACCATTTCTCTGATCGTTTTTTTTTCGAAACAATGATGCCTCTTGTAAGCGCTATAACTTGAAGTTGCAACCACTGAGAGCAGGCAGACCGACATCAATCACAGTACTATTTGTAGTTGTAGGTCATACCCATAAACTTAATATTCCACTCGAAATATTAAGTTTATGGTCATACAATACAGCTACATACTTAATTAATAATGCTAGATTCAACAGTATCCTCAGAAATGATTTCCAACTTTTCATTTAACTAACTATTATAATTATTAACAACAAGTCGCCCGATGACAAAAATAGTTTAAGTACCTACCTACCTACAGATACAAAGACAACAAATAGATCGCGAATTGTTCTACTAGTAGGTACCTTGGTAATAAAAGTTAAAAATAGTCGCTAGTGATAAAAATACAGGGAGCATTCCGAACATTAGCGTTCGTCAGATTCTAATTGCAACAATAACGATTTGCTCCAGGCCATAAAATGAATTTCCACACCTACTAAGAAGCCGGGACTTCTATGTAAATTATGTGGTCCCGCCCGACTTAGGCAAAAGATTTAAAAAGCTTTGTAGCCTTTCCCTTGATTATAGGTGGGCATTTTCACTTTAAATGGTGCAGGTTATTTTTTCACCATTAAAAAATTCATTACCGTTTTAAAACATTAAACCTATGAATAATTGTAAAGAATATTATTATTTATATGATTTATATAGAAGGACTAGGCAGAAATGTGTATTTATGTCTTAATTTAATATTTTCGAAGTACATTAGGAAAAATTGGTCCTGTTAGTAACAAAAATCAAATCGCGATAAAAATTCAACTGCTGGAAATAAAATTATAAAATGCTTATTAATGAGTTTTAATTACGTAATTAAAGAAATGAAATATTAATAATTAGGCAATTAGTACATCATTTTATTTAAAATTCAACAATATGGTCAGTTTCGTAACATACTGGCCAAATGCAAGCTTTATTTGTCGCATAACTTTTTTGATCATACAAGAAATGATAAAATTAAAATAGAATCTTAATTGTAGTTATTTATATAGTTTACAATATATTAATTAGTTATTTAGACGGAATAATTAATTATTTTTTTAAGAAAGAAGTTTAGAATTTGTTGGGACAGTTACTAAATGGACATGTGACGTGACGAAACATAATTGTTAAGACTAGTACACCCTGTGAGGTTAAATTTTTACAATTAATTCGTTGTTCTAATGAGTGAGATACCTCCGTATTATGTCCCCATTTTGAGTGATTTCATCACTAACTACCTGTAAATAAAATAATCTGGGTACTACCAATCCGATATCATCATAAAATTAGAATTAATAACATAATTAATAATAGATTTTTTTAGTTATTGAGTACTATGCTTTACATGTCCGTTTTGTAACATTTTGTCCGTGCTATAGTAACGGATCAAACGGTTGCTAACAGGACGTGACGTATTTAGCTCGTTTTTTAAAGTAAAATTAAATACTCGAAAATTATTATCATAAACCTTCCAAATGCTATTTATATGCCTTCAACAGGGTTTAAATTATATAAAGCTCAAGAAAAAATATGGATAAATCTTCTGTTAATAATAAAAAACCGTTACTAACCACTATACATTTTTTCTGACCAAAATTTTAGTGACTTGATACCGTCGCATAACTGGACACACCTTTCGTTATTAACTTCAAAATGGCGTTTTATCTTTGGCATTTGTACTCGGGGTTGCCATGAAGACCAAGTTTGCCCGTTAAATTAATATTTTAATAGTAAAAAGCCCGTGACGAAGCAGACATGTCTACACGCGAATTCGTAAGACAAGCTTTTTATTTAATTATTTTATTTACTAACTGATGTGAAATACTTAGTGTAAATGCTTAAATAACTATCTAACAATGGAAATAAATCCCCGCTATGCAAGCCGTGTAGTAAGAATCTTCACTAAATTAAATTCAAAGAGGCAAACTGTCGTTGGGACACCATAAAATTACACAATATCAATTCATTTTTAATTAAAATAAAATAGAAACTGTATTCTTTCAGGAGCCGAAACCCAAAACAATACAGATTATGAATAAACCTTCCGTGTATTATGCTTTTCCTTAAAGAATATGTTAAAATATATTTTCTAGATCGATTTGTTGTCATGGGACAACCGAAAAACAGCCTGCACCATTGCCCAGGTAAAAGGCATCGTCGCGTCGTCCTAGTTGGCTGAACAAACGATGCGTTTTCGTCGTACGAGTACCTATGCGGGCTCCAGACTCCTGCGTGATTCGCGGCGTGAATTCACGCCGTAATTTTGCCGTGAAGTCGGCGTGAAAAGCATGACCTTCCACCCACACTCGCGATCGTTCACAGTTTAGTTCGCGCGCTCGTCGAGAATGGACGCCGAATTATGCACTGCTATCTTTGTGTTTAGCATCCCATAAAATGGAATCGGCATGACAACACTCAATTAACACAATTTCCTGCTAATTCGTCCAAGTGACGCTCCTTTTGACGCACAGTACTCCGCAAATAAATAAAAAATCGGCCAAGTGCGTGTCGGGCCACGCGCCGTAGGGTTCCGTAGTTACCTTATATCATATTTAATACCACTATCATTTTTCGTCTGTAATAGTACATTATGAGACAAGTTAGCTTAGGTTGCTCATTGCGCACAAGGCTGTGTGTTGCAGCCCGAGCCGCAGGCGAGGGCGTAACTCAGCCGAGTGTGCAATAAGCAAGAGCTCACGAGTTTCATACGACGTTTTTCAACACATTTGCGAGGAAAAAACAAAGTAATTTACCACACAGCAACAAATACGACAAAAACAAAATATGATAATTATGGGAAAAGGCGCGCAGGTTTTTTTCACACGCCAAACGCAAGAATATTTTTCGAACAAAGGAGTGAGGAGCATACAGCCTACTTCAAAACCTATAAAGAAACAACAATTAGGTAATTATTATCCTACTTTAAAATTACCCTGAATGACATAATACCTATTTATTATGACTAAATAAATGTATGAAATAAATTAAAAAGGTATAAAAGTGACCAAAGGATTATATCTGAAAATGTTAACTATCAAAATCAGTTTGACAGTGACATTTTTTGTTTTGTGCTCGCCGGGCATAGATATAGTATATTAAAAGGGGTAGATGCGCTACCGAGCGACCGGGGGCCCTACCGCCTAACTCAAAGCTTTAGCCAGAGCGATAGCTATGCTCTGTCCGTCCTTGTCATATCATAACACGATGACAAGGACGGACTGTGCACTGACGTCATAAACCAAAGCCAGAGTCAAAGCGATTGAGTTAGGCGGTACGGGTGCTGGTGTAAGGGATAGATATATTATGACGTCAAAATATGGGGTTGCCATGATCAGAAAAAGTACCCTTAATATAATGTGCAGATTACTAGTTAAAGTACGGAAATCGTCTACTTTTAGAATAATTTCGCACACTAACTGACTCGACCAGTTAATCTGCAGATTAACGGATTCCGTACTTTAACGGTAACATACGTATACATAGAGTAAACTAGCTGGGGTTCGCTCCGGTACTTGATATGAGATTGTGTGGTTAATGGAATAAAAAGATGAACATTAAATTAAAACAGGTAATTTTTTTATTAAACGTTGGAATACAGAACGTTTTTTATTAACGTTAGTTTTTCTGTTTTTCGGAAACAATTTTTTTCAAAATGTTTCGAACAAATTCGTGTGTGGCACCCAATTCTTTTTTCCAGTTGCTTGTATCCATTTTTCACGAGTTTTATCTTCCGTCGGAAATCTGGAAAAATCAAATTGCTTGAAATTCCCTGAAATATGGGGTAATTTTTGGGGAAAATTTTCTATATAGTAGGCATCCGGAAATCGAATTATAAACCTACTGATTTTAGTAGACGTCAAAGCTAAGCTGACTTCTACTATTACGTAGATGTACGCAATTTTACCGGTTTGTATGTCAAATGTTTACGAGGTTATTTTTAGAAATAATTTTTAGATTTTTCCTATTTATCAGGTATTTCATGATATAACTAATGATTTAGCTCAGAAACTTGGTTCCTGTGAGATTTGAGAAAGAAATACGCGATCAAAATATAGAAAACAGTGTACTTACGCATGAAATGTAACACCCGCTTATTTTCTTTGATTGTTGCTTTTGCAGCCAAATATCGAACACCCCACCATTTTGTATGCTAGACACAAACACAACACATACGATTTATTATAAATTTTGGGTATCAATTAGGTAGTAATCCACAAAACCTTTAATTTCTTTGGCACTCTTGATATAACCCCACTTGTTTGTTTGACCTAGTTGAACTGTACCAATAACCCGACCATGAAATAAAGTCCGGTCGGTGATAGAGAAAAAACATGACACTCTTCTCTATTTCCTCCTATAGGAATCTCAATAAGACGATCTCGCTCTATCAAAGCATGTCAGACCCTTGTCGCCGGGATCCCACTTTATTGAATGAATGAAAAATGTGTCTCGCTCGGCCACTTTTCGCAAAATATAAGATTAGGTAGGTACAGACATTTCAAGTTCAACATAATATTATATTTCAGTTTCGAGTTGCTGAAGTAGGTACAAAAAGTTATCGTATTAGAATTGCCAGTTCAAATAACTGCTAGAAACGAACACTTTTTGTACTTTAGCAACAAAAAACTGAAATATATTTTAAAATGTCTGTAATCTTATTATTGCGAAAAGTGGCCGAGACACATTTTTCAATAAATTGCGCACTCAGATTTAAGAAATCTTGAAAAAACATGAAATGTGCGAGCGAGCTGCAGTATCAAGTCAGCGGCAAAATCGCTACGGGCTCTTAACGCAGCGGACGCCCTTACACTGCTGCGAAAGCAAACTGAACTTTATTCCCGATTCCGTAGGTGGAGCAGCAGGAAATCATTCGTTGCTTCAATGGGGAATGTCTAAAAATCCAAGTTTGAGAATGTTTGGTTAATGCCGGGATTGCCGGGTCCATAGCGCGTGTTTTACTCTAGGTAAGTACACAATAAACAAGTATACATAATAATTATACAAATATACATATTAATATAAAAGTATATATAATAATAAACGTATGAGGATTTTGTTGAATGTTGAGATGTTTTGTTGATTGTGTAGGTAGGGTTTTTACCCATAGCGCATGTTTTCATGCGCTATGGGCCCGGCATATTTACAGGAATAATATCCATTCTGCTGTTATTCCCGTACATTTGCGAAGACAGTGTTTGTTTCAACTTTTCCACACATCCGAAGATTCTGAAACTTTTGTCTATTAACCCTTTAATAAGGGAGCTTATCTACATATAAAAATATTCAGCTAATTTTATTTTTCCAGACATTCCCCAGTTGCAAATTTGATTCATGATCATGAGATTCCGTTTGAAAACAGTGTTTAAAACATTGTTAATTTCAATTATTAGCACTTGGCCGGATTCGCAAAAGATCGGATTCTCATTTCGCCAGAAGACAGTCCTAAAGAAAAGCTGTAATCATTAAAATCTGCCCACGCCACTGAATACATAGTCCCCTGGTTCGAAAAATTCGTAGGTTTAGCGGGTCTACCACCTAACGCTATCGCTATGACTCTGGCTTTGGTTTATGACGTCAGTGCACTGTCCGTCCTTGTCATCGTGTTATGATATGACAAGGACGGACAGAGCATTGCTATCGCTCTGGCTAAAGCTTTGAGTTAGGCGGTAGGGCCCCGGGCTGAGTGGTCTACATGGTATGATATAGGACTTTAGTATCTTGTAATAGGTAATATGAGGTTATCTAATTTTGTAACGAGTGCTCGTGGCAAATGGAGCGCGTCGCACGTGTTAGTATATGTCACCGTTAAAGTGCGAAGTCACTGGTCGAATCAGTTAGAGTGCGATCCGAGCGAGCGGAGCGAGCGTGCCGCGGCGGCGGCCGACCAAGCGCCAGAAACGAAGTTTTTGTAAAATAAACTTTCAATATACCTAGGTCTTTTACTTAAATTTCATGAAGCCTTGGCTATTTCACTCACTGTATTCCGCACTTTAACGTTGTAGCATCCGTTAATGTGCAGATAACTAAAGCGCTTATTACACCTTCCTGAATTTCGGATCCGGAATTTAGTGTCCGATTTAGGACGAGAAATTCAGTCGCCAATTAGACCGTCCTGAATGTCGGATCCGATATCACAGCTTTACGATCATACAGTTGTCAAACGAATGTTCTTGTAGCCGTAAAAATACATAGCTAAGTAAATAGGAGGTATATGTAAGTAGCTGGTAGGTAGTAGGTACGTGTCATTTTCAACGCTAATCTGAACTAGTTCTTAACCGACTTCATTAAAAGGAGGAGGTTCTCAATTCGATTGTATACTTTTTTTTTACATTTATGGATTGATTTTGATGATTCTTTTTTTGTTCGATTGAGTTTTTTTGCGAGATGGTCCCATTTATTTTTTCAAATCGGTTCAGTAGTTTTCAAGTAATCCCGAAAATACTATGACTTTACATCAACTACCTTGACGACTTTGTTATTTATGAACCGAATTAGATGATTGATTTGTTGGGAAAGGGATACCTTTGTGTAGTCTTTTTAACAGACTTCAAAAAAGGAGGTATTCAGTTTGTATATGTATGTAAGTTTCTCCGCGATTATCTCACGTTTGACTGAGCCGATTTTACTACCTAAATAATATACCTACACTACCTAATACAGAAGGTACTTACACTAAAAATAAAAAATTGTTTAAAAATCAAAAAAACCGACTTCAAAAAACCTGCCTCTAAATAGCAAGAAGTAATATATAAATCATTAGATACGCATTATCATATCATTGTTATAATAAAACACGTCTATTGAAGTCTGGTGGGGCTTTTAGAATAAAAAAAGGAAGTTGTAGGTACTCCAGCCCCACCCAACTTTAATAGACGTGTTTTATTATAACAATGATAATGCGTAGCTAATGATTTATAATAGTATTTCTTGCTTTTTAGAGGCAGGTTTTTTGAAGTCGGTTTTTTTGTTTTTTATATTGATGTAGGTAAAAAAAAAGCAAATCACAGAGTGACAACCCTTATATACTTTTAGTCGTTGCGCCAACGGTCTATCTAGACCAGGGATGCACAGACTGCGGCCCGCGGGCCACATGTGGCCCGTCGGCAATATGCCAGTGGCCCGCCAGAAATAATTATTCCCTCATACATTTGAAAAACAAATTTTTTTTGGCTTGTTTTATGTTTTTAATTTGTGCTGGTGGCCCGTCATTAGTTCATCATTTGCCCAAGTGGCACATGGTCTCAATAAGTCTGTGCATCCCTGATCTAGACGAACGGCACGGCGGATTTTTTTTCGCCAACATAAAAGGCGTTGACTGACTGTACTCTTTATGCTGTGGTACTACTGTGTCGGAGCCGAGCGTCCTGAATGCGATTACACTGTCCTAAGTGCTTCCGATTTAGCATCCGTTATGTCGGAGACAATTTCTATCCTAATTAGGATCCTAAATCGGATCCGTGCTTCCTGAATGCAATTACACTGAATTTAGGAGCGACTTCATATCGGGTCCGATATTTAGGATGATCTAATTAGCTCTTAAGTAGTTAAAGTGCGGAAATCGTCTACTTTAAAAAAAAAATCGCACTTTAACTGACTCGATCAGTTAAAGTTAAGTTAAAGATCAATGTATTCCGTACTCTAACGGTAACATATAGAATAGGTATATTCTCATAATTATAACGACTAAAACTGGTATTCTTGATATATTGTACTTACACAGTTCTCACTTTTTAAACAAATGTCTTGATGTTATTGTGACAAACTTAAAAATACTAGCTACGTAAGTAAGTACTTAGAAAAAAATATTTTTTTCATCAAGACATATTTGTTTAAAAACTGATAAATGTGTACAATCAACCAAGACCCTCGTAAACTGGTATCCTTGATAATTATTATCAAGGATACCAGTTTACGAGGTTCTATATACTAACACACGCGTATATGAATAGTCTTAAATGCAAAGTTTGTCCGTAGGTTGTCGTTGAGCATTACGCTGACAGTTACAATAAAAAGGAAAATAATACAGTATAGGAGTATAGGAGGATTCCCAGTTCCACCTAGTTTACTCTTTACGAAAAACATACAATAAGAATAATATCTACTTACATAAAAATGTTAAATAAAATGATCAGTTTACTAGATTACAATCTTGTCACAAAATACACGCCAGTAACAATAAAGAAAAAAATAACAAAAAATTATATTTATTTTTTACATTTTTGATCTCTGACATAGGTTACCTATCATAGCTAAGCATTGGCAGGTGGAATGTGAAATAATTTTAAATTAAAAAAACCTCTCCTCCAATCGCTTAATAGGTGGTGGGAAATGTGGGAATCACCGAAACTCGCGTCGGGCGGCGTCTCATTCTCAATCGGGGCGAATGCTCTATAAAGCACTTTATTAATATATGCCACTGCCAGCAGAAACACAAGCTTTTGCAAACCGTCAAACAGAGAAAAGTTGCATATCTGGGGCACGTGCTTAGGCACGATAGATACGAGCTCTTGCAACTAATTATGATGGGAAAAGTTGCAGGGAAAAGAAGACCCGAGGGGCCTTGCCAAAGTAACATTCGCAAATCTTCGTTATCGCTTCGCTTTCAAAACATGTATGGGATTGACATAAGGTTTCGTTAGCAATCGAATTTTAAAACGTCAAATCCATACATGTTTCGAAGCGAAGCGATAGCGGAAATTTGCAAATGTTACTTTGGGTAGGGCGGCTGGTCGCAGAAGAAAGTCTTGGTTGCGAAACATTCGGGAGAGGACGGGAATAACAAGTGCCGCCGAACTCTTTAGCCTTGCCAAGGACAAGAACAAGTATGCTGAGCTGATTGCCAACCTTCACTAGTTGGAGAGGCACCATAAGAAGAAGACTTCTACTTCTTCTGCGCGGACCGTTAACAAACCTCCGCTCTCGCGAAAATAATGACGCGAAACCGCTACCGATATAGAAGACAAGTAATGGCGGAACTACTGCGGTTTCGCTGGTATTGTTTCGCGGCCGTAATATAATTTCGTCCATGGCGGCGGTGCGCTACAGGTATCAATGAGAAGTCTTCTGTTTGAGTTCGGCCTGACGCTAACCTTGCCTAAGCGATTAGATTAGAGAGAAGTAGTTTTTAAAGCTTAACAAAAATAGCATAAGGAATGCAAAAATCAAAAACATAATCTCTCTTATACACATAAATAAGCATAGGTATTAGGGTACCTAATAATGGGGAATGTCTGAAAAAAATCAAATTGGCTGTATTCAGATTGAAAAGAAAGATAGGAAGGTAGGATTCAATATTTTTTAAAAGGTAGGAATAAGCCCCCATAACTCTTCAACGCCCGGAAAATGAGACACAATAGAAAATCTATTGTGTCTCGGTCGCCAGCGACCGCTCCGGCGTTAATGAATTAATAATAGAAAAAGTTTCAGAATTTTCGGTTGCGTGAAACAATTAAAAAAAAAACTCTTCTACTTCACATATTGTATAGGTACAAAAATAACAGCATTATGGAGATTATACCTTTGCCACCACCAGCATTGGCAAAGGTATAATCTCCATTATGCTGTTACTATTGTACAATGTGAAGTCGAAGAGACGATATTTTTTTTAAAATTTTTCGCGCATCTTAAAATTCTGAACCTTTATTGTACTACTAAGCATATTCCTACCTATAAAAAAATCAGCTAATTTGTTTCTTTTCGGACCAATTCTTTACAATGTGGTGTTTAGAGAATTGACGCCCGGTTCACATTTATTGCAGTCTATTAATCCAATTCACCAATCGAATCCTGTGCTGGAATGCCACTAGAATAATCTGAAGTGGCTCTGGACTGTACATCCAGTCCAGAGATTCCAGTCTTGGTTCATAATACTTAGTTCCAGTGGTAAGTATTCCAGCGCTGGATTCGATCAGTGGACCGGATTGCTGCTGGAATTATGTGAACCGAACATTAAATGCTTAATCTGCATTTTTGGTTCATCAGAAAACATAATTATTACACATTGACTCAACTGTCTGAAATTCACATCAAACAAAATAGGTATCTACTGTTTGTTATACTGTATAAGTAGTACATTTTGTTAGGTTTAAACAAACTGTAAAATTTACCGTTAGAATCTGGTTTGAATAATTATTAAGATTTACAGGGAAACAATAGATACATGAAAAAAAACGCAAAGCGAACTGATAGAATCTAAAATCGGTGAAATGAATTTTTTTTAGAAAATTTCCATAACTCTTAATTCGTCAAAATATTTTTTATTTAATACATCGCTTGTGCACTCGTTCGTTCGTATACTTATTCGTTAATGTGATTCGAAATACGGTGTGTTATATGAACATCATGAAAAGGAATCTGAAATTAACACAGACCATACAACAAGTACTAGAAAAAGTAAAACTTGGTTGGTTTTCATACAAACTGATACAACCCTCTGAGAGGGTTATAGATGGATTACTAGCCCGAGAGAAGGGTCCCTCTCTATCAGAATGACCTACGCTGAAAGACAATTTACGTTGGATGACATGAAGGCCGGCCACACACAGACGGAATCCCGTTACGGAATTCCGTACGGAATTTCGATAATGTATGAAGATTCCGTACGGAAAAATCCCGTATGTGTGTGGTAGTCCATAGATTTGTATGGATTAGCTGCGTTCGGAATCACGTATGTACGGAATTCCGTAACGGGATTCCGTCTGTGTGTGGCCGGCCTAAAGCAAGGTTGTCTTTTGTTTATTACGGTGATCGCTTACCATTCAATACAATGGGTGCATTCCAGCCAGCCAGAGACCATAATAATATTAACAAAATGCACCCAGTATTAGTATAGAGCAATCTAAAAACATATTGGCACAGGAAAAAAGTGCAAAGGAAAATAACGGACTATTAGCCTTAAATACTACATAATTTGGTAGTTAAAATCTACTGTACTGACTTTTTAACCAAAACTCTTAATGACGACATAATTAAATTAAATTTCGTTATAAAGTTTTCACAAATAAAAAATGAGTGAGTGCATAACAGTTTTTCGTGAATTTCAGTCGTTTTTATGATGTTCGTGAAAAACACGAATCGAAAAAAGGCACAAACGCTTAAACATTTGTTGAAGGCTTTTTCGAATCACATAAAATAAATCACGAATCATGAACATTCGACTGGAGTCACAGACTTGTGTTCAAACGAACTTATACTGCAATTTTGCCATTACATACTGAATAATTAATATTATTATTTAAAAGATCATTTTTTTTCTTACCTTATTTTACATGTTGGAAATGTGAGAGTTCCCTCATTTTATAATAAATAACAATACGTGCACAAATGACAATTATGTCACATGTTATACATACTTTTATCGTATTATCATGTTTAATTGAAAAGCTAAATATTGGATTTATGATAGTTATAAAATTACAAATGATATTTTTTAATAATCATGATAGCTTTGGCTCATAAAATTAAAGAAAATAAAACATTATGTTAAAAACTGTATTTCTAGAAACATACAACAGAAGTTAAATTAACTATAACTCTTTCCAGTAGCTCAACTCTTACGCAAGAAGATAAGTCGTCAGTTTATAGTTACTGCTGAGTCCACAGTTTTATACTTTGGCTTGCTGTGAGTAAACGGCAGGTATCGGTATCTGAGCATGTGCTGAAAGAGAAAATTAATGTTATAAATGATAATAATATTAATATAACTTATTGGTAACAGTAAGCAATCTGGGACAGCTAATTTATATGAAAGATCAAATAAAACAAATAAAGTAGCAAAGTAAAAACGGACATCTGTAAAAATCAAAGTTTTGAGGACAGAGCTTAGAACGAAACACTTTGTCATTTCTTTTAGTTTTCCAGCGAAAATGTTTCAAATTCATTCCATAATCATATTATTACATAGTTTACAAAATAGTATAAGTAATGTTGCTTAAATAATTGTAGTTTCAGAGATAATGCCAGTTGTCCGTTTACATTGTTAAGTAAACATGCGTATTGAGTTAACTGCCACATAACTTTGTATGCTTTTAACTTCAAAATGTATCCTAAAAACAAAGAATATAAGAAGATAGAAGAAAGATTGACGAAGTTAACGTATTTCAATGGATTATTCAATAGGAATTTATTAAAAGCGCTGCTGTTTATATATTTTTTAGGAAAAAATGTAAGTAGAATTGTCTTTTTAAACTTTACTCTTAAAAAAAAACTTTTAGACAGTAAAAAATAATATTTGAATTGAATATTCTAGCTAAAGCTGCATTGAAATGATCAAAGTACACTTGGACTAAGTAGTTTGGACTACTTTGATCATGTAAACGAGTAATCAAAGCGCACTTGGATCAAAATTCTAATCAAAGCAACTTAGACCATGCTCTACTTTCATCCAAGTCTGTTTGGTCTAAGTAGTTTGGACTAATGATGGGACTCGAAACACAATTGATTCGAATGATTCGAATCAAGTCAAGCCAATCAATCAATCCAAGCTCGATTCGAATGAGTATTTATCCTGATTCGAATCATCACCTGATTCGAATCGGTTGGCTGATTCGAGTTGGTTGGCTGATTCAAATCGGTTGGCTGATTCGAATTGGATGGGTGATTCGAATCATCACCTGATTCGAATTGGTTAGCTGATTCGAATCACCGTTGGAATTCGAATCAGTTTTTGTTTTCGAATCTTTGAGGGCGTAACAAGATACCTAGTAGGGGCACAGAATACATAATAGTACAAGTGTAGGGGCTGAGAAGGTAGTTTAATATTCGTTTTACCCATTATTTAGTATTTTCACTCACGTGAATGTAATTATTTTCCTTAGGTTAATAATTAATTTTACGATAATTGTTATTGATTCGAATCGTCACATTGAATCGAATTATTCGAATCATCACCTGAATCGAATCATTCGACTCATCATTCGATTCGAATCTTAACAGATTGTGTTTCTTTATTTCAAGTGATTAAAAGCTTATAAATCTATACCTACATATAAAATTCTAAATTGATTGACTGATTCACCGATTCATTGATTCTCTGATTCAATGTTGGGATAGGCGTGGAGCCCTAACGGCTGAAGGTAGAGACACCATTTTTGGAGGGTAGATACCTTTCATGATGTAGATGAGCACTAAGAAAGGATTTTAGAAAATTCCCGTTATACAGGGTGTTACATGTTGTTTAAGTTTGTATGAGAATTTGTATAGGGTTGAAGTAGAGACACCATTTTTGGAGGGTAGATACCTTTCATGGTGTAGGTGAGCACTAAGAAAGGGTTTTGGAAAATTCCTGTTTTACGGGGTGCTACAGAGTGTTCCAGTTTGTACATGATTTTTTTATGGGAAAATGTGTGAAATGAGGTCTACTGATGGTATATTGGTAAACCGTGACTTTCAAAGTAAATGCACAACTCTATCTTAATCAATATTCCAGTAGCCCACAATAATGCGCTTTCAGCCAGTACACCTGGACATCATTAGCTTTAAAATAAGGTATGATTCATCTATGTTTGCTGTAGTTGTCCATAGTAAAGGTCCCAATATTCTTTAAATGTGTGAAATGAGGTCTACTGATGGTATATTGGTAAACCGTGACTTTCAAAGTAAATGCACAACTCTATCTTAATCACGCGAACGAAGTCGCGGGCAAAAGCTAGTAAATTAATAAAAAGTAAGCATGTAAGTTTTACTAGTGTGTGAAGGAACAAACACAACAGTGGCCCTACCATGAGTTCATGCAAACTGTTTACGTTACCGTAAACTACCGTTTTGTCTCTTTCACTCGCACTGACTGTGAGCAGTATATCCGACTAGCTTCTGCCCGCGACTTCGTCCGCGTGGATATTAGAGAAAATCCTTAGGGAACCTTCAACCAGGATCTGACCAGCCATTTTTACGCATTACGGCTTCCCGTTCCCGTTCCCGGTCCCGTTCCCGTTCCCATTTCATCCCAATAGGGGTTCAAATAATAACAATATACGTTGCGTTAGATTTCTATACATAAGCCTAAATTATAAATTTAGCGATTTTTACTTCGAAAATAAAGGATTTTCTTCAATACACAACTTCATCCCCCTTTTGACCCCTTCGGGGGTAGAATTTTGAAAAACGCTGAGACCAGCATTTATTTATTTTTAATGGTCAGTCTAATCACAAAATTTGAAGATCCTAGCTTAAAAAATGAGGGACTTTCATACAAACTTTGATCCCCTTTTTTACCCCCTTAGGGGATGAATTTTAAAAAAACCCTTTCTTAGTGCACCCCTAGACCACATAAGGAACCGTTCCCGTTCCCGTTCCCTTTCCCGTTCCCGTCCCCGTCCCCCTCCCCGTCCCCGTCCCTGTCCCCGTCCCCGTCCCCTGGATGTGCATGTCCAGGTCCAATCATGGCCACCGTGTTGGACTTCAAAATAAATGTCATTTTCGCCACCACCATCCATGAAACCTCAAGAACGACATCCACATCGATTTTCATGTTTACTTACCCCATATACACCTTAAGGGAGGATTTTCAAATTAACAAAATATGTGTTTGCCTATTTATTTTTAGACATGATCCTACGAATTTTAAAGTTGTAATGTCTATTTTATATTATTTTTCCATACAAATTTTAAACCCCATTTTCACCCCTTTAGGGGTTAAATCATGTACACCGTGTTGGACTTCAAAATAAATCTCATTTTCGCAATCACTATCCCATAAAACCTCAAGAACGACATCCATATCGATTTTTATGTTTACTCACCCCATTTACCCCTAAGTGGTTGATTTTCAAAATTACAAAATATATGTTTGCCTATTTGTTTTTAGATGTGCTCCAACGAACTTTAAAGTTGTAATGTCTATTTTATATTATTTTTTCATACAAAATTTGAACCCCATTTTCACCCCTTTAGGAGTCAAATCATGTCCACCGTGTTGGACTTCAAAATAAATGTCATTTTTGCAATCGTCATCCCCGAAAACCCCAATAACGACATCCATATCTATTTTTGGGGTTTTTTACCCCTTTTCACCCCCATTTCATCCCAATAGGGGTTCAAATACTAACAATAACAATATACGTTGCGTTAGATGTCTATCCATAAGCCTAAATTATAAATTTAGCGATTTTTACTTCGAAAATAAAGGATTTTCTTCAATACACAACTTCATCCCCCTTTTGACCCCTTCGGGGGTAGAATTTTGAAAAACGCTGAGACCCGTATTTATTTATTTTCAATGGTCAGTCTAAACACAAAATTTAAAGATCCTAGCTTCAAAACTGAGGGACTTTCATACAAACTTTGATCCCCTTTTTTACCCCCTTAGGGGGTGAGTTTTGAAAAACCCTTTCTTAGTGCACCCCTAGACCTCGTAAGGAATCTACGTGCCAAATTTGGAGTCTCTAGACCCAGCGGTTTGGGCTGTGCGTTGATAGATCATCAGTCAGTCAGTCAGTCATTCAGTTTACGATTTTATAAATATAGATAGATAGTTTACGGTAACGTAAACAGTTTGCATCAACTCATGGTAGGGTCACTGTTAGTAATGTTAGTATCATAACAACGTAAATAAAGTAAAATAGGTACGAAATAGCCTAGGTAGGATCAAGATTGGCGACATGCTTTATAATGTTTGAGGACAATGATATTAAAAGTAAAGATACGTCATACGCCAACATCTTTGCTATTTAAAACAGCGTAAAGGTACTATAGATACACACATTGACCGCTGCATGCTCATTGGCCGCCAATTGACAGCTCGTCACTCGTCTCCTCTCCTTCTCTCTCACACGCCTCTTATACCAATATGGCCGATTAGAGTAATACAAAATACGAAAATTCATTTTTCGATTATTAAATGCAGTAGGTACTTACTTACGCGTCAAATGAAGCATTTTTCCTATCTCTGACTGTTGCTGAATAATTTGTACATCGTGTAAAGACGCAAGAAAGCAAACAGAATAACACAATTTTGTCGCGTCTGACTCACGGGAGCTGCGTGTTTCCATGTCGCGAAACTGTGCCTGACTAAATACCTTACATTCGTCTTACTACTTACTACATACTTTTAATATCATTGGTTTGAGGGTCCAAAAACGGTGGCCGAACATAAAAAAATAATAAATATAAAATAATCAAAAATAGCTGGTAATGGTCCTAACTAGGCATGTTGTAAGTAAGATGAGGCAGAGTGCGGCAGATAGACATTTCCGTTGCGGGCTTAACTTAATAAATAAATATTGATCAGGCAAACAATGAGTAATGTAATGATACAATACAATTTAAATAAAAATTGTAGGTTACCTTAATTTGTCTCTTCATTGTGATGCAGAATAAGGTAATAAAATACATAACCAAAATTGGCCAAAATACTGGAATATTGAATGCATCGATGAATGTGCAAAAGAAAGCTATAACTGTGCTTTTTGTCACAGATAACCAAAATTTGAATTCCGGCAGCCGTCGTATAAATGGCCTGAATTCCTCAGTGGCTCTCGTTGGCAGAGCTGGGCCATTGTCATCTTCACCTGAAATATAATAAAAGAATAAATCTTAAAGTAGGTCATCTTAACTTTTATATCAGCATGTATTTTTATGTTGAATTACTATTTATAAAAATTAGCATGTATTTTTATGTTGAATTACTATTTATAAAAATTAACTATTGGTAGTATTATATTATCTTATCTGTGCTATTGGCAAGGCCATGCACAGTGTGCTTCTGTGTGTATGTTCATTAATAATAATGGGCTGACTGAACATTGAACTAGAACTAATTCTATTAGTATCCAAGTGATGATGTCTAATTACGAAAAAAAATTATCATAAATTCTATGTTAAAGTATTATAGTATGATATTTAAAAGATATCGAATTAATAAACATAGTATGTCTCATAATCATTCATTCTCCATTCAATCATCACTTACCATCAAAATCCATTGCTGGATCTATTTTTGGTGTCAGGAATGCTATGAATAAATTCAAATGATAAATTCCAAGGGCGTAGGTTACTATATACCAACCCTGAAAACAACAAGATATATTTACATATCTTCTAAATAAAATAAATATTGCAATCACTTTATAATTATAAAATGGTTATTGCACCACTCTTAAGTCTTAATAGCAAATCCCGTCAAGTCTGCTAATGGTGTTGATTCGGTTGGCAACGACTTAACTAAATTGACAGGACTAAACTTAATTTAGTTTTCCATCCTTTTCTTTCTGTATCGAAAAGACAAGAACAGAATGCTAAAATTAAGTTTAGTCCTGTCAGTTTAGTTAAGTCGTGCTAACCGAATCGACACCAATGTTAACGTCAAAATCGTGGTTCAATGGTGATTGAAATTTGAATGGTAATGCTTTTTGACAGAGTTCTTGCTTCTTAAACCCAAAATCAAGACACAATTGTGTTTCTGTTTTGGGTTTAAGAATCACAATGTGTTATTTGGGTTTAAGGCGCCGTAGTACCCACTTCAAGCGCCGCCAATACATTTATTTTTATTACTTGTAAACCAAGTCAATAATTTAAAAAAGCTAAGATCATGCCCTCCTAAATTGTCTCTAATATTTTTTGAATAACTCTTCAAAAGTTTTCATTCTTTCTGTAAGTTTGCAAATGCATTCTAGCCAAAAGTGGCCACTTTGAGCTAAAAATGGATTTTAAAACTTACAGAAAGAATTAAAAGAAGAAAGAGCTATACATAAAATATTTGAGACAATTTAAGAGGGCATGATCTTAGCTTTTTTAATATTGACTTGGTTTACGAGAAATAAAAATAAATGTATTGGCGGCGCGCGGCGCGGCGCTAGTAGTGGGTAGTATGGCGCCTTAAGAAACAAGAACTGTGTCAAAAAGCATTACCATTCAAACACCATTGAACCACGATTTCGACGTTAACATTAGCAGAATAAATTGACCCCCTGTTCAGGGAGCTGACTGGCCAGCATTTTACATAGCAGTTATTGGAACAGAAATATCTTTTTGTTTATAACTGTTGTGGACGGATAATTAGATACACCAGTTCATTTTTATTTAATGAGGTACCTAACTTTGAAGTCTTGGTTCTCCACAAGGGTTTGATCGAGCTGTGATCGGATGATAGTTATCTATGGAGTGAATGTAGGAGATCTAGATCGCTATTCAAACCCAACTCATCTGATCAGCATTGCTCTAAGAGCTACTTGGATAATATTTTAAAAAACCGCATAAATAGCATTAAAATGTATGAAAATCCTGAAACTTAGAACTCTGATCCTTACACCTCTTAGAATGCTGATCAGGGGGCTAATTGTTTAATTTCAAAATCTATCGCAATCGCTTTCAGGGGGGCAGGGCTTCAACGTTATCTCATTTGTATGAAAATCTACAGGTGTTTCTATTTATCCATCCACTACTCTACCTACATATATGTTACCGCTAATGAGTGTAAAACAGTGTTGGAGTGAAGATTAACTAAATTAACTTGTAAATTGTTAAAAGAAATAATTGGAACATTATTTATTTATTTATTGCAAACATGTAGGGTACATACAAGAGAAAGCTTATAATAACAAATACATGCACCCTGCGAGGGTTTGGCAATATATTCATTAAGAATACACATGTTACCATTAAAGTGCGGAATCCGTTAATCTGCAGATTAACTGGTCGAGTCAGTTAAAGTGCGAAATTTTTCTGAAAGTAGCAGATTTCCGCACTTTAACTAGTTAATCTGCACATTAACGGATTTTATTTGATTACAGTATTTTTTCAATTAAAGAACCTGTTTCCGCACTTTAACTGATTCGACCAGTCAATTTGCAGATTAACTAGTTAATGTACATTCTAACTGATTTCCGCACTTTAACGGTGACATACACACAATTTTTGTTTTTAAATTAAACCGCTAGGTTTAACATTAAAAATTGGTTAATTATAACAATAATATGACATAGTAAAAGGAGGAAACATCATTATTATGTTAGTGTCATTTTGGACAATGTAGTACAAAGGCAGACCTTTATTCAACTCAGAAAAAAAACCATCAGATTCACACATACCAGTGAAGTCTCAGTTCCGGCACAGTACCATGAGAATTACTCTTTCATACATACTCTATGAACGCGTTCACACCTATTGGTGTGAGAAAGTGCTCTTAGTATTAGTGGACACGTGTTTATAGAGATTGTCTGAAAGAATAATTAACACAGTGGTGGATGGAACTGTGCCGGAACTGTGACTTCATTGATTTGTGTGAATCAGGCTTAAATCTCGAACACGTTCTCAGGTTGGCTGGAAGAGATCTCTTTTAGAGATAAGTCCTCCTTTGTGTACATATCTCAATTTATTTTTGTGTAACTGTTTTTATGAGTGCAATAAAGAGTATAATAAATAATATTATAATTATGAAAACAAAACACTTACCTGTTTTGTAAATATTCTAAGCAAAAATATCAATAAGAGCACTACACTGCCTATCCATCTTCCTTTTGAATATGGGGTCCATCTGTCTAATGTTCCTTGATAAATCTGAAATAAAAAGTATTTTTGAGCATAAATGAAATCTCTATTAAGTATAGGTAGGTGATTTTATTAAGTAAAATTCAGAACATGGCCAAAATGATAGCTGAAAAACGGTACATCCCGTAAAATACAGGATAGTTAGCCACCCTAATTAGGTACTTACATAAGAATAAATAAGACTGTATAGAACGGACTCTTCTTAGACCAAGTCGTAAACGCCGCCATTTATATACCTACTTCCCCCTTCACGTCGTTACGCCCCGCTGTCGTCCAGGCGTGATTTGCCAGGGTTGCTTACTGTTAAATATTGCTTACTTCTAAAGATAATATTGCTAAAATATATGTTCTTATTTACTTTAAAATCATTATTTAATTCTAGTTTTACAAAATATGAGATCAACGACCAATGGCAAGGCTATTGAAAAAGATTTACTGACAAGTAAAAAAATACTGTTCTGTTGGTACCTAAATTTTACTACCTAATTGGGTGAAACAATTGGCTACATAAAAAGAACTGTTCATGTCCATTTGATAAATTAGGTACGAAAACGAAATAATATTTAGAAAATATTACTTACCTCTCATCATCTTTAGGCAAACTAAAAAAATTAAGTGTGGCGTTGTTTTTGAATTGTTTGTTGTTGTTGTACACGAGTCAAACACACTACAATAACTTGACGCCATTTTAATTTGTTTTCAAGATCGTATGGAACGCACAAACAGGTAAACAAGCATGCGGCGACGCCAGCCGTAGCAGCCCGACTGAGTTTTCTGTTTGACGGTGTAGGCTAATATGACCATGACCTTGAGCCCGTCTGGAGCGAGAGTGTTCATTCTACAGTTTTATTTATTCTTATAGTACTTATCTAAAGAATTGGTTGCTAGAATCAAGTTACAGTGAAGGTAGATTTTTATTTAGTGGTAGTTCTGTAAGTATAAAACTTTATTTTACTCATTAAATTACATATCGTTTTAAATTGAAATATCTAATACGAAATAATATCGTATCGTATTTAAAGACATCTTAGACCTTTGGTTATTAATAATTAAATGCTAATTCACATCGAAAACAATTTTATACCATGCCGCAAGGCGGTAATCATTGGAAGCATATTGGAAGACAGACTGAATCGAAAAATACTTTTGGTCTTGAAGACCAATGAAGATGGTGACATTTATTGGATACGTGTATATTATAAGTGATGATGGATCCATAAAATACCTGTGAAATACGCGTCCAGGCTTGTGAAATAACACTTTTCCTTGTTGTTTCCGACGCTAAATCATTTCCGTCCATCATTTTGATAGGTGTCCTGTCTATTTATATTAATTTGTAATCACTGTACGGTACATTATCTGTCGCACACTAAGCTGTAAGTTACGAGGTTAACTTGAAATTTGGATATTATCAGTAGTTTCTGACACGGAACATCAAGTTTACAGTAGACAATACAAGATCATAATAGTTAATTTTACTAAATAGAAAACGTATGAATTTATTTAATTCAGGGAGACCAACACCTTTAATTATTTTATCACATCACCCTCCTTTTGCCTTTTTTGACAGTTTTTGATGTTTGATTGACTGACACATGACATGACCATGAAATGAATGGACGTAATGGATGCATTCCAACAAACTAATCGCTGAGCCATCGATCGCCATAGAGTTCATTTTAATCATGGAAAAACTGCGATCAAGGATATCCTAGAGTAAAGGTGCGGGTACATTTGTTTGACGCCGGCTTACCATCAGCAAATAAGAAACCGTTCAGGGGCCTTACTATGAGCTCTTATAGCAGGGCTTATATTGAACTGCATTACTTTTTCGTACTATGACCTCAACGGTTAGTATGAAAGCTGGCCTTAAACAGTCCTGTTTAAGGCCTGCTTTTGAACTGAACGGTTTCTTATTTGCTGATGGTAAGCCCCCAGTTCAAAAGCAGGCCTTAAACAGGACTGCTTAAGGCCCGCTTTCATACTAACCGTTGAGGTCATTGTACGAAAAAGTAAGGCAGTTCAATATAAGCCCTGCTATAAGAGCTCATAGTAAGGCCCCAGATAAGTGTGATCCTAGTGCATACATTTACTATGAAAATCGATGTCATCTGACGGCGTGTTAACACGTGTTAACGTGTGGCGTCAGACAATTAATGTGCACCGCACCTTCAGAGTCTCAATAGCGGCACCACCAATAACGGCGCACTTTCAAACTTGGTTGATTTATATTGATTTAGTTCGCTTTTGATTGCGCCAACTTAATCACAAAATTTTATTAAAATCTGTAAAAATAATAATCGAAACACAAATATTTATATCAAATGAAAAATCATACTTTCGGTAAGCTTAGATCGTTTTATAAGATAATGATAAAACATTTAACTAATTTAAGGAAACATAGCTTTTTAATTTTTACGCGACAACGCCTACAAACACCAATGTGACCCAATGTTGGTTATTATATAAGAACAGAAAAATAAATAAATAAAATCTCGAATTTTAAAATGACGTATGTATATAATTTATAGAATCTTCTTTGATTCTTACTACTTAAAGTTGAATTTGGAAAGAATAGATAATGGCGTCGATTCGGTTAGCAACGACTTAACTAAATTTGGTTTTCCATCCTTTTCTTTCTATATCGAAAAGACAAGAACAGAATGCTTAAATTAAGTTTAGTCCTGTCAATTTAGTTTAGTCGTGCTAACCGAATTGACACCAATGTACACTTATACAAATACTCAGGGGCCTTATACTATAAGCTTGTTAGTATATAGAATATATTCTCATTAGTATATAGTATTATTTTTATGTTTGTCACAATAACATCAAAGTGGATGTTGGCACAAACAAAATTGCGCTTTAGATTTAATAGCATAAATTAGTTTTAAACTGATCTTATGTTAATATTATTTAATAATAATTTATTTAAAGGCATAAAAAAACCCAATAAACATTCAAGTCAAATACAAAATAAATTAAAATTAAAAGTCAAAATTACACTTAAATAAAATAAAAATAGAATAATTATGACGAGAAGTGGGCCATCACGTATAGTGAACGCGTAGTACGGTGGGCACTGACCTTATTTTTTTTTATTCTTAGGTGATCGATCCGATGACTTAGCGGTTGGCCTGCGGGAATGCACCCTAGTGTTGCTATGTTGAAAATACATAATTCATGCCAGGGGTGGATTTGCGTAAGGTAATCGTATTCATTTGACAGTTCATATCGTATTCCATCGGCTGCAATTTGTATGGGATGACATATATTATGATACAATATGAACTGTCAAATGAATACGATTGACTTTACGCAATCACCTAGCTGATATACAGCTTGGCCATAAAGAGATGAAATTAAATAAAATGGAACTAAAATTTTTCAGTACAAAATATAGTCAGTGTTGCCAAATTATTCGTGATTTTGACGTGATTACATAGAAAGTGGCGCCCTCAATTTTTGTCAACTCTTTATGGTCAAGCTGTAATATAAGTCCCTGACGTAAGTTTGTTGCAATCAACTCTGACAGAAATCGCAGTTACATCGATGCTTTAGTAAGAACCAATGTGGCAACTATCTTAACTAAAGCAGCAATGCAACTGCGCTTTCAATCGAAAACGAGAATTGTTAGCAAGACTTATGTAATTCGCTAAAAAAAAAAAAGGCCAGGGGCCCTACCGCCTAACTCAAAGCTTTAGCCAGAGCGATAGCAATGGTCTGTCCGTCCTTGTCATATCATAACACGATGACAAGGACGGACACTGCACTGCACTGGGGCCCTACCGCCTAACTCAAAGCTTTAGCCAGAGCGATAGCAATGCTCTGTCTGTCCTTGTCATATCATAACTCGATGACAAGGACGGACAGTGCACTGACGTCATAAACCAAAGCCAGAGTCAAAGCGATAGAGTTAGGCGGTAGACCCACTGACGTCATAAACCAAAGCCAGAGTCAAAGCGATCTAGTTAGGCGGTGGACCCGCTGCTTTTGAACTGGGGCCTTACTATGAGCTCTTATAGCAGGACTTATATTGAACGGCCTTACTTTTTCGTACCATGATCTCAACGGTTAGTATGAAAGCAGGCCTTAAGCAGTCTTTTTTACGGCCTGCTTTTGAACTGAATGGTTTCTTATTTGCTGATGGTAAGCCCCCTGAACGGATTCTTTTTTCCGATGGTTAGCCCACTTATGAAAAGGACATAAGAAAAACAAAGTTGAATGGGGTTGGTAAACTTTTTTTGAAGAGAGTTATTTTATATTTTTTTTTGATAGCACATGTTTGAAGAATAATGAAAATAATATTATGATTTTTTTATTTTACCTTGTTAACTAAATATATTTTTTGATATTATTATCGCGTTAGAATATCAAACATACGGCTGAACACGAAGTTCGTTTGCATTTACTGATTTATAAAACTGATTGACAGATTTGACAGACAGTGACAAAGAGTAAACATACCTTTGTTTTTTTTTGTTTTGAGCAACAACATAGAAAGTCTTTGGAGCAAAGGCATAACCTGCGCATACAGCCGTAATAGTGATTTATTGTACTATGCTGTAAATTAAAAATTAAATTTTTTGTTTAAATTAAAATGAAGCGTTATAAAAATTCCGCAATTTGTTATTCCTGACTCCAAAGCCAAAAGCTACCAGAAAATATATAATTCACAACAGTTTAGGAAAAGTTTACCAACCCAATTAAAAATTAACAGTTAATAAAAGGCCAATAAAATTGTGACGCTATTATGAAGAAATAAGTTATTATCCTGAGAAGTTATTTTTCTTAATAATTCGAACGTAGGTACCTATTTTAATAAAATTATGTAGATGTGTAGCCCATGGGCACAGAATACATAATAGTACAAGTCCATGGGCTTCACCGAGCGGAGCAGCGGGTCTACCGGCTAAAAATAATGAAGTTAATGTTAACTGTAATTTGACAGATGTATGTGATACATTGCTACTTCGTTTTGGCACAAATAAAAACTTACCAAAGAAAAGAAGCAATGTATCATATCCATCTGTCAAATTACAGTTAACATTAACTTCATTATTTTTAGCCGGTAGACCCGCAGGGAGGGGCAAGTGCCCCTCCCCTTGGCGATGGTGTGGCAGGTGGTGGCAAAGGTATTAATCTCCATTATGCTGTTACTTTTTGTACATTATTTGAGAAGTCGAAGAGAATTTAAAATATTTATATTTTTTTATAAGTTGTTATGAATGAATGAACATAATTAGTTTCTACTTTATAAAGTGTGACGACGACGACCGCTGGTTTAGGGGGTGTATTGCATAAAGCATAGCGGTGCGTGCACATTTGTCTGACGCCACGTGTTAACACGCCGTCAGATGACAACGATGAAAACCGATGCATCGGTTTTCATAGTAAATGTATGCACTAGGATCACACTTATCTTATACCACGTCCATATAAATACGGCGTGTTAACACGTGGCGTCAGACAAATGTGCCCGCACTTTTATAGTTTTATTTATGCAACTGTACTGTACCTCCGATCCGACGGAAGTGCGAGGGGCGGGGCCGCCCGCCCGCCTCGCCCCGAGGGGTATAAAATTACCGTTAAACTTTACCGGTACAATGGTACCGGTAAAAAAGTAGGTAACGTTATTAATTGGAATAACGTTAATTTTAAAGTAACGGTAACAAAAAGTAAGAAATAACGTAAAAATTAACGTTATTTACTGAAATAACGTTAATTTCAATGTAACGTTATTTATTGACATAACGTTAATGTTAAAAGCAACGGAATTTACGTTACATTTAAAAATAACATTATCAATCCCTGCTTCCCCTCCTCGTCATTATGTCATCAGGGGCCTTACTATGAGCTCTTCTCTTCGCGCGTGGGTGCGCGGCGCGCAGGACCTCCTCTCGCTCGGATGTGTGTGGATAATGTAATGGACCCCCTAAACGATCAAAATTGCTTGTCAATCATTTACATTGCATTGCTTGTCAATCACATTTTGATCGTCTCGGAGCGATGCTTGACAAGCACCACAGAATAGATAGATTACCGTGGCCAATCAAAAGTAGGCCACGCCCCCAAATGGTAAATGCAATGTAAATGATTGACAAGAAATGCTTGATCGTCTAGGGGCTCCATAATGGTGGCAGTAAGCTAACCGTTTCAGAACCTTTTACAGAGGATTTAAAACATGGGTGTAGATAAAATAGTTAATTTTGAGTAAAGGACATTATTATGAGAAAAGTTCTAATGACCTCTAATGAGAGAGGACATTGAGAGCGCCTAGACAGTTCATCCAATTAATAATGTAGGTACCTACTGTACTGTACCTATGTAGTACTTTAATAAAATAAAAAGGTTTTTTTAATGTTTAAGAAATTTAATGAAACTGTTTTCTAATTACATTTTATACAACATTATATTACACTTTAGAAAGATTATTTTGATTCTAAGTTCTATTCAAAGTTCTAACAAGTTTACGAAATAAATAACATAAACTGGAAAATATTTTACGTATTTTCTACTCTAGGTTGTTACCTACTACTATTATTGCATGTTTATTTACAAATTGTAATACATTGAATATACATAAAACTTATGGTTTATATGCCTTTAAATATCTTCGCTTTTAATATAAAGAAATTTTGGTCCAGCTAAGTTCTATAACTCTAAACGCAACTATTACAAAATTAAAATATATATTGCTATGTAGACATCTTCTCATAACTGTACACTAGTTTTACATTATTCAATGTATAACGTTAATCACAACTTATAATTATTGTAGATGTCAATTTTTATCGAATTTTGGCCAAAAAGCAATTTCACAAATAATAAAGTACCTATTGCTTTGATATTTGCAAAAATAATGTGGGATAATATAACTAACAAGTTATTAATTTGCATTTTACATAGGCTAACATTAATTAAATTACAATCAACAATACTGAAAGGTACAAATAACAAAGTTTGTTTCCAAACATGCAACAACATGCGATTTATTCGAGCTTAGAGCTAGCTATGAGTAAATTAATAGTTACTTAGTATATAATACATAAGGCAAGGATTGCTTTATTTATCAATATTGGTAGACTTTAGGCATAATATCAGTTATCTGATAAAATTAAAGTGCGAATGTAATGTTAACATTACGTAAACTAATAAATGCTCACTTTGTATATACATCTACTTAAATCTTAGTTACATTTTCCATAGGACTTGTTGATAATAATTTTAATGCCTATTACATAGCAAATATAATAAGTAATTTATTAGGTACGCATTAATAATTTAAATCATCTAAGCAGCATTTAGGAAACAACATTTTGGTCTGATCGCCTGTGGCACAAATGTTTTGAATATTATACATTACTAAGGTTCAGACCTATCATGTAAACACAACAACTGTTATCCTTAATATTGCCTACATGAAACTTGTTTTACCCAAATATTTAGTGTTTCATGTTTGTCCACAAAGCCTTACGGTTAAAAGAAAAGCTAGTTGCCCAACCATAGCCAATGATTTGGTGTAATACCAATTAAAATGCTTCCAACCATCCAACCATGTAAATGCGTAAAATCTAAGCATAATCATGTTTGTAATAAACATCACTCCAATATTTATCTAGTGTGATCAATGCTGATATTTTTTATGCTTAATAAATGATAAACAAGTAAAATAAAACTTGCTTAAAATTTTAACTATGTACTTCTAGATTAATTAAAAGAAGATGAGTAATTATTAATTTACATTTAATATTGATATGTACATTTCTTTCATTTAACTGCAGAAAAGTTTTGCATCTGAGTGTTGCTGTTGGATGCTACCCAAGAGCTGAAGACATCTCTGGAATAGAAATAATTTATCATTGGTGACAAATTAATAGAATTTTTGTATAAGTATTCAGTGATATGATTTAATGAATATTGTACGATTCGAAACAATGCAGATTACTGATATTTTATTTAGAAGTGTTTGTTCAAAATATTTTGTTTGACATTAGTGGGAAATACGATCCCAAGGATCTGTACACAAGTGTATTTAGATTGTAAAATATTTTAAATATTTGGAACAGCGTTCACTGCTGTACACATCGAAATTGTGTGACATGTAAGAAAATTTAAGTTCTCAGTATCAAACTAATACAAAATAAAAAAAAAATAGACTACTCCATTCAGCTAACTCTATTATTACAGATCTTTTATTCAGTTAAAACAAGATTAGAACCAACCTGCAGTGGCTGACAACGCATTCATTGGAACAATATTCATCTTCCCACTCACTGTTAGCAATGGCTGGATTTGTACAGCCCTGGCGGATACATGATGTAGTACTTCTATTTTCATTCTGCTGAAATTACACATTCACTTGAGTTGATTTCAGTCAAGTCTCAATTGTATAAAAAAACCTATTTACAATTAATTTGGGGCTTACATCTGGCGATTGTTGTGGCATGCCTGAACTACCATTACTGTTGGGTGAATGTGGTTCAGGTTTTGGTACTTGGTTTTGTGTTGTTTGTTGCGAAGGTGGTGGCTGCTGCTGCTGTTGTTGTTGCTGCTGTTGTTGCTGCTGCTGCTGCTGTTGTTGTTGTTGTTGCTGCTGCTGAAGTTGTTGCTGCTGTTGTTGATATTGCTGCACCTGATGAGCCTGTTGCATCTGCTGGTGAGCTTGTTGCATTTGCTGTCGAGTAATAAAATATTTTTAATGAAATTAAACAAGGCGTAGTAACAAAAAAACAGATAATTTCAAAAGGCTTATGTTTAAATGATCACCATACTAACCTTATCGAGAATTAGTAAATGCACACCAAATCTTCTCGGGTGGTTTAAGATTTAATGAGCATTTATTAATGTTGGAGAACAAAATGGTTTTTTTTGGTATGCTAAAGTATTAATTCCCATTTCAAAACAATATTATGTTAATTTTTATGTGTAAAGTAACAATATGCAAACAAATCACAACAGCAGTTAAAAGTATAAGACTAATTGCCTGTTGGGAATGATGATACTGCATGGCAGGATGGACAGATCCCATTGGTGGCGACTGTGACTGAACTTGTCTGTAGCCAGGAGGTGATAGCCCAGAGTTGGCTGCGTAGCTCGATGGAGACTGTGCAGGCTGGTAACTTCTAGGCGACTGAGCGAGATTTGGTTGGCAGCCTTGGGGTGAAGAGGCAGGGTTTACTTGATAGCCTTGCGGAGATTGGCCTGGTACACCCTGTAGTAGAAGCAAAATGGTGATGTAAAACAAAGTTTTCACTTTGAATTAGGTATTGAAAGTGTGTGTAAATTGGTCCTTTTGGGTAGTAAAAATTGTACCTGGTATGTCTGTGGTGTGTGTGCCACATTCCCCTGGTAGTTCTGAGGTGACTGTTGAGGATTAGGCGGGTATCCCTGCGCAGGCTGTCCAGGGTAGGCAGTCTGAGCCTGGTTTCCGGGATAGTTTTGTGGCGAGTATCCTTGAGGCACTGAGGTTGACACAAACCCCTGGGGCGAATGACCATTGCCATACGATTGCCCTTGGTAATAATTTCCATAAGATGTATTGGTATTATTGGGGTGACTATACATTGCTTGATTTTCTTGGTCATTACCCTAGAACAAATCAAGGTTTAAAACCAGCCTCTCTACTCTCGACCTCACGGATTGAATTGGCGTCAAAAAACTGTTTCATTATTTGGAAACTGTTTCCATTTATACATTTTTGATCAACATAATTATGGACCGTATGTTTTCCTTAGAGACCAAAAGCTTTTGTTTTGACGTTTAATTTAGAGGTTAGAAAGCTCCGGAAAAACAACAAACAATGATCAAATGTCGTACTATATTATTTTAGTTTTGCAATTAGATAATAATAAAATAAGTTTAAAATGGTCAAAAAAGCTACGAAACGTAAAACTTACAAAAAGGTCCATTGTATATTATGAGCTTCGGGTAAATAGCACGGGTAGGTAGGTACGAACAAACTACAATGTTTTCAGAATACTGTATGGTTCCAAACTTTTATGTACATAAATTAAGTACTTAATTTATAATTTTTAACTACATAAATTTCAAGAGCTTTTATTTTTCGCGGAGCGGAACGAAAAACCAAATCGACATCGACGACCGCGCGCCGGCGCCCGACGCGAGCGAGACGAGAAAATGACAATGACTTTTTCTTTTTTAAATTCAGGATCCGTATTCTGTACAATACGCGCTGGCATCTTGATCACACAGCCTTGAAACAACTCTAAATAAACGTGTTAAGATGTCTGTTATTATTCTAGTTGAGATTTAATACTTTTCTGTTATTTATTAAAACTTTAACTACATAATAGAGTAATATGAATATATATAATACTAGACATAGACAGTGGTAATAGCATGTAATAGTTAAAGTGGTCACCAATGATGGACTTTCTATAATACAGCGTCAATTTTTAATCATTTGGTTCCCGCAGTGGGGTGGTTCCTTTCATGATTTCAAGCAACTTTTACTATGGGGCCCAAGTCAATGACAAAAGTTATAGATTTCCATTACACTTGTACTATTATTTATTGGGTACCGTAAAACCCTATAACTTCGCCTACGAAACTTCCATATCTCGGGAAATTAAATAAGCTATGTAAGTACTATTTTGCATTTGGTAATAATCTCTCGTTTGTTGTGGCAAAACTGCATTCTACTGTCCATTGATTAAACAAAGATCTTTTGTTTTATTATTTTAATCGAAACAAAAAACCTAATACCATATACCACTTTTGCCCATCGCCCCTATTACTGTCATTGTGACTGTCACTCATATGATCGCGCCAATAAGCATGCAGCGTATCAGACGAAAGTTATGATGTCTGTTTATCTCTTTCTAACGACAGGGATTCCGTATGGTGGCGTTCATTTTTGTCCCTCTCTTGACGTAATATGTCAATGTGTGTATCTACATTATAATATCATTGATCTGCAGTACCTGTCGCTGTTTTAAATTGCATGATGTTGGCGCATAACGCATCTAAACTTTGTTTAATCAATGTCTACTGTCTATATTTATTTAATAGTTTATTTCATTAAATAAGTAATTACAGGTTTATTAACTAAATATGGAACTAGCTGTCAATTTGAAGCAGTTGCAAAAAAAGTCGCCAGTCATTTAGTTATTTTGTCGCCAACAAAATAAACTGCTGCCGGGTTTAGTATTTAAATATTATTTTCTAGTTACCCAATTTAAATATCCCTTATTTATTCTGTGCTATTTCTTACCGATTTCATGGTACCACTGTGCCAATTTACAATACTTATTTCCAAATACCTATTTGCGAAGAACACTTGACCTAAGAGTAGTTTTATTTTTTACCTGATAATGACATAGAAAGGTGGTTTTGGGAAAGAATTAAAAAAGTTTTTTTTTACCTTTGATACTAGGCTTGCTCTGTAAGCAGCAAGTGCTTTGAGGTATTCTTTCTTGGCAACTTCGGTTTTTTGCTTATATACCTGTTGGAAATATTATTACAAAATACAAATAAGAATTATTTATAGTAAGAAATCCACAAACTTCATAAGAAATAATGTGAAATTAATCTTCTCAAAATCAATAGGTTCATAGAAACTAACCAACTACTGAGCTTATCCTAGCTTGTGCGGAATGGCGACTGGCTAATTTCTCTGAATATCAATTAATCAATTTTTGTCATTTAAAAATAAAATATATCACATACACTTTTATGTTCCGAATCCAGTCCATCCCACATTGAAGCAACAATTTTTGAAACTTCACCAAAACTAGCATTAGGATTTTGTCCTTTAATTGCAGCTTGAGTGTCTCGGAAAAATAAGGCATATGCAGACACAGGTCTGAAAAAGAAAGTTTTTTTTAAATATAAGTCTTTGCTACAAATAAAAAAACATAAAATAATATTGGATTAGGAACACAGGTATTGAACGCGTTTGAACTAAACATAGGTTCCAATAAAATGCAACATGAAAGTTTAAAAGTGTGTACTTATAAATAAAATTATATGATGTGAACTTTTATAACAAATCTTACTTCTGGGGTTCATTTGGGTCTCTTTTTTTCTTTTTCTTTTGAACTTTAGGCTTCTTCTGCATTTGTCCACGGTTAACACCATTATCTATAGGTTCAGGAGATGATCGTTTTACACCCATATTATTGACACCCATCTGCACAAAAAAATAAAAATATAGAACTGTACACAACAAAGAGGTATTTAAAGATTCAAACCAATATTTAATATTATGAAGAAAAATAACTATAACTACAACTACAAACAATATAGTTCATTGGCAACAGAAATCTATAACAGAATAGGCAGTATTATGTCTACATGAAAGTATGAAAGCGATAAAATTTGCCTATACCTGATGAAGCGTAGTTTGTTGCTGCCGGCTCGCTGAGCAATAATGGATAGGCAGAAGGCTTTCCGCATCACCAGGCAACTACCAACAAACAACCAATTCATTAGATTTTCTATATTAGGTACTACTTATCACATATACTATGTAGATTATGTGCCAATGAACTATATTTTAACAGATTAAGACTCATCGACAACTGGCAGAGTATTTTGAAATACATTTACTTTGATCACTATAAAATAAAAAAATGGTTTATTAAATGGGTATTGCTTGACTTTCATCCATAGGTAGGCTGTTAATGTACAGTTTCAGTGTTATTTACTGCTCAGAAAATTATATTATATTAACCCGTCAAGCACAGGAAAATGAGACACAATAGATTTTCCATTGTTGTGGGGCCTCATGCGGCCACTTGGCATTTAATGAATTAAGAGTTAGAGTATAATAAAATATTATCATTCATTATTCTAATAAAATAGTATTTAAAACAAAAAAAAACTCAATTTTTTTATCACCTGTGAATGGTGTGATGGAACGCTATCGTCAGAGTCATCACTGGTCGTCCCTGGTGGAGAAGCTCTTTGCGGGGAGCCATAAACCGGCCCTGATGGCTGAGTCGGGGTGCTGGGAGTAGGAGGGCCACTCATCACCTGAGTGGGTTGCATCATCAGCAGCCTTTGCTGGCCACCGGGCTGTTGTTGAATCATGTAGTTACCAGCTGGGGCACCAGCGCCACTAGAAAGCAATAGATTATGAAAATAGTGTTGTTTAAAATATTGAAATGAGGTAATCAAACATGCAAAAACTTATTTCTCAAGTGTTTGCAATAAAGAAGTTTCACGAGTAAGTACAAACCATTATTTATTTGGATACTATTATTATGTAGCCTGCCTTTGCCTAATAGAAAGAGTCAATTTAAACTGTAGTTATTAATTGATGCCTTTAATATTTTGAATTATTAGGAACAGGGATTAGTATGTAAAGAAATTTATTAATCAAATGAATTGGCATGAATGAATAGGTCGGCAACAGGCGGACCGCCTGAACTTCGGACTGCTATACTTACAAATTAATTTATTATTTGTTCATCCATGCACTGAAAAACATGCCACATTCAAAACTAAGTAGATGTGCGTGCGGGGGTGTTTCACACCGTCCGGCAGGCGTCCTAACTCTATGTCCTACTCCTACCTAACAAACGTAATGCACCGCAAACGCGCGCGGCGCGCTGTTTTGGGCCTTGATATAAATTTTCAACAGTATCCGGACTCCACTCAAACTACTTGCCGACCCCTGATCTAGATAGACTGCTTATTTTATTTTATAGTTTTACAGGAAACTTACAGCTATATTACTAACAAATTTATATATAGATACAGAAGGCCATTTACAAGTTTTCACTTATACTGCTTGCTTGATATTGCTTATTACAATCCAACATACCTATGTGTAGTAACAGGAGTGTGTGGTTCTTGCAGGTATAAAGGTTGCTGATAAGAGGGTGCACCCCCTGGAGGGGACAGGCCATCTTGTGCTGGGTTCATCATACCCACCTGAAACAATTTCAATTTTAATCTTTTCACATTCACATTACTTTTCGTCTTAATTTTTTTTTTTTTTTTTTTTTTTTTTAAGATGTTTGGCTTGGATGCAAAGTCCTTTAAGCCATGTCTTGGTGACTTCTCATTTCTTTTACAGCTTTTCTATAGTAGATTTTATATAATTGTAAAATGGTACAAAGTTTTTAGAACTTTTTAAATAGTCTTGTAAGCGGCGGGTTTCGTTATTTTCACTAGCACTATTATCATTAGTAGTATCACTGGTATCACTTTCATCCACTGACAGTTCGCACGCCAACAAAAGACGCTGGATGTTGAACTGATTACATTTAAATAACAAATGTTGAATGTCACCAACTTGATCACTATTGCAGTAAGAGCATAAATTGGATGGTATTATCTTGAGTCGTCCCAAATGTGCAGGAGTTTTATGGTGGCCAAAACGTAGTCTATTCATGGTTGTAATGAAGTCCCGGCTAGCTATCTTCAACTTAGCGTACCAAGGCTTTGCAGGTATTCTTTCTTGTATGCTTCCGTACCATTTGCCTTTAGTTTCTTTATCTTTGTTCCAGACATCATCCCATAACAATAACACATCTTTTCTTATTTCAGAATGACAATCAGTAAATGGAATCTCTGTTATGTACCTTACATCTAAAGAGTTTGTTCCTTCATATGCAGTCTTATCAGCTATTTCATTACCAGTGATTCCTTTGTGTGAAGGAATCCACAGAAAGGCAACTTCGATACCTTTTTGCCTCAAGTTAAGTAGAAGTTCCTTTATATTATAAACAATGTAATTGGTTTTAAAGTGAACAGTGTAATTTTCTAGACATGTGAGTAAGCTTAGAGAATCAGTCAATATAAGAAAATATTTACAACTATTTATAGTACAAATACGTTTAAGTGCTTCAAAAACTGCATACGCCTCTGCTGTAAAAATACTACAAGTAGAATCAAGTATAAAGCTTTGGCAAAACTTTATCTGGGGATCATATACAGCACTTCTGACATGGGAATTAGTTTTACTACCATCTGTATATAATGTATAATATTTGTTCTCATCTAAAAACATTTGTAAGTCTAAATTATTATTTATCTGTGTTTTGACAATATTTACTTCATTGACTAATTTTTTAACAAAGTAACCCAAATCGCGATGAGGTGTCAACATAACCTACAAATGAAAACACGGAAGATCAGCACTTTTACAAAGCTTGTTTTCCAGAACTTTCTATAAGTTAGTTAATATACATTAACACACAAATTATTAAGTTAATTATAGAAATCAATTGTATTGTATTAGAAAATCCATTCAATTTGTCATCACAAACTCTATGATCACAAACAATCACACCGTATTTTTTTTCTACTTTGATGAATGAATGATAATTGATCTGTGATGATAATGAATGAGAATGAATTGAATGGAGCATAAAGTCAAACACTTCGACATTGGGTGCATTCCCAGCAAACCAATCGCTAAGTCATCAATCACTACAGAGTTTCCATGGTTAAATCGTTGAGTCATCGATAGACATAAAGTAATGGCAATCGATGACTCGACCATTAGTCTGTTGGAATGCACCCAATGAAAGTGTTTTGTAGTGCAGGGTCTCCACCTCCACCGTGATTATTTCCTCTGTGCCTCCACCCACGGTCTCCACTGCCCCCGCGGTCAATCGCAAATATGCCTAATTGTTAAAGGGATTTGAGTACATTCTATGCTATTGTCAAAACTCTTTCGGGGTGAAAGGTTAAAGTGGAAACTATACTAGGCCGACCATGAGCGTAGCCAGTCATGGGCTCAGGGTGGGGCAGCAGTCTAAAATAATATGTACAGCTTGACCATAAAGAGTTGACAAAAAATGAGGGCGCCACTTTCTATGTAAACACGTCAAAATCACGAATAATTTGGCAACACTGAGTATATTTTGTACTGAAAAATTTTAGTTCCATTTTATTTAATTTCAACTCTTTATGGCCAAGCTGTAACTAGCAAACTATACCCGCGGTCTTACCCTGGTAATTTTTTTTCTATGCATTTTCCATGCATATTTTGTATTGCTACGGGCCTATCTCATTAATTCAACGTCATTTTTATATTTTCTTACTTAGGTAAGATTAGGTCGGTACCTCACAGGTCAGAGCCAGGGTGGGGCAAGCGCCCCACCATGCCCCACCGTGGCTACGCCCATGAGGCCGACGCACACGCCTCAGACGTCTCACACGTGCACGTGTGAGATTGGTGTGCACACACAACCGATGCGCGTCATACACGTGTTTGGTGCATTTCAAAGATGGTTGTGTCGGTGACTGGCGGGAACTACAAATACTCAAAATGAATTGTTATTGAAAATATTCGAATCTGATAGCGAAATAGAAGATAATTTGGTTTGCTTAATAGCTCATAAGCGATTTAAACTGCCAAGAAGAAAAATTCACAGATCTCGTGCCTTTCACGACCTTCTGGTATACATTGAAGATGAATTATATTAAACAAAACAAATATACCTACTTAGTAGCTCCTAGCGCCACAAAATAAGTGAAAACAAAAGACTAGACTAGACCTAGACAGTGTCACATTTTTTTTTTTTTTTTTTCTCTGGCTCGCACGGTTTGTGCATTAGCCAATGTCAAGTAGGAAAAGGTAGGGAAACCAAAGAATTGTTACAATATAGGAGATGATCGAAATTTAGGAAAAATAATAGGATCAGGATAAGGATAATTAGTGAAATCAATAGATAAAAAAGGATAATGAGTAATAAAATACATAAGGGTAAATATATTAAGATTATAATTTAATATTATTTTCAGTTAAAAATTTAGAAATTAAATTATACAAGTCTGGATTTATGCAGCTCAGAAGTTTGGTGATTTGGCTAGTCGCCAGGCCAAGTACCCCTGTAGGCAGCATCTGCCTACGCCGCTCACCCAGAGGAAATAATCACTACGTTTGCCGCTCATACCACAACACACGGTATACAACAACGAGTCATCACCGTGTTTCAGTAGATGGCGCTGATATCAACAAACGAATGGATTACGACGAAATAGTATGGAAACCTACAACGCGCTAATGGAGTTCTCTCGGCGTTTCTCAGCATACCATCATCGGTAGGCCCGGACCAGCCCGAAAGAAGATCTTCAATTTGGCCTTTCTACTAGTGGTCATCCTTCTACCATTCCATTAACCTACATTCCTACAACCCCTATGTATAAAAAATATAAATAAAGCAAAGTTTGTACCTGTTTACGTACCTGTGGCGCGGCGTGGTGCAGCTGCGTGAACTGCATGTGCGCACTCTGCGCTGCGCCGGCGGCGGCCGCGTGCTGCCCGTGCATCAGAGGGATGTCGAATTCTTCATCGCCAAATGATGGAGTATGAAAAGTCTACGACAAACATTTAAGAGGTAAGTTTTAATAATTTTTACTTACTTATAACTATAATTGCAGGATAATCCCAATTTGACAGTGTAGGTAGGTATTATATACAGCGTGAAAAAATCATTTGGTTCCCGCCGTGGCTGGGGTGGTTCGGTTCCACTCAAGATAACAAGCAACTTTTACTATGGGGCCAACTCTCCTCCTCGCAAAAAAAAAACCAGTTATTCCATACAAAAGTGCAGTACCTACTACAAATTAGTAATCTGTGGTACCTACTCGACTTTAATGTATGGAACAGGAACAGCAGATTTTTTTTGCGAGGAGGAAAGTTGGCCCCATAGTAAAAGTTGCTTGTTATCTTGAGTGGAACCACCCCACGGCGGGAACCAAATGTTTGTTATGTCCCCTGAGAGTAGTTATTACCAAAAATTACAACCCTGAAAACCTTGTGCTGTTGCTGGGCTACCATGATGCTCGAACAACTGGCTCTTGTTTCAGTTTTTTTTATAAAAGTACCTTGAGGAAGCGTTTTTCAGGTATATTAATTTTATACTTTCGCAAACTAAATTTACTTCATTTTAAGCCCAACACGAGCTCTCTACTCTAGGTCTATTAGATGCGGAGATACAGCTAGTCAAAGATGGCCAATTTTTTCCAAAAAGTGGAAAACTGTCGGTAGTGTTTGTCAAGACATTTGCCGGCTAAACGAATGGTCCTAACTTACGAGGGTGGTTTGATAAGTCCATGACTTTGAAAAGAAAAAATAATTATTTTTGTGTCTTAAGGCGCCGTAGTACCTACTACTAGCGCCGCCAATACATTTTAAATTACTCGTAAACCAAGTCAATATTTAAAAAAAGCTCATGTAATAATCTCTTAAATTGTCTCTAATATTTTTTGAATAACTTATCAACAGTTATTATTCATTCTGTAAGTTTTAAAATCTATTCAAAAGTAGCCCCTTTGTGCTAAAATGGCTTTTAAAACTTACTGAAAGAATGAAAACTGTTGAAGAGTTATTCAAAAAATATTAGAGACATTTAAAAAAAAATATTACATGAGCTTTTTTACCCTACTGCAAGATATATTGACTTGGTTTACGAGTAATAAAAATAAATGTAGTCGCGGCGCTAGTTTCACTACCACCGCGCCTTCTACCACCGCGCCTTAAAAAGAAACTCCTTAAGGCATCTTTACACTACATTTTTTTCAAATTCGGCAAAAGATTATTCCTTTTGGAATCAAAAAGCTCAAGCGACTTCTAACTTTTCTTAATGACCCTGTTGACCCTCTCGACGGCACTCATGACATCAAAATTCATCGAATGATGATGCGAATCCTTCATACTCTCTAGATTCAACCCACTGAGATTTTTTCTGCTACCAAACATGAATAAATGTCTTGGCGGGCAAAGATTTTCATCAAGCCAAAAGAATGGTTTCTGAAATGGGCCCTCATTTCAGTCAGGCGATGAAAGAAAAAAAAATGGGTTAAAGAGGTAGGAACTTCGTTGGACTGAATACCTACGCAGAGCCACAATAAGATTAGTAGATAAATAAAACAAAAAAATCCCAAAAAAAAGTGTTTCTTCATTACAAAGTCATGGACTTATCAATCCATCCTCGTAAAAGTCATGAGAAAAGCCTACCGATAATTAAATACCTGAAAAACGCTTGGTACTTTTTTTTGAGGAGCTCGGTGGCGAAGTGGTTTAGCGCCTGGGCGATTGCGGAAGTTAAGCAACGTTCGCAAGGGTCGGTCATGGGATGGGTGACCAAAAATTTATTATCTCGAGCTCCTCCGTGCTTCGGAAGGCACGTTAAGCCGTTGGTCCCGGCTGCATTTACAGTCGTTAACACCCACCAATCCGCATTGGGCCCGCGTGGTGGGTTATGGCCCATCCTCCTTACCACCCATAAGGAAGGCCTGTGCCCCAGCAGTGGGGACATCAAAAATGGCTGTTGGAACGCTTGGTACTTCAGCTTTCGAGCACCACGGTAGCAGCACAAGGTTTTCAGGGTTGCAATTTTTTGTATACACTACTCTCAAGGGAGCTAACATTTAACAACAATGTAGATAGATACATGCGCGTTTGCGAAGTTTGCCTTTTTTGTGTCGATAATGACTGACCTAATATACAGCGTGAAATTTTACTCATTTGGTTCCCGACGTGGGGTTGTTCTTACTGTAAATCCTTCTAAGTTGCAGTCCATCATTATCGGTAGTCCTCATGTTGATGGCACTGTTATTCCCTTCTCAAAAACCGTCAGAAACATTGGTGTGGTATTTGTGTTTCTCATGGAACCCTAAGGTCGAAGCTCTTAAAAAAAAGGTTTTTGCTGCGTACTACTCCATTCTCATAAGACTACGCTGACGTCTGTTTTACCGATCTGTCGGAGTTCATGCTTAACAAGTTAAAGCGTCTGCAGAATACGTGCATCAGATTTATTTTCAATAAACGTAAATATGACCACGTACCTACCCCACTTGCGTTCTAAGTTCAATTGGCTTCCTATTAGTCGGCCCAGGGCCGTACATACTCTTACGCTTCTCTATTCCATCCAACTACTCCAGTCAATCTCAAAGAAGGTTTCTGTTTTCGCTCCGCTTCCACAGTGTCCTCACTGCGCTCTTCTTCTAATCTTACTGTTGATATCCCTCAGCATTTAACTGATTTCCTCTCATATTCTTTCTGTGCGCATGCTGTGCGGCTGTATTAGGTAGGCTCAAACTCTGAGATCGTTTTGCGATCAAGTCAGAAGACATTTTCTCTTCTCTACCTAATAAACTATCGTATGTATGTCCTCATTTTTTCTTCCACTTTATAGTCTATTAATAATTTATCTCTTTATATCTATCTCTATCTATATCTATATCTAATATCTCTTCCCATGATTGCACCCACTCCCATACATCCTCTTCTTGTCTCTTTACTACCAAGGTTGCCTGGAAGAGATTGCTATTTAGCAATAAGGCTGTCTTTTGTGTGCTTTCTGTCTGATTTTGGCCTTTTTGTGATTTTTTCTATCTTGTAATTAAGTGTTAAAATTGATATTATTATTAATATTGTTTTATTTCACAAAATTAAATGTAATAAACAATAGACAACAAAAGCGACGGAATGCAGGGTAAGACGGGCACAGAAAAAACACTACGCGTACCTATTATTGATTATGTATTACACTCTACTCGTTTTCCTCTATTATTCACACTTTAAACGAAATTATTAAATAATAGTAGTTTGTTACACAAGGGACGTAAGAGAGCTATTACAGAACAAGATCCAATTTGGCGCCCATGCGAGCGTAGCTCGCAAAGGGCGCTAACGGATCGAGGGTGTAATAGCTACTTACAACCGAGGTAAGCATACTACTTTACATCATTCATGCGAGGTAAATAAAACATTTATATTGGTATGACATAATGAATTTTTCTATAGTGAAAATATTTATAAAAAAAATATTTATTAAAATTAATAGTTATTGTTACAATTATTAAAAGGCCGTGATACTGGTTGGCCAGGCATGTGCACTGTTTAGATAGAACGTTCCATTTTCAAATCACTTTACAATTCAAGCATAGGGTGAATGCTTTAATTGTAAAGTACACTTTACCATTCAAGCGTGATTATTTCCTCTGTGATTCAAGCTATGCAACACTCCTTAGTGAACCAATTTCTTTTCTTATTAAAATGACGAACCTTTTTACTGAAAAAAAAAACAATGCACTGTGTTGCACATGCCAATTTACACAGCCCCTTAACTAGTAAATTGTAGTTTCCGAGCAGTATGATGTAAAAATATATTTATAAATATATCGAATATACATGAAATATTTATATATATTATATACTGAACATATAAGATTAAGTATAAAATAATATAAAAGTATAATACAGTATCTATATACATATAAAACTCTAAATTGATAGTTGGGATGGGCGTAGAGCCCTAACGGCTGAAGGTAGAGACACCATTTTTGGAGGGTAGATAGATAGATACCTTTCATGATGTAGATGAGCACTAAGAAAGGCTTTTGGAAAACTCCCGTTATACAAGGTGCTACAGGGTGTTCCAGATTGTATGGGAATTTGTATAGGGCTGAAGATAGCTGATACGCCATTTTTGGAAGGTAGATTCCTTTCATGGTGTAGGTGAGCACTAAGACCGCATTTTGTAAAATTTCCTTTATACAGGGTGCTACAGGGTGTTCCAGTTTGTATGGGGATTTGTATAGGGCTGAACCATTTTGCTGGTGGAGATACTATTTTTGGAGGGTAGATACCTAGATACCTTTCATGGTGTAGATGAGCACTAAGAAAGGGTTTTGGAAAATTTCCGTTGTACAAGGTGCTACAGGGTTCCAGTTTGTACATGTTTTTTTTTATTTGAAAATTTAAATGTGTGAAATGAGGTCTACTGATAAATACCTAGGTATATTGGGAATCCGTGACTTTCAAAATAAATGCACAACTATCTTAATCACGCGAACGAAGTCGCGGGTAAAAGCTACTAATAGTATAATATAAAAGCAACTATTGACTTGTACCAGTACTAAAATAGTAGGAAAACTTAAATCTTTGACCTTGAATATCTTTTTTCTACCAGGGAATTTCGGCAGGTCGTCATACAATAAAATGAAGGAGTGGAGCTCGGTGGTGCAGTGGTTTAGCGCCTGGCCCAGCGATTGCGGAAGTTAAGCAACGTTCGCAAGGGTCGGTCATGGGATGGGTTACCAAAAAATTATTATCTCGAGCTCCTCCGTGCTTCGGAAGGCACGTTAAGCCGTTGGTTCCGGCTGCATTTGCAGTCGTTAACACCCACCAATCCGCATTGGACCCGCGTGGTGGGTTATGGCCCATCCTCCTTACCACCCATAAGGAAGGCCTGTGCCCCAGCAGTGGGGACATCAAAAAATGGCTGATGGACATTTATGAGTACAATAAAAATCGGTAATGTTCATATTCCTACAACTGACTTTAATGTTTGGGACGCTATTACTCATTGTCCTATAAAAAAAAAGCAATACCGAGTGATTCTAATATAGACTACTGAGCACAGTGAGTGATTTAAAGGCACGAGGCAGAACAAAGTTTTGGTCTCGTGTAAAACATACAACTTTTCACCTCTACCGGCGAGAAAATTTTCACGTGACTTTCTTAGTAAAAAGCTAAATTCAGCATTAGAAACATGTTCACTCAACTATTTTGGAGTTAGACAACTATCTCCATCGTTGGACGCACTCATTTTTTTAGCGTTCCGTACCGAAATGGTAAAAAGGAACCCTTATGGTGTGACTAAGTCTGTCTGTCTGTCTGTCTGTCACAGCTGGATATCTCGAGAACTACTAATGGTATCAACTTGAAATTTGGAATAGTTTAAGATGACGTTTTCCCAACTATTTTGCAAATAAGAACGAAATAAAAAAAAAAAAAATTTTTACAACAGGGACTGAAAAGGGGTCTTAAAATTTTTAAGTGGGGAGACTAGGGCATGTGGGGTATCATATGAAAGAGCGCTGTTTGCACATTTTAAAACATTTTTTTTTTTTTTTTAGGCCGCATAGTTTTCGACTTATGATGAAAAATGTAAAAAAAAATACCGTCCCCCCCCCTTTATCTCCGAAGTTTGCAAAAAGAAAAATCTGAAATAATTCTAGTGATAGTAATTTATGTAAAGATTACATGAAAAAACGATGTCTCAATATAACACACTTTTTTAGAAAATCAAAAACAAACAAAAAAATATTTATTTCCTCTACCAGTCAACAGATGGCCCTGACCTAAGAAAAATTGTCAATGTCAAACCTTTTCTAGCGTATTTATTGATAAAAAAAACTTCTTTAATCTTCTTTTTTCAAGTAGGCAACACATTCTTTTGACAGTGTTGCCTAATTTCGCAGCAATTTCATTTTCAAAGTTTGTCGACTTGTATAGCCGAATTAGATGGTGAATAACTTTGCCATTATCAGCATCAGAAACTATGAGAACCAGCTCCATTATGTTTGCGAAGTTTGTTTCTTTTTCTTAATAAATCAGCAAAAAAATAAAAACTTATCTGCAATCACTTTTTAGTCTTAATTTCATTTGCCTTTCCTACACTAGAGAAAAAGCCTTGGATAGGGAGGCAGCCCTGCAAGTCCCCAATTAGGATCCAATTCGGGGCATCGTTTTCAATCTGAAATTGGATCCCCAGTAAGGATGCTAAATCGGCGTATGTAATCGCGGCTTTATTTTTCTCGAAAGCTGTTCGTGCCAAGGGTAAACTCAACTTTTCACTAATTATACCAATCCGAATTCAATATTGATATTCAATATTCAATAATAATCCATGTATGACACCATAAAGCACTCTATCTATCCTTTTCTGACATATCAATTTTACAAGTCTCATCCTTGTCACTTTATTTTTTTTTCTTTATTATTTTAAAAGTTGGTATTAGAAATTAAAAAAGCACTTTGCCTCACGCTCGCAGCAAAAATCGATTTTGCTGCGAGTTTTTACGCGCCAAAAGCGCCCTTTTCGTGCTGGAGAGGTGAAAAAGATTTTTTCTTTGCTCTGTGGGCGTAGGTGTCCAAGGAATTAGCTCAGAATAATAACACCTAGAAGCCGTGTATGCAAAGTGAGGCAACTAATACTAAGCCAAAATTGCTTAGTTTTCAGATTTATATCCTTCATACGTTACCTAATCGTAACTAAAATCCAATAATATAGTAACTAATCTCCTAAATGTAGGAAAATTGAAATTGTTTTATGTATCATTAGGTAATAATGGATATTAAAAATCTGAAAACGGGGCCATTTTGGCTGTTATAGTTGTCTCACTTTTGACAGTGCGCTTTGTAGAGAACTATCGTTCTAGGTGTTATTATTCTAAGGGAATAAGATAATGTTTCGTGATTACCTATTAAAATAATGACCAAGTTACCTATGTAGCTTTATAAAGTGACTTGAAGAACTTAACAGGTAAGTATTTTAAGTTCTTTCACGAGCAGTGTTATTTAATACAAAATTTACACAAAGAAAGTTTAGATATGTGAGAATACTGACACAAAAAGATACTATACAATTTTAATGGCAATAAAAAGCTATCGTCGTAATTGTACCATTGTTATTTGTTCTATTGTAGCTACATTGTACGAATGATATATACCTAGATAATATGCAACATTAATTTCATTATATCTGAAGCATAAAGGTGTAATAAATATGGTGTCACTTCTGGAGAACCATGCAGACCGTATATTTTGAAATGGCTGTATTTGTCAAAGGACACTTATCTTTATCATTTATTTATTTAATTTCGGACGACCAACAGCTTCTCTAACATAATACATAACTTAAATAGTAACAGAAAGCCAATTATAGGTCATCACAAATATATAATAACAGACCTAACAGACTCACAGACAGACAGTTATAGACCACGCGCCTTAAAAAAAATTATTTTTGAAAAATTGTCTGAAGGTATATGAGCATCAGCCTTTTATAAATTACCAGAATCCATAAAAACTTTGCCATTAATTCAATTGCAACGAAAGTTGTACTACTATGCATTTCTCTTACAAGAAATCAGAATCAGAATATTTATTTGCACAATATTGTGTACATAACATTGAGATTGATGTCAATGACAAGAAAGATTATAAGACATCAACGAATATTTTAACTTTAAATGAGTAGCTGAATGATGAATGTATTGTAATTTTTAATTATTTAGTATAACTTTTACATGTAAACTTTTAAATTGATTTATTAATAATTTTGACTCTGATACCTATATCTTAATAATTTATAATTTGTATCAACATTTGCATGCCTCCTATTATAGGGTAGTGCTATAGGTATATGAGGTTATCTTGTGTTAAAAGTTGCTTGTAATCACGAGTGGGATAACCCCACTGCAGGAAGGAACCAAATGATTAAAATTTCACGCTAAGTATATTAGATAGGTACCTATACTAATAGTTAGTAAGTATTCTTTACCTATACCAACCTGATCATTCATAGCGTACACGCTGGCTTTGTCGCGTGGAGCTGACAGCGGCGACTCGAGGTTTTCTGGTCGCTGCAACAACAATAAAAACTGTTAGAATATACATTTTAATGTTAAATCTAGTCAAGTTCTAGAGAAAGGCAATTTTCTTCACTTTAATCGTGAATAGGTAGGTAATACTAATAATACTTTATATAATAAGTTGTTTTTGCAAAATTTCGAAAACCTGGCCCTACAAAAAAATAAAATAATTATCGAACCTGCTCACAACATTTCACCAGAATCGGATGAGAAATGCGACCTAAAAACATTTTGGCACAAATAAAAAAATACCAAAGAAAAGTAGCAATGTATCACATCCATCTATCAAAACACAGTTAACATCGTAGGTTAACATTAACTTCAATGAAATAAAACACTTTTAACGGATACTAGCGCGGTTTTATTGAAAGTACTTTGGTAATTAGTTGGTATTTGGTTTGATTTTTTTTATTTTATATAAAAGACGGAGGTCGGCCTTCCTCTCCAAGTTTTCTTTCGCCATTTCTTTCTTGGAGGGGCCTCCCAATTTTATGAAATGGTAGTAGTTTCAGTAGATTCTCTCTTTTTTAGCATATAAAATTAAATAAAAACCAAACCAAAACTTAAACCAATTGAAAATTTGTTAAATTTTAATTTCTGAACGTCTTAAAAAATTCACCGCTGAGGGTAGGCTCACAAGTAGCTTCAGTCCCCCGTGACCACGGCAGCTGCAAAGGTGCCGAAACGTCGGGAAAATAAAAAAATCCAACCAAATACCAACTAATTACCAAAGTACTTTCAATAAACCCGCGCTAGTATCCGTTAAAAGTGTTTTATTTCTAGTGAGCGCGTAAGCTTGAGAAGTGAATATTAACTTCAATGTTTTTAGCCGATAGACCCGATGTAGAGGATAACAAATGGACAGCCGGACAGCGGGAGATACGAAAGCATTTTTGCCCCAAGCTGAAGCAGAGACGCTTCGCGCTCGGTCAATTAAGTATAAGTAAGTATTTTTGAAATATTAATTAAATCTTCACAGACATAAGCACTATAGGTATCTTTTGGCACTTCATAGAACAAACTATACTTAACAATCTTTTCGCTCCATAACATCGTGTTCCGATTCTTTCTTTTTTTAACCGACTTCATCAAAAGGAGGAGGTTCTCAATTCGATTGTATGTTTTTTTTTTTTTTTTTATTTTTTTTTTTATCGTTGTTCGCGCGTATCTTCGACATTTATGGACCGATTTCGATAATTTTTTTTTTGTTCGATTGAGTTTTCTTGCGAGATGGTCCCATTTAATTTTTTTTCAAATCGGTTCAGTAGTTTACAAGTAATCCTGAAAATACTATGATATTAAATTGACAACTTTGTTATTTATGAACCGAATTAGATAATTTTTTTTGATGGGGAAGGGATACCGTTGTGTAGTCTTTTTAACCGACTTCAAAAAAAGGAGGTAAGTTTTCAGTTTGTATGTATGTATGTTTCTCCGCGATTATCTCACGTTTGGCTGAGCCGATTTTTCTACCTAAATAATATACCTACACTACCTAATGCAGAAGGTACTTACACTAAAAATAAAAAAATAAAAAAATTGTTTAAAAAACAAAAAACCGACTTCAAAAAACCTGCCTCTAAAAAAAGGAAGAAATAATATACAAATCATTAGATACGCATTATCATTGTTATAATAAAACACGTCAATTGAAGTCGGGTGGGGCTTTTAGAATAAAAAAAGGAAGATGTACTCCAGCCCCACCCGACTTTAATAGACGTGTTTTATTATAACAATGATAATGCGTATCTAATGATTTGTATATTATTTCTTCCTTTTTTTAGAGGCAGGTTTTTTGAAGTCGGTTTTTTGTTTTTTAAACAATTTTCGTTCATACCTTCGTACATTTTTTAAAGAAAAGTAAAAACTTTAATTAAACGATTGATGAAACTAATAAAATGTCAAAGCAAAATGTAAAAAAGAAGATTGCGAAAAGGAAAATAAACTTCGATCAAGAATCACTTCTTATTTTGTACAAACTCACATTTTAAGTATCACTTATTTTGTGAGCTTATAAGCTAATTTTGTACAAAAACATATCTTTTATCACTTACTTTGTGTAACTAGGGTATTCTCGATCGAAGAAAATAAAGCATGAACATCAGCAATATTGTCAAGGTACCCTGAGCGAAAGTGGCGCCGCGGTGAATTACATTTAATATTATAATTCTAATACACAATTTTAAAAATGTTTATCGTGGAGATTACATTAGTACAAAATACTAGACTGTGGGCCCTTAGCCCACAGTCTAGTATTTTTAGACGGTATCGTTACATTCCCTCGTAGTCACTGCTAGAAGTAGATAGCAAAACTGCTAAAAGTGGCCGTTTTTGACACATTTGCTATCTACTTCTACGAATGACTACGAGGGCATGTAGTGATACCTTCTAAAAATACTAGACCATGGGCCCTAAAATCTCCACGATAAACATTATTAAAATCTTTTTCTATTAATAACTTATTAAATAAAAAAAGACAAGTCGACTGAAAAGATGGAAACAAGATTAAATAAATATAAATATTAAAGGCAACATGTCATAATAACATGCAGTCGGAGGCATGCATAAAGAAAGTGACATTATGAATGATTGAATTATATGCCTCCGACTGCATGTTATTATGACATGTTGCCTTTAATATTTATTTAATCTTGTTTCCATCTTTTAAGTCGACTTGTCTTTTTATGCAGGCGGGTTTTTTAATTTTTTTAATTTATTTTTTTATTTATCTCTTTTTAGTTATTATATTTTACGGTCATGATATACCTTTTTGAAATCCTTATAATAAGCCCTTTAATTTGACACCCATATTGCAATATTTTAAAAAAAAAATTTTTTTTTCACTACGTATAATAGCACCGTACAGCCGCCATGTTGGTTTTTTTATAACGCCACCTTCTTAAGAACACTTAGGCTGAAAAGACCAATCTAACGATATCTTAATCATAGAAATCCGTTCAGCCGTTTGAGAGATATGAGGTAATAAAGAATATTACATACAAACATACAAACATACTTACAAGATACGCGCGAAATACATAACCCGCAGTCGGGTAAAAACCTCTGAGGGCGCCACTTTCGGTCATACAACCGCCTTAAAACCAGTGGAAATTTTAAGGGGAATTAATTAATTGGGAGACTGGAAATAATTAAAGGCGACTGTTAATGGGATACTTAAATACTACACATGGCATCGGTTTATTTTTTGGGCGACACAATAACTAAACGGGCGACAAACTGTGACTACATGTGGGAGATAAATAACAGTGACAAAAACAAGAGTGTCAAAAATACTGAGTGGGCAACTAATATACCAAGTACGTAACTATATAGGTAACTGATTTAAGCTGCCCAACATGGTATTTTTGTCATCTCGATTAGGATAATAGTCACCTTTTATATTAAAATATGGTATATGATTAAATAATTTGTGTGCCTTAAGATTGTCGCCCAAACGGCCCATTTAATAATTTAGTCGCCCGTTCTGAATAACTAGTTACTCAATTTGTATTTTAAAGTCACCTATTTTTCAACATTTGTAGTCGCCCTCAGTCCGTGGGCGACGGACTATTTAGGCCCTCCGCTGTGTCAAGCGGGACGCGCGCGGGGCGACATAGATTAGAGCTTACTCTTACACTGCGCAAGCACCTGTCCGCCAAAAACCAGCAATCTATATTCCCGCGCCGTGTACCCGCGGCGGGATCCCGCTTGACGCAGCGGAGGGCCTTAGTATTTCATTACGCTATATTCAGTATTTTGATACCTACCCAAAATGGGAATTTATTGATACCTTGATTACATTTACATTAATTTACATTGATTAAATACTACCCAATTTGAAGTAACTACCAAAGTATTACGACTGTTTATGTATTATTTCGAGTGAGTCTTTATGTGCAAATATTATTTCTAACTAAGATAACCTTCATAATCATGTTAAGATATTATAATGAGAATAAAATTTTAATAATTTATCGCATTATGTATCTACTAACTCAAATTAAGCAAGATACACAAATTATGTAATATGGGTGAACGGTCGAAGGTACTGCAGTCAATTATAATGGCAGAAAACGATGATAATTAACTGTAAAAGTATTGTTATTTTAAACCTATTCTTATAGCAATAATACCAGAGAATTTTTAATTTAGATTTACATACTCATCAACTTTAATGAGATAAATGCTAATGAGAATGGAACGAGAAAGTATGTTTATAAGAAAAATAAACTTGTAAGTCAGTAATTTAGTACAGACTGTGTAGATAATTAAAGTAGGTAAGTAAGTACTTATTTATGAGAGCAAACAAAGTCTATAAATGTCGAGTTTGATGAAAGTAAAAAAGAAAAGTTATTCAGGGCAACAAAAAATAAGTAGTTATTTGCTATAGGTACCTACTAGAGACAATTTGTACTGCGAGGGGATTCACAAAAATTTGGTCTCGTGTTATAAGTACTTACAACTTTTCACCTCTACCAGTGAGAAAAGTGTTGAAGGTAAGAATAGTTATTTTCACGTGACTTTCCTGGTAAAAAGCTAAATTCAGCATTAGAAACTTGCTCTCTCAACTTTTTTGGAGTTATAGGCAACAATCTTCATCGCTACTGGAAGCACTCATTTTTAGGGTTCCGTCCTCAAAAGGAAAAAAACGGAACCCTTATAGAATCACTTTGTTGTCTGTCTGTCTGTCAAGACCATATACCTCAGGAACGCGTAAGTATCGTAAAGTAGATATCATAAAACACATAATTAGTTATTAAGTAAGAGGTAGGTATATTTCATTAAACTTATTCTCATTTTATATTTATTCCATACATTTCTTTTCTTCTTTCTCCTTTATTATTTCAAAAGGTGGTGTCAGAAAATAAAAAAAACTGCCTCACGCTCGCAGCAAAAATCGATTTTTGACGCGCCAAAAGTGCCCTTTTTGTGCTGGAGAGAATATTTTTTATAAAAACACTATGAAAAATTACTCGATTTCTTATTTTATTCGGTTCACATCAAACGTTTGTTGAATTTGATTACGCTACCTTTTTTTATAAACAAAGCTAGCCAGTTATTTATATCTAAAACATCGGAGGTCACAAAAAATTTACTATTTAGGTATTGTTTTAGATGTTTTAAATGCTTAACTATATCATAATGTACTATTAAAGAACATAATGACGTTCCCTATATAAATAATGCACCTTTTTTTTGTAATATCGAGCTTTTCTGAGCACTGAGCTAGCTGCTAATGTTCAGAAAAGCTCGAGGTGTGCAAATTCGAAGGCTAATTATTGCTAATAATAATTATTAGTAATTAATCCGAAAAATTCGTACAGGCAATATATTATTGTAACCTAACGCAATTTTCATGTCTACGGTGTCATTTCACTATTGAGGTAAGCATAAAATTGCTACTTTCCAGAAGATTGACTTCTTTGTTGTTGATAATATGAAAGCACAGAAACGTAAGCTCCTCGAGCCTAGATTTACGGGAACAATTTCTGACATAACATAATCATAAAGATATTTACAATATGTGCCCGTAGTCCGTAGTCCTATAGTCATTGACTTAGGGACCAATATCAAATAAAACCTTCCCAATAAGTGGCGCTGGCCATAACAACCTCGTTAACTTCCCGCCATGATAGTTAGAGGATCAATTTTATTACTTTTTACACGATATTAAATTTCTTACGTTGTTGAGTAAATTGATGATTGCATCTTACTCGACTGCAAGCAAATTATTCCAAGGCTTGGATCTAAACTTAATTTACTATTGCAGTAAACTCGTTTAAAAACTCAATTACTAAAGTTGTTAAATTTTCATAACGATGGACTTTTTATTAATACCAAAAAGATTACTTTTTATTAGGTAGGTAAAATATAAGTTTGATATTTTCCGGATTTGTATTCAAAGGAATTAGATACGAATTACCCCATTTTTCAACTTTAAGACAAGAACTAGTAACTACTAGTAAAGAAACTAACAACTAGTAAAGAAAGTAAGTAGAGTCATTTTGACCATTGATAGCTAAGTATTACAGATATTTATTTATCATTGGTGATTTTTGCTTAATTTATTTTACCTTATAACCAATTATAAATAATTTTCATGATTTCGGAATCAGCTCTTGGAATATAATAAGCTGATGATATTTGTTCTCCAAACACAAATATTGAAGCTACCTGCTAAATTTTGAAATCTAAGGTTTCTACGTCAAGCAAAAGGGTACGCTCGCAACAAAATTAGGCTCCCGAGGGACAGCCTCCGCCGCTTGCGAGGTCAACAGTTTTCGTTGGTTATTTATATCTAGCCAGATGAAGCAGAAACTTAAAGTTCGAAACGAAAATAACATTGTACATAACGTGAGTAATTCATTTACAATTTATTTTCGAATTAAGGTGGTACCCGCGGTGAATTATATTTAATATTATAATTCTAATACACAATTTTAAAAATGTTTATGGTGGAGATTTTAGGACCCACAGTCTAAGTATTTTTAGATGGTATCGTTACATTCCCTCGTAGTCACTGCTAGAAGTAGATAGCAAAACTGCTAAAAGTGGCCGTTTTTGACACATTTGCTATCTACTTCTACGAATGACTACGAGTGCATGTAGTGATACCTTCTAAAAATACTAGACCATGGACCCTAAAATCTCCACGATAAACATTATTAAAATAATTTTCTATTAACTTATTAAATAAAAACCTCTGAGGGCGCCACTTTCGGTCATACAACCGCCTTAATGGAAATCATAAAAAGCTTACAAAGTGAAAAAGGTCTACAAATTTGTATTTGAACTCTATGATTATTCACGATCTAGTATTTCTTAACATTACGATATTGAATAACGTTGCGTTGAACTTTCAAACGGCAATCGGCTGCAGCATTTGGTTTGATCTCTGCAACAGTATTATTATTTATTACCTCCACAGTTTATTTTCGTCGATGAGTTTTAATTGAAAGCCTTGCAGCTGATGAATGTTTGCATTATAATTAGGATAAATTCTTAACCGTCTCTAAGTAAAACATAGTACCTACTTACTACTTATTGAGTAAAGCATCATCGAACAGGAAGTTCGAATTTCATATTAATACTTTACGTTATTCTCCGAATCTTTACAAAAAGCGTCTGCTTCGTTTTTACTTGGAACCCGAGATCAAAGTAAAATTCTACTAAAGTATCTCCTGAATATATAATAAACTTGTTCATGTTTTATTATGTTTTTGAAGTATAGCTAATATTTTAAAACTGTTGCCTAGCATTCTGTTAATGTTAAAGATCGTCGTGTTTACTTTGCAGCCCCGTAATAAATGTTAACATCTAACTAAAACCGAGCATGAATATTCAGCAACATAATATTTGGTTTATTGATGTACAAACAGGCAGTCATCGGATTTATATTCAGCGAGCTATTTTGAAATGTGAGAACCGTTTTAATCGTTCCAAAATCCGATTGATCAACATTGTGATTGTCTGTACCTTGAGCGGAGTCGGTCCCATTCCTGGGACCGGTTCGCAGCGCACCGGCTGCGGCTGCGAGCCCGAATGGGCCTTACTTTATACAACTCTACCAACAAGTGAAAGGACACTGATAATAATTGTTTTCTGTACTAGGTATATGGGTTTTTGAAACGGGGTAAATAATTATTGATACTTGATATCCCATCAAGGTGATTTCGCGAAGCCTTTGACGTTAAGTATTGCGAAATTCAACATTGAAAACAGTACTAAATAATGTTTAATAGTTAATTAAAATTACAAAAGGAGGATAACTAAAATATTTCTAGCCGATAAATCTCGGTAATTGTCGATTATAATGTGGCATCCATAACGATACGATGTTTCTAATATGTTTTTAGAGCGTGGAAAGTAGAAAGTTTTGTAAAGTAGGTAAGTTTAATACTCTTCGAAAATGAACTGTTTGATGGTTTATTTCAATAGTTAAAGAAATTCTACCTGCTACCATTAGAACAATAAAATAATGTGCTAACAATTTTACAAACTGGATGTATAGGTAGTGTGTACGTTATTCCGTATGTTTATACTTGTAAACGTTTGAATACTTTGAATGTAAGAAAGCGTAATAGAATTATTGTAACGTTCGTAGTGGAGTCTCTAGGAGCACATAATTGCCGGTCGGTGACCTCGTTATATTCCTCCCACTAAAATATCGTTAAATCAATTGATGTTATTACAATTGGAACGCATCTCAGATCGTAGCTTGCTTACATTTTGTGGGGGAGACAAACAAATAAAATAAGAAAGCAGGTGGATAGGCTTTTTTTTCTTTTCGAAAACCGGTAGAGACGCATTGTTTATGGAGGTATTTATAGGTCGGTGTTAACTTTTAAAGCAGGTGTGATTGTTTAATTTTAAGTTATTATTTTTTGTTATTTCTTGATGGTTATTGAATTTCGAAACATTAATGTAATATAAATATGCTGATATTTGCTCTAAAATATAATCTAAAATGATGAGAAGTGACGTTGATACACGGTGATAATGTAGTTACGTTTAGTGAACCCATTTGTTCACAAAGTGCCGTTATGTTATGTGCCCATAAAACTTTCGTAAGGCTTCATGCCGCGGCACACTTGTCCTATTTTTAGGACAACCACATTTATCGAAGCAAGTCTGTTTCATTTATTTTAATATCTTGGTTATTTCCGTTCGAGAAATAGGGTGCCTTCCTTGTTGTTTAACTAACTTGTTATTATTGCTTTAGTTTTGACGTTGTTTTCTGAAAGTTTCTTTCCTTATTACGTGTTTTCTGTGGAATTTGATTCTTCAGCTGTGATATCAGATATCTCTTCTCTTCTTTAACAAAGTGCTGTAGAAATTGTAGATAAAACGATGTTCCGTTCAGTTATTTTAATTTTAATCAAATTGGAAAATTTTGTTTACATTGCTGCTTTTATTAAGTATTAGTTTACTGTTTGATTTGTGAGTCATAATTAGTCAACACATTTAAAACATGACCATCAGCCATTTTTAAAACATAGACGCTGTATTTAAAGTATAAATGTTATTGACTGCGTGTTTTTTATTTTTGGGCCGGTAAGGCTAGCATAGAGGCGTTACCTTCAAAAGCAATGGTTCGAATCCTGTAATATATTTGTACTAAGAACTTGGCAATTGTTGCGTGTATTTTGTCAACGTTATTATTATATTCGTTATTGAGTTTCCATATAAAAGGATTTGCCTAGAGTGAGATTTTAGACAATCTTGAATATTCTGGAGATTGACAATATTTTTTATTGTTTATTAAATTAATTGATTTGTATGTGTATTTGCTGATAATTATAATACCTACTTATTTGCTAATCAAAATATAGAGTAAATAATTATTCAAATATAAAATGAGTAAAGAAGATCTTGCAGTTACATAGCTCTACATTTAAAAAATCCTGGAAGGGTTTGATGGTTCATGTTTTTATAACAATAATGTAAAATTTTGGTGTAAGAAATACTCACATTCTCTCTTTTTTCGTAGGATGCATATAAAGAGACTGATATGCACATTATTAAAGTCAAATGCAAATTTCTAAACCATAATGCTACATCAAGCCCTACATTTTGAATTTCCTTCCTAGAATGTAAAGACAGTATAACAATAATATATACAAACACAATAAAACAACAATTAACTCCAGCTTATCTTATCAACAACGTTTATATCATGCTCTAAATTCTCGAAGATAATAACGTTGTAATGTCATTGAAATAAATTATATCTAAGAAAGACATGAAAAATAAAATAACAGAACGAAAAAATAGATCGTGTGGTCTTTTATGGATTGAATTGAATTTTATAAGGTCAGCCACACATTTATCTGTTTTTTTTCGGTTTTGTAATATTGGACATTAATAATAAGCATTTAAGCCTTACTGACTGACGATTCATGTTCTAATACTGTGACAGAATCATAATTAAATAGAAAGTAATAAATATTATTATTCAAATAATGTCTCATTATTAATTGTTTTTTTTAAAGTTACAGTCAGTCATCTTATTTGAAAATATGGAATCGTATAAAAATAACTCAATCATTTAAAACAAGTTGTAAATTATAAAATAATAGTAAACATTTACCTACCATTTAAAAAAGTCTCAATTTCTTGTCCTAAATTCCATCCGACAAATGTAGTCGATGAATTAATTCCATTCATTAATTAAACGCTTTCCGGTGCTGTGGAAGATCTAATAAATCTATCAAGGAAGAAAAATTGTACAATTAAAACATCAATTGTTAGACACTGGAGTTCGCACGGTACGGTTGTAGTCTGTGTTAGTTCACAAATTGGCACTTGGGATTTTGTGTGTTTTAGTTCCGGGCGCACTTTTGAGTAGTTTCGTTCACGTAAAAGGACGTGAGGGCACGCTTGGCGCACGTGTGGCGCGCGCGGGAAGACTGCGTGGCGGTCGGTGCTCGCGCCGCGCTCGGAGGGGCCGCTAGTGCCGCGGAGCACCGCGCCCGCCCGCGGCGCTGCTGTTGCCATGCTTCGAGCCACCGACTCCAAGACGTGCTGCCCAATCTTTCAATTCGAACTCCGATGGGCGTAGAAACATTGTATGTTATAAAAAAGAAACGTAGTATGGCTTAACCTTGCTCCTACATTATCTTCATACCACTATTTCCTAGTTTGTATATGTAAGTATGTAACGATTACTTCCTGTATATTGCTATTTCAGTTTAATTATATAATTGGTTTTTAAAATCAGGCAATTATGGTGTTATTTAAATTCTTATGAAAAATCTGTAGGATATTTCAGCGTGAACGTGGGGGCAAAATCATGATTGACGTTCACTTCCCCTAATTTTGACCGAGCGAGCGCAAAGCGCGAGCGAAGCGTCTCCGTTTTAGCTTGGGCAAAAATGCTTCGTATCGTAATCGTATGCTTGTTGTATGTTTTGATGTTTCTGTTCTATGAGATGGTTCGATATTACCTAATATGTTTTTTTTGTTTATCTAGTTTTTTGAAATTTTTCAAAATGGCAGAGATAAATATGAGGCAAATCATATTTCAGCCATTTAAACGCGAGGTCTACAGCTCATGGAGCCACAAGTTCTAGATATTTTTAAATAAGTAACGAAAAAAGCCGCAAAAATCCTAAAATGAATTTGAATAGCTTAAAAGCTCCATTCTATAGAGCTTACAATCTGCGAGTTTTATAATAGTTTGATTTATAAAAGGCCATTTTTTAAGAGAAAATACTTCACGTTGGAATTCTTCGCGTCGAAACAATTATCAAAAGAATTTGTTAAGTACCAGTATATTATGAAATTCACTAGTAACCGCCATAAGTTTGATATTTTCATCCTAATAAAATTGCAATGAGAGCACCTTTTTCATTTACCTGTTAAAAAGGCCCTCGAAAAAATATCTATCTAAATTCTATTTTTGGGTAGAAAATTATTTAAAGTTTTGAATTTTCTAAGTTTTTATAGTCCTGTTATACGAACAACCTAATAGCAGCATTTAAAGATTAAATTACCTACTACACGATCACAATATCTGTGGACCTGGTATCGATGATCAACGCTTTGCTATATCTATGGTGTGAAAAAAAGCGTTATTTAGAATGAAAAGTAATGAACAAAAGCTCACTTTTCCGTAAGTATGAATTTTATTTTTATTTTTTGAAGTGGCTTGGGGGAAGCGGGCGGCATTCCAGCGAGGCCCACAGATATTGTGACTGTGTTATGTTAATGTAAGTAGGTATGTGTATGTGATGTTTATGTATAATACCTACTTACATTACCATAAATGATATTTTTTTAATTGAATCAAAAATCTTGAGACGAACGATAAGGACGAACTATTCAAATAGGTACCATAAAAAATACATTTAGTGAAAATTATTCTTTGCAAAATATGATTTTTAGGGTGCCGTACCCAAAAAGTAAAAACGGGACCCTTTTACTTAGACGGGACCCTCTTACTAAAAACATAATAAAATAAATATCTAAGTGGGGCTCCCATCCCACACAACAACGTGTTTTTTTTTTTTTTTTTTTTGCCGTTTTTTGGTACGGAACCCTTCATGCGCGAGACCGACTCGCACTTGGCCGGTTTTTATTGCTTCAATTAGGTCCTTGACTTATGAAAATTGCCGATTTTTTCTCACACACATAGCACCTCAACTCATAACTTATATGATTTAAAAGATGCATAAGTTCCTTAAATTATTTCGAATTTATCAGTAATTGTAAGTTATTTAAAAAAAAAAAAACTTTCTTAATATCCTTAGTGATGATGAGTCCGGGTGTAGTGCGCTTCCACCTTTGGCCTTATCGTCACGGTGAAGGCAAAGCACTATCTCAGTGTGCATAAAAAAATTCTGTAAAGCTATAATTTGTTCAAACATTTCCACATTAAAGCATCGGTAGTTAAGAAAATTTTAGTATGAAAAATGCATCGGATTAAATTTTCATAGGTAACCACCTAATGTACGGGTTGTAAATAATTTACGTTTACTTACCTTGTACATATTGTAGAGTTTGTATGTCCGTTCTTGGTCGTCCAATGGCATTTGGACCGATTCCATTTCGGCGCATTGAAGTGTTCGGGCACTGTCTTCAAGATATAAGTGTCCATGTGATCCTTATAAGATAAACTACATTTGAATTTATGAAGGTAAAAAAATATTAGATTTAAATAAAAAATGTAAATCAACATAAAAATACGGTAAATTGGAAATTACGACGTCGATGTCTTTATTAAGAAAAATCAGCAATGCAATTTCACGGATCATTAATATCGAAACAAGCGATTACTATGACGAAAGAATTGGATGAAAACTTTTACTCCGATTATGAAAATTCCACTGTAATCTTTTAGAACGATATTTCTGTGATAAGTGGAACTGAATTGGAGGTCAGATACGCACGTGATCATAGGAAAAACGCAGTGGAAGTGTTACTTGAATCCGTCATCGGAGTGTTTTATCAATGGGGTTGAAGTGGCAGTCAGCAGTAAGCAGTAGGTGAGCGGGCCACGTGCGAGTCACGCGGCGACCGGCCTCGCGGGACAGGCTGGCGGATCCGCGAGGGAGCGCTCCGGAAACCGAGGTGTACCGGGGCTCCTCGAGCACAGAAGTGCCGGCCCGCGGCGCGCCCTGCCCCGCGCGCCCCCGCCGCGTGCACTCACTCCGCCACCACCGTCTCCACGCCACCACTCACCCCGCATACTATGTTTGCCTTAATCGCGAATTAAGGTTCCAGTAATGTTTTCTGTTAAGCTTAGAGCTTAATTTGACGTCATTCATTACAGATTCCGTGTCTCGGGTAAGGAGGAAATTAACGTATTGATTAAAAACAAAGGAAGGATGAAAACTTTATTGATTATTACGACGGAAAAGTCTCCCTGCTTGATTTAATGAAAAACCAACTTACTTGCTAAATCTTGTAGAGTTACATCCGAGGAACAGTAATAAAAATTTTGAGCGAAGGTGGACTTATCTCTATGATTTCCCTCAGTCAACCTAAGAAGTGTCAGAATTTATAATCTTTCATCTTCTTAATCTTTCATTACTAAAAAGCATCTTAGGAAAAGTGCAACGAGATGTAAATCAATATACTTTAGTTAGCTACCTCCACAGGACAGGCTTAGCCTAGTTAGTGTGGAGGCTAGATAATTTATACCTTGTAACTATGATTTATGGAAATAAATATATTTGTATTTGTTGTATTTGTATTAGATAAAAGGAAACCCAATTATATAATAACAAAAGTTATAAGTGAATCTTGAACTTGATTTCCTCCACTTGCCTGAAACAGGATGTCTAAGTTGAAGCATAATTATTATGTAGGTAGACTATTTTAATTAAGTAAGTAAAACTATACCAATAACACTGCATCTGACTTTATGGAAAATAAAAAGTATTCTATTTATAAGTATTTGACTTTATCACAGTTACTTAGTCTTGGCAAAACTGCTTTATTTATTGGGCTACGGATTAAAAACAGCTGTCATGGCTCTAATTTACTTTCACACTACTACTGAATAAGTTTTCATTGAGTAAATAAACTCATAAGTTGGCGTTTATTATTATTATTGTATTGAAGTGATAATTTAAAATTTTGTATATGAACTAATCATGGCTGAAAGTGTCGATAATAGTTATAGTCAATCAAGTTTAATGCATAGAGCTTAAACCACCGGATAGATTGATGTGACGTGGACACTATAACTGATACAAGGTTGACAGCACTATTTTATTTATAGAAACGGAATAATTTTTTATAATTAATAAATAGGCAAAATGTCTTTTTCAGAAAATTGCGAGTGACCTAAAGCAAAAATCTCTTTCAGAAAATTTAATATTTTGTCACTATTTTTAACTAGCATAATAGGTAGGTACCTAATTAAATCTCTTCCTATTATACAACGTGTTTAGTTAAAACGAAAAGAGTGTGAAATGTTATTAGGAGACGATTTATGATATTATCGTATCGTGTAGTCATCTGTGATGTTGTGTAAATATACATCAAAAGTTTTCGCTTCAATTCATAAAATAAATATACAGGGTCATTCTAAACATACCATCTAAATTTCAAGGATGTGTCCAGTCCATGAAACTGAACAACTTTCTCCAAGAAACAAATGTCGAATTTCGCCACAAAATTTTGGTCATCCCATACTAAATTGATCATCTATGTGATTTGTATAGATAGTTGATTTTTTACATATTTGACCCTGTGTTCCTCAGAGAAAGTGGTTTAGTTTCATGGACTGAACACATCCTTGAAATTTGGATGGTAAGTTTAGAATGACTCTGTATTTTGTCTCTATATTCGATGCAATGCACTAGAGGCACAGAATACATAACTAGAGGCAAACTTGTCTCTATGGATCGAATGTAGAGACGAAATTGTTTTCCTGTAATTTTATGAATATGAAACATGCGATTTTATTTTCATGAAAAACTAAATGGTTGCAACTTGCAACAAAGCATATTGATACCGTGCCATCAACCAATAAGTATTACCAGATTGCTATGATTCGCGGTAGCTTTTGAGAATGCACTTGGCAGTAAAGATAACATTTATCTGTAGTAACGATTTGTTTGATTTGAGTTTAAATGTTACCATTTGTTATTCATAGTGTGCAAGTTAAGTTTTGTTGACGTATAGTTGATATTGAGCATCGTTGAGTTTTTCAGAGTTGAGTGCATTTATCGTGTGATTGGTCTCAATAACAGCCATTTTAATGTTCCCACTGCACAAGCCTTTCTTTTGGATGGAATGGAATGGAATAACAGGAACCTAATGCAGATTGGTGGGTGTTGACTATACTAGGTACAATAGCAGCCAGGGCGGACTGCTTAACGTGCCTTCCTAAGCACGGAGGAGTTCGTTCGTTTGCTTGCCCATCCTATGACCTACGATGCATGCGCAGGCCGAATGTGTTAAGTCACTGGACCATCGGACGAGAACTTCATACAAAAGATTGCCGTGTAAATAAATCTTACAATAAAAAATAAATACTGTAGATCCTTTCTAACAACTGGTCAACATGATCAACTGCAGTGACACTGAACTTAAACTAATGTGTATACCGAGTTAAACTCAAAAACCCAATTCCAACTACCGAGTTCGTGAACCACAACAAGTAGCCTAGAGCCATACAAGTGGGTGAGTCGGTTGTCAACGTCAGCTGATCGTGTCCGTCCCACGCCAAAAAAGTAGCGTGAAGTGCGATCCGGCGCCCGAGGCGCGTGTTGCGGTAGATCGGAGTGCAAGTGGTGGCGGCCGGTCTATTTGTGGTGACAGGAGAGGCGTGGGTGCGGCGTGTGCCGAGCTGGAGTGGCAATGACCTTGACACTAAGCGAGTGGCCTTGGGTAGCACGTGGCGGCTGACACCCGCTGTCTGTTGTCGGAACGCCGCCGCCGCCTTTCCCAGGGGAGCCTATTGTGGACACGCCCTGCAATTAAATCACACTTTTAGGGGATCCCTGTAAGACGGCTATTGATCCTCGATTCTTTTCATTTTCATGCCTTTATTTATAAGGTTCATTTTTGTTGACAGACTTTTGCGGCAGTGAAAATTTTATAAATCTTTGTGTAGCTGTAAGTAATTGTTTATAACAAGTCATATTTACATAACAATCTAAGTAGAAACGTATTTTTTCTACAATGTTCAGATTATATTGCATCATTGTTTAGTTACGTCTTCACACATTCTATTCAATTGGTCATTGTAAAGAGAAAAATGTTGTAATTAGGTATAATTTGTGAATGAAGTATCTAATTGTCACTTATGCCAACCTACAAAATGCTTAATTATACCTACTGATAATTTATTTTTACCACTGGGAACTTTACATAATCTTAAAATAAAATACCTACTTTACGGTATATAATGCGATTTTATTAAAGGTTTTTCGACGGGTTGCTCGAGCGCCGAAATGTCACAAAATCGAATAAAAACCTTTAAAACACTTTTAAAACTCGCGTTAGATTAGAATACGATGTGTTAAATTTATTGAAATTAGCATAGCACGTCCGTCCGTATGCATCCATCTATAAGTATTAAGGAACGACATTTTACTGAAAGCTATTTATTACTGAGTTTCAGTAAGTTCAGGAAAATTGATGTGAACACGTGACCACATTACAAATTCAATCAATTACGTCAAGATTTTCGTAAATAATAAAATTTCGTTTTGCAGAATTCGCAAGTCCTATCCACATGTTGCAAACATGTGAATGGGTGCGATTCAGAGCGGCGGCGGCGACGTGCGGCATGGCGTCGAGTGCGGTCGCGGCGGGGGCGCCGGTAGCCCCCGCCCGGCCGATACGTTTACGAGCCGACACTAACTTCGGTGACCCGCCCGCGCGCCAGCCTTGTTTATATCCCATCTCAATGAAACGCTCGGTTTCCTTGCCTTCACACACAGGTCAGTGTTAAGATTACCGCTATCTATTATTTTGTCTCACAATAAGCAAATTTGGTTTGCCTTGCCAGATGCATATCTTCGGTGAGTTCACTGGCCTATTATTGGGCCTTGATCATAGGAATTAAGCATTTCAAGTATTTTCTAGTCTCTGCATTTGCAATAGGTCAGTGTAGGCATGCAAGGCTATTTGAACAAGAAAAGCCGTGGTTACGTCTTATCTATTTAAAATCTTGGTAACGGATTATAGAACCTCAAAAAATAATAATAATAAAGGTGATATTATTATCAATAATAACGCTCCGTATCCAAGGCAAATTAAAGGGCTATTAAACTACTATACTGCTCACTATAGCATGTACGTACTCACTCTATATTACGTGTATTAAACTTCAATACTACACAAGACAATCGTTTTCGTACTCAAACGCTGGGCTCTACGAATGATTTCTCAGAAGATATTACAATGGCAGTGAATCAAGCAAATCTTCATTCCAGGTGGCGACAGAACTAGGTGTTATCTCTGTGATGTACTATTTGTATGACATAATTCAGTTACGTGTGACGTGAATTAAGCACATGCCTGCAAGGTGTAAAAGAATGCGTACGTGGTAGTGGCGCGCCGGACTACATAAAAGCATAGGACAGAAGGATAACTTTGCGCGTATACAAACACAGCGATTGTTTACTTTTTTGGTACTTAGTGCATTTGTTTCTGTACCAGATAGTTTTAATAATGAATTTTTCATTTTCTGTCATTTGTTAACCGCGGTCGGAACTATAGCTTTTAATGAGTTAATTTAAATAAAAATGTGAACCTCTATGTTTCCCATCAGCAAGGTAGGTACACCAAAGAGCGAGTACTTGTAGTAAAGAGTTGCTCAAATGTTATTATTTACCAAATAGTAATTTCTAGGTTATTAACTAAACTTAGTATTCGTTAAGTCTTCAAGTTATTAGTGCAAAAAGTTTCAACTTCATAAGATATGATGTTAACTTCCCTATTTTTATTTTTACAACAATAGATTTCTATTGTTGTTTGTGCCCGATAGGGCACAGCGGGCGTTGACGAGTTAACCTTTCAAGGCCCTCCGTATACGTCAAACGTCAAACGGAAGCACCACCTCCTTTCATATGAAAAAAAAAAAAAAAAGCCGTGCTTTACGAAAAACCCGATAATGTCGCAATCAGGCTATGTTTTATCATTCTGTAAAAAGTGTATTATTTATGAATACTTTCTCCGTTTTTAGATACCAGAATCGAACACTAAAACTCTACAGTATATTAGTTCTACGTGGTCAAACTGCAGCAAGAAACTTTGATTGTGTTCATCAAAAAACAACAAAGATTGAGTGAAGTATCCATCTTTAACCATTTATTTCAGGCATCAATGGCCCATAAAATAAATACCTTAAAGACTAACATACATACATAATATAAAACAATCTTATATTTACACTTTATCACTTAACTAGAGCCTTCTCGTGGTCAAACTTAGTAGTCAAACTGATTTGACCACGAGGAAATTTTTCATTCTTCGTGTACAAACTGTAACGTGTATTACGGCGTGGCCCGGCCAAGGTGCCCAAAAAGGCTATAGATAGTCAGTAGACTGTACGGGTGCTTATATACTTTACTTACGGTACCCAAAAAGAAAAAACACGTACCGTGGTATTTCACGAGTTATAGCACATTTCTTGTGGCCGGGCATCGTATGCAGGCTGGCCCCGCCACGCTTTTATCAACAAAAATAGCTAACTTTATGACATTATTTATATTGGGTGTAATAGTACAAATAAGACCTTCTGCGTTATTATATTTGTCGTCGGCAGCGGTCGCGGCCGGCCGGCGGCATGAATGGGCGCACTCCACGCTTTTTATCGTCGCCGCCCGCTCTTTGGCGTGTCGGTTGGCGTAACAAACACCTGTAATTTACCTGTTTGTCTGTCAATCATTCCGCACTCGACCCCCAATGCGTCAACGCCTAATATTTGGGTAGAGGTCGGTAAACGTTACAAATTTATAGCACGAGATAAACTATTGTATAGTTTGTATAATTGATGGATGTTAATGAAGCGAAAGAAGTGTGCAAGGATCGTAGCAGGTGGCGATCCATAGTCTCTGCCTACCCCCATGGGAAACAGGCGTGAATATGTTTGTATACATGTATGTATAGTTTATATGTCAAGTTGTGATTATGTATGATTGGACCCATGCACTGCATGCACAGAGTAGACTATAATCTTCAGTGTAGACATGCACATATATTTGATTTCCACCTCTTTCATTTGGAAATCAAATCTATCAGCTATCTATGTCACTGCTATTATGTTAATTCATACACGATGGCACTTTGGGATTATCTCTCCATTTTATAAGTTAATCTACTGACTTTCGATTACTTATATAAAAAGCTAAATATAGTAAACTTATGTTATGAATATGTAAAACAATGTAAGGTTTTCTTTAACACCATAGAATAAAAGTTCGTAGCAAAAAGCTCTCGCATTAGCTAATATTCCGGCGTCATGCCGTATCTACACTACAGTCGAAGCCTACTAGATTCTACTCTACTGAATGAATGTATTATTAGACTGGCATAAAAAACTGTCAAAACAGAACAAGGTTTTGCCGTATACCGATAAAAACCGACTAGTAGGTAATGTTCCTATCATATTCAATCTCATTTTTTTTTTAATTTTAATTCATCGAACCATATTTCTTTACTGAGTGATGGTTACCCTATAAATTTTTAACACTACCTACACATTCATAAATAATAAATTTAAAGATCAATAAACTCCGTAACTGAAATGAAATGGCGTAGGTAATTAATTTATAAAATACATTACACAAATATGAGTGCTACATCAAAAGCCCGCTACGAAGGTGCTACGGAACGGAGCGAGCTACGCGCGGAATTTTTGCCGGATACCAATCGAATTAATAAAATGGATCATTACATATTCATTTGCGTTCTTGTAATTAAATAAAGACAGGCACTCTGCTATTTCGTGTGATGGAATTTTATCGTGGGATATAATTAAGTAGCTTTCCCACTTTTTCAGGTACATGCGAATATTTAAACATCTTTGTGAATTGATTTTTTTTATTTACTATTTAATTGCAAAACTCATTTATGTCAATCATTAATCAGAGATTCATTTACATTAATCTAGTAAAGTCTTTATGCATTTTCTATGCTACAAAACAAAATCGTGCCGTCGCGGTCGGCGTCGTTGTTCCCACACAGCTGTTTGTTTGTGCACGATTTACCGAATAAATATTGAATGAATGTTGTTACAACTTTAACAAACGGACGTAATCCATTACAATAAAAAATATGTTCGCATATTTCATAAAAAGTAAAGTATACTAAATGTCATAGCTTTTATAAGGAAAAATTTCGTAAGCGGTAACATTGTGTAGGTCGTATAAAGTAACTGTATGTAGGATATAGGACCTTTGAATCGATCGCTTAGATTTCTATTTTAAAGTTTCGCTTAGTTCAGGAGTCTACTTCAGAATCTCTTGCAAACCTAAGCACTTATAACAAAAAGTTTGACTGTGCACTGGATTCAATCGCTTGCTCTCGACATAAATACATTGTTTTATCCCCTTTTTAACTATTTTTCATTCGTTCTGTAGGGTCACAGTTTCAGCATGTATTTCAACGATGTTGTTAAACCTACTTTGTTTATTTGTAACTTAATTTCAAAATCTAAAATTTATCGGGCACTCTTACGAAAGAAATGTTAGCGTGCACCAACTAATTTACATCTAACAGTCACGAATATCTAGGGCTTCGTATACAATTTAATTTAGTTCCGGTTGTATTGCAACGAAACCGCAGTAACTATGTTTATCTATGTCGCCTACAGCTGAATCTACCGCTACGATATGTATGGGCAACTCTATTAAAAGTCATTATAGGATTTATGAATGTAAAGTACTTGGATCTACTTATGTCAAAGGTTATCTTAAAAAAAAATTAAAAATTAAAAAATCAAAATGCAATGGACATCATTTCAAATGTTCACTTCATTTCCACAAGAAGCCAAAATGCTGTAACGGTTTTAGGGCCGATTTTATAATGGTTCATAGCCGGCACAGGTTGTGGAAAACATAAAAAAATACTTCACTTTGTACTAGTACCGATTATTTGAGAGGCATTGCATGAGGTATACCTACAGAACGCTGTAGGTAGGCAAACCTAAATTCCCAAACTTACTTAAATGTACACCACAGCACAGCTTAATTGCATTAAATTACCTACCTTATACACTGAGACATTATCATCTAAAACCTTCCTAGCTTATTATGAATATTCACATCATAGTTACCAATACCTACTTCAAACAATAAATATGCCTTATAATATGTTCAAATTCATTTCTCCACAATATCGTATTGTAATAGAAAAGGTTAATTTGTAATATAGCCCCAATTTTATGTCGAATAAAGTCGGAAATTGTGATCTTTGCCGCGCAATCGAGTTAAATATCATTCCCTACGACGACGAGGGCTTTGAATTTAATTATTCGAGGACACAGCAATAACGCCGGCGCTGGAAAGATTACCGCGCAGCTTTCAATATTATGTTTCATAAACTAATTTTGATTTTTAAGTTTCACCATAACTTAATTTAATTGAATTCTGCATGTTTTAATGCTCTTTCGTTTGTATGTTAGGGTAAACTCAAAAGGGGTGAAAATAAATGATTTTGCTACGTCATCTGATGGATGGGGTGTCACCAGGTTTGTCATTTTTATGGCAGCAGGTGCTTAATTCTCATCTCTTTAGCTAAAAATCTGGATAAATAATTTGTTTGGAATGTATGTATCCCTAAATATTTAACTCTGAAATCGCATCTGCATAACACTAACAAAAAGCTAATTAAATAATTAATAAATTATGAACCTTCTTTAGTTATAATATGATCTTGGTAATAACCAATACTTAATAAGGTATTATATAAGAGATCTAGGACGTAAGTGTAGGACCTAAAGTCATGAATGTACTGGATCTCTATAAGTATTTCTTTTGCAAAAGCAACGTGATAAGACGTTATGCTACATACACGCACAGAGCACTCCAAATGCGATACAGATAAATATAATAAAATAAAATTGCGATGTGAATTCGTGAGAAAATTTAAATAAATGACTTTTCTGTTTGCACATAAAAAGAAATATATTGCGGCACAATGAATGTTGGGGGTGGTTGGGGAGGGGGGCGCGGGTGGTCGAGCGATGCCAGTGGAGGGGGCAGGGGGGCGCGACTCGCGGGGGCGGGGGTGACCCACTTTAACAGGACAAGTAATATTACTTTTTACTTTTAGGTAACTATTTCATGTTTTATCGCCATAATAACATATATAAATTGTACAAAGTTTCCATTTTAGCCGGATTACTCCAATCCTCTTTATGATTGTCTTGCCCTCCTTACTGAAAATGTTGCGAGAAGAAACTGCAGGTGTAAAGAAAATAACATTAAGTTATTTGAGAATTTATTAAGTTTTTACTTGTTAATAAGTTTAATACCTATTTAAAATTTGTTGTTTTTTTTGTTTTGACTGATCCTTTTGGATCAGTCAAAACAAAAACAGTATTCAGTCTTTATTCTATAAATATTCAATTATGGCGTAAGAATTTACTTTAAAATTGTAACAGCAGTTTAAATATAAAAGAAATCAAACGGAATTTTTCAATCTAATTATGCGTACAATTTCTTATATACACTGTGTATACCGTTCGTCTGTTTTTATTGACGTAGCTTGTTTGCACATACACTTTGTACTCTCACACATAAAAATACTTACTCATAAACACATAAATATAACTATGTATGTGTGAATGTGTTCGCTCTCTTCCACACTCTCATGTTTTTATGTAGAAGGGTGCGTATATTCATTTGATTTAATTATACTTCCTGCATATTAATATTGTATTGGTTCCCTGCGTCATGTTCTAATATTAACGTTTTATGAGACATATTTTTTATGATATAGGGGAACATGTGAAATAATATTTTAGCTAATTGGATCTTTACTTTTTTATGAACATAAATGAATGACAATACTTTTACCTTAAATGGATCTGGATTAAAAGAAATGAAGTAAATCATGTGATTGCATATTATATTTTTAATTCTTTTGCTTTACTATAATCACTTAGTTTAACAAGACGCTCTGTCTAAACATAGTAATTAATTTAAGTCATCCTGCGTTGTGGTCATTTTGCCCTCATAGTCTTCTTGCCTTTTAGGCAACGTGATCAGGAAATCAAAAATCAAAATCAAAAAATCATTTATTCAGTCTAGGCTGTTACAAGCACTTGTGAATGTCAAAGAAGCTACGCCATCGGTTCGCAAACCCTGAGCGGGAGACCTTGTAACGAGAAGAACCGGCAAGAAACTCGTCAAGGGCTGCTTTTTTCTCCCTGTATATTTCATACAGAGTCGTCAACATTGAAAAATGAGCTCCACATTTAAAGTGAGGTCATTTTCCATCACAATAATTAACAAAAGTTTGTACACAATGGGTAGGTAGGTTGAAATTAAATACCTACTACATATCAGATAGTTAATTGTGAGAGTAAATAACTTTCAACTAGTTGAGAAATCAGTAATCGCTATGTCTGCTACTCGAAAGTGCACCTAAGTAGGCAAAATTTACCAAAAAATACTTGATACAACACATAAAAATTAACAAAAAAAAAACGCAATTCTTACAATTCAATATGCGTTAAGATAGGTACTCAGAAGCAGACCCATTCCCACTGGCAGCACCCGTTCACGAGCATGACGCGTGGACCAGCCATCGCTTCGCTCAACCATATTTGAGGGAACGTAACGACCCGCCCCACACGACACCACCGCAGAAATGATTAAAGAGAGCATGACATACTTAGGCTACCCATCCTAAGGCACTGAATTGAAAACTAATATCCAAAAGCTTTCATAGGCCTTTACTTACAAAAACTACTGACTATAGAAAGCAAATGATTGCAATAAAAAAAAAGAGAAATCAAAACAAGGTTTACTTGCCTATTAGTTTTATGTTTTGAGTAAGAAGTGCCATACATATTGATAACATCAAACAGAGAAAAAAAATATATATAAATATACGACGCCTTAGTACAAGCAGACAGAAGCAGATCCATTCCCACTGGAAGTGAGTTAAACCTGCCTTTCTATTGTCTAATTTCAAAATCTATCGCAATCGCTTTCAGGATGTAACACATTGATGCTTGTTTTTGGCACAAATAAAAACATACCAAAGAAATGCAGTAATGTCTCACATTCATCTGTCAAATGAAAGCGATTGCGATAGATTTTTAAATTAGACAATTAGCCCACTGTGCGTGTAAAATGTTTGTTAAATAGTCGCAAGGTAATGTTTGTTGTTATGGTAAAGCCACAAAATACATAGTACAAGTACAAGTGTAAGCATTGTCCAGAAATGGCATATACGCCGAGATTCGTCACGCGATTTCGGTTACACTGCTGTTAATATTGCACACGTTACTGACATCGCTGGTCCTAACCGAACATTGTATATAAAAAAGCGTCTGATTCGCGTGTAGCTCTGTACAGGGACTAAGAATGAAGTCTAGATTCTTTACCTTAACTGATTTTTGACTGACAGGTGCCTTGTACAAAGATATAAGATACCTAGTGTTAACTCACTAATGTTATATTCCTTCCAAATGTTTGTGAATTGAGATCCTTAAAACAGTGGTATAAGGGGAATTTTCCAACGGAAGATCAAATGTTTGTTTAGGAATGGGGAGGGTGAGTTGGTTCCAGAAACACATTTATTGTACAAACAAATCGTATTTAAAAAATATATAACAACAGTTAAAACGTTAAAACTGTAATTATTTTATTTTCGTGACATTTTCTTGATATGGGTAGTGCACAGTCTCGATAATATTTTGATAGCTGCTGGTACGTGGTACGTGGTGGTGGTATAGGCTGTATGTAGGTATGTAATGAAAAAACTGTCAAATGCGTCACACGCCGATGGTTCCGTACTAAAGTGCCCATACAATATACATACACTATCTGTCATTTCTGACAGATCGAGATGACGAATCCCACCGTGTGTATCGATTTACGTGATGGCAGACGATATCGGAGATCGCAACGGTATCGCAAGGCCCCTACTACAAACGAAAAGAACACCGATAGAATATAAACCAAATGATTGTGTTTTGTTTTCGTAACTCAAACTTAATTCACGATTCGAAGGAAAAGGACAAAAGACTTTAAACAAATTTTTTTACAGCTCTATGGAGCTATGATGCCTTATACTATTTGGTACGTATGAATTTCAACTTGATACCTTCCTGAAAAAAAGGAGTCTTCACTTGACAGACAGACAGGTGTACAACTTAATGATTATATAATGGTTCCGTTTATCCATTTGAGGTACAGAACCCTGAAATTTAAGAAAAACGCAGAGCCGATACTATAGACCTTCGGAGAAAGTTAATCAAAAGATTGTTATCCGTTTGAACCTAAAATATAAATATTTGAATCAGCCTAAAGGAACAGACAAATTGATTAAATAAGTTCTTCCTTTTTGAGGATTTGCCAACGAAATTGAAGAAAGATTGAAGCTCCACAAAATATGCTGCATAAAAGTCTGCAATTTTTCCTGAATTAAAAAGAGATGAGTAAGTACCTACTTATTTAGACTTTAAATTTTTTATCATGTTGTAACAGATTTGTAAATATATTTTTTCCATATGTATTGCATGTAGTTTATAATAGTTTATTTTGACGACCTCCGTGGTCGAGTGGTTTGCACGCCGGTTTTCAAGGCGTCACCATCTCTTGAGGTCCCGGGTTCGATCCCCGGTTAGGTCAATGTAGGAAATGAACTTTTCTATATTGTCTCAGGTCTGGGTGTTTGTGATACCACCGTTGTCTCTGATTTCCATAATACAAGTGCTTAGCTACTTACTTTGGAATGAGCAATGTATGTGATGTTGTCAAATATTTATTTATTTTTATTTTGGATAAAAAGGCTAATTATAGCGTGAGGAAAAGTGATTCGCATTTCGAACTTGGTAGCTTAGTTGGAAGAGCTTTGGTGGGACCGGACTTCCGGGTTCGATTCCCGCCTGAGAATATAATCTGCTGTGAGTCAAAATTTTTCTATATATATATTATTTAGTATTATATAAAAATAGCATTGTGAATGTTAAAATATAAAATTTAAAATTTTCTATTATTTTCTTTTGATTCTATTCTATTCTAAAAAAAAATCTTTTGTTTTCATAAAAATGTCAAGCAGTGAGTTTCCGAACGCAACATCTAAATAAAAAACTTATTAAAAACAAAATGATAGAAATCTACTTTACTCTGATATTTTTTTCAGGATATAATTTTTTACCTTTTTACTAGAAAAGTCGCGTGAAAATATCTATTCTTACTTAGAATATTTTTCTCGCTGGTAAAGGTGAAAAATGTTTAACACAAGAGCATTTTTTTATGTCCTGTGCTCAGTAGTCTAAAGGAGGCTTAGAGTAAGACGCGCTTCTGAACCAGACGAAGCCGCGAAGCCGCGATGCTCGAAGGGTACAGGTATATTAGAATCACTCGCTGCGCTCTTGATTTCGATTCCAGACTACTTCGATAGTTCGTGATTTAAAGTCAGCACTCACAGCACAAATTGGCTTAGCTATCTTGTATAACAATAGCAAATAACTATTGCACGGCAAATATTAAAAAAAAAAACCGCGTGTATATTGCATGTCTTTTAAATCATTGAGCTAAATAAAAATAAATTTAGGAAAAAATATTCAAACTTAGCGTAGCACTAATATATTTTTGTTTATCACAAAATAATAAACGTTCATGTCTCAGTGGCTCGTGTGGCGGACAATAATTTGAATGGAATTTTAAAAGTAGGTTTTTGTGACGCATTCTAATGAAAAATATGTATTGACCGACATTGGACACATTGGTCGCCGCTCCCATTCAACATTTTGTCTATAATTCTTATTTAATAAGTTTTAAAGCTTGATTGATTATGAAATGCCTTAATACGACTATGAGACGGTTCTGGGATTTGAGTCTAAATTGCACATGTTTATCAATTAAAACCATAGTTTAGCAATATTATCTTTACGCTATGGTAAAACCTAGACCGTCTTTATCACTATGGTGGTTGTATAACGATGGTATAGTCTGTTTATCCATACTTGTCTTATTTGGTAAACAATAATCACCCAATTCTATATTGAAAAAAAAAACAATTATAAAATACAACAAATGATTTTCCACGCATAGGTAGATTACGAAAATAATTACTAATTTCTTAGTGACACATATTGTCACTAATAAATTAGTAATTTCTTAGAAAGATATTTTTTTTAAATAGAAAAGCTTTTTAAAATCTAATAGACGTAAGTGTGACACCTGTCTGTCAAAAGTTGTTTACTAAATACTTAGAGTAAGACGGGCTTCTTTCTGTACGGGACGAAGCCGTCGTTGCTCGAAGACTAAAAGACTTTATTGATAGATAGATAGCCTTGGATGTATTAAATACGAAGTTTGTGAAAGTTGAATCACGGATTCAGAACTCATTGTCCTCTATTTCGTTTTCATTTTTCTTTTTATAGATATGATAGGTTTCTAAGCTAAGCTACGAAATCAATATTTAGATTTTTCTTACATCGAATCATGTTCGTCTATAGTTGTCCTTCAACTTGTGTCTCTACGGAATAAATGATAAGTGAAGTAGCCGTTTACTTTCACCGGCACTCCAGTTTCATGAACACGACAGCTGGAAAGTTACAATAAATAAAAAACAATGATTTTTTTTTCTGTTTCTGTCTATCAGGATTCAGCAGCGGTATGAATATCCCTATGGTATATCAACATAATATCTTCTGTTGGTAGTGGATAATGTATGTTCTATTTATTTAGGTACTTAGGATTAGCTCAATTCGACGCTTATTTATGCCAATGAGCATATTAAACGAAATAAATTAATTTCTTAATTGATAGAAAATCAAAAGTCAAATTTATATATCCTTAAAATCCCGTTGGCAACTTAGTAACGAGTTTAGAACCGACTAGATGAAACGGAATAAACTTATAAGTTTCCAGTTTTAATGGAGTTGTGATGATGGAGGTTTAAAGTTTCACGGCACTTTATTGCGTATTTATAGCTTATTTGAACATTTCAATCTGAATGTAATGTATGGGTATTTTATGTGCTATAGGTATTATTTTCTGTAATTTGATCTGGAAAATTTATACTAATGAAATAGTGAACTGCGATGTCTCGTCGATACTAAATTGGAGCAAAGGCGTTGATTGTCTCTTCTACTTACTTTATTATTTGTATGTACCTAGATTTTTTTTAATCTGGGTCACTGCGTCGGAGTATCGCAAAAATACCCAGATTTAGCAGCGCCCAGTGACAATAACATCCTTACTTAGCGGTCCGATCCTCTGTTCTTTACGTAAAACTTTTCAAATATTAGAGAGAGAACTTTTTAAATATTACACGATCATGCAGACTGATACAAGCAATCTATATTTATAAAATCGTAAACTGAATGACTGACTGACTGACTGATCTATCAACGCACAGCCCAAACCGCTGGGTCTAGAGACTCCAAATTTGGCACGTAGGTTCTTTATGAGGTCTAGGGGTGCACTAAGAAAGGGTTTTTCAAAATTCACCCCCTAAGGGGGTAAAAAAGGGGATCAAAGTTTGTATGAAAGTCCCTCAGTTTTGAAGCTAGGATCTTCAAATTTTGTGTTTAGACTGACCATTGAAAATAAATAAATACGGGTCTCAGCGTTTTTCAAAATTCTACCCCCGAAGGGGTCAAAAGGGGGATGAAGTTGTGTATTGAAGAAAATCCTTTATTTTCGAAGTAAAAATCGCAAATTTTTTAATTTAGGCTTATTGATAGACATCTAACGCAACGTATATTGTTATTGTTAGTATTTGAACCCCTATTGGGATGAATGGGGGTGCAAAGGGGTAAAAAACCCCAAAAACAGATATGGATGTCGTTATTGGGGTTTTCGGGGATGACGATTGCAAAAATGACATTTATTTTGAAGTCCAACACGGTGGACATGATTTGACCCCTAAAGGGGTGAAAATGGGGTTCAAATTTTGTATGAAAAAATAATATAAAATAGACATTACAACTTTAAAGTTCGTTGGAGCACATCTAAAAATAAATAGGCAAACATATATTTTGTAATTTTGAAAATCAACCACTTAGGGGTAAATGGGTGAGGAAACATAAAAATCGATATGGATGTCGTTCTTGAGGTTTTATGGGATGGTGATTGCAAAAATGACATTTATTTTGAAGTCCAACACGGTGGACATGATTTGACCCCTAAAGGGGTGAAAATGGGGTTTAAATTTTGTATGAAAAAAATAATATAAAATAGACATTACAACTTTAAAATTCGTAGGAGCATGTCTAAAAATAAATAGGCAAACACATATTTTGTTATTTTGAAAATCCTCCCTTAAGGTGTAAATGGGGTAAGTAAACATGAAAACCGATGTGGATGTCGTTCTTGAGGTTTCATGGGATGGTGGTTGCGAAAATGACATTTATTTTGAAGTCCAACACGGTGGCCATGATTAGACCTGGACATGCACATCCAGGGGACGGGAACGGGAACGGGAACGGGAACGGGAACGGGAACGGGAACGGGAACGGGAACGGGAACGGGAACGGGAACGGGAACGGGAACGGGAACGGGAACGGGAACGGGAACGGGAACGGGAACGGGAACGGGAACGGGAACGGGAACGGGAACGGGAACGGGAAGCCGTAATGCGTAAAAATGGCTGGTCAGATCCTGGTTGAAGGTTCCCTAAGGATTTTCTCTAATATCCACGCGGACGAAGTCGCGGGCAGAAGCTAGTAGTAATATAATAAGTCTATGGATACAGGGCTGCTATTTGTACTATTTTTTTCTAAGTAATTCTAAGAATAAATCGTACAAATGGCAGCCCTGTTTCAGTCTGATGTCAGTCTGCATGATCGTGTAATATCTCTCTAATATTCTATAGGTGTGACTATAAAGGCACACCTATAGCGAATTCGGCATTTTCTTAACTCGTGAATTTGCTTTCGGGAACTATCATTGGTGAAATGGAACTGATGAAGACCATATAGATTGTCATCGGAACTATTAAATACTAAGTATTTCACTGATGCGATACGGCTACTTTAATATGATTGCTAAGTAAAGCAATTTATGCTCGTCATAATGCATATATGGTGAAGTGGAGCTGATATTGAAGTACCAGTAGAACTCCTCAACAATTAACGTCCCTGCGTCGGGTAAAGCAGTATTTTGTTTTTACAAAAGTTACTTTTTTTACTTTTTTAAGTAATGAGCGCTTGACATAAGGCTATTGTAACTTAGATAATCTTGTCGCTTATATAGGTACTTTACCTACCACAAAAAAGTTGAAAATATAAAAGTTAAAAAAACAAAAGTTTCAAAAACCTTAAAAAAACAGCGGAAAAAATGCGAAGCGCGCACCGAGGTTCGCATACACTTAGGTTCGCGGAGCGCGGAGGTTCGTGAACCAGTGGGTACCCGGCTTAGCTCCACCTTGCCACAGATTACTAAATAGTTACGCGGTTTGTTTAGACACACTTTGATTTATTAACCTTTCAGGAATGAAATTGTAAAATCTAAGCCGACGTATAAAAACATGTCTGCATTCCGAAATATGACATTTTAAAATGGTTATTTGCTCGTGTCTGACGAATGGAGGGAGGGGAAACGCGGGCCATTGTTTCTGTAGCAGTGACCTTTTTTAATTAATTCCACCCGGCTCGATTAATGAGATCAAAGGGCTCTATCTCTATTGGATGCCCGTCGTAATGCTGTTAATATTTAGGAATAGGCTTTATTCATTTTGTTGTGTACGATCTAATATTGTTTTGAATTATACCTTTTCTTTGTCTAAACTAAAGATAATCCAAGCTTTTATGGGTTTAGTAGAAGCTTTTGTGGGATTCACATCACAATAAGTACTTTTCTTCAATAAGAGTTACTTTACCAAAATCAGAGTTATTTGACCGTGGTCTTTATTGAAGGTTACGTGTATATTTTAATTTAAGCGGAAAAACTTGTGCTTTATCTCTTCTTTCTCAATTTGTCTTACAATTTTTATTAACCTTACAATGAAAATACCTAAATGTAAACTTTTTAGTAAAAATAATAAATAAATGGATAAGGACTTTTTGCTTAATAAGCAGGATTGCTGATATTGCACCAAGCGTCCTACAAGTATATTTAATGCTTACCGCTGACGGGCGCTATTTTGTAGCTGCGATAAGCGCGGCGTTAATCGCGGCGATATCGCTGCGATAAACGCGGCGATAATCGCGGCGACAATCACGGCGCTTTTTAGTCGCTGACGTAGGTTAACCCTAAAAGGCACCCGGTAATAATATTATAGAACAATCACTTTTATTATTGCTAAGCTCTATAAAATAAAGTTTATGATTTATTTATGTCAGTAATTATATACTTTTCACAAATGAAGCAAACAATGTATACGATTCAAATGTCTTCAGTACCCTTAGCACGAACAGCTATCGAGAAAAAAAACGCACGTAAAATTACTCGATAGACAATTCTCTATGGAAAATTTCATTTCGCTTATCGGCGATAGATGGCGTTGTACAAATTTCCAATACAAAATTTATCTATCGAATGATTATTTTTTTGATAGCTGTTCGTGCTAAGGGTACAGATCCTTTTATCGTCAAAATAGTGTGAAGAACAAAAATTCTGCATTTACTTTATATGCGCAAATTCAAGAATTATATAAATTGGTAAGCATATCATGTAATAATAATTCTCTTACTTTTTATTGCAAACTCTACCATTACAAAAATAATTATGTCAGCCAGCGAAAAAAATTGTGGTGTCTTTTAGGGTTAAAGCCGCTTGTCACTCTTGTCAGTGTCATTTCGTGGGCGATTAGTCGCCGAGCTATGTGTGAGCTACTTTTTGTAGCTCGTGGGCGTTTACGTATTGAACTCCATATGTTCTATTCTGGGCTACAAAAAATCGCTCGGCGATTAAGCGCCCGTGAGCGGTGGCGCTAAAACTGATTCTACCGCTTTTTTCTTTCAAAAGAAGAAAAAATTACCTAGCAGTTGTTTTATTAGTCCACGTTTTGTAATCAGGGTATTTTACAAAAGCTTATTTTAGAAAGTGAGGCTTTAAAAAATAATAGAGTATGCTATTAATCGCGATTGGATATTAATCATTCCAAAGAAGGGTACGTTGGGGTTGGGAAAGTGGATTACGGGGGAAATGAAACGGAGATGCACTGAATTAACGATTAGAGCAATCTCAGTTAATTTTATTGATCCCACGAGGTCAATTTTTGTTTTTAAATACATTAACATAGCGTTTGTTTCTTCACGAGTAGCTTTTTTATTTATAATTAGGTGCGAGTATGTAAGTAGTAAACGAAATTGGCTGATTTACTTATCGTATTTAGTTTCACAAGAATCGGTGGAAAAGTGCATTTAATGCAAGAAAGCTTTTTGTACCAACCCAAGATAAATTTAAAAAAATATAGGTGCTTAAAGCTTTGCTTTTCAATATTTTAACCTTTCAATGTTTTGCTTATTAACCAATTAAAAATTAAAAGTAAGTTACTTAATTGTAAATTATTTTATGAACCAATCTCAAAAGGTAATTTTGATCGAAGCTATTTGTGTCTGTGGCAATTAACAAGATAACGAGTTAGTTAAAAATACGGTCTAGGAAATAACGAATGCGGCTCAGAAAACATCGTTATTTTCCGCGTGGCGGCCGCGAGGGCTCGGCGTCGCGACGGGCGCCGCCGCCGCCGCCCGGCCGCTCCGGGCGCGAGGGAATTCTGCGTCTGTCCGGTTTCCCTCCGCCCATTAGTAAGCTTATCTTCCACTTGAGCTCAGTTTCATTCAAGGATATACGCAATAAATACGTATCAATTACTTATGTTAATAGCAACTATTACGGTATTTAAACATCTAACACGTCAAAGTGTGAATATGTAACGTTACGAATAACTTTATTAACAAAACAGTTAACGAGAAAACTATGAAGATGTGTGCTTTAGTAATTTGAGAAATGAAACGAAGACGAGTACTCGTTTATAAGCGTGATTTAACAACTCCAGCATATTGATTTTTACGTCGCCGTGGGCCCTCCCCCGCCCCGCGGGAAGAGTTGTGCACGGGGGTAATGCTAAAATGCTTGTTCCCCTATTTGAGAGTACATGCTGGGGGGACGATCAACTGCTACCCGGGAAAAACCAAGTTTTCTTATTCATTTATTATCTATAAGTTTTTTCATTTATCATGAATAGCTGAATACTTTACGTAAGATTTACGACCGGATGCGTCTTCATTCGAACGTGAATGTGACACACTTTCTACCGCACACTGTTATCTGTAATGCATTGTGTTTTAACAACTATAGTTATGTGACGGTTTTATGTTTTATTTTGACAACGGCTATAATTTTAAAATCAGGCTAGCCACTTTTTTCTTATTTGTTGCGAATGTCGCAGTTAATTTTATTCGGACGCAAGAGTTAGCTATTTTATCCACTTTCGCAATACAAAGTTGCAAAACTATCTACAGATATTTTTTTATCACGAACAATATTTAATTTGTTAATAGTAGGTACCTACACATACTATAACAATAAAAGTTATCTTACCTCAGTTTTTATTTTAAAGCACTAAAATGTTAAACCGACAAAAGATTTCATAATAAATAAATAAATTCATGCCGAAATCATATTAGCGTCTGAACTGAATAAATTCTCATTGTGTCGTCTAAACAAAATATTAATGACGTTACAGTGCTAATAGGGAAAGAAAAGTGGAAAGTGCGCGGGTTCTGTTGAAAGTCCCCGCGAGTTTGTTCAGCCCCACCCGCGCACTTTTCAGTGGGCCGCCCGCCGCACCCTTCGCTGCACCCCATGTGTTACTCCGGCCCGCGTCGGGAACGGGACGCTCCTTCATTTTACTCCAATTTACAAAGTGAAAAAAAACATATTTTTAAAAACAAACATTCCCAAATTAAATCTAACTTTGGAAAATTCTTGAGATGCGCGTTATTTTGTTCTTATTCTTTGGTAACTCGGGGATGGTGTTTTTTGGCTATGATGATGATATTATTAATTTCACGAACATTATAAAAATTACAAATTTCTACTAACAATTATCTATTTGTAGACATCAAAATGTTGTGCCAGAGCTTATGTATAAAAAAAATCACTGCGACACTCGACAATTTTTTTTTTACATTCCATTTCCTAATGTTCCCCGAGATCGATGTTGTAGAAACTTAGAGCCAGCAACTATCTAAAAAGACTTCCTATAAAACAAACCGTCACTTAGGTTTCGTATTGCCTTCTTTTTTGGATATTTTGATCTCTGTAACAGAGTGGTTGGGTCATTAATTTTTAATAAAACAGAAGGTTGATAAAACTTGGTTAGGTGATGGGGGATATTCTGACAGAATATCAGGCTAGTTTTTTTTCAGTTTTTAAGTCGACACTAGTTGTTTTTTTACCATTTTTTTGACTGTCATGGTTACTCGTATCATAAATTTCGTCGTTAACTCATTTTTGGAAAACTAATACCCAACTACACTAGAAACTTTGCGGAATATCGCAGCGGGCATTGGTAATCCTCTCGGATGTTACGGAATGGATCAATTTAGTAATACAAACATTTTTATAGTGTCTGGGGCCGTCCCCAGTCCACAACAAATATCCGAAATACTTCAAATATGGGGATATTTGAAGTAGGTATTTCGGATATTTGTTAGAGATTTTTCGGATCGGTCTTTTTCTATTATTTGTAGTTAATTCATCAACCTTATGCAATAAACTACCAAAATAAATCATTTTGTTAAACGATATGACGTCAATCATTATTTTTAAATTTGAGATTTTTGCATTCACAATGCTATTTTTATACAATACTAAATAATATACTAGAAAATTCGATTCCCGTCTGAGTATTGATCTGGTGCGAGTCGTATTTTTTCTAGTATATTATTTAGTATTGTATAAAAATAGCATTGTGAATGCAAAAATCTCAAATTTAAAAATTATATAGCTATTTCATCTTAATCAATTGCCAAAATATCTGGAAAGATATTTCAATTTAATGTCGAGGTAATTCCTCACATTGGTGAAATAACGCTGGCTTGCAGCGTAAGAGTAGGATATACTAGAAGAAATTCGACGATGTTACTAGTGACTCTGTAGCTCAGCGGTCAGAGCATTGGACCGGATATCCAAAGGACGCGGGTTCGATTCCCGTCTGAGTATTGATCTGGTGCGAGTCGTATTTTTTCTAGTATATTATTTAGTATTGTCAATCATTATGTTGACTTTCTGTAGAATAAAGATAGGTGTTTGTTAGCTTATGAAAAATGTTTTCGCTATACTGCTACCTACTTATTGGAAATTTTCACTATTAAAACATTTTGTAATTAATTAATTTCTGAACATAACTAAAACGCGGGTATGTTGTGTTTTTTTCCAACAACATCCATTTATGAAATGGTTATCTACATAATAAATGTGAAGCTGAAACAGCGAGTTAAAGAATAACACTCGAGATCAATACCACGTCCGCGATTTCGTCATTGTGACAGGCGCAAAACGTCTAGCGTATTTTCACTTAAAATTTTAGACGGTACAATATTTTTATTAAATATTTTTTTAACAATTTTGGATTTGAATGTTATGGAGAATAGTTACTAAATTGCAACAAAAGTCGCTAAACACTTTAGTACTTTGAAATGACCTTTAGGCATAACGCGACTTGCACACTGCGTTATAGGTATACAATATAGCGAGCAAAGGCTTTTTTGGACATTCACAATTTGAAACAATAGGAAAAAATGTTGCTATGACAAAGTGCTAAAAGTGTTAAGCTACTTTTGATGCTGACTGTACCTAAGACATGTAATTTGAACTCAAAATGTACACTATTGTTCATCACCTATAAATTTAAAATGTTAAGTGACTTAGCGCATTTGGCCTGCGATTGCGGCGGTGCAACTAACACCCACTGATCCGCATTTACGTGGTTGGGTTATGGTCCATCTTCTTTATTCATCTTTATCCATCTATGGAGCTTATATGGAGGCTTTAAAATGACTGGCTTAGAACCTGCGCTCTGTTGGTTTTACAGGCTGGAGCTATTCACTGTATATGAAAGCTGTTAACGGTTTTTAATTAAGATATTTTATATTTCGGACATGAGAAACGTTTATGTTTAAGCTAAACAGAGCATGTAAGATGGATACTTAATAAAGTAATAGGTAGGTACATAAATAGTAATTAACATGACGATAAAACAAAAAAGCGATTCGAAATTTTTAAATTTTAATTCCCAACCTGAGTATGAGTACGTTCAACTTTAAATAAAATAAGAAACAAAGAAGTTAATTCATTGTTTAAGATCGCTCCCAGTTTGAATGTGGGGCTTTATTTTAGGGCCTAGGGCATTCTTGATCGAAGATTTCAGTAATCAAAACCTATTGGATATATTTTCCCGTTGACAAATAATTAGTACTTAAGTCTGGCAGGAAGAAAGGTGAGACCCAGAAATACGCAATAAAAAACATAATAGGGATGATGACTAATGAATAAAATAACGAAATACTAATAAAAATCGTAAACATATTAAACTTTTAGAGTAGCTTGTATACCTCTTGGTTTTATATATTGCATATTATTTATTTTATGACCCTTCAAAGTTGGGTGGACAAGTCCATTTAAAAAGTATAAAATTTATTAAAATAAATGATACCTTTAATTAGTCCGTAAAATGTATAGCAAATTTGTCTAAGAAACTATTTTGATAAACACAATATTTAATATAGCTGCCGAACAAATTTCCTACGCGTTGCATACAAACTATCAAGGCGTGACGTCATCACTTAGTAGCCGTTAGTATGGAGCGTTTTTGGGATTTGTCCATTTGTGTGCATTTCACACTGTGATATCATGGGCAGTTTTCATGCTAGCGACTTAATTCTTTTACCAATGTTTCTTTTTTTGAGAGGTAATTTATGTAACATAAAATAAAAAAAATTGTCATCATGCCTATTGTGTAGATATAGTTCACATACAAAAATTGGATTCGCACTTTGGCAAATTTTTTTACTGGAAAATTTCAAGCTAGGTACCTACATTGGAGAGAGATTACGAAGCTTCACGTAAGTGAATATCTCTATAAAAAAAACGAAATATTATAAACTTTAACTTACCCTAGAATTTTGTGTAGGTACTGTTTACATTTTTTTATTAAATACAGGTGATTAAAATGTAATGATATTAATAAAAAGACAATTTACAGATTTATTATTGGAGTATTATATTTTATGTAAAACAAAGTAAAATTATGTTGAATAAACGGCAACATACATCAAGGATGAATTTAGTGTGGTGGGTATAATAACGGAGGGGCGCCACCCCAACGGAGTTTCAAAAGGAAAGCTTTTAAGAGCTTTTTGTTTTGTAATTAATTATTTTTTTATACTTTCTGTGCTCTGATTTTATTAATGTTTCTGTTAGGATATATGTTGCTGGCTGGATTGTACTAATTGTACTTGAAGAAGTTGTGGGGAAAATATTCATAAATAATTAAGGTTAAGTAAATATAATCATTAATTATACTTACTTATACAAATTGTTTGCTACGAAAATAAATGCTCGTAGATATCCGATGTCCGATCTAAAGATCGCAATTTCGTTTTTTTTTCGAGATTTAGCTGAGTGTTTAGGTTTGAAAATATTGTATATAGTCTTAAATGAAGAAATTAGTAAAAGAACGCCGTAACATTTATGTATTTATATTACAGAGGACAATTTTAATATAACGCACATGAGACAAGTTAGCTTAGGTTGCTCATTGCACACGAGGCTGTGGGTTGCAGCTTGCAGCCCGAGCCGTAGGCGACACTCGTATGATACTATTAAAAACCTCGCCTACGGCTCAGTTTTTAAACACACACTCATGTTTTAATACCCCTCATTATGCATCAGTTTCAAAAACTACTATTTCGTTTTCGTCATAATGGGTGGTAGGGTAAAAGAATTTTAATAATAATAATATTAAAAGAATTGACGATTTAAAAATGCTTATTGTCCATCAGCCACTTTTAATGTCCCCACTGCTGGGGCACAGGCCTTCCTTATGGGTGGTAAGGAGGATGGGCCATAACCCACCTAGCGGGCCCAATGCGAATTGGTGGGAGTTAACGACTGCAAATGCAGCCGGGTCCAACGGCTTAACGAGCCTTCCGAAGCACGGAGGAGCTCGAGATAATACATTTTTGGTCACCCATCCCATGACCGACCCTTGCGAACGTTGCTTAACCTTCGCAATCGCTGGGCCAGGCGCTAAACCACTGTGCCATCGAGCACCTCCAAAATGCTTATTATGTGAGCTTATTTGAATAAATATATTTTCACTTTTCAATTGACTACGCAACTCTAAAAATATGGTGATTAGGGTATTCCCTATCACCTATTGCTATTGCAAAGGAATTATTTTAAGTTTAGCGAAATCAAGGTAATTTAAATTTTTACCACGTGACCAAAAAAAACTGTTTTTTTATTAATTAGGGAGCTTATTCCTACCAATAAATAATATTCCGGCAATTTGTCTTTTTTTCAGACTTTCCCCATATCTTACTAACAAAAAATACTTATTAAACATGTAAAATGTCGTAAAATATTATTCACTTAATTTACGGTAATTGCTTTGAAGAGTTGGGTAATGCTATTTAATATTTTTAAAGAAATTTCCAACATAATATATTTTAATCACCACCTAGTCATGGAAACATGTATTACTTTGTTCTACGACTTTTCCGAAACCTGACAATAAAACGACTTTTCATACAAAACTCCATCAGCTTCTCATACATTTGTATGGAAACTCCATTTTTTGTCTGCTTTCGGAAAAGTCGTAGAACTAAATGTTGTTGTTTATGATGTTGGTAATCCAATCCCGTCAGATTGTTGGTGTTATGTGGTATTTACACGAGTCGACTTGGCAGGCGCCTTGCTGGTCGATTTTAGTCAATTAGCGCATTGACAATCGCTTGTAAAATCTAATCGCAAATCTAATTTCAATATGGTGGTGATTCAATTTTATTCTACAAGCGTTTTTCGATAAAAATCCCAATTCGATTAAAGTCGCCTAGTAAGTCACCAGGAAAATCGATGCATCTAAATCATCATATCAGCCGCACGATACACACCCACTGCCTGCCTTTTTTTATTTATTATAGTGAGGGCAAATACAATCTTTAAGTATACCATACCTGGCATGTTGTCTCGGTCAGTTAGCAGGAAGCCACTCCTGGTCTGGATCCGGGGGGTTCAGACCTCTCCCCAGAGGGGGGAGAGGGAGAGAGCCTCTTCCCGATCTCCCCATAAGGTTACCCACTCAGGTATGCTGACCAGATGGGATGATCGAGAGCAGGCACCACTACCAGCTAAACCTCTCACTACTTGCTCTCTCTCCGTCAATCAGGCACCCACTGCCTGCCTGCTGGGTATATAGGTAGATGCGTCTAAATACCCCATTACAAAATAACCCGGTATTGTGTTTAATGTAGTTTGTATAGTCAATTAAAATTGAATAGACAGAAGGATGCTTGAGTGTTTTGCTATGCAAAGCTAAATCGATAGCTGAAACTTTGAGTGAGTAAAACAATTGAAATTCATCGAATTTTTAACATTCGTAACAAGGGCGAAGAGTGGCTCTATTATAGTAACATACTTAAGTGAAAATACTTTTATTACAATATTGAAATGAGTGTTTCGCCCTTCGTCCGATGGAATTTATTATAACCTGTGATCACATAAAACATTTAGATTGGTGCTATGTTTAAGTATTATAACTATCGTGTGTAATTATCTCGTAATAATTAATGGTGTGTTCGACCTTACTCTAAAAAAATAACTGGTTTTATAGATTTTATGGGCGTTCGTGGCGTGCCGCAAGTTATCGAGTGCGAAAAGCTTTACGTGGTACAGTCAGCTTCAGAAGTACGGTCTGGCAAAAAATTACATAAAGAATTTCCACTTTCTTTATCATGAATGTTATTGTATTGTATGGCGACGGTGACACTCGAATACTTTTGTATGCAAAAATCACGACTTGCATAAATAATTTTAGCTCCGTTTCTCAGATTTTATGCCAAGCTGTATCTACGTAAACATGTTATTTTCAGAAAATCACATAAAAATATTAAGGCCTATTCCCACTGTCCCCCATCTTTGACCCCCCACTGGGGGATATCGGGAAATACAGTATGGACGGTCTCGAGAGCTTTGCCAGCCCAGCCCAGGGGGGGGGAGGGGAGTTAATATTAAGGAGGATGAGAAAACAAAAATATGAATTGTAGGTACAGTCAAGAGCAACCTAATGAATTTATGCAAGTTTTGGATTTATCGGAAAAGCAAGTTGCACGGCCTCAGAACTTTGGGTACTTTGCAGTTGGCTACATGTTTTTAACCTCTAGGTGGGGGGTTGTTGGGGCAGCTGCCTCTCCCTGCTTACCCTTGGCGACCCTGGACGGTGTCTTTCCGTTGTTCCCCACTTCCCCAAGTGGGGAACAACGGGAAGATATCGGGAAGAAATGTATGGAAAAAAACTTTTTTCCCGGTATCCCGGTGGGGGGAAAATTGGGGGATAGTGATGCAAAAATACAGTTTTTTTCTATTGTGAAAAAAAACCTGAAAAAAATGTGTTTTTTTTCTGCAGCATGTTTTTTTTAAGAGTACAGAAATCAATATTATTAAGGAAGTTTCCGTTATGAGTTCATATTATAGTTTTCTTTTAATTTTTGAACCAATATTATAATTTTGGTTGAATAGTACTTTTACCAAGAATTCAACAACGCGCACGGTGAAATCGCCATTCGGCTTATATTTTTTTGAAGTCTTAAACTTAGAACGAAGGATAAAATCTAATTTAATTTTTAAATTGATTACATTATACATTTAATTTTCAAAGATTGCATTCTTGGAAAAGAAAATCATATTTAGAAAAAAACGACGGTGCCATGTTTTTTTATATTTTTTTTCAATATTGTGAGAAGTTGTTTTTTTCATGTTACGTCACTAGTCCCCCTACGGGAATAGGCCAGCATTGAGCACAGGACCACACACTTGAGCTTGTGTGATCCAGCCTCTTTTATCACAATCCTAAAATGCTTGTTCGGTAAGTTACTTCCCTGAGGTCGACTACTTGAGTACCTATAAATAGGTCTTATTTAAGATATTTATTTGAAAATGTTGTAACTATCGTATATCATATTATGTGAAGGTCTACCAGTCGGTACACTAGAGCAAGATTTTCTTATTTAAAAGTTTTGTTGGCACTAAAATTCTTATACACCGTATATTTTGATTACAATTTACTGAAAAATTTATTCATCGCAAAAATGTTTACATTGCCCAACAATGCCTAGTGTGCAACTATCAGCCGCACGATGCCCACTGCTGGGCTAAAGCTTTAGAAACCATATTTAACTTCGCAATAAACAACATTATTTATTAACGAATTATACTTAGAAATTGTATAGCTAATTTAAAACCTAACCTATTGACCCGCGATTATATATACATACTTAATTATGCCCTTACGAAGTTGAAATGATAATTTTATTTTTAATGAAAACTCATAAAACAATAAAATAAGTAAAGGTACGTCCGAACAATGAGTTATAATAACATACATTTCCATTCATCATGAATCGCTCATGGGATGTCTGAAGAAAAGGTTTTAAATTGTTTCTCAATGTTAATAAATTTTAAACAGATAAACCTGTACATCTCGGGCTCGCAGCTTAAAAAACGAGTATCGTGGGTATAGAATCCAGACGAAAAAAGTAGTCGTGCAACATTTCACAAGGCACAACGGCCCGCTGCACTCGCATTGTGAGCCTTAACAATATCCACGGCCAGCTACACAATAAATACAACACGTCTACGATGTCATTTCAACAAATCAAATACCCTACGCAAACAAACTCAAATCGACAATTCCAGCCAATTTAAATTTTATGCCCTCCCCACATGCGCTCACAGCCACTCGACGGAAACAATATTTCTATAAATACACCCTACATCGTACCAAAATTGTATCACGTACCTATGCGTTACTACATTTCTTTCAAATTCAAATCGAAAAGCTCCGTTTTAAACTAACATAATAGGTGCACTAAGTTCAAATGTCGTTGAACCGATGATGGAAGGAAAATTGTTTTGGAGAGATTGTTACTGTTCTACGTTCTATGTTTTCCTGGTTAATGAACGATACAACTTTTACTCTAAACTAGTCAGGTAGTGTCTACAAAATTATGAAATCATTGCAACAATCGTTGAAACAAATTTTAATAACTGTGGTGTTAGGGAGGGACATTTTACAGACAAGTTAACTTATCACGAATGCACAAAAATGAAATGGACGAATCCTGAATTACCATGTGTGTTTACCAGCTCAGTTCTATCACTTCTATAAAAAGTGGACTAATCAGTAATATAAAAAATATAGGTATAGTCAGGTGGGGTAAGTGAAACATACTTTATTTTAATTTTATTTAACAAGGTTTAGTAAAGCTGTAATACTCGCAATTAAAGTAGCTGTGTAGGCAATGTACTCCTCATTAAATCAGCCTTTAACGGTATGAATATAAATAGGTATCTAAAGACTTGCATTAAGCAACAAAATCACGAAAAGAATATAAAGGCTAAGAAGTGTTTCACTTACCCCTGACAAGGGGGAAGTGAAACAGTGGCCAAAATAGCTTTAAATATTGAGTCAATTTAATTAAAAACAGGACAAAAGGATCATTTTAAACCGTTAACATCCAAAATGTATCAAATTCTAATAAAATAGGGTCCAGTTTCAAAGATTTATCAAAAAAACGTAATTTTCATTTTATAACATAACTTAATTTTCTTTTTGGTTTACTAGCTAGTTTAATGATCGCAGCGATATCTGTGTTGTATTGAGGGCAGTAATTCGTCATTCCTGATTTATCGACACATCGCTATGAGAATAAACTACGATAGTTTCTTAGATATGGTTGGGTGTTTCACTTACCCCGGTGTTTCACTTACCCCACCTGACTATATATATAGAAAAAAATTCGAAAACATTTTATTACCACACTAAAAAATGTCAAAATTTGAGTTAACAGTTTTCTCCAAACACCACAGTGAGTACAGAACAGTCTATAAGATAAATTATTTTCATAAAGTAATTAAGTATTGTGGTTTGTAAAAGAATAAACATGTTTTCATTGTTCATCAAAGGGCTCGGGTCACTAGAGTACACCGACGGCCGTCCCGCGGGAGGGTCGCAAACAGGTTGTGACCCCGACGAGTTACTCGCTCGAAGCCTCTGAAGCGACCAGCTTCCAAAACCCCTCTGTCTTTTATAAGTTACACCTCTAACGTCCTATTCTTGTATCGAGAAGGGGGGCCGAAAGTTCAGCATATACTGGTTACAGCCAGTGACCCGGTCCTTTCTGTCCTGAACCAGGATAAGATAAAGAATATCTTGACGTTTTGATTTTTCGTTTGCACGTGATTCCCAGCAATCACGTAATTCAGTTTTTTTTTCAAAGAAATTCTGTTACTTATGTAAATAGTTTTGTAACTGTATTAAATAGATTAACCCCTGACAAGGGGGATTAAACTAGTGGCTCTGTGGGCTTGTAACGTTTGTGACATTTTTGATAATTTTTCGAAATGGCTGAAATATGAAAAAGGTACTGAATCTACAAACAAAAGAAACTTTATAATTATCGAACCTGCTCACAAAATTTCACAAAGTCGGCTAAAAAATGCGTCCTGTAGAGGCGGAGGAGAACAGCCGGACAGACATACCTACGAAAGCATTTTTGCCTAAGCTGAAACGGAGACGCTTCGCTCGCGCACTAGGTCAAAAAACATTCAGTAACCCTTAGCACGAACAGCTGTCGAAAAAAATAACGCGCGTAAAATCATTCGATAGACAAATTTTGTATTGGAAATTTGTACAGCGCCATCTATCGCCGATAAGCCAAATGAAATTTTCCATAGAGAATTGTCTATCGAGTAATTTTACGCGCGTTTGTTTTCTCGATAGCTGTTCGTGCTAAGGGTACTGAATGCAAAAATTTAATACTCTATTGGATTCATAAAATTGAAAAACTAATAAATATTTTTTTTCATTCAAATTGTATAGGATCAATAAAATTGTCGCCTTCCTATTTACTAAGTACGTAAGCATGTATTAAATTATAATTAGGTGAAAAGTGGTTTTATTAGGTAGATTTGCATTATACCTTATCTGTAACGAGACTAATTGGGCACTTTCATTACTTAATTAATCTAATGAAGGTTCGTGAAACTATAAAGTAGGTAGAAAGATTAGGAACCTACATTGATATACTTTTTAAATATAATTATATCTACAAAATACCTACTCCAAATTGGCCACGAAGTTAAAAGTGAAGGCTTTTTGTTATTCGTTATCCTGTAAATAAAAGGAGAATACGAAGAGTCTCAAAATAGCCTTGGATCCAGATATAATACGATGGCATTATGTTGTGTAGTTGTTTTACCCGCGCTCGATATAACAATGCCCCGATTTGTTTAGATACTTTTTTCCACGCATAAGCAAACGAATATATTTCCAATATTACCACATAATACTCCATTGTTCTTCAGTTCGTTGATATTTCTCCAACATTTCCAACGCTTGGACGCCGTTTAAGTGATACACATATCTAGCGATGCGTGAATCCCATAAGTTTGCAAATGTTTTTAATTATTTTCCAAGGCTTTTTTTAAATAGAAATATATTTTTACTTTGTTATTAAAATAATTAAATTCAAGTGAGATAATTAATTACATCTTTCTACACGCAGACTTGAAAAGTTTATAGGCTAAAACCGCTCGTTTATAAAGTTGTAAAAGATGTAAGTAGTGTTCCGTAGATCTTTAATCTGACCTATTATGTATTTGCAATATTTAAAAAGAAATAGTAAATTCATTTATATAACTCGTTAAATTTTTTAATTTATTTAATTGCTTAGACTACGAATTGACCAAATTATATAAAAATTGTTCGACGGAAGTGACTGCTTTTTAGCAATAAGGTCGCCCATAGTTAGCTTTCTTTCTGTTTATTGATTTTTTCTTTGTAATGTGTTTTATCGTGGTTTTATCTATGTTGCTGTAGATTTTATTTATTTGATTTTGCATAGTCTTTATTATTGTTTGTACTTTGTAATAAAATCAGTACAAATATTTTTAAAAATCAACAAATTCACACAGATTTCGGGAAAACGGCTAATGAGTGGGTAAGTTTTAGAAAACATTTTAGAAAACATAATTGTTTTTCGTACATTCTCTTGGAGAAATGAAATTGCAGTAAGATAAATTTTGTAAAAATTCCAGGTTTTTAACTTTGGCTACGGAACCTTAAATTTTTATTTTTGTATTTTATTTTATTTTACTTTATTTTATTTGTAAAATGTACAGGTTTGGTAATAATTGGCACCTTGAATGCTTTTTTAAATCTCTTTGGGTTGGTATTTGGTATATTGGTACAATAACGAAATATATACAAATTACTCAACTGTATTAATTTATACTGATGCAGATTTGGTATGTCTACAGTTAAGAGATTAAGAGAATAACGCATCCAAACATCTATATATCCAAACATTCAAACTTTCACACTTATAATATGAGTGGGATATCTATAAATTTCGTTCCTGTTTGTACCCGTTCTCGCCCGTATATTCCATACAAGGACCCCCATTTTGAGCCCATTAGGGGTTAAATCATATTCACCATGTTGTACTTCAAAATAAATACCTTTTCCGCAATCAACATCCCTTAGAGCCTCAAAACGCCATCAATATAAATTTTTAGGTTTATTTACCCTAGGGTTAATTTTCGGAAAATCACGAAATACCTACATACGTGTTTGCTTGTTTTTAGAAGTACTAACGAAGTTTTAATATTATTTTTCCATTCACAATATGAACTCCTTTTTACCCCTTTAGGGGTTGAATTATAGCCACCGTGTTGGACTTCAAAATAAATGCCATTTTTACAATCAACATCCCATAAAATCTTAATTACAACATCCGTATCAATTTTTAACCGACTTCCAAAAAAAAAGGAGGTTCTATGTTCGTCTGTATATTTGTTTTTTTGTGTATGTCCACCGATTACTCGAAGACGGCTGGACCGATTGAAATGATTCAAACGTTATTACATTAGGTAAACTCCCAAGTTGGTCCCATTTTTTTAAAATTTAGAAATCGGTTCAGTACTTTTCATGTAATTTTGAAAAAAGCACGAAAATAGTATGGTTTTGCGTGAATTACCTCGATGATAATGGTCGTATTACTTCTTTGTTTATGAACTGAATAAGATAATTATTTTTTTGTAGGAAGAGGGATATCTTAAGTGTAGGTTCTTTAACCGACTTAAAAAAGGAGGTTCTCAGTTTGACCCGTATGTATGTTTCTCCGCGATTATCTTACGTTTGGCTGAGCCGATTTTTCTACATATTATAATATACCTTACCTACAAGGCACCTACACTAAAAATAAAAAAAAATTTTTTTTTAAAAAACAAAGAACCGACTTAATAAAACCTGCCTCTAAAAAACAAGAACGGTTTTTTACGGTTCTTTTTCCCAGTTATCCCCTGTGGGGTTGGTTTCGGAAAACCAAGAAATACTTGTTTGCTTATTTGTTTTTAGAAGTGCTCCTACGAAGTTTCAAGTCAACATGTCTATTTAATATTTTTCTTTTTACAAAGTTTTAATACCCGTTTCACCCTTTTAGGTCTTATATTATGTCACCGTCAAAATAAATGCATTTTTGCAATCAACATTCCAACATTCTTGCGAAGTTTCAAGTTGAAATGTCTATTTAATATATTTTTCCCATACAAACTTTGTACCCCCATTAACCTCTTTGGGGTGGAATTTCCAAAAATCTCTTCTTAGTGGATGTTTACACTAAATAAAGTATCTATGTACAAAGTCTCTAGGTACAGTGGTTTGGGCTGGGCGTTAGTCTGACAGTCACCCCTTCACTTTTATATAAGAGATAAACAAATACCATTTGGTATTAGTTTTTGGTATAAGAAGGAATCAAAATCAAAATTGGAGGATACAAAATTAAATACTAAAACATAGAACCATCTTAGGCATCTCCTTATTTGATTGAAAGTGGGAAGCGGTGTTACATAATACCGAATCCATCAAATTCAATACAAAAGCAAGAAAGAAATATGAGTAGAATTTGTATTTTTTATAATGTCGAAAAGTACTTAAATTATAACGAGCAAATAAATTCTTAAAATAGCTACCTAAGTATCTTTATAGTCAATTCGCAATCTTCATAAAAAGCTTCGGCATAATCTATTGGCAATAAGCCAGGGCTTTCACAAAATATATGACATGATGTTACGGTTAGTATTATAGGTACCTAAACTTAGAACACATTTACCCTCGTATCTATAGACGTGCTTGTAATTTTCAAATTCTTCTAATATTATATTCACATGCAATGTTTAGTATTAATGAATATTAAATGCACTAAACGGTACGTATAATCTGTGTGTAAGTTTAATCATACTATAATTTCATATAAAGTCATAAATAAAAATAACAAAAAATTTAAATTTTAAAAACCCCCGACAAACGGCTGATCGTCATGGTTACCTTACCATACTTCCAATCTCATTGAAGTAACACGGTACCAAATTTCGAATCGATAGGACATTGGAAGGTAGTCAGATCCCCTTATCAACTAATAAAGAGCTGATGATCTTCAAACGGCTGATACAGACACGTTAAACTTATAACACCCCTCTCTTTTTGCGTCGGGGGTTAAAAATACTGAAGTTTTTTAATCTAAATGTCTGTGCTTTTTAGTTTTTCTTACATATCTCAAAAATTAGGACAATAATGTGCAATATTTTGCATTATTCTAATACACAAGAATATTATCTACAAAACTACATCACAATTATTTCTCTGAGTTGCATATTTCGAAAGTTATTGTTATTTGAATATGACCCTTACAAGCACTAAATGTTAATTTTCGAAAATGGTTATAAAATTCAAAACACATTATAAAATTGGTTTTATCGTTCAATGACATTTATATTATTTAGATAAAATTATCAACTTAATTTAAAAAAAGTTTTTCATTTTGTCCATTTAAAAAAAAAATACGAGAGAGTCATATTCCAACAACAATAACTCTCGAAATATTCCTGTGTATTAAACTAATGCAAAAAAATTGCACATGAATGTCCTAGTTTTTGAGATGTCTTAGAAACTAAATCGGATTAAAATTGACTTTAAACCAGATATTAACCCTTAAACCCTTATCGAACAGATAAACATATAAACCATCGAAACCGGCTATAATATGTTTATACCTAGTTTAACCTGTTTAACGTCTCAAACCGTCATATTCCGTTTTAATAATCTAGGTTAACCTATTCTTATTTATGAAAGCAAAAATGTCCAATGTTACATTTTGTTCATGTGGTTTAGTAAAATATGTCAGTTATATTGTCGTTATTTTAGGTAAGTAATGTGGCGTACTGAAGGGTTAAACTCATCATGCACATTGGAGTATGTGGAGAATTTATTAGATAAGTTAATTTTTTTTTCAAGAAATATTAAAATCACATTAATTCTTAAACAAGACCTAGAAAGGAATGCACTTTGTTAATAATTATAGTATCTGTTTTTCGTTACAAGGTAACAGCAATAGAATAAAGATTGAAGGTATTTTTTTCTTATCAAGTTATTACAAATAGTCATTTTTTTTTACCTATCGATCAGCAAGCAAACTCTGTTAGTTTTAATATATACCTATATGTAACATTGTCATTTACATAAGAAGATTAATAGAACAACCTTATACAGTTGATATAATAACATAGGCAAGTTTATAAAATTAGTTCGTAACTTACCTTTTAGGCCTTATGTAACTGTAATAAGCGATATGGTTGTAGTACTTACATTAAAGTAACTGCTATTAAATTGTACTTCGTAGATTATCCTTTATGTTCAATCTTTTTTATTGTCTATAATCTTTTGTGAGTGTATTTTTTGTCTATTACCGTTTTTAACTCGGCTGTTAATAGTTATTGATTACGATCGTACCTATCATTGTGGTTCAAATATTTTTTGTCCATCTTTATAGATTGTTATCGGTTGGGTACTCTACAAATTTTGACGAAATATGAGTATCATAACAATTCAGTTATAATTTTGAATACTAATTCTAATGGAAATAAATCCGTGACGTGATTTTTTTAAGCTTACGTGACTTGATAACGACAAACTTTTGTGAAAGCTAATGTATGTGTTGTCTATGATTGTGGTGTGAAAATAAACATTATTATTATTATAATGTGGTATTTCCATGGGTCGACTTGGCAGGTGACTTGCTGGTCGATTTTATTCAATTAGCGCTTTTTATCGACAATGTCTTGTAAAATCTAATGGCGAACCTAATTTCAATGAGGTGGCGATTTGATTTTACAAACGATTGCCGATAAAAAGCCCTATTTGATTAAAGTCGCCTAGCCAGACGCCCGGAAAAATATAAGTATGAAATATCTAAGCAGGCATTTCTGTTACAATGTGATGTGTGCGATATTAATTATGAAAAGTCGACGAATAGCTTCACTCATCGTACTTTTAAGGTAATTATCCGTATCTCAACAGGAAAAAGGGAAAACTTGGCAGTCGGATTTGATTTTTTTTTCCAGGAACGCCTGGAGATAAGGAGGATAGAGGTAACCTATGCCCATCCTATGCCTATTAAATTTATGGTTAAACTACGCACAGAAACAATTGAAACTCGAGGTTTTTGGTTTATTAATGCGTTAAAAACATTGGTTACGCTTACCTTATGGGTTACAAAGTGAAAGCTTCAATTTGGATCAAGAATCGAACATTCAACTTTTTCGAATTGACTCATATTTTTGGTTTGTAAGCATTTTGTAGATCAATTTATATCAAAATAAGTAATTAAGTAGACGCAATGTGATTTATTAACTTAAAAGGGTAGGAAACAGAACTCTAATTCAGTTCAGGCAACGATAATAATTTTGTATATTTTACAGGTTATGATACTAAATGGTTGTATTGCTATGCTACCCCTTACCACAGATACTTAATTGAACGAAAAGTTCTTATTTGCATATATAATAAAATTCTACCAGTACAAAAAAGCAATGATTAGTCCCTCCGATTGAGTTGTACTTACATACTTAAGTGGTTCAGCGGGAAATCCCACAATAATCTTAACGACTACATTCGTTCGCTATTTGGAGTTGAAGTGCGTGTAAAAATTCCATAGCGGGAACGAGGGTGCCATGCCATGTTTACGTCTGTTACGAAATGAAACCATACTGTGCGCGGGAACATTGTGCACGCGCCATCTGGCGGGCATCAACTCATCGAGAAAAAATAAACTTTCTGTGAAAATAAACAAACGCGCTATCAAAAATAGACAGATCTGTTTTATTTAAACTAAATTTGACATATTGATATATTATGTGTTGTACCGAGTCTGTATGAAATGAGAATGCTTGGCATTTGAGGAACTCACAAGAAACCTAACTTAGTTTAATTCCAATTTTCTTTGCCTTTCCTTTGAGGACAAAGAAGAACGAACTGTACAGTTTTCGACCTTATGATGCGGTGTAGATTGTGTGAAAGTATGAATAAAAAAATGATTCGAAAAATGCAATTTACTTTTAATATTATTTCATTTAACTACGCGATAAAAGTTAATCCGATGCTGAGTCGTATAAAACATTGTTTAGTCTGAGTCGTGTATACAAAAATGAAAATAAAAAGAGACTAAAATTGTAGAACCGGTCTCGGGCATCGTAGCTCGGAGAGCGTCGGTGGAGTGACCTCTGTTGGCCTTGACAGCTGCGCTCAGTCCGCGCCGTGAGCCTCTCGGCTGAATCAACCACTAATAACTTCACTACAACATTATAATGCCGGTGCAACTATGCGTTACATATTACGCTCTCCGCCCGTCTGCGCTCACACGCGCGAGCGCGACGTCTCCTCAAAACATGATTTGTCGTCGTTCATTTGTCTCATAAAGCACACAAACCTGTTAATGTACTAAAGCTTTTACTCCTATATTATCTAAGTCTTCCTGCCATGGTGACAGCCTCGTGGCTATAAATTATAGAGTTGAATAATGCGCTTAGACGCTCGTATTATTGTATCGTGATGAAAGAGCTTTTATAGTAAGTAAATAAGGAAAACCGACGGAAATGCTCGCTTTATTAAAGACATTTTTTAATCAAAATGTAAATTCGTATAATGCCTTGTGATTGGGCCTTGCAAAATGAGCAAATAAGAAAAATTTACATTCCGTTAATAAGGATTCAGTGTTCTAATGTTGAGGTAAATTTATGTTTTTAATTCTGAAATGTTAGCATTTAAAATGCCATTTTATATGATACTAAATTATATAAGTACTTATACCTACTAGCCAAAATTCAATTCGTCACCAAATCATTTTCTTAGTCGGGAAAAATTCCTGCTTGAGAAAATGGTAACGAGTCCAAATTCTTCCTAGTATACTTAGGTATTAATTAGTATTAATTTAAGTTTTTTAAATTATAAAAGATAAATGAGTTCAAAAACTTAATAGCAGAGTGTTGGCAATGTTGGCATGGCATTTCATTTAAGTGGATCTTTTTAATACCAAAACTCAACTCTAGAACAATAATTATAAGGCCAAGTATGCTTTGACGCTTGCCAAGCCTCACTTAATAACTTGAATTGTAATGTAAAACTTGAATAATAATATTTAATTACTTTTAAAGAATTGGAATTACTTAGCAACGACAGCTTCATTAAATTGAAATTGTCGGGAAAATATTACGAAGCATGAATAATATTTATGTACAATAACGGAAAGATGGTTGGTGCGGACAAATGTATAGTACCTACTTATATCTATTGACATAAGTGGCTCGCCATAATATCATATCGGCGGGACAATGGGCATTCCAGCGCCGGTGGGGGGAGCCAGCCGGGAGAGGGGGGTCGACATGTCCCGTCCAATTCTATTGTGTTTAAACAATGTTTTCCGGATATCGATATTAATAACCTGTCACAATTAAACAATGTGCTTACATACACCTTACATTTCTTATTATTAAAGTTTCAGTAATAGGTATATGGAAGATGTTTGCTACAAATTACCAACTATGTCAACACTTGAAAATAACTAAAAATGCATTAAAAACTACTGACAATGTAAATAATGTAGCCATTCATTTCGATCAGACATTTAACCGTGATTAGTCCATTTAGGGTTTTCTAAAAGTTCATAAAATATTATTCTGTATTGAAATAATATATTAAGTTACCTACTTAATATAATTGAAAAAATACTAGAAAAAATCGACTCACCCGTAGCAGCTCAGACGGGACCCGAACCCGCACCCTTAGGATTCCGGCCCAATGCACTAACCAATTATGCTACCGAGTCGCTAGTGGGAGCGGCAAAATTTTCTAGTACTTTTTACGTTTTCGCTGTAAGCCAGCGTTATTTCATCAATGTGAAGAATTTACCTTCAACGTCCCGTCTGAGCTGCTACGGATGAGTCGATTTTTTCTAGTATTTTTTCAATTATATTAAGTAACTTAATATATAAAAATAGCATTGTGAATGCAAAAATGTAAAAATTCAATAATTGAAATAATATGTTACGATTTAAAACTCGATTCCCGCGAGCGATAACCGCTGTAAATTGGATTTTTCTCGATGAATTGTTTCATTAGATTGACTGGCTGGTATTGTATTGCAGATAATACACATGAAAACCAAAAGCCTACAACAATCTAATATGGTAAAGTGGTTTTATATGTGGATGTTTCAGAATTTAGGCATTTTTATTATATTGTAACTGAAGCATGAAGAAATTTTAGTTACTTACCTACTTCACTTCATTACATTCTTACATTCTCGTCTCCAATTTCTCAAGAAAATTCATTAGGTATATTCCGTTGTATTATGAATAATTCGGATCGGAAGTCTGAGTTTTATGAAGTAAATAATAAGATCAAATCCAGAACAGAATAAAATCAAGTGAATTTAGGAGCTATAATTATTTTAGGGTTCTATCTAATTTAATTTATATTTGATATTAATGGCAAAAGAAAAAGTAAGTGCACACTTAAATTTTTGTGCACGGATAGACACGAATTGACACGATATCAATATCTTTTAAATGATTTTCCCGAAAAGAAACGTCAAAATCAAGAACAGTTTCGAAGTTTCCGAATGTCACCATCACAAAATCATAAGATCCATGCACAAAATAAAGGGATTGTTACCTATAGCTCAATTTAAAAAATGGAACACAATATTTATGGAAATATCTGTCAAGTAAGTTTGGAACTCATTGAACTTTTCCGGAACCTTTGACACTGGACTCAATGTCATTAAACAGTAGATTATCGCGTTCTCTATTAAACTAGTAATCACTCCATTTATATACTCTAAAAGAGTGTGATAAACAAGGACAATAAATAAATAATCTTCCTGAACAGAATATACCGATTGTTCGCAGTCAAACTGGTTGTTAAATGTCAACAATTGCAAGAACGTTGCGACTCGTTCTGTTGGTCGTTTGCCCTTAGGAAAATAGTGGTGAATGCTTCTTTAAGTAGTAGGTATAATTGTATAATACATACAATACATTATAATTTATGTTCCATATCAATTATGTGTAATTAAGTTGTCATAATTAAGTGGGATAGAAGTTGGTTGCTGATATTTGTAACAAATTCAAACGGCTTATTAATGTTATAATTATTTTCGTTAACGTAATTAAAGTTCAATTGTCATGCAATGTTTTTTTATTTATTATATTATCTAAATCAAAAATCAATTAAATAAATCTAGTTTCGTTTAGTTTTCCACATTGCAGCGTTTTTCTTAATAATAATTAATAACACACATTTAGTTAATTTATCTCTATTTAATAGATTAATAGATGTAAACTACAAATTTTGTAGAATAAATGTTATTCATAACAAACCTCAAGCTACCATCAATGTTTACGTTGCAATGGTATTTTCACTTTATCCGTGTTATACCAACAATAGTTTGGCGTAATAACGTCGTTGCGAGCTATAACTGTAGCTAATTTCATGGAAATATTTAATGTGACGATCATAACCTTTTGTTCTGGCTGAACTTTTAGTCAATATAACAGCATGCGGGCGCTCATTGTCTGACAAATTGCTGCCATAACGTTTATTATTTAGACTTACACATTGGACGCTTTGGATTATGTACACAGCATCGCATATAGTGCCTTAGTTTTGATTTTTATTAACGCTCAACTAAATAAACTGTAATAACTGCTTTCCTGAATAAAAGTAGAGTCGTAATCTCACAAATAAAGAGGTGTGAGTGTGACATTTCTAACGTTATCTTTTGTTACTGTAGCATCAATTATTTTCTTATTTCAAACATAGATCAAAATAACATATAAAAGCTCAAGTTCGGGAGTTACTCCCGAACGCGAACGGAGATCGAGTTGAATTCGAGTAAACATCAAAACAGTAATACAATAGAAACCATAGACAGTTTTAAATGTACAAAATAATAAAAAAATTACGTTTATTCGATCCGATGTGAACTCGATCTCGTTAATTCTCGTCGAGAGTAAGGAAAGCCCTCTCTTATCTAAAATTCTTGTCTTATCTATTATTATTACCTACTTATGGTTAGTGTTCAATCAATAAGAAGTAAATCAATTGTTTTGTCAGGTTTATTAATATAAATTTTATGCTCGTTTGCACGTTAGAATGCTTACACTGCCCCTCGCTGTAGTTTATTCGTGTTTAGTTGTAAATACTATATTTCATGTTTCATATAAAATTAAGAAAGCTTTCGTTATTAAAGTATAAAAATAGGTAGAGCTTAAAGTACAGTTTCATTTATATTTCAGAAAAGTAGAGATATTAATTGTTTGACTGTTCTACCATAACAATTATTGATTTTGATTGCATACTAAGACATGATATTTCTAGGTAAATGGTGTGTTATCTAGATTGTGATTTTATTACCGTTGAAATGTCAGACAGTTGATATTATCAGATTACGTAATTTAGGTCAGGTCGGGTCACCTTTTAAACGCTGTCCTAGTTTAGCAACGCTTGCTAAATTCGAACTATCTAAACAATGTGCAGTAATAAATTGTTCATTGATATTTAACCAATAGGCTTTACTTACTGGAAGGAATAACAACAAGTAAAAATTCTTAAAATAAGATTATTTATACACTAACTAATGCATTTTTCATAGAATAAGATATAGTTCCTATTAACTGACATGACAGATAATTTAACAGAAATTTGTTCAATTTTTGGATTAAATTACAAGTTATTGCTAACCAGGGGGCTAATTGACTAATTTCAAAATCTATGGCAATCGCTTTCATTTGACAGATGGATGTGACACATTGCGGCATTTCTTTGGTAAGTTTTTATTTATGCCAAAAAGAAGCATCAATGTATTACATCTTGAAAGCGATTGCGATAGATTTTGAAATTAGACAATAGAAAGGCAGAATCTGTGAAATTGATCCTAAGTAGAACAATTTACTCGTACATATGGATAACGATGTTAAATAAAAACATGTTAATAAGATTGCTAGAGATTGTAAAAGCATTTTTCATAGAAAAAGATAAAGCTCCTTTTAACTTCCTTGGCAGATAATATTTAACAGAAATTTATTAAATTTTTAGATATTGCTAACCAGAATCTGTGAAATTGACCCTAAGTAGAACAACTTACTCGTACATACCTATAAATGTTTAACATGTTAGTAAGATTGCTAGAGAATTGCCAATAAGTATTAAGTTTATGTGTATTGTGAGGTTTATACAATATTAATGAGTGCTATCCAGCATAATCCTTACTTATGAAACAACCAGTCTCGACGCACAACGTGCACATGAGTTTGTTCAGACTCAAACCGGTTCGTAAGAGAAATTGTTAACAGTACTTAATGAGCTGGTTACCAAACATCAATATTACCGAATATCATATTTAGCAGTGTTTAAATAATTTAGACAAACGGCATAAGACTTTTCCTTATTTTGTTTAAATACTTTTAAAAACATTCACTCAGTTGAAGTGAAGCACGTTGAAGCATTTGTTTTTTCAATATATTTTTCGTATTACCTACATATATTTTTCGTATTACATAAACGACTTTAGTCAATTAGCGCTTTTTATCCACAATCGCTTGTAAAATCTAATCGCAAACCTAATTTCAATGAGGTGAATTGACTAAAGTCCTGCCAAGACAAAGTTGCCAAGTATCCTGCCAGGTCGACTCGTATAAATACCCCCTTCTAGACAAAATTTCGAACATTGTTACATGTAGGTTTATCCATGGACACTATAGATAGGTTACATACTCGTACGTATTTTCATAAACAAAATCCTCTTTATTATAAAGATAATAAGATGGTGTTTCTTACAAACATAGGTAATAGTATATTAGCAGAGAGTACATTTAATTTATCTCGTCTGACATTATTTATTGTAACGTTTTCTGTAGGTAGGTTGTTTTATTGATGGCCCGATGGAATGGGACATTGACGATAAGGGGCAGCCGTTTCTGTTAACAATATTCTTCTAGGTTTGAAAACTTTTCTTATAGAGATTAGCTTAAAAAAATATTTTTACATAAATAACAAGAAGATATTTTATTTCTCGAACAGGAATATTCCCGGATTTTTTAAATTTCATATTCTACACAAAAGCAATGAGAAAACGAAGAGAAATAATTGCACTGGACAAAGTTTATATATTTTTTATAACATACAGGGTGTATGTAAGGAGAATGATTCCAAAAATAGGTGGTAGAGTTACTGTTTCTACCCCCTAACACCAGTGGCGTGCCCAGGCCTTCAGGGTAGAGCAAGCCCGAACCCTCAAATCAAGCAATTTTTTTTAACCAGCTCAAGCAAAAAAACAATGCATAATTTTTTTTCATACGATGATCTTTACCAAAATATCGATGCGACACACCCCAGCGCCATCTAGACTAATTCATAGATAACTCTCAAAAAATCACCAAATGCACACCAATTATTCACAAAATGCTAGATGGCGTGACTTTATCGAATTATATTATTGTGTAATCAAAACTAAATTTCTCGTGTGTCACTCATAATAAATATCTAAATCAATTCACAAAATAATAGCGTCACTGAGCTTTTGCTAGATAATTTCAATCCTATCTCCTGCATTCCAAACAAACATTATTGTCGTTCAAATGAAAGACGCAAAACTAACCTTACTTATTTATGTTTATAAGAACAACCAACAATGTAAACAAGTCCACTACAAAATTACGATACTTACATTGAAGAATATTATATTTCTTTGCAAAATACTCAAATGAAAAGGTTTATTACCGGACTGCAAGGAAAGAGTTATTCAGTGGCGTGCCCAGGCCTTCAGGGTAGAGCAAGCCCGAACCCTCAAATCAAGCAATTTTTTTTACCAGCTCAAGCAAAAAAACAATGCATAATTTTTTTTCATACGATGATCTTTACCAAAATATCGATGCGACACACCCCAGCGCCATCTAGACTAATTCATAGATAACTCTCAAAAAATCACCAAATGCACACCAATTATTCACAAAATGCTAGATGGCGTGACTTTATCGAATTATATTATTGTGTAATCAAAACTAAATTTCTCGTGTGACACTCATAATAAATATCTAAATCAATTCACAAAATAATAGCGTCACTGAGCTTTTGCTAGATAATTTCAATCCTATCTCCTGCATTCCAAACAAACATTATTGTCGTTCAAATGAAAGACGCAAAACTAACCTTACTTATTTATGTTTATAAGAACAACCAACAATGTAAACAAGTCCACTACAAAATTACGATACTTACATTGAAGAATATTATATTTCTTTGCAAAATACTCAAATGAAAAGGTTTATTACCGGACTGCAAGGAAAGAGTTATTTTGTATTTCTCTTGGATCGACTCGACTCGTGGACACTTTCACAGAGAATAAACATTTTAATCCATCACATAAAACCATTATCAATCATTAAACTGAAATTTAAAACTCATTTTTAACACAAAAAACACTTTTTTTGGGCAAAACACTTGTTGTTTCAAAACAGCTGTCGTCACAGATTGAAACAACTTCACACTCCTCAGCGCGTCTACCGAACTGGAGCGAACTTCGGAGGCAAGCCGGCTTTCGCTCGGCATTGTGTAGTTCTCATAGAATCTATAGATACGTACAGCAGTACTATGTATGCGGGTAGCACTTTTGTTGATGTTAGAAGAGAGCGGATATATACAGATCGCAAAGCCCGGTTGCAAGCCAACGAGTGCGAGGGAGATAAATGCATTGTAGAGGGTTTATTGAGGAAAGTAATGCAGTTTAGCGACTTGTCTATCGATCAGTTGTTGTAAAAATTGAATTTGTGGTTATTGATTATTGAAAATTAACATTTGTTAATAATATTGTGTTGTAATTAATTACGATTCATTGGTGTAGTGTTAGCAAGTTATTGTTAGGGCAAGCCGGGCTTTTGGGCTTGTATGGAGGTACCGCCACTGCCTAACACGACCACCATAACACGATATACAGGGTGTTTTTTATTCACTCTCAAAATTTTAAGGATGTGTTTAGTCCATGAAACTGAACAACTTTCTGTAAGAAACATAGGGTCAAATATGTATAAAAATACTTTCCATACAAATCAAAGAGAACACGTGTGATGGTTAATTTTTGCCATATTTATTAACCTAAACTTCTTAAAAGTCAAAGTACCTACCTATATAGAATATTTCCATTTTTAACATAGGTACTTATAATTAATTTCGGAACTCAAAGCTGGCTGAAAAATACTTTGTGTTTGGTAAATTACCTACTATATATTACGTAGATATTTGCTTATTGTTCACAATTTGCTGTCTAAATAACTAAAACAAACAATTAATACTTATTTACATCAAACTAAACAACTAAACTTATTTCTTCAATAAAAAGTAATTTTAATTAAATAAAAAGGAATTTATTTTTGAAACTAAAATTTAATATTTATTTATTTAACCATTTATTTCAGGCATCAATAAAATAAATACCTTAAAGACACATACATAATATAGGAACAGGACACCCTTCGGCCAAAAATCTTCATTCATGAAGGTCTTCAGATGTTCGGTCGGTGACCTCACCACGAATGAGTTGAAGTTCACATTGTGGCTAGACTCCAACCGTTGGACCCTCACCCCGGACATTAGAAACTTGCTCTTCTATAAAAACAATAAATATTAGGCGTTTATTGTTATTATCTCTATACTGTTTATTTGTCCTAAATTAATATACAATATCAATACAAGAAATAGCTTCCTAACTGTTACACCCTTCGGCCAAAAATCTTCATTCATGAAGGTCTTCAGATGTTCGGTCGGTGCCTTCACCACTAATGAGTTGAAGTTCACATTGTGGCTAGACTCCAACCGTTAGACCCTTAGAGTATATTTTGACTTGATTCTGATGTACTCCACGAGAATATTTATTATTCTTTATGTTTTTTTTACAAATATAAAATACATAATAGCAACAAACTGATAATCTTTGAGAACAAGTTGTTGATGCTACACTTGTTGTGCTACATCTACGGGCTCGCACGCAAACGCGCAATTTTTGCGTTATAAAGGGAAGCTACAGCCTACACCGTAAGTGATACAGAGGCCCAATGTTGCAGAGGCCCTGTAATTTTAACATGTAGCCCAACTCAATACCCCGAGGGCTTTTTTAATTTTTTTGATATCGGTCTTAGTTCTCGAGATATGGGCAATTTACTGAGAAAAAACCGTAAAAAAAGTAGCTAACTTTTCATTTTTTTTTCATTTTTTGAAAAAGTATTTGACTTTAAAAAAAATATCATTATCTTGTTTCCCTTATCGATACCTACGCATCTTTTGAAATCACAACCATTTACGTAGCCTTAAAACTCACGCTACCAGCCCCCCTAGCATGACCGATTTATATCGCGTGATATAGCGTTTTATCACGATTAACTGTCAAAAAGACAAAGGAGTTTGACAGTTGAGTGTCGATAAAATGCTATATCACGCGATATAAATCGGTCATGCTAGGGGGGCAGGGTGATATCGCACTTTCGCTGAAAATCGGGCCTATACGGGTGCCTCAGAAAAAACATTTTCAATGTACATACGCACACACTCACACACATACACACACACTCACACACACGCACGCTTTGGATTGTTTAATATGTTTAATGATATACCTACTTACATTAATTTAGTATCATTAGTGTAAACTGTTTGTGTTTATCCTAAAGATTTCATTGTGAAGAGCGGTGCCCCCTGACACAGGCATTTGAGCTTAAAAGGGGAATCCAGTAACTTATGTAATGTACATCTAAACAGTTAATAACACCATAAGGGTTCCTTTTTACCATTTTGGTACGGAACCCTAAAAAAGAAGTTTATAATGTTAAAAATCAGCTGTTCCATAGAAAAGTACAACATCGACTCGACTAAGGTAAAACCGGGATAGATGCCCTACTTTTTGAAATGGCTTCCTAATTTAAAAAATATTCATTAATATGAATAATTTCTTTGAAAGTAGGTTGGCTTAATCATTTATGTTGAATCATAATTATTTATTTTTGATATATCAATTACAGATTTTGCAGAATTTAACTTTTCGTGGAACCCTTTATTTGAGGATAGATGCCTAACCCTATGGATAGTTGCCCCACCATGAAAATACTAAAAAGGATAGATGCCCTTAGTGCGGGATAGTAAAAACGAATACCCAACCAAATTTTATGAGGTCGTTCTACTCCTAAAACAGCAATATAAACGTAAATAAATTAAAATAGAACAGAACAATAAAAATAATTAAAAAATATTCACTGACACCATATATGCTTATATCTGGTGTATGGAGGGATAAATGCTCCTAAGGGCACCTATTCCTTGAAGCTACAATGAGTAAAGAGTCCAAATATAAATATATGTAAATGCATAAAAAATATAACAAAACAGAAAAAAATATTATAAATACACACTGACACCCTATATGGGCATATATGGTGTATGAAGGGATAGATGCCCCTAGTGGCACGTAGTTTTTAAATAAATTAAAAACAAAAGAGCAATTATTTACACCCAGGTGCACACTTAATGAACCAGTACATTGACGTAATAAAAAATATAACGGAATTTATTACTACTTATAAAGTTATACAACGGCAAATACTAACATTTCAAAAATTTACGTTTTTGTGAAGTTCGTCGCGGAGTTGGTTGCACACATGAGCGAAACGCGTCCACGCCGTACAACAGCCCGTGGACAATTAGGTCCGGGATGACTGCGGCCCCTACTTATACTATTAATTCTTAGTTGCGAGTTTGGGAAGTTAGAGTTTTTGAAAATGGGGCACCTATCCCACTGCGGCATCTATCCCGGTTTTACCCTATAATGTATGGAACAGCTGATTTTTTTTTCGTGATTCCGTGGTTGGCCCGGCGCCATAGTAAAAGTTGTTCATTCACGTGGTCTGAAATCCCCTTTTAATTTTTAGATATAATTAAAAATTAACGGTGTATTTAACCGACTTCAAAAAAGAAGGAGGAGATTATCAATTCAATATTATGATTTTTGTATAAAAAATAATTATTTTTTATTATTTTTCTATTGAATTTTTAGATTTTAGCATTCACAATGCTATTTTTATATATTAAGTTACTTAATATCTATAATTGAAAAATACTAGAAAAAATCGACTCACCCGTAGCAGCTCGGACGGGACTAAAAAATTTTATAACTAAAAAAACGTACTTATTAAAAATAATTCTGCTAATAAAAAAGTCGTAACTTAATTTTATTTCACACCATTGCAGTAAAAAAAGCTGTAAATAGTAGATTATACAACAAGTGAAAAAAGGGAATTTAGTTCGAGGGACTAAGTTGAATCCCGAGCGTAGCGAAGGATTCAAGAGTAGAATCCTGAGCGAAGCAAGGGATACAAAGGACCGAGATATTTTTTTTTCACGAGTTGTGTACTCTACTTTTTACCATCGACTGCGAGAAAACAAATAGCAGTACTTATACCTATAGTAGGTATTTATAGGTTATCAGATTTTGATATTTAGGTAGGAAATCGATAATATTTAAAACATTAGAAAAATTCAATAGTGAAATTAGAAATTTTGAAATTTTCTAATGAACTGTACGCGCGCAAGCTTTAGAAGTGTACATATGAAATTAGAAGCTTTCCATTACATAAAACAACCACGATAAGAGGGAGATTACATGATCAGTCAGTCTGGCATCAGTCCATGCCACCAATCTGTAGACTTTGAATTTTTTCCAGACCTGGTGATCGTACCCTGATAAAAAAGGACTTATGCCACAGACTGAACATCTAATCTCCCTATAATAGATAGAAAAGAACCCAAAGTTGTACTATTATGTATTCTGTGCCAAAAGCTAAGACACTAAAATGAACCTATAGATAGAAAAGAACCCAAAGCTAAGACACAAAAAAGAACCTAACTAAAATAGGCGAGTTTTTTTATATTTAATTGTATAACTATGGCTTTATCTATGGAATAGCTCCATACTTTCAGGGTGCCTACTGCCATGTCTTAGCGCAGTATTATAACATTCTTACCATGCTATTTCGTACCACGACCTTCATAAAGTATGATTATTGTAATAATGTTTCCGTTGGAAGTTTTGTGACGTCATCGTTCAATCGTTCACTTAAACCGTACCACGACGTGTCTTTTGACAGCTAGCATTATTGTTTTTGTGTCAAATATTGAGAAATTTTGCAGTCTTAAAAAAGTTGCTTTTTCTCGACGGAAACAAAACTATTTTGAGTTATTTTATTTAGAAATTGGAAATTGCGTCATAAACAGTAAGTGAAACGTTTTTATACATATTGTTCTTCATTGTGAATGTAATATTATAGTTATTATGTTTCATTTCTATTTGATAACAAATACTTGTTTTCGGAGGAGCTCGGTGGCGCAGTGGTTTAGCGCCTGGCCCAGCGATTGCGGAAGTTAAGCAACGTTCGCAAGGGTCAGTCATGGGATGGCTGACCAAAAATTTGAGTATTTGAGTTTTTGGCAGCCGATAACGCAGAAACTAATAGAAATCGAAGGCAGCGTCGACTAATGTTGCGTTGAAGAAAGTGATCCCTTCGAATTAGAGGATGCTGAGTTTGTGAAACGTTATCGACTTACCAAGAAATTGGTTTATAACATCATCGAGGAGTTGAAACCTCTGCTGAAGTCCCCTGTAAAATTAGCTGCTTCTGTTGCTGTAATTTCGTTGCATTTTCTGTGCGAGTGTATTCTTTAGCCTGCAACGACCTATTATAGGCCGAAGCAATATCCTTATTGGAATTTAGAAACTCCCATAGAAGTTCTAATTTTATTGTCGTATAATAAGAAATAATACTTTATAGTTAAACTAAAGCACTGCGCGTTTAAAGGTGATGAAAGGAAATCTGTATTTACTTACTTTAAGTCCGACATTTAAGTTTAAAATATAAAATTTTATTAATTTACAAAGTTCAAACACAAGCGCGCTTACACATTGGGGTTGGCCAGTGAAAACTAAACGCAGATGGCGCCAGCATAGTTAGTTCCCAAGTGCATCGGTCATGGTTTTGTTTTGCGTTTGTTTACAACTTAAAAAAATATTTTCTCCATTCTTGACTTCATAGGGTATCGTTAATAGTGATATCTATGTTGTTACATTCCTCAAGACACCATGTACACTCACTGGCGAGTTAACAACTTAAGGATGAATTAATAAAACGTGGTGCTTCTTTACGAGGAAAAAAAGCAGATCTTGTTAAAAGGTATTTTTATTTCTCTACTAAATCTTCTATTCTACTTTACTGACGCTGTTTTTTACTCAATCAGTAACTGGTTTATCGAGCAGTATTAATTTTAGGTTGCAAACTACAGTCAAAATATGGAAAAAAATTGTTCAACCATATCCTATTTCAGGTTGGAGCTTTATGACAAAAACTTTCATTTCTGGCGTCCTGAATGTCCTGATGGTGATGATGAAGATCCAACAATGCAGCTACCATCAGAAGAAACTTATTTGGATATTAATAGCCACACAACTCTACCACCTCTAATAAGACTATGATAAGCATTATTTATCTTAGTAAGTAGGTACCTAATCATAGGAATATTTTATTTCTATAAAAAATGTGACAGACCTCTTAATGCAATAAAACACTTGTTTATAATATTGTAATCAGTTTTTATTTACAATCCCTTCTTTAAAGTTACACAACATGACACATATTGAAAATATTTTTGATGCTAAGGGCACATAAAAATGGTTAAAATTATTTTGCAATATCAAATATGTTTTAGTTAACCCAATAAGCCTTTCGATATGTACCCTTTAACAAGCCAATTTCTGGTCTGCAAGTAAAAGGCAAAGCTCAGTTGAGAATATTCTTAGTAACTATATGTGGAGTTTGAGTTTCTTGGTTTGTTTTATTTTCTAATGAAAGTGGAGTAGGAACTCAGTATTCATCTCAGATTCAACCACATGAGATACATTACTGTCCATGCAGCATGCACACACTGCTATCTTTTACAAGCGGCACTATGTCCTCACAGCACTGAGATGTTGACGGCATCTGCATTTCAAAAAGCTGTTTCTTTCTGAGATTCCGGGACCCGGGACTCTAATCTATCTTTCTTGCAACTGCCTTTTCTGAAACCGGTTGTATATTCCATTGAAAAATAGATGGAACAGCATTTTTCTTAAGGTATTTACGTTGATGATCCACACCTAGAACAAAAAAATATGTCAACATTATTATTGTTCCAAAAAAGAATTTCTATTATAACTGATCTTTCAAAATATATACTTTTTGGTATTTCATTATTAATTTAAACAGCTTACCTGTATATTTACTGCTTTTTTCATAGTCATTGTCCACAAAATGTTTTGAACATAACCTCTAACTAGGCTTCGGAATTAAATTGACACGGCGTATGACTTTAACCAACGCCGACGAATATTTTTATCTTTGGGAATATGATGTACTCCAATTTCAGAGCATTTTGGTACAATACAGCGAGTCATAATATTATTTGGAATTGTTTTCTTCCATACACCATATAAAATTATTATGTTTTGGGAATGGGAACTAGCTATGCTAGCGCCACTTTGACAGTTGCCAACCCCTTGTTTTGGCAATCTACTTTCCTCTTGGAAGTAATTTCTGCCAGTGTCAAGTGTAGATAGCAAATAAGCCGTAGTGATGGCTAGCAGGGAATAGACAATTTCGCAACATCATTCGTTCTTTGGCAGGAATAAAGTATTATTACTTTGTGCAGGTTGTGGTACGAATTTGAATAATCTTATTGTAAGCTTATAACAAAACGTTCATAAAACATGATGGTTTTCTAAAAGGTGATGGTAAGCCCGGACTTTTTTTGTACATAATTCATATGATGCGCGCTTGTTCCAAATTCAAAATACTTTTATCACTTGGTGAATAAAAACGCGTTTTATTCACTGGTATCAATGAATAAGATGCACTTTTTTGAGTGGCGATGGTAAAAAATACATTTACTTAGAGAAAATATTTTTAATGCTATCTTATCCAATATCAGTAAATCTACGAATTCGATTGCGATACGAATTATTCGTACAAGTTAAGCCAATCAAGAAATATACAGAATGTGACGTAATATCGGACAAGTGCACTTTGTAAAGAGTATTAATTAATTTATGCTTACGGATTACTTAATTTGCGTAACATAAAGTTTCAAAAGTTAATTTTCTTGAACTACTTAGGCATTGTAATGCCCAAAAAGTATCTGTTGTGACCAAGCTGTTAGTTAGATAATAGATATTTAAATCAATATTACCTATAAATGCGAAAGTAAGTTTGTTTGTTTGTCACGCTTTCACTTATTAATTAATCAACCGATCATCATGTGCATATAAATATTAATAGGGGTTCAGAAAAGGACATAGGGCATCCTGAAAAAAAGAACTGTTCTAGAGGAATAGAAAATTAAATGTCTACGCAAACGAAGTCGCCGGCGGCTGCTAGAGGTAGTTAGATAACTTCATGTACACAAACGCACATGGATTTCTTATTGCAGCTGTCACGGCGATTCTTTTCTCAATCAAAGCACAGGGATTTGTTCCTCGTTCGCCTCACTGAGTTTCGACCCACATAAAAAAACACGATTCGTCCTGAAAATATGCCTTCTTCGCTTCAAAATATAAATTGTAAAAAAATATTATTATTTTATTCCTGATTCGCCCTATTTCATATTACTTCTACACCCCGCATTTATCTTCTATAGTCTCACCTCGTTTAAAACATTTAATAACTGTAACTATGTACCTAGGAACTACAAATACAGCAAACAAGTTTCGATGTCATAAGATTTTTTACTCCTAGGGTACCTACTCATTTTCTTATTTATAAAAAAAAACATTCATCCACGTGAAGCTTAAAGCTTTTCAAACATAGAATTCTTCTTAAACAAATCGCATCCATGCAATTCGATGAATGTGTACCTAAAGTAAATACATTAAAAATATAGCCATATTTTGCAAAAAAAAAACTGACGTTGATACAGCAGATATAACTACGATCAATAAACATTGTTAGCGACGTTGACTTCATGTCTGTGATCGTGGAATTATATGTATGTAATAATGCAGGCTAGTGATTTAGTACAGGTTTTGCTCGCGAAGATCTATATTTCTTAGTTCGCGAAGAGGGAAGACGTTATGACTGAAACTTGCGTGGTTAGAATCGTTTCTGTTACAAAACAATTTAATATATTGTCCAATTCGTTATATATTTGATGATTTGTGGCTTTTCAGGATGATTCGTAGGATATTATATTATATTTTGGAATCTATGTTATTGAAATATCCAATTTGGTACGCAAATACGACTGAGAGGAGTCGTAATTCTAGAAATTTATGTAAAGGTAAATAAACTTTCGTTAAGAAGTTAAGTTAGTTAAGTTATTCAGTGTTAAAGTCATTCGAGCAACTTCTATATAAAAGAAAATTCTACCAGAAAAGCTATTTTAAAATTGCATAACATACATCCTACATATCCACTTTCAGTAAGGTAAGTATAATTATAAAAGTACTAGAAGTACTTGAGTAACGTAATGAATTTTACATAGTTAAACATAATTCTTGAAGTACCTAACATAGAACAACAACATTTTATGTATGCTCGTTAGACGGATCTCAACTTGTGCTTAGAAACACAACCAAGTTAGGTGTACAAAATATAAGTAAGTAATACCATAAAAGTAAGTTATCAGACGTTTTGTATTAATATTTCATGAATCTCCAAGGTTTTCCTGTTCTCCCGGCAAAAGTAGGTTTACTCACACCACAGAAAATCCAATTCGCTGTCTCGTACACACGCGCGCACACAGCCACGCGTGACTTGAGGGAAAAATAAAATTTCTCGCTAAGTTTATAATGGGAAAACTTTGAGAACCACTTAATTATGTTAATGTTTGAAACAAAATTTTAGAAGAGATGTTTAAACATAGCAATGTTTAATTTAGAAATAACATTAAAATATGAAATTATGTGAGGTGGTGAGTATTTGGGATACTATAACTTAGTAAGATTTAGGAAATGTAGAATTTCTAGGCTATTAGAGTGAAAATTCAAGAAATGCCGAGTCCACAGTGTAATGTTTTGCAGTTTTTTGGACTTGCACTTCTTTGGATCAATTTTGTTATTTTGTGTAAGTATGCTATTAGGTATAATATAATTATAAGTAATAATGCCTGAAAACGTATGTTTTATACTTATTCAGAAACGTACATAATAATCAGCTGTATAGGATCTTTGAAATAAAATGATGAAATATTTTTGTTATGTCTCTATAATATTGAATAAAAAAGATTCTCGTTTCCATGAGATGCCGTAATAAAATCAATTATTAAATAGCTACATCGCCAACAAATACGTTTTACGTCTTCATAAAAAGATCATAAAGTTACATTACCATCGGAACAGAGAGGCAGGAACAACACGACTTCATTGCCATCGAACCAGACAGCGGTAACGAATATATCGGAATAAATCATAGAGCATTAGCTCATTTTCATTTTAATGAAAATATTATTTCCTTGGAAGGAGGTATATCCAAACTTTACATCCGTCATTTTGCATGGGCCAACGGTCGAGTGGCGGTGGCAGGGGTGCGAGGGGGGCGCGGCGGGTGGAGCGGCGCCACCCTGGCCCCCTCCCCCCGCGGGATCGATACGTCATTTGAGCTGGTCGCCATGGAGACCGCGAACCGAGCGGGGCGGCGCCGCGGCTGGATGGTGGGTGCACGGGCACCGCGGGCCCGCGAGCCCTCGCCAAATGAAAAAATAGATACAGCCTTATTTGGGACAAATCCCTCTATAAAAATACGCCGGTTAAGATGACGCGCGCCTCTCACGAATTGTTTGCTTTTAATATCTTGGATTGTGTATTCGGGATTAACATTCCCTATTGCGGGTATTTACGTTCATCTCATTTAATTTCGAGTTACTTTTTCATTTGGAAGGTATTCTTATTAACTAAAAAAACCAAAGCAAATCTTTGGGATCTCTACATACAAAATATTTGCCAATTCCTGGCTTTCAACGTTTGAATGAGATCCAAATGAATCATTAGAATAAGCAGATTATCTGGAAATGATCTAACTGTTCTATAGGGCTGTTCCACTAGTGTGGGCCTGGGCGACTAATGCGGTGCGGACCAATCAGATTGGGTCTGATGCGGCCCTAGGACGACCGGCGTTGTCTGATGAAATTAACAGTGTTTATTATACATTATTGTTTTTGTTTTCATTCAACTATTTAATATGAGGCTATTGAATCCGGATTGCAGGAAGTGGAATTACTTAACCTATATGATGAAGTAGCATAAACAACAATGTTTACTAAACAAATAATTAAAAAAATGTTCTCTACTTACATTTTTATTTATTAAAAGAGATTTTATGAAATTAGATAAAATAATGGATGACGAATTTATATAAATATGAGTACGTAGAGAGGTATGTCTAATCATTTTAGTAGGTATGGTTTTCAAATAACTAACTAAATTCAACGAGGAAAGTCTAACACTGAAAGAAAATATAACACAATTTCATCGAATCTTATTACAAGCTTTTCCATATAATTTTGATAGGCAAGTACTAAATGGGGAACTAGTGTTTATTAATATGAAAGTTTAGTAGTAAGTAAGTACCTATATTGCATTGTATTTGTTACCAGTTTGATTATGAATGAATGCGAATCAGTCTCATTCAGTAAAATAATTTAAATTTAATTAATTTCAAATGTGCTTACTTAATTTAATATTTTTTTGCAATTCTTGTAAATGGGTGTGATGTGCCTGAATAAATAAAATTCTGTTCTTCTTAGTAGACACTACATAATAATAATTGTCGGTTGTGTGTTATTTGATCACATAATATTTTGTTTGTTATTTACAAATTTGGGAATCAAAATGGTTATGATTCTGCGAATCCGTTCGGATCGTGCGTTGCCCTATTACTGTTGACCTCAAAGGTTACGCTTGGTCAAAGTTCAACAAATATTATTTGATTGTCTGGAATACTGTTTGGTTAGCTCCCCAATTGAGGATGCACGAGGCTCCTCCAATGTAGGTAATCACGTTAAGGAAATACAAAGATTTTCTTGTTGGTTTCGTAAATTGGACTATTTTCCTATGAACTTTAAATGTAAGATAAGGAAAGGTAGCGTTATTATTTCAATAAAATAAAATTACATTATTGACGTTGCGTTGGTAATGTTTTCGGAAGGTTTTCGGGTTTATCGATATTAGTTCAATGGTTCTTTCTTTAAACTTCTTCTTCTTTAAACAGTAATAATCATCCTATTGTAAGATGATTCGCCCATCAGACAAGCTTTAAATCACCTTAACATATAGCTTGAGGTACTGAGGACATTTGAATAAGCTTCTTGGGAATTCTTGATTATCCTTCAAGCACACGACAATTTCCAAAATGAAAATGATTTACATTGGCTTGGAATAGTTTACGGTATTAACAAAGGTACATATTTAAGTATTTAACGGTATATTTAGACAAATCAAGGTCATTAACGTGATCAATTCACTTACTTACTCCAATGGCTCAGCGACCCAAAGTGAGTCTTGGCCTCCGACACAAGGTGACGCCACTGCTCCCTGTCTTGATATTTAATCAATTCACGTCCTGATATTTTTCGTACATTTATATAAATGAACGAAAAATATAAGGATGTGAAACCAGACGTTCGCAACACTTAGGCGGCGCACTGCCGTGCACGCATATACGAACATTTACGATACCAATCGATTGGAAAAATATTGTGTTGTACAAAAGAGAAAAGGAAGACGGTAGCTCCCACTTTTAATAGTCTAACGGGTTATATTTGCTTAGAGATAAAAGTTGTTTAGTAAAAGCAATTTGAATAGGTATATATACTTTTTATTTCAACATCAAAATACACTACCTACGTACTGTGAAGTTGCTTCAATTGCTTTTACTTAAGGTAACCCTGGTAAGAAAGTGGCGCCGTGGTGAATTTTATTTAATATTATAATTCTAATTTTTATAACGTTTTACATGGAATTTTTAGGGCCCACAGTCTAGTATTTTTAGCTAAAAGTGGCCGTTTTTGACACATTTTCTATCCTACTTCTACGAATGACTACCTTTTAAAAATACTAGAACATGGGCCCTAAAAACTCCACGTAAAACATTATTAAAATCTTTCTCTATTAATAACTTATTAAATAAAAACCTCTGAGGGCACCACTTTCGGTCATACAACGGCCTTAAGAAAGATAATTGTGATAATGATAAAAAAAAAAACGAAAAACATCGAAAAAGTGGAGAAGTGAGGAGAAAAAGACAGTGACAAAATGTTCCAGTCTAACCGAGCCTTAAATCCTCTCTTTTATAAAGGGTTCAGTACCCTAAGCACGAACAGCTATCGAAAAAATAACGCGCGTAAAATCATTCGATAGATAAATTTTGTATTGGAAATTAGTACAGCGCCATCTATCGCCGATAAGCGAAATGAAATTTTCCATAGAGAATTGTCTATCGAGTAATTTTACGCACGTTTTTTTTCTCGATAGCTGTTCGTGCTAAGGGTACAGTACCCTTAGCACGAACAGCTATCGAAAAAAATAACGCACGTAAAAGCATTCAATAGTGCAATTTAGTATGGAAAATTTGTACAACGCCATCTACCGCCGAATAGCGAAACTAAAATTTCCATAGATAATTCTCTATCGAGTAATTTTACGCACGTTTTTTTTCTCGATAGCTGTTCGTGCTAAGGGTACTATACCCGTAGCACGAACAGCTATCAAAAAAAATAACGCGCGTAAAATCATTCGATAGTGCAATGTTGTATTGGAAATTTGTACAACGCCATCTATCGCCGATAAGCGAAATGAAATTTTCCATAGAGAATTGTCTATCGAGTTATTTTACGTGCGTTTTTTTTCTCGCAAAAATTTCCAATACAAAATGTATCTATCGAATGATTTTATATACGCGAGTTATTTTTTTCGATAGCTGTTCGTGCTAAGGGTACTGAAACGGTTAGCTTACTGCCAACATTACAACATCCGAGCGAGAGGCGTGACCAGTTACATTATGAAATTCAGTACAACATTATAACACTCTTTCGGATGATATAATGACGAGGAGGAGAAGGAAAGTCCAAGACAAAACCCTCTATAGAGGATACATAATTATCACGGGTGTAGATAAAGTCTTGTATGCAACCTGTACATAATTAGGTTAGGTAGGTATTATAGTACAGTTGCATAAATATTTGTGATCATAACTTTTGATGCAGGCGGGTTTTTTACTTTTTTTGTTTTATTTTGTTTACTGCTCCAACAATAATACTTAGTCCAATATTAAACTGCTACGAGGATGCTATGATAATTTAGATAAGTAAGTAATTATACTTTAAAGTAATGAACAAAAGATAATTACTGTGATGTGTTCATAAATCAAACTGATGAAATATAAACATCAACCAAGCTAACAATAAATCACAATTCCTATTCAAGTAAAATGAGAGCACGTTTATTATTATGAAATATTCACGAACTTGTCTTAAAGTATACACAAAAGATACTGAATAATCCAATAAAATGTTGGAACCTTTTAAGACTCATACAAGAGTGTCTATAGATACTTATTTATTACTGTACAATACAACCTACAAATATACAAACTTTCAAATACGTGTATTTGCTTATACAAACAAGAAAGTTAGCGAACAATATAAAAGTAATGGGATAGAATGAGACAGTCTTCGCGACGGTGTAGTGGTGCGAGAGAGAGGAGCTTATTCAAATTGAGGGTACATATTTCTACATAGGCAACAAATAGCTTGATGAGATAAGTATGGATACGACAAAAATATTAAAATTCTTTATGTTAATGGTTTTATATAAGTGGCATGTCTGTGGTTTAGTTTTTTATTGCGTTTAATGTTGAAATGTAAAGTCATGACATAATTTTACTGCACAATTATTTATTACAAAAGTGTGGATTGTGGAAATGTTTCTTGCTTACTTACATTGATCTTTTTAGTATGTATAGTAACGTGAAAAGCTCCATTTACTTTTCTAACGTAACTTCGAATGGTGTTAAGTAGAGCTTTTATGTCTTATAAATAATAATATAGATTTGATTAGCATGACAAATTTTAATGTTTATTTGCATTGTCACTATGCTTCTGTCAGACTATAAACTTAGTTTACATAAGTTTATGTGTCAGACATACGCAAGATTGTCCGTGTCTTTTAATTAATTTTGTTTTTTTTAATTATGTATGTATGCATGTATATAAAATCCTTTGTTTGTCACATACCGCGCATTGCCACGCATATAAAAGGTCCTGCTAGAATACCAGCGTTGCTGTGACACGTATGTGTCATGGCAATACAAGCTGAGGTAGGTCCTAGTTAGCCCTAAGACCTGTTTTTTTGTGAAATTTTTAGCTTTATTTAATTATTGTAACGTGTGGTCTTTGAGTTAATAAAAAAAAATATCTCTCATCTCTCTTATAAGTTTTAGTCCAAATGTATCACTGCATGTTTTGTTGTAAACTTCCACGTTTCGTCTAGCTAGATATCGTCAACAAAATTACGTTTAAATCAAAATGGCATTTCCATATTATGATAACGGAACAAAAAGTAGAAAAGTTGAAGAGAGTTGCAGGAGCAACTTCAAGAACAGGTATTTACACTGTTTGAATATGTAGGTTGTGCAGGTAGTTTCAGATTTTACTAATTTTGAATAATATCGTTTCTTGTTTTGATAAATTTTAATAAATTATGTCATGCTTAATTTTATTTCAGCGTCTAGCCTTTCAGGTATGTACAAAGATTTGAGGAAGCTTTGTTTGTAACTATTTCATCTACCTATCTAAGATTCTTACAAAAACAGAAGCATTTACGCATATTATGATTTTATAAAAAGATTTTTGTTTTCATAGGAAAAAAGCCTCACTGACAATGAACTTAGGAGAAAAATATTGAAAAGAGGATAAATTTACCCAAAATATTTCTTATTAATCAACTAGAAACCAAAACCAAATCAAAAATACCTTTTATTGGAAACCGTTCAGTATTTTTAATAAAATCGCTCGGTACCTACTAGTACGATAGCCTAGCGACATCTACAAAAAAGCTCTCGAAGCTTTTTAACTTAGTTCGTAGCAACGAACCGTAGTCGGAGGGCACTGATGCTTTCATTATGTATGGAAGACCCTTGTAGTTCATGTGATTGCCACCCTTAAGTGAGGGCGCTTTTATTATAAAATGAGCAAATATAATAATTTCTATTTTAAGGCGGTTGTATGACCGAAAGTGGCGCCCTCAGAGGTTTTTATTTAATAAGTTATTAATAGAAAAAGATTTTAATAATGTTTATCGTGGAGATTTTAGGGCCCATGGTCTAGTATTTTTAGAAGGTAAAACTACATTCTAGCAGTGACTACGAAGGAATTTAACGATACCGTCTAAGAATACTAGACTGTGGGCCCTAAAATCTCCACGATAAACATTTTTAAAATTGTGTATTAGAATTATAATTATTAAATATAATTCACCGCGGCGCCACTTTCGCTCAGGGTACCACCATAGTCAAGTCAATAGTTATTCTGTGCTTATAGTTTCGCCATGTCCGTCCGTCCGTTCGTGGCTTAGCTCAGATATTCTGTGGCTCAGAGGTTCTTCTTAGTACTAGAAACTGTAATTTGGCATGATGTGTGTGTATATTAATTACGCCAAGCGGCTGCACAACAATGGAGAATCTATTGTACCTATCTCATTTTCCTGCTTGACGGGTAGTTTAGAGTTTTTAGTTTTTTTAGAGTCATGTGTCATGAGTCCACTGATGCCACTGATGCCCACTTGAGTTGAGTTTTCTTGTGAAATGAAAAGGCTACTGGAGTATGCAGCCAGACAGTCAAGTGGTTGGCAGGCTCTTTAGCTCCTTCGTGCGGCTCTGCCAAAAGCGACCTTGAGGATGAACAAAATGACTTAAAAAATAAAATTTATTAAAGATTTTTCCATAACTTCTAATAATTTCATAATTACAGAAAAGGATTTATTTCATGGGGCCGGATGGGGCATCATTTACTGAAATCGGCCCCTGAAAGTGGTAAGTCGGAATTTTTTTAATTTTCATATTTTATGATTTGTTATTATTTTCGCATATTTTAGTCATTCCTTTATCTGATCGAAGCATTCCTAAGATTAATTATATTTAAGTTTAAGTTAAGCTCAGTTGATGGTAAAGCCAGTCATTTAATTTATCACTACTACTTGGTATCCAATAATCACCATAGCACGGAGGCAGTTTAACCTTAAGGCTCCGTTACGCGAAATCACTTGTCTCTGTCTTTTTCTTTATGTGTAAAGAGTATGGAAAATAATCTCACTTCTGCACTTTTTCGATGTTTTTCGTTTTTTTTTCATTATAATCTTTAGCACAATTATCTTTCTTAAAAAAAGTTATTGGAGCAACTGCTCAGTACCCGTAGCACGAACAGCTATCGAAAAAAATAACGCGCGTAAAACTACTCGATAGAGTATTATCTATGGAAAATTTAATTTCGGTTTGAAGCGATAGATGGCGCTGTACAAATTTCCCATACAAAATTACTCTATCGAATGTTTTTACGCGCGTTATTTTTTTCGATAGCTGTTCGTGCTACGGGTACAGTACGTTAAAGTGTATTTTGATGTAGAATTCAATACGTTTCCGCTATTAGTTAGGCCAAAAATATGGCCCGCGACAAGTGCTTTTGATGATATTCTGTTTTTTTTACAATCATCTGTGAGGTTTATACGCAATTTAATACTTGTTGGCACTAGATAATCTCTTTAGCTTGTCGTATGTTTTTTTTTGTGGCTACAACTTTACGTTTTCTATATAAAAATATGGCCCGCGCAAATCATGTTTTCCTATTATGACTCCTTAAAATAAAGTTAATAAGCCTTATCACCGCATTTTAGCTAAAATCGACTTTTAGCTAAAATCGACTTTTAGCTAAAATGCGGTGATAAGGCTTATTAAACGTCATATTTGAAAATAACGTCATATTAGAAGGTAAAGGATAGAATCCTTCACTTGCTCGTGATTCATATATGGCTTTCGCTTTAAATCCGTCCTTATTCACTAATTGCTTAGAATTATACTATTTTCTCTTGGAGACTACAAGGAGGAAAAACCGGCCAAGTGCGTGTCGGGCCACGCGCCGTAGGGTTCCGTAGTCACCTTATATACCATACCATATTTAATACCGCTATCATTTTTCGTCTGTAAAAATAACTATGTTTTTCACAGTGTAGGTATGAATGACAAAGTTATATTTGCGGTTTTGGAAAATATGATATATCTCGAAAACTAATTACTATATCTCGTTCAAACCAATTTTCAGTGAAAGTTTTTATTAAGATCTATAGCATATATATTTTTTTGATTTTTCACTTACCTATTTCAAAAGTTAAGAGGGGGGGGACACACATTTTACCACTTTGGCAGTGTTTATCTTTCAAACGGTCGACTTTGAGAAAAAAATGTCTTAGGAACCTCAATGTCATTTTTGATGATCTATCTATAGACACGTATTGGTATGAAGAACATTTTTTTTTCAGTTTCAGTTCCATGTATGGGTAGCCCCCCCTTAATCTTTTATTTTTTTATTTTTGTGTTAAAATCGTTAAGCGGTTAACAGAATACTAGATGTATTAACTACTAAGTTTCAACTGTGTAATCCTATTACTTTCGGAATAAAATGGCTGTGACATACGGACGAACGGACAGACAGACAGACAGACATGACGAATCTATAAGAGTTCCGTTTTTTGCCATTTTGGGTACGGAACCCTAAAAAGGGACAGTGGTATTGCCACAGGGTCAGGGTTATGATACGAGTATTTTGTGTAATTCGAAATAAAGGAAAATAACTTAACTCGTTTCATTTGGAATATTTTATTTTAAACTCATTTGCACAAACAGCTAGAAAATAGCTAGACTCGGTAAAATATAATTAAACAAATAAAATATGTTTAGACATATACATTTTTTTTCATTGCGTACGTTATTATGGAAACTGTTGTGTACTTTATGAGTTAAATCATCACGATTTTATACCAATTATTTTATAATCTATTGCCTAAGACTTTAAATAAATAAAAAGAAATATAACTACAACCAGTATTTACAGAGGGAGGTTTGTACGAATTAATGCAGCCGCTCGTCTGTGCTCCAATACTGATGAGCGACCGCAAGAGACCGATCGGCTTCCGTACACATCTCGGTCTGTCCCGTTTTGACATATTTAAGTCTACCAGCACTTTAATATCAAAAGTTACAAAAGATCCTACAATATGTTTTTTTAACATTTTTATCATATTGTAAATGGTCTTTACAAAACGATTAAAAATATCGGCCTCCGTCACTTATAAGTGTCAGAACTAATTGTATGTATTTCACGAATTAAGGAAAACAAGACCAATCGGGTGTCGTTTTCGCTAAGACGTTGAACAAGGAAAAGGGACGGCCAAGGCGGCGCCGGCGCAGGCGCGCGCGTCGACCAGCTCTTTTCTACTAAAATGAGGGCCGTTTCTCGTTTTATTTCTAAATTATAATAGTCACTGGTCTCAAAACATGGCTTAAGTACTATACACCTAAAATATATAAATTATTACAAATTAAGTAAGGCATTTACAACATCAGGGATTCTTAAAAGTTACTTCATATTTACACGATACTAGTTCTAATAATTGTAACATCGTGTAAAAACAAAGAAATTGACTAAAATATTTATCGGTAAAACAATTTTACATGTTATATGGTCAAGATTTCGGCGATCTATTGACCCACGAAGCTCGAGTTCCCTCCTCTAATAATAATAATTGTACTGTAATTCTGCAGCTTCGCTTCGGCCAGTACAAACCATTGGAACGTTCTCTTAACAAATGGAACATCATATCAAAAGGCATAGTCGTTTACAACTTACCACTATCGTTTGGCACTGACTTTTGTTAAAAAACATAAATAAATATCATTAGTCTCAATATAAATTCAGTTTTAGAAAATTATTATTAAAATTTTACATTTTAATCACAGTCATGATTGATTCATCATATTGAGTTGTGCCACGACACTTTATGTAAAATATAATAACATAATATCAATTACTACATATGACACGAAATCTTAAACTATTCCATCGGGATAATTTGAGCATTATTCTTGTGCATAGAAGAGTAGATGGAAATGATTATCACACAGGCGCTTATCCTTGTGATGTCGTGTTCAGTGATGTGAGGAGTCCTGTGTGGTGTTTCACCTTCGTCGCTTGGCTGAAACTGCCGCAGCAATCATTTGCCTCAACATCGGCTCTGGGGTACACGCCTTTGGATCGCATTTCATTTGACCGTCTCCTCCACACCTAAACAATAACAAAAAGTTCTGTTTTATGCAAATACTGAGCAAATGCATTTGCTTCTTTTCAATACAACGTTACAAGAGCGTTAAGAATAAATCTTTAATAGTATCAAAAAGATTGCAAGTAATTCGTGTAGTTGTAATTTTTTATGGAATCATTAGAAGTTATGTACGGAACAACTTTGAATATTAGGTATTAACATTAAAGTCCCTATACCTATTTTTTACCGAGATAATTGACAAAATCTAAACCTAAGAGGCGCCACGTTTGTGACGTCGTAGGTACTTGTTCCACTACTTTCGCGTTGCGCACGCGTTACTGATCATCAAATCACGTTTTGTCACTCGCTAAAGTAGTGGAACAAGTACCTACGACGTCACAATGGTGGCGTGGTGGCTACACTAGTAGTATCCTGCTCTCTTCGTTAGCCCAATTAGTGGATTAAGTATTAAGTTAGTAATTAGTGGTAAACGGTGCTGATGGCACAACTATATTACATGTTCTGAATTTATTGTCATAATTATAAATATTGTGCCATTGTTTGTTTTACCTCAATAAATAAAAAAAAATGTCTCGGTAACTTTTTATCTGATTTAAGCAAGGTAGGTATGCAATGATAGGTAATTAAAATTTTAACAAAACATGGAAAGAAACTGTTAATGTAGGTATTATATTTAAAAAAACGATGTTCCGTACATAACAGGAATGGTGTAAACTCGGAGGAAACTTATATTCATGTCTTCTAGTGATTCCATTAAAAAATACAACTACATGAATTACTTTCAATCTTTTTGCAAATTCGATCTAATTTGACTATTCTATAAAAGAATACCGCGCGCATGAAATAGCTGTGGTTTGAATCAAAATAAATCATAGGTACTACAATTGTGAATTCTGAGATTCCCACAAGAACCAAAAAAGCAATTAATAAAAAATCTATTGGGACTAAATTACAAAGATGAATTACTTACGTGCAATGTAAACATGGGCCTGATGAAGCGCGTACAACTTCTCCAACTTTGTAGGTATGTCCTTTTATTTGACAACCTCTTCGCTGCGCCGCCCCCTTGTAAGCGTGGGGAAGAAAATGTGGCGGCAATGTCGTTGTGGTAGTTGTTGTAGTCGTTGTAACATTGAGAGAAGTGGCCATAGCCACAGGACATTCGTATCGTGGACAGCAGAACCCTTGTATCGGTTCTTCATGACACCCATGAATGGGTGGTGGGCAACTCTGTTGTAAACAAATAATATCACTTCTGAAACAGAAACAAAAGTCACAAGGATCGTCTCTAGGTATTTGTTGTGCGGATACATAAACTTTGCCACCATAACGACAAGTTCCAGGGCCGAAAGCTTGATCTTCTTCGACATAATCAGGCTCCTGACCATAACCGCTAGAACCACCGCTTGGTGGGAAGTGACCATCATCGTCAGGCATTTCATCTGTTGGTAATACTTCGTTTAATCCAGGCTTTGGTGTTTCGGCTGTAGCAGTTGGTGGCAACGTTTCTGAAGGCTTTGCTTCTGGTTTAAATACTGGAGAAGAGGTTGTAATATATTCCTCTATATTTGTAGTTGTAGCTTTGCTGGTAGCGGGTTGAATTTCCTCTTCTGACATAGTAATTTCGGGCGATAAATCTGTACTGGGAGTCTTCTCCGTTTGAAGCGAAATTTCTGTTTCTCGCTCCGAGGTAGACGATACGTCATCGTGTGGCTGTGTATGTATATGTGGAATTTCATCTTGTTTTTCAGTCGGAATCTCAGCAGCAATAGTAGATTGTGTTGTTAATTCATCAGTTGGTGACAACGGCATTGGCGTTGATTTTTCTAAATCTTCGTCGGATAGTTTAGATTCATCGTCGACAGGTAAGTTGGATGTTGATTGTTCTTTTTCATGTTCAGTAGGTTCTACTTCTACAGTAGCGCTTTCCTTTTCAGTGGACATTTCTACGTGACTTTCAGTGGGTTTTGTTATCGCCTCTAAGTCGTCAGATACCATTGTTGATGTTTCTTCTACAGCTTTATGCGTGTGTTCTTCTAATTCCACTACGTATGGTGTAGTTTCTGTGATGTCATATTTTGGTTCAGATGTTTCCTTAACTTCTGGCTTAGTTATTTCATAATCAGTTAATTTAGTTGATGTCTCGGCAATTTTAGTGCTGGCTTCGGTATCTGGAACATTTGCCGTTATCATTTCTTCGGGTAAACTTGTACTCAACTCAGGTAATGTCTCTGACGTTTCATCGTGTTTTGTATCTATGGTTTCTGGGATTGTTGTAGTAACAGTTGGTTGAATCTCTGAAATAGTCTCACCTGCTGCTACAGTTGTTTTTTCTTGAGGAATTGGAGTTGCACTTGTTTCTGATTCTTTAGTTACATCACCTTCTCTCAGGATTTCAGATTTAGTTGTTAAGTCGATTGGGGAATGTGTTGTCTTCAATTCTTCCTCAGCTGTTTCCTGTATAGCTTTTGTTATTACATCCTGATTAGTTTCTGTAACGGGTTCATCAGATTTCAATGTTGATTTTTCAATATCAATCATCGTGTCAGTCACCGATGGCTCCTGCATTTTTTCCGTAGATGTTTCTTTAACAGCAGCTTCCGTTTCAGTTTGTAATTCTACAGAAGTATGATCAGTCAATTTAGTGGTTATTTCCACTTGTGGTACTTCCGTTGCCATATCTTGGGGTGCTCTTGTTAACATTTCATCAGTTTTTTCAGTTACTATATCTTGGGGTAATTGTGAAGCTTCCTCTAAAATACTTGCTGTTGTAGCCTCAATAAGAGAGTCAGTTACAATTTCTTTATGAATGTCTTCGGTAGTTTCTGGTACAGACAGCGTAGTTATTGCTTGAGGCTCTACTGTAAACAAACTTTGAGGTTTATCAGTTACCTCTAATAGCTCTTCTGTTTGTAATTCAGACACTGTTGAATGTGGTGTTTGTGTTTGTTCCTCTTGTAATGCGTTAGTTGGAACATTTGTGAAGGTTGTGACTGTTAAGGTTTGTTCTTCATCTCTTATGTGTGACTCTGGAATATTTGTAGACAATGACACTGTACTTTCAGTAACAGATGATTCAGTAGAGCTTTTGCTAGTTTCGAATGATGTTACAGCTGGTTGTGTTAATTTACTTTCAGCACCTGTGACCAAAGGAGCAATCGTAGTTGGACCAGGTTCTTTAGTTTCCTGTTCTTTGATTTTCGGTCCTGATTCTGATGCGTCAGTTGTTTCAGTATCTTTTTGTTGTTCTGTTACAATGACAGGAATTTCAGTTAATGTTTCTTCCTCTGGGTGAAGTTTCGTGAAATGTTCGTCTGATTTTGTTGTATGGAATAATTCAGAACCCTCTGTAGTGAAAAGTTTTTCAGAAGCAGTTGTTCCTTTTTCTTTGGTGACAAATTGACCCGGAGTCTCTGTTGATAGCTCGCTTTCTGTTACTGAATAATCAACAGGTTCTTTAGATGACTGTAATTCTGTAGCTGGTACCTCCGAAGATGGTGTAACTACATCTATACTTGGAGTTTTCTCTTCCACTTCTTGTGGTTCAGTGTATGTTTGCACAGATGGTTCAGTTGGTCCTTCTTTTTCTTGGTGATATTCAGTGATTGTAGTTTGAGAGTCTTGTTGACCTTTTTCAGTAGCACTTTCTTGTGTAAATTTAGGGACAGACGTTGTTTTGAATGGCTCCTCAGGCTTTTGTGTACTTGTAAATGTTTCTTCTTGTTGACTAAGGCCTGGTCTTTCCGATGGAATATCCTCTTCTTCTTTTATTTTGTCTGTTACTTGCGGAAGCTCGTCAGTATGATCAGTTGGTTTGACTTCTTCAGGAACAGAAGTAAGTTGTGGTTCGGTACTTTCTTTCATTAGTATTGAAGTAGAACTTTCAGTCACAACTGGTTCAAATTCTGTTGTCTCAGAAAGAGGCTTTTCCGTACCAATATTATCGATTAAAGTAGTATATTTTTCTGGTATCTCACTCACAGATTCTTTTTCACTAGTTTCTTCTTTGTTTGGCTCATATGTGCTTGAACTCTGTACCGGAATATCTGTTACCTGATCTTGTTTAGGAGATTTTGTAAATTCAATATCACTTTCTGTTGATAAGGCTTGTGAAATGCTAGAAGTCTTTTCTGCTGCAGATGTTGATGGCACTACTGGCGATGATTCTGTTTGAACATCTTGTTTTGTAATTGAAGATTCTGTAGCTACTTCACTGGTAACCTCGCTTTTAGTCGTCTCTGTTTCTTTTACAGGTTCATCAGTAACAGGTGAATCTGATTTAGTTCCCATATCATCTTGTTTTGGAGGTAATATTTCTTTACTTGCTGTAACTATTTCATACGATATTGTTACAGGTATATCGGAGGCCTCAGATTCCTGTTGCTTTTCAGTAGTATCTATATCAGGTTTCAAAGTCACAATGTTCTCTTCTGTGACCGGTATGTCTGGAACCGTTGTTTTATCTTCATATGGTACACTAGGTTTGTTGGTGAACGGTGCTTTGGTTTCCTCTTCTTGTATAGCTGGTGTCATACTAAGTATGTCTGGTAACTCTGGTTTAGATGTAGATTCAATATCTTCATGAGCTGTACTCTGGTCTGTTTTTGTGGCTTCAGTTGGCGTTATTTCATTTTCAGATTCTGTTATCTTGGGCTTCTCTGGTATGGAAGTGGTCTTTTCAGCTATTTCATTGGATTCAGTTTTATCAGTATCAAATCTCTGAGGGGATTCTGCTGTAGTTAAATCCATAGTATCATGCGGTTTAGCACTACTAGATTCGTCAGAAGGTTCATACGCAGATGTCTGAGTTGCTTCTTGTATAACCGTTACTTGTGATTGGGTACTACTTTCACTAGTCTCAGCGATTGAAACTTCTGGTTTGGTTGTACTTTTGTCTGATTCTTGTATTGTAGCAGCTGTCACAGTTTCTTTTTCTTCCTCTTGCGTTTTTATTGTTACTTCTTCCGTTTTATATGCTGTTGTAGCTTCTGTTGTACGAATATCTTGCTGTGGTTCAGTCGTTGGATACTCTGGTAAGTCCAGTATTTTTTTATCAGTATCTTTAGTAGTTATTGATGGACCTTCTGTACTAGCCTCTGGTTTAGTTTCACCAAGTGTTACAGCTTCAACATCTAACCTTGATTCTGTGGTAGGTTGAGACTCAGTAACAGAAGTTTTTTGCGATTCAGTTGGGACTTCGGAAGCCTCAGGTAGTTGAGTAGCAACGGATCTATCTGTTACCATTTCTTCATCCACTGCAACTGGTGCATCTGATGGTTTTATTGAAGTTTGTTCTTCTGGATATTCAGATGTTTGGTCTGAAATTTCAGGTGAAGCTACCGTCGGTTTCATAAATTCCTCTTCAGCTTGTGTAGTTTCCTTTGAAAGTTGAGATTCAGTTACGCTGAGATGCACTGAAGTGGTGATGTCCACAGACTGTGGCGTAGGCTCAAAGTGCATTATCTTTTCTGATTCCGTTGTTAAAGAAGATTCTGTTGCAATTGAAGATCCCAAAGTTTCAGGCATTGTGGTTGTATCAGTACTGAAAGATTCATCAACTAGATCTGATTTTGGCGTACTTTGTTCAGAACTTTCCATTATTGTTGTAGAATGAGTTTCAGCTGATGGTGTTTCCCCATATTTCTCAACAGGCAATTCTTCTGCTGGTTGAGGATATTTTGACGATGGTTCTTCTGGTATTGTTTCTGTTACTCTTTCAGGTACTTTAATCGGCATCTCTGTTTGTATATCAACCTTTTCAACTACATCTGGTTTTTGTTTTTCACAATCAGATCCACTACAATCAATTGGCAACTGGTTTTCTAATACCTCAGTTTCTTTCCTTCTGCATAAGTCATCAGAACAAGGTAATTTTGCTTCATCTTCTTGTTTCTGACAATTATCTTTGTCAGTACAAGCTTCCGGATTTTGCTCATTTTCAATAGATGGAGATACAGCAGTGGCACCGCAATCAGAAGTATTACAATCAACTTGAACGCATTCGTTTCCTTCGCACGGTACAACTTGGGGCTTACAATCATTTTCATTTTCACAGAGTGGTATATTCTTAACTGGTATAATGACTGGTTCAATATCACATTTATCACCTTCACATGGTTTTGCTGGTAAAGCTCCCTGGCAATTACCATTAGTGCAGACTTCAGTTGAGGGTAAGCACTCATTTCCATCACAATCAGTCGAAATGTTATCAGTATCAGGAACATGCGGGTACCCTTGGGCATCATCACCACAACTAGTAGCCCCACATTCACTGACCGTAGGTTTATCACATTTTTCACCTTCACATGGTTTTGCTGGTAAAGCTTCTTGGCAATTACCATTAGTGCAGACTTCAGTTGAGGGTAAGCATTCATTTCCATCACAATCAGTCGAGATTTTATCAGTATCAGGAACATGCGGGTACCCTTGAGCATCATCACCACAACTAGTAGGTCCACATTCACTGACCGCAGGTTTGGCACTAGGTGCAGGAGATTGCTCGTCCTGTTTCATTATGCATTGATCTCCGTTACATTCAAAAGTAGATGACGTGACTGGTTTTTCTGTACCAGACATATGGCTATCGGGTTGAGGTGGCATGGTTTCTCCCGAGTGGCAAATGTATGTTGGACAACAAGAATCCGGTGAATCATATATAGGTTGACAATTGTCCATATATTCTGGAGGAGGGCTACATATTATAGGATCACACTTAACAATACTACTCACACATCTACAACTGGTATGGCAATTATTAGTACTTGGTACATCACTATTATTTCTATATGTAACACTGTTTACCAAACAGGCACCTTCTCCTGGAATCCTAGCAAAATCTTCAACTTCGTTTTCTTTGTTGTCAATACTTGTAGTTTCAAGAATACTTGTTTTTTCTGTTGTAGATATTATTTCGTCCATTCCACCTGTTACAGGGGTAGTTGGTAGTTCCAAAGATTCAGTGACTTTGTCAGATATGGAAGAAAGTAATGATGGCTCTGTCGTAATATCCTTATCTTTTATAACATGCTCTTCACCTGTCTCATCTGGTGTATCCGAAGCAAGTGCATTACTAGAAGTTTCTAATGCTGCTTCTGTCGTTGCATCCTTTTGTTGCATTGTACTAGAGCTAGTTACTTCAACTAAAAGTTTAGTACCTTCTGTAGAAGTCATACTTTCTAATGAAGGCTTTGTAGCGGTTTCCTTCTCTTTCGTTGCTTTATCAAGATTGTCATCGTCAGATGGTCCAGCAAATTCCGCTTGAGTAGAAACTTCTAACGGTAGTTCTGTAGTAAATTCCTTCTCTTCTTTCAAAGTAACATCTTCACTTACTTCTACAGTAGGTTCTATTGCTTTTGTAGAAGTGGAGAGTGCTAAAGAGGATTGTGTAGTTACTATATTTTCTTCCGTTGTATCAACCTCTTCATTGAAATATGGTTTATTTGAAGAAGTAATAACTTCTAACAATGATTCAGTAGTTATTTCTTTCTGTTTTACAATATCTTCGGTAGATTCATCCGACTTTGTAGTGTCTTTTTTGGAGGCTTCCAAAACTGATGGTGTTGTTGCTTCATCATATTTTAAAGTTTCACCAATGGTTACTTCACCAGATGGCTTTATTGTTTCAGCAGAGGTGATTTCATCAAATGGTTGTTTAGATGTTTCTTTATCTACAGGTAATTCATACTTAGTCGTGTATACTTCCGTCGTAACTTTCACTTCACTTTCATCAATAGATGGAGACTTAGTTTCGATTTCTGAAATGTCAAGTTCAGATTGAGGTGTGGATGATTCGGTTGGTTGATTTTGTGTAGTACTTATCTTATCACCTTCTGTATGTCCAGCCAAATCTGTGACTTCATTGTTTTCATCTTCTATTCTGACTGTTGGTTCTGTAGTTATTAGAATTTCATCATGCTTATCTATCATTTCTGACGCAGTTATTTCAGGACGCATGGTCTTATCTTCAAATTCATCCTTCTTATCTTCTGTTATTATTGTTGGTTCTGTAGTTGTTAGAATTTCATCATGCTTATCTAACATTTCTGATAAAGTTATTTCAGGAATAATTGTCTTATCTTCAAACTCATCCTTCTTATCTTCTGTTTTTATTGTTGATTCTGTAGTTGTTAGAATTTCATCATGCTTATGTATCATTTCTGTCGAAGTTATTTCAGGAACAATTGTCTTATCTTCAATTTCATCCTTCTTATCTTCTGTAACTAATGTTGGTTCTGTTAAGTGGATCTCCTCAGATAACGTTGTTCTTTGAGTCATAGATGTTTCGTGAGATTCTTCGTCGAATAACCCACTTGGTACTGTATTAAGCCCTTTGTCAGGTTCAGTTGTTTTTTCAATCTCTTCCAATGAAGGTGTTTTTGCTGAAGTGGTAATATAAAGAATATCTTCTGTAGTATCGCTTGTAATTTCTGGTGTTTGTTTTTCATCAGTGTCAGAAGTATCAATTATAGGTCCAATCTCGTGATCGTAACCACTTCCTTCGGTATCTGTTTCAAACGGTGTTACTTCAGTGTATGATTCTTCTGATTCTTTTCTATAACCACTACCTTCAACTCCAATCCTTCGAGGTGGTGACAATGTTGTTATTTCTTCCAATATTGTTGGTTCAGTGGTTATTACAGATGCCAATTCTGTCGCAATCTCGTCACCTTCACAAATATATGTATCCGGACAGCACTGTCCTTCTCTGGGAGGTTGTGAAGTACAATTTTTACCTTCGTTTTCCATTGGAGTTCCACATTCCTGTACGACACATACTATATCACCTTTCATGCAATAGCAGTGTTCACATGCCTTTTCTGTTTTAATCAAAGCACCATCAGTAACGATTCTATCTTCATGAACGCAGTCTTGAGACATTTGTGTAACTGGAGACAGCGTCGTAGTAGTTAGTAAGAATCCTGGTGTCGGTCGTACAGTAGTAGTCATATCATCAAGAAGTAACATTTCATCCTCAGGGTGATCTGAAAAATACAAAAATAAGTTTGACTATGGTGTCCATTTAATTAAACTAAATTTATAAATAAAGATAAGCATAAGAATTCTTAAATAATTTTCACTTGTATCAGATCCTGCAGTCTATGGTATTTTTTATTATAATTTGGTTGATAAAGAAAGCCAGCAAGGGACAGGCACTGTGGAGACTAAATAAGCTCTGGTTCCCGATCATGTGACATTTTCATCAGGTGTGTCTGGTGAGTGTTTATGTGTATATAAGATTTTCTCGTTGTATAAAAGGCAGAATACAAGTATAGAAAGAATAAGATAATTACCACACGAGTAACGGACGGGACAGCAGACAGCTTTGTGGTAGATCGGGGTGCAGCCGTCCACGTGTAGGGTACATTCTTGCATAACGCAAGTCGTCATATTTCGAATGCAATAACAATGTTCGCAGGAGTTGTTCGGATTCGGTGGCACCTTTGACCCCTCGGGGAAGTATTTTCCATTGATGTTGCAACCGTACTTGTCGAGTTTGCCAACGCCAGTGGCGCCGTATTCAGCTGGCGAAGTCGTCGGTGTAGATGTTAGCAGATCAACTGGAACTGTAATAAAGGGGGTTAAAGGGTTTCAACTTCAAAATAGTACAAAACTATCTAATAATATTTCACTAGATGATAGTTTCATACAAGTTTTTAACATACGACTTTTATTTTACTTGTTACCTACGTATTTTAAGTCTGTGATAGGCACATAAAAAGTCTTACCATCTGGACAGGTAACAATAGGGCAGCATTGGTCTGCCCTCTTTTCAACAGTGCAATCTTGACCTATGGGCTTGGTGAAGGGACACACCCTCAGGTAACACATGAGCATTCGGTTGTGACACGTGCAGTTCAGGCATGGTTCGTTTGTCATTATTCGGTCTCCTTCGCCGTAATGTTGAAAGTTGTAATAACAACCTTCCGCAGCGCCTGAAAAAGTATAAGGATATAATTTAAATTATGGTAAATTAAAAGAGATTGGACATTAAGTTATGAAGTCTTTAAAAAAATCATAATAGTTTAAATGAAATAGAAGATTTGATTGAAGTTTATATTGCTAGTGCTTACTCTTTTTAAAAATTTATTTGGTGAAATTATACGTACCATCGTAAAGGTCTAGTGTCGTCTGGTTGCTCGCTGTGGGAGCTGAAAACAAGGACAATGATTTTTTTAATTGTTCTTTATATTTTTATAAACATCGAAATATGAAACAATTTTCAGGTAATCAGAAATGTAAGCGTTTTATCGCTATAAATGAAAAAAGAAGTGTTTGAATTGGTTACGGCTATGTTTTCGCGTAGAGAATGTCGCGCCTCACCATTAACTCGATTGCTTTTCACGCCAACTCAAAGTGAACCGAGATGTGGACACATTTTATCTATAAAAATGTACATACGATAAAATCAAATCAAGTCATACCAATCTTCAAAAAAGTTTCCTTTGTGATCCTTTTGCAAGTCATTAATTACCTACTATTATGAACATGATTTATTTTCAGACGAAAAATTTATGAACACCCTGAGAAAAATATCAGACACTCAATGCATATTGAAGGTGTTCTAAGAAAATTTAACTGCTGTTTTTACGGTTCGCTTGTTAAGTGTGACACAGCTGGACAGGATATTAGCTGCAAATCATGAGTGTTCCGATCGGTCATCGTCTTAAAGTCGTTTCACATATCCGTTTTACTGCGTATAATTACTGAAGGCGGCGGTGTAAGCGACAAAACTGTAATTAAAGTAACGGAGCGCATCGTTAACATCGAGCCAGGCACCACAATCCGATGATTAGGGTACAACTCATAAGTCATAACGCCGTAGGAAACTCTAGTATGTAATCGATTAGACGCATAAAGATACCGTTCGTTGTTCGCCTGCGGTTAGGTTAGGTTGCATTATTTGCCCTGTTGATGCAACCTTTGTGCATGTAAATGTCAATAAAAAGAATGGGATTATTTTTATGCTGTTCCAGAAAACAAATATGACTTATAATGGTTGGGTTTCTCGTATTTATGGCATTTTATTTAAGTAAAGTCATATTCTTAAGGCGAGGCCAGTTCACGATCTGATAAAAAGATTGATTTTTGAACTTCCAATGTGAAGAACTGATGTAGAATAAATTTCTACTTCACAAAAATTACTGTAGACTGAATAAGAAACAAAAAAACACAATAACGTGTTATAGAATCTATACATATAAAACTCTAAATTGATTGATTGATTGGCTGAAGGTAGAGACACCATTTTTGGAGGGTAGATACCTTTCATGGTGTAGGTGAGCACTGAGAAAGGGTTTTGGAAAATTCCCGTTGTACAGAGTGCTACAGTGTTCCAGTTTGTACATGATTTTTTTTATGGGAAAATTTAAATGTGTGAAATGAGGTCTACTGATAAATACCTAGGTATATTGGTAATCCGTGACTTTCAAAATAAATACCAACTATCTTAATCACGCGATCGAAGTCGCGGGCAAAAGCTAGTATTAATATAAGATTCTTGACAATAACCGAACAGAATATTGAAACATGGCATGGTAACTCTGTAAAAAATCCTGAATAACACCATAAAACTTATAAAAATAAATTTTCAATCGTCAGATTTCGTAATTTTCAACGACAGGCCATTTTTTTTTTTTTTATATATTTAATGGGTTTGCTCTTGACCCCAGTCTTGCCCAAAAGCAAAGACAGGGTCTACGATGGAGCGAGCTTGCCCAGAAGGTGCTTATTCACTCTGGCCTTGAATAGAGTCAGGTTGTATGCGCTCGGAAACACAGACGCCGGCAGGGAATTCCATTCCATAGCTGTGCGCATTATGAACGATGATGAGTAGTGTTTGGTACGCAGAAAAGGTATATCAACTAAGAACGGGTGGTAACCTGCAGTGCGTCTGGATGTCCGATGGTAGAGAGGAGAAGGTGGAATGAGTTTATGCAGTTCTTGAGCACACTCACCAAAGTACAATCTGTAAAAGACCGATAGGCAAGCAACTTTTCGGCGGTGAGCTAAACTGTTAAGCTTAGCTGCTACCAGTTCTCCGTCGCCTATTAATCTCTTGGCTCTGCGTTCCACCGAGTCCAGTGCAGCAAGTTTTTTAAAGATAAATATTTTATAGATATTTTTAAAGATATGCGAAGTTATAATAATATGCTATGCTATACATGCTATACTTAGTATGCTATAATAAGTAACTGAACTCGTTGTTTGTTTAAAAAGCTTATTAATTTTATTGTATATGATTTTTTTTGCAAAAAGAATAGCTTTTTTATCGATCTAACACCATAACCGAGTACATTTTTAATAAATGATCCAGTATTTCAGAAATCAATAAAAATGTACTAAATTTCGTTAAATTTCTGGCGAAGCGTCAATTAAAGCTATGCAATATTCAACCTTATTCTAAAGACATATTGAAAGAGTAAATTTCGTGTATTGCCTCGCCTTAAGCATGTTTTGACATACCTACAGCTCTTGAAGAGACATAAATGGTACATTTGAAAATTGCTTGAGATTGGTTATCTTGAAGGCGTTGTGTCAGCTACCGTGGCATTGAATAGGATCGCGAGGCGAGGGTGCCGAGCGCCCGGGACTGATTGTTGTGGTTAAAGGCTTGCGCAATTGATCACGTTTGGTAGTGCGGTGTGTTTGGGCTTATCGGAGTAGACGGCACCGTTAGGGCGAAGCTCTTGTCTCGCCGCTGTATATGGCGCGTGCGCAGCGCCCGAGCTGCGCCTGCGCCGCCAGATCGTCCATCTAACGGTCGCCAGGAATGTCGTTAGCATCCAGTTTTTGCCAATCGTGATTTCAATTATAATGTTCCACTCTCGCGACTGACACCGCTCATAAAACCAAAATTATGACCATAACGGGAAAATCTAGCCCGTACTAGGTTCCTCTCTCCGTTTTGATGCCATTACGATTGTAAAGTATTTTACAAAACCTAATTTCGCATAAGAAGTATAGTAACATACTTAGTAGTATTTTTGTACTTGCTTGCAACGGCAACGTCCAGATATTTCGAAGACAATAGTTTAATATATGACGTGTTGAACAAAACTCGAAATAAACATTCCTAAACACGCTCGTGACGTATGTCCTCATCTTTGAAATTCCCAGGATACCTAATGAATAGCGTTTACGTATAAGTGTGACGTTATAAATGGCTTTGCATGAACAAAAAACTACTTATGCAAAATCGTGCGCTTAGGAACATGGCTCCAGGCAATCGAAATGAGGTGGCAGCATGAATTTAAAATTTGCACTACATTAATATGGATTGTCTTTTCAATGAATGAATGTCGCCGTGGTCGCCATGCGTGATGAAGTTCACACGGGTAGACCTAAACATTGTAGGCCGCATTTAAATATACTTCCTATGTATAACGTAAATTCAATTGGAATTCTTTGAAGAAGCCGTGCGGAGGGTACTAAATCTGAGTGCAGACGAAAATAGCATCATCTAACAGCATGCACCGCGGAACAGACACGCACGGACCTTTACAGTTAGCGGGACAACGACCAGCTCGGCTCCAGCCGGCGGCGGCGGGCGGCGGCGCTGCTGAGTCACGCGGGATACGGGACCGCACTCGGGACAAGGGACGCGGGACACGGTACGGTCACGGGAACACGTCCTCCTCGTTACCGCAAATCAAATTCACGCTGATTCATTCGAACAAACAACTTCAATGTCACAAAAGATTTGTCATCCCCAAAGCTTTTTTATTTGCTAACTAAATTGGTTTATGATATAAGTACAAAATTATTATGATTGATATATTTGTTTATTACGGTGCTTGTTGCTTTGATGCTGCCATATAAACCGTTTGGATTTCAATTTATTAATGAAAAATCTGTCGCTTATGTAATAAATTTCGGATATTTATATTCATATTTAATTTTTAGATTTTAGCATTCACAATACTATTATAATTGAAAAATACCGTCTGAGCTGCTACGGGTGAGTCGATTTTTTCTAGTATTTTTCAATTATATTAAGTAATAACTTAATGTATATTCATGCATGGACCAATAATGTATATTTTATTATTATTGGAGTTGAGAATATTATACGACCTGTATAAGTCTACACTTTTTATTATTAGTCTTCCGATTGATTGTGATAGCTGTAAAGCAATTGTAGCAATTTATTGACAGTTGAAAAATTATATCAATAAGAGATCAATACCCTCGGATGTTAGGGTTACCAGATGGTATATACACAATATAATGTGGTATATACCTATAAAATCCAGACAAAAAGTCTGACTTCTACTGATAAAATTAAAAAGAAAACAAAAAGAAAGTTAACTTATTTTTTCGTTTTTTAAGTTTGAGTTTGTGTTGATTATTTAAATGTATCTAGGTAGGAAGTTAGTTAATTCTTATCAAAGAAAAGCAAAATAAAGATTTTTTTTAATTTCTAAGTGTTAATTGTTTTACTATCGTAAATAATCCAAAAATCCTGACACTTTCCAACCCCGGCCGGAATCCTGACAGGGAACAAAAATCCTGACATGTTAGTACAAATCCTGCCGTCTGGTAACCCTACTTGGAACCAGTTTCATCATGAGCTGTATCGCACCTTGAGCTGTCAAAGTTACAGAATCTAATGACTAGTTAGCGTTTATCGATAGGTGCGTCTGATTATAAAAGAAAATTACGTAACTTTTCGCCTATATTTGCGATACACAGTGACGGAATGAGATTTATACTGTGATTAAACGATTTGCGTGAATTATACGCTTATAAAAAATAAATCTGTGTCTAATATTTTCGTTCTACTACATTGTTACGGTGAATGTGTCATAGAAATAAAACATAAACTTTATATAAGTTTTTGTTTTGGGCACAGATTTAATTCTTACTTGGAGGAATTACCTCAAAATCATACTGACAATGGATAATTAAATATACCATAAAAAGTCTGAATTTAAAGATATTACCTAGTCATCTCAATATATTTTTTGAACAACAAATAGAATTCATCTTTAATCCAAGTTTTAAAGAAGTCAAGAATATTATATTTTTCAATATTCCGCGCAATCTCCGTTGGGACCGCAGCCTAGATGGGCGCTAATAAACAATTTTTCGCCATTGCTTTTACTGGTACGCGTCAGTTCGAGTTTGTAACTTCGTCAATGTTTGAATAAATTAGCCACTCTTTAATCTTCTTCGTTTGATACACAATTGCGTAGAGAAAGTGTTTCCATATTATATAAATAGATATATTATTACAAGTTTTTTTATTTGTTTTAATGCATGCTGTGGCATCTAAAAACAGTGCTCTATTACCATTTATATATTGTATTTGATGTTTTTACTTGTATTATTGTAACTGTTACTGTTTTTCTTTCAAGTAATAAATAATAAATAAATAATAACTGTTTATTTTAATTAAGTTTTTCATACAAAATACTTATGCAGGCAAATCTTAAGATTAAAGATTGTGAGACACATTTTTTTAAGCATCCTAGATCATATTATCTTCAAGAGTCACCTACAACCTACAATATTATTTTGATAAAAAATCCTAATGAAATTATTAAACAATGGCAATTTGTTATATGATTGCGACTAGGCTTCCTCAAACATTTAGAAAAATACTGTAATTTCATATCATGTGCAATGTTTCATTACAGGGTTATTTGTAAAACACCATCAAACTCGCACTTGTCCGTCCGTCTGTCAAGTCAAGACCCATTATCTCGGGACCGCGTGAAGGTATCAAGTTGAAATTAAAACCATGTTTTCACCAAAATTGAAGCTGGGAAAAATCAAATTTCTAAGTTAACGTTAAATAATTTCGGCAGTTTTTGCCACAAAAACGCATATTCCGACACTCTTAAGGGAATCAAAATTTATAGGGTACTTTCCGTTGACCTAGATTCTGGAACTATGAATTTGGCAAGTAATATCGTCTTATACTTACTACAAGTAGTTAAATCATAAAAATAATCGGGAACATCTCGGAAAAAAACTGCTAGACTCGATTCCTAAACTAATTATAATTTTGTACGTAGCCTGACTCGCACTTGTCCGATTATTTTTGTCTGTTTTTGGAAAATTCGTGGAACAAATATTGTTGTTTATGATGTTAGTAATCTACCTGCGAGGTTGTTGGTATTTTACAAATAACCCCGTATAATACACCCTGTATTTTTGATATCCCATAACTTCGATTCTATAGGTCAACATAATAAAAAAACTCCTAGAACATGTAGTCCAAAAATGCATAGTTATGGAGATATTATCAATTTTAATTAAATTACTTCAATAGTTATTACCCTTATGACGATTCTTTATTTTTGTATAATACACATTCATTTTTACTATTTATTTATCAATGGTCATTATTATGACGTATAGTCCGTATGTCACAGCCACTTTATTCCGAAACCATTAGGATTACACAGTTGAAACTTGGAAGGTATTCTGTAAACCGCTTTACGATTTCATAAAAAAATATAAAAGATTAAGAGGGGGCTCCCCAAACATGGAACTGAAACTGAAAATCATTGCTTAATAAACGATGATTAGATTAAAATAGTGTTCGTAATCGGCCAACTTGTCAAAATATTTTGACAAAGTTTTGTTTTCAATATCCTATCTGTTTAGAAACGATGTTTAAAACATTGTTAATTGACTTGACTTGTGGAAACGCACGGTTAAAGTCAACGCCAGAGTGGAACTGAAATATCTTAACCTGTCACTGAGTGACTAACGATAGCAATTGACATCGAGGAGTCTCAATGGCAATAGTAATGAAAAATCGATCCATGAAGAGACGTTCATCAACTTGTCCCCACATGCATTTGGGACGAGTTAATTATTAAAAAAATCGTTAGCTCTATTTCCGTTTCAGCGAAGTCTTAATTACAACAACCCATCTTTCTATGGCTGCGAACCCACCGACAAGTGCCTAGTTTGGTGCATAGATATATCCAGCCTGCTTATTGTCTAATTTTAAAAATCTATCGCAATCGCTTTCATTTGACAGATGGATGTGACACATTGCTGCATTTCTTTGGTTAGTTTTTATTTGTACCAAAAAGAAGCATCAATGTATCACACCCTGTTAGCGATTGCGATAGATTTTGAAATTAGACAATTAGCCCCCTGGTTACTTGCTGACGGCACTGGTAGGTGAGTCGCTAGGATAGTCGCCTTGGTTAGTCTTTGGTTGTAAAAGTTGCGCCTACGATTCATTCTAGGTAGTCGCCTGGATATATCGAGGCACCTAGCGCGCAGTGCGGCCGGTTGCGAACATTCGGGAACGTTCGTTTAACTTGGTTACATATCTACGCTCTCGGCACTAGTCTAGGCACCTATCGGTGCGTGCGGCCTAAGGTAGGCGTAAGGCCTAAGGTAGGTACGTAAGGCAGGTAAATGATATTGTTACCTGCATCTGAGCTCGTGATGCACACGGCTAGCGCGAGCAGCGCTCCTGCCGCGCGCCGCCGATCCATCTGCCGCGGCCCGTCTGAAACAACAAGAAAATATAGTTTGATTAAAATTTTAATGGTACACCTACTTATAACATTAAATATGTCATCTAATCAACCCCTTGTGAATGCTTGTGATACACGAACAAATTAAATTCTTCGACATTAGTCATTTACGATGTCCCCACTTCTGGGGCACAGGCCTTCCTTATGGATGGATAAGAAGGATGGGCCATAACCCACCAAGCGGGCCCAATGCGGATTGGTGGGTGTTAACGACTGCAAATGCACCCGGGACCAACGGCTTAACGTGCCTTTTGAAGCACGGAGGAGCTCGCGATAATAAATTTATGGTCACCCATCCTATGACCAACCCTTGCGAAAGTTGCTTAACCTCCGCAATCGCTGGGCCAGGCGCTGAACCACTGCGCCATCGAGCTCCTCAATTAAGTACTTAAACATCAAATTATGTCATCTAATCAGCCCCAGTGATGTACGAGTAGCTTTATTTCACCAATGTGACGAATTACCTCGACATTCATTATGATTTTCTAGTATATATATATATTTAGTATTGTATAAAAATAGAATTGTGAATGCGAAAATCTCAAATAAAAAAAAAAACTTTAGGATAGAAATTTCTTAAATCAAAGTGATCAAGGTGACATAAACATATTATAAAAAAATCACAAACAAACAAACAAAAATGAAAGAAGAGATTTTTTATTTTACATAAAAAATCATAACTTTCTTGTATTTTAGCATCAGTCAATCATTTACTTATGACATCTTGTGATTTTTTAATGTTTATTTCACCTTGAATTTTAATAAATTTTAGTATATGCACAACTAAAGTCTATTTTACACAAGAACATAAATAACAAGTAAAGCGAGAGAGTATCAAGGGAATACTAAAATGCGCTTACTCGTATTTTATTGTACCCTTGGTTCCGTAAAGAATGGTTCAAGTTAGTATAAATTATAACTTTGAAATAGAAACCTATATTTTGTCGCGGTAATCTAAAGGTTATTGTACGTTTGTCAAATAGGTTAAGCTGCATGATGGTATGTGCAATAAATTGGGCATTTAATAGGTGTTATTGTGTGCATGGTTCGAGCAGGGGTGAGGCGGTGCGGAGCCACGCGTGTCGGAGGACCGTCCTCACTCCTCAGCCGGGAGGGATCGGAAATGTGTGCGTCCTCTCTGCATCTCTATACATTCACACTTAAACACAAATTTCTTTGTACCGGATACGTCGAATTGTGGAGTGTCGCACGGCAATCGTAGGTAGGTACTTATTATTAGCAAGGTTAATAATTTTCAATCGAAGTTTTAAAGAAACTGTCACCTAATTTGCTTTAACTTGGTTGTAGTTAATTGATAATTTGAATCTATCCCTGATTGAGAACGTATACCTATATCAACGATATCGAGTTAGACTAGGGGACGATATCATTTCAATGTGAAACGAACCGTGCCGAAAATGTAAGTAGTTAATTAACGTCAGCAAGGTACTCAGTTTTTGATTGAGTCGTCAGGGGATCTAGGTATTGACGCGGAATAGGGAGTTGTGTTAGAGTATTATTTATTTACGGTAAGTAAAGGGTAGGTTTGATGCACAGTAAACAAAGAGGTAATAACGTGGTCGTAGAGCGGGCGTCGTGCGGGCCCTCTCAGTCAGGAACGCGGAAACGCAAAAATGCGCCTATTTAACTTTGAGTGAATAGCGACTTTAACAGTCCATTCAGCGACCGCACGCGGTCACCATTCAAAACAATGTAGCCACTTTTAAAGGATTTTCAGTGTAGAAAATCTTAAATGTTTCTAGAAACTACTAGGAATGTAGAACCTACGACTTAACAAACATAACGGGCTTAGGTTATTTCAGGTGACTTTATGTGTCAGGTGTCACATTTATTTTACGTAGTATGTATTTTGTAGTTTAGCTTCAACTTAATAAGTATAAAAATAAATATAGAGGATTAAAAAAAACTGCACCATAATGCGTCACAAAGTAGTCCAGTCATCATAATTATTTTTACTATCAGTACCTACCTAGTTACACTTTTTCTCTTCTGCGAATTAAAAAGTGATTAGGAAAGTAGCTACTTTTACAGGTCATTTAGCACACTGCAAATAATGAACAACCATTTTCCATCATGTGGGTGCAGTCGCGTTTTTATGGCTCACAATAAAGGACTCACTGGTTATGGAGCGAATTATTGCAACTCAGGCCCTACATGCAGACGCGTTACCGTGGGAACGATCTCCGGACCCCGCGCTGCAACCGCCGCTCATTATACACCGCATCTTTACACGCATTTTTCAACAACCTACCCCGACACCACTACACCTCACGGGGGAAAAAATCTCTATTTTTTTTGTCCTTCCCTTACATTGTCACGTCATTATATACACCCCAACGTATGAAACCCTTTCCATCATCAAGAGTCTGTACAAAAAGCTTCACCACTAAAAGTTTGAATCCAGATGTAGTCTTCTAAATCTCAATAAATTCAATTCGACTTGTTAAAGGTTTGTAAATATATTGTATGTAGGGATATCGGCAAGGGTCCCTTCGTCTAGACGCTCCGCAAGTCACCTCCGCACTCTATAGGGAGGGTGAGGGTGCACAATTCACCACTATCTATTTATTTGCTTTGCTAAAATACCACGTGTTCCGGACGTGAAGGGCTATTCGTTTTGTCACGTCAATAAATTCGCACATTTTTTTCGGAATGGAAGTGACGGAACACTTAAATTTCGTCTGTACTGAATGAACATCGTCTCGTACGGCTAGCACTTGTGATCGAAGCGAACCCTCATGCGTTTTTGTAGTAAAGTTGAATAATGCAATGTTTGTTAGTGCTACGATATTCGTAGCCGTAGCGCGTAGACAATGCAAAGTTTCCGATGTAGGTAACTATGGATTAGTTAGGTAATAGAATGGTAATTGCCTTGTTTTGATTTGTAACAAAATACTCTGAGGGCCTATCACATAAATATCGCGATAAGCGTACGATGTTCGTCCCATTGCGTGACGTTATTAAGTTATGTATAAGGTTCAAAATCAAGTAAATCGATCAACGCACATCGTCCGACTATCGTGATTCTTTTTTATAATAGGCCCTCTGTTTACTCTCTGGTTGTAATAATAAACAAGCAGGTTGCGTTAGTGAATCTGTGATTAAGTGGCCGATTTCGTTACGGGAAGACCAATTCTCTTGATTTACACAATAGAAGCCCACTTCCCAAGCATAATTTGGCTTACCGTTTGTTCCAGCGGTGTGGCGTCAAAAGTAACAGTTAATACGATTGAAATAAACCCAAATTTAAATCGGATGTAAGAAACCACACATTGTGGTTTAATTATTGTTCGTGCTCGAAATAACTCTGTCCTCAGAAGTCTCACTGCGAAACAGCACTTAAAGTAAACAGCGGAACTTAAAAGCGATGTCGTTTGATTGTGACACTCAGACAATGGCTAAAATTATTTACAAAAGAACTTACTTTATTTGAAAGGAACAGAAATGTTTCAGACAGTTAAAATATTTGTCACAAAAAGTGTTAAATGTTTTTATCAAGTAATTAATTTACTTATTACTTTTACTAAAAGAATATTAATTATTAATTTTTATATATATTTGAACGATAAGCCCTATTCGTGGAGTGGGATAAATTATTAGGTACCTACCTAAGTATTTAACTAAAATATAATCAAATGAAATAGCATCTATAGCTATGTCGTATTAATGAAAGCTTACTCAAGCTTTCATTAGTCAATACTAATGAAAATTCCACACTCTTAGCGGCTCACAAGACAAGCTTAGCAATTTGGTTCATGATAAAATTAGCACACGGCCGGTCCGGCGAAGCCTATCAGATCGGAAGGGCGTCGCAGGCGGGTCGCTGCCCCGGTTGCCCAACACTTTCGGAACACTGCAACCGCAGAGCATTGACACCAATTTAAGACGAACTTTGGATCAAAGTTTCGATATCAGGAAGCTTACAACGAGAAATAATACTCTGACAAGATTTCGTTCTACAACCTCACAATGTAAAAGAGAACGCAACATTAAAAACTTCGTACTTTTTGTAAGCTCGTAAAAAATCTACTTCGTCACGATCTACCTATGTGTTTCGCGATATACAGATGTAGCCGACCAGACCGGGCTAAGTATGCCAAGAGGCGCACTAGATGAGAGATGCGATGACCGGCGGGTCACCCGACAGGAGGGCACCGCGTCGCGCCGCTCCAGCCTACTTCGCGAATGCTGTTCGCGTACCACACCACTTTTATGTTCCATCTTGATGTCTGCTCGACGTCGGATAAGGATCTCTAACGCGACTTTAACTCGCAATATAAATGGGATCGATTAGTGAGTTCACACGTTCGTATTTGAAAGTCTGCTTATTCACGGAACGCTTTAAATATCCAGTACGCGATCACTCTTGGCACAATGTCTTCACGTACGCGTGTCGCGATTATCAGGCGCCGTAAATTCAAGTGATTAGCATTGAAAACGTGGACATGGCGAATGTGAATCGCTATTAGATTCGGGTACAAGCAACAATACATCGTTATTAGGCGATAATTGTCAGTGGAGTGTAGCGGTCGATTAACGGCAGGCGCAGGCCGCCCTCTACATACTAAATAGGTGCTACAATTGCAGCAGACAGACATGTCTACTTGTTTAACCGACATTATACCTAAGTACATAAATTCAACGCATTATAAGAACAATATACATATACCTATTAAAACGTTTAGCGTTTAGAATTTTGATTTTCAAAAATCTGAGTAAATAGTTTACGAATTTTTAGGACTTTAACTGAATTCAAGAATATCTGTATAAAAATAATAGTTTTTCAAACACTTAAATGACCAATTCGGTTATTATTAAATGCATGTATGGCGGGTCGCCATTGTTCTTAGATTTAATGTCCATCAGCTATTTTTGATGTCCCCACTGCTGGGGCACAGGCCTTCCTTATGGGTGGTAAGGAGGATGGGCCATAACCCACCACGCGGGCCCAATGCGGATTGGTGGGTGTTAACGACTGCAAATGCAGCCGGGTCCAACGGTTTAACGTGCCTTCCGAAGCACGGTGGAGCTCGAGATAATAAATTTTTGGTCACCTATCCCATGACCGACCCTTACGATCCGCAATCGCTGGGCCAGGCGCTAAACCACTGCGCCACCGAGCTCCACTTAGATATATTAAGTACCAACAAATCATTATTTTCATTAAATTGTTTTTCAACTTTTAACCCAGACAAGTGTTTCCTTACTTTGCAATATTTATCCATTTATAAAAAAATAAGATTATTATCACTGATGTATAAACAAATGATTTCAAATGCACGAAACAAAGGAGAAAGGAGTTTGTTTATCTTAATTGAGTCTGAGGTATAGCGGGATGTGCGTAGGTAGTCCGCAGTTGAGCCTGTTTCCCCGGGGAAATGGGAAGGAAGATGGCAAATATTAGTTTCCTTCATGAGGCGTTCACGGTTCGTTGACCCGCGCAAATTTTGTGTCAAAAACATACGTACCTATATGAGAACTATCTTTAGACTGATAAGCAACATTTTACTTTACATAAACAAGGACGATAAATAAACTCGTCTTTTTGAAACATAAGTAATTGGCTACTGAAGTCAGCGATCTAAGTTCACGTAAATTGGAAACAGTTTGATATTTGTAAATGAGCTTATCAATTCATAATGGTAATCATGGGCTAAAAAGTAATTATACCTTCATGACTTCATTTCAGTTGCAGTGAATTCACGAGCGAGACTAATTCGAATGAATTAGATACGTAAAACATGCTCTTTTTATACAAAGTTCGAAAAGAAATTAAAAAGTATTTATGTTCAGGAGAATTTCTTATTTTTAAATAATCTATAAGTACCTACATAAGGAGATATTACAATGTTTTTTTGTAATGGTCCTACCAAGCAATCAATGAAAAACACTTATAGATTAATGCATATATGACTTAGGAACCAATATTGAATCGTGCGCAGAGGCACGTATCGTTAACGGAGACCGAATAATTTAGGTAATTCTGCTCTTGACGACTTATCACCGTTACTTCACGTTAAAATTCTGAACCGCATTCTAGCGAATTATCTTATTTCCATGGTACTTAAGACTATGCTGTTCATATATAAAACGTAGTGATTATTTCCTCTGTGTTCATATAGACCTATCAAATCGATACATTTTGAAAGAATTCGCACATAAACATTAAATTTCGCACGCATCCTGTTCTTATTCCATCAACGAAACCCCGCAACGGAGAGTTCTTCTCACGTACAATTTTGAGTATTGGAGAAGCGTAGACAAGTATGTATATGCGAATTCCTTCTTTCATTGTGGGTAGCTTTTGTAACTTTAGTCATTAAAAGCTGCATTTCCATGGGCTTTTAATGTCACAAAGTCCATCAAAGCTTAAAGCTCGCTTGCAGCTTGCGCTTGTGTGCATGAAGAAAATACAGCCACCGTTAGTGTGAGTGGCTGTTGCTAGGCATACGTTGAATTCGCGATTGTTGGGCCGCGGGCGCGGCGCTCACACGATGATCGTTGCCCCCGGCCGCGCAGCGCCATCCGCCGCACGCACGCTGACACCTCTCACGATATGCAATAACATTGTTTTACTAATTGCACTAACGTTAAAGCCATTTAATTTAGATCATTAAGCACTCAGCCATTACGTGCACAGGTTTACCGTAAACGCATTTGCACGTAACATTCAATTATGAGAATTACGACCTCTGGAAATAGTTATCATTAATCTGAACGCTCGTAGTGCCAACTTGATGCGTTTCTGATGTCTCCGAGTGAGGGACGTGCCTGATGCACCCCTCGCTGTCGCCCTCTGGGACTTGACCGCTCTCTGACACCAGCTATTAGAGCGACCGCTGACCCGTGATACTTATGCACCCCTCGAGCAGAAAAAGTAATGTATATTAGTCTCTAAATCGGTGACCTTTGTGCGCTCTGTGCTATATCGAATTAAATGCTTTCAGAAAGTTTTTGTGTCTGTTAGGGTGTAGATAGTTAGTAATGCCAGGAAGCGTGTGCCTTTCGGCGTGATGTCTATTGAGTAGCATTCGCGGCCATGCTCAAATGCTTCGAGTGGAACAGTGTTTACGAGCGTCTGGCCGATAGCTAGCCGGCCGGCCAGTCATTACCGGCCATAGCTCTATGTAAGGAATGAATGGCAAGTACTTACAAACGAACTTCAGCTTGACTCTAAACGACCGAGCTCAGGCACGTAGATGGTTAAATCTCCTACAGCTTTCCGTTAACTATTTTACGGCTCGAAACATGTTTTTCAAGGAAAACATTACTTGCCTTAACATTAAACTTCATATTGATTGACGTTTAAATGTATATTACGCTGGGCCGCTTGAGGATAATATTTAGTTGGAATGTGCGATATTCATTTCTAAAAAGACCATCAGATGATTTAGGGCTGCAACGATCAGGTTTAAAATAATTTTCGTTAAAACTTGTTATAAGTATTTAATTATAAATACAATATTTAAAAAATCTGATACTTACATTGATTGTCTGACCTACGTCAATAAAAAGCAATACGACAAGATGTTTGTTTCGTGCAGGCAGCGGTGTGCCTTAGCCCTTATACCGTGACGCGACGTCTATATACCTTCTAGGTATAGTCTCTAGAAAATAGCAAAAATCGCTGCACAGCTCCCGCGAATGGCACCGCAGTATAGGAACAGGTTCCGCTGCAAAAACGATCACAGTGAACCCTAGGCATGAAATATTTATACATCGCATTATCATATTACACGGGAATCGTGGTCATCGCTTAGAAAATTATGCGATTCGTTTTCACTCTGTAACCACATCGAAACAAAAAATGTGCGAAAAAGTTTAAAAAACTCCCACGGAGGGCGCGCGGGATCCTCGCTTCGCTATCCTGCACTCGAATTATGGTATACAATGTTTGTCGGTAAACTGCACCCAGTAATTAACAGCGTGATGTTTTACGATGCTCTCTGCAAACCTTCATTACTAATGATTAGCCCCCACTTTATTATTATTTCAGGCTATAAACCACTCAAAAGCAATAAAAAGCCTGGTTTTAATCAACAATCTCATTATTTTCATAAAATATGTTATGTTAAGTATAAAATGTAATGTGTTCATGAATAAGATCCCTACGCGTAAACCTGAAAGTTACGACTTGGTAAGATATACTAAAATTAATACTGAACAAGTTTGCAATTGTAAAATAATATTGTTTTATATTGAAAAAATATTCTTTTTTCAACTAAGTTTATGAATATATTAACTTTTGTGTCTTCGAAAACTGCAATTATTATTCTAATTAAACTATTTTCATAGAGACAAAAAAATACTAAATGCTATCAGTGATCATATATGTGGTTTTCAACGTAGATAATATCATTGGTCACAAGTGAAAAAACGTTAGCTTGCGGAACCTTCAACAGGCGGAAATTCGGGCTATAAACTGACCATGTTGGTCGAGAGCAGGTCAGTAGGCTATTCAGACATACATACACCGTCATCTCGAAGCCGTGACCAAAGACAAGAAAATGAAAGTTTCTGACGCCAACATTGTACATAAGTTCAAAGTTAGGGGTGATGGAGGTAATGGCACGTAAGCCTTGTTGTAAAATGATAGGTGCTCTTATAAGTCGTAAAAGGAGTTCGCATTCAATAATTGCGGGCCTCGTTTTCGATGAATTACCCTTCTAAACAAGCTAGGGTTAGCCTGCGCGTGCAGCACCGGCCCACATTTGAAGGATTACAAGTAGCTGCCGAGAAAATTTACCGCTAACATTGCCATATATGCTGTACGAATTTTAGGTCGCTACAAGCACAGCATGCTCTTGCGCCGACATCTGCGCAAATATTGATTTAGTAAGTCGGGCCACAATGGCCAGCCGCGCCCGCGCGCCTCCCGCGCCCGTCGCGCCCATCTCAAGATCGTCTTTCTTTCACCCGCAAACGAGATGGTAGATTAATGTCAAGTAAATAAATTAAATACTTATCGCGTGGCATTTTCCCACGAGCTCCATTTGGAAAATTTACAAAAAACCGCTTAATAACGGTCCACTTTAAAACGAAGCTCATGAAGCACCTGCTCCATGTTTTGTATAAAAGCATTGTCATGTCTTGTAATGTAACAGATTATGTGCCATAGTCATTTTTCACATAATTTCACTTGTCTATTAGGAGTTTTGAAATTATGAAGAAAAGAAAAAGATACGTGTATAATATAATAAGTAATAGTAAGTAAATATTATTAAATTGCGATTAATTCCCTAATTACAATATATTAATACCGGATATGATTTTTAATATTGTGAAAATTTTTGAAACAAAATAATATTAATTTATTACATCTACCACTTAAAACAAATTAACATTCACTTTTTACCCTATAAGATTTTATGAACGTGTCAGTAATCAATTGTGCTACTAAAGTGCTCACATTTTGTTAATTTCCTTTTCAAATACATTGAGCTTTCATGTAATAAATATTAAACTAGCAAAAAGCTTGTCTTAGAAATAAAAGAGATTTTTAATTGTTACGTCTTAATACAATCATAATATATGCGATGTAAATTACTTGTATGTAGACCTCAATTTGTAAATGTTTTCTCCTGCAAAACGACTTGACAAAAGAACCGGAAACAATAGAACGAAAATATAAAATTGGTACAGTGACCGCGGCCCAGACCACCGACAACCGACCCATGGTGTCGGCCTCTATCATTTAATTATAATAAAGCAACTCCGGATATATTCCATTTAATTTACCTGATGGATTATCTTATACAAATAATGTTAATTTAGAATAGGAACCTAGTTATGCGTAACTTTTGAACCAAACTCGCATCTCACTTCGAACCTCACTTCACTTCGCGTGAATTTATATTGTAAATTACCTGAATATAAGCTACTTTATCGTTTGCAAAAGGTTTAAGGTAGCTACCGTAGCTATCTAAAATCTTTTGTGTTAAAAAACAGCCTATCATTATCTCATTTATGATTTAAAATTCCAGCGCAGTGAAGGAGATTCGAAGTGAGTTTCGAGTTTGGTTACAGAATCGACAGGCTGATTAGTCATTGAATCCTATCATGAAATCTGAAGGGCTAGATCGGTATTAGCCATAAAGTTATAAGCTACGTTTAGCAGTTTGCAAGACGAAACTCGTAGGTAAACGACGTTATATGGTATAACATACTATAAACATAACATAAATGATGTGCCAGCCCGTAAAAATTGTGAAAATCTTTCTAGTAGGAAAATATTGTAGCAAATTACGTTAAGGCGGTTGTATGACCGAAAGTGGCGCCCTCAAAGGTTTTTATTTAATAAGTTATTAATAGAAAAAGATTTTGATAATGTTTATCGTAGAGATTTTAGGGCCCATGGTCTAGTATTTTTAGAAGGTATCACTACATGCCCTCGTAGTCATTCGTAGAAGTAGATAGCAAATGTGTCAAAAACGGCCACTTTTAGCAGTTTTGCTATCTACTTCTAGCAGTGACTACGAGGGAATATAACAATACCGTCTAAAAATACTAGACTGTGGGCCCTAAAATCTCCACGATCAACATTTTTAAAATTGTGTATTAGAATTATAATATTAAATATAATTCACCGCGGTGGCGCCACTTTCGCTCAGGGTACCACCTTAAATAATTTCAGCGATTACTTATATCAAAATAAGTTGGCCGCTTTACACGTATATAGGGATGATAGGATAAAAAACGGATAAGTATTGGGCTTAAGATGGTTTAAAGTGCTAGTTTTTTAAGGCTACGATTATTTTATCGTTACAACACGCAGAACTTATTATTGTTTTAAATAATTTTCAAGCACTATGTCGATGTGAATGCGATCAAAATGCGATAATGAGATTATAATCTTTATAGATACAAAATCATGCTGAATGCATAATAAGACTTATTTTATTATGCATTCAGCCATATTTATAGGCCTAATAGTTTGCCTATAAATATGGCTTTACAAATTGATGCAAATTACGTTATGTACTCCGCTGGCATACCTACACATTGATGCTCTATAATGTATCGGTTTGCAATATTCAATGTATAGTTTTATGTTCAATAACTGTGAAAAGAGAGTCGGACTCAGGAAATTGGTACCTACGTTTTACTTACACATTATGCAACAAGCTGTATTACTGTGGTGATTTAGTGCCGTTACCGCGATGCCGTTTTTATATTGCTACCTGTGGGAACTATCAGTGTTTACAAGCAATGTAAATGGACCGGAAACTGTCAACAAATTGTTTTATATCATTCAAAAATATCGAATCCACATTTGACCCTTAGTTTATTGAAATAAGCGCACGAAATTTAATTTAAAATTGACAAAAGTGAGGTACCACTCATGGCACGAATGAAAATAAAACTTCGATTCACACCGTAAAAAACGCTGAAATGGAATTCTTGGCGCTGGCCTCCTTATCGACACGGCTGTCGGCTTGTTAGTTTACGTTGATGTAGTATCTTTAATAAAATTAACCTTTGACTTGTCGAGGAAAACGTTTTCAGATAAAAAGCTATAACTAATATTATAGAATATTGATAATTCTATCAATATTTTTCTATTGTATTTTGCCAGAAGGTATTTTACTTGCGTAACAAACGTCCATGTTTAGTAATAACTCATAATCAAATGATTAGGTATCTATAAAATAAATGATGATTGATAATTTATTTTTATGTTTTGTGATTGATTTGCTGTTAGTAAACAAATTTAAAGTAAGGAAACCAGCCGGATTACGTCAGATCTATAGTTATCTTATTTCCATCATCGCCGGTGAGTATGATTTTTTTCTTATCTTTATAAGAACAGCAACGGTCGTGATTCGCTCCAGCATCAAGATATTGAATGAATACTTCAAAAAATTATCATTATTGGCATGGAAAAAACAGACGACAAAAAAATCTTATGTTCTTTCAAGGTGAAGATGTCGGCTCACGAATGCTTAAGAGCAAATTCAGGGAAGCGCCACGAATCAGGAAGTGCCTGTTATAAATTAATACTATTAAGTTAATGATCACGTTTAATGTGCTTACACGCAAGGTGATAGAGCTTATTGTGTCTGCGATCTTACGTTTGGTTTCCAATCAGAGAAAGGACACTTCACATTTGAAGCCAGTCAGTACTTCCTATTCGATGTAGGTAAGGGGAGCACGGGAGGAGGTAACAGAATATGGAACCATCTTGATATCATTTCATCAAACGAATCTATTGATTTTCGTTACTTATTCGTTTCCTTTCCTTCTCCTTAAACCTGAATAATTCATGTGGGGATTTTGTTCATATAGACTTTCTGATGCGACAGTTTCAAGATTAAAGGAAAAGAAAAGTACCTAAGTGCTTTGTACTAATGTCGGTGAAATGGGGTGCATTTATAAGCGTCAAATTCAACGCCGAGTAATAAAATAACAATGAGTATCACTTCAAAGGAACGTAACGAGCTTTAAATATAAAAGCAAAGTAAATTTCTAACTATATCTATAGTAATAATTTAAGAAATCAAAAGTGCTCTCGGAGTCCAGTTATGAAGCGCAAAAATTATAATTAGTTCATTGACATACCTACTCGTGGTTCCGGAGCGTTTCGGCTAATTAAAAATAATACTTGGAAATGTGTTGGTGGTTAAGGTGTGATGCGAATATAGTGGTGGTGCCTTCGGAGAGGCGAGGCGAGGCCGAGGTGCACTCGCCCGTAGGACAATGACATCGCACGTTCCGCACGATAAAACAACCTGGACATTATGAAGTCTTGCAAGAGCCTTTTTATTAACGCAAAAACTGTTAGACACAAGTTATAATTGCGTCATTAAGACTTTTCACGCTTGTTTCGCGAACACTGAACTGTTTTTGAGAATTATTCGCACAGATGAGAAATTACAGGATTTACGGTATCGGACCATGAATTGCGCTAAATATATTAAAGAAGTGAAAAGATTTCTCATCGAAGAAATTTACTTTTTGGTCACGAAAAGAGGTAAAGGCTTTCGTTCGTACGCGAGGTGAACGCAAATCGAAGTGTAATGTTGATCGACTAGTGTATTCTACATTATTTTCCTGTAGATGACCTCTGCCGATTTGTGTTAAAATTACAAAATATTTGATATCAATGAAAGTAACAACCCATCAAAACTTTAATGCGAAAACATAAAAGCTCAAACGATTGGTATTTGAGCACAAACAATGGGTTGTTAGAGTTAGTCAAAGTCCTTACTCTCTCACGCCTCACATTGCGCGGAGAGGGTGTCGGCCAGTACACAAAGCGTGCAGTGAGTGCAACGGACACAACTAAACGAAGCTCACGTCATCTATCGGTACAAATACTAATTGGTAAAAGACCTATTCAAACAAGACATGAGAAATTTTACTCGGTAAATGGTAAAGTGGACAAGACTATTTGTCTTGTTATTTAGAGTGTGGGTGCTATGAACGTGTGCAACCTATCCTCTTTAGGGTAGAGGCGCAGTGATAGTACCTGCAACGGTTTATTTTTCTTACAATAATGAACGCACTTTGAGCATTGAATGAAATTAGTTATCTGTTCTGTCTACTTTGAAAAGTAATTGAGCTCAACTTTCTTGTGTGTGGATAGGTAGTAAATTGATAATATTGAATGAATGGTTGGAGGAAGGAAACTTGCATGATAAATCCTAACCGTAGAAAACCGACCCACATTCTTTGAGATCGACTCAGTCTTCGACAAGCTATCGCTTTTTAGGTATAGGTTAGTACCTACACTTGTAGTGATATTTTATAGTCATGTTAATCCTTTACTGCTTATTGGCAAACTTAACATTATGAAAAATAGCCGTGCCTAATAGAAATCAGAAATTGTATGAGTCAGTTAATTCTCACGTAAGTATTTATTTGTAAAATTCTGACTCAATGGCGAGGACCAATAAGATCAAGTTAACTAAATAAAATTTAGCACAGTGACGTCAGTACTTTCACGCCTTATACGAAACTGATTGACTTGAAAGAAGATAACTATTGTAATAAAAAAACTTAGACCGGCAAAAAACGCGAGCTAAATAACATCATAACCTACATTCCTTTTGGTGGCAGCGAGCACCTAACGACTTATTGCCATTGAATGTGAATTTTAAATAGACTCCACGTAGGGTCATATTCGTGTGTTTTCTCTTTATCGGTCAATGTGGCCGGCATCGCAGCGCGGCTATATTCTTATATTGATATTCAAGCGGCGACCTGTCGCGGGCTCCGCACTCGAGGCTTGTGTTCATTACACTGGAGACCAATAACCATCCTGTCATAAAACAATATTTATTCATTGTTTCGCCAACGTGAGCATGTGAACACTGCCTCTTTCCCAGAGGGAGCCGTGAAATAATATGGGTTAAATCTGATGTGCAATAAAGAGAGCCTGAGTTCACGGAATAACCTTTTGAGAAGAGGTGTGTGTGCAGTGCGTGGCTGTGGCTGAGACACCGAAACGTTTAGATTTATTAATGGAAGATTTTGTTATGTCACGACACGATATTTTTCATTTCATTACATTATCACGAACTACACGGTTTGATAGTTACATAATGTAATGCGCGAAAACCTCTATTGTTGATAAACCATCTTCAATATGGCATGAAATCAAATTCACGTCACGAAATGACTATATAGCAAGTGAAACAGAAACGGTTTTCGAGCTTTTTTGCGACATTTTTGTGGTCCGATGATAACGGTCCCGGCTCCTACAGCGGGCGGCGTCGAGCGCGGATCAGCCGCGCGATGCACTCACGCGCCGGGTCAGCGTTGCCGCCGGCTGCCCTCCATGCATACATGCGTAATCACTGCTACCATCTTCTCCACGGCCTCTCTAGGCCAACAGCTAATGCACTATAGGCGATGAAAATCACTATCCTCTTTGAAGTTGTAACAAATAATTTCTCTACAGTTACTATAGCGACTAATCTACCGCAAAGAGTCGTTAAACGAATGCGCATTCCACCCCATTGTGGGCAGACTCTATAAGCCTATAAACCCATATAGAGTAGAGGAATGTGAGTAAATATTAAATGTGAATGGCGACACATGTGTGCGAAGTGCGGCAGGTTGCAGGGGTCAATGGCACCTGCGAGGCCCAGATTCAGTTCCCTATAAGTTGCCATTTTCTCAGGAAGCCGACGGCGGCCGGCGGTTCGCCGCCGTGCGTTATAACTTTATGTAGACTCGGATCCTTCTTAATTCTGTCTGACTGATGTTATGTTATTTAATCAACCAGCTTACTAGCTTTTGTTTGCAAATCAATTACCTAATCGTCCAAAACGAGACTTATTGAAAACGTGAAAACGAAAATTAATATTTTGTACAAAAGGAAAAATTAATTGGAGGAAAATCCTAAAATGATTTTGAAACAAAAGTTTTATTAAACAAATATTCTCTTATTTTAATCTGCATTGCATGGAAATCGATTAACTCAAGCGGAAAAAATTTAACAAATATAATCAAATGTTAGTAAACATAAGGGATAAGATTTATAGTAATTTGCAGCACTACTAAAAATAGCTGCCACCATCTAAGTAATTTTTTTGTGAATTTTATTATAAACTGTTGCGAGTGAAGTGTAGTTTTTATTATACCTAAGTATATGTTTTCAGGCAGACATGAGCTTAATTTGATTTAATTTTCAATTAAGTAAGTAGTTCTGTAGCTAGTGTAGCTTTATTTCAATTTAAGGTTCTCAAGCTTACGCGCGCACTGGATAATATATCGAGGTTTTATTAAAAGTCCTTTGATAATTTGTTGGTATTAGATTTAATTTTAAATTTTCCCGACGTTTCGGCACTTTTGCAGCTGCCGCATGCCGCCGTGGTCCCGGGACACTAAAGCCGCTCGTGAGCCTACCCTTAGTGAGTAAGTGATAATTTTATAAAGATTTTTAGAAATTTATATTAAACAAAAATTTAATTGATTTAAGTTATTGTTATGGTTATAATTTAATTAATTAATGCTATAAAGAGATAATCTACTAAATCAACCACCATTTCACAAAATTGCGAGGCCCCTTTAAGAAAAATGGAAAGAAAACTTGTAGAGGTTTGTCGACCTCCGTATTTTATATTTATTTATCAATTTATTCACAAAAGGAACTAGCTATACCTTAAATCCCAAAACATTTTTAAAATAATTCAAATTCGAAAATAATTAGAAATTTCGTTAATTTTCATTTTTGTTTGCAGCTTAATTGAAATAAAGAATGAAATTAACAAGTGACCGTTGATGATCAGTGAAAGGCCTACATTTTGGAGTGTGTCGCTCGGCTCGGCGCATTCTGTCACGGCGAGACTGCGCGCGCGCATACTGAAGCGGGACTACATTAATGCGGAGTCACTGGAGAGGTTCCACAGTTTCAGGGATTCTTAATTTTATAGCTGTCGCTTATACGTACGCTATGTCACGGCATGTGTTCCAAGATACCACTAAGTCCATTATTCTACTGACTCACATATTGCAACCTATGTATGCTCCATGAAGCTTTTACGAACAGCAACCTCTTCGCTTTTCCTTAACATTTGAGTTTCCGTTAAATGTGTTTTATTTGGCAAAAAAGACGTAGGTATAATTAGAAAAAAACGTAATCTAGTCATTTAGCACCCGTCAACTAGCCGTATTTCCGTGGTTTAAAGTGTGAAACGGTTAGAACAAAAGAATCGGATGCTCACCGTCCTTGTCCGTCATCATCAATGACTATTGTAACGCAATTTAAAGCAAAAGCCAAGTCAACAATATAATCAAGATGGTGAGAAAATTAACTGAAGGGTAAATTTGTTAATATACCTTTTTCACTATTTAAGTGTTGCAGTTGGCTGTATCAACAAAAACAGTAATAGAATTAAAAACCACATTATTTTCATATTCTAAAGCAAAATCTACTAGAGGTTGCAAATTATACTTAGTAGGTACTACGTATATCATTTTAGCGGTGATTTTAATCATTAGTCTGTCACTTAGCGAATGACAAACGATATTACAAAATATGTAATTTATTATGCAAAGAGCCGCCACCGGCGCGCGGAGGTTGCGCGTCGAAGCCTTCACCCTGCACTTGACTGGCGCTCGCGCAGCTTTGCGCAATCGCTCAGACAATTCGCACTGAGCGCGGTCAAGACCTTACCAACTGACATTCACTGTTCCTACTTGACTTATTGACGTAGTTTCTAGTATAAAAAGGATTAAAAAAGTTTCAGAATACTATAGCTTTCAATTTATTGAATCTCGATTAGAATTTATGTTAAGTATAAATAAAAAAATATTAGTTATATTTACTTAATGTCAATAAACATTTAAATATTAACGTAGATGGTAAATTGCTTAAATACTTATTATAAATAAATATCGCAAGTATGTGGACTGCGTGAGCGTGAGTTACTGTGAATATGCAAGTTTTATACCAGTAATTTAGTATCATTAACTTTTAACGAAGCTTTATCCAATAAACAATGAATACTTACAAGATTTTTTTTATAGATTGTTTATCAAACACATAAAATACGAATAAAAGTACTATGAGTATATTTTCATTTAGTATTCAACATTCGGATGATTAAATATTGCACGTCTTATGCTATCGAACAACTTTAAGGAAAAAGAAAGTTAGTTTAGAGTTTAGACTATGTTGATGCTGGGAAGGCATTTAAGCACGCATAGCACACACCATTAAAGTTGCAAAATCTAATTTATCTAATTTAATAAAATATATCCTTGTAGAGTTCGCTTCGCTAAAACAGAAGTTATTTTAATAATACTTTTTAATGTTATTTTTATTTCGTTCTCGTAAACAATAAGAAGAACAGTGGTAAGTTTATTAATGTGATGTTTGATATAATGCGTGTGCCCGATTCGATTTCAATCTATTTTGTAAGTACAATCGGCAATGATTACTGGTGGCTAGTGTGAAACATCGGATCCGCCACGGTCCGCGGCGGCACGCGGCGGCTCCGCTGCACTCACGCGATCCGGAGAGTCAAATGTATTTAGATGTTGTTTATAGAGTGCTACTTTATGTATGATGTTGCTTATTTTGTACAATATACTCAATCATTATTTTTATAGTTAAGTATAACAAATTAATAGAAATGGTATAATTTTGCGGGTTTTTTAACACACAACAGTAATTTCGCCGATAATTTTACTAATTAAATACTAAGTTAACTTTTCCAGAAAATTGTATAAAATTTTGATTCATTTTTATTATTGCTAATCTTGTTAACATTATGGATGAACCGATAGCGGTAAATACGTTTAGTTGCACAAAAGACACTCTAAAACTGATTTAACAGTTACATCTATGTTCAAGTAAGGTAATTTATTTTCAGAGGCGGCTAACCAATTCTATAGAAATCCAATTATATTTTTTTACAATTGCAAGAACTAGTGGTCAATCTCTAAACGTTATACAACATTGTTAGAGATGGACAATTGAATTGAATTATACTCAAGCTTTTTTTGTCGTAATTATGGAATATAGGTACTGTTGAAAAGCTTTAAATTTTCTGTTAATAAAATGTTGTAATAAGAATTACTAAAGCTAAAAAAGTAACTAAAATATTCTAAATTAATACCGAGAAATCTTTAATCATTTGTTAAGAACTTTTAATAATATCTCTTAGTTTTGCACAGTCAACATGCACAAAAGTAGTTTAAAGTTGTAATTTGCTACGGGTTAAAATAGCCGCGGCATCCAACTGTATCACATCAGACGTCTAGTTATGCAGCCGTAGCGTCGGAAAAGCTCGCCGGCGTTTTCAGACGCGCGCTCTTAATAGGCTCCATTTTAAGACAAGTCATTGTTAATATATGTTTTTTTGTTTTTTTCTTTATTAAAACATAGACCTATTTTTTATATTAATGTATTAATTTATTGTTTGGCTATTACTGAAATGTAAAAAATATGTTTAATTACAAACGATTGGATTTAAATGAGCACTTACCTCTTTCGTATTAAAATATAACGATAGTGCACTGTGTGTCGGCAGTCGCCGGTGTTATGGTTCACTGTCCAGCGAGGAAGAGCAGAGGTCACCGGAGCGTGGTGTTTGCGGCGCGGCCGGGCCGGCACTGACGCGAGGCGGGCTCGCGGTCCCGCGGCTCGACGCTCGGGCTGCCGTCGGAGGCTTCGCGGCGGTCGAGCTTTCAGCTACACAAGACCACGCACTGCACACTGCACTCGCCCTGTCTACCCACGCGTTGCGATTCTCTCGATCGTCTAATGTTCCGCGCGCCCGACGCACGTTTGAACTCTTCGCAGCACCCGCCTTACCGTATAAATATGAAGCCCGGTGGCGGGGGCCGTCGTCCGGCGGCGACGCATCGCGAATCCACATCGTCATAAATTCGAGATGCAACCAGTGTCGTCCTCGCTGATTTTATTACTTATCTATCGGACCAATTATCAAAACCCTGGAGACTCAGTCGTGTCACGAACGAGCCCGCTACGGACTATTAATGCTGTTACAGACAACTACCCATATGCGACGTGTTCTCTTCATGATTATGTCATAAACGTGTAATAATTGTTGTGATTATCTGCATCGTCAATGCGTTGCGTTCAGTAAATTTAACGCATACTTTTCCATTTCTATTTACGTAGTTTCCTCGTAAGAAGATTTCCCAAATTACTTAGGTACTCTAACATAACTATTTAAACTGGTTAGGTACCTTTTATAGTCCAAGGTCGAGTTGCGATAATGCACCTAGTATTGCAGTAGGAGTCCAAAACTTCGATAAACATTACTTAATAGAAGTAGGTAGTGAATTTAATGAAATAGTTTTTTTTATACCAAAAAGCTGCATCGATGAGAAAGTCTTATAATCGAGAATCTAGTAAGTAATGTGAATAAAAGCTGAATTATATAAAAAACTATAGTCTCTCGAGTCTGTAGCGCGTTGGTAATAGCAAGCCAACTGAATGACCACAATCTGCTTTCACACCTGATGTGAACTGACGATATGGCTCCAAAGTGGAGCAAAAAACTTACTTACTCATGTAAGTTTTAAATTCAAGAGGACAGAAAGATAACGAAAAAACCTTTTTCAAAAAACCTGAAAATAAAAACAAAAACCTGTTCAAAATTAAAATTCTCTAAAAAGCTAAGCTAAAAAGCAAGAAATAATATTCGTCGAACAAGTCTCTTTTGTTTTTATTTTCAGGTTTATTGAAAGATGTTTTCTTTTGCTTTTTGTTTTCAACTTTTTAATGGGGTCATTATTAGGGACTATAAAATTCTGTTAAGCCCCCTAGCCAAAGTAACATTGGCAAATCTTCGTTATCGCTTCGCTTTCGTAACATGTATGGGAATGACATAAGGTTTCGTTAACAATCGAATTTTAAAACGTCAAATCCATACATGTTCCATCCAAAAATCATCTAAATCGGTCCATAAACAAAGAAGTTATGCTGAAAATCCGTAAACCTCGTGCGATGGTAAGCTAAATAATTAATATTTTTCAGGATTAATCTCTAAATCTCTGTAAAAAGATCTCTGAACTATGTTCGGTTAACAATTGGCGAAGTTATGGTAAAACATACATAAAGAACCGTCGACTTGATAACCTCCTAAAAATTAACCATTCTGATAAAGAAATGCATGTCTATTGCAAGACATCCTACATGGCAGACTTGACAGCCCTGAGATGCTTGAACAGATATCTTTTAGAGTGCCGAAACGTCGTACTAGACATACCCACTTGTTTCACGTGCCTTTTCACCGTACCAATTATGGGAAAAACTCAGTGTTCACGAGAATCGCTCGTAATTTTAATAAAGAATTTAGAGATATAGATCTATTTAATTCAAGTAAACAAACGTATAAAAACTTGATTGTAAAAGCGCTGTTATTAGTTCATTGAGATGATTAAATTAGAAAATTTTAGCATTCGCAATACTATTTTTATGCTGGCTACCTACTATCAAATTGTTAACTGATTGGATTTACATTATGTAAAATAAGTGTCAAAGGAACTTACTTTGCTTTACTATGTCATTCAATGTAACAAGTAGGTAACTCAGAAAAGAATCTATATGCGGCTAACTGCACAATTATTATTTTTTTCTCTCCTTTATAAGTTTTGTATAAGTTATTGATTCTAAAGTGTCATTAGTATAAGTGTAACTGTAGTGTACCATGTTAACATGGGAATGCAAATTATCCATTGTATCCCTTTTCATCACATTAATTATCTTTGGGCTCGTAGACACAATATTTGTAAACCGTTTTCACTAAGTACTAAAATGTAACTTGTGGTTAACTTTTATTGGCTTCATTAAAATGCAATAATATGTATGTAACTTACTTATATAAGTAATTTATTACAAATTTATGAGCTGTTGTTAACCTTAATAAATAAATAAAAAATAAAAAAAATATCTGTATTTAGCTAACATTAGCATAAAGTAGGTAATGTATTAATGAAACAGGGAAAATCGTAACTGATTTCAAAGATTAGTTATTATTTTATTATCATTTCTATAAGCTCTATGATACACAGAAGTGTTAAGAAAAATAAATCTTTTTTATTATTACACATGAAAATAAAAACTTGCTAATACATAGGTTTTATAGTCAAAGGCCAATATGTTACGCCTTTAGGCAAACCCTGAATATAATTCCAATATCTGCCTTTGATTGATGTATTTTTAGCCAAATCTAGAATTTCCTAACTTTTTGGTAAAACCTCAAAAGCATAATAACCTGTTTCGGAATTTGCTTAGTCTATCCTAGGAGCGACTAATTACATTATATGAATTATATGAATTTGCCTTATATGAATTTATTGAATTTTTAATTCTTGTGAATGCAAGTATATAAGACACATTTCTTAATTTTGAGGAACGTTCAGCTGTCTCGAAGTGAGATCAGTGCAAAAGATTCCAAGTTTGATGACCAGAGTTTTATTAAAATGCCACTATAATCAAAATGCTCTTCAAAATTGTTTAAAAGAAGAAGAAATCGTAATGTGCAACTCAATGCCACAACACAACACATCACATTGTCAAAATAAATAGTTTAATTTTTTTAATTTGAGGTATTCGCAATGCTATTTTTATAACATTGACTCGCCACCAGATTTATTACTCACGATAAATAGCTTTTCGATAAAGTTACTGTCATACAATTTTTTTTTAAGTGTATCAATCCATTCTTATAATATAGAAATAATAAACATTAAAATTAAAAGAAACTTCTTTTTACACCTAACACCTAAGTAACAACAAAACAACACATTTTTTAATTCTGACTGGTCGAACCCCGATTTGATCGTATTTAGTTTTGGCACTTGATTGTCCAAGTTGGTCTCTACTGGGATTAGACATAAATTCGTTAATCAAAGGCCGAAACACGCTATTTGTTTGGACTTTGACTAAAACTTTTTGTCAGACCTTCACTTCATTAATTCAGAGGTTGGACTAGCCAAACCCAGAAGCGCCTGAGCTTCGGAGTTTGACTATAACATAGGTGTAAAATAATATTTTTTAGGAAAACTCTCAGAATTCTTAGAAGTAAGCATAAGTATTTATTTTTCATACTTAAGCGATGAATAATATTACTTAATATCTTGTATAACTTACATATTATGACATTTATGAGTCATTAATACAAGATAATAATTACAAAAGTAGGCATTAAAAGAAGTAGTACATGAGATACCATGGCACTTCATTGGCAATATAAATAAAAAACATTCAGCTGCTGACATAGAAAAAATATTTCACTGATTTTTTAGGAAAATTATCCTTTCTCTTCGGCTCTATACTTTTACATAATATTGACGACAGTATTATTATCGTGAAATTGATTATGCCGGTTCTTTGCAACGGTCCTTCTATAATTATTTAAATCAAATTCAATCAGAATCAAATTTTATACCAAACCACGGACGAAATAAATATCAGGCATTTTGTAAATAGTACCTACCTATACCTACGCCATTCGATATAGTTACTTATCAGTTTTATTTAAATCAATTTTACGGCATATAATTGCTATTCCAGTTATTCTGAGGAAAGTGGTTTAGGTAATGGATAAGTATAATATGTATAATACTTAAGTAAAGTTTTCCGGAAACACACTATAAATAACTAATTAGCGATTCACGAATTGTGATTAAGACTAATCCAAATTTACATAAAACCACTTTACAAAACTACGCACCGGTAGTTTTATGACAGCATCATTCATAAAAACTATCCAACACCGACAACTTTATAAGGAGTTTCTGAAGAATATTTTGCTTATTTAGTTCCTCTCACTGTGACCTGTTGGATGGAGTGCAATAGGAAATGAGCGTGCCTAACAGGCCCGGCGCCTATCGGGAAATAGGGGGAGTACGTGTGCTAAGGACTAGGCTACTTATCTAAGCAGAAAGCTAGCAATAACAGTAATCATTAAGACTATTTAAGTTACATGGCGCCTGTTTAGTAACTTGCTCACGGAAGGGCTGCTACTAAGTTATGCTTAATAGAATGCAACCCGTAATAATATTCTGGGTAGGTTAACTTAAATATAATATACCAAATTACCAATGTATCTTTGTACTTAGTTCTAAACAAAGCACAACTTGTTTTTGAATAGTAATAACACAGTTTTTGTAACGTTTCACGCAATTGGTAAAATATCAGAAAAAATAAATTGTAATTTTGTCATACATCTCTTTAGTTTAAATACAATTTTCGTATTGTTCACTTGAACAAACAAAATGAGAGAGGAAGTACTTCTTTCGATGTGACTGAGATCTCTAGAGGTATTATACATATTATACCTGATTGTATTTAATTCCGCAAGCTCATTCTCCTGACGTCAAGCCTCCGCGTAGGTGACATTTACATACATCTACCTTCTTTTAGTCCGTAAGCCCGCGACAATATTGCCTACGTCATATGACATCACGATGAAATACATGGCACACGGTCGGAAATGTTGTGCAGAGCGAGGATCAGAAGATTATCGCAAATAAAATTAGGCGGAAACTTGAGAAAATCCTTCATTTGTGATAATCTTCTGATCCTCGCTCTGCACAACATTTCTGACCGTGTGCTATGCATTTCATCGTAATGTCATTATGACGTAGGCAATATTGGGTTACGGACTATTTTATTTTATTCTCAAATTTTCAATTTCTTTTGTTATTATTATTAGATAATAATATACAAACTCATTCATTATTTATTTATTATTAAAAAGTAATGTACACAGTTTTGCAACTTGTCTCGCAAAACCTAACATCAGGTTTGTCTGCGAGTACATAAATTAATCTAATTTAAGTAGGTATTATATAAATTAACAAAATGAACATTAAACATATTATACTCATACTTAAGGTAACACAAGGAGTTTTTTTTTTAGAGTTTAGCATTCACAATGCTATTTTTATAAAATATTAAGTTACTTAATATAACTGAAAAAATATTAGAAAAAATCGACTCACCCGTAGCAGCTCAGACGGGACTGAGCGTGCAAGCTGTAGCCGTCTGAGCTGCTACGGGTGAGTCGATTTTATCTAATATTTTTTCAGTTATATTAAGGAACCTAACACAAAGTTGTTTGTTTTAAAGGTTCAAAACAATCATAGGTTCAATAGATAATTTTTTTAAGGTTGTTGTTAAATCGTTTTCTAGTATTTAGTGTTATGAGATGAGATTATGGGTGACTAAGTAGCAACTAGGTAGATCTATAAAATATTGGTTTAAAACAATGTATTTTTCTGTAAGGACCAGAGAAATAGCAGACATTTTGTTACGCACACTATCAAGCTTATAATTTAGAATTTTAATTATAACAGGAAATATTAAGAAATAATAAAGAGAACAGGAAAACTTTTCTTTTGTTTCTTTGACGTTTGTAAGAAAATAAATTGATTTACAAAAATCACAGTCTTTATTATACTATGCAAAAATGCCCTTTCATTTGTCGCTACGTTAGTTTTGCTAAAAAAGTAAAAAAAAAAAATTAAAACTTAATTTAGCACCTTTGACAAGGAAATTTCAATTTTGTGAGACCTTCAACCTCTTCAATGGTTGGTCAAAAAAATAGTTTGTAAAATTAATAGTAAGTTGATGCTTTATCAGAAACAGGTGCACATTAACACTTTTAAGAATATGGTCAAATGATGTAAATTGGATGTGCGAACTAGTTTGATGACTCACTGTGCGAAGCCATCTGAGTTCAACGAGAAATGTTGAGAGGTGTAGATCGCATAATAACAAGGTGCGTTTTGACAGTTAGGTAAATACCTTACTACGACCAAAACATAATGAGTTGAATAAAACTTTTTTTTCCATCATTTATTGGGGTAAACAAACGGTTTCACAATGTGTAATATATCAAAAAGTATACTTAATTTAATTGAACTAAGACTAGAGACCAACACCGTTAACCACAAATAAGTTTTAACATGTTTAGAGATACATTAAATAGGTAATGAAGTTAAATTTTTATCTTTTATTATTTTTTAGAAAGTTTTAACTACATAAAAAAATCCTTAATCTTACTCTTTAAAACTTATTCATTATTTTTTCATTGCACTGTGCTTTATATCGAAAATATCATAAAAAAAATCGTATGTTAATTTCTTGGAGGAGTTTTTCTATTCTCATATAGAGTCTCGATTTTTTTCATTCAGAATGGAATAAGAGCCAATCGCATACCCATTATCAAAGAATGCATAATAAGAACTGCATGTATTCCACATCGTTTTATGTTTAAATGTTAATCATTGCCTATAAAATTGATCATTTTCTTAGAAAAGCAATATCATAATCTTCTACTACCACATAGCAAATCTTGTTATTCAGACGTGGTTTTTATCGTGAAGAATAATGTTGTTAATTATAAAGTGATCCTGCTTTTATGACCGGTGTGGATCTACGGTAACGATAGGCACCTAAGTCACATAATTGTGTTAAGTGAAACCCACTCTTCACTGCGCGATGTTGCGGAAATGTTCCATATCCGTTCTGTACAACAGCTATCGAAAAAAATAACGCGCGTAAAAACATTCGATACAGTAATTTTGTATGGGAAATTTGTACAGCGCCATCTATCGCCGTAAAGTGAAATGAAATTTCTCATAGACAATACTCTATCGAGTACTTTTATGCGCGTTTTTTGTGACATCAATCCAGAAAAAAACGTGCGTAATAGTTCTCGATAGAGAAATTGTCTATGATCAATTTCATTTCGCTTTTCGGCGGTAGATGGCGCTATACAGATTTCCCATACAAAATTACTCTATCGAATGTTTCTACGCGCGTTATTTTTTTCGATAGCTGTTCCTGCTACGAGTACTGTCCCCCAGCATGAAAATTTGTCGAGAGAACATTACAAAATGTTTCATGCTGTGAAATCTAATTTTCTATTATTTATGATGTAGGTAGGTGCTATACATATTTTCATACTAAATTACTCGATTCAATTTTGATAGATTTTAAGTACAGTTACTGACTGGTCTCTCTATTCAGATGAAATAAATAACTACAACAGTTTGTATGAAAAGCAACAGGGTTTGTTTACAGCGTGGCTTTCGGAAAATTCATCGTTCCACCCGACATGCAACGCTTGTTTTTTATGGTAAGTTACCATAACATACATTTAAAGGTACTGAATTCATTGTTTTCTTTTTCTATAAATAAAAATAAGTGTAAGGTAGTAGGAATCATATCAAACAGTTAGTCGTCACCCAAAAATATATTTAATGTTTAATGTAATAAAAATTATGTGCTCTATAAAAAGATAGATAAAAATAGTAACGGCACCAGTGCAGTCCATCAATTATGCCAAATCGCTCAGAATAATAATCGTATAACTAATGACAGCAATCACACTGGCGCTCGCTCGTGTCGCTTAATTGTTGTTGTTGCAGATCCAAGCAGGAATGTATGATCGGGCTTTAATTACGTGTTTATGATGCTCGCTGGTCAGAGGCCACTGACTCCAGCTGGCGCCGCTTTTTATATTAATTAAGCCGAACTCAATCCCAAACTAACGGCCGCAAACATTACTATGCTAATTCATTATTAGGGTATTTTCTTGACATCCGCAATGTGACACACATTTTTTTAAGACTTAACTGTAGCGGAAATATGATTGATAGTTGACCGTTTGAGAATGCTTCAGCTGTTCATATCTCGAACACTAATACGGGTTATTTTTCTGTGCAGATCTCGATCTGTGTGCTTAATCACATTTGCTTGATAAATGTGCCCTGAGCTAAACAGGAGCTATGTCACACGGTCGCTTAAGGGGACGCCTAAAATGATAAATTACTTATAAAGCCTTTACATTCTGTCATATTCTTGAGTAAGTGCCATATTTAAATGCAAATTAATGAATGCTTGTCTGGAAAAAATATAATTTATAAAATCGCCCTTTGCTAGCCTCTACCATCCTGTAACTCTGCGTAGGTTTAAATAAAGTATGAATCGTCTTTTAAATTGTGAATATTTTAAAACACATAATTTCAAAAACTCATAAGCTAAAGATACTCCGCAAGTTCGTAATTTAAATAGTTCAGCACAGTTAATATTACCCACGGAAAATCCTGCATACTTCACGAGCACTTCCAACTTAGAAGTACTTAACCTGGAGCGCTCACCTCGCGAGGGAGTTCATAAAAAGCGTCCCGGCCACAATATTGTTGCCGAGGTGGTCGTAGGCGCCACCTGCTCGAGACAATAATTCGGGAGTCGGCAGTAGGGCGGAGGAAGCGATGTGTGCACATCCCGGCCGTGTAGTAGTGAGACTATTGATTTTGTCCACCCCGCGGCGGTGAACTGCATCGGGTTCCGCTGCCTAAACTTATTACCAGTCTATTATTATCAATTTATTGACCGCTTCACGAATATGTGCTCGCTTTTTGAAGCTGCGATGACGGTTACATATCTTAAATAACCGCTTAGACCCTTAGATACAGTTTTGCGGGGCTACGTACTACTGAAAAGTCTTATTTGATTGTTAAAATAATCAATAAATAATAAAATAAAATAAAAAAACTTAGTTTATTGGTTCTTGTGGTTGCCAAAAGTGTTTTATGAGTTAAATGGCTAAAATATTTCATGGGTCTCTTTTTGGATTTCACCCGCTAAAAAGATATCATATGACATTTTCCTTTTCAGAAGTTATAAATTCAAATCCTATACTATGTATGAGTCATAATAAAATAAGTATTTACTAATACTCCTTACCTTATCAAGATAAAAGCATCAATGGAAAATACTCAAAGGAAAATTTGTTGGTATAATTTTAATGTGATGTAATTATTGGGTTCCATTGTTTCTGGTCGCAAAATGATTACGAACCGTGCCAGTTTTCCTGTTTAAAAAATCATTTGGTGATCGTTTATCTGAGCCTTCCGCGAATTTCCCGCCAAACCGGTCAACAAACTTGAGATCAGCTCACGCCTCCCATATTTACCTCCCTAAATAACTCCCTTATTTAAGTTCAATATTAATATGAAAAATAATGGATACAATAGTAGTAATGTGTAACTTGTTTTCTCAAATTACTTACCTAATAAAAACAAGTACCTTACTCACGTATTAATATTTCAAGTTGAGTTTTACAAAATAGTTGTTGAACGTAAAAGTTGTATGATCCTTCCTGATCCCGCTGCCTATTTATTTAACACACAATGCGATTTGCAAATTGACAATAGGCAGTGATCCACTGCAAGTTCACTCGAGAATGTTTAGCAAAAATTTTAGAGATTAAAATACGTCGTTTTGTACCCCAAGCGCTCCTGAAGTTGGTCACATCGCGTATATTGTTATAATAGTAATGGCAAAAGTTTTTATTTAATTTTGATTTTGAATAAAAAAAACAAAATAGCAAAGTTATACACTGTGAAAAGAAATTAGTACTTACCTATGTTTAGTGTTTTAGTAAATAATAACTAGTGGCTCTGTTGAGCTGGTAGACCTCGTGTATTTGTAATTTTTTGAAATGGCTGAAATATGTTTTTCTCACTTATGCTCTGAAATCTTAACATTCCATGTGAAAAAGGTATGCGGGGCGTTTCACGTGGGGGTCTGGTTCATCAGTACGGAAATGAATTTCAATACTATTACTATTACTTCCCTTAGACTACTATTACTTCCCTTTACTTAGTATTACTATTATTAATAGTATTACGAAAAATAATTTCAAATATTATATCATAAGGACTTTAAAAAAATTACAATATTATTACAGCTGATAAGTTTCGTGCGCCCGTTCTTCTTGTCAGTTAAAAAAATCTGGAACGGGTGGTAGGAAAATATAGACGATTCAAAAGTACTTAATAATTAAGTTTATTTGAATAAAGAAATAATTATGGAAATAATAAAGGAATAATTATTTGATTTGATTTGAACAAAAATAAACGTTTTCAGTTAGTACTGCATAGAATTAAACTTGCATAAAATCCACTACCTTGACCACACCACTTGAAACAATTTTTTAAAGTTATGAAATTGGTGTTTGTTGGCCAATTTACCGGTAATATTTAAGTGGTATTTTTAAAATTAATTTATTCGTTATGGGAAATCCACACAAATAACGGAGCCACATAACTTGATAACACACCCACGACAAAGTTGCTTGTTGCAGTAACTGTTCGCTAAGGTAAACTCTGGGTTTTCGACGAATGCGTCATATATTCGTAGTATTTTTCACAAAAAAATGCCAAATTATACGAAACTTTTTATAATGATTGACATGCTTTCCCTTTAAACAAGTGAATTATAAGTATCTTTGAAAAAGATTATGTCGCCTTTGTCAAAAGGTTTTCTTCATGTAAGTAGGTGGTACCTATACCATGCTGTTTTGTGACAAATAAGCAAATGGCCCGTGGTAATAACTGGTCTAGTGAGGAACTCGATGATGCAGTGGTTTAACGCCTGGCCCAGCGATTGCGGAGGTTAAATAACCTTCGCAAAGGTCGTCATGAGATGGGTGACCAAAAATTTATTATCTTGAGCTCCTTCGTGCTTCGGAAGGTAATTTAAGTTGTTGGTCTCGCCTGCATTTGAGGTCATTAACACCCACCATTCCGCATTCTGGCCCATCCTCCTTATCCACCCATGAAGAAGGCCGCTGTGCAGAGTGGGCATTAAAAATGGCTAATGGTGAATAACTGGTCACTGTCATCTTGAGCTATTCTAATGTCTCTTCTGCTGGAGCACCTATCTTCTTGCTTACCTAATTTAAAAACAGAATGGAATTTGAATGAATTAATCTGTTTGATGTCTGTAACCGAAGTCTGAAACATAATATGCCAAAAGGTGTGAAACTGAAACCCTATTATTAACTTGGAAGCAACCCTGTCTGTTACGTTTTCTCGCTTGAACCAATTCCGATGAGTACCTATAACATAGTTAGATTCAATCATGAGGAAGGACATATACCAATTTTTTTTTGCGAAAATGAATATCGAAGGGAGTGAAATAGACGATAAGAATTCGTATGGGGTATTGAAATCAAGTTGCAGGCGGCAAATAGTGTGTTTATTAATCGTAAGTAAAAGTATATTTGTATATATTTATATTTAGCGACGCCGCCATATTACTCACAAAGTATAAGCCATAGGTACTTTGCCATAGGTGCATTTTGACGATTCTACAAATCGTAAGAATTTTCATTTCATACATCAAATCCAGTCTTCAAACAATAAATATTATTTGATGTAAAACTTTCATACTAATCACTTGGAGCTTGAATTTAATTTTAAATATAAATTTGCCAGACATGTTTATGTCTGTCATATATTACCGCGTGGCTTATAAAATAATTCCCACTAGGTACACTAGCTAGCGGAAGTACGAGTTCACAGAACTCCTTCTTGAGGCTTAATTGGTACACATGAGCCATAGATAATAATTACGTAGCTATCCTGTGGCCTTAAAACTTTATATATAGAGCTCATATTCAAGCAGCGCACTGCTCCATAAACATGCTTTATTTAACAACAAATGGATACGAATAATGTTAGTTAATTATATTTATGATAAAAAATATAATTTACCGCTAAATGTATTCCGGTTTTGGTTAAGGTCTGTCGCACTTATCGTAATGAGAAAAGTCTTCGATCAATCAGGATTGATTAAATCAATATTGGAAGCTTAGTTTCCGGCCATTTGATATTAATTTGTTACTTAATTTGGTATATTAATATGATTATCTCTGCTCAATGAACCTAAATATACTAGTGATTTCCGTAACAGCTACTACCTATGAGCTTTTTAGGTTACCTAGTTATTTATACTGCTTAGGTAAGCAACTTAGCAATCACCACAGCTAACTGACCCCGTAGACACTTTTTACTCCCCTCTTACAAGAAAGATAGAATGGGCTCCGCGTGTAGGTCCTTTGGGAAGACATCGACGAAGCGGACGAAATTTTTTTTTGCTAAACTCACGACCAAATTCGTTAGTTTATTTATTTCTTCCTAAGGTAGATTTTAAGGTTTAAATGTTAAACACTGCTCTCTTGAACACATTATAGGTACTGTACCTACTTGTATCACACACACACACACACACACACCATCACCATCGTACACACCATCGTCGTCGATGGTGTATGGTCTATCTATAGTCTGGAAGTCTCCTTTATTGTCTTTTGTGGAAATTACTTCACTTTATATTTGGTCGTCTTCAGCTTCCGTACCTAAATTATCATCACAGAATAGATATTACTTAGTTTGTTATCGTCCTGTTTGTTGTCGACAGTCATGTGTTCCGGTTACAGCCGACGCCGTCAACGCCGCCATGACAATCCCATCAGCCATTTTTATTAACCGACTTAAAAAAAGGTTATTTATATTTTTATGATTTTTTCATCATCACCATAACTTCACCAGTTACTAACCGATTTAAATAATTATTTTTTTATCTGAAATAAAATAGTTCAGGTATTGATCCCCTAAAAAATTCACAGAGGGCTAGCAGTTTTTTCATAATCCTGAAAAATATATATTATTAACCTTACCGTCGCACGAGTTTTTACGGATTTTCAGATATAACTTCTTTGTTTATGAACCGATTAGATGATTCTTTTTTTAATACCATCACTGCAGGTGTAGAGTCCTTCGTTAAGATTGAATAAAGAGGATCATTTCATATAGTTATTATCATATTTGATAAGCTAGGGGAAGTAGCTAAACCGTGCTTATAAAACATTTATCTTCTAAGAAAACTCACACCCGGATTGTGCCTTGAATATTTTGAATAGTAATATTGATTATGAATGAACTTGTTGCTGCATAGTATTGGCATACCAAATAGTCATAGTACATGCACGTAAGCGTGATAAGTTGCACAGTAATACAATTCCAGAGAATCGTGGCCTACCTAAAGAAGTGGGGAAAATTACTCACAAGCTTTTTATAGCCATAAAATTAGGGTAAAACCTATAACATCAATTAGCTTATTCAATGACTTTGAATAAATAGCACGTATTTATATGTCAATCACTATCATCTTGCCAACACATTGTTAAGGTACCACTTAAACTTGTACCAATTTCGTATGCGAAATTGTGTCCCTAAGGAATAAAAAAATTAACGCTTTCTGCAGATTTCGCAGATCGCAAAACTTTGCCTCTTCAACTCAACAGCCAAACAATCTCTTTACAATTAAACTTCAAAGTAAGTACTCCCGTGTCAGGATCAATTGTCGAATGAGGACGCCTCGATCAAGTCATTATACAACTCGAAACACTTTTCTAAAGGGATAATCTATGTTGGACCACCCGTCTTCGCATTTTTCCGTAGCTCGATCTCTATATCTCTTTTAATTATTGAGTCTTCGATCAAGAATATCCTTTTAGATATCCGGTCAGAGTCTCAAAAATGGCACCTCAAATAGTGTCCCACTTACAAACTGGGCGCTTATTTTACACAAAGTAAGTGTTAAAAGATGTGTTTTTGTACAAAATAAGCTTATTTTCTACAAAATAAGTGATATAAAATGTGAGTTTGTACAAAATAAGAGGTGATTATGTACAAAATGAGCGCCAAGTTTGTTAATGGGACGCTATTAAAATTTGAGGTAAGTACCATTTTTGCATACTGTTTTAGTTCGTAATGCGTTATTTAGGATATTCTTGATCGAAGTATTGAGTATGTATTTAATGTAGGTATATGTATTTTATTTTGTTTATATACGTACAGCTTGACCATAAAGAGAAAGAGTTGACAAAAATTGAGAGTGCCACTTTCTATGTAAACACGTCAAAATCACAAATAATTTGGCAACACTGGACTATATTTTATACTGAAAAATTTTAATTCCATTTTATTTAATTTCAACTCTTTATGGCCAAGCTGTATGTGTATTTATATTTAAAGAATATAATAAAGTTAGTAGGTTAGGTATCGCTATTTGGCTTGAGAAATGTGTGCGCAGATTCTCATATAATCGTGAAGCAGAATTTGGCCGAATTTGGAACAGGCCATCTACACAAGCGTAAATAGGTATATACCGGTGCCATAAAGGTGGAAAATTACCTACTGTATTATTTCCAATCCGTTCTAAAATAAATATACTTAATACAAAGTCCTTTTCTCAAAAATAAAAGCAACACTGAACAATTTTAAAACTTTTTAGAATTTCAACTCTCCTTATTTTAGTCACATGTTAAATTATTCATTAAATAAATCATCTTTATTCACCAATAAATCAAGTTCCGTGAAATACTTACGTTAACTGACATTCATAAATCTTACCTCTTGTTCGACAACAAGTAATATAAAGTGAAATAATCTGATTTGATTATAACTAATTCCATTTTGGCCATAATGAGAATCCACAAAACCATTTAAGTGGGTGTTAAAAGACTAACGGATTTATATAGATTTATTTAACTATAATTAAAAACAAAACTACCTATACTTGATTGACAGACGAATTTACGATTTGAGAATTTTATTTAGTATTTTATTACGGAACCTCTAGAACTCGTTTATTGTTACAGATCCCGACATTTATAATGACGCGGCCGCGACGCGACGCTGCTGTTTCGGAGGTCTCCTAACGGGTTTTCCGCGCTGCCGAAACAAACTTTATTTATTATTCACTCCAACATAGTTAATTCGAGTATTTTGCACTCCATAAATCATGCGACGCATGTTGTTGTAGAACGGGATTACACTTTTATGACTCACCACCTACGTTCGGTCGGACTCTGACGTTTGACCCAACTTAAAATATTTAACCTACTTAGAATTTAGGAGCTATAAAACCAAAAATAAACGACCTTCCATCCTTCGGCTACGTCTGCAATTTTTTTGTTTTACTTTGTAAGTTGTTGGGATTTTCCTGGTAGAAATTTATATTTTCCTGTATCTCATAAAATACAACGTTTAAACGTAAAGTTTTATTGTAAACTGAGCTATATAAATAAATATACTTTAACTTTTCCTAATTCCAAAAATATGACTATACTTTATATTTAGTATCAAAACATTGCGAGCTTGTTGTACCGTTCAAGCCTTATGAAAGCTTAGATTAAACTTACGTATATCTACGTTAAACGTAAAATCTACGTTCGGTCGGACTCTGACGTTTGACGCATCTTAAAATATTTAACCTACTTATAATTTAGGAGCTATAAAACTAAAAATAAACGACCTTCCATCCTTCGGCTACATCTGCCATATTTTTATATTACTTACATACTTTGAAAATAGTTGGGATTTCCTGGTAGAATTTATATTTTCCTAGATCCCATAAAATAGGTACAACGTTTAGAAGTAGGATATTTTTTTTATTGTAAACTGAGCTAAGTATATAAATAAATAGGTATACTTTAACTTTCTTAATTCCAAAAATATGACTTTACATTTAGTATCAAACCATAACAAGCTTGTTGTACCGTTCAAACCTTATGAAAACTTAGATTAAACTTAGAAAATAGAAGTAATAAAGTATGAAACCCTCAGAGGCTTCAGATAAGTTCTTTCGCGGTCTTAATTCTTCCGAATTTTAGCAGATATCTTGTTAGATATTCGCCAACATCATCTTATCAGGAATGCTTCAACAATCAAAGAACCAATCTATGCAGACACGGAAATCTTAAATTTAGCATAAAATGCTCAAATCATTTTGTTTAATTGCATAAGTTTTCCAAGTTACAATGCGAAGTGCATTGTAACGAAGTACAAGGATTTTTGTAAATTCGGATGTTAGTACTTAGCTACCGACTAACCTGAGAGTCAAACATGATCTCATACTACGTGATTAAGTGTGTTTGAGTTCAAAAATGTCAGCTTTGGTGAAAAAAATTGAAACCCGAAATTGTGGCTGGTGACCCTTAATAAATCGGTATTTGTTGGAACTTTTTTGCACGGATTAAATTCCAACAGCGACAAGCAAAATATTTAAGTGCTTTCTTTTTCGCTTATACAAAATTTCACACATGTGTAGGTATGTGAACTCGTTGTTATCTTTTACTCGTGACAAGCAAAGTTTATCATTTATACAGTGATAAGCAATTTTACATTATGCTTATTCTTTGGAAATAGTTATTTGTAATACAAGTGACCAAAATCAATTTGTCGACTTTAAATCACGAACTAGCGAAGTAGTCTAGAATTGAATCATGAGCGTAGCGAGTGATTCTTATATAGACTACTGAGCACAGGCACGAGGCAGAGCAAAATTTTGGTCTCGTGTTAAACATACAACTTTTAACCTCATAACAGCGAGAAAATTTTCACATGACTTTCCTGTTAAAAAGCTAAATTTAGCATTAGAAACTTGTTCACTTAACTCTTTTGGAGTTAGACAACATCTTCATCGTTGGACGCACTCATTTTTTGTAATTTATCACAAAAATAGTTCGATCAAACCTATACTGATTTTTTTTATTTATAAAGTAGATTCCCGTCGTTTTGTTTTACATTACGCTGTGTTTTTCTCTTATTCATTAATATCCCATCTTATTTATTTATTTATAATCATAAAACACTAATTTGTTAATAAATTTTATTAATTTTTCTTATTTTATATTTATTTCATACATGCGACCCATGCGACCATTGCGACCTCATTTCGTCAATACTCTTTATTTCGAATTATAAACCTTCTTTTTTAATAATCCTTATTTAAAACTCCTTGGTATATCCGTGCATTTATTTTTTTATTTTTTTAATCCATGTATGACACCATAAAGCACTCTGTCTATCCTTTTCTTACATATCAATTTTACCAATTTTACTTCTCCTTATCACTTTATTTCTTTTTTCTTTATTATTTTTAAAGTTGGTGTTAGAAATTAAAAAAGCACTTTGCCTTACGCTCGCAGCAAAATCGATTTTTGCTGCGAGCGTGAGGCAATAAAGTGCTTTTGAGTTTTTACGCGCCAAAAGAGCCCTTTTCGTGCTGGAGAGGTGAAAATAGATTGTCTGGCCCAGTGGCTCCCAACCTATGATTTGCAAGAGCCAAATTATTTATTACCAACAAGTCCAATAAGTAGGTACTTGTAGAAGCTCAGTATCACAGAATACGTCATATTATGTCAGTATTCAACATTATTTTACTTTTTATTGAAAAATTAATCTGTTCTTTGCTAAGCTAAAAAACAAAAACTACACTTTGACGATAGTCAAAATGTAGTTTTTGATCTTAGCATATTAAGGCTGAGTTGCACCATCTTGACTTAACCATAACTTTAACAGATACACATTTATCTGACTCGATGACAGCGTCGCTGTCGTCTATGGCGTAACCTAGGTAACAATATGTACCTAAAACACCTTAGTTCCACTTTTGACCACTGGCTCAGAAAAGTTTGTATCTGTTAAAGTTAAGGTTAAGTTAAGATAGTGCAACTCAGCCTAAGAATTTAGTTTATTTTTCTTGAACACCGTGGTCCTTTGTCAAGAAAACGTTGGGGACCACTAGTCGGGCCGAATTACACCACTACCTACCACCACAGTATAAATATTGGTTTTTTGAAAATTAATTATTGAAATAGTAGAGACACCATATTAGCCGCACAGCCAAGGACTTGGGAAGTAAAGCATAGACAATCATCATCATCATCATCATATCAGCCGCACGACACCCACTGCTGGGTATAGGCCTCCCCTTAGGATCTCCACGACGATCGGTCCTGTGCTGCCCGCATCCAGCGGCTTCCCGCGACCTTCACCAGATCGTCGGTCCACCTTGTCGGGGGCCTACCCACGGAGCGCCGTCCGGTGCGTGGTCGCCATTCCAGAACCTTTCCGCCCCAACGGCCATCGGTTCTTCTCGCTATGTGTCCCGCCCATTGCCACTTCAGCTGAGCAATCCTTCGAGCGATGTCGGTTACTTTAGTTCTCTTGCGGATCTCTTCGTTTCTGATTCGATCACGCAGGGAAACGCCGAGCATGGCTCTCTCCATTGCACGCTGGGTGACCTTGAGCCTCCTTATGAGACCCATAGTTAGCGACCACGTTTCACTGCCGTAAGTCATCACTGGCAACACACACTGTTCATAGACTTTCTTCTTGAGACACTGAGATCGGACGCGAAGATTTTTCGAAGCTTCCCGAAATAATAAGCATAGACAATAATCAATTAAAATTATGAATGGTCAATGTGAAAGTATTACTTTTAAATGTAATAAAAACTACTGAAAGAACTTTTTACTTTCAACTGTAGTTAGGAGGAATAACCCTTTTTTCCCCACTGCTAACAAAACTGCCCAACTGCGAATAGTTGAGCACACCTAGTGCTAAATTGTTTTACCAATACTCATGTTTATTGCTTTGACCATAATTTATTATTGATCTAGCTTAGCTAGGCATAAACATATTCTCAATTTTATTAGTAAGGAAGATGCGGTATGTTTTACCATTGAAAATGGTTATCAGATGTAAATCGCCTAAAACGTATTTTTGGCCATATCTCCGAAGATTTTGAGAGAATCGAGATGGGAATAGTACCAAAAGTTGACGAATTTATCGAGACATGTGTGAACGTTTGGAATTTGAAAATCTACTGGTATCTTTTTTTTTAATTATTCAAAATTCGGGTAAATTCGGGTTTTTTGGGTGTTTGTGTACTAAATTGTAAATATTTCGGAAAAAAACCGACTTAAGAAAAAAATAAAAAAATGGGTCCTAGGATATTAGTTTGGCTACAAAATGGCTAAAAACTTTTGAAAATCGGTTAATAATTGTGACCTGTACTGTAGGTGGTCCCTTTAGATTTGGAATTGTAGAAAAACGGGTGTTTCCGTACATAAAAAGTGATGTAGTTTCTATGATTATTGACCGATCGTCATAGTAATAGTGTTAAAAGATGCAGAAGCAGACTGCAGACGAGACGTGCATTCATTGGAATTTTGAAAATCGGTTAATAATATTTCGGCCGCGTCAAGGCAGTCAGCAGGCGCTTCGTGTCACAATCGTAAAAATAAATAGTTACTACCTAGGTAACTTTAAAAATATAATAGGATTTTGCATTTGTTTTGATTTTGGTTTTTCGTAAATTTTTAGGTTCATTTTCAATGCTCCGGTTATTGCGGAGATTGTAAAATCTGATGTGAATTTTTAATGTTGTACGAGAATAGGCACACTCTTGGCCTCTTTTTGTTGATATTCAACTCATATGCCTAGAGCCAAATTCATTTTCTTACCATTGCCACTTTACTATTTCAATCAGTTTCCTCCGTTAGACGTTAATTAATTATTTAAAAATTATAGCAAATCGATTTCATCTGATAACTACAGCAACCGATAAGTCTTTTATTTCAATTCTATTATTCAAAAGTTTTGGTTTGTCCGTCTTAAGAAAACTTTTAACTAGAAAGTAGTAAACATTCAGACAAAACGCATGAGTTACACTGATCCTAAAGGAAACCCCTCGTATCTATAGACGATTAAATAATGACTTGAGTAAAACTTGCAATTTTTAAATACTTCTAATATAATATTCACATTTAGTTTATAGTATGAAGTAAACATAAATGCACCAAAACTGCACTAAAACTGCATCTATGGATAATTATACAAAAAATTGCATGTGAATATAACATTAGAAGATTTTGAAAATTGCAAGTTTTACTCAAGTCAGTAGTCTATAGATACGAGGGTAAGATTCTTAGAAACTAGCTGCGCCGCGCGGTTTCACGCACTATTGTTTATTCCATGTGGCGCTCGTGGTCGCGCTGTTCACTCACGTAGGGCAATCATGATCGTGTTATAGATGACCTATTATTAATTTTTCTATTAATTATTACCATTATCTCTTTAATTATTTAACTTAGGATGTAAATGGTTATCCTCCATTAAGTTTCCATAGGTATTTCCTGACGTTCAGGCAGCCAAGTTTTAAACAATTTACGTACCTATATCCCGACGGGTTTCTGGAAACATTAACTGTTTCTTCGTATGTCCCTATTTATTCATAATTGCAAAGTTATTTAAGGGCAATTTTCTTATAACTTGAACAAATTGTACCTATACAGTTAAAGTATTTAGTATGTAAGTGTAGTACAAAGATGCTTCAATGATAATACGACACTGTTTTAGATTCAATAATTATGAAGGTCTTGTCCCTGTTATTAGAGAGGTATTCTAAGTAAACACGCTATGTTGTCTATTTATAGTGGATTATCGAGCGCAGCTTAACGGGCGGGGCGCGACACGGCGCGGCGCCGGCGACGATTCTTGTTTGTGCGATTGCTATCAGAAGCGCAAGCCCCTATTCCTCGCAGTGCTAATCAATGAATAATTACTCTGTTTAAGGGGCACCTCTATAAATAGCCGGCTGGAGCGCTGACCTGGAGCGACGGGTTAGTCCGGCCTGACAGCCGCGGACGCTCGCAGCAGTCGCGCTCGCCCTGCCGCACCGCCCCGCCGCCCGCCACCCCGCGCTCGCCACCATCGCCGCACAACTCGACACGCCTTCCGACTCTGCATCCTGTCATTTTTTGCAAAATTACTCACACAGGAATCTTTGTAGCGAATGCCTCCATCGCAGTTTCATAAAACAACCTGTCTTGAAAACCTAATGCACTCTGGGCGCGGCTAAACAATGTAAGGATGATTGTGCGTGTGATTCTACGAGTAACGGCAGTTCTAACCGAAGCTATCGAGCGAGGTGGTGCCGAGGTTATCGGTTATCGAGCCGTCTGCAGAATTCGTACCTGTCTACATACTGCACACCATGTAGGTCTCATCGTCAGTTAAGTACAATCTTCACAGGCTTATTCAATTCAATTGAATTCAATTTAATTGAATGTCGAGGTAATTTCCTCACATTGGTGAAATAACGCTGGCTTACAGCGTAAGAATTAGATATACTAGAAAAAATTCGACGATGTCACTAGTGACTCGGTAGCTCAATAGTCAGAGCATTGGACCGGATATCCAAAGGTCGCGGGTTCGATTCCCGTCCGAGAATTGATCTGGTGCGAGTCGTATTTTTTCTAGTGTATCATTTAGTAAGGCTTATTCAAGTTTATTTTTAAAATATTCACAGAATTCTATTTATTGTTCGGATTTGTTCGTCGTCTTTGTCATCAATCATCTGCGCTAATAGTTTTTATTCTCAAAAGACTATTAAATGTAACACTTTTTGTTTGGATTCAGAAATCAATTACGTACAAGGCCGTACATACTTAATTTTTATGTATACCCATAAATGTGCCTGCACAGTTACAAAACAAAACGTCAGTATACTCGTAATTTTCACGTCACCTTACGCGGTATTTATTAATAAGCGCCCGCAAAAGGCGAGGTGAGTTTGTTTATTCTACTTTTTTGAATCGAATTATTACCTCGAAAGAAATGGCAATGACATAGACACTGGTTAGTAGTCACAAGGCTGAAGGTGGTGCGGCCGACGACCACGGGCCAATTATCGCATCACCCGGACACGTCACGACCGCCGCGAATCGGAAAATAAATGATTTGTAATGAGGAACATTATATATTGTAATGAAAGCAACATAAGTACTTAAAGTTCGACATGAATGTAGTAATGTAGAGCTTTCACTTTAGACATTTTACTATGTCAGAAAAGATAAAAAAAACAAATGTTGACAATTTGTTTTACCAGTCTGTTAATTCTTTCTATAAAGAGTTGTGTTACTAAAACGAGATAAAAAAAAAGTGAAGAATCATAGCCGGCCGGCCGGCGCGCGGCCGCCTGGAACAAATGCGGAGACGACGCCAATTTGCCACTCAACATGACAGACGCTCGCCACCTTATTTGTATAACGTTAACATGCTCCACTAACTCTATATTTGTTTCTGTCACACACAAAGAGGTATTTTTCTCATAGGTGCTACATTTCTTGTGATACTTCATGTAAGGTCATGTATAATCATCGTGTCCTCAACCTATTTAATCTTGTCGTCGTTCAGTCCAGACTTGCGGTAATTAAGGACGCCGGAGTGGCCTTGGAGGCGCAAATAAGACTCGACAGAGCTACAGAAGAAAATGATAAAAATGACTTCATAGCTATTAAACTTGTTATAATGAATTACGGCATTGCAAGGACGCAGTAAAGTTGAATATTGCATCAGAGCGGTCGGGACCGGGAGGCAACGTACGCGTGGAATGTCGGCGGGCTGCGCCGGCGCAGCCGCCCGCCGCCGCTGCCGGTGCACTCTCATTGGACACAAAATAAAGTGGCTCCTTTGACAGAAGACGATTTACGTGATACTATAGAAATATGTAATTTAGAAACATCTATACGCGCTGGCAGATAATAGTTACAGATTAATAACCACAACCAAAACTGAAAGGACTTTTTTATTGAACGTTTGAGAGTGACCAGTTTGTGCTGATGTGAAACGGACGAAGGGTGCAGGCCCGTGGAAGTTGGTCGCTCTCGCCCTCGCGCCCGCGGTCCGCCGCCGCCCGTGACTCACCTCGCGAACATCTCGATGCATGGGGAAATACGTCCCTAATTGAGCTCCTTCCAATCCAATCATTTCGCTCGGCCAAACCTTGACGTCACATAAGCTTAACCAGAGATCACTGGCCACGGTTCAGACGTATCATATCCTGATATGCGTAATCACTCTTTTTCAGAAAGCTCCGCAAAAAAGAACCTATTACACCGACATTAAGAATAATGGACTGATGACTCGTCGCGTTTTAATAGATAAACAGCAATCATTACTTAGCTTGAGCGAACAAAACAAATAAAATATAACTTAGTCGGTTACTGCTTTTGTAATCGTAAATATTTTTTTATAATCATAATAAAGTTAGCTTTAAATTAATGGTTAATACTTAATCTGAATACGAGTAATAGGACTTTGATTTAGGTATAGCTATTTACTTAACCATACATACATTGAACTAACTCAATGTTTGTAATCTTCTTATATTATACATAATAATTATAAACCTACCTTAGCATTATCCTTATTTATAAATATCATCATCATCATATCAGCCGCACGAGACCCACTGCTGGGTAAGGCCTCCCCAAGCATCTCCACGACGATCGGTCCTGCGTTGCCTGCATCCAGTGGCTTCCCGCGACCTTCACCCTCACGTCGGTCCACCTTGTCGGCGACCTACCCACGGAGCATCGTCCGGTGCGCGGTCGCCATTGCAGAACCATTCCGCCCCAACGGCCATCAGTTCTTCTCGCTATGTGTCCAGCCCACTGCCACTTCAGCTGAGCGATCCTTCGAGCGAAGTCGATTACTTTAAATATATCCAGTACTTTTTATCGAGTGATGATATTGCTGTTGCACGAACGAAGGCGGGAAATATCTCACACATTTCTCACGATCAACACAAAAAGTGTTTTTCAAGATTGTTGATTTTTCAACGCGTTTCCAGGTATAAACTCGGAAAGGAGGAATTAAATTCGATTATCCTGAACTTCTCGTAACCGGTATTAAGGTATTAATAATCTCTCAGAAAAAGGGTCTCCTAAATCCTAAGTCACTTGGTCGGCCTTGGCCATTGCAGTCATTGCCACCGACGACGGGTAAAAAAATTAATCAAAATACAGCTGGCCCTCCTGTGACCCGAATTTATAACGCTTATATTTATAAGTCATCTCCATTAATATTTACTCAATTTCCTACCCCTCCTCGCAAAAACAATTACGAACGGGAATTTTCTATTAATTCCATCTATAGTTAATCTGAGCGCATTAAGGCGACCCGAACACGTCACGAAGGGATCAAACTTACTCAAAGTTTACTCGCCGAGTTCATTACAGTGGTGAACTGAGTTTCTTGGAATTATTATCGAGTAACTTTCAGGTGATGCGATAAAAGCAACAATTCGATTTTATTACAGAGTCAGAAGCGCTTCTATTCACTAAAATGCTTATTTACTTGCTATCCGGAACCTTATCTTTACGAGCTATCCTATATGTATTCCGATCCCGTACCCCAGAAACTTGGCTCTGTTTCATAAATGTTTTATATGCGTTCTCATTCTTTTTGCTGGTCGTCTGCACGAATCTATATACAGTATATCATCCTTGCAAACTCTGGAAACTTTCTCGAAAGGTAATCTATGCAATGAATGGCGACGTAAAGTTTTCGGAAGTGAACACTTATACATAAACCTGCTTTCGCCCGCGACTTCGTTCGCGTGGATATCCGAAAAATCTCTAGGGAACCTTTGACCGGGATAAAAAGCATCCTATATTTTAATCCAGCCTATAAACTATTTATCTCTGTGCCAATCCAATTAGTTTTTAAAAATACTCCTACGAAGTTTCAAGTAAAATGTCTTTTTAATTATTTTTTTCCAAACAAATTTTGAGTCCACATTTCACCCCTTTTTGTAATTCGGTTTTAGTGATTGTATATATCACAAAGGAAATGCTTGCGAAAAATTTCAGCTTTCTAAGTCCAATTGTTTGGGCTGGGCATTGATAGGGCCCCTTAAAGAATACCCTTCATTTTTGGGTTCCGTACCCGAAGAGGCCAATCAGAGCGATATCGCTGTCATTTAATAAGTCCGTTTGTCCGTCCGTCGTCTGTCACAAAGCTCTATCGAAGCTAAACTGTTGAAGGTACAGTCTTCATATTTGCATCAAAGATGTGTCTTGCAAACCCAAACCCAGGTAAAGTACAAAAACATATTTAAAAATACTTTAGAAGGGGCTTCCATAAAAGTGAAAGAGGATGTGAAATATTTTTTTTACTCAAACGTTAAAAAATATTAGAAAATAAAAGCTGCCTAAGTCAGTTTTTTTTCGAAGAATTTTTTTACTTGCCGTTGACTTGTGATAATAAAATTATTATGTATAACTTTACCAATAAGTACCAATAATTTATAAATCTGAATTTATCTTTTAAATTCCTTCATTTTCCTATTCCACCTAACTTAATTTTCCGGTCAAACGTGTAGAACAGATAAGCTTAGCCCTCAGCCCTATTTGGTATGGAACCTTAAATGTGCTAAGCCCGACATGCACTTGGCCGGTTTTTATATGAGAGATAATAAGTATTAGGCTATTTTTACGAGATGTTGCAGTTGAGGTAAATTCAAAAGTTGCGAATAATCTGTTATCTTTGCAGTATTGTGACTCATTATTTTTTTTAAATCCTAACGTCCTCTTACTTTCTATACAAGTTCCAGTAAGCATTCCTTTTTAAAATATCCGTTCAATGAAATATTTAGACTAGCAATATAATTACTAAAAAATACCTACGAGTATGTTCCAAAAGGAACAATTTAGTAATTCTGTTTTTATACTCGTAGATTGTTGTTATTTACGCCAATCTGTTTAAGTACTATCAAAGTAAAATATAGATACAAAAAATGTAAGCTATAGTTATATATATTTGCACAAAATTACTTGGGGTATACCATATTGGGGTATACCGTATTGGCCTATACCCAGCAGTGGGTGACGAAACGACTGATATGGTGATGAAGACATTGAGTATATGGACTGAAACTGGATGTTGGTTAATGCTAAAATTAACCAACATCCAGTTCATCTTAGAGTCGACCTCATTAAAACTCGATAGGTTACCTTTAACTAAACTTTTAAACAAAAGAGTAAACCACCATTACTAGATTTATGGAAAGTAAACACAGGCAATACGTAAGTAAGAGGGTCAGTCAGTTGTTAAGTCTTATTAATCAGACTGCGTGACAGTTAGTGGAGCACCCTAGCGAGAGTTTGTGCGGAGTCAGCGCGCGGCCGCGGCTACGGCAGGGGCAGCGGCACGGGCCACGTGAGCAGCGTCGCACCGTTGCTAAATAATATTGATTTTATGGCGCGCCAGATGGCCTGCCGGTCGCCGTCTGCAGCCCTCCCGCGCTGCACCGACCCACCCTCACCCCCGATTGAGATTTATCCTCCCGACCCAAAACGGCCCCCACACCAGAATGGATTATTCGATTTATATTAAGTTTCCGCAATTTCCATTTAGACAGATCCGAATGCGGTAGGTGAGCTCTTTGTAAATATTTTCGGAGGGCATGTCACAGCGACTGTCGTTAATAATACAATGCGTATTAATCTATCGAACGCATACGCCATCTGTTGCATCGGCTTCTCATTTGCTAAAATGGCCCGTATTTGTCAGTGTATCCCAGTAATTGTAAACATAACGCGACGAGTCATCACATGAACCAACATTGATAGAGAAAATTGTTCTTCAGATTTAGTGAAAGACATTTTTGCATCGTCAGCTTTTCTGAAAGGAAAGCCTTTAAGAAAACACTTTAACGAATGTTCGCACCCGTGAATCGTCTCGTCTAAACAAACAGGGGCGCTACAATGAGATAGCGCCCTTGATTCTCCCCGAAAATAGAGTAATAAAGTAAAACGAGAGCTATCACAACGCGCAACGCAAATTTTGCGCGTAAAAAGGACGTGAAAAATGAATGAGCTTATATTCCATTTTGCATAATCTCCGTCTAGACGGAAGCTGGATGCTGTGGGGTCTGGATTCTCTTATTGAGCGCAAGACTGCCGGCCCTGGATTTGCATCCCACACGTTTGTTTGTGTGAACTACGAATGAATTACGAGCGATTTTCACAACTTCATAAGCACCGGAATCCAGGTGAGCTCGTAAAGTTATCTCGATGCGAGGAGTTTTTTAATCCCAGCTTTATGGTGGCTTGCAAAAGGTTTACGTTCTGCGAACGGTATTAAAGACTGTTTGTGAAGAAAATTTGAAACGGTCAGAGTTTTAATGCGAGCTTTATTCGCATTTTGGAATAATGAATGTTGAAAAAGAAACAAACATTTCCGAATCACCCCATCGCTTGTTGCCATATCGTGTTGCGTTGTGTCAACGAACGCCTTTCTGTCCATTTCTCATTAATTCTAATTACTCTCAAATGTTTAGGGTTTCACAGAGAATGAAACGTTATTCATTGATCCTTTGAAGTTGTAAAAGAGATGTTCGGTTGTTTAGTTATAATAAGTCTGGAACGGGTGGTAGGAAAATATAGACGATTCAAAAGTACTTAATAATTAAGTTTATTTGAATAAAGCGTATTTCACTTTCACTTTCACTTTAAGTTTAATTGTTTGATGTCAATATACATATATAGAGACCCCTACAATATTTTTGTATAAGCAACTAGCGGCCGCCCGCGGTTTCACCTGCGTAGTTCCCGTTCCCGTAAGAATATCGGGATAAAAAGTATCCGATGTTTTGTCTAGGCTATCTACTATCTGTGTGCTAAATTTCAACCAAATCCGTTCCAAACCCACAAACTCTCACATTTATAATATTACTTAGTATTTTGCATCAATAAGCTACGGTTTGTTGTCTCAGAGATATGTAAATTATATTATGTGTTTCAAAACTGAATTGAGAAGTGAATAATGTTTCAAAACTATTGAGAATTATCAATAGCAACGACTTAGATTGGTGAGTTAATTGGCGAGTGTTTGCAGATAATTTTTCCGACCACTTGGCAAGCCCAAACGGACCACCTCATCCATTTAATTTTGCCAGGATGGTTGTTATTTTTTTTAATATTTCACATGATGTAATTTCTACTTTGTATGCTTATTGATTGTTACCTGTCGTGTATGCCAATGTTAATAAATAAATAAATTATAAGTAACTTTCCTTTCTACTTGATAACTTTTAGTTTCAAGGGGCTTAGCGTTATAGTCTAGCCTCGATACAGGAAAATAAATTGAGTTCCTTAGCAACTTTCTGGATACGGAACCTTAAATAGAGTAGCTGTATAGATTGCTCAATGCCGGTCGTCGGTAAGACAGAGAGGGTTTTCTGCGAAGTACATGGATGCGATCCACACATTTGGTAATGGTTTAGACTTCCGTCTGTGCAAACTTTTTAGTCTTCGTCGGGTAACGAACAGAGTTCAACGAATTAATTTGGCTAATGAAAACACAGCGGCAGCGGCGGAATCTCATTAAGAAGGATACAAACACCGTCGCATAATTACGAGGGCATGCCATTTGTCACGCTATTTTATGGATGTATCATTTGATATCTCGCGAACCCTGGGAATGGCGGTGGTGGCGACACCTGTCGGATCGGGATTCAAGGATGATGCCGCCCGCCGTTCTGCGTTGGGCGCTAATTGAAAAGGTATTAGCGTAGACAAAAAGATCGTTACCGAGCATGCTTGCCGCATGCAATCGCTGTAAAGCCTGTAAAAAGCTGCTGCTACCGTGTGCCTACTCGTCTCTGCCACTTTCCACGCATATTCGTATTCAGCTTTTAATGATTTTGTCTTTTTATTTAATTCACAATGATGATTACATTTATGGTTAAGTAATCATAAAAAAATAAATTTAAAAAATTAAAAACCCGCCTGCATAAAAAGACAAGTCGACTGAAAAGATGGAAACAAGATTAAATAAATATTAAAATGTCATAATAACATGCAGTCGGAGGCATGCATAAAGAAAGTGACATTATGAATGATTTAAATTATATGCCTCCGACTGCATGTTATTATGACATGTTACCTTTAATATTTATTTAATCTTGTTTCCATCTTTTCAGTCGACTTGTCTTTTTATGCAGGCGGGTTTTTTATTTTTTTTTATAATTTTTTTATTTATCTCTTTTTAGTTATTATATATTACGGTCATGATATACCTTTTAGAAACCCTTATAATAAGCCCTTTAATTTGACACCCATATTGCAAATTTTTTTTTCGCTACGCATAATAGCACCGTACAGCCGCCATGTTGGTTTTTTTATAACGCCACCTTCTGAACACTTGGGCTGAAAAGACAAATCTAACGATATCGTTTGAAAGATATGAGGTAATAATAGTACATTATGAGACAAGTTAGCTTAGGTTGCTCATTGCACACAAGGCTGTGGGTTGCAGCCCGAGCCGCAGGCGAGGGCGTAACTCAGCCGAGTGTGCAATAAGCAAGAGCTCACGAGTTTCATACGACGTTTTTCAACACATTTGCGAGGAAAATACAAAGTAATTTATCACACAGCAACAAATACGACAAAAACAAAATATGATAATTATGGGAAAAGGCGCGTATGTTTTTTTTTGTTTTTTTTCCACACGCCCAACGCAAAAATATTTTGCGAACAAAGGGGTGAGGAGCATACAGCCTACTTCAAAATAATAATTTTAAGTGACAAAATGCAAATATTTTAATATTTTGTAACAAAATATTGTGAATTATGAATAATTTAATAATAATATATATTTATTTGACTTAATTAAGGAATTACCCATTTATTTATTCCAAAAATGTATATGAATTTTCAGCAGCATAAAACCTCTTTGTTGTTAAAAAAAATAACTGTATTACCCGGCTAAATTGGGAATGCTCTGTTTACTCGCATAAACTTGCAGTAAGGTACTAATTTAACTTTGTAGGGATAATTCTATTACGAACTAGTGTTTTATATATTATTGCACGCGTTAGCTCGGTTTATGGCCCTAAAAGCGATGTATTAGGGCTCACTTTACGAGCAAGTGTGTTGAAAAGAATGTTACATACAAACACACATACAAACATACTTACAAGATACGCGCGAAAAACATAACCCTTTCTTTGCAGTCGGGTAAAAAATATAGTTACCTATGTTTTATCAGGTTCAGTCAGTACCCTTAGCACGAACAGCTATCGAGAAAAAAAACGCGCGTAAAATTACTCGATAGACAATTCTCTATGGAAAATTTCATTTCGCTTATCGGCGATAGATGGTGCTGTACAAATTTCCAATACAAAATTTATCTATCGAATGATTTTACGCGCGTTATTTTTTTCGATAGCTGTTCGTGCTAAGGGTACAGAAATCAAAGCTGGTTTATAAATGAAAATTTTAAACCTAATAACGTGGGGCGCATTTTGTAAAATTTATCATCCATATTGTCTTTAGCATGCGCCCCACGTTTATAGGTTTAAAATTTCTGTAGGTATAGGGTTATAAATATTTACAGAAGAATTTATTTTTTACTTTTTAGTGTTTTTAGTGGTGGACGTGGACAGTGCGCGAGCTGGAAAAGGGGAAGATAGATGTTCATTGCTCTAGAAATGTGGTGCTGGAGGATGCTTGGGACATCATGGACGGAATTCCGCACCAACGTGTCCATATTCCAGGAGCTCGGCATCACGCAGCGTTTATCGGCCGTAGTACGACTGTACTATTTTGACTGACATACTGCAAAATTTTGGCCATGTCTCTAGGCGGGATAACGACTCCATAGAGCGGCTGGTCGTACAGGGCAAATTAGACGGAACAAGATCACGTGGCAGGTCACCGATGCGCTGGACTGACACCGTGTATCCGACTGCGCCAGACAGTCTGCCAAACGGGAGAGATGGCGGGAGATCGTGCGAAAAGCTGTCTGCCTCTACCACCGACGTGGACGCCTCAACGTGACCACGACCGCCCTGCCAAGAGCGAAACGACGAAGAAAAAGCACACGACCTTCTGAGTTCAGTACCCTTAGCACGAACAGCTATCGAGAAAAAAAATGCGCGTAAAATTACTCGATAGAGAAATCTATGGAAATTTTAATTTCGCTATTCGGCGGTAGATGGCGTTGTACAAATTTCTAATACAAAATAGACTATCGAATGATTTTACGCGCGTTATTTTTTTCGATAGCTGTTCGTGCTAAGGGTACTGGTCGTGAAACAAGAATGCGCCGATAAAAGAAAAACCGGTCAAGAGCGAGTCGGACTCGCGCACCGAGGGATTCCGCCATATACTATCATAATAGATATATTATCATCTCATACTCTCATACTCTATTACTAGCGTGATATAGTGTGAGTATATTATTTATTCATCATATTTCAACCTTTAAAGGTTTATGTGACACCGTCATTGCATATAATTAAATTGAAAATGTGTTTTTCTAATAAATAAAAAAAAAAATAAAAAAAATACACTGCAGAGCTGTAGAATAATAAAATTATTATTGCAGTATTAGGTCAGCACCATCTCTTGGCCGATAGTGGAACAATTTTTTTTTCTTAGGCCAGCGCCTTCTCTTGACCGATAGTGGAACTAGTTTAATTTTTCTTAGGTCAGGGCCATCTGTTAACTGGTAGAGAAACTATTGAATTTTTTGTTTGTTTTTTGAATTTCTTAAAAAGTGTGTTATATTAAGACATCGTTTTATTTTTCCTATAATCTTTACATAAACTACTATCACATAGAATTATTTCAGATTTTTCTCTTTGCAAACTTCGGAGGTAAGGGGGGGGAACGGTATTTTTTTTACATTTTTCATCATAAGTCGAAAACTATGCGGCTTAAAAAAAATGTTTTAAAATGTGCAAACAGCGCTCTTTCATATGATACCCCACATGTCCTAGTCGCCCCACTTAAAAAATTTAAGACCCTTTTTCAGTCCCTGTTGTAAAAAAAAAATATTTTTTTATTTCTTACTTATTTGCAAAATAGTTGGGAAAACGTCATCTTATTTCAAGTTGATACCATTAGTAGTTCTCGAGATATCCAGCTGTGACAGACAGACAGACTGAGTCACACCATAAGGGTTCTACCATTTTAGTACGGAACCCTAAAAACGATCGGGAACCGTTGCTTTGCGTTCGTTTTCCTCTTATGGATTTTGACCATAGAGCTACAGAAAAGGCCAAATAATAATGTCGGTACATCACAGTACCAACGTACAAAATGGATGGGGTGCCTATTAAATACTTTTGCTCTATTAAAATAAGAAATGTTATGGAAAATTATAGATTAAGATGTTAAGAGTCCGTACACTTTTTGCCGCTGACTGTCGCTCTCGCGCTCGCACATTTCATGTTTTCTCATGATTTCATGAATCTGAGTGCGTAATTGAAAAATGTGTCTCGGCCACTTTTCGCAATATAAGATTACGGACATTTCAACAATTTTTTCAGTTTCGAGTTGCTGAAGTACAAAAACGAATTAATATCGTCGTCGCTGGTTTTCTTGCCTAATAATAATTGTAAAAAAATAAGAACGACGCCCTTACTTGATGCAGACGAAAAGCAAGAAAAAACTTCAGGATCATGCCTGCAACTGTAGAACTTATTAATCTTATGTCGAAAACTTGCAAATCTCCTAAAATTTAAAGAAAAAAGAAGGTGTTAATACAAGGAATAGGTAATAAAAGTTGATAAATAGATACATAAACTAAGCAAAGAAATATAATACGTACCCTTAATCGAATGATACATATGAAGAGGGTCACCTCTGCTACTCCATGGAAATCTTCTCAATAATATAGTACTTAGGTACTTATTTTAAACCTATAAAAAATTAATTAAATCTTAAGGAAATGTGAAAAACTTTTATAAATATCAACAACAATCCGTTATGAGATTAAAAAAAGTTATTCGTATCAGAAATCATCGAAAGAAAATGTTAAAAAATAGTTTCCAGCAACAAACATAGTTACATATTTACAGCTTATCTCAACGCAAGTGTAAGAAAGTTTTGTATGAGTGGTTTTTAGCCTAAAATATGAAGATGTCGAGTCTCTCCAGTTTATCAATACAAATAACATTTCACCACACTTCACACACACACACACACACACTAATTTTTCATTTTATAAGAATGTTTGTTTTACATAATAGTAGTAACTACTAGTAACCTTTTAGATTTCTTCAGATTCAGTTTTATTTTGTGTTTAACTGCTAAAATAATTCTTTTCTCACTTATGCTCTGAAATCTTATCATTCCATTTGAAAAAGGAATGCGGGGCGTTCCACATTTCCGAGGGGGTCTGGTTCATCACATTCTAAATTTAAAATTCAGGCCAGGAATGAATTTCAATACTTACTTCCCGCACCAGCCACCAGTGCGGGAAGTAGGTACAGTGCGAAGATGATCTGGGTGATCTGCGGCAACTTCTTTTTTTTGTTTTAGCTGTTCACAAAAACAACACAAATCACACTATAGAGGGCGACACCTTCAATGAAACACACACTTTTAAACGTATAGATATATTACCACCGCCGTGGTCAAAAAAAGCGAACGAAAATAATGAATCACATTAGGACCTCATACAATTGTTAAAGCAAAAACATACCGCGATCCACGAGGGTACAGCGCCATCTAGTATTGGTTGGACGAACTTTACTATTGGTGGATCGATGTGATAATGCAACTTAAACACAGTTAATATTATAAAGGTAAAATTATTTAATAGGTACTATAATAACGATACAATAAAAAAAATGGTGCGCACAGAGTATATTACTATAAGAATAAAAACATTTACATTTAATAATTGCCCGAACATGAATAATATAAATTTTAATATTAATTAAATTTAATTAAGTTTCAATTGAAAAGTTTTTTATTTCCTCGCATTTCTTGAGAAAAGCACTATACAAGCCTTGTTCTGGAAGCTACTTGCATTGCCTCGAATGATTAAAGCCCTCGCCTGCGGCTCGGGCTTCAAACCATCCTCGACAATGCAATCGCTAGCTTCCCGTTCACGGCTGTAATGTACTATTAAATTCGAGGCGGGCGCTAATAGCTGCGACACAGTCTTTGACTAATTATATTAACGTTAATCTGATTTTGTTAAAAAAAATTAGACACAAATAAATAATTTTTGATTTTTTTTGTATTTTGAATTGAAGTTTGGAGTGAAAAATCGCTTCGCACCATCTTCGCACCGTAAAATGTCCGAAAAGCCACGATGATGGCCAGCCACCATAATAAAAAAGAAATAGAGTGAAAAGGATGAATGATGTAAAATTGTTGTGTAAGAAAAAGACAGTAGAATATTCAATATTTTTAAATGTTGTCGAACATGAATTAAACAAAATGTTTTAAAAAATAAAATACTTAGATCATAGCCTTCTCTATTTAACAAGCCATGAACTTAAGTTTGGCAACGTCTGTTAGTGTCAGTTCGTGGTCATGGCGTCGGTTAGTCTCCATACTAAATGTATGGGAATATTTCAATTTTAAAAAGTCGATATTTTCTTTCGTAGTAATCGTGCGAGGTTGAAAATATGAAAATAATGTAGTTCTTTTATTGAAGTTCTTTATATATTAAACAATATAGGAAAAATTACAATTTAAACTAAGAAAAAATGGCTGTCAAAGATGTCATCTTTTTTGTTGATTTTTTTAGCAGGGCGTTGATTAACACGCCCTCTAGCTATAAATGATATATCATTAGAAACGTCTTTTAAAGACAAATATTTGCTGTTAAAATACTTTATATTAATTGTTAATACTTTTGGAGTTAAAGGTTATTAAAGTATAAAACTGGTTTATTGTCTATGGGAGTTGATCTACCCCACCTCTAGCATTGAATGGTATATCATTAGAAAGGTTTTTATATGAAAAATATTTGCTGTAAACATACTTTTTATCAATAGTTAGTATTTTCGGAGTTTTAGGTCATTATAATGTTATAAAATTTGGTTGATTTCAGAGCGATTTAACTCTCAAAGAACTAATCGTTGACGTTTGCTGTGATACAATAAAATGTTTAAAATTTAAAGACCTTTCCAATGATGTTAGATTAATTGCTAGAGGAGGCCTAGATCAAAATGCTCATCGTTCTAAAGGACCCCCGAAAAGGTCAAACAATTCGACTCAAACCTCATGTCCTAATAAATAAATAATAATAATAAATATAAAATCTTGATTGAAATAATCTTACATCACATTTTACACCTAGTTTAAACGCAGATAATATAGGAAAAAGAAATAATCAATAATAAAATTATTAAACTATGTGCTTGACGACATGCGATGTTGCCGTTCTGCTTACTTCATGGCTTGGAAATTATAGAAGGCTATGCTTAGATACATAAACAAGGAGGTTGATAAGTAGTTTGAATTTGGAGTATGGAATAAATGAAGTCTCATGTATGAAACAAAAAGGAAAATTAATAAATTATAATAACAAATTAATGTTTTTTTTTATTTTTATTTCTTTATCACAAGGTATGTTACAGATATTCACATAATATAAGTTCCTGCCAAACTGAGTATACAGTTTGTTGGCGGGATGTGCGCTCTTTAACAATTTATCACACATACCTACCTCACAAAACATGCAAATTACTTTTAGGTAAGTACTTATTTCACATAAAAGTATCTGGGAAGCTCTACGGAATCAGGGAATTAACGAAAAATTTATAAATATAATAAAAAACGTATATCACAACAGCACAAGCAGGATAAAATTAGATAGAAAAGGTGAAGAAATAAAAATCAGAAGAGGTGTACGACAAGGCGATCCTATTTCACCGAAACTATTCATAGCTGTACTTCAAAACATCATGAAAGACCTGCCTTGGACAAAAAAAGGAATAAACATCAATGGAAAAAATCTAAGCCATCTAAGATTTGCTGATGATATCGTTGTATTTTCCGAAGACCACTCTGAACTAAATACAATGATAACAGATCTACAACTGGCGAGTAGTAGAGTTGGTTTGGAAATGAACCTCGAAAAGACAAAAGTAATGACTAACCATGAGCAAATCAATATACTAATCAATGAACAGCCATTAGAGTACGTACAAGAATATGTCTATCTTGGGAAACAACTGTCGTTCAGAAAAGAAAGAAATATAGAGGAAGTACATAGAAGAGCAGCGATCTCTTGGAAAAAATATTGGGCTAATAAAGAGATATTCAAATCCAAACTCCCCGTAACACTGAAAAAGGTGGCGATGGATTCAGTTATTCTACCTAGTTTAACTTACGGGTGCCAAACTTGGAACTTTAACAACACAACCCGCAATAAGATCCAAACAACACAAAGAGCGATGGAGAGGAGCTGCTTAAATATTAAACGTACAGACAAGAAAAGACACTCTGACATAAGAAAAAGAACTAAGGTGACGGATGCTCTATTATTCGCTAAAGGTCTGAAATGGAGATGGGCGGGGCATGTTGCTAGATACACCGATGACAGATGGACGTCAAGACTTCTCGAATGGACAGGACCACACGGGACAAGAAGTGTTGGCAGACCAAATTGTAGATGGCAAGACGAGCTGATAGCAGTAGCGGGGAAAAAATGGACAGAGATAGCCAAGGACAGACAAAACTGGGATTCTTTGGAGGAGGCTTTTACCCGTAAGGGGTCCACATAACATAAAATCAAATCACTATTAATCTTTATGTAACTAAATTTAATTTAATATAATCGATTTAATACCTTATATAATTTTCAATATCAAGTTTGCATGAATTTATTTTATTAATATCTAAATGAATCATTTTTTATATCTTTTACTTTAAATACTTGTTTTTTTATAGTATGATATGATTTAATGAAACTAATTTGTGATTGTAAATTGATGTTATTATTATGAATGTGGAATCAATAAAGCTATTTTATTATTATTATTTATTAAGTACTTATTTAAATAAAATTATTTTGTTATTTCGTCCAAACGAGAATTTTTGAATCTAGTTTTTAACACATTTTTACTCAAAGCTGGAATCTGTCTTAAATGTCTGTCTTATGTTTGTAAATTAATAAATATGGCAAACGTTGTTTTTCTGTAAAGCGACAATGTTACAGTGTGTTCTTGTCCAACTAAATGAAACCTAATATAGGTACTTTAGTAATTACCTAAAGCTAAAATTTAAATTGTAAGTTTGTAATTAAGTTTCAAAAAAATTACTTAGAGGGTCGTCATAACAACTCTGTTGCAAAATCTTTTAATAGTTAACAATCATTGTATTACAAGAACCTTCTTGGTATTGAACATTTGAAAGTAACTGCGTTATTTTATTGAACAGCTCGTCTTTGCCATATCAAAACATTTCAATCCCAAAATGCCGCAAATTCAATAGAGTTTTTATTTGATTGAAGAGTACAATGAGCTTGTGCAATATGCGATTAAGTCTTTACGTAATTGAAGGACAATCGTAATGTCAAGCTACATCGAGTTTTTTGACTTTATTTTGTGCTCTATGATGAGATCATAGCCAGCTAGTGAAGCGTGACCACCGGTAGGGTTCCGCAGTTAATTCTATCGCGACCGCAAAACCGCATTTTGATTCTTTGGAATGCGTTACCAAAAAAATACGTGACTGATTATTATATCATATTAAAAATAATCAAACAGTCATGTTCAACATAGGCACCCATTACACACTCAATCAGATTGACAAAGATTGACAAAGATTGACAGAGATTAATTGTGTAACGTCGTTTCAATCTGGCGTGGTTTTGTTTCAATCTGGCGTGGTTTTTTGTCAATCTGGCTTAGGGTTGGCACCTTTTTTTCGAGGTAATAGTATTATTTTCAAAACATTATAGTAGGTACTTACTTTTGGGATATTTATAAAAATGTAGTCCACATTTATTTTAAACTAGCTTCCGCCCGCGACTACATCCGCGTGCGTGGACATTCGAAAAATCGCTAAAAAACAAACATACAAACGAACAGAGAACTTGCAGTCTGCTTATCGCAATCTACCTGCTATTCGATACATGTTTTTTTTAAGGCTGAACTGATTTAGATGAAATTTTGCGCACAGTTTATTAGCCTAGATTAAAACATAGGATACTTTTTATCTCGGTCAAAGATACCCTAGGGGTTTTTATTTTTTTTAACATTGAAATTAATTTGTATTGCTTTGGGAATTTTATAAAAATATAGCCCATATTTATTTTTAACTAGCTTCCTAGCTAGTACATCCGGGTGGACATTTGAAAAATACCCTAAAAACATACAGACAAAAAGAAAAACTATCTCCTGCTTTTTTGAAGTCGGTTAAAAATATTGGATCGCAGTTACTTGTGGTTGATTGTCAATCTACCACAAGTCCACTTGTGGTAAATTGATTTTACACACACACAGCGCCATCTAACCCTAAACTAATCAAGGCATAAGATGGGTGCTAGACAACTGATTTCACTAGGTACCTACTTACTTTTCGAAATAGATAGGTACTTCTTATACGCAGACCGTCACAGAAATTAAAATTCATCATTTCAATTTCATCCGGGAATCGAACCCGGGATCTCTTGCGTGGTAGACTGGCATGTTGAATACTGCACCACTCAGGTCATCGATCGATATCACGCGAAAATTGATGCAAAAAAGTTGGCAACCCTACCAAAAACCACCGTGGATTGCTTGCTGGATTGACCGTGTAACGTCGCATCAAAAACCAGATTGATGTGAAACCAGATTGATGTGAAACCAGATTGATGTGTGTAATGGCAGTCCAACTCAATCGTTTCAGAAATTTTCTCCCTATCCGCACTAAGGTCACTCTTGTCACTTCTCTCATTCTTCCACTCATTGATTATGCCGTGACTTAAATGAGGATCTCTTTAATAAGCTAGACCGCCTCATTAATAAAGCCATCCGTTTTGTATTTTGCCTTCGCAATTATGATCACGTTTCGTCGTACAGATCTCAGCTTAAATAGCTTCCTATTCGTCAACGCAGACAGTTACGGCTGCTCTGCATCCTCTATTCCATTCTTTACAACCCTCACTCTCCTGATTACTTAAAAATGTAAGTTTCAGCATCTCTATGATTCCCATGATCGTAGCCTTCGCTCTGCCAATTCTCTTTCTCTATTTACTCCTCTCTATCGTTCTGGGTAAGTACGAGTATATGTCCGACTCCTTTACACTGCAAGCGACGCGTCTTTGGAACGGTCTCCCCGATTCTATTAGAAGAGCTCCCAGTAAGTTTTCTTTCAAGAAACAAGTTCATGCGCACCTGTTGGAGGGCTTATGTCCGTGATGTGGAAGGGTCAAGGTCACTACCTACTTATCTAAACTCGGTATTTTGTGTTTATAATATATTATATGTAAGTATATAATATATGTATGTCCATCAGCCATTTGATGTCCCCACTGCTGGGGCACAGGCCTTCCTTATGGGTGGTAAGGAGGACGGGCCATAACCCACCACGCGGGCCCAATGCGGATTGGTGGGTGTTAATTATATATATTTATTTATTTATTGAAATGCAAGTGTATAATATATGTAAGTAAGTATGTCCATTTCTTTTCCGTTTGTAATTGTGTGTGTACAGAACAAATAAATAAATATATTATATAATTCTGTATAGATATGTATTTATTGATGTGTATCAATGTATTTTGTATGCATGTAAATATCATTCTTCTTTATTTGTGCCGCATTCGCGTTTATCTGTTTACTGTTGGTTTACTGGTAGATAATGCTATTAGCATTAAGTCCGCCATTTGTACCTTACTCTATGTAGTTGTACAATAAAGATTTATAAATAAATAAATAAACGGAAAACTTCCATCAAATTTCGGCAAAATTTAGTGAAGCTCATGATTCCCAGCAATTGCAAGCTAATTTGCATAGGTAGGTAGCTCGGGATTCAAATCTTCTGAATAAGTTGAACTGATGAATATAAATAAGGATGACACCGAATCACATTACGTTGAACAGGAGCGGCTGCACGCCGGCCGACTGCCAAGTCTCTGACTAAACGGCGAGATTGATCGCTGGTCGACTTGAACAACCGGAGAATCAATTTTACAATTGTATGGGATCTCATTAGATAATTATTATAGTTGCTAAGCAATTGCGCATTTCGATTATCAAATTTAATTATTCCGAATTTAGGTCTACGACACGACGGACGTTACCTTTTTTATGCACAACTGGATTACCTACTTACTTTTTCACTTTCAATCAATCATTACTTAATTATGCTGTTGTGCTCGTACTTTTACTTTTGCCAAAGTCACACATTATGTTTTTTTATGCACAACGGGATAGTTTCCCTAACGGGATAGCCTTCACCTCGCTTGATGTTAAGTGACGATAAGGCCGAAGGTGGAAGCGCACTACACCCGGAATCGTCATCACTGAGGAACTGGCTATCCTAACTCTAACTGCCGGAACACAACAATTTTTAAATTGTTGTTATGGCGTCAGACTTAGGAAAGAGGGTGGTAGCTAGCCAGGTGGACTTGAAATAAGCCCTACCACCAACCAAATCGAGTGCAAATTGTACGCCCCCCTGGGAATCAAGCCCGGGACCCCTGCGTCTTACACGGGTAGGCTCTAGACCACAGAGATGGTTAAAATGGATGGTTAAAGTGGATCGTGGCTGACAAACTTGTGATCATATAAAAATCTTTTTGAATACTTTTTACCGACTTCAAAAAAGGAGGAGGTTCTCTGTTTGTCTGTATATTTGTTTTTTTTTTGTGTATGTCCACTGATTACTCAAAGACGGCTGGACCGATTAAAAAAATTCAAACGTCATTACATTTAGTAAACTCCCAAGTTGGCCTCATTTTTTAAAATTTGGAAATCGGTTCAGTACTTTTCAAGTAATCTTGAAAAAAGCATGAAAATAGTATGATTTTGTGTGAATTACCTCGATGACATATGGTCGTATAACTTCTTTGTTTATGAACTGAATAAGATATATATATATATATATAATTATTTTTTTGTTGAAAAAGGGATGTGTAGTTCTTTAACAAAAAAAATATTAGTTATTTTTTTAAACAAATTGTTTGGATAAAACAGCAGTATTTTAACTCAAGATTTGATTGCATTGCATCATTGCAACCAAGAAAACAACCCCCCTACATAAATTCTATGCTTTTAAAAGAAGCAGTAGGTAATCTATAAGTTTACGTGCCGATAGCTTGCGACAATTCCATACAACATCAAAGGCTGTGATTTACATAAGTTTGCGAAATGTGATATCGTCTATTGCTCATATTAATTAAGCTGTAAGCGTGTCTTCAAACGTAAAGAATATTTGCCATTTGAGTGGGGAGGCAAGAAAGAAAAGATAAATCATTTATTTTACCTAAATTAAGAGGCTAATTTGGTAGTTATGAAGTTGGAACGCTGTTTTAGTAACTGTGCCTCCGAATCTCGCAGGACGAAAACATTGTCATGTGTCGTGAATTCAAATATTTGATACCTATCTGAGATACAATGTTTACTTTTCTAACCATAATAAACGTCATTTTCTAAATATAGTACAAAATGCTTAGTTGATTAAGTACCTACTTAAACTTGTCCAGAATTTAACGTTTTTGTTATTTGTTATTACTATTATAGCTATCCCATCTACTTATACATGACGAATCTTTCAGACGAAGCGTGTAGCACATCTGTTCTACTTCGCTCTACTTCTTAGCAAAGAGCTTTCCTAAATTGGCAGAAGATGATAACGAAGATACAGTCATTTATTTTCTATCACTTAAGGTTGGTGCAATTCAAGAGCTGCAGATTTCGCGAATATTCGCGAATATTGTACGAGAGGACGCGGTTATGAAATAATATAGCTATGACTGACTCGTATCTCCTTATTCTGAAACGTGGATTAAACTTAAACTTGGCCGCCGCTTTTCTTCGATCGCCCGTGCTCCATAGTTATTGTGACTCGGGGCCTGTCCTTGGCGGACACTTCTCTTAATCACAGAATATCTTATCTTCAATTACCTGATTGTTTTCCAAGAACAAGCTAGTAGTCCAAACGGCGGTAATGAGCGTGGGGTCGTCGGCTGCGAGGTGATCGCCCGTGCTCCAGAGTTATTTTGGCTCGGGGCCTGTCCTTGGCGGAGGCACCTCCTAATCGGGCGGCGCGTAAACAATAATCCGCGAAACCGCAACAATTACTTGGTAAACAAAGCGCTTGCCGGTAAGCGGTCTTGCTATTACTCGTACATTAATCATTTTACTTGTAATTGGCATAAAAATAAAGATTATATTAGTGTGTGCTCGGTGGCGCAGTGGTTTAGCGCCTGGCCCAGCGATTGCGGAAGTTAAGCAACGTTCGCAAGGGTCGGTCATGGGATGGGTGACCAAAAATGTTTTTTTTTCTTTTCTTTATTTGTTTTGGAGCTTTTGTAATAAAAATGTATTATCTCGAGCTCCTCCGTGCTTCGGAAGGCACGTTAAGCCGTTGGTCCCGGCTACATTTTGCAGTCGTTGACACCCACCAATCCGCATTGGGCCCGCGTGGTGGGTTATGGCCCATCCTCCTTACCACCCATAAGGAAGGCCTGTGCCCCAGCAGTGGGGACATCGAAAATGGCTGATGGACAAGTGTGTGCAGTAAAACAGTTAATAATTATATAAGTACCTACACCTACGAGTATTAAGGAAAATAATTTCAAAAAATATAGGCAACATTACATTTGTTGCTCCGACCCCTCGGTGGCTATTAAAATCAAAAATAAAAACGGTATATATATATACCTAAATCCTCCTTAGTATGTCCAGTATGTCAGCAAGTCGATCACGACGGACGGACTTCAACAAATTTACTACTCTCAGGATCTGAACCTCCTGATAAATTGAATCCGGGACCATGTCCAGTGGACTTGTCCACGCCAACCAGTGATCTGCTTTCTTTGTCTTTACAAAGTTTTGTTTAAATGCGATAAAGTGCGTTTAAGTCCAGTTCCTCTTACCTTTTTAGTTACTTGCCTATTGATTTAGTTTGTTTGTTTCTTTTATGCATTACTAGTGTTTTGCCTAAATAATTTTATTAATGAGCCTATTGTAGTTGGATCCGATAATTAAGTATGTATTATATGATTTGAATAAGAAAAATGTTACTACAACCACTTCATTAGAGAAAATATGGAAAAAAATATTGCTGGTAAAAAAACCACTTGACCTTAGTAAATGGTGACGCTAGAAAACTGCATTTTAAATAGATTCTCGCCCACGGAAGTCGTCAATCTTTACTTAGTAAAACAGTAGGACTTAATGGCAGTTTTAAAACACCTTGTACACCTTGAGCAATAAAATATGGTACTTTAAATTATTATCGAAGAATAGATCATGTGCAATTGTAAACACTAGTCCATGAAGTACCGTAAGCGTCTATAGGTCATTGGCTCATGAAGAGACAACCATGCTGATTTTATTGCCTCAGATAAAAATACGTAGATAGGCAATAAAAATGTATATTTTTCTTTGCTTTTGACATAAATATTGTAATCTATTGATAGCAGTATAGCGTTTCTTAACAGTCTTCAATTCAATTCGTCTTTCTGATTATTTAAATATGTAAGATGCGATTTACCTTTAAAAAGCAACATAAGTATTTTTACAAAAGATTTAAGAAAATTATTCAAGTTCAGTTGATTGCTGCGGGGATTGTATGTAATATCCGTGGAAGCTCGTAATGCTCGCATTTTACTGGTCAATACAACAAGAATACTTACTGAAGGAGCTAGAGGAGAGATATTAGCTCCCAGTATAATCTAGCCGCTAAGTCCTTTGTGATTTATCGCTGCGCACGCGCCAACCCATTACCGAGTCACTATCAATAATCCTCGTACTACCAGCATTCTGGTGTATCCTGATACTTACTAAGAAGTTACTAAGAAGATCGCACCGTCCCCAACTCCCAGATTGCATTCGCCATTACGAAAATGAACATGCAATAATATATCTGATATATTGCTTCTGACAACAAAAGAAAACTATTACCCATAGGTATAATAACGCAGCTTTTCATAAATTAAAATAACTTTCAACCAGCTTTCAACATTCTTTATTAATCATCAAGGCATTCCTAGTATGCACAGAGTTAACACACTTGTTTCGTACAGTTATGTGGTCAAAACCCGACTGAAGTTTTCAAGTTATCAATAACATTTCTGCAAAGAGTAATCATATCACTTGAGATCGTTGGCTTATAATTTTTCTAGGGATCCAGACGCGGAAAGATATTCTGTTAATATGTTCCTTTTATTTAGGGTGCCTATGATTTTAGCTCAAGTTAATAAATGCACTTTCAATGACCTAATATATTTATTAGGTCAGATATTATTAGATCTGTCTCCAAAATAGTAAATTATGTCGCCAAAAATGAATCACTAAATAATATCAAAACGATTATCTAAAAATGTATTAAAAACCACCTGCATAAAATATCAATCAACAAAATCAGAAATTAAAGAAAAAAAATTTGGACAAAAATAATACATCTGTCTCCAAAATAGTAGCTCTATCGCTAGGGTTGCCAACCGTACTATAATATATAGTATTGTACTATATTTCCGGTCTGCGTACTATATACTGTTGAAGAAATATATAGTACGCAAAAATACTATATTTTTAACATCAAACGCTAAGAAACAAATCTTTAATTTTTTTTATTTGTGATCGTGCATTTTGACTGATTCGATAGCGTCTAGTGTATATCGTATCTGAATTCTGAAAGTATCTGTCTTAGTGCATCAATGTAAATTTCAAAAGCTTCAAATAGCTTGCTACAAATTAGTAATCTGTGGCTTCAAACGATAGTTTGGTCATGGTTGGTCTGCTCTATTTTTGTTTTAAGATTTTGTTGGTAATCATCTGCAAAATATAACATTATTCTTTCTTTGAGAAATATAAATCAAGTCTTAGATAAATTAGTTATGGAAAGTGGTAGCGATAACGCAAGTGCGTCAAGTTCGATTCAAGTGCGATTAAAAAGCGAAAGATACTAAAAAGACTCCAAAAATGTCCAAAACTTGTTGAAAAATGCAAAAATAAATTTAAAAACTGAAAAATATAGTTTTTATAAAAATAAATGAGTAAAAAAAAATATTTGCCTATTAAATACTATATTTTTTTTAAGTGTACTATATTTTTTATAGCTTAATTTGAAAAATACTATATTTCGTCAAAGACATGTTGGCAACCCTATCTATCGCATCTATCGAAAAATCAAATCACCAAACTATACTAACAAAAATATTTGTTGGAAATAATTATGTGTGTATAGTGATAATTAATTGGTGACAAATATAAGCTTTAGTGTTTTAGTTTATTTTAATATTTAGATACCTATTGAAAATATATAGGGAATAGAAACCCTTCAGTTTTATATGCAGTAAATTAATTTTATTTGTGGAATTTCAATAGATTCACTTTCGAGCTACTGATGTCATTCCTCCTTCTATCATTTGCTTGTTTTTCGTTAATGTAGGCACACCTACAACAAAAATATTGAGTTTGAAAGAACTTGAAAATCAATTTCGACTTTATTTCGAAACGAGAACCGTTCGCCGCGGAATTCCAAAATTATTACTGTGAACACAACTCTATCGTCTTTTGAGGCACTTAATCATTTTATGCGATGTTTATTCACTCATACTTATCTCGTAGAGCAAAAAATATGGTAATAACATGCAAATATTTTATCCTATGTTATCCTTTGTCAGGGTACACAAGGTAAGGCGACAGAAAGCCGGCACAACAACGGTACTACTAACGTGCCTAACTGGACCACTGAAATTAAACTTACTTAAGACTTAAACGACGGGTTTACGATTTACGAATTTTATTGAAGAACAATGACATAAAATTATTCGATTATCCTACTGACCTATTCGATTATCATATTAATAAGTATGTTTAACGGCACGGGTCATTGTCACTTGTTGTGTTTTAACTTGCGGAAATGCATAACGTGCGCATGTTTAGGTAGTAGATCTGTAACATATAATGTGTTGCTTTCTTTACTTTGACTAAAACTTTTATCAAAATAATAAAGTATCTCGGAGTATGTTTCTTTGAATCTTTTTATTTACAATAGGTACCTACAGGGTAAAATTAATGGTTTGACTTGACTTACGAAATGGCTATGGATATGATTCATTCTGTGCTGAACAGCCTTTACTTACTTCATTACCTACCTACACCCAGATTAGTTTAACGGTTAGGTACTATCCTCATTTCACATATTCAGTTACAGGTTCAAATCCCGTATGGGCCAAATGATTACTATGTGATGTGAACATTTGTACTAAAATCATTAATTATACAGCTAATTAGTTTAGACAGCTAAGCAAAACAATATAAAACTTACATTGTGCTTACATTAATTTATTATTTAGTTAATTAATTAACACTCGTATTGTTTGAATACCCAGGAACAATATTTTCTTGTGGCAATGGCAACCTAATTAAGCAAACAGTAATGATAATATAAGCCCCTACCTAGGTACCTACCTACATTTTGTACTTTTTTCCCATGGGGAGTGGTTAATTCTACAGTTAGTGGATGACCACTGGCGAGAGTTCCTGTTTGCTTTCAATCAGTATTTGCATAGAGGTTGTCGGGAGTGTGCGCCGGCTGAGGTGCGCGCGCGCAGAGGTTTGTCTCATACAGCACCGGAACGTCTGTTTGTCTTAACGCAATACCTTTCAATGGCTATCCCGAGTTCATTGGCACTTTGTCTTTGGCGCATCCATAGATTTGTGCAGTACTCATGCGCATCACCGTTTGTACAGCACGCACCCACCAAACTGGTAACTAGCCTCGTAACATGATCTTTGGTATGCCATTAGCGTGTTGACACGTTAAATATTAAATAATTGTGCTTTAACAAGAGCTTTACAACGTTTAAGTTAGCTAAACGTTTAATTTAGACCCGAAGGCAGCTTCCACGATTCGTGATATCATTACATTGGCAAATATCATAAACGTGTAGGGAGTTTTGTTTGGTAACGGAAAACATACTAATGGTTCGTTCCCTTCCTTCGTTTTCCTTTCCTTTTTGTTTTTTAAGTACCTAGTTATTCAGTATAGATGGAATAAACCTACATAAAGGAAGAAATTGCAATTTGGCAATAAGGCCGCCTTTTGTGTGCTTTCTCTGTTTATTGATTTTCTTTGTAATATGTCCTGTCTTAGTGTGCAATAAAGTGTTTTTATTATTATTATTTTTATAAAGGAGTATTTATAAGAGTCATTCGAGTAACATTGTAATAAAATATTTATTCTTTCGTACACAGATTTTATGGGTCATAGTGCAAATAATGTTGGTTGAAAAAGGCAGTATAATTAATCTAAATTAAGCTCCTAATTTTTGCGCGTCTACGAGCATTCACCTCAAAGGCGCAACAATAATTTTGGACTGTCATTCAGATCCGTGTACTCTCAATTCCACGGCAAGAATGAATTAGTATGCAAAAAAGTGTTCGATTTGTCTTATACGCACGGCAGTTACGACTATATTTTATTACTTCGACAGAGTAAACTCTGTGATGGATTGAAGGGTATTTTTCAGTTTCATATTTTATTATCAGTAAGTGTATAAAATTGATATTTTTTATCAGTTATTTCGTCTTACACACAGTAACTATTTTTATTACAGATCCATCCATCTCAACAACAAGACTTATTTTCATTAACTACGTTGAGTAAAAAAATAATTACTTATATCGAAAAATCGACAAACAAAATATTCACTCACACCAGTAGTGGCGTGTCAACAGCAGCAGGCAGGACATAGTCTGCAAAAGATTCGTGGTGGTTGGCCGTGGGATTATAATCTTTTAGTGCTATAACACAAAATTTTACTCGAAAAATACTAATCTTCTCTCACATCAGAATGTATCAATTACTATTGTACCCTTGTTAACTAACCAAAACATCTTTCGTTTACTAAAATAAGGCAGCCTAACGACACCATTTTGCATCACCTTTTTAACTCTATTTGAGCGTGCCACAGGGCCGTGTCGCCACATGTCAATATAATTTGAAAGTTAGTGTTAAATAAAACGGTGTTCAATATTGTGTAACAAAACAAGGAACACAAAGGGCGTTACACTCTACGTGCAAACATTTAACCAATAGGCAGAGGCGCGCGTGTCTCACTCACACTCTCGCGCCGATCATCAAATTATCGCCAGCCGTTGCACAAAGAAAATAGAGGTGCTAATGAGGCCAATAAAATCTGCTTCAATAAAAAAAAACGAGTAATCATCCAAGCGTCTTTTTCTATGCGAATTTTGTGACCGAACGCACGTATGAGTGTTAACTAAACAAGCCCACACGCGTCACTCTTGTCCTAATAACGATTCCACTAATGAAAACATATACATAAGTCAACAGCTAATATAACGGTAATTACTACGCAAGGAAATAAACTTTTCACACGTACTTAATGGACAAGTTACCGACAGTACCTCATCTTATATTAGTATCTGTGTGCCTCGAATGTAATATAATTTTATGCGAACTCATTAAAATAACAAATTTATGGCTAGGAAAATTGCGAGTCGTGATTAGAGGTTTGCAATTTCAAGTCTACAGACGCCTCGCGACGGAAATGTTTAATAGGCCTCTTTTTAATGTAACTCTACGAAATGGCGCTGTCTTAAACTAAATGCTAGTATTTCTCCATAATAAACGAATGAATCTATTTGACGCGCTAAAGTTAGAATGCAAAATTGGATATTTACAGGATGCATGCATAACGGTTATGAAGTAAATGAAATACTTTCATTAAATTATAATAATGTTGGATTGAATGCCTGAACAAGTTTGTGTGAAAGAGAGTTAGAAATAAAAAGGATCGAAGAGAAATAACCATAAACTTATTTATACTAGTATTAAGTTTATGGAAATAACTTACACAAACACTTCAATTTCTTCATTCAACCTGAAACATTTTCTTTTCTGAGTTTGGTTTTCAGTTGTATATGGTGAACCCTTTTTTTATGTCGTAGAAAATGATTTTACGAATACCCTGCACGCCCCCCACCCCCGTATGTCAGCAAGAGGTTCGGAAGTATAGGGTGTAATTTTTATGTGATAAGTATAACAATTTACTCGTACCTACATACCTACAAAACGACGATGTAATTTATTTTATTTGCGCTATGCGTGCTATGAGACTAGAAATGTTATGTTCTAGGAACAACGGGAAAGAACCCATAGGTTTTGATAGCAAAATCAACCAAAACCTATGGGGTTTAAGTCGAAATATGCGGCATAAGTAGTTTAGTTAGATAATAATCTTTTGATGCTCATGACTCAGAAGCTGGATATTCTACAAGTTAGGGTTCGCAAACATTAGTTATTGATAAAAAATATAAAATTGACTAAGTAATAAAATTTCCTTGTAACACATGAATCACCATTTCAGATAATTTCATTTTATAAAAAATCTACCTCAGTAAAACCAAACTTATCAAACAAAAAAACGGAAAAGTTTAAGCACAGTCTTGTAGTAGGTATCTACTGTACTGAACTGACTCACTCTTCAAAATACCACTTTGTTTAGTCGACTTTCCAACCACAACAATTTGATGTTGTTAATGGCAAATATTCATTTCAGAATATTGTTCGGTAGCGCAGTAGTTTAGCGCCTGGCTCTGCGATTGCGGCGGTTAAGGCGAGGCCAGTTCACGAAATTTACTCTTTCACTATGTCTTTAGAATAAGGTTGAATATTGCATAACTTTAATTGACGCTTCGTCAGAAATTTGACGAACTTTAATACATTTTTATTGATTTCTGAAATACTGGATCATTTATTAAAAATGTACTCGGTTATTGTGTTAGATCGATAAAAAAGCTATCCTTTTTGCATAAAAAATCATATCACTGTCGTTGAAAATTACGAAATCTGACGATTTGAAATTTAGTTTTATAAGTTTTTATGGTGTTATTCAGGATTTTTTTACAGAGTTACCATGCCATTTTTCAATATTCTGTTCGGTTAATTTGCTTCTTTGTTTCTTTTTCAGTCTACAGTAATTTTCGTGAAGTAGAATTTTACATCAGTTCATCACATTGGAAGTTCAAAAATCAGACTTTTCATCAGATCGTGAACTGGCCTCGCCTTAAACAACTTTCGCAAGGGTCGGTCATGGGATGGGTGACCAAAAATTTATTATCTTGAGTTCCTTTCTTGCTTCGGAAGGCACGTTATGCCGTTGGTCCCGGCTGCAATTGCAGTCGTTAACACCCACCAATCCGCATTGGGTCCATGTGATGGGTTAGGACCCATCTTCCTTATCCAACCTGAAGGAAGGCTTGCGCCCAAGCAGTGGGGATATTAAAAATGGCTGATGTCGAATGGCAAATATTCTTAACCTATTTGTATAGACTACCTACAAACTAGAAAAAAACAATCTTTGATTTTATCATGCAGGATATGTGCAAATGAAAATAAAAGTTATAGAGTCAACTACTAAAGTATTAATTTCCTATTTTGATTAAACCTTGATTAATTGGTTGTTTGGTAGTATTTTTTGCTACAGGTAACTAATAGTCGTTTTGATAAATTAAGTTTTGTATTTACTCAAGACATTTCCGGCAAAACTTATTTAACACGATATTACATGGTTGTTCATGTCAGATATTCATCGCAGATTATTTCTTGAAAAACCATAATCTTCATTGATACTGCTTGGCTGAGTACATTGTTTTGTTATATCTACATTCATAATTTCGTGAAAAACCTCCCATAATGTTTTTATTAAACCTGTTGAGTTCAAACTTTGAAATAACCATAACACCAGAGCAGGCGGTGTTGTTTTGAAATTTTACATGGATATTTGCGATTTGGGAAGCAAAAAGTTAATTGGCGCCGCATTATTAGGCGGGGCGGTGGCGGCGGCGCGGGCGCAGCGCGGCGCGGTCAACGCTCGCCGCCCAACGTCGGAAGGTCGCCGCGCGGCCTTCTTTCGGTGAACCATCCGCCTCTAACGTACCTGCGCCGGGCACCCTGTATTTATTTCGATACACTTACAGTTATGTGTGCTCTCGTGAGCATATGTGGGTTATGTATCTGTGCCGACATGAATTACTCCGAACGAAGCTAATTGAATCCAACCAACGCTCTCTACGAAAAAACTCAATTGCAGAAAGTGATGGCGTGTCAAATTTAGCGCATCCATCGTCCCGTGCGTGGTTCATTTAGGCGCCTTCGGATCTCACGACGATATTACCATAATAACTCTTTCCTGTACTTCGGTGGGAATGCAAGTAGATGAATCACATCGAGCTTGAGCGCAGTCATATGCGCAGTCCCTTTATGTCGCGCGATGCGAAGAAGATATTGTAAATATTGTGTTTTATTAAAGGTTGCGTTGCTAAATTGTTGTGAAAGCGTTCTTTATGTTAAATTTAGGTGAAGGCACCAGGTGAGGGTAAGGTTAGCTGAAGCTGTGACCCGAACGTTCGTCAATCCTCGACGTCAATAGATACATACTATGCACACGTCGAATTTTAACATTCAATGTTATTTATTTTGTTCGATTAGATCGTATTCACATTAACGTGTCATTGGAGCCTTTTGCGACACGATTTCTCTTCTTGACAATTCGCTTCTTCTCGTGAATGCGTTTTGCAAAAAAATTCAAATCATGATCTCCTAATAAAACATGTGGCATGCTTCACAAAGAGCTATGGTGACCTCGAAATGAAAATCATGCAGCTCTCCTAACCGTTATAATAACGAGGTCATTTATCAACTTTGGATTTGTTTCTGTCTGTACGCATTAAGATATGTATTACATGATAGAATATGATACATACGTCGATGGTCAGATTGGATGAGCTTGTGTTAGCTTTCACTACTTACGGCTTAGGTAAGTTAATACGCCGGTAACGTGTATAAACACCTCGCCTTGTTCCACATTATTAAGCTTCGATAATATCAAAATATTGGTACCACTTTCTTTTTTTTATACGCAAATTCATAATGTAAATCACAGTCAAAACAACCGTAGCTTTTACAGCTTTCAATCAGATAAAATATCCTTCAGACACTTTCTAAGCTGTGTTTTTATCAGTTTGAGTCATATTTGATCAGTTACTAACAAACAAATATTTTTCTTGATCACGTGTATTATCATGTCAGACTGCCTCATTCTTTATTCATACAAGGAGCTTATGTAACTAGAGTAGTTAACTAGCAGCAACTACCTACAATTGAACAGTAACAAACAGAATTATCTATAAAAGATTTATGTGCAATTGTTACAATGTTGCAAGTGTAATCGCGCAAACGGTCATTTTAATGTAAATTCGTAGATTTCGCGATTCATACACAGGCTGAGTCCGTGATAGAGCACAAGTCAAGCTCTCGAACCTTGCCGTTGCCGAGGAGGAAGTATACATCTCACGGATAGCTCTTCCAATATCGTGCCTGCGTAATTGAACAGTAAATCAAACAAACTCGTTAACAGACAGACAATCTCACGTTTTTTTCCCTGTGCAGCGAGTACCTTTGTGACTACGTAATGTTTGTATCTACTCTGATAGCTTTTCTGAATAAAATAAGCTATAAATATTTACTAAAACACTCCTTTTTCCGAGTTTATGCTTGGACACGTTTGCTTAATATTGTACTATTGACCTTAACGGACTACTGAGCATATTTTTATAAACTATTAGTCTTTTAAAAAGTAAACATACTTTTGTGATTTAAAATTCAAATACACTTTGCAACTACTTCATTTTATTTCAACTTTTTCTAAGTGTTTTTAAATAGGTAGCGTAATTGATGTTTCAGGAATATAAGAACCTTCTAGTTTTGTTTTCCGTTGTAACTTGTAACTATTAAGATAATAATGGGGAATATCTGAAAAAAATGGCTGAATATTTTTTATGAATAAAGTTTATGAATATAAGGTTATGTTCGAAAATTTACGGAAGTAACAGCAGAATTGATTTAGGTTCAAATAATTTATTTCTCATAAAACTTCATAGTTTACATCCAATGAGAAACAGGTTTTAATAAGTATTTCTTATGTGGCTATTTGGATACCTTAGTAACCACATTGTCAGTTGACTTTTTTTAATATGCGATTAGGGAATCTCTATTCTGCTATTACTTCCGTACATTTGCGAAGACAGTGTCTTTTTTTTTACGCAACCAAAAATTCTGAAACTTTTTTCTATTAATGAAGGAGATTCTTATTCGAAATTCTTACAAATTAAAAATATACAGCCATTTTGTTTGTTTTTCAGATGTTCCCCATTGAGGAAAGACGAAATGACAATATTTGCAAAGTTGATCAACAAAAGAAGGAACTAAGATACGTCGTCACGACAGTCCAATGTGGGGAAATGTGGATTTTAATGGAATCCTATTACTTACTGGTACTTGACTGGTACCATTTGCCATCGTTTGTAAAGCCCGACGGGCTGTCAAGCGTGATACCATAATAACGTTATTTGATACCTGGAACCTACGCACGCTCTTCTCCTTGCAGATAATGCTTTCACGTGTTCTCACGAGCTGATTTAAGTTGGTCAACTGTTAAAACAATTTGGGTCCAAAACCGTGTGAACTGACGAGTTGAATTGTTTTAAATTATGGTTGGAATTTAATGAGGCCGTACGAAAGTAGAGTGAAAAATATCATATCGACAGCGACTCAATTCAGTCAATCTTGTAGATTTCCATGTTTCAGATGAATGTGTTACAAGGATCCTGTGCTACATTTGCTGTTTAATATTATTTATGCATTATTTTTCGATAGACCATAATTTATCGAAATGAAACAGTATGAATTGTAGGTACAGTGAAGAGCACTTAGTGAATTTATTCAAGTTTTGAGGTGCGGGATTGATCAGAAAAGCAAGCCAATTGACATGTTTTTTTTTAAATATTGTCAATTGCATGGCCTTAGGACTTTGGTTACCTAATTTGCAGTTGGCTACATTTTTTTAAATAATAAATAGTCTAAACGCAAATAGACTATTTTTGTCGATAATCAACCTCATTAATGGGCAAAAGCACTAGAGTTGCCACTATGCAGTTTATCATGAAAAGAAAAAAAAGAAAAAAGTGGCGGTTTTCAGGGTTTATAATAATAAAATACAGGGTTGTATGCATTGCATGGTATCCTATCTACCATAGTTATTGCTTTAAGGGTTCTTTTTTTGTAACACGTTGTATTTATTTTCATAATTGTTTAATTATGTCTATGTAGAAGGTAATAACTTGCAAAAATATTTGTGCTTTTTGGAAATAATAATACACTCGCCCAGTAAGAAAGCCGCACAAGGGAGTGGTTTTGGTGAAGAGGACGTAAACTTCAAAAATGATCACAGGGTCGTGATCGAGGTTCTAAACGAGCACTTGAAAGAAATGGGATCCAGGTGGGAAAGTTCGAGCCGAGGGGAGCCGGCGTAAAACGCAAGGGAAAATGAAACCGCCCTCGCCTCCCGCCCCAGTAATAATACCGCAAATTGCTTCTCTAAAACAACTTTATTTACCTATTGCAAATTGCTACGATTACAATTAATTATATTTGCTTCGGAACGATACTCACGCGTTTTCACGTCTGATGTATGATGTAAATAGTTAACGACCGTCCTTGCGAAGGCCGACCATTTATGTTTAACTAATAGCGCATGGATGATGATAACCGTGTAAATTCTAATCCTATGTACTGTACCTACGTGACGGGTTTCGCTGTATTGCGCAAACCGTAGTGCAGAGTATACGGAAGTATAACCTTTAACATCGGACCCTGTCTAAACAAACGCTGATATAGAATTACTTCAATATTAATGTGCACGACTTTAATTAAATTAACGAAAAACCAACAACACGTTTCACATAAAATCAGAATTAAATTTTCACGTTTTTACGCAGTTTTAATTCAATCTTTCGTGAACAGTTGTATACTAATCTAACTAGGAGCTAGCTAACTTAATAGAAATACCGTTACTTTGATTAATAATACTTACCTATAACGATAATTCAACAATTATCGTTACATACGAACAAGTAAAAGGCTTCGATGAGCAGTCACGCAAAAAATATTAAAGATAGATTACTTTCACTTTGATTCAGTAGTACGGACAAAAACATTGAAAACAAACGCTTTGCCAACCTGACATTGACTTAATTCACCTGAGTTAATTCACCTAGGTGAATTAAGTATTAAATTGCCATAACCAGTAACGTAAACGTAAATGAAAAAAAAAGTTTTTGAGTTTTCTAATAGAGCTCTCTGTTAAAGCAATGAATGGTGTGAATGTTAGTTTACAGATTTAATATATTTCTCGTTAATTAAAATCTTTATTGTGAAAAAAAAATCATAAATTAACGTCTGGATTCGCGATATAAAATTGAAATATCTTCCAATTATGTCGATCGTTTGAAAGTTTAAAGACTAACAGCATAAATTTTGCTGATTCAAACCGGTAAGACATAAACAGAGTGTCAAGTTAAAGGACTATTACTTATTTTGATCTTGTAGATATTATAAGTGACTTTTGACTTTAATACCGTTTCCGTTACACCTTTGAACTGTCTTTAAAACCAATCTAAAGATGAGCTTACATAAAGAATGTCGCGCACTTTAGTCCATGACCAAGACCCCTGTAGCTGCCATTAGACCAGAAAGAATGACAGTTTGTTTGACATTACGGTGTCTATATGAGTATACTTTCTATTTTCAAATTGATTGACGCAATGGATACAAAACTGTCATGGTAATTTTATTTAAATAGAGTTATTTTAAAATTTAAATAGATTCATGAAAATGATAATAATTACCTATATCTTATTAATAATTAGTAAGAAAATACTCGACTTCCAATCACTTTCTCATGTTTCTACTTGCTGAATACCAATATTGATATTTATTTTATACTCTTTATTTTTGTATGATTATAAACATTTACGTTTTAAATGTTGCTGACGTATAGGATAAGTACGTACGGGACAAAATAATTATGAAATGGTGACCTTTCCATAGTAAAGTACCATTACACTCGACGTTAGATGCCTCCATAATAGCAATAATATGAAGGTTTCATATTCAATTAGGGTTTAACATAAATAATTGCTGTCTAGTCATTTATATGGCTCATCATCAATTATGTTGGATTCGTCAAACTGTCAATAAATTAAAAAACCTCATGACTCTATGAAAGAAATATAAGCACATCAATTTACCATTAAAGTGAGAAGATTAAATCTTACTGCATGTAATAAGGACATTGTTGAAGCATTAAATTAGCCACGAACTAATTAAATGTACTTAGTTAGTCTGGCGTGCTAAAAATGATATGTCGCACACTTAGTGCTCGCCGGCGCTTGCGCACGTTACGGAATGTCGCGCAACAATGTTGGTTTTCTATGTAAGTATAAGAATATCATGTTACATGTCTGGTCTGTGGCCTGTGCGAAACAAATTAAAAATAAAAACAAATTAATTTAGCAAAGGGCGATGGCGTTAAGTCTATAAAGGCTCTTAAAATGCCACTAATTAAAAGAGATTAATTACGTACCTAACTCTACGTGACTGTACTACAACAACAGGGTAAACTTCGAAAACTGATATTTGATGTTAGTTTTTTCTTAGTAAAAACAAATTCAAAAACAAAGGAACATCGTCTGATAGACCTTCAGATTCATTTTTGGTTTGAAACAAAAAGTTTTGATTGTAACAAAAATATTATCGAATTCATATCATTCAAACATCTAAGGATGTCACCAACTGGACATTAAAGAATGTTTTTTTGTAATTAAGAAGGTCGTGGCCAATATTTGGGATCTTGGAATGGAACGATTGGAAAGATTGATGGGTGGAAACTTGTAAGGCCGCGCACTAGATGCGTACGTGCGCCCGCGACGATGATTGATGTGGAGGCAGTGAAAGCATTTAAGTGGATACACACTTCTTCTATAGCGGTACCAAACCCTACCCAACTGATACGACAAGCATGGAAGGAGAAGTCATCACAAGGGTTCCTTCTTTTAAAGATAATTGTTACTTAAGCTTGATTAAAATTAATTGGAACGAATTAAAATAATTAATGCATATATATGGGCACTGGATATAGTTTATTACTCGTAATAAATAATTTCAAAATGACATTCTTAAGTAGCAAAAAATGTTGAATCCATTGCGGTGGCAGAAATATAGTACGTATATTGTTAAATTTGACAAAGAAATCAATAAATAAAAAAATTAAGTACCCCAAACAGGTTCACAAATATTAAATCAAACGAAATACGAAGCTGGTGATGTTTTCTTTTATAACTGTAATCATCCAGATAACTGTAATATAGGTACTTTGTTTGTACTTACAATGCATCAAGTCAACATATAACTGGAAACAAAGCCATACGTAATTGCGCTCCTAGGTATGCACTACGCACGGAACTCCAAAAAGAACGTCCAAAACATGCGTAACAATTTTTCTCCTACATTGCACAATACAAATTTGTTAACGGGAACCAACCATCTACACTCAACTTTTTTGTTTGTGCATTGGCGAGTATAAATTGATAATGTTGGTAATTTGGCGTTCGGCCGAGTGCCGTTGCCCGCTACGCTAATGAGTTTATAATGGATATAATGTGGGATGATAATATATTTTCCGGATCAATGTCTAGGTCGAGTACGCTGCACTACATCTTGTGTTTTAGTAAATACATATATGCAATTTAATGACAACGAGTTGTACCACAGAATCTGAGTTACATTAGGCATTTTATAGTACCTATAAACAAGGATAGCAAGGTTTATTTCTGGTGATTTTATTTCAAACCATATTTTAATTAGGTATATAATAACAGGTATGCTTTCACTGCACCAGTTTGGTAAATTAAAGAGTAATGAAGGAGATAAAAGAAGCTCTACAGAAAAGGTTCTAATTAAGTACTGGCATTATTTCCTAATATCCGATACTCGGCAATATCGACACCAAAACAATGAGGCGTGCACGTCCGAAGGTGTGAGCGAACATCGCAAACAAGCGTAAATTATCACGAGGGCAACACCATCAGATCAGTCGAACGAAACACAGCTTCATTACCTACGGAGCGGAGAAAGAACCGGTAACATTCTATTTCATAAATTATCACATTGCACCTTTTCGTGAGACGGCACTAAGAAAACATTTCGTATCTGGCAAACAAAAAATACTAAATTGAGTGCCTGCGGGGCTAGATGCAGGAAGTGTTTTTTAAAACACCAGTAACTCCTATTCTGTATAACAGTTCAGTAACTCGGAAACTGAAACGTCAATAATACCTATTCGAATTTTGTGTCGATCGAAAAATGTGGTAGTGAGAACTGAAAGAACAGGAACATTTTGTATGTCCCCGCTGCTGGGGCACAGCCTTCCTTATGGGTGGATAAGGAGGATGGGTCACTATAACCCACCACGCGGGCCCAATGCGGATTGGTGGGTGTTAACGACTGCAATCCAGGACCAACGGCTTAACCTTCTGCCTTCCGAAGCACGCAGAACCTCGAGATAATAAATGTTTGGTCACCCATCCCATGACCGACCCATGCGACAGTTGCTTAACCTCCGCAATCGCTGGGCCAGGCGCTATACCACTGCGCCACCAAGCTCCTCAGTATAGTATATTAATAGACATTATAAGATTGTGGTGAAAGGAACTAATTCGATTTACTTTATGAGCGTAGTTCTAAAGAAACATTGTGCGTTACCTATACCTAAGTAATTGATCGATCGAGTTTTCAGAATAACTCTGCAGCTTCGAAAACCACCGCACCGTAAAACATTTCCAGGATTTCTTAAGAATCTATGTCACGCAATCGTAACTGGAAATTGGATATATTTGCGGCTTCGGATCCCAAAAATATTATTAGCACAATGATGATATCATGCGGTTAAACAAGACGGTTACGATCGTGGAACTGTGATCCAAGTAAAGGTCAAAATTAAACGAGTTAGGGGAAAAAATATTACCAATTTAATTTGATTGTAACGTCATGGACAATAAATAAAATAAACATTAATTAGTATTACGCATCATTGACGTGAATGTTAGTTCAAATAAGATACACCCTTTCTTATATAAGTATTTATACGTGATTTATTTATTGTCTTTATAATAATAAAAACGCAGTACCTAGCATTTGTAGCTGATATTTTATCATAGTAAGACAATATTTGGAGCTCGGTGGCGCAGTGGTTTAGCGCCTGACCCAGCGATTGCGGAAGTTAAGCAACGTTCGCAAGGGTCGGTCATGGGATGGGTGACCAAAAATTTATTATCTCGAGCTCCTCCGTGCTTCGGAAGGCACGTTAAGCCGTTGGTCCCGGCTGCATTTTGCAGTCGTTAACACCCACCAATCCGCATTGGGCCCGCGTGGTGGGTTATGGCCCATCCTCCTTACCACCCATAAGGAAGGCCTGTGCCCCAGCAGTGGGGACTTCAAAAATGGCTGATGGACAAGACAATATTTAGATAATGTAACACATCGTACTCACGACAGTAAACTTAATAAGTTAGGTAAATAGCTTTATTGCAAAGAAGCAAGTTTTCGGAGCCCATCGCAGATTTATAGCTTTATTGCAAAGAAGCAAGTTTTCGGAGCCCATCGCAGATTTTAAGATACTTTACCATCCAGCACAATTTGACAACAAACGTGAAGAAACTACGAATATCGGTTTTATATCTTTTCTCAATTTACTCTTGACTAAATTTAGATAATGAAATAAAATTATGAAATGACGATTATTCAAACTTTAATCAAACGCAAGAAACAGTAATACTATCATAGTACGAGTATGTCAGTGAATAGCAGTACCCGAGCAACAAGCCGAGAGGCTGCCAGGTGGGACAACAACACAAATATCCGGTTGGCAAGGAGTCAAAGAGGCGATCGATACCAAACTTCCCGTTTAGGACTATCTGTCCACTTAATATGTTAACTGTCTCGATTAGGTAGGTATATACAAAAACACGGTTAATATACTCGTACCACTGTTTTACTCGGATATAATGATTGAAAACCTTCAACAGACTTAGTATTACCACCACAGACCATACAACAAGTAATTACCACTTAAAAGCGGTTATATACTCGTAGTTATACTTAGCTGTCAAAATAAATGGATTTTGAGGTCCTAGTTTGGTTTCTGGATTGTATCTCCTGGGTGCTGGTTGTGAAATCATCAAAAAAAAAATTTTTATTTCTGTGCACACCGAAGTTTCCACCATAATGTCGACTTTCATTGAAATTAGATTTCAGTAGTCACACTCAATTGACGAGATTAGATCAACGTTATTGAATAGGCTTTAGATTTTCCGTAAAATTGTTCAGTTGCATGATATAAAAATAATTTCAATTTACTGAATCAATTGTCAAAAAACAAAAGACGTCTTGACAAGTGGGTACTTTGATGGGAGGTGATGTCCAGCGTCTGATGATGAAGTGGAAAGGCACAGGAAAAATGCATAAAACAATTATTTACTAAAAAAACTGATAAAAAAACACGTTTTTAAAACAAACAAAAATATAAAATCGGTCTAAAACACATCTATAAAAACAGACTAGAAAAATGGACGTCCGTTTTTTATAAGTCTGTTTTTAGTCCTGTGCCTTTCGGCTCCATCATCAGACCCTGGACACCACCTCCCATCAGAGTACCTGTTATCCATCGTTTCATGTTGCCGTTGTTTCTTTTGTTTGTTTGAATTTCGAAATCAACGATTCATTTACTTTTGAATATTTCCACATATATTTACCTACTTGTCAAGACGAATCAAACGAGACCAAACTTGATGGGAAAACGATTTTTTTTTTCGCCTTTCTATAGTAAGTCGGTCAGCTGACCAATACATTTTGTATGGGAGTATGAAACATTTTTTTCGTTTTTCGACCTATGTTCCATGGAGAAAGTTGTTCAGTTTCAGCATCACTATCACCTTTTTCAGGATCTGACAGGGTTTTTTGATACACGATGTAGAGTTCCTGTGGCCTTCTTACGGTTCGATCACCAGACCCTGGACACTATATTTCCCAACAGAGTACTTATCGAGACAAATCAAACAAACCCATACTCGATGTAGTTGCATAGTTTTATTACAGAGTTTCTGTGCCCTTCTTTAGGCTCCATCATCAGATCAGCTCAATGACACTATAAATAATATTGCATTGTCTTTCAGTTCTGATATGTTTCAAGTTTCAAGTTTTTAGCTCGTTGGGAAGCTAGATTAAAATTGTTTAAAAAATTTGTGGACAAAGATACAAACAAATAAATAAATAAACGAGAAAAAAAACAAATAAAAAAGTGTTAAAATAAAACAGGACTAAACTAATAGTTAGTAAAGTTAGTGCAAAATTGCTTAACTAGTTACTAGAAGCAGTTTCATTAATTTATACTCATTAAAGCTATTCAATTGCCATAATACATCTTTCGTTGTAAAATAATTATCAATTATAAAATACCTAATCAAATAAAACAAAAAGTAGTGTGGCCTAACTAGATTAATTGCCAAAATAATGTGTGACTTTGGCAAAAGTAAAAGTACGAGCACAATAGCATAACTAAGTAATGATTGATTGAAAGTGAAAAAGTAGGCGATCGAATGACCCAGCCGCCGGTCTCGTGATTGAATGTGACACGGAAGATATTTGTATGAGGTTACGTTACTATAGCTTTCGCCCGAGACTTCGTCTGCGTGGACTTTCAGAAAATCCCTAGGGAACCTTTGACCGGTATAAAAAGAAGGTATCCCTATATTTTAATTTAAGCTATAAACTATCTGTGTGCCAATCCAAATCCAGCCATTTTTGCGTGATTGAGTAACAAACAAGTTTGGAAACTTTCACATTTATAATATTAATAGGATCTACCGTTCCTGATCATTCGTGTTTCCGTCCCGTTCGCGCCCAGTTCCCGTTCCTGTTCTAGTTGCTGTTCCCGTTCCCGTACTCGTATTAATACTTATTTCCTTTTAGTTAGGGCTTGAAATATGTCCACCGTGTATTGGATTTCAGAATAAATGACATTTTTGGAATATTTTTTTCCATACAAATTTGAACGATTAGCAAACACGTATTTCGTGAATTTCCGAAAATCAACCCCAAAAGGGCAAAAATCCCGGTCTAAGGTTCCATAGGAAATTTCCGACTGTCCACGCAGACAAAGTCGCGAGCAAAAGCTAGTTTTTATAGAAGAGCTAAATTATGTAAGTTAAAAAATAAAATAGTTTAACCCATGCTGGAATAAAAATATGTCCAAATTCGTTTTTTCTTACAAAAAAGACATCAACGAACGCTACTAAATAATACTAAGTATTCTTTATTTTTTTAAACTTTATCTGTGAAGATCCTTATGTTTGATCTTACGAAATTATGTAGGTATCGTAAGTATTGTAAAAGTGGCTGACGAAGAGGTGCGTATAGAGGTAGAGATGTTACAGATTTTTCATTACTAAAAGTTTATTAAGTAGGTTTATTTGCTCAGGACAAAAAAAAATACTTTGTGAAACTCTTTTCTGAAATTTCAGCAAGTACCTCAACTTCATGATGATTTATACCTATAGGTAACTAATGAAGTAAACAGTTTAGTCATTTCACTTGTAATATCGAGAGCCCTTCAAGCACAAAAGTACAACAGGTCAAGGCAAACATAGGCTAATTATATTATAATCTAGCGTTTATCAGGCAGCCGGTCATGAGAGGCAGCATCAGCAGCGGTGACGCCATGCTGGCCATCTTCCTCGTAGCTGACTCACGCGCCGATCGTGACCCGAGCGCGGATTTCGTTTCTGACCCGACCCGACTGCCTTCGCAGTGACTTTACATTTATCACGTATTACTAATCATTTTTACTTTATCGTTTGCGATCGATAATTGATAATCGCTGCTCGTTATTACCGCAGCTCAGTCGGCAGTGCAAAAATTGACGCTACATAAATCAATTTTACACACCTAATTATAATCTTCAACTAGCTTATTATTTAATTTGCCAAATGAAACGGTTTATTTTTCAAAACCTCTAACGTTGTCTAAATTATTATCGAATCATCCCACATTGACATGGTAATCCATATTGCATATAAATAACTTGATGATTATGGAATGATTTCCATTCTTGACAAAAACGTTTGTGATTTTTTATTTAAAAAAATATACACCTACATTTCAATCAAATAAAAACATAATGATTATTTCCGTGCTCAAAACTTGTGTTTTATGGTATTCAAATGCGGCTATCAACACTTTATATTGTGTTACAGGAACAGCTACGCCATCGCCGTAGAATTACCGCGTCGAATTGTTTTTTGCAGGTGTCTTCATTACGTTTATCGAAACGATCACCTCACGCCCGACCGACATCGCGATTCCTTCTTAGTCATGTCAGTAAAACGCAAATAGTGCAAGCTAGATCCGGCTACGGACGAACCATGTTCCCATAACTTTACATCATGCTTTTAATAAATGAGCGTGTGTCAGAACGACCAACCTTTTCAACTATGGATCGGCTATTTATGAAGCGGTAATTAGCTCCGCCTCTATATACTAAATTCGAGTACACAATGTGATATGGTTGTGTATCGACAAAACATCGCTTGTTTTAATAATACAACTGTGCTAAAAACCAACCATAAGAAGACAAACAAGTCAGGCAACATACTCAGTGCATCTGAGTAATGCTGTCATTTCCATTCTGTAAGGTGATTATTTTTTTGCCCTTAAATAAATACATAATATGCGTTCATTATTATAGTTATGTGATAAAACATGGATTATCTGACGGCACAAACAAGTCGCTATGTGTTGCTCATCCTTATATAAAAACACATCATTTCTATTCTAAAGTATGTGTTTCCGCCTTTTGTTTTTACTCGTAATTCTATAGCGCCTTAGCAATCAGTACCGTTATCATTTATGCTACTCTCTCGTGAGAATGAAGATATATTAAGTAATTTGCCAGAGAAACTATGAAAGATTGCACTACATTTGAATGGGTAATTTCTACAGTTAAATCTAGGCAAAAATAGTACAAGAAAATTAATGTTTTTAAGCACAGAAAAAGGTTTAAGACGTGTGATTGGTCTTCGCAAAGAGAATCTAAAATTAATACAAGATTAATTAGTATTTTTCTCTGACAAAGATTTTAATTATAAAACCTCACGCGACTTTAAGATTGTGTTATGAGATATACCTAGGGCCTCTTATATAATAATGATCTCATATTAACACTATTAAATAATTACCGAAGAACTGCTGCTTTCAAGCATAATTATTCCTCAGTCGGGTAAAAAATAACGCGCGTAAAAACATTCGATAGAGCAATTTTCTATCGGAAATTTGTATGGAATGATAATATTATATCTGTGGTGTTTGAGAGACACCTGTAATTTTTTAATTGGGTAATACAATATTATTGTTTTTTTTTCTATATTGTTTATATAGAAGTGATAGAACTGAGCTGGTAAACACTGTTCAGGATTCGTCCATTTCGTTTTTGTACATTCGTAAATAAATCTCATGCTGTAAAATGTCCCATTTGGACTTAACAGGTTTTTCCTAAACACCACAGATTTTATTGTTTCGTGATTCTGAATCTGGGATATTTTGAAAGATTCAAAGCTCACTTTCTCTAAATACAAGTCATGACTCGCAGGAAATTACCTTCTCTATCTTCAAATGTTTTATATTTGCGCATTGCTCGGTGGCAAAATATCACTGGCTAATTATTAAAAATGAAAATTGCTAACGATCCATTTATTTATTCATATTTTTTTTTGGCACGTACGATTTGTACATTTGCTAATGTCGAGTAAAAATTTGGGAAACAGAATATAGGAAAGAATGGAATATCAACATGACGTGTAAGTTTTTTCATAGATGCAGTTCAGAGATGTCGCTTATTCACACCATGAAGGATTATTTGTTCAAGACATATTTACGCCATTCCTCTATAAAAATACAGGGCGCTTAATTACCTCTGTTCATTTTATTCCTGGAGGAGCTCGGTGGCGCAGTGGTTTAGCGCCTGGCCCAGCGATTGCGGAAGTTAAGCAACGTTCGCATGGGTCGGTCATGGGATGGGTGACCAAAAATTTATTATCTCGAGCTCCTCTGTGCTTCGGAAGGCACGTTAAGCCGTTGGTCCCGGCTGCATTTGCAGTCGTTAACACCCACCAATCCGCATTGGGCCCGCGTGGTGGGTTATGGCCCATCCTTCTTACCACCCATAAGGAAGGCCTGTGCCCCAGCAGTGGGGACATCAAAAATGGCTGATGGACATTTTATTCCACTTTGATGCTACGAGAGGGTTTTCAGTTGAGTTTTCGTTTGAGTTATCGATCGACATGCCAGTTAAACTAAGTTTCAATTCTCTGAAACATTAAAAATATATTTTTTTAAAGAACTTTCTTGCTTTCAGATGACCATTCACCAAAACGTCATCATCTCTTGTACTATTAAAGACGGCATTGGTTGACCGACCAATATCAACCACCAAACTCTACATGTATAACACGCATCAACAACCACAAGCTTCTATCTTTTCCTCTTCATCGTTCGTCACGTCACCAGCCATTTTTAATGTCCCCACTCCTAGGACATAGGCCATCCTTATGGATGGATAAGGTTGAGCCATAACCCCCCACGCGGAACCAACGATACCCAATGATATTGACAAAGGAAGGGAACCGTAATCTTACAAACTAAATACTTATCAATCAACCGACATCTGCGTTATGGGAAGCCAATCCAATATCCGATGCACACAATGTGAAATTGAAACACTTTGCCTCGGGCTATAAAGGCCTACTGTTATTACCCATGAGATCTTGAGCAGCAATTGAATGCTATTCACTCACCCAGTGTGAGTGTAGTAGTTACATCGCCAACTGTCTCAATGTCATCAAAGTGATTGAACAATACATTAATCAAAGCCATATCAATCGTCAATTTATCTTAACGACGATACACCGATTACCTACAGTCCATCAAACACATTACTAACTATGAAAAAAAAACAAAATAGGTAATAAGTATGGCACTCTCTGGCCAGGTGAAGTATGGAAGTCTAGTTTTCTATTTAGTTTAAAAGAGGCGGCAATAAGGATCGAACACAGACTTTACAACAAGTACTTAAAGCAGGTTCGCACGCAGTCGTTGTTACGGGTGGTACCTAAACTTCTATGCTATTAAAATACTGCGGGCCCCGTAAAATAATACAAAGTTAAACATTATAATTATTTTATACATAAATACATTCAATATTTGAACACAAATATACTAGTACCGCTCGTACGACAATTTTATTGGCACAATTCAATAAAATTTGCTTGATGATCGGATATTATTATTATTATTTCATGTCTAGGAGCGCGTAAGCTTGAGAAGTGAATAGGATATAATTATAACAAAGTAAGCATGCATTCCATCGCGCCTTACTTGCTGTTACCATCGCGGAATTAAAAAAGAATATTTTATGTAGAGTAATTTTATTCCTATCTATGCAAATCTGCTCCGCCTAGTTTTTAAAATGCATGACTTTATTCGTAGTTGCAAAGCGAACGCGTAAAAATGCTAAGGTTTTCCCTGGCTAAATGAGAGCACTATCTGAGTTAGCTATTCCCAGGCTACATAAACAAATTCTGATCACACCGGGCGGGTGGCGACTGGCGCCCGACGGCGCGAAAACGCGGACGACGTGAAACTTTACCGTATAATCTCGGACGCCTCGGTGAAGTGGAAAACTACTCTTACATCACAATTTGTCACAATTTACGTGATGCTCCACGTGACCAAACCTCTTCGTTGAATTTTCTTTCCAGTTAATTTCTAGCAAAACTTGAAGTGTCATTTGAGTCGGCAAACAAATACTTTTTACAGCTGCAGTTTATCGAGATAATGTCACCGCATCGTTATCACATCGGAAATGAGCGATTATTAAGAACCGCTATTTAATGATGATCTGCGTGTGAACTTAAACTCTTGCATTGTTTGTTATATTGCAGGTAGGCGCTGTTTTGTGGTAACAGCACAACAGTAATAATTGCCAAAGCTAATCTAAATATAGTGAAAGAAATGAAGATGTATTTGAAGAAAGATATGCAGCCAAAGCTAAAGATGTCCCTCGAAGTGACCCAAGAGGCTATCTGTTGATATCGGTGAGTGGGCTCGAGATTCGACGGCCAGTAACGGGACCCCGCCGGCGGCTCTGCACACAAATTAATAGTTACCGCTCAAGGCCGCCTACAAGCAATCGACATAGATACATCGGTTTGTCGACTATGAGAACACAGCGCCTTCCGATTCACGGTCAAGAATGAGGCCGAGAAAGCGGCAGCGCTCTCCGGCCGCGGCCGCGCGCCCAACCTTCTTGCACCCACCAAATTGCCTTTAATTGTTCCAAAAAAAGCAGGAGCTTCGCGTTACTAATTTGATTTTCGCAAGACACATTATCAAATTGATACGCTACTTAATTGAAGCTTTGTCATCCAATTTAGTGGGACTTTCTCCATCCTCATTATGAAAAAATCTGCTCAATCATTGCATTGCAGTCTAGAGAACGGTTCGCGTGATGCGAGACTGCTAATTGAATCCTTATCGCCGGGCACATATGAGGGCGGCATGCACTGTGCCATTCATAAGTTTGATGTACCTACTTAATTAATTTGAATGGAAGCAACACAAAGGTGGTATCGTCTCCGGCAGCCGGCTGGGTGCTTGGTTTTGGTGTCGGTCGTGGCGTGGGTGTACTGTTACTGTTAGCCGAGTTTTCGGCCTGTCAGCAACTAACCTTGATACTTTCAGTTACGACGTCCGTTTTGCACTCCTCTTGTTGCCGCTGACATCTTATTGTGGCCGAGTTAACTGACAAAAAATATCAATCAAAATTCTAGCACAAGAGCCCGCGGCATTCGTGCTGTCTCTTGCCCAACAGATAAATGAGAAGAGTTTATAACTGCGTCGCTTTTACCTTTACATGGCATGCCGTGATCAGTACAAATTGAGAACTTTATTTGAATTAATGATATAGGAACACGTGTTTTTGTTAGCGTGTGGTTAATGCATATTTTTTCTATATTAAATTATTATTATGCTTTAAGTAGTGATTTTAGTATACAAACAATAATTTTATCATAATTACACGTGCCTGTCATGTTAATAAAATAAATTAATAAAAAAATAACGAGCCAGAATATGCAAATGCATAATCAAATAGAAAAATAATTTCACTGGGGGCACCATCAGGCTTTCGGCCTTTCCAGGAATCACATAATCTATATTATACTTACTCGTAACTCGGGAATAAAAAAAGTCAGGTACCACCAATCAGATCCAAAACATCATAGAAAAGGTAGGTTTAGGTACTACCTATACGGATATGACCGAGAAACGGACCCCGCTTGGCACCTAAAATTCGTACGCGAAGAGTTGTCGCGAATTCAATAGGATAAAACGACTACAAATATAATGGTTACATCATATTCTATTATAAACATTTAACTATAATATATGCCTAAATTCCATTTTAATGCGATAATAATAACTTATAAATTATTTCATACTAAGTACAAAATAATAATATCTTTCAATATGAAGTGGTTAATAAAAAATCTTGTTATCGAGAAGTAATGCGGCTCTAGTTTCCAGTGAGTAAATAAAGAATTACAGTTATCTCTTTAAAAATAGACATTTACGAGAGTCACAATACAGTCGGAAACTTAATCATCGAATCATTGGACGTGCTACAATAGATGCAGTTTAAATTGAGATCTGGCATATAACCGACAGTTTATTTTCAATTTCAATAGAAAAAAACTGCGCGTGCGATAGCATACCCACAAGGCAAGAAGTTGTTTATGTCTGGTGTGATCGCACACAGAACGAAACAACCTAAACTACTAGCAAACTAAGAAACTATTGTGAAGTGTTCAGCTGTTTAATACCTATTTGAGGCACTAACGCGCACACTAACTTTGGGAACCTACTAGTTTATATAATTATTAATGTTTTATTTGTGTTGCATGCATATTATATTGCGCGATTAAATTTAAATTTACAATAAAAACCCATGTATATAAACAGCATCTCGCAAAGAGTAATCTCACAATCACAAGAACTATGAGGTAAGGAACGAGATATAGCTTGCGAAGTACAAGTTCAGTGACTTTGACTTCCCTTCGGAGGAGCTGCATTCGCGTTCCGAGAACCTGTTTGCGCATCCCAATATTGCGGTTGGAGAGATTTTGGTGGCCAATTATGTGTAGTTGAAATGGACATACCCGTCCAAGTAAAATTGGCTTGTATCGAATATTGGAGTGCGTTGCGGTGGAGTTGTTCGTGTTACATAACAATTAGAGTGCGGGGCGCGGAGCGAGCGCGGGCGCAGGCTGCGCGGGGTCATTGGCAACGCAGCGCGGGCTGCCACTTAGGTTCAAGGGTATGTCGACTAGGCTTACATGCCCGTGACTTTGCGAGCTACATTCGCTGACGCCAATTTCTCATCATATTTATTACCTGCATATTATAGGGCTCAAAGTAACAAGCAAAACACTGACTGTTGAGACAGTATTTGAAGTAATATCTCTGAACTATTCCGTTAGTCGCCAAAAATTCAGACAAGTCTCAAACTTGACTCATAACAAGTATTAGGATGATCTAACTGACTGAATACCAGAAAAAACTGCCTCGAAACCATTAAAAGAGAAGATACTTTTGTATTGTCTGAGGTTAAGGTGCGAGAACGTAACTAGTAGTCAATAAAATCCGTTAAACAAACATTTAAAGTAGGTGAGCCGGTGCAAAGTGTTTTATGATGTGATAAACACAACCGAGTAGTTTGCTAATAAATAGGTACCGCTTGTTCCATTGAATTCGCTAGTGACTCACTACACAGTGCTTAGAATAGGGCCAGTTATTTTTCACGATGGGTTAGACGAGTAGAATGAGTCCCTACACTCTCTTATACTTTTAGTCCGCTTTTTGAATTTTATCATAATATCGTAGGTAACTTAATATTTTTTTACCAATGTAAAGCAGAAAAGTATTGCAATTTTGTTGGCATGTCAACCCACCTTATCGCGAGCCACAGTTCTGTCATTAGCGGGCTCTCACGTCCAGTGCATTCGCTAATTTGTGATCACCGACACTCGGAACTGGATAGATAATCGATTTTACATCATTACCTTGATCTTAATCACTTTTTAGTATGTTTCTGTCGAGAATCAAAATATCTAAGTATATAATTATGAAACATATGTTTTCAGTATATTTTTATATATATCTGCTTTTCCTTAAGGGTATGAGGAAAACCAAGAAATTTCGAGACGTCCTTTTGTGCAATTGACGCGATTATATTGAAGGGTATTTATTAATACTTATGTTAGAACATGTAAAAAAAATATTCTTACTTCTATATAAAAATAAAGTATTATTTTTTCAAACACGAATATATATTACACTCAGTCCAAGCATCACTATAGGGATGTTGACTAATGAATAAAATAACGAAATACTAATAAAAATCGTAAACATATTAAACTTTTAGAGTAGCTTGTATACCTCTTGGTTTTATATATTGCATATTATTTGTTTTATGACCCTTCAAAGTTGGGTGGACAAGTCCATTTAAAAAGTGTAAAATTTATTAAAATAAATAATACCTTTAATTAGTCCGTAAAATGTATAGCAAATTTGTCTAAGAAACTATTTTGATAAACACAATATTTAATATAGCTGCCGAACAAATTTCCTACGCGTTGCATACAAACTAGCACGGCGTGACGTCATAACGTGCAAGCCATTAGTATGGAGCGTTTTTGATCGAGTCCATTTGTGTGCATTTCACACTGTGATATCTCGGGCAGTTTTCATGCTAGCGAATTAATTCTTTTACCAATGTTTCTTTTTTTGAGAGGTAATTTATGTAACATAAAATAAAAAAAATAGTCAACATCCCTATTGTAGCTATAATAAAATTATCTTATATATTTCTAAACCAAATGACAAATACTTACCAGGAATGCAGGAATGACTACAAAAAATTAAGTGTCGTTGTTTTACCGAAGTAATAACATCACGCCATTCACCAAGCGGACGTTGATAATATCTTTATAATTTTACGTCAATTAGTGTATTTAAAAATGCGATCTCTATTTCTTTTTGATTGTCCATAAAATTCTAAATTACGTATATGGTAACATTATGCAAATCGAAACACTTTTCGTAGGTCCAATTTTCGTATAAATGGGGGCCCGCAATCTGTCTTAATTGTCGATAATAAAATACAAAATATATGACGAATATTCTAAACGTATGATATCTTTAACTTTTTATTGATGCCACTTCCAACAAGCAACGGTCCTACTGCGTTAGTTCGAAATGCACATTTTATTACTTTCCCAAATTGTTTTTATACAATTATTTATATCATAGTTGTTTTTAATTATTTTTACTCATTAAGCTAAATGATTTTGATTTTCGAGTTTACGATTGCTTTACTTACTGTAGCTACATACACATGCATTTATATTAAAGTTCTTGTGAAGATTGCTATACCTACATGTAAATATTTTTTATAAACTTAATTCAAATTCAAATTCAAATTCAAATTCAAATTCAAATTCAAATTCAAATTCAAATTCAAATTCAAATTCAAATTCAAATTCAAATTCAAATTCAAATTCAAATTCAAATTCAAATTCAAATTCAAATTCAAAGTCAAATTCAAATTAGTCAAGAGTTGTCACCTGATAGCCAAGTTAAGCTAGGGTTTCCTAGGATGACGATGCCGTCATATTACGGCCGTAATTTAGCGGCGTAGAACGTTGTCTATGAAAACAATATGGCGCGCCGTATTGTTTTCAAAAACGTTCTACGCCGCTAAATTACGGCCGTAATATGACGGCACCGTCATCCTAGGAAACCCTAGCTTTAGGGGCCTTACAGGCAGCTTGTTAAACTCTAACACCAGAGATGGCCACTAATCCCCATACGATAAGAGAGAGAGAGAGAGTAAAGAGTTTTTCATACACCCTTAATGTTTTCGAAATCCTCCAATTAAATAATACGCTTTTTAAAAGATGGTTCGTGAAGTTCCTCACAGTCTCTGAGGTCTAATTTCCCATACAACATTGTAGGGGTTCGCACATTTTATTGTTGTTCCCGTGCAGCAATGTTGCGTCATTGTGAAAGAATCTTCGGCGGAGCCGCCTGCGATCGGTGGTAATTGTTGCGTGAATGATGCTCACCTATGACACATTGTTGGCGGTCCCTTATGTGAACAGGGCTGCTACAGATAATAAAATACTTAGGTACTTCTGAAGCCTTACCATATATTTGAACTCGAAGATAAAGTTGCTGATACGCACTACGCAGTGATTATGATTTCTGTAAATATACAACATAAAAAATTCAAACAAACTACAATTTACAAACAATAATTTATCATTACTCAGTTAGCTAAGTACTTAACCTACTCTACATTACTTAGTTACGTGTATTAAATCAACTACTTGGTTTGACTGTTTCTTTTCAAATAAACTTTTTCTGAACATAGGTACTTGGATAGTTATCGTAAATAAAACTTTTAAAAGTCTACCTAAGACGTAGGGCAAGCACTTAGATAGTTTTTCCACTTTAAAAAAAACTGGATCAATAAGCGAGTAACAACCCTAGCTAGCCTTCTTGCTCGTGCCAGGTAATTCTTAGGGTTTCAACTATAAATAACTATTAATAGACCCTGGCCGCGAAAAGCAATCTCGCTGGATGGAGCTAAAACCTTAAAACATACTTTATAACGAAGCTCATTAACTGAGGGCACTTGACAAAAACGCGTCGAGCCGGCCACACTTTAGGGTCCTTTCTTCTTTAACACATAGCATTGCTACAATGTATTGTTATTACATAATTTTATAATCGATTAGAATAGCATGGCAGACATTTCATTAGACATTACGTAACGGGTTGAGACATAAAAGCGTGGTTGTTGGTTGGAATATAAACTATGGGTTTATCGCGACGACGAATTATAAAAGATACCTAAAGTTTATAAAACAATGGAAACTTACATTACAAGTAATAACGGAAAAACTGAAGCAACGACTATACGAGGGCGGTTTGATAAGTCCAGACTTTGATAAGAAGAAATGCTTTTTTTTCATAATTTATTTTTGTGTCTTAAAAAGAAACTCCTTAAGGCATCTTTACACAATTTTTTTTCAAATTCGGCAAACGATTATTACTTTTGGAAACAAAAAGCTCAAGCGACTTCTAATTTTTCTTAAGGTCTTTCTGAGCGAAAGTGGCGCAGCGGTGAATTATATTTAATAATGGGTTAAAGAGATAGGAACTTCGTTGGACTGAATACGCAGAGCTACAATAAGATTATGTAGAAATAAAACAAAATATTCGGAAAAAAGTGTTTCTTCATTACAAATTCATGGACTTATCAATCCACCCTCGTAGTTCCCAGACCCGAGACACTATTGAAAATGGTAGATTTTCCACATTGATCCACACGAGACTCAAACCTTAGGGATGACGACAAATTACTTAGCGTGCTTGGAACTCCATCCTAGATAAAATACAGGTGAAGATCGAACTTTTTTCTATGCTTCAACTTCATCCAACTCTACATTGCTTTTACTAGATCTACAATTTTCCTATTCATATTCATATTCATTTATTCCACATGAAGTTTGTAATAAAAAAATTCCAGTTAGTTTCATCCTATGGGTTGAAATTGGAATAGATGTATATACTACCATTATTCTTTGTATCAATTTTAATAACTTATACTACTTATATATAACCCTTTTAACAATCTTCGCAAATAATCTTAATAACGGTTTGAGGTTTAAATTACTCATTTGATGAAAGTAATAAAATTAACACATAAATGCCACAAAAGAATAGTTAGATCCATTTTAACACGTTTATCAAAAGACCTAAAAAGGTCCGTTTTTTAAACATTTTTTTTTAAGTTTTTTTAAGTAAAGACTTAATGCAGCTTTACTTTGCTTATTTTAGGATAACCATTAAGAAATTTAAAACATTTACATTACATTCTTTAATTGGAAATAATACTTGCATACTAAACTTTTATGTTGTTAAAACTAGCTTGAAAGTTTATCATAGACTTTAGTTAATGAATGTTATGTACGGGCGAGCGTTGATGTCTAATACATAGGCACCGTGCTGCGCTTGCGCGTGATCGTCATTCAGCGACGAGTATGATATGAATGACTATGAATTGCTTCGGTCATTTGAAGATGAATTGTCACAAAAACAAACATCAATGGGCCCGCTCCAAGTTTGGCGGCCAGTCACCAGTCACACACAAATTATTGTAAACAAACAAACGTACACCTTTTGGAAGTTTGATACTATTGAATAGTTTGAAGCAGATTTAGATCTACGAGTATAACTCTATAGACCGTAGCATTGCAGCAGTCACCAGTTAATTTTATTTCTTTAATAATTGTTCATAATAAATAAGAAGTACTTATTCAATGAATTAAATTGAATTTGCAACTTACCAAATGGGGAAAGTCTGAAAAAAACAAATTGGCTGAAAATTTTAGGAATAAGTTTCAGAATTCAGGGTTATTCCTAGTCCGTTTCAAAAACGTATTTTTTTGTAAAAAAAAAATTGTAAATATATTATGTATATTTTATTATATTATATTATATATATTATGTATATTAATAAGGGAGCATATTCCTACCTATAAAATTAGGTATACCTCATATCTTTGGTGCAAATATAAATACTGTAGATTTAACGGTTTAGCTGCTAGAGCTTTGTGACAGACGATGGACGGACAGACGGACACATGAGTACGAAACCCTAAAAAGGGTGCAAGGTTTTTGATGATGTTTGAATCATGTAGTAGGTATAAGTAATATATTATTATGTAAATATCAGAAAATTAAAATATAATTATAGGTACCTACTTGAAACTACTCGTAATAAAAAATTCACAGATTTTGCAGTCTCCGCAAGAATCGGAGCATTAAAAATGAATACAAAAATTTACGATAAATCAAATCAAATGTAAAATCCTATTATATCTTCAAAGTTACCTAGGAAGTACCTATTTATTTTTACGATTGTGAAAATAAATAAATAAATAAAATAAAAAGCGCTGAATGCCTCGACGCGGCCAAAATATTAACCGATTTTCAAAATTCCAACGAATGCACTTCTCGTCTGCTTCTGCATCTTTTAACACTCTTACCATGACGATCGGTCAATAATCATAAAAGTTACATCACTTTTTATGTCCGGAAACACCCATTTTTCTATAATTCCAAATCTAAAGGGACCAAGCTACAGGTATTATTAACCGATTTTCAAATTTCTTTCGCCATTTTGTAGCTAAATTAATACCCTAGGACTAGGACCTTCTTTTTAATTTTTTCTTAAGTTGGTTTTTTTCCAAAATATTTACAAATTAGTAAGCAAACACCGCCCAAAAAACCCGAATTAAGCAAAATTCCAAAAAAAATTACCAGTAGATTTTCAAAATTCAAACGTTTACACGTGTCTCGATAAACTTCTTAACTTTTGGTACTATTACCATCTCGATCCTCCCAAAATCCTCGGAGATATTGCCAAAAGTGCGTCTCAGGTGATTTGAATCTGATAACCATATTCAATGTTAAAAGTGTTATGAACCTATGTGTATGCATGTAGATAACTATTTTATGTGATATAGTTAAAGGTCAGCGCTAGTATGGGAAGTGGTTCTTTACACAGGGAAGTACCTATCATTTACATGGAATTTCAAACGAATCATTAGGTTTATTCCATTAAAAGGAAAAGCGAAGTTACGGAGAGGTGTGCATGTCGTCATTTGTTTAAAATCGTGTTCTCAAAGACCTTCTGGTGCGCAGTCCGATAACAAAAACCACCAAAATACTTCGCGGATGAGCTAACCCGCCCCGTCCGACGCACGACTCATTGATTAACTATAAAAAAATCAATCATCGACCAAAATTAATAATTTCAACCAAAATTATCGAATTTTAAGTTTACAACGCTTTGTCTCTAATAGTCTCGCCCGGAACACACATGTAGATGGTAGCTAGAACTGCGCAGTTAGCGAGCAATCTAAATATCCTAGCTAGGCATATTATTAGTACTTATCTGCCTAACTGTTTCCGCACTGCACGAACTCAGCATATTGCACAACGTATTGTGGATAATAATCTTTGTAGATGGAAACCTCTTCAAATGGAGTTGGAGTGTGTTTATAAAAAACGAGTGTTTTATTTAAAACGTGTACATAATTACAATAGATAAATGCTTTTTTCTTTAACAACTTTTTTAAATATTTATTCTTATATATTAGCAAAGTTAACAGCTTTATAAACTACCTAGTTTCAAAGTTTTATATATTTCAGCAGATTGCTAACATGCTCTCACAATATCAAAAAATAAAACACTTAAAAAGGCAATCGGTAAACTCACTGAACATAAGAGTAGAAAAAAACGAGGGTTTGTGAAACCCTCGTTCAAGCAGTTTCTCATAATTACTACCGCGAAAACCAGAAGATAACCAGGAAGACATTTTTTAAAGCCAAACAATAAATACACAGAATAGAATTATACTTCTATGTTTAGAAAAACAATCCTTAAATGAATCACGGAATTTTCATTCTCGTAGAAGATTCAATGCAATAATGAACTCATTATTACATTTCAACACCTCGCCATTATGGTATTACTTATGTGGTATTACATTAGCTAAAAAAACGGATGATTCACATATCAAATACGTCTATAGTACTGGTTGGGTCTGAACCGGATACTACCTCTATTCATAATAGAGTTGCTGATGTCAACACGATGACTTCAAGGAGTCAAAACTTAGATAAAAATAATCGTAGTGAGGAATGTCAATATTTCCGGATTATTGACTCTGTTATTAAACTGATGTACTATCGACAACACTTTCGCTTTACCACTCCTAAGGTTTAAATCGCTTGCACTTGCACGCCGCGCACATTTTAGTGTAGGAAATGAAGCGATCTTTTGTATGGAGACCCCAACATTAAATCCTCAGTCGATGAAACTTTGCATAGGGATGTAATATAGTATGAAACAAACCTATGTACAAATATCCAAAAACAAAAAAATCGATTTGGATAATTTAAAAAATATGTTTCATTGATACTTTTTATTTGATTGAATCAGGCGTCACTTCGCGGGAGTCCCAAACCATTTTGAAAAAAGAAAAATATGTAGCTTACTTCCGCAAACAATACAATGCAAGATGCACCGCCCGCCCGCCCGCAAAAATATGCACATGCACACCACAACATATCAGTGCACAATACCTGCATTTAGCAAGACAGCAACACACCTTGCACCTTCACCAATTAGGCTACTCTACACGTGTTTCGCCCCAACCCGAAGCATCCTCAGGAGTTAGATCGTGCGTAAACCAACACCGAATTTCGGTGTTGTGATGTTTGCGGAAGTAAGCTACATATTTTTCTTTTTTCAATAAATGATTGTAGGTACTGTAAAGTTTCGTCTACTGAGGATTTACTGTGGGGGTCCACTACCTTCCTTTCCTACACTATTTAGTTCGTGCAAGGGCGATACGCGCGCACACGATTTTTTCTGCAAACTGGTAAAGCACGTGAGTTGCCGATCGTACTTAATGTAATTAACTATTTGTAGTTTAATAATAATAATCATGACTTCCTCTTATGTGATGTACCTATTAGATGCTATCTCTTAAATTTTAACGGCGTCTGTTGTCTAGTGGTTTGCCCACCCGTGTAAAATGCAGGGGTTCCGGGTTCGAATCCTAGGGGGGACATTTGTACTCTGGTTGAGTTAGGGCTTGTTTCAAGCTCGCCTGGCTAGCTACCATCATTACCTAAGTTCCGGCAGTTAGAGGTACCTAAGAGCCGGAAGAAGGCCACAGCCACAGGAACTCTGTATTAAAACCATGCAACCCTATCGAGTTTTCACATATTGTTTTAATACTACCTTATTTTTTTTCCTAAAAAAGATATCAACGATAGGAGAATTAATATTTTTTGTAATTTGCAAAATATGTTTAGCATAGCATAAATATGCTACTTTATCATAGGAACCTACTAATAAATGTGAAAAAAAACACAGTGATGTTCTTCTTGGAAAAATAGAGTAGGACCGGGTGAATGATTTTTCACAAGCGTCAGTTACATCATCAGTGTGCTGATTGTTTGGTTTAAATGCTGTCGGTAAAGCGATGTATAATACCTACGTATTAATTATTGTTGCATTCCCATGTTCCATGGAAAGGTTGTTCAAAGCTGTATCTTAGCTTATATAGGTAGGTAACGGTTTCCCCACTATTGAAAATCTTTATGTACCCATAATTACTATTCAAAAGTTACGACTAAGTTGCCAGCTCTTGGTCTTATAATAAAGGGAAATAATTTGAAAGCAGCGCTGCACAACCTATGAATCGCCAATAAAAATGGCAGACATCTTCCATTACCGACGACTATTACGATCTTCGTTATAATTAATGCCTTTCAGTCGTCCCGCTAATTACCCTCCTGTGCTGGATGCACAGACACAGACACAGAAATGTGCATAAAACGTTAGCAATTTGACTTTACTTCATTTAATTTTATGATACCACAGATAACTTATTATAGGTATTACTATTAAGGTGGTACGATGAGCTCAGTAGCGCCACCAATGGAAATAAATCATTTACGTTGTATCAAGGGCTTAGAATAAAAGTTTTGGATATTTTGCGCAAATAAAAGAGTAAAGTGCAATTTTTAAATATTTTTTCATGGCCTCAAATATAAACAATAAGTTATGTGGATATTGCTTAATGTGGCCACTTTTGGCACTAGTGACATGCACGACTTATTGCTTAAGTTTGAGTTCTTGAAACTTTATTTAGAAAATGCATTTTAGTCTTTTATTTGCGCAAAATCATCAAAACTTTTAATCTAAACCCTTGATACAACGTAAATGATTTATTTCCATTGGTGGCGCTACTGAGCTCAACGAACCACCTTAAGTAGTAGGTTCCTATAGGTAGGTATTGCTTTTTTTAAAATCTATTTGCCTTCTACGCATCATGCGTTCCAACATATTTGAAACATCAAAAATGATACAACGAAATATTACCTATATTATGGAAAATCCTAACATGGGTGGCTGTATGTAGGGTTCAATATCCTGGTCTGGCTCAAAGTAATAGGAGACCACTCCGATTTTCCACCCAGGCGTGTGTAGTACCACTGCCACGATGTTGGTTGTCGTGAGGTTGGGAAATTGAACCACCGCTATACTTGGGTTAAAAATCACCACCGCGGCCTTGTTCACTTTCCCAACCTCTTGAGCTGCCTGGATTATCCGGATTCCTGAGTGGTCTCCCATTACTCCCCTGTTCCCCACGTACGGCTCCTGAACGAGTGCGAAGCTTGTTTTCTTCTTCCCTGCTTCGTGTATTAATTCGCTTGTAGCATTTTTGCTTCGCTGGAGGTTCGCCTGTATTACTAATTGATTTTCTTTATTTATTGCCGAAACCGAGCCTTTAGCAATACGCTACCTTTGCGCGGGCTAACCTATCCCATTTCGTCCTTATGGGACACACTGTGTTAAAGGTGTTGTGTCTTGTGTCCGATAAGTTAGCTCGCTTGCAGTTAAGGCAGCAGGGGGGACTTACTTTTTCAGTGCAATTGGTGTAAAGGTGGTTTCCCCCGCAGTGGCTGCAGCTGTCCAGCTTCTCCTGACAGACCCGCTTGATGTGGCCGTAGCCCAAGCAGCGGGAGCACTGGACAACTGGGGACTGATCCTCCACTCTGGAGATTCCCCATTGTAGCTGGATCGTTCCCGTCTCTACCAGCTGCCGCCATATTGCGGAGGTAACTTTGACCACCACGTGCGCCACATGCGGATTCCTCGTATTCTTTTCAAATATAGCTTCTATTTGTTCTTTCATTTCTTTGTTTTTGTCTATTATATTTACCATTTTTCTCTTTATCGCCTCTTCCACTTGCTCTCTTATTTGTCCCCCCTTACAAATCTTACTATTACTAGCGGGTTTTTATTCTTAGCTATTTCTGTTTTTAGTGTATTTTCTTTCTGTAGTCTTTTTTGTAGCTTTTCAATTTCTCCTTCATCTTCACAACCTATAATTACCTTTTGGTCTTTGGCCTTCCTGATTCGTTGTACCTTTATCCACTCCCCTTCGTCATCCGCCGTCTTCTTGACCGCGTCCATTACCTGATCGCTCGTCATCGTTTCGTCAGTTGAGGTCACTATAAGGGAGTGGAGTGTCTTTGGAAGCGGTAACTTATGGCGACCCTCTATCGTCGCTCTGGCGTATGTTGCCTTCTGTGTTTTCTCAATTTCTGTCACCGCTATTTTCTCTATCTTATCTATAATCTCTTTCTTCGTTTCTTCTTGCAGTCTTCCGCATCTCTCGTTGATCGCTTTATTCTCCACTCGTAATCTTTCTATCTCCTCTAACCTTCTCCCGGTCTCTTGTTCAAAGTTGGTGGATTCTTTTACTTTCTGCATACTTATTGCTTTCCCTATCTCTTTCTCTTGCATTCCTCTCTTTTCAACATTTCCAATTCTTTCCACCAACTCCTCTACCATCGCGACTAGTTCATTAGTCTCTTTTTGGATGGTATTTTTATTTTCTTTTGTTACCGTCCTGTGGTTGGCATTTGTTTCGAGGGCCTTCACTACTCTGTCCTTTGCCTTCTGGGCGTTTTCTCTTATATCTTCGTTACTCATTCCCGGGAGGAGGTGAGTTAGTTGCAGTTCCAGCTTTTGCTTCGGTTTCGGCTTTGGTGGGGACTGATAAACCACTGACTCCTCCCTAACGTTGGATTTTGTCGACCGTTTTGGGCTCCTAGACGCCATTTTGTCGTAAATAAAATAAAGTAGGCGATTCAATAAATAGGCTGGACAATGTAATAAATAGGATGGACAGTGAATTTATAAATAACACGCTAAAGTAACCTTGTAAAAGTTGTAAATTCGAAATTAATTAATACTTAGAACGGACAGTAAAATTATAAAAAACACGCTAAAAGTAAGTTTGTAAAAGTTGTAAACACGATTAAAAAGGGGACACGTTAAAAGTAAATCTGTAAAAGTTGTAAACACAAAATAATTAATAAATAGGACGGACAGTAAAATTATAAATAACACGTTTAAAGTAAATTTGTAAAAGTTGTAAACACGAGATAAATAAGATAATAATAATAAAATTGACTAAAATTTTTTGAATGACCAGATTGGATAGACTTTTATTAGGGTACAATTAATTTACTTAATTGATCCCTAATAAGTGATATAAGTTTTAAAATAAAATCAAAATAGAATTAAAATTAAAGCTATAATTTGAGGTCAAGATTGAATAAATTAAAATACAATTGAAATAAATAAATAAAATTAAGTTGAGTTAGTCCTATCCTATTCTGTCCCTCAAATTCTGTAGAGCGGTACTTGTTTAATGTAACTGTTATGATGTATGTATATGTGTGTGTTTGCAAAGACCCCTGGGGGCAGTTTTGTCAATTTTTTAAAACCGTCCTCAATAGAGGTACGAGTGTCCTAGACTAAATTAGGTTAAAAGCTTGTGAAATAAACACAACTCAAAATGTCTTAAAACTAATGCCTGTCCTCAATAGAGGCACAGGACGTGTCCTTAACTAAGTTAAAAAGTATATGTACAAGTCCAGTAATTAAAATGTCTTATAAACTAATGCCTGTCTTCAAAAGAGGTACAGGAGTCCTTAAACCTAGGTTATAATACAATCCAATACTATTTTTTCTCTGTGGAATACAATAAAAAAGTTAAAATAATAAAATAAATTAAATATGTTTTTTTTTTTTTTTTTTTTATAATTTGACAATTATTCTGTATCACAAGAGGTCCTATAAACTGGACCTGACCCTAAAAAAGGGTTTAGGTGTCAATATTTTACTTAAAACAATTAAAATTGAGTTGTAACTACTTATGACTAATTTAAAAGAGTGTCACTTAAATGCGAAAAATAATTTTCTTAAAATGTCCTACAAGCTAAAGCCTGACCTCAAAAGAGGCACAGGAGTCCCTAAAACTGATTTAAAATTCTTAAAGTGTATGTAAAATTTATATTTTTAAGTATTATACTTAAGTAAAACGTACCTACTAAGATATAACGTTTTCAGATTTTTTTTTTTTTTTTTTTTTTTTTTTTATTATATATTATTTACTCTCGGATATTTCGCAATCTAACAATGCAAAATAATCCAAAATATTTTGTCGTCAGATCCACCAAATACGATTGTCTAATTAGCTAAACAATAAGATTTACTTGTAAAAGTCGGTTTTTAATCCGCGATCTTTTGCCAACTTACGCTTGCGGTCAGCTGATAGCTTTGTACAAGTTTGGGGTGGTGGCGCTCGGAACTCCGAGGGTATCCACTGTATGATTTATACCTATATTATAGAGGATGCTCCGGGCTTTCCCGTGGTATCTGAAGAGAATCAAGGAAGAAATAGAGCTGGAGGTTAAGAAAATAGTAATAGGAGGAGACGCAAACGCTTGGAGTGAGTGGTGGGGTAGTATAAAAACGAACGAAAGAGGAGAATTCATGATTGGAGAAATACACGACATGGGTTTGAGTGTGGTAAATGTAGGAGACACCCCAACATTTTGTACATGGAGGGGTGGAAAACAATATAAAAGCTCTGTCGACGTGACGTGTTGCTCGGCAGACATGATAGACGTGATACATAACTGGAGAGTAGACGAGACATTGACTACCTCGGACCACAACGCCATTTTATTTGAAATAGTGTTAGGTAAGGTAGGAAAAGTTAATAATAATAAGAGAACAACAAGAAAATATAATACAAAGAAAACAAGCTGGCTCGACTTTAAAGAAGAAATCAAAAGTTTACTTGAATTAGAAAATATAGATATAGATACAATAGAGAGAATTAATGACAAAGAAGACTTAGAAGAATTAATTAATAAATACAATAAAGTAATAGAAGAAGCTTGTAAGAAACATATTAAAGAAAAGAAACCAAAACATGAGATAAAAGTGGCGTGGTGGACCGAGGAGTTAGAGGAGAAGAAAAAAGAAATGATAAGAAAGAAGAAGAGAATAAGATGTGCAGCGCCAAACCGGAAATCATGGACTGTCGAGCAATACCTTACAGCAAAAAGGGACCTAGAGGAGGAAATGGACAAAACAAGAATTAATAGTTGGAAAGAATTCTGTGGCAAGCAGGAAAGGGAAACAATGTGGGAGGGCATCTACAGAGTAATCGGCAGAACAACGGCCAACTACGAGGACTTGCCCATTGTCAAGGACGGCAACGCCACCAGCCCGAAGGAGTCCGTGCGCATAATGGCGGAAAGCTTCTACCCGGAAGACACCGACTTGGCAGAAAATGAGAGTCACAAGGAGACAAGGAGGAGAGCAGCCAAAGCAAACGAGGGTAATGAAAATGACATTCAGGACCCTCCGTTTGTGGAGGCTGAACTCATCCACGCAGTGACCTCATTTAATCCCAAGAAGGCCCCGGGTAGTGATGGCTTTACTGCCGACATATGCGCGGCAGCCATAACAGCACGGACGGACATAGCCTTGGCAATCTACAACAAGTGCCTCGAGCTCTCCCACTTCCCGAAGCCCTGGAAGGAAGCCACAATAATCCTCCTTAGAAAACCCGGCAAGACAGACTATACTCAACCCAAGTCGTATCGACCGATAGGGCTCCTAGCAGTGTTAGGAAAAATCTTAGAGAAGATGCTGGTGAAAAGAATTAAGTGGTACGTGCTCCCTAAGTTAAACCCATGCCAGTACGGGTTCGTGCCGCAGCGTAGTACCGAGGACTCCCTCTATGATATGCTCCAGCGGATCAGACATAATCTGGGTGAGAAGAAGATTATAACCCTGATCTCGCTGGACATAGAGGGGGCCTTCGACAATGCATGGTGGCCAAAAATAGTGGTGCAGTTGAAAGAAAAGGGGTGCCCGGTGAATCTGCGGAAGCTTGTAGACAGTTACCTGGAAGATCGAAGGGTAACGGTGAGGTACGCAGGGGAAGAGTTCAGCAAGTCAACGAACAAGGGATGCGTCCAAGGTTCGATTGGAGGCCCCTTGTTCTGGAACTTGATACTGGACCCCCTGCTAGTCGACCTCACCGAACAAAACGTCTACTGTCAGGCTTTCGCAGATGATATCGTACTGATAATAGAAGGGAGCACTGCCCTAGAGGTCTCGGAGAAAGCCAATGCCGCTCTCTCCCATGTTCAGCAGTGGGGCGTGGCGAACAAACTAAAGTTTGCTCCCCACAAAACGCAGGCTATGGTAGTAACAAAAAAGCTGAAATTTGACACGCCGCGTCTGAACATGGGAGGTATCGACATTGAGCTAGTAGAGAAAATTAAAGTGCTAGGTTTAATAATAGATAAAAAGTTAACTTTCAACCAGCATATAACATACGTGACCAAAAAAGCAATAAATATATATAAGGGCATAAGTAGAGCGGCAAGAGCCACCTGGGGACTGCAACCAGAAGTAGTAAAAACAATCTACAAGGCAGTAATAGAGCCAGTGATTTTATATGCAGCAAGCGTTTGGGCCAGAGAAGCCACCAAAGCAGTCTCCAGGAAGGCTTTCAATGTAGTGCAGAGAGGATTCGCGCAGAAGATAATTAAATGCAACAGAACGGTCTCACTCAATGCCGCCTTAGTATTGTCGGGGCTGCTTCCGCTGGACCTCCGGGTCCAAGAAGCTTCCCAGCTTTATGAGGCGAAGCGAGGGAAACCCCAGGCAATACTATCCGGCAGGAAAGTGGAGGAGCGCGAATCCTTCCTTATGGCGGATCACCCCAGCAAAACGGTAGACGCAAAATTCAAACTATTGGAAAACGCGGACGAGGATGGCATGCTGGCAGAAGACCTGGTAAGAATCTATACAGATGGTAGCAAACTGGAGGGGAAAGTTGGAGCCGCCCTGACCTGTTGGGAAGGGCCGATTGAAACGATTACCCGGAAGTTTAAGCTGGAACCATACTGTACAGTCTTCCAGGCCGAGTTGTATGCCATTCTCCAAGCGACCGAAATTCTTATTGGCATTGACAGGAGTATTGTAATGTAAGTATAAATGGAAATAATAGAAATAGCTAGAAATTAAGAATGGTATAGTGTAAAAAAGAATTGTAACGAAATTAATTTAGATACTAATTGAAAAAGGAAATAAAGAAAAAGAAAAGTGTACAGTTATTGACCCTACAGAGAAATAAAAATATATATATATATATATTGAAATAGGCGGGTATCCCACCCGTTAAAAGTATGAATGAGGAAGGATATCAGAAAGAAAAAGTATGTGGCATGCGAGTACGAGAGGCAAATAAGATAGAACTGGAATGAAAGAGAAGAGTTGATATTAGAAAAAAAAAGACCTGGACCCTATGTTCGGGGAGCAGTTGTAAAAATAAAAAAAATAAAAAAAATAAAAAAAAAAAACATGGGTGGCTGGGGACTGAAGCTGCTCGTGAGCCTACCCTCAAGTGATGTACCTACCGTAATATACCGGGTGTATCAGCAAGACCCTCAACGAAGCCGAGGTCTACGTATTCTACCCATCATCAGGACCAATTCTGTTCAACATTATTGCTGATTGATTGTAATTTTTGGTGTTAAAAAAGTATTGCATATTCTGTGACTTCACCGTTAAAGTGCGGAAATCAGTTAGAGTGCACATTTACTAGTTAATTTGCTGATTCACTGGTCTAATCAGTTAAAGTGCGAAAAATTTATTCATTTCGTACCTATTGAACTAGGTAATCTGCAGATTCCCTAGTTAATCAGAATGCAGATTAACGACCAAGGATCAGTTAAAGTGCGAAAACAAGTTCGAGCGTGCCGCGGTAGCGGCCGGCGAAGCGCCAGTAACGACGTTTGTAACTTTCAATATAGGTCTTAAACTTAAATTTCCTGAAGCCTTGGCTGTTTCACTCACTGTTTTCCGCAATTTAACGTTGTAGCATCCGTTAACGTGCAGATTAGTTAACTAGGTTAGTTAAAGTGCGGAAATCTTCGCACTTTAACTGACTGGATCAGTTAATGTGCAGATTAACTAGTTAATTCGCACATTAACGGCTTCCGCACATTAGCGGTAACACACAATTTCCACGCGCAATGTAACTCGTACAACAGCGCCTGCGAGTATATGCGGCAGTGTTTATGTGCGTGGCGCGTGCTCATGAGATACATTGAGTGATGACGTTTTAAAGCCATTGTTTGTTACGAAATACTTAACATTTTGATAATGTTAATTTAAAAATTATGTAATAACGAATAAAATAAGATTTAAAAAAAAAATAAGCCCTAAATTCCCCAGCAGTGGGGACATAAAAAATGGCTGGTCATATTGTACTAAGTAATGCAATAATCACATCTTCGATCATCACATCAATAAAAAGGGCATGATCTCATTTGCCCATTGAAACAAAAGAAGCTCAGCATAACTTACCTTAAACAGTTCTTAATTATGAATGACATTCATTGGCTGTAAAGCTAGGGTTGCCTAGGATGACGGTGCCGTCATATTGCGGTCGTAATTTAGCGGCGTAGAACATTTTCTTAGAAAACAATAGGTACGGCGCGCCATATTGTTTTCATTATACTTATCGACATTTTTCTACTAATTTACATAAAACCTTAACTTATTATACACCTAAACCTTCCTCAGGAATCACTCTATCTATTGGTGACAACCGCGTGTAAATCCGTTCAGTAGTTTCTTATTGTTAGCAACTATAACAAAGATAATTTTCCTTAGGGCCAGCTTCACAGGTTTTGGACTGGATCTTATAAAGAAATCATCTGACAATTTATATCTGGAATTTAACCGGGACTGGCCCCTAATGTTCAAAACTAGTTCGCTGTTCAAAACACAAAAAAAAACAAGTACAAGTAAGATAAATAAGTTTTACATTTTCATTGGCCATAACATATAGTACCTAGGTAACTGCATTAGGTACCAAATAACTACTTCGTAAAACGACTGGTCATGCACTGTCAATAGGTAGGTACTGTATTGTGTACCACACCTTGTACTTCTTATACGTACACGAGTCTCTGCGAAAACACATGGTGGTAAAATGTTACTACAAACTAGTATCTCCCTACTACTTCCTATCCATTATAGTAGGTAATCATAAGATAAATGAAGCTCTTTCATTTCCCTTATAAGTACTTAAGTATGCAAAACAGTAATGCAAATTGCTTCGTGTAAGTTTGTTCCATTTCTATTACCGGTCATACGCATTTGTTGTAAAATATAGCGAGTAAATGTCGGTATCAATTACATTATATTGCTAAGATGGCAGTTTGAAAAAGTGAGCAGACAGCATTCCTGCGCGGCCTGGACTCACTGAAAGTCTTTCCCTTAAGCGCCAATTACCTACACCACACTCGGGAAGGAACGCCTTGTATTTATTCCAACTCGGCATAAAGTCGGGAGATTTCCTGATTGGCCATCAACAGAATATTTTACGTTAATAGGCCTATGTCAGAACAGTTTTATAATGGAAATATTTTATCTTCGTTACTGCGCTTTTAGTCATAGCGAGACAATTTTCCTAATTTATTGTATGGTGTGGTAGCTTACGATAAATTAAGATTAAGTGGGAAATAACACATTTATCTATGACCCTTACCCCTTGACCTAGGGTTTGTGAGTGTTGTAACTGTATATTTATTATTTACCTACTTATTTTTGTTTATTAAAACCTACCTAGGTATAAAAAGTTTATTTCTTATAAGCCTCGCTCGTCTTTCTTAAAAATACTTATAGCTAGAACATTTTTTGTATGTAGCTCTATAAAAAAAGCGATAGAATCTTCTCTATCTGATAGATAAGTAAGTATCAAATGTTTACATCATTCCACGAAGATGCATGGTGAAGTATTTTCTTACTACCATTAAAATGTTATAATAAAGATTATGTGCCCTTCTATAGACACCTTGTTAAGCACCTATACCTACTGGTATTAATCATATCAGTCCGATTGGCGATTTATTTACTAGTAAGTATTTAAATTAATGTTCCAGATTTTTTGGTATTCGAATTACAAGACGTATGTAATACCAATACCAAAAACATAACTCGAATATTCTACTCCATTTATTGATTTAGCTATTATTATACCTAAAAACCGAAATGTATTATACTTCAAAATATTGAGCCCCACCTATTTTGTGATGTTCAGTTGCACAGGTTCCCGATAAAGTACCTATCTTTGGAAAATGTATGAATTATGTGACAGATCAACTGACCTGTCAGATAATTTTCGTACAGGTACTTAATACCTAGTTTATCTGAAATAAATACGGAACCAGTGAAAATATTATGCAAACTCACAATGTTCTGAAAGCGACGTCGAGCACTCTTTACTGCTCATTTTCATTGGACATGGCTGTCGAATGAAAATGAGCTTAGTAAAGAACGCTCGACGTCTTTCAAAAATAGGACCCCAAATCTGGAACATTTATAAAAAGCATATTATAGTACCTACTTATATTATGGATTATGATTATGTACGGTACGATTGATAATTTAAATTCTTAATCAAAGCATGAAATAAGGCAAATATAATTGCAAGTCAATCGACGCTGACCAAATCCTGGATTATCAGTCGCTCCATTACAGGCAGAGTACACGCGTGCACCTTGCAATGGCATATTGGTAAATAAGCCAACCTGCTAGCGTAGCGCCTAAAGCAAATGCGCTGCACGCCAAATAAGTATAACGGTACCTTTACAGCCTCGCAGCGCACCGATGCGCCGTACCACGGAACTTTGCCAATTCCTCTTAACATCGGAATTTCTCACTTGTGTGACCGTTAATAGATTTACCATCCATATCCGTTGTAAAGCTGATGGAATAAAATACCCTTGCTCATTTTACCTCATATCCAATCTAATACAACCTTTATCTCATTGCCGCAACTTAGGTGGCTAATCCTCTAGTCTGTGTGAATTCTCCTTGTAACGATATTCAATAATGGTAATTATTTCAACGGTTTTTATTCATACAAGGCTAATACAACCTTCGCGTCTATTAACGCATACAAACATAATTAAATTATGATTAGGTAAATTCTGTTTACTTGCATGTAATCATCGTGAGCTTATTGCACTGCAGATATTTCGGGATTTGAAATAAAAAAAAGGTTGAAGTAATTCAATGTTTATTAAAACGTCATGATTAAGACAAAAGTAACAGCATCAAATTCGTTTAAAAAAAGAAATAAAAACTCGTTACAATACATAATATTAATTTTAATAGGAGTCAATATTTTATTACATTCTGTTTTATACAACACGTTTTATTCTTCTACAAAGTAAATAACTTGTTTTCAGACGTTTACATAACATGATCTGTGAACACAAGTAGGTCAAATTACATTTATAATTTCATTATTATTCTCTGTACTTATTGAGCCTAGAGTGAAACAAACAATATTAGATTATCTATCATTGTACTAAGTTTCAGAAATACTCTGGTATATAATCTTTACTTTGTGTAATATTTCTAATTTTAAGCCATAACACACTGCTAAGTAAACCAATTTGCTATTTTGCAAAACCTATATATAGTTCTGTTTTAGTGATACAGAAAGTAAAATTGATTATCACTGTGTCAATAACTGAAATGATGAATTTTTTGGTTTAATATGATTACTAATCATATTAAATCCAAAATTTAATTAGATGTATTTTAGTTTTCTTTAGTTTTAGTAAATATTGTGCTCTTTTATTTCAGACACAGTTTTATTTTACATTCAACTATGGTAATAATATTACCAGATACTATCTCAATATAACATGAGTGGGTATTAAAAGAGCTGTGAATGTTCTGTCCGATAGAAGCCATCTTTATAATGCGTCTATTAACTCGTACACTAAGCATTGCATTGAAATCACGCTAATTTTAAAATTGAGACGAATGGCACAAAACACTTTACTGTACTGTAACATTCAAACAATAATATTTTTTAAGAAAATTAGTTTCTAAAATGTATAATAAATGTCGTTAGATAATATTTTATCTTTATAAGTGCAGTCGATTTCATTCTGTATGAATATTAGTCGATCAATAGCATAAGTGAAAAAGATGCTAAGCAAGCCGCACCTGACGTTACCGATAGGTCATATAGTATATTTTGTTACTATTACCTAGCTACAAAATAATAAAAAATATACTTAATTTGTAAAAAAGTAAATATAAAATAATAGCTCAGCAACACTAAATTTACGATTTATCTAATACCTTGAAAAATATAACTGAAAATACGTAAAAATAACAAAGTAAAATGTTGCCCGGGGACTCGAATGTTGAAACCTAGGGCTCTTAACAAAATTCATTAACGTTTTAAACCATCTATTGGTGTGTTAATTTTACTTAATCTATTCAATTCCTATACTAGATAGCCACGCAGCCGCGCGCGGAGGCTGCGGGCCGCTACCCACGTCGCGTCGGCGTCGCGTCGCCGCTATTCGTCAATTGTATTACTATATTCCCTATATATTAAGTCGCCATGCATTTCACATTATCATAATATGAGCTAATAGGTTTCGATAAGTGTATGCTCAGTTATGACCACTCTTGTCTGTTGTCAATGGTTGTGTAACAGTCTGTAACAATAAAATATTATATTACATCTATATTATCATATATTTAATTTTAGATTTTCAAGTTATTTCGAAAGATCTTACGAAGTGTGTTCCGGTGTGGTATTCACTTCATGATTATTTCAATAAAGAGTTAGGTGAATATTGTTTACCAAAAAAGACAAATAAGGATAAACGGACAATACCTTAAAATCAAAAACAAGACTTGAAATACTATTGTTGGTAAGTGGCGTTTAATCTTATTTTATCCGATTGATTATAACTTATAACCAAATTAAAATTCTACACAACGGAAAAGGAAAACCAAGGCTTTTCTAGACATTCCAATAATAAAATGACTAAGTTTAATAATATTTAAGTTCCATTTTCCCGTATTCTTCCACATTAAACTGTGACACTTAGCAAAAAAACAGTTGTACCTAATATCAATATATTGGAAATCCCATACAACGAGAGCTTAGGGGTTTACTACTAAATTATTTATAGGTCAGAAGCGGAATAGGAAAGAGCAACGCTAGCGCGATAATAAGTAAAACTATGACCGATACAAATGAATGTAAGAGTAGAGAAACCCTTTCTACCGGTCTCTAGACTAGACTCACTCCGGTCATTTAAACTCGTCCCACCCTGTTACACCACTCCTCGCGGTATAGTGACACCGGGCTATATTAATTCAATTCTTACCCTCATTATGTTGCCGCTTTGTTGCCACCCACAAATCAGAGGTGCATCTATTTTCTAAAATACTTGCAGAATATCAGTGCAGCTGGCCTTGCCTGCTGCTTATACTGAGCCGAGTACAGTTTTGACATCATGCGTCGATGCGCAATGTTATTGTTAATAAGCCTTAGATGTGTTTTAGTTTTTGTATTGTCTTTGTAATGGAGTGTATCGTTGTGTGTTGTTCAAAATAAATGTATTTTCTTTCTTTCTTTCTTCTTTCTTACTGCGGTTTAAACCCTAAACCCGATTCCCGATTCAAAGAGAATGTATGAAAGAATAATTAATCACGGTGGCGGTACTGTGCCTTAACTGTGACTTCACCGATATGTATGAATCGGGCTTAATTATCACGGTGGCGATACTGTGCCGGAACTGGGACTTCACTGATATGTGTGAATCGGGCTTTATGCTACATACGTAGCACGTAAGTTCCTATCGGCAGTGAGACCTCGTCCGCTAAAGGTGATGTAACGTCAGCTACTCACCGCGTCGTCGGACGTGATGCAGGCCCACTGCACGAAGGAGGGCAGATCTCTGGCGGGTATCTCTTACGCCACTGCTTTAACGCGTAGGTCCCTATCGTCAGTGAGATCTCGTCCGCTTTAGCTATAGGTGATGTGACGTCAGCTACTCACCGCGTCGTCGGGCGTGATGCCGGCCCACTGCACGAAGGAGGGCAGATCTCTGGCGGCCATCTGCGATGCCATTGTTTTAACGCGTAGGTCCCTATCGTCAGTGAGATCACGTCCGCTATAGGTGATGTAACGTCAGCTACTCACCGCGTCTGCGGGCGTGATGCCGGCCCACTGCACGAAGGAGGGCAGATCTCTCGCGGGCATCTCCGCCGCCATTGCTTTAACACGTAGGTTTCTATCGTCAGACCTCGTCCGCTAAAAGTGATGTAACGTCAGCTGCTCACCGCGTCGTCGGACGTGATGCGGGCCCACTGCACGAAGGAGGGCAGATCTCTGGCGGGTATCTCCCACGCCACTGCTTTAACGCGTAGGTTCCTATCGTCAGTGAGATCTCGTCCGCTATAGCTATAGGTGATGTGACGTCAGGTACTCACCGCGTCGTCGGACGTGATGCGGGCCCACTGCACGAAGGAGGGCAATTTCTGGCGGGCATCTCCGATGCCACTGCTTTAACGCGAAGGTTCCTATCGTCAGTGAGATCTCGTCCGCTATAGGTGATGTGACGTCAGCTACTCACCGCGTCGTCGGGCGTAATGCCGGCCCACTGCACGAAGGAGGGCAGATCTCTGGCGGGCATCTCCGACGCCATTGCAACACGTAGGTTCCTATCGTCAGTGAGATCTCGTCCGCTATAGGTGATGTGACGTCAGCTACTCACCGCGTCGTCGGGCGTGATGCCAGCCCACTGCACGAAGGAGGGCAGATCTCTGGCGGGCATCTCCGACACCCTTGCTTTAACACGTAGGTTCCTATCGTCAGTGAGATCTCGTCCGCTATAGGTGATGTGACGTCAGCTACTCACCGCGTCGTCGGGCGTGATGCCGGCCCACTGCACGAAGGAGGGCAGATCTCTGGCGGGCATCTCCGACGCCATTGCTTTAACACGTAGATTCCTATCGTCAGTGAGCAACACCACTTCGCGGACGCGCCGCACGCACTGAGATGCGTCAGCACCTTCCGTGTGCAACTCTGTAACAAATGCCACGTTTATAACAAGATTTCATAAGTGGCATTAAGAAAATATTATGTCAGAGTGCTTGTCAGTGTTTTGGTGTTTACTAAATGTGTGATTGCTTATTAATAATACATGTCACACCAAAATGAAATTCGATTTAGGTTGACGTTTAATCGCGTAAGTATATAGTATGCGTTTGTCAGTGGTAGTGCTGAGGGATCGTCCATCCATCCGGAAAAATCACGACAAATCATAATGGGGAGAGGGGTTAAAAAGTTACTAAAAACATCACGTGATTAATGGACGACCCCTTATCATGCAGGCTGACCGCTGTATGCGGTACAGCTCGCTCTGTAGTGAAAGCACGCGACGCAACGACCTGAGGGCCTAGTACGAGTTGGTGTTTTGTTCCCACTTCACTTTACAAATAGTTAACACTCGTTCACTCACTCGCATTGACCGCGAGCAGTATATCCGTTACTATTCGCGAAGTGAGGTTTTTTTTTTTTTATTTGTTCCTAATATTACAATTATAAAAGTTAAAAACTAGACGCGCTCTAAACCTATTAAAGGTTTATACTTGCGCGAATGAGTCGCATTACAGCATTATATGAGGTGAGAATACAACTCGTACTAAGCCCTCTGCAATCCGTTGCTAGACGTACTTTTGTTTACACTCACCAGGTTGTGCAGTGAGGTTCTCATGCAGGCTGAGCGCAGTGGCGAGCACGCGGTCATCGTTGGTAGCACGCGGCACGTCCCGCTCGGCGGTGAACGCGCGCGACGCGAGCAGCGACCCGCGCGCCGTCGCCAGCCGCACGCTCCCGCCCGCGCCCGCCCCCGCCCCCGCGCCGCTCGACACCCACGCTAGGGCAGACCCGGCGTTGCCGCCCACGCGGGAACACTTTTTCAAACCCTCCAGCTCTGATAGAACTGTGACAACAAACAATTGAGTTACAATCTTGTTCTTGGATTATATCTAGTCCTGATTTTACCATGTCACCAGAGTGACGTGGTAAAATCAGGATAAAGTAACAAAAACTGGTTTTGACTAGCAAGTTCTTCTTTCTGCAGTTTTTTGAACGAGTAAGTTCCGAAAGCTGCAATACTATCAGAATTAAATTTAGCTTGCCAGTGGTATCAGCTGGCGGAAGTCAACTTCTGCAAGTTTTATTGCTAGTCTAAACCATGTTTCAGTTAGATAGCCATTAAGAGAAGTTAGTCGACCCCGCATTATGCTAGTTTTGTTCCACCGCTACCGCGCCAGATGGTCGATGAAGCAGCTGTAAGGAGCGTTACATTCTACGTCACGCACCGACTAGAGGCACGGCTAGAGTGTAAGGCTGGCCGGGCGCCACCGCCACGGCCCGCAGCAGCGCCAGATGGTCGATGAAGCAGTTCGTATCTGGCACCAGCCATCTTGGCCGCACTTCCACCTCCACGCTCACCCATCCACCACGTAATATTTCCTGTGCGACATTCAAACAGATGTTTTAATAATTATTAAAAAAAAACAAAGTAAAACAGTTCAAAACATGCTCAAGTAACCTAATTTGTCTTTTTTTGTGTTATGGAATGAGCGGTTTTCAAAAGGCAGTTTAAGAAAAAAAACTAGTACATAAAAAAGAACTAGATGTCGTTGAACAACTAAGTAGGTAGCTTTTTATGAGAAAGGCAAAGGATGAAATGTAATAACTTTTTTATTATACGTTTGTTGAGTATGTGGTTTGTTGCGTTGTGCGTTGGTTGTCCGTTGGCGTGCTACGAAGAACTTTTCTATGACCAATATGACCATTCATCATATCAGCCGCACGACACCCACTGCTGGGTATAGGCCTCCCCTAAGGATCTCCACGACGATCGGTCCTGCGCTGCCCGCATCCAGCGGCTTCCCGCGACCTTCACCAGATCGTCGTTCCACCTTGTCGGGGGCCTACCCACGGAGCGCCGTCCGGTGCGTGGTCGACCATTAGTGGGAAATAATATTTAAAAAATAAATTATACTAAAATTCTCTGCTGTCAGAAAACCGCTCATTAGAAAATAAAGTAAGAGGACAAATTATTACTCCTGTAGTGTAAAGAGTCTATCAAACGATTTCATTAATCTAAGAATGATTGAGCCAATAGAAAGCTAATTACAAACATCCAGTGCCGATAATAGTTTGCACAGAGGTGTAAATTATGATATAATCACATCAAAATTCTTATTACCGATGTTGATGGTTAAAAATAGTGGCATGAGCGTGCGATCGGTCGGAGCCGCGCGGGCGGCGCGTGTGAAATGCAAACATGAATATCATTTAACGCTCCGACGCGCGGCTAATGCGAGCGGTATTCATAACACCAAATTAGCGGAACTCTCATATCAATGTCTATTTACATATTATGGCTGACAGATAAACTTCATATTGGAAATTAAAAGCTTTGTTTATTTTAGATTATGCTCTATTGATTTTAATTTTTATATTTTTCATACTTTTTAATAATTAATCAAGATGACGCAAATTGACGCAACACTGTAATATTTTAGCAAATAAATCATCATTTTTTTTCATGTTTTTATTCATCAATTTCTTATGTAGAAAGGTATTTTTTATGTAGAAAACGTAAAAAAAACATACGTCAAGCTAAAGAGATTATCTAGTAGCTACAAATATTAAATTACGTCTAAAACTCACAAATGACTGTAAAAAAGCAGAAAATCACCAAACGCACTTGTGTAGGTTCATATTTTTGGGGAAATAATAGCGGAAACGTATTGAATTTCTACATCAAAATACACTTTAACGTACTGTGAAGTTGCTTCAATGATAAAAGAATATTTTTAAATAGGGAAGTTTCCGATTTTTTAATTTTCTTTACAAAACATCACATTAAGCTTGCAATGAAACCCAGTAAATATTTTTTTCAAATATCTCTGAAAATGACGAAATTATAGGACTTTTCCCTTTCGTTAAAAAATTAATGGTGTGACGTCATGCGTACCTATTTTACTGAGAAACCGTGAACTTCCACGGCAAGGCCTAGCTCGCTTTTTGTTTGCTAGTGCAGCAGAGCTGCCAGCTTAGGAGATTTTCCCGCGATTTTGGGTAAAATAGGGAAAAAGCTTGCAATTTGTTCGCCAATGAGGGCTTTTTAAAATGACAAAAAACTGTAGGCTCGATAGATGGCGTTGATAAAAATGTATGTGTCAATGTGATTTTTTTTATTAAGCTTCGAAGAGTACTCGTGTAGGCAGGCAGATGTAACTCTTTGGGTAGAGTAGATGTCAGCTAGCGATCGCTTACTTGCCTTTTTGTTACTGGCTGTTTATTTTATAAGCCAATTTTGACACTTCTCTTTCTATCAACGCCATCTAGTGAGGATAGTTACTATTTTTAATTTTTAAATGTAAATTTGAAAAGCCCTCATTCAAAATGGTAGCTACTTTTTCCTAATGTTTTTAAACCATCTGCTGCGAAGTGGTTCGAATAATATGCTTTAATATCACAACTCTTTGGTCACAACCAAATGTTTTTGAATCCGACTTAAAAAACCTACCTCTAAAAAGCAAGAAATAATATTCGTAATAATAAAAATACGTCTATTGAAGTCGGGTGGGGCTTTTAGAATAAAAAAAAAGGAATTTGTACTCCAGCCCCACCCGACTTCAATAGACGTATTTTTATTATTACGAATATTATTTCTTGCTTTTTAGAAGTAGGTTTTTGGATGTTACTGTTGCAAACTCCTTTAATGTAATTTGTCATTGGTTTTATAGGAAAAAACTGTACTTACCTAATTTGTTTTTATGTAACGTCAAATAAAATAAATGGCTGTTGTCACATGCACGGCTATCAAAATTATTCCTTTAAGTACATTTACTTTTTTGGAATCTGGGGAAATTTATGAAATTTGGGGAAATCTGGCAGCCTCGCAGTGCTGCGATTTCGGAAGGCCTATTAAAAAAAGAATCGCTTTAATCGGACTTTATCGGACGATGTTCGTCGTTCGATTTACTCCTTGGTTTTAAAAATGTCACGGATGAGGACTAAGATTTTCGCTATTCTTTTTTTGTAATAGGCCCTTGAGTGACATATGTCATGTTTAACCCTAGATTAGGTACCTAATAATATTCGACTGTAACAGTTTTTTGTGCGTTCAATAGATGACCTATTGTGAAAATGAAAATTTTAAAAATAACGAATGACTCATTTTTGGGCCGATTTCAATGAAATTCAGTTTGGGGCACTATTTTTAAAAGAAAACAGCAACGCAATGTTAAAAAAATCTAAAATCCATGATGGCGGCCAACTTATTTGTTTGTGGGCCGATTTCGATGAAACTCGGTTAGGGGCACTATTTTGACAAAAAAACAGCAACGCATTGTTAAAAGTACAAAAATTCAAGATGGCGGTCAAATTTTTATTTCTGGACCGATTTCGATGAATCCCGGTTTCGGGTTTTATTTTTAAAAGTAAACTGCAATGAAATGGTAAACATGACAAAAATCCAAGATGACGGAAAACTTTTTGTTATTCTTCTTTTTTCAACCGAGTATTCTAGATCAACCCAAAAACAATGTTGGCTGCCATCTTGATTGTTTTGTCAAAATAATGCCCCAAACCAAGTTTCATCGAAATCGGCCCACAAACAAAAAAGTTGGCCGCCATCATGGATTTTTACATTTTCAACATTTCGTTGCTGTTTTCCTTTAAAAACAAACTCCAGCAAACCAAAACTAAAAATTCTTGCGATTAGTATTGTCACTTTTTTATAGTAAGTAATGAGTAGTAACAGTAAGTAATAAACATCAATAAAATTACGTAAGTATTTTAGGGTTAAGTTCAAAACGAACAAATGAACCTAGACTAGGCCACAGACTGACTATTTTATGCTGTGACCGGACGGTACATGTGACGTCACAGAAAATTTAATAAACGCGACTGTAAAAAATTGAATCACTTCGTCATTTTTCAACATATCGGAATAATTTTTTCACCATTATTCATGTATTTTGTTTATCTTTCCATTCATATATGTTGTTGTTGATTTTTGAGACTTAGGAAACTTCCCTATTATAATAGATAAATGAATAAAAGTTTTATTCAAGAAAGATAATTGTGATAATGATGAAAAAACAACGAAAAACATCGAAAAAGTGCAGAAGTGAGGTTATTTTCCTTACTACATTACATGTAAAGAAAAAGACTGAGACAAATGTTTCCGCATAACCGAGCCTTAAGAAGATGACGCATTACTATGTAATATTTTAGCAAAAAAAAAACATTACACCTCAAAGATAATCCTACTAGGTCATCGTCATCACCTGCATGCGTTGTTGTCGATGCTCCAAACTAGCCTTCCTCGTCTCGAGCTGTTCCTTGCGTCGCAGCAGCTTCCTGGTGGCTTCGTCCGTGCCCTCGGGCCCCGACTCCAGGCCCTCGCCCAAGCTGGTCGGTCCACTCGCGGTACCACTCGCATTTTCTTCGTCCTCAGAGTCCTCAGACTGCAACAACGTCAGATAGTTCAATAAATTCCTAGGCTAGACCACCTTTTTCAGAAAGAATTTACAATAAGACAATATTAGAGCAAAATATTAAATTTTATCATACATGTAAGTAAAATAACGAAAAATAGCATTAACTACCTATTTGAAAAATTAAACTTTTCAATGTTAAACAAATCCTTTAGATGGAATGTTACATAATATTACCGGATAATTGAAAAACCGTTTAACTACAACCTACCTAACGATAATACAATTATTGGAGTACTGTCTGTCCACAGACTTAATATTTTGCGATTTACTACTGAATTCAACTTTAATACTACGTAACTATTTAGTAATCTGTGGTTTCTAACGTGTTTGTTTGTTTTCATTAGAGAAACCCTTGTTCCAATTAGTTTTCATTGGAACAGAGGGGTTTCTCCCGATGAGATCGAGTTCATATCAGCCTCAGGATAAAATAAAAGTAAAAAATCAGTTATATTTTGGCTGGATCTCGTTATATTGAAGTAAATTGTATATTTTATTTCCCGTTCCGTTCACAAATTTCCGACAGATTTCAATCTTTCGAGATAACGTGACTTTACGGTAACATACCTATACATACAAACAGCTATCCTTACTCCTTCCTTACCAATAAATGCGAAAGTCAGTTTGTTTGTTTGTTACGCCTTCAAGTCTTATGCCGGGTCCATAGCGAGAGTTTTGCCCTACACTACACAATCAACAAAACATCTCAACATTCAACAAAATCCTCATAAGTTTTTTTTTTTGAATGTTGAGATGTTTTTGTTAATTGTGTAGAGCAAAACACGCGCTATGGACCCGGCATTCACTAGTCAACCGATCATCATGGTATACACGTTTTCAGGGGTACCTACAGAGAAGGATATAGGGTGACAGAAAAAAGTGCTGTTCCCGAGGGATAGCAAAAAAAACTTTCCACGCAGATGAAGTCGCGGGCGGTCGCTAGTTTAGAATAAATAATAATGACACTAATCTGAATATCCGTACCTTAAATGGTAATTGATACAGGTAAAGTTAAAATTAGCATAGAAACTGTCTTTAAGTAAGGATTAACACATAGGGCTTATTTTAATACTTATGTTCTAAAAATATGAAAGAGAATAGCCCCTAGGCGCCATACTCGTTTAACTAGTTTCACGTAAGTTGCACTTAAGAACGATCAGTGTCGTTAATTATAGTTCTAAATAATTTACTTCATTCAGGTTACAAACTTAGTTAAGCGTTCATGTCAGTAATACACCCTATTGATATCCGACCACTGATAAAGCACATGTATCGATTGCAGCTCTATTTTTAACCGACTTCATCAAAAAGAGGAGGTTCTCAATTCGATTGTATGTTTTTTTTTATCGTTGTTCGCGCGTATCTTCGACATTTATGGACCGATTTAGATAATTCTTTTTTTGTTCGATTGAGTTTTCTTGCGAGATGGTCCCATTTAATTTTTTTTCAAATCGGTTCAGTAGTTTACAAGTAATCCTGAAAATACTGTGATATTAAATCAACTAATTTGACAATTTTGTTATTTATGAACAGAATTAGATGATTTTTTTTTGTTGGGGAAGGGATACCTTTGTGTAGTCTTTTTAACCGACTTCAAAAAAAGGAGGTATTCAGTTTGTATGTATGTTTCTCCGCGATTATCTCACGTTTGGCTGAGCCGATTTTTCTACCTAAATAATCATCTTCTCACATTTTATGACACCAGTTTCAAGCTCACCGTATATATTGCTGTTTATTTTTAGTTTTAATTCCCGAGTAAAACTGGAAACTAGTTCACTAAAAGTTATCTGTGCTGATAGGTAGGTCGCGTTATTTTAGAAAATTGTGTGGTATAAATCAGCAAGATAATAGGAAAATAATGTTAAAAGAAATAAATAAATCATTTCGCATTTAAAACTCTTGTAATTGTATTCTGTGCTTTAGGGTGTCTGCGTGGTCTAGCTGAGCTATAGCACCCAGCTTTACCTTGTTTAAGCACCATAAAAAATAAGCGTATAGAATAAAGGTAATCTTCTAGGACCTTTGGCTTGTTAAATGCAGATGAAAATAAAGTGTGTTCATATTATTGTCACTTGTTAAAAGCAATTCTTTTATGAGCCATAATATTAAGTACGCAACATTATGGGTCATAAAAGTATTGCTTGGTAGGCATGTTACTAGAAGAGTAATGGATATGGATGTTGAGGGCTGGAGAGCAAGAGGAAGACCGCAGAAAAGACGGATGGATTGTGTGCGGAATATTATGAATGTGAAGGGAGTGGATGAGGAGATGACGAGAGACAGGAAGGAATGGAAGAGAAGGACGCACTACACCGACTCCAAATAAATTGGGATAAGGGTAGGGGGATGATGATGAATATTAAGTACGCAATATAAATTGAAAGGGATTATGACGTCCAGTGTCCGACATCTATTGGAAGTATTGGAACACATATTGTGAATCCTTTGTTGGACTTGCATCTTTAAAAAAAAATTGTGATGTTATCATAATATTGGACAGACTTACCAAGTGCTGTAATGGCTGAAGCAGCGGCTGCGCTCGCTGTACGGCGCTCACGTAGCGGGGCGGAGCGCCCGCCGGGTACTCAAGCCGGAGCACCGGCGGCTCCACGCCTACCAAGTACCTGGTACACAAAATAAAAATAAATGGGTGTTTAACACAAAACGTCTAAAAAGTTAAAAATGAAATGTGTTGGTTGAACCTTCTATATAATTTAATATTTGTACCAAGTAAGATATTTTGATCCTAGAGTCGCTATTCGTCCTAGTCGTCGCGTCGCGTCGTCAGGGGCCTCGGGGGACCGCACTAAATAAGTATTTTCATTATTGTTGTTGGGTATGTGTTGAGTATATAATAATACCTTGAGCAAATCTGTGTATTTTGAGGTACTCCGCCCGACGCAACGAAAACAGTACTTTCTTGGTACAAATATTAAATTATGAAGGACCAACCAACATTTTTTTTTTTTTATTAAAAAGAAGATTCATGGAGTTACAACTGCGCATCGAATCATAACATGATCGATAATTTAATTACTATTACTTTACGACTCATGTGAGCATTGTCGAGCCAAGTTCTGTACCTTTCAAATGGTTAATTGTTAATTTCAGCAAGCATCATAAGCTTTATAATCTAAAAACGATTAAGAGAGAGGTAGCGTGGTTTGTGAGTGATAGATAAAGTAACGTCGCATTTAGAATTATTGAGCAAAAGATCCGGTTTAAACCCGACTACTGAGTTTAAACCAGGTGAAAGCCCATAGACCATTTGGAGAACTAAATAAAATCTTAATGAGTAAGTGATGTTTTGTCCTTTGAATATTTTTGTGTATTCATTTAACAAGAAATTGTTTCCATAGTAACGTCACATTTAACACCTTCGTGGACACTACCCCCCTTACTAATAAAGATTGTATAGCAGATGTATTGTTGTTTTGTACACAGTGTTTTGTCACTTTCTTTTCAATGTCAAACTCAAATAGTTTGACAGAGAGTAACCATTGTGTAACTATACATCTGCTATACAATCTTTATTAGTGAGGTACGTCAATAGGCGGGGTATCGAATGGTTTGAAAAGTGAAACTTCGTCTTATGACGTTGTGAGTTGTTTGGAAAATGTAGGTATGGATTTTTTTAATGTCATTTTACGAAACTCGTCACGTGGATCTTGCGTCCACGAAAGTGTTAACATATAGAAAAAAGTCTGTAAAAAGATTATATAACATACAAATAATGTGTTTTGACTAAGTTTAAATCCAGTAGTCTTGTTTAAACCGGGTCTTTTGCCCAGCTCTAGTCGCATGATTGTGTACTGGGGCCTAATCGCGCTAATTTTCAACGATAAAACCAAAGCTAAATCGTTACCGTTTCAGTTTCGTTTACAGAAAAATACTCGCTTTAGTTTTGTTAAAATTGTTGAATACTCTGCCTATGGAGTCTCGGATTACAATCTGGTACAATTTAAGTGAAAATTATGAAGCTAAACCAAAGAGTTTTAGGTAAATATAACCTAAATGACAACGTAACGTTTTCGGTTTTATCGTTCAGAATTACCGCGATTGGGCTCCTGTACAGACTATGCACTCACTCGGTGCCGAAGAACAGCAGTTTCCTGGTCCGTAGCGCGTGCTCCGCTGCGTGGTGAGGCACGGGCGGGTCGCCGCGCACCCACGCTACCGCCGCCTCCATGTACATGAGCGGCGTGAACCCGCCCAGGGTGGCGTCCTCCGACAGTCGGACGGCTATGTGGCCTACGAATAAACCACCATCTTTGATTGCAATGACTTTGTCCAAACCATCTTCCCCGCACGGCACGGAGCGCGCACGTCGCTCTACTAGCATGCTTCAATTCTCTCACAAATGAGTAGATTGTGTAAAATTTTACAAAAAAAATGTTAATCGAGAAATTTTTTAATGTTGCCAGCGGAGAAAAATTAACATAGGTAGGTACAATTATTTTTTTTTTTTTTTAATCAAAGGTATTTAATCTATTAAGTATTGTATGAGTCAAAGACCGGACTTTTGTCCAAAAATCTGAATTTTTAACCTATTCCGAATTCAATTTAGATCCTGGCCTTATTTCTCCAAATTATTATGGACATTTGTCAGTGACATAATGTGTCGGTGGATTTTACAGTTAAAGTATTAATTAGGAACAATTATGTTGCGAAACAGGGTTTTTTTTACAAATCAACAAAATTGGAGCTGAAGCCGATTATCGACTTGTAAAAAACCTCTCTGTTTCACAACATAATTGTCCCTAATTAAAGTAACGACAATAAATTGTAAAATTCACCGACACAGAATGTCACTGATAAATGTCGATTTGGTGAAATGCCTTGGTAATGGTAACCCTATACCCGGTCATCAATACGCGGTAAGCAAGTTAAGTGAATTTCAGATTATAGGGTATTTGATGACCGCAATCAAGCGCAGCATTCAAGGCCGGCCTGCGCACACGCATAACGGGGCGGCAAAGAGATGAGTGCGAAACGTGATTAAATTATGAATTATGAAACGTTACTAAGGCATCTAAACTCTTTAAACACGAAACGCAGTAAACGCAAAACTTCTTTGGTCGATACACACGGCTATGATTTAGATAAATGAAGGCAAACATGTAAATTAAACTTTTTACTGGCGTTATTTAAAATGATTGTATACAGATTAAAAGTATAACTTCCGGTTGCGCAATAAGAACCATTTTAAAAGCCTTTTTATAAAGTTTACGCAACCCATATTTTTTTACATTTCTTGGGGTAGCCAGAGTAACGTAAGGCAGGGCCAATTTTACAGGTTCCCGATAAGTTTGAATTTAAATTCAAACAAAACACTATTAATTACTAATCGGAATCTATGAAATTATCTACCAACTTAATTTTAACTTGACAGATAATTTCATAGAAATTCTGTTACATTAAATTAAACCAGAACATATCTGGAACATGTAAAAAGGATCCTTATTCTTTAAAGTAGGTATTTTACCTTCTTTCGGTTCGTTTTCCAATACAATCGTCTTGTCATCAAGAGCTTCTAGGATGTTCATGAGCTTCGCCAGGAAATCCCATGGATCATTATCAGATCTACAAACATTGCAGTTATTTTAATATACACAAGGACAACATTGTTATCACTATAATCTTTGAATTGGTCTACTTACTCAATTTCGAAACTGTCGAACGACGGTGGTGGATTCCATATACTACTGTGACATAACATCCAGTCGGACCACACCTGTTACAAAAATTTACAATAAAATTGAAATCCCATCACCACTCGCCACATCTAAAATTCATACAGTCTTTAAACTACTACACGCAATGCCTTCCTCTTTTTTTACATACATACAAGCCTGATGAACTCATCAAACCAAATAAAAGAGCTAAGACCTAGAAGGAACGTTTATAAATGCCATAAACGTAATAACAGCTTTAAAAGTATGCCTTCTTTGATTAAGTTAAGTACTCTATCTGCAGTGTGCAGTATCTCTGGAATTAATAAGACTTATTAGCAACTTTTTATAACTTAAGAATATTGCTAAAGCATTTTATATTTAACCACAGAGCGTTAGCTACTGGCAGTAAACTAAGGCCCGTATTTATAGCTATCTTGAGATTACTTGAGATGTTCGTCTTATAGGCTCAGCATCTCAGGTATGATCTCAAGATAGTTCTCAACGTTGAGAGCTGTTTATAAATACAGGCCTAAAACAAAGTTACAAACGAACCTTGATAGCAGGTAAGAGTAGCAGCGCATCTGTGTGCTGTTGTGAATGCACCGGCTCCGTCGACAGCGCGCAACAGCGCTCTAAGAGAGCGCCAAACATCAGCAGCGACACGCCCAGCGCGCAGTCTAGCCACGCTGAACGCTCGCCACTGCCGCCGTCTATGGAAACATTATCCACTATTATGATGAAGGTCGGTATGTTTTCAGCAATTCGCTTCACATACGCAGATAGATGTGCGCAGTAAGCGCTCTACAGAGAATCGAAATCCAAATTTTAAGGGGCCGTATAACGTCATATCAAATACACATTTTGGACCAACGATTTTACACAGACAGTATTACTTGACTTATCGGCCCAAAAAAATAATGTTGAAAGATGATTTAATTGATTATATTTTTTTTTTTATTTATTTATGAACCACAAACAAGTTTACAATGCAGCTTAATGTAACAGTGATGATATATAATATTATAAACAGTACTTATTGTAAACTCAACGGTGCTGGTTACATCTTAAATATAAAATTTAATAATGAAATGCGAGACTCAAATAAGTAACTAAAACTAGGTATGTTTATGACTATTCTACAGAATAACAAAATATGTTGATAGAAAAAAAACTTAATTAAACAATTTATGCAAGTGTGAGTATATAATATCAAGTGTATTTTGAGTGCGTGATAGTTTAAATGTTTGAGGTTAATTGTATAAGGGTGTGTATAAGGGTTGTATAAGTGTGTGTGAGCATTTGAGCATTATGTGTGTGAGTGAGTGTGTGTAAATGCATATTCATGTAAAAGCATAAGTGTGACAAATCTAAGATATTCTAATCCCAATGTATTACCGGATTAAAATGGAAAGAAAAAAAAGAAAATTTTTTTTAAATTATAGTACTCAGTTATGTGATTGACAGAAACATGATAGTTAAAACTTTTATATAAAAGAAAAAAATCATAAAGTGACCACCAATGTTGTAGTTTTTTTAATGCTGTGCCAACTATTAATAAACCTATATTGAAACTATAATAAAAAAACTTTAGCAGTTACGTAATCGACAGTTTTCCAAAATAAGGAATAGTTTATTAGTTATTAATTAAAAACGATAATGTTGTTAAAAATATCGTCAAATTTTACTATGAAAATTTCGTCCAGTTTTGTACGCAGGTAATTGCAGGTGGTAACTTTAGTTGGTTCGTAAAATAATAATCTTATTGAGTATTATCAGGTTAATCGCGGAAGTTATCTAATTAATGAGGTTTTCGAATTAACCCAGACCTCAGACAAGGGTCTATGCCACCATAAAAGCACTAACTGCCTATGTGCCTATGGCAGTTTAATCACTCTGTCTTAGCCCCGGCATATTCATAATGGAAAACAGACCGAAACTGCAAACATCTCCTAATAAATCACTAAACATAATTGTGCAAGTTTATTATTAATAATTCCTCAGTTCAGCGACCACATATTTTGTACAATTTCGCAAACACAACGAGTCTAGAACGGTAGACGAACTTTCGGACGACGGTAGCTTGTTTAATAAGTAAATATTTGAATGAATCGGGCGATTTCTTTGCAAATTGACGGCAGACAAAAAACGGTGAGAACTACATGTTTGGAACCACTATCGCTAATTTATAATTTCCGATTCATTAAGCCAAATGGTTATACCTAATGTTAAGGTTTTATTTGTTAATGATCAGCTTGGATACCAAATGATTATGGCTGTAATAATTTGTAACTGTAACCTACATAAACATCAGTCACAATAGTTTATGCCGTAGGATAATAATAATTGCAAAACTGGGATCTATGCGATTATACCATATAGACCCTAGCCTAGGCGTTATATCGTCTTACTATGGTAAGACTGCAGAGGACCGGATGATTAAAAATACTTACACTTTTACTAATGCTTCCTAGCTATTGGGTCACATAATAATCACAGTTTTACAAATATTCTCCGACATATACAAAAATGCCTTGCTACATAGATGCAATAATCATGAGACTACTGATATTGCTTACTACTACATACATTTAATAAAACCTAAGTAACATAAAACAAGCTACTATTGGACGGCATTATTGCGCGTTCCATCATCAAATTTATATTCTCTCTACCGGGTTCACATAATTATTGTACAGGGAGAATAAGAAGTTTATTTTCATCCCGTTACAAAATCAGGTTCCCAAGGAACACAATACAACAATGTAAGCCTTCTCGTGTAATATCAAATGGATAGTAATCATTAGTCCTGACATAAGCGGGTTCGTTAATAGTGATTTTTGCAACTAAATTTCGGAATGAGCTTGACATATCAGCGTAACTAAAGACATGGGTGCTAAGTGAATCGCGATGAGACCAAGCCACGGTCACCATCAGTGGATGATGACCGGTACATAGATCCTGCTTAGCCGGTTTTGTATAAATAGAGTGGGCTAAAAATATACTGCACGGATTGCACTGACAACCGAACCCCTACTGCATACTATTTATTACAAGCAATATTGCACGTACTTAATAGCTTCCCATTGAGAACCATACTAAGTGTAAATCTTAATAATATTTTATACAGTGTTACAAAAATGCATGTGTACCGTTATTAAAATTTGTTAGCCTCTGCATTTTACGTCCCTAAATATTGTTTCTTATCTTTCTTTCCAGGAAATTCCTGACGAACGCCCTCCGCCAAAGGGCATCGGCTTGCAAAACGGATAATTACGGTCCTCGTCGACCATAATTTTTCTATAATAATTCAAAATATCATTACGGGTAATGGCGTAAAACTGTGTTCGTCACAGAGTGGCGTCGCAAGTCAGTTTGTTGAACCTGTCGCCATCAAATGTGTGCATTTGTGAGGCGCGCGCGCCTGCCGCCTCGCCCGTCGCCCGTCGCCCGTCGGGAGTGCAGTGCATCAACCTCCAATAACTTGTAATTTGTAATTACAAACCTACCGCACCGGGACCGAGCCGCAGGAAATAGCCGCATTTACAAGCCTACCTTATGTATTAATTTCATAAATCGAATACGAGCCGAGCACATTAATAAACAATAAAGCTAAGTAAATAATCAACACTGTTTAACATAATAAAACAATATAACCCGCATAATTATCTGATTGTTTTCACAGACTTTTTCAAAATAATGCCCATAATTAATATGGAATAAATAAGTTTTATTTATTTAAATGCAGCAAAGAGGAAAAAGCGTAAAACTTTTTTTAACAATAATTATGAGTACAATAGGCTAGTTGACAAAATTTCAATAACTGCTTAATATTTTAGCTTATTAGGCATTTTATCGAAAAAAAAGGTTTATTTATTTTTAATCGAGCGTTTACATTATAAATTTTGCGTTTTAAAAAACCAATTTTAATTTGGTTCCAAAACGCACAAGACTGTCATGGCGTCTTGAATGTCGTCACGCCGTGCAAAACAAACAAAAGAGCGATCGTGTCTTCGTACGTTATAGCTAGTTTTTATCGTTTAAAAATGAATTTCTCATATTATAAGTACTGTATAGAGCCCCAGTGTGATAGCACGACTATAAAAACGCCAAACCAGTTATTTATATATGTTCCAAACAATGGAGAAATACGGAAAAAGTGGCTAAAACTTGCGTTCGGTTGTGGTTAGGTTGCACTCGGAGTGTAGGTTTGGAACGCGCCTCCGGTAGTGATACTCGAAACGTCAAAGACAAGATTGGAGTTTCGCACGGCGTGACGTAACGCTTTCTGATTGGTGTTCACTGTCACGTGACTAAAGGTTTCATTTTACGAAATTTATTTTTTAAAAATATTATTAATCTTTAACGCTTTTAATAATTAAAATTGTTTGTTATTTTCTCCATAATATAATTAATCATTATAAACCCCTATCCATTATATTTATTCTTAATGGAAACAAGCCTATTGACTAATTGATGTGAATTTGTAACAGGATTATTCAAGATACATTAATGTTAACATTCAAATACTTTCCTTTAATTTTACGACAGTACACAGCACAGTTACAGTTTTAATGTAAATTGTATTACAGTTTTAAATATTGTGTGTAGGCCATAATCAAACCGGCAATTAAAGGCAAGAAATACCTTTAAAGGCAAGAAAGGAATTTCATTATATAATTTTGCGAGTAAGTTTTTATTGTAACTCGCCATCGGCGGCCCTATGTTATACCAATTGTAAAATCGTCGAAATGTTGTTCTACATGCATACTGATTCTTTATTATTATTGTGTTTATAATGAATTATAAATGTCGTTAATTTTTCTTTAACATGCGCAGCGCAACCAACATCAATTCACAAATACAGCTAAGTAAATATAAAATAATAATAAACCGAGTTCATTAAAGTCCATGTTTGATTATACGCGGAGAAACGAGTACAGTTTTATTTTTCATTCCTAATAATGTTCGAAAAACTGGTTTATAATTATCGCTTTGTAGCCCTATAGTAGCCCTACTGAATTCGAATTGCATTAATGGGACATTATTTAATTTAATAAGGACGACTGTCTTGTCCATGACAGTAAACTAGCTTTGGTAGTGCTTTGCGTTGTTGGCTTGCTGAAAGTTTTTTGTTTTATTCGTTTTCAGAATTAATCAAGGACGACAGCTACTATGAAATTTTATATGAAAGCAAAATTTAATAGTAAATACACAACAAGTACAATAATTATTTATGCCACTGTTGTATAATAAGGGGCATTAAAAATAATATCACACGAGTCTTTTAATACCTAATTAATTATGAGGTTGCATACTTAAAAGACTTTCTCTACGCCCATGATATGAATCCTCTATAAAAGGTTCTGAAACAGTTAGCTTATTACCAACATTAAAACAACCAGTGTCACCAATTATGAAGTTAGTACAACATTATAACACTCGTTTGGATGATATAATGGTTACTATGACGCTTATTGTTTTATGTTGGAATTGCAATATGAAATTTAGTACAACATTATGACACTCATTTGGATGATATAATACTGTGACACTGGTTTTTTCCATGTTGGCAATAAGCTAACTGTTTCAAAAACTTTTAATAGAAGTTTATGAAACTGATGCATAATGAGGGGTATTAAAACATGAGTAGTATCACACGAGTGTTTTAATACCTAGTTATGTACAGTTTCATACACTACTTTATCTACTCTCATACCATTTGTGTTTGAACCTACACAATAAAATATCAATGATAAAAAGAGTAAATAGTTTCTCGGTAGGTACTTACCTAGGTTAGGTAAGTAATACGTTTTTCCGTCGCCGCATCTAAAATATCGGGTGGAGTCAAATTTTCACTCACCACACCAGACATTTTAAGCAAAAGTAAAAATTAAAATCTAACAATGGTGCGTATTCAATTAGAAAAATAAATAATGAGATGAGTGCATTCCAGAAGACTTATCGCTACGCTAAGTCATCGATCACCATAGAGTACATTTAATCATGGAAAGTATGTGGGAATATCGTTGTTTTTTTAATATCACGGCACTGCCTTCTTCTTGGATTTGCCCTGTATCGTAATGAGAAAAAAGTTATTTTATAACTTTGTTTAGTTAGCGAAGGTATGTTATAAAATAACTTTTAAAAATTTTTTCGGTATTGCATGTTTATATCAATATAAATTCGTTTTGAAATTCATAATTCGAATTTTACGATATGAGAGTAGATAAAAAGGGTTTAAAGCATGGGTGTAGATAAAAGAAATGTCGTAAAACGACGTGTCGCAAGCTACGGAAGATATTTCAAAATGTTACTCGGCAAATTGGTGTCAAAGTTCATACTTAATATTATTATGTACTCGTATCTGCAAGTTCGTCGGTTTACGTACAAAAGTTTTAGAAGTTACACGAGGTTTTTTTTTTAACTGTTTAAACATTAAAATGTTTCTAGCTTTTTTGGGACAGACATATCGACCACTGAAATCAGACATAGCCAGTGTCGCAAATCTCGTCGGACAGGACAGGACGGAAAGTGCCGTAGCCGAGCCTTATCAGTTTCTTTAAGAAATTGAATTGAAAAATTTGCTTAAAATATATAAGTAATTTTTTTTTTCGTCATAAATAACCCTGCCACTAGCTAATCTTATTAATACAAAACAGTTCGTTTAATTTCAGCGCTTGCTAGAAATTTTCGGCTTTAGCCTAAACTCGATAGTACATTTCGGCAAAAGTCGGGTAGTATATACAGTACGGTCACCGACGGTCACAGTGGTTTTTTTATTTTTGTTTTTGTGTCATCGAATCGCACGTAGCGTCAACAAACCGGTCCCGACGGAAGACCAGCGCTGGTCGCAGACCAGCATTATGCTGAGTTTGGGACCGTTTTGAGACTAATAGTGGTTTAAGTTTTATTGTATGTAGGTATATTATGTAATGTCTGTCTCGAATAAATTATTTTTCTTTCTTCTTTCTTTCTATATGGCCAAGGTCGAAGATTCGGTCGGACACAACAAATAATAGCACTAACCTTTAAGAGAAGCGGCGGTAGTTTCGACGGCGAACATGTTGAGCGCTGTGAGCTGCAACAAGCGCGCCGCGGGCGTCGGCAGCGGCTGCCGGTGCAGCAGGGCGCGGAACTGCCGCAGCATCGAGGCTGCACACTCGTGGAAACTCTCCATACTGCCGCGGGAAAATGGGGGTGTTATAGTGAAAACAGAACTCCTACCATGTCAGATATCGCAAGATAACGTAAATTAATGTAGTTCACAACTCGCAAATTGAATGGCTATCATTGCGTCACTTTTATTTGCTATAAATCGAGAAAAAGAAAAGTCTTCTCTTTAAAGTTTAAAATCGATTGAAGACAGGAGGATGGACTAAAGTATAATGAGTTGGTTCAAGACAAATATTTGCTGCTAACTTACTTTATATCAATTGTTAGTATTTTCGGAGTTATAAGTCTACCCCCCACTAGCAATGAGTGATAATATCGTAACAAAGGTTTATTTAATTCAAATATTTGCTGCATACATACTTTATATCAATTGTATAGTATTATCGGAGATATAAGTAATAAAAGTTATAATATTCTCGAGTTCAGTGCGTTATAATATAATATAACTCCTAAAATAACTAATATGTAGTTGACATTTGCTGTTATTCAATAAAATGTTCCAGTAATTCTACAATGACATAATTGACTTGTTGTTAGTGGAGGTCAAAACCAAAACGCTCATCTTTACATGTTGTGGTAGCCCAGGGTCCCATTGACTGTATAAGTGTATACATCTACTTCAGTAAACAAATCAATACTTAGCTTAGATACTAATTCCTATACTTGCAAAATAACTTACCCGATTTTCGTTATTAATTTTCCATGTACATGCAAATAACTAGTTATGAAGGTTTTGTTTAACTGAAACAAAAAAACAACTTGTTATATTTACAAGAACATAGTTAGAATATTGAAGTACGATTTACAAACGGCGCTCGTCGAAAAGCAATACAGTAATGCTTAAGGCACTTCGATGTCAAAATTAAGCCTCTCTGGGGACCAGATATCACATTATCATCATCATCCCCCTACTCTTATCCCAATTTATTTGGGGTCGGTGCAGTGCGTCCTTCTCTTCCATTCCTTCCTGTCAGATATCACATTATGTAAACTTTTAACTACTGCATAATGTAAATAAAGTATAAATACCTAGTAAAATATATTGATATGTGCAGATTGAAGCAAATCATACCATTTATCTCGACGCCGTTAAAACAATTTGGAATAGGATAAAGTTAACAGTAGGTCACTCTAAGCTTGGTAACAAACTTATCCATAATACTTATTTGATTTTAAGAATCAAAATATTTACACAAAATATTCGAGTATATTACTCTGTGACTTAAGTACTAGCAATTAATTTTATTAATTTGCGCGCCGGAGCCCGCCGCGCCCGCACTGACTGCCGCCCGAGTGTCAGTCGCGTGCGACCTGTGGCGGGCTCAGTGTGGTTACCTCCACGGAGGTCATGGCCGCGAGCCGCGAGTCGCTCGTGTCGTGCTGCAGCGTGGTGGTCCGCCGGCCGCTGGGCCGCACCCACACCTCGCGCCGGAGCCCGTGCCTGCCGCGCCCGCACTGACTGCCGCCCGAGTGTCGGTCGCGTGAGCCCTGTGGCGGGCTCAGTGTGGTTACCTACACGGAGGTCATGGCCGCGAGCCGCTCGTGTCGTGCTGCAGCATGGTGGTCCGCCGGCCGCTGTACCGCACCCACACCTCGCGCCGGAGCCCGTGCCCGCCACGCCCGCACTGACTGCCGCCCGAGTGTCAGTCGCGTGCGCCCTGTGGCGGGCTCAGTGTGGTTAACTCCACGGAGGTCATGGCCGTGAGCCGCTCGTCGCCCGTGTCGTGCTGCAGCATGGTGGTCCGCCGGCCGCTGTACCGCACCCACACCTCGCGCCGGAGCCCGTGCACGCCACGCGCGCACTGACTGCCGCCCGAGTGTCGGTCGTTTGCGCCCAGTGGCAGGCTCAGTGTGGTTACCTCCACGGAGGTCATGGCCGCGAGCCGCTCGTCGCCCGTGTCGTGCTGCAGCGTGGTGGTCCGCCGGCCGCTGGGCCACACCCACACCTCGCGCCGGAGCCCGTGCCTGCCGCGCCCGCACTGACTGCCGCCCGAGTGTCGGTCGCGTGAGCCCTGTGGCGGGCTCAGTGTGGTTACCTACACGGAGGTCATGGCCGCGAGCCGCTCGTGTCGTGCTGCAGCATGGTGGTCCGCCGGCCGCTGTACCGCACCCACACCTCGCGCCGGAGCCCGTGCCCGCCACGCCCGCACTGACTGCCGCCCGAGTGTCAGTCGCGTGCGCCCTGTGGCGGGCTCAGTGTGGTTAACTCCACGGAGGTCATGGCCGTGAGCCGCTCGTCGCCCGTGTCGTGCTGCAGCATGGTGGTCCGCCGGCCGCTGTACCGCACCCACACCTCGCGCCGGAGCCCGTGCCCGCCACGCGCGCACTGACTGCCGCCCGAGTGTCGGTCGTTTGCGCCCAGTGGCAGGCTCAGTGTGGTTACCTCCACGGAGGTCATGGCCGCGAGCCGCTCGTCGCCCGTGTCGTGCTGCAGCGTGGTGGTCCGCCGGCCGCTGGGCCGCACCCACACCTCGCGCCGGAACCCGTGCCCGCCGCGTCCGCACTGACTGCTTTCCGGCTCTCCGTTGCGAGCGCCCTCTAACGCCGCCCGCCGTTTGCGCTCAGCTGCTTCGTACTGTTAACGACAATAATGTTAGTAATTTCGTCGGCAAAAGAAACGCATAAAGTTTGTACTGCAATAAGGTTATTGAGGTGTCGCAATAATTTTTACATCTTTTAGAATAAAGCAGAATAAAAACGTACATGAAATATATTACTTTGTCTACAACCCATGCTTTAAATCTTCTATACAAGTTTCTGAAACAGTGAGCTTATTGCCAACATTAAAACAATCAGTGTCATAGTAACCATAATATCATCCAAATGAGTGTTATATTGTACAAAATTTCTTAACGCAACTCCAACATTAAATAAAACAACCAGTGTCATAGTAACCATTATATCATCCAAACGAGTGTTATAATGTAGTACTAAATTTCAAAATGCAACTCTTACGAAACTATTAATGTCAGCACTACGCGTTTCAGAACCTTTTAAAGAGAATTTATAATGGGTGTAGAGAAAGTCTTGTATGCAACTGTACATAATCAGGTATTAAAACACTCATGGGAAGCTATTATCACATTCGTGATTTAATACCCCTAATTATACAACAGTTGCATAAATGACTATTGATAAAATATTAATTACATCTAGTGTTTTTATTGATAACACAAAACGTGGGACGTGGGGAAAGATTTATAATTTACAAAAAATAAGCAAACTCGCCTTTTTTCTGTTTTCATCAAACAGGGACAATAGACTTTCACGGGCGGAATGAAATGGATTCGACGACATTAAGCTTCTCATATAATAATAAACTGCATCTAGTTTCCTTCTCTGAAAAGCAATGAAAAAGTTAACAATCGCCAAATACAATAAAAGAAATTGATCAAAAAACATATTTAGAGCTTTTTACTTACTGCGTATATCGCTAGTATTGCTAGTTGATTGTAAGGCCTTCCGTTTTTAGGGTTGATTTGTTGCGCTTTCGTATACCAAAATTTGCTCTTGGCGAAATTGTTTGTTTCGTTAACTTGTTCCTTGTACCTTGCTAAGTCGCCGAGGAATATATACAACTTCTGGACAGATATCAATGCTAGACCTACGTAGCCGAGGCCTTTGGGCGGTATCACATGATTGTCATTAATATAATCATCAGTATTAAATTTGTAAGACTTCTCTAGTTGCTGTACGAGACTCTCGAAGAAACTATTGCCTTCTTCGATGATAATATTAATTAGTTTCACTACTTTACTTTTATCATCGGGTGGAACTTGTGAAAAACTTTTCCTTAACATTTCTATAAAATTATAATATAAAATCTTCCAAAAGTGATGTTCAATATTGTCAGCTTGACAATATTTGAGATCAGACATCAGCAATCGTTGGAGAGCATTTTGTAAAAATTTTCTGGAAGAAAAGAAATATACATTATAGGTATAAAAGAAATACACTCAGTCAATATATTGTTATTGAACTTTTTAAGTTTAAAACCCAGACTTGTTTCTACTGGGCGGTTACACAGGTCGTGACCGAAAACGTCGATTCCATTCAAGTCCCGTTGAAGGACCGTTTTATCATATCCGTACATACAGACACAGTACAATTATATTCGCCATAGCCGAATATAAACGTATCCGATAAAATGGACCTGTAAAATGGATGGGTATTTTTACTGGATCCGATATACTTTGTTGTGTGTGTGAACAGGCTCATACAACTACATACATACGCTATAGCCGAATAAAAATACGTTTTTATTCCGCCCGATAAAACGGGCATTAACGGCGCGGTGGCATAAAACAAACAGCTTACAACCCGAGCAGATAAAGAATGGGATTGGAAATGGCAGCTCCCCGCGCTTACCACAACGAGTGTGACTGAGAGAGCGATAGGTGTAGCGGTTAGTGTGCGACCAAAACCGAAATGTAAATATGAACGACGCCATTTTTTATCCCATTTTCTATCTGCTCGGCCTACTGTCTAATTTTCAAAATTCAGCTGCGTGTTACTGAAAGTGCGATAGGTGAAGCGAGAAGATGAACGACGCCATTTCTAATCACATTTTTTATCTGCTCGGGTTGTATTATTGCAGATTATACCTGGTGTCGATGACGTCCTCCCAGTGGGCGGCGAGCGCCAGCGGGCCGGCCAGTATGTGCGCCTGCAGTATGGCGTCGGAGCGGTCCACCTCCTGCAGCAGCGAACGATGGCGCGCCGCGCGGGCCGCGTCGCCCGCCTCGTACCCGCACGCGGCGCGAGATGACGTCTCCTTCATACCTGTACAATGTCACATTTTCAATGAATGTACGAGTGAATAACATTTTATTGGCACGCATAACACATGATGGCGGATACAGACGACGGAGATGAGTTATTCAAAAAATATTAGAGACAATTTAAGAGATTATTACATGAGCTTTTTTTAAATATTGACTTGGTTTAGGAGTAATAAAAATAAATGTAGTGGCGGCGCTAGTTTCACTACCACCGCGGCTTAACAAGAAAATAATAAAAAAGAAAAAAAAAAGAAACCAAAAGAACATAAACACGAATAGAAAATCAAAAAATATACAAAACAAAACGAAAAGTAATAAAAACGTGTTAAAATACAAGCAACAAATAATTAATACACTAAATTGTGTAAGGGCCCAATAGATCTGGGCCCAGGGACCTGCCCTGCCTCAGCATAATATGCTATTATTTTCTCATCATCATGCGATCATGCCTACCCTAATCCCAATTTATTTGAGGTCGGCGCAGCATGTCTATTAGTGATGGGACTCGAATCACAATTGATTCGAATGATTCGAATCAAGTCAATCCAAGCTCGATTCGAATGAGTATTTATGCTGATTCGAATCATCACCTGATTCGAATTGGTTGAGTGATTCGAATCATCACCTGATCCGAATTGTTTGGCTGATTCGAGTTGGTCGGCTGATTCGAATCATCACCTGATTCGAATTAGTTGGCTGATTGGAATCACAGTTGGAATTCGTATCAGTTTTTGTGTTTACGGTATTGTTATTGATTCGAATCATCACCTGATTCGAATCATTCGACTCATCACCCGATTCGAATTGGTTAGCTGATTCGAATCATCACATTGATTCGAATCAAGTAAAGTAACCTATTGTGTGATGAGGAAATAAATGATTTATTTATTCATTATTTTATTTAATCATCATATCGGTTCGAATCATTGTCAAATTCGAATCTTCAATTCGAACCACTTACGGGTGATTTGAATCGATTCGAATACATTTTTTTTATTCGAGTCCCATCACTAATGTCTATCTCTATTCTCTACACACTCATCATCTAGGAATCAACCTGCTTTCTAGACGTATCGTCTTTTGTTATACGAGTACTATACTAATTATGTATTCTGTGACTATAATCCATCCATCTTTTCTTGGGCTACTCAAAACTTTCGGCGCGACAGAGTGTCGAATGACGATAGTGCAATAAATAAATGATTATGTGAAAGAAGAACAATTTTATTTTGCGATGAACATTTGTGCGATGTACCGTAGTGCAAAGGATGCAACCAAGAATTACAGGCATGCAGAAAATGTTATAAAAAAAAAATTAAATGTACATGTTTGACTGTATCTGCTCTTATTTATTTAACTAATTTAATATAATTAAATACAATACAAAAAAAAATATAGAAAAACTTCTCGGAATTCGTACAAATAAAAAGCGTGGAATTCATAAGAATTGTGTTCTCATTTGTCATGCATGCGCAAAGGCGTGTGTTAGTTAATATCACGCGGCCACACTCGATTTTTTCAGCATGAAACATGATTACTTTCAGTTATTTCTGTGGTTAGTTTAATTATCTACATACACAAGTTAATAAGTTATAATTACCTCGCTCCATCCTAACGTCGCCTTTGGTTGGACTTGTTTGAACAATAATTGGCTTTGATGGATTATGATGATCATACAAAGTTTTCTGTGTCTCCATAGAACCTCCCCTTCTGAGAACAACAAAAAATATGACAGATTATATTTTAAGCACACTAGGTATTAATAATTTTAGGATCGAAACTAACCCTTGATCTTTCTGCATATGAGACATCGAGCTCTGTGGCAGCACAAGTAGACCGGGTTGATTTGCTGAAGACTCTGATACAGACTTGTCTGACATGGTGCTGTTCTTCCTAGTACGATGATTGGTTTCTGGAGCATCATGGGAATGATGTTTCTTTGACTCCAAGATCTCTTCGCGCCAGTTCATGGTGCCGGGCGTGGTGGAGGCCGGTGCGTGGTGCAGGGGTGCGTGGTGCAGGGTTGCGTGGTGCAGGGGGGCATGGTGCTGGTGCGGCGGCGCATGGAGTGGGGCAGGATTATGCACGGGCGGCGCCGCGTCGCTATTGCGCCCGCGACGACGTCCGGCCCGTTTGCGAGAACGTCTTCCACTGCCCTCACCACTAACGCTTTCCCCTCCACCCCCCTCTCCTGCATCTCCAATTCCACCTGTCTTCTGTAAATTCGGTGCGGGCGAATGTCGACCCGGCTCCGCACTTGGCGCATGCCCACTACTCGAAAAACCGTTGCTACGTTTCTAGAATGAAACAATTGTCAATTTTATTTTATTTATAAACTGTTTTAGCATATCTATTTCATTTTGACAATATTTATTTTTATTAATCACCAACCTGGTTGTTTGATAATGATTTTGGAATACCAGATGGCACACGAAAGCCTTCACTATCCCTTGGGCTCAGTGCACGATTTGCAGATGTATCTCTACTGTTACATTGCGATACAATTTTCCTAAAAAACACAAAATATTTAACATTTACATAAGAACTTTTGTTTCATGTCATTCTGTTCAAATACTCTTAATAACATACCCTTCAGCACTTGCCTCCCTGCTGTAGGAGCGCAAAGACCTCCAACGGTCTAAATCATCCCTACTGTTTCCTATGGTAGAAGAACGGTTACTCCTATGGCTATCTCTTCTTTCTCTGTCCCTCTGTTTCAAATTCGAAAATATGGCCTCATGTTGAATGCTGACATTGCTGTCCTTTCTGGTTCGTTCTGGCTCATGTTGTATGCTTGCATTACTATCTTTTCTAATGCGCTCTGGTTTTTTTTCAGTATTTTTGTGGCCTCTGCTAGAGCTTCTGTTGGAAAAAAACCAATTGCAAGTTACAAAAGTATGAAAAAATATAACAAAAGCCATTTCTGACATATTATATTATTTAATCATTAATTAAATTCTGTTGGAATAATTAACCAAATTATTACCTCCTATCCCTACGTCTAGATCTTCCATTCCTCTTTGATTCTCGAGGTTCTGCTAGTTTATTTTCTTGAGATACTACTGGTTTCACATTTTGTGAAAAGCTAGTGGAGGTGTCAGAAATATCATCCAACTTTATATTTTTCTCAACTTCTTCAGTCCAATCCTAGAATTCACAAATAGGTTAATAATGAGTCCAGTAAAGTTCAGATTACTTTTAAATTATAAAATGAGAATGTCTGTCTTTTTTTTTACTTAAATTTTCAGCAAGATATTATTGTGGAAAAGTATATGCATAAGTTCAATCAGTTAAAAACACAGGCAATGTGAGTAAAACCTGTAAACTGTGTTAAGAATGTAAAGCCAACTTAAAAAACTATTAAATTCTGATCTTTAAATTTATACCAAATTTTGCGATTAGTCGCTAAATATATGACTTGAATCAAAACAGTTTTGTGTGTTAGTAATAGGTTATTTTGAAAAATGCAAAATATACTTACTAAATTTGTCATATCCAAAAGACTAGTTGTAATCTGAGCTATTGTCTCATTCTCATGCAGTGAAGCATCATCATTTTGAGACTGTTTATGATTATATGAGACATCAGGAATTCCATTTTTGGATGCTATAAAAAGGATAAAATAATGAAGTAGAAGAATGTTAATTTAACCTAGGTTACAAAAATTACACTTACAGTAATAATCCTTCTGGCTCTCCATACTACTTGTCATTGCATCAATTTTTTCACTTGTACAATCTATTGCATTAGGTTCATACAAATTCATATATGAACTACTAGGAGTTGATCTTCTTGAATCTTGTACATCATAATTTTTCAAATAGCTGTTAATAAACTTTTCTCTGTCGAAGCTTTCATTGTCACGTAATCGCCCACGCCCTCTTGATGGTAATGTTTGAGACCAATTCAAGTTAGAGTTATAAAATTGACTTTGATTATAACTAGGCTGAGCGGAACTATTTGAAATTTGCCTGTCTTTGTGTATTTGATCAACACTGTCAAAACTATGATGACCAGATTGTTCTAAAAACTTTTTTCTGAACCTTGGTGGTATATTGTCTATATTAACCATGAATTTAGGTCTTGAGGAATCTGAACTATAACCAGCTGAATTCCTTCGTCCTGAAGGAGGTTTCCCTCCGGCTGTAGAAATATGTCTTCCTGCTGAGGTTTCCATGCTCCTACTATCTCGACCTCTTTCTATACCACTCTTCTCTTGAATGCAGTGAGAAGGGGAAATAGATCTCGTCTCGGAAGCCTGCCTGTATTGTCTATTATTATAATTAATATCATTAGGAGCTACATCTTTGTAATTATGATCACCGTAAGATCTATCTTTTCTAGAGGCACCTCTGGAGTAAGACCCTGAACCACTACTGACACCAGATTTTTCTTGTCTACTTGACATTCTTTTATTATTGTACTGACTAGAATTATCAGACCTTATAAATGTGTTAATTTGTCTTTCAACATCAGAAAAAGTATCTCCTGATTTTGGTACATATAATTGCTTTTCAGGTTTTTTGAGACGTTGATTAATTTGCTCCTTGTGTGTATCACTAAACGATTCACCATTTATTGAGTTTTGAGAACCATAATGGTCTGATTTACCATCCAAACCATAACTTGACCGCCTTAAGGGACCACTGCCAGGTTTGTAGAACTTTTGCTGTGGTTTATTTTTTCTGTATTCCTTAGAACCATCATCCATAGTATGCACACATTAAAAACAGTAGAAAATTTCACACCTAATTTTAAACTAATTTACGAACTCGAGGTTGCTTGATATATAGATAAATATATTGTTTTTACACCGAATTCTATCAGATGTACATTATATATAATTAAGGTTATGTTGAAATTAACACTTGATTCATAAAATTAAAAAAATGTTTGTAGTTGTAAATCATTTACCTACTTGATCTAAATAAATCTTTCCACAAAAGTTTACAAATACAACTATTAAATTAATTGGCGAGAGAGGTATTCGCATTTATTTTTTATTTCAATTTTTGATCTTTTCTTTCTATCTTTCACTATTAAATTTGTTTGATTTTTTCATTTGACTCTTGACATGACATAAACCTAGTCTTTGCTTGACATGACAGCAGCAAGACGAATAGGAGTTAAGTTTACTAATACACCATTGGTGCTTATTGTACTAGTTTTTTATCTGCCAATCAGCAAAAAGCACAGTTTAAAAAAAATATAGTTTACTCTTCTTCTCTATGATATGTATTGACATCGGGCGCGTTCAAAACCTAAAAAACTAAAAACAAAACTACGCTCCAACGGTTGATTGAGAGAGAATGCTTTTAGCATTAAGTCCGCCTCTTGTACATTATTTTATTGTAGCAATAAAAAAATCAAATAAAAAATAAATAATACTTTTTTTTTATTTAAGATTTTTGCATTCACTATGCAATTATTTTATACAATACTAAATAATATACTAGAAAAAAATACTCAGACGTGAATCGAACCCGCGTTTGGATATCCGGTCCAATGCTCTGACCGCTGAGCTACCGAGTCACTAGTGACATCGTTGAATTTCTTCTAGTATATCCTATTCTTACGCTGCAAGCCAGCGTTATTTCATCAATGTGAGGAATTACCTCAACATTCAATTGAAATATCTTTCCGATGAAATAGCTATATATATATTTTTTTATTTGAGATTTTTGCATTCACAATGCTATTTTTTTATACAATACTAAATAATATACTAGAAAAAATACGACTCGCACCAGCCAGATCAATTCTCAGACGGGAATCGAACCCGCGACCTTTGGATATCCGGTCCAATGCTCTGACCGCTGAGCTACCGAGTCACTAGTGACATCGTCGAATTTCTTCTAGTATATCCTATTCTTACGCTGCAAGCCAGCGTTATTTCACCAATGTGTTCGATTCCCGTCTGAGTATTGATCGGTGCGGTGTAGTATTGAATAAATAACACGTTCATATAAATACGGCGTGTTAACACGTGGCGTCAGACAAATGTTCTCTGATTTTTCCTTCATGATGTCATTCATATTCATGGTGTTGTCACTTGTTGTCATTACAAATGTTTCTTACAGTTAGCTAACTACCAAGTTTGCAAGCATTGAAGTATATTTATCATTGTATATCAACTAGAATATTAATATTTTTGTGAAATAAAGATAAATATTTTTCATTGATTGTTACGTAATGAATTCGTATTTTTGAATCGTGGCATTTTGGTCATAGATTAATTGGTAACCCTGATGATGTAAAATGTCAATTTTAGAAAGTTGTCTATTAAAATAGCGCATCCAAACACGTTTGATACTTGGATTTGGGAAAAATCTCTTGGAATTTCCATTGAAGTTTTATTAAGATTAGTTAATCAAACTATGTTTTCAACCTGCAAAATTGCAATGGGTACTTAACCCGTGGCTGACGTTTAATTTTATTTATTTATATGAAATAAATTGTACATTTGTATAGTGTTAAGAGTAATTACCGTGTTTATTTTTATCGATTTTTATTAAATATAGTTCATGATTAAGAAATAATGTCCTTCGAGTACTTGCCCGTGGCTGAAGACGAAAATGAAGAACCCATAGAACTACCTATCGAGGAAGATGGGACTCTGATGTTAACAACAGTATCAGCCCAGTTTCCTGGCTGTTGTGGGCTGAAGTATCGACACCCAGAAACGAAAAATATCCGAGGAATCAGATTAAGAGATGGCAGATTGTATCCTCCCCCAGAGGGCTGGGGTACACATTTGTATGTTTGCAGTTTTCCTAAAGAAAATAAACGTAAATCCGGAGAAAATGCTGAAACATCCATGATGAAGAACAAAAGGAACGACAACTTGTGTTCTGATTTAATTGTGCTGGGTTTACCATGGAAAGCCACTGAACAAACTGTTCGTGAGTATTTTGAGAAATTCGGGGAAGTTTTAATGGCGCAGCTCAAAAGAGACCCAAAAACTGGAATGTCGAAAGGCTTTGCTTTCATCCGCTTTGCTTCTTATTCTTCACAAATGAGAGTATTAGCCCAGAGGCATATGATTGACGGGCGGTGGTGTGATGTTCGGATACCAAACTCCAAAGAAGGGTCAGTTACATCTATGCCTTGTAAAGTGTTTGTTGGACGCTGCACAGAAGATTTAACAGCAAACGATTTGAGAGAATACTTCTCTCAATTTGGTGAAGTAACAGATGTTTTTATTCCTAAACCATTTAGAGCTTTTAGTTTTATCACATTTTTGGATCCTGAAGTAGCACAAAGTCTCTGTGGACAAGACCACATTATAAAAGGCGTTTCTGTCAATGTATCAAATGCATCTCCTAAGCAAAACAAGAGTGGTGCTAACCAAAGGAACTTACCTAGCAGAAACTATGATGAAGGACACCCTCACAATGTATCCAACAACAACTCTTGGAGTAGCCGTAACATGGACATGGTAAATATGCAAGCCCTCGGTATATCAGGTCAGCACGGGCAGACCGCAGTGGCCGGTGGTGGTGGTCAAGCTCAAGGTGGAAGTATGCCTTTAGGAATGGGGGGTATGCCCGTGAACCAGGCTTTAGTTGCAGCAGCTCTCAACCAAGCCGGCTGGGGTCTAATCAACAACATCCCATCAGGTGGTTCAGAACAAGGTGCGTTTGCTGGCCCGGCATCTTCTGCTCCTCCCGGTCCACCTAACTTCCTTTCTTGGATGCAACAAGGTACTTCGGCTCAGGGTCCTTCTAGTCAGTGGGGACAAAGGCACCAATCCCAGGGCCACTCTGTTTGATTCGATATTTGATTCAACAAGCTCATGATAATCACTGTGATTGTAGCAACAACTAGATATATTATCATTTTGTTTTTAACTACAATACAAATGAGTTGTTCTGTTGGTGAAGAGTGGTTAACCTAAATAGTTTGCTACAGATGTTATTTGTTTATGGAATTGCTTGTGTTTTGTTGATTTTTTCTGTATACATATTAAAAATTATAGAAGGATGATGTAGTAATAAATAAATGAATCAGACAGAGTGGTAGATAATTGTGTATGTTTATAATTAAGTAATATAAATGTTGTTGTGCTTTTATTTGTCAATTCACATTTTTGAAAATGGCCTTAAACCTACTAATTATATTAGTCACAATTAATTATTCAGATTCTGTAGTGAATTTTATTTTATAAATGATACTTGGACTTGCCCGTACAAGTGTGTGCCTCAACTATACCTAATGATTTGATTTTGAAGATATATTTTGCTATCATATATTTTCAGTTAACTACAGAGTAAAAAATTTAAGTTGAACATGTTATGAACTGAACATTATGTTAATAATATAATATATATTTCAAATGGGCTTTCAAGTAACATTTTGTACCTCTACCTTAATTATGTTAAGGAAAAAAGAAAATGTTGCCTATATTTAATTCCACAACAATAACATTTGATTGCTCCAAGGTGCAATTATATTAATTATGAATATATAATATAATGTCAATACTAGGTCTGAAATGGTTGATGCACTTTTTAAATTCATGAGTTATGCAGAGGGTATTGTAATAAAATTTTTTTTGTTATCTGGCACAAGTCAGAAAAATAGACAAATTTTCATTTGTATAATGTTATAAGCAAATTGTTCATTTTATTTCATTTGCACTCTTTCATTTGTAACTTCCATTCCAATAGAGATAAAGTGTTTCTTTATTGGAATTAGGCTGGGTATGTGACATGCCTCAAAAATTCTAAAATGCATCTTCAGTTGTATGACATAATATTTAAATTATATCACAAAAACATTAAAAAATCCTTATTCTTGTGATTGTCTCAGGTTTAACAGGAATTGTACGATCACTGTCCAGGTTTCATTTTTATTTGTATGATCATAAGTATTCATAAATTATTGACATGCGGTGGGTGGGTTTTATAAAAATCTTTTTTAATTTTAAAGGTCTCAGAGAACACATAAATGTAAAGACAACATTAAACATCCTTTATTTTTTCTTGTAAAACTAAACATCTTTTACAAAAAAAATCCATAAAATTTTAAACAGCTCCTAAAAAGGAGGAGTTAATTTAATTCAGTGAATTTCTGATAATACTTAAGTACCTATTATTTTTACTATGTCTTCAAGATTGTATGTGAGGTACTTTACTTTTTTATGTTACTTATGCTATAATATAACAAACCCTTTATATATATGTATTGTACTGTACCTATTGCCTGTTTAGAAAATTTATCAGTTAAAGTTTTTTTTAACCCTATGGAATATATTTGGTTTTTGATAAAAAATATATATATTAAAGATGGGTTTAGGGGTTGGATGGTAGGAAAGGGATTCGTTTGTATCCATGTATATTTAATGACTTTAGTTAGGTACAGAGAGCAACACCTTTTGTTAGGTACAGAGAGGACCACTATTTCATTCAAATTCATAGTATGAGGTACAGTCAGCAGCACGTCAGACTATACAGGTTGACCTTAAGAACGCCCTTATGCCGTTCGTAATAAAAGCTGTTTTCGTAGTTCAACTGTTTAACCTACCGTGCTGTCGTGCGTACTATGAATTTGAATGAAATAGTAGCCCTCTATAGAACTTAGCATCTAACAGTTCTAACACGTTAAGATTTAAAATTGAATTGAGGAATTTTACAGAGTTGGATACCTTGAAAACATTGGATGTGCTGTTGACCATTCTTGACTTCCTTTAATTCCTTTTAATGAGAGCTTTTGAATCCAGGATTGCTACGGTTGAATTAAATAAGAGTGCTGTCTTTACTTTTATGCCGTTATCGGTTGGTACTATGTATACTTACTTACCTGATTTCTAAGTTTTATAAGTTCTCTGTACAATGAAGTAATTAATTTTAAAAAAATCAATAAAACATCAATGTTCTTAATTCTGTTTGCCATAATCACGACAAAATAACTGAAACACTTTATAGAATTAAGACACTTATTTTGTACATTTAATTGATATAATATGTTTTAACAACAGACTGTTGAAAGTTCATAAGTCCTTGTATAGAAAAAAATAGAAATCTATTGAATTGTTATCATTGTTTATCAATAATGTTGATTATAATAAATTTATTGCGTGTTTCTCAGATGGATGTGGGTATGAAACTTGGAAGACAGATATATCTATTTTTGTCGATCTAAATAATGGCTAGAATATTTTTGTGGATAAACAATGTGGTTGTTTATAGAATGGGTAGATAAATGTTAAATATATGCACTGATGCAATAGCCACTGTATATAAAATTACAGAATAATTGAAGAGCTGTAAAAAATTCTTAGACTGTAAATAATATGGAAAGTGACGTCATACCTTAGTTAGGTAAAATCTTGGTAAAATCAGGCATTCATAATTTAAATGCTGTTATTAGACTTGCAATCATAAATACGTATTAATAATTCTAATTTCTTTATTGCCTATTTATTATTGATAATATTTAGGTACTACGTGTTCATTTCATCATTGCCGCTACAGGGACAGTTTCTCCTAGTTTAAATAAAACATTTGTTTTTAATATTTTCCTAAAAGCTATCGGTTAGACTGTTCGACGGTTTAAGATTCTGTATATCTGCTATAATTCATACTGCCACCCTCTACTAAGCGACTTTGGCAGAACTTGATGCAAGTCTAATACTATATCTATTTAGTAAATACAACAGCCGTAGCTGTTAAAAAAACTACGTAGTAGTTAAGTATTATGTCATTTTGACTAAATGTGTATCCACACAAAAGCCTTATGGACGTTCCCTGTTATAGAAGTACAATGCAAACAAAGCTTTGGTAATTTTGATACATAGGTATGAGAAATGAATTCCAATAGAATTGCACTTTATTATATATGAAATTAATATTCTGTACAATATCTTTAGATAATCTTGAACCTATATCGCTTTCATAATTATTTTACTCTGACGTCAGTAATATTGTCTACTTGGCTATTTTGCACCTAAAATACATAATTTCATTAGGTAGTTTAGTGGAAGATTTGGTTTTGTGTTATTGTGTATAATGTTTTGATTTGACTTTGTTGATTTATAATAACTTATTTCAATTTATCCATTTATTGTTTGGTTCTAATTTATATGCATGTCGTCGGTATTATATAAGAGTTAAAGTGTGTTTTGTATTAGAGATGATACGGCTACTATTTCATACATAACGTACGAAGTCAATTTCAATCTAATGGTGGCCATACACGCAATGGTATACCTGACAGGATTACCTGTGAAGATTACTGTTCGGCAGGCTGATTATCTAAATAGAAACTATTTAGCGACCGGTTTCATTTGACATACATTGCTACTTTTCTTTGGTATGTTTTTTTACCCCAAAAAGAAGAAGCAATGTATCACATTCATCTGTCAAATGAGACCGGTCGCTAGGTGGTTTCTAATTAGATAATCAGGGTGCCGGTAAATCGTTGCGTGAGGTATGTGATAGATAAACCTGTCATGCCGCAATCACACGTATTCGCGCGAATGGCGAGGCAAGTGGCGGCGAGGCGATCACACTATTGCTTTGACTTTGCTTTGGTTTATGACGTCAGTGCTCTGTCCGTCCTTGTCATCGTGTTAAGATATGACAAGGACGGATAGAGCATTGCTATCGCTATCGCTTTGAGATAGGCGGTCTAGCTGCAGGTGAATAGCGACTTCACATATGAAGACATAAGCTCGCTATTCGCTTTGCCACTCGCGCGTTGGCAGCGGCATTTCGGGCGTAATGCGAGGTATCCCGGACAAACACGCAACAATATACCGGAACAGGGAGGGTATTACAACCTCTTAATTCTTGCCACGTTTATGAATTGCTATAGATACATCTCTTTCTCGCTGTATAGCAAATAAAAGAGACGCATTGATAGCCATTCAGAAAACTGGCAAGCCTTAAGAGGTTGTAATACGGTAGCAGGTCACCTTCACAGGTAAACCATTGCATGTATTATGGCCACTATAGTTGCTTATTTTACTAATATGTCCCAGCAGGACAGTCTATTATTGTGTAATGTAATAGGTAGGTATGTTGGATATAACTTAAAAAGTAGTTTTCATCAGTTAGGTTGTACTTTCAAATCTACTTTATACTTTATTGTAAATATGTTTTATAAATTATCCACCTACAATATTCTGACCTACCTACCTATTCATATTATGATTTACCTTGGCTTTACCCTTTTATGCTTCTTTTAATAGAAACAAATAACATTGTTCTTCTTCTATGCGCTGTTATTCCATAAGTTTATTCATATGTGCAATATGTTTAAAACCATTATAAACCATTTATAGTGCAATCAGCACTCACAATTAACACGTGCACTTAGGTTTGATGTAACCATTCCTTGTTAAATTATTATTTTACCACGTCTTACCAGAAAAAAGTCCATTGGGAGAGCGTCAGTCGGTAAATACTGGTATAATATTATAATTTATTATTCAAGTTTTATTTGTTGTCTATTTAGTTTTCTAAATCAATTATAAGGCCTATAATAGGCACAGTAAATAGTGTAAACTTTTAAGGTGGATATAGGTACCACCGAAAGTGGCGCCCTCAGAGCTTTTTATTTAATTAGTTGTTAATATAAAATGATTTTAATAAAACTTCACGTGGATTTTTTAAGGCCCATGGTCTATCTTTAGTCCCTCGTATCGTAGTCCTTCCTTCGTAGGAGTAGGTAGAGCAAATGTGTCAAAAACGGACACTACAGTACATCTACTTCTAGTGACGAGGGAATGTAATGATACCGTCTAAAAATACTAGACTATAGGCCCTAAAAAATCCACGCAAAGTTTTTCTAAAATTGTTTATTAGAATTACAATGTAAAATAAAATTCACCGTGGCGCCACTTTTGCTCAGGGTGCCACCTTAAAAAGCTACCCCTACTGTGATGTGATCCCGGGACTAAATAAGATTTGTACTTAAATATATCGTAAAAGTTATTTAAGTGTGCATCGTGCGTCCACTAACGCCGTCAATCAACAAAAAAGCTTTATTACGAAAAAACTATTTTTAATAAAATTCTGAAACTATTTTTATATGCGTTTGTGTAGTTAGAATCTGGATTAACGTCTAAAGTAGCCACTTTATTTGTTTTTTTTTGATAGGCGGCGTTAGTGGAGGCATGGTGCGCCCTTAAGAGGATTGTCAAGCAAACGGTCTCCATACAAACGGCGATAACGTTTCCCACCCTCTAAACCTTAACCTACAGCAATGAATTTTTGGTATGTTTTTTGAAATGCCTAAAAACTAGGGCTGTACGTTTTGATTTTTAAAATATTCATTGTAGATTTGAAAATATTGGCACTTCTGTGTTTTGTATGAAATCACTAAAATGCAAATATTTCGAAATCTATTATAGATATTTAAAAAATCAAAACGTACAGCCCTATATAGTATTTAGGCATTTCAAAAAAATACCAAAAATTAATTACTGTAGGCTAAGGTTTAGAGGGTGGGAAACGTTATCGCCGTTTGTATGGAGACCGTTTGCTTGACAATCCTCTTAATAACTTAATGCCTACTATGCTCTAAGCCTACTATGAACGGAAGCTGTAAGATGTATGCAAGACAATAATAAGAAACAAAACAATATTGTATGCTTTGTCTGGCATATATTAAATACAATATTCACATAGGTCTTACAATGTTCTTTTACCACAACAACTGTGCATAGGTACAAAATGTTAATACATAAATCGCTAGATAGACACCTTGTTCCAAAATAGATGGATGGTAAATTGTAGAGGTGTTCCGCGTCATGGCTCTTGTATGATCATGTGCGCAATGTCTGTATGATAAGCAGTGTTTGAGAAGATACTTGTAAATTAATCATTGTCTATTTATTGTTCGAGTCGAGTGCAGTGTCGTGTTGAATAATAGTGTTTATATGTGGTGTAATTTATTGTAAATAACACATAGTGAAAATGATTGTGATCAACGGTACGTGTCTATTTACCTAGTTACACTTCTATTTTAATTTGTCTACATTTTAAAACCTGCTGTAATACAATGTGCAATACCTTAATCAAACGGAAATAACAAAATACCAAACCATTTGCCGAGTCCAATACATGACGTGTGATATCAGTTACCTTTTATGTTTTTATATCTTACCTAAATTAACTTATTTTTGTAATTGCGTTTGATGTATCTTCTTGTGGATTAATGAGGAGAAACTTGTCCTCTATCAATAACAGTTGCATTGCATAATTAGGTAGGTAGTGTAATTCAGTACGATCGGCCTCAGAAATAGCTGAACACTTTATGATTGCAAATCATTGGTGCTACATGGTATGCCATGTCGTACTTACAAACGATTTGCGTAGAGTCTGTCTAACGAAAGCTGGCACGTGGTCGGAAAAGCAACCAATTTTGCGCCTTAACCCAGTTGTTACTGAAACATTTTTTTATCTCGTATCACAGCAGTTTTTTAGTATTGTTAATTTGATGCATAAACTATACATGGAAAAATACCAAAAAAAAACTAAATTTTCAGGAAAGCCAAAACAATGTCAAACGATCATTGCGGCGATTGGTAAACAATAAGAAAAAGTTTTCCACTCATTTATTTTTTTAAATTGAGGATATTCCTTATACTTATTTTTGATCTTTATAACGATCGGTCGTTATAAATGGGTTAATAGCGGGGCGCGGGGTTCCTATACTATCGCACTTAGCCGAATTTTTCAATATTTCATAATATCTGTAGCACAAAGACAACATTATTAAAATTGTAAACTTCAGATCGCACTAGCTATCTAATTTAATATTTTTGAAAAAGTACCAGGATCACATAAATCTAAAGAAGGATTAAATTTCAATGAAGATTTTGTCAAATTCTTCGGTGGTTTCACTTTATTTTTATAAAAAGATAAATAAGTAACATACGCTCTCCAACCTCCTATATCCAATATTAATATTTCCATTTGAATACTGAGGAATCCATTCCATCCAATATTAAATTAGGTTGTGAATGTGCCAATGCTACATAGAGCACTATAAAAAAAGTAGGCATGGTGCGATCTGAAGTTTGCAATTTTCATAATGTTGTTTTTGTGCTACAGATTGTATAAAACATTGAAAAATTCGGCTAAATGCGATAGTATAGGCATCCCGCTATCAAATCCTTATTTTAATGGTTAGTTTTCAATAGTCATATTAATTTAATTCAATAATCATATTAATTTAACAGGAAAGTGGCGCCACCAATTCGATAAACCAATCGCTTCGCTTGCCATTCATCTTACAAGATGAGTCCTATATTATAGTTATTTGTGACAAAGTACTCGTTCAGCGAAATATTTCTGGAGTCGATTCTACGAAAATTTATCTATTAAAGCACATTAAACAGATATTCCTATGTTCTGTATATTGGAGAGGCCTATGTTCAGCAGTGGACGATGATAGGCTGATGATGATGATGAAACAGATATTACATAGAACTATGTATATATATAATTATTTGGTGACACTGAATGATAATGTGGCCATGGCGCTATTTCAGCAATTTCAACTTAAATGCGTTTCTAATAAAATGAAAATAGCACGTAATATTTGATGATTAATTGCACATCCTTGTCCTTTGCTGCTCCGTGATATTAAAATGACTAAAATAATACCAATGTGTTAGGCAGATTCTACGTTATTTATATGATTGTAAATTTTAATTTGAGTGTGAATAATGAATACTTATTGACATGAATTCATGAAATAAAATTTATTTAGCGTTGCAATTCTGTTTTACTTGAGGATACATTTTTCACAATACTTAATGTTAATAATAGTTTATAATAATAAATAGTAATAATTTGAAAAAGGGATTCGCTGAAGATCGCGCGTCTATTAGGTGTGTGGGGTATAGCCGGTCATATTTAAAAAAAACCTGACATGTGCGAGTCGGACTCGCCCAACTACAAAATTATGATTTAATAACAAATGTAGGTATAGTATTCAGATTTTTCTCTGTTGAGTGTCGAAATATGAGTTTTTAGTGGCATAAACGGCCGTATTTTAGGCGAGGCTAATTCACGATCTGATGAAAATATTGATTTTTGAACATCCAATGTGAAGAACTGATGCAGAATTTTATTCTACTTCGCAAAAATTACTGTAGACTGAGAAAGAAAACAAAAAAGCACAATAACCGAACAGAATATAGAAAAATGGCATGGTAACTCTGTAAAAGAATCCTGAATCCATAAAAACTTATAAAAATAAATTTCCGATCTTCACATTTCGTAATTTTTTAACGACCGACAGTGATATTTTTATACAAACATAGAATCCTCTTTCTTTTTTGGAAGTCGGTTAAAAAGGTCGGTTAAAAAGGATAGCTTTTTATCTATCTAACACAATAACCGAGTAGGTACCTACATTTTTAAGAAATGATCCAGTATTTCAAAAATCAATAATGTGCTAAATTTCGTAAAATTTCTGGCGAAGCATCAATTAAAGCTATGCAATATTCAACCTTATTCTAAAGACATTAGTCAAAGAGTAAATTTCGTGAACTGCCTCGCCTACAGCTTCAAGGGACCATAGACTTGAGTTTCAACTCGATACCTCCACGCGTTCCTAAGATAAAGGGTTTTGACACACCGACGGACAGGCAGGCATACAGACAGTTTAAGATTTTATTACAAATGTATAGTTTTTAGATTTTTCCCTTTGTATGTACTTGTAGTATAAGACAATATTACCTACTTGCCAAATTTCATAGTGCTAGGTCAACGGGAAGTTGTTGAAAAATAAAAATTGGAACACTGTAGCACCCTGTAGGTATAACGGGAATTTTCCAAAACCCATTCTGTGCTCACCTACACCATGAAAGGTATCTACTCTCCAAAATGATATCTCTACCTGCAAAAATGGTTCAGCTCTATACAAATCCCCATACAAACTGTAGCACCCTGTATAACGGGAATTTTCCAAAATGCTTTCTTAGTGCTCACCTACACCATGAAAGGTATCTACCCTCCAAATATGGTGTCTCTGCCTTCAGCCCTATACAAACTGAAACACCTGTAGCACCCTGTACAACGGGAATTTTCCATAACCCTTTCTTAGTGCTCACCTACATGGTAAGGATGTGCAGTCATAGATGTTGCAGTGGTCCGTTGGGCGACAGCCGCGCCGGCCGCCGCCGCGCGCCTGACCGCACCGCACCGCGCGCGCCAGGCCAAAGGAAAAAAAAACCGGTCAAGAGCGAGTCGGACTCGCGCACCGAGGGTTTCCGTACCATTATACATAACAGACCATACAACAAGTAAGTAACTGTGCATCATAATAAATACACTGCAGAGCTGTAGAATAATAAAATTATTATTGCAGTATGAGGTCAGCACCATCTCTTGGCCAACAGTGGAACTATTTTTTTCTTAGGCCAGCGCCATCTCTTGACCGATAGTAGAACTAAATAAATTTTTCTTAGGTCAGGGCCATCTGTTAGGTGGTAGAGAAAATTAATAATTTTTTGTTTGTTTTTTGAATTTCTAAAAAAGTGTGTTATATTGAGACATCGTTTTATTTTTCCTGTAATCTTTACATAAACTACTATCATATAGAATTATTTCAGATTTTTCTCTTTGCAAACTTCGGAGATAAAGGGAACGGTATTTTTTTATATTTTTCATCATAAGTCGAAAACTATGCGGCCTAAAAAAAAAGAAAAAAAAGTTTTAAAATGTGCAAACAGCGCTCTTTTATATGATACCCCACATGCTCTAGTCGCCCCACTTAAAATTTTTAAAACCCCTTTTCAGTTCCTGTTGTAAAAAAAATATTAATTTTTTTATTTCTTTCTTATTTGCAAAATAGTTGGGAAAACGTTATCTTAAACTTTTCCAAATTTCAAGTTGCCATTATATAGTAGTTCTCGAGATATCCAGCTGTGACAGACAGACAGACTTAGTCACACCATAAGGGTTCCTTTTTAGCATTTTGGTACGGAACCCTAACAAAGTGGAATATGATTATGAACCACCTAGTATTAAGTTTATGGAAACAACTCTCACTGATCCGTTACTAGGCAACCTTTGTTATTTTTGATAAGATAAATGTTGTACGAACTTATAATTTCCTTGGATACCTAAATGCAATGTGATTCAGGCAGGGCAAAGGAAAAAGGAGGTACCTTTTAAGGCGGTTGTATGACCGAAAGTGGCGCCCTCAGAGTTTTTTTATTTAATAAGTCAATATTAAAAGATTTTGATAATGTTTTACGTGGAGTTTTTTTAGGGCCCAAGGGCCATGGTCTAGTATTTTTATAGAAGGTATCACTACTATCACTGCATGACCTTGTAGTCATTCGTAGAAGTAGATAGGTAGCAAATGTGTCAAAATGGCCACTTTTAGCAGTTTTGCTATCTTATTCTAGCAGTGACTACGAGGGAATGTAACGATACCGTCTAAAAATACTTTATTAAACTAGATCAGTGGTTCCCAAACTTATTTTGTCTACTGCCCACTTTGAGAATAAATATTTTTTAGCGCCCCCATTTTTTCACCTATTTAAAAACCACAATAACTTCAAATTAAATTAATTAATTATTGTGACCTATATATGTATATTAACTCATTCGACGCTCAATCGTACTCAACAAGTCCGAACAAGTATTCAATGAACCAGCCGACTGATACAGGAATGCACAATTCGGGTTATTTAACAAAAACTTGTTAAAACATGATAGATATCTACGAGTACTAATAACTATTAAAATGCGAAAGTGTGTCTGTTGCCTTTTTATTTGTTTGTTTGTGTCTACTTTCATTACGAAACGGAGCGACCGATTGACATGATTTTCATTTTTTCTATATTCAATAAAATAGGACAGATATTCAATAAAATAGAACTACGCGGAGAGAAATACAGAACCGAGTTTGAGCAATCTTTTAATTCATATTAGTTGATGTTCACAAGTTGTTGTTGAGAGTCGAGAGCTCTTGCAGTCGTTGTTTAAGAGGCCTCCTAGCTAAATAAAATTACAAATCATCCCTCCCCCCCCCCCCCCCCGCCTCTACACAACGCCCCCATTTTCTTTCTGGGTCTCTTACAGCCCCCCTTGAGACCTGCAGCGCCCACAAGGGGGCGTTATCGCCCACTTTGGGAAAGACTGAACTAGATTAATTAAAATTGTGTATTAGAATTTATAATGTTAAATAAAATTCACCGCGGCGCCACTTTCGCTCAGGGTGCCACTGCCACCACCCCCTTTTAATATACTATATCTATGGCCACCACCTTATGGTAGTTCGTTGTTGTTGTGAGCATAGATAATACACTTTTAAAATTCAAAGTTGTGAGTCAAATGTCACTGGAGCATGGAGCACTCGTCGTTGTCGTCTTCGATTATCGAGTAAATTTTTGCATAGAAATAATTAGGCAAATGTTCTTAAAAACCTAGGTTTGCATCAAATAAAGAAATGGTAATTATGTTAAGTGATTTTCTCGTAACGATAGTCTAGTAGATATTCTAGAAGAAAATACTTACTTCACAGAAGTTTATAGTGCGTTACGCTCAAGGGAGATAGCTGGTGGTGTGAAAGATGGAAGGAGTGGTCCAAAAATGCAGGGATGTAGGTAATATACCTACTTAGTATAAACCAAAACCTATGTAGTTACCTACAAATATACTCATCAACTTTGTCTAGGGATACCTACAGGTGTTATTTTCATACAAACTAGGTAACTTTGAAGCCTTGGTTTTCTGCCAGGAATGTACCGTGCTGTGATCTGATGATGGCTATCCAGGAAGTGAATGGAGGAGATTTAGATCGCTGTACACACCCAACTGATCTGATCAGCATTCTAAAAGATTGATGGGTCAGAGTTCTCAGTTTCAGGATTTCCATACAGTTTCATGCTATTTTCGCGGTTTTTTAAACATGCCCATTAATCTTTTAGAATGCTGGTCAGATCAGTTGGGTATGTATAGCGATCTGAATCTCCTCCATTCACTCCCCGGATAGCCATCATCAGATCACAGCACAGTACCTACATCCCTGGCAGAAAAACAAGGCTTCAAAGTTACCTCGTTTGTATGAGAATAACACCTGTATCCCTAGACAAAGTTGATGTGTATAAAAAATTAAAAAAAATTATAATTTAAAAAATAAGTTTCATTTAGAATAATTTAGATACTTTATCATTCTGTAACGTTTCCGTCTACTGAGGATTTATTGTGGGGGTCCACTTCCTTCCTTTCCTACACTAGTAACTTAACCGCATTGGTGTATTCCAAGAATCTTATATCAATATTAGGTTCTTGGGTGTATCAAAACTCAAACATGACGCTAAGCGTAATGAACGTGCCGTGAGCTGCGTACGTTGCGGCGGGCGGCCGCCCCGGCGCGGTGCAGGCACGGCACGTGCAAACCTAGTTGTTAGATATTTGTGTAACAAGAAGTTAATTAAGCACTTAATCACTACGTTAATATTGTGTCAGAGTCAGACACATGTCTGCGTAGCTCAGATCCATAGAGTAAGATAAATAAATGCTCAGATCTGACGTGTCATCCGCGCGTCTCTGATACGCTTACCGCTTCTTATTACCTCATCCTCATACCATCACTATTTTATATGCTTTGACACCATAGATAGATATAGTATATATCTATGTATAGTATAGTTTGACACGCTTTGATAGAATAAAACATGAATAAAACAACTACTTACTCTCCGAAGTCAAATAGCATTTTTATTTATCTTACTCTATGAGCATCACTGTCATCCACAGATTTATATTATAAATACGGAACTACGGCGACATCCAACATCAGCATAAATTATTTGTGTTAGATACCTACAGAATGTGTGTGCAACTTTATAGCAAAGATGACTTGAGCATTTTCATGTTAAATCATGTAGAGCTTGACAATGGAACTGAGAAGGAAATTACCAGCTGGTCCCATGGCTCCATCTAGCATGAAGGCAGCGCAGAAAACTTTAGGTGTTCATAATACCTACGTATACAAGAGCAATGCTCCACCGAAAGAGTTGATCACCGTCCACACCACAACTCCCACGGTTGAACGTAAATCTTATTATGCAGAACAGAACCAAATATACCAAGGAGAAGTTAATGTTCTCTCTGTAATGTAAGTTAGTGTTTTAAAAAATGTGTGACCAGCGTATCATGTCATGACCGTTCAAGAGCAGACAGACGGGTGGTGGTTACTTATTTCTTACCAATTTTATATTGCAGAGAAACGAATAAAGATATAATGTGCTGCAAGTACACAGAAGACGTTAAAGACGTGGCAGTAGGGTTCACAGACGGCACCGTTCGGCTGTTTGACTGCGCCGCTGGATACAGCACGCAAACACTGGTCGACGATGAATGCAAGTCGTATCCCGGCCCGGTGACTGCCATCACGCATCGTCCAGTCAGCGATGCTCATCCCATAACAAATATGCTTCTTTCGTGTTGTTAGTCCTATCTAATTTTAACTATTAAAATAATTTGTTTGCTTGCCTATGATCAGCTGGTGAGCAACGACTTGCGGCTGATATTGAAGAATTAGAATAAGGGCGACCTGCCCGTCTAACAATAGTTATACTTATTTTAGATGTCAATGGATGTATAAAGTGTTGGAAGTACAAATACGAACAATGTCTGTATACTATAAGAGAGAAGCGACAGACATTAGGTTTGTGCTACCACCCGCATTTTACAAAGTTCGTTACATACGGAGATGATGCCAAATTGAATATGTATGATGAAGAAGCGCAGACGCAGGAAAGGGCATTTTATTCTAGGTACTTAACCCTAAACTATGGGTTGAACATTAAGTTCATATTTAAGGGGCACCATAAATCTTTGGATATATTATTATGACAGCCTGCCATATCTTTTACAGCCACCTACTTATTTCAGTGGGAAGGTAATAGGGACTAGCGATTTTCAAAGGTATATGGTTCGAACTTGCAGCATTATAGACGGTATATTTCAGTCGGTACACCGGGTACACGTATTTATCTATAAATCATTGATAATTTTCTATGATTTTAATTTTTTATCATTAATAATCTTAATACAAAATTTTATTGTGGATGACAAGTATTTCGGGAAGTTATCGTGGAAATCATCAATATTGAAAAGTACCTAGTAACTAACAACTAAATTGGCATTTTCCAGTCCAAGAAAAAATGTAGTAGACGGTCACACTTCACGAATTTTCGCGTGTGCTTTCAACCCAAAATCGCACCATGAACTAATATCTGGTGGATGGGACAACACTGTGATCTGCTGGGATGACCGGCAGCCTTATGCGACCAGACATATTCTTGGAGTGCACATATGCGGAGAAGGTCTCGATTTTGATAAGCCTGGAAAACAGGTATGTTACCTTACTATGCTATTCAGTTTCATTTGATTGATCAACATAGCACACTATCTTTATGGGACCTCGCACACTACACGGCCACGACTCCGACCGCAGCCAGGTAAACCCAAGAAATTAGTCGGAATCTTGCGAGACGACCACACGACTCCGGACCGCGCATTAAGACGACCATACGACTCCGGACCGCGCCGTTAGACGACTATACCACTCCGGACCGCGCCGTTAGACGACCATACGACTCCGGACCGCGCCGTTAGACGACCACACGACTCCGGACCGCGCCGTTAGACGACCACACGACTCCGGACCGCGCCGTTAGACGACCACACGACTCCGGACCGCGCCGTTAGATGATCATACGACTCCGGACCGCGCCGTTAGACGACCACAGGACTCCGGACCGCGCCGTTAGACGACTATACCACTCCGGACCGCGCCGTTAGACGACCATACGACTCCGGACCGCGCCGTTAGACGACCATACGACTCCGGACCGCACATTAGACGACCATACGACTCCGGACCGCACATTAGACGACCATACGACTCCGGACCGCGCCGTTAGACGACCACACGACTCCGGACCGCGCCGTTAGACGACCACACGACTCCGGACCGCGCCGTTAGACGACCATACGACTCCGGACCGCACATTAGACGACCATACGACTCCGGACCGCACATTAGACGACCATACAACTCCGGACCGCGCCGTTAGACCACCATACGACTCCGGACCGCGCCGTTAGACGACTATACGACTCCGGATCGCACCGTTAGACGACCATACGACTCCGGACCGCGCCGTTAGACGACCATACGACTCCGGACCGCACATTAGACGACCATACGACTCCGGACCGCGTCGTTAGACCACCATACGACTCCGGACCGCGCCGTTAGACGACCATACGACTCCGGATCGCACCGTTAGACGACCATACGACTCCGGACCGCGCCGTTAGACGACCATACGATTCCGGACCGCACATTAGACGACCATACGACTCCGGACCGCACATTAGACGACCATACGACTCCGGACCGCGCCGTTAGACCACCATACGACTCCGGACCGCGCCGTTAGACGACCATACGACTCCGGATCGCACCGTTAGACGACCATACGACTCCGGACCGCGCCGTTAGACGACCATACGACTCCGGACCGCACATTAGACGACCATACGACTCCGGACCACGCCGTTAGACCACCATACGACTCCGGACCGCGCCGTTAGACGACCATACGACTCCGGATCGCACCGTTAGACGACCATACGACTCCGGACCGCGCCGTTAGACGACCATACGACTCCGGACCGCGCCGTTAGACGACCATACGACTCCGGACCGCGCCGTTAGACGACCATACGACTCCGGACCGCGCCGTTCGACGACCATACGACTCCGGACCGCACATTAGACGACCATACGACTCCGGACCGCGCCGTTAGACCACCATACGACTCCGGACCGCGCCGTTAGACGACCATACGACTCCGGATCGCACCGTTAGACGACCATACGACTCCGGACCGCGCCGTTAGACGACTATACGACTCCGGACCTCACATTAGACGACTATACGACTCCGGACCTCACATTAGACGACCATACGACTCCGGATAGTTTTTGAGAGGTCCCTAACTATTGCAAAGATCCGATTTATTTTATGCTCCGTACTTGGTATAACTCGATAGTTCACATTCTGTAAAACTGCAATAGTTTTACTCTAAAACGAATAAAAATCGACGACGTGTAGACCGCAAAACTCACAACTCCGGCTCGCCTAATTTCCTTCGCACTTATCCGAAGCGAGCCGTCAAGCTAGACTCCTATTAGGTTTGTCATTTTATTTTCTTTCTTTCTTTTATAATGAAGAATTGCGAAATTGCGTGAAAGATCGTGCAGAAAGAAATATCTTTTTTCGTATCCGCCTGCAAAAACTTGTTACGGAAGCAACACTTTCACTAGACGTTCCTGTAGAATCTATGATGATAAGCTGCATGAAGTCGAAATCTTTAGCTTGAATTTAAGAACATTTAAAAAAGATACTCTTAATATTCTATCAATTGATTCATAAAATGTGCCTTTCTCATCCTACTTTATTAATTAAGTACCTACTTTAGTAAATTGAAAAATTATTTAACCTTATACACTTAACTAAATCTTTTGGCATACATAAATCTACTGTTAAATTTCACGTTAACTTTATATCTTTACATGTATAATAATTCTAGGGAACTATAGGTCTTTAAGTACATCATGTTTTATTTTTTTTTTGCAATATGTATAAATGTGTGACTGTTTGTTCCTCAATAAAGAGAAAAAAAAAAAAAAAAAAGAAATACAGCCACTGTATCACTATATCCCTACTCGACGTGTTTGCTTGATCGAGTAAAACCCGATGTGAATAAGGAGCTCTAATGATATCAAAACATATCGTCGGACACAAATGAAAAATAATACTTGCTGTGATATACAATTCGAACATACAATACTTAACTAAATATTGCCTTTAACAAAATATATTACTATTTTAAGATACTGACGTGTTCCTGGCAAGAAAAAGACAGCATACAAATTTGGGATTACGGGTCTTGTAAATTAATTGAAACAATAGTACCAGACAATTATCAATCAAAGTTGTACTGCGGGAAGTTTGTTCCGAGAACTAGCCTCATAGTTTGCGGAGGATCAGATGCTAATATTTTGAGAGTAGTGGATGTCAACTTAAAAATAGTAAGTAGTTTTGAAGATTATTAAGGCCGCCATTTTACTAACAGTAGGTCTACCGCGTATGACATAACTATATGAACATGAAATTCAGGCAAATTTTGACATTTAATTGAACCGATTTCACTGTTCTTTCTAACGACGCTAGTCTCATTATAACGAGGTTCACTTCCAGCAAGCTTCCAGCGACAAAAATCTATAAAATTATAGAATTTGAATGCCGAATAAGCCAGAACCTCATCCATTATAGTTACCCGATTGGCCCACACGACACGGCTCGGCAACATCACGAATTCGCCGAATAGTCTGTGACGACGAAATATCCGTTAACTGTGCTGCCCCCAAGCCAAGTAACATTTGTGAATCTTCGCTATCGCTTCGCTTTCGAAACACGGATGGACTTGACGTTTTAAATTCGATTAGTAACGAATTCGAAAGCGAAGCGATAGCGAAAATTTGTAAATCGGCTACAGGCTGTCCTGTCAAATATCTTAATACCGATATAAGTGGCGACTTTTACTGTGCGTTCACACAGCGGATCCGTATTTACATGACCGCTTTTTAATCATGTTCCAGACGGATGTAATCACGCCTCCCATCAGAGGTGACCTTGCTTGATGCCATCCATCTAGGATTCTAGACGGTAGATGTAATCCAAATTTTTCCATCCAATCCAAATGACCTTCAACGTCCTTGGAGGAAGGGCGCGATTTCCATCCGAAGATGGAGTGCGTGGATTTTTTGTTTTCTGTCGTCAATGACACAAAAGCGCTAAAGAAACGCCCACCTTTTGGAATTTCGACAAATAAGGAGCCATTCGAATCGGGATTCCATCTGTATGTGGCCGGCTTACAGGACCCTTTTATCGTATCCGTTGCCATGGATACAGTACGTATACGGATCCGATATACTGTGTTGTCTGTGAACGAACACGCTCGTACAAACATACGCCATCGCCGAATCATAATTCATAACATAACGGATCCGATAAAACGGACCTGTAAGTAAAACGGATAGATATTTTACTCGATCCGATATACTGTGTTGTGTGTGTGAGTGAACAGACTCATACACGCCATAGCCGAATAAAACGTATCCGTTAAAGCAGACATGTAAAACGGATCGCTCGCTGTGTGAAAAGGGCACAGTTGACTATTTCCTGTTTATAGCTAATTTTAAAACACTTTTTAACGGATACTAGCGCGGTTTTATTGATAGTACTTTGGTAATTATTTGGTATCTGGTTTTATTTTTATTTTCTCGACGTTTCGGCACCTTTGCAGCTGCCGTGGTCACGGGGGTCATACCAACTAATTACCAAAGTAGGTACTTTCAATAAAACCGCGCAAGTATCCGTTAAAAAGTGTTTTATGTTACATTTGTATTAAAATTGTAATGCTACAATATTCTTTAACAGACAGAATGCTCTATTAGAAACAATCCAGGAGGAATTTACGCGTTCGACTTTGGCACTGTAAGACGGAAAACTAAAAAAGTACCAGATACCTACAAGAGAATAAGCGATATCGACTCTATACCCAGAGTAGCGTTTGTGACTGGAAAAAGGGTGCAGACCATAGATTTCGGATAATCATTCTGTTATTTTAAAAATCCTCCCTAAAATTGATTTCTATAGCATTAGCATAATCTAATAACGATATGTACCTCTTAAGTTTTTATATAGGATTGCGTAGCTGTCTGTTTATATAATTTAGGCAATAATATTTAGCTATTATTTGCGCCGTAGTTTGTAAAATAAAATCTAAACAGTATGTTCATATTTTGACTCTTTTACTTTTTAATCTTAGGTATATTCCTTTTTTTAAATATCATGTTCATGTTTTACAAAAAATTATCCATCGATAGAAATAATTTCAACCATGAGCAGCCTAATCGTGTAGACAATTACACACTCGGCTTTTACATTTAATGAAGGTAGCAAAATAAGAGACATGCGCTTAAAAGTTGTACATCAGTTCTATTTTGAATTTATTCTCTCTTTTATTTAACATTTCGCTACGCACAAACAGCCGTTTAATACAATTTATGTGATAGACAAATACACTGTGATTTCATTTGTAAATATTTATAAAACTCTAGAAAGATAAAATATCGAGTTTGGCAAGAATTCATAATAAATAAAAAACATAAATACTTCTACATAGTATTATATACAGGATTTGAACATCTATTATTCGACCGATTCAAGTTGAGCCTCGTCAACGGATGGGTCTTTCCGTGTTGCAATTGTTTTTTGTTTTGAGCTTTCGACATCACAGTTGAAACTACCACGCTGGAGTAGTCGAGCGGCGCGAGCGCGAGCACTGTGGGGGCGGGCGGCGGGCGCTCCGCGGCCCCCGCCCCCCGGGGCGCGCCGCAGAACGAGTTCCGGACGCGCGCGCGGCCCTCGCCCCGGCCCTCGCTCGCCGACTCGCAGCGGGAGCGGCCCGGCCGGTCGTAGCGCCCCACGAGCACCTTCACCGACAGGTCCTCGGAGGGCGGCGACGCGAGCGGCGTGCGCCCGCGCGACTTGGAGCGCCGCACTGCGTCGCCCTCGGACCGCGCCTCGAACTCCTTCTTGAGGTTGCTGACGAGGCCGGCGGCGGCGGGCGGGGAGTCGGCGGCGGCGGCGGGCGGCGGCGCGGCGGCGGCGGCGCGCAGGTCGCCGTGCGACGCGCACGCGGGCCGGCGGCGGCGCAGGCCGGCGCGCAGCCACGTGTCGGCGGGCGCCGACGCCGACAGCCGCCCGCTCCACGTGCACGCGCCGCGCGCGCGCGACCGCTCCATGCGCGCCGCCGCGCTCGCGAGCTCCTTCAGTATGGCACACGTCTCGTTGAATTTGCGCACGTTGTCGCTGATGTGGGCGCGCGCGGCCCGGGCCTCGGCGTGCTCGGTGATGACGGCGAGGTCGCAGGCGCGCGCGGGCTCGCCCCGGTCGGGCCCCGCGGCGCCGTCCGACGAGCTCCACGAGCTCTGCCGGCTCGGCGTCGGCGCCTCCTCGCCCCGCCGGCACTCGCTCTCTACGTTACGATCTAAAGAATTCGAAAAAGCGTCACTCGGTTTCGTTTTCAAGTCTACGATTCCACTATCACTTTTCACTATATCATCACTATCGGCCGTGCTCCGATCCTCTTCTAGGCGAGACGACGGCGGCGTCTCCCCCGGATCCCACGTGTGAATTTTGTCGGTTTCGAGATCGGAGCGGGTACACTTTTGAGTTAAATTTTTAGAAGGCGAAGCGGGGAGGGTCTCGTTCGGCGCGTCCGAAAGTCGAGTCACCGTCCCGATCGACGCGTCGGACGATCTGTCGCTCGACGAGTCGTTCGTGGGGCCGAAATACAATCTTTGATGTCTTTTGAAATCTCTTCGTTCTCCCGAGGCCGCACTTTCGATTTCGTTGACTATGTGTTTGACCGAGGGGGCCCCTTCCTCCTTTAGCCTTATGATTTGATTGGGCGAGACGCTGTAGGTGCCGTTGGCGTAGGGCATGAGCATGTGGCGGTGCTCGGTGGCGAGGTTCTCGAGCGACACGGAGGTGGGCGGCAGCAGCGCGGCGGCCAGCTCCGCGTCGGGCGCCCACGAGCGCGGCCGCCCCGGGTACGACCCCGTCAGCGCCAGCACCAGCGGCAGGGGCTCCGACGCTTTACTCTCGTTCTTCGATGTCGTCTTAGGTGATTTTAAATTAGTTTCCGATTTCGATCGCTGCAACTTTTCTTTGTTTTTCATAGCGTCCAGAATTCCCTGGTAAGTTTCTAATTGGTTCAAAAAATTCGTGTTCGGTTTGATACAACTTCTTTTCGCTTTCACGTGTTTCAGTGCTCTCTCAAAATTCCAGTTGAACGCCTTCATCGCGTAGGCGATGACGACCGAGGCGGATCTGCTGATGCCCATCTTACAGTGAACCAATACTTTCGAACCTTCGTTTCTGGCTTTGTTGATGTACTTAAATGTGTTGTCCCAATGTTTGAGTAGATCAGTCTTCTCGTCGTCATATACCCTTACGTTTAAATAGTCGAACATTCCAGGGAAAAAGTTATCGATTTCTCTTGTCACATTCAATATATGCCTCACCCTGAAACACACAAAAATTTAAAGTTAATCTTTTGTACGTCCCGTACATATTTCAACTGACTGTTAATGCTTAATTTATTAACTAAACTAGCGACCGCCCGCGACTTCGTCTGCGTGCAAAATTTTTTTCTATCCCTCGGGAACAGTACTTTTGTCTGGATGAAAGGTACCCTATGTCCTTTCTTGTACTAGCGTACAGAAGTTGCATTCTGCAAAATCGTTTAAATAAATTGCGACTCTTGCTCCGACACAATAAAGTACAATTCAGCCCCCCTAGGCAAAGTAACACTTGCAAATTTTCATCTGCGAAAACCGATAAAGGCATGTTTGTTCTAGTTTTACCCTATCTATAATTTATACATAAATGCTGTTTGTTTTCCATGAATAAATAAATAAATTTTCGTTATCGCTTCGCTTCGAAACATGTGGATATGACGTTTTAAAATTCGATTGTTAACGAAACCATATGTCAATCCCATACATGTTTCGAAAGCGAAGCGATAACGAAGATTTGCAAATGTTACTTTAGCTAGGCCCTCTGGTCGCACAGCGCTCCATTCGTTCCAAAACATTCACTTAGTAGTTGCCTCTCTTTCTATCGCGTAGGTCTTATCCAGTGGCGTGCCCAGGCCTACAGGGTAGAGCAAGCCCGAACCCTCAAATCAAGCAATTTTTTTACCAGCTCAAGCAAAAAAACAATGCATAATTTTTTTTCATACGATGATCTTTACCAAAATATCGATGCGACACACCCCAGCGCCATCTAGACTAATTCATAGATAACTCTCAAAAAATCACCAAAAGCACACCCCTTAAGCTTACTTTAATTATTCACAAAATGCTAGATGGCGTGACTTTATCGAACTATATTATTGTGTAATCAAAACTAAATTTCTCGTGTGTCACTCATAATAAATATCTAAATCAATTCACAAAATAATAGCGTCACTGAGCTTTTGCTAGATAATTTCAATCCTATCTCCTGCATTCCAAACAAACATTATTGTCGTTCAAATGAAAGACGCAAAACTAACCTTACTTATTTATGTTTATAAGAACAACCAACAATGTAAACAAGTCCACTACAAAATTACGATACTTACATTGAAGAATATTATATTTCTTTGCAAAATACTCAAATGAAAAGGTTTATTACCGGACTGCAAGGAAAGAGTTATTTTGTATTTCTCTTGGATCGACTCGACTCGTGGACACTTTCACAGAGAATAAACATTTTAATCCATCACATAAAACCATTATCAATCATTAAACTGAAATTTAAACTCATTTTTAACACAAAAACACTATTTTAGGCAAAACACTTGTTGTTTCAAAACAGCTGTCGTCACAGATTGAAACAACTTCACACTCCTCAGCGCGTTGTGCAGTCTACCGAACTGGAGCGAACTTCGGAGGCAAGCCGGCTTTCGCTCGGCATTGTGTAGTTCTCATAGAATCTATAGATACGTACAGCAGTACTATGTATGCGGGTAGCACTTTTGTTGATGTTAGAAGAGAGCGGATATATACAGATCGCAAAGCCCGGTTGCAAGCCAACGAGTGCGAGGGAGATAAATGCATTGTAGAGGGTTTATTGAGAAAAGTAATGCAGTTTAGCGACTTGTCTATCGATCAGTTGTTGTAAAAATTGAATTTGTGGTTATTGATTATTGAAAATTAACATTTGTTAATAATATTGTGTTGTAATTAATTACGATTCATTGGTGTAGTGTTAGCAAGTTATTGTTAGGGCAAGCCGGGCTTTTGGGCTTGTATGGAGGTACCGCCACTGGTCTTATCTTTTCTGATGTATGAAATTTATCCTCTCAGAGGACACCGAGCGCTTCAGACTCGCGCGCGGAGTGACAGAGCCCTGTTAATACTTATTACATTGAAAAGGTTGTCCTACCCATTTCGCTGTAGTTCCTCCAAGTTGCTCGCATTCCATTCGGAGCCAAGGTACACGTGGTCGAACACCTCAGTGGGCGCGTCCATCTGGCCGAGTATCGTGAGCATCTCCTGGTCTATGAACGACTTGTACTCGGCGAGGTCCATGTCGAGCTCGTCCTCCAATCGGCCACGGATCGCTTTACTCGTCACCTCGTCTAGGTCCACGCTCATCATGATCTCCTTCAATGTGCAACGAATCACACGCTCCGTTTCATCCCTTTCTCGAGGCCTGAAAAATGTAAAAAAAAATAAGTCTTTTGTTACTTTAAAAGTAGGAAAATAAACTAGGTAGGTACTACCGACGTACAACAGTTTTTACGGATGAGAACAACAAAACCAATCCGAACGCAATTATACACTCTGAAATTTTAATCATTTGGTTCCCGCCGTGGGGTGGTTCCACTCATGATTACAAGCAACTTTTACTATGGGGCCAACTCTCCTCCTCGCAAAAAAAAACTGCTGTTCCATACATTAAGGTCGAGTAAGCACTGCACTTTTGTATGGAACAGCTGATTTTTTATGCGAGGAGGAGAGTTGGCCCCATAGTGAAAATTGCTTGTAATCATGAGTGGAACCACCCCACCGCGGGAACCAAATGATTAAAATTTCACGCTGTATAAAAAAAACTAATACTTATAAGAGGAGTATCGATCACAACCACGTAAGGAGTTGAAAGTTTTGCCAATGATATACCTGAAAATATCGCACGCCTTCGTCTTCATAATCCATCGATCAATCGAACACATCGAAAATTCAGAAGCTGTTTCTTTTATTTTGCGAATATGTTTATTTATTATTATTTTATTGGGATTTTTTCAACATGGAATAAAAATGTCGGCGCAACAATTTTTGTTACAACTCAGTGTGCACGTTGTTTCAATTCATGATTTTAGTTATCGATGTTTTACAGGTAAATGAAACGCAACATACTATCCTAAAGCAAGTAACGTATTCCAATTAACGCATTGCCCGAAGTCGGATCCTTTTCGAGGCCAAGAATCGGGGTCTAGGCGGTTGTATGCGTGATGTGTGATGTACGCGCAAATACCGTTCAGTAATTACGTTTCGACTGTAATCATCAAATACTGTTAGGCTATTGTTTCCTTCCGTACGATTTTCCTTGAAACGCATTGTAGCTTAATTAAGCCGAAGTAGATTAATTGTTATTATGACTGTCTGGGACGATTCGAATGAATTTCAAATTTTTGTAGTAATAATAGTTTTGCTATAGTGTTAATGATGCCACACAATGAGATTTCCAAAGCGTGTTTCGCTTTGGAAATCGCGTTAGATTTTTGTCCTTTACCACATACACAGATCGTAAACTTCTTATCAATTTAATACATTTGCCGTTATGCTAATATAAGAATTTATTCAGCTTCGCAGGCACCCTGGCAGTGGCAGGATTGGTTTGATGAAAAGAGCAGGATAATCTTGCTCAAAACGTAATAAACGCAATAAGTATATAGCTGTAAAGTTATGAGCAAAACACAATTTAAGGATGCCACCGTGTCGCCCCGCTCGTTGTCTGGGCCTTTAGGTTGTAGGAGAGGTCCAATGAGGATCAACACGACAATTGAATATATCAATTTTGTATATCTCATCAAATACAATATCAATATCTGAGTAAATCTGTTTAAAAATGTCAAATCCATCAAGAAATGACAAAATTATTAAAGATTTAAAAAGTGATTTTAAAAAACACGGCCGGCCCTTGCGGATCATGCGATGACGTCACGTGCCACGATCGCCCGAACAAACACCTGCCGCGCCGCTGAGCGGCGCACGTGGCTGATGACGTCATCAGCCAATCGTGAATTGGGGAGCGTTTTTGAGAATGCGACACGAAAATCGCTCTATCTTCGTCATTTTTGGTCCAATTTCAATAATTCTTTCACTGAAATAATTTAATTTGATGTGACTGAAACTCTACATATTTAACTAAAAACCTCGTTGATCCTCATTGCGCAGCAGAGCTGGGAGCTAGGTAGTCAGCGAGAAATAAGAAAAACCGGCCAAGTGCGACTCGGACCCACGCGCGTAGGACTATTAAACGCCAAAAAAATCACGTTTGTTGCATGGGAGCCCAACTTAAACAATTTATTTTATTCTGTTTTAGTACCTATTTGTTATTATAGCGGCAACAGAAATACATCATCTCTGAAAATTTCAATTGTCTAGCTATCACGGTTCACGAATACTGACTAGTGAGTCGAAGTTGGGCGCAAGAGTGGGAAAAGTTAGAGTACTCACTTGAGCCTTAGTGAGTCTGGCGAGGGAGGCCTGCGTGACTCGATGCTGTCCATGGCGTGCCACTCGTTGAGGCACGAGCGGTCGGAGTCCACGTGCCGCTCGTAGTAGGCGCACCACGCGTGCGACGCGCCGCCCGCGAAGTGGTTCAGCTCCCGGGCGCGCCCGCTCGCGCGGTGGAGCGTCTGCAGCGCTGACCTGCAAACACACTGCATATTGTACAAACTTTGAAATACACCGTGTCCACGGAACAGTGGCCCTACCATGAGTTGATGCAAACTGTTAACGTTACCGTAAACTATCGGATATACCTGCTCACAGTTAATGCGAGTACAAGAGACAAAACGATTAGTTTAATGCAACGTAAAGAGTTTGTATCAACTCATACTCACAGAGATCGGCGCGGCGAGCAAATTCTCTGTTCATTGCGTGGTCGAAACATTTGCTAGCCTCTCGATATCGTGGCCGGCCGTTAGGCAATTTTCACACTACGCGATGCAGCCCCACAGCATGACCATCGAAAAACGATATGATATAGCTATTTATCACGTTTAACTGTCAAAAGACAATGGATTTTGACAGATGAAAACGCGATGTTTCGGTGGTCATGCTAGAGGGGGCTGATCGATTAGTCTCCTATTCGCCGCATATTTAGCGTGCGCGCTGACGCAGTGAGAATCACCTAACATCAGTATACAGAGTGTGTCACAAACGTGCAGTGTTAACTGTTAGTTATTCGTAAAATTTTCCTTTAAAAAACTAATTATTAATACTTATTATGATATCCGATCTATGGCTACAATCAGATTCCATTAAAAGTTAGCAAAACGTTTATTTCGAACAAATGCCAAAGACAACAAACCGCTATTGCCAGAATTCAAATAGTTTACATTGGATAAAAACCGCGACCTTTCAAGATTATGTTTTGGACCGGCTTCAATACAACACATTTAGGACTCATTAATTTGGCTTTGCTGACTTTGATCAAACCTTCATACTAATTGTGGCTGAAGGTGAGATACGAAAATGGCAAGTATTATATTAACGAAGTTGACTGTATTGTAAATATAGGAAAATAGTTAAGTTAATTAAAATAAGATTAGTAATGTATAGTGAACATACAACAGTTGTCTGTTTGCTTATCAAAAGTGTTATGAGATAAGTTAACAATTGAAATTTAATAATGAGGTTCATAACAAACACGGAATGCAATGATAACCATAAGTAGTAATGGTCGCGATGTTAGCTCACACTCACCACATGGCTTGTACAGACACCGGCTTGAATATGTGTTGTTGGTTACACACACACACGCTAAACCCTCTGTGGACAATGAATCCCTAATTAGTTATTGTTCCAAGCTTACTTAAATGTAGCGCCGACAAATGGGTGACTTGCTGTTGTTATAGCTATGAACTAGCTTGTTTGGTAGCATTGCAGTATGAACATGACTATGGTTTGGCGTGGATGGCCACAAATCGAGTTATGCAAGTTCAGTAAAATTAAGTGCCACAAATGGCGCGGTCATTCTTATGATTTTCTTTGGCGACATTGTGCGTCACGGTATTACAATAGAATGAGTCCAAAGTAAGAGCAATTTCAACACAAGTACTCGACACTCTTATTTCACACTGCAATATATCAACCATACAAGATTGGAAACAGTTGCTAGTTTAAATTTTAAAAAAGGAGTCAAACCTTAACGTTCCGTTGTGTAAAGTTGCTCAAACTGCAGGTGCTTATGAACTTAATGATAATGTTATACAAAGCTCCAAAAAGCACGAAAAGTGATCCGAAAAGGGGAAGTACTGTAGTAATGGCTTGGCCACGGAACAGAGCAACTAGCGGTGTGGTGACAGAAATCTCTCTTCATTACACGAGTGAAAGACAAACTACCTAGGTGTTTGTTCGGCGCCGCCGCCGTTGTCCACGCCCGCAGTGATCATCGCTTTTAATATATGAACAAAATTTACAATGCGCGTTAGCACTGTTAGCAGTGCATCTCATTTGCGTTCGATTTGACGTAAACGCACGTCAGCGGGGCGCCGGAAAAAAACGTGGCGTGCAGGCCTGCAGGCCCCTTAGGTTCAGGTTAATTGGCATTATACATCGTGGATACCACTGGTCGTTCTGTTCAGCGACCTTCCAAAATAAACCAGAGCTAAAAATAATGACATACCAGACCAGTGAGATAAAAATAATGATATCTGTTTGCATTACCCGTCGCCGTCGAGCTTGATGGAGGTGTCGGCGAGCACCCGCAGCACGAGGCCGACGCTGGTGCGCTCGTTGCAGTCGATGCCGAGCAGCGCCGCCTCCTCCTGGCGGCACACCACCACCAGGAACCGCGTGCGCCCCAAGTGAGCGCTCTCCAGTTTCACCGCCTGCAACAACACGTGATCATTATATTAATCAAGTCAGCGAAATGAAATCTATGGAAGTGTAATTGCAAACAAATATTGCTTAAAAGATTGAGGCACGGGGCCAAAAAATTACAACCCGCACAGCTTTAGTCTTGCCAGCCACGCGCCAGGTGACTGATGTTAGCGTTCTTTATAATAATTGCAGTTTGTATTGCAAAGAAAAGAAAGAGAGTTTATCAGAAATGACGTCCGTGTAGTCAAATGGTGTAAAAGACGCAAAGAAGACAGTAAAAAGATGCAGAAATGACGTATCTTTTTATCTATATTATAAAAAGTATCTATGAGTATACAAATTATATAGCCGCTAATAAGCAACCAGTGTTCAGACGCTTTGTGCTGCATAATTAAATGCCAGCAATTTTAGCTCCATCCATTTAGTTGTAATTTTCGTGTGGATCGCAACATTGTTTGGCGGAATGCTTGTTCCATAGATTTTAGTTCGCCGAATCAAGTTTAGTTTATAACTCTTATCTGTGACTTATTATGACAGAACCAAACGATTCTCTTGTGGTCAATACTTGAAAAAATATTGTAAAAATAATCAAAGCGTAAAATATGTGATTTTTGTTTTAGAAAAATAATAAAACACAATCCAATACCGATATAGCGATACTCGTAGATTGCATATGACCACAGAAAACATATATGACGTTTATTACGAGACTAAGTGCAGACTTCGTTGAAGCTTTCTGATCAATCCAGCATTGTCAAAGAGTGTCCAATATAATCTATTAAAAAAAATTACTCTCTATTAGAAGATATTCGCGTCACTTGTATTTGACACTCTATTCTGAATTATGATATACCATTTTGAGAGTTTCTTCGGGTCGCAGTAAATAAAACATGGCTTGAAGGTGGTGCTGTATGTCTGGCTGGGGCTGCGCGCGCGCCGGCGACCGCGCCGGGTCCGCGCAGCCGCGCTCCGACCCGCCCAGCACCAGCGCCGCGCCTTTGTTCGCGAAGTAACACTCATTGAGGCTGCAACAAACATTTTTTTTGTTAAAATTACACCAATTTTAAAGTTCTTAACCGTAACCTGAGAAACCGTACACGATAAAGCGTGATTTTATTTTATTTTATTTATTTGGGATAACAAACAGTTGACACAATTAAAGTGATAAACCGTAATGATTAAGTAAGTACCAAACTTAAAAACATAATAATAGATAACGTACGCATACGCATTATTTAATTTTGTCCTTCAATCAAGCAACAACATTTTTGCATTGAGTTGAGGCACACAAATCACAATAGTAATTGCTTTTTAAATGTAATGCAACCGCAAAATGTGTGAATGACGCCATTTTTAGTAAAGTTGCTGTAATCCGTCTTGGCGTAGTGTTTAACCTCCCTTTCACCGGCGCGGGCGCAGGCCGGAGTTCGAGTCGGCCTGCGCGGCGGCGGCGGCGGGCTGGCTGGAGTGGTAGACCCGGTTGCTCAACCGAGCGCCCGCAATCAACGTGATTACTCATTCGCTACTTCGGAAAACAGAACAACGTTCATTTAACGCTATGAGCAGAACAAAGCTAACTACAATACTATAAGGAAAATTCACAAACATTACTGAGAAACGAGAGAAACAGGAAACGAAGATGTGAACAAATTCCTCAACTGTTTTTTTTACATTTTAAAACTGTTTCCGCTAGGTATAGTATACCGTTCACATACCCCCTAACACGTGTATGGCTAAAAATACAGAGACAAAGGTGCGATTACGGCCGCGCAGTGACATTTAACTTTATACGACCCGAGCGCCTTTCAAAAGTGATATTTGTATTGGGCGTAAAACATGATGAGGTCATCCGAGAATAGCGCAACGGGAAACATGTGGGAAGAAGATAGTATTAGCTATAGAAGGGAAGATGAGACGCGCGTTTAATAATAGAGTAAAAATAATGACGTGCAATATTGAGATGACTTGACTTGTATTAAGTAGCAAGGGCGCTCGTTCTCAAGGTTCATTAAAAATAGCAGCGACGGCGGTGGCGGCGAGCGACGGCGTGTTGCCAAAGCAGTATTGCCCGCCCATACGAGTACGGGCGCGGTAATCGCCGCGCCGCCCGACCTCCGCTGCCGCCCGCCCCGTTGCGCCTCAGCACAACGTACAACGTCACACCACACCACGCTTTACTCGATTCAGTGAACTCCAAACCAAACATGCGCTGCGGGCACGGGCACTGATACGCAAGAGGAACACTTTAAATAACTATAGACAACGGGGCAGACGAGAAACCTCAAGACTAAGTAAAAAAAAATGCGCTGTTGTGTACTTCAGGGCTCTTAATTCTAATATTTCTCGGCTTTAAATTCATAACCATCCATGACGAATCGCTACTTGTAATCTTATAAAATTTGCCACGCCTTCTATGATAATGATAAGTAGTACTAGTTAGTACCTAGGTACTTCCATGATTAACAGATCCTTTTCTAAAGTTATTTAAATTTAAACAAACTACCTGTTTTCTAAATGAATTGGTGACCACTAAGTACCGTTAAAGTGGTTAACGTTATCTTATCACCTGGTAGAGGAAAACTATTGGATTCTAACTCTTTGATCTATTTTCATTATAATAATAATTACATACAAAGTTTAATTACGTTATCAAACGAAACTCGTCAATAGTACAAAAATAAGTAGATCAATGATCTATATCGTTAGGGCCCTTTCGTCCTGGCGTTTGTCCAGCAACACACGTCCAACAAGCGCATCCCAACTCATGCGCGTATTTATACGCAAGTAACGTATAAGTAGAGGATTTAAGATCCCAACTTTTCTTGAAAAATATAAATCTCATTGTTGGGGTTGGGCTGTGTTCTTTTCACAACCGTTTTCATTTTATTAGCTCCAAATGCTGCAATCAATCGAATAGCAAACGCTTTGCCATAACCTGTTGATTCGACGTATGTTATCCGAGAATAACCGGCCAAGTGCGTGTCGGGACTCGGGCCACGCGCAGTAGGGTTCCGTAGTTACCTTATACCGTACCATAATTTAATACCACTATCATTTTTGGTCAGCAAAAATAACTTTGTTTTTCATAGTGTTTGAATAAATGACAAAGTTATATTTGCGGTTTTGGAAAATGTGCTATATCTCTAACTAAAACTGCTAACTTTCTCGTTAAACAACTCCCAACCAATTTTCGTTGAAAGTTATTATTGAGACCAATTTTTTTTTTTGATTTTTCACTCTTATTTTAGACACGAGACAAATTAAGATTTCGTAATAAAAGAAACTCCTTTTTTGAAGTCCGTTTAAAAACGACAACTACATTTCTAAATAAAATGGTAATTCCACATTGGGTGCTAGGTACTACAGTTTATATCATTTTGGAAAATATTAATTATAATATAATATACTTAATAATAATAATAATCTTACACAATACTAAATAATATACTAAGAAAAAATACGACTCGCACCAGATCAATATGATGATAATGTAAAAATAGCATTGTGAATGCAAAAATCTCAAATTTAAAAATAATAATCTTTATTTCCTCATCACAAACAATAATCCTTAATTATACCTAATATTGTATGTACTAGGTATGCTAGGTTTGTGTGAGACTGATGTCCGATGATGTCCGAAATGGGTAAGTAAATACCCGTTAGCACAGATCATCAGGGCCTGATGATCAGGCTCCCACCGTCGGACATTAATTTGTGGCAATCTAGTTACAAAGATGTGATGATTAATCAAACTACATTGAAACGGCTTAAATTAATACTAAGTTAGTGCAAAGTTAGTGTGTATGTGTGTTGTAAATGGAGCGATGAGTTTAATTTACATTATGGGGACGAGCAGGTTTTTTGTGTCATTTGAAACATCCTGAGTTGGAGCAGAGACTACGGAACGGAACCCTATTCTCTATTCCTGGCCCGACACGCACAATACGCACATGGCCGGTTTTTTTAATACAGCCTTTTACTAAATTCAACTTGAACTTATAAAAATACTCAGCAATATTACTTATTATTATGTGCTCCCTATGCACTTAATTATTCCTTTACAATATTTTAAAGAAGTAGGAATTGCCTAATTCTAGTTTTGTTGTGGTTTAGTTAACTACAAGTTAACAAATCTATCGGTTTTCTATAATGTATTAGTTTTTTTAATATGGTGTCTTACATTATTTTATCTTTTTTTTCAAACCCTATTTCAAGTATGTTAAGTCATCAATCCTAAAAAAAAACTTAAAACAATATAGTGAAAACACATACCTTTTAATGGTTAAATTATTGTTAGGCTACGGCTCCACCTGCGTCTTAACGCGTAAATTAACACGTTAATCTAGGCGTTACGCAGATGGGGCCAACACTTTAACGTGTTTTAACGTGTTAATTTACAAACGACATTACTCAATATATATAATGCCTTAGCTAACGCGTAATTCTTGTTATTTGGCATTAAAATAATAGTAGTCATTAATTTTGATGTGAAATAAAACCTATAGAATAAGCAAATGTGTCAAAACAAACATACACGGCACACAGAGCCTTATTGACTAAGCTAAATTGACAAAATTACGATTTAGAGAGACCGATTGATTGGACCCAAAATTTGCAACAGGTAATTACGATTTAGAGAGACCGATTGATTGGACCCAAAATTTGCAACAGGTATCTCACACATACGTGTGGTGGACGGTGGTCACTGAAGTGAATAGCGACAAATCCGGAAGGTAGCATAAATGTAGTTTTCAGCATTTCCGCGAAAAGAAATAAATACGAAAATCTTTTTCATTAGCGCGGTTGGAAGGTTAACCTCCATTTTGTAACTTTTTCAAAACAGTGTAATTTTCTGCAGTTTATTGACCTTAATAATTGAATGTGTAAAAAATTTAAGGCGCTGTAGTTAGTGAAACTTTTTTTAAATATTGACTTGGTTTACGAGTAATAAAAATAAATGTAGTGGCGGCGCTGCTCTCTACCTACAGCGCCTTAAGCTAGGCTAGGAGGACTACAAGAAAAATCAAAAAGATCTACATCTAATTCTAGCTCTTGCATGTATAATGTAAATCTGTCATTATTGTTGATCTCGGAAATTTACATAGTAAAATTATTTTAAGGTACGCCAAATACAAATATTAATAAAAAATTCATCATAACAAATCTAAACACTTCCGAGATAAAACAATACTGTATTCTGTGGCAATCAGTGGCAATACTCAATATTTGCAGGACTTTCTCAACCTACCAATGAAAGCTTCGTCAAGAGTGAGATAGACGGGCCCTACCGCCTAACTCAAAGCTTTAGCTAGAACGATAGCAATGCTCTGTCCGTCTTTGTCATATCATAACACGATGACAAGGACGGACAGTGCACTGACGTCATAAACCAAAGCCAGAGTCAAAGCGATAGAGTTAGGCGGTAGACCCGCTGGACAAATCAGCAACTTCTTAACTTCCGAAAAATAATTGCAGTTAATCTTATTTTTTTTTAAGTTTGAATTTATTGTTATCATGAAGGTACCTAACAAGGAAAAATATCCTAAACCTAATTTAAAAACGTAAGTAAATAAAATAACTGTCTATCTAAAACATAGGTAATATTATTTAATTGTATATGTATTATATTTGTACATAAATAAACGCTAAACATGAGGGAAGACTCATGACAAAAACCAAAAACAGAAATACCGTTCACGACCTGGAAACCTGTTCCCTTTTCAAGCTCTTTTGTTTAAATGTAAAAACTAAACCGAAACATAAGTTGGTCATGTTGACAAATAGGTACTTAAATACATCATTAGTATACTTAGTTATACATACTCGTACTTTCAAATTAGCAGAAAGAATGTGACTTAAAATATTGGGCCTCAATGAAATTAGCAAGCAGAATATATTGTTTTATTGGAGATTAGGTTCAGGAACTTTTCGCTCAACATGCCGCAGTGTCGGAATTGTCTTTCAATTATCTTTTTCATAGCATTCTATCTATTTAAACGGTAATTTAGTGTGTAAGCTAGGACGACAAGTTTAAAAATTATTATAATTACCCAATAGGGGCAATAGGGGCAATAGGGTCAAGCAAAACACATTGATCGAAACGTCGTTCGACCAATGTGTCTATTCCTATCTATTAGCCTATCTATTCTAAAATATAAAAAGAATGAGAAACCGTTTTTTTATAATGTAGTTATTGGTGATAATAAATAATATTTTTATCCTGAATAAAATTAAATAAGACCAAAGTTTTCCTTCAAGTGATTACATTAATATCGGCCCACAAATAAATAAGTACCTAGGCACTAAATAAAAATACATAGGTAAGTATATAAAATAAAAACGCTACCTACCTGAAGGCGACCATTTCTGGGCCAAATTCAAAACGTCACAACAATCCAAAACGTAAATAATCCATGTTCCTGCACTTAATTTCAACTTCACTGAAACTGACACATAAACAAGTGCTATGGTAATGTCTTGAGGGATAGCAAGTACGCGAGCTGGTGGCGCAAAACAAAATCGCGTGTCCGACGATTACAGCCCGACATCGACAGGCCGCAGCGCGCAGGGGACAGGCTAGCACTGGCTGGAGTAGCGGCTAGCGCTGCGGGCGCAAGCAGAGCGTCCCGATCACGGTGCGTGCCCTATGGACGTCAGTTGCCCGCTGAGCACACCCGACGAGCGACATCATTACTTCCCTCCGAGCCGAGCACAAACTGCCGCGTAAATATAGAAACTGGACGCAGAACAGGAACACGAGGCGTTTAGAAGCGTGCACCGTTCTACAGGCGCAATGTTATTGCTTCTTGATGGCGAATATAAATAAAATAAAAGATGATGAAACGCCGTAAATAACATGTAAGCCTGTCGCGCACTTATATACAAACCACAGACCACAAAACGTAATATAGTCAATTATTATTGAGGTCGAACTCCGCGATCTGCTTTCAGTTTCGGAGATTCGTCCCTGATATTTAGTAGGTACGTAAGGTAACAAAACATAGCTAAGCAGCCGAGACGGACGGTTAAAACTCCGAAGCAAAATGTGACGAGAGTTGAAAGGACAACTTTGCCCTGTAACCTTAGAGTTCTGCAGAATTTACATTTCCATTCGAAAAGAGCGTTGGCCATGCATGACCTTAGTGATGATTTTCGCATGCTTTTTCTGGTTTAGTTAAAGGTAACGGACGACTTGAAGAATAGATAGATAGATAAATAACAACTTTATTTGAGAATCGTCATAGTTTACTACATCACACGGATCACACCACACACTCATCTCCCACGATCGCGATGACATTTTAGTTCAAATTAGTTATTTCTTATTTACAAGGTACTTAGTACAAATTATAAGTGTGTGGAAGCTTGTTATTAATAAATAACAGTAAAATAAATTATGAAATCATGTTGAGTGGAACATAGAACAGGCCTCACATAAAGCAATAGGCCTGTCGTTTAAAATATTATTTTAGAAAACCTCTAACATAGGTTTTTTATTTTACAAAACCTAGCATCAGTTTTGTAAATACTTTGTAAGTAGGTAGTCTTATTTTCCTAATTCATATCCCAATAGTAAACTGATTGTTATTTTGTGAATGTTGTGCTACTTTCGTAATATTTGTTTTATTTATTTCAACTCTTTATCCGATTAGATTCTAAAGAGAAAACGAAAACGCCAAAAACAATAATCATCAACGCGCAGCTGATTCCCCTGCCCAGCTGATTGATCCAGAAATTAGTCTGATTAGCCCCTTGATTTCAGACACTAGAAACTTTCCGCACTTACCGCTGAAATATGGTCAAGGTACTCTGTTCAGTTCTACCAGTGGTGGGTGGATCGTAGATGCCAAGAATATCACTTCTCCCTCGTTCATCTGTTTGAAATGGTTTGGATTGGCGAGAATGAGCAAGATATGACAGTTCATATCTTGCTCATTCTCGCCAATCAAAATCATTTAAGAGGCTGTTTACACAAGGATAGTCTCGCACGCGAGTGGCGATTTCTTCTAGGCAAAGTAGAAAAAATCGCCACTCGCGTGCGAGACTCCTTCAAACAAGAAGAGAGTGAATAGTTAAAATTTTGGATAGAATGGAGCATAAATTATACAGGGTGTTAATGAATGACTGAACTGAACAACTTTTACTAAGGGACCAACCAAAACGCGAAAGAAAGCTGTTTATACCTATAGATTTTGATATTTTCGTTATTAATGTTTGTATGAAATAGCTGTTATTTTTTCGAGATTTCAGTGTTGGCCCCATTGTAAAAGATGTTCAGTTTGATGGTCCGAAGAAACGGTTTCATCATTTTTGGTCCATTCGTTAACACGTTGTAAGGTATTTAATCGTGGGATACGTTATGTAATGACAGATTTTTTATGAAAATTGGCCCGAGAGATTTCAATTTCAGCCTATATTAGATTTGCATTGCTGGTGGAAAAGCAACTTGATACATAGGTATCGAATTATTGAGATAAAAAACGCCACATGGCTCTGCGATCTGAAACACTGTTAACGAACTAAAGAAAAAGCATTTTAAAGCCGGGACTCCATCAAAGCGGAAATGTGCGAAGCCCAAGGAAGGCGAGATCCTTAGATCTAAGTATCCTTTTCCTACCGAACCGATCCACGGAAACTGTGCAAAGGCAATACGAGGCACGTCCAGAAAGTAATTTTACTAGTAGAGTCCTCACGGTGATAGATGTAGTTTTCTTTACTATGTTGGTTTCACTGTCGGATAGCTGAGCTCATCCTGATTCCAACGAGCATAAGACAGTGTCACTGCGACCAAAACTGTGGTCACAGCAACGTTTCCCGTGAACGATGTCGCCCGAATCCCCCGCCAGGTGCAAGATACGCCTGTACGAGACATCTCCACTCCTCTCCACTCAACCTGAAGTAGTCGAGACTATTATACTAAAGATAGGCTGAAGCTAAGGGAATACAAGAAGTGTAAATAATGTAATTCTATTGGTTGAAATAATTGGTTGTTTTACAACACATACGTATCCTATATTCTCGTGTCCCCGCTAATGGTGAAGTCCTGGCCTAAAGGCCGCCTAAGCTGTGTTATTTTGGACTAAAAAATAAGAAGTATTTTGTTTACACTCATGTTTGTTAGTAAATAAGTAGGTATTGTAGAATGCTTTAACAGTTATTACCTACCTCTTGTTGACACGATTCGCCACATCGTCTTCCGTACAATCTGATTTTTCTGCCTCATCCTGTAAAAAAATATGTCCATTAAAATCATGAATGGAATTAATTCATATCACATAATAATAACTCCAGGATATTAGTTAGTATAATGGAAGAGCCTTTGGAACAAGGAGGTAATGTTTGTCGTGTATTGATAATAATGTTACTTTCAGCCACTGAGGTCTGATTGCAAAGTCTGTTACTAACAATTCTCGATTGAAATCGATTGAAACCGCAGTTTGGTACATTGCTGCTTTAAGTAAGAAGTTGTCACATTGGTTTAGTAAGAAGCAGCAATGTAACTGCGATTTCTATCAGAGTTGATTGCAAGGAAGTTACAAAATCAGGGAGGGGCAGTTGATTTTCATACAAACAAGATAAATTTAAAGCCTTGGTTATCCGCCAAGATTGACCTAGTAGTGATCTGATGATGGCCATACAGGGAGTGAATGGAGGAGATCCAAATACACACCCAACCGATCTAATCAACATTCTAAGGCTGAAGTTCACCAACAGAGGTGTCCATTCTAATCTAAGAGATAGCCATTATCAGATCACAAATTGATCAATCCCTGGCGGAGAACCAAGGCTTCAAAGTTACTTCGTTTGCATATAAAAAATGACTGGTGTCTTTAATTAGGTGGCCACCACTATACATTTATGTACTACATACTAGAGCAGACGCTTCGAAGAAAATTTTAGCTTGCCTACCATGGACTGAAATTAAAACATTTACGAGGTGGTTGTGCTGCACTACATTTTATGTAAGCAAATTTTTTAATGCTGTGTTTGTTCTACAATTTTACATACCCAAAGTACTTATAGATTATGATATGATATTGATTTTATTTTATTTTTATTTTTATTTCTAGGAAGGTCAACAGTCCAAACAATAATACATAATCTGAATTGCAGTAGATAGCCAGTTAAATGATATGAGGGTATTCAGGGTATAGAATTTATTTGGCGAGCATTTTCACTGAAGTTACAGTATTTGCAGAATATTATAACTTTATTACCCAATTATGTAAGTGTAATGATATGATAAACAATAATTCTACAAATGAACTAATGATGTCAATCAGTATTACAATCAAGTTTATCAATTATTGCAGCTTAACTGTACAAAAATATATTGCAGTAAAATGTCTTGTTGCTTTATCTATTACACAGGGAACCGAAAAACACTATTTGTACCAGGGAATGATAACGCTATTTTTAAATGTAACGTTATTTCTTACTTTTTTTACCGTTAATTTTAACATTAACATTATGTCAATAAATAAAGTTACTTTAAATAACGTTACATTGAAATTAACGTTATTTCAGTAAATAACGTAAATTTTAACGTAATTTTACCGAAATGAACGTTATTTCAGTAAATAACGTTAATTTTAACATTATTTCTTACTTTTTGTTAGCGTTACTTTAAAATTAACGTTATTCCAATTAATAACGTTACTTTTTTACTGGTAAAGTTTAACGCTATATTTAAAGGTAATTTTACCGGTACAATATTTTTAACGTTACAATATTTTTAACGTTATTTTTACCGGTAAATTTACTAATAAAATGTTTTAACGATATTTCAAACCCTGATTTGTACACAAAAGGCATTCTCTCACACACATAACAACGATTCATTGACAATGGCTTTTAATTATTTTTTTTTAATGTTAAAAACTTAAAACTGCTAAGGCTTTTATCGTTTATTTATAAACTTAGTTGGGTACAGCTGTGTGTATCACAAAAGATGACTACAAATGGTGCCCGTCTTCGCATAATAACTCATGAAGAAAAGACTTTAGACAAAATTATATATTTATATATATTTTGTTTTAAGTCTTTTCTTCATGAGTTATGATCAGGGACCGGATTAAGCACTTAAAAACCCCTTCGTGCGTTTGGGTTTGGACTATTTACAGAATGAAAATAAAAATTGATTCTTTGATAGGGAAACCCTATTTGATATGCAAACATAATAATCATAGCATCATGAGAATGCGAGATATAGTAGATCAAAATCGAAAAGTTTCCGGTCCCTGATTATGATGCGAAGATGGGTGCCATTTGTGGTCATCTTTTGTGATACGAACAACACCTACTTTGGTTATGTTTTGATACTTGTTTACATTTTTGTTTTATTTATAGACAGTGGTGGCCAGATAATCAAAGGAACATTGAACGTTGATTTCATACAATCTTTGAAGCTTTGGTTCTCCTAGCTATGATCTGATGATGGCCATCCAGGGAGTGAATGGAGGAGATTTAGATTGCTATACACACCCAACTCTGATCAACATTCTAAGAGATATAAGGATCAGAGTTTTCAGTTTCAGAGTTTTCAAATCTATTTTTTGTTTGTGGTTTTTTTCTTTTGTTTGCAAGAATCATTTAAAATTATTATTATTTTTATTGTATTATGATCAATACTTGGGGTTGATAACCTGAGACATAGGATTCTTCCTAGTACAAGCCTCGGCATGTATCTTTAGCCGTGAGAGAAATTCAAGGGGATTACTGGGCATGTTTGCACTAGCCTCGCACCACGTCCCTTGAGAATGAGACTCCAAAAATTACTTCTGCACTAACTGACACCGCTAAAGATACATGCCGAGGCTTGTTGCGAGGTATCAGCCCACCAGTCTTTAAATTGTACCACTTTACTTTGTAAGAGTTGTAATGTAATATAACGTAGTGTGTAATAAATGTTATTATTACTATGTGTCTCGGCCTGTAATTCTCAAGATGATGCCGGGTCTTTTTGCCAGCCTCCAACACGCAGCCCTTTGACACTGTATTTAGTAATACGGTCGGAGAGTCAGGTTTGAAAGTGCAGCAGATTATTATTATTATTAACTTCTTGGTTGCTTTTTCACAGCAGGAATTTTTTTTCAAAGTTCAAATACCATGATAGAAATAATCTACGACCAGGATGTTTAAAAAGAAAAGTCCAAAAGGTTTTTTGATTAGTTATAAAGAGGGTGACAGTTTGTAACTACCATTTGTCAACCTTTTTTGTACGGTGAGTAAAACATTGGTAGAGCTAGGTACTTACCGTTTTCCTTGGTATTTGCACACTCGGGGAACGCCGTATTGTAACAAGGGCCATAACACATTAGAACTGCCGAAAAGGTCGAATCATTTAGCACAGTAATACACAATCACAAACAAAAAGAGAAATACTGGCTATCCTGGCTAGCATACTACTCTTCAGAGTAAATATTTATAAAGTGAATCAACATTTTATTTATTTATTCTAGGATCCATGGCTCTTTATTTACTCCGCAAACAACCCTGATAATCATCAACACTTTTACTGCACTAAAATAAATTCCAAAGAAATATGGAAATACGCTAATCTCCACTCCACTACACCATAGATAATAAATACCATAGAGTACATTATTATACTAGAGATAAATACCACCACAGGCACAGAGGCGCGTTCCAAACCTACACTCCGAGTGCAACCTAACCACTACCGAACGCTCTAACGGCGTTCCAAACATTTGAGCGTGACGTTCGGTTGACACAACCGTGTCGTTCCAAACGTCAGAGCGTTGCAACCAAACAACCATCAAAAACATAGATATAGTATATTAAAAATCAAAAATGATGGTTGTAAAACGCTCTGACGTTTGTCATTGGCGTATAGTTTGCAGACTCACCATGGAATTAGAAGGTTTTGATTATGTCAAAAAATTGTTAGTAAATAGTGAGAAATAGTGAACCATAGCATATAAATAGTGATACTATGGTTTCGAAGATATTTGAGTATCATGGTGAGGCTGCTATCTTGACGTCAAGCTAGCAGACACATTAAGAAATACAGTTCGTATCAATATGATTTATATGCCGAAAAATTGTTAGGAAAATAGTGATAGTATACGCAAAATTTCAATAATATTGCTTCAATACAAGCCGAGATATTACGGTCTCAAAGTGGGCTGCTAACTTGACGTTTCTGTCGATGGCGATTCCAGAGAAACGGGTACAAGTTTTAAACAAATAAATATATCAATAAATTGTTAGTGAAATAGTGATTCTTACGATATAAACAAAAAAAGAATTCTTTATTGCTATTTTCCAAAAATCGAATGTGAACTTCTACATAATACTCTGAATATAGGCTGTTGATCAATATTGAACTTTGCTCCACAGTAATAAGGTTTAAACTTGATTGCAATCATGAGGTGAGTACTGTCAAGCAAAAAAGTGAAATTTATATTTTATGACTGTGTCAATAACTAGTCATATCCTCGGTTGATATTGATTTGATATAAAAAATACTTTTCTACCTACTTTTTTTTCGTTTTTTTTTATTAAATCTCATCAAGAAAAAAATGATTGTGTCAATATTCTACTCTTAGTTCATTTATTTAGTTATTTATTCGGGAAAAACCATTAATATTTTCTACTTATATTATCTACTTCCTACCTACTGATTACTAATTTAATTTTATATCTCAGTAAATAGGTACCTATCTACTACGTTAAATTTATAACTGAGAAATTGACATTCTTTTCCGAGAGATGGCGCTTCTTATTGTTTGTTGCCGCGTAGGTCAACCACCGGTTACCTACCTTGTGTATGAAATCTACAATCGTTTTTATTTTTGTTAATTTATTTTTAGTGTTTCATTTATGAATTGTAAAAAATATGTTTGTATGGTGGCGTTTAACGTGAATGAATATCGTTATTGTTTGATGACAACATTAAATTATTAGAACAAGTGTAATAATTATAAACTTTAACATAGTTATAAATGACTTATTCATTGTCTATGGTTTGGGTCAAGTTATTTTGCGCGAGCTGTAGTATATAGAAACACCGTGAGATGGCGTGGTTTTGTATACATAAGTGATTTCGGTTAACGACAATGGCGAAAAGTTGGTTATGGTTAAAGTTGTTTGGATTTGAATGGTAATGAGTTCAAAAAAAAATACATGAAGTGAAAGTTTATACCTATCGTTTAAAACATACAACCTACATTTTAAAGGTACGTAGCTTCTATTTTGGTTTTATAATAATTAATAAAATGTATAGGTATAATCTTGAGTTATGTAGATATTTTCTCAGTCATATCATGCAAAGCTTCTCCATATTTAGTAGTGCACAACTATATCACTCACCAACCAGGGCACGGGATCTCCCCTCGCCGCGGTTAAATATCATAATACTTAACTAAACATATCCCAACTATTCTCGAGACAATTACGGCCAAAAGACAAAAGACCTAGGTATTGTTTAGAATAACTACATATTTTTGTTATAACTAATGAATGAAATGCACAAAGCATGACTCACCTAAGTACGGTTAATTTAACTACATTAACAACCGAATACAGAAACGTCTCTCAAATATTTAATGGCTACTTAAATGTTTGAGTAGCTCTTAAACACAAAACGTAAATTATAGGCATTGTGTCAATGAATTACTCTAAATTAAGTTGAGTTCAAACACCACTAAGTTTAAAATTCGTATACTAGAATGCCACTCAATTTTATTTATCTGTCAAATAAACCGTCAAACTGACTTCTCTTCAACACCTCTTAGATCCGGAATTGTGCTTAGACCACAGAGCAAGCCATTCATTAAGGAGAAGATCTGAGAGTGGTCAAGAGTTTTCCTAATCTTTGATTGTTTCATTCATTCATTCATTTTAACTCTTAAGTTAAAATGGCTAAGTGGCTGGCAGAAACTGGATGAGTATAGCCGCGGATCGTGCTCAGTGGCGTGCTCTCGGAGAGGCCTATGTTCAGCAGTGGACGATGATAGGCTGATGATGATGATGATGATGATGAACTCTTAAGTTAAAATTATATCTTTATCATCATATTTATCATTTTTTTAATGAGATTTAATGAAAAAAAAGTAGGTAGAAAAGTATATTTTATACCAAATCAATATCAACCGAGGACATGACTAGTTATTGGCACAGTCATAAAATATAAATTTCACTTTTTTGCTTGACAGTACTCACCTCATGATTACAATCAAGTTTAAACCTTATTACTGTGGAGCAAAGTTCAATATTGATCAACAGCCTATATTCAGAGTATTATGTAGAAGTTCACATTCGATTTTTGGAAAATAGCAATAAAGAATTCTTTTTTTGTTTATATCGTAAGAATCACTATTTCACTAACAATTTATTGATATATTTATTTGTTTAAAACTTGTACCCGTTTCTCTGGAATCGCCATCGACAGAAACGTCAAGTTAGCAGCCCACTTTGAGACCGTAATATCTCGGCTTGTATTGAAGCAATATTATTGAAATTTTGCGTATACTATCACTATTTTCCTAACAATTTTTCGGCATATAAATCATATTGATACGAACTGTATTTCTTAATGTGTCTGCTAGCTTGACGTCAAGATAGCAGCCTCACCAAGATACTCAAATATCTTCGAAACCATAGTATCACTATTTATATGCTATGGTTCTCTATTTCTCACTATTTACTAACAATTTTTTGACATAATCAAAACCTTCTAATTCCATGGTGAGTCTGCAAACTATACGCCAATCGTTTGTCTATAGAAAAAATGTCAATGTCATTTGACATTATTTTGTATTTTTTTTTTGACACGCGAAAAAGTTGACCCGTGTAAAGTTAACACTGTAAGCGTTAAGCGGGACACGCGCGCGGGGCAACATAGATTATAGCTTACTCATGCACTGCAAGCATCTGTCCGTCATAAAAACCAGGGGGCTTACCATCAGCAAATAAGAAACCGTTCAATTCAAAAGCAGGCCTTAAACAGGCAGGACTGCTTAAGGCCTGCATTCATACTAACCGTTGAGGTCATAGTACGAAAAAATAAGGCAGTTTAATATAAGCCCTGCTATAAGAGCTCATAGTAAGGCCCCAGGGGGCTTACAATCAGCAAATAAGAAACCGTTCAGTTCAAAAGCAGGCCTTAAAATGGGGGCTTACCATCAGCAAATAAGAAACCGTTCAGTTCAAAAGAAGGCCTTAAACAGGACTGCTTAAGTGCTGCTTTCATACTAACCGTTGAGGTCATAGTACGAAAAAGTAAGGCAGTTCAATATAAGCCCTGCTATAAGAGCTCATAGTAAGGCCCCGGACTGCTAAAAGGCCTGGGGGCTTACTATGAGCTCTTATAGCAGGGCTTTTGTCAAGCAAGTGTCAAGTCAAGCGGGACACGCGCGCGGGGCGACATAGATTGCTTACTGATGCACTCCGCAAGCATCTGTCCGTCAAAAACCAGCAATCTATATTCCCGCGCCTTGTACCCGCGGCGGAATCCCGCTTGACGCAGCGGAGGGCCTGACTGACTGATGGAAAGAAGAAATCAACTTCATGCAACAGTCATTACATTACACGGTAGGTTAATCGTCAGTCACAGCTAGAGTTGCCAATGTTGGCGGGACGTCCCGTTTCCAGAATTCAAAAAATACGTCCCGCGCCACATGTCTGCGGGACGTCAATCCCGATCCCGATCCGTCAATTGTCCCGCTTTTAGGCAAAGCTAGCCCGGTTAGAAAAAAATCTCATTCAAATCAAATTACGAGTACCGCGCGGAGCGAGAAGGGTTACCATAAGTCATATGACAGGCATTTGCCGCATTTAACAAGCATTTTACGGTTTAGACAGGCGTGCGGGCCGGCTCTAAGCAGAGGCAGGCATTTTTGAATTTCGCGGGTCTCGCTGTAAATAATCCCATACATGCTCCAATCACGCAAGCCCGCAAGCTACCCGCTCGGATAAAACCACAAATTACAAAATTAGTGGATAAAACTGACTAAAAATCACGCTGCGTGGCCGTTTTTTATAATATAGACAGGGAAGAGATAAAGATTAGTAGATAAACTGACTAAAAATCTTTTTACGGTTGTTTAAGGTTTTTTCTCGTTTCTATACATTTGTAGGAATGTCGAGAGAGACAAGATGACCTAGTACTTCCTATCTCAAGTGGACCGTTTTATGGCCGCGTTCCCTTTTGCGCCAACAGCGATAATATCACTGATATCGCGCTCACACTTCGTTCCGATTTGTTGTGAGCGCGCCAACGATAGCAGTATTTCCGTCACGGATGACGTCACTATCGCCGCCATTTTGCGATTACGGTGATATCGTTCTCGTGTAACTAAGTACTTACAATAGGTCAATGCAAAACAACTCAAAACGTCAAATATGACAGACTGCTCACAGTGCTAACGCTCGAGCGCGACACAATGCTGAGTGGAAGCCTTTTTGGCACATCCTTGTCTTATGAATAGTTTTAAGTTGATTGTATTTCTTATGTGCTAAATAAATATATTCTATTCTATTCTATTCTAAGTGTGAGCGCGATGTCAGTGATATTATCGCTGTTGGCGCAAAAGGGAACGCGGCCATAATTTCCTTGCCTTGAAGTACCTAATCGGTATTTTATTTGACGGATTTCATTGACGGAAATTACCAACTTGCTTTGGGGAAATTGCGGAATCCAAAATATATTGTCAGTCTGTCGCAACTTCCATACAAAAAAAGATTTTATAAAACGGACACGAATTTTGATGGCGACTATATTTGTCTCACTCTTCCTCATTCTTTCTCGTTCTTTGATGATAGGTCATCTGTCAGAAAAACATGGCGGCAACATTTTAAAGTATTGTAACAAATAAAATTAATTTGTGTTGGTAGTTAAAAGCTTGTTTTATAATAGTTTTGTGATATTTAAAAGTTTGTTTTAATTTGTTAATAGTCAAGTTAAGGTGCAGTTCATGTAAATCACAATGAAGCATGTAAAATGTGAAATTTATGGTTTAAAATCGGCGTGAAAAGACTACAATACAAAACGGTTTTTTATGGCCAAATTTCCTTCAGATGAGCTTCGGTGAGTAATACATTAACCAATATAACATTCGTTTACAATTTTTGGTAGGTATTTGAATGAAATAATAAAATTTTAGTCAGAAAAATAATCTGCAGGAAAATAGAGTGGTGCTACATCACATACAAATATCGATATCGATACTTTTAATTTTAGGTGTAAGAAATGGGCTTGGCCTAATTCTGAATATTATAAACTAGTTTAATATTTTATTATAATTGTAATTTTATATCTGTTTTGATTTAACTCTTACTTCAGGTCACTACTATGAGCTAACGAATTAATTGGCGAAAATGCGATTTTTTTTTGGGAATAAATCTTTTTAATATTTTTTTATTATATTAGCAATTTAATATCTGTCTTATTCCAGGTCACAACTAAGAGCTAATAAAATGTTCAGCAAAAATGCGACAATGACTTTTTTTGGTAATAATTAATACTTTTAATTTCATTTTTTTTACTATAATTGTAATTTTATATCCATTTTAATGTAACTTTTGGTGTAGGTACTTAAATGAAAGTCTCGATTTATCAGAAGGAATGAATTTTTATTGCTTTACTATCGTATTTTAAACAATTTGAAATATTGCACTTAGATACTAATTAGAGATTTCCAAAATTATAAGGTACCTACTCCAATTATACAAAATAAAAATATCGACGGTGGTGTTGATATCGCCTATACAGTTACGCACACAGGGACAGATCTTCTCCACATAAATACTGCGCGCAAACCAGCTGCGCTCCAGTAACGAGGTAACAGCATCGACGTCGGACGTATGTCGCTTGGAGAAATGCGCCGGGGCTCGCCACATAAATATCTCGCGCCGGCGCGTGAGCCGCTCAGTCAGCGGGCGCGCTCCGTGCGCGGCAGATGTCTTATGTATGACAACGTGGTAGGTGTGTCACTACATTACTCCCCCGCTAGCGAAGCGTACCGGTGGTTTCGATACTCGGCCCGATCTCGTTATGTGTTGTTGATCGATGTTGCATCTGTTTCTCTCTTCGCTCATCGTTAGTTCGTTGTTGGTGTAGAAAGCCGGTTTCAATCGATCTATTGATATGTTTACAACTTTGTTCGGTAGCTGTATTGTGTAGTGCTTCTCATGTCTCTCGATGACTCGATACGGCCCGTTATAGGTAGGAACGAGCGGTTTGCTGTATGCGTCGTTGCGAATGAAGACGTGTGTGCTCGACGGTAGCTCCTTGTGAATGAAGAAGGCTCGTGATTGCGCTGCATTCCTTTGCGTTTGCGCTTTTTTCAAAGCTTCGCTGAGGTCGAACGTGAACTGTGATGACGCATCGGTTTGTTTACATTCTTCTCCGTAGAACTCGCCGGGTACTCGTAATGCTTGTCCATATAATAGTTCGGCGGCGCTCCTTCCGATGTCCTCTTTGATACTGGCGCGAAGTCCCAATAACACAGTTGGTAACTCGCGTACCCAACCGCTACAGTTTAGTTTAGCAGCTAAAGCGGCTTTGAGCGATCGGTGCCAGCGTTCTATCATGCCATTCGCTTGTGGGTGGTAGGCAGTAGTTCGAGTGCGATGTATTCCCATCCTCTGCATTAATTTGTTGAATAGTTCCGATTCAAATTGCCGGCCTTGATCAGTGGTTATAATGGCGGGGCAACCGAATCTCGCAATCCATCCGTTGTAGAAAGTGAGTGCAATTTTTTCAGCCGTGATGTCTTCAATAGGGTAGGCTTCAGGCCATTTGGAAGCTCGGTCAATCATCGTCAATAAATATCGGTATCCGTCACACGAGCTTAGGGGTCCCACGACATCAATGTGGACGTGGTATAGTCTATCAACTTCGCTGAATGATGCGATCGGCGCTTGCGTGTGTTGTTGTACTTTCACGCGTTGGCAGGGTACACAGGTTCGGGTCCAGTGGGTGACGTCGCGGTTCATCGACGGCCAGATGTAGCGGGCTGCTACCATACTTCTTGTAGTTCTTATTCCCGGGTGACTAAGGTCGTGAATCGCTTGAAAAGCTATTTTTCTGAATTCTTGAGGTAGGTATGGTCTGCTTGTTCCAGTACTTGTTTCACATACAATCTTCGTTTTTACGCCGGGAAAAGATAAACTTTTGAATTGAAGTCGCTTGTTATTTTGCAGATTTTTCAATTCTTCATCTTTTTCTTGTTTTTTTCCTAACGCTTCGTAGTCGATCGGCGATGGACAGGCGATAGTTTCAATACGAGATAAGGCGTCGGCGACTTGATTTTCTTCCCCACTTATGTGTTGTATATTTGAAGTGAACTGGCCGATGTATTCTAAGTATCTTGTGCGCCGCGGTGTTTCGTTTTTACTGTTTGCAGTTAATGCGCCAATCAGTGGTTTATGATCGGTATAAATAATTAGGTCTTGTCCTTCAAACATCCGACGAAAATGCTTGACTGCCATATAGATAGCTAACAGCTCCCGGTCGAAGGTACTGTATTTCTGTTGCGCTTCGTTGAATTTTTTTGAATAAAATCCAAGTGGCTTCCAGTGACCGCCGCCGGGCGTTTTCTGTTGTATTACAGCTCCAGCACAGGAGTTTGATGCGTCCGTCATTATAGCGAAGGGTTCGGTCGCCGACGGGAATGACAACAAAACTTGCGTTCTTGATATCTTCTTTGCATTGATTGAAGGCTTGAATTGACTTGTTGTCCCATGCTATTCTTGTTTTGTCGTTTTTCTTGCTGTTATGAAGATATTTGTTTAGTTCTTTTTGATGTTCGGCCGCCTTAGGAATATTTTCTCGGTAGAAATTAATCATTCCTAGGAATCTTCTCAGGTCTCGGACAGTTTGTGGTTGCGGGTAGGATGTGATGGCCACAATCTTCTCTTCGGTGGGTTTAATGCCTTCCGGTGATATCGAGTAGCCCAGAAAATCTAGATTTGTTTGTCCAAATAGGCATTTAGCGACGTTAATCTGCAGACCGTGGTCGCGGAGGCGCTTGAATACTTCTTCTAGGTCTCTTCTATGCTCTTCTTGGCTACTGCTTGATACCAAAATGTCATCGACGAATGGAAAAACTGGCAGGCCTCTCAATGTGTTGTCGATGTGCCGTTGAAATGTTTGGCCAGCGTTTCTCAAACCAAAGCACATTTTCGTGAATTCAAAAAGGCCAAATGGAGTTATAACTGCTGTCTTCTTTATATCTTCTTCACGATTTCTGAGCTGATAGTATGCTTTGTGCAGGTCTATTTTGGAAAATATTTTCTTGCCTCGTAGGTTGAGAGTGAAGTCGTGGAGCCGGGGGATCGGGTACCGTTACAGAATTCAGCTTTCTATAATCGCCGCATAATCTGTATTTTCCATCTTTTTTCAGTACCATGTGAAGTGGGCTGGCCCATGGGCTGCTCGAGGGACGACAAATGCCTTGTTCCATCAATGCTTGGAATTCTTCTTTGGCTATATTGAACTTGTGGGGCGGGAGCGGTCTGGCTTTGGCGTGAATTGGGGGGCCGACGGTTTCAATGTAATGTTCAACTTCGGAGTCAACTTGCTTTTGAAATCCAGGCCGTGTGATTTCGATGTATTTTTCCAGCAAGTCGTGGTAAGGTTGGCTGCCATCTATGGTGCGAATACTTCCGATCGTGCTGGGCGTGACGCTGCCGGTGACGCATAAATCGGTGCGTTTGTCGATTAATTTTCGCTCTCGCAGGTCAACTATGAGGTTGTGATGTCTCAGGAAATCGGCGCCTAATATCGGTTGGCCGACTGCCGCTATCACGAATCTCCAGCTCAGTGGACGTCGAAGGCCGATATTCAGTGTCATTGTGCGTTCTCCAAATACTGGTATTGCTGTTCCATTGGCGGCGTACAAGTGGTTACTTGGCGGTTTCTTTTTTTCAGTCGTGCGTGCAGGGAGGACTGAAACGTTCGCGCCGGTGTCGATGAGGAAACGTAGGCCCGTAGTAACATCCTTGATAAAAAGACGGTATGATATTTCGTCGACTGCTGCCCCCGTCGTAGCTTCAGTCTTAATTAGTTTTCCGACTTCTTGTTGTTATCAAAATTGCACGGCGCTCGGCATCGGTACGAATCCTGTCCGAACTTGCGATGGAAATAACAAATCGAATGTTTCTGTGTTCCAGGGGACAAACGTGAACGGGAACGACTTCTATATCGTGGCTGCCGGTAACTACGATGGTTTCTTGATTTTTCCATCTTTAGGGAGGCGACTTCCTTCGCGAGCGCGTCTATCTTGCGGATGACGTCATTATCGGTTGATAACGGCGCGGTCGACGGCGACGGAGCGGAACTCGATTGGCAGGAACATACGGAATGGATTTCTCGTACAGTCTCGTTCATCTTGTCTGCCATTGCTGCTAGTGAATCCAGTTTGGTTTCTTCACTAATCGACAAAACCGCTCGAGTTGAGGCTGGTAGGTGTCCCATCCATAACATCTTCAAAGTTGAATCGGGGATTTTTCCGAGGGCCAGGTCCTTCATCCGGCGTAGCAGTTGTGATGGGCGTTGGTCACCGAGGTCCATGTCGTTGAGTAGTTTCTGAAGTTGTTTGTTCTCAGACTCTTCGTACACCGAGAGTAATCGCTCCTTAATTGCTTCGTAACGGCCGGTGTTGGGCGGCGACATAATAATATCGCTTATTTGTTCAACGTCAATCTTCTCGAGCTGTGTCACGACGAGTCCAAATTTGTTTTCGTCGTTGAGCCTTGAGCCGATAATCATCGTCTCGAACTGCGCGAACCAAAGCCGTGGCCTGTCGCGCCAAAATAATGGAATGCGCGACTTGAAGGATAGCGCGCCGATGCTAACTTCTTCATTTTGTTGCTGTTGTTGTTCGTCCGGCATAGTTGGGGTTACCAATTTGGTGTAGGTACTTAAATGAAAGTCTCGATTTATCAGAAGGAATGAATTTTTATTGCTTTACTATCGTATTTTAAACAATTTGAAATATTGCACTTAGATACTAATTAGAGATTTCCAAAATTATAAGGTACCTACTCCAATTATACAAAATAAAAATATCGACGGTGGTGTTGATATCGCCTATACAGTTACGCACACAGGGACAGATCTTCTCCACATAAATACTGCGCGCAAACCAGCTGCGCTCCAGTAACGAGGTAACAGCATCGACGTCGGACGTATGTCGCTTGGAGAAATGCGCCGGGGCTCGCCACATAAATATCTCGCGCCGGCGCGTGAGCCGCTCAGTCAGCGGGCGCGCTCCGTGCGCGGCAGATGTCTTATGTATGACAACGTGGTAGGTGTGTCACTACAAACTCTTATTTCAGGTCACTATTATGGTCCAATGAGCAAATGAATTGATCGGCGAAAAATGCGACGATGAGGATTAATTTTGAATTTTTTATTATAATGGCAATGTTGTATTATTATGTATGTATTATTAATGAAATGTGCGGTGAAAATGCGACAGTGAGGTTTTTTTTGGGAAATACATATTTTTTTATTTTTTAGTTATTATTTCTAATATTAAACTGAACACATGCTCTGTTTTTTAATTAAAAGTACTGCCCATAGGTTAAATGCTTGATAACCAATTCTAACATACTTCTTTGACTCAGTACTGTTTAAAAAACAGGGTTGCGTTCAGAACGTTTGAGCGTCGGTTGTTTGGTTGTTTTTTTAACTCGCTCTAAGGTTTGGAACGACCAAGAACTTTAAATGTCAATGTCAATACAAATTCTTAATTTTCCATTTGGAATACGAATAATTTAATTTTTTCTTTATACTAAATCAAATGAAATCCGTTTTTTGACGATCTACCATGATTATTTTAAAAATTAGACATAAAAACAAAAATACAAAATAATGTCAAATGGCGTTGACATTTTTTCTATAGATAAACGTCAGAGCGTTTTACAACCATCATTTTTGATGGTTGTTTGGTTGCAACGCTCTGACGTTTGGAACGACACGGTTGTGTCAACCGAACGTCACGCTCAAATGTTTGGAACGCCGTTAGAGCGTTCGGTTGTGGTTAGGTTGCACTCGGAGTGTAGGTTTGGAACGCGCCTCAGAGTATTGTGTCATGTTAGTAGAAATTTTAAAATTATTCCTTAAGTAAAGCGTAGTTCAGTGCATTCATCGATATCGATAAAAAATTTAATACTATAAGGTCGCCCATCTCTATTTCTTTCCTGTAGGTTGGCAAAACATTGTTTTACATCATAGATATAGTATATTTTACATTCGTTATGTTAGCTACGTCGAGTTATGTTTGATTTGACATTTCGTAGATTTTTTTGGTCTATGAAGTCATGTGCGTGTAGTGTTCCTATCCTAGAAATTGATTTGACCATACGAAGATTTTAAGAAATAATTGTGAAAACTTGATGGTGAAATCGAAAAATTTGTGAAACCTATGTAGACTTAGTTATGGTCGATTATATAGAACACTCATACCGCCAGTCTCGCGAAAACGCCATACTTGATATCATACAATATACTAGACGTATGTTAAAAAAAGATATATGGAAAATTTGTGCTGAATTTGTGACAACTATTCACAAAATAATCAATTCATTATCATGGTTAATTTGGATTTTATAAGGGTTTTTTAGGAACACTCACACCACACGGTGTGTGGTGTGAGTGTTCCTGAAATCACTAACTTTAACTGAATAATATTGAAATTTTATTATTGTATATGATAATTCGGATTCAGAGTAAATTTGTGACACATAAATCTTGACACAAAACGTGATAGATCAAGAGCAATTAAACATTTTGTTTCTTTTTCAATGCTCGTGTGAGTGTTCCATATTTTGGCATTTATTTGATTAACCAGACCTCGTATACAAGTGGAGGCTGCATCCAAAATTGTGAAAAGTTTGTTCTTAAAATTTAAAACATCGTCTATTTCCGTAAGTGTTAAACTTTAATAGTTATCATTTTTTTTTACATTTTCAAAGGAAAGTCTTATGTAGGGTGACCATGCATATGAACAAAAAGCGGGAAAAAACATTTGTTTAAGCATTTTATTACAAAAAAATTGATAAAATACGAAAAGTAGACAACAAAATTTTATGGTTGATAACATGCAATCAAGGGTTGCGTTTATTGTTACCAGCATCTTTATGTTACGGTTATTTTGTTACTTCCGCTGTAGTACCTAGGTATTACATTTTATTGGGCTCGATAACATCTTTTTAGGGTTCCATAGCCTAAATGGCAAAAAACGGAATCCTTATAGATTCGTCATGTCTGTCTGTCTGTCCGTTTGTCACAGTCACTTTTTATTTAAGTCTAAAAACCCGTATGACAGAGAATGTAAAATAACAGGATCATCTTTACTATTGTAAAAATTTTCCCCTAAGTAAAATACGGGAACGGGAATAGGAATGAGAACGAGAACGGGAATTACTTATATTAAAAATGTGAAAGTTTAACGTTTTGGATGTTTAGATGTTTGTTACTCAATCACGTAATAACATAAACAAAAAAAAAATCCCCCCCGACACACGGCTGATCTGTGGCCCTTCCATGAGTTGATGCAAACTGTTTACATTACCGTAAACTTTCGGATATACTGCTCACAGTCAGTGCGAGTGAAAGAGACAAAACGATGGTTTACGGTAACGTAAACAGTTTTCATCAACTCATGGTAGGGCCACAGGTCATGGTTACCTTACCATATACTTCCAATCTCATTGAAATAACACGATACCAAATTTCGAATCGATAGGACACATGGAAGGTAGTCAGATCCTCTCATCAAAAGCTCATTGAAGTAACACTGTACCAAATTTCAAATCGATAGGATATATGGAAGTTAGTAAGATCCCCTCATCAACTATTAAAGAGCTGATGATCTTCAAACGGCTGATCAGGTCATGGTTTCCCTACCAATCGGTTCATCCGTTTAGGAGCTACGATACCGCAGACAGACACACAGACACGTTAAACTTATAACACCCCTCTCTTTTTGCGTCGGGGGGGTTAAAAATGGCTGAACGGATTTGGAATGGCACACAGATAGTTATAGCCTGGGTTAAAGGTGTCCTACATCTTGGCATGGACCACTTTGAAAACCGCAATTCTGACTACATGGAAAATTTCTCCCCAATTAGTCCCAACTAGTCCTACTTTTTCGGAATTAGTCCCAAAAAGGACTGAAAGATATAAGCGATTTAAATGGTCCATGCCAAAGCAAACCTTCATTTTGGCAGGGACAAGCTATATCTAGTGAACCTAAACTCCTAGCCAGGATCTAATTATTCAAAAAAAATCTCCCTTTTTTTATGGATCCCGCAATGCCAAGAATCAAATCGAAATGAAGCGCCGTTCAAAAAATATAAAGGAATGATTTGGTCCCTGCCAAAATCAACCTACATCTTGGCGAGGACTTTTGAACCAGGTCACCTAGAGAAAATCTGATTATTGGAAACGATTCGTGTAAATTAGTCCCAATTAGTCCCAAAGCCACAAAATTAGTCCCCCTTTAGTTTAGGAGAAATTCCGTTTTTTTATATAAGTACAGTCATGTACAAAAGCGTACAGTAAAAAATAATTACATAAAACTATTCCGTTCCGTAATGCGCAGTGTTCCGATTGTAAAACATTAAGCACGAACTTTCGTAGATTGAGGAATGCACAAACAGTATCTGTGAACATAAGTTTTACAATCGGAACACTGCGCATTGCGGAACGGAATAAAGTTTTAGGCCCATATTACACTATCATGTATATATCATCCGAGATATATGTTTACTATCTTCGTCGGAGATAGCATCCGATAAATAATATACGATAGTGTAATATGCTCATGCCCCCCTAGCATGACCATCGAAACGCGATAATATGATTTAGAGCTTAATCACGTTTAACTGCCATAAAACAATGGAATTTGACATTCGAGTGTCGACAAAACGATATATATCGTGTATTGTCGGTCATGCTAGGGGGCAGCCATTCTTCCAGTTAAACGTGATAAATCACTAGGTACCATATCACGTTTCGGTGGTCATGCTAGGCTAAGAGGGAGGGATTGTAAGGGCGTTTTCTACGAACAAACAATGACACGACACGATTGTCAACAGTGTTGCCAGAACGTACCAAAAAGTACACTATAGTGCTGACAACACTGTCGTGCAGCTTGTGAATCACGATTCACTTCGTGTCGTTGTTCGTGGAAAAACACGCTAAAGCCGCGTTTAAATAGACATAAAAACATGTTTTCAATTCAATGTTTCTGAAATATCTATCTGTGTCATCCATTTGAAGCAAAATGGACGAGACAGGTACCTAAATGTTGCGAAACATGTTGTCTAAATGGCTCTTAACCATTCCCAACACCCAAAAAAAATAGTTCGTTTTTGACATACATTACATGCTGTGTTGCCGTTCTAGCGACATAGTAGCTGGATTAGCGGATTTTTTTAAATATTTTTGTAATATAGTCGCTAAAAAAGTATAACTTACCTAATATATTTTAATGTTTTTAAGCAAAATTGTGAAAAATGAAATCCTATTACATATTTTCGTAGGTACAAACAAAAAAGTTGGCCGCCATCTTGGATTTTTTATATTTTTAAAATTGCATTGCTGTATTCTTGTCAAAATAGTAGCAAAAACCGAGTTTCATCGAAATCGGCCTACAAAAAAAAAAGTTGGCCGCCATCTTGGATTTTTTATATTTTTAACATTGCATTGCTGTATTCTTGTCAAAATAGTAGCAAAAACAGAGTTTCATCGAAATCGGCCCACAAAAAAGTTGGCCGCCATCTTGGATTTTTTATATTTTTAACATACATTGCATTGCTGTATTCTTGTCAAAATAGTAGCAAAAACCGAGTTTCATCGAAATCGGCCTACAAACAAAAAAGTTGGCCGCCATCTTGTATTTTTTTATTTTTTTAACATTGAGTTGTTATTTTCTTGTCAAACTAGAAAAAAAAACACCTGTTCCATACATAAGTACAATGCGTAGGTAGGTACTCCATCGAAATGTATGAAACAGCTGATTTTTTTTTTCGAGTTCAAGGTTGGTCCTATAATGAAAGTTGTACAGTTTGATGGTGTGATCAGCCCCAAGAGAGGTTTTAAATTAATTACAAATAACCCTGTATAGGTACAAAGTTTCAAGTGAACCCATTGAAGGAAGAAAATCACTCTCTACTCCAAATATGAATAGTTTCGAAAGAAAAATAAATAAATAAATAAATAAATGCTTGGACAATTTCACACAGCGCCATCTAGCCCCAAACTAAGCAAAGCTTGTAATATGGGTTGCTAGACAACTGATATACTACTTATATACTTTTTGCCATACACTCGATTATGAGTAGCCAAATCGTATCTACAAAGGCGCGAATGGCTATTCATAACGGAGTGCTGGTGCCGACACTGATGTATGGAAGTGAATCTTGGGTATGGCAGAAGAAGAATGAAAGCAGAATAAATGCAGTAGAGATGCGTTCGGTGAGGAAAACATGTGGAGTCAAATTGAGTGATAGAGTGAGCAATAATGTGATTCGTGAAAGGTGTGGTCTGAAAGATGATATAGTGACAAGAATTGAGAAAGGAATGCTGCGGTGGTTTGGTCACTTAGAGAGGATGAATGAAAGGCGAATCACGAAAGAGATATATTGTGCGAATGTGGAAGGAACGATTGCGCAAGGGCGTCCCAGAAAAACCTACGCGGACCAAATAGAGGTTTTAATGAAAAAGGCTGGTGTACGTAGTGACAAAAACCGCAGGGCATGTATGAAAAGATTGATGGATGTTAATGAAGCGAAAGAAGTGTGCAAGGATCGTAGCAGGTGGCGATCCATAGTCTCTGCCTACCCCCATGGGAAACAGGCGTGAGTATATGTATGTATGTATGTATACTTTTTTTTTTTAAATAGCAAAGCAATATAACTTTAAAATTCAATTTTATACATGACCATTTCATACTTCTTTTGAAATTATTTTGTACGCGACTGTACATGTTTTTGATATAGTCCAGGAGCCGGGGATCAAAATACCTCTAAGAAATCATTTTTATTTTATGACTTAAAAATTAAGGTTTTGAGTTCCGAAAATGCATAAAAGTTACGTATTACTTTACGTTATACTTTTGTTTTACATTATACGTTAATAACACTTCATTATTTTAACACAAACACGCAAAAATAAAACAAGTTACAAACATGGTCACTAAATAGGAAGTCGGCTCCTGTACTATAAAAATCAAACATTAATTCCGATTATCTCCTAAACTAAAGGGGGACTAATTTTGTGGCTTTAGGACTAATTGGGACTAATTTACACGAATCGTTTCCAATAATCAGATTTTCTCTAGGTGACCTGGTTCAAAAGTCCTCGCCAAGATGTAGGTTGATTTTGGCAGGGACCAAATCATTCCTTTATATTTTTTGAACGGCGCTTCATTTCGATTTGATTCTTGGCATTGCGGGATCCATAAAAAAGGGAGATTTTTTTTGAATAATCAGATCCTGGCTAGGTGTTTAGGTTCACTAGATATAGCCTGTCCCTGCCAAAATGAAGGTTTGCTTTGGCATGGACCATTTAAATCGCTTATATCTTTCAGTCCTTTTTGGGACTAATTCCGAAAAAGTAGGACTAGTTGGGACTAATTGGGGAGAAATTTTCCATGTAGTCAGAATTGCGGTTTTCAAAGTGGTCCATGCCAAGATGTAGGACACGGGTTAAAGATACTTTTTATCCCGCTAGCGAATTACGTTACTCTGTTGCTAACAATTCTCGACTGAAATCGATTGAAAGCGCAGTAGCATTGCTGCTTTAGTTAAGATAGTTGTCACATTGGTTCTTACTAAAGCATCGATGTAACTGCGATTTCTGTCAGATTTGATTGCAACAGAGTTACATAATTACCCCCCGGTCAAAAGTTCCCTAGAAATTTTCCGAATATCCACGCGGACGAAGTCGCAGGCAAAAGCTTATATTAGATAAAATTAATAAAAAGTACCTATAGAAAAATATAATAACTTACATGATTACTTGTTATTAGTAAACAGAAACACAGGAGAATTTAACAGCAGACTGCAATAAAAATAGAATTATTACAACGCCAAACTACGAGTAAAGATTAGCCAATACGAGGGTAGACGAAAATTGTGTCCGACAAAATAAAAAAGCATACCCACCCTACATAAAATATTCCTTTGAAAATGTAAAAAAAAATATAACTATTAAAGTATGACGCTTACGGAAATGGAAGATGTTTTAAATTTTAAGAACAAACTTTTCACAATTTTGGATGCAGCCTCCACTTGTATACGAGGTCTGGTTAATCAAATAAATGCCAAAATATGGAACACTCACACGAGCATTAATAAATAAACAAAATGTTTAATAGCTCTTAATCTATCACGTTTTGTGACAAGATTTATATGTCACAAATTTACTCTGAATCCGAATTATCATATACAATAATAAAATTTCAATATTATTCATGAAATAAAACACTTTTAACGGATACTAGCGCGGTTTTATTGAAAGTACTTTGGTAATTAGTTGGTATTTGGTTTGATTTTTGATTTTCCCGACGTTTCGTTTCGTTTTTATTTCATGTCTAGTGAGCGCGTAAGCTTGAGAAGTGAATATTATTCAGTTAAAGTTAGTGATTTTAGGAACACTCACACCACACACCGTGTGGTGTGAGTGTTCCTAAAAAACCCTTATAGAATCCAAATTAACCATGATAATGAATTGATTATTTTGTGAATAGTTGTCACAAATTCAGCACAAATTTTCCATATATCTTTTTTTAACATACGTCTAGTATATTGTATGATATCAAGTATGGCGTTTTCGCGAGACCGGCGGTATGAGTGTTCTATATAATCGACCATAACTAAGTCTACATAGGTTTCACAAATTTTTCGATTTCACCATCAAGTTTTCACAATTTTTTCTTAAAATCTTCGTATGGTCAAATCAATTTCTAGGATAGGAACACTCACACCACACGCACATTATGAAGTCCCGTCTCTTCTAGTATAGTCACAGAATATATAATAATAGTATTGCGTTCTCTGTGTATATTGTTGGCAACACTGGCAGGCCAACGACAGTTTTGTTTTGACTTGAGAGTTTTGAGGGAATCGAACGAAAAAGGATTTTTGTGGGCTAATTGCTTAAAACTATTATTAAAACTGTGATCTTAAATAAAAACCAAGTGATAAGGCAGATCAAACCAAATCAATGATCGCTCAAACGGAAAGATAATTGAAAAAAGTGATCGCGCGCGTACCCTATTGTATGTTTGTGTTTTATAAGTGTTTGGTTTTCCTAATTATTTGTGTAAATCATAAAATAATATCGTTTTCGTTTAAGGAGTCGGAATGTCAGATAGGTCCTTTGATCGGTTTGATAAAAACTGCTCGCTGCATAGAGGAAAGTAGTTTAAAGGGAAGATTAATGTCTCATGAATCGAAAGTTGTAATGACATCCATTCAACTCTTCAAATACTTGTTACGTCAATGCGAAAAGTTACCTCCTGAAGCTTGTAACTATTATAAGTTTGCAGTGAAACAGGTACCTATACCTAACTTTCCAGAGGAATTGTATTAAGCGATTCTTTCACTTCAGCTTAGATCATTTTTCTTTTTATAAAATATACTTACGTCTTCTACGTTTTGTCAAATCTAAGCACTATTTATTTATAGTAACGCTATGGGATTATAATAGGAGATGCCTGATGTACTGCCGCTTGATTTAATTAAGTGTAAATTTCATTCCAGAGTTATAAACAACATAAGTTTGAACCAGATCCAGAAAGAGTTGGAGAAATAATTCGTAAAAGTGTTGAGGATGCAAAGTGGATTGTGAATAAGGTAGGAAGCCATTATTATGCATTTTAACTACAGTGGCAGTCACATAATTAAAGACATATATCTCCTAAAATGCTGATCAGATCTGTTGGGTGTGTATAGCGATCTGAATCTCCTCCATTCACTCCATCATCAGATCACAGCTAGGTCAATCCTTGGCTGAAAACCAAGGCTGCAAAGTTACCTCGTTTATGTGAAAATCAACTGGTGTCTTTAATTATGTGACCTCTTATTATAGTTACTATTCTGTATTTAAGAAGTTATGAAATAACTACATATTAAATTAATCTATATTTCAGTATACTGCCAAATAATGGAGTTCATTAAATGCTGCACTAAGAGCCGATATAAAAAGCATTTATATATCCTTATTTTGTAAGAAAATGAATACATTTGGAGAGAAGATTGAAGATTATGATATACTGGAACATTTAGGTAAAGGTGGATTTGCACATGTTTATCGTGCAAGATGTCGCAGCTCGGGGATATTTGTTGCCATCAAGATGATAGACAAAGCTCTAATGGCAAGTGCTGGCATGATAGGCAGAGTTCGTCAAGAAGTTACTATACATTCTCGCCTAAAGCATCCTGCCATTCTAGAGCTGTATACATTTTTTGAGGATGCACATTATGTTTATTTAGTTTTAGAACTAGCACATAATGGAGAGTTAGCAAAACACTTCAAATTAGGAACTCGAGGACTATCAGAGAAGGCAGCAGCTGATATATTTAGACAAGTTGTCAGTGGGGTTCTGTATCTCCATACTCACAATATAATTCACAGAGATTTGTCTCTGAACAACTTGCTGCTTACAAAAGATTTAAATGTAAAAATTGCAGATTTTGGACTGGCTACTCAATTAAATGGACCTGATGAGAAACATGTTACAATGTGTGGGACACCTAATTACATATCACCAGAAGTAGCTTCCAGAGCATTACATGGATTACCCGCTGATGTATGGGGTTTAGGTTGTATGTTGTATACCCTCCTGGTTGGAAGCCCTCCATTTCACACGCAGCATGTTAAGACCACACTTAATAGAGTTATAAATGCAGATTACAAAATTCCACCTGAGTTATCTGATTCAGCACAAGATTTGCTACTAAAACTTCTGTGTAAAGACCCCACAAAAAGAATAACATTGAAAGAAATAATGGATCATCCTTTTCTAATAAACAACAATGTAGTTCAATCAATAACAAAACCAGACATCTCGAGGGATTCAGGGTTTCTTACCACATTACACAGTACACAGCATAGCAGTAAGATTAGAAGTGATGATAGAATACCTTCTGATTATATTTGCATGAATAAAAGACAGCATAGTGGCAACTTGATGCAAACAGATGTTCTGCAACCTGTGACATTTAATGTTTTTTCTGGGATTCAAGATGGCCCATCTCAATCATCTTATTGTAACAGTCATGATTATAGATCAGGTGACAGTAATCCAAAAGAAGCTCTTGATTTTCAAAATCAAATCCAAGCAACTAGTACTTTAATGTTACATAAACTGCCCAATGTTTACAATAGTAACACTGCCTTAACAGAAAACTTCAGAAAATTAGACATTAAAGGGGGTAATTCTGTTGTTAGTGTGACTGATAATAAAGAAAATATTCCTAGAGTTTGCAGTGTCAATTCCAATACGATTGGTGTACCTCCATTGTGTGCAGATAGGCTGCCTACCATATCACACAGAACTCGAAATGCCATTTTAAAAATCGAGTCTAACACTGTTATTGTTGAATTTATAAAAAGAAGAGGAAAAGAAAGAGAAGAAAAAGTAGTGGAAGTTTGCAAAATAACTAAAGATGGTATGAAGGTTATTATTTATTCAGCTGATAATTGTAGAACTATTGGAGCACAAAATTCAGAACATGAACCAAGTCCAGACGAAATATTTTCATACCATAATTTACCACAGAAACATTGGAAGAAATATTTGTACGCATCCAGGTTTGTTGATCTTGTTAAAGCTAAAACTCCTAAAATAACACTTTATTCTACTTTGGCTAAATGCCAATTAATGGAAAACAATACAGATATTGAAATGTTTTTTTATAGTGGTGAAAAAGTAACATTTACATCACCAGAAGGTTTAAAAGTTATTGATAAAACCTTGAAAACATATATGAATCCGTCTAATATCCCTGAATTGAAATATTTATTAGATCACTACGAGGAGTGTTCTAATCGAATAAATAGAATACAGATGGCGTTATCATGTATCAGTGATGAATGTTTTCCTCTCATAGTAGGGAAAAGACCCATTCAAAGTAATCCAAATAACATTGCATCCCCTCGACCTGGTTATATGAATGCGAATTACAACACCCCTCTTAATGTAGGCTCATTTCATAGAACTGCTGCTAGTTCTACCCATGGACACAGTGATTACAACAACGTTATTTAATTTAACTGTACTGTATTCAACAAACTCACTTTGAAGGCTCTTAATTAGGTATGTACAATATGTACATGTACAGATTTCGGCAAACATCTTGACGCTCTTTCGACGGAGTGGGGATAAGTTAGCGCATGTGCACTAGCGAGCGACCAACAGCGCGCGCCCCTCCCGCCGCCGCCTCGTAGGTACATCACCGCTACGCATACCCAAAATACGCGCCTTCTGCGCGTTCTGCGCAATCCCCACCCGATATCAAAATGTTTGCCGGCTACTGTACAATACGTTACAAACTTATTGGCTGCTCGAAATATCGCGCGAGACGATGTGCAGAACACAATTTTGATGTATATGGGTGGGTGGGAGAGGCGAGTGGTGGAGCACGGCTACGCGCATAGTGGCTAACTGCACAGCCAATAAGAATGAAACGCATTATACTAACAGCTGATACCGGCACTTGACTTGGCAAGACAAAGATGAGACAAAAATACGCCGAGTTTAATAGGTATTTGTATCTTTTGTCTCATTTTACTCTTTGCCGGACGATATACCTAGCTTTAAATATACTAACATAATATTTGAAAGCTATTCAGATAATAGTCCATTGTCCTGCTGCCCGCCCCTGCCCATGGCTATAGCATGACGAGCTCGAGTCTAAAGTGGTTTGGTTTTGTCAACACGTCGAATAGTCAACAAAATGGTTGTTTGAGTTTATCGTGCTATTGCTCCGCCTGCAAGACCCGGACCCAACAAAATGTACTTAATCCCTATCTTATTGAAAATAATAATTCAATAAATTAATATATTAAATTACTTATTAGAATTTTATTATTACAATATGTTATTTTTAGTTGCGGATGACGTCAACCTGGATGTTGTGGATGTTAATGTGACAAGGTTCCATTTGCAGGGATAGTAGGCTAGGGTATTCTTGATTGAATTGAAGTTGTCCATCAATTATAGTATTATTATACCATGGATGGATGGATGGATGGATAGTAAACAAAAACTCGAGCTCGTCATGTTACAGGGAGTTCACGTGCTGTACCACCTTTCAGCTTGAGCCCTTTAGCCCCCCCCCCTGGATCCGCTAGTGCGAGGAAGTGTTGTCGATAGTACGCCTCTGGTAGTAACTACTTACATAGGTATAACAATAGGTACCTACCTATTTTTTTTATTTATATTTTTGTAAAATATTATAATTTATGTACCTAAGTAATTTGTGTATTTTAAGCTGGCCGCATACGTTTTCCGTATTCGTTTTCATAGTTTTAAAATATATTAGTTAACTGTCGCACACGTTCGTTTTTTTTCCATACGGAAAACATTCCGTACAGTATGAGGCAAACATCTTGAAATCGGGTGGGGATTGCGCAGAACGCGTATTTTGGCTACCTATGCGTAGTGGTGAAGTACCTACGGGTACTTGTACTATTATGTATTATGTGCGTGCGCTGTTGGTCGCTCACAAGTGCACATGCGCGAACATATCCCCACTCCGTCGAAAAGTGTCAAAATGTTTGCCGTAGTAGTTGTGTTTGTTGTAGTTTGCGTTCGGAGAAGCCATTCGGAAAAAATCTAATGACGTCATGCGGAACGCAGCCCCCTTAGCATGGACCACCGAAACGCGATATGATATAATTACCATACCATTATACCATAGCCTTCTATAATTCCAAGCCGTGAAGTGAACAGAACGGCAACATCGCATGTGGTCAAGCACGTCATAGTTTAATAATATTTGTTTTTATTTTTAAATTTAAGATTTTTGCATTCACAATGCTATTTTTATACAATACTAAATAATATACTAGAAAAAATACGACTCGCACCAGATCAATACTCAGAAGGGAATCGAACCCGCGACCTTTGGATATCCGGTCCAATGCTCTGACCGCTGAGCTACCAAGTCACTCGTATCGTAGTGACTCGGTAGTGATTCCCGTCTGAGTATTGATCTGGTGAGAGTCGTATTTTTTCTAGTATATTATTTAGTATTTGTTTTTATTATTTATTATTTCTTTTTCCTATATTATCTGCGTTTTAACTAGTTGTAAATTGTGATGTAAGATTATTCCAATCAAGATTTAATATTTAATATTATTATTTATTTATTAGGACATGAGGTTTGTTGAGTCAAATTGTTTGACCTTCTCGGGGTCCTTTAGTACGATAAGCATTTTGATCTAGGCCTCCTCTAGCAATGAATCTTACATCATTGGAAAGGTATTTAAATTTGAAACACTTTATTGTATGACAGCAAACGTCAACTATTAGTACTTTGAGAGTCAAATCGCTCTGAAATCAACCAAATTTTATAACATTAATGACCTAAAACTCCGAAAATACTAACTATTGATAAATAGTATGTTTACAGCAAATATTTTTCATATAAAAACCTTTCTAATGATATATCATTCAATGCTAGAGGTGGGGTAGATCAACTCTCATAGACAAATAAACCAGTTTTATACCTTAATAACCTTTAACTCCAAAAGTATTAACAGTTCATATAAAGTATTAACAGCAAATATTTGTCTTTAATAGACCTTTCTAATGATATATCATTTATAGTTAGAGGGCGTGTTAATCAACGCCCTGCTAAAAAAATAAACAAAAAAGATGACATCTTTGACAGACATTTTTGCCTGGTTAACATTGATATTTTTCTTATTGTTTTAAACATAAAGCATTTCAATAAAAGAACTAAATTATTTTCATATTTTCAACCTCGCAAGATTACTAAAAGAAAATATCGACTTTTTAAAAATGAAATATTCCCTTACATTTAGTATGGAGACTAACCGACGCCATGACCACGAACTGACACTAACAGACGTTGTTAAACTTATGTTCATGGCTTGTAAAATAGAGAAAGCTATGGATATACCCCCTTTTAATATACTATATCTATGGGATATACCGACTTATCACGTTTAACTGTCAAAAGACAATGGATTTTGACAGTTGAGTCACAGAATATATAATAGTACTAAGTTGAGTGTCGATAAAATGCTATATATCACGCGATAAACAAGGTGTTTGATAAAAGTCTTACACAGCCGAATATGGTAGATAGGGACCATCAAACTGAATTATATACATACATTTTGATATTTTCGTTGTTAATTTTTGTATGTAAGAGCTGGTTTTTTTTCGCGATTTCAGAGTTGGTCCCATAGTGTTCAGTTTGATGGTCCCTATCTACCATTTCGGCTTTATAAGGCTTTTACCAAACATCTTTTATATCGTGTTTCGGTTCATGCTAGGTCATGCTGTAGCACTGCAGATTTTGTTTGTATTGACCTTGTACCGCGCCGCGTTCTGTAATTTCCATAAGGCCGGCCACACACAGACGTAATCACGTACGTAGGTACGTAATTCCGTACGTACCACCACACACAGACGTTTTTTTTCGTTCGGAATCACGGCTCAGTCAGACGCTAACCTTTGATGAGGAAACATTGAGCGAAGATGAATTATTTTTCTAAATATAAACAAAAACTACATAATTATAGACTATTTATTATTTATATTGCGCACAGGGGTATTCTATTGCTTTTTTGAAAACTAGAACTACATAATAACTAAGCAAAATAATAAAGGGTTTGCCAAAAGGCTGGTATCCAGAGCTGTAATAAAAAAGTTGTACGTGTTTGTATACATCACTCACACATAGGCCGTGCGTGTGTGCCCATTCCGTACGGAATAAAAACGGTTGTGTGTGGCGACCAATACAAAATATATGGTAGTCTTGCGTTCGGAATGCATTTTTTCCGTCCGAGATTCCGAACGTACGGGCTCTCATGTGGAATAACGTACGGAATAAAATTACGTACGGAATGTTAACGCTTGTGTGTGGCAGGTCCATAGATTTTGTATGCAATTGCTGCGTTCGGAATTCCGAATCGGGATTCCGTTTCGAGATTCCGTTACGTGATTACGTCTGTGTGTGGCCGGCCTAAGGCTGGCCACACACAGACGTAATCACGTAACGGAATCACGTACGTACGTAATTCCGTACGTACCACCACACACAGACGTTTTTTTTCGTTCGGAATCACGGCTCAGTCAGACGCTAACCTTTGTTGAGGAAACATTGAGCGAAGATGAATTATTTTTCTAAAAATAAACAAAAACTACATAACTATAGACTATTTATTATTTATATTACGCACAGGTCAATTCTATTGCTTTTTTGGAAACTAGAACTACATAATAACTAAGCAAAATAATAAAGGGTTTGCCAAAAGCCTGTTATCCAGAGCTGTAATAAAAAAGGTGTAGGTGTATGTATACGTCACTCACACATAGGCCGTGCGTGTGTGCGCATTCCGTACGGAATAAAAACGGTTGTGTGTGGCGACCAATACAAAATATATGGTAGTCTTGCGTTCGGAATGCATTTTTTCCGTGCGAGATTCCGAATAACGTACGGAACAAAATTACGTACGGAATGTTAACGCATGTGTGTGGCAGGCCCATAGATTTTGTATGCAATTGCTGCGTTCGGAATTCCGAATCGGGATTCCGTTTCGAGATTCCGTTACGTGATTACGTCTGTGTGTGGCCGGCCTTAGTGTGACTAGCTGTTTGTATGGTCTGTGTTAGCCAGCGGGTCTATCGATCGGCTAAAAACAATAAAGTTAAAGCACAGAATATTATAATGCTACGGCTCCACCTGCGTCTTACTTAACGCATAGCTTAGCGTTAATCTAGGCGTTACGCAGATGTGGCCAAGACTTAACGGTGCCATTTACAAATAGGGTTGCCAGATGTCCGGTTTAAGACCGGACAGTACGGTTTTTTGATCGGCTGTCCGGTCAAGAAAATTTTAGAAAACCGGACAATAGAAAGTCCGTTTTTTTTTTAAAATACTCGATTATATATCTCACTAACGAGAGAACTTACAGAGTGGATATTTGTACAGCGCCATCTATCGCCGATAAGCGAAATTAAATTTTCCATAGAGAATTGTCTGTCGAGTAATTTTACGCGCGTTTTTTTTCTCGATAGCTGTTCGTGCTAAAGGTACTGCTCAAAATTGTTTTTTTGTCAAATTGTAACAAAAAAAACCAAAGAGGGACCCTTTAATAAAAAATGTTCGGTTTTTTTGTCTGGGCGATCTGGCAACCCTATTTACAAACGACTGTACTAAATTTACTTAACGCCTTAGCTAAAGCGTTAGGTGGAGCCATATCATAATGGTTAAAGTAAACTGGGTTGCCACCTGTACTTTATAATAAAGTACCTTTTAACAGTTAATTTTTATGTATATCTAAAAATGAAATGACTGAATCTCTTCCCTGTTCTAATCGAGTATGTACAGTTAAAAGTTTCAATATTTAATAATTGGTCAAGATATTGAGGTTTTTTTATGTCCCAAAATTTTACTGATTTCTGGATTTAGAGCTCATTCATAGAATTACACGCGCGTAATCAAAAGAGACTATCTTGTTTACCTACGTAAATAATAAAAATAATGAATCTACGCACGCGTCTTGCTGTTTTTGTGAGTTTGCCGATTAATCATTTTTTTTCTATATTTTCAAACTATTATTTTTTTACTTTTGACTGCACGTTTATATTCAGAAACGTGGTCTGATATATCCCCATTTCATTTTTAGATAATACTTAAAAATTTACGGTGTATACTGTTATTTCGGGGTCGTTGTACTCTATACTTTATGAGGAAAATAAAATAGGTACGTGAAAATGCTTTATTTCACATGATTTGTTTAAAAATTCTCAAAAGTAATAAAAAGTATGTTTTTCAAGGTAAAAATAAATAATACTTTATTTCCATACAATGTACTTTTTTTTCTATCTTTAGCAACCAATATATTTTATGTGCGTGTGGTGTGAGTGTTCCTATCCTAGAAATTGATTTGACCATACGAAGATTTTAAGAAATATTTGTGCAAACTTGATGGTGAAATCGAAAAATTTGTGAAACCTATGTAGACTAAGTTATGGTCGATTATATAGAACACTCACACCGCCAGTCTCGCGAAAACGCCATACTTGATATCATAAAATATACTAGACGTATGTTAATAAAAGATATATGGAAAATTTGTGCTGAATTTGTGACAACTATTCACAAAATAATCAATTCATTATCATGGTTAATTTCGATTTTATAAGGGTTTTTTAGGAACACTCACACCACACGGTGTGTGGTGTGAGTGTTCCTGAAATCACTAACTTTAACTGAATAATATTGATTTTTTTTAATGTATATGATAATTAGTATTCAGAGTAAATTTGTGACACATAAATCTTGTCACCAAACGTGATAGATCAAGAGCAATTAAACATTTTGTTTCTTTTTCAATGCTCGTGTGAGTGTTCCATATTTTGGCATTTATTTGATTAACCAGACCTCGTATACAAGTGGAGGCTGCATCCAAAATTGTGAAAAGTTTGTTCTTAAGATTTAAAACATCGTCTATTTCCGTAAGTGTTATACTTTAATAGTTATCATTTTTTTTTACATCTTCAAAGGAAAGTCTTATGTAGGGTGACCATGCATATGAACCAAAAGCGGGAAAAAACATTTGTTTAAGCATTTTATTACAAAAAAATTAGATACAAAACGAAATGTAAAAAAAAAATATTTATGGTTGATAACATACAATTAAGGGTTGCGTTTATTGTTACCAGCATCTTTATGTAACGGTTATTTTGTTACTTACGCTATAGTACCTAGGTATTACATTTTATTGGGCTCGATAACATCTTTTTAGGGTTTCGTAGCCTAAATGGCAAAAAACGGAATCCTTAAAGATTCGTCATGTCTGTCTGTCTGTCCGTCTGTATGTCACAGTCACTTTTTTATTTAAGTCTAAAAGTCCGTATGACAGAGAATGTAAAATAACAGGATCATCTTTACTATTGTAAAAAAAATCCCCTAAGTAAAATACCGGAACGGGAATAGGAATGAGAACGAGAACGGGAATTACTAATATTAAAAATGTGAAAGTTTAATGTTTTGGATGTTAAGATGTTTGTTACTCAATCACGTAATAACAAAAATTAAAAATTTTAAAAACCCCCGACACACGGCTGATCAGGTCATGGTTACCTTACCATATACTTCCAATCTCATTGAAAAACCACGATACCAAATTTCGAATCGATAGGACACATGAAAGGTAGTCAGATCCTCTCATCAAAAGCTCATTGAAGTAATACTGTGTACCAAATTTCAAATCGATAGGATATAATTATGGAAGTTAGTAAGATCCCCTCATCAACTATTAAAGAGCTGATGATCTTCAAACGGCTGATCAGGTCATGGTTACCGTCATGAACCGATTGGTAGCGGTTCATCCGTTTAGGAGCTACGATATCACAGACATATACACAGACACATTAAACTTATAACACCCCTCTCTTTTTGCGTCGGGGGGGGGGTCTCTATGCAACAGAGTTACATAATTACCCCCCGGTCAAAAGTTCCCTAGGAATTTTCCGAATATCCACGCGGACGAAGTCGCGGGCAAAAGCTAGTATTAGATAAAATAAACATTATTATTATCTTGTTTTTTAAAATGGTAAATAAAGGAAAAAAAAAGTACCTATAGAAAAATATAATAACTTACATGATTACTTGTTATTAGTAATCAGAAACACTGGAGAATTTAACAACAGACTGCAATAAAAATAGAATTATTACAACGCCAAACTACGAGTAAAAGTTAGCCAATACGAGGGTAGACGAAAATTGTGTCCGGACAAAATAAAAAAGCATACCCACCCTACATAAAATATTCCTTTGAAAATGTAAAAAAAAATATAACTATTAAAGTACAACGCTTACGGAAATAGAAGATGTTTTAAATTTTAAGAACAAACTTTTCACAATTTTGGATGCAGCCTTCACTCGTATACGAGGTCTGGTTAATCAAATAAATGCCAAAATATGGAACACTCACACGAGCATTGAAAAAGAAACAAAATGTTTAATTGCTCTTGATCTATCACGTTTTGTGACAAGATTTATGTGTCACAAATTTACTCTGAATACTAATTATCATATACAATAATAAAATTTCAATATTATTCAGTTAAAGTTAGTGATTTCAGGAACACTCACACCACACACCGTGTGGTGTGAGTGTTCCTAAAAAACCCTTATAAAATCCAAATTAACCATGATAATGAATTGATTATTTTGTGAATAGTTGTCACAAATTCAGCACAAATTTTCCATATATCTTTTATTAACATACGTCTAGTATATTTTATGATATCAAGTATGGCGTTTTCGCGAGACTGGCGGTGTGAGTGTTCTATATAATCGACCATAACTTAGTCTACATAGGTTTCACAAATTTTTCGATTTCACCATCAAGTTTGCACAATTATTTCTTAAAATCTTCGTATGGTCAAATCAATTTCTAGGATAGGAACACTCACACCACACGCACATTATATTTTATTAGTCCATAAAAAATGGCAACCCTAGATGTGAATGTGACTGTGATTTGACAGATGTATGTGATACATTGCTACTTCGTTTTGGAACCGATAGGTAATTGAAATCTAAGATTTTCGCAATCGTCCGAGCAATTTTTAGGATCTTTGCAAAAATCCTTGTATGTTTCGGACAATCGTAAAATTGAATCCAATCAGGATAATCTAGACACGATTTAGAACATCTTCAGTCTGATTGGTCAGAACATATTGCTAATGGGTTTTGGGATTATTTCGTAATTTGCAGAATTAAATTCTTTAATTGAAGTTTTAAAAACATTAATTCGTTCGAAAGTCCATTCGGGTTTTGCACAACCATTTGACAAGCGCTCTGTAGAACTTAGCTCTGCTGTATAAAAAAGTTATTTTTCGGATATAACCTATAATGAGTCTGAACAGGAATCAAAATCAAAATCAAAAAATCATTTATTCAGTCTAGGCTGTTACAAGCACTTGTGAATGTCAAAGAAGCTACGCCATCGGTTCGCAAACCCTGAACGGGAGACCTTGTAACGAGAAGAACCGGCAAGAAACTCGTCAAGGGCTGCTTTTTTCTCCCTGTATATTTCATACAGAGTCGTCAACATTGAAAAATGAGCTCCACATTTAAAGTGAGGTCATTTTCCATCACAATAATTAACAAAAGTTTGCACACAATGGGTAGGTAGGTTGAAATTAAATACCTACTACATATCGGATAGGTAATTGTGAGAGTAAATAACTTTCAACTAGTTGAGAATTCAGTAATCACTATGTCTGCTACTCGAAAGTGCACCTAAGTAGGCAAAATTTACCAAAAAACACTTGATACAAGACATAAAAAATAACAATAAAAAAACGCAATTCTTACAATTCAATATGCGTTTAGATTGGTACTCAGAAGCAGACCCATTCCCACTGTCAGCACCCGTTCACGAGCATGACGCGTGGACCAGCCATCGCTTCGCTCAACCATATTTGAGGGAACGTAACGACCCGCCCCACACGACACCACCGCAGAAATGATTAAAGAGAGCATGACATACTTAGGCTACCCATCCTAAGGCACTGAATTGAAAACTAGTATCCAAAAGCTTTTCATAGGCCTTTACTTACAAAAACGGTTAATAAATTAACAGGGGCCTTACTATGACCTCTTATAGCAGGGCTTATATTGAACTGCCTTACTTTTTCATACTATGACCTCAACGGTTAGTATGAAAGCAGGGCCTTAAGCAGTCCTGCCTGTTTAAGGCCTGCTTTTGAACTGAAAGGTTTCTTATTTGCTGATGGTAAGCCCCCTGATCGAGCCCGGCACTTGTATACCATCCAATTCACTCACTTGTCACTTCACTCATCTTACATTAATGTCTTTTAATTAATGTCAATAAAAAACGCAAAATTCGAACAAAAAACTCGAGAAATATTTGACAATAATCACAACAATAACAATGGACGCAGCTACCATTAGCCAATCAGAACATCCGTCAGTTCATAACGTTGACGTCAGCCAATCAGCGCGATGAGTGGGGTCTCCAGCTTCCTCATAGGCTATAGAGAAATTCGAAGCATGCCATATTTTAAAGCATAATAGCAGCAATCAAACTTCCAGACATAATAATAGCAGCCACCATAAGCTCGTTACCATGAGTTGTTTCATGTGTGCGAGCTGGCGACACACGTGTCTACAGCTTACACATGCCGTTAAGGCAAAACAGTGAGGTTAGGGTTTTAGACTATAGCCAGAAATTTAGAGCGACGATCTGTGATAACACAGGCCGTGGGACCGCTCCAGTGTTGGGAAACGTACAATAATTATTGGATTCTTACAATAATTCGTGATACGATATTTGATTGTACAATAAAACATAGCTTCCTCATTATTGTACGCTTTTATACAATATTTTCCAATTTGACACAATATAGGTACAATATCATGGCAAGTGACACTAAAATTGTCTTTTGTCTCTATTAATGCCGTAAAGTTGGTTCAATTCAATTTTATTTCTTGCTTGCCGGCATTGGCATTGGCAGTAAACTATCAAGGCATTGTCAGTAAACATCTTGCCTTCTCCTGTGGAATCATATAAATTATATTTTTTTATTTAAAAATCAAAGTTAAATGTTTTTAATAAAAAATTGCAAAAATAAAAAAAATAAAAAAAATATTAATATAAATTGTTTTTTGAATAGGTAGGTAGGTTAGGCTAACCTAACCTACCTATTCAAAAAATTTGAACTTGTATTACAAGGTTTGCGATTGTATTGAATGATTCGCTTCAACTTTACTTCACTCCAGAATTTATGAGAAAGAAAAGAGCAAGCGCAAAATAAGTGGGGCGACTTTAGTTCAGTTGTACTTTGTAAAATCAATTGAATATTAGCGGCCTAAATATTAAAAACTATTGCCTAAAGGATCATTCACACAGCTGCGGCGCGTCAGCGGCGCGTCAACGGCAAAAATATAGTTACATACAAGTTGTACTACACTGTTCACACACATCAGTCACGTCAACGTCCAGTCACCGGCAAGTCAAACGCATATTGCTACGGCATGCCGGCGCCGCGCCGCTGACGCGCCGTGCGGCACGTCACCGGTGCGGCGCGTCGCCGGCGAGTCACCGGCAAGGAGAACAGGGTTGCTACTTTTTTGTTTAACTAAATTATTGGTTGCTTTAATCGTTATAGAAAAGTACACTGTGGTATGGAAATAAAGTATTATTTATTTATTTCAACTTTGAAAAACATTTATTTTTACAACTTTTGGTAATATCTTGGTAAATTTATTGGACTTAATTTACACCACCAGTCTAGGATGAGTATTTTTCGAGATACTCCTGTTTTAAGATTAACAGATGACAGCTGTCAAACTTAAAACAGCAATATCTCAAAAAGAAATTGTTGAGGTTTGCGTACGTTGCGGATGACGTCATAATTTAATTACAGATCACTAGACTATGTTTTCCTACCATCACTTGTTTTTACGACATTCATTTGTTTACTCTAAATCCACTCACATTGTTGTATTTTTATTAAAATTTGAAAAAAAATACCTTTACTAGAACTTAGTGGAACAGGTGAATTAAGTCTCATAAAGTTACCAAAATATTAACAAAATTAAAAAATAAAACTGTTTTTAAAATTGAAATAAATAAATAATACTTTATTTCCATACCACAATGTACTTTTTTTCTACCTATTATAATACAACCAATAGTTTATTAAAACAAATAAGTGGCAACCCTGTTTGCCTTGCCGGGGAAGTGGGCGGCGGCGCGGCAGCAGCGGCGGCGCGGCACCGGCGGCGGCGCGGCAGCGGCGGCGGCGCGGCACCGGCACGGCGCGTCACCGGCAAAACAAACAGGGTTGCTATTTTTTTGTTTTAATAAATTATTAGTTGCTATAATCGGTAGAAAAAAGTACATTGTGGTATGGAAATAAAGTATTATTTATTTATTTCAACTTTGAAAAACATTTATTTTTATTTTGGTAATACTCTTAATTTACACCACCAGTAGAGGAGTATTTTTCGAGATAAATTGCTGATTTAAGATTGACAGATGATAGCTGTCAAAGTTAAAACAGCAATATCTCAAAAAGAAATTGTTGAGGTTTGCGTACGTTGCGGATGACGTCATAATTTAATTACAGATCACTAGACTATGTTTTCCTACCATCACTTGTTTTTACGACATTCATTTGTTTACTCTAAATCCACTCACATTGTTGTATTTTTATTAAAATTTGAAAAAAAATACCTTTACTAGAACTTAGTGGAACAGGTGAATTAAGTCTCATAAAGTTACCAAACTATTAACAAAATTAAAAAATAAAACTGTTTTTAAAATTGAAATAAATAAATAATACTTTATTTCCATACCACAATGTACTTTTTTTCTACCTATTATAATACAACCAATAGTTTATTAAAACAAATAAGTGGCAACCCTGTTTGCCTTGCCGGGGAAGTGGGCGGCGGCGCGGCAGCGGCGCGGCAGCGGCGGCGGCGCGGCACCGGCGGCGGCGCGGCAGCGGCGGCGGCGCGGCACCGGCACGGCGCGTCACCGGCAAAACAAACAGGGTTGCTATTTTTTTGTTTTAATAAATTATTAGTTGCTATAATCGGTAGAAAAAAAGTACATTGTGGTATGGAAATAAAGTATTATTTATTTATTTCAACTTTGAAAAACATTTATTTTTATTTTGGTAATACTCTTAATTTACACCACCCGTTTAAGAGGAGTATTTTTCGAGATAAATTGCTGATTTAAGATTGACAGATGATAGCTGTCAAAGTTAAAACAGCAATATCTCAAAAAGAAATTGTTGAGGTTTGCGTACGTTGCGGATGACGTCATAATTTAATTACAGATCACTAGACTATGTTTTCCTACCATCACTTGTTTTTACGACATTCATTTGTTTACTCTAAATCCACTCACATTGTTGTATTTTTATTAAAATTTGAAAAAAATTACCTTTACTAGAACTTAGTGGAACAGGTTAATTAAGTCTCATAAAGTTACCAAAATATTAACAAAATTAAAAAATAAAACTGTTTTTAAAATTGAAATAAATAAATAATACTTTATTTCCATACCACAATGTACTTTTTTTCTACCTATTATAATACAACCAATAGTTTATTAAAACAAATAAGTGGCAACCCTGTTTGCCTTGCCGGGGAAGTGGGCGGCGGCGCGGCAGCGGCGGCGGCGCGGCACCGGCACGGCGCTTCACCGGCAAAACAAACAGGGTTGCTATTTTTTTGTTTTAATAAATTATTAGTTGCTAAAATCGGTAGAAAAAAAGTACATTGTGGTATGGAAATAAAGTATTAATTATTTACTTCAACTTTGAAAAACATTTATTTTTATTTTAGTAATACTCTTAATTTTCACCACCAGTTTAAGATGAGTATTTTTCGAGATATATTGCTGATTTAAGATTGACAGATGACAGCTGACAAAGTTAAAACAGCAATATCTCAAAAAGAAATTGTTGACCTTCACATTGTTTTTCCGACATTCATTGTTTACCCGAAATCCACACACATTATTGTATTTTTATTAAAATTCGAAAAATTGTTCCCTTGCTAGAACTTAGTGGAACAGGTGAAATTAAAGTCTCAAAAAATTACCAAAATATTAACAAAATTAAAAAATAAAACTGTTTTTAAAATTGAAATAAATAAATAATACTTTATTTCCATACCACTTTTTTTCTACCGATTATAGCAACTAATAATTTATTAAAACAAAAAAATAGCAACCCTGTTTGTTTTGCCGGTGCCGCGCCGCCGCCGCTGCCGCGCCGCCGCCGGTGCCGCGCCGCCGCCGCTGCCGTGGACTGCTTGTTCACACACATTTTTGACGTTGCCGGACGGGCCGGTGACGCGCCGTTGACGCGCCGCAGCTGTGTGAATGATCCTTAAAACGTACAATAATTCGACCCAAAATACAATAATTTTTAGCTTGGCAGCACCATAATTTCGCATCCAACATTTCCCAACACTGGACCGCTCCTTCAGATGTGCTAGAAAGAAGTATGCTCGTAATAAGTATGCTTCTGCCTGCCTAGCATGACTGATTTATATCGCGTGATATAGCATTTTATCGACACTCAACTGTCAAACTCCTTTGTCTTTTTGACAGTTAAACATGATAAAACGCTATATCACGCGATATAAATCGGTCATGCTAGGCAGGCTGAGGTCTGTACTTTCATGAGCAAATGTACACACTCTCGGAGAGCATGCTTTAAATGAGCATACTATCTAGTAGCAAACAAGCGTGCTTTTTTAGTAGCATGTGTATTCCAGCACGCGCATAGAATACATTTACTCTAGCGAGCGTAGCATGAGCAAACGGGACTCTTGTCTACGAAGACTTGCTTGTCGGGTCGTTTAAATATGCGAGCACAGTTTGACAGACACGTGGGACTCGCTCTCAGATTTTTACAATCTTTTAATGTCTTTTTATTGCAAATATGAATTTTAAAAGGTAACATTTTTATTTCAACATCAATAAACGTCGAAGTTATCTAAAATGATCCGAAATAATTTAGTTTAAACATGATTCTTATTTTAAAATAAGTTCTAAGATAAAGAGACACTCAAGAGAGCGTTCACTTCCGTAGACAAAGCTCTCTTGAGCTCGAGAAGAAATAATGTTGCCAATAGTAAATAAGTACCATAATTGCCATCGTTTCTCATAAAGTGCTGTTCCTTTCTATACATTTCACGACGCAAAACTTAAAACTGAGTAAAATTTAGCTGTATGGATATAGATTCGCTTGCCTTTCTTTTATTAAGAGAATTTTGAACCCACTTGTTAATTTAGTAGTCTGTGCAAACTGACGAGAAAATTACAAAATATTGAAATCAACGTATGAAAATAAAAATAAAATGTTAATTTACGTTTTTAAATATTAAAAAATTAAAGTTAAAAAATCTATATTTGGGTAAAAAGGGTGGTATATTAGGAAACAATATTATTATATTAAGCAATAAATTATTTAGAATTATTAATTGTTTTAATTTTTTTATAATATAAGTTACAAAAAAATTTTTTTTTTAATACTTAGTTACTACACTTAATATTTTTTTATTTTATTTTTTATAAATTAAAAAAATTAAATCAACACATTATTTATTATTTTCCCATAATAAAATATAAGCACGGACAACTTTTATTTGTTTTTATTGCGAAATTTAGATTTATATAAAATAAAATACGTAAAAAACTCTTTCTCGACCTTCTCGACTACCCAAGGGGTAGTAGACAAGTTTCTCCGACTCAACTGTCAAATTAATGTCAATTGAAGAGAAAAGTGGTCGTTTGTCGACTTTTGACATAAGGCCACGACAAAGAACAATACGAGTCTACTAGTGTAAAAGTGCGAGCATGAGTATCTCGATCTCAACCCGACAAAAGTGACATTTGGGTGTAGACAAGCCATTGTTCTGTGAGTCGAGTCTTTTCTCGAGAGTGGTCATGCTACGCGTGGGCTTGATTCGGAACGCGGCCTTGGTTTGGTATGGCAACATCGTGATTCCTCCATCTTTTTTATCACGATGCCTCCCAAGAAGCAACCAGAGAAATCCGGTGTGTATTTTTAATTCTGTATAATTCTCTCACTGTTATTGTCGTAAAAATTAAAGTGAACCACATTATGCAAAAAACTAGCATTTAAATTTAAGAATTTTACCTGAACTCGCGAATAATGATAGTTTATCTTTGTGACATTTGGTGAGCCACGCGGTACACGCAGAGATTTTATTAGGTACTTCAATTTATTTTTATTTACCGTGTAATAGCGATACTTTAAAATCTTGTAACAGTGCTTAGTGTGTTGATTTTCATACAGACAGCTTTGTTCATAATTAAGATTGATTAGGTTATAAATATTGTTTTTAAATTTTCCGATGCAGCATCTGCCGGGGCCAAGCCCGCGGAGAAGAAACCCGCGACCGCCAAAACCCCAGCGGCAGCTCCAAAGGCTGCTTCTACAAGTAGTACGCCCAAACCAGCTTCTGCGAAAACTCCAGCGCCCGCACCCAAGGCGGCCGCTCCCAAAGCAGCCCCTGCTCCCAAGGCTGCCGCGGCTAAGCCAGCCTCGGCCCCGGCCGCCAAGCCGGCTGAGAAGAAAACATCGGCAGTACCTACTGCTAAGCCTGGCTCCGCGAAGGCTGCCGCCCTGAAAACCAAGTCTAGTGCTAAACCTTCAGTGAAGAAAGCAGCAGCAGCCACTAAACCGAGTAAGCCCAAGCCTGCAGCCACTAAACTGAAGATTGCGCCTAAGCCCAAGAAAACTGGCATTAAGGGACAGAAGAAAGTGGTTAAACCTGTAGTCAAAGCTCTAAAAGCCCAGAGGAAGGTAATAAAACCAAATTATTTATATTTATTTTTAGGTTCAGTGTAGATATAACCAAAACCTGACTCCGACCAGTATTAAGTCTATATTATAGATTATAATTATATTACTTTCAGGTAGTGAAAGGTGAACATGGCAAGCGAGTGCGTAAAATTCGTACATCAGTACATTTCCGTAGGCCAAAGACCTTTGAGCCTCCCAGGCAGCCTAAGTACCCTAGGAAATCCTTGCCCAAGAGAAATCGGTGAGTAAATTTATGATTTTTTTGTTTATTTTACTGAAATAAAAAATAAAGAAAATATTAGTAAAGTTGACTAAAATCCACTGTTGATAGAGATAAAAATGTATTGATATAGTGCAGTGCTTATATTTTCATACCTCATGATTAAATGGATTTAAGAGTAGAACTGCTAAAGTATTACAACCTTTTAAAACTTTCCAGAGTTTCTTAATGGCTATCAATGCGTCTCTTTTATTTGCTATACAACAAGAAAGAGGTGTAAGCAATTCATAAACTTGTCAAGTTTCAAGATATTGTAATACCCCCATGTTAAGAATAATTCTTAATTCATTAATTATTAATGATTGGTTCTTAATCAGTTACTTTAACTATAATTTTATTTTAGCATGGATGCCTACAATATCATAAAGTATCCACTGACTTCTGAGGCAGCAATGAAAAAGATTGAGGACAATAATACCTTAGTATTCATCGTCCACACTAGCTCAAACAAGCACCACATCAAAGCGGCCGTCAAGAAACTTTACGACATTAATGTTGCTAAAGTGAACACTCTTATCAGGTATGATTTTGTCTTGACTACAATCGTTATTTTTGTTTTCTTGAAATGATGATAATTTGTGGGAATCTCATTGATATATAGTGAAAGAAAAATTACACAACTCTGATTTCAGACCATCAAAACAAAATACACGTTATTAAAATTGCTTTTTTAATATTTCTTGTTATTCATTTGTTGCAGGCCCGATGGCAAAAAGAAGGCATATGTTCGACTCGCCAGGGACTATGACGCATTAGATGTTGCCAACAAAATCGGCATCATATAAATGCTTTATTTTATTTTGTAAGAATAAAAACAGTAAAATTTAATCATACTTTAATTTAAACTACGGGATAGTGATGCATCTAACATTTGCATTTGGCCCAAATAATGTTTTTGTTATCTGCATTTTGACAAGACCATTATGTAGGGTTGCCAACCGTACTATAATTATAGTATTGTACTATATTTCGGGTCTGCGTACTATAACGGGTGTAACAAGACACTCAACGAAGCCGAAGTCCACGCATTCCGCCCATCATCAGGACCATTCTTGTCTTTTAGACTATACCTGGGAAACCAATAGCTACGAAGTTATTGAAGGTCAAAGTCAATTTTATTATTTTTGATTTTTTATGAAATCTTATTTTATTTGTCATTTCTAATTTTTGTCTACATAAACATTTTCAAAATTTTATGTATTTCGTAACAAACAATGGCTTCAAAACGTCATCACTCAATGTATTTCATGAGCACGCACATAAACGTTGCCTTTCAACTCGGCCGTACGCAGCTGTGTAGCATTCACTCGCAGGCGCGGTCTTTTGTACGCGTTACATTGCGTGGTAATGTATGCAATGCTTTTTTAACACCAAAAATTAAAATCGTTTCCCAGCAATAATTTTGAACAGAAATGGTCCTGATGATGGGCAGAATACGTAGACCTCGGCTTCGTTGAAGGTCTTGTTACACCCGGTATACTGTTGAAGAAATACGCAAACATACTATATTTTCAATATATCATAACCCTAAAAATCCTTTATTTTTCTTATATCAGATCAATTCTAGATTTTGGCAGCGTCGTCTGGAGCCCCCTTTATAAAAATCACATCGAAAAATTGGAAAAAGTTCAAAGAAAATTCATTAATATCTTGAATTATCGTCGTAACGTTCAAATGTCATACAATGATAGTCTTATTGACCTCAAACTTCTAAGCTTAAAAGATAGACGGAAACAATTCGACTTAGTATTCCTTTACAAAATTCTTAATGGTATCATAGATAGTTCTACTACTATCTAAAATTAACTTTATTATAAAAAAACGTCTACCAGTTCGCTCTAATCGTATCCTCCATACATTTCTACCGCCAGCCCTTCACAAAAATTACACTCGTAACAGCTGCCTATTTCGCTCGCTTAATCTAAGTAATGGTGAGTTCAATTGCATTGATCTTTTTAATATTTCGTTAAAACGTCTGAAACGTGAAATTTTGGAAAAACTGTGCACTAATTACGAATAGTAATAAGTTTTAATATGTTAATTGTATCACATTATGTTGAATATTAAGTAACATTACATAATATAAATATAGAATTGTGAACGTTTAATAATATACTTGGGTAGGTATGTACTAGAAAGTTTAACATTATATAGAAATAGCATTAAGAATGATTAAAAAAAAAAACAAAAAAAAAGGCTAGGTAAATATCTGTATAATTTACAAAGGTTATGTTTTTAATAGATTATATAAAAAAAAAAAAAAAAAAAAAAACCTGAAACTCAACAAGCTTCTTCCTATTCTTCTTTTATTATATTTTTATATGTTAAGTTTCGGCACTCGTTGTCTATAAATTTACATACTATTTTTACGTATACTTAGTTTTATAATGACTGTTTGTGCCAGAATAAAGAGAAAAAAAAAAAAAAAAAAAAAATATCAAATGCTAAGAAACAAATCTTAATTTTTTTAGATTTGTGATCGTGCATTGCTTGACTGATTCGAAAGCGTGTAGTGTATATTGTATCTGAATTCTGAACGTAGGTATCTGTCTTATCTTATTGCATTCCGAACTTGTCAATATCAAATTCAAAAGCTTCAAAAGATAGTTTGGTCATTGGTTGGTCTGCTCTATTTTTGTTTTGAGTTTTTATTGTTCTTTCTTTGAGAAATATAGGTCTTAGATAAATTAGTTTGGAAAGTGGTAGCGATAACGAAAGTGCGTCAAGTTCAATTCAAGTGCGCCGCTAACGCCGATTAAAAGGCTAAAGATACAAAAAAGACTCCAAAAATATCTTAAACTTGTTGAAAAATGCATAAAGTGAAAAAATATAGTTTTTATAAAAATAAAAAAAAATTGCCTATTAAATACTATATATTTTTTAAGTGTACTATATTTTTTGTAGCTGAATTGAAAAATACTATATTTCGCCAAAGACATGTTGGCAACCCTACCATTATGTGCCATTATACAAAAATATTTATCATTCTAACTCAAATGCGTTACTTGCTCGTGGTCTTGGTCCCATCCCATGCCCCAGTCTAGCAACCCTTGGGGTACCACAAGCAAATATTTTAGCCCATGGAACACTTGAAGGGGACAAAGGATACCATAGGAAAAATTACTTTCAGCTTTCAAAAGATTTGGGGAACTGGGTGAAATGGTTCTGATCACCCGTCTGGCTTCACTGGCGTCCCCCCTTCTAAATAATAATAATACCCCTATTTGCCAGTTTCTTTTCTTTCCATTTCATCTCCAATCGGTGCATTCACTTTTAGCAGATGTGTTGCATGCTTCTCTCATTCCGAGTGTGTCGTCCAGCGAGAACATCAACTCATCTCATAATTCTTTACACTATAGAATGAAGGACTCTGTGAGGTAGTAACCTGTAACTCCTCCATCATGCTAGAAGCCCACCCCAATATTAACCCTTACATGACAGCTCACCATATCCAGCTGTGTTATAGGCCACTTGCCTTTGCGTAGCGTAGGGTATAAGTAACCTGCACTGATTTTGAGGTACTTACTAGCTCTTGAATCCTCCAATTTCGAAGCCATTTATTTGTCTCGTCTAGGCGTTCCTGTAGTATTTTTGAGGATATGGGTCTTTGTGACTCGCCAGGATTGCGGTTGATATCGTCAGCGATTGTACGAGGCAGTGTCCTATATCTTGGCATGGACCACTTTGAAAACCGCAATTCTGACTTCATGGAAAATTTCTCCCCAATTAGTCCCAACCACTGACCTGAAAATTTGTTTTTCTATGTCCCACTTTATCGGAATTAGTCCCAAAAAGGACTGAAAGATATAAGCGATTTAAATGGTCCATGCCAAAGCAAACCTTCATTTTGGCAGGGACAGGCAATATCTAGTGAACCATAACACACCTAACCAGGATCTGATAATTCAAAAAAAGTCCCTTTTTTATGGATCCCGCAATGCTTAGAATCAAAACGAAATGAAGCGCCGTTCAAAAAATATAAAGGAATGATTTGGTCCATGCCAAAATCAACCTACATCTTGGCGAGGACTTTTGAACCTGGTCACCTAGAGAAAATCTGCTTATTGGAAACGATTCGTGTAAATTTGTCCCAAAGCCACAAAACTAGTCCCCCTTTAGTTTAGGAGAAATTGAGATTTTTTTTATTTAAGTACAGTCACGTACAAAAGCGTATAGTAAAAATTAATTACATAAAACTATTCCGTTTCGTAATGCACAGTGTTCCGATTGTAAATCATTAAGGATCGATCTTGCGGCTCTGCGAAAGCTGCAGCCGTTTACAGGAACTTTCGTGGATTGAGGAATGCACCATTTCCGTTACACCCTGTAGTGCTCTCTTACCTTATCATCACTAGAGAAATCTATACAGGGTTACTTTAAATTCATTAAAAACATCACGTGGGGTTTATCAGACCATCAAACTGAGCAACTTTCATTATGGGACCAACCTCGAAAAAAAATCGACTGTTCCATACAAAAGTACAATGCGTAGGTACTCTATCGAAATGTATGAAACAGCTGTTTGTTTTTCGCGATTTCAAGGTTTGTCCCATTGCTCAGTTTGATGGTGTGATCAACCCCACGAGAGATTTTAATAGTAGATTAGTAGCCAATGCGCTCGTGCGCCTAAACATCTCGGGCTGCAATTGATGCTTTACACCCGAGCTACTACTACTACTCTGTTACATCTCGATGGTGAGGTAAGTAGAAAAAAACCGGCATTACAAGAATAAAACAATTTTTAACACTATTGCTCGTAAAGTGAGCCCTAATACATCGCTTTTAGGGCCATAAACCGAGCTATAACAAACGCGTGCAATAATATACAAAACACTAGTACGTAATAGAATTAACCCTACAAAGTTAAATTAGTCTAGAACTTGCAGTAAGGTACCTACTGCAAGTTCTAGGCGAGTAAACAGAGCATTTCCAATTTAGCCGGGTAATACAGTTATTTTTTTTAGTAACAACAAAGAGGTTTTATGCTGTTGAAAATTCATATAGATTTTTGGAATAAATAAATGGGACAATTAAGTCAAACAAATGTTTATTATTATTAAATTCATAATTCACAAAATTTTGTGATAAATTATTAAAATATTTGTATTTTATATTTTATATAAAATTATAATTTTGAAGTAGGCTGTATGCTCCTCACCCCTTTGTTCGAAAAATACTCTTGCGTTGAGCGTGTCAAAAAAACAAAAAAAACATGCGCGCCTTTTCCCATAATAATTGTCATAATGCGGTTGGTCAACTTTTCCAAAACTATTGTGAATTACATATTTTCAAGTAGCTTTTGGCTTTGGAGTCATTTTGTTTTTGTCGTATTTGTTGCTGTGTGGTAAATTACTTTGTTTTTTCCTCGCAAATGTGTTGAAAAACGTCGTATGAAACTCGTGAGCTTTTGCTTATTGCACACTCGGCTGAGTTACGCCCTCGCCTACGGCTCGGGCTGCAACCCACAGCCTTGTGCGCAATGAGCAACCTAAGCTAACTTGTCTCATAATGTACTATTATTAGTTAAAAGGAGTTGTTCCATTTTTGTATGGCGGCTGGGCCCATTTGGGTAACCCGTGGCCTGCGGTCATGAAATTATATTTTATGGAAAGAGAACAAAATAAGGAATCTGTCCATGTATATTCTTTTTTTAAACCTGCAAACATTTTTGAATTTGAGATTTTTGCATTCACAATGCTATTTTTACACAATACTAAATAATATACTAGAAAAAATACGACGCACCAGATCAATACTCAGACGGGAATCGAACCCGCGACCTTTGGATATCCGGTCCAATGCTCTGACCGCTGAGCTACCGAGTCACTAGTGACATCGCCGAATTTCTTTCAGTATACCTATCCTACTCTTACGCTGCAAGCCAGCGTTATTTCACCAATGTGAGGAATTACCTCGATATTCAATTGAAATATCTTTCCAGATATTTGGCAATCGATTAAGATGAAATAGCTATATAATTTTTCAATTTGAGATTTTTGCATTCACAATGCTATTATTACACAATACTAAATAATATACTAGAAAAAATACGACTCGGATTGATCTGGTGCGAGTCGTATTTTTTCTAGTATATTATTTAGTATTCTGCAAACATTTTTTATTTATTTTTTAAAGTTGGATAGTTAAAGTTAATAAAACAGAAACCCAAAACGTTTTTCTACCATGGCAACATCGATTTTTTCCTGCCATATGTCACATTGATGCTGTCAGATGTCAAATAAAATGACAAATGACATATCAACAGCCAATGTAGTCATTTTAATAGAAATAAAAATGCAAAGGAATATATCCCTTAACAGCCGGCGATTTTCAGGATTAAATCAACAGTAAATACTTGTAACAAGCATTAGATTTATTGATATACTCGGGAGAGTAAAAGTAATAGCTTATAATTAATAAGCATAATAAAATTTCCAGCTTGTATTTAAAATAACTTCGATGTGGTTTCACCTTCTTTCGCCTGGAACAGTCTTCCTGAGAGTTATTTTAATCGCCAGATAAATAAAATGCAAATCCGATATGAGTGAATGTCAGAACCGCCTCGCTACGCCCTTGGGCCTCACTATGAGCTCTTATAGCAGGACTTATATTGAACGGCCTTACTTTTTCGTACCATGATCTCAACGGTTAGTATGAAAGCAGGCCTTAAGCAGTCTTTTTTACGGCCTGCTTTTGAACTGAATGGTTTCTTATTTGCTGATGGTAAGCCCCCAGGTAACATAATCACATCGCATTGGGTGTACCTACCTGTAAGTAAAAAAATAAATAAAATAATAATAATCTAGACACCTACTTACTTACTCGTAGATACTTATACTTAGAGAGGTCTAGGCTCTATAGGGATACTGTCCGTCAACTGTAACAATCATGTTTAAAATTTTATTCGAAACACTAGCTACATACTATTACGTTGTAACGTTGACTGCTCATTGACGCTATTGTGAAACTTGTTTGAGTGCTTACGTAATATTTATTACGTCGAAACTGCGCGATGCGCCTACGTTGAGTTGTTGTTGCGGTAAAAATCCTAATAAACAACCTAAAGGGGGGGATGATAGTGCCTTGTTGATGATATCAGAAATCTTGAAACAACCGTGATTGAAAACAAAAATCTGACCTGGGTCGAAGCGTTGAGGCACTTCAAAAGTTTATTAGATCGAGCTCTTCCGTCTGAGGGCGCTACTTTGTATTGGATGCAGCAGTGCCGACAGATGATGGCTTAGAAAGTTGACAACAGCCTGAATGGTTTGCCTACCAAAGCCAACCGATTTCTGTAGTATTGGCCTCTATGTAGGTATAAGTATATGTCGCAGGTATATTGCCAAAGCCTATTTATAATTTAACTAGCTGTTGTGTTGCCCGCGACTTCGTTCTCTGTAATTTCACGGGGCCACTATAATGACGTTAGAAAACACGGTATAATATTAATATGAGTGGAGTTGGTGGTGGGGGAAGTCGAGTGTTCTGATTGGTCTGATTTTTTTACTTTCCTCAAATCTTTTCCATCCGCCATTTGCCTTTGATTTTTAGGGTTCCGTATACCCAAAGTGTAAAAACGGGACCGTATTACTAAGACTCCGCTGTCCGCCGTCCGTCCGTCTGTCTGTCTGTCACCAGGCTGTACCTATCTTATGAACCGTGATAGCTAGACAGTTGAAATTTTCACAGATGATGTATTTCTGTTGACGCTATAACAAAAAAATACTAAAAACAGAATAAAATAAATATTTGACGGGGCTCTCATACAACAAACGTGTTTTATTTTTATTTTTTTGGCGTTTTTTTGTACGGAACCCTTCGTGCGCGAGTCCGACTAGCACTTGGCCGGTTTTTACATAGACCTACGAAAATATTACAGTGGGCAGGGCAACCTGTTGTATTTTAACAGGATACAGCAGGTAAGTAATAAAATATAGAAAAATCTAAAAAGTCTGTGATTTTCAAAAACATGTCTATTCATTTCCTATCTCTATGATTGCAAACTTGACATCGGAAAACGGACCAATCAGAGATCGCCAGTATAAACCAATAACAAAGTAAAAGAAAGGGAAAGGGGATTTATATATAGGTAATTTGGGGGGCCCTCGGAGACTCTGTGCTCGGAGCATCGGGCCACGATTTAAGATTAAGAATAAAATTAGTGGCACGACCACACCACTTTTTTTATTGTCATTTTCAATGCAAGTTCAATGTAATCCGCAAAGGTAATTGGCCCTGACCATGGTCTCCTTCCCCCCTGGACCCGCCTAATATCTAACGATCACTGAAATTGTCAACAAAATACCTATTATCACTGCATATAGGTAAGGTACTCCGTACTAGTAGGTACGTGAAATTATATGACACTAAAAAATATATTATAAAGTTACATTCAATAAAGTGTATATTTACTTGGCTATTACATACACAGATTTTTTCACATCAGATCAGCATGATGATGTAGAATCGTTGCGTGCGTGTTCCCCAGCCGGCCTCGTCGCCGGCGCCGGCCGTCACCTTGAGTAGCTGACCCCTCATTGCGTCATTCAAGTTAATAAATATTTAAATTGAGGACGAGTCTTACAAGAGCAAATTTTATATTCTCCTCTCCTAGCCGGCTCGGGTGGTCTTGCTATAAGATTTTGGTATTCAGCGAGTCCCCGTTCCATAAATAGTAGGTACTGTAAAGTTTTGTATTTTGGAACAACAAAATATAATCGTGTTCAAATTTACGCTAGAGATTTTGGGGAAATCCTAAAAAAAATCATATTTTCTTGGTTATAATATTATATACATAACTTGTTTGGCTCAATTAACCAAAACATGTTTAAAACACGCCTTTTGTCTCAATCAATCGTAGGTACAGCTTGGCCATAAAGAGATGAAATTAAATAAAATGGAACTAAAATTTTTCAGTACAAAATATAGTCAGTGTTGCCAAATTATTCGTGATTTTGACGTGTTTACATAGAAAGTGGCGCCCTCAATTTTTGTCAACTCTTTATGGTCAAGCTGTACCTATAGGTATCCAAAGCATGTTTGGTGTGAGTGTACACCAGTAAAATAAGACCAATTTCCTTTCCTTTCCTTTCCACGGCACCTTCCTAGTTGGATAGCCTAGAATTAGATATTCAAGAACTCTTGATAAAATTAAGTTATAATTTCTAACTCGATTTCAAGACAGACAATTGTCCCATTAATTTTCCACTGAGGTAAATCTTCATTTGCAATATATTTATTCAACTGCCTCTGTGGTCCAGTGGTTCGCCCACCCGTCACGCAGGGGTAGTTCGATTCCCAGGGACAATTTGTACTCGGTTTGGTTGGTGGTAGGGCTTATTTCAAGTCCGCTGGGCTAGCTACCACCATCTTTCTTACATAGGTATTATAATTAAAAAAATGTTGTGTTCCGGCAGTTAGAGGTAAGATAGCCAGTTCCTCAGTGACGAGGATATTCCCGGTGTAGTGCCCTTCCCCCTTCGGATTTATCGCCACTTTATATCAGGTGAGGTGAAGACCAAGCACTATCCCGTCGTGCATTAAAAAAATTTTTAGGCATGCTTCAAGAATTTTCTGAAAATTCCAGTTTTCCCAGGATATTTCGGCTGTCTCACTACGGCGGTCGTGGGTCATTTTATGAGCATTCGGTGTTCGAACATATATTTCAAAATTTATAATTAATGTCCGGGTCAAAACCTAATTTTACTTACGCGCCAATCTTCTCCCTCGTTTTGTTCTGAAGTTGATTCCTGCATGTTTTATCTAATTATCAATTAATTTCATTGACCAGGTCGACCAGGTAATTCAAAGTGCCTAAATATTGGGTCCTTACTTACCTATGAAATTTGTGTTTTTTTTTGTCACATAGTGAGAACTTTATAAATTCTGTGATTTAAAAGATTTATCAGTTGCTGGATATTATATCAAATAATGATCATAGCCGTCAACTATCGGCATAATTAAAGTCTATTTATTTTGTTTTCTTAGCATTAAAAAAATCAAACCTTGAAAGCGACTCCGTTTTTGTTGATAGCGAAAATGACCACTTTATCCGTTGTAAGGTTGTAACTTAGACTAAACTTATTTTTTTCGCTAAAGTGCCTACGTTAGCTTAATGTTCAAACATGTGTAAATAAAAGTTTTGTTACAATAGTGTTCACGGTTGTTGTTAAATAACTAAATTATGAAAATGCTAGTATGGAAAATGCAATTTGTTAAAAATTCTCCATACAAAACGACAATTTCATAGGTAAGGACCGAATACTTACTTACGATTATTATTATGTACTTGCTACCTACCTCTACTAGACAGTCATACAGCCACACGTGTCACGTCGCGTCTTGTCGACACCAACATTATACATAGGTATTATAAAAATTTAAATTGAAAATGGTAAGATTTTTACATAAGTAGGTACCTACTCACTTATGTACACCTATAGGCGTCATACTTATCATCATTTACGACGTGCAATCATATTATATTCATCGCGAAAATAATTATCAAAGACAATAATAATATCATAGATGGTTCTAAGTTCTAAGTAGGTATATTTAATATTAGACCATCTAAATAACGTTTTCGATGACAATTACTTACCTATTATATACGAGTATAAAATGAATTAAACATCTAAGGACTCCCTTAAAATTTGTCTTCAACCTTCCTTTCTACTTACATTTTTACAAAACTTCGCATGCGCTTCCCTACCAAAAGACATCAACGCGTGCTCATTTTCATAGTTTATTTAGGTTTGTTGGTCGTTTAATCACTGAGGTTCGATAATGAGGAATCTAAACATTAGGTACGCAAAAAACGTAGGTATACAATGCATTTGTACCTTACTTTATGTATTTGTACAATAAAGATTTATAAATAAATAAATGCAAAAAGTTATAAAATGTAAAATTGACGTGTCGGCGGGTATATCGTTCATACTACAGTCGTGTCGTGTTCAATAATATGTACTACCTACGCACCTTTGACAGTTCGTCACCCTTATGCTTTTGTAATAAATGTCAACATCTGTCGAAAGTGCGTACATCATTATTTATGAACTCGACTGTTAGTAGGTACCTATATATATATACCTACCTAACTTTATTATTTTTCATCGTAAACTTCGAAGAACCTTTTTGAAGACAAATATTATTAGGTACGTCTTACCGATCATCATAAAATTTTGTATACACTTTGTCAGGGGTACAGAATTGGGCATAGTCTGTCTTCATGGTCTGTCACTTCAACTTTTAATTCAACTAGACGTCAGACGCAAGCAATATTGCCTCCAAACCGTGCGCTTTTCCTGCTGTCATACAAATTTGACGTTTTCAATATTGCTCCAAACCTTTTCCTTATAACTTTTTATTTAGAATAAAATAGGGCATCCGCTATTTAAAAAAAAACCGTTTCCGTGGGATAGAGAAATAATTGACCACGTCGACGATGTTGAGGGCGATCATTAGTGTTTAAATAATTGTATCCTTTCTTATTATTATATGACATTAGGAAAGTCTAAACTCATAGGTTATTCTTTAAAAAATAAAGAAAAGGATTTTTATATGACTTATTATGCTGATATTATAAAGTAAAAAATACTTAAAGCACCCTATCTACTACAAAATTACGTTTATTTTAATAATGAACAACAATTTGGTAGTTTCAACGCCAAATTTGACTTTAGAACAGCTACCTACCTATATCATAAAATTATGAATGTGTTAGAAGGTTTATTACCTATATAAGTACAGAGAAAAACAAAACACTATTTAAAATAAATTATTTTTCAACACACTTGCTCGTAAAGTGAGCCCTAATACATCGCTTTTAGGGCCATAAACCGAGCTATAACAAACGCGTTGAATAATATTTATATAAAACACTACGTACCTACCCTACAAAGTTTAATTTAGTACCTTACTGCAAGTTCTATGCGAGTAAACAGAGCATTCCCAATTTAGCCGGGTAATACAGTTATTTTATTAGTAACAAGTGTACCTAACAACAAAAAGGTTTTATGCTGCTTAAAATTCATATACATTTTTGGAATAAATAAATGTGTAAGTCCTTAATTAAGTCAAACAAATATTTATTATTATCAAATTATTCATAATTCACAATATTTTGTTATAAAATATTAAAATATTTGCATTTTATCACTTAAAATTATAATTTAGAAGTAGGCTGTTATATAATTATGCTCACTCACCCTTTGTTCGCAAAATATTGCGTTGGGCGTGTGCAAAAAAACAAAAAAAAACCTGCGCGCCTTTTCCCATAATATTTTGTTTCGTCGTATTTGTTGCTGTGTGGTAAATTACTTTGTTTTTTCCTCGCAAATGTGTTGAAAAACGTCGTATGAAACTCGTGAGCTACTTTTGTCTCATAATGTAGGTACTACCTATTACGCAGCATCCACCACAAACTTCGATCATCCATAATTTAGTTTCTTTTATGAACGCGTTACAGTAGAAAATTCTGATTTCCTTTTCTGTGACTAGATATGACGAAACTCTATATCTGGAAACTAATAAAAACGATAAAAATGCGAGCGTTTTGAATAACTACTTACCTACCTACCTATTTAAAGGTTAACTAATTAGGTACCTACTACCTACTAATCTTTAATTTACAAGCAAGGTAGATACCAATCTAATTAATAATGTTCAACAGGTACCTACCTACCTACTACAATAAACTTAAGATAAAGAAACTGTACCATATTGTAATTATTAGTACCTATGAGATAAATAAATTAAGTCTATGTTTTTTATTAAAATTGTCTATTGTGAAATATTCTTTTAACAAGGTTTAATAAGTATCTTCAAGTGTAAGTATCAGAGTAGGTATCTATTATGCATACCAATCATGCAGCAGTAGTACGCGGGACTTCCTCAGTCAGACTCAGACAGACATCGTCTCCACGTCTCTCTCGTTGGAAGTACTTTTAGTAAAGTAAACGAGAGGCCATTTTCATTTCATTTGCACGCACGCAAGCCACGACGCGACTCACGTACACGACTTGCTCGGGGAACCTCGGTTCCAGTCGAGAGTTCTCGTGCCTCGTGTCGGGACAAACGGCCCATGCCGATAGCGCTCGTCGAACAAGAATTCCGTCACCAACACAACACAATCAAATGTAGTCGTCAATCAGTGCAATTCGTGTTGTGTCGGTTATAGGACGTCCTGTCACAGGACAGGTGGCGAACTTTTTTCGCGTAGTGTAATTTTTAGTAGGTACATAGTAACTATTGGCCTTGTACTGTGTATTATAGTGATTCCACGTAAAAATAATTGCCGTGTTATAACCTCCAAAATGTCAGACAACGCACAGGATATCGTGCAGGATGCCGCCGCGGCGATCGCTGGAACGTCACTTTTCAGCACTTTCGATATAGTTATGCTCGTTGTCTTATTGGGAGCTGCGGTTTGGTGGCTATACAGCTCGAGAAAAGAAAACAAGGAAGATAAGATTGTACTTAGTAAATATTCAATTCAGTAAGTATCAATACATCATACCTACGTTTACTTAGTATAGTTCATTATTTAATGTTACTTGCAAAACGTGGTAACTGCTATCATGTAATCGTGCATGATTGTGCATAATTGTTCGAGTTTCTATAAATACCTACTTATTAAGATAATGAAGTTTCTGTACGCCCGAGCATCGTGATTGTCAATGTACGTAGGTATTTCTTTAAAAGGACAGCAACTATATAAATTAGTATTTTTTCCCTATTCAGCAGGTAGGTAGAGCTGCACTGTAAGTTGTAACACTTGTAACACAGGTTGTGTAAATTATATCTGTAGCAGCAGCTGGTGATTGTAATGTAGGTAGGTAGGTACCAATACCAACCAAGTGGATAGTCATGCGAGTGCGATGATTTTATAAGTTTCCTTTTATCAATGGCTCGAGTTATTTTTACATTTTTACTTAGTGACGTCATTTTTAATAAGTACATTTTTACTTAGTGACGTCATTTTTAATAAGTAGGTTTAATGGAGATAATGAAGACTAAACATTTTTAAAAGGGTCCACACACAGACCATACAACAAGTACAAGTAGCTATAATGGAGATTATGAAGTCTAAACATTTTTAATACAGACCATACAACAAGTAGGTACCTAGGTACTGTACTGTGGGTCCACATGATATGACGGTAGAATAGGGTTGCCTCCTTTTTTCAGGATAAATAGAGTATTTTTTTATTAAGGCAGAACAAAAATAAAGTTCGCAGCATAAAAAAATAATACCTACTTACATATTTATTTTATACTCATTAAATTTATCCTTAAAAACAAGTTACTTAAATCATATTTTGTGTTAAGTACTTTTTGCAACTTTTATCAATTAATATTTGACAAGATAGGTACACACCGTACACAAGAATTACGTAAATAGGTAGGTAGACACCAAGAGTATTTTTTATTTATTTATTTAATTATAATCAAATCAGGCAACAATGGCCCATAGATACATAGGTACCTACCTACCTTAAAACTAGAACATAATTATATGTATAAACAATATTGTTAGTAAATATAACTTAATACTGTACAATATAATACTAATTAATTTTAGCGTAGGTACCTACTATGCGAGCCAAATAAGAATAGTACTGTCAAACGGCAATCTTGATTCCTTCTCTTGCATATCCTACACCCTAAAGTGGAAGCGAAACGCAAACAAATATGGCCGTTTTGAGAGTACTATTCCTATTTGGCTCACATAGTACCTACTCTATTACTGTCATAATCGTAGATTATAGAGCACATCTCCCCCCAGTTTTGCCAGGCCCCCTGGGAAATATCTCTAGACTAGACACTCCATGCTCGAAAGGAGGACTATTTACTACTCTATTCTAGAGTAGGGACGGCAAGCAACCCTACGTTAGAACCTTGTTAAATGTTGATACTTAAGTGGGTATACTTATCTAAATAAAACTTAACAGTTTTAAAAACATAGTCTTATTAATTTAATTATGTAGGTAGGTAGGTAGGTACCAACCAACTGCATAAAGCTGATGTAATTATACCTTCTAACTAAATGAAGAACTAGAAGTTGACAATAATTATTCTGAAGATAAGTACCTACCTACCTACCTAAGTACTAGGTAGCGACATCAAATTATAAGAATTCAAAACTACATAGATCTACGTTAGTAGGACCTAACTTTGTAAATTATGAATACAAGGTCAAAATTATTTAAATAACTTAATGACGCAGGTACCTACAGACAGACATGAATATCCAATGTTAATAATTAATGTTATAGGAATTAACAATACTTACATACAATTTCCTATTGACAATTAATCACAAAATCTTATGAGGAATTGAAAAAAAATGGGCAGGTAAGGCAGGTTATACATAATAACACCTGCGCAATTTGCGTGACATTGACATGCCATGACATGGGCACAGTCTTAGTGACGGAATTTCAAAAGGGAACCGCCAAAGCACAAAAAGAAGAAGAAGAAGTCTTAGTGACATGGGGTAGTGTGGTTCTTTTTTAGTATCTTTAAATATTGCATGTACAGTCAGCAGCACATCAGACTTAGACCTTGAGACCGCCTTTATGACCTACGTAATAAAGACTGTTTTGCGTGCTGTCGTGCGTACCACGAAACGTTAAAAAAAGTATTTTAAAAGTGACTCGTTAGCAGAAATTACCACTTGTCCATCAGCCACTTAAAATAGGTAAATAAAGTACTATTTTTTTCACTTAATAGAATTACATGTATGTATGTAAACATTTGTGTATAAAAGTTTTAAAACATTAACATTCATGGTTGTTAAATACAATGTTAATAAGTATGGAAAATGCAAATTCTACAGGTACTTAAATCTCCATACAAAACGGCAATGTCATACTTAAACCCACTAATATTTATCTGAGTACAAATTACTATTAATTTCCAAATTCAATCACATACCAAATTTAATCTAACAGCTGCTCTTGATCTTGATATTCTAAAGTTTTCCAAATGACAATAAATTCATTTAATAGTTATTTGTTATACAAGTGACCAAAATCAATTTGTGCTGCGAGTTCCGACTTTAAATCACGAACTAGCGAAGTAGCCTAGAATTGAATCACGAGCGTAGCGAGTGATTCTAATATAGACTACTGAGTACAGTGAGTGATTTAAAGGCACGAGGCAGAACAAAATTTTGGTCTCGTGTAAAACATACAACTTTTCACCTCTACCAGCGAGTATTTTTTTCACGTGACTTTCTTAGTAAAAAGCTAAATTCAGCATTAGAAACATGTTCACTCAATTATTTTGGAGTTACAACACTATCTTCATCGTTGGACGCACTCACAAATTTATCACAAACCTAGTTTGATCAAACCTATGCTGAAAATTTTTATTCATAAAGTACCTACCTAGATTCTCGTTGTTTTGTTTTTAATTACTTCAGTTTTTCTCTTATTCATTAATATCCTATCTTATTTATTTATTTATAATCATAAAACACTAATTTGTTAAGGAAAGGATTTCAAAATAAATGTCATTTTATTATTTATTTATTTTATTCTTGATGCACAATTTGTACAATGGCGGACTTAATGCCTTAGGCATTCTCTACCAGTCAACCATAGGGTGATGTGGAGACTTTGTGTGGTAGGGTGCACATTGTCGCAATCACCTTCCCATAAAACCTCCCATAAGCCTTTTTCTTTTAGACGTGCTCCTGCGAAGTTTGAAGTTAATTTCGATTTTATATTCTTTTCCATGCAAAATTTTAACCCCATTTTCACCCTTGTAGGGGTTAAATCATGTCCACCATGTTGGATTTCAAAATAAATGTTATTTTCGCAATCGTCAAGAAAACCCCAATAGCGACATTCATATCGATTTTTAGGTTTATTTACCCCATTTTATCCTTATAAGGGTTGAAATACTAACAATAACGATATACGTTGCGTTAGATTTCCATCCATAAGCTTAAATTATAAATTCAGCGATTTTTACTTCAAAAATGAAGTATATTTCTATACACAACTTCATCCCCCTTTTCACCCCTTCGGCAGTAGAATTTTCAAAAACGCTGAGACACGTATATATTTAGTTTTCAATCGTCAGCCTGAACACAAGATTTGAAGATCCTAGCTTCGAAACTGACGGACTTTCATACAAACTTTGGACCCCCGTTTCACCCCCTTACAGGGTGAGTTTTGAAAAATCCTTTTTTATTGCATCCATCTCATAAGGAACATTTGTTCCAAATTTGGAGTCTCTAGACCCAGCGGTTTGGGCTTTGCGTTGATACGTGAGTCACCAATCAGTTTCTTCTTTTATATATTTAGATATAGTACGATGCTAAGGATTTTGTCAAATATGTAATACAAATTCAGAACTGGTTATTTACAACCGAATTGTGTATTTAAAAAACATCACAACACTTAATGTTTATATTTTTGACTGCCGTAAACTAACTATAGTTTGGAGTACTAAAACTGATTTATCTGGTCATAGCTAGCAAATACATTGTTAAAAATAAGTGTACAATTATTTTCAGATACTCTTTCATGAAAAAAGTAGGTTTTCACACACGATTTCATGAAATTTAATTTGGGGTTGCTGTAGAGAATCTCCCCAGCAACCCCAACACTTGTACGAATTTACTCGGTCAGGGTACAATTTTTTTTTGAGTATGTATGTACTAATTCGGTACCCATTCTGAACAATTTCATCATGTATTTAGAAATAGAAAATTCGATAATGGGGTTGCCAGGGAGCATGACGTTTTACAAGTCTCATCCTTGCCACTTTATTTTTTTTAAAGTTGGTGTTAGAAATTAAAAAAGCACTTTGCCTCACGCTCGCAGCAAAAATCGATTTTGCTGCGAGTTTTTACGCGCCAAAAGCACCCTTTTCGTGCTGGAGAGGTGAAAAATAATTGGTTTATTGACCCAAACAGCGTTAACTGACGGGTAAAGATACTCTTTCAATAAAAAGTGTTGTCAACAAATATGAAAACAGGGTCATGATTAGGGGTCGCAAACCGGGATCCCGGATACCGAAAATACCGGGATACCGGGCCGAAAAGAAGCCTTTACAATACCGGTATTGAATTTTTAAATACCGGGATTTACGGTATTTTCGGTATTCATCACAGAACGACGCAAATCGCAAATCTCGTTTAAATTCTCGTTTTATGTGATTTAAAAGGTGATTTTCCTTAACTTCCTAAGGCTCAGACATTAAATGGTGTCCTAATCATTGCATCCCCAACGTCCTACTAGCTAGTGGTACTAATATTTTATAGTCATTCAGTACCAAGAAATTCAGAGTTGTTTTCTTATATGATAAAGTAATCCTATTGAAGTTATATATTCAGGGCTTATGGGGGATATGGTTTTGAGTCATTTTTTTTCAAAAAGAATAAGCACTATGGGTAGGACACAGGCATTAGTGAGGTACCTAATATTATTTGTTTCATAATAATCTTCAAATGAAATTAAACAACCAATTTATTCGTATTACCTACTGGTAAACTCTTGAGTCGTAATAACTACACTACATTGCGTCTAGGAGGGATGGGTCTGAATTACTTTGGTAAATACCTATAAGTAAGTACTACTGGTAGGACCGAGAGCCTTACGAGGTTAAATCCTCTTTTATTGTTTAACTTGGTTTAAATAGGTACTTAAACTTATAATACCTTTTAAATTTTGGATTTCACTATACTATAATGACTTTCATCATCATCATCATAGCCGCACGACACCCACTGCTGGGTATTGGTCTCCCAAAGGATCTTCACGATGATCGGTCCAGCGCTGCCTGCATCCAGCGGAGCACCCCGACCTTCACCAGATCATTGTCGGTCCACTTTGTTGGGGCCTACCCACGGAGTGTCGTCCGGTGCGCGTTTGCCATTCCAGAACCTTTCCGCCCCAACGGCCATCGGTTCTTCTCGCTATGTGTATGTGTCCCATCCACTGCCACTTCAGCTGAGCGATGTCGGTCATTATTATACTTTAGTTCTCTTAGGATCACTTAGGGAAACGCCGAGCATGACTCTCTTCATTGCACGCTGGGTGACCTTGAGCCTTCTTATGAGACCTATAGTTAGCGACCACGTTTCATTGCCGTAAATCATCACAAGCAACACACACTGGTCATAGACACTACGGTAATTATTAGGACACGAAAAACGAAGTTAGATTCGACGAAAGATCTCTTTCTCGAAGCTGAACCTACTTAAATCCAGTTGGACAGGCAGTCGCCGGTCCAAGGTAAACGTAATAGTCAACAACTTCGAGTGTAGTGTTCTCAACATGAGTTAGAGTGGGTACAACATGGGCATTCGACATGACTTTCGTCTTATCTATGTTCATCCTAAGACCCACTTTTTGGGAAGCACTACGGAGATCTACGAGCATTGTCAGGTCTTCTAATCCAAGGTCTCAGCCATAAGAACTGGTATATCGTTGGCAAAACGAAGGTGTGCTAGGTACTGGTCATTAATGTTAATATCGAGTCCGTTCTAGTCCAATCCCGTCCAAGAATTTAAAAATGTCCTCCAACGCAGCTGTGTTGTGAACAGTTTCAGAGAAGTAAAGTCTCCCTTTATCACACCTCGCTGCAGTTGGATGGGATTTAAACACTGATTCTGTACTCGGACCAACACATGGTGCATGGCAGTTTCGTATAAATACCTTAACATTTCGAAATACCTGTAGTTTTTTGGGCACATCTGGAGAGACTACAGCACTGGCACCGCCCTGGTCCCTATCGAATCAAAGGCTTTCTCATAGTCCACGTACGCCAAGCAAAGAGGCAGACTCCATAGTCTTCTGTATAACCTGCCGCAGCGTATGAAAGTGGTCTAGGTACTAAATCCTTTTAGGAACCCGGCTTGTTCGGGAGGTTGAAGGTCGTGGACGATAAGTAAATCAAAACAATGACTTTAACAGAAAGGAAAACTAAGAAATTTCAATATATTTATCTAAATGTCGAAAATACCGTAAATACCGGGATCCCGGTATTTGCCTAGATTCGATACCGAAAATACCGGTTTTGGAGAGAGGGGCCGGTATTGCGACCCCTAGTCATGATGGATAATGTTTTCATGACTTGGGTTCGTGTTTTTTTTTTATCCACAACGGATTATCCTTGGTCCATGGCAACTCATTACCGAGGTTTGCTCCAGACATTATTTTAACATAGATTAACAAAAAAAACATTATTAATTACCTAGTACATTTCTTAATGAATCAATTTACAGGGTTCAAGCGGAGTTCAAAATTCAAAGTCATCATTCAGCTACAAAAAAAATCAATAACAACATTTCAAAATTTTCGTCCTGTTTTTATTTGGTACTAGCTTTTGCCCGCGACTTCGTCCGCGTAGACATTCGGAAAATCGCTATCGAACCTAGATAAAAAGTATCCATGTTTTACCACAGGCTAACAGGCTGTGTGCTATTCCAAATCCATTCAGCCAGTTTTACGTGATTGAGTAACAAACATACAAACATTAAACTTCACATTTATAATTATTATTAAGTAGTTCCCGTTCCCATTCTCATTTCTGTTCCCGTTCCCGTATTATTATTCCATAAAAAATTAAACCCCCATTTCAGTCCTTCAGGTGTTGAATAATGTCCACCTTGTTGTGTTGGACCCTAAAATAAATGCCATTTTTGCAATAAACATTGCATAAACCTCAATATCGACATCCAATTCCATATCGATTTGTTTGCTAATTTGTTTTTAGAAGTACGAAGAATACGAAGTTTCATGTCGAAATGTCTATTCAAAATTATTTTTCCATACAAAATATTAATCCTATTTTACCCCTTTAGGGGTTGAATCATTGGCACCGTGTTGGACTTCAAAATAAATGACATTTTCGCAATCAATATCCTATCAAAACTTTTTACGACATCCATATCGATTTATCAAAAAAAAGTATAAGTAGGTACTTGTTATTTTTAATATAAAATAATGTTTGCATGCTATTGTTAATGGTTGAATAGGCAGATCTTTTAAAGACCTCCAGTGTACACTAATCAAATACAAATAAATAACAAAAAATAAAAATTTTAAAACCTCCCCGACAAACGGCTGATCAGGTCATGGTTACCTTACCATAAACTTCCAAGCTCATTGAAGTTACACTGTGCCAAATTTTGAATCGATGGGACATATGGAAAGTAGTCAGATTCCCTCATCAACTAATAAAGAGCTGATGATCTTCAAACGGCTGATCAGGTCATAGTTACCCTACCATATACTTCCAATATCATTGAGTCAGATCCCCTCATCAACTAGAAAAGAGCTGATGACCTTCAAACGACTGAACAGATCTTCATGAAACATGGCTAAGAACACTCTGGATAAAATTATCTATGACACAAAAACTAAACGAAAATCGGTTCATCCGTTTAGGAGCTATGATACCACAGACAGATACACAGACACGTACTTATAACACCCCTCTCTTTTTCGGGGGGGTTTAATGATATATTCTATTCCATTCTATGGGTTTATTTACCCCATCTACCACTAAGGGGTTATTATCGGAAAATCACAAATACGTGTTAGTTTTTAAAAGTCCTCCTACGAAGTTTCACGTCAAAATGTCTAGTTATTTAATATTATTTTTTCATATAAAACATGAACCCCATTTTACCTCTTCAGGGGTTGAAACATAGCACTATGTAGAATTCGGCGATGTCACTAGTGACTCGGTAGCTCAGTGGTCAGAGCATTGGACCGGATATCCAAAGGTCGCGGGTTCGATTCCCGTCTGAGTATTTATCTGGTGCGAGTCGTATTTTTTCTAGTATATTATTTAGTATTGTATAAAAATAGCATTGTGAATGCAAAAAAAATAAAATTTAAAAACTTTGTAGGTATAAAAAAAAATGCAATTTTTGCAATCAACATCCCATAAAACCTCAATAACGACATTCATGTCGAGTTCGGGCTTTTACCCCATTTACCCCTAAGGGGTTGATTTTTAGAAATTTACGAAATACATGTTTGGCAATTGTTTATAGAAGTACTCCTACGAAGTTTCAAGTCGTAATGTCAATTTTATATTTTTTCATACAAAGTTTGAACCCCATTTGACCCCTTTAGGGGTTGAATACCACTTGTATGTGTGTGTACTTGTGTGTATTTTCAAGTGGTAGACATACACTATGTCTACCACTTGAAAATAAATGCCATTTTGGCAATCAACATCCCATAATACCTCGATAACGACACCCATATCGATGTTGGGCTTTTTAACCCCATTCACCCCCTAAAGGGTTGAGTTTCGAAAACCCACGAAACACGTGTTTACTTATTTGTTTTTACAAGAACTCCTACGAAGTTTCAAGTTGAAATGTCTATTTTTTTTTCCATACAAACTTTGTCCCCCCGTTTCAACCCTTTAGGAGTGGAATTTCCAAAAATCCCTTCTTAGTGGGTGTTTACACTGTATAAAATATCTTTGTACAAAATTTCAAGTCTCTAGGTTCAGTGGTTTAGGCTGGGCAATAGTCTGCCAGTCACCCCTACACTTTTGTTTATGAGATTTAGAAATTATTTATGAAAATATTAGACACGTAAGTATATTTTCAACACACTTGCTCGTAAAGTGAGCCCTAATACATCGCTTTTAGGGCCTTAAACAGAGCTATAACAAACGCGTGCAATAATATATAAAACACTAGTTCGTAATAGAATTAACCCTACAAAGTTAAATTCGTACCTTACTGCAAGTTCTATGAGAGTAAACAGAGCATTCCCAATTTAGCCGGGTAATACAGTTATATTTTTTTTTGACAACAAAGAGGTTTTATGCTGCTGAAAATTCATATACCTACATTTTTGGAATAAATAAATGTGTAAGACCTTAATTCAGTCAAATAAATAAATATTAGTATCAAATTATTCATAACTGACAATATTTTGTTATAAAATATTAAAATATTTGCATTTTGTCACTTAAAATTTTAATTTTGAAGTATTTGTAGTAAGCTGTATGCTCCTCACCCCTTTGTTCGCAAAATATTCTTGCGTTGGGCGTGTGAAAAAAAACCAAAAAAAACATGCGCGCCTTTTCCCATAATTATCATTTTTTGTTTTTGTCGTATTTGTTGCTGTGTGATAAATTACTTTGTTTTTCCTCGCAAATGTGTTGAAAAACGTCGTATGAAACTCGTGAGCTCTTGCTAATTGCACACTCGGCTGAGTTACGCCCTCGCCTGCGCCTCGGGCTGCAATCCACAGCCATGTGTGCTATGAGCAACCTAAGCTAACTTGTCTCATAATGTACTATTTTCAATTCCAATTTTTTTATTTTCAGACGTCATAAAATTAATTTGAAAACTTATTCATTCGAAAAGAGCGTATGTGCAGTTTGAAGGAATATTCAGACGAACATACAATTAGCACAGAATATATAGTACTCAATTAGTCAGAAGCGGACCCCCATTCGCACTGGGGCCTTACTATGAGCTCATAGCAGGATTTATATTGAACTGCCTTACTTTTTCGTAATGACCCTAAAGGTTAGTTCGAAAGCAGGCCTTAAGCAGTCTTGTTTAAGGCCTGCCTTTGAACTGAATGCTGATGGTAAGCCCCCTGTTCATAAATCCTAAACCTCTGCTAATGGTGTCTTAATCCAATAATTTAAATACGATACAATCACGTTATCAAGTGGCTCTGATAAAATATCGATTAAAATACACTGGCCTTCAGTCATCAAGCTAATGTATCGTCATGTAGACTGGTTTCTTACAAATTCATTAAAATACTTACTACATTATTCTTATTTACATCTGTTACTTAGGTATACATAAAATTATACAGGTAAGTTACCTAGTTTGACTGGATTTTGATCTTCGGTCCGCTCACCGACGCTGACGTCATAAGTTAATAATGAAGGTCAAAACTCCAATTTTGCCATTAATGCCATTATACTTAACTAGGTATAGTATAATATACAGGATGTTTCATAATAACGCGTAAAATTTGGTTTTTAGTTGTATGGAAAACTGCAAAGTGATAAAAAGCAAAGCCCTAAAAGCAATTATAAAACAATTTAGGTCTAGGGTTGCTACTATGGTCATTGATATATCAAAACAAAGTTTAGATGCGTTACCCGCACTCCACAATGGCAAGACGAAAGTAAGGTAATTGCCCGACTTTCAATTAGTCAGGCACAGGCTCGTGACACGTAAACACACATCACTCTCGTCAGACAGACACTAAAAAACCGTGACATTCTGATCAAAAATGCCTTCCTGCGTCTATAAACGATGTGCAAATTATACAGCAACAGTCAGAGATCGGAAAAATGTTTTATTTCACACGTAAGTACTGTATTTTACCGTAAAATGTATTTTCGTATTTTGTATTACTCTAATCGGCCATTTTTTTACAAAGAGCGAGACGCGCCAATGAGCATGCAGCGTGTCAGACGAAACTTATGATGTCTGTTTATCTCTTTCTAACGACAGGGATTCCGTATGGTGGCGTTCATTTTTGTCCCACTATTGATGTAATATGTCAATGTGTGTATCTGCAGTACTTGTCGCTGTTTTAAATTGCATGATGTTGGCGCATAACGCATCTAAACTTTGTTTTGATATATCAATGACTATGGTGTAATAATGTATGAAACCGATACGCTTCTGTCGCGAGCGCGACACAACACAACAACACGTTTACGTCTTTAGATTAGACTTGTCATATTGAAACTTCTATGTCACTGACGTCACTGTCACTCTTTGCCTTATCTGTTATTTAATTGACACAGTCAGGTCAGTACCCACTAAAGTGCTTAACATTTAGAGGCCGACTGTACAACGAAGTAGGAAGTACAATAATATTATCTATTCAGAATTACTTATCTAATATTATATAGGTAGATGAATTGAGAACCTTGGTTAAAAATCTAAATATTACATTTCGTATTTCAGTAGATACCTACTATGGATTATCAATATTCCCGAAAGAAAGGTATTAAACACAGGCAACAATATTTTCTGTCATCTTCTCTTATATTATATACGTATACAAAAAATTACCCCTCTGTCATCTTTTGATATCCTTATATACTCTTTTACTGTAAAAATGCATTATATCCTAGAATAGACGCTGTATTCCTGAAGTATATGATGTTATTAATTTATACATTAACTTCGCTCTCAAGAGGATATTAGTCATAAAAAAAGTAATGCAAATTCCTTTGCACTTGGTTATTGTGTAAAACCTGTGTAATATTTCTGTAGTGAATCACATAGCTTTGATAAAACTTTAAAACGAGTTCAAAATTAGTTTACTAACTAGACTAGACCTATATTTTATGCAAACTCGTAACACAATGACAGCTAGTCAAATGAATTACAATGTCAAATTAGGTATTGAAATGAAGCTTTAATTTAGTATCACAGAACAAATAAATATCCAATGCTAATTCGATTAAGCGGTCGTTTATTTGCGTTCCTATTCTAATTTAAGTTTAGCATAATTATTTTTAAGTAGATTTGTTTTTAAAATAAAACTGTTTAAAACTTATCTCGATGTTTAAAACCCTCTAAAACCATTTAAGCCGTACATAAACAATGCGTAAACTAGTAGTGCCGAGTATGTAATTGAAAATAAAAGTAGGAGTAGAATGCAATAAAGCGAAATAAAATAATAGGTACTTACGTACAATCTTCACAGAAGGTTCTACTTTTCATATTCTTGTTGAAACTGCAGGTATTATGTGTGATATGACTATTAAACTATGTAAACAAAAAAATAAAAAAGCAACCTAATTAAAACGTTTTTAAATTTGAAATTTTTGCATTCACAATTCACATTATTTAGTATTCTAATAAAAACGTGTTAAAAAATACAACAACAAGGATAGAGAAACGTTAGCAATCCTACTTCCTACTAATATTATAAATGTGAAAGTTTGTGGGTTTGGATGTTTGTTCCTCAATCACGCAAAGGCTACTGAACGAATTTGGTTGATATTTGGCACACAGATGGAAGGAAACCTGGATTAAAATATAGGATACCTTTTATCCCGATATTTTTACAGGAATGGGAACCACGCGGGTGAAACCGCGGGCGGCCGCTAGTTTATCATACAACTGTTTAAATCTTTACCTATTTCGGCCCTGTACACTAAATAATTATTACTTACATATTTGTTGGCACTCAAGGTCTTCCTTTAGATTACTGTACAATGTAACATGTGTTGTAAATGACCGTCTGTTGTCCAAAATAAAATAAATAAATAAACAGTAGGTACAACAGACAAAATTCCCATTTAGTAATTTTCGTCAAGTTTTCTTTAAAACGACATCAACGCGTTCTTTAATTGACGTTTTTTTTATTTAAGTATTTAATTAATATACTTTAATTGAAAGCCTAATCTCCCACCCACCTGATCGATTGTATAAAGGGGATTTGGTTTAAATTTTAATTAATTAGATAAGATAGATACTCCACCGAAAGTGGCGCCCTCAGAAAAGGATTTTAATAAAACTTTAAATATGTGGAATTTAAGACTTTTTAGTATGTAGGTTATATCGTCGTAGTCATTCGTAGAAGTAGATATAGATAGCCATTGTGTCAAAAACGGTCACTTTTAGCAGTTTTGCTATCCACTTCTAGAAATGACTACGAGGGAATGTAGTTTTAATAAAACTTTACGTGGAATTTTTAGGACTGTATTTTTAAAAGATAATCATTATCATTATCTATAAAAATATAAGATTTCAAGATATCATTATTAAATATTATGTAAGTACTTATTTTAATTACCTACTTAACTTACAACATTAAATAAAATTCATCGCGGCGCCACTTTTCGTTTGGGTACCGATTTAATAAATAGCTTGAAATTTTTTCAGCTGCGAAAATATCATAATTAATACCATTAACTATGAATGAATATTAAAGTATTTTTAATAGTCTAACTTGTAATTTTATAAGTAAATACAAATGTTTACTATATTCAACTGTACCTAACTATCATGCTAAATAGGGTTTTCTATCTCTAATTTAATTGCTGCATAATAGAAGGTAGTTACACTACAACTGTCATAGAGATAAAAGAATTATCTTTATTATATATTTAATTGACGATTACCTTCTTAAAATACGATTGATGTCGTTAAAAGACTACAAGGGACAAAAGGTCTCTTCCGGACACTCAAATTTTGCACAGTTGGCACTAAAACAGCTGTTTTTGCTTTAGGTCAGTCAACAAAGCTGCTTGGTAAGGCCGGCGAATGCTCGTTTGCCTTGCTAAAATCTCAGGCACGTTAGTCAATCGAAACAGTCCTATATATCATTAAAAAAAGACAAGTGATCTGAAAAGATGGAACAACATAATATTTATAATAACATGCAATAAGTGTCATTATGAATGATTTGAATTATATGCCTCCGACTGCATATTATTATGTATTTAACCTTGTTTCCATCTTTTCAGTTCACTTGTCTTTTTATGCAGGCGGGTTTTTAATTATTTTTTAAATATTTTTTTATATATCTTTTTAGTTATTATATATTACGGCATTGATATACCTTTTTGAAATCCTTATGATAAGCCCTTTAATTTGACAACCATATTGCGGAATTCAAAGAAAAAAAAAATTTTTTTTACTTCCTATATAATGGCACCATACAGCTGCCATGTTGGTTTTTTTCAACGCCACTTACTAAGAACACTTGGGCTGCCAAGACAAATCTAACGATCTTAGTATTATACTTACATAGAAATCCGTGAAAGATATGAGGTGTTAAAGAATATTACATACAAACACACAAACAAACATACAAGATACGCGCGAAAAACAAAACCTCTCCTTCCTTGCAGTCGGGTAAAAAGACATGAACGCGCAATAATGTAATAGGCTTGTTTCCATTAAGAATAAATATAATGGAAAGGGGTTTATAATGATTAATTATATTATGGAGAAAATAACAAACAATTTTAATTATTAAAAGCGTTAAAGATTAATAATATTTTTAAAAAATAAATTTCGTAAAATGAAACCTTTAGTCACGTGACAGTGAACACCAATCAGAAAGCGTTACGTCACGCCGTGCGAAACTCCAATCTTGTCTTTGACGTTTCGAGTATCACTACCGGAGGCGCGTTCCAAACCTACACTCCGAGTGCAACCTAACCACAACCGAACGCAAGTTTTAGCCACTTTTTCCGTATTTCTCCATTGTTTGGAACATATATAAATAACTGGTTTGGCGTTTTTATAGTCGTGCTATCACACTGGGGCACTATACAGTACTTATAATATGAGAAATTCATTTTTAAACGATAAAAACTAGCTATAACGTACGAAGACACGATCGCTCTTTGGTTTGTTTCGCACGGTGTGACGTCATTCAAGACGCCATGACAGTCTTGTGCGTTTTGGAACCAAATTAAAATTGGTTTTTTAAAACGAGAAATTTATAATGTAAACGCTCGATTAAAAATAAATAAACCTTTTATTTCGATAAAATGCCTAATAAGCTAAAATATTAAGCAGTTATTGAAATTTTGTCAACTAGCCTATTATACCTGTTTGTTGCGTAATATTATTTCGTAAAATGGATCTTATTTGTCACAGGACAGCGGGTTCGATACAAGTGGCGGAGAACTCGTTTATCAAGAAACTCAAATCATCTGGTAGGAGCTTGGTCGTGTTCTATGGCTCCCAGACTGGCACTGGCGAAGAGTTTGCGGGCCGCCTGGCCAAGGAGGGCGTCCGATACAAGATGAAAGGCATGGTAGCTGACCCTGAGGAATGTGACATGGTATGATCATGGATAATGCTCCTCTACTTATTGTAATAAGCCAGATGTGTTTGATAAGGAAACTCATGACTAAGTATTTGCAATGTGTGGTAATACTCCATACAACAAACACCTCTTACTTGTGAAGTTGTGATATTTGTCACCGTTAAAAAGCAAATAACGTTTGTTCTTTACGTAATCAAAATCACACCTTTTTTGTGTAGTTGTGGTTTTTGGTTCAGATTAAATTATTTACCGTTATATTTGTACATACCTAAGTCTTATTTATTCTGTTGATAATTTATATTAAAATCTGCTCATAGGCTTTGTACAGATAATAGATAAAAAGTGCTGTTTTTTTTAAATTAAACTACAGGTGTTTGGTAGTAAGTAATAACGTTTAAAGACGCTATATCACGCGATATAAATAGGTCATGCTGGGGGGCAGGGGCCTAATCGCGCTAATTTTCAACGATAAAACCAAAGCTAAATCGTTACCGTTTCAGTTTCGTTTACAGTTAAAATACTCGCTTTAGTTTTGTTAAAATTGTTGAATACTCTGCCTAAGGAGTCTAGGATTACAATCTGGGTCAATTTAAGTGAAAATTATGAAGCTAAACCAAAGATTTTTAGGTACTTAAATAAAATTAAATAACAACGTAACGTTTTTGGTTTTATCGTTCAGAATTACCGCGATTGGGCTTCTGTATCAGTCTGGTGTCAGTCTGAATGATTGTGTGACCTCCATGATCCATCTCGTAGGCGACGGCTACACTCGTGGAAAATACTGTGGGTTATTCAGTATTTAATCAGGGGGTCCGGGGTCTATTTCATAAAAGAATGAAAAGTACAGTAATTTACTATAATAGTAGTTTATTGGGGTAAAATTATGTTTCTTATTATTAATTCTATAATAAGAAAAATCTTTTCTTTTATCAGAAACTGAATTATAATTTTCCCTAATAACAACAATTATTACGGTAAATTATTGTAGTACCTAAAACTAATATTGATATTGATAGGATACAGGATCATTATTTACCACGCGTGTAGCCGTCGCCATAGATGGAGACTACATTATCAGCCTGGCATCAGTACATTCCACCATCCTGTATAGGATTTGATTTTTTTTCCAGACTGCTGATCTAAAATTTGTACCAGACTGATGATAGATTTAAGAGGATTGTCAACCACGTGGTCTCCATACAAACGGCGATAACGTTTCCCACCCTCTAAACCTTAACCTACAGTAATTAATTTTTGGTATGTTTTTGAAATGCCTAAAAACTAGGGCTGTACGTTTTGATTTTTTAAATATCTATAATAGATTTCGAAATATTTGCATTTTAGTGATTTCATACAAAACACAGAAGTGCCAATATTTTCAAATCTACAATGAATATTTTAAAAATCAAAACGTACAGCCCTAGTTTTTAGGCATTTCAAAAACATACCAAAAATTCATTGCTGTAGGTTAAGGTTTAGAGGGTGGGAAACGATATCGCCGTTTGTATGGAGACCACGTGGTTGACAATCTCTTAACTGTACCCACTATTGTGGGTACTCCTAACCTACTTTATTGGCCGCTCTATTGGCGTAATGCGATTTTATTAAACTGGATATTTAATCTAAGAACTGGTTATATAACAATTACTTGCTTACCTAGATACCTACGTAGCGAAGCGGGCTTGTAGGTATCATCACATTCACATGCGTTCATTTTGTAAAATTTAAGGAGGAACTGACGAGGCTACAGGAAATACCAAACTCGCTGGCTGTATTCTGTATGGCGACATACGGCGAGGGTGACCCCACCGACAACGCTATGGAGTTTTACGAATGGCTGAAGAACGGAGAACCGGATCTAACTGGTCTTAATTACGTGGTAAGATACTTTGACGTCATTATGTTTATTGGAAGTACCTAACTATGTATACTGTTGATTGTTCAATGAGTTTTTAACATATTTTTTCACTTTTAATGTAAAATGTATTATCGAAACTGACAAAGGCTCAAAGCCTTAAGTAAGATGTTAAACAAGTTGTAGGTAGATAATATACTAGCGTTATACAAAATAGTAAAATGTGTATACCTTGACCAGTGACAGTCTTCTAGAGACTGTTTCCCGGAGAAGAAGGCTACGGACGTTAGTACTATTAATATTCTGTGGCTACGGCTAGCCAAGTAAATGTTTGGGGAGTAAGTAGTAGGTCGGTTAACCTATGTGTTATAATAAAGTTATCCATATTTTTTATCGTGTCGTGCGATACATGCATGTAACTAACTTGTAGGGAAGAGGTACTATGGAGGCTGTATAGCTGACGTATAAGTACCTAATAAATAATATTATAATGAGATATTACTAATGAATGAGTATTCTGTGACAACGTGCCTGCAAGGTTAAAGGTGACCAACGGCATTGCTTCTTAAACTTAACATAATGGCGTAGTAGGTAATTAAAAATGTCAGTTAAACTGAACAGCTAAAATTACCAAATAGAAATCAGTCAATGGGATAATCAACTGCATAAAAACGGATATTCTTGAATAGTTTTTCTCTGAAAACAATACCTGCCTGTGCCTGCCACTACAGCAATGGCTGAAGATTTAAACCTATTTTCATGTAGGTAGTACTCCTAAAGCCCTATGGCAAGTGCGGCCCAATAGATTTTCCAGTTGGGCAAAACTTTTTGGTCTGTGGCGGCGCGGCGTCGGGCCGTAGCTGTGTACGTTTTGTATGAAAACAAGATTTTCTTTTTCCCCCAATAATTAAATGTTTCCCCAAAATTGCGAACAACCTCCCAATCTGGCAACCTTGATTTTGTGGTCATCTTTCATTAGCGTATAGTTAGCAGCCTCACCATGGAATTAGAAGGTTTTGACTAGGTCAAAAAATTGATAATAAATAGTGATAAATAGTGCAATAATACCATATAAATAGTGATACTATGGATCAAAAGATATTTGAGTATCCTGGTGAGTCTGCTAACTTGACGTCAAGCTGACAGACGCCTTAAGAAATACAGTTCGTATCAATATGATTTATATGCCGAAAAATTGTTAGAAAAATAGTGAATCGTATACGCAAAATTTCAATAATATTGCTTCAATACAAGCCGAGATATTACGGTCGCAAAGTGGGCTGCTAACTTGACGTTTCTGTCGATGGCGATTCCAGAGAAACGGGTACAAGTTTTAAACAAATAAATATATCAAAAAATTGTTAGTGAAATTGTGATTCTTACGATATAAATAAAAAAAGAATTCATCATTGCTATTTTCTAAAAATCGAATGTTAACTTCTACATAATACTCTGAATATAGGCTGTCAATCAATATTGAACTTTGCTCCACAGTAATAAGGTTTAAACTTGATTGCAATCATGAGTACTATCAAGCAAAAAGTGAATAGTACTGTAGCCCGCGGACATCTAAATCACCAAAAAGGTTACCGCTTGTCTTTTGTTATTGTTATAGATTTGGCAATATTGTATACTAAAACCGAAGTCTTAAAGATCGTAACCCGCCGTAACCATAGACAGTGATAAGTCTCCATTTATGTTTGTTATTTACTTTCGAGGTTGCCGCATTGTTTCACTATTGTAAACAGATTTGTTCAATTACTACACATATAAAAACATACCAAAGAAATGCAGCAATGTGTCACATCCATCTGACAAATGAGATTTTAGATTTATCACTGTCTATGGTTACGGCGGGTTACGATCTTTAAGACTTCGGTTTTAGTATACAATATTGCCAAATCTATAACAATAACTAAAAGACAAGCGGTAATCTTTTTGGTGATTTAGATGTCCGCGGGCTACAGTACTATTCACTTTTTGCTTGATAGTACTCACCTCATGATTGCAATCAAGTTTAAACCTTATTACTGTGGAGCAAAGTTCAATATTGATTGACAGCCTATATTCAGAGTATTATGTAGAAGTTAACATTCGATTTTTAGAAAATAGCAATGATGAATTCTTTTTTTATTTATATCGTAAGAATCACAATTTCACTAACAATTTTTTGATATATTTATTTGTTTAAAACTTGTACCCGTTTCTCTGGAATAGCCATCGACAGAAACGTCAAGTTAGCAGCCCACTTTGAGACCGTAATATCTCGGCTTGTATTGAAGCAATATTATTGAAATTTTGCGTATACGATTCACTATTTTTCTAACAATTTTTCGGCATATAAATCATATTGATACGAACTGTATTTCTTAAGGCGTCTGTCAGCTTGACGTCAAGTTAGCAGACTCACCAGGATACTCAAATATCTTTTGATCCATAGTATCACTATTTATATGATATAGTGCACTATTTATCACTATTTATTATCAATTTTTTGACCTAGTCAAAACCTTCTAATTCCATGGTGAGGCTGCTAACTATATGGCAATATCGTATCAATGTGATACGAAATACTCGGTTTTGGTTCGAAATCCTGTTTGGTCGCTCGCCATAGTTTGTATACATGAACGCTCGCGCACATAGGTACTCGGTTTCAAGTTCCATACGTGAATTCTCACTTATGGCGCCCATCTTCGCATCATAACTCATGAAGAAAAGACTTAAGATAATATATAATATTTGTTATTCTTATAGATATTTTTACATTATATATTTAAATTATATGAAATATTATTTTGTCTTAAGTATTTTCTTCTTGAGTTATGACTTATTATGCGAAAATGTGCGCCATTTGTGGTTATCTTTCGTGATTCGAACTGAAAGTGCGCTAACGCCCGAATCAAATACGAATGGCGTGGCTTCCGCTTGTGGTCAGGGGGCTTACCATCAGCAAATAAGAAACCATTCTTAAGCCGTTCAGTCCAAAAGCAGGGGGCCCTACCACCTATCTCAAAGCGATAGCCAAAGCGATAGCAATACTCTATCCGTCCTTGTCATATCATAACATAACACGGTGACAAGGACGGACAGTGCACTGACGTCATAAACCAAAGCAATAGTCAAAGCAATCGAGTTAGGCGGTAGACCCGCAGGTCTTAAAACAGGACTGCTTATGAACTAAACTCGAGCTAAAATCGAGGTCATGGTACGTTAGTACTATTATATATTCTGTGGTCATGGTATGAAAAAGTAAGTTCAATATAAAAAAAAAGCGCGGGAAACCTTCAACGAAGCGGTTGTGTCTTTTGGCTTTTTTATATTTTTTCACATAATTCTTTGTAAAATAGTAGGATCAGATAGTGTAAATATTGTTTATATTGTGTATATATTTAGTATTAGTGTTATTGTATCTTAGTTGCAGCGATCTGGTGAGTTATTAGATCTGTAATTTTATGACTGATCCGGAGGACCCTGGGGGGACAGTCCCCCAGGTTTCTCATAATGTAATTATTCCATTCAATGAAAGTGTGGGATTGGGAGGTATGGACACTGATGGATCTCTTTTTGACTCGGATACTTCTGTTAATAACCCAACTAAACGTAAAAGAGTAGCGTCACGTAAAGTTTGCAAACACTGCAACAAAAAGAGGAGGCATCACAAATCTGCTTCTAATGTTTTGACTGAAGTTGACTGCCATTGCGAAATTAGCGAAAACAACTTACCAAATACTTTTAAGACTCCTGTGTCCTCCGCACCAGAAACACAAACAACTAATCCGACTCTTGATTCATCAAACAAGTCTATGACGCGCCCTGTAGTTGGTAGGGAAATATATGAGGCAACTGATGCGTCTCCATACAACGTCCACATCCAAAAAATACAGTCTTCGCCAGATGAAAATGTATCTTTGCATCCAATCTCTTTTTGATCGATTCTTAAAAAAACATAATATCCAAAACATTGAAAACGGATCTCTCAAAAAAATTGGTAGAAATAGACTGGTGATTTCATTTGTTAAATATGACGATGCTAATAAATTGATCACTAACCAAGCCTTAAAGGATAGTAATTTCAAAGCGTTTATACCTACTTTTTCGGTTACTCGTATGGGTGTCGTAAGAGGGGTTCCGATAGATTGGTCTGAAGAAGAAATCTTACAAAACATTTCTGTACCTATGGGCTGTGGAAATATTTTAAAAGTTAGGCGCATTAACAGGAAAAATTCAGATAATGGTAAGGTCAGTTTCACTCCTATAGAGACAGTAGTACTCACTTTTGATGGTCAGGTGCTACCGAAAAGAGTGTTCCTGTGTTATAACTCTCTCCCTGTAGACCTTTATATCTTTCCCACTGTCCAATGCTTCAATTGCTGCCGCTTTGGCCATATAAAGGGTCAATGCAGATCAAAGCCTAAATGTTTTAAATGTGGAAATGACCACTCAGCTGAGAGTTGCCAAATTGATGAAGATGATGTAACTTGCTGCCTATGCTCCGGATCTCACTATGCCACCAACCGGAAGTGTCCCGAATTTGCTAGACAAAAATCAATTAAAGAGTCTATGGCCAATAACTGCATTTCTTATGCTGAAGCCCTTAAGCTTCACCCTCCAATCTCAAAATCATATTCTGAAGTTCTTACATCCTCCATTGCTCCCCAATCACAAAGGTATAACTCCATTGCTCACCAATCACAAAGGTATAACAATGCCAATAAAACTACATCTTACAGAAAAACCGTCTTTACTCAACCTAAATTACACAAAATTAGTTCTAAGGGCTATGACAAAGAAACTCATGACATTTTAACTAAAGATTATAATATTCCATTGCCAACAGTAGGTACGTTAAATGAAAATAACCCTTTCTCCAATATGTCAACCAGGGATCTCATCATTGCCCTGATAAAGTTTTTGTCCCAAACAGAAAATATAACGTCTGAACCGTCCAACGCTGCTTCTGAAAATATAAATAGTGTAAATAAAAATCAAAATGGATCATTTGTCATCAGTCCTTCAGTGGAATTGCCAAAGTATTAATAATAAGAAAAGTGATTTAATTCACTTAATCAATGTATATAAACCTGTAATTATAGCATTACAAGAAACATGGTTTAAGCCAAATAGTATTTTTAATGTTTCTCATTATTTTCCTTTAAGAGAAGATCGTTCTGACTCCTATAGTGGTGTAGCTCTACTAATTAATAATTCTGTGTCCTTTCAGCACATTCCTATTACCCATAGTGTTAACCTGTCAATCATAGCCGCTTCTATTAATAATATCTGTTTTGTTTCACTATACATACCTCATCCAACATCCTCTGTGTACAATGAACTAGTTACCATCATCTCTCAACTCCCAAAACCCATTTTTATAATGGGAGATTTTAACGCTCAACACCAAGCATGGGGCAGTGCCAAATCTAGCTGGTGTGGTACCAGAATTTTAGATTTTTCAGAATTATATAACCTTTGCATCCTAAATACAGGACTTCCAACACGGCGAACATTGCCTCATGAAGGCGACAGTGCGCCTGACCTTACAATTTGTAGTCCCAATTTAGCTTCCACTTTGACTTGGAGTCCACTATCTTCGACGTTTGGTAGTGACCACTTTCCTATTTTAATTGAATTTCCTTCGACTTTATTAAAAAATCAAAGTAGACGTCCACCTCGTATGAAATATAAACTTAACCAAAATGACAGTGACAGATGGGAAATGTTTAGGGAGCAAGTTGAACAAAGGATTTCCTCCCTTCCTTCTATACAAGAAAACAACCGGACACAGAGTGCCGAGGCTTTTGCCTCAGTTTTGTTAGAAGCAGCTGACGAAGTTTTTCCAAGGAAAAAAACAAATGGGTATATTCCTTCCCCCCCGTGGTGGGACAGTGAATGTACAAAAGCAATAAAAGAGAGAAAAGAGGCCGAAATAAATTATAAAGATAATAGTTCTTCCGAAAATTTTGATAAATTAATACAAATAATGAATCAAATACGCAGTCTATTTAAAAAAAAGAAATGGGAAGGTTGGAGGACCTTTTGTTCATCTATATCACCTGACATTTCTCCTTCCGAGGTTTGGAATAACATTCGTAGGTTTAGATCTGCCTTTAAAGAACGAGTCCCAAAATGTATTGATGAAGGTGTAGCCGAAAAATTTCTGGACAAATTAGCTCCGCCATTTGTTCCTCAAGAACTGATACTATCACCACCTCAGTTAACCTGTCGCAATAGTATAGAGGACTTAAATAATCTTAACTCGCCATTCACTTTAACTGAGTTGAAAGGTGTGCTGTCCTATGTTAAAGATTCAGCTCCTGGCATTGATGGTATTCCATACTCTTTTCTAACTCATTTAAATGATAATAGTTTAATTTATTTGTTAAATCTCATTAATTCTGTTGTGATGTCTGGCGAAGTCCCTCCTTCTTGGAAAATCCAGGAAATTATTCCTATTTTGAAATTCAATAAGCCCTCATTAGATCCTAACTCATATAGACCTATAGCTCTCTCGTCAGTCCTATCTAAGTTGGCTGAGCACCTGGCCAAGAACAGGCTGGAGTGGTATGTAGAAAGTCAGGGGCTGCTGGCTCCGAGCCAATATGGGTTTAGAAAAGGAAAGAGCACTATGGACAGCTTAGGCATTATCACTACTGATATAAGATTAGCCTTTTCAAATAACGAATTTTTACTTGTAGCTTTCTTAGACATTTCTGCAGCATATGACAATGTTGATTTACAGCTTCTCAAAGATAAATTAAATAAGCTTCACGTCCCCTATTTATTATGTAATTTTATCATTAACCTCCTTTCAGAAAGGCAAATACAAATTAATTTTGGTGATTCAAAGGTAAAATCTAGACTGACGTGGAAAGGCCTGCCACAGGGTTCGGTACTCAGCCCAATTCTATATGCCATATATACTCATGACCTTGAATTTTCTATCGCTGACAACGTGAATGTGTTACAATATGCGGATGATTTAGCTATCTATGTATCTGGCCGATCTATATTTAAATTGACATATTTGTTAAACAACGCTCTGAAACTTTTAAAAACTTGGTTGGATAAAAACGCATTAAGTCTCTCTGTAAGTAAAAGCTGTGCAGTTTTATTCACTAAAATGCGCAGTCCACCTACATTTTCGATTTTTTATAACGATCAATTAATTCCCTCAGAAAATGAATTTAAATTTTTAGGTTTAATATTAGATTCGAAATTAACAGGTTTACAACATTGTTATTATGTTTCGGCACGATGTGAACGATTACTTAATATTTTGCGATGTCTTTCTGGTGTTTGGTGGGGCGCCCACCCTTTTAATCTTAGGCTTTTATATAACGCTATCATCAGAAGCATTCTGGATTACGGGACTTACTTTTTAGAGCCGTGTAGCTCAGTTGCTATAAGTAAATTGGATGATATCCAATCTAAATCACTACGACTCATAGGTGGAGCTATGAAATCTAGCCCGCTAAATGCTCTTCAGGTCGAATGTGCAGAACCCCCGCTTAAGTTAAGAAGGCAAATGTTGTGCGACAAATTCCTCTTCCGCGCTTTTCAATTTTCGAACCATCCTCTATACAGCAAATTACAAGAATTATCAGAGAAAATTGAGACCTCTTCTTTCTGGACTAATAAGCCTCCCCCCTGTCTAGTCGTTAGTTTTCGTAAATTTATCTCCCTGCAAGCCCCTACTCACCGATCACAATACCTTCCTTTGTTTACTGCAAACTACCCAGCTCTAGTTCTTGAACCTAATGTCCTCTTCAGTTTAAACTGTTTAAAAAATGACCAAAACCCTGATGCAACCCTAAGACAGCTTATTGATAGTGACTGGCCGGACTGGCATTATTTATATTGCGATGCATCTAAACACTCCGGTTCTGGTTCAGTTGGAATTGGTGTCTTCCATCAGCAATATAACATCCATCAAAAAATTAAACTTCCACCTGAGACATCAGTTTTCACTGCAGAATGCTTTGGAATCCTAAAGTCACTAGAATATGTCCTAATAGCAAAACTTAAAAAAACAATTATATTCTCGGATTCTAAGAGCGCTCTTCAATCTCTACAAAAATTTCCATTTAAATCCTGCTTAGCTTCTGTTTATATTATAGAGTGTAGACAGCTGTTATTAACTTGTAAAGAAAATAGATATGACATTCTTTTCGCGTGGATACCTGGCCATCATAACATAAAAGGAAATGAAATTGCCGACAAGCTTGCCAAGGACGCAATAAATTCTGGTGATATCTTCCCTTATAAAAATATAGTGCCGGATCTCATTTCTCTTCCCAAAGAACATTTACATGACTGTTGGGAGGATAAATGGAATGCTACAAGCCTTACTAAAGGAAAAGCTTATAAAAGAATTCAACAAACAGTTCCTCTTAAGCCATGGTTCTCTAAAATACAGTTAAGTAAATTTGCTACATCCAGTCTTATCAGAATGCGCTTAGGTCATGTCTGTACTGCATCCCATCTTTCTAGAATAGGAATCTGCAACAACAGTGTATGTGCTTGTGGTGCTGGTGACGAGGACCTGAATCACATTTTCTTTCAATGTTCGCTTCATGATTGCTCCTCTTTTTTGAATTCCCTTGTATCCCTCCGTGTTCCTCTTCCTACATCAATCCCAACCCTTCTGAGCTGCATAAATCCAGACTTGTATAATTTAATTTCTAAATTTTTAATTGAAAATAATATTAAATTATAATCTTAATATATTTACCCTTATGTATTTTATTACTCATTATCCTTTTTTATCTATTGATTTCACTAATTATCCTTATCCTGATCCTATTATTTTTCCTAAATTTCGATCATCTCCTATATTGTAACAATTCTTTGGTTTCCCTACCTTTTCCTACTTGACATTGGCTAATGCACAAACCGTGCGAGCCAGAAAAAAAAAAAAAAAAAAAAAAAAAAAAAAAAAAAGTAAGTTCAATACAAGGGTCTGACATGCTTTGATAGAGCGAGATCGTCTTATTAAGATTCCTATAGGAGGAAATAGAGAAAAGTGTCATGTTTTTTCTCTATCACCGACCGGACTTTTTTTCATGGTCGGGTTATAGGCAGAGTTCAAATAAGCAAAACAAACAAGTGGGGTTATATCAAAAGTGCCAGAGAAATTAAAGTTTTTGTGGATAACTCCCTAATTAATATTGAAGATTTATTATAAATCGAATGTGTAGTGTTTGTGTCTAGCATACAAAATGGTGGGATGATCGATATTTGGCTGCAAAAGCAACAATCAAAGGAAAGAAGCGGGCGTTACATTTCATGCGTGAGTACACTGTTTTCTATATTTTGATCACGTATTTCTTTCTCAAATCTCACAGGAACCAAGTTTCTGAGCTAAATCATTAGTTATATCATGAAAAACCTGATAAATAGGAAAAATCTAAAAATTATTTCTAAAAATAACCTCGTAAACATTTGACATGCAAACCGGTAAAATTGCGTACATCTACGTAATAGTAGAAGTCAGCTTAGCTTTGACGTCCACTAAAATCAGTAGGTTTATAATTCGATTTCCGGATGCCTACTATATAGAAAATTTTCCCCAAAAATTACCCCATATTTCAGGGAATTTCAAGCGATTTGATTTTTTCAGATTTCCGACGGAAGATAAAACTCGTGAAAAAGGTATAGAAGCAACTGGAAAAAAGAATTGGGTGCCACACACGAATTTGTTCAAAACATTAAAAAAATATATTGTTTCCGAAAAACAGAAAAACTATAACGTTAATAAAAAAAGTTCTGTATTCCAACGTTTAATAAAGACTTTACCTGTTTTAATTTAAAGTTTATCTTTTTATTCCATTAACCACACAATCTACAAACAACCCCAGCTAGTTTACTCTATGTATACGTATCTTACCGTTAAAGTACGGAATCCGTTAATCTGCAGATTAACTGGTCTAGTCAGTTAAAGTGCGAAATTACGATTTCCGTACTTTAACTAGTAATCTGCATATTAACGGATGCTACACCGTTAAGGGTACTTTTTCTGATCATGGCAACCCCATATTTTGACGTCATAATATATCTATCCCTTACACCCGGTCGCTCGGTAGCGCATCTACCCCTTTTAATATACTATATCTATGGTTCAATATAAGTCATGCTTTATGAGCTCATAGTAAGGCCCCCGGTTACTCGAGTCTCAAACCCAAGTCATCGCATTTTTGGGTGCGTTCAGTCTGTAATTCTTAATCAAAAACTTAGGGATTAGTCTGCTGGAATGCACCCAATGTGTGTATGTTGAGGCGCGTTCCAAACCTACGCTCCGAGTGCAACCTATCCACAACCAAACGCTCTAACGGCGTTCCAAACATTAGAGCGTGACGTTCGGTTGACACAACCATCCCGTTCCAAACGTCAGAGCGTTGCAACTTTTTAACCATCAAAATCGGTGGTTGGAAAACGCTCTGACGTTTGTCTATAGAAAATATGTCAATGTTAATTGACATTTTTTTGTATTTTGCTGTTTTTGAGTCTAATTCTTAAAATAATCATGGTAGATCCTCAAAAAACGGATTTTATTTGAATAAGAATAAAGAAAAGTTTAAATTATTCGTATTCCAAATGGAAAATAAAGAATTTGTATTGAAATTGACATTTAAAGTTCTTGGTCGTTCCGAACCTTATAGTGAGTTAAAAAACAACCAAACAACCGCGCTCTAAGGCTCTGAACGCAACCCGATTTTGATGGTTTAAAATTTGCAACGCTCTGACGTTTGGAACGGGAAGGTTGTGTCAACGGGAATGTTTGGAACGCCGGGTTGCGTTCAGAGCGTTAGAGCGCGGTTGTTTGGTTGCTTTTTAACTCACTCTAAGGCTCGGAACGACCAAGAATTTTAAAAGTTAATACAAAGTCTTCATTTTCCATTGAAACGGGACGGTTGTGTCAACCGAACGTCACGCTCTAATGTTTGGAACGCCGTTAGAGCGTTTGGTTGTGGTTAGGTCGCACTCGGAGCGTAGGTTTGGAACGTAACCCTGTTAGAGGAGCGTTTGGTTGTGTTTAGGTTGCACTCGGAGCGTAGGTTCGGAACGCAACCCTGCTGACATATGACATGCATGACAGTTGAAAGCACAGAGTACTTTTTATAATAGGGAATAGAGACTTAACTCAGGCGGTAAAATAGGAAACTACCCAGTACCGCCATCTCTACGCGAGTTTTGGAACTAATATCACCATGTGATGCTCTAGCTAGCTGGGAAACTAGGTTAATTCACTGACGATTTTTCATGCCTTTGTTAAGAATTAATCAGGAAATAAATCTGAGTTTCAAAACAACAAATCTATTCTCTGATTAAACCTTAACAGAGGCATGAAAAATCGGTCCTTTAATAAATGTACCTACTATACCAAGGTAGTTACTGGATAGAAATAAAACACGATGTAAATGAAATAAATACATTATTTATTTTTTCTTTTAAAACATTTTTGATAATATTTTTTTGCTTTTGCTTTAAAAACATCGGTGTCATCGTCACACTCTCTTTTATTGTTTAATATTTTATTTAGATCTTTGCAATAATTAAATATGAAAAATCTGCAAGATATCTTTATTAAATAATTTATTAACAATTCTTTATGTTTTTCACATTTGATAAAATCAAATTCTACATATATTAATACTATCGTTTTAATTAACTCACTTACATTTTTTTTTTCAATATTTTCTTTTAAAATACTATAATTGATATCTTGCAGACTTGATATACAGCACAAGAGAGCGTGACTTGGACTGCAAAGCCATTTTTTATTACAATATTCTCTATATTTTATATATTCTAATTCTTCTGTACTCAACATATCTTTTTTGCATTGACTACACCCCTTGAAGACTTTTTTCTTAGCGTTTTTTACAAAATATCCACTCACATACTGTAAAGCACCCATTTTTCGTGGGTCATTTTTGTCTTCAAGGGGTGTTATTGTTACATCTGGTATATAGTTTAACTCACATATAGGTTTCTCTTTGCAGTCGCTGTCCACGATGATTATGTTACTAAGGGCATAACAATGGTCAGTTTCACAATTTGCGCCCGGAGCATGGACACTAGAGAGGCTATTCACCAATAACGTAGCGTACGCAGACTCAAATTTTTCGGGAGATGGGTTTACATTGCGACACCCATGGCTTCTAATGGACCCAAAAAAGTTTTCGATTGGGTCCTGATTCAGATGCCGCAACCAAATAGAATTGAACCCATATTTGATATTTAGTTTTTTTATCAATAACTCTATGCCCATTACTGTCCATACCCAGTTATTAAGAGTAGGGACATGTTCTTCCTTTAAAGATTGAGAATTAATGAATTTCATTTTCTTTAACATTATTTTTGAATCTTTCCATACTTCATGGTGCACTGATGTTGGAGTTGCAGGTCCTAGGAGTGGCTTTCCATGTTTTTTTCTTTTCCCGAAGCTCCCATTGACGGAGTCGAAAAGTCGGTCGAAAAATAACAATATGTCGGCCGTTTCCTTGCATTCCGATGATAGAATTCCTTTATCTATAATAAATAAAACATGATTGTTAGAAACAGTTACAGTTATGCTTTGAAATCCATGATTCGAAGAAGGGCTTATTTCAAGCACCAGTCTCTCTAGCATAAAATAACAATCAAACAATCATTGTTAATACTAATTATTCAATATAGCATTGGTGTGAGACAAATAACTACCTTTATTAGACAGACTGACTTTATTGAGACAAATAAATAACTACCATTACCCTACCTTTAACTAACTAACTTTATTTTCTTTCTTACAAGCTTTATGTAAAATGGTGAAGGTAGGTATAAGCATTAAATGCTTAAGGCCAGTATATTCCAAAAACTCTGTCTGTCTTTTTCTTTACGCGTGAAGAGTAATGAAAATAACCTCACTTTTTCAATGTTTTTGTTGTTATTTTGAGCATAAAGACACTTTTTGAAAAAGTAACCGTTGAATATTCTTTTATATGTCATTACCTATTTTTCTATATATTTTTCGTAAATAAGTGATTGATAAACTTTAAGTATTATCCAAAAAATATAAAATTTATGAAAAATTTCTGTCTTTGCATATTTTTTAGTCGAGTGAAGATACGAATATCGTATTTTAACCGTAAAATAATCAAGATCGTTAATGAAACTTTAACATATATTTTTATCTGCTCAAAATAAAGAATATTTGATTGTTTATCGTTGAATAAAACATAGGCCAAAGGCCAATAATTTGGAATATACTGGCCTTAAGGCGATTCCCTGACCGAAAGTGGCGCCCTTATGAGGTTTTTATTTAATTAATATAAAAGGATTTTAATAAAACTTTTCGTGGAATTTTTAGGTATTTTTAGATGGTATCACTACATTTTCTTGCAGTTATTCGTAGAAGTAGAAAGCAAATGTATCAAAAACGGCCACTTTTAGCAGTTTTGCTATCTACTTCTAGCAGTGACTACGAGGGAATGTAATGATATCTTCTAAAATACTAGACTATGGACCCTAATATTCCACGAGAAGTTTTATTAAAATTGTGTATTAGAATTACAATATTAAATAAAATTCACCGCGGCGCCACTTTCGCTGAGGAAAGCGCCTTAAGGCGTGGTGGTAGTGAAACTAGCGCCGCCACTACAATTATTTTTATTACTCGTAAGCAAAGTCAATATTTAAAAAAAGCTCATGTAATTATCTCTTAAATTGTCTCTAATATTTTTTGAACAACAACGATGGATTTTGAACATTTTGGATTTACGAGTAATAAAAATAAATATAGTGGCGGCCGGCGCTAGTTTCACTACCTACAGCGCCTTAATGATATATATGGAATAATACTGTGGTAATTAATCAAAAAATAATTTGTTTTTAATCTCATAATTTTGACAGGATGGATTTTGAACATTTTGGCAAACTTCTATATTTCTCTGATGGATGGTACTATCTGGGAACTGTTTACGTATAAACAACCTACTTCGAGTAAGTGATAAAGTAGAGAGCACTGTATTTCTCATAAAACAGAAAATTAATACTTCCAATAATAAAACAACACCAAGTAGAGAGTCAAACGCTATCAGTAAGTACCTTCCATCGGCAGTCTCTTTTATGAGCAATTATACAATAAATACAAATTTTGAACAGTAATCATATGCTTACCTGCAAGGTAGCCCATGTTTGTTGCTACAGTTTGGCTGAAAACTTGTGTAGCGTATTTAACTTTCATTTTAGGGATTTTTGCTGGGATACAATGATAGTCTGTTAATTTCGGCACAAGCCTTATTCCTCGGAAACCTGGGTTTTCATTGTGCAAACCAAGTACATGTGACCATTTTGCTTTTTTCTTACTCTTGTCTTTAATATATTGCAAATCTTTTGTAATCAAATTATTTCTGATACATTTCATTAAGTGGGGTGGATCATACAAAGGTATTATCTCATGCTCGTTTATAAGAAAATAATTTCCTCTTTGTTCTTCTCCTTTTCTTAAAAGAGTAGCTTGTGTTTCTTGCATTAAAAGCTTTATGCATTGTACATTGTTAGTCCCTTGATCACATACAGTGGCAACCACAATCAGACCAGCTTCTTGCAATTTGCCTATAACGGCTTTCAATTGAGCTGCCAATTCAGGCCCTTTTGTGGCAGCTTGCGAAAATGTGTAAGCAATTGGCTGCTTGTAATTTTTTATCAAGCCTCTCAGCATAAAAACTTGAGCATGATCTGCAAACTCAGGGCGCGTTTCTTTACCATTGGTAACAAACCCAGTAACATAATCTTTCCTCTCATTGTAACTTAAACTACATTTGAGTGACATTTCATCAAATAATACCATGCACAGTCGATCCTCTATTTTCATTTTTTCAGCCGCCTTCTTGATCTGCTGTAGTGTTGCTTCATTGATTCCTGGCTTGATATCTGCCATATTTATTAATTTGACCAGTGTCTGCGGTGAAGGCAAGATAAATATCTTTCGGAAAAATCTGTACCCTTTTGGGCTTTGTTTAAAAATAGACAAAGCCATTAGTTTTTCTTTCAGTGAAAAACGTCGTCCTTTAAGGCCTTTTTTCTGCTCTCGAAATTGCAACAATGTCAATGTTTTTGCCGTGCTGGGCAAATTGTCAAGAGCTTTTGATAGTTCTGGATGTGAAACAATATTTTGCATGGCTTTGATCTTGAGTGCCTGCTTCTTGACTTTGCTGCGGCATTTACTCAGCCTGACTCCAACTCGTATGAGCTTCCTACGCAAATGCTGCTCAACTTGAGATACAGGAGTGCATCGTTTTCTTCTCTGCACAACTTTGGTTATACCAGTTATACTGCTCTCTGCAATTTAAAAATAACATAAATGAAGAACAATCAACAGCATATTTAATAAACATTAGACAAGCAGTGTAGCCATTTATCATTGACGATAGGACATTACAGCCGAGAATGGGAAGTTAATAGGGCAATTGTAAGAAATTTCTGTCATTTTCCTGCACACAGAATTTTTCTAACAGCATGCGGGGTCAAATACAAAATGTATGCACCAAGTACGTTCTGACAACCGTCAGAATTTTTCTGACAGAAATTTCTTACAATATGCGGCCGCCCTAAGTGAGAAAAAATATTTATTAATGGTATATGACTTACCAAGAATTTGATGTGATTCTATATTTTTAGAAATAATAATTCCACTAGGTTGAATTGCAGCAACATTTATAGCAGTAGTCGCAGGAACTGGTTCTGAAAAGGAAAATAATTAATGTTGTGTTATCTGTTCTTTTGTACTATGGTAAAAAGAGTAAATGAATTCTCTCTTGTTGACTGACACTAAAAGTTGTATTATTTCATCTCGATAAATCTTAAATTACTTTGAAGATCACAACAATTAATTACATAAAAAAGTACTTCAAAAGAAATTCCTACTGCAGTAAAAACTTATTAATGAAAGTATCACCGGTATCACATCAGAAATTACATTATGTTATTGTAAACTTCACTCTTTCAAAAAGCCAAATCGAAAATGACGAGGATGACTTACCAGGAATATGAACAATTTCCATGTCTTTGGTAATTCCAGTAGGTTGAATTGCAGCAACATTTAAAGTAGTCTCAGGAACTGGTTCTGAAAAGGAAAATAGTAAATTAAATTGTGTATTAGAATTACAATATTAAATAAAACTCATCGCGGCGCCACTTTCGCTAAGGAAAGCGCCTTAATACTGTATTGAACTTATTAATAAATTTGTATATCTTCATAAATTCATTAAGTTATTGTCAACTTCACGATATTTCAAAGCCAAACAGATGATGTTGATATTAAATTATTACTATAAGGCATTTTTGATAAGAGTAAAAATTGATTCTTCACTTACCAACATTTTCCTTCATTTGAGCATCAAAAATAGTTGGTTGGACTTGAACCTTATCTTGTGAAGCTTCAGGACCTGAAATAATATTATTTATTTTTTAGACTACGTAAAAAAAATAATTTCAAAATTCCAAACTTCAATATTCAATAGTTAAATGTAGGTATATATTTATTATTATTATTAATTAGTCAATTAAAATGTTATAGTGAAATAAGATACTTATCTAATAAAATAAAATAATGAGCAGATTATTTATTATTTTATAAAATTAAGGAAGATATATTAAATTAAAATAAAAAGTAAAGTACCTTTTGAGGTTGATGCTTCCAACACATTTTGAATTGATCGCAAGGGTCTTAAACTTTCACTAAAAGTTGATTTTGGCAATGTCAATCCTGAAACAATAATATCACATTTGAAAAACGAATTTACTATAATATTCAATAGATAGCTATATAAACACTTTATTGTATGTACACACACATTACAAAACATACAATTACAAATTAAAACTTTAATCTACGGTCACAGAATACATAATAGTACAACTACGGTGGGCAAAGGCGGTCTTATAATGTTAATGTGGTAGGAAAATATAGACGATTCAAAAGTGCTTAAGTATTAAGTTTATTTGAATAAAGCCATTTGGACTTTGACTTTGAAATGGAAGGAACAGAGTTATCAATTTTTTACTGAATTAAAAAAAAAAAGTTGAGCATTACATTCATCAATACCCACGCACGCGGCCTCCGGCGTCCGGACAACATAACAAATTCTATTGTGTCTCATTTTCCATGTCTTGATAGGTTAAATATTATTCAAGCAACTTAGCAATATTTGAACGGTGCGTAGTACTCAAATTTATTTTTTTATTTCAGAAAATGACCGTTATTCCTATAAATTACATACTGTGACATGATATATTCTGCACTAAATTCTTCATAGATTATAAATAAACAGTATTTACTTTCACACCAATCATTTATCTCCAAAGACCACACTTATATATGGCGACTGAACAAGTGTAAATAAACTTAATATGAATAAAAATCCATGACAGTCACAAAAGCTTATGCTCGCTCGTCATACAAATATTTCCCTATAAAGAATGAGATGAGTTGAGTTTTTAGGGATTCAATGGAACATACAACTTGGCCGACTTAATGACAAAATAATGTGACTAGAAGTTTTTGTCAGCGGCCTTAAAAAAATTACAAGCAGGTACACAGATATGTTTGCATTATAAAACTGACCTGGCATGTTCGTCGTTGGTACAGCAATATTGCTGAGCAAATTATTTCGGCACCAGTACTTTTCTTCGAAATGCTGATGGCATACACGGCGGTATTTGAAAATATGGTCATTGCTGAGACCCAAAATTTCACCACCAACAGAATAGACCCAAGTGTTAAAACGATCCTTGTTCTTAGCTGGATTCGGGAACTTATGCAAAACGTCCTTCGAACCTGAAATAGGAACGGTCGGTCGGTATGAGTTCGTTATGTTATGAAAGATGCGACGCATAAATGGCTTTGGTCGAGTGTGCCCAAAAAAGAGTGAATAATATAGGTATAAGTACCTGCTCTGTTTGAACATCCCGGTACGCAACACACTTTGTTAGACATTATGAAAACAAACACCGTCTTCACAAGATCCAATAAGAGTCCTATACTCCTATCTCAAGAGTCCTATCTCAATTCTTAGCTTAAAAATCGTCACAAGCACAAAACTCGACACGGCCGGAGGAACGAGAGTTCAACTCAACGGACTTAGGTGGAGAAACACTTTGTAATCGATAATTAACTAAGTAAAACAAACAAAATAACGACACAGCACTGTAAACAGAACCGGCGACCATTTGCTTGTAGTGTTGCCAGCTAAAACGATAATAAATACCAAATATTTTTCTAGGGAACATCATTATTTTGTAAAATATTTAATTTTTCATTAAATCACAAATGATTTTGAAAAAGAAAGTCAGGATTAGACTACTGTAATGCAAAAGTAATGTCCACAAGAACAAAGTGGATTACTAAACCATTGATTATCAAAATTCAAAGGTACCAATTTGTATAATAAATGGACTAATGTAAGAATGGAATCGTAGCTGGTCACCCTAAAAATACCGACTCACCATCATAGCGCCATCTTGCGTACTACTTAAGAAACTGTGACAAAACCTGCCATCTGTATACGTGTTTTGGAACTAAAGTTTCGTTTGTTTTCTCATACTGCTTTGTTAGTACTAAGATTGTATACCCTGGTTGAAAGACAGTGCGTAACGTAAGGTTAAAAATGCTTGAATAAAATGAAATAAATAATTTAAAAATGGGTTTTGAAGAGATGAAAGATATGAGTTTATGTTACTACGAAGTTCAAGGATAGATAAAGTACTGTGTATCTGTTACTACAAAATATAACCTATAATCACACACGACGAGGTAGGCAAAGCAACGAAGCAAAATGGTATTTTAAAAGTTTTGAGGAAAAAAACTATCAATTTAAAACAAACATGAATTATATTATGAGATGTTCACCAAGGTATTTAAACAAATGGAAATATATGAGACGAATTATGTCACCATTGCGGAAATTGCGTTACATGGTATGAACTTACACAGTGGTAATTTATTAAACTTAATTAGATTATATATTAGACTTATTTAGATTTGGTATAACACAATGCTGAATTTGATTCATAATGTGTTATTGGTCTCATAAAAATTTCTTTAGATAGGTATATTTTTTGTATAGCTCTCTTGGCGATCGATAAGTCGATGTGGCTTAATTGTGCATTTTTATTACCTTACTTTTATTTGTGTGAATCTGTAAATGGTTTTATGTTGTATACTGAGATTACTATAGTTAACATAATAACTATTGATTCACCTGTGAATATAAAATAAAATAAAACAAAAATAGTCATAAAAAGAGGATAAAATATGGCAGTTAATAGACTTTCAATAGTTATAATGAATATTAATCACAATCACATTTTGGTTTTAAATTTAATTGAATTGGATTTTTATTATTTAAGCATTCATGACTACTTGTTTTTCTTATTTTCATAAGTTTCTGTTATATATCTTACAAGTATTATTTTATTTCTAGGTATTTGGTCTCGGTAACAAGACATATGAACATTATAATGCTGTGGCAATATATTTAGACAAACGACTTGAGGAACTTGGAGCAACTAGAGTCTTTGAAATAGGACTTGGAGATGATGATGCAAAGTAAGAAAAAGTCTTATGATATTTAATAGGTATTCAAACATTTCAATTTTAAATTGTTTCCATTATGTTATAAAATTGATTTGTTGAAAATCAAATTTCCTAATAAACTTCATGTTGTTATCTTTCAAACACACTGTTTGTTTTCTTTACAACAGCAAACATTAATTACCTTTAATGCATTATCTAACGCATGCATCAATTTAATAAGATAACAATAGGTACTGTTGTTCGTAGTTTAATAAGTAGGTAATTTATTTGCAGCTGAACACTGTACCAGTGTAAATATTATAATTATATATATATTAATAAAGATAGGGTGTGCTGTTAGTTTTGTAGATAATTTTTATGTCATTCATAATTATTATTGAATTTTCCCTCAATTACAGCATTGAAGATGACTTTATTACATGGAAAGATAGATTCTGGCCAGCAGTATGTGAGAAATTTGATATTGAAAGCACTGGCGAGGAAGAGTTGATGCGCCAGTTCCGTCTGGTGTCTCACAAGCCAGATGAAATACCACCTGAAAATATTTTCACTGGGGAAATCGCCAGACTTCATACCTACCAAGTTCAAAGACCGTGAGTTTCATTAACACAATTTTGTAATCTTCATTAGCATACAATCAAATGGCAAATCTGATTTGTGGACTTTATTTTTAGGCCTTATGATGCTAAAAATCCATTCCTGGCACAAATCACAGTCAATAAGGAGTTACACAAAGGCGGTGACAGATCATGTTTGCATGTGGAGTTAGATATTTCAGATTCGAAAATGAGATATGAAGCAGGTAAATAACACACTCGGCAATCACAAAATTATCTTGCGAGTCTCTTGTACCAATTATTGTATTTTTAACTTGTGATGTTTCTTACAGGTGACCATATTGCTATATATCCCATTAATGACATAAATCTAGTAGATCGCCTCGGCGCTCTAACCGGAGCCGATATGGACGAAATCTTTTCATTAATTAACACTGATCTCGAAAGCAGCAAGAAGCACCCGTTCCCTTGTCCTACATCTTACAGAACTGCACTGACACATTACTTAGAGATTACAGCATTGCCTCGCACTCATATATTAAGAGAACTTGCTGAATATTGTACAGATGAAGAAGTAAGTATTAAAAACTGACCCATAGTCACATGCTTTGAAGCTGTCTTGGCTCTCTAATATATAAAAATAAAAAACCTTTCTTCAGACTTTTTTTTGTTTTTGGTCCTCTAATACTAATTAAATAAAATCCTTGTCTTTTTTAGGATAAGAAAAAGCTCCTTCTAATGTCAACTAATTCTCAAGACGGCAAGGACCTCTACCACTCATTTGTGGTTGATGCCTGCAGAAACATCGTTCACATACTTGAAGATATTAAGTCATGTAAACCACCTCTCGATCATCTCTGTGAATTATTGCCTCGCCTACAGCCCAGATATTACTCCATCTCTTCAAGTCCCAAAGTGAGTCTTATTTCAACTGAATGTATTGATTTAATATGATTTAACTGTTATTATTATTGGAGGAGTGTGATAGCGCAGTGGTTTAGCGCCTGGTCTAGCGATTGCGGAGGTTAAGCAACTTTCGCAAGGGTCGGCCATGGGATGGGTGACCAAAAATTTAATACCTCGGGCTCCTCCGGGCTTCGGAAAGCACGTTAAGCCGTCGGTCCCGGTTGCATTTGCAGTCGTTAACACCCACCAATCCGCATTGGACCCGCGTGGTGGGTTATGCCCATCCTCCTTACTCCTTATCCACCCATAAGGAAGGCCTGTGCGCCAGCAGAGGGGCAATTAATAAAAGGGCTGATGGTCAACTGTTATTAATGTAGCTGTGATGCGTTGCAGTTACACCCAGAAACGGTCCACATAACAGCAGTGGTGGTGGAGTACAAGACGACGACGGGGCGCGTGAACAAGGGCGTGGCGACCACGTGGCTGGCGCAGCACAAGCCCGTGACCGGCCGACCACTACCCCGAGTGCCCGTTTACATTCGCAAATCACAGTTTAGGTATGTATTTCGAAATGGTTAAATCCAAAAGCCTTAGAACCAGGGATAAAATATTGTACCGGTAAATTAACCGTTACCTCGATATAAATTATTATTATTGGAGTTTGCGACTTTACTATGAAAAAAATATCGATATTAAAAAGGTTGAATTACGAGAAGGTATACCTAAATAAGAAAACCAATCGCATAGAACTCTGTGTAAGTGGCAACGTCGCATTCGCGGGCAGTTTTCGGAATAAAAATAACGTTATTTTTTTCGTTTTTTACCTAAAAATTAACGTTATTTATAAAATTATTTTTTAAAATACCGTTAATGTTAAAAGTAACGGTAAAAAAAGTAAGAAATAATGTTACATTTTCAAATAACGTTATCAATCTCTGCTTAGAACTAATTACATGAAGTTAACAAACAAAATAAACTGCGGCTATATATGGCTAAAATAAGTGTCCTATTAATTGGTAGTCCCCTGACCTTAATGCTAGGATAAACCTGTGTTATGAAAGTCAGTGGTTCGGCTCTTTACATAAAAATATGGCTGCTTGCACAACAGTTAAATGTGAAAGAGATTGCCTTGCATAACGTAACTGTAATTGACTACGTGTGAATGACATGTAGATGACAAATTTTATTTCATTACTTATATTGAGCAATCGCTCAACTAAATCTATGATTACGCAAATTAATCTTTAATTAAGCCACCTTAACATTAACTTCGGCGCCACTCGCGCGAATGTATGATTACGGCATCACATTTACATGCTCAAATGTTCAATTGTTCAAGTTCAACTGTTTCAAGCAAACAATTACTAGAACTATGTTCAACTAAAATACATAATTATAGGTACGATTCCTAGGTACGATTAAACAGTCCGCCGACAAACAGTTGCTAAAATAACCTATCATTCTAAGAGGCTAGCTCCCTTGAAAGACGTTTGAATTTGACGTTTTAAAAATCGTTGGTTAGGCTTATTCCGGTTATCCATCCTGAAACAGCCCGTCATAATACTTGATATTACGAGTATGTTGGGTTGGGGTTGGATAGATGGATACGCGTTTTCCGCCTCAGAGTGGCTGCTTCAGGGTGGATAATCGGAATAAGCCTTGGTTACTGAAAACTTATGTCCCAATTATAGTATAAGCATTGTTATTATTACCGTTTTAAAACGGTAAATAAATAAAAAGGTCTCTTTGGATGAAGCGGTAACAAAAATTTTCAAGTGTGACTTTGTCTAGAGTGGCAGGTTGCCTGAAAAGCCTACACTAGTCTACGTCAGCAATAGCATGAGAATATCTCACACAATTATAACTTAAGTTACTATCAGTACCTTACCTATTTAGATTAACATCAAAAAGCGATCTCCTACTTCATCACTTTCTGACCTGTGAGACGGTGTTAATATTTTAGCTGTTAGTAGAGAGTAGACATTCATTGCCTGCTGTGTTTGATGTTCTTTTAAAATCAACGAACATGCCAGGCAATGTACCTCTACTCTCTACTAAACTAACAGCCATAGTAGCCGGCAAACATCTCGAAATCGGTTGGGGATTGCGCAGAACGCGTATTTTGGGTATGCGTAGCGGTGAGGTACGGTAGACGGCACGCTGGGCTTCTACAATCTGTCAAATTTCTTCAATCATTTTTAAACTTTAAGTCGAGAAATTTAAGGTTCAAAATTCATTGTAGATTTTTGACAGTTTTGTATAACTTGATATGCTGCTGACTGTACGCGGGCGGCGGGAGAGGGGCGCGCACTATTGGTCGCTCGCAAGTGCACATGCACGAACTTATCCTTACACCGTCGAAATAGCGTCAAGATGTTTGCCGGAATCTGGAAGATAATGAAAACCAGGCTTAGGAATAAGTTAGTTGTTAATTACAATCTGACCGTAGTAGGTGAACTATAATGTCCGTCCGATAAAATTCACATTTGAATATTATTTTCAGATTACCTCTCCAAACGCAGACCCCCATCATCATGGTGGGCCCCGGGACCGGCTTCGCGCCCTTCCGCGGCTTTCTGCAGGAGCGCGCGTACGCGCGGGCCAACGGGAAAGTTGTCGGCGAAAACGTTCTATACTTTGGATGCAGGCATCGTAACGAAGATTTCATTTACCAAGAAGTGAGTTATTCAGCTCGTCCAATGGCATGATAATTTTGGCTGATTCACAAATCTTCCACCAGGGGCCGTATCGGCTAACAAATCGAACTTCGGAAAATTTGCCGATTTTCAAATTAAAACAGATAAATCTAAGTAAAGGATTTCGTATTGTACCCAGTGTATTGAGCCCCAATCAGGCCAAAATGGCGGAGACCAATTCATGATGTCACACGAACATCGATATCTGTCAAATAACTTTGGCAAATAGTACAATACGAAATTCCTTACTTCGATTTATCTGTTTTAAGTTGAAGCTCGGCAGACCCGCTGAAGTTCGAAAAGTTATCCAGTAGGGCCCCAGTTGGTTCACTGGTACCAACTTGGCGCTAGAGTAGATTTAGACCTCTAATTTTGTTGTTTGCTACCAATTTTTGGATGTTGGAAGTATTTTCGTAAATAGCCATTTTTCTTCCAGCACATTTTGGTTTTCTTTTTTTTAATTCGATCTTTAATTCATTTACCGTCCATAATCATTTTTAGATATATTTGAAATAAACGGGAAAATTTGATGTAAATGCCCGTACAAAGGTCTCCAGCAGCAGTAGCGCCACCATGCGGGAAATGTGACATCTCGCCATTCTATCGCAGTTTTAAATTGCTATATATCGATTTTCGATCTCTAATATACCTATCATGTTTTAGGAATTGGAGAAATATGAAAAGAACGGTGATGTTGAATTGAACGTGGCTTTCTCGAGAGACCAAGAACACAAAGTTTACGTAACTCATCTTTTGCAACAAAATATTGACAAAGTATGGGACATCATTGGAAATCGCAATGGTCACTTTTATGTTTGTGGGTAAGTAATTTGACGTCTAATGGATACACAACCACTTAAAAAGCAATCAATTTTGATTTAGTTTTTTTAAATAATATATTATTTATGTTTATGACTTGATTTCATGATCAAATCATAAATCTTATTGATTTTGGGTTTCTTTCGTGTGCCTACCTAACATTATTGATTTTTTTTTCAATATAATCTCCAAAGAATACGCTATAACTGCTAAACCTGCAAGAAACGAGCATGAACTGCATGATACTAAAAAAAAAACAAAAATCAAATTTTTCTTATCCCATTTTGTTCTTTCTACAGAGATGCAAAAAATATGGCTGTCGATGTGAGGAACATCGTTTTTAAAGCCGTCCAAGAAAAGGGCGGTCGAACTGAAGCAGAGGCTGTGCAATTCCTTAAGAAATTGGATTCCATGAAGAAATATTCCTCTGACGTTTGGAGCTAAACCAATACTTTTCTACTATAGGTAAATTATTTGCAACTAGGCAATAAAATTTGTTATTCGATGTAACACCCACGTAAATCTATTGTGATAATCAAATAATATTGTGGGCACAAAATATTCAATCTTATTTATGACAGTACATGTATCCAAAGATAGTGGATATTGTAGTAAAATTCTGTACAAATATGACTTTCCTTCTTTTTATTTCTAAATTTAGTTTTATATTATGACGAAATGATACATTCATAAAAGAAGATAACATGCGTATACTTGCTAAATGTCAAGGAAATCCTTTTGTTTGTATTCATAATTGTTTTGAAAAGTTTTTTCTTATTATATTATTATCGTTGAACTTTTCCTATCTGTTATTTTATTATGTCATAAATAACTATAATAATTATGTTTTAAAAAAGCCTTTAAAATAATAGGGATTCTTGTGATGTAATCTTACTTCTTGTTCCAACAACAATGAGTTGCATACAGATTTTAAAATATTGTTTATCATTTGGATGTTAAAATATGATTAGAAGCATATTTTTGTATTATTGACCTTTTATACAGTTAGAAGTTAAAAGTATGGTGTTTAGAAGTTGAACTTGCTGTTGTGTTAATCATTTTTACGATTTGTTGGTAGGTAAACTATGTAGGTAATAAGTAAGTGGACTGGGAAATAATTGTAAGAGAATAAATATGTGTAATTTTTTATATATTACTTCAATATAACTTTAATAGTGATGCCTGTTTTATTTACTATTTAGTTCATATTTTAGTAGCTTCTGAAGCGATTTCATTCATAGGTCAATAAGCGTATCGTATGCTGACGCAGGCGACGACGCCGTTTACTCGAGAGAGATTTTGTAATGCATGGACATGCCGAGCTGTGAACTTGTCCCAGCAGGAAAAAAATACATCCTGTAACTAAGTCGATATTAAACGGACTAGTAGACGAAGCTTTTTTAGAAATTTGAAGGGATGAATTTGGTTTGTACCAATCCCAGGTGCTGAAATGGGTTTTCAGTTGATTTGATATTTCCAAATATTTGGGCGTGTTGGCAGTAGTCTCTCCTTGAAGTATAGGAGCTCTCGCAGACTACAGACTTTCTATCGGCCGATAGTTTGGTCGGGTCTGTAGTTTGCGAGAGCTTTAAGAGTTTCCACCCTCACTCTCACGTTCGATCGTGGGCGTAAGACTTGCCTGGGAGAAAATGTGATTTAGGTAGGTAACTCTCTTACCCAAAATTTTGTCCATGCCCAAAACTAAATTTGCAAAAGAAGTTATGTCGAGTTGAAAATCCCTAAGTTCGTATATAGTTACAGAATATAAGTACTACCTACGTAGTTACGCTAGGCCAATATTATTATTTTTAAGTTATTATTGTATGATTGACAACAGGTGTTCTAGAATAATCAAAGATATTCCTCAAAGAACGCAGTGAAATATTTTTTACAGGTGTCGTTTTACAAAATCCAAATTAAAATAACGTGCCGGACTACAGCTGCGCCACAAAAAAAAGTTGGAAATCTGACTTTTTGACTATGCCATGATGAAGTCGATAATTTGTCGCCAAAAACCAGAATTTGTCGGTCTTGCGTTTAGGAGATACGAGTGGCGCAGCTGTAGAGACGTCTCTAGAGCTGCGCCACACAGATCTCGCAAACGGAAGGTCGTAGTAGCGAAAATCTAATTACTCGTGGGTGTAGCCGGTAGTTTTTCACCAAGAACCAGATTTTGTCGGTCTTGCGTTTAGGAGATATGTGAGGATTAGGGTTGCCAACATGTCTTTGGCGAAATATAGTATTTTTCAAATTAAGCTGAAAAAAATATAGTACACTTAAAAAAAATAGTATTTATAGGCAAATATCTTTTTTTCTATTTTTTTTTAAAACTATTTTTTCAGTTTTTGCATTTTTACCAAACTAAAGTTTGAAAAATTTGAATGTGACATTGATGCAATAAGACAGATACTTTCGGAATTCAGCCTGCCTAGCATGACCGATTTATATCGCGTGATATAGCGTTTTATCACGTTTAACTGTCAAAAAGACAAAAGAATTTGACAGTTCAGTGTCGATAAAATGCTATATCACGCGATATAAATCGGTCATGCTAGGCAGGCAGATACTATATACACTACACGCTATCGAATCAGTCAAAATACACGATAACAAATTTAAAAAATTAAAGATTTCTTTCTTAGCGGTCGATGTTAAAAATATAGTATTTTTGCGTACTATATATTTCTTAAACAGTATATAGTACGCAGACCCAAAATATAGTACAATACTATATATTATAGTACGGTTGGCAACCCTAGTGAGGATACGCTGTGGAGACCTTTCTATCTGGATCTTAAGAAAGGAAGGTAGTAGTGAAAATCTGATAACTCGAGTGTGTAGCCGTTAGTTTGTCGGATTTTGTCACCAAGAATCAGAGTTTGTCGGTCTTGCGTTTAGGAGATATGTGAGGATACGCTGTGGAGACCTTTCTGCCTGGATCTCGAGAACGGAAGGTCGTAGCGATAATGATTACTCGTATGTGTAGCCGGTGGTAGTTTTCCCGAGTTTATCCTTAAGTTACAGACTTGGTCGACACCCCTTTCTAGAGAAACAAGGGGTTTGTTTTTTTATGATTATAGTCTTAAGAGCCGAATCCAGAATGCGTTAGCAGTATAGTTGTTTTGTATTATTTTGTGTACCTAGTTAATATTAAATCCTAAATTTATATACACAATTACTTGTATTGGTAAAGGATGCATAGACTTGTGTAAATGAAAAATGATGATTTTAAACGATAATTTATTGATTTAACCGCAAATATATTAGTTTATTTACAATAGGGACGTCAACAAAATGCAAACAGAGAACCAACTACCTGTATCTGTTTATCAGTACACTAACTGGTTTATTCAAAAGCATACCAACTATTCCAACACGTGAAATTTAAAAATAACACTTGTATGGTACTTCATAAAATCTAATCGCGACTCAACGTTGTAAAAATAACTACGACGAATCGTCACACTAAGCTTCCCCATAAGCTTGCCAAATTAACTACACAATACACATACAAAATTAAATCACTAAGAACAAACACTAAAATTTTTCAACATAATACAAATACTGAATTTACTAAAAGAACACTGAATATTGCTTTTAGAACTACTTAAACACACAAGTATGTACACTATTAACTAAGTCAGGATAACCAAGGTGCTCATTAGTTACTATTCTTTCAAAAATTTACCACAAAGCTTCATTGCTGATGCGATACAACTTGTTACATAACAGTATGTGCCATCTGAAAGGAAATAGATTGTTTGATGGACAAGGGTGAACGTTTAATAAAGTGGCCAAATACTTGGTCAATAATTTATGCTGGAAGTAACAGTTGTGAAAAGCTTATAGAAGAAATTGAAAGAACAGTTTTACAGTAAATTGCAACTATGCAGCCACTTTATTAAATAGTTAAAATAATAATCTGCAAATTTGAAAAACAAACCGATAAATTTATTTTCACTAGAACCAATCACATCTTATTGTACTTTTATACACCAATACTTTACAATATTACAACTATCATACTGTTTCAGTCATTAATATCGTTAAAATAATCACCGGTTTAAATTAGCACTCCAACAAGTTATTCTAAGTAAAATACCTTTATTACAATCAAGGTATGTACTCATAAACTCTAATAATTAACGAAATGAGTGGATGCGGAGTTGACAGTGATAAACTAACCTCTTTTGTGACTAATAATATTTATACAATTAATTATGTACCTTTTTAATTATAAACAAAACCTCTAATAAAGGCACATTTTACAAGGCAATCAAGGCCTTCATTTATACACAAGTACAATAATTTCAATATCGTAAATTATGCAACCGAAAAAGTAGAAAACTAAAAACTGACAGATTTGGCACATTAGTTAAAACAAATAAGCAAATAGTTTTCAAATTTATCATTATTTTAGCTAAAGAAAAATGCGCAACATCCTGTAACAATAATTATAATGAGCGAATCCTAAATTCATTAAAATCTAATATTTTTAAAGTTTAATCGATTTATCGCCACAAAATGATAATTTAGGAAATTGGTCTACAGGAGCCCAAATAAAATCATATAATGTAGGTAGGTACCTTATTATTACAACCATTAGCACTATATTTTACGAAGAAATCTACACCATCGTATAAGTGTATTGTAATTTTAATGTTCCTGGTGTGGGAGCTTAGACAAAACGAGTATCAATAGTAAGTTACAAACGAATAGGAGCTTTAAAACTAAGTTGGCTGTAAAAGCATGTACCACAGTACATATTCCTACTATCGTTTCAATTTACTACTTATACATAAATGAGTCAATTAGATATCTGTTTTTAAAACGTATATCAAAACTGAAATGAGAACAAAATATTTATTAATTTAAGAGCTTACAAATGACAACTCGTACAAACTAAACGCAAGTGAGTGACTACTCGAAGTTTCACCGGAGCGTCAAGGAGCCAAATTATGTACAAATTATGCGTCAATACAAATGCAATACCATAAAACTAGTCAATAAGGTGATAGCGTCGAAGTAGTGGCGCCGGCGCCGGCCCGCGGCGCGCGCGCTCACGAGTCCGCGGGGATCTCCCACTCGGCCAGGCCGCGCTCCACTAGTTCTCGGTTCAGGAATATCACTTGCTGCAACAGAACCGACTAACCAGCTTAGTCACCCCATATCAGGAAATGTGGTTCATATCATTCATCAGCCCTCCAGCATGACCGCTGAAACATGATATATTCACATCGCATCGCGTTTTATCGACATTCAACTGTCAAAACCCATTGTCTTTTGACAGTTAAACGTGATAAGTCGCCATATCATATCGCGTTTCACAGTTCAGAGGTCATGCTAGGGGGGCAGGTTTTATCATTGATAATAATTATGTACAAGACTGTTGTTTTACATATTGCCATAGTAGCAATTGGAAACATAGTTTAATTTGGTTGGAAAGTAAATTGTCCTATTTTGGTTATTTAAAAACTCATTGGTTTATAAAAATTTGGTAATAAAGCCAGTTTTACTTGTTCTGGATAAGTTTTAGTAAATACATGACAGATATTATTTCATAAAAATTCTGTTCTATTTTATTTTTAAATGTTATTGATACAATAAAACTTAGTCAAAGTTTTAAAATACCAAGTGGGCCAATCACAAAGGCCCGGCGGGCCGCAGGTTGAGTATGGCTGCTCTAAGCCTTTGTTGTGGAATACATAAATCCTCCCCTATTCTACCTCTGTATGCATCATACTCTTTGTTTTGTTTAGTATCGTCATATTTGTTATAAAGTTTAGTATTATCTTTGCTTCAACAACCCAAACAACTACCTATTATTCTAGTTTTCTGTTTGATAAAATAAAGGCTGATAGATAATCTACGCGACACCTAAATTGTTTTGTTACTTCTCTAGTTTGGTTATCAAAAATGTACTTAATTATTTGGTTATCAAAAATGTACTTAATTACGTAGTATTTTTTAACAATGTTTGTAATAAAATATTATCTATATAGGTAGTAACAGCTGCTTTATCACAAAGAAATTATTAACGTTTCCTTTAATGACTTTCTAAAAGCTTCGTACAAACGGTACAATGAGAAACATGGATTTTAAACCTAGTTACATTCACAAGATTACGCAAGCTTAAATTTGACCCCAATTTATTGGGCACATTTTGTACAAGGTCTGCTTAAGATGTTTATATGCCGAGGTCACGGGACAGGCATCATCGCCACCCGGAAATATAACGAGTTCCTACAGATTGGCGGTCACTTCACTACCCGCGTCAGTATAGGAACCAGGGATTGATAACGTTATTTTTAAATGTAACGTTATTTCTTATTTTTTTTACCGTTACTTTTAACATTAACGTTATGTCAACAAATAACGTTATTTTAGATAATTATGTTACATTAAAATTAACGTTATTTCAGTAAATAACGTTAATTTTAACGTTAACGTTATTTCTTACTTTTTGATAGTTACTTTAAAATTAACGTTATTCTAATTAATAACGTTACTTTTTACCGATAATTTTAACGCTATATTTAACGGTATTTTACCGGTACAATAATTTTAACGTTATTTTTACCGATTAAATGTTTTAACGGTATTTTTAACGTTTTTTTTGTATCGTTTTTTTTTTAACGGTATTTCAATCAGAGGTGATTAATATAACGTCTAGCGCAATATTCTAGCGCGCTATCTATGCATAGCGCACATCGCGCGCTATGTAAGTAGTCGTTATGACGCTAGAAATATAACGAGTAGCAACTAGCAGCGGGCCGTTGGCCGGCAGCGGGCGAGAGGCCGCGTTGGGCGCGCGCGGGCGGGCAGTCGTCGCGTAAGCGCTATTGGTATCGGTCGCGTTATGAACGTTATTCTCGCAGCCAGTCGCAGCACGCTAGGCGCTAGGTACTTATCGCGCGCGAACTTATTTGTCATAGTGACTTTGTGTATCTAACACGTTATTGTTAAATAAATTAGGACTTTTGGGACACATAACTGTTAACTGGGTATAATATCGCGCGCGACCTTATAATATTGTGTTAGTTCGATTAGGACTGTTATGTTATGACACAACTAAGTCAATTAGTTATTACGTAAATTATATAAATTATATATTTTTTTTAACTAGAAAACACTGTCTAGTGATCCTTAGTTAAAAAAATGAGTGCAAGCGATTTTCGGCCTTATTAACATTATCAAAATAACGGTTTTTATTGAATCTTTAAGTTAGTAAACGAGAATACGGCAAAAAAACAACCGAATTTCAAATGTCAATAAGGTCGAAAATCGCTTGCACCGGTTTTTTTTAACTAGAAAACATTGTCTAGTGATCACAAGTAAGAAAAATGAGTGCAACTGATTTTTGACCTTATTGACATTTATCAAAATAACGGTTTTTATTGAATCTTTAAGTTAGTAAACGAGAATACGGCAAAAAAACAAACCAATTTCAAATGTCAATAAGGTCGAAAATAGCTTGCACCGGTTTTTCTTAACTACTGATCACTAGACAAACTTTTCCTACCTTCACTTGTTTTTCCGACATACGTTTGTTCTTCCGAAATCGTATAATTCAATAATAGACAGTTCTAAGCCCGAAAAGTATGAAAGAAAGTTCATTAGTTTACTGCTTTATTTTATTTAAGACTAAAATGCGACGTATTAATAAATATCATTTTTGTATAGCGCGCGATCTGTCTAACGAACGACGTGTGACGTAACGTATTACGAGATCCAACGTGCTGCATCTAACGCGCCAGCCAGCCGCCCGCACGCTTCCTGATAAATAGCGCGTTATAACATAGCGTATTTAATAGCGCGCTAGAAATCAATAGCATATAGTCTGTAGCGTGCTGTTGCTTTATAGGCGTTTTGAACAACTCTAATTTCAATCCCTGATAGGAACTGCCCAATGTCTCACATATTATTAGTAGAACAATATTGTAAATTATTCACAAGATAAGAAAGATAATAACACTAGATCGCTTTTCAAAAAACTTGTATTCTTCTGGTATAAACTTAGCATTTAATTTGATAAACACAATCAGAGATAGATGAAGGTGAACTATTAAATTCCTGACCTCATTTGGTATGATATAAATAATGTATTGGTAGAACTTGCATATTTTTATGTCTTTATGGTCCATACCAAAATGGTAAAAATAACCCTTATAGTGCGTCTTTGTCTGTATGTCTGTCACATGCTGAATAACTCAAGAACTACTAATGCTATCCACTTGAATTTTGGAATGGTTTTAAATGAGGTTTGCCCAACTATTTTGCAAATAAGAAATAAATATAATAAATATATACATACGGACATACATACATATATGATACATACATAGATGTATGTATGTATCATATATGTTGATGTGTGTATGTATACACACATCAACTTTGTCTAGGACTCTAGGGATCAAGGTATTTTTTTCACCTTTCCAAAGTTAGCTCGTTTGTATGGAAAACTATATAGTGGCCCTTATTTTCTGTTGAGTAGTATACTATTGGTGGTAGTGTTGTCTTCGGACGAAATAGATCCCTTTACAATGAGAGTAATTTAACAATGTACAACTAAAGTGGCTAACTTCAGAGCGCTTTCGGTTCAAACGACGTATTTTATACTGCAAAAATTTACTGAAATGTATCCAATAAAAAACCGATAAGCTTGCAACCTTGCGTCTATGCTCGAGGCTTTTGAGATTACTACAAAAAATATATCGTAGGAGCTTCCCTGTCCTCTGCTCAATAGATACAAGCATCGAGCACCATCTTTAGAATGGTTCCGCCAATGGTATTTTGCGGATCCATCCCAAAGATGAGAACAGTATTTCGTACACGATCGAACTTGTGCTTTTCTATTGTCAAATTAATCGCATTGTACATCAATAATCCTGTTTAAGGCGAGGCAGTTTACGACTTTACGAAATTTACTCTTTCATTATGTCTTTAAAATAAGGTTGAATATTGCATAGCTTTAATTGACGCTTCGCCAGAAATTTTACGAATTTTTTTATTGATTTCTGAAATACTGGATCATTTATTAAAAATGTACCTACTCGGTTATTGTGTTAGATCGATAAAACGCTATCCTTTTTGCATAAAAAATCATATCACTGTCGTTGAAAATTACGAAATCTGACGATTTGAAATTTATTTTTATAAGTTTTTATGGTGTTAGTCGGAATTTTTTACAGAGCTACCATGCTATTTTTCAATATTCTGTTTGGTAATTTTGTTTCTTTGTTTCTTTTTCAGTCTATAGTAATATTGTGAAGTAGAATTCTACATCAGTTCTTCATATTGGAAGTTCAAAAATCAGTCTACTCATCGGATCGTGAACTGGCCTCGCCTTAAAGAGACCCACAGAATGATGAGGTGAATGTATGAGGTTACCTGCGGATGCAGGGTGAGGTAGAGGTGCACGAGCGGCAGGCCCGCCTCGTCGTAGCCGGCCACCTGCGCGTGCAGCAGCTGCCCCGCCGTCAGCCCGGCCATGATGCGGAGCGCCTCGCCGCTCCACTCCGGTTCTACAACAATATTTTTTATACACAACGGTTTAGATTAAGAGGATTTATGCGCTATGACACTAGCCGCTGCCAATGGAAAAAAAACATAGTGCTTAAATAAAGACGAAATTGTGAATAGTGTTCTTCTAGTGTACTCCGAATAAGATTCTTGGTACTTTTCATCGCCTAAACTATATTTTCTAGTCTGTCGTTTAGTCCACTTTTAGCAATAAACTAAACGACAGGATATAAATACAATAAATAAATACAAAAACAATAAATAAATACACATAAAAATAATCAACACATAGGAAGCCAGTAAGTTGTGTATGATTGTTTTTGTTATGTATAAAACAGCAGACTCTTGTTTATGAGAAGTTAGTCATGTTAACTTGTAAAAAAAAATATGTTATTTTAAGGTTAAATATATTTTAAGTGTTAGCATTAGCAGTTTTGATTTCTCTGTTTAATCTTTAACCATAAAATAAAAACACTAGTTAACAATCATAGATACTCACCAGAGCAAGAAAATGGAAAGCATAATTATTATGATTTGATGAGCACTGTTCAGGAAAACACGACAAGAAACTAAATGATTATATTAAGAGCATAAATGCAGAAATACATTAATAAGTTGCCATGAAAAAAATAAGTAAGGCAAGGCGTTATAGAAAATGTAACATGAGTTATCAAGAATGAAATGAATGTAGCAAGGGTAAAGAAGTAAATTAACCATTGTTTGCTGGTTTCACGAAGGCCAGAAGGGCTTCTGTTGCCTGGAAGGGCAGTGTCATGAAATCTGAACGGATCTGCTTCAGCTGGTCGTTGTCGACGGTCAGGTAGCCGCCGAAGTCGACCAGCTTCACGACAGACGTGTCATTCTCTTCCGACGTAGAGATCACTTGGGCACGATACCAATTGTTCTCTGTAGGCGCAGCGCATATTGATCCCTCTGTAATCAATAATTCGATTTTATCTACCTACAAATATGTAAAACATTAATGGCAATAATATCCAAAACAATATTTATTGCGAAAATAAATAGTGATATAATCTGATATATATTAGATAGTGAAACAGTGTGAGTCAGCACCATTTTTGGTATCTTGCAAATTTTAATATTACCGTAATGATTATGAGGACACAGCAAAATCAGTCCTTAGGTAAGGTCAAGGTTCAATGAACTTACATAAAGAGCACCCGAGCAAATAATGTGTAATGTATGATGATTTTTTTTAACAAAATTTTTTCTGTGGACAAGAATAATAAAAAATGATAAGGCAATGAGTAAGCTTGTGTATATTACCTTTTACTGGGCGTGGGAGTGACGGCACATCCGGGTTCTGGTAAGTAGCAGCCATGAGGCGGTGCAGCGCGTGCAGCGAGGGGAAGGTGGGGTGCAGTGGCTGCTGCAGGAAGAAGTGGCCCGCGCTCACCAAGCACGTCATAATTGTATCGTTGTTCACTGATTCCACTAGCTGCAACCGACACACTCAGAATTAACGTTAGCATAGCTATAATGGCAGGATAATTTTGCTGATTCACAAATCGTCCACCAGTCGGCGCACTACCGCTAACATGGCGCTAGTGTAGATGTAGACCTGTCATTATATATTTTTCTATGTGTTTGCTATAAATTTTTGGATGTTGGAATCAAATTTTCGTAAATATTACTTCCAACGTGATTTTCTTTTTTTTTTCAATTCGATCTTTAAATTATTTTACTGTCTAACATCTATATTAATGATTATTACTATAATTTTAGTTAATAATTTAAAATAAACTGAAAAATTGGGGGTAAATGCCCATAAAAAGGTCTTCAGTAGCAGCAGGCGCCACCAAGTGGGATAAATTTTATGACAGCCCACCATTCAAAATGAACTATCACTCTATACAATACTTGTTTTTTTTTATAATCATTGGCTCTTAATAAACTAATACTCACTTGAAGGAACTCTGGCACTAAGGGAGCCAGCCTTTGATATAATTCAGCACTGATCTCTTGAAGTGAGAAATTGGGGAATCTTTTCTCTGGGAACTTTTCTTTAATCATTTCTAATGCTGTTTCAATTTCGCTCTGAGTTCCTAAAATCAAGAGCCATATAAATAATATGTTATTACGCTGACAACACTTAACAGAATATTAATATTCTTTAAATGTTCTGAATTATCTACCTTCAACTGCACAAATTTTTAATTTAACAGAATCAGGATGTCTCCTCACGTAGACACTTGCACCAGTTTTGGCTTTAATTTGAGTTACAAAACAACCATGTTTCCCTATCAGAAGACCAACCAGGGTCTGTGGTATAACAAATTGATGTATCCTAAGCCCAGTATCAGAGGGGACCATATTCAAGGTTGTTGGAGGTGGACTAGCAGCCTCTGAACATCCTTTTCCACTGTCACTTGAACCCTGAAAGTTATATAAAGTCTTGAAGTTTTTTTTTATATTCATAAAACCAGATCATATGACATATAAAAGTAAAGAATAAAAAGTTGAACAGTTAAGGTCAAGTGAAATGCAACAAAACTGATATAATGCATGTAATATAAATAAATAAATTTTACCTCACTATGGTTGTCTGAAAAGTGACACATAGATGGACTAGCTAACATAGGATCAACTGGACTATGATTAGCAGAATCTCTTTCTGAAATGTGTCTCGTTTGTGCTGTTGAGAATCTGTTTTCACTGTCATTACTGTCACTAGGTTCATCAACATCATCATTATTATTCATTGTCATATCATCAGTCTCTGCAACAGTGCTATTTTCAGTAATGTCCACTTCAGATGGAACCATATCAAATTTTGTACTACTCTGTCGAGACAATTCTGCATCAATTCTGTCTTCAATACTATCCTTAGAGTTCACAATGTTTGTGTCTGCATTTGTTTGGACTGAACAAACATCAATATCATAATTGCTGTAAGTACTTTCTGATTTAGTTGGAGATATCTGATCAGAGCAAGACTCTGTTACAATGAATGAAGACTCTTTTGTACAAGTGTTAGCTGCAACAAAACTTTGAATGTTACTTCCGAATGACATCTTTTTCTCCTTCTCAATAGATTTCTTCTTTATTATTTTCTCTATTTCTATATCTACTTCTTCATCTGTCAAATGTAGCGGTGAAGATCTTTGTGAGCCACTGCCGTTGGGAATTATGTCAATTGGTGTAGATTTAATTACTGAACGCTCTGCTTTGCCAAGAGGGGAACTATTAGATGCCTCAAACTGGGCACTTAATGCTTCAGCTAGTTCTTCTTGCAAACTCTTCAGTTTCTCTCTTCCTCCGGGGTCAGATTTGGCATACTCCCTCTTTTTTCGAAACCAAAAAATGCCCAACAACACAGCTATTGATGGTACAGACCACATAAGTAATTGACGACAAGGTGCCATTGTAATAAGCCACTTTTATTAATAATCTAAAACAAAATAATAACTATTAGAAATAAGTAAATGTAAAATACTTATCTTATAGTAGTTTCTTGAATGGAAAGAAGATTTTAATTAATTTTATTAGAAGTTCTGAGTATTTTTTATTCCAAACTTCACATATTATATTCCAAGGTCATTTTTGTTGAATTGACTCATCTTAGTGTTTTCATATTAATGAGAGACATAAATGTCAAGATTGTAACAATCTTGTCTGTATAAATATAAAATTGAATATTCGCTGTGTTGTTGTCCTGATTAGATAAATAAATGTCTGGTCTTTTAACACGAAACATGAATTTTAATTCATCAAATGCAAGGCGGCCACATGAGGCCGGACTACAATGGAATATCTGTTGTAAGTCATTTTCCCGTACCTGACGGGTTAAAGTGTGAAAATTGTTTCAATGTTAATAAATGTCAAAATAATCTAAGAGTATTTAAAATGAATTAGTTCTAAAACACATTAGGATTGTTGACAGAATAAGTCTTTTGATAACATGAATAAAGTATAGTTAATTTTAAACAACCATAAGTAAATGTTTGAGAACTTCTTTGTCATCAAAAGTATGTTATCAAATAAACAATAAAAATGAGGAACTCAGGGCCATTTTTATAAACATAAAAATGCAATACAAACCAATTTTAATTTTGAAGAATAATAATTTATTATTATAACTGCTTAGCGACCAATTTTTGTTTCAACTAGGTACTTTATGAAACCGTGTTTTTTCTATAAAGTATACTTACTGAATTCGTAAATATAATGAGGAAGGCGAATACAAATTTAGATAAGCAATTGACCTACTTTACTTACCAGTGTTAGCCATTCCATTATATCAGATTCAATTCTTTTTATCATAGAATTAATTATTATTGTACCAAACTTTTATAGGTTATTTTTCATCTGCGCCACGGATTATAAATGAAAACGACAATATTGCAAAATAACACCTTGAGTTATGAATAACCTAAATGAGTGCAAAGAAAGGCACATGTATTTATTACACGTTTTCAAATCACTACTGTACTGATCTGATTTAGAGATAGTGAATACCGCTCGAGGCAAATTTTGTTCACGAATGTACGACCACCACCTTCTTACGATTCCTTTTCACCGTAGACACGTACACGAGAATGATCAGACTAAAAAAATACGTAGACACGTGTTTCCGAAAATTTTAGCAACTAAAAACGTATAGCAGTTTACTTATCGAGGGTCACGAGCAATGTGTGAAAAAGCTACACAACACGTAAGCAAAGTGATTACAAAATGAAAGGTTACGCAATTTTAACCCTGTCCAAGTGACTTCGTAAATGGTGATAGGATAGGTCCTAAGTTATTTATATATTGAAATATTTATTTGTTTGGAAACGACGGTAACAGCATCGTGATTTACGAGCCTACCTACTAGCTGAACCCTATGGATGGTCCTAATGTGGAAGCTGGTTACCGGCAAAATCCAAGAGGGTACTTACTTTGATTTTCAATAAATAACTTTCGCACTTTCTGGAGATCAAATGAAAACAATCCAAAAAACTGAATAAACGATATTACTGCCAAATTTCGCTAAAATTAGTCCAACAATCCACGTGCTCACAATGTTTTCGAAGCACAACAAAATTCAACATGGCGGCTGCAAGCCTCCAAATTACACTTCTCTATGGCCAAGGCAAGAGGGTTGCGTTCAGAGCCTTAGAGCGCGAATTTAAATTTTTCTTTATTCTAAATCAAATAAAATCCGTTTTTTGAGGATCTACCTTAATTTTTTTAGAATTAGACTCAAAAACATCAAAATACAAAATAATGTCAATTGACAGTGACATTTTTTCTACAGACAAACGTCAGAGCGTTTTCCAACCACCGATTTTGATAGTTAAAAAGTTGCAACGCTCTGATGTTTGGATCGGGATGGTTGTGACTACAGTTGCTGTCGGGAAACATTCCGAATAATTCCTTTGGAATACTTCCGAATTATTCTGAATTATTCGGAAACATTCGGAATATTTCGATTCTCGAAATACAGGAGTAACGATAAAAAAAACAGCAAGCTAAAACCCAAGTTTTACAAATCGCAACCCGCCGTAACATAAGTAGGTATGTAATAGGTACCTACCTATTTCCAAAAATAATATATTTTTTATTTTTTCGAGGTTTGCCACTATGTTTTAGCTACCACCTATTTGTAGTGTTCTACAGCTTTGTTTAATTGCCACTGATAATTGTAAAACTATAGAAAGTGGCCATAATTATTATTATACAGGTTTAAGATCAGATAAAGTCCAACCATATACATCTGGTCTTAAATCTGTGTTTGGCTACTTTTCATGGTAGGTATTACTATTATCTGTGGCAATCAAAAATGCTGTAGAACACGACCATAGCTAAATCATGTGGTAAACCTCGAAAAATAATAAAAAATTGCTCTACATATGTAGGTATGTAATAAAATAAACACTTTAACTTTACTTACCCTTAATAAAAAACAATTCCCCATTACCATCAATGATTCACTGAGTTTTAAAATCACGAAGTATTCCCGAAGTATTCTGAAAACTTCTCGGCGGGGTGCGGTGAGCGGGCGAATACTTCTCCGGGGGGAGCCGCGCTGCTCGCCACTCCCCGATCGCCGCGCCCGCGCCGTGCCGCCGTACTATTATGTATTCTGTGCCGCCGCCGCCACCCGCCACTAGATGGCGCCACGCGTCACGCACCGCGGTCCGCGCAAGAGTTGTTTGTCCATACCGTTCGTCCGTCATCGTCGCCTCGGTCGGGCGGGTATATTATTTTCTAACAAGATTGACCTATGATCTAAGACTAATATTGATCTGAGCCTATATTTTTTTTTTATTTTTTTTTTTTTGAAAATTTCTGATTGAAGGAAACTTTCCGGGAAGTATTCCGGAATTATTCGGAATCTTTCGGAAGTTTTGCAACTGTAGTTGTGACAACCGAACGTCACGCTCTAATGTTTGGAATGCCGCGCGCCGTTAGAGCGTTTGGTTGTAGATAGGTTGCACTCGGAGCGTAGGTTCGGAACGCGGCCAAGATGAGTGGCTTCATTCCAACAGACTAATCGCTGAGTCACCGATTGCCATAGAGTACATTTTAACCATGGAAAGTAAAAAAATTGAACAATAGAACAACTTTCAATGGTTCAAATGTAGGTATACAGTGGTGATCAATGTCTGCGATTAGTCTGGGCTGGGGCCTTACCGCCTAACTCAAAGCGATAGCCAAAGCGATAGCTATGCTCTATCCGTCCTTGGGGCTTACCATCAGCAAATAAGAAACCGTTCAGTTCAAAAGCAGGCCTTAAACAAGACTGCATAAGGCCTGCTTTCATACTAACCGTTATTAAGGTCATAGTACGAAAAAGTAAGGCAGTTCAATATAAGCCCTGCTATAAGGCCCCGGTCATATCATAAGTTCACATAACACAATGACAAGGACGGAAGCCAGAGTCAAAGCGATAGAGTTAAGCCGCGATTACATATTCCAATCTAGCATACCAACTTAGAGTTGCCACCCGTATAATAAGTTAAATTTTAACAATTAATTTAAACAAATAACGCAAAGGTCAACATTGTTTAAGTTTTTTTTATTTTCAATTCTCATCTCAAATCTTATACAATGTTTATCTTTCCGTTATAGGGTCAATTCACTTTTAAAATCGAACTTATTATACAATATTTTATTGTCATGTACGAGCAGCAACCCGAAATTGGTATGCTAAATCGGCGTATGTAATCGCGGCTTTTTTTTTTATGTCGAGGAAATAGTACATTACTGCAGCGGCACGCAAGACAGGCATTGAAGGACGAACGTGAAAACGTGAAAATGCACCTATTAAAGCCGCGATTACATACGCCGATTTAGCATACCAATTTCGGGTTGTCACTCGTACTTGACAAAGTGAATTTACCCTATAACGGAAAGATAAACATTGTATAAGATTGGAGATGAGAATTGAAAATAAAAAAACATAAACAATATCGACCTTTGCGTTATTTGTTTAAATTAATGTTAAAATTTAACTTATTATACGGGTGGCAACTCTAAATTGGTATGCTAGATTGGAATATGTAATCGCGGCTTAACAAACCATTAAAAATCTTTTGAAACTATCGTCCGATAGTTGGGTAGCCTTTAATTTAATCAGTATGAAAAAGTATGCAAGTGCGCTCATTAGGTATAGGTCGATTCTTCATAATATTAAAATTTGAGTTGAGAGTTAAAAATTGGAGTACAAATTCCTTTTTCTCAAACATGCTTGGAAATTCGAACATTATTTTGACAACCTTCTTCGTGCTAAATCGGAGTTTCAGGACAGACCTAAACCACGCCGACAATTTTTGTATGAGAATCCATTACTAACGTGTAATAATGAATTTTCATAGAAACATTGCCTGCGGCTGACCGTAAATGTTAGTATTGAAACTCATTACACACGTGTAATTCAGAAATGGAACCAAATTTTCAATGAAACACGCCAGCCAATGAGGTCTGTGATCATCATCAATATTTAAAATTAGAACTGGCTTTGCAAATGGAAAGTTCCGAATCACGGTAACAGAGTGTCATGAGCGCACTAAAGCCATAGATATAGTATATTAAAAGGGGACTAAAGCCCGCCCATTAATCCGTATTCCTGAGGCGTGTTTTCGTTCAGCGAGCGATTGCTAGCTGGCGCTACCGGTGCTGTTTTCGTTTATGCTAGTGACGTCACGCTGCTGCCGATCGGCAGGTCGCAGCTCGCAATCTGCAATCCTCCTCCAAAGGTGGTTTGCATTACAGAATTCTTCTGTCAGAAGACCTATTAAAGCACTTTTAGTATTTCGGTTCATTTTCACTTCGCGCCAAAAAAGTAACTTGGTTGGTTACCATCGCTTGATAAAAACCCGTTTTCGTTTCCCGCAGCACATGCGCAGCAGTTTGTGACGTCATGAGCTGCGCATCGCTGCGGCCGCTAGCTTAACGAAAACACGCCTCTGGTTACAAAACGTACTAACATACGATTCGGACAGGCGGCATAAAATAACTTTGTACTATCTATGGAATGGATCTTGGCGCGGGAAGTTATTATTGTTGAAATTGTTTGTTGTTTTGTCAAACATTTTATCTTCGATATAAATAAAGTAATTATTTTATTATAAGAATGAGTTCAAGCGAAACGAAAACGGGTTTTTATCAAGCGATGGTAACCAACCAAGTTACTTTTTTGGCGCGAAGTGAAAATGAACCGAAATACTAAAAGTGCTTCAATAGATCTTCTGACAGAAGAATTCTGTAATGATTTTATATAATATACATAATTTAGATAATTTACCGAACTGGATCAACAACATTGGCGTATAGTTGGCAGACTCAACATGACAGCAAGCAGCGATGCAAACCACCTTTGGAGGTAATATACTATATCTATGTTTGGAGGAGGATTGCAGGAGGAGGATTGCGATTTGCGAGCTGCGACCTGCCGATCGGCAGCAGCGTGACGTCACTAGCATAAACGAAAACAGCACCGGTAGCGCCAGCTAGCAATCGCTCGCTGAACGAAAACACGCCTCAGATGTAAAACCTAACTGTAAACTGCAATGCTCAAAAGACATTCACAAGGGTATAAATGTAGGAAGTCTGCATCAAACGTGCAAATTTTCTTGTCAGAAGCATCAGACACAGACAGTGTGTATTTGGATCCTAAAGTAAGTTTTCATACTTATTGAATAAGTACCTACTACCTACCTAGGTACTAATTTACCACTTTGATTTAGTTAAACAGCTAACATCATAACTTTACACGTTCTTTATTTTTGTTGCAGGATTGATTTTTGGCATTTTCGGTGCATGAAGATGCAACGACATTATACAGTATTCATGTAATCTTTTACTTACTACTTTGTCTTCGAAGACGAGATATTTATGTAGAAACTCAAGACGGTGCGATTTGTTACTTTCAACTGTAATTTTAAATAAAAATAAAATGATAGAAACGTTACTATTTGGTTTGAATTTCCGCGCATTATTTGAGAAAAGTACTATACAAGCCTTGGCCGCAACTGGGCATTGATGGACTCATGTATGTGTGCCTCGGCTTCGCCTCGTCCCACATTTTCACGTTCGTCCTTCAATGCCTTTGTTGCGTGCCGCTGCAGTAACGTACTATTTTTTTAATTCTAAAAGCCCCACCCGACTTCAATGGACGTTTTTTATTATAACGAATATTATTATTTCTTGCTTTTTAGAGGTAGGTTTTTTGAAGTCAGTTTTTTGTTTTTCTAAACAATTTTTAATTTTTAGTGTAGGTACCTTCTGTATTAGGCAGTGTTTAAGTAGAAAAATCGGCTCAGCCAAACGTGAGTTAATCGCGGAGAAACATACATACATACGGGTTCAAACTGAGAACCTCCTTTTTTAAGTCGTTTAAAGAACAACACTTAAGATATCCCTTTTCCAACAAAAAAAAAAAATCTTATTCAGTTTATAAACAAAGAAGTTATACGACTGATCATCGAGGTAGTTCACACAAAATCATACTATTTTCGTGCTTTTTTCAAGATTACTTGAAAAGTACTGAACCGATTTCCAAATTTTAAAAAATGGGACCAACTTGGGAGTTTACCTAATGTAATAACGCACTGAATCTAAATAAATAAACTTTGTGATTTATGGTTAGATGGTTTAGATGTTATACATTTTTTCTGTCGTTCTTTCCTGGGTTCACTTTTTTTAAATTTTCCTACACCCATAATATTTTTTTTCTCGTAGTACAGTTGCTGTCGGGAAACATTCCGAATAATTCCCTTGGAATACTTCCGAAATACTCTGAATTATTCGAATATTTAGATTCTCGAAATACAGGAGTAACGATAAAAAAAACAGCAAGATCGGTAAAAAAAAGCAGCAGAAAATAGTTGACACGTTTTTAAATACCTACCTTGTTAGGATTTGTAAAATTTCAAAATTCAATTAAACAAAAAACTTTGCATTTTCGCACAAAATGCTTAGGTGGGGAGAGGTGCCCTCTCACCCTCCCATCCACCCTTAGTTCTAAATTTAACCTTAACTAATAGAAATAAAACCCTGGCAACACTAGCGAAAACGTAAACCTAACCTACGCAGTTGAGCATCGTTCTAGGCTCGTATTATAGAATCAAACTCAAACTCAGATCTCTGCTTGAGTACAGTTAGAAAGGGATGGCGCTATATGCGATGAATAGCACCATCCCTTTCTAACTGTACTCAAGCAGAGATCCAAGTTTGAGTTTGATTCTATAATACCAGCCTCAAATAAGCTTAATCTGAGTCGCGTACTCAACCATCGTTTTAAGCATCATTAGCATGATCCGAGTTTGAGTTTAGTTTGTTGAATCTCTGCTCAAGCACAGTTCTAGAATTAATACTCGACTTAAAACTAGTTTTAAGTAGAGATCAAGGCTTGAGTCTCGTTCTATAATACGGGCCTTAAGACTAAAATTGATCTGAGCCTATGATAAAAATAGTAGATTGTTATACAAGACGCTAAAATTACCCATTGCATACGAGGTAGTTTTATTCCCGAGCTTTAGCGAGGGAATAAATAGAAACCGAGTTACAATGGGTTTTAGCGTCGTGTGTTACACTATACTTTTCACTACGATTGCGAGAAAATAAAATACAATATTAAATAGTTTATACACCTACTTCCGTAAACGAATCCACTCGTTTCTCTATCCTCCACTTCATAATCTTTTTGTACAATATTTAAATAAATGATTTGTGCTTGACGGCAAAAGATTAAAATTATTGTATTTCCTATTACAGTCACACAATTCAATCAGTTTGTAATTATAGAAAATTTCTAAAGATTTCGCGCCATGGTACCTGCTGTAGCAGCCAAGCAACACAAACACGCATTCTACGATTCACTCTGTACACAAAAGTATAAATAAGTCTATGATTTCACCGAAGAGATGCTTTTAGTTCCATTTTCAAAAATAAGAATGAGACACTGGGGGCCTATTACGAAAGTTGGTCACGATAGTCGTCCGCAGTTCGTCGGTCGTAGTTATTACAAATATTCTCAATGTAGCTATCGTAGTCCATAGTCTATTGAACGAATAATTACGGATCCACTAGAGAGAAACTGTCAAATTTACGCAATAATTTTGCTATATCGCATACGCAAGTGCTTTGTAATAGGAATCAATCAGAACGAAGCACGGCCGCAGCTGCGTGTATCGTATTAAACTTTTCGTAATAGACCCCCAGTATTAAGTCGAGCGAGTTTTTATTCGTGATTATGAATAAAGACTTTTTCGTTTTAGTAGGCTCATTGGTAATAGACAAACATTAAAAAAGAAAAAACTTTATCCCCTAGGGCTTATTATGCTATTTTATCTCGACTCTTGTACGTTACAATGACGCACTTTTTGTGCAAGAGGAGTGAAAAATATATTTTTTATCTTTATTTTGAAAAATTCTGATTGAAAGAAACTTTTCGAGAAGTAGGTATTCCGGAATTATTCGGAAGTTTTGCAACTGCGTATCCCGGCTAATATGTACTTCTCCGCCACACGACTTGGGAGTTGGCAATTTTTTGTTGAAAAGGTCAGGATCATTGAAGTAATCCTGGAAAGTTTCAACTCTAGTAAACCAATAGTTTTTCCGAAAAAATTTTTTAAAGTTCAACATTTTGTACTGCCATTTTTGTTGATATTTCGACCAACCATCTTTTTTTTCCTTATTGCGTGTAGGCAAAGGTGTTAGTTCCTATACAGCCACAGATGTTAAGTTATTTTGAATAAAATAAAAGACTTACAGAAATAACTTTTTTATATCCCAATTTAATTTGGAATCGAACCTGCTTTACTCCTGTAGGTCCCGGGTTAGGTTAGACATTTAAGACGAGCGCGTAGCGCAGCGGAGCGTGAGCCTTAAATTTCGAGGTTATTTTTTTTATAACAGACAACAGAAATACCTAACTTTTTTATACTCTAATTTAATTTGGAATCGAACTTGCTTTACTCCTGTAGGTTCCGGGTTATGCAGATATTAGACGGTTCATTTTCGATGCTTTCGCAGTGAAGCATCGAAAATGAAGTGTCTAATTATGTAGATTCATCTTTCATCGCGATGCGCCTTTTTGATGAAAGTCACTAGACGGCCGTTCTAGACAGAGCGGTCACGGGATTTTTGGTAACGATCAAGGAAAAGGTTAGATTCATTTTCATGGGTTGTAGAGTGGTCCCCTAATGTGAATGATGTCGGTCTGCCTGCTCTCAGTGGTTGCAACTTCGAGTTATAGCGCTTACAAGAGGCATCATTGTTTCGAAAAAAAAAACGATCAGAGAAATGGTCAGTTTTAGTACCTATTCAAAGTATGGCGTCTCCGTAGCTGAAATGATGTGGTCTGCCGGCTCTCAGTGGTTGCATTTCAGAGCTATGACGCGCGCAAGTTGCAACAAAATATTTTTTTCGTCAAATTGTATTTTTTAAAAATACTAATCGGAAGAGCTCTTTATTTTAATGAAAAAATGTCTTATGTCATTTTTGTCTAAAATGTATAGTTTGGGCGGAAAAAAATATTATATGTTTTTTTTGTATGGAGTGAGATATTCAATGTGCTCTTACGGCCAATTCCTATTTTTTCTGCCTCAAAACTACTTCTGCGTCAATATTTCAAACGTTTAAAATAATCATACACTATCAACGTGCGCCAAAAATTGTACATTCACACAGCTTGGATTTCGAAACAGTATAAAATCGATTTTTTTTAGTAAAAACTGATTGTTTTGTCATTATTTATTACTTTCTCATCAATTTTAACACAATAAAAGCCAACAACCAACAACCGAAAGCTTCGGTCACTAATGTCACTATTATTACTATGGATAACTTTTTTACCATAATAAATAAAATAAAACCGAAATAACAAAATGCAGCGGGATGTTAAGTAAGGCCCAGGCGGGTTATTACAAACTAAAATAGTATTATTTTTTACAATAAAGAAAAAAGTTTACATCAGATCAATGATTAATATTTAATTCAAATAAATGAAGCTTTTAAAATTATAACGATAGAAACTAAATATTATCATTATTTTTAAAAACCATTATTTTGGGATTTACTAAAAAAAATAAGGCTCGTTTATTTTTCACAAAAGTAAAGATTTTGAAGATATATTAATATTGTATATATGAACATCGATAGAAACAAGCAGAAACTAAAATCATCAATATTTTATTATGCGACGGATAATAAGACGCACCAGTTAATTATTTTTTATACAAACGAGGTAACTTTAAAGCATTGGTTCTCCGCAAGGGATTGATCAAGCTGTGATTTGAAGACGGCTATCAAGAGAGTAAATGGAGGAGATCCAGATCGCAGTATACTTACAACTAATCTATCAGGATTGTATGAGCTGAAGGCCTAGCCAAAGTAACATTTGCAAATCTTCGTTATCGCTTCGCTTTCGAAACATGTATGGGATTGACATAAGGTTTCGTTAACAATCGAAATTTAAAACGTCAAATCCATACATGTTTCGAAGCGAAATGATAACGAAAATTTGCAAATGTTACTTTGGCTAGGGGGGCTGTTTCGAAAAGTTAAAAAAATCGCGTAAATAGCATTAAAAAGTATGGAAATCCTGAAACTGAGAACTTTGGTACATACAGCTCTTAGAATGCCGATCAGATCACTTGGATGTATCATCATATCAGGCGCACGACACCCACTGCTGGGTATAAGCTACCCCCAAGGATCTCCACGACGAACGGTCCTGCACTGCTCGCATCCAGCAGCTTCCCGCGACCTTCACCAGATCGTCGTCCGGTCCGCGGTCGCCATTCCAGAACCTTTCCGCCCCAACGGCCATCGGTTCTTCTCGCTGTATGTCCAGCCTACTGCCACTTCAACTGAGCAATTCTTCGAGCGATGTCGATCACTTTAGTTCTCCTGCGGATCTCCTCATTTCTGATTCGATCACGCAGACAAACGCCGAGTATGACTCTCTCCATTACACGCTGGGTGACCTTGAGCCTCCTTTATGAGACCAATAGTTAGCGGCCACGTTTCACTGCCGTAGGTGATCACTGGCAACACACACTGGTCATAGACTTTCGTCTTGAGACACTGAGGTTAATCGGACGGGAAGATGTTTTCGAAGCTGCCCGAATGCCAAATACGGGTGGCACCCGTATTGGATTCGACGAGAGATCTCTTTCTCGAAGTTGGACTTGCCTAACTGGACTGTCTGTCCTAGGTACCTATACGTAATGGACAACAACTCCTAGTGTTCCCAACATGAACTGGAGCGGGCACAACATGGGCACCGGAGATCTTCGGGCATTGTGTTCAGGTCTTCCAAGGTTTCAGCCATAAGAACTGTATCGATATATATCATCGGCAAAACGAAGGTGTGTTAGGTACTGGTGTATTAATCTTGATTCTGAGTCCTTTCCAGTCTAAGAGTTTAAAGATGTCCTCCAACGCAGCTGTGAACAGTTTCGGGGAAATAGCATCTCCCTGTCTCACACCTCGCTGCAGTTGGATACGATTTGTGCTCTGGTTCTGTACTCGGATCGGTATCTGATCGAAGTCGGATCGACATGTTGGCATTTTCGTATAAGTACCACATCACCTCGATATACCTACAGTACCTACACTTGGCAACTTTGGTGAGACTGCACCGCCCAGGTTTCAATCAAATCAAATGCTTTCTCAAAGTTCACGAACGCCAAGCATAGTGGCAGATTATAGATGTGGTCTATGGTGCTAAAGCCTTTTCGGAACCCGGCTTGTTCGGGAGGTTGGAAGTCGCCGAAATTGCGAGCGAAACGATCAACGCATCAAAGTTTCCTTGTTTGTATGAAAATTGAATTGTATTTCTAATTATCCATTTATTAAACATTGGGTCTTATTGCATGTCGCTAGTTTAGAAGCTATGTGTAAAATAAAAAGCCCTGTAAATTTTAGTAATCTTTATTTAATATTAATTGTGTTAGATCTATAGTCTATTCTTTAATATTAGTTAAGTTATGTTACGTGTGGCAATAAGTTAATTTTCTTTAAATAAGCTGGTGACACAATTATTTTATTAAGTAAATCACTCAAAATTTTAGGTCTTCTTCCCTTGATCCTTTCTTATGTAAGAGTATTATGTGTGACTCTTCCCATTGTCTAGGTATAATAACCGTGCGTAGTATTTCGTTGAAGACTTTAGCCAGTATTGGCCCCATCTCTTCCGCAATACCTCTTAAGAGTTCGTTAGAAATTTAGTCAGGTCAAACCAATTTAATGAAACAATTACAACTCAGATATTTATGGTTTTTGTTGGGAACAATTTGGCTTTATATTTTAGTTGCGTTGTAATTATGGTAAAAACAATTGTATAATAAACCTTAACTGAACGTTTTGTTGGCTTTTCTAGTGTTAAAATTGATGAGAATGTAATAAAGAATGACAAAAACCCAATTTTATACTGTTTCGAAATCCAAGCTGTGTGAATGTACAATTTTGGGCGCGCGTTGATAGTGTATAATTATTTTAAACGTTTGAAATATTGACGCAGAAGTAGTTTTGATGCAGAAAAAAATAGGAATTGGCCGTAAGAGCACATTGAATATCTCACTCCATACAAAAAAAACATAATATTTTTTTCCGACCAAACTATTCATTTTAGACAAAAATGACTTAAGACATTTTTTCATTAGAATAAAGAGCTCTACCGATTAGTATTTTTTAAAAATACAATTTGACGAAAAAATATTTAGTTGCAACTTGCGCGCGTCATAGCTCTGAAATGCAACCACTGAGAGCCGGCAGACCACATCGTTTCAGCTACGGAGACGCCACACTTTGAATAGGTACTAAAACTGACCATTTCTCTGATCGTTTTTTTTTCGTAACAATGATGCCTCTTGTAAGCGCTATAACTCGAAGTTGCAACCACTGAGAGCAGACAGACCGACATCATTCACATTAGGGGACCACTCTACAACCCATGAAAATTAATCTAACCTTTTCCTTGATCGTTACCAAAAATCCCGTGACCGCTTAGACTATTCGCTTTCATCGGGCATCGGCCTTTCATAGTGGGAGATCGTGGGGGTTGATTTGTATGGGGACCTTGCATTTTTGAGACAAAGCAAACCGCTTGGAACAGGTGTTCCTGGGGGTGATCTGAGCTGATTTAGCCCGGTTGCCACGCGGTTCCTCACAGCAGGTGGGCAGGGGAGGGGGAAGAGCAGTGCGTCCGGCGGGCCTCACTCTAAGCTTTATATTATCTGCATACATGTAGCAAGTATATCAAGTTTGGTGTCTTTTTCTTATAATTCGAGGACGAGGAAATCATTTTTGGGACTAAATTTTCACTCAACCATACAAAAAACGCGCGAAATTCTAAAATATTTTTTTTTCTCTATTTTTTTTCGAAAATCCTCTATAGAATAAAAACTATGAAGATTTGCCCCCGAAAAAAAATACAAGTGAATAGCCCAGTTATACCACTATATATAATAATAAATTTGTCAAACATTTTTGACTAATAACTGTGTTAAAAAAAATGTTTCATGTCGCGCAGCGGAATTTTCTCTGCTATTTTTTTCGAATATTTTCTACAGAATTAAAACTATGGAGATTTGCCCCAGAAAAAAAAACTGGTATATAGCCCAGTTATTTTCCTATATAAATTAATACATTTGTTAAACATTTTTGTCTAGTAACTGTGTTAAAAAAAAAAATTATGTCGCGCGGCGGAATTTTCTCTACCATTTTTTTTTCGAAAATCCTCTACAGAATTAAAACTATGAAGATTTTCCCCAGAAAAAAAAAATACTGGTGAATAGCCCAGTTATCGTACTATATACAAAAATAAATTTGTTAGACATTTTTTTCTAGAAACTGCGTTAAAAAAAATTGTATCGCGCGGCGAAATTTTCTCTGCATTTTTTTTAATTTTGAATATTTTCTACAGAAATTATAACTATGAAAATTTGCCCCAGAAAAAAATATTAGTGAATAGCCCAGCTATTTTACTTTATAGAATAATACATTTGTTAAACATTTTTGTCTAGTAACTGTATTAAAAAAAATGTTTTGTGTCGCGCGGCGGAAATTTCTCTAACATTTTTTTTTACGAAAATCGTCAACAGTATTAAAACTATGAGGATTTGATACTAGTGAATAGCCCAGTTATACTACTGTATAGAATAATAAACATTTCAAACATTTTTGTTTAGTAACTGTGTTAAAAAAATGATTTATTTTTCTGGTTACATCAAATAGTTTACATAATATTGATAAATTACTTCTGGACGTGACAAATATATGATACAAATTAAATTAAATAAAGATGTTGGGAAAACGTTCGCCATTAGAATTATTATAATAGTGATAAAATTAACATATTTATGAGATGTTTAAAAAATGCGAGTTAAAATAAAAATTGTTCGCAGTTGCCACTACATGCATAGGTCTGTGCATTTAAGATTTATTTTAATGCAGTTGCACCTCCCTGCGATTTTGTTTTGCAGCGGCAAAGAATTAATTTAACAAGCAGCAGATGCAGCAGGTAGGCTTTTTCAAATAGGCTCCCAATAGCCATTTTGTTTGGACCAGCCCCAGTCAGTCGGCAGGGCATGACAGCTGTTGCTGAGGGGCTATAATCTGTCCCCAAAGATAGCCTCCTTGGTAAACTGCACGGAGAATATGGAGAAGTGCATTTTCCGTTAGAGGCAGATTATCCAGCTGGAGATCTTTTTTTGTAAAGAGTATATACTTTTCGGCACTCGAACTTGTGCCTGATCTGAAATCAGTAACAAATAAAAATTCATAATGTTAAAATAATGTCTAGGAACCAATTCACATCTCGTAATTCAAATCTCTTCACTTCAGACTTAACATTGTAAGGTTACCGCAGTACGCGAGACAGGTCATCTGAGCGATTGGTCACGTGTTGCAAACTTTTGTTAAATATATGATTTTAGTTGTACTTATATGACAAGTGCTCCGTGGCGCAGTGGTATAGCGCTTGGCCCAGCGATTGCGGAAGTTAAGCAACGTTCGCAAGGGTCGGTCATGGGATGGGTGACCAAAAAATTATTATCTCGAGCTCCTCCGTGCTTCGGAAGGCACGTTAAGCTGTTGGTCCCGGCTGCATTTGCAGTCGTTAACACCCACCAATCCGCATTGGGACCGCGTGGTGGGTTATGGCCCATCCTCCTTACCAGCCATAAGGAAGGCCTGTGCCCCAGCAGTGGGGACATCAAAAATGGCTGATGGACATATGACAAGTAAGAACCCTACAATATTAAGTCTGAAGAGATTTGAATTTCGAGATGTGAATATGGTTCCCAGATAATATTTTAACATTATGATTTTTTTTATTTGTTACTGATTTCAGATCAAGCACAAGTTCGAGTGTTAATGAGTGCCGAAAAGTACTCTTTACAAAAAAAAAAAACCGGTCAAGCAAGAGCAAGTCGAACTCGCGCACCGAGGGTTTCCGTACCATCATAATAAATACACTGCAGAGCTGTAGAATAATAAAATTATTATTGCAGTATGAGGTCAGCACCATCTCTTGGCCGATAGTTTTCTTAGGCCAGCTTCATCTCTTGACCGATAGTAGAACTAAATAAATTTTTCTTAGGTCAGGGCCATCTGTTGACTGGTAGAGGAACTAAAAAATTTTTTGTTTGTTTTTTGAATTTCTAAAAAAGTGTGTTATATTGAGACTTCGTTTTATTTTTCCTGTAATCTTTACATAAACTACTATCACATAGAATTATTTCAGATTTTTCTCTTTGCAAACTTCGGAGATAAAGGGGGGGGAACGGTATTTTTTTTTACATTTTTCATCATAAGTCGAAAACTATGCGGCCTAAAAAAAAAGAAAACATGTTTTAAAATGTGCAAATGGCGCTCTTTTATATGATACCCCACATGCCCTAGTCGCCCCACTTAAAATTTTTAAGACCCCTTTTCAGTCCGTTGTAAAAAAACTATTTATTTTTTTATTTCTTTCTTATTTGCAAAATAGTTGGACAAAGCTCATCTTTAACTATTCCAAATTTCAAGTTGATACCATTAGTAGTTCTCGAGATATCCAGCTGTGACAGACAGACGGACTTAGTCACACCATAAGGGTTCCTTTTTACCATTTTGGTACGGAACCCTAAAAAGATCTCCAGCTGGAAATCTGCCTACAACAGAAGATGCACTTCGTAACCATATTCTCCGTGCAGTTTACGAAGGAAGCTATGTTTGGGGACAGATTATAGCCCCTCAGCAACAGCTGTCATGCCCTGCCGACTGACTGGGGCTGGTCCAAACAAAATGGCTATTGGGAGCCTATTTGAAAAAGCCTACCTTGAGCATCTGCTGCTTGTTAAATTAATTCTTTGCCGCTGCAAAACAAAATCGCAGGGAGGTGCAACTGCATTAAAATAAATCTAAAATGCACAGACCTATGTGCATGTAGTGGCAACTGCGAACAATTTTTGTTTTAACTCGCATTTTTTAAACATCTCATAAATATGTTAATTTTATCACTATTATAATAATTCTAATGGGGAACGTTTTCCCGACATCTTTATTTAATTTAATTTATATCATATATTTGTCACGTCCAGAAGTAATTTATCAATAGGTATGTAAACTATTGATGAAACCAGAAAAATATTTTTTTAACACAGTTACTAGACAAAAAATCAATGTAATGTAAATTATCAATGTAACCAGAAAAATAACAACTTATCAGAATTTTGCAGGTCTGCCGCGCGACACAAATCATTTTTTTAACACAGTTACTAGACAAAAATGTTTAAAAATATTATTATTCTAAATAGTAGGATAACTGGGCTATTCACTAGTATTTTTGTTTCGGGGGCAAATACTCATAGTTTTAATTCTGTAGTCGATTTTCGAAAAAAAATGGTAAGGAAATTTCCGCAGCGCGACGCCACACAAAACATTTCTTTTCAATACAGTTACTAGACAAAAATGTTTAACAAATATATAGTAAATAGCTGGGCTATTCACCAATATTTTTTTTACTGGGGCAAATTTTCATAGTTATATTTTTGTAGAAAATATTCGAAAATAAATAAAATTGTAGAAAAAATTCGGCCGCGTGAAACACTTTTTTTTTTAACGCAGTTTCTAGAATAAAATGTCTAGCAAATTTATTTTTGTATATAGTACGATAATTGGGCTATTTACCAGTATTTTTTTCCTGGGCAAAATCTTCATAGTTTTAATTCTGTAGAGGATTTTCGAAAAAAATGGTAGAGGTAATGGTACCGTTCTAAGCTAGCGGCTTACATTTTATGAACATGCCCCAAGGTGAGACCTATGCAAAGCAATAAACTCTTTCAAAATCGACCCAGCCGTTCTAGAGATAAATGGCAACAAACATAGGTACACCTCTTACGCTAAACACATAATACCTCCTCTGTTCCATCGGTCGTGGGTAAAAATGAATAACCAGTTGTGCAAATCAAAGAAAATCTCAACTCTATTTCACTAGATTAGTAAGATAGTTATGAACCAGTACATAACTACTAAAATACATCCCTATGGATATAATTATATCACCGCTATTTCTATCTTACTGCGCCAAGTGCACAGTTGCTGTTTACTTTCTATTGCTTTTGGGAAAAGGTACTTTGAAAGGTATATTTCTACATTTATGAAATAACGCTGGCTTACAGCAAAAACGTAAAAAGTATTAGAAAATTTCGCCACTCCCACTAGCGACTCGGTAGCATAATTGGTTAGTGCATTGGGCCGGAATCTTAAGGGTGCGGGTTCGAGTCCCGTCTGAGCTGCTACGGGTGAGTCGATTTTTTCTAATATTTTTTCAGTTATATATAACTTTCAGTTAAGTAACTTAATATATAAAAATAGCATTGCGAATGCTAAAATCTAAAAATTCAAAAGGTACTTTATTAAAAAAAAACAAATTTTGTGGACAGTATGTATTTTAATTATATATATACATTCCTTAATTCTTAAAATGTCTTTATGGTGATGAGGGAAATTTCAAGGAATGTTGCACAGAATGTTTTCAAATAACTAATTTCACAATCGATGGTAATCAATTTATTAGCCAATATCCAAATGATACATACAAAAATGTGTTATAAACACTTACAATTTTGAGTAATGAACTGAGGGCTATTGAGAAGGGGTTCATATATTATGTAGAATCTGTGAACTAACATTAAGAAATCACAATGACATGTTTATTAAAAACAGCAAATTAATTTACATAGACTTACTGTAACTATAATAAATATAGCTATGGGTTTCTATATAGCATCAACTGCATCCGCTTCATCTTCAGAGCTGACTTCATCACCAAATTCAATATCCTCATCGAGACCATCCACTGAATAAACCACTGTCTCGTTAATACGTACAGTTTCTGGGAATTCTCCATAAGTCTTCAGATTCCTTGCCTCATCAGGTGTGTACTTCAATATGACGTCAGCCTTAGCATCCTGATAATCTCTTAGACCAATTAATATGATGTCTCCTTGGTTTATCCATACCTTTTTTCTTAGTTTTCCTCTAATATGACATAGACGTTTTATGCCATCGAAGCACATGGCCTCCAAGCGGCCATTACCGAGCATTTTTGTGACTTGGGCGTACTCTTGACCGTCTTCTTTGAAGACCAACTCACGTTTTTCGGTTTCATTTTCGTTCTTTCCTCTCCTCCTGTTTTTACCACCCTTTCCTTTATTCTTCGGCATAATTTATATAATCTTGAGTACAAACATAAACAATTAACTACGAAAACTTCATAAAATTGCTTTTGGTCGTGTCGTATGGCTTGGTGGTGGTGTCATGGATGACACATGACAGATGACATTCGACTCTTTACTCTATGGTTTATTGATGACACGTGAAACTGTTTTACCGACATGTCTTCTTCTTCATATTTTTGGTTTGGCAATCTATTCTCCTCTTTAGGGAGTAATTTTTGCCAGTGTCAAGTGTTAAATAGAAGAGGGGCCTCCCTCACTATAGCAGGGCTTATATTGAACTGCCTAACTTTTTCGTACTATGACCTCAACGGTTAGTATGAAAGCAGGCCTTAAGCAGTCCTGTTTAAGGCCTGCTTTTGAACTGCACGATTTCTTATTTGCTGATGGGGGCCTTACTATGAGCTCTTATAGCAGGGCTTATATTGAACTGCCTTACTTTTTTGTACTATGACCTCAATCAACGGTTAGTATGAAAGCAGGCCTTAAGCAGTCCTGTTTAAGGCCTGTTTTTGACCCCCTAAACGATCAAAACTGCTTGTCAATCATTTACATTGCATTTACTATTGGGGGCGTGGCCTACTTTTAATTGGCCATGGTAATCTATCTATTCTGTGGTGATTGTCAAGCATCGCTCCTAGACGATCAAAATGTGATTGACAAGCCGATGCAATGTAAATGATTGACAAGCAATTTTGATCGTTTAGGAGCTCTTTTAGCTGGGTTTATATTGAACTGCCTTAAGGTGCGGGCAGATGACATCGGTTTCATAGTAGCTGTATGCACTAGGATCACTTATCTGGGGGCTTACCATCAGCAAATAAGAAACAGTTCAGTTCAAAAGCAGGCCTTAAACAGGACTGCTTAAGGCCAGCTTTCATAGTAACCGTTTAGGTCATAGTACGAAAAAGTAAGGTAGTTCAATATAAGCCCATTCATAATAAGGCCCCTGAGTGTGTGTGTGTGTGTTTCACTTCCCCTTGTCGGGGGTAAGTGAAACACTTCTTAGCCTTTATATTCTTTTCGTGATTTTGTGGCCGTGGCCAAAATAGCTTTAAATATTGTTTCCATTTAATTAAAAACAGGACAAAAGGATCATGTTAAACCGCTAATATCCAAAATGTGTAGTGTAAATGTATAGTAATATCCAAGTTTTAAAGATTTATCAAAAAAACATAATCCGGGGGAAGTGAAACAAAGTTGCGATGGTCAGGGGTGACAAACCTTAAATAGGTAGTAGTAATTCGTTCGAAAGTTTTTGCACAACCATATTGACAAGATAGAAAAGTTTTTTTCGGATATAACCTTATAACTTGTCTGAACCGCGGGTCTACCGGCTAAAAATAATGAAGTTAATGTTAACTGTAATTTGACAGATGGATATGATACATTGCTTTTTTTCTTTGGTAAGTTTTTATTTGTGCCAAAACGAAGTAGCAATGTATTACATACATCTGTCAAATTACAGTTACAATTATCCTACGACATATAGAATGTTCAATATTTTACTTTCCATGGTTAAAATTTACTCATTGGCGATCGATGACTCAAAGATTTGTCTGACAGAATGCGCCCATTTTTCCAAGTTCATGGAAAAAAGGTTTGTGATATCTGACATGGGGGAAGTGAGCCATATTATGTTATGTTTCACTTCCCCTCATGACTGTTTCATTTCCCCCTTTTAGCTCTTTTTGATGTTAAGATTTTCAGATTATGATAACTCTATTTCATGAAGGATTTATCTAAAATAGACGTTGGATCATGTAAGATAATACTTTACGTGCAATACTTTCCATAACAAATTTTTTTTTCTGCAAAAGCATCTTGTGTTTAAATGAAAAACAGCATTGTGACTAATTGCAAACCTATTTTCTATCTATTATCTATGGCCGGCTAGACACTGCACTGTGCTGTTTTTTTTTCCAAAATTGTTTTTTTTGTGTGACTTTTTTTGTCGGTTTTCTTATGCAAAACTTATCTTACCTGCCTGCCTACCTGCATTTTGGCGGTCTTGCATTAATCGAGTATATTTTAATCACCATTATGGAAATAACTTTAAACAAAAAAAGTGTTCGTTTTGGGTTACATTTGTGTAATGATAACACAAAATGTTGTAGGTACTTTTGTGAGATATTTGACAATTTTAGCAGCCTCACCCATATTACTGTGGCTCTACCATGAGTTGATGCAAACTTGACTGTGAGCAGTAAATCCGAGTTTACGGTAGCGTAAACAGTTTGCATCAAATCATGTAAGGGTCACTAGTACTACTACACGAATTACATCCAATCTTTTTGCCAATTCGACTCCACTAAATGCCGACTCCAACTTTCCAGTGTTTTGGTTATGGGACAGTGATGCGGTGAAGTTGTGTATGGTTGGCTAGAGCTCATTGGCAATAGGTAAAAAGTGTTGGGTTGCAGTATGGCAGGCGTGCACTCGGGTCGTCGGCTGGGGGTGGCGTCTGGGGTGAGGCCAGACGGCGAATGAACTGCAGAAGGGTTAACGTTCGCTTCCCCTGCAGCCCGCCTGCGCACCCACGATCTACACCTATGCATAGCTCACCCCATCTCAAGTGGAAAAACTTATCAATTTAAATAATGAAAATTATTGAAAAACAAAACTGTTCTGCAAAAACTAAAAAGTGTCGGTGGATAGTTTGGTAAAACACTTTTTAATCGAGGTCCCCCAACGGCCCTAACTACAACAATGCACTTGTTTTTAGGGTTCCATACCTCAAAAGAAATAAAAACTGGTCAAGAGCGAGTCGGACTCGCGCTCCGAGGGTTTCCGTACTGCAGAGCTGTAGAATAATAAAATTATTATTGCAGTATTAGGTCAGCACCATCTCTTGGCCGATAGTGGAACTATTTTTTTTCTTAGGCCAGCGCCATCTCTTGACCAATAGTGGAACTAATTTAATTTTACTTAGGTCAGTGGCCCTACCATGAGTTGATGCAAACTGTTTACGTTACCGTAAACTATCGGATATATTGCTCACAGTCAGTGCGAGTGAAAGAGACAAAACGGTAGTTTACGGTAACGTAAACAGTTTGTATCAACTCATGGTAGGGCCACAGGGGCCATCTGTTGACTGGTAGAGGAACAAATAAATTTTTGTTTGTTTTTTTAATTTCTAAAAAAAGTGTGTTATATTGAGACATCCTTTTATACAATACTAAATAATATACTAGAAAAAATACGACTCGCACCAGATCAATACTCAGACGGGAATCGAACCCGCGACCTTTGGATATCCGGTCCAATGCTCTGACCGCTGAGCTACCGAGTCACTAGTGACATCGTCGAATTTCTTCTAGTATATCCTATTCTTACGCTGCAAGCCAGCGTTATTTCACCAATGTGAGGAATTACCTCGACATTCAATTGAAATGTCTTTCCAGATATTTGGCAATCGATTAAGATGAAATAGCTATATGATTTTTAAATTTGAGATTTTTGCATTCACAATGCTATTTTTATACAATACTAAAAATTTAAAAATTATATAGCTATTTCATCATAATCGATTGCCAAATATCTGGAAAGATATTTCAATTGAATGTCGAGGTAATTCCTCACATTGGTGAAATAACGCTGGCTTGCAGCGTAAGAATAGGATATACTAGAAGAAATTCGACGATGTCACTAGTGACTCGGTAGCTCAGCGGTCAGAGCATTGGACCGGATATCCAAAGGTCGCGGGTTCGATTTCCGTCTGAGTATTGATCTGGTGCGAGTCGTATTTTTTCTAGTATATTATTTAGTATTGTATAAAAATAGCATTGTGAATGCAAAAATCTCAAATTTAAAAATTATATAGCTATTTCAACTTAATCGATTGCCAAATATCTGGAAAGATATTTCAATTGAATGTCGAGGTAATTCCTCACATTGGTGAAATAACGCTGGCTTGCAGCGTAAGAAACTCGACGTATATATTTAGTATTGTATAAAAATAGCATTGTGAATGCAAAAATCTCAAATTTAAAAATATCCTTGTATTTTTCCTGCAATCTTTACATAAACTACTATCACATAGAGTTATTTCAGATTTTTCTCTTTGCAAACTTCGGAGATAAGGGGGGGGGGGTATTTTTTTACATTTTTCATCATAAGTCAAAAACTATGCGATCTAAAATAAAGACCTTTTTTTCACACGCCCAACGCAAGAATATTTTTCGAACAAAGGGGTGAGGAGCATACAGCCTACTTCAAAATTATAAATTTAAGTGATAAAAATTGTTTAAAAAACAAAAAAACCGACTTCAAAAAAACCTGCTTCTAAAAAGCAAGAAATAATAAATCATTAGATACGCATTAAGCCGCGATTACATACGCCGATTTAGCATACCAATTTCGGGCTGCCACTCGTACTTGACAATTAATAAAATATTGCATAATAAGTTCGATTTTAAAAGTGAATTTACCTTATAACGGAAAGATAAACATTGTATAAAGCCGCGATTACATACGCCGATTTAGCATACCAATTTCGGGTTGCCACTCGTACTTGACAATAAAATATTGTATAATAAGTTCGATTTTAAAAGTGAATTTACCCTATAACGGAAAGATAAACATTGGAGATGAGAATTGAAAATAAAAAAAACATAAACAATTTTGACCTTTGCGTTATTTGTTTAAATTAATTGTTAAATTTAACTTATTATACGGGTGGCAACTCTAAATTGGTATGCTATATTGGAATATGTAATCGCGGCTTTATCATTGTTATAATAAAACACGTCTATTGAAGTCGGGTGGGTAAACGTAGTGATTATATTCTCTTTGCGGGTGGGGCTGGAGTACAACTTTCTTTTTTAATTCTAAAAGCCCCACCCGACTTCAAAAGACGTGTTTTATTATTACAATGATAATGCGTATCTAATGATTTGTATATTATTTCTTGCTTTTTTAGAAGCAGGTTTTTTGAAGTCGGTTTTTTTGTTTTTTAATCATTTTTTTAATATTTTATTTTTAGTGTAAGTAAGTACCTTCTGTATTAATTTTCAATTTCAATTTATTTTATTGGAGCAAGTAACAAAGACTCAGAAGGTTAGTATTAACTTAAAAACTAGGTTAGTAACAATAATAGGGCAAAATAATTTATCTCCGCATCCATCCCACTAGATACGGCGCAGCAATCACGCACATATATGCAGTCAAGTCTGCTCGCTATCATATCCAGGATGCTGTTGGCGCTCCCCCGCACTCTGCGTACTAGAGACGCGCACCTCTTACGCATGGTTGCGTAGAAACAGTCTACACGCGCCTCCGCGAACATTCCAGACGCACTACAGTAACGGGGCAGCCCCAGCAACATCCTGAACGCGTTATTAAATTGCACTCGAAGAGCATTAAGGGATTTTTGAGTATATCTGGTCCACAAGCTGCACGTGTAACATATATAGCTAGCCTAAATAATATTATTATTGTATTAGGTAGTGTAAGTATATTATTTAGGTAGAAAAATCGGCTCAGCCAAACGTGAGATAATCTCGGAGAAACATACATACATACAAACTGAATACCTCCTTTTTTTGAAGTCGGTTAAAAAGACTGCACAAAGGTATCCCTTTCCCAAAAAAATCATCTAATTCGGTCCATAAATAACAAAGTCGTCAAGGTAGTTGATGTAAAATCATAGTATTTTCAGGATTACTTGAAAACTACTAAACCGATTTGAAAAATAATTAAATGGGACCATCTCGCAAGAAAAGTCAATCGAACAAAAAAAGAATCATCAAAATCTGTCCATAAATGTCGAAGATACGCGCGAACAACGATAAAAAAAAATATACAATCGAATTGAGAACCTCCTCCTTTTGATGAAGTCTTATACATTGAAAATTCATATACATTTTTGGAATAAATAAATGTGTAAGTCCTTAATAAAGTCAAATAAATATATAATTATTATCAAATTATTCATAATTCTCAATATTTTGTAATAAAATATTAAAATATTAGCATTTTTAACCGACTTCATCAAAAGGAGGAGGTTCTCAATTCGATTGTATCGTATTGTATTCAATAATTCTTTTTTTGTTCGATTGAGTTTTCTTGCGAGATGGTCCCATTTAATTTTTTTTCAAATCGGTTCAGTAGTTTACAAGTAATCCTGAAAATACTATGATATTAAATCAACTAACTTGACAATTTTGTTATTTTTGAACCGAATTAGATGATTTTAGAATAAAAAAGAGGAAGATGTAGGTACTCCAGCCCCACCCGACTTTAATAGACGTGTTTTATTATAACAATGATAATGCGTATCTAATGATTTGTATATTATTTCTTGCTTTTTTTAGAGGCAGGTTTTTTGAAGTCGGTTTTTTTGTTTTTTAAACAATTTTTTGTACAAATAGTATAGTCGATTATGATTGGTTGAAAAGTGGTGTGAGGGGTAAACTTTTTGTGTTGAATTTAGTGGGTATTTAAGCAATGGAAAATTGAGCATACGGGACTTTTAAGTTGGAGCACCACGGGACTTAAGTTAAGTAAATTCTTCATTGTTATTATGTTATTTTAAATTAATTGTTTTGTGTGTGACTTAATTGTTGTTCAAAGGCTATCCGCTGTTAATTTTCATTCCCAATATTATGATTATTCTGATTATTTGTAGTTACAATAAGTAAAGTACATTTATTTTGCATTTGCTTGGTAACTAGTATCCATAGTTGAATAAAAGAGATTAACTGATAACTTTTAAGTTTATATTGTTGTTGTTTGTGACGATTTAATTGTAAATATCCGATTTGATAATAGCTGACGAGTTTCTTTCGCCTGTTCTTCTCTCAGCTAAAAAAAAGACGTCCGAACAGGTGGTAGGATAAAAGAAATTAGACGATTCAATTTAATAAAAATTACTTTATTTAAATTGATTTATTTTGTTTTAATTCTCTCCATGTTTCTGACCATTTCTGACACATGTATGTTTCTCCGCGATTATCTCACGTTTGGCTGAGCCGATTTTTCTACCTAAATAATATGCCTACACTACCTAATACAGAAGGTACTTAAGTACACTAAAAATAAAAAAATAAAAAAATTGATTAAAAACAAAAAAACCGACGTAAAAAAACCTGCCTCTAAAAAGCAAGAAATAATACACAAATCATTAGATACGCATTATCATTGATAAAATAAAACACGTCAATTGAAGTCGGGTGGGGCTTTTAGAATAAAAAAAGGAAGATGTACTCCAGCCCCACCCGACTTTAATAGACGTGTTTTATTTTATCAATGATAATGCGTATCTAATGATTTGTGTATTATTTCTTGCTTTTTAGAGGCAGGTTTTTTTGAAGTCGGTTTTTTTGTCACTTAAAATTATAATTTTGAAGTATTAGTAGTAGGCTGTATGCTCCTCACCCCTTTGTTCGCAAAATATTCTTGAGTTGGGCGTGTGAAAAAAAAACAAAAAAAAAACACGCGCGCCTTTTCCCATAATTATCATATTTTGTTTTTTCCATATTTGTTGCTTTGTGATAAATTACTTTGTTTTTTCCTCGCAAATGTGTTGAAAAACGTCGTATGAAACTCGTGAGCTCTTGCTTATTGCACACTCGGCTGAGTTACCTACGCCCTCGTTTGCGGCTCGGGCTGCAACCCACAGCCTTGTGTGCAATGAGCAACCTAAGCTAACTTGTCTCAATGTACTATTACCACACAGCAACAAATACGACAAAAACAAAATATGTTAATAAATGGGAAAAGGCGCGCAGGTTTTTTTTGTTTTTTTCACACGCCCAACGCAAGAACATTTTGCGAACAAAGGGGTAAGTGACTTGAGTACTTCAAAATTATAGTTATAAAATGCAAATATTTTAATATTTTAAAACAAAATATTGTGAATTATGAATAATTTGATAACAATAAATATTTGTTTGACTTATTAAGGACTTACACATTTATTTATTCCAAAAATTTATATGAACTTTCAGCAGCATAAAACCTTTTTGTTGTTACTAAAAAAATAACTGTATTACCCGGCTAAATTGGGAATGCTCCTGTTTACTCACATATAACTTGCAGTAAGGTACTAAGTAATTTAACTTTGCAGGGTTAATTCTATTACGTACTAGTGTTTTATATATTATTGCACGCGTTTGTTATAGCTCGGTTAATGGCCCTAAAAGCGATGTATTAAGGCTCACTATACGAGCAAGTGTGTTGAAAAAGATATAAGCCTGAAAAAATCCGTAATTTCTGAGATTTTTGGCCTCCCCCAAGTTTCTACAGGCTCTTCGAGGTAAAAAAACTCAGATTCCACTCCTCACACCCGTCCCCAAACATTCTTTAAATTGGGAATTAATTTCGTAACCCCCCCATGTTTGTGTTCAAAAGAAACCGTCTTATAACCTACTCATAGATGTTGTTAGCGGGCTTAATTTATTTTTAGCTCCCAAATGTTGTTTTGTTAGATTTCTTGATGGCGGTTTTCAATATCGACATTTGTGTCTATGATCTAAGATTAATTAGCTACATCACGGTAATCTACAGTTGCACAATGTGATGTTAAAATATTTACGAACAATATTACGCAAATAACAAAAATGTGCTAATAAAGCAACATCAAAGCGTATTTTCTGCGAAGTCTATGGGTATCAGCGGACAATGTATACGGAAACTTGATCTCCTGATCTTGAAAGCAGGCATTGTTTGTGATACATTATATACAAAGTAACTATAGGTACATAGGCAGGTTCTTTCGTAACGGGGTCAGGGTACTGGGTGATGAGGATTGCGCGTGCGCGAGTAAAGGTCAAGGTTGCGTTCCCTGGAAGATTTCCTCGGGGTCGACAACCCTGGGTCTATATTTCGGGGTAGATCGCTTTGGAGCTGCGACCTTCACCTTGTTGGTGTGACCCCGGCACGTGTATCTGATGCGTAGGCTGGAATATACTATGTTACAAATTCAATAGCTTAATTTGTCGGGGCGTATTCAACTTTCACAATTTAGTGTTCTTCTGGGACGATTTCTTACACAATAGACAATAGAAATAAATTGTTATAAAATTTTCATTTCATTCATTAGAAGTACTTACTTAATGACCGCGGATTTTCCATTTGAATTGGCAGGTCAATTATTTAAGGCGAGGCCAGTTCACGATCTGATGAAAAGACTGATTTTTGAACATCCAATGTGAAGAACTGATCTAGAATTCAATTTCACAAATAAGAAACAAAATAACCGAACAGAATATTGAAAAATGGCATGGTAACTCTGTAAAAAAATCCTGACTAACACCATAAAAACCTATAAAAATAAATTTCAAAACGTCAGATTTCGTAATTTTCAACGACAGCGATTATGATTTTTTATGCAAAAAGGATAGCTTTTTTATCGATCTAACACAATAACTGAGTACATTTTTAATAAATGATCCAGTATTTCAAAAATCAATAAAAAGTCCTAAATTTCGTAAAATTTCTGGCGAAGCGTCAATTAAACTATGCAATGTTCAACCTTATTCTAAAGACATAGTGAAAGAGTAAATTTCGTGAACTGTTGTTATTCTGTACCAGCACCAAGCGTTCGCACGCGACAGGGAAACGACGGATGATTCGCTCTAAGTCATTTCTAGAAGCACCTAGAAAGCAAGACTGCTAAAAGTGGCCGTTTTTGACACATTTGCTATCATCTACTTCTACGAATTACTACGAGGGAATGTGGTGATACCTTCTAAAAACACAATATGGGCTCTAAAAATTCTAAATCCTTTTCATATTAATAACTTATTAAATAAAAAAACTCTGAGGGCGCCACTTTCGGTATGGGATGCACCTTAATGCAGATAACTTCGGTATTTAAAAGTAATTTTGTCTGAACATTACCCCTAGCACGAACATCTATCGAGAAAAAAACGCACGTAAAGGTACTCGTCTATGAGAAATTTCATTTTACTTTTCGGTGATAGATTGTCCTTTCCTTTCCCACACAAAATTACTCTATCGATTTTTTTTACTTGCGTTTTTTTTCTCTATACGACTAGATGAAATTATGTGCCAACAATAATGCGGCCAAACTTTATCACGGCTTGTTACTCCCAAGATTTTTTTGAATGGAGGTTCATACATTCAACACGCGACCACCCAGTTATTATTACAAGGTACAAAATTATATTAAAGTAAGTAGAAGAGCCAATTAAGGTGGCACCCCGAGCGAAAGTGGCGCAATTTTATTTAATATTATAATTCTAATACAAAATTTTAATAATGTTCACGAGGAATTTTTAAGACCCACAGTCTAGTATTTTTAGACGGTATCGTTATCCCTCGTAGTCACTGCTAGAAGTAGATAGCAAAACTGCTAAAAGTGGCCGTTTTTGACACATTTGCTATCTACTTCTACGAATGACTATACATGTAGTGATACTTAACTTCTAAAAATACGACCATGGGCCCTAAAAACTCCACGTTAAACATTATTAAAATCTTTTTCTATTAAAATTCTGGGGGGGGGGGGGGGTAATTTTATCGCGACTTCGTTCACGTGGAAATAGCTTTTATGAGAGTTGTTGTCATGTCAGTAGGCCGCGTTGTTAAGGTGGGCGGAAAAGTAACTTAAAAGTATCTCTGGACCCCTGACAACGTATATGTAAAAGCAAAAAATCTTTTCGTTCGTAAGGTTCGTTCGTTCCTTCCTGCTTTCCGTTTGTTCTCCTATACGCATCTCTCAACCGATTCTCATAAAATTTTGTGAGCAGGGTCGATAATTATATAGATTTTTTTAGTCGAGCCAGTTTTTCGAAATTTATGCAAAAAAATAACTCTATTCACACATTTCGAAAATTTTCAAAATTAGAAGCGCCATCTAACTGCGAATATACGCCAAATACTTAATTACGTACTCTACTATGCTTTGAAAACCTCTTGGCGACATCTATTATAGAAGTTTAAACAACTTACACTAGTATTAGTAAGGATATATTGCAAAGTTGATAAAGCCCCTAGAGACGCGCCTATGGTATCGATTCCGCAAAAGCGTGGATTGACGCCTACACAGCTTACCCAATGGCACTTATATTTACAAATACATATTATGTTTTCAGCTTTTTTGTTTACTGTAATAAGATTTGGGGACGCTAAATAACGTTTTCGTTATTTAGCGTTTAATAACGTGGAGCTCGGTGGCGCAGTGGTTTAGCGCCTGGCCCAGCGATTGCGGAAGTTAAGCAACGTTCGCAAGGGTCGGTCATGGGATGGGTGGCCAAAAATTTGTTATCTCGAGCTCCTCCGTGCTTCGGAAGGCACGTTAAGCCGTTGGTCCCGGCTGCATTTGCAGTCGTTAACACCCACCAATCCGCATTGGGCCCGCGTGGTGGGTTATAGCCCATCCTCCTTACCACCCATAAGGAAGGCCTGTGCCCCAGCAGTGGGGACATCAAAAATGGCTGATGGACAAATAACGTTTTCGGACAACAAACAAGTCTCTAGGTCTAGCGCAAGGAAATCATATGTACCTACTTCCGAAGTACTTATAATTTCCTTGGTCTAGCTAGCGTTTGGGCTGCTGTGCCACAGAATACATAATAGTAAAAGTGCTGTGCGATGATATATCACCCAGTCGTCAGTCTTTCAGTCAGTCACTTTATGATTTTATACATTAAGGCTGAGTTGCACCACCATCTTGATTTAATCTTAACGTTAACAGATACAAACATTATCTGACTCGATGACAGCGCCAGCGTCCCAGTCGTCTATGGCGTAACCTAGGTAACAATATGTAATAACACCTTAGTTCCACTTTTGACCACTGGCTCAGATAAGTTTGTATCTGTTAAAGTTAAGGTTAAGTCAAGATGGTGCAACTCAGCCTTAAATTACTAAAAAATATGTTTTTACCATCGCCACTCGAAAAAGTGCGTTTAATTGAAAGTGAAAGTGAAAGTGAAATAAGCTTTATTCAAATAAACTTAATTGTTAAGTACTTTTGAATCGTCTATATTTTCCTACCACCCGTTCCAGACTTTTTTAGCTGACAAGAAGAACGGGCGCAAGAAACTTATCAGCTGTAACAGCCATAAGTAACGATATTTACAAACTTGAATATATCGTTACCAGGGTAACATAATTACAAAAGGGTGACAGAATTATTGGCAACAACATAGACTTATTATATTACTTCAACGATAAGAGTGAATAAAACGCTGTTTTATTCACCGAGTGAATAAAAATATTTTGAATTTGGAACAAGCGCGCATCGTATGAATTATGTAAAAAAAAAAACGTGCTGAAAGTATGGAGTTATTCCAAAGATAAAGCCATAGTTATACAAATAAATTAAAAAAAAATATCCCGCCAATTTTATTTAAATACTTATTACTGATTACCTACCTAAATAATAAAAATATGATAACTATTTAATTATATAGATAATTAGGTATAAGTACCTACTGCTATTTGTTTTCTCGCAGTCAATGGTAAAAAGTAGAGTACACAACTCGTGAAAAAAAAATTTCATCTCGGTCCTTTGTATCCCTCGCTTCGCTCAGGATTCTACTTTTGAACCCCTCGCTACGCTCGGGATTCAACTCTAGAATCCTTCGCTGCTCTCGGGATCCAACTTAGTCCCTCGAACTAAATTCCCTCTTTTTTCACTTGTTGTATAATCTACTATTATTGCCTAATATTTTAGTTTAATAGCAAAATGAGCTCAAGGTTTTCTTAAAAACTTTGTAAGAGAAGTAAACAGAAAGAAAACCACTTAAATCATTTATACATCTTTATCTTTATCTTTTTTTTTCATTTTGCTTGGGTTTTCAGGTGGTCAAATGTGAACGAACGCAGGAAATAAAAATGTAAATATAAATCGTATTCCCGGAAACGATCGAGCTCGGAGGGTCATGATCGTGATATTAATGTTTGCATTAGGGCTTTTTTGACCAGTAAAACTTATAGCATATCTCTTAAATAAAAGTGAAGGGGTGACTGACAGACTATTGCCCAGCCCAAACCACTGAACCTAGAAACTTGAAGATACTTTATACAATGTAAACACCCACTAAGAAGGGATTTTTGGAAATTCCACCCCTAAAGGGTTGAAATGGGGGTACAAAATTTGTATGGAAAAAAATCTTAAATAGACATTTTAACTTGAAACTTCGTAGGAGTACTTCTAAAAACAAATAAGCAAACACGTGTTTCGTGGATTTCCGAAAATCTACCCATTAGGGGTAAATGGGGTACAAAAAGCCAAATATCGATATAGATGTCGATTGAAGTTTTATGGGATGTTGATTGCGAAAATGGCATTTATTTTAAAATCCAACATTTTAGACATTATTCAAACCCTAAAGGGATGAAATGGTGGTTCAAATAATAGACATTTTGACTTGAAACTTTGTAGAAGTGCTTCTAAAAAACAAATAGGCAAACATGAATTTCGTAATCTTCCCAATATTAACCCCTCAATGGGTAAATGGGGCAAATAAACCCCTTTTTTTTTTGTTGTATCAAGAGGAGAATGCAGTCTTTACGCATACCAAACGGCATGTTGGACTCGGTCATACTCGGGGAAACCCGAGCATGTCCCTCGCCGCACCCGACCCTCCCACCAAGCCTGATAGGCTTCGTGTCAGGGCCGGGCGGTTCTCACCCCTGTCCTGTCTTCTAACGATCTCGAAAGATCGAGAGGGGGCCGGGCAGAGGGAGGGAGCCTCCTCCCCAACCCCCCATAAGGCTACCCACTTGTGTGGGCAGGCCCGATGGGGCGAATGGGAGAAGGCACCACTACCAACTAAACTCCTCTCGAAGACCTGCGCCTCTCCTTTCCCGAGTCTGTGGGTACGCGTTGGCACGCTTCACTTGACCCGGGGAGAGCGGCCCGTTAGGGCTCCACCCTATGGGGGGCGCCCCCCCTTGTGACTAGGGGAGAACGAACCGCGCACGTTGGCGTCTCGCTCTCCCCCGCCGCGCACGTCGGAGTTGGCTTGCTGCGACAATCCCCCTCGCGAACCCTCTCCGCGGCCTCCTTCTGCGAGATAACGTCCTCGCAGAAGGAGACCACAGCGTGCCATCCCCTCTCGCTTCGCAGCATCGCAACAGTGATATTGGGAAGCGAGAGGTCCGGCCCAACCGCAGCAACCAACTCCTGGCGCTGCACCGCCCACGCCGAACACTCCTCAAGTGTGGGGCAAATAAACCTAAAAATCGATATGGATGTCGTTATCGAGGTTTTTTGGGATGTTAATTGCGAAAATGGCATTTGTTTTGAAGTGCGAAAATGGCAGTTGTTACACAGTGGAAGGAAATGATTTAACCCCTAAAGGGCTGAAATAATACGGGAATTGTACTGAAACTGTTCCCGAACAGGACCGAGAATGGGTACGGGAACGGGGCATGAACGAGTTATGGATAAATGTGTAAAAACGGCTGAACGGATTTGGAATAGCACACAGAAAGTTTTTACTTTTTATCCCGGTCAAAGGTTCCCTAATGTCCACGCGGACGAAGTCGCGGGCAAAAGCTAGTCTACTTATATTAGTAACCGTTCTGTACCCATAGCACGAACATCTGTCAAGATAAAAAACGCGCGTAATAGTACTCGATATTTAAAAAAACTTATATTATATAGGTATGTACTGTGGTAAAAAGTAGTGATTATTTCCTCTGTGGTAATATCTATAAAAAAATCATTCCGCTTTTCGGCGGTAGATGGCACTGTACAAATTTCTCTTACAAAATTACTCTATCGAATGTTTTTACATGCGTTATTTTTTTGGATTTTTAAATATCCAGGGATTTTAAAATTATTTATTAAACCTCATGGGAATTTACAGATTTTAAGAATTTTAAATATTTTAAGAAGCCGCTTCCATAATATATTCATCCGATTATCCGATCTCCTAGATATTACTCTACTCTCGATATTTCGAAAGGAGCTCCATGGCGCAGTGGTTTAGCGCCTGGCCAAGCGAATTTATTTATTTATTTGCTTGTAGGAGGATTTACAGTCAAATATAAACAATAGAATAACATATAGATTTTCCAATGCCATTTACAAATCCCCACATATAGGTTTCTAAGTTTCTAGGAATGCGGAGGTTAAGCAACTTTCGCAAGGATCGGTCATGTGATGGGTGACCCAAAAATTATTATCTCGAGTTGGTCCCGGCTGCATTTGCAGTCATTAATACCCACCAATCCGCATTGGGCCCTCGTGGTGGGTTATGGCACATCCTCCTTATCCACCTATAAAATGGCTGACGGTCAAGAGTAATTCTGGAAATCTCATTTCACTTTTCGGTGGTAGGTGGCGCTGCACAAATCCATACAAAATTACTCTATCGAATGTTTTTCCGCGCGTATTTTTTTTCGATAGCTGGGGCCTAATCGCGCTAATTTTCAACGATAAAACCAAAGCTAAATCGTTACCGTTTCATTTACTTTTACAGAAAAATACTTGCGTTACTTTTGATACTCTGCCTAAGGTGTCTAGGATTACAATCTGGGACAATTTAAGTGAAAATTATGAAGCTAAACCAAAGATTTTTAGGTAAATATAACCTAAATGACAACGTAACGTTTTTGGTTTTATCGTTCAGATTACTTCTGACAGGATTACAATCTGGGACAATTTAAGAGAAAATTATGAAGCTAAACCAAAGATTTTTAGGTAAATATAACCTAAATGACAACGTTTTAACAAAACTATTTTTCTGTAAACGAAACTGAAACGGTAACGATTTAGCTTTGGTTTTATCGTTGAAAATTAGCGCGATTAGGCCCCGTTTGTGCCACGGGCACTGAAACGTTGACGGGCGGCGCGGGGGGCGGACGCGAGCGGGCGGGCGGCGGCGGTCACGGCCGAGGACGCGGCCTTGACACGCGCTGCGCAGCCTCCGCGAGTTCTACGCGCCTCTCCCTCCCCACACGCTACACCTATCAATTCGCACTATACCCCAGGGTCTATAGTGCGAATCCAATATTAGTCAATTCGATATGACATTGCATTAGAGATATGGTACTAAGACCTCAACATATTAATTAATACCTACCCGCTTGAAGCTTATCAGTGGTTGTTTGTCAGGGTTGTTGTTTTTGGTCGCCGTTTTAATATTACTAATGTCTCAAGTCCAACCCCAACCACCATCTGTTGGTAATCAACGACGATGAATGCCGTAGGTACACTAACACTACAGGGTGAATTCGAAAGCAGTCGACAAATGTGGTGTGATTTACCTTCATTCTCACTAGATCCATTGGCCAGATCCACAATGGATCTAGAGACCGTCAAACTGAACAACTTTGTCTATAGGACTAACTTAATCAGAGAAAAACAACTGACTTTTTTTTTCTTTGATTAAGTTGGTCCCATAGACAATTGTTCAGTTCGCCGGTCTAAAGCTAGGGTTTCCTAGGATGACGGTGCCGTCATATTACGGCCGTAATTAACCCGGCGAGCATGTGGTGAAAAAAGTTACACCTAGCATGTGGTGGGGTTTGCCAAACCCCAACATATAATTACCTATAAATGCCAATTTATTAAACCAAGACTTAAGAATTTATTCGTATTTTGAAATATGGTTTATATTTAGTGTATAAAATAAAAAACAGTGTATATTTATATACTTTTATTGTATTATTTATCAGAAATACTAAAATATAACATTTACAAAAAAACAAAAAAAGGAACTTCTGAAAAAGGAACTAAAATCAACTAATTCTTTAATAAAAATATAAAATCAACTTTAAAAACTTAAAGAATATAAGATTTTCAATAACATATTTTTTTTAAAGAATTAGTTGATTTTAGTTTTAATATTTTTGATAAATAATACAATAAAAGTATATAAATATACACTGTTTTTTATTTTATACACTAAATATAAACCATATTTCAAAATACAAATAAATTCTTAAGTATTGGTTTAATAAATTGGCATTTATAGGTAGATATATGTTAAAACTAACACGGAGCATGTGGCGGGGTATGACGCACCCCACGAACGTTTACACGCGTGTAGCTCCTGCGCCGGTTGACGCGACACTGCGGTCACGCCACTCTCCCCCCGCGGAGTACATTGGCTCCAGCTACTCGAAGCAACAAACCAATTGAGGGGCAAATTTGAAAAATACACGACTTCGCGCAAAGCATGGGCATGTCACACCCCACCACAAGCTCGCCGGGTTAAGCGGCGTAGAACCTTTTCTATGTAAACAATACGGCGCGCCATTTTGTTTTCATAGACAACGTTCTGCGCCGCTAAATTACGGCCGTAATATGACGACACTGTCATCCTAGGAAACTTTAGCTTTAGCCACACCACATTTATCGACTGTTAAAAAAATCACTCTGTAGTTATTGGGATGACATTTTACTATTTTCTGTCACATATCTCTAGTACCTACACTACATCCCCTGTCATGTAATTGAACTTATTTCTGAAAATACTGTATTTTTAGGTAGCCATTGCACGAGTTTTTACAAATACCTACACAAGGGAGCTCGCAGACCATAGTTAGGTAGTTAGGACCAACCTTGTTTTGGATTGAGATATTGGTAGGTTTATGACAATCCAAACCAATCATCATCATCATCATCATATCAGCCGCACGACACCCACTGCTGGGTATAGGCCTCCTTCAAAAGAGGGGGGGGGAGTTGACGTTATCGCCACGCTTGGCAGGAGGGTTGGCGATCGCAGTAGGCCAAGGTTTTTGGAGACGCTGCTGCCCATCTCCTGATGGCTGTGTTCCCTTAGTCGCCTTTTACGACACCCACGGGATGAGAGGGGGTGGTGATATTCTAAGCCGGCACATACACGGCCAAGGTTGGTCCTAACTACCTAGCTATGGTTTGAGATGTGCAGTACCCTTAGCACGAACAGCTATCGAAAAAAACAACGCGCGTAAAACATTCTATAGAGTAATTTCGTATGGAAAGTTTGTACAACGCCATCTACCGCCGAAAAGCAAAATTAAATTTTCCTTATACATACTACTCTAACGAGTACTTTTAGCGCGATTTTTTTCTCGATATGCTCGTGGTACTGAAGGTACAATGGAATTCGTTAATACTCTCGTATTGTACCATTGATAATAAAAAACATACCAAAAAAATAAAATAAAATAAAAACTTGTTAAAAAAGGAAAACCTCCTTCAAACCTGAAAAAAGACTAAGAAAAACAGCTTCAACATTGTTTGTACATGTTTTTATAACACTTCCCAATGCCATTATTGCCCCCCTCCCCCATTTCTCAAGCCTAACTTTACCGAATTGAAGTTGAAGCCAAACAAATAATCAACAAACAGAACTTATGTTGTAATTATTAGGCCCTCTTTAATTTCAGTAACAGATTTCGTAATTTATTTTGCTATATTATATTTTACGTTTTTGTCTTGCATCATTTGTTAAGATTTAATTACATGAAAAAGTTACGAGTAATGCATATTTTTACAATATGGTAAAAACCATACCCTATCAAGAAAAAAAACGCGCGTAAAATTACTCGATAGAGTATTTCTCTATGGGAAATCTCATTTCGCTTTATGGGTAGATGGCGCTGTAAAAAATTCCCATTTAAAATGTGCTACGGTTACCACTTGAACGTCGGAGGGCGCTAATGTAGAGAGCTACATTTTGTACTAGATCCCGAAACACGTATCAGTACCCTTAGCACGAACAGCTATCGAAAAAATAACGCGCGTAAAATCATTCGATAGATAAATTTTGTATTGGAAATTTGTACAGCGCCATCTATCGCCGATAAGCGAAATGAAATTTTCCATAGAGAATTGTCTATCGAGTAATTTTACGAGCGTTTTTTTTCTCGATAGCTGTTCGTGCTAAGGGTACTGAAATAAGTATTCGCATTTTATCTTCAATTAACGAGCGGACGCCTTTACGTACGACGAGACAAGAAGACTGACAAAAAGTCAATAGAAGCGCCACCTACACACTAGAGGACGGAGACCAACTGGCCGACCCAAGTACCGCTGAATGGATCAAGTCGCCAAGGACCTGCGTAATCTCTGAAAACTATAGCGGCCGGCAAGAGATTATGACATGGAGTAGTGGTGTCACTTTGTGTCGGAGCCCAGAGGCAAGATTTACTTTGGGTTGCTAAACCATCTAAGTAAGTAAGTACTAGAAATCAACGGCCTATTTAAGATAATAAGAAAAAGCAAAAAATAGTCTTTTACTATTAAATTAAGTATGGCACTGGCAGCGCCGCCGTGGCATATCGACCGGTTGTGTCAGTCAGCGTGTGTGTGTTACGATACCAAGATGAGCCCAATCGCGGTAATTTTCAACGATAAAATCAAAGCTCAATCGTTACCGTTTCAGTTTCGTTTCCAGAAAAATACTCGCTTTAGTTTTCTTAAAATTGATGAAAGCTATACCTAAGGAGTCTAGGATGCCAATCTGGGACAATTCAAGTAAAAATTATGAAGCTAAACCGAAGATTTTTAGGTAAATATAACCTAAATGACAAAGTAACGGTTTTGGTTTCATCGTTCAGAATTACCGCGATTGGGCTCCGTTTTATAATTTTATCTTTTAGCCAACTTTTCCGAGTTATATTGTTGTAAGGCAGTGGTAGTGGTAAAAAGCTAAATAACCAAAAAAGATGTCAAGTTATACACCAGTGTCAACTAAGTATGATCACAATATTCCATTATATCCAAGTTGTTGATATTTAAGGATTTATTTATTTATGAAAGCTTAAAATTGTAAAACGACATCTTTTTTACTACTTTGTATAAATATTTCAACAAATGTACTAGTCGATAGTCTTCCTAAATATAATAAAATATTTTAACAAAAAGTATTATCACATTATTTATTATTTACTTATATGTCCGCCCCCTAGCATGACCGACGAAACAAGATATGTATCGCGTGTTATAGCGTTTTATCGACACCTAACTGTCAAAATCCATTGTCTTTTGACAGTTAAACGTGATAAATCGCTTATCATATCGCGTTTCTGTGGACATGTCAGGCGGGCTGGAGTAATAAGTATCACGTCAACGGTTACAGGCACCACTCACCAAGTAATCTAGATACACAAACAAATGCTTTGTTTACGTCCTACAAGCTCTTTCAAGGTCAGAAGTTCGTAAGCCGAAGCTCCTCAATAGAGCAGTGCCTTAGGCCTTGGAGAGTGCAGCAACGAACGGCCGTGCAAGGGCGGCTGAATGTCGCCGCGCCGCCCGCCCTCACCCCCAATATCGACGACTGTCTTGAAAACAATCTTATTAACTCTATAGGTTTTTGGAGGCACGATATAAAACATTAAGCAACTCAGTTACTGGGAAAATAAACAAATTAAGTCATGTGGATTAGTATCTTGATAGTGAAGAAAATTAATATATATAATGTTAATAATTTAAATGTTAATATATAATGTTAAGTAAAATTAAAACGATGACCTGCAGTGCAATGCAAATACAAAAAAGTACTTACTCGGGCATCGCAACAAGAAGTAGGTAGACATTTAGGTAAAAGCGACAACGAACTTCGCAAAATAAACATTTGTGGGATTAAAATGTAGTTTCCAGTAACCCACAGATAGACTAGCGATAGCGTTCAAAATGACTAGACTCACATTTTACTTCGCCAAGTTTGCTATCGCTTTTTACAAAATATGAGGGCTGTAAGAAAGACAATTAAAATAATATTGAATTGAATTTATTGCATGTACTTACCCATGTTTCATGAAAATTAAGACCGAACAAAGAGAGTTAATTACATGTGAAACCTATTATGTGGTACCTGTGGTAGTTTGATTTCATTTTTACCGACTTCAAAAGGAGGGAGGTAGGTACTCAATACGACCCATTTTGTTATCAAGAGAATTGCACTCAATCAACTATTTATTGTGCTCAAACAACAGATTTTCATAAACTTTCAGGCAAATTTGACACAAAATTGATGCAGAATGATGCATCACAAAACATAACCACTTTTACAAGAAAGGACCTCCTAACTTTTTATTCGTATACCGATAAACCCGTCGTAGACTTAATTCATCTGTTATTTTTTAACCCCTTTACTAATAAAGATTGTATAGCAGATGTATAGAGTTACACAGTGTTTTGTCAATTTCATTTCAATGTCAAACCCAAATAGTTTGACAGAGCGTAACCATTGTGTAACTATACATCTGCTATACAATCTTTATTAGTAAGGGTTAGTAGGTAGGTATTAGTTTAAACCACAATTTAGGCAACCATTCAATAGATATTTATACAACTGGACGAAAACAAGATACCCAGGCGAGTTCGTTTAATTTCTGGAAGTTGGCAGGGAGGGACCGCGGTGGGAGGAGGGCGGGCTTGGAGCTCGCGAAGCCTGGCCTTGTCGTTGACACAGCTCGAGGACACCGCGCTAAGGTCGCCGGCCCAAACACCGGAGGACAACCGACCGACCTTGGTTATTCCAATAGGTAGAATATTGGGCTTCAAACCTAATATTCTACCTATTGGAATAACGCTGAACTGAATTTACTGCAATAATAAACTTTTCAATTTAGCCACACACTAAATGAAACTAAATGAAATTATTACCCCAGTCTCGTTCAGATTTGTAAAGCAATATTTTATTTTTAACAAAGAAACATGGGTCGAAAAACGATTTTATTTACTTTCCGTTTTTCGACCCTGTTTGTTTGGCAAATAATATAAAATACTCTTAAATACTTATTATATGTAAAATAATGGCTAAAGTATTGAACTCAAATGCACAATATGAACTTAGTCCTTAAAGTTTATCTTTGTAATTTTTTGTCACAATAAATGTTTTTCATCTTTGTTTTTAATTGTTAATGTATTTTTTCCTAATAACCCTCTTACAATGTATTTAGCTGTAGCTTTATTCATTGCTATATCTTTTCTTGACGGTCGTCACTAATGGACCTTTTAATGACATTACTGAAAGCTTTCAATGCTGAAAACATTACCTAGGTATTTCTGTATTTTTACACGACCGCCCAAAAAAAGGAGTGAAATATGTTTTGGGTTTTGGGTTCCTGTATGTCTCTATGTAAGTTTTAATAAGAAAATAGAAAATATTAAGAGAACGAAATAAAAATGAATTGGTTTCTCTTAATATTTTCATCTTTTTATCCTCGTGGCTAATTAAGTTTGACCACGAGGAAGGAAGGAACTTTTCCGTGAACATTATACAGGTGCCGGCATATAACTTGGCAAGACAAAGATGAGACAAAAGATGCGCCGAGTTTAGTGTTTGTAGCTGCTGCATCTTTTGTCTCATTCTTGTCTTGCCAAGTTACGTGCCGGTAGTTATACAGTGTTTTCTATTTTTTTTTTATCTTTCCTGCAGCAAAAGGTACGCTAGTTAGACGTCTTTCTTGGAGGGGTACATAGAAAAAACAGTTAAAGTTTATAAAGATAAAAAAAAAATGTTTTATTTCGTTACCAAAAAATACATATTTTTCAAAACAGTATTTGGAAAAAAATTTTTTGGCTACGAGTATATCAAAGTAATCTTTGTAGTTAATCAATGACACGCGTTTCTATGAACTACTATACTATAACAGAGAATCTGTATAGAAACGAGCATAATGAATAAAACAATGCTTAATAAACAACGGATGCGGCGCCGCAGGTCCTTAAACCGCAGGTTCAAGGTTTACTGGCAATAAGTTACTGCTATCGCAACTATTAGCCCTCGAGATAACATCGGTGTATACTATAGTGTGTACACTGTGTACACGATACCCCCACAATGAAAGGACACGTATTGTTTACCGGCCTGATTGAATTATTGACCTCTCATCCTGCCAAGGTCTTGATACTGAATAATTTCATGCAGGAGTTGGTATTACGTCTTTACTAGTACCAACAATAATATATAACTACATATGTAGAAAATACACGAGAGAAAGTATAAAAATATTGTTAATCCGTAAAAATTTAGTGTTTTATTTCCAATATTGTTATTTATAAATATTGTTTGTTCTATTTTTATATTATTTCAATCCATGAACTTTATAGAACTACAGTTCAACGACATGAAATTGAAACAAAAAAACATTCTGAAAAACCTTCATTACGTGTTCATTGGAGCATTTTCTTTGCTTAATATCTTTTAGCCATTAGAAAAATGTGTTAGTCAAAGTATTTTGACTTAAAATATAACCAAAAATATACAATGTGTAAAATGAACTCAAAATGGAAAAACCGTTTCTTTGGACCATCAGACTTTTACTATGGAACAAACTCTGAAATCGCGAAAAAAATCAGCTGTTCCATTTGTATATTTTCGTTATTATTTTTTGTATGAGACAGCAGATTTTTTTTATTTTATTTATTAAGGACAACAACAGCACAATCATAATAAAATTAACTATGAGGTAACTTACAAAATTCATAAGGCCAATTATAGTTATCCGTGATATTACATGATAAAAATTTAGTTAAAAGCAGACTTTTTAGGTTTGAGATAGAAGTTTCACATTAACAAAAACAATCAACATTTAATCTACAAAAAAAAAAAGAATTCACGACTTCAGAGTTGGTCCCATAGTAAAAGTTGTTCAGTTTGATAGTCCAAAGAAACAGTTTTTCCATTTTGAGTTCATTCATTAACACGTTGTGCAGTGAACGTGACATGATAACATGCTATTAGAAAAACGTCTAAAACATTGAAAGCGTTTTCTGAAAACTTGTTTACCAGTTTATTTCAGGTCAATAGCAAATTCTGGAAAATGGAGGGGTCCGCAGTAGTCTACCCCCTCGTGGGGTGGAAGGAGGGTTTACGGTGCATCGTACGAAAGGGCAACTGCAGATATCGCAAGCAGGAGCCAGACAGTCAACGTCCCGATGCACTCCCGAGCCCCCTCCGCCGCGCCCCGCACTCCTTCGGGAACCCGTATCCCGCCAGGCACAGCACGGTTTTTACTCGGCTCCCATCGACCAGCAACTCTCGACTCTTGATTCGTTGAACTAATGAAACCGATTACCCAGTCGCATACTTGAGACAATGAAGTGCAGCCGCATTTGTTTTTTTTTCGTGTGACATTGTAACCTTTAGTTTTGTGCCCTAAGAAAAGAGCTATAATAACCAATGCTGTTATCAACAGAATAGTAAAAAAAAGTTGTCAGCAGCATTATATTATTTAAATTCGATAGTCCTTTTGACGTATTCTTGCTAATAAGTCAATAGTTGGTAAAAGCTTTCTTGGGATTGATGATTTTGATTTCCAAATTTTAGTCATTTTCTTTCATTGTTGCGATATAAGCCTGGTTAATTCGTATTTAAAGTAAAATATATTTTTAAATTACTTACTATTTTAGAAGCATAATTATGCAATCTGTGCATGTGAATACTGAAAAGAATCATTCCATATAACAGTTAAAAGATAACTGTTGGATCATAGCAAGCAGTTAAAAAACTTTTTCGCAACATGTTAATCATAATGTATGAATTAATTTATTTTGCAAGGACTTGACAGTGAAGTACTTGTCACTTGCATCACCTTCATACACTGATCTCTATATTTTTCACACAGACAGCCAGTCCAGTTATGTAAAACTTTTCTTCGCCAACAAACTGCCATGCAGTTTGGCGTATAATTATATATATGCAACCTTCAATTTTGTAAATGTTATTAAATAAATTAAAAAAAAAAACAGGTCAGTGCCTTCATACTATGAATATAGGTACAATGCAATTAATTTAACAATGTACCTGCAACAGAAGTGACCAACTTCAGAGTGCTTATGCGGTACAAAACGATATATTTTAATTTGTAAAATTTACTCATACACTCTCGAGTGAAGTTGCAGCGGATCACCGCGCGTCTATTGGCAATGTCCCCCTGAAGCTTAGAGCAACTTCAGTACCCGTAGCACGAACATCTATCGAGAAAAAAATGGACGTAAAAGTACTCGGTAGAGTAATAAATTCTCTATGGGAAATGTCATTTCGCTTTTCGGCGGTAGAGGCGCTGTACAAATTTCCCATACAAAATTAATTACTATCGAATGTTTTTACGCGGGTTATTTTTTTCGATTACAGCGGTACGGAGTACAGCGCTTGCGGTACAAAACGACGTATAATCTGAATCTGTTTTTTTTTTCTTTTCCATACATTCTCGAGGCCTTTACCCAGCAGTGGGTGTCGTGCGGCTGATAAAATGATGATGATGATGATACATTATCGAGTGAAGTTGCAATGGATCACCTTCGGATCACCGTCTATTGTCAATTTAATCGCATTGTAACTAAGTACTTATTTCGCCTGAATTTAGTCGCCGACGCTGCGCAACCTCGTGACGGAAGGTCTGGGAAGCACGCAGTGTCCCGCCGCCGCCGCGTATCGATCACGGCGGCGCCACGGCGGGCGGCGCGGCGTTCCCGCCGGAATGCACTCACACCGATGCACATGCTTGTGTTAGATTTAAAATAGAAAAACATTGTCTCGATTGAGGCAGTCTGAAATAAGTTAAAGCTGTTTTAAAAAAATCAAAATAATTAGTGTAGTTAATCCAAAATCCTGAAAATGAAAAATAGACAGTCAATAGTTTTGACTTGAGTCAAATAGAAGTCAAGATTTTTCTCCAACAGTAAGAAAATAGTAAACAACGGTTTTGAAAAATATTTTATTTTTATTTAGGTTCTCACAACAATGATTACATTTAAAAAAGCATTATGTAAGTAACTATTACAAGTGGTTTTTAACTAACTGTGCCATCACCCGTATGCACTATATAATTTGGTTTGGTATAAAATATTTAATAAAAAACATAAATTATTTCTAATAACATACTATACACAATTTCTGTAACATTAGATCGATTTTATAGCGAACACAAAATCATCGTATAGAAGTTATTTAATTTTTTTTTTGTTTTTGTTTTTCCCCACAATACTTGTATTACTTTATGTATTTTGTGCTCTGTACCCTTAGCACGAACAGCTAACGAGAAAAAAAACGCACGTAAAATTACTCGATAGAGAATTCTCTATGGAAAATTTCATTTCGCTTATCGGCGATAGATGGCGCTGTACAAATTTCCAATACAAAATGTATCTATCGAATGATTTTACGCGCGTTAATTTTTTCGATAGCTGTTCGTGCTAAGGGTACTGTACAATCAAGGTAAATGAAAGTATTGACAATTTTTTTTTTACTTTGTAGATTGCTTAACTCGTAGTATAATATTCATTTCACAATACTTCTTATTCAATATTAATAGAAAAGATGATAAAAGATTTGCTTTTTCTTCAGCTAGAAATGTCGCAAGAAAATCGATAAGCTCTGTCTGTGTCAACATCATCATAATGAAACTGTTTTAACACGTCAGCGCCCGGAAAACCAGACACAATAGATTTTCTATTGTTGTCCGGTCGCCGGAGACCGCTCGGCCGTTGATGAAATACACTGACAGGATTGTGAATAACCACAATGTTTTCTTTGTTCTGTGTGAATGACAATCGCAGCTCAGCTCTTCAGATAGTTCCTTAAGACAATGAGGTTAAAAGAATACTTACAAGTAAACCACTTGTTAACCAATTAATTCACCGGTGCGTCGGTGTGAGCGCCCGTCGCGGCGGCGTGGCGTGGTGGTAGAGCGCACGCGCGTTGCACCCCTCATTGCACCCTATGCGTGTCCCGGTGCCCTTCCCGACGACGGTAACTTTCACTCCCGCCGCTCCTGCGCTATCGATGAATCGCATTGCGTAGGTTTTTCTTTGGGACTTTACCCATTATTATAGTAAAGTAAGGTACTATGCACATTTTTAATTGGTGCCTACGTCGTAGGCATATTGGAAAAGTAAGTTTTGTAAAATATTTACAAAGTCATGTAGGTATAGAAAAAAGTTAGTCACTATATCAGCAAATCATCGATTACCTACGCATTATCATTATTAGCCCATAAATGGCTCACAACGGGAATAGCTTTTCATGGAATTCCAAATATTGGGTACGTGAATAGAACAAAAATAAAAAAAAAAAAACCTTTAAATTTGTGTTTACTACGTTAAAACAATATTTGAAGCTGAAGATTAGCATGTATTTTATTTCTAAACCTAGCGTGATTATCAGAATCGAGCAAATCTAAAGTGTCAAACTATTTTGCTAGTAGAAACTGCGTTCGGTTCATTGAGACCTGTCTCCAAAATAGACGGCTGCCAACCGTGAGGCAGTGGCAGTGACCCGCGCTGCACCACCCGCCCGCCCGCGCGCCTCCAGCCGCCGCCCGCCCTGCTGCCACCACCCGCCCCCGCGTTCAACTATTATATAGAATCTAATTCTGCAAAATAATCACACAAAATTAAAGTGAACAATTAAAATTCAAAACCCTTTAAAATATTTATAAATTTACCAAATATTTAACGAGATCTTATCTCATTTAACCAATTAAAGTGATCATACTACGCGATCCATTATCTTTTTGATCGCATCTCAATCATTTGGTAACTTATAATTTCAGACGTGCTTCCAATTTCGTATAGGCACGTTCTTTCGCTGGAAGGTCGTGTAATATCTCTAATCAGTGATAAGGTACCTTCTGTTTAAATAGTAGAAACTTATGCTATCTACTGGACGGCTATCAGCGCTTATCGTTGCGCGTGTGATGGTCAAGATCGATCGCGTTATCTATGGGTAACGATAACAATTTTGTTTAATTTCAATAATTAAAAACTGTCCGAGTTCAGCGTTTCAGCTGTGACGCTATCCATATTTTCAGCCCTAAAACTTTACCATTGAAAGAAATGTTGCGTAATTATTGTTAACTCTTTGAATGAAATAAGTTCGTGTTATCTATTTGATCAAAGTAAAAATCAATAAATAAATATATTTTTTATCGCTGTAATTTGTTAATTTTTCATGTGACTGTATGATTTTGGTAGTACTATGTTATCGTATCGTTTATGGATAGCTAACAGCTTATAAACATACAGATAACAACAAATATATATAACTAAAAGCTATTGACAAGCTACCACATGTAGAATTCAAAAGAAATTGATCGTAAAGTAGGTAATCGTAGCCCAGAAAGGACAGGTGCGTAAAATAGTAACATTAAACTAAATTTTAAACAATAACTTTTAACAGTCGTGATGCTGTTAATAATAAATCAATATTGGCGTTAAGTTTTTGTATTATGATAATACAAAAACTAATACTAAGTAACTAAAAGCATTCTTACGCTAGGTACATCAAATATTTATAATTTTGCTACACGATACATCAAATATATTTACAGTAGCGTCATTACTTACAGGCTATGTTTCAAAACATGTAACTACACTATGTGTTATGTTTTTGTGTTAGCCTTGCGTACATGGTATACGTATGTTCGTTACATATAATAATCACAAAATATAAACAAGCTTATTTTTATTAAAGATATGAAATGTATTTTTTTGGTATGCTACAGATAAATTTTGTTGGATTCTCTCTGTCTCTGCGTTTTTTTTTAATTTTTGAAATGCGACCTGTAGAGGAGAACAAACGAACAGCCGGGTATACGAAAGAATTTTTGCCCAAGCTGAAGCAGAGATGCGCTTCGCTCGCGCTTCGCTCGCGCTTCGTGCTCGCTCGGTCAATAAGTAGACACAAAAGCAGGGGGACGGGGGCTCGGGAGACATGGCCCCTGCCATAAAAAAAGTCTTAAATAGTTAATTAGATTAGGTAAGGTTAAAACTGCAGCAAAAAACGCGCGAGCCGAACGAGTGGAGCGAGCGTGCCGCGGCGGCAACAGCCGGCGAAGCGCTAGAAATGTCATTTTTGTAAAATTTACTATCAATAAGTGATTCGATTTTGGCGATAGATCTACCATTTTAGATTTTACCATTATTAGGTCATTGACGTGCATTTATTTGACGATAGCTAAAAACACACCCAATATTAATTATGATCCTCTTTACCCTAGCTTCGGTAATATCACAGAATAAAAATGTACTGGGACAATATGACGATTAAAATTTTTATCAACTCTTGATCTGTTTTAAGTAGTGCGGTGTACTGTATTATAATTAGGAAAATGCCTATAAATATCACAGTCACATAAATAAATGAAAAATGTTAGGACTATTGCAACAAGGTATTGTGGGGCGTCGAATTGGAGTGCAGTGTACTCGAGTAAAGGTCAGAGTTAAGGTTAAAGTTGATGTCGGATGGGCGTTGCAACGACGTCCACGGCTCAGGGCGGGCGGTGCAGGGCGCAGGGCGAGACACCTGAGGGCGGGGGCGTGGGTGGGGCGCGGGGCGCCCGTGCAGATTCACTTTCGTCCGGCCACGGCCGCCCGACACGCCAGTGAGAGAAAGTTAGCCGCGGTGAGCGAACGACTCTCGCGGCGAGAGAGCGGGAGCGGCGTGCCGCGCACGCACGATACGCGATACGACCGGTGCCGGCCTTGCCGTCCTTGCACTTCCCATCCCATGCATCCGAAGTAAACAAATGCACTTTTTGTCCCTGTAAATGACTTATCGATGAAGACTTCCGCATTCGATGTGTATTTACTAATAATGTGTGGAAGCTTCGTAGTTGTTGTTTAAATTTTAAGAGACTGAGATAGGACTTTTTGGAAGAACTATGCAGTGCTACCCTAAGTTGTCGCCGAAGCGCGAGCCGTCCGAGGGCGGATATGAGGAGGTTCTGCCGGTGGTTCGCCGGCTGGAGCTGCCGGCGCCGCCAGGCAAGGAGTTCCGCGCGCCCGTGCTGCTGGCCGCGCCCGCCCCGGCCCCGCCGCCCACGCACTCCGTCATACAGTGCATGCGCCCGCCGCCACCGCCGCCGCCTCCGCCGCCACCACGCCTGCACAAGCCACCATCCTTCGAGGAACCATCCAGCTCCATTCCAGATTTAGGTGAGTTCATATTTTTTTATGGAGACTTATTTAGTTCAATGTTAACATTGAAACGGTAACGATTATTTTCATAGTATTCTTTTTTGTGTTCTTTTTAATGTAAATAAATTTTTAACAACAATTTTTGTGTAAAAATGTACGCTGTGATATTATTTTATTTATATTAGTAAATAATAAAACTTATATTTACATATTATATATTTTAAAAGCATCAAAATATGGGGTCATAATATCCAGGACAGAGGTAAGTACATAATTTTCTGAGAAATCACAGGTGGTAAGGGATTGTCAAAAGTTAGGAATGTCTCTCAAAACACCAACTCAACTACACGGGCTAAGAAACGTTATCGATAAAGAATGATTTTCATTTTTAACAGCACATATTATGACGCTAACAAAAATATGTAACCTAATGTCAACAACATTATTTTGTAATTATTTAACTTATTTACACACCGACATCAAGCACAACACATAAATAAATCTTTTTTCAAGTCCAATAAACTTCAAAAATTTGCAAATTACACCACACAGTCGCATTTTGTGTCATGTCACCCAATAAACCACGTTATAATTGCTCAGATTCCACCTCACCTTGATGGATATATTTCCTGCTTCGGAAAACTGTAACGCTGTACGTTTCCGGGTAATGACGGCCTGCCCCGAAGGTCACACCTATTTATTGAACGACTTATGCATTGATGTCATCTTTGTTGCACACGGTTGACATGAATTATTTAACTTGAACATCTTACGACCATAAAGTATTTTATTTTTCTGTTATACGAGTATATTGAAAATTATTATAAAAAAGGAAGATAAAATATGTATTTTTCATTTCTCATATTCGGAAAGTGATGTATATTTGAACTGAGCAGCGGGTCCAAAACTCTTCGTTCCACCCTAGGGTGGAAAAGTAATTTAAATATAGAACTGAATTTGGCAATGAAAAAGTTTACAATAGTTAAAAACAAATGGTTTAAAAAAAGTTGCAGCCTTGTAGGGCGCATTCACGAACAACAACAAAACATGGTATAAACAGCCAGTGCAAAATTAAAAACAATGGGCGGAGCGGCCGGCGACGCGACGTGTTCCAAATTTAAAATAAGAAAAATTATAAAATATTGGAGGGAGACTTACCTAACTCTGTGACTTTGAGCTGTGTGTGCCGTATTAAAGTTTTGTGTTGATTTTGTATTTACTAAAAATGAGTTTAAAACTAAAACAAAAAGTTCAAATAAAATAAAAGAAACAATAAAACTACGCTGTAATTCGCCTACAGGAAACAACTACTTCAAGAGAGTCTCTGCCATGGACTTAACGTCTTATGAAAGACCAAAGAATTTCTCCAATTTTTACAGGCATCCAACAAAGCCAAATCTGTCATCATAATAATTTATATCAAACTGTAAATATTCCAAGCAAGAATTTAACTTTAAATTTCACAAATTGTTCTAATTTTCCTAGGTTTTTAAAGGTAAGTTGGTATAGGTAATAATTTTAAGGTCTACCAATGTAGTTACTAAGTAGGTACATGTTTTTATTAATAAACATTTTGGAATAACTAAGGCTTTTCTTACTTTCCTGAAATTCGAAATGAAAAGTAGAGTGTTTAACACGGGTAAAAGTCATCAATTCCATTCTCGAACTATAGCCGCCCTCGCTATGCTCGGGCGTCTAAATATCTCGAATGGGAATTGCTTCCTTTTGACCCTCGTATAACAATCTACTATTATGCAAGCCTACTTTTCTTTCTTGATTCATCGTAATCATCATTTTATGTCCCAACTTCTGGAGTACAAGCCGGCCTTATGGGACAGATTAGTAAATAGTTGCTACGTATGCTACGTAACTTACCTATGGCTGGATAGGAAGATCAGCCATACATAACCCACTATCCCAATGCCGATTTGTTGGTGATATCAACTGCAAATGCATCTGGGACCAAACTTAACATTCTTTCCAAGCAAGGAGGAGCAAAATTTTGGTCACCCATTCCATGGCCGACCTTAGCGATCGTTACTTATTCAAACAAGAAAAAGCTCTTGTAGGACTATGTAAAATACATGTTAGATTTGAATAAAAATGGTTAAAACGTAGATTTTAAAGAGAAAACCTTTTATCAGTTCTGTATTCTGTAAATATCAAGCTAACTATACCTATATTTCACGGTAACAATCAATAAAAAGAAAATTCATCATTGTGTTCAGTGTAGTTTGTCTCTTACGTTCATTTATAAGTCTCAACTTAACCAAATTAAAAAGGGCATTGAGACTCAACAACAGTTATAACAAGCCCAAGAGTTTTAGAATTCTGAAACCAATGATTTTTGCCGCAGAACCTAAAGTAAAACTTATCTCCCACTATCGCTGTTATCTTAGAAAATAAGCAGGCTTTACAGCCGCTTCATATTCAATATTAAAACTAATGTTAAGTACTGGTGCTGACGAAAAAGTGATATGCACTGCACATGATTATCATATTAAGAAATTTTAAAAACCCGGTTTACGCAATGCTTCCCAAAGAAAAAGTATTCAACGAGCATTAAATTCATCAGACACTTTGCGTTTAATGCACCTGAATACATCACAAGGATCAACGGTACGAAAAAAGATTATCAATATTATCATTCTTTTAAGTGACTTCTTACAAAAATCGTCACACAACGTTGGATCATGTTTTTCTTCACAAACTCCTTAACCACAAGACATCATGCCTTGATCTACCATGCTGCTATATACCTAAATGTTCCTTACAGTTACAGATATCCTTGCAAGACCAGTCTAGGTCTCCATTATCCTATACCTCGCAATATGCACAAATTGCACAACATAAATGACATCAGCAAAAAATCTCCTGACTTAGATATTTTTGGAGTATCGCAACGCAATCAGTTTTTAAGAGTAGGTATGCTGCTGCAACTGTTTCAGATTCACTTACGCTGATCCTTTTCCTTTTTAGAGTTATCTTGTAGAATTATTACCTACTAATCAAAGATATTAGAATTTTTAAAAAAGAGGCTACTAATCTAATCTTTTGTTACGTAGTACTTATATCAATTCTGTGCTTTTGTTGTGACGTTCAAATTCAATTTATGTTTGCATTCAACTAAATTGTAAGTAAGTATCTTTCTTTAGTTTGTAATATAAAGGAGAACCGGAACTCGCCATTGACGAAATTACGGAATTTCATACAATCTTTCAAGTTCTTGTTTTTCGAAATGAATGAACCGATTTAATTAAACTCCATACAAATAAGCAAAATATAATGGTCTTAAACATTTTTGATATAGTGTTACAGCCAAGTTTGACCGATTTAAAATTTTCCATAGAAACAGAACAGAAACACAAAACAAACATTATCTTGTTCAAAATGAGACATTTCAAAAATATTCTTAACTTACTTTTTTGACTTATGTATCCTGCTTATGCGTATGAAGTTTCTTTAAATCGGTTCTCCGTTATTTTGAAAAAATTCAAAAAACTGGCGTGACAAAAAAAATATATATTACTTTTAAACCTGCTCACAAAATTTCACGAGAAACGGTTGATAAATGCGACCTGTAGAGGAGAACATACAGCGCTGGAAAACCGGACTGAAATAGGTTTTTTTAATATATCTCCGCTATTTTGAAAAAAATCAAAAACTGGTTTAACAAAAAAAAATTACATCATTTTTAAACCTGCTTACAAAATTTCACGAGAATCGGTTGCGAAATGCGGCCTGTAGAGGAGAACAGAGCTGGAATGTCGGACTAAAATATGATTTTTTAACATATCTCCGCCATTTTGAAAAAAAAATAAAAAAACTGGCTGAACCAAAAAAATGTATATAATTTTCGAACCTGCTCACAAAATTTCATGAGAATCGGTTGAGAAATGCGACCTGTAGGTGGTAACAGACAGCCGGACATACGAAAGAATTTTTGCCCAGGCTGAAGCAGAGACGCTTCGCTCGCACTTCGTGCTCGCTTGGTCAATAAAATTAACTCTCACTTCTAATCAATATCACAGTTATCAACTGTAAAACAAAGTGTATCATTATTTGGCGCTTAACATAAGAATTAATAAATGAAATTGAATTGAATAGAACATAGTTGCTTAGAATAATCATAATACATTAAAAATTTCGGAAAAAATAACCAAAAATATATCAAAATGTCAGTAAATAAATCAAATATGTCGCTTATCTTAAAATTATTTAACGCTGTAAAAACACATTTTCTGAAGCCATTCATGTAATCTGCGCTTAAGTTTTGTCACAGGCAAATTTTACAAACTTATGGGCAGGTTGTTAAAAAAATTTAACACACATCACATAGCGTACGAATTTCTACTACATATATCGGTTCCACAGTTTGACAATATCAATCTATGTGGGAATCTTGTGTTAAAGTTGCAAACCTCTTTTTTTGTCAAGAATAGGCTCATATGAGTTTAAACAAAAGTTGAAATTTAAAAAATATGTAAACTTGGAAGACTCAATAATTTTAATTCGATGAAAAGAGGCTTACAAGGAGTCATTGGCGGCACTTCACAGATTTTCTCATGTCTGGAAGGCATGCGTGCCAACACGTGAATGATAGCGTCGCCGTATATGTATAGTGATAATGATATATCAAATAACGTACTATTGAATTTTCAATTACCGTTTATTTACTCGTATTAAAATGATATTTAAGTACATTATAGTATAATACAATTTTAAAAAGATTCCACTACGTTAATAACATTTCACCGATGAATACATATTTATTTAGCTATATAACTAGTTAAAATCATGATTGTTACTCTTTGACGTCACATGCATAATATATTTGTTAACTTAGACAAAAAACAAATAAGTAAAAGTAAAAATGGTAGACAAAAGCACGTTGGATAATAATCCTTAACCATACCTATTTTCGCGAATGCTAGATTAGATAAATATCACAAGGTCAGCACATCGTGTGGTGACGACGCGTCATTCGGTGTCATTAAGGTCACTGTGACATTGGGCAGATAACAGTGACAAAATAATAGCCGTATCTTATCTGGCAATGTCAAATGCGCGGGCGCAACAGGTACTGCGCGACCCCTGCACTCACCCTGATTGTTTACGAACCTCAGCGCAAAGTTAACTGCAATCCGTCAAATGAGTCATACCTTATTGCACTATCATCGCTTTATAAGGTAATTGTAAAAAAGTTATTTTTTGTCAAAAGTTAGTTGGAAAGTTTGAGGTCAAGTGCCAAGTTAAGGGTGGAGTCTTCGGGATCGTCCTTATAGAACGCGACTACGCGATCATCGCAAGTTCGCGCGAATTTTAGTCGTACGAATACGCTATAAAATATACTGATGTCGAAGAGGTATCCTCGCGATGCGGCGGCGTCGCGCGACTAAAATGTTTGAAATCTATCTGCGCGAATTAAGTTCGTACGAATCCGTGATCAAACATACTGATGTCGAATGGTCGCGTTTTCAATTCGCGCGATGATCGTGTCTTGTCATCGCGCGAACACGCGAACGGCGTCGCTTACGCGATGATCGCGTTTTATTAGGACGATCCCTTACGAACTATAGAGACTAACAAGCACAAGTAAAAATCGTTAAACAGAGTACCTAGTATTTTCAGACGCATCAGTCTCATTTATTTTTTTATTGATACTTTAAAAATTGCACAAGAAAGCGATCATTCACTTGTGTGCGATACTTACAAATTATTATTTTGCATTGTTTGATGGGCAGTATTTTATCATCAAATATTTTCTCAATTGCGGAATGAAATGAGGCAAATTTCTCCATAATAAGAGAGTTGACCGTGGTGTCGGATACCTTATCATAACCTTCTGCATTACAAATTACTTCCCGTTGATAACTGTTCGCGATATTTATCGCACTCTTCCTGGTTTTAGCAAATAATTGTCGTATATTAAATGTCGTTACACTTTATATTTTAATTGCTTTATACTTACTTGAGCAAAATGTTTTAATGTTACGAACTCGTTCTTGAAAAGTCATACGACGTAACACATTTGACCTTAAAGTGGTTTATCAAACGCTTAAAAATATGTTTTACAACTGTTTTTTATTAATTTAACGAAGATACGATAAACTTAGTCTTACTTAACGAAATGCGTTGTTAAAATGTAACGCTGCGCTGTGACAAATTAGGATTACTTGTGGTTGTGTAGATAATGTTGTGACATTGTATGAAATGCCTTAAAGCAGAAAATCCCGGAAGACTGCGCTATTTTACCTCAGAGCATACAATCTATATGGTCGCGTCTGTATTAGTGCGCTCTATAACGAGCGAGTACATAGGGAAGTGCTGGCTCACAACCTTGGCCGAGGTCGCCTCGCGTCACTCGCAATATACATAATAGATCGTTCCATTACATAAACAACAAATTGCTTTGGAAACCAGTTTAATTGCTGAGACACTCTTTCATATTATTATAACATACACCTGCGAGTTGATTTAGTCATTCAAACATAAAGTACCTATAAGTTATAGTGTCTCTCTCTTTCCATTGATTAAATAATTAGTTCAAAATGATTTAGGTACTTTCAAAACTTTTAGTCGATTCGCACTAAACATAAGTGTAACGAATGCAGACATAGCGCTGGCCCAAGGTAATCATTTATTAGGCACCGAAAACAAAAATAATTAAAACAGTCGAAGATCACTATTTCAGATTCTCTAGCATTAAAACAAATGAAATTGTTGAAGATCTATTCAGAGCGCCCCCTTTGCCCCTCCCATCGCGCGTCCTTCGGTTTGGATCCCCCCCACGCTCCGATCAACCCCGAATATGACCGGCTTAGGGTCATGGTCACACGTATTTCTGAACACGTGCCCGTGATTTTTTTTATATAAAGTGTGGGTAGGTTATGTATACGTTAATTTGTGTATCATCGAATACGGTTCTTATAATATGTTGATAATAGTTAGAGCTATTTTATAAATTCTAAATTTATTTATGAACATTAAATCAATAATGCTCTATTATTTGAGGTGATGATGTAATGCAAATGTGGACGTAGTTGGCGATTAGTAGCAGTAGCACGTGCAGCCATCGAAAAAAATAACGCGGGTAAAAACAATTGGATAGAGAAATTTTGTATGGGAAATTTGTACAGTGCCATCTACCGCTTTTTTCACCATAGTAGTAACGTGCTAGGGGTGTGTTTAAAGACACGATAGTCACTTTTGATAAAAGAAAATAACGAGGTTTATTTTGATGGTTTTAACTCTCAGGAAAGAGAAGCCTTAATTAATAATATAATTATAATATATAATTATCTTCTTTAATTTTCTTCTTTTCAACCTTCCGTGCTCCCTATATTTTTTTTAAAATTAAGTTATCGTAACCGTAATGTTAAAAGAAATGCATTAACTAAATCATAATTATGCTTAAGAAGAACGTGCCATGTTTATATCCGAAACAGTCACATAATATGTCGATAATAACATAATATAGATATTTACAAGCATTATACCTATATTTTTTTTATCACGACTGACTGTCGGCCACGGTCACGGTCAGCTATAACTAAATAAACAACATTGAGCATGGATGCGCTAGTTGATAACTAGTATAGCTTGAAATTATAATGTTGAATAGTAAGAAACTAATAAAAAAATATATTCGCGACGAACAGATATCCTCCAGATATCCAGTTTTTGGAAATCGTTAAAAAAATAAACATTGTTGTTGCTTTATGTAAATTAAAATAGTATGCCATTTTGAAAAACTATTCAAAAAAACTTAGTTTACTTTTATATGTGAGTTGTGAAAAAGCCAGCCGAATCGTGTCTTCAAATTTTATACTACATTCGAAATGTTTATTAACTTGGTTTTGGGCAGTAATGGTTTTCCAGGTTAATTAACCTCTAAGATCAATCAATGCCATATTATCACACAAAGGGCGTCATTGAATCAGGTCCTCGAACGATAATGAGCACTCTACTCGAGCACTAAAATATTAAGTATTATATCCTCCTGATTATCTACTTTATGTGCAGATTATATTTTGGAGACATAAACAAGAAAACATGTACAATCAACGGCATATCAAACTGTCAAACTCCCATTGATATTTTTTTAGCACTGATAGTAGATTGTTATTCTAGGGTCGTAAATGATTTAATACACCTGAGACATTTATTTAGGCGCATGAGCGAGTGAAGCGAGCGAAGATCCTTAATAGTTCGAGGGTGTAATTGATTTCTTACACTCGTGTTGAACACCTCTTTTCATTACAAATGCGAGTAAATAAAGAAAAGTTATGAAAGATTTTATAACTTTAACTAATAGGCAGTAATATATTACTGCCTATTTTACTTATAAGTTACACGATAATTTCTTGACAGCATTTTGACATGTCAGAATTGGATATCCATCACCTTTGCATGCCATGCCGTAATTCGAATTTCAAATTCAAATTTACTTACATCCCTAGGTAGGTACCACCCAGCGGACTAAAATCTAGTTTGCTGGTACCACGTACCTACCACCTATGTAAATTGAAATTACATCCCGGATTTATAGTTAAATGCAACCACCTTTTAGAGCATGTATGATGAAAAGTAGATTTTTACTTTCGTGTTTGTTGATTCTGCAAGTTGCAATACTTGCAATGAAGGTCATTGATAAGAAATAACAGAAATAAAGAGTATTACAAACGTTACCTGATGTTGCCGCATGTTGTTACCTCGTGCATTGTAATAAAAACGAAACAATCTTGAACGAACTTGGTCGGATTAATTTCCGATATGAATTTATATTCTGTAATATATTAATATTTTATTTACAAAACACATCAAAAAGAAAGATATTATGATTTATATTTTCCTTTTCCTTGTCAAGACTGATTAATAAAAGCATTAACTGGCGTTTTTCTTGGAAATCATATAAATCCCATATTTGCTTTGATGACGAGAAAGTTTAATTTTAATAATATGATGAATAACAAGTGACTATGAGATTGTTGTGTGAACAGGGCCACTTTTATTTAGTTTCAAAAGTACTCAGCTATGTAGATTAGGTACAATAAGGTTACTGTAATCAAAATACTAGGCTAGGAAATCAAAAGGGTAGTTTAAAAAAAGACGAATCACTAAACTGCCACTAGGAAAGAAAAAAACCGTAGGAAAAATATTTACGTATGCGATTTCATTAAAATGCCTTTCCAGCCTGTCAATTCGGTAACGAAACTCGAATTTCACTTCGAACCTCACTCTACTTCGCATGAATCGGTTATTTGAAATTAGCTGAATATAAGCTACTTTACCGATTACAAAAGGTTTTAGGTAGCTACCGTAGCTATCTAAAATCTTTTGTGATTAACAACAGCCTAACTTTATCTCATTTCTGATTTAAAATTCTCGCGCAGTGAGATTCGAAGCGAGGTTCGAGTTTGGTTACAGAATGGACAGGCTGTTTCAAAGTTCTCTGAGAGAATGTGGGTAAAAGGGAATTTGAGCTTGATCGCTGCGGACACTGTTTATAAAAACATTATGGAACAGAAAAAAAATATAGTTTTATCACACGATGAAATCAGGGGAAAATAACGTTTTTTTTTTTAATTTTCGGATATAATGCACTTAACAGTCAGATAGAATATTGAATAAGAAATAATATTTTGTATGACACATATGAACTTAAACGCAAAATTTAGGGAGATAATTAAAGATTCTTGGCTAACTCCATATTAAACGCGCCTGAAACACACCCTGAAACGTGACAAGTGACGATACCGTTTTGTATAGAGCGTTTTCGGCGGGTGCTGCTGCGTGCTAACTTCAAGCTATATCACGAGAAAAACCCAAAAGAGAAAAGTTTTAATATTACAGTCGATATTCTCACGCATCATACTTTTGATTTTGATTAAAAAAAAATTGATGCATATTCCCTATTCTTGTACGTAGCCGTGAACGTGGCAGCATGGTCGTCGTCCCTGACCCTCGGCCCAGGTTGCCATGGCCACGGCCGATCGATCCCACTGCACCCGGCTGCAGCCGCGGGCGAATAGCTCGGGATAAGGAGGAACTAGGGTTGACAAACAATTTGAAGCAAAATATAGTAGATTTCCATTTATGGGGTCAAAAAAACATTATCCATATAAAAATACTATTTTATTAATGAGGAACAGTTTTTTTACAACCTTTATTGTTCGACCTATGACACTTTTCAGGCGAAGGGTTTTCTTCGTTGTAGAGTTTAGCCCAAAACTAAGTAGCATAGCAACATCCATCACTTCACAGAGAAGTTATCATTAAACGTTTTCCCCTGATTTGATAACCTATCCCCTGATTTCGTAGCTCTGTTGCAATTAAATTCTGATTGAAACTGACAAAAATCATAGTTATGTAACATTGCTGCTTTAGTAAGAACCAATGTGACAACTATGTTACTTAGCAATGTAAACTGTGATTTCTGTCAGTATCAGTCAGAATTAGCAATAGAGTTACAAAATCAGGGGGCTGCTGGTGTAAGAGTATTCAAAAGCATATTCTATCTATGAAATATATAGCGAAGTGAGTGACTATCTATTTCGATAAAAAGGTGTATCATTCGACTATACTAGGAGGTCATAACAAATTTGGTAACGATCGCGTAAGTGGCTGACTCTGAGTTCACAGGATGGAGAGGCACTCTTTGATGCTGACAATAGTACAGCAAGTAAGTTTTACTCACGTCACGTGAATTGTGTAAGGACTGAACATCGTAACTATAACACATTTATAGCCTGCATATAAAAAGAACGCAACCACCTCACGCGAACAGACCGACATATTTAGCATCAGAAGAGTGCCTCTCCATCTCCATCCTGTGAACCCAGAGTCAGCCACTTACGCGATCGTTACCAAATTTGTTATTACCTCCTATTTAACAATGTGTAAGTTTCTTCAGTTCTCCTAATATTGAGTCTTCGCTGAGACAATGCTCTGCTCGGTTGAGTAATATCTATGGGTCTTACTTACTTCCTTTACTTTATATATATATATATATATATATATATATATATATATATATATCAAAACGCGATGTTTGTATTGTATGGTCCCAAATATCCCCACTTTACGGTACCAACTTCTTGAAAATGTCTTGAAATTTCAAATGACGCTAGATGCAGCACAGAATACATTGGTTGCAGGCAGGAAACAACCTCAAATTCCTTCCTGTTTATTTTGAAATTATAATTAAATCCCGATAACAGAATTAAAAATATTCACTCAATCAATATTACAAATATTCCTCTTTATTTTAGTTAATATATTGTGACTTATGTGACGACCATTTAATTAAAGCGTGTGAAAATATTTTCATGTTGGTATTCGCGATTCAAGCTTGCATACAAAACGCATCTTTGTGGAAAGTGATGTCCGGATTCTGAGTTACCTACTGATTTATATCAATGTTTGTACTGAACGACCTTGGCCGAAGTACTTAAAGGACCGCAACCCGGTGACTCGGTATTAAAAATAAAATTGTTCGTGTTTATAAATATATCTGCATCAACTCGTTTCAGTGCGAGTAGAATAAAGAAGCGCTCATTGTTTTAGCTCTGTTCACGAAGTAATTTACAAACAATAGTCTGAAAGAGTCCTTTACAAACTGTGATAGTTCTAGGACAAGAAAAGGGTTGTGTGTATATTGGGAACCTTTAATACCAGGAGTGCAGAGCGACTGAGGTGGTTGCGATGACGGCGCGGGCGGCGATGCCCTTGTTGTGTGCATGCGGTTACGCAGTGCACACTGCGCCATCGATTAGTTTTACTTGGATACGGTATTGCATTAATATCCCAATAGGTTTTGCCCGCGACTTCGTATACGCGTGGGATTTGGTATAAGTTATAATTTTAGGGTTCCTTAGTAAAACAAGAAACCTTTATAAGATCGTTCGATATGCTATTTTATATTAAGTTTTATATCCTAAAATATAAGTAAGCTTAGCTTCAAAGTGGTCTACAAAGTCCCTTCTTTTGAGTTTGTATAATATTGTTCGATGTAGTAATGATATTAAAATTTCTCGAAGTGGTCATGTTTGGCTTAAAAATACATACACTGAGAAAAATGTCATTTTGGGGTAATCTTAAAATATCGTGGCGTACGTTTAAATTAAGTGCGTTGTCCTAAAATAAGGAAATAATAGGTTTATATAACGCTATCTTGAAACGTGTTATGATGTAGTCAAATTATATGGTTAAATAAGGCAATATTATGACACTTATCATCGTAAAAATTGGTCATCAAAAATAATATTATCTTCTTAATATTATAACACTATGTAATAGAAAATAGCCCACTGTCCTATAAATATGTATGATAATCTATAAATAATATTATAATTCTAAATCACAATGAAAGTGCCACCTTCCATAAAAAGATGTCATAGTATTTGAGAAGAAGCATCTCTAGAATACGATGACGTCCCCTTATAGTAGTATGATAAAATTATGTGCTAGTTCCTTTTATTTTGAGATTACCTTCACTTAAAATATAAGGAATTGGCATCAAAATTTAAAATGAATCCTACAAAAATACGATTACAGAAACTTATATAAGAGTTTTGGCCAAAATATTATATCGTAAAAATTGGTCATCAAAAATAATATTATCTTCCTAATATTATAACATTATGTATAGAAAATAGCCCACTGTCCTATAAATATGTATGATAATCTATAAATAAGATTATAATTCTAAATCACAATGAAAGTGCCACCTTCCATAAAAAGTTGTCATAGTTTTTGAGAAGAAGCATCTAGAATACGATGACGTCCCCTTATAGTATCAAAATTAAAATGAATCCTACAAAAATACGATTACAGAAACTTATTTAAGAGTTTGCATCAATTTTTGTATGATTCCTAAAAAATACGATGACAGCACGTAAATTCGCCGTTCATTACTCATCGACTTGTCGTTCGTTTTGTATATTCTCTCCATTCAGTCAGTCGAAGTCGCAGAGTCGCAAGGACAGTTTTTAGCGTGTACAGAATTAATTTATATTTGACTATTTTTTTAAATGTGAGTGAGTGTGCAAAGTGCAATACTTATGGATAAAGCAACTCATGACTTCCTAAAATAATGGAATCTAGCTCAATACTTATATACAACGTTTTGAAGGTAAGTTGCCAATCCTATGTTGTGCGCGTGCGCGTGCACACTTTATTGGGGGGGAAAAAAATTAACTTTTTATATAAAACGTATCATTTTGGAGGACAAAAAAACGTACCTATTTGGGGTAAATTTTAAGTTTCTCTTCATATAAAGTGTACTTATCATTTGAAGGAAAAAATCAAATGATCATATTATTGCCATTGAAATGGACCTAAAACATTGAATTCTTATCACAAATTACATGTTTGATTTTAGCTTAAAATCCGGCGGTCTCGACAGCTTCGAAGCTTCGCCCGGCAGAAGCTGAACACCACAAAGCACAAGTTTCTTCGCAAAAAAATAACAGATACACTAGCAGTTTGTGACGGTAAGGATTTATGTAATTATTCTGGTCTGTCCTCGTTTGACAAAAAAATAAATTAATAATAATGTGTAGTATTATATACAATAAGCATTTTTTTTCAGATACAAAACCAGAGACAAAATTTCTTTGCTGTCATATTACTCCTCGGTTGCTTATTTAACATACCTCCTGCGGCTCCTGCCCGTCGCTCCAGGAAAGATTGGCAAACATCACGAGCAGAAATATTGGAAGGATTTGACGGAGACGGTGGGTGTAACCCACAGTATCTTGCAGAATGCTGGGTGGTTCTTATCTTAAGTCATTGAAAGCGAATCATGATTTTACTTATTAAATTATTTTGCATATTTTATGGATTTTCCTAAAGATTGTTCTTAGTGTCATGAGTATAATTAGGTACGTAAGTAAGTTGTGACATGCTAAATAGGTATTTATTTTTAACTATGTAAATTATTTTTGACAAATACTGTGATTGTTATAAGCATAAAGGTACGGGATTATAAGCATAGTGTATTAAGCCGAAAGGGGGGCATTGTACTCATCCATTAAATAACTTTTACTATCGGGTAAACTCTGAAATCGAAAAAAACTGCTGCTACTTAAGGCGGTTGTATGACCGAAAGTGGCGCCCTCAGAGGTTTTTATTTAATAAGTTATTAATAGAAAATTATTTTAATAATGTTTATCGTGGAGATTTTAGGGCCCTTGGTTTAGTATTTTTAGAAGGTATCACTACATGCCCTCGTAGTCATTTGTAGAAGTAGATAGCAAATGTGTCAAAAACGGCCACTTTTAGCAGTTTTACTATCTACTTCTAGCAGTGACTACGAGGGAATGTAACGATACCGTCTAAAAATACTAGACGTGTATTAGAATTATAATATTAAATATAATTCACCGCTGCACCACTTTCGCTCAGGGTACCACCTTAAGTAAATTTCGTCGAATTATGTTGTGCCCAAAGTAAAAGTTGTTCACCATAATGATAAGCCTGTGTTATTATAATTAAGTACTATTATGTGCTCAATTTGCGAATAGGTAGGTACATTATTTTTGGTGTCTTTTTTTCTGTTGTACATTACATTTATTAATAAATAATTACTTATATAAAAGTAAAAAAATAATATTGTAAAAATTAACGTTACTTACTTTCAAAAAGAAATATTGATATTGCAATAATTAAAGTTACTTTCAAAAATAAATAAAATTACTCTTGATTACTATTTCTGTTTTTTTATACACGTGTCTTCCTGTTCTCTTTAAGTTTTTAATGCAATTGCATATTGCCAAGTTATGAAGGTACCTATTACTTTTTCTATATTTCACATGCTTTAAATTGTTATTTTTTACTTATGCGCGATCCTCTTTTTTATATTTTAGGAATGTGAATTAGGTAAGAAAGAAGTAGTAGGTACAGTCGTCTTTAGAGATATTGTAGCAAATAAGGTGACTCATATCCTTAGTTAAGTCCAACCAATTAAAATAGACTTTTCTTGTGTTTTGGGTAAGATCCTACAATTTAGCAACGATTTCCTCATATCTCCGGTTATATCCTATTACTTTACGTACCTACTATTTATTATTAGGTACATCCTCTTACCTTGGGTTATCCTAGTACAGGCGCCATCAGATATACTGTAGCAGAAAAGGTGATCAAATACTTCTGAACAGTTTAAATATCAATAAATTCCATACAAAGTGTAAACGAAGTGTATGGAATTTATTGATATTTTAAACTGTTCAGAAGTATTTGATCACCTTTTCTGCTACAGTATATCTGATGGCGACTGTACTAGGATAACCCAAGGTAAGAGGATGTAATAATAAATAGCACGTAAAGTAATAGGATATAACCGGAGATATGAGGAAATCGTTGCTAAATAGTAGGATTTAACCCGAAATGCGAGAAAAGTATATTTTAATTAGTAGGACTTCACTAAGGATATTAGGAAGTCACCGATAAATAGTAGGAAACAACCGAATATATGAGGAAATAATTTCTAAATAGTAGGAAAAATATTAGGACCTAACTGGAGATATGAGGAAGTCATCAATAAATAGTACGAAAAATAATAGGACATAACTTGAGATATAATGAAAGAATATTATATTTTTTGACATAAGAGGATGTCATCGAGAAATAGTAGGAAAAATAATAGGATATAACTCGATGTACAATGACAGTAACCATAAGTAGTAGGAACGAGCATACAATATAAAAAATATTGTATGCTCGTCCTACCAAAGGTATGGTGACATGTCATCTTAAATACCGTTATCATCAGCAACAGTAGTATCATCGTACTTTTTGATGATATCAGTATACTCCGTGCTTTAAGTGAATCCATCTTATTTTAATCTGAATTCACGTCATTTATGATGGGCATTTTTCTCAGTGTACGAGTACAATACTAATTAATTAATTATAGTTTTATAGAGTTTTTTTTGGTGATAGGGGTGCCATTTACTGCAAATACTGCAATACATGTCCTAGAATGGTATTTATATTAAGGATTTGAAATTATTTTTCTCACTTATGCTCTGAAATCTTATCATTCCATTTGAAAAAGGAATGCGGGGCGTTCCACATTTCCGAGGGGGTCTGGTTCATCACATTCTAAATTTAAAATTCAGGCCAGGAATGAATTTCAATACTTACTTCCCGCACCAGCACCGGGTGCGGGAAGTAGGTACAGTGCGAAGATGATCTGGGTGGTCTGCGGCAACTTTTTTTTGTTGTTTTAGCTGTTCACAAAAACAAAAAAAGCAAAGGCACATTTGCACCATACAGCCATAACTTTAGTTCCTTTTTTCTGGCACGCAAGCCAACGACAAGACAGTTAATATTATAAAGGTAAAATTATTTAATAGGTAGTATAATAACGATACAATAAAAAAAATGGTGCGCACAGAGTATATTACTATAAGAATAAATAAATATTACATTGTATTGTACCAGATTTATCAGAGACAAATCCTCTAAGTAATCTTGAATTATGTACAGTGCCATCTACCGCCGAGAAGCGAAATGAGATGGGTTTTTGCTTCTCGGCGGTAGATGGCGCTGCACGTAATTCAAGATTACTCAGAGGATTTGTCTATGATAAATCTCATTTTTAATATTAATTAAATTTAATTAAGTTTCAATTGAAAAGTTTTTTATTTCCTCGCATTTCTTGAGAAAAGCACTATACAAGCCTTGTTCTGGAAGCTACTTGCATTGCCTCGAATGATTAAAGCCCTCGCCTGCGGCTCGGGCTTCAAACCATCCTCGACAATGCAATCGCTAGCTTCCCGTTCACGGCTGTAATGTACTATTGTACATCCGTGTCAAATGAACGTATTCGTATCTGTCGTATGGATGTCCTAAATGTCTTCCTGCACTGTAGGCATGCATGGCATATAACGACGCAAAAATTTACTACCACTATGAAAAAATTCACCTCTACATCCAAGAAATGCATTTTATACGTTTGCTCCTTCGTGACTCACACGTCACTATCGATCTTGGTACGCACACACGCAAGAAATATTTCTGTCCTTTGCGCACTCAGTTGCAAATGTAGTTCTGTCGAAGTGCATGTAAATGCAAGGTGCGGTATTTTCTTGGCACGTGAAAACTCTTCGACAGTTCAGCGATCCTAGTACCGCAAAGAGAAACTTCGTCTCAAGATTACACTTACTTCCAATTTAGTATTTTTTGCCTAATAATCAGAGATAATTATTATTAACGGTGAAGGTTAAACTTTCGCATGCACTTTTTGTTGTAAATAACCAAAGCGTAGTTAATTTAATAGCAAAAAACTAACATAAAAAAAATGGCTTCAAAAATATCTATGACGATGCTAGCTGCATTGTGATTTAAAACCTACTTATAAAGCTAGTCTTGTAATCAAAAAGTTACTATATAGTAGTATAAGTATACTCATATCAAATGTTTGTAAGTTATCTTATTTTTTTCTGCAATATGTATTTGAAAAAAGTGTAGTTGTAGGTTATAAAAATAATAAAAATAAATGAAAGTCTCATTGCATTGTTTCGACTCCGAATGCACCGCCACGCGAGCGACCTACCAGGGCAGCAGAGCACCGATGTAGGTGAAATATTTTGTTGCACTTTGCAACATTATGCACATCTAGAGAGTGCTAAATTCTGGCATTTGTCCTTCAAATCACGTGTAAATAAATATCTGTTGCCAATTAAAATAATATTTGAATCGTGGTCGTCTCGCGCGAGTATCGAAATAGGTGTTCACAATGTACGAGTATAACTAATTACGATTTTTCTTTGATGATTAATAATAAATTACATAACAGTAATATTGCTTTAAAATACGCTCCATGCTGTAACTTAACTAAATATGTAGCTAGATCCTAAGGAATTTCTTAGGAAGTTAATTACAAGTTATTATTGTAGAAAAAATTGTGAAGAACAATAGTTTCCAAATGAAAGCGAGAGTCTACGTACTAAGACCCAGTCTTGGCTTGGACGGGAACTAAAGTTCAGTTTAACACCCTCTAGAAGTCTAATGTTCATAAAAGATTGGAGTCAATCTGAAATATTGTAACTTGACTGTTAATTTAGTTATTAAAATGAACGCCACAAAGTATCTTAAGTGTGCAGAATGCATAACTTACCAATGTACGTGCGAAATGTTTTGAAAAACACCTCGACACGAAACACATACAACCCAATTTAATTGAGAGATCATAACACTCTCACTTGTACAAATATTTTTAATTATTGTCACCGATGAGAGGTGCATATCGCTCTTTATAAACATAATAAATTACAAAGCATTTATGATATATTTTCAAAATGAAAAGTGTTATAGTATTTTTTATTGACCAATCAATTCAATTTACTTTGGTATTTTATGAAAAACATATAAATTGTTAGTAACATTTTCAAAATAATTTTTTGCAGTAAATCTTAGAAACAAAACTTGGTATGCAATTAAAGCCAATGAAAACTGCGATTGCTCTCGCTTTTACACAGCAGTGTGGCTGCGGGCGTGACTGTGGTAGTGAGCCGAGCACGTAATAGATGTTGCTTTCTAAGCAGTGAAGGTGAGGTGCACGGTCGCATTGCTTGCAGTTCAAGTTTAGTAGCGAGCGATAATTGCAGAGATCGCTGGTCGTTGCACTTCTAACGCCCTGCGCAGGGCAACGCACTGCGCCTTGCAGCTGCCCGGGAAATAGATCTTGCCCTGACTATTTCAGAGCGTGCTCGCGCAACTTTGTACGCCGCACGCTCTTTAACCGTCAAACGACTTACCTGTAACGTGAGAAGCTAATAAAAAACCAACGCGAGCGACTAACTAATGAAAAACTTGATGCGTATATCAGATATCCCGAGGTTGAAAGACACGTTTGTAAAAGCATAACTAAACTGTATAGATTGCATAGACGAATAGCTAATGAATTAATTCTCAAAGGCATAATATACTTACTTATATATTTTTTATTTCTATAGCAAACTATGAGACAAATCTCTTATAGGAAAGGATAACATAAAGATGAGTATGATAATGATGACGATACAAGTTCGGCAATTAAACCTGAAACACATAGTTACACGCTGCAGTTCAAACTGAATTAGAAATATCTGTGCAACACAACTCCACTGCACCACAGAAATACTTGAGAGTAGACAGCGCTGCACGGCCCACTTAGTACCGAAGTTCAGGAGGGCATTGCACTCGCGATGCGCCCGCGCTGCGAAAGTGATTCACGATGCGAACCAACCGCCTGTTGACATTATCCATTCATTTATGATGGCCCTTTGTAAGCTTTTTGTAACCCAGTCACTGCATTTAATAAATGTAACAAGATCAGACGCGACGTCTGTAGAGCTCTTCTTAGGCGTCATTGCCACAGAATATAATAATAGTAGGTTAGGTACTAAACGTTATTACGTACCCAGCTAAATATTTTATAATAATAACCTTTTCATATTTATTATTTATCAATTTTACTCTCTAGTCAAAGTCTAGTAGAAAAAGTAAGAGGTCAGAAAAACAATCACACTAAGGGCTGATTTTTCAATCCTCAGATAACAGATATCAGTCAGTTAAATTATTAACCAAATAAAATAAATGGCATTCAAAACATTTGACAGACAAGCGATTGACAAACCTTTTTAAATTTGGCGGTGTAATACGTTATCAATCGAATACATTTTATCTAGGCATTGAAAAATCAGCCCTAAATGAATGATTTTATTTTCGATACCTGACTACTCCTGCCTGACCTACTACCTGACCTGGAGGCACTAAGATTTTTTCCTTTAATATCGACCCATTATTGCCATTGAGTTTCGATAGTAAAAGAAATATAAGAATTCAAAATAAAAAAGATCATTCATATCAAAGAACGAATTAATAATCAATGGTTAATATTGAATTTATAAAAATCATTATTGAACTTACTTTCGTTCAAGTTAATTGTTTATAGGGTGTAAATGCAAATGCAACAACACAACTATTAAGCGTTAATTGTATGTTTATATGCAGGATAAACAGGGCGACATACGATAATAACCAATAATCATAAATGGAGTTCCCTTTACTTAAAGAAAATAAAACTGGCTTTTGTAACTTTATGACATAGGCGTGCGAGAAAAAGAGAAACACAACACTCGCTCTATGGTTATAATTCAACGGGTGGCTGATACTTATATAACGAGTTGTTTGGTGGGAATGCTGGCAATAGAAAAAGTTGCAATGTTAGAAGTATCTAAGGTAGTCGGGAGCAGTGCCCTGCCAGTGCCAGTGACGCAAACGCGTAGCGTAGTCGCGTAGCAGCTACACTACGCTACGCTCTACGACGGACGGGCGCTACGGAGCGAAACATCCCATCAAATTAAATAGTTTTTTTTACCATTGAAAATGTTTATCAGATGCAAATCGCCTAAAACGTATTTTTGGCCATATCTCCGAGGATTTTGGGAGGATCGAGATGGGAATTGTACCAAAAGTTGAGGAATTTATCAAGACACGTGTGAACGTTTGAATATTGAAAATCTAACTGGTAACTTTTTTTGGAATTATGTAAAATTCGGGTAAATTCGGGTTTTTTGGGGGGTGTTTGTTTACTAAATTGTAAATATTTCAGAAAAAAACCGACTTAAGAAAAAATAAAAAAATGGGTCCTAGTGTATTAGTTTGGCTACAAAATAGCTAAAATCTTTTGAAAATCTGTTAATGATTGTGACCTGTAGGTGGTCCCTTTAGATTTGGAATTGTAGAAAAACGGGTGTTTCCGTACATAAAAAGTTATGTAGTTTCTATGATTATTGACCGATCGTCATGGTAAATAAATAGGTACTACGTAGGTAACTTTAAAAATATAATAGGATTTTGCATTTGTTTTGATTTTAGTTTTTCGTAAATTTTTGGGTTCATTTTCAATGCTCCGATTCTTGCGGGGACTGTAAAATCTGTGAGTTTTTGGTAATTAATCTAAGATGAATTTACAGTAGAGAAAAATGTTTAAAGAGTAGTTTTCCAAATTTTGTTTATTTTTACTGAAGATTTGTACTTCTAATTATTTTACTAAAGCGGTCTGTAAATGATGAACGTTTTTGGTTCGTTGTTTTTTTTTTCAAATAAAAACAGTACATGTCTAAACTAAGCAAAAAGTAACGAAGTATGATTAAACACAAATAAAATGTACAAAATGGTAACAATTTTGTTAAGCTCTAATATATCGTTACTACTGCAGAATACCAGCAGCAATTCAAGTTGCGGAAAGCGGGTTTTGTGTGATTTATGTTACTAGTTGTAAGAAAACAAGACAATCTTGCAAAAGGCTGTATCATCGCATCTCGAGGGAGTTCTCGTGACGTGTTTTCAGTCGGTTCCGGGAAATCCTGACTGTCCCAATGAGTCACTACTCCATTAATGGGAGGAAAATTCGTTCAACTTTTCCTATTTTCATGACTCATATTCTAAAGCTGTGTCACCAAAAAAACCCTCTCAGGGCTATTTTCTGTAGCATGTAGGGTTTCGTTCCATTTTTAGTTATTAAAATACTACCCTGAATCAGATCTATTTTTAGTTGATGTATTGTTTTAGTTCTGTAAAAGAGAAATAGTGGTATCTACTTAACCACAGGCTACCTTGCTTGAAGGTTGACTACATTTAATTTATTTATTTAATTTATTTAATTTCGGACGACCAACAGCTACTATAACATAAAACAAAACTTAAATAGTAACAGAAAGCCAATTATAGGTCATCACAAATATAAAGCAAAATACACTTAACGATAACATACATTTGATTTCTTATAGTACTACTTAACTAAGAATACTTTAACATCTTTATATCTTCTTCAATTATTTTAATTTGTCGTACCTAGTTGTAGAGCTCGGTGGCGCAGTGGTTTAGCGCCTGGCCCAGCGATTGCGGAAGTTAAGCAACGTTCGCAAGGGTCGGTCATGGGATGGGTGACCAAAAATGTATTATCTCGAGCTCCTCCGTGCTTCGGAAGGCACGTTAAGCCGTTGGTCCCGGCTGCATTTGCAGTCGTTAACACCCACCAATCCGCATTGGGCCCGCGTGGTGGGTTATGGCCCGTCCTCCTTACCACCCATAAGGAAGGCCTGTGCCCCAGCAGTGGGGACATCAAAAATGGCTGATGGACACCTAGTTGAAAGATAAGAAAGATAATCATTAATCAACCATTGGCTACTCTCGATTCTCGTGCAACATAAAATGCAGCAATCAGCAATCTACCACCGCTATTTATTTTCCAATTTTTCATTGACAAAATAGTAGTTTATGATACTGCCACATAATAAGGGGTATTAAAACATGAGTGTGTGTTTAATTGTTGTACTCTAAGCCTCTGAACGCAACCCTGCAAACTAGTCATCGATCACCATAGAGTGCATTCATGGAAAATGTGTGGGAATATATCGTTGTTTTTTTTTAATATCACGGCACTGCCTTCTTCTTGGATTTGCCCTGTATCGTAATGAGAAAAAAAGTTATTTTATGATTCAGTTGACTGCATCGTAATGAGTTTTTTTTTTAATTTTTCGTGTCCACGAAAATAAAGTACGTATTTATATTACCTTTTTTGAATTCATATTTGGAACATTACGTTGTGAGTGTAGATAAAGTTATATTAAGGGTCCGCTTTTAACTGTTTTGCGATTTTATTCCTGTTTTATTTTGATGCAGTCACGGATTGAACCAAATAAAACAAGAATAGGTACTCGCTTGGTACTCGTATCGAAAACGGCAGAAGGAGTAAAATGATTCGACGGATCTTAATGATTTATTAGCAATGCAGTGACCGAAGCCTTGAAATTTGTCTTTTTACTTAATTTATCAGAAAATAACTCATCAAAAATGTATCAGTATGTTTGATAAATGACGACGATTATTTTCCGCAAGAAAACGTATTTTTATTTAACTAGGAGATAATATCGTAATTTGCTTGCCCTTATGTATTTCGTAATGATGAATAAATGTTATTTAAGAATATGTACTATGCAATGGAAAGTGAAGTGAAAATCTCTGAGTGAAGTGACACTGAACGGTCAGGAAATCACATAAAATTACCAACGCGAGCTATACGTAATCAAGATTACCGGAAAATACGGCAACCCTTTATTAAAGCTGGCTTGCCTTTTAAGTGTACGGTATGGCTTATAATATTATGGTGTAGGTAGTGGTACGGGCTCCTATAATTTGTAAAAAAAAAACATATTATTTGCAAACTTAACCACCGTATATATAGACGAGTAAGTAAGTCTGTAATGCCTGTCTAATTTGAGGTGGGCGCTAATAACTGTAACATAGTCTTATGACTACAACGATTGTTAACACTAATATTATGTTTATGTATACATGTCATGATTAAAAAAAATACTTGAGTAAAACTTGCAATGTTCAAATGCTTCTAATATTATATTCACATGCAATTTATAGTATAATTCATCTTAAATGCACTAAAACTGCATGTCTGCAGTTCTTATGAGAATTATTTTACTCAAATCATTACTTACTCGTCTATAGATACGAGGGCAAGTATGACTGATTAAGGTCTCAAAATAGAATTTAAATAAAATTAACAGTGTAATATGATGTATCGGCCAAAAAGTATTTCCGTTGTTAATTCCAAATCTAACCTTTTTTCTTGTCAGTCAGACGAGTTTTCATAGTTCGAGCGTGGTTCGAGCAAAGTTCAAGGGTTAACTGAATAAGATATAGGACTGGATCGCTTTTCCTAATATATCGTTACCTACGCCACGTAAAACAGTCAACTGACTGACTAATAGAAAAGCTGCGTATTTGGAGCATGCATTAATCAAGTCACGTAAAGCAGTTAAAATTATAATGGGAGTAATGTTAAGATATCAATGCGGCGCGGAGCAGGGTAGTTGAGTTTTTGCGCCCGCACGCCGCGCCGCCCGCATACAGATGCGCCGGCGACCTGGCCGACGACCGCTGCAAGGCGGTTGACCTCGCGCCCGCCACCGCCAACCAAGCTTAGCTGCTCCAGCTTTCGAGACTGTTTTCTAACGTCTGATATCACATTTTCTAATGAAGTTTGGAACCATTTAATGCTGTGTGATCTGTAAAACCATAACGCCTAAGCCTTTCTTAAAAAACGAAAAAAGATTGAATAGCTCACCTCAGCGACAAGTCTTAGTTTAAAAATTATTATCCTATCAAATTATAGTTTGTACTATATGATTTACTCAGATGATATACAATAATTTTGTTGGTGGTTGAAAACATAAAACTACACCACAGGTAAGAGCAGTTGAGTGCTCATTCCTCATCCAGTTTACTTTGCTAACTAGTAAAAAGAAAAACAAAGACGTGGGAAACAAAGTCTTCTTTGTGGCATTCCCGTAATCCTCCTTTATCGCTATGAACTTTCCGTAGCAAGTTTTATGCCACTAAACTCAAAAGCACATTATAAACCCTAGCATGCGAAGCGAATCTCCTTTGTTTAGGTCAAGTTCTCATCAAGTAGATATACTTGCAGTTCCCGATAAGCACTTAGGTGTACACTTTTAATTACACTTTCTTTCAGATGTAAAATAACGAAGTTTTCTGTCAGTAAAAACCATAAGCTCTTAAAACATTAGCTTAGCTCGGAATTTATTAACGTTGTTACTGACTTTGAATTTAGACTTTTCGTTGACTGCATTCAAAATGTTTGATTTTATTTATTTGAATATATTAATGTTAACTATAATAATAAGCTAATCAGTAATATTTTTTCAAATGAAAATAACGTTATAGTTTCCCGAAAGCCTCGTAACATTAAATCCATTGGGCATTCGACGCCCGTCCTCGTTAATTTCATCGGGTCCGAGATATTCCATTTATTCAGAGTTTCAATGCTTTTGGTGTAATTTACAAACCAGTAGAAAGTTTCTGGACTTAATAGATTTTTTAAACTAAAATGAAAATGTTCTTTCATTTTTCTTCATTTCAATTAGTTGTGACAGCAGCTAATTCTGTAGTAACTACTTGAATAAATTGAATTTATCACGCTTTGGACGTTATTCTTCACAATCTTAAAAAATATGTTTTCTTACTACATACTTAATGATTTCTGCCCTAAGAGTGTTCTCGAGCCTAGTTGCCTGAAATAAATAAAACGACCAAAAACAAAAATTCAGGAGTTTTTGAGGTTAAATTACTCGTAAATGACAATATATTTCGATCACACAGGGAAACGCCGACCATTACTGTCTCCATTGGGTACCAGCCTTCTCATAAGAAGGAATGGTCGGCGGTCTCATAAGACCCATAGTAAGTGACCATCACGTTTCGCTGCCGTGAATTAATCACTAGCAACACTCACTGTGAGGTAAGTTGGACGCGGAGCATTTAAACAAGGTACTTCTAATTGAGTGTATTTAAAAATAAAACATTTTCTTTTTTTATTCTCTATTGGTGCTGCTGTAAGGGCTTCGCATTTATGCGGGAGTCGACGGCCTACTCCAAGGCCCGGCGGTCAGGGGCGCGCTATCTAACTCGAATGTACCTACCTACCTACACCGATCTCGCCGCGTTAGGAGTTTGTTACTTATATGTATGCTTTTATGGAGTTTTTAACCCCACCTCCACTAGGGTGAATGTACCGGTTTAGTTTTATGAACGGTGTATAATTATGGATTATACACAAAAACGGTTATGAGTTATGACGATGTCGATAAGAAAATCTTTATCCAGTATGCAAATTTTTTATTGAACTTCAGGTTTTTTGCATGGTTTTGAAGGTATGCCATTTGATAATATAAGATTGTTTCGTGTGGTGTATGTACTTTTTTAGCTATTCTTAATATCGATGTCGAGTATCTACTTAAATACTTTTATAGCTCCGTCGACAGCACGCAGGGTCTCTAAACTTGCCTATAAAAGCTTTTGGATGTCTTTTCAAAATTCATACAATATTTTGATAGCGTAGTTCAGATACTTATGCATATTTGCCACGTGCCAAAAACATCACCGAAATCAGTTATATATGTGTTTAAAAATATGCAACGGATCTTATAAAGAGTGTTATTATGCGAGTACATTTTTATGTTTGTAGGATATCTAGGTCTAATTAAACTTGCAACTTTTAAATTCTTATATTAAATCTTCACTAAGTACATCACAATTGTTTGGTCACGAGTTCACGCACGACTCGAGATGTAGTGATTGTTTCTCTTTTTTGTTTAATAATGTTTGTAACAGGCACCTCATAAAAATCCAACGTTTAAGTCTGTATGCATTCCATTTGTCTAAAGAACCGTAACATAAAAGCGTCCCATTTATATGCATGCCCTTTCAATACTTCGCATGTGAATGAGTGCAGGCAGGCACTGCAGACTACATTGTCGCCGATTACCCTGCATATGCGGAGTTGTACGTATAGGGTGGTGCGGAAGCGAGGTGCGTCGCGCCTCCCGTCTGCGCCCACACCACTGGCCTCCTCCCGTCTGCCCGCTTGCACCACCGCCCGTGTAATTCACTCTCACTAACCCACTGCAGAACAGTCAATCATGCATATCGCACCTATCTAATTCAAGGTGATACGAATCAGAGGTAGTACACCATTATTTTGGGTGCTAGCATCGTAGCAACATAAACAGATTTCTCCTTTAAATAATTTTGTAATGGGTTGTATTTAAATAGATCTTACATATATAAGGTACCTAGTTTTAAACAAAAATAATATAATGTCTGTTTGGGTTTAAGTTACAACAAAGCTACTTAGTGATTTCCTTGTCGCGTGATATATTTTGCGTGTGTGTATATAGATATACCTTAAAGTACCCAATTTAAATTTTGCAAGAGTATGAAAATAAATATATTAATTAAAAAACTTGCAAATCATGGCTATTTGATCGTCTTAGAAAAAAATTGAGAATCAATCGTCCATGGCATTTTATAACTACATTTGAATTTAATTTAACTTATAGATTGACAATGAACATAAAAAGTTATACCTATAATATTACTGTGTTCTTTCTATACGCAGGCTAGGATAATTCTAAACAAAGTCTCGTTCTTAAAGCTCGTATTGCATGGACGATAAAGCTTAATTTACTAGTTATAATTGTAATATAAGATTATCTGTTGAACCGTAAAGACTTGAGGTAGGCGCTTTGCAATTACACAACTAATACGCGCTCCGCCCGTCCCTTACAAGGGTTGCGTTTCAAAGGCACTTTTTGTAATTTTTCATCTCCATTTCCCAAGGTTTTGTTCGCACTTCATACACTGCATCACTCAAAAGAGTGTGCGTTCTCGTTTTGTAATGTCTGCAAGTCGGTGGTGAAAGCGCCAGGGTAGCGGGGGTGCATGGTGCGCGGGCGGCGGGGTCGAGGGGAAGTGCCCCCCTGTCTAGACTGGGTCGGTAGTTTTCCGGGATTCAGCCAGCTTTGGCTGCAGTCTGTTCACCCACTCATTGCACTGTATCTAAACTTATACATATTCCACCGTCTGAGGACCCTCGTCGCGTTTGACGTAGTATATGTACCATTTTTATGTAGGTGTGTAGTTATGCCAGCCAGTGGGGAAGCAAGGATCAATAGGGACGTCTGAAATCACCTTGATTGTGTTACATTCACACAATGTCAGGGTTGGACCCAGAACATTAGTCGCTTCGGTTATAAATTGTAACATATTGTTGTGGACAAAGACCTTTGTTAACATTTATTATTCATCAAGGTTTTAAAGTTGTCAATCATGAAAGCCGCAGTAGTTCTAATAGACCGAGCTCCCGTGGAACAGCAGACATGTGTTACAGTAATAGATATTACTTAGGAACACTGGATTTTAGTGGGTTGCCATCGCATATCTTGGAAGAACATATTATTTTTTTCCGTTTTCGTACCGCTATTTGGTGAGGTAAGGTTTCATGTAATGGGAGTTCGGTCTATAAGTCATAAGTACTTTGAGGTTTGAATAGGTATATACAATGGGTATTGCGTCGACTTTCGTTCGTTCAGTATCCTTAGCACGAACAGCTATCGAAAAAAATAACGCGCGTAAAATCATTCGATAGTGCAATTTTGTATTTTAAATTTGTACAACGCCATCTACCGCTGAATAGCGAAATTAAAATTTCCATAGATAGTTCTCTATCGAGTAATTTTACGCGCGTTTTTTTCTCGATAGCTGTTCGTGCTAAGGGTACAGTACCCTTACACGAACAGCTATCGAGAAAAAAAACGTGCGTAAAATTACTCGATAGACAATTCTCTATGGAAAATTTAATTTCGTTTATCGGCGATAGATGGCGCTGTACAAATTTCCAATACAAAATTTATATATCGAATGATTTTACGCGCGTTATTTTTTTCGACAGCTATTTTTTTCATGCTAAGGGTACTGAAAACCGAGTTTTTACTAGTAAACACCCTTAATCGTCTTGTGAAACGTGTGCTTATAAGTAACATTTATTCGATCTCTATTTAATTACAAAAATATCTTACAATGAATATTCAATTCATAACATTCCCGTTATTTGAATAGGCATGACGAATATTTTATTTTATTTTATGTTACATAAATTACCTCTGAATAAAAGAAACATCGGTAAAATAATTATTTCACTAGCATGAAAACTGCCCGATATCACAGTTTGAAATGCACACAAATTGGACTCACTCAAAAACGCTCCATACTAACGTGTACCTAGTTATGACGTCACGCCTAGGTAGTTTGTATGCAACGCGTTGGAAATTTGCTCGGCAGCTATATTATATATTGTGTTTATCAAAATGGTTTCTTAGACTGCTATACATTATACGGACTAATTAAAGATATTATTTTTAATAAATTTATACTTTTTAAATAGACTTGTCCACCCAACTTTGAAGGATCATAAAACAAATAATACGCAATATATAAACCAAGAGGTATATAAAGTTTAATATGTTTACGATTTTTATTAGTATTTCGTTATTTTATTCATTAGTCGTCATCCCTATTGTCATGTCTACCCATAGACTTACACATATTACTTTGTGTCTTCCACAGATTTTAATTTGTATGGAAAAATGGAAAACGAAGTACCAACCCAGACGCAAATAGACTATTATTCTATTCTAGTATTCGATAATCAATCCCACCAATGGGCAAAAACAAAACACAATTTTGAATTAGGGTTGCCACATGCAGTTTAATCATAAAAAGACGGGGTTGTATGCATGCTATCCATATACCATATTCGGCTTTAAGGCTATTACCAAACACCTTGTATATTTCTTGCTGGTGTCTTTTTTTGTGATCGTTTTTTTTAACAGCCTAAATTGGAAAATATATAGATTATTAAGTCTAACTACTTCTAACACCCCATGATTATCGAATAATAAAGTAAGGTTAGTCGACACGTCGAACAATTCTAGACACGTTCGATTCCAGGAGGTGTCGTCTCAGGTTGCGCGTAAACACTGCATTCATAGACCACAGAAGGAGCTGTCTAGGACAATGGGCTATTGCCTTTAATAATCCTTTGTGTCACCGAGCCGACTCTATCCGCCGCAAGTCTACGTAATTCGCTACTAAGTAGTACTCTTCCACGAAATGGCGTAGACTAAATTAGAACAAAAGTATTTCAAGTTATTTAGATTGAAAACCTTTGATTGTTTTAATTAATTTGAATGTTGTAATACAAGAGTTTTGTTTGTAAACAAAAGTTAAACTTAAATTTGTAGATAGGTAACTTAAATTGTTCTAAACAAGTTTTTCTTTCTACATCTCTTTTCGTTACAGCTTCACTATTTAAAAAATAAACAAATAAATATAAAAGTACTAGCTTCCGCCCGCGACTTCGTCCGCGTGGACATTCGGAAAATCCCTAGGGAACCTTTGACCGGGATAAAAAGTTCTTTTTCACTCCTCTTGCTCAAAAAGTGCGTCATTGTAACGTACAAGAGTCGAGATAAAATAGCATAATAAGCCCTAGGGGATAAAGTTTTTTCTTTTTTAATGTTTGTCTATTACCAATGAGCGTACTAAAACGAAAAAGTTTTTATTCATAATCACGAATAAAAACTCGCTCGACTTAATACTGGGGGTCTATTACGAAAAGTTTAATGCGATACACGCGGCTGCGTCCGTGCTTCGTTCTGATTGATTCCTATTTCAAAGCACTTGCGTATGCGATATTGCAAAGTGATTGCGTAAATTTGACAGTTTCTCTCTAGTGGATCCGTCATTATTCGTTCAATAGACTATGGACTACGATAGCTACATTGAAAATATTTGTAATAACTATAACCGACGAACTGCGGATGACTATCGTGACCAAGTTTCGTAATAGGCCCCCAGTTTCTCATTCTTATTTTTGAAAATGGAACTAAAAGCATCTCTTCGGTAAAATCATAGACTTATTTATACTCTGTGTACAGAGTGAATCGTAGAATGCGTGTTTGTGTTGCTTAGCTGCTACAGCAGAAATTAAAAAAGGTACCATGGCGCGAAATCTTTAGATTTTTTTTATAATTACAAACTGATTGAATTGTGTGACTGTAATTGGAAAGAAATAATTTTAATCTTCTGCCGTCAAGCACAAATCATTTATTTAAATATTGTACAAAAAGTTTATGAAGTGGAGGAAAAAAAACCGAGTGGATTCGTTTACGGAAGTAAGTAAGTAGGTATAAACTATTTAATATTGTATTTTATTTTCTCGCAATCGTAGTGAAAAGTATAGTGTAACACACGACGCTAAAACCCATTGTAACTCGGTTTCTATTTATTCCCTCGCTAAAGCTCGGGAATAAAAATACCTCGTATGCAATGGGTACATTTAGCGTCTTGTATAACAATCTACTATTATATCCTATGTTTTAATCCAGGCTATAAACTATTTGTGTGTCAATTTCATTCAAATCAGTTTAGCCGTTTTTGCGTGATTGAGGAACAAACATCCAAACCCACAAACATTCACATTTATAATATTAGTAGGATTCCACCCGCGACTTCGTCCGCGTGGACATTTGTAAAATTCCAAGGGAACTTTTGACAGAGATAAAAAGTATCATCTGTTTTAATCCAGGCTATAAACTATGTGTGTATTAAATTGCTTGCAAATCTGTTCAGCCGTTTTTGCGCGATTGAGGAACAAACATCAGAAATTATAGTAGGATTATGAATGAATAAAATACTAAATTACTGTAAGCATAATTATGAGATACTAGCTTCCACCCACAACTTCATCCGCGTGGATATTCAGAAGAAATCCCCAGGGGACCTTTGACCGGGATAAAAAGTATCCTTCTTAATCCAGGCTCTAGCTATCTGGGTGTGGCGAGGGACATGCTCGGGTTTCCCCGAGTATGACCAACATGCCTTTTGGTATGCGTAAAGACTGCATTCTCCTCTTGATACAACAAAAAGGCTCTAGCTATCTGTGTCTAAAAAAACTTTGCCGTTTTTGAGTGATTGAGTAACAAACATCTAAACATCTAGTAGGATGTACAAAAATTACCACAATATATATCAGATACTTATAATATAAAAATATGTATTGTGACCTGGAGCATGATTCGGTCGCCATTTAACGCTGAATATTTTTATTGACAGCCCAATAATCTACATTAAGTTCTAAGAGTGCGTGTGAAGTAAAATAATTTTGGCAATCATTTATTTCCCCTTTTCTACCTATCCAACATGGCGGCTAATTGTCTAATTTCAAAATCTATCGCATTCGCTTTCAGGATGTGATACATTGATGCTTCTTTTTTGGCACAAATAAAAACTTACCAAAGAAATGCAGCAATGTGTCACATCCATCTGCCAAATGAAAGCCCACCGGCAGGGAATTTGAGTTATAGTCAAAGGCAAAGTAAAAATATTTTTATTCAAATAAACTTAGTAATTAGGCGCTTTTATTTGTCTATATTTTCCTACCACCCGTTTCAGACTTAGAACGGGTAACGATATTAAACTTCAATGACAAACTTAAATATATTGTTACCAAATACAGTAGGTACCCCTCAATATGCATCAGTATCATAAACTACTATTAAAGCACTTTAAAGTACATATTAGTTTCAGTACTATGTAAGGAAGCTTTGAGTAGGTACCGTAGGAATAAAACATTTTAGCTGCAGTAAAGTAAGGTAAGAATAGTACTTCAAATAGGGTACAGTGCAGGTTAGTATTTCAATTTTTTTTGCTACTTATTATAATGGATTATTTAAAACACCATGATTCCTTCAAAACACATGAAGCTTCGAAAGCTCGTTTTAGAAATAAAGATACACTGACCTATTTTTTTTTTAGTTTATATTCCTCTGTTCCTCATGACAGAATACCTGGTATTTTGAGATAAGAATCAGAGCTAATTGTAATTGGTTACTAAAGGGACTGTGGTATATTTAGAGAGGTGAGGAGGGGGCTGCGGTGACGCGGAAACGTAGGGCGGGCGGAGGGCGATGACCGTGAACGTGGGGCGGCATCGATCCGGCGGCCATACCCTCGCGCAACGGAAAGTACGTGATGGCTTTGACTTCCCTAGTGTTGCCTGCTAGGAAAAGACGGTAAAAAATTAAATAAACCGTACAAATTACCGAAAAAACTAAGTTTTGTTTTAGCACTTTTGATACTTGTAATCTTTATAAATTCTGGATTTGAATAAATACTAATTCAATTATGTATTTATGAATTAAGTATATTAATAGAGATAATAATAATAAATGAACCTTGGATTTTTTATAGTACTTATTAACAAAATTATTTTTAAATACTTTCTATTGAATAGGTTTTCCTTACCTATTACCCTTACCCACTGGTATCAAATATAAGTACCCGAATATTCCAAATTCGTGCAACACAGGCATATTATCGATTTACTATATACACACATTTATTTAGTGAAACTAGTTAAAAAATGTAATATATCGAAACTGAATTATTTAAAAAAGTGTTCATGGCAACACTTACTCTATCGTTGTTTCGTGACTTCAAACACGTAAGCATCGTCGCCGACGCGTCGTCATCGTCATTATCATTAGCTTTAAGCTCAGGTGAACATAAAAGAGGTCCTCCAGTTGAGTACTGTGTGTGCTGACTTTACAGTCACTTTTAACGCACTCGTGGCTAGAGGAGATCAAAAGAAATGACGTCCTATTAAAATGAAAGTTGAAAGACTTTAAGAACTCAGTGTTCAGTAAAAGATGACAGTTTTGCTAAGATTTGGAATAACTAAGAAATTATTAAGTCAATAAAATAACCACTTCATTTTTTTATTTAAGTGAAATGTTACACTTCTCACAGCTATCGAAAACGCGCGTAAAAACATTCGATAGAGTAATTTTGTATGGGAAATTTGTACAAAGCCATCTACCGCCGAAAAGCGAAATGAGATTTTCCATAGTACTTTTACGCGCGTTTTTTTTCTCGATAGCTGTTCGTGCTAAGGGTACAGGAGCCCAATCGCGGTAATTCTGAACGATAAAACCAAAAACGTTACGTTGTCATTTAGGTTATATTTACCCAAAAATCTTTGGTTTAGCTTCTTAATTGTCCCAGATTGTAATCCTAGACTCCTTAGGCAGAGTATTCAACAATTTTAACAAAACTAAAGCGAGTATTTTTCTGTAAACGAAACTGAAACGGTAACGATTTAGCTTTGGTTTTATCGTTGAAAATTAGCGCGATTTACTAAAAAACAAAATCGTACTCACAATCATGCATAATATAATTTTGGGTGGTGTTGCTAGGAATACGGAAGCCCTCAGGGCGAGTACGGGCAGCCCTTTTTATCTCGCGTTCAGGCAAGTTATTTCCGTCGCAGGTATATTTAAGTTGTGGGTAACATTAGAGCATTACTTTCTTCGTTCCTTAAACCACGTGATAAATTTAAACCCTCTAAAATTAGCGGACTAAATTAGGCCTCTTATTATATTTTAGATGCACGGGAGTTAATATTTCTTGATTCATTTTAACTTGTTCTTTCCAAAGTCATTATAAATGACGATTTTAAGTATAACTTCTTTTATTTGTGATGTGATGGGAAAAATAAACAAAGAATAATGAATCTACGCTTTAACCCTGTTTACTTGCACTATACAATTATTTTTAGAATTAAAGTATGCACTCGGAACCAAAATAGGAATCCCTTGGAAAATATATCAAAGCACAACAAAGTTAGTGGGCCCTTCTTCCCTCTTTCCTTCGATCTAATAACGGAATAAAAGTTAGTAGGGTGCCGGTCACGGGGGTGACTGCGTTCTTATGTAGCCGTCTTTAGCTGGGGACTGGGAACCCATGCCGAATAAGTAAGGAAGGGTGCAAGGAATAAAATATTAAGGCAAGATTCTAAGCGAAACAAACTATACGAAAATACAGAATTGGTTTTTGTTTCATTTTCACAGGAACTTAGTTTTATTTATGGTAAATAAAAAGTATTATAAATACACAGTCAAAGAATACAATATAAATAATAGATATGTGATAAAGGTTAAGTTCGTATAAGTAACTCTATTTAAATAAAAAATGAAACACTGTTCGTTGGTAAAGAACAAGAATCTTATATTCATATTCTACTTGGTAAAGAACGGCTGAACGCTTTGGCTATTTTCTTTTTAAAAATGTGCATAATTCAGTCGTAGGTTTTAACAGCAAGAAAAAAAATCATTCTCAAAATTTTTTAATTTAGGGGAAAAGTTCACGTCTTTTTTCTGAAGGAATTTGAATGAACTCAAGACATAATTAGATTCGTAATAAACAGTAACGAGCAGAGACTGTCATAGTCTGCGTATGCTAATCATAGAAAAGACAACTAACCCTACAGTCGAAAAGATAGGGAGATATAATGATAACGCGTTGCACCGGGGTATGTCAGGGTGGTTGGGCGGGGCGCGCGGGGCGCGGGTGCTATTGGGGAAGGTTGAATGTCGGGCAAGGGCGGCGTGAGTCACGGCCGCGATCAATACTGCAAGAAAATGCGTGCTCACGACGCTCACGCCATCCGCGCCGGTGCATAAGAGGTGCCCCGAATTTTATCGATACGGGGAGAAGGCTATTAGGGTCTCCCCTTATGTAGTTATACATAAGCTATCTGTTACATAATGACCAATGAAAGGAAAAAGGAACTTAAAATGCCGTAATACTTAATGATTTGTTCGAAGCGAAAAATAGGGAAATAGACAAACAATCGAATGTAGAGCCATTAAACCGAGATTTACATATTTGTAATTTTGTTGTTAAATTTATTGATAAAAGCTAGAAAATTATTCCAACCGTTGCTAATCTCATTTACTCAGCTTTACAAAGTTTAAAATATTTGAGCTTTCTTTTAAGGTACTCTTTGAAAATTCTTCGGAAATTATGTGTGCCTAACATAAATTATGTTTATTCGTTGGCATTTAAATTATGAACATGCCAATAAAAGTTTTATATCGCAAATAAAAAGACACCAAGAGGATTTGATGTAGACTTAAAATGTAGTTGAAATGTATTTTCTGGAATGTTGCCATCTGGCTGAAACTGTTTAAGATCTGAAGTTGGCATCAGAGTACACGATATTTGATATAATGGAAATGATATTTAGCTAAAACTTTGTTGTTACAAAAGGGTTACAAAGATACTTATAAACTTCAATAAACGCATTTCATATTACGCTACACACTCGTTCGTAAAAAGTATCAGTAATAACAAAGACGAAATGACTTTTGTTTTCTTCTATTGCTTTCATACTTTTGGTTTTAACAGATAAATTGAACAAGTAAAAGGAAATGAGAACACAAAATCAAAAGGTGTTTCGAATGTATGATATGAACTCTACTACATAGAGTTATTTATTATTGTAAAACACCACAACCTCGCAGGAGCAGATTACTAACATCACAAACAACAACATTTGTTATACGACTTTTCCTAAAACAGACAAAAAAAAACAACTTTCCATACAAATGTCCGAACAGCTGACTGACCGAGTTTTGTGTGAAAAGTTGTTTTTTTGTCTGTTTTCAGAGAAGTCGTAGAATAATTAATGTTGTTGTTTATGATGTTAGCAATCTACTCCTGCAAGGATGTTGGTGTTTTACTAATAACCCTCTCAAATCATATCAGCCCTTAACATGACCATCGAAACAATAAATATAGTAGATTATACAACAAGTGAAAAAAGAGGGAATTTAGTTCGAGGGACTAAGTTGGATCCCGAGAGCAGCGAAGGATTCTAGAGTTGAATCCCGAGCGTAGCGAGGGATTCAAAAGTAGAATCCTGAGCGAAGCGAGGGATACAAAGGACCGAGATGAAATTTTTTTTTCACGAGTTGTGTACTCTACTTTTTACCATTGACTGCGAGAAAACGAATAGCAGTAGGTACTTATACCTAATTAGCTCTATATATTAAATAGTTATCACATTTTTATAATTTAGGTAGGTAATCAGTAATAAGTATTTAAACATTAGAAAATAGTAAAACTAGAAGTTTTGAACAAGTTTTTGAGAAAATGACATAAAACAACCACGCTAAGAGGGAAATTACATGATCAGTTTGGAATCAGTCCATTTCATCAGTTTGTATAAATAAATTAACTTTGAATTTTACAGACTGAAGATCGTACCAGACTGATGCAAGACTGAACATCTAATCTCCCTCTAATATATAGAAAATAATCCAAAGACGAGACACTAAAAAAGACCTAATTAATTCGGCGGGATATTTTTTAGAAAAGAACCCTAAGATAAGACACTAAAAAGAACCTAAATAAAATTGGCGGGATATTTTTTTTATTTATTTGTATCTATGGCTTTATGTATGGAATAGCTCCATACTTTCAGCACGTTTTATTTTTTTTCTACATAATTCATACGATGCGCGCTTGTTCCAAATTCAAAATATTTTTATTCACTCGGTGAATAAAACAGCGTATTATTCACTCTCATCGTTGAATTAAACGCACTTTTTCGAGTGGCGATGGTAAAAAATAATATATATATATATTATTTATTTATTTATTGGGCAGTCAACAAAAACATGTAACTAAAACAATAGATCTTAAATTTAAATACAGTTTTTAATTAGAGACAGCCACGGCATGCAATGTGAAAAATTAAAGGCTTAGTAAATATCTTAGGCTTAGTATATCGCGTGATATAGCGTTTTATCGACACTCAACAACTGTCCAAATCCATTGTTTTTTGACAGTTAAACGTGGTAAATCGCTATATCATATCGTCGCATTTCAGTGGGGGCATACTTCTTTAAACTTTTATCATACGATATACCTACATACCTACAGTCCTTCTTGCGAGCATGTCATTGAACGTCAATGATTAAAATACTATATTATTATGTATTTGGTGGAGGCAGCTCCCGTCCCCAAGTATAGAGATTGAGGTAGATGAGGAGAACACAAGTAAATAATAGAACTTTATTTTTTCCATAATAATGAATGTTCTTATACGATTTTTAATGAAGTATATACCTTATTTCCTTAAAAAGTCATTTAATATTAAGCCACTTATGGAATGGTAATATAAGTTAAAGGAACAAAAGTAAAAAAAAAAAACGATTAAGAGCGAGTCGGATTCGCGCACCGAGGGTTCCGTACCATCATAATAAAGAGACAGAATATTGCAGTGATAAAGGGGGCGGATTTTTTTACATTTTTCATCAAAAGTCGAAAACAAAATAATATTTGAGAATGTGCAAACCGCGCTCTTTCATATGATAATACCCCACATGCCCTCGATGTATTTTTTTATATCTTTCTTATTTGCAAAATATTTGGGCAAACGTCATCATCTTAACTATTCCAAATTTCAAGTTGATAGCATTAGTAGTTTTTGAGATGTCCAGCTGTGACAGACGGATAGACAGACAGACAGACTTAGTCGCACCATAAGGCTTTGTAAAATTAAATAGGAAGTGTTTTTTTATTAGTTTTTTATTAGGTACCTTTGAGTTCCGTCAAATAAAACTGAAGAGAAACACAAAAAGAGGGCGCGATGTAATTTTTTTATTTTTAAAAACAAGAAAGGATAGAAAGAAACAACTCTTTGATCACAAAGCGACGGAAATTCCTTCTGTAGCGCTACAAAAAATGACCTTACATTATTTTCGTAAATGACTCCAAGGATTCTTATAATAAAACTGTCGTATTGGGTCTAAATTTGTCACCTTGACCTATGTTGGATTCTATAGGTGCTATAAAAGTTTCGGAATTGAACAATTTAAATCGATGGACTAGCTAGATCTAAATAATTACTTTCCGATTGTTGATATTTTCTATGAAAATAGTAAATGTAGGTATATATATAATAAACTTTCTTTTACGTTGATTTTCATATGTACGTATTTATTTTACTCGTATTGCGAATTAACTATAGGTAATCTTCACAAGTGGAGCTCGGTGGCGCAGTGGTTTAGCACCTGGCCCAGCGATTGCGGAAGTTAAGCAACGTTCGCAAGGGTTGGTCATGGGATGGGTGACCAAAAATTTATTATCTCGAGCTCTTCCGTGCTTCGGAAAGCACGTTAAGCCGTTGGTCCCGGCTGCATTTGCAGTCGTTAACACCCACCAATCCGCATTAGGCCCGTGTGGTGGGTTATGGCCCATCCTCCTTACCACCCATAAGGAAGGCCTGTGCCCCAGCAGTGGGGACATCAAAAATGGCTGATAGACACAATCTTCACAATTAATATAACATCATAAAAAAAACTCGTGATTTTTGTATCCCAGCAGGAACAACACTGCTATTGTATGTCCTGCAATAGTAGATTGTCATACGAGGGTCAAAAGGAAGCAAATGCTCGGCGTCTAAATATCTCGAATGGAATTGATGATCTTTTACCCGTGTTAAACACTCTACTTTTCATTTCGAATATCAGGAAAGTAAAAAAAGTCTTAGTTATTCCAAAATGTTTATTAATAAAAACATGTAGGTACCTACTTAGTAACTACATTGGTAGACCTTATAATTATTACCTATACCAACTTACCTTTAAAAACCTAGAAAAGTTGAATTCTTGCTTGGAATATTTACAGTTTGATATAAATTATTATGATGACAGATTTGGCTTTGTTGGATGCCTGTAAAAGTTGGAGATATTCTTTGGTCTTTGATAAGACGGTGTAAGTCCATGGCAGAGACTCTCCTGAAGTAGTTGTTTCCTGTAGGCGAATTACAGCGTAGTTTTGTTGCTTCTTTTATTTTATTTGAACTTTTTGTTTTAGCTTTAAACTCATTTTTAGTAAATACAAAATCAACACAAAACTTTAATACGGCACACACAGCTCAAAGTCACAGAGTTAGGTAAGTCTCCCTCCAATATTTTATAGTTTTTCTTATTTTAAATTTGGAACACGTCGCGTCGCCGGCCGCTCCGCCCAATGTTTTTTATTTTGCACTGGCTGTTTATACCATGTTTTGTTGTTGTTCGTGAATGCACCCTACAAGGCTGCAACTTTTTTTAAACCATTTGTTTTTAACTATTGTAAACGTTTTCATTGCCAAATTCAGTTCTATTTTTAAATTACTTTTCCACCCTTGGGTAGAACGAAGAATTTTGGACCCGCTGCTCAGTTCAAATATACATCACTTTCCGAATATGAGAAATGAAAAAGTAATTACATTCCAGTCTACCTGCACACATGCACTCACTATATTGTTAACTAAACATAAAGTTGGTTAATTTAATTTTTACCCATTTACCTACATGAAAATAAAATAGTAGGTACTTAACGGATTATTTTCTAAAATCATAATAAGCAATAATCGATCCAAAGTCCTTGATGCTTATTTGATTTTGTGTATTATTCATAGATTGAGGAAGTAATAAAATATCAACTTAACCTTTAATGTGTCCTATGATGCAGACGAGTCAGACAATCGACATTGAAACGTCTTTCCCTGACCACAGACACTCCGGCGAATTAAAATGTAAATATACTGAGTCCGTTTTCCCACATCATAGCGTACAAAAAAAACAAAAAACCGACTTCAAAAAACCTGCCTCTAAAAAGCAAGAAATAATATTCGTAATAATAAATATACCTCTATTGAAGTCGGGTGGGCTGGAGTACAGATTCCTTTTTTTTATTCTAAAAACCCCACCCGACTTTAATAGACGTATTTTTATTATTACGAATATTATTTCTTGCTTTTTAGAGGTAGGTTTTTTGAAGTCGGTTTTTTGTTTTTTTTAAAACAATTTTTATTTTTTTATTTTTAGTGTAGGTACCTTGTAGGTAAGGTATATTAAGGTATATTCCATCTGTAATTACCACATTCTGGCATAAATGTTTATGTTTTATGTTTTTTTATGTTTATTATAATATGTAGAAAAATCGGCTCAGCCAAACGTAAGATAATCGCGGAGAAACATACATACGGGGTCAAACTGAGAACCTCCTTTTTTAAGTCGGTTAAAGAACCTACACTTAAGATATCCCTCTTCCTACAAAAAAATAATTATCTTATTCAGTTCATAAACAAAGAAGTAATACGACCATTATCATTGCGGTAATTCACACAAAACCATTCTATTTTCGTGCTTTTTTCAAGATTACTTGAAAAGTACTGAACCGATTTCCATATTTTAAAAAATGAGACCAACTTGGCAGTTTACCTAATGTAATTTAACAAAATTTAAGTTTACCTTATTTAAGTAACGTTTGGATCATTTCAATCGGTCTAGCCGTCTTCGAGTAATCGGTGGACATACACAAAAAAAAATATACAGACGAACATAGAACCTCCTCCTTTTTTTGAAGTCGGTTAAAAACTACTAAAACCTATATAACTTCTACTTTTGTTTCGTGTGTGCTAATCGAAGATTTGATAGGTAGATCTATCTTTATTTCCAACAAAATCTTGATACTTACCTAATTAAAAATCTTTCCGAAAGTTCGGTACCTACACAAAATAAGTTTGCTTTGATTTTGTTTTGATTGATACTTTTGTATGTATTTTTTTATTCTGTTCGTAATACCAAATTTCTTAAAATTACAAAGGTTCTTAATTAAACAAAGACCTAAACCTACCTCAACGACCAATAGCTTTTTAAAATAGAACCTAACATTTTCAAAATAGTTTTCTTTATAGTAATGATAATCATAAATAGCTATATAGAATTTTTGCTCTTCAATAATCTGTTTCGTTAAAATCAGAAAAAACAGAAGAACGTTAGTTTTTAATATGAGCAAAACCAAAATTGATGTTATGTAAGATACCTTCCTTCTGATGGGAATCTTTCCAGGTTTCTATGAGGGCACAGGAAAAAAAATCTTATGTATTATCGCCAGAGCAGTCGCCATTATGCTTGCGTGTGTTTTGTGGCATTGAGTTCTAATAATATCGGTGAACTTGACATTGAGCGCGGAGGCTCGTCATCACCAGGTGCCCTGTCTCTTCCGCGCTGGTGACCTCGCCTGGTGTTAGAGTGAGATGAACTATCTTATCATTCGGTGTTCGTGGCTGTTTGTAGGTCAGAGAGTGCGTTTGTTACGGACAGTTGTCCGAAAGTCGACTGGAGGTTACATTACGCAGATATTTACGTTAGATTACCGCATAATTCGAGCATGTTCAAATAATAAGCAAATTCGTACATATTATGCCAAATTAAGTTAATTAGCAGTAGCAGGTCGTGATGGAAAAGTTTTCATGGCTTTATTGGATGACGTCTTTTTTGTCCTCTTTTATCTGTGATACAAGCCGGTAAACAAAACCTTCCGAAACATAGATATAGTTCCGAAATAATAATTATGTCATTTGCACAGCCGGTATTTTTTTGCTTATCCATTTTGCCACTAAAAATGTAATGTCAATATATAAAGTGCACTTCTAGGATCGTGGTCAAAAATATGCCAATATTTCCTTTTGTAATTTTTAATAATAATTACGTCATCCAATAGATACTAGAAAAAGTTAAAGAAGAGATAAAAGCGTTATCTAGTAGCAGCTTCGCAACCTACTTAGTAGAACGCTGAAAACTTGTTTGGAAAATTCCGCTAGGTGGCGCTGCTAACAAAGTCAGCTTACTTAGGAGGTTTCGTTGCTTTCTAAGAGATGGCGCCACTTGTCACGTAAAGTGAAAGCTTTCAGGGAAAGTGGTACCAGCTTCTACCGTGTGGCGCCAAACAGTTGGTGCCATTTCTCATTGATTTTAATGTTATATTATTCTCTGAACGAAAGTGGTGCCCTCAGAAGTTTTTATAGAAAAGGATTTTAATAAAACTCCTCGTGGAATTTTTAGGGCTCATAATTATTATCATAGTCTAGTATTTTTAGAAGGTATCCACTACATTACCTCGTAGTGATTCGGAATTTTCCTGACAGGAATTTAAGGCATCTGTCAGGAAAACTGGCAAAAACTGTAGTTGTCAGGAATTTTTGATATCCTAAAAAGTGTAATGAGAAAAAATATCAAACGTCAATTAAACGAAGAATGTTGATGTAGGTGACAAAATGTCAGGAAATTTACTGAAAAGTCAAGGGAAAAGTCAGGAAATCTCATTCAGTAACCCTGTTCGTAGAAATAGAATGTGTCAAAAACAGCTACTTTTAGCAGTTTTTAACCGACTTCCAAAAAAGGAGTTCTTTGTTCGTCAGTATATTTTTTTTGTGCATGTCCACCGATTACTCAAAGACGGCTGGACCGATTGAAATGATTCAAACCATAGAGTAAGATAAATAAATTAGATTCAAACGTTATTACATTAGGTAAACTCCTAAGTTGGTCCCATTTTTTAATATTTGGAAATCGGTTCAGTACTTTTCAAGTAATCTTGAAAAAAGCAAGAAAGTAGTATGATTTTGTGTGAATTACCTCGATGATAATGGTCGTATTACTTCTTTGTTTATGAACTGAATAAGATAATTATTTTTTTGTTGGAAGATTCTTTAACCGACTTAAAAAAGGAGGTTCTCAGTTTGACCTGTATTTAAGTATGTTTCTCCGCGATTATCTTACGTTTGGCTGAGCCGATTTTTCTACATATATGTATATATAATATACCTTACCTACAAGGTACCTACACTAAAAATAAAAAATTGTTTAAAAAATAACAAAAAACCGACTTCAAAAAACCTACCTCTAAAAAGCAAGAAATAATATTCGTAATAATAAATACACGTCTATTGAAGTCGGGTGGGGCTTTTAGAATAAAAAAAGGAATTCTAAAAAGAAAATTCAATAGACGTATTTTTATTATTACGAATATTATTTCTTGCTTTTTAGAGGTAGGTTTTGCTATATACTTCTAGCAGTGACTACGTGGGAATGTAACGATACCGTCTAAAAATACTAGACTATGGGCCCTAAAAATTCCACGAGAAGTTTTATTAAAATTGTGTATTAGAATTTAAAAAAGTAAAAGACTCAGGCCGGTGCAGTGCGCAGTATTGTGAAAGGGTTAACATATTACCGTTCTAACTGCAGTATAACAACATTTGTTTGATTACTAATTTGGTTCACGAAATGGGTACCAGTACCCTTAGCACGAACAGCTAACGAAAAAAATAACTCGCGTAAAATCATTCGATAGATAAATTTTGTATTGGAAATTTGTACAACGCCATCTATCGCCGATAAGCGAAATGAAATTTTCCATAGAGAATTGTCTATCGAGTAATTTTACGTGCGTTTTTTTTCTCGATAGCTGTTCGTGCTAAGGGTACTGAGTCAGGGGCGTGCATTGGTTTTCAAGCTAGGTAGGCACTCTAAATCTAAACAGTTGTAATTAAGCTCTTATCATTTTAAAATTAATACTATTAGTAGGTAATAAGGATGTTTAATTGTTTACCTACCACTTTTATATTGCCTTTTCTTCACGTTGTAAACTTATGTTATGTGAAGTTGCTTCCTAGGTATAAATTATCCATTAGCGACCAAAAGCGGCCATTACTTTTTCTATGAACGAAAACTGTGCGAAAGGATACGTAATTTTTGTAAACAAATCGAATTCTCACCACAATCGGCACACTCTACTAATTTCTCCATTATTTAATTAGGTAATATTTTAATCACAAAACACAGCAATTTCTTTTTGTTTTCACAGAAAAAACACTAAATAGTTAAGTACACAAAAACAAAATAAGAAAACAATAAAAATATCTCTCATTAACTCGCGCGTGGTGTCAAGTCAAGAAGACAAAAAAAAAATATAATATAAGTTATTGCTTTCTCTGCAGAAACTAACGGAACTAAAAACAAACAAAATATGACAACCGCATTGCTTGCATCTTTATTTCCGAAAACAAACATTCTATTAAGCGCGGGTATTAACACTCTTAGGACAAGGTAACAAGGTTGAAACTTGTTAAATTCACCCGCACTCGTGAGATAATAAAACACGGACTGAGAACGAGCGGTTTGTGCATAGGAGCGAGTGAGACAAATAATGTCGTCGTCGGCTTCTCGGTAAAATTCGTTCGCCCGGCGCGTGGTCCGAGGTAGCCCGAGTAAGCATGATTACCTAGCGCTGTTATATTGCGAAGGTCATGTTTTAGAACCTTACACGTACAAAGAGCGCACTTTTTTCTGTGGTCGTATAACTTTTACCGAAAATTTTTAAATGAGTTTTGTATGAAACGCTCCTTGCTTCGAATATGCATTCTGGAGACTGCTTACCCCACCGTAGCGCGTAGGTAGGAATGATGCGCAAGGAAAATTTGCTTACTAACTGAGTGTTCAATAGAAGTTTGGTTATTATAGAATATTAACGGAACCAATTAATTATTTTTTACTTTAACACTAGTGACTAGTGGTATCTATATTTATTAGGTTCGTCATGAGGTAAGCACTGCCTAACTGCCTATATGGTATGCACGCCACTGTACTGAGTAACTAATTCTGTCCGATGAGGAAATGAAGCGATCTTTTGTATGGAGACCCCGACATTAAATCCACAGTCGATGAAACTTTGCAGGGATGTAAAATAGTACCTACGAACCAAAACCTATGTACAAATATCCAAAAACAAAAAATAAATCGATTTGGATAATTTAAAAAATATGTTTCATTTGATACTTTATCATATTAAAAAGTTTCGTCTACTGAGGATTTACTGTGGGGGTCCACTACCTTCCTTTCCTACACTATCGGGCATCGCGTGCAATCGCTCTCGCATTTTGCGTGTACACGTAGCGCCACGCGGGCCGTGTCGTAGTCACGAATCCGACCGACGACGCAGAGTGCGTCACCACGCGGTCGTCGCTCCCTTTCAAGCTGTTGAGCATCTGACTCATTCTGTTTATCGTTTTGACACGAGTGTGCATTTTTTCTCCAATAGGTATCAATAAATTAGTAAGACAAACACTAACGTCTTACGGCTTTAACCGTTATGTCATTTCAATTGTTTACAATGTTATTCCGCTTCGTGTTTTTCTACTCGCAGGCGCGGTCCCAAGGGAGGGGTCACAGGGGACATGACATGAAAATCGTACATGTCAATAGAAAAATCTTCTAAAAATTTACAAAATAAAAAAAGCTATTGTATTATTATTAGTGACCCCCTCCAATATTTCAGGCTGCGACCGCGCCTACTGTGACGATGCAATGTCACACAACACAAGAAATACTTTCTTTGAAAAGGTCCTTGAAAATGTAGCTAAAGTGCTGAATATTGAATCATCTATTTGCAGGGTAAAGCTAAAAGACAATATTTTTCATATAGGTTTATACATAACCACCATTATCTCTCTTTCTTACTAATTCTGGCATAACACAAAAGAAGTTTGTTTACCTAGTCCAAGTATTTATAGCATTTTAAAAAGAAAAGAATATTTAAAAATACTTATTACAAAAATGTCAACATTTTCCTTATAATGGTTCATTTATAAGTAGAAATTCAGTTCTGCTACTCGCCACTAGATGGCGTTAGCATACTTCAATCCCGACTCTACAAGACCACACAGATTTATTACTATTGCCATAATATGTATTCTGGTGCTATTGCTATAACTTATTCTTTTTGATTTTTTATTTTGATTTTGTAATGTGGATTTAATTAAGTTTGCCTTAACAACTTATAAAGTCATTTATTCCGAAGTATTATCAACAAAAAAATCAACATTAGTCTATTGATGTCAACCGAATAGCTGGTCGAAAAATAATCGTTCGGTGAAAAAATATAAGAATCATCTTAGTTAATAAGATTTCAGTTTTCAGACATAATCTACACGAAAATTGGAAAATGGAAACTGGGACAGCCAACTTAAACATAATCCGAGAGACCTTCGATGTTGCATTGATACGGTAGGTAGGAATGATAAAATAAAACAGTTTGTCGGAGAAGGGCGTTATGAGCTATCGTGACCGTTCGGTAGCGAGCGATAGTGCAGTCGGTCGGCGCGCAACCTTGTAGGGTTTGTTGCCCGCGCGGGGCGCGGTCTAACCTCCACTCCACATTAACCACTTCTAGCTGCACTTCGTCATACTAATCCATAGATTTTTGTTTACTCTGTGCTAAATCCATTCTGCAATGGTACGGTTATAGGACTAATATGAAAGAGATCTCCTTTTAAAGTACCGTAGATTTATTTTATCAATGATGTCGAAATGAGGATAACAGTTTTTTTATTGCAATTTTAAAAGATTTCTGTATAAAGAGATTGTTATTTTCTGTAATATCTTTACAATATCTCTATCAATTATCTTTGAAATAAAAGTTTTGTTAACAAAGTAAACACCTACTGTTTAGTAACCACTTCTAGCTACACTCCGTCATACTAATCCACAGATTTTTGTTTACTCTGTGCTAAATCCATTCTGCAATGGTACGGTTATGGGACTATAATGAAATAAATATCCTTTTAATAGTAACGTAGATTTCTTGTATCAATGATGTCGAAATGAGGATAACATTTTTTTATTGCAATTATAGATTTCTGTATAAAGAGATTGTTATTTTCTGTAATATCTTTATAATATCTCTATTAATTATCTTTAAAATAAAAGTTTGTTTGTTTGTTTTATTATTAGCATTTAAATGAGTTGGTATTTGTATCAACTGGACGGAGACACATTATACTTAATAGAAGTAGGGTGATATTATCCTTGGCGTCATTCGAGATATAATCTGACAAGTAGGTCAACAACAGGCAAATCTCATCTTTGTCGCCACCAACACATTTTTACTCTTAGCATTGTAAATATCCATAAACATGCAAATTGTATGCGGCCGCCGATTCGAAAACATAATGAGATAATTATTTAACTATCGTACACAATTATCGCTCGTTCTTCATGGAGTTTGTTGTTCCAATTGTAGGTTGTTTACTTCGTAGATTACACGCATCGCGGCGCTTAAAGGTAATCCTTAGTTTGTTTAACTAGGTATACTTAGTAGGTGTATATACGATTGGATGCGACTTGAAAATTGAAAACAGAAAATTAAATCTAATATTTAATTTTAGATTTTTAATTACAAACAAGAGAAGCTGTCAATATGCTGACAGAAAAGAAAAAAAATTAAGCAAAAAATAATCACAAAAATACAATTTGAATTGATAACAACCAATAAGTATTTACTTACATTGTTATACGTTTACTTGTATATTTTTGCATTCACAACGCTTACTCTATAAACATTATATTGTTATAAATCATGATATTTACAATTATAAGTATTATAACTCATATTATTTATAACAATTTCAACTCTAAAGAAATACGAATCTCCTCTATAGTCTGTAATAATTGTCCTAGTTACACACAGGGCTCATCTCCTGTAGCGATCTCTATCTGCAGATACAGATGTTTACACATCCATCGAGACGTGACCTATATACACACTACAATAGAATTATTCATGAATCTTTTATGATAAACCTTTGTTATTTTAAATAACGCGTATTGTCTCAAAAGACGATATTGATAGCTGAAAATGTGACAATTAGGTAGGTATGTCTTTTTGTTTGTCTTATTTTTACATTTAAAAGGTTAGTTAAAAGTGTAGTTAAAATTACATTAGGTACCTCATGAGATTTTTTCAAATAATGCAGTTTAATATTTTGTGAAAAATTGACACAAACGGTAATTCATTGTACGTTTTATTTTGTGAACATTTTATAAATAAAATTATGAACAAGAGTGGAATTGTAGTATATTAATTTAATTATAACAATTAATACTCGAGGGTGACGTTAATCTATATTCTATACAAGAATGGTATAAATGTTATAGGCAAACGCCGAAGCTCCGGCGCTGCTAGGATTGACAAGAAGCCTTAGTCAAACTCCAAAACAAAAGCATGTTTCGGCCTTTGACTAACGAATTTATGTCTAAACCTAGGAGAGACCAACTTGGACAGTTAATCCTGCCTTACTACTGTATGTCACGTGATAGGTTAGAAATTTAAGCCGATCGCGTAGCGCTGCGGAGCGATCGTCTTAAATTTAGTCAAAGGCTGTTACACGCAATTACAAAATCGTATAAAATTAGTCAAAGGCTGAAACACGCAATTGGTTTTGGACTTTGACTAAGCTTTCTTGCCAACCCTGAGGTTTGACTAGTTAAACCTAGGAGCGCCGGAACTTCGGCGTTTGACTATAACATAAATACAAAACGATGTAAAGTATACACTAGGTTTATGGTGTCGATTCGATTGGCACAACTTAACTAAATTGACAGGACTAAGCATTCTTCTAGTCTTTTTGATCCCGAAAGAAAAGGGTGGAAAACTAATTTTAGTTTAGTTCTTTCAACTTGTTTAAGTCGTGGTGCACCGAATCGTCGACACCATTTTCGCATTTAATAAAATTTTCATATTTTAACAAAATGAAGACATTCCTTTGTGGTAAATAATGAGCTACGTTAAAAGAGAGAATTGTTTAATATAATTTATAATTTTCTTACTTTTGTTTACATTACAAATAAAATTGTGATTGTATGTTGTAAATGTATGTCAGTTTGGCACAGGAAAAGTTTATTAAGAACTTACATTAACGACATATTCATATCCGTTATGTAAACAAAATCTTATACAAGGTAAAAGTTGCAAACATGACCAATTTATTGTATCCATCAAACAGATATTACTGTCAATTGTGCAGAGTGCATAAAGGACTTGTGGCCGCAATGTTTTCTAGAAGAACAATAGATATTTCTGTTCAAACGAATGCACAGCAGCGGCTCGGACCTCGCGAGGGCGATAATTGCGAAGGTCGTGCCGCAGCTGGAGCCAGCGTCACACACCCAGCACCTCCATGTGGTATCAATAGTTAGGTTGCTCATGACGATATACAGACTGACTGCTTTACATCACAAAACAAGTCTCCGTACAATGTAAATAAGGTGGAGATTACGTTGACGGCCGCCGCGGTCGGTGGCCTTACCTCATTTGAGTTCATGCACCCGAGCGAAACTGGGCCACGTACCGCGCGCCCCCCTCCTCCGTCCTCCCGCCCCTCTGTCGTCCCGTTACCTACCACTAGCTTTTCATTGAAACGTATCTATTACTCGTTTCAGGAATGTAATTACAGCACCTATATTTACAACAAAACCAACAAATAGCCCGGTTTACTTAACAACGTTTTCGTGCCATTTACGTTTCCAGTACCACAGACAGATTCTGATGATAATTATGTTCTTTGTGTTGACTTTACAGGCTGCATTATTAATGGGTTTAATCAAGCATGGTTTCATATCGTGCTAGTCGTTTATTAAATGATCACTACAATACATAATTATTTATTAAAGAAATGAGAGAATGAAGTAGTGATGAAACTATTTCAATTCAACTGAAACAAACTTTATAAATCGTAGTTTGAGGAATTCTCGCAGCTTCGTATTACAATTTATTAAACTTAATTAAATCTAAAATTTCCAAAATCCAAGTACCTATGTCGTTTTTATAATACTTAAATGATATATTTTCATGTAGAGCCTTCTTGAAAAAAAGAGTTCGCCTAAAGTTGTTTTCTCGTAATTTTTTAACTGTATTGTTACATATTCTATTTTAGTGTTGAATGCTAATGAAAATGCTGTCACTACACGGTAGGTGAGTGAACCAGTACTGCTCGGTTGCGCAAGCGGCCCGAGAAAGTGCGAGTAAAAGTTGATGCAACCGCGCGTCACCGCCCGCCACGTCATGGCGCGTGTGTGTGCCGCCTTACGCGCTGTACTTGAATACAACACATCTCCAATGGTTTAAGATTTGAATACTGGGTTATTTGTAAAACACCAACAAACTCGATTACTAACATCATTCAACAACAACATTAATTTGTTCTACGACTTTTCCGAAAACAGACAAAAAAACGACATTTCGGGACATTTGTGTCGAAAATTCGAGTATTTTTTTTTCTGTTTCCGGAAAAGTCGTAGACCAAAATTAAATGTTGTTGTTTATGATGTGAGTAATCTACTCTTGCGAGATTGTTGGCATCTTAAAAACAACCTTGTATACTCGTATTCAAGTCAGCCGAAAATTTACTGTCGCTAGTCCAAATCCATAGGCCCTACCATACCAGAAGTCAGTCGTATGTTTTATTGGTACTTACCTATACCTAAATAAATTCTTCAACTTTCTACGAAATTGCATATACATACGCTAAATTCGAACTCTTGTGTGCTCTTGTGATAGCTGTGACGGCTGTGCTACCAAAAAAACTTGGTACAAAACCGTCACCAAATTATGAGACATTGTTATATTACTTGAATTATTTTAGTTTTTTTTTATATTTAACTGTTTGAAAATTAATCAAAATAAATCTAAAATAATTCCAATGAAATGTACGTATTCTATGAACTTAAAAATGGATATTAATTATATTTTATGGATATTATTAATTATTGATGCGGCAAATTATACCTGCCCCCCTACAAGCATGACCACTGAAAGACGATATTTATCGCGTGTAGGTTTATCGACACTCAACTGTCAAAATCCATTGTTTTTTGACAGTTAAACGTGATAAATCGCCTTATATTATCATATAATAACGTTTTGGTGGTCATGCTAGGGGGGTGGAAATTTGAATTTTAATCAAACCTTTTTATGGTTAGTATTTAATTAAAAGATAAAACTATACTAAGTATCTATTGTAGTACCTAGGTACCTTTTTTAATAAAATGAAACTTAAAGCTTAATTCGTGTGAAAAGTTAACTGCCTATTGTAAATAAATACATCCTAAATTAAACTAACCTTATTATAACCTACTGGTAAACTAAACTGTTATTTTTAATTCTTCGAAAAAGCTGTATTTACCTGTAAAGGCATATCATTTAGTTCGGGCCTTTTGTATATTTATTGTAATGTGTAATGATATGTTGTTGGTGAATCTTTTACAATAAATAAAAAAAACTCAAATCTTTGAAATTATTCAGTTTTCCCGTTTATGTTCCGTATTTAAAATGTGCCAAGCACTTGTAATTCCTTGTAATTTTAACGTGGAGTGGAGGGTTGGTTGAGCGACGGGACGCGGTGAGGGGACGGGGAGCGGGGAGATCGCGACAGAAATAGGGCGCGGAGGACAGAGCAAGGCTGCCCCGGTTGCCGGCCGTCGACCCGAGCCGTACGCTCTCGACCAGCCACCAAACAACATCCGACCTTAATTGAAACTGGATAAGCTACAAACTCAAACGCACGTGGAGATCTCAGAAGTTAGTATCTACGACAGCGTATGTATGCGCTACAAGCTACGACCATTCTACGGGACGTGTCACGTATGCACCGTGACGTAACTATACCGTTTCGTTATGGGGATGTTTTAGTTAGATAATTTTATAACGATGGATCGTGGGTTGCTATTTCTGTTTTTGAGAACAATGATAATGTTTATTGTCTTGAAATACCTCCTGAAATTTAAAAATAATAATAGGTCCTGATGGGGGCTAAATTATTAGATACAATTTTTCTTAGGCCAGTTTATTATAATAAAATTAAAAATAAATAGGTTATACAAGTACACGCAGAGCTCGCTAAACAACAAAATTTATTAAAAAACAACAACTTTTTTTAAATACATACATTTTTGACTTTAAATATGACGCCATCTGGTGTAGAGTAGAAGAATGTCTTGTAACCCAGAGGCGCTAGCGCTCCGCTCGCCCCGCGCCTCTCTCCGCGATAAGGGCACGAGTTCGTTGGCCCGATACAGGCTGACCTCAAAAACGAGGACACTGCAAAATTAGGACGATGACAACACAACGACTCGAACGCCTCGCCGCCACATTTAAATTTCGACTACAAAGCTTTAGTCATAAGGATTATAGTGGCGCGCAACCACGAATTGAACTACATGTATTTGATCAATTAGGCAAATACGCTGACTCTGACGGCAGTGAGCTGGCTTGAAGTGTTTCACTATATCATAATAATAGGTTTAACCTTATTCTAGTCTAGAATCTACCTTTATTTGTTCCCTCAGAAGAAAATTGATTCACTCTCGATTGTATGTAAAGGATTATACTCGTGAATACTGCATGTTGTTATTGTTATTTAACCGTGTTATCGCTCAATATGACAGTCATCACCACTTTAGAGTGATAACATATTTCGTAGATATCACACTGATAACTTTTCTTTGTTTGTTCCCAGGTAAGGTTCAAGACTTTTATTCCCAGCACAGGAAAGGGAGTGAGTATGACTTGTGTTGAAAGAACAAAAGATTTAGACAAACAGTAGGTAGTAAGTAAAAAAAACTGCCTTAACATAATACACAATCAACAATGTATATTTGTAGAACTACTTAGTTAGAATTTCAAATAACATTTAGTTAGTAAGATAAGTAATTAAAGCACCTGTAAGTTTCCAGTTTCATTCAAACAATATCTAAACCAAACACCCTCTTCAGTTAACGTGACACATCAGTCATAAATTCAAACGGCCTGTTTACACAACTGCTCGGGGGATTAACCGCAAGACACGACTATATTTTCTGTATAGTAGCCACCATGACTACGTGCTCACGGTAACGAATGCAGTTGAAAGAGTAGTGGCCCGCATGCAACGCCCGGGAGACGGGCTAAAAATACAGCGGTCGACGCACTGAAACTAGGCGCCACCCCACCAGCCGCCCCCAAATATTATACAACTTCATCAATCCCGTACTTCGGTTTAAGAGCATGTTGTTGTTTACTTTAAAAGCGATGAATTTATGTTACGATATTATTTTGGTATCTTAGCAATTTTCATTGAGAAGTCGGTTTCATAAACAGCTGAAAAGCTGTTTTTAGTAAGATTCTTTCCTTTTTTCCATTTATAACCTTTTATTTTGGATTAACGTTAATAAACCTACACACGAAAACTACAATTGCTGTGTACAATGTCCAATTATACTCGTATGTTTAGAATCGATAAACAATTTCATTGATTATAATGATAATTATAATTACTCATTGTTAGATTATTTCATTCACAACCTGAATTAGATGATTTCGATCATCTATTTCAGGTTGTGAACGATTGGTATGAATCAATATTGGAATTATGAGCGTCCAAGGCTCATAGAGTTACTGACGTTGTACAAAGTGTCAGAAATGCTTTTTAATTTTATTGTTTTTTCGCTGACAATTCGTCTGAATTGAATTGACTGTAACTTTGTGTCTACTTTTATAAGTAGACACTTTTTTAGTTATAGTCTGACTGTACGAATCGAAAAGAACGTTTGTCATTTCGGACAGTGTCCGAAATTATTTTGTCCGAGACGCTCTCCCAGCAGTCCCAGCAGTAAGCGTCGTGCGGCTGGTGATTTATGATTGAAGCGACCTTCCTAAAGTTTTTACTATAACAGATACCGATGGTATTGTAGTTGATTTTTTTTAGTAATAGTAGCATAAAACTTATGATTAGGGAATAACTTTATTGATAGCAAAGAAAATAGGTCATTGCTTGTGGAGCGATTTTTCTAGGTCGTAAGTGTGTGTGTGTGTGTGTCTGTGTCTGTTGTTAATGACACTTTTCATTAAATTCAGTTGCCTTTGCAAATAAATTCCCATACTTTAGTTCAATTCATCACAATTCTTGTTAATTTGGTTTAGTGGTTTTTTTTGACATTGAAACTAAAAAGAAAAAACTGCTTCTCTCAGTTATTTAATAGAACATAATAAAGTATAACGCAGTTTTACGCATGCAGTGTTCCACTTCAGTTTAATAGGATATTTGTGAAGCAAGGTGGAGCGTTCTTACAGAATTAGTCCATTGCAACGCATTCACACTGGTCGGCGCGTCACCGCGTCACCGCGCGTGGGTGGTGTTGTTTACCCCATAGCTTATGTCGGCACCGTAAAGCGGTAAACACATGAAGCATATCGCAACAAACAACCTGTGTCCTTGCTTTCTAGCAAACAACATTTCTTGTGTACCCCAAACACTAATACACAAGTAAATGGTATAATGGCATAGGTATACACTATACCTACTTAGAAAGGATAAGTTTTGATTAGGGCGTTTAATGGCATTGACATATTAAGTATAAATTAAGACCAAGATCAAACTTAATGAGTTATATAAATTGCAGTTAAGAAATTGTTGAAGATTACACTAAACTTATGGCATATACGTGTATCATAATCATTGAATGGGAGCTCAAAATGCTCTTCTATAGTTTTAAAACAATTACTCCCAGTATTCAATATCAGTCGGTATACTATTATCATACAAAGAGAGCTATCAAACCTAACGTTTCTGTTATTAGATCGTGGCGCTGTATTATTATTATCATAGGTCTTATTGAGATTGTTAAGCAGTAATGCAAGATAATGTGCATCCAAGGCTGTGCATTGCAGCTGTATCGAAAGTCTAAATTCTGCATTTTGCAGCCGTCTTAATTGTGTCGCCATCTCTTAGGTCTCTGGTTCGAATCTCAACAATTTTAATGCAGAAAAATTTTCTTAAATTCTGGGTGATTCAGGTTCTATCTTTTTTGAATTTTTAGATTTTAGGCATTCACAATGCTACTTTTATATTAATAAGAGAAATATTTTAATATTTATGTATCTTTTTCCTCATAAAACAAGTATTTTAGCTAGTAACTTAGGTTGGAATCGGAGCATGGGAATGGGATGGGACTAGCTCATCGAATTTAAAACTAAGATAGATTTTCGTGGAGCGTTCTGGTTGCTCAGAAGAAGCTTATTTATATAAGCTATAACATACTATAATATAAACTAAGGATATGAATAAAAAAATATTCAAAATCGAGGGTTTGTTTTAAGAAAAAAGTTTAATTTTGGTACGCTGAAAATTCTTCTTCTTTTTAATACCCAACATTGGGTGGAGTGAGTGTGTGGTAGGCCTTAGACGGGGGCTGCGCGGGCGCGGGCGCGCGGGCGCGCGGGCGCGGGTGTCGCAAGCGGCCCGCGGGCCGGGTGCACGGCCGGCCATCGGCACCGGCACGACCCTGACTGACTTATCTTGCGAGCGTGCGCCGCGCGAATTCCCATTCTAAACCGGCGTTTCGATGGAATTACCCCATCCCTTTTATTACTCCACATTTTCTTGTTGTTAAAGATTTAGAACTTACTAGAATAAACGGATTGAAACTTTGGGGAAAACATGCAAAATTTTTGTGAAACTAGAATCAAATTAGGTACTAAGTATTAGAGGTAGATGCATCATTGTTTATTTGGAGTTACTGCAATTGAAATTAAATTAGAAAAACATTTGGTATTAGCTTACTTATCTAACCGACATTCCTAAAAACAACTAATTCAGTAAAATTTACGTTGAATACAAACTTTACGAACAAATATAAATGATGATTTTTTTGCACCTTTTGTGGGTTTATTGTTGGTTTAGAGTATTTGCATGACACTTGATCTTAAAACTGTTTAATACCAACAAAATAATAGTTATTTTAACTAGCCTGAACCGTCATAATCAAATAGCAGCATTAAAAATATTAACAACAAATAATTTTAAACTATTGCATTTTTTCCTGAACAAAAGACATCAACGTGCTTCAAATTTTTGATGTTAAATTTTCTAATGGAATACTCCTACAATTTTGGTCTGATCATATTATATGATTAAACTAGCAATGTAAACAGAGCCTAACGCTCGCGAATCTAACAAACAACTTGTAGTTGCGATTGTGGCGATCCTCGTTATAGTTTTGATGTCACAATCGATAATTATTGTACAATCCAATCTCGAGGCACCATAATCTGCTCGTAGCCTATTTTTCATGAAAAAAAAAAAATGAAAGCTATTGGAGAAAAATGTAACGAATAATAGTTTACATTAATTTATAGGTTTAGTTGACCAGAATGACACAGTGCTAACAGGAAAACTTAGTTGACCTCCAAATACTTCAGTTTATTATAATATAATATGTTACTAACGAGGCTACGTCAACTACTCAGAGTACTTGTGGTTATTATTAAAGGTCTTTTGTGAATAATACTTTTATTATCTAAACTCTAAAAACTTTATATTGATGTGGTTTATTCTAAAAACAAATGTAAATGAGAGTAGTTTTTCATAAGTATACATTTACCTTGATGGGTCATTCAACTAATATTATAGAGGTCAATATGTATATGTCACCGTTAAAGTGCGTAAATCAGTTAAAGTGCTCATTAACTAGCTAATCTGCAGATTTACTGGTCGAGTCCGTTAATGTGAAAAAATAATGATTCAGTTCTTATATTAACTAGGTAATCTGCAGATGTCCTAGGTAATCTGCAGAGTAACGACCAAACATCAGTTAAAGTTGATAAATATGTTCTTTAATTGAAAAAATAGTGCAGTCACATAAAAAGGGGTAGATTCAGTCCGGGGGGGCGAAGCTATCCGTCATGAAAACAGTCTTAAAATGTTCATTAGGCTAGGTTAGGTTATAACTGCGACCAAAAGCGCACAAACCGAGCGAGCAAAGCGAGCGTACTGCGGCAGCAGCCGGCGAAGTGCCAGAAACAACTTTTTTTATAAAATTTACTTTCAATAGAGGTACCTATTTAACTTAAATTTCCTGAAGCCTTGGCTATTTCACTCACTGTCTTCCGCACTTTAACGGTGTAGCATCTGTTAATATGCACATTAACTATGTAAAGTGTGCTAGCTTAAGAAAAATTTCAAACGTTAACGTATCGTACCCGGTAATTTGCAGATTACCTAGTAAATTCGCAAATTGACGTATTCCGTACTTTAGCGGTAACATATACATTCATCATATGTAATAATATGTTTGTCAAGGAAAACAATCAACGACTTTTAAGCTTTATCTACTTGTACGATAAAATATTTCTTATACTGAGAACTTGAATCATCCCCATGTTTTGTTTAGGTAGTTTAGTCTTTAATATCGTTCCAAATGTCTTTCTTTATAATACAATTGTAATATTTTTCATATACAGGATAAAATTTAATTACGGTTTGAATCGTATTTATTACGTACAATAACTTTGGTTGCTTAAAATGTCTTTCTTGACTATAAGTATGCAATTTACACTAGATTAAAGATATTATAATGTAACGCATTGTTTTTCAAATGCTTATTTGTTTTCTGATTTTACTTTTATTGCAAACAATCTGTGTTCCAACCTCTTCCAACATTTTCAGTGGCCTACAGTATGATTGGCGATATATTTATGTTTCAAATAATGGGCTGTTTGTTTCACCTTGGCGTATTGAGTTACAGGCACAGGCCGTCGGTATCGGTAAGAGGCGAGCTAGGCTGGATCTTAAAGGCAAAGAGGCAGGGAGCGGCCACTCGGACTTTGTAATACATTCGGCCTAGTCAGCGTTCGTTGCCCTGTGGCGCTCGAGGCCGCTGCGAGCGACACCGACGGCCCGACCATACCCGACAGTCTACGGAAAATAACGACGACAAATTCCCTCCAAATTTAAAAATGAATCTATGATACGTTGCCCACTTTACCACAGTAATTTACTGAAAACTGCCGAAAACATTTGCAGTCAATGACTTCTGTGTACGTAAATAGTTACGTAACTTATAAAATTGTTTACTATTTCCCTTCATTGTAAGCAAACGCTAAGTTATGTAAACGGTAAGAAAGTAGTCTCATGACACTTTAACCCAGTACTGCATATTCCGGAGCTGGCTAGTCCAACGCACCCGTTTCGCGCTCATTAGTATGGAGTCAGAGCCTCACCACTTTCACTCTCACCAATAACAAGTCTTACGCAAGCCGCCGTCACTCTGACAACTCTCTATCCGCTACTATCTCCGCATCGTAAACGCACTCCCACTACCGCATTTCTCGACAATAAGATAAAGTACGTAAAGATATGACGTAGTGCGACGACTTGGAACGACTCAACTCGCAAGATGCATCCTTCAGGCCTATTGGCGAGCTTTACAGAAATGAAAGTGAACAGCGTTTCGGCTAGTTCATAGTCGGTCAACGGAGTAGGGCAGAGGGGTCGACGCCCGCGCAGCCTCGCTAGGTGAAAGTGGCCCTCCTCCCCCCTCCGAGCGATGGCGGTAAGGCGCGTTGACGACTAACCTGCGCACGAGCATGCCTTTTTGCAACGTGGCCATGGAACCTATTACGATAACTGCGAAATACTCCGCTGGCAAAATGTAAATGTATGGCCTTTAGTTGTTCGTTCACACGACATACCGAGCAAATGGATCAAGATTGCGGATTGTGCAGGAAAACTCCCTTCGAAACCTAGATAATTGAGATTGACTAATAGAGTTTTGTACAATTCAGAGGAATATAATGTCACATAAAATACACGGGTGACTAAAGTGACATAGAATAATGAAAACTACACAGCTCTTAGAAATAATAATAAGCGTATCAACCCACACGGACTTACGAGTATTTAACAAATAGAGCAATGAACAGCTTACCGTTCTCAGAATTTAATAATCACTTTATTTTAGGTTAATTTGCGAGATTCCATTATTCTTAGATACTTTATCACTTACTTTTCCTCAAGTGACGATATTGTTCGTGACGCATGACTCTGTACCACGAAAATAATGGTTTAGTGCAGTTGATTGTATAACCGGCAGAAGGTAGCAAGTGATTGAATTGAATAGGCCTCGTCTTACGTAAATATTACTACCAAGTACTGCTTATACAATAAAGGATACTGTACGTTTCCTTGGCATAAATTTTCGATAGTGGTAATTCAATTTAATTTTTGGCATGTTTTGTAATATATACAAAATACAAAATATCTTTATTGCGGGTTAGGTTGTGATTATTCTTGTTGGGCATACAACATATTGATAAATCAGGCTCTACCTCATTTAAGCTAATAATTATATCTATTAAGAATAAGTGAAGCAAAATATAAAATAAAAACATTCTAGTTTTATCAAATTTCTTTCCTTTTTTACAAGCTTCTATATAGTTTCACCTGTCCGGTGTTTGTCCGTGTATAATAAAGTCTTTTCATGCATTAAATGATAGTCAAAAGTTATCAAAATAAATGATTAGATGTCATTATTACCATACCATATCTAGTTGTTATCAAAACTTTTAGTACATGTACTTTAAGCTGTTTTTAACTTTTATAGTAGTTTATGATACAAGGTTGGTAAGTAGTTTTAAAAAACCTTAACAACCGTGTGCCATACTACGTTTTTCAATACATTTGCGAGAAAACATTATAGGTACTACTGAAATTATAAACTATACATATAATAAAACAGTAAATTCTAAATATATGTGCGCGAATTACGCAAAAACTGATAAACGAATTTTGATGGATTTTTCACAATTTAGTAGATTCATCAAATTCAGGTAGGTGGAACCTGGGAAACAGCTTGAACTCTCCGTAGTACTAGCTTTCATACACTAAAGGGGTCATTTTAAACTGGTTGCAATATTTTTCTACTGTCCACGCGGATGAAGTCGCGGGCGAAAGCTAGTCGAAATTAAAAAAAACGTTCGTAAAAAAAACGCACGGCGCCGGCGTGCGGTAAAATCAACTTTCCGCACGCTGTACTAATTTGTAAACAAAAACGCACGGCGTGCGGTAAAATCAACTTTCCGCACGCTCGACTGTCATCGTAAACTTACATTTTCGAGCAACTGTATTGAAAAGTTCTTTTTTACTACTTAACTATTTTTAGTTATATTTTTAGTAACGTGTAATTATTAAAAGCTTGTTTTTAATAATATTTTTTATAAGTGACTTGTTAGTTTTATATCCCATCTAAGTTGGGTCTCATTTAAAAAATATGTATTATCTAGGCGGTAATACAAGGCGGATCTGATTATGTTCATAGTGAGTTGCAACGTTGCAAGGTTACCTATATCTTTTATTGTTTGCAGAATTATTCTAGTAGAATATGCATTTACTATCGATAAATATGCTTTCAAGGATTTTGAGACCTACCTAAACGCTCTAAGTATTTTGTTCACTATTTCATAAATAGAAGTTTAACTTTATTATATATTTATTATAAGTAATTAAAGTTCATAAGAGTACTAACATTTTGTCTTATTCACTTATATAAATTCAAGTCATCTAATAGTACGCAACTAATAAAATAGGTCATGGATGTGTACCACGTACCACTGCATAAAGTAGCAGATAGGTGTGAAACATTATTTTATTTATGGTTACTACCTCGTCTTCTATTTTTGAATTTGGGCCATCACGCGTACGTCACAGATAACGCAAGCCACCACTTTATTTGTCACAGATATAATCGTGCAATTTTTTTAAATCAATTGATTGGCGAAGGTCTTATGTGAGGTTTTATTATCTTTTTTTAGTTTACATAAATGTTTTTCCGAGATACCTTTTCAGATAAGTGGTGACCCGGTTGCTAGTGTTGCGACAGCGAACAAAGAAAGCGGCAACACGGCCTTGCGGAGTTCATCGACCGAGTTCGCGGGTCGCAAGGTTTCGCCAATCGGGCTTCTCGCGCTCCAGGATATTGCCAATTCAGCGATCAAGGCTGCCCTGGCTTGTGCCTCTTACTTTTGCGTCCATTGTGAGGAAAAGACATCATACGCACATGTCTTTAGTATCCGTAATCTGTAGCATTCGGTTCGACAAGGAACGGAAAATAGTCAGGTTTACCGAGATTTCATCATACTAGCCCAAATCGGTTTACATGTAATTAATAAGTACGACATGTAATTTCATCTTGTAATTTTATGATGTACCTATCCATTATGCTCAAATGAATTTAAGGTTCTTGTATACTTATGTAATAATATAGAGTCCATTTGTAAACGTTTCTCCTAATGAGGCTGGACCTCTTCATGAAGGAGGACTTCTGGCCGCAGGGCGTGGTGTACAGGCGCTTCAGAGGGACGCTGCCTTGTGCCACGGATTCGACACACAAAGTGTCTACTTGATTTTTTTTACTAACATATGTTTTAAGTTATTTACTAACAACATTGTTTTATAAATTATATATGTTTAGTTTTTAAGGTATATATCTATGGGCCATCGATGCCTGACTATAAATAAATAAATTAAATTAAATTAAATTAAATTAATGTATTCTCTGACATTTTTAAAGTTTTTTGTAAGTATTAGGGAGCTCAGCATTATTTAAACAAGTTTCTGAATGATTGTATGTATCGATTTACATTTAAAATATTTTATTCACCTTAACCGTAATTTGAGTAAGTTTAGATTTTTGGGTTTGTTATTAATTTTGTTCGGTGTCATTGGGTTCCAATTTGTTTTTGACACTGAAGGTTGTGCATCTCTCTCATATCTTACTCGATAATGCCTAGAGATGGACAAAAGACTCGGTTCAAACCTGACTATACGGGTTTAACACCTTAAACCCAGTAAAAACCCATTATTATAATATGGAACTTTTTTACAGTTTTTCTTTTTCTATTGATATATGTCAAATGTGACGTTACGAAAACAATATCACACAGAAAATTATCAAAGGACAAAACATATCTCTTTTTAATAAAGATTTTATTTAGTTCAATAAAATGGTTCAAGGGATTTAACTGGGTTTAAACCCAGGAGTCGGGTTTAAACCGGGTCCTTTACCCATCTCTATTTATGCCATGGCCAATGTTAAACCTATAGCCATGCTGAATAGCTCTGCAGGCAGTAAAACGTTATCGCATCTACCTCTGTAAACGTACGTACATGGTGACCTTCTCAATCGCCCAGTTATAAATAGGTATACTTCGTTGTTATGAAATAGCCGTGAAACTCTGAACGGATGCTGTTGGTTACCAGCCCCTTACCACTACAAACTTAGAGTTGAGAATCGATCAACTTTTAAATATTAACGACCAGTTTAATAGTAATTAGAGTGAGTTTACGGCCCTTCGTAAAACTCTGCTATAACTTAAAGTGATAAAATAAAGACGGTTAACCTTCGTACATTCTTTTCCACATGTATTCGCTTAAAGCCGCAAAGTTTCGTTCCTGAAACCTGGATCCTAGCAACACGGTTAGCTTATCTGATCCCGTTACTCAGGGCCGTAACATTGCTGTCACATTACACAAAAAAGTAGGATGACTATTTTGTATTATGAGGTCTTCTTTGAATAATGGATATCGACAATCTAAAATCGTAACTTCATTTGATTTTATTAACGATTCACGATGCTTGCGGTTTCAGAATCAAAGAAAAAACCGAACGTTGTCGCAATCATGTTTAATTTTCAGAGTGGACCTATTAGATAGACGACAACAAAGAAATATAATATTCGCGATAATCAGACGATTTACTTAATTTAGGGCAGATTTTTCAATGCCCAGATAAAGCTTTATCCGTTTGATAGCGTTTATGGCGCCAAATTGAAAATGTCTGTCATTCATGTGTCTGTCACATTTTTAGAATGACTTTTATCTTTCTTTCTTTCTTATCGAATGAGGATTAGTGGCCACCTCGTGTTAGGGGTTATCAAGCCGCCTGTAAGGCCTCTAACTTGGCTTAACGACTGTGATCAGATGACAACAGCCAGGACCGACGGTTTAACGTGCCCTCTAAAGCACGGAAGCGCTTAGTTGTAATGCCACTTTATCGGTCACCCATCCGACACCTGACCGGACCGAGCGTTGTTTAACAAACGTGATCGAGTACGATTACTCTGTCAAGTTCCGCCATGAGCGATTCTATTACTTAAAAAAAAGCCTTATTATATTTGGTTAATATTTAAACTGACTGATATCTGTTATCTGAGGATTGAAAAATATTGTTGAGCTGATAATGGCACGAAGAGGATTTTATTTATTTATTATTTATTAACTTTAAGGACAAACAGTAACAGTTACAATAATACAAGTAAAAACATCAAATACAAAATATAAATGGTAGGGGATCGTTCATTCTTCCAATTGACTTGGTTAGGTTTTCGGAATAGGCTCTTTCCTTTTTCAGGCGCCAGGCTTATGAGATCCGGGTTTTACGAAATAAAAAGATAGATATATAATAAAAATAAAGCTACATAATAGTTTACATTATAGTCACATAAATAATAGTATTTTTTATTTCGTTGAGTTAGGATTAGTCAGGGTATTTACCACTTGATATATAATTAGATCGCGGTTAATTAAGTCAATGACAGGAAAAACAAATGACATAGTATAAGTGATACAATATTTTAATTAAAATTATTTAAAGACAGCAAGGCCATTGGCCTGCAAATCAAGGGTTACCTCTTTTTACCCGACTGCAAAGAAAGGGTTATGTTTTGCGAAACGATTGCAATTCTGATGAAGCGGGTTCTGCAGGCCAGTGTGTATATAATCATAATATTTTGTGTTTTATGTAAAGTTTAAAAACGTTAATAAATCTAACAAATGTGCTTAAGCTTATCTACGTAGAATTTTCAGTGAGTCTTATGTTTTAATGCCCCTCAATCACTTAAGACTCAGTTGAATCACAGAATAGTACTACAATAGAGCGTAGTTGAATTAAAACACAGGCAAAAAATATTATGAGCAAGTGGCATAAATGTCCTTGCGAAGCCGTTAACAAAGGTTAATTTTAATAAATAGTAATAAAACTGTTTATATTGCTACTATAACAATGAGTTTATGAGTCGGCACATAAATTACGTAAAAACAAACCTTCGCATTGGCATGGACATCAATAATGTTTACGACTCAAGAATATATTTTAGACGGCCCTGAATGCAAAGTGGTGAGTCCGTTAGCTGAACACGCTGAACAAAAGCAAGCTGTATAATATAGTTCAATTATTCGAGTCATTTCCTGTAACATATGCATATTAAAAGGGACGCTTGGGGCGAGAAGAAAAAATAGCTCATTTGCATTGAATACGGGGCCTTGCTGACCTATATAATGTACCGGTAAATCTAATTGGGAAACACCGTATACACACGATAATGTAGTACTATTCTGCCTACGTTAATTAGAAGTATGAATAACTTATTAATGTTACTAGCCGGATATAGTAGTATGAAAGCTCATTATAACAACTTATGGCAGCTAATACGTATTCATAACATGTAAAACATTAATAATATATTAAAGAATTAAAAAGTAATTGACATGACAGTCTGCTTATTATGAAGTCATCTTTAAAGAATAAAAATGCTTTTTTTCGTGTCGTCACTGTTTATTATGTAATGCATTTGGATATACCATCTCTTTCTTGCACGAGTCCGAGTATCCGTGTTTCAGCCGCCTCAACACTTAACCTTAATTGTTTTGTTATGACCTTTCTGGTGTTAATGACCTACACAAATTCTTATTCCTAAAATAAAATGGCAATATCTTACGATGCCATTAGTCTTTAATCGACTTGGTAATGGTAATTTGACAAAATAAATACTTATAAATTACTGATCCTTTATTGGCACAAACAACTCCATTACATTTTTCGTCCGATTAAATTTCTCTATCTCAATTTATACCTGTCTGTCATTTGATTTTATTGTTATAGAGATAGATCGTTTACGTATCGAAATATAATTGGAATTACAACGTTGATAGAAGAAAGTGGGGCATCGTGATGATGTTCAGAAGTCTATCAGTCACAATGCGATCACAATGCATTTAGAAAGCGAATTGCACAAGCGCGCGGCTCTATCAGAAGAAAGCGCGTCGTAGGAAAGTTGCTCGGAGTGGGGGGGAGCTGCGCGCACGCAGCGCATAAGTAGTACACTTTCGATCTCGAAGCGTTGGTGAGAGTTGTGCGAAAATGAAAGTGGTGTTGTCATTATGGTCCACTTTCCACGGAGGGTCGATAAACCCGTCAGTCCTGCCTCTAAAGCAACCAATCGGTTCCATAGTTACACCATCCTTACCATTACGGCAATGTTATCAACTAGTATTATTAACGTTTAGCTAAGAATAACGATGTTGTTATTCTTAATGGTTACTTAATATTATTTAAGTCTAATATTTTAAGAATATTAATATTAAAGTCCATTTTCCTTCGCCGACTTCCGCTGAAAATGAGAACTGTATTCCATAGAAAACATTGCACTTTGGCAATAATAGTTTGCAGCGTAAGTTATTATTAAACAAATAGCTTTAACAATACTTATGTTGTACCTACCTTTTACAAAATGTTATTCAACCTGGTAAAACAAAATCACAAGCGACATAGTCGAAGAGAGTGTTCCCGCGGAGAGAAATTTACATAGTTTGGGAGTTTTTCGAATGCATATTGCAAAGTAGTTGGTACCGGCAGGAGCTGGATGTGGAACGAGGGTAGGAGCTGCGGGGGAGGGGGGGGGGGGGGGGGGGCGAGGTGGTCGACCGGCGATGACGTCAACGCGACCTGATGCTGGCCGCTGCTGAAGCTAACCCGGACTGTGACCTCGCACACCCCTATCTGCAATTACGTAACGTGCATATTGACATAGGTTGGAAATGCTGCAGCTGCAGCTAGAGGCATCGTAATACCTAGATGAAAATTACTTAAAATAATTCAATTTATCAGTATTCTCGTATATAAATAATGCATTAAATTGCTACTCATTAATTATGTGTGAGTTAAAGCGATTTATGAGATATACATATGATTAGTATAATGTAAAAGAAGCACAGATATTTAATGGCACATTTTTGTAATAATTGTAATCTATCTATATATATAAAATTCAAAGTCCTGACTGACTGACTGACTGACTGACTGACTGACTGACTGACTGACTGACTGACTGACTGAGTGAGATATCAACGCACAGCCCAAACCCCACCAAGCGAGCAGCCTCGTGCGAGGCCCGTGCGGCAAACGTCCTGCCTCGCGAGGCAGCGCGCTTGGTGGGAACCCGCCTAATCACGTAAAAACGGCTGAACAGAATTTAATGAAATGAAAACATGAGGATTATATCGAATGTCCACGCGGACGAAGTCGCGGGCGGAAGCTAGTAGTCTATATATTAGGAGATGGTTTGATAAAACCATATTTATTTGATGGTTTGACAAAACTATAGAGTACTTAAACAGTACATTATTTATTTTGTCACAAACAAAGGGTTAAAAAATGTTATGACAATATCTCAAAAAGTGAGCAAAGAATGTCGAAGAGGTGAGCACTCAATGCGGCGTCATTGGTCGCCTTGGCCTATAAAACGGTTTCTCTCACCGAATCATTCGCCAATTCTAGATTTAGGTTTTCAGTTCAGTAGGTTGAAGTGGTGCTTCCGAAGTCTACACTTTCGGTACCAGCGCGGCGCTGATTAACTCACATTGTTTGTTTTATATAACGGCTTTTATTGTTGTCATCTGTGGTGTTAGTCTGTGGTGGTGGTGTGGTGAGCTATGGTTATATCTTTAAATTTATCGTTCATTGACTACAGCCGTTTAAAAATATGTTTCTCTCTATACTGGTATATAAAAACAATTTTCTATATGCAGAGGATAATTAGTATAGTTGAACAAATACTAGAAAACTCACCCGTAGCAGCTCAGACGGGATTATTTATTTATTTATTTATTATTCGGTGAATCATCAGCTTACACAACAATATCTTTAAATTAAAAACTAACTTTTGCTTGTTTCGTATTTACATTATTTTGCACAGCGTTCAATGGATTTGAGTGGATCTAGGGAAACTTCCAGTAGGAAAAAAGTTACTCGTGGTCCGTTTTTGTCGAGCGGTAGTTTTTATGTCTGATACATTGCGTTCTCTGAATGGTTAATTGTTTACCTTAGCCTGATATTTAGCAGTATTACAATGTATTGGAACTAAGCCAACTAGCAAAAATGCAATTTGCAGCCGCTCCCTCTGGTCCCATAACATTGTCATCCCTCTTGTTCGAATTTGTTTGGATTGTTTGTTTACTAAACGAGTTCGAAAGTTGCGGTATTATGAAAATAACAGAAAATCTTTTTTTTATGCAAACATATTACACAGCAAAAAATTTAACCGTCGAAGCTAAAAGTAATTTATGATATGACAATAGCTCCGGATACCTCGAAAAATTTATAGATACAGTACCTATTCACCAAAAAATCATAACTTGCACGAGCCAAAGTGAGAATTTGTGTTCAGAAATAAGTTGTAAAATATTCGTATTGTTCAAGAAAAAATTGCATTCAGTGACACTTCATAAATAAGAGAAGCTTGAAACATACTGATTATGAAAAGATACATGATTAAGAAAGAAAGAGAAAACGAATTATTTAAAAAGCTTATCTTAAAGCTTCTTTATGTCAGCAACGAAATAGTATCTCACAGCGTAAAGAATAAAAAAAATCTTTAAATAATATACTACAAAAAACAACTCGTCCATAGAGTTTTTTTATAGTAAGTATAATTATTGTTTTACATTATACAACGAGTAAATAATGGTGAACATTAATCTAAGACTTAGTTACTTAGTATAAGGCTCATAATTACGTTGCACGGAAGCAATCCTGAAATCGCGAAAAAAAATCAGCTGTTTCATACAAAATTTAAAGCTACTTTTGCTAATATGTATGAAACAGCAGATTTTTTTCGCGATTTCAGTATTGCTTCTATACAAAAAGTTATTCGTAAATGTGCCCTATACTTGGTTTAAAGGCTTTTCTATATTTAATTTAAAATCGATCCAAATTTTTTAAAATCATTTTTCTAATCGCTAAACGTTTTAATATGTATATTTTCGCCATTGTTCTTTGTGCACAAAAAAAGCAAACAAATAAATAAGAATTAAAAAAGAATTATGAATACAATAAAAAAATATTAATAAATAATTTTGAATTTTAATTTTGCCGGTTGCAGTTGTAAACCTAACTAGTATATTTTTTATTAAAAACAATTCGTAATTTTAAGTGGAACACTGGTTCCACTTAACGCTACGAATTATTTTATATTATAGGCGCTGCCTACAAAAACAAAATCAAAATTGTGCTTGGGTTTTTTTGCCGCGTATCCATAAAGCGAAATGTATTACATAAGCACTGTACGGTCTGGAACACTTAAGTAACTTTTGAGAACACTATTTTGAAACTCAGGTCATTGATGTTTGTAAACAAAACAATATGTTAGAACTGTTAGAACAAAGCTTGCGCACTATGTCCCCGATATGCATTCAACCCGCACAACTATAAACTTTATTATTGGTATGTGTTTCTCTGATTTTCCTTTGCATTTCAGTTAGAAATAAAACTAGTAACGATTGTAAACAAGTTGATGAGTGTAGGTATAAAAGCTTTTAGTTCAGAGCTTTTTGTTTAGCCAGAAAATTTTATTTGCTATGAGTTATGATAATTAGTAATCCTAGAGTTATTATATGATTATCCGAAATATATATATTTAAAATTGCCTTTTAATAGAAAAGAAAATAACAAGATGAAGTTAAACATTTAATTGAAATTATTGTGTTATTTATTACTGTGAAAATGTCATTTAAAAATTTGTTGTAAACAATTTTTCAGTCCGGCATCATAGATTTGAGTTAGTTTTTTACTATAGAGCTTTTGAGTTAGCACGTGCGTGTAGCTAGGGGGCGGAAAACGAGACTAGGGGAGCGCTTTAGGGGCGGGCGGCGCGTAGCCGCTACGAGCGGACGCGGGCGGCGTAGAGCGCGCGCCATTCGTGTTGACGCCGCCGCCGGCCGCACGCGCCCCTCTCGCGCGGCCCATGCGTCTCCTCCCGGACATGACGGTCACGGAGTGCCTCCGCCTGGACCAGCAGGACCCACCGCCGCCCAACGACGCCGAAGTCCTCCTCGGACGCGTGCTGGCAGGTGAGCTGAAAACAGCTGATCGATACATTTTGTGTTCCAACATTGGTTTTCGCGCGTTTTCTGAAGGTTCTACAGTGCACTTTTGATGATTTTGATCTTGGATGGATGGATGGATGTGATTGGGATTGTTGTTTCTCATGAGTCTCATGACTGTAAGATTGTCACTAATGTTTATTGTTGACCATCGGTGTAATTTTTCTTTGTATTGTGTGTTTCTTCAAGCAAGTTACTCACGACTTTATTGCACATGTTTTTCAAATGCACTTAATTATTATTTTTATTGATGAAAGTCATAGTCCATGATAAATTAAGGGCCAAAATCCTTTTCACTTTCGTGTGCGGTGCGGAGGGGCGCGGAGTGGGGGGCACTCGCGGCACGCGGATCTGGGTCAGTCGGAGTTCGTTGCCCTCGGCCTTCCCGGCTATATTCGACATCGCTAATCACCGCCCCCGCCGCCCGCCGCCGCCTCGCCTCGCCCCCTTCCCCTGCAGCTCGTTACAGAGACGAACTCTACTTTTAACAAAAGTCCTCTTATTAAAACTCTTTGGATTAACTATTTTCCTCCTGTAAACTTTGAAGTCGTTCAAGGTCACTTAAAAATACAATTTTTTTTTTCTAAAAATAATCAATTCGTGTAGGAAATAATAATAGCATACGGTACACAATTATCAAGTTTTTTAATAATAAAAGATAATGGGCTTTATGTAAAATTGAACTTTCATAGCAACAGTAAATTTCAGGATCAGGTACTTATTAGATGTATGTTAGTCAATAGCGATTGCATTATTCGCAAAGAAGAGTGAGTATCTGAGCTCGACATCATGGCCGAGACGCGTTTCGCAAGTAGAGTCCATCGCTGAATGCCATTTTATTTTGGAGGCCGCGCGCGCAGCCGGAGGGCCCGCGGTCAACGGCCCCGCGCGCTATCTAGGTCGCCTCAGAATAACCTAGCGCGCCGATACTCTAATAATATTCCACGCGAAACCTTGGAGCATACTGTTGTCCCACTCTCTCTAACGACAATTCTCCGCTAGATATCAGCGACGGCACTCCTTTCGCAATACCTATTTCATACTCTGTTCGACTTCGAGCAGCGCTAAGTAGAGTCTATCTCTTTTACTCATATCAGCGAACCTAAGGTGATTGAACAGGTTAAAGAATATTCTAGACTTCAAGCTCATATTACTAGTATTAGGTTTTACATTTTCCCGACACTTTTGAAAATTTTTGAACAAATGCCAAGTTATTTTTAGTTTTAGTCTTACCCACACTATTTCACCTTATACGAGTTTATCTTTATCTCCTACAACTAACAATGCAGTTTTTTGACATTTCTATTATCTTAAATTGAATCATAATCAATAATAATATTTTCACACCACATGATCGACAATGTCCAATTACAATTTACAATCATGCAATCTCAACGTAAAGCAAAGCATTATACGAGTATCCTAAGGGACATAAAGTTGTAATTAAAATCCCATGGGATATAATGTGATTTGAATTTGGAACGTTAGAATAGAATAAAAACTTTCCAATGGTGATCAATGACATACAGTCCGTTGCAAGAACGATCTTTAAAGTTAATGCGTCATTAAAGGTATCACCGTCCTTTCTTCTTTTGAAAGAAGAAAAAGATGGCGATACATTTAATGAAGCATTAACTTTAAAGATCGTTCTTGCAACTGACTGTTAGTAAATTAGTCTGCTGCTGGAATGCAAATCATTCATAAAATACTACAAATGGTTTTCCACGCAAATATGACAAAATAAATTAATAATTATTATGATAATTTGATTTATTAAGAAAAAATAACGATTTAATTTTAAAATACTTATGTGAACTGTCAAAAACTGTTTACTAAATAGAATAAGTAAGGATAAACAGACTTTAGCCCTGGCTTTTTATTGTCTCGCAAAAGTTGTGAAAGGTTGGTAAGTATTCAGTTATGATCACCATTGGGATGAAACCTGTCTTGGCCTTGGGCGGCTTGAACCCTTCGCTTCACTCAGGACAGGACTCTACATGATGTTGGCTCGTATTTATAAACTGATCTCAACGTTGAGAGCTATCTTGAGATCATACCTGAGATGCTGTTCCTATATAGATCTCAAGTTTGATCTCAAGATAGCTCTCAGCGTTGAGAGCCGTTTATAAATACGGGCCTAGAGTCCCTCGTTGTTACGCTCAGTGTACAATATGACGTCGGTGACGTAAGACTCTGCTTTATCCCCTTGATACATAATCTACTATTCCAAAATATATAAGTAAACCTTTAACGTTAAGTATTAACAATATATTATAAATTTAAATCTTGTAGGTAGTAAGCAAAAGACAAAAACACCGTTTTTTATAATCTGGAAAAGAAACAAAAAAAACTACTTTAGATCTAGTTGTTTTTTGTACATAGATCATTTGCCAATTTTCTACCCAAATTGACTAATCAACAATCAGGCTGAACTGCAATAAAAACATGATATAAAAATTAGCAAATTGATCAGATGAAAAGTAATAAAGTGAGCGAAACAATGTGTTGCGTGTAAGGTGACGTAGGTAGCAAGGCAGCGGCAGCGGGAGCGGCGCGGGCGGCGCGGTATTGCGATCAAGGCCCCGAGTTCGTTCACCCGCCCCGCAATTGGGTCACGCTCGCTCCACACCGCTCACAAATAACCGTTTAAAATTACACCAAATCCTTCCAAGTAGCGTCACACATCAATATTAATAAACCGTAAAATATACTATATAATTAACACTATACTTACATTATTTTTGTCGTGAAATATTCATTTCAATTAGTAGATAAGTCTATATTTTTATATTATATTTTTAGTAACAGACAAAGCACTATGTAAAAATACATCAATATATTTTACAATAAAAGTCAGTTGTCAACATTTCGTATTCACTTTCTATTTTAATTCGTTAAGTAACACCTAAGATTATAGTCACACTATTACGCTACAGACTTACTTGTCAGAATTTCAATGACCACTTTAATGTGGATATAAAACGGTCATCGCCTTCAGCGAAAGTTGCAAGGAAAAGTAGCGAGGACGTTCGTTCGTAGGGGTAAAGGGAGGGATTTAAGAGTGGGGAGGCGAAGAGGGGGGAGCGAGAGAGGATTTCAGGTCGACGCCCGCGCCGCCCTGACCTCAATTCAACACATTATGCGCTCGCGTCATCATAGCGCGCGAACCTCGACTCCAGGCGGTTCAGCGGAAAATACCCACTCCTTCAATGACTTCATAAATAACAAAACATTTATGGTAAATTGAAAGCAAAAATAGAACACATTAAAACACACTGGCTGTTTCATATGTAATTGTGTAAAATATTTTTTAAAAAAGCATTGAGATTAAAATTCTAAGAATTTCTGTCCACAATGCGCCTCGTGTTGTTACACTTCCCTCATAACCCGCTAACCCGGCTGCAATCCAGCGCGGAAAGCGGAAACCCACAGTTTTTCGGTCGATTTGGCCTCCATTGCTAGTTTCATTTTTAGATTTTTTAAATATACATAGGTACCCACACCCACCTACTTAATGTTTTTTTTGTTTTAATAATTTTATAAATACATACACATTGGTAGACTAGGTTTTATTAGTGAAAACAAACAATAATTTATGGGTCGATATTTCTCTTTTACAAATTTTCAGTTATTTCAGTTTACAAATCCGTGCATTGTTAAAGCAACCAAAATAATAAATATTCGTAACTTAAATAACGAATCGGAACGGGTTTAACGTAACAACTCCGCCTCGTAACGTAACCACACGTCATTCAATTGTTTGTGCGTTACATAAGGGGGGACATAAGCAAGTATAGCGCGCCGGCCGAGTCGATGCGTCGATGGTTCGATACGCTGCTGTCGATCGCACCCGCTCCATTAATTAATTGCGATTAAGCCGCAAGCTATTTAATTAATCATTAGGCAACATGTGTAGTTGACGATAAACGTGTTAAAATTATAAATTAGCTTAATTAAGTTTTAAGCATGTTGAGATTAGAGTGATCTTGTAAAAAATATTTACATTGAGTTCAAGTCACTATTTACAGATTTTCACGAAACATAATAAGCCATATTATTTTATCTAAAGTCATGAAAAGTGTCGCAATTGCTTAAAATATCTTGTAAAAAATCTACAACCAATAGTCACAATAATGACACAATTGGTGGATTTAACTTCACATTTTTCAAATAAGGATAGCAACTTTTGTTACGTGGTCATTTCAATATGACAACACAACCGTTACGCTACTCTATGATGATTAAGTATAGTGGGTCATGACTTCGTGAGTCAGTGGTGACCCAGATGTGGCAGGCTGTATCGAGAGAGCGGGAGGCGGCCGTGCTCCAAATACTGCCGACTAGGCTAGGGAGTGGGGTCAACGACCTCAGCCCGCCCGAAACGAATATTTCGGTCATTTCATCAGTCCTAAGTAGGCCGGCATAACATAAGTAACTTTGCTACAATCCATAATGTTACCTTCTTCGATACATGATTTAATCGCACCAAAAATAAATTAAGGTGCATCGAAAGCAGCGCGCTCTGAGAATAATTTGTTATTAGAAAAGGATTTTAATAAAACTTTAAGCTGATTTTTTAAGAACTTAGTCTAGTTTTTGTAGGCATTTTTAGAAGGAATCATTACATTCCCGAAGTACCTATGCGCATTCGTAGTCATGCAATTGGTTATTTTGTGGTAGAAATACTAAAACGGCTGAAAATTACTACGAGAGAATGGATAATAAGTTAATAACTTCTAAAAATATTAGACTATTATAATTACAATATTATAAAAATTTGACCGCGGCGGTGCCACTTTCTGTCTGTATCATTATCACTTATACAAAAAACCAACCAAAAATCATTCATTAGCATTTCTCAATGAACGAAAAAGAATGGGCAGAGACGATTTTAGTACGAAACGAAAACGCTCTAGTAAGCGCCATCTAGCGTCGAGTAGCAAATGCCGGAATCGCCGTTAGATGGCGCCACCTCACCCTTTTAAAACTACCAGTCTTTTGTTCTTTGTATAAAAAATAAAACTATAGACCTTTTTCGAAATGATCTTTCCCCGTATTTGTAAAATTTTGAAATGTGCAATTTTTTAATATTTTGCTAAAACTATCTGGCCACAAAATTTCACGAAAATTGCACATACGAAAACAATTTTTGCGAAGCTGAAATTAACGAAGACGCTTCGCTCGCGCTTTGCGTTTGCTCGGTCAATAATATTCACATCACATTTTAAATCTTTGATAAGTTTTTTATGATACAATGAATTTAATACTAATGGAATGGACTTATCTACCTATTTTTCATTACGTACTGAAGGTGGATCCCATTCCGAAAGTGACGCCCTCAGAGTCAGAGGTTGTTAGTTAATAAGTTGTTAGAGGCCGGCGGACAGCGAATTTTCTATACAAACGTAACACTAAAATGATCGGAATTTAAGCATAATTGCAAACAAGAGTTCTTCTTGAGTAAGACAGTTAGTATTATCTAGGGTTCTATTGAATAAAAAAAAATATTAACCCTATAAAAAATACTTGAAATTAATGTTAAAACTAATGTTTCATTTTGAATGCGATTTTTGCGATATTTGTTCATTCAATTAAATCATCCAATTAATTGGCCCATTTCGCAATACGATTTACACAATACAATAAACTTTTCATTAAGTTATTTTTTTTTTTTTTTATTCTTTGGAAGACCAACAGCAAAACAAACAGAATAATATCTTAAATATATTAACAGTCAGCCAATTAAAGGGCTTCACGGTATGGCCATGATTATTTTTTTATATTTTTAACCCTTCAACGCCCGGAAAATGAGACACAATAGAAAATCTATTGTGTCTCGGTCGCCAGCGACCGCTACGGCGTTAATGAATTAAGTCGCAATAAATTTCTATAATAATGGGGTTGGTAAACTTTTTCGAAAAGAATTGTTTTATATTTTTTTTTGATAGCACAAGTTTGAAGAATAAAGAAAATAATATTATGATTTTTTTATTTTACCTTGTTAACTAAATATATTTTTTTATATTATTATCGCGATAAAATATCAAACATACGGCTGAACACGAAGTTCCTTTGCATTTACTGATTTAAAAATCTGATTGACAGATTTGACAGACAGTGACAAAGAGTAATCATACCTTTGTTTTTTTTGTTTTGAGCAACAACATAGAAAGTCTTTGGAGCAAAGGCATAACCTACGCATACAGCCGTAATAGTGATTTATTGTACTATGCTGTAAATGAAAAATTTAAATTTTCATTAAAATTAAAATTAAGCATTATATAATTCCGCAATTTGTTATTCCTGACTCCAAAGCCAAAAGCTACCAGAAAATATATAATTCACAACAGTTTTGGAAAAGTTTACCAACCCCATTGTTAATTACAATTTGATGTACAGCTTGGCCATAAAGAGTTGAAATTAAATAAAATGGAACTAAAATTTTTCAGTACAAAATATAGTCAGTGTTGCCAAATTATTCGTGATTTTGACGTGTTTACATAGAAAGTGGCGCCCTCAATTTTTGTCAACTCTTTATGGTCAAGCTGTATGTACATTGCGGTGTGAGTAATAACTCGATATATTTTCTTGACAAATTAGCTGACACAAACGCAATGGACACCAAATTGTCATTGTTATTTCCACAACTGTCATGTTTATAAAAGGCCCGACCATTTATTGACACATTTTGACAGAGTGTGGCGATTATTTGAGAAAACATTTCGCACAAATACAATTATACAGTTCAAATTCTATTTACATGAGATTGAGGCCTTATCCTTATATCTATAAACTGGTTGGTTTTGTTTCATATTATCTTGTTTCAAAAATATATAAAATTTAATTGAAAGCTGTCTCTATTTTTAGTCCCAGCTAGATAGCCTGCATAAATCCGCCATCATCACGGAAATTCAATGCTCCGAACCCTTAACACGAACATCTATCAAGAAAAAATCGCGTAAAAAAACTCGAAAGAATACATTTTGTATGAGAAATCTTAGTTCGCTCTACGACGATAGGTGGCGCTGTACAAATTTTCATACAAAATTACTCTATCAAGTTTTTACGCGCGTTTCTTTTTTCGATAGATGTTCATGCTAAGGGAGTATTGAATTTCCGTGATGATGGCGGATCTATGCAGGCTATCTAGCTGGGACTAAAAATAGAGAGCTTCCAACGGGCGCTGGGCGGCGGGCGCAGGGGGTGGCGACCGTGAACTCGCGCGACCCCGGCCCGCTCCACGAGCTTCTGGCATTTTACTACCCCCTTCATACATGCTTCATAGGTACATAAAACACCGCTTTCTCTAGCACCCACTTTAAATCCTCATATTATGTCATTTTAATGCTATAACAAATTCATTTACGAACAAAAAAAATATAACATTCGTTCCTCATAAGTATTATTACATTTTTACGTTCCGTTAGGCACTAACACAATTAAAAACATTACCAAACTATGTTTTTAATCTTTCAGCTAGTACTTTTGATTGATCTATAAAAAATACTTAATACAGAGTGTAATAAGGTTCGTTTGTGTGTTTTATAATAATAGTCCCGGGGAAGTAATTAATCCAAGAGGACTAAAAGGGGGTTATTCGTTGACGTCACGAAGCGCATGCGCGCTCCACCCGCCCACGCGCGCACTCGAGTGACTCGCCGGCTTTCGCGCCAAACCATCTCCAGGCGCGCGACAGTCATAACCTAATTTTAAAGCTAAACTAATTAATTCTCAATAACCAGTTTGTTTAATAACAACGACATCATGGATACTAGAGAGGGCATTTTTCCACTCGATGTGGCAGGTAAGTCGTTAATTTCGTAGAATTTTTATCAAGATTTATTGTTATTATCAACATTGCGAATGATGTCAATGAACTTTGTCCTTACGAGTTCGCCCACTACAGTCACTTTTTGATCATGAAATTAACTGTTTCGTAGCGCAAAGTTGACTTAAAACGGTTAGCTGAATAATTAATTAGGTTTTATTTGTTAACGAAATATGACAATTATGGAACTAATTAACTTTTAAGTAAGAAAATTTAAAAGATATTTTTTGTCTTTCTGATTATATATATTGGTTAAATTAAGCTCTTTTTTTTATTTCAACAACTTAATGTAACTTTTAATTAAGTTTTCAATCTCTTATATAATAAAAAGGTGACTGATCCATCAACGCCCAGCCCAAACCATTAGACATAGAAAACTGTAATTTTGCACAAGCGTTCCCTTTGTGATATATACAACCACAAAGGAAGGATATTACAAAATTCAACCTTCAACATTCAAGAGGTGAAAGGGGGGTTCAAATTTGTATAGAAAAAAATAGACATATCGACTTGAAATTTCGTAGGAATACTTCTGAATACAAATAAGCAAACCCATATTTAGTGGTTTTCCGAAACTCAACCCCTCAAACTGAAAAAATCGGCCTATTACCGTTGCCCCCCACTGTTTGTCCACCAATGGTGGATATCGGGAAATAAAGTATGGATGGTCTTTGTCCACGCAACGAAAGCTACTTAGTTTTTAATCAATTTCTTTTAGTGAAGATAGAATGTTTGGATATAAACAATGTATTTTTTTCAGACAAAGCATCAATATCAGCTAATATCTATCAAATCATTATTTATAAAACTTAAAGTGACATATTAATTAATAAAAATGTCATTGACTCTGCTTTGAATTATCATAGATATCATAGTTAATTATATTATAAATATTGATAATAAAATAACCAATATTATTGCAAAACTAAAAAGTCAACAAGATATTACAAATATGTTCTTTCATGGTTCGTTCATCAAAAAATTCGTGCAACAATCAACTCTACCTATAGAATAAATAAAAAGATTTCATTCATGGGGCCCACGTGGCTATACCTAGCCGCATAGTTTGCCTCATTCCATTGCGTATACCCGAGCGAGCCACAAACGGACAAAACGAGCTTGTTTACATTACGTCATCGGTCTTTTTTGCCTGTAAAAAACAATCGGTAATCACTTCATTGGATGATTACTTACAAGATTCAAAATTCTGATGTTATTTTTAGGACCATTACGTAATATTATGTACGGTAACTATTCCATATTTAAAAGTTTGGCTCCTAACCAATTTTGTCACGTCATCGTGTCGTCGTTACCTCAAAGCCGCCACAGTTATGCGTGCATCGCGGTGCATGATATCCGTTCCACTTTTACGAATATCCTCTGTTCTATGCGTTGTATAATTTTACTGCGATCGTCATGTATACATATACATGCCTGTAGAAGCGACGCACGTTTTGCAACGGCCATGGTTGTACTATTTGAATAACTCACAATTCATAAGCTTTATCATTATTATTATTAATTGTCAAAATATATAATTATGCACAACACATTTTTGTGGCAACTAAATTTCGAGAAAATATGAAAAATTATATGCAGATTAACAAAAATACTCAATGTAAACGTAAATCTTTCTCCAACTACATTATTAGCAACAACAATTTTCCCACCCCAGGAGTCTTATTCAGCTGCGTTTCAATTTTCTTCGGGTCGTTGAAAGCCCTTTTGATGCAAACTTTTTGTAGAGCCTTATGAGCCTAGAATAGTTGCGGATAGAAAAAATAAGTGTGTGCTTGAGTGTGCGTCGAGTACGCGGCACGGAGTATGTACTCAGAGTGCATCGCTCCCGGGCGCCGAGTCGTCGCACTGCATATAGGCCAGTGCACGCGAATGCCCCCCCACCCCTCTCTCCCCTGCTTACCTCGCGATTTTCCATTTCCATAGGACTGTACTCGCTAAATCCAGCGGTCGCGATGTCGTAACGTGGGGAAATTTCTAAGACCTTTCTCCGAGTTACGATCTTCCGCTAAAAGGTGATGCGGTTCGTTGCGAAAGTTTGAAAGTGGAAGTCTTACATACTTTTTATGAAAATATTTTTTTTAGAGTTTCCACAATACTTTGTGTCAAGTTGGGAGGCTTGAACACGCTTGAATTTAAGGGTATATTGAATTGACCTTTTTTTCTTTTATGAGTGCTTAGTTAATATTTTGAATATTTTGATTATATCACAAGATTTTTCGTATTTGTATCCACTTGTTGAAGTTTCTTAATGTAAAAAGAAGTTTTTCACTTGGCAATTGTATTTACATTAAAATTAGCGGCATAACGCGGAAGATCTATTCCGTCGTATTGCGAAGAATGCCCTGAGTTCAAAGCGCTCGTGGTTAATTTTTTTCGAAACGTCTTAACTGCTCAACGTTATGCTGACGGCGCGCTAAGCTCAGTCCATGAGTTAGGTCGTTGTAGTACGGAGTGGCGGGAGTTACGTCGTTCTAGCCCGAGCCGTCGGATGTAGTTACAAGTTCCCGCGGTCGTTGCCCGCCTGCGTGCGACTCCCCTACCTATATATCGGTTGCCGCAAATTGAACCTCATCTACTCTACTATGAAACTATGTCGCCACGTAAGTTCACGTTAAGTTTAGGCCTTTACGCTGTGCTACTACTCTTAGTACTTCATACAATAGTTTTTGCTCATATTTATTGCCAAATACCGAATTCAAGATCTTTCTAGAACTTCAATCTTTAGTCTTATTCCATCTTAAATTATAAATGGTTTTTTTTATAAACAACTTTTGACTGATGGGATTTTCCACCACAGATTTTTTTATTGCAATAAGACTTGGCCTGAACTTATGTAATCAAAGTGTTTTTTAATACTCTTTGTCGAAGTGAATGCGTAGATGCGGAAATGGTTGTGCCGTTAACTAACTGTACTGGTCTAGGTCTAGAACAATCCTGCGCTGGCGCCGATTATATCGCCACACGTCCTGAATGACTTATAATCATGATCATGGATACCAAAACTAATTTAATTAAATAAATTACATAACAACGCCTTACTATTTTTATTATCATTTATGTAACATCTGCCTTTATTTCCTCAGTTCAACAGGAAAAAATAATTTTAAAGTCTTAAATTGATTGAATCAAGAAAAATCTGATGTTTTATGGCTACCTCACCGCGTCCGCGCATGTTAGTTAAGAATAGAAAGGGTACAGCAGAGATCAGAGTTTTATTTTCTCTACTGTTCTGTGGGGTACAAAGAGGTACCAGCTGAAGCAACGTACCACTATCACATTGACGACCTGAGTGGTGCAGTGTTCAACATGCTGGTCTTCCACGCAAGAGTTCCCCGGGTTCGATTCCCGGCCGGGCAGATAGAAATAATGAATTTTAATTTCTTTGATGAGTCTGGGTGTTACTATGTAATACGTACCTATATACTTATTTGAAAAAGTATATAAGTGTAGTATAACTTTAGCATATCACTTATCTAGCACCCATATTACAAGCTTTGCTTAGTTTGGGCTAGATGGCTCTGTGTTGAATTGTCCAAGCATTTATTTATTTATTTATTATTTGTCCAAGCATTTACTGACACACACATGAGTGAGGATATCCATCCAATCACAATCACACGGTATCTACTACTTACATCGGACAAATTAAATAAAAAATAAATGTACTTAAGTGAATGATGTCTTTTAACGTTACTGTCATATAAAAATTATTAACTTTACCCTGTATGTATATAACATTAACTTAGAAGTATATGCTTTTGTTATTCACAATATTTAATTAGGTAAAAATAACAAAAATAAAAGAGTAAATTGTTTACTAAAGCTACGTTCTAAATAAGTGAATGGGGTTGAGGGTGTGCGGGGTGGCGGGATCAACGGCCGAGCCAACTCACAGTGTCGTGTGACACCACCATTACACGGTTACTACTAAATAGTGTAAATAGAATACTATTTTGCGACCTAGTTAAACCTTATTTAGTTCAAAACATAATTGTTGTAAGCTAAAATACGAAGAAAACTTTTTTCTGTCTACACCCAAAAGTTTCTAAGTTTTAAAAGTTGACACTATGTATTCCTCTTATCTCATGTCTACCTACGTGAAAGGTAGATAAGTAATGAATAAATAAAATTGTTATCGGCACCAACATTTTAAGTACTTGGTGGTATCGGTACAGCATTGTGCGGTCAGCAACGAAAGTCATTTAACACTTTAGTAGGTACTTTGTCGTAGCAATTTTTTGATTAATTTTTCAGACATCTGTCTAAAAATTTGCTATGACAAAGTACTAAAGTGTTAAGAGACTTTCGTTGCTGACCGTACCGACGACCTTTCAAATCCTGATTCTAAATACGGCCGCTTATAGCAATCAACATTTTTTATCGTTATCTAGTTTAATAAATTCGCACATTTTACTTTATTGGGAGGCAATAAGGATGAATATGGCTCAGTACATTTTCCATCAGTCGATCACCCCGGCGGGCTGACGTAAACTGCGTCCTTGAAGCGAATCTACAAACACAATTGTACAAATAACTTCTATGACTGGGTCACTCACCCTGACTCCGCAGCTTTTTAGGTATACTCGCTGGAATTAAACTTTACATCAGTTTAGTTCTCTTTTGTACCGCAATTACGTGCATTTGTTACGTAACTTTTAACACCAACTTCATTAAAATTGAATTAATATCGTTCAGTAAATATAGAACATAATGCGTCACCGATGTACTGAGTCACGCGTAACAAACATGACCCTTATATAATAAATGTAACATCCTTCCTACCTACACGAGCACTCAAAAAACGATGAGAATTTGACCGATTGCATTGACATAACGAAAAATAATAACAAAACATACTGAATTTGAAAAACTTTAGACACGATAAAAATATAAAAGTAAAGATTATGTAGCTACATATTTTTTATATTTATGTTATAGTAGTGATGTACTTTTTCAGAAGTCAGCTTTATTACCATCTGCTTTGTTTGTCAACAAAGGTAATTATATTTCGCAATTAATCAACTTCAGTATGAAAAACATTTATCATACGGTTCTGAAACAAGTTCCATATTGGTTCCAAATAAGAATTCGCAAGCCAATTGTAATTAGTTGGCTCCAAATATCGACTGCATGACAGCAGTCAACTGTCAGTCGACATCGCAAGCACGTTGTTACAGCGTCGCTCGGCGTGCCTCTGACTCACACTCGCACGGTCCATCGGGTACATTGACATCGACTTTCAGAAACCACGTTGGCCACATCACCACCGCTGAATGTAGCTTAAAACTTTTCTTGTAAACAAGTCATCGACTTTTTCGCTGCAAACAAAAAGCTATCGCCCTTTTTTAGTTTGTTCTTGTTTTTCTGTTACCGTGTTACCTTATTTGTACAAAGAGCAACTGAAATTGTCTTAAAAGAAGGTTTAAGAAGCTGTAAATAATAAAAAGTTGATTGTAACATTGTAAGTTAGCGAAATTTACTAAAAAATATTATTTTTTATGGAGTGCTGCTAACAATGCTTTGAACTTCTTACCTAAACCATTATATTTCACAAGTGATCTAATTCCTCAGATCGTTTTTAAAAAACTGGAATATACCTAATTACTAAAATACTTACGGTATTATTTCAAATGAGCTATATATGAAACTTCTTTGTTCGACTGCATAGACGTTGTCACACACGTGACATACATAGCTCTCTCGATAGCGGCGTACGATAAGCCGAACAAAACATCGTCGGTACATTGACCCAAAATTATATAAAAATGCCCTCGATTCCGATAACGCAATGGCAATGAAAATTCATGATAAACGAGCTTTTATTAATAGAGCGTTAACAAGAGTGTAAACACTCGCATATTGTGGTGCGTTTCGTTTCAATAACATTTTATGTAATTTTATTTCTTTGTTTGATTTTGGTATAATGATTTACTTTTTTACTACTATCTATTTTACTATTATAAGTGCCGATTGATTTTTGAGAAAATACGTTTAAAGTTTAACAAAAAAAATCCAATTTACATTGGTAATATTGGTACCTCTATAAAGATACATTTTAAACTATGCTTTATTCGATCTATTTTATATAATACTACAGCTTTTTCATTTTATTCCCATATTTTGTTTTGAATTTGAAATACCCGTAAAAAGTAAACTAAATATAGATTAGATAGCTGCGTGGCCGCGGCGCGCCCGCGCACCGATGTCAACTTTCTCGCATTGCGTAAGTCGTGGAGATGTACTGGAACGTTCGGAGTCATCGACCACGGCTTATGAAACAACCCAGTGCACTACACCCGGACGTTCAATGAGATACCCAATATAATCTAATTTAACACTTTTAACGGCCGAACGCGTCGGCTATTTGATTTTGTAGGTTTTTATACGTTAACCCGGCAGTCGAAGACATATCTTAAATGACAATGTGGAAGTAGTATGTATCCAACTAAGCAGTAATTTATAAAAAAACTAGATACTGTTTTGTTTAATTAACGATCATTTAACCGATACTATAATTTTTATTCATTCATAAGTAGCTATTACAACATTTTAGGTGTTGGTGTTTACCACATAGTATTTACGCATTTCCGTGTCAATATAACTGAAGTTTAATACATGATTGTTGTTTTAGAACAATAATTAGCTACATATTGTAAAAAAGCCCTGTGAGGGTAGCATGTGGTGTCAGGCTACCGGTGTCGGATCTGGCACCGCGCGCCGCCGCCGCCGCCCGCCCTCCGCCGCCCGCCCGGCGGGTCGTCGCTCGCTCGCGGGGTCAACGCCGCCTGCGCTTAGCCCAGTCGTCCCACCTGTGGGACGCGCCTTATCCGCCAACATTCCCATCAAACTTGTTCCATAATTTCATTCATTGAATCATACGACCACTGTCAAGTTCGCACTCACAAGTCTCAACTAGCGATGAGAAAACTGCACTGTTTTTCTCTTATCCTATAAATAATTTACCTAAAGTTTCTAAAACCATACAGGGGCGTGCATTGGTTTTCAAGCTAGGTAGGCACTCTAAATCTAAACAGTTGTAATTAAGCTCTTATCATTTTAAAATTAATACTATTAGTAGGTAATAAGGATGTTTAATTGTTTACCTACCACTTTTATATTGCCTTTTCTTCACGTTGTAAACTTATGTTATGTGAAGTTGCTTCCTAGGTATAAATGATCCATTAGCGACCAAAAGCGGCCATTACTTTTTCTATGAACGAAAACTGTGCGAAAGGATACGTAATTTTTGTAAACAAATCGAATTCTCACCACAATCGGCACCCTCTACTAATTTCTCCATTATTTAATTAGGTAATATTTTAATCACAAAACACAGCAATTTCTTTTTGTTTTCACAGAAAAAACACTAAAAACAAAATAACAAAACAATAAAAATATCTCTCATTAACTCGCGCGTGGTGTCAAGTCAAGAAGACAAAAAAAATATATAATATAAGTTATTGCTTTCTCTGCAGAAACTAACGGAACTAAAAACAAACAAAATATGACAACCGCATTGCTTGCATCTTTATTTCCGAAAACAAACATTCTATTAAGCGCGGGTATCAACACTCTTAGAACAAGGTAACAAGGTTGAAACTTGTTAAATTCACCCGCACTCGTGAGATAATAAAACACGGATTGAGAGCGAGCGGTTTGTGCATAGGAGCGAGTGAGACAAATAATGTCGTCGTTTCGCTTCTCGGTAAAATTCGTTCGCCCGGCGCGTGGTCCGAGGTAGCCCGAGTAAGCATGATTACCTAGCGCTGTTATATTGCGAAGGTCATGTTTTAGAACCTTACACGTACAAAGAGCGCACTTTTTTCTGTGGTCGTATAACTTTTACCGAAAATTTTTAAATGAGTTTTGTATGAAACGCTCCTTGCTTCGAATATGCATTCTGGAGACTGCTTACCCCACCGTAGCGCGTAGGTAGGAATGATGCGCAAGGAAAATTTGCTTACTAACTGAGTGTTCAATAGAAGTTTGGTTATTATAGAATATTAACGGAACCAATTAATTATTTTTTACTTTAACACTAGTGACTAGTGGTATCTATATTTATTAGGTTCGTCATGAGGTAAGCACTGCCTAACTGCCTATATGGTATGCACGCCACTGAAACCATACTACATGTATAAGGTCACGTTTAATCATAATTGTGTCGCCTAATTAATTCGATAACGATGCTTAGTGATTAATAATACTAATTTCTAAGTTGCTCCCAATTTATGTTTATTTAGAATAAATATTATACAAAGTATTGTATAATGAAACTAAATACGCTAATAATAAAATTCTAAAGGAGAAATCAATGTCATAATAAGATCAAAATATTTATTATTGACCGAGTTAAATCAATACCACATTTGTTTCCTTTATCTAATGGAAAGGGGTCAATATCAAAACAATATTAGCCTTTCCTCTGTATGAATTATTGAATATCTGTTGTCTTTCTTTGTTATCTACTTTCTGGGTCACTAGACAGTGTAAATACCTACAAGTCTATTTGCTGGTCCTTCCGTAACTATTGTTGCATTAGCCACTTCCATTGTCAGTTATCATGAAATGATAGACCAACCGCTAATTGGAGCTAGTAATCTTAAATGTTTAATAAATAGCTATTGGACTCATTTGTGTCATTGTTAAATAACACCATAAATTGAGGAAGATAAAAAAACATTACATATTTGTACATTACATCTTTAGGGTCAAAAAATTCTAGAGGATTTAAATAAATCTAAACGCAATTATTAAATTGAGCAGATATGTAATTTGCTTATTTCCATATTGTAAAGAGAAATGACTAAGATTTTATTTGATGTGTGTTAACACGTTCTTGTACGATCATATAGCTACAGCTGACAAATACCAAGTAAACAACAATTACCTACTTACATTTTTTTTATTTATGGGTTAGTGGTACCTTTTTATTCACAAGTAAGTTTAAGCCCGCGTTCATGACACGGCAGCAATTACAAGTGCAGGCGTCACTGAACCCGTGTTATTGCGAAACAACGGAAACCAGTCCAGTGCGTCCGCGCAGCCCTGCCTCCCGCAAACCTCGCACTCGCAGGCACACCTGCTGTGAATTTTTAAAATCCTAGATTATAGTTGACATGCGAGTTGCTCCCACAAGACGTGATTCGCATAATTTGCCGATCGATTACATCACTATTTTCTGCAGTCGACTCATCGCCTTTATAAACGAGAGAACCCGTTTTTGTGACGCCTACCTACCTCATAATTACACCTAGTACATGCTAGCGATTGATCTCGACTTTATTACGACACACTGAATCATTAGTTACATCTAGACTTATTCCGGTTCATTTTATTATTTTAAAGAAAACGGTCAACAAGATCATTGTTGCCGACCAGCACCAGCTACAGCCTTTTTGGATTTCTCTTTGGTCTTCCTTCTAAATTCTAAAGTTCAGTGACGTCTTTTTGTAAAACAAGTGATTGCTCAGTTGACATTAAAACTTTGTAAGGGAAAAAGTGTTTGTGTGATTTCGTGCCCTATCCTCAACAGCATATTTTTGATAAAAATAATAGACTAAAACCTTATCTTAGTAACGACGTTCATAACGTTCACTTCTAACATATTTTTTTGTTTTGTCTCTAAATTAATAAAAAACATAATTATTTAATTAACTCTACCAGTTACAGTACAAAGTCAAAATCTGCGTTCTTTTAAAGCAAATACATCAGAGAGAAAGAAAAGAATACCTTATTAAATTACTATACGAAAAACAATTTAAAGATTCCCTGCTCATAGAATATGCTGTCTGTACTCTGTACTACACCGCCTAGTAGCGACCTATAAAGATACGTGCTTGATAGTGGTACATTCAGGGACAACGGCCGAGCCGCCTCATTTGCAGGAACCACAGGTAGGCTAAGGGGTTAAAGAACTCCAGTGCACTATATCAAATACCATTGAACTCTCGCCATCTCTTTCCTGCAGCAACGCGGTGCATCGTTGCACCGTGCGAATCCTGTCTGATTACGCGCCACGCATATTGCGTATTGTCTATCACCTACTACTTATTACCTTTACTACCGGCAAGCAACTAGTGGTTACACAGAACTAAATCAACAAGATATGAAATGGTTTGTGAAAGAGAATTAAAAACTTCATCAACTTTGGCAAATTAATTTTGTAAAATATTTTTTAAGAACTTCCTTAATATTGTTTGTAATTTGAGAAATATGCTACTAACTTTGTATTCTTAATATTGTTTGAATGCCTTTCTACAAACGAATGAATATTATATACTTTACAATGTGTACGGGCAAGCTTTCATAAGGCGTCAGTGGCCGGTTATGTTAGAAACCCAATAGGTGTTACGCAAGCATAGGTGGCACCGTATGTCAATAATCAAGTTTAAGTCAGTGGAAAGTTCATTGGGGGCATTGACATCGTCGCGGTGGCTTTGACGTGCACTCATCGGAAAATCGCGCGACAGATCGCGATGGTGACATTGCCACGAACCAGGAAGATGTCAGGTTACAGCGAACGCCGCATGCGTCCTGTGTGGTGCCGTCCTCATAGGTTTTCTACGTGACTTATCTAGTTGACGTTGACATGTGCACGATGTGCATATTAAACTTAGTCCTTGAAAGTACTCAAAGATAATGTTCATTTTAGCGTACCTACAACTTTTTACTGTGTAAAAGTAAAATATTACCAGTAAGTACATACATACATACCTATTAGACATCAGGCGGACTAAAATGTACTTGATGTTTTTGGTAGGTAACGAATATGATAATTTATTCTTTTATCAGAAACAAAGAAAGTTGAAGAAACGATAAACGTGTAAAAAATACCCTTAGTCAAATCTAAATGTTACAGGGAAAGCAGATTATATCAAGGCTAAAAGATAAGGTGTCAATGAACTTGATAAACCAAAAATGGTAAGCTATCACGTATGACGTGCGTGTCGCATTCGTAAAATAATATAAATTATAATAAAATATTCACAATAACAATTTCTTCTTATCATTGACAAACTTTTTAATAATAAGACAAACTTTACTAAAAGCTGTCCATCCATTTAAAAAAAAGTCGATCGTAAATAGAGTTATCTAATCGAACTGCTTATGGCCAATCCAAGCAGCGCATGTGCGGCCCCGTGACCGCTGGGCCAATTCCCCAATTCGCTGAGCCCCACAGACCCCACGCCTGAATAAGCTAGTATACTGGCTCACTGACCGCTCTCTCCCACTCTCAATGTTATGGCCGGCTACGTTGCTACGATGCATGTAGACGTGCTACGAACGTTGCTACGTTCGGCTACGAAACTTTTGTGTAACAGTTTGCAAAAATTAAATTCTTTTTTTATGTTTGTTTCTTGAAAAGTAAATATTGTGAAATGATATGATAATGCAACATTGTAAGTAAAGGAAAGTGGTCGTTGCTATCAACCAAAATTTTAAATCACGATTCCGATTCGTGATGAACATCGCTTGTCGGTGCGTATTATTGATTCGCTCACGATATTGTTTTAATAATGTCGAGGCGATTTACAAACGTTATCGAACTTTCGATGGCCTGTGCCTATTTTATATTCAAGGATATTTTTTCATGCTGCACCTTTTTGCCGATCTTCCTGTGTGTAATGGTTAAGACTATTTTGTGATTTTTCTGCTCGCGGGAGAGAGACACTTGCTAACTATTATTATATCACTTGTTATATCAAAATATGGCATTTTTTACTTTTATAATATCACCGATGAATGATAATATTCTCGTTTATATTTTATTTCACCATTTTATTTTTTCATGCTCTATTATTATACCTATTAGATATACCTACCTATTTTAGAGTTTGTAAAGTGTAAATTGACCACGTCATTACAGCATATTTATATCGCTTTTCATGAAATTTCATAAGCCTTACTATTGCCAAAGAGATGATCTACCTACATAATTCAGTGTATTAATATAGCCGTGATCGTGATGATGGTATAGAAAGAAACATATTTAATAAGACTATAAGCGTCGGTAGGTACAAGTTTCGGCAGTATCTACGATACTTGTTCACAGCGATGCGCAGACCTTGAAATTCGGCGGCGGTCAGTGCTCCGCGCACGTAATCTGACAAATCTTTTTATTGGCGTCCTACCTACCTCGCTACTGGCCTGTTGGCGAATATTCCATTCTATCCGGAAATAAGCCACTAAATAACAAGCTATTTATATTCACCCAAACTATGGCGACACAAATTCAAATGTAAACCGAATTTTGTTTTAGATTTTTGTTTTTACGCAGCGGTACTGGGCTAACTTACAAAGTTGGATTGAATATCTACTAAAAATTAAAATGATTATTCGTATCGAATTACTGATTACAAAAGTTTGGTTGTTTTCTTTCAATCAATGAACCATTTATAAAATGACTAATTAACATTTGTTAGATTGATGAATTTATTATAAAACTTTCTAACGCGTAACGCCATCAAAAATATTTTAGTGTGAAACATATTATATAAATATCATGACCTACAAATTAAAAAAATATTTTTTACAGACCTAAATAAAAATTAGATTTTAATGAAGACTTCCATAAAGTATGGCGTCATTCCGTATACAATTACTAAATTGAACATTTCTGCTGTTCACGACTTTTGTTCTATATTATCTGGCAACTGGCTGAGCTATTACTGTATGATATCAAACATGGGTTTTGTAATTTGTACATGCTACAAACTTCGTATACAAAAACTGGTGGTATTGGTCGTACGTTGTTGTAGTTTGATAATGTATGTTTTCACAGTCAGTTCAGTTTTCACGAGTCAGTCCGTTGACTCCCGCTCGCATGTTGGTACCTCAATGTTTTATTGCCCGTGCTTGTGTGGGTAAACTTTCTTAAGATTGGTGTACTCGTGTGCTGTAGCAGTATCGCCACGCTTCAAATTTGGCTGCGGCTGTGTTAGTGATTGGCAATTTTTGTGGCCGACTCAAGGACGACTGGCTCGAGTTCAGTAGCTACCTTCCACAGTGAATGACACGATTTCGAACGTTGACCCTAGCCGTTTCCTGTGCTAAGCCAACCGAAGAAATTGTCAATAGATCAGTTAAAATTTCTATTTAAATACTAATGTATGCGAGCCATATAATCGACTTTGACTTACAAACAATACACTCATTAACATATAAAGTGATTATGTTAGGTGTGAACGGACTCTACCACAAAATAGAGGGACTCGACGGTTATGTTTAAAGTTAAACTTATTTAGCGTTACAAACTGTGTATCTACTTTAAAACAATTAATACTAGTGTATGACATCATTTTATATTGTGTAATTTTCCTTGTTCTCAGGTAAGGTACTGGAGGCCGCAGCCACGACGCGCGCCGGCGAGGTTTGTTGGCTCGTTTATGATTGCACGTAATGGTGTGTTCTCGTTAGAGCACAATGCACCAGGCTGCAGTGGCAGAGTCACTCACCCCATCCTAACGGGGCTGGCCCTACGGCCGCGGCCGACTGTTGCCGTCATCGCGCTGCAATTGTCGTGCGATCCAGCTTACTAATGCAACTCCAGCACACCTTGTGCATACTCAATGAGAACATTCCTTGCCTATCCGAGGATAGAACGAAATGACACGTCATTATTACAATATTCATACCGAAAATACAACGATTTGCCACGGTAATAATGACCGAAATACCCCACTTGGTCTTTAACACAAAAGTCACAATCACAATGTGCAAGCCCTCAATTGTTGCACTATGGTATTTCACCGTATTTGCATCAGAACAAAAGAAGTAACCACACCGTAACGAATCTAACGTACAGACCATAGTGAGTGACCAATGTATTGATCACGTTTTCAAGGGCATTTTTTTGCAAACTACCTATTTATCCGTAAAAACGTTCACACAGTTGGTAACTGGATAAATTTTCACATAAATACTATTGACAAATTAATAAAATAGAAGCCAGCTGATTCAAAAATGATATTCATCATACATTATGTCATAGAAAGACATTTATGTCAAAGTAAAAATAAGCGCCAAAGTTATGAGAATACAATATTGTGAAAATATTGCAAGGCATCCCGCTGGTATTTTATCATTAAGAAGAACATTTAAAAGGGCTCCACTAGATCGCGCTATCGTTTAACGTCAACACAATGCGTCGACAATCTGGGAATGTCGGTTACGAATCTATCCAACAAAAGGAAGTTAAAAAACTACACCTAAAAAGTTCTATCCAAATTTTTTTTCCGCGGACCGAAAGATTTCGATTAAACCTTTTTTTACATCTTGACAGAAGAGTTGGATATCGCGAAACAGCACAAAGATACACATTGGACAAAAAGTTGAACTTTACCTGTTCGTGAAATCCGAGATTTAAAGAAAGGGTACGGTAGGTCGAATCGCACTGTGATTTTTTTGCCGATGAATGGTTTCGATTTTACCTGCACTTTTTTGCAAAATAGGTAAAAATTGAAATCTTTAAAATCACGGTACAAAGGAAGTCAGCTTAAGGGTTAGAAGATTTCTGTCGGTCTATTGTAAGGGTAGCAGATGGCAGTGAATTCGCTCGTTGCTCTCTGATCCGACAACAATATGGGTCACGACCATGGGGCACAAAATCGCCAGTAACCCACAATGCAACACGGACTTAAATAAAAAAAGCTTTTGTTTCTGTGTCGGATCAGCTTAAAATTTCAACGGAGTTACTTCTTTGTCTGTTCGGTTATTGTTTCTTTTTCAGTCAACAGTAATTTTAGTGTAGTAGAATTCTCCATTTCTTTACACTGGAAGCTCAAAAATCAATATTTTCGTCAGATCGTGAACCCGGGGGCTAATTGTCTAATTTAAAAATCTATCGCAATCGCTTTCATTTGACAGTTGGATCCGACACATTGCTGCATTTCTTTGGTAAGTTTTTATTTGTGCCAAAAAGAAGCATCAATGTGTTTCACCCTGAAAGCGATTGCGATAGATTTTAAAATTAGACAATAGAAAGGCTGGCCTCGCTTTTACCTATATCTACTAAGAAAACCTTTGTACTCGTATTGTGTTAATAGCTACCTCTGAAGTCTTGGTTAATAATAATAATCTTTATTTGTATCCTTACTATTACTTTACTACTTTACTTATAATGTTATCTATTAATGCGAAAGTAAGTTTGTTTGTTTATTTCTTTGATACGCTTTCAGGTCTTAACTATTTAACCGATCATCATGAAATTTTCCATACACTTTGTCAGGGGTACAGAAAAGGATATAGGGTACCTACCTTTTATCCAGAAAAAGGTACTATTCCCGAGGGCTAGAAAAATGACTGACGGTTAAAGTCGCGGGCGGCAGCTACTAAAATAATAAATACGAAACGTCTCATTATCTTGTAGTTTTTCTCTTATATAAATGATGGTACATTCGACTCAATAATTCTCAACGTTAGGCTCATTAAACGCACCCGAAATTCTTAAGTTATAGTCTTAAGCTATTTCTGGGACATGTGGATCGTGAGTTTTTTTATGTCTACATATATATATATGTCTTAGTGTAATAGCAGAATGGCAAAGCAAATCGCGGTGCACCGTTACACGCACTCAGTGGGTTGAGTGCACGCGCGCGCGGTCGCCGACACCAGCATACGACCCGCCTCGACAGCCATTAGAAGCCTAACTAAAATTTAAAAGTTAACTTACATAATCATTATATACCCCAAAATAAATCAGGTATCAGCATAGTTTATATAAATGTCAATATAAAAAATGGCAAAGGTACGTTACACAGTCAAATATGTATTACTAAAGGTGTGTTAAGGAATAACACGACGTTATAAACGACGGCTGTGTCATGGCACGCGGCAAAACGCGTATGGCGCGTGTATTCCACCCTCTTCCTCTACAAAAAATACACCACAAAAGAATCAACATGTAAATGACGATATTTTTTACTTTCAACCACTTTTTAATAATAAAGTGCGGTCGGGTGCCATGTTTCACCGCCAGGTGGAATACGAGGAAGTGCTCGCACAATACGAGAAATTGCCCGTTGCCAAAAATCGAAACCGCTCCACTAATAAGTGTATTCTCCGTATAATATTTTCTAACCGCCACGGTTTAAATATAGAGGCATACCAACCTACCTACTTCGTGGAAGTTTAACGAATTTTTTATTATTTTATCAGCTATACCTAAGGTCAACGGAAACTAAAAAACTTATTTTATCCATTCCAAAAATGGTAGCCCTACGCTAATTTTCTTAGTCATCATGTCGACAGTAAGCTATATAGTCAGAAAGACTATTTTTATACTCCGGTAGATACAACAAATCATTTATTTGTATACTAATTTGTTAGTGTTGTCGTTGGTGACCTTCAACAAAGAATTTCATATGTCGTAACCAAGAGGGGCGGGTACCATGTGGTTGAAAAAGTCTTTGATAAAACGAAAGTCGCCAGGCGCACCGAGTACTTTCTCCGAGATCTACTCTCGCACTTCAAAATCGTGTCCCTTCAACCTTTTTTTTAATCATTGTCTTCATAACGTTATCATTCCTTTTTGTCAGACTTTTAAAGGAAAGAATAAAGTTAAATTTGTTTCCAGAGCGGGGTCTAGAGTAGGCAGAGAGTAGGTACCTATATGATTTGAATAAAGTCAAGGGGATCAGTTGCGTCGCAAACATGGGGTCAGTAGACTCGGCTGGGCGCGCAACCGCCCAAATTATCGCAAGCGATACACGTGCCGCCGCCGCGCCGTGGGCCAACGCTCGCACCAAGGCCGCCCCCCTGCCAACCTCACCTGACTCCCTCAATTATTAATACTGACTATTTATCCCACTTTATAACTTTTTATTCAAAAACTTTTGAAAATTTTTGTTAGCTCGCTTCAACTAAACTGCCTAAGTACTCACACTTGCCAGTTCAAAATTTTTTGCGAAAATATCATAATAATCAATAACTATTAAACAAAACATTTCCTCCAAAATGTCATAAAAAACTCAAGGCTTATAATTAGTGTCCGATCAAAGGTTCGGCATCTTTTTCGGTTTCGGCCAGTTTCGGCCCAAAAATCCAGTTTCGGCCATAGTTTTGATTAAGGCCAAATATCGGCTGAAACTTTCGGCCGCAACTCATTGTTCTTGATTTTTGACAAAGTTTACTTACAATAGCAGGTGTGGTGGTTGGCGCTCTTTCACTTTGTAAACAAAATGCTTTGCACAGTTTTCGTCGATTAGTGGCACATGCGTAAATTACTAGGTCGTTAGCGCAACGCCGCCCTTCCTGACTGTACAATGTGCATGTAGAATTATAAAAAGAAATAGCAAATTTTGTCACCTACCTACTTCGTCTTTGCCTTTTTTTCATTTAACACGAGTTAACGTAAGTTATTTTTTACCACAAGACCTAAAAACTATTTGTACGAGTAGAGTTAATGTTATAAAAAACTTTTTGTATGAAAACCCGAAACTCGAAAAAAAAAAGGTGTTTCATATAAAACTTTGTTTGAATTCTGGTAAAAATATTTGAAACAGCAGATTTTTTTCGAGATTTAAGGTTTGTTTGTGTAAACAAAAAAAACACGTTTTATGTGTATAATACATCAGATTACATAATAGTAAATTATGACATTTATGACATATCTAAATGAGTTTCGGTTTCGGCCGAAAAAGATTTTCGGTATCGGCTGAAAATCCTGTTTCGGTCGAACTCCATTTAAAATCTTATGTAAATAATGGTATAGGTAATATATTTATTTACAGCTTATATAACTTTTCTTGGCTCTTTCCCAATCTCCCACTACAATAATGAAATGTTAATCTTTAAATAAGGAATAATTAATATTATTCCATCGCTTTACTGGTAGCGAGTTTTTATTGAGTACACAGAAGTATAATGGAGGCTATTTATCTAGTTCGCAACAAACGACAGGATGATGGCAGGCGAGAAAGGTTGTGTGGAGGCGGGCGGCGCGGGGCGCGGGCGGGCGACGTCAACGCGCGGCCGTGAACTTTCTTCGGACACGTTTTCAGGAGCGAATGCTGCGCAATATTCCGGCCTCAGCCTGCTGGGGCCTCGGGCCTACCCCGCACCTCTCCGCCGCCCGCCTCCCAACCAAACCATCATTATTATTATACGTATTAGAGAGCCGCTGATAGGAACGATGTTGACGAAAATATTACATCTGCGATTCTTACGATACGATATCTCTACATTATCGGCACCCGCGGATCTGATAAACAACATTAGATCCAGATACCCACCGTCTCCTTGTTTTTGTCAGCTTATCAAAATGTATTTAGCGCGAGTTCAAGTGGGCCGGGGTTGATCGCATATGTATGGATGATAGTTTCGGTTGTCGAAAATTCAGGACAGATCAGTATTAATGTACGTTTGTTCGGAGTATTTAGTTTGAATGAGGTCGCACTCATATCGATCAGTTGAATTTCGACATTTAGGAAATAACTAGTGAGTTGATGATTTATTTGTCGTCTAGGAAATTACTATCATGAAGAACATGATTAGAAAATAATAACCTGGTAAAGAGGTCACGTAAAATGTAACACTAGGAAATGAGCGTTCCTCGTTCTTGCGAGGTGCGCTGTTGTGTAGGTGAGTAGTGCAACGTAACGCCAAGTTGCGCGGGCGCAGCACACTCCGCCGATTATACAACGCTGCGGCGGCGGCGGCATGCACATCGCCTCACGAGAACACGCGCGCCGCCGCCGCTGATTACGCGCGAACTACTGCGCAACTCATCTCGCCGATATACCTCACAGCCACCGTGTGTAACGTTCAATTAAACAGACCGAAAGCTCTGGAATCTTGGACTAATAGCCGATTTTGCCGCTCTAATTAATTCTTTGCGTTCTGTTTTGTTTCGGTCAGTGGATAGGGGTAGACTGATCCATTTATTATTCATTATTTTTGTATTATTGATGTCGTAGATACGAGGTTCACGTAGTGGACTCTGCTTATTATTACTTACAACTGCCAATTTGTACTTAAAAAACAACAATTTCGAAACTTTAGAGAAGCATTTATTAAAACAAAACGATTATAGTGATTAAAAATCATGCAATAAATTGTCTACAAAGTAACACAATAAGACAGGTATATATTTTCGTCATACAAGAAGTCGCAGCTGCAACCACAAGTGTGTACCTAGGTACTTAAACTTGTAATTTACTAGTTATCCTCAACTATATTCAGGAAGCTCCGCTTTGGTAAAGTATCAAGGCAATATGGCGAAGAAGAAGGGATTTAAAATAACCCCTTAAATAGTATTTCAATAAATTTGCGTGACAATGCCCTTTGTAATTTTTTTTATATTTATGTAGATTAGATAGCTACAAGAAAACTGAAAGCTTTTCACTTGTCTATTTAAAGACTATATTATAAATATTGAAAATTTGCTAAACATACATATTTATTTACAGATACACAAAATATTAGTCCACTGGTACGACGGGCTTTGTTATGATAAAATTTTTTGCGCAACTAGGTATGCGTTAAATTAAAATAAATAAAAGCTTGTACAGTCAGCAACGAAAGTCGCTTGTCACTTTAGAACTTTATCATAGCTACTTTTTTGACAGATGTCTCACGTTTTGAAACATCAATCAAAAAAGTTACTATGACAAAGTACCAAAGTGTAGAGCATGTTTCGTTGCTGACCGTACCAACTACATACTCCACTCTGAAAGCACGAAAAACTGTGTAAAGTAAAATTACAATTGCATAAAATAAAAAAAACTAATTAATTCTTTTTTTTGGATTTGAAACACTGAAACAAAGCCGTTTGCAAAACAAAACAGCATGTTGACGACAAGTCGATTTCAGTAGTTATAAACAATTTGAAGGTTTTGTTCGGCGTAATACGCTACCGTTTGTTCAAGTTCCAAGTCAATACATGAAGTAACCTTGTGCAAAATTTGTGTGTGCTAGTTGAATAATAGCAGTTTCCTCGTGTGGGTTTACCTTGAAGGTGACATTGCTTCTAATTTGGCGCTTACGACATTGACATGTTCCGATATTTGAACAAGGAAGTGCCCTCTGAGTAGTTCTCGGTCGGGGTCAACTTATATTCCTAATACAGTTAGTGAAAATTTATAGTTCCTTAAAGATAACAAAAAATAGTTTTTAATTCAATAATATAAAAAGATCTTATAATGTCTCCGTTATTTCACATTCAAAACTTGAACAAACTTCAAAAGGTTTTTATTCCCAAAAAAGATAGGTTAGTTACTGTAGTTTTTACCGAACCATGGCATCAACCTTAATTACTACCTATATACCTTATTATTATTGTTTGAATTGGCTGAATTATATATTTTACGAGATCTAACTATTGAATCACGCTGAGCGAGGACGCCGTAGTTTGCATGTCTAATATTATAATGTTTTTGCCAAACTTTGAAGGCCAGTTACGTCAATGGTTTTGTATTTAAATTTAAAATACGCGATGACACCGGCCGTTTTTAAAATGTAAAGGGGTTCTTTTTAAATATCAAAGTATTCTAAGCGTTATTGTTTTGCAAGAAATCCTACTTCCTACTAATAATATTAAATGTAAAGTTTTTTAGTTTGAATGTATGTTACTGAATCACGCTAAAACGGCTGAACAACTTTGGCTAAAATTAAGCACACTGTTACATTTAAAGTTAAAAAATAGGACACTTTTTATCCCGGTCAAAAGTTCCCAAGGAATTTTCCGAATGTCCACGCGGGCGAAGTACCTAGCGGACGGAAGCAGTGCTTTTATAAATTTGTTCTACCCTACAAGTAAGGTCAATGATAGTTTCACGTTATAATAATACCAATATTCATCAATTCAGATTTGCAAATATTAGGTTTCTACAAAAATGGCAACGCACGCAAATGTCTGTATTTCTTTCAATTTCCTTCCTTGTAATTGTAGTACCTATACTTAGAAGTTTGTGCACAGAAAAGCCGAGCTTAATTTAGCCGGCTTGTAAAGAACGTCCAAATGAGAGATTAAAAGGCTGGTTTACATTATCTTAGTCTTTAGTAGAGTGCTTTAGTAGCGTGCGAGTAGATTCGAATGCGAGTGCTTTAGTACGAGTTTTGGTGCCTTTCCAGTGAGAGTTTACATGCTTCCAGTACAGTGTCATTTGACTAAAACACTCTACTAAATACGCTACTAAAATGTCAATTTACATGCTTCCAGTGCGAGGAAAGTATCGCGCGGGGGGTGAGCCTGGAAAGCGATGATTCCAGTTGAAACCCTAGTAGGGTTTCAACTGGTTACTCTCTATAGTCATAAGACGACCGTTTACATGTTTCAACTAAAGCACTCTACTATAGACTAAGACAATGTGAACCAGTGTTTAGTGCGGGCTGGGGCCCCGGGGCCGGTCGCAGTCACATCAGCCCACTAATTGAACGCACCCGCCAATTGACCTTGGCCTTGGCACGGGTTGCCGAATCGCGACCTCGTCGATTGAGAGCGTCCGGATCACACGATCCATGTCAGACTTCACTGTCCACTCGTAATAAGTAGGTAGAATACCATTTAGCTCATGAAGACGACCTGACAACTGATGCAAAAGTTGTTACCGAGAACAAAAGGTGGTTCAGACAAATTCTTCATGCTTTCCTCTTTATTCCCCTTTTTATTACTATATCAGATTTATATTACTTAATTGAGGCTATAATAATTTATATACGGTATACCAATTACTCAGTTGGAATTGTTATTTGCAATTTATTGCCAAATTACAGCAAAAATGTACATTTTGTTGAAATATAAATTATGGCATCAGGGTTAAAATCACTTCATATCAAAGTTATCCGGAGAAGAATAAGGTTGTCTGTCCCCATTGATTGCTGAATTAAACCCTTTGAGTATTCTATGGTGTGCGCCATCCAAGATGGGGTAATTGACTTGCGCTGACCTCGCGAGGCTTCGGAAAAACTCGTCAAGGCTCGGCTTCTACCGCCTATCGCGCAATAAAAGCGACTGCGCAATTTTGATTTACATTGTAATATTATTTAAAATTATGTATTGTTATTGAAAAACAATCTTTGGGTCACGAGCATAAACTAACATACTGTTAATTAACCGATGTAATTTGATTCCATTATTTTGGTGTTACAACATAGTACCTACTTAACTTTATTAATAAAATGTAAGTATGTCAACTTGATTAAATGATTTTGTACATATGTTTGTGACAGACAAAGTAATGGCAACAAAGATGGCTGTAGGGTAGAATTTCGCGGAGTGCGCATCGGACGTAACGCTGGCTCAGTAAGACCTTGACCACGCCGCCGCCGCTGGCTCGCCGAACACGCTCCTCGTGACTTCGCAGAACTTCCTCAGTGAATCGCGATTTGCAAGCCTCCAATTACACGTTCATTGCGCCTCAGAGCTCAATGTTTATTTAGAAGACACGTGAAAACATTACATAACACACATAATACGTTCAATTGAAATTTTACTCGTTAACCTCGACCTAAATATTACATTGAAAGGGCATGTTCCTGTGTATTCTTCAACATGTTTGCTTACTTTACCACGATCATTGCAAACTATCACGTATTGAATGTAGAAACAATGTAAAAACATTATAATTAATTATGAACCAAACGCACGCGGTCCGCACAAACAAGCAAGCACTGAGAACGTCACCTTGCAACGTTTATTGTTTTAGTATTTTTATTTTGCACACCAGATCCCGTTTTACGCACACCTAAAGTAAAATAAAACAACCACGAGTCATATTTCAACGGGCCCTTGCGGTTGACAGCCATAAAAAGGGATCCTTGACCACATTCTTTGTGCAGTAAAGTTGTTAAACTAATTTACGAGCGGAATAGTAAATATTCCCGGCGTGGCCGTGGACACTGGGCCGCGCCCCTCTATTGTCCGGCGTCCTTCACTCTCGGACCCCAGTTTTTGAAACTGTCATTAATAGCTATTCATTCGAATCGGGTCTTTATTTGTCATTTGATTTAAATTAAAAGCTACCTACAGTTACTTTAAATATTACAACTTCATTATATTTTAGCAAAGTACCGAAGCTTTTAAGCACTACTGTTTTAGCGATCGATCCTAAAAGCGAGAAATTACAGCGACAAAGTCGTTATTAAATAATAATCCGGAAGCGTAAAAAGTAGAAGCCATAAATTGCAAACAATATGGCATTCGATATACTTTTTATTATTAGATAAAAAATTGCGTCCGACTACGATCAATCGAGATCATCAAAAGTGAGTCCTATAGACTGCGGTCACAATGAACAATGGAAACTATACATACATGTGGCTACCGACTGACGGCAACAGGCTTTTTTTTCCAACCACCAAAACACAAACAAAAATGAACCTTAATGTAAATTTCGTACAACACATTTTTCTATGTGGTGTAAGAACTGACTCTTGAAATTTGATATTCGCACCCTGGCATTAAAAAGTGAGGACAGCGGAAGGAAGTAAAAAAGTGGGTTCCTATTCACTTTCACGTTTAATCGTTGTGGACATATGCTGCAAAAATGTGTGCAGGATAATCTACTTATTATTATTCCTTAACAAACAAATACTCGTACAAATAACCAAATGGTGAATTCATTTTGTGGTAGGTAGTATATTGTTTATAGAATTACTGTAATACAATGAGGAACATGCATATGTTTTTTTAATCAAAATCAAAAGTATAATGCGTTAGAAAATCAAATGTAATATTAAAACTTTTCTCTTGCGTTTTTTTCTCGTGAAATAGTCACTTGAAGTTAGCGCGCAGCAGCACCCGCCGAAAACGCTCTATACAAAACGGTCAACATTTGTGGCGTCACTTGTGCCACGTTTCAGGCGCATTAGCATGGAATGGAGTTAGCCAAGAATTTTCAAATATCTCCCTAAATATTGCGTTTAGGTACATATGTGTCATACAAAGTATTATTTCTTATTTGATATTCTATATCCGAAAATGAAAAAAAAATATCGCAATTTTCCCCTGTGTGATAAAACAATTTTTTTTTCTGTTCCATCATGTTTTTCTACGTGTCCGCAGCGATCAAGCTCAAATTTATCAAAATCGATGACTTATGCATGTTCCCTATTTCTTTGCATTACTTACCTAGTTTGCAAAGATAAATATTTTAGGCTATTATGCCCAGTCTTTAAGAAAAAAAGAGCAAATTTTTTACATTTCCCTTCGTTTACCTACCATATGGTTTGTTTTTTATTTCATAAAAACGCTTTTGATACGAAACATGAGTGGGAGGATATTTGCGAAACCCTTTAGAAGTTCCTTTTGGTAAAAAAGGGAAAGTATTGAAGCGAAATAATCATTGTAAAAAACTGAAATAAAAACGTAGTGCACATTTTCGGCCAGATCAAATGTGGATACGCAACCCTTTGCTGCAAAAAATATACGTGTTTTGGAACTTTTAATGGTTGCTTGCTGTGTACATCTGCTATTACAATGAAATTCGGATTATTAGAGATTTAACTCATTAAAAAAGGAGAGCTATTTTTGTGCAAATGAATGAAACAGATTCAAATTATATTTTTGCCGGTGCATGTAGAAAATTTTTGAGTTTCTTGTTGGAAGTTTTTGAGAAACCCATTTTTATTAGCATTCTGTTTTACTACATACTTATGAGGGTTCAGTTTCGTACAGTGATAATTTTGTTCAAGTTGATAAGTAAACATATTTTGAATTCTATCTTAAATGTAAATCGTTGGAAGAAAAATAATGTGTTAAAGTGAATCGATGGCAAAGTTTGAGCATGTAGTTAGTTACTTTTCCGATTGCCGGTTGCCCCACAACCCAGAGTAAGATGTAGGTAACTTTAATAATAATAAATAATAATACGATTGCGTCTCAGTAAATAGCGCGGCGTGTAACCGGGCCGCCGAGCGCCTGCGTGCGCGCGGCCTTGACCGGCCTGCGCCAAAATTCACAGGTCATTCAACCGCGCCGCGACGCCCACCGTCACTCGCTTTATCTCGCATAAATAATCACGAGACCACCCGAAATAACACCTTATCACCTTCTAATAAAGCATAATCTACCACTTTTAGCAGCCTAAACGTTACATAAAAGTGTTTATAAAAGTGTTGTTGATAGGAACGTTTATCAAAACCCAAAAAATAAGGTAGCGTGCTTGATACCTACCGACGTATCACGCACGCTACTGAACTTGATATATCTTATTACTTCATTTAGGTATCCTATATTTTCAATTGCATAATGCAGTTGAATGCTCTTTAATAATAATTAGTTCAAATTGTAACATAAATTATTATGATGATTTATGAGGCCAATGGTTTTGGTTATTATTTACTATTAAAGAAGATGAAAACTCTTTAAGTTTTCTTATATTAGTGACAATATTTTTTCAAAAGTGGCGATCATAGTGTTGTTCTTGGGAAAAGATCACATCGTTTATACTCGCATGAAGAGAAATTAGTTATCTATCCCCGGAAGTGTGTGCTAGGAGGGAAGCGGGCAAGCAGGCCGGCCCGCAGCGGGTCAGTCCGCCACACGCCGACCTACACAGCGCTGGCGATCCATTAGCTCGATTTCGTGTTCAAGTTCACTCGAAACGTTCCATCACCGAAAATATTTTCGTAGTGTGACGCAACTGGCAGCGGCTGTGTCCCACTCGAACGCTCGGGCGCGCTCTCAGTCGGTGCCGCTCTCGCGCGACCTTGGCCGCGGTGCGCCGCAAGGTTCGGGTCTTCGAACTCGGCGTGCGGAGCGGGCGCGGGGTGCGGAACCACCGGCCCTCCAATCGCTCGCCGCGCTCGTCTACGCGCGCCCGCCATTGGTCCGTCGAACGCGCGGCAATGACCTCGGAGACCGGAGTTCGAAGCGCGCCGATCCTCGCTTTGAAGCGCAGATCGTCAGGCTTCGCCGGCCGATAGAGGCGAATATCGCTCGGCGTAGTAAGCTTCGTCGTCGAACCGATTGTATCGCTCGGAGCGCTGATCTTTTTGCAGACTTTCACTCTTAAGGGAGCCTCGCGCGGCTTGAAGCGGCAGCGCGCGCGGCCCTCACTCAGTTCGTCGTTCGAGCTCGAGTGAGACGCACGCGCGTGCAGCGGGACGAGCGACCTTCATCCCTCGCGACGTGCCGCACACCCCGGCCCATGCACTCCTGTCCTATATAGGGTGACGGAACGAAGAGCGTCAGTGGCTAGCGCCCTATAGGCTCGGATGTGGCTTTCGTGTAGTGAAGTGCGAGAGAGGACATTTATTACTACCTTAGTTTTAAGAACATAAATGACTTCAGTGATGTCTCCGGACAGTAGTTATGGGCGCTACGATGCGCCCACACCTGTGGAGAACAGACTCATGAGTCCAGTGCATAAGGAACGAGAACCAGAACTGAATATAGGTAGGCAACAGACTAATTTATCCATTTTGTTAATGTAAACAATTTATTATTGTTTACATTAACAAATTAACGTTTTATGTGAACTTGTGTAAACTTTCTCTTTGAATTTACTTAGATTTTATTTTATTTTTATTTAAGTATGTATCATCTATATATTATATTATTATAGTATTGCATAATCAAACATGAATTTATAGTTATCTTCTTATTTTAATTCAGGTATTGATTTGAATTGAATTGAATACTAAAACAACAAAAGAAATCCAATATTTAAGAAATGGCCATATCTATCGTCCACCATATTCATATTATATATTATATGAACCTGAGACACTTATAAATCCACATGAAAAACACTTCATTCGTGTTATACTTATAATGTCCGATAGTAGAAATAAAAAGTTTAAAATTATTAAAGCCAAAATTTTGAACGATCCAAATTAGCTACGACGTGCTACGTGCTACGAAAACTTTTGAACAACTTTTTGCAATCATTTTCTTCGTCGGTAACTTTTATGTTTTTTGTAATTGTTTACATTCGTAAATAACTTGAATGACCTTTTTTTAATAAAAAAGTGATATCATGTTACTACTAATACTTATGACTTACGTACACAGAGCCTAGGCGCTGCTACAATTATTTTCGTTTGATTAATGATCGCTACAATTCATGCACATCGAATCTGCAATTATTTCACAGTACAGCAATGTTATTGATGTTATAAATGACATTTTGTACTTTTATTTCACTACCCTTTACCCTTTACAGTGTAGTGAAATAAAAGTTTTGTTTAACCGTTGAATCCGTTCGCAGAACGAATGTGATTGATTAAATTGGAATTCCGCTCGGAAAGGTTCAAAAACAATTAAAATCCATTGTTCAAAATATGTATAGTCGTCGACAATCGATATCGACAGCCCCTTTACAAATTGACGTTCCAATGCAGACTGTGACTGCAGGGAGCCCTTATCGATTTGCGTTCGATACTTAATGATCGTATTTTTTTATCGATTAACTTTGTAACGATCTCTCCCAGGAAAGCTTGTTGATGACAAAGAGTTAACCGTTGCATTTTGATGTGAACTTTTAAAGGGTATTATAAGAAAACTTAGTTACTTAATGATGATTGTAGCGAAAGGCGTAAGAAATACTTTACAAGCGCAGCGCGACAGCGAACAGGTTCAGCCACAGCTGCCGCACAACTTTTACTTTTCTCTTGGCGCTTGCGCAGCATGTTCCACCAGTATGCAACTTGATGACGCTCTCGAACACTTTTACTCTTCATTTCTCACAATATAAACAATAGTTCGAATCGTATGTGTGTGAAGAAGTAGTAATTACGTTTATTTAAGTAAATAACGGAAGAACTACAACAATCAAATAAACAATGGGATCACTATGTGGTACTTTGGAAAAAATAAAGATCGATAGATCTAAATATGCCAATGAATCGCATAATATTATCAGGTACATTTCGGCAAAAAGAACGTGATAAAATGCTAGGAAGATTATGAACGTGATTTGGTGGTATGTAGTGGTATAATTATTTACAAACAAAAGTCGCCGTGACACAGATCGGCGCTAGTGCGGTCAGATGGTCGCATCGCTTTTGCACGGTCAGCCCGCATTACGTGGCTGCGGACTTTCTCGCGCACTTTCCTCGCCTTTAATTGACGTAACGAACGAGCGATTCACACGTGCCGTAGAAAAACGCACAAGTTGCATCACACGAGGAGAAATGGCTGCACGCCACTGACTCTGTTGCAACTGCACCAGTTACGTCTCACCACGCTTTCCCTGCTCTATTGTGATCCCCACCCGCGCATGCACCGAGGAAAGTGCTCGAGATGAGACCGAAATTATCGCTCCGAGGGCAACTATACACTATACATCTAGAAAAAAGAAAGTAACAGTATAGAAAGCGACTGCTCGAACGTCGAACCGCGGCGAGTGGTGCGAGCCAGAAATAGAAAGTTCCTCGAAAAGGCCCGCGGCTGCTCCCTATGACAAATAAACAAATGACGGGAGAGGAAAGTGAGAATAGTCGGGGGCGCCGAAACCAGTTCCGTGCCGCCCCGCGCCGCCCGCCCGCCACGTCACCTGTTATTGTTGGGATTATGTCTATCACTGACCCACTAACGAAATTACAATACACATTAACTAGCGATCGTTAAACGATCAGGTTGTGTACTAGCCGATATATTTATCAATGAGATAACTAATATTGTTGTCGACCAGTCCGTTTATTAATTTTTGTGTTATGCAGTGACGACGCGGTCGTTGACTTTACGTGAAAAGAGAGACGGCTGCTTTCTAAAATAGCTATTCAGTGTCACCTTGAGACACGCAATGTGATGCCGTTGCGTCATACGTTCCATTAGTATTAAGTTAGCTGCATTGTCATGAATTATACAAAACCTCCGAGTTATTGCAATTCCATGTTTATTTATTGTTAAAGGAAGTACATCTAGGAATGTACATGAATTCATCTAATCTGTTGTTGAAGCATTACGTTGTTAGTTGTTATGTAAAGTTAGATAACTCCCGACCCACTTTTACATCTTCCAATATGCCTTAGTTTTTCATACACTTACACGCGAGGCGTATAAGAGTTCAAAATTATGTGCGAGGAGGTAATGAAATGAGTAACAATCCTAGGCATTTCCACGCGACTTCCAAGGTGGCACGTGACCACTGATAACAAATTACCGTTGGAAACAAAGCTGTTACTCGAGTACAATACACAGATTGCTTACTTTTTACATTTATGAGAGCTGTTATTGAAAATGCTAAATTTTCGTCTTTTTTGTTCGATTGATGTACCCACACAAGTTGTGCAGATCTCAAAAGAGAAGGTGTGATTCACTCCTGTATATAAAATTCATCAAATTGTAGGTTTATCATTGTCATATTTAATTTTGTTGTACACAACAGCCGCGTCAGGCCTAATTATGAAGTTAAGAAACGTATTTGATGCGAGTTGAATGCTCGGTTGGGCTGCAAGGTCACCGAGTTATCGTCAGAATCACGTGCGTGGGCGTTGCTGTTTGTTATACAAGCTCGGCGCACCGGCCAGGATGTTTGGCGAAACACCGTAATCTTTACACCATTGTAAATTTCCCAGCACGATAAAATTAAGTTTATTGTTTCTAATTTGTGTTTTGCTTGTTGCAGAGTTCGATGGTACCACGGTGCTATGCCGCGTTTGCGGTGACAAAGCCAGTGGATTCCATTACGGCGTGCACTCCTGCGAGGGCTGCAAGGTAAATATATTTATTTTCTAATAAGATAATATAATATTTTTATTGTGCTATCGTCAAATGCTTACCAGTACCGAGTGTTCGCCTGAAAACCACAACAAAACCAACTGTGACGCGTGTTACTTAATTCGTTTCCTTTTTAGGTAGGTAGGTACTATACATTCTGTTTATAAGTTGTTTTAATGAGTAGTCGAGTGAGAGATATGCGGGTAGTGCACTTATAGCTATATAAAGCAGGAAGCGTGTGAGCGAGTGACAGTGACATACCCTCCGCTCGTCATGGCCTGTCTCGAGAGAGGCACTAGACTCCGCCGCATGCAAGGCCTTCTATGCGGAAGACAATCTCTGTGTATTCGATACATATAGCCCGACCAGATGACCTTATTTATTATGAAATGTAAATATTATGCGAGTCAAGTTCGCCCGTAATAAAACTATCCGTATAGTATGAACTTGTAGCGTTCAATGGGTTTTGGAACGGTTGGTCGCGTCTACCTGCTATCCTCGACGAGACGGTCAGCCCCTAACGCCCCAGTTCTATTATCACCTTTATTTTTGTTATTGATACCTGTGAACGAGCAATCGCATGGGAACGAAGCTACTTTAAAGGGGACTGACTGAATCGGTGTGTCAGATGCACCGACCGAGGTCATCGTTTCATAAAAGTTGTTTACGGCCGATTTATTTTGATAGGTTAAATGTCAACTTGATGCATGTGACATTCATAAATACGATAACTTTTGTTAACTCGTTACAAATAAACGAATTTAACTACTTAGGTCCATTACATGTATGTATACCTACAACATCACACCTATAACGCAAGTAAATATTTTTTACTTGTATTTGTACTTATAACATCGAAGAGACAGAGAGCTGTAAACCATATTTTCAAAAATATCAGATGCTTCCCTTGCCATGCTTATATATTTTGGAAGTTTGTAAGTTTGTACGCAAACATATGGAATTTTATATTAAACGTCAAGACATACCTTCTAAATATCCAACACGGTACAAAAACAAATTAATAATTCCTAGTTCCAGGCTTAAACTAACATCTAAAAGTACATTTCACTCTTCAATAAAAATATATAATAAATTGCCAGAATCAATAATAAACGAAAATAAATACCCCATATTCATTAACATATTGAAAAAATATTTACTATCTAAATGTTATTATAGCATAAATGAATATTTGACTGATAACACCAGCAAATAATTAATAAATACATACAATAATAATTCAAAACGTCTTGTCTAACATTATAATCTACACAACTTTATTTTGTTTATTTGATTTAATTTTGTATAATTATGTAGCTTTCTTTTATATTAAGCGTTTCCTCTCTCTTATTACACTTTTGCGTGCCCGACAGGGTCCATAATGCTCTTAATTATAAAAATGTACCATCCTCTGTAACATTATGGTTGCAAATAAAGAATTGAGTATTGAGTATTAAATAGTTTATATCACAGAACACATTTTTTCTCTTGTATAGTTAAATAAAAAAATAAAAACACTCATGAATCTCATAATCTTTAGTTATTGCAAAGTTATTAAACAGTCATATTTACATATTCTTTTATGTGTTTAGTTCATGACTGTCAGACTGTATTCGAAAGTGCGAGTAAAGAAATAAAAGCACAAAACCGAAACAGGTTGGCCACGGCCAGACTGCTCCAAATAAAAAATGACGAGCCAAGGTCGTGACGTGAGTTGGTATCGTCCCCCGACGAGAATGTGTTACTTACTACCATGTCAACAACAGGCAAAGAACTTGAACGACACTGCATTATAATTTAAAAATACGGTGCAAGTTTTGAATAAGTATCCTATGACGAGTTGACGACCCTAATATCGCATCAAAGCGTTGACCCCATTTAGCTCCACTTTACAATACTTTACATTAACATCGTAAATTGGGAAGTCAGTAACCGCCCCTCGACCCATCAAAGGTCTTATTCATGAGCGTGAAAGTGAGGCGAGGCAGCAGACAGGATAGGATGGAAGTGCAAGTGTCCGCGAACTGGTTTGGTCGGCTGGCAGCACAAAGCGCGCCCTTCCCGATGCAGACGCATCACATTGTGTAGGGGCTATCGACAAGGATACGTGCATACGATAATGGAGCGGAGATTACAAGTCACTTAAAACATATGTATATTAAATGTCATATATCAAATTTCAACATATATTATAGTCTTTTGATGCCTGAATTTAAAAAAAGCGCATTATGCTTTTCATGGTCCTATATAAAATCGTTTTAATCAAAACGTATACCGTAATACCGTAGGTTACGTAATACAAAAAACATAAGGAAAAAATATTCTCATTAGTTATTAATACAAGTACGATCAAATAATATAAAAAGTAAATTGTGTAAAAACAAAATATAATTTCATCAAAAAACTTACAACTAAAAATATCTTTTAGATGTGACGTCTAGCGCCTTCTGACGACTGTATTGCGCAACTTACTATGAAGTTCTTCCACTCGACACTAGGTGGCGCTGCGACGACAGTGCTGCCACACAGTCGTGCGGATACAAATGTTAAACGCTTGAATGAATGACGAGCGAGCGTATAGTTACTACGAAGAGCTAGTCATACTACGCCTTGAAGTCAACGAACTTTTAATATATTGAAGTCTACGTCATAATCATAATTTACCATTCTAAACCAATGTTTTTTTTCGTTTAGTTTAGTTATTCAATCATTCATGACATGATTTATGTCATATAACGACGTTTCTGCATTTTCGGTAAAGCTTTTCATGTTTTATCTTCAAATACGAAACAATAATTTCTGTCAATACAAATCAAAAAAAATTCTTAGGAGTTATTCAATGAATCTAATCAAATTTAAAATTTCAATTTAACCCGACTAATCCTACTAATATTTTAAATGCGAAAGTTTGGGGGTGTGTGTATCTGTGCGTGTGTTTGTTACCTCTTTACGCATAAACGGCTGGACTGATTTAGATGTAATTTGGCACACAGATAGTTTATAATTATAACATGGATTAAAACTTAAGATAGGTACTTTTTTGTCCTGGTCAAAGTTTCCTAGAGTCCTTGCGTCACGGGTGAAGTCACAGGCGTCCACTAGTATCTTCAAACATATAAGATAATATTTAATTATCAATTAAAAATTAATTTCTTAAAAACTTTACAGTTGCTTAAATATGAACTAGGTAGTTTTTATACAACCTTATTTTTTTAGTATATACCTATTCCTACTTCCTGTTGTTTTCCTCGGTTACTAAGCCAACAGGAATCAGCATTATTCTTTGTTCGCCGTGGTGACCGACTTATTTCTGCGTATTGTGGGTCGCTTATATTTCGGCACCAATACACGGTGCAGGGCACCCGGGCGTTGACCCCGCCAGGCATGCGCGCACACCGCTGTCCGCGCCGCGCCGCGCGCCGCACCGCCCGTAAACAACTTCTACGGGCAGCAAATGTACGCGCAACGTGAACGTAACCTACATTATTTTTGAACTGTCAGCTTAAAAGTTCATTGATCTCTGAACGGTCACATTTTATTGGGAGCAGAGCATCATACTGTTGCATTTGCGTTTATGATTTCCTGTTGAGTTGATGTGTTTACTGTATTTGAATTAAAATCTTATATGAATGACTTCCTTTGAGTGCCAATATCAAGAGATATTATGTTGCTGAAAATCAAATTTAAAAATTTGTTGAATTTTCTCTTACTTGAATATAAAATGGATCTATTTCAAATTCTTGCCGAATCAAACAAACCCCGTGGCACTTGTAAACATGTAAACAGCAACATATTTACGGCGTTAGCCTCTCGTAATCGTTACATACATGAAACATTACGTTACAGAAGTGATCATGATCAGCATTACCAATTTAGAAGTCCTGCAGACAGAATTATTTAGTTATACAAGGTGTTTGGTTAAAGCCTTATAAAGCCGAATATGGTACATAGGGACCATCAAACTGAACAACTTTTACTATGGGACCAACTCTGAAATAGCGAAAAAAAAATCAGCTGTTTCATACATTTTGATATTTTCGTAACTCATTTTTGTATGAAACAGCAAATTATTTTTTTCGCGATTTCAGCCTGCCTAGCATGACCGATTTATATCGCGTGTTATAGCGCTTTATCACGTTTAACTGTCAAAAGACAAAGGAGTTTGACATTTGAGTGTCGATAAAATGCTATATCACGCGATATAAATCAGTCATACTAGGCAGGCAGAGTTGATCCCATAGTAAAAGTTGTTCAGTTTGATGGTCCCCTATCTACCATATTTGGCTTTATAAGGATTTTACCAAACACCTTGTATAATTTACTATTTATTTCCAGTTCCATGTTTAGCAAATTCCTTAGACCAAATATTTTTAACTATTAAACAAAGAACTGGACTGGCCCTCATTTAGTTTACATTAGCAATTCTGTAAACGTCAATATAACTGTGTAAAAAAACTGGTTACTCATAAAAGAATAGCTTCACTAGGACGTAGATATAAAATAGCGATACGTGAACGCAAAGTGAATCACATTATGAGTCAGACAGTGGTTATCAAGTAAACATCTGTGCACCGGCAGGCACGTAGTGGACTGTTAGCCGAGGGTCGCTTCCTCGGAAACTCGGATGCGTCAGCATGTTTTTGGCTTTAGCCGATCGGTGTTAGCGAAGTCGTTGGCCGCTGCACCGTTAGCCTCTACACCGCGCTCGCTTCGGCGGCGGCCATCACATCGTTTATTTGTGACAGCCATATTAAATTATTTAGCAAATAAATTAAAGTATTCCAATTAAATATGAGTATTAAGCTCTAATTTTTAATTAGGTACGTTGCTTCCACTTTAATCATTTAATAGATATCTCCTATTACAAGGTTGGGTTATTGATGTTCAATAAAATAAGACGTAAAAATATTTTTTGTAAAATATTTTTTTTTGTATTACTAGGGGACTTCAGGGACAATATTGTCATAGGTATATTTTTCAGTATATATTTCGGGTTCAGTTAACTCTTTATTAAAGACTAAACTGAACGTGAAATATCTTTATATGAGTTGATAGAAGATACATAAGTTCCAAATTGGAGGATGAATATGAGCACTTAAAGAATCTCTAGTAGGTAGTTATGAAACCGAAACAATAATGTTCCAAATTTTTAGATGACTGATTTCTTGTCCCTTGAACCATATTTTACTTTGTTACTGTCTTGTAATCACTATGACGAAAAGTCTAGATGGATGGAGAACGTGACCTACTTTAAGCTGTCGAAATTCTCTACGTAGCTGTTTATAATTGTCTACTATTGAATTATTAGAAAATTGTGTTTTTATATTATACCTAAGGTACAAAATTTTTACTGAGTATTCATAGCTTACATAAATGACGCTATTTAGCTGAATGAATGAATATTAATCATACACAATAAATTACGCACGCTGACATTCTGAATCATATTGTTATCAAATAGAACTAAAATAAATGTTCTAAATAATACTTAAAGCATTCAATAGGGACCGGATACGAACAAAATAACTTTTTAGAATTCAAATCTGAGTAGGTAACCGTGTTGATCGGTTGTGGCTAGCTAGCGGTCGTTGACACATCGAGGCTACTTGATTAAAGTAAAGTCCATGCGAACCAATAAGAGATACCTATATAATTATATGATAGAATAATACAAACGAATTTAAAGAACTACTAAATTCATATCTGCTTACATTTTTTTATATAAAGTTCAACGTCACATATGGAATGGACACAATTCAACTGATTTTATCATAGACACTGTACCTACTCGAAGTGTGATGCGGAGCGGCGGGAAAGGTTTTGTTTTCGCGGTATGAGGTCGTCGACCGCGCGGTCGGTCACTGCCCGCGCTGCGACCAATTATGGGCCACTCGCACAGCGCACAATGGATCGATGGCAGCGCAAAATTGGGCCACCGACCCGAACGCTTCTCGCGCCGACCCGCACGCCCTCTCGTTCATGCGCCTCAGATGCGCAGGCTCCATACGTACTCCTTTAAAAGCACTTCGAATTAAATCCTCTAATGAGAATATAAATATAATTTGTATTGCCAAAACTGTATTATATTTTGTCACAGTAAGGCGAAAAAATAAGGCAAAGAATACATAATTGATATTTCAATCGCAACATTTTTTGTTTACATGCTTAGGAAAGTTAACAAAAAAATGTAAAAAGGATAGTTCAGCTAGGTTTAGTTGTTTACGCTTTATTTATTCCTATGATTATATCATCATAAATTCTTCAGTGATAGATACAGAGCCATGTTTATAATATTCGTTTGCCAGACCATTATCGAAGTAATGATCGAGTAATTAATCGGATCATTGCAGCCCTTAATGAGGAGCGCGCGCGCATTGAGGTAGGCCGTGACGTATGTTAGACGTCAAAGCGTATTTGGCCGGTCGTCGACCCAAACGAGCTGCGCCCTGGGTCCCGGGCGAAAGAGGGTGTGGAGGGGAGGGTCGGCGGTTGTGCAATCGAGCGGTCGGTGACCCGGGGTGAACGCCCGTGCGCCGCGACGCCGCCGGGATGCGCCCGGCCTATATCCGGCGCACCGGTGCAGCGGCAGCGGCGCATTCTAGAGCGGCGAGGACCGTTAGGAGCGCGAGCGGGGCGTGCGCGGGGCTCGGGGGCACTCTCACTTTCTCGGTTGGGTCGGCGGCCGGCAAGTAGGTCGCGCGGGTAACTGTGTGCCGCGCGGCGCAGCGCCCGCACAGTCCGCTCTCAGTCGCCATCCGTGTCGGTGCACCGCACTAAACTATTGCCAGTTAACGTCTCTTCACAGTTGGATAAGCGAGTGGTGGTGTTTGTGTCTGGTTTAAGCTAGTGAATGGTGCATAAGATGTCGTGCGGCGCTGAATTGCGCGAGCGACACTCAGTACTGGTCAGCATGTTGGAGGGTCGCCGCGAGTCTAGTGACTCAGGTTGCTCCAGCGACGATAGTTCTGACGCTGAGCGAGACTCTAATTGCCGCTGTGATCCCCAGGGTTTCTTTCGGCGGTCCATTCAACAGAAGATCCAATACAGGCCTTGCACGAAAAACCAACAGTGCTCCATACTTAGGATTAACAGAAATCGGTGTCAATACTGCCGGTTGAAAAAATGCATCGCTGTTGGCATGAGCAGAGATGGTGAGTGTTAAAACTTATTTTTTTTTGTCAATGACGTGTTTTGAAATTTGTTGAAAGCATACTAAATAGCATATTAAATCATAAAAACAAACACATAAAAAGTCAAAATTGTGCCTTCACCATTTTTCAGAACGTTTCTATTTAAAATTATATTTATTGGGTTCATTTTTAGGGTTCCGTAGCCAAAATGGCAAAAAAAGGAACCCTTATAGATTCGTCATGTCTGTCTTTTGTAATTTAATTTAACCTATCATTAAAAAAATGCTGAAAAAAAAATATATTTTTAAGAAAAATATCTAATTGAACCGTGGTTGTTTTGTAAGCAATTTTATGCAAAAATACTGTGATATCACCAATATATGTTAAATGATTGCATTAAGCGTACGATTTGTTTTGCATACGTGCACGTAGCGGTTAGCGCGTATACGCAATTAGCGCGGGAAGGTCGTCCTCGCGATATCTGAGTGTGCCAAGTGGGACAGCGCGCGTGCTGCTGAGACAGATCCTATTTCGCGGAGCGGAGCGTGCAGCTCGCGTGAGGTGAGGGCGGGGCGCGCGGGGCAGGCCCTGTGCTGTGGTGTGGGAGGTCGGTTGGTTATGCAAGCGCGGGTGAGCGCACGCTAAGCGGGTCGACGGCCGCCGCAGCCGCGCTGCTCTGCTCGTTGCGACACCCGCCCGCCGCGGCCGCGTCACTAGCTCAACCGCCGGTGAAAGCGGAGAAAGGCATGTTTCGTAAGCGAGAGAGTGAAATTTATATTTTCACTTTCGTAATGCAGTTCATTGCCCTCACGTAGAAGCTTTTATGCGAGACTCAATCATCTACATAATCAAAACAATACGGAAACCACGAATTGGTGTTATGGACATATTTTTATGCGCTTCTTTGAAAATAAATAAAATAACTACAATATAAACTTGCAGAAGTTCTACTATAGCAACCTCAATCTGATAAACCATTCAAATACCATTTTATAAATTAATAAAGTAGCAATAACAACAAAAACTCATCATAATATCAGTTAAAAGACACTTAACAAAAAAAATATAGAGGCGTATCTTTCTTAAATCTAGTAGTACTGCTACTCGACGCTAGATGGCGCGCTTAAGCTACAACAGCGCACGTATATTTGACGCGGAGAAAACTTGGAACTAATTGAGTCCGCCTGCATATTGAGTTTTTTATGACTAATAAATTCAGACTGATTGTTTTTTTTATATTATATTAGAAAATAAAAAAAACACTTTATTTGTTTTTTCAAAATACACATTTGAAGTGTGTAACACAAACTGAAAGCATATTCGAAATTCGTGCCTTTAAAAGACATCAACGAAATACGTGATATATTTTTATTTAAAGATACCTACTACGTTGTATTGCAATTCTTTCTCAGAGATTCACTAAAATTAAAATTATGATTTTAAAAATTTATAAGTAACTTCATTTAACAAAAAAATAAAACTGCCAACTGAAAAAAAGACACGTTTTCTATTCTAATGAAACTAAAACAAAAAATCGAGCATTGTTTTTTAATGAAATTGCTATTAGGTATATGGGATCAAAGAACAGTTTTAATTTCGTAAGTGTTGTCAAATCGTCAAGTGGCGCGAACGCTTATAGAAGGGAGTGGGGGGGGGGTTAATCGTTGCGGGTAAGAGGGGCAAGAGGTGCGAGAGGGGAAACATTCGCGGGCGCAGGCCGCGCGGAGTTTATTGACGGCAGCCCCTCCCCACCCCGCCGCGCCAGCCCGCGTCAAGTTCAAGGTTGGCGAGGCGCGCGCCGCGGCGCAGTGCGAGGGAGTCCGGCCCGCGCACCGGTCGTCAGCCCATCGCCATCGCTATGTCAGTGTACCGCTCGCCACTCCGCCACGAGAACGCGAACATCGCTCACAGTGACTGCTCCACTGCATGCCGATGATTACGTGCTGTACCTACTCAAACAAACATTGGATTACTCAGTATTTGGATTACAGTGATTGTGTTATTAAATAAAAACTTATGTGCTATGTGACATTACACTTAGTGAATTATTGAATTTTAGTCAAAAACTAACTTTATAGTTACCAATAAAAAAAATCTGTGGCCATAGGCTGTGAAATAGTTGTTAGTGAAATAAACTGAAATGGTGTCAGACATGGGTGAAGATTTACCAATATTGAAAGGCATCCTGAACGGAGACGTGAAATATCACAATGCTCGTACGTATAGTTTAATTAAATATCATAATAACATTTTTTACAAGAAATAATAAAACTTTTTCAAATACTTTTTGAATTAATTTGCTACGAGTGCTACGACACCGTAGCACTCATATGAACTTGTTCACACTAATTATTCGTATCTTTTAATTTTTGCGTTCGTTCTTTCTTCGTTATTTAGGTTATTGTGTTTAATAATTGAATTAACGGTTATCATTTTGATGATTAAGTACTTACAATTAATGAATAAGTACTAGCAATTTTAATGAATTTTGATAAATTTTATTTGATTTGAATTGGTAGTTCTGTAGATAGATATAGAAACGGAGAATGAATGACCTACTCATATAAAATAATGCTCACAGACATTTCTTTGGAGAGTTGAATATTTTTTTTTACATTGCAACTATTCAAAATTTATAAATTTCAGCTATTTACATATTGATTTCGTCTATAATTATTAAAGATTTGATTTCGATTATAATTATTAGAGCCTTCGATCAACAACCTTAAGACATTAAGACCCAAGTTCATCAACTACTTAACCAACCGATTAATTTTTAATCATTTGTTTTTGACATTTTCTCCATCCATAAAACGTAAGAAACAGTTAATTTAAACTAATCAGCTGTTTTATGTCTTGATGAACTTTCACCTTAGACATTATTATGAGACTAAAAGTTGCTAAACCGTAAATAAAGAAGGCGACACTTTGAGAATGTTAAACAATGGAAGCATGCATCTGGTGCGCGCGACCCACATAGAGCAGCGAAAGTCAGGAGAAATGGCGAGAGGGCGCTCTCCGCTTTCGTTTTCAACAGCGCGCTCAAACACTTTCACCGCGTGCGCACGAACAGCGCAAGCGACGCGTCCGCCCCCACCGTATACTACCTTTTAACTCGGAGCGCCTACAGCGAGAAAGTTGTAACACTTTTTACTCTGACCTCACATTTCGCGCTTTGTCACTCGAACTAGTTCGTTATTCGCGACGCATCGGGCCCGAGGATTTTGTAAAGGTTTATTAGGGTGGCTACGACCGGCGCGACGGGCGATGAACTCTGCCCTCTCACCGTCAGCTGCACGTGCACATGTCTCGCGTACCCGCACACATGCACACTTTGCGACAGCTGCAGTCCGACGTATGTTTAACCACGGTCCACGACCTTGCATAACATTTTTGTCGTTAAGCCACGGTTCAATTATATAAAATGATCTATTGCGTTCTGGAAATTTATGTATATTTTCTATTGTTTTAGCTGTCCGGTTCGGACGCGTGCCAAAGCGCGAAAAAGCGCGGATACTCGCTGCGATGCAGCAATCATCGTCATCGCGGGCGCACGAGCAGGCTGCGGCCGCAGAGCTCGATGATGGGCCGCGGCTGCTGGCTCGCGTCGTGCGCGCGCACTATGACACCTGCGAGTTCACCAGCGACCGCGTCGCCGAGATGCGAGCGCGAGCTCGTGATTGTCCCACCTATTCACAACCCACTTTGGTAAGTATCCACATTTTCAACAAAAGCAGAAGCATTTAACATGCATTCTACAATACATAGGTTGTAACCTCTTTTATAGACAACTTGTCTAATTTAGTTTTCCATTGTTCTAGGCCTGTCCACTAAACCCAGCGCCAGAGTTACAGTCTGAAAAGGAATTCTCCCAAAGATTTGCCCACGTAATACGTGGCGTGATCGACTTCGCTGGCCTCATTCCTGGATTCCAGTTACTCACTCAAGACGACAAGTTCACTTTACTAAAAAGTGGACTTTTTGACGCATTGTTTGTGCGTCTGATCTGCATGTTTGATGCGCCACTAAACAGCATAATATGCCTCAATGGACAGCTTATGAAACGTGACTCTATCCAGAGTGGTGCCAACGCTAGATTTCTTGTGGACTCGACATTCAAATTCGCAGAGAGAATGAACTCGATGAACTTAACAGATGCTGAAATTGGTCTCTTCTGTGCAATCGTACTCATCACTCCCGATCGCCCTGGCCTACGGAACATCGAGCTTGTAGAGAGAATGCATGCACGGCTCAAGTCATGCCTACAAACTGTTGTGGCCCAGAACAGACCCGACAGGCCTGGTTTCCTTCGGGAACTTATGGATACTCTTCCTGACTTGAGAACTCTCAGTACCTTACATACAGAGAAACTCGTCGTATTCCGCACAGAACACAAAGAATTGCTAAGGCAAAAGATGTGGGTAGATGAAGACGGTGTCTCATGGGGAGATTCTGGAGCTGACGAATCAGCAAGGAGCCCCATTGGATCAGTATCAAGCAGCGAGTCTGGTGAAGCTGCTGGCGATTGCGGTACACCCCTACTGGCAGCCACACTTGCGGGTCGCAGACGACTTGACTCTCGCGGGTCTGTCGATGAAGAAGCTCTCGGTGTAGCTCACCTTGCGCACAACGGTCTCACAGTGACGCCTGTGCGCCCCCCACCTCGCTACCGCAAGCTCGACTCGCCCACCGACTCTGGCATCGAGTCTGGAAATGAAAAACATGAAAGAATAGTTGGCCCAGGCTCCGGCTGTTCTAGCCCACGCTCGTCACTCGAGGATCATCCCGAGGACAGGCGGCAACAGATCTCAGGGCCTGCTGATGACATGCCCGTTCTGAAACGTGTGCTCCAAGCTCCCCCTCTATATGACGCGAGCTTGTTGATGGATGAAGCATACAAGCCACACAAGAAATTCCGTGCGATGCGTCGGGATACCGGCGAGGCGGAAGCGCGGCCAGCGCGACCTACGCCCTCTCCGCAGCCGCAACACCCGCATCCGGCGAGTCCGTCTCATCCAGCGCACTCACCACGCCCGATGCGCGTTTCACTATCGTCAACGCACTCGGTTCTAGCCAAGAGCCTGATGGAGGGTCCAAGAATGACCCCAGAGCAGCTGAAGCGCACGGATATCATCCAGCAGTACATGCGACGCGGTGAGACGTCGGGCGAGTGCCCGGCGCGCGCCGGCCTGCTAGCGTGCTACCGCGGCGCGTCGCCGGCGCCGTCGCCCGTGCTGGCGCTGCAGGTGGACGTGGCCGAGGCGGACGCGCCGCAGCCGCTCAACCTCTCCAAGAAGTCGCCGACGCCGTCACGCCCCTACATGCTGCAGATGTTGCCCGCGTGAGGCCGGCCCGCGGAGCCGCACGTCTCCGCCACCCCACCCCGACCTACATTAAATTAAAATTGAAACATTATAGTTAATGATAATCGTTCGCAGATCGTTTTAATATATTATATGTGATAATTCGTTTAGGAAGTGTGCGTGCGTGGCCGGCGCCGGACGAGGAGAGCCCATACAGACTGAAATAATTTAATTAAGACTATATAAGTGTAATTTATAATAATGCAATGGAGCGCCGGTCGCGGTATGTCTGTGTGTGTATCTATGTGCGTATGTGAGCGTGCTCAGTCATTTGTTTGTTAATATAAATAATGACAGGTTGTCGAATTAAAACAAACTTGTAAAAAATACTTCTGAATTTTACTCCTGCTATCCTAAAAACCCTTAAGCATAATCTTTAGAAGTACATAAATATAAAAAAGTTAGGTAAGTCAAGAGACAAGAACAAGAACTCTGAGTCAGTTCAAGAAACTTAGCATCACTCATATAAAGTAACGATTCATTTTATACAATTCTACAATTAGTGATATTAAATTGAAGTTGAAGTCATAATTCAAGGATTATCTTGAAGATTGAGTACTAAATAGTAAACAACAACATTATGATTATTGAACTTTTAGATTTTAGGCATTCACAATGCTATTTTTATATTAAGATAATTAATATAATTCCCGTCTGAGCTGCTACGGGTGAGTCGATTTTTTCTAGTATTTTTTCAATTATATTAATTATCTTAACAACATTATGGTTAATGAAATACTATTACTAAATTCTTTAAAATAAAAGGGCAAATATTTTATAAAATATCTCCAGCAAACGATAAAACACAGATTTTACCACATATTTTTCATTATTAATAATATACACTATTATGTTGGTAGTGATTATTATTAATAATAAAAAATATGTAAGTATATTATGTAGGTAGGTATAATAATCAGAAAGGCATTGAAAAAATTCAAAATAACATAAGTAACTACTTATTTTATTATTTTCTTAAAGCATCCAAATATTTTTAATGGACAGTCACAGATTTTCTACGTCACGAAACGACTAAACTCATCACTGAAGTACCAGAAACGATTACGAAAATCGTTAACAAACAGGATGCATACTATGCATAGGTCTGCTGCTACACTTAAGAAACTGACATGATCCGGGGGCTAATTGTCTAATTTCAAAATCTATCGCAATCGCTTTCATTTGACAGATGGATGTGACACATTGCCGCATTTCTTTGGTAAGTTTTTATTTATGCCAAAAAGAAGCGTCAATGTGTTACATCTTGAATGCGATTGCGATGGATTTTGAAATTAGACCATAGAAAGGCTGGTTAAATGAAGTCAAAGTTAAGTCATTGGTTTTTTTTTAAATAACACAAACCTCTTACAGAATGCTCTTGGGAAGTACAGCAAAGTATAGTTTGATAAACCGCTTAGTGCTAATATAAAGATCTTATTGAACCAAAGTTCCCGGGTTCGAATCCTGGCCGGCGCATATTATGTAATTAAATGAGTAATGGATGCTTATTTTTGTATTGCTATCCGTAATTAAATCACGTATTGGCGTGTCTTGTCCGGAATAGCATTAAAAAACCGGCCAAGTGCGTGTCGGGCCACGCGCAGTAGGGTTTCGTAGTTACCATATTCATCTGCAAAAATAACTTTTTTTTCATAGCTAAAACTACAAAATATCTCGGTCAAACCAATTTTTGTTGAAAGTGTTTATTAAGGTCTACAGCATTTTTTTTATTATTTTTCACTCTCTTATTTTAAAAGTTAGGGGGGGGGGAGCACACACTTTGCTTCAAACGGTTGACTTTCAGAAAAAATCGTTTTAGGAACCTCAATGTCAGACGTGCTTTTTTTATTTTTGTGTAAAAATCGTAAAGCGGTTTACAGAATACATCTACCTATATAGCTTCAACAATAAAGTGGCTGTGACATGAGGACGGACAGACATACAGACAGACAGACAGACATAACGAATCTATAAGGGTTCCGTTTTTTTGCCATTAGGCTACGGAAACCTAAAAATGTAACTAGAATGGCAGAAGGGCGGTCGGTCGACGACCCTCGCAGCTTCCGCGCCCGCTGCTACTTCCAGCTGACCCCAGGCCCACGGCCGCGTGGCGTTCCGCGTTCTTAATACCGCCGCTATGCTCGCTGACCATTAAGGTTTCTAGGAAATGAAACAACTGTAAGTAGGGAACTGTTATATGAAGCTGACCGCAGGTTGGTGTACTAGCAATTATGAAGTAGGTATATAACAGATAGGGATTATTAATTTTTGTACGACCTTGTACGAAACCTCCTTGTGGGAGACCTTTGTTCGAAAGATTATAAAAAAAATATTATAAAAAAATTAAAGTAATCAAAGTATCTTAGTTTTATTTTTAGGAAACATATTTTTATACCGAAAACGTAAAGTTGTAGCCACAAAAAAACATACGACCAGCTAAAGAGATTCTCAGCTACAAGTATTAAATTGCGTATGATCCTTACCTACAGATGATATAAATCAGAATATCATCAAAAGCGCTTGCGTAGGTTCATATTTTTGGTGTAAATAATAGCGGAAACTTATTGAATTCTACATCAAAATACACTTTAACGTACTGTGTAGGTAGTAGCTCTAATAACTTTTATTCAACAAAGGATTATTGTGATAAAGATAATGATGAAAAAACAACGAAAAACATCGAAAAAGTGCAGAAGTGAGGTTATTTTCCATACTCTTAACACGGAAAGAAAAAGACAGAGACAAATGTTTCCGCATAACCGAGCCTTAAGAGGCCGTACAATGTTGGAAGCAATTTCCAGAGTAAAAATTAGTTAACGAATCGTATTTCTGCAGTTATCAAAATTACTTTTGTTTTATAGTTATTGAGGAGAAAAATCGAGATCCTGCCACCTAAATGTCAGATGTGTCCTCTTAACTGCCTGTACGGAAGCTTACAGGCCATCCGCACATGGCTCGTAAGCGTAGTATCGTCAAGACGCGACGAGTACGATACGAACAAAGCTCTACACACGAATCGTAGCAAAGGTTGATAGTTTTCCAAAATAAGAAATAGTATAATGATTTAAAAACAATAGTGTTTTTAAGAATTTTGTCAATTTCGACATTTCGACTATGAAAATTTGTTCCAGGGATTACACATCCTTAACCCTATGACTATCATGTAGGTCGTACCTTACAATAATTGAACAGAGCTTAGTAATGCATTATTGAATCTTTACTTTTGGGTAACAATAGTTTCAATTCAATCAAAAAGGTCACGTGAGTTTGAATGCATATTATTTTCATTTTCTTACGCAGATCAATCAATCGACCATTCCAACGAAAACAAACGTGAATAGGTAATGTATTTTTCAACAAACTTGCTCGTAAAGTGAGCCCTAATACATCGCTTTTAGGGCCATAAACCGAGTTATAACAAACGCGTGCAATAATATATAAAACACTAGTTCGTAATAGAATTAACCCTACAAAGTTAAATTAGTACCTTACTGCAAGTTCTATGCGAGTAAACAGAGCATTCCCAATTTAGCCGGGTAATCCAGTTATTTTTTTTTTACAACAAAGAGGTTTTGTGCTGCTGAAAATTCATATACAATTTTGGAATAAATTAATGAGTAAGTCCTTAATTAAGTCAAATAAATATATAATTATTATCAAATTATTCATAATTTACAATATTTTGTTATAAAATATTAAAATATGTGCATTTTGTCACTTAAAATTATAATTTTGAAGTATTAGTAGTAGGCTGTATGCTCCTCACCCCTTTGTTCGCAAAATATTCTTGCGTTGGGCGTGTGAAAAAAAACAAAAAAAAACATGCGCGCCTTTTCCCATAATTGTCATATTTTGTTTTTGCCATATTTGTTGCTGTGTGATAAATTACTTTGTTTTTTCCTCGCAAATGTGTTGAAAAACGTCGTATGAAACTCGTGAGCTCTTGCTTATTGCACACTCGGCTGAGTTACGCCCTCGCCTACGGCTCGGGCTGCAACCCTAAGCTAACTTGTCTCATAATGTACTATAATTAACGTTGTTTCAAAGGTTATCTCATTTTTTTTCGAGTTTATTAAAGGGATTAAAACACTATCACAGAATATTATAATAGTACACACTATTTACGAGTATAACCGATGAACATACATAAAACATATAAGTATAATGTAAGTACATGCAATTGAGAGCCTCTTCTTTGTTTTTTTAATTGGTTAAAAAGAGACACGAAATGATACCTGAAATAATATTTATTCATATATTAATGATTGGGATATAAAAGTTAACAATCTCTATTTGCGCTATTATTTATATACTGCTAGCGGTATAAAAATAATAAAACATTAGAGCCTGTTGCACAAGTTCCGGTTAAGTTGCAAGTTGCAACCTTACATAAAAGTAAATACGTAAATCAAATTACTGAAAAATATTATTTTAACAATCTGTAAATCTATGACTTTCGAGAAGGATGTTTTGCCGGGGGCAAATGCTATTGACCGGCACCTGGGCGCATGTCGGCGGCGTCTCGTAGCGCGGCGCAGTCGCGGCCCTGCACTTGACTCCCGCCCGGTGCATCGCCCGCCGTGGACCGACACGCGCGGCCCACCCGCCGCCCCCTGCCGACCAATATCAACCAACAGCCTCCGCATCACCCCTGAAACCCTTAAACCACCCACGCCAACATCCCACTGCAATAAACTTTCAATAAACCCATATCAACGCATTTACGAAACCCATAAAATTATCAAAGCAAAACGTTTATTAGCATTTATTTATTTATTATCACAAAAAGTACAGCTCATAAATATTAACAATAATAACAACCTTACAAAGATAGCTTAATGCTAATAACGCATCTACATTTTGTTTGTAGCATAAAAGAATTCGCAACACTAACTTCATTTTAATGCAGTAAAAATAGTGGAATCCTACATCATTTCTTTACAATGGAAACTCAAACATCAATCTTGGCCTTAAAGTACTAAGATGAAACCATCTTAGTACTTTAAGGCGAGGCCAGTTCACGATAGGTGAGGCCAGTTCACGATCTGACGAAAAGATTGATGTTTGAGCTCTTGTTTAAGAGTATACAGGGGTTATTTGTAAAACACCATCAACCTCTCAGGAATAGATTACCAACATCATAAACAACAACATTTGTTCTACGACTTTTGATAATTCGTTAGATTTTGCTTTCATACAAAAAAAATATCACCTTAATTTACCGTTCGCATGTTCATAACTCTACGCGCGGCGCGCGGAGCGCCTGGTGCGCGCGACCAGCCCGCCCCGCCGCCATCCATAGACGTAAAAAGTGTCGAACAGTACCTACAATAACAACTTGAAAATTCATTTTTGGTGAATGTATTGAGTTATGATAAAAGTCGTAGAACAAATGTTGTTGTTTATGATGTTGGTAATCTTCTTCTGCGAGGTTATTGATGGTGTTTTACAAATATCCCTGTATAAGTAGTTGGAGTTTGACCCCAAAATGAATTTTATATTTATTTATACAGTGGTGTGGTGGCTTAAAATCCAGACTGAAATGTTTGAACTAGTTTGTTGAAGACAATAATGACAACTATGTTACGATGGCAGCAAGGTTACGCATACAAACTACAGTCCGTTTCAGTTAGGGAGGTTAATTACGTCATAAAGTTCTATAGCTCTGTAATGTTCTGTAGTTCAAGAGTGTTACGTTTACACAAAGCTACCTACGTGTGATTTTCCACCGCATGTTATTTGTGTGCAGAACAGTGCCATTCCTCATGCAATTACGGTGAAACCCAGCATCAAGTGAAGTCTTTTGTTTACCACATTATGGAAAGAAATTCCATTCCCTACGCATATGCATACGATAACGCAATTAGCATAAGATAAAGACTTGATAAAGTATGCGATATAACTAATGTACTTTTTTTAAAATATTTAAAACAAGAATGCCCTACCGAAAACGAACGAAGTGCTGTCTTGTGTTAAATTCTTAAATGACTACTCACATATCCAAATCTGTTCAGGCATTTAGTAGTGGCAGAATAAAGAAACTCACATAATACAAACATACATGAACCCTGAATACAAAACACTCTTCTTTTTTGGGTAGTCGTGTACTAAGACGCATTTTCAGGTAGAATTACTAAAAATTAGAAAAGGTTAAAAAAAACTAAGCCTTAATAAAAAAATAATTCAACACAAGAATTTGACAAAGTAAACAAAGTCAATGGTTTTCTTTTTTAAGCATTGAATAAGTATGGTGGTTATCATAACTCCTAGGCATTCCTTTTGCTGCGAGCCATCAATAAAGCCAATTGGGATTGAATGCCTCTACTTCCTGTGTTAGGCATTGCCATTCCGAGAAGCACTACAAATACGTCTGATCTCATTTTGTTACTATAATAACTACGAGCAGCAGAGAGATTTTAAAAGTTCCCCTTAAACAAATATACATACATACATATATTTTGGTGTTTATTTTCAAACACATAAAGAATAAATTTAGCCATAGGCACTATGAAAAGAATCCATAATGTACCTACTGAGTTTTCATCGTCATCACAAGTTTGAAACCTGAAAATAAGAAAGTAACGTCAATAAGATCGTTATTACACAATATTTAGGGCTTCGTAGTATTTTTTTTTATTTGTTACTCCGTTACATGTTTAAGAGGGTTACTGCGCTAGTTGCGCTACACTAGCGCCGCCAATGGAAAAAAAATCGTAGTGTTTAAATAAAGACGAAATTGTGAATTGTGTTCTTCTAGTGTACTCCGAAGAAGCGTTGTTGTACTTTTTATCCTTTAAACAATATTTGATAACCTGCCGTTTAGTTGTAGTTTAGTTTATTGCTAAAACTAAACGACAGACTATAAAATATAGTTTAAGTGATGAAAAGTACCACAAATCTTATTCGGAGTACACTAGAAGAACACAATTCACAATTTCGCCTTTATTTAAGCACTATGTTTTATTTCTATTGGCGGTGCTAGTGTAGCGCATAAACCTTTTTAACTTATGACTAGGGCTCGGATTAATATGTAAACATACATATTAATTGTGTACATATCTCAGTTTATTTTTGTGTAACTGTTTTTATGAGTGCAATAAAGAGTATAATACATATTTTTAAATATAATAGTTTTCGTACTTAATTATATTTGCTGTGAAATGCCTTAAAATCTAAGCTTTGCGACCAAACGACATGCGAGCAAAGAATATCGAAAAAAAAAATTTGAGAATCAGAAGGCTGCACTGCTGAAGTGGCCAAGCAAAAATTAAAGGTATTGGAAAAAAACAAAGGATTTAATAGCCTAAAAAAAATTACAGCATGCTGTGCGGAACCAAGTAATAATAAAACAGAAGCTGAGTAAAATTGTACTTTTTGATTTTTCGCAATAAACAGTCGTAACTTTTACAATTTTGTATTTTTTTTAATACATATGTAGCGACAGCACTGGCCACTTGACTGGAAATCGCGATGTACTGTCTGCTCTCTCGTCTTTGATTTGCTTCGCTCGGTTTTTTCTCACGATATTTTACCCATATTTTAGTTTTTTTAGTCCATATTATATTTACATATTTTGAAGTTTTTAATACATATTAATCCGGCCCCTACTTATGACTAATAGTTGCTAACTTTTTGCAAAGTTCAATGACATGACAAAAATATATATAATGTAACTATATAAAGCGATTTTTCTAAGCAAAACCCCGTTCATAATAATATTATAATTGTTATAGTAATAAATTAAAGAAGTTAAAAAAGGAATCAATCTGTAATGAATATTATCGACAACAAATTGGGTAAAATGTTATTAAGCACCAACCTATAATAATGAGTACTTAATTAGCTTTAAACACCATCCAGGAAACAACTAACAAGGCGTTATCGGTGATGCCCTTGAACGGATCAATTAGCTAATGTTTGACAATGTTTTTATGAAATTACTACCTACATGGAAAAACGGGACCTTAATTAACCTACACTTTTACTTTTTTCAATGATTACAACGATAATATCACCAATCGAACACTACAAAACCTTTTTAACCCTTATTCTATAATATCATGATGGTAAACAAAATAGTAATAATAAGTATGAACGTAGAGCCGCAGTCGCAAGTTATATTAAGTTTAATATTGTCAATTTGAAATCCGTTTAAGATACCAAATACAAATATACTCATCAACTTTGTCTATTTTCATACAAACGAGGCAACTTTAAAGCCTTGGTTTTCTGCCAGGCATGTACCGTGCTGTGATCTGATGATTGCCATCCAGGGAGTGAATGGAGGAGATTCAGATCGCTATACACACCTAACTGATCTGAGCAGCATTCTAAAAGATTAATGGGTCAGAGTTCTCAGTTTCAGGATTTCAATACATTTTCATGCTATTTTCGCGGTTTCGAATGCTGGTAAGAAGAATAGTTAGGTATAGCGATCTGAATCTCCTCCATTCACTCCCTGGATAGCCATCATCAGATCAGAGCACAGTACATCCCTGGCAGGAAACCAAGGCTTCAAAGTTACCTCGTTTGTATGAAAATAACACCAGTATCCCTAGACAAAGTTGATGTGTGTAGTATTGCATAGGAATGGCCATACCCAGAAGTGGGTGTTTTGCTGCTGATATGATGAAGGTACCAAATATAAACCAAAGCGCATTGTAAAAAAACAGGACGTTTATGCAATATTTGCAGGACATTTTTCTGACACAGATCGTTCTGGTTTAACGTTCGGTCAACGCTTCCTTTTCAGTTCCGTGCCCTCGTGTACTACCTATAATAGATGTTGAATTTTGCACGGAGTGTAGGCGGTAGGAGATAGGGCGGGCGGCGGCGTGGGCGTGGGGTGGCGGGGCGAGGCAGGGGCGCGGGGCGGCGGCTCCAAGGTCGCAGAGTCACAGCCGGGCAAGGTCACCGTGCCCGCGCGTGCCCGCCCCACCCCGCGCTTTATCCCCGATGACACCCTAGATTTGCGTGGGAGGTGACCTTTATCCTCCTCGGCAATAATTGTATAAATACTTAATTTTTTTTTCAGGCCCACATCTAGAGTACTTTTTTTGGAAGTGATTGAGTTCGCTACAAATGTCAGCCTTTTGCGTCACATTTTCCGGCACGAGGAGAGCAATCAGAGAATGAATCTGAATATCAATAAATCAAAACCTCATGTAATTATAAACCAAACTAAATCACGTTAAAACAGTACATACTTACTTACCTTAAATAAATAAAATACGCGTTGTATTCTGTAAAAATATTTCGGAAACGTGGAAATCTAAGAAGTGTAATCTTTAAATTGATGTTTTTTTTCACAATCAGTATTAATTTTACGAACTCGTGGGTAGATAGTTGAACTGTCATTCACTGTTGTTGATATGTTTTCCAGGAACGCTCGGGACCTCATTCTAGCCTTGGCCTTCGTATACACGCGTTGTTGTGTGTGATCTAACTACCCACACGCATCGCTATCCAATCACGAGGAATTAACATTATGAGATCAGCCATTTCTCTGAACGAGGATGTTCACATATATAATTGCTGAATCAAACAATATACATTATCTGAACTAAATGTTATTATCAACAAAAATGTTATTGCAATTCTTTATAATTATTTCGGAAAAGTTTTACTAGATGATCTCACTTTTGATGGCTTTTATTCTGAAAATAGTAGATTTTTCAACATGTGAAAAAAGGGAATTTAGTTCGAGGGACTAAGTTGAATCCCGAGAGCAAAGCGAGGGATACAAAGGACCGTGCTTTTTTTACGAGTTGTGTACTCTACTTTTTGCCATTGACTGCGAGAAAACAAATAGCAGTAGGTACTTATATTATTTACAGTTAGTTATCATTATCACATTTTATTACTTAGGTATTCGGTAATATTTAAACATTAGAAAATAGTGAAATTAGTATTTGAATTTTTCTAGACTGAAGATCGTACCCAGACTGATGCAAGACTGAACATCTAATCTCCCTCTGATAGAAAAGAACCCAAAGATAAGATACTAAAAAGAACCTAATAAAATTTGGCGAGATATGTGTGTCTATGGCTCTATGGAATAGCTCATAGCAGCCAGTAAAAAAAATAAAATGTCTGAATTAGTTAATATAAAACGAGCTTGATACCGGAATCAAGCCCGAGAGACTAGCACTATTCAGATGACCGCATCTGAATAGTGCTAGTCTCTCGGGCTTGACTTTCGCAATACCTATTTGACAATATTTACCTATTTGACCTATTTGATAATATTTCGTAAATTTTATTTATTTTTATTAGAAAGGGAAACATCCAGCTCAATATTATACATATGAATGAAAAGCAATATGTTTGTACATAGGCTTACACAGTTAGTGGACTAATAGAAATTAATGCAAAACAAAAGTTGAGTATAGGTACACTACATAGGTTAACGAATTATATTATAGCAAATATAACTTTTCACAAGCAAATAAATGGAAAATTAACACACAACATAGTCAAATGGTATAAACAAAGCCATTATATAACACTGACACTTTCATCAGCTGTAATACACTTTTTAAACTTATGAAAACTAAGGGAATAAATATCTATATGATGATAGTGAACTACAAGATCTTTAAGAGAAGCGATTTTTGGCATAATTGGTGCGGAGCAAAGGTTATCGAGGATCTCAAGCAAAACTTTTTGCGTTTATAAAATATCTTTCTGGTAAGATAAATCGAGTCAACCATATTACCTATTTATAATTTTGAAAAGAAATAATTGATCACGTTCACGTAAACTAGAGATCATAAAACATCCGAATGCCTACAAAACATTTAGGTATGTCATACCGATTAAGTAGATAATAAACAGCCAGCCTTGCCACCCTCGAGTCCTTGGCAGGCAGGCATTTGGGCAAGAATCTAGGTCGCAGGGCTCGCGGGCGATCATGCAGAAGCTAAATCGACGACCCAAATAACGCAGCCTTAGCCTGTGTGCCTGTAGGACAACGTGTCCTAAATACAAATTTTTTTAGTAATCTTTATGATAATATCTATCTGACCTTCCTAGAGGGTGGCGGCTGCTAGGTATTAACGTAGAAAGAGATAATAATGTATAAGTATCATCATTTGATATCCACTTATTTCTGATTACCTATTATTGCTTTTCAATAATTATCAACTGATGCAAAATCCCTCATTTTTCTTTTGTAAATATTTTGTTTATCATAATCACGACGACGTCACTGTTTCATGTGTTGATGTGAAATGTGCACATTTATATGAACAATATCCAAATATTTAACACATAATTGCATGGTTAAGTTGTGTTTAAATCAGGTTTAAGCTACGTAGATAGTTATAAATCGAAATCATTGGAAGAGTATGAGAAGGTCGGCATTATTCGGTGCGTCACCACCATGTGCCGTGTAATCTGAATTGTAGATGGGCGAATCTGAAATGAGATCTATTCAGGAGGCTTCCCTGGTTGGCTGAAGGCCGCGGGCGCGTCCTACGACGGCGGGAGGACGCCTCAAGGTCGTGGGGTCGGATTCCCATTGTCTTTCGATATTGTTCTGTGAACGCCTACTCGCTATACTACGGATAACTTTTAATGAATCTTCAAGTACTTTTGGCTTAGCTTATGATTGAAAACTGGCAATTGACATTGTATTGTTTTTTATTATTTCTATTATGGTCAAATTGTTATATTTTTCTGACCGTACCTTTATAAAAGCTGATGAATAGTGATGACATTTGAATATATCTATCTTATACAATTTTTCGAAAACGATAATTAATAATTAACTAATATTGAAATTTATATTATTATTATTATTATTGACATTCTACTGTATTCACTTCTCAAGCTTACGCGCTCACTAAACATGAAATAAAACACTTTTAACGGATACTAGCGCGGTTTTTATTGAAAGTATACTTTGGTAAACTGTCCCCCGTAACCACGGCAGCTGCAAAGGTGCCGAAACCACAGAATATATAATAGTACTCCGAAACGTCGGGAAAATCAAAAATCAAACCAAATACCAACTAATTACCAAAGTACTTTCAATAAAAACCGCGCTAGTATCTGTGTGTCTAGTATAAGTGTTTTATTTCATTCTACTGTAATTATGACTTACCTAAATTCATTAATTTTAATCAATGTAACTGCTTTAAATTACCTATAATCAGCCTCTTATTCTGTTCTTATTTTATACTTAATATTTGCATGCCTACATTAATGGGGCAAATACTGTAGAACTGCCAAAATAGTATTCTTTTTGTACTTATATATAAGAACTTGTATACTCAGTATTCGCAAATAAATGATTCTATGATTGTTACTTCCTCCCGTACTGAGATAGTGTTATATTATTTTCTCTGTCTACCTATATTCAACATTCGTAAAAATTACAACAATATTTTTCGAATCAAACTGTAGATGGATCTAGATAGATCCATAGCTAGATAGCTGTCTAATTGACCGAGCGAGGGTGAAATAATTCTTTAGTATGTCCTTCCGGCGGCTGTCCGTTTGTCCTCCTCAACAGGTCGAACAGATTCGCGTGAAATTTCGTGAGCAGGTTCGAAAATTTTTGGTTAATATTTTTTTGTCTAGCCAGTGTTTCAAAATTTTTTAAAATGGTGAAAATATGTAAAAAACTTAAAAAACATATTTCAATCCGGTTTTCTGGCGCTGGCTGTTCTCATCTACTCGCATTTCTCAACCGATTCTAGTGAAATTTTGTGAGCAGGTTTGATAATTATATAGTTTTTTTATTGAATCAGGCGTCACTTGGCGAAAGTCCAAAACCATTGTAAAAAATTCACAGATTTTGCAGTCCCCGCAAGAATCGGAGCATTGAAAATGAAAACAAAAATTTACAAACAACAAAATCAAATCAAATGCAAAATCCTATTATTTTTTTAAGGTATCTAGGTAGGTACCTACCTATTTATTTTTACGATTGTGACACGAGGCGAATCGACGCGACCGAAATATTGTTAACTGATTTACAAAAATCCAACAAATGCACTTCTCGTCTGCTTCCGCATCTTTCAATACCATTACCATGACGATCGGTCAATAATCATAGAAGCTAAATCACTTTTATATACGGAAATTCCCGTTTTTCTAAGGGACCACCAACACACAGAATTATCATCCGATTTTCAAAAAAAGTTTGCTATTTTGTAGCTAAACTAATACCCTAGGACCCAATTTTTTTATTTTTTCTTAAGTCGGTTTTTTTCCGAAATATTTACAATTTAGTAAACAAACACCCCCCAATAAACCAGAATTTTTAGAAATTTTTCGAAATTCCGAAAAATGTTACCTGCCCATTTTCAAAATTCAAAAGTTCATACGTGTCTCGATAAATTCCTCAACTTTTGGTACTATTCCCATCTCGATTTTTCCAAAATCCTCGGAGCTCTGACCAAAAATACGTCTCAGACGATTTGCATCTGATAGCCATTTTCAATGGTAAAAAGAATAGTAGATTATACAACAAGTGAAAAAAGAGGGAATTTAGTTCGAGGGACTAAGAGAGAGCAGCGAAGGATTCTAGAGTTGAATCCCGAGCGTAGCGAGGGATTCAAAAGTAGAATCCTGAGCGAAGCGAGGGATACAAGGACCGAGATGAAATTTTTTTTCACGAGTTGTGTACTCTACTTTTTACCATTGACTGCGAGAAAAAAAAATAGCAGTAGATACCTATAGTATTTATAGTTGTCCATCAGCCATTTTTGATGTCCCCACTGTGGGGCACAGGCCTTCCTTATGGGTGGTAAGGAGGACGGGCCATAACCCACCACGCGGGCCCAATGCGGATTGGTGGGTGTTAACGACTGCAAATGCAGCCGGGACCAACGGCTTAACGTGCCTTCTGAAGCACGGAGGAGCTCGAGATAATACATTTTTGGTCACCCATCCCATGACCGACTCTTGCGAACGTTGCTTAACTTCCGCAATCGCTGGGCCATGCGCTAAACCACTGCGCCACCGAGCTAACTAAGAGGGAAACTACATGATCAGTCTGGCATCAGTCCACTTCATCAGTTTGTATAGACTTTGAATTTTTACAGACTGAAGATCGTACCAGACTGATGGAATGGACTGATGCAAGACTGAACAACTAATCTCCCTCAAATATATAAAAAAGAACCCAAATATAAGACACTAAAAAGGACCTAATTGATTTAGCGGGATATTTTTTAGAAAAGTACCCAAAGATAAGACACTAAAAAGAACCTAAATAAAATTGGCGGGATTATTTTTGTCATATTGTAGAACTATACTATATCTTTATCTATGGAATAGCTCCATACTTTCAGCACCTTTTATTTTTTTGTACCTAATTCATACGATGCGCGCTTGTTCCAAATTCAAAATATTTTTATTCACTCGGTGAATAAAAACGCGTTTTATTCACTGTTATCAATGAATAAGACGCACTTTTTTGAGTGGCGATGGTAAAAATATAATTATGTAGCTTACTTCCGCAAACAATATAATATGCAAGATGCACCGCCCGCCCGCCCGCAAAAAATGCACATGCACATCCACAAAATATCAGTGCACAATACCTGCATTTAGCCAGACAGCAACACACCTTGCACCTTCACCAACTACTACTTTACACGTGTTTCGCCCCAACTCGGAGCATCCTCAGGAGTTAGATCGTGCGTAAACCAAAACCGAATTAACACCGAATGGCTCATAGCATAGCAACAACAACAACAGTCAAAAAGTTAACGAAAAACAAGATTTTTTTTCTAGTATATTATTTAGTATTGAAAAACAAGAACTTTAAATTCATTCTATGACTGAATTTAAAGTTCTTGACGAAATATTTCAATATGTCTCAAAATAGTCTGTGAGTTTTAGACTTCTGGTCTATGTAGAAGAATGAAAAACTGAATAATCTAAATGTATAAAAAATACAGTTCACATTTGCTGTATTTTTATGAACTATTAGGCCACGTACGCACTGACAGGCGGCTTGCAGCCTAGCGAGTCACCTAGCGTGTAGCAAAGACGGTACGTAAGTCTATCAATGCCCTGTTGCGGCCAAGGCTTGTATAGTACATTTCTTGCGCAACAACAATGCGCGGAAATTCAAAACATTGATGCAATGTTTTGAATTTGCTCACTTGAACATTGTTTGACATTTCGTCAAACGAATAGGAACCAAAATGTTCAATGACGATCACTTTCTTTACACAATTATGACGTCAGTTTATGCCAGTCTGATTTACACATACGTGAGCGTTGTAAGCATGAACGATGCGGTAAACACGACAGATATGGATTTTCATACATACTTTGCCGGCCTGTTGTTTGTATCTGTTACGGCTTATTTCGGCTACACCTAGTTCTAGCCGGCTAAACTAGGTAGGCAGCTGTTGGTTAAACTAAGTATAGCCGCTTTGTTCACGGCTAATACTGGGTGTAGCCGGTTGCATTTGGTTAAAACTAAGTCTAGCCTTCTTTCTACTGGCTACAACCTAGATGTAGTATGCCAATCCTACATTGTTAAAACTAGATGTAAAGTTTCCCTTCCTACAGAATTCACCTAGAAATTGCCTCCATAGAAAGTATCGCGTAGCTCTTATTTCTTCTGACGACGTCAAGGTTATTGTCCTTTAAATAAATAATTTAAATATTTAATTCAATTAACATCAGAAGGACAAGGATACAAAAGATGCCACTGCAAAACTTAATGAGTAATAAAGAGTGTCTGTGCAAAGGTGCCGCCGGTATATTATGTAACTCTAAAAGTCATTCAAGTTTATCTTGTTCGAATAATAATTACTTAAAGTTTTTTAATTGTTGTAAATCTGGTAAAAAATTTATGTTTATAATGGCCAAAATTTTGAATAGATTCAAAATTTCATTTATTATTAATAAATATTTCACGTTTCTTGATTGTTCCTTCATCTAGTTTTAACCACGTAGGGTTGGCTACATCTAGTTGTAGCCAGCACAAAGAAGCTAGACCTAGTTTTTACCGAATGGAACTAGCCTAGTATTAGCCGTGAACAAATCGGTTACACCTAGATTTAACCAACAGCTACCGGCTACACCTAGTTTTAGCCGGCTAGGGCTAGGTATAGCCGCAATTCGGGTATTAGCCGTATCATACTATCCAAATTGTAAATCGACATTGACGTATAGGTCTGTGAAAATAATATTCTAATTTCCAAGCATGTTTCAGAAAAGCAATTATATACCTAATTGTCAAAACCAGATTTTGTCATAACTCACTGATATAATCATCAACATTCTTAGGGTACTTCCTGAAGTCTTAGAATGCTGAAATTTGGTATGTAAGCTAGTTTTAGTACACAAACAACAAAAAAAATATAAAACTTGGAACTTTTACCTCCCAACCCCATAAACTCGGGGATGGTTGTTTGTATGAGACTTCCGCATATTTTGATGCCAGAGGTCTGAAAAAATGAGACATAATGTTTTCTGAAAAATCTTTAAATATTTAGTAATTATTTTTAAGACTTAGTAAATCACTATTAAAGCAACGGAAAAAAATATTCATAAAAAATAAATTGTGTTAATTTCAAAACTACTTCTTTCGTGGCGCAAGGCGCAAACCTCACACAGACTCTGTTTTGCTCTTTGCACTGCCTGTCACATTCTACGTCAAAGAGTAATAGTACATTACTGCAGCGGCACGCAAGACAGGCATTGAAGGACGAACGTGAAAATGTGGGGCGAGGCACACATACGTGAGTCCATCAATGCCTAGTTGCGGCCAAGGCCTGTATAGTACTTTTCTCAAATAATGCGCGGAAATTCAAACCAAGTAAGTATTTTTAACTTTTAATTTTTATTTCAAATTAAAGCAAAAAATTGAAAAAAGAAGAAAGGAGCCAGTTTCTTAATTTTTTTTGGAATGTGTACATCAAGGCCTTTCATTTGATACAGGCCTTTCATTTGATACCCATATTGAACAAAAATATCTTTTTTTTCGTTTTTCATATTTGTGGAATGTGCTCATCAAGGCCTTTTATTTGATACCCATTATTCGTGTTTCATTAAAAAGTTCGCTCCATTTCTGAATTACACGTGCGTAATGAGTTTTAATAGAAGCATTGCCGGTCAGACGCCGGCAATTTTTGTATGAAAATCCATTATTACACGTTAGTAATGGATTCTCATACTAAGATTGCCGGCGCGGTTTAGGTCAGTCCGGAAACTCTGATTTAGCACGAAGAAGGTTACAAAATAATGTTCGAATTTCCAAGCATGTTTGAGAAAAATAATATTACAGCATAAATGAATTAGTTCTACCACAGAATAAAATAAATAATAGTACAAGTACGCTGGTTGATGTTGATCGAATTTAACACGATTTTAGACCATAATTCTGAGCCATATTGCTTTTCCGGTTTATGGAGAGTTACTTACAAAAAGTAGTGAAATCCCTCCAAAAACATTTTAACCTATAATGTTGCCATGACTTCCATATGGCTCGCACATTCAAAAAGTTATTGGACCTCATGCAGAGCCAAGCTTCTAACTCTACCTACAAGCTCTAACTTCAAAAACTCTACACCTTAGTCAAAATATATGGCGCTACATGGAAAAATGTATTCACTGTTCATTACTTTTCTGATAAACAATAGTTCTTCTAGTAACGAAACGGCTAAGCCACATATTTTAACCAAGGTGTAGAGTTTTTGAAATTAGGGCTTGTAGAGTTAGGGCGTGTAGAGTTAGAAGCTTGGCTCTGATGAGGTCTGATAACTTTTTGACCGTGCGAGCAACATTATACTTACATGAAATATTTTTGGTGGGATTCTAATTTCCAAGCATGTTTCAGAACAGTTTCTACTTTTTATAAATCCCTAAAAATGTTAGCTGTGAGGGTTTCAAATGGAAAATTTATACTTTAGCAACTAAGGTACAATACCGACTTTATACAGCTTACAACTTTGTAATCTTAATCAGGCCTGTTCAAAGTGACACTTCGACATTAAGGGCTGAACTAAATGGCTGAGTAGTTTAGTAGGGACGGTGCGGGGTGCGCGGGGCGCGACCTTGCGAGGGCACACCAGCGACGATGTAGGTCAGTGAGTCTCGCCCTTGACCTAGGACGTCGTGCCCTCAGCGCGCCTCCGCCGAATACCGCTAGACAAGGGCGTCGCAATCGCAAGCTGTTTACACCCGTCATAACTAAATGTACACATCCATCATTTTTCACACACATCGCAACATGACATGGAGGTAGTGAGTAATAATTAGGGGGAAATGTTCAATATTTTTCGAAAATGTTCTCAAAAATTGTTTAAAAAACAAAAAACCGACTTCAAAAAACCTGCCTCTAAAAAAAGGAAGAAATAATATACAAATCATTAGATACGCATTATCATTGTTATAATAAAACACGTCTATTAAAGTCGGGTGGGGCTGGAGAACATCTTCCTTTTTTTACTCTAAAAGCCTCACCCGACTTCAATTGACGTGTTTTATTATAACAATGATAATGCGTATCTAATGATTTGTATATTATTTCTTCCTTTTTTTAGAGGCAGGTTTTTTGAAGTCGGTTTTTTGTTTTTTAAACAATTTTTTTATTTGTTTATTTTTAGTGTAAGTACCTTCTGCATTAGGTAGTGTAGTGTAGCGTTGTTTTTTTGGTGTATTAAACTAAATGAATGATAGTTTAGTTGATTTCCCTTGAAAGAGTAGTTTTTCAAAGTATAAAGGTACTTTTTCCTATTAATGATAAAATTTTATTGTTTGGCAGTAAGCCTCATGTCCTTTTCCTTATTTCCGTAAAAAGTTCATTTTAAATTTTCGCGTCATCGACTTTAAAAAAAAAAAAAAAAAAAAAAAAAGAATTAGAATCGTATTTCCCATATAATCGACTCCCCCAGGCCGCCCACTGATCGGGGCGCGTGCAGTTATGACTTCCGATGTCCAAGTCTTGATGTTGAGATCCTTTTCTGTAGTCCTCAAAAGTTGGTTAGTTCCGCGAAGTTGTTTGACCGTAGTTCCGTTGTGTTCGCTGACGTCCATCGCTTCCTTGCGGGCTGCGCAGCGGGGTTTGAGTGGCGGCGATCTTGTCGGTCGGCGGTCAAGCCATACCAATCGCTGAGCTCTCGTTGGACCCGCCGGAATGTGTCCGAAATCTTGGAATGCATCGGAAGGAAAGTCGAGTCGTTGAACTTTAAAATATCAGCTGGTGTGATTGAGACATTACCTATTTAATTCTTCCTTCGAAAATAACTTCATTTTGATATATTTTATTCAGACCAGTGTCTGATTACGCTAAAAGTATTCGGCCTTTTGGAGCCTATTTATTCAGACCATCGAATTTGACCAGGTTTGTGGTTTTTTTTACTACAGATTTTCGTTGACTGGAATCTTGGAAATTGTTTTATCACGGTACCTATTCGTTGTTTACAGGGATTTCTGGGCTTATTTCGCTACTAAGAGAAGCTGCTGAGTGCTTGTACCCATTTGGTGGATTTAAAACCATATTTATCGTTTCACAAGGAGCCGGAGGTAACCTGAGACAATCTATACTTTATTGTTATTCCCTATTAGGTACCTAGTTTTAAATGCCTGGAATTGGTCTAATTACTACTCTCAATTTCAGATCTTTTAGAGTGTAAAAGATCCTTGCAAATTGAGAGAATTATTAATCTAACTCGGCCATCAGCCAAAATATTTTGACCTTTCATCTCTTTTTTTAGTCAAGTGAAACCTAATTTTGGCTGCAGGTAGAATCGTTAAACAGAAAATGCTTTCATGGATAATATTTATTGTCAAAACCAACACTTTAAACAGCAGGAATATTTAGCTTTCTTGTAATAATTATGTTCTTTAAAATTATGAGCTATTAGTAAAATCTATGGGTTGATCTGGGTCGCCGTTGTTAACCACAGTACTGTTCCCCGAATACAGGTGAAGAAGCTTATACGGGGCCACGTTCCCAGCCCACTGCTCCGTTCGTCCAAGTAGTCTGAAGGCTAGACGTCGAGAGAAAGAAGTCGAGTTATACCCTGACACTCGTCACTCGCTAACGGCTCCTAGGAATCAATAATCAGCAGCCGTCGAATCTGTTCAAATAGGTACTATTTAACTGTAAAATCTACCTAACATTTAAACTAACCGAAGCGGCAAGTAATCCTCGGCAACAGATAGTCTCCGGACTCTAATATTTAGGCATTCTAGTTAAGTCTCGAGCTAGATTTTTACAAGATACTATTCTACCTGATATCCTTAGGGCAGGCATTCCTTACCCACATTATCTTTGAGTTAGTTTTAAGAGTTAACCACTTTTCTTATATAACCACTGGGGAAGCAGACGATATTTTTATTGTGTTATTTATATGTGTACCTCAGTGAAAATTCAGCGGTTAACAGTCAGTGATTGCAAAGATATTTATTATTATATAGAATCAAAAGGAAGTTTCAATAAAACTGTATTTTGGTATTTACCTTACATGTAGTTGTGTTCTTTATTTTCCCTAAATATGTCATTATGGTAAGTACCGCACGATTTGTATTTACTTACTCTTCTTGAACAGAGGGCAAGAGAAAAACTACATTACATTTGGCGCCCGAACATTGTAGGAAAAAGGAGTGCCTGAAATAAGAGATAAGAAAAATTTTTCAGTTTTTTTTTTTTTTCTGTTTTTTCTTGTTGGTCAAGTAAGCTGAAATTGATTAAGCTCAACAGAAACCCAGGGATATCAGGATAGAGACAGGTTGTTTTAAAGTTAGAATAGTTGCATGTTATTACATATCTTTTTTATTGGTTGAAAATACTTTGATATTCATACATTGTATTGGCGTAGGACCGTACACATACATAAAAATAAGGAAGGATTGCCATACCTATTGTGTTTGTTAGCTTGTGGGATATCAGCTGAATCACAGAGACTTACATAAAATTTTCTCTTGTTTTTTTAACTACTTACTACAGCGGCTTTAATTTTTTTTAATAGTTGTCTGAGGAGGATCGCCTAAGTTACAATAATTGCTATCTTGAGTTAGAGAAAAGTCTTTATTAGTTCATTTTTGTTACATTGAGAATAAATTATTAGTACCTACTTGATCTTACACACTATTGATTTACTTGCTTAACAGAATAGATATATTTATAGTAAAGTGACAAGTTAAAATTACTTGCTAGGCATTGAAAATTAAATATACATACTTTTTTTTAACTAACTTAGTTTGCCATTAGCAGTTTTAAACTTGGTTGGTATATTGGTAATTTGCATAGTTAGGTACTTACATAAGCTTAAACTACATTATTTACTTAACAATTTCTTAAATAAATATCTATCTACATTTACCTACTTCTCTACTTCCTCATTACAAGATGGAAGAAGAGAGGCCTATAAAATTTCATTTATTACATAAAGATGAATTAGAATATGAAGCTAGGATCCGGGGTGCGGAGCCAGCGGGTAAGGTTACAGATCTTCGGGCCCAATTAAGGAAGCTAAGCAGAGAGCTGCCATCAGATGAAATAGCTGAAGTGGATCTTGATATTGTTTCTGAATATGCTGTGATTAAAGATAAATTAGCTTACGTAGACAATTTGATATTGGGGGCTGCTAAGCCGGGATGTTCACTAAAATCACTCAACCGGGTTGAGGCGGTTGCTCACCACCTGTTTCATAGGCTTGGTCGGTTGAACCCTGCGGCTGACTCGACAGTTACACTTGATCAACTGAATAGTTTGCGTGAAAATTTAGACCATATCTTACATAAGCTTGATAATATCATGTATAACTTCAAGAGTGGATTGTCGCAGAGACAACCCTCTATACAAACAGCATCAGTGGTGGATGAGCCCGCCAGCGCAGGGAGTGACATTCAGCCTAGCAGCCCTACTAAAGCGATAAAAGTTAATGAGTCCGTTTCAGCTATACATAAACTTGGGATTAGTTTTAATGGGACTACTTGTGTAAAAACTTTCTTACAAAGATTGGATGAGTTGTGTCGCTCACGTCATATTTCAGAGAGTAGACTGTTCAATTCTGCCGCTGAACTCTTTACTGATGAAGCTCTTTGCTGGTACCGGGGCAATCATACCGAGGTGAATGATTGGGGAGAATTAAGAGATTTGTTATTAGAAGAATATCTGCCTACAGATTATGATCATAGATTAATGCAAGAAATAAGGTCCCGCACCCAAGGATCCGATGAAAGCATAGTAAATTACCTTAGTATTATGCAAAATTATTTTATTCGTTTATCAAAACCACTGTCTGAGGAAGATAAATTAAATATTGTTCTATATAACATTAGGCCGTGTTACACTTCTCAATTGGCACTAAATCCAGCGGACTCTTGGGTTGATCTTAAGCGCAAATGCAGGCTTATCGAGATGGCTAAAGATAGGACTCATAATTTTGCTGACCCCCCCAAATCGAGTTCATCTTCTTTGGCTCCGGATCTCTGCTATAAGTATTGCCGGCCCACGCCGAAGGTAGCAGCTGTTCAAGCCACAAATGAGGGCTTTTGCGTGCGCTGTAGGGTTCAGGGACACAGTCTGAAGAGTTGCAAAGCTCCTTTCTGCGTGGTATGCTATAGATGCGGCGAAAGAGAGGTGACTGCAAGAACATGTCCCAAATGCCGGCAGACCAGGGAAAATGCCACAGCGAAGCTTGTGTCTGCGCCAAAAAACTCGCAGGCGTGAGTCGACGACGGTGGACCAAGACATCAGCGCAGGAGTGGTTAAATTGGCTGAAATTCCTGAAAAATTTCTATTATGAAAATAGGAAAAATAATATGTCAATGTCAGGTGTCATTTCCGAACGTCAATGTCACTCGTCGCCGACTCACGTATGTCAAAATAGGGATACCAGACCCTACTTAAAAATTGCCATATATGATATTACATTTAGGGGTTTATTGGACTCGGGGTCAGAAATTTCAATTATTGGCGGAAACGCTTTTAAATACTTTTCTGATATGGGCACAATCCATAAGTCTACCGATTTAGATATAATTAAAACCGCGAACGGTTCCGCTTCACCTGTAACTGGTTATGTATTTTTACCGGTCACAGTAGACGGGCGGACCGCTATTATTAAATTTTATATAGTTCCAGGGGTCTCCACTGAGTTGTTGTTGGGCATAAATTTTTGGAAAGAATTTCAGATAGCGCCAGATGTTCTGTCACTGTTGAAAGATAGGGAGTTCTTACCGTGTAATCAGCATGTTAGTGCAATAACTACGACGGATAAATTTTTAATCGATTTCGAATCACTTACGGAGGTCGAGCGTGAACAGGCAGAAGAGGTTATTAGCGAGTTTGAAAGTATTTCAGATGAGAAAAAAGGGCTCGGTAGAACTCATTTAGTGACGCACAAAATCGACACCGGAGATCATCCGCCAATTAAACAGCGTTATTACCCGATGTCTCCGGATAGGTTGGCCGAGCTGAACAAGCATCTAGATCAAATGCTGGCGGACGACGTCGTGGAGCCCAGCAACAGTGCATGGAATAATCCCGTCACTTTAGTGCGGAAGGCGGACGGAACGTCTCGCTTTTGCCTAGATAGCCGGAAACTCAACGCCATTTCTAAACACGATGCTTATCCTCTACCTTACGTGACTAGTATACTAGATCAACTAAAGAACGCGAAATACATATCGACAATAGACCTAAAATCGGCTTATTGGCAGATCCCGCTAGATGGCGCTGAGAGCCGTGAAAAAACCGCATTCACGGTTCCGTCGCGCGGCCTATATCATTTTAAAGTCATGTGCTTTGGGTTGACATCAGCGCCGGCTACTCAGCAGCGACTGATGGACCGGATTTTGGGGCCGGAATTCGCGAATAATGTAAGCTGTTATTTGGATGACATTATTTTAACTAGCTCAACTTTGACGGAACATCTGGAGTTACTGCGAAAGGTGTATAAGAAGTTAAAAGAGGCCAACTTAACCATTAATCTGGGAAAGTGCCAATTTTTTAGGAAGCAGTTAAAGTATTTGGGTCATGTAGTCGATGAACATGGTTTGCGCACTGATCCTGATAAGGTGAGGGCTATAGTAGATTTTGCCACCCCAACTTGCAGAAAGGACGTTAAACGCTTCTTAGGTACGGCATCCTACTACAGGCGGTTTATTAAAAATTTCAGTAACCGGGCGGGGCCGTTAAACGCTCTGACGTCAACACGTAAGGGGGCCCCTCCGTTCAACTGGTCACCGGAGGCTGAACGTGCATTCGCGGACCTCAAGCGGGCACTGACTAATGCTCCAGTCTTAACATGTCCAGATTTCACGAAAGACTTTACCGTTCACTGTGACGCGTCCAATTTCGGAATAGGGGGCTCACTTACGCAGTTGATCGATGGCGAGGAACACCCGGTCGCGTATTTTAGCCGTTCTCTTGCGCCCGCCGAACGTAATTACTCCGCGACAGAACGCGAGGCATTGGCGGTCGTATTAACTGTTGAGCATTTCCGCCCCTATTTGGAAGGTGACAGGCCGTTCCGCATAATAACGGATCATGCAAGCTTGAAGTGGTTTTTAAATCTGAAAAGTCCTGCCGGTCGGTTGGCGCGATGGGGTTGTAGGCTATCTCCATATAATTTTACTATCGAACACCGCAGTGGTTCTCAAAATATTGTACCTGACGCCCTCTCGCGATCTATGCCAGTGGGGTCTATAGATATTTCACAAATAAATGACCCCTGGTATTTAAATATTATAAAACGTTGTACCGAAAAGCCGCGGGCGTGTCCTAATTTTCAGCTCGTAGATGGTAGGCTTTATCGTTTTACTAAGTCCAACAACAAATTGAGTGGAGATTTCCAATGGAAAGAGGTAATGCCCAAAGAACTTAGGGAGTCTATTATACAGGAAAATCATTCTAAACCTACCGCGGCGCATCTAGGCGTCGCTAAGACGTATCAACGTTTGAAATTAAGGTATTTTTGGCCGGGTATGTACCAGGATACCGCGGAATTCATAAAAAAGTGTTCTATTTGTAACGCTTATAAACATAGCTCACAAGCAACACCAGGTTTTATGGGGGAACCTAAGGTTTGCGGTCGCCCTTATCAGTGTCTGAGCGTCGATTTGGTTGGGCCTTTGCCCGCTTCGCGGCAGCAGAACACGTATTTATTAGTAGTTGTTTGTTGTTTTTCAAAATATGTTTTGTTGTTTCCGTTGCGAAGAGCGACAGGTAAAGTTATTGCGCAGCGGCTCGAAGACCACGTGTTTTTAGTTCACGGCATTCCGCAAATCGTAATCTCAGATAACGGTTCGCAGTTTGTAAGTCATGAGGTGCAAGCGCTTTATGCAAAATACAATATACCACAGGTACATCTGGGGCCGGTATACTGTCCTCAGGTTAACACAGTCGAACGTTATAATCGTACCGTGATTACGGCGGTGTCATCATTTGTAGATAACGATCATAGGACGTGGGACGTTAACATTCATAAAATACAGTTCGCAATGAACACCTCGGTGAACGAGTCCACATCATATACGCCATTTATGCTAGTTTACGGCCGCGAGGCGATCGCCGACGGTAACATTTACAATGATTTTAAAGATGTCAATGAGTTAGTCTGCGCGCCTAGGGATGCTTATGCCTCGAGATTAGGTTACCTCAAAGACATATATAAAACTGTCCAAGAATCACTTATTAAGGCTCACAGTCGTAACATTAAATATTATAATCGAAAACGTCGAGACGTGTCTTTCGACGTTGGCGACTACGTCTGGAAGAGGACGTATAAACATAGCGCTGCGAATAAATACTTCACTGCCAAATTGGCACCTAAATACGAGCGTTGCCGTGTAGTTAGGAAACTATCTCCACTTGTATATGAACTGGAGGACGAGAAGGGAAAATTGATAGGCAAATGGCATGTGAAAGACTTCAAAACCATAGATGCGGGGAGTGATTAGTTTTTCTTAGTGATAAATATTGCTATTTACCTTACCTACTAATGATATAGCGCTGCGCGTCAAATTATGGTGCCTATTATTATTATTTTTTTTTTTTTTTTTCTTTCTTTGAACACTGTGTGTGGGCGGTGCAGAATACTCACACCGCAGTACTCCACTCTCTGCGTGTCGTAAGAGCCGACTTACGGGAGTAAAAGCGCCATCTACCATCGCGCCCGCGTATTACGTAGCAAGGGGGCGACCTCTGTGGTGCGGATTTCAAACGACCACAAAGGGCGGTCTACCTACATTACCTACGTACTACGCAGGAATTCGGTTGCTTGTCATTACGGTGCTACTCTGTGGTGCGGATTTAAACGATCATAGGGCATATTATAGCACCAATAATTACTATTTTACTTACATACTTATTATACGCAGTATACTGCTGCAATTTTTTTTTTTTCTTTTCTTTTATAATTAGGTTCTGGTTTAGGTACGGTGCTACTCCGGTGCGGTCTATCTTGTGGCGCGGATACAAACGGCCACAAGGCAGCACTAGCGCCATCTACTATCTTACTACGTACTACGCGTATCTATTTGGTTGTTATATTATGTATGTGAGCCGAGTGTTGGTGTTGGGGCTTGTCTAGTTTGTTGCGTTTTACATCAGTTTTGCTTGAGGGCTTGAAGGGATTAGACGACTGAGGTAATTTGGAAAGAGGAAAGTTAACACATTTAATCTGTATCATGCCGACACGCTTTGTCGTCGGTATTTGATATGTTTTTTGGCAATTTTACTACCGTCAGGAATTATAATGTGGGCATAGACAAATTAAAACGTCTATTCCACAGATGGACAATCTAAATTTTTTCAATCATTTTAAAGTAGTTTCAGGAGAGTCGAGCGTTCTTGTCAGTTATTGCGTGTCAAGCATCGCAATATTAGATCATGGGCTTGTCCAACACCCAGTCACTGAAATCATGTGCTCGTCAAGCATCAATTCTGGACGATAAAAATAGGACTGACAAGCCGATGCAAAATGAATGACTGACAGGTAGGTTTGATCATTTAGAGGGGGAAGCCGTAGGAAAAGTAGTAGAGGAGTAATGAGCAAACCCAACACCGCTCACAGGGGCACATACATTTTCCACTTAAATATGTAATTTTTTATATTTGGTTTTAGGTATGATAAACAGTAGGGTCAATTATTATTAAAATATTTTATATTAGTTTTTTTTTATGTATTGGTTTATGTAGAACACAACAGTCGAGTAGTTCTTATAAGTTTTGTTCTTTCAATTTTATAATTTGTCATATGTGACAGGCATTTACATTGACTGATGATGGATTGCTTTCTGCAAAGTAGGGTTATAGTTTATTTGCGGTGGAGCAGTGTGGTTGGACGTGGGCGTCCGGAGAATTCCCTACGTGAATTCTTGCGTGCCGGGGGACTACTGTAGCGTTGTTTTTTTGGTGTATTAAACTAAATGAATGATAGTTTAGTTGATTTCCCTTGAAAGAGTAGTTTTTCAAAGTATAAAGGTACTTTTTCCTATTAATGATAAAATTTTATTGTTTGGCAGTAAGCCTCATGTCCTTTTCCTTATTTCCGTAAAAAGTTCATTTTAAATTTTCGCGTCATCGACTTTAAAAAAAAAAAAAAAAAAAAAAAAAAGAATTAGAATCGTATTTCCCATATAATCGACTCCCCCAGGCCGCCCACTGATCGGGGCGCGTGCAGTTATGACTTCCGATGTCCAAGTCTTGATGTTGAGATCCTTTTCTGTAGTCCTCAAAAGTTGGTTAGTTCCGCGAAGTTGTTTGACCGTAGTTCCGTTGTGTTCGCTGACGTCCATCGCTTCCTTGCGGGCTGCGCAGCGGGGTTTGAGTGGCGGCGATCTTGTCGGTCGGCGGTCAAGCCATACCAATCGCTGAGCTCTCGTTGGACCCGCCGGAATGTGTCCGAAATCTTGGAATGCATCGGAAGGAAAGTCGAGTCGTTGAACTTTAAAATATCAGCTGGTGTGATTGAGACATTACCTATTTAATTCTTCCTTCGAAAATAACTTCATTTTGATATATTTTATTCAGACCAGTGTCTGATTACGCTAAAAGTATTCGGCCTTTTGGAGCCTATTTATTCAGACCATCGAATTTGACCAGGTTTGTGGTTTTTTTTACTACAGATTTTCGTTGACTGGAATCTTGGAAATTGTTTTATCACGGTACCTATTCGTTGTTTACAGGGATTTCTGGGCTTATTTCGCTACTAAGAGAAGCTGCTGAGTGCTTGTACCCATTTGGTGGATTTAAAACCATATTTATCGTTTCACAAGGAGCCGGAGGTAACCTGAGACAATCTATACTTTATTGTTATTCCCTATTAGGTACCTAGTTTTAAATGCCTGGAATTGGTCTAATTACTACTCTCAATTTCAGATCTTTTAGAGTGTAAAAGATCCTTGCAAATTGAGAGAATTATTAATCTAACTCGGCCATCAGCCAAAATATTTTGACCTTTCATCTCTTTTTTTAGTCAAGTGAAACCTAATTTTGGCTGCAGGTAGAATCGTTAAACAGAAAATGCTTTCATGGATAATATTTATTGTCAAAACCAACACTTTAAACAGCAGGAATATTTAGCTTTCTTGTAATAATTATGTTCTTTAAAATTATGAGCTATTAGTAAAATCTATGGGTTGATCTGGGTCGCCGTTGTTAACCACAGTACTGTTCCCCGAATACAGGTGAAGAAGCTTATACGGGGCCACGTTCCCAGCCCACTGCTCCGTTCGTCCAAGTAGTCTGAAGGCTAGACGTCGAGAGAAAGAAGTCGAGTTATACCCTGACACTCGTCACTCGCTAACGGCTCCTAGGAATCAATAATCAGCAGCCGTCGAATCTGTTCAAATAGGTACTATTTAACTGTAAAATCTACCTAACATTTAAACTAACCGAAGCGGCAAGTAATCCTCGGCAACAGATAGTCTCCGGACTCTAATATTTAGGCATTCTAGTTAAGTCTCGAGCTAGATTTTTACAAGATACTATTCTACCTGATATCCTTAGGGCAGGCATTCCTTACCCACATTATCTTTGAGTTAGTTTTAAGAGTTAACCACTTTTCTTATATAACCACTGGGGAAGCAGACGATATTTTTATTGTGTTATTTATATGTGTACCTCAGTGAAAATTCAGCGGTTAACAGTCAGTGATTGCAAAGATATTTATTATTATATAGAATCAAAAGGAAGTTTCAATAAAACTGTATTTTGGTATTTACCTTACATGTAGTTGTGTTCTTTATTTTCCCTAAATATGTCATTATGGTAAGTACCGCACGATTTGTATTTACTTACTCTTCTTGAACAGAGGGCAAGAGAAAAACTACATTACAGTAGGTATATTATTTAGGTAGAAAAATCGGCTCAGCCAAACGTGAGATAATCGCGGAGAAACATACAAACTGATAACTTACCTTCTTTTTTTGAAGTCGGTTAAAAAGACTACACAACGGTATCCCTTCCCCAACAAAAAAAATCATCTAATTCGGTTCATAAATAACAAAGTTGTCAAGTTAGTTGATTTAATATCATAGTATTTTCAGGATTACTTGTAAACTACTGAACCGATTTGAAAAAAAAATAAATGGGACCATCTCGCAAGAAAACTCAATCGAACTAAAAAAAAATTATCGAAATCGGTCCATAAATGTCGAAGATACGCGCGAACAACGATAAAAAAAAAAAAAAAAAAAAAAAAAAACATACAATCGAATTGAGAACCTCCTCCTTTTGATGAAGTCGGTTAAAAAATAGGAACAAGTTATTTGCCATGATGTTTGTAAGTTACTGCGTGGTATTTACACCAGACGATCTAAGTATGAATACTTAGATCGTTAAGTAAGTAAGTAAGGGTGTACGCAACGAAGTCGGTTATAAATGAACTACCGTGTGCGTCATTCAATGATATCCGCAACAACAGCTTTAATAAACGTGTCAAAGAATCAATAGATTGGCATATTATCTGAAAATAAACCTATTTCGTCTTTACCATGGCTTTGGGCTGAAGCTGAAACACATAAATCTTTAGCAACATATCGTCAGCGCACAAAGGAAGATCGTGTTTTCGCGAATTATTCCGGGAAGTACTGATAGAGGCGAATAGCGGGTTGGCTGCGTGCGATTATTCAGATATCGCGAGCACACAAGCTCGCGTCGTAGCTACGGAGGCGCGCGTGTGTGCGTGACATTGAACTTCACACTTCACGCGGCGCGGCGCACGAGTTGCGTAACCCGCGCGCGCCACCGCACCGACCGGGTTCACACATCTACTTGTCACAACGCACGCGCAAATAACTTGCTATCTCGCTATGATAAAACTGTAGTACTATCTTACATGTTCCCAAAGTAAAATAATTTACGTGTAAGTATCTCATTATTTCGATTATCGGTTTCATAGCTCTTACAAATAATTTTGAAAATTTTGTAGATTTCAGATAATAATTTCAATTAAAATGTACTTAACAATTAAAAAACATCCCCAGAATAAGTCTGGATAAGTCTAATATCTATTATATAATCTAGAATAATTTTGCGAATAAGTGCAAATAAAAAAGTAGTACAATGCCAGTAAATAGTTTTTGGTATAAAATATTCACCAAAATAACATTTCAATATGTATAACTTTACTGACAAGAAGTATATTTTAGGATGTTTGAGGAAAAATAATTTGAGACGTTGGAAACAATCCATTTACAAATATAGTACATTCATTATTGATTTTTTTAGTGGCATAATTAATAGTGAGTACGTTAATTTATAATATAATACGTTATAATAGACAACTCTCCCGCCCCCCCCCCCCACAACCGCGTTTTGCAGATTTTCTAAATTTTCAAGAAAACGATACAAGCTAGGACAAAATGGTCTAAGGCTAGATGAATCTATATAAATAAAAATGAATCGCCGAAATGTATGTAAGCGCATAACTTTAGAACGACTGCATCAAATTAGATAATTCTTTTTTTGTTGTGTTTGCTATTATCAGGAAAAGGTTTGTATGAAAGAAAATTTTCAATAAACGAAAGGATGTAAAAATATTTTTGCTCTTTTCCGTCATAGAAAATGAATTGCCGAAATGTACTTTAGAACGACTGCACCAAATTACATAATTCTTTTTTGTTGTTTATTATTTATCAGGACAAGGTTTGTAAAAAAAAAATTTTCTAAAAATTTACGGAAAGACTAGAACTGACTAAGAAAACTAACTGTTGCCTACAACTTTCTATACCTGAATTAGTTACCTATTTCCGTGTTTTATTCTGATGTTTGGACATTTTCATGAAAATAAAAATACATACAGTCTAGAATAGAACATAATATTTATTTATTTGCTTAAAAAGTGGTAAGTATAAAAGATGTTAAATGTATATGAAGCCGCACACTTTTCTCCAGATACTGGCATGCAAATCTATCTGAATATTTTATTTTATTTTATTTATTAAGGAATAGGTATTATTTTTATTTATAATCCCAAAATCCACAGCACTTAAAAAATAAACATAGTGATTATCTTACAAATTTTGCTTAATGCCAATAACGGACTTACATTTTACTTTTTTATATTGTTTTATAAACACAATTCTCAAATTACATTCGCCTTTGCTAAAAGGATAATAACGACTATGCTAGTGAAGATCACGTTGTTTTTAAGTAAACATATTGATAACCGGAATGCTGAAAAAGTTATCACTAAATTACCGTTTTTTTATATTTTATCGCGATGTAAAAAATATGAATATTTTTGTGTTCAGTTATATTTCACAGAGAGTCAGTTGCAAGAACGATCTTTAAAGTTAATGCGTCATTAACGAAACGAAAAGAAGACTCTGGCCACTCGCTACTGTAAAATGATATTTGAAGGTAAATAAATATTTTTGATTTTTTGATTTGATTTTTGATTTTTTTGATTAAAGGTATCACCGTCCTTTACTTCTTTTAAAAGAAGAAAAAGATGGCGATACATTTAATGAAGCATTAACTTTAAAGATCGTTCTTGCAACTGACAGAGAAGTGAGCAAAATTTTAAAAACAGTCGTAAATACTATCATAGATTTCTCACTAAAATTTGATAAAATGAGTCACGCTCTTTGAGGCGATGAGCGTGAGCGCTCCGTAGTCACGTGCAGTCATTTTGACACTGACATTGACCGCACGATGGCAATTGGCGCACCGCGCGCCGCGCCGGGTGATGTAGGTACATGACCGCATTTCTTCATACATTACTCTGATATTTAATGATTGTCATGAAGAGACAGTTTCACTTTTAACTGGGAAACTTTTTACTCATGCGCATCACAAGAAGAATGAGGCAATTTCACTGTTGCTGAATAGTTAGTAGTTACGATTATCTTTTTAGTGTAGTGCTCCTACTTTTAAGTTCGATCTAGGTTGGTAATTTATTGACATCCACTGTTAGTACAAATCGAAAGTTTTCCACTAAATCAATGTAATTCCTAAAACAACAACTACACTTACAGTGCACGTGGTAGATATAACCTTATAAGCGACAAACAGATTTGACGAGTTTACGTGTCCTTGTGGTTAATACTAATTTGCAACCGGTCGCTTCCGCGAGGCGACGAGGTCGCGGTCGCCCCAGTAATAACGATATTTATTGGCGACGCAACCGCGTTGTTTCCGCAACTTACAATAAGCAATTAATCGCTCTTTATTTGTATTATATTTATTAATTAATGGTACATAGTATACTTAGGGATTATCGTTTAAACTTTTTTATAAAATTATAATTTAATTAGACTCTATCTAGCTGATTCTAGCTCTTGAATCTCTTTCTTTTATTAAAGTATTTCCAATCAAAATTATTCCAATGTAGTCAACCGTTTAGATTTTAGTTAGGAACAAATAGGTATTTAGGTAGATTCGCGGCGGTCGGCCTCCGCATATAATAATCAATATTGGCAAGTCCGGGTGACGCAGGAGGAGAGGCGCGGGCGCGGGTGCGCGAGCGGACAGCCTATCTGACTGTACAAATAGAGGCGACCTTGAGATTCGGCGCGCGCGACAAGGTCATCGCGCAAATTGTTATCAGTGTGACGTCAGCGCGTGACCTCCACTGAGGTGCCCGACGCCCGTGAGATAGCGATACCGACCGATAGTGTAGAGTCGCATGCGCAGATTCGCCGCCGCGCGCCGCCCGACGCCACCTGCCTGCTTCCGTGTTGTACCGTCGGTCGTCGGCAACAGGCGCCAGACTACAATAACTGCTTTAGCTATGCCACTTACTAATTAGCTAATGTGCAGATATTAATAGGTGTGAGTAAACTAAAATTTTACGTAATTATGTTATGTTGTAGATACCCTTTATAACCCAATATTATAACGCAGTACTGTAATGTCGTGAAAATGGAAGCTTTGTTTTATTGCTGTATTTAAGCCAACTAACTTCAATTTTTATTCGCGAAAAGTCACGGGGATGAATGTGATTGCAGCTATTTGTCGTGTCACAAGTATTTCAGCGACTGGAATCGTGCCAAAGTATCATGCGATTGGAATCACTTTCTACAAGTTTATCGTTGCCGTCCGCAAAAATATTGCGTCGACCTTGTGTTTTCATGGTCGTGCAAAAATATCAACTTGACATTCAACTATTTCCCGATCTTTGAGTTGCTAACCAGGAAGCAGCGGTTAACATTGACCACACCTCACACCTCGAGGCCAAACTCAAACAGATAATAGAATTTGCTTGCTGAACTGTTTACTTTACTAGACTTTATGTGACGTAATTAGTTTAACGAATTTTATTTATGCTTGAATTACCGATACAAAAAAGCTGCATTAGTATGTTTACTCTTGGTACTGTTTATTAAAAATTTATAAAATTCTTCTTACAGAAAGTAAAAGTTAATAATACACCAGGCAGTAGCAGTTAATTATATTTGGCTGTTTTAGTTAATAGGCATCCGAAATAATACTCAAAGTCAGTTAAATGATAATGGCTGACCTCGTCCATTTAAACCGCAAGGATTTTCCTGTTACATCACTCCAGGAAGATGAGGCTGCTATACGGCTTCCGCTGAAGAAGCAGCTACTGGGTGGTTCTTGGGAGAGCAATTTTTGAGTGTCACAGACTCATATCTCCTATAAAAACAAATAATTATGATTAAAACTATCATTACATCGTTTCTACATTTCATTAAGCATAGTGTCATATAGATTTTACTGGTTAAAAACTACGTAGATTGGAGTAACTCACCCTCAACACCTCAAATCCGGTTAATTTTGCACGTTTTTACGTGTCACACGGGCGCCGGCTTATGAGAAATCGCGGATATTTTTGAAATCACCCACGTTTTTAATCAGTTTTGTACACACATTTAAAATAGACATATCACGTTATATACTGATCAAATTTTAAATCCTATCGGAGGGAAACTTTTGATTTTATGGACCTAAGTAAGTATGTCACACGCCTAGCTACTTTTTCACTGCGCCCTCTTGCGAGGGCCATTGCACTGGACTGGCTAGGCACAGACAAATAGTGATTGATGTTTTCGAATCGACAGTTACACCGCTACTGACAGGTAAGATGGCTGTGTTGCTGTTTCCTACGCTTTTGGTGCAAGACTAAGTTCTACGATTTTAAAAATTTTGGTTCTCATTTCTAATGTATTTCCATGTCACATTTTTGCAATATAATTGTGCTATTTTTTGTAAACGGGTTCTGAGGTGTAATACCTTACTCCCAAATGTACTTAACCAGTAACAAAGTAGCAGGTTATATCTTTTCAATGCCGATAAATTTCAAAATTAATACTTTTTGGTAATTTCCATGGCGTAATTTCCATGTATAAAACACCATGGAAATTACATAAAGCCCATGGAAATTACTTTGTTTTATTTTTGAAGTGTGAAAGTGAAAGTGAAATAAGCTTTATTCAAATAAACTTAATTATTAAGTACTTTTGAATCGTCTATATTTTCCTACCACCCGTTCCAGACTTTTTTAGCTGACAAGAAGAACAAGAAGATACAGATTTGGTTTATTATATCAGCCGCTCGACACTTACTGTTGGGTGTAGGCCTTCCCCAAGGTTCTCCACAACGATTGGCCCTGCCCTGCCCACATCCAGCTTCCTCCGACCTTCACCAGATCGTCGGACTAATTTGTCAGGGGGTGGAGGTATCCGGTGCGCGATCACTATTCCAGAGCCACCGGTTTGTCTCGCTATGTCCGCTCACTGCCACTTCAGCTGTCCAATCCTTGAAGTGATGTCGGTTACTCTTCAGCTGTGCAATTGTTCAAGTGATGTCGGTTACTTAAGTTCTTCTACGGATCTCTTCATTTCTGTCGCCAAACAAGGCAAGTTGGCAACAACACACACACTGTCGTTTTGAGACACTGAAGTAAGTTGGACGCAAACAATTTTCGAAGCTTTGAGTTGGATCTGACGAGAGGTCTCTTCCTCGAAATTGGACTCACTTTACTAGAACTGTATGTCCTAGGTATAATTAATAGTCTGGATAATTTGAGTACACTGTTCCTAAAGCTTCTAGAAAACTCTGAGTATCGGCTTTCCGTCAGCTCTCAGAAGTTCTCTAGTGAATCCATCGTCAGTATCGTCACCCGCCACCTTGTTGTTTTTTAGCTGTTTGAGGGCCATACTATCCTCAGGCTGGCGTCCTGGATATCTTTGGTAAAGTGTCGGGTGAGCTTGGCTTTCGTCGATCCTGTATTAATTTCTTCGCTACTCAAAAAATAAAATCAAAAGCAAAGCAAGTGGCTTTGCTTTTGATTGAAATACTCGTACATAGGTCAGTTACACTCCAGTCTCCCAGTATGACGATATGTGCTGGTGGTTACTCTACTCTATGGGCGGTATGGCTTCGTATGCAGAACTGCCACACCGGTGTAGGTCGCATTATCACCTGACTGTGGGCTGCCGTGTTACCGTCGTCCGCCAGTTGCCGAGTTGCTGCTGCAGGGCTTAGTTGCATTTGATTGCAGACCTAGAAAGCTAACTCCAATCTTCACTCATGAGGGGTGGTATACCTTGCTGCTGTCCAGTGTCGGTGGTCAGGTCACCATTGTTGAGGAAGGCAGGTCACGTCGTATATTCAGCAAAAAGGGAAGTATGTACTTCTGCCGGGCTAGGAGTCTGTGCCCGGGACTTGCAGTCCAACTGATCTGCATTAGAACTTGTATCGTTATACAGAGCAGTTTGGTAAACTTAGTCAGCGTTATTGTTTGAAGACCATACATAATTAGTGAAAACTAGTCTTTAGTAAATGAGTATTGACCTAGGTCGTACAGATTGTTGATACTTTTTACTAAATATTTGTTAATTTTATTATTATGATGCTCATCCATAATATGCAATCAATAATATACTCTAAAAGAAATTTATTAATTAATAACATTATTATTTATTACCTTCATGTTTCTACATTGAGTTCCTTTGTAAGTTTTTTATATTAATCTACTATTTTTGCTAAATATTTAATTATAATACAATGTACAGTTCTTAATACTACACCAACTATCTTTTATTTGAGCTTTAATTTCATATCTGACATGATGTTGACCAAAATTTTATCTGCTAGGTAATTTCCGTGGTCTTTACTGTAATTTCCATGGATCGCAAATTTTCTATATTTTTTTTAGCAAAAGTATGCATTCGCTACGTGGCGAATTTTGATATAATGTTTGAATTTGCATAAGCTTTCAATTGTTTTGTGTAATTCACTTTTATTTAGTGATTTCAAAAAGGCTGTGGAAATTACACGGAGAACACTTTTCCGAAGAACTACCCTACTATTAAAATGACGCCTGAAATTGACTTTTGATTCGATAGAAACTTTTGTGCTTGTGACTTTTGCCTTACCTAAGGCTCTCCGCTGCGTTAAGCGGGACACGCGCGCGGGGCGACATAGATTAGAGCTTACTCATGCACTGCAAGCATCTGTCCGTCATAAAAACCAGCATTCTATATTCCCGCGCCGTGTACCCGCAGCGGAGAGTCTTAAAAAAACAATTTGACTGTTCGTCAATGAGCCCTCATTGACGAACAGTCAAATTGTTTTTTTTTTTTTCAAATGACAAAAAATTGTAGGATCGATAGATGGCGTTGATAAAAACGTACGATGCGTCAATGTGGTTTTTTTACTAAGCTAAAAGGCAGGCAGATGTAACCCTAAAATGTTTCTCTTTGGGCAGATGTCAGTCAGCGAGCGCTTACTTGCCTCTTTGGTATAGGCCGTTTATTTTTAAAAGCCAATTTTGACACTTCTCTTTCCATCAACGCCATCTAGTGAGGCAAATAGTTACTATTTTTTTTTAAGTGTCACTTTGAAAAGCCCTCATTGAAACGGATTCGTTTTCATACAGTTTTTGAGCTTCGTGGATTTCTTTGACGCTACCCTACAGGCAGCGTAGTTTATAGTGCTGCCAATATTATCATCATGTCTTGTTTAGTTACACTTGAAAATGTTATCAATTAAGATATCGCCTACATTTAGAACGTATGTAAAATAAAGTAGAGAATAAATGAAAGTAGTTATTTTATTTCTCATACTCGGAATGTGACGTATACTTAAACCGAGCAGTGGGTGGAAAACACTGCATTCCACCCTAGGTCTGAAATAATTTTAAAAATACAACTGAATTTGGTTATACGTAGTTGACCATAGAATGACCTCATCAGTATAATGAAAATATGGTTTAGAGTACAGTTGCGAGTTGCAACCTAGCCCTAGGTTAACAATAACCTACTTGTTTGTGTATAAACGCTATCATCGCCAGTGCGAATTAAAAACTTTGGGCTGGACAAAACGAAACCATTTTGATTGCAAGTAAAAGTAAAAGAAAACTGAAACAGATCAATGTCAATAATTATTACGAAGAAAGAACTAGAATATATTATGAGAAAAAAAATCTAAAGTTTTATTTTAAAGAAAACTAAAAGAATGCATCCTATAATGTTCATATAAGTTTGTAATTATAAATTAATAAGTAATAATCGTGTATACACGCTAATGATCACATACGTTAGTTACTGTTCTTGTATTACTGTTCTATAGAACAGTAATATAGTTAATATAAATTGAATTTATTAAAATAACCTAGTTTTGTAAATTGTCAACTAAAATAAAATTGCTATGTAGAAATTGAGAAAGATAATAGTAAAGATTAGCAATAATTACAACTAGAACTTATTGATTTTACCATTACATATTTTGATTAAAATTCCAAATTAAAATTCAATAAATACAGTGTTCTATCACTTCTGTGGTCAAAGCAACTATTCAAACATAATTTTATTATCATTACAATCCACTTTAAAAAAAAGCTATTCGACAGGTCAACACTTTGTATGGGGAGTGGTCACGAAAAGAACGTGAAGTAGTCGATAGAGTAATTCTCTATGAAATAGTAGTTTATGATACAAGGTTGGTAAGGAGTTTTAAAAAACCTTAACAACCGTGTGCCATACTACGTTTTTCAATACATTTGCGAGAAAACATTATAGGTACTGCTGAAATTGTAATCTATACATATAATAAAACTGTAAATTCTAAATATTTGTGCGCGAATTACGCAAAAACCGCTAAACTAATTTTAATGGATTTTTCACAATTTAGTAGATTGTGGTCCAACTTAAAATCTAAGCTATGTTTCATCAAATTCGGGTGGGTGGAACCAGAGAAACAGCTTGAACTCTCCGTAGTACTAAGCTTTCATACACTAAAGGGGTCATTTTAAACTGGTTGCAATATTTTTCTACTGTCCACGCGGATGAAGTCGCGGGCGGAAGCTAGTAGAAATTTAAAAAAACGTTCGTAAACAAAAACGCACGGCGCCGGCGTGCGGTAAAATCAACTTTCCGCACGCTGTACTACTCCGTAAACAAAAACGCACGGCGTGTAGTAAAATCAACTTTCCGCACGCTCGACTGTCATCGTAAACTTACATTTTCGAGCAACTGTATTGAAAAATCTTTTATTTTCGGCGGTAGATGGCGATGTACTCCCAAACAAAATTATTCAATTGAATGTTTTTACGCGCGTTATTTTTTAGGGTCGATCATCTATGCGAATATGTATAGGTTAACCATTTTCAATTATGAAAATATAGGCAGTGACAACGAGGCGAGGCTATAATAAGCATATTATAGCCTCGTTAAATTAGTAAAATTTATATTACATAAGATAGCTCCGTTTATCTGGAAAGTAAACCAGGGTGTTTAGGTGAGATGAGCGCGACCTGGATCTATACGGGCGCAAGAGAAATCCGGGTGGCGGCGCGGCGCGGCCGTGGGCGCGGGAGAAAGGACCCCGTCCGTCCTTGTGGTTCACTCTCACTACTATCTCTTTACTTTTTAAGCCTCAATGCTGTCGTGAGAAATTACAGTTGTACATGAAAGAGAAGTCATATTGTTTCATGCACAATCACCACCTACACAGTAGAGGCGGAGAAATGTCTTTAGATTATAAATAATCTAAGTGTTAGTATGCTTAGTTTACAGAAAATGTGTTAATTTCTAATTCTACCAGAAAATCAATTTTCTTTGCTTAGTTTTCATAAAAAAAACATAAAATTATCTTGCACCACGTTATTTGTCACAGAAAACAGAAAAGTGTATTGGGGTTTCAGGTACAAACTAATCGCGCCGATGTCAAGTTGCCTTTTTTGTACGAGAGAAGTTGTAAAGACAGCTTGGCCTGAAAAGCTTACTAATTATTAATAGAAGAAAATATACAAACTCAATGAATTTTGTATTTTAGACGCCTGTAAGTACGTAGTTGTAATGTATCAATAACAAATAGAGTTGCAAAAGAGCACTTAATAAATATCCCCAACGCAGAAAGTTCAGTATTTACAAGCGATATCGCCTCAATTTCACTAGCGACATATGGCGAGGGCGCGGCTGCGCAAGAGCAGCTGCCAACGCCGACAATGGCGGAGAAAACGCGCGGATGCTGTCATCGGCCGTGGCTCGTCTGACTTACGGCTTACAGAATCTACATACAATCATCACAGATGTGGGTCAGGGCAGTGGGCCGCGCGCCACGCGCCGCGCCGCTGCATCGGTAGGTGCGTTTAATTTAAAAGGGCTTTATACTTTTTGACAAAATGTGTTTTTTTTAAATAATCTTTTTAGTTTGTAATTTCATAAAGGTATTCAAATTTTATTACATTTTGTTAATTTTAATAAATAGTTTTATTTTAGAATTTATACGAGTATTTTTTTTACCCTTATAAATTTAATAATGATATGGATCTTGTCTGAAATAAATGTATTTTATTTTATTTTAATAGTTTAAACGCGAAATCACGCCCAAACCGTTGGTTTGAAGGTCCCATCAAAATTATCATAAAAGATTTAGTATTTTTTTATTGGATGACATTACACTATATTTTTCGACTGCATACCTATACCCAGACCACTAAGACCTTAGTTTTTGCTGAAGATAAAAGTTGTGCTAATATTTTTTTTATTCACAAAAAGTAAACCAAATACTAGAGTTTGATGATAAATGGATATAAAATATGCGAGTGCGAGCGTTACCAAAGCAAAGCCACATTCATAATTAAAGTTTTATTGCCTGATTCTTGACAATGACGTGTGGAAAAAAAAAAAACAATTTACCCTTTTTTATTTTTACTACAGCTACAGACACATGGCAAACGAATGTTTGAATTATTATTATATAGAGTCAAAAGAAAATCTCAATAAAACTGTATTTTGGTATTTACTGTACATTCAGTACCGTACATACAGTATAAGTTATGGTTAAAGCATTCCCAATTGAATATCAGTCACAGAAACAAATAATCAAAGCACTGAAATAATAATTATGACATTTTTATAAAAAAAACTAAAATCAAAGATTAAGATAAATTGAATTAATTTAATTTAATTGATTTAAAATGAATTGATAAAATTAGATTGAGTATTTAGATTTAAAATGAATTGAAATGTATAAATTGTTTTGATTGAATAAAATAAAATGCATTATTTTAAAAATAAAAATAAATTATATAAATTGAATTAAAATAAGTAAAGTATTACATGGCAAGACTAATATTCTCAAAAAACTGTACTCTTTAAAAATAAAACGCAAGTAGGTTGCAATGACAAGAGTGAAAGTAATGTTTTCACTCTACTTAGTACCAGAACTAGAAAAACTATGTGCGAATACTATTTTTGTTAAAAGCATGGCCTTATTTGTGAACTCGTGTAACGCAAGGGACATTTTGTACGACTTCGCCACAATAAAATCGCCACATAAAAACTTTTTAACGTTGATGTGTTTTTTCGTGCCGGTCGGTGACCTGCATTCGCGAACCACATCGTGCGTCTTTTTCCGATTTATCGCAGTTTACATTAGGCTCTGCTTTCTTTTTTGTTAGACCCGCTGACAAATGAGACAAGAGCGACAAACGAGCGCAACGACCGTCTTTAAGGCACTTATTTTCGGAATTAGAAACTCGAAATAGCATTTTTAAACGGAACGATTAAAATCATGAGCGTATTTCAACAAGGGATTTATAGCTGTCTAAGTCAGAGAATTTCAGTGATTCCTTTTTCATGTAATTTATAATAGCGCCGTGACAATGTTTTTAAAGTTATACGCAGGCGCCCTTTTTTGAGATGAGTTTCAATTATTTTGAATAATAACGTTTCTTTGGTTGAATGTTGAATGTAAACAACATCGGCCGTTGTAACTATGACACAAAATATAATACACACATAAAATATGAATCAAATTAAATAGGTATACAAGTGACCAAAGGTTTTCAATATCTGAAAATGTCACTATATCTACAATAGAAAAGCAAGTCATCAAGACATGGCTTAAAGGACTTTGCATCCAAGACAAAAATCTTTAAAAAAATGGTCTGTTTGACAATTTGACAGTGACATTTCTTTGTTTACATTTTTGCTACGAGATTAATAATCGGACTTTCAGCGCGGCAAGGTCAGTTTAGGTCATAGATATAGTATAGGTAGTGGCTTAGCTGGAAGAAATGCATCGCTGCAGCAGAGTGCAAAGACATCGTGAGTGCGGCGCAAAAGCGCGCGTTATCGGCGCACACGTGGCGCGCTGCGTGCGTGCACCATGTCCCCGTAACGTGATCGGACGCATGTAGGTACCTTCCCATCGCTACTACACCTTGCGGAGAAACATGCACTCTTTTTTACGACTTCATGATTTCTAGAAAAATACAAAATTTAACAAAATTGAAAAAAAATCTCTAATGCGGGTGAGGCTGGGGAGCGGAAAAACCTGTGGACCTTACTCAAATGAAATTCTCTTATACAAAGTCGAAAAAGGGAATTAGTGAGTGGCAAAAGCGATTTCAACAGTTAGAAATTCATAAATTTATTTATCGTTTTTCTTTACCTTCGATATAGGGGAGTACCTATAGCATAGGTTTTATTGTCTTTACAAGTACATTTAGCAAAAAAAATGTTTTGCATTGATTTGCCATACATTATTGAGACTCCCAATGTCAAACGAAATGATATAGCTGACATAAAGACCCTAAAAAAAAATGTTTTTACTATACATAGGTACTTTACTTATCCATCAAATGTCGCAGTATAAAGATTAATAAGTATTACGATTACTCAGATGCCTTAAAAGTGGTTTAAGGCGCGGTTGTAGTGAAACTAGCGCCGCCACTACATTTATTTTTATTACTCGTAAACCAAGTCAATATTTAAAAAAGCTCATGTAATAATCTCTTAAAAGTCTCTGTAAGTTTTAAAATCCATTATGGCTCAAAGTGGCCACTTTTGGCAATTATGAATTTTAAAACTTACAGAATGAATGATAACTGTTTAAGAGTTATTCAAAAAATATTGGAGACAATTTAAGAGATTATTACATGAGCTTCTTTTAAATATTGACTTGGTTTACGAGTAATAAAAATAAATGTAGTGGCGGCGCTAGTTTCAATACCTACAGCGCCTTAAACTATGATACAAGGTGCTACCAAATAGTTACAGAATGTAAAAAAAATACAAATTGTTGGCACCGAAACAAGTGAAGCTTTTATTTTCTACAAGGTTAATTTTTTCAACGCGCTCTCTTTTAAACGTTCGCTTTTTTGCAAAGTGTGGGCAGTTTGTTTACGGCTGCGATCTGCTTCTGATTTACAACTTTACATACACACCAAATTATATTTTATTTGAAATCAAGGTCATGGCACGTTCTGCATATGTTAGGTACGTAAGCAATATCTCTACCTAAGGAACGAGCATAATAGATGCTTTTATAGGATAGCTGTACGTCAACATATTTTTCATATAAGTAGATAGGCGCCAAAACATTTTGCGTCTTTGTCTCATAATTGTTACTCATTGTTTGTCTCTTTTTAAAATATATGGAACTTTATTCCAAAATTTTACGTACGTAGGTATTTAACGTAAAACTTTCCTAAACTAATACAATGTTTTAGCTGACAGTTAGTATGAGAAGACCAACATTTTATGTCGTTTTTCGACTTTCGACCCATGTGCAAAACTGTTGTTTCATAGTGCAAATGTAGTACATAGTACAAGTAGTGTAAATGTTTACTTTTATAGTACCTAAGTATTATTAACATATTGTAAGGCTTTTGAGCGAGATAAACCTAACGCAAGTGTATCAACTACTTACTAGGGTTGTCTCACCACTTGTTTGGTATAGAAAATTTAATTTAATTTATTATTGGTAGAACACTCCCATAAGTTATTTAAAATTACTACAAAATGACGGTGTATAATTGTGACGATCGATTCAATTTTAGCTCTGTATAAAGAAACTTCTCGGCGACAAGGTGCTGACTGCTGACAGACTGTACCCGAGTGAAGCGATCCGAGAATCATTGTCCATCTGGACGATCGCTAAGCGCATGTGACACCCGCAATTATATCTTCTCATATTATGTTTCATCCCAACGACAAATTCAGTATTAGGCTGCGATTTAATTACATACATTACCTGAAGTGTTACAAAATACCCCTAATTGTAGATAGAGACCATCAAACTGAACAACTTTTACGATGGTACCAACTCTGAAATCGCGAAAAAAACAACTGTTTCATACAAAAAAAATAACGAAAATATCAAAATGTATGAAACAGCGGATTTTTTTCGCGTTTTCAGAGTCGGTTCCGTAGTAAAAGTTGTTCAGTTTGACAGTCTCTATCTACTATATTCGGCATTCGGTTATTTTGTAACGCGTTGAATAACAAATTATGAATGGAAACGATAATTGTCCTTAGTGGCAGACACTGCGTTGAGAAGGATATTTTTAATATACTCATCAACTTTGTCTAGGGATACAGGTGTTGTTTTCATACAAACGAGGTAACTTTGAAGCCTTGGTTTTCTGCCAGCGATGTACCATGCTGTGATCTGATGATGGTCATCCAGGGAGTGAATGGAGGAGATTTAGATCGCTTTACACACCCAACTGATCTGATCAGCATTCTAAAAGATGATGGGTCAGAGTTCTCAGTTTCAAAATTTCCATACATTTTCATGCTATTTTCGCGGTTTTTTTAAACATGTCCATTAATCTTTTAGAATGCTAGTCAAATCAGTTAGGTGTGTATAGCGATCTGAATCTCCTCCATTCACTCCCTAGATAGCCATCATCAGATTACAGCACAGTACATCCCTGGCAGAAAACCAAGGCTTCAAAGTTACCTCGTTTGTATGAAAATAACACCTGTATCCCTAGACAAAGTTGATGTGTGTATTATGTATGCTTACTTGCTTTTTTGTAAATGATTGCTACTACTGCAGCTATGTGGTTACACGACTAAAGAAATAGTAATACAATAAAAATTGCATGTTTTTGCGATGCCGAGTCAAAACAATGATTTCATAAAATAAAGAAGTCTTATTTAAATATCAGAGTAACAAGATGTGAGATGAATCGAGTGGTCAACAGTTTAGTCCTTATGCGGCGCGCGCTGGGGGTGGCGGGCCGGCCTTCGGCAGCATCATGCGATATTTTCGCTCTGCTAACGCGGAAGACTATTTCAAGAGTCAGGGTCGCGCCCGTCGCCCGCGCCTCGCGCCGACGCGCCGCCCGACGCGGTGTCGAGTTTCGGTAATGCGACGACTCACCCTTCACCCTTTATTGTTGTTCAGTGGCCTCTAAGCTCCTTGTTGTTTAAAAGTTGTGTACGACTTATTTATGTATAATACTAAGAATTAAAACTAAGTATTTTTCAACAACTGCTACATTGTCAACATGTTCCGGCACTCGAAAACATTATAATACGATATTGACCTTTGGTTTTAATTATGCATGCTGGTTTTATTTAATTTGCACGAGCTTTTGTTTATTTTTTTTTTTCATAACCTCCTTGTCTAGGTTACAAACAACATATCTATTCCAACGTCATAATAAATCGTATTTTATCTTGGGAATTAATAATTTAGCATACCAAAAAAAAACATTTTGTTCTCCAAAATTAGTGAATGCTCACCAAATCCTAAACCGCCCAAGAAGATTTGGTGAACATTTACTAATTCTGGGTAAGGTAAGTTTAGTATGGTGATCATTTAAACATAAGCCTTTTAACTTTGTTCTTTATTAAAAACCGTAATTAAATCATCATAGTAACTTAAAATATTTAGTCTGATTTGCGTGCTCAAAATTAAATATATTATGGACAAAATGTTCGGAAACTTTCGAAGAGACTTCCAAAAGATTTTAAATCAATCTCAAAGATAGACGTCAGACAATAGACACAAGGTGATAGTCGACGTAAAGTCAGTCTGCGCGGCCTCCACCCGCTTCGCTGAAGGTAGTATATACACATGCTAATAGGCAGGAAGCGCGGGCAATGTCAGGAGGCAAACTTAACCTTTCCGAAGGTGTCATATTAGGAACCCGTTTCTCAACACATAAACCACACTCAACGTTTCAGCCACACCACAGAAAACATAATATAAAAGCTAGAAATCGTTTTCAGAGCGCAAGTAGAGATCCTAAATATTACTTTTTGTCAGGAACCCAAAACCAGTAATACCTACTTGATTGTTTATTCAGATGTAGTCTGTTAACGTCACAAAACTATTGTAATTTAAATAATAAGACGTATGAAAGTCGCGACTGAGATCACCTCCAAAGTGTGTAAATGAAACCAAGGCCGGTCGCTAGTGTTCGGTCGACCTTCAGTTTTTTCCTAAAGATGTTTAGTGGCAATTCACGTAGAGGACGCCGGGACAAACCAAGATACGACGAGGTATACTGCGGATCAATAACAGCTTTATCATTAAAATTTACTGGTATTTACAACATTGGGATTTTTTGCTATTATTGTCATATATGGTGAATTCTTAATATTTATTATAGATGTTCATTACATTCAGCACTTTTTCCAAAGGCTATGATCGTATCATGTCTCCTCCATTCATGATCTTCCAGCACAAAGTCAGTTACGTATAAAAAATATACCTACTTAGTATTTCTTTTTCACTATCTACGGTTTTTCATTAGTTATCTTCTGGTTTTTTAACAATGGAATGGATCAGTTTTTTATAAAGTTAACTTATGTCAAGTAAGTTGCTTGGTTCTTTACCGGAACCTGTGAAGCAGTAGGTCCTTTGTGTCTTTTTGTAACTTTTTTGCATATAAGAAACCTGACTTCCAAATTAACCAATAAATATTTAAAGTTCGATAATCTTGAAATCAAATTATTACAATAACTGAACGTTATGCAGTTCCATTGCAATAATTTAAGGTCGTTACCACCGTCACCTGTACTGTACGTACACAGCACTACCGTAACCGTAAGTAACCGCCGCGCGATCGAAAGTAGGTTGCAGCCTGCAACCTGCAACTTGCAGGTGACTAGCTCTACACCTGGCGTACTCGTTTTAAAGATTTCATAATTTAAGTTTCCTTCTTCTGCTTTTTTTGCTTAGCAAGCTTCTCGTTTACGGCCGAAGATGCTTAAACGTCCGCTTATACGTGTAACCTCGCTACTACCGCTTACGAACTTTTTATTCATAAGCTATTCATCATAATTAATATTCGTTTGACACAAGACAGGTACCTATGTTTAAAAGATTTTTTAACAAAAACAACATTTACCTACATCAGTTACTAAAAACATCGGGAAATAATTTTATTATTTGCATATAAACTTCTGGGTATGACCACAGTAAGTAATAATTAATCATACTTATTTCTATGATTCAATTAGGTAGGTATACTTTTAAATTCTCATATTTTTATATTTCAAGAGTTTCAAGTTTGTATATTTTATAGTCCTAAATTTAAATAAAGGTAACAATAACGAAGTATTCTATTGTTTTCGTTCCCAAAAAACAAATTAGTGACACAAACAAACATTTATTTGGTGGTGCCAAGAATGTGCCAACAGAAAGATGAAGACGGACAAACAGATAAAAGAATCACAAATGACTGTGTGTTGTCACACAATTAATCAAATGCTCTTCTACAAATTAACAAATTTTCGGACCTGTCACAATAAATTTACTTAGGACTGTTGGCCTACAAATTACAGTTTCACGCTCGTTTACATTTGACGTAATGTTTAGTGTTGTAGTCAAATAATAAATGAGACAGAAATGTTTAAATAATTTAATTCTATCGCAGTAAAAATTTCACAAAAATACTAACTTATTTATTTCAGACCACCACCGTAGCAAACAAAATATACACTACGCGAACCGCAGCGTCTCTACGACGTATTATTTGTTTATTTCAAATCAGAAAAAATAGGCACTTATTGCTAGATAACCAGTAAAAGCACATTCTAGGACTCTAGGTAGTAGCAGGAGATTATCTTACACCTAATTTGTATAATTAACTGGTAAGTGCGAAACGACCATTTTCTTTGAATCGGTCGTAGCACAGTCGTAGCGTAGCATTTGACATAACAAAACATAAGCAATAAAAAAACGAGTTAAAATTAAAAAACAGACTATATTAAATTTAAACATATTTTTATCGGGATATATTCTCCATACATATCGGCAATTTCATAGACCTATAATACTAAGCTATTTCCCAAGGTTGCAATCCAGAATGGGTAAGAGCTCGTATGAGACAGAACAGGGTGCGAGGCGTCCTCGACAGACCTCCGTCGGTACATTGTTCCGTCGATCGTTAGCAAGGACCTTGAACTTTCGAGCTGGTAAACATGTTTGTGCGGTTACCACCACTCGGCGTGTGTCATATTGCTGGAATACGTCTTGTATAGGTTTTACGCCGCACTATTTCATTAGCGAGGTACCCGTACAACTATACTTGAGCCCCTGCGTCTTGAATTATGAGCTTATTTCGCCACTATTACAGATTATATTTTATCTGTTGACTAGTTTTTTTTTTAAATTTTGATAGTACACGAGCATTATAGTTAATAACAGTTGTTGACTACTGCTTAAGTACTTATTTAAACTATGCTTACTCTTAAAAACAAATAAAAATTAAGATTTTGGTAAAAAACATAATTTTATGGATAAATGGGACATTGATTTAACTTACCCCCTTACACTTTTATTTTACATTGTAAATACAGCAGATCAGTACTATTTGGGTTAAGTTGTTTTAACAATTATTTTCTCTGTCAAATGTTAATCTAATGAAGAAAAAACCATTTTGTAAACTAACAATATAATAAAAAAAATCTTACAACATGTTTTTCAGCATATCTTGGTGACGTCTTCTGTGAGACCTTGTAGCGTTATATGGTATCATAATAACATGTTTACAGAAAAGTACATAATTTCCTCTCGAAACCGTTCAATCCAAGTGATGTCTTCCTGATTCTTCGATTAACCTACACATATACAATAATAAAAACAAATGATCAAGGAAAATATTTCTGATCGCATGGCTATTTAATGAAGTCCTTTGTGACGTCACGGCGTGGTGACCGCCGCGAGATAATGAACGCGTCAAGGGCGACGCGTGTTAATTACAATTACCGTGAGTGGACATTCTTTGTTCCAATAATGATTAATGCCGGTCGAGTGTCGCGAGATAACAGGAAGCGTCCGTGCGCGTCAATGTCATCTCGCAAGGTCGTTCCCCGTACTCGCGCCGCCCTCCTCCTACCTCCCCCTCTCGCTATTACATAACTGAGGGGACAAATGCCGGGGCAGATATTCTTTTTTTCAATAAATTATTCTTAAGAGTTCCTATCTCAATAATTTAATTATCATGACTTTGGCAACAACAAAATAAATCTATTAAACGACGACATTTACGCAACACAATTAAATATTTTATTATTTCATGTGCACATGGATTATTTCAAACGTGTACACTGTAACCTTGTGGAGGCAACAAATCAGCAGAATTACAGTTATTGTTTTTTTCATTGAAACAAGTAGGTGGACATTGCAAACTGAAACCTAATGCGAGAATCGAGATACCAAATTTGAATGGCTGATTTCTTTTCTTATCGCCAAAGTCCTAATCAGAAAAGCGGTAAGACCTTGAGCCTGACCCTGGATATTTTTATCCGTATTTTCGCGAGTGGTAACACAGATATAGGTAGATCACGAAGAGGCGTAAAAATAATGTTAATACGTAAAATTCTATTTTATAGCTAAAAACATTCGATGTTGATGCATGAACATGATTATTTTAGACAGGGTTGCTTTTGATTTGACAAGGAGCCGTTATAAAAGGTCAGTAGATGAACGAGAGCGTTAGAGGCAAGGTCACGCCGATCTAGGAAGTCAAATAAATTAGACCTCGACCTTGCGAAAAATATTCGGCAGTGACGAGACGCACAAGCTCGCCGCCCCTCCCCTCCCACTGCGAACTGGACCCCTTCTCCCCCCATACTACCCAAGGTGACTACACTTAAGTGGTCATAATAGCGTTTTTATTAAACAAAGAGATAATAAATTCAGTATCTAGTTTCAATAGTAATATAAACACAATCAGATCAGGAAATAACGTCGTCTATAACGTCATGCCATAAGAAGACGAATCACGGAAAAGAGTGAAGGTCACGCCACATTTGCAAAAAAAATATGATAAAACTATGTAAGACAAACACATTACACGTGATAACAGTAATTATCAACCCAGATTATATTTGACGAATCGACTTTGACGACTCTCTGTTTAATGGAAAATGTGATTAGAAACTTTTCTACTTATTAAAAAAATACCAAAGCCAATAATAATTGTTGTTTGCTCACGGAAATAATAAATCACACTTGTAAATATTTTGTTATTCATCCCCGCAAGGTTATATTCTGCGTCAATTGTATATCAATATTTATTCTTCTTCTGGTTTTAGAGAATTGGATAGATAGACATTATGTCATAGTGGATATGATTAAAACTTGGTGTTGGCAATGCAAGCTTCTTTAAAGCTCAGTTTAAAGCAAAATATAAACACGTCTGCTTACATTAAATCACTAATTAAAAGAGAAAATTATACTTATAAGTACTACTTTCCACACAATGGTAGCACAAAATAACATTGCAGATAGGTATGTAGTTTTGTTATAAATTGACAATAAATGCAAAACAAAAGAAGTTCGATAAAACATTGTTTAAAATATTTCCGCAAATCTGAGAAAAGTAGCATTTTCTGTATAAAAAACGTGATCGTCGCAGTGGATTGACACGTTTTTTTAAAGTAATTACTTACTATTTTTTTCGGGGTGGAATTATCAAAGCGCTGGAACACGTGAACGTGAATATTTATTTTAACCATCAGCCTAAATACAAAATTTATAGATCCTAGTTTGAATGCTCTAAGTTCGTAACTATCCGGATAAGGATCGCTGCGTTAACACCGCATACCTAAGTGGAACATGTCTTCTTATCTTCTCTTAAAAAACTAGACACAATAGATTTTCTATTGTTGTCCGGTCGCCGGAGACCGCTCGGGTGTTTATGAATATAAAAATTAATGGTGACTGACCTATCAACGCCCAGGCCAAACCCATGGACCTAGAAAGCTAAAATTTTGACCAAAGGTTCCCTTGGAGATATTTATTTTTTGAATTTCAACCCTAACCATGGAAGTGGACCCAACTAAGCAGGTGTAATAGTTCAAACTTTGTGTGAAAAAATAGGCATTTCGACTTGAAACTTCGTAGCAGTACTTCTCAAAACAATTAATCAAAGACTTTACATGGTTTTCCGAAAATCAACCCCTCAGATGATAAATGGGGTAAATAAACCTAAAAATTGATATGGATATTTATGAGGTGTTGATTGCGAAAATGGCATTTATTTTGAAGTCCTACACGGTGGACATTATTCAACCCCTAAAGGGATGAAGGTTTCAAATTTTGTAGGGAAAAGTAATACAGGAACGGGAAAGGGAATGCAAACAAAACCGGGACCGTAACGAAAAAGGGAATGGAAATAAACAGGAACGGGATTTGGATATCCTACCAATATTATAAATGTGAAAGAATTGGATGTCTAGATGTTTGTTACTCAATCATGCAAAAACGGCTGAACGGATTTGAACTGGCACTCACTTTATAGCCTGGATTAAAACAAAGGTGGTTTTTATCTCGGTCAAAGATTCCCCCGGGATTTCCCGAATGACGGGCGAAATCGCAGGCGAAAGCTTAGCCGAGGCTTCAGCTTTTGCTTAGTTTATGTTTTTCTATGAATCGATTGAAATTGTAAAACTATTTTTTCTTACATTTTCCTAGGTCTGATTTGCGTTATTGTTACTTTTGGGAATAATTCAATGTATGAGAAGTTGCCAAATTAACTATTTGTTTAACTATTATAAGCACTCCACATTTGTCCCCTTAAACCGCTGGCTGGTTCAGTTTAACATGAAAATATTTTAAAAGAATAGCTATATTGAGCTGTATGTATCATAGAGAGAGGTACACCTGACTCATCAGAGCACCAGACATAAACATATTTAATCTAATCAAGGACGCTATGACTTCATTTCCTCTCAATTTTTTTCTGGGAACGTAACTGGGAATTACTCATGAGGTAGATGACAACGATTAAGTACCCACAGCTTTTGTACAACAATGACGTATTTTTTCCTAAAACAGCAAATATAATTTAGTTAGTAGGTAGGTACCTACTCAATCTAACCCTCGGCTTCGCAAACATTTTGTGCCAGATAAGAGCTATAAAATAATGGTAAGGTTTGTGCTTTCGTGTCTTTTCGATACTTACAACAGTAATTAGGTATATTTTGGGTGTTCTCTACTATAAACCGGAAAGTGAATAGTATAAACAAATACGAAACACAGTTGAAAATCGGCTGAGAACCTACTTACATTACAAAAATGATTTCATTTTCACGAAAATAGAAACTAGAAAGATTACAGGAAATATAGAAAAATAAAGTAAGTAGTTTTTTTGTGTCATCAGTGACTATTTATTAACATTTAAATATTAATTGATTGAAAAATTTATCTTTATCTTGTACCTATAGGTAAGTATTTTTTTTCGTTTTTAATAAGAACTAAAATTTCAAAGGTTTTGTAGTTTCTTCAAAGCCATACTTATATCTATTCTGTGTCAACATTGCACTTTAAGCTATAATTTTGTATGAATAATTACATAATAGTCCGTAAGCCCGCGACAATATTGCCTACGTCATATGACAATCAATCATATCACGATGAAATGCATGGCACACGGTCGGAAAAGTTGTGCTGAGCGAGGATCAGAATCAGAATATTATCGCAAATAAAATTGGCCGAAAGTTCGAGAAAATCTTTCACTTCCGGTCAAAATTTTAAAATTATATTTACGTCATGTGACATCAGTACGAGACCCGTGGCATCATTTACTTTTCAATCGTAAAGAGAGTAAACATAAGTCTGTCAGTTCTGAAATGGCCGGAATACCTTAAACTTAAATTTTTAGTTTTTTAGTCATTTCAGAACTGACAGACTTATGTTTAGTCTGTCTACGATTGAAAACTAAATGATGCCACGGGTCTCGTACTGATGTCACATGATGTAAACATAACCTTAAAATTATGACAGTGAAGGGTTTTCTTTAACTTCCGGCCAATTTTATTTCCGATAATCTTCTGATCCTCACTCAGCGCAACTTTTCCGACCGTGTGCCATGCATTTCATCGTGATGTCATATAACGTAGGCAATATTGTCGCGGGCTTACGGACTATAATGTAGTACTCATTTTATACTATGGTAATGTAATGATTTAGGAATTATTGATAAGTAGTATAAAGCGAGTTTAATATAAACAAATGATGCTAATGTTTATATAAATGATGTAATAACAAAATATGATTATTTCTAAGGCAGCCCGTGCAGGAAGGACACCGAGTGCAGCGGCGATTGTCGCCAAGTGTTATGGCAACATTCCTCCAGCCGACCATTGTTCTCTGCTGGTTGCGCAACAATGTTTATCAAACATCTACGTACGTACTCGATTGTTGGTGCTCGCTATGTAAACAACGTGTAGGTACTGCGCAGTAACTCTGTATGCTAATATAAGTAGTCTATATAACCTTGTCCGAAAATATCCATATTTTCAATTCCTGGGATCCAAACGGCATAATAAAACCCGCTACAGAGCGCGGAAAAAACCTCTACTTATCGATCTTTAAGTAAATTTTTCGGAATAGATTCCTGATAATAAACTAGAAAAAAAACTACTAGCACCAGATCAATTCTTTTTTTCTAATAAGTATATTATTTAGTATTGTATAAAAATAGCATGGTGTACGCAAAAATCTCAAATTTAAAAATTTACAGAATAGAATATAAAATCGGATAGTTAAAAATTTTTACCTGCGTCTGAAACTGTCATAAATTCACTTGTGTAATACACAATAGCTTAAGATGATATATATAATTTAAAGTGTAATTTTGAAAGGTTTTTAATTTTCCTCTTTACACGTTAATTATCAACATATTTTATTTATATAAGCTTAAATAGGTTTGCATTTACAGATTAATTTGTAGTAGGTATGCGGCAGCGCTCATGGTCGGCATCGTATTATTTTTAACAATATTCGTGCAGTATCCTTGACTGTCTAGCTCCTAGCGTATCCAAATGCGAATGACATCAGCCAATTTCGTTAGCAGATATTGTCATGTCACATAACAGAGGGTGTCATCATTGGTAATGAGATCAAGTTTAAAAACTTAAAACTGAAGTTTTTGTAACATAGCTTGACAATTCTGTATAATACATTTCACATGACGCAAACTAATGTAAATTAGGTAAGTATCCAAAAGCGTCTGTGAAACTAGCCCTTAAATTATTAACTAGTGGCTCCGTGAGCTGTAGACCTCGCGATAAAATAAAATAAAATGTCGCCATGAAGTTTTCAAAGGACACAGAAGGTACGTGAGTATTCACAGCTAGATGGTGCTTCTAATTTTGATCATTTTTCAAAATGGGTGAATATTTTTTTTTAGGAAAAATTGGCTTAACTAAACAGTTATGTACATTATCGAACCTACTCATAAAATTTCACCAGAATTGGTTGAGAAATGCGACCTGTAGAGGAGAACAAACAGCCGGAAAGCTGGACTGAAATATGTTTTTTTTTACATATCTCCGTCATTTTAATAAATTTCAAAAAACTGTTTAAACAAAAAAAATCTATATATTTATCAAACTAGCTTACAAAATTTCACCGGGATCGGTTGAGAAATGCGACCTGTAGAGGAGAACAGACAGCGCCCGAAATACGGACTGAAATATGTTTTTTTACATTATCACCGCCATTTAAAAAAAATACTGGCTTGTCAAAAAAAATCTATACACTTTTCAAATCTGCTTACAAAATTTCACGAGAATCGGTTTAGAAATGCGATCTGTAGAGGAAAACAGACAACACTGGAAAGTCGGACTGAAATATGTTTTTTTTTACTTTTCTCCGTCATTTTGAAAATTTTTAAAAACTGGCGTGACAATAAATTATATATTATTTTCAAACCTGCTTACAAAATTTCAAGAGAATCGGTTGAGAAATGCGGCCTATAGAGGAGAACAGGCAGAGCTGGAATATCGGACTGAAATATGTTTTTTTAACATTATCTCCGCCATTTTGAAAAAAATCAAAAAACTGGTTTGGCAAAAAAAATCTATATAATTTTCGAACCTGTTTACAAAATTTCATGAGAACCGGTTGAGAAATTGATTTGTAGGTGGGAACAGACAGCCGGACAAACGAAAGAATTTTTGCCCAAGCTGAAGCAGAGACGCTTCGCTCGCACATCGTGCTCGCTCGGTCAATAATAAATTAAAAAATAACGAACTAACGAACTACTCGTACCGACGAAACGACGATCGAGATCGACGATGAGATTCAGCTCGGACCCAGCACGGTGTAGCGTGTGAGTCGTGCCTAATGTAGTGATACTTGTAATACAGTTGCTACGCATTTACACTCAAACTGAATTACATAACGGACATAAATAACATTATCACCCTTTTTATCATTAAGAGGAAAATACCTAAACTGATAGAAGTTTGAAGACACGTGTTGAACGCCTTGTTTCTTCCACAGCCTTTTAATAATCTAACATAGCAAAGTATGAATAGTTTTCTTGTAGCGTTTATGTCATATTTTACTTGTGACAGAAAAGCGACACGCTTTCAGTTCGTTTAAAGTTGTGAAGTGAAGCATTTAATTCCACGAGCGGCCTTCAGATAGAACGACCTTAATCTTGAACGATAGAGCAGAGCAGCGCCCCCGCCTTATCTTAGTATCTGTTGCTTCTATACGCTTGTTTACAACGAGCATTTAATTATTGTTGACAGAATATGTCCAACCGGTTATATTTACATCAACACGTCATCGTTATGGATAGATCTTTTGTTGGACTTCTTGTTTATAGAATTTAATAAATAAATCTTTCAATTTTCACCAATGATAGTAAGTAAATGCATCATTATCATACTTATAGAGGGAAAGGCAATGAAAATATACATTGAGGTATTTATTTTTCATTTAGGTAACTATTTAAAATAAATCAGCCCTAGTGGTACTATTATACAATTCTGTGCCCTAGTTACAGGCTAGCGTTTGTATTGTGACGTCTTTTCTCTCTTTCTCCTGGTTTATGTAAATACTTTTTACACCAAAAATTTTAAATAACTCCGATTTCGAAAGTGTTTCGAAAACTCAATTGAAGTATTTTATGGAAGGATTTATTGTGGTTTTTGCATTTATGGATAGTTATCTTCAAATGCTTATATTATAATAGTTATAAATGGAAATACCAGTTACATCAAAAAGAGACCATTGTATAAGAGTGCAAATATAAACATAATTCTAGGAAGATATTCTTCGAGTCTTTTGTCATGTTGGCATAATGCCGCTCTTTACGCTTATCAGCAGATGTATACGCCCCGTTATTTATGTTCCCGCTTATGTATACTGCACTTTACATAGCCACTAGATAAGTATGGCGCCATCAAAACACTTTCTGACCCATATTCGGTTACCGATCTAGAGTGGAACGCAAACAATCCCACCTTAGTATTCTAGGAACAAAAAAATGCTTCGAGTACATAAACAACCAAAATAATATAATAATAGGTATTTTGGAATACATATTACTCATACGACTTTAACATCGTACCTTTTTAACCGACTTCAAAAAAAGGTTCTTAAGTCGACGGTATTTTTTTTTATGTATGTTTTAACATAACTTAGTCAATCTCAAACCGATTTTAAAAATTATTTTTTTGTTTGAAAGCATATAGTTACAGATTGGTCCCATTGTCATAAGATCACGATCTGATGATGGGATCCTGGAGAAATCAAGGGAACTCTTCAAATATTATAGGCACACCTATAGCGATTTTGGTATTTTCTTAAGTAACTCGTGCATTTGCTTTGGAAAGTACCATTTTGGTGAAGTGGAACTGATGATGAAGACCATAGATGATCACCGGAACTAATCAATAGGTACTAAACTAAGTATCTCACTGGTGCGATACGATTACTTTAATACGGTTGCTAGGCTATTTATGTTGTTCGTCATAATGCATATGGTGAAGTGGAGCTGATAGTGAAGTACCAGAAGAACTCCTCAAGAACTCACGCCCCTGCGTCGGGAAAAAGGTGATGAGCTATTGACATAAGACTATTGTAACTTAGATAATATCGTACACAAAAAAGTTAAATTAAAAAAATAATAACTTTGGGTCTACCCATGTTTTATCTACCTAGATAATATACTTACTGGATAAGATAATATAAATAAACTAAAGTCTACCAAATACAGAAGGTACTTACTAACACTAAAAATAAAAAAATAAAAATGTTTTAATAAAAACAAAAAACCGACTTCAAAAAAGCTGAAAATGAAAACAAAAAAGCTTTAAAATTTAATACCTCTAAAAAGAAAGAAATAATATTCAAATCACTAGATACGCATATCATTGTAATAAAACACGTCTAATGAAGTCGGGTGGGGCTTTTAGAATAAAAAAAGATGTTGAACTTCAGCCCCACCCGACTTCAATAGACGTGTTTTATTACAATGATATGTGTATCTAGTGATTTGAATATTATTTCTTGCTTTTTAGAGGTATTAAATTTTAAAGCTTTTTTGTTTTCATTTTCAGCTTTTTTGAAGTCGGTTTTTTGTTTTTATTAAAACATTTTTTTTATTTGTTTATCACGGTTTCACATGAATGACATTTTTTGTCAAAACCGATACTTACCTAAATAAAAACAAGTTAAATACTAATTTTAAGTAGGTAGGTAATCAATAATTAACATTAAGTAAGTATGAGTTTGCGAAAATATCTATATTTTTATCAAAAACTTTAGTATCTCTACAACAAGCATAAGATATCTTGATGTGACCATGAACAGAGATCACGGGTAAATACAATCTACATATTACCCAGAGCCGTCGCAAAGCCCGTAGCAACTTCCTTGTTTGCCTTTGTGCTCTTATTGCCGCAAAAATAACAATAAAAACATAACGTACCAAGGTCACGGCGACCTTGTTTACTAGGAACCAATGTGTCAGTTTGCGTATTTATTTCTAATTATGTCCATTGATAGTCATTTGCATTTACGTAGTAGCGCCGCCCGGCGGACGGCGCGTGCCGTGCCAGGAAAAATCCAGTAAACAAAATGACATAGAGATTCGGGAATGGATGGGTACATTCTTATCTCATCAATATTTTATCACTTTAAAAATACTTGAACAAAGCATCATATATGTATACATTAGGTGACTATAACTTACAGACAAAGTAAAACGACAGTGTCAAAATACAAATTAAACGTACAGATATGTATCAATATTCTAGAATTTTACTGTTCACGTCAAATTCCCATAAACAGTATCAAAAATATAGAATAAATATACTCCATAGTTGACATCTTTTCTAAGAAGCTACTTTATCTATATCAAAATATTGACATCAAAAATAAGCAACCGATACGACACACAATGGACAATACGACAAAAAAATAACATGCCCTGTTTATATGCTTGTCGAAGAGAGAATGAAAAAAGAGATGACCCGTATATTTTAGTTTTTGTTAAATATTGTTTTCTTGAAATAAAAATGTTTTAAAACTTTAAAAACTTTTCCGGAAGTGACGTAACTCCGAGGCTCTAGTAGTGATTCATTCAGAAAACACGGGAAACTCTGTCACTGTCAAACAATGTGACTAGAGATGGGCAAGGGTTTAAACCGGGTATTTTTGGTCTTTACGGGATTAAACCCAATTTCGACCAAAAAAGCAGGTCTAAACTATTACCACTAATATCTTGAGTCGTCGTGGACACAATAAATTTCTGAGGGGCAAATCTAGAAACGGTTTTTTTTATTTCGACAAAATATTTTTTGTCGTATTGTCTATTCCACGCAGGCGACGCAGAAATTGTCTATTTAATTCCGAACTAAGAAAGATGACTATCAAGTTTACCTGAGCTTACTGAAGTCACTAATTATGTGAAAATATTCATAACACACATTTTCAATAACGCTCATGAATGTCGACCCGTCTCGAAATACATTCAACAGTCGGTCATTAACAAAAAAACAAACGTCGATAGGCATTGAAACGCGAATGTGTGTCAAGAGTGTGCGTAGGGCAGCGCATCTGCCGCCGCAACCGCCTGTTGGCTGTTCTACTACTGAAACTTAATTGGCCTGACCTAGCTCGTAAAAGCGTTGTAAAAAGTGTGAAGGTCTGGCGGAGGTAAGGACTCGACGAAAAGAGGTCAAGTGTAATGCCTCGCGCTCCACTGACCTCATTTAGGAGTCGCGAGCGCCGCTCTCGTTCGCCTTTCATACGAATATGTCCTAGATAGCTACTGTTTTACAATTATTGTTTGTTTAAAAATGAAATTAAAATGGAGTGAAAATTCAAATTACCTACTTATGTATGTGTATCTGGTTTACAATCATACTAACGACTTTCTGCATACGCTGCATACAAACAAAAATGGTAATAAAATTTTCATATTTTGAAAGTTCTCAAGTGAATTAGCAAAATTAGTGATAGCAAAAATGGCACCTCAAATAGCGTCCCACTTACAAACTTTGTACATAATCACTTACTTTGTGCAAAATAAGCGACCAGTTTGTAGGTTATTTGGAGGTGCCATTTTTGGGACTCTGACCGGACATCTAGGGTATTCTTGATCGAAGATTATATCGACTGACAGTACAACAACGATTGTTAAATATTTTAAATAAACAAAGATACCAACAGTTACAAACCTAATAATTTACGTTTGATAGAAACGAAAGTTGTAATCGTACATGTCAATCCATGGATTTAGCACATTCCTTTGGTCAAATCACAGAACATTTTTTTTTCAAATAGTTCAATGTACAAAAAATCCGGAAACGTGGGAGACCGGAGAGGCGACCTCTTTGTATCGGAGGCAACCTTCGGCCGCTATTATTAACGTGTGGCCGCGAAACCAGAGCGAACATGGCTCGGCACCGCCTGAATAATGCCATATACTCCATAATTCATAGGGACCTTGGCCCCGATGTCGGTGCGTGAGCTTCGCCGCAGCGCATGCTTCCGACGGGACGACAGCCCCGAACTCCGCTGACATATCCAACCGAAATGGGAACACCCATCAGTTAATTACAAGGACGACGGAATACTATGTTCTATCTAGACTTACATGTTCCTGTGCTTACATTGTTAGATGTGTACTTTATTGATGTCAATATCGTCCACGTCCAACAAAAATGTAAAGCTTGTAAATTTTTCACAATTATTGACAACGCACATTTTTGATACAGCAAAAGATACTCTACTTTTTGACTGCACAATGTGAAATAGTTATCGAAAGCACTGAGGGAAACTTAAACAAATTTCATGTATGTACCTACCTACTGCCTATAAATTGATATTTTTTTCAGTTGTTGCTTTGCTTAAGGGTTGGTACTAGGCAAACGTGTTCTGGGATTGTCATACCTTTATATAGAAAACGTAACTTAAGCGTAACAAAAAAATAAATGGCTAGCTAAAGCGTTTTCTATCCGATACAACCTAATTGAACATAAATACATACATAGCCCATTTTGGGGCTTAGTAGCAAAAGGACCGATTCGCAATATGCCACACCGCTAAAAAAAGGTCACTTTCTCGGAATGATTTGTTCTCGAATGGACCTATTCGATACCTCATTCTCGAAAAGACACATTCGCATAATGTCTTATTCGCGTAATGACCTACTCTCAAAAGGACTCATTTTTTTAAATACCTGCATGCCTGCCTGCCTGTTAACAGCAAATGATTGGTAATTATCATGTATTGATGAGTAAAAATATATTTTTATTCCATTTTAATCAGTCCTATCTGCTAAAGATATCATGAATTTGATAAGAAATATAAAAATATATTGACTATATTAGAGACACACGAAATTACTGTGGAGCAATTCTTTAAACATATTTGCAACTTTTAATGTAAAATAACAATACATTTTTTTATAATACATCTACCTCTTACCTAATAATTATTGATATTACAACTAATAATGATTATAAAAAGAAAAATTATACCTTTCCTTTAAGTGTAGTAATCTAGATTACTATTGTTGATTTTTATTAAAAAGATAATAAGTGACGATTTATTAGTTAGTTTTTTCTTATTTATATGTAATAGTATAACAATACAGTGTGTCTAATCTACTTTTTAACCCCTTTCAGTGTTGCACTTTATCGAGGGACACACTGTATACATGCATAGTTTCATTAATATGTAAGGCATTTTGAGAATAGGTAATTTTGAGAATAAGTCTTTCTGCGAATGAGTCCAAGTAAAAGTAGAATAGGGCATTTCACAAATAGGGCATTTTGAGAATGAGGCATATCGCGAATGAGGTAATATGCGACTGCTGGGCATTTTGCGAATAGGTATTTTTGCTACTAAGCCACTGTCTGCACGTTATTATATTCACTTTTTTACATTTATATATATAATTTATGCTCATTTTTATTTTGAGTTTTTATTTTTAGGGCCTAGTCTAGTAGATGTTTTTTTCGTGGCGACTTTACGTTTTCTATATTAAAAACTTTGACAATTCCAGAACACGTTTTTCTGTAACTTAAAAAGTCCCTAAGCAAAAAATAATTAAATTAAAGATGAAGAATGTCACATCTTATTATATAAAACGACGATAAGATTTTTTTATATACCTACCTAAAATCTTAGATCATTCTTTCGAAAATGTAGAGCTCCTCACAAATACGAGTAGAACACTCGTATTCACAAACATTGCTATGAGGTCAGGTCACACAGTGCCAATCAAACGTTTAAGTAAAACAAACGACTCTATTTCAACGCAGTGCTTTTGCGTAGCCAAGGGTCGTTTGAGTGTTGTTTGTAAATACGGGTGCTAATGACATTATGTCCTACCCTACATAACTAAGCGTGATTATCATCAACAACAAAGTACCTTTGACGCATATCAAGGTGGTGAGTGAATGCATTTAGTATTCTCGAACGACCTCTAAATGTATAGACACTTATTGTTTATTTTATTCGAAATCCTTGTGTATAATGAACAAAGTTCTGATACAACTGTACATTTGTTTAAACAATGAGCTGAATTTAAAAAATATTTATTACAAGCCTATGCTGCACCGCCGACTTTGTTCGCATGGTCATGTCATGTCTTTGTTATATATGTTGCTGTGATAGACAGTTGATCTGATACTCAGTGTAATCTGAAACGCATGGTGTTTCTGTAACTGTAAGGCAGCCATTACACGCTCATGCAAGCGTCAGTCTAATTCCATCAGTCATGACAGTCACGGCTGTGACTGATGATTAACCTACCGTGTAATGGGGTGACTGATGGTTGCATGAAGTTGATTTCTTCTTTCCATCAGTCAATCAGTCAAACGTAATTCATGACTGATGGAATTTGACTGACGCTTGCATGAGCGTGTAATGGCTGCCTAATGGAATGCTCGATTTAAAACATCTACCTAAAAAACAACTTTTTAAAAAAACCTATACGGTTACTTATTTTTCGTTATCAGCAATTTTTTTAATGTAGAGACATTAAAAATAGCTGGTCCACCACCTGAGTCTAATGCAGATTGGTGGAATTTTTCTATTTCGAAAAAAATAATTGTATTTTGCTATACGTAAAAAACCAGCGTTTGAATATGATCCTTACCGTATGTAACCAATAAAATGTTAACTTTCAAATCTGGACAAAATTAAAAACATTTTGAACTTTATTAATTTTGAAGATTAAGTTGATAATTTTACATGAATACTTACAAAATTAAATGTTATTAAACTATAAAAGCAAGTTTTCATGTTTTTTTTTGTCAATTTTCGAAAATTATCATTTAGTGCTTGTAAGGGTCTTATTCAAACAACAGAACTCTCGAAATATGTAACTGAGAGCAATAATTTTGATGTCATTTTGTAGATAATATCACGTGTATCAAAAAATTCAATTCCAAAAGGAGAAGGGATAATGGACCCCAACTCTGGGTGTTTTTTTGGTAAAATTAATTATGTATATTTCACGCCTAATTATCGCCAGTACAATCGATCATCAAAGACATTGAATAATACAATATTAAAAATTAGGTACCTACCGTACCTACCCACCTAAATGATGATCAGAAGACAATATTCCCCTTGCTCATTATGTATAGTCATATATTCAAGGCAACATTCTGTATTTCAATTGGTTCTTCATGAAATTTCATAAAGGCTACGCCAATGCCAAACCACAAAAAATACGTAGAGGTTGAATGTCTATTCCATTATTCCTAACATAAATCTATGACGACACATATGGTAGACCTTTTTCAGTATTTTAACATAATGTATCAGTTAAGAAATCAATGTTGCCAAATGTACGGATTTCCAGCTTCTGAAAACTGTTTTGCATCAAGCACATGTGACATAATAATAAGGGTATAACTGTCTAGTCAACTAATTTATGTAAACGTTAATTTCTGCTATTGATAGTGATAGCAGTTTTTATGATGATGATGGATGAATTTTATGTGAATCCCATACATCTTTACATTGCTATCGCTTTTACAATAACAGCTTTATCTAGGAGGGCTGATACCAATCAATTATTACAAGGCTGGGCTCTGGGTGCCACTCCATAGCAGTGGTATTATCAGCTATGCTAAAAAAAAATTGTTATTTCTCTTACTTAACTAATAAGTATATTTTTTCAGTAGGTACCTACCTATTATTATGTTTGTAATGTATTAGAAATAACTACTACCTAAAGTCCTAAAACTTAAACAAATGTGATAATGAAATATGATGTGTCAGTGAAATACACAGCTGCAACAGCACGGTTGTTGTAAACAACAGTTTGTCATACCTATTCTTTGAATCCATACCGGATTATAAATAAAACAATTATTTATAAAAGTAAGTACCTACTTATAATATAATTATTTATATATTATTAAATAATTGTTTTATTTTAAGCCTCGTCTGTGACTTTACTCACATCGATCGGTAGAGGTTATCATTTAACTCCGGCAAATAGCTCCTTGCGCTTGTGACCGATAAAAAAATACGTTAGTACATGAAGTCGCCTTTCATGCCAATCAGGAGAGGTCGGATAATATTACTTCAAGGTCTACTGACAAGCTGACCTCGGCGTATCGGTCGCGGAGGACAGACGGTCGCAAATATTTGCGCGCGAGGCGCGCGGGCGCGGGGCGAGTGACCTTGCCGCTCGTCTGCCGCGCGACCTTGATCTTGAGACGACCGCAGCCGCCCTCGTGACGCGCGCGGACGACACCTACCGCTCCGGTTGCTAACTATTACCAATTTATCATTGTAAATGGCCCATTACCTACCGATACCTTCAATGACACAATGACAATATTTGTATGATTGATAGGAAAATTGCTGTGCCTCCTGAGGACCTCATAAATTCGCATTCAACCACGGTGTGTCAAAGCATGCCTATTAGTGTTAACACAACATGTCAACTGTAAAATGACTTCTTCATCTTTACCTACAGTATTTACAAATTCAAACGTTTGCATTAAAATTGCTTGAATGATGTATGGGTCATTCTATCTATAGTATTGATAACATAAATATTAGCTTAACAACATATTTTTTTGAAAAGAATAATCAAAACTACTAAATCATTCTTCCCTTTAGTCGACAGCATCTCTGACTCTGAGGCAATGATGATAACTGGACAAACTTAGGAAATTAGTGTATCCCATTTTCCTGGCCTAAGAAAGTTAGTAGGTAATAAGCACAGTACATAATAATATATAAGTTTTATAATAATATGTACTGTGGTATAACATTGGCTAGATTTTCTTCATTTGGCGAACAAAAGAATGAGTTTCTGGATAGCTAGCCATCTGCTGCTTTCGGAAAGTACCATTTTGGTAAAGTGGTACTGATGATGAACATCGGAACTATTCAGTACTAAGTATTTCACTGGTGCGATATGATTATTTTAATATGGTTGCTAGGCTATTTATGCTTGTCATAATGCATATGGTGAAGTGGAGCTAATAGTGAAGTACCAGGAGAACTCCTCAACAATTAACGCCCTTGCGTCGAGAAAAGCAGTAATTTGTAAAATGTGATGAGCTGTAACAATTCACATAAAGCTATTGTAACAATTTTATCGTTACTTAGATAATAACGTTAATAAACCTACCACAGAAAAGTTTAAAAAAAAAGTAAAAAAAACTAAGCTAGGTAGGTACAACATTAAAAAGGAAACTAACATTTTATGAAAATCCTAAACATTAAAATTTAATTCTGAACCCACATAATTTGCTCGCTAATTTGCTTTTTGCGTCGGGGGTGGGGGGGTGGGAGGGGGGGTTAAAAATGGCTGAACGGATTTGGAATGGCACACAGGTAGTTATAGCCGGAGTTAAAGATAAGATACTTTTTATCCCGCTAGCGAATTACGAATTACGATTAGCGAATTACCTACTCTGTTGTTAAAATTCCCGATTGAAATCGATTGAAAGCGCAGTAGCATTGCTGCTTTAGTTAAGATAGTTGTCACATTGGTTCTTACTAAAGCATCGATGTAACTACGATTTCTGTCACAGTTGATTACAACAAAGTTACCAACAAATTACCCCACCCCCCCCCCCCCCCCCCCCCCCGCGGTTAAAAGTTCCTTGGTCTTTGAATACAATTTATATTTAATCTCATTCAGTTTTCCGGAAAACAAAAAATTTAAAAATATTTTTTATCTCTGTTAACTTTTAAGATTTATGCATTTGCTTATACGTATCAGCTTATATGAATGAAATACTCTACGGCATAAACTTTTGTGGATAATAAAACATGCGAAACATACATATTGATATAAATAGCAATTGATAGTTCTTCCGGAGATTACAAGAGGAGAGTTTCCGGAGAGTTTACTGTCACGAGGAATTAAATGCACACGGGAAATGGACAATTTGGATTTAAAATTAATTGAAGATAGGAAAAGTATTGAAGAGTTATTCAATAAATACCTATTAAAGGCATTTTTAGAGATCGTGGTTGTTTTCTTTTTTCTGATGTAAGTGTAATAATAACAAACTATACTGAAAATAAAAGAACAGTGTACGGACATTGACACCCCTCAATTATTTTAAAAATGTAAGAGGTTTCTCCGTTTCTCCAATTTTAATGAATTAATTAGTTGTTGCCCAATGTTTTATGAAAAAACAAAAAAAGCATCAAAATTATACCTCTTAAAAAGCAAGAAATAATATTCAAATCACTAGATACGCATATCATTGTAATAAAACACGTCTATTAAAGTCGGGTGGGGCTGAAGTCCAACTTTTTTTTATTCTAAAAGCCCCTCCCGACTTCATTAGAGACGTGTTTTATTACAATGATACGCGTATCTAGTGATTTGAATATTATTTCTTGCTTTTTAGAGGAGATGCTTTAATGTTTTCATTTTCAGGTTTTTTGAAGTCAGTTTTTGTTTATAATAGTAGATTGTTATACAAGACGCTGAAATGACCCATTGCATACGAGGTAGTTTTATTCCCGAGCTTTAGCGAGGGAATAAATAGAAACCGAGTTACAATGAGTTTTAGCGTCGTGTGTTACACTATACTTTTCACTACGATTGCGAGAAAATAAAATACAATATTAAATAGTTTATACTTACTTCCGTAAACAAATCCACTCGTTTTTCTACCCACCACTTCATAAACTTTTTGTACAATATTTAAATAAATTATTTGTGCTTGACGGCAAAAGATTAAAATTATTTCTTTCCTATTACAGTCACACAATTCAATCAGTTTGTAATTATAGAAAAATTCTAAAGATTTCGCGCTATGGTACATTGTTTTAATTTCTGCTGTAGCAGCTAAGCAACACAAACATGCATTCTACGATTCACTCTGTGCACAGAGTATAAATAGTCTATGTTTTCACCGAAGAGATGCTTTTAGTTCCATTTTCAAAAATAAGAATGAGAAAAAGTATTAAGTCGAGCGAGTTTTTATTCGTGATTATGAATAAAGACTTTTTCGTTTGTAGGCTCATTGGTAATCGTATGCTCTAAGTTGGTGATAGACAAACATTAAAAAAGAAAAACTTTATCCCCTAGGGGTTATTATGCTATTTTATATCGGCTCTTGTACGTTACAATGACGGACTTTTTGAGCAAGAGGAGTGAAAATCATTTTTATTTTTAGTGTAAGTAAGTACCTTCTGTATTTGGTAGTTAATAACTTCAGTTTATTTATATTTAGTTTATTTATATTATCTTATTTAGTAGGTAGGTATATTATCTAGGTAAATAAAACATGGGTATCTAAGTTACAATAGTCTTATGTCAATGGCTCATCACCTTTTACAAAATACTGGTTTTCCCGACGCAGGGGCGTTAATTCTTAAGGAGTTCTCTTGGTGCTTCACTATCAGCTCCACTTTACCATATGCATTATGACGAGCAACATAAATAGCCTAGCAACCATATTAAAGTAATCGTATTGCACCAGTGAGATACTAAGTTTAGTACCTATTGAATAGTTCCGGTGATCATCTATGGTCTTCATCATCAGTTCCACTTCACCAAAATGGTACTTTTCAAAAGCAAATGCACGAGTTACTTAAGAAAATACCAAAATCGCTATAGGTGTGCCTATAATATTTGAAGAGTTCCCTTGATTTCTCCAGGATCCCATCATCAGATCGTGATCTTATGACAATGGGACCAATCTGTAACTATATGCTTTCAAACAAAAAAATAAATTTTAAAATCGGTTTGCGATTGACAAAGTTATGAGGTAACAAACATAAAAAAAAATCAGCCGAACTGAGAACCTCCTCCTTTTTTGAAGTCGGTTAAAAACAGTGTTAATTTTAAATATGAACTTTAGCAATATTTAACTTCGATATAAGTAAGTGATTCCACAGAAACGAAATGTGGAAAGGAAAACAGTTACCTGATAAACCTTTTATTTTTCATAATCACGTTAGCAACAACCAGCGTAGAGTAATTTATTTACTCATGTTTCTTACAGATTTAACAGTATCGACCCTGAGCAGATCGTAAACCCACTTGCAAACTGCAATCCGTTTTTTAATGTAACTTGCAAATAAGCATGCGAGGAAAATGGTCAGTGCCACGTGTCGGTTTTGCGATAAGCGCGCGATAACACGCAGCGTGACGCAGCGTCACCGCACCGCGGGCGAATTTCACCGGCGGGCGGCGGGCAAGGCCGCGCGCGCAGCACAGCACTACACGTGCGCTTGCGATCGTTCAGCAAATTACGATGTTTTCAATTTCTATGTACCGCACTGTTGTTCAACTTGCCTTATAATAACCAGTTTTTCTACAATTCGAAATCTTAGGATGTCTTAGGATGATGATCTTAAGATCTTAGGATAGATAATCACATATCAACTCTCTTTCTCTCTTTACTCCTCTCTTTTATTCCGGTTATATGTCTGATTCTTTCACAATGCAAGCTCTGCGTCTCTGGAATAGTCTCCCTGAATCTATCAAAGCTCTCCCAGTAAAGTCTCCTTCAAAAAGAAAGTTCATGCCTTACTGTTAGAAAGCTCATAGGTTATTTGAAATCATCGATATTTGTATCGATGATTTATTTTATTTGAATCATCGATATTTGTTTTGATGATTAGTAAAATGTAGATTATTATATATCCATGTTTTTATATATATTATATGTATTAAATTATATGTTATGTTGTATTTATTAATATTTTACCCTATGTACCGCCTTCATTGATATCTGTTCCCTAAAGGTTGACTGGGAGAGAATGTTTTTAGCATTAAGTTCGCCTTTTGTAACATTTTGTTTGAAATGTACAATAAAGTTTGTTAAATAAAAAATTAAAAAAATAACATTTTCACTCAGTAACTCAGTTGGAAGAGCATTAATTGGACCGGACTTCCAAAGGTCGCGAGTTCGAGTCCCGCCTAAGAGAATGATCTGGTGGCGAGGCTTGCTTAGTTACCGTAGTACAGGGGGCTTACCATCAGCAAATAAGAAACCATTCAGTTCAAAAGCAGGCCGTAAAAAAGACTGCTTAAGGCCTGCTTTCATACTAACCGTTGAGATCATGGTACGAAAAAGTAAGGCCGTTCAATATAAGTCCTGCTATAAGAGCTCATAGTAAGGCCCCAGGAAAACCTTGCGTAGCGTCCTGTCTACGCGATGTGCATTTTGGGTTGAATATTTTTTTTTCACCTCAAGATTCAAGGTATATTAGAATTCCATCAAATTCCATTTTAATCATAAGTACATTATTTGCAGATGTTTGTAGAATGTAAAATACTTATTATTTCGTTTTGTTGATTTTTTTAATATTTCTTGTGTACTTACGAAGCTCTAATCCAGCATTTAAAAATTTAAAATGTATAAAAGTAAGCGGCAAAAGTGGTTTACTTGTCTAAAAAAAGTTTTTGCATATTTTTTTGCTCCTCAAGTATCGAAATGATAAGCGAACGAGTTATTTTGGTCAATCTCATACGTAACGTCTGCCATTAATTAGTTAATGTAGATCAATACCGTTAGTTAAACGGTATTGATCAACATTAACTACATAAATTAAGATAAAAAGAAACAACGTACCTACCTAACAACTCCGAAATAATAACAATAAATTGGTGTCGATTCGGCACGACTTAACTAAATTGACAGGACTAAACTTTATTTTATCATTCTGTTCTTGTCTTTTCGATACAGAAAGAAAAGGATGAAAAACTAAATTTAGTTTAGTCCTGTCAATTTAGATAAGTCGTTGCCAACCGAATCGACACCATTGACTTTCATTTACCCAAGTGCATTTTGTTTACCAAGACACGGTTGGGGAATCGCATGATTAATTCGTTTCCAGACAGGTAGGTACAGAGTCACAGCGCCAATTTATATTTTGTTGGTATCGAATGTGACCGCGGCGACCTGCCGGAAAGAAGGGTGACTTTGGCCGACCGCTGGCTGGTGTTTTTATTTGATACGCTGCTGGCTGCCTGACGCAAAGCAACCACTAGGCATTATAGGATGTATGCAAGCAAAGTATCCATTGTAAAAGATTTAAATTTTTATTTTGCTTTGTTGTCAAGTGAAACTATTTATAATAAAAAGAGGGTGTCATATTCATACTCCGGTGCAGCTATCGAATTTCAAGTCTACTTGTTCATTATGATTTTTATTACCTTGTTATCATTTTTTTACAGCATAACAGCACGCGCAAACGATATAAATCCCTAACGTACCTATATCGTTGAGTCTAAATTCTTTGTCCTTTGACACGCGCTGTCTGGAGGGCAGTCACATTCAGTACTAACATGTATTTTCCTTACGCAATATTATCCTGAACAAACTAGAGGACTGGTATATAAACGTTTATTGGTTTGGCAAGAACAAGCATACACCGTGTGTTCAAAATTGGTACCAAATAAACTACTCACTAAATTAATATAATATTCATTAATATGTTAAAATAATCAACATGAAGGTGAGTGAAGTGAACACTCATGGAGATCGCAGCTTTGACTCATATAACCTAACAATTATTACGCACCACTTGCGTCAATGGATGACAGGCTATTATACACCATGTAAGATAAAGTATAAAAATGCATATTTAAGATAGATTTTATTAATAGTAAACGAGAAACGTCGATATTTATTCATAAAAATGGAAAATAAATTTTATAATTCAATTTTAAAAATCGACTTTTTTAATCTATTCATCAAATGTTCAAAACGCCATTCGCCATTTTGGATTGCGATGTGACGTCACTCCGATAGTAAACAAACATGACAGCTCTCTTCAAGTCTCTTCTCTCTCTGTGATCGTGTTATTATTCAAATTAGATTTTCGTCAAACTTTGTTATTTATTTTGAAATCTCTGTGATTACTACGACTGTGGACTATTATCCTTTATGGAAGACAGTTTTGTGAAAGCAGAAAGTACCTACACCAAGGATAAATACATCGATGGTGGCGAAATATATTGCGTCCAATCCTTTGGTCCAATCCCGATTTCTGTTCTGCAGAGTTGAAAACTGTTAAAGTAAGTACTTATCATATAACAAGTTTTGTCTAACAATAAGTACAATAACAATCCAACATAACCTATTTTTTGTTTTCAGGTCCTGGGAGGACTGAAAAAGTCAACTTTATCGCTGCATCAATTAAAATATTGATGAAGACTGATGGTTTTTCTAGAAATTAAAACAAGAGATCAACATAAAAGTGGATTGTGGAATGAATTAAAATATGGCAGAATCACAGCCTCGAAATGCTAGTGAGCCAATGCAAAACAGTGGATGGTACCTACTTTGGTCGCTATAATTTTTGGTGCAAAAATTCCAGGAACACCAGTAATATCAAGAGGTAAAAAAACTGGAGGATGAAGTTAGGAAAACAGTGAAAAAGAAAATAGGAATGAAGATAGAAAAATGCTGTCTATATATTTCTGAGGCATTAACATTTACACATTAATAACAACCCTACTTTTGAAATGAAGTGTCTGTCTAGTGAAAAAACTGCACAAGACTATTATAAAAACCTACCTATTGATAAAAATAGTACCTACCTACAATATCTAAGAAATATTTTGCACAAGTTCAAATGCTAATGTATTGCACTAAAGGAAACAAAAGTATGTTATAAAAATAACTGTTGTTTTAATAATTTAAGTCTACCAACTCTACTCCTATCCTACCACAGATCACAGAGAAATGAGTTCCGAGCTTCGATCAAGATTACCCTAGATATCCGGTCAGAGTCTCAAAAATGGCACCTCAAATAGCGTCCCACTTACAAACTGGGCGCTAATTTTGCACAAAGTAAGTGATGAAAGATGTGTTTTTGTAGAAAATAAGCTTATTTAGTACAAAATAAGTGATATAAAATGTGAGTTTGTACAAAATAAGAGGTGATTATGTACAAAATAAGCACCAAGTTTGTAAGTGGGACGCTGTTTGAGGTGCCATTTTTGCGTACTTGAAGCGTTATCTAGGATATTCTTGATCGAAGGTTCCGAGTACCCTACCTTACCTTATGTATAGTATATTCACATCTTTTGCACATGCACATTTGATATAAATACGAGATAAATACACCATCTATTACTCTATCCCTAACATTCTTCAAATCAACTCGCATTTGTGCTGACCAACATCATCTTTATATACAGTGCACAATGGAAATAAAAAAAACTAAGTACATAATATTTGATAAGTATATTTATTTGACCCTAATATCAATAATAATACCTTTTATAAAATCAATGTATGTAGGTATTTATTTAATTCTTCAAAAACACATTAAATTAACCCTTCAGCGCCATCCGCCATTTTGTTAAAAAACAAAAAAACCCTCCCCACCAACTGACAAGAAAGAAATAAAATGGCGTCTTTCACAAAAAACCCGATAATTTCGTAATCGTTTGTTTTGTAATAAGTACTAACATAAATGAAGTTTTATTTTGTTTATTCTATAGTTAATTTACCATTTCTAGCTATACAACAGAGAAGTCTTTGTTTCTAGCGCATACTTACATCAAAGTTGTCTTCACAGAAATACATTCTATTCTTGCAAGTTTTAACCAGTGTTTCTCATTTTGAAATCACTTGGCACTTGAATCCACAATTTTTGTGGCGTTTTTACACTTGTATTACTGGATTCAGGCACGCGACACCAATGATATACATTATAAAACTGATAAAACTCAATATTTTCAAAACTCTTCTTTCGCATTCGTATTGTTTACTAACGGAGTGACGTCACAAGCCCAAACAAAATGGTGTCTAGTGTTTTTGCGCGAAAATTCGAAATCAAAAATTAAAATCGTGTTTTAGGGCATTTAATGGTTTTATAAAATTAAAATTAAAATTCTATAGGTTTATTACGACCTCAGGATTAATTTAAAGCAGTTTTCAAAAAATGGTGTAATTGCCTGAATTAACTTAGGTAGGTAGGTACTTGCAATGTCTATATCACTACATATTATAAAACAAAGTCCTCCGCCGCGTTTGTCTGTCTGTCTGTCTGTTCGCGATAAACTTAAAATCTACTGCACGGATTTTCATGCGGTTTTCTCCAATAGATACAGTGATTCATGAGGATGGTTCTTGAATATAAATTAGTCAAGGTTTTGTGTAAATTGGTTGAAATATAACGATATTTGTTGGAAGTGTCGGAAAAATTCAAGCCACCTTACCTGGGAGCTTTCATTGAAAAGGCTGTCTTATCCCTTTGAGATACCTATAACAAAACAAATTGTTAGCTTTAATTATTTTCCATAAAGAAAAAAAATGAAATCATTATTATTTAATTTACCAAACGAGTTATTATAATTTAAAAGTTATTTTGGTCACGAGTCCATAATATTGTCTGAAGTTCTTTAAATCTGCCATGGTGCTAATCAGAAATATTTATCTATGTGATAATCGCGCCAATAATTATTTTTAAAATATTAATTTAATAATTTATCAATATATTTATCAATAAAATAATTAAAAAGGAATTAAATGGCTCTAAAATCATTTCCGCATAATGGCGGTATTGTCACTCCGCGTGACAGAAGGTCAAAGAGTACAACAGTGCATTCCAGCAGACCATAGATATAGTATAGGCAGCAGACCAATAGCTAAAATATAATCGATCACCACAGAGTAAATTTTAACCATCAGCGCGTTTCTCACACCGATGACGGGACTCGAACGAACAACAGGATCTGTGGATTGAATGTAGGTGACGACTTGAAAGTATTTGTTTTCTTTTGGGGTGTTGTTGGAAGGTCGAAATTATCAAAAAAGGAAGGAACCGAAGCGAAGCGACGGGGCGGGTCGATTGTGTCTAAATAAATTACACTGGTTATATCCAGCATGACATTTAGGTACTAACAACTTTTTTATTTTATTATTCTACAGCTATTAATCATCGAAAATAAACGGTCACTTTTGGACCCCTTGTCAAATTTCTTTAAAGGACTAGCGAGCCGCCCTCGCTTCGCTTCGGTTCCTTCCTTTTTTACCCGACTGCAAAGAAAGGGGTATGTGTTTCGCGCGTATCTTGTAAGTAAGTATGTATGTTAGTTGTATGTATGTTAGCCTAGGTCTACGTATTCCGCCCATCATCCATCAGGACCATTTCTGTTCAAAATTATTGCTAGGAAACAATTTTAATTTTTGGTGTTAAAAAGCATTGCGTTCATTACCACGCAATGTAATGCGTACAATACAACCGACCGCGCCTGCGAGTGTACTACAGATTGAAAGGCAGCGTTTATGTGCGTGCTCATGAGATACATTGAGTGATGACGTTTTGAAGCCATTGTTTGTTACAAAATACTTAAAATTTTGATAATGTTTCTTTGGACAAAAATTTGGAAATAACGAATACAATAAGATTTCATAAAAAAATGATTTTTTTTTTACTTTGACCTTCAATAACTTTGTAGCTATTGGTTTCTCAGATATAGTCTAAAAGACAAAAATAATCCTGATGATGGGCGGAATGCGTGGACTTCGGCTTCGTTGAGGGTCTTGTTACATTACATCCGTTATTAAATCTTATAAATTGTGCTTCTATTTACCATGAAAACCGATCTGACGGGCGTGTTAACACGTAACGGCAGACAATTGTGCCAGCACCTTAAACGTCCTACACAGAGCAAGCAGCCTCGTGAGTCCTCATATAAAAGCAGCGAATGCCTGGGGCGAGGCACGGCGTCTAGTCTGTTTGATGAATTTGAATTTATTTTATTCGATCTTATGAGCCTAATATAATAGGTAAGTACTTAATTATTTTCTACTTAAAAGCAAACCCAACTCGTTTGTCTTCAGACTAATTGCAATGCAAAACTGCTTTTTACCTTAATTCGCTGTTATACAACTACCTAACATTAATCTCATCATTGTCCACGTATATTACACTTTTTTATGCCTTGTTTTTATCCAATTTTGCTTTAGTCATTATGACTAAAGTCAAATACCAAGATAAAAATAGAGTTGATTCATACGTTGGAAAAGAACACATTTTGGCAGAAAATTGAGTTCATATTAAAATAAAATAACCAGATGCAGTACAAAATGTATGTAAACGTTAAAATGTATGTGGAGAGTAGGTATAACAATTAAATATTACGCAAAAAATAAGGTATCCGCAAGGCGCAAATTGCAACCCTATCTTCGCCAGGCCCATACATAACCGACGTTAAATAGAAATAGAACGGGATTGGCAGTGCTGCAACGACGCTATATAATTAGCGATGCACAAATGAAGTGGCTTCGAAGGAATTGGGTCGACCAGCGGCGGGGCGCCGCGAGCAGGGGGAGGAGAATTCGCGTAACGTTACGTCAGAGGGCATCGGCCTCGGGCCGGTCACCGACCCGCAGCTATCTCTAGCATGTCCGCTAGTCGCATGCGCATAATTACGCACTATGTACGTGTCATATTATACATCACCGCCGTCACAAAAGCGCAGGAGAGAATGCTTCAGCTACCGTATTTATAAATTAATTCTCTACATTATCATTACACTTTATTTTATAATACCTAACTCGGTAGAGTAATGGGGTACATTTAAATTTGAAGCTGATCTGAATTTTAAAGTTCCTCGGATGGTTTCTTTCACTCATCTTTGTTTAATAAAGGCAATATATTATATTCCTTGTTTTCAGTCACGAATACACATCATACCTATTAACTTGTTTACAAAATAGTATAAAAACATGTAAATACTTAATAAGCATTAAATAAAACTAGTGCAATTTTGTAGGTACCTAAGTATCTATAAGTAGGTATATACCTACTTTTACTAGTTATTATTAAATCGCAAGTAAACAATAATTAACACCTTTGTGTACCTATTTCATTTAATATAGGTACCTACCTAGCACCACGTTTATTGACTATCAAACATAACTCATAAACACATTACAAACTATAAATAGGTAACAATAGTTCTTAGCAAACATTTGTGTTTGCTAAGCAATATAAATAATGTAGGTACCTACCCATTAGGTACGTACTATTACATCTAGAAACGTTCTAACGTAGGTAGGTAGCTAGGTTAGGTATATTCTAATTTAATATTGACGCAAGCATGCATTTGGCGATTTTGTTACAAACGGCAAATATTGTTTTATGCTGTTATTACGGTCTCGGGTCAAAAATCGTGTCGCGCAGCCGCGCAACGTGCGGAGGTCGTTGACCCCGTTCTGTATCTCGACAGTTGAGGCATAAAGGTACACACACTTGCCTACCTACACTCAACCAAACGGGATATAATACGGTTCATTCCATTTGAAGGTAGACTGCCACCTTGAACTTATTTATTATGGTGTTTTGTGGCGCCCAGATAATGTAATAAATAAGTATTTTATCATTTCCATATAAAACAATGCAAAAACCAATATATAATGTTGATATCAAAGAATTGGTGCAGGTAGTATGTAATAAGTAGGTAAGTATTTAGAAGTGCTTAACAAAGAACTCCAAAATAAAAACTGCAAATGTTAAAATTATTTACTTAATCTGAATAATTTGAAATTTAAGTATTTTTATACCTAATTTTTTATCTTCTAAATAGCTTAAAACCAAACTGAAGATAAAGAAAATATTCATAAGTTTACTTATTCATTAAAAGGAAGTCTTAAAAATAATTTAACAATAAAATTTTAACATTTTGTTTTATTAAATAGGAAACCATTAGGTCATATAAATGTAAATATTCATTTCAATTCGTTAAAATTAAAATCTATGATTTTATGAAATTAAAACCTAATGATGAAATTGCCTATTTTTTTCGCACACAAAAGAGCCTCATAATGGTTTCAAAGATTCATCAGTTGCTTTACTTATATGTATTATATCGAGTTTTGATCATAACACACAAACTGTCAATTATAATTATTATATTTTATTTTGAATTCCACGTTAACAAAATATCTTCAAAGCGACTCCTTTTTTAATAGTTATTTATGCAACTGCACTATAATGAGGGGTATTAAAACACGAATGTGGGATTATCACACGAGGCGAAGCTGATTATGTACAGTTGCATACAAGACTTTATTTACACCCGTTTTTTTTATTTGGCAAACAAACAATAGCTATCTTAATACATTTGAAATAAAATCACCCATGATATTTATCTACACCCATGATATGTATCCTCTATAAAGGGTTTTGACTTTGTCTTTGACTTTCCTCCTCCTCCTCGTCATTATAAAATATCATCCGAAAGTGTGTTAAATAAAATAAAATAATTTTGTACTGAATTTCATAATGTAACACTTCGCTCGTGGGCGCGTGGCGTGTAATGCTGGCAGTAAGCTAACCGTTTCAGAACCCTTTACAGAGGATTAAAAGCATACGTGTAGATAAAAGAAAAAATGATCACTTTATTTCTCGTAACTTAAGGCTCGCTTATGCGGAAACATTTGTCTTTTTCTTTACGTGTAAAGAGTATGGAAAATAACCTCACTTCTGCACTTTTTCGATCTTTTTGTTGTTTTTTAATCATTATCTTTAACCCAATTATCTTTCTTGAAAAAGTTATTGGAGCAACTGCACAGTACGTTAAAGTGTATTTTGATGTAGAATTCAATACGTTTCCGCTATTATTTACGTCAAAAATATGGCCCGCGACAAGCGCTTTTGATGATTTTCAGTTTTTTTTTTACAATCATCTGTGAGGTTTATACGCAATTTAATACTTGTAGCTACTAGATAATCTCTTTAACTTGTCGTTTGTTATTTTTTTTTTGGCTACAACCTTACGTTTTCTATATAAAAATATAGCCCGCGCAAACCATGTTTTTTTGCTTAAACACACATTGCATGAGCTAGCTTTGGCTTTCAAACACTGTAAATAAAAGTTTTGTAACAATAGCGTCCGCAGTTGTTAAAAAAAATAGCTGGAAAATACACCTGCCTTAAAATTCTTCTTTATAGATAATTTGCAATTTCATATTTAAAGACCTACTATTATACCTACACCACATTCTATTTCATTATTCCATTAAATCGTGACTACAGAAAATAATAATTTTTTTTGTGGCTCCGCGAGCTGTAGACATCGCGTTAAAAAGTAGCCCAAATTGTATGTTTTTTTAAAAACAAATAACACAGAATAGATGTTAGTTTTTTCAACTAATAAGTATCTATACTGTGCAAATAATATACGCAGTCCTAGGTTCTGTCCATAATAGTACATTATGAGACAAGTTAGCTTAGGTTGCTCATTGCACACAAGGCTGTGGGTCCTTAATTAAGTCAAACTAATATTTATTATTATCAAATTATTTATAATTCACAATATTTTATTATAAAATATTAAAATATTTGCATTCTATCACTTAATTATAATTTTAAAGTAGGCTGTATGCTCACTAACCCTATGTTCGCAAAATATTCTAGCGTTGGGGATGTAAAAAAACAAAAAAAAAACCTGCGCGCCTTTTCCCATAATTATCATATTTGATTTTGTCGTATTTGTTGCTGTGTGGTAAATTACTTGAAAAACTTCGTATGAAACTCGTGAGCTCTTGCTTATTGCACACTCGGCTGAGTTACGCCCTCGCCTGCGGCTCGGGCTGCAACCTTGTGTGCAATGAGCAACCTAAGCTAACTTGTCTCATAATGTACTATTATATATTACCACATGAAATAAAGAATCAACCAACCTTCAGTTCTTTCTAAAACCAACAGTTTTACCATTGAAAATTGTTATCAGATGCAAATCGCCTGAGTACCAAAAGTTGAGGAATTTATCGAGACACGTGTGAACGTTTGAATTTTGAAAATCTACTGGTAACTTTTTTTGGAATTTTGCAAAATTAGGGAAAATTTGGGTTTTTTGCGGGGTGTTTGTTTACTAAATTGTAAATATTTCGAAAAAAACCGACTTAACAAAAAATAAGAAAAGGGTCCTAGGGTATCAGTTTAGCTACAAAATGGCAAAACAATTTTGAAAATCTATAGGGTGACATGGAAATTCGACCTATTCCTTGAAAGGGGTTATACTAGAGGTCATTGTTTGTAAAGGGGTTGTAATTGTTTACTGTTTTTTTTTGCATTAAACTTTATCAATTTACATTATTTTTTGTTCACAGTACCTTTCGAGCTGAATTCAATTAACAAATAAAAATTAAAAGTTTGACCTAGAGCGCCCTTTTGCTGATTTTATTTATAACAGCTGGGAAAGTTAATAACATTTATACCTTTTTGGGAAGCTAATGAGTCCAGTAAGTTATTCTACTAATTTGTACGCCAACTTTCATACAACTTTTTTTCAATAACTTACGGCGATTTTCGGGAAAAATATCAGAAAATAAAAGTTATTGCTACTTAGGACCTTTTATATCTGTGATTATGTATGTTTTGGGCCAACGTTTTTTTTTTAAATTGATCACTTATTTTTAGCTTACAGAAAAGTATCAATTCAATGTTAAGAGTGTAATAGTTTATTCATAATTAATGGTTTTTGGTAACAAGTCGGAAAATTTCTTAAATATCGAAGAACTGCTACAGCTCGGTAACCATCCAGTTTTGACCCCTGGTTCACTGGGCTTAATTTGTTGCAAATGACCTCTAGTATAACCCCTTTCAAGGAATAGGTCGAATTTCCATGTCACCCTGTATATATAATTCAAAGTCCTGACTGACTGACTGACTGAGTGAGATATCAACGCACAGCCCAAACCGCTGAACTTAGAGACTTGAAATTTTGCACATAGGTTCCTTATAAGGTCCAGGGGTGCACTAAGAAAGGATTTTTCAAAACTCACCCCCCAAGGGGGTGAAACGGGGGTCCAAAGTTTGTATGAAAGTCTCTCAGTTTAAAGCTAGGATCTTCAAATTTTGTGAATAGGCTGACCATTGGATATTAATAAATCCGGGTCTCAGCGTTTTTCAAAATTCTACCCCCGAATGGGTCAAAAGGGGGATGAAGTTGAGTATTAAAGAAAATCCTTTATTTTCGAAGTAAAAATCGCTAAATTTATAATTTAGGCTTATGGATGGAAATCTAACGCAACGTATATTGTTATTGTTAGTATTTCAACCCATGTGGGGATGAAATGGGGGTGAAAGGGGGTAAAAAAACCCAAAAATAGATATGGATGTCGTTTTTGGGGTTTTCTGGGCTGACGATTGCAAAAATGACATTTAATTTGAAGTCCAACACGGTGAACATAATTTGCCCCCTAAAGGGGTGAAAAATGGGGTTCAAATTTTGTATGGAAAAAAAATATAAAATAGACTGTACAACTTAAAACATCGTAGGAGCACATCTAAAAATAAATGGGCAAACATGTTTGCCAAAAATATATATTTTGTTATTTTGAAAATCAACCATTTAGGGGTAAATGGGGTGAGTAAACATAAACATCGATATGGATGTCGTTCTTGAGGTTTTATGGGATGGTGATCGCAAAAATGAGATTTATTATGAAGTCCAACACGGTGAACATGATTTTACTCCTAAAGGGGTGAAAATAGCGTTCAAATTTATGGAAAAAGAATATAAAATAGACATTACAATTTTAAAATTCGTAGGAGCATGTATAAAAATAAATAGGCAAACACGTATTTTGTTATTTTGAAAATCATCCCTTAAGGTGTAAATGGGGTAAGTAAACATGAAAATCGATGTGGATGTCGTTCTTGAGGTTTCATGGGATGGTGATTGCGAAAATGACATTTATTTTGAAGTCCAACACGGTGGACATGATTGGACCTGGACATGCACATCCAGGGGACGGGGACAGGGACGGGAACGGGAACGGGAACGGGGATACAAATCTGAATATTATAAACTAGCGTCCGCCCGCGACTTCGTCCGCGTGGACATTCGATAAAATTCTCATGTTTTAATTTCATTAAATTCTGATCAGCCGTTTTTACGTGATTAGGCGGGTCCCCACCAAGCGAGCAGCCTCGTGCGAGGCCCGTGCGGCTAACGTCCTGCCTCGCGAGGCAGCGCGCTTGGTGGGAACCCGCCTAATCACATAAAAACGGCTGATCAGAATTTAATGAAATTAAAACATGAGGATTTTATCGAATGTCCACGCGGACGAAGTCGCGGGCGGAAGCATATGTATTCTGTGGCGGAAGCTAGTCGGCCTGTAGGTGGTCCCTTTAGATTTGGAATTGTAGAAAAACGGGTGTTTCTGTACTTAAAAATTGATGTAGCTTCTATGATATTGACCGATCGTCGATCGGGAAGTGCATTCATTGGAATTTTGAAAATCGGTTCGGTCGAGCGAGGCAGTCAGCGGCGGCGGCGCGCGGCGGGCCCTTTAGTCACAATCGTAAAAATAAATAGGTACTGCCTAGGTAACTTTAAAAATATAATAGGATTTTGCATTTGATTTGATTTTGGGTTTTCGTAAATTTTTGTATTCATTTTCAATTTTCAACTATTGATGTCTAGTACATTACATACTAATAATCATTCACCACTAACATTTACAGCAATCGTTAACTAAGTTGCTCTACAAAATACTTAGTCACTAAAAGTACAAAATGGAAAGTAGCTTTGGAAAAATCACTTAAAATATCAGCTCGTTTTGAAACATTTTTTTATTAATAAACCGATTCAAAAAGTGTCTCAATTCACCATTATATTCAAACAACAAAAAGTTACAGTGTCTATTGTGATAAAGTGAAATTGCGATGTCATTACCAGTGTGAGGCCATTAATCATGCTATTTGAGAAATAAAAGAACGGAACTTTCTCGCGCAGGCGCCGCGCGCCGCGGCTGCGTCCGAGACGTGCTTTCTACGAAGCCTTCGCGAACTATGCTGACATCGTGATTTATATCAATTGTGTCTGGAACTGTAGCATGGAATTATGAAAGTTTGGCGGCGGGTAACTAGAGGGAAAGAATCGGTCTTTTACAAATTATCATAATTTCAAAGCAATATAACTAAACGAATCAATAATGTTTATAAATAAGTACATTTAGTATCAATTTCAACTGGCCAAACTTTCGGCTTGTTATTATTTCAAATTAATTGACCTCAAATCTTTCTATATAACTTTTTATATCATATATATTCTCCGATTAGGGGTATGTAAGTAAGAAGTTTCTTCCTTCAGGGAATAGTCTTCATGACAAGACTTTTGTGTACAATATTTAATTTTATAAATTGTCTTCAAAAGAAAGTTCACGTAATTTTTTTAAAAACTTCACTCACACTGTCTTGGCACTTTGTACTTACTTACATGTTTTATTTTTTAATTGATACATACATGAACTAATATTACAAAATTAAAATTTTATTATAGTGGATGACGAATCTTTATCAGGACGGACGAGATATTTGGGAAAATGGTATTCTGTGGTACTTACCTACCTTAAAATCTAGGTTGAACGTCAAAAATGTCAAAAAAACAAATACCCGGAAGCGAGTAAAAACTATAGCTAATAGATTCGAATAAAAAAGCGCGAGAAAGCGCATCGTGAGGGTCGCAAGCGCAAGGAACTGGGTCACTTTCATTTTCGTTCATTTCTTTTCGGATGCACATTTGCCGTGCTGCTTAGCGCGTGTCCGTTACCTCCTTTCTTTACATACTAAAACATAACATCTTTATTTGTGACTTTATAAATTTACTCATAACACCGTTTTTTATTGTTGGCTAGGCAGTAAAAGCATTGTAAAATTAATTTGAAGAAAATAACTTTCCTTTTTCTTATAGTTATTTTTTTATTTATTTGTTAAACAAAGTAAAGATGTTAGATAGAGTATGTGTAAGATCATCGATATTTGTGTCATCACAACCTACATTGTATCGCATTAACCTAAAAAGGGATTGCGTTGCGTTGCATTTTCAAAACAATTGAATTTTGAAAGTTCGGCACGGGCAGTCTTTCCCTTTTCGCTTCTTGCAGCTAGTGCGACAAGAAGTTGCTTCTTATGGTGTGGTGTGTGTCATCTTTGATTTGGGGGCAAGTAGGTATAATGTAATTTGTTAAAACCATTGTTTCATTTAGTTATAGTTAATAAAATAGGTAATGTTTTTGTTTTCAACAACTTTGTTCAATGTATTCAAATCTAGCCATTGGCCTACTTAATGGTACATACTGTCACTGGCAAAATGTTTAACAAATGCACACTTTCTAGCTCCCATTCGCAACCAAATGTCATGTGACACTCAACACAATACCATTTTCAAATGCGTATGATTTATTTTTAACTACAGTCTAGTCGGTATGGTCGTATAACTTGCAATTTTAGGCTAATTTCTCTTACCTACGTTGAAATGAATTCCAACGTCATAACCGTGGGACCTTTTCTTTATGAATCTGAACCGGATTTTAGGCAAACTGCGATCTAAAGAGGCGGCGCACGTTGCGGCGGTTGAAAACACAAAACATCTTACAGAAAGAACATTACCGCACGTGATGTGATTAACTTTTGTAACTAAAATGACATTTTTTTATACAAAATTCATAGAAAGTTAATGTATTTTTTGTAAAATCTGAAATTAAAAGAAGTTATTTGACAAACAAAATATAAAAACTGCTTACTTACATTCGTTTTCATTTCTCTTGCGTTTTGTTTTTGACATTTGATAACGATTCCAATGAAAGTAAATTAAGTTCTTACAATAGCACCTGCCGTACTCAGAGACTTCAATTAAGTTTAATGCTTCATTAAATATATTGTCGTTTTTAACCGACTTCATCAAAAGGAGGAGGTTCTCAATTCGATTGTATGTTTTTTTTTTTTTTATCGTTGTTCGCGCGTATCTTCGACATTTATGGACCGATTTAGATAATTCTTTTTTTGTTCGATTGAGTTTTCTTGCGAGATGGTCCCATTTAATTTTTTTTCAAATCGGTTCAGTAGTTTACAAGTAATCCCGCAAATACTATGATATTAAATCAACTAACTTGACAATTTCGTTATTTATGAACCGAATTAGATGATTTTTTTTTGTTGGGGAAGGGATACCTTTGTGTAGTCTTTTTAACCGACTTCAAAAAAGGAGGTATTCAGTTTGCATGTATATATGTTTCTCCGCGATTATCTCACGTTTGGCTGAGCCGATTTTTCTACCTAAATAATATACCTACACTACCTAATACAGCAGGTACTTACACTAAAAATAAAAAAAATAAAAAATTGTTTAAAAAACAAAAAAACCGACTTCAAAAAACCTGCCTCTAAAAAAAGTAAGAAATAATATACAAATCATTAGATACGCATTATCATTGTTATAATAAAACACGTCAATTGAAGTCGGGGCTTTTAGAATAAAAAAAGGAAAATGTACTCCAGCCCCACCCGACTTTAATAGACGTGTTTTATTATAACAATGATAATGCGTATCTAATGATTTGTATATTATTTCTTACTTTTTTTAGAGGCAGGTTTTTTGAAGTCGGTTTTTTTGTTTTTTAAACAATTTTTTATACTATCACTATGGAAAAGAAAGAGATAGCACCAATTTTAATGAAGCATTAAACTTAATTGACGTCTCTGAGGAGCTTAGCTAATAGACTTGCGATAGTTTTTGAAATACATACATAATATAATGACTACGATATAGCTTTTCCGGAATCCAACATTGTAAGTTATTCATTACGATATCTCAGTGCTGTATAAACTTATTTTATTGGATTTCATAAAGTTAGTTGTATTTCTCCCAGCCAAAAATAAGATATATCACAATATAGAAGTTACCAGCTACTAATAAAATTTACGTATACGCTTATCTTTAGAGTCCCATATTAATTACCCAATTTCATAGTAGTATCAGCTTTCTATGGAAAGTCCACAGTCGTCGGGTCAAACAGAGCAGTGCCACAGTGAAGTGGAAAAGGTGAAATTTAGCGGAGCGAGAAATCGACGGGATGCGATGTTTATTGTAACGAGCCCGCGATCGGGCGTGCGCAAGAGAAACTGAAAGTAATGGCGCCGCAGTCAACCCACTTTCACTGGTCGGGTGCGCAGCGCAGCCGCCCAACCGCCGAGTGCCGCCCGCGCACCTCCACGTGCCGTGCAGTTCGGCTCGTGCACTACGCACGTGTGCATCATCAGCAAGTGCATTAAAAGCTCATCACTTCCCCGTTTCAATTATGAGACGGACGACTTTTAACTGAAAGAATTAAATCTTACAGAAAAATTTCAATGCTAAAGCACAGAATACATTTATAATAGTACCTACAGCTAAAGCTTTTCGACTTTTCTTTTACATCAAAATAAAATTACCACACCAGTCTTGACGACAGTATTATTTTAAACCCAAAATAGTCAAAATGTAAGCCGAAACAGCTTGGGCGAAAATGCTTTCGTATATCGTACATCTGGCTGTTTTCTTTTCAACCGATTCTCGTGAAATTTCGGTTCGAAATTATATTGTTTTTTTCGTCAATTGAGATTTTTGAAATTATTCGACATAAAAAAAATCTGCTATTTCGTAAAATGTTCAAAAATTAGGATAAATAATATAACTGAAAAATTACTAGAAGAAAAAAACGATTTTTCTAGTATTTTTTCAGTTATATTATTTATGTTAATATAAAAACCGACTTCAAAAAACCTGCCTCTAAAAAGCAAGAAATAATATACAAATCATTAGATACGCATTATCATTGTTATAATAAAACACGTCTATTAAAGTCGGGTGGGGCTGGAGTACATCTTCCTTTTTTATTCTAAAAGCCCCACCCGACTTCAATAGACGTGCTTTTCAGAGGCAAGTTTTTTGATAAACAAATAAATAAGGCAGTTTTTTTGTTTTTTAAACAATTTTTTTATTTTTTTATTTCTAGTGTAAGTACCTTCTGTATTAGGTAGTGTAGGTATATTATTTAGGTAGAAAAATCGGCGCAGCCAAACGTGATATAATCGCGGAGAAACATACATACATACATACAAACTGAATACCTCCTTTTTTTGGAAGTCGGTTAAAAAGACTACACAAAGGTATCCCTTTCCCATCAAAAAAAACCATCTAATTCGGTTCATAAATAACAAAATCGTCAAGGTAGTTGATTTAATATCATAGTATTTTCAGGATTACTTGTAAACTACTGAACCGATTTGAAAAAAAATAAATGGGACCATCTCGCAAGAAAACTCAATCGAACAAAAAAATAATCATCAAAATCGGTCCATAAATGGCGAAGATACGCGCGAACAACGATAAAAAAAAAACATACAAACGAATTGAGAACCTCCTCCTTTTGTTGAAGTCGGTTAAAAAATAGCATTGTGAATGACTAAAATGTAAAAAAAAGTTCAATAATGTTCAAAAATGTCACAAACGCGAGGTCTACAGCTCACAGAGCCACTTTAGCTAGCTAGTCATATAGTTAAATATATTTTCCATTAAATAACTGTCTACAGGGATATCTACAGAGGAGCTCGGTGGGTCAGTGGTTTAGCGCCTGACCCTGCGAAATCAGTTTAGTAGTTTTTGAAAACTTTTCAAGTGCAACTTATCTGGTTGTTGCACCACCCCTTGGTGGTCTACTACCATGAAACACAAGATCCTGCTCTGAAATGAAACCTATTGAATGCAAAAAACCGCATCGAAATCGGCCATGTAGTTTCCGAGAAAAATGGTAGCAAACAAACATACAAACACACAAATAAACAAATAAACAAACAACCTCTAAATTTACTTCGAGTGACTTAGCACACTTCCGTACCTACTTATATAGGGTGTTAATAAATGAGCCAAAAATTGGAAAACCGTTTCTAAGACCATCAAACTGAACAACTTTTACTCTGAAATCATCAAAATATCATCTGTTTAATACAAAAAATAATAACGAAAATATCGAAATGTATGAATCGGCAGATTTTTTTTTCGTGATTTCAGAGTTGGTCCCATTGTAAAAGTTGTTCAGTTTGATGGTCCGAAGAAACGATTTTTCCATTTTTGGTTCATTCTTTAGGGGGCGTCCATAAATTACGTGAGATGTTTATGAGGGGGAGGGGGTCCAGTCAAATCTCATCTAATCTTACGTTGGAGAGAGGGGGAGGGGGTTCGGCAAATATCACGCAATTTTTTTTCTGATTGAAACAAAAAAAATATACTATTTTGGTCCATTTAATCCAGATTGTACGCACGACAGCACGTTAGGTTAAACAGTTGAACTACGAACAGCACTTATACTTACGGCATAAAGGTGGTCTCAAGGTCAACATGTATAGCCTGATGTCCTGCTGACTGTAGGTACACGCTTAAGATTTAATCTATCGTAATACGATTAAGATCTCACGTGAGATTGGGGGATGGGGGAGGGGGTTGAATAAAATCTCACGACATCTCACCAGGGGGGGAGGGAGGCACAGAAAATTTAAAAAATCACCTCACGTAATTTATGGACGCCCCCTTAACATCCCGTATTGTACGGAACTCTCACTCGCCGGGCTGTCCGGCTCTGTCTCTTCCTCTTACAAACTAGAAGGATCAACAAAAATTTTAAATAAACTTCTCTCTTTCTCGTCCTCTCATATTCACCCAGCTGGGCATTACTCGTACGGCTGTTCCGCTCTTTTACATTATTTCTAACTAAAAGTATCAACAAAATTTAAGAATAAACTGACATTCGCCCAACGGTTACTTTGAGGAAAACATGTGGCGGGCGAGAGTAAACAACTGCTATAGCTCACGACAGCACCTGGGTCAACGGCTTACTGTGCCTTTACAAGTACCACCATTTTTTAGTCACCCAACTTAGCCGGAAAAATTGCTTAGCAATTGCAATTTACCCAACACGAACGCAGTTAGCTGAAAAGTATCTCGAACATTACTACGTAGAATAGATTTACAATATTAATATTAAATACTAAAACTGAGCTTTAATATGTACCTACTCATATTTGCACGTTAAATAAGAAGTATTATCACTTTAGTAATCAAAATACAATCAAATATACGAGCACAATATAGCAAACGAGATCTTTGAACGGCTAAACGCCCCTATCTTTATTTAACATTTTGATTAAGAAGATTAATCGATTAAAGCGGCCTATACTATTTGACTAAACGTTTTAAATTAATTAATTACCATTCGCTGAATAAATAAGGAATAGTTTAACTGTTTGGAATAACCAACATCACCGACCTAAAAAGACAAGCCGCAAATCTGTATGTCGTCTGTCTGTAGTATTTACCAACAAAGTATTACAAATCTGTGGTTTCTCACCATACGGGAAAATATCGTATGCTCATTAATTGACATCAGAATTCCCTTCGGTAATTCATTGACCACTGAGATAAATATACACATTTACTTTAGTGGACTTAATCATGTTCAGTTCATTAGGTACGTAACAATCACCACATAGTAGGTACCCTACTATGCCCATTTGTAAGCGCGTAACTCTTATTAATAGAAACTAGCTGTTTATCCATTAAAAAGTATTTTATTTCACTATAATCACGATTAATTGAATTCTTATTTATGTATGTGTAGTACCTAACGTGTTCTTTCCTGTCCCGGGCCTGCTGGAAGAAATTTTAATGTGAAATAAGTTGTGCCCTTGTACAATTCTTCTGTCTATTTCTTTTCTGTTTGTAATTGTGTGTGTACAGAACCAATAAATAAATAAATAACCTAGGTAGTTGAAAGATTCAAAATGTTTGCCCGTTTGGAGGGTTGTAGTTGAAAGTTTTTTTTTATTATAAATAGATACTAAACATATTCGTAAAGGCATAGTGTTAAAACAAACTGAAAAATTGACAGTGTTATTGGTAGCGTTTTGCGGATGAGCGGCGCGCGGATATCGGAGCGGAGCGCGGCGGCGGCCGGCCGGTGTCAGTCGGTGTCGCTGAACCCGCGCGAGTCAAGGGCCTCGGTCGACGACCGCGCGCGCCGGGTACACTTACATTGTGCTTAACCACGTTATATTTACACCGGTTTCGTACTATCTGTAATTCATCAATGTCCAGTTTTCGTGTGAAACCTTCCGAAACTTAATTATACAACCTTCAACGCCGAAAAGATTAACCAAGCAGATTTTACCGGAGAAAATTACTTTACATTACTAGAATAATACTTATAGCACAAAATAATATATTTATTGGTGAAATTTATGTTTATGATAGCATAGTCAAACAATGCATAATTATATTTGAAAATGTTATACAAATGCTAAAGATTATTAACAATCTTTTTATACAAATAGAACACTTTAGAATAAATAAATAAAATTCTTATAATTTTATGAGTCGTTTCAGTTAAAGTAATCCACTTAGGTAATTCCCTTAAAAAGTGTGCACTAAAATTGTTAATTGGGTGACTTAGTTTTAAAGAAAAGTTGTTAATGATTTACATACGAGTACATAGCAGTTAAGATTAAGAATCTATCAACAATTTTCATTGGATTTTTTCTACAAAAACATTGAATTGGTAATAACGTTCCCGCAGTTTCATTTACTCTTTGATATTTTACATTGTTGCTTGCAAAAACGGACACGCAACTTATGTAAGTAAGTTGAGCAATAGGCGTGAATTGCAAGTATTCCATTGAGCTTGTGTTGTGTTCGGCTATACTAGCAATAATCGGTCAGATATGTATCGCTATGCGTGCAATGGCCGGCCCGCCACGGCCGGTCGTCGAACCCGCCGCAACAGCTACAAACAACAAACAAATCTACAGCGCTTCGTTCCACTTTATATACTTACTGTCCTAATAATTACTGTTACTATGTAGCACGAGTTTTATTTCAGTTATTGAGGCTGTAAATAAAATAAGTTTTAAATAGGTAGGTAGGTATAGTGCAATCTTGCAGCAAAATGTTCAATATCAGCATTTGCAACAGATCTCGGTATTTTGCGACATCTCGCAAATCTTTTAATTATTTTTAGTTTATTTGGTTAAAATTTGGTCAAAATTTGGTAGGTAATGTTATTGGTCTAGGGGCGAAATAATAAAATATTATACTTACTTACCTAAAATAGGTAGGTAGGTAAGTATACAAAAATACTGAATCATTAATAAATTTTAAAAAATATGGATTTTTGATTATTATACTTTGGAATATTGAAAATATCGATAATAATAATACTATAGGTACAATACCTATATAACACTGTCTGCCCTTCTCGATGTTCTTTCCTGTCCCAGGCCTGCTGGAAGAAATTTCAATGTGAAATAAGTTGTGCCCTTGTACTATTCTTCTGTCCATTTCTTTTGTGTTTGTAATTGTGTGTGTAAACAGAACTAATAAATAAAATTCACAAACTTTACAGTCCCCGCAAGAATCGGAGCATTGAAAATGATCCCAAAAATTTACGAAAAACCAAAATCAAAACAAATGCAAAATCCTATTATATTTTTAAAGTTACCTAGGTAGTACCTATTAATTTTAACGATTGTGAAAGCCCCTGCTGACTGCCTCGACGCGGCCGAAATATTATTAACCGATTTTCAAAATTTAAATAAAAAAAAAAATCTCCACGATAAACATTTTTAAAATTGTGTATTAGAATTATAATATTAAATATAATTCACCGCGGCGCCACTTTCGCTCAGGGTACCACCTTAAGACGAGGGGGCCTCACTCTAATCTCGATATAATTTTTGTAAGTTAAATAATCTAACCTCAACATCTTAAAAGGGCTTTTAATAAAAATAGTAACTATTTGCCTCACTAGATGGCGTTGATGGGAAGAGAAGTGTCAAAATTGGCTTTTAAAAATAAACGGCCTGTACCAGAGGCAAGTAAGCGCTCACTGGCTGACTTCTGCCCAAAGAGAAACAATTCAGGGTTACATCTGCCTGCCTACCTGAGTACTCTTCGAAGCTTAGTAAAAAAAATACATTGACATAGGTATACATTTTTATCAACGCCATCTATCGAGCCTACAGTTTTTTGTCATTTTGAAAAGCCCTCTGACTTTTCATATGGCGCACTTCGCCGAATGAGGGCTTTTCAAAGTGACATTTAAGAAAAAAATAGTAACTATTTGCCTCACTAGATGGCGTTGATGAAAAAAAATGTGTCAAATAAAAAATTAGTTGACTAACAACCGCTCGCTGGCTGACATCTGCCCAAAGAGAAACACTTTTATAGGGTTACATCTGCCTGCCTAACTGAGTAGGTACTCTTCGAAGCTTAGTAAAAAAAATTTTCAGCAATGTGATTGATTTAAGGGATGTATTTAATAGCACTTTAAATTTGATGAAAACAGCTATAAAATAGTACTTAAGCACTTTAAAGTAATAATAGATCTTTAATATAATATTATCACTTAAATAATCATGAACCAAATTTACAAAATAAATATACACTCTAACTAAAGTAATTAATTTCATAGACAACTTAATTAAAATACCTACAAAAATAATGGTTTGCACTTTAACTATGTTGAAATCGAAACGAAGTAGAGAGAGAGTAGTTAAAAATAATTGTTTAAAAAACAAAAAACCGACTTCAAAAAACCTGCCTCTAAAAAAAGGAAGAAATAATATACAAATCATTAGATACGCATTATCATTGTTATAATAAAACACGTCTATTAAAGTCGGGTGGGGCTGGAGAACATCTTCCTTTTTTTATTCTAAAAGCTCCACCCGACTTCAATTGACGTGTTTTATTATAACAATGATAATGCGTATCTAATGATTTGTATATTATTTCTTCCTTTTTTTAGAGGCAGGTTTTTTGAAGTCGGTTTTTTGTTTTTTAAACAATTTTTTTATTTTTTTATTTTTAGTGTAAGTACCTTCTGCATTAGGTAGTGTAGGTAGGTATATTATTTAGGTAGAAAAATCGGCTCAGCCAAACGTGAGATAATCGCGGAGAAACATACATACATACAAACTGAAACTTACCTCCTTTTTTTGAAGTCGGTTAAAAAGACTACACAACGGTATCCCTTCCCCAACAAAAAAAATCATCTAATTCGGTTCATAAATAACAAAGTTGTCAAGTTAGTTGATTTAATATCATAGTATTTTCAGGATTACTTGTAAACTACTGAACCGATTTGAAAAAAAATTAAATGGGACCATCTCGCAAGAAAACTCAATCGAACAAAAAAAAAATTATCGAAATCGGTCCATAAATGTCGAAGATACGCGCGAACAACGATAAAAAAAAAAAAAAAAAAAAACATACAATCGAATTGAGAACCTCCTCCTTTTGATGAAGTCGGTTAAAAATAATTGAATTAACCATAAAAATAATGATTTCCACTGTAAATATGCTTCGCTTTAGATAATACTTTGCACTATACAATTTAATTTTATAACTTTAGTCAAGCTTTAGTAAGTACTTATTGTGTAGTGATGTGTACGTAAGTAGTTGATAATTAATTGCTCGCTAAGTAGGTACATAATGTATAGGTTTAGAAAATTCACACTTACCGGTTGAAGCTGAGGTTCTATAGTTTATTTACAAATAATAACCTCAGTAAAATATAGTTTGTTGTAGTAGGCAAAAGTGTCCAATTTTTGCTGTTGAGGTTGAAGTTTGTAATAGATGTTATAAAATTAAATTGTATAGTGAAAAGTATTAATTCTAAAGCTTAGCATATTTACAGTGGACATCATTATTTTTATGGTTTATTCAATTATTTTTAAAGCTAAGCATATTTATAGTGGAAACCATTATTTTTATAGTTGATTCAATTAATTTTAAAGCTAAGCATATTTATAGTGCAAACCATTATTTTATAGCTAAACATTTTAATGTGTGTAGCATTATTTTTAAAGTGCGTTTATATATTCCCCTTGATTTAAGGGTTTATACTAATTTACGGGGTTGTATGAAAGGTATCTACCTACCATATTATCTACCATATTCGGCTTTATAAGGCTTTTTCTAAGCACCTTGTATATTAGTAAATTAATACTTATGTAATTGTAAAACGACGACGCACCTCATAAAAATTGTGCATCAATTAAATATTATTCACTCCTTTGCATAAATGACATTGTGTTGTGGAAATCAAACAGATTCGTTGTTTGTATGCCTTTACGCCAAAAATAAGCTCGGAAAATATTGACACATTTCACTTTCATTTCCCCTAATGTCCTTGAAACTCATTCCTATACCTACCTACATAGATACTACGTACTAAGTACATACACAGTTACACACCACTCTCTTTCGCCGTTAGTGATTAAAAGAGAAAATCGATTGACAATAACCCGAATCTTATACTCGAACATGCGTGAGGTTCTTTTTTTATCCTCAGCTAATACATCATGAAATCACAGTACTTACTTTATATAAAATGCTTCGATCAAGAATATCCTAGATAGGTAATGCTTCACGAACCAAAACAGTACGCAAAAATGGCACCTCAAATAGCGTCCCACCACAGAATACATAATAGTACGTCCCCGGTCCCACTAACAAACTTGGCGCTTATTTTGTACATACTTAATCATCTCTTAATTTGTACAAACTCACATTTTATATCACTTATTTTATGCAAAATAAACGCCGTTTGTAAGTGGGACGCTATTTGAGAAGGTGTCAATTTTGAGACTCTGACCGGATATCTAGGGTATTTTTGATCGAAGATAAAATGTCATAAAAAGTTACGAGTAGGTATTTGTCAGAAACCAAGATTCTTGTCAGAAACTAATTGGTGTAAAAAAATTCTAAACTTTCATAATGTATTACTGACTGAGTTAGCCTAAGTCTATAGTCGTGCGTCAGGGACACGGTGGCATGACGACATCGCAGAGGACGTCCCAGAATGGGGTGTTATGGTGGCTGTCAATCGGTCCCCCATCGGGGGGCTTAACGTGCGCTACCCTGACCTTCACCTACAAAATGCTATAATTATGTACTTAGCTAAGAGTATTTTTCCACCAAGTTGTTATTTTAGTTACTTTGGTCAGTGCAGTATTAATAACATTATAACTATCTATAATGAAGGTGGGTACTAACTATATAACAGGTTATTAATTATCTACTTAAAAATCTTAAAATGTAGAGATAGAGACCCTTAATTTTTAAACATTGCATAATTATATCTAGACTTGAAGTCATGACATAGACAAGTGTACGAATGAACTACCTAATTAATGTTGTTGTGAACTCTCTCACTGTTTAACTGAAACAATTAACTGAAGAAAGTACGATAAGGGAGCGAGGCGACAGATCGTAAAATGTCTGCGTGGTATTCTTAAACGAGATTGGCGTCACCTTCGGCGGGACTATTTCCGAGTCCATTTCGGCTAACGACCGTTCGCCGAGAGGTTAATCGTCGTTCACCTGCGGTAACTGTGAGGCGTCGTCGCTTTGTTCGCCGTTGTTTGCTAGCCGTGCCCGCGCGCCGGCCGTGAAACTGGTCGCTCACCCGCTCGCAATACACTAAACTTGCGAGTTTATTGGGCGGGGGCGGTCGATTGTCCACGAGATTTGTGTAACGTCCCTCGATTCGATCCATCCGCGAACCTGATGACTGTGTGCGAGAAGAATGGGTAATCACCAAGCGTACTGACGCATGTGACTTATAAATCGCCTCGATGGCCAACAGCGCTGATTGACATTACTGGCAGGCTTTGAATTAACAATTCAAGGTCAACAGGCGAATAAAACAATCTATTGTTATATATAATATGGCATAGCAATTTTTTTTTCTAATTTCGATTCCGTTTAGATTAGGCACGGATCATGTTTTCCTCATTCGCAACTGGTTACGAACATACAGTTTCGTATGCGGCCAAAGGGATTTTAACTTAGGCAGTAGGTATTATACATACAACCAGGGGGTCAAGTCTTCTAATGTTAACGTTGAAATCGTGGTTCAATGGTGTTTGAATGGTAATGCTTTTTTTGACACAGTTCTTGTTTCTTAAAACCGAAACACATTGTGTTTCTTAAACCCAAAACGAAAACACATTGTGTTTCGATTTTGGGTTTAAGAAACAAGAACTGTGTCAAAAAGCATTACCATTTAAACACCATTGAACCACGATTTTGACGTTAACATTAGCAGACTTGACCCCCAGTTAGATAACCACTCCAACAACGATGGTCAGAGGGTGTGCACATATGCATGTTTTTAAAGGTCAATAACCTTGAATTCATTGACCTAGAGGTCATGGACTAAAGGTCAATGACCCAAAAGTCGGGTCATTGACCTTTTTTAAAGTTCGGACTTGTACTATTAGTTATTCTGTGGTTCGGTTCTTGGTCGCAGTTCGCAGTTCTATGTGGTTCTATAGCCTATATTCTGCAATATCTTCCAGGCTAGAGACTGGAAGATATTGCTTTTTAGCGATAAGGCCACCAATATTGTTCTAAATCTGTATTTTCCCTGTAATGTGTTTTCTATTATGGTGAACAATAAAGAATGATAATATATCTACTTATCTAATCTATCTTATCTATCTAACCTAACCTAACCTAATATACGACCTACCTTTTTTTTTTTTTGTAGGAGGAACCGCGGTTTTAACGACCTACCTACGTTTTTGTATGAAAGTTTGTTTTTTGGTTTAGGTTTATTTTAAACAACTTCACATTTCTTCAAATTGTCGAAATGAAGAAAAACGACATTACCGACTTATGTAATATGAAAATATAATGAATACGTACCCACACTGATAGGTACAAGCGTTTAATTTAAAAAATCCCATATCAAAATCAGTCCATTCGTTTGGGTGCTAAGCTAAGGTACCTACCTACCGACGATGCCTCTGTCATAGTGTCAGACAAATATATACCTACCCACACACGTCAAACGTAATAACACCCCTCTTTTTGCGTCGGTGATTAAAAATGTACTACGCAGTACCTACCTACGCACTAATACCCAAAATAATTACTTTTAAACTTCTCCGACAAGTAGGTAGCTAAGTTAAGTACCTACTTTCTTTAGCCTTGGGCACCGAAATCTTTTATGGCAGTGTCTTAGTATACCTATATAGGGATAGAGAGACGTTTGGGGCAACGGAGCGAAATGGAACCCGCGACCTTGTGAGGGCGAGGTCACCGCGCCACCCGCGCCCGCCCGTCGTCCCTCTACCTGCGCGCCTCCGCGGACGTCACTCCGAAACCCTCATACCATACCCTACATAGCTACCGATACATTTAATAAGCGCGGTCGACCTTAATTTGGCGTAGAAGGTCAAACTCGTAACTGCCTACTTATTTACCCGTAGCCTACAAAAAATATAAAAGATGAGAATACCAACAACACTTAAGGGTCGGTAGTGGCGGTACTGGGCAAAACGTCTTCTGGGATTATCATAAGTTTTTATATAAAAAATGTAAAGTAGTCGCCACGAAAAAAACACGTGGGGGCTGATTCTCGCGCACTGCGACTTTCTCGAATTCGAGATTATTTCTAATCACAAATCTCTATTAAAAATGACACTAAAATCTCTATTGCAGCCAAAAAACTTATTCTCAGCGATTTTCGACATTACAAGTTGAAAGTCTTTGAAATCTCGGTTTCATAAGAATACGATTAACCGTTTTCTTTCTGCAAGAGCCCGAACTCAATATGTTTTGAAAATGTTTTTCTGTTTTTTTCTTAAACCAGGAGCTGAAATGTAATAGTATTATATATATTTGGAATCAGCTCAAGAAGCCCTTTCATTCGATACCAATCACGATGGGTTTTGAAAAAAAAAACTTCCATACAAAAAAAAGGATAGTTTTATTACTCCTTCCCATCACTATAACGATTGTAGCTTCGTTGTTTATTACTAGATTGTATTGATTTAAGGTTTATTAAAAAGCTGTTAAAGGCAACAATACGTTTTATAATAACCTACATTTCCATAATCTTAACGGATACCGAGATATTTACTATTATATAAATAAATAAATATTTTTTTTTTCAAAATTTTGGTTTTTTATTATTATTTTATTTGATCCTATTAGATTTACATGAACGTATGTAAAAAATCAAATACTTACAAGTGCAATACATTATCTTTCATCCGACACCTTATTTAAGTAAATCGGTTCAGTAGTAATCTAGAAATACCGTTTACTAGAATGGGCCGGCCGCCATCTTTGCTACGTCACAGCTCCCCCCTCCATACCCCTAGGAAGTGACTACCGCACATTTCGTATTCAGGAAAACATACCAAACAAGTACATACCGGTAGTCGGTATAACGGAGCTGGGTCCCACGGGAATCGTTATTTGAAGACTTATTTACAAATGGGGACTACACTAATACATTGCATTAGACAAATATTATTCCTTTAAAAAATAAAAATATGGCTTTCGAATTATGGATTTTCGAATATCAGTAAAAAAGCATGTTAAAGTGTATCGACTTGGGCATTTCTTAATATCTTATTTTCTCTGTAATTAAAATCATTTTTGTAATTTTTCCTCTATAGGTAGGTAGTAGAGTTTTTCCTCTACACTCCTTGACAATAATGACAACACACAAAATGTCTCTGACAACTGACAAGCAATAAACAATTTTAACTGGGTTAAAATTTTAAAGTTTAGAAATGAAAATACTTGCGTAAATGATACCTACAGGATAAGTTCTTGAGGAACTTCGCTTCTAACGATACCTACCACAATTTTGTTGAATTATGATAAGTACATAGGTACCTACCTAGGTACTTTAGAAGTTATGAGGGAAATGAACCACAGACCATAGGTACTATAATGTCTGTGAAATTAACAATTATTATTATTATGTCAAAATCAAAAAATCATTTATTCAGTCTAGGCTGTTACAAGCACTTGTGAATGTCAAAGAAGCTACGCCATCGGTTCGCAAACCCTGAGCGGGAGACCTTGTAAAAGAAACTCGTCAAGGGCTGCTTTTTTCTCCCTGTATATTTCATACAGAGTCGTCAACATTGAAAAATGAGCTCCACATTTAAAGTGAGGTCATTTTCCATCACAATAATTAACAAAAGTTTGCACACAATGGGTAGGTAGGTTGAAATTAAATACCTACTACATATCGGATAGGTAATTGTGAGAGTAAATAACTTTCAACTATTTGAGAAATCAGTAATCACTATGTCTGCTACTCGAAAGTGCACCTAAGTAGGCAAAATTTACCAAAAAATACTTGATACAAGACATAAAAATAAGCTAAAAATAAAACGTTAAGATAGGTACTCAGAAGCAGACCCATTCCCACTGGCAGCACCCGTTCACGAGCATGACGCGTGGACCAGCCATCGCTTCGCTCAACCATATTTGAGGGAACGTAACGACCCGCCCCACACGACACCACCGCAGAAATGATTAAAGAGAGCATGACATACTTAGGCTACCCATCCTAAGACACTAAATTGAAAACTAATATCCAAAAGCTTTTCATAGGCCTTTACTTACAAAAACTACTGACTATAGAAAGCAAAATGATTGCAATAAAAAAAAAGAGAAATCAAAACAAGGTTTACTTGCCTATTAGTTTTATGTTTTGAGTAAGAAGTGCCATACATATCGATAACATCAAACAGAGAAAAAAATATATAAAAATATACGACGCCCTTAGTACAAGCAGACAGAAGCAGACCCATTCCCACTGGCAGCCCCCGTTCACAAGCATGACGCATGGACCAGCCATCGCTTCGCTCAACCATATTTGAGGGAACGTAACGACCCGCCCCACACGACACCACCGCAGAAATGTTTAAAGTGAGCATGACATACTAAAGCTATGTAGGTACCTACTATGGTATAGGTATGTAGGTACCTACTTATAATAAAACAATCCAATTCTGTAGATTGAAGATATTTTGAAAACAGTTTTTGGAGGGCACTCTATAATCGTACATGAAGCCAAACCTGTATTAATATTATTTTTAATTTTTGTCTGTTATTTAATCCCAAAATTCAGCACGGTTCTCTTGGGAGAGGGGATCAAAATGTGTACTTAGTTGTAATTCATTAAAACGTAGTCTGTTTATTTCAGTTTCATTCAATTGCTTTTTGTTAGAAAAGTACACTTCAAAGATTTTCCCGAAAATATTTCAAGGTCAAAGCCGGCAAATACTAAAAAAATAGCTTAAACGAATAAGCAAACACGTATTTCGTGGTTTTCCGAAACTCAACCCCTTGAGAGATAAATGAACCAAAAATCGATATGGTGTTGCTATTTAGGTTTTATGGAATGTTGATTGCAAAATTGGCATTTATTTTGAAGTCGAACACGATGGACGTGACTCAACCCCAAAACACCTTTAGGAAATGAGGGTTTAAATTTTGTATAGAAAAAGAAATTAAAAAGACATTTTGACTTTTAATATTGTAGAAAAACTTCTAAAAACAAATAAAATGGTTTTCTGAAACTCAACCCCTTAGGGGATAAATGACGTTTATAGGATGTTGATTGCGAAAATGGCATTTATTTTAAAATCCAACACAGCGGACATGATTTCTAAAAACAAATAAACAAACACGTATTTCATGGTTTCCGAAACTCAACCCCTTAGGGGATAAATGATGTTTATAGGATGTTGATTGCGAAAATGGCATTTATTTTAAAATCCAACACGGCGGACATGATTCAATCAACCCAAAATTTTGTATTGAATAATCGTATCGCGATTCGGTGGTCATGCTAGGGGAGCTTGAATAAAATATACCAAGGATACTTTTTATCCCGGCCAAAGGTTTCCTAGGAATTTTCCGAATGTCCGCGCGGACGAAGTCGCGGGCGGCTAGTTTGTAATAATCGTTTCAACTTTAAGGCCTTAAGCACAGAATATATAATAGTCCTTAAGGTCCGAGCGGGTTGATCCGTGATGGAGTGAAATCGAACGTAACTCTAAGTCTTACACTTTGGGTTCAAATCAGTGCGCGTTCCAACGCGGCGGTTGCGTTGAGAACTTGCACCGAATTCTCAATTTTTACATGTTTTTATTACTTTTCTTCGCTTTCAAGTAGTAAAAAAAAATCTGTTCAATTAAGATTGAAGACATAAACGAATGTTCTGTTTTCGAGAAATTTTGCAAATAAGACCAGAAACAGGGTCCACGGAATATTTTTTTACATCAAAGGTGGTAACAATTTTATAAATGCTTTCAATTAAATCTATTGTGTATTATTTCAAATACATTATATTTTTTTTCCATGATAACTTCACGCGCGTAATTATTGAAAAATTACGATTTTGAATTGAATATTTGGATTTGACCCACCTTAAGGCCTTAACAGTCTACGGAGCACTAACGACAGAATGATCAGATATTTATTGTGTTATGATTGCGCATCGGGGATATAAATTGCATAATAGAACACAATTTATTAATTTAGATTTATGTATCGTTTGCGATGTTGCGCGGGACACGGGCGGGCGGTCGCTCTCGGGTCGGGCGGGTGCGATGACGGCGGCGCGCGGCCTTGGCCGTGATCGCGCTCGATATAGCCCGGCCGCCGCCCTGCCTCCTCCGACCACCACCCCACGACTCCTCACTCACACCACCCACACTTCCTCGTGATGCTTTCTGGATATTACGGCCGAGAACTCACCTTCAGATGCGGCGTAGTTAACCTTTATTACGTCTCCGTTTCCTAGCTATGCATGCCTAAACTAAACCCTAAATCAGATTTTATTTTTAATAATCATGGAATTATCTTTAGGCCAAACTTTTCGTAAATAGTAACAAAAAACTGTTATTTTAATGCAATTCATTCGAGATATGGATAGATATGTCTGTTACAACTTAGCAAGCACATGGCGTATCGTATGGCGTAGATAGTTAGAACGAATCAAAATTAGACATCAAGGTCGCCGCGGAGCAGAGTGATATCATTTATATGGCGTGCTTGTCCCTGAACTCTGTTAGCGGCGAGTGACGCACGTGGCTTCAAATATCACGGTGACCTTACTCGAAAAATAATCCCTGTTATTTCCATGTAGGTACTTACTGGTTCCGTTCTAGGCACAGTACAGTTTTATTTTTAGAGATTTTCTAAAATGTAACAAAAAATGTTACCTCGATGAGTGTAACGCATGATCCAATCGACGACATGCGAGTGTGGTGCGACTTGCGAGTTATCAGTGAGAAACTTTTATCTATAGCTTCACAAATTAATGCTACTCACATTCATCAAAGTGATTCAATTCACGTGACACAACATGCACGTTTAGCATAAAATTGATAATAAAGTATAATATTTTTTAAATCTTACGTAAGGTTCCTTATAAACAATACTGAGCAATAACACAACACCACCACACGTGTCTTTTCATTTTACATAGGTACGAAGAAGTACCTAATGAACGATCAACGATACAATTTCCTGTGCTTATGCATGACACAAAACCACAATGCCTGTAATTGTCGGACTAATGAGTGAATTGTAAAATTTACAATATCATGATCTAGGTATGTTTACAGATGGAGGGACGGACAGAGTTAAACTTTATAGATAAGTATCTATTAGAAGCAACTAGGGTTACCAGACGTCAGGATTTGGCCTGACCTGTCAGGCTTTTTGGGTCCCTGTCAGTTGGACTGGAAAATGTCAGGCTTTTGGAATTATTCACATTATAATAAGGCAAACTTTAGGTATTTGTTTTTTTTTGTAACACTCAACTAACTAGGATATTTTCAGTAAAATAATCAATTAACTTTGCAATAAATAACCAATTTTTTTTAGACTATAAATAATCAACAACTAAAAGTTAAAAAACGAAAAACTAAAACTTTTTTGTCTAAGTATTTTAAATAAGTATTAATTGTACACGTCATTATAACAAGAAATCATAATATTTTATAGAAAAAATATTTACCTACAATATTTTAATAACCGTGTGGCATTAGCAAAATGTCAGGACTTTTTAGCAGAAATCAGGCTTTTTGTCAGGATTTTTGGATATCCAACTTCCTACGTACGACCCCTCGCAATCCGATTCGTGTGAATGCTTAGAGTCTCTGACCGCTCGGCTACCGAGACGTTAGAAAATTCATTAGTTAACATTATATTGATGGGCGACAAGACAGTCTTGGCATGGACCACTACATGGTAAATTTCTCCTAAATTAGTCCTAATTAATTAGTCCCACATTTTTCGGAATTAGTCCCAAAGGGTACTGAAAAACATAAGCAATTTAAATGGCCCATGACAAAGCAAACCTTCATTTTGGCAGGGACAGGCTATATATAGTGAACCATAACACCAAGCCAAGATCTGATTATTTAAAAAAAGTCCATTTTATCATAAGTAAAATATTGCTACTAGCTAAAAAAAAAAATTGAAAGTAATGGTTAGATTCTTTTCTTAGTTTAAAAGATTGCCAATGACTTAATATCACCTGTATTGACAAAATATCAGTCCAAGAGGAGAAGGAACGGAGATGACTTCTTATTTGATCGCCAAAACAGTGCCCGAGTCAGAGGTCTTTTTGGGATATTAACTTGTGTTCGCAACCACTACACCGACCGGCCGATGTAATGCCAAAATCCGGTTGAATCCATCTACTGTGTCTGAAAACTAAAGAATAACAAAAGTGGCCACTTTGAGCTAAAATGGATTTTAAAACTTGCAGAAAGAATGAAAACTGTTGAAGAGTTATTCAAAAAATACTAGAGACAATTAAAGAGGGCATGATCTTAGCTTTTTTTAAAAATTTACCTGGTTTGCGAGTAATAAAAATAAATGTATTGGCGGCGCTAGTAGTAGGTACTACGACGCCATAACAGAACATAGATTATACGTCATGGAGCCAAGCAATAAAGCGACGCGAGCGAAACAAAAATTTAACAAACAAATTGCATAAATAGTTTATTAATTTGTTATGTAAATATATACACGACAGTGATAAACAATAATATTATCTAACCTTAACCTACTTCGATTTAGCCCCTTTCTTTTTACCGGCCTTAGATGTTTTGCCAGGTTTGCTTTTATTGAACTTGGCCTTCTTGCCGCGGCCTGTAGTTTTCTCCTTGGCTTTCTGCGCGCGCATGTCCTTCTTCATCCGAGGGTCGACCACCTTGTAATGTCCCTTGACACCAGTCGGCCGCTTCATTCGCTTTGCCGTAGTGTGCTTTTTCGCAACAACATAAGTGACTTTCTTTTTGCCTTCAGTCTGTGCCTTCTTGTACAAATGCCTCACTTGCTGCGCCTTCTCACGTTCCGACATATCCGCATTTTCCATCACTGCCTCTACTTTCTTCTTTGCCCGCTCCATTTTTTTTATCATGCGCTTCTTCTTCCTAGCCTTAGCTTCAATCACCTTCTTGATTGGCCTGACATTAATATCCTGAAGTTTCTTTTCATATTCTTCTGTATATTTCTGTGAATAAAAAAGTATGATGTGTATGCAAACTTTTGCCAGTTATCTATAAAATAAAAACAAGAAAAAGAATATTTCAGTGTAAATATTTACTCAATTCTTTAACCGAGCGAGAGCGAAACGTGAACGAAGAGTCTCCGTTTCAGCTTGGGCAAAAAAGCTTTTGATTGTCTGTCCGTCTGTTCTCCTTGCAATCAATCCAATCAATCGATTCTCGTAAATTTTTGTGAGCAGGGGCCCTACCGGCTAACTTTTCGAACTTCGGCGGGTCTGCTGAGCTTCAGGCGTCATTTAGGCCCGATTGGGGCTCGATTTATCTGTTTTAATTTGAAACCCGGCAGACTTTCCGAAGTTCGATGCGTTAGCCGGTACGGCCCCACATTCGATTTATATATTATTTTTTGAGGATTCAGTTAATCAAAATAAAAAAAAATATGCTCACAGAGCTCACAGAGCACATAGTGTGCCACATGTTCACATTCATGACTAATTTCCAAACCATAAGAACCTGTGACAATCCAATAAATTATTTGCAGTGGCATACAGGCAACAATGAACGTAGCGAAACTTAATTGCTGAATGTTGTGGTAAAAAACTGAATGCATGGTAATTCACACATAAGTCAAAAAGTGATTTGTTTACGTGGCGAAAACATGCATTTCACAGCACAACACGGAACACGGAATTGACCTAGAATAATGTTGCTGCATTGTCAAAACAAATACAGCATCTGAATTTTCTTACTCACACATCTTTGTAAATAAATTAATATACACATATGTAAATAATTTTGTATAAATTAGCATAGTAATAGAAATTAAACAAGTCATTCAATAACTGGACTTCAGACGTTGTTACTCTGTCGGTTGGCAGATCGACCCATCACCTACGAATCCTCTCACTGCGGCCAAGACACCTTTAGCCGTCAGATATCTGATCAGTCTTGTGAGCCTGCTTGACTGGCAGTGAGAAAATCCATCCTTACACCTTATTCCTTCCACTTTCCGCTTGTCACCTTAGGTCGACTGGTACAAGCATCCTTATTTATTTATATGTGTATTTATTAACTTATGGTTAGGGCTAGGGCTGTTAGGGCGCTAGGGCTGTAGGGCACTAGGGTTGTCAAGTAGGATAGTTCTACCCTTTCCAATTCATGTAAAGAGGGCTGGGGTAACCTTGCTCCTTTACAGATTTATTCTGTTATTGTAAATTTATAGACTTGAAATTATTGACATACTGTTTTTATAAAATTGATTTATTTATTATAATCATGTATTACCTCTGGTACCGCAACAGGTCTCTTCATATGTTTATTCTCATCTTCCACAAACCAATCAGGCAGGTTCTTGTCGTTGAATGCGTACCGGTTCCAGCCATCGTCAATCAGATCCCGCTTGAACTTTTTCGATGTAGCTATCATAGTTCCCAGTGCTAAGGTTTCAGCGTCCATTTTAAGAGATTTCTTCAATCTTTTTAAATCTAAAAGACAATAGGATAACACAATCAATATGCTATAGGCAGTACTTGCATTTTTGAGTAAAGCACTATACAAGTCTTGGTCCACAACAACTGCACTGCTGGCCGTTGTCTGGTTGGTGGTAGAGCTAATTTCAAGTCCGCCTGGCTAGCTACCACCATCTTACCTAAGTCTAACGCATAACAACACAACAATTGTTGTGTTCTGGCAGTACTTAAAGATAAGATAATATAGCCAGTTCCTCAGTGATGAAGATTCCGGGAGTAGTGCCTTTCCACCTTTGGCCTTATTGTCACATAACATCAGGTGAGATGAAGGCCCAGCACTATCCCGTTGTGCATAAAAAATGTATTTATAAGTATGGTAATCACCTGGATCTTGTGAAACAACTTCAAAGTCCTCTTTCTTGCCAGCTTTGGCCCCTACTTTCTGGGCGTCAGGTGCAACGGTATCCTCCACATCGTAATCACTGTCTGAAGAGTCATCATCCGAACTCTCTACTTCATTTAATTTTCTTTTCACACCAACTTTTTCTTTTTGCCCTTCTTCGTTTTCATCCATATCTTCAGTAACTTTTTTTCCTACAATTTATGAAATACAATTTATTAGATTATATTTAACAAATACCAAAATCATACTATATTAGAAATTCATTACCTTTCTCCTTATAGCTTATAGCAATCTTATCCAAATCCACACCCTCATCATCTTCTTCATGAATATCCTTAAAACAATCTTTCTGGAACCAGAGCTCGGCTTTCAAAGACCGTCTTGAGACAGGGTCAGTGTTGTCCAGATCCGTCAACAAAGGGTTGTTTTTAGGTATTGATGGTACTTTGTTTGTTTTGCTGTTCCGCATTGTGTTTACTTTTGTCATTTTATCAATTTTTTTAGATTCATTTTCGGAGTCTGAGAATGCTGCAATGTAATTTTTACATGAGTTAGAACCTTTTCAAACTTATTAAATAATAAAGTACCTAAAAGACGGACTAAGTCATGTTTTGCCTAAATGTCATATTTATTGGCTTTATGCCTATTTATCACAATCATGTGACTTTAATAATAATAATAATAATTCTTATCTTCTTCATTCTTATTCTTAAATTATTTATTGACTTATGCTACCAATGAATCACAAACAAAATCTACACAAACCTTGAACAATGTGTGTGTGACAGTGATGAAAAATGCAATATAGCATCTTTATTAATATATTTTTTTTTTCTGTTTGATGTTATCAATATGTATGGCACTTCTAACTCAAAACATAAAACTAATAGGCAAGTAAACCTTGTTTTGATTTCTCTTTTTTTTATTGCAATCATTTTGCTTTCTATAGTCAGTAGTTTTTGTAAGTAAAGGCCTATGAAAAGCTTTAGGATATTAGTTTTCAATTCAGTGCCTTAGGATGGGTAGCCTAAGTATGTCATGCTCTATTTAATCATTTCTGCGGTGGTGTCGTGTGGGGCGGGTCGTTACGTTCGCGTTTTTTTATTATTATTTTTTATGTCTTGTATCAAGTGTTTTTTGGTAAATTTTGCCTACTTAGGTGCACTTTCGAGTAGCAGACATAGTGATTACTGATTTCTCAAATAGTTGAAAGTTATTTACTCTCACAATTACCTATCCGATATGTAGTAGGTATTTAATTTCAACCTACCTACCCATTGTGTGCAAACTTTTGTTAATTATTGTGATGGAAAATGACCTCACTTTAAATGTGGAGCTCATTTTTCAATGTTGACGACTCTGTATGAAATATACAGGGAGAAAAAAGCAGCCCTTGACGAGTTTCTTGCCGGTTCTTCTCGTTACAAGGTCTCCCGCTCAGGGTTTGCGAACCGATGGCGTAGCTTCTTTGACATTCACAAGTGCTTGTAACAGCCTAGACTGAATAAATTATTTTTTGATTTTGATTTTTTTGATTTTTATGTTAAAATATAATATTATTAGAAAAAAGCGTAGTACCTAAAGAATCTTTTTCCTTTCCTTCATCATCGTCAGACTCCATTTCCAGCTCACTGTCCGAATCTTTATAATAAAGGCCCGACGAATCCAATTTAGATGACTCGACATCATACTTGACATATTTTGGTTTAATTTTCAGTTCATCATCTGACTCGTCATCAACAACCATGTCAGGTGGTTGGTCTATCAAACGAGATAATTCCTGCAAATTTGAAGACAAATTAACTTTTTACCTTACACAAGGAGAGTTTTTTTAAATATACAGCAATTCTAGACTTACCTCAGCATTTTGAATAGAAGAAAGCTGGAACATATCATTGCTCTCCAGAATAGGGCCACCATCACCTTTTAAAACCATTTTTAAATTCATCTTCTCAGCCAATTTCTGTCTCTGTTTATTCAATTGTTTCCTTTTGCGCTTAGATAATCGCCGTTCTTCATCCTGAAAGATTGACAAAGATTACAACAAATGACAATTATTGATATGCAAATTCAGTGTTTCCCAATTAGCGGTACGCATACCCGGGGTATGCTAGGGTGCATCAAGGGGTGTGTGGAGCAATCACATAACTAAATATCAGTAAATATCAGATATCAGTAAGGAGAATTTCTTAATTATCATTCCTGCAATAAGGGGTACGCAAGTTTGAGGTCTTTCTAGGAAGCAAAGTAGAAAACACTAATAATCACTGTGCTAGTTAGATGAACAAGTAAAAGAATGCATTATAATTACAAAGCCATATTCATAATACTAAAATATAATATTATAGCTTGTGTAACATGAATATCAATACAATACCAGTTTATTTAGTCTAAGGACCGGACTCCATCAAAGCAAAGATGAGAGTAGAGAAGATGTCTCATATTTATGTGGCGCGATTAAAGCAGACGTGAGCTGGACGGCGATGCGAAGCGGAAACGAGCTGTGAGCGGCGTGCGCTGAGTGTAGAAGAGGGCGTTAATAAAAAAAAAGGTTTTTTAAAATAAAGACGCCGTAACTTAGCTCCGCTCTAGCCAGTACACATCTCAGCTCTGATCTAGCTCCGTGCAGCTTCAGAGTGTCACCTCTCTGCTTTGCACAATCTGCACACAGCTTTGGTCGAGACCGGCCCTTAAGGCCAGTATATTCCAAAAACTCTGTCTGTCTTTTTCTTTACGTGTGAAGAGTAATGAAAATAACCTCACTTTTTAATTTTTGTTGTTATTTTGAGCATAAAGTCACTATTTGAAAAAGTAACTTGAATATTCTTCTATATGTCATTACCTATTTTTCAATATATTATTCGTGAATAAGGGATTAATACACTTGAAGATTATCCAAAAAATATAAAATTTTCTTTGTCTTTGCATATTTTTATAGCCGAGTGAAGAATCGATTTTAACCGTAAAATAATCAAGATCATTTATAAAACTTCAACATAATATTTTTATCTCCTCAAAATAAACAGTATTTGATTGTTTACCGTTGAATCAAAAATAGGCCAATTTCGATAATTTCGAATATACTGGCCTTAAAGCTCATAATTAAAAGTGAAATGAGATTTTTTAAATTGTAAGTAAACAACCTGAAGTTCAGCAATTTGATCATCAACCTCTTCTTCCTCATCCTTCTTCTCTTCGGATAGTGTATCTTTTTCAGCATCTATTTTTTCTTTGTCTGTGCTGGAATCCTGATGGTCAACTTAAACAGTTATTATATTACAGGGAAATATTTCTCAGAACACAATTTAACATGTCAAGTAATGGAAGAACACATTTTCAAAACATTTGAAAAGAAAAGTAACTAACTTGCTTTCCGTGAAAACTATGTTGCACAACTGTAGACTAAATTAAAGTAAAATAGCCCTTATTTAACTGAAAACAGACATATGACTAGTATTCACATGAAATTACATTTTTAAATATTTTAATAATATGTCAGTTTTCATTGTGCCTTTTGACAAAGGCCTCCTTTATCTGACACCATAAGTAGCCAAGTTAGTTTCATACTAAATGCCACTTCATGCGGGTAATATTATATCAATGAACCAATCACATTGCTTGAAATCTCATCTCTCGCGATTTCGAGCATTGTTATTGGTCAATTCATGCACTGATAAGCTCTGCTCTGCTCATCCTTAGTAGAATCGCAGACTTTAAGTTTTAAGCCTTTTTAATATTTGTGCTTACCTTTGGTTTCTTCCATTCTTTTATATGTTTAAGCCAGCTTAACAATGCCTTTAAGTCTTTTCTACCCAGCACTTTAATATCTTTACAGCATATTTTAATTTCTTCTGTCGTTTTAGGATGCGCTTGAATGGATTTATCATCAAAAACTATCTGCAAATACAGTTTAAAATGTATTTCTATTAAAAATCACTATCATAAAAACACCATTTTAAATATAAGATTTTATTGAATATAAATGCTATATATTGTACCTCCGAACATCCTTGAAGGAGATCTATGGGATCATCTGCAGCCAAGAACTGTGATATCATCACCTTGTGATGAGTTGTGTAATCATTTTCTTTGTACCCTTCAGCTTTAGCCTTTTTTTGTTTCTCCGGATGCAATATGTTAGCATGAGTCTTTTTTGCTATTTCTAAGTCTTCAAAAACATATTTAGAATCCAAAAACTTCGGATCAATAGTATCTGGTGCTATGTAACCTTGACATACCACAAAAATCTCTGATGACTCATTACGAGATGCTTGTGGTTTAGTAGCATGTACCTTTTTGAAAAATTGTTTCAACACCCATAACAATGCATGGTAATCTTTAGATCTGAACACTTTAGTTACAAACCAGCCACCTTCCCTCAAAAAATGTGTTGAGAGCTTTAGAGCACTCAGTGTAAGACAAGCTTGTTGGTACGCATCATGAAGCCAGTTAAGACCGACGTTGGGAGCACCGTCATGCAGAACTACATCAGCTTTCCATGTTTTGATTTCTTTTTTTATGGCTGTTTTACACTTTTCAGTTGTAATGTCTTCAGTAAGACCTATACAACCTGGGACCGGTTTAATTGGGAACAAATCAACGCCAATGACGATACTGGACACGGGCATGTTCTGATGCGATACTTGCATCCATCCTCCAGGTGCAGCACAAAGATCTATACATACTCGGGATTTTTGTAAAAAGCCAAATTTACGATTGAGCTGAATTAACTTAAACGCCGCTCTGGAGCGATACCCTGCAAAATCAAAATTAGTTAAATAACTCGCTTTTTTATATAAAACTAGAAAATTAATTTACTTGAATCAGCTTGAATCACATACCAGTTTCCTTGGCTAATTGATAATATTTGTCTTTACGCTGTTTTCCTACTTTTGTCTTCTTCCCCATTTTTGAATATGTTATTTAAACAACATTAGTATTGAGAAATTCAATGTAAAATAGTCCACGAGGGTAAAATAAAATTTACTAAAGGTTTTTAGGTTAGGTTAACTTTGTTCACGTCAAAATCAGAGGCGCGTTCCAAACCAAAGGCGCGTTCCAAACCTACACTCCGAGTGCAGTCAATTTTTTTAAATAATCATGGTAGATCCTCAAAAAACGGATTTTATTTGATTTAGTATAAAGAAAAGTTTAAATTATTCGTATTCCAAATGGAAAATGAAGAATTTGTATTGATTGACATTTAAAGTTCTTGGTCGTTCCAAACCTTAGAGCGAGTTAAAAAACAACCAAACAACCGACGCTCAAACGTTCTGAACGCAACCTAGGTTTGGAACGCGGGCAAAAATTAATCCCTAAGGCCGGCCACACACAGACGGAATCACGTTACGGAATTCCGTACGTACGTGATTCCGAACGCAGCTAATCCATACAAATCGATGGACTACCACACACATACGGGATTTTTCCGTACGGAATCTTCATACATTATCGAAATTCCGTTCGGAATTCCGTTTTGTGATTACGTCTGTATGTGGCCGGCCTAAATGAGGAGAGTAGATTGCCAAAACAAAAATAAGAACTGTCAAAGTCAAAACAAAACTGTCATGTCGTCCGTCATGTCTCGCAATTTACGTCTGTGCAATCCGTGCAATCAATGTAATGTCGCAATAATTAATTTAGTCACGTCACGTAGTCACACAACCAACAACCAACCATTTAGTGCATCAGCATCAGTGAAATTTCAACTGCTCGTCGCTGCTAGATCTTGTGCAAATCCTTGATTGATCCTTGCCATAAAAACAGTGTTTAACGAAGAGTGAATACCATTGTACTTCAACCAGTTTTGACGAAAACTTTGACAATTTACTGAAGAAGCAATCAAAATGACGCCCAACATTCAGACGTTCATGAATAGCTTCCAAAATAGACTGTAAGTTGCAAACCGTATCTATCTATAATTGATAAGAATAACGCCAAACCATATTCTTTTGCAGATTCATTTTCGTTGACGTTAATTTTATAGATAGTTATCGAGGTCAACGTAATTGTTTTCTTGTTTGTTCTAGACTCTTCTATTCTATTACGTCGTATGTTTTATGTACTGAAATTTCAATTTCAAGTATTAATGCTATTACGTTATTCTACTAATGTATTTTAATAATAATCAAATTTCATAATGTGTAATGTTATTTTGATTTTTCGTACATACAAGTACAGAACGGTAGACAAACCGCAAATAATAAACGAAATTGATAATACAATTTTCAATCATAATAATAAGTTTATCAGAAGCTAAGGCTGCTTTTGGTTGCACTGGCCTGCCTAGCTAGCATGGCCACAGAAATATGATATGATATAGCGATTTATCATGTTTAACTGTCAAAAGACAATGGATTTTGATAGTCGAGTGTAGATAAAACGATCACATGATATAAATCATGTTTCGCTGGTCATGCTAAGGGGGCTGGAACAAAGTTAAACAATGAGGTTTATTTCATGAGCCACAATATTTATGTTAACAATAGATAGTTAGATAGCCTCATACTATTTTTTTTATAAACATGTTCTTTACAGAGAACCGCCAGTACGTCAACATCTTAAAAATGTATATGGCACCATCATGATGACATGCGCTTCAGCTGCTGCCGGAGTCTTTGTGGACATATACACCCCGCTCCAGGCCGGTTTCCTGTCTGCTATCATTGGAGCTGGTTTGATATTGATGCTTATTGCCACCCCAGATAATGGCAAAAACACAAGCCTTCGATTGGGATATCTATTGGGATTTGGGTTAACTTCAGGTAATATCCAAATGATAGATCAGCCCCCTGATTTTGTAACTCTGTTTTCCACTTCTGATTGAAACTGACAGAAATCAAAGTTACATTGCTGCTTTAAGTATGGTAGTTGTCACATTGATACATACTAAAGCAGCAATGTAACTGCAATTTCTGTCAATTTCAATCAGAAATTGATTGCAATGTAGTTACAAAATCTGCCCGCTGATAAAACTGATAAGTTTTTTGCTTCCATTTTTCTTGCCAGCTAAAAGATGTCCTAGAAAATGCTTCTGTGAGCTTATTTGAATAAATTAATTTTCATTTCATTTCAAAAATAATTTCTACTTACATTATACTATAAACCTAAATTGTTTTTTTCAGGAATGAGTATGGGTCCACTGCTTGAATATGCCAGTATTGTTGATCCATCAATAATAGTAACGGCTCTTCTTGGCACGACGCTGGTGTTTGTTTGCTTCTCCATAGCGGCAATGCTGGCAGAGCGCGGCAGTTGGTTATTCCTCGGAGGCACTCTGATGACACTTCTCACTTCAATGTCATTGATGACTTTAGCCAATTTGTTCATGCAGTCTAATTTCTTGTACCAAGTGAGTCTTCAAATTTATTTAATGTGTTGTATAGTGGGCGTCATGTAAAAGCCTCAAAGGTGCAAAAAGCGAAAATGTATCTTAAGTCTTCGGAAAACAGTATAGATTCCTCCATCATTTGCTTGTCCTTCAGCACTCTCTTTATGTGACATGAGTTAATTAAGTAGGAAGTTCATCGAAATTAATTTAATGTAAATTATTCAGAGTTGTTTAAATTATTTTTTTAGTAGTTTGCTTTACAATATCTTTTTTATTTTCCAGATTCACCTTTATCTTGGACTCATGCTCATGTGTGGATTTGTTCTGTTCGACACCCAACTTATCATTGAGAAGCGCCGCATGGGCAGCAAGGACTTTGTGCAACATGCCCTAGAGCTGTTCATTGACTTAGTTGGAATGTTCAGGAGACTAGTCATCATTTTGACACAAAAGGTAAGTAATAATACTATGGTTGTTTCCACAGCTGGTTCTTGTAACGTTTCTGCTGTTCTATAACATGTATTGGCATTTAAAATTGATATCAAACACCACTTCCATTTCTATTTCTTTTTACATCGCAATTAGTAAACTAAAATAGCAGGCTAGAATATTGTTATCATGAGTCCTTTCATGAGATATTAATTTTAGAATTAAAATATTTTGTTTCAGGAGGAACAAAATCGCCGCCGCAAGCGTGATTAAGCAAAAACTCAGTTTGGGTCAATTTATTTATACTATAACAAGTATTTTCTTAAATATTTCTGTAATGAATGATGTATAAGAAATAATATTATGTTTGATTATTTATAGCTCTAAATTGGAACTGGTTGAAATAAAGTTAAAGGTTTGATAGCAATATACCTATTTCATTTATCAAGACTTCTAATAACTACTTTGCGCAATTTGCGTGTATTTCTAAAATAAGAGTAGGTACCTAATAATTATTTGAGTGCGTATTTTTTGTGTCACAATCCTGAAGGTCCTCAACCATGCCTGAAGCACCAATTCGGTCCAAAAGGGCTTAATCTAATATCAAACATTCACGCTCTGTGCTATGCAACAAGTGATTATTAGGTAAAGATCACGCTGTTTCAAGAACAGCCCGAAATTTTATGCAAGCAGTCAAATGAATTTGCCTCAGCAGCTCATGTTCATTTTAAACTTTTTACTGATCAATATCAGTCTCCAGTTATAACTTATCCTTAATTATTATGTAGGTATTATACTTTTAAGCGAAACGGTTTCACGTCGCGTCGTCTACTCAACCGATCGTTTAAGCATACATGTTGTAAGAGGGGGCAGAAAATAGGGTCATCGGCACGTCAGACCATACGTCATGTTGATCTTGTCTTGAGACCATCTTTATGCCGTCTGTAATAAGAGCTGTTTTCGTGGTTCAACCGTGCTGTCGTGCGTAGCTACTTTTCATCCAGAAAAAAGGTACTGTGGCCCTACCATGAGTTGATGCAAACTTTTTAAGCTACCGTAAACTATCGTTTTCTCTCTTTCTGATAGTTTACGCTACCTAACGTAAACAGTTTGCGTCAACTCTTGGTAGGGCCACTCTTCCCGAGGGATCATAACTGTCCACGCTGACAAAGCCGCGGTCCGGGCGGCCGGCGGCAGCTGCAAGTGACCACTAGCGTCTCAAACGGTCACTTTACCTATATTATTTAAATACCAATCTATCTACACCATCCGAATTAGGATGTCCGACAAGTCTTCAATAATGTACTTAAATGTAAGTAGGTTAGGTAGGTACGTGGGTACGTCTAGAGTTCATATCGTACAAGAAAATCGGACATCCTAAATAGTAAGGTGGTGTGGTCCCCACCACACAGGGCGGATTCAGGGGGCTACGCAAGATGAACGTGAAAGCGCTAAATAATAATGCGATTCCTGTCAGTTTCAATCAGAAATTTTATAAAATAAAATTCAATTATTAATAAGTAATAAATCGTAATAATTATTCCACAACAAAAGCGAGTATTATAAGTACATTATTTAAAGGCAATTAAGAAAGGCACTAAGAGAGAGGATGAGTAGTAGACTTCACTCAAAGGGACGTTACTGTAGGTACGTTAACTGTTTTCTTCTTGGGGATGTATCTTATTCTTTTCGCTCCAAAATATTTTTCTCTTAGCTTTATCCAGCTCATTGTTTACCAAAATTCCTATGAAATTAGCAACGTTTCTTTCACCGTTTACTACTGCAGTACTCTCCGTATTGAGGTCTTCTCTCTCTATTTTCGTCTGCACATCTTCTGATTTGGAGTTGTTATTAGTTTTAGATTTGCTTATTACATATAATTTACCTGGTAATTTACATGACGAGCAGTTACATTTAATAGACAGATTTGCGTCTGTCATGGAACTGCCACTACGAACTATATATTCGTATGTAGAAACTCCTAACATATAGATGTAAATATGAAAACAGAATAAATGTATAAGAGCACATGCAACAGCTATAGCACATACACCAAATATAACTAGAAACATCAAAAACATTATTGAATTTCTACAAAACTTGATATCGTTATCATAGTGATAAGATATGTTTGTAAAGTTTACACTGGGACAGTTTAAAATATCTTGCGTTAGAGGACTTAGTTGATGAGTATCAGTTAAAAATAATACAATAGCTCCTAAACACAACAATGTCGTCATCAACGACAGAAGAAGGGCCGTAGTAACACTCGCCATGAACGCCCCGTAGTTCCTGCGTCCAACACAGCTGTTCAACCACTTACAATGGTGATCGAAGCGGTCTACGCACTTATTGCATAAGCTGCAATGTTTAGTCTTCTTACTACTCGTATAAATATTGCATATATGGCACCTTCCATTTTCTATAACATGGGCGTGGATATTGCGATCGAATTCTGGAACAGTGTCTGTCTTAATTTTTCGTAGTTCCTTTTCACTGGGGTCTAGCAGAGTTGCGGTTATGTGCGACACTATGTGGGAGGTATATAATATTATGAAGATGATTTGTACTATTAACTTTGCTTTTGAAACTTGTATCTGTACGACGATTGCGAAATTTAGAATACATGTCGTCATAAAAACAATCCAGCCAATAACTTGTAAATAGTTTAGAGGCAATTGCAGTCCATGTATCCGCCTTTGAGATCGATGCGTTTGATTTAATGCGCAACATTTGTGCATTTGCAGACACTTTTTATAACAAACAGATAAGACGTCTTTGTTCTAATTAAGCCAAGAATCGAAATGTCACAGACTTCCCAAGTGTTCGCTACGTAAGTAATAGGCACTGCGCGCGCATAGTAGCAGGAGGTAAACTAATTTAACAAAATACATTTCAAATTATTAAGGTTAATTAAAACCAATTGCTCTAAACTCGTTTGTAATTCAGTATTACCACGTATTAACGTATTGATTGAGTCAGTATTTATTTTAGGAGTTAGGTACACAACTGTTTCTATGGTGACAGGCGATATCAATAAACAAAGAATTTGTAACACGTAGTAGGTACCTAGCCATCAAACCCACAGGGTTAAAAAGATATTCCCGAGGCCATACGTGACGTTGCCTAGCCTTATTTGTAAGAGAGCTAAATGCGTGTTTGTATGATATTATTATCTATTATACTCAGTAGGTGGAGTTCCATCTACCTCTACCTACCTTTCGGGAAATCGTAACTCGATTTTCTGTACCTACTTAGTGCGAACTATTAGCGATAGGATGTTTGCCTATATATAAGTCAGAGTTGGTTTGCATATATACAGACTAGAAATAATGAGAAGCATTTTTTATAAAATATCAACAAGCTATATGTTCACGCCTCGTAAAGATTCCTGAAATGAGAGAGACGCGGTACATGGTTTCGCGCTCGTGTGAATGTAGATGACGCCAGAGCACGATCAGTGGCCCTACCATGCAAACTGTTTTCGTTACCGTAATGTTTACAGCGTAAACTATCGTTTTCTTTCTTTCACTCGCATTGACTGTGAGCAGTATTATATATCCGATAGTATACGGTAGCGAATACAATTTGCAACAACTCATGTCATGATAGAGCTACAGAGCCGGACTCAGAGCTGGATTAGCTCCTGTAGGATCCAATCGGATTGCAGCGGAGGCACCCCGCCCGCCCTCTGCAAAGGCGTGATTTGGACAGGACGTAAAACGAGGATCGTCGTTCTCCGGTAGAGCTCTCTGTCCTGGCGAGCTACCAGTGTCTGTCATCTACATGAAGTGACTGTGACCAAAGTTAAACAAAGTGATACCTACCTCAGTTAATAGATCTATAATGGGGTAACGTACTGTTATTTACTGTAACTAATATAATAACCAAGCTGGGTACTTTAAGCAATTATAATAAAAAAAAGAAACAGAATAATTTCATAACATAAATTATCAAAATTGTGAAAAAAATTAAGTACTTATAAGTAATTAAAAAATAATTTATTTATTAAAGATGGTAACGTCACTAACATTTTCTATTTTTTCCACTTTATAATGTCGTTATTTCTTTGGCAAATTTCATTGCCATTTCTCTTCGGGTATGTACAAGTATTCTGTGTCCTTTACAATCTAAATCTTGTTCATAACATTTATTTCTGCAACATTTTTTGCAAAGCTGATACTCACACTTACCACCCTGCAAAAATATATTCATATTAGATACTATGTTTAAAGCAACTTTGCCAGCTTTAAGTGTGAATAAATTAAATAAAACACTCACAAGTGGATTAGGGCAGACATTATTTACGCAAATTTCACCAGATCTACTATTTTGCTGTTCATCTCCTTTAACTGGCCTTCTCATATGTTTTCGTATTTTTTTCATTTTTTTTCTTGAAATAGCATTTCCATCGGGATCTTCAAATATCCTTTTGCTATCATTTATAATCTAGATGAGACAAAACCATTATATGTAGGAATAACTAACTTAAACATCATAAATCCTCTTAGCATGAAAATAAATACAAACCTGGTTTTTATTTATACAATCCATTTTTTGTGTGTGCTCTTCAGGAGACATTCTCACATATGGTTGGCATATCCATGGTGGCAGTATTAGATTATAGCCATTGCGAGTTATATTTTCATTGTTTTCGAAATTAATTTTACCCTCATGGTATTCCAAATATTTTTCTTTGATATTTATGGAAACTTTTTTGAAATCTCCAAGGTTCTGTCCAGTTGCTAAAAGCTGCCTGATTTCACAATTCTCTTGAAAGGTAAATCTACAAATAAAATTAACTTTTTGATTTGTTTGAATAATAAAGGATATTGCCTTTTTTTATATGGAAGTTGGACCAAGTGCTGCCTAGAATGCTGACATAGTGCATTTTGTTCCTCAGGTCATCACTAATCTGTAATCCAAAGCGCATAAAAATCTAACCCAGGAGTCCCAAGAAAAACAGACTTTTGGTTTGAATTTTTTATTGGAAAAAATAACTTAATAGCAACAAATGTACATAATCAACCTGGGTTAGATTTTTATGCGCTTAGGATTACAGATTAGTGTTGGTCTGAGGAACAAAATGCACTATATGAGCTTTCTAGGCAGCATACTTAGTCCAAACCTAGGCAATGTCCTTTAAATAAAATATATTTCTCCCAATTTTAGACAATGTGAAGAAAACTACCTTTTATACTCCAGTCAACTTAGGGAAAGAATGTTTGTAAACAAACCGATATACTAGCTTCTGCCCGCGACTTCGTCCACGTGGGTATTTGAGGAAATCCTTAAGGAACCTTTAACCACTCCCCCGCCCCGGCGGTTAACCGTCAGAGCGCAAGAGGGCTTATGTTGTAAAAATATAATATAAATTTCTATATCTTACATTTTATGGAAAATTTTGAACAAATGACCTCTGATATAAGATGTTGGACAAGGATATTTTTCAACCAAGTCAAGATACTCCAGAGCTATTTCCCAAGATACTGGATTAATTCCTTCAAAGAGTGATGGGTTAGTAAGGACTCCTTCAGCACTCATCACCCCGTCGACTTTGGTGTATTCCAGACATCGGTATACATCTTCTAGGCATTGAATATTGCCATTTGCGAACATAGGTATTGAGACTGCTTCTCTGAAATGTTTAAAGTTATTCACTTAGTAAAGCAATATTGGTATGAAAAATGAATGTGAAAGCAATAGTTTATAAACTATTTTTCAATATTTCACTAACTTGATGGATGTGAATGAAACGAAAGAAGTGTGCAAGGATCGTAGCAACTGGCGATTCATAGTATCTGCCTACCCCCATGGGAAACAGGCGTGAGTGTATGTATGTATGTATGTCACTAAATGTTAACTGCAAAACTGTTCATGTTTTGATTTTATGCTGCAGCCAAATTGTTGCAAAGATTATTGTTGTACAATTAAAAACTTTGAGTCAATGTTACGTGCCACATTATCATGTGGCCCTAGCATGCTGGTGCCATATGTAAATTAGTTGATTAGTTTCTAAACACAAACCTTACAGCTATGATATGTTTCCAACTAGCAACTCCGGTTAGAGGACCTTTCTGTTCTCTAGTCCTGCCATGAACTGTTAGCAATTTACATCCAGCTTCTTGTAGCATTAGAGCATATTGCACTGACTTTTCTATGTCTTCAAATATCCTCACTTTGCAGGTGATTGGAACAGATACTGCTTGAGACATTGCTTTGACTGAAAGAAAAAAAAATAGTTAAATTAATATTAATTTTTAAAATTATAATAAAACATGTGAATTAAAAAATTAATAGATAACTGAAAAGATCAAGTGAGTTTATCTGAAGTCTAGTTAGAAATATATCTCATTATTATTAATAATTAAAACTTAATTTATCAATGTTATTTAATTTAATCATGTAATACAGTGAACATTTTTACCAATATCTTGCAACAATTTCCATTCATCTTGAAGAAACGAACCATATCTTCCTCTCTTCGCGATTGATTGTGGGCAACCCAAGTTAATATCAATTGCATCACAGCTGTTCTCTACCATTTTAGCAGCCGCAGCCATTATTTCAGGATTATTTCCACAGAACTGGGGAAAAAGTATGTGTAACATGAAAAGCTGGTCTATTTATCTATTATATTTAAATACTAGAGAAAACCAGTCATACCTGTACAATCAAAGGTCGATCTTCTGGGCATGTTACTAGACTATCTTTCCTGTATTTAGGATCTTTAGTAAACACATTACTATGAAACATTGGCGTGTAGCATAATTGTGCGCCATGCCTTCGACAAAGGAGTCTCCAAGCGAGTTCACTAGCATCTACCATGGGGGCTACCACAAATTGAGGTTTTTCAATAGATTCAAACCACTCTGAAGACATAATTAATAGGGGTAATGATTTTTCTTTCAACGAATTATGTACATACGAGTAGGATTTTATTTTAGGCTGAAACCCGCAGTTTACCGCAGCGACGTAACTGTAGTGTATTATGTTAATTAAATCTAATACATTTAAAACTTAAAATTAAAACAATAAAATAACCATGAATAAAATTACGAAAATCAATCACTGAAATAATCAAATTCAAAATACCTAAGGTTAATTTTTCATTTTGACAGCAAATCACAGATTAGTTAGCTCACAGGGTTGCGTTCAGAGCCTTAAGCTTTGTCCACACTTGTATCATTTTGGCGTATCAGATCACCGTGGGGCTTACCATCAGCAAATAAGAAACCATTCAGTTCAAAAGCAGGCCGTAAAAAAGACTGCTTAAGGCCTGCTTTCATACTAACCGTTGAGATCATGGTACGAAAAAGTAAGGCCGTTCAATATAAGTCCTGCTATAAGAGCTCATAGTAAGGCCCCGTATCTTTAGCATACATCACTATACTCCGACTTTTAATTCGGTGCAGTAATTTGACAGCTCCAGTGTGCCCACTGGGGTGATTAGCAACTTGCGTGGCTGTCACCACGCGGTCGGAGTATAGTTTGGTTGGTTGGTGGTACGTTGGAGTAATACTGTATCAAAGAGACGATGTATGACAAAGATACGGTGATCTGATACGCCAAAATGATACAAGTGTGGACAAAGCTTTAGAGCGCGGTTTTTTTTTTTTTTTTTTTTGTGGCAATACAGTGTTACTAATTTGCCAATGTCAAGTTATATAAAAGGAAACAGGGAAAGCAAAATACCGAAATTTGGAAGAAAAGGATCAGAGGAGTTGGTTTGGGTTTGGAATGATAAAATATTATTGGTAATAGTTAAATAAATAGAAAATGTATGAGCATATAAAAAATCATATTTTAATATTATTAAGAATAATAAATGATGATAAAATATTATAATATTTACATGGATCCATTAATAAGCAGGACATGCGGGTTAGTCCGGTCGTGGGACATTAAATTTCATAAAAAAGTTTTGATAATACTAAAAGTTTTAATTTTTGGGGAGTGTATAGATTATGTGCATTGTGAGCTATTTTTGAAAAGTTAGAAGTTTTATGCCGGTGCTTTAGGTATAGTTTAGGTATTTCGTAATATTTTGTAATATTTCGTTTAACTTCATATATATAGAATTAAAGTTTGAAATGTTGATTGTTTCATAATAAGAAGTATGTTATCATCATGTTGTAAAAAAATTAGAAAGTTAATATATGCGTAACTGCGTAAATCACAAAATCACTCTTTTGTGTTCGAATAAAATTTTAAAATTTCTGAAATCTTATTTTAAGACTTTCAGTGGTTAGATATAGCTGTTGAACAAAGTTTAGAAAGTTAAGTGGTGTGCTTCTTTGATAAATTCATTTTTCTTTCGTAATATACGCAATAATGAATTAAAAATCGATCAGATCGCTCTTACATGACCTCTTCAATGCGCTTATATGCCACACAAAAAATTAGAAAAATACATACAGTGGATTTTGTTTAATTACAGATACATTGTTGTCGCTACAGGCCGCCCGCGCCGCGCCGTTACGCCGGCGCGGCGGCCAGCTACTATGCCCGCTCGCGCCATATGAATAAATTAATTAGGTGGCGATACTGGCGATTGATCTGTAACATTTCGGCGTAACGTAACATTACGGCTACTTAAGACGTGTCGACTCCTATCTGACCTATCTCTTATCCCGAAATGAAATATTTTTATAATTCCACTAGCGGCCACCCGCGACTTCGTCTGCGTGTGTAACAGTTCAAAACTGAACATGTTATTTTTTTTATCTCAAATATTACTTAAATTGTAAAGAAAAGAAATATATTAAAGGAAGGTTGTCACTGACCTTGTTCTCAGGAACTTATCGGCATTTGATTATGCAGTTATTCACAAAAAACACAGGTTTTGTAGTAAATCATAAGCACTTCAGATGTCAATCAACAATTAATAAAATGTTCATTATTTTTCAAAGGAGCTTGTGTTAAACATTACTTGGACTCATAAATTGTTGTACTTCACAATTTGTTTGTCATAATTTGATGATGAGAAAGAATAACATAATATTAGCTTAGAAGGTTATAAATTAATAACAGATAATTACAGAAGATTATGACAGATAGGATGACGTAAATCTGACAGCTAGTGATAAAAATCGGAACTATTTAGCAATTGTGAATTTTCTGTAAGAAAGGCAAAGGGTTTTAACCTTACTGCCAATTTTGGAAGTCAAAACGAATTAATTTCATTTCCACAGATAAGTTCATGTGATAAATTAATAATGTTTAAAAGCATAAATTGTTGGGAAAAACTTAAATAAACATATTGGTTTGCATAAATGTGAAACTATTTTATTCTCGTTCAAGTTTGTTTACCAAGAGATAAATGTGACTAAATAATGCTGAATTGTGTTTGTTTATTTTACTGAATAATAATTAGTAAAATAGAACATGATTAAGTAATTAATTGTTATAATAATCTGTCTAAAGAGTAATTTAAGGTCATAAAAATAGGCGGAAGTTTCTTAAATCTTTCTTGGCGCCAAGGTTTAAATATTAATCCTCGTGACGTTCAAAACATGGATTAAGTTATAATTCATTCATAATTATTATTGATAATATTATTAGTTTTATTAGCACTCATCAGTTATCGTCATAATTGTTTATTTCTAAAAAATACTTTAAAGAGGAATGAAAATTTGGCGATTAATTAGGTTTAGTAAGTTGGCAGCTATGGTACAGATTGCACGATTGCACAATCACAATTAGGCGGTCTGCACAATTTATATTTGCAATATGGTAGCACCGACGCGTCAGATTGATGGCGACGGAATGTCGCGGGGGGTAAAATAATAAGAATGTTGCTAACTAAAATTGCAAAGTACCCATTTTTGTATGTGTGTTTAGTTAGAGATAATAAGTTTACTGTATTTTAAGCAGGTGGAAAAGCGGAATATTTGCATTAATTAGTACTCAGCAATAGGTATTTTGGCAATTTAAATTATACGGGATTAGGTAAAGCAAAGTGAAACGATTAATTAGTTAAAATCTAAATGAAGTTGGTTTGAGGGTATTAGTTTATGTAAGGAAATTATATTAATCGTATTATTAAAGATTGACAAGACAAAACTGATTACGTAACTTTTAGTAATATTATTGTGAAATTTTATTATTCGAAAATGATTTTCTCAAAGTGTTGCGTTTCGAGGTTATGACGAATTATTGAAACTGTTAACGACTTCACATAAAATGAAACTTATAGTCTTTGTTGATTTAAATAAGATAATTATCAAAATGTAATGTAAGTAATTTTTAATATCTCCATTAATAGGGTTAGTGAAATATTTTCATAAGCGGGGAACACTGAATAAGGGGAGGAGCTAGAAATAGGGCACCAATAGGAATGGGCTAAAGTGCACAATGTCAATTTAGCGCGGGAAATTTTAGCTATTTTGATGAAAAAAGCGCAAATTACTTGGCGCCGTTTTGGGTCGCGTCATGACGCTAATTTAGTCTTTATAAGGGGAAGGATCAGAGAAGCGGGGATTCATTTCTCCGGTGTCAAGCGAAGCGTCAAGACGTAATTTTTGAAGAAACTCCACATCCCTCTGTAAGATCGCGTTACTGAAAAAGTTTATTTTTAAATCAAGCAAATTTCAAGAAGTCAGCAAGAAAGTGGTCGAGGTTTTCTGACGAATAGGGCCGCATTTGTCCCGCGAATCTTTTGCATAAATGCTTTAATTTGAGCTTATCTGGTATAATTAAGTTCATAATTAAAGTATGTAGATTTTGTTTGCGATAATCATAAAGTAACGTAGTTTTCCCTGTAAATTCTTGAATTAGTATAGTAGGACTACTAAGAATTGAAGTTCATAATTAAAATATGCAGATTTGTAGTGAAATCCTATAGAGTCATGTAGTTCTCTCGGTGGGGTCATGAGGTAATACAAATGTATTGGTTCTTGAGTCTGTTGAGGTCGGGGCTGCATTATTTTGTGGGATGAAAGCTAACTAGATTTGCTAGTATTATTATACAATGTTGATTTTAGATGAGTATTCATTTAGTTTTGTGTCTTTTTGGGGCGATTTGTCAGATCCTCGCGGGGGGTTTAGGTAGAAAAGTCTAGCCTTGTGGCGGGTTAGATGGGCATTTGTTTTGAAAACTGCCTAGCTAGTCACATAATATTACCAAGCTTACCTACAGCGATGGAAATCAGACGGTCCGAAATGAGTTGGGAGATATCCCTGTCCATGGCTGTGGGCAGCAGGCTTGGTATTATTATTCCTTATGTAGGGTCTTGGTCGTTCCTTCCCACTCGGCCAAGAGAGCGTCAAAGGTTGCTAGAAAATTAGGGAGTGCCACTCAAACTGTACAGAATTGGGCAACAGGATTGGTGGTAAGCATTCCAAGAATTGCATAGGAAATTCTAAATTTAGACGCAAATAGGCAGGTAAATTCATTAATAAGGTAGGAATATTATTATTAGGTGAATTGAGCAAAAGTAAAAGGTAGCATTTCAAGAAGGTGGGGTATTCTTTGAAGTGAGATCTGTGTGGGCGTCAAAGATGTCGGGAAACATCATGGGGGTCGCATAGGAATTCAGAAATTTAGTAGTTGTTAGGCAGGTAAGTTCACTAGGTAAGATTCCATGTCTTAAAGTAGGCGCTTTAACAGGAATCCATAGGTAGGTGCCTTAACAAAAAAATCCATTTAAACTATAGCTCGGTGTAGTGAATATTCACAATGTAGCATTAATTGTGTTGGTTTTACCAGTTTCGGTGAGTACATATTAATTAATTACTTCAGTGAGTGGATAGTGAAAGTTAATTTATTACTACTTATAAAAGAAAGTTCCTTTATCTTTGAATTGGATTGGATTTATGATGATTTTGTGTGGAGACTATTGATTTTAAAAGAAATATTCTATTCTAGTAATCTAGAAGGTGTACTGAAATCTAGATCTGGGTGTATGAAAAAAGCCTGCGTTTCTATATATGCTAAGGTTGATTCACGGCTATTAGAACGCTAGATCAAAATGTTTGAGTGGACTTTTTCTATTAATAGAATAGTTTTGTATAATATAGAAACAATACTTCAATTATGTACTATAAAAGTATCAAACTGTTTAGTGAATATATCCAAATTCTCAAATGGTTAAACTAAAGTACTTTCTCATCAATATTTCAGCTAAGTTTCATTTACCAATTCAATTGGAAGTTGTTTCAATAGAATTATATTCCACAATTGAATTTAAGTACTTATTGACAAACACAATTAATGTACAGGTTAGATATCATTAGAAGACTAAACTGAAATTACCATAGTTCATAGAAGTTATAATAGTTTCCGTTGTTGAGATGAGGAAAGACTGCGACCAAATAATACATTCCCTATGAATTAAATTATCTTTCCTTCAGAAATTGGATCTATCAGACCCTTTTGAATGGATAGTAATGTTGTGTCCACAATTATGTTATAATGTTAAACAGTTTCGCTAACAATAAATATATTTTTAAATTAAATTAAAGTTGTGCAATTCCACCATCACAATAGAAAAATAATTCTTCATTGTGATAAGCTGATAGATCACTTGAAGCACTTTGCTTGTCCTCTTTTATTAAGACAGACATACTAAGACTAAATAATTCAACTAATTTATTAATTAAAGTTGTCATGAAAGCAAATGGTGGAGCTAGAGGAGAATTGTCCCAGTACGGTTAGTCGAGATTCACTATATAGAGCGGGGAGGTGCTCTGTATCTAGCTAGCAAAGAAATCATTGTTTACTTAGTACTTGACTATAGCACAATAGTATATTTTATATTTGACAAAAAACACTAGAACAATTATTAAGTAGCGATGATAAATTTTCTATATTCTGAATTAATACAACGTTAACTTCTATATTTATTACCATTTTACCTTCTTTTACTCTATTCCTAAGCCACTAACCACATAGGATAACCTAAATTAAATAAAATAAGAAAGTAAGAAAATAAAATCATAATTAGTAGCGGTGAACAATTTTCTATATCTGACTTTTGGGTGATCATAACTTTTGGTTATTTCATTCAGTTCTTATTACTGTAATATCTATTAGCATTCCATCATACTAGACTTTTATAAACATACTGAGCAACTTATTCAAAAAAAGTAGGTACCATATTGAATATCATATAAGTACAGCGGGTAGACATAAGAGTAATTTCTATACCATTTAAAAGTATGCAGTAAACTAAGTCAGTTATTAGAATAAGAAGCTCCATAAAGCAATATCAACATTCTAATATAGGTAAAAATTAGGTAGTTTCACTTTAAAGAAATACTTAGGTTGGCTGAAAGAGATTTCTTTAGAGATAACTCTTCATTACTCACAGGTCTTGTTATAAATTAGGTAATAATAATTATAAGTGCAATAAAGATTATATCTATGTAAAATTTAATATCAAATTCTATTAACAATTTATTAGGGTAACGGCTAATTTGTGATATTATCATTTAGTAACAGTCATAGTAACAGAATTAGTTAGGAATGAATAAGGAAAGAATGATAGCGTTATAGTCGGGAGACAAACAATGATTGCACTTCTGAAAAGAATCTAGGTTACTATTATTCACAATCAGGGACCGCCCTAGAAATCACGAGCCCTTTCAGACCACATAAAAGCACGTCAGTAATGTAGGTTATTTCTATAGGTAGGAAAGGTTAACAAGGAATAACTAAGTAGACGATAGGTTTGAATATTTAATCGGAGCAAAGGATAAGATTTGATACATAAAAAACATTGGGTAGGTAACTTACATAATATAAAGAAATAGGTAGTTAATTGATATACATCGTTCAGCATTTTAGTATGGTAGAAGTAGGGGTAAGGGGGAGTTACATTTTGGGGGTGCCTTGACCAGAATTTTGTATAAAACAAGTATCAAGTCTTCATAGTGGTAACTTACAGACTTTTGGTAGGTATAGTTCAAGTTTTTGTGTAGTCCTGAAAGAAAGTGGCTGTTTTCATTTAATTATGTTCCAGTCACATTTTGTTGCGGTGAAAATGGACTCGTGCAATTGTTAATTTGTGTCCCGTCATCCTTTCTTATTTATTGATAAACAGTATCAATGATTTATTGCACTTGTGCAGGTTTCATCACATTAGGGGTCGGTTTTGATTATGTGATTGGTTTATTTACGTCCTGAAAATAACACTTTCACTTTTATAAAAACACGTTGATTTGACATCGGCTACGCAAATTAATTAGGTTAGGGTTATGTTTAGAACGATCGAGCGGGATTGTGTCAATTAAACGTCACGCCATAATAATGGTAAGTGGCATTGAAACGTTCGGTTGTAATTCATTGCACTCGGAGTGTGGGTTTGGAACACGCCTCGGTACAGATAAATAAATTTCTCTTTGAGTCACAGAATAAATTTGTCTTTGAGTACAGATAAAAAAACGAGCATCTAGAGCGATCATTTACTTTATTTTATTTACGTATTAAAGTCGTCATGGCTGCAATAGGCTAACTATCGGCAAGTGGGAGGTCGTTCAGTTCAAAGCAGGACTTAAACAGTACTGTTTAGGGCCTGTTTTCATACTAATTGTTGAGGTCATAGTACAAAAAAAGGTAGGGCAGTTCAATATAAACTTTGTCGGAGCACAGTTTTCGTGAGAAACGTGTGTACCAATTCTTTAGTTAGTAAGTCATGCGATTAGAAATAGCAATAATTACACAATTACATAACAGATGTCGCTACTTGTATTCAGATTATTCAATTTTTAGTTATCAAACTAACATAATGAGATTAACTGGTTGAAAATTATTAGTTTCTTATAAAGCCTACTTAGTTAAAGGCATTTTTATTTCAAGTTATTGATTCATTTAGAAATTTGAGCGTAATAATAAAAATAAAAATATTTTTTTTTTACAAGCATAAAGCACAAACATAGTTAGCTTTATTATTCGAGATAATATATTTTTGTTTCTTAAAAATAACTAGTGTTTCTATAGAAAGAAAACTTGGGGCTTACCATCAGCAAATAAGAAACCGTTCAGTTCAAAAACAGGCCTAAACAGGACTGTTTAAGGCATGCATTCATACTAACCGTTGAGGTCATGGTACGAGGAAGTAAGGCAGTTCAATATAAGTCATGCTATAAACTCTTAGTATTTATACTTACTCATAGTAAGGCCCCTTATTTTAAGTATCTGTGGTTTGACATTACGAAACGAAATGACAACGAATAAACTCTACTTTAGGAAGGAAAATTTTTCCCCTTGTAAAATTTTTCGATAATGACAGTCAAGGTAGACACAGAGAAGTTGCGTTCCGAATCGCTTCTCAACATTAGCGCTCGGTCCGAATCATGCTTAGGGAGTCACTGTTATTTTTAAACTGTCTTTATGCGACTGAACTGCGTTCACGTAATCGACACAGTGAATTCAATTCGAATCGCGTCGGCTTTATTTCACGATACGTTTGTAACAAGTAATTTCTGATGTAGTTTAAATTCTAATTCTGATTTAATTATTCAAGGGTTTTCCTTTATCTATTTTTATTCAATGATTAGAGCAGGCACATTGGCTGATGCAACGTGTTAACACGTGTTAACATGTTGTAAATTGACGTCGGATTTCATAGTGGCTGAATGCGCTAGAATATCTATCAGATAGCACGTCCGTATAAATACGGCGGATTTATTAAGTCGGTTAAATTTATGGGCCGTCACATTTACGTTCCGAATAGCGTGGCCGATTAACGGTACAATGTGGAATCGATTAGCAGTTATGAAGGTATCAAAGTTGGTCGATCGCGCGGGCAAAGTTCACACGAAGTATCGCGAGATGGCGTTCTGATGCGTGCGTGCTAATTCGGTTACGCAAAAACATCAAAGATGGCGTCAGTGGTAATTATTTTACCACAATCAATGAAATAATTCGTGATTATTTTAAGACTTATTTTGCCTAAATTGCCAGGTTTCAAAAAAAAAAAAAAAAAAAAAGGAACGAATGCCATTCGGGGAAAATGTACGGAGTTCGAATGAATGGGATGAAATTTGAGTAGATTTTCATGATTGCCAGTCACTGTTTACGTTCGATAGCTGTCAAATTGACATTATTTTACGTTGAAAAATAAAATACTTTAGATTAGAAGTTATCGCGATATTTTAACTGTGAAAGTGATATAAAGTATTGAAGTATAAAAAAAAACAGAAGGTTCCTAGTGAAAGTAGGGTATGGATTAAGTGTAAACTGCAATGGATTTTATGTAAGTAAGCTCTGCTAAATTCATTGGTTATAAGATTGTTATCTCATTTTCACATATTCGGTCGGGTTTTGCATTGGAAAAATAAGTTCTAGATGATACAAGAGAGAATTGATAAGAATGTTTTCATTGATAAGATTAGAAATGGTATCGGAAACCGTAAGAAACAAACAATAGAAGTGTAGTAAACATGTAATAAACAATATTTATTAATGATTGCCAAAGGTCACATGTGGATTTTATTAAATGATGTTAGTTAATTGTAACTTGTGGTTATAAAACTGAATTAAAATCGAACTGCATTTGAATAGCCAAGTCTTGGTGGTAAAATTTGTAGAACATTGCTATTTTGAGTGAAATAAGTTAGCAAAACATAGGTTAGTACACAGCGGAATTGGTATTCGGTTAGGTTGTTTAACAAAACAGTGTGAATAAACTTTGCTATGAAAAATACTACCTTATCTTTAACATTGGGGTCGAAAGTCATTTAGTTAACTTTAAAATCAAAACCTTAAAGCAAGTTAGTATGCGTTGGTTTGGTTTTGTAAAAGTTCAAGATTCAATTCAATTGCTAAGTAAGTCAATTAAGCGAAACGATAAGTAATATTTAAGAAAATTTAATAAAATTCTTAGAACCTTAAGGTACATTATTGAATATCAGACTTAATTTGTATTTTCTAAATATTTGACCCGCAAATAACTTTCAGAATTATTCTTTTAGTTAAGTTAGAATGGAGTTGGGTTAGTATTTTTACTACAGTAAAATGATCTTAACCAAATGTTTATGGGTACCTTTATTAGTGGTTCCTAAGGAGAAGTTAAAAGTTAAAATTTAGTGAACGGGACTTAAATTTATTCGAGTCATTCTTGTGTCGCTCTAATATTAGTGTTGTTATAAATTGAACGTAGTAAAGTAGATAGTCAGCTTAGCTCAGAGTTGAAGCGAATAGTTGATATTATCAGAGGAATTGTAAATACATATCATTGGCTCTTAGCGTCGAAAGGATTGATAACATAATAAATATCGGTATATAGCGTTAGTGAAGTAAAGTTAGGATGTGTGAAATTATTTTATAGGTATTGTTGTTTGTGATGGACAGGGGTAACAGTACCATTATTTTTAACAAAATTTTAAGCATAACAATAGAGTTGAGGTATGATTAGTTTGCCACTCAAGTGGAGGCCAGTTAATAAGTACTTAACTTGAAATAATTAAGAAGGATTAGGGACTGTTTACATTGAAAGATTTAAACAGTAGGGATAGAAATGATTTGTTAGTGAACAATTGCAGATGATCATTAGGTAGTGATAGTGCGGGGACTTAAATTAGTGATGTAATCAAGATTGTCTATGACACTTATCAATAATCATCTCAGGGTAAATTGAATTTTTATAATTTAAATGTTTATAAGAATAGTGAAGTTAATTTTGGATTTAAGATTTAGTTCATTGTTGGTTTCGATGATTTTATTCAAACTTCAAAAACCAAATGTTTCAGAGTTTTGATTATAGTTAACAATAGATTTTGGGTACCAAGACTATAAAATATTAGTTACAGATTAAAGTAGGGGGGTCGTGGATTAAATTAGTTACACTTTTGAAGTTTATTAGATATATCAATACATATTGATTTGACTTTAAAATTTATTTAATTGAATGATTAAATGGTTTATTTTAAGATTATGTGCAGATTATTTTTTTCAACTTAGGTTAAATATTTTTTAAATGAGTTTCTTATGATATGCATTATGAAGAGAGTTACACAGCATAAATGTTTTATGATATATCTATCTGAAGAAAGTCATACTTATGGTTGACAATAATAGCATTAGAAAAATATTTAGTAGGAAGTTGTTGTAGCATTAATTATCAAAACGGTTTAGTCATTGAAGCGGTGATGGTTAGGGAGAAATAATATAGGCGTCAGTTATAGAAATTTAATGAAAAATAAGTTAGTGAATTTACTTTAAAAATAAATTGAGTCGAACTAATTAATTTTAAGAACTAAGTGGGCAAAGAGTAGAGGGCAAGGTTTTACGTTATCCGATGCATTGAGTAACATAAAGCCGAGTCGATAGGGTTTTATATATGTTGTTTGATTAAAGATCTGACCTTACACCAAACTCAAGAAAAAATTTTAAGTTTTCATTATGGGAAAACCAACTCGAGTGCGCCGTGTACCCAAGCGATATGAATCTATAGAAGAGCGAGAGGGTTTAGAGGAATCAAATAATGACTCCAACCAGCTAAATCAACCAGAGCAAATAGAAGTTAGGGACGTTCAAAAGGTTGACAAGCCTCAACGGATAGTCAAAACTATAAAAAGAACAAAGATGACACGTTCACGTGAATTATTGACAATACAACGAATGTTGAATAGCACAATAGGAGTTCTAAATAGGAGAGTAAACGTATTGAGTGAAGAAGTCAAAAAGACACAGAATTCTATTCGGGATACTACTAGAGGTAAAGAGGAAACAATAGTAACTGAGATTACATCATCGAACAATCTTGAATTAGGAAGTAATGTACCCGGCGAGGTAACAAAAGAATCTAATCTAGTAGAAGATAAACAGAAGTATATAATTTGTAATGTTAAAAACATAAACTTAGACAAACCAAAATTTGGAGAAAATTTAATACATCCAGTTAACTTTGTTGAAGATTTAGAGACTTATTTGAAAAAGGCAGGAAAGTCGGACAATGAATTAGATCTAATACTGGAGTGTTTAACTGGTAACTCTAGAGATTGGGCTCGCATTTATAAAGGAAGATGGACTGGGTTAGCTGATTTTAAGTTAGATTTCTTGAAAGCCTATTGGGGTGAAAATGAACAAAACGAGCTGAGACGGAAGATAGTGCAAGGCGTTTGGAATAGGACGGAAACACCCACTATGGTGGAGCATTTTTTAAAATTGTCCGGGAAAGCACAGATGTTAAGCTACAATATTCCTGAAAAACAATTAATCGGCGATATCATGCGGCATTACCCGAAGTTTATACAACAAGTTTGGGCTACAAGTAAAATAGAAACTATTATTGAAGCTGCTGAATTTTTAAGAAGTATGGACGACATACAGAAGCAAGAAGTTCCGAACACTTCCACAGCTAGAAATTTCAAAGAATGGGAGAAGAAAAGGAAGGTGTATCAGCAAAATTATAGGCAGTGGCAGAAACCAAGAGAGGCTGAAGTGCAAGAAGTTAGGTTTACTAATAGTTCAAACGTAAATGGTAGTGAGGCGTTAAACTAATGGAAGCTGAGACTCTAGTCTCCGGATCAGCTTCAACCACAGGGGACCCTAATTATAAAATGATGATTAGGATGAATTGGTGTCCAGGTGAACCATTAGGACGGAATAAAACTGGTGTTAGGATGCCTATAGGTCTTAATCTTAAAGAAAATAATACAGGAATAGGATTAGGATATAGTGAGCCAGAGGATTTAGTTCTAAACCTTCCTAGTCAAATAGTAGAGGTATTAAAATTAAAAGTAGAGCAATTTTTAGTTGATGCTAATAGTAATTTAAAAGCAGTTTTTGACGAAGAAACTACAACTAGAGAAGATACACAAGTATTTAAGTCTGAAATATTAGTGCAAATATTTGATGAAAATCTTGTAGCTTTATTAGATACAGGTAGTGATATAACATGCGTGTCGGAAGAATTTTGGAATATTTTAAAAGAGAAAAGGCCAACAATACCCATTATGCCTATTAAACCATTTTTTATTAAAACCGCAGTAGGTCAGAAAAGTGTAGAGATAAAGAAAATTGCTTTAGTTACTTTAGGGATAGGACCTTATGTATGTGATTTAACTATTTTGATTGTACCAGGCCTTAGTGCTAATTTGATATTGGGATTTGATTGGATGAAGGAACATCAAGTGTCTATAAAGCTTAATAGAGAGGAAGAAGGGATAGAATTAATTATAGGAAACGAAAAGAAATTATTTAAATTTTATAAGGGTGAGAACGTTCACAATAATTGTAACCTTTTAACAAACTTTGACGTAGAAGCAGTAGTTGAAGAAAATGTAGATAAGAATATTCAAGATTTAATACACAATTCAAAATTAGATAAAGATAAACAGGTAGCTTTAGAGGAAGTTTTGATGAAACATAAATGTTTATTTACCGCCAAATTGGGGAGAGCAAATTGTTATGAACATGTTATTGAAATGGAGCCTCATGCACCAGTAGTAAAAAGGACGTATCCGATACCATATGCATATAGAGACAAAGTAGAAGCTAAATTGATGGAAATGCAAGAGCAAGGGATTATTAGTCGTACTTCCACGCCATATTGTAGTCCATTGACTTTCACACTGAAAAGAGATGGTTCTATACGTGTGTTGTTAGATGCTAGAGAAATCAATAAGCATATGATAGCGGAAACTGAAAAACCACCGTTACAATTAGATGTTCTAAATTCATTTCAAGGGGCAAAATTCATTAGTATAGTAGACCTGAAAAATGCTTATTATCAGATCCCAATAACAGATGCTAGTAAAAGGTATACAGGATTTTCATTTAACGGAAAGTCTTACGTTTATAATGTTTTACCTCAAGGTTTGAAAACGTCTGTAGGAAGTTTCAGTAGAGCAATGGATCTTATCCTAGGACATGAAGTTAGGGAATTTTGTATAAATTATCTTGACGATTTGGCTATTATAACGACAGGGTCGCTATCGCAGCATTTAGAACATTTAGATATAGTACTAGGAAAGTTATCTAAGGCAGGTTTAACTTGTAATTTAGAGAAATGCGAATTTTTAAGTACTGAAGTGAAAATGTTAGGATATATCATTTCAACTGACGGTATTCGCACCGATCCAGAAAAGGTTAGATCAATACAATTATTTCCGGTACCAAAGAAATTGAAACAAGTCAGGGCGTTTTTAGGACTTTGTAATTTTTATCGAAAATTTATACCCAATTATAGCTTTCATACGAGATCCTTATGCGAATTATTGAAAAAAGATAAAAGATGGAATTGGAGCCAAACAGAACAAGATGCTTTTGAGAAAATAAAGTCACTTTTTATTAGAACTGTAGAATTGAATCATCCGGATTTTACTAAACCATATTACTTACAAACCGACAGTTCAGGAATAGGATTAGCTGGGTTTTTGTATCAAAAGGATGATCAAGGAGAAGTAAAAATTTTAGGGTTTCACAGTAAATTATTGAGAGGAGCTCAATTTAATTGGACAGTTACAGAACAAGAATTTTATTCAATAATTTGTTGTTTAGAGAAATTTGAAACTTATTTACGGGGAGCTAAAGTAATAATTCGTACCGACCATAAAGCGTTAACATTTGTTAAAAATTGTAAGTTATATAATGCTCGAGTAACTAGATGGATAAATTATTTAGAACAGTTTCAATACGAAGTTCAACATGTAAAGGGTAGGGATAATGTAGTAGCAGATGTGTTATCTAGATATCATCCAGATGGAGATTTATTACAAGAGGATAAGACTAACTCACCTAGAATATTTTATACCGAAAATAGGATTAACAAAGAATTACTTGAAAAATTAAAGAATTTGGCTAGTTTACAACGGAACGATTTAGAAATAGGTGAAATAATTAAAAAGATAGATAGACGGGTCGTGGTAGATAGTAGATCTAGTCAAATTTTTAAAAGATGTTCTTTAGCCGATGGGTTATTATATTACTCACCTGGTGAGGGAAGTAAAAGGGTTTTATTTTTACCAGATTCACTTAGAGAAGAAGTTATTTGGCAAGTTCATTTTGAAATGGGACATCAAGGGGCGTACAAAATAATAAAATACATTAGGGATAGATTTTTTTGGAAAGGATTAACTAAACAGGTTAAACGTTTATTAAGGGGATGTCATGATTGTCAAGTCACAAAAAGTGATACAGCTAAATATGTAGGACCTTGTCGTTCAATTATAACTGAGAACGTGGGAGATATCGTTATGGTAGATTTATACGGACCATTACCGTCAGGAAAGTTTGGTATGAGTTATATTTTGGTTATTCAAGATTCTTTTAGTAAATTTGTAAAATTTTATGATCTTAGAAAAGCAACTTCACTTTCGGTATTAACAAAAGTAAGGAAATTCTTCCGCATAATAAAACCTAAAGCTATAATGTCCGATAATGGTTCACAATTTGCTAGTAAAATGTGGAAAGAAACTATGAAGGGAGAAGGCGTGAGGGTTATTTATACCACCGTTAGAAATCCTAGACCAAATACAACTGAAAGAGTGAACAAAGAATTAGGTCGTCTATTTCGAACTTATTGTAGGACAAACCATAAGAGTTGGGTTGATTTATTGCCAAAGTTAGAAATTTTATATAACAACACTTATCATGATAGTATTGGATTTACTCCTTGTGAGATTCTATATAGTGAACCTACGAAGCTATCTTTTGACGAAAACATACCAGTTGATATAGTGTCCCCGTCTGTTGACAAAATTAGAGAAAAGGCACGTGAAAATTTAAAGAAGGCAGGACAGCTACGTCAAGACAAATTCAATGAGAGGTATCGAATTATTCAGTTTCAAATAGGAGATCTAGTTAAAATAAGGAAATTAAATAAATCAGATGCAAAGTTGAAAATAACAAAAAAGTTTGAGCCATTGTATGAGGGTCCGTTTGTGGTTGGAGCTAATCCGTTTAAGAATGTGTACTTACTTGTAGATCCTAAATCTGGCAAGGAACGAGGAAGGTTTAACGCCATACATTTGTCTAAATATTATAAATAAGGTTTCATGTCATGATTATTATAAAAGAAAACAAAATGTTTATGTTATGTTAATTAAATGTGAATGTAATTTTTAAGTTGATAAATAAAGGTTAATGGGGTAATTTTGTATAGAGACTGTTGGGAACGGGAAAAGCCTATTTGATCTTACAAAAAATTAACAACTCAAGAAAAAAAAAAACAGCCTAATAAGAGTCATAAACTTTCAAAAGAGATGTTGCTCTTTTTATAAAAAGAATTGTATTATCATACAATAATAATTAAGTTAACCATCAATAGCACAAACCGAATGAGCACTTAAATTTTGAGTTGTTTAAGGTGTAAGGTCAGATAGAGGGGAGAGTTGGCGGCTTTTCTTTGGGAGGTTGATAATTTTCATAGGTAGATTAAGATAAAGGTAATCTTTTTAATTGCCTACTAGTAACTTTAGACTTTAAAGAAATTGAGTGAGTAAAGGTTTTCTAATAATGAAGATGCTTTGCGTAGAAATGTGGATTAATAGGGTGCAAATCATTTAATAGGAATGCGTATTAGCGGAATGTGTAGCGTATAGTATAAAATGCGTAGTGCGTAGCGTTAAGTATATTTTGCGTAGTTAATGGGAAATAATGTGTCAATTCAATGAGTCTCAATGTTGTGTAGAATTTCATATGGTGACAATCGACGTATTTAGTAAAAATTTTTTTATTCAAAACAATTCAATTTAGCAAATTAATTTGTACTCAGGTAGTAACTATGATATAATCTTAGGTGGCGTGAAAGTAGGCTAGTAAATGAAGATAGTGGACGTTGTGCGATGAGGAAAGAAGAACAGAGTGAGAATCTAAATTAGATTAGGAGTGTGAATAGAATGAAAAAAAAAGTAGCTAGGAAAAAAAAAAAAAAAAAAAAAAAAAAAATAGATTCTTTATGGAGGGCTTTGGATTATAACGTATGTGAAGCTTGAGTACAGAATTATTATTGGCTCAAAAGATAAGATCCGCACACTACTTTAAACGTTCAGTCTTGGCTAGCGGTCGGATTGGCGTTTTAAGGTTAACAAACTTGAATTTTGTACAGAAGGACCTTTTGGTGATAGGTTAATAAAATAAAAAAAAACGGAGAGAAAACAAACACTATTATTGTTTGTAATTGTCCTGGTGTAAACAGCTGTCCAAAATTCATACTACACAAGAAGCCAAGAGCTATGATACAATCGACAACTACACATTTTCCAAGGTGATATTAGGGTTGTTCTAGAGTCTTAAGTAAGCTTTTGGAAATATAGGGTCATTGTATATGCTCACTCTATCTGGTAGAGTAGGCCCTGTTAGTATAGAAGGAGGCGTACAGGAATATGGAGGGGTACTTTGGACGGATACGTTGTGTCCTACACTATCTTTTCATAAGGTTAGAAAAGAGCGTATGTGTCCGGGTAGGTCTAATAGGGACTATGGCTTCACAACCCATACCTTACCTTGTTTTTGTACACTTCTGGTGTTGAATATGCATAAGACGGAATTGGCAAAAGCAATAAAAGTACTTGAAACTCGCTTAATAATTTTTAATATTATCTTGGTTTAAATACACTCTTCAATCTTAAAAAAAATTCATTTACACTAGGGCTCACCCAACAATTCTTTGATTTTGGGAAAGTAATAATAGTTAGGGTTATAAAAAAAGAAGTATAAAAAAATATAACTTTGAAAAAAAAGGAGAGAGTAGAAAGGTTGATATAAATATTTGAGAATTGAGAAAGAAAAATTCTACTCCGGATCCAGTACGTAGTATTGTCACCTATGAAGAATTTTGGGGTCGAGCTGTAACAGTTCAAAACTGAACATGTTATTTTTTTTATCTCAAATATTACTTAAATTGTAAAGAAAAGAAATATATTAAAGGAAGGTTGTCACTGACCTTGTTCTCAGGAACTTATCGGCATTTGATTATGCAGTTATTCACAAAAAACACAGGTTTTGTAGTAAATCATAAGCACTTCAGATGTCAATCAACAATTAATAAAATGTTCATTATTTTTCAAAGGAGCTTGTGTTAAACATTACTTGGACTCATAAATTGTTGTACTTCACAATTTGTTTGTCATAATTTGATGATGAGAAAGAATAACATAATATTAGCTTAGAAGGTTATAAATTAATAACAGATAATTACAGAAGATTATGACAGATAGGATGACGTAAATCTGACAGCTAGTGATAAAAATCGGAACTATTTAGCAATTGTGAATTTTCTGTAAGAAAGGCAAAGGGTTTTAACCTTACTGCCAATTTTGGAAGTCAAAACGAATTAATTTCATTTCCACAGATAAGTTCATGTGATAAATTAATAATGTTTAAAAGCATAAATTGTTGGGAAAAACTTAAATAAACATATTGGTTTGCATAAATGTGAAACTATTTTATTCTCGTTCAAGTTTGTTTACCAAGAGATAAATGTGACTAAATAATGCTGAATTGTGTTTGTTTATTTTACTGAATAATAATTAGTAAAATAGAACATGATTAAGTAATTAATTGTTATAATAATCTGTCTAAAGAGTAATTTAAGGTCATAAAAATAGGCGGAAGTTTCTTAAATCTTTCTTGGCGCCAAGGTTTAAATATTAATCCTCGTGACGTTCAAAACATGGATTAAGTTATAATTCATTCATAATTATTATTGATAATATTATTAGTTTTATTAGCACTCATCAGTTATCGTCATAATTGTTTATTTCTAAAAAATACTTTAAAGAGGAATGAAAATTTGGCGATTAATTAGGTTTAGTAAGTTGGCAGCTATGGTACAGATTGCACGATTGCACAATCACAATTAGGCGGTCTGCACAATTTATATTTGCAATATGGTAGCACCGACGCGTCAGATTGATGGCGACGGAATGTCGCGGGGGGTAAAATAATAAGAATGTTGCTAACTAAAATTGCAAAGTACCCATTTTTGTATGTGTGTTTAGTTAGAGATAATAAGTTTACTGTATTTTAAGCAGGTGGAAAAGCGGAATATTTGCATTAATTAGTACTCAGCAATAGGTATTTTGGCAATTTAAATTATACGGGATTAGGTAAAGCAAAGTGAAACGATTAATTAGTTAAAATCTAAATGAAGTTGGTTTGAGGGTATTAGTTTATGTAAGGAAATTATATTAATCGTATTATTAAAGATTGACAAGACAAAACTGATTACGTAACTTTTAGTAATATTATTGTGAAATTTTATTATTCGAAAATGATTTTCTCAAAGTGTTGCGTTTCGAGGTTATGACGAATTATTGAAACTGTTAACGACTTCACATAAAATGAAACTTATAGTCTTTGTTGATTTAAATAAGATAATTATCAAAATGTAATGTAAGTAATTTTTAATATCTCCATTAATAGGGTTAGTGAAATATTTTCATAAGCGGGGAACACTGAATAAGGGGAGGAGCTAGAAATAGGGCACCAATAGGAATGGGCTAAAGTGCACAATGTCAATTTAGCGCGGGAAATTTTAGCTATTTTGATGAAAAAAGCGCAAATTACTTGGCGCCGTTTTGGGTCGCGTCATGACGCTAATTTAGTCTTTATAAGGGGAAGGATCAGAGAAGCGGGGATTCATTTCTCCGGTGTCAAGCGAAGCGTCAAGACGTAATTTTTGAAGAAACTCCACATCCCTCTGTAAGATCGCGTTACTGAAAAAGTTTATTTTTAAATCAAGCAAATTTCAAGAAGTCAGCAAGAAAGTGGTCGAGGTTTTCTGACGAATAGGGCCGCATTTGTCCCGCGAATCTTTTGCATAAATGCTTTAATTTGAGCTTATCTGGTATAATTAAGTTCATAATTAAAGTATGTAGATTTTGTTTGCGATAATCATAAAGTAACGTAGTTTTCCCTGTAAATTCTTGAATTAGTATAGTAGGACTACTAAGAATTGAAGTTCATAATTAAAATATGCAGATTTGTAGTGAAATCCTATAGAGTCATGTAGTTCTCTCGGTGGGGTCATGAGGTAATACAAATGTATTGGTTCTTGAGTCTGTTGAGGTCGGGGCTGCATTATTTTGTGGGATGAAAGCTAACTAGATTTGCTAGTATTATTATACAATGTTGATTTTAGATGAGTATTCATTTAGTTTTGTGTCTTTTTGGGGCGATTTGTCAGATCCTCGCGGGGGGTTTAGGTAGAAAAGTCTAGCCTTGTGGCGGGTTAGATGGGCATTTGTTTTGAAAACTGCCTAGCTAGTCACATAATATTACCAAGCTTACCTACAGCGATGGAAATCAGACGGTCCGAAATGAGTTGGGAGATATCCCTGTCCATGGCTGTGGGCAGCAGGCTTGGTATTATTATTCCTTATGTAGGGTCTTGGTCGTTCCTTCCCACTCGGCCAAGAGAGCGTCAAAGGTTGCTAGAAAATTAGGGAGTGCCACTCAAACTGTACAGAATTGGGCAACAGGATTGGTGGTAAGCATTCCAAGAATTGCATAGGAAATTCTAAATTTAGACGCAAATAGGCAGGTAAATTCATTAATAAGGTAGGAATATTATTATTAGGTGAATTGAGCAAAAGTAAAAGGTAGCATTTCAAGAAGGTGGGGTATTCTTTGAAGTGAGATCTGTGTGGGCGTCAAAGATGTCGGGAAACATCATGGGGGTCGCATAGGAATTCAGAAATTTAGTAGTTGTTAGGCAGGTAAGTTCACTAGGTAAGATTCCATGTCTTAAAGTAGGCGCTTTAACAGGAATCCATAGGTAGGTGCCTTAACAAAAAAATCCATTTAAACTATAGCTCGGTGTAGTGAATATTCACAATGTAGCATTAATTGTGTTGGTTTTACCAGTTTCGGTGAGTACATATTAATTAATTACTTCAGTGAGTGGATAGTGAAAGTTAATTTATTACTACTTATAAAAGAAAGTTCCTTTATCTTTGAATTGGATTGGATTTATGATGATTTTGTGTGGAGACTATTGATTTTAAAAGAAATATTCTATTCTAGTAATCTAGAAGGTGTACTGAAATCTAGATCTGGGTGTATGAAAAAAGCCTGCGTTTCTATATATGCTAAGGTTGATTCACGGCTATTAGAACGCTAGATCAAAATGTTTGAGTGGACTTTTTCTATTAATAGAATAGTTTTGTATAATATAGAAACAATACTTCAATTATGTACTATAAAAGTATCAAACTGTTTAGTGAATATATCCAAATTCTCAAATGGTTAAACTAAAGTACTTTCTCATCAATATTTCAGCTAAGTTTCATTTACCAATTCAATTGGAAGTTGTTTCAATAGAATTATATTCCACAATTGAATTTAAGTACTTATTGACAAACACAATTAATGTACAGGTTAGATATCATTAGAAGACTAAACTGAAATTACCATAGTTCATAGAAGTTATAATAGTTTCCGTTGTTGAGATGAGGAAAGACTGCGACCAAATAATACATTCCCTATGAATTAAATTATCTTTCCTTCAGAAATTGGATCTATCAGACCCTTTTGAATGGATAGTAATGTTGTGTCCACAATTATGTTATAATGTTAAACAGTTTCGCTAACAATAAATATATTTTTAAATTAAATTAAAGTTGTGCAATTCCACCATCACAATAGAAAAATAATTCTTCATTGTGATAAGCTGATAGATCACTTGAAGCACTTTGCTTGTCCTCTTTTATTAAGACAGACATACTAAGACTAAATAATTCAACTAATTTATTAATTAAAGTTGTCATGAAAGCAAATGGTGGAGCTAGAGGAGAATTGTCCCAGTACGGTTAGTCGAGATTCACTATATAGAGCGGGGAGGTGCTCTGTATCTAGCTAGCAAAGAAATCATTGTTTACTTAGTACTTGACTATAGCACAATAGTATATTTTATATTTGACAAAAAACACTAGAACAATTATTAAGTAGCGATGATAAATTTTCTATATTCTGAATTAATACAACGTTAACTTCTATATTTATTACCATTTTACCTTCTTTTACTCTATTCCTAAGCCACTAACCACATAGGATAACCTAAATTAAATAAAATAAGAAAGTAAGAAAATAAAATCATAATTAGTAGCGGTGAACAATTTTCTATATCTGACTTTTGGGTGATCATAACTTTTGGTTATTTCATTCAGTTCTTATTACTGTAATATCTATTAGCATTCCATCATACTAGACTTTTATAAACATACTGAGCAACTTATTCAAAAAAAGTAGGTACCATATTGAATATCATATAAGTACAGCGGGTAGACATAAGAGTAATTTCTATACCATTTAAAAGTATGCAGTAAACTAAGTCAGTTATTAGAATAAGAAGCTCCATAAAGCAATATCAACATTCTAATATAGGTAAAAATTAGGTAGTTTCACTTTAAAGAAATACTTAGGTTGGCTGAAAGAGATTTCTTTAGAGATAACTCTTCATTACTCACAGGTCTTGTTATAAATTAGGTAATAATAATTATAAGTGCAATAAAGATTATATCTATGTAAAATTTAATATCAAATTCTATTAACAATTTATTAGGGTAACGGCTAATTTGTGATATTATCATTTAGTAACAGTCATAGTAACAGAATTAGTTAGGAATGAATAAGGAAAGAATGATAGCGTTATAGTCGGGAGACAAACAATGATTGCACTTCTGAAAAGAATCTAGGTTACTATTATTCACAATCAGGGACCGCCCTAGAAATCACGAGCCCTTTCAGACCACATAAAAGCACGTCAGTAATGTAGGTTATTTCTATAGGTAGGAAAGGTTAACAAGGAATAACTAAGTAGACGATAGGTTTGAATATTTAATCGGAGCAAAGGATAAGATTTGATACATAAAAAACATTGGGTAGGTAACTTACATAATATAAAGAAATAGGTAGTTAATTGATATACATCGTTCAGCATTTTAGTATGGTAGAAGTAGGGGTAAGGGGGAGTTACACGTGGACAGTTTTTGCTATCCCTCGCGAACAATACTTTTTTCGGGATAAAACCCTATGTCCTTTTCTATACCCCTGGCAACGTGTATGTTAAATTTCATTGTAATCGATTCAGTAGTCATGACGTGAAGGCGTAAAAATTGTTTACAAAAAAAACAAAAAACCGACTTCAAAAAACCTACCTCTAAAAAGCAAGAAATAATATTCGTAATAATAAAAATACGTCTATTGAAGTCGGGTGGGGCTTTTAGAATAAAAAAAAGGAATTTGTATTCCAGCCCCACCCGACTTCAATAGACGTATTTTTATTATTACGAATATTATTTCTTGCTTTTTAGAGGTAGGTTTTTTGAAGTCGGTTTTTTGTTTTTTTTGTAAACAATTTTTTATTTTATTATTTTTAGTGTAGGTACCTTGTAGGTAAGGTATATTATATATGTATTCAGTTCAATTCAATTCAATTCATTTATTTAGTAGTAAAGTAGAAAAATCGGCTTAGCGAAACGTAAGATAATCGCGGAGAAACATACTTAAATACGGGTCAAACTGAGAACCTCCTTTTTTAAGTCGGTTAAAAAACTACACTTAAGATATCCCTCTTCCAACAAAAAAAATATTATCTTATTCAGGTCATTAACAAAGAAGTAATACGACCAATCATCGAGGTAATTCACACAAAATCATACTATTTTCGTGCTTGTTTTCAAAATTACTTGAAAAGTACTGAACCGATTTCATAATTTAAAAAATGGGACCAACTTGGGAGTGTACCTAATGTAATAACGTTTGAATCATTTCAATCGGTCCAGCCGTCTTCGAGTAATCGGTGGACATACAAAAAAAAAAAAAAAAAAAAATATACAGACGAACATAGAACCTCCTCCTTTTTTGGAAGTCGGTTAAAAAAACAAACAAACGGACTTTGGCATTTATAATATTAGTAAGGATAGTGCAACTCTAACCTACCTAGCTCTAACTAACGTACCTACCTAATTTATACAACTGCCACATATATTATGTAGATAGGCCCTAAAAGACGACAGTAATTTTATGAAATGAGCACAGTAGGTACATAGATAAATAAAACAAATTAGTAGGTTTAAACAATTTGATTAATACTTTTTCAAGTATATTTTTATTTTTATCAAGTACCTAGTTTTTACTAGGCAAGTTATGTTTGCTTTAGTCAGAGTCAGAGATTGGCCAATCAACTTTTAAGGCACTCCTTTCTTGTCCCCGCTCTATAAAAAAATCATATTATTACATACAACTCGGTTTAAACCTTACATTTTTCTACATTAATCTAAAATTAGATGCATTTAGCAATGCGAGAACAACAGATTACACTATTTTTTCCTTTGAACATTTTATAGCTAGTATCTCAGGAGAACAAAATCGCTCCCCATACAAAGAATCTGTGTTACCTGGCATAGCCGGTCAAAGCAAATCATGTCAAATCTTCAAAATATTGTATCAGAATACCCAATATTTTATACATATTTAAGTTCTATATTGAATAATCCTTTATTTATAATACATAGTTTTAGTAATTTTGCTTAAACCATATTTAATTAATATTTGCGAAGGTTTGTCCCCAACAATGTCTAAAAAATCAGGGCTCCTGCGTGACCATTAATAATTGGTGATGGTATTAGCATGAAGGTCCTATCTAGCGTCGTTAGTATTGCCCCTTGTCTAACTTTAATTCTTGTTTTGTCATTCAATGTCTTTCTAGCGATAGCTCTCGAGGAGTGTGTGTGGGTCTATTGTTGTTCTGCTGTGTTACGTCGGAAATCACGATAAGTTCATGGATTATTTTATTATTATTACGTTAAGATATTAACTTTAATATCGGAATTTAAGATCAAGTTGAAATAGTTGTTCGATATGCAATGATTACTTACTTATTTGTACTTTTATCAATGTTTTCCATCGCGTTACCGGTAACACTAGAGAAATATCTGTTAACACCAGAGAATTTATGTACTGTACGTATATATATATATATATATAATATAATCAACCGATTACTTCACTGTAGTGAAGTAAATTAATGGTTGGTTTTACATTTACAATTTACATTTACACTCATTATCATCATCTTATCTTCTGTGTAAAAAACCTCCTCCAAGAATCTCCACAACAATCGGTCCTGCGTTGCCCATGTAGCAGCACCTACCTATACGCCGCTCATTACCATACCAACACACGATTGCAACAAGATTCATCACCGTGTGACTAGATGGCGCTAATGTCGAATAAACGCAAAGATTAGTAAGGAATAGCGTCTCGTAGTATGGAGAATAATTATAGAGAAACCTAAATCTCGCTAACGACGTTTAGTCAGCGACGCAGCATAATATACAACTGCCAACCATCATCGGTTGGACTAATACCACCAAGCCCGGAGGAAGATCTTCCATTTGGCGTTCCTCCTAGTGGTCACCTCTCTCCATACCTACCATACCTACTTCATTCACTACACTGGTGACCCCAACGGAGCACATCAAGCACCTTCAGCAAGCAACGCAGCACAGCCATCACTCCCCATACCTTATCCCAGCATCCGCAGCAGTCACACTGCAAGCAGAAGCACAGCAAAGCCAGGCCTTCAAGGTTCCATCGCAGCATCATTGACGACGCTTTCTTGGACCTTCGGCAACTCTCGACGGCATTATCCCGACCTGGTCTTCGCAGCCCACTACTGGAGCATCACTGGGCCCTAACTCCGGCGTGGCAGCTCTGCGCACCACACCAGCAGCTCGGACCCACCGTCACTCAACGGAAGTGTCCGATCTACCCAGTTTTGTATTCTTATCCTCATAGTTCATGAACACCAACTCTTAGCAGATACTCTTCGGTGCTCTGTGCAACCTGGAGCTCAATCGCGGTAATTCTGAACGATAAAACAAAAACGTAACGTAACGTTGTCATTTAGGTTATATTTAGGTACCTAAAAATCTTTGGTTTAGCTTCATAATTTTCACTTAAATTGTCCTAGATTGTAATCCTAGACTCCTTAGGCAGAGTATTCAACAACAAAACTAAAGCGAGTATTTTTCTGTAAACGAAACTGAAACGGTAACAATTTAGTTTTGGTTTTATCGTTGAAAATTAGCGCGATTAGGCCCCTGGTCATGGTCTAATGGTGCCTGCTTGGGAACCGGCTTGTTTGGAAGGTGAAGTCATCGAATCTGCGAGGGAATAGAAATTCCCGATCTCCTTCAGACTTATTATTTAACTCTATCATGTTCATCTCATTCCCACACTTTGGGGAGCACTACTGAGATATTAAAACATTATTTCCCAGTATTTTAAGGTCTTGACTATAAGAATTACATCATTAGCAAAATGAAGGCCTCCTAGGTGCTCGCCATTGATGCTGATGCCGAATTAATTCCAGTCCAGAAACCTAAAAAGATACATTACGGCTCCTTGTCTTGTTGTTATCTCGCTGCAGTTTGATGAGGTTTGAGCTCTGATTTTAAAATAGAATCAAATATCAATATAGTCGAGTTTTCAGCAATTTTAAAAATATACCATGTGCCCAGTCATTAAGTGCACAAATGAAAAGACGTGAAATTAAGCTCAAACTTATCGTTAAAAAAATAATACGATGTTTTTTATAAAGGTTACAGGTAGGTTTTGGCGAAAAAATCACTTAAATTGTAAAAAAAATACATTTTCATACATGGGACATAGCGACAATATGTTATGTTAAATTGTGTTTTCGCTATGTTCCTGTTATGATTTGTGATCTGGTTAAGTTAATATAACTTCGTGTCTAGTTTTATAGCTTAGATTAATTGATGAATCACTACATATTATAAAACAAAGTCCCTCGCCGCGTCTGTCTGTCTGTTCGCGATAAACTCAAAAACTATAAAAACGGATTTTCATGCGGCGTTTTCACTAAATGATGGAATGATTCCTGAGGAAGGTTTAAGTGTATTATAAGTTGAGGTTTTATAGAAATTGGTAGAAATATCACGATGATTGTTGAAGAGGTCGGCAAAAATTAAGCCGACTGGGAGCTTGCATTGAAAACGCTGCTCTAACCTTTAGAGCTATAACAAAATAATTTATGATGAAATTATTCCTATTTTATAGATCTACAAAAAAGTCCGTGATGGTAAATGATCTATCTTTTAAAAATAACTAACTATACCAATTATATCTTCCTAAAAAAATTATCACGTTCAACGCGGTAATTTGGAAAGCTATTTAGAAGGATAAAGTACTAATCCTTATCAAATTAAATACGTTAGTTACCTTAAGCATTTTATGCACATTATTTTAGCCTTTAACACCATACCATTTAAATGAATATCGTAGGAGTCGTCGTAAAAAATTAACACGCGCAAATATAAATCAAACGCGTCTCTTATACCGACAACGGGACGGGACGAACGGGAGAGAAAAATACTTTAGAGCAAATGGAGGTGAGGACTGTTAGGTATTATTTTTTTATCTTTTTGGGTGTTGTTGGAAGGTTGCATTTAGCAAAAAAAGAAGGAACCGAAGCGAAGCAAGGACAGGTCGCTAGTTACAATATAATATTCTCAAATTCTTTCTTTTTCTCCGGAGTTACTAGTTACTATATATTATTCTCTAGTGTTACCCTGGTGTCCCCCTTGTAAACAATACAGTGAACGTAATTATAAAGAAAAGAAAAGTACTGCCTGACATAGAAGTAAGTTTCAAGTGGCTGTTTAATATCAAATTATTTTAAAGTTTAAGAAAGAAGAAGAAAAATCATTTATTGACCGCAAAACAAAAGAAAACAATGTACCTACACAAACTTAGGACTAATTACAGTGCGGCCAACTAGGCCCCAACCTCAGCAATGCTACAGAGGCAAACCTGAGTATGCCACTGCAACGCTGGTATTCTGGAGGAGCCTACTTGGTGACGACAGCGAACAGACAAACAAAAATTATAATTTAATAACAATTCAGAAGACAATAGACAATAATTTTAACGAAGTAATAGATAAATATTAACGAGCATCGATTCTATCATCACCAACACAAACAAAATAAAAATATTATTTAAGAGGAATACAAATTAAAAAAACTTAATGGCTGTATGGAATTAGGTCTCCTTGCCTCTTCCATGACAGTTTGATATACATAGTAATAAAAAGAAATATATATAAAAGAGCTGTTTGGTCAGACAAATCGAAGTACTCTTTGGTTGATTTGATATTTTTCGTTTTGATTTTATTTACGAAGAGATTATTTTATTTGGTTAATATGGCAAAAATACATCATTTCAAACAATTAAAAAAAGAAAAAGAAATCGCAACCTACATTACATACAAAGTGCAACTACAGAATAGTGTGATATGAAATGAAATGAAATGAAATGAGTTTATTTGACATTTTACAATATAATACAACCTCGGAACCACAAAACAAACAAACAACAATAACAAAACAACATTCAAGCAAATTGTATGGTGACAAAATAATATATGGGTGACAAATACAATAAATTAAAACAGGTGTCCGCCTCAAGGCGACACACACAACCCCCAAGGCTGGAACGCAACCCGGCTCCTATCGTGAAAAACCCCGAAGTGAGTCTTGTTTTTGCAACGTTGTGAGATATTTCTTAATGTTTCTTTCTTTCTTTAAAAATTTCTTAAGGTGGTTCCTGAATGTTTTAACCGCTTTCAGGTTATGTAACGGCGGTGGAACATCGTTCCAGCACTTCGAGGCGGCGAATTTAAAAGAACCGCGGAACGCCATTGACCCGTGCTTCGGAATTGCGAAAATGTTAGTATTTTTTCTCTTTGGGAACCTGCTCAAGTCACCAAACCATAACAATTTTTCATAAAGATAGCACGGCCTTCCCGTATCTAATATACCAAACAAGAGAGTGGCGAGATGAAGTCTCCTGCGCGCTTCCATTTTCATCATGTTTGCAGAGTCCAGAAAGGGAGTCACATGCGATCGGGGTGGTACATGAAAACAGAAACGCGCACAAGCGTTCTGCACCCGCTGGATAAGCTTACTCGTCTTGGACATCAAACACGGCCCATAAACAATGTCACAGTAATTTAGTTTTGACAAAATCAGTGCCTCGCACAGTGTGACCCTCAGTTCCTCACCCAAATAAGGTCTTATTTTGAACAGTAACTTAAGTCTATAAAAACAATTGCGTGAACACTCAGCGACATGGTTTTCATAAGTTAGGTGTTCGTCCAAAGATCTTATGTTATAATCATCCCTAGTTTGCATCATACATTTGATAGAATCAGTGATCCAGAGGTGCGGTGGATGTTTGAATTTTTGCACCTTGGTTGGAGCATGCAAATCAAATAATGTAATGAGACAAGCCGTAAAGGATTCTGCAAGCTCATTGATGTTATCAAGTTTATGAAAATCATCCCAATTGATCGCATCAAGATCCCGATTTAATTGGTTCACCATTTTTTAGTGGCCTATATGTCACCCATCGTGGGCATATTTTGTCTTTCTTGACCATAAATTCAGCTAATACCATTCCATGACCACGTTCAGAGATGTGTTTAACAGTGACATTTAGAGCCCGAGTATCCGTGCATATTACATCAATTAAGCTGTAACTGTGATCGGTAAAATGTGTGGGTTCCTTAACTATTTGTTTTAAGTTGACACAGCTAAGAAACTGCATAAATTGTTTGTATTTACCAGTACTAACATCAAGCAGATTTATGTTGAAATCACTCAGCAGGATCAACACATCGTAGTTTCTGAAAGAGGCAATGGAATCCGCAATATCGTCCAAAAATACACCCGGGTCCTGCCATTGTGGCCTATAGGCGGTACCGATTATTACCCGCTGATTGTTAGTGCGAAAACTAACAATCAGTTACTAATCAACTCCACTGCGTTACTTTATGTCAAAGTAACGCAGTGGAGTTAAAATAATGTCAATCTTAAGAAACTATTACTTACTACATAGATACATTATTTGAATAGGATACTTTCTTGTTGTATTACTTAAATACTTAATGTACAGATTTTCTTTGAAGTATCATTTTAATTCACAAAAAAAAAACTCAACAGTAACAGAGGGGAAATTTTTACGACGATCCTTTGTTATTCTTGAAATCTCAAAAACTAAACGTCAAACATCGTGGCCACCTTTAAAACCTAAATTTTAGATAAATGATACAAACTATAATCGAATCTATACCTTTGCTGAATGCCGTCGTACCGGGCCAAGATGAAGACGGTTTCCTCGAGGTTCGGAACAAAAAGCGACGTCGTCAGCGAGAGAGCAAGAACCACCATGGCACCGCACCGACAGGGCCCAACTTCCTGCTGCGAGCTGCCATACCGACCACGGCCGTGTACCTCTCCCGCCTGCACCATACCACCACAGTGCAGGACGTGATCGAGTAGATAAAGAAGAAATCCAACTTTTGTTTGAGAGTTCAGCCACTGGAGTCGCGCCATAATACCAATTTTAAGGCGTTTGTGGTGCGCATCCCGACAGCAAGGCTGGACCTCTTCGTGAAGGAGGACTTCTGGCCGCAGGGCGTGGTGTACAGGCGCTTCAGAGGGACGCTGCCTTGTGCCACCGATTCGACACACAAAGTGTCTAGGTACTTGATTTTTTTACTAACATATGTTTTAAGTTATTTACTAACAACATTGTTTTATAAATTATATATATTTCGTTTTTAAGGTATATATCTATGGGCCATCGATGCCTGAATATAAATAAATAAATTAAATTAAAAAAATAAAATATAAATTCTTGTAAATTCGATTAATTTTAATTTTGTTTTTCTGTTTCAAAATGCTCTGAAAGGAGTGCCTCAAAAGTTGATTCGCCCAACTAACTTAGAAATACAATTATGCTCAGCTCATTTAGTAGGTAGGTAGATTTATTTTATTTTATAAGTATTCTGTGTTATTTCATTGTATATTCATCGACATACATAACGGATGTTTTCTATGATATCGGCATCGGTAAGAACGACTAGCGAGCTACGCGACAGAAAGAGCGGCGCTTCGTAGGTGCTTATATATAATATCAGGCACACAGCGCTGTGCAATTTGAAATTGTACTTTATTGCCGTGCGGCGAGAGTAGCTTATAGTTTGTGGCCCCTCGCCTGCCCGCGCGGCGCGTGGCAGTCGGCGGGCCCTGCATGGACCCGCTCGCGCGTCCCGCATAATTCGTATTTAAGCGCAATAATTTATCCGTAATTAAACAAAATCCACATTATGTATGTTTCTAATTTTTTGTGTAGTATATAAGTGCATTGAAAAGGTCATGTTAGAGCGATCTTATCAATTTTTATTCATTATTCCGTATGTTATAAAGGAAAAATGAAAATATCAAAGAAGCACACCACTTAACTTTCTAAACTTTGTTCAACAGCTATATCTAACCACTGAAAGTCTTAAAATAAGATTTCAGAAACTTTAAAATTTTATTCGGACACAAAAGAGTAATTTTGTGATTTACGCAGTTACACATATATTAACTTTCTAATTTTTTTACAACATGATGATAACATAGTTCTTATTATGAAACAATCAACATTTCAAACTTTAATTCTATATACATGAAGTTAAACGAAATATTACGAAATACCTAAACTATACCTAAAGCACCGGCATAAAACTTCTAACTTTTCAAAAATAGCTCACAATGCACATAATCTATACACTCAGCAAAAACGAAAACTTTTAGTATTATCGAAGGTAATTTTTCTCTAGCTACGCGACTAGGTAGGAAATGGAACATCTAGTGCTGCCAGGGAGTTAAGGAAAACGGAATGATCATAACGGGGACAAGAAAAGAATAGATGGTCAATGTCTCCAACATCAGGGGGCTTACCATCAGCAAATAAGAAACCATTCAGTTCAAAAGCAGGCTGTAAAAAAGACTGCTTAAGGCCTGGGGGCTTACCATCAGCAAATAAGAAACCGTTCAGTTCAAAAGCAGGCCTTAAACAGGATTGCTTATGGCCTGCTTTCATAATAACCGTTGAGGTCATGGTACGAAAAAGTAAGGCCGTTCAATATAAGCCCTGCTATAAGAGCTCATAGTAAGGCCCCTGCTTTCATACTAACCGTTGAGGGGCCTTACTATGAGCTCTTATAGCAGGACTTATATTGAACGGCCTTACTTTTTCGTACCATGATCTCAACGGTTAGTATGAAAGCAGGCCTTAAGCAGTCTTTTTTACGGCCTGCTTTTGAACTGAATGGTTTCTTATTTGCTGATGGTAAGCCCCGAGATCATGGTACGAAAAAGTAAGGCCGTTCAATATAAGTCCTGCTATAAGAGCTCATAGTAAGGCCCCAGTTCCACAATCAGGGGCCTTACTATGAGCTCTTATAGCAGGGCTTATATTGAACTGCTTTACTTTTTCGTACTATGACCTCAACGGTTAGTAAGAAAGCAGTCCTGTTTAAAGCCTGCTTTTGAACTGAATGGTTTCTTATTTGCTGATGGTAAGCCCCCAGTTGTCTAACTAAATAGTTTCCAGCCTGCGGTATTTGCTTTCTTAATTCTTGTTTCCCAACTTGACAAATTAGTAACACTGTATTGCCACAAAAAAATAAAAATAAAAATAGGGATTGTAAATTCTGGCAACACTGTCGTTAGCCGTTTTGCAGTTTGCTTGCATTTGATTTGGTTTATTTATTTGTTTGTTTATAAGGTGGTTGTGATTGAATACATATTCCATTTTGAGCATAGAAAAGCTTACATACATTTAGTACTTTTTATTATCATGGCGCAGGATTTGATGGTATGTCAAACAAATAAATATATACATAACCTTATTATAGTGTTGACTTTGCCTTTTACTGATTAATTTACTATCACTCGTACATACTTATTTTAACGCACTTTATTCTTACTTTCAGAGTCAATTCTACATGTCTCTAAATTTACCACTTCAAGAAAAAATCATCGAGTTGACAAGAATAATAGATCAGTCTAGTCCAAACAAAGACTTGCAAGCCCTATTCCCACAGCTCATCAGCAGCATATTTTCCACATCATTTAATAATGGTTGGGGGCTGAGGTCCTTAACATTTGATGCCAATAGATATGATTATGAAGCTTTATTAAGTTTTTTTGAGCCTCAGGGACCATTATTTCGTTTGTGCTACAAACTTCTATCTGATCCACAATTGAAATACAACCTACCTTTGAATCTACTACCGGTAATACCAAAATAAATACCAAATAAATATATCTATATATTAACATAATATCACTATGCTCATTTAATATCTTATGAATTAATAGCCTATTTTGTACAATTTCAGCTTGACTTACAAATATCTCTTGAAAGAGGAAGATATTCTCAGTTTTATGCAGATATGTTAACAATGGATTCACAGTCTTTAAATGTTGTGGCTTTAGCTCTGAGTATCCTTTTCACAATAATTTATACTATAATCTACTATGGACAACAGCGTTGCTTAAGTACCTAGTTAGGAACAAGATTTGTGTGCGTGCGTATCGCCCGTACACGAACAAAACATAATTATTATGTTGTGACAGTGCGGTGTGTAAGCGATTTTAATTGTAAGAGTGGTTAAGTGACACTGTTGCCCAAAGTACAATTTTTTTGTATGTTATTTTAATGTTTAGTTATGGTGAGTCGTAGGCTCATATTATGCTACGGTCCCACCTACGTTAATGGTAAATTATGCATTAGCTAAGGCATTATATATTTTTAGTACTGTTGTTTGTAAATTAACACTTTAAAGTGGCCACATCTGCGTAACGCCTGGATTAACGTGTTAGGCTACACGTTAAGACACGGGTGGAGCAGGAGCATAATAGAAACTCAAACTCAAATCTCTTTACAGTTAGAAATGGATGGTGCTATTCATCGCATATAGCGCCATCCCTTTCTAACTGCACTCAAGCAGAGATTTGACGTTGAGTTTGATTCTATAATACGAGCCATAGTGTCAACAGCTCCATCTGATAAAATGTAAACTTTGTATATTTTATCATATTAATTTTTTTTGGTCTAGTAAAGAGTATTCTTTACTATTCCAATGTCTATGCCAAATATAAAAAATTAATACAAGTTATTACAAATTTTAAAATAATAATATTTCCTATACAGTTTATTAGATCCATTTGATTATTACATATTCCATTTTGCACTGTATTTGGTGAACAACAGTGTGACCAAAAGTTCGTGGGAGAACTGGAACAGTGTATACTTTGCACTGGCATGTGACTACCTTATGCACTTTTTACCATCTGATCCTAATGTTCCTGTCTTGCCTCACATACCTAATTATACTGGAAAAGTACCCATGGCGGCACCACTGCAACCCACAAATAGGTAAATATTTTTTTTATATTTGCTATAACCTCTGTCCTGTCCACTGTAGAAAAGATTGCTCAGTACAGTACAAGGCAAACATCTTGACACTTTTTCGATGGAATGGAGTGGAGATAAGTTCGCGCATTTGCACTTGCGAGCGACCAATAGCGCGCGCCCCTCTCCCGCCGCCCCTGTGCCACACGGCTACGCAGTATGCATACCCAAAATACGCGTTCTGCGCAATCCCCACCCGATTTCAAGATGTTTGCCTCGTACTGTCCAATTTTTACTGTGCATAAAATATTATTTACTTTCTGAAACATGTTTTAATTAAATATCCACTTCTTGAGAGATTTTTATTTTTATTTTATAGACCGCTGTATTCGCCATCATTGCTGTTGATACCTGATTTATCTGGTATAAGTAACCAACACACATCTCAAACGCAAACTAGAAATGAAGTATGGCGGTCAGAAACAGTTCTGCAAGTATTCATTGACATATGGATGAGTGTAGAACAATTCAACGGTAGAAATGTTGAGGTCAGTAAATTATAATAGCACTACTCTTAACAATTGTGTATAACTAACTATACATAATATTATCATTATAATAATAAAAGAAATGTGGGCCATTTGATACTCTAAAACAAATTGTAACAATGAAAATACAAAATCGCAACTAACAAAAATATTTTGTATTATCTTGCTTTTCAAGTTACAGCTTCCATTTATATTTTTTCCATGTTTTTGCCTATCCTACTTTATAATATCATTGTGTTATGATATGACAAGGACAGACAGTGCATTGGTATCGCTATCGCTTTGAGTTAGGCCGGTAGGGTCAGTTTTTAAATTTTGTTGTTTTAAGATCTTTTTTAAATAGTCTACCTACTCCAAACATTATTACACTACACTACACAGAATAACTTAGGTATGATATCTTTTATTTTTATTTTAAGGCATATCAAAGAAACTACCCGATCGTCTGCTCAAGTCCAGAAAGAGTAAGGATAGTAAGAGTTCTTGTGAAACATTTGCATTCATACTCTGCTAAACATCTTGCTGATCCTGCTTCGCGGTCGTCGGCGCTGCGGAAGTACGCTCGTCAGATTATGTGCACACGAGCTTACCATTACGTCAAGCACCTGGTAATGACTTGGCCACTGGATGCATCGTTCAGACTTGTCATGGAATTGTGGTTGAGCCTCATCCAGCCATGGCGGTACACAGATAATGTTATTAGTCATGATAGGTAAGACTTTTTTACTGTGTGTGGCATGATTCTGATATGTAGTTCTTAAATTTGAAATACTTACTGTTATTATTAATGCGAAAAGTTTGTTACGGCTTCACGTCTTAGGCCTTGGTCTCCTATTTTCGCAGTCGGCGTCGGCCAGTGACAATGCTTACAAAAGAAATGTACTGTTGTGGTCTCTTTCAAACGCTGACGTCGGCGTACGAAATGTACAGGAATGTTTACGCTGACGTCAGACGTCCCGTATAGCATAAAATAGGAGACCAAGGCCTTAACTACTTATCCGATCTTCATGAAATTTTGCATACGCGTTGTCAGGAGGTACAGAAAAGGACATGGGTACCTTTAATCTCGGAAAAGAGTTTGGTACTCCAATTGTATATTTGTTATTTTAACAAGATTTTTCCTCTAGGTTCCCTGTTTCAAATAACAACCAAGAAGAAGGCAATGCAACTGTCCTTGATGCAAGTTTCACCCAATTTATTGCAGAAAACTTCCCTTCTTACACTTGTATATTCCAACTGGTTGTACCCAGATTCATGAGACTGGATTTGACTGCTTACAAAAATGCTGTAATGTTGTTCCGATTGGGGAAGGTAAGTTAATGTATTTTTTGTAGATTACATACAAGCGCAATGATTCTTCTGTTATTTTAGTACTTTAAGTATGTACCTATCGTAAATCATTATCGCTTAGTTAGCAAGATATCTACAGCCATTCGCTTAGGAAGGTTGGGCCGTGCCCACCCCATAACAGTTCGGAGTCCGCCACAGAAAAAAAACACTCCAACACCGCTCGTGCTTTGCCCCGGAAGTACACTGTTTAAATGTGTTGCTGTCTCTTTCAAACAATATTGTCAAAAAAGTGACAGCATCACATTAAAACAGTGTTTAAGTTAAAACCTTGTTGAACAGTGTTTTAAAATCTTTTGTGGTAAGGCTGTAAATTTCGTGAACTGCCTCGCCTTAAACACATGTTGAACAGTGTTTTAAAATCTTTTCTGGTAAGGCCTTTAGAGAATGCTTAGCTAAGAATCAGCTAGGTGATTGCGTAAAGTCAATCGTATTAATTTGACAGTTCATATGGTATCATAATATATGTCATCCCATACAAATTGCAGCCGATGGAATACGATATGAACTGTCAAATGAATACGATTACCTTACGCAATTCCACCACTGATTGTAAATAATTATCACTTCGCTAGCACAAGGGATTTAGAGAATGCTTAGCTAAGATTCAGATTATAAAGATTTTAATGAAGTAAGTTTCCTAAATCTAATTCCAGGTGTTTTCTCAACCACATTTAGTGCCTATTCTGTGGAATTTAGAACAAGCTATTATAGACAACTCTGGATTTAACCACAGTCCAGATACAAGTTTGAATAACTCCACATTTGAACAGAGGTACAAAAAAATATGAATGGTTCAAGAGTAATTTAGTTAATGCAATAAGCTATTTATTAAATTTCAATTTCAAATTGCAGTTACACATATAATGGAGTTTCTTTACACAAATGGGTTGCAATAGCGAAACAAGCATTGTCTGAACTAAATTTATCTGCTAATTTTGAATATGATCCTGTCTGGAGCGAGAGTAAAAAGCAGTTTGCATTAGACTTTTTAAGAAAAATTATGTCTTGTAAGATCCACGGAGAGAAAAACTTGGAAGAATTGAACAAGAAATTAAACAAACAATATCAAGGTAAAGATATCCAATAGGGTAGGGTGGTCGATAATGAACCACCTAAATTTTAAAGAGCTGTAACTCGGGTTTTCTGATTCCGATTTATATGATTTTTGGTTACAATCATAAATAATTTTATTGGCTGTAGAAGAAGTACATTATTTTTATCCAAACTCTACGCTATATTATGAAATCTTGTTTTTTATGTAAAATGAGAAATGGTTCATTGAGTGCACCCGGTGGTACTTATTGAACCGGGGCTGGTACAGAATGAACCAAGGGGGGACTAAATGAACCATGGTTGTTACAACAAGCATAATTTTGATATTTCTTATTTAAAAATTAAATAAAACTATGTTTTTATTGTCGAGTATTTAATAAAGATCCTTGTACTGTAATAAAACCATACAATATTTTACTTTGTAAACCCTGAGAGCGTTTTAAACATAACCATCACATCTGAGAGCAGTTTAGTTGACTAGACCTTAATCAAACTAATAATTTAATATCGTCTTTTAATCAACATTACCTTAATTATCACCATAATTATTATTTCTTTAAGTCTTTTCGAGAGAAACAAGAGATTGTACAAATTTAAGCGTAATAAATGACATTGAACATTTTTCGTCATCGTCCAATGTCTATCAAGTTTTGATCGTCCCATTCTAAAATAAAAAATATGAAAACCTAACAAACACATATTATAAAGCATTCTAAAAGGCAAACAGGGGGTAAGTACCGAATTTATCAGGGATGGGGACTATATGAAACACACCTGGTACTTAATGAACCACTGGTTCATTAAGTACTCCTTCAAATTGGTTAAACCTGTACCACCCCGCACTTATAGAGTTTAAAGTTATGTAACTGCTTGTACAACCAAGTGAAGCTTATTTGAATTACTGTGATAAAAAGCGCAAACAACAATAAATATATCACATTAACCACTTTAAAGCTACTACTCGTACAAAAGAAATAAAACCAAATAATACACACCTCTTATTATCTACTTTTTTACGTAAAATATGCAAACCACAGACGCGAATGGGTGTCTTTTGCATTAGCTCGCTGGTGACTGGTTAGGGAGGGGCGATTGTGTTAGAGGCTTGCTTACTATGATTTTCACCAACTGGCAACGTCACATTTCCGAGAAATTTGGCTGGTTCATTTAGTACCACTGGTTCATCATCGACCACCCTACCCTACATACCATATAATATCATAATTTATCATGGACTTAATTTCAGAGTGACTCATAGTTATTTATGCAACTGTAGCACAATGAGTTCGCCTCGTGTGATAATAGTAGCACATGAGTGTTTTAATGCCTAATTATGTACAGCTGCATACAAGACTTTATCTACACCTATGATATAAATCCTCTATAAAGGGTTTTAAAACGGTGGCTTATAAATTGGCAACATTGGAAAAACCAGTGTCATGGTAGCCGTAATTTCCGAGCGAGGGCTGGTTGCGCCTCGCGCCCGCGCGTCCCTCATAAAATCATCCAAACGAGTGTTTTAATGTTGTACCGAATTTCATAATGTAACTCTTTCGGTCGTGGGCGCGGGCAGCGCGACCGTCTTTTGTTCGGATATTGTGGTTACTATGACACTGTTTCGGAACCTTTTATACAGGATTTAAATCATGGGTGTAGATAAAAAAAGACTAGCAGAACAGAGTTATAATATAAACAGAAAAAAATCTACAGCATCCAAAACCTATAACTTATATGTAGGGATTAATTTTATTTCAAGTAAAATAGTCGCGGTCGCAACAGTTTGACTTGACTTCAAGTACCTTCTGTTACTTGACTTCAAGTACCTACGTATACTTTTATTTTTTTGCAGGTTTTTGGGCGAGTGTAATGGATTGGTTTATGATGGGCAATTATGAAGAAGATATGGTATTATTAGAGGAAGCGAAAAAAGTGCCTAGTTATTTAAATGCTACTGTTCAATATTTTTCTGATATTTATGGAGTAAGTAGAGAAATGTGTTACTAATTGATGTTTAAAATAATAATATTAATAATAAAAAAATTAACAAATAATATTTCTTATGTATTATGTCACATCCAACTAGCTTAATCAGTCTCTTAAAACTTACCAGGTTTATGAAATCTCAAATTGCTATAGTTACTTCTCTTTCCCACTGTATAGCAAATAAAAGAGATGCATTGATAGCCACTCAGAAAACTGGCAAGTTTTAAGAGGTTGTAATACGAGGGCAGGTCGCGGCTGGTTGAACGCCGCCGCCTGTTTACTAAAAAAAAGATAATTTTGAAATAATTTGAGGCTCATGGCATAAATTAAGTTATGTATCACATGGCAAACTGATGAGAAGTAGCTACTACAAATATGTGCAAAATAAAAAATATTGTTTAACTTGTTACAGCTAAATGAATACACTATGCAGAATTCACAGCAAATAGTGGAGGACAGTCTGGAACACTCGTCATTTGCAAACTCCGTCTTTTCAAATTCTATTACTCAAAAGGTACTTTAATTATTAGAAAGTAGTTAATAACAGTAAAAATTTGTATTACATTAACTCATTACCTACCTTTTTAGTTATTTATGCAATGTACTATAATGATGAGGGGCAATAAAACACGATTGTGGGTTTACACGAGGCGATTATGTACAGTTTGCATACAAGACTTTATCTACACCCATTTTTTTATTTTATTTTTATTTGGGAAACAAATAATATTTTAATACATATGGATTAAAAACACCCATGATATTTATCTACATCCATGATATGACACCCATCCTCTATAAAGGTTTTGTCTTTGAGTTTCCTTCCTCCCCCTTCTCGTCATTATGTCTTCCGAAAGAGTGTTATAATGTTGTTCTGAATTTCATAATACAACTCATTCAGTCAGTCCAGTTCTCGCTCGGGATATTGTAATGATGGCAGTAAACTAACTGTTTCAGAACCCTTTACAGAGGATTTAAAGCATGGGTGTAGATAAACATATTAATATTATTATATTATACTTTTAATTACAGCTCCGAAACAAGCCGACATCGGTGCATTACATGGGTGATCCGGATCTAATGCCCATATCGTCTTACGAAAGTACTATTTTAGTTAGGATGCTATACCAAATAGCAACAAGAATAAATGAAATGGTTTGTAATACCTTATGTTTTTTTATCGGTTTATTTTAGCAGCAATGAGTCATTAAACTCTATACAAAACTGTCAAAAATCTACAATGAATTTTAAACCTTAAGGCGAGGCCAGTTCACGATCTGATGAAAAGTCTGATTTTTGAACTTCCAACTGATGTAAAATTCTACTTCACAAAAATTACTGTAGACTGAAAAAGAAGCAAATTAACCGAACAGAATATTGAAAAATGGCATGGTAACTCCGTAAAAAAATCCTGAATAACACCATAAAAACTTATAAAAATAAATTTCAAATCGTCAGATTTCGTAATTTTCAACGACAGTGATATGATTTTTTATGCAAAAAGGATAGCTTTTTTATCGATCTAACACAATAACCGAGTACATTTTTAATAAATGATCCAGTATTTCAGAAATCAATAAAAATGTACTAAAATTCGTCAAATTTCTGACGAAGCGTCAATTAAAGTTATGCAATATTCAACCTTAGTCTGAAGACATAGTGAAAGAGTAAATTTCGTGAACTGGCCTCGCCTTAAGTTGTACTTAAAGTTTAAAAATGATTGAAGTAATTTGACAGGTCGTGGAAGCCTAGCGTGCCGTCCACCGCACCGTCATAGCAACTTTTTTGGCTAAAGTTTCAAACTGTAAAGCTGGGTACCCACTTAGTTTTGTTTGTTTTTTTCAGTATCAAGACGAGTTCTCGCAGCTCTGGAATTCGAACAACTTCTTGGGTTATCTAGCTCGCGAAGTATTACTAAAGCCATGCACCATCCACTCTTATATCAAGGACACGGCTAACCACCAGCACATAGTTGCCCAAAACCTCCCTGCGAGGCTCTCGCTCCGGCGCCTGGGTTCACACGCTTTTGTCGTCTACATGACCGTTGGCTATCTCCTGTTTAGATTGTTCTCTTATAGTGGTCTTACCTATTTATTTTTTATAATTTTTATGTGGTCATTATTTGTACTTGGCAAAGTGACCTTACGAATGTTAAAAGTGTTGCCGGTTAATACTTAAATTATGTCTTCTAATCTTAATCTGATTGATAAATATATTTTTTTATGGATCTGACTAGTTTGATTTTTTTCTGTAATATCTATTCGTTTCCCCGCTTATCCATTTCAGTGGGTTTACATACTTTCTGTTGTATTGTATACGCCATATTCAGAACGCGGCAGCGGCCATTTTGATGACGTCATAACGGGAGACTCAACCCCGTTAGAAACTGTCTCCCGATTGTTTTTTAGTCAGAATATATGCCTCTGGTTTCATGAAGCGCACCTTTTTCTGCTAAAAGGTACTAATTTGCGGAGCAGCTTATTATTGTCAAGAGGCAGAACAAAAAAGAAAACATTAAATCGAATAACACTTTTACTTAAACACAACGACCAAACTAACATTCACAAATCAACAGTACTTCTTGAGAGTGAGTTTAGGCACGATGTTCATGGAGGCGAGCTCCTGGAAGAGCAGCTTGCACGCGTAGGGCATCTCGACCGTGGAGACGGCGGCGGAGGAGCGGCACGCGTGGCACCACGCGCGGCTGGCGAGCCGCCCGCACGCGCCGCAGATGTCCGCGCTGAACGCGTCCGACGCCAGCATCAGACGCTCCATCAGCAACATACTGTACATTACAACAAACACATTCATTCAAACGGATCACACGCACGTCGTCACATACGCAACTCGTCACATCGTCACATACGCAACTGAGATCACTCCGCAAATTCGTGAATGGTTTATTGTAGGTTTACGAATTTGCGGAGAGATCTCTCAGTGCACCCATACATTAATCAAACTAAATAGGGTGTAAGTGTGGTAGCAACCTGGCCCCGTAGCCGATGAGGCAGTCGCGCTCCATCTCGCCGAGGCGCAGGCCGCCGTCGCGCGAGCGCCCCTCGGTGGGCTGGCGCGTCAGCACGGCGCGCGGCCCGCGGGCGCGGGCGTGCATCTTGTCTTGCACCATGTGCTTCAACTTCTGGTAGTATACCTGAAAGTACAATGCGATTAATTCCGCTTTACCACTCGGACTCTGCGGAACCGCAGCGGTGCGTTTGGTCGCACTGAAACCTGATGGAGCAGTGCGACAAACGCACCGCTGCGGTGCCGCAGCAGTCCGACACAAAACGTCTAAATAGAAATGCGCGCCGTGCAGAAGCGATACGCGATTTTATCTGCAAAGTGGTAAAAAGCACGTGAGTTGCGGATCGTACCACAGGAGTGGCTAACTTCAGAAGCGCTTGCGGTACAAAACAACGTATTTTTAAAGGCAAAGAGAAAATTTTACAGATTAAAACTCGATTGAAGTTGCAGCGGATCACTGTTTATTATCAATTTAATCGCATTGTAGAGATGACTCACAAAAACTTTGTGGACAAACAAACAAACGAAAGCGTTAATTTTTTTTGTTTCAACCATACAAAAGTGTCGTTTAAAAATTAAGAGCTCCACATACCGAACGCAGTGCGACGCGGCTATAAAGGTTTAGTAACACACTAAATTCAACTTTATTCGACAGCTCCAGCTGCCAGTTTAGTGTGTGGAGCTCCTAGACATTATCGCAATACTTACTGGTCCGGAATAAATATAAGCTTCTAACGGCTCGCCCGTCAATCCTGAATAGAAGATGTCTTTTCCATGATAATTATAGCCATGCTTTTCTAACTCCTTACAGACATCTCTCACTTTTGATCCTCCAAATGCAGTTCCTGAAAAATATAATTATGATTGATAGAGGAATGATAAAAAATTGTAAATTTAAATAATCTCTATGTGAGTGAACATTACCGTAGTGGAATTTCCCTTCCATCAGACCTGCTTTCCCAGCCAGCAGTTCTATTGTTTTACCGACCGTCATTCTCGAAGGGAATCCATGTGGGTTCATAATCATGTCAGGGCAAATTCCTCTATCGTTGAATGGCATATCTTCTTGCTGAACAATCAACCCAGTTACACCTTTCTGTCCGTGTCGGGAACTGAATTTGTCTCCGATTTCTGGTACTCTTGTCTGTCTCAACAAAATCTTTATTAGAAAAGCATCTTCTGAATTTGAAGAAACCATGACTTTTTCAATATAAGATTCGACGGGACCTTTGTATGAGATCGGGACATCTTTATAATCTACTTGCTGAGGCTGGCCCTGGGCCACGGGATTGAGGGTGGCAGGCGGCATCTGCTTATTTATCAGCACTTGCCTATTTTCAACCATTTCGCCTGGCGCCGCTATTCCGTCGGAATCCAAGATTTCATGGGCTCTTATAACTTTTCCTGAGTTTGCATCCCTTGAAGGACCTAATATTCGATCTGAAGTTTGATTACTGTATCTTTTCATAGTGGTCTTAGAACTTTTGTAGATAAGGCACCTGCCGTACCCTCGGTCTATTGAGGCTCTGTTAAGAATTAAAGCATCTTCGATATCGTAGCCACTGTAACTCATGACGGCAACAGTTGCATTTTGTCCAGCAGGTAGTTTATCGAAATTTGTTAGTTCTATAGTTCTTGTTTTGACCATTGGGCATTGAGGATACACTAGATTGTACATGAGTGTGTCTATTCTATTTTTTTGGTTGTAACCAATAGTTCCTGAAAATGGACAAGATTATTAGACAATATTTCTCAGAAGTTAGTGAATAACAGTGTTTAGATAGGTAAAGTAACTTTTGTTTTCTAGGCATTTATTAACGTTCTTCGGGATGACAAACTCCACCTAACAAAGAGTACCAACTGCTGTATGTACATTTTTATCATTGTTTTCTATGTCATACATATCTGAATATGGTCTAATTAAAATAGTGTCAACTTACCCATCGCTTGTTTGCCCATAGCACATTGGTAAGTATTTCGCGGACTCTGGTTGTGATGAGGGTAAGGCACGAGACCGGCGCAGACTCCCAAAATAGTAAATGGTTCTATTTCAAGATGCGTTGTAACATACGGGTCTATCTCAGCTTCCACAGTAGCAATATAGCTATCATTTTCTTCATTTACATCTAAATACTCAATAAGACCATCATTCAAAAAGTCTTGGAATTTTCTAATGCCTTTATTTAACTCATTGATATGGACTTGTTGGACTAGAGGATGACCATTTTCTACTATAATGTACGGTCGACATAATCGACCTCCATCACTACAAATGTAAACTGTTCTTTGATTGTGGTTTGGATAAATAGATACAAAAGCCGAGATAAGACCACGTCTTCTGAACATTCTGAATACCCTAATAAGTCTTTTATATTGCCTTGAAACACCTAAAATATTACCTGTAAAAAAACATGCTATTAGTATATCTAATTCCATCCAATGATCTTCTATACTATGATCTATTGACTATTTGTAAACATTAAGATATCTCACCATTGAGGAAAACCATATAAACAGCAGGATGATTGATTTCTTCTCCACCTAGTAATCTGACGTCTTCTACGCCTGCATTACAAGCTAACTTAGCAATTGGTTCCTCTGAGCATTCAGTTGTGATGTGCGTCATCAGAGCTAAGTTTTTGACGAGACCACAACTTTCTCCTTCAGGTGTGTCAGAAGGACACAACATACCCCATTGGGAGGGCTGTAGTGAGCGAGGCCCGGACACCTTTCTAGTTTTTTCAAACTGAGAATTTACTCTTGTCATCATTCCTAAGGCAGATATATAGCTGAGACGACTGAGGACCTGGGTAACACCATGCCTTTCCATTTTGAAACGTTTGATAGTCCAGTTACCCTGTAAACATGTACACACTGAAAGATTCATAGACAAAATGAAATAGTTATGGTCAAATAGGAATAAATTGCAATGCGATACAGTAAAACTTACAGTGGAAATGGCAGCAAAGAGTCCATTTGCAATCAAATCTGGTCGCATGTGTTTTACTACATCAAAAGGAGCTGCTTTTACTTTTGGTATTATTTTATCTGCAGTAGTTTTTAACTCCCAGTTAAATCTTTTGAATAAATCTTCAAACATTAGTGCTAGTAATGAGCCAGCCAACTCCAACCGTTTGTTTCCATAGTAATCAGGATCATCGATGGCTGCTCTATTACTTTCGGCATCAATCACCCTTTTTACCATGATTGCTAAATATATAGCTTTTACATAGAAGTTAAAGTTTTCAACGGCAACATGAGCCAAAATCGTAGTGGCTAGGAGATCTCTTGCTTCATCAATAGGTGTGCGGGCATTTCCTGTTTGATATCTAATAAATAACATCAAGAATGTGTAAAAAATATAAATCTTAAAAGGCTTTACATACATACACATAGCATTAGCAGCATTTTACTTATTTACCTTTTAACTTTTAGTTTGCTTCCAATGTAAGCCAATGCTTGGTTTTGTGTGAATATCTTCATATTATGACAATCCATGATACATGGGCACATTTTTTTCATTGTGTTATCATCTGTGCCTATTAACTGCATTATTTCTTGGTCACTACAAATACCCATGGCTTTGAAAGCAACAGCAATAGGGATGTCCTGATTTAAAAAAAATGTGGTACAATTAATTAACAAAATTAAGCATTAGGTATAAGAAGCTGGTATTGGATGTACCCTGAAGCGAAAGCGACCCCTCTCGTTTTCTCCTTGCCTCACGCTACCGTCGTCATGGCAGTAGCGTTATTACTCTTTTTTTTGTGCTCCGTTTTTATTTGCAATCAGTTGAACTTTTAGCAAATGTGCTGGTTTATGTAAGTAATTTCATTGCGGGTGAACTCTCCACCGAGAGTTTCTCCCCTTCGAGCATTACTCCTGTTGAAGTATGTCTTTTCTTTTAAGCCTTTTTATGTAGGTATGACTGGTCGGTTGTTTTGCTAATGCATGTTTTATAAGGCGATTACGGTATCATTCAGTGTTGCTTTGAATTTCTTCTTTTACTGTGTTCATTCCCAGATGTTTATGTATCTCTGAGTTTGTGATGCACCAGGGCACTTCAGCTATATTACGCAGAATAATGTCTTCCATTCTTTGTAACATGGATATGTTGGAGTTGCAGGCGCTTCCCCAGAGTTGGATACCATACATCCACACTGGTTTTAGCGTGGTTTTGTATATTAGCAGTTTGTTATCTGTCGATAGTTTGGTGTTTCGTCCAACGAGCCATTACAGATTCTTGTATTTCAGGTTTAGTTCCTCTTTTTTTGCCTTTATGTGCTGCTTCCATGTTAGGCCTATCCAGATGCATGCCCAACTATTTTACGCTGTCTTTGTGCGGTAGTAGGGCATCTTCCATTTGGACTGGTGGACAGTTTCCTCTCTTAAGGGTAAATTTGACATAGACTGATTTCGAGGCGCTAGCTTTAATTTGCCACCTTTGGAGCCATTTGCCTATCTCATTTAATCCATATTGTAGGTTCAGAGAAGCTTTAGCAGGGTCTTTATCATTAGCTAGAATTGCTGTATCATCAGCGTATGTGGCGATATGGTGACTCCTGGTACGACTACGTATATCTGCAGTGTACAGTGTGTAAAGAATTGGACCTAAGACTGATCCCTGTGGTACCCTGCGTTAATTTTGCATAAGGATGATGTTGCTTTTGCCTTTTTGACTTGAAACATTCGTGATGTTATATAGGATTTCAGTACTATCTTTCGGATAGTAGCTCTGTAGAAGAGCATTTTTAATCTTGTGTAAGAGTCCTTTATGCCACACACGGTCAAACGCGTTGTTTGTTGTTATTACACTTGTTAGCGATAATTTATCGAAAATTTTCAAAAAATTGACGACGGTGGCGTGAGGCAAGGAAAAAGGGAGAGGGGTCGCTTTCGCTTCAGGTGCCGAGTTAACTAGTGAAGCAATGATATACAAATATTGTTATAATCACATCTGACAAAGCATTATGTCTTAAGACATATTTGCTATTCTTCACGATCACGTTAGTCCTAGTTTTCTTCTCGTGTGTTGAACTTGTTACTTGGCATTGTATTGCTCCCTTGAACTCGTCCACTATCATTCTATTTCTGGACTGCTGTTCTTGGATCAATATAACTTTCTCTTGACCTGAAAGAGTTGCTTTAGCATGTATTTTAAAAAGTACCTAAGTTAAAAGCTGTAAGTCAGTAATTTCAGTTAAATTACAAGCAATTTAGGACTGAGTGACCATGACCATCAGTAATTTTTAATGTCCCCATTGCTAGGGCACAGGCCTTCCTTATGAATGGATAAGGATGACGGGTCATATCGTAAACCAACACGCGGGCCCAATGCTGATTGATAGATGTTACCGACTGCAAATGCACCCGAGACCAACAGCTTAACATGCCTTCCAAAGCACGGAGGAGCTCGAGATAATAAATTTTTGGTCACCCATCCCATGAAAGACCCTTCCGAAAGTTGGTTAACCTCTGCGAACACTGCCTGGGCCGCCAGGCGCTATACCACTGCGCCATCGAGCTTCTGAGTATTTAGTACAAAATGCTCAAATGTAATTTATTTGTTCTGTAGAACATTTACTTGAAATGTTACAGTAAAAGCTTTATCATAATAATATAACTACATACAACGTTTTTGGCTAATAGATCATTAAGTACTATAATAGAAGTAGGTAGAACCTTTTTTTTTACAAATCTAGAATATTTATTTGTTTTAGAATATTTTTTTTCGCGATTTCAGAGTTGGTCTACCCCCATAGTAAAAGTTTTTCAATTTGATGGTCCCTATCTACCATAATATTCTGGTTTAGCCATTAATTCTGTAACATTGTTGTATTGTATGTATAAACAGCATCATTACCTCTAATTATAAAATAGCCACCAGGGTCATGTGGGCACTCATTAAGTTGTGCCAACTCAAAGTCTGACTTATTAGTCAAAACACAGTTGGAAGACCTCAACATAAGGGGCATTCTGAAACAAAACAATAGTAGTGAAAATCATTGGTGGTAATTAATTTGTCCAATAAAAGTATGATTGGTCTTACAATGCCATTATGATCATTGCAAAATTATTTTAATGCAGTTTCCAGACAAAAAACATTACAGAGGGTCTAATGCAATTTGACGCTTTCAGTTTTCGTTATTAAAAACTATTGTTTTCTCTTTCAGTCACATTGAGTATGTAAATAGTACCTACAGTTGACAGTAAACTTCTTTATGGGAAAAACGTGTTTCAGTTGCTTGTGCCCTATCTAAATAAAACAGGTAGTGAATAGTGAATATATCAACTTGCACTAGGCCCTCAGAATTATTTAATACTTTCATTACAACATGATATCACAATCAATATTAGCCAAAAAAAATTAACACAGTACCTTCCTATAAGCTGCTTGTTTTTGATGACTCTTTGATTCCCCCTGATGTATTCAATGTCTACAGTTATTGGTGCTGAATATGTCATGTCTCTAAGGCGACATTCATGCGGCGTAGTTGGTTTGGTTACATTGTAGCCTTCTTCAAGATCCGGTGTGCCAACATATGCATTTAAGTATTTTATATAAAACAGAGGATCAGCATCACAAAACACTTTTTCATTAGCTTGAACAATCTTCTTTATTTCAACATTAATGAAGTAATTAAAAGAATCAATGTGTTGTTTCACTAATCCTTTCACTTGTAAAAATGAGGGAACGAGTTTCCATTTTTCCTAAAAAAAGAAAGCTTTGTATGGTATAGTCAGCATAGAAAGTTGCTTAAAAGTACCTATTTTGTCATAGCAACTTTTTTGGCTTAAGTCAAAACTGTGAGACGTCTGTCAAAAAAGTTGCAATGACCTACTAAAGTGTTAAGTGACTTTCGTTGCCATACATGCATGTCACATAGAAAATACCATTGGAATAATCAACTTTAAAGGGAGAGTTATTTATAACCTCGCCAAGTTAAGACTAACTTCCCTCAAGACGGCCTACTCCAAATTGAATACGGTTACTAAAGTTTTTATTATCACGAGGGAAGTACAATGCGATTTATCTAAGAATATGCAAAAGCACTTGTGGTGGTACAATACTTACAGTATAATATTAAGGTTTTATTTATTCATTTTAATAAGGATAACGTTAGAGAGGCAGTTTTAAAATAACAATAAAAATAAATGTTATTTTAGATTCTATAACAACACTTCTTTTTCGACTTTGTCCTTAAAAAATACTCTAGATTCTAAACTTCTAAAGGACCAAAATCGAATAGTTTAGCTAAATATTGGCTAAAATTGTTGATCAATACTAACCTCTAATGATTTTATTGGTTCACGTAGTCCTTTGGTGCTATCCCAATCAGATTGTTTATTTAACTCACCCATTATTGAAACACGATTTAACACCAATTTATGTACATACTTTCTTTAGTTCAATTCAATACAAATAAAAGCCACAAAATAAAGTACAAACCTACACTATCGCCACAGAATATATAATAGTATGCTATCGCCAACAATATTTAATCTTTCTCTGGGTTAACCTAAGGCGCGTTCTAAACCTACGCTCCGAGTGCAACCGAATGCTCTGGGTTGCGTTCAGAACGTTAGAGCGCCCCAGTTGTTCTATTGTTTTATAACTCGCTCTAAAGAGCCGATTACACGGGTCAAGCTGTTAAGTAATTTAGTTAAAATTAAGTTGTCGGCCAACTAAATTTACGCGTGTAAACAGCCAATTAAGTAGTAAGTAGTAAGTTGGCCATTAAGTGGGCAAGTGATTAAGTTAATACAATCTAGTCTATTTTTTGGACAAGTAACCGCACCGCCCGCACCGCATCCCCCCCTTCTGGGCGCTGTACTTGCCACTTGCTGCCGATTTTCGGCATTTCTCCCAATTTCGGGAAATATGGACCGTAGTCGGGATTAAATCGGGAATCGACTTAATTCGGGACTTTTCGTTATTTTAAGTTTGACAGCTGTCATCTGTCAAACTTAAAACAGCAATATCTCGAAAAGTACTCATCCTAGATTGATGGTGTTTCGAAGAAATGAAAAGTCTTTGGTGAAAGAGATGTTAATTTTAGATGACAGCTGTCAAAATTAAGTTTGTCATTATCAGCGGGTCTACCGGCTAAAAATAATGAAGTTAATGTTAACTGTAATTTGACAGATGGATATGATACATTGCTTCTTTACTTTGGTAAGTTTTTATTTGTGCAAAAACGAAGTAGCAATGTATCACATAATTTACATACATCTGTCAAATTACAGTTAACATTAACTTCATTGTTATTATTAAGTATTATTGTTTTTAGCCGGTAGACCCGCTGGAAAGATCTCTTGTTTACATGGATCAAGCGTTTAAGTTCTAACTAAATGGGCAACTTAATTTTAAGTTAAAATTAAGTGAACTCGTTCACACGATTAAGTAGCCAGTGTTTGTTTGCCCCGGTACCTACCTAATTATTCATAAAGATGGACGTGGAACGGCGACGTTTGCTTAGTCTTGTTTTCCAAGGTGTACTGCAAGAAATCGTTGAAGAAATAGAGATTGAAATAGAAGAAGAACGTAATAGACCGAAACGTCTTTGGGAAAGAAAATGGATAAGTAGGCGAATTGAACTTGGCGCAAGTACGCGTCTATTTAAAGAGTTAGCAAATGAAGACTCACAAGAGTACTTTAACGCTATACGAATGTCAGAGTCATCTTTCAATTTTTTACTAAGTAAAGTTGAATCAAGGATTCAAAAGGCTGATACTGTAATGAGAGATGCTCTCCCAGCGAAATTAAAGTTGCATACTGTCCTTTATTTACTTGCAACAGGAAACAGCACTAGGAGTTTGCAGCATTTTTTTAGAGTCTCCAAACCCAGCATATCCATGATGGTGCCAGAAGTATGTGATGCTATATATGAAGGATTAAAAGACTTCATAAAGGTAAATTTAATTAAACAATAATTTGTATATTCAACATATTTTAATTATCATAGGCCTACCTACAGTTAGGTGTACCTACAGTAGACGGCACATTGGGCTTTCACAATCGGTCAAATTTCTTCAATCATTTTTAAACTTCAAGTCGAGCAGTTTAATGTTCGAAATTCATTGTAGATTTTGACAGTTTTGTATAGCTTGATATGCTGCCCACTGTACCTACTTATATTAAATGCACTTTTATCACAGTAAGTGGAACACTAAACATAACAAAAACAAAGTAATTATATGCAATGTACATGATACAATAATAACAATTACAACTCTTATAAAACTTGTAGTTATTAATCAGTCAGTAGTCATTACCTATAATATCTACCTAGGTATTTTTTAAAATAAAGATTTGATTAGGTATACTGCCTACTCTAAATTTATAAACTGCTCTCAACTTTGAGAGCTATCTTAAGATCGTACTTGTGTTGTGATGCTCTTCTTATAGGAACAGCATCTCAGTACCTACTTACATCAAATGCACTTTTATCACAGTAAGTAGAACACTAAAGATAACAAAACAAAGTAATTTTTATGCAATGTTACATTGCATAAAAATTACTTTGTTTTGTTATCTTTATGAACATTCAGATCATTTTGGCGCTGACTGTACCTACAGTCAGCGCCAATATGGTCTGAATGTTCATACCTAACAAAACATCAGGGGGCTTACCATCAGCAAATAAGAAACCGTTCAGTTCAAAAGCAGGCCTTAAACAGGACTGCTTAAGTCCTGCTTTCATACTAACCGTTGAGGTCATAGTATGAAAAAGTAAGGCAGTTCAATATAAGCCCTGCTATAAGAGCTCATAGTAAGGCCCCTGAGTATTTGACATAGATCTTCCTTATCTCAAGACATTAACTGTACTTTCATTTGTTGTCTGAGTTCAAAAGAATATGCACCTTTATGTCTTGAGATAAGTAGATCTATGTCAAATGCTCAGATGTTTTGGTAGGTTTGAACGCTCAGATCATTTTGGCGCTGACTGTACATGATTACAATTAATAACAATTACAACTCTTAAAAAACTTGTAGATTTTAATCAGTAGTCATTACCTATAATATCTACCTAGGTATTTTTTATTTAAAATAAAGATTTGATTAGTTACTGCCTACTCTAAATTTATAAACCCTTTCAGTCAACAATGTAAAATTCCCAAAATGTCAAGCGGTTTCAAAATGTCAAGTTCCCAAAACGTCAGATTCCCAAAATGTCAAGTTCTCTAAATGTCAAGCTCCCGAAATGACAAGCCTTTCAGTCCACAATGTCAAATTCCCAAAATGTCAAGTTCCCTGTTATAATAGTTCACAGTTCACGTTCACAGGTTGGCTAGAAGAGATCTCTTTTAGAGATAAGTCCTCCTTTGTGTACATATCTCAATTTATTTTTGTGTAACTGTTTTTATGAGTGCAATAAAGAGTATAATAAATAGGGGAGCAAATGATGATGAATAGGGTATTTGACTGATTTTTTTTATGGACTTTAAATGTTTACTGAAATATTAGCAACACAACATAGGTATTTATTTACAAATATCTTGCATATTTTCAGCGATATAGAGCATCAAACTTTCTAATTAGACAAGGAAAGCGCTACCAGCCAGTGACGTCACATGCTAGTAGCGCCATAGAAAATTTCGTTTTAGAAAGGGATAGCAAGAATCACAATTAAGTAACTCATAATTAGCTTGTTATACTACAGATTGAATTTCTTTTTTCACGTTTGTTATTCAATAATGTTATATTTCTGAATGTGTTAATTAAATATCAACATTTCAACAATAGTCATATACCCTATTGGTAGACTAGATTAATATTATAGTATATGCTGAGTGTAAGGGTAGGTATAGCTATCTAGGTATGTGAAAAATAATGATATATAATCAAACTATTTTTTATTAGTAATTAAGTAACATATTAATTTGCATGTGTAGTAATAATCAACATCATTTTTTAACATAAATTATAACTATTATAATTATAAGTATAGCTTGACATTTTGGGAATTTGACATTGTGGACTGAAAGGCTGACATTGTGGACTGAAAGGCTATCTTGAGATCGTACTTGTGATGCTCTTCTTATAGGAACAGCATCTCAGTACCTACTTACATCAAATGCACTTTTATCACAGTAAGTAGAACACTAAAGATAGTAATTATATGCAATGTACATGATTACAATTAATAACAATTACAACTCTTATAAAACTTGTAGTTTTTAATCAGTAGTCATTACCTATATTTACCTAGGTATTTTTAAAAATAAATATTTGATTACTGCCTACTTACATCAAATGCGCTTTTATCACAGTAAGTAGAACACTAAAGATAACAAAAACAAAGTAATTATATGCAATGTACATGATTACAATTAATAACAATTACAACTCTTATAAAACTTGTAGTTTTTAATCAGTAGTCATTACCTATATTTACCTAGGTATTTTTAAAAATAAATATTTGATTACTGCCTACTTACATCAAATGCACTTTTATCACAGTAAGTAGAACACTAAAGATAACAAACACAAAGTAATTATATGCAATGTACATGATTACAATTAATAACAATTACAACTCTTATAAAACTTGTAGTTTTTAATCAGTAGTCATTACCTATATTTACCTAGGTATTTTTAAAAATAAATATTTGATTACTGCCTACTTACATCAAATGCACTTTTATCACAGTAAGTAGAACACTAAAGATAACAAACACAAAGTAATTATATGCAATGTACATGATTACAATTAATAACAATTACAACTCTTATAAAACTTGTAGTTTTTAATCAGTAGTCATTACCTATATTTACCTAGGTATTTTTAAAAATAAATATTTGATTACTGCCTACTTACATCAAATGCACTTTTATCACAGTAAGTAGAACACTACAGATAACAAAAACAAAGTAATTATATGCAATGTACAGGATTACAATTAATAACAATAACAACTCTTATAAAACTTGTAGTTTTTAATCAGTAGTCATTACCTATATTTACCTAGGTATTTTTAAAAATAAATATTTGATTTCTGCCTACCTACTCTAAATTTATAAACTGCTCTCAACGTTGAGAGCTATCTTGAGATCGTACTTGTGATGCTCTTCTTATAGGAACAGCATCTCAGTACCTACTTACATCAAATGCACTTTTATTACAGTAAGTAGGACACTAAAGATAACAAAAACAAAGTAATTATATGCAATGTACATGATTACAATTAATAACAATAACAACTCTTATAAAACATGTAGTTTTTAATCAGTAGTCATTACCTATAATATCTACCTAGGTATTTTTAAAATAAAGATTTGATTAGGTACTGCCTACTCTAAATTTATAAACTGCTCTCAACGTTGAGAGCTATCTTGAGATCGTACTTGTGATACTGTTATTTGACTATTACCTAAAAAGTTGCCGTAGTACCTTTTTTGACAATGTTATTAATGTCGTCAGTTTCCATGGATAAAGATGACACAACTAGGTTTGTACACTACGCAGGCTATTTTAAATACAATACCTACTATCAATTTTGACAGTTTTGAGTTCAATTATTTATAACCAACACAAATAATTGAATTTCTAAAGATGCATAGACTAGATGTGACACAAAACGCAAAAATACACTTTATATATAAAGCTAGACTAGATTTTGGCTAGACCAATGTATCGACAGGCAAGATTTCATAAACTTTAGAATTTTTGAAGGTTATGCGCTCAAAATAACTTATCCTGATCGGTCTATATTTTGGAGAGATAGTAATACGTCCTCCGACCAATGATATTAAACGTAAAGATAGGTTATGCGCCAACATCATTGCTATTTAAAACAGCGTAAAGGTACTATAGATACACACATTGGCCGCTGTATGCGCATTGGCTGCCAATTGACAGCGCGTCAGCTGTCTCCTTCACTCCCACACGCAAAGCAGACAGCTCGCTCTTTGTACAATATGGCCGAATAAAGTAATAGAAAATACATATTTTATTAAATACAGTACTTACGTGTGAAATAAAGCATTTTTCCGATCTCTGACCGTTGCTGTACAATTTGTACATCGTCTAAAGACGCAAGTAGACATTTTTTTATGGTATTTCACAATTTTATTGCGTCTGATTGACGAGAGCCGCGTGTGTTACCGTGTCGCGAGACTGTGCCTGGCTAATTGAAAGTCGGGCAATTACCTGACTTTCGTCTTGCCATTGTGAAGCGCGGGTAACCTATCTTTACATTTAATATCATTGCCTCCGACGGATTTTTTTTGCGTTTGTATTTATGAATAGGTGGATAAATATGTATAGTACCTACATCACTTTAAGTCGGGGGATTTTCGTATAAAATATTCTACTCTTTTTAAAATTAAGAGATTACTTAGCTAAAACCTACCTATCTAAAAACAGTTTTTCTTCAATATTGTTAAACTGCAGTTCAATATCCTTATGCAACCCAAGCTTATTTACATAATTTTGAAGTTTTAATTCTACAATTTATACAGTGGTACTGGTTTTTTCCTTTTGGGTATCATAAAATATGTACCCGTACAGTATACTGACAAAACCATTAGCCTTTCACATTTCTATGCAATGTAACAATCAAAACATACCTGCCTACCTAATAAATCTCAATTACAACTCTTAAAAAGTATTATTCTTTAATCATTACAGGTAAATTGACAATTTAACTTTAAGTATACTTATAATGATTATTACATGAATAATGTTCATGAAATAATCTTACATACTTAAAGCTCGGATATTGCTTTAACTTATAAAACTCACAGTTTTTATGGAACTAGTTTTCTGTGATACTGTCTATAGCTGAGGTAAAAATGTCATCACCGGAACTAGGATAGGATTCTAGTGTATAGTTATGTTCTTGCGTATCGGTGTATATTGTTATATTATGGCCTGGTGAGGTTGGATTATCAATTGTGGGAGATAACACTATGTTTTCATCATTAGATTGTGATCGAGAAACATACCTACTGGGAGATACAATCGATGGGGAAGGAGATGATATAAAAACAGTGTGAGGAGATTGTGATCGTCTAAGGTTATTAGCTAGTGAACGCCTTTGCATTAAAGTTGGTGATGTTGACGGTAATTGAGCGTAATTACTAGCAGAAAGGTCATCGGATAAAGATTCTATTCTTAAGTTTGATAAATAATTTTGAATGAATTTTTGAGCCTGTAATGCTAATACTAAAGGCAAAGATTTTAATTGAGCTCCGACACTTCTTGAGAATAGATCGAACTCATGTTCATCAACTGTTGTAGTAGAATTCACTTGTTTGCTGGCGTTTGTAACTTTGTCCACAAGTGAATTCAGATCTTGCAATCTTCTTTTCCTTGTTGAAGATGAATCTTGACCCAATAACTGCCTAGTATTATTTGAAATGACTTCAGTAGAGTTTATGCTAGCAGTATTCTCATTGACCGTATTTCTATTATCGTCAGAAGTTTCCTGAGAACAAAATAATGGATTATATTTTATTTATGTATCAATTTCAGATGCCAAACAATTCTGATTGGAAAGTAATAGAAAATGGGTTTCGGAGTAAATGGAATTTCCCTGGGTGCTGCGGTGCTGTTGACGGAAAGCATATTATAATCAAGGCACCACCAGAAGCTGGAAGCGTATATTATAATTATAAGCATACTAACAGTATAGTACTAATGGCTGTCGTCGACCATAATTATTGCTTCAAATATATTGACGTGGGATGCAATGGTCGTGTGTCAGATGGTGGAGTTTTCAGAAATAGCAGTTTAAGCTCTGCTCTGGAAAATGGTTTAATTCCTGATAATCATATTATCGTTGGTGACAATGCATTTCCTTTAAAAACATACCTCTTGAAACCATATCCAGGAGACAATCTAACACTTAAGCAAAAGGTATTTAATTATAGACTGTCACGAGCACGACGGATTGTTGAAAATGCCTTTGGCATTTTAGTTGGCAGGTTCAGGATATTTGAAAGACCTATACCCTTTGGCCCAGAGAAAGTTATTAAGATTGTAAAAGCTTGTTGTGCATTACAAAACTGGCTTAGAACGACAAAAAGTTATGTGAATGCACCCACAGTTGATATCGAAGACATTGAGAATGGACGTATTTCACCCGGCAATTGGAGAGAAGTTCCATCAGACGGACTAGAAGGTTTACCTGTAACTTTACAGAATCATTCATCTCGCGATGCACGCATGATTCGAGATAGATATGCAGATTACTTTGTAGGTGAGGGGTCAGTCAGCTGGCAGAGTAGAATGATTCATTAAACACCCTGTCAATTTTATTTTGTACTTATGTCATTTTTATTATTAAATTCTTTCTGTATACCGGATACCTAATTTTAATAAATACAGATTCACATCACATTTTCATATTATTTATAATTACTATTATACCTTTCTAGGTTGGAGGGTCGGAGTGGTTTGGTCCAGTTGGAGTATAGCCTTGGGCTTTATGAGCAGTCAATAGAACCCAAAAAAATATCATGTTTAGACTTCGTCCGCGTGCATATTAGAGAAAATTCTTAGGAAACCTTCAACCAGGATCCGACCAGCCGTTTTTACGCGATTAGGCGGGTCCCCACCAAGCGCGCTGCCTCGCGAGGCAAGACGTTTGCCGGGCTGCTCGCTTGGTGTAGACCCGCCTAATCGCGTAAAAACGGCTGGTCGGATCCTGGTTGAAGGTTTCCTAAGAATTTTCTCTAATATGCACGCGTACGAAGTCGAGGGCCGAAGCTAGTTTATTACAATAATCAAAATTGGATTTAGAGATATTAGAAGGTATCCCGTTCCCGTTTCTTTACAATCTCCCTCTCCCCCTCCCTCTACCTCCCATACCCCTTCCCGTCTCCGACTACTTAACAAAAATTTGAACCCCTAATTCACCTTTTTAGGGGCTGAATCATTTGTACTTCAAAATAAATGTCATTTTCGCAATCACCATCCCATAAAACCTCTAGAACGACATCCATATTGATTTTTATGTTTACTAACCCCACTTACCTCAAGGGATGATTTTCAAAATAATGAAATATGTATTTGCCTACTTACTTTTTGACGTACTCCTACGAATTTTAAAGTTGTAATATTGTCTATTTTATATTCTTTTTCCATACACATTTGAACCCCATTTTCACCCCTGTAGGGGTTAAATCTTTTCCACCTTGTTGGACTTCAAAATAAATTCGTTTTCAGAATCACCATCCCATAAAACCTGAAGAACGACATCCAAATCGATTTTTATGTTTACTTACCGCATTTACCCCCTAAGGGGTTGATTTACTAAATCACAAAATATATGTTTGCCTATTTATTTTTAGACATGCTCCTACGAAGTTTAAAGTTGTAATGTTTATTTTATATTCTTTTTCCATACAAAAACTTGAACCTCCAACTTCACTCCTATATTTAATGAATCATGTTGTACTTCAAAATAGATGTTATTTCCGCAATCGTCATACCCGAAAACCCCAATAACGACATCCATATCGATTTTTTGGTTTTTTTGCACCCATTGCACCCCCATTTCATCCCCATAGGGATTGAAATACTTACAACAACGATACACGTTGCGTTATAAATTTAGCGATTTTTACTTCGAAAATAAAAGATTTTCTTCAATACACAACTTCATCTGCCTTTTGACCTCTTCGTGGGGTAGAATTTTGAAAAACGCTGAGACCCGTATTTATTTATTTTCAATCGTCAGTCTAAACCATAAAGTTAATATACCTAGCGGAATAGAGGCACACACATAAGCTGTCAAACGAAACCGAAATCGATTTACATTTGTGTGTGTATTTTTTATATGTTGACGTCTCAGTGATGTAATATTGTCACAATAGACATTAATATCGATATCGATAGTATTATTGAACAGCAATAGATTTGAAAAATAGATGGGATGGAATTTTGCATAGGTGTTGGTACTAAAATTACGATACTGGAATGAAGTATGACTATTAAAAAAAGATCAGAAGATATTTAAAATAATTTATTTAACAAAAAAAGGTCAAAAATATTTAAAATCAATATCCACTACATATTATAAAACAAAGTAGCTTCCCGCTGTCTGCCCCTATGTATGCTTAGATCTTTATAACTACGCAACGGATTTTGATGCGTTTTTTTAATAGATAGTGATGCAAGAGAAAGGTATATCCTATCCTACTAATATTATAAAATGTGAAAGTTTGTGGGTTTGAATGTTTGTTCCTCAATCACGCAAAAACTACTGAACGGATATGGTTGAAATTTAGCACACAGAAAGAAGATAGCCTAAAATTTTTATCCCGATATTCCCACGGGAACAGGAACCACGCGGGTGAAACCGCGGGCGGCCGTTAGTGTATAACATATTGTGTCAAATTCCACACTACACCGAAGCGACGCGAGGGCGGGTCGCTATTTATATCGGGTCATTTTGAACTTACCATCCAAATTTTAAGGATGTGTTCAGTCCATGAAACTAAACAACTTTCTCTAAGAATCATGTGTCGAATTTCGCAACAAAATTTTGGTCATCCCATACTAAATTGATCACGTGATCTCTTTAATTTGTATGGATAGTCGATTTTTTTTATATATTTGGCCATGTGTTCCTTAGAGAAAGTTGTTCAGTTTTATGGACTGAACGCATCTTCAAAATTTGGATGGTGAATACAAAATGACCCTGTACATAAAATTCAAAGTCCTGACTTACTGACTGATATATCAATGTACAGCCCAAACTGCTGAACCTAGAGACAAAGTATAGGTAGGTACTTTTACAACAGTGAAACATATTCGTTTACCGCGTGATATGAACTTCGACAAAAAATATCGATAACTTAATGCAGCCCTAGTGTAAAATGAAAAATATTTCTTTACACAAAATATTCGTAAATTTTGCATTATGTCTAGTCGATCTTTGCTTTTTACAAAAATAAATGTTAACAGAAGAGAATAATCACGCTCAGTGCTAAAAATTCGAAGCGCATTGGCAAAAATAAACCCAAAGTTAGGTGGCGTCGATTTGGAATAATTTACCTGTGAAATGAAAATTTTCCAGGGTTATTTCGCTGTGTTGTACAACAATCAATAACTGAACAGGTCACCATGTTTCTGAAACACTATTTCGCAAAAATGTCCACGATTTCACGAAAAATCTGAAATATTCGCAGAACTCAAATTTTCAGCGTGCCGATAAATGCAGACCAACTGCCAATCAGTTGCGAAAAAGGGTTCTTTCACGTCGCATCACGCATCTCTTTTTATCACACCGTGTTGTCAATTAGTGACATCTTGCTTGCTCAGCCCTTTGTTCCTCTATTCCGTAGGTATAATAACTTTATGGTCTAAACACAAAATTTGAACATCCTAGCTTCAAAACTGAGAGACTTTCATACAAACTTTGATCCCCTTTTTTACCCCCTTAGGGAGTGAATTTTGAAAAACCCTTTCGTAGTGCACCCCTAGACCTTATAAGGCGTGCCAAATTTGGAGTCTCTAGACCCAGCGGTTTGGGCTGTGCGTTGATAGATCAGTCAGTCAGTCAGTCAGTCATTCAGTTTACGATTTTATAAATATAGATATAGTAGGATGCTAAGATTTTGTCAAATATGTAGTACAAATTCAGAACAGGTTATTTACAACCAAATTGTGTATTTAAAAAACATCACAAGTATCACAACACTTAATGTTTATATTTTTGACTGTCATAAACTAACTATAGTTTGAAGTACTAAAACTAATTTATCTGGTCATAGCTAGCAAATTCATTGTTAAAAATAAGTGTACAATTATTTTCAGATACTCTTTCATGGAAAAAGTAGGTTTTCACACACGATTTCGTGAAATTTAATTTGGGGTTGCTGTAGAGAATCTCCCCAGCAACCCCAACATCAGGGGCCTTACTATGAGCTCATAAAGCAGGGCTTATATTGAACTGCCTTACTTTTTCGTACTATGACCTCAACGGTTAGTATGAAAGCAGGCCTTTAGCAGTCCTGTTTAAGGCCTGCTTTTGAACTGAACGGTTTCTTATTTGCTGATGGTAAGCCCCCAGTACGAATTTACTCGTTAACTGTCAGGGTACAATTTTTTTGAGTATGTACTAATTCGGTACTTATTCTGAACAATTTCATCATGTATTTAGAAATAGAAAATTCGATAATGGGGTTGCCAGAGAGCATGACGTCATCATCCTCATCAATTCATGCCATGGGCATGATGTACCCCCCCGACTCACAGTTTTCGAGATATTTAATTATGAAAAGAAATAAAAAAAACTTCAAAGTTAAATTACTCGGAAAATATAACCGGAAAAAAGCGGTCATAACGCCGCCGCGGTGAATTATATTTAATATTATAATTCTAATACACAATTTTAAAAATGTTTATCGTGGAGATTTAAGGGGCCCACAGTCTAGTATTTTTAGACGGTATCGTTACATTCCCTCGTAGACACTGCTAGAAGTAGGTAGCAAAACTGCTAAAAGTGGCCGTTTTTGACACATTTGCTATCTACTTCTACGAATGACTACGAGGGCATGTAGTGATACCTTCTAAAAATACTAGACCATGGGCCCTAAAATCTCCACGATGAACATTATTAAAATCTTTTTCTATTAATAACTTATTAAATAAAAACCTCTGAGGGCGCCACTTTCGGTCATACAACCGCCTTAATAAAAGTCCTAAAAAAGTAGTCTGGGGATATCACAAGTGTTTGCCCCGAGGGCTTTAATAGCACCGTAAAACCCGTCGGACGTGGACTGACAAATTCTTGGTCGGAAAAAATGTTCCCGATGTTTTGTTTTTTTGTTCTTATTGGCGAAAATTGGCGAAAAAATAAGTCTAAAAATCTTTAAATCGATTATAGCTCGGTAAATATGCATTTTACGAAAAAAGTGTAAAAAGCCTAAATTGTCATTTTGAGCCAGTTTTGTGATGCACATCCAGCTTTTACAATCTTAATAACTTTTTCTGTGCCAAAGGGCAATAGATCTTTCAAATATCTTAAACCTGCCAACTAAAATGATGAAGGCATTTAAACCCCTCATATCTTTACTAAGTATAGTTGAACTAAGTGGAATAGGTAAATGAAGTCTACTTATGGTCAATTTCAATAACCTATCCTCAGTAGGAGATAGGCTTACTAAAGATTTGTTGCCTAGATATTTCTATACTAAGCCAAAGGAGTCGTTCTTTCCTGGGTTCACTTTTTTAAAATTTTCCTACACCCATAATAATTTTTTTTCTCGTAGATTTCTTTCGTGGGACAAGGTTTCCAAAAAGAAAAAAAATATTAATACCTGCAAACATAAATAAAAAAATATTTAAAAACTCGAATAATGGTGCTCTTCATCGTGTATTTCTTAATGTTTTCGCTTTAAAATGAAAGTGTCTTACTATTAATTTTACTCTCCCGAGTATATCAATAAATTCTAATGCTTGTTACAAGTTTTTACTGTTGATTTAATCCTGAAAATCAATTTTGTGCGGCTGCCGGCTATTAAGGGATATTCCTTTGCATTTTTATTTCTATTAAAATGACTACATTGACTGTTGATATGTCATTTGTCATTTTATTTGACATCTGACAGCATCAATATGACATATGACAGTAAAAAATCGATTGGCAACATCGATAGTAGGAAAACGTTTTGGGTTGCTGTTTTAATAACTTTAACTATCCAACTTTAAAAATAAAAAAAAAATGTTTGCAGGTTTAAAAAAAAATTTTATACATGGACCTTTATTTTGTTCCTTATCTTATTTTAGATTCCTTACTTTGTTCTCTTTCCATAAAATATAATTTTATGACTGTAGGCCACGGGTTACCCAAATGGGCCCAGCCTCCATACAAAAATGGAACAACTCCTTTGGTAGGTATCATTTTTGGATAAATTAATAGCATAGCATTCATTTTTGGAAGTATAAAATAATGCAAATTATTGATTGTAATAAAAAAATACTTATCAAAAATTTTGTTGTTTCTGTAATTTTTATCCCAATGGAACTTTAACTTATTATAATGTAATTTCAATTATTTTAGCTTATTACATTGTGTATTAATCGATAATTGAATGCCAACCTCTACATGGTGCAACAACGAGGAACAGGGTCTTCGTCATAGTTAGTACACTTGTGTAACAAACAAAGAACGACGAAATCTAAACAATCTGTCATGCTCGTGACAGTGGATAGTTATAAACACCTTGTTCTTTAATGTTAAATTGTCTCCTGGATATGGTTTTAAAAGAAATGCATTGTCACCAACAATGATATGATTATCAGGAATTAAGTCTTTTTTCCCATAGCGCCCCGAAGGCTACACAAGAGGGCGTCTGCTGAGCAGACTAATGAAGCTGACACAGATTTCCAAAAAAAAAAACAAATTTAGGCAGTCTGTTAAAATAGGTCGGTACCTACCAAAATGTTTGTAGGTACCTATAGGTACTCACCATATTGTCCTGTGTTACTGTTTCATTGATATTTACTGATTTTAATGCCTCGTCAAGTAATGGAAACCATTTCAAATTAGGTTTATATATTTCACTAGATCCAGCGCCAGATCTAGTTGATGCTTTAATTTTTCTTAGCTCCTGTGAATAAGTGGATCTGATACTTTTTATTTTTTGGTTTACTTCTTTTGCCCCGAATCCATTAATTTTCATTGCGTCCACAATGAGACTCACAGCATTTTGTTTTATTTGCTTATTTCTATAAGCCGAACTTTTATAGTTCCATAGGCACTCGTAGATTATATAGTTTTCTACAAATTTTAAAGTAGTGTCTTCGGTCCACCTAGTGGACATGGCGTAAATTTTTTGCAAAGAGTAAAATAATATTGATTTTGGGATTTGTTACGATAAAAACGAAAAAAAACTAGGATATCAAAAGAAAAACAAACCTTCTGCGGGGAATACAACTGAAAAAATATGACATTTTGTAGTCAGTGTTGCCATCCTTTTCCAAAAATTGCAAAAATAATGGTTGTAAAACGCTCTGATGTTTGTCTATAGAACAAATATCAATGTCATTTAACATTATTTTGTATTTTTGATGTTTTTATGTCTAATTTTTTAAAATAATCATGGTAGATCCTCAAAAAACGGATTTTATTTGATTTAGTATAAAGAAAAGTTTAAATTATTCGTATTCCAAATGGTAGCGCGCACAGGTGGGAACGCATCTTTAGAGCGAGTTAACAAAAAAAACCAAACAACCGGCGCTCAGAACGCAACCCAGCGCGTGGCCACGCTCAGAAGGGGGGGCATGCGGTGCGGGCGGTGCGGTTACTTGTCCAAAAAATAGACTAGATTCTATTTACTTCATCACTTTCCCACTTAATGGCCAACTTACTACTTACTACTTAATTGGCTGTTTACACGTGAAAATTTAGTTGGCCGACAACTTAGTTTTAACTAAATTACTTAACAGCTTGACCCGTGTAAACGGGTACGTCAGAGCCGTGGTCAGAGCCGTTTACACGGGTAAAGCTGATAAGTAATTTAGTTGGGTATTTTTTGAGAATTGCTGTTTTATGCTTGACAGATGACAGCTGTCAAACTTAAAACAGCAATATCTCAAAAAGTATTAATACTAGACTGATGGTGTCTTTGAAGAAATGAAAGGTCTTAGCGAGATCTTCATTTTAGATGACAAACTTAAATTTGACAGCTGTCACCTAAAATGAAGATCTAACTAAGACTTCTTCGAAGACACCATCAATCTAGGATGAGTACTTTTTGAGATATTGCTGTTTTAAGTTTGACAGATGACAGCTGTCAAGCTTCATCGTTTTTTACTAGTGAAGTTAAAAAAACATAAGCAAGTGATTTTCGACCTTATTTCTAGCTTAGCATTCCGATATTATGGCCTTTCGTAATCGGCAACAATGGGCACACTGGCTACTTGCTACTTACTATTTAAACCGTGTGAACGACTTTTTACTAAATTTTAACTTAATTTTAAATTGCCCATTTAGTTACTACTTAACAGCTTGATTCGTGTAAACGACTCTAGAGCCGATTACACGGGTCAAGCTGTTAAGTAATTTAGTTAAAATTAAGTTGTCGGCCAACTAAATTTACGCGTGTAAACAGCCAATTAAGTAGTAAGTAGTAAGTTGGCCATTAAGTGGGCAAGTGATTAAGTTAATACAATCTAGTCTATTTTTTGGACAAGTAACCGCACCGCCCGCACCGCATCCCCCCCTTCTGGGCGCTGTACTTGCCACTTGCTGCCGATTTTCGGCATTTCTCCCAATTTCGGGAAATATGGACCGTAGTCGGGATTAAATCGGGAATCGACTTAATTCGGGACTTTTCGTTATTTTAAGTTTGACAGCTGTCATCTGTCAAACTTAAAACAGCAATATCTCGAAAAGTACTCATCCTAGATTGATGGTGTTTCGAAGAAATGAAAAGTCTTTGGTGAAAGAGATGTTAATTTTAGATGACAGCTGTCAAAATTAAGTTTGTCATTATCAGCGGGTCTACCGGCTAAAAATAATGAAGTTAATGTTAACTGTAATTTGACAGATGGATATGATACATTGCTTCTTTACTTTGGTAAGTTTTTATTTGTGCAAAAACGAAGTAGCAATGTATCACATAATTTACATACATCTGTCAAATTACAGTTAACATTAACTTCATTGTTATTATTAAGTATTATTGTTTTTAGCCGGTAGACCCGCTGGAAAGATCTCTTGTTTACATGGATCAAGCGTTTAAGTTCTAACTAAATGGGCAACTTAATTTTAAGTTAAAATTAAGTGAACTCGTTCACACGATTAAGTAGCCAGTGTTTGTTTGCCCCGGTACCTACCTAATTATTCATAAAGATGGACGTGGAACGGCGACGTTTGCTTAGTCTTGTTTTCCAAGGTGTACTGCAAGAAATCGTTGAAGAAATAGAGATTGAAATAGAAGAAGAACGTAATAGACCGAAACGTCTTTGGGAAAGAAAATGGATAAGTAGGCGAATTGAACTTGGCGCAAGTACGCGTCTATTTAAAGAGTTAGCAAATGAAGACTCACAAGAGTACTTTAACGCTATACGAATGTCAGAGTCATCTTTCAATTTTTTACTAAGTAAAGTTGAATCAAGGATTCAAAAGGCTGATACTGTAATGAGAGATGCTCTCCCAGCGAAATTAAAGTTGCATACTGTCCTTTATTTACTTGCAACAGGAAACAGCACTAGGAGTTTGCAGCATTTTTTTAGAGTCTCCAAACCCAGCATATCCATGATGGTGCCAGAAGTATGTGATGCTATATATGAAGGATTAAAAGACTTCATAAAGGTAAATTTAATTAAACAATAATTTGTATATTCAACATATTTTAATTATCATAGGCCTACCTACAGTTAGGTGTACCTACAGTAGACGGCACATTGGGCTTTCACAATCGGTCAAATTTCTTCAATCATTTTTAAACTTCAAGTCGAGCAGTTTAATGTTCGAAATTCATTGTAGATTTTGACAGTTTTGTATAGCTTGATATGCTGCCCACTGTACCTACTTATATTAAATGCACTTTTATCACAGTAAGTGGAACACTAAACATAACAAAAACAAAGTAATTATATGCAATGTACATGATACAATAATAACAATTACAACTCTTATAAAACTTGTAGTTATTAATCAGTCAGTAGTCATTACCTATAATATCTACCTAGGTATTTTTTAAAATAAAGATTTGATTAGGTATACTGCCTACTCTAAATTTATAAACTGCTCTCAACTTTGAGAGCTATCTTAAGATCGTACTTGTGTTGTGATGCTCTTCTTATAGGAACAGCATCTCAGTACCTACTTACATCAAATGCACTTTTATCACAGTAAGTAGAACACTAAAGATAACAAAACAAAGTAATTTTTATGCAATGTTACATTGCATAAAAATTACTTTGTTTTGTTATCTTTATGAACATTCAGATCATTTTGGCGCTGACTGTACCTACAGTCAGCGCCAATATGGTCTGAATGTTCATACCTAACAAAACATCAGGGGGCTTACCATCAGCAAATAAGAAACCGTTCAGTTCAAAAGCAGGCCTTAAACAGGACTGCTTAAGTCCTGCTTTCATACTAACCGTTGAGGTCATAGTATGAAAAAGTAAGGCAGTTCAATATAAGCCCTGCTATAAGAGCTCATAGTAAGGCCCCTGAGTATTTGACATAGATCTTCCTTATCTCAAGACATTAACTGTACTTTCATTTGTTGTCTGAGTTCAAAAGAATATGCACCTTTATGTCTTGAGATAAGTAGATCTATGTCAAATGCTCAGATGTTTTGGTAGGTTTGAACGCTCAGATCATTTTGGCGCTGACTGTACATGATTACAATTAATAACAATTACAACTCTTAAAAAACTTGTAGATTTTAATCAGTAGTCATTACCTATAATATCTACCTAGGTATTTTTTATTTAAAATAAAGATTTGATTAGTTACTGCCTACTCTAAATTTATAAACCCTTTCAGTCAACAATGTAAAATTCCCAAAATGTCAAGCGGTTTCAAAATGTCAAGTTCCCAAAACGTCAGATTCCCAAAATGTCAAGTTCTCTAAATGTCAAGCTCCCGAAATGACAAGCCTTTCAGTCCACAATGTCAAATTCCCAAAATGTCAAGTTCCCTGTTATAATAGTTCACAGTTCACGTTCACAGGTTGGCTAGAAGAGATCTCTTTTAGAGATAAGTCCTCCTTTGTGTACATATCTCAATTTATTTTTGTGTAACTGTTTTTATGAGTGCAATAAAGAGTATAATAAATAGGGGAGCAAATGATGATGAATAGGGTATTTGACTGATTTTTTTTATGGACTTTAAATGTTTACTGAAATATTAGCAACACAACATAGGTATTTATTTACAAATATCTTGCATATTTTCAGCGATATAGAGCATCAAACTTTCTAATTAGACAAGGAAAGCGCTACCAGCCAGTGACGTCACATGCTAGTAGCGCCATAGAAAATTTCGTTTTAGAAAGGGATAGCAAGAATCACAATTAAGTAACTCATAATTAGCTTGTTATACTACAGATTGAATTTCTTTTTTCACGTTTGTTATTCAATAATGTTATATTTCTGAATGTGTTAATTAAATATCAACATTTCAACAATAGTCATATACCCTATTGGTAGACTAGATTAATATTATAGTATATGCTGAGTGTAAGGGTAGGTATAGCTATCTAGGTATGTGAAAAATAATGATATATAATCAAACTATTTTTTATTAGTAATTAAGTAACATATTAATTTGCATGTGTAGTAATAATCAACATCATTTTTTAACATAAATTATAACTATTATAATTATAAGTATAGCTTGACATTTTGGGAATTTGACATTGTGGACTGAAAGGCTGACATTGTGGACTGAAAGGCTATCTTGAGATCGTACTTGTGATGCTCTTCTTATAGGAACAGCATCTCAGTACCTACTTACATCAAATGCACTTTTATCACAGTAAGTAGAACACTAAAGATAGTAATTATATGCAATGTACATGATTACAATTAATAACAATTACAACTCTTATAAAACTTGTAGTTTTTAATCAGTAGTCATTACCTATATTTACCTAGGTATTTTTAAAAATAAATATTTGATTACTGCCTACTTACATCAAATGCGCTTTTATCACAGTAAGTAGAACACTAAAGATAACAAAAACAAAGTAATTATATGCAATGTACATGATTACAATTAATAACAATTACAACTCTTATAAAACTTGTAGTTTTTAATCAGTAGTCATTACCTATATTTACCTAGGTATTTTTAAAAATAAATATTTGATTACTGCCTACTTACATCAAATGCACTTTTATCACAGTAAGTAGAACACTAAAGATAACAAACACAAAGTAATTATATGCAATGTACATGATTACAATTAATAACAATTACAACTCTTATAAAACTTGTAGTTTTTAATCAGTAGTCATTACCTATATTTACCTAGGTATTTTTAAAAATAAATATTTGATTACTGCCTACTTACATCAAATGCACTTTTATCACAGTAAGTAGAACACTAAAGATAACAAACACAAAGTAATTATATGCAATGTACATGATTACAATTAATAACAATTACAACTCTTATAAAACTTGTAGTTTTTAATCAGTAGTCATTACCTATATTTACCTAGGTATTTTTAAAAATAAATATTTGATTACTGCCTACTTACATCAAATGCACTTTTATCACAGTAAGTAGAACACTACAGATAACAAAAACAAAGTAATTATATGCAATGTACAGGATTACAATTAATAACAATAACAACTCTTATAAAACTTGTAGTTTTTAATCAGTAGTCATTACCTATATTTACCTAGGTATTTTTAAAAATAAATATTTGATTTCTGCCTACCTACTCTAAATTTATAAACTGCTCTCAACGTTGAGAGCTATCTTGAGATCGTACTTGTGATGCTCTTCTTATAGGAACAGCATCTCAGTACCTACTTACATCAAATGCACTTTTATTACAGTAAGTAGGACACTAAAGATAACAAAAACAAAGTAATTATATGCAATGTACATGATTACAATTAATAACAATAACAACTCTTATAAAACATGTAGTTTTTAATCAGTAGTCATTACCTATAATATCTACCTAGGTATTTTTAAAATAAAGATTTGATTAGGTACTGCCTACTCTAAATTTATAAACTGCTCTCAACGTTGAGAGCTATCTTGAGATCGTACTTGTGATACTGTTATTTGACTATTACCTAAAAAGTTGCCGTAGTACCTTTTTTGACAATGTTATTAATGTCGTCAGTTTCCATGGATAAAGATGACACAACTAGGTTTGTACACTACGCAGGCTATTTTAAATACAATACCTACTATCAATTTTGACAGTTTTGAGTTCAATTATTTATAACCAACACAAATAATTGAATTTCTAAAGATGCATAGACTAGATGTGACACAAAACGCAAAAATACACTTTATATATAAAGCTAGACTAGATTTTGGCTAGACCAATGTATCGACAGGCAAGATTTCATAAACTTTAGAATTTTTGAAGGTTATGCGCTCAAAATAACTTATCCTGATCGGTCTATATTTTGGAGAGATAGTAATACGTCCTCCGACCAATGATATTAAACGTAAAGATAGGTTATGCGCCAACATCATTGCTATTTAAAACAGCGTAAAGGTACTATAGATACACACATTGGCCGCTGTATGCGCATTGGCTGCCAATTGACAGCGCGTCAGCTGTCTCCTTCACTCCCACACGCAAAGCAGACAGCTCGCTCTTTGTACAATATGGCCGAATAAAGTAATAGAAAATACATATTTTATTAAATACAGTACTTACGTGTGAAATAAAGCATTTTTCCGATCTCTGACCGTTGCTGTACAATTTGTACATCGTCTAAAGACGCAAGTAGACATTTTTTTATGGTATTTCACAATTTTATTGCGTCTGATTGACGAGAGCCGCGTGTGTTACCGTGTCGCGAGACTGTGCCTGGCTAATTGAAAGTCGGGCAATTACCTGACTTTCGTCTTGCCATTGTGAAGCGCGGGTAACCTATCTTTACATTTAATATCATTGCCTCCGACGGATTTTTTTTGCGTTTGTATTTATGAATAGGTGGATAAATATGTATAGTACCTACATCACTTTAAGTCGGGGGATTTTCGTATAAAATATTCTACTCTTTTTAAAATTAAGAGATTACTTAGCTAAAACCTACCTATCTAAAAACAGTTTTTCTTCAATATTGTTAAACTGCAGTTCAATATCCTTATGCAACCCAAGCTTATTTACATAATTTTGAAGTTTTAATTCTACAATTTATACAGTGGTACTGGTTTTTTCCTTTTGGGTATCATAAAATATGTACCCGTACAGTATACTGACAAAACCATTAGCCTTTCACATTTCTATGCAATGTAACAATCAAAACATACCTGCCTACCTAATAAATCTCAATTACAACTCTTAAAAAGTATTATTCTTTAATCATTACAGGTAAATTGACAATTTAACTTTAAGTATACTTATAATGATTATTACATGAATAATGTTCATGAAATAATCTTACATACTTAAAGCTCGGATATTGCTTTAACTTATAAAACTCACAGTTTTTATGGAACTAGTTTTCTGTGATACTGTCTATAGCTGAGGTAAAAATGTCATCACCGGAACTAGGATAGGATTCTAGTGTATAGTTATGTTCTTGCGTATCGGTGTATATTGTTATATTATGGCCTGGTGAGGTTGGATTATCAATTGTGGGAGATAACACTATGTTTTCATCATTAGATTGTGATCGAGAAACATACCTACTGGGAGATACAATCGATGGGGAAGGAGATGATATAAAAACAGTGTGAGGAGATTGTGATCGTCTAAGGTTATTAGCTAGTGAACGCCTTTGCATTAAAGTTGGTGATGTTGACGGTAATTGAGCGTAATTACTAGCAGAAAGGTCATCGGATAAAGATTCTATTCTTAAGTTTGATAAATAATTTTGAATGAATTTTTGAGCCTGTAATGCTAATACTAAAGGCAAAGATTTTAATTGAGCTCCGACACTTCTTGAGAATAGATCGAACTCATGTTCATCAACTGTTGTAGTAGAATTCACTTGTTTGCTGGCGTTTGTAACTTTGTCCACAAGTGAATTCAGATCTTGCAATCTTCTTTTCCTTGTTGAAGATGAATCTTGACCCAATAACTGCCTAGTATTATTTGAAATGACTTCAGTAGAGTTTATGCTAGCAGTATTCTCATTGACCGTATTTCTATTATCGTCAGAAGTTTCCTGAGAACAAAATAATGGATTATATTTTATTTATGTATCAATTTCAGATGCCAAACAATTCTGATTGGAAAGTAATAGAAAATGGGTTTCGGAGTAAATGGAATTTCCCTGGGTGCTGCGGTGCTGTTGACGGAAAGCATATTATAATCAAGGCACCACCAGAAGCTGGAAGCGTATATTATAATTATAAGCATACTAACAGTATAGTACTAATGGCTGTCGTCGACCATAATTATTGCTTCAAATATATTGACGTGGGATGCAATGGTCGTGTGTCAGATGGTGGAGTTTTCAGAAATAGCAGTTTAAGCTCTGCTCTGGAAAATGGTTTAATTCCTGATAATCATATTATCGTTGGTGACAATGCATTTCCTTTAAAAACATACCTCTTGAAACCATATCCAGGAGACAATCTAACACTTAAGCAAAAGGTATTTAATTATAGACTGTCACGAGCACGACGGATTGTTGAAAATGCCTTTGGCATTTTAGTTGGCAGGTTCAGGATATTTGAAAGACCTATACCCTTTGGCCCAGAGAAAGTTATTAAGATTGTAAAAGCTTGTTGTGCATTACAAAACTGGCTTAGAACGACAAAAAGTTATGTGAATGCACCCACAGTTGATATCGAAGACATTGAGAATGGACGTATTTCACCCGGCAATTGGAGAGAAGTTCCATCAGACGGACTAGAAGGTTTACCTGTAACTTTACAGAATCATTCATCTCGCGATGCACGCATGATTCGAGATAGATATGCAGATTACTTTGTAGGTGAGGGGTCAGTCAGCTGGCAGAGTAGAATGATTCATTAAACACCCTGTCAATTTTATTTTGTACTTATGTCATTTTTATTATTAAATTCTTTCTGTATACCGGATACCTAATTTTAATAAATACAGATTCACATCACATTTTCATATTATTTATAATTACTATTATACCTTTCTAGGTTGGAGGGTCGGAGTGGTTTGGTCCAGTTGGAGTATAGCCTTGGGCTTTATGAGCAGTCAATAGAACCCAAAAAAATATCATGTTTAGACTTCGTCCGCGTGCATATTAGAGAAAATTCTTAGGAAACCTTCAACCAGGATCCGACCAGCCGTTTTTACGCGATTAGGCGGGTCCCCACCAAGCGCGCTGCCTCGCGAGGCAAGACGTTTGCCGGGCTGCTCGCTTGGTGTAGACCCGCCTAATCGCGTAAAAACGGCTGGTCGGATCCTGGTTGAAGGTTTCCTAAGAATTTTCTCTAATATGCACGCGTACGAAGTCGAGGGCCGAAGCTAGTTTATTACAATAATCAAAATTGGATTTAGAGATATTAGAAGGTATCCCGTTCCCGTTTCTTTACAATCTCCCTCTCCCCCTCCCTCTACCTCCCATACCCCTTCCCGTCTCCGACTACTTAACAAAAATTTGAACCCCTAATTCACCTTTTTAGGGGCTGAATCATTTGTACTTCAAAATAAATGTCATTTTCGCAATCACCATCCCATAAAACCTCTAGAACGACATCCATATTGATTTTTATGTTTACTAACCCCACTTACCTCAAGGGATGATTTTCAAAATAATGAAATATGTATTTGCCTACTTACTTTTTGACGTACTCCTACGAATTTTAAAGTTGTAATATTGTCTATTTTATATTCTTTTTCCATACACATTTGAACCCCATTTTCACCCCTGTAGGGGTTAAATCTTTTCCACCTTGTTGGACTTCAAAATAAATTCGTTTTCAGAATCACCATCCCATAAAACCTGAAGAACGACATCCAAATCGATTTTTATGTTTACTTACCGCATTTACCCCCTAAGGGGTTGATTTACTAAATCACAAAATATATGTTTGCCTATTTATTTTTAGACATGCTCCTACGAAGTTTAAAGTTGTAATGTTTATTTTATATTCTTTTTCCATACAAAAACTTGAACCTCCAACTTCACTCCTATATTTAATGAATCATGTTGTACTTCAAAATAGATGTTATTTCCGCAATCGTCATACCCGAAAACCCCAATAACGACATCCATATCGATTTTTTGGTTTTTTTGCACCCATTGCACCCCCATTTCATCCCCATAGGGATTGAAATACTTACAACAACGATACACGTTGCGTTATAAATTTAGCGATTTTTACTTCGAAAATAAAAGATTTTCTTCAATACACAACTTCATCTGCCTTTTGACCTCTTCGTGGGGTAGAATTTTGAAAAACGCTGAGACCCGTATTTATTTATTTTCAATCGTCAGTCTAAACCATAAAGTTAATATACCTAGCGGAATAGAGGCACACACATAAGCTGTCAAACGAAACCGAAATCGATTTACATTTGTGTGTGTATTTTTTATATGTTGACGTCTCAGTGATGTAATATTGTCACAATAGACATTAATATCGATATCGATAGTATTATTGAACAGCAATAGATTTGAAAAATAGATGGGATGGAATTTTGCATAGGTGTTGGTACTAAAATTACGATACTGGAATGAAGTATGACTATTAAAAAAAGATCAGAAGATATTTAAAATAATTTATTTAACAAAAAAAGGTCAAAAATATTTAAAATCAATATCCACTACATATTATAAAACAAAGTAGCTTCCCGCTGTCTGCCCCTATGTATGCTTAGATCTTTATAACTACGCAACGGATTTTGATGCGTTTTTTTAATAGATAGTGATGCAAGAGAAAGGTATATCCTATCCTACTAATATTATAAAATGTGAAAGTTTGTGGGTTTGAATGTTTGTTCCTCAATCACGCAAAAACTACTGAACGGATATGGTTGAAATTTAGCACACAGAAAGAAGATAGCCTAAAATTTTTATCCCGATATTCCCACGGGAACAGGAACCACGCGGGTGAAACCGCGGGCGGCCGTTAGTGTATAACATATTGTGTCAAATTCCACACTACACCGAAGCGACGCGAGGGCGGGTCGCTATTTATATCGGGTCATTTTGAACTTACCATCCAAATTTTAAGGATGTGTTCAGTCCATGAAACTAAACAACTTTCTCTAAGAATCATGTGTCGAATTTCGCAACAAAATTTTGGTCATCCCATACTAAATTGATCACGTGATCTCTTTAATTTGTATGGATAGTCGATTTTTTTTATATATTTGGCCATGTGTTCCTTAGAGAAAGTTGTTCAGTTTTATGGACTGAACGCATCTTCAAAATTTGGATGGTGAATACAAAATGACCCTGTACATAAAATTCAAAGTCCTGACTTACTGACTGATATATCAATGTACAGCCCAAACTGCTGAACCTAGAGACAAAGTATAGGTAGGTACTTTTACAACAGTGAAACATATTCGTTTACCGCGTGATATGAACTTCGACAAAAAATATCGATAACTTAATGCAGCCCTAGTGTAAAATGAAAAATATTTCTTTACACAAAATATTCGTAAATTTTGCATTATGTCTAGTCGATCTTTGCTTTTTACAAAAATAAATGTTAACAGAAGAGAATAATCACGCTCAGTGCTAAAAATTCGAAGCGCATTGGCAAAAATAAACCCAAAGTTAGGTGGCGTCGATTTGGAATAATTTACCTGTGAAATGAAAATTTTCCAGGGTTATTTCGCTGTGTTGTACAACAATCAATAACTGAACAGGTCACCATGTTTCTGAAACACTATTTCGCAAAAATGTCCACGATTTCACGAAAAATCTGAAATATTCGCAGAACTCAAATTTTCAGCGTGCCGATAAATGCAGACCAACTGCCAATCAGTTGCGAAAAAGGGTTCTTTCACGTCGCATCACGCATCTCTTTTTATCACACCGTGTTGTCAATTAGTGACATCTTGCTTGCTCAGCCCTTTGTTCCTCTATTCCGTAGGTATAATAACTTTATGGTCTAAACACAAAATTTGAACATCCTAGCTTCAAAACTGAGAGACTTTCATACAAACTTTGATCCCCTTTTTTACCCCCTTAGGGAGTGAATTTTGAAAAACCCTTTCGTAGTGCACCCCTAGACCTTATAAGGCGTGCCAAATTTGGAGTCTCTAGACCCAGCGGTTTGGGCTGTGCGTTGATAGATCAGTCAGTCAGTCAGTCAGTCATTCAGTTTACGATTTTATAAATATAGATATAGTAGGATGCTAAGATTTTGTCAAATATGTAGTACAAATTCAGAACAGGTTATTTACAACCAAATTGTGTATTTAAAAAACATCACAAGTATCACAACACTTAATGTTTATATTTTTGACTGTCATAAACTAACTATAGTTTGAAGTACTAAAACTAATTTATCTGGTCATAGCTAGCAAATTCATTGTTAAAAATAAGTGTACAATTATTTTCAGATACTCTTTCATGGAAAAAGTAGGTTTTCACACACGATTTCGTGAAATTTAATTTGGGGTTGCTGTAGAGAATCTCCCCAGCAACCCCAACATCAGGGGCCTTACTATGAGCTCATAAAGCAGGGCTTATATTGAACTGCCTTACTTTTTCGTACTATGACCTCAACGGTTAGTATGAAAGCAGGCCTTTAGCAGTCCTGTTTAAGGCCTGCTTTTGAACTGAACGGTTTCTTATTTGCTGATGGTAAGCCCCCAGTACGAATTTACTCGTTAACTGTCAGGGTACAATTTTTTTGAGTATGTACTAATTCGGTACTTATTCTGAACAATTTCATCATGTATTTAGAAATAGAAAATTCGATAATGGGGTTGCCAGAGAGCATGACGTCATCATCCTCATCAATTCATGCCATGGGCATGATGTACCCCCCCGACTCACAGTTTTCGAGATATTTAATTATGAAAAGAAATAAAAAAAACTTCAAAGTTAAATTACTCGGAAAATATAACCGGAAAAAAGCGGTCATAACGCCGCCGCGGTGAATTATATTTAATATTATAATTCTAATACACAATTTTAAAAATGTTTATCGTGGAGATTTAAGGGGCCCACAGTCTAGTATTTTTAGACGGTATCGTTACATTCCCTCGTAGACACTGCTAGAAGTAGGTAGCAAAACTGCTAAAAGTGGCCGTTTTTGACACATTTGCTATCTACTTCTACGAATGACTACGAGGGCATGTAGTGATACCTTCTAAAAATACTAGACCATGGGCCCTAAAATCTCCACGATGAACATTATTAAAATCTTTTTCTATTAATAACTTATTAAATAAAAACCTCTGAGGGCGCCACTTTCGGTCATACAACCGCCTTAATAAAAGTCCTAAAAAAGTAGTCTGGGGATATCACAAGTGTTTGCCCCGAGGGCTTTAATAGCACCGTAAAACCCGTCGGACGTGGACTGACAAATTCTTGGTCGGAAAAAATGTTCCCGATGTTTTGTTTTTTTGTTCTTATTGGCGAAAATTGGCGAAAAAATAAGTCTAAAAATCTTTAAATCGATTATAGCTCGGTAAATATGCATTTTACGAAAAAAGTGTAAAAAGCCTAAATTGTCATTTTGAGCCAGTTTTGTGATGCACATCCAGCTTTTACAATCTTAATAACTTTTTCTGTGCCAAAGGGCAATAGATCTTTCAAATATCTTAAACCTGCCAACTAAAATGATGAAGGCATTTAAACCCCTCATATCTTTACTAAGTATAGTTGAACTAAGTGGAATAGGTAAATGAAGTCTACTTATGGTCAATTTCAATAACCTATCCTCAGTAGGAGATAGGCTTACTAAAGATTTGTTGCCTAGATATTTCTATACTAAGCCAAAGGAGTCGTTCTTTCCTGGGTTCACTTTTTTAAAATTTTCCTACACCCATAATAATTTTTTTTCTCGTAGATTTCTTTCGTGGGACAAGGTTTCCAAAAAGAAAAAAAATATTAATACCTGCAAACATAAATAAAAAAATATTTAAAAACTCGAATAATGGTGCTCTTCATCGTGTATTTCTTAATGTTTTCGCTTTAAAATGAAAGTGTCTTACTATTAATTTTACTCTCCCGAGTATATCAATAAATTCTAATGCTTGTTACAAGTTTTTACTGTTGATTTAATCCTGAAAATCAATTTTGTGCGGCTGCCGGCTATTAAGGGATATTCCTTTGCATTTTTATTTCTATTAAAATGACTACATTGACTGTTGATATGTCATTTGTCATTTTATTTGACATCTGACAGCATCAATATGACATATGACAGTAAAAAATCGATTGGCAACATCGATAGTAGGAAAACGTTTTGGGTTGCTGTTTTAATAACTTTAACTATCCAACTTTAAAAATAAAAAAAAAATGTTTGCAGGTTTAAAAAAAAATTTTATACATGGACCTTTATTTTGTTCCTTATCTTATTTTAGATTCCTTACTTTGTTCTCTTTCCATAAAATATAATTTTATGACTGTAGGCCACGGGTTACCCAAATGGGCCCAGCCTCCATACAAAAATGGAACAACTCCTTTGGTAGGTATCATTTTTGGATAAATTAATAGCATAGCATTCATTTTTGGAAGTATAAAATAATGCAAATTATTGATTGTAATAAAAAAATACTTATCAAAAATTTTGTTGTTTCTGTAATTTTTATCCCAATGGAACTTTAACTTATTATAATGTAATTTCAATTATTTTAGCTTATTACATTGTGTATTAATCGATAATTGAATGCCAACCTCTACATGGTGCAACAACGAGGAACAGGGTCTTCGTCATAGTTAGTACACTTGTGTAACAAACAAAGAACGACGAAATCTAAACAATCTGTCATGCTCGTGACAGTGGATAGTTATAAACACCTTGTTCTTTAATGTTAAATTGTCTCCTGGATATGGTTTTAAAAGAAATGCATTGTCACCAACAATGATATGATTATCAGGAATTAAGTCTTTTTTCCCATAGCGCCCCGAAGGCTACACAAGAGGGCGTCTGCTGAGCAGACTAATGAAGCTGACACAGATTTCCAAAAAAAAAAACAAATTTAGGCAGTCTGTTAAAATAGGTCGGTACCTACCAAAATGTTTGTAGGTACCTATAGGTACTCACCATATTGTCCTGTGTTACTGTTTCATTGATATTTACTGATTTTAATGCCTCGTCAAGTAATGGAAACCATTTCAAATTAGGTTTATATATTTCACTAGATCCAGCGCCAGATCTAGTTGATGCTTTAATTTTTCTTAGCTCCTGTGAATAAGTGGATCTGATACTTTTTATTTTTTGGTTTACTTCTTTTGCCCCGAATCCATTAATTTTCATTGCGTCCACAATGAGACTCACAGCATTTTGTTTTATTTGCTTATTTCTATAAGCCGAACTTTTATAGTTCCATAGGCACTCGTAGATTATATAGTTTTCTACAAATTTTAAAGTAGTGTCTTCGGTCCACCTAGTGGACATGGCGTAAATTTTTTGCAAAGAGTAAAATAATATTGATTTTGGGATTTGTTACGATAAAAACGAAAAAAAACTAGGATATCAAAAGAAAAACAAACCTTCTGCGGGGAATACAACTGAAAAAATATGACATTTTGTAGTCAGTGTTGCCATCCTTTTCCAAAAATTGCAAAAATAATGGTTGTAAAACGCTCTGATGTTTGTCTATAGAACAAATATCAATGTCATTTAACATTATTTTGTATTTTTGATGTTTTTATGTCTAATTTTTTAAAATAATCATGGTAGATCCTCAAAAAACGGATTTTATTTGATTTAGTATAAAGAAAAGTTTAAATTATTCGTATTCCAAATGGTAGCGCGCACAGGTGGGAACGCATCTTTAGAGCGAGTTAACAAAAAAAACCAAACAACCGGCGCTCAGAACGCAACCCAGCGCGTGGCCACGCTCAGAAGGGGGGGCATGCGGTGCGGGCGGTGCGGTTACTTGTCCAAAAAATAGACTAGATTCTATTTACTTCATCACTTTCCCACTTAATGGCCAACTTACTACTTACTACTTAATTGGCTGTTTACACGTGAAAATTTAGTTGGCCGACAACTTAGTTTTAACTAAATTACTTAACAGCTTGACCCGTGTAAACGGGTACGTCAGAGCCGTGGTCAGAGCCGTTTACACGGGTAAAGCTGATAAGTAATTTAGTTGGGTATTTTTTGAGAATTGCTGTTTTATGCTTGACAGATGACAGCTGTCAAACTTAAAACAGCAATATCTCAAAAAGTATTAATACTAGACTGATGGTGTCTTTGAAGAAATGAAAGGTCTTAGCGAGATCTTCATTTTAGATGACAAACTTAAATTTGACAGCTGTCACCTAAAATGAAGATCTAACTAAGACTTCTTCGAAGACACCATCAATCTAGGATGAGTACTTTTTGAGATATTGCTGTTTTAAGTTTGACAGATGACAGCTGTCAAGCTTCATCGTTTTTTACTAGTGAAGTTAAAAAAACATAAGCAAGTGATTTTCGACCTTATTTCTAGCTTAGCATTCCGATATTATGGCCTTTCGTAATCGGCAACAATGGGCACACTGGCTACTTGCTACTTACTATTTAAACCGTGTGAACGACTTTTTACTAAATTTTAACTTAATTTTAAATTGCCCATTTAGTTACTACTTAACAGCTTGATTCGTGTAAACGACTCTTAAGGTTTGGAACGACCAAGAACTTTTAAATGTCAATGTCAATACAAAGTCTTCATTTTCCATTTGGAATACGAATAATTTAAACTTTTCTTTATTCTTAATCAAATAAAATCCGTTTTTTGAGGATCTACCATGATTATTTTAAGAATTAGACTCAAAAACATCAAAATACAAAATAATGTCAATCACAGATTACTAATTTGTAGCAAGCTATGTCATTTGACATTGACATTTTTTCTGTAGACAAACGTCAGAGCGTTTTACAACCATCCATTTTGAAGGTTAAAAGTTGCGACGCTCTGACGTTTGGAACGGGACGGTTGTGTCAACCGAACGTCAAGGTGGAAACTGCCGCGACTGATAGGTATCTGGGACTATGAAAATACACTGAGGTGTGCAAACTATCGGACGTAAGTCGCGGACGTCATCGGACGTCCAATAGCAATCTGGTGCACTGGATGTTTTTAACTGTGCACACTTATCAGTCGCGGCTTCGAGTGCAACCTAACCACGTGGTTGGTTGGAAAACGCTCTGCCTGCCTAGCATGACCGATTTATATCGCGTGATATAGCGTTTTATCACGTTTAACTGTCAAAAAGACAAAGGAATTTGACAGTTGAGTGTCGATAAAATGCTATATCACGCGATATAAATTGGTCATGCTAGGCAGGCTGACGTTTGTCTATAGAAAAAATGTCAAAGTTAATTGATATTTTTGTATTTTGATGTTTTTGTGTCTAATTTTGAAAATAATCATGGTAGATCCTCAAAAAACGGATTTTATTTGATTTAGAATAAAGAAAAGTTTAAATTATTCGTATTCCAAATGGAAAATGAAGACTTTGTATTGACATTGGCATTTAAAGTTCTTGGTCGTTCCAAACCTTAGTACTATTATGTATTCTGTGCCTCAGAGTGCTGGGTTGCGTTCCAAACCTACGCTCCGAGTAAAATAAAATAAAAAGTTTGCAGGTTTAAAAAAATATATTTATACATGGACAGATTCCTTATTTTTTTCTCTTTCCATAAAATATAATAATTTTATGACTGTAGGCCACGGGTTACCAAAATGGGCCCAGCCTCCATACAAAAATGTTTTATAACCAATCTCAAAGGGCCTCTACGTGTTGGACCCATGTCCCCAAGTCCCGGGTTCACCTTTAATGGACAACTTATTAGCGGAAACAAAAAAATGCTACTAGGTACTACTTTACTTCATTTTAACTAAATTACTTCATAGCTTGACCCGTGTAAACATCTCTTTGGGGGGTGCGTATCCAAGGAAGGCCACGACCCTCAAACCTTCGAGAATCGCGGCTTCGTCTGGTACTGAAGCGCGTCTTACTCTAAGCCCCAAACGGTAGTGGTGGTGGTAATGGTAATGTAAATGATTGACAAGCCATGCTTGATCGTCTGAGGCTACAAATTAGTAATCGGTGGTCTGAGCTGTCATATTGTAGTCTGTGTCTAAAGAGTAAAATAATATTATAATCTGTGTCTCTATTTATGTTTGCTCTCTTCTAGGGATGGTAATCGATTATTTCAATTGTGTTGATTTCAATTAATCGATTATACGCACTCATTATATCGATTAATCGACTTTACCGCCTAACTCGATTGCTTTGATTATTGCTTAGGTTTATGACGTCAGTGCACAGTCCGTCCTTGTCATCGTGTTAATGATATGACAAGGAAAGATAGAGCATTGCTATCGCTTTGAGATTGACTGTCTAGCTGCGGTTAAAATATCGTCTGTATGGTAATACTGTGAATTGAAAAGAAATAATATTGTTTGAAAATGTTAAGTGTTTTTTTTCAGAAAACAAGTTAAATGACTAAATAATAAATTAATCCGGTTTCTAAAATTTTTACACGGTTTAAAACCGTGCCTACCTACACCCGGCGCAAAGTCGTCGCGTTAACATGGGGCCTTTATTTCCAAATCGAGCTAATACCACTGGAAGACAATAGATGACGAAAACTAAGAAGAGTTTTAAAGAGGCGATACAAGAAGAAGCGCAGACCAACACAGAATCAGTAAAATGTAATTATACACCACAATGACCTTATTTGGAATAGAGATCCAAAGTTTTCCAATAGAATGTAGGTAGTTGTTAAAATATATAAAAGTAATAGATAGGCAAAAAGTTAGTATGATCGACTCCTTATATTGCGTTTACCAATTAATCGTAATTATTGATTGAAGTTTAATCTAGTCTTATTTAAAATTAATAAATACTACAAGACGTTTTGAACGTTTTGATTTGCTATAGATAGTGGGTACTTATTCACAAAATCAGGCTCCAGTAGTTAAATTCTATTGAATATTTATTCTGTCGAAGAAATAAAAAAGTTTATATTGTAAAATTAAGTTGTAAAATTAATAAATAAGGGTCCTTACAGCCACCAGAATTTCTAAATGCTTAGCTAATTATTTTATATTTATATTTGGTGCACCGTGTCACAATTTTGGTCTTCAGAACATTGTTTCTTAATTATAATGGAATGTTAATAGAAAAACTGCATGCTCCCGCTTGCTATCTACTGACAGAGGCTATATACCTCAACTGGGGCTTTACTATGAGCTCATAAAGCAGGACTTAGGTATATTGAACTGCCTTACTTTTTCGTACCATGACCTTGAATGTAGTTCATAAGCAGTAAGCAGTCCAGCCCCCCTAGCCAAAGTAAAATTTGCAAATTTTCGTTATCGCTTCGCTTTCGAAACATGTACGGATTTGACGTTTTAAAATTTGATTGTTAACGAAACCTTATGTCAATCCCATATATGTTTCGAAAGCGAAGCGATAACGAAGATTTGCATATGTTACTTTGGCTAGGCTCTCTGTTAAGGCCTACTTTTGAACTGAACGGCTTAAGAATGGTTTCTTATTTCCTGATGGTAAGCCCCCTGCCGTTCAATTCAAAAGCAGAGGCCTTATACAGGAAATACAGGAATGCTTAAGGCTGGCTTTCATACTAACAGTTGGTTGAGGTCATAGTACGAAAAAGTAAGGCAGTTCAATATAAGCCCTGCTATAAGAGCTCATAGTGAGGCCCCTGGAAGTTGCAAATATTGTAAAATATCGATTTATCGGTTAGATCGATTATTAGAATTCTTCGATTAATCAATCAATTCTCAATAATTTTACAAGGTTTAATCGATATGAACATCCCTATTCTATTCTCTCTCTCTCTCTATGCTTCAAAAAATCCAACTAAAAATTATTGAAGTTTTGCAAATAAATAAACTCATTATTTCTATAACAATTGACTTATAAATATTGTAAATTTTATCAAGTGTAATAGTTTCTTATTGTGTCATGTTTACGTAATATTCAATTCAGTCTTCTTGGAAACGTTTGCCAAAATGGTTTACGAGTCCCTTCCTAGAACAGTGCGGATTCTGTTACTTGGAGATCCAGGAGTCGGGAAAACTTCTTTGATACTATCGCTAGTAACTGAAGAATTTACTGAACATGTGCCGCCTAAAGCTGAAGAAATCACGATCCCTGCTGATGTCACTCCTGAACAAGTACCAACTAACATAGTTGATATTTGCGGTATGTACCTACATACTTATCGTATTGTATGAGTAGAAAATAATATTTTCTACAATACTATAACGAATAGAGTATATAGGTAGTATTAATTTTTTTTTTCAGCTAATACCAATGTAAAGTGATCAATCTTTTCTATGGGCTTCCGAGAATATTAATCTCCGCTGAAACACTTATGATCGACTTTCCCTTTTATACCTACTTTATCTTTATCTAATAACTAATGTCCAAAATTATAATTAATTGTTGTAGTTGCTGAACAATCTTTGGAACAAGTGGCAGAAGAAATTGAAAAAGCTCATGTAATATGCATAGTGTTTTCTGTGGATAAACAAGAAACACTGAGTAAAATTTCTTCATATTGGCTACCATTTGTGAGAGATAACTCCCCAGAAGATTTTAGAAAACCAGTGATTCTAGTTGGAAATAAAATAGACTTGATTGATTATTCTATTATTGATGTAAGTAAAAAATATATATTTATTTGTCATTTAGTCAGTGGTGGATACAAATTCCCGGTTGTTATAGTAGCCGGCAAACATTTATAAATCGTGTGGGGATTGAGATACAGGGGTGGTGGGAGAGGGGCACACACTATTGGTCTCTTGCAAGTTTCGCTCGCAAGTTTATCCCCACTTTGTCGAAAGAGTGCCAAGTTGTTTGCCGGAATCTGTACATGTTATTGTTATCCCTAAACTTCACAGCTTTTGAAACCTGTTTTTGTCGTATAAACATAATGTATGATTCATTTTTTTGCATAATCTTATTTACTAAAAGTTCTATTAGGTACTTTTAAACTTTTTTAACATTAAACTCCTTGCAGTTAGATAAAAAAAGTTGCTAAAATTACTTACTAATTAATCACTTGTTACTAAACCTATGCTATGTGATAAGATAAATGAAGTCTCTGGCCTCTCTGGTATACATAAATAATTATTTTGATTGTAGACTTTGGCTGAAAATTGATTACTATATGACCTACTAGAAAAAATAGATAGATTTATTTTTATATGCTTTCTTGTATCTTTCAATAATGATGGCTAGTGTAAATTTTGAATAAAATAAATAAATGACTGTAAGGATAGAATGCATTATGCACTAGACAATAGAAAAAAATCTCACAGTTTAGTCAACTTTCAATGTTGATTAAGCTTTTTAAAAATAAATTAGAATTAATAATGTTTGCTGCCCGGTTGCCTTCATTTAGAAAGTGTGTGTTTGTGTTTTTTTAGAATATTTGGGACATAGCAGAGGAGTATCCAGAAGTGGATAGATGCATTGAATGTTCAGCGAAGACACTAACAAATGTGTCAGAAATGTTTTACAATGCACAAAAAGCAGTTTTGCACCCAATAAACCCAATATATTCAATTGAAGAACAAGAGGTAAAAGAACAGAATATTAAAAAAAAATCTTTGTCTTATTCAAAGTATCATTTACCCACAACTTTTAATTAATATTTTAAATATTCATGTAAAATTGTATGTAATTGGACAATCAAAGAATGATTTGTCATCAACCTGTAAATGGTTTTCCATTTTAGTTGACAGAAAAATGCAAGAGAGCTTTATCCAGGATATTTAAGATATGTGATTTGAATGGCGATGGAGTTCTTGATGATTATGAAGTAACAATTTTTCAGAGAAAATGTTTTGATACACCTTTGCAATTACAGGTATGCAACTTTAAAGTAGGTACATTATTATATCACAGATAAAATAATACTATACTAGTAATTACTTCGTATTTTATTTGTATTTTTTTCTGAATTTTCGAAATTCAGGAGCCTTAAAAAGTGATATTTTATAGGCTTTATATATAACAAAGGTAATTTATTGTATTGTAATAATTTTATTAAGTTAATCGTGATTAACTTTATAGAATAATTCACCAATAAATAAAATACAAAATCATCACTGTTTGGAAAAATCTAAGATGTTAGTTGAAAGGTCTTGAAATATCAACAATTAGTTTTTTTTTGGTGGCGGGTTCAGACTTGTGTATCAACTAACATGTAGTGTGATTGATGACTGATGACGTATCATGAGTATTGAGTAATGCAGGTAGTAGGTAGTGTTGAAGACACAAGAACTTGACACAAATCATGTTTCATGTTGAATGTTGATTCACTCAGTGGCCCATTACGTTTTTCATCTTCTTGACTATTTTCATTGCAGGTTTTAGATGAGGTAAAGTCAGTAATTGCACAAAACATCGCAGGTGGTATTGAAAATGATTGCATAACGCTAAAAGGATTTATTTTTCTACATTGTTTATTTATACAAAGGGGAAGAAATGAAACTACATGGACAGTTCTGCGTAAATTTGGCTACGATGAAAGCTTAGAATTGACTCATGATTATTTGTATGTTAAGTAAGTGTGAATTTATTCATAATTTTATATTGCTTAGTGTTTTTGATCTGTCTATAATAAATTACTTTATTTTAATTTCATAGCTTTAAAGTTCCTGTTGGTTGCACCTCTGAGTTGTCATATAAAGGTCAACAATTCCTTACACAACTGTTTGAGAAGTATGACCAAGATAAAGATGGCATGTTGAACCCAACAGAATTGAAAAATGTGTTTTCGTGTTGTCCAAGAATACCATGGCACAATTTGCGCTATACTGTACCTACCAATGAGAAGGTAATATATAAAAAAAAATATAACTGATAGATCTTAGAACTTTTAGAATATTACTGATTTTTTTACTCCTTTCAGGGTTATCTCACATTGCAAGGATGGATGTGTAGATGGACCTTAATGACATTACTAGATTTACAGAACACTAGCGCATATTTAGCTTATTTAGGTTTTAATTTCCTTGAAAATGAGTCACAAAAGTCTGCTATACACAGTAAGTTATTTTTCTTATTATTCCCTCTATAAATAATGGGGCACGTAGGTTAAGAGCCCTATTGCAAATAATTATCTTGTCTTTAATAAAATTAGTGTTCTTATTCTTACCCATTGTTGGAGAGCTAAAATATAAAAAAATCATTACATACAAAAAAGTAGCATCATCATCACGTCTATTATTACACTTTTTTTTGTAAGAAGCTCTTTTTAGAGCTGTATTAATTATTTGCGTAATTTTAGTAACTCGTGAGAAAAAGGTTGATATTGCCAAGAAACAGTCGAGCCGTAACGTTTACCAATGTCACGTCATTGGCCCAAGGTCATGTGGGAAAACATCTATATGTAGGAGCTTCCTTGGTATAGCTCATAAGGTCAGTATTAAACCTATAGAAAGTATTTTTTTAATGCAATTATTACTATAATTATTATTATTGAAGTTATTGTACGTACAGATACTGGCACATAACATGGCAAGACAAAATAAATGAAAAATTTAAAATAAATGAAGCCAGGAAATTGCTCGGGCCTTTTTACCGTTCTGTCTGAACTGACCCTTGGGGTTCCTTTTTTCTTTTTTCATTTTTAGGTACATAACCCTAAAAGTTAACAATCAACTCTTTGTTAATAGAAAATAAAGGCGCACGGGCACGAGCGCGGCGACGGCAACAGCTCTGAGAACTGCTGCATCAGCACGGTGCTGGTGTACGGGCAGGAGAAGTACTTGGTGCTGCGCGAGATCCCCATCACGCGCGTGTCCGACCCGCTGCAGCCGCACGAGGTCAACTGCGACGTCGCCTGCCTCGTCTACGACCTCGCCGCCACCCGCTCCTTCGAGTACATCGCTAGGATATATATTGTAAGCGTTGATCCCCATCACGCGCGTATCCGACCCGCTGCAGCCGCACGAGGTCAACTGCGACGTCGCCTGCCTCGTCTACGACCTCGCCGCCACCCGCTCCTTCGAGTACATCGCTAGGATATATATTGTAAGCGTTGATCCCCATCACGCGTGTGTCCGACCCGCTGCAGCCGCACGAGGTCAACTGCGACGTCGCCTGCCTCGTCTACGACCTCGCCGCCACCCGCTCCTTCGAGTACATCGCTAGGATATATATTGTAAGCGTTGATCCCCATCACGCGTGTGTCCGACCCGCTGCAGCCGCACGAGGTCAACTGCGACGTCGCCTGCCTCGTCTACGACCTCGCCGCCACCCGCTCCTTCGAGTACATCGCTAGGATATATATTGTAAGCGTTGATCCCCATCACGCGTGTGTCCGACCCGCTGCAGCCGCACGAGGTCAACTGCGACGTCGCCTGCCTCGTCTACGACCTCGCCGCCACCCGCTCCTTCGAGTACATCGCTAGGATATATATTGTAACAGGATATATATTGTAAGCGTTGATCCCCATCACGCGTGTGTCCGACCCGCTGCAGCCGCACGAGGTCAACTGCGACGTCGCCTGCCTCGTCTACGACCTCGCCGCCACCCGCTCCTTCGAGTACATCGCTAGGATATATATTGTAAGCGTTGATCCCCATCACGCGTGTGTCCGACCCGCTGCAGCCGCACGAGGTCAACTGCGACGTCGCCTGCCTCGTCTACGACCTCGCCGCCACCCCCTCCTTCGAGTACATCGCTAGGATATATATTGTAAGCGTTGATCCCCATCACGCGTGTGTCCGACCCGCTGCAGCCGCACGAGGTCAACTGCGACGTCGCCTGCCTCGTCTACGACCTCGCCGCCACCCGCTCCTTCGAGTACATCGCCAGGATATATATTGTAACAGGATATATATTGTAAGCGTTGATCCCCATCACGCGCGTGTCCGACCCGCTGCAGCCGCACGAGGTCAACTGCGACGTCACCTGCGAGTTTTCATTAATCAGGCTACTCAAGGCCCATATGCAGGGCCGTGCTTGCAGGGCCACTGCATGCAGGGCTTTGTGCCGATCCAGGGCCGATATTATAGATTAAAAAAAACTATAATATCGGCCCTGCATGGCTACACAGCTCCCGGGAGCTCGGTGGTGCAGTGGCTTAGCGCCTGGCCCAGCGATTGCGGAGGTTAAGTAACTTTCGCAAGGGTTGGTCATGGGATGGCTGACCAAAAATTTATTTCCTCGAGCTCCTCCGTTAGTCCTCGGAAGGCACGTTAAGCCGTGCGTTGGTCCTGGCTGCTTTTGCAATCGTTAACACCCACCAATCCGCATTGGGCCCGCGTGGCGAGTTATGGCCCATCCACCACCTATAAGGAAGGCCTGTGCCCCAGCCGTGGGGGCATTAAAAATGGCTGATGGTCAATGCCTACTCAAGCCCTGCATTGAGCCCTTTGAGTAGTGTGCTTTAGGTTAGTTATTCTGTGCTTTAGGTACTTGGGTAAAAGTAAGAAATGGAATGTCAACACTAACGGCGACGTTTCATTGGTAGAAATACTTCGCGGAGAGTCACATTCCGGTGCTGATCGTGGGCACGCGCGGGGAGGCGCTGCCGGCGCGGCAGGAGTACATCCTGCAGCCGGAGGTGTTCTGCACCAAGTACCAGCTGCTGGCGCCGCAGACCTTCCACGTGCGCGACAACAAGCACGACGTCTTCCTCAAGCTCGCCACCATGGCCGCTTTCCCGTAAGTGTTCACGCCAAAAATACATGCAACCTCACCATAAACTCTGAAACAGCCTATTGACGACCTCCGTGGTCGAGTGGTTTGCACGCCGGTTTTCAAGGTGTTGTCTCTGAGGTCCTGTGTTCGATCCCCGGCTGGGTCAATGAACTTTTCTATATTAATAATAATAATAATAAAAGCATTTATTTATATATATTTATATTGACTCGGGTCTGGGTGTTTGTGATACCACCGTTGTATCTGATTTCCATAACACAAGTGCTTTAGCTACTTACTTTGGAATCGGAGCAATGTATGTGATGTTGTCCAATATTTATTTATTTATATTATATATATATTCCCGTTGTGTCCCACTTTACCCCCCACTGGGGGATATCGGGAAAAAGTAGAGAAAAGTATGTAAGTAAAAAACTTCATTTCCCGATTTTATCCCCCAGTAGAGGACAAAAGTGGGGGACAGCGGGAATAGACCCTCTGAAACCAATGTTATGGATGCCTCCCTAGCCCCTAGCGTGACCACGGAAACACGTTATATTCGAGTAATATACTGCCGTACTCAGAGACGTCAATGAGGATCAGTAACAGGTTTGAATCCTATAGTTTTATTGGTATAATATAAAAACATATTCATAGCTATGAAACTTAGTGAAAGATTTTTTGAAATCCGGTTAGAAATGGCTGAGTTATAAGGGTTTTGAAGGAAATGCCAAGCTCAATGCAATATGTGCTCTATCACGCACGACATAAGGTTCGCGTACATCTCGATGACATCATAATGACCCCCCAAAATAACAGTGTTTTAGCTCGTATAGCTTCTCAGGTTTAAGAGATAACTTAAAAATTTCTTAACAGTTAATCATGTGGTGGCATAAGCTTTCTGATAAGTCACTAAACAAAAATCGTTACTGATCCTCATTAAGTTTAATGCTTCGTTTCGTGTCGTCTTATACTATCACTATGGAAAGGAAAGGGCTAGCACCAAATTTATTTAATGAAATGAAATGTTTTTTGACAGTTAAACGTGATAAATCGTTTTATCATATTGCGTCTCGGTGATGCTAGGGGTCTGGTTTGGCTTGTCTGAGGCGTAAAGAACAGCGAACAACCATTTGTTCCCAACGAGTCACACCATCAACTGTCACACTGTTACTCGATGGGAACTTTTTAATAGAAATTTCCCAACCAGTCACACTGTATCAGGTGAAATAACCTGTAAAAGTGTGACTGGTTGGGAAATTTCTAATAAAAAGTTCCTATTGAGTAACAGGTGTTGTGACTCGTTGGGATTTTTTTAATAAAAGCTTCCCAACCAGTCACAATGTGACAGTTGATGGTGTGACTCGTTGGGAACAAATGTACGATTCTTCTGTTTTGAAGGCAGTATACATAAGATTAGGTAAAGTTACGTTACCTAATCATACCTAAAATCATAGCTATTTGAATGTTTTTTTTAATAAATGTTAAAGTTTTTACCTAAGCAAAAGGCATTTATTTGGCGTTAACGGTCATTTATCCGGCGTTTATTCAATGCGCTCAATATGCCAGGGCATAAACCCATCTCTAGTAACGTATGGTGGATAAAAATTTGAAAACTGCGTCATTACTTATGGCTGTTTTAGTTGAATAATTTTTGAGTCATTTAAAACGATAGGTGTTATTATTCTAAGCCGATGCTATTATTATCGATATTCAGATTTTATGTTTATTATGTTATTGTAGGCAGATACTATTTAGAACTTATCATGAATAATGACAACTTCTTCATAGTACAAACTTTGACTACTGTTGTTTTAATGATTTTTATCAGTCAATTTCAAGCTGCTTGGATTTTATTCAGCAAGCACAAGTAAGTAACAACCTAATTACTCTAAAGAATAACATTAAGCATCATTGCGAATTATTTAGAAATAGTATTCTCTATATGCTTTCATATGCTCCTAGATGTGCCCGTGTGAAACAAATTATTAGATATGAGGCAAAGTCAATCATTTGAGAGTGATTGAAAAGCAGATTGAGAAGTACATTATTGAAAAAGTCCCTAAAATCTATAAGGCGACATTATATGCAACACTAGGGCCACTCCAGCTAAAAAATAATCACCGTGTATATACACAATTTATTAAAAATCCAAGCTGACCCTCGAAAAGCAAAATATCAATTGTTATTTATAAAAGGGAACATGCATATATTTTTTTAGCAAATCAAAAGTTTAATGCGTGAGAAAATCAACTTTAATATCAAAACTTTTCTCTTGCGTTTTTTTCTTGTGATATAGTCACTTGAAGTTAGCGCGCAGCAGCATCCGCCCGAATCGCTCTATACAAAACGGTCAACATTTGTGACGTCACTTATGCCACGTTTCATATCTCCCTGAATATTGCGTTTAAGTACATATTATGTGTCATACAAAATATTATTTCTTATTCGATATAATTCGAGGTGCATTATTCCGAAAATGAAAAAAAAAAAACATTATTTTCCCCTGTGTGATAAAATTGAAATAATACTTTTTTACCATCGCCACTCAAAAAAGTGCGTCTAATTCATTGATAACAGTGAATAAAACGCGTTTTTATTCACCGAGTGAATAAAAGTATTTTGAATTTGGAACAAGCTAGCATCATAATATGAATTATGTACAAAAAAAAATAAAACGTCCTGAAAGTATGGAGCTATTCCATAGATAAACAATTAAATAAATAAAAAATATCCCGCCTAATTTAGTTAGGTTTTTTTAGTGTCTTAGCTTTGGGTTCTTTTCTATCTATAGGTTCTTTTTAGTGTCTTAGCTTTGGGTTCTTTTCTATCTATTTATAGGGAGATTATATGTTCAGTCTGTGGCATCAGTCCTTTTTTGTCAGGGTACGATCATAAAAAAATTCAAAGTTTAGAGATTGATGGCATGGACTGATGCTAGACTGACTGATCATGTAATCTCCCTCTTATCGTGGTTGTTTTATGTAATGGAAAGCTTCTAATTTCATATACACTTCTAAAGCTTGCGTGCGTACAGTTCATTAGAAAATTTCAAAATTTCTAATTTCACTATTTAATTTTTCTAATGTTTTAAATATTATCGATTTCCTACCTAAATATCAAAATCTGATAACCTATAAATACCTACTATAGGTATAAGTAACTGCTATTTGCTTTCTCGCAGTCGATGGTAAAAAGTAGAGTACACAACTCGTGAAAAAAAATTCATCTCGGTCCTTTGTATCCCTCGTTTCGCTCAGGATTCTACTCTTGAATCCTTCGCTACGCTCAGGATTCAACTCTAGAATCCTTCGCTACTCTCGGGATCCAACTTAGTCCCTCGAACTAAATTCTCTTTTTTTTCACTTGTTGTATAATCTACTATTTTTTTAAATTTTCTGTTCCATCATGTTTTTATACGTGTCTGCAGCGATCAAGCTCAAAATAAAAATCGGTGACTTATGCATGTTCCATATTTACTATAGTTTTCCTCGACGAAAAACAAAACGACCGACGCGACGGCCGTTTTTAAGCTTTTTCACCACTAAAACAGCAAGCAATTATTTGCCACTGAGTTTTGTGTGTTTATAAATAACAATTGATATTTTGCGAGGGGACAATCAGCTTAGATTTTTAATTAATTGTGTATTTACACGGTGATTATTTTTTGCGGGAGTGGTGCTAGTGTTGCATTTGTCGCCTTCTGAAGCCAACGCTACAGACCGTGGAAGTTATGACGTAAATTTGGGTAAAAACTAACACGAGAACGTTGGCACTTTTGCTTTGTTATCAAATTATTGAGTTATTTTGGTGTTAGGAGCAAGTATTATGGGGGTCGTATTGTTTTGCTCCTGGGTGTAATTCCATGTCTCAAGTACTTAGAGAAACTTGCTTTTTTCAGATGTTTGTTTTACCACGTTTTACCCAAAATGTCAAACTCCGCCATCATGTGACGTCACACTTTCACGGTCTCGGGTCTATACTTGTGGAAAAATCTGCTTTTCCGCTGAGACAGAAATTCTCTGAGGATCAAATCATGAAGTCTCAGATTGCATGTATATGTTGACAGACACTTGAAGCACTTCGCGAGCCTGGCGGGCGACAACGCGTCCTGGTGGAAGGCGGGCATCGGAGTAGCTGCGGCCACGGTCATGGGGTTACTCATCATCAAGATATTCAGCTTCCAAAGACGATAAGCACTACACTGCATCTGCATTGGCGCAGGAAGGGGAGGAGGCCGGGCCCACCTTAGACAATGGAAAAATCTGTAGATACGCCCATGTGCATCTGCCCTCATTGTACATAGGAGTTGTATCAGTATAATATTAGTTTCAAACCCAATAATTTATTTATTTATAGACCAAAGAGGAAATGATAAAATATTGTTGATTTGTGTTGAATTATCAATAATTACAATATCTTAATTTATCTGCTTGTTTTATTTGTAAGACTTTTCCTAGGTCGAATATTATCGAACATATTTTGCAAAAATTATTTGGCGTGCAAATCTTAGTTTATTAGGTAAATTATTTCTACACAATTATTATCATATTAAGGTTCGGTTTGCAGACGGTAATAATATATTACTTAATCTTATTATTATAAGTACTTAGGTCTGTACTGTAACTGTAGGTAACATTTAATGTTTCGATAAGTGAGGAGTAAAAGTGATTTTAATCAAGATAATCCTTAGATAAACACATGAAAATAAAACAATTTTATAATTTCCCTTTTTATTTAAACAGTCCACAGGATTGATTGAACCATAGATTTAGTTTTAAGCTATCGATTTGAGAAAGGTGAAAAAAGTAAAGGTAGTCTTCAAGATCTGTAACAAAGAAACAAGACATCGTTAGCTGTTATTACTTATAGGTAATTAATATAGTATCCCAATGATCATAATAAGCCGAATATGGTAGATATATAGGGTACTACCAACTACAATATAAGAAACTAGCTTTTGTCCGCGACTTCGTCCGCGTGAACATTCGGAAAATCGCTATGGAACCTTTGACACAGAATACATAATAGTACAAGTCCTTTGACCGAGATAAAAACTATTAGTTGCATTTCCTCACGACATAAAAGTGCAATATACGGCGTTTCGTGATCGAGGGATATCCTTTGGCAGAGTGAACCTTCTGAACCCTTAGGTCATTTTCAGAAAGGGAGCCATCTTGGATTTTTGTATGGGAGGGAGTTATAAAGTTATAACACAATCTTTTTTTTGTATGGAATTTGATTTTTTTTTCAAAACCCATCGTGTAGGGTATCGAATAAAAGGGCTTCTTGAGCTGATTCCAAATATATGCAATATGATTACATTGCAGCTACTGGTTTAAAAAAAAAACGGAAAATAATTTTCTAAACATACTAAGTTTGGGCTCTTGCAGGAAGAAAACCACTTAATGAATTCTTATGAAACATACGCCAAATAACTCGTAATTAACTCTTATCTCACACCTTGGAAGCATTTTTGAAAATACTAACATTTAGTATTTTTTTTGAATTTTTTAGATTCTGGTACTTTAACTCATAGAAAAATGGAATCAAAATATTTTCAAATTTCAAAATGTTAATATTTTCAAAATTGCTTCCAGGACGTTAGATAAGAGTATATTACAAGTAATTTTGCGTATGTTTCATAAGAATTCATTAAGTCGTTTTCCTCCTGCAAGAGCCCAAACTTAGTATGTTTGGAAAATGATTTTCTGATTTTTTTCAAACCAGAGCTGCAATGTAATAATGTATATATTTGGAATCAGCTTAAGAAGCCCTTTCATTGGATATCCCACACGATGGGATTTGGAAAAAAAAACAAAATCCATACAATTACAAAAAAAAATTGTGTTATAACTCCCTCCCATACAAAAATCCAAGATAGCTCCCCTTCTTAAAATGATTTAAGGGTTCAGAAGGTTCACCCTGCCAAAGGATATCCCTCGAACACCAAACGCCGTATTTTTTATTGAGCATCCGCGACTATATCCATGTTGAGTAGAGAAATCTGTCATTGGCCTTACTGTTAAGTAACTAGGTATTCATGTTATAAGATATTATAGAAACGCTGTTGGTTTCTTAATAAATAAAAATAAAATAAAATAAAAAAATGATTTACCACAGGCTATAAACTATCTGTGTGCTATTCCAAATCCGTTCAGCCGGTTTTATACGTGATTGATTTACAAACAGCCAAACTTTAAACTTTCAAATTTATAATATTATTAGTTCCCGTTCTCATTCCTGTTCCCGTTCCCGTATTATTTTTTCATATAAAAAATTAACCCCCTTTCAGTCCTTTAGGTGTTGAATAATGTCCACCGTGTCGTGTTGGACCCTAAAATAAATGCCATTTTCGTAACAAACATTCCATAAAACCTCAATATCGACATCCATATCGATTTGTTTGCTTATTTGTTTTTAGAAGTAGGTACTCCTGCGAAGTTTCAAGTTGAAGTGTCTATTTAAATATTTTTTTTCCATACAAACTTTGTACCCCTATTTCAACCCTTTAGGGGTGGAATTTCCAAAAATCCCTTCTTAGTGGGGTAACACTGTATAAAAGTATCTATGTACAAAATTTCAAGTCTCTAGGTTCAGTGGTTTGGGCTGGGCAATAGTCTGTCAGTCACCCCTTCACTTTTTAACCGACTTCCAAAAAAGGAGGAGGTTCTATGTTCGTCTGTATATTTGTTTTTTTTTTTGTGTATGTCCACCGATTACTCGAAGACGGCTGGACCGATTCAAACGTTATTACATTAGGTACACTCCCAAGTTGGTCCCATTTTTTAAAATTTGGAAATCGGTTCAATACTTTTCAAGTAATTTTGAAAAAAAGCACGAAAATAGTATGATTTTGTGTGAATTACCTCGATGATTGGTCGTATTACTTCTTTGTTTATGAACTGAATAAGATAATTATTTTTTTGTTGGAAGAGGTAGGTATATCTTAAATGTAGTTTTTTAACCGACTTAAAAAAGGAGGTTCCCAGTTTGACCCGTATTTAAGTATGTTTCTCCGCGATTATCTTACGTTTGGCTGAGCCGATTTTTCTACATATATAATATACCTTACCTACAAGGTACCAACACTAAAAATAAAAAATTGTTTAAAAAAAAACCAAAAAACCGACTTCAAAAAACCTACCTCTAAAAAGCAAGAAATAATATTCATAATAATAAAAATACGTCTATTGAAGTCGGGTGGGGCTTTTAGAATAAAATAAAAAGAATTTGTACTCCAGCCCCACCCGACTTCAATAGACGTATTTTTATTATTATGAATGTTATTTCTTGCTTTTTAGAGGTAGGTTTTTTGATGTCGGTTTTTTGTTTTTTTTTAAACAATTTTTATATAAGAGAAGATTGCCCCTGAAAATTATTTTACTCACTTATGCTCTGAAATGTTATCATTACATTTGAAAAAAGAATGCGGAGCGTTCAACATTTCCGTGGAGGTCTGGTTCATCATATTCTACAGTGCGGAAATGAATTTCAATACTTACCTACTTCCCGCACAAGTGCGGGATGTAAGTATTCCAATTTCAAATCGGTAGAACACATCAGCTAGTATTTTTTTCTAAAACTTTATGGTTGCATGACTGATCACTTAAGCCACACGAACCAATTTAAAAATCGCATTTTTACTGAGAAAATTGTATTTCCTCGCATTTCGTGAGTAAAGTATTATACAAACCTTGTACCTACTTTGTACTGGAAGCAATATATGCAAATGCTAGCTTCCCGTTCTCGGCTGTAATGTACTATTACTCACTTTCACTTATGCTCTGAAATGTTAGCATTCCATTTAAAAAAGGAATGCGGGGCGTTCAACATTTCCGTGGGGGTCTGGTTCGTCACATTCTAAATTTGAAATTCAGTGCGGAAATGAATTTCAATACTTCCCGCACTATTCCAAATTCAAATCTGTAGAACTCATCAGCTAGCATTATTTTTATAAAACTTTATGGTTGCATAGTGGTCATCTCATTTAACATGACACGAACCAATTAAAATATAAAATTTTTACTAAGAAAATTTTATTTCCTCACATTTCGTGAGTAAAGTATTATACAAACCTTGTACTGGAAGCTATTTGCATTGCCTCGAATGATTAAAGTCCTCGCCTGCGGCTCGGGCTTCAAACCATTCTCGACAATGCAAATGCTAGCTTCCCGTTCTCGACTGTAATGTACCTACCTACTAATAAACCCTGAAAACGAAAAGTCTAATGATGACCTACTTTCCAAATATCCTACACTAGATTGATGAGTAGATATTCATTATGTCTCCGAAAACAAATACCAGAATCTAAAGGATCCTTGAGTGTCCGTGACCAAAATAATACTGTTACTCACCCCTGCCATAGTTCGAACACCTACTTCCGCTAGCCCTAGCGCGCTAACATTTACTGGTTTTTGCACTCTGTGCAGGAAGAAGCACAGTGACCGTTGGTTTCTAACATCCATGCACTCCCAGGGCACGCTGTATACTACGTCACTGAGTTTTGCACTCTGAAATAAAATCATTTCAAGTTTATGTGATAACTACTAGCGGCCGCCCACGGTTTCACCCGCGTGGTTCCCGTTCCCGTGGGAATATCGGGACAAAAAGTATCTTAAATTTTAATCTAGGCTATCTACTATCTGTGTGCCAAATTTCAACCAAATCCGTTCAGTAGTTTTTGCGTGATTGAGGAACAAACATCCAAACCCACAAACTTTCACATTTATAATATTAGTAGGAAGTAGGATACCTACGTTAATTATTTTTATTAGCTTTTGCCAGCGATTTCGTTTTCGTGATTAAGATAGTTGTGCTTTTATTTTGAAAGTCACGGATTACCAATAACCTAGGAATTTATCAGTACAACAGGAATCGTCCTAATCGCAAGTTCGCGGGAATTATTTTAATCGTAGGAATCCGCGATCAAACATACCGATATACGTTAGTAGGTACTATTATATATTCTGTGCCGATAATATGTAGAATTAGCTGTCCTAATTGGGTTGGTAAACATTTTCGAAGAGAATTGTTTTATATATTTTTTTGATAGCACAAGTATGAAGAATAAAGAAAATAATATTATGTTTTTTTTATTTTACCTTGTTAATCAAATATATTTTTATTATTATCGCGATAAAATATCAAACGTACAGCTGAACACGAAGTTCCTTTGCATTTACTGATTAAAAAAACTGATTGACAGATTTGACTGACAGTGACAAAGAGTATAATCATAATCACGACTAAAACGTAGTGATTATTTCCTCTGTGATCACGACCGACCTAATGTTGTTGTTTGTTTATCAGCTTATTACTGTGATTTTCTAGTGTTTTTCTTGTGCAGTTATTGGAAATAAATAAGCTTGAAGAAATCCATAATCCAGCTTATTACGCCGATGAAGTACCTATACACTGCTTTGTTTCGTTTTGTTTGAAATATAGACGTGACCATCCGCAGAACAAATTTTTCACAATTGCCATGCCTTTGAAAGCGACGTGGTGCAGAGGATAAAACAGGAATTGTCCTCAAAGAGCTTTATACGTTTGTGATGATCACGTAAATGTATGTCTATCTACAAACTTACTCGCAAAAGAGTTATTTTATTTATTTTAGCTGACTGTGACTGACATGACAACTAATAGTTGACATTGCTAATGCCAAACCTTTGCTTTTTTGTTTTGAGCCACAACATAGAAGTCTTTGGAGCAAAGGCATTACCTACGCATACAGCCGTAATAGTGATTTATTGTAATATGCTGTAAATTAAAAATAATTTTTTATTTAAATTAAAATGAAGTATTATAAAAATTACGCAATTGGTTATTCCTGACTCCAAAGCCAAAAGCTACCAGAAAATATATAATTCACAATAGTTTTGGAAAAAATGACCAACCCAATTGACATTCGCGCGATAATCGCGTCATCGGTACGCGCGATGGGCGCGTCGCTTACTCGCGCGATGATCGCGTAGTCGCGTTCTATTATGAGTAGGACGATCCCTTATTATTATTACACATATTTAAATTTTCTCATAAATTCATCTTTAAACTGGAACACCCTGTAGCACCCTATACAGTTATTTGTAAAACACTAACAACCTCGCAGGAGAGATTCCTAACATCATAAACAACATTTGTTCTACGACTTTTCATAATTCTTTAGATTTTACTTTCATACAAAAAATATCATTTTAATTTACCGTTTGCATGTTCATAACTCTACGCGCGGCGCGCGGAGCGCCTGGTGCGCGCGACCAGCCCGCTCCGCCGCCATCCATAGACGTAAAAAGTGTCGAACAGTACAATAAAAACTTAAAAATTCATTTTTGGTGAATGTAAAAGTAAGTAAATAATATTAAGGTTTTGAGTTTCGAAAATGCATAAAAGTTACGTATTACTTTATGTTAAATACTTTTGTTTTACATTATACGTTAATAACACTTCATTATTCTTACACAAACACGCAAAAATAAAACAAGTTACAAACATCGTCACTAAATAAGAAGTCGGCTCCTGTACTATAAAAACCAAATATTAATTCCGATTATCTCCTAAACTAAAGGGGGACTAGTTTTGTGGCTTTGGGACTAATTTACACGAATCGTTTTCCAATAAGCAGATTTTCACTAGGGGACCTGGTTCAAAAGTCCTCGCCAAGATGTAGGTTGATTTTGGCATGGACCAAATCATTCCTTTATATTTTTTGAACGGCGCTTTTTGATTCTGGGCATTGCGGGATCCATAAAAAGGGACCTTTTTTTTGAATAATCAGATCCTGGCTAGGTGCTATGGTTCACTAGATATAGCCTGTCCCTGCCAAAATGAAGGTTTGCCATGGACTATTTAAATCGCTTATATCTTTCAGTCCTTTTTGGGACTAATTCCGAAAAAGTGGGACTAAGTAGTTAGGATTAATTGGGGAGAAATTTTCTATGTAGTCACAATTGCGGTTTTCAAAGTGGTCCATGCCAAGATGTAGGACACGACTGGACTACAGGTTAGTACTATTATATATTCTGTGCTACAGGTGTAAAGTACCCACCTCAGTTCGCAAGGCTTCAAAAATCACAGAAATTTGAATCAACTGCACAAAAATTATGATTGTTAGTGGTCCATATTGCATCAAAACACCAGGTTCCTGTAAAGCAAATTATTATGTACTAGCGTAGCAACTCTACTTCGCTTTACTTCGGTGTAATCTATGTATCATTTGGAAACTGCTGGATTATAGTTTAAGGCCTTTCCAGACACTTAATTCAATTACAATCACTAGGGCACAAACCTATTTACAGTGGTATGTTTTGTCCTTAGAAAACCGACTTCAAAAAACCTACCTATAAAAAGCAAGAAATAATATTCGTAATAATAAAAACACTTCTATTGAAGTCGGATGGGGCTGAAGGGTATTCTTTCGTTTATCATAATTTTATTTGTAATAATTTCATTTGCCATAATGATCCTCGGTCATAATATTCATTTGTAATAATGGCTTTTATACTAACAACGTATGACATAACAATCCATTAGCCATACTTTTCATTTGCCATAAAATTAGGTGCCATAATTACAAGTGTCATAATGATTAGTTCCTATAAATATTATTTGACATAATCAATAATTGACATAATATACATAACTTATAACGTATCTCTTCACCTAAACGTACCTAGGGGTTAAAAATAAAAACTTTTAATGCGATCACCACTACTGGTAGGTTAGGTTAGTGTTAGTGTTTTGAACACTCGCAGCGGAGCTCCATAATGCTTGCATGCATGTTGCATGCTGAATGCCTGCTTGCATGATGCATGCATGCTGCTTGCTTGCTTGCATGCTTGCATGCTTGCATGCTACTTGCCTGCTTGTATGCTCCATGCCTGCTTGCATGTAGAATGCTTGCCGGGGGGTGCAGGGGGGCTGGAGGCCCCCCGCGCTATAAAGAAAAACTTTTAATGCACCTACCAGTAGGTTAGGTTAGGTTAGTGTTTTGACCACTCGCAGCGAAGCGAGCGGAGCTCCCTAATGCTTGTGTGCATGCTGCATGCCTTATTGCTTGCTGCTGCATACCTGGCTTGCATGCTGCATGCCTGCTTGCATGCTGCATACCTGCTTGCATGCTGCATGCCTGGCTTGCATGCTGCGTGCCTGCTTGCATGCTGCATGCCTGCTTGCATGCTGCACGCTTGCTTGCATGCTGCATGCCTGCTTGCATGCTGCACGCTTGCTTGCATGCTGCATGCCTGCTTGCATGCTGCACGCTTGCTTGCATGCTGAATGCCTGCTTGCACTGCATGCAATTGCAATTGCATGCTTACCTACTCATTGTATTTAAAAAATAAATATTTAAAAAAAAAACTAAATCGTATAATTATAAAGCTAATTATATTATTATAAATCAAATATATAAATAAACTAGTATTTCGCCCTGGTGCGCGGGCTGCTGAAGCAGCCCGCGGGCATCGCCCTGTTGGGCTGTAAGTGGTGGACTTTGAAGAGTTGGACTGCAAATTGTCGAATAGCCATATTGCCATCCGATCAAATCACATTGCCTTTTGTCTGCAAGTTTCAGGGCGGTGTGGTGATGCGTGGTAAAAATGAATGCTCTATTAATCTTTCTAAAAACCTTGCTGGCTGATATTTAAATCATAGAGAAACAGTATAAAACTACTATGTGAAACATCAAATCAAATCAGGGGGTGCTAGTAATCCCCGAGTGCGGCTCGGCTACCATCAGTTACGAAAACTGCACCTGGGAAATTAATAGCACTTGCTATTTAACTTAATCGTTTTGCTATTTCGAGTTGCACAATTCATGGTGTGTGTGTGACCTAAACGGGCTTCCAATTAAGCAGCCTGCAGCTCCAGCTTAGGGATCGTTACAGTTTTCAGGCCAACTCTACATTTCCCAGTTACAAAGGCCACATCGTCATAATTAGTCAGTAAGCGACAGCGGCATAATGCTTGCTCGGAGGCGTCAACGAAAATGTGTAATCTAAATCTAGTCATCTGTGAGAAACCATAGCATCTGAGTACTGAAAATAAATACCAATCTTTGTTCATCTTCTCAACGATTTGATCATCCCATTTGATCGTAGATCGCCAAACTTCCTGCAGCAATATCTTTTAATTAATCAGGAAGGGGCATAAACATACCCAGTGACAAAAATTTTAGCAACTCGCGATTCCATGGCAGTCGCAAAACTTCGGTGATCTCTTTGTCCACCTTCTTAAAGCTTACAGGTTTACAATGTTGGGTCTATTAGAGGCCCAACTTTAAGTCAAAACCTCCTGCCTTATGAATCACAATCACGCCTTTCACCAGTTGCTTCATCTCCTTCTCGTTATCCGTGGAGTCGAGATAGTCATCAACGTAGTGCCCTTTCTTAATGGCTTTGACTGCTTGTGGATGATGACATGAAACAAAATCGACGTATCGTATTACGACGAATAATACAAGTAGCCGTGCATGGAGATGATGTGGCACCAAAGGTCATCGAGGTGATCTTATAAGTTTCTGAGGGCTTCTTTCTTTCCATTACCCTCCAAAGGAAGCACTGGGCGTTTTGATCCTGATCATTTACTTAATCTGCAGGAACATTTCCCTGATATCTGCAGTAACGGCTACTTCTCTTTTTCGGAACCTAAGCAGGACATCAACTAATGAATTCGACAGATCTTGGCCAGTCAGTTATTCGGTATTCAGAGAGTATTTTCCAAGTTTGTTGATATTTCGAACGCTAAAATGTAGGAGATACCAGACTCGACCAACTGGTGCCTGAGCAGTTTTCTTGGCATAATCTTTTTCCAAGATGTTATGCATAATTCTGCTTCGTGTAGTCTACTGCGCATCTCGGATCAAAATCCATCATCTTAATCAACCGTAATCTATTTTCGACGTTTCTCTTGTTGTTGGGTTGGGAAGCTTGATGTCGTCGTTCCTCCACAGCAAAGCAGACTCCCAGTGGCCGTCGATTTTCTTCGACTTACGTAGTATCGAGAATGCGAAGTGCTCGTCGTTCTTCTGGAGAATATCTAGGTAGCTTAGAATTATTGATGCTATCAAGTCTAAATTAATTCTCTTATATGAAGTGAAGTTCATCCTCTTCTTCGGACTGAAGTGACAAGCAAACTCGGGCATAATCTTCCTCGAAATTGACGATGAAACTCCATGCAGAATCCAACTAAGTTCAGTGAGAGAGACGACAAGCTCGTCCTTCCTGCCTTCTTTTATATCTTTTCGGACGAGATCGGTCGTTTGTATGTAACTGATTTGAAGGACTTCGGTGGTTGTGGTTCTATGCCGCCTATCCGATCCCGCAAGCGGAGCGCATTGATTTGTCATTACAGGCGGGATGAAACGATTTGGGCGCCTTTTTAATTCTAGCAAGCGGGGCGTAAGGGTGGGTAGGATACCCACTTAGGATCGGGAATCTCCACGTTTTTCACGGATCTTAACCTGGACTTCTATTTTAATATTTGTTTTCTGGAGTTTTCTAAATCCAAATACTATTTTTAAACATTATACACCTCCTACTGGGAGAACAATTATGTCAATCAGTCAGTGAGTGAGTGGTAACTGGTAATCGAGCTATAAATGCTGGGTTTTCTGTAAATTTGTTAACTTGTCACAGGCAGTAATCTAATGGCCCATGTTATCACAGAAAACGCACCTAGCTTTATGCTTGGGTTCCTTCGTGCTGTTTGTCAAAACTACCTAATCGGGCATCTTCTTCTCCGAGTTGATCACCACGATCGGTCGTTTGTATGTTACTGATTTAGAGGACTTCGGTGGTGGTGGTTCTATGCCGCCCTTCCAAGTCCGCAAGCGGAGCTCATTGATTCATTATTGCAGGCGGGATGGAACGATCCGTTTTATTTTAACAAGAGGGGTCTAACGATTTAGCGTTTATTTTTCTGCGGGTGGCTTCGTGGTTTTCAGTTTGTATCGCGGCCATTTTGTTTTTCCACTATTTTTAATATTTTAGAATCTTCTACAGCACACGGTGAACCCTTCATCAAGCAGAGCACACGACGTGTTAAAGTTGTCTTCAGGCCCCTGGACGGTTGCGGGAAGCACTTTCAAAATGACTCGTTTGGAACTTGCCGACCAGATGTTTGCGGTAGTCGCGGTAGTATCTGGGTCTTTCTTCTATTCGATCTCCGTCTCCATTCAGACATCACGGTGAAGTAACTTATAGTGACTACCTCTGCAAGTTGAGCACCTTCGACTTGCATCTATCTCGATAATGAGTAGCTTTCAAGCATCATTAACATATTTTCCGCTTGCAGATCCACTCCCAGCGTTGGTTAACGTCTTCTCTTTTGAACTTGTCACAGGCAGAAGGTAATCTGATGGCCCGTGTCATCACAAAAACGCACTAAGCTTGTTGCTTGGGTTTTATCTTCGTGTTGTTCGTCAAATCCTTCGTCAAAACCTTATCGGGCTAAATCGGTCGTTTGTATGTAACTGATTTGAAGGACTTCGGAGGTTGTGGTTCTATGCCACCTATCCGATCCCGCAAGCGGAGCGCATTGATTTGTCATTACAGGCGGGATGAAACAATTTGGGCGCCCTTTTATTTTTAGCAAGCGGGGTGTAAGGGTTGGTACCCACTTAGGATCGGGAACCTTCACGTTTTTCACGGATCTTAACCTGGACTTTAATTTTTAATATTTTTTCTATAGTTTTTTAAATCCAAATACTTTTTTCATACATAATACCCCTCTTTTCCACCTCCTTCTGCGAAAACAATTATGTCAATCAGTCAGTGAGTGAGTGGTACCTGGTAACCGAGCTATAATTAATGCTGGGTTTTCTGTAATTTTGTAAACCTGCCACAGGCAGTAATCTAATAGCCCGTGTTATCACATAAAGCGCACCTAGCTTTATGCTTGCGTTCCTTCGTGCTGTTCCTCAAAACTACCTAATCGGGCATCTGTCGTTTGTATGTAACTGATTTAGAGGACTTCGGTGGTGGTGGTTCTATGCCGCCTTTCCGAGTCCGCAAGCGGAGCTCATTGATTCGTTATTGCAGGCGGGATGAAAGGATCCGTTTTATTTTTAGCAATAGGGTCTTACGATTTAGCGTTTATTTTCCTGCGGGTTTTCAGTAATTTTGTATGGCGGCCATTTTGGTTTTCCGCCATTTTGAAAGTTTTTTCCTTCCATTAGGATCTGCTTAGAGTACTCTACAACTTTAGTTTGAGCACCATCTACCTATGTAGAACCATTTTGGCGGGCACTACCCCGTCATGAGGATCTTGACCTGGACTTCAATTTTTTTTTCTGATAGGTTTCTAAATTGTAAATACATTTTCCATACATTGAACCCCTCTACAAATTCTCCTTTTTGGTAATAAAAATGTGGCGGTACTTGGAAAATAATCCTACTTTCAATTTCAGTGTTACCATCTTTTCGATATAAAAATAGTCAATATTATTAGTATTAGCAGAATCTAATGGTTTTAGATACAAAATAAAAAAAATGCAGCTATTTCTATTCTACAAATTTTTGGGGTAAATCTCGAAAAGTACCTTGAAAATGGGTAATTTTTTTTACAGGGCACTACTACTTGATACTTTGCATAATTCGTCAATACATGGCAACAAGTGGTTTTTTTGCATTTTGGGGTAAATCTCAAAAGTTACCCTGAAATGGGGTAAAAATATTCTACCAATCAATACACTGTACCTATACCTACAGCCGTTCTATGAACCTCAAAACGCTCCAGTGTTTCCATCTGGAAGAAAATCGACTGTATGGTGGGTTTTCTGTAATTCTGTATGGCGGCCATTTTGTTTTTCCGCCATTTTAAATTTTTTTTTTGCGCTTCAGAATCTGCTTAGAGTCCTCTTCAACTTTAGTTTGAGCACCATCTACCTATGTAGTACCATTTTGGCGGGTAGTACTCCGTCATGAGGATCTTGACCTGGACGTCCACTTTTAATTTTTGTCTAATAGTTTTCTAAATTCTAAATACTTTTTCTCTACACTGTACCCATCTCTACAAATGCTCCTTTTTAGTATTAAAAATGTAAGGTACTTGAAAAAAAAACCTACTTTCAATTTCAGTGTTGCCATCTTTTCGATATAAAATAGTCAAATGTCATTAGTATTAGCAAAATCTAATGGTTTTTAATGAAAAAGATTTAAAAATGCCGCTATTTCTATTTTTCACATTTTTGGGGTAAATCTCGAAAAATACCCTGAAAATGGGTAATTTTTTTACAGAGCACTACTACTTGATATGTTGCATAATTCGTCAATACATGCAGGCAACAAGTGGTTATTTATTTAATGTCATTAGTATTAGCAAAATCTTATGGTTTTTAATGAAAAAGATTTAAAAATGCCGCTATTTCTATTTTTCACATTTTTGAGGTAAATCTCGAAAAATACCCTGAAAATGGGTAGTTTTTTTACAGGGCACTACTACTTGATATGTTGCATAATTCGTCAATACATGCAGGCAACAAGTTTTTTTTTTTTGCATTTTGGGGTAAATCTTAAAAGTTACCTTGAAATGGGGTAAAAATATTCTACCAATCAATACGTCGTACCAATACCCACAGCCGTTCTATGAACCTCAAAACGCTCCAGTGTTTCCATCTGGAAGAAAATCGACTATATGCTGGGTTTTCAGTAATTCTATATGGCGACCATTTTGTATTTCCGCCATTTTGAATTTTTTTTCGCGCTTCAGGATCTGCTTGAAGTCCTCTACAACTTTAGTTCGAGCACCATCTACCTATGTAGTACCATTTGGCGGGCAGTACTCCGTCATGAGGATCTTGACCTGGACTTCCACTTTTAATTTTTTTTCTTATCGTTTTTTAAATTTTGGATACTTTTTCCATACATCATACTCCTCTACAACTGCTCCTTTTTGGTAATAAAAATGTGGCTTTACCTGAAAATTAACCTCACTTTAAATTCCAGTGTTGCCATTTTTTCGATATAAAAATAGTCAAATGTCATTAGTATTGGCAAAATCTAATGGTTATTGATAAAAAATATTTAAAAATGCCGCTATTTCTAATTTCCACATTTTTGGGGTAAATCTCAAAAAGTACCCTGAAAATGGGTATTTTTTTTTATTGGGCACTACTACTTAATATGTTGCATAATTCGTCAATACATGGCAACTTTCTCAAGTGTCGCAAACTGCCTCAAAATAGCCTTGAAATATTTTAAAAATGTATAAAATTTTCAAAATGGCCGCCACCGCGTCCGCCATATTGATTTTTCGATTGTTCATATTTTTCCTATATTAAGCAGCATATACTGCGTGCAAGCACGTTTTGATATTCTATCTCACTTGCACCCAGCCGCCGCAATAGGACTTGAAAAAAGGGCATCTCGAAAATGACTTTTTCCTCTGCAGGTTTCAGGGTTGCCAGAGGTTGTCAACTAAAATACCAAAATGTCACTTGCATACAGACTATACACGAACCCTTACACTCGGAATTTCCAAAAAGTGGTTATTTCACTTTTTTGCATTTTGGGGTAAAAGTTACCCCGAAATGGGGTAAAAATATTCTACCAATCAATACGTTGTATCTATACCTACAGCTGTTCTATGAACCTTAAATCGCTCCAGTGTTGCCATCTCCGAGTGCGGCTCGGCTACCATCAATTACGAAAACTGCACCTGGGAAATTAATAGCACTTGCTATTTAACTTAATCGTTTTGCTATTTCGAGTTGCACAATTCATGGTGTGTGTGTGACCTAAACGGGCTTCCAATTAAGCAGCCTGCAGCTCCAGCTTAGGGATCGTTACAGTTTTCAGGCCAACTCTACATTTCCCAGTTACAAAGGCCACATCGTCATAATTAGTCAGTAAGCGACAGCGGCATAATGCTTGCTCGGAGGCGTCAACGAAAATGTGTAATCTAAATCAAGTCATCTGTGAGAAACCATAGCATCTGAGTACTGAAAATAAATACCAATCTTTGTTCATCTTCTCAACGATTTGATCATCCCATTTGATCGTAGATCGCCAAACTTCTTGCAGTAATATCTTTTAATTAATCAGGACGGGGCATAAACATACCCAGTGACAAAATTTTTAGCAACTCGCGATTCCTTGGCGGTCGCAAAACTTCGGTGATCTCTTTGTCCACCTTCTTAAAGCTGAGATCAAACCCTAAAATGTCTGTGGCTGGTTTACAATGTTGGGTCTATTAGAGGCTCAACTTTAAGTCAAAATCTCCTTCCTTATGAATCACAATCACGCCTTTCACCAGTTGCTTCATCTCCTTCTCGTTATCCGTGGAATCGAGATAGTCATCAACGTAGTGCCTTCTCTTAATGGCTTTGACTGCTTGTGGATGATGACATGAAACAAAATCGACGTATCGAATTACGACTAATAATACAATTAGCCGTGCATGGAGATGATGTGGCACCAAAGGTCATCAAGGTGATCTTATAAGTTTCTAAGGGCTTCTTTCTTTCCATTACCCTCCAAAGGAAGCACTGGGCGTTTTGATCCTGATCATTTACTTAATCTCCTTTGGGTGAAACTACTACAGCCCCTGCAGAGTCAGTTGCCACCTCGGGGATGGCGAACCGCCCGGTCACATTGTCTGTTAGGGACGTTAAGTCAACTGTTAGAGGTATCGTTCGTGGTAAATCCCCGGGGCATGATGGGCTCAGTATAGAGCATTTGCGGCATGCAGGTGTACATCTCCCGCGAGTGCTATCCATGCTGTTTAACTTTTGTATAGGGCATTCATACCTTCCTCATGATATGATGAAAACAATTGTTACGCCTATAATCAAGGACAGGACAGGAGACAGTGCGGATCCTAACAACTATAGACCAATATCGTTAGCTACAATTATAGCTAAGGTGCTGGACAGTTTGCTTGATCGACAGCTTAGTCAATCCAGACATACATGATACACAATTTGGCTTTGAGCCCAATTTATCTACAGAAAGTACAATCCTGTCGCTCAAGCATACTGTTCGGTACTACACAGATAGAAAAACGCCTGTCTATGCATGTTACATGTCCAAGGCACAATGTTACCTTATGTTAATGTAATATTAAAACTTTTCACTTGCGTTTTTTTCTCGTGAAATAGTTACTTGAAGTTAGCACGCAGCAGCACCCACCGAAAACATTCTATACAAAACGGTCATGTTTGTGACGTCACCAACCACGATTTCAGGCGCGAAATTATATCCCTAAATTTTGCATTTAAGTACATGACATGTGTCATACAAAATATTATTTCTTATTCGTTATTCTATCTGACTGTTAGGTGCATTTTATCTGAAAATGAAAAAAAAAATCTTTATGTTCCCCTGATTTCATCGTGTGATAAAACTAAATTAATACATTTTTTTTCTGTTCCATCATGCTTACGTGTCCGCAGCGATCAAGCTCAAATTTTCTATCAAAATTGCTGACTTATGCATATTCCCTATATTTGTGTCTTGGAAGCGTGAAGTTCTTCACCGTACGAACTCGTTCAAGGTTGATGGATCCTGTATCTGTCATAATAAGTGTCAGAGAGACGATCTTGCCAGGTTGTTACAGCCGCCCACCGCACCCTTAAACGCCAACTCGACGCTTCAACCTCTGGCACCTACCACGTTGGCTACACTGCTCTCTACAAGTGACACGGTGAACCCTTCATCAAGCAGAGCACACGACGTGTTAAAATTGGCTTCAGGCCCCTGGACGGTTACGGGAAGCACTTACAAAAAGACTCGTTTGGAACTTGCCGACCCAGATGTTTGCGGTAGTCGCGGTAGTCTCTGGATCTTTCTTCTATTCGGTCTCCGTCTCCATTCAGACATCACGGTGAAGTAACTTATGGTGACTACCTTTGTAAGTTGAGCAACCCGACCTTCGACTTGCATCTATCTCGATAATGAGTAGCTTTCAAGCATCATAAACGTATTTTCCGCTTGCAGATCCACTCCCAGCGTTGGTTAACGTCTCCTCTTTTGAACTTGTCACAGGCAGAAGGTAATCTGATGGCCCGTGTCATCATAAAAACGCACTTAGCTTGTTGCTTGGGTTTTATCTTCGTGTTGTTCGTCAAATCCTTCGTCAAAACCTTATCGGGTGAAATCGGTCGTTTGTATGTAACTGATTTGAAGGACTTCGGTGGTTGTGGTTTTATGCCATTATCCGATTCCGATTTTGAAAAAATTCCGTCATGAGGATCTTGAACTGGACTTCCACCTTTAATTTTTTTTTCTTATAGTTTTCTAAATTTTGAATACTTTTTCCATACATCATACTCCTCTACAACTGCTCCTTTTTGGTATTAAAAATGTTAGGTACTGGGAAAATAAACCTACTTTCAATTTCAGTGTTGCCATCTTTTCGATATAAAATAGTCAAATGTCATTAGTATTAGCAAAATCTTATGGTTTTTAATGAAAAAGATTTAAAAATGCCGCTATTTCTATTTTTCACATTTTTGAGGTAAATCTCGAAAAATACCCTGAAAATGGGTAATTTTTTTACAGGGCACTACTACTTGATATGTTGCATAATTCGTCAATACATGCAGGCAACAAGTTTTTTTTTTTTGCATTTTGGGGTAAATCTTAAAAGTTACCTTGAAATGGGGTAAAAATATTCTACCAATCAATACGTCGTACCAATACCCACAGCCGTTCTATGAACCTCAAAACGCTCCAGTGTTTCCATCTGGAAGAAAATCGACTATATGCTGGGTTTTCAGTAATTCTATATGGCGACCATTTTGTATTTCCGCCATTTTGAATTTTTTTTCGCGCTTCAGGATCTGCTTGAAGTCCTCTACAACTTTAGTTCGAGCACCATCTACCTATGTAGTACCATTTGGCGGGCAGTACTCCGTCATGAGGATCTTGACCTGGACTTCCACTTTTAATTTTTTTTCTTATCGTTTTTTAAATTTTGGATACTTTTTCCATACATCATACTCCTCTACAACTGCTCCTTTTTGGTAATAAAAATGTGGCTTTACCTGAAAATTAACCTCACTTTAAATTCCAGTGTTGCCATTTTTTCGATATAAAAATAGTCAAATGTCATTAGTATTGGCAAAATCTAATGGTTATTGATAAAAAATATTTAAAAATGCCGCTATTTCTAATTTCCACATTTTTGGGGTAAATCTCAAAAAGTACCCTGAAAATGGGTATTTTTTTTTATTGGGCACTACTACTTAATATGTTGCATAATTCGTCAATACATGGCAACTTTCTCAAGTGTCGCAAACTGCCTCAAAATAGCCTTGAAATATTTTAAAAATGTATAAAATTTTCAAAATGGCCGCCACCGCGTCCGCCATATTGATTTTTCGATTGTTCATATTTTTCCTATATTAAGCAGCATATACTGCGTGCAAGCACGTTTTGATATTCTATCTCACTTGCACCCAGCCGCCGCAATAGGACTTGAAAAAAGGGCATCTCGAAAATGACTTTTTCCTCTGCAGGTTTCAGGGTTGCCAGAGGTTGTCAACTAAAATACCAAAATGTCACTTGCATACAGACTATACACGAACCCTTACACTCGGAATTTCCAAAAAGTGGTTATTTCACTTTTTTGCATTTTGGGGTAAAAGTTACCCCGAAATGGGGTAAAAATATTCTACCAATCAATACGTTGTATCTATACCTACAGCTGTTCTATGAACCTTAAATCGCTCCAGTGTTGCCATCTCCGAGTGCGGCTCGGCTACCATCAATTACGAAAACTGCACCTGGGAAATTAATAGCACTTGCTATTTAACTTAATCGTTTTGCTATTTCGAGTTGCACAATTCATGGTGTGTGTGTGACCTAAACGGGCTTCCAATTAAGCAGCCTGCAGCTCCAGCTTAGGGATCGTTACAGTTTTCAGGCCAACTCTACATTTCCCAGTTACAAAGGCCACATCGTCGTAATTAGTCAGTAAGCGACAGCGGCATAATGCTTGCTCGGAGGCATCAACGAAAATGTTTAATCTAAATCTAGTCATCTGTGAGAAACCATAGCATCTGAGTACTGAAAATAAATACCAATCTTTGTTCATCTTCTCAACGATTTGATCATCCCATTTGATCGTAGATCGCCAAACTTCCTGCAGCAATATCTTTTAATTAATCAGGAAGGGGCATAAACATACCCAGTGACAAAATTTTTAGCAACTCGCGATTCCTTGGCGGTCGCAAAACTTCGGTGATCTCTTTGTCCACCTTCTTAAAGCTTACAGGTTTACAATGTTGGGTCTATTAGAGGCCCAACTTTAAGTCAAAACCTCCTGCCTTATGAATCACAATCACGCCTTTCACCAGTTGCTTCATCTCCTTCTCGTTATCCGTGGAGTCGAGATAGTCATCAACGTAGTGCCTTCTCTTAATGGCTTTGACTGCTTGTGGATGATGACATGAAACAAAATCGACGTATCGTATTACGACGAATAATACAAGTAGCCGTGCATGGAGATGATGTGGCACCAAAGGTCATCGAGGTGATCTTATAAGTTTCTGAGGGCTTCTTTCTTTCCATTACCCTCCAAAGGAAGCACTGGGCGTTTTGATCCTGATCATTTACTTAATCTGCAGGAACATTTCCCTGATATCTGCAGTAACGGCTACTTCTCTTTTTCGGAACCTAAGCAGGACATCAACTAATGAATTAGACAGATCTTGGCCAGTCAGTTATTCGGTATTCAGAGAGTATTTTCCAAGTTTGTTGATATTTCGAACGCTAAAATGTAGGAGATACCAGACTCGACCAACTGGTGCCTGAGCAGTTGTCTTGGCATAATCCTTTTCCAAGATGTTATGCATAATTCTGCTTCGTGTAGTCTATTGCGCATCTCGGATCAAAATCCATCATCTTAATCAAGCGTAATCTATTTTCGACGTTTCTCTTGTTGTTGGGTTGGGAAGCTTGTAGGCATAATCTTCCTCGAAATTGACGATGAAACTCCATGCAGAATCCAACTAAGTTCAGTGAGAGAGACGACAAGCTCGTCCTTCCTGCCTTCTTTTATACCTTTTCGGACGAGATCGGTCGTTTGTATGTTACTGATTTAGAGGACTTCGGTGGTGGTGGTTCTTTGCCGCCCTTCCAAGTCCGCAAGCGGAGCTCATTGATTCATTATTGCAGGCCGGATGGAACGATCCGTTTTATTTTAGCAAGAGGGGTCTAACGATTTAACGTTTATTTTCAGTTTGTATCGCGGCCATTTTGTTTTTCCGCTATTTTTAATATTTTAGAATCTTCTACAGCACACGGTGAACCCTTCATCAAGCAGAGCACACGACGTGTTAAAGTTGCCTTCAGGCCCCTGGACGGTTGCGGGAAGCACTTTCAAAAAGACTCGTTTGGAACTTGCCGACCAGATGTTTGCGGTAGTCGCGGTAGTCTCTGGGTCTTTCTTCTATTCGGTCTCCGTCTCCATTCAGACATCACGGTGAAGTAACTTATGGTGACTACCTCTGCAAGTTGAGCACCCCGACCTTCGACTTGCATCTATCTCGATAATGAGTAGCTTTCAAGCATCATAAACGTATTTTCCGCTTGCAGATCCACTCCCAGCGTTGGTTAACGTCTTCTCTTTTGAACTTGTCACAGGCAGAAGGTAATCTGATTGCCCGTGTCATCACAAAAACGCACTTAGCTTGTTGCTTGGGTTTTATCTTCGTGGTGTTCGTCAAATCCTTCGTCAAAACCTTATCGGGCGAAATCGGTCGCTTGTATGTAACTGATTTGAAGGGCTTCGGTGGTTGTGGTTCTATGCCGCCTATCCGATCCCGCAAGCGGAGCGCATTGATTTGTCATTACAGGCGGGATGAAACAATTTGGGCGCCCTTTTATTTTTAGCAAGCGGGGTGTAAGGGTTGGTACCCACTTAGGATCGGGAACCTTCACGTTTTTCACGGATCTTAACCTGGACTTTAATTTTTAATATTTTTTCTGGAGTTTTTTAAATCCAAATACTTTTTTCATACATAATACCCCACTTTTCCACCTCCTTCTGCGAAAACAATTATGTCAATCAGTCAGTGAGTGAGTGGTACCTGGTAACCGAGCTATAATTAATGCTGGGTTTTCTGTAATTTTGTAAACCTGCAACAGGCAGTAATCTAATAGCCCGTGTTATCACATAAAACGCACCTAGCTTTATGCTTGGGTTCCTTCCTCAAAACTACCTAATCGGGCATCTGTCGTTTGTATGTAACTGATTTAGAGGACTTCGGTGGTTGTAGTTCTATGCCGCCTTTCCGAGTCCGCAAGCGGAGCTCATTGATTCGTTATTGCAGGCGGGATGAAAGGATCGGTTTTATTTTTAGCAAGAGGGTCTTACGATTTAGCGTTTATTTTCCTGCGGGTTTTCAGTAATTTTGTATGGCGGCCATTTTGGTTTTCCGCCATTTTGAAAGTTTTTTCCTTTCATTAGGATCTGCTTAGAGTACTCTACAACTTTAGTTTGTACCTATGTACAACTTTACTTTAGTACCTATGTAGAACCATTTTGGCGGGCACTACCCCGTCATGAGGATCTTGACCTGGATTTCAATTTTTTTTTTTTGATAGGTTTCTAAATTGTAAAAAAATATGGCGGTACTTGGAAAATAATCCTACTTTCAATTTCAGTGTTACCATCTTTTCGATATAAAAATAGTCAAATGTTATTAGTATTAGCAGAATCTAATGGTTTTAGATACAAAATATAAAAAATGCCGCTATTTCTATTCCACGAATTTTTGGGGTAAATCTCGAAAAGTACCCTGAAAATGGGTAATTTTTTTTACAGGGCACTACTACTTGATATTTTGCATAATTCGTCAATACATGGCAACAAGTGGTTATTTTTTTTTGCATTTTGGGGTAAATCTCAAAAGTTACCCTGAAATGGGGTAAAAATATTATACCAATCAATACACTGTACCTATACCTACAGCCGTTCTATGAACCTCAAAACGCTCCAGTGTTTCCATCTGGAAGAAAATCGACTGTATGGTGGGTTTTCTGTAATTCTGTATGGCGGCCATTTTGTTTTTCCGCCATTTTAATTTTTTTTTTGCGCTTCAGAATCTGCTTAGAGTCCTCTTCAACTTTAGTTTGAGCACCATCTACCTATGTAGTACCATTTTGGCGGGCAGTACTCCGTCATGAGGCTCTTGACCTGGACCTCCACTTTTAATTTTTGTCTAATAGTTGTCTAAATTCTAAATACTTTTTCTCTACACTGTACCCATCTACAAATGCTCCTTTTTAGTATTAAAAATGTAAGGTACTTGAAAAATAAACCTACTTTCAATTTCAGTGTTGCCATCTTTTCGATATAAAATAGTCAAATGTCATTAGTATTAGCAAAATCTAATGGTTTTTAATGAAAAAGATTTAAAAATGCCGCTATTTCTATTTTTCACATTTTTGGGGTAAATCTCGAAAAATACCCTGAAAATGGATAATTTTTTTTACAGGGCACTACTACTTGATATGTTGCATAATTCGTCAATACATGCAGGCAACAAGTGGTTATTTAATTTTTTTTGCATTTTGGGGTAAATCTCAAAAGTTACCCTGAAATGGGGTAAAAATATTCTACCAATCAATACATTGTACTTATACCTACAACCGTTCTATGAACCTCAAAACGCTTCAGTGTTTCCATCTGGAAGAAAATCGACTATATGCTGGGTTTTCTGTAATTCTGTATGGCGGCCATTTTGTTTTTCCGCCATTTTGAATTTTTTTTCGCGCTTCAGGATCTGCTTGGAGTCCTCTACAACTTTAGTTTGGGCACCATCTACCTATGTAGTACGATTTTGGCGGGCAGTACTCCGTCATGAGGATCTTGACCTGGACTTCCACTTTTATTTTTTTTTCTGATAGTTTTCTAAATTCTGAATACTTTAACCATACATCATACTCCTCTACAACTGCTCGTTTTTGGTATTAAAAATGTAAGGTACTTGGAAAATAAACCTACTTTCAATTTCAGTGTTGCCATCTTTTCGATGTTAAAATAGTCAAATGTCATTAGTATTGGCAAAATCTAATGGTTTTTGATAAAAAATATTTAAAAATGCCGCTATTTCCATTTTTCACATTTTTGGGGTAAATCTCAAAAAGTACCCTGGAAATGGGTAATTTTTTTTTACAGGGCACTACTTCTTGATGTGTTGCATAATTCGTCAATACATGGCAACTTTCTCAAGTGTCGTAAACTGCCTCAAAACAGCCTTTAAATATTTGAAAAATGTATAAAATTTACAAAATGGCCGCCATCGCGTCCGCCATATTGGTTTTTCGATTGTTCATATTTTTCCTATATTAAGCAGCATATACTGCGTGCAATGACGTTTCGATTTTCTATCTCACTCGCACCCAGCCGCCGCAATAGGACTTGAAAAAAGGGCATCTCGAAAATGTCTTTTTCCTCTGCAGGTTTCAGGGTTGCCAGACGTTGTCAACCAAAATACCAAAATATCACTTGTATACAGACTATACATGAACCCTCATACTCGGAATTTCCAAAAAGTGGTTATTTCACTTTTTTGCATTTTGGGGTAAATCTCAAAAGTTACCCCGAAATGGGGTAAAAATATTCTACCAATCAATACATTGCACCTATACCTGCAGCCGTTCTATGAACCTCAAATCGCTCCAGTGTTGCCATCTGGAAGAAAATCGACTTAAAAAATGGCGTGTTTTCGTACCTCAAACAAAATGGCCTCTACAACAGGCGCCATCTTGAATTTTTAAAAAGTTTCCCCGATTGGTAAAAATTGAGGGTAATTGTGGTGAAACGGTAAAAAAAATATTCTCAAACTAAAAAACACTTTAAAGCTGTGGCCCCGCGGTTTGGGGTCCAAAAACCGTTTTTTTCAAAACTCTCCGGCGCGGCCACCATTTTGTTTTTGTGTTCTTTTAATAATTTTCTAAATTTTAAATGTCAAGTTTTACCACTCTTGTAAGTTTGAGCAAAATCGGTTGGAAAACAAAAAAGTTACAAACTTCGTCACAGCCGCCATCTTGTTTTTCCCAAATGTCATAATTTTTCCCCAGTTCGATTGAGGTTTTGCACATTTTCCCCAAACATCACTATACCCTTTTCCACCTCCTTCTGGGAGAACAATCATGTCAATCAGTCAGTCAGTCAGTGGTAATTGAGCTATATATAGTATAATATATCCACCCATAAGGAAGGCCTGTGCCCCAGCAGTGGGGACATTAAATATGGCTGATTGACAAATCAAATATGAGTAAACAATTTTATTTTAGTTTCACAATTTTGTCGTTTTAAATTGAGATTCAATGCCAAAGCTCTCAAAATTTCTCTATTAGTATAATAAATAAATTATCTTGATTGGTCAAAACCTTATTAATTCTTTGATAAATATGAATTATGCTGGCTTCTTGCATTATTTCTTTGCTGAAATAAAAGAAAACAAGGTTTGTTTTGCCAAATATCGTAATAAGTAAGTATTATGGAAAATCATTGTTATGGATAATAACATTATTTTAAATGGCATGGTATGGCAAATAAAATTATGTAATAAGAACAATATGTCATTTGATTGTTTATGGCCAATGAAATTAGTGAAAATAAATTTATGTCATTTGTTAGTTATGGCAAATAAAACATTATGTTTAATGAATTTATGGCATATGCAATTATGGCAAATGAAATTATTGCATTTAAAATTAGGGAAAACATTAGTAAACCGTCTGGTACGATCTTCAGTCTGTAAAAATTCAAAGTCTATACAAACTGATGAAGTGGACTGATGCCAGACTGATCATGTAGTTTCCCTATTAGTTAGCTCGGTGGCGCAGTGGTTTAGCGCCTGGCCCAGCGATTGCGGAAGTTAAGCAACGTGTGAAAATGTATTATATCGAGCTCTTCCGTGCCTCAGAAGGCACGTTAAGCCGTTGGTCCCGGCTGCATTTGCAGTCGTTAACACCCACCAATCCGCATTGGGCCCGCGTGGTGGGTTATGGCCCGTCCTCCTTACCACCCATAAGGAAGGCCTGTGCCCCCGGTGGGGACATCAAAAATGGCTGATGGACAACTATGAATACTATAGGTACTGCTATTTTTTTTCTCGCAGTCAATGGTAAAAAGTAGAGTACACAACTCGTGAAAAAAAAAATTCATCTCGTCCTTTGTATCTCTCGCTTCGCTCAGGATTCTACTTTTGAATCCCTCACTATGCTCGGGATCCAACTTAGTCCCTCGAACTAAATTCCCTCTTTTTTCACTTGTTGTATAATCTACTATTTTACCATCGGCACTCGAAAAAGTGCGTTTAATTCAACGATAAGAGTGAATAAAACGCTGTTTTATTCACCGAGTAAATAAAAATATTTTGAAATTGGAACATCGCGCATCGTATGAATTAATATGTAGAAAAAAAATAAAATGTGCTGAAAGTATGGAGCTATTCCATAGATAAAGCCATTATACAAATAAATAAAAAAAAATATCCCGCCAATTTTATTTAGGTTCTTTTTAGTGTCTTATCTTTGGGTTCTTTTCTAAAAAATATCCCGCCAAATTAATTAAAAATAGGTGACTATGTAGTAAGGCAAATAGTTACTATTTTGTCACTTTGAAAACCCCTCATTCTAGACTCGCAGCACAAATTTACCAATGGTCTCTAGTTTAGTGCTCTATACTTTAGTGGGCAATGATAATTTGTTGAACCAGATTGAATAATGGGAGACCTAATAATACTAAAAATAATACTTCTAAAAAATAGATACTTTCGCTCGTGTATTGTGTTTCTGTAGTGTATCTAGCAAAGGAACTGAATTGCTTTCTACGTACTAATTGGGAGCACTCTAGCAGCAAGAGGCAGCAACTAATTAGATGAAATAAATACGAGCTTGCCAACACGGGCCCGTATAAAGAGGACACGTCATCTATGAATCTGGAACATTAATATGCGTTAGTTTTATTGATTAATAATTAAATATATTATTAGTCATCTATTGATTCTTTTAATTAAGCTATTTTATCAAAAAAGAATCCTTTTTTCGCCATGTCCGTCTGTCTGTCAGGCTGTCCATCTGTCCGTCCGCGGCTTTTAAAGGCCCTTTTAGTACTACATTTATAATGTTGTAATTTGATATAAGAATACGTGTATTGTATTGTAAGTATATTAATCACGCCAAAAAATTGGTAAGTAGAATAAAATGTTGAATACGATCACTACATTACAGCTGAGAACGGGAAGGCTTTAAACATGCAATGTGAATTGCTTCCCGTACAACAAGGCTTGTATCGTGCTTTTCTCAAGAAATGCGAGGAAGTTTGATTTTAAAAAACAAGTTTTTTTCTTTTTTTTTTGCAGAAAGAAGAAAAGAGGAAAGACAATTTGAAAAAGAAAAATCTTTTTTTATTATTTTCCTAGGAAAAGGAAAAAGAACAAAAAAACATTTTATTTGTAAGAAATAAAAAAGAAGTATTTTTCAAATTCATTAATGTCCCCATATGTGAAACGACCAACGCACGCACTTCCCGCACTAAGTGGGTACCTATGTACATAGGGGAAGGTGGGGCACAGTGTAACTAAAAAGATATAATCCCTCGTGGAAATCAAATAATTAATGAAATGGCACTTTTAAAGTCTCTCAATATAACTTCAGTCCTTAGTCTCTCATTTGGAATCTAAATATCACGCTAATTAACCTTACAAACTATCAGAATAATCATTTTTAAAAAAGCAGTCTTTTGTTACATTGAACCCCAGGGTAGGGGCTCATTGTAACATACCCTGGGGTACTATATAACACGAAGGAGTACTATGTAACAATACTGCAAAACTTGTGTAGTAAAACATTTAAAATCTCAAAATTAACATAGAAATTCTAAAAAATTAACAAAAAATATCAAAATAAGGAATTATCAAAATAAACAATAATTATTTTAAAATTAACGTAGAAATTCTAATAAATCAACAAAGATGATTAAAATATGGAATTATCAAAATAAACAATAATTATTTCAAAATCTTCTAATAGAAATTCTAAAAATCAAGAAATAAAAAAGGAATAAAGAATTTTATTGTATTTCATACAAAATGCTATATTATTAAATTATATTTTCTTAAAGTTTTATGAGGAAATTTTGACTTTTTATTTTATTTGTCAAAGTAGGAGACGGCAAAATAATATATGACAAACGATAAAAAATATAAATAATTTATATATAACCTGTAAAACAAAAGGGGCACACTATAACTTGGTACACTGTACCCCGTTACACTGTACCCCATGGTATCGAAGTTTAAAAACAAACCTGCCCAAAATTTATAGGTAATAATTTCAGCCAAAATATCTAGTATTTAAACGTGTCATAATATAGCGGTACAATACAAAATAAACTTACTCACTAAAGCTGCAATAATGTAGGTTAAAACATAAATATACTATTGCTATTTTAAAATTTCAAAATACATAAAATATAACAGCCGTTTAAAATTTACGTACCCAGAGACAACTGTCAAAAATGACAACTGGCCTAAGATGGCGACAGATGTGTTTGACAATTCAGTTCAGAAACCCTAGTAAAATATTAGAAGGTCAAAGAGTTATAGCCACTGTTATACTGTGCCCCTTGTTACACTGAGCCCCACCTTCCCCTACCTATTGAAATTCATTACCACACTGCTTAAGTGACTTCACACTTGAGTAGTCGAGTAGGATCCTTCAATACTACCTACAATAATATTGTAAGACATAAGACATAAGAACCGCTTAGCCTTATAATCCGCGCGCGATGAGAATGGTAAGGGACCTTGTCAAAGTGAATTGAAAATGACTGTAAAGCAGTAGTCTATAGCGCCGCGCTGCGGCGTTAGCGGTACCGTGCGCGTCTCAGTTCCAAAAGGCATTATACCATTCTCATCGCGCGCAGATTATACCTCAATCTAATCTAAAACTCCATAGTTCGAGATCGGGGGCACACGTTAACGCTATAAAAATCTATAATAAACTCCCTAAAATAATTAAAGATGAAAATAATATAAATTTATTCATAAGAAAACTGAAAGAGTACTTACCTATTTGTTGGACAACTGTTTTTGTATTTGTATTGTAGTAGGTAGATAATGCATCAAGGGGATAAAGCAGTGTCTTACGTCACCGGCGTTATATTGGACCCTGAGCGTAACGAACGAGGGACTCTGGGGTTCAATAAGCCGCCCAAGACAAAGACAGAATTTATCACGGAGAATACGTAGAGTATTCTCTTCACACACTTACTTGATTAAATAAATACTTACTTGATTATGAACTTATGATAATTAATACATTCTATGACTTTAGTATTTATCACTTCGTTCTCTTCATTATCATACAACTGAACAGCTATATTGGTTCCCATAACAAATCTCTGACTATGTTGTGATCTAACCATTTCAATATCTGTAATATTATTCACTAGAACCTTCAGGTGTCCAATAATATTAAAGACCAAGAATGACAGAAATAAGTCAAATATACACATGGGAATGGAAATTACATAACTTAAATATAAATTCGTAATTGTCGATATCCAGAAATAGTTATCTTGTCTAAATCCGGGAAATAAGTAATAAACAGAAAATTCCAGGGTTGCATTTTCAACAAGGTTATTAGTGAATACACCCGATTTATAGTTGTTGTACACTGGCAATGCGTTGTATAAGACCATACCGTTTAACATCATCACAGTTACGATATGGGCATAGTAATATGATACTTTGTACACGGTAGCACTCATCTGTGGATAAAAGAAAAAAATAATTCTTTAGATTGGTTATAGCACTTGCAGTCTACCTATTTTTCTGAATACCTACATTACATTATTAACGTGTTAAGGTGGCACCCTGAGCGAAAGTGGCGCCGCGGTGAAATATTAAATTTTATTTAATATTATACACATTTTAATAATGTTTTACATGGAATTTTTAGGGCCCACAGTCTAGTATTTTTAGACGGTATCGTTACATTCCCCTTGTAATCACTGCTAGAAGTAGATAGCAAAACTGCTAAAAGTTTCCGTATTTGACACATTCATCTACTTCTAAAAATACTAGACCATGGGCCCTAAAAACTCCACGTAAAACATTATTAAAATCTTTTTCTATTAATAACTTATTAAATAAAAACCTCTGAGGGCGCCATGCGATACGGAGGGAAAGAACTTACTATATGCAATTAAATTGACAATAGGCAGTGATCCGAAGCAACTCCACTCGAGAATGTATGAAAAAGAGTCAATTATACAAATTATAATACGTCAATTTGTACCGCAAACGCTCTGAAGTTGGTCACTTCTGTTGTTCAAGCAACAAAGTTGGTGTGCGCGCGCGCGTATCGTCCCTGCACGAACTAAACGTTTGTCGTGCTCGTGATGGGCGGCGCCGGCGGTGGCGGCGTGCGCGCAGGCGATTTTAAACTAAACCTAGTGGTAAAGCGACGCTGTTGCCCATGATGATGATGATACAGTTTTAATTTAATCGCATTTTACCTCAAATGTTGTAGATAGGCAAATTTATTGACCGAGTGAGCGCGAGCGAAGCGTCTGCTTCAGCCTGCCTAGCATGACCGATTTATATCGCGTGATATAGCATTTTATCGACACTCAACTGTCAAATTCCTTTGTCTTTTTGACAGTTAAACGTGATAAAACGCTATATCACGCGATATAAATCAGTCATGCTAGGCAGGCTGCTTGGGCAAAAATTCTTTCGTATGTCCTTCCGGCTAGGCTGTCCGTTTGTTCTCCTCTACAGGCCGCATTTCTCAGCTGATTCTCGTGAAATTTTGTGAGCAGTTTCGAAAATTATAAAGATTTTTTTTGTCTAGCCAGTGTTCAGAAATTTTTCAAAATGGTGAAGATAATGTAAAAAGACATATTTCAGTCCGGTTTTCCGGCGCTGGCTGTTCTCCTTTTGTATTTTAAAAATAATTTGAATAGCGTAAATTCCACAAATAATAGTAGATTGTTATACAAGACGCTAAAATGACCCATTGCATACGAGGTAGTTTTATTCCCGAGCTTTAGCGAGGGAATAAATAGAAACTGAGTTACAATGGGTTTTAGCGTCGTGTGTTACACTATACTTTTCACTACGATTATGTATTCTGTGCTACGATCGCGAGTAAATAAAATACAATATTAAATAGTTTATACCTACTTCCGTAACCGAATCGACTCGTATTCTATCCTCCACTTCATAAACTTTTTGTACAATGTTTAAATAAGTAAATGATTTGTGCGTGACGGCAAAAGATAAAAAATATTTCTGTCACACAATTCAATCAGTTTGTACTTAATTATAGAAAAATTCTAAAGATTTCGCGCCATGGTACCTTTTTTTAATTTCTGCTGTAGCAGCTAAGCAACACAAACATGCATGCTACGATTCACTCAGTGCACAGAGTATAAATAAGTCTATGATTTCACCGAAGAGATGCTTTTAGTTCCATTTTCAAAAATAAGAATGAGAAACTGGGGGCTTATTACGAAAATAACGTGTCGTCAGTTGTAGTTATTACAAACTTTTTCAATGTAGCTATCGTAGTCCATTGACTATTGAACGAATAATGACGGATCTGCTAGAGAGAAACTGTCAAATTTACGCAGTCACTTTGCAATATTGCATACGCAAGTGCTTTGTAACCATTTTGTAATAGGAAACAATAAGAACGAAGCACGGACGCAGCGACGTCACGTCGAGCAAGTTTTTATTCGTGATTATGAATAAAAACTTTTTCGTTTTAGTAGGCTCATTGGTAATAGACAAACATTAAAAAAGAAAAATCTTTATCCCCTAGGGGTTATTATGCTATTTTATCTCGGCTCTTGTACGTTACAATGACGGACTTTTTGAGCAAGAGGAGTGAAAAATGATTTAAGTGATTGTAAGTAAAGTTGCAGGTTGCAGCACTTAAATCTATTCTGTGGTTGCAGTTGAAAATTCGGTTATTTTTTACCCGACTACGGCGAAGCCAAAACGGAGGGTATATGATTTTTCTGACTTCAATGAATTATAACTTTTTTTCACCGGGATAGTTATTTTTGGTCCATAGTAAAGGTCAACCCTAATGAGTAATGATAATAGGTATTATACTTGGAAACAAGTTTCATTCCTATAAAAAAAAGCAGGTCGAGGGAACAGTTGCATTGTCTTATCGTCCGCCCGCGCGGGTACCATAACATACGGCGGCGGCGGGCGGCGGCGGCGGGCGCCGACGGGTGGCGCGGCGGGCGGCAGCGAGGGTATAAGTAGATTGCTGGTTTATATTAGTATTATCAGTGTCTGACGGACAGAATAATGCTTGCTTGCAGTACATGTGTAAGCTCTAATCTATCGCTGTCGCGTTGCGGAAACAGAAGCAAATCTGCGTTTCATTTCATCACTACCAAAAATTACCCTCTGTAGTAATCAAGCAAAAAGATTAGATTCCAGCATTCAAAATTTACCTTTTCGTAGTTCGGCCCTTTATGCTTGAAATGGTCCAAGTCGAATGCTGTATAAAAAAAGTGTACCAGTTCACCATGCGCCTTTAAATAGAGAATCACATTTCTAACCTGGAATTTAATAAAGATTTTTTTTACTGTAGGTAAGTAAGTACCTAACATAGTTACTTAGTATAATATAGTCCAGTAGTCAGGTACTTAATTTTTCCTGGTTGATTTATTAGGATTTTTTGTACCTACATTCAAAGATATTAGAATTTTAACCTACATTAAATCTTCGAGTGCGACCTTGGAAACTGGGAGGAAGTTTAAAAAAAACACCAAAAAGTGGATCGAGACCTTGGGTTTTTGATAATATCTGAACTTCGGAAAAGAAAAGGATGTGGTTTAGGTACCTAACTAGTTAACAAAATATTCGTATTTTGGTGAGCAATTCAGTGACAAGTAGGTATAGGTAATAAAATTTGGCTTGTTTGATTCATCTTGAGAAGTACTCTTGGAAGATAGTGTCCAGGGTCTAATGATGGAGCAGGAATAAGGTAAGGCAACTTTAGAAACTTTTTTTTTTAATGGAACGCTAGTTAGGGTACGAAGACTACGAAGGTTGCTTAAGGCGAGGCCAGTTCACGATCTGATGAAAACATTGATTTTTGAACTTCCAATGTGAAGAACAGCTGATGTAGAATTCTACTTCACAAAAAATACTGTACACTGAAAAAGAAACAAAGAAACACAATAACCGAGCAGAATATTGAAAAATGGCTTGGTAACTCTGTAAAAAAATCCTGAATAACACCATAAAAACTTATAAAAATAAACTTCCAATCATCAGATTTCGTAATTATCAACGACAGTGATATGATTTTTTATGCAAAAAGGATAGCTTTTTATCGATCTAACACAATAACCGAGTACATTTTTAATAAATGATCCAGTATTTCAGAAATCAATAAAAATGTACTAAATTTCGTCAAATTTCTGGCGAAGCGTCAATTAAAGTTATGCAATATTCAACCTTATTCTAAAGAGATAGTGGAAGAGTAAATTTCGTGAACTGCCCTGCCTTAACTTTCGCTATCGCAGTCCCACATGGTCACCTTTTTTGACCATGTGGGACCTGCCTTTCCTCTGAATAACGGCTGAAAGTAGTGACACCATTTTTGGAGAGTAGATATAAGTAGTGACACCATTTTTGGAGAGTAGATAATATAGGTATCATTCATAGTGTAGATGAGCACTTAAAAAGGGTTTTGGAAAATTCCCGTTATACCTACAGGGAGCCACAGGGTGTTCCAGTTTGTAACGGCTGAAGGTAGAGACACCATTTTTGGAGGGTAAATACCTTTCATGTATAGGTGAGCACCTGAGTACTAAGAAAGGGTTTTGGAAAATACCTGTTATACAGGGTGCTACGGGGTGTTCCGCAGTGTGTAGGTATATCATTTTTATGGGAAAATGGGCAAGGCAAATAATCATTAATATTCTGCTACTGATTCACTGACATCATATCATATCATGCACGTACCGTATCTATAGCCGAAACTGACATGACTCTACTGACCCATCATGTCAGAGGATAAGGTGAGCATGGAAATAATATGAAAAATATGGTCTACTAATAAATACCTAGGTAAGTAACTACCTATAAGTATTGGTGATCCGCGACTTTCAAAATAAATGCCACGGGCAAAAGCTAGTAGACTACAAATACCAAAGAAGTTAACAATTAATTCTGTTTTCCACAAAAATACTTAAGCGTAAAATTCGCGAAAATGCCAAATTTTTTAATACTTTATAAAAATACTTAAGCGTAAAATTCGCGAAAATGCCAAATTTTTTAAAGTACCTACCTAAAGTACCTACCGAAGAAGATTTTGGGCACAAAACTTTTTTCGTTTCGCATATTCGGAAAGTGATGTATATTTAAACTGAGCAGCGGGTCCAAAACTCTTCGTTCCACCCTAGGGAGTAAAAGAAATTTAAAAATAGAACTGAATTTGGTTACATAGCCAACCATAGAGTTACCTCATCGGTAATGGTTTAAAAAAATAGATAGGGCGCATTCACGAACAACAATGGAACATGGTATAAACAGCCAGTGCAAAATTAAAAATATTGGGCGGAGCGGCCGGCGACGGCGACGCGGCGTATTCCAAATTCAAAATAAGAAAAACTATAAAATATTGGTACTTTGAGCTGTGTGTGTTGAGTTGATTTTGTATTTACTAAATAAAAAAATAAATTAAAAAAATTTAAAAACCCGCCTGCATAAAAAGTAGGGATGCAACGATATTACTATTACGATACCGATACGAATGATGAATGCATCGTAATAGCGAATACGATAACGAATGCGATAACGAATGCATAACGATTCTTTTATTATATTTAATAAAACAAGACAATTGAGTAAAATCGAGTTAACCTTTTATTTAAATTTTAATGACAATTTACCACCTAAATGTCATAATTATAATACTTCTTTTAAATTCATATTAAGAAAACATAATTTAAATTATGACATTTGTATGTAAATATGTTTCACAATAAATGATTATGAAATATAAATGATGAATTATACAAATTTTAAACTATCTGGTTTCAGTCTATTTCTTATATCCTTTATTCTTTTCGAATCTACAGTAGCTGGTTTGATGGAAAAATACTTTTAGGTTTTTTTAAGTTAGGAAATACAGTATTTTTTCTTCAATAACTTAAATAGATTATATCCATCTATGCATTGGATGCATTTAAAATTGTCAATGTCAGTGGCAAACGTCGAAAATATGAAAGATGGCTGTCTTAAGTGATGCCAGCGCAAACATCGATGCTGTCTTGCTTTCCATTTAACTCAAAATAAATTACATTAAACTAATTTCAAGAATCGTTATAAATCGTAATACTTTTTACGATACCGATGATCGTCAAAAATTACGATAACCTGCGGTTTACGATTATCGGCATCGGTATCGTTGCATTCCTAATAAAAAGACAAGTCAACTAAAAAGATGGAAACAAGATTAAATAAATATTAAAGGCAACATGTCATAATAACATGCAGTCGGAGGCATATAATTTAAATCATTCATAATTTCACTTTCTTTATGCATGCCTCCGACTGCATGTTATTATGACATGTTGCCTTTAATATTTATTTAATCTTGTTTCCATCTTTTCAGTTGACTTGTCTTTTTATGCAGGCGGGTTTTTTATTTTTTTAAATTTATTTTTTTATTTATCTCTTTTTAGTTATTATATAATTATAGCGGTCATGATATACCTTTTTGAAATCCTTATATTATGCCCTTTAATATGACACCCATATTGCAGTATTCTAAAAAAAAATTTTTTTTCACTACGTATAATAGCACCGTACAGTCGCAATGTTGTTTTTTTTATAACGCCACCTTCTTATAAGAACACTTAACTGGCTGACAAGACAAATCTAACGATATCTTAATCATAGAAATCCGTTCAGCCGTTTGAAAATTATGAGGTAATAAAGAATATTACATACAAACATACATACAAACATACAAACTTACTTACAAGATACGCGCGAAACACATAACCCTTTCTTTGCAGTCGGGTAAAAATGAGTTCATCAAGCGATTTTGAAGTATTGACCCCGGATTCAGTAACAAACGAGGCAAACAAAATAATAGAAAATCTTTTGCCAGAAGTTTCGAAGGAAAAATACTTAAATGCGTACAATGATTTTATGAAGTGGCGAGCAAACAACAATATAAAATCATTTTTAGAAAAAGTATTTCTCACGTAGGTATTTCAGTGGATTATCAAAGAAAATACTGCCTTCCACTCTATAAAGCAAGTACTCTATGCTCAAGAGCACATTAAGTGCTAAACACAATATAAATTTAAAACAGTATTACAATCTAACATCAATTTTGAAAAGACAGTCTCAGGGGTTCAAGAGCAAAAAATCAAAGGTTTTCACCCCTGACGAAGTGATTTTTTTTTAAATGAAGCCCCTGACGAGATATATTTAGCAGTAAAGGTAAGCTGTAAGCGGTTATCTCTGTACTTACCTATTTATTTTACGTACATACCTACCTAGAGGAGAAATACTGACAAAATTTGTTTTTCACAGGTGGTATTGATACTCGGCATACGCGGCGCGTGCAGAAGCGCTGAGCTCACAAATCAACAGTCAACGATGTCGAAAATCAAGGCCAGTTATTGCTCATAAAATTTGTCTAAAACAAAAACAAAAATTGAGCGCACTTTTGTGGTCCGAGAAAAGTTTGCACAAAATATAGTAAAAAAATATCAAGAAATCAGACCTATGACATAAAAACTGATCGCTTTATTCTCAACTACCAAAAAGGAAAATGCTACAAGCAAGTAATCGAAAAAAGAACTAAATTTAAAAAAATTAAAAACCCGCCTGCCTAAAAAAAAGACAAGTCAACAGAAAAATAAAATAGAAAAACTAAAAAACCCACATGCATCAAAAAACAAGTGAGACAAGTAAACGAAAAATAAATTGAAAAAAATTAAAAAAACCCACTTGCATCAAAAGATAAGTCAACTGAAAAGATGGAAACAAGATAATATATAAAGGCAAACTTAAAAAATATTGATGGTAGTGTTTAGATTAAAGGCAAACTTAAAACATATTGATGGTAGTGTTTAGAACTTTTGTTCAACATAATAACATGCAGTCGGAGGCATGCATAAAGAATGTGACATTATGAATGATTTTACTTATCATTCAATTCTATGCCTCCGACTGCATGTTATTATGTTGAACAAAAGTTCTAAACACTACCATCAATATGTTTTAAGTTTGCCTTTAATCTAAACACTACCATCAATATTTTTTAAGTTTGCCTTTATATATTATCTTGTTTCCATCTTTTCAGTTGACTTATCTTTTGATGCAAGTGGGTTTTTTTTATTTTTTTGAATTTATTTTTCGTTTACTTGTCTGACTTGTTTTTTGATGCATGTGGGTTTTTTAGTTTTTCTATTTTATTTTTCTGTTGACTTGTCTTTTTTTAGGCAGGCGGGTTATTATTTTTTTTAAATTTAGTTGTTTTTTATTTACGTCTTTTTAGTTATATTCTCCTTACAAATTACGTAGACGGTCTAATTCTTTAAAATAATTTTCATCGTGTGATCGGACTCTGCAAGCCACATAAGCCACGTGACCTTTAGCAAATAGGTGACTGCTCAAATCGACAACTGCCCGGTCTAAAGTTGTACCTTGCAATTTATGCACAGTCACCGCCCAGCATAAAATTAGAGGTAGCATACGTCGCTCGATCTTGCCTTTACCACGTAAACCATCAAACTCAGACGCAGAAGGTTCAATCCGAACACCAATACAAGGAGCTACCAATTTTCTAAATAATATTTTATCGATATCAAAGAGAATGTAATTAATCACTAATTCAGTAATAAGATATTCCTAAACACCCTATTCCTTAGTCCTAACTAAACTAGGTATGCTTGCTACAAAACCTAACAAAATCTACTTCTTTAATATTTTTTTTTAATATTAATGCAAGTAAAGTAATGCAACACGCGTTCCAATTAGATAGATGGAATCTAGTATAATAAATAATGAATGTACTCTAGCTAGCTAGATGGAATCGTATTAAAATAATTATCAATTAAAAAAGTTGTTAATTGTTATAAAGACCATAAACGAGAATCGCTTCTTCTTATTTCTCGTTATCGTTTCTTCTATAATAATGTACTCTGTGGTTTCTTCGATTCTTTTATTATTATCTTTATATTTTCAGTATAAACACAAAAGACCTTATATAATCTGCAGAGAGCTAAACCATACCGAGATGTATTTGGCTACAACGCCATCTATTGATATGGTCTATGCAACTAGAAATCTATTGATGATGAATACAAAACAATACCATACTGCGATGTACTCGGCTACAGCGCCATCTATTGATTAACTTAGCTGTGCCCTGCGGCATAGCCTGAGGCTTCGATCCCGAGGGATTTTGGGATGATATTATAGCCTATTTTTTCATCATGAATGTGGCTAACAAACACAAACAAAATATAAATTTCTCATTGACATGTTTATAGCGGCCGCTCGCATTTGCGTAATATAATGTACTTTTTTATTTTATTGTTTTTTTTATAATTATATTATGGTCATGATATATCTTTTTGAAATCCTTATAATAAGCCCTTTAATTTGACACTCATATTGCAGTATTCTAAAAAAATTTTTTTTTTTTCACTACGTATAATAGCACCGTACAGCCGCCATGTTGGTTTTTTTATAACGCCACCTTCTTAAGAACACTTGGGCTGAAAAGACCAATCTAACGATATCTTAATCATAGAAATCCGTTCAGCCGTTTGAAAGATATGAGGTAATAAAGAATATTACATACAAACATACTTACAAGATACGCGCGAAACACATAACCCTTTCTTTGCAGTCGGGTAAAAAATAAAATAGCAGGTATGCCAAAGCAGATAGCAACCTATCTGAATTTACCAGAATGTGATCTGTATACCGGGCATTGTTATAGAAGAACGTCAGCGACACTGTTAGCCGATTCTGGGGCGAATTTTACAATGTTAAAAAGATACGGAGGATGAAAATCGAGCACCGTCGCCGAAGGATCCGTCCAAAAAAAATAAAAAAAATCAAATATAATAACAGAAACAATTAAACTACGCTCAAATTCACCTCAACCAACTACTTCAGGGCAGTCTCTGCCATGGACTACGCCATCTACTAATCAAGGACCGATGTCTCCAACTTTTACAGACATCCAACAGAGCCAAATCTGTCAAAATATATCAAACTGTGTAAATATTCCAAACAAGAATTTAACCTTAAATTTCACTAATTGTTCTAATTTTTCGATTAATATAATTTTAAATAGGTATAATAAGTATAAGGTAACAGCTACATGTTATTATTAATAAACATTTTGGAAAAACTACGATTTTTTTACTTTCCTTATATTCGAAATGAAAAGTAGAGTGTTAAACACTACAGATACTCGAACTATAGCCGCCCTCGCTTCGCTACGCTCGGGCGTCTAAATATCTCGTATGGGAATTGCTTCCTTTTGACCCTTAGATAACAATCTACTATTTTACTTCCTTAGAGTTTTCAAGGTCGCAAATGTAAAGGCGCTTATAAGTCAACTAGCGCCGCCGCTATATTTATTTTTATTACTCGTATCGTAATCGTAAACCAAGTAAATATTAAAAAAAAGGAAACAACCATGCTCTCTTAAATTGTCTCTAATATTTTTTAATCCCTAACTCTTTAATATTTTAAATTGTTTGTTACTAGTTTTAAAATGCATTATGAAACGATAGTGGCCACTTTTGGTTTAAAAATTGATTTTTAAACTTAAGGAAAGAATGAAAACTGTTAAAGAGTTATTAAAAAAATATTAGAAACAAATTAAGAGGGCATGGTAGTTTCCTTTTTTGTAATATTGACCGGGTCAGCGAAATTGTTTTTAAGTCTATGGGGTTTACGTATCCTACTTATAATATTATAAATAAATGTGACTCAAACCAAATATTATGTAAAAATCAAGCCAAATATACCAACTAAAATCACCATAGTACTTTCTCGATTTTGTGGGTTTGGATGTTTAGATTTTAGTTCCTCAATCACGCAAAAACTTAACTGAACGGATTTGCTTGAAATTTGGCACACAGATAGTAGATAGCCTAGATTAAAACATAGAATACTTTTAGTCCGACATTCCCACGGGAACGGGAACCACGCGACTAAAACCGCGGGCGGCCGCCAGTACTTAATAAAAATAAATGAATTGGCGGCACTATAGTTGACGGCTACAAGTAAGGGCCTTGTGCTACCTAGCCTTAGAGCAAAAAATTGTTTAAAAAAAACAAAAAACCGACTTCAAAAACCTACCTCTAAAAAGCAAGAAATAATATTCGTAATAATAAAAATACGTCTATTGAAGTCGGGTGGGGCTGGAGAACAAATTCCTTTCTTTTTATTCTCAAAGCCACACCCGACTTCAATAAACGTATTTTTATTAATACGAATATTATTTCTTGCTTTTTAGAGGTAGGTTTTTTGAAGTCGGTTTTTTTTTTAAACAATTTTTTATTTTTTTATTTTTAGTGTAGGTACCTTGTAGGTAAGGTATATTATATATATATGTAGAAAAATCGGCTCAGCCAAACGTAAGATAATCGCGGAGAAACATACTTAAATACGGGTCAAACTGAGAACCTACTTTTTTAAGTCGGTTAAAAAACTACACTTAAGATATCCCTCTTCCAACAAAAAAATAATTATCTTATTCAGTTCATAAACAAAGAAGTAATACGACCAATCATCGAGGTAATTCACACAAAATCATACTATTTTCGTGCTTTTTTCAAAATTACTTGAAAAGTACTGAACCGATTTCCAAATTTTAAAAAATGGGACCAACTTGGGAGTGTCCCTACCTAATGTTTGAATCATTTCAATCGGTCCAGCCGTCTTCGAGTAATCGGTGGACATACACAAAAAAAACAAATATACAGACGAACATAGAACCTCCTCCTTTTTTGGAAGTCGGTTAAAAATTGGTTTAATGCTGGTAATTGGTTAAGTACCTACCTGGCACACGAGAAATCAAAACTCCTTGAATTATTTCCAAATAGAGTGGTAACCGACCTGCCTGACTACTGGACTAATAGGTAGAGGTATGACAATAATGATTGATACTTAAAAATACAACGCAGCTCAATAACATAGTTATGTAGGTTTGTCCAAGCGAAAAGAAAGGTATTCGTCCAGAATTGTGTGTTACATAAATAGTTTGGCCGGCCAACATAACGACATGTACTATAATCATAAACTTTTGATGGATGTGACTGAACAGATGCATCTTGTCTTGCAGCGCCTCGGACGGCCACACACCGATGGACTTGAAGAAACCTCTTAAAATCTTGTTATGACGAAAGGCGAGGGTCCTTAACTTTTTTCCCCTGTAAAAATAGGCAACTGTCAACATAAAATCCAGTATTGTATGAACATTCTCTTATTGAGATCCTAATTATTCGTAATCAATGTTTATCTTATCATTAACTAGCGACCCGAACTCGTTTCGCTTCGGTGTAGAGTTGTAGACTTTAGTGCTAGGCTCGAAGTCCTCAAAGCCTAATTTAGCTAAAAAATTGTTTAAACAAATTTAACTAAATAACAAGACTGTCATTGCAGTCAGCAATTTACCGTAAATGTATTAGGTTGGTAATGTATGAGCCCTTGCTAAACTCATACATTAACTTGATTTATCTGTTTTGATATGATCTTGATAATGACAACACTCGGAAAATATTCACTTGATTTATTTATAAAATGTAAACAAATGTGTGCACACAAAGAAAGACTGCTTAGAACTGAATTACATGTTTATGAAATAAGTTAATTATGATCGATGATTCATTGTGCAATACCTACTATTTTGCTGATGCTAATATATTGTAAATCTGTACTTTGTACAGGTAATTTGAGTATTTTATTTTCATACAAACGTACCTATAGGTATAGGTAGATTTGTTTTAAAAACTATTCACTGTGAACTTCGTGTCACCTATAATTTCTAAGATTTTAAACTTTAAAACGTTTTTTAAAATTTTCTCTCTATAGTGCACTCCTTGACAATGCAAAAAATAAGTGAATAGAATAAAATATAACAAATAATATGAGTCGTATTCTTATTAACAGAAACTTATATACTAGTATAGTATTATATTATCTGTGCTTTTATCAAAAATACCCCTGACAATCAAATTTGAAATTCCACTTGAACAGTTTGTTTTCGTTTTATAAAATACCTAATAATTTAGTATGTTTTTCTCTGTATACGGCACTAATTTAAGGTGGTACCCTAAACGAAAGTGGCGCCGCGGTGAATTATATTTAATATTATAATTCTATACACAATTTTAAAAATGTTTATCGTGGAGATTTTAGGGCCCACAGTCTAGTATTTTTAGACGGTATCGTTACATTCCCTCGTAGTCACTGCTAGAAGCAGATAGCAAAACTGCTAAAAGTGGCAGTTTTTAAAACATTTGCTATCTACTTCTACGAATGACTACCTACGAGGGCATGTGTGGGATGGCACGTAAATGTGGACTGTAGATTTAATAAAAACTCACTGGTATGCTTGACTTGACTGAAGGCAGGGTTTATTTTAGAAGCAAAGGCACATACAAATTTGTATATTTTAACTCAATTAGTTATAAAAGTATGGAACACGAACCACACGCAATAATGGTGTCCGGAAAACGAAGAGAGAGCGGGAAGCGCCCCTCCATGTGAAGCAGTGATGTACAATACAAGTCATACCTTCTAAAAATACTAGACCATGGGCCCTAAAATCTCCACGATAAACATTATTAAAATCTTTTTCTATTAATAACCTTTTAAATAAAAACCTCTAAGGGCGCCACTTTCGGTCATACAACCGCCTTAAGAATTTTGCTTCCTAAAACTAAAGTTTACATCAATATGATTTCATTCTTTAGATAACTTGTTTGGAAAAACGCTTATTTCTTTTGATTTTAGAGGGACGCCCTGTTTTTCGTTTTTGACCTTATGTGGGTACATTTTTTGCTGGTGATGCGTTTACGATTTTCAAACGGATTGCTAACCTTATTATTGTGTTTTTCTTTGAATTAAGGAACTGATCTATTGATTAGGTGATAGATTTATTATTTTGATGATTGAACGAATTAAATGATACTAATGTTTTGTTAATTAGATTTATATTAAGAGTACAGGATCTTATATTCAGGCTATAGAAAAAAGTGATCAATCTATATTTTAAGATACCTACATATTTACATTAATCCGATGATTTATACTTAGAGACAGTTTTGATAAATATGATGACAAATAAGTATATTTCTTGGGGATAATATTATTAAGGGTATTGCAGATTAGTGACACATCTAAACTTAGGTGACATAAATTATTGATCCCTTAAAAATGTAATAAATCAAATATGAACTTTAGACTTTTTTAATTATGACTATGTTGACCGTTCTACATTTCGTTTTTGACATTTTAAACTTAGACATTTCTATGTTTTACTTTAGACTTTCTGATAGGTACGATTTCAACTAATTAATACGAGTAGGTAGGTAGTAGGGTGTTGTTATTTAGTGTATTTTCTTGATTGTTTAACAGAAGGCTGCTAAATAGATATTTTAATAGATAGCTTATTTTTATTAAGTACTTACTGTATGGTCATGTTGCTGTCTTAGACAAATATGATTCAATTCACTTTGGTCACACAGTTTAAGTTAAAATATTATTTGTAGTATACTTAGGTACCTACGTAAATTAAAGTTTCATAATAAACTACCTATGCGTTTCAGTCCAGTTCTTAGTTATTATGTTGTCATTTAGAAGTACTTATTAAATGTCATTGTTAAGACACTTTAGACAGAAAATATATTAGACGTACATACCTATTCAGCCTCGATGTGCTTCTATTAAAGACCGGCCAAGTGCGAGTCTGACTGACTCTGCCACGTGCCGACTAATATTTCGTAGGTAACTCCGAATCGTGTAGGTATATCAACTCCCTGCTGAACAAAATCATTAAAAAAACAAAAAAAATCGGCCTAACAACAGATAAAACGGGCTAGAAAATATAAAATAACTAGCTTACGCCCGCGACTTCGTCCGCATGGACATTCGGAAAATCCCTAGGGGACCAATTTGACCGGGATGAAAGTATCCTATGTTTTAATCCAGGCTATAAACTATCTGTCTATATGTCAAATTTCATCCAAATCTGTTTAGCTGTTTTTGCGTCATTGAAACAAACATCCAAACCCACAAACTTAATGAATCATAAAAAAAACCTTAGAAATGTCGAACGGAAAAGTAATAGTATTGGTTGTTTATGTACCTAAGTAAATAATAGTTCTGGCCTATGTATCTAATGAGAATATGATTTATTGATGCCCTTCTATTCTATTGATATTAGGCATGGCCAATAAATAATTGGCGCAGTACAGGCCAACAATTGGGGCAATAAATGAACTATGTGCACAGACAAAACGAGTGTAATGGCTTAAAACGACTGAAAATACTGGAAAATTCATATTGTATGTAGGTATTACAATTAGTTATTTATCTGAACGGATAAATCAATAAATCGTTAATAATATTTGAGGAGCTTTTTGTAATGTATTACGCCTGCATTGCTATTTGAATTACTGATGACATTATTATGCCGCCTAAATGGCAAAAAATGGAACCCTTATAGTTTGTCATGTCTGTCTGTTTGTCTGTCCGTCCGAATATAACAGCCACTTTATTCCGAAAGTATTAGGATTACATAGTTGAAACTTAGTAGGTAAATGTATTCTGTTAAGGCGAGGCCAGTTCAGGATCTGATGAAAAGTCTGATTTTTGAACTTCCAATGTGAAGAACTGAATGTAAAATTCTACTTCACAAAAATTACTGTAGACTGAAAAAGAAACAAAGTAACCGAACAGAATACCTATTGAAAAATTTGAAAAAAAATACTTCAAATCGTCAGATTTTAATTCAAAATTTTAAATCGTCAGATTTCGTAATTTCAACGACAGTGATATGATTTTCTATGCAAAAAGGATTTCAGAAATCAATAAAAATGTACTGAATTTCGTCATATTTCTGTCAGTTAAAGCTATGCAATATTCAACCTTATTCTAAAGACATACCTAGTGAAAGAGTAAATTTCGTGAACTGCCTCGCCTTAACCGCTTAACGATTTTAACAAAAAAATATTAAATAGTAATTGGTAAATATTTTAAGTATTTTAAGAAAATATGATGAGTTTGTTTTTTAAACAATTTTTTTATTTTTTATTTTTAGTGTAAGTACCTTCTGTATTAGGTAGTGTAGGTATATTATTTAGGTAGAAAAATCGGCTCAGCCAAACGTGAGATAATCGCGGAGAAACATACATACATACAAACTGAATACCTCCTTTTTTGAAGTCGGTTAAAAAGACTACACAAAGGTATCCCTTCCCCAACAAAAAAAAACATCTAATTCGGTTCATAAATAACAAAATTGTCAAGTTAGTTGATTTAATATCATAGTATTTTCAGGATTACTTGTAAACTACTGAACCGATTTGAAAAAAAATTAAATGGGACCATCTCGCAAGAAAACTCAATCGAACAAAAAAAGAATTATCTAAATCGGTCCATAAATGTCGAACAACGATAAAAAAAAAAAAAAACATACAATCGAATTGAGAACCTCCTCCTTTTGATGAAGTCGGTTAAAAAAGGAGTCTTAACAATAGGTACCTAATATCGAATGACAATTAACAAAATACTTTGCAACTGAATGCGCAATGCGGATTGATGGGTAAACGAATACACCCATCAATCCGCATTGGGCCCACACGTGGTGAGAGAGCCAGTTCCCCACCAGTGATGTCGAAACGAATACATACACAAAGTTCTTTACTACGAAGTACAAAGAAATCGTAGTTCATCGTAGTTGCTACGAGAGTCATCTACGGCTTCTGTAGTTGCTACGAGATTTGTCTACGGTTTTTTGCTACGATTTCGTAGCAATTCGTAGTATAGAACGTTTTTCTTTTCAATTTGTAATACAGATTGAGTAAAATCATAATGTTTATATAGTTTACATTCAGTATTTTCAAATTGGTATCATACATTTTCACCTAGTGTTATGTAAAAATACAATGATAATCATAAGGTTATTATGATTAAAAGATTTAAGCTACGTCATAGTTACTAAGCCATGACCATGACTATGAGGCATTTATAATGTCCCCACTGCTGGGGCACAGCCCTTCCTATGGGTGGATAAGGAGGATGGGCCATAACCCACCACGCAAGCCCAATGCGGATTGGTGGGTGTTAACGACTGCAAATGCAGCCGGGATCAACGGCTTAACGTGCCTTCCGAAGCATTTCCTTTGACCAACCCTAATAAAGTTGCTTAACCTCCGCAATCGCTGGGCCAGGTGCTATACCACTGCGCCACCGAGCTCCTCACAAAGTTATGGTTTTGTAGCAAATTACGTAGACGGTTTGTACTGGAACCTCTTTGTTGGTTAACAAATTGATGTTATGGCACTGACGTAAGATGGTGGTAGTTAGCCAGGCGGACTTAAAATAAGCCCTACCACCAACCAATTTTTTTTGTGTTAAGTACAGCTAATGTTAGTACAAGAAAATGTTATTCGTTCATCGCTTTTCTAACCATTTACTATTTAAGTCAAAGTGGGTTACCCAAATATAAATACAAATATGATTTGTTTACTAGTTTGCTCCACAATGAATACTGTAGGGAATTGCATACCTACGAGTTTTAGGGTTCCTTCTAGTGTTTAATAAACATTTTCATGTGAGTATTTTTTGTAATCATAAAACAACTTTTTTCAGGCATTTTTGATAAAGATTTCTGTAAGTATAAAGATTCTCCTTTTTATTAACACGTTTTTATTAGGTCGCTTTCTCGTTTGTTTGTTCGTTTGTTTGTTTGTCCGCAAAAAATTGTTTTCTTCTAAGCAATACGTGCGGACTGTGCGGAGTGTCTTTAGATAGGTCTTTAAAAATGACATTGAGGTTCCTAGGACAATTTTTTCTCAAAGTCAACCGTTTGAAAGATAAACACTGCCAAAGTGGCAATATGTGTGTCCCTCTAACTTTTGAAATAAGAGAGTAAAAAATAAAAAAATAAATATGCTATAGATTTTAACACACAATTTTAAGGTAATTTGGTTTGAATGAGATATAATAATTAATTTTTGAGATATAAAACCGCAAATATAACTTTGTCATTCATACAACACCGAAAAACAAAGTTATTTTTGCAGACGAAAAATGATAGTGGTATTTAATAAGTATGGTATGGTATATAAGTTTACTACGGAACCCTACGACGCGTGGCCCGACATGCACTTGGCCGGTTTTTTTTTTTCATAATAAAAGCGTTGCCGCCGGACTTCGCTCGCTCAACTTCGGCATAGTGTGTCTAGACAAGTAGGTATTACCATAAGAATATATTACTTAGATTTCTATTGCATTTGAGGTACGATATTGCTGCTTAATATACTTGGTACAGTCAACGGCAGGGCAATCAAATTCAATCAAATTTATACTTGAATACGAGGACATTAAGGTTCAAAACAAATTGTAGATTTTTGGACATCTTTATGTGACCTACCTGACGTGCTGTTGACTATACCTACATAGATTATAATTAGTCAAATTATTGTAGATGTTCTAAAACCTTATGTTATGGGTACTTGCAATGTAATAATTTGTTTATACTACACCTGCTCGGAAAGTACCTTGATACTTTATCAAATTTACGGTAGAAAGTACGTCATTGCATATCGAACAAATATGCGGGGAGAAAACGCATCTGAGCGGGAGAGAAAAGTGTATGAAAATCCATTGAATCCAAGAAAAGTGTATGAAAAAGACGACCTGAATGGTGCAGTGGTCAACATGCCGCCTACCACGCAAGAGGTCCCGGGTTCGATTCCCGGCCGGGCAGAAATTGAAATGATGAATTTTAATTTCTGTGACGGGTCTGGGTGTTACTATGTATAATAAGTATATATTTAAAAAGTATATAAGTAGTATATCAGTTGTCTAGCACCCATATTACAAGCTTTGCTTAGTTTGGGGCTAGATGGCGCTGTGTGAAATTGTCCAAGCATTTATTATTATTATTATTATTATTATTTCTTACGTGATTTTTCTTTTTTAATTTTGGGTAAGACTATGCGCCGGTAACCTAAATATCAAAAGCCAAAAAGTTTGTACAGTGAGTTTTTATCTCCAAGTTCGCAAAATGACACTGGCCACTAGCTGTGTGTCGGATGGTGTCGGGCTGGCAGTGCGACCCTGCGGCGCCGGCGGCAGGATGAAAAAAGAACATGTGAAAATTGCAGACCATTGGCGCCATTTTCAATTTGTGTGTTGTTTGAGGATTCAGTTTTCGTAGAAAGTAAAATAAAACTATCAAAATGATAAGTAGTGATAGTAATGATGAAGATTTTTTAACTCCGCCGCAGTTGAAGGAAACAGCAAAAATACTGATTGATAACCGAGTCCCGTACACGATTCCGAAAACCATTTTACCAACTGACAGTTCCCATAAAAATATTACCCATTTATAATTCTCACCGAATGAACTTTTGACCAACGCAACGTTTGTGTTTCCTGCAGTTCACCGAATGAATGTTAGCCCGTAGTACCATTGACATTACGTACAATTTCCTACTTCGCTTTTGACTGCAGAGATCATTATCCGATCATGGAAAGTAATAAAAAAGTTAAGTGAAAATGAAAATATTTATTATAATATTGATAAATATTGTATAATTAACAACATTAATTAACAACAATACAATATAAAATCATAAACTTCTATCTTAATTTAAAGACAAAAAAAAGAGAAATCATGATATACCAAAGGGTGTAGGTAGGTACATACGCAACTCTGCGCGAGCCGTAATGAGGGCGAACTTTGAAAGTTCGTATTAAATTATTTAATAGACATATGGATAATAATATACAAAACACGCAATACATTGGAGAACTTTATTTGAAATTTTTTTTTATAATGTATTTTCTTAGTGTTTTTTTTTTCTCTCTTTAGTGCACTCCTTGACAATACAAACAATAAGTGAAAAAACAAATATGTGTCGTATTCTTATTTGTTACAGCTGAAACTTTTATTGACAACTGTGGATTAAAAAGAAATTAAACATAATTCTCTTATATATATTTTTTTATTACTCCCTTGACCTTAAAAAGTTAGATAAAAGTTAAAAAGATAAAAAGTTAGAATTATTAGATTTTGTAAAGAGATCGCAAAATGACCCTGTATAATAAAAATAAATAAATACTGTATACATAATATGATATTGAATGAAAAAGTTACATTTCTGTTACACTTAATATGACAAAAAACTGTGATAGGTCTCTTTAATACAGTATATTTATTAATTAGTAGTTAGTACTGCACCTTAAGAAAAGAACAGCAATATATTTATATATTTTTTATTGAATAAAAAAGTAACATATTATAGTTACACTTAATGTGACAAAAAACTGGGACACATCTCTTTCCTGTCAGGCCTTAGGTCACAAATGTCCATTCTCCTATAAATTTATTTCATTCGATTTTTTTTATTATTATTATACCTACTATACAGTTCGCCTAGTATAGGTCTTTGAATAAAATATGTGGATGGCAATTATTGATATTGTGATCGGAAGAAAAAAACACTACTAGACAATTCCTACGAGAAGCAAATTATCAAGGGAATCTAACAAGTACGTGTAATAACCAAAGATTTTGGTAATAATAATAATAACATAGGTAAGTACTGTGAAAATACATAAGTAATGAAAAATTCAAAAAAGTTAACCTTTTTATTACTTTCCATGATCGGATAATGATCTCTGCAGTCAAAAGCGAAGTAGGAAATTGTACGTAATGTCAATGGTACTACGGGCTAACATTCATTCGGTGAACTGCAGGAAACACAAACGTTGCGTTGGTCAAACGTTCATTGGTCTGTAGTTCATTCGGTGAGAATTATAAATGGGTAATATTTTTATGGGAACTGTCAGTTGGTAAAATGGTTTTCGGAATCGTGTACTCTTGATAACCTTTTACCACAGAAATCAATTAAAAAGGAAAAAGTGTTACATTAAGCTTCACTAACTGCAACAATTTCAATATAATTTTCAATTAGTAAAGATTTAGTTTTTTTATTTTCCTCGTAGGTGTAGTATAAAGCACTATGTATCACTCGAGAGAAAGTGCGATTCCTCCTCTCGGTGAACAATGTACTATGTTAGCGCTAGTGAATTGAACACTAGAGTCTACTATGGTAATTTTGGTTAAAATAATTTGGATGATTTTATGTTTAAGACAGTATGCGAAGCGGAGGTGGGGCCGGAAATGCTTTGGCATTTAAAACCTCGCGCTTGGCTGGCAGAGCTCTTTGGTCGGCAAGCGTTGGGTGATACAGTTCAGTCTATGTGTCAAAATATATTTAGTTCAATCTTTCATTAAAATAAAGTGTTTAAATTAGGATCAGTGTAATTTCAAATATAGAAGTTCAGTATTATCTAGTGTGGTTATTATTTTACGGTAGATTCCTACACTTTATAGGATTACTTTGCTTGTTGGTGTGCACTCTAACTGATTTCCGAACTTTAACGGTGACATAATTATATACTTTGTTTTTCATATGTAGGTACCTAACCTAGCAGTTGCGAGGGGTGCAAAAAATGGTTACCCAACCCATACATTGAGTGACTGGCTATACATATCCCACTACTTACTACCTATAAGGAAATAGATTACACGATCATTCAGTCTGCACTGTTTTTTCTAAGTATGCATAGAAAAAAACAGTGAAAAACCAGTTGGCAGCTTTGCATCAGTCATGGTCTCAGTCTGAATGATCGTGTAATCTCCCTCTATCTATCTAATACTAACTACGTCTACTACTATCACTAATCAGACTGATTTTAGTAAGTTTCGTTTCTGTAATTTTTGCAAACATCACTAACGTCTTACTAATAAAGAACTAATAAAGAATTGATCTCGAAAACAGCATCGAAATAATCATTAAACTTTTTTTATTCATTTTACGTATTTAAGTACCCATCAGTTAAACTAACTAGGTGCCGTAAGTGTATAGTGACAGTTTAAGTTTCCATATCCCCTTACTAATAAATATTGTATAACAGATGTATAGGGAATGGGTATATCGTTCGAACTCACTCACTCAAGAGAATAAAACACGAAATAAAAATCGAAGCCGATTTTGTTAACGACGAACTTATTAGGTGTTGTTATTTTGTGTGTATTTTCTTGATTGTGTAATGTTACGATTACGACCACACTACCGGTCGTAACATTGGTTAAGTTCGTCGTTAACAAAATCGGCTTCGATTTTTATTTCGTGTTTTATTCTCTTGAGTCAGTTCGAACGATATACCCAATTACCCATTCCCTATACATCTGTTATACAATATTTATTAGTAAGGGGATATGGAAACTTGTGTTTTATTCTCTTGAGTAATATGCCAATAATTATGACCATAATTGAAATAACACCTAGGTGTAGTCACGATTTATGGCCATAGTTTTACAATGTCCCTCAATATGGCATTATGACGGTAGGATTAAATAATAAAAAAGTCAATTAATGTTTCACATAATTATTATGTTTCTGTGCTTAGCTATCATGTTGTCATTTCAAAGTATACAATTACCTATTTAATACTTAAATGGCATTTTGTGTTGTCAGAAAAGTTCAGCCTTGTCATAAAGATTTTTTAACAACGAGACTAGAAAAAGTGCATTTAATTAATTAATCAATAAGAGTGAATAAAACGTGATTTCAAAAACAGTTATTATGCAATTTAGCGAATAAAGGACGGATTAAAGGCGAGGGCCATAGATGAATCACGTGCAAGTGAAGGATTCTCACGACCGTAGGAAATGATTATCAAGTGTTACTTGTCATTGCTGGTTGTGTGTGATTTGAATGCTCTGTGTGTGATAAGATAATAGTAAGCTTAGGTTGCTTATTGCACACAAGGCTGTGGGTTGCAGCCCCAGCCGCAGGCGAGGGCGTGGCGAGGCAAATGTGCGATAAGCAAGAGCTCACGAGTTTCATACGACGTTTTTCAACACATTTGTGAAAAAAACAAAGTAATTTACCACACAGCAACAAATAAGACAAAAACAAAATATGATAATTATGGGAAAAGGCGCGCAGGTTTTTTTTTGTTTTTTTTTTTGCGGAAGTAAAGCTACATTAGTACATTGTTCACCGAGAGGAGAAAGAGACCGATTACCGTCGAGGGTGTCGTTTGAAGCCCGAGCCGTAGGCAAGGGTTTTAAAACACCCGAGATCGGGAATCGCACTTTCTCTCGAGTGATACATAGTGCTTTATACTACACCTACGAGGAAAATAAAAAACTAAATCTTTACTAATTGAAATTTATATTGAAATTATTGCAGTTAGTAGTTGACCACTGGGGGCGGTTTACTACCATAAAGTTAATATACCTAACGGAAGGTATATTAACTGTATGTTTACTACCGAAAAATCTTTTTTTAAAGAATAAACGTTAATATTACGGAAAAATAGAAACGAAACGTCAGCTCGTGCGGTGACAATCAAGGAACATAGTGCGATTCATTGAATAGTACCTACCTATGACGTTATGTTGTTTTTCCGAAAACTAACCTAATTTTGCACCTTATTACAACGCAATAAGGAAAAAAGGTCAGCACTACCAACTACTCTCAGGGGAAATGACCAAAGAGAATGTAATACTACGTTGAGATTTTTTAATATACTATATCTATGGTTGAGATGACAAATGATATTTATTTTAATCAAGGGGCTGACATGCTTTGATAGAGCGAGATCGTCTTATTGAGATTCCTATAGGAGGAAATAGAGAAAAGTGTCATGTTTTTTCTCTATCACCGACCGGACTTTATTTCATGGTCGGGTTATTGGTACAGTTCAACTAGGCCAAATAAACAAGTGGGGTTATATCAAGAGTGCCAAAGAAATTAAAGATTTTGTGAATTACTACCTAATTGATACCCAAGATTTATTATAAATCGTATGTGTTGTGTTTGTGTCTAGCATCCACAATGGTGGAGTGTTCTATATTTGGCTGCAAAAGCTACAATCAAAGAAAAGAAGCGGGTGTTACATTTCATGCGTAAGTACACTGTTTTCTATATTTTGATCACGTATTTCTTTCTCAAATCTCACACGAACCCAGTTTCTGAGCTAAATCATTAGTTATATCATGAAAAACCTGATAAATAGGAAAAATCTAAAAATTATTTCTAAAAATAACCTCGTAAACATTTGACATGCAAACCGGTAAAATTGCGTACATCTACGTAATGGTAGAAGTCAGCTTAGCTTTGACGTCCACTAAAATCAGTAGGTTTATAATTCGATTTCCGGATGCCTACTATATAGAAAATTTTCCCCAAAAATTACCCCATATTTCAGGGAATTTCAAGCGATTTGATTTTTCCAGATTTCCGACAGAAGATAAAACTCGTGAAAAATGGATAGAAGCAACTGGAAAAAAGAATTGGGTGTCACACACGAATTTGTTCAAAACATTTTGAAAAAAATTGTTTCCGAAAAACAGAAAAACTAACGTTAATAAAAAACGTTCTGTATTCCAACGTTTAATAAAGAATTTAAAGTTTATCTTTTTTTTCCATTAACCACACAATCACATAACAACTACCTACCTAAGCGAACCCCAGCTAGTTTACTCTATGTATATTGTACACGTATGTTACCGTTAAAGTACGAAATCCGTTAATCTGCAGATTAACTGGTCGAGTCAGTTAAAGTGTGAATTTTTTCTTAAAGTAGACGATTTCCGTACTAACTAGTAATCTGCACATTAACGGATGCTACACCGTTAAGGGTACTTTTTCTGATCATGGCAACACCATATTTTGACGTCATAATATATCTATCCCTTACACCCGGTCGCTCGGTAGCGCATCTACCCCTTTTAATATACTATATCTATGATTTTAATACGTTTTTATACGTGCCGGACTCATAGATATAGTATATTAAAAAAAAGTTGGAAATCTGACTTTTTGACTATGCCATGATGAAGTCGATAATTTGCCGGAATTTGTCGCCGAAAACCAGAATTTGTCGGTCTTGCGTTTAGGAGATACGTGTGGCGCAGTTGTAGAGATGTCTCTACAGCTGCATGCGCCACACAGATCTTGAAATCGGAAGGTCGTAGCGAAAATCTAATTACTTGTGTGTGTAGTCGTTAGTTTGTCGGAATTTGTCGCACAAAAAACAAAGTTTGTCGGTCTTGCGTTTAGGTGATCTTGAAAACGGAAGGTCGTAGCGAAAATCTAATTACTCGTGGATGTAGCCGGTAGTTTGTCAGAGTTTGTCACCAAGAACCAGAGTTTGTCGGTCTTGCGTTTAGGAGATATTTGAGGATACGCTGTGGAGACCTTTCTACCTGGATCTTGAGAAAGGAAGGTCGTAGCGAAAATCTGATAACTCGAGTGTGTAGCCGTTAGTTTGTCGGAGTTTGTCACCAAGAATCAGAGTTTGTCGATCTTGCGTTTAGAAGATATGTGAGGATATGCTGTAGAGGCCTTTCTACCTGGATCTCGAGAACGAAAGGTCGTAGCAAAAATCTGATTACTCGTATGTGTAGCCGGTAGTTTTCCCGAGTTTGTCCTCAAGTTAAAGACTTGGTCGACACCCCTTTCTAGAGAAATAAGGGGTTTGTTTTTTTTATGATTATAGTCTTAGAGCCGAATCCAAAATGCGTAAGCAGTATAGTTGTTTTGTATTATTTTGTCTACATTAGTTAATACAAAATCCTAAATTTATATGATTAAAAGAATTTAATGAGGAAATATGAACTATTTCAAATAATTTCTCGAATAGTAATTGATGTATTCAACGTTTATTGTATCGACAACGTTTGGTATCTGGTCTCCTACTCTATATACGTGGTGTATCGTACAGTCGCGTACATCTGTCCTAAAAATGTAAGTAGTATTTTAATGAGTACCTACGTCATGCTAAGTGAGTTTCATGAGGTTTTATTTGGTTATTTATCGATGTACGTTTAGGAAAATGGTCAATAAAATAAAACGAGTGAAAACAACGTAAAGTATGGTATGATTGATGTGCGATTTATTTATAAAATATAATTTTTTCCCTTTTTTTTTGAATTGTTTTTAAAACTTTTCTTGTGATAAACTTTACTTAAGTGAACTGTCACTACTAAGTACTTACCTACTAACCCTTTACATGGTTCCATCTGTGAGTCAAATAACTGCTAAATATCGGTTGGGCTCACCGATTGGAACACGAGGACTTGGAAATCCTATTGGTCCCACTGATGGAACCATGTAGTCGAACCTACACTCTGAAGGGACGTATAATATAATATAATTTTACAAACCATTAGTGAAAATGATTTTAAAAAAAGAACTGTCTACAACAACCTAACACTTTAATTTAATTCTTACTAACTTTAATCATGAACTAATTTTAATCAGACACTAACTTTAATCAATACGACAATATTTAACACTGAATTAAATATGAGAGAGCACTATAACGCCACAAAGAAACATCCGTCGCATCCAAACGCCGCGCGCAGAGTGAGGCCGTGCCGCAGGTGACGCCGCCTTTTATACAGCGCCGATTGGCCCGGGCTCGTGAGTGGGGATTGCTAAGAATAATATAATATAATTGTCAATAGCGGCTTAACTGTTGGCATCACGTTGGCATATAGGTAGGTAACGGCGACATTAGACTTGACTTTACGCTGTGCTGAGCTTTATTGTAATATTGAGGTTTTATTGGTTATATCGATGCATAATTTATGTTCAATGGAATAAAACAAAAAACAATGTGTAACATAATATTTTTATTTATATTATTGAAAAAATCCCTAAAATCTAAAAGGCGATATTATTTCGAGCCTTTTTACAAAGAACATCGTAACCGCTAAAATGAGCAAAAAAGTGTTTGTATTTATATTAACCGCCATATCAGCTGATTTTGCTTTTGTAGAAAATAAGGGTAGTTCTTCGGAAAAGTGTTCTCCGTGTAATTTCCACGGCATTTTTGAAATCACTAAATTAAAGTGAATTACACAAAAAAATTGAAAGCTTATGCAAATTCAAACATTATATCAAAATTCGCCACGTAGCGAATGCATACTTTTGCTAAAAAAATATAGAAAATTTGCGATCCATGGAAATTACAGTAAAGACCACGGAAATTACCCAGCAGATAAAATTTTGCTCAACATCATGTCAGATATGAAATTAAAGCTCAAATAAAAGTTAGTTGGGGTAGTATTAAGAACTACATTGTATTATAATTATATTTAGCAAAAATAGTAGATTAATAAAAAAAAACTTACAAAGGAACTCAATGTAGAAACATGAAGGTAATAAATAATAATGTTATTAATTAATAAATTTCTTTTAGAGTATATTATTGATTGCATATTATGGATGAGCATAATAATAATAAAAGTAACAAATATTTGGTAAAAAGTATCAACAATCTGTACGACCTAGGTCAATACTCGTTTACTAAAGACTAGTTTTCACTAATTATGTATGGTCTTCAAACAATAACGCTGGCTAAGTTTACCAACCTGCTCTGTATAACGATACAAGTTCTAATGCAGATCAGTTGGACTGCAAGTCCCGGGCACAGACTCCTAGCCCGGCAGAAGTACATACTTCCCTTTTCGCTGAATATACGACGTGACCTGCCTTCCTCAACAATGGTGACCTGACCACCGACACTGGACAGCAGCAAGGTATACCACCCCTCATGAGTGAAGATTGGAGTTAGCTTTCTAGGTCTGCAATCAAATGCAACTAAGCCCTGCAGCAGCAACTCGGCAACTGGCGGACGACGGTAACACGGCAGCCCACAGCCAGGTGATAATGCGACCTACACCGGTGTGGCAGTTCTGCATACGAAGCCATACCGCCCATAGAGTAGAGTAACCACCAGCACATATCGTCATATCGGGAGACTGGAGTGTAACTGACCTATGTGCGAGTATTTCAATCAAAAGCAAAGTAACTTGCTTTGCTTTTGATTTTCTTATTTGAGTAACGAAGAAATTAATACGGAATCGACGAAAGCCAAGCTCACCCGACACTTTACCAAAGATATCCAGGACGCCAGCCTGAGAATAGTATGGCCCTCAAACAGCTAAAAAACAACAAGGTGGCGGGTGACGATGGAATCACTAGAGAATTTCTGAGAGCTGACGGAAAGCCGATACTCAGAGTTTTCTAGAAGCTTTAGGAACAGTGTACTCAAATTATCCAGACTATTAATTATACCTAGGACAGACAGTCCTAGTAAAGTGAGCCCAATTTCGAGGAAGAGATCTCTCGTCAGATCCAACTCAAAGCTTCGAAAATTGTTTGCGTCCAACTTACTTCAGTGTCTCAAAACGACAGTGTGTGTGTTGTTGCCAACTTGCCTTGTTTGGCGACAGAAATGAAGAGATCCGTAGAAGAACTTAAGTAACCGACATCACTTGAAGAATTGCACAGCTGAAGAGTAACCGACATCACTTCAAGGATTGCACAGCTGAAGTGGCAGTGGGCGGACATAGCGAGACAAACCGGTGGCTCTGGAATAGTAATCGCGCACCGGATGCCCCCACCCCCTGACAAAGTAGTCCGACGATCTGGTGAAGGTCGGAGAAAGCTGCTGGATGTGGGCAGGACAGGGCCAATCGTTGTGGAGAACCTTGGGGAAGGCCTACACCCAACAGTAAGTGTCGAGCGGCTGATATAATAAACCAAAAATAAAACAAAGTAATTTCCATGGGCTTTATGTAATTTCCATGGTGTTTTATACATGGAAATTACGCCATGGAAATTACCAAAAAGCATTAATTTTGAAATTTATCGGCATTGAAAAGATATAACCTGCTACTTTGTTACTGGTTAAGTACATTTGGGAGTAAGGTATTACAGCTCAGAACCCGTTTACAAAAAATAGCACAATTATATTGCAAAAATGTGACATGGAAATACATTAGAAATGAGAACGAATTTTACAAGCCTATGCAATAAAGTAGGTAGTGAATAAATCTAAATTTAATTTAAGTACTACTCTTCAATATTGTTATGTCCTTCCAGGGCTCATGTGTAAGCACTAAAATAATTTTAAGATCCTTGTACCACATGATATGCAATAAACATATTTGATTTGATTTGAACCAAAATTTTTAAAATTGTAGAACTTAGTCTTGCACCAAAAGCGTGGGAAACAGCAACACAGCCATCTTACCTGTCAGTAGCGGTGTAACTGTCGATTCGAAAACATCAATCACTATTTGTCTGTGCTTAGCCAGTTTAGAGCAATGGCCTTCGCAAGAGGGCGCAGTGAAAAAGTAGCTAGGCGTGTGACATACTTACTTAGGTCCATAAAATCAAAATTTGATCAGTATATAACGTGATATGTCTATTTTAAATGTGTGTACAAAACTGATTAAAAACGTGAGTGATTTCAAAAATATCCGCGATTTCTCATAAGCCGGCGCCCGTGTGACACGTAAAAACATGCAAAATTAACCGGATTTGAGGTGTTGAGGGTGAGTTACTCCGATCTACGTAGTTTTTAACCAGTGAAATCTATATGACACGATGCTTAATGAAATGTAGAAACGATGTAATGATAGTTTTAATCATAATTATTTGTTTTTATAGGAGATATGAGTCTGTGACACTCAAAAATTGCTCTCCCAAGAACTACCCATAAATCAATTTTATTAAATATTGAAGCTTTTATCGTAACCTCCATCGACTGATGTATCTTTAGCATAGTACCTGTCGCTTACGATAAAATGCTAGGTCGCTTACGATAAAAAACTAGGTTTTAGGACTTTAGGTTATACATATAACAAGCATCCTACCTGTCGCTTGCGATAATTTTGTAAAATGATTAAAAAAATCCAAAAAATGGCGGTTACGATGTTTTTCCTGAAAAGACTCGATTTATGCAACACTAGGGCCACTTCCGCTAAAAAATAATCACCGTGTAAATAGACAATTTATTAAAAATCCAAGCGGATGGTCCACTCGCAAAATATCAGTTGTTGTTTTTTTATAGACACACAAATTTAATGAATGACATAATTCGACAGAAAAACAAAACCACGGCCGTTTTTAGCTTTTTTCGCAAATTTTTGTATTTATCACTGAGTTTGTTTGTGTATAGGGGACTTTTAGTTAGTTTTTTTAATCAATTCTGTATTTACACGGTAATAATATTTTTGCGGGTTAGACGCTAGTGTTGCATAATGTCGCCTTCTGAAGCCAAAACTATAGACCGTGGAAGATATGACGTAAATTTGGGTAGAAACAAACACGAGAACGTTGGCATTTTTGCTTTGTTTTTAAAATTATTTAGTAATTTTGGTGTTAGGAACAAGTATTATGCCGTATTGTTTTGCTCCTCGGTGTAATCATAGCCTTCTATAATTCCAAGCCATGAAGTGAGCAGAACGGCAACATTGCATGTGGTCAAGCACATAGATTAATAATATTCTTTTTATTATTGATTATTTCTTTTTCCTATATTATCTGCGTTTAAACTAGGTGTAAATTGTGATGTTAGATTATTACAATCAAGATTTTATATTTATTATTATTATTTATTTATTAGGACATGAGGTTTGAGTCGAATTGTTTGACCTTCTCGGGGGTCCTTTAGTACGATGAGCATTTTGATCTAGGCCTCCTCTAGCAATGAATCTTACATCATTGGAAAGGTCTTTAAATTTGAAACACTTTATTGTATGACAGCATATGTATAACTATTAGTACTTTGAGAGTTATAAGGCTCTGAACTCAACCAAATTTTATAACATTAATGACTTAAAACTCCGAAAATACTTACAATTGATAGAAATAATGTTTGCAGCAAATATTTGTCATATAAAAACCTTTCTAATAATATATCATTCATTGCTATAGGTGGGGTAGATCAACACCCATAGACAATTAACCAGTTTTATACTTTAATAACATGTGACTCCAAAAGTATTAATAATTGATATAAAATATATTAACAGAAAATATTTGTCTCTAAAAGACCTTTCTAATGATATATCATTTATTGCTAGATGGCGTGTTAATGAACTCCCAGCTGAAAAAAATCAACAAAAAGATCTTTGACCAACATTTTTTCCTGGTTATCATTGATATTTTTGTTATTGTTTTATAATAAAGCATTTTAATAAAAGAACTAAATTATTTTCATATTTTCAACCCCGCACGATTACTACGAAAGAAAATATCGACTTTTTAAAATTGAAATATTCCCATACATTTAGTATGGAGACGAACCGACGCCATGACCACGAACTGATACTAACAGACGTTGCCAAACTTATGTTCATGGCTTGTAATGTAATTCCATGACTCAAGTATAAACATGCTTTTTTCAGATGTTTGCTTTTACCCAAAATGTCTTCCGCCTTTATGTGACGTCGCACTCTCACGGTGACACGGTCTATACTTGTGGAAAAAAGTATGTCTTTCCGCTGGGAGCAGAAATTTTCTGAGGACCAAATCTCAAATTGCATGTAAATGTTGACAGACATTTGAAGCACCTCGCGAGCCTGGCGGGCGACAACTCGTCCTGGTGGAAGGCGGGCATCGGAGTAGCCGCGGCCACGGTCATGGGCTTACCCCTCATCAAGATATTCAGCTTCCAAAGACGATAAGCGCTGCGCTACATTGCATTGGCGTAGGCCGGGCCCACCCCAGAACAGTCAGGTGCCCACCCCATACAATTAAAAAAAACTGTAGATTGACACATGTGCATCTGCCCTAATTGTACATAGGAACTGTTAGTATAATATTAGTTTAAAACTAAAAAGTACTACCTACTACACCCGCTATAGTACTTATATTATAACCTAATTACGAAAAAATATATAAAAATGCAAATATCTCAGAAACGGTGCGTCGCCGTCGGAGCCAAAAAATAAGGTTTTTTTTCGATCCCCTACGGTACCCCGGAAGTAGTCGATAGGTATTTAATGAAAGGTCAAAAAACGGTCAAGTGCGAGTTTTTTATATTTTTCTATACAAATTTTACATAAAAATACAAAAACATCGTCAAGTGTATTAGGGTTTTCTCCCCTCAATGTACATACGGCTCACCGCGCTTACCACAACGAGTGTGACCGAGAGAGCGATAGGTGTGGCGTTCTATGTTTGAAACAAAACTCGACAATAATGGATTCTCAAAGGAAATTGCTGGTGGCTAAAAATCGACAATAATGAAATCCCATACAACATTGTTGCGTCACCCTCAGAGGACCGCGGCAACCTCGACTTTGCTCAAAGAAGGTTGTCGAAATAATGACCATATTACAAGCTTTTTTGAGTAAAATATATTAATCTTATTATTATAAGTTCTTAGGTCTGTACTGTACATGTGCATATGTAACGATAATTGTATGGAGTAAAAGTGATTTAATCAAGATTATAATCCTTAGATAAACACGTGAAAATAATAATCCTTTTTTATTTAAACAGCTCACAGGATTGATTGAACCATAGATTTAGTTTTATGCTATCGATTTGAGAAAGGTGAAATAAGTAACGGTGGTCTTCAAGATCTGTAACAAAGAAACGACACATCGTTAGCTGTTTTATAGGTGACTAGCCCGCCTTCGCAGAACAGAAGTACTCACGACGGAACTTGACAGACTGATCGTAATTGGCTTTATACTATATGTTGGGGTTTGCTGTTGTACCATGATGCCTACGTACATAAAAGGTTTTTAATACAAATAATTAAACAAATAAAAATAATATCTTTATTAAAAATATATTTTTGGAAGTCACGTCAACTATTTGAAACCGATAGTTCCTTTCAAGGAACAAAATCATTTTGGAGTTTGTGTTTAAAATGCAAAAATCTCAAATTAAAAAATTATATAGCTATTTCATCTTAATCGATTGCCAAATATCTGGAAAGATATTTCAATTGAATGTCGAGGTAATTCCTCACGTTGGTGAAATAACGCTGGCTTGCAGCGTAAGAGTAGGATATACTAGAAGAAATTCGACGATGTTACTAGTGACTCGGTAGCTCAGCGGTAGAGCATTGGACCGGATATCCAAAGGTCGCGGGTTCGATTCCCGTCTGAGTATTGATCTGGTGCGAGTCGTATTTTTTCTAGTATATTATTTAGTATTGTATCAAAATAGCATTGTGAATGCAAAAATCTCAAATTGAAAAAAAAAATATGGTAGAAAATTTTCTAGTATGTAGTTTTGGTCTAGGATCATTTCTCCTATAGTAGTTTTTGTATAGAATATTTTTTTAAGGTAGTTTTGATTTTTCATGATTCATGTCATCTGGTAACTCTCTCACCGACCAGTCTTGGTTCCAAACTGATAATAATACTGTTACTCACCCCCGCCATAGTTCGAACACCTACGTTCACTAGCCCTAGCGCGCTAACATTTACTGGTTTTTGCACTCTGTGCAGGAAGAAGCACAGTGACCGTTGGTTTCTAACATCCATGCACTCCCAGGGCACGCTGTATACTACGTCACTGAGTTTGTCACTCTGAAATAATGATTTGTTAGTTAGCATAATAGGTGTGTATTCAAGGGCGGATTAAACGGGGAGGGGGGGATGCGTTGCAGCTAGCTGTATAATATATGGGTCAATGACCCCTGCAGTCTCGACATAGATAGCGATCGTAAAGTTAACGAATTCGGTCGATATCAACGATATATCAAAACAAAGTATAGCGTGGGTCTATACGTCATTTTAACAATTAATTATCGATTTTTAGTAGTCTCTACAATCATAACTACCATAGATATAGTATATATAACTACCGACAATTTTCGGTACCGTATCGATTACCACAGAGGAATAATCACTACGTGTTGATTACTCTCATTTTGACACTCGACCGTTCACACATTGCAATATGGCTGTAATAGGTGGTAATAGTATGGCCAACGTTGCAGATTTCTAAATTTTTTCACATACCAAAACTAATATGTGGCTATACCTAATTGCCGGGCCATACTTAAAATATTGTTTTAGTGGTATTGCAATAGCAATATTGCCGACCACAGTAAAGCCTACACCGAACTGTCGGAAAATATTGCCCATTTAGAAGTTTAATTTATAGTTTATTTTATATCTATCTAAAGTAAAATTAAAGTAAAGTAAAATTTTATATCTATCTAGAGACTACCAAAAATTGATAAATAATTGTTCGGTGTGACTTATCGACCGAATTCGTTAACTTTACATAGAAATTTATGTCGAGACTGCAAGGGAATCGAGCAAGCGATTTTTTTCGCTATACCTAGTTATCGATCGGTAATTAACGATACAATCGCTATCTTATGTAGAGACTGCAGGCCCAGGAGAGCGTGAGGATAAATAGGTGTTTGTAAAAATTTACGTGTACGTCTCTTCGAAGAAAAATGAATTCAGTTGCGCGTATTGAGGCCTTAACAAAGGATAACTTTGAAAGTTGGAAGGTCCAGGTTGAGGCTGTCTTAGTTAAGAATGATGCCTGGAGATATGTAAGTGGAAAAGAAATTCAACCTACTGAGGCGGATGCCCTTACCAAGTGGCAGGACGGAGATGCGAAAGCAAAGGCAGACCTAATCCTTTCTATGACTGCTTCAGAATTAGGTCATATAAGAGGATGTACTACTTCTAGAGAGGTATGGTTACGCCTTCAGTCTATATATATGCTTCTCGTGGACCAGCCAAGAAGGCTACGTTACTGAAAAGGCTGTTTATGCACAAGGTAGGAGAATCTGGAGATATTAGAGCAGAAATGGAAGTATTTTCCAAAGCGACTCGATTCATGAAGACCTCTTGTCGATTATGTTGTTATATAGCTTACCTAATAAAGCTTTGATAATTTTCGTTGTGCGATAGAGAGTAGAGATGAACTCCCTAAACCGGAAATTCTAAAGGTTAAATTCCTGGAAGAATATGAATCTAGGAATGTGAATAATGAAGCACAGAACAGAGTATTGTATGCACGTAAGAATGTTCCTTATACTAAAGCGAGCAAAGGTGAATGGAATAATGAGAACTTTAATCAAAATCATAATTTGATGGACAAAATTTCTAATGCAATGGACAGAAGATATGAGAGGAGAGTATTGAACTGTTATCGTTGTATCGTCCAGGACATATAGCTTCAAATTGTAGAGTAAAAATCCGAAAAAGCAATATTATAGTAATAATATTGACGACGTAGATATAAATAAGTCTTTAATGTCGTTAAATGTGCAGGACTATTAATTGTAAAATTGAGAAGAGTGAAAAGTTTCTTTTTAATCACATACTTATTTACTTAATATTCTTAAATATGATAATACCGAGGTATATATACCTAAAAGAATTATTATGTCAAAGGTTTTACTGGAATCTAAAAAAATATTTTGGGTAGCTATCTAATACCTACTTATTTGTTTTGAAGCTGCTCTTGGTGTATGTTCTGTCGCATAGTTGGCGATGCCCAAAACGTAACAGTTGTTACCTAGGTACCTACTAGTTATTTACTTTGCTTACCTTAGTTCCAATAAATTCAAAAATCACAGAAAGTTGAATCAGCTGAACAAAAATTATGATTGTTAGTGGTCCATATTGCATCAAAGCACCAGCGTCCTGTAAAGCATAATATTGTTGAGAATGTACTTTTACCTATCATGTTTTTTTATTCATATTCATAACGCTATTTAGATATTTATGTCTAAAATAAAGCAGCTCGTCGTCTACAACTAGGTACCTTCACGACGGGAATCGTATCCTCGCCTCGTCCTTACTGTTCAAAAAGGCACGTAAACCTCATCATTAGTATTTAAATACCAAGATAAGTAGGTAAAGTAAATCACTAATTTTACCAAGACAGTGCTTACTTTGATATGTTATTTCAAGCAGGTTCCACAAGTCCTATCTGTTGTTGTTTAATCTTTGTAATCGAATTCACTACTGGCCACCCGCGACTTCTTTTGCGTGGACAGTACCCTCAAGTGGCGTTAATTTATTGCTCGCTAAGTACATAATATATATATATATATATAATATATGTATAATCACCAACCAATCCGCATTGGGCCCGCGTGGTGGGTTATGGTCCATCCTCCTTACCACCCATAAGGAAGGCCTGTGCCCCAGCAGTGGGGACATCAAATGGCTGATGGAAAGTACATACTTAATGTATCAAAAATTCAAACGTTGAGATTAAAATAGTTTTTTTACAAATAATAACCTCTGTTAGATACTAGTATAGTATTATATTATCTGTGGTAAGATATAGTTCGTTGTAGAAGTAGTAGGCAAATGTGCCAAAAGTGGCCACTTTTTGCTCTTTTCCCTACTACTACTACAGCGAACTATATTTTACACAGATTATAGTTTGTAAATAAACTATAGAACCTTAGTTTCAATCTCAACGTTTGAATTTTCGATACATTATGTACTTAGCGTGCAATACATTTATTTAAGGTGAGGGCGCCACTGTGAGGAAGCTAATCGCCTTAAGAGGGTTACTGCGCTACACTAGCGCCGCCAATGGAAAAAAAATCGTAGGGCTTAAATAAAGACGAAATTGTGAATTTGTGTTCTTCTAGTGTACTCCGAATAAGCTTTGTTGTACTTTTTATCGTTTTAACAATATTTTATAACCTGTCGTTTAGTTGTCGTTTAGTTTATTGCTAAAAGTGGCCACTTTTAGCAATATAAAACTGCATTAAACTAAACGACAGACTAGAAAATATAGTTTAAGCCTTAAAAAGTACCACAAATCTTATACGGAGTACACTAGAAGAACACAATTCACAATTTCATCTTTATTTAAGCACTATGACTTTTTTCCATTGGCGGCGCTAGAATAGCGCATAAACGCTCTTAAGTGGGTTCCGCACTGTTCCGCATAATAATAAAAAATAATTACCATAATTAAAGCATACTCTAACCAACTCTAGAGACACATATTATAGTCACAGTTCGCCTTATTATTTCACAGGTTTAGCTTGGAGGGCTAATTTAATAATGATTTTCAGACTTACATTTCCCTTAAAAATAAAAATTATTCGCCATAATACCGTTCATTACATACATATTACATGTACTTAGACGTGTACCTGTCTTTGGTACAGCTCGCGCAACATAACTTGAACCAAACCATAGACAATGAGGCTTGCGCAATAGCAATTTTCAGTACAAAAATTGTAGTACGCAGGTCACTGGTACTAAAAATTGGGTCGTCATATTGCGGAAGCTGTAGATAAATGTCTAAATAAATAGGTACCTAGCTGTAGTAGGTACTAGGAAAGCAGACCTGATGACGGCAGCTTTAGGGATTTCAATAATATTTACGCAACCCCAATTGTGATTAGAAATATCACCGCTGAGACCACACCCACACTCAAGGTTGCCAACCGTACGAGCTTAGTCGTAAAATACGATTTTCATCCCATCTATTCGAAAAGGACGACTTGGTTCGCCTTTATGTGCACCCAACGGTGGTGTTTTCTATATGAAACTTTTAGCGGGCAGTAATGAGTTTTTAATCCTCTTTATATAAATAAGTGCGCCGCAAAGATCTTTTACGCGCACTTATTGAATTTGGAACATCTTAGTGTTCAGCGCCAATGAAATCGAACGCAAATATTGTTTTTGGCCACACAAACCAATAATTCTTTCTTATTCTTCTTTAAAAAAAAGTTAAAAAATTATTTCTTAGTTTTTTATTTATTTTCTCTTTTTCTCCTTTGTTTTCTTAAAAAAACATGATTTTTCAATTTTGCAATATGGGTATCAAATGAAAGGCCTTGAAGAGCATATTCCAAAATTACATGAATTTAAAAATAAAAAAAGGTTTTTTTTTCAATTTTGCAATATGGGTATCAAATGAAAGGCCTTGATGAGCACATTCCAAAATTACATAAATTCTTCAGTAAAAAAGTTTTTTTTTTTAATTTTGCAATATGGGTATCAAATGAAAGCCCTTGATGAGCACATTCCAAAATTACATAAATTTTTCAGTAAAAAAAGAAGAAAAAAAATATTTATTTACAATTTTGCAATATGGGTATCAAATGAAAGCACAAGGCACATTCCACAATTACATAATTTGTCAGTAAAAATTAAGAAAAAAAAATTAAAAAAACCTCTTTTTGTATGTTTTATCAAATAATAATAATACAATAAAATATAAGGCGCCTTTTATTTTCTTATAGAGGTTGATGAAAAGTAGAGTGTATCACTCGGCCGCAAAATATATTTTTGGCTCGGGCGACGTACTTTGAATCCCTCGCTACGTTCTGGATTCAAATAAGCGGCCTCGCCGTAAAAAGATTATTTTGCCCCCTTATGGTACAACTACAATCTACTATTTTATTCGAGAGAAAAAAATCATTTCAAACTTTTCGTTATTGCGCAAAGAGTTCGTTTGCACATTATTCTTATGTAAGTAATTACATTATTCTTTAGGTAATTTTAATTGATTTAATCTGAACCAGAATCTTAACGTTTCAATATAGCAGTTTTTACGTACTAATTGAGAGCACTCCAGCAGCAGAAGGCAGCAACTAATTAGATGAAATAAATACGTGCTTGCCAACACGGGCCCGTATAAAGAGGACACGTCATTTATGAATCTGGAACATTAATAAATTAATAAATGCTCTGACAATTTCACACAGCGCCATCTAGCCCCAAACTAAGCAAAGCTTGTAATATGGGTGCTAGAATACTATATCTATGGTGCTAGACAAGACAACTGATATACTACTTAATTATATACTTTTTAAATATATACTTATTATACAATAATATAATACTAATATTATCATATAATAATAAGTATATTATATATACTTATTATTATATATAATAAGTATATTATATATACTTATTATTATACATAGTAACTACCAGATCCGTCTCAAAAATTAAAATTCATCGTTTCAATTTCTGCCCGACCGGGAATCGAACCCGGGACCTCTTGCGTGGTGACCGGCATGTTGACCACTGCACCACTCAGGTCGTCATAATAAAATTAATTAGAAGGTAACCTTACATACTGAATAATAAATAAAAAATAATAATAAAAAGTTATACAGGTTGTTTGATAATAGCCTTATTAAGCCGAATATGGTAGATAAGGACCATCAAACTGAACAAAAAAACATACTGTTTCATACATTTTGATATTTTTGTTATTAATTTTTGTATGAAACAGCTGATTTTTGTTTCGCGATTTCAGAGTTGGTCCCATAGTAAAAGTTGTTTAGTTCGATGGTCCTATCTACCATATTCGGCAAACATCCTGTAGGTATATATGCTTACTTGATTATGAATTTATGATAATCAATACATTCTATTATTTTAGTATTTATGGCTTCGTTCTCTTCATTATCATACAACTGAACAGCTATATGGGTTCCCTTACGAGAACTCCGACGATGTTGTGATCTAACCATTCCAATATCTTTTATATTATTTATTAGTACATTCAGGTGCCCAATAATATGAAAGACAAAGAATGACAGATACATGTCACCCATACACATGGGAATAGAAGCAATATAAGTCATATAAAAATTTATTATTGTCGCTATCCAGAAATTGTCATCTTCGTTAAATCCGGGAAATATGTAATAAACTGAAAATATCAGGGTTGTATTTTCAGCACGGTTATTAGTGAATACACCTGATTTGTAGTTGTGGTACATTGGCAATGCGTTGAATAGGGCCATCCCGCTTAACATCATCATAGCAGTTATTTGGGCATAGTAATATGACACTTTGTACACGGTGGCGCTTATCTGCGGATAAAAGTAAACATTTTATCAATGGGTTGTCATTTTTTTCTGTCAGTTAGAGCACTTGTTTATTTGTGTCCGCCTATAGTTCCTTCTCTTTTCTCGGATCACAGGCAGGTCATCACAGACTCAACTCCTCACTTTTCAAAACGGATGTACCTACTCAACTCGTCACACACGCAACTCGTCACCATATAAACTTTTTGTGGTCACCATCTAAAATTTAATTTCGACAATATAAACTTTTTTAGATCCGTATATGCTTCAACTGCTTGGAATCCTCAATACTTAACTCATATTGACTCCATTGAGAAAATTCAAAATAAATTCATTAGACGATTAAAATATAGGTATCCGCAATTTAATGTTGATGACATGACCTAATCTTTTTATATAAAATAAATAATGGCATAGTGGAATCACCTTACCTTACTAGTAAAATCCTACTTCCTACTAATATTATAAATGTGAAAGTTTGTGGGTTTGGATGTTTGTTCCTTAATCACGCAAAAACTACTGAACGGACTTGGTTGAAAGTTGGCACACAGATAGTAGATAGCCTAGATTAAAACATAGGATACTTTTTATCCCGATATTCCCACAGGAAAGGGAACCACGCGGATGAAACCGCGGGCGGCCGCTAGTCTTCTATAAATGTAAAAAGATGGGTCTTAGATCTACTCAAACATTTGCACCCCCTCGTTACCACCACGTCGCACCAATTATGCCAGAAACCGCTTTATAATTAGATCATGTGGTACTTATAATAAGACTTACCAACATGTTGACATATTTGGCCTTAAATATCGTAAATTAAAAAAAAACAATTTGTGAATTGAATAATAAATTTGTTATGTCGAAATTAATTAACTCCTTAAGAAGTACACTACAGTCTCTGAATACATTTTAGTACTTACAGTCAACAGCGCATCAGGAAATTTTCTTTTGGGAATCTATTTTTGTAGCCATATTTGTTGTTAATTTTTGGTTAGGTACCAAAATGTTTATACTTGGGTTTAGTCTCTTTTCTCCCTTTTTGATTAAATTAAGTAGTTGTTACTGCACTTAGTTAAACAAACCTTAATTTCGGTTTCAACCTACATTATCTTATTTGAGTTTACTTGATTGAAATGTTATATCCTGTTGTGGAAACTGTTTTGGCTTCTGTAATAGTCATTAATCATAGTTTTTAAGGTTCCCTTAACCAAATAAACAAATGACGTTTAACATAGAATTGACAGAATGCGGGCTGCAAATATCGTTAAAGAGGATGTAAAAAAAATTAATGTCGATTAAAATTCGAATTCAATATTCATAAATCATAATTAATACAGGACAACGTCTGTCGCGTCAGCTCCTTTTTTTATAAAATTCAATAAATTCATTTTCAATGTACCAGAAGGTCGTGAAAGGCACGAGATCTGTGAATTTTTGTATAGCCAAAAGCAAGATGGGCGAGTGACGACTTGCGTTTGCTTATGTAACGACTTGCGTTTAGTGATGAGTTGCATGTGATCCATTTTCAGAACAAAGAACCTTTTTTTTCCTCAGTCGGCCGTCTTAAACTATGCTGGAGCCCTTTGGCACAAAAGAATTGGGGGCCCTTGGAAAGTAAAAAAAGAGATTTTTTTACGTCTTTTAGGTAGTTAGTAGGTAAGGTGTTAATAAAAAACCCCTGAGGGGCCACTTTCGGTCATACAACCGCCTTAATGTAATTTCTTTAATCTTATATTATACCTTTAAACGAGCAATTCTTGAATTTATTTATTTCTATGTAAGTATATTTCTGTGATCTCTATATGAAACGGCTCTAACGATTTCGCTGAAATTTGGTAATATGGGGGTTTCGGGGGTAAACAATCTATCTAGATTGGTCTTATGTTTGGGAAAACGCGTGTTTTCGAGTTTTCATGCGTTTTTCTTGAGACGCAGAATATGGTCGTTAATTTCGTCCTGCCACCTAACTATATCACGAGATAAAAACGCAAGAATTTTTTTTAATACGAGGAGGAGCTCGAGATAATATATTTTTAGTATTTGATTGAATCAGGCGTCACTTGGCGGAAGTCCCAAACCATTTTGAAAAAAGAAATATATGTAGCTTACTTCCGCAAACAAAATATGCAAGATGCACCGCCCGCCCGCCCGCAAAAATATGCACATACACACCACAAAATATAAGTATATCATCTTGCATATTTTGTTTGCGGAAGTAAGCTACATATATATCTTTTTTCAAAATATATTTTTTGTCACCCATCCCATGACCGACCCTTGCGAAAGTTGCTGAACCTGGGCAATCGCTGGGTCAGGCGCTAAACTACTGCGCCACCGAGCTCCTAATGGAGATGTGATCGACATAATATTGCCATTACTTGTCTTGTGTAATAGAAGACAAGTAATAGTAGGAATCTACTACGGTTTCGCTTGTATTGTTTCGCGGCGGAGGTGTCATACAGGCGTAAGTTCAATGTTATTCACCTTTTTGTAGTTCGGCCCTTTATCTTTGAAATGTTCTAAATCAAATGTTGTGTAAAAAAATTGCACCAGTTTACCATGCGCCTTCAAAGAGGAGATCACATCTCTAACCTGAAATAAGTTTAAGTTTATAAATACACTTCTGAGATTTACGCGTAGATACGATACGATACGATTTACATTTGATAGTTTATATAAGTATAATGTTGTGCTATCAGACATGGGTGTCGCCTTTAGGCGTAAGAACTTTTATGGGCGTGTGGTAAGGTGTTAGAGTTCAACCCAGATCCCAAATTCCTTGATTCCGGAGAAATCGTGGTGTTCTTTACATTTATTTGCCTGTAACATAGGTTAAACTCCACAGGCACATTGTATTTTTAGGGTTCCGTATCTCAAAGAGTTGTCCGTCTGATCTGTCTGTCAAGACCCTTTATCGCGGGAACGCGTGGAGGTATCGAGTTGAAATTAAAACCATATACCTACGCAAGTCTTCAAGGGACTGTCCTTGAAGCTGTGAAAAATCTAACTTCTAAGTTAACGTAAAAAAAGAACGTAAATAAAATAATTCGGATTTACACTTACCTACATAAAATAATCTAAATTTATGTAGGAATTCTAATTTTTAAATTTATTGCAAATAATTATTGCTTGCTCTTTAAAATAAAATATAGCTTAATAAGTATATAGGTACTATAATATTTAAAAACAAAATTGTGATACTTAAGAATATAGCGCCGCTCATAAATAGAGTTATGTAGACACTTCCAAGCAAGTAAAAAGATTGATGTCGAAAGTTGTGTGCTAGATAATTAACTTGGCCGACAATCATGGTAAAACACACGAGAGGAAGAAACCTCCGATGGAAGCGGCTGCACAAAGGCATCTTTTCTTGCAGCATATCGCCCGGCCACCCGCCAATGGGCAAGACGAAACTCCTTAATATCCGGTTTTGACGAAAGGCGAGGGTCTTCAACTTATTTTCCCTGTAAAAATCAGTCTTGGACATTTTCTCATGGAAAAACGAATGTTTGTTAGTTTGACCACAGAAAAATTAAGTCGCCACTTATACGGGTCAGACAAACTCCGCAGAGGAGAGGAGATTCTTTCTAGGTAGCTAGAGCATTAGTATAAACGGTTATATGGCTATTATATAGAAGAATAACTGCTCGCTAAGGTCGCCGCCGCGCGTGCGCCGCTCAATGGGAAATGTCTGAAAAAATCAAATTGGCTCAAACATTTTTTATAGGCAGGAATAAGTTTCCTTGTCAATATAAAAAAAAACAGAATTTTTGGTTGCGCGAAAAATAAATTTGTCTTCGCAAAACAACGAAACTTTACGAAAGTCAGAATGAAGATGATTCCTTTCACCAAAATGTCAAAATTGTGTCAAAGCTTCTTTTTAACACTTGTTGTGGTTGTGGCCGGTGGTGGCTAAGGAATCATCTACATTCTGCTGTTACTTCCGTACTTTTGCGAAGACGAAGTTATTTTTTTTTTAAGATTTTTTGACGCAACCAAAAATTCTGAAAGTCTTTTCTATTTATAAGGGAGCTTATTCCTAGCTATGATAAATGTTTCAGATAAGTAGTGTGATTTTTTTCAGACATTCCCCATTTCCTGTCCCACATATTACTTTGTTATGCTGAGCCCTCTCCATTCTGCTTCGCATCGCCACGAAACAGACTATAGAAAATAAGCTTCAAAAAAATTGGTTCCCCACATTGTGTGGCTATAGATACGTGTCCCACTCTAATAGGTATCTCACTATCACTAATCAGACTGATTTTAGTAAGTTTCGTGTGTAATATTTGCAAACGTTACTACTTGGAATGGGTATATTTTCGTCGTTCGAACTCACTCAATACTAGTAGGTACTACTACTAGTACTCAATACGAGAATAAAGGTGCGAGCACATTTGTCTGACGCCACGCGTTAAGGCCAGTATATTCCAAATTATCGAATTTGGCCTATGTTTTATTTTGAGCAGATAAAAATATATGTTGAAGTTTCAATAACGATCTTGATTATTTAACTGTTAAAAATACGATATGCGTATCTTCACTCGACTAAAATAATATGCAAAGACAAAGAAAATTTACATTAATTTTATATTTTATGGATAATACTTAAAGTTTATCAATCCCTTATTCACCAAAAATATATAGAAAAATTGGTAATCTATATATATAAAATTCAAAGTCCTGACTGACTGACTGACTGAGTGAGATATCAACGCACAGCCCAAACCGCTGAACCTAGAGACTTGAAATTTTGCACATAGGTTTCTTATAAGGTCTAGGGGTGCACTAAGAAAGGATTTTTCAAAACTCACCCCCCAAGGGGGTGAAACGGGGGTCCAAAGTTTGTATAAAAGTCCCTCAGTTTCGAAGCTAGGATCTTCAAATTTTGTGTTTAGGCTGACCATTAAAAATTTAATTTTTCAAAATTCTACCCCTGAAGGGGTCAAAAAGGGGATTAAGTTGTGTATTGAAGAAAATCCTTTATTTTCGAAGTAAAAATCCCTAAATTTATAATTTAGGCTTATGGATGGAAATCTAACGCAACGTATATTGTTATTACACAATACTATTTTATTGTTATTGTTATTGTTATTGTTAGTATTTCAACCCCTATGGGGATGAAATGGGGGTGAAAACCCCCAAAAATAGATATGAATGTCGTTATTGGAGTTTTCTGGGATGACGATTGCAAAAATGACATTTATTTTGAAGTCCAACACGGTGGAGCAAGCGAGCAGCCTCGTGCGAGGCCCGTGCGGCAAACGTCCTGCCTCGCAAGGTAGCGCGATTGGTGGGAACCCGCCTAATCACGTAAAAACGGCTGATCAGAATTTAATGAAATAAAAACATGAGGATTTTATCGAATGTCCACGCGGACGAAGTCGCGGGCGGAAGCTAGTAGATAACATATAGAAGAATATTCGACGGTTACTTTTTCAAAAAGTGTCTTTATGCTCAAAATAACAACAAAAACATTGAAAAAATAAAAGTGAGATTAATTTCATTACTCTTTACACGTAAAGAAAAAGACAGAGTTTTTGGAATATACTGGCCTTAACACTGGTTTTCATAGTAAATGTATGCACTAGGATCACACTTATCTGATAACACGTCCATACCATAAGTACAAATACGGCGGCAAATGTGCCTCGCACACGAAAACTCGTAGCCGATTTTGTTAACAACGAAGATAGGTGTTGTTATTTTGTGTGTGTCTTGATTGTGTAACGGAAAGTTGCAAAATCGCTATTTTAATTGTAAGTAAGTAAATACCGTTGTGGATGAAAATAAAAAGGACTTACTGTATGGTCATCTTGCTGTCTAAGGTGTGACAATGGTTCAATATTTTTCACTTAGTCACATCGCTTTGAGTTAATAAATAATAATAAAAGTCAATTAAAGTTTCAAATTATGTTTCTGCGCTTAGCTATCATGTTGTCATTTCAAAATAAAATGCATTTAAGGATTGAATTATTTATAACATCACATGTACCTACTTTTTGTCATTTTTATTAAAAAATAATAAAAAACCGGAATCAAAGTAGTAGATATCTTTAATTTAAAATTTTTGGGTCTGAAAACGAACTTAGGTATGGTAAAAATATTTAATTTCAATTAACTCAAAAACTATTAACTTTTTGAGAAATGTTATAAGTACCTATATAAGTACCTAACAAAAAATATTTGTTATGACCTCATCTATAACCCCTTAGAAGGAATAAGTACGTCATATTTCCAGTAACCCTGCCCCTTTTTTTTTAAATGACCGACGAAACACGATATACCTACCATATCGCGTGATATAGCGTTTTATCGACACCCAACCCAAATAAATCACTAAGTACCTATATCATATCGTGTTTCGGTGGTCATATAAATAAAATGGAGTGTCAAAGACAGTCAAAATAAGCTTTATTCAAATAAACTTAATTATTAAGTACTTTTGAATCGTCTATATTTCGTGTTTAAACATAATAAAAGTAAAGTAACAGTAAGGCCCATGACAGATTTATCTTAATAACTAGGATAGAGTATAATTTCAGCGTACCATACAGACTAATGCGAGTTATTTATATATTTTATTAAAGTTAATACGTACATATAACTAACGCACACTAAGCGCACACTATTTAAGAATTTACTTAGTTTTCCTCAATAAACAAACAAACAATACCCGTGCACCCTCAATACACACCTGCACACCACACTGATTCTGAGAATTTAAATCCGTCACAATGTTGATTTCATCAATGAGGATCAGTAAAGATTTTTGTTTAGTGGCTTATCAGAAAGCTTATGCCATGCTTATGTTTAGGTAAGTACTATAAATTGCATGTGAATATAGTTATTAGAAGCGTTTGAAAATTGCAAATTTTACTCAAGTCGTTACTTACTCGTCTATACACCGTCATTTTGTAAGTGAAAGTGAAAGTGAAATAAGCTTTATGCAAATAAACTTAATTATTAAGTACTTTTGAATCGTCTATATTTTCCTACCACCCGTTCCAGACTTTTTTAGCTGACAAGAAGAACGGGCGCAAGAAACTTGTAGTCGTTTTAATTAACTTAAGAGAGTGTTCTACCAATGAAAATAAACATAAGTATTTGCTAAAGAAACATGGGTCGAAATACGACAATGTTTTTTACTTTCCCATACTAATACAATATTTTAGCTGTCTAGTATCTAGTAGGTACTAGGAGGATCAACATTTTTTGTCGTTTTTCGACCCATGTTTCTTAGGCAAAAGTGTTTAGTTTCATTGGTAGAACACTCCCTTAAATTAATTAAAATGACTACAAAATGACGGTATACATACGAGGGTAACGGCCGAATACTCAAAGGCTTCTTGGTCTCCTTAACTTTAAGGAAGCTGACAGTTTCATAGCGTTACTGTCAAATCTGACAACTTTTATGTATTTAAGGTGTATAACTTTAAGATTCGTTTGAGTATTTGGCCGTAGCATAGGTATATTTTGCAAAAAATAATAGGCGTGCAAATGTTTGTTTATTAAATTATTTCTACACAATTATTTTTAAGTTATGGTTTGGGTTACAGACAGTTAAAATATATTAATCTAATTATTATTATAAGTACTACATAGATAGGTATGTTTCGATAGAGTAAAAGTGATTTTAATCAAGATAATCCTTAGATAAACACATGAAAATAATTCATTTTTTTTTTTATTAAACAGTCCACGGGATGATTGAACCATAGATTTTTTTTTCTTACACAACGCCATCTAGCCCCAAACTAAGCAAAGCTTGTAATATGGGTGCTAGACAACTGATATACTACTTATATACTTTTTAAATATATACTTATTTTACATAGTAACACCCAGACTTGTACTATTATGTATTCTGTGACCCAGATCCGTCACAGAAATTAAACATAAATTATTTTTATGCTATCGATTTGAGAAAGGTGAAATAAGTAAAGGTGGTCTTCAAGATCTGTAACAAAGAAACGACACATAATAGCTTGTTTTGTTATACAGGGTTATCTTCCCCTTAATATTTTTCTACTCAAGGTTGCCTGGAAGTAGGGTTACCATTGCAAAATTTGGAAAGTCCTAACAAAAAGCCGGACATTTTCACAGACATGGCCCTACCATGAGTTGATGCAAACTGTTTACGTTACCGTAAACTATCAGATATACTGCTCACAGTCAGTGCGAGTGAAAAAGACAAACGATAGTTGCATCAACTCGTGCGTGGTAGGGCCACAGATCCAGACTCCATACATTTTGGGACTTCTCTTTCGAACACTACTGTTATGTATGTGTTTAACTAGTATTACACCGCCCAATCTTAGAAAGCCGGACAATGTCCGGACAATAGTCTAAAAGTTCGGACATGTCCGGACTAATCCGAACGGATGGTAACCCTATCTGGAAGAGACTAAAATAATTCGACTCGCACCAGATTAATACTCAGACGGGAAGTCGAATTTTTTCTAGTATATTATTTAGAATTGTATAAAAATAGCATTGTGAATGCAAAAAATCTCAAATTTAAAAATTATATTATGGCTATTTCATCTTAATCAATTGCCAAAATATCTGGAATGATATATCAATTGAATGTCGAGGTAATTCCTCACATTGGTGAAATAACGCTGGCTTGCAGCGTAAGAGTAGGATATACTAGAAGAAATTCGACGATGCCACTAGTGACTCGGTAGCTCAGCGGTCAGAGCAATGGACCGGATATCCAAAGGTCGCGGGTTCGATTCCCGTTTGAGTATTGATCTGGTGAGAGTCGAATTTTTTCAAGTATAATATTTAGTAATGAATATTATTGTCTATTTCATACATTACCTAGGCAATGTATATGTTACCGTTAGAGTACGGAATCCGTTAATCTGCAGATCTGGTCGAGACAGTTAAAGTGCGAATTTTTTTTCGAAGTAGACGATTTCCGCACTTTAACTAGTTAATCTGCACATTAACGGATGCTACACCGTTAAAGTGCGGAATACTGTTAGTGAAATAGCCAAGGCTTCAGGGAATTTAAGTAAAAGACCAACCTACCTATATTGCAAGTTTATTTTACAAAAACTTCGTTCTGGCGTTTTTGGTCACAATACTAACCTAACCTAATGACCTCTTTAAGACTTTTTCATGGCCCCCCTTGTTGCCCATTTATAATAACCCCTGGAATCTATATATATAAAATTCAAAGTCCTGGACTGACTGAATGACTGACTGACTGACTAAATGAGATATCAACGCACAGCCCAAACCGCTGAACCTAAAGACTTGAAATTTTGCACATAGGTTCCTTATGAGGTCTAGGGGTGTACTAAGAAAGGATTTTTCAAAACTCACCCCCCAAGGGGGTGAAACGGGGGTCCAAAGTTTGCATGAAAGTCCCTCAGTTTTGAAGCTAGGATCTTCAAATTTTGTGTTTAGGCTGACCATTAAAAATTAATAAATACGGGTCTCAGCGTTTTTCAAAACTCTACCCCGAAGGGTCAAACGGGGGATGAAGTTGTGTATTGAAGAAAATCCTCTATTTTCGAAGTAAAAATCGCTGAATTTATAATTTAGGCTTATGGATGGAAATCTAACGCAACGTTTATTGTTATTGTTAGTATTTCAACCCCTATGGGGATGAAATGGGGGTGAAAAGGGGTAAAAAACCCCAAAAATAGATATGGATGTCGTTATTGGGATTTTAAGGGATGACGATTGTAAAAATGACATTTATTTTGAAGTCCAACACGGTGGACATGATTTGACCCCTAAAGGGGTAAAAATGGGTTTCAAATTTTGTATGGGAAAATAATATAAAATAGACATTACCACTTTAAACTTCGTACGAGTACATCTAAAAATAAAAAGGCAAACATATATTTTGTAATTTTGAAAATCAATCACACAAATGGGTCACCCCATTAACCTAAAAAAAAGTAAACATAAAAAGCGATGTGGATGTCGTTCTTGAGGTTTCATGGGATGGTGATTGCGAAAATAACATTTATTTTGAAGTTCAACACGGTGGACATGATTGGACCTGGACATGCACATCCAAGGGACGGGGACAGGGACAGGGACAGGGACAGGGACAGGGACAGGGACAGGGACAGGGACAGGGACAGGGACAGGGACAGGGACAGGGACAGGGACAGGGACAGGGACAGGGACAGGGACAGGGACAGGGACAGGGACAGGGACAGGGACAGGGACAGGGACAGGGACAGGGACAGGGACAGGGACAGGGACAGGGACAGGGACAGGGACAGGGACAGGGACAGGGACAGGGACAGGGACAGGGACAGGGACAGGGACAGGGACAGGGACAGGGACAGGGACAGGGACAGGGACAGGGACAGGGACAGGGACAGGGACAGGGACAGGGACAGGGACAGGGACAGGGACAGGGACAGGGACAGGGACAGGGACAGGGACAGGGACAGGGACAGGGACAGGGACAGGGACAGGGACAGGGACAGGGACAGGGACAGGGACAGGGACAGGGACAGGGACAGGGACAGGGACAGGGACAGGGACAGGGACAGGGACAGGGACAGGGACAGGGACAGGGACAGGGACAGGGACAGGGACAGGGACAGGGACAGGGACAGGGACAGGGACAGGGACAGGGACAGGGACAGGGACAGGGACAGGGACAGGGACAGGGACAGGGACAGGGACAGGGACAGGGACAGGGACAGGGACAGGGACAGGGACAGGGACAGGGACAGGGACAGGGACAGGGACAGGGACAGGGACAGGGACAGGGACAGGGACAGGGACAGGGACAGGGACAGGGACAGGGACAGGGACAGGGACAGGGACAGGGACAGGGACAGGGACAGGGACAGGGACAGGGACAGGGACAGGGACAGGGACAGGGACAGGGACAGGGACAGGGACAGGGACAGGGACAGGGACAGGGACAGGGACAGGGACAGGGACAGGGACAGGGACAGGGACAGGGACAGGGACAGGGACAGGGACAGGGACAGGGACAGGGACAGGGACAGGGACAGGGACAGGGACAGGGACAGGGACAGGGACAGGGACAGGGACAGGGACAGGGACAGGGACAGGGACAGGGACAGGGACAGGGACAGGGACAGGGACAGGGACAGGGACAGGGACAGGGACAGGGACAGGGACAGGGACAGGGACAGGGACAGGGACAGGGACAGGGACAGGGACAGGGACAGGGACAGGGACAGGGACAGGGACAGGGACAGGGACAGGGACAGGGACAGGGACAGGGACAGGGACAGGGACAGGGACAGGGACAGGGACAGGGACAGGGACAGGGACAGGGACAGGGACAGGGACAGGGACAGGGACAGGGACAGGGACAGGGACAGGGACAGGGACAGGGACAGGGACAGGGACAGGGACAGGGACAGGGACAGGGACAGGGACAGGGACAGGGACAGGGACAGGGACAGGGACAGGGACAGGGACAGGGACAGGGACAGGGACAGGGACAGGGACAGGGACAGGGACAGGGACAGGGACAGGGACAGGGACAGGGACAGGGACAGGGACAGGGACAGGGACAGGGACAGGGACAGGGACAGGGACAGGGACAGGGACAGGGACAGGGACAGGGACAGGGACAGGGACAGGGACAGGGACAGGGACAGGGACAGGGACAGGGACAGGGACAGGGACAGGGACAGGGACAGGGACAGGGACAGGGACAGGGACAGGGACAGGGACAGGGACAGGGACAGGGACAGGGACAGGGACAGGGACAGGGACAGGGACAGGGACAGGGACAGGGACAGGGACAGGGACAGGGACAGGGACAGGGACAGGGACAGGGACAGGGACAGGGACAGGGACAGGGACAGGGACAGGGACAGGGACAGGGACAGGGACAGGGACAGGGACAGGGACAGGGACAGGGACAGGGACAGGGACAGGGACAGGGACAGGGACAGGGACAGGGACAGGGACAGGGACAGGGACAGGGACAGGGACAGGGACAGGGACGGGAACGGGAATGGGAACGTGCGGCAAACGTCCTGCCTTGGCAGCGCGCTTAGTGGGAACCCGCCTAATCACGTAAAAACGGCTGATCAGAATTTAATGAAATTAAAACATGAGGATTTTATCGAATGTTCACGCGGAAGAAGTCGCGGGCGGAAGCTAGTATATTATAAACCTTGAAAACGATAACTAGTGTAACGATGACTTATACTTTCCAAATATTCTACACTTAATGATGAGAATTCATTGTCTCCGAAAACAAATAAATTAAAAAAAAAGTTTATTTTTTTTTATTTTTTTTGTTTAATTTCCTCACAATCGAAGTGAAAATCAGAGTGTATAACTCGTACATAAAACCCATTTTACCCTCGACTTGACTATCCACCCCCGCCTCCTACCTACCAGGGGCCCTATTTTTACCCGACTGCAAAGGAAGGGTTATGTGTTTCGCGCGTATCTTGTAAGTATGTTTGTATGTTTGTAAGTATGTATGTATGTATGTATGTTTGTATGTAATATTCTTTATTACCTCATATCTCTCAAACGGCTGAACGGATTTCTATGATTAAGATATCGTTAGATTGGTCTTTTCAGCCCAAGTGTTCTTAAGAAGGTGGCGTTATAAAAAAACCAACATGGCGGCTGTACGGTGCTATTATACATAGTGAAAAAAAAAATTTTTTTTTAGAATACTGCAATATGGGTGTCAAATGAAAGGGCTTATTATAAGGATTTCAAAAAGGTATATCATGACCGTAATATATAATAACTAAAAAGAGATAAATAAAAAAATAAATTTAAAACATTAAAAAACCCGCCTGCACAAAAAGACAAGTCGACTGAAAAGATGGAAACAAGATTAAATAAATATTAAAGGCAACATGTCATAATAACATGCAGTCGGAGGCATATAATTCAATCATTCATAATGTCACTTTCTTTATGCATGCCTCCGACTGCATGTTATTATGACATGTTGCCTTTAATATTTATTTAATCTTGTTTCCATCTTTTCAGTCGACTTGTCTTTTTGTGCAGGCGGGTTTTTCAATGTTTTAAATTTTTTAATCCTTCTGCTGACGTCGAGCGTTCTTTTCGTTCTTTTCCACTGATTTTCGTTCGACATTTGAATCAAATGAATGAGATTGAGTCAAATGTCCAACGAAAATAAGTAAAAAAGAGCGCTCGACGCCAGCCGAAGGATTAAAAAATAGGGCCCCAGTCTTGGTTCCAAACTAATAGATAATAATACTGTACTAAGTATTAGTTATTCTGTGATACTCACCCCTGCCATGGTTCGAATACCTACTTCCGCTAGCCCTATCGCGATAACATTTACTGGTGTTTGCACTCTGTGTAGGAAGATGCACAATGACCGTTGGTTTCTAACATCCATGGACTCCCAGGGCACGCTGTATACTACGTCACTGAATTTGTCACTCTGAAATAAAAGCATTTCAAGTATGATAAATTATTGACAAAATAATCAATTAAGTAATTTGTGTTATTATCATTAGTTATTTATCACCGACGGTGAATTATGAAACTTGTTAAAAAAAGGTTAAGTATAATATTTTAACACACAAAAACACATTTAGTTATCCAGACAGAATCACAGAACTGTACCCTTAGCACGAACAGCTATCGAAAAAAATAACGCACGTAAAATCATTCGATAGTGCAATTTTGTATTGGAAATTTGTACAGCGCCATCTATCGCCGATAAGCGACATTAAATTTTCCATAAAGAATTGTCTTTCGAGTAATTTTACGCGCGTTTTTTTTCTCGATAGCTGTTCGTGCTAAGGGTAATACTGATTGTGAACAGCCCTTTGCATGAACGAACATGTATCGAGAAAACAACACTCGTAGAAGTAGATACTATTATACATAATATTCTGTGGTAGAAGTAGGCACACGATAAATAAATAATCTAAAGGTAGGAACTTGATAAGATATTAATATTTGTGCTACCTGTAGCACCCGTATCCTATTTCTCAGAATATTGATCAGATCAGTTGGGTGTGTAAAACAATCTAAATCTCCTCCACTCCCTGTATGGCCATCATCAGATCACAGCTAAGTTAATCCTTGGCAGAGAACCGAGGCTTCAAAGTTACCTTGTTTGTATAAAAATCGATCCAGATCCTCACCGTATGACAATGGGACCAATTTGAAACTATGTTTTAAAAAAAATATTCTAAAATCGGTTTAAATAATTGAAAAAGTTATGATTATGAGGTAGGTCGGTTTAAATAATTATCGGTTTAAATAATTGAAAAAGTTATGATTAGAGGTAGGTCGGTTTAAATAATTATCGGTTTAAATCATTGAAAATGTTATGATTATGAGGTAGGTCGGTTTATTATTATTATATTAATTATCGGTTTAAATAATTGAAAAAGTTATGATTATGAGGTAGGTCGGTTTAAATAATTATCGGTTTAAATAATTGAAAAAGTACTTAAAAAACACAACCGAACTGGGAACCTCCTCCTTTTTTTGAAGTCGGTTATTAACTGATTTAGTATTTGTCTTTTCTATTTTGAATAATTAATTTACTCCTGGAACTTTATTTTTACTTTGGTGCATTTGCGAATTGTCGCAGTTCCGTGTCATCGCTGTTGGCTGTTTCATTCAGTGGCTGAGTCTAATTATCTGTACCCTTTGCACGAACAGCTTTTGAAAAAAATAACGCGCGTAAAACTACTCGATAGCGTAATTTTGTATGGGAAATTTGTACAGCGCCATCTATCGCCGTAAAGCAAAATGAAATTGCACATACAGAATTCTCTATCGAGTACTTTTTACTCGCGTTTTTTTTCTCGATAGCTGTTCGTGCTAAGGGTACTGGCCACCACAAACGTAAACTTTGATTAGGTAAACTTTGATAATTATATAAAAAATATTATGTTGGTAAACATAATATTTTACTATTACTTTCTTTTTACCGACTTCAAAAGGATTTCAATTTCTCAATTCGACCCGTTTTTTTTTTCTTAATTTGACACCCCCGTGACGACTGGGAAAAAAAATCTCAGTTGTCACCCCGGGGGACAGTGTTTTTTTTTATTTATTTATTACCAAATAAACATAAAAATACAAAATTTGTTTGCTACATTCACAAAAAACCACGCAGGTTTACATTAGGAATGTGCTGTTCATCAGTCATTCACTTAAATTACAACTAAGCAAGGCTTAATACTACTTAAGTACAAAATTTTTGCTATTGCGTTCACTGCTAATTTTTTAGTTGAAAAACAATTCGACAAGGTTGCAAACAATAGAATAACAAAGAGTGACATGAGCGCCGCCATGCAATGGTGGCGCAGACGCTGAAGATAGTGCAGCCACAGGCTGTTACAATTTTTGTAGAAAGTATTGTTTTAATTTTAGTTTTATATTTTTATGCGTTATATTATTTCCTAATTCCAGTTAGAGGGGACTCCTGGGAGTAAAGGAGAAAATGTTCCTAGGTATAAGGCCATTATGGCCTTCCTAGGAACACAGCCATTTTTACAACTAAATAAAAGTAACAGATTTATACGTCAGTAGTATAGTGCAACTAGTTCAATTCAGGATAAAAAAAGCCAATTATATTAAATCGAAAATGTACAATTGGTTCTGTCTGTCTCATCACAACACACCTCGATGAAGTGAGGTATCGGCGTGACCAGTACGGCGCCGCATTTGTAGCTTTGGATTGGATATATAGATCTTTGTGTGCTTTGGTTGAGTGAATTTGCGATCATAGGATATTAACTGCTATTTTAGGTTGATTGGCCTTATTACAAGGAGCATGGCCTTCCATGGTACACTTACCTATTGTTCGCTCCCTAAGCACCCTACCTATACAAGTTTCTGAAGGAATTGCGCTCAGTTATCCGCTCGCGCACTCCACACCCTCTTTTGAGCCATTAAGATATATCAAAACAAAGTTTTTGATATATATTTGAGGACAGGAGCCTATTTCTTAAACATTACAATTAGTAATTTGCTAAGGTAATTCGCACACATTGCGGTGTCTGTGAGTACTTTATTTTCTAGTTTCAAATTGGCCACGCAATGAACACTAAACGATCGTTGTAATTTACCACGGTGATGGGCTAGGTATAAAGTAGGTACCTACTCACCTCAGTTCGAATGAATTCAAAAATCACGGAAATCTGAATCAGCTGCACAAAAATTATAATTGTTAGTGGTCCATATTGCATCAAAGCACCAGGGTCCTGAAAAGCATAAATTATGTACCTATGTCTAGCGTCCCGCCCTAGCTTAGCTTTTCGTTGTAAACTATTTACTTATAGATTTTGTATTTTTATAGATAATTATTATATATATATAATAATAATAAGTCATTAATTAGTAATGAATTTACCTCAGTAATGAGTAAAAAAATAAAAATTGAATACCTATAATAATAATAATATTTTTTATCTACACTCACAACGTAATGTTCCAAATATGAATTCGAAAAAGGTAATATAAATACGTACTTTATTTTCGTGAATAGGTAAAATTAAAAAAAAAAACTCATTACGATGCAGTCAGCTGCATCATAGAATAACTTTTTTTCTCATTACGATACAGGGCAAATCCAAGAAGAAGGTAGTGCCGTGATATTTAAAAAAAACAACGATATTTTCCCACATACTTTCCATGATTAAAATATACTATATCTATAATTAATTAATATACTATATCTATGGATTAAAATCTATATCTATGATTAAAATGCACTCTATGGTGATCGATGACTTATTGCGATTAGTTTGCAAGAATGCACTCATCTGATTTTTTTTTCTAATAGAATGCGCGCCATTTTTAGAGCATTACAAAAAAAATTTGAATTTTGATTTAAATTTTTACATTTTGTTATAGTAAATTCCATAGGTGTTTTTTATTCTTGCTTAAAAATGTGAAAAAAATGGACTGCAAAATTATTTTAGATGCAGCTAAGGAAATGACTTATTACAAGGTAGGTACATATAGCTAATACAACCAAAGTCTCTCTCTCTTTTCTAAACTTGATCTTTTATTTATAGTAGATTCAATCCCAAATGTATGAGTGTAGATAAAGTAGTGTATGAAACTGCACATAACTAGGTATTAAAACACTCGTGTGATACTATTAAAAACCTCGCCTACGGCTCGGTTTTTAAACACACACTCATGTTTTAATACCCCTCATTATGCATCAGTATCATAAACTACTATTATTTATTACCACACACTTTAAATGTTACATAAAGGTTTTCTTACAAGCTTAAAACAAATTAAAATAACAATCAACAAATTGTAGCATCTGCAGCTGAACTAGGATATTAAATCCTGTATTTCAACATACAGCGCCCACTAGCCTCAGAGTTGTAGTAAAAGTTACTAAGTCATATCCATACAATTGGTCCAGAGATAATATAGGTAGATATTATTTATATGTTTGTGTAGTCACTAGAAATTGATTTCTACGTACTAATTGGGAGCACTCGAGCAGCAGGAGGCAGCAACTAATTAGATGAAATAAATACGAGCCTGCCAATACAGGCCCGTATAAAGACAAGACATCATCTGTGAATCTGAACAATTAATATGGGTTAGTAATTTTAAGCTTTAAGGTGATTAGTACCCTCAAGTGGCGCCCTCATCTTATTTAAATTTATTGCTCGCTAAGTACATAATGTATCGAAAATTCAAACGTTGCGATTGAAGCTAAAGTTCTATAGTTTATTAACAAATAATAAACTTTCTAAAATATAGTTAGCTGTAGTAGTAGTAGGCAAAAGTGATAAAAGTGGCCACTTTTTGCTCTTTTGTCTACTACTACTACAACAAACTATATTTTACTGAGGTTATTATTTGTAAATAAAGTATAGAACCTTAGTTTAAATCTCAACGTTTGAATTTTCGATACAGTATATACTTAGAGAGCAATAAATTTAATTAAGGTGAGGGCGCCACTGTGAGGATACTAATCGCCTTAAACCCTAAAATGTGGGGCGCATGCCAATTTGGATTAGGTACCTAGTCTGTAAGTCTGCATGTATTTTTATAAAATAAAATAAAAAAGATGCGCCCCACGTTTTTAGGTTTAAAACTTCTGTAGAAATAGGAATTGGGATTATATATCTACAGAAGAATTTATTTTATCCTTTTTAGTCTGTTATTTTACTAAACCGTTTTAAAAACGTGTTTTTAAAAAAGTTTTTTTTTTATTGTATTAAATTATCTTATTATTAAAGATATTTTAATAGGTATAAGATTTTTTATATTTTTTACTATAATAATATAATAGTTTTTAATAAGTATAAGATTTTATTATTAAAGATATTAAATAAAATAAATAAAAGTTTTGATAATAATCTTCTTCACGTTGCCTAGATTTTTTGTGATAAAAACAATCTAGTTTGTGAGTTTTTTTCTTCGCATAATAGGGATGTTGACTAATGAATAAAATAACGAAATACTAATAAAAATCGTAAACATAAATTAAACTTTTAGAGTAGCTTGTATACCTCTTGGTTTTATATATTGCATATTATTTGTTTTATGACCCTTCAAAGTTGGGTGGACAAGTCCATTTAAAAAGTATAAAATTTATTAAATTAAATGAGATGTAGAGAATGACCTTTAATTAGTCCGTAAAATGTATAGCAAATTTGTCGAAGAAACCATTTTGATAAACACACTATTTAATATAGCTGCTGAACAAATTTCCTATGCGTTGCATACAAACTTGCAAGGCGTGACGTCATAACTTGCAAGCCATTAGTATGGAGCGTTTTTGATCGAGTCCATTTGTGTGCATTTCACACTGTGATATCTCGGGCAGTTTTCATGCTAGCGAATTAATTCTTTTACCAATGTTTCTTTTTTTGAGAGGTAATTTATGTAACATAAAATAAAAAAAATAGTCAACATCCCTATTGTGGTTGAACCAGTAAGGGGCCATCTATAAATTACGACACACGTTAAGGGGGTGGGAGGGGTCCTAAATTTTGTGACGTCACATTTCAAAATCATATAAATTGAAATAAATCAAATTTCTGAACTGCTGTTTTAATTCAATAATCATTTCTAGATGTAAAATTGTAAAATATGCGACGTCACACTAGGGAGGGGGGGGGGTTTCACAAATGTGGTTAAAAAATCATGAAATTCGTATGACGTAATTTATGGATGGCCCCTAACTACACACTCTAGAAAAAGAGTGAGTGCTTCTACAAAATCAACGTTGACTTATTTATAAACTAATTGAAAAAGTACTTACTTGATTATGAACTTATGATAATTAATACATTCTGCGATTTTAGTATTTATTATTTCGTTTTCTTCATTATCATACAACTGTACAGCTATTTCAGTTCCCTTATCAGAACTCTGACGATGTTGTGATCTAACCATTCCAATATCTTTGATATTATTCATGAGAACATTCATGTGTCCAATAATATGAAAGACCAAGAAATACAGATATAAGTCAAATATACACATGGGAATGGAAATTAAATAAGTTAAATAAAAATTCGTAGCTGTCGATAACCAGAAATAGTCTTCTTGTCTGATTCCGGGAAATAAGTAATAAACAGAAAATTCCAGGGTTGCATTTTCAACAAGGTTATTAGTGAATGCACCCGATTTGAAGTTGTGGTACATTGGCAATGCGTTGTATAACATCATCCCGTTTAACATCATCACAGTTACTATATGGGAATAGTAATAAGATACTTTGTACACGGTATCGCTCATCTGCGGATAAAAGTAAGACAGCTGTTTTACTGTTGGTTAGGATAAAGCACTTGGAGCAGTCTACCTATTTTTTTTCTCAGTGCATACCTATGTCACCGTTAAAGTGCGGAAATCAGTGAATCAGTTAAAGTGCGAAAAATTGTTTCATTTCGTACTTTAACTGGGTAATCTGCAGATTTTCTAACTAATCTGCAGATTAACGACCAAGGATCATTAGTTAAAGTACCTACGGAAACAGGTTTTTTTATTGAAAAAAATGTGTAATAACATGAAAGGGAGTAGACACAAAAGTGGGAAAAAGAAAAAGTCTAAAGAGTTTATTTATTAGGTTAGTATTGCGACCAAAAACGCGCGAGCCGAGGGAGCGGAGCGAGCGTGCCGCGTGCCGCGGACGTTAGTACTATTATATATTCTGTGCCGCGGGAGCGGGAGCTGCCGGCGAAGCGCCAGAAACGAAGTTTTTGAAAAATAAATAAACTTTCAATAAAGGTCTCTTACTTAAATTTCCTGAAGCCTTGGCTATTTCACTCACTGTATATAAATAACGAGTGTTCCGGTTGGGTAGCAATTGATAATAAAGTTATCATAATGATGTTATTATTAAATAGTTCTTAGTTTAATTATGAGAAATATATTTTTTTATGAGTTAAATTAATATTAACGAAAAATTAAAAGCAGTTGAATACATTGAAACAATTATTATTAAAATTTATCAACAAAATGATTGGTTTCCGGTTTGAATTAGTTGCTAATTTTATTAAAATTATTGATTTAGAATTTAAAAGAATGATCACAAAGACTATGACAAACGGTAGTAGTATTGTGTTACGCATACTTATTGAAAATTAATGATTTACATTTGTTATCAAGATAAAAGATATTTCATTTGACTATGGACAGTAATGGCGGGAAAGCAGTGTCAATTCCCGCCAATAATGAAAGCATAAAAGTAAAATCTAATGGTGTAACGAGTCAGTCTGATTTTGTGCCTCGCCGAATAATAAGATAAGTATTGAATACCTGTGTTATTCTGATTAACGTCTAAAAACGTCTAAGATGTTACTCTGTTCAGAACCCTTTGTTCATGATGTGATGATTAATATGTTTAAAAAAAAAAAAAAATTAAACTGTTTATTTTTTAAAGTTTTTTTCAATACAATAATTACAATTGCAGGCAAATCTTAAAATTAAAGATTGTGAGGCCCTAGTTACCCTCTTATTTGTTAGTTATGTTGGAGTTTGAATGTGGATCCGACCCTTTGTATAGGAATTGATCTTTTAAAAAATACTTTTTTAATGTATTTTTAATTTGCATGGTATTTTTATCTTTGATTTTATCTACAAAAAATTTAGGTAGTTCATTTAAAATTTTAGGAAGGTTACACATCCATACTCTTTTACCGTAGTTGTTGGTACATTTAGGTATTTCATACATGGTGAGATGCTGCAATGTACGCAACGAACTTGGTCTTGTTTTGGTTTTTAGCAACTTGAAATTTAGACTATTTTCTACAATAACTGCAAATTTTGCTTTATCAAAGACATTCATCACATTACAATACTGGAATAGCTTATCATAATTATCTTTAAGTTTATATTTAATTTTAAGAGGAACAATAGTTTTCAGCAATCTAATTTGAAGGTTATAAATATTTTCTAGATAAGTCTTATACGTTTGTCCATAGCTTGAAATACCATAACTAATAACAGAATCTGCTAATGCCATATACAGCAGTCTCAATGTATTATAAGGTAGTTTATGTTTAAGGATACATAGCTTGGCAAGTATTGCCCTTAGCCTATTACATACATGATCTATATGAGGACCCCAGTTGAATTTATTGATTTGTTTGATTGAATGTGTTGTCTTATTGGCATTTAATGCAATGTTCGTTAGAATGATTAATAAGGACTAATGTGTTATTTCATCGGTAATACAATTAATTTAAAATAGCTTAGTGATTACAAAAGTATAATTAATGTATGATGATTAATGTTTTATGAGTAATTATTCACTATGCATAATGCAGTCTAATGTGTTGTTTAATTAGTTACGTAATTTAGAATCTTAGTGATCATAAAGGAATACGTTAAAATATAGTGAATAATAAGATTAGTTATGTTTTCTTGTAAAATCTTGCTTGGTGTTGGTTAATCGAATATTATAGTGAGTAATGAGGTCAAATCTGTTGTTTCCTTGATAAAACGAGTATGGCTTTATGGTTATTCAAATATATCCCTGTTAAACAATGACTTAGTGCTTTTAATTACGTAAGCCTGATCCTATAATTTAACAATTTCAGAAGTGGCGATAACCAAGTATGTCCGAAAACAAGGTGCCAACGAAGTCGAGCCGAGAATCCATCCATGAATTCCGTTCATGAAGTCCAAGAAAGGTTTCGCAAGATACCAGCTCTAACGATAGAAGGGTATTATTGGCACGCAAGCAAAACAAGGCAAGTCCGTTCCGATTATTGTTATGATAGGCATACATTGATAAAAATGCAGTGCATAGGTAATGCGATGTAGGTTATGTAAGATGACGTTGGAAGTTGGATTAAGTCGTATTTGAATGCATTGTGTTCCTTAAATGTTAGGGATATTGAAGTTTTTATATTTCCCTGTAGACTAAGTTTGCTACGGGTGGAAAATAATTTTAGTTGGAGCTTATTTATGATATTATGAAAATTTACAAAATGTTTTATTAATTTACAATGACCGCTTGAGACATTAGAGGCGTCTAGCTTTGTGATGTTATAAGAAAAGTTTTTCAGTATTTGGTATTAACATAATCTAATGAATTAATCCAATCTATCAAGATCCTTTTTATATCCAAATGTCGTTTTTTTTTATAAATATTTAATTTCTTATTTTGCCGTGTTATATAATTTCGATGAACGGTTAATTAGTAAGTAGTATATTGACACTTTGCAAAAACTAATCAGGAATGATAATGATAATAACGATAATAATGATAATGATGATAATTATGATGATAATAATGATGATAATAATGATGATAATAATGATGATAATAATGATGATAATGATGATAATGATGATAATGATGATAATGATGATAATAATGATAATAATTATAATAATGATAACAACAATAGTAATATCTTGCAGGAAATTGCGGACTATCAATTAACAATAAATAAGCAATCAATAATCAAATAAGCAATCAATTAACTAATTAGGGGGATCTGTCACTTGGTGCACCCGTGCAGATACTGTATAACCAGTTATGAACTGAGAATTTAGAAAACAATATAATATTAATAATAATGATAATGAAACCAGCTATAAGCTGTGAAAAGTTACGACCTTTTCAATGATAATGATAATATATCCTACCTTGTTAGCGGTTTTTTAATTCTGGGAAAAAAATATAGGTAATGACTCGTTGGAAAGTTGTGAAAGGATGCAAGTTTGTTTAGTAGGAATCTCGCTATGAGACGTAGGCGTTATATTCTTACATAGTTCAAGATAAAAAGTTTCTAATATAATTGAACAAAACAATTAGTTACTGTGTGTGTAACTGGAATAAATAATTATTAATGTGAAGTATGTACGTACAGACCCCCGTCTTGAAAATACCCAGCGTTTGAGTTCGTTATGGAGCAAGTTTAGGAAAAGAATAGAATAATTACATTTTGATAGAAACATGGCTAAAAAGTTTTCGATATAGGTATTTCGCTGAACAAACAGTATGCAATATTACGAAAATATGTCTTGAATCAGTCAATTGAGACACAGTTTATTCTTGTGAAATAATTAAAAAATAAAAACTTAACAAATGGCTAGTATCAATATTTAACTATACACTATAAGAGTATCAATTACTAAGTTGTCTCTAAGTATAAAGCATAATCAATTATGTCAGTCTCAAAACGCGAAATGGTTAGTAAATGAGCCGATAACTATACATAAGATAAAATTGGAATTGCACCAATCCCTACTAGGAAACCCAATAATCTCCATAATCATGGAGTGGTTCAAACAAAATTCGATAAAACTTTTGACAATGATACAACTTAATTTAATTGTTAACCTACTTACTGTGATCCTGATAGCATTGAATATGTTGAAGTTATCAAAAACATTTAGACAACATGTATTCTGGCAAAGTCCAGATATATGTCAGATGAAAAGCAAAACTGGTTTTTGAAAAAAAGAATTAGTCAAGAACTAGGAGAGCAAGGATGGAGTTTTCTCTTAAAATTAGGAATAAGGTTGTCTAGATTCTGATGTTGAGGATGTGGGGTGATTTGGTGGACATCCTCACTTGGGTTCCCTTAGAAACTATCAGAAATTAAAGTTCTTGTCTTAACATTGTTGTCTTGTTGACCTCCTTGAATCGGGTGTCGATAGTTGTTGAGGTACTTACTTAAAAAAAAATTGTGGTGATAATATAATCGATGTTTACGGAAACTGAGGCTCTGCTCTGGGTCCCTACTAGTATATATTTTTTTTAATCATTAATATTGATGTAATAGTATTTAGCATTTATTTTAAAGGAAGTACCTCTCCTGACACAATGGGAAAATATGTAGTAAATAAAATTGGTTCCTTTGTTTGAATCAGGAGATAAAAGGATCCCAACTTTTAAGCCAATATCTATTTTACCTGTATATGGTGCATAATAATATTGTAAGTATATAAGTATTATAACATGTACCAAGTAAAATAATGGAAAAAGAAAATAATTTCAAATTTTAGTACATATTGGAATATTTCCCAATGATTTAAATTCTACCTAAGACTCAGTTTTGTTTTTAACCGACTTCAAAAAAAGGAGGAGGTTATCAAGTCGACGGAATTTTTCTAAAGGCGACCGTGTTATTGATAATAAAATTATTCTAATGACGAAATCAGTGCTCCCTTTTTCAGTTTTACATTACTTTAACATAAATTTAATGATCAATACAATATTAATTTGAATGCAGACATAGTTTGAGTTTGTTGAGAACACGAAAACTCTAATTTACCGATTAAATGTAATGATACATGAAAACAATGGTATCTAAACCCTATATTATACCTTATCAAGAAGACTATCTTCTGTGGCATTCGCAGTTTAACTGACACGGCAAGGCAAAGTTGGCCTACCTCAGTTACTTTTATAATGTAGTGTACTATGAATAATATTAATTAAAAATATGTTTTAATTTAATGGTTGCTGTGAGTACTGGAGGCTTACCATCACCTTTTAGAAAACCATCATGTTTTATGAACGTTTTGTTATAAGCTTACAATAAGATTATTCAAATTCGTACCACAACCTGCACAAAGTAATAATACTTTATTCCTGCCAAAGAACGAATGATGTTGCGAAATTGTCTATTCCCTGCTAGCCATCACTACGGCTTATTTGCTATCTACACTTGACACTGGCAGAAATTACTTCCAAGAGGAAAGTAGATTGCCAAAACAAAATAATAAGAAGAGAAAAATGGCTGGGGTTGGCAACTGTCAAAGTGGCGCTAGCATAGCTAGTTCCCAAAACATAATAATTTTATACGGTGTATGGAAGAAAACAATTCCAAATAATATTATGACTCGCTGTATTGTACCAAAATGCTCTGAAATTGGAGTACATCATATTCCCAAAGATAAAAATATTCGTCGGCGTTGGTTAAAGCCATACGCCGTGTCAATTTAATTCCGAAGCCTAGTTAGAGGTTATGTTCAAAACATTTTGTGGACAATGACTATGAAAAAAGCAGTAAATATACAGGTAAGCTGTTTAAATTAATAATGAAATACCAAAAAGTATATATTTTGAAAGATCAGTTATAATAGAAATTCTTTTTTGGAACAATAATAATGTTGACATAATTTTTTGTTCTAGGTGTGGATCATCAACGTACGTAACGTACCTTAAGAAAAATGCTGTTCCATCTATTTTTCAATGGACTATACAACCGGTTTCAGAAAAGGCAGTTGCAAGAAAGATAGATTAGAGTCCCGGGTCCCGGAATCTCAGAAAGAAACAGCTTTTTGAAATGCAGATGCCGTCAACATCTCAGTGCTGTGAGGACATAGTGCCGCTTGTAAAAGATAGCAGTGTGTGCATGCTGCATGGACAGTAATGTATCTCATGTGGTTGAATCTGAGATGAATACTACTGTTCCTACTCCACTTTCATTAGAAAATAAAACAAACCAAGAAACTCAAACTCCACATATAGTTACTAAGAATATTCTCAACTGAGCTTTGCCTTTTACTTGCAGACCAGAAATTGGCTTGTTAAAGGGTACATATCGAAAGGCTTATTGGGTTAACTAAAACATATTTGATATTGCAAAATAATTTTAACCATTTTTATGTGCCCTTAGCATCAAAAATATTTTCAATATGTGTCATGTTGTGTAACTTTAAATAAGGGATTGTAAATAAAAACTGATTACAATATTATAAACAAGTGTTTTATTGCATTAAGAGGTCTGTCACATTTTTTATAGAAATAAAATATTCCTATGATAAGGTACCTACTTACTAAGATAAATAATGCTTATCATAGTCTTATTAGAGGTGGTAGAGTTGTGTGGCTATTAATATCCAAATAAGTTTCTTCTGATGGTAGCTGCATTGTTGGATCTTCATCATCACCATCAGGACATTCAGGACGCCAGAAATGAAAGTTTTTGTCATAAAGCTCCAACCTGAAATAGGATATGGTTGAACAATTTTTTTCCATATTTTGACTGTAGTTTGCAACCTAAAATTAATACTGCTCGATAAACCAGTTACTGATTGAGTAAAAAACAGCGTCAGTAAAGTAGAATAGAAGATTTAGTAGAGAAATAAAAATACCTTTTAACAAGTATTTGTTATCAAATAGAAATGAAACATAATAACTATAATATTACATTCACAATGAAGAACAATATGTATAAAAACGTTTCACTTACTGTTTATGACGCAATTTCCAATTTCTAAATAAAATAACTCAAAATAGTTTTGTTTCCGTCGAGAAAAAGCAACTTTTTTAAGACTGCAAAATTTCTCAATATTTGACACAAAAACAATAATGCTAGCTGTCAAAAGACACGTCGTGGTACGGTTTAAGTGAACGATTGAACGATGACGTCACAAAACTTCCAACGGAAACATTATTACAATAATCATACTTTATGAAGGTCGTGGTACGAAATAGCATGGTAAGAATGTTATAATACTGCGCTAAGACATGGCAGTAGGCACCCTGTTGTAAGGGTCAGCAGCTAATATTGAGAATATATTTGTACTTCAAAAGAGATGTTTAAGCCATCTTGTACTGCCTTAAGGAAAATTCATATGTTGATATGTAAGGGAGCTTAGTTAAGGTTGTTAGTTATATGGATCGCTTGATAAGGTGAGATCCATTGTTTAATACAGGAGATAAAGATGAGCATGCCACTCCAAGATTTAGACATTAAAAAAACTATATTTAGGTCGAAAGGCATTGCCTTTTCATTGATGAAATTCCATTCACAGTTGAACTGCTTTCGCATCGATTTAAAATAGGTACGTGGTAAATGGTAAAATACTCTGACCAGCAAGGGTTATTATAAGATTATTTAGAAGACCGCAATTCATGTTTTCATTCGACTTTATTCTAAAATAGTATTATTTTATAAATATGTTGCAGCTCTGTATTTTAATAAAACTGGTTCTTAGTATTATTTACGAGTAGGTATATTATGTAAATAAAGTTACTAAACTTTTGATCTTTGCAAAAGCTGATAATTAGTTTCCTGGCAGCTAGAAAATTTGAATTGGTGGTAGGATGATATTACTCGAAAGTTTTAAGTTTGTAGTATTTTGATTTTATAATATGATAATATTCATTGAGGGACCAAAAGAGTACAAGGAGTATACAATGGGTATAAGGAGTATACAATGAGTATAAGTGTATTAAGTAGTTGCTTTGAAGCCTAATAAATCAATGCATTAGGCAAGTGATAGTGAGATTAGTGAGTCTCAAGTTGATGGCACAGATAGTTTTTAGATTTATTGGAAGAATAATGTTACTGCAATTACAATAAAAAAAAATGGCTGTTCCAATAATGCGAACAGTTTATAATTGAGTTTAGGGCCGTCTTACCTGACGATGAAAAAAAAGGGTTACTTTGTTAAGGGCCGTCACTCCAGACGATGAAAAAAAGGAGATAATCAATAAGGGCCGTCACTCCAGACGATGAAAAAAAGGAGATAATCAATAAGGGCCGTCACTCCAGACGATGGAAAAAAGGAGATAATCAATAATGGCCGTCACTCCAGACGATGAAAAAAAGGAGATAATCAATAATGGCCGTCACTCCAGACGATGAAAAAAAGGAGCTAATCAATAAAGGCCGTCACTCCAGACGATGAAAAAAAGGAACTAATCAATAAAGGCCGTCACTCCAGACGATTAAATAAGGCCGTCTAAGCTGACGATAAAAAAGGTTTATTTTGTTAAAAACCGTCCGCACTGACGATGGAAAAAAAAAGGTTGTCTAACCTGACGATGAACAACGAGATTTATTTTGCTAAGGGCCGCCTGGTTGGCGAGTATTAAGGACCACCTTGGTGGCATGTAACGGGGATCTAAATAAAGTTTATCTGAAATAAAGGGTTTAAGTAAATTATACCAAGCCTTTTTAATGAACTTTCATGGGAAAACTATGTGTAGTAGTTCGTGTAAATTAATTAAATTTCCTAAGTATTAAAGGTTAATTGTTCGTTGTATTTTGATAACTTATATAACATAGAGTAAATATTGAACCATTATTCAAAAATTAATAAAAAGGGGCCGTCGGATAAGACGATGAAAAAAATAGGTAAATCATAACAATGAAAATTGTATCAATTTATAACATTGAATACAAAATGTTTTCTTATTACAGATATCTCTACAGAAACCACGTGATTTGCGGGGACGCAAATGTGTCAGGATGGACGAACTATAAATAACGAGTGTTCCGGTTGGGTAGCAATTGATAATAAAGTTATCATAATGATGTTATTATTAAATAGTTCTTAGTTTAATTATGAGAAATATATTTTTTTATGAGTTAAATTAATATTAACGAAAAATTAAAAGCAGTTGAATACATTGAAACAATTATTATTAAAATTTATCAACAAAATGATTGGTTTCCGGTTTGAATTAGTTGCTAATTTTATTAAAATTATTGATTAAGAATTTAAAAGAATGATCACAAAGACTATGACAAACGGTAGTAGTATTGTGTTACGCATACTTATTGAAAATTAATGATTTACATTTGTTATCAAGATAAAAGATATTTCATTTGACTATGGACAGTAATGGCGGGAAAGCAGTGTCAATTCCCGCCAATAATGAAAGCATAAAAGTAAAATCTAATGGTGTAACGAGTCAGTCTGATTTTGTGCCTCGCCGAATAATAAGATAAGTATTGAATACCTGTGTTATTCTGATTAACGTCTAAAAACGTCTAAGATGTTACTCTGTTCAGAACCCTTTGTTCATGATGTGATGATTAATATGTTTGATTGAATGTGTTGTCTTATTGGCATTTAATGCAATGTTCGTTAGAATGATTAATAAGGACTAATGTGTTATTTCATCGGTAAAACAATTAATTTAAAATAGCTTAGTGATTACAAAAGTATAATTAATGTATGATGATTAATGTTTTATGAGTAATTATTCACTATGCATAATGCAGTCTAATGTGTTGTTTTATTAGTTACGTAATTTAGAATCTTAGTGATCATAAAGGAATACGTTAAAATATAGTGAATAATAAGATTAGTTATGTTTTCTTGTAAAATCTTGCTTGGTGTTGGTTAATCGAATATTATAGTGAGTAATGAGGTCAAATCTGTTGTTTCCTTGATAAAACGAGTATGGCTTTATGGTTATTCAAATATATCCCTGTTAAACAATGACTTAGTGCTTTTAATTACGTAAGCCTGATCCTATAATTTAACATGTATTCCGCACTATAACGGTGTAGCTTTAGCATCAACGGTTTACCCGGGTACCCAGGTCGGGTATACCCGGGTATACAAGAGTATTCAGAACCGGGTAGTAATTCATAAAAAACCCGGGTACCCGGGAATCATTAAAAATAATTTATTTTACTTTCTATAGCCGCACTCATCATTTTAATCTGCTCTAAAAAGCCCTATTATCGATAAAACCCACAAGCAAATAAGCTGTCCAATCATGACCTCTTTAATTACTTGACATTTTTGAAAGCTTACCTATTTCATTAACGAATGATATAAATTAATAACTTATAATGTTCCTTTTCTATTTTAAATCAAATTAAGTTTTTGACACTTTTAAAATGATTTCTGCACGATTTTTCTAAAGTACCTACTTAATTCTGTAACCATCATTCTGAGCAACTTTTTTCAAGAAATGGAAGTCGAAATACGACAATAACCATCGTCTTTTCAGAGATGGATTTCTTATAATTTTGAAATATTTTTTTTTCTTGATAAATATTTACACCGTCTAACTAGTCGTTTAATTAAATCCCTTACAGTGAGTGATCTATCAATGAAACTAAACATTTTGCTAAAGTTACATGGGTCGATACTTTTCTATACTAATACAATGTTTTTAGCTGTTTAGTTACTTTACTTAAACTTTACTTAGAGAAGACGATCATTTTTGTCGTTTTTAGGGTTCCGTACCAAAATGGTAAAAAAGGAACCCTTATGGTGTGACTCAGTCTGTCTGTCTGTCTGTCACAGCTGGATATCTCGAGAACTACTAATAGTATCAACTTGAAATTTGGAACAGTTTAAGATGACGTTTGTCCAACTATTTTGCAAATAAGAAAGAAATAAAAAAAAAATATTTTTTTTTACAACAGGGACCGAAAAGGGGTCTTAAAAATTTTAAGTGAAGCGACTAGGGCATGTGGGGCATCATATGAAAGAGCGCTGTTTGCACACTTTAAATCATTTTTATCTTTTTTTAGCTTCTATCAGTAACCAACCTATCTAAAATTTTAAGGTAGTTTCCCTCCATATGGCATAGCCATGGGATGGGATGCCCTTGTATAGATAGATAAGAGATTAGATAGTTTTTTGACCCCTTTTCAAATGAAATATGCGGTAAGTAGGTACTTACAAAAGAAAAAATAAAAAAAAACGGTTGCAGCCATTGCTGTATTTTTGGCAAGAGTGTACAAAATTATTCAGCCTACCACAGTATTATAGTTATTTGAATTTTAATATTTTAAGTTTACAATAGAAAGCAGTATTATTTACATACTTACTTATTATTATAAATGAACTTTAACTTTTACAATCTTAGTTTTAAAAATAATCTTTAAACTCAATGAATTATAAGAAAACTTTGTTTTCATTTTTAAATATTTCAGTTATTTAACAATTCAATTTATATTTCATTTAATTTTAACATTTTATTTTTAAAGAATCATGGACACTCTACTAAGGAAAAGGGGTCATCCATAAATAACGTCACACGTTAAGGGGGAGGGAGGGGATCGACGAAGTATGACATTGTGTGTTTTTTTATTAATTCAGTTTACTTTTGGCTTCAATAAAAACAAGTGCATTTTTTTTTAATGAGTAATTGCCTATTTTTGCATTTTACTTTAAATAACTTAGATACCTCCAATGCCAGTCTTCAGGAGTTTCTGATTTACTCTAGTAATCAGAAACTCCTGAAAACATAGCCTCTTTAGAATTATTAAACTTTTTCTGTTATGAACATATACATAGAGGGCAAATCATATACCCTCCGTTTTGGCTTCGCCGTAGTCGGGTAAAAAGAGTTTGGAACACCCGTTAAGGAAAATAAGGACGATTAAAAAGTGTTTAATTATTAAGTTTATTTAAATGAAGATAATTATTATGACTTTGAATTTGACTTTCCGGGTTTGTTTGTATGCATGGTACCTACCCCTACCTATCATCACAGAATAGATATAAGTACTACCGTACAGAAAGGTCACTCTCCGCCCCGCCCCAGAATCAATTACCTCACCCCACCACCCCGTGAGTTCGTATGCCGAATCGTGTGCTCATTCAATAGCCCTAAACTTCACGCACGCAGTTACGCGTGTGCAAAAACGTCATCTGTGTAGCGTCTGTGTAATAGGTAGTTGAAACGCGGCGCTTGTATGGGGTTTTCGGGGTGTGCTATCATATTGACGACCTCCGTGGTCGAGTGGTTTGCACGCCGGTTTTCAAGGTGTCACCATCTCTTGAGGTCCCGGGTTCGATCCCCGGCTGGGTCAATGTAGAAAATGAACTTTTCTATATTGTCTCAGGTCTGGGTGTTTGTGATACCACCGTTGTCTCTGATTTCCATAACACAAGTGCTTTAGCTACTTACTTTGGGATCGGAGCAATGTATGTGATGTTGTCAAATATTTATTTATTTATTATATTTGTAATTCGTTGTAGAATGGAATGGCGTAGCATTTGACAAGGGGTCCAAAAATTACCCTTTATACATATTTTTGTAATCAAGCAAAAAGATTGGATTCCAGAAGAAGCTTTCAAAAAATATACCTTTTCGTAGTTCGGCCCTTTGTGCTTGAAATGGTCCAAGTCGAATGTTGTATAAAAATAGTATACTAGTTTACCATGCCTCTTTAAACAGAGGATCACATCTCTAAGCTGAAATTAAATTTAGTTTATTAATTTCGGTCGGCATTACGGTGGTTCGCAATGTTGGCATGGTTAGCAAAAAAACAGCAGTTTATTCGGCCAGTAAACAAATATTAATTGATCAGCAAACCTTGATCTGCAAACAATCATAAAATCGTCAATAAACCCATGGATGGGTGAACTTGACATCAGTTTGCTGATTAATTTAGAAATAATTGCTAGCCAAAAGTTGCTGACCAACTAACCATTTTGGCTGACCGAATAAATTTTTCTGCACAACAAAATACGAATATTTTGCTAACCAAACCAGTTAAACCGCACCCTTTTATAAGTTTACTGCAAAAACTTACTTCAATCTAGGTAGGTAATCTAAAAGGTACACTTACTTAGTGAAGAAGACAGGGGCAGGGTTCAGGATCCGTCGGTGTGGTCGGAAAGAAAACACTCGTAGAACAATTGAACTAACTATATTTACACTCAGAATCTTACACAACTTAGGCAACTAGCTGATATACTTTTAAACTGATACAAGACTAAAACAAGACTCTGACTAAAACAAGACTGCCTCTGCGTCGAACGCGTACGGCTTTTATACCCACTCGCTGGGGGCGCGGAACAATACAGATTCGCGAAAGATCGACGCTAGAACCTTCCCGTTGACTCGCGGGCGGCCGAGACTCTCGTTGCGACTCGTAAACAAAGCTATACTTAACGATTTTAAACCTTATTCCTATAGTACTAAGTTACAATATTGTCTGTCTATTATACTGTCCAGAAAAAGTCACACACACACAATAGTCTTACAAAACACAAAGCTATTGTCTTCTGCTATTGTTATTGCGTTCTGCCGTTAACATTCCACCCCCTTGTTGAGGGTATCACTCAACACTCATTAGTAGGCAGAACGATCACTTTCACTGCAGGCCGGCGAAGAATTCCACGAGTCGTTCGCACATCTACAACACGTACTTGTCCATCGGCTCCAGGGTACACTTGGACTATTTCACCTCGTGGCCACACGTTTCTGGGCAAGGTGGAGTCCGCGATGATCACTAGATCGCCGACCTTCAATGGAGTGACCTCTTGCGTCCATTTCGCGCGTCGTTGCAGTGTGGGCAGATATTCAGTCACCCACCGACGCCAAAACATGCTGGCTAGCGCTTGTACTACACGCCATTGCTTCTTCGTGCACAAATCGTCCTTCGTGAAGTCCCCGAGGCGCGTCGTTGCCGATGCGGTGCCCAGTAACAGATGATTGGGTGTCAAGGCGACTGGATCATTGGGGTCGACCGATACGTGTGTCAGTGGTCGGCTGTTAATGGTCGACTCAACTTCGGCCAGTAACGTCTGTAGGACCTCTTCCTTGGGTGCTCTCGATTTCAAAGTCACCCTTAGCGCTGTTTTCGTAGAGCGAACGAGTCTTTCCCAGCAGCCTCCCATATGTGGGGTCACAGGAGAGTTGAAGACCCACTTTATCCCAAGTGTGGTGGCTGCCTCTTCTAGCCGATGTAAGTCCATTTTCTGCCAGGCTTCTCTCATTTCCTTGTCGGCTCCAATGAAATTTGTGCCTCTGTCGCTGTATATCACAGAAGGCTGTCCGCGGCGTGCGATGAATCTTCTAAGGGCCATTATAGCCGAGTCCGCATTTAATGATGCGGCCATTTCCAAGTGTATTGCTCTGGAGGTCATACATGTGAGCACTATTCCCCAGCGCTTTTCATGTCGTCTTCCTATTGTCATCTCCATCGGTCCGAAGTAGTCGATTCCACAATGTGTGAATGCTCGCCGGTGGTGGGCTAACCGGGCTGGTGGTAAGTCCCCCATCTTTGGTGGTGTCGGGAGTGTCCTTCTCACAACGCATAATGGACACGTCCTAGCGGCTTTCTTCACTGCGGGTCTCAGTCTTGTCACCCAGTACTTCTCACGCAGAAGATTTACTACGGCTTCGTTGTTGGCGTGATGAGACATTCGATGATAATGTAGCACCAATAGCTGAGTGATGTGCTCCTTGTCATCGAGTATGATGGGATGTCGTTCATCGAATGGTCGGTCAACTACTTGTATCCGACCTCGTACACGGAGTAGACCATCTTCCATCAACATCGGGTCTAGATGACGAAGGCGACTCTGGCGAGGTAGTTCACTTCCAGTCTTTAATTTACGTATTTCAGTTGAAAAAGCTGTCTCTTGTGACTGCTTCAACAGGATATCTTCTGCTCTTCTAATCAAGTCTGCGGTGACGGCGGGTGCGACTTTGTCTTTCAGGCGGCGTACGAATGCCAACACCCGAGCAGTAGTTCTTACTGCTCTTATCCATGTGGAAAACCTCTTTGTATCGATGAGAGGTTGCTGAGCCTCGGTGATGACGTGTACCAAGGCTGAGCGTAGTTCACCAGCTGCTTCTTCAGTAGCAGCTGAGTGTTCTTCCTTGGGCCAATGTTCTTCATCTTCACGAAGAAAGGCAGGTCCAGAAAACCAAATCGATTTCTCAAAAGTCCATCCTTTTCTCGTGGCTTCGTCGGCTGGATTGTCATTGGTAGGTATCCATTTCCATTGACTGATCTCTGACTTCTCGTCGATCTCGGCCAGTCGGTGTGCGACGAAGGGTTTGTAGTCTCGCGGGTCTGATCTGATCCACTGTAGCACCGTCTTCGAGTCCGTCCACAGTACTCTTCGTCTTATCTCGAAGCAGTGTTCATTTTCCACAGTCTTTGCAAGTCTGCATGCAAGTACAGCAGCTTGCAGCTCTAAGCGTGGCATTGATACTATTTTAAGCGGCGTCACTTTGGCTTTGGCAGATATTAATGCCACGTTACGATTTTCATCCACGAAATATGCGACAGCTGAGTAAGCCTGTTCGCTGGCATCTCCGAAGACATGTAGATCTACTGTCGCTGACCGTAATCCATACCATCGTGGTATCGTCATTTCTGTGAGTATACGGAGACTCTGGAGCCATATTTTCCACTCTTGATAGCAGTCTTCCGTGATCTTATCATCCCATTTTATTCCAGTTTTCCATATTTTTTGCATCAGGATTCTTGACCCGATAGTGACAGGGCATATGAGTCCTAGAGGGTCGAATAAGCTCATTATAAATCGTAAGAATTCCCTCTTGGTAGGGACTTCATGTCCAGTCGCAACATCTTCACTTATTTTCTTGAAGGATACGTCAAAACTCAAGGTATCCTCGTTGGTATTCCACATTAGGCCTAGGGTGCGTTCAACCTCTCCGCCTAACTTAGATAGGCTTACGCTTTGTGGTGCAGCGTAAGGCAGTTTCTCTCGTACATCAGGATCATTCGTTGCCTACCCCCTGATATGAAAATTACCACTTCGATGGATTTCAGTTATTTCCTCGATCATCTTGATGGCAGTATCCACATTTTCCACGCTGTCAATATAGTCATCCATATAGTGCCTCTTCTGTATGGCGGCGACAGCTTCGGGATGATCGTCTTTAAAGCGTTCGGCATTCTTATTCAAAACGTATATCGCAGAAGTAGGTGACGAAGCAGCTCCAAATATCATAGATTTCATCACGTAGACATCAGGTTCACGGGCGCGATCAGCGCCTCTCCACAGGAATAACTGAGCGCCCTGATCTTTCTCGGCGATCTTCACCCTCAAGAACATGTCTTCAATGTCAGCTGTCAGTGCTATCGACTTTGATCGAAACTTGAATAGCACTCCCAGAAGTGAATTAAGGAGGTCAGGCCCACTTAGCAGATTGTCATTAAGTGATGTGTCTCGGTACGTAGCAGCGGCGTCAAAGACGAGTCGGAGCTTTCCGGGTTTGTTTACGTTCGTGACGCCAAAGTGAGGGAGATACCAAGAGTGTGGTGACAGGATTGGCTTTTCCACTTTCTGCGCATACCCTCGCTCTAGCAGCCTCTTGATCTGTGCAGTATAGGCAGTTGCGTATCCAGGGTCACGATCCATCTTTCTTTCTATCCCTCGCAGTCTCTTCTCGGCGTCACGATAGTTGTCCGGTAGTTGTATGTCTTCCTTTTTCCACAGGAGTCCGACTTCCCATCCGTCATCCGTGAGACGCGCGGTGTTGTTCAATATCGCCTCTGCTCTCACTTCTTCGTATTTCACTCTTTTCTGCGCTGTTATTCCGATGTTGTCGAGCTCGAACTGTTTCTTCACCAAGTCGTTAAGGTCTATCATACAATTTACAGTTGCGGAGTCGCAGAACCTTTCACTCACGGGACCGTGCAGCACCCAGCCTAGCTTCGTCAGTGAGGCTACTGGTCTTCCTGATTTTCCGCGTTTAATGTCTCCGCCGACGATCAACTCCCAGTTGTCCTGGCCTATCAGTAGTAGTGGCACGGCATCTGTCATGTGCACACTATCTAAACTCTTCAAATGATCACACTGGTCCACTATCTCACGTGGCACTGTTTGCGCAGGTAGCTTAATGTCCTTGATCGTGCGCATTTTCACCTTATGAGATTCACCATTCGGTCCACACAGCGTCACGGTTACAAATCGTGAGGTATCGTCCATGATTGAATGTCCACCGGCACTAATAATCTGTAGCGGTGACTTCGGCCCTCGTAGATTTGTCGCTACCGTACTGTCAATAAGCGACACTGTTGCACCATCGTCCAACAAGGCGTACGTATCATGCGTAACATCCCCGTTTTGTACTTTCACAGGAATTACTTTCAACAACGATTTCACACGGCGATCTCCAAGGTTCGTCACTCTCTCAGTTTGAGTATCACTGATGGCTTTACTCTCGGTTTCGCTGTTCTCTTCTTTCACAGCGTGCAGCAGCGTGTGATGATTAAAGTCACATCTTCCACAACGCTTGGCTCGGCACGTAAATCGGCTGTGGTTGCTTCCCAGACATTTAAAGCACAGCTTCTTATTTTTTACAAGGTCCCATCGGTTGTTCACATCCAACGCCCGGAACTTGTCACATGTCGAGAGTCTGTGTTCATTTTCACACATGCTACATTTATTTACACTGGCCTCGTGCACTTTCATAACTTTGTGCACATTCCTCACTGGGCGCACACTCGTTGGTTGTGGCTTCGCAATTGGCTTCTGCTGGACTCCACTCCCGAAGATATCAGCTGGAACCAGGTAGGCAGCGGTGTCGGCCAACTCCTCCAGGAAGTCTACTAACACTGTCAGCGTAGGCGATATGCGTAGATCCGTGCCCCCCATGATGGCTGTCTGTCTTGCGAACTTGCTATATTCTGTCCGCTGTGACGGCGTAAGCTTTTCTAGTAGCTCCCGTACCAGTTGAGGATTGTTGATGTACCCGTCGGCTTTGATGTTGTTCAGCGTCGAGATGCACGATCGCACTGTAGCACTGAACATTCGTAGTCCATCGCTGTCATTGTCAGTCATTTTCGGCAGCGTTCGTATCTTCTGTAGGGCACACTTCAACAGTAGGTTCGGGTCCCCATAAGTGCGTTCCAAGCTCTTCATAATTTCTTCTGGGTCCGAACTGGTACGTAGCAGATCTTCCACCATTAGCTTAGCCTTTCCATGAATGGCCATCTGCAGTCTCGTGATGTTCTCAGTGGCGCGGAATCCGTAGGTCTTCGTAGAGTCCTCATATCTCTTCTTAAAAAACAGCCACTCGGCAGGATCTCCATTAAAATGCGGCAGCTCGTAAAAGGCGCGCGGCATAGGGCGTGGCCTCGCCATTTCCTGTATCGCCGTTGCTAATTCTTCTATTGCTTTCCCAGGTATGCGGCGTTCCCGAGACGTTTCACGTTGCTTTTCTTCCATAGTACGTGGCGTCTTGTCTGCAGGTGCGAGGAAGGGCGACTTCTCAATCCACTCGTCGACACGTGTTATATCTTGCTCATGAACAACGTTCTCTTGTTCTTCAAGCTCTTCTTCCGCTTCCAATTCAGCTAGTTGCATAGCCTTCTTCTTTTCGGCCAATCGTTGCTGGGCTGCGCAGATCTCCAACTCCGTTTCATATTCGATGCGGCGTCGTGCTGCTTCTCGTTGAGCACGGCTTGACCGCGAGGTCACAACACTCGGCGCTTTACAGGGCGCGCGCATAGTGCTGGCCACTGGAGTGGTACTCTCGGCCTCCGTTCCCGTCGTAAAATCCACGATTCTTCCTCTATCGCTGACCAGTGGTATGCTCTGATCCATTATACCACGGCAAGTCGACGTTAATGGCGATCTTACTGGGGGGATGGACGTCACGACGCCTGAATCCGCGACGCCAGTTGTCGCGGGCTCGTTTCGGGTCATCGCTGTCCCACGTAACCGCTGAGCCTCCATTTCACTGTGAGTTGCTCCTCGTTGCTTGCTCCTCGTAGAGTACGACATTTCCTTTCTTCAGTACTCCGTTGATCGAAAGTTCAATCTTCTTATTCCGACGTTTCTTCAGTCACCGACGATCCGGCTCGAAGGACCAAATTGAAGAAGACAGGGGCAGGGTTCAGGATCCGTCGGTGTGGTCGGAAAGAAAACACTCGTAGAACAATTGAACTAACTATATTTACACTCAGAATCTTACACAACTTAGGCAACTAGCTGATATACTTTTAAACTGATACAAGACTAAAACAAGACTCTGACTAAAACAAGACTGCCTCTGCGTCGAACGCGTACGGCTTTTATACCCACTCGCTGGGGGCGCGGAACAATACAGATTCGCGAAAGATCGACGCTAGAACCTTCCCGTTGACTCGCGGGCGGCCGAGACTCTCGTTGCGACTCGTAAACAAAGCTATACTTAACGATTTTAAACCTTATTCCTATAGTACTAAGTTACAATATTGTCTGTCTATTATACTGTCCAGAAAAAGTCACACACACACAATAGTCTTACAAAACACAAAGCTATTGTCTTCTGCTATTGTTATTGCGTTCTGCCGTTAACACTTAGGTAAGTATAAGAAAAAGTAAAAATAATGAAATTGCGTAGGCAGTAGTTTTTTTTTTAAAGTAGGAAAGTAAGTAGGTACCTTTAGATTAAACATAGGTAGGTATTATAATAATTATTATAGTCCAGTAGTCAGGTAGGTACCTAATTGTGCCTGGAAATAAGTAGAAGTTTGATGTATAGTAGGATTTCTTGCAAACCTACTTTGAATCTGCGACCTTTTAAATCTAATGGAAAGTTTAAAACAACATAAAAAATGTGATCGACACCTTGGGTTTTTGATAATATTTATCTGAATTTCGGAACAAGAAAATCAATGCCCGCACGGACGCCGGCGTCCGGATAACAATAGGAAACCTATTGTGTCTCATTTTCCGGGCGTTGACGGGTTAAAAAACGGCTCTAAAATCAGGTTAAAAACAGCTCTAAAAAGCAAGAAATAAGAAAGACAAAAATAGCTTTAAAAAAATCTTTAAAGAAACAGCTCTAAAAGCAATAAATAATATTAAAAACTACATTGGAGAAGTTTCATAATGTTCAAAAAAACTTTATAAAAAATATATTTAACTTCATAAAATTAAAATATAGCCTAAAATCAATATACAGGGTTATTTGTAAAACACCAGCAACCTCGCAGGAGTAGATTATTGTTTATGATGTTTGGGAAGGGTGTTTTGGAAAAACGACCAATGTCACATTTTTTTTTAAATCGAGTGTTTTTGCTCTATGGATTTTTCGCGTTCCATACTTAAATTAGTGTATGACATTATGAGCAAAAACAGCCAACGTTCGTTAGAAATATAGTTACAAAGTTTAGGGGTTTCTGGAAAACAAACAATGTCCATAGTGTTTTTGGCAAAAAGAGCCAAGGTCCATGGACATTTGCGGTTTTTTTTAAAAAAAAGACATCAACGTTTCGCGGATTTCATATAGGTAGCTGTCAGTGTGACCGTTTTTGGTATTTTCAGTACTAAATTGGTATAATTGAGGCTCTGCGAAATAATATTACTATAATTATAGTATATTACCAAATTTTAGTATAATATTGGTATAATATTGGTATAACAGGTATAATTTAAACTTTTTTGGTATTTTCACCTATTAACACTGAAACTAACATAAAGTGAAGCTTTTTTTTAAATTATGCTGTCCTAGTCTCACATTGAGTTCTTTGTATCATTCTCTATTACATTATCAAGATATTATCAATTCTATCATCAATATCATCATCATCATCAATATTATCAAGAGCTATGTCTAAATGTCCTCCCAAGTAGATACTACCCAAAATGACATTGATACGTGGGACAAACTGAAAGTTTTTAGAAAGTAAAAAACTAAACGAAGCATAAAGGTGTTAATACTTTTACTGATTTTTAAAATGCTCTCCATTCCTTTCTAAGCTACAAAGCAGTGGACCCACTCTACTTTAGGGATCTTTTTCACGGCCATTTCGTACGCAGTCACAGCGTCTTCAGGGTTGGTAAAGCGAATACATCGAATTTTGTCTTTGATTTTTTGGGAATAAATAAAAGTCACAAGGTGCCAGGTCGGGACTGTATAACGGATGACTCATTATCTCTACACCCGCGATAGTAAAATATCCGATTGTCTGTCGCGCGGAATTCACTGTAGCGTTATCGTAGTGAAGACGTTCCTGCTTCGTGGGAGCTGCTGTGGGAATTTTTCTAAGACAACTGGCAAACAATTTATTAATATACCAGTCTGCAGTAACTGTCCTTTTGTTTTCCAGCACAATTGTCGCGAAATTACCCGTCAGTCCGAAGAATGAGGCAATCATCTTTCTTCCTTTACTTCGTCTTTTCTTTAGTTTTGTTGGATATTCCTCAAAAAGCACCCACGATGCAGAATGTGTTCTGGTTTCGGGTGCGTAACAATAAATCCAGCTTTCATCGCCTGTGACGATATTAAATACAGAATTCGAGTTACTTTCGTTGTACTTTTCTATCATTTCGCGACATCAATCTACGCGACGGCGTTTTTGATCTTCGGTTAAATTATGGGGTGTCCATCTAGTACATACCTTCCTGGCGCCTAAATGTTCATGTAAGATTTTTTGTACCTGACTCATAGCAATGCCTAAGCTTGCCCGAATCTGTTGGTAGGTCATTTTCTTATCAGCCTCTATCGGGCGCCGCACAGCAATGACGCTATCTTCAGTTGTTGCCATTGCACGTAGTCGCTTACGCAGATCATCAGTGAGATTCCTACGACCACGTTTAAACTCATTGAACCAGTTGTAAACAATGGCACAAGATGAGGCTGCATCATGAAAGGCTAATCGAAGTAATTCATAACTTTGTTGTTGACTAAAACTACAATCAAAGTCGTAATAAACCAATTTTCGAAAAAAAATCTCGTGTTGAATTCATCTTGATGCGCTACTGCTACTTTTCAAATTGCCGCTAATTTAAAGAAACTAATAACAGTTGAATGTATTATACATCATTAGGTTTCTAAAGAGTTCCTGATTTCATATTTCATTAAATGTTTCATTAGATTTGTTAATAACTAGCCAGTTCTAAAAACTTTCAGTGTTACCCTTGTATTGATGAAGATGACAACAGTGATGCCTGTGAGTGATAAATGTGGTAAAATAAAGTTTGTAAGTCAAAAATATGTATTTTATTACATCTATCCTATTCATATGCTAGAAAATTAAATTTTCTAAACTTTACAAATTTTCTAAGGAAAAACAACCAATGTCCAGGACCTTGGCTATTTTTGCTGGAAAAAATATTTACGGGAAAACTTAAAACTGATTTTTCTTAAAACATAAAAATAAATTATAAATAATAAAAATAAAAAACACTATTGTTATTAAGATTGTTAATTTTTATGAGCTTTTATCAATGAATATATAAAAAGTAGTTATTATTTCAATATTTCCATTTTATAAACTTTAATTTACTTCCTGAAAAACTTTATTGATGTGACATTAGTGCTTTTTCCAAAACACACTTCATTTGTTCTACGACTTTTATCATAAATCATAACCATTGGAGCGTTTTTGGGTGAGTCCAATTTTGTGCATTTCAAACTGTGATATCAAGGGCAGTTTTCATGCTAGCGAAATATTTCTTTTACCAATGTTTCTTTTTTTTGCGAGGTAATTAATGTAACATAAAATAAAAAATAGTCATCATGCCCATTCTATAACATACTAGTGTTTTATATATTATTGAACGGTGTTTGTTATAGCTCGGTTTATGGCCCTAAAAGCTATGTATTAGGGCTCACTTTACGAGCAAGTGTGTTGAAAAAAAGCATTACAATTTAAACACAATTGAAACACGTCACGAGTGGTCACATCGTCTAGAATGGAATACCTACTTGTAATACCGACCTCACTACGGGACTAAGGGGCCATCCATAAATTACGTCACACGTTAAGGAGGAGGGAGGGGGTCTACGAAGTGGGACATTGTGTGTCAAGGGGGTGGGAGGGGTCCTAAATTCCGTGACGTCACATTTCAAAATCATTCAAATTGAAATAAAACAAATTTTTGAACTGCTGTTTTAATTCAATAATTATTTCTAGATGTAAATGTATGTAATTGAATAATATGTGACGTCACACTAGGGAGGGGGTTCCTCACAAATGTGACCAGCTGTGACAAGGACGAGGGAGGGGGTCAAAAATCATGAAATTCGTATGACGTAATTTATGGATGGCTTCTAATAGGTATGACAATAATAATTAATACTTAAATATACAAGGCAGGTCATAAACAGAGTTATGTAGACTTGTCCAAGCGTAAAGAAAGATATTCGTCCAAAATTGTGCTGTAGATAATTAAGTTGCGCCGCCAACATAGCGGTATGCATTGTGAACATAAACATAAGATGGATGCGACTGAAGAGAGACTTTTTTTCTTGCAGCGCCTCGGACGGCCACACACCGATGGGCATGAGGAAACCTTTTAGAATCTTGTTATGACGAAAGGCGAGGGTCCTCAACTTATTTTCCCTGTAAAAATGGGCAACTGTCAACACCAAAATCTGTTAAGTAATTATTGATAGAACATTTTCTTATTGAAAACCAAATTAAATGCATTTAACTAGTGATGTAGTGAGTGACCCGCCCTCGCTTCGCTTCGGCACAAAATATTCAAAGCAGTCAATATTTTGTGGTAAAGCTTTGTTTATTATTAGTTATTGTATAGGTAAGACCTGGGAATAGGCTTTACGATAATCGCATTGAGAAAAAACCCTAAAGATAAATAAAAAACTTTATTTTTAATCGTAGATTTATTTATGCGTTTTTTTATTGTGCTACAGAAGACTACAAAATAATTTTTATTATGTAGGTATGTACTTACTGTGTGGTCATCTTTCTGTCCATGATGTCACAATGATTGATATATTTCACACCGTTTTGCATTAAAACATTATAAAGTTTCATAGTACAGTCAGCAACAAAAGATAATGAACTAGGTAATACGGACCATAATCACTTTACAAAGTAGAGTGCCAAATAGGGCGATCATTTCATTATTATACTTAGGTATAAAAACACTGCACATAATTAAGCCATAAAAACATTACAGCCATAAACGGTACAACTAAACCCGTGCTCTTGCTCGGGCGTGATCGGCTGAATTCAGCCGATGGAAACAAATGTATGTACCTACCTATCTACCTACATAAAAGTATGGTAATGGTAAAAGCATTTACATTACGCTATGGGAATAGAAGGTATGAGAGCATGTAGGTGGGTATATTCACTTCTCAAGCTTACGCGCTCACTAGACATGAAATAAAACACTTTTAACGGATACTAGCGCGGTTTTATTGAAAGTACTTTGGTAATTAGTTGGTATTTGGTTTGATTTTTGATTTTCCCGACGTTTCGGCACCTTTGCAGCTGCCGTGGTCACGGGGGACTGAAGCTACTTGTGAGCCTACCCTCAAGCGATGAATTTTTTAAAACGTTCAGAAATTAAAATTTATCAAATTTTTAATTAGTTTAAGTTTTGGTTTGGTTTTAATTTAATTTTATATGTTAAAAAGAGAGAATCTACTGAAACTACTACCATTTCAAAAAATTGGGAGGCCCCTCCAAGAAAGAAATGGCGAAAGAAAACTTGGAGAGGAAGGCCGACCTCCGTCTTTTATATTAATTAGTTTATTTGCAAAAGGAACTAACCGTATTATTAGATCTTACAGTGTGTGTTTGGGGCTTTAGCTTGTGAATGATGGGGTCCCAAGCTGGTGGAATTTTCCAACCATCATCCAATTTTTTGAAATGGTAGTAGTTTCAGTAGATTCTCTCTTTTTAACATATAAAATTAAATTAAAACCAAACCAAAACTTAAACTAATTAAAAATTTGATAAATTTTAATTTCTGAACGTTTTAAAAAATTCATCGCTTGAGGGTAGGCTCACAAGTAGCTTCAGTCCCCCGTGACCACGGCAGCTGCAAAGGTGCCGAAACGTCGGGAAAATCAAAAATCAAACCAAATACCAACTAATTACCAAAGTACTTTCAATAAAACCGCGCTAGTATCCGTTAAAAGTGTTTTATTTCATGTAGGTGGGTACTCGTTGAACACGACCGAACGTGCAACTATCCTGAGTAGGATTCGGCCTATAAAAAAAACTAATAGGTACATACGACTTTTTGAAATGATAGGATTGATGGACCCTATCTACCATATTCGGCATTGCGGGTTGTTTTGTAACACCCTGTATATTAAATCCAGTACAAAATATTTGCACAATAACAGTTTTCAACATAAAAAATCAGTGACAACTATTATTATGAAATTGACGATTTAAAAACCCTTCCTTTGCCGATGGTATGGTATGATGGCAAATATCTTTTGCCAAACCCCGAACTAAGATAAATCCTAAGATTTTCCAGTAAAACCTAAGGTTGCTCTCTCAAGGTCCGAACTGTCCTGTGATCATCGTTCACTTCGAACTATTGCCACCATTCATTCGGTTAATCTAAAGGCGGGTCCATAGCGATGTTTTTTCAAAATATTATATCGGGTTACATATTTTTTATATCGGGCATTGTTGGCTATGCGGACGACAGTACTGTCATGGAGAGATATCTGTCCAGCGCGAATGCCGGTAGAGATGAGGTAAAAATAAAGAGAGAGGCCATGGTTGAGCGATTGAACCTGACGTTAAGTAAGTCTCGTCTCCCAATGGGGTGATGAAAATCTCGTCAGCTTCAACGCCTCTAAAACGCAGGCATATGTCTGTTCACCGCGAAAATACTGAATAGTTCCGATGATCATCTATGGTCTTCATCATCAGTTCAAAGCCTAGGTATACGGCTCGGGCTGTCGGGCTTCAAACCATTCTCGACAATGTAAATGCTAACTTCCCGTTCGCGGCTGTAATGTATAAGAAGAACGAGAAAGAGTAGAATTTGTTTATAGAATGTAGAATAGATAGTTTTATGTAAGTACCCAGATTAGGTGGCTACTGGGACACTTTTTTACATCAGTCTGTCACACTTTTGGCATTTTGCCTACTACTACTACAACGAACTATATTTTACAAAGGCTATTGTTTGTAAATAAACTATAGAACCATGACTTTAATCTCAACGCTAGAATTTTTGATACATTATGTATTAGCGAGCAATAATTTTAATTAAGATGAGGGTACTAATCACCTTAAGGCACTAAATCATGATTAGGAAATAATTAAACCAAATTATGTGGGTACAACGATTTCTGTTGCTGACTATACTCTAATTACACGTTTCTTTACTTGATTATCGTGCTGTCATATCAAAGCAATAATAATCGGCGCTGTTAAGTCAGGAAAGTATGATAGGTTCAGCCTTGTTATGCTATACTATTATATTATTATCTTTATTAGGTGTACTTACTTAGAAAAAACGGCCTAGTGCGAGTCTGATTCTTCCGCGCCGCGTGCCGATGGTTCCGTACTAATATTACAGAGCGGCCGCCCGCGTCTTCGTCTGCGCGGTCAGTTATTTTAATATCCCTCAGGATTCAGGAACAGTATGTTATTTCTAGATGAAAGGTGCCCTTTTAATGTCCATTGAAAGTTATGTAGGTACACAATAATAAATGTATTTTCACTCCTCTTGCTCAAAAAATTCCGCCATTGTAACGTAGGTACAAGAGCCGAGATAAAATAGCATAATAACCCCTAGGAGATAAAGTTTTTCTTTTTTAATGTTTGTCTATTACCAACTTAGAGCATAGATTACCAATGAGCCTACTAAAAGGAAAAAGTCTTTATTCATAATCACGAATAAAAACTCGCTCGACTTAATACTGTTTCTCATTCTTATTTTTGAAAATGGAACTAAAAGCATCTCATCAGAAATTATAGACTTATTTATACTCTGTGCACAGAGTGAATCTAAGAATGCGTGTTTGTGTTGCTTAGCAGAAATTAAAAAAGGTCCTACCATGGCGCAAAATCTTTAGAATTTTTCGATAATTACAAACTGATTGAATTGTGTTACTGTAATAGGAAAGAAATAATTTTAATCTTTTGCCGTCAAGCACAAATCATTTATTTAAATATTGTACAAAAAGTTTATGAAGTGGAGGATAGATAAAACGAGTGGATTCGTTTACGGAAGTATGTATAAACTATTTAATATTGTATTTTAGTTTCTCGCAATCGTAGTGAAAAGTATAGTGTAACACACGACGCTAAAACCCATTATAACTCGGTTTCTATTTATTCCCACGCTTTAGCTCGGGAATAAAACTACCTCGTATCGTATGCAATGGGTTATTTTAGCGTCTTGTATAACAATCTACTATTATTGTTTACTTCACAAACTTATTACATGGATACATTGTGTAGGTACATAAATCAAAGCATTTATAGTCAGGTGGGGTAAGTGAAACATACTTTATTTTTATTTTTATTTAACAAGGTTTAGTAAAGCTGTAAAACTCGCAATTAAAGTAGCTGTGTAGGCAATGTACTCCTCATTAAATCAGCCTTTAACGGTATGAATATAAATATCTAAAGACTTGCATTAAGCAACAAAATCACGAAAAGAATATAAAGGCTAAGAAGGGGGAAGTGAAACAGTGGCCAAAATAGCTTTAAATATTGAGTCAATTTAATTAAAAATAGGACAAAAGGATCATTACCGTTAACATCCAAAATGTATCAAATTCTAATAAAATAGGGTCCAGTTTCAAAGATTTATCAAAAAAACGTAATTTTCATTTTATAACATAACTTAATTTTCTTTTTGGTTTACTAGCTAGTTTAATGATCGCAGCGATATCTGTGTTGTATTGAGGGCAGTAATTCGTCATTCCTGATTTATCGACACATCGCTATGAGAATAAACTACGATAGTTTCTTAGATATGGTTGGGTGTTTCACTTACCCCGGTGTTTCACTTACCCCACCTGTACCCTTAGCACGAACAGCTATCGAAAAAAATAACTCGCGTAAAATCATTCGATTGATAAATTTTGTATTGGAAATTTGTACAACGCCATATATGTAGTAGGTATTTAATTTCAACCTACCTACCCACTGTGTGCAAACTTTTGTTAATTATTGTGATGGAAAATGACCTCACTCTGTATGAAATTACCTACAGGGAGAAAAAAGCAGCCCTTGACGAGTGTTAGCGACGCGCTCATACCTATTTTAGTTTATTATTTTATTGTAAAAAAGGAGGGTAGTATGTGTGAGAGAACCTCCATCTTTGAAATTTAACGTTGATTTAGTTCGCTACTAACCGTGCTAAAACTAAGAGCTTTTTCGTGTGTTGTAACCGAATTTCGAAAAGTTAAATATATTGTTTATTTTCGTATTTGTGCGTGTATTTATTGCTATTGCGGGCTCCCACTGTCTACAAGTGGTCTTCGAGCCGAATATTATGTACCACACGCCGCCGAAAATGGTTCATACACGCAGTCAGTCGAGAAAAAACGAAATGGACGGCCAACCTGAGCACGAGCAAGCATTTTCTGAGCCTACTGGTGGTTATCGGAAAGATGATAAACGGATTTTACACTTATATCAAACGCGTGTGATCGAGGGCACTAGCACGAAGCATGAAACGGCCCAACCGCCCGCGTTCGTTACAAGTAAAAAATCTACGTCGTCATCCGTGTTGGCGAGAAGAAAACAGCTCGAGTTGGAAGCAGCACGTGAAAAAGCTAGGATTCAAATGGAGTTGATCGACAGGAAATTAGAGGTGGACCTAGCGGAACTAGAGGATGAAAAATACAGTTCACACTTAGAGAAGCGCACTTGTACCGATGTTGAAGTGGAGAAGTGGTTAGATCGCAGCCAGGCAGAACTGGAACAGGCACATTACAAGCAAATTAATTTACAATTAATTAGCCGCCCAAGAGGAAGACCACCAAAAACGAAGCAGTAGAAGCCCGCCTTATTCTGTCTTCCTCGCCGGGACGTCTTCGGAGCCAGAGGGGGAGCCTGTAGCAACCACAACACAACACAACGCTCATACAAGAGAGTAGTTCCCAAAGTGTTACCTAGATGGCGCTGTAGCCTCCTACATCGCGGTATCGTTTCGTTTTTTCAGTTCTTTAAGACTTGTGGTAAATATTTGTATTGTATCCTTTCCATAGAGTACATTATTATACTAGAGATAGAGTTATCAGTCAGACCTAATGATCAACGCCATCTAACGAAATGTGACAAAAAGTGTACTGTTAGGGCGAGTCTCGCGGTTTGGGTTTTAAAAAAGGATTTTTAATTGAAACGAAGAAATTGTATTTTTCACGATATGGCAGCCGTCACGGATGATGGAATGAGACTGATGCGCTCGGGAAGCGAGCGCGTCCAACTGGTCTACCAGACGCTGAATCAGCAACCCTATCCAGGGTTGTCAGCAACTAACTATACATCTAAGGGATGTAACACCTCCCCCCATGAAAAAATAAACTTCAGGATCAGTATTCTGAAGTTTATGGACAAGTAATTCAAAGTTGAAGTAATTGTATTTATTTATTTATTTATTATTGGTATTTCAAATTATTTATAATATTTATTTATTTTATATTTATGTTTATATTTGTCTGCGTGTTTTTGGAGAAGGGGGAGCTTTTGTATGTTTAGATTCTATTTCTATATCTGCTAATTCTATAAATTCAGGTTCTGTTTGTTTATCATCCCTTTTTGTATTTTTCTTTTCAAACGTTACTTTAGGAATTTCCATTTGTCTGTGAAGGCTGCCAGTTTTATTTATTTTCTTAAATAATTTAAACACACAAAATGAAATTACAATTATAGTGACAAATATAATAAGTGTAGAATAGTGTGCCCCGTATTGGATGAAATGAGGTTTATTTATAATTTTATTTAAATCTTGTATCATATCTTTATCTAAATTTTGCGTTAGGGGTAAATTTTCCAAGTCTATGTTATTTAATTTTAACAAAGGAACACTATTCGCAACTTCTTTAAATTTACTTAAACTACAACAAGAATCGTTAATTAAGTTAAAATCTAAATTTATCGAAGGTATAGTTACATTTAATACATTATAATCGGGTAAAAGTCTAGTACTCTTGCAATAGGCTTTACAATGGATAGGTATGTATACAATTCCGGTGCCTAATAGTTTTATATCAATTGGTTCTGAATGAAGACAATCTATTGTTAATTTACTAAATTTCGATTGTACAAATATCCATCTATTATTGCGAATTGGTTTCCAAATATCTAATTCGCCATTAACAAATTCTGTTTTACAATATTCCGGAAGGGATGAAACTACTTTTGATAACAATTCACTTTCACAGTTGGGATTGGCAGATGTTGGAAATATATTCATTATTTTACATAAATAATTTTGATGGTCAATGATTTGACAAGTATCGATATCATTTAAATTACAATAGTGGGTTTTATCTTTAGTAATAGCTATATATTTGTTACTGGGAATTATAACACTGAATGAATTTGGATTTGTTACATTATGAGGCATTGGCAAAGGAATACTATTATATAAATAAAATTCAAGAGGATTTGTGAGAGGAATTGTTAGTACAAACATTATTTTCTTATTTAAGTAATAACTAATTAATTTTGACATATTCATAATTTTATGGATAAGTTTCAATTCCAAAGGTAAAACAAATTCTAATTCGTTTGGTAAGTATTTATAGTTATCTGCCAATTCTTTGTACAGTTCTTGTGGAGTTATTACAGATGGGTGAATGATATTCACTCTGCTGAGTAAAATGGCATTTGTAATGTCTTCAATTTGAAAGGACAAGGTAAGAATGGATGCTTCTAAGTTATTATAAATTGTGTTTAATCCGGACATTACTGACAAATGATCTGTTCTATTGGATAAGTATTTAAGTTTTACAGAAAGTTTATCGATAGCCAAGTTCAGGTTATTTTCATTAGATCTTAAACTTTTGATAGTTTCATTAAATCTAGTTAATGTAGTTCTTGTGACTAAAATGTGTTCCTTTACTAATGAAGCTATCCTTTTCTGATCATCTTGTACATAATTTATAGCGCTATCGTATTTTTCCGCATCATCCTCATCTAAAGTGCCAAATATGTGTTTAAAAGCGGTACCTACTCCGCCAAACCAAGCTCTGCGTTTCAATCTGTCATCAATTAAATGGGTTATAGATGAATATTCTTTAACCATATTTTTATAATGGGTGATTAGTGGTTCTATTATATTTTCACATTCTGATTCGTCGAATTCTTTTGTTTTATTGCAAAAGTACGTAACTGTTTCTAATACAGAATTTATATTTTCAATGTGTAATTGTATGTGGGAAATATCTATCGGGATGACTAAATTCAAATTACCGTTTTTAATTTTAACCTTTCCCATGTAATCGAAATATAAGCCTGGACTCGATGAGATTTGTTCTATAAAACTTGTCGCTACTGAGGTTGGCACACTGAAAATAAAATTAAGTTATGATATAACGACTGTTATTAAAACCTAATGCTATATTAATAAAACTACGGTTATAGGAGTTTAATTATAGTATAATAATAATAAAATTAAAAATGTTATAGTAACTAGTAAAATAGTACTATAGAGTAAAATATGCTATTCCTAATCTTAGGGACTACTGGGAAAGACGCCTGCTAATTTAATTTCGTCAAAGTGATGTTTGACATGGCGCCTATTTATTAGTAAGGTTACGGTGTTGTTTCCGTGAACGGCGAGGATTTTGTAAGGACCCTTCCAAATCGGAGAGAGCGCCTTACGAAGTCTTAAATGGTTTTTCAAGTAGACGAAATCACCTACTTTGTATCGGATAGATCGAGTTCTTGCATCATAGTAGGATTTGGATTTTTCTTTTGAATGTTGTATATTTTGATACGCTTTTTCCCAAGATAATTTAAGACGATGTTGAAGCATTCTGACGTAGTCAGGATATGTGGTGAGGTCTTGGCTATACAGGGAATCAGGAATAAAAGCTTTATGCCCGAACAGCAGTTCGTATGGCGAAAAGTTAGTGGTGCTGTGGGTAGCGGTGTTGTAAGCTAAGATTGCTGTATAGACGTATCGTGGCCAGTCATCTTGATTTTCATTTACATAGGATTTAAGATACTCTTTAAGAGTAGAATGGCTCCTCTCGAGAGCTCCTTGAGTCTGGGGATGATATGGAGTGGACCACAGCTGTTTGATTTTCAGGAAGCTGCAAGTCTTTTTAAAGAGATCAGCTGTAAAGTTGGTACCTTGGTCTGTGAGGATAGTCTGAGGAATTCCGAACAGAGATATAAAGTGCACGAGGCAATCAGTGGTCTCTTCTGAGGAGACACTGCGGAGAGGGTAAGCTACGGAGAATTTCGTGAGGTCATCTTGAAGAGTCATTATATATTTCAATTTGGCAGGGCCGGACTCGGGCAAAGGACCGACAATGTCCAGAGCTATTCTTTGAAATGGGCTGGTAGAGGTAGTAGTGATCTGCATTGGAGCACGATTGAGTTGTCGAAGGGCTTTATTTTCTTGGCATGAAGGGCAGGCTTTAACATAGTTTTCTACGTCACCTTTCATACCTTTCCAGTAGAATTTCTCTTTGATGCGGTTAAGCATCCTGTTGCAACCTAAATGTCCTGCAACGGGGAGATCGTGGTTTTCTTTTAGAATCTTTTTAATTTCACTAAGAGTTGGATAAATTATATTATCGTGATAAATATTTATTTGTATATCAGTATTGTGGAAGATGTAAACTATCATGTTATATAATTTCGCAAAAGATAGACTTTGAAATGGATTTCTGAAGTCTGAAATAGCTATTTCAGAAATGTTATCTTCTTCTGAGGTTAATTGAGTTTTAATATTTTTAAGTGTTCGGTAGATCTCCGGATAAGTGCATTCGTCGAAATGGTGCACTTTAGGGAAAATAAGGTAAGTAACTTTGTTATCATTGGTTTGAACTTTCTCGAAAGAGTACAATTGTTTTTCTTTGTAACGTGTTTCGTCTGTCACTTTTTCTAGGATTTCTGGTAAGTACGGATTGGATTCATCTAAGTCTATAGATGAAGGGATTAGGATGATTTTACAGTGGGTTTTCGTGAGGGACTGGTTATGTTCAGTGATTTTAGTGTTAAATTGATTGTTTTTATTGTTAATTTCTTTCAGGAATTTGGAATATTCGTCGTTAGTGTAAGTATCATCGGGAGCTGGAGGAGAGTCGCGAGCTTGCGTAGGTGAGTTTTCAGGATTCAGTGGAGCTTGTTCAGGTTCTTGGATTTCAGGGTTTGGAGTAGCAGATATAGTAGGATCCTGGGCTGAAGTCGAAGGAGTTGGATCAGGTAAGTTTTCTCGACTAGTTGATGCTTGAGCATTATCAGATTTTGGGGATTTTATTTTACTGGAATTAGTAGGATCAGTGGGGCTATAGTTGAATGGGAAGTCGTCATCGTCGTCTAACAAGTCTATTTGAGGTAAGCTGCTGCTGTCATAGTCAGGAGTAGCAGGGAGATTGACGCCAAGATCATCGAGAGTCAGTGGACTGAATGGAGCTTGTATGTTGTCGTTATCGGCGTCGGTAGAGTCAGGGTTAATATTTTCTTTTTCAGGTTGATTTGGAATGACGGGATTTACGGGATAACGGGAGAGAGCATCTGCGGCTGAGTTAAGTCTACCTTTCCTATAAATGATCTCGTATTCGTATTCTTCGAGCATCAGACGCCAGCGCTGCATTTTGCTGTTAGGGTTTTTGTGATTGAAAAGCCACTTAAGCGGTCTGTGGTCTGTAATAATTTGGAAATTTTGACCATATAGATATGGTCGGAATGTATTGCATCCGAAGACGATTGCGAGGAGTTCTTTCTCCATAGTGAAATAGTTTACTTCGTTTTTATTTAGAGTTCGGGATGCATACGCGATAGGATGATCTTTGCCGATGGGACCCTGGGATAAGACAGCGCCGATGGCGTGGTTAGAGGCATCACAGGTAAGTACAAATGGTTTTGTATAGTCGGGATAGCAAAGGACAGGTGCAGTGGTCAATTTTTGTTTCAAAGAGTCAAAAGCGACTTGTTGTTGGTTTTCCCAGTTGAATTTAGTATCTTTCCTCAAAAGTTGAGTAAGGGGTTTGGCAATTTTAGAAAAGTCCGGAATAAAACGACGATAATAGGAAACAAGGCCTAAAAATGACTTTATATCTTTAGGGGACTCTGGAGTAGGAAATGCGATTACGGCCTTGATTTTTTCGGGATTCGGTTTGACGCCTTGTTCAGTGATTATATGCCCCAGGTAGCAGACTTCACGTCTTAAGAATTCGCATTTGTCTGGCTGTAATTTGAGATTGAAATTACGGATTCGTTGGAAGATTTCTGTTAAATGGCCGATGCTGGATTTTAGGTCGTGTCCGTAACAGACTACGTCATCGAGGTATACGAAGCATCTAATGCCTTGCAGACCAGACAGGACTGTGTTCATTAACCTTTGAAAGGTTGAAGGGGCGTTTTTAAGGCCGAATGGCATCCTGGAGAATTGGTAGTGTCCTTCAGGGACTGTGAAGGCTGTTTTAGTTTTATCGGCTTCATTTAATTTAATCTGATGGAATCCAGAAGCAAGGTCTAGGGTAGAGAAGTATTTGCTATTACCGAGTTGATCCAATATCTCAGTTATTTGTGGAAGGGGATATGTGTCACCAATGGTGACATCGTTGAGTTTGCGGTAGTCAATTACTACGCGCCATTTTTGTATATTGGAAGCGTCGAGTTTCTTGGGTACCACCCAGATAGGTGATGACCAAGGGGAATCAGAGGGTTCTATGATATTTTGTTCTAGCATTTTGTCAATTTGTTTCCGTACTTCAGCTTTATGGACTTCAGGGAACCTGTAGGTCTTAGTGTGTATTGGGATGTCTGTTGTCGTCTTAATTTCATGTTTGAGAGCATTTGTATGGGTAAGATTTTCCCCTGGGAGGTGGAAAATATCGGAATAGTCAGAGCATAGTCGTAAGAGAGCGTCTTTTTCCTCATTATTGAGGTGTGAGGTGCGTAGTTGTTTTAGAACTTCTTCTGTGCGTTGGAAACTGTTATATGAAGTATTGACATGATTGATTCCTATAGGTGGTTCTACGCATTCTGAAGAGTCGAGAGAGTCGAGAGGGTCGAGTTTAAGTTTGAGATCGGATTTTATGGTAACAGGTTCTTCAGAGGTATTTACAACGGATATGTTTACTCTATTGTTTTCCTTGACGTGGACTAGGCAATTTGCAATTAACAAGTTTTCTGATAAATTTTGGTCAAGGATTAATCCTTCTTTTATCTCAGGGTTCGCGACTGAGCATTCGATAACGGTTTCGGTTCTGGCAGGGATAGAATAATGGGGCTCTGAGAAATAAATGTGGATGTAGGAATTCTTTAAAGTTAAGATGCCGAATGTGAAGTCGATGTTTCCTTGGGATTTGGTCAGAAGGTCGTTACCGATAATGCCATCATAAGGGAAATCTAGGTTGCTTACTACATGAAATTTGTGCGTGAGACGGTATTTGGGATTTTTGTCACTAAGTGATAATTGTAAATTGAGTGAGCCTAGGGTTGGAATGACATCATCCTGCGACGTCGTTGTAGTAAGACCCTTGAGTTTGAGAATCTCCTTCTGGAGAGGAAGATTAGGTTTCAGAGTGGAATCTTTGACTAGACTGATAGAAGAACCGGTGTCTATAAGGAGGGTCAGTGGAAGTACTGTTGCTTCACAGTTCACAATTACGTAAGGCAATGATTTTTTTGAAGGGTCGAGCGCGATTTCGTAGATCTCTTCAGATTTCGTAGTTATGGATTCGGTGGGTTTGGTAAGATTGCTATTTGTTTTAGTGAATTTAGGAATGGATTTAGTAGGTTGAGTGGATTCAGCGGATACAGCGGATTCAGCGGATACAGTGGATTTATTTTTTGTAGATTCAGTGGATTCAGTGGTTTTATTTTTTATAGATTCAGTGGATTCAGCGGATACAGCGGATTCAGCGGATACAGTGGATTTATTTTTTGTAGATTCAGTGGATTCAGTGGTTTTATTTTTTATAGATTCAGTGGATTCAGCGGATTCAGTGGATACAGTGGATTTATTTGGAATAATGGTGTCTTTATCAAGATGGCGTCTCGGGCGACACCTGAACGAGACGGGTTCTAGTTTAAACCTTGTGACTGGTCATTGTGGTCATCGACCTCGTCGTAACCTTGAGGTTCAGTTTCGTTGAAGTTGACACGGCGGAATGGAACAGAGCCAGAGGGTTGTTGCGAGGACCGGAACCTATTATTATATTCTCGTTTCCGGCATTGCTCAATAGAGTGACCTGGAGCCTTGCAGTACCGGCACGTGATTGTATTGGAACCGGTAGGGAAATTAGGAGCAGAGTTAGGGTTGTGATTATGTGGAACGGTTGAGAATGGCCTTTGTGGCTGGAAGGGTCTAGTAGGGTTGTTCATTCTTGTTGGGCGATTATCGCGTCTAGCTTCGGGGATGCTCCTTTTATATAAGGTTTGTTGGATTCTTTCCTCTGAAATTGCAAAGTTAGTAGCTTCATTTAAGGATCTCGGTGATTTACACCGGACTATGTTGGAGATTCTTGGGTGTAAGCCCATGAGGAAGTGATGGAGAGCAAGTTCCTCCATGGCCGCGGTACGGCCTGGAAGTTCTTTAATTTTACAGTTACCAAGTGAGATTTCGGTGAGTAATTGTGATAATAGTGTTTCGATTCTAAGAGCGAATTGGCTTACGTTTTCGGTCGGAAGTTGTTTGCTCTCTTGTAGTTCCATAAGAAGGTGTGAAGAATGCTTACGATCACTGAATTGGGTTTTTAAAAATTCCTTGAGTTGTTCCCAAGTTTGAAATTCTTTTATTGAGCAGGCAACTTCCGCCTTTCCTTGGAGTTGACACAAGATATACTTGAATAGAATGGGTTTCTGTTGATTTGATGCTAATTCATACGCATTGTTGCAATTAATAATAAAAGAATTCAATGTTTCTCTACTACCATCGTATGGTTTTATAAATTTTAAAATGATATTCAAATCTAATGTTTCAAGTTGAGGGGTGGAGGCTTTTTTCCCTCTCTTTTGTTTTTCGACTGGGCTAGGAGCCCTTTCCTCATCAGTATCGGCGGGCAAATCGACATTGACGGGTATTTGCAGAGTTGGGTTTGACTTAGTTTCGGACATTTTAACACAGATATAGTATTCTTCAAATTAACAACGGAAACGGAATAGTAAGTTTATCACAATTTCAATTTAAGTTCTTCACTTACAACAAGATTAACAAAGTCACTGTATGCAATAGTCAATAAGCAAAAATACGACTCACAGTTCGTAGAACACGACAACGGCTATAGCTGCGATAAGATTCGTTACGATCGGCCGGATGCACTAAAGTTTCGTAGAAACACTGCAACAATGTTGTAGGCCACCGAGATGATGCAATCGACGGACGGCTGCGACGATGTTACTGATTATGGATCTGGATTCTGGATTTTCGCAAGGGTTTGTCGCTCGTAGTTTATACACTGGTTACAGGGGTAAGGCGATTTTCACCAAGAGATTGCACTGTTTATAGAGGTAAGTTCACACTGGCTGGATACGGAGATTACTGGATGCAAGAACGAGATTTGTGCAGTTTACGCTGGACACAGGTAACACAGGTAAGTAAATGTTTTTCTTTCACTGGATACAGAGGTAAGTTTGTGCTGGATATAAAGGTAAGTTCACACTGGATACGGAGATTATAAGGATAGAGACGAGACTCGTGTGATTTACGCTGGTTTATAGGTTTTCTTTCACTTGACACAGAGGTAAGTTTATGCAGGATATAGAAATAGATTTACACTGGATACAGAGTTTTCACTGGACACAGACACAGCGATAAATAGAGTTTGCATATACGCGTAATTCACGCACTTTTCACAATTTAGAACTTTGGAACGGAGACGGACCGAGGACCTTTTTAAGATCCCACCGCTGCCACCAGATGTTAGGGCGAGTCTCGCGGTTTGGGTTTTAAAAAAGGATTTTTCACTCCTCTTGCTCAAAAAGTGCGTCATTGTAACGTACAAGAGTCGAGATAAAATAGCATAATAAGCCCTAGGGGATAAAGTTTTTTCTTTTTTAATGTTTGTCTATTACCAATGAGCGTACTAAAACGAAAAAGTCTTTATTCATAATCACGAATAAAAACTCGCTCGACTTAATACTGGGGGTCTATTACGAAAAGTTTAATGCGATACACGCGGCTGCGTCCGTGCTTCGTTCTGATTGATTCCTATTACAAAGCACTTGCGTATGCGATATTGCAAAGTGATTGCGTAAATTTGACATTTTCTCTCTAGTCGATCCGTCATTATTCGTTCAATAGAATATGGACTACGATAGCTACATTGAAAATATTTGTAATAACTATAACCGACGAACTGCGGACGACTATCGTGACCAAGTTTCGTAATAGGCCCCCAGTTTCTCATTCTTATATTTGAAAATGGAACTAAAAGCATCTCTTCTGTGAAATCATAGACTTATTTATACTCTGTGTACAGAGTGAATCGTAGAATGCGTGTTTGTGTTGTTTAGCTGCTACAGCAGAAATTAAAAAAAGGTACCATGGCGCGAAATCTTTAGATTTTTTTTATAATTACAAACTGATTGAATTGTGTGACTGTAATAGGAAAGAAATAATTTTAATCTTCTGCCGTCAAGCACAAATCATTTATTTAAATATTGTACAAAAAGTTTATGAAGTGGAGTAGGTATAGAAAAACGAGTGGATTCGTTTACGGAAGTAAGTAGGTATAAACTATTTAATATTGTATTTTATTTTCTCGCAATCGTAGTGAAAAGTATAGTGTAACACACGACGCTAAAACCCATTGTAACTCGGTTTCTATTTATTCCCTCGCTAAAGCTCGGGAATAAAAATACCTTGTATGCAATGGGTAATTTTAGCGTCTTGTATAACAATCTACTATTTAATTGAAACGAAGAAATTGTATTTTTCACGATATGGCAGCCGTCACGGAGGATGGAATGAGACTGATGCGCTCGGGAAGCGAGCGCGTCCAACTGGTCTACCAGACGCTGAATCAGCAACCCTATCCAGGGTTGTCAGCAACTAACTATATCTAAGGGATGTAACAGTACGATATTATAATATAGGTACTAGTAGGTTTCTATAAATCTTGACTAGTAATTTTTTTGGGAGGTAACCGCTATGTCATGAAATAAATTTAAAATAATTTACTTTATAGCTAATCAGCTTTGACTATATAAAACTGTGAAAGACACACGATACCGCGATTCAGCACGGGATAGCGACATCTCTCGACTGTTTGACAAACGAAAAATGAGCGCCATCTATCAAATAAATCCGCAACTAAAATCTTAGGCCGCGCTCCCTTGTAGTGAGTCAAGTACTAAGTGAAAAGCCCCTGATCCTTTCTCAGGGTAGGGACTAGGACCTACTAGGCTGTACAATTGCTTCCGGTGACGGAACTTTTGGACGCTTTCGTAGGAAACGCTGATAATACGTACGTATCCGATTGCTTCCGTTCTGATACGGTACTTTCGGGCCGTACGGTTATTGTGCCTCGAATCTCGATAGGAATTCTCTCATATTTGTTACTATCGCGAAGTTTACGTACTCTAATATACGCCGTTGGCTTTAAACTCATCGCAGTCTTCTTCTTTCTTACCTCATCCGCCCGCCCCACTGAGCTAGACCGCCTACAATATTTCATTTCTTTCGAGAATTATAATGTGGATAACGGCAGGGTTTTGCTAACTCTGTGTTGCCGTGGTGTTTCCATGTCAAAAAAAACATCCAAGATGGCGGCCAACTTTTTTGTTTGTGGCCCGATTTCGATGAAACTCGGTTTTTGGTACTATTTTGACAAGAAAACAGCAACGCTATGTAAAATATAAAAAATTCAAGATTGCGGTCAACTTTTTTGTTGTTGGGCCGATTCCGATGAAACTCGGTTTTTGGTACTATTTTGATAAGAAAACAGCAACGCTATGTTAAATATATAAAAAATCTAAGACGGTGGCCAACTTGTTTGTTTTTAGGCCAATTCCGATGAAACTTGGTTTTTTGTACTATTTTGATAAGAAAATAACAAAGCGATGACGATGACAAAAAACAAAATTCCAAGATGGCGGCCAACTTTTTTGTTTGTAGGCAGATTTCGATGAAACTCGGTTTTTGGTACTATTTTGACAAGAAAACGGCAACGCTATGTTAAAAATATAAAAAATTAAAGATGGCGGCCTACTTTTTTGTTTGTGGGCAGATTTCGATGAAACTCGGTTTTTGGTACTTTTATCATTGCATTATTATTTTCCTGTCAAAATAGTACCAAAAACCGAGTTTCATCGAAATCGGCCCACAAACAAAAAAGTTTGGCGCCATCTTGGATTTTTTTATATTTCAACTTAGCTTTACTGTTTTCTTCTCAAAATAGTAGGTACCAAAAACAGAGTTTCATCGAAAAAGTTTTAGTGGTTTCAAAGTTTCGCAAAAAATATTTACCTCGATGGTTAAGGGGCCTTACTATGAGCTCTTATAGCAGGGCTCATATTGAACTGCCTTACTTTTTCGTACTATGACATCAACGGTTAGCATGAAAGCAGTCCTTAAGCAGTCCTGTTTAAGGCCTGCTTTTGAACTGAACTGTTTTTTATTTGCTGATGGTAAGCCCCAAGTTCTTGACTATACCTACTCCAGAAAGTCACGATCGGGATACGTTTTTAGGTTTCAAAAATATTAAAGTTAGTTTTTTTTCGTCTATAGTTTCTGCACCATTTACATAGATGAATTTGTGTCATTTTGGATGGATGCATAAGTAATAATTTAGGTTTTTGTCTTTTTTAACACTATCGGACGAAAAAAAAATTAAAGTTGAAAATTTTACTTTAGTGATGATTACGAAGTTGTATCCGATGTACATGAACTTTTTGTGTCATCTTCGTCCACGGGAATACTGTTATTTGACTATTACCTAAAAAGTTGCCGTAGTACCTCCAAAAGAATATTGGTTAAATAAGTGACAAATGTTTTAGATCAATGGTATCTGATGTAACTTGTACAAAATGATTTGTGCTAATTTCATCAATGGCATTTTCAGCTTTTTATTTTTTATTTTCAACATCCTGTAAAAGTCACAAAAGAAATTTTTCAAATTGTAATATTTTTTTGACAATGTTATGTACTGACCCCACGTCAGTTTCCATGGATGAAGAAAGATGACACAAACTAGGTTTGTACACTACGCAGGCTATCTTAAATACAATACTATCAATTTTAACAGTTTTGAGTTAGATGAATCATAAAGATGAATCGGCTAGATGTGACACAAAACGCAAAAATACACTTTATATATTATGCCAATGTATAGACAGGCAAGATTTCATAAACTTTAGAATTTTTGAAGGTTATGCCCTTAAAATAACGTATCCCGATCGGTTTAGTTTATGTAAGATTTATAAGGAAATCTTTGAAAGCAGAAGATTATTCATATTTCCACAAGTTGAGGATGTTGAAGAGACTGAAATCGAGAAATATGTTGACAAAATGGCAACTCTGATTGATTTTTTATGTATTTCTAAGTCCCATTTTACTTTAGCAATATGACTTGAAAATAGCGTCAATAACGTGAAGATTTTAAGTTACCCCAACGTATGGACCTACTTGGGACAAGTTTAAGAATAAATGATAATTTTTATTATAAAATCATAACCTATTAACAGGCACTGGAGTCCAGAATAAATATTGGAGGCATTGTGATGATATCTATACATTTTTTAGTATTGTATTGCAAAACTGGCTTAAGTTCCCCCGTTTGACGGTAGGTAGGTACTTCAAAATCTGTAAATATTTTTGAAATGTTTTCTACCGCACAAATAGCACAAAGGGGCTACTTATATTTGTGTTTACTGTAAGATCGCACATTTAGTAGTTTCCGAGATCTGGGATTCGGCAAAACGTTACGCCAGCAAGAGAGGAAGAAAGGGAGTTAATAAATAAGGAGAAGAGGAGAGGCGAAAGAATGCCACCCTGTGGCACACCGGCAGTAAGATGGTTCCAATTACATCCCGTCCCACCCGCACCGCCTGCTGGCGACCGCGAAGATAATTAGAAAACTACTCCAGTGACAGTCAGGAAAAGTTCAGGGACTTTAGAATGGCAAGCAAGATATCGTGATCAACCATATTGAAGGCATTAGAGAAATCGATAAGGACAATGATGGTGACCAGCTGATTCTCCATGCCCAGTCTAACATCCTCGGTTACTTTGAGGAGTGCTGTTGTTGTGCTATGTCCAGGGCGGAAACCTGACTGAAGGGGAGTGATAAGGGAGTTGGAGTAAGTAAGTAATTTTTTCCACAAACAATATACATTGTATCGGAAATTAATTAATACAAGTTATAAATAAAATAAAACATAAAACAAAAACTTAGCAAATTCAATTGATCTGATGACTTAGTAGATGAAGGTGGAGACTTGCTTGTGAGCAGCAGCTTCTAAAATTTTGAAAAGAAAAGGGAGGATAGATATAGGCCTGAAGTTATTCAGAAGACGAGGGGAGGCAGTTTTAGGCAGAGGAGTGACGAATGCTTTACGCCAGAGAAGAGGAAATTGGCCAGTCTCGAAGGAGTAATTAATGATGTGAACTATGATGGGTAGAATTTGATCTAGAACATAGACAATCATTTTCCGGCTAATGTCGTCACTCCCAACTGCGATGGACTTGAGAGAGGCAATTATCTTACTAATCTCATCAATTGTCACTGGAGAGAAGGAAAAGGAATCGGGGTGCAGAGGGCCATTGGAAGCAATCCTGGTTATGGTTTGGGACTTAATAACAGAGTCTGGTGGGGGAGTCGAAGAAAAGTGCTTATTAAAGTCATTTAGAGAAAAAGGGTAGAAAAATTAGAGTTAGGAGAAGCTTTACTAAGGCCAAGTGAACGAAGAAACTTCCATGTATTGGCCGGGGAGCTGTTGGAAACATTATCAAGAAAATATTGACGCTTAGCTGCTCTCACCATTCTGTTGCATCTATTAGCCCAGTTCTCTTCAGTTCTATCATTCTTAAATTTCCTGAAAGCGCGATCCTGTCGAGTCATTGCAATATGAACACCCCGCCCAATCCAAGGAGTTGCTGTTAGTATCAAGCTACCCGCCCATATATCTTTTATTTCTCTCCGATCATTAGTTTAGATTCTTCCTGCTGGAGAACCGTTACCCCAGCAGGATTTCGTTTTTCCCGTTTTATTCCAAAAGTGTAAGGACCACAATTTTTTTATTTGGCGCACATTTACACCGAATTGCGCACAAATTATTCATCAAACTCGTTTCCCTCTAGAAGCTACTTTCTTGCCAGCGTAACGGATGTGCGTGTGGTTGCGTGTGGTTGTTTAACATTGATGAATATACGATTTATTGGGGATGGCATCGCAAAGCTAATTGTAGATGTCGCCGCGTACGCTTGTTCCTAAGACAGTAGTCAGAACAAATCTATAGGAAAAAAGGTAAAAACCTACTTATAGGTAATTATTTTGTAGTATTTTTTACCAAAAAGGACCCATTGACCTAAAATGGAGACTATTCTTCTACAATGAGTCAATGCAGATGCTGGAATTGAAAACCAAATTAAGGCCTTGGGGCTTACCATCAGCAAATAAGAAACCGTTCAGTTCAAAAGCAGGCCTTAAACAGGACTGCTTAAGGCCTGCATTCATACTAACCATTGAGGTCATAGTACGAAAAAGTAAGGCAGTTCAATATAAGCCCTGCTATAAAAGCTCATAGTAAGGCTCCTTTTTATTCATACCTACTGAATTTATTAAAATGCTTAAAAGTATCCAGATTTTTGGGAAATTTGTAAGTCCCTACAAGCCTTACATTTTTAAAGCTTATTACACACAGAATTTGGTTATTTTAAAGCTATAAAGCGACTTTTAAAGTAAAAGCCCTTTGTTTTGACGGTTTCTGTGAAACAAGCGTACGTAGCGTAGCGCCACTTTGACAGTCTTACAGTCCCCATTAAACAAATAACTGACAGATGTCAATTGTGATCTATTAAATTGGCCCTACTTTATATAAATAATCTATCTATAAATAATGTTAATGAATGATAGTGCTGCTGTTTGTTCACAAAAAATAACTCATATTCTTATGTACGACATTTATTCGCCCACACTTATTTTATTACACTTATCAGAATAATACATCCGGTTTCTGTCTAAAAAGTAATGACATTTAATTGTAAAGTAATACTTACTATTACTAATTACGTGAATTAATTCAATACACTTTACTAGACATGCAGTTTTTGGCAGATACTCAAGAAAGTCACAAAAACTTCAGTTTTAGAATACCTAATGAAGACACTTAATAACAATTGGAATTCATGTTTAAAAATTATGGCTTATCATTACATTTGAGATTAGTAAATACCCTCGTTAAATAAAATCAAAAATGCTGTGTTCTGAATCTGATAATTATTATAAATTTCTAAGACTAATTACTACATACAGCTACAGAAGAAATCCAGTTGCATTATTGAATTTATTGTTGTTGCAAATCATGAGTATCAATCATGACATACATTTCAAAGGTTAAACTTGTTATATTACAACTTAATGTCAAAATAATAAACACGATGTAGGTACTAATTTTAACTTAGTATGGTCTCTGTCGATCTCTGCTCCTGAAACAAGATTAATGATTAATATGATTATAAGTACTTTAATCATAAAAAATTTAAAATGCCTAAAACCTAATCTAATGAAATATTTAGAGGTACAGAACAATAAAGCCCCATACAGACGAGCTGCATTAGAACTGCACGCCAGCAACAAAATTGACACAGTATATATTATAATAGTACTAAACGGATGTAGTCAAAACAAAAAAAACATAGCAGTCTCTTTATTGAAATATGCAAAGTTCAATAGAAGACTGCTAACTTTAGCACAGCTTAATTATGTAGTGTGCTAACTCGCTGCATTCCACAACTTCCGGGGTCCGACTACTTTTTGGGGTTTTTACTGTCAAGATTTCAATTTTGAGAAAACACTCGTAGAGCATGTTGAAATTTTACATTTATTACTTCAATGCGTGCCGACGCTAGGTATTCTACTACCTGAACTCGCGAGTGGGTGCAGACTCATGTACTGTACACCCTGTAGGCCTCGAGCTACCTCTTGCAGTAATTCTGTCTCGAACTCTGTTTCTATTTGTGACAGACGACGGACGAATACGTCATGAGCGACAGCTATAGCCGCGTTTGGCCTTCGGATGGAACCCTTACAACAGGGATGGCGAACCAATGGCACGCGATACAATATTTTGGGCACGTCACCGATCACAATAATCATTAGTACGCTACGATTTGATGGATGATGGCACACGTCTATGTCCTCATTTAACATTACCATTTAGAAAAATGGCACGTTGATACATAAAGGTTCGCCATCCCTGCCTTAGAATAATAACACCTAGAAACCGTGTCTTTGTATGCAAAGTGAGGCAACTAATACCAAGCCAGAATGGCTTAATATTCAGATTTATATCCTTCATACGTTACCTAATCGTAATTAAAATCCAATAATATATTAAGTAATCTAATAAATGTAGGAAAATTAAAACTGTTTTGTACTTATTGGGTATGATTAGGTAATAATGGAGAATAAAAATCTGCAAAACAGGGCCATTTTGGCTGTTTTAGTTGCCTCACTTTTGACAGTGCGCTTTGTAGAGAACTAACGTTCTAGGTGTTATTACTCTAAGATGGAGCCCTAAAAACAGGTGTATGGAATATTATGGTTATTACCCGCCGTCCCCTCTCATCGCGCCCCCGCTGGCACGGTCGCCGCCGCCGCCGCCGCTGCCGTAGCTCCTACGGTCGCCGCCGCGGTCGCCACGGTCGCCGCCGCGGTCGCCCCGCCCGCCGCCGCCGCCCCAGCCGCCGCCGCCGCGCCCGCCGCCCCCGCCCCGCGGTGGCCCACTACTGCCACTGCGGCCTCCACCACCACCGCCGCCGCTAGGAGGGCCACCACCTCCGCCGCCGGGTTTCGGCTCGTTGCAACGGTTGCAGTTCTTTCTCCACGAAAAGTTTGTGTTTCCGCAGCTAGGATTGGAACATCTCCAGTCGCCCTCGCGATTGCCAGAAGGCGGTCCGCCGCCGCCGCTACCGCCGCCGCCACGGCCCCCGCCGCCCCCGCCCCCGCCGCCGCGCCCCCCGCCCCCTCCTCGTCCTCCTCGAAATCCGCCCCCGCCGCCGCCGCCGCCGCCGCCGCCGATTCCTTTACCGCCAGCCCAAGTATTTTGCCTTTGAGCGAGTGTCACTTTGATGGTTGAACCGTTGAAATCTTTCCCATCGAACCACTGAATAGCAGACGTGGCTGCGTTAGCATCTTCGTAGGTTACTGTAGCTTCACCTTTGGGTTGCCCAGTCGCTTTATCTTTGTACATCCATACTTTAGGCCGCTGCGTTTTCTTATCAGTCTGTAACATTAATGAAGTTCAAGATGTTAAATATGCAGAGTATAAAAAGTGCAAGGCGAGATGCAGTGCTAATGGGTGCACTTTACAAATACACACATCAATTTTGTCTAGGGATACAGGTATTATTTTCATACAAACGAGGTAATTTTGAAGCCTTGGTTTCCTGCCAGGGATGTACCGTGCTGTGATCTGGTGATGGCTATCCAGGGATGAATGGGGGAGATTCAGATCGCTATAGGTACACACCCAACTGATCTGATCAGCATTCTAAAATATAGAAGGGTCAGAGTTCTCAGTTTCAGGATTTCCATACATTTTTATGCTATTTTCCCGATCTGAATCTCCTCCATTCATTCCCTAGATAGCCATCACCAGATCACAGCACGGTACATCCCTGGCAGGAAACCAAGGCTTCAAAGTTACCTCGTTTGTATGAAAATCACACCTGTATCTCTAGACAAAGTTGATGAGTATAATTACCTTTATGATGCCGATAGCTCCAAAGTGTTGACATAATTCGTCTTCAGTTGTGGAGGGGTTCATGCCTTGAATGAAAACAGTGTCTTCTTGCGTGACCATATCACTTCCACCCCCCCGATCTCCTCCAAAGCTGCCGCCACCACCACCTTAATACATACAAAACAATTATACGATTGTTACATAACCGCGCTTAGTTTCATTCATATTCTTAAATGCGGCTAGTATTTTTATGTCCGAATATTTATGTGTAATCTATTCTTTGTCGATTGTACGAGTACAAAAGAGTTGTACAATACAAATATTATTTAAATTTTTTACATAATAAAAAACTTATAAATCGATAATATTCATTGATCAAATTTAAATGTTGATGATGATGATAACTAGATTACAGATGCAATACAACATATCCGCCCGTCAAGCAATTATCATTTGAAAAGGTTTATTTATTATGGATAAATTCCACCACACCAATAAGTGTCATTGATATTTAGACACTATACTACAAACAAGATTATATAAGTGTAACAGTCATTGCCGTCGTCGGTGATATAAACTCAATCCTTCACGTAGTATCATATCCCTAAGAGTCCTTTTGAAAGTAATAAACCAATGATTTGTATTTGTACAATAAATCCAAAACTATCTAATATAATATATTATCTATATCTACATTGATTTGTATGCTGTTTGTAGAAATACCATGATGTCGACAAAACACCGAATAGGCAACGCATAACGATCCGATTTTCGTAACCAAAACACAATCCGAATTATATCCGTGTGTGCAAGATTATTTACCTTATCAGGATAACCATACTACTACCTGCCTGCCTAAATTTACATTATTTCAGTCTCAAGAAAAAATAAGAATACAGGTTTCCTTACTTTCTATAATAAGTATGCACTTCTGAAATCATCTAAGGTAGCAGTCTCATACTTTAGATTTGATTACACTTCCAGCTATTATGATAACATACGTTACGTATACCTACGACGCCGACACGTGTACGTGAAATAACGCAAAACCTTTTAGATGTTTTATAAAAATCCGTAGTTTAAAACCATATCACTGAATCAATAAAAAAATAAAAAAATCCTGTATATGGGTTTTACCAAAACATATTCTGCCGTATAAATAACGAAGAATAACCTAGATTAACCAAAAATATTGCTTAGCAATATTACTCCTTACGTTTAACGTCTCAAAGCATCATGTTTATTATATAATAATACGGCAGATTGTATTTTTACATGTGACACTGGCACTATAGCATAATAGACTATGACTATGGCCACAAATAACTAATAGTGCTATGGGCACAGAATATATAAAAGTGCTAAACGTAATATAGATAGGTCCGTACCAACCCCTCCGTATCAGAAGGACAGTTGAGTAAAACGCCCTTGTAGTATAAATGACGTAAAAGTAAAACGACCTACTAGTAAAACGTCTGAACCAACCGCGTGACTTATGAACTACCTCTTATATTCTGTGGTAATCGATGACCAATGAAACGGAGAACTGCACATATTACAGTATTCAGGGAATACTCATTTTACAAGCTAACGAAGCTAACATATTGAAATAAAATTGGGGATGTCAGAGGTTTTGCGCTATTTAAATTATATGTTGAATACAAATTAATTTTTGTTTTAGTCATCATTAGCATAACAGATTCTTTCTTTCCACTTAATAAAGACGTACTGAAAATGTAGGTAGGTCAAGTACTCTTAATCTCGATATTTCAGGATCTCCACCAGCAATACTAATAAAAGAAGGGCATTTGTTGCTCAATCTTATTCACGTTGAAGTTATTTTACTCAAAAACGTTTTATAAAAAATAAAGTTTAACCATTAAATCGAACACAATCACAATCAGATTTCAGTCTAACAGCCAAATAGCTAAAAAATCACCACCAAATCTTTTTTTTTAAACTTATGAAGGGATATTCCAACAATTATAACGCAAATAATTACTCTTTAAAATATCTTATACAGTTGTAAAAACCACAGTCATTTCGACAATTGCAGCAATCTATTTAATAAAGTATTGGAGACAACAATATAAACATGTTATTTAAAAATGAATGAGAATGTCAGACGTCATACTATTATTTTTAAGCCATTTTTAATCCATACAATGTTCCAAAAAACCTTAAATATTTAAGAGATGAAATTTAACTAATAGAAGACTTCATTTCGATTCCAAATATAATTTGAACTGCATTCAAAGAAAATACAAAAGTGCCCTGCCTTTACCGGGAATCGAACCCACCAAATAAGAAAATAAAAACAATCCTATATTTTACGATACCAATCGAAAGGGTAGCTATAGCTAATGAGAATAACGAATGCTAATAGCTTTTCGATCGGTATCGAAAAATATAGTGAACGTCAAGATGGCGGGATACCGCCTGGTTTTTGAAATATTTCATGACTAGGATATAGTGCCATTTTGGTGCCTATGTTCAAATAATTGTGCCATTAATAGTTTCAAAGATATTCAGCATTGCTGGTTGTCCCGCCATCTTGATATCAAAATGGCGGGATAACCACCGGCAATCCATAATCATAGGAACGTTTAAATATACACATACAATTTTAGTGCGATTTAGTGCCTTTACGTCTAAACCATATTATAATTCATTTTTAATTTCTAATTATGAAATAACATGAGTTTGGATTGATTTTTCTTTTCATGTTTAGTGAGTTCGATTCATTATTCTTTTAATGCAGTTTTTTTATTAAACTGAAATCTTTCAATAAAATTTCCTATATTTCATTATTTAAGGTTCTTTTCCTCCATGTGGCATTGTTCTGGGACACCTGTATATAGCAACGGCCATATTTTAGTTATTCTGTGCTGGGGCGCCTACCTATTGATAGTGACGTGAACGATGAAGCCTAACAATTTGCTATTGAAGTAAAGATTGCTTTTACCCATTGCTCGAATGTTTACTGAATATTGTCTCAGCAGAAGAATTTCATCAATCTTTGTCATTTTATTCTATAACACCATAAACTAGGGCTGCCAAAAATATACAGTGTTTCTAGTAAATTTTTTAGTCATCAATAATTCAAGAAGTTTGTATTCATGGTAGATTACTTTTGTTTTTTTGTTAAATTAAAATAGTGATGATAAAAAAATATCTTTCTCAAACCATGATTACAATCAACCTGATATGGGACTCTACCAGTTACACTGTATAACGAAATTACCATATTGCAGAATTACCATCACAGGTACTCCTAGTCTTACACTTTACTTAGTTTACACTTGACGAGACTGCTGACAACAGACTTAAACTCAAGAAACCAGTTACCAATAAACCAGACCACAAGTAATCTTTCTGTTAAAAAAGTATAATTCATGTAAGTATCGTTTGTTTCTTTTTCAGTCTACAGTAATTTTTGTGCAGTAGAATTCTACATCATTTCTTTCTTCACACTGGAAGCTATCTTTTCGTCAGATCGTGAACTGGCCTCGCCTTAAGTCAGTTAGTGTCTTTGCTTTGAGTTTGTTTTTCCGGAGCAGCAGCAGCTGTTTTGCTATCTGTACTGTAGAAGGCGACGCGTGACGAGAAACGTCAAACGTCGAGCAGGGCCTCGCTCGGCGTTGGCCGCGGCGCCCGCCGCACGCACGGAGACGAACATTGGCATGAATGGTCCATAAAGACAGGGAGGCGCTGTGCGTGGGATAACGACACGTTTATCGCTTTCCCCTTCCGTTCCAAGGCAACTAGATATCAAACAAAAGGCGTATGAATGTGCTTCTACATTAACGCTCTCTTAAGATTATCATTATTTTTTATTTGACGCGCCGCCACGCAACGCAATGTCCTGCGTCTCCCTGAATGAGAGCGTCACTGTCATGTCACTGTGACGGTCCTTCTCCCAACTAGTTCCGACATCTTCCTTCGGATGAGAAGTGCAGCACTATTCCTTTACAAAGAAATTGGGTGGGTGGAAAAGACACGCCATCAAGACCTTGTTCTGAAATGACACACCACCAAGACCTTGTGTTTTCCTTTTCATAACAATTTTACAAAAGGTTAAATTACGGCGAGAACCAATTTTGAGTAGGAATCACATTTCAAACACGAATTAAATCTTTGTTTCCAACTCGGAAAAAATAACTTGTATCCGTTTAATATGGTTTTTAGAATAGCTATTATTTTATTCAAATTGAAGACAAACTCTCGACTCAAAGGTTCAAATTCCTCTATGTACGCTGCTCTCGATCACCTGTCTTGTCGAATTCTAAAATCATTGTCTTGTCATATTCGCACCGTGATATATACTACAATTTAAAATTATTGAATTGAATATCTGCCTTATTTCCCCTTCGTAGCGTACTACGTATTTCGTAACACACTTGAGTACCTACTTAGGTACACGCTTTTGCGCAGTAAGAATGGTACATAACAAAATAACAGTTTGTCAACAGCCAAGTAGTGATTATACAGTCATGATACATTTTTTCCTATGTTTGGCAGCCCTTCGTTAATACAAATTAATATATAGACAATAGCACCGCTCGCTTGTCACGAGGAGCTTTACCTTTATTAAAACCACCCCCCCTGCCGCCGCCACTAAAACAACAAAAACAGCGTTTAGTACACTGGGCAGGCTGGGGACACTTGTACGCCGCACGATGATTGACCAACACCTAGGTACACTATCCAGTGACCTCAGTCCGACTGTTGAATCCTTTTCTTTACCACAACCTTTATACCGTGATACCTTGAAAATCTTAGAACAGTGTTGCAAGACATTTTATTATAACATTATCTTGATAATTTCATGCTTACAGTACTAGAAAATAATATTACTCCAACTCTTTTCTTGAATAGCTCACAATCTTGAAAAAATGTATGTGAATCTAAACATTCTAACATCAAATTCAACTACATAAGCCTTTGCTAACTATAGCTACTAATCAATACCAATATACAGAATGACGATATTTAATAGACATCTAAAACATTCAAACGAAAGAAGTAAACATGAGAAAAAGAATGGTATAACTAAATTACTTAGATCAATGAGTGCCATTAAAACACTATAGGTACTATTTTAAAACAGCTTATGAAGTGAATATTTCAAAAATATCTTTGAAAATGTATGATGAGGAATACTTTAGTTTGATATAACACTTTTTCAAGAGTATGATTCAGTGAGCCAAGTGTAATTGTTTAAACATTTGTGACCATAACATAATTCAGCTAAATACTGTTACTCCTTTAAGCACAGAAGACCTATTTGTCACACCACACGCACATTGTAGAATTTAAATACACCTTTAACAGACTCAATAGCCTGTCCAACCATGCACTAGACAGCACTTCCTTATAAGAGCCTTGATGAATTATTGTCAGTACTCCATACATCAACCCTAACAACACACTCTACAGAACTGTACTGCAGCAGAGAAGCATGACACACTAAATACATACTCAAATTGTATTACCGAGCAATGATGTCTGTGTTTGTCAATTCTCTCATGACATGAGCAGAGCTAGTCCATGGAGACCTGTCATAATGTCATTTTGGTTGATTTTGGACTAATTTGTTTACTCAGGATCAGGAGATGTTCATTTAACATAAATGAGAGATAAATATTGTTTATGGACAATTAGAATTTAAGATTTTACTCACTGCTCTGCTCTTATACCCATACTGGTAGACTGGGAGAGAACGCCTTTTAGCATTAAGTTTGCCATTAATTTGCTGTATTTATTAAATAGCAATAGAGGTTAAATAAATAAATACTTAATGAAAATTCCATGGGCAAAAAGGAAGCTTTTTTACTTTTCCCCTTTGAAAATCGATTCCTAGACTTGATGAATACAATTTCAAAGTCATTATATTTACTATTAAATCAAATGGCATGTACCAACATCATGAGGCTGCTCATCAAATGCTTGCATCGAGTGGTAAGTTGCATGGCAATGATCACAATTCCTTGAGAGGCAAATGCATTTCTAGCTTCATTGCTAAGCTGACTCATGGTTGAGCTTCCTAATGTGTTTGCATACCATAAGAAATTACTCAAACATGGTACCTCCAAAATCATAGTAAACTACAAGCTTTTAATTATTAGACAGGTTACCAGGCTCAGCAGTGCTGCACAATCACATACTTTTGGGACTGCTCGGATCAGTCCCCTTTTAAATCAACTATTAAGCAAAGTTATACTGATGGTCTACTCTGCTGCAAATTAGCTCCCTGTGTATTCATAATTAATTAACCGACTTCAAAAATTGAAAAGGAGGAGGTAAGTTCTATTAAACTTTACTAACTTTCTAAGGACTGTAAATGTAAACAAGTTTAAAATATGATTGTATAAATAACTGAAGAAATAGGTAGTAATTTTGGATGTAAAATAATTAAGTATCAGTGGCCAAGGGTATATACAAGCCCTATCCCATGGCTTTACCTTTTAGGAATCCCACATCAATGATTTACTACTATGCAGATTTTGTAGGATGGCTTACCTTCACCATAATTTCACCCCTCGCCACCAATAAGAATAGTAATTAAAGCTGCAATTTATATTGCATGATGATTCCCAGTGAATTCAACAAAATGAAAACATAGTTACAATTACAATACAGTACATAATAGTAATAAATAATACTTGATTGAAATTTTTTTTAAATAATTAGGTTACATTGGTATGGTTATGAACTAAGACCATTATACCCGGTTTGAAATGTACATTTCCCATAATACAATATTAGTGTATGGTTTGATTTAAATTACAGCAGAGCTGTTAGTTTTTTTTTTTATAATTCAAACATGCTTACATTTATGTCAATAGAAAATTAATAAAGTATTTTTCTTCTGATACAGACATAAAAATGTTAGTGTGACAATTTATTTTTTAACACACAGTAAACACAATTTATCCAAAATAGTCTAAAAAAACAAATATGACTTGTCACTTCCTTTAAATTGACTTTTAATGCAGTGAAACCCAAAGAATCAAGATTTTTACATTAAGAATAAACTGTGACACTTACCCATAGCCTCCATCTCTATTCCCCCCATCTCGACCGTAGCTCGATCTATCCCCACCTCCAAAGCCCCCCCGGTCATTGCCAGAATAGTTACTTCCTCCTCGGCTTCCTCCATAATTTGAGCCTCCCCGGTCTCCATTACCACTGTAGTTGCTACCACCACGGTCTCCGCCACTGACATTGTAATTACTAGAGCTATTCTGATCATAGCCTCCACTGCCATAGCTTGAACCATAGCTTGGGTTGTAATTGTTTCCAGATTGGCCACTGCCGCCGTAAGAATTTCCCCCTATGAGATTAATTAAATTCTTAGTATGAAACATAAACAAAATATCCTGTGATAGGAAAATAAGATAGAACAGGGTAGGTCTCAAAAATGTTTAAACGCATTACAACGTGCACTAAGTTCCGAACCCGACTCTCCGACCGTTACCTGAGCTTGGCTGACTCCATTCCTGACCACTGGACTGGTTAGAATAATTGCTTGGATTATAACTGGCTTGCCCACCTGAAGCGTAGTTATTATCCCCAGCTGGCATTTGAGGTGGTGGTACAGAATATTGAGCAGAATATCCACCACCGCCGCTACTGTAATCGCTTGATGCGAATGCTGTAGAGGTTACAAAACAAAATATATAATTTGTTGCAGAGGCATTTTAATATGTACATATGCAAGTAGAAAGATTTTAAAATTTACTTACGATCCCCCATTTTTTCAAATCAACCTAAAAACTTAATTAGATTTTCTAAAATAATATATTGACAGAAAGAAAGAATTTAATTTGGTAAATCACGCGTGTCAACGACTCACAAGCCAGCCACACCGCACCGCACGCATTCAATCAAACAAAATGGCCGTCCTTCCTTCTAGGCATAGATATAGTTAAGGGATGCAAAACAATACATCTTAAACATCGATGTTTTATCATCGATGTATCGATCTTAAACATCGATGTTTTATCATCGATGTTAAAACATCAATTTTCAGCGCTATCTATGTACCTATTGGTTCATGTACTAACCAAAACGCGAACGGCCCGTTGATTCTCGATTGAAAGCGCAGTTACATTGCTGCTTTAAGTAAAATAGTTGTCACTTGGTTCTTAACTAAAGCAGCAATGTAATTTATTTTGAAGTCCAACATGGTGGACATGATTTGACCCCTAATGGAGTGAACATGGGGTTCAAATTTTGTATGGAAAAATAATATAAAATAGACATTACAACTTTAATCTACGTAGGAGCACATCTAAAAATAAATAGGCAAACATGAACATGCATGAGGTTTCATGGGATGGTGATTGCGAAAATGACATTTATTTTGAAGCCCAACACGGTGGACATGATTGGACCTGGGACCCTACCGGCTAACTTACATGGCTATCTTAATCGCTTTCATTTGACAGATGGATGTGATACATGCTAACTTTTCTTTGGTATGTTTTTATTTATGCCAAATAGAAGTAGCAATGTGTTGTGAATTGTGAAATTAAAACATGAAGATTTTATCGAATGTCCACGCGGACGAAGTTGCGGGCGGAAGCTAGTTCTCGATAAAAATCGATTGAAAGCGCAGTTGCATTGCTGCTTTAGTTAAGATAGTCGTCACATTGGTTCTTACTAAAGCATCGATGTAACTGCGATTTCTGTCAGAGTAGATTGCAACAAAGTTACATAATTACCCCCCCCGACCCCCCATAACGAGGAGCTCGGTGGCGCAGTGGTTTAGCGCTGTAGACTGGTGTGAATAAGACCGGGAGACTTGTGTTTAACTCTTTTATTATCTTCTCACATAACTAATATAACTAACAGATATTTATAAGCAACTGCTTAACTAAGCTTGACTATCACCTGACGGTACCACGGATCACAATAGACTGAGTCAAACCTATAGCTGTCGCGCATGTGCAAGGATTGACATAATAGTACTGACTTTAATATTGGAACGTACCATAGACCTTCCATCGTGAAGGTCCGATACTTCCCTCAACACACCCCCTCAATCCGCTGCACATGCTGACCATCCTGACCTAAAACCAGTTTTCTAACTTCCTGTACAGCACTACTAAATTTCGAATTATCTGCCTAATCATTCTTATACAATCTTAAACACTTTCCTACCCAACAGTTACAAAACCTTTATCTAAGTTGTATCTATCTCTCATTACCCCTGTCTACCCCTTAACATAACGTTTGACATACAATACATAACCCATAGCAAAACATTGCAAACATTTTCAAAACTAAAACTTTCTATCTGCCTCTCGATTCCTATAACCCGTTACAACACTTCTCGAGCTCCTTACTACATTTCAAAACCAAAAACTTTCAACTAACTTTAACTCCTACTCGACCTATCTTATTTCACATCATAAATAACTTTAACTCCTACTCGACCTCTAACTAATCTACCACATACAACATGCAACTAAACATAAATACAAATAACCAAAAAATAAATCTTCAATTATAAAATACACTTTAATATAAAAACCGTAAATGTGATAGGAAACTTAAGGCCAATCTAGCAATAGTTATTGTATAATATGTTTTATTGAAAGTTGTTCCCCTTTTCTTTTGTTTCCGTGGTTTATTTAAGATTCTGAAGTCAATGATTCATTTACTTACTTTTGAATATTACCATTCCACACCCCCTTAAATGAATCATTACATATGCCAAATACACCCCCCTTAATTAGTATATGCACCCCCTTAATTGACTGGGCTTCTTAAGTTTACATCACGCCTTTACACCTTTCTTATACAAATCTTACACACCCCTATAAAACTTACATACTAATACCCCACAATATTGACCGACACGCAATTAGTTCACTTTTGCCCGCACTTATCACTACCTAACACTCACTCTGATACGAGTTTTCTTTGACACCTTTCAAACTTCACTGGTGGCAAACACTTTGTGAGTATGTCTGCTATCTGCGAACCCGTTGGACAGTACTTGACTGTTATTCTGTTTTCATCAATCTGATCTTTTAAATAGTAGTATCTCACATCTATGTGTTTACTTCTTTTGTTCATAATTCCTTTCTTCATAAGCCAAATCGCTGACTGGTTATCCACTTTCATTTCTATTTCTAATTTTTCATTGGTCATTTCATATATAAAATCTCTGATGAATAGGAGTTCCTTACAGCATTCTGCTGCGGCTATAAACTCTGCTTCCGTACTCGATAACGCCACTATCGGCTGCTTTCTTGAGCTCCATGCCACTGGTCCACCGTTCAGCCAAATCACGTAACCCGACGTGCTACGCCTAGTGTCTGGATCCCCCGCGAAATCTGAGTCACAGTAGCCTCGAAGCACTTTATCACCTTCACCAAAATGAATGCCTTTGTTTTTCGAACCTTTTAAAAATTTTAAAATCGTTTTAGCGTTGTTTAAATCATTCAAATTTGGAGAACTTTGTTGACGCGAGCAATACCCTACATGGAAGCTAATGTCTGGCCTTGTTTTATTCGCCAGATATAATAATGATCCTATCATTTCCCTATAGAGTTCATGGCTCTCTATATCTATTTTCAGCTTTGGATGTTGTTCAATCAAAATGGTTGGGGTTTTGCATTCTCTCGCTTCATTTACATTAAATTTCTTCAAAATTTTTTCGATATAGTTTTTCTGACAAATTTTTACTCCTTGCTTTTCTTGTGTTATGTCCAGCCCAATATAATTTGATACTTTTTCGCAGATTCTTAGATCGAAACCTTTTCTTAGTGTATCCACTACATGCACCAGATCTTCTTCTCTTTCACCAACTACTAGTCCATCATCAACATAAATCGCAAGAATTATCCTTCTTTCACCTTCCATTACAAAAATACATTGATCTAACCTTAATTGTTTAAAACCCATTTTAACTAAATGTTCTGTAAATTTAATGTTCCACATTAATGGGGCTTGTTTTAACCCATACAGACTCTTATTTAATTTACATACTTTATCTTCTTTATTGCTGTAACCTTTTGGAACTTTTAAATAAATACACTCCTTTAAATCTCCATGTAAAAATGCTGTTTTAATATCGAACTGTTTCATTTTCAATTTTTTATTTGCAACAACTGACAATAGTACTCTCAAAGAATTTGTATTTACAACTGGACTATATGTTTCATCATAATCTATTTTATACTTCTGTTGAAATCCTCTTGCGACTAATCTTGCTTTGTATCTTCCATCTGACTTGACCGTGAAGATCCATTTGCTTGTTACTAGCTTTCTTCCTTCTGCTTCTTTCTTATCCACAAAGGTCCACGTATTGTTTTCTTCTAACGATTTGATTTCTTCCTCTATTGCTTTCTTCCATTTATCTTTTTCCCTTGATTCTATCGCCTCCTCATACGTTAACATAGATACTTCCGTATCATATTCCATGACATAATCTTTATATCTTTCTGGTAACCTTCGTTCTCTCGCAGGTTGATTTCTTCTTCTATTATTTTCCACCGCTCGAAGGCCAATCTAGCAATAGTTATTGTATTATATGTTTTATTGAAAGTTGTTCCCCTTTTCTTTTGTTTCCGTGGTTTATTTAAGATTCTGAAGTCAATGATTCATTTACTTACTTTTGAATATTACCATTCCACACCCCCTTAAATGAATCATTACATATGCCAAATACACCCCCCTTAATTAGTATATGCACCCCCTTAATTGACTGGGCTTCTTAAGTTTACATCACGCCTTTACACCTTTCTTATACAAATCTTACACACCCCTATAAAACTTACATACTAATACCCCACAATATTGACCGAAACGCAATTAGTTCACTTTTGCCCGCACTTATCACTACCTAACACTCACTCTGATACGAGTTTTCTTTGACACCTTTCAAACTTCACTGGTGGCAAACACTTTGTGAGTATGTCTGCTATCTGCGAACCCGTTGGACAGTACTTGACTGTTATTCTGTTTTCATCAATCTGATCTTTTAAATAGTAGTATCTCACATCTATGTGTTTACTTCTTTTGTTCATAATTCCTTTCTTCATAAGCCAAATCGCTGACTGGTTATCCACTTTCATTTCTATTTCTAATTTTTCATTGGTCATTTCATATATAAAATCTCTGATGAATAGGAGTTCTTTACAGCATTCTGCTGCGGCTATAAACTCTGCTTCCGTACTCGATAACGCCACTATCGGCTGCTTTCTTGAGCTCCATGCCACTGGTCCACCGTTCAGCCAAATCACGTAACCCGACGTGCTACGCCTAGTGTCTGGATCCCCCGCGAAATCTGAGTCACAGTAGCCTCGAAGCACTTTATCACCTTCACCAAAATGAATGCCTTTGTTTTTCGAACCTTTTAAAAATTTTAAAATCGTTTTAGCGTTGTTTAAATCATTCAAATTTGGAGAACTTTGTTGACGCGAGCAATACCCTACATGGAAGCTAATGTCTGGCCTTGTTTTATTCGCCAGATATAATAATGATCCTATCATTTCCCTATAGAGTTCATGGCTCTCTATATCTATTTTCAGCTTTGGATGTTGTTCAATCAAAATGGTTGGGGTTTTGCATTCTCTCGCTTCATTTACATTAAATTTCTTCAAAATTTTTTCGATATAGTTTTTCTGACAAATTTTTACTCCTTGCTTTTCTTGTGTTATGTCCAGCCCAATATAATTTGATACTTTTTCGCAGATTCTTAGATCGAAACCTTTTCTTAGTGTATCCACTACATGCACCAGATCTTCTTCTCTTTCACCAACTACTAGTCCATCATCAACATAAATCGCAAGAATTATCCTTCTTTCACCTTCCATTACAAAAATACATTGATCTAACCTTAATTGTTTAAAACCCATTTTAACTAAATGTTCTGTAAATTTAATGTTCCACATTAATGGGGCTTGTTTTAACCCATACAGACTCTTATTTAATTTACATACTTTATCTTCTTTATTGCTGTAACCTTTTGGAACTTTTAAATAAATACACTCCTTTAAATCTCCATGTAAAAATGCTGTTTTAATATCGAACTGTTTCATTTTCAATTTTTTATTTGCAACAACTGACAATAGTACTCTCAAAGAATTTGTATTTACAACTGGACTATATGTTTCATCATAATCTACTTTATACTTCTGTTGAAATCCTCTTGCGACTAATCTTGCTTTGTATCTTCCATCTGACTTGACCGTGAAGATCCATTTGCTTGTTACTAGCTTTCTTCCTTCTGCTTCTTTCTTATCCACAAAGGTCCACGTATTGTTTTCTTCTAACGATTTGATTTCTTCCTCTATTGCTTTCTTCCATTTATCTTTTTCCCTTGATTCTATCGCCTCCTCATACGTTAACATAGATACTTCCGTATCATATTCCATGACATAATCTTTATATCTTTCTGGTAACCTTCGTTCTCTCGCAGGTTTATTTCTTCTTCTATTATTTTCCACCGCTCGACTTCCCTCAGTTTCTTCATTACTATTTCCATTTTCTGCTTCACTCTCTACTGCTCGACTCTGACTTTCTTCAATTCCTTCACTATCGAAAAATTCTTCACTTTCTTCAGATTGTATAACGCTATCAAAATTTAAATTACTTTCAAAAATGTTTCTTCTATTCACATTCACACTATCATTCTCATTTTCAGCTTCTTCATTTGTTCCATCATCATCTGCTTCACCGTCATTTGTTTCACCGTGATTTGTTCCACCGTCATTTGTTTCACCGTCATTTGTTCCACCGTCATTTGTTCTGTCTTCATTTATTCGATTGTCGATTGTTCTACCCTCTCTTGTTTCACTACTATTTCTTCTATTTCTGCTTTCTCCATCTTCTCGACACCCTTCATTGGTAACTGTTAAACTTTGCCTTGTTTCATCTTCTTCTGTTTGTTCATCTTCAACTAACTGCCAGAGTCCACTCATTTTAACCACATTTTCTTCATCATCTAAATATATTCCTTGTTCTTCTTCGTTTATTCTTACATCCCTCGCTCTTATTATCTGTCTCTTGTCACCTACCCAAATTTTGTAGCCGTTTCTAACGTAACCGATAAGTATTCCTTTGCCGCATCTTTCGTCAAGTTTTTTAAGGCCAAAATTTATTTTGTAGTATGCTGTAGATCCAAATCTTCTGATGTTCGACAGGTTGGGTTTTATCTTGAACCACATTTCCGCTGGTGTTCTGTTTCTGCCTTCCGTTGGACTTCTGTTAAGCAGGAAACTGGCTGTAAGCAGTGCTTCACCCCACAGATAGTTTGGAACCTTGCCGTCGAACATTAAAGCCCTTGTTCTTTCCATTAGGGTTCTGTTCAGTCTTTCAGCTTTTCCATTCAGTTGAGGCGTGTAAGGTATGGTTGCATCCAGCACTATCCCTTTAGCCTGGCACCACGCATGTAGGTTATTGCTCGAGTATTCACCCCCATTATCGCATCTAATTTTCTTTACTTTACTATTGAAATGATTTTCAGCTAAACACACAAATTCTTTAATTTTGTCAAGGCACTCACTTTTGAAGGCGATCAAGTACACGACACAGAAATGCGTAAAGTCGTCTAAAAACGTAATAAAATATTTTTTGTTGTCCCAAGTGGGAGCTTCAATCGGGCCGCAAATGTCTGTGTGTATAATTTGTAAAGGGAATTTAGCTTTAATTCTATTATTTCCAAACGGTTTTCTAGTCATTTTCGCTTTTGTGCAGATTTCGCAAAATTTGTTCGGATGTTCCCCCCCAATTTTGATGCCATTTACCAATTTCGCCAGACGAGGCACGTCGGATACATGACCTAGTCTTCGATGCCAGATGTTAACACTCTCCGTGAGTAGCGCTTCGCGAGTATAATTAGCCAAGAACTCTGTTTCATACAACCCGGTATTTGTTTTATTTCCGATTAAAATAGTTTTGTTAAGATGGCGGATAAATACCTTGTCTCCAATAAAGTGTACAGTGCCTCCATTGTCAGTTATAGCGCTCACCGAAATCAGGTTCCTTGTGATTTCCGGGACAAACAATACATCCTTCAGCTCTCCAAAGTCTGTTATAATAGGGAAGTCGAGCGGTGGAAAATAATAGAAGTAGAGATAGAAGCTTTAGAGAAACAAATGACGGTAGAACAAATCACGGTGAAACAAATGACGGTGAAACAAATGACGATGAAAAAAAAAAAAAAAAAATGAAGAAAGGAAATTTTTTGAAAGGATTTTTTATGTGAAGATTTTTTTTTGGAACAAGTTTATTTTGAAGAAGTATTTTTGGCGAGTATTTTATGATGAAGAGATCGAGCAGGATGATGATGAAGAAGAAGGAGGTTTCTTTGTGGGAGAGAAATAGAAGAAGTTTTTAATGATGATGAATCGAGTGGGAGAGAAATAGAAGAAGTTTTTAATGATGATGATGATTCGAGTGGGAGAAAAATAGAAGTTTTATAATGTTGATGATGTCGAGTGGGAGTAAAGTTTTATAATGAAGATGATGTGAGGAGAAGAAGTTTTATAAAGAAGATGATATCGAGTAGGAGAAGGTTTTGTATTGATGAAGATGTCGAGTAGGAGAATTTAAGGATGAAGTAGTTTGAGAAGGAGAAGTTTTTATAAAGAAGATGTCGAGAAGGAGAATTTATATAGAAGATGTTGAGAAGGAGAATTTATATAGAAGAGATAGAGAAGGAGTTTATAATATTGGAGGAGTTGAGTTGGAAGGAAGTTTTGATAAGAAATAGAAGAGAGAGATATTTATGTATTTATGAAGAAGTTTAGTGGAAGTTAGAATAGATTAAAGAATTAAGGGGGTGCTTTAAATAATTTAAGGGGGTGTTCTAAATAATGATTCATTTAAGGGGGTGTGGGATTAGAAAGGATTAGAAAGTAAATGAATCATCATTTAAAAGCAATAGAATGTTTTTGATATCCGAATGTATTGTATTTTGATAATTCTTTGGTTGATTTAGTTAGGTCTGGTTTGGATTGTGTAATTGGATTGTCTGTGTAGAAATTCTGTCGTCTGTGTTAGTTAATGTAACTGTTGGTAGGATTTAAGATTGTATAAGAATGATTAGGCAGATAATTCGAAATTAAGTAGTGCTGTACAGGAAGTTAGAAAACTGGTTTAGGTCAGGATGGTCAGCATGTGCAGCGGATTGAGGGGGTGTGTTGAGGGAAGTATCGGACCTTCACGATGGAAGGTCTATGGTACGTTCCAATATTAAAGTCAGTACTATTATGGTAGACTGGTGTGAATAAGACCGGGAGACTTGTGTTTAACTCTTTTATTATCTTCTCACATAACTAATATAACTAACAGACATTTATAAGCAACTGCTTAACTAAGCTTGACTATCACCTGACGGTACCACGGATCACAATAGACTGAGTCAAACCTATAGCTGTCGCGCATGTGCAAGGATTGACATAATAGTACTGACTTTAATATTGGAACGTACCATAGACCTTCCATCGTGAAGGTCCGATACTTCCCTCAACAAGCGCCTGGCCCAGCGATTGCGGAAGTTAAGCAACGTTCGCGTGGGTCGGTCATGGGATGGGTGACCAAAAATTTATTATCTCGAGCTCCTCCGTGCTTCGGAAGGCACGTTAAGCCGTTGGTCCCGGCTGCATTTGCAGTCGTTAACACCCACCAACCCGCATTGGGCCCGCGTGGTGGGTTATGGCCCATCCTCCTTACCACCCATAAGGAAGGCCTGTGCCCCACTGCCGTCCGTTAACTAAAAGGGCGCAAAGCCACAAAATCAAATTTTGAAATATAAGCTAAAAACGCGGGAAATATTTGAAAAATATGCCACTTGAAAACCATAGATCGTACAAAATAAAATTAAACTTTCAATTAAAGCTTGTTAAATTTACAAACTTATGATCATAATCATGTTTAAATACAATTTGTTAAAATTTGATTTTGTGGCTTTGCGCCCTTTTAGTTAACGGACGGCAGCCCAGCAGTGGGGACATCAAAAATGGCTGATGGACGTGGATTACGTAAGTCTGTTGCTAACAATTCTCGATTGAAATCGATTGACAGAGCAGTTGCATTGCTGCTTTAGTTAAGATAGTTGTCACATTGGTTCTCACTAAAGCAGCGATGTAACTGCGATTTCTGTCAGAGTTGATTGCAACAAAGTTACATAATTACCCTCCCGCTTTAGTTAAGATAGTTGTCACATTGGTTCTTACTAAAGCAGCGATGTAACTGCGATTTCTGTCAGAGTTGATTGCAACAAAGTTACGTAATTACCCCGCTGGTCAGAGCCAACAAAGTTGCGAGCGCTAGGTGGCGCTAAAAGCGTGCACAGAGCCAGAGCATAGGGTTGCGTTCCAAACCTACACTCCGAGTGCAACCTAACCACAACCAAACGCTCTAACGACGCCGGCGCGGCGGCGGCGTTCCAAACATTAGAGCGTGACGTTCGGTTCGGTTGACACAACCGTCCCGTTCCAAACGTCAGGGGGCTTACCATCAGCAAATAATAAACCGTTCAGTTCAAAAGCAGGCCTTAAACAGGACTGTTTAAGGCCAGCTTTCATACTAACCGTTGAGGTCATAGTACGAAAAAGTAAGACCGTTCAATATAAGTCCTGCTATAAGAGCTCATAGTAAGGCCCCAGATCGTTGCAACTTTTTAACCATCAAAATCTATACTATATCTATGATCAAAATGGATGGTTGGAAAACGCTCTGACGTTTGTTTATAGAAAAAATGTCAATGTCAATTGATATTATCTTGTATTTTGATGTTTTTGAGTCTAATTCTTAAAATAATCTTGGTAGATCCTCAAAAAACGGATTTTATTTGATTTAGAATAAAGAAAAGTTTTAATTATTCATAATCGCGTTAGCGACGCGGCACCAGGGGCCTTACTATGAGCTCTTATAGCAGGGCTTATATTGAACTGCATTACTTTTTCGTACTATGACCTCAACGGTTAGTATGAAAGCTGGCCTTAAACAGTCCTCTTTAAGGCCTGCTTTCATACAAACCGTTGAGGTCATAGTACGACAAAGTAAGGCAGTTCAATATAAGCCCTGCTATAAGAGCTCGTGGTAAGGCCCCTGGGGCCTTACTATGAGCTCTTATAGCAGGACTTATATTGAACGGCCTTACTTTTTCGTACCATGATCTCAACGGTTAGTATGAAAGCAGGCCTTAAGCAGTCTTTTTTACGGCCTGCTTTTGAACTGAATGGTTTCTTATTTGCTGATGGTAAGCCCCCTGGGCCGTTAATTTTAGCTTAAAAATATAAATGTTTAAAAAGTTAGTGGTCAGAGAGTAGTTTTTGTGTGTACTCTTGTTTGTTGTCAATGTCAAATATACGTGCGACTAAAATATCTCTTTCCAGTTTTTAATTTCTTATTTTGCTCCGTCGCCTTCATTTTGATTCCAAATGGAAAATGAAGACTTTGTATTGACATTGACATTTAAAGTTCTTGGTCGTTCCAAACCTTAGTGTGAGTAAAAAAACAACCAAACAACCGCGCTCCAAGGCTCTGGGGCCTTACTATGAGCTCTTATAGCAGGACTTATATTGAACGGCCTTACTTTTTTGTACCATGATCTCAACGGTTAGTATGAAAGCAGGCCTTAAGGAGTCTTTTTTACGGCCTGCTTTTGAACTGTATGGTTTCTTATTTGCTGATGGTAAGCCCCCTGAACGCAACCACAGAATACATAATAGTACAAGTACCGTTTGAAGCCGCGATGCTCGAAGGGTACATAGATGATGTTGTAATCACAGAGGAAATAATCACTACGTTTTAGGCCCCCAGGGGGCTTACCATCAGCAAATAAGAAACCGTTCAGTTCATAAGCAGGCCTTAAACAGGACTGCTTATGTCCTGCTTTCATACTAACCGTTGAGGTCATAGTACGAAAAAGTAAAGCAGTTCAATATAAGCCCAGCGGGTCTACCGGCTAAAAATAATGAAGTTAATGTTAACTGTAAGTATGTGATACATTGCTTCTTTTCTTTGGTAAGTTTTTATTTGTGCCAAAACAAAGTAGCAATGTATCACATACTTACAGTTAACATTACCTTCATTGTTTTTAGCCGGTAGACCCGCTGCTATAAGAGCTCATAGTAAGGCCCCTGGGGGCTTACCATCAGCAAATAACAAAACCGTACAGTTCAAAAGCAGGCCTTAAACAGGGCTTTTTAAGCCCTGCTTTCATACTAACCGTTGAGGTCATAGTACGAAAAAGTTAGGCAGTTCAATATAAGCCCTGCTATACGAGCTCATAGTAAGGCCCCAGGGGGCTTACCATCAGCAAATAAGAAACCGTTCAGTTCAAAAGCAGGCCTTAAACAGGACTGATTAAGGCCAGCTTTCATACAAACCGTTGAGGTCATAGTACGAAAAAGTAAGGCAGTTCAATATAAGTCCTGCTATAAGAGGTCATAGTAAGGCCCCTGATCTGTGATTGTCACTGTCAGTAGTGTCAGTTACTGTGTATGTGATCTGTGGTAATTAATTTTTGCGATCCTCGCTTCTCACTCAATTTTCTCAATCTCATCTCACTCATAATTCTCAAAAAACATTATTTTACAGCGGTTTATAGAAGAAATCTGCCGGCCCATTATTATTATGGACAGCAAAATGAATTCAGATGTTTATATGAGTTTGGAAGACATCATTCAAAAGAAGAAACGTGAAATGAGGTGATTTTGAATTATAGTTGATACTATTTGTTTTTGCTGTATTTGATTGCAAATTGCAAGATCAATCACTCAATTCGATGATATTATAATAATACAAGTTTAAAACTTACCTAAATAACTTAACTTATCTTTTTCACAGATCCAAAAAGCCACAAATCAATAAAGGCAAAACTCCAATGCCAATAAAACAAAAGCAGCCAGTTACTGATGCGAGACTCAAAATTATTTCCAAAAAACGTATTCAGATAACTGATGCTCGTGAAAAGCTAGCTGAACTTGCCAAACAAAAGGATGCCCGGTTAAAAATTGAGCAAATGAGACTAAAGAGGGTAAGAAAATTTTAAATGTTATTTAGTCCAGGATAATAACAATTTTCACATATATCTCGGAAACTATGCGTTCTAGCGACATGAGGGTTTTTACAAAAAGAAAGCTGATAAGTTACAAGTTTTATTTAGTTAAGTTTTTCGATATCTTCTATAGTTTTCGAGATATCCGCTCCTGAATGCCTGTCAATATGCTTAGGGTGAAGCAAGGACAATGGGATCAGTACACAGAGAGTGATGCTCATTAGCTTTAGCCATCAAGAGCACTATGAGGTCGACATCTTCACCCACAGTGCCGGAAGCTGTTGTTTCCAATATTTCCACAGCCATATCTACAATCAGAATGTCCGCATCACTTTCTGCTTGAAGGGTCCTGAGTCCTGATCCTATTGTCCTCAAGCTTCACCTTAAGCATGTTGACAGACATTCAGGAGTGGATATCTCGAAAACTATACATGACATCGAAAAATTTGTCAAAATAAAACTTGTAGCATTTTAGCATTTATTTTGCTTTCATTTTGTAAAAAGTCTCTTGTCGGTAGAACGATGGTTTCCGAGATATATGTGAAAAACTAAAAAAAAAGTCCGTGTTTACATTGACTCAATGCCCAACCGAACTTAATTTTGGTGCATCCCCGACTTTTAATGCATTCCGAACTTTTGGTGCACCCTCAACTTTTGGTGCACCCCTTTGCGACACTCAGACCGACTGCTGTTATTTTCTGTTATCATAACAAAATTGCTTTTTAAGTTACAGCTTGAAACACAAGGAAAGCCTCGAAACATGAAGTTGCAAACACGTAATAAATTTGTCAGAACTATAAGTAATAAGGAAAGAGGTGAGTTAATATTAATTAATGTCTTTGAACATCGACAATGATTAAAAAAAACACTTTTTTACCTAAGTATGCATAATTAATACCTAGGTCCCTACCTAGCTAAAGAATGGGGTTGAAAATGACGACGGAGGCACTACTACACTTACCTCAATGAGTTTCAGTGAGAGAGCAATAGGTGTGGCCTGTGACGATATAGTGTGCAAGCGAGAAGTGAATATTATACGACACCATTTATAATCCCATTCTTTATCTGTGCGTGTTGTATGCATGTGTTCATTAATCTTAACTCTTCAACGCCCGGATAACAATACAACAATATTTCTTTAGTTGTTTGTGCCCGATAGGGCACAGCGGGCGTTGACGAGTTAAGGTAGAATGCCGAGACCGGCTGCAAACTGCAACCGCACGTTCTGCTACGCTCCAAATTGAACCGTATTGACCTTATAATTATTAAAAGGCTATTTGTATGTAATCAATCATTTCAGTATTCATTGATCCATCTCGACAAGTGGTGTCTCAGCCACTTATAAAGCCTGGTCATTATCCCAGACAAACCAATTCAAACAGGTTTACTACAAGCAATTTTAAATATAAACAACCAAAAATTACAGGTTAGTGGTATACTATAAAGTTTTTAATTGTTTGATTAAATGACTATCAGCAATTTTTTTCTATGTCGTCACTGCTGGGGCACTGGCCTTTCTTATGGGTGGATGATATGGATGGATGGGACATAACCAACCACGCGGGCCCAATGCGGATAGGTGGGTGTACTGTAAATGCACCCGGGACCGACGGCTTAACGTGCCTTGCGAAGCACGAAGGAGCTCGAGATAATAATTTTTGATCACCCATTCCATTACCGACCCTTGTGAAAGTTGCTTAGTGCTTACCCTCCGCGATCGCAGGACCAGGCGCTAAACCACTGCGCCACCGAGCTCCTCAATCACAAAACAATAACCCTCTTAAAAAAACCAAAGGATAGGTAATTTGGATTAGAGCGCACTATAGAAAACACCAAGTAAATCTTAAGCTTGGTGCGTTTACATTGAGGCAGAGCGGGGCGGAGCTGAACGGTGCATAAATTAACTAATCACGAAGCTCAAAATCTTCTCTCTCGGAGATTTACAGCATCGTGATTGGTCAATTCTTGCACTGCTAAACACCGTTTCGCTCAGCTCCGCATCAGTGGAAACGCAGCTTAGAAAGTAGTATGATATTTTTTAAGGGAGGATTTCGAGCATCGTGATTGATCAATGCATGCATCATACCGCTCAGCTCCGCCTTAGTGGAAACGCCCCCTTAGGCTGGGTTTCCACTAAGGCGGAGCTAGTTAAGCGGTGCATGAATTGATCAATCATGATGTTCGATCTTGCGCTTGCTCTAGATTTCGAGCATTGTGATTGGTCAATTCATGTACCCCTCTGCTCAGTTCCGTTTCGCCTCAGTGGAAACGCAACCATAGACATATGATTTAACATTACAGGTGGTATGTCACTACCAAAACCAATTGTGAGAACAGTTGAAAATGATATTGAAATCATTGATGATCCAATGGGAGAAGAACTTGAATATCCAAAGACATTGCTAAATCGCAAGGCTAGCCTTCAGCTTAAAATTGTTGCACATAACAATGATATGTGGGATAGTAGGAGCGTTTTAAACCAGAGGTAACTACTAATTTTCCTTTATAATAATAATATAACTTGCTTTGTATAATGGTATCGAGAGTAGTCCTGACTAATGCAACAAAATTAAGAAAGGAAGCATTTTCATAATACTATGGTATATTTATGTAGGTACTTATTTACTTGCAAGTTTGAAGTCTTAAGTCCATTATTTTTTTCAGAATTGCCATGTCGGAAAAAGAGAAGAGTCCACCAAGACCTCCATCCATATTGAAAAAACGTCCAATGGCAGCACTAAGAAATGATAAACCAATTGAAAAGACTGATAAACCTGCGCCTGAGTACAGGATTATAGTTAGCAATTTACGCAATACTGTTACTTCTGGCGACATACAGGTAAACTAAGGCCCGATGTATAAACTATCTTACTATCTTGAGATCATACTTGAGATGTTGATTTTTATAAGAACAGCATCTCAAGACAGCTCTCAACGTTGAGAGTGGCTTATAAATACGGGCCTTAAGAAAAGAAACCTTTTAAATTTATTGCTTATCTAGCTAGTAGATAATTATCGGGCATGAATTTAACTATCACATCAAATAAATGCACATTCAATTACCAAATTAATAAGGTGCCCCTAAAATAGTAGATCTGTCACCAAAATCTAATCACATAACAATATCAAACCACTTACAACAAAACGTTTTAAATCACTGGCAATCATCAAATCAGTACTATATTTATATTAAATATTTCTTAGAATGTTAATCAGATCAGTTTGGTGTGATCTGAATCTCCTCCATTCACTCCCCCTCGATAGCCATCATCAGATCACAATTCTTAGCGGAGACTTACCAACTTACCAAGGCTTCAAGTTACCTCGTTTGTATGAAAATCGACTGGTGTCCTTAATTATCTGGCCACCATTATAATAATTTGGGGACACTTAGGCTGCCTGTCCATTGACGCCTGTCCAATATCATAGACCAAATTCGTTCGGAAATACCCAAATTTATACACTAAACGAGATGATCAAATTAAAAAACATAAGCTTAGATACAGAAATAAATTAATGCTTCCAAATTCTTATATGAAACACCATTCGTCCAGCCCGCTAGCCATGTCCATAAAAATTTTCAATAAACTTCCAGATTCACTTAAAAATGTCAATGATGATAAAAAATTCTTAAATAATTTAAAACAATTACTAACAAAAAAGTGTTATTACAACTTGAAGGAATATTTAGAAGATGAAAATATAGAAATATGAATATTGTAGATAAAAAGTAAACTAAATTAAAACATTAAAATACTTAACTTAAATTAAATACATAAGTGCAATATAATTTAATAAATAAAATAGTTTTTATTAATTAAGTAATAACTACTATTATAATGAAACTAATATACTAATATAATATAATGATAAATAAGTGTTTGCTATCTATTATTGTTGTTGTGCCCGACAGGGTCCATAGTGATCTAAAATATTATAATTTAAGAACTACTGTAACACTGTGGAATGCAATAAATGATTTGAGATATCTATGCCAATATTAACCAATAGGATTGCATAAATTCTCCGCTCCGCAATTATATTGGTTAATATTTCCTCGTTTCTCTGCTCTGCCGCCTCGCTCCGCTGCAATGGACAGGCAGCCTTAACTGGTGCGAAATAAAACTTTGGTTACAGAAAATATTGTTGCCATAATTATCTATTTATCTACAGTGTGTTTTTTTAACAGTGATCAAATTTTGTGGTATGGACCATCAAACTGAACAACTTTGTCTATGGGACCAACTTAATCAGATCAAAAAAATTATCAGCTGTTCCATACATTTTGGTCCAGTAGATGTTGATGTTTTCTATGGAACAGCTGTTTTTTCAGAACAGCTGTTTGATGGTTTAAGCCACACCACAAAATTTGATCATTGTTAAAAAAACACACTGTATACTTTTAAGAGAAAATGTACTGTATGCATTGGTACTACAGGCATGGATTGAAATACCGTTAAAAAAATAACGATACAAAAAAATACCGTTAAAACAGTTAACCGGTAAATTGACCGGTAAAAATAACGTTAAAATTTTTGTAGCGGTATATTTACCAATATTTTTACCGTTAAATATAACGTTAAAATGTATCGGTAAATTTACCGATAAAAATAACGTTGAAATATTGTACCGGTAAATTAACCGTTACCTCGCTTTATTATGAAAAAATATTGGTATTAACAAGGTTAAATTACGAGAAGCTAGGTATACCTAAACAAGGAAATCAATCGCATAGAACTCTGTGTAAGTGGCAACGTGCAGGTATCGGAATGAAAATAACGTTATTTTTACGTTTTTTACCTACAAAAGTAACGTTATTTATTAAATAACCGTTAATGTTAAAAGTAACGGTAAAAAAAGTAAGAAATAACGTTGCATTTTAAAACAACGTTATCAATACCTACAGGAATTGTTCGGAGATGTGGGCGGTATGGTGGAGTCCCGCCTAGTACGGCCGGGCACTGCGGAAGTCATCTACAAGTCGCAAGAGGACGCCCAGAGGGCCGTGGATCTGTATCACAACCGCCAGTTGGATGGACAACCGATGAATTGTCTTCTTGTAACTCCACGTGCTAATGCAACAGTTTCTAGGTACTAATGACACTTTTTTTTTTGAGATTTTAGCATTCACAATCATAGGCGTACCGAGGGGGGGCAGGGAGGGGCTGCTGCCCCCCCCCCCTGGATTTCGTTTACCTCTAACTAACTACCAATTGTCGTTGGAACAGGCCTTCCTTATGGGTGGATAAGGAGGATGGGCCATAACCCACCACGCGGGCCCAACGCGGATTGGTGTTAACGACTGCAAATGCATCCGAGATCAACGGCTTAACGTGCCTTCCGAAGCACGGGGGAGCTCGAGATAATACAGTTTTGATCACCCATCCCATTATCGACCCTTGCGAAGGTTGCTTAACCTCTGCAATAGCTGGGCCAGGCGTTAAACCTCTGCGCCATCGAGCTCCTCAATTTTTTTTATAGTGAATAATATAATAAAAAACATTGACTCGTCACCAGATCCTTTTCATTTTTGTCTTTAGTCTATATATGGGAAACCAGTAGCTACGAAGTTATTGAAGGTCAAACCCATTTTTTTTTCAAAATTTTGATGAAATCTTATTTTATTCATTATTTCCTAATTTTTGTCTACAGAAACATCATTAAAATTTTATGTATTTCGTAACAAACAATGGCTTCAAAACGTCATCACTCAATGTATTTCATGAGCACGCACATAAACGTTGCCTTTCAACTCGGCCGCATGCAGCTGTGTAGCATTTACTCGCAGGCGCGATCTTTTGTACGCGTTACATTGCGTGGTAATGTATGCAAGGCTTTTTAACACCAAAAATGAAAGTCGTTTCCCAGCAATAATTTTGAATAGAAATGGTCCTGATGATGGGCAGAATACGTAGACCTCTGCTTCGTTGAGTATCTTGTTACACCCGGTATTTTTTACAACTACAGATTTCAAGTCAACCATTCAGAAAAATCATGAAATAATGCACTCTATAATAGTACATTATGAGACAAGTTAGCTTAGGTTGCTCATTGCACACAAGGCTGTGGGTTGCAGCCCGAGCCGTAGGCGAGGGCGTAACTCAGCCGAGTGTGCAATAAGCCAGAGCTCACGAGTTTCATACGACGTTTTTCAACACATTTGCGAGGAAAAAACAAAGTAATTTACCACACAGCAACAAATACGACAAAAACAAAATATGATAATTATGGGAAAAGGCGTGCAGGTTTTTTTTTTTGTTTTTTTCACACGTTCAATGCAAGAATATTTTGCGAACAAAGGGGTGAGGAGAATACAGCCTACTTCAAAATTTAAATTTTAAGTAAAAATGCAAATATTTTAATATTTTATAACAAAATATTGTAAATTATGAATAATTTGATAATAATAAATATTTGTTTGACTTAATTAAGGACTTACACATTTATTTATTCCAAAAATATATATGAATTTTCAGCGGCATAAAACCTCTTTGTTGAAGTTTGTTGTTACTAAAAAAAATAACTGTATTACCCGGTTAAATTGGGAATGCTCTGTTTACTCGCATAGAACTTGCAGTAAGGTACTAATTTAACTTTGTAGGGTTAATTCTATTACGAACTAGTGTTTTATATATTATTGCACGCATTTGTTATAGCTCGGTTTATGGCCCTAAAAGCGATGTGTTAGGGCTCACTTTACGAGCAAGTGTATTGAAAAATTAATATCAGTCCAGTTTAATAATAAAAATATTATTCTAATTCCAGAAGCAGTACCAAACCGGCATTATACAGCACCAACTCTAATGTGGAACCCGATATATCTACTTTCCATAAAGTATTATTCAGCAACCTGTGAACTTTACAACCTGTATGTATTTGTACCTTTAAAACGTCAACAGTGGAATAGTAATTCATCAATCAATTACTTATGTTATTTTTAAGCAGTCAAGTTACAATGTTAATAATTTAAGTTTATAAAATCAAGCATGGTAAATGTCTTTGGTATGAATAGTGTATGAGTATTTGTTTCGCTTGCACCATTATTGCTCGATAAGGTTTTCCCTCAATTCATCATAATTATGGCATATCCAGTAGGTACTTTACAATAAATGTATGTGATTTTTTATGGTATTGATGTAATTGTAAAAGTTAATTGATGTAATAAAAAAAAATATTGTTAAATTATGATCTTTTTCATGTTTATAGTTTTTACCCACCCCGAAGATCAAATTTTGATCATTGAGGTCAAAGATTCATTTGATAATCCTTAATCAGGAGACTAAAAGCAATTAGTGTTGAATTTCTAAATTAAATATGGACAAGCCCTATACTAGCAGATATACCTAGGCCTCGGCACGGATCTTGAGCGCTGAGCGATTCTATTCAGAATTTCCGATTATGTTTCCGGCTACTTAAGGGCCCTATATACTTCGAAGTAGCGCCCTCATCACCGTTTGTAAATAAACTATAGAACCTTAGTTTCAATCTATAGTCATTTGAATTTTCGATACATTGGGCCGTATTCATATAAATAAGGATATGCTTATACTTGCCGAATTTGAAGGATATAATTCTGTTTGTATTCATAATAACAATTATTAATAAGTAAGTAATGTTTTTTATAATAATAATAATTATGAATACAAACAGAAGACATCCCTGACATTCGGCAACTATAAGCATATTCTTGTTTTTATGAATACGTGTACTTAGCGAGCAATAAAAATTAAGATGAGGGCGCCTCTTTGAGGTACATAGAACCCTTAAGTGACGCTATAGTTTCGGAGACAAAGCTATTCCCACCGATTTGCCCTGTGGTCAAGAACCGGGCCGGTACCTTGGTACCTATATGCTCATAATGTTTTGTCGTCGTTTATTATTGGTTGAATTTGTATTCCTGTCCTTTTGTAACATGAAGTAATGAAAGGTAAGGTATATATACGTAACATTTTTTTAGGTCTATAAAAAGTAAATGTAAGTACTTAAAATTAAGTAAGTACCTATAAAATTAAAGTGTAAGAAGCAATTGTCAGTTAAAGGAGAACGCGTACTGACGTACAGGCCCTTATTGTGAATGTTTTGGTATCATTTTTGCATAGTTTTTTCCTTTATTTTTTAGCATAATTTTCCAGTAAATGTTATACTTTTAGAAGTCCGGGTTCAAGAAAAATCCTAAAGTGAAATCTTAGTACAGAAACTAGTAACGAAACGCATTTTTAAATAGCAGTAACTGAACGTGATACGCGAAACTGCTGTCAGACTTGCCATACGTAAAAAATATCGAATATTCGATTTTTTTAATCGATACTCGTATAGCTAATACGTCTTAATTTATTTTTATAGTTTAGAATTAGATTAATAATTATGTATCTATGTGGTTGCACAGACGCGTGGCGAATAAAGGCGCGGGCACATTTGTCTAACGCCACGTGTTAACACGCCATCAAGCGATGTCATCTGACATCGCTTTTCATAGTAAATGTATGCACTAGGATCACACTTCCATATAAATACGGCATGTTAACACGTGGCGTCAGACAAATGTGCCCGCACCTTTAGACTTAGGTTCGCGGCTCTTCGCGCACGTTTCGCGCGTGAGTGTGGAGAGGCCTTTACCCCCCCGCAGGCTGATTATCTAAATAGAAACTATTTAGCGACTGGTTTCATTTGACATAATAATATTGATACTTTTCTTTGGTATGTTTTTTTTACCCCAAAGAGAAGAAGCAATGTATCACATTCATCTGTCAAATGAGACCGGTCGCTAGGTGGTCATCTGTCAAATCAGTCCGCCGGAGTAGTACCTGAAAGATACACTGCTACGGAATGGAAAATGTACTCTATGCGTGCGAGCGTTTAAAATCCAAATGAAGACCGCCGCGCGAATGTGTGAACGGGGGCCCTACCGCCTAACTCAAAGCGATAGCAATGCTCTATCCGTCCCTTTCATATCATAACACGATGACAAGGACGGCCATTGCACTGACGTCATAAACCAAAGCCAGAGTCAAAGCGATAGAGTTAGGCGGTAGACCCGCGGGACTCTGTTTCGTCGAGACGAGTGATTCACGCGAGTGACTCGCGCGAGTGGCGGGCGCCGAGTAGCGAGCATGAATGTGAGATTGCGGTATTAGAGCATTGATCACACGTTTTCATAAATAATGACAGAATTGTTATTTTTTTCTAAAATCGATTTTCTTATCGATTTTTTATTTGTAAATCAACGAATGACATTTACTTGCAACACTGTCAATGTCAACTTATCAAAATAAACAATAATGGCGTCTGTCTGTGGTTTATTCTTTGTGCTAGTGGATGTCTGGCGAATTCTCGTTTTGGCATTTTCGTTAGTACTTGTATAAAACATAAGTTTCTTCCGTTGATTTTGAGCCGCGGTTCCTCCGTATTCAATTTGTAAATGGTTTTTGCGAAAAGACGCTCTTTAGTGTAAGTGAACACAAACAATCTGTCTGTGCTGTGCTTGTGTAGTGTAGGCAGGGGGGTATAACTCCGCGCTTAAACTTTTATATTAGCCTACTGCTCGCGGCCCACTCCAAGAGGGCCATTGTCGAGGGATATCACCGCGCCGACCGAAACGCGCGGCGTGTGCAAGCGACGAGAGCGCAGCGCGTGAACGTCACCAACGAAACGAGTCAGTCAAGCGCCGAATGCGAAACTGCATGCACTTCGTTTTTGATACTTAATTACTAACGTACCTACCTACCTACCAAAGTTTATTGTATTTTTTGTATACATATTTACATACTTAGTTGTATCGAAGTTCGAAATATGGCACCAGTAAAGAAAAAAGCTAAAAAATACTATTTTTTTTCACCCATCCCATAACTGACCCTTGCAAAAGTTGCTTAACCTCCGCAATCGTTGGGCCAGGCGCTATACCACTGCGCCATCGAGCTTCTCTAACTACTAAGAAATACTTATTATTTATGCTCTTTAAATATGCTCAGCTCACCTATTAGGTAGATTTATTTTATTTTATAAGTAGGTACCTATTATAGTAATTTCATTGTTTATTCATGGGCATAACGAATGTTTTCTATGATATCAGTAACTAGCGAGTAGCAACCCCGAAATGTGTCGGTTGAGACAGAGCTATGCGACAGAAAGAGACGCCTCTCTTTCTTCTTCGTAGGTGCATATAATTTTATCCACGCAGCGTTGTGCAGTTTGAAATTGTACTTTATTGCCGTGCAGCGAGAGTAGCTTATTATTTGATGGTCCTCGCGGGGTCGGACTTCTGTACGTTAGTACTATTATATATTCTGTGGTGTAGGTACTTTTTTGTGTTATCTTGATAGTAGTGGCTGACTGACTGGGTATATTTAAGAATAACTAGACGTAGAGTTGTCATTCAAGAGCCAAATGAGCAGGAACAAAGGATGACTGACATCATTTCTAATTGGATTCGACCACGAGAGGTAACATCTTACACCATACTTATCTTCTTTCTTGTTAATCTTAAATAAGTGCTGGATTTATTCACATATTAAATACTATCATCAATATGTACATTTATTTATTTATTAGTAGCTTTTGTAATAACATTGCAATTGTTTATTTCAGCTTTCTTCAGAAGATGAAGCTTGTATTCCTTGTTGGCTTCGAGCGCAAAGAGCTTCACGTAGAAGTGGGCAGCCAGAGCCACAGGAAATGATCCAGCCTGAAAATGTACTAGATGATAGCCAGCCTGAAATAACAAGAACATGCTGTCTATGTAGCAACACATTTGAATTTACAAATGAAAGGCAATCTACAAATGAACATGAAAGACAGATAATAGAAATAATATCTGAATTGATAGAGCACCAGCAGGTGAGAACCGTGTAGTCCGTGTAATTAATGTTGAAGTACCTAAAGTAAAAGTAGGCCCTGCACTAAAAAGTCTTTTCTGCATTGCTACTTTTATTGTTTAATGAAATGTCTAAATAAATAAAAAAACAGCAAATGTTGAGATCCAATATGTACATTTGATTTCATTGAATAGAAAAGCAAGGTAGGTACTATAATATTTGTCACATTATTATATTCATCTCATTGTTTACAGGTGCCCTCAATAAGTCAAGTCTGCTCTACGTGTTGGGAAAGAACTCAAGGAATATTGAACTCCAGAATTACTGTTAGTGAACCTCGGTACATAACATTGCCGAATATACGGAGAGCAGCTGAAACACCAGGCCACTGTATTTTCCGTGGATGTACTGGCTCCAAACGCCATATTGTGCCTGAAGATACACGACGTCGTATACTTCTAGAATATTCTTATTTTAAATCCTCGTGGTGCACGCATATGCAATCTTCATTTGCATGAATAACAATATTTTAAGAGTGCCTTAGGTTTATTTATATTATTTTAAAAATATATTCATTAAATAAATCAAATTATTATTTTATTTAAACAACACCCGATATTGACACAATTTCTATGGTGTGCCCAATTCATTACTCGTGTCAGTAAGTCTTTAAAGTAACTCGGTAGGCATACAATCTGAGCAGTATTCGATTAAGTTAGGAGATAGTAGTAAGAGAATTCAATTCCTTAATCAAGCGATATAGGTAGTAGGTTACTATAATATCTATTAAGTAGAGTTACAGTGCCATACTACATATCTCATGAATCATGTTAGGTACCTATTTAGGTAGGTAGTACCTAGGTACCTACTTCATAGGTGTTTTAAATATCCAAGCACAAGCATGTCTCAATAAATTATTATCATAGTTCCAGATAGGTACCTATTACTAGGCTGCGGTCTGCATGGCGATGAAATCGATTTTAGCGCGAATCTGACCAAATTAAGTAAAATATTACACAATTAGAGTCTGTTCGGAAAGAGAACCGACTTGGAATTTGTGCTTGATCACCGTTTTTGTCATGTAGACTGCACTGATATACATAATTATAGTGCGACTATGTTGACTTAATATTTATCAAGTTATTACAGTCGCACTAAAACGTAACAGTGCCGTCAACATTTAAAAAACGATAATCAGGCACTAATCCCAAGTCGGTTCTCTTTCCGAACAGACTCTAATAGGGTTTTTGTAGGTACCTACCTTCTGCATTTATATGGATTCGCGATATTATCGCTATGCGGACCGCAGCCCTACTAGACTTCTAGAGAGATACAATACATATGACGAGACGTAGCAAATGTAGCAATACAATGCAATTAATTCGATGTATTTATTAAAAACTACCGAACTAAAGTAGGTACAATTTGGCCGCGTTCCGAATCACGCAAACAGCACTGTTAGAGTACAATCCATTAAATAAAGTAGGTACACAAATACCCTATTTGTGTAATATTTTATGACTATAGCGCTATCAGCGTGATTCGGAACGCGGCCTTTGTATAATTAGCTGTCGCAGTAAGTCAAGTGTCACTGTCAGTCAACTGTCAAATAAGGGGAAAATCAACCTAAGAACATGATTAGAAATACTATTATAACTTATAAACCCCAACTTTTAAAATTCTGTCAATTTATGTAGTAATTCCTAATAATATTATCTATCGAATGTATAAATCTCATTGCCAAACATGAAAGTTGTAGACCTGTACAAAATTCCCATACTACCCTGCCGTTCTCCTTTATGAAATCTTGTCTGTGGATAGACTTGCTTATAAAACGTTTATTTTTGCGTTTTGTGTCACATCTAGCTGATGCATCTTTAGAAATTCGATTATTTGTCGTCGATATAAATAATTGAACACAAAACTGACAAAATTGATTTAAAGTTTAAAAAACTCAATGGTATTGTATTTAAGATAGCCTGAGTAGTGTACAAACCTAATTTGTGTCATTTTCGTCCAGTGCAAACTGACTTATAGTAGGTAACGGTAACTTTAACTTCAACTGTATCTGATTTAAGATTCCATTGATAAAAACGACACAAATTGTGTCAGTTAAATCGAAAAAAAGAGGATCGAGATGGGAATAGTAGGTACCTACCAAAAGTTGAGGAATTTATCGAGACACGTGTGAACGTTTGATTTTTGAAAATCTACTGGTAACTTTGTTTGGAATTTAGTAAAATTCGGGTTTTTTTGGGGGGCGTATGTTTACTAAATTGTAAATATTTCGGAAAAAAAACCGACTTAAGAAAAACTGAGAACCTCCTCCTTTTTTTGAAGTCGGTTAAAAATGGGTCCTAGGCGGTTTGGAACGCATTAGCCTTCTATAATTTCCAAGCCATGAAGTGAGCAGAACGGCAACATTGCATGTGGTCAAGCCGTAGCCATTTGGTATCAAGCCATGAACTTAGGTTTGGCAACGTCTGTTACTGTCAGTTCGTGGTCATGTCGTCGGCCGGTCTCCATACTAAATGTACCAATGGGAATATTTTCAAAAAAAGGTCGATAACTTTTTTCGTAGTTATTGTATGGGGTTGAAAATATGAAAATAATGTAGTTCTTTATATATTAAACAATAAGAAAAATATCAATTTTAACCAGGAAAAAGTGCCTGTCTGTGTTTTTTGTTGATTTTTTCAGCAGGGCGTTGATTAACACGCCCTCTAGCTATAAATGATTTATATAATAAATATATATAATAAATATTTATCATTAGAAAGGTCTTTTAAAGATAAATATTTGCTGTTAACATACTTTATAATTATATCAATACTTTTGGAGTTAAAGGTTATTAAAGTATAAAACTGGTTTATTGTCTATGGGAGTTGATCTACCCCACCTCTAGAATGAATTATATATCATTAGAAAGGTTTTTATATGAAAAACATTTGCTGTAAACTTGCTTTTTATCAATAGTTGGTATTTTCGGAGTTTTAGGTCATTAATGTTATAAAATTTGGTTGATTTCAGAGCGATTTAACTCTCAAAGTACTAATAGTTGGCGTTTGCTGTCATACAATTAAATGTTTCAAATTTAAATACCTTTCCAATGATGTAAGATTCATTGCTAGAGAAGGCCTAGATCAAAATGCTCATCGTACTAAAGGACCCCGAGAAAGTCAAATAATTTGACTCAAACATCAACATCATGTTCTAATAAATAAATAATAATAATAAATATAAAATCTTTATTGAAATAATCTTACATCACAATTTACAACTAGTTTAAAGATAGATAATATAGGAAAAACAAATAATAAATAATTATTAAAATAATGTTATACCCCGTACTTGACCACATGCGATGTTGCCGTTCTGCTCACTTCATGGCTTGGAAAATATAATAATAATAATAAATGCTTGGACAATTTCACACAGCGCCATCTAGCCCCAAACTAAGCAAAGCTTGTAATGTGGGTGCTAAACAACTGATATAATACTTATATACTTTTTAAATATATACTTATTATACATAGTCACACCCAGACCCGTCACAGAAATTAAAATTCATCATTTCAATTTCTGCCCGGCCGGGGATCGAACCCGGGACCTCTTGCGTGGTAGGCGGCATGTTGACCACTGCACCACATAGGTCGTCAGGTCGTCATATAGAAGGCTATGGATGGTCAAGCACATAGTTTAATAATATTCTTTTTATTATTGATTATTATTTCTTTTTCCTATATTATCTGCGTTTAAAATAGATGTAAATTGTGATGTAAGATTATTTCAATCAAGATTTTAAATTTATTATTATTATTTATTTATTAGGACATAAGGTTTGAGTCGAATTGTTTGACCTTTTCGGGGGTCCTTTAGTACGATGAGCATTTTGATCTAGGCCACCTCTAGCAATGAATCTTACTTCATTGGAAAGGTATTTAAATTTGAAACATTTTATTGTATGGCAGCAAACGTCATTACTATTAGTACTTTGAGAGTTAAATCGCTCTTGGGGCTTACCATCAGCAAATAATAAACCGTTCAGTTCAAAAGCAGGCCTTAAACAGGACTGTTTAAGGCCAGCTTTCATACTTACCGTTGAGGTCATAGTACGAAAAAGTAAGGCCGTTCAATATAAGTCCTGCTATAAGAGCTCATAGTAAAGCCCCATTTTATAACATTAATGACCTAAAACTCCGAAAATACTAACTATTCATAAAATGTATGTTAACAGCAAATATTTTCATATAAAAACCTTTTTAATGATATACCATTCAATGCTAGAGGTGGGGTAGATCAACTCCCATAGACAATAAACCAGTTTTATACTTTAATAACCTTTAACTGCAAAAGTATTAACAAGTGATATAAGTATATTAACAGCAAATATTTGTCTTTAAAAGACCTTTCTAATGATATATCATTTATAGCTAGAGGGCGTGTTAATCAACGACCTGCTGAAAAAAATCAACAAAAAGATGACATCTTTGACAGCCATTTCTTCCTGGTTAAAATTGAAATTTTTCTTATTGTTTAATATATAAAGAACATATTATATTTATATATATATTTTCAACACCACACAATCACTACGACAGAAAATATCGACCTTTTAAAATTTAAATATTCCGATACATTTAGTATGGAGACTGACCGACTACATGACCACGAACTGAGAGTAATACACGTTGCCAAACTTATGTTCATGGCTTGTAAAGAAGAAGGCTATGACTCGGAGCGTAGGTTTGGAACGCAACCCACAGAACACATACTCCTAGCGGAGAAGAATAACAACTCCATTGTTAAGAAATGGGTTTCCGTTTTTACCGGAAGTACGCTTCTAGTGTCACCTATAGTCAACCCACCACAAACTCTATGGCGGGAACATTTGAACAATACTTTCTTATAAGATTTCTTTCGATGGAGGTATAGGCAATTTCACATGTAAGAAAACTTTATGGTAAGTTTTACCATAAAGTTTCCTTACAAGTGAAATTGCCTATACCTCCATCGATAGAATTCGTAAGCAATATTGCCCATCAAATATAAAATAAAACAGAAAAATGTTCCCAAACATGTTTATTGCATGAAATAATAGTGCATAATAAATATTTATCCATGAGTAATATGACTTATTTAAGAACATAACATTAGGTGTAAAGTCAACCCGTTAAACAAAATATTCTATTAGTGTCCATGACATCAAACAGAATAACATATTTTTTCTACGACATTATATCTTTTGGATAAAAGTTATCGGTTGATCACAAAACTATCAGAGATAGTAAATTGTAATTTGGACAACTTATCTAATTTCTATTATTTATGAGTTCTAAGTTCAAAGGGCAAGCAAAAGTAGAAAATATCTGGTTGTTTGTTTATCTAATAATATTTAACTGATTTTAATGCACTATTTAGGGATAAGTGGAAACTCTCGAGTACCAGGGCCACATAACTATTGAGAAGCTAACTTCTGTTAGATTTTAGTATGTTAACATTAGTTACTCCTGTAATAGGTTACTTCTTTGTAACTATGTAGTCCTGGTACTTCTAGTAGCTAATAAAATAGGTATACTTAAAACATTTTACAATTAGGTCAGTTCAACTTGTTTTCAAACATGAATGCCACAAAAAATGAATATAATCTGGCATGTTGCTTATTTATGCAAAATTATATTCATTTTGCGTTTAAGTGCAGACGCTGATGCTTCGTCTGCAAACAGACGGTTTTTAAGGGTACAGAATCTATTCACACATATATGAAAAACATTTGTGACAATAAAATTAATATTATCATTTTTGTGGCAGCTATGGAGAAATTCGAAATTAACACTAGTTTTTAAATTTTCTATTAAATATTTTTTCAATTCTTTCTTATACCCATTCTCTTCTAAATACAAGTTAATATTTGTTGCACATGCTTCTACACAAGCAATTAACGGTTGGCTAGCATAATGTAAACTTTTTTTATATTCATTATATTCTTTGCATTGGACAAACATATGAACAATATTTACATTTTTCGATACAAGGACTGAATTACATCGAACCCACGAACCCCCGAACAGGTTGGTGATCTTTTGTAAAGCCTCAAGGCTACAATTTTTTCTTCTTTTGTCCACCTGCAACCAGTGGACTTGTTACAATTCCTTATTTGAGCTTGCAAAAGGAAAGCAAATGTAGGAGATAGTTTTTCTTCCAACTTCTTCACAGCATTATTATCAGTGAGGTTATTTAATATAGCTTTCTTTTTCATGTTCTTCATACGATTTCGTAATTGACATAATTGTTTTAAATATTTCGAACATTTCTTATAAAGGTACTTCTCTTTTTCTGTTTTTAACTTGGGCTCCTGTTTAGAAGATGTTTCTACTTTTTCCAAATTCGATTTTCCACAATAACTTGTGTTGGATATATTTTCTAAGGGTGTTCTTTCAACAGCTTGTGAATCACCAGCCTTAGAAGAAATAGCTTCTGGGCCTTGAGAAATAGGGCCATATTCTTTGCACAGTTGTGAGGGACCCGGCTGTGGCTTGTTAAAAAAATGTGGTATCACCATGGACACTTGCTGAATCTGTAATGTAATAAAACTGAAAATAATATTTGTTTATTGCTTATTATTATAAATCCCAAAACAAACTTAGTAAAAAAAATCAATATAAATAAAATAAAATCCAAACATCTGTCTTGAGATTCATAAAATAAGTGGATTTAGTACTATGGAGACTAATTATTATTTTATTAGATACTGATATATATAATGAAGATAATAAGAAAGCCTGGAAGAGGTCTTCTAGGTGTCGCAAAGGGAGCAATAATACAAAGTAATTTTTTTCTGAAAATCCAATAATGTTTATGGAAAAAGTACAAGAGTAAAAGTTATATATTTTTATCTTATCAAACTGAAACAATAATAAAAAGTAAGCATTATCATAATATGCTACAAATTTGATTTAGTAATAACTAGCGGCCGCCCGCGACTTCGTTTGCGTGGACAGTTTTTTTGCTATCCCTCGGGAACAGTACTTTTTTCTGGATGAAAAGTTTCCGTTTCTGTACCCCTAAGAACATTTATGCAAAATTTCATAATGATTGTTTCAGTAGTTAAGTCATAAAGGCGTAACAAACAAACAAACGGACGGACTTTCGCATTTATAATATTAGTAAGAATATATTTAGTAAGGATTATATTGGGATCAATAATTTATTACTTACATCACATGGGACTGCAGAATATAATAATCGTTTCTTTGAACTGTCAGTAAAATCATCATCAGTAAAATGATCTTGACACAGCATTCGGTGTTCACTAAACAACTTTTTCTGGAACTCAATTGAAGTGTGCTCTTCTGATGGAAAAAGATATTTTGCCCACATCGTACAACTGAAAAATTAACACATATTATTTCATTAGTTCTCTGTGTACCAGATGCTTCTTTAGCTATACATTGTTACAGAACCTGACTCTCCGACCTACAGTTACTTTGTATTATAATCAGAACAATGTGATGTTTCCTAAATATAGGTTATCATAGCATGATAAAAACCCTCAGAACACATTCAGAAATCACTCAACATTTAGTATTTATTAGGATTACGAGTATTTATTGATACTAAAAAGCCAATAAATATTCGTATACACAGTTAAGTTGAACAATTTGTAGGGATAACATTAGCAAATACGTACCGCAAAAGGTTTCTTGTAGCAGGTTTTGGGAAACGAAATAGTTTGCAATTGTCCGAGGCAGGCGATTTGCCGCACTTGAAACATTTTCGTCTGTTTTCCTTATCAGACATTTTTAACAAGTTGAACAAAATAGGTAATCAAAGGTTTAACACGTCGGTTAGGTTAGAGTCACTGTCTCGTATTCACTGTTATTATGAACAACAATTATAATTGTCACTTAACAAACACAGACGGAGGAACCTAAGCTCAAACTCAACGTCGTACACTTGCGAAAATGATCAGAATTAATAAGTATTCGAAATATTAACGAAATTGAAACCGAGATCGCCAATAAACACCAACAAACTCGACCATTGTTATTGTTTACAAAAGTCATGTCATGACTTTGTGTTGCCAGCACAAATAGTCACATTTCTGCCAACCGTTTATTCACATATGAAAATAAATTGCTTGTCTTATATTTAGCCAAACGTTTTATTATGTATTGCTAAAAAAAAGTTTGTTTAAAGAATATCCTACAAATTTTACTTCTTATTATTAACAAATTCCTTAAAATCTTATCCTGCCCTTTATTTACACAAAATCTACCATTCGTACTTTACACTTCATGACGGGTATTTCTGCGGGTTACCATAATAGAAAAATATGTTTTTTTTTACTTGCAATACCAAAGTTTTCCCCTGTAGGCAAATTTCAATCCGAACAATAGAGTCGACCCCCCCTGACGCAACCGCATACGTCAAGCAACAAGCAAGTCTTTTCTTCTCCACTACAATCAAAAGGACAATTTACCATCAATTAACAGAGTTAGTGATTATTCTCTTTGTGCTTGTCTAATCTCTTTACTAGGATATCTTCAGTTAGGTACTTGCTGTAAAGAATATACTTTACAATGGAAAAGGAAGAAGGTGAAATGAGCGACGATGATAGCACTATGCTTGTTGATGAAGTCGACAACAACCTTGCAACAACGCAAACACAACACACAGTGGTAAATATTTGTAATTTTATTGTTTCAAACGCTATTGTTTCGTTTCTTTTACTTCCTTCAATTCAATTTTTGAGTCCTACGCCTATGGCTGCGTCGCATCGCTTTACGTGACGATTCTACCAACGTCCGAGTTACAATAAATGCCGCACTTGGTGCATTACTCCTTTTTATATTAAACTCAATAATTCTGGTTACACAGCAGCGTGTCAAGTACAAGTAGGCGCGGGGTGGGAAGAAACATTGTTGATTTGTTCAGTCGTTCGGTTTTAGTTAGAACTGTGTAAATTTAGTTTTTCTTGACAGATGTATAAAGCAGACAAGAACGGGTTATTGGTAAAACAACTGGGAAAAGTTGACGCTGTGAAACTAGAAGAACGAGCTAAACGATTTGGATTAGACTTAACTGGAAGTAAAGTGGTTAGCCAGAGACAGATTGATGAATTGTATGCTAATTGTGGTATTGAAAGTGGAAATGATAGGCATTTTCGTTTTGACTCCATCCATCTCTATGGTGTTGAAGGTCTAACCACTAGAGAAATATTCGAGTATCTTGAAGACTTTAAACCAGTCTCCATGGAATGGGTTGATAAAACTTCATGTGAGTACAATCTATATAAATTCACTACTTAACTCAAATTTAATTTTGGTTGTGTTCATGTGAGAACAATACTAGATTACACTTTAGAAAGTAGGTGTACCTATATAATTAAGATATCCTTGACTGTCTGGTATCATCATGGCACAGCTCAAATCACTGGATGGATAGGTTATTTATACTGTAGGAGTCTGCAAAGTTAGTTTAATGTAGAGATGTATTTTACTATAAGATTTTTGTAATACCAACATGATGCAATGCAATGCAAACAACTTAAACTTTATGACTTCGTGAAGTTAGCTATGATGCACATAGCCGCGACTCACCACACATCTCTTTCACACACTTTCATTGAATCTGTATTCTGCACAGGGTCTCATGCGTGTTCACAGAAGTCAGAAAGTTTAAATCATATACTTATGCTAGGATGTTGGATGTAAAGTAGAGTGAAAAAGAATATTGAGCTGTTTTCTTTTATTTACTTGAGATATTTATTTTATTAATTTAATTATTTATGTTTCAGGCAATATTGTATGCCAAGATCACATTTCTGCTGCATTAGCATTGTTAGTACATTCTCGTGAAATCCAAAGAGAAGATTTGAAGAACATGCTGGCAGATAAATCACATCATCATTGGAGGGAAGGAGTGCCACATCCTAAAAATGATTTGATACTCATGAGATTTGCAACCAATGGAGACAAAAAAATGTCTAAAAAGAAATCAGATCACATGAAACATTCAAATGATTTTATTGATGAATCAATGGATATGTCGAGTAAAAATCCATGGGGGGATTTATGCCAAACATGGGGTGTGTATGACCATCAGGAAGTTTTCCAACGTAAACTACCCAGTCATGATGTTGAGGAAGAAATAGAAGATTGTGGCGATGTTATCCAAATAAGAAATAAAAGGTTGGCAATGCGTTTAGGGAAAAGGAATCATAAAACACATAAAAATGATAAAAGTGAAGACAGTGGTTCAGATTCAGAATGGAAAAAGAAATCAAAGGCACCAAGAATGCGAATGCATGCTGATGATGAAGAATCCAAGCACAAGAAAAGATTACCTTCAGACTATAGTAGAGAATCATCGAGTGATACAGATGTGTATGCACCCTTGTCCATAGAAGTAATCAATTCAAAAAGTCAATACAAACCAAAAGAAGCAACCAAGTTATCTGACAAATTTAAAATTATTCAAAAAGAAATGCCCAAATCTAACATACAATCACGTTTGGGTTCAAAGATCACTAATTCTAATGAAGATTTGTTGACTGATGAATCCTCGGCAGATAGTGCAGATTTTAATGTCATGAGCAGAGTTCAAAAAATCAATACAAACATAAGTAACTCAAGTGTATGGTCCAGATTAGAAAATAAAAATAATGATACTGAAGAACACAGTGACTTGAGGAATATTTTAAAATCAAAGAGAGACAGGAAAACAGATGATTTAAGAGAAAGATTGTCTAAATCAAAACAATCAAATTTACGTATTGAAATAGACAATAACTATGCTAGAAGTTAGTAATTTTTTTACAAAACCATGAAATCAGTAATAGAATTAACTATGAATAAATAGGACAATTTATTGATAAAGCTATTTTACCACATTTTTTTCATTATATTTATGATGAATTATATTCTGGCTGCAACAAACATTATAATAAAGATTAGAATAAATATATTATTTACAATACAATTTGTCTATAATAGCTTCTTTTATTGTAATAATCAACTCACTAGACTCAAATTAAAATGTCAATTCTCGCCCATTCCCATTCACTCCTCGCCTCGTCAACTATAGGTATTTATCTAATAAATTAATGAACAATTAAATAAAAAACGAAAATATAAAAATATACTCATTTAATGAAATTATATATAAAAGTACTTTTGAAATTTGAGATTTTTGCATTCACAATGCCATTTTTACACAATACTAAATAATATACTAGAAAAAATACGACTCGCACCAGATCAATACTCAGACGGGAATCGATCCAAAGGTCGCGGGTTCGATTCCCGTCTGAGTATTGATCTGGTGCGATGCGAGTCGTATTTTTTCTAGTATATTATTTAGTATTGTATAAAAGTACTTGTTTGGATGCTTTGTGCACTTATGTCTAAAATAAAATAGTTTAACTTACACTCATGATCATAAATAATACTTTTGTATTCAGAAATACGACGGCACATCAGACTATACCTACATGTTGGCTACCCTGTGCAAGTGTGCATACAACAAATAATTTGGGCATGAACTTAATGTCCATCAGGTATGAGGAGCCATGCCAACTTTTAAATATACTCAAATCACAAATCTGAATCTTTATTAAATCTATTGTCTTTATGACAAAAAAAAACCGGGTCCGTGTTCCACCTAGGGTTGCCAGATCGCCTAGACAAAAAAACCGAACATTTTTTGCCCCCCCTTTGATAAAAAATGTTCGGTGTTGATTTTTTTTGTTACAATTTGACGAAAATTCAAAGGGGAACCTTTAAATTTTGACCAGATCAAACAGAGAAAGCTGAGCGAGCGGGTTGGGGCCGTGCGTGCCTAGGCGAATCGCGCGGCCCCGAGTGGGCCTTTCCCCGCCCGCAAGTCTTGCTTACTACCCGCCAGAATAACTCACAGCTTTTGCTCTGTAAATTCTCTCGTGAGTGAGATATATAATCGTGTATTTTAAAAAAAGGGACTTTCTATTGTCCGGTTTTATAAAATTTTCTAGACCGGACAGCCGATCAAAAAACCGTACTGTCCGGTCTAAAACCGGACATCTGGCAACCCTAGTTCCACCTTTTTTATACCAAGAGACAAAATGCTCTTTACGCATCCACCACCATAATAATATGAAGGTGAGCAAACTGATCGTATACGGGGCTCGCCAGCAGGGACTCAGGTAGCCGCAACACTGTCCAGCTAACTTATGTGCTCCACCTGGGTGAAGCATGAGTTTATTCATTTAAACTGGTTTTCTCTATCGTAAACTATAGTTTTCTCTCTTTGACTCGCGTTGACTGAGGCGCTATATACGATAGTTTTCGGTTTCGGTAGCGAAAACGCTTTGCATCAACTCAAGGTAGAGCTACAGAACTGCATAATTAATGTTAGTAATATACCAATAATTATACCTTGAAATAAATATTATATATTATTCACAAAATATTGTTCTTATTTTATTTCTGATTACGTTTATTTCTTAAAATTTCGTGCGCATTATTAATAGAAATGAAAAAGATTTATACGGAAATACAACCCGTTTATTACACTATTTTAATAAATTCATAACATGTCAACAAATTTTCGGTTCGCTCTAAAAAGCGAACTGAAAATGAAATATAAGACAAAAACTGTAATAAACAAACTAGTTGCAGAAGTATTTAATTCCAGTGTTACGAGTTACTCTGAAGCTGCACAATATATGTTTGATTGCAAGTTAATAAAGAGATTCATAATATTCTCGTGGCACAAAGCAATTTTATATAATAGCAATTAAATTTCTTTTAAATTCCTAATTCTGGCACATAGTCAAGAAACAACTTTACTGTAATTAAAATAAATTTAAACTATGAGAAAACGATTATAAATGGCATGTCTATCTGACGTTATCTGGAAATTCTAGATAATACAATTTTTTATTAAACTATACATTTATCTTTAACATAAATTAAAATTTATAAAATATTCACATATTCGATATGTTTTCTCTGCGAACACCAAAACTGCACAAAAAAGTAGATCAAATGTTGAATCAATTTTGTTAGTATCAGAAAACTGATACTGCAAAATGCGTAAATATTTTGTGAGTCATTTTTAAATTATACAATTACTTAGTACAGTGCGTTTCAAACTTAACTGTGGCTGTGAAATTAGCCCCTATCATTTACTTATTTAAATAATATCTCTTAGAAAACTGACTTTTTAAAAATCTGAGTTTATATTAAGTAATTATACTTTTTATGACAGTCTAGTCACTAGACTCTAGTGGAATGTCCCAGTCTTACTTAAGTACTTGCAACCTAATTATAAAAGCATCGAGTCAATAATACAAAGTAGGTATTTAATTCAATGTACATTCAACTATCCAAAATAGCATGATTATGAGTTATTTAGATTTATTCCCTTTTTCAGACTTTTCCTCTTTCCGATCGGTACCATCTTCTTTTTTCTTTGACATCAAAGTGTGTTTAGCTTTTTTGAATTGTTTCTTGACTTTATCCTTCACTTTGCTTTTTTTATGGGTTGTTACAACTTCGATAGATTTGATAGAAGAACTGTTTGACTCGCTATTTCTTTGAGCTGAAAAAGTAAAGTCACAAACACAAATTACAAAAAACGATAGGAAAACATACAATAACATTAAGCAGTGATACCGGCCTTCAGGCTCAAAATGTACACTTCCCAATCTTCCCATAATGTACACCTGTTTCAAAAGGTACATTTCCCGAAATGTCTACTTCCCATAAAGTACCTTTCCCAAAATGCATCCCAATTTCATTTCACAAAATGTACATTCTTAAAATAAATTGGAATAACTGATTGGATACGTTTTAAAGTACCAGGATCACTTAAATATTGGGAAGGTTAACTTCTTAAATAATTTTTAAATTAAAACAATATTTTTAAGTTTTAAATAATAGAAGTTAACCTTCTCTATATTTATATTGTGATGCTGGAACTTTAAAATGTATCCAATCAGTCATTCCAATCTATTTTAAGAATGTACATTTTGGGAAATGTACATTACGAAAAAGGTGCATTTTGGGAAAGGTATTTTTGGAAAGTGAACATTTCGGGAAATGTATCTTTTGAAACAGGTGTACATAGTGGGAAGTGTACATGCGGCGCTCCGCGTCGAGCTGCTACACGAGCTCTATCTCCACAGAGTATAGTAACCCACAAGACGCCTAGTACCGACCTCGTTTAGTGGCGATGGAGGCGGCAATGGCGAGGTCCTCCTGGCGCTCGCGGCGGCGCTCCGCGTCGAGCTGCTGCACGAGCTCTATCTCCACAGAGTATAGTAACCCACAACACGCCTAGTACCGACCTCGTTTAGTGGCGATGGAGGCGGCAATGGCGAGGTCCTCCTGGCGCTCGCGGCGGCGCTCCGCGTCGAGCTGCTGCACGAGCTCTATCTCCACAGAGTATAGTAACCCACAACACGCCTAGTACCGACCTCGTTTAGTGGCGATGGAGGCGGCAATGGCGAGGTCCTCCTGGCGCTCGCGGCGGCGCTCCGCGTCGAGCTGCTGCACGAGCTCTATCTCCACAGAGTATAGTAACCCACAACACGCCTAGTACCGACCTCGTTTAGTGGCGATGGAGGCGGCAATGGCGAGGTCCTCCTGGCGCTCGCGGCGGCGCTCCGCGTCGAGCTGCTGCACGAGCTCTATCTCCACAGAGTATAGTAACCCACAACACGCCTAGTACCGACCTCGTTTAGTGGCGATGGAGGCGGCAATGGCGAGGTCCTCCTGGCGCTCGCGGCGGCGCTCCGCGTCGAGCTGCTGCACGAGCTCTATCTCCACAGAGTATAGTAACCCACAACACGCCTAGTACCGACCTCGTTTAGTGGCGATGGAGGCGGCAATGGCGAGGTCCTCCTGGCGCTCGCGGCGGCGCTCCGCGTCGAGCTGCTGCACGAGCTCTATCTCCACAGAGTATAGTAACCCACAACACGCCTAGTACCGACCTCGTTTAGTGGCGATGGAGGCGGCAATGGCGAGGTCCTCCTGGCGCTCGCGGCAGCGCTCCGCGTCGAGCTGCTGCACGAGCTCTATCTCCACAGAGTATAGTAACCCACAACACGCCTAGTACCGACCTCGTTTAGTGGCGACGGAGGCGGCAATGGCGAGGTCCTCCTGGCGCTCGCGGCGGCGCTCCGCGTCGAGCTGCTGCACGAGCTCTATCTCCACAGAGTATAGTAACCCACAACACTCCTAGTACCGACCTCGTTTAGTGGCGATGGAGGCGGCAATGGCGAGGTCCTCCTGGCGCTCGCGGCGGCGCTCCGCGTCGAGCTGCTGCACGAGCTCTATCTCCACAGAGTATAGTAACCCACAACACGCCTAGTACCGACCTCGTTTAGTGGCGATGGAGGCGGCAATGGCGAGGTCCTCCTGGCGCTCGCGGCAGCGCTCCGCGTCGAGCTGCTGCACGAGCTCTATCTCCACAGAGTATAGTAACCCACAACACGCCTAGTACCGACCTCGTTTAGTGGCGATGGAGGCGGCAATGGCGAGGTCCTCCTGGCGCTCGCGGCAGCGCTCCGCGTCGAGCTGCTGCACGAGCTCTATCTCCACAGAGTATAGTAACCCACAACACGCCTAGTACCGACCTCGTTTAGTGGCGATGGAGGCGGCAATGGCGAGGTCCTCCTGGCGCTCGCGGCAGCGCTCCGCGTCGAGCTGCTGCACGAGCTCTATCTCCACAGAGTATAGTAACCCACAACACGCCTAGAACCGACCTCGTTTAGTGGCGATGGAGGCGGCAATGGCGAGGTCCTCCTGGCGCTCGCGGCGGCGCTCCGCGTCGAGCTGCTGCACGAGCTCTATCTCCACAGAGTATAGTAACCCACAACACGCCTAGTACCGACCTCGTTTAGTGGCGATGGAGGCGGCAATGGCGAGGTCCTCCTGGCGCTCGCGGCAGCGCTCCGCGTCAAGCTGCTGCACGAGCTCTATCTCCACAGAGTATAGTAACCCACAACACGCCTAGTACCGACCTCGTTTAGTGGCGATGGAGGCGGCAATGGCGAGGTCCTCCTGGCGCTCGCGGCGGTGCTCCGCGTCGAGCTGCTGCACGAGCTCTATCTCCACAGAGTATAGTAACCCACAACACGCCTAGTACCGACCTCGTTTAGTGGCGATGGAGGCGGCAATGGCGAGGTCCTCCTGGCGCTCGCGGCAGCGCTCCGCGTCAAGCTGCTGCACGAGCTCTATCTCCACAGAGTATAGTAACCCACAACACGCCTAGTACCGACCTCGTTTAGTGGCGATGGAGGCGGCAATGGCGAGGTCCTCCTGGCGCTCGCGGCAGCGCTCCGCGTCAAGCTGCTGCACGAGCTCTATCTCCACAGAGTATAGTAACCCACAACACGCCTAGTACCGACCTCGTTTAGTGGCGATGGAGGCGGCAATGGCGAGGTCCTCCTGGCGCTCGCGGCGGCGCTCCGCGTCAAGCTGCTGCACGAGCTCTATCTCCACAGAGTATAGTAACCCACAACACGCCTAGAACCGACCTCGTTTAGTGGCGATGGAGGCGGCAATGGCGAGGTCCTCCTGGCGCTCGCGGCGGCGCTCCGCGTCGAGCTGCTGCACGAGCTCTATCTCCACAGAGTATAGTAACCCACAACACGCCTAGTACCGACCTCGTTTAGTGGCGATGGAGGCGGCAATGGCGAGGTCCTCCTGGCGCTCGCGGCAGCGCTCCGCGTCAAGCTGCTGCACGAGCTCTATCTCCACAGAGTATAGTAACCCACAACACGCCTAGTACCGACCTCGTTTAGTGGCGATGGAGGCGGCAATGGCGAGGTCCTCCTGGCGCTCGCGGCGGCGCTCCGCGTCGAGCTGCTGCACGAGCTCTATCTCCACAGAGTATAGTAACCCACAACACGCCTAGTACCGACCTCGTTTAGTGGCGATGGAGGCGGCAATGGCGAGGTCCTCCTGGCGCTCGCGGCAGCGCTCCGCGTCAAGCTGCTGCACGAGCTCTATCTCCACAGAGTATAGTAACCCACAACACGCCTAGTACCGACCTCGTTTAGTGGCGATGGAGGCGGCAATGGCGAGGTCCTCCTGGCGCTCGCGGCAGCGCTCCGCGTCAAGCTGCTGCACGAGCTCTATCTCCACAGAGTATAGTAACCCACAACACGCCTAGTACCGACCTCGTTTAGTGGCGACGGAGGCGGCAATGGCGAGGTCCTCCTGGCGCTCGCGGCGGCGCTCCGCGTCGAGCTGCTGCACGAGCTCTATCTCCACAGAGTATAGTAACCCACAACACGCCTAGTACCGACCTCGTTTAGTGGCGATGGAGGCGGCAATGGCGAGGTCCTCCTGGCGCTCGCGGCAGCGCTCCGCGTCAAGCTGCTGCACGAGCTCTATCTCCACAGAGTATAGTAACCCACAACACGCCTAGTACCGACCTCGTTTAGTGGCGATGGAGGCGGCAATGGCGAGGTCCTCCTGGCGCTCGCGGCAGCGCTCCGCGTCAAGCTGCTGCACGAGCTCTATCTCCACAGAGTATAGTAACCCACAACACGCCTAGTACCGACCTCGTTTAGTGGCGACGGAGGCGGCAATGGCGAGGTCCTCCTGGCGCTCGCGGCGGCGCTCCGCGTCGAGCTGCTGCACGAGCTCTATCTCCACAGAGTATAGTAACCCACAACACGCCTAGTACCGACCTCGTTTAGTGGCGATGGAGGCGGCAATGGCGAGGTCCTCCTGGCGCTCGCGGCAGCGCTCCGCGTCAAGCTGCTGCACGAGCTCTATCTCCACAGAGTATAGTAACCCACAACACGCCTAGTACCGACCTCGTTTAGTGGCGACGGAGGCGGCAATGGCGAGGTCCTCCTGGCGCTCGCGGCGGCGCTCCGCGTCGAGCTGCTGCACGAGCTCCATCTCCACAGAGTATAGTAACCCACAACACGCCTAGTACCGACCTCGTTTAGTGGCGATGGAGGCGGCAATGGCGAGGTCCTCCTGGCGCTCGCGGCAGCGCTCCGCGTCAAGCTGCTGCACGAGCTCTATCTCCACAGAGTATAGTAACCCACAACACGCCTAGTACCGACCTCGTTTAGTGGCGATGGAGGCGGCAATGGCGAGGTCCTCCTGGCGCTCGCGGCGGCGCTCCGCGTCGAGCTGCTGCACGAGCTCTATCTCCACAGAGTATAGTAACCCACAACACGCCTAGTACCGACCTCGTTTAGTGGCGATGGAGGCGGCAATGGCGAGGTCCTCCTGGCGCTCGCGGCAGCGCTCCGCGTCAAGCTGCTGCACGAGCTCTATCTCCACAGAGTATAGTAACCCACAACACGCCTAGTACCGACCTCGTTTAGTGGCGATGGAGGCGGCAATGGCGAGGTCCTCCTGGCGCTCGCGGCAGCGCTCCGCGTCAAGCTGCTGCACGAGCTCTATCTCCACAGAGTATAGTAACCCACAACACGCCTAGTACCGACCTCGTTTAGTGGCGACGGAGGCGGCAATGGCGAGGTCCTCCTGGCGCTCGCGGCGGCGCTCCGCGTCGAGCTGCTGCACGAGCTCTATCTCCACAGAGTATAGTAACCCACAACACGCCTAGTACCGACCTCGTTTAGTGGCGACGGAGGCGGCAATGGCGAGGTCCTCCTGGCGCTCGCGGCGGCGCTCCGCGTCGAGCTGCTGCACGAGCTCTATCTCCACAGAGTATAGTAACCCACAACACGCCTAGTACCGACCTCGTTTAGTGGCGATGGAGGCGGCAATGGCGAGGTCCTCCTGGCGCTCGCGGCGGCGCTCTGCGTCGAGCTGCTGCACGAGTTCGTCGCGCATGCGCACTATCTCCACCAGACGGGACACCAGCTGTTCTTCTCGAGCCTAAAATTTGACAAAATTCTAATTATCTACGCAGTAAACATGACTGTACAAATTAAATATGAAATTACGGCAATTTGTTTCTTTTTCGATTAGTTAGCGATTATCGGCCCAAACAATCTCGAAAGTAAAAACTGGCCAGCGAGTCGTGTCATCGAAATGGTGGCGCCGCTTTCCCTCTTAAACTCATGTGTTATTGGAAACTGACTCTCATGTTAAGGCAAAATTAGTCGCTTTTCCAACTACGTGCCAACTTACGTTACAGACTCTCTAGTGCCTTCTCAAAATTACCTTATCAGCGTCAATACGATTAACCGCTGGTCTTGACTGAATGACCCTTATTTCGTGCTCGATATCGGCTTGTTCTTGTTCCAATCTTTGCTGCCGGCGACTGGAAATTAAGATTTTATAGGTTTAATGACACAGAAAAACATTGTATACTAATAAATAAAATAAATACGTCAACAAACGCCGCCAATACACTGTACACATAATATTACAAACTAGGTCTCAATATTTAAGAAAATATACCATGTTCACTTAATTGTCTCTAATGTTTATTAAGGACCCCATTTGCTTTCATTCATTCTATTCAGTTACTGTTGTAAAATAGTTGAACACCAAAAGTACCTATTCGCTTTCTCCTCTCTCTCTCGAAGTAGCCAACGAGTCGCGCAAGCGACACGTGTGTCTTCTATTGCTAATAATACTTACTTAAAACATAATATAAGTATGTAAAAAAAATAACAATCCAAACTGACAATGAATAATAATACATAATTTCAGTTTATTTAATTTAGTGCCAAAAGTATAACTATTAAATTATTTTTCTTCCCTAGCAAACTGTTATATTCAATCTAGTATGTACTTACATATACATCAATTCAGTTTGCTTCCTGAACAGGTCATTTTTCTCATTGACTAATTCACACAGCTGTATTACTAAATCTTCCACTTCCTCTTGTGGCACTTGAGACGGTTCGTCGCCTGAGAACAAACAAATTGATAAAGTTTCATGTGATGATCGATACACAATAATAAAATAGATAGTCGGTGCTAAGCTTGGATAGCAGGTGTGCATATGAAGAGCATCAGGCAGTATCCATAATAAAATAATTATAATGACAAAAAATAATACAGAAAATGATTCATCATTCAATATATTTATCATTTTATTACTGTAAGTACGATTGACCATGTTTAATGTTAAAAAGAAAGATTTTAATCTTAAAAAGCCCGAGTCGAACCGAATGCGTGTGCTTTGCATAGTATCATCTGTTCTATGAGCACGCCGCGCCCTGCCGCTCGAGCCCCAGCACAAACAACTTTAGCCTTTGCTACCACTTAAAACACTTAAAAACGTTTCAATCAAAGGACAAAAAGACAATATGAAATTATTATACATATACAGAAGTAGGTATAGTATGTGCTAAGCTATAAAAGAGTAATGTGCAGGAGTTGAATTTACCCTCACACTTGTCGCGTATCATCTGTTCTATGAGCACGCCTTGCCGCTCGAGCCCCAGCTGCTGAGTCTCGAGTAGGTCCAGCTGCACTTGCAGCTCTTCTGGGGTGATCTGGAGCTTCACCTCGCGCCGCTCCGGCAGGGGGAGCCCGGGGGCCGGGCCTTTTGCTTTCTTACTTGCTGTTGAATAAATTGTTTGTTTATTAGTATTGTTTATAGAAAACATTAATGTCCTTACTATAAAAGATTTAAAAGACTTAACTTGTTTTACTGGGACACTGTTACAAAATTAGTATAATCATGATCATATCAGCCGCACGACACCCACTGCTGGGTATAGGCCTCCCCTAAGGATCTCCACGACGATCGGTCCTGCGCTGCCCGCATCAAAGGCCAATTTGTGAGATTGCCATGTGCGATGGCATGGATCTAACACATAAAAATCCCACAAATCAAAAAGCAGCAAGCGTAGCATGACGTATCCGACAAAAAAAATATTATACTTAAATGTAATTTTTGATAGATAAAATAGTAGATTGTTATACAAGACGCTAAAATTACCCATTGCATACGAGGTAGTTTTATTCCCGAGCTTTAGCGAGGGAATAAATAGAAACCGAGTTACAATGGGTTTTAGCGTCGTGTGTTACACTATACTTTTCACTACGATTGCGAGAAAATAAAATACAATATTAAATAGTTTATACCTACTTCCGTAAACGAATAGGTACACTCGTTTTTCTATCCTCCACTTCATAAACTTTTTGTACAATATTTAAATAAATGATTTGTGCTTGGCGGCAAAAGATTAAAATTATTTCTTTCCTATTACAGTCACACAATTCAATCAGTTTGTAATTATAGAAAAATTCTAAAGATTTCGCGCCATGGTACCATTTTTAATTTCGGCTGTAGCAGCTAAGCAACACAAACACGCATTCTACGATTCACTCTGTACACAGAGTATAAATAAGTCTATGATTTCACCGAAGAGATGCTTTTAGTTCCATTTTCAAAAATAAGAATGAGAAACTGGGGGCCTATTACGAAACTTGGTCACGATAGTCGTCCGCAGTTCATCGATTGTTGTTATTACAAATATTTTCAATGTAGCTATCCATAATAGTCCAAAGTCTTTTGAACGAATAATGACGGATCCACTAGAGAGAAACTGTCAAATTTACGCAATCACTTTGCAATATCGCATACGCAAGTTCTTTGTAATAGGAATCAATCAGAACGAAGCACGGACGCAGCTGCGTGTATCATATTAAACTTTTCGTAATAGACCCCCAGTATTAAGTCAAGCGAGTTTTTATTCGTGATTATGAATAAAGACTTTTTCGTTTTAGTAGGCTCATTGGTAATAGACAAACATTAAAAAAGAAAAAACTTTATCCCCTAGGGGTTATTATGCTATTTTATCTCGACTCTTGTACGTTACAATGACGCACTTTTTGAGCAAGAGGAGTGAAAAAAAGGTTTATATACCGCGGGGGTATAATTTTTGATATTTCGACGTAAAAAACTGATCCTGAGCTCGTCATGCTGCATGAGCTGCTAGACGTTCTACAAAAAATTGGGTCATATCATTGGCATCCCAGATGCAAAAAATCACATATTTCCTGTCAAAGTAGTTGAACACAATGTCTATCTTGGCCATAAAATCACTCTTGGGCTTGAAGATAAGACAGCACAAGTCGAGCTAAGAGTGGCGCAGGCTTGGGAAACTTTTGCATCAACAGTCAAATTATGAAGTCCAAAAAGATATCCCAACATGTAAAAACCAAAGTCTCCAATCAGTGTGTCTCGTCTGTTTTCACTTATGGTATGAAGACCACCATCCTGACGGAAAAGTCTGCCGAGAAACTCCGTGTTGCACATAGGGCTATGGAAAAATGTTTGCTCGTTATCAGCCTCATGGACCGTAAACGGAATGAGTGAATCCGGCAGAAAACTAAAGTTATTGACGTGGTCGAAAAAATAGAATGTAAAAAGTGGAGGTGGGCAGGACATATTGCCAGAATGAACCACAGCCGGTGGGCGAGAAGACTACTCGAATATCGAACCCGCGCTAAACCCGCGGTAGATGACGACCGCCCAAGAGATGGACGGATGACATCCGGCAGCAGGCATCAACTGGATGCGCGTGGCCACAGACCGTCGTGATTGGAGAAGCAGAGTAGAGGAGACACAAAGGCTGCAATACGAAAGTGGATTGATAAGTCCATGACTTTTTAATGAAGAAAGACTTTTTTCGGTTTTTTTTTATTTCTCTACATAATTTTATTGTAGCTCTGCGTATTCAGTCCAACGAAGTTCCTACTTCTTTAACCCATTATTTTTTTTCTTTCATCGCCTGACAACTGGTAACTGAAATGAGGGCCCATTTCAGACCTTTTGGCTTCATGAAAATCTTTGCCCGCCAAGACATTTATTCATGTTTGGTAGGAGAAAAAATCTCACTGGGGTTGAATCTAGAGAATAGGAAGGATTCGCATTTTCATTCGATGAGTTTTGATGTCATGAGTGCCGCCGAGAGGGTTGACAGGGTCATTCCGAAAAGTTAGAAGTCGCTTGAGCTTTTTGTTTCCAAAAGTAATAATCTCTTGCCGAATTTGAAAAAAAATTGTGTAAAGATGCCGTAAGGAGTTTCTTTTTAAGACACAAAAATCAATTATGAAAAAAAAGTATTTCTTCTTTTCAAAGTCATGGACTTATCAAACCACCCTCGTAGATAGGTGATCATTGGCCCTTGGTTGAACTCTGCAGAGATCTAGCTAAAAGAGTGAAAGGCAATATAATAGCAACATACAGTCAGATATATTGGAGCGGAATCCCGAGGAGTCGATGCCCTTGTCCATGGAGCCGCAGCCCGACACGATGGACAGGCTGTCGGGCGGCGTCGGCGCTAGACGCTTCTTCTTCATACGTGGTGTCGATACTCCGCAGGACTTCTAACAAAAACAAAGGAATTATTAAAAAAAATAACAAACATAAACCAGCGGGTCTATCGGCTAAAAGCAATGCTGCAAAGTTGCAAAGCAAAGTTAATGTTAACTTTGATTTGACAGGATGTGATACGTTGCTACTTCTTTTGGCACAAATAAAAACCTACCAAAGGAAAGTAACAATGTAACACATCTGTCAAATCAAAGCTTACATTAACTTCATTATTTTTTGTCGATAGACCCGCAGATGTGAAAGTTCTTGTTATTGTCAACATTTACTATTTTTGCCTGTTCAATCTACGGAAATAAAGTGCGTGTACTATCCAAGGCAAAGAATAGTGAAATAATTACAATCCGCTTCATTTTTCTCTATGGTCCTTCGAGCCGGATATGAACAAGCAACCAGGGGCCGTACCGGCTAACTTATATGGCTATCGTAATCGCTTTCATTTGACAGATGGATGTGACACATTGCTGCTTCTATTTGGCATAAATAAAAACTTACCATATAAAGTAGCGATGTGTCACATCCATCTTGACGACCTCCGTGGTCGAGTGGTTTGCACGCCGGTTTTCAAGGCGTCACCATCTCTTGAGGTCCCGGGTTCGATCCCCGGCTGGGTCAATGTAGAAAATGAACTTTTCAATATTGTCTCAGGTCTGGGTGTTTGTGATACCACCGTTGTCTCTGATTTCCATAACACAAGTGCTTTAGCTACTTACTTTGGAATCGGAGCAATGTATGTGATGTTGTCAAATATTATTATTATTATTATTATCTGTCAAATGAAAACTATTACGATAGCCATGTAAGTTAGCCGGTACGGCCCCTGCAGCAGTATACCGCCTATCTCAAAGCGATAGCCAAAGCGATAGCAATGCTCTATCCGTCCTTGTCATATCTTAACACGGTGACAAGGACGGACAGTGCACTGACGTCATAAACCAAAGCAATCGAGTTAGGCGGTAGACCCGCCATCCAAAAAAAAACAAAAAATACCATTGGAATTCAGAAACTTAGTTCTATTGTTTTACGAAGACTTTTCTACATAATACATTACTTATTACTTTAACTATACTCAACAGCTCATATTAAACACAGCACTGTCATCAGGTTGACAACCTGCTCCCCTAGCATGACCACCGAAACACGATAATTATGTCAAAACACGAACTGTCAAGCCAACGGATTTTGAGTTGGTTGTCGATAAAACGCTATATCACGACATTATCGTGTTTCGTCGGTCATGCTACGGAAAAACCTGATAAAACATTAGTTTTAATTATTAATAATATATTTAACTAAGAGGTAGATTGTAAACTAAAGACAACTAAATATTGATGAGAGTTACTTACTTGGTCCGAATGAATAGTGGAGTTGTAAGAACTGAAGGAAGAGATACTAGCGACGTCGTCCATAGACGTGGACGGGTGTTCCAAGGAGGGCATCTCCGACACCGTGATGACGGGCGGCGGCGGCGGCGCGGGCGCCTTCTTGCGGCGCGGCGTGCTCGAGGGCAGGTTGGGAGTACTAGTCGCCATTGAAGGCTTGTACATTTTCGAACTTCAAGAAAAAAAAAGTCTTGTGACAAAATGGAACGTTCTGGACGTCACAAGCATTTCCAAGAATTTGCCAAACGTCAACTTTCCAGGAGATGCAATGTGCTGTTCCATACATTAAAGTCGAGTAGGTACTTTTGTATGGAACAGCAGATTTTTTTTTGCGAGGAGAGTTGGCTAGTGATGTACAAGACTCGGGCCTCCGAGTCCTTTTGTCTAGAGCTGGGAGTCGTTTTACAGGGCTCGGCTCGTTTGTATGACGCTTGACGACTCGGGAGTCTTTTTCAGAGCTCGAGTCTTTTTAAGAGCTCGATTGACTTCGAAGCCTTTTCTTTTTGAGTTCAAATTTTGGAGACTCGAGTCAGATTTGTAGGGCTCCGTGAGCGCGATAGCGAGCAAGAGCTCGCTATCGAGCTCACGGATGATGATCACGGATGATGACGAAAGATGAGCAACAACTCGAACCTTGAAAATTGGTCGAGTCTTTAAATGAACTCGAGCTTTCAGAATAGCTTGAGTTTAAAAAAACTACTTGAAGCTTGACGCTCAAAAAGGGCTCGAGGCGAAATTTCAGATAAATTTTAATTATTCAAGGTATGCCAAGCAAATATTATTTTAACTACAAACAGTACAAATCTTAGTGATTTTATGATTTTTGTATTGTGTATTTTAGTGTGTATTTAATAAATAAATAAAAACTGTAAATCATATTTTATTTATTTCTCATTTAGAATTGGAATCAGTGTTAAATAAACAACTCGAGCTCTTTTGAAGGCTCGAGCTATTTTGTAGGCTCGAGCTATTTTGATAGGTTTAAGCTCTTTGGAAGACTCGAACTCTTTTTAAGCCTCGAGGCGTTTTTTATTGAAGGCTTGCGTTGATTTTCATTTGTAGATTCGAGCTATTTTGATAGGTTTAAGCTCTTTGGAAGGCTCGAACTCTTTTGAAGCCTCGAGGCGTGGCTCAGTTCTCACGACTCGGCTAGGCTGAGGACTACAAACCTACGAAGCTCTCTGAGTCCTGCCAATCCGCCTCGAGTCTTCAAAAGTAGAACTCGAGTCTTGTACATCACACATCATGAGGGGAACCACCCCACGGCGGGAACCAAATGATTAAAATTTCACGCTGTATTAAATTTGAAGCTAATATCGTATCTGACTTTACGCCTAAGTAATTTTTTCTTGTGGAAGTATAAAAAAATACGTCTGTCACCGGGCGCGTGGGTTACCCGATGTTGTGCGGGTTGTCATTTTTAAGCATGATTTGTTTGCAATTAAACTTCCATAGATTTTAATTCGCTGAGTTGTACCTTGTTTGTATCATTATTTTTATTGTGGTCACAGTTTAAACTAAATTTAAAGAGCTTAATATTATTTAGCTATAAGGACGACTCTGCTTTCGACCCATTTTGCGGGCGCACGCACGAGGCGGCTTAACTAAAAAAGAAAATAACTACCAAAACGAACCAAAGATTGGGCCCGCCAAATAATTGACAATGCATAGACGCAGTGATCGTATACCTTAATATACTATATGGACTACTATATAGTCTACTAGAAGGACAGAACTAAATAAACAATCAATGCCGAGCCCACTCCCGCGCTGCCATTGTAAATACGACCTGCGCCTGCGCCACAGCAATGCGATAATAGTGATATCGTAAAGTTAATCTATAAGTAAATCACTTCAAGATAAAAAAGATGAATTGTTTTATCTCTGTTTTGTACCTATAGCACCAGTAGGTACGATACAGAGATAAAACAATCAAATAATATTTTAAATATGTACAATCTTGCAAAATACGAAGACTTTTTTATTATAAGGCCGATACCCACTAAATGTGTACGCGTAGACGTGCATGTTCCACTGCGTTGTATTTGTATTATCATTAGAGTAGGAAGGGGGGGCGAGTGGGCAGTGTCCACCCCAGAACAGTCTGGGGCCGACCCCGATAAAAACCTGATTATATTTTTCTATTGCCCTTCAAAACTCCAAACTCAAACAAACTACTACGACTCTCTAGCACCCCCATCCTAGCTTTGCCCCGGAACTGTAGGCCAGGCCCTGGAAAATATATCTAGATACGCCCATGTGTATTATACGGAACTGTTACATTACATGCACTGCCCCCCTACCATGACTGTCAAAAGTAATATCGAAGCAATGTTGTAAATGAGATGGCGCTATACGCGATGATAGCTCTGTCCCTATAACAACATTACTTTAAGGTTGCTGTAAGAGCTAAGAGTACGGCCTCTGGACGTCACACAAGCGACGACGTCTGCAAAAAAAAGTCTGATATAATTCCATGTACCGCCGTGAAATGCACTTTGTCTACGCGTACGGATCCAGTGGGTTTTAGCCTAATAAGACCTCTTATTAAAATTAGAACTAATTACCCCTTATGTGCGTCGTCATCATCCGAAGATGGCTCTTCACCGTCGGACCAGAATGGATTGTGTGCTGTTATAAGTCGTCTCCTGTTGGTAGACAAAAGATTCATCAATATTTAGCTAGTTTTAATACTAATCTCTTAAAAACAATAACATCTGAATGTATTTTGTTAGTGTACCTAAAATAAAAAAAATAAAAAAAACTGTATTTCCTGTAATTTTCCCAGCTAAGACTTTTTATGAATTTAAAGTTAGTCTTCTTATCGAATGAGAAATAGTGGCCACCTCTAGTGTTAGAGTTTATCAAGCCGCCTGTAGGGCCTCTAACTTGCCTTAACGACTGTTATCAGATGACAACAGCTGGGACCGACGACGGTTTAACGTGCCCTCCGAAGCACGGAAGCGCTCAGTTGTAATGCCACTTAACGGTCACCCATCCGACACCTGGCCGGACCGAGCGTTGCTTAACAAACGTGATCGAGTACGATCAGTCTATCAAGTTCCGCCATGAGCGCTTTTAAAGTTAGTGACAACTAACAATCACAAGTGTTTTATCTCGCGATCACTTAATCCAACTAATAATATAAAATGTGAAAATTTTTGGGTTTGAATGTTTGGATGTTTGTTCCTCAATCACGCAAAAACTACTGAACGGATTTGGTTGAAATTTGGCACACAGATAGTAGATAGCCTAGATTAAAACATAGGATACTTTTTATCCCGATATTCCCACTGGAACGGGAACCACGCGGGTGAAACCGCAGGCGGCCGCTAGTATTATTAAAGCACTGTCTAGGACTGCAGGCAGAGCCCGAAAGAAAAAATAAGCTTACACGGGCATCCCTTGTTGGCTGTTTGACAGTTTCGGTAGAGCCAGTATTGGAGGAACATCATCATTTTCTTCATCACTGCTCCCAAAAGGATTTGTGCTCATTTTCTTGGAATTTGGCTGAATACCAGAGTCCTATAAATAAAACATTAAAGAGTAATTGACACAGAAATCCTGTTCTCATATTAACACAGTACTTAGTTATTTAAAAGTTACAAACCTCTTCATCATCTGAAAATGGATTTAAGTTATCAGGATATTCTTTAGGTTTATTTTCATTTTTTATTACTTCTGGTGGAGATTTGTTTGCTTGTTTTTTTCTTCTAGGAGGTACACTTATGCTTATTACCTGGTCATTTTCACTTTTGGTTAGTTGTTCTTCTTTTTGTAAGCTTTTCTCCTCATTTGTGTTATGTACTTTAGCTAGTCTAGACTCATCAGTTACATTAGATTCTTCCTTTACATTTTGCCCATCACTTATATCTGTTTCTTCTTTGATACTTGCACAACTTGGTACATTTTCTACATTTAAATTGATATTGTTTGAACAGTCTTCATTTTTGTGCGTCTCTAAAGTTTCAGTAAGTTTTGTGTCATCTATAGATAAGCTATTGGATAAAGTGTCACTAGACAATTGTGTTTGTAAAAAGTTAAATTTATGGATGCTACTTTTATACTCTTTGAAAGGCAAATCTTTGTTTAATGAATTTTCACTTTCTATATGAATAGTCATAGGTTTGATTGTTTCTTTAGAATCTGTTTCTGAGTTTGGTTTGATGTCAGAGTCCATATTCATTTCTTTTATTGGACTAATAACTAAACTTGATGCACTTATTTTTCTATTATTACTATCTATGTTATCTTTTAAAGATAAATTACTAATTTTATCAGTAACAGTGTCTTTTTCTTTGTCTGAATTCTTTTCAAACATGTTTATTTTTTCTGAAATAAAAATAAGTGTTAGTAATAAATTGCCTTACAGTATTAAGTGGATAATTAAATTTTATTAGTCTAAATTGTGGCATATGAAAGGCAGCTTACACAATTTTTTTTTTTAATTATTTTATATTTAATACATTATGCTATGCTAATGTTGATATGGGTAGGCATGATAAACAAAACACCCAATTACAAAATCAATGAACAAGACTTTTTCTTCACTTAATATATGGATTGTTGGATGCGGGGCATGGCTAGGCTACGCGCATAACAGCTAACTTCAGTTTGCATCGAACTGTAAGAACCTGTGATTTTTAACTAACTTTCCACTCTGTTAAAACAAAAGTATTAAATTTTCGAATTGTCAATATTGTCATGAAAAATGTTTAAGTCATAAATTACCTAAACTCAGTATTACATTTTACAACAGTAGTAAGTGCAGCATCAGGAGACTTGCCATAGAGGTAGAAAGATCAGTGTTCATATGATGAGTAAAATAGTATTTACTAAAAACATACACACAAACAAAAAGCCGAGTGAAGATTAAAGAACTCACCAAGAATTGACAGTGGCCTCGCCCTCTGCTTAGATCTAATTGACTCTTCATTTTCAATTTCAGAGCTATTTGTTTGAGAATCTTCACTAAATGCTAGCATTCCCATTTGATCATGATCATTATTATTGAGAAATTGTGTTATATTTTTTTCATTTTTACAACTATCACAAGTAAATTCAGATCCATCAATAATATCAAAATTCTTTGGGTTCATGTGTCCAGAACATTTAGAGCAACGGAAACATCTTCTATGGTAAAGCTTGTGAGATACAATTAGGCGTTGTGCCAAGTACACAGGCAGGCCACATGCAGCACATTTGTCAAGCCCGGACTTGCCGAACTTGATTGGAGTCTAGAAAGTGAAAAAGAGAAGGTAAAAGATGTAAGATAGAAATAACATTCCAGAAAAGTTTGCAAACATACAGTCATTTAGGTTCAGTGAAAATGTTTCTTTGGCCTACTTACTGATGATGGTGTTGAAGATGTAGATGATGGTTTAGATTCAACTTCTGCAGAAGTCTTTGTGTTTACTGAAAATATAATAGTTTTAGTTACCTAATAATTAATATGTACAGTTCCCACTTAACCTTTCGAGCAGGCGTATCGGTGATCAGACAACAGTGGATATGCCACATTGTGTGCATGTTTAGTGACCGGCCATCAAAATATATTAAAAAAATATTTTCATAATTTTCATAATAATTGTGTCATCAAATGTGTCCTGCATGATCATTATTTAAAATAAATATTGCAGAACAAATCACATAAAATGCATTTAATTGCAATACATATTTAAATAAGCAAAATAAATGAAAAATCACACTGCAAAATTTAAGCGAATATTTTGCAATGTTTCAAAAAATTTGCATTGCACTTGATGGAGGTTTCACATTTTACTACAGACACTCAAAGGATTAAACACTTTTGTGGAAACACGAACCAAGGGGCGGTGGGGAGTTCTTAACTCGTCAACGCCCGCTGTGCCCTATCGGGCACAAACAACAATAGAAATCTATTGTTGTATTTTTTTCCGGGCGTTAAAGAGTTAAATGACAGTGGACAAATTCCATACAATCGCAGTCCAAAGGGAGGGGTCACAGGGGACATGACCCCTCCAAAATCGTACGTCAAATTGAAAAATCTTCAAAAAATTTATAAAATAAAAAAGCAATATTGTATTATTATTAGTGACCCCCTCCAAAATTTCAGGCTGCGACTGCACCTGCTTCCATACCAACATTTTCCAAACAACACATAATATCATAAGACTCATAAGACATAGTGTCACTTTTCATTTCAAATCTTTCAATACGCGGGGTATTGAAAGGTTTGAAAAGTGTTGACGAAGGTGTCATCAATAAAATTTAAAATAGGTATTGAGCCTCACCTGTATGACCAAGTCGTTGATAAAACTGTGAAAGATAAGTTAATATTGATAACCTGTCAGGAACTTCACTTTCTACCATGTCTTCAGGGTCAAGTAGTGCCGGAATACCCAAATGCTTTTCTGCTACACTAAAAGCTAGTTGGTTGTTTTCGTAAATGTTTTCTGGTTTTAATTTAGATAATTCTCTGAAATGTAAAAGTTTTGTATGACTTGACAACAATATTTTGAATTATTTATGAGTTCATATTTTATGTTTTCCAGACTTTTATGGTTGATATTATATTTATGACATGCTTACTTACATTAAATCTGGTCTAAAGTGGTGAACTAGTGCACAAAACGCAATGCCATTTCGCCAGGACGTTGTCATATTATCTATTTGCACATCTGGGCAATCTTTCACCAAACGTTTACACCATAGCTCCAAAGCCTTAGTACCTCTTCTTTCAGACATATTTTTAAATGTTTAAATTTTATGACAAACTAGAAAACTATTTAGGTAGGTACACTTTCATAGCTGTTGATGCTGATGACTCACAACAAAACTTTCAAATCTTCTAAGTTAGCTCATATTTTAGATGCCGTCAATATTTTTACGTGTTATTACTCTTGATTTATTCTATGATATAGAATAGAATACGCAAATTAATCTAAAATGAGTTTTTTTACAAATTAAATCGATCTTTTTGCATTGTTGCAACTTGCAGAGTCCGTCTCACCACCGTCGTCGTCTGTCTGTCACTGTCAATGACACAAAAGTACTCTGTGGCCTGTGGTCAACAATGGTCAAATGTAAAGTCAATGTATTCTTCCTCCATAGCCTTCTTCATTTACAAGCCATGAACATAAGTTTAGCAACGTGTATTACTGTCAGTCTCCATACTAAATGAATGGGAATATTTCAATTTTAAAAGGTCGATATTTTCTGTCGTAGTGATTGTGTGGTGTTGAAAATATGAAAATAATGTAGTTCTTTTATTGAAGTTTTTTATATATTAAACAATAAGAAAAATATCAATTTTGACCGGGAAAAAATGGCTGTCAAATATGTCATATTTTTAGTTGATTTTTTTCAGCAGGGCGTTGATTAACACGTCCTCTAGCTATAAATGATATATCATTAGAAAGGTCTTTTGAAGACAAATATTTGCTGTCAATATACTTTATATGAATTGTTAATACTTTTGGAGTTAAAGGTTATTAAAGTATAAAATTGGTTTATTGTCTATGGGAGTTGATCTACCCCACCTCTAGCATTGAATGATATATCATTAGAAAGGTTTTAAATGAAAAATATTTGCTGAAAACATACTTTTTACCAATAGTTAGTATTTTCGGAGTTTTAGGTCATTAATGTTATAAAATTTGGTTGATTTCAGAGCGATTTAACTCTCAAAGTACTAAAAGTTGACGTTTGCTGTCATACAATAAAATGTTTTAAATTTAAATACCTTTCCAATGATGTAAAATTCATTGCTATAGAAGGCCTAGATCAAAATGCTCATCATACTAAAGGACCCCTGAAAAGGTTAAAGAATTTGACTCAAACCCTATATCCTAATAAATAAATAATAATAATAAATATAAAATCTTTATTGAAATAACCTTACATCACAATTTACAACTCGTTTAAACATAGATAATAAAGGAAAAAGGAATAATAAATAATCATTATTATATTATTTTACTAATGCTTGACCACATGAGATGTTGCCGTGCTGCTCACTTCATGGCTTGGAAAATATAGAAGGCTATGCCCATCTTCTTCTTCTTATTTTTGTTAAGTATGGCAATCTACTCCTCTTCAGGGAGTAATTTTTGCCAGTGTCAAGTGTTAAATAATTCAGTGGTATTGCTTCAGTATACATTAGAATGCGGGTGCATCGCTTTCCAATGCTGTTTGGAGCATTTGGCATCAAATATATCGACACAGTTTATCGGTAAGTTCTGCCGAGGTAGCCACCACTACAATAAAAGTCTCAGCTTCACACAACCAAGATCGCACGTCTATTTCAATTATCCCACATATTAGTTCCCATTTATTATTTCACATCAGTTATTGATGTGAAAGTGATACTGTAACATGTGCTTTATATAAATAAATACTAAATACTAAATTATTCAGATGCGTAGATACATACGTACCACAAAACTGCACCAATTTTAAGACACAATATCTACTAAGAATCAATTTGCAAATAATTAAAATAGCCACCAAACTGAACTCGACAAATTGGCGCCAAAAAATCCCTGTCAAGTGAAAGTGAAAGTGAAGTCAAGTCAAAGTCAAGTGTTAAACACAGAACACATACTCCTAGCGGAGAAGAATAACAACTCCATTGTTAAGAAATGGGTTTCCGTTTTTACCGGAAGTACGCTTCTAGTGTCACCTATAGTCAACCCACCACAAACTCTATGGCGGGAACATTTGAACAATACTTTCTTATAAGATTTCTTTCGATGGAGGTATAGGCAATTTCACATGTAAGAAAACTTTATGGTAAAACTTACCATAAAGTTTCCTTACAAGTGAAATTGCCTATACCTCCATCGATAGAATTCGTAAGCAATATTGCCCATCAAATATAAAATAAAACAGAAAAATGTTCCCAAACATGTTTATTGCATGAAATAATAGTGCATAATAAATATTTATCCATGAGTAATATGACTTATTTAAGAACATAAAATTAGGTGTAAAGTCAACCCGTTAAACAAAATATTCTATTAGTGTCCATGACATCAAACAGGATAACATATTTTTTCTACGACATTATTATCTTTTGGATAAAAGTTATCGGTTGATCACAAAACTATCAGAGATAGTAAATTGTAATTTGGACAACTTATCTAATTTCTATTATTTATGAGTTCTAAGTTCAAAGGGCAAGCAAAAGTAGAAAATATCTGGTTGTTTGTATAACTAATAATATTTAACTGATTTTATTGCACTATTTAGGGATAAGTGGAAACTCTCGAGTACCAGGGCCACATAACTATTGAGAAGCTAACTTCTGTTAGATTTTAGTATGTTAACATTAGTTACTCCTGTAATAGGTTACTTCTTTGTAACTATGTAGTCCTGGTACTTCTAGTAGCTAATAAAATAGGTATACTTAAAACATTTTACAATTAGGTCAGTTCAACTTGTTTTCAAACATGAATGCCACAAAAAATGAATATAATCTGGCATGTTGCTTATTTATGCAAAATTATATTCATTTTGCGTTTAAGTGCAGACGCTGATGCTTCGTCTGCAAACAGACGGTTTTTAAGAGTACAGAATCTATTCACACATATATGAAAAACATTTGTGACAATAAAATTAATATTATCATTTTTGTGGCAGCTATGGAGAAATTCGAAATTAACACTAGTTTTTAAATTTTCTATTAAATATTTTTTCAATTCTTTCTTATACCCATTCTCTTCTAAATACAAGTTAATATTTGTTGCACATGCTTCTACACAAGCAATTAACGGTTGGCTAGCATAATGTAAACTTTTTTTATATTCATTATATTCTTTGCATTGGACAAACATATGAACAATATTTACATTTTTCGATACAAGGACTGAATTACAGTGTTTACAGTTTAAATTAGCTATATTTTTTAATAAAAATCCACATACATAGGCACAAGCCTGTACTTCAGGAGTATCACCAATATCCAAAATGGGAGTAGATAATGGACCTTCCACTACCATTTCCTCTGTGTCCAAATCTTCATTCGCCTCAGTGGGTTGTGGAATTGACAAAAAAGTTGTAAAATTATTTATAATTATGTTGTTGTCCGTTTCACAATTATTCCCAGTGGTCCCAATATGGGCCATGCTGCTTATTATAGCGGTTTTAAGTCCAGCCACAAATTGGCCTACAGTAGGGTTGGCATTGGAGCCACAGTTGCCACGAATGCAACCAAACAAATTCTCTATTGGATCTTGTTGCAAACGTCTAGTGGCCAGACTTTTAATATTTTGGGTAGTAGACAATATTTTAAATAAACGTTCTACCCCATTAATAGTCCAAATCCATCCATCCTGTGACGGAGGGACACGTGGACTACCCACAAATTTTAAAGTACCAAAAAATGTTTTCATTTCCGAAAACAGCTGCAGATGTGGAGTTTTCGCCGTCATATTTGTAGCGTGTAGTTTACCGCGTCGCAGGTCGGGCGTGTCGCTGTTTAAACAGTCAAATATCTTATCAATTTTTGCTATAACACTTGCTGTGACAGCTGCATCAGGAGTGAGTGTTCCTGAAATAAATAAATATCGTCAATATTGTAAAATATCCCTAACCAATTCACAATTTATTTTCTACATATAAAGCTCAACAGTAAAAATTACTGTTAATGTAAACTAAAGTTTACATTATACGCTATAAGGGCCAGAATTACAGGTTAAGGATATGTCACAAATTGTCATATCTGGCCTTTATCTAGCAGATAATTTCATACAATCCTGTCCCACTTTTAAGTCAGAGTGCTATCCAAAACCTGTGATCGGGGCCTAACTATTGTTTATTATTATTACCATCAGATACTTTGGCGTAGATCCCCGCTGCCACAGTATGGCTTAAAACCTGAGCGTCTAGTTTCACGCGCATTTTTTGTTTGGCGTTTGGGTTTAAATGATCCTTTGTTAGAGCAGGGGCAAATACAAAATTATTGTTTTGTTTATCAAGTTCGAAGAAATTTTTAATATGAGACCACTTTGCTACACCTGAAACCAAAGAATATCATTAGTAACAATATAAATTGGTAACTTGAATTCTAAATAATAAGTTTGATTAATAATGCATGGATTAATAAGCATTAAAACTATACCTCTTCCTCTCTTATCTCCAGATGAAATATCCACCATGCAGTCAATATCATATTTTAGGAATAAATTTCTAAAACATTTTAATAGATGAGGTGTGTCAAACAATGTGACAATTTCTTTTCCATTGACAATTATACGTGGGTGCTCCTTAGTTGCACCCAAAATAGACAGAGCTCGCCTGTTTACTCCATCCATGTCACATACAGTGGCAGATATTTGAATGCCTGCTGCAAAACACTGATGCAAAATCTGGAATATTAACATTAAATATTGTTTTAGGTTTATCTAGTAGTTATATAATAATATACATATAACAAGCACTTGTGTTAATATTACCTCTTTTATAAGCACAGCCAGTCTATCAGCAGTTGAAAAACTGCTTGAAAAATAATGTGCAACAGGTTGTTTCACCTTCTTCCTTATTCCAGCTATCATAAATACTAAGGCATATGATGCCACATTTGGGGACCTTCCTTGTGGCCCATGATCTTCATATCCTTCGATGAAATCTTCTCTTCGATTATAATTAATGTTTTTTTTTAAAGACATTTCGTCAAACATTAAAATAAAATGATTGTCTGAAGGCTCTTGGTGTTTGACAAAATTTGATATTACTTCAAGCACAGGGTTGGCAATGCCAACAGCAAAAGGAATCCTATTGAGTAATGCCTTAAGAGTACCAGGTGAAGGCAATTGGAACAGTCTTCTTAACAATCTGTAGCAGGTTGGTGATCTTTTGTAAAGCCTCAAGGCTACAATTTTTTCTTCTTTTGTCCACCTGCAACCAGTGGACTTGTTACAATTCCTTATTTGAGCTTGCAAAAGGAAAGCAAATGTAGGAGATAGTTTTTCTTCCAACTTCTTCACAGCATTATTATCAGTGAGGTTATTTAATATAGCTTTCTTTTTCATGTTCTTCATACGATTTCGTAATTGACATAATTGTTTTAAATATTTCGAACATTTCTTATAAAGGTACTTCTCTTTTTCTGTTTTTAACTTGGGCTCCTGTTTAGAAGATGTTTCTACTTTTTCCAAATTCGATTTTCCACAATAACTTGTGTTGGATATATTTTCTAAGGGTGTTCTTTCAACAGCTTGTGAATCACCAGCCTTAGAAGAAATAGCTTCTGGGCCTTGAGAAATAGGGCCATATTCTTTGCACAGTTGTGAGGGACCCGGCTGTGGCTTGTTAAAAAAATGTGGTATCACCATGGACACTTGCTGAATCTGTAATGTAATAAAACTGAAAATAATATTTGTTTATTGCTTATTATTATAAATCCCAAAACAAACTTAGTAAAAAAAATCAATATAAATAAAATAAAATCCAAACATCTGTCTTGAGATTCATAAAATAAGTGGATTTAGTACTATGGAGACTAATTATTATTTTATTAGATACTGATATATATAATGAAGATAATAAGAAAGCCTGGAAGAGGTCTTCTAGGTGTCGCAAAGGGAGCAATAATACAAAGTTATTTTTTTCTGAAAATCCAATAATGTTTATGGAAAAAGTACAAGAGTAAAAGTTATATATTTTTATCTTATCAAACTGAAACAATAATAAAAAGTAAGCATTATCATAATATGCTACAAATTTGATTTAGTAATAACTAGCGGCCGCCCGCGACTTCGTTTGCGTGGACAGTTTTTTTGCTATCCCTCGGGAACAGTACTTTTTTCTGGATGAAAAGTTTCCGTTTCTGTACCCCTAAGAACATTTATGCAAAATTTCATAATGATCGTTTCAGTAGTTAAGTCATAAAGGCGTAACAAACAAACAAACGGACGGACTTTCGCATTTATAATATTAGTAAGAATATATTTAGTAAGGATTATATTGGGATCAATAATTTATTACTTACATCACATGGGACTGCAGAGTATAATAATCGTTTCTTTGAACTGTCAGTAAAATCATCATCAGTAAAATGATCTTGACACAGCATTCGGTGTTCACTAAACAACTTTTTCTGGAACTCAATTGAAGTGTGCTCTTCTGATGGAAAAAGATATTTTGCCCACATCGTACAACTGAAAAATTAACACATATTATTTCATTAGTTCTCTGTGTACCAGATGCTTCTTTAGCTATACATTGTTACAGAACCTGACTCTCCGACCTACAGTTACTTTGTATTATAATCAGAACAATGTGATGTTTCCTAAATATAGGTTATCATAGCATGATAAAAACCCTCAGAACACATTCAGAAATCACTCAACATTTAGTATTTATTAGGATTACGAGTATTTATTGATACTAAAAAGCCAATAAATATTCGTATACGCAGTTAAGTTGAACAATTTGTAGGGATAACATTAGCAAATACGTACCGCAAAAGGTTTCTTGTAGCAGGTTTTGGGAAACGAAATAGTTTGCAATTGTCCGAGGCAGGCGATTTGCCGCACTTGAAACATTTTCGTCTGTTTTCCTTATCAGACATTTTTAACAAGTTGAACAAAATAGGTAATCAAAGGTTTAACACGTCGGTTAGGTTAGAGTCACTGTCTCGTATTCACTGTTATTATGAACAACAATTATAATTGTCACTTAACAAACACAGACGGAGGAACCTAAGCTCAAACTCAACGTCGTACACTTGCGAAAATGATCAGAAGTATTCGAAATATTAACGAAATTGAAACCGAGATCGCCAATAAACACCAACAAACTCGACCATTGTTATTGTTTACAAAAGTCATGCATGTCATGACTTGGTGTTGCCAGCACAAATAGTCACATTTCTGCCAACCGTTTATTCACATATGAAAATAAATTGCTTGTCTTATATTTAGCCAAACGTTTTATTATGTATTGCTAAAAAAAAGTTTGTTTAAAGACTATCCTACAAATTTTACTTCTTATTATTAACAAATTCCTTAAAATCTTATCCTGCCCTTTATTTACACAAAATCTACCATTCGTACTTTACACTTCATGACGGGTATTTCTGCGGGTTACCATAATAGAAAAATATGTTTTTTTTTACTTGCAATACCAAAGTTTTCCCCTGTAGGCAAATTTCAATCCGAACAATAGAGTCGACCCCCCCTGGGCGTGATGGTGGCGCTAAGTTATCAAGAAGAAAAAATAAGGTGAAATAAGTTTCCAATGGAAGTTGGTAAGATGGTGCCTGGTCTTGGTAAGTGTTTTGAATATCACTTTAATCTGATCCTAAAGGAACGGTGAAAACTTGGTGGTTATTTAATTTTAAGGTAGAAAGCAAATGATTGCAAATAGGGGTAGTGGGTCTAGTGAAAATTTCAATGAAATGCAAATTATATGGAATTTATGAAATCTTTCAAAACGGGTTGAAATATACTATACTGTGATCCTGGCGCGAACCTCTAGTATAGTATATAGCTCACAGTATAGTATATTTCAACCCGTTTTGAAAGATTGGGCAGTTTTGCCGTGATTCGCAAGTGATCCGCGCCGCGACTTCACGCCGTAATTCGCGCGTGAGTCTGTGGGTCTACCGGCTAAAAACAATGAAGTTAATGTTAACTGTAATTTGACAGATGTATGTGATACATTGCTACTTCGTTTGACACAAATAAAAACTTACCAAAGAAAAGAAGCAATGTATCATATCCATCTGTCAAATTACAGTTAACATTAACTTCATTATTTTTAGCCGGTAGACCCGCTGGGGCCCTACCGCCTAACTCAAAGCTTTAGCCAGAGCGATAGCAATGCTCTGTCCGTCCTTGTCATATCATAACACGATGACAAGGACGGACTGTGCACTGACGTCATAAACCAAAGCCAGAGTCAAAGCGATTGAGTTAGGCGGTACGGGGGCTGGAGTGGCCATGGTACAAAGTTTTCTTTAGAATTTGACACTAGTGATGGCATATCGTCATAAGTATCGATAGTTTCATTGTCGATTGTAAAATATTATTAAACACGTGTTTTTTTTCGCGATATTAGTTTATTTCTGGCTTTGTAGTCGACTTGTATCTTCGTACCTATACAGTATAAGCATGCATATTCTAAATTCAGGGCTAGGCTAAGGGCCTTACTGCCGACTCTTATAGCAGTTCCTACTAAGCAACTGCCTTGCTTTTCGTACGGGTAAAAAATTGTTCGGCCTTGAAATAAAGACGTCATAGAAAAAACCGGCCATGTGCGAGTCGGACTCGCGCTCGAAGGGTTCCGTCAAATTCCCTGCCCATCCCTTTACATAATAAATAATTCTCATAAGTAGTTCGCTAAACTATGGCTTATCACATTCGGGAATAGAAATTGCTCTAAGGTTTCAAAATTAAAATTCTAGTGAACGCAATACTTCTTAAATTTATTTATTATTTTATTTTATTTATCGTTTATGGATAGCTAACAGCTTATAAACATACAGATAACAACAAATATATATAACTAAGTGAAAGTGAAAGTGAAAGAGAATATTAACAAGCTACCACATGTAGAATTCAAAGGAAATTGATTGTAAAGAAGGTAATCGTAGCCCAGAAAGGACAGGTGCGTAAAATAGTAAGTAAGTATACTGGGAGAGAAATTTAATATTGTGATTGTCTCAAAGCCTTATAGGTATTTATTTGCTCCTGATAAGTTACAAAGGATTATCTTCTCTTAAATTTACTATGCCAGGTACTTAATTAATGCATCAGTAGTTTTCAATAGTTACTGTTTTTATTTTTTTAATGTCACTTTGAAAACCACTCAAATGCGGGTGCATCGCATTCCAATGCTGCTTGGAGCATTTGGCATCAAATATATCGATACAGTTTACTCGGTAAGTTCTGCCGAGGTAGCCACCAATAAAAGTCTCAGCTTCACACAACCAAGATCGCACTTATTTCAGTTATCCCACCCATATAATATTGTTCAGATGCGTAGATACTTTTACCACAAAACTGCACCAATTTTAAAACACAATATCCACTATGAAACAATTTGCAAATAATTAAAATAGCCACCGAACTGGACTCGACGACTTGTGTTCTCACCTCACTTCGCGAATACTCACAGTCAATGCGAGTGAGTGAACGAGTGAAAGAGAGGAAACGATAGTTAACTATTCGCAAAGTGAAGTGAGAACAAAATAAAATAGCATCTCGTATTTAATATACTATATCTATGATCTCGTACTAGGCCCTCTGTCTTGTCTCTACTTTGTGGTTCTATGGTGTCAGGTCACTACCACGCCACGGTGTCCGGTTGTTAACTTGTTATTGATCGATCATTTTGTAGTTTAGTTACGTGTACTCGTAGCTTCCAGAGGATCAATTTACCAATTGACCGAACTACAATGTTTATTCCGTTTATACAAGTAGGTTGGTTAGTACATAAGTACTTACATTATTCTAAAGTTTCTCGGTATTTAATTTTACTCCTAGTTTTAAGTGAAAGGGATAAACTGCCTTAGAGAAAATTTTGTTCTGTATCAAATTGTTAATACTTTAAGCAGGTAGTACCAGTACCAATATCATAAATAAAGATGAAGGAGTGGCTGACAAACTAACGCCCAGCCCAAACCACTGAAGCTAGAAACTTGAAATTTGGTACATAGATACTTTATATAGGGTTTATTTATTTATATTATTTATTAAGGTCTGCCAACGGCTGCTACATTATTTTTGGTATACATTAGTTACATTATTAACGACGTCCTATACATTAGCTACATTGTATACCTACCAGTATACCAGGTAACTTTGAAGCCTTGATTTTTTGGAAGGGATGTACCGTGCTGTGATCTGATGATTGCTATCCAGGGAGTGAATGTAGAAGACTCAGACAATGATACATATTGGATTCAGATCGTTATACACACCCAACACATTTTTTAAGGAACTGTTTAAAAAAACTGCGAAAATAGCATTAAAATGTAAGGAAATCCTGAAACTGAGAACTCTGACCCTTCTATCTTTTAAAATGCTCTAAGAGATCAGTTGGGTGTGTATAACGATCTAAATCTCCTCCATTCACTCCCTGGATAGCCACCATGTTAGTTGGAATGGTACACCTGTGGTAAAACAATGATAGGTACTTTTTAACTCGGTCAAGAAGGTTCCTCAGCGATTTTTCGAATGTCCAAGCGGACGAAGTCATGGGCAAAAGCTAGTACCTACATAATAGAACCAATTTTTTAAAACTTATCTTACATAATTATCTTTTCAGTTAGTCTTTCCATCTTTCTTCTGTTTTGTCATTTTTTATGGTAGGTATAGGTACCACCTACCTACACCAATCATACGTAGGTTTAGATTAGACCAAGACTATCTCATAAAACGACTTATATATCTGATTTTGTACTAACTACTACACAGGTCATACTTTTAGGTAGGTACCTACTTACCTACCTAGGTAATTTCATGATAGGTACAAACAAACAATGGAGTTTTTAATAGAAAGAACCGTTATTGATTTCACAAAATGTTAGCGTGCCCGGCGGTACCAAGGTGACGTAGGTTAGGTCGCATCGTTTGTACATTATGTAGGTCCTTGTAATAATACCAACGTCCGCAACGCAGTGGGGTGGGCGACCAACAATCAACCTCATCATAATTTACTCAACTCAGTGTTCGAGAAGACTGGTGTCATACAACAATAATCGAGTTAGTCATCGCGTGGAACGCAAAGCGAGCTTTCGTGTGATAACTAGCGGGGTGTTGAATTTAAATTAAAAGTGATTGAAGTGTGGTGTTACAATGAAAAATATTATCTTTGTGACATTGTTACTTGTGATTATTTTAACTTGTACGGAAACTAGAAAAACTACAAGGGGTCGTAGTTCTGGGTCAGGACGTGGTAGCAGTCGAAAAACCAATAGCAATCCACAGCCGGTGCCAACTTCATTCAGCAGTCCACAGGCATCTGCACCGAAGCCTTCCTTATCGGGATGGCAAGAAAAACCGTCACAAGCGCACTCGTACCCTTCAAAACAGTCTAACCCGACTTCCGGACAGAATCACGGTTATCCTTCAAGCCAGACTGGACTATCCGGAAATACACCTGTAAAGCAACCACCCGCATACCAAGAGAGTATTCAAAGAAACAATGCACCTCAACAAAATGCTCAACGACCAGGCACTCAATCACAAGCAAATAATCAACCTAGTCATGCATATCCCGCATCTAATGGACTTTCAGGCAGTTCAGGATCGGCAGGTTATCCTCAAGGAAGCGGTCTTTCTGGATCTGGGCCCGGGCCTGCTCAACGACCTGGTGCCGGTTATCCACAAACTAACGGAGCAGTAGGCACAGGAGGCGGTTATCCACATGGAACGGGTGTGTCTGGCGTAGGTGGAGCTCCTCCACCTTACAATGGATATAAAACGGGAGCTGCAGGAAATAATCCAGCGTACGGGGGCAGCAACAGTTACCATCCACCACCTCCATACTCAAATCATGGTTCTCAATACGGTTACGGTGGTCATGGGATGAATCCAAGCCCGCAAATGCCAGGTTATTTTGGAAATTACGGTAGCAATAATGGCAGAGGTTTTGGCGGTATGAGCCGGTCCGGAAGTGCTCTCGGTGGTCTAGGGCTCGCTGGAGCCGGTATTGGTACAGTGTTAACAGGTTTAGCTTTGTGGAATTTGGCCAGATCGACAGGTCAGCGCCATCATACCGTTGTATATGATAACCGCGGGCAACCAGTAGCAGTAGCTCCAGCTAACGGCACTGACCCAGCCGTTGAATCTATATTGAAAGATTTAGTTAATTGCACATTGACTATAAGTAGTGAAAACAAGACCGAAGTTTTGGCAATACCTTGCGCGATCGCTACATCCTTTACGCCAGAAGCTAATGTCAAAGATGCAGATGCTGCAAATAGCAAATCTGACAACACGAAATGCACAATAACAGTTGTAACGACGGCGGGAAAAGAATTTTTGACAACGATACCATGTTCGATACTTTTAAACACTGCTGCAGAAAATAATGTAACAGAACCTCCCCTTGTAGAAAGTGATCTACAAACTTTTAATTCAACAGTAGAACCTGGTAGCGATACGCCCTCAGTCTCAACCGATCAGCCTTCAGCCCTGAAGCTCACTGAAAATATGCAAGTTGATTGTCAATCTCTTCAGGAAAACGGGGAGGTTCGCGATCCATTAAATCCATGTTTAGCTGTAACTCACAATTTAACAGTAATTCCCTTAGAATCAACGAGTCCCTCTACCTAATAGATTAATTAGATAAGTATCTACTAGTGTGATTATCATCAAAAGTGGTTCTAGGGCATGCACGTAGCCTTTTAATGCTTTTATTTATGTCACATTTTCAATACTTTATCAAGGCAAGTTATTGTAACGCTGACCTATAATACTGATATCTATACGTGGATTACGTAAGTCTGTTGCTAAAAATTCTCGATTGAAATCGATTGAAAGCGCAGTTGCTTGCTGCTTTAGTTAAGATAGTTGTCACATTGGTTCTTACTAAAGCAGCGATGTAACTGCGATTTCTGTCAGAGTTGATTGCAACAAAGTTACGTAATTACCCCCCTGAACCCTGAATTTTGTACGAATTTATGAAATATAGACTAATACTGCCTTAATAAATGAAGAATGTTTATAACTACCTGTTTCATAAACATTACCGTAGTAAATTGCAACGATCGTTTGCTCTTCATAGCGTCGCCAATTTGAAACTAGAAAATAAACTACCTAGGTCCTCAAAGACACAGCAATGTAGGTATGCGAATTACCGTAGTAAATTACTAAATGCCTATTATGAAATAGGTCCCTGCCATCAAATCATAGCCAAAAACTTTGTTTAAGAAATTAGCGTTTTACAATATGGAATAATATTGCAAAATTATTCGACATAAGTTTTATTTATTAGTAAGGCCATTAGTTTATTTATTTAAGCAACAGATATTAATTTTATTAGGTTTAGGTACCTACCTAAGTAGGTACATTAAAAAAAGTAACGAAAACTTCGTTCGTTTGTTTGTTTTACGATATTGCCTAGGTACAACCCTACTTGTGGACTGGATGGTACTCATAAGAATAATTATTTTGTGCTTGTCGTGACTGACTATCAATTGTTATCAATAAACGTTCTTATTAATATTTGCCATTCAATATATTTGATTTACAATAAATCTGCCCCCCCCCCCCTGGGGGCGATACAATAGATTTGCCCCACCCCCCCTGGCCCAGAACCTGGGTACGCCCATGTGCATGCGTGCTAGCTAGGGGCTAGGTAAACTACGGTACAGTCGCCCCGCCCGCAACCTTATAGGTAGGTAACTATGGGCGCGGTCCGCATAGCGATAATATCGATATTATCGCGAATCCAAATAAATGCAGTGTACATAAACCTTAATATGTGTAATATATTGAGGCTAAACTTAATTTGGTCGGATTCGCGCTAAAACATTGATATATCAAAACAAAGTTTAGATGCGTTATGCGCCAACATCATGCAATTTAAAACAGCGACAGGTACTGCAGATACACACATTGACATATTACATCAATAGTGGGACAAAAATGAACGCCACCATACGGAATCCCTGTCGTTAGAAAGAGATAAACAGACATCATAAGTTTCGTCTGACACGCTGCATGCTCATTGGCGCGTCTCGCTCTTTGTAAAAAAATGGCCGATTAGAGTAATACAAAATACGAAAATACATTTTACGGTAAAATACAGTACTTACGTGTGAAATAAAACATTTTTTCGATCTCTGACTGTTGCTGTATAATCTGCACATCGTTTATAGACGCAGGAAGGCATTTTTGATCAGAATGTCACGGTTTTTTAGTGTCTGTCTGACGAGAGTGATGTGTGTTTACGTGTCACGAGCCGATGCCTGACTAATTGAAAGTCGGGCAATTACCTTACTTTCGTCTTGCCATTGTGGAGTGCGGGTAACGCATCTAAACTTTGTTTTGATATATCAATGCGCTAAAATCGATTTTTATCGCCATGTGGGTGGACCGTAGCCTATAACGAACTCATCTCGAAATCATTTAAGTAGGTGGGTATCGTGGTCTTATCGTGGCACAATACGTGTTCGGTACATGAACTTAAAATAAATTGGAGTGACATGCTCTGTATAAAAGGCCAACCATAACGTTAATAAGTAAGTAAGTATGCCAGGTAGGTAGGTAGGTACCTATGTATCTTGCCAGTTATAGTTCCTACCTACTTACAAACGAAATACCTGCATGCTCATGTACGGGTGGGCGTAATTATGCATTTTATTTGACATACGACTAGGTAGGTAGGTACCTACAATTCCCGGAAATGCTTATCAAAGAGTCTGATCTGTCTGAATTATCTAGCGATGACCATGATAGATTACTATTTCCGTTTTGTTTAACAAATACACAGCACCAGCAACAGCAACCACGCTCTCGGCAAATTACAGTATTTTTTTATACTTACCAGTAAGGTGGGGAAAAGTGCACCATACTTTTTTATTTTATTTTCTATGCACAACGGTGCCTTCATCTCACCTAATGTTAAGTGACGATAAGGCCGAAGATGGAAGCGCACTGCACCCGGAATCCTCATCACTGAGGAACTGAGGGCCTAGTAGGAGTTGTGTTATTGTGTTTCTCACCTCACTTTGCAAATAGTATCGGGTGAGAGAGAAAATCATGCGAGTGAGTGAACGAGTGAAAGAGAGAAGACGATAGTTAACTATTCGCAAAGTGAAGTGAGTACAAAAAAAACCGGCCAAGAGCGAGTCAGACTCGCGCACCGAGGGTTTCCGTATACCATCATAATAAATAGGTACACTGCAGAGCAGCTCTTACGTACCAAAATGGTAAAAAAGGGGTCTTAAAAATTTTAATTGGGGCGACTAGGGCATGTGGGGTATCATATGAAAGAGCGCTGTTTGCACATTTTAAACCTTTTTTTTCTTTTTTTTTAGGCCGCGTAGTTTTCGACTTATGATGAAACATGTAAAACATTGCAAAGAGAAAAATCTGAAATCATTCTATGTGATAGTAGTTTATGTAAAGATTACAGGAAAAATAAATTGATGTCTATTATACAGCTGCTGTAGAATATAGTAGTTTATGATACTGATGCATAATACCTAGTTATGTGCAGTTTCATACACTACTTTATCTACACTCATACATTTGGGATTGAAACTACTAAATAAAAGATCAACGTTAGAAAAGAGAGAGAGACTTTGGTTGTATTAGCTATGTACCTACTACCTTGTTATAAGTCATTACCTTAGCTTATCTAAAATATTTTTGCAGTAAATTTTTTTCACATTTTTAAGCAAGAATAAAAAAACACCTCCGAAATTCAGTAAAACAAAATGTTAAAATTGAAATCAAAATTCTAAACTTTTTTGTAATGCTCTAAAAATAGCGCGCATTCCATTAGAAAAAAAATAAGATGGGTGCATTCTTGCAAACTAATCGCAATAAGTTATCGATCACCATAGAGTGCATTTTAATCTTATTTGAATCAAGGAAATTATGTGGGAAAATATCGTTGTTTTTTTTAATATCACAGCACTACCTTCTTCTTGGATTTGCCCTGTATCGTAATGACGATATCGTTATTTTATGATGCAGCTGACTGCATCGTAATGAGTTTTTTTTTAATTTTACCTATTCACGAAAATAAAGAACGTATTTATATTACCTTTTTTGAATTCATATTTGGAACATTACGTTGTGAGTGTAGATAAAAATTATTATTGCAGTATTAGGTCAGCACCATCTCTTGCCCGATAGTGGAACTATTTTTTTTCTTAGTCCAGCGCCATCTCTTGACTGTTAGTGGAACTAAATTAATTTTTCTTGGGTCAGGGTTATCTGTTGACTGGTAGAGGAACTAATTATTTTTTGTTTGTGTTTTGAATTTCTAAAAAAGTGTGTTATATTGAGACATCAATTTATTTTTCCTGTAATCTTTACATAAACTACTACCACATGAATGATTTCAGATTTTTCTCTTTGCAAACAGCCCTAGTCGCCCCACTTAAAAAATTTAAGACCCCTTTTTTACCATTTTGGTACGGAACCCTAAAAACCAACTCGTACTAGGCCCTCTGGCTATCTTACCTCTAACTGCCGGACACACATCAATTTCCAACACGTTTTTATTAGGTTGCTTTCTCGTTTGTGTGTTTCTCCACAAAGTTTGCGAACGATTTTATACTACTATCTTCCCGTTGAGCTAGAGACTTGAAACTTTGAACAAAGATCAGAACTGGAAGGCAATGCAATATTATGGTGTAATTGAGCTGATCAGAGGGCCTAGCCAAAGTAACATTGGCAAATATTTGTTATCGCTTCGCTTTCGAAACATGTATGGGATTGACATAAGGTTTCGTTAACAATCGAATTTTAAAATGTCAAATACATGTTTCGAAGAGAAGCGATAACGAAAATTTGCAAATTTTAATGTTACTTTGGCTAGGGGGGCTGGGTAGATATTGAGTCTAACGAAAAAACCCGCGAAAATTGTAGGGAGGGGTAATTCAGTCGGATTTAGTAATTTAATTACCCCATCGTTTCTGTATGAAGGTGTAAAACACTAGTGATGTCCATAAGATTCACTTAAACGTCGATATAAAATTTTTTTATTAAAGAAATGTCAGGTAACATATTCATAATACCTTATCCATAGGATCTCTCATCAGGTTTCACTCCGATCACTTTTCATTTCCTATCTACTTAATATAATAAACACACCATTCCAGTAGTAGTAACTGCTGAATATGAAATAATATGAAATTAATTAAAATAAAGTGTAAGTAAGGATATTATGTTACAATTTTTCACTTTTCGCTTTTTTATATGAATATCTACTCTTTTTTTTTATTTAGAGGCAAACAAAGAACATCAGGCAGAGTCCCATAGAAAAAAACCAAAGAATGTATAGCGTTTTTGTTTTTTTCAAAATGTAGGCTTGTTATTAGTAAGCCATAGAAAATATTCAGATTTTTACGAAGATTTATGTTCTAAGAGTTATTTATGTTTGAAACTTTTGTTTTGGTAACCCCGACGCTAGATAGCAACACCAGTACCACGACCAACACGTTTCGTTAGCTGCGTTAGTGATACAGATTAGTACCACAATGTACGGCCCGGAACCCTGATCAAACGGAAAATCTGTGCATATGTCACACGTAACAAAACGCTTTCGACAGTTGACTGACAGATGGCTGTCAATTCAATAGTGTCAAATGACATTTTTTTTTAAATGCGCAATCGCTGACAAAGATGTCCGTTTCATTGATATACTTTCGTTTTTTAACCGACTTCATCAAAAGGAGGAGGTTCTTAATTCGATTGTATATATTTTTTTATCGTTGTTTGCGCGTATCTTCCACATTTATGGACCGATTTTTAATGATTCTTTTTTTGTTTGATTGAGTTTTTTTCAATAATTAATTAAAGTTAAATGTAGGAGTAAAAATATAAAATTGCTACTGTTTTATGATTCTAGTAACATAAAGTGTTTATAGATAACAGAATTATCTTTATACGCTTTTGGGTCTCATGTGCCTGATGTCCTTTTATTTAATGCTAATTTCTATTACTAAGATAAAAATATAATGTATGTACTTACTAAGATTAAGTGTTTATAACTGCTAAAAACCTACAACATCATAATAAATACACTGCAGAGCTGTCGAATAATAAAATTATTATTGCAGTATTAGGTTAGCACTATCTCTTGGCCGATAGTGGAACTATTTTTTATTCTTAGGCCAGCGCCATCTCCTGACCGATAGTGGAACTATTTTAATTTTACTAAGGTCAGGGCCATTATTTCAGATTTTTCTCTCTGCAAACTTCGGAGAAAAGGGGGGGAACGGTTTTATTTTTTTTATTTTTCATCATAAGACGAAAACTATAAGGCCTAACAAAAAAGATAAAAATGATTTAAAGTGTGCAAACAGCGCTCTTTCATATGATGCCCCACATGCCCTAGTCGCTTTACTTAAAATTTTTAAGACCCCTTTTCGACCCCTGTTGTAAAAAAATATTTATTTTTTTATTTCTTTCTTATTTGCAAAATAGTTGGACAAACGTCATCTTAAATTATTCCAAATTTTAAGTTGATACCATTAGTAGTTGTCGAGATATCCAGCTGTGACAGACAGACAGACAGACAGACTGAGTCACACCATAAGGGTTCCTTTTTACCATTTTGGTACGGAACCCTAAAAATGATGCCTTGTTTACGTACAAAAATGTTTTTTCTAATTATAAACCACATTTAATTAATTAATTTAGTCTTTGGTTCGTTTATCGATAATCGTGACCCCATCCCTAGAATAGATGAAAATTTAACGAAACTGACGTACCTAATTGCCTCACAATTAATGTATCTTTTCTCGAAACTGAGCCATTTAAACGCTTCATAAGGTGCAGATTCTAATTATTACTGTCGTCAGTATTGTCTGGTTCTGATGTTGTTTGACTTAATTACCCCACGCGGTGCTATTACATCAGTTTTCAGTTTTCACAACAAATTTGCTATTTTTTCAACGTTTTAATGCGATTTTTGAACTGAAAATATGATAGATAGATTAACAGATAGACTCTCATAAATACAGTTATTAAATTTACAGTACCTTTATTTTATGTGACGGAATTTCCCCGCCCTTCCTTATATATTTCGAAACAACTGGTCCTAAAAAAAAGAAATTCACACATTTCAAAAAAAAAAAAAAATAGAAGCGCCATCTAGCTGCGAATATAGCAAATACTTAAATACCAAAAGCACGAACCCTACTATAAATGCTTGAAAACCTCGTGGCGAGAAGGCGACATCTATATTTTTTTTTTATTTATTTGGTTCACCAACAGCTATTACATCGACACTTATTCTAAGTAATTTAGATTGTGTTATTATGCTAAATGCACAGCCAATTACAGGTAAACACCTCATGCAAAATGGCAAAAGAAGCTTTTCTACCTACTTAAATGTATATATTTTTTTTTTAATAATATAGTGCATATATGTGTGTATAGTGCATATTATGCACTATTACCTTTAACTACAGAACAAAAACAAAATCTATTTAGAGACAATACTTTTTTTAAAATTTAGTAGACTATCTGCATGTACGTCTAGTTTTCTAGAATAACTGTTATATAATTTGCAAATTCTGCATATGGGTGAGTTCGAACCGAATTTTGTTTTTCTGAAAGGAGGGCAAAGTGGTAGGATCTGGTTTCTCGGATATCTGTAAGGCACCTTAAATCTTATTTGGCTCAGTAAATCTGGACAGTCAATTTGGTTCCGTAATAACTTGTAAAGGAAGACAAGATCCAATCTATCCCTACGGCTTTCAAGGTCCATCATATGAAATCGCTCGAGCCTCGTCATGTAGGAACTTCTCTTACCCATCCCCTTAGAATATGCCAAGTGACCTAAAAATCTCTTTTGGATTCGTTCAATTCTAAGAGAGTGTGTAGCAAAGTGTGGCCTCCAAATTACACTGCAATACTCCAGGATACTACGCACAAGAGAGTTATACAACAGTATTTTTGTACCTTTTTTACGGAATACTTTTGCATTCCGTAGAACAAACATTAACATTCCTGAAGCCTTCTTCGTGATGTGGTCTATGTGGGGTAGAAATGTCAAATTGTTGTCAATTAACACACCTAAATCACGTACACATTTCCTTTCCTCAATAATAGTATTCTTTATGTAATACTCGGATGAAGAAACTTTCTGTTTCCTAGAAACTTTCATACAAAAACACTTGTCACAATTAATTTCCATCAAATTGACATCACACCAAAGCACCAACCTATCTAAGTCTTGCTGCATCGCTACAATATCGTCCTGGCTTTTTATAGTACTTACAAATTTTAGGTCGTCAGCAAATAAAAAAGGAGTGGAATTTAAAAAGCATCCCGATATGTAATTAACAAAGATATTGAATAAAATGGGGCCCAAATGGGATCCCTGCGGTACCCCTGAAGATATTTCATATTCGTTGGATTTAAAACCATTAACGACTACATGAAAATAGCGACTTGTTAGATAAGACTTAAACCACTTAAGTAATAGATTATCTACACCATACATGTGAAGTTTCATTATTAGTAGATCATGCGATATTCTATCAAACGCCTTACTAAAGTCTGTATATATTACATCGACCTATTCATTTGCATCTAAGTGGCTAACCAAATACTTTGTGAAACTAGCAAGGTTGGTAGTAGTCGACCTGGATTTGACGAATCCGTGCTGAGATTCAATCATTAATCATTCAATTTTATTTTTAACTTAAATTTTTTTAAAGTTATTTTTTAACGCGAGGTCTACAGCTCACGGAGCCACTAGTAATAATCTATTTAAGAAGTCCATATTACAACCAATTTAACTGCCTCTGTGGCTATTTTGAAAACTTCCAAAGTTGCTGTAATTTTGAAAGTTATTTGGAAAGTTTCCGGAAGTTATCCTAAAACATTCCAAAGTTTCGGAATCTTTCCGTAGTTTTCACCTTCTACCCGCTAGGCGTGACCACGCGCTGTACTTGCCACTTGCTGCCGATTTCGGCTTATGTGGCGTAATGATCTGTGATATTAGTTCAATTCATATTTAGCATAGTTAGTATATGTATATATATAGCCTATATATACCCAGCAGTGGGTGTCGTGCCGTGCGGCTGGTATGATGATGATTAGTACCTATATCTGTCAGCCTGCCTAGCATGAATGATTTATATCGCGTGATATAGCGTTTTATCGACACTCAACTGTCAAACTCCTTTGTCTTTTTGACAGTTAAACGTGATAAAACGCTATATCACGCGATATAAATCGGTCATGCTAGGCAGGCAGGGCCATACGGGCTAACGCATCGAACTTCGACAAGTCTGCCCGGCTTCAAATTAAAACAGATACATCGATTGTGGTACAAGTGTCTACGCAACTAAACAATATTGTGGGATAATTGAAATAGGAGCGATCTTGGTTGTGTGAAGCTGAGACTTTTATTGTAGTGGTGGCTACCTCGGCAGAACTCCGAGTAAACTGTATTGATTGATAATACTTCGTGCCAAATGCTCAAAGCAGCATTGGAATGCGATGCACCCGCATTCTAATGAAAATTGAAACAATATCTACCACTGAACTATTCAACACTTGACACTGGTAAAAATTACTTCCAAGTGAAAAGTAGATTGCCAAAACATAGGTAGATTGCCATAACAAAAATAAGAAGACGTGACGTCTGTCATCTATCTGTCACCTGTCACAGTCGCGCTTGCCCGTCAAATTTGCTGTCAAGTCAAACTCATACAAAACATTTCAAAGGAAACTTTAATTCTTATTTTAATTAAGTAAATAGATTATTGGATTTCATCTTTAGCCGTTTGTTTGGGGTTTTTTATTTCTTGCGGTTTGTTTTACGTTAAGCCACACATTCAATTCACTCAGGACAGGACTCAATAAACACCTAAATATTTCGTGAACTATGTGTACACTGTACCGCATAGAATCGTGTTTAAATATATTTTTTCCTATTGAATCCTGCACAATTATAATGTTATAACTAACGTGAAGTGAAACCTGCCTGCGTTGATAATAAGTAAAATGTCGGATCCTACCATACAAACATTTTGCTGTCACCATTCAGGCCGTCAAGAAGATATGGCTGTAAAAATTATGAGTGAATTCAACACAGATTCATATAACATCGTTTGTGTTGTTTCATCAACTATTGGAATTATAGGTTCCTTGTACCAGGTTAGTTTATTAATTGCCTAAGTATTTTTATTATCAAGTTTTGAAACAACAGTCATTAACTTCAATATTTACTTCCAAAGGTACTTCCACCGATTGTTACTAGGGGATCACAAAGGTGGCAAACTGCAGCGTCCATAAGAGGACGACATATAATCTTTTGGTTAGCTATTGCAGATTTGATGGCTTCATCAGGTGAATAGATATTAGTTCAATTCATATTTAGCATAGTTAGTATATGTATGATGATGATTAGTATATCTGTCAGGGCCGTACGGGCTAACGCATCGAACTTTCACAAGTCTGCCCGGCTTCAAATTAAAACAGATACATCAAGCCCCAATCAGGCCAAAATTGCGAACCCCAATTCGTGATGTCACACGACCATCAATATCTTCCAAATGACTTCGACAAATAGTTACAATACAAAATTCCTTACTTAAATTTATCTGTTTTAAGTTGAAGCTCGGCAGACCTGCCGAAGTTTGAAAAGTTAGCCGGTAGAGCCCCAGATCCATAATAGTAATAATATTGTTAACTGTGAATCCATAATCCGTATACACAACAGCCCAATGGTTATTTATTATTTTTGAGTTATTATTTCATACTTAATAATCTTTCAGGAGTCTTAGTGCGTTCTTCTTTGTGGTTGAAATACAAAAATATAATGCCAATGCCTGAAGATGACCTGAGTGTACTATTTTGCAGCATAACGTCTGTAGGTATCTGTATTTGCTTGTATGTCACATCACTTACTAAGACTTAAAATTGTTATTTAAAAAATAAACTTTATTTCTAAGGAACTGCTTAATATTCACTAATAATTTACGATGGAAACCTAAGAACCCTTTTAGAGCCACTGCTCTAAGGGATCTAAGATTAAAGATTAGAAAGACAATGTTAAACATCAATTTAAAATAATTAACTTAATCATTAATCAAATATAAGTAATAACATCTTCATAATTTCATCTTCTCAATTTCAGGCATGGACACAATACTTCTTTACAGCATCATGGTTCTGGACTTTGTTCTATGCAATAGACACTTGGCGCACTATAAAAAGCCTTGATTTTCACCCTGTGTTATACCATTCTATAGCCTGGGGTGTGCCCGCTGCTACCACTAGCATAGGGCTATCTATTCTTTACATTCCAAATGCTACGTAAGATAAAAATTTATTTTGACATAAATAACATTTTTGATTAGAAGCATGTGTTTCTTGTGATGTTCATAGACAAGACAATTTCAAGCAGAGTCTGTTTTCAGATGCCACAATTTAACATCAGTTTCAAGTGCCCTGTACAAAATATTGCCTAATTATTGTGCAACTTATTTACCTATTGCAATGGTTATGATAGTCAACCCAATAATGTATCTACTAGCTAGCAAAGATGTGGAAATGGCAGTTGCACTACCATTAGCACAGGTTTGTAATAATTACTTATTATATTAGCTTAATTCATTAAGGGCGTCCGCTGCGTTAAGAGAGACGCGGGCGTGGGTCGACATAGATAAGAGCTTACTTATGCACTGCAAGCATCTGTCTGTCAGAAAACCAGCAATCTATATTCCATATTCCCGGGCCGTTAGTCCGCGGCCGGCATCCCGCTTAACGTAGCGGATGCCCTAAACGCGAGATGGCTGCATGAGGCCAGCCAACAATGAAAATCTATTGTGTTTCAATTTGTCTGGCTTGACGGGTTAAAATCCATTCATAGATTTTTATGTAAATGTATACATTTACAAGGATGAAAATGAAACGCATTATAATGCGTTTCATTTTCATCCTTAATGACTGAAGTTAGCTACTATGGTCGTAGCCGCCGGCCCACCACTCGCCTCTTTCACTTCTCGCGCGATGTTCCGAGCCTATGTTTCAAACTTATTGACAAGCTTGTAACATATTGTACCTAGCTGTACACATAAAAAATCTATAAATCTATTTTACATGGACAATTTTTTCGAAACATCAACTACAGATGACGGCAAACTTCTTGAATAATGGCGTTTCGCCTGCACAGAACCATAGTAGAACACAGAACACTTATTTGAGATCTGCCTGCTTGGCAGTGGGGTATAATGGCAGCACCGTTTAGAGCGCGCTTGGTCGACAACAAGGGCAAACTTTGCCCTCATTATGCCAAAAATGTTCAAGTAGTTTGCCGGGATCTATATCTACCTTACCTTACTTATAAGCACCACAGGTAGGTTCGATCGAGGGTCCGACGGACGGTGTGGTACGTCGTGGTGGCCCGGCCACACGGTGGTTTAACTGTCAAAAGACAATGGAATTTGACAGTTGGGTGTCGATAAACCGCTATATCACATCACGCGATATATATCGTGTTTCGTCGGGCATGCTAGGGGGGGCTGGCCTGGCCGCCACGCTTCTATCAACCAACTAAAATTAGCTAACTTTATGACATTATTGTTTAAAACCAGTGTTTTAATTTTTTTCGCTATTATTTTAATCTTAAAACTTTTTATAAACTACTACAATTAATATATGTATAACTACTATCCAATGAAATTATTTTTATTTATTTTTACAGTTCACAAGTAAAGAACGGAGAGTTGTTGATGCTTTAAGACTGAAATTCTTACTGATTAATGTTGTCTTCTATATTTGCTGGTTACCAAATCTTATAAATGGCATACTATTATGGACTATGTGGTTTTATATGCCCGTAAATGTTATTATCACCATCTGGTATATTATGGTAAGTAAAGATTTGTAATGAAGTGTATTCCTACTATACTCAGCTGCAGCTTCAGCACAAAGATAGAAAAGCTGCTCAGAGTAAATCCCGAGCATGCACCACTGAGGTAAAAAGGGGTAATTAAATTTACTACATTCTAGAACAAAACCGAAAATTTAACTGCAAATGTCTGTCCTATTAGTAAATGTACAGCTAATGTAGGAATTGCGAATATAGGCTGATTATACTTATCTGCCTGCATAGACAGCCAGCCATTCATAATACATTGAAAAATTTATTGCACAAAAATAACATAACTACCTACCTACTTGCGAAACTAAGGCAAAACTGAGTTTTTTTTGTTTTTTTTTTTCAGGCACTAATGAATCCGATGCAAGCATTGTTGAATGCTCTCGTATACCGGAAATGGAACTTCCATAACCGCAGCAGCTTAGTTCGAAGTGTATTTGTACCGTCAAATAAAGAGTTTAATTTTTACGATGAGCAGTCGCCATTATTGGGATCTGAACCGGCCAGATTGCAGTTGTCTTCAATTCCGCCTAGTATTAATAACTATGCTACCATGTAAATAACTATTTTTTTGTGTATTGGGAGCATTTTTTAAAACATTCGCGCGATATATTGCACTAAACTTGCTTTTAAGTTAAACTACAGGGTCTTTTTGATGAATTTATTTTATACAAAACTTATGTTGTTTTATTTCCCTATAATAAGAAAATATATATATTTTTATCACTTATTTTATGATTAAGATAAACAATATCACAGTACTGTGTTACATTAGAGAGTAAACAAAGTATTAACATGGTATGATAATAATAATGGTATGACAAAATATATAATACTGAAAAGTTTTTACATTTTATTAATAAGTTGATATTTATTCTTAACAGATCTTATTATAATTTTTATTGACTATAATAACAAAGATTATTAATATTATTATACACTTAATTATCATCGTGCTCATTTTCCGGTGGGGCCATTGTTAAATCAGTCACATCCTTCACAATCATATGGGCAATTTGCCAGGCCATTTCTTCTTCTACTTTCGATGTAGCTGTTGGCACAAATCTGCTGACCATCTTCTTGATGACTGACTTATCTTTCTTGTCAGGATCAGGATCAAACTTTGATTCAAATCTACCTAAACTATTAATTCTTCCTAGAGTCAAGCCATCATTCTTTCTTTGCCATAAAGCATCAGCATTGTAAAGCTGATTGGAGTCTATTGTCATGTCAGGTACAGAATGATTTCGTTTTTTCTTTTGGAAGACTGGATCTCCCATAGCTAACAGTGTATTCTGAGTGCTAAAACTAAACTCACTACTACAATCTGATTGTGATCTATTATTTGATGACCATATTTGATCCACAGAGTGAATCATCTCCGAAAGATATTTGTAATATAATTCAGACTCTAAAAATGTCTTGACATACCTAGATAGTGTTTTGAACACAATTCTGTATGGCAAGTCAAAACAAGTGTGGTGAGGACCGCCGTCTATGCAAATATCACTTTCAATTTTTAATCTTATATATTGTGGGAATCCAACAGGGCTTGTTGCTTGCAGAGAGAAATATTTGTCATACAAAATGATAGCATCTCCTTGAGCTTGACTGGGATTACAAGGATTTCCATTGGTCAAATTATCCCTGAAATGCATTACAGCCATTAAGAATTCTAATAGATGTCTGCAGGATTCTTGTTCTAAATATTCTGTGAAATAGAATAATAAAGTATCATTATATAAAATGTCTTTTAGATTGAGAGAGCCATTTGTTAAAATATCAATTTGTGCTTTTATATAAAATGGGCCATTAGCAAAATCTTTAAAATAACTATTCTCAATCTGGTTGAAAACAATGTCCTGCACTGGTTTAAAGCAATCCTCTCTAATGGTTCCTTCTGGCTGGCATATATTAGATATAACAGACTTCCTAAAACTATCGGGCAGCTCTAACATGAAAGGAGCTTCTTGTGCCACATACTTTTTGAATAAAGTGATAGCTAAGTCTGTTACAGTGGATTTGTTTTTGTTACAACATTGGCTACAGCTATCTAGTAATATATTATCTCGTTCAGATAAGTTCACACATGAACTTGATGAACTAACAAATTTTTCACTGGTTTTACTTAATTTATTGTTGAGTTTATGTTTTGATAATATATTTTTAGAAAAATCTTTTGTCGCCAAGGGGGTATTGCAATTGCACTGGAATTCAAAACTTTTCGTCCGACTGATCTTACTACGGCTGTCAAACATCTCTATAGTGTTTGTATTTGATAACTGCACATTGAAATTTTCCATTTCCAACCAACATTTGACAAGCACGTATTTATCGATAGATTCCATAAACTGTATAAAGTATTTAATACATTTTCTTTCAATGAGTATATCATGTAAACTTAAACTTAACTTTGATTTCTTTTCAAATATATGCACCTCATCTGGAAAAGAACGATTAAGTAATTATTATAAGCGCTTAAAAATTTAACGATTGGGATCTTTGTATGATTAGAACGTACCTTCAACATCGTCTAATTGTGTATCCAAAAGAGTGGTAGTTAGTGAACTAGGGCCAGGCTCTGGTGGTCTTACAGGACATCCCGATTTACCTTTAGCTACAAGAATGTATGTGAAATTAAGTAAGAAATATAAACTGGATAAAACTAATCTTTTGACGATTAAGAATATCGACGTTACCTACCTGCACTTTTCCAGAACTTAATCATTCTTTGAAATTGTCGTTTGTAGGTATATCAACGTCAGCAGCCAGTTCTGACTAAAATTACGTAAATTCTTCATAGGTACCTACACTACACTATGCAGCGATAAGGTAAACAATAATATTTAGCATGAAGTGAAAGAAAACATTAATTCGATCAAGTATTTGTATGTGAGAGGATTGTGAGCAGGGGGGGTCGACTCTATTGTTCGGATTGAAATTTGCCTACAGGGGAAAACTTTGGTATTGCAAGTAAAAAAAAACATATTTTTCTATTATGGTAACCCGCAGAAATACCCGTCATGAAGTGTAAAGTACGAATGGTAGATTTTGTGTAAATAAAGGGCAGGATAAGATTTTAAGGAATTTGTTAATAATAAGAAGTAAAATTTGTAGGATATTCTTTAAACAAACTTTTTTTTAGCAATACATAATAAAACGTTTGGCTAAATATAAGACAAGCAATTTATTTTCATATGTGAATAAACGGTTGGCAGAAATGTGACTATTTGTGCTGGCAACACCAAGTCATGACATGACTTTTGTAAACAATAACAATGGTCGAGTTTGTTGGTGTTTATTGGCGATCTCGGTTTCAATTTCGTTAATATTTCGAATACTTATTAATTCTGATCATTTTCGCAAGTGTACGACGTTGAGTTTGAGCTTAGGTTCCTCCGTCTGTGTTTGTTAAGTGACAATTATAATTGTTGTTCATAATAACAGTGAATACGAGACAGTGACTCTAACCTAACCGACGTGTTAAACCTTTGATTACCTATTTTGTTCAACTTGTTAAAAATGTCTGATAAGGAAAACAGACGAAAATGTTTCAAGTGCGGCAAATCGCCTGCCTCGGACAATTGCAAACTATTTCGTTTCCCAAAACCTGCTACAAGAAACCTTTTGCGGTACGTATTTGCTAATGTTATCCCTACAAATTGTTCAACTTAACTGCGTATACGAATATTTATTGGCTTTTTAGTATCAATAAATACTCGTAATCCTAATAAATACTAAATGTTGAGTGATTTCTGAATGTGTTCTGAGGGTTTTTATCATGCTATGATAACCTATATTTAGGAAACATCACATTGTTCTGATTATAATACAAAGTAACTGTAGGTCGGAGAGTCAGGTTCTGTAACAATGTATAGCTAAAGAAGCATCTGGTACACAGAGAACTAATGAAATAATATGTGTTAATTTTTCAGTTGTACGATGTGGGCAAAATATCTTTTTCCATCAGAAGAGCACACTTCAATTGAGTTCCAGAAAAAGTTGTTTAGTGAACACCGAATGCTGTGTCAAGATCATTTTACTGATGATGATTTTACTGACAGTTCAAAGAAACGATTATTATATTCTGCAGTCCCATGTGATGTAAGTAATAAATTATTGATCCCAATATAATCCTTACTAAATATATTCTTACTAATATTATAAATGCGAAAGTCCGTCCGTTTGTTTGTTTGTTACGCCTTTATGACTTAACTACTGAAACGATCATTATGAAATTTTGCATAAATGTTCTTAGGGGTACAGAAACGGAAACTTTTCATCCAGAAAAAAGTACTGTTCCCGAGGGATAGCAAAAAAACTGTCCACGCAAACGAAGTCGCGGGCGGCCGCTAGTTATTACTAAATCAAATTTGTAGCATATTATGATAATGCTTACTTTTTATTATTGTTTCAGTTTGATAAGATAAAAATATATAACTTTTACTCTTGTACTTTTTCCATAAACATTATTGGATTTTCAGAAAAAAATTACTTTGTATTATTGCTCCCTTTGCGACACCTAGAAGACCTCTTCCAGGCTTTCTTATTATCTTCATTATATATATCAGTATCTAATAAAATAATAATTAGTCTCCATAGTACTAAATCCACTTATTTTATGAATCTCAAGACAGATGTTTGGATTTTATTTTATTTATATTGATTTTTTTTACTAAGTTTGTTTTGGGATTTATAATAATAAGCAATAAACAAATATTATTTTCAGTTTTATTACATTACAGATTCAGCAAGTGTCCATGGTGATACCACATTTTTTTAACGAGCCACAGCCGGGTCCCTCACAACTGGTCAAAGAATATGGCCCTATTTCTCAAGGCCCAGAAGCTATTTCTTCTAAGGCTGGTGATTCACAAGCTGTTGAAAGAACACCCTTAGAAAATATATCCAACACAAGTTATTGTGGAAAATCGAATTTGGAAAAAGTAGAAACATCTTCTAAACAGGAGCCCAAGTTAAAAACAGAAAAAGAGAAGTACCTTTATAAGAAATGTTCGAAATATTTAAAACAATTATGTCAATTACGAAATCGTATGAAGAACATGAAAAAGAAAGCTATATTAAATAACCTCACTGATAATAATGCTGTGAAGAAGTTGGAAGAAAAACTATCTCCTACATTTGCTTTCCTTTTGCAAGCTCAAATAAGGAATTGTAACAAGTCCACTGGTTGCAGGTGGACAAAAGAAGAAAAAATTGTAGCCTTGAGGCTTTACAAAAGATCACCAACCTGCTACAGATTGTTAAGAAGACTGTTCCAATTGCCTTCACCTGGTACTCTTAAGGCATTACTCAATAGGATTCCTTTTGCTGTTGGCATTGCCAACCCTGTGCTTGAAGTAATATCAAATTTTGTCAAACACCAAGAGCCTTCAGACAATCATTTTATTTTAATGTTTGACGAAATGTCTTTAAAAAAAACATTAATTATAATCGAAGAGAAGATTTCATCGAAGGATATGAAGATCATGGGCCACAAGGAAGGTCCCCAAATGTGGCATCATATGCCTTAGTATTTATGATAGCTGGAATAAGGAAGAAGGTGAAACAACCTATTGCACATTATTTTTCAAGCAGTTTTTCAACTGCTGATAGACTGGCTGTGCTTATAAAAGAGGTAAATATTTTAGCACCTAACACAAGTGCTTGTTTTATGTATATTATTATATAACTACTAGATAAACCTAAAACAATATTTAATGTTAATATTCCAGATTTTGCATCAGTGTTTTGCAGCAGGCATTCAAATATCTGCCACTGTATGTGACATGGATGGAGTAAACAGGCGAGCTCTGTCTATTTTGGGTGCAACTAAGGAGCACCCACGTATAATTGTCAATGGAAAAGAAATTGTCACATTGTTTGACACACCTCATCTATTAAAATGTTTTAGAAATTTATTCCTAAAATATGATATTGACTGCATGGTGGATATTTCATCTGGAGATAAGAGAGGAAGAGGTATAGTTTTAATGCTTATTAATCCATGCATTATTAATCAAACTTATTATTTAGAATTCGAGTTACCAATTTATATTGTTACTAATGATATTCTTTGGTTTCAGGTGTAGCAAAGTGGTCTCATATTAAAAATTTCTTCGAACTTGATAAACAAAACAATAATTTTGTATTTGCCCCTGCTCTAACAAAGGATCATTTAAACCCAAACGCCAAACAAAAAATGCGCGTGAAACTAGCCGCTCAGGTTTTAAGCCATACTGTGGCAGCGGGGATCTACGCCAAAGTATCTGATGGTAATAATAATAAACAATAGTTAGGCCCCGATCACAGGTTTTGGATAGCACTCTGACTTAAAAGTGGGACAGGATTGTATGAAATTATCTGCCAGATAAAGGCCAGATATGACAATTTGTGACATATCCTTAACCTGTAATTCTGGCCCTTATAGCGTATAATGTAAACTTTAGTTTACATTAACAGTAATTTTTACTGTTGAGCTTTATATGTAGAAAATAAATTGTGAATTGGTTAGGGATATTTTACAATATTGACGATATTTATTTATTTCAGGAACACTTACTCCTGATGCAGCTGTCACAGCAAGTGTTATAGCAAAAATTGATAAGATATTTGACTGTTTAAACAGCGACACGCCCGACCTGCGACGCGGTAAACTACACGCTACAAATATGACGGCGAAAACTCCACATCTGCAGCTGTTTTCGGAAATGAAAAAATTTTTTGGTACTTTAAAATTTGTGGGTAGTCCACGTGTCCCTCCGTCACAGGATGGATGGATTTGGACTATTAATGGGGTAGAACGTTTATTTAAAATATTGTCTACTACCCAAAATATTAAAAGTCTGGCCACTAGACGTTTGCAACAAGATCCAATAGAGAATTTGTTTGGTTGCATTCGTGGCAACTGTGGCTCCAATGCCAACCCTACTGTAGGCCAATTTGTGGCTGGACTTAAAACCGCTATAATAAGCAGCATGGCCCATATTGGGACCACTGGGAATAATTGTGAAACGGACAACAACATAATTATAAATAATTTTACAACTTTTTTGTCAATTCCACAACCCACTGAGGCGAATGAAGATTTGGACACAGAGGAAATGGTAGTGGAAGGTCCATTATCTACTCCCATTTTGGATATTGGTGATACTCCTGAAGTACAGGCTTGTGCCTATGTATGTGGATTTTTATTAAAAAATATAGCTAATTTAGACTGTAAACACTGTAATTCAGTCCTTGTATCGAAAAATGTAAATATTGTTCATATGTTTGTCCAATGCAAAGAATATAATGAATATAAAAAAAGTTTACATTATGCTAGCCAACCGTTAATTGCTTGTGTAGAAGCATGTGCAACAAATATTAACTTGTATTTAGAAGAGAATGGGTATAAGAAAGAATTGAAAAAATATTTAATAGAAAATTTAAAAACTAGTGTTAATTTCGAATTTCTCCATAGCTGCCACAAAAATGATAATATTAATTTTATTGTCACAAATGTTTTTCATATATGTGTGAATAGATTCTGTACCCTTAAAAACCGTCTGTTTGCAGACGAAGCATCAGCGTCTGCACTTAAACGCAAAATGAATATAATTTTGCATAAATAAGCAACATGCCAGATTATATTCATTTTTTGTGGCATTCATGTTTGAAAACAAGTTGAACTGACCTAATTGTAAAATGTTTTAAGTATACCTATTTTATTAGCTACTAGAAGTACCAGGACTACATAGTTACAAAGAAGTAACCTATTACAGGAGTAACTAATGTTAACATACTAAAATCTAACAGAAGTTAGCTTCTCAATAGTTATGTGGCCCTGGTACTCGAGAGTTTCCACTTATCCCTAAATAGTGCATTAAAATCAGTTAAATATTATTAGATAAACAAACAACCAGATATTTTCTACTTTTGCTTGCCCTTTGAACTTAGAACTCATAAATAATAGAAATTAGATAAGTTGTCCAAATTACAATTTACTATCTCTGATAGTTTTGTGATCAACCGATAACTTTTATCCAAAAGATATAATGTCGTAGAAAAAATATGTTATTCTGTTTGATGTCATGGACACTAATAGAATATTTTGTTTAACGGGTTGACTTTACACCTAATGTTATGTTCTTAAATAAGTCATATTACTCATGGATAAATATTTATTATGCACTATTATTTCATGCAATAAACATGTTTGGGAACATTTTTCTGTTTTATTTTATATTTGATGGGCAATATTGCTTACGAATTCTATCGATGGAGGTATAGGCAATTTCACTTGTAAGGAAACTTTATGGTAAAACTTACCATAAAGTTTTCTTACATGTGAAATTGCCTATACCTCCATCGAAAGAAATCTTATAAGAAAGTATTGTTCAAATGTTCCCGCCATAGAGTTTGTGGTGGGTTGACTATAGGTGACACTAGAAGCGTACTTCCGGTAAAAACGGAAACCCATTTCTTAACAATGGAGTTGTTATTCTTCTCCGCTAGGAGTATGTGTTCTGTGATTGTGAGGCACAGAACCACAGAACACATAATAGTGACAGACGAGCACAGAGCCCAGAGGAAATAATCACGACCACAGAGGAAATAATCACTATTCGACGTTTGTAAAATAAAGTTTTTTTTGGCTTGGATACAAAACTTTTGCCTATCTTGGTCTTTGTGTTTTTTTTTGCAGAAGACCAAAGTGATTGATTACATCCTCTATGGTTGTTAGGCGACGTAACACGCATGGTAAATACCGTAAACAGTTGTGATCCATCAGGGGGCTTACCATCAGCAAATAAGAAACCGTTCAGTTCAAAAGCAGGCATTAAACAGGACTGCTTAAAGCCTGCTTTCATACTAACCGTTGAGGTCATAGTACGAAAAAGTAAGGCAGTTCAATATAAGCCCTGCTATAAGAGCTCTTAGTAAGGCCCCAGGGGGCTTACCATCAGCAAATAAGAAACCGTTAAGTTCAAAAGCAGGCCTTAAACAGGGGCCTCACTATTAGCTCTTATAGCAGCGCTTATCAATATAAGCGCCTTACTTTTTCGTACTATGACCTCAACGGTTAGTATGAAAGCAGGCCATAAGCAGTCCTGTTAAAGGCCTGCTTTTGTACTGAACGGTTTCTTATTTGCTGATGGTAAGCCCCAGGACTGCTTTCACACTAAATTACTAACCATTGAGGTCATAGCACGAAAACCTAAGGCAGTTCAATATAAGCCCTGCTATAAGAGCTCATTGTAAGGCCGCAGGGGGCATTGGCGGATCCAGGGGGGGGGGGGGGGGGCATGGCCCCCATGAGGCCCCCATGAGGCCCCCACGAGGTTGATTACCATTGCGGATTGCATTGAATTTTGAGGCTGAATAATGGTGCTCTCGTGCTATCCTGCTGACTATCGCTCGAATTCGGAACAGTTATTACGTTAAAATTTATTTATTGAGATAATTTATTAAAATTATTATTTTCCGTTTACTTAATTAGTGGATGAAACTGACTAAAAATCGCGCTGCGCGGCCATTTTATTTACTATAGATAAGGGTACATACAAGTGGCTAAACTGACAAAAATCGCGCTGCGCGGCCGTTTTTTCTATAGGCAGTATTTTTTTCTAAATCAGACATTTTGTGCATCCTAGGCAGGGATCCCTTACTTAGACCTAGACCCGAAGCTCCGAGGGCCCCCCCAAAATTTAAATCCCGGATCCGCCCTTGGCAGGTGGCTTACCATCAGCAAATAAGAAACCATTCTTAAGCCGTTCAGTTCGAAAGCAGGCCTTAAACAGGCCTGCTTATGAACTAAACTCGAGCTAAAAAAATCGAGGTCATGGTACGAAAAAGTAAGGCAGTTCAATATAAGTCTTGCTTTATGAGCTCATAGTAAGCCATGTATATTCAATTCAGGGGCCTATTTCATAAAATAATGGTAAATTCACTATAATGATATAATAATTCTACCCCATTATACTACGATTATGGTGAATAGGCCCCTGATAATAGGCTAGTTGACAAAATTTCAATAACTGCTTAATATTTTAGCTTATTAGGCATTTTATCGAAAAAAAGGTTTATTTATTTTTAATCGAGCGTTTACATTATAAATTTCGCGTTTTAAAAAACCAATTTTAATTTGGTTCCAAAACGCACAAGACTGTCATGGCGTCTTGAATGACGTCACGCCGTGCAAAACAAACAAAAGAGCGATCGTGTCTTCGTACGTTATAGCTAGTTTTTATCGTTTAAAAATGAATTTCTCATATTATAAGTACTGTATAGTGCCCCAGTGTGATAGCACGACTATAAAAACGCCAAACCGGTTATTTATATATGTTCCAAACAATGGAGAAATACGGAAAAAGTGGCTAAAACTTGCGTTCGGTTGTGGTTAGGTTGCACTCGGAGTGTAGGTTTGGAACGCGCCTCCGGTAGTGATACTCGAAACGTCAAAGACAAGATTGGAGTTTCGCACGGCGTGACGTAACGCTTTCTGATTGGTGTTCACTGTCACGTGACTAAAGGTTTCATTTTACGAAATTTATTTTTTAAAAATATTATTAATCTTTAACGCTTTTAATAATTAAAATTGTTTGTTATTTTCTCCATAATATAATTAATCATTATAAACCCCTATCCATTATATTTATTCTTAATGGAAACAAGCCTATACTGATGGATCACAGTTGTAGCCTTCGCCTTTGGGATTTTTTTTTAATTTGTCGATTTTTTAAAAATTATTCCCACTAATTTGCCGTTTACAGGGGTCAAGTTGTTAAGGACTTTAGTTAAAATGAAGCGTGTAAACAGCCAATTAAGTAGTAAGTTACCCATTAAGTGGGCAAGTGATTAAATAAAATAGAATCTAGTCTATTTTTTGAGAAAGACCGCGTCGCCCGCAGTAGCGGGGGGTCCCCGCTGGGCGTGGCCACGCACTGTACAAACTTGCCACTTGTTGCCGATTTCTCCCGATTTCGGGAAATATTGAAAGTAGTCTGGATTAAATCGGGACTTTTCGGGTATTTTGGACGTATACATAGGTAATATGAAAATAAATAAATATAACCAAACATTCAATGGTATGTGAAACGAGAATATTAAAGAAAACAACCCGGATTTCATAATGTTAATACGGTCGAAAATCTCACAAAATTAAAAACATTGGGCGGAGCGGCCGGCAACGCCCCGACGCGGTCGGTGAATAAGAAAATCTATAAAATATTGGAGGGATACTTACCTAACTCTGTTGCAGCTGTGTGTGCCGTATTAAAGTTTTGTGTTGATTTCGTATTTAATAAAAAATAGTTTAAAACTAAAACAAAAATTTCAACCAAATAAAAAAAAACAATAAAACTAGGTAGGTAGGTAGGCGCTCTAATTCGCCTACAGGAAAGGAAACAAAAACAACTACTTCAGTCTCTGCCATGGACTTACCGTCTTATCAAAGACCAAAGAATATCTCCAACTTTTACAGGCATCCAACAAAGCCAAATCTGTCATCATAATTTATATATTTTATTGCACTAATAATAATTGTTACATAATTCATAATAATAATTGTGAGCAAAGGTGGACTTTTCTCTATAGAGATCTCTTCCAGCCAACCTAAGAGGTGTCAGAGATTTACAGTAAGCGGGCACATAAAGTGCATGACATATAAAAAATAATAATTAAAAAATAAGACAATAATACAAAAACCTATATATACTTATTTTTTACTTTCCTTATATTCGAAATATACTATATCTCGTTCAAACCAATTTTCAGTGAAAGTTTATATTAAGATCTATAGCATATATTTTTTTTTGATTTTTCACTCACCTATTTCAAAAGTTAGAGGGGGGGCGGGGACACACATTTTACAACTTTGGCAGTGTTTATCTTTCAAACGGTTAACTTTGAGAAAAAATTGTCTTGGGAACTTCAATGTCATTTTTGAAGACCTATCTATAGACGTGTTGGTATGAAGAAAAATTTATTTTTCAGTTTCAGTTCCATGTATGGGTCCCTTAATCTTTATTTTTTTATTATTTTTGTGTTAAAATCGTTATGCGGTTAACAGAAAACATCTACCTACTAAGTTTCAACTGTGTAATTCTAATACTTTCGGAATAAAATGGCTGTGACATACGGACGGACAGACAGACAGACATGACGAATCTATATGGGTTCCGTTTTTTGCCATTTTGGCTACGGAACCCTAAAAAGTGACTATAGTTACGAAATCTGGCGAGCTGCGTATTTGGCGAGTTGCGATTGTCGAGTTGCGTTTTCTGATGAAACTTTTATGACGAATCGAACGAAATGCATGGAGCGCACATGCGCATAGTACCTACCTAGGTCTTCTATGTGGCTAGCGTGCCTTCCATGCATCGACATCATAATCCTACATTTTAATGAGAGGTTACCAATGATATCCTATCATACAATACACGTCATTTCTGAATGAATGAATGTGCTTAACCAATTTCAATTTCCATTTGACTATGAAGAGTTCCTTATTGTGTATCTTTAAAATCCATGGTCCAACGCCTATGAAATTAAATTGGTATCATAAACAATAAAGTGGTCGAACATACTCTTTATCTATATGTAATGGACGCAGTAGGTAGGTAGATACCTAACCTACCTACTCTTATATCAACGACAGTATTTTTTAGTATACCTACCTACATACCAACGGCGGCGGTACGGTAATTAATGCTTCTGCTTGTGAAGTAGGTAATTTAAAATACTCAGCTTTAACCTACATAGGTAGGACCTACCTAATATATTTTTTTTCTTTCATGAAACATGAAGCTAAAAAATCCGCTGGAGAAAAACTTTAAGCAATCAACTGGAGTATTATGGTAGATCTTTAGCTTAATTTTACTACAAATTAGGTAGGTACGTGTATCAATTTTTAATCTTCTTAGCTCATTGACGGTTTGATTAAGTCTAGGTAACTGTCGATAAGGCAATTATCTGCGGTCCTTACGCAATCTGAGGACGCGATGCAATGTTGAGGCTATCGACCTTCCCACGGTTACTTGAAATAACTGTTAGTTGTTGTAAATAACTTGATGTCAAGTGTAGTGCGCAGGGCGGAGGCTCCGAGCCGCAGTCGCACCTGCAAGACGGACCCGTAAAGCCATCGCGATAAATTTAGCATACACAAAGCAAAATGTTCCTGTTCGTAAATTTTTTTATTTCTGTTATTTTGATAGAATTTGCATTTGCGGCTTCTACATACGATCAGAGTCAAACGGGAGACCTTAATATTCAGGTGGACTTGAAGGATGTGCAAATTATAGCTTTAATGAAAAGTGGTAAAGAAGAATATGTGGTAAGTGCCTATGTTTTTTTTTAACTTTGCACGCTTGTTTTAATACTAAGATAGGTACCTACTTATAATGATTACTATGTAGGTATAGTGTAGTAAGTATAAAATACTTCAAAAATAACGGACTAAAATTAGTAGTTATAGGTAGGTACCTACCTATCATCTTTAAATAGAGTTGTTGGGTAGGTAGTGTAAGTAACAAATAAAAATTGGTTGTTGTAAATATTTTTTGTAACACAACTGTTTCGTAAAAAGAAGTTTTAGTCTAAAACTCAAGTAATATATACGTGGTAATACTCATTCAACTATTTTAAGAATACCTACTAAGTACTAGTTATTCAGAGCGATCTTTCTATTTTAGTGACAACTTTACGGCATACTATACATTCAAGTTTTAGCCATAGGTACTTACACATTTTATTTGAAAAGTGGCAATTTTTAACGTATATTTTATACAATCACAATTTTGTCGCAAACATAATTAACCGCTCTGCTTGGTTTAGTATTTAAGTATCCGATTAGATAACTGTCGCCAGTATATTTTTCAGTCGTACGATTAATAATAACCCAAACTTATTGTCACGTTACAGGATTACGATTACGCCTACGATTACTCAGAAATGACTATCAAGCCTCAAAACGGTACTACACCAAAACCGTTAAATGTAAGCAGCAGCATCGCAACAGATGTTTTAAAAGATAACACCACAATTGAAACAACGGTCTCGGTTGAAACGACAGTTGTACCAATAAAAAACAGTACTGGGCAAAATCTTGATACAGCAAGCGCCACTGATCAACCTCTAGTAATTAATGAATCGACAACAACGAAAACCGTCGCAGAACAAACGACAAAAACTCAGATTCCGGAGGTTACTGTGGCTGCTGCTCCCGTAACTACGAACAGTACAAATTGCAAAAGAGGATTCATACTCAATCAAAAAGGAAGCTGCGAATTTAAACTTCAAAGTGCATCAAATGCGTAAGTATGAATGTTCATCCATATTTAGCAAAGATTATTCATTCTTCTCATTTTTAAATAAAAAAAATGTGTACAGCAAAGTTAACGTAATATTAGAGAGATTCAAATCCTAATCAACTCGTCATTATCATTTTAGGAAGTTACCGAATTACGATTTTGCGAAAGAGCTTTTCATGTTGCGTAGGTACGCATATTTTTGGATAAAGAACAGCGAATTCTCGTTTACAGCATTATCTTGTTTTGTTAGTATCGAATACCTAGGCACTTATGTAAAAATATTTCTCGTTTCAGACTGCTAAAAATAATTAAGTTATCTCAAAAATTAAAGAGAAGAGAAAACAGAAAAGAAGTCGAGGAAAAAGTTAAACAATGAAACTGACATTAATGTGGATGGCCGAGGCCGAGGCATGACGAATGTTAGTGCCTGCTGCTTCAATTTGACTGTAAGCAAAGAGACTTGGAAGGCGACGTAAAATTAAGAATTTGTATAAGACTGCAATAAATTATATTTCTCTTTAATGTGCTTATTTTCGACGTAAAATAGAAATATTTGTTTTATACCATTATACCAATAATCCAGCAACTAAAATCGTCATAAAATAAATCTTAGTACATTGTTCACCGAGAGGAGAAAAACACCCGAGATCGGGAATCGTACTTTCTCTCGATATCTATCTATCTTTATACTACACCTACGAGGAAAATAAAAAACTAAATCTTTACTAATTGAAATTTATATTTAATTTTTGCAGTTAGTGTATAAGTTTTATTATATTTTTTAATTTATTTCTGTGGTAAAAGGTTATCAATCAGTATTTTTGCTGTTTCCTTCAACTGCGGCGGAGTAAAAAAATTGGTTTTTGATATTTAGGTTACCGGCGCATAGTCTTACCCAAAATTAAAAAAGAAAAACCACGTAAGAAATGGATTTTCATACACTTTTCTCTCCCGCTCAGATGCGTTTTCTCCCCGCATATTTGTTCGATATGCAATGACGTACTTTCTACCGTAAATTTGATAAAGTATCAAGGTACTTTCCGAGCAGGTGTAGTATAAAAAATATTCCTTATCCAACCATCATTACCCACCTACCTGTATAAAAAAGGAATAAAGATAACAGCAACCTTTACAGACTTAAGACCTATTTTTTATGTAGTCTCTTCAACACTTTAATTAGTTTAATTTAAGGTTACTATACTAGGTACTTTTAGTACTTACTACAGTTACTAGTAGTATAGTCTTTTACTTTATCCATATTGCGTAGGTACTAGACTAGGTAGGTACAGTGAATTACAAGGGATGCGCAAAATAAACCGGTTTCGTACAAATATCGTTTATTCCTCATTGACAACCTGGTTACGATGGTTCCATATCCATAGACAGCCGAAAGGGAAAAGTGAGGCTTGCGTGTAAGTTTTAAAATGTCCAAACGTTATAAGCGTTACTATTGTACAGTAGGTACCTAGATACAACTATTGCATTTGTTAGAGATTTAAATCTAGATCTTATTGTCATAGCATCAAGGGATCACACTCAGGTCGTCATATACGCATTTCGCCACTTTTCAAAACAGATACTTACTCAACTCTTCAAATACGCAACTCGCCACACATGCGATTCGACAGACAAGCAGTTCGTCACAAACGCAACTCGCCACATTTTTTTCGTTTTAATACAATGTGCCTTCTGTCTGCCCAATCTTTATCTAATTTAGTCCTCATCTTGCTTTTGGCCACCCAGCGTGCAATGGAGAGCCATGCTCGGCGTTTCCCCGCGTGATCGAATCCGAAATGAGGAGATCCGTAAGAGAACTAAAGTCGCGTTAGAGTATAATATATTCTGTGAGTAAAGTAAACGACATCGCTCGAAGGATTGCTCAGCTGAAGTGGCAGTGGGCTGGACACATAGCGAGAAGAACCGATGGCCGTTGGGGCGGAGGTTCTGGAATGGCGATCGCGCACCGGACGACGCTCCGTGGGTAAGGTCCCCGACAAGGTGGATACCGACGATCTTCCCGCGACGAAGGTCGCGGGAAGATCCGCTGGATGCGGACAGCGCAGGACCGCTGGATGCGGACAGCGCAGGACCGATCGTCGTGGAGATCCTTGGGTCTACACCCAGCAGTGCATGGGTGTCGTGCGGCTGATATGATGGTGATGATGAAAGACTGTGCAGACACTTTTGCGAGGTCAATAGCAAGATGGGTGGTCAAATTAGGGTTACAGGTACGTTTTTCCGAGAATAATAACTTTAATTGAAAAAATAATGCAAACATTAAGATTTTTTATTATTATTCTCTAATAAAAATGTTTTTTTTTACGAATAAGTAGAGCCTTATGACTGGGCAAGTTGGGCACATTGTATTAAAACGAAAAAAATGTGAAGAGTTGCGAAATCTGGCGAGCTGCGTGACTATTATGTATGACGAGATGCGAAATCTGACGAATTGCGATTGTGTAGACTTGCGTTTTCTGGCGAAATGCGTATATTATGAATTATGACCACTTGTTTTTATGACGACGCCGACCTGCGTGTGATCCGCATCAAGGACTATCAATACTAACTCGAACATGGTAGTAACGTTTGGACATTTAACAAGGCCTGCTTATCACTAAAAATACAGTTTTCAACTTTGCAACAAGGAAATAGGTAGGTAATAAGGTAAATAGGAAGTATTGTATTGTATTTCATGTAAAGTGTCAATTCATTTCATACTATTTTGAAGTAGGTAAGTACTAAAAAAAGGAATTATCGAGTTTGAGAATATTATTTTTTTGTAAAAAATTAAAATAACTGTTGAAGGAAGCACTGTCATTTCTATTGATGTTATGAAGAGATGTTTACAAAATGTCACTAAGGAGAAATGTTTTCTCTGAAAGATGCTCTACCTACTGCCACAATTTCTTAAGGTTAATGGGGTTGGTAAACTTTTTCGAAGAGAATTGTTTTATATTTTTTTTTGATAGCACAAGTTTAAAGAATAAAGAAAATAATATTATGATTTTTTTATTTTACGTTGTTAACTAAATATATTTTTTTATATTATTATCGCGATAAAATATCAAACATACGGCTGAACACGAAGTTCCTTTGCATTTTCTGATTTAAAAAACTGATTGACAGATTTGACAGACAGTGACAAAGAGTAATCATACCTTTGTTTTTTTTGTTTTGAGCAACAACATAGAAAGTCTTTGGAGCAAAGGCATAACCTACGCATACAGCCGTAATAATGATTTATTGTACTATGCTGTAAATTAAAAATTTAAATTTTTATTTAAATTAAAATGAAGCATTTTAAAATTCCGCAATTTGTTATTTCTGACTCCAAAGCCAAAAGCTACCAGAAAATATATAATTCACAACAGTTTTGGAAAAGTTTACCAACCCCATTATCACGTGACTCGCTATTGTAGGCACATAATACACAATATATTTTAACGTGTTCCGACAACACAACTTGAGTGTGTACAAATAAGTGAATAAGTACATACTAAAGTTGTATTCGGCAAATACTACAAGCATATTGCATTTAATGAGATAATTTTGCTTTGATAACATAGTTCATAGTGAACTAGTTATTCTGTGACAATTGCCATTAGTTAACAAACACGCTAAAATATATTGTGTAAAGCTAAAATCCTGGGAAACCATGTTATGTGCCGAGCTATGTAGCGAGTCACATGCTAATGTTTAACCTTAACAATCAATATTCTAGTGAAAATATATAAGCATGTGTTTTTTGGTGGTAGTGGGAGTTATTTGATCATAATTATAGTTGAAACTACTAAACCCTTAAACTATAATAATTATTATGTATTTACAATAAACAGTATTTTCTAAAATGTCAAGATGTTGAATATGATGTGCACATAATACCATACAAGGGACGGGAATCAATTTTTTTTTGTACTCTATGATAATGGTGATAAAAATAACAAACCATAAATTGCAAGATATACAAATCTTTTCTATACTTGCGTGCAACCAAATCAACTCAGTTCAGTAGGTTATTTTCATACAAATGTGTCCTCATTGGGGTCTCTTATTACACTATTTTAATGTGAATTTGTGTAGTAATATTTATTACCATAGATAGGCCTTATTCTCACCTCTCAAATTAGAAGTCCAAAATTAAATAAATAAAAGAAAATTAAATAAGTGTGTCTTTATGACCACTCCTGTATTTGTTTTTCTTCAATATTTTTCATGGTTTAAGTACCATACAATGTAATATGGAGTTTAAATCAAGTCATGTTATACCGTAATTGAAAAAAAATACTTATTATACTAAATGAAATTTGAGCCCTTTTTGTATAACATCATAACATGTGAGTTAATTTGGTTGCACACAAGTTCACAATACTTGTCATGACTATAATAAATAAAATATAATACCATGATTTTACAATTTGCAGAGACAAAACAAGAGGGGAACAAAAGCACCAATAGTGATAAACACTGGGATTAGAACTGAGCTTTCATCCATTGAATAAGGATCGGGTTGTTGGGGTCCGCTCGCTCGTTGGGATTTTGTGTTCTTTTCTTCAACTTCTTCCTTCTGCTCTTCAGCTTCATTCTCATGCCACACTAATGGGGGCAGCTTTGGTACCTCATCAATGGTTCCCCTCATTACATACAAAGCATTGATTTTAGGGTTGTCTCTGTAACCTTTGATAAATTCCACTTTGATCTTACCCCCTCTTATGTCAGACTCTTCTTCATTATAGTACAGTTTTCCATTTTTTATAGAGTATGGTACATACTCATCATGAGCAACGCCTCGGCCTACTTTATCAAATATATCTAAATCAGCAACGATAGTGTGGTCCCCATTGAGAACAACATCAAACACTTTCATATTCGGGGCACTGAAATAGACTTCACTGAATTTTAATACCAGGACATAATCTCCATCTTTATTAGCAGGTATATCGTAGCCGAAAGTGCTGTGGTGGTATCTCTCGGTTTGATACAGTATTTCGTCTTTTGGGTTCACTCTTCCTATCATAACCAATTGCTTTCCATAGTCAGAAGCAGTTCCAACCCTGCCTTGTAAAGGGTCTTTTTCGTAGTGCACTCCGTAAATGTCAGTGTGGGCAGGACCACCAGCGTTAATTGCATAAATAATTTCCCCTAACCCAGTTGCGCTTTTTAACCACAAACACAAGATTAATGTGTAAAATAAAAGTGGCATTTTAACGACAATTGTGATGCACACCTTATGTTTAACTACTATGATTTTCACTTGAGTAAATACACTAAAAAGATCGCGCTAACATTAAACTAAAAAAAGCGCACCTTGTCTTCAGAAACGATCACTTTTCAGTTTTTGCAAAACCGGCATAATCAATCGCACGTACTTTCCATAAGTCTGTGCCATATGTACAGATTAATAAGCGAGTCAAGTTGATTTTTTTTTTTTTTCGTTCCGTAGAACAGGCTAAGGTAATAGACCATGCTGCCTCGTCATTAGTTATATATTTTTCTTAAGTAGAGTTTTTAAAGTTTAATTCATTAGTTTTTTTTTGGTCAATCCGTGAAGAAAAGGCAAGTCATATTTCGTTAGTAGTCAATCCAAGAATATTTTATCACTAGAGCTAGCAAAATAAGCCAAAGATAAACGTCAAAATTCAATAAGTTATTCTGTGAAGAAAAGTCATGACATCTGACATGACATAATGAATGAATTTGTCACATTTTGTCAATAAATAAAAAAAATGCACTTTGCACAACAAAACATATTACAACATTTATACTATAAACGATAGATATCTACATTTTAAGAAACAAAAACTAATATATAAGTAATATTATAACAGTATTGTACTGTACATACATGTGTTAACATTTAAATTTGCCCTACAGTACTTATAACATATTTATACAGAGGTAGAAAAGTATCATTATTTACAAGAAGAGCCTGGATGGAGCGCGGTACCGAATCTGGACAATCATATATTTCGATCAGCTCATCCATCAGCACAAGGCGCTGAATGCCAAAGGATGGGCAATTAAAGAAAATGTGATCCAAGGCGAGTCAAGTTGAGTGAGCTGAGGCGCGTTCCAAACCTAAGGCGCGTTCCAAACCTACACTCCGAGTGCAACCTAACCACAACCGAACGCTCTAAGGGCGTTCCAAACATTTGAGCGTGACGTTCGGTTGACACAACCGTGTCGTTCCAAACGTCAGAGCGTTGCAACCAAACAACCATCAAAAATGATGGTTGTAAAACGCTCTGACGTTTGTCTATAGAAAAAATGTTAATGTCATTTGACATAATTTTTTGTATTTTATTATTATTATTATTATTAATTGACAGGCAAGCAGTTGAGACAACAGCCTGCCTAGCATGACCGATTTATATCGCGTGATATAGCATTTTATCGACACTCAACTGTCAAATTCTTTTGTCTTTTTGACAGTTAAACGTGATAAAACGCTATATCACGCGATATAAATTGGTCATGCTAGGCAGGCTGATAAGAGCCTGTATCCAGTTATATCATGAGTCGAGTTTATCTATCATTGGTTTTTAAATATTTGTCCAATCTATTCTTAAACTGATTCGTATTCTGTGCAGATATCACTTCTTCTGGCAACTTGTTCCAAGCTTCAACTACTCTATTATTAAAGAAATGTTTATGTGGATTGTTTCCTGGTAGTGCCTTTGATAATTTGAGATGATGGCCTCGTAGGTGTATGTTTCGTGAGTACTGGAATAGTTGTTTATCAAAATTCTCTATGTCATAGTGTCCATGCAAGATTTTATATGTTTCTATTAAGTCCCCACGTTCCCTGCGTTCCTTTAAAGTTGTGAGTTTCAGTGATTCCAGTCTTTCCTCATATGGTTTATTCTTCAAGGCTTTCGGGACTTTTGAGAACCTACGTTGAACTTTTTCTAGTAATTGAATATCTTTCTTGAAGTATGGACTCCAGATTTGAAAAGCATATTCTAAAATCGGCCTTACATAGGTTTTGTATATTTTCAGCATCATTTCAGGTGTTAAGTACGCGAAAGCTTTTCGGATGAGGTAAATGAAACTGTTAGCTTTCTTGGTCACAGTGGTGATATGATGTTCCCATTTTAGATCGTTAGCAACACGTACTCCTAAGTCTACCTGTACCTCTACTGGTCGTAGCGGAACACCATTGATTTCATAAGGGTTGTGGGGATTACGATTTCCAATGTGGAGAACTGTGCATTTGTCTATGTTGAGGTTAATAAGCCATTCCTTTGACCAATTTGCCAATCGAGTCAAATCATTTTGAAGTCGTTCCGAGTTTACAAGAGGATTTGCAAATATTTTTGTATCATCAGCAAACATGCTTACTTTGCAATTCAAATTTTTAGGTAAGTCGAAAGTAAAAATTATGTACAGCACTGGCCCAAGTACGGACCCCTGGGGCACACCACTTTGAATATCTCTTTCGTCTGAGAGTGTTTCGCCAATTCTTACTCGGAATGTTCTTTGTCTCAGAAAAGCTTCTATCCAATTTAATAATTTACCCCGAATGCCAACAAATTCCAGCTTTTTCAAGAGTCTGCCGATTGGTACTTTGTCAAAAGCTTTTTCATAATCGAGATATATTACATCAACTGGTTCCCGAACGTTTTGACTATTGACCCAAGATGATAAGCAAGACAACAGATTGGATACTGTAGATCGACGTGGGCAGAAGCCATGTTGTTGATGATGATTATTTTTGATGTTTTTATGACTAATTTTTAAAATAATCAAGGTAGATCCTTAAAAAACGGATTTTATTTGATTTAGTATAAAGAAAAGTTTAAATTATTCGTATTCCAAATGGAAAATGAAGAATTTGTATTGACATTGGCATTTAAAGTTCTTGGTCGTTCCAAACCTTAGAGCGAGTTATAAAACAACCAAACAACCGACGCTCAAACGTTCTGGGCCCTTACTATGAGCTCTTATAGCAGGGCCTATATTGAACTGCCTTACTTTTTCGTACTATGACCTCAACGGTTAGTATGAAAGCAGGCCTTAAGCAGTCCTGTTTAAGGTCTGCTTTTGAACTGAACGGTTTCTTATTTGCTGATGGTAAGCCTCCTGAACGCAACCCTACGCTCCGAGTGCAACCGAACGCTCTAACGGCGTTCCAAACATTAGAGCGTGACTGACGTTCTGTTGACACAACCATCCCGTTCCAAACGTCAGAGCGTTGCAACTTTTTAACCATCAAAATGGATGGTTGATTGGTTGTAAAACGCTCTGACGTTTGCCTATAGAAAAAATGTCAATGTCAATTGACATTATTTTGTATTTTGATGTTTTTGAGTCTAATTCTTAATATTATCATGGTAGATCCTCAAAAAACGGATTTTATTTGATTGAAAATAAAGAAAAGTTTAAATTATTCGTATTCCAAATGGAAAATAAAAACTTTGTATTGACATTGACATTTAAAGTTCTTGGTCGTTCCGAACCTGAGTGAGCTAAAAACAACCAAACAACCGCGCTCTAAGGCTCTGAACGCAACCCATGTACGTACGACGTGTGTACTCGGTGGTCGGCAGCTAAGATCCGACCGAACCCATTTTTCTGCCAAGTCCGAACCGGGGCCTTACTATGAGCTCTTATAGCAGGACTTATATTGAACGGCCTTACTTTTTCGTACCATGACCTCAACGGTTAGTATGAAAGCAGGCCTTAAGCAGTCCTGTTTAAGGCCTGCTTTTGAACTGAACGGTTTCTTATTTGCTGATGGTAAGCCCCCAGAGATTTTTTAATTTTTCTAAATCTTACTAGTAGCGAATATTGATGAAAAACACATTTAATAAAATAAAATTTTATTATTTAATTATAATAGACAAAATAACATTCACATTAATTTGAAACTAAATTGAGTATTCTACTTGGTAATGGATTTTACTTTAAGTTATAGTGGAGCAAAAAGACAGTGGCGTAGCGTGTGTTTGTGCCGCCCGGGGCGGACCCGAATTTTGCCGCCCCCCTATTTTCATTAAAAGTCAAGAAAATAAGTTATTCCTTTCGTAAAATAATTATTACCTCCCTAATTTTATTTACTAAAAATTAACTCTTCGGGATTTTCAGTGCATAATCTTTTATGTAGCAGCGCGCTTCAGGCTATACGGCGATGATGGTTTAGTCAAAATCATTACAATCAATCAATTAACGAGAGGGGACTCAGGGGAGCCTAGTCGCGGCGTGCGAAGCGCGCCGCGCGCTACCGACCATACGGCGATGATAGTTTGGTCAAAATCATAACAATCAATCAATCAACGAGAGGGTAGCCTAGTTGCGGCGTGCGAAGCACGCCGCGCGCTCTAGGCCATACGGCGATGATGGTTTGGTCAAAATCATTACAATCAATCAAATCAAGAACACAAGTTGTTATTCTCGCTCGTGGATAACGGATAACCAAATAAAAAATCTGAAAGAAAAATTGCATAATAACAAGATTAATACAAGTTTTCAAGATTTTAAAAAAGTTTTTGCTGATTTTGCCGCCCCCTAAAAAGTGGGGGCCGGCCGGGCCCTGCCACCCCCAATACGCTGCTACGCCACTGCAATGTAGCTACCATTTTAATACCTATAGACAGTCTATAAGAAGGTATAGTGACAAGTCTATAGGTAATTAATACGAGTTATGCTATTGTACAAGTGAAGTGGATGAGAGCGAACTTCTTAAAAATTAATTGTCTGACTGACCGCCAGTGTCCGGACAATTTTTTTCCCCCTAATTTTGCCGGCCTCCTTATGGTGGCGCCCGGGGCGGTCCGCCCCTCCGCCCCCCCCCTCGCTACGCCACTGCAAAAAGAGAAGCAAAATAAACCTCTACTACGCGAAAGGACAATGGGTAAAAGTGGTCCAAGATCATCCACATAAGTATGAAATAGAAACGTGCTGCTGATTTTTTACGACATATTTTGCTAGCTGTTGGGATGGTCATTATTTTGACAACCTTCTTTGAATAAAGTCGAGGTTGCCGGTGTCCTCCGATCCGATGGTGAGACGCAACAACGTTGTATGGGATTTCATTATTATCGAGTTTTAGCCACCAGCAATTTCCTTGAGAATCCATTATTGTCGAGTTTTGTTTCTTTATTCTTTTTTTGGCAACAAACAGTCATTCAAACAAAAGCACTTATATTTAAATTACTTGCTATAACAGACCTATAGTGCCGATAAGGATGATTATTCGGACAAGTTATATATGTCGTAGGATAATTGTACAAACAGGATTTTTACAAAAATCCTAGTATGATTGTAAAATACCGGATATTTAGGCTGGTATTATAGAATCAAACTCAAACTCAGATCTCTGCTTGAGTACGGTTAGGAAGGGATGGCGCTATATATGCGATGAATAGCACCATTCCTTTCTAACTGTACTCAAGCAGAGATTTGAATTTGAGTTTGATTCTATAATACGAGCCTTAGAATCTAAGACAGATTTTTGCAATCGTCCGAGTAATGTTTAGGATTTTTACAAAAATCCAGCGTATCTTAGGTAAATTGAGAATTACGATATCTTTGCGCGCGCTGATTGGCTGACGTCAACGTTATGAACTTACATCTCTGAGATTATCCAATCAGCATTCAAGTTTACGATTGTCCGAAACATACTAGGATTTTTTACAAAGATCCTAAAAATTGCTCGGACGATTGCGAAAATTTGTCTCAGGTTTCAATTATCCGGTTCTTTACAATCTTCCTTGGATTTTTGTAAAGATCCGGTTTATACGATTATCCTAATATATTTATAGGTATAATACTTAACGAAAAACAAAACAGTAGTAAAGTAAGTACCCTAATTTACACTTCAGTAGTAGGTACACATTAGTCGTTTTGTGTATTAATCAAACATAGTTAGGTGAAAAAAGTACATTGTACAACCTGCGCAGATAACGAATGGGATTAAAAATGGCGTCGTTCATTTCACTTCTCGCTCGCACATTAAACGCCACACCTATCGCTCTCTCAGTCACACTCGTTGTGGTAAGCGCGGTGAGCCGTCATTTTCAATCCCATTCTTTATTTGCGCGGCTGTTGTATTGTTGTAGATGATGGTTTAGTACTTTTTTTTACTTTTTTACTATTTTTCCTTTTTGTCAGTTTTGATAGTTTTAACTTTTCGACTTTTTTACATTTTAATCATTTTTGTAATTTTGGTCATTTTTGTAATTTTGGTTATTTGTAATTTTTGACATTTGCCTTGCCTTGGTCCACAATTACTGCACTGCTGGCCGGCCACATTATGATGGCCTCGAGCTAAGATTAACTACGCTCTCGGCCTTCAAGCTTGGTCATCATTGCAGCCCTTGCTGTCCGCGCTATAAAGGTCTCCGGTCTCGGTCTTTATTCCAGCTTCATCAATAGGGCTGCAATGCTGACCGCGCTGTGACGGCCTGGACCTGCGCTAAGCTCCGCTCTCGGCCATCATCATCGCTGCCAGGAACACAGTCATTATTGACCGCGGCAGTAATGTACTATTAAACCATTTGTTTTTAATTATTGTAAACTTTTCATTGCCGATGAAGTAACTCTATGGTTAACTACGTAACCAAATTCAGTTCTATTTTTAAATTACTTTTCCACCCTAGGGTGGAACGAAGAGTTTTTGACCCGGCTGCTCAGTTCAAATATACATCTCAATTTCCGAATATGAGAAGTGAAAACAAAATTGGTGTTACATTATTTCCATAGCATTGACCTAACAAGACTGAAAGTAAGCTTGTCTCTAACAGTCACGTTTATACTGCTAAATTATGTGTAAGATATAAAAGCTAATATTGTTGCTTGCAAATGAAATGAGTAATTCGCCTAATTGGTGTAACTTTGCGAATTAGATTATAGACGTAAGCCGCCGCGCCTTTGTCGCGTTAGAGTATATATTCTGTGCCTTTGTTGTCGATGTGATCTCTGACAGGCATTAATAACAACCCTATTCTCTATGCATAGGTAAGCAGCTGTTGTTCTTTCACACAAAATAATTAAAGTATACATCAATCATCTAATGATCGAAGAAAGCCTTTATTCCGAACCTAACCCAATAACCGAAGCCCCATGGGGGTTAGGTTAGGAAAGCAAAAATATTATTCCCAACCTAACCCTCGTAGTCACACCGTCTCACCCTAAGTAGGTATATACCTACCTACTTCGAGCATCGCGGCTTCTGGAACAGAAACCCGTCTTACTCTAAGCCTACCTACATAGGTACAAACTTACCTACTTTTCTTTTAAATTGGCAACACAGTTTGTGATAGGCAACAATAGGGCAAATGAAAACGAAACATATTGATTTCATGACATTTGTATGAAAAGTAATAAATGATGATTAACTGAATTAGGCTGAATCAACGTTATTTCTCCCGGCAGAAACCACGCTGAGCCTTGGCCCTGTTGCTGCTGCACACCAAGACACGGTTTTGCCAAAGATTTATAATTTGGCGAATAAGATAAAAAAAAAAAATAAGTAGGTATAATTTAAGGCCTACCTATTCAAATCTGAGCGGTATCCCGCTACCGGTGCCAGTAGTGGTATCCCAATGGGTACGCGGTACGTATTGCGTACCCACGACGGCTGCAAAAATGCCACGGTAACGTGAAAATGCCATACCAAATATGGGCGGGATATCGCTCGGGTATTACTGCTACGTCCGCTACCCACGGGGCGGTAGCGGGTACCGCTCAGATTTGAATAGGTGTAGGCCTTTAAATCGTGCAAACATCTAGGTACATCGCTGATCAAGGGCGTCGCCAAGGTTAAAAATTGCCTAAGCCTGCCTAAACGCCTAGAGGTTAAAAATTGTAGCCAACTGCAAAATAACCAAAGTCCTAAGGCCGTCTTTTCGATAAATGCCGCCCATCTCAAAACTTGAATAAATTCACTTGCTCTTGAGTAGGTATACATACCTACAATTCATATTTTTCTCATCCTCTTTAATATTAACTTGCCCTCCCTGGGCCATGGGCTAGCGACCGATTTTGCCGTGCCACACGGAGGTAAAGTACCTTAAATATGGAAGATAGGAAATTTTACTGAAAGAAGACTTCATTTTGTTTTTAAAAATAATTGGAACTGCGCATTCAAAGATTTTTGAAAAATCGCCTGCCTTAACCAGGAATCGAACCCACCAAATTCTGGATCTTCGTAACGAAATTAGAATATTAGCAGAAATGAAATATTCAGAGGTTATCTACTGTCGGCAGGTATTGGTAGACAAATCTACGTATAAAAAGGTTCGGCACAGAGAGATTAATGCTTTTCCGTTACGACCCCAATCCTCCGTGAGGCTTATGTGAACACAATAAACAAAGAGGATCCTGGCCAGCAAAAAATGTCTTTTGTGAGCGTGCTGACTGCCCATTGTCATGTATTTATTCACTGCCATAACCAAACGTGTTGGGATCGATAAGTTATCTGTGTGACTTAAATAATAGTTAAATTGCTTCCCGAACAAGGCTTGTTTAGTTATTGTATCTGAAAAATGCGAGGAAATAAAATGTTATTTAATTTTTTAAGTTGGTTCGTGTGGCCATGTGAAACGACGAGCCAATGGCACCGAAAGTACTTGGAACCGGTACCGAAAGTACAGGTTCCGTACCGGTATTTAGCGGTTCTTGCCATTTCGGTACCCGGGTATCGGTTTCAGACAAGTACCGGTACTGAACCTAAAAAGTACCGGTACCAATTTGAGGTACCTACCCGCCGCGTTTGGGAGCGAGCGGTGATGCCATTTCGTGCAATTTTTAGAAATTGAGTCGAATAATATGGTTGATCCCAACACTTATACGCCGTGCTCGACACAACACAAGTCGCAGGGCAGCACGTATTATCGATGTCCGTTCTCCTCTTGAGTTTTGTTTGTCACTGACAACAGGGTGTGTTTAAGTCCATTTTCTGATGCTGATTCACATTCGTTCATTCATTCGTACATCTGTTTTCTCACTAAAGTCAATAGGTAAGTACTTGATTGGTACCGGTTCTAGTACCGGTATAATATCGATACCTTTTAAGTACCTAACTTATAGTACAGGTACTGCGCCTGGTATCGGTACTTGTAGTACAGGTACGAGTGTAGTACCGGTACCATGCCAAGACCAATGGTACCGGTCTTAAAAAAACCGGTATTTCAAGCCCTCAGCCATAAAGTTTTACTATCAGTTCTACCGTTTTGAATTTGGAAGACACTTCTCATTTTTCTGGAATTCATTTCCGCAAGATGTGGCTACGCTACGAATAGATTAAAATCTTCGAATCTAGGGAATAATATGAATTCTTTATGTTTTACAAGCATTTATGAAAGTTTCAACCCCCCCCCCAAAACGAATCATGGCTAACATGTTGTGTTCCGGCAGTTAGAGGTAAGATCTTTAGTGATGTGGATCTCGTCCGGGTGTAGTGCGCTTCCACCTTCGGCCTTATCGTTACTAACATCAGGTGAGGTGAAGGCCAAGCACTATTCCGTTGTACATACTTACATTAAAAAAATGACGACTGCATGACGCCATTTTAAAATGCCGCCAAAAAAAATAGTTTTTTTAATGACAATATGGGTATCAAAACTATCAAATGAAAGGCCTTGATGAGCACACTACAAAACTATAATATGCCATTTACCACGTTGCCCAAGTAACATTTTATTGGGGCCTAGGTTGTAAAAAATGCCTTAAGGTTCTATTAGGGACTTAAAAAGGTTAATGCTGTGCTATCTGGTCATATTAAGTACCGTCAAAAGGGGGAACTTTAGACTAGGGTTTAAGTTGAGACAAATCTGTGTGAAACTTTTTACGGCTAATGCTGGTACCACTATCGGTTGATTTGCGCCTTTTTCGCTGTCACGCGCAAGGATAGTAATCGAAGTACCCAACAGGTAGGTAAGTAAAAAAATGTTTTCACTCTTCTTGCTCAAAAAGTGCGTCATTGTAACGTACAAGAGTCGAGATAAAATAGCATAATCAGCCCTAGGGGATAAAGTTTTTTCTTTTTTAATGTTTGTCTATTACCAATGAGCGTACTAAAACGAAAAAGTCTTTATTCATAATCACGAATAAAAACTAGCTCGACTTAATACTGGGGGTCTATTACGAAAAGTTTAATGCGATACACGCGGCTGCGTCCGTGCTTCGTTCTGATTGATTCCTATTACAAAGCACTTGCGAATGCGATATTGCAAAGTGATTGCGTAAATTTGACAGTTTCTCTCTAGTGGATCCGTCATTATTCGTTCAATAGACTATGGACTACGATAGCTATATTGACAATATTTGTAATAACTATAACCGACGAACTGCGGACGACTATCGTGACCAAGTTTCGTAATAGGCCCCCAGTTTCTCATTCTTATATTTGAAAATGGAACTAAAAGCATCTCTTCGGTGAAATCATAGACTTATTTATACTCTGTGTACAGAGTGAATCGTAGAATGCGTGTTTGTGTTGTTTAGCTGCTACAGCAGAAATTAAAAAAAGGTACCATGGCGCGAAATCTTTAGATTTTTTTTATAATTACAAACTGATTGAATTGTGTGACTGTAATAGGAAAGAAATAATTTTAATCTTCTGCCGTCAAGCACAAATCATTTATTTAAATATTGTACAAAAATTTTATGAAGTGGAGGATAGAAAAACGAGTGGATTCGTTTACGGAAGTAAGTAGGTATAAACTATTTAATATTGTATTTTATTTTCTCGCAATCGTAGTGAAAAGTATAGTGTAACACACGACGCTAAAACCCATTGTAACTCGGTTTCTATTTATTCCCTCGCTAAAGCTCGGGAATAAAAATACCTTGTATGCAATGGGTAATTTTAGCGTCTTGTATAACAATCTACTATTTCACTTCTCATGCTCGTAAAGTTCGTCGTTATGTTGGGTATAGGCAGGCTAGGCGCACTCCGCGCTTTAGGTGCGAAGCTACAAAATTTGTAGCTTATATACCCGGCGGTCAGGTTCTGTCGGACTAATTTCAGAGGGCCGGCCGCAGCGTGCCGGCCGGGTCGCACGTTAGCAACATTAGTTCGATTTCGATACTCATTCACGCGCCACGTTCGCGTATTGTCGCGTCGTTCGTTTGCATGTTTAACCAAAATGAAGGCATATTGCATCGCAATGGGCTGCCTTAACAATAATAAAAAGGATCCGAACCTTACGTTTACCTTTCACTTCTCGCTCGCACATTAAACGCCACACCTATCGCTCTCTCAGTCACACTCGTTGTGGTAAGCGCGGTGAGCCGTCATTTTCAATCCCATTCTTTATTTGCGCGGCTGTTGTATTGTTGTAGATGATGGTTTAGTACTTTTTTTTACTTTTTTACTATTTTTCCTTTTTGTCAGTTTTGATAGTTTTAACTTTTCGACTTTTTTACATTTTAATCATTTTTGTAATTTTGGTCATTTTTGTAATTTTGGTTATTTGTAATTTTTGACATTTGCCTTGCCTTGGTCCACAATTACTGCACTGCTGGCCGGCCACATTATGATGGCCTCGAGCTAAGATTAACTACGCTCTCGGCCTTCAAGCTTGGTCATCATTGCAGCCCTTGCTGTCCGCGCTATAAAGGTCTCCGGTCTCGGTCTTTATTCCAGCTTCATCAATAGGGCTGCAATGCTGACCGCGCTGTGACGGCCTGGACCTGCGCTAAGCTCCGCTCTCGGCCATCATCATCGCTGCCAGGAACACAGTCATTATTGACCGCGGCAGTAATGTACTATTAAACCATTTGTTTTTAATTATTGTAAACTTTTCATTGCCGATGAAGTAACTCTATGGTTAACTACGTAACCAAATTCAGTTCTATTTTTAAATTACTTTTCCACCCTAGGGTGGAACGAAGAGTTTTTGACCCGGCTGCTCAGTTCAAATATACATCTCAATTTCCGAATATGAGAAGTGAAAACAAAATTGGTGTTACATTATTTCCATAGCATTGACCTAACAAGACTGAAAGTAAGCTTGTCTCTAACAGTCACGTTTATACTGCTAAATTATGTGTAAGATATAAAAGCTAATATTGTTGCTTGCAAATGAAATGAGTAATTCGCCTAATTGGTGTAACTTTGCGAATTAGATTATAGACGTAAGCCGCCGCGCCTTTGTCGCGTTAGAGTATATATTCTGTGCCTTTGTTGTCGATGTGATCTCTGACAGGCATTAATAACAACCCTATTCTCTATGCATAGGTAAGCAGCTGTTGTTCTTTCACACAAAATAATTAAAGTATACATCAATCATCTAATGATCGAAGAAAGCCTTTATTCCGAACCTAACCCAATAACCGAAGCCCCATGGGGGTTAGGTTAGGAAAGCAAAAATATTATTCCCAACCTAACCCTCGTAGTCACACCGTCTCACCCTAAGTAGGTATATACCTACCTACTTCGAGCATCGCGGCTTCTGGAACAGAAACCCGTCTTACTCTAAGCCTACCTACATAGGTACAAACTTACCTACTTTTCTTTTAAATTGGCAACACAGTTTGTGATAGGCAACAATAGGGCAAATGAAAACGAAACATATTGATTTCATGACATTTGTATGAAAAGTAATAAATGATGATTAACTGAATTAGGCTGAATCAACGTTATTTCTCCCGGCAGAAACCACGCTGAGCCTTGGCCCTGTTGCTGCTGCACACCAAGACACGGTTTTGCCAAAGATTTATAATTTGGCGAATAAGATAAAAAAAAAAAATAAGTAGGTATAATTTAAGGCCTACCTATTCAAATCTGAGCGGTATCCCGCTACCGGTGCCAGTAGTGGTATCCCAATGGGTACGCGGTACGTATTGCGTACCCACGACGGCTGCAAAAATGCCACGGTAACGTGAAAATGCCATACCAAATATGGGCGGGATATCGCTCGGGTATTACTGCTACGTCCGCTACCCACGGGGCGGTAGCGGGTACCGCTCAGATTTGAATAGGTGTAGGCCTTTAAATCGTGCAAACATCTAGGTACATCGCTGATCAAGGGCGTCGCCAAGGTTAAAAATTGCCTAAGCCTGCCTAAACGCCTAGAGGTTAAAAATTGTAGCCAACTGCAAAATAACCAAAGTCCTAAGGCCGTCTTTTCGATAAATGCCGCCCATCTCAAAACTTGAATAAATTCACTTGCTCTTGAGTAGGTATACATACCTACAATTCATATTTTTCTCATCCTCTTTAATATTAACTTGCCCTCCCTGGGCCATGGGCTAGCGACCGATTTTGCCGTGCCACACGGAGGTAAAGTACCTTAAATATGGAAGATAGGAAATTTTACTGAAAGAAGACTTCATTTTGTTTTTAAAAATAATTGGAACTGCGCATTCAAAGATTTTTGAAAAATCGCCTGCCTTAACCAGGAATCGAACCCACCAAATTCTGGATCTTCGTAACGAAATTAGAATATTAGCAGAAATGAAATATTCAGAGGTTATCTACTGTCGGCAGGTATTGGTAGACAAATCTACGTATAAAAAGGTTCGGCACAGAGAGATTAATGCTTTTCCGTTACGACCCCAATCCTCCGTGAGGCTTATGTGAACACAATAAACAAAGAGGATCCTGGCCAGCAAAAAATGTCTTTTGTGAGCGTGCTGACTGCCCATTGTCATGTATTTATTCACTGCCATAACCAAACGTGTTGGGATCGATAAGTTATCTGTGTGACTTAAATAATAGTTAAATTGCTTCCCGAACAAGGCTTGTTTAGTTATTGTATCTGAAAAATGCGAGGAAATAAAATGTTATTTAATTTTTTAAGTTGGTTCGTGTGGCCATGTGAAACGACGAGCCAATGGCACCGAAAGTACTTGGAACCGGTACCGAAAGTACAGGTTCCGTACCGGTATTTAGCGGTTCTTGCCATTTCGGTACCCGGGTATCGGTTTCAGACAAGTACCGGTACTGAACCTAAAAAGTACCGGTACCAATTTGAGGTACCTACCCGCCGCGTTTGGGAGCGAGCGGTGATGCCATTTCGTGCAATTTTTAGAAATTGAGTCGAATAATATGGTTGATCCCAACACTTATACGCCGTGCTCGACACAACACAAGTCGCAGGGCAGCACGTATTATCGATGTCCGTTCTCCTCTTGAGTTTTGTTTGTCACTGACAACAGGGTGTGTTTAAGTCCATTTTCTGATGCTGATTCACATTCGTTCATTCATTCGTACATCTGTTTTCTCACTAAAGTCAATAGGTAAGTACTTGATTGGTACCGGTTCTAGTACCGGTATAATATCGATACCTTTTAAGTACCTAACTTATAGTACAGGTACTGCGCCTGGTATCGGTACTTGTAGTACAGGTACGAGTGTAGTACCGGTACCATGCCAAGACCAATGGTACCGGTCTTAAAAAAACCGGTATTTCAAGCCCTCAGCCATAAAGTTTTACTATCAGTTCTACCGTTTTGAATTTGGAAGACACTTCTCATTTTTCTGGAATTCATTTCCGCAAGATGTGGCTACGCTACGAATAGATTAAAATCTTCGAATCTAGGGAATAATATGAATTCTTTATGTTTTACAAGCATTTATGAAAGTTTCAACCCCCCCCCAAAACGAATCATGGCTAACATGTTGTGTTCCGGCAGTTAGAGGTAAGATCTTTAGTGATGTGGATCTCGTCCGGGTGTAGTGCGCTTCCACCTTCGGCCTTATCGTTACTAACATCAGGTGAGGTGAAGGCCAAGCACTATTCCGTTGTACATACTTACATTAAAAAAATGACGACTGCATGACGCCATTTTAAAATGCCGCCAAAAAAAATAGTTTTTTTAATGACAATATGGGTATCAAAACTATCAAATGAAAGGCCTTGATGAGCACACTACAAAACTATAATATGCCATTTACCACGTTGCCCAAGTAACATTTTATTGGGGCCTAGGTTGTAAAAAATGCCTTAAGGTTCTATTAGGGACTTAAAAAGGTTAATGCTATGCTATCTGGTCATATTAAGTACCGTCAAAAGGGGGAACTTTAGACTAGGGTTTAAGTTGAGACAAATCTGTGTGAAACTTTTTACGGCTAATGCTGGTACCACTATCGGTTGATTTGCGCCTTTTTCGCTGTCACGCGCAAGGATAGTAATCGAAGTACCCAACAGGTAGGTAAGTAAAAAAATGTTTTCACTCTTCTTGCTCAAAAAGTGCGTCATTGTAACGTACAAGAGTCGAGATAAAATAGCATAATCAGCCCTAGGGGATAAAGTTTTTTCTTTTTTAATGTTTGTCTATTACCAATGAGCGTACTAAAACGAAAAAGTCTTTATTCATAATCACGAATAAAAACTAGCTCGACTTAATACTGGGGGTCTATTACGAAAAGTTTAATGCGATACACGCGGCTGCGTCCGTGCTTCGTTCTGATTGATTCCTATTACAAAGCACTTGCGAATGCGATATTGCAAAGTGATTGCGTAAATTTGACAGTTTCTCTCTAGTGGATCCGTCATTATTCGTTCAATAGACTATGGACTACGATAGCTATATTGACAATATTTGTAATAACTATAACCGACGAACTGCGGACGACTATCGTGACCAAGTTTCGTAATAGGCCCCCAGTTTCTCATTCTTATATTTGAAAATGGAACTAAAAGCATCTCTTCGGTGAAATCATAGACTTATTTATACTCTGTGTACAGAGTGAATCGTAGAATGCGTGTTTGTGTTGTTTAGCTGCTACAGCAGAAATTAAAAAAAGGTACCATGGCGCGAAATCTTTAGATTTTTTTTATAATTACAAACTGATTGAATTGTGTGACTGTAATAGGAAAGAAATAATTTTAATCTTCTGCCGTCAAGCACAAATCATTTATTTAAATATTGTACAAAAATTTTATGAAGTGGAGGATAGAAAAACGAGTGGATTCGTTTACGGAAGTAAGTAGGTATAAACTATTTAATATTGTATTTTATTTTCTCGCAATCGTAGTGAAAAGTATAGTGTAACACACGACGCTAAAACCCATTGTAACTCGGTTTCTATTTATTCCCTCGCTAAAGCTCGGGAATAAAAATACCTTGTATGCAATGGGTAATTTTAGCGTCTTGTATAACAATCTACTATTTCACTTCTCATGCTCGTAAAGTTCGTCGTTATGTTGGGTATAGGCAGGCTAGGCGCACTCCGCGCTTTAGGTGCGAAGCTACAAAATTTGTAGCTTATATACCCGGCGGTCAGGTTCTGTCGGACTAATTTCAGAGGGCCGGCCGCAGCGTGCCGGCCGGGTCGCACGTTAGCAACATTAGTTCGATTTCGATACTCATTCACGCGCCACGTTCGCGTATTGTCGCGTCGTTCGTTTGCATGTTTAACCAAAATGAAGGCATATTGCATCGCAATGGGCTGCCTTAACAATAATAAAAAGGATCCGAACCTTACGTTTTTCACACTTCCAATCGACATCGAAAGGTAAGAAGAATGCTTGTCTAGTAATAGGTAGATTCACTAGAATAGAATATTATTATTATCTGTGATACAAACAAACCTAGTCAGTATTTGGTAGGTATTGTCCGTTTATTCTTAGATAGGTACCTACTTGTCTTATTTGCTAAACAATCTTCACCCAACTATTTATTGAAATAATAATTTACTAGGTATTTACTTACCTACTTACAAAATAATAAGCAAAGTTTAATTTTTAATGACAATTTAATTTCGTAAGAAATCATAATTTTTGATACCATGTACCTATTCTGTGCCTAGGTGTTGTATTGTATTGTATGTTGTGTTGTATTGTATGACAACATTGACAAATCTGTTTACTAAATAACTAAGTAAATAGGACAAATAGGTAAGGATAAACAACTAGTAGTAACGTATTGTATCTGTACTATAGTAATTTGTTCACATTAAAGTACACATTATAAACACAATAATATGTCCAACAGCCATTTTTGATGACCCCACTGCTGGGGCACAGGCCTTCCTTAAGGAGCTGCAAAACGTAGCGTCAATGAAAACATATAAAGTTTTGTCGCATAGCTAGAAAAATCCACTCATTTTGAAAGGTAGAAAAAAATATAATTGTATTTGACATATCCTGAATTAGATACTTAGCTATAAAAAATTTCAAGTAAAAGCTTAGTTAGTGAAAAAAAATGATTTTTCTAAAAAGATTTTTCGTCGCGTAGCACTCGATATTTTCAGCGGTAACTAGCATATTTTTCTCAAATTATAAATCGAACATAAGACGAATTAAAGAGTTTTATAAAAAAAAAGAATGTTAATGTTATGGATCACTATTAAAATCAAAATAAACAGGTTTTTTAGCGCCTGAAAAATGAAAAGAGCAATGCACTTAGAAAAATATTTGCTAGTTTTCGGCAAACACAGAGATCTGGCGCGGGCGGGCGGGGTGAACGCCCGGGGCCGGGGGCATTCATCGGGTGGTATTGAGAATGGGGCTGTACTTTTCATTTCATATTGCATATCGTAGCGTGGTCGGTCTCGTCTTTCCAAACTTTGTTTGTTTTAAGTAAATAAATAATTTTATTTAGTGCCAAGTAATAGTTTTAGGTGTTTGTTTTGTAGTATTAGGTTTTAGTAATAAATAAAATAGATTTAGTGTAGTTTTACGTCTTGTGACTGTGACTTGTTTTTATAGGTACCTAGTTTTGTACGAACTTGACTGTATTATTATTATTATTATTATTATTTATTATTATTTATTCATGTATTGTGTGTGTGTAAAATGGGAAACAAGAGGAACAAAGAATTGCGACGGATGTGTCGTAGAATTAGAAAACAAAAAAAAATTTACAAATCCAAGTAGGGTGAATATGCCTATTACCAGCCCCCCCTAAGATTTTTCAACTTTGAATCTCTGTTGCTGCCACAATTACAGTCTTAAAATTATTGTTAATACAGTTTTAGGTAGCTTGATTGATCTTTATTACGAAAATAGTACTTAGTTTTACGTAGTTTTGTGGGAAAAAAAAAATCGTTTAAATGCACGACGGGCGAAAAACCCTAATTCCAGCCGTCTTTGCCCTAATATCAGCCGCTTTATTCCCTAATTCCAGCCGGGTACAGGCTGTTCCAAAATAAAACAACCATGTTTGTATGAGATTAAAGAATATTCGTTTGGTAACTCTAATAATGATAATAAAATACTAGAGGCTTTAAAATTATGGTTCCCATAACAAGTCATTGAAACTTATACCTCTCCTGTAGATATTAATCAACTTAGAATATATAAATATATTAAATATTGCGTAATAAAAAATAACTTATACAATAATCAACGAGTACGAGATCGTTTTAATTATTTGAAACCTATAAAAGCGTTTTCCAAGAAGTGAATATCGATATACAATTTTTGAATTGAATTTCTTTTCTGTTTCTATGATTGATTATTATGATGATAATAAGTACGATTTTGATTATTATGTTTTTTTTTACATCTATATAAATATAAAATTCAAAGTCCTGACTGACTGACTGACTGAGTGAGATATCAACGCACAGCCCAAACCGCTGAACCTAGAGATTTGAAATTTTGCACATAGGTTCCTTTTGCGGTCTAGGGGTGCACTAAGAAAGAATTTTTCAAAACTCACCCCCCAAGGGGGTGAAACGGGGGTCAAAAGTTTGTATGAAAGTCCCTCAGTTTTGAAGCTAGAATCTTCAAATTTTGTGTTTAGGCTGAACATTGAAAATTAATAAATACGGGTCTCAGCGTTTTTCAAAATTCTACCCCCGAAGGGATCAAAGAGGGATGAAGTTGTGTATTGAAGAAAATCCTTTATATTCGAAGTAAAAATAACTAAATTTATAATTTAGGCTTATGGCTTTAAATCTAACGTAACGTATATTGTTATTGGTAGTATTTCAACCCTTATGGGGATGAAATGGGGGTGAAAAGAGAGTAAAAAACCCAAAAATAGATATGGATGTCGTTATTGGGGTTTTCTGGGATGACGATTGCAAAAGTGACATTTATTTTGAAGTCCAACACGGTGGACATGATTTGACCCCAAAAGGGGTGAAAATAGGGTTCAAATTTTGTATGGAAAAATAATATAAAATAGACATTACAACTTTAAACTTCGTAGGAGCACATCTTAAAATAAAAAGGCAAACATAATATTTTGTAATTTTGAAAATTAACCACTAAGGTGTAAATGGGGTAAGTAAACATGAAAATCGATGTGGATGTCGTTCTTGAGGTTTCATGGGATGGTGATTGCGAAAATAACATTTATTTTGAAGTCGCACGGTGGACATGATTGGACCTGGACATGCACATCCAGGGGACGGGGACAGGGACAGGGAGGGAACGGGAACGGGATACTAATATCTCTGGATACAATTCTGAATATTATAAACTAGCTTCCGCCCGCGACTTCGTCCGCGTGGACATTCGATAAAATCCTCATGTTTTAATTTCATTAAATTCTGATCAGCCGTTTTTACGTGATTAGGCGGGTTCCCACGAAGCGAGCAGCCTCGTGCGAGGCCCGTGCGGCAAACGTCCTGCCTCGCGAGGCAGCGCGCTTGGTGGGAACCCGCCTAATCACGTAAAAACGGCTGATCAGAATTTAATGAAATTAAGACATGAGGATTTTATCGAATGTCCACGCGGACGAAGTCGCGGGCGGAAGCTAGTCTAATATAAAAAAAAAACATCATTTGTAAGCACCCTGTATATTGCCGTAAAGTTTTGATGACCGGCTGATGTTAGGTTCTTATGTATTTCTTAATATCAGCCCCTAATTTGAAGAACAAATAACTTAGGAATTAAACATTATTCACCCGGCTGTATTTAGGCCATTGGGTGCAGGGTTAGTAATTCTAGTGAATAGCACTACAAATTCCAACCTAAAGACGAGCAAATTAAGATGATATTGATTTTTTAAACGAAAGTTAAATCAGCCCCCGGCTGATAATAGAAAGTTTTGGAAAATCACATAGTCAAATTCCAGCCCCCCAATTTTTTTCGAAATTAGTAAATTTAACTGCAAACTTGTAATCTTAAAACGTTATCTAACTAATCTATTACTAGTATCAAAGTTTAAAACTATAAAAAATTGCATCTTGCCTTCATAAACACACTTCCCAAAGTTCGTATCGATCGATGCTGTTTTTCAAACATAGTCACCTCTATTCGGTCTCGGTGAACATTTTTGGTCGTTGTGTGAATTGTAGGTGTCGTGACGGGGTAATACTGATTTCCAACGTCGAGGATTAACTAGGGATGTGGCTCCATTAAACAGTTTCCGATTTTTATTGTTTTTTAATTAAAGCAAAGCAAAAACGTATTGGGGGCTGGAATTAGGGGGGGGGGGGGCTGGAGTTAGGCATATCCAACTTATTCCAAATTCATACAAATAGTCGAAAAGCGAGCCATACTTCGATCAAATACCTACGCGCCTCGAGTTCGGTCTGCAGTCTGCACTCGGTACCTACACAAACAGTAATGATCCCAACTATTTTATCATTAGTCGGTTTTGTCATTAGAAATTATTTTCTAAAAAAGTACGATTTGCCCAGTGCCCGGCCCCCCTGTTTCTATTTCCGGCCCTCCTATTTCTATTGCCCAGTATACCGGCCGCCTTTCAAAGAACATGACGAGAAGAAAAAACCACATCGTTCAATGCAGTAGCGATCGTTTGAGTAATTCGCTAAAATACACATCGGAAATAACAAGAGACAAACAATTAATATGCCCGGCCCCGGCCGATATACTGGAAACATGTGGTTTCGTTGTCTAGTAAGGCGGCCCCTTGATATTACTAAATATCTGCTTATTAAGCCATATTTAACATTAAAACAGTAATAAATAACAACATACCTTGAGAACAAACTAAATATTTACCTTTTAACGATGCCCTGAAGGACAATATTGACTATTTGGCAAGAGCTCTCCACTATTTTTTTTTATCTCCACTTGCGAAATCGACCCGGATGCGGGCTTCAACGTAAACACAAATTATAAAATATTACGTAACGTTTCGCTAGTGGCGTCCATACCATTCGATAGATCGATAACAGTGTTGCCAGGAAAATATCCAAATTGTTAAGAAATTGCCACGAATTTCTTATTTTATTCGAAAAACTGTTGGGGGGCCAGATAACTGGAGGCGGCCGGCTAACTAGGCATATTACCCTGTGTACATACTGACAAAATGCAAGTCAGCGTTTTGGAATTGGAATTTTTAGATTTTAGGCATTCACAATGCTATTTTTATATTAAGATAAATATTTTAATAGAAAAGTTCAGACGGGTGAGTCGATTTTTTCTAGTATTTTCTATTAAAATATTTATCTTAATATATAGTTTGTCACTAAAATCTGTGAAATAAAAATAAATAAATTAAAAAATATTAAAAACACAACTGCCTGACAAAAACGAACTAAAAAGTTAAAAAACAAGAGTGTCATTGCAGTCGGGGAACCTCTATGATCAAAAATTGTTCCATGAAACGGTCCCCCGACTGCAATGACACTCTTATTATTTAACTTTTTAGTTCGTTTTTGTCATACAGTCGTGTTTTTAATATATTTTTTTTCCCACAAAATTTCGTTATACGAACTACTACTTTCGTAATAAAGACTAATCAACCTACCTAAAACTGTGTCAACAATATTTTTAAGACCGCAATTGTGGCAACAACAGAGATTCAAAGTTGAAAAATCCTTGGGGGGCTGGTATTAGGCATATTCACCCTACTATCTTATCTTCTTAACATATAAAAATCGTAAACTGAATGACTGACTGACTGATCTATCAACGCACAGCCCATACCGCTTGACCTAGAGACTTAAAATTTTGCACACAGATACCTTATACAGTGTAGGCATCCACTAAGGAAGGATTTTTGAAACTTCCATCCCTAAGGAGATGAAAGAAGGGATGAAAGTTTGTATGAAAGTCCCTCAGCTTTTAAGCTAGGATCTTCAAATTTTCTGTTTAGGCTGACGATTGAAAATTAATAAATACGGGTCTCAGCGTTTTTTAAAATTCTACCCCCAAAGGGGTCAAAAGGCGGATGAAGTTATGTATTGTAGAAAATCCTTCATTTTCGAAGTAAATATCGCTAAATTTATAATTTAGGCTTATGGATGGAAATCTAACGCATGAAATGAATGAAAAGGGGTAAAAAAACCTTTAAATAGATATGGATGTCGTTATTGGTTTTTTTCTGGGATGACGATTGCAAAAATAACATTTATTTTGAAGTCCAACACGGTGGACATGATTGGTGATTGATAAGGGGTGAAAATGGTGTTCAAATTTTGTATAGAAAAATATTATAACTAATTTTTATAACTCTCAAAGCTCGTTTACGTGATAAAAAGTATAGGTTCTTATTATGTAATATCTCAAAATATAATTCAAAGTTTTGTTCACCCTGGACTGATCAGAGAACATGACATTTATTCATAAAAGCAAATAATTTAAAATCAAACAAAAATTTTCTAAATGCGGCCCAGTCTACACCGCTGCACTCGCAGGTGAGGTGCGGCGCGGGAGGGGCGCCGCTGCACTCGCACACCGCTTCGTCTGCCGCACCCCCTCAAAAACCAGAAAATTCGATTAAGCAGCGCCTTAAGGGTGGTAAGGAGGATGGGCCATAACCCACCACGCGGGCCCAATGCGGATTGGTGTGTGTTAACGACTGCAAATGCAGCCGGGACCAACGGCTTAACGTGCCTTCCGAAGCACGGAGGAGCTCGAGATTATAAATTTTGGTCACCCATCCCATGACCGACCCTTGCGAACGTTGCTTAACTTCCGCAATCGCTGGACCTAAACCACTGCGCTCCACCGAGCTCCTCACAATGCTAACACAATAACTTGTAGGTATTCAGATTAATTATTATTTAAAAGAAGACAACCCTGAAATCGTTAGAAGAAATAAGAGCTACGCGATAGAAAGAGAGGCAACTTCTAGGTGAATATAACTGTAGGCAAGGGAGCGGTGTGCGACCTGAATTGCACTTTATTCCGTCTATGATAGAGTCGCTATTTATTTAAATGACTTTGCGGAGTGGATCTTCTGTACTTCCACTTGGTTACGGTTTTGCAATAGCTACCTCTCCTTTGAAAGAATAGTATAAGGTCACGATGGGGTTGGCATGTCTAAAAGATAAAAACCCCGGTAACTTTCATCTAGATAAAAAAAAAAAAAAAAAACTTCTGTACTTGTACTATTATGTATTTTGTGGTATAGGCTGCATAAAATCGCTTTTCATGCTCTAGAGCATAAAGTAAAATCTTCGTCTAAGTTCAGACTTTAAGACAAAGGTCGTCAGGTAAACAGCCACACGCAATTTAACTTCGTTAAACAAACTTGTTATTTTCTTCATTTTTATACATAATCTATGTTTAATACTTTTTTTTTCAATTTTTGAAACCTTGATGAAATTTTTTTTTTTCTATTTTTGATTAGTGGTATCAAATGAAAGGCCTTGATGAGCACATTCCAAAATTATATAATTTGTCACTAAAAATGAACAAAAAAAATATTTATTTCAATTTTTGAATATGGGTATCAAATGGAAAGGCTTTGATGAGCACATTCCAAAATTATATAATTTGTCAGTAAAATTTTTTTTTTTTTTTTAATTTTTGAATATGTGTATCAAATGAAAGGCCTTGGTGAGCACATTCTAAAATTATATAATTTGTCACTTTTTTTCAATATCGTTGAAAAAAAAGTTTAATTTCCTATTTCCTCACAATCGAAGTGAAAAGCAGAGTGTATAACTCGTACATAAAACCCATTTTATGCACTTGTTGTACAATCTACTATTTGGACGTTTTGCAAATTTTTTACATTATATCACCTTGCGAAAAATGCTCATATTTTTGTCGATAATAACTTACTATGTGGACCTAATTTGAGTTGCTAAATCGACTGGCTGTTTTTGCGATATAGTAGGTACCTTATTCTATTGACATTTAATATTTATTCACGTCAAATTGATATAACTAATGACCAAAGAAATTATAAGTACTTACGAAGTACCTACCTACTTATAATTTCTTTGCTAATGAGTACTATTATATATTCTGTGCTAATGACACAAAAAATAATTTCAATAAATTACCTATAGATGCGTTCACGTCCGGGTAAATTGAGACAGCGTTTTGAAGCCGATTGAAAAAAGATTTAATGTAAGATTTATGAGGTTTCTTTAGGTGTAAAAATATTGTGCAATTAGGTACTTATGTGCATATAACCTAATAATTTTTTGCTGCTTTTGTTTAATTTTTTCACTTGAAAAAATATAGTAGTTTTGCATACATATTTTTTAGAAAAATATAGTAGGCGAGCCCGCAATATAGTAGGATACTATATTATACAAGTATATTATGTGGATTCTAGGTAGGTAGGTAATCAAATCAAATTGCTGACAGTCAATTTAGCCACTTTTGTTTCTTCGCTGTTTTAACTTTCAAGTAAGAATGTAAAGTTAAATATTTCAGCGGTATTAAGGAGATGTAACAGGCAGTTGATGGATGGATGTTTTGCGAATCTGTGTCAGGGCACTAAGTTACGAAGGCTCAAGTCGAGCCTCACTAAGGTGGGAATGCGAAATGATTGACATGACAGGAAAAGGTCTCACAAAATTATAGGTAAGTAGGTACCATGGTTGTCTCTATACCTGCCTACAGTACTACAGTTAAGAAAGTCTGCAAGTTGACTAGGCATTTACAGCTTTCCAACAATATTAAATTCAAATAAAAACAGATTGAATTTATACCTATTTAATAGTAGGTACATTATATGAGACAAGATAGCTTAGGACGTTAGTACTATTATATATTCTGTGGCTTAGGTTGCAATAAGCAAGAGCTCACGAGTTTCATACGACGTTTTTCAACACATTTGCGAGGAAAAAACAAAGTAATTTACCACACAGCAACAAATACGACAAAAACAAAATATGTATGATAATTATGGGAAAAGGCGCGCAGGTTTTTTTTTGTTTTTTTTTCACACGCCCAACGCAAGAATATTTTTGCAAACAAAGGGGCAAACAAATACAGCCAACTTCAAAATTATAATTTTAATAAAACACTTTTAACGGATACTAGCGCGGTTTTATTGAAAGTACTTTGGTAATTAGTTGGTATTTGGTCTGATTTTTGATTTTCCCGACGTTTCGGCACCTTTGCAGCTGCCGTGGTCACGGGGGACTGAAGCTACTTGTGAGCCTACCCTCAAGCGATGAATTTTTTAGAACGTTCAGAAATTAAAATTTATCAAATTTAATTAGTTTAATTTTGGTTTGGTTTTAATTTAATTTTATATGTTAAAAAGAGAGAATCTACTGAAACTACTACCATTTCAAAAAATTGGGAGGCCCCTCCAAGAAAGAAATGGCGAAAGAAAACTTGGAGAGGAAGGCCGACCTCCGTCTTTTATATTAATTAATTTATTTGCAAAAGGAACTAACCGTATCATTAGATCTTACAGTGTGTGTTTGGGGCTTTAGCTTGTGAATGATGGGGTCCCAAGCTGGTGGAATTTTCCAACCATCATCTCTATTGAAATTAGGATATTTATTTATTTCGATAGCCTCGCGGAGCATTCTAGGAATGAATCTACGTTCCCTAGCAAGGATTTGGGGTTTGTCAAATCTAATATAATGGTTGGGCCCCTCAAAGGCGTGTTCACTCACTGCAGACTTGTTATCGCGCCTATGTTTCATGTCAGCTACATGTTCTTTAACCCGGGTCCCTATGCTTCTCTTTGTTTGCCCGATGTAGGAGAGCCCACAGTCACAATCTAGTTTGTAGACGCCTGCGGCTTGAAGGGGGATATTACACTTGACAGGTCGTAAGAATTGGTTGATCTTCTTCGGCGGCTTGAAGTAAGTTTTGATTGACGCTCGCTTCAGAATGTTTCCAATCTTGTCAGTGACACCCTTCAAGTATGGTAGGATGGCAGGTTGACGCTCTACTGTGGCTGTTTTGGTGCGTTTTCTGTGACGAAGGCGTGGTACTTGCAACTTGTTGTTACGTAGTACTTGCTTGACGTGCTGAAGCTCAGCAGTCAGGTGTTGTTTGTCACAGATGCCGCGGGCTCTCTGAAACAAAGATTTCCCTACGGTAGCTAACTGTATAGGATGATGGTGAGAGTCACCATTAAGGTATCTGTCTGTATGGGTTGCTTTACGATACACTGTATGGCTCAAGGTTTGGTTCGGATTCCTGATAATGAGAATGTCTAGGAAAGCTAGTTTATTATCTGCCTCTAACTCCATAGTAAATTGTATGTTGGGGTTTATGGAGTTAAGATGGTTAAGAAATGCAGGGACACTGTCTCTAGGTAGTATTGTGAAAGTGTCATCTACGTACCGTTTGTAGAACCGGGGAGTCACTGGTGCTGTGGCTAGTGCTTTCTCCTCAAAATCCTCCATGAAAATGTCAGCAACAATGGGGGATACAGGAGAGCCCATTGCTACGCCATCCACTTGCACGTAGAACTCCTCGTTCCATAACAGATAGCCAGATGTTAGGCATAATTCTAGTAGTTCTGCATATTCAATTGGCATGTTATTATCAACTAGCTTTTTCCTGATGATATTAATGCAGTCCTGTACTGGTAAGCATGTGAATAAGGACTGAACATCAAAACTAACCATAGTTTCATCATCAGCGAGATGTAGATGTTGTATCTCACAGAAAACGCACCAAAACAGCCACAGTAGAGCGTCAACCTGCCATCCTACCATACTTGAAGGGTGTCACTGACAAGATTGGAAACATTCTGAAGCGAGCGTCAATCAAAACTTACTTCAAGCCGCCGAAGAAGATCAACCAATTCTTACGACCTGTCAAGTGTAATATCCCCCTTCAAGCCGCAGGCGTCTACAAACTAGATTGTGACTGTGGGCTCTCCTACATCGGGCAAACAAAGAGAAGCATAGGGACCCGGGTTAAAGAACATGTAGCTGACATGAAACATAGGCGCGATAACAAGTCTGCAGTGAGTGAACACGCCTTTGAGGGGCCCAACCATTATATTAGATTTGACAAACCCCAAATCCTTGCTAGGGAACGTAGATTCATTCCTAGAATGCTCCGCGAGGCTATCGAAATAAATAAATATCCTAATTTCAATAGAGATGATGGTTGGAAAATTCCACCAGCTTGGGACCCCATCATTCACAAGCTAAAGCCCCAAACACACACTGTAAGATCTAATGATACGGTTAGTTCCTTTTGCAAATAAATTAATTAATATAAAAGACGGAGGTCGGCCTTCCTCTCCAAGTTTTCTTTCGCCATTTCTTTCTTGGAGGGGCCTCCCAATTTTTTGAAATGGTAGTAGTTTCAGTAGATTCTCTCTTTTTAACATATAAAATTAAATTAAAACCAAACCAAAATTAAACTAATTAAATTTGATAAATTTTAATTTCTGAACGTTCTAAAAAATTCATCGCTTGAGGGTAGGCTCACAAGTAGCTTCAGTCCCCCGTGACCACGGCAGCTGCAAAGGTGCCGAAACGTCGGGAAAATCAAAAATCAGACCAAATACCAACTAATTACCAAAGTACTTTCAATAAAACCGCGCTAGTATCCGTTAAAAGTGTTTTATTTCATGTCTAGTGAGCGCGTAAGCTTGAGAAGTGAATATTATAATTTTAAGTGATAAATGCAAATATTTTAATATTTTATAACAAAATATTGTGATTATTATGAATAATTTGATAATAATAAATATTAGTTTGACCTAATTAAGGACTTACACATTTATTAATTCCAAAAATGTATATGAATTTTAGCAGCATAAAACCTCTTTGTTGTTACTAAAAGAAATAACTGTATTACCCGGCTAAATTGGGAATGCTCTGTTTACTCGCATAGAACTTGCAGTAAGGTACTAATTTAACTTTGTAGGGTTAATTCTATTACGTACTAGTGTTTTATATATTATTGCACGCGTTTGTTATAGCTCGGTTTTTGGCCCTAAAAGCGATGTACCTATTAGAACTTTAATTTAAATTGATTCTTATTATTATTATTGATGAATTGATGAATTTTAGTCTAATTGTTTTGATTTGATTGATTTTATTTATTATTGTTTTATGAATGTATGCGTGTGATATGGATTGATCCGAAATAAATGAATTATTATTATTATTATTAGGGCTCACTTTACGAGCAAGTGTGTTAAAAAAAATCTTTCAGAAATTAGCTCGTTGGTATGGAAAACCATATTGTATGGCCCCATTGTATTTTTACCGACTTCAAAAGGAGGGAGGTACTCAATTCGACCCGTTTTTGAGAAGGTAGTATAGTAAGTACCTATCAACTGGAAAATTGATGAATCTGTTTACCTACTTGTCCTATATTTATGTTTCGTTTTAGTCAAACATGTTTGTTTGTTAAAAGGGGATTCGTAAATATCGTTTATTTACTTAAGATATAGGTACCTATCTGTATGAAAGGCTGCTTAGAAAGTAGGTAGTCCAAATATTATTGTTTGATGAAAAGCTTAATGTAAGTATGTACCCTACATTGTAGAGATTTTACTAATTTATTATATAAGGTCAACAATTATTACAAAGAAACCGGCCAAGTGCGTGTCGGGCCACGCGCAGTAGGGTTCCGTAGTTACCTTATAAGTACCTAGGTACCATACTATATTTAATACCACTATAATTTTTCGTCTGTAATAATAACTTTGGTTTTCAGTGTTGGTTGGTAATTGGTATGAATGACAAAGTTATATTTACGGTTTTGGAAAATATGATATATTATCTCTAAAACTAATTACTATATCTCGTTCAAACGATGAAGTGGAGCTCTTTTTTCAAATGTTGACGACTCTGTATGAAATATACAGGGAGAAAAACCGGCCAAGTGCGTGTCGGGCCACGCGCCGTAGGGTTCCGTAGTTACCTTATATACCATACCATATTTAATACCACTATCATTTTTCGTCTGTAAAAATAACTTAGTTTTTCACAGTGTTGGTATGAATGGCAAAGTTATATTTGCGGTTTTAGAAAATATGATATATCTCGAAAACTAATAACTATATCTCGTTCAAACCAATTTTCAGTGAAAGTTTTTATTAAGATCTATAGCATATATTTTTTTTTGATTTTTCAATCACCTATTTCAAAAGTTAGAGGGGGGGGGGCACACATTTTACCACTTTGGCAGTGTTTATCTTTCAAACGGTTGATTTTGAGAAAAAATTGTCTTAGGGACACCTTAATGTCATTTTTAAAGACCTATCTATAGACACCCCGCACGTATTGGTATGAAGAAATTTTTTTTTTCAGTTTCAGTTCCATGTATGGGTAGCTCCCCCTTAATCTTTATTTTTTTTATTTTTGTGTTAAAATCGTTAAGCGGTTAACAGAATTCATCTACCTACTAAGTTTCAACTGTGTAATCTTAATACTTTCGGAATAAAATGGCTGTGACATACGGACGGATGGATAGACAGACAGACAGACAGACATGACGAATCTATTATGGTTCCGTTTTTTGCCATTTTGGCTACGGAACCCTAAAAAGCAGCCCTTGACGAGTTTCTTGCCGGTTCTTCTCGTTACAAGGACTCCCGCTCAGGGTTTGCGAACCGATGGCATAGCTTCTTTGACATTCACAAGTGCTTGTAACAGCCTAGACTGAATAAATTATTTTGAATTTTGAAAAAACCCATTTTCATTGAAAGTTTTTATTAAGATCTATAATAGCATATATTTTTTTAGATTTTTTAATCTCTTGTTTCAAAAGTTAGAGGGGGGGGGGACACATTTTACCACTTTAGCAGTGTTTATCTTTCAAACGGTTGACTTTGAGAAAAAATTGTCTTAGGAACCTCAATTTCATTTTTAAAGACCTATCTATCGACACCGTTTTAGTATGAAGTATAAAGGAAAAAAGAAATTCCATGTATGGGGAGCCCCCCTTAATCTTATTATTTTTTTATTTTTGTGTTAAAATCGTTAAGAGGTTAACAGAATACATCTACCTACTAAGTTTCAACTGTGTAATCCTAATAGGTACTTTCGGAATAAATGGCTGTGACATACGGAATCTATAAGGGTTCCGTTTTTTGCCATTTTGGCTACGGAACCCTAAAAAATCAGACCAAAAACATTTTTGGGGCGCATTTTGTAAAATTTATCATCCATAATTATTGTCTTTAGCATGAGCCCCACGTTTTTAGGTTTAAAATTTCTGTAGGTTATAAATATTTACAGAAGAATTTATTTTTTACTTTTTAGTCTGTTTTTACTAGTCCGTTTCAATGTTTTTAGTCCGATTTTTTTAAATTATTTAGTCCGTTAAAAAAAAAAATTAGTAAATTATTATTTTCTGCTTTTTAGTTAACGATCTAAGACTAAAAATATACCATCCCCTACCGAAACACTCTTCAAACGAGCCCAAAATTAAAACGATGGGGTTGCATGGTTTTATTACAGAGTTCCAGTGGCCTTCTTCCGGCTCCATCATATATATATATATATATATATATATATATTCTTTATTGCACTTGTAACATAATTACACAGGTAAATATAAAAGTTGTTTACAAAGGTGGGCTTATCTCTAAAAGAGATCTCTTCCAGCCAACCCAGCATTGTTTGAGATTTTTAAGTAAGCAGGTAATAGAAAGTGCATAGTAAGATGGAGATAAGTGAAATCCTAAATAAAACTTAATCTAGATCATTTTATACACATACATATACTTATAAATAAACTTTATAGTAGGTATAAACTTAACATAATTAAATAAATATAAATATGAATAAATACATACATACATAACATAATACATATACATAAAATAATAATTACCTATGTAATATAAATATATAAAACTGGTTGTTTTAACTATCTCGTGAATCATGAATGAGACAATTGTGATAGAAAGTGAGCTTTGACTTTTGATTTGAAAGTTATGATGTTCTGGCAATTCTGGATGTTTGACGGGAGTTTGTTCCAAAGCTGAGCGGCTTTAACGGAGAAGGAGTTACGCAGGAAGTTGGTGTTGCTTCTAGGCAGCTCAAGCATCTTAGTGATACAAGCCTGCCTAGGGCGGGTGGGAGGAGGAAGGATTTGGAAACGGGAAACAAGGTAGTTGGGTGAGTTAGGATCCTTGAGGATTTTGAATAGGGCAGAAAGGATGTGCATATCACGGCAAAGGCGAATGGGAAGCCATTTTAGTTGACAGCGAAATAATGACACATGGTCGTATTTGCGAAGGCCGAAGATGAAACGAATGGCTAGATTTTGCAGTCGTTCCAGCTTGTTTAGCTGTTCCTCAGTAATATCCAAAAAGCAAACGTCGGCGTAGTCGAGAAGGGGGAGGAGAAGTGATTGCGCCAGCATAATTTTGGTTTTAAAAGGAAGAAAGTATTGAAGTCGCTTGAGCGAGTGAGAAGCGTAATGGATGCGTTTGCTGACTTCATTGATTTGCGGGGACCAAGATAAGGTGCTGTCCATAATGAGTCCGAGATTTTTGATTTTGTCGGTGAACGGGATAGGCAAATTGTTATAGATAAGTGGTGGAACAGAGTTAAAGTCAAGCTTACACCTTAGCCGGTTGCTACCCACAATCATAGCTTGGCATTTGCTTGGGTTCACAACAAGACCAAAAGAAGAGGCCCAGTCCCGGATCGAAGCCAAATCTCGATTTAACGAATCTATCGCTTCCGCAACCTCAGCAATGGGAAAGTGTCTGTAAATTTGAAGGTCATCAGCATATAGGTGGAAAGGGGAAGATATAGCACAGGAGACATTGTTGATGAAAATAGAAAACAGTAATGGAGAGAGAACACCACCTTGTGGCACACCCGCTGATAAATGTGACCAATCGGAAGAGGCGTCATTATAGATTACACATTGAGAACGGTCGAGAAGATAGGATTTGAACCAATCGATGACAGAGGCCGAGACGTTAAAGGAACGAAGAGCACCGAGGAGAAGATCAAAGTCAACACAGTTGAATGCACTGCTAAAATCCAGCAAAACCATTGCCGTGAGTTTGGTGTTGTCCATCGCCCCACGAATATCCTCCGTAATGTTCAGCAGTGCACCAACTGTGCTGTGGGAAGGGCGGAAACCGGATTGGTAAGGGCACAATAGGGTGTTGGAGGAGAAGAAGGAGTATAGTTGTTTGTGAACGACAGATTCAAGTACTTTGGAGAGGATAGGGAGAATAGAAATGGGACGATATTGGGACAAAGAAGATGGATTTAGGGTTTTAGGGAGCGGTATGACGTGGGCTTTCTTCCACGATGCTGGAAAGACATTGCATTGCAGTGAGAAATTAATAATGTGAGTGATGACTGGCACAATGTCCTCCAGCACGGGAAGAAGCATCTCCAGACTGAGTCCATCGCTACCAATAGCCTTAGTGGAAATAGATTTGATGCTCTTCGTAACGTCTGACTCAGAAACTACACTAAAAGAGAAAGAGGAATGGTTAGAAAGGTCAGGACTAGGTAGAGAACTGAGAGCATCATCAGCCCCTGCAAACTATTTCCCAACAATATGTGTAGTTAGATATCACGTGTGTTAATTTTTTCTCTAAACCAACAACGTATCACCAAGGGGGAGGGAGGAATTAAAAAGTTGCTAAAACTCCTAAGAATAGAATAGAAAGAAAGAATAGAAATTATTTATTTGCCACAAACATGGTACATTTGATGTTCCAACAGTAAATACAGTTTCTCATATTTGACCCATAACAAAGGCATGCAAATATTGGGTACAACTGCCTCACAAATATGCAGATTTCTCTAATATACATACACGCGAGTGGTAGTATTTTTAAATCTTTAAACAGTGGTTTACAGCTGTCAGTACTCCATGCATTACATATAGCCCTTACACATTTTTTCTGCAATCGAAAAGCTAGCAAAATGTCGACCGAGTTACCCCATAATAGCAGTCCGTAGCTCAGTACCGATGAGACGTATCCATGGTATGCACTAATAGCTGCTTCTACGGATACCGTTTGCCTGAGGCGCCTTAATGCATATACAAATCTATTTAATTTTGAGCATACTTTGTCAATATGTGGCTTCCAGTTACAGTGTTGGTCAATCGTAATGCCTAAAAAGGTAGTTTCTTTTTCTGAACAAATATGTTCATTGTTGAAAGTTATGTCTAATTTTATTTCAGTTTGTTTATATGTCTTAAATTGTATCATTTTAGTTTTTTGTATATTTACTATTAAATTATTATCATTTAGCCAATTGTTAATGTAAGGTAGGATAATTTTATAACGCACTAGTGTTTTACTTATTATTGCACGTTGATTGTTATAGCTCGGTTTATGGCCCTAAAAGCGATGTATTACGAGCAAGTGTGTTGAAAAAAAAAATTATTTGTCACAATAACTAATTCTTCTCTGCTGAAAAAATCGCCATAGGTAGAGGTATAATGAATTTTAGTTCTTATTAAATACTAGCTTCTGCCCGCGACTTCGTCCGCATGGATATTAAAGAAACTCCTTAGGGAACCTTCAAAATCCCCGTCCCCGTCCCCGTCCCCGTCCCCGTCCCCGTCCCCGTCCCCGTCCCCGTCCCCGTCCCCGTCCCCGTCCCCGTCCCCGTCCCCGTCCCCGTCCCCGTCCCCGTCCCCGTCCCCGTCCCCGTCCCCGTCCCCGTCCCCGTCCCCGTCCCCGTCCCCGTCCCCGTCCCCGTCCCCGTCCCCGTCCCCGTCCCCGTCCCCGTCCCCGTCCCCGTCCCCGTCCCCGTCCCCGTCCCCGTCCCCGTCCCCGTCCCCGTCCCCGTCCCCGTCCCCGTCCCCGTCCCCGTCCCCGTCCCCGTCCCCGTCCCCGTCCCCGTCCCCGTCCCCGTCCCCGTCCCCGTCCCCGTCCCCGTCCCCGTCCCCGTCCCCGTCCCCGTCCCCGTCCCCGTCCCCGTCCCCGTCCCCGTCCCCGTCCCCGTCCCCGTCCCCGTCCCCGTCCCCGTCCCCGTCCCCGTCCCCGTCCCCGTCCCCGTCCCCGTCCCCGTCCCCGTCCCCGTCCCCGTCCCCGTCCCCGTCCCCGTCCCCGTCCCCGTCCCCGTCCCCGTCCCCGTCCCCGTCCCCGTCCCCGTCCCCGTCCCCGTCCCCGTCCCCGTCCCCGTCCCCGTCCCCGTCCCCGTCCCCGTCCCCGTCCCCGTCCCCGTCCCCGTACCCGTTCCCGTTCCCGTTTGAGAAATTTGAAAATCCGAGAATTTTGAAAAACCCTTTCTTAGTGCACCCCTAGACCTCATAAGGAACCTACGTGCCAAATTTGGAGTCTCTAGACCCAGCGGTTTGGGCTGTGCGTTGATAGATCAGTCAGTCAGTCATTCAGTCATTCAGTTTACGATTTTATAAATATAGATTAGATTTTTTGTATTTGATTTAATTACGACTTGGTAGCATAAAATGGTCAGTATTGGCATTGGGTCGGAATCCCAAGGGTGCATGTTCGAGTCCTGTCTGAGGTGCTACAGGTGAGTCTTTTTTTTTTTAGTATTTATTTGTCTGAATTTTCGTTCGCTTTAAGAGCCCGTATATAGCGATTTTGCCGCTCTCTCGCTTGCACATTTCATGTTTTCTCAAGATTCCTTAAATCTGATTGCGTAATTAAAAAATTTGTGTCTCGGCCCTTTTCGCAATTTAAAATTACAGACATTTCAACATACATATTTCAGTTTCGAGTTGCTGAAGTACAAAAAGTTATCGTATTTGCCAGTTCAAATAACTGTTAGAAACGACAACTTTTTGTACTTTAGCAACAAAAACCGGCCAAGTGCGTGTCGGGCCACGCGCCGTAGGGTTCCGTAGTTACCTTATATACCATACCATATTTATAGTCCTGCAGATTTTGGCTGATACCGTGTTTTCGCGTCCGCATAAGTTTTTTTTTATTTTCATGATATTTGATTCATGATACTGAACAAGATAAGAAAGGGTGTCGCGCCGACACCTTTGAGCATTTCGTAAAAAACGCTTAATAATCCTACCGCCATTAGATAAACCTCTAAATTAAAGATTTTATGAACCCTATATACAAGTGTGGGGTGTCTAATGAAAGGGAGTTAAGTGTTCTATAATACACAACATTGGCAGACTAGAGTACAGTTTCGAAGATATTTAAAATTTTATGAAAATTAAATCTATAGAAACCCTGAATATTTCGTTTTATGTTTCCGTAATTTTTAAACTGGTGCTTTTTTTCTCAGATAAAAAATACGTTAACAATATCCATTTAGCGCAAATTTAATAAAATTTATCTTTTATGTACCTTTACAAACAATAAATAGCGAATAAAAAATTTTAATCGTCGCGCGCCGTACATTTTTTCTATAAGTAGGTGTAATAAAAATTTTTTTTCAGGTATAGCAATATGGGCATCAGGTGAAAGCTAAAAGAAAGCCAATTTCAAATATATATACATTATGATACTTTTGTGTTATTGTTTTGACAGAAACATCAAAAAACCACAACTAAGCTCGAAAAACTTAACATTTTTTTCAGTTTTCTCAAAAAAACTTCCTTAAGGAAGTGTTTTTCAGGTTACTTGGTACCATACTTTTATTAAGCTTACTAAATTAGCTACAGTTCAAGCTTATCCTGAGTACTCTAGAACCATAGGTTGCAAAAACACAGCTAGTCAAATATAGGCATTTCTTTTAAAAGTGAAAAAAAAAATATCTTTGACTAGCTGAGTCTCCGCAACCAATGGACCTAGACTGCTCGGTTTAGACTCAAATTGTAGCAAATGTAATTAGCTTTACAAAAGTTTATTACAATAAAACCTGAAAAATGCTTCCTTAAGGTAGTTTTTGTTAAGAAATTGAAAAAAAAACATTATTTTTCGAGCAGCACAGGATTTCAGGGTTTCATACTTGAGTATAAACTACTCTCAAGAGACCTAACAACATATTTAAAAATCGTAGTTACATGCCCGTTTGCGATTTTTGCCTTTTTTGTGTAGATATTGACTAGATTTTTTTTTATTTGCTAACAATTTATTAATATTTCATACTTCTGAGTTATGGTTTTTTGAAGTTTCTGTCAAAACAATAACATAAAAGTATCATAATGTATATATATTTGAAATTGGCTTTCTATTAGCTTTCACCTGATGCCCATATTGCTATACATAAAAAAAAAAAATATTCCACCTATAAAAGAAATTAACGGCGCGCGACGTTTAAAATTTTTTTTCGCTATTTATTGTTTGTAAAGGTACTTGAAAGTATTTTTTTTTTAATCTGCGTTAAATGAGCTTTGTTAATATATTTTTTGTTTGAGAAAAAAACACCAGTTTAAGAATTACGGTAACTTAAAACAAAGAAAATAAGGTTTCAACAATAGATTAATTTTCATAAAATTTAAAATATTTTCTGAACTGTACTACTCAGACGTTGTTGTGTATTATAACATTATAGAACATTTAATACCCTTTCATTAGACACCCCACACTTGTATATAGGGTTTATAAAATCTTTAATTTAGAGGTTTATCTAATGGCGGTAACTTCTTGGCATAATTATGAGTTTTTTACGAAACGCTCGTACCAAGAAGTACCAAGTGTTCGGAATTCCGTGTTTTCGGGTTAGGCCCAAAAATAAGAAAACTACTAATTGTTTCAAAAAATATTTAATTATCTACCAAGTGTAAACATTAGATTAGAGCGTCAGTTACACGTTAAAAAATAAATTTAAAACATTAAAAAACCCGCCTGCATAAAAAGACAAATCGACTGAAAAGATGGAAACAAGATTAAATAAATATTAAAGGCAACATGTCATAATAACATGCAGTCGGAGGCATGCATAAAGAAAGTGACATTATGAATGATTGAATTATATGCCTCCGACTGCATGTTATTATGACATGTTGCCTTTAATATTTATTTAATCTTGTTTCCATCTTTTCAGTCGACTTGTCTTTTTATGCAGGCGGGTTTTTTAATGTTTTAAATTTATTTTTTTATTTATCTCTTTTTAGTTATTACGGTCATGATATACCTTTTTGAAATCCTTATAATAAGCCCTTTGATTTGACACCCATATTGCAGTATTCTAAAAAACAATTTTTTTTTCACTATGTATAATAGCACCGTACAGCCGCCATGTTGGTTTTTTTATAACGCCACCTTCTTAAGAACACTTGGGCTGAAAAGACCAATCTAACGATATCTTAATCATAGAAATCCGTTCAGCCGTTTGAGAGATATGAGGTAATAAAGAATATTACATACAAACATACATACATACTTACAAACATACAAACATACTTACAAGATAAGCGCGAAACACATAACCCTTTCTTTGCAGTCGGGTAAAAAGAACTGAAAACATCGTCGATTCAGTGTGATCAGCGCTTAACAAATAGCCATAATGGTATTGCGTGTGTTGCGTAATTGCGAACTCGCAAGCTGCGAAACGGATTTTCATAAGGGTGTTTATTACATGTGATATCTAAGTAAGTATTTTCATAACAAAGTGTTGTAATTATTTTGAAGAACAACCTGATTAAAACAAACTGATTGATTACAATGTCAAGTTACATCAGTTAGTTTTTAGCGAGTTAATCGTAATTTACTGATTGCCGCAATTACCTACACCAAAAACCATCCATGTCCGTTATTACGTAACGATAACGGAATTGAGGAAACTAAGGTGATGGTTTTGTTTTTGTAATTCGCCAGGAACCGAGATATGATAAGTAAACGAAAAATGCTGTTGCGAGTAGGTATAAGGAATAAAATGGGTTATGAGCGCGCCGTCTAAAATGCAACATGCCACCGCTGCAATAATACCTAACACGTAAATTGACTAAGAAGCAGATTGCCTAACCGTCAATGCCTAGACATTGTAATTGCCTAAATATTATTTCGTCTACAAATCGAAATGCCTAAACAGCAATGAAATCTCTTCAATACGCAAGTTTGAATTGGAAACTCTTTTGTTGTTGTTTTTCTCTCTTTTTAACCGACTTCCAAAAAAGGAGGAAGTTCTATGTTCGTCTGTATATTTGTTTTTTTTGTGTATGTCCACCGATTACTCGAAGACGGCTGATTAACCGATTGAAATGATTCAAACGTTATTACATTAGGTAAACTTCCAAGTTGGTCCCATTTGTAGGTACCTACACTAAAAATAAAAAAATAAAAAATTGTTTAAAAAAAAACAAAAAACCGACTTAAAAAAACCTACCTCTAAAAAGCAAGAAATAATATTCGTAATAATAAAAATACGTCTATTGAAGTCGGGTGGGGCTTTTAGAATAAAAAAAAGGAATTTGTACTCCAGCCCCACCCAACTTCAATAGACGTATTTTTATTATTATGCACTTGTTCGTCTCGCCCTCTATGATGATTTTTACTACATGTTAGTACCGTTTCTCGTACTCACTAACGCCACATAGTTAAAAGAATAATAAATTAACGCGTTTGGAAATGAATTAAATGACGTTTTCAAACGCATCGTATATACTGGAACGCAGCCTGTGCTGTCGCTGTCAAAACGTCCCGCGCTTCTGGCTGTCATTCGTTTTTTATGTCACTCCACCGGCGCCACGCATTTCCATAAAATATTTATAAAATTATTATAAAAGGTTTTAATAATCAATTTGGTTCTCAGTTTTATCAAGAACAATAGTGAAATGTAAAGTTAAAAAAGTGTTTAGAAGTGTGTGGAAAAGTAGGAAGTTCTATACCGATACCTACGTTACTGAAGAAAGAATATGGTTTAATCAACAATAAGAATTAAGAGTTTTTATGCTACGGACCTGCTGCGGGTTGAGGAACGGCTGACTCTCCGACCCGGTATGGGTATCATATTGTTTCAAAACATTAAGGCTAGAGGTTATGTACACAGATGTGTACGTTCAACCTCACTGTCCTCTAGGACAGTACAAACGGATACGTCAGGCCTATCTACAGGATAGTGCGGTATCTTAACGTTTTCAAGGCCTGGGTAATATACGTTAATACGTTATACATTCACACCGTAGATATACGGCTTGTAAGTAATGAGGTTGCTAAACACAGTGAATGTATACGGACCCACCACTCACTGTAAGGCATAGAAAAGGAAGTAAGACCTACATAAGACTCGACCTGCCTGTGAGATATGGAGACGCCAGATCAGCAATAAAATCGACAATAATTAAACTCTGACCTGCCTTCGGGTCATGGAAGAGTCAACAATTGTAGTTGCTACACTACAGGCTGTAGAACCTAAATCTACAATATATCAGGTTATAATACCATATGCCATATACCATACCATATTATTGTTACTACTTATATCCATTTGTCACAAAACGAGACAACATTATTACCAGATTGGTGATGGACACCATTCACCCATCGTTGAAGCAGGTATATATTTCTGAAAGAAATTTTTTTTCTCTCTCTCATTTGCCTGAATGGACTGATCATTTCTGCCTTGGCAGCTTAGAGTAATAAGAAGAACAGTAAGTTTATAAACTATAAAAAAAAATAAAAATAAAAAAAAAAAAAAAAATTGGTACCTTACCTACTTGCACATATTAAGATTGAACGATTAAAGAGACATAACATATGTACCTATCTCTTTTGGAAATCATAATAATACTGATCAAGTTTAAACCACAACTTGGAGCAGCAGCGTTAAACAAGAGCTTGCAGCGGTTGTTTATTAGTATTGAAGAAGTATTAAAACTATTGGACATAACAAAATAAATAAATTGGTAAGTAATAATTATTCTTATGGTGAATTACACAATCTCCATGAAAACAAAATTAGCATTGTGCGAGATTTTTCCTTTTTTGCACATGAACTATAAATGAGCAAAAGGCTAATTAGGCTAATTACTCAATAAATATTAAAGCTGTACAGTGTAAAAGCCTGTTTAAGCCTTAATAAGTAAAGTTCCTAAATAACTTTAACCAGAGCTTTAAACTGAAGGGGTAATATAATCTTAAGTGTCCGGGAAACAACGGGATGAGAGCCAGAATCCTTTCTAAGACATATTATTTATTTATAATTGGGTGAAAATAATTAAAACCTATATGAGTTAAATTGGGCATAAGAATGACTGATTTATAATATAAAATCAATTTATATTGTAAATTTATAATTACAGAAAACCTATGGATAAATAAAACTCAACATTTTAATGTTCATTTAATTCTTGACAAAAGACTTTAGATTTATTCTGAAAATATTGTGTAAAAGGATATTATATTGTGTAACATTCTTACAAAACCTCAGAAGTATTAAAAATCTTGAATTCATAATTGACAGACATACAATCATGTACCTACAAAATGAAATAAGTACTTACTTACACCAAGTCTTCATCATAATTGTTTGACGAATGTTATGATCAATATTCTGATAATGTCAATGACATTTTTTAAACTCATAATAGAAAAGAAATTATGTCAACTCATTTCTTCTAAATAATGCGAGTTCCTTGGTTTAATACTAAGACTTCTATGTTGTATGTTTGTTATAATAGATTCATACAGTTTTTTTTTCCAGAGCTAGGTATCTTCATAATACTACTGATAAAAAATATTATTTTTTCAATGATGTTTTCTGAGTCAGGACAGGACAACCTGCCTTGATCTAAAATGATTTTTTTCCAAAGAATAAGAAAGGCATAAATATACCTACTTATTCCCTTTAAAATTATATAATAATTTAGTCCTTACCTAACCGACATTAACAATGTCAGTTAAATAAGTACCGAAGTAAACAAAATAAACTTGAGCGGAAAACAGGCATCTATTTAAACCATTATTCCAGGAGAAATAAACAAATACAAATATTTTTATTATTTAAATATAATTACCTAGTTAAAATGATTCAGTCTTAAAACTTATCATTTTTTTTTTTTGTTATTTGCTCCTGAGTAATGTGGAAGTGTGAGTTTTTTTGTGATTTCGTAGGTAGGCATTAAGGACTAATAGTCATTCCACCCTAATCGACAGTTTTTTGAATGTATTTTTCATTTATTTGTTACTAAGCTAGTTTATTTGGCAGTTTAACTTTAAAAGTTAAACTTTATATTGTGAAAATTGATATGAAAATTAAGAATGTAATACCTAGTAGGTATGGTAATTACATACAGATTGATAAAATACAGTATGTAAATAATTACCTATTTTCTTAGCAAAAACTATTCTAAAATATTAAAGACTCAGATTCATAGTCATTGTACTATTGTACATACAATCAGTACAATAGAAAAAAAAATTTAGTATTGTACAAAATAACTAATTATTGAAGATTTCGATTCATGAAAAATATAATGTCACACAGAAAGGGAACTATAACTAATATTTAGTATTTAGATACCTACTTAAGTATTTGTTTGCTTTAAGAACTTTAAATGTCCTTATTACACAAGATTATCTTGGCTTAGATACAGATATTTTATGCATTTTGATGAGTCAAATGAATTGAAAAATTATAACTATATCTGTTAGGCATTTGAGATACACTGCCTTAGCACAGTTAGTTTTTTCAATTTCAACTTAATTATTGCATTATTTTCTTTATAAGATATTTTTTTTCAGTATATTTTAAAAAAGCAGTAATCTACTCACCAATATACCAAATATAATTCTAATACTTTTTATTAATTTTATTGTCTTATATAAATGGATACTAAAGCACATAAAGGTGCTCTATTAAGATAATAATTTCTTAACACACAAGTTTGTTTATGCTGGTACATCTTGAAATCTAGGTATTTTTTGATTAAGGTGAATGAAATGTACAGTCAACAACATGCTGGGCTACCACAACATACGGGGTTACCACCACAGGCTACCAAATTATTTTAATCAATTCTGAGCTTAAATGCGAAGTCATAAAGGTTCAAAATTGATTGGAGATTTATTCACAATTTGTATAGATTGACGTGCTGCTGACTGTACTATAAGCAGCGCACATAATTAAATTAAGTATAATTATTTAAGTACCATGCCATTATATACCCTTAGGTTGGAATCGATGAAAAAGTTGAAATATTATTAAAAACTTATATATTTATATTGTATGTACCTACCTTACCTACATCTAAACCACGATATTAGTTTAGGTACATGAGATGGTTCTATTGCTATATGTACATTTTATGGAATCAAATTATTTGACATTGTTTATTTGATGATTGCACACAGTCATCAGTTTTATCATTTAAGGATGTTATTATCTATGAAGTCTCGGGTTCTATCCCTGGCATGGTTAATTTAGAAAAACTAATATTTCTATATTGGCTTAGGTCCGATTTTTTGTGTTAACATAACACCAACCATTGTCTCTGATTTCCATCACACAAGTGCTTTAGCTACTTTGGAATGGGAGCAATGTATGTGATGTTGTTCAAATTTTATTTTATTTTTATTTATTAAAAATTGATTTATTTATTTACTATGATCATATCTGTTCTGGCTATGAGTGGAATAGACGACAGTCTTCTCCACTCACCAGCAAACTAACCACCTAGTCATTAGTAATGACAAAATACTGAAGTATTTTAATATTTTTTTTAAATATTGGTTATTTATATATACCTATAGATAGATATTGTCCAAATTATAATATCATTTCATATATTTAGAAGAAATCAAAAAGTTTAATTGATCATCATAAATTCATTAATTATAATATATTTTTTTTTTTTGTCTTATAACAAAAAAAAAAAAAAAAAACTATACTTATTCAATTAACACTGATTCTTAATCATAAATTGAAGTTATTTTTATTTACACAGTTATTTCTTAGAATAAAAATGTTAAAAATATTTAAGTAAGTTACATAATTACCTTTATTGTATGCACAATAAAACGAGACAACAAGAGGCGGACTTACTGCCTTACTGCTAATAGAATTCTCTACCAGTCAATCTTTAAAAAAAATATATATATATACCCTACATTAAAATTTAAATATGGTTCATAATAATATCGGTCCTTTTTTGGTGCACAACGTAATAACTCATCAGCTATTTCCAAGGAATACGATGATACATCATCACTCTCTACAGAGTTTCGTGCACACTAATTTGGATGAAGTAAAGTGTCTTAGTATTAGTAGGCACGTTTTTTGATTATTATTGGGTATATTAAAATCTGAATGCGAAATTCTTTTAAAATTACTTGGGAAGTTCTCAGCTCCGTCTTGTCTCTCCAATTCTATTTCAAGCCTCGATAGTAATGTTATCATATAATATAATAATATCATTCTTTTTGATGATTATTTCTACCTATTTTTTTTTATGGTTAGGTATTCAATAATCTGATTCTACAACTGAACTTTAAACATCTAACATGTAGTAAAAATCATCATAGAGGGCGAGACGAACAAGTGCATAATTGTACAATCAAACAAACTTACCAAGTGATGTTCGATTGAAATTATGCACTTGTTCGTCTCGCCCGAAGATGATGAATCCCTCCCACCCTTATATTACAGGTACATGTACCTATACCCTACAGTTGCAGAATCAGCATATATACAGGGCGTGTGAGACCTAAACTTTAAACTTAATGACAGCCAGAAGCGCGGGACGTTTTGACAGCGACAGCACAGGCTGCGTTCCAGTATATACGATGCGTTTGAAAACGTCATTTAATTCATTTCCAAACGCGTTAATTTATTATTCTTTTAACTATGTGGCGTTAGTGAGTACGAGAAACGGTACTAACATGTAGTAAAAATCATCATCTTCGGGCGAGACGAACAAGTGCATAATTTTAATCGAACATCACTTGGTAAGTTTATTTGATTGTACAATTATGAATATTATTTCTTGCTTTCTAGAGGTAGGTTTTTGAAGTCAGTTTTTTGTTTTTTTTTAACTATTTTTTATTTTTTTCTCTTTAATTTATTAATATTTAAAGATTACCAATTGACAGCTGTCAGGCAAAATTATAGCACAGATTACATAAGTATTATAGTCACGATCCATTGTAGGCAATCTGATTCTAGTCAATGGCAGCTAATCTCAAAAGCTTAAAGCAGATGGCGCTAGTGAGTTTGGAGTCATGCTATCTGTCAAACTCCTTTTATTTCTATGTAAATATTGGGTCAATTTGGGTGTTGCACTTTTAATTGTGAAATTAATATGCCTCAGGGTTGTGTAGTGCCATTTTGCTCATCGAGAACATCTGGACACAGGTTTCCCAAAGATATACAGTTGAGAAAAAAGTGGATCGTAGCTATAAGAAGACCTAAATATACGCTCACAAAAAATACACGAATTTGTAAAAAACATTTTGTTGAAACGGATTACACAATGCTAGATTCTGTTGTAGAAAATCGTAAGTAGTGTTTATTTGTTATATAAATAGTATAATTAATAAACAAGCTGAAATACTCAGGTTGATATTTTTTTATTAAATTCTAACATAACCTCAATTTCCTTTTGAACAAAATTTTTGTTTTATTTACAGCAAAGCCTAGACTTAAGAAAGATGCCGTGCCAAGCCAGTTTAATTGGACAAAAAAAATCAAGATTCTGTAAAACAGAGACAAGAACGCATTACAAAACGAGCACTCAGAAAGGACTCTTTGCATTTTCCATCAGTGTCTAGTTCATCAATGCCTATCGCACCAGAGCCATGCAATGAAGTAGAGATAGAGGTGAAAACTTTGGAATCAAATGAATATGAACAAGAAGAGGTGCATAATATGACAAGCACTCAGCTTAATTCATTTTGTATTGAAAACTTGCAATCTGCCTCAAAGATTAGTGAACTCAAATTTTATACTGGATTTGATAGTTGTGAGCACTTCTGGCTTGTTTTTAATATATTAGAGCCTGCGGTAAACCATCTCTTGTATTATCCATCTGGATGCAAAATGAATGTTCGTGTTCTTACTCCGGCTAATGAGTTTCTACTTACTATTGTAAAGTTAAGGCGCAATATGGTAAATAAAGAACTGGCATTTAAATTTGATATTTGATTTATATTTGCTGCACACATGCTCATTCCTTCATTTAGTACATAAACACTTAGGAAATGGTTATTTATATCGACAATATCTATTGAAGGCACTGTAGACATTTGATGTAGTGTAACGAAAAATCCTCATTTGGAGGCCATATAATGTTTGATAATGGTTCCGCTAGAGTGTCTTCTAGAATATTGTATTGAAAGTTGTTATTTCTATCATATTATGCAGCCAATCTGTAACAAAAATAATATGAAAGTCAAAAATAATCGTTGATGAAAGTGTGATGGTGTTGCTTCAAAAAGACAAACTGTTACATTCAGGGATTATTATTCATGTTTACCTTTCAATGAGGTCTTCCTTTTTCCCAGCTATTCTTGCATTTCTTTTTGCCAATCCCTTTTTTAGTTCATTTACGGACCACGATCCGTATTTTCCCGCCATTTTTAACAAAATTAAATAACAAAACTAAAACCCCATACACACTCTATGGAGCTGTCAAAATGAGATGCCTCCAACTACACTAGCGAACCTATCGGGAGAAAAGGCGGACATAGCTGCCATTATCGTTTTAGGTATTATTGTAGTAGTGGCATCTTTCATTTTAGGCAATCTGCTTCTTAGTCAATTTACGTGTTAGGTATTATTGCAGCGGTGGCATGTTGCATTTTAGACGGCGCGCTCATAAAAGAATAAAATCAGGCTTTCTTTGAATCAAATTACGTATTACGGTTTTATTTGCCTTAATTATAAAAAAAATGCATGTAAAGTGAACCTTTTTTACTTTGAACGGATTTGTCACTAATAAGTTCGGTGCAAAACCGCTAAATTATTTTAGACTTTAAAACGGAATACGCCATATACCTACCTACTTATAAATCAATAAATTGAAGTATGTTGCTAAGTAAGTTGTAAGTCAACCCTGCTTGAAGTATGTATGTTGATTTATGTTAAATTTGATTTCATTAAAATTTAAAGTTAAGTACTATAAGTTCCTAAAAATATAAATAAATTATTTTCCTATACTCATAAAATACAGTTATTTTATTTCAGAACATATCACACAAAATTTGCAGCAAAACGACATTTTATTTATATACCGGAATCACCAGCACGCATTACCGGAATTAACTGTACCCTTAGCACGAACAGCTATCGAGAAAAAAAACGCACGTAAAATTACTCGATAGACAATTCTCTATGGAAAATTTAATTTCGCTATTCGGCGGTAGATGGCGTTGTACAAATTTCCAATACAAAATTGCACTATCGAATGATTTTACGCGCGTTAGTTTTTTCGATAGCTGTTCGTGCTAAGGGTACTGAATAGTCAAATTTTATACCGTAATAACGGACATTTACGGGTCCAGAAAAATAACGATTACTCTTATAAAACATACTTTAATACAGTAGTGTTACATATGAATCTACTCTCTGAAAACCTCTCTTCACGACTGAACTAAATTCAATTCGCTGAGTTTTCCTGTTGGAAAGGCAAAAATGCCTTAATGCGCCGAAATTCCGTGCGTTTCCCTTTTGTAGAGGCACAGTCTAATGTGGTAGATGTATATAAATACACTGGCCTGCAAAACTAAGTACTACAGAGGCCTATTTTCATACAAACGTACCTCGTTTGTATGAAGCTTTGGTTCTCCGCCCAGAATTAAACACCCCGTTTAATTCTGGGCGGTTTTGATGATGGCCATTTAAAGTAAATCTAAAGAAACCCAATGGTTTAGAAGAGTCGTTTAGGTCATAGTTGGACTTAAAAAAAAAATAAGCTAAAATTACATCAAAAGTATGGAAAATGTCACACTAAAAAATCCGTACGGTCTTTGGAGGAACCGACTCTTCTAATCCATTGGGTTTCTTTAGCGATCTGGGCCTCTTCCATTTACTCTTTAAATGGCCATCATCAAAACACACCCCGTTTAATTCTGGGCGGAGAACCAAAGCTTCAACGTTACCTCGTTTGTATGAAAATAGGCCTCTGTAGTACTTAGTTTTGCAGGCCAGTGTAATCGAAACAGAAATTGCATGCACAGTTTTTTTCAGGTACTTACTTACTATCAGTAATATACTTAAACAGCACGCTTGAAAATGGGTGTTATATACGGTTATTGTTTTAAATGAACGACGGCGTTTCGGATTTGAATTTGTTGAGGGTTCAATACGTTCAATATATTAATCCCGTGCAGAGGGACCGCTATAAAGAACAACCGTTTGAACCAAAGTTAAGCGAGGCGAAAAGTGTGTTACCTACTCACTGCGAAATGAGTTTTGTTTTGCACCTTCCTGTTCCAAAATCAAACATTTCGAAGCAGGTAGCCTCGTATAGTGAAGATTCAAATTATTGAGATCTGTGATAGGCACCCATTGCCTAACCAAGATTGTACTTTTAGATTGGATCGCATTTGCAACGGAATGTTATTTCAGAATAAACGTGATCCAACAGATGAAAACGGGACAATAATGCGATGCGAGTATGTTATCCGGTATAATAATAATTAGGTAGGTCGTTGGATATGTATGAAGGGAACCATATTGTTATTGAGCGCTGGCCGACAGAAGTATTCTTAGAAGTATTCATACAATGCGGTGATCAGGCTCCGGTCTTAAGGACTAAAGGCTTTTTGGATCTGAAATGAAATTTATTATTTTTCTAAATTTATGTGTTTGAAGAGAGTACCTCTATGTTAGCAATGCGACATAATCGTGCATTTGTAAAGTGATCTATGAAGGGTGACTGACCTATCAATGCCCAGCCCATGCAAACCGTTATTGAGGTAGGCTAGAGACGAAAATTCGTAAAAAGTCGCCTATTTAAGAAGTTCGTAGGCTGAAAAGGTTTATACCGACAAATGATATATATAGTTGGATTTAACGTAGTTTACTGATCATCATATCGCTTTTTGTCACTCGCTAAAATGGTGGAAAAAGTACCTATGACGTCACAAAGATGGCGCCGCCGCCTAGGTTTTGATTTTGTCAATAATCTCGGTCACCATTTATTTTAACTAAAGAAAAAACACCTAGGTACCTTTTCCCGACATTTTGACCGAGTTACATCGGCCCGACCACAGAATTTTTTCTTTGTTCTGTGGGCCCGGCCGTGGTCACGAGAGGGCTGGATCCTCTGTGCGGTGGAGTCTTCATCAAAGTCAAAGTCAAATAAGCTTTATTCAAATAAACTTACTTATTAAGTACTTTTGAATCGTCTATATTTTCCTACATACCATCCACCGTCAAACAGTTTTTCCAACCACCGCCGCACAATTTATCACCATATAGGTATTAAGGTCATAATTATAGCTAGGTAGGTAAACCTAATCGCGGCATCGAGGGAGGTTTGGAGGTCTGACCTAGGGTTGCTACCTTTTCTTCAGACCAACAAAAATAAAGTACAAAGGCATAAACAAAGAGTAAGTAGAAACATATTTATTTTATACTTATTCTATAAAAAAAAAGATAAAGCCGCCTCAAAGATATGGAACGACTTACCACCTCCCTTGCGGGATGGTCTTTTAATGTCTAAGAACAATTTTAAGCGAAAGTGCAAACTATGGTTCCTTGAAGAACAATACAAAGCGGCTAGTTTGGAGTTCAATTTGTAGTGGACTTATGTACCTACTAATAACGTTTCAAATCATTAATTAAACTTATCTAACTTGCTAAATTGTCATATTTTAGAAATGTCTTAGTTTGGGGTGTGGCAGAATAACAGCGACAGCTGATGACTCAGCTGTCAGATGCTGAGCTGCATGCCTTTTTGTTCCAATCGAATTTGTTTCATAATTTGCTATAATACTTAATAGTAGATTGTTATACAAGACGCTAAAATTACCCATTCCATACGAGGTATTTTTATTCCCGAGCTTTAGCGAGGGAATAAATAGAAACCGAGTTACAATGGGTTTTAGCGTCGTGTGTTACACTATACTTTTCACTACGATTGCGAGAAAATAAAATACAATATTAAATAGTTTATACCTACTGTAGGGATAACTTCAAAATGCAAGGAATGCTGAATAATAGAGCAATTATTGAACTTTTAGCTGTTTATTACAAAATTACGCAAATAACATGTTTGTTTTACATTTTCCTTTTCGTACCCGCTAATTAATGGCGGGATGTCAATTCCATATTTTGAATATCGATCTTCTTTTGTTTAAGAAAAATAAACTGATCGTATGAAATGCAAAGGAGGTTAAATAATCTCTTTGCATTGAGATTTGTTGCAAAGAGGTTTCATATCTCTTTGCAACGAGGTTTGTACATTTTATAAAAGTGACTCCATACAAAACTAATTAAACGTACATACAATCATACTAAAATAATGAATATTATTCATTAACATTCAAGTAAATTATAATTAATACGAAATTAGGCTTAGTTAATATAATATAGGCTAACAGCTCGGCCTTCCTGTTCACAGCGAGTCCCTTCGCTGACTGATTTATTTAATTTAGAGATTATCGTGTAGAGTCAACAGCATTATTTATGTTTCAATACATAGTTATAACAAAAGGTACCTAAGTTGGGTAATTAATATTTTAGTAATTTTTGTAATGCATATTAAATTATTAGACATTAATTTTAACAATAATTGTGTATGTTTAATTGATTACATTTCTAAAAGTAATTATTTAATTACTTTTAATGTTACAATCAGTTAAAATTTAACTTTACATAAAGGTCATCTATAATCTTAAGTCTTTACCTTTAATCATTATCAGAGTTGTATTTTTATTACAAAACTTCTACGTCTCATATAAGTTTTTTTTTGTCGACTGCAATCGCGACTTTATAACGATGATTATAAACAACATTATATTAATTCGTAAGTTACAACTTGAACAGGTAATTACGTAATTATCATTATGTCAGGTTTTCTCTGAAAATATGACTGTTGATCACAATAATAATCTTCTAGCGCGTACATACTTATTGTTTCCTAGGTATAACCTCAAACATTATTAGTAGGTAAGTACCTAACAATCTTCTAACAATCTTCTTAATTCTACAGGAAAAATCAAGTTGTCGTCTATACATCTGAGTAGGTGGTACAGTTCGACTTTATCTAAATTGAAAATCTTTGGTTTACTTAATATCAATTTTATAACACGTCAGTCATAAGATCACTATAAGATATAAATTATTAGACTATCATAGAAATATGATTGGAGATCTAAGAACCTATCATTTTATATATTAAAAACTTACGATGGTGTAATATTCGTATTGTCGATGACCATAGATATGGGATTCTATTAGACAGCAAGCGTACAAATATGATCATATTATAACCGAATAATCTCAAAAGTGGCGTCTACAAAATGCAAAATTTCTGAATGAATGACAAAGAAATTGTTAAGAACCTTTACCGGTCAAAACTTCATCCCGAATACAAAAATCGCGTTAATCGATTGTCTGTTCTTTGGTTTTATGTTTTGTTAATATTTTCTGTTACTTTTTTTTTTTTGCTTTTGTTATAATTGCATGTTTATTATTGAAGCACAAGCAAATCGTTATCAATAAATAAACATTATATGACGTTAAAATATGATATTAAGTGTAATATATAAAATTATACAGTTTTATAAACATCGAGTCTCAAAGCCTTACATTGTACACGACATTCATACTTATCACAATTAGTTCGTGGTCTTTTTGTGCAAAAGGCGGAGTGCGTGCGTACTCATCTTGCAATGTTAAAATCTGCTGACTATGACAATATGATGAAAAACACATTTCAAAAACTCCCGTACTACCAATCAAATTTGGACATTCATGCTAGAAAATACAGTAACACCCTCCATCATTATAAATATCCCTCCATCAATAAGATCCAACCAGATCGCAGGAACTTCTAACCATTCAAAATAAGAAAGAGAATAGCAGAGTGGATTGGTTCACGTACCTACTTACGAGGAACTGGAAAAATTACTAAGATTTACCACGTAAGGTGAAATCACAATTTTATTAAGTATTAAACACTTTGTACTCACACAATGACATTTACTAACACACTCACGACCACAAGTTCACATACACACAAAACGTCCATTTTTATTTATTGATTTTATTTCTATTAAAACCATTAAATTAAATATTAGTAATCCCATTTGTTCTTAGTTTTTAAATACCTTTTTTACATTTAACATGTTAAAATAAGTCGCGTTTATAATTATATTCTGGAAATCAAAGTGTAAAAGATTGTAGATACAATACAGGAATCTTTTAAATTCTAGCTACGAATATTGTAACACATTTTCCGCTGTGTTTATGTTGTTAAAATGATTGTCTGCATACTTTGGAAGATGTTGTCTTTGTCCGGTTAACAGAAAGAAAACGTAGAAATCATCGCTGCACCGACTCAACTCCACTACTACACTTTGTAAATGGGATTCCACACTGACAAGCAATACTAACTCACTGGAGTTGTGAGGAGCGGACAAGCATTTTAAATAGCATCATAAATGTGGAGACTTTTTCATACATGAACATAGACAGTTATGAAATCATATAAGTATAAATAATTAAAATATGATAATTTAATTTTGAGGCCGTAGTCCAGAAACGATATTACCATTAACTTATTTGCAAAATATCATGTAATGTACCTATATTAGCCGTCACATCTTTGGCTGAAGTCAATTAAGCTACTAATTCTTATTTTACCTTTGACTTGTATTCGTGTCCCGATCTTTATTAATACGTTTGTTTTTAGGGTTCCGTACCCAAAGGGTAAAAACGGGACCCTATTACCGACTCCACTGTCCGTCTGTCTGTCACCAGGCTGTATCTCATGAACCGTGAAAGCTAGACACTTGAAACTTTCACAAATGAAGTGTTGCCGCTATAACAACAAATACTTAAACAGAATTTGTGCGGAACCCTCGGTGAGCGAGTCCGACTCGCCCTTGTCCGGTTTTTTTTGTAGTAATGCGTAGAACAGATTAATCGCATGTGATACATTTAGTCGAGGGTTTTCACACCTAAAGCTCGAATGACCATTTTGATCACAATAGGCATGACGAATATTTTCTTTTATTTTATGTTACACAAATTACCTCTCAAAAAAAGAAACATTGGCAAAATAATTACTTCGCTAGCTTGAAAACTGCCCGAGACATCACAGTGTGAAATGCACACAACCGGACTCACCCAAAAACGCTCCATACCAATGGCCTCCCAGTTATGACGTCACGAATAAGTAGTTTGTATGCAACGCGTAGGAAATTTGTTTGGCAGCCATATTAAATATTGTGTTCATCAAAACTGTTTCTTAGACAAACTTGCTATACATTTTACGGACCAATTAAAGGCATTATTTATTTTAATAAATTTAACACTCCCTAAATGGACCCGTCCACCCAACATTGAAGGGTCAAAACAAATAATACGCAATATAAAACCAAGAGGCATACCTACAAGCCACTCTTAAAGTTTAATATGTTAACGATTTTTATTAGCACCTAGTTACTTCATTCATTAGTCGTCATCTCTATTATAGCACGTTTTTTTTTGAACTATAGACTACTACTATAACTATAGAACTTACATCTATTTAATACATTTATTTTCGCATAATAATAGTGTTCTAAAGTTCCTTCATACTTAACTATTTCAGCGAGCATTTCAGTCAACAGTTTAGCATAGTCTTGTCGGAACGGGAAAGATTCTACCAGCTTATTCTTCCACTCGACCATCTCGAACCAGTAAACATCATCGTAGGTAAACTTTGATACCAAAACCTTGCTACACCAGTCATCCGACTCTTCTGGTCCTGCCGTACTGAACCGCCCTTGACCTCAAGCTCTCGTTGCCATTTTGTCTCAGCATATTAAGGTACCGGCTTCCAACACTTTCTCAGGCATCCTCATCCGTCAATGTCTGTGATGATGGGCGAACGACATCACAATGATCTCGTTGATGTACAAAGAGACCTCACTCCAGGCCTTCGGTTCTTAGACACTCTCTCTCTTCGATACTCTGAGTTAAGACTAATAGGTATAATTTATTAGTAACCTCAGTATCATGCACCCGTGACATCCGTGGTTCTTCTCAGTCGGGACTATCATAATATTCATAATCAATATCAACCTCAGTATCATGCACTCGTGCCGTGACACTCCTGGTTCTTCTCAGTCGGGACTATCATAATATTCATAATCAATATCAACCTCAGTATCACACACCTGTGACACCCCTGGTTTCTCTGAGTACTGACTTATTCTCGCCTGACCCTCACACCTGAGGGTACACATGGCCAAGTCATACGGCTAGACTCACGCCACCGCGCCGTCTCGGTTTTAGCACCTCTCGACCCTAACCCTCAAACCTGGGCAACCTGGGTCCGGGCTAAAACGACTCTCTCAACTCATGGCGGTGGTAGCTGAAACTGACAGAATACAGCTTAGAACCCATTAAACATAAGGTCACCTTAAATTCACAATTATTTTCAAAACATTTAAAATAATAACCGCCTTTTTTGGAAGTTGGTTAAAATATTCAATATACGTTTATTATAAACTGTCCACAAATTGCAGCTTAAAAAAATATTCATTGCGATATAATTATGATATGATTAGCGGTTCTATCAAAACAAGTGAAATGGTGTCAAACTCAGAAGCAGTGAAATGAATTACAGTGATCCTGCCATATCCTGCACTTTGCGTCTTTTTAAATCACCAATACGTTGTAGGTACTGAACTATTTAAATTGGTTAAAGTTACATTAAAATAATTTGTGTTAGTTATCTCGATCCTTGAACAAGACCTCCGCCTTGTTGAAATTTTGAAAAATACATAATAATAATACACTTTATATTAATAAACCATACATACAGGCTTAGAATTATTCTAAGCATAAAGGTATAATGACTTAGTAAACATCTAAACATTAATTATCTTCGTAAACGTTCTAAATTTTACACTTGAAACAACAGTTCTCACATACAAATGTTCGTATGAATATTTCGCAGGTCAGCCCCTTCTTAATTTTCACGATAAAAGTATGAACATGAGATTTTTAAACTCTTAGCACAGAATACATAATCTCTTAGTCCAATCGCCATACGATTTATATCAAAAATAAACATTGCTCTAATTAGATTACTAAGCGCACTTATTTGTCGTAAATAAGTCGGCAGTGTCATACGTTCAGTATTTCGCCATGTTTTATAGTGTTTTGATATTTCGAAATATAAAATATTTCGAAATTTTATCAAAGAAACTTGACATTTGCAAAGTATTCCCACTGGAATGGACCGAATATATCATTGGTCCAATGTAAAGGTTTTATTTTTACGTTTACTTGTTCTCTTAGTATCTGTCGATACTTCACTTATCATATGATTAATTTGATATAAGTACAACAGAAAAAGAGAGAAAAGAAAATATTAATCCAAGAACATTTAATTATTTCTTTATGTTAATAGATTTCCCAATAGAAATTAAATTAGAAATTAGGTAATATAAAGAATTATATAATATATATTTTTTTTTTAATTTATTTCCTCGAAAATAAAAAAGATCATAAAGCAAGACACAGCAATAAACATTTTGTAGGTAACGAATTACCTACCTACCTATTACCGTGAATTTCATTTTAATTTCTGAATAAGTATTACAAAGTATAATATTTCTCTCTCACTTATTCTGACATTTTCTTAAAAGTTATTTAGAAGCTCTATATAGTAAAAAAAAGTGATAAATCGTTACTTACGTCGTAGGCGTAGGCAGATTGAAAAGTATAAAACCTTTCGTTGATCCCGCTACTGAAATTGTAGGGATAACTTCAAAATGCAAGGAATGCTGAATAATAGAGCAATTATTGAACTTTTAGCTGTTTATTACAAAATTACGCAAATAACATGTTTGTTTTACATTTTCCTTTTCGTACCCGCTAATTAATGGCGGGATGTCAATTCCATATTTTGAATATCGATCTTCTTTTGTTTAAGAAAAATAAACTGATCGTATGAAATGCAAAGGAGGTTAAATAATCTCTTTGCATTGAGATTTGTTGCAAAGAGGTTTCATATCTCTTTGCAACGAGGTTTGTACATTTTATAAAAGTGACTCCATACAAAACTAATTAAACGTACATACAATCATACTAAAATAATGAATATTATTCATTAACATTCAAGTAAATTATAATTAATACGAAATTAGGCTTAGTTAATATAATATAGGCTAACACTACTTACTTCCGTAAACGAATCCACTCGTTTTTCTATCCTCCACTTCATAAAATTTTTGTACAATATTTAAATAAATGATTTGTGCTTGACGGCAGAAGATTATAAATTATTTCTTTCCTATTACAGTCACACAATTCAATCAGTTTGTAATTATAAAAAAAATCTAAAGATTTCGCGTCATGGTACCTTTTTTAATTTCTGCTGTAGCAGCTAAGCAACACAAACACGCATTCTACGATTCACTCTGTACACAGAGTATAAATAAGTCTATGATTTCACCGAAGAGATGCTTTTAGTTCCATTTTCAAAAATAAGAATGAGAAACTGGGGGCCTATTACGAAACTTGGTCACGATAGTTGTCCGCAGTTCGTCGGTTGTAGTTATTACAAATATTTTCAATGTAGCTATCGTAGTCCATAGTCTATTGAACGAATAATGACGGATCCACTAGAGAGAAACTGTCAAATTTACGCAATCACTTTGCAATATCGCATACGCAAGTGCTTTGTAATAGGAATCAATCAGAACGAAGCACGGACGCAGCTGCGTGTATCGCATTAAACTTTTCGTAATAGACCCCCATTATTAAGTCGAGCGAGTTTTTATTCGTGATTATGAATAAAGACTTTTTCGTTTTAGTACGCTCATTGGTAATAGACAAACATTAAAAAAGAAAAAACTTTATCCCCTAGGGCTTATTATGCTATTTTATCTCGACTCTTGTACGTTACAATGACGCACTTTTTGAGCAAGAGGAGTGAAAAGTTAATTCATTCATAATTCATTGTAATACTTATTTTTATTTTTAAGTGTTATTGGTTTCAATGTATTTATTTTTTGGAACAAATAAATAATTTTTATTATTATTATTATTATTATTAAATCATATTTTTGTGTTACTTTTCGCAACTTTTAACAAGTATATTAAAGAGGTAGTTACACAAGAGTTGCGTAAATAGTGTAGGTATTTAAGCGTATTATATTATGATAATAGATTCTATATTGCTGTCATAGATGAAAGAGTTTACCTACACGAAGTAGAAGATAATACTATTAAGTACGGGTGGCAACCCTAGCTGACCGTAATGAGCGAAGCCCTGAGGGAAATCCTGTGTCTCCGCCGCGCCCTCTATCACAGAATATATAATAGTAATAACCTCCATTTCATAACAGGTATCATCAGAGCTGGGCCATGGGGATATAAACTCTTCGAATTATTCTGGGATCGCCTACTTAAAATCCTGAAATGGATTATTAATGGCTAAAAATTAGGTTAGCTGTAAAAGCGACTTTTCCGAGGAAATCTCGGGATCAAGACTGAAAGCCATTCATCATCATCATAGCAACAGTCATCTGCGCAGGATATATTATAGTGCGTAAGCGGTCGCGCTAGCACAGACGCACTCTCTCGTCCTATCCCCCCTGAATCTGATGGAACGGAAGCCCGCTATGACCAGAGGAGGGTTCGGATGCAGTGAATGGCCGGTAGTCACTATTGATCTCCACTACCGCCCTCAGCCATCCACATGGCTTTGCTGTTCCGCTGAATCCACCGACATCCACTGAAAGCCATTATCAATGCTACGAAGTAATTTAGGGGGCTACGAAGTAATTTATGTGATTTAGGGGGTATTAGGGGGGGGGGGGGGCGTGAAGCTCGGTAGTGGTTTAGAGCCAGGCCCAGCGATTGCGGAAGTTAAGCAACGTTCGCAAGAGTCGGTCATGGGATGGGTGACCAAAAATATATTATCTCGAGCTCCTCCGTGCTTCGGAAGGCACGTTAAGCCGTTGGTCCCGGCTGCATTTGCAGTCGTTAACACCCACCAATCCGCATTGGGCCCGCGTGGTGGGTTAATATGGCTCGTCCTCCTTACCACCCAAAGGAAGGCCTGTGCCCCAGCAGTGGGGACATCAAAAAAGGCTGATGGACAGGGGGTATTTAGTAATCTATAAAGCAAGATAGGTAGGTACCTACTCGTAGCAATGAGAATACGACGCGCACAGGAGCGAGACTGATTTGGCCAGATAGTAAGACCTACCTAAATAACAATGGTTTTACACTCGATTCTGAATATGAATACCTAATGTCGTTTCTAAGGCCGTTACGTACTGCCAAGCGGCTTGCATAGCGCTTAGAGCCTAGCATTTAACGAAGTGAAAGAAATGTTCAGGAATGGTTGCGAACATTCGTGCAATTAAGGTATAATTTGGAAAGGCTTTTTGGAAATAAATTAAATTATTAAAATAAATTAAATAATATTACTCATGGTGGCAAAAAGTAGAAATAATGTAGGCTCTGTAATCTGTTTGAAAACGATATTTAATTTATTACTAGCGATACAGGAACAATTATAATTATATTATGTTTATTATCACTTAATAAAATTATTACAGTAGGTAGCTTGTTTTACAAAATCTACAAATAAAAAGAAGTAAACAAACCCTGATATAACCAAAATAAAACACTCTTTTTGAATAGACCAACAAAGTTCCCACAGTCTGACCTGAACCTCCTCCTGGAGGCGACGGAGGACTACCAACCCCATCAACCCCGACCCCTCAGGTCACCCCCCGCCCGCGTTGGCGTCTTTTCGACGCACAATCACCTAGGTGAAATGTGACGTCTGCGCTGTCCTCTCCCCCGAAGGAGGGCAGTCGCTTCGGTTGAAGGTTCGTTGCCTCCCCGGGCACGTAATCAGATGTTAAGGCGGTTTTTAGTCAGTACGAGTCTGACATAACCAGATTAGCTCGGTAGCAACCGGCTAGGTGGTATCCAATGAGGATTTTCCGCCTCCTCTATCCCCCCGCTGGAGAAGGGTAGCTCCGAACCCCTAAGGTTGAGAGCCAAAAAAAAAAAAAAGCTCCCACAGCGACCCAATGGTGAAGTAACATTATTGAGTAGGCATCAAATCTTTCTGTCTTTTTTTTTTTTTTTTTTTTTTTTTTTTTTTTTTTTTTTTTTTTTATTAGGCTCACAAAACTGGTTTACAATGATCACATAAGCTTTTGAAAAAACATTTATGACTTACTACACTACATTTAAACCTACTAGATGTAAGCACAACATGCGTAAGTAAAATATTTTAATAAACACGGACTACTTCCGGCTCAAGAAGAACATTTTATAACTATTATAATTTCAATTACATAACTTTAATTATATAGTTTAAACCATAATTTTAAACAATAAAAAGTTAACATTACAAATTAGAATTTGTTGAATTACAAAAATAAAAGTCTTTCTATAAGTAAATGTCTTTTAAGGCCTTCTTTGCTGAGGCCACAGAACCATTAAAGATATCGAAATCGAATCTGATGGAGTTATATGCATGACACATTCGATACAGTGGAGAGTGATGACCGAGTCTTGACTTACACTGAGGGAGGGTGAATGTATTGCGATTCTTCAACCTACTACCCATTCGTGGGAGAGTGATTTTTATGTGTTCCAACATTTCTGGCGAGTCAATATGACCTTGGATCAACTTGAACAGGAACATAACATCAGATATCTTTCTGCGTGCATTCAAGACGGAAAGACCGTAGTGATTGACTCGAGCTTGGTAAGAGGGTAATCGCCTACACATGCCATCCGCGTACGCCAAGTGATACAAGAAACGCTTTTGCACACGCTCTAGTCTCTCAGAGTGGACCTGATAGCCAGGATTCCACACTGGACTACAATACTCTACGATACTACGCACTATGGAGTTGAAGACGACGATGGTAAGTTTCGGATCTCTAAATATTTTCATCTGCCGAGTAATAAAACCTGACAATTTGGATGTCCTACCAATTATAGACTCGATGTGATGTCGAAAACTTAGAGCACTGTCTATAATCACTCCTAAATCACGAATATGGGACACCTCAGCTAACGGCTTGCCTTGAATAAAATAATTGGCGTTAGTTGGATGTGTCTTTCGACTAAATTTAATGTGAAAGCATTTATTTAAGTTAAGTTTCATTCCATTATTGACACACCAATCATTAATTGCATCCAGATCCCGTTGTAGAGCGTTTACATCCTCAGGACCCGAGATTGCACGATAAACCTTTAAGTCATCTGCATACATTTTAACTTTAGATTTTATTAAAGAGGCTAGGTCGTTTATAAATATGAGAAAAAATAACGGTCCCAAATGGGACCCTTGAGGGACACCAGAGGGTACACTTTTGGTTGTAGAGGAAAAACCATACATTGCCACCAACTGAGATCGATTCCTCAGGTACGACTCACACCATCTCAACAGTGACCCGTGAATACCTATGTGTTTAAGCTTTAGAATAAGAAGATCATGATTTACGAGGTCAAAAGCCTTTTTAAAATCGGTATATACTGCATGCACTTCTCCCTGCTTGTCTAACACATTACATATGTAGTCGACATAGGCAACTAAGTCTTCTAGTTAAAGGAGAGCTAGTATTTAACCTGGTGTTCGTGGGTTCGAATTTTAAGTGCTTCCTGCACATAAGTAGAAATTCAGTTCGGAAACATTTTCCTATAATTTTCCGAAAAGAAAATCATATTTCTCGGATATAACGCCGTGTCAATTAGTAATGATTTACAGTCTGAGTACCTACTGAGTACCTACTGGGAAAAATAAGCAAAAATCTCAAATCCATGAAAGAATTATTTTTATTAATTTCTTAATACTTCAACAGAAAATATTAATTAAATTCACTCTGAATAGTACAATGTCTGAAATAATTGCTAATGTAAACAAATAACGCACGCGGCATCTCGGCGGCAGGCGCGGCGGGCTGGCAAAAGCGTGGTCAAAATTACCGGCCGAACTTAGTATTCGGTTCAATCGACATTTGGCCCATCTCTTGTTTTTTTTTATGATATTTTGTGGTATGCATACAAATAATAGTACATTGTTCACCGAGAGGAGAAAGAGACCGATTACCGACGAAGGTGTCGTTTGAAACACCCGAGATCGGGAATCGCACTTTCTCTCGAGTGATACATAGTGCTTTATACTACACTTACGAGGAAAATAAAAAACTAAATCTTTACTAATTGAAATTTATATTGAAATTGTTGCACTTAGTGAAGCTTAATGTAACACTTTTTCCATTAATGTTTGTTTGAGATGTTTGCGACGATGTAGGAGGAATAACTGGCTGTGCTGTTGGCACTGTGCTCGTGTGCACTGGCTGTGGTGCCAAAGTTCTACGAAAACTGAATCCTCAAACAACACACAAATTGAAAATGGCGCCAAGGCGTCTGCAATTTTCACATGTTCTTTTTTCAAATTGTTTATCCTGCCGCCGCAGGGTCGCACTGCCAGCCCGACACCATCCGACACACAGCTAGTGGCCAGTGTCATTTTGCGAACTTTGAGATAAAAACTCACTGTAAAAACTTTTTGGCTTTTGATATTTAGGTTATCGGCGCATAGTCTTACCCAAAATTAAAAAAGAAAAACCACGTAAGAAATGGATTTTCATACACTTTTCTCTCCCGCTCAGATGCGTTTTCTCCCCGCATATTTGTTCGATATGCAATGTCGTACTTTCTACCGTAAATTTGATAAAGTATCAAGGTACTTTCCGAGCAGGTGTAGTATAAACAAATATTTCTTTTTTCAAAAACTCAATTTTACTCTTTTCCACATTGACCTCTATATTATTACACTGGACTGGCTGCAGTCAAACTGTTTTTGTGCCTATTTGATTTCCACCATTTTGGCGCTGTAGGACGTAGCGTGCGTACAGGGTACTAATTATGTGCTTATGTCGACGCAAATACCGATAAATAACAAAATTAGTTCTTTAGACGCACGCTAGTGGCGTTTCAAATAGGCACAAAAACTTTGCTGTCAAACTATACAGACAGCAAGTCCAGTTAAATAGAAAAAAAACAGGTCAATGCTTTTCCGTCATTTTAAACAGAAATACATATAACTAATAGATGGCGCCACCCGTGCGAAGCCGGGGTGGAGGCATCTATATAGTTTAAAAATAATTAAAAGACGCCCTCAACACTTTGTATGTCTTGTTTAGATGGAGGTCGTTGGCAACCCTATTTATAGTGATCGGTTTCGGTTTTCACTTTGTTTTTACTTTAGTGATTGTTTTTGTATTACCGATGCTTTTATCTCGTTTGTCCGGCGACAGACAGGCGCCTATAAATATTTACTTTTAAAATGAGTTGCAAGGAAAAAATTATATTTACTTATGTAAGTAAAACTTCAGCGAGCTTTTTGTTTCTTGGGAATCTGTGACCGAAAACCTATTTTGGTTTTAAAGACTATTAAATTGATGATTTTTTTTTATGCAAAACTGCTTTTTAACTATATTTTTTTTAAATATTTTAAGTGAAATTTAGGTGTAAGTACCTATTCAATTTGGCTATGATAAAACTTGGTACTGGTTTGAATTTCGATTTTCCACGAAATCGGATGAACTCTATTTAAGATTCAAGTCACGAGTTAAACGAACCTAAAAGGCAAGTGAACGGAAATCCATTAGCTAAATGATTTGACGCCGGGCGTATGAAGCTTCTTTGGTGAAAGTCCTAAATGCATTCTTACTAACTGAAGAACAAATTGTAACTTTATACCTAACTTGTGATTACAATGTGTAATTGTTTACAATAGCACAGAATACATAAAGGCTGCAAAAGATATAAATACAAAATCTTCTTTATAACGTGGTTCTTAACTTTTAAATAAGTGGAATGTTGGAATTTAGTACAAAATAAGCACTTACTTTTAAATATTTTTATTAGAGTATTTATGAGTGAATGTAATCAACCGGTTGATTACCGGTCATCATGATTGAATTAAATAAATCTTTCACTATTTTTATTTAAAATATTTTATCCTCGGACGATGGCTCATTTTTCGAAAGGAGCGCACGGAATCCATTTCCTAAAATAGAGAGATAAGTAGGTACCTAGCAGGTTGTAAGTGTATCTTTTTGTGAAACACGGCAATATGGTGACTTTGTTCAACACAATTAGTTAATTAAGGTAAATACCATTTGTGAAGTAAGTAATTGCCAGCAAAATGAACTGACAAAATGGTGTTTGTTGGAATTGCCAGCCATTTTTAAGCCAGGATCCGAGTAGGGGTTGGCAAATGTTCGCGGACACTTTGTGGGATTGCCAGTTGATGCTCGTAGGTTTAAAAGTCATAAGCAGCGTATTATTTTAATGGAATCCATTTACCCTTTTTAATGTCTTTCTAGAGATTTTAAAAGAGAAGTATCTAAGTGCTTTGCTTGGAAATGGAGGATGTGAAGGGCATTAGTAATTTTTTTTATAATAATTACTTAATCCCTTTAGATTTAAGTGTTTTTATGATAAGTAATGCTTTTAAGATTTATTTGTACTTATGTCTGGTATTGGCTCAATTCATACATTTGCGGTCCATTTACTATACCTACTTACAACAGAGTTCTAAACTGTAAACATATTTTTAGACGTTTCTTCGGGGTGTCTGCTCTTGTACAGTCACGTCTAAATATATGTTTACAGTTTAGAACTCTGTTGTAAGTAGGTAGTTATCATTTGTCATCGATTTCTGTTAAAAAAAGGAATAGCTTTTAGAGTGACAAGGTTTAAATTGTGTACATATTTTTAATAGTGACTGTACGTGTAAGGTACATATACCTACCTCAGTAGAGTTATAAAGCTCTGAACTCAACAATTTAATAACTTTTACAAACTTAAACTCCGAAAACATTATCAAGAATAAGTATTCAAAAATCAAAGAATAAGTATTCAACATTCAAAAATCCTCTCTTAGTGGATGCTTACACCGTATAAAGTATCTTTGTACAAAATTTCAAGTCTCTAAAGGTCCAGTGGTTTGGGCTGGGCGTAGATGGGTAGTTCTTCGGAAAAGTGTTCTCCGTGTAATTTCCACAGCATTTTTGAAATCACTAAATTAAAGTGAATTACACAAAAAAATTGAAAGCTTATGCAAATTCAAACATTATATCAAAATTCGCCACGTAGCGTATGCATACTTTTGATAAAAGATTATAGAAAATTTGCGATCCATGGAAATTACAGTAAAGACCACGGAAATTACCCAGCAGATAAAATTTTGCTCAACATCATGTCAGATATGAAAGTAAAGCTCAAATAAAAGTTAGTTGGGGTAGTATTAAGAACTACATTGTATTATAATTAAATTTAGCAAAAATAGTAGATTAATAAAAAAAAACTTACAAAGGAACTCAATGTAGAAACATGAAGGTAATAAATAATAATGTTATTAATTAATAAATTTCTTTTAGAGTATATTATTGATTGCATATTATGGATGAGCATCATAATAATAAAAATAACAAATATTTGGTAAAAAGTATCAACAATCTGTCCGACCTAGGTCAATACTCATTTACTAAAGACTAGTTTTCACTAATTATGTATGGTCTTCAAACAATAACGCTGACTAAGTTTACCAAACTGCTCTGTATAACGATACAAGTTCTAATGCAGATCAGTTGGACTGCAAGTCCCGGGCACAGACTCCTAGCCCGGCAGAAGTACATACTTCCCTTTTCGCTGAATATACGACGTGACCTGCCTTCCTCAACAATGGTGACCTGACCACCGACACTGGACAGCAGCAAGGTATACCACCCCTCATGAGTGAAGATTGGAGTTAGCTTTCTAGGTCTGCAATCAAATGCAACTAAGCTCTGCAGCAGCAACTCGGCAACTGGCGGACGACGGTAACACGGCAGCCCACATCCAGGTGATAATAATAATGCGACCTACACCGGTGTGGCAGTTCTGCATACGAAGCCATACCGCCCATAGAGTAGAGTAATCACCAGCACATATCGTGATTTTCTTTTTTGAGTAACGAAGAAATTAATACAGGATCGACGAAAGCCAAGCTCACCCGACCTTTACCAAAGATATTCAGGACGCCAGCCTGAGAATAGTATGTCCCTCAAACAGCTAAAAAACAACAAGGTGGCGAGTGACGATGGAATCACTAGAGAACTTCTGAGAGCTGGCGGAAAGCCGATACTCAGAGTTTTCTCGAAGCTTTAGGAACAGTGTACTCAAATTATCCAGACTATTAATTATACCTTGGACAGACAGTCCTAGTAAAGTGAGTCCAATTTCGAGTGAAAGTGAAAGTGAAATAAGCTTTATTCAAATAAACTTAATTATTAAGTACTTTTGAATCGTCTATATTTTTCTACCACCCGTTCCAGACTTTCCAGACAGACCGAGGAAGAGATCTCTCGTCAGATCCAACTCAAAGCTTCGAATTTTTTTTGCGTCCAACTTACTTCAGTGTCTCAAAACGACAGTGTGTGTGTTGTTGCCAACTTGCCTTGTTTGGCGACAGAAATGAAGAGATCCGTAGAAGAACTTAAGTAACCGACATCACTTGAAAAATTGCACAGCTGACGAGTAACCGAAATCACTTCAAGGATTGCACAGCTGAAGTGGCAGTGGGCGGACATAGCGAGACAAACCGGTGGCTCTGGAATAATGATCGCGCACCGGATGCCCCCACCCCCTGACAAAGTAGTCCGACGATCTGGTGAAGGTCGGAGGAAGCTGCTGGATGTGGGCAGCACAGGGCCAATCGTTGTGGAGAACCTTGGGGAAGGCCTACACCCAACAGTAAATGTCGAGCGGCTGATATAATAAACAAAAAATAAAACAAAGTAATTTCCATGGGCTTTATGTAATTTCCATGGTGTTTTATACATGGAAATTACGCCATGGAAATTACCAAGAAACATTAATTTTGAAATTTATCGGCATTGAAAAGATATAACCTGCTACTTTGTTACTGGTTAAGTACATTTGGGAGTAAGGTATTACACCTCAGAACCCGTTTACAAAAAATAGCTCAATTATATTGCAAAAATGTGACATGGAAATACATTAGAAATGAGAACCAAATTTTTTTAAATCGTAGAACTTAGTCTTGCACCAAAAGCGTGGGAAACAGCAACACAGCCATCTTACCTGTCAGTAGCGGTGTAACTGTCGATTCGAAAACATCAATCACTATTTGTCTGTGCCTAGCCAGTCCAGAGCAATGGCCTTCGCAAGAGGGCGCAGTGAAAAAGTAGCTAGGCGTGTGACATACTTACTTAGGTCCATAAAATCAAAAGTTTCCCTCCGATAGGATTTACAATTTGATCAGTATATAACGTGATATGTCTTTTTTAAATGTGTGTACAAAACTGATTAAAAACGTGAGTGATTTCAAAAATATCCGCGATTTCTCATAAGCCGGCGCCCGTGTGACACGTAAAAACGTGCAAAATTAACCGGATTTGAGGTGTTGAGGGTGAGTTACTCCGATCTACGTAGTTTTTAACCAGTGAAATCTCTATGACACGATGCTTAATGAAATGTAGAAACGATGTAATGATAGTTTTAATCATAATTATTTGTTTTTATAGGAGATATGAGTCTGTGACACTCAAAAATTGCTCTCCCAAGAACTACCCAGATATGCCAGTCACCCCTTCATTTTTATAAATAAAAAAGATTGTGCTTGTTATTTTTGATGTACTTAATTTAATATTGCTTAGGTACATTATATTAACCGCTTCATCAAGTTAAGCTATATATAGTGTTAGCCTATATTATATTAACTAAGCCTAATTTCGTATTAATTATAATTTACTTGAGTGTTAATGAATAATATTCATTATTTTAGTATGATTGTATGTACGTTTAATTAGTTTTGTATCGAGTCACTTTTATAAAATGTACAAACCTCGTTGCAAAGAGATATGAAACCTCTTTGCAACAAATCTCAATGCAAAGAGATTATTTAACCTCCTTTGCATTTCATACGATCAGTTTATTTTTCTTAAACAAAAGAAGATCGATATTCAAAAGATGGAATTGACATCCCGCCATTAATTAGCGGGTCATACAAAAAGGAAAATGTAAAACAAACATGTTATTTGCGTAATTTTGTAATAAACAGCTAAAAGTTCAATAATTGCTCTATTATTCAGCATTCCTTGCATTTTGAAGTTATCCCTACAATTTCAGTAGCGGGATCAACGAAAGGTTTTATACTTTTCAATTTGCCTACGCCTACGACGTAAGTAACGATTTATCACTTTTTTTTACTCTATAGAGATTCTAAATAGCTTTTAAGAAAATGTCAGAATAAGTGAGAGAGAAATATTATACTTTGCAATACTTATTCAGAAATTAAAATGAAATTCACGGTAATAGGTAGGTAGGTACTATTCGTTACCTACAAAATGTTTATTGCTGTGTCTTGCTTTATGATCTTTTTTTATTTTCGAGGAAATAAATTTAAAAAAAAAATATATTATATAATTCTTTATATTACCTAATTTCCAATTTAATTTCTATTGGGAAATCTATTAACATAAAGAAATAATTAAATGTTCTTGGATTAATATTTTCTTTTCTCTCTTTTTCTGTTGTTGAATTTCGAAATTAATCACAATTAAGTGAAGTATCGACAGATACTAAGAGAACAAGTAAACGTAAAAATAAAACCTTTATATTGGACCAATGATATATTCGGTCCATTCCAGTGGGAATACTTTGCAAATGTCAAGTTTCTTTGATAAAATTTCGAAATATTTTATATTTAGAAATATCAAAACACTATAAAACATGGCGAAATACTGAACGTATGACACTGCCGACTTATTTACGACAAATAAGTGCGCTTAGTAATCTAATTAGAGCAATGTTTATTTTTGATATAAATCGTATGGCGATTGGACTAAGAGATTATGTATTCTGTGCTAAGAGTTTAAAAATCTCATGTTCATACTTTTATAGTGAAAATTAAGAAGGGGCTGACCTGCGAAATATTCATACGAACATTTGTATGTGAGAACTGTTGTTTCAAGTGTAAAATTTAGAACGTTTACGAAGATAATTAATGTTTAGATGTTTACTAAGTCATTATACCTTTATGCTTAGAATAATTCTAAGCCTGTATGTATGTTTTTTTAATATAAAGTATATTATTATTATGTATTTTTCAAAATTTCAACAAGGCGGAGGTCTTGTTCAAGGATCGAGATAACTAACACAAATTCTTTTAATGTAACTTTAACCAATTTAAATAGTTCAGTACCTACAACGTATTGGTGATTTAAAAAGACGCAAATTTGTGCAGGATATGGCAGGATCACTGTAATTCATTTCACTGCTTCTGAGTTTGACACCATTTCACTTGTTTTGATAGAACCGCTAATCATATCAAAATTATATCGCAATGAATATTTTTTATGCTGCAATTTGTGGACTGTTTATAACAAACGTATATTGAATATTTTAACCAACTTCCAAAAAAGGCGGTTATTATTTTAAATGTTTTGAAAATAATTTGTGAATTTAAGGTGACCTTGTGTTTAATGGGTTCTAAGCTGTATTCTGTCAGTTTCAGCTACCACCGCCATGAGTTGAGAGAGTCGTTTTAGCCCGGACCCAGGTTGCCCAGGTTTGAGGGTTAGGGTCGAGAGGTGCTAAAACCGAGACCGCGCGGTGGCGTGAGTCTAGCCGTATGACTTGGCCATGTGTACCCTCAGGTGTGAGGGTCAGGCGAGAATAAGTCAGTACTCAGAGAAACCAGGGGTGTCACAGGTGTGTGATACTGAGGTTGATATTGATTATGAATATTATGATAGTCCCGACTGAGAAGAACCAGGGGTGTCACGGCACGAGTGCATGATACTGAGGTTGATATTGATTATGAATATTATGATAGTCCCGACTGAGAAGAACCACGGATGTCACGGGTGCATGATACTGAGGTTACTAATAAATTATACCTATTAGTCTTAACTCAGAGTATCGAAGAGAGAGAGTGTCTAAGAACCGAAGGGTTAGAGTGAGGTCCCTTTGTACATCAACGAGATCATTGTGATGTCGTTCGCCCATCATCACAGACATTGACGGATGAGGATGCCTGAGAAAGTGTTGGAAGCCGGTACCTTAATATGCTGAGACAAAATGGCAACGAGAGCTTGAGGTCAAGAGCGGTTTAGTACGGCAGGACGAGAAGAGTCGGATGACTGGTGTAGCAAGGTTTTGGTATCAAAGTTTACCTACGATGATGTTTACTGGTTCGAGATGGTCGAGTGGAAGAATAAGCTGGTAGAATCTTTCCCGTTCCGACAAGACTATACTAAACTGTTGACTGAAATGCTCGCTGAAATAGTTAAGTATGAAGGAACTTTAGAACACTATTATTATGCGAAAATAAATGTATTAAATAGATGTAAGTTCTATAGTTATAGTAGTAGTCTATGTTAAAAAAAAAACGTGCTATAATAGGGATGACGACTAATGAATGAAGTAACGAGGTGCTAATAAAAATCGTTAACATATTAAACTTTAAGAGTGGCTTGTATGCCTCTTGGTTTTATATTGCGTATTATTTGTTTTGACCCTTCAATGTTGGGTGGACGGGTCCATTTAGGGAGTGTAAAATTTATTAAAATAAATAATGCCTTTAATTGGTCCGTAAAATGTATAGCAAGTTTGTCTAAGAAACAGTTTTGATGAACACAATATTTAATATGGCTGCCAAACAAATTTCCTACACGTTGCATACAAACTACTTATTCGTGACGTCATAACTGGGAGGCCATTGGTATGGAGCGTTTTGGGTGAGTCCGGTTGTGTGCATTTCACACTGTGATGTCTCGGGCAGTTTTCATGCTAGCGAAGTAATTATTTTGCCAATGTTTTTTTTTTTTGAGAGGTAATTTGTGTAGCATAAAATAAAAGAAAATATTCGTCATGCCTATTGTGATCAAAATGGTCATTCGAGCTTTAGGTGTGAAAACCCTCGACTAAATGTACCACATGCGATTAATCTGTTCTACGCATTACTACAAAAAAACCGGACTAGGGCGAGTCGGACTCGCTCACCGAGGGTTCCGCACAAATTCTGTTTAAGTATTTGTTGTTATAGCGGCAACACTTCATTTGTGAAAGTTTCAAGTGTCTAGCTTTCACGGTTCATGAGATACAGCCTGGTGACAGACAGACGGACAGTGGAGTCTCGGTAATAGGGTCCCGTTTTTACCCTTTGGGTACGGAACCCTAAAAACAAACGTATTAATAAAGATCGGGACACGAATACAAGTCAAAGGTAAAATAAGAATTAGTAGCTTATAATTGACTTCAGCCAAAGATGTGACGGCTAATATAGGTACATTACATGATATTTTGCAAATAAGTTAATGGTAATATCGTTTCTGGACTACGGCCTCAAAATTAAATTATCATATTTTAATTATTTATACTTATATGATTTCATAACTGTCTATGTTAATAATATCGTTTCTGGACTACGGCCTCAAAATTAAATTATCATATTTTAATTATTTATACTTATATGATTTCATAACTGTCTATGTTCATGTATGAAAAAGTCTCCACATTTATGATGCTATTTAAAATGCTTGTCCGCTCCTCACAACTCCAGTGAGTTAGTATTGCTTGGCAGTGTGGAATCCCATTTACAAAGTGTAGTAGTGGAGTTGAGTCGGTGCAGCGATGATTTCTACGTTTTCTTTCTGTTAACCGGACAAAGACAACATCTTCCAAAGTATGCAGACAATCATTTTAACAACATAAACACAGCGGAAAATGTGTTACAATATTCGTAGCTAGAATTTAAAAGATTCCTGTATTGTATCTACAATCTTTTACACTTTGATTTCCAGAATATAATTATAAACGCGACTTATTTTAACATGTTAAATGTAAAAAAGGTATTTAAAAACTAAGAACAAATGGGATTACTAATATTTAATTTAATGGTTTTAATAGAAATAAAATAAATAAATAAAAATGGACGTTTTGTGTGTATGTGAACTTGTGGTCGTGAGTGTGTTAGTAAATGTCATTGTGTGAGTACAAAGTGTTAAATACTTAATTGTGATTTCACCTTACGTGGTAAATCTTAGTAATTTTTCCAGTTCCTCGTAAGTAGGTACGTGAACCAATCCACTCTGCTATTCTCTTTCTTATTTTGAATGGTTAAAAGTTCCTGCGATCTGGTTGGATCATATTGATGGAGGGATATTTATAATGATGGAGGGTGTTACTGTATTTTCTAGCATGAATGTCCAAATTTGATTGGTAGTACGGGAGTTTTTGAAATGTGTTTTTCATCATATTGTCATAGTCAGCAGATTTTAACATTGCAAGATGAGTACGCACGCACTCCGCCTTTTGCACAAAAAGACCACGAACTAATTGTGATAAGTATGAATGTCGTGTACAATGTAAGGCTTTGAGACTCGATGTTTATAAAACTGTATAATTTTATATATTACACTTAATATCATATTTTAACGTCATATAATGTTTATTTTGATAACGATTTGCTTGTGCTTCAATAATAAACATCAATTATAACAAAAGCAAAAAAAAAAAAAGTAACAGAATATATTAACAAAACATAAAACCAAAGAACAGACAATCGATTAACGCGATTTTTGTATTCGGGATGAAGTTTTCACCAGTAAAGGTTCTTAACAATTTCTTTGTCATTCATTCAGAAATTTTGCATTTTTGTAGACGCCACTTTTGAGATTATTCGGTTATAATATGATCATATTTGTACGCTTGCTGTCTAATAGAATCCCATATCTATGGTCATCGACAATACGAATATTACACCATCGTAAGTTTTTAATATTTAAAATGATAGGTACTTAGATCTCCGATCATATTTCTATGATAGTCTAATAATTTATATCTTATAGTGATCTTATGACTGACGTGTTATAAAATTGATATTAAGTAAACCAAAGATTTTCAATTTAGATAAAGTCGAACTGTACCACCTACTCAGATGTATAGACGACAACTTGATTAATTTTCCTGTAGAATTAAGAAGATTGTTAGAAGATTGTTAGGTACTTACCTATTAATAATGTTTGAGGTTATACCTAGGAAACAATAAGTATGTACGCGCTAGAAGATTATTATTGTGATCCAACAGTCATATTTTCAGAGAAAACCTGACATAATGATAATTACGTAATTACCTGTTCAAGTTGTAACTTACGAATCAATATAATGTTGTTTATTTACGTATATATGTCATTGATGATCGGGTTTAAGTAAATAGTTTCATAGGAGGTCCGGTCCGGAAGTTTTCTCACTAATGATTTAAAACGCCGCCCAATTGCGATTGAACACGACGCTTGCGACGAGTTGCCTGCTCCTAACAACATGAACACTAGATGTTGGTTAGTTTTTAAAACAAGTCCTAGACTTATGCGTTGGCCATTAACTGTGATTACGATAAAACTATAGTCTATCTATAGGTATAATGTATTCGTAGGATTTAGAAATAGGTACCTACCCTTGTCATGTTAAAATATTCATCGTTATAAAGTCGCGATTGCAGTCGACAAAAAAAAAACTTAAATGAGACGTAGAAGTTTTGTAATAAAAATACAACTCTGATAATGATTAAAGGTAAAGACTTAAGATTATAGATGACCTTTATGTAAAGTTAAATTTTAACTGATTGTAACAGTAAAAGTAATTAAATAATTACTTTTAGAAATGTAATCAATTAAACATACACAATTATTGTTAAAATTAATGTCTAATAATTTAATATGCATTACAAAAATTACTAAAATATTAATTACCCAACTTAGGTACCTTTTGTTATAACTATGTATCGAAACATAAATAATGCTGTTGACTCTACACGATAATCTCTAAATTAAATAAATCAGTCAGCGAAGGGACTCGCTGTGAACAGGAAGGCCGAGCTGTTAGCCTATATTATATTAACTAAGCCTAATTTCGTATTAATTATAATTTACTTGAGTGTTAATGAATAATATTCATTATTTTAGTATGATTGTATGTACGTTTAATTAGTTTTGTATCGAGTCACTTTTATAAAATGTACAAACCTCGTTGCAAAGAGATATGAAACCTCTTTGCAACAAATCTCAATGCAAAGAGATTATTTAACCTCCTTTGCATTTCATACGATCAGTTTATTTTTCTTAAACAAAAGAAGATCGATATTCAAAAGATGGAATTGACATCCCGCCATTAATTAGCGGGTCATACAAAAAGGAAAATGTAAAACAAACATGTTATTTGCGTAATTTTGTAATAAACAGCTAAAAGTTCAATAATTGCTCTATTATTCAGCATTCCTTGCATTTTGAAGTTATCCCTACAATAGGTAGTATCTAATCAATCCATAACTATGAATAAGACTTGGACGAGACAATGTTACTAAATCAATAATCTTGGTAAATTCAAGTAAGTATAAGAGATTATTTATGTCACGTCTCAGTCACGTCAACGGTCAGTCAAATTTCAATACAAGTTTTGACTTGCCGGTGACTGACGCGTCACGTGACTGTCAAAACTTGGTGACTGACCATTGCGACGTGACTGAGTTGTGTGATGATCCATAAAATTAAAAAAATATCTGATACAAAGTGAAAGTAAAGTTATAAGGGTTCCGTTTTTTGCCATTAGGCTACGGAACCCTAAAAAGCAACATAATAAAAACGCGTTAAAATGAATACGTGCGTATTTCAAGATGAAAAAGCTAACAGGCTCTAGCCATGAATTTTCTTTGTAATCTTTATCCCAAATGTTTTACTGTCAATATTAAATTAAACTTTACAATTTAGTTGTTACTCTTGTTAAATTCTCGGCTACACGCCAATTTTTTTATACCTACCATTCATCATGCAAAAATTGATGAATAACCAAACCATAACTTGGGATCAGACGCCAACGTTCAAGTTCAACGTCATCACTCATTTCCCTTCACGGGATTTTAATCCATACGTATTTTTTTTTGTAATTACTGTCGGAACGTCGAACGGTAAGCTAAAACCAAATTAGAATCCTAAAACATAAAACAAATTAAATCGCAAAAATGTTTTATAATTCCATGAATAGAAAGGAAATCTAGTGTTTTTTGTAATTAATTAGTCTGATGCAATAGATGCATTAAATGCAAAAAGACTTTCCTTTAAAGACAAACAACTCTTGTTTTGTCATCATCATCATCATCATATCAGCCGCATGACACAGCGGGAAACTACGAGGTTGAAGAATGAAAATTTTCCTAGCTCCAATTTACGAAAAACGTCGAGTTTGTGTATAAAGGATGTTTGATCGGATTTTAGGTAAGTACTGAAGATGGCGTGAATGAATTTCCATCCACTACAAAATTTTGCCTCGTATTCAGCAAAATGATTATCACGTAGGCTGGGAACGGGAAAATCTTTTAGTGAAAAAATTCTTATTCAGTTTTCCGACGACTTTCTATTCGTTAATTCTTCACGTAGATAGGTAGGTTTATGTATTTAGAGAAAAGTGCTTTTACAAATTCTTGCAATAAAAGAAAAAATGTGATGAAGAGACTTTTTTAAATTAGGCATGTTAATTATTTATATCCAAATTGACTGGACTGAGACAAGCGGAAATATAAAATATGTTATAAATGTTTCGTTGTTGCTATTTTTTTTATGTATTTAAAATGTATTAGTCGATAGTCTTCCTAAAATTAATAAATAAAATAAAATAAAATAAAATGTAAGTAGGTTTTTCACTACAGCAAAATTCGTCATAAAAGAGGCACGTAGGTAATAATATGAAAACGTAGATGAATCCGAGAGCGCATTTTTTCGACCAGCCAATACAGAATCTCACGATGAGACCCAACTTAGCGAAAAAAGCCACTGTAAATAGTATTCACTCAGTGGTATTCACTGTCGGAATGGACACGTTGAACAATAGTAGATTGTTATACAAGACGCTAAAATGACCCATTGCATACGAGGTAGTTTTATTCCCGAGCTTTAGCGAGGGAATAAATAGAAACCGAGTTACAATGGGTTTTAGCGTCGTGTGTTACACTATGCTTTTCACTACGATTGCGAGAAAATAAAATACAATATTAAATTGTATATATACCTACTTCCGTAAACAAATCCACTCGTTTTTCTCTTCTCCACTTTATAAACTTTTTGTACAATATTTAAAATAAATGATTTGTGCTTGACTGCAAAAGATTAAAATTATTTCTATCCTATTACAGACACACAATTCAATCAGTTTGTAATTATAGAAAAATTCTATAGATTTCGCGCCATGGTACCATTTTTTAATTTTTGCTGTAGCAGCTAAGCAACACAAACACGCATTCTACGATTCACTCTGTGCACAGAGTATAAATAAGTCTATGATTTTACCGAATAGATGCTTTTAGTTCCATTTTCAAAAATAAGAATGAGAAACAGTATTAAGCCGAGCGAGTTTTTATTCGTGATTATGAATAAAGACTGTTTCGTTTCAGTAGGCTCATTGGTAATAGACAAACATTAAAAAAGAAAAAACTTTATCCCCTAGGGGTTATTATGCTATTTTATCTCGGCTCTTGTACGTTACAATGACGGACTTTTTGAGCAAGAGGAGTGAAAAGTTATTTATAGTGAACGGCCACAATAAAGCAACATGCGTGGTCACATATATTACTGATTGTGCCCCGGGAGCCTGCTGTTGGCGGATATTGAGGACATATTTCACGTTTTAGAGACCACCACGTCGCTACCAGACGGCTCTCCCAATACTGAATGGACTTGCTTTATCACTTCAGAGAAGGTTTTTGCTGAAATAGCCAAGTTTCTTTCAGCGCTTATGTGGGTTGGGGAATGATCACCATTCGGCTCATGTAAATTTTCTGATTTCATGTAGGCCGAGTCAAAATACGTCAACGTCTTCGTAATTTATCAACGTTTCGGAGCTTTTTGTAAACACGATGAGAAATTGTACAGCCCAACCTGTAATGTAAAACGTGATACTAGTAGCAAAGGTAAATTGTAACCACATATTTCACAGTTAGGTGAGTTAATCGCAGTTGATTGCCCACAATACAGTTTTCAGTTCAATAGACCAAATTTACCAATTAAATAATTATATATGCTGTTGCGCTGCGTATTTCAGTATAAAGTTGAGTTTGTTGTTGAGCAGTGATAAGGCGAGTGTTCCACCAATGAAACAATGCGTTTTGCCAAAGAAACATGAGAAAGAACGGAAAAAATTTTGTCCTCCCATACTCACCAGACAGCTAAAATACTATTATTAGAAAGTTTATTTGGCAAAAAGTTTAGCATTTGGTAGAACTCTCAACTTATTAAGAGTCCGTCCGTAGCAATTTTGCCGCTGACTGCAGCTCTCTCGCTCGCACATTTCATGTTTTCTCAAGATTTCTTAAAACTGAGTGCGCAATTGAAAAATATGTCTTGGCCACTTTTTGCAATAAGTATAAGATTAGAGACATTTTAAAATATATTTCAGTTTTTTGTTGCTAAAGTACAAAAGTTATCGTTTCTAACAGTTATTTGAACTGGCAAATACTACAACTTTTTTTACTTTAGCAGCTCAAAACTGAAATATATGTTGAAATGTCCGTAATATTGCGAAAAGTGGCCGAGACACATTTTTCAGTTACGCACTCAGATTTAAGAAATCTTGAGAAAAAATTAAATGTGCGGGCCAGAGAGCGGCAGTCAGCGATAAAATCGTTACGGGCTCTTAAAACGACAAATAAAATAACGTTGTAAGTATAGACTTTTACTTTGTAACTGTTAGATTAATCAAATAAAGTGAAATAAAACTTATTTCAATAAAAAAAACATAACCTGCAATTTTGTAGTTTTTCAATGCTGTGCCAACCAAAAATAAACCTATAATCTTAAAACCTTAATAAAAAATCCTTAGCTAGCTCTCTAGTTTTGTGATTGATAGTTATCCAAAATAAGAAATAGTTTATTAGTAGTTAATCAATTAAAATTCGATAATTTCGACTATGAAAATTTATTCCATCGTTGTACGCCCCCTTAACATAATATTATCACAGTATGAATGAGTGTGTTAGCGTGGCTAAAAAATGGCATACCTTATGTCAATGACAGACACGTACGTTTATCAATAAAATGGAATGAAGGAATACGGTCTCGCTCATTTTAAATATTCATGTGGTGTCTAAATAAATGGCATTATTTGTATAAAAAAATCAATATATAAAGATAAGCCCGAGTTTATTTTATTTTTCAATTAATAACTGTTTTTTATTTGTGTCACAATAAACCATAGTAAAACATAATCATATAACAATAAAATAGTTTGACAATAGACTCAATAAGTATTCGAATTGGGGGTTGGTTGTCACTAATTTGTTGTTGTAAACGATTTGCCCTTTTCGGAGCACATTTTATTATTCCCACGAGTTATCAATAATTAATTATTGCAATTCTAAAACCTTTTATCTACACTCACATCGTAATGTTCCAAATATGAATTCAAAAAATACGTACTTTATTTTCGTGGACACGAAAAATTAAAAAAAAAACTCATTACGATGCAGTCAACTGAATCATAATAGTAGTTTATGATACAAGGTTGGTAAGGAGGTTTTTAAAACGAGTTGACGTTTTATAAGCCCGAGCCGCAGGCGAGGGTTTATAATCGTCACGAGTTTTAAAAAACCTTAACAACCGTGTGCCATACTACGTTTTTCAATACATTTGCGAGAAAACATTATAGGTACTGCTGAAATTGTAATTTATTCATATAATAAAACTGTAAATTCTAAATATTAGTGCGTGAATTACGCAAAAACCGCTAAACGAATTTTGATGGTTTTTTCACAATTTAGTAGATTGAGGTCCAACTTAAAATCTAAGCTATGTTTCATCAAATTCAGGTGGGTGGAACCAGGGAAACAGCTTGAACTCTCCGTAGTACTAGCTTTCATACACTAAAGGGGTCATTTTAAACTGGTTGCAATATTTTTCTACTGTCCACGGGGATGAAGTCGCGGGCGGAAGCTAGTAGAAATTAAAAAAAACGTTCGTAAACAAAAACGCACGGCGCCGGCGTGCGGTAAAATCAACTTTCCGCACGCTGTACTACTCCGTAAACAAAAACGCACGGCGTGCGGTAAAATCAACTTTCCGCACGCTTGACTGTCATCGTAAACTTACATTTTCGAGCAACTGTATTGAAAAATAACTTTTTTTCTCATTACGATACAGGGCAAATCCAAGAAGTAGGCAGTGCCTTGATATTAAAAAAAAACAACGATATTTTCCCATACATTTTCCATGATTAAAATGCACTCTATGGTGATCGATGACATTAGTGCGATTAGTTTGCAGGGTTGCGTTTAGAGGCTTAGAGTGCGGTTGTTTGGTTTTGGCTTTAAGGTTCGGAACGACCAAGAACTTTAAATGACATTAATAGTACAAATTCTTCGTTTTCCATTTGGAATGCGAATAATTTAAACTTTCCTTTATTCTAAATGAAATAAAATCTGTTTCTGAGGAGCTACCATGAATATTTAAAAAAAATAGACACATAAACATCAAAATACAAAATAATGTCAAATGGCATTGACAATTTTGCTATAGACAAACGTCAGCGTTTTTCAACCACCGATTTTGATGGTTAAAAAGTTGCAACGCTCTGACGTTTGAAACGGGAAAGCTATTACAACCGGAAGTCACGCTCTAATGTTTGGAACACCGTTAGAGCATTCGGTTGCACTCGGAGCGTAGGTTCTGAACGCAACCCAGTGCACTCATCTCATATTTTTTTTTCTATTGGAATGCGCGCCATTTTTAGAGCTTTACAAAAATGATTTGATTTCAATTTTAACATTTTGTTGTAATGAATTTCGTAGGTTTTTTTAATTCTTGATTTAAAATGTGAAGAAAATTTGACTCTGCTCGATATTTTAGATGCAGCTGAGGAAATGACTCATTACAAGGTAATACCTAGCTAATACAAACAATGTCTCGCTCTCTTTTCTAACGTTGATCTTTTATTTAGTAGGTTCAATCCTAAATGTATGAGTGTAGATAAAGTAGTGTATGAAACTGCACATAACTAGGTATTAAAACACTCGTGTGATACTATTAAAAACCTCGCCTACGGCTCGGTTTTTAAACACACACTCATGTTTTAATACCCCTCATTATGTGGCAGTATCATAAACTACTATTATGATACAGGCTTTTTGGTAATACCTTTATAAAGCCGAATATTTATAAAAATTAGGCGAAGATAAAGAACAACGTTTGATATTTCATAGAAATATTTATTTCTTGAACAGTAACATTAGTATAACAGTCTTAACAAAAACATCTGTAGGTAGGTATTTAAAAAAAAACTAGTGACACCACGCGCCAACCGGAAAACGCTAAAAATACGTAACAAGAATGTTCCTTTCACAACCTTTAATTTAACAAATTAAAATGCATCTAACATAGTAGATCAGATACTATGCATACAACCCAGGAAAATTATTAAAAACCCTGAAAACTGTAACTTTTTTCTTTTTTTTCTTTATAATGATAAACAAACTACATAGTGCAACCTCAGAACGAAAATGTGTTTTGCTTTTGTGCTTTTGCAAACAATCGTCTATTTGCGGCTAGAGCTATCACTTTGCATTTTTTACATAAAAAAATGTAGTTCATCAGCCATTCTTAACCCATGACGCGGGCCCAATGCGGATTGGTGGGTGTTAACGACTGCAAATGCAGCCGGGACCAACGGCTTAACGTGCCTTCCGAAGCACGGAGGAGCTCGAGATAATAAATTTTTGCTCACCCATCCCATGACCGACCCTTGCTTAACTTCAGCAATCGCTGGGCCAGGCGCTAAACCACTGCGCCACCGAGCTCCTCCAAAAAAATTTAGGTACCTGTCTAATTTATAATAATTTTCTGGTTCCGGAGTTTATATTTTTTTTAGAAAGTGGTATTTTTGAGTGGGGTTGTATGCGTGGTACCGTATCTATATTCGCCTTTATAAGGGTATTACCAAACACCCTATTATTACTAACTCCGCTACGAGTAGTAACTTACGCTAAGTCGATACTCGGCAAACTCGACTGGACCTAAATGTTGTAAAGTTTCAAGGGGTTTTGCCCGGGCGCGTATATACAAAGGCGGATGCAACACAGACACCCATAGTCTGTGCTGCATTATTGCTTGGTTGGATGCCGCCCCCCGCCACGGAATAAGTCTTAAAGAGTTCATTGGGTTAGGTTAGTATTGCGACTAGAGATGAAAACTTCCAGGAAATATTTTCCTCTTCTAAGGAAGTATTTATTCCTGAAAACTTCCCAAACTTCCGGCAACTTTGGAAGTTTTGATTAATATTTTTCTGCTTACAATAAGGTACAATAATTTGGTTACATTGAGATAACTAATTACCTTACCTTACCTTACTTACCTTGAGACCCGCTGTCTTGCACATTTCGCAAGTGCAACCTCAAATCTTGAATATTGATATAGTTTTAATTACCTACCAAAAAAATATTTTTATAGTCGAACAAAGTTACCCTAACTTCTTGCCAACATTTGACACTGCTCTTGAACCAACGAATTAAGATTAATTAATTAGTAATAAATCTTAGTTCGCTGTCTTGTTGAACTATAGTAGGATAGTAACACAGTAAGTAAGGTCCAAAGTATCCCCAGTTTTTCTAAGTCAATAAATTAATCTATTTTTCAAACTTATAAAGTTGCTGGTAATTTTGGGATTCATCAAGATTATTTCTGGAAGTAAGCAATCCTGAAATATTCCAAAGTTTCGTAAACATTTCTAAGTTTTCACCACTAATTGCCGCGGAAGCGGCCGGCGCGCGGCGGCGAGTTGCCAAAAACGACTTTTTAGGGTTCCGTACCAAAATAGTAAAAAGGAACCCTTATGGTGTGACTCAGTCTGTCTGTCTGTTACAGCTGGATATCTCGAGAACTACTACTGGTATTAACTTGAAATTTGGAATAGTTAAAGATGACGTTTGTCCAACTATTTTGCAAATAAGAAAGAAACAAAAAAATAAACATTTTTTTTTCAACAGGGACTGAAAAGGGGTCTTAAAAATTTTAAGTGAGGCGACTAGGACATGTGAGGTATCATATGAAAGAGGGCTGTTCGCACATTTTAAATCATTTTTTCTTTTTTTTTAGGCCGCACAGTTTTCGACTAATGATGAAAAATGTAAAAAAAATACCGTTCCCCCCCTTATCTCCGAAGTTTGCAAAGAGAAAAATCTGAAATAATTCTATGTGATAGTAGTTTATGTAAAGATTACAGGAAAAATAAAACGATGTCTCAATTTAACACACTTTTTTAGAAATTCAAAAAAACAAACAAGCTGTATTGCAGCCGGATTCGTTAAAGCAATGCCTTACGAAGCCGACATTGCAGACATTTTTTAAATGTCTGTGTGTGGTGCAGCCGTAATTGTAATACTTTATTCATATGGACGTGGCCACAGAATATATAATAGTACTAAACGTGGCTGCGTTTTACAGAGCAGCTACTGTGCTGTGTTGCATCCGCCTTTGTATGTACACGCACGCGCCCGGGCACACTAGATAATTATTGGGATTTGGAACTGAGACACGGTGTTGCCCCGCAGACTGATTAACAAATCTGTTCCGTCAAAGATTCAGACAGAATTAACTCTGAGTAGACGAGATTGAAATTTACAGAATTGATTATAGGGTACTGTTCCTTTGCCCGCCGCTTACCACCGATCTGGGGGCACGGTAGTGCCCCCGCCAAGACTACCAAGCGAAGCGCAAGGGCACTGCCTACCTTTTATCGAAGCGCTTCGTCGTTTTTTTGAACACTCATATCTTGGGTTTTGATGAAGTCCTAGAAAGCTGAAATTTGGTATGTATATAAGCTAGTATTATTACACAAACAGCACAAAAATTATAAAATTGGACGTTAAGGCTATTAGCTTCCTCACAGTGGCGCCCTCACCTTAATTAAATTTATTGCTCGCTAAGTACATAATGTATCAACAATTCAAACGTTAAGATTAAAGCTAATGTTATATAGTTTATTTACAAACAATAACCTCAGTAAAATATAGTTCGTTGGAGTATTACCTACGTACTAGCTACTTGGAAAAAAAAATTCACTGTTCATTCGTTTTCTGATAAAAATTAGCTGTTCTTGTAGTAACGAAACGGCCAAGCCACATATTTTGACTAAGTTGTAGAGTTTTTGAAATAAGGGCTTGTAGAGTTTGGGCGCGTAGAGTTAGAAGCTTGGCTCTGATGAGGTCATGACTACGACCTCCTCTCCAGCTCATCAATAGCGGCTACCTAGCCGCTGGGTAACCGCTATTCAACTCTCAAAACAGGAGCGGAATACCAAAAGTGTCATTTTATGCTATTGCCATGCTGACGACGTGCAATTGAACTATATTACATTTAGCGGAATTGAGGCCCGGACATCTAGGGTATTTTACCCTTTGGGTCGACGTACATGAGGGACGTTTTGATAATGCGAGCCACACGGAAGTCTTGGAAACATTAACATGAAAATGTTTTTGGTGGGTTAAATTTTACAGTTTACATCTCGATTAATTATGTGTGTGATGAGACTGATAAAATAAATAAAAATAGCTTTATTTCTAAAATCGTTTTACAAAAGGTTTACGCCGAGACTTCCCGGTAAGTAATCAAAGATACTTGTGGTGAGAATGACTCGTAACTTCCCAATTGGATTACAGTAACGATTTAAGTAAAAGGGTTACAGCAAGCTTACAGTTAGTTATTTTATAATATTTGTACTGATGAGTTCGAGGTTACTTGATATAACTAATAAGGTAGTTAATAAGGTAGATTAAATTTTAAATAATTTAAAAGACCTAATCCAGTTATTATTTCCATGTTATTTAAGTAAAGCAACACGTTTTTTTTAACACGTTTTTTAATTGAATTTATTATTGTGAATGTAAAACGTTGTTTTGCAAGCAATGTTTGCTGAGTGCGAAAAAAAAAATCCCACCAAAAACATTTTCAGTTATCAGATCTCATGTAGACCCAAGCTCTTAAACGTTGTTTCTCGCAAGCTATGCTGATTGTGAAAAGGAAAATAAAAACTTTAATAAACACAGCGAAATGTTATTTCCTTTTGACAGTTTCACAAATTGGTTTCACAAAACATAACTTATTAAAGTGGTTTCAAAGGTTCACCGGAGTACAAATTAATTACTGAATTTTTAATTACTTCATAATACTTTCCTCACCTTTTAATTTTACTCAGCGAAGTTGGAGTAAAGTTAAAAAGCTAATTCGGTGAAAGAATCTATTAATAATAATTTTGCAGTTTCTATTGTTTGGGATATTGTACTTTTCTAAAATAACACAAAAAGCTAACAATTTAATGTTCCAAAGAAAACGCAAAATATCTAGATAAGTACTATCTAATTATAAATAAATAAAAATGATATAATTTATTTATTTAAATAAAAATGAAAGCTGATCGAGGTGCAATAGCTGGAACGATTTGGCGTTTTTTTTTTATTTTAATATGTTATCGTAATAGTCAGTCAGCATAATCTTGAGATAATAAGGAGATTATGTAATATAATACTTACAGTATTATGGTTGTACGGCCAAAACTACGAATATGACGCGTATAAGCAAAGTGGCGGTCCTTCAATAGGTACACAGCTGTGGTATAAACTCCACAGAGAGTACCTATGCAGCTAAAGCTAAATACAAATCATAGAAGATTTTTCTTTATTTAGGCACAAACACTTTTGTCTAAAGACAGCGATGGCCAACAATTCGTCTCATTAGGGATCCCCCTTGGCTATTGGGCGACTGCAAAATTATTAACGACGAATGAAAACTAAAACGTCAATTTCATAATGGTGTCATTAGCTGATAATAGGCTGGGCTCTGGTTTCTTTATAAAACCTTAAATGAACAGTCAAACAAAAGCAAAAGGGGTTGGCTCGATCGCGACCGCCAAACACAACAACAATGCTATCAATTTGCGTGTGACCCATGTTTAATTTAATGGAAGACATTGTTTATTATTGATAGCAAAACGGATCAAAAAATAATGACCAGGGGCCTTATTTTTGAAAATTTTCATTCGACAGCATGGCTGTCCGCTCGGCTGTCCGATGAAAATGAGAAAACTACGCCAGCGGAATGATTTCAAAAATAGGGCACCTGTGCTATTTCTAAAGAAATTGAAACGAAGAAATTGTTGTTCGAAACAACAAGACATGGTGCAATTCATAAACTCATTTTTGCTTAAATTTTATGGGGTGTTATAAATAGGTATTTCTTAATTAAGTAAAAATGTTTTAGACTACGCAATTTTATAAGGTATTTCTTTATATTAAATCAACAAAAAGAAAGACTTTGAAAGCTATGTTGTTGCTTACATTATTGGGAGATATTTTTTACAAACAAAAGTTTGACAGCTAACAAAAGCCACAGGCAAAATTTTATTTATTTAGTTTTATGTTTTGAAAGTTAAACATTTCTTCCATCTGAATACTGAAGTGACGAAATATTGTTATGGCAGCTCTATACAACGTAGCTATAAATATAATTAGTTTATCTCTGGTATCACAAAACAATTTTGAATTGAAAATTCATAAATCAATCAATCAGGAAAATAAAGGCGGCTTCCTTTATGTCGCTCAATAGGTATCTATTGTGGGATGTTTTGTGAAGGCTTTGTTAAGTCATCGTTGTCCTTGTTCGTTATTAGTAATTTATTCCTGATGAGGTGAAACCGCTGAAAGCAGGGTTCCCTCAATAAGTGTTCCCAAGACGCGCTTGTCCTAATTAGGTTGGTCAATTAGGGAAGTTTGGTGATGATGCGAAACTTATACTTTATCTTGGTAGAAACAGTGTTTGTTAGGTACTTACTTATAATAAGTTTTTCTGCTTTGTCTATGAGGGTTGATCTAAATATTTCTTATTTTCGTAACTATATGTTCACAAAATGTTTTCTTCTATTTAACATCGAGCTCACATAAGGGGGTCTATTACGAAAAGTTTAATGCGATACACGCAGCTGCGTCCGTGCTTCGTTTTGATTGTTTCCTATTACAAAGCACTTGCGTATGCGATATCGCGAAGTGATTGCGTAGGTTTGGCAGTTTTTCTCTAGAGTATCCGTCATCATTAGTTCAATAGTCTATGGGCAACGATATCCAAATTCAAAAGGTTTGTTATATCTACAACCGACGAACTGCGCACGATTATCGTGGCAGTTCGTCGGTTGTAGCGTTACGCAATTGAGTAGGTACGCTATTTTTGTAATAGGCCCCCAGGATCGAATAAACGTCAAAAATCTGTTATTTTGGTATATTGACAAACGGTTCTCATGGTTTTCATTGTACCGTTTTGACGTTTACTCGATATCTGTTCGAACTCATCGCGTTCGGGAGTAAAGCTAGGGTTTCCTAGGATGACGGTGCCGTCATAATTATGATCGCGTACTAATTACACAAACAACATTCCAAGTATAATGCGAGTACATGGTACTGACCGATTGACTTTTTTCGAACATTTTGTACAGGGTCCTTTTTTGTTCTGCCTCGTGCCTTTAAATACTGTGCTTCGTAGTCTATATTAGATCGCGGGGAGGGGTGAGGTCTAGGGCGGGACGGGTAGTGTCCTTTCTGCACGTTAGTACTTAAATCTATTCTGTCTGTGGTTAGACTTCAAATAAGTGAAATTAGGTGTCATAGAATAGGAAATTAGATTTTCTACATCAGTTTTCTTCGTTAGACGTCAGTGGAAGAGTTCACGTCATATTTTGAATATCATTTGAATTTTTCAATACCTTTTTACATAAATCCAAAACATAATTAATGTTTTGGATTATTAGAATTTAAAGTCTTTTTTTTATTAGAGAAGAGGAAAATTGCCAGCTGTATGTTTGATCATTTTTTACGATTGATGTTGTTTTTATGATTCTGGTTTAGATTAAATCAATTTAAATGACAAAGAATAAAAGAATAATGTAATTTTACATAAGAATAATTTGCAAACGAGCAAAATGTGCAGAGTTACGAATAATGTGTGCTTTTTGTCCCTGTAATAAAAATACAGACTTTAAGTTGTTCAAGTTGTAATAGTGTAAATAAATCCTTGTGTTTTCTTCTTCAGTGAAATTGCTTCCATAATAATCGGTGTGCCATGTTTGTCATGTCTCGTGGGGAACACGTTGCCGCGAGTATTCTAATATAGCAGGTTGTGTCAGTGATCTATCGGCGGCTCATGTCTCTGCGGGATTTAGAAATCCACTGCTGAATGTGATTCTGACAACGAATTTGTATACACTGCTTTATTATGGTCCCCAATAATTTTCCGGATCGATCGTCTCGTGGAGATCCTTGGGGGAGGCCTATGCCCAGCAGTGGGTGCCGTGCGGCTGGATGAAGATGATTTTTCCGGGTGATAAATAGCTTATTTGCAGCAAGGTCGACATTTTTAAAAAGTATCATTTTACAGGAGAGAATTTTAAAGTTTCAAGTACCGGAACAGTGCTTTAGCAGCACAACTGTGAATAGTTGCTCTCTCTCTCTTACTGTAAAGAGAAATGGCGTTTTACAGTAAACAGAGCTCCATATTTTCTACATAACTATATTATTAACTAAAAACTCGACAATTTTGAGATATGCCACCTTCGCAGCAAATGAGCGAAATGTATAAATTAATTTAACCTGAAATTGATCGACAATTATATTTAATCTCGACTTTGTTCGACTAATTTTATGCTTGATATTTGCGATAACTTTAAGATGACAGTAAGATGTACCTAAACCAGATTGAGTTGACCCTTGTGCTCAAGTGGCGTTGCACCGCCCTCGCAGGCGGCCGCGCGGCATCATCGGGCCGAACGGCTTTGGCGGCATAGTCACGATGCGACCGGCCGCGCGACACGCCGCCTGCCGCCGGCGAGCACCGCTCGCGTAAATAATTCCGGACACGACACCATCCGGAAAATTGCGATGAATTATTATTTCGCGAAACTTCATTCCAGTGACTCCACCGGAATCACAAACGAGCTCGAGTAAACACAACCTAAGAAATTAACTTCAAATAATTTTAGCAGAAGTTTCAGTTATTGCTGTGATGATCACTTTGGAAATGTTAAATTAGTTTGAGGACTGCCACAATGCTGTAGTTAGGTGAGTATTTTTATATTATTATATGAGTATTTCTTAAAAACCTTGAATTTAAGGAACTTTACTTACTTTTTAAGTTTCTCTCTTGATGTAGGTAAGTCATGAAAAGTTCTTGTAAGAGTTGATAAGACTTAAAAAAACTATCTAATTTAATTTATAGTTAACTACTGTAATGTGAAATGGCTTGATTTAGAAAAAAATTGAATCAAACGTATCCAATAAAATGCATATAATTATCAAGCAAGTAGAGATATTAATTAAGATTTAAGGTAAAATAATTTCTCTTAAAGAAAACCAAACTAATTGTTCCAATAGAAATTATTGACAAATAATTGCTATCTTGGACGAATTTGCTATGCACTATTAACTATTTATATGAGTACCTACCTAGGTCGCACGCAATTATTATTCTATATTGTGGAAATTAAATAAATTATTTAAGGTTAATATGAAAATCACTAGTTGGAATTACATGTCATGTAATGTAATGTAATCGTTATGATGTGATTTGATACCGAAATTAAATAATGTCATTAAAACTTTTAATTAATTAGGTATTAAAATTACAAATTATAGATAGAGTAAGTATGGTAAAAAGCTCTATCGGTAATAGTTTTGTGTAAGTATCTCATAAGGGGAGAGTAGTCTATATTGTACCGACTTCTGAATCTACCACCTCTGCATTTCCCACTCATCATGATCATGCATGTCAGGTATCAGCCGCACGATAACCTCTGTTGAGCTTTCCCCGAGGATTTCCGCAACGATTAATTCGCGCTGCCTTGCTGATATGAAGATGAAAATGAAAGAGGTGGTAAAAATTAAAAAACCCGCCTGCATAAAAAGACAAGTCGACTGAAAAGATGGAAACAAGATTAAAGAAATATAAAAGGCAACATGTCATAATAACATGCAGTCGGAGGCATGCATAAAGAAAGTGACATTATGAATGATTGAATTATATGCCTCCGACTGCATGTTATTATGACATGTTGCCTTTAATATTTATTTAATCTTGTTTCCATCTTTTCAGTCGACTTGTCTTTTTATGCAGGCGGGTTTTTTAATTTTTTTAATTAATTTTTTTATTTATATCTTTTTAGTTATTATATTTTACGGTCATGATATACCTTTTTGAAATCCTTATAATAAGCCCTTTAATTTGACACCCATATTGCAGTATTCTAAAAAAAAATTTTTTTTTTAACTACGTATAATAGCACCGTACAGCCGCCATGTTGGTTTTTTTATAACGCCACCTTCTTAAGAACACTTGGGCTGAAAAGACCAATCTAACGATATCTTAATCATAGAAATCCGTTCAGCCGTTTGAGAGATATGAGGTAATAAAGAATATTACATACAAACATACATACTTACAAGATACGCGCGAAATACATAACCCGCAGTCGGGTAAAAATTAGAAGTCGGTATAATATACTTATAGGATAGACCGCTTTGCTATGAATATGTTAAGCGTTCATTTGCACATTGTTTTCGTGTGCATCTGTTGTATGCTCTCGTATTACGCACAATAAAATTATGTGCATGTGCATTGTGCACGCCTAACAACATTCATAGCAAAACAGTCTTCGTGAGATATAACAACTAACAAATTGCACAAGATGTACCACCCTCTTGACTTCTTCTTTATTCAGATAGGTATAAGTGTCAAGAAATGTTTAATATAGGTAACAGGTTTTTTTATTATTCAAGTATTATTCCATCGAGTAGAAACATAAGGGGAATATATTTGGATATCGAAAATCGGTGTGTGTATCGATTTATTCTTGTTGTCAGTTAGTTTTACAATTTTATTAGATATTCTGAATTTTTTGTAAGTAAGTAGGTACCTACAAAGTTTTAATTGGCTTTTATTTTTCATCGATAAGTGCCATACCTATGTAAAAATATTATAGTTATATTACCTGAATGATTATTTACTACCCAGCAGCAGCCGTAATTTTGAATTACTTATATCTACGAATGTTATTTCATATATTTAATTAAGTATTTAAAATAGGGATTGAACACAGCTCAATATTATTTGGTCAAAACCTTAAGTTCGATATTTACCTGCAAATTAACAAAAGATAAAAAGTTAATCTTTGATCATGAAGTAGGAAGTAAGGAGGTAGGTACATACTTATCTAAGGTCATCGTTCGATCTTGTATGGATCTTACTAGGTACCTTGCCGCTGCCAAATTTTCCGCATCCGTAACATAAAGTTTTACTCACTTTACTCACATTGCAAATACCTAATGCCTTTCAGGAAATTACAAAACTTGCGAAATGGAAAATACAAAAGTTTCAAGTGTCTCTGACAGAGTTGGAGTCTAATAATAATGAATTATAATTTACCGATGTAGGTATCTAACCTATAAACTTTTAATTACGTAACGATTTGTTTAATAATTAATTAAGTTTGTAAAGCCACACTTAAACTCCGATGAGTATTTCAGTGGCCATAAAATAGTGAAAAACAAAAGTTGGAAACTAAGTAGATACTAAGTATGATGTCTGTGATGCAATGCACTGGCAAGCATCATATAATTATACGGACTGTTTGGGTTGCAGAAAAAAAAGGTTAATTTTTACAGTAGGTACCTACTGAATCTATTATGACATCCCTTAAAACGAGGAAATTGTTTCGCGACATCCGATATCCATTACATTATTTTATTACACTGCAAAATTATTATGTCGTGCAATTAATCGTCTCGTCCCCTTGGATCGTAAAGCCTGTTTTTTATTTACAAAAATGATAGCTTTATCTGTCAAAATAAAATTGTTTTGTTTATTTTTTAGTTTTTATGATAATCAATTTAAATTACCTAATTACAAATGAACAAAATGTGCTATTACGAAAAATATGAAACGTCATTTTTGTCTCTCTAATAAAAAACAGACTTTAGAAGCGTAGTTTTGAGACAAATGTAATCAACTTCTACAGACCTTGGCTGCCAATTAGAGTCATCTAGCGATCCTCATAGATTTAGGGAAATTCGTAAAAGCCCAGTTTTATCATTATGGAGTATATTATCCGACAGTTTAGAGTCCTTAGAGTATACAATTAGAGTCATCTAGCAGCGAAAGAATCGAGCTATTTCCGGCATGAAAAGGATCCTTTGTGCTAATCCAGGGGCCTAATCGCGCTAATTTTCAACGATAAAACCAAAGCTAAATCGTTACCGTTTCAGTTTCGTTTACAGAAAAATACTCGCTTTAGTTTTGTTAAAATTGGTGAATACTCTGCCTCTAGTCTGAGTGACTCTAGTGAGTCTAGGATTACAATCTGGGACAATTTCAGTGAAAATTAGAAAGCTAAACCAAAGATTTTTAGGTAAATATAACCTAAATGACAACGTAACGTTTTTGGTTTTATCGTTCAGAATTACCGCGATTGGGCTCCAGAACATAATTTAACTTCGTTCCAACAATTCAATCCGTTCTAGAATGACTAGATTACGTAACATTCGCGTTCGGATAAAAAAAACTAGTAGGTAACTGCAGAGTGAGATCAGAATTAATTTAAATTCAATAGATAAGTATATGAAAGAAAAGTGACAATATTAGATATTGTTAAGTAAGTAAATAAATTTCATCTTTATTAAAAAAACAAAACCAGAATCACAGCACAGCTAAGTTTTATGAATAGCATGATACAAATTTATTATAGCTGAGTGGGTTCATTTAATCGAATTAAAAAAACACCATGTAATAAACAAATAACCAAGTACATTCAATTTTGCCTCCAATTCGTACTCATTTACATAAGTATTAAGTATCGATAGTACGAAGTCGTTGGTTTATATAACCTATCCTACCCGAAATTTAATAATAATAAAAATAAAATAGTAGAGACGTAGAGAGAAAGTACACCGTATTGTTTACGGATAAGTCATATAAATGAAGATACTAAAATAGATCATAATAATATGTGCGTTAGTTTTGTTCTCAAAGACGAAGACTCATTTTTTACTTAACAACGTTGCTTGTCCATTTCTAATCCAAACTTTGGACAGTGAAAATGCCCAAAGAGAAGTCAAAGTCAAACCGTGTTATTTATTACTTATTACAAAAGATTTTTGAACACTGTTTAACTAAACACCTCTTTAAATGTGATGCTGTCACTTTTATGACAATATTGTTTGTAAGAGACAACATTTAAAGAGGTTTTTAGTTAAACAGTGTTTAAAAATCATTTGTAATAACACGCATGTGTTTATTTGCAAAGAATAGGTAGGTATAGGTAGGTACTAGGTACATTTTTATTTTATTTATTAAAAAGAAAAAACATGGTTCAGTGAAAATAGCAAGTCAAATAATATTATTGTTGCAAAAGTTTGGATTTTTGATGCAATCAGGAATAATAACAACCGATTAAACATTTATTACAATAAATCCATCCAATAAGTACAGTTAAAAAAATAGTTGTGAGCGAAGTATAAAACTATGTTCATTGCACGTGTTTATTAAAATGGCAACGTTATAAATAAATAAATTCTCTATAACAAAACAAAAGAAAATAAGGTAAAAAAGGACAAATGTAGATTGCAAGATAAAAAGGATGATAAAACAAAAATGAGTCCTTGTAACTTGAATTTAATAAATAATAATAATAATAATGATAATAATAACACAAATAGTGAAAATTAAAACCAAATAACTAAGTACACATTTTCATCTCGGCATTGTTCATTTCATCATCAGTTACCCGAAAGTATCTACTCTGAGGTAAATTCTGGGAAACCTATTGTCCGCGAATTCTCCCTATGCCAGCTCCTTCCCTAGCTTAGAGTAAATTCTCGGATATATAAGTATTTCTAAGAATTCACCACAAATTTTACAACAAAAATAAGCACCTCATAATGGTTTCGTTACACAGAATATACACATATATACAGGGTATTGTCACAGAATATACAGGGTGTTTGGTAATAGCCTAGCCTTATAAAGCCGAATAAGATAGATAGGGACCATCAAACTGAACAACTTTTACTATGGGACCAACTCTGAAATCGCGGAAAAAAATCAGCTAAGTATTTCATACAAAAATTAATAACAAAAATATCAAAATGTATGAAACAGCTGTTTTTTGCGCGTTTTCAGAGTTGGTCCCATAGTAAAAGTTGTTCAGTGATGGTCCTTATCTACCATATTCGGCTTTGTAAGGCTTTTACCAAACACCCTGTATAATAGACCTTTAGGTAACATACCCCTCTTACGCCCATGTCAAGAGCTGAAAATATTACATTCTAATCAGACATAAAAACTACCTTTTTCTGTCATAAACAGTTACAGCTGTCAATATCAAACGGACTAATTACTATAATTAGTTTTGCCTTGGACTAAGACAATAAGAAATAAAAATGGTGCAGGTAAGATATATTGATGACACAATAATGATTTCGCCAATTATGGGCATCATTAGAACGAACATGAAATCGGATTGGAGTTTCCGCATTGAAGGAAAATCTTATATTTTTTGATCCTATGAATCTCACAAAACAATCTTTATGTAGAATTGCATCAGCAGCATCTAACCCATTGCATTGTATTCTAAAGACAGATAGATAGATTGTTAGTTAGGCAGATAAGTTAAAAAGCAGTTCTATATAATATTAATTGCTTTCCCCGACTATAAAATTAAGTTCCCGTTTGAGACTAATTCTAGGGTTTCCTAGGATAGCGGTGCCGTCATATTACGGCCGTAATATAATATAGCGGCGTTGAATGTTGTCTATGTAAACAATACGGCGACATCGTAACGTCAGAAACCGCGCCGTATTGTTTACATAGACAACGTTCTACGCCGCTAAATTACGGCCGTAATATGACGGCACCGTCATCGTAGGAAGCCCTAGCTTTACACTTGCTCTAAGGACTTACATTACATTGCTTTCCATATGGGAACATAAGTCGGTATATGCTTACGAAACCTATTACGTTGTAGTAGGATGTTTTTAATTGATTTCAGCCAATTATCTTTGGTCACCGAGTTGATTGAGACAAATAATACGTAAAAAATAGTGTCTTTTGTTAATTAAAATGATTTCTAGATCTATTTATCAGAATAGAATACTTGTCAATCCCGTTTACTTAACTGCACAATTATCGAACTTTGATCATAATTGGTCTGAAAATGTCTAATTAGTCCCCAAAGTGAGCCAATAACTCAAGTTTGTAGGAGGTTTGTAATAATTATATCTCAGTAAGTGAGTAAGTGAATTATCTAATTCTATAATATAAATTATTGACATTATTTTATTAAAAGGTTATAGGTAAGTACTACCCTTAATTTCTTAGTAGAAAGTAGTTTATTAACCGACTTCAAAAAAGGAGGAGGTTCCCAATTCGATTGTATGTTTTTTTATCGTTGTTCGCGCGTATCTTCGACATTTATATGGACCAATTTTGATGATTCTTTTTTGTTTGATTGAGTTTTATTGCGAAATGGTCCCATTCTATTTTCAAATCGGATCAGTCGTTTTAAAGTAATCCTGAAAATACTATGATTTTGCTTAAACTACCTTGATGACTTTGTTATTTATGAACCAAATTAGGTTTTTTTTGGAAAGGGATACCTTCTTTAAGTGTAGTTCTTTTAACGTCATTGACATTGGACCTTTAGACTTTGAAGGACCTTAGACTTTACAGTCAGATAGAAAATCGAATAAGAAATAATATATTGTATGACACTTATGTACTTAAACGCAAAATTTAGGGAAATAATTGAAGATTATTGGCTAACTCCATATTAAACGCGCCTGAAACACACCTGAAACGTGACATGTGACGTCACCGTTTTGTATAGAGCGTTTTCGGCGGGTGCTCATGCGTGCTAACTTCAAGTAACTAGGTACCTATATCACGAGAAAAAAACACAATAGAAAAGTTTTAATATTACACTTGATTTTCTCACGCATTACCAATACTTTTGATTTTGATTTAAAAAAAAAATTGATGCATATTCCCTATTGTTGTTTTTTATTAATTGATATACGTATTGGTGATTTTAATTTTATATCTTTATTTTTAGAGTCATTTGATTTTGAAGCTGCTTTTGTTTTTTTTTTGGTTTTTGAAGGCGGTTTTATTCATCAAGATTGCACTGTCTACAAAAAAAGTGTGATATAAAATGTTAACAAAATAATATGCTATTTGTTTTCTTTCATATCGTAACAAAACAGCGTGAAAAGAATGACATCTGTATTTTTATACATTAGGATGTCCATACCAGAACATTAGGTTCTTTTCACGCTGCAAAGACTCTTGATAAATATACGTAAAATAAGGGAGTGATTACTTACTCAGTTTAGTTTCTAGTTTCTAGTAGTTTCTAGGATATCAAGAGATATAAATACAGTTTATTAAATGCTACCGTCTCTAGGAAGTAGTCTCTCTATTTCTTGATTTATTAAAATCCATGTTACTATAAAATGGTTCGAGAACTTCTTAAGACAAATAAACTAACTGACGCCATAAAATGACCTTTAATCTAGTTTTTTTCGCAATGATGATATGTGTTTTTCCCAATTATATATATCGATAGCAAACGATGCCCTATTATTTTTTTCTGAAAAGTAAAAGTCACGTCAGTTTATTGCAACGGGATATGATAATAATTAATGACAGATCCAATCCTGCCTATTGCGTCTAGCGGATCTATCGAATCCGTTCAGCCGTTTGAAAGATATGAGGTAATATCTGCTTTATTGCCTGCACATTTTTTATTGTCACATCCTCTCTGGCTGACTGGGAGAGAATGCCTTTTTAGCATTAAGTCCGCCATTTGCTGTATATATAAGCAATAAAGATTAAATAAATAAATAATAAAGAATATTACATACAAACAAACACACTTACAAACATACTTACAAGATACGCGCGAAAAACATAACCCTCTTGCAGTCGGGTAAAAACAATGAAGTTAATATAAGCCTGGAATTGACATTGCTACTTCTTTTTGACACAAATAAAAACTTACCAAAGAAAAGTAGCAATGTCATCCATCTGTCAAATCAAAGCTTCTATTAGTGTCATTATTTTTATCCTTTTTAGCTGATAGACCCGCAGGGCCGCAGATTTGAATCCTTCATAGTTGTCAGCGTCATAAAACCTCTGCTTAGTTTGGGATTAATAAGGTGTGTGTGAGTTGCCGATTTTATTCTAAAAGCTTCGCAAGCCTACGTATAGCATAGTGAAAGGTATTTTTATTGCGTTTAGTTAGGGGACGTCAAATATCCAATCACGGTCTAGGGTTGAAGCGCGCCCTTGTCGTGTCATTCGGCTCGTTACAGTCGTTACCTACCCCCGACAAACAAACGGAACAAACGTTATACAACGAGGGGACTAGTGGACATGAGAATGAGATCATTATAATGTGTTTTTGTCAATTTATGAGGTAAGAGGTGACCGTGAGAAGGAAAAATATGGGTTCGAGGAGAAAGTAACTAAATAAAATTGCGCTTCATTCAAATATTCTTAACTATGCGTGAAATAATGTAGGTGTTACGCTTTGCAATGAATCTAAAAAAATAAGTATATACTTAATATTATGAATAGCCCAAACCCAATAGAAAGTAAAATACTGCTAATATTATTTTGTTACATGTAGACTTTTTACAGAGGCCGGCGAACAGTGAACTTCCTGTACAAACGTAATACCAAAATGATTTACAATTTGAGCTTAATTAACTCTTCTTGTGATGTTATTCGGATTAGGACAGTATTTGTCTAAAGTTCTATTAAATAAAAAATCCCAAATACTAACCCAATTCAAAATAAATGCCTATTATCTACATTTTTATTGCAGAAAACTGTACATCTCATTAAATTTTCTTTTAGTTTTAATTTTTGCATTTTTTATTTAACAGAACCCTTGACAAAGGTCTTAATCCGAATTACACCACAAGAAGAGTTAATTATGCTCAAATTGTAAACCATTTTGGTATAACGTTTGTATAGGTTCACTGTTCGCCGGCCTCTGTAAAAAGTCTACATGTAACAAAATAATATTACGAGAATTTTCATTTCCTTTGAGTTTGGGCTATTCATAATATTTATTAAGTAAGTATCTATATTCTATTTTTTAGATTAAGTAGTTATTACGTACCTTCGTTCAATTAAAGCAAGAAGAACGGATAGATAGAACGAATCGCAAAAAAAAAAACAAGTAAGTATTCTGTTAAAACACTCTTTAAACTTATTTTCTTTGACTTTGAAGCAGTTCTCGGCTTTGCTACTGCAAGTGTTTTTTTTTGCAAAGTTTAAAAATAAGGTACTTACACATTTAGTGCTTGCTAATTACTTAACCACTTAAAAAACTCAGAAAAGTAATAAAAAAAACAGCTAAAAACTTGACGTTAACTGTACACAACCTATTTATATTATACTTCCAGCAGGTTAGTGTAGTAGAATTTGTACGTGACGTACCAACGTCGAATATTACCTACGTGCTCATAATAAAAAAGGGAGATAGAGCAGGATGTATCAGGATCCCTGCAAAATGGATGTAAGTAATCTTTTTTTCTCTGCCTACAAAACCTAAAACCAAAAAAAAACGCTATGTTTAACCTATTACCCGTCACATTAGCGACGTTATTTTGTAGGCCGCGGACAAACTTTAATTAAGTACCTTTCACACCGCACGCTGCGTTTAAATGAGTAACTAAAACAGCGAACTAAAATCTATGGAACAAGCATTGCGCTCAAAAAATGGCACCACACGAAAAATACAACTAAGTGGATGGAGCTAAAAATGCTGGCATTTAATTACGCAGCACAAAGCGTCTGAGCACTGGTTGCTTATTAGCGACCATAATTTCTATACTTAAACGAAAAAATATGATACGCTATTTCTGCATATTTTTACTGCCTTCTTAGCGTCTTTTACACCATTTGACTACACCGGACGTCATTTCTAATAAACTTTTTCTTTCTCTCTTTGCTCTACAATACAAACTGCAATTATTGTAAAGAACGCTAACGTCAGTCACCGGGTGCGTGGCAGGCCCGACTAAAGCTGAGCGGGTTGTACTTTTTCGGCCCCGTGGTGCCATTTTTAAGCAATATTTGTTTGCAATTACACTTCCATAGATTTTAGTTCGCTGAACTAAACCTCATCCAAGAGTCTGTGTGAAGTGCACCCGTGCGAGTAATGTCACTTGATTCGGTGTTCGATCGGATACACGGCGGAGGAAGGGCGGGCTCGCAAGTAATTACATTTTAGCCATCGAAACCATCTGAGGTGTTCTGAGGTTTTTGCCCGACTCAAAGTCGATTAGCGGGAAGCGACGGCACTTAAAAGCCTATATCTGAATCCACTCCAAACGCTTAAAGATTTTGCGGAAGAATTTGAATAAGTATTAATAAACAAAGGGTGGAGCGATTGCTGTTTTAACATATGGTAATTAAGGACTTTATCAATTTGAACCAGTTTATCTTTATCCATAATAATACTGGTATTTTTATTTAAAACTATGTGTAAGTATATAATATTATTAGGTATGTTGATTTAAAATGATATTCATGTTATGCATTGCTCGGCGCTCTGTGTCTATTTAATTAAATACATATTAGGTAGAGAGCTACGCTTTTTTGTCATACATATCTGTTATATTTATAGGTATTTAGAAAAATGAGAAAAAACGATTGGCTAAAGTAATAACGATAAAAAATGTAACACTGTAATCTTAAACGGGGGAACAAGTTCGTCGTCATAATAACGAACGAACCTGAATTTCATAACGATTCAAACAAAATTTGGACAAATGACATAAACGCGAATTTTATTAGGTTGACATAAAATTTTCACCGGGCGGCTCCGCGTAATTTTAAAACCTGCTTTGAACGGGAGTTGGCCTTCATGAAATATTTACGGCGTATGGCGAAAAGAGTTCGTTTTATTGTAGTCAACACTTGGGAGCGCGTCACGGTGTCTATAAGCATTAGATAACATAAATAAATATTAAATAATGACGTCACACCACAAGGTCTCTTTTTGTCGTGGCGGCTTATCGCGTTTAAAGCGTGAATGCTTGAACAGACAGAGCAGTGTAGATTTACGCCACCTGTCGTTAAAAATATGATTGAAGATCTGGGGGTCAAGTCTGCTATTGTTAACGTCATAATCGTGTTTGAATTGTAATGAAACAACACGATACTACTTAGATAACATTTAAGTTGTGATTATGTGGGCAAAGTTTTCATTTAAGAAGATAAGTAACAGTAATATGATTTTCTTGGAGATATCATTTTAAGTATAAAGTTCCAAGAGCTTTGGAAGTTGAAAAGCTTTTAAAATCGTAGAGGAAAATTAGAAGGAAAAAGTACTTTTAGTATAAACTAAAACAAGTTCTGGAGAAAAGATCGCCAAGCGGAAGTGATCGAAACGAGTCAGCTTAATAGGGTGTTTGGAGCCACCTCCTCGCTGTAAAACAAACTTTCCGTTTCCGGGTTTGACGCGTTTCAATGGTATTTTATTTCTGTAGTTATATACTCGTATAGGTACCTACTTTGTTGAGGGATTTTCAGGGAAAAGGATACTATTATAAAAAATGTGTATCAGATCCATTACTTATTCTTATTTTAGTAAATATAATAAATAAAAATGTGCCCTTGTACAATTCTTTTGTACATTTCTTTTCTGTTTAAACTTGTGTGTGTGTTCAGAATTAATAAATAAAAAAATAAAAATGATTTATTTTCAACCGACTTCAAACATTGTCGACATCATCGACTTCAAAAAACGTCACTCATTCATACTGCTGGGATGCCTGCCTTCCTTATGGGTAGATAAGGAGCCTGGGCCATTACCCACCACGCAGGTCCAATGCGGATTGAGGGCGTTAACGACTGCAAGTGCAGCCGGGACCAAAGGCTTTAACGTGCCTTCCGAAGAAGGAGCTTGATATAATACATCTTTCGTCACCCATCCTCCATAATCGCTGGGCCAGGCGCTAAATCACTACGCCATCGAGTCCCTTACAAATATTATTAGAATCTTATATTAAGAAACGAGTGCCGAGTGCATAATGTCGATCCATATTATGTTCTAAAGGTGGTGGAACTTCCGAGATCTTTATTGTAGCGCCTTTTAGTAAACAGTACCAAATTATTCAATTATTGTTTTTAATTGTTTAGTGCTTATTTCTGTGTGTTGTTATACATGAAAAGAATCGTTGTTATTTCTACTATAAGTGGGTGTATAGATCATAGTGTTTTAATAACAGTGGTGTGCATATTTTTGAGAAAAAGTGTGTGACGGGTCCAATGACCTCTGTGGTGTGATCGTCGATTTTGACGATTTAATTTGGAGTTTTAGCTTGAATTAATGCACTTGAGCTTAGGTAAGTCATTTTGCTTATTAGAAATCGTTTTTATGGTGATTTTTGTGGGCATTTTGATGATCCCATATTTTGGAAATATCAATTTCGCGGCACTCGATTTTTTAAGGCCATTTTATTATCAAAATCAGCGATAGGACGTCCAAACAGGGTCCAACAGCGCCCCCTGGACGTTGCAGTTGTGGTAGCCACAATTTCTGATTGGTATCCTTAGTGTAGGTTTACTAGAAGTCAGAAAATAAAAATCCGTGTTCCTTTCTACGAGATATCTGCGCGTAATTTTATTTGATGTTTTTAATTGGGTTTTTTATTAGATTTTTGCATGTCGAGACGTATTGACATTTGCTGTCGATGTCGTGATCAAGGGTTACTGAAACGAAAAACCTTATCAAAACTTCAAAAATCTATCCAATCAAGCGCTAGGATGCGTCAAAAGTATTTTATTAAACAAAGTCGACTTAAATTAAATTGATGCGCGAGGTATTGAACTATTTACCTACCTATTGATCTGCCTGAGGCATAAAGCTTTACAGGCTGTATCTGTCTGATAATTACAAAAACATCTGAACGCAATTATAAAATAAATTATATTTCGTCTGACCGCTATGTTTTAATTATTGTAATATCGGATGAATATTTTTGTAACATTTTCAACAAACGCTGTTGTGCTGATATTTGCACATTCAGACTAGTAATTAAATTATAATATAAATGTCTGACATTTTGTTATTAAAGTTTTTATTAAATCGACTATGAACTGTGACTTGAAGTAAGTTATTATTACATTAAATTATACATACTAGCGGCTGCCTGCGACTCTGTCCGCGTGGACCTTAGATAATCTTTGACCGGGTTAAAAAGTATTCTATGTTTTAATCCTGGTTAAAAACTATCTGTGTGCCAAATTTTATCTTAATCCGTCTAGCAGATAAAGGCGTGAAAAGTAGCGAGAAGAAACACACACAAACATTCGCATTTATAATATTTAAATAATAGTAGGATTGGCTTATAGGAAAAAAAATTGAAGAAAAATATACCTAGTAGATTTCCATTTATAGGGTTTAAAAAACAGTATCCATATAAAAAAATAGTATCCTTTATTTATGAATGAGAAACAGTTTTTTTACAACCTTTATTATTCGACCTTTTTATTTTGATGTTTCCAAACGCAGTAAGCCGAAATGGAATGGAAATTATTGAAATAATAACCCGACCGACAGTGTTACCGCATTGTTACCGCTGTATTGCTGAAGTATTGTAGATTTGGCTACTATATATTTTTCAAACAGTGTATGTATTAGTGGTATGGCCCAAAATGTAGACTATTATATTAAATAGTAGTTTCGGCAACCCTAATAGGATAGCTATTTCATACAAGGGCGGATCCAGGATTTAAATTTGGGGGGGGGCCATCGGAGCCTCGGGTCTAGGGTCTATGTAAGGGATCCCTGTCTAGGATGCACAAAATGCCTGATTTAGAAAAAAATACTGCCTATTGACAAAACGGCGATTTTTAGCCACTAATTTTGTGGTGTTACCTATCTATAGTAAAAAAACTGCCGCGCAGCGCGATTTTTTTGTCAGTTTAGCCACTTGTATAGTAAAAAAAACGGCCGCGCAGCGTGATTTTTTGTCAGTGTCATCCACTAATCTTGTACTCTTGTCTACAAGAAACGGCCGCGCAGCGCGATTTTTTGTCAGTTTATCTAATTGTATGTACTCTTATGTAGTAAAAAATACGGACGCCCAGCGCGATTTTAAGCCACTAAATTTGTGGTGTTGTCTATAGTAAAAAAACTGCCGCGCAGCGCGATTTTAAGTCAGTTTTAGCCACTAATTTTGTAGTGTTGTCTATAGTAGTAAAACTGCCGCGCAGCGCGATTTTTTGTCAGTTTAGTAATTGTATGTAATCTTATATATTAAAAAAAAACGGCCGCGTAGCGCGATTTTTAGTCAGTTTCATCCACTAATCTTGTAGGTACTCTTGGGTACCTCGTGGGGGGGGCCATGGCCCCCATGGCTCCCCCCCTGGATCCGCCAATGATTTCATACGTGCTTTGTCTATCTTTGTTAAGGCCAGTATATTCCAAAAACTCTGTCTCTGTCTTTTTCTTTACGTGTGAAGAGTAATGAAAGTAACCTCACTTTTTCATTTTTTCAATGTTTTTGTTGTTATTTGGAGCACAAAGTCACTTTTTGAAAAAGTAACCGTTGAATATTCTTCTATATGTCATTACCTATTTTTCTATTTAATTTCGTGAATAAGGGATTAATAAACTTTAAGTATTATCCAAAAAATATAAAATTTATGTACATTTTCTGTCTCTTTCATATTTTTTTCGATTGAAGATACGAATATCTTATTTTTAACCGTAAAATAATCAAGATCGTTTTTGAAACTTCAACATATATTTTTGTCTGCTCAAAATGAAGAATATTTGATTGTTATCGTTAAATCAAAAATAGGCAAAATTCGATAATTTGGAATACACTGACATTAACGAAGCGCGTAATCCTAGCGAACCGCATTTTAATTAAAAACGGAAAATGGTTTTGTTTTAATCACGATAACTCTTATTAACTCCGGCGCTTTTTCTCTTCATTCATTATTATACTCGTAGGTACAATGTTAAAAAACTTTCTTAAATTTTTTAATTCAACGAAGATTGACGGCAAAAGAAGTCTTTTTTATTTTGATCTCAAAAGTAAATGTTTTGTAAAAAAATAATTATCAAACTATGAAGTAACGACTCATAATTACTTATTGTTATCGAGTTTTATTTTCAGTAGGGCTATCACAACTAAATGTGTGCGTTGGGTTCAAAGTGCAATTTCGCATAAACATAAACATTTTTATTATGCCAGAATGTGGTAATTACAGATGGAATTCTTAACTCTAAAAAGATATTGCACAAGACACAATCACCCACTTTTGGGCATGCAAAATACATTTTAACCTATTGCTAATCCAGGAAACTCATATTTATTATATTAACTTAAATTATTAGTTCATTTTATATTTATTTTGTAAAACTGTTTCTGCATGTCAAAACTAATTAATTAATACCTACATAATAATAATACATTTAACATTTATATACTTTCATAAAAACTAAATACATAATTATATTTTATTCAATTTTACATGTCAAATTTCAAATGTCAATGTTTTTTTATCTAAATATTCGTTTATTGTATAGTAACATTTTTGTATTAGCCATGTCTTAAGTTTGTATTTGAATTTATTTAGTGCTAAATTTCGAATGTCAATTGGTAAATTGTTATACTTATACTTGCCATCACTAAGGGTTAATTTGTGAGGTGCCAACCCTTTCCGACGAGCTTTGGAACTTGAATAAGTCAAGTTCCAAAGTTACAAGAACACAATTCTACTACACTAATTTAGAGCTGCAGTGTACTTTCTTAGTGTCTCCAATAATCAGTGTGGAAAATCCGCAGTACGGATCTATTGATACTACTTTGAAAAGCAGTCTTAACTTCGAGTTTAGTTGGGAGAAATTCAGTAAAATTAGTTGGAGAGTTTGATTGTTTTATGAATAAAGCAGTTGCTCGAAAATCTGTTCAACATTTCTGATGTAATAGTATAGATTAGTTTGAAACAACTTATAACAAAATGATGTGTAGTTGATTGAAATTTGCTCTCGAGCGTATTTATATAACTGGAGTTGGCTTTGAATCGATACTTTAACTACAGTACCTACTTGCTAACTGAGATAGATAATTACACTCGTAGATAGAAGCAATAAACAAGCTAACTTACTAACTTCTTAATTACGAAATAATTTAATAGTAAAAGCAAAACAAGTGCAAGAAATAATTTGAAATTAATAAGTATCGGTTGAATTTAGGTTTTGGATTTGTCATTAAAATAAGTGGCAGTGTCATAATGATAAAATATGAAATAGGGAGCTGTTTCTAAATTTTGAGTGACGTAAATAATAATAAAACTTTGATAGAGAAAAAAAAACTTTATTCAGATCCCTGAAACATTGCTAATACTCTGCAACGTTTGTTGAAATAAGTTTGTGTGATAGTATTGTACTTGTACTATTATGTACTTACCTATTCTGTGATTTCTGTTGTATTGTACGTACCTATAGTGTTCAGTAGGGTAATATGCCTAGTTAACCGGCCGCCCCCAGTTATCCGGCCCCGCAACAGTTTTTCGAATAAAATAAGAAATTCGTGGCAATTTCTTAACAATTTGGATATTTTCCTGGCAGCACTGTTATCGATCTATCGAATGGTATGGACGCCACTAGCGAAACGTTACGTAATATTTTATAATTTGTGTTTCACGTTGAAGCCTACCGCATCTGGGTCGATTTCGCAAGTGGAGATAAAAAAAAAATAGTGGAGAGCTCTTGCCAAATAGTCAATATTGTTCTTCAGGGCATCGTTAAAAGGTAAATATTTAGTTTGTTCTCAAGGTATGTTGTTATTTATTACTATTTTAACGTTAAATATGGCTTAATAAGCAGATATTTAGTAATATCAAGGGGGCCGCCTTACTAGACAACGAAACCACATGTTTCCAGTATACGGGCCGGGGGCCGGTTAACTGGGACTGAGCTCGATATATTGTTTTGTCTCTTTTTGTTAAAAGAGGGATTCCATAGAAGAATGTATAATGCTATCCCTTTTTATTTATTTTAAAGTACTTTGTGTCCAGTACTCGGCCGCCTAAATGTGCTTGTATAAGAAGTTGATTTTTTCTTTTTGTATGGAAACGGGTGGCCGGTTCTACTGGGTGCTTGCCCAGTTTACCGGCCTCCTAGTATACACTAGGAGGCCGGTATACTGGCTATCCTGCAAAATACTCCCAGTACACCGGCCAGCTTTGAAATTTATCTACTAATAAAATTAATTGTGCGTCTCGTGAACAAGCGTCGGCGACGTGCCCGCCATCCAGGTCGTTGACCCTCGCTGAATACCTATTTGTCTCTTGTTATTTCCGAAGTGTATGTCAGCTAATTACTCAAACGAACGCTACTGCATTGAACGATGTGTTTTTTTAAGCAGACTTGCCTATTAGCTAGACTTCTTTATTTCTACACTACACTTTAATACTAATCTATATATTATAATTAGAAAAAAATACACAAAAATATTATTATACCTATATTATTATTGAATACCAATCAATGTTATTGATTGTTAATATTATATTTTTTACAGGTTATACGTACTTCCGGTCATTATCATAATACCCATAATATTTATTGTTATTGTTTATAAGAGACCTATTGACATTCGGCTTTAGAAACAATTTTTTTGTTAGTTATTAAATTATTATTTGTTACCTATGTCTTCTTGAGCTTGGTGGCGCAATTGTTCAGCGCCTGGCCCAGCGATTGCGGAAGTTAAGCAACGTTCGCAAGGGTCGGTCATGGGATGGGTGACCAAAAATTTATTATCTCGAGCTCCTCCGTGCTTCGGAAGGTACGTTAAGCCGTAGGTCCCGGCTGCATTTGCAGTCGTTAACACCCACCAATCCGCATTGGGCCCGCGAGGTGGGTTATGGCCCATCCTCCTTACCACTCATAAAGAAGGCCTGTGCCCCAGCAGTGGGGACGTCAAAAATGGCTGTTGGACATGTCTTCTTGATTACTGTAATAAAATTATTAATCGAAGATTTAGATTTTCTATAAATTTTCCTATTCCTATGAAAAACTGCAAGGCTGATTCCAGAATCAATATAAAGGTTCCAATTAATAGTAAATGTTAAATAAAAGTACAATCAACGATTTTTTTTAACTCAAAAATAATAGTTCACATCACAAGCCAAGCCATAGGACAATACTTGTTAAGTATATTATCTGAAATTCAATTTCATACAAAAATCAAAGAAAAATGGACCTTATTTAAACTGTATTAAGAGTCACAGGCCGCTTACTGGGCTAGCTTATCTTTTGCCCAGTATCCGGCCGTCATGTTCTTTGAAAGGCGGCCGGTATACTGGGCAAAGGGGGGCCGGAAATAGGAACAGGGGGGCCGGAAACTGGGCAAATCGTACTTTTTTGGAAAATAATTTCTAATGACAAAACCGACTGATGGAAATTTTCAAAAAAAATACAAGTAATTCTCAAGGATATATCCAACAACATAAAAAATAGTTGGGATCATTACTATTTGTTAAATTTAAGTTTAGTTGAAGATTTAGTTTGAACAACTGTTCAAAGTCAACAACTGCCTTAAACGGCCGGAAACTGGCACTTTACCCTACCCCTAGACCTTAAGAACGAATATCTATTAAGAAAAAAAACGCGCGTGAAAGTACTCGGTAGAGTAAATTGTCTATAAGTAATTTCGCTTTTCGGCAGTAGGTAGTTTACAGTTGGCGCTGTACAAATTTCCCATACAAAATTATATTATCAATTTTTTTTACGAGATTGTTTTTTCTCGATAGCTGTTCGTGCTACTGGTACCTACAGTTGTTATACATGGGTAGAAATGCCAGTCGCAGTGACAAATTATTAGTTACTTCCGCAGCGAAATGTATTGGCTATTACAAAATTTGCTCTTATCACATCACAAGTTCCTACATAATGGAAACTAAAACTAAAAAATAACGATAGTAGTAATTCGTGGAGCTAGCCAGACGACATTTTGCGGTGTGTGTGAATGGAATATGTTATTAGCTCAGTAAGTACGAGTATAATTTCGTGGGGTCTCGTCCCGAAATAATTACCTACGGCCGATAAACGTACTAAGGATGCCCATATTGCCCATTGATTGTCTCTCTTGAGTTTAAAAAAGTTTTGACTATTTTCCATACAGATGAGTTCAAAAACAAATGCACTGAATAAAAGTGTCTATTAGTAACATATACGACCATCATTACGTAGGTAAATAAATGAGGGGAGCGATCCTACGTTACTGTTACGTCTGTATTTCGACGGGTCCCAAGAAAAAAATCTTATGGAAATATAAGACATGCATTTTATTAATTAATGTATTTGTTATCATCACATTAGCTATACCTAATGGAATGTGTTAAATATTTTTTTTAAATAAGTAGCTGACGATTCTAATTGCAAGTAACAAAAAAGCTGCGTTCTGACAATTACCCCCGTATTTATAAACGAGTAAGTAATGACTTCAATAAAACTTGCAATTTTCAAATGCTTTTAATATTATTTATATTCACATGCTATAGTAAAAAATATTCTTAAATGCACCGAAACTGCACTAAAACTGCATTTAAGATTAATTATACTATAAATTGCATGTAAATAAATTATTAGAAGCATTTGAAAATTGCAAGTTTTACTCAAGTATAAATTATTTTGAAAATTGCAAGTTTTATTCAAGCCATTACTTACTGGTCTATAGGTACGAGGGTTAGAATGCTAGTAATGCGACTTTGTTCTTGGGACCCGTCGATTTGTGTACCGAAGTATATCGTAATTCCTTAGCGCGTCATTTTGGTCCGTTTTCGACCGGCTTGAATGAAGACGTACTACTGTTACTTGTATACTGTGATTAGAGGTCGGTATAAGTGGTGACCTACTTGCTGGCTGACCAATGATGCTTAAGGCTTAGATTGGCTTGCTACAGATATCCTGTTTGAGATTTTGCTCACGACAGTGATTGAATTTGTAGCAACTAACTTGCAGGTCGAGGTCGAAAGAGATAAAGTTTTTTGACAAAGGACATTATCGACTTCTGCAGTTAACCTTTACAAGTATAAATTTCATTATTAGTCTGGAAAATTACAAGCTATTAAGTAGGTATATGTTTATTTAATTAATTATTAGTTGAAGTTCGCTTGTTGTTGTCTGTTTCTGTATATTCTCTGATCAATGGTTATTCAAATACTGCCTTTATACTGCTGATAAATTGACCTTAAAAATTATATTAAATATACAATATACTTAAAGGTATCAAAAGTAAACGTAATACATTGTACCATACTATAGACCTTATTAACTTGGCTAGTTGGCTATTTAGTCCAATCAACGGGGCTTATGCAACCCGAATAATTCTCCCGCCAATGAAATTTGGCATGTGATGACGTTAGGTAATACAGATTACAGATGCACAATAAGCCAATAAAATTTGTAACGAGAAGTAGGTATTTTTACCTAAACATGAAAATCGCTTATATCTCTCTGTGAATATTTCCTCGGGCTGAAACCTAAAAAATATATGCGCGTTCAAAAATTAATTGTATTATTGATAAATCTGTTGAAATATCAAATAATTTATCTAATAAACGTAAAAAAAGGACCGACTATTTTTTCACATTACTTAGATAACCCTTAAGTTCAAAAAATAAAAAAAATATGATTAAAGAAGAAAATTTATTGGCTTACTGAACAAAGCTATGTATTTAAGGATATAAAACATATTAAAAAATAATAATCAACAGATCATTGTTTCAATAGAAGATATATTGAAAAATGTTAAAAGTTAAATTTGGAGTATTTCTGAATTAGAAGAAAGATTGGATTCCTTTACATACTTATGCTAACAAGTACATAAGTACCTATCTGTAATCTGTATTACCTAAAGTCATCACATGCCAAATTTCGTAGACGGGAGAATTATTCGGAAGTCTCCATACAACAAATATGCTCATTATGTTATTGGACTAATACAACTTCATTATACCACATTAAGTCTAACGTGCTTGTAAATAAGATTTCAGTATAGGTACAGTATAAAGTATAAGTAGGTACCTATAAAGTATAAAAAGTCTGCGTCCGGCAAAATCATAAAAATGTTAATCTTCTTTACAGTCGCAAACTGTGAGATTGGCGTGTGAATGTGGTGTGGAGGTGAAAAGTACGGTACTTGTATACAGCAAAAATTTTTCAACACAACAGTAGTATTTTTAGAAATACAGGTTTAACCACTACCTATATCTAGCTTTAAGAAACTACTAATAATGTTTCGGATTGTATTATGTTTTGTGCCAAATAAAAAAAATTAAAAACAGGGGACCAACGACTTCATGTCTTCTAAAGCCCAGATGACGGCTTCGAGATACTTAAAAATTTTTGGGCACCCAAGACCAACCCTTGCGAAATCGCAAAGCCAAGACGCTAACTCACTGTGACGGCCGAATACTCAAACGCTGCTTAAATAGTTGAGAGCTCCTCACACAGTTGAGACCGCCTTAACTCATACTCAATTCAAAATTTGAGAGCCGCTCAATTTCTAAGACGGCCTTAAGTTAAGGACCGCTTATCTGCAAAAACTATCGAAAATGGAATACTCAAACGTTCATTAAGATCTGACAGGTATTTGAGGCCGCCTTAAGTTGATTAAGGTCGCTCTTAATTTAAGGAAGCTCGGACGTACCTCAAGTATCACACGTCAAGGTGATTAGCGCCCTGCACACGTAAAGTTCGGAACGCGGGAAACATATGATACTGGTGGTTATAGATGGCCAACTCGCCTATTTTTTTGCATATAACCGGATACAAGCATACAGCGCCATCTCTTTTGCATGAAGTAAATTACGTCGCTATAGGTCAAAGGGCCCATACGGTCGATCGCGATCGACCGGTCGATCGCCAAGGATAACAGATTTGACATTTTGAACCCAATATAGTTTTACTTATGCAATTTTTTTTTTAAATATTTGGTGGGTTAAACGGTCAAAATGTCGATCTGTCATAAATTTTTGCTAGGTCGATCTCATTAAGAGAAAGTATGGGCACCCCTGCTATAGGTATACGTAGGTAGGTATGTAACTACCTACCTAGTCAATATTTTAATGAAAATTAGTTGCCAAAGTTATCTGATGTTTATTGTACAAAAAATTACAAACTGTTAGGAGCTCGTAATTTACTGTACAATAAACACCAGATAACTTTGCCAAAGAGTTATCTAAGTTGGTAAAAAATGAGAAACATCTAATACTTAATCATCAAATATTTCTTTTTATAAGTAATTATATCTATTATGCTAAGTATAAATTACAGGTAAACACACTATAGACACATAGGTAATGCAGTACAAGTATCTGCTGCGCGCTCATAAAATACTTCCAGTGACAAAGCCGGCTAACGCGATGACCAAACGAGTATCCATTTTTCATACTACTGATGAAAAACTTTTAAAATTTATGAGAGAACTGCAGTCCAAACTCTTGAAAATCAATTTACACGCACAGTTCGGATCGTTTGCCTTAACATGTAAGATTCGCCGGCAGTCCAAACCGTTCATCGTAAATCGCACGACAAATAGCACTACAGTTTGATCCGCAGTCCAAACCGCACAGATCCATCCCAGGTTTGGAACGCAGTCCCAGATGCGCGGTCCAAACTTTACGTGTGCAGGGCGCTATTGTTTTGCGTTGTGAGGTTATTATTTTGAAAAAATATTTTAAAAATGTCCTTTTCTTCGTTATCATTTCTTTTTATTCTCCAGTCACGTTTTCCTGTTTGATTATTTTAAAGTAAAATAAATAAATTGGGCGGTTTAAAGGTGTTATTTATTATGACAGTCAGTATTTATTGACAGTTGACATAATTGTCGTATCGACATTGAGCTTCTGTGGCATAGAGAGAGATTGTTCCGTTGCACGCTATTATTTTTGAGATAACTTTGATTACGTAGTGCCAGGTGTGATATCGATGGATTGCATGCAAAGAAACGGTTTGCAAATCTCAGTGATGTTACCAGATTGCAAATGGTTAATGCGTCCTTAGCTAAGCAGACATTACCAACAGATAAAAAGCGTTTGAGTATTTCACTTAAATCTAATGGCTTCTTAAACTTAAGGTGGCCTCAGCTAAGATTTTAGTTAAGCAGCGTTTGAGTATTCGGCCGTGAGAGTCATCGAGCCCTTCTCGATGTGCGGTCCCATATAGGGAAGTTAATTCTAAACAATGCTATGGTAAATATTATTGACACACACACATCAGAACTCAAACAGAAATGCAAAACCTATACACGGTTGTAACATAAATAACTCTGACTGGTAATACATGTTCTATCAATATAATAACTCAAAGTTTCAACCGCAGCTATGAATGTTTCGACATGATATCAGGGTCGGGGTCTGCTTGCTTATTCCCGACCGATTTGTCAAGTATGCACGACAGGTTAGCAACACGATGTTTGGCCGCCTTGACCATACCACAAAATATTAGGGTTAAAGCACTAATATTTTGTATGAAATTGCCGTTTTATATGGAGAATTTTGAAGAATTTGCATTTTCCATACTAAAATTGGCTTTAATTTATTTAACAACCATGAACGCTTAATGTTTTAAGAGTTTTATACGCAAAAAAAAAAAAAAAAAAATGTTTAACCACTCAGCTTATTAATGCTACATGTAGGTATTAAGTAAAAAATAATAGTATCGGCTAAGTAACAACGAATTAAGTGGTCTGCTAACGAAAAAAGTAGTCACTTTAAAGGAAAAAAACATATCTTTTTATTGCTGTTTGTGGGCCTTTATGAATTTATGATCATAATAATAAAAAGTAACCGAAGCATCATAGTAGATTTTCGCAATTTCGTACTTTAACACCTATTGTATAATTGGCTATTAGCCCCCATCTCACGTGGGGGAGAGGGAGGGTCTCGGCAAATATCACATAGTTTATGGGTCGAAAAAATCACCTCACGTAATTAATAGACGCCCCCTAGAGCACGCAGACCATTTTTTTTATCATAGTGTACGCAACGCAACTTGGGTTGCCAGATGGTCGGGATTCGCCTGGATTCTCCCGGAATTTCAAGTTACCTCCCGACTCCCGAAAAATCTAAAAATCTCCCGGAAAATCAGCTGTTCCAAAAGTTCTCTAGAAAGCAACAATTTTCGCGGATGAAACCACAGATTACAAAATTAGTGGATAAAACTGACTAAAAATCGCGCTGCGCGGCCGTTTTTCTACAATAGACTGTATAATAGTTAGGATTACAAGCTTAAGTAGTGGACGAAACTCACTAAATCGCGCTGCGCGGCCGTTTTCTTATTATAGAAAGGTTAGTGGATGAAACTTACTAAAAATCGCGCTGCGTGGCCGTTTTTTTACAATTGACAGGCAAGATTAAGACATACAAGATTAGTGGATTAAACTGACTATAAAAATCGCGTTGCGCGGCCGTTTTATTACTATGTACAGGCATTAAGTTACATTTTTATTTGAAATATTTATTTCTCTCGACAACAACCGCAAAATCCCAACATTTTCAAATTTTCTTTAGATATTTTGGACTTCCGATCTGGCAACCCTAAACGCAACCCAAACAACTCTGAAACAATTCTAAAATCGGTCACCAAAAATACTCCGTATTTTCCGTTTAATCGAGCAGTTAGATAAAGGACTGATAATAACGATTGCCAAGCTTACCTTCCACCTTTTTTTCATTTCGAATATAGACCTAAGTGTTCGATATTGCTGCTAATATCGGTATTTTTGAGAACTGATAAAAAGCATTGATTATGGAAATGAGTATCTCTTATCGCTATTGAAAGTGACATTAATATAGACAAGCCATATTAACTTTCAGATAAGCCCTAATGTTCCTTGATTCCACGATACGTGGTGAATTTGTTTCGTAGGTTGTTGAGCAGCTCGGTGGCGCAGTGGTTTAGCGCCTGGCCCAGCGATTGCGGAAGTTAAGCAACGTTCGCATGGGTCGGTCATGGGATGGGTGACCAAAAATTTATTATCTCGAGCTCCTCCGTGCTTCGGAAGGCACGTTAAGCCGTTGGTCCCGGCTGCATTTGCAGTCGTTAACACCCACCAATCCACATTGGGCCCGCGTGGTGGGTTATAGCCCATCCTCCTTACCAACCCATAAGGAAGGCCTGTGCCCCAAATGGCTGATGGACAATGTTATAAATGCGAAATAAAGTTTGTTAGATTCGCCTTCACGTCCGATCATCATGAAAGTTTGCATACACGGTAAAAGGTACAGAAAAAGACTAGGGCATCATTGACGTAGAAAAAAATTGTACAGTTCCCGACGAGGGATAGAAAAGAACTGTCCACGCAGACGAAGTCGCGGGCGGTCACTAGTAATAGTATAAATAAAGCATTCGCAAGTTACATACGTACTACTGAAAAATAGAGATGGGTTTATTGATTCAAAAACTTTTAGGCATGTAAATAGAAACCTAGTTATCTCGCTACAGGGCGTATTGAACGTAAATAAATAAACTTATTTTGTCTACAATGAAAGAATTGTAGACTAAACAAACAGACTTATTCCTTGAAATTCGTCTAGAAACTGAGGAACAAAATAAGACAAGTTAAGTTTCTGGGGTTTCATGTCTAAAAATCAAATGCAGACGTTGCGTTTTATCTACAGAAAACTACAATTTCTGAGCATATTTTAAAAATGTATGAGTTTACTACTAGAAGGACGTATGAGACTGAATCTAGTAAAGCAAATTCTATCACATATACTTTGATATTTATTTATAAGCGCCGTCTGCTCAGTGGTCGAGTGATCACCCGCAGACTTGTTTCCAAAGCGAAAAATTGTGTTTAGAATGTGTGTGAATAAGATCCCTCTTTTTTGAATTTCTGAGCAGATTTGAGCACACGTTTAATGCACGTGAGCGTGAGCATAGTGAAACAAAACATTCCTCTCTATAATTGAGTCATATTGTGCGTAGAAAACTTATTTTCGGTTATTATTGTGCGTGGGCAAGCTATGCCTTGAACTTTAATACATTTCTGTTTTAAGACTGATAGGATAATTTTAAATGTGTAAAACTGCGGGATATGCAATAACCACGATGAGCTTTTCGCCCTTCTGTAAGAATATTCAATTAAAAGGACATTTTCAGCTTAATGTGCGTGGGTGGGCTATGTTAATACATTTCTATTTAAATTTACGAAAGTCTGCACATTTATTGGAAAAAGTCAGTCAAGAAAATTTTACATACTGCAAGCTGATTCATACGCATTTCGTAAATGTAAATTCAGACCGCTGTTTGTCTTGGCACTCTTGTTCGCTTCAGTTTTTCACTGACTAAAACAGAGGAATTAGTACTGCGTGCGTCCTTAGCAAAATGTTATAATTGAATAAAATATACTCGTTAAAAGAAAACATTTCATATTTGCTGGCTGGCATCCGATTGAAAATTTGCGATCAATTTCATTAATCAAATGCGATCGACTTTCGAGAATGCAAGTTGACGGCATTTCGATGCAAATCAAAATACGAAAATGTTTTCAACGACTAACTAAAGGATAAAGCTATTTTGGACCAGCCAGCTTCGTATTATTCCATAGCACTATTTCTTTTCGACACTCAGCATACTTACCACAGAACAAGAAAATTGTTTTTATAAAGCTATTAAATTTCAGTTTAGGTCTCGCAAAAGACCGCAGCCACAAACCATCATTTTCTCAATATCTCTATATTGATCTATCTATTGATTTCATCTTAGGATTTCATAGTCATGGTATATACGAAAAACTTATGAAACTCGGCTTAGCGATTCAGCTCGGGTTATGAACTAGCGTTGAGTTGCCCGCTGCTAACACCGCTGTCACATAGAAATGCAGTTGATTCAATGACCTCAACTGGATCGCAATAAGATATCGTAGTAAGCCTACAGAACAAAATTAGAAAACCGAAAGGCACACGGAAGCGGCTAAGTGCTTTTCTCGTTCAGTGATGGAAAGTTTTCACGTGACGGAAAAGTTTTGGAAAAATGTAGTGCCGGGTGCGACAGTGTAGCTTTGATATCGCTACGAATGTTACGATTTAAGTTACGTGAATTAGGTTACACTCTTTCTAATGAAACTAAAATCAACATGACGTGACCTTTTCCTAACTGATTATCGGAAACGACCTAAAAGCTCTTTTTACCTCAACCGGATTCGTGAACGAATGGGATGAATGAGGAGCAAACTACCCCTAGGGCTTTTTGATGTCATCTATCATGATTGATACATTTTTCAATATCTGCTCTCAGTAAAGTAGGTAGTAAAGATTATGCCTACGAAAAAGATACGTCAATTCGTTTTGCTGGAGACGGTCGTTTTTTATCGTGTTTGACTGAAACAAAAAAAAAGAATACACAACATCCACCAGCTGGTCTGGTGATTATTTAAACCTACACCTGTGCTCCGGACATTTCACATAATACGAACAAAAAAGGAAGTAGAAACTTTTTCAACATCCCCCTAGTGTTCGCTTAAATAACGGTAGTGAACTATATTCGGGCAAACTTCACTAACTGGATCCAATAAAACCATGGATGAAATATCACCGTATTTTTTATCGTTACTTGTGGTAGTGAGCTCACCAATTGAACAACTCCGTTTCAACTACATCAATCATTTTCCTTGCACTTGTACGAGTAAGCGAGTTTCATATTTTACTTTTCGGGATCAGAAATAGTCCTATAAAAGCATATTATGTAAGCCGTTTACCCTCAAGACAAATTATTATCTCCGGCCTTGAGTTACATCAGCGTTTCGAGGACGAGATGAGTAATAAAAACTAAATTCTATTACTGAACTAACTACTAATAATAAAGAAAAATAACTCTTGTTTATTTTTTGGCATGCTTGTGTATGTTTATTGATGAGTTTCGTAGCTCTTGGCTAGCAAGTTCTATAGTAGTTCATGAAAGTTATGCTATTTTTTATAAAATACTTCTCTGTCATCTAGGATTATCAAAAAGTCTTAGTGAAATATCTATCAGGAATTGACATAAAAATAAATGCTATCGAATGCAATTGTTAATTCAAATTGATTAGAAATGTCGATGAGCCCCTTGTTCCCGTGTGCTTGTATAACTCTGCCAATAAGTGCGCAATAACTGTGTTTGACAGCGAGAACATTACCTAGGCGATCGCAAATCCTTGACGCCATAACTGTTCATTTTAGCTCCGAGTTTCGTCCCAAGGTAATCGGAAATATCGCTACGATACTTTTTATGATCCAACGCTAGCTACTAAAATCTACTGACATCGTAATAGGAAAACAACGTAAATATTTAAGAGTGTAGTTTGGAGAAAAGTAAAATCTTCTTTTTAATTGATAGTCCTCGTTTACACTAGAAAATCGAGGAACCTGGAAAATAACATCAAGTTGTTTCAGCTCATTAAATCTGTAGAAAATTTGGTTTTTTGTACAATTCTAAAGAAAACAAGCATAATCAAATGATTATGATTATAATCAAATGATGATTATGATTAAGATAAAATTATCTTCACATACTTGTTAATAATACACCTATCTACACGCTGAAATTTTAATCATTAGGTTCCCGCAGTGGGGCGGTTCCACTCATTTAAGATTACAAGCAACTTTTACTATGGGCCAACTCTGATATCGCGAAAAAAAATCAGCTGTCCCATACAAAGGCGCAATACATACTCAACCTTAATGTATGGAACAGCTGTTTTTTTTACCACGGCAGCTGCAAAGGTGCCGAAACGTCGGGAAAACCAAAAATCAAACCAAATACCAACTAACCGGGTCTTTCAATGGACAATATTCAAAATAAATAAACTAAAAGGGGCCCATTTCTCGTTATATCGTCTTTGTAAAAACAAAGTAGGTAAGTAATAAAATCTTTTATTAGCAATTTTTCTATATTTTGCTAATTGTTCAATTCGAACTAATTGACATATTCAAAACAAACTAGTGTCCATTTGAATGTACCTATTACGTTCAACACCAACGGAATAAAAAGAAAATTGCAATAATATAAAGTGGTACCAAATGGTGTGATGATACTCCACGGCCGAATACTCAAACGCTGCTTAAATAGTTGAGAGCTCCTCACACAGTTGAGACCGCCTTAACTCATACTCAATTCAAAATTTGAGAGCCGCTCAATTTCTAAGACGGCCTTAAGTTAAGGACCGCTTATCTGCAAAAACTATCAAAAATGGAATACTCAAACGTTCATTAAGATCTGACAGGTATTTGAGGCCGCCTTAAGTTGATTAAGGTCGCTCTTAATTTAAGGAAGCTCGGACGTACCTCAAGTATCACACGTCAAGGTGATTAGCGCCCTGCACACGTAAAGTTCGGAACGCGGGAAACATATGATACTGGTGGTTATAGATGGCCAACTCGCCTATTTTTTTGCATATAACCGGATACAAGCATACAGCGCCATCTCTTTTGCATGAAGTAAATTACGTCGCTATAGGTCAAAGGGCCCATACGGTCGATCGCGATCGACCGGTCGATCGCCAAGGATAACAGATTTGACATTTTGCACCCAATGTAGTTTTACTTATGCAATTTTTTTTAAAAATATTTGGTGGGTTAAACGGTCAAAATGTCGATCTGTCATAAATTTTTGCTAGGTCGATCTCATTAAGAGAAAGTATGTGCACCCCTGCTATAGGTATACGTAGGTAGGTATGTACCTACCTACCTAGTCAATATTTTAATGAAAATTAGTTGCCAAAGTTATCTGATGTTGATTGTACAAAAAATTACAGTAATTTACTGTACAATAAACACCAGATAACTTTGCCAAAGAGTTATCTAAGTTGGTAAAAAATGAGAAACATCTAATACTTAATCATCAAATATTTCTTTTTATAAGTAATTATATCTATTATGCTAAGTATAAATTACAGGTAAACACACTATACGTGTGCAGGGCGCTATTGTTTTGCGTTGTGAGGTTATTATTTTGAAAAAATATTTTAAAAATGTCCTTTTCTTCGTTATCATTTCTTTTTATTCTCCAGTCACGTTTTCCTGTTTGATTATTTTAAAGTAAAATAAATAAATTGGGCGGTTTAAAGGTGTTATTTATTATGACAGTCAGTATTTATTGACAGTTGACATAATTGTCGTATCGACATTGAGCTTCTGTGGCATAGAGAGAGATTGTTCCGTTGCACGCTATTATTTTTGAGATAACTTTGATTACGTAGTGCCAGGTGTGATATCGATGGATTGCATGCAAAGAAACGGTTTGCAAATCTCAGTGATGTTACCAGATTGCAAATGGTTAATGCGTCCTTAGCTAAGCAGACATTACCAACAGATAAAAAGCGTTTGAGTATTTCACTTAAATCTAATGGCTTCTTAAACTTAAGGTGGCCTCAGCTAAAATTTTAGTTAAGCAGCGTTTGAGTATTCGGCCGTAAACAACTTTCTCCATGGAACATAGGTCGAATAACAAATTTTTTTTCGCCGTTACATTATTTTGTAGGTACCACTTTATATTCACAGTCACAGTCAGGACAAAAGCTTTATTCTAATTCACAAACTTTTTAATTGTACCTAATAAATAAGTTAGGAGATTATTGTAGATGAGTTGAAAACGACGTCTGTTGTGCCAAGGAGGCAAAACGGAACTTAAACAGGCTTAGTTAGTTTCCAAACAGTAGTCGCGAGTACATTGTCTACCCAATGAAGGGTAACAGTTTTGAACTTTGAGAAAACTATAGCTTTTAGTGTGGTCAATGTTTGCACCACTGGGAGCGTTGGCTTATTGCCTCTTCGTGACCCTTATTTGATTCCATGGTATGTAATTCCAATAATTTGAACAGAAATTGGTCTTAATGATGGGCAGAATATGTAGACATCGACTTCGTTGAGGGACTTGGTACACCCGGTATAAATATTTTTTTATTAATCTTAGTTTTAACATGTTTAATTGTTTTTTGAGCTGTGAAATATGTAGGTAAGTATCTAAGTATGTATAAGTAAAAAAAAAAAAATCGTAATGAATTGATAATTTCCTCCTTTTTTGAAGTTGTATAAAAAGTAAGTAAGTAAATTTAATTTGACTGCGACATTATTCGCGTGGAAATTAATTTCCCGTTAGATATTTGGCAATAAGAGTAAGTATTTGTCTTTGCCAAGGTTTAATCTATCTCTATACGTTTAGGCCTGAAAACACACAGTTACACTCACAGATATATAAACGCACACATGCGCACTTATGTAGAGCATGGATGCATGAATAATAATGTTGACCTTTGTACTTACATACGTGATAAACATACGCAAGGTAAAAGTAGACTCCTAGCTAAGAATTATTGTCAAAAACACAAAATGTTTCATAATTTACATTTCAGTATTTTTATAAATATGCACTAAATGTACTTATATATGAGTCTGCTAAATGTTGAGTAAGTTAACACTAATTACCGCGACCACATCCACCGGATTAACGTGTAAATAGTATGTAAATCATGAAGGCTACTTCTCGGAACAAAATTAACTTTGTTCGTTATCATTTTGTTTGTTTACTTTTAAGTAATTACTTTCGAAAAAACGACGTCAGTGATATTAAGTACTGCGCACAGTATCATTTATATAAGTCATGTTATGAGCTTTCTGATTGTCCAATAGTTGGAAAAGTAGGGCGTAGCTTGTGTGTAGGTGTCGTTAACAGTAATAGGATAAATTCAGTGTTAATTTCTCAGGATAATAGGCCTATAGGGTAAAGTATTTTTAGACGCAGTTTACTCACTCACTATATAAAATTGAAGCAACCAATTAATTATTACATTTAATTTTAATGTAAATTATTAACTCTTTGTTAATAACTACAGTATTAACAGATTATGTTATAGGTATCAATCTAGATATCAAACATTGAAATCATAAAATTAATATACCTAGCGGAATAGAGGAACAAACTTTCTACACTACACTAGTTTAGTTTTATTGGCATATGGCATTATTCACAGTTTATTTTAATGCAACAATCACCTGTTGCTAAACCTTCTGTTTGGCGTTATTGTATAGAGAAAGAGCACTGCACCTGAGATACAGGTTTCCTAGTTTGGGTGCAGATGTTTTTAAATCTTAATTGTAAATTGTTAAGGTTTAATCTAAATTCTACACACCTTCGTTTTGCCGATGATATTGTCCTTATGGCTGAGACCATGGAAGACCTGAACACAATGCTCGAAGATCTCCGTAGTGCTTCCCAAAGAGTGGGTCTCAGGATGAACATGGATAAGACGAAAATTATGTCAAATGCCCATGTTGTACCCTCTCCAGTTCATGTTGGGAACACTACACTTGAAGTTGTTGACCATTACGTATACCTAGGACAGGCAATCCAGTTAGGTAAGTCCAACTTCGAGAAAGAGATCTCTCGTCGAATCCAACTCGGGTGGGCAGCATTCGGGAAGCTTCGAAAAATCTTCGCGTCCGACTTACCTCAGTGTCTCAAGACGAAAGTCTATGAACAGTGTGTGTTGCCAGTGACGACTTACGGCAGTGAAACGTGGTCGCTAACTATGGGTCTCATAAGGAGGCTCAAGGTCACCCAGCGTGCAATGGAGAGAGCCATGCTCGGCGTTTCCCTGCGTGATCGAATCAGAAACGAAGAGATCCGCAAGAGAACTAAAGTAACCGACATCGCTCGAAGGATTGCTCAGCTGAAGTGGCAATGGGCGGGACACATAGCGAGAAGAACCGATGGCCCTTGGGGCGGAAAGGTTCTGGAATGGCGACCACGCACCGGACGGCGCTCCGTGGGTAGGCCCCCGACAAGGTGGACCGACGATCTGGTGAAGGTCGCGGGAAGCCGCTGGATGCGGGCAGCGCAGGACCGATCGTCGTGGAGATCCTTAGGGGAGGCCTATACCCAGCAGTGGGTGTCGTGCGGCTGATATGATGAATCTAAATTGTTTTCAAAAGTTTTGTTTTTGTAAAAATTTGTGTCATAAAAATTTTATTTATTATTTATTTATTTATTTAGGATAGCTACATAGATTTTCCAATGGTTTAAAGTCTTCCAATTCCAATGTACTGTACTTATCCAAAAGTAATAATAGTGTATTTTACTGCAAGATTTATTGTGTTTTTATCAAGTTTCACCGACGGAAGGCACAGGCTCTACACCTAAGCTTTGGACACGTAGGTCACATCTCAAAACAAGATAAACAGTCGTCCTCGTGCCGAGAGTTCCCTAGTCCGAGCATTTCTTAGCCTGTCAGGGTGATAAATGGTGCTTGGAGATAATCGGCATTGATTTATGTACTGCTTGCCACTAGTATCAAACGGTTGTTTAGATGAGTTTCCGATATCAAATGCACTATATGGATTTCAAGAGGGCGATATATTTGCTGTTTCATCTGCCTTTTACGGTAAATGCACTTTTGGCAACTGTGGGGAAAAAATCACTCAGAGGATGGATCCTAATGTTTATCTTGTCTCAACAATATACAACACATTATTATCTTTATTTTAGATAGCACAAAATTAAGCTTTTTTTGTAGTACTACACTAATAATTTAGTCACGAAAAATATCTTTTTGGATTGCATTAATTATTATTTTAATATATACATAAGCTTTTTTGAAAAAATAAATATATGTAGCTTACTTCCGCAAACAAAATATGCAAGATGCACCGCCCGCCCGCCCGCAAAAATATGCACATGCACACCACAAAATATAAGTGTACAATACCTGCATTTAGCAAGACAGCCGAATAGTTGGTTGGTCTGTGTTGGTTTACGCACGATCTAACTCCTAAGGATGCTCCGGGTTGGGGCGAAACACGTGTAGCCTAATTGGTGAAGGTGCACCTTCACCAATTAGGCTACACGATGCAAGGTGTGTTGCTGTCTTGCTAAATGCAGGTATTGTGCACTTATATTTTGTCGTGTGCATGTGCATATTTTTGCGGGCGGGCGGGCGGGCGGTGCATCTTGCATATTTTGTTTGCGGAAGTAAGCTACATATATTTCTTTTTTCAAAATGGTTTGGGACTTCCGCCAAGTGACGCCTGATTCAATAAAATATATACATAAGCCTTTGAGTAAAAACATTTGGAAATCTTTGGACTTTTACGGTCTACCACAATTCAACGGCGATTTTATTTCGTTTATACAACTTGATTATTATCCAAATAGTAGTAAAAGTACATCCATTCTATTCGAGAAAAGCTAGTTTTCTCTTTGTGTAAGTTATCTATAGGTAGTCGCAGCCATATTCATTAGCCATTGCATTTCATGGGGACAAGGCACTGTACTTAATTACCGTACTACACTACCGTGTCGGTATACCCGGCTGTACTCCGACAATTGACACTGTAAGTAATTGTGTTGAGCTGACATCGAGCCTGAGGCTTTTGAATAGGGAACATGAATTTTTCAGAATCAGAAAATCAGAAGTATAATGCGTGAGAAAATCAACTGTAATAATAAAACTTTTCTCTTGCGTTTTTTTCTCGTGATATAGTTACTTGAAGTTAGCACGCAGCAGCACCCGCCGAGAACGCTCTATACAAAACGGTCAACATTTGTGACGTCACTTATGTCACGTTTCAGGCGCATTATTATGTGAGTTAGCCAAGAATTTTCAAATATCTCCCTAAATATTGCGTTTAAGTACATATGTGTCATACAAAATATTATTTCTTATTCGATATTCTATCCGACTGTTAAGTGCATTATATCCGAAAATGAAAAAAAACCTTATTTTCCCCATTGTGATAAAATTAATATATTTATTTTTATTATTTTTCTGTTCCATCATATTTTTATACGTGTCCGCAGCGATCAAGCTCAAATTTTTCAAAATCGGTGACTTATGCGTGTTCCCTATTTTATTTTCTTTACATATTACAGCAAATAATTATTAAAGTAGTATTAATCATTTTACACTAGCGGAATTGGGGTTCATGTTCTTGTGGTTGGTTATTCTGTATAAAAGATCATTATAGATATTTCCGAACTGATGCCGTAGCTTTTGAAATTCACAAGTGCTTATAATCAGTCTCAGATTGGATAAGCTTTAAATGATCTCGATTTAATCGTGGTCATCGTAGCCGTTAAAATAAGTTTTTATTAGATTTTTTTTATTTCCTAGCCTAATTTTAAAGCGCTTACAAGGTTAAAAGCCACTCTATTAGACCTCCGACCCGCGGCCTCAGACCTGTGACCTAAAATGGGTCTAGGCCTTCTATACATCAATAATAAATGTAAAAAGGTGTAACCTAATTACATTCGGTGTGTTGAATTTTATATTTAATGTTCAATAGATCATCAGTCCATGTTCAATAGTTACGACAGAAAGAGGGATGAAAAAAGGTCCTCATCCTATTTTGTATAGAAAAAATATTGTACAAAACTCTATCTTTGTGTAGCAGCATTATCATATTCGATTTTTATTTTATTAAAATCTAACATCAAGAAATAATAAATTTAAACATTTTCATTCCTAGTTTATTTTTATATTACGAGTATCACTTTGGATTACACTTCGACATCAACCATTTTTTAACCGACTTCCAAAAAAGGAGGAGGTTCTATGTTCGTCTGTATATTTGTTTTTTTTCGAAGACTCGAAGACGGCTGGACCGATTGAAATGATTCAAACGTTATAACATTAGATAAACTCCCAAGTTGGTCCTATTTTTTAAAATTTGGAAATCGGTTCAGTACTTTTCAAGTAATCTTGAGAAAAGCACGAAAATAGTATGATTTTGTGTGAATTACCTCGATGATAATGGTCGTATTACTTCTTTGTTTATGATCTGAATAAGATAATTTATTGTTTTGTTGGAAGAGGGATATCTTAAGTGTAGTTCTTTAACCGACTTAAAAAAGGAGGTTCTCAGTTTGACCCGTATTTAAGTATGTTTCTCCGCGATTATCTTACGTTTGGCTGAGCCGATTTTTCTACATATACCGGGTGTAACAAGACACTCAACGAAGCCGAGGTCTACGTATTCTGCCCATCATCAGGACCATTTCTGTTCAAAATTATTGCTGGGAAACGACTTTAATTTTTGGTGTTAAAAAAGCCTTGCATACATTACCACGCAATGTAACGCGTACAAAAGACCGCGCCTGCGAGTGAATGCTACACAGCTACATGCGGCCGAGTTGAAAGGCAACGTTTATGTGCGTGCTCATGAAATACATTGAGTGATGACGTTTTAAAGCCATTGTTTGTTACGAAATACATAAAATTTTGATAATGTTTCTGTAGACAAAAAATAGTAAATAACGAATAAAATAAGATTTCATAAAAAATTAAAAAAATAATAATTTGACTTTGACCTTCAATTACTTCGTAGCTATTGGTTTCCCAGGTATAGTCTAAAAGACAAAAATGATCCTGATGATGGGCGGAATGCGTGGACTTCGACTTCGTTGAGTGTCTTGTTACACCCGATATAATATACCTTACCTACAAGGTACCTACACTAAAAATAAAAAAATAAAAAATTGTTTAAAAAAAAAACAAAAAACCGACTTCAAAAAAATACGTCTATTGAAGTCGGGTGGGGCTTTTAGAATAAAAAAAAAGGAATTTGTACTCCAGCCCCACACGACTTCAATAGACGTATTTTTATTATTACGAATATTATTTCTTGCTTTTTAGAGGTAGGTTTTTGAAGTCGGTTTTTTTAATGTGCCTTCTGTGGCACTGGCCTTCCTTAAGGGTGGATAAAGAGGACGAGGTGTCATATTTATATGTCAAAGAGTCCCGTGGTTATTCTTTAATGGTCATAATAAGAAAACATAATCGTAAGCTTCCAATTAAGTTACTGTTCTTGAGGTTTCCTTCAACCGCAGGTGTGCGTGTTCAGATATGCCCACACTCCGAACATATATCACTATATAAAATAACTCACATATGTGATGTAACAGGTTCGTAAAGACTTTGGACATGTTTGGTGATTTATTGTTATTATTTTTGTCTCCAAATCTCTAGTTCTTACGTAATAGGGAAGTAAAATCTTTCTCGTATATTTATTTTTACTGAAAAACTAAGTTCAGTACGCACAAACGTAATACAAAGAAAATTTTATGCCAATCGTTTTAGGGATCGCTTGTTTTGCGAGTAAAGTAGCTATCTCGACATTCTCGTTCTTGGAGACAAAGAAGATTAGGTATATGTGACTGTGGCTGCCTCTTCATAAAGAGCCCTTGTAAGGCAGAACAATTGGGATGCGGATTATAGTACGACCCACAAGCTACATGATTAGATAATGCTTCCTACAGCGGATAAAAGCTTGTATCGTGGTTACTATTTTAACATATCTTTTCTCTATACATGTTTCGTTTAAGCTAAGTATTTATCTTTTCTATCCGCGTAGGGAATAAGTCTCAGATTTGAGTAGTAATTTGATCTGTAACAATTTGGGAGAACCACGTTACGTAAGCAACAAGCCATTTCACATTACATATACCCAAATGCAATTACAGAATAAATAAGGCCCACGTAATTTTGTTTGTGGGTTAATTGTGTTTCGAATAATATTCTGCTAGTTAGGTATTTTGTTAGTGCAAAGAAAATACTGTTTGTTTTTATGATAAAACATAGTTTTAATAATTTATCTCGTCATTTAATATTTTGATTTTAATAAAACTAACAATACAAAATAACATGTATTTTATTTATCTTTTCAGAATATGCTGGTAAGGTAGCCGTGGCGCGATTTGCCTCGGCGACAACCTGCACAAAGATGTCGAGTCCCGAGGGCGAGACCAGCAGCGCGGACGTGGCATACTGCGTGCCCGGCGGACAAGTCTTCCAAAGTGTATACGTACAAGTCCACGGTTACATAGCGTTGATCATCTGCCTCCTCGGCTCCGCCGCCAACTCCGTCAACATCGCCGTCCTCAGCAGGAAAGAGATGGCCTCTTCCACAAACTCTATACTCACGGGACTCGCAGTCGCCGACCTTCTTGTCATGATCGACTACATCCCATTCGCACTCCACCTCTACACCACCATAGGCTCACAGCACGACAAGAACTCTTATGGATGGGCCGTCTTTATCTACTTTCACTCAATATTCAGTCAGACCTTCCACACCATCTCTATCTGGCTGACGATCACCCTTGCCGTTTGGAGATTCATTGCAATCAAATTTCCTCAGTGGAACAGGACATTATGTAACAAAAGGAACACAACGATAGCCATTGCCTTAGCTTACGCAGTGTGTCCAATTTTGTGTCTTCCCTTCTTTTTCTTTATGAACATTCAAGAAGTGTACAGAAATACGAATGGGAATGAAACTTTTAATGACACGGAAATGACGAATGTTTCCTCGAGCAATACTCCTGCGTATGCTGTTACGATGACACAAAACGAAGCTCTATTGACTGCTATATTCTGGATATACAGTGTATTTATAAAACTCATACCTTGTGTAGTGTTGTCCATATTAAGTGTATTGTTAATATTAAAAATGAAATCGAGCGATAGAAGAAGACAAAAGCTGCTGAAAAAGTCCACTATAACAACCAACGAGGTTTGTAGTTACATAGTTTTGTTTTACCTTGTTATTTTTACAAAACGTATATAGTATACCGACAATTCTGTTTTTTTTATTTATACTTTCCGTATTATATGATAACATTATAGCGTAATGAAAAAAAACACTAATCTGAAATAGGTCAAAGTTCATATAAATAAAAAAATCTGTGAAAATATAAATGTCATACCTATTGTAGGTGTATGATACCTATTTGTGAACTCCTGAAACTCTTCAAAGGGCCCAGATAACTATCAACGTTTCAAAGAATTTTCGAGATATTTGTACCTTTGATATCGTATTACAACAAATTGTTAGCGATTTCAACAAAGGTATCATTTATTCGATGTTGTTGCTACTACATAATAATAATATATTTTGAATTAAAAATGTTATATGATATCTTTTACTTATGAAATTCGTTGATAATTATGTATTAAGAACAATGTCTGTTCTGGCACTTAAATGATTTAATATTAAAAATATGCCACAAATTTGATGTAATTTTAAAAATTTCAAGATTATTGTGAATTCGAGTAAAAAGAGCAACATTTGATATAATACATATCAATTTATAGAAAAATGTATTGTATGTATTTATTTCAAGAAAAATAAACATAATAAAGGGCGGCAAGCCAAGCATTAGACAAATTATGGCAAGGTTGCGGACTTTGAGTAGCAAAAGAAATTCAGTTACACTTTTAAGTCTATGATACTGACGTTGTGTATTAGTTATTCTGTGGTATACAGGGTGTAACAAGACCTTCAACGAAGCCAAGGTCTACGTATTCTGCCCATCATCATCAGGACCATTTCTGTTCAAAATTATTACTGGGAAACCATTTTGATTTTTGGTGTTAAAAAAGCATTGCATGCATTACCACGCAATGTGACGCGTACAACAGGCCGCGCCTGTGAGTGTATGCTACACAGCTGCGTGTGGCCGAGTTGAAAGGCAGCGTTTATGTGCGTGCTCATGAGATACATCGAGTGCCGACGTTTTGAAGCCATTGTTTGTTACGAAATACTTAAAATTTTAATAATGTTTCTTCAGTCAAAAAGTAGGAAATAACGGATAAAATAAGATTTCATAAAAATTTTGAAAAAATATATTTGACTTTGACCTTCAATAACTTCGTAACTATTGGTTTCCCAGGTATAGTCTAAAAGACAAAAATGATCCTGATGATGGGCGGAATACGTGGACTTCGGCTTCGTTGAAGGTCTTGTTACACCCGTTATGTACCACTGCGTAAGAAATTTTTGCTTACCTACCAAGGACTGCAACTCATACTTATTCTAATAATATTCTATTCTTATTCACACATTGGTGGTCAGCGGCTGCGCTCTATTTTATGTGAGCAAAAATTTTCTTCGTGGTGTCTGTTCTAGTACGTAAGTATACTTCAGTAGTCTATGGCTACGACTCACGAGACTCGTCAAGAGGTTTTTGTTTATCGGTAAAACTTGTTTAGGGCGACAAAGCACGTCTAAACGACGACGGTGGTGGCAAGCGTAGTGGTGGTCGCACAGACCGCACCACGAGGATGCTGGTGGCCCTCCTGGGGCTGTTTCTCGCCACGGAACTGCCTCAGGCTCTCTTCGGCCTACTGACTGCTGTTGCTCCTCATCTGTTCCAGATATGCTATTATGCCTTCGGTAAGTAACTGATGCATTTTTTATAAAAAGGCAAATGGTTCTACTTCCCCATCTTTGGCTCATGTTTCATTCATATTCATATTTCTTTCTTGCATCTTGTTGTATACAATGGTGTTACATAAATTTTTTAGGCACAAACAAGAACCCTGTAAAGACACGGCAAAATACTTATACACCATAATTTTTTAAGTATTATCTAAAAATGAAATGGGGATATCAACCACGTGTCTGGCTATGAACGTTCAGTTAAATAAAAGTAAAAAAATTAATAGTTTGAAAATATCGAAAAAAATCTTGTTTAATCAGCAAAGTCACAAAAATAGCAAGACGGCGTTCGTTGATTTATTCTTTTCATTATTTACGTAAGTAAACTAGATAGTCTCTTTTAATTACGCGCATGTAATTGTATGAATGAGCTGAGAATTTGGGACAAAAACAAACCTCAATATCTTGACCAATTATTAAATATTGAAACTTTTAACTGTACATACTCGATTAGAATAGGGAAGAGATACACTCATTTCATTTTTAGATATACTTAAAAATTTACCGTGTATAGTTAGTCATATTTTAGAAAACGTTGGTACTCACTTCACACCCACAGAGATTTTAAAGAAAACATGATTTACTCAAGCTATTCGAGCAAAGAAGGAAGTTTATGGCTCCTGAACTATGGAATATTATGTATGAGTCTGTAGGTACTCTATAAATTATTAATGAGTTTTTAAAATTTTGATTCCTACATGTTTGTGCAATGTTTTCGCAGAATTATCGCCCACACAGTAAATAATGTAAAAGAAAAACAATTCCCCTGCCATACTAACTAATAATATACTATTCAGTTGGTAATAGTCATTTCATTTATTTGCCAATATCCTTATTAACAAAAAATAACTAATCTAATCATCCTTAAATCTTTAACTCGTTAATATATTTCTCTGAATTCCGATAAGCTCTTTTATGTTGTTGAACATTGTTAACTGATCGTTGTCTTTAAACAAACTCTTTAAAAGCTTACCATCCACTTCATAAAAAAAACATCTCTTTAAAAAGTAATAAATAGTCCAGTCAACGAATGGCACAAAAGGGGCTGTAGACTGAAAAGAGATTTGTACAGAAACTTTTTCAGTAAGAAGAGGGTGTGTAGACCAACTCCCTTGGATCTTATGCCCATCATCCAAATTTTCACATTTCCTGAGCGAGCATCTCTAAAACGACTGGGAATTCGACCAAAGTGTAAGGAATAAAAGTTGTAATCAGTTTTATAGGATTAAGTATTAAACACATGTATTAAAACAATCATAAACCAAACATAGGTGTTGAACACCTACCTTTTCCCGACGTTTCGACCGAGTTGCATCGACCGTTGTCACGGGCTGACCGGACTATGTGTAGTTTAAACGCGTTTTATATACCTGTGTTCTTAATCTAATAAAATGCAACGCGAAAGTTTAAAAGTGTATAATTTTATAGGATTTTATTAAATACAAGAACATTTTTCTCTACGATGATGCTCCGTTTTGGAGATATTAGCGAAAAACTCAAAAGTGAGAACTTTAAAACCGGCCGCTCCTCCCGCTCACCTTCTTGATGAAAGAACTTTAGTATATTCACACTCTAAGCACCCTAAGTAAGTTTCTGAAGAAATAGCTTAGGCACCCGCTCGCGCACTCTACAACGCTTTTATTGTCTGTAACCTAATTTGACAATTTTGCAAAATGTGATCTGATATATTTTCAGTTCAACTACGAGAGGTACTATATCTTTCGTATTTAAGTATTTATTTTTTACCAATTTATGTTTCGACAAACGTTCACGGCGTTACCGTTGATGAAGAGACTGTCTCAAAATATTTATCAAGTGTAAATAAATGAAAATAAAATAATTAAAAAAGGAAATCGCGACTTTTTATTTTTATGTACAGAATAACAGCCATTCAAATGTTTACCTTTACTCGATATTAGAAGTGATTCCATTGCAGCTTTGGTATAAGACATACAAAAATATATCAAAGGAACTTGCTTGTAAATAGCCGTATTGAAATTTATCTCTATGATTCCGTGAATAAGATTATCCTCCTCTATAACATATAAAAGAGACACGATGATTTATACTTAGAATATTATTTCTTGTCCGCCTGCTCGTACCGTTAGCATGTTATTATTCCTTTCGAGTGCTTTTGTTCTACCATTAATCTATTGCAAAAGCAGGCTCACGTAACTAATTAACGTCTTTCAGATTGTTGTTGAAGGCCTTCTAAGATTTTGATAAAGATATAATCACATTTAAAACAATGTTGGCACTTAACAATTAAATAGGTTTGGATTCTTTTAAAACATTAAAGAACGAAGAAAAAGTTGATCACCTATTTTTATTAGTACGAAGAAGAAAGCTCGCTCTAAAGAATAATAATTACAACAAATTGTAAGAAACAAAAGGTCACTTAACTATTCTTTTAAGCGACTTGTTAAGTATCTGTTTTCATTTTGTTTCTTAATTTATAACAATAAATTTTATGATATATAATTATAATGTTATTAAATAAAAAAATAAGAAAAAGAGGTATGTTCAACGTGTAAAATATGCCTGTATTTTTCCAATCTGGTTGGCTCGTGATAACGATTCTCATTTACAGGCAAAATTGTTTTCACGCAACGCAGTTCAGTAGAGACTGATTAAACTTCACAAATGTCAAGTGCACCACGTAATACGATTTTAAATGAGTCAATAAGCTCGCACACATAGAAAGTGTTGTTTCAACTTTTAATAATATGTCAGATGCAGTGCGTTTAAACGGGAAGTTGCGCTTTTTCCTGAGTAAGCTTGAGATAGGCACTTTGTGATTAAGATAACCGGTACGCGATCCCAATTTGTAACATGTTCGATTGAAACTACATAAGCTTTTTAGTGGTATATTTTGGATTTTCTAATTACAACGATGCTTTTAGTACTTACAAGTTCGATCCATGTCACCGTTTCTCTTGTCGATATATGTTTTATACTTATGCTAAAATATCAGTTATAATGGGTTATCCTACTGACATCATTATACATTTAAAGAACACAGTATCGAACTCTGCAAACAATTTGCTATGCCATGCTACAGCTTATGCTAGTTGCAGCCTAGTTCTGAAACTTTCTTATTTGTTGGCAGTGGCAGTATCGATGAAGTTTTAAAACAAACAATTTGGTAACAAAAGTTCTGCCAGCTGCAATATAACTTGTATCTATTATATGTGAAGTGGAAATGTTAAGTTTGTTAGCTCGATGGAAAATGTAAGGAGGAAAAGTTATCTTGAAAACAAATTAAAACTTGAACCTTAATAATTAAAGGTAGAGAAAGTGTAACAGATGGTGAAGTATCTTGGCAGAAAGACTAACACGACAAATAAAGTTTGGAATCTAAATTAGACTTAATTTGTTACTGTAGGAAACTAAAAGTAAGTGCGAGATTCCTTTTCAGAAATAAGTAAATAAATAAGTAAAAATAATCAAATTATTAGCCTTTTCACGGATATTATACTTTTCTCAAAACAAATAAACAAAATTCAATTAGAATTTGGCAAGGTTCAAATTAAAAACCAAGATTTATCCGGAAAATGATTATTATAAATCTTGTCTGATAAAACGTCACTATTGAGCTTATGAATGTTTATGAGATACTATTCATTGGGTCTGTAATTTATGCCGAATTTGACGGATAAATTTTAACATCAAGAGGTTATTGCGTAGGATTTGTTATCCAATTTATCCCTAAAATAGATTACACCAGTTTGCTCAGTTAAGTCAGCTTTATTTTGATTGGGTCGCAGTAAAAGATGAAATAAAGTCATAAAAGTTATCCCTGCAAAAAGGTCGTAGGTAATAACAATATTTAGCCAGACCGTCATAAATCAAATTGGTTGGCACGTACATACTAAGAGTTTCATCGACTATGCCGTTTAGGTCGGTGGGCAATAAAAACACGGCTTTCGCAAAATCATGGAGTAAAGCAGCGAACTAAAGTCTATGGAAGTGTAATTGCAAACAAATATTGCTAAAAAAGCACCACAGGGCTAAAAAATTACTACCGGCACAGCATTGTCGGGCCAGCCTGCCAGTCACGCACGGACCCGGTGATAGACGTTCTTTACAAAAGTAATTGCAGTTTGCATTTTAAAGAAAAGAGAGTTTATTATGACGTCCTAAGTAGTCAAATGGTGTAAAAGACGCAAAGAAGGTAGTAAAAAGATGCAGAGAAAGCGTATCATAAGTAATTAATATTTTTTCGTTTAAGTAGTTATAGATAGCAAATATCTATGAATATAGCATTTTCTAGCCCCACCATATTTTTTGAGTGGAATATGCTTGTTCCATAGATTTTAGTTCGCTGGAGTAAAGGTTTCTTGCCTTTTTACATATTGATTTTGATGTGATGTGATGATGACACAAGCGTTTTTCTTTAAGGGCCCTAGTACATTTTTTTTGTCGAAATTTCGATTTTGACAGATTTTAGCGATACAACCTAGAACCATTGGGTTTAAAAGTTATATGATGATTCACTGGAAAGTTATGGGGTTAGACAACTTTGAACATATAACCACATATAACACAGAAAGACAAACAAGTACAAACAAGAACTAAAAGTATTAAATTTGACTTTGTTATGAAGTGAAGATTATTCTGATTATTACGTAATATTATTAATGTATCTAGGAGAAATTTTTGTAGTTAATTCTGAGCGTTTTTAGTAGTTTTTTGATTGGGTTTTTTTACACATTCCAAACGTATTTTAAAAATTCCGAGGCCGCTACGAACTATTCGACTTTATAAGAGATAACATTCTAAGTTTTTTGTCTCATTTGTTTAGATGTAGTTCAATCCAGGTCCAGGAGCTCATAAAAGTGCCTTCGCGAATTTTTTGAAAATCTTTCTCTGCCATTTTGGATTTAATTTAAAAGTTAAGTAACATTTACAAAAAGCGAGGCCGCTACGAACTATTCTGCACTATTCAATAAGTCAAAATTGTTAATGTTTTTTTGTTTCTGAGATGAAAAACGCCCAAAATTGGCCTTTTTACGTAATGATGGCTCTTAAGCTGCTCAACGATAGATGCTAATATTAAATTTTGTAAAAAATAACAGTAGGTATATTATTCACAAAAAATCTTTAAAATCGTTAATCGATTAGAATCTCGAACAAGTGTTAAAACACTCTTCGCTTATTTTGAGAATGATGATGTGAAAATAAGCACAAAATAATAGCGCAAGACTTATTATGATGCCTTGCATTTCTCACATAATATTTCCACTAGACAAACGGATACCGGATATCTCCCCAACGAGGATCGAGCCTAACAAGGGTACGCTTGGTAAGCATAGATCTTATTGAATTTGTGCCAACTCTTTACGAGCTATAAATTTTCGCACCATTCCTTAAGGCGGATTGTAATTTATGTACTGATGATATAAGTAATATATACTTTATATGAAGGATATTTTTTGGTCTTTCGATGTCGAACCAAAATTTTGTGAAGAGCTTCAATGAAATTCTGTCTATCAATCTATGTAAATAAATTACGAAAATATTTATTAAAATTATTATTTTTTACCACAGAAATCAAAAACGCAAACGATTACTTCATTCTTCATTCATATTGTTATTATAGATCTACAACTATTTCGAAGGTAACCCCTTATTTATTCCCTTGTTACAAATAAACGAAGAATAAGTATATACCTAGTTTAACCTAAACTATTTCTTAGCAATATTACTCCTTACGTTTAACGCCTCAAAGCATCACATTTCTAAACAAACTTTTTGTTTATTCTAAGTATAAACTTATTACTCGTTTATTTGTACGGCAGCTAATATTCTTATAAGCTAAACAAAAATATACTTAGGTAGTTCAAAGTTAGTGCACAATGAGGTGTTATATGACCTATGTGCAGGTAGGCTTGTTGACTTGTTGCTATCCTTGCCCTTCTTTTAGGTAGCGACAGCGACACATATTATGATTCCACAGCCACGATCAATGCGCATAACATGTTCCTAACTTAGAGTATGTATTTGTATTTGTATAATATTCCTCACTTATAAAAGTAATTTGAATTTTAAAAGCTATGTAATCTTAACTGAATTTCCAAAGAATATCAGTTTACTTACACGTTTTTATTAGGTTGCTTTCTCGTTTGTTTGTTTGTTTGTCCACGAAGTTTGCGAACGATTTTATACTAGCTTTCCGATGAGCTAGAGACTTGAAACTTTGAACATGGGTCACAGGTGGAAGGCAATGCAATATTATGGTGTCATTGACCTGATCTGATGATTGAGCCGGTAGAAGGCTCTACTCTATGATGAAACCATACAACCCCATCGTGTTTAGGCTCGTTAGAATCGTCTTGACCAGTACTCTAATGGGAGATGAGATCCAGGGTCTGATGATGAAGCTGGAAGGCCATGCCATAGGAACTCAATATTGAAACCGTGCAACTCCATCGATTTTGGGATCGTTTGAATCGTCTTGACGAGCACTTTGTTGAGAAATAGTGTCCAGGGTCTGATGATGGAGCCGGAAGAAGGCCACTGGAACTCTGTGATAAAACCATGCAACCCCATCGAGTTTGAGCTCGTTTGAATCGTATTGACGAGTATTTTGTTGGGAAATAGTTTCCAGGATCTGATGATGGAGCCGGACGAAGGACACAGGAACTCATTAATAAAATCACGCTACCCCATCGATTTTGGGCTCGTTTGAATCGTCTTGACGAGTGCTCCGATAGGAGATGGTATATTTATGTCTTAGCTCGTTAACTAAAAAACAGAAAATAATAATTTACGTGGGGCGCATGCTAAAGACAAATTTTACAAAATGCGACCCACGTATTTAGGTTTAAAACTTCTGTAGGTATAAGGTTTTTACAGAAGGTAAATTACAGATTTTACAGAAGGTAGTTTATAGAAGCATTTATTTTATACTTTTTAGTCTGTTTAAAACAGTCTGTTTTTAGTCCGATTTTAATAATTGTAGTCCATTTTAAAAACAAGTTATTAAAAAAGTTTTTTTTTCAGTAAATTATTTAAAAAAATTAAATGCTACAACAAAGTAGGAAGTAGTAAATCGAACGCGGGACACCTCGTCCCTAACAAGGAACAAGTTTTTGTTTTCATACATGTTTTCTTTGATACTATATAATCACAAAACTTGTGCAGATAATTTCATAGAAAGTAAGTTTACATATTTGTTTGGCATGCCTGAATAATTACACATGTTAAACTATTGTCTTACTTCGCTTATAGAGTTAAACCTTCGATTCGGCTTGCCGTTGTATAAGAAGCATAGTGAGAATTTCCATACAAATGAGTTCCGAAATATACAACCGTTCCAGTATTATCGAAACAAAATTGACACAAAGACAGCTGCTAGTAGGGTTGCTATAAGTGAAAATGTTGTTAATTATATTTTTTCTAAAATGAGTTACGACAGTAATAAATAGCCTGCTATTATCAATAATCACAAAGCTTTTCATCACGTTGTTTGCACAAACTTAAATCATCAGATTAAGAAAAAAAATCATTGTAGCTAAAAATTTTAAATGTAATTTTTCAGATCTAAAGGCTGGTTTACATTAGATTATTTTTATTAGAGTGCTTTAGTAGCGTGCGAGTAGATTCGAATGCAAGTGCTTTTTAGTAGTTTTGGTGTCTTTCCAGTGAGCGTTTACATGCTTCCAGTACAGTGTCATTCTACTAAATAAAAAAGCACTCTACTAAATAAAAAAGCTACTAAAATGTCGATTAATGTCGCGGGGGGGGGAGGGGGGGGTTAGCGGGCGGCGCGGGCGCGCAGGGGGTTCTACTGGAAAGCGATGATTCCAGTTGAAAGGCTACTAGAACGTTACTCTCTTAGTCAAAAGACGACCGTTTACATGTTTCAATTCAACTAAAGCTCTCTACTAACGACTAAGATAATGTAATACAGTCTTAATGGCAGACTTTATGCATTCAAATGCTGTCTTTAAGCTTTTTCTGAAGGCCAACATTTTGCTAACTAAGATAGAATTTAAACCTATGAAACATAGCCCATGGCTCTGAAGAATGACTCAAATATTATTTTTTTAAAAAAAACAGGTATATGCAAGGTACAAACTGTATAATGATGCAATTTGACAGTCCTAGCTGTCTGCGTCCTATATAGTCATTTTATCGTCTAACTTGCGATTTGTATTTATTTATTTATTTGCTTGTAGGAGAATTTACAGTCAAATATAAACAATAGAATAACATATAGATTTTCCAATGCCATTTACAAATCCCCACATATAGGTTTATAAGTTAGTTACGCATTATCCATAAGATTTTAGCAAGTATGTCACTTTTTCTTTCTAATAAAAACAAAAGATTACAATAATCAATAGTATTCAGTATGGCAAAAATAAAAATAGAAATCCAAGGCGAAAAGTTTTGTATAGTTGTTTCAATTATTTAAAGCACGTCCTTGACGTTGCTTGAATTGCGATTGCTTTGCGTTTCCATTAAATAAATTAATTTCAGTAAATCAGTTAAGTTAAGGCCTTGGGCTTCATAATAAGAAAATTGTTAGTTTGGAAACTGTGACATTTGATTTATTAATGTTCAATAACATTAAACATGTTTTTACGGGATTCGATATCGATTTACTAAAGCCGTTATTATTAGAGGCATTATTTATTTGGGTTACAATTTAACTGAAATAGATAAAATGTATTGTTATACATTTTATTTTATATATTTCACTTAAATTTTACTGTTTATTTAACTGTTGTTCTACAGAATAATTATTGAAAACGTATGAAATAAGTAGGCATTATTATATATCAATATCAAAGTACCTACTTATAATTTCCTTGATCAATATATAGGTAGGAAGGTACGCAACAAGTGTAAATTACGTACGAACGACTAATTTTAAAAATGCAATAAACACGAAACAACTAAAATTACATTCAATGCTCTTACTGTGGGCTCCACTATCACCCGAAACTAATCCATAGCGATTCACGGAACATATTGGATTGCGATCCTTGTCCAACCATTGAGGTTGTTTGGTCCAGGGCCGAGATAAGCTTCTCTGAGCTGAAGCATACGTCCTTTGAGGTCCGGAACTAGCCGGATTAATTCGGGACGAAAAACCGGGACGTCCGGGATCGTTTGTCATCTGTCAATGAGAACGACGAGCGGTCTTGTGGCATGCATCTCTTAGGTATTTGTGGCCAAATTGATTCTGAAAATACCGATAGTGAAAACTATTTTGTTAGGTACAAAAACCCTTGCAGAAGTGAAGAAGAGTATTTTCCAGATTTATATAAAAGCATGCCCTTAGAGAATTATGCTATCCGCTGACGGGCGCTTTTTTGTAGCTGCGATAAGCGCGGCGTTAATCGCGGCGATATCGCGGCGATAAACGCGGCGATAATCGCGGCGACAATCGCGGCGCTTTTTTGTCGCTGGCGTAGGTTAACCCTAAAAGGCACCTGCTAATAATAATATAGAACAATCACTTTTATTATTACTGAGCGCTATAAAATTAAGTTTATGATTTATTTATGTCAGTAATTATATACTTTTTCACAAATGAAGCAAACAATGAATACGATTCAAATGTCTTCAGATCCTTTTATCGTCAAAATAGTGTGAAGAACAAAAATTCTGCATTTACTTTATATGTGCAAATTCAAGAATTAATAAAAAAAAATTCGATACCTACTGGAAGGTTTTGACCCGGAAAAAATATTGCGAGTCGCTAGAAGTGTTTGTTTTGCAGAGATAAGCTAGTTTTTGTATTACATCATTTTATGACATATTAAAAAATAATATTTTTATCCGTGTTCCACAAACGGTATTTTTTATGTGTTTTACTGTTACTGTGTATGTTACTGTGATCAGATTTTGATGACATGTTATAGTGTGTTTATTCGCAATATACTCACAAAGCCCTTTCATTTGATATACCACATGGTATGAAAAAAATCTTTGTAAGTACTGAAAACTTTATGATATCACAGTTTCTACCCCCGCCATTTTCACGCTTTTCATCTTATATATTTGTGATCAGGGCATCGATACCACATTTTCGTATTTTCGTGATGACAGACACAGACAGACAGACTGAGTCACACCATAAGGGTTACTTTTACCATTTTGCTACGGAACCCTTATAAAGAACCCATAGAATGCTTATGGTTTTTCTTTTTTTGTGTAAAAACTCGCAATAGGAAATAATACGCAAAACTTTTCGCAGATGGCGCCATTGTACTCTGTGGTAAACAAAAATGGTTTTGATTGGCTAAAATACGTCAGAAATTACATTTTACACCTGAAACAACAAATTTAAGGAATTTAGGACAGTCGCATGTGGCGCCATTACTTCTTCAGTATTATCCCCTATTCCCTGCCCAAAATCATCTTACTTAAAAAACTGAATCTTGCGATTCTTTTACGCAAAACAGAAGTAGGTAGGTAGGCATTTTTATGGAAAACATATTTAAACGGCAACTTCTTTGATTTTCATTATTTATAAATAAATAAAATTTACTAGATGTTTGTTCTTAGACAAAATGACAGTTCTTTCAATACGATTTTATTAGCGACTAGTCAAATTCTTTAGCTAACTTGATGTTTCTTTTGTTACGTTTACGTTAAATTTTCCATAATAATATAGGTAAATTATAAACTTATGATAATCCCAGAACAATAATTGCCTATAACCGACCTTAGGTTCGTAGTGTGATCCTACCTTTTTTGGAACAGGATTAAAACTATATAAATTGGTAAGCATATCATGTAATAATAATTCTCTTATTTTTTATTGCAAGCTCTACCATTACAAAAATAATTATGTCAGCCAGCGAAAAAAATTGTGGTGTCTTTTAGGGTTAAAGCCGCTTGTCACTCTTGTCAGTGTCATTTCGTGGGCGATTAGTCGCCGAGCTATGTGTGAGCTACTTTTTGTAGCTCGTGGGCGTAGCGGCGGACGTATTGAACTCCATTATGTTCTATTCTGGGTTTCAAAAAATCGCTCAGCGATTAATCGCTCGTCAGCGGTGGCGCTTACGCTTATCGATTTCTAAATTCACCTGTTTCACTCCGTACACTACTATTATAACGAAGGTTGTAGTCTAGATGATAAAACTGTCATTTTACGTCAACGTGGGTCGAAAGGCCCATGTCTTTTATAAATGATGACAAATAATTTATGCACTGTTTTGTGTAGGTGTATGAACTATCTTCTTTTTAAGGATGTATTGATTTTATGCCAACTTACGATTCACTTAAATTCTGTTTTTTAATTTACTAGTTTATGAGGTAAATATAAACACAATATAAATATTAAACAGATTACGTCAAAAACGAAGACATAATAAACGATAAAGTCTGGAAACTGCTGATATTTTAAAGTATACCTATACACTGTTAATTTTTAAGTATATCTAAAAATGAAAAAGGGATTTAAGAACATGATTGAACAACTTTTACTATGAGGCCAACCACGGAATCGCGAAAAAAAAAATCAGCTGTTCCATACAATACAATATAGTCGAGTCGATGTAGTACTTTTCTATGGAAGAGCTGATTTTTTTCGCTTTCGTGGTTGGCCCCATAGTAAAAGTTGTTCATTCACGTGGTCTGAAATACCCTATTCATTTTTAGATATACTTAAAAATTAACGGTGTGTATTATATTATTACACGAGGTGTGTTATATTATTTGTATGCCATGGCTAAACTTAGGTATACTATCTTTGTAAGTGTACCATATTTATCACAATGAACTGAATTGAACTGTTTCCTAGATGAGTAGTTGCCTCCTAAGCTGATCAAATTTTATTTTAAGTACTCTTTAGAAATGCTTCAAATGTCTCGTTGAATTTAAAACGCGCACAACGATCTGCTATCAGAGGCATATTAGGTATACGTGACATAATTGCGTAATGGAAGCGTATCTAATGACATCAGAATAACCCAATTTAAGTCTTTTCGCCAAGAAATAAGATTGGTTTAAAACATTCCAGTTTTAAATTATATTTTGAAGTTTTTTTTTATTCTTTTTCCTTATTTTTAAGAATTAGATCGCAACGAAACACAAACAAGTTATTTTTGGATTTGTTTTTGTTGAATATTTAATAATGTCTTGTAAGTATGTCGAATCAAAACCGGTAATTTAAAAACTACAATAATAAATAAGTAGCTTGAAATAAAATCCAACCAAACCTAACATATAGCACAACATTTCATATATTCACTTCTCAAGCTTACGCGCTCACTAGACATGAAATAAAACACTTTTTTACCATCGCAACTCAAAAAAGTGGTTTAGCGCCTGGCCCAGCGATTGCGGAAGTTAAGCAACGTTCGCAAGGGTCGGTCATGGGATGGGTGACCAAAAATGTATTATCTCGAGCTCCTCCGTGCTTCAGAAGGCACGTTAAGCCGTTGGTCCCGGCTGCATTTGCAGTCGTTAACACCCACCAATCCGCATTGGGCCCGCGCATTGGGTGGGTTATGGCCCGTCCTCCTTACCACCCATAAGGAAGGCCTGTGCCCCACAGCGGGGACATCAAAAATGGCTGATGGACAACTATAAATACTATAGGTACTTACTGCTATTTTTTTTCTCGCAGTCAATGGTAAAAAGTAGAGTACACAACTCGTGAAAAAAAATTTCATCTCGGTCCTTTGTATCCCTCGCTTCGCTCAGGATTCTACTTTTGAATCCCTCGCTACGCTCGGGATTCAACTCTAGAATCCTTCGCTGCTCTCGGGATCCAACTTAGTCCCTCGAACTAAATTCCCTCTTTTTTCACTTGTTGTATAATCTACTATTAACGGATATTAGCGCGGTTTTATTGAAAGTACTTTGGTAATTAGTTGGTATTTGGTTTTCCCGACGTTTCGGCATCTTTGCAGCTGCCGTGGTCACGGGGGTACCAAAGTACTTTCAATAAAACCGCGCTAGTATCCGTTAAAAGTGTTTTATTTCATTTCATATATTTTTTGGGAATGCGATTCAGTATTTTGAAATGATAAGTAATATGATTAAAATGCAGATTGAATAAAAATAAATAACCAGAGAAATAAAAAAAAAAATCGAGTACATACATACCTACTTACATAAAAAAAGAACCTTACCATTTCGTAGATAAAGATAGTATATTTTAACCACGTCAATGAACTGGATAAAATGAGCATAATACGAGTATTATGGTTCAAATTTATGTTTTCATCAATCATAAGGTTATTTTCCGACCCGATGGCTTGTCCAGTGGCTGGCTTTATGGCATAAATATTCATGTGGTCAAAATATAACTTGCTTTATAAAAAAACAAGCATTACAGGAAGAGAATGATAAAAACAAGTTCGTGGTTCATCTATACTTATAATTCAAACAATATTAAGTTGTAATGGAGGAGTTTGATTCTGAAATTTAGTAAATTTGGTCTGAAATTTTATTGCATAGACAAAGAAAGAGATAGGTACAAGATTTCCTTTGGTATCGAAAATCTTACTATGAGATACTTATCAGTGGTTTAACTTTATCGGAGGGGTTTTATTACTTTAAGGGCTGATATGTCAATCCTCGGATTACAGATATCAGTCAGTTAAATTATTAAGCAAATAAAATAAATGGCTACTTAATATAATTGAAAAAAATACTAGAAAAAATCGACTAACCCGTAGCAGCTCAGACGGGACTCGAACCCGCACCCTTAGGATTCCGGCCCAATGCACTAATCGACTGAGTCGATTTTTTCTAGTATTTTTTCAATTATATTTAGTAACTTAATAATATAAAAATAGCATTGTGAAAGTTAAAATCTAAAAATTCAATAAAATAAATGGCATTCAAAACATTTCACAGACAAGCGAATGACAAACATTTGATGTACGTTGTTGTCAAGCAAATAAATGTTATCTAGGCATGGAAATATCAGCCCTTAACCAGATAATAAATGTGGACTCCAACAGATAAAGTTTAAGCTCCTATAAAGCACCTTAGAAACCGGGCGTAAATTCTTTATCGAGATAATATTATATATATTCAACCAGATTGCAACTTAGAAATAGCTAACGGTGCTTTCATCGTTTTTAGTACTTTCTCTGCAAGTTAATGTTTCTAGGAAGCCCATTACGAAAATAACGTACGCAATTGCGTAACGCAGTCACTTGGTCACGATAATCGTCCGCAGTTCGTCGGTTGTGTGGCTATTAAACACATTTTTAATTTGGCTATCGTAGCCCAAAGACTATTGAACAAAATGATGTCTGATTCGCTAGAGAAAAACTGTCAAACTTACGCAATCACTTTGCGATATCGCAAACGCAAGTGCTTTGTAATAGGAAACAATCATAACGAAGCACGGACGCAGCTGCGTGTATGGCATGAAACTTTTCGTAATAGACCCCCAGATATCGACGGTTTTTTACTTAATTAACATTGAGGTAAATTAAAATATAAATTGAATAAATTGTTTTTGTGTCTATAAAACACAATATGTCGATTATGGTATTGTATTGTCCCAATGAATCGAAATATCCTGTTTTCGTTTCTGTTTCGTTTCGTTTTTGTTTAGGTGTTATGTTACCTATTAGTTTTTAAATTTGAGATTTTCGCATTCACAATGCTATTTGTATACAATACTAAATAATATACTAGAAAAAATACGACTCGCACCAGATCAATACTCAGACGGGAATCGAACCCGCGACCTTTGGATATCCGGTCCAATGCTTTGACCGCTGAGCTACCGAGTCATCGTATTTTTTCTAGTATATTATTTAGTATTACCTATTAGTGTTTGGATGTTGTTACGTGTTGTTACTCAATTACGCAAAAAAGCAAAACGGATTTAGATCAAACTGGTAGACAGATAGTTGTAGTAGTATTGTATTGTCCCAATGAATCGAAATATCCTGTTTTCAGAAGTTTAAATTAATAGAATAATAATGAATCGTTGCTAAAGTATTGTCCTGTTAAGTGGGAGAGTTTTAAGTGCCTGGAATCAAATAGGTTAGGTTATTTACATGCCAGACTCCGTTCTAGTTCGTACATACAATGACCCTCTTTAACTACTTCATCAACAACTAGCTGTGCTCGCGATCTCATTATCGTGGTCTTTGTTTTTAGCTGTGAGGAACACTCCACTCCACACTCTGAAAAGCCTAACCCTTTAATTTTGATGATTCAAGTTAAGAGGTGTTATGTTACCTATTTAGTGTTTGGATGTTGTTACGTGTTGTTACTCAATCACGCAAAAAAGCAAAAGGATTTAGATGAAACTGGTAGTTTAAAGCCTGGATTACCGTAATTTCATCCCAGATTGTTGCGTCCCCTTGAGATGATTCAATTCTATGAACAGAGTCGAGGGTGTAAGATAGTTTGAACTGTCTTTGTCAGTCTGGTCGGTATATGGTTCAATTATTTGACTTTCTGTGAAGTGATTTCAGTGTATCGAGATTACAAATAAAGTATCGCTGAAACTTCACTCGATTCCATTTTTTTTTTTTTTCATTTATTATTGTATAAAAAAATCATTACATTCATTGTTATTAACAGCGTAAAGAAATCCACAGAGGTTTATAACAACGCTGTTGAATGCTCGCGTTGGGGTTAGATATACATACTTAATTTACCTATAAAGAAAAATGTGATAAATTATGCTTAAAAAGAAAGGATGATACAAAAAATATATAATAATTCTTTAATATATAATAATTATTTAAAAGCGTAGATGGGAAATAGAGCATACTGCCAAACTTGCACAAACTGGAAGTGTTTGTGCAAGTTTGAGAGAAGCTATTGTGAGGAGACTAGCTAAAGATGATTTTGGAAGCTGAACACTTTACAATCTTTAACATTCTTGACTGTATGATTAAGCAACATTATTTTTTGTATATACGTAAACCGAAAAACGGGTCACATATTTTCATTTTCAGAATCAGTATAAAAATATTGATATTGATGCCTTAAAAACTAACAACGTATTGTCCCGTTAGTAGGGTGGCGTGCGTTAATTAAAGTTTTGTAAATATTTTTTAGTCAAAACAAAAAATATAACATGATATAAAAAATATTGCAATCGATTCTATTACTGATTCTGAACAAACAGTTTTCAGGTTCGTATAATTATACTTACAATAACCTTGTAATGTGCGTCGTTTTTCATTTTTTAATTTTTGATTTATTTTCAGACAAGTTTGTTTTATTTTAATGAAAATTTTTCAAAAACAGATTTTAAGTACTTATCATGATTTATGTATAAATAATTTTTTTTCAGGGATTAGGAGGTTAATGTGCGAATTAACTAGTTAATCTGCACATTAACTGATCGAGTCAGTTCAAGTGCGAAATTTTTCAAGGTAGCAGATTTCCGCATATTTGTTTTCATTATGGTACATTTTACTACCCATCATAAATCCGAGATATTAGAATGACTAGAATGTTCTATCATACTCGTACCTCTCTGACAAAACATAATACAGGATATCAAAAACCTTCAGCCACCATTTTACCATTTTCATGACAAACGTGTAAAATATTACCTGGAAATTAGAGCTTTTGCTCCAAAAACAATGGATTTATTACACGCGTGGTGCGTTCCAGGTGTCAAATAAAAGGCCATATTAATTGTGAGGTTCAACTTTGACGAATGTGAGATTAGAAAGGGCGGTACAACCGAATTCATCAGTGTAATTGCCGTGCGGATTGCCAAACGACTGGGGATTTAATGGGATATCCATTTCGCATTGTGAATAATGGTTTTCGTTTCGGTATTGACAATTAGGACTAATAAATAAAGGGAAACGCCAAGACAACAAACGATAAAGGACGCTCGAGTGCCCATACTAACCACGGACTGCGGACATAAATGCGAAAGTGTTTCCAATTAAAAAAAAACTATTAAAGAGATAAGGTACTTTAGTTCTCGAAAAATTTTTGAAGTCGCCATTTTATTCAAGTGTTGATAACGAGTGATGTACTATAATATACCAACCAAAATAATTATAAGTACCTGAAATTATGGCTGTATCAGATTATGAATATATACACTGTATACCTATTAGTACGGTGTATTTAGGCCCAGACCTTCACATCCAAAGTAAAAGTATCATTCTAGCTCCAAATTGTTCTATACAGTCCACATATTGTTTGCTAAAAAGTTACACCATTTTGCGCGTCGGGTTTGGGGGGGAGGGGGGGGGAGAAGTTGTGTTTTATCAGTTTTTCTTTAATATTTTGAAAACTATGCAGTTTAGCGCAAAAGACAAAAATAATCTACATTGAATTACAAACAAAAATAGTGTATGGCATAATCTTGCTAAAGTGAACGGTTCCAGAGTTACGGAGGGCGTAACTAGCAATTGTTCGGTTTTTTTAGATTTTTGGAAAATATGACATTATTACGAGGAAACTATTTTTTTTATTCAGAATTGTGTTTTGTAAAAACAAATTGTGATTTTAGTGACCAGTGGCAAGCCCTTGAAGAAAGGACAACCTCACCGCTCTCAAGAGGCGCTACTTTTTAAGGGAAAAGAGGCTTCCACAGTCCACAGGCCTAGGCCATATAACCCTGTGGTACGGAGAATCCCACTCTGAACTAATAAAACTAATAAAAATGACGAGTTTTAAATGCGACTAATAAAACCCAACTTCTCCCCCCCCCCCCTCCCCCCCAAACCCGACGCGCAAAATGGTGTTTAAAACTTTTTAGCAAACAATATGTGGACTGTATAGAACAATTTGGAGCTAGAATGATTCTTTTACTTTGCCATGTCAAGGTAAGGCCGTTTTTTTTGCTAAATGCACCGTACTATATTTATTTTACTGCCAATCTAATCACAAAGTTATTTTGTGAAATATTTTAACGCACAAATACTTGACAAAATCGAAAACAAAACTTTGATTGAGTGGCCATCCTGTGAAACAGTTCGGCCCGTTCGATTGCACGGAGATTCGAGGACGATACAACATTCTATCTTCGTGTTTGTAGTGTTAAATAGATAACATAATAAAAATGAATACTTACTTAAGTATCTACTTATTGAACTTTTAGATTTTAGGCATTGACAATGCTATTTTCATATTTAGATAATAAATATAATTGTACGGTACAGATAACCGCACAGAATTATTTCTAATTTATTGCAATTGTTCATGTCAGCATTTTACGCCAGTGCGCCTAATCTGGGGCACGGCGCGTCAGTTGCATTCGTACATTAAACCGCGATTCACACATCATCAAATAATATATAAGTAATTTTGTGCCAATAAAAGTATATCCTTGTTAATTCCAAAACTATCTTTCTTTGGTGTATCCTCAACCCATACAATAATTAAAAAAATACTAGAAAAACTCGACCCACCCGTAGCAGCTCAGACGGGATTTGAACCCGCACCCTTGGGATTCTATCTTGCTATTTCATCTTAATCGATTTTCTGACATCTGTAAAGGTGTTGCATTCGAATGTCGAAGGTAATACCTTCACATTGATGAGATAACGCTGCTGGCTTACAGCGGAAACGTAAAAAAGTACTTACTAGAAAATTTCGCCGCTCCCACTCATTGGGCCGGAATCCCAAGGGTGCCGGGTTCGAATCCCGTTTGAGCTGCTACGGGTGATTCGATTATTTCTAATATGTTTTCAATTATATTACTTAGGTACTTTTATGTACAAAAATAATTTAAAAGCTTAAAAATATATTTGAAAGTTTCACTCGGAAGGTTTTTTGTCAAACGAATGTTCAACTTACTTTTGCAATTATACCGATAGCGAAACACATGTTTCGAATTTGCAATGAACGCCAATGTATTCTGTTGTAAAATGAGGTAGGAAACAAAACACCGCACCGTAGTTCTGTGTAATTTATTTCAAACTGTTACAAAGTTTTCACTTCAGCCCTTGTTATAGCAACCATTAAATAAAGTTTCAGAAATGTCTATTAGAAAATTAGCAATTAAGGCCAGTATATTCGAAATCATCGAAATTGGCCTATTTTTGATTCATCGGTAAACAATCAAATATTCTTTATTTTGAGCAGATAACAATATTATGTTGAAGTTTCATATACGATCTTGATTATTTTACGGTAAAAAATACGATTTTCGTATCTTTACTCGACTATAAAAATATGCAAAGACAAAGAAAATTTTCATTAATTTTGTATTTTTTGGATAATACTTAAAATTTATTAATCCCTTATTCATGAATAATATATCGAAAAATAGGGAATGACATATAGAAGAATTTTCAACGGTTACTTTTTTTAAAAGTGACTTTATGCTCAAAATAACAACAAAAACGTTGAAAAAATGAAAAAGTGAGGTTATTTTCATTACTCTTCACACGTAAAGAAAAAGACAAAGACAGAGTTTTTGAAATATACTGGCCTTAAACAGTAAATCTTCAAGAAATTTGTATCCACAATAGGCCTCGGTCGGTTAAAAAGCCATTGAATATTAGTTCGAAATATACGATTATTTTAATGGATTGAAATTTCGTGCTTCAAAAATGTAAAAGAGTAGGTTAGGTACCCTTTTATAATTTTCAAAATTATAATCAAATTAGGTTTCACTAAATCTGCACTAAATACTTCTTGTCTGTTTAACCGGATTTTATGGATGAATAGTTTTGGATTCCAACAGTAGACGAGGAATGAAAAAAGAAACAATTATACTTATTTGATTGAATCAGGCGTCAATTTAATGCAAAATTCTAAAGTCTGAAACACACGAACGATCGCTAGTAGAGGGCCCAAAATGACATTTTTTCGCCGCATTACGCAACTTTTGAGGGGTCTTGTGATACAAAATTCAAAAAATGATTAAAATCGGCCCACCCTAGTGTAGAGTAGTCTAATTGGTGTATAGGTGCAAGGTATGTTGCTGTCTGGCTGAATCACAAATCACTCCCACCCATCTGAGTGATCTGTGGGCTAAATGCAAATATTGTGCACTGATATTTTGTGGTGTGCATGTGCATTTTTTTGCGTGTGGGCGGGCGGTGCGTCTTGCATAATAATATTGTTTGCGGAAGTTAGCTTTACCTATATACGAGTATATTTATTTTTCACTAACATATACTTAGTAAATGTAATAAGGTAGGTATGGGTTCTGTGTTTATTCCGCTTGCTACATTTGCAAAGTAAAGAGAAGAGATATAAATAGGTTGTTCAAACAAGATACCTTTACGAATCATAAGGAACTATGACGTACATTTATACAGATATATTATATGGATGCTGCCGTTGTGTTTGATATTTTTAAACCAAATGTAAATGTAATTTAAATACCGAAAATAATTACCTCTACAAATATATATTTTGTAATATTCCAATACTTGTATAATAGTACATTATGAGACAAGTTAGCTTAGGTTGCTCATTGCACACAAGTCTGTGGGTTACAGCCCGAGTGTGCAATAAGCAAGAGCTCACGAGTTTCATACGACGTTTTTCAACACATTTGCGAGGAAAAAACAAAGTAATTTACCACACAGCAACAAATAGTACGACAAAAACAAAATATGATAATTATGGGAAAAGACCCGCAGATTTTTTTTATTTTTTTTTTCACACGCCCTACGCCATAGTTATCTACGCAAGAATATTTTGCGAACAAAGGGGTGAGTGAGCATACAGCCTACTTCAAAATTATAATTTTAAGTGATAAAATGCAAATATTTTAATATTTTATAGCAAAATATTGTGAATTATGAATAATTTGATAATAATAAATATTTGTTTGACTTAATTAAGAACTTACATATTTATTTATTCCAAAAATGTATTATGAATTTTCAGCAGCATAAAACCTCTTTGTTGTTACTAAAAAAATAACTGTATTACCCGGCTAAATTAGGAATGCTCTCTTTACTCGCATAGAACTCGCAGTAAGGTACTAATTTAACTTTGTAGGGTTAATTCTATTACGTACTAGTGTTTTATATATTATTGTACGCGTTTGTTATAGCTCGGTTTATGGCCCTAAAAGCGATGTATTAGGGCTCACTTTACGAGCAAGTGTGTTGAAAACTCAATTACGTTTACTTAGGCATCAAAACCGTCAAAACGCAAACCGATCAAATATAATGTTCCCGTTTCATAACTATCTTATTATATATTCTTTTAAATGTTTTATGCATTAAGTTACTTAATATAATTGATATGATGTGAATGAGTTTTATGCAGTTTATCAACGTGAAGTAATTGTAATGTAAAGTTTGTCTCCATTCATAAAAAAACGACTATCAACCATGTGTTGGCTATATTGGCATGTTTACCCCCCGCTCTCTATTTCCGGGCATCATTGACGTTGGTTGTGTTCCCGTCTTTCTAACATATTTAGCTTTAATAGACTCCTAAGTCTAACTTCTAGTACTTACTTTAAACACTTGTTTAATGTACCAATTACTCATGAAATAAACCCGTATTTCAGTCTTCAAGCTACCAATGTTTTTACTATTCTACAGTCCATTCCCTGTTCCCAGATTCTGCACAGTTCTGATCCCATCAAGGAGTAGAAATTTACAGTTTTTCTACTCTATCTACAAGTTTATTTATTGTTGGCAGGTGAGGTGATGGATCTGATGGCCCTGGTGGGGTCAGCGATCAACTTCGTGCTGTACTGCAGCATGAGCCGGCAGTTTCGGAGCACCTTCACGAGGCTCGCAAGGAAGGTCCTGCCTTTGCCGAGGCCAAACGGGGAACAGCTGGTGCCTTTGAAGACGTAGCGCTCGCAAATCGCGACCGCCTCGGTCGTAAATCTATGAACGTTTTTTATGAAGCATTTAGTGGTTTGTGGTTGAAATGGGACGAAATTAATTTGATACGAGTAGGTAAGTAATAATTGTGATGGAATGAACTGTATGCGCTAATGTTAATTAATAGTAAGCTGTGTTAATAAGCCAATTATTATAATATCTGTTTGTACTTATTTTAATTGTAAATAGTAGGTACCTAATAGCTTTGTAAATTTTTTTCATTATCATCTTATTTTACAGCCATATAATATTCAAAAAATATTGTATGCTTCATTAAGCGTTCCATTGAATACTAATCTACAGATCTCACACTACGTGCAACTATCATAGGCATTGCAAATGTAGTTTAGAAATTATACGTGCGTAAGGGACTCTCTACAGCATACAGTTTTTGCTCCGCTCAAACTGTAGCACAATTCAATACCGAGATCATTTTTTCCGTTTCTTGAATAGCGAGCTCAAAAAAAGTTATTGGGATATTCTTGTTCCAAGTCGGCGAAATAATTTTGAAATTTTGTCAAATTTTAGAAAATCTTAAAAAATTACTCGCCGATTTTGGGATTTCAAATTGCACTTTGCAGCCCTCCAGCAGACGCACATTTTGATTTAAAGCCCATCTGCTTACCTTTCATATCTGCGAAACTACAGGCAAATGTCACAATTTTGTATTCGTATTATTTCAATATCGTATACGTCCGACATTATCGTTAATTTTGTTGAAGGAGAAATATTCTAATTAATACATTAGGTCTACTTTATGAATAACCTTTACTGCCAAGCCAAGTTATAATTTTATTGCTTATTTTCTTAGTAGTAAAATGATTTTCTTGTCAAATCGACAAGCGTCTTTAGACTTTGAAACAAAATCTTGATTAAAATCTTAATCTGAATAATTTATTTGTAATACAAATCTTGAAATTGAATGTATTCAAATTGAGGAACGAGCTTAAACAAGAATTCATTAATTTGAATAAGCAATTTCAAATCTTTCCTAAATTATTCAAAACTATTGTTTACTTCGAAAATGACAGTTTAATATTGTTCCGTGCCTATTAAGTAATTGATTTCACGTAAATACTTATCAAGAATATTTGCTTTAGCTTATTGTTCAGTACTAAGTACTACTAGTACTTAATATTTTTTAAGCCTAAATATTATACTAAACTTATCTTCCAATTTGAATATCTAAATAATAAGGGTCACAGGAACTATCGTAAAAGTTATCCCAGTAGGTATCCACATCCAGAAAGTTTGAAAATGACTTTATTAAATTTGGTGACCGTACGAAAATCCTAAAACCCTTCTGATCACGAGCCATTGAATTCAGTTAGAAACAAGGTTACTTATGTAGATTGCAAAATAGGAAATCGGGGGAAAAGAGAACAGTAGAACTTTGTCTAGCGAACAGTCCTGATAACAATAAACGATGAATATAGAAAAAAAACCTACAAAATTTACATTATTTTGTAGAGTCTAAACTAAACACTCTTTAGATTTGTATTAATGTCGGTATATTGTGTGGCCTAGTAAATGAATTGGGTAGGGCGGTTTTGGTTTTGACGCAGCAATGGTAAGTCCACCTAATTTAAGTACTCCTACTAATTTTGAGTTTTAAAAAACTAAAATACAAAATCAATTAATCTTTTTTAATTTAAAGAATGACATTACATAATTTAAAAATATTAAATCTTCAAATTGATATTGTGCTGACTGATAATTATTCAAAATACTTAAATTATACAAATTAGATTAAAAGTCGTATACCTACTATTGCTATTTCCCGACTAATACATTATCGCACAGACCAAAATTGCTGGATGGATCAGAGACGTGATGACGTAGCCAGACATCCGTTACGAAAGGATTTCTAAAAATTTCCACAGGAAGTGGAATTCCACGCGGACGGATTCGTGGGCGGAAGTTAGTAATAATAAAACAGTATTTATCTTTCTAACGTTTAATCCATAAAGGGAAATAAAACAGCGGGCCCGAATTGTTGTCAGGGGACTTATCATGTTTCAAATAATTTGGATAGCGACTCGTTCAGGGAATATCAAGCTGCCGAATTTTTATTTTCTTTTTACGATGTTTCTCTTAATAAGCTAACGTAAAGGAAATACGGCACACTATATTGATGCTCTTAAAACGTGAAATTGTATAAAAATATCTTTATTGTGTAATAACAGAAAAAAAGGTTTTTGTACATAGTTATCCATTATAGAGTTTTTTTTGCAAATAAAGTTTATGTGAATCAGGCTATCGTCGAAATAGTGATTACTAAATAAAAGTGTTGATTTTTTTTTTATTGCGGATGGCAGCGCCGCCGTCACGACGGGAATCGCGATTCAATTTGAGAATTCATTATTTCTTCTATTCCGTATTCCAGATCAAATAGTACTTCAAGTTATTGAAAATCAACAAACTTTTAAGTGATTTGCTATAAGTATCCGTAAAATATCATGTACTTAATGGTATTGAAAATGACAGTATTTTCATGATTTCCTGAAAACTACTGAACGGATTTTAAAATTTCAAAAGAATTTAAATCAATCTGGGACCAATCTGAAAGTAATAAATAACAAAGTATTGAGGTAACAAACATAAAAAACATACAACCGAATTGTATATTTTTGAAAACGGTTGAAAAATTAAATTATTTTAGAAAACGAAATAACCTATTACTGGTCGTTTTTACGGGCTTCATTAAACGCATTAGAGTTCGTTTTAATTGCTATTATAGTCTTCCAATTAGCAGTCAGACGATTAATAACGTTTTTATTAGACATCTGTAATTAATGATTCCAATTATCGTTGTTATATTTTATAGGTATTACTATAATTTATACGTAGACTAATATCTATTTTGTGACGTAGGTACACAAGTAGATATAGGACTTTAGGTACCATGGGCAACAGCGTGACTACTCACAAAACATAACGTTTAGTTTTACTTTACTGGTTAAGCGACGCTGTTGCCCATAGTACCTACGTATTTAGGCACTTGTAATTTAAATTTGTTAGTTACAAATATTCTATTTTATCCTTTAATAGATTCAATACTTCGGTTGATTGTTGAGGAAGAAATAAGAATTTAACCAGTCGACCATTTTACTGTCATTTACTGAAATCATTACGAATTCGTCTCCAAAATACCTTCTCTATTTATTTTGAGTTGAAACAGAATCGTCTTCAGCGATGTTATTAAAATAAATTAATTACATTTGAGAAATTTCACTCTAAACTGAATTATATGAACCCTTGCGAATAAGTTTGGACAATTTTACTTAAATAGGTGCTTAATTAAAAGTATACTGAGAAGTTTCTATTGAGGTTTGTTTGCGCCCTCACCGGTCAAGAATATTGACTTTTCAAACTTTTTTTGGAAATTGTAATAGTTGAAGTGGACATTAATTATTCATTAATCAAAAGTAATATATTTATATTTTTCTACCAATATAGGTAATGTTCGTATATGAGCCTAACAATTTTTTTAGGTTAATGGAAGGTACTATTATTTTGTTGTTGTTGTTAAAAGATATTGGTGTGAGTTGTCCAAAATCTTTCTAAATGTTGTGACGGTGTGTCATAATCATACTCTTTTCAATCCTAAAAACACTGGAGTACGATTCGTAAACAAGTACCTGTTTGTAATCGAATTTTCAAAAGGGTTCAGTTTTCACTTCGAAAATAAATATTCATAGAGTTGTGATGTCTCCGAATACGAAACGAAGGGACTCGCTGAAGTGTTTTCGATTCGGAACACCAAACCCATTTTCCGTGTATTGAATTCTAATAAACGACGAAATTGAGTCATTCAAACACTTTTAAAGTGAAATCATTCGCTTTTATTTTATTGCTTGTATTGGTCGTTTGCATAGATTTACGACACTCTCAGGGTTTGACAGAGAATGAAAAACTATGAAAACAGAATCAGGTTGAACACAAAATGTAAACTCACCATTTTAAATTTAAAATGTTAAATTAAACCCATGTTAAATTAAATTTAAATACAATATTAATTAAATAGACTGTTCATCTTTTATATCAGCCGCACGAGTCCCATTGCTCGGGTATCGACATCATTCGTAGGCTCTACTTTAATGGGAAAGTCTAGTTACCTATATAAAAAAAAATATTCTTATGTATTAAAATCTGACTGGTAGGAGCAGCGGAAAGGTTCTGGAATGGCGACCGCGCACCGGACGACGCTTCATGGGTAGGCCCCGACAAGGTGGACCGACGATCTGGTGAAGGTCGCGGTGCGCCGCTGGATGCGGGCAGCGCAGGACCGATCGTCGTGGAGATCTTTGGGGGAGGCCTATGCCCAGCAGTGGGTGTCGTGCGGCTGATATGATGATGATGATGATAAGCAGTGTATGTATCCACACAATATTTACTTATACTGTTTAGTTTGGGACAGAGCTCATTAAACATTTAAATACAGCTCAGTTATTTTAACTTTTAACCGTGACTTTAGTGTGTTTGTGTTGAAAATTGAAACACAATGAACACAACTTGATAAATATGTATGAAGATACGGTTGCTTTTGTTTGTTCCGTCGGTAACAGAGAGCGCTGTTGCGTGTTAAAACAGAAGTTTCAAAATGAGTTTGAAACTAATTAAAAAAAATATTCGAAGTAGGTACATACAACTCGTACTTTTAGTTTGTGTAAATTAGCTTATTACATTGAATGTCATATAACATTTAATGTTGTGTTGTGTTAATTTATTAACACGTTAAACGCCGCGAAGGTCACCGGTGACCTAGTTTTAAAATTAACTTTTAAATATCTTTTCCCCCTAGAGCAAATTTTTGCTTATTTTTGATATTTTGTATGAAATCTGAAGTTTTCTACAAAACGTTTTTCTTATTTATTTTATTATTCATGAATTGCAAAAAAATTGTTAGTATGGTGGCAGCTAACGTGTTAATAAATTGTGTGTTTATTTAAACTCGCAGCAACTGCAACACAATTTTGTTTTTTTTAATACAATAGCAGAGGGAAAAAAATCAGTTGAAATCACCGAAACTCCGTCGAATAGGTATTATTTATATGTGTAAGTGTGTGTTCTTTATAAGTTGTTTTTAAATTATATAAGTAAGTATAGTCAGGTGGGGTAAGTGAAACATACTTTATTTTTATTTAACAAGGTTTATAAAGCTGTAAAACTCGCAATTAAAGTAGCTGTGTAGGCAATGTACTGATGTAAATCAGCCTTTAACGGTATGAATATAAATATCTAAAGACTTGCATTAAGCAACAAAATCACGTAAAGAATATAAAGGCTAAGAAGTGTTTCACTTACCCCTGACAAGGGGAAGTGAAACAGTGGCCAAAATAGCTTTAAATATTGAGTCAATTTAATTAAAAACAGGACAAAAGGATCATTTTAAACCGTTAACATCCAAAATGTATCAAATTCTAATAAAATAGGGTCCAGTTTCAAAGATTTATCAAAAAAACGTAATTTTCATTTTATAACATAACTTAATTTTTCATTTTGGTTTACTAGCTAGTTTAATGATCGCAGCGATATCTGTGTTACAACACAATTCAATACAATTGAGGGCAGTAATTCGTCATTCCTGATTTATCGACACATCGCTATGAGAATAAACTACGATAGTTTCTTAGATATGGTTGGGTGTTTCACTTACCCCGGTGTTTCACTTACCCCACCTGACTATGAAAAGAAATCAATAGTATGAATAATGTGGGCAAAAGCTATCATCCAAAAACCTTTAATTGTTATTTTAATCAGTTACAAAAAACTGTGGAGTAATCCAGTGAAAACAGTCATGTTAAAATATCTTTATTATTTTTGTATAAATTTTAAGTGAGCAGTCAGCTACGTCGTTATTATTTTAAGAGAGCACGTTGTTTCGTTAGGATGAAATGGTTGAAAACTCATTTTGTAACGTTTAAATCATAATTCCTTAGTAGCTTTTATCTTTTCAAAACTCTTTTAAAAGGAATAGAAGAAATGAAGAAACTCCCTTTATAATTAAGGTAAAAAACGTTCGTTTCTTTAAAAATAATACTTATAAAGATTTGCCCTAATGTAGGCTCTCTTAGTACAAAATATAATACAGCTATTAAAATGAATATTGGCCATACAGAAAGGTAGTTTAATTTTTGCTACTGACTTAAGACAGTTCATTAATATGTTTACATATTTTTATTATCACCACAGTCATCATTATATAATATTTAACGGGATAAAATATATTACAAACATTTACATACATACATACATTAGGTACTATTTTGACTAAAATTTCTTTTTTATTAGTATTTTTAAAATGATTTGAATTTGATAATATTCTGTGTGACGAATCAATTACTTTTATAAAATGTTGTGAATTATTTTTATTAATAATATTATAATAATGCATTTATTTCAAGAAATAATGTAACATTAAGTGAATATTGAATTTGTTAAAAATAATTGTGAATGGGCCAAACTTTCAACTAAGTAGATCTAATTTCTACATTAAAATAACACCGTTAACTTGAGAACATTCTCCTTTTTTGAGTCAGTTAAAAATGGATTTCAGAATTAACCACTGGACACAAAACGTAAGAATAATGTATGAAATCACGATCGACCAATTTTTGCGGGGCGAGGGGGGATGGCACTTGTCAAATAATGACAATGTTATAGGGTGGTTTAGCCGGTTTTCGGCCAATATGGATGTCATTTCGTGTCCAGTGGTTAATTCGTCCAAGTGCAATTGTTATCAATAAATGGAACTTAAACTTTTGGGAATCAGTGGTTTTTCGAATTATATACTACACTGTGTAGTACACACAGTCAGAGAGTTTAAAGGAGGCCTGTGTGTTCAGCAGTGGGTGTTATGCGGCTGATAATTATGATGATTTTAAACATCGATCGAGAAAAAAACTCCTAAAAACGCGCGTAAAAAAACTCGATATTATAATAATTTTGTATGGGTGTACAGTACAGTGCCATTATCTGCCGCCGAAAAGCGAAATGAAATTTTCCATAGATAATTCTCTATCGTGTACTTTGACGAGCGGTTTTTTCTCTATAGATGTTCGTTTTACGGGTGTGGCGAATAGGGATGATGACTAATGAATAAAATAACGAAATACTAATAAAAATCGTAAACATATTAAACTTTTAGAGTAGCTTGTATACTTCTTGGTTTAATATATTGCATATTATTTATTTTATGACCCTTCAAAGTTGGGTGGACAAGTCCATTTAAAAAGTATAAAATTTATTAAAATAAATGATACCTTTAATTAGTCCATAAAATGTATAGCAAATTTGTCTAAGAAACTATTTTGATAAACACAATATTTAATTTAGCTGCCGAACAAATTTCCTACGCGTTGCATACAAACTATCACGGCGCGGCGTGACGTCATCACTTAGTAGCCGTTAGTATGGAGCGTTTTTGGGATTTGTCCATTTGTGTGCATTTCACACTGTGATATCTCGGGCAGTTTTCATGCTAGCGACTTAATTCTTTTACCAATGTTTCTTTTTTTGAGAGGTAATTTATGTAACATAAAATAAAAAAAATAGTCATCATGCCCATTCTACTACCACGTACTACACATTAGTACTATTACACGCCGTAAATTTTTAAGTATATCTAAAAATGAAATGGAGATTTCAGACCACGTCAATGAACAACTTTTACTATGGGGCCAACCACGGAATCTCTAAAAAAAATCAACTGTTCCTTAGACAAGTCAAACATCGACTCGACAGTATAAATATTCTGTGACTCGACTATAATGTATGGAACAGCTGATTTTTTTTTCGAAAGTTGTTCATTCACGTGGTCTGAAATCCCCTTTTCATTTATAGATATACTTAAAAATTTACGGTGTATATTCTGTGGTACTACGAGCAGCCAAATATGTTTTTGTTGTTGTCGAAAGTTGATCTAAGGCTTATTAATATAAGGATGATGGTATCTCAAGAATTTCCAATGATAACATTTTTTTTTAAATATTGTAAATATGAATAATATGCCTGTACATATCATTGAAGGAGACGTATAGTGAAAGTTATAGTAAATTGCACTGTTTATCCATTACTGTCCGTTATTTAGGATAATAAGGGCCGTTTCACAGGTTCCGGATAGCACTACCTTGGTTGAATTTGTATTGTATGAAACTATCTGTCAAAAAAGTAAGTTATGATAGATTAATTTAGAACTTGTGAAACACGCCCTAGTAGTGGTTATATTCTCTTACCCTAAATAAGTATACAACGTCTTAATGAATGAACCGAAAAAGAGGAAAACCGTTTCTTTGGACCATCAAACTGACCATTTTTGCTATTGGACCAACACTGAAATCGCAAAAAAATTCAGCGATTTCATACAAAAATTAATAACGCAAATATCAAAATGAATGACACAGCTGTTTTTTTTCTTTTTGCGATTTCAGAGTTGGTCCCATAGTAAACGTGGTTGAGTTCCGAAGTAACTGTTTTTCCATTTTGGATTCACTCATTAACATTTTGTATACGTATAATAAATATTAAACAATCAATAAACTGTGTAACGATATAGATATATGTAGTATAGTGTCGGTTAAGCCAATGAAAGCTCATGACTTCGTTTTATATTGAAATAAGTTACTTTTTATGATACTAGTGTTTGTAAACAAAGCAAAGCAAATTAACTTGATGAAAAAATAAAAAGCCCGTAACAACAGTAGGTATAACGAAAGCAGTAGGTAGCTTCTTTATTAATGTAATAAAATTTATTATAAGCTCAATATTTGAGTAAATGTTATTAATGTTAGCTGAATTGTATAAACTTCTTTACTTAAGCTGTGTAAAATAAAATACGAAGTCCCAGAATTGAAATAAATAGTACTTAAATATTTTTATCGTATATTTTTTTGTTTTTTTTCTCATACATATTTAAGTCCCCAAAAGTTAGTATGTATTTGGATTATTATTTGACATCAGCCATTCTTAATGTCCCCACTGGGGAACACACAAATAAGGAGGATGGGCCGTATCCCACCCACCACGCTGCCGTCGGCCCAATGCGGATTGGTGGGTGTTAACGACTGCAAATGCAGCTGGGACCAACGGCTTGGAATGCCTTCAGAAGCACGAAGGAGCTCAAGATAATACATTTTTGGTCACCCATCCCATTTCCGACCTTTGGGAAAGTTGCTTTACCTCCGCAATCGCAGGGCCAGGCGCTAAACCACTGCGCCACCGAGCTCCTTACAAATGGCTAATGTCGAATTTGTATTATATGGGATCACTATGGTTGCTATTTATAGATAGTTCGAATATTAGATTGGTTTTTATAAATCTACCTATCATGGTTAGTTAGAAAATTGTAATAAAAATTAAAGAAATTTTAAATGTTTTGCATAAACTAAATTGATAAACTGTTATTCCGCCAATTTCTACATTTCATGTTCACCTATTATGTTGATCGGTATATTATTAAGACTTGTATAACAAAATGTCTAGAATGTTAAATCTTTGACCACTGTAACAAAGATGATAATGAAATAAAATATTTTTCTTAAAACATGTTTTATTAAAGCAACACCAAAAATTTACTTTTAAGTTTATTAATTTGTCCTGATTTCGAGATTAGGCTGAGTACCAAAGTTTTGACGTGCCCTACAGCCACAACCACAAGACCATAAATGATAGCTCGTCAGTGCTTCCACAGGATCCCAAAAGTATAATTACAGTGTTTTCAGCTAAAAAATACAGTAGATTCATAAAGTAATACAGTAGATTTCAAAATCGAGAGACAAGCCAGGCTTGTTTCTCTGTGACAACCCTACTCTACATTATCTGATGGATAAAGGAAAGCTACGAAACGCAGCTGTAGCGTTTCGCTTTACATAAGATTTCATTGATTTATATGATTGAAAATCTTAAATTTATCATTACAGTATACAGTAGAAAAGTCTAAAATACAGTAGTTATACTGTAATTACAGAAACACTAGCTCGTACTTAATGGTATTGTCGAGTCCGCACTGCGAGCAGTTGCTGGCCATCAGCACCGTTGCTGGCTGAATTTTATTTTAATTTTAAGGCAGTCGCCTGACCGAAAGTGGAGCCGCCGTGAATTTTATAATTCGAATACACAATTTTAATAAAACTTTATGTGGAATTTTTAGGTGGAAAAAATCAAAACGTACAGCCCTAGTTTTTAGGCATTTCAAAAACATACCAAAAATTTATTGCTGTAGGTTAAGATTTAGAGAGTGGGAAACGTTATCGCCGTTTGTATGGAGACCGCTTGCTTGACAATCCACTTAAGCAACGTTCGCAAGGGTCGGTCATGGGACGGATGACCAAAAATGTATTATCTCGAGCTCCTCCGTGCTTCGGAAGGCACGTTGGTCGTTGGCTGGCCCGGCTGCATTTGCAGCACCAATCCGCATTGGGCCTGCGTGGTGGGTTATGGCCTGTCCTCTTTACCACCCATAAGGAAGGCCTATGCCCCAGCAGTGGGGACATCAAAAATGGCTGATGGGCACAAGCTTAGGGAGCTTAGGATGCCAATCTTGGACAATTTAAATGAGAATTTTAAAGCTCAATGTATTCTTTCTCTAAACCAAAGATTTATGATTTTTTGTAGTTTATTACTATAAAAATCTTTAAGTTAGCGAACGAAGCAAAAGTTGGCCATCTGATTAGGGGGGCAGGACAAAAGAATTATTGACGATTGTTTGGTGGGAAAGGAAGATAGTGATAAAAGATTTATCATAGCAACAACAACTATATTATGACAAGGAATAGGGGGTGTAATGTAATGGGAAACCCTTATACCGCTAAAACAATGGCCGGTTCGTAAATATGAGCTTGGGTAAGTGATATTAATATAGGTACCTACTCCATTGGACGTTTTCTGAGTGCTTTTAGAAATGTTAGCAACCAAAAGACAAAAAACTGCCTTACGAGAATGGCGAAAACCTTAAAAAATAATCTCGGTGGAATAAGATTTTGTGCTGATGACTTTTTGTTTTTTGTGGCAGGGAGGTAAAATTCAAATTACACCAAAACGCTGTCAAAGTTATAGTTATCGTCACATGATATGCTACCTAAGTGTCACAAAACTTTTGAAAGGACATCATGCTGGCTGGCAACCTCTTTTTTTGGCTAACTTGTGCTTAACCGGTACTTTAACAAGTTTGTTATCGTTAAAGTTAGATGGTGCAACTCAGCCTTACTGTATGTATCGATTTTAAACATCTGTTAAAAGAAAATGTGAAATCTAACCAGATCATAAGCGGTGATGAGGCTCGGATTGGTAGCGCACTTCACCTAAAATCCTGAACTATAGGTTATCTTATCATTAACGGCAGGAATACAACAACATTAATATTGTTGTTAAGTATAAAAGTATATAAAAATGTTTTATCTAGAGAAAATAAACGAATTCCTCTAACCATTAAACTGTCAAACTTACATTAAACTGTTCAACTACGAAAACCTACAACAACTTTCGGATCCCAAAACTGTATTGAATTGAAAAAAAAACTTCAATACTAGGTTTCCATTTCAGATTAATACTGAAAATACGGGTTTTGAAATAACACCTTCGAGTTGCGTATTGGTAATTATTTTAGTGGATGTAAAAAGCTTAATGTCATTAAAAACAGAAAGACAGGACAACGTCTGTCGGGTCAGCTACTGGTAAATATAAATAGTTTTCCAAAACACGTCAAATATTGTGAACTGTTGACTGACACCCCCATTTTCAACCGTGCATAAGCGTGCATGTTATTTCTCGTGATTTATTTTTAGAGGCGGTCGTGACATGCTCATAAATCATCTGCTTATCCTTCTAGCGTACGTTTACACCATTTTTAAAATAAATTCTTCAGAGGAATCCTTTATCCGAACTCATCGTTTTTAAAGATTGTCAAGGTAGGTAATTAAAGTAGGTCAAGAATAAAAGGAAATAGTTTTCTCTAAAAAATAATATTTTTTGTCTTATTGGATAATTTTAATTTAGTAAGTAATAAAAGTTATTTTATTAAAAACTAAATTTCTTGCAAACTTTTTTATTCAACGTGTTACAAAATAACCCCTGCCTGCCTAGCATGACCGATTTATATCGCGTGTTATAGCATTTTATCGACACTCAACTGTCAAACTCCTTTGTCTTTTTGAGAGTTAAACGTGATAAAACGCTATATCACGCGATATAAATCGGTCATGCTAGGCAGGCTGATGCCGAATACGGTACATAGGATAGGGATAGGGATCATCAAACTGAACAACTTTTACTATGGGACCAACTCTGAAATCGCGAAAAAAAATCAGCTGTTTCATACATTTTGATATTTTGTATGGAAACAGTTGATTTTTTTCGCGATTTCAGGGTTGGTCCCATAGTAAAAGTTGTTCAGTTTGTTGGTCCCTACTATCTACCATATTCAGCATAAGGGGTTATTTTGTAACACGTTGTATATCAAAAATGGCACAAAATCTACCACGCTGGACTCCTTACAAAAACAAAATTGTAGACAGGTATTATATTTCTCAACTATTAATAAACTGAAATTGCATGTAAGTAGGTATTTAACTTAACTAACCAACATAGAATCAAAATAACCAGAACGGCTTTTTGCTCATACATAATTTTGTTAAAATAATATGATACCCTCTTTACGTACATTAAAGTAATTAAAAGTATCTCTTTGAGTTTCGCATATTTTACAACCATACACTGAATAAAAAGATAATAAAAACCAATTTAACAAATTACGTTTTCACAAGAGTCAAGTAATAGTACATTATGAGACAAGTTAGCTTAGGTTGCTCATTGCACACAAGGCTATGGGTTGCAGCCCGAGCCGCAGGCGAGGGCGTAACTCAGCTGAGTGTGCAATAAGCAAGAGCTCACGAGTTTCATACGACGTTTTTCAACACATTTGCGAGGAAAAAACAAAGTAATTTATCACACAGCAACAAATACGACAAAAACAAAAATGATAATTATGGGAAAAGGCGCGCATGTTTTTTTTGTTTTTTTTCACACGCCCAACGCAAGAATATTTTGCGAACAAAGGGGTGAGGAGCATACAGCCTACTACTAATACTTCAAAATTATAATTTTAAGTGACAAAATGCAAATATTTTAATATTTTATAACAAAATATTGTGAATTATGAATAATTTGATACTAATATATATTTATTTGACTTAATTAAGGTCTTACACATTTATTTATTCCAAAAATTTATATGAATTTTCAGCAGCAAAAAACCTCTTTGTTGTCAAAAAAAAAATAACTGTATTACCCGGCTAAATTGGAAATGCTCTGTTTACTCGCATAGAACTTGCAGTAAGGTACTAATTTAACTTTGTAGGGTTAATTCTATTACGAACTAGTGTTTTATATATTATTGCACGCGTTTGTTATAGCTCGGTTTATGGCCCTAAAAGCGATGTATTAGGGCTCACTTTACGAGCAAGTGTGTTGAAAAATGTTATTAAAACAGTTGTTTCTCTCTTTCTAGCTTTTCTTCAAAGCAAAATGTTGGTGTTTTCGCGTAACAAATCCGTTGTTATTATTTTTCTTTATAAAACCAGAAGGAGGTCGGTCTAGTTGAAAATTCTTGTCCATCGCCAAGCCTAACTTCCAAGTCGGTCCTATCCGCTTAAAAGAATAATCTGAAGCATTAATTTGCCTCACATTGTAATGATAAATATACGTAGCTCGGGACCGCTTGGGAGTCACTTTGCATATTGTTCATGCGGAAGAGGTCGGCCCTTATAATTTATACGGGCTGTTATTTCTTGATGTATTTCCCGGATTTGCAGGCCTTCGCGTTGATACGGACTCTGTGTATCCTGCTTCACTGAGATATATTGACCCTTTATGATGTTACCAACGAGAAGCATGTGTTTTATATGGCAGCTTGTAGCGTGGGATGCCACTTCCACAGAATTTGATTCTTACCGCATTCTTAGCGCAGCACATGACAGGAAAGTCCCCTTAATACAATATTACGAAATAAAAGAATAAAACATTATTAAAATTTTATTAAAATTTGTAAGACCTTTAGTGCGTTGGATCATTATTAATGTTGATTAAAAAAGGTGCGTATATTATTGCTATTGTTTTGATCAGGTTTAGGTTTAAAGACTTTATTTTCAAAAAAAGACTTACTTACATAAGTCACTTACATGAAAATAAAAATACAATGGTTATTTTTTTTTCATACATCACCACCAAGCATTAAATATTAGTGAATATTAGTGATCAATCCCTCGAAACGTATATTTTACTTTCCAATAGAAGAAAGCTTTTTGCCATTTCTTATTTAATATGCCAGAAGCACGGCCGTATGGTTCTTTTTTACAATAGTACACGTTTCAATATCGTAGCTACTCTCGCAAAATCGCTTTATCCCAATTATATGAATCACGCCAACTACTTGAACCGTGACACTTTTAGAAGAAAGATTTATTTCCAATACAAAACAATTTAAGAAGTTACTCAACTTCTCGAATTGCCAATGGCGAAAAACCCTTTAGTCCTACTAAACTGCTAAAGCAAGTATTACGTCAGTCGAGAGTCAAATCGTTTTTTTTACAGAAACGATTCCATGTTAAATAGGTATGCAATTGAAAAGAAGAAACGAATAATTAAGGCTCGGTTTTGAATAGCGGACACATTGTCAGAATAAGTAGGTTTTTTACGTAATAAAAATACCGATTAGAGATACTATTCTAATGTGTCTCTAATGAGACAGTATTAATTACGAAATAGCTTGCTAGTCCTATGATAATGGGGTTGTATGACCGAAAGTGGCGCTGCGGTGAATTTGAAGATTAGGCGTAGTACCTATATACTGTGGCAGGCAGTACAGTTTTGAACGCAGCCTAACTGTATACAGTTAGGCTGCGTTCAAACGATAACACACGACCCGACCTCAACCCGAACTCAACTCAAACTCACCTCAACTGCAGCCCACCTTGAAATTCATCGTTTACAATTTTGAGTCTTATGACACATTAATAAGCTCCTGTGTAATGTTCAGGTGAGTTTGAGGTGAGTTTGGGTTGAGCTCGGGTTGAGTTTGAATTGAGTTTGAGTTGAGTTTGGGTTGTGTTCAGGTTGAGTTTAAGTTGAGTTCGGGTTGAGCGCGGGGCGTGTGCAGTTGCAACGACAAAATATAACGGAGCTTATTAATGTGTCATAAAACTCAAAATTCAAAGCGCTGTATTTCAAGGAGTGGGCTTCGGTTGAGTTGAGTTCGAGTTGAGTTTGAGTTGAGTTCGGGTTGAGGGCGGGTCGTGTGTTATCGTCTGATCGCAGCCTTAGCGGTAGGAGTTCAACAATACAATACAACCGAAGCATGCCTCACTTTTTTTACTCGTATTAATTGTCACTACGGAAGGGGGTTTTACTATGGTAAAGGATTTGTTACAGCGGGGCCATTGTGTCGGTCTTATCTTGCTCCGGTTGAGCTTCGGTTTAACTACGGTCGAACACCGGTGCCATTGTATTGTACACAATCGTTGAGCGCTAAAGATTGCAAAAACTGGGCTGGGTTAAAATCTAGTGCTTTTAGATCACAATATAAAAATATCTAGTTGATTTTAGTTCCACATGATAAAACACAGTTGCAGCGCGGTTCATAATGTAAAGCAATAAAAAGCTTATCTTGCAGTTCGTCTTGGTAGAGAGCTTTATTTTGCTTAGTTCAACAAAATATTTGAATCAGTGTTTCCAATAAATAAAGTGACGAATTCACCCCATATTTTGTTTGTGTTTACGCTTCTTGGACCAAAAAATATTTCATACGTGTTCAGAATGACGAATAACTCGTATTATAAATGAGGTAAGGAGGCGTAATGAGGCCAATAAAATATAAGTTGAAATAATATTTTCTGTTTTACGTGTTTTACGTACGTTGTTGTTGCTTTGAGAGTTTTTTCGTTTGATGGAATAACATGAAGCTGATGCACGTATGCTATGTTTTTCTTTGTTTGAAAAATGTGTTTTTTTATTATAAGATCTTAGGGCTAATTTTGTATTTTAATGTTTGATTGCTTTTCAGAAAAATCAAACTTTTCGTTGATCAGGGTTTTTTTTTCATCTAAATTATATTTTTTATCGCATTTTTATGAAATAAGAAAATGTTTACTGCATAACAACTTACTCAGCTCCAGTAGTACCTACCTAGTATGCGATTACTTAAATAATCTAATCAGAAAAAAATTAAGCCATTCGGCTTTTTTAAAGAATGGTAAATTCTGAAGCTTGTATTAGGTAGGTACCTAATTTGTATGTACAGTACACTGACATAAATTGCCTCCAGTTCAATTTCTAAACTTTGTACAAAGGTACCTAGTGGGAGTCCAAAGCCAGCTCTAATCTACAGAATTTCAATGGGTTGTTCAGCAGTTTGACCTAATTTAGCGACCGACTTTAATTGTAGCATCTGTCTTTGTTTTCAGACTTGAGAGGACAATAAGATGGAATTAAGTGTGGTTAATGTTCATGTCTGTAATAACTATAAAGTCATTTTTGGTTCGAGGGCAAGAGACAAACATTACTTCAGGGCCGGTTTGCTCATCATAAGATGCGGGTTTACTGTCGTAATAAATAATAATAATCATAATAAATGCTTGGACAACCCTACACAGCGCCATCTAGCCTCAAACTAAGCAAAGCTTGTAATATGGGTGCCAGACAACTGATATACTACATAATATACTTTAAAATATATACTTATTATACAGAATAGCACCCATACCCATCACATAAATTAAAATTTATCATTTCAATTTCTGGCCGGCGGGCCGGGAATCAAACCCGGGACCTCTTGTGTGGTAGACCACTGCACAACTCAGGTCGTCAAATTGGTTATACACTTACATCATCTCATCTTCGTCGTTTCGCTCTTGGCAGAGCTTTCGTGGTCACGTTGTAGAGGCGAGGTGGTAGAGGCGGACACAGCTTTCCGCACGATCAACCGCCATCTCTCCCGGTTGGCAGACTGTCTGGCGCAATCGGATACGCGGTGACCCACTGCGGATTTCACTCGGTCAGTCCAGCGCATCGGTGACCTGCCACGTGATCAGGTTCCCTCTACTTTGTCCTGTACGACCAGCCGCTCTATGAAGTTGTTACCCCGCCTAGAGAGTAGAGACAGGGCCAAAGTACTGCAGTATGCGCAACTGTACCGTACTATGGCCGATAAACGCTGCGTGATGCCGAGATACGTAATTTTCAAATCACGTCACAGGACAAATTATACTCAGCAGAGAAGGCAAAGGCGATGCACTATTTAATGGTCGATATTAATAATTCATAATATTATAGTTACAAATACAATTACAATACAAATAGAAACGTTACTACTTGAGTACAATTTATTTGCACTCTACCGCGCAGCATAAAAAGTCATCATATTTTAGTGTCACGGCTTTTAGGCAAGCTATTTGATTTTTAAAAGCAAAAACTCTTTATTTATTACATCACTTCTTTTTATGAAAAGCAGTTTACGAAAGTTAAAGCGTGATAACAACTGTCCGCCGTTTTGTGACAAAAAGTTTTGAAATATTATATGTGGTCGCAGCGCAGTACTATGTGACCTTTTGTCATTAAAATCTAGGAGTTATTAATCAAGTTGTGAATATTTTTAATTAAAAACAAATGATTAACATAAAATAAAACACTTTTATCGGATAATAGCTCGGTTTTATTGAAAGTATACTTTGGTAATAGTTGGTATTTAGTTTGGTTTTTTATTTTCCCGAGCTTGAGAGATGAACAAATAATTCCTTTGCCCTTTATTTAAAAGTGTAAAAACCGTTGTCATAAGAGCACAATATAAGCTATTGTGCTTTTACGACAGTTTTGATATATTCACGGAAATTTTCATAATATTTTCTAAAATATATTCCAAGTACATATTGAACTCCATTTGGATAATGCTAGTGAAAGCCCGGAGCTCACTTACAAGATCACGTTTGTCCCTCAGGATAATGTTGTATGTTACAGAAATAAAATATATATAGGTAAGTATATAAATCATGTATTTTACATTGACTGAGAAATGGAGAAACCTTTTAAATGAAAAAACGAAAAACGAGACCGAATGTCTTTGTGAATCCTGAAGCTGAAAATATCTCAATGAATGAAATATTAATAAAATATTTTACGCTCGTCTAAGAAACCGTTGTAAATTAAATGGAAATTTATTTATATGAAATAAATTAATTTCTTATGCTTAACCAGTAAAATTTAATTTGGTTGTTTATGGAATGGCCAGGGGCCTAATATGGCAAATATTAGTAAAATGCTTTGTTTTCCTCATAATAATATAACATACAAATAATACTTATGAAATAGGTATTCTAAATAAAAAAGAGACAAAATAGCAAATACAATTTTATTTTATGCTGTGAAAATGTATGTAAAGTTGATGGTGGATAAGATACTTATTGATTGGAACAATTATTGCACTTCAAAAGAGAGGTCTATTGCGCAATAATAATATTGTTAAAGTGCATCTTTGTAATGTAGGTAGTAACTCTTTCCCAATAAAAGATGTCTATTGAAAAAACGAAATAAAGCAAGAGTATATTTTTTTGCATTTGACGTTGCTATCCCAATGGAATAAGGTGAGGGTTCCTCTACACTTTTTGCAAAAAATGTAAAACGGACATCATCGTTAACTATGCAGATATTCGTTCGATGCACAGCAGTTCTATCCATTAGGAATATGGCGAAGCCTTTCAGAATTTCAGAGTAATTCAGAGCGAGTACCTGCAGTTGTGGCCGGAAAATTAGGTTAGAAATTTTAGAGGTAACATTTTCAGGAAACCGCTGAAAGAACTTCGTCGTGGTGTAGTAGCGAACATTCATATTTATTTTGTGTTATGTTTCTTTCTACGTATTCGTAATGTGAAGACGACGGCACATCATACATACCATGATTGAAATCGTCTTTACGCCCTACATATTAACAGTTGTTATTGCAGGTCAACTGTATAACTTGATGTGCTATCGTATGTTCACAGTAAGTGAAGATAATATTGTATAAGATAATTGTTACAATGTGCAAATATGCTTTTAGTCTTTAATTGACTTCCAAAATCATAGAAAATTAAACAACGTGTTTCAAAATAACCCCGCTAAGGATTATAAAACTGAACAACTTTCTATGGAACCAAATCTGAAATCACGAAGAAAAAAAATCTGCTGTTACATACAAAAAATAATAACGAAAATATCAAAATGTGTGTTATTTTGTAACACGTTGTATAATTGAAATTCAAAATGTTGCAGTTTCGTTTTAAAAAACTCAAGCTTAGATCAATAACTAGAGATGTGGTCGTCTATCGAAGACATATTACAACTACTAATCGAAAGTTTCATATGCGTGGGCTTACTCAAGCCAATATTTATCATTGCGATGGACCTTGTACACTCAATTGGACCTTGGGCAAAAAGAACATTAGCACTATAATTAAAAGCATTAAGGCCTAAGTGGTCCCAGGAGTAGTACATGGATGAAATGAATACACTGTCGCTTCATAACAAAAGGAAAGATATGAAAAAAATAACAAATGGAATTTTCCAATTTCCACATACGAAAAAGACCCGTGTGTCCTCATAATATATGAGGTAAAAGCAGCGAACTAAAATCTATGGAATAAACATTCTGCTCAAAAAATGGTACCACACGAAAAGTACAACTAAGTGAATAGAGCTAAAAATGCTGGCATTTCATTATGCAGCACAAAGCGTCTGGACACTGGTTGCTTATATATTAGCGACCATAATTTGTATACTCATAGATATTTTCTATACATAAACGAGTTTCGTTTTTTCTGCATCTTTTAACTGCCTTCTTTGCATCTTTCACACCATTTGACTATAAAGGACCTCATTTCTAATAAACTCTCTCTTTCTATCTTTTCTCTACAATACAAACTGCAATTAATTGAAAAGAACTATCTACTAAAGTCAGTCACCGAGTGCGTGGCTGGCCCGACTAAAGTTGAGCGGGTTGTACTTTTTCGGCCCCGTGGTGCCATTTTTAAGCAATATTTGTTTGCAATTACACTTCCATAAATTTTAGTTCGTTGGGTAAAAGCTTTAACTTGCTCTTTTTACACGGCTACCGACGAAAAGCGGAATTTTGTCTTTAAAAAAATAACGAGATCGAAGTCCAGAATGACATATTTAGTAAGAAGAATAAAATTCATGACAGTAGGTGGCTCACCAGAACTTTTAAAAGTTCACCGCGTAATTTAACTATGGAATTGTCACGTACAATATTGAACAAAACAAGTATGTTTAATAAAAAAAGTTTATAAACCTCCCAAATTGCATTTGGAATGTTTGGTCTCACATCGCGGCTCCGCGGCCTTATGACTTCGGTAAAGTTTCTATTTTACGAGCGGGCGATGAGCCAAATACATTTCATGTTATATCAAACAACATTGTAAAAGCTAAAAGAATAAGCAAAAGTTCAAAGATGTTTACTTTTAATGAACCCATTTGCAACCACCGAGCTGTAATACCGTTGTGTTTATTCACCGAGTTAAAAACTTAGTGATGTAATGTAAATTGATTTCTTACATTTAAATTTACAGGCTGTTTGTTAATAGCCCTGAGAAATTTTGTGTTTTTATTTGTATGGAAAAATGCAAGATGACATCCACAGGTGCAAATAGACTATTGTATTCTATTTGGTCAGGGTTGCCACTATGCAGTTTTTCATAAAAAGAAAAAAAAACAGAAAAAAGAGGATATTATATAAAAAAAAATAGGGGTTGTATGTATTCCACTACCATGTACCCAAGAATCTTATATTAATATTCTATTACACCATGTACCCTATCTACCACGACTGTCAACTGGAAATTTGTCCTATCATAAAATTTTAAGCTAAAAACTTCTTAATGGCATTTAGCACTATTTCCTATTATTTATCGTTTCAATTTATTGCTGAGCTACCGAGTCACTAGTGACATCGTCGAATTTCTTCTAGTATATCCTACTCTTACGCTGCAAGCCAGCTATTTCACCAATGTGAGGAATTACCTCGACATTAAATTGAAATATCTTTCCAGATATTTTGGCAATCGATTAAGATGAAATAGCTATATAATTTTTAAATTTGAGATTTTTGCATTCACAATGCTATTTTTATACAATACTAAATAATATACTAGAAAAAATACGACTCGCACCAGATCAATACTCAGATTCGGGTTCGATTCCCGTCTGAGAAAGCTTTCTTAATTTTTTTTTATAGAATACTTGGACTTTAAATTATTGCTGGTTAAACCGAGTTTTTTGAATATTCTAGGTGTAACATAAGATCTACTAGAAAATTTGAATTTACCGCCATAATCTAGCTAGTTGATTCAACTTATCCTAACAGCGCTCCCGCTTTTGAAAAGAGATAAGTGTTTAGCTTAAAGCTTTGAGATAGGACAAATAGAAAGAATAAATAATAATAATAATAGATAGAATTGAAAATACGAATAATTATTATTAGGCTTTATAAGGCTATTTAATTACCAAATACTCTGTAGATCGAATTCCTGAAGAAAGGCCACACACACATTCCATCAGCGAACTAACTAATTACTTCGCTGCATGTTATATGCAAGGACCGGAACCGCTTACCGTTTAAGGGGTTTTTGGGTATTTCATAGACTTGTTTTTAAAAACCCTATCAATACGGTAACCCTATCAAGAGGGTAACCCAGGTAAGCACTTACCGAATCCAAAAACCCTATCGGGGAAACCCTATAAAGGCTTTATGAAGGGGTTTTAAAAGGTGTTAAAGCAATTTATATCTGGTCCCACCTGGGCCGAAGGACCGGAACCGCTTACCGTTAAAGGGGTTTTGATTGGGTATTTCATGAACCGTTTACCGATAAAGGGGTTTTGATTAGGTATTTCATAGACTTGTTTTTTTTCAAAACCCTATCAATACGGTAACCCTATCGAAAGGGTAACCCAAGTAAGCACTTACCGAATCCGAAAACCCTATGAAGGCTTTATGAAGGGGTTTTAAAAGGTGTTAAAGCCATTTATATCTAGTCCTACCTGGGCCGAAGGACCGCAACCGCTTACCGTTAAAGGGGTTTTGATTGGGTATTTCATGAACCGCTTACCGATAAAGGGGGTTTTGATTGGGTATTTCATAGGCTTATTTTCAAAAACCCTATTAATACGGTAAGCATATCGTCGACTAACCCTATCGAAAGGGAAACCCTGTCATTTGGTAAGCTTTTTAATAGGGTTTTCCTATCAATTGGCTTAAGCAAAAAAGGGGTTTTCCGGTCCCTGGTTATATGTGGCATATAGGGGTTGTAACCACTTAGGTTCGCGAATTTCGTGCTCCGCGAACCAATATTGCATGTTCGTTGAGCTCAATGTGGACGCTATTGCGAACCTACTTGCTTCCCCTTTGTGTTCGTTCGCATCGGATCGCAAAATGCGAAGCGTCACAGCGACACATTATGGCGCACTGTTGCAGGTTCGCGGAGCGCGGAGGTCCGCGAACCTAAGTGGGTACCCACCCTTTTTTTTTCATTAGAGTGAGGTAAATACGCTTTTTACGTATACATGCTTTTATGCATGTATACTAGGCTTGGTCACATACCACTCCTGTTCTGTCTCTCACCGCCCCCGGGTCTCCCGTCGAGGGGGATCCGGGGGGTTCTAACCTCTCCCCAGAGGGGGGCGAGGGAGAGAGCCTCCTCCCGATCCCCCCATAAGGTTACCCACTCAAGTGGGCTGACCAGATGGGACGATCGAGAGCAGGCACCACTACCAGTTAAACCCCTCACTTCTTGCTCTCTCTCCGTCAATCGGTCACGGGGGATATGGAAGTGGGTACCCACCCTAGCATGCACGACTGGACTGGTACCTACGGCCATCGTGCACCAGAACGAGAAACCACAATGCCACTTCCTGTCTCCGGGATTAGGTATTCTTGCTCTAGCGACGGCGGCGACGGCGGCGGCGCGGCGAAAAGAGACAACCCTTTGAAAAATGTGAAGGCAAGCAGTCCGTTATTCCAGAGGGCTCCAATGTTTTTTTAATTTACATGGCTTGAGGATCATAATAATGTATGAAAGATGCAGACATTATTTCCGTGCAGAAGCGCGTGAAAACTTCCTGCTCCATATTAACTATTAACTATATGAAAATTATTGAAGATGACATAACTAAAGATCCAAAAAAATTTTGGTCATACTTAAAAAGCAAAAACAAGTCAGGGCCCTGTCCGAACAAGATGACATACAACAATGATACAGCTGACAATGGGCAAGCCATCAGTGACTTATTTGCTAACTATTTTTTATCGACCTTTAATCATCCTAGTAGTTCCAATCCATCGTTGATCACTGACAACACTATCTCAAGCACAACTATTAGCTCAGTCACTATAGACCCTGAAAATGTGTTGACATTATTAAAGAATCTTGATCCACATAAGTCTGGTGGTCCTGATCAAATACCTCCATATTTGATAATTAACTGTGCCGACGGTCTTGTAGTGCCGTTATGTATATTATATGAACGTTCTCTTACTGAGGGTGTCATGCCACACGTATGGAAGTCGGCGTTCATAACTCCTGTTTTCAAAAAAGGGGACAGAAGTCAGGTCCAGAATTATAGACCTATATCGAAGCTGAATCTATTTGCCAAAATACTTGAAAAAATCGTACACCACCAGGTTTACGCCGCATTGAAAAATACATTTGGCGATGAACAGCATGGCTTTCTAAGAAATCGATCCACAGTGTCTAACCTTTCCATAGCTAATGACTTTATTACGGCCGGTATGGAGCAAAGGGCCCAGGTCGATGTAATCTACACTGATTATAGTAAATGCTTTGATCGTATTGACCACACCATACTCCTCAGTAAGTTGGCGTCAGCCGGTATCCATGGTAGCTTGTTTAGGTGGTTTGTATCCTACATTGAAAACCGCAGCCAGGCGGTTGCACTTTGTGGCTATACATCGACTTGGGGTCTGATTCCGTCTGGTGTCCCTCAGGGTTCCATCCTGGGACCGCTTTTGTTTAACATTTTTATTTCAGACGTAAAAAGTTGCTTTATTTATTCTAAAATATTATTGTTTGCTGACGACATGAAAATTCTTAAGACTGTTCGTAATGCCGAAGATGTTAATGAGCTGAAAACCGATCTCCTTCGATTTGAAACATATTGCATCCGCAATAAATTAGATCTCAACGTCACTAAATGCTTTTATATGTCTTACACACGCTGTCACCAATTTATAGCTTCAAAGTATACATTAATGAACCAAGAATTATCAAAATTACACGAGATCAGAGACCTCGGTGTTATTCACGATGAAAAACTCTTGTTTGACCAACATATAGACAGTGTCGTAAAAAAGGCGTCCAAGGCAATGGGTTTCATCATACGTAGATCACATAACTTCAAAAACATTAAAACACTAAAAATACTGTATTGTGCATACGTACGGAGCAATTTAGAATACGCCTCCCAAATTTGGAACCCTCAATATGAAACGTATAAGTTAAGAATAGAGCGTATACAAAACCGATTTTTGAGATACCTCGACTTTAGGACTAATCAACGCTCGAGCGATTACCTCCAAAGATGCAGAAAGTACCACTTTCTCCCTCTTGGAATAAGACGTAACATTAGTGACATATGCTACCTTATGAACATTGCTAATGGATCTGTTGACTGCCCTGAATTACTTTCTAAAATAAACCTAAAAACTAACTTACTGAGGTTTAGACAGCGACCCATTCTAAATGCACCTCTAGCTAAGACCCGGTACAGAGCCAACACATTTGTTTTACGCTCATGCAAATCATTTAATAAACTGACCCATGATATTGACCTGTTTTGTTCCAGCATATCTTCAGTAAAAAAACTCATTTCTAACGATTTTTTCTTAGGTGAAAGTAACTAAAGCCAAATTAAGTCTAACATCTTTATTCACATAACTTAAATTTAGCATTCTTGAACTATTGTCTCAACTCTTTAAATAGCTCATTATTGTAATCCTTTGTTTTTGTTGGAAAGAAAAAGTGTATACCTACTTGCTAAAATCTTATAGCTAATGCAACTTACCTATAAACCTATATGTGGGGATTTGTAATTGGCATTGGAAAATCTATATGTTATTCTATTGTTTACCCACTGACCCATGTTATTGACCTGTTTTGTGCCAGCATATCTTTTCTAACGATTTTTTCTTAGGAGAAAGTAACTAAAGTCTAATTAAGTCTAACATCTTTATTCACATAAACTTAAATTAAGCATTCTTGAACTATTGTCTCAACTCTTAAATAGCTCTTCATTGTTATCTTTTTTTTATTGTGAGGAAGAAGTGTAGATATACCCACTTGCCAAAATCTTATAGATAGTTAATGCAACCTACTTAGAAACCTATATGTGGGGATTTGTAAATGGCATTGGAAAATCTATTTGTTATTCTATTGTTTATATTTGACTGTAAATCCTCCTAAAAGCAAATAAATAAATAAATAAATAAATAAATATTGGCTGTGAAGGATTTCTTGGCTGTGTAATAAACAAACAGCGTTGATTAATCGGCAAGCCCCGCAGCGGCAGGTATTAGATTGTGGTAATTAACCTCAAGCCGACAAAATGATCCATGCGGTGTAAGTTACCTAAGAAGCCGAATAATACGTAAGGGCTCCATCAGTCTCAGTCAATTTAAAATTATGCTTTACTTACTCTCGGGTGTAGTGAATATTAATTTTACTTGAACCTTATTGGCGTAGTGGGTTAGCAATCGTACTGCGATTGCGGCAGGTAAGTGACTTTCGCAAGGGTCGGCCGTCATAAAAATCTCAAAACTACTTTTTTTTTTTAGGGTTTCGTACCAAATGGGTAAAAACCTATTACTAAGACTCCACTGTCCGTCTGCGCGGAGAAATTTCGCGTGCATCTCTCGTGATTCGGCCATTGTAACCACACGGTTGGTATGGCCATGGGAGGTGGTGGGTTATGTCCGTCTGTCTGTGTGTCACCAAGCTGTATCTCATGAACCGTGATAGATAGACAGTTGAAATTTTCACAGATGATGTATTTTTGTAGCTGCTATAATATCAAATATTAAAAACAGAATAGAATAAAATTTAAGTGGGGCTCCCATACAACAAACTAAATAAGTATCAAAAATATATTTACCGCTTATTGTATTGAACATTTAGACATAATCTGACGCAAGTTAAACATATACGAAAATTATATTATTTGAGAATCGTAATATATGAAAATTTAAGTAAAGAGATTTTTTTTTTTTTTTTTTTTTGCCGTTTTTTGGTACGGAACCCTTCGTGCGCGAGTCCGACTCGCACTTGGTTGGTTTTTTATCAATAACACTCTAAAGTAAGCATGTTTCTTGATATTTGTATGAAAATAACGTGGTGACCCGTTTTCTTTGCGACCCAGTTTGATTTATGGCGTTAATTTACTGAAAATTATCGTATTTGTGGAACAATAATATTATCCTTACTTATAATTGTTTCGTTACGTTTGTTACGCCTTCACGACAATCACTGAACCGATCATCATATAATTTTACGTACACGTTGTCAGGGGTATAAAGAAAGACCTAGGTACCTTACATCCCGAAAAAAGTATTGTTCCCTAGGGATAACAAACAACATTCTACTCAGACGAATCGTGGGCGGCCGCTAGTGAAAAATACATGAGGATTTGTTTATTTATTTCGGTAAGTTAACTGGTAAGTTAACTTATTCCTATTTCTTGAAGATTTCCCTAGCCTATTGTGGAAATAATTCCTCGTTAATTTCCGTATTATACAAAGCCCTTAATTGACAATACTAATTATCCCATTGTAAGAGCATTAGAGAGTAGTAGGTACCTAATATAAGTTACGGAACAGAGAGATCAATTATACGTAATCAAATTAATGCCTTCAGCTTATGCCAGTTTGAAGGGCTAATTAAATTACCAATTTATGCCAATAACAGAAGATCTATTTACAATATTATACCAATTCCATATAATATTCCTATACTAAATTATCCTGGTATTAATTATAATACCTAAGTAATGTTATTATTTATACATTAGTTACTGTGCTTCTGCTTAGCTTTTGAGTCGTGGTAATAGTTATACATAAATTAATTGCACCCTGAAAAAATATATATTTTAAACCAATAAGTCTTTTTTCATTTAGCACAAGTCACAATTTGTGAATAAAATACTGCTACATTAGTTTTCGATAATCACCGATTTCATATTTTTACAATAATTGCGGAAATTTCACCTGTTAAAAGGAGGTGAAATTTATTTTGTATAGATTTTCTCAAGATATTTATTTTATGGATTGACTTCTAACCTAGTTTATTTTAAGTTTTACAAAAATTACTAAGTTTACCTCAGGTAAGATGTATGCAAATACTTGCATAGCCTTTGAGGTAATACCACCTCATGTACCTTTAATATTTCCCGTAGCTTCTCGTAGCTCTAGAAAGCTGGAGGCGACAAGGCTATGAATGCTCAAAAGGTGGAATTAAATTGCTCTGACTTCGTCGGAAGCGTCTGACTGGATTTGCGCACCGTACTCCACGTCTCATCTGCCCACTTACCGGTGCATGCATATTCATTTAGATATTGCACTTGACTTCACTGTTCTCTCTCATATTCTGGTTAACGAGGAGATTCTTTTTCTTTTTAAATTAAAAGCTGCATTCATGAGACAAGCTTTTGCTTTTGTGAAGAGCAACTAAGGTACTTACTGAAAGTCACTTGCATGTCGTCTTATCGGCTGGGTACTTACTAGTTAGTAGCGGACACTAGTCACAAATACCTAGTATTTACTATTTAATCTCTCTTATTAGGGTATTGAACATTTTCAGAAAATGTATAATTATTGAAATAAAACACTTTTAACGGATACTAGCGCGGTTTTATTGAAAGTACTTTGGTAATTAGTTGCTATTTGGTTTGATTTTTGGTTTTCCCGACGTTTTGGCACCTTTGTTTAAAAGTGTTTTATTTCATGTCTAGTGAGCGCGTAAGCTTGAGAAGTGAATATGTATAATTATTGTTATTTTATGTGTTACAAAGTTGTCACACTTATGGAATTTGTAACTTCGATTTCTTTGCTTTTGGAGCGCAGAAAAACATTAAGATAAAATGTTAATATTTATTTAAGTTTTCTTATCCTCAATTTTTCATGAGCGACCGACTGATTTATCTTCCCAAAATAAAGTACCTAACAATAAGAACGTCGAAGTTTTTCTTCGCAACGCGAAATGTGTTGGAAGTTGTCTTGGCTTTTTTGAAGATATAATTTAGAAACAGTAATATGTTTTACACAACAAGTTTTGAAGTGTTTGCCAAATTAAAGTTTCTTTTTTATAGACAGATCCATTTTTCTCTGAGCGACCAAAAATATTATCGTATTTTTTAAAATAAGTTAATATTTAAAATACGTTAATGTTTTATCGGAACGTGTGGCATATTATACTTAAGTCTATAAGTTTGGCAGAATTGTGTGACTATTTTTATCAACTGTAAGTTGCAAGGTAATAACAAGTATCTCTTGAAAACGTTATTTTTCGACCATAATTGTATATTTACCTAACAATTGTTTCAGGTTGTTTCGCAGGACGTATCACTTGGGCCATACAGTAAATCCCCTAAATTGTATTAATATAGTACCTACTTGAGGTACCAATATGTATAAAATATAATATCACCTAATTTGACATAGTCAGCAAGGACTCCAAACGTCACATAGGTAATAGTAATATGATTTTAGACGTGTCATTGCAGGAGACGAGTATCGAGGGACATTTTAGGGATACGTGCCAAGGGTTAAAATAACCCAGCAACTTGCACATTCACCTTGAAATATGAAACCAATGACACAGAATATATAATAGTACTAACGTACAGAAGTCCGTCCCCGCGAAGACCATCAAATAATAAGCTACTCTCGCTGCACGGCAATAAAGTACAATTTCAAACTGCACTACGCTGCGTGGATAAAATTATATGCACCTACGAAGAAGAAAGAGAGGCGTCTCTTTCTGTCGCATAGCTCTGTCTCAACCGACACATTTCGGGGTTGCTACTCGCTAGTTACTGATATCATAGAAAACATTCGTTATGCCCATGAATAAACAATGAAATTACTAATAGGTACCTACTTATAAAATAAAATAAATCTACCTAATAGGTGAGCTGAGCATATTTAAAGAGCATAAATAATAAGTATTTCTAAGTAGTTAGAGAAGCTCGATGGCGCAGTGGTATAGCGCCTGGCCCAACGATTGCGGAGGTTAAGCAGCTTTTGCAAAGGTCGGTTATGGGATGGGTGAAAAAAAAATAGTATTTTTTAGCTTTTTTCTTTACTGGTGCCATATTTCGAACTTCGATACAACTAAGTATGTAAATATATATACAAAAAATACAATAAACTTTGGTAGGTAGGTAGGTACGTTAGTAATTAAGTATCAAAAACGAAGTGCATGCAGTTTCGCATTCGGCGCTTGACTGACTCGTTTCGTTCGTGACGTTCACGCGCTGCGCTCTCGTCGCTTGCACACGCCGCGCGTTTCGGTCGGCGCGGTGATATCCCTCGACAATGGCCCTCTTGGAGTGGGCCGCGAGCAATAGGCTAATATAAAAGTTTAAGCGCGGAGTGATACCTCCCTGCCAATGACATGTTATACGAATAGCATCATTGATGCTAATTCGCTCCAAAACTGCACTGATAAAACTGCTGTCGTTATTTTAGATAATATACATCCAAAAAGCATACGTTTTTTTTTATTAAATAGGAGACCAATGTCAGTTGTTGATTAATTATTTTGTAGAAAGAGAGTATAGAAAAGTTGATTTTGTAAGCAACTTTCCTCCAAAGAAATATTCATAAATCTATATTAATAGTTTGCCGAATGTATAAAATAGAAAACTTTATCAATTTTTCAACTGTGTACAATGTAAAAGTTTACAGACTTATGGCTTTTGTCATCTTCACATCTAAATTTAATTTATGTAGGGTCTCGGGAGAATTAACGAGCTTAAAAGAAAAATATAGCAACGTAAAACATTTCTACTTTAATTAGTAACCCAATACAGTGAAGTTGAAACATTCAAGTTTTTGCTGAGAAATTAACGTTATTCTTTTATAATAAAGTGAGAATTTCATCTGGAAAATTATACTTTGGTATTTAGAATTTGAGTCTCATTGCGTCGTACTGGCTTTGTAGGTATTTTGCAATGTTTTACTTCTGTTGCAACTTTTTCGCTTCTCATATTTTCAGCGTCAAAGCTTGTATAAAGTTTAAAAAAATACTGCTCATCGCTACTGTAATGTGGTATATTTTCAATTTTTTCCAACGAAAAGAAACTAAAGGTATCTGCTATTCTGTTTTTTAGTTTTGTCAGTATTGGTTTTTGTGGTTGTGCTTTGATTCGATATCGTAATTTATCAACCGTAGCACAATTGCTCAATGTCTTCAGAGCCTTATGATGTCGTTTACAAATTGTAAGTTTCTCTGTATTGGTTGTAGCGTCACTGGTTTCTGGTCGTTTTTGTACATTAACAGAAGATATAACAGTACTGCATTCCAAGTAGTTTACTCGCTGGGTGTTCGTAGTTCGACTGTTCCTTTTCACTAATCCATGGCATTGCGCAGATACATTTCGACGTTTTGTCTTACCGATCTCCACTTGTGTACTTGCTGGTTTTGATCTGGGTTCGGTCACTTTCTTGCTGCTTGTAACAGACAATCGGCAGCCAGAATCAATGTTGTCACTTACGTCATTGCTGGAACTCGGAATGACGTCGAGACTTCGGTTCCCGTGACGAGTGCTTGAGTTTGTAGCGATAGTAACATCTCCATGTTTTTTCAATATATGTTTCTGTATAGCATCTATTAAATGAGCCGATGGATCGTTAACGAGTTGCCCAATGCCCCAAAGGTACCCCGACATTTACGTTTATTAAGTTGTAAAATCACATGTAGTGGTACTAAAGTTTAAATTCTTCAAGCTGTAAAAAAATAAATAATAAAAATTAGTACTAGTAGTTGTATATTCAAAACTTTAAAAAATTATGTCATGTCAGGTACTTGTCAAATAGTGAAATGCTGTCAAGCACAGAGGAATTAATAACAACCTGTCAAGACTGAATTTTCCATAGATATAGTGAATTTTCTGTAGTACTTACCACAGAGGAAATAATCACTACGTTTTAGTACTTACGCTCTAGTATAAAAAAGAGTCTCCATAGTATCACAGTATACATAATATTAGTATCTTCCATGAGGAATCTACCACAGGGTAAAGAAAATCTTGTGTGAAGTTTTACTTTTTATCTTCATTAAGTAAACAGTGAACAAAATGTTATATTATAACATAACATTATGATAATATGTACCTACCTATGTGTTGTTCCTAAAAAGCTGCCAAGAAACTGATTGAGAAAAAAGATTGGATACCCAATTTAATAGATAGAAGCAACAAACGGCAGACCAGACGTCCAGCAATCATCTCGATAGCGACTAACTTTTTCCGAGAGCTATACGAAAAACAAAATAGCAGTCAACCTACCGACCTGACAGGAGGAGATGACGTACCGGATATATTACCAGCAGAAGTGGAGAAGGCTATAAAAACCCAAAAGAAAGACAAGGCACCAGGCTCCGACGGAATAGTTAACGAATGTCTCATCGCAAACATAGACCATCTTGTACCGATTCTTACTTATCTATTCAACGAAGTGCTGAAGAGCGAGATAATACCTGATCAATGGACAACATCAACCATAATACTACTGCATAAGAAGGGAGACAAAAATAACATCAACAACTACCGACCTATCAGTCTAATGTCAAATATTTACAAGATCTTCGCGAAGATTATTCTCAACAGAATTACTAAAACGTTAGATGAGAATCAACCGAGAGAGCAAGCGGGTTTTAGGACCGGATACTCAACACTGGACCATATTCAGGTTGTGAAACAACTTTTCGAAAAAGGAAAAGAATTTAATATGACATTTTACTGCTGTTTTGTTGATTACAGTAAAGCCTTCGACTCACTCGATCACGACAAGATATGGTAAGCGCTTAAAAATCAAGGTGCAGAAAATAAATATATCAGAATCCTAACTCCTACAGCAAGGCTAAGATCAAACTGGAAGAGGAAGGCAAATAAATCAAAATAGGAAGAGGTGTACGCCAGGGCGACCCGGTATCACCTAACTTTTTAAATTGGACTGGGAGAACTGTGGATTAACGATAAATGACGAGAACCTTTCGCACCTGAGATTCGCAGACGACCTGATAATCATCGCACCATCTAAGGAAGAACTAGAAACAATGTTAAACGACCTGGATAGAGTAAGCCGTGAAGTTGGATTGATTATGAATATAGAAAAAACTAAAGCCATGACTAATGGAAAACAAGAACCAATCTACGTTAATAACAACACCATTGAATATGTTAATGATTATATTTATCTTGGCCAAGTAATCTCTCCAACTGAACCCACTTCAAAAGAAATAGATAGACGTATTGGAAACGCATGGAAACAATATTGGAGTTTTAAAGAAATTATGAAAAACAAAGATGTAAGTATGACCATTAAAAAGAAATTGTTTGACACCTGCATATTACCAGTACTCACATATGGCTGCCAAACCTGGGCAACCAACAAAACCCACATTAAGAAACTTGAAACTAGCCAAAACGCCATGGAAAGGAGCATGATGGGAAATTTTACTAAAAACTTTTATTTTGTTTTTAAAAATAATTGGTACTGCATTTAAATGTTTTTGAAAAATCACCTGCCTTAACCAGGAATCGAACCCACCAAAAACGATTTTTTTTATTAATTTTTACGATAGGTATACCATTCGAAAGGGTTACTTATAAGGATTTTTTTTAAGTAACACAACATCTTAAATAAAAGGAAGACCATGAAATTTAACATTTAAATTTTAATTATTACGGATTGGTGTCAATTTGTATCGATGCGATTTTTAAAAAAAATATTTGAATGCAGTTCCGTTTCTTTTTAAAAACAAAATGAAGTCTTCTTTCAGCCTATCTTCGATATTTAAGGTACTTTCCCTCCGTGTGGCAAAGTTATGGGACACCCTGTATATCTACTTACATGATGGATGACTAAGCTGGGCTATCAATCAGACCCATTGATTAAAGGACTATAAACTACTCGAATAGTTGTATGTTTGGAATCTGTTCATTAAACCCACTCATAGTTTGGTATTTGTTATTAAAACTTGTGAGAAATTTGCTGATATTTAAAATTATTTTGATGTTCTGATTGAAATTATGTATAACTATATGTTTGAGATAAAATAAGCACACAACAACCCGATCAAGTCGAAATTAACCTAAAGTTTCAAATGTTATTCCAGTAGCCACACTTAAGTATTCTAGATATTTTTTTTAGAATAAATAAGTATGATTCTTAGTACTTAGGTAAAAATTGTGTAATTGTAATAATGAAAATAATTTAACGAAGTACACAGTGTACAGGAATAATTTATTAAAAATTTCATATTTTTTAAAACCTTTAGCGAACTTCAACTGTGGTCATAATATCAGCGAACAAAAAACGCAACTGAAAGGCAATAAATTCCAAAACAAGAGACAATGCTTTTAGTTTTCCTGCAACGTCTTTGCCAATTTCGAATAAAGATGATCCATAAAACTCCCTCGTTATAAAGCTTTTAGGGGTTCGTCAACACACCAGCCGCTGGGGGCAAAATGTTAGGGGGCCTCCAGACACGGTGCTTAGCATCGGCGATCGACGTTTCAGGCGACTTTATACCGCGCTTAATGTTTCAAAAATTTACATGATTGTACAGATTGAAGCTAACAATAACCTCAGTAAAATATAGTTCGTTGTAGAGTAGTTAACCCAGTAAAATTATAGTTACATCGGACCTTGCGTTAAATCCGGTAGTTCTGATTTTTTGCAGACTTGTTTATGATGTTAACCCAATGAATAATCCAAGTTTGTGACCTCGAGCGCCGAACGCAATTAAGTCAAAAATTGAAAAAACCGCGTAAATTTTTGGCGATTATAAATAAAAAGGACAGTTTTTGATAGTAGATACCTTCTCAACGTTTTTAAAGGAGACTAAATTTGCTACGTTCGGCTTGCGATCGGCTCTCGAGGTCACAAACTTGTATTATTCATTCGGCCAACATAAACAAGTCTGCAAAAAATCAGAATTACCGGATTTGACGCAAGGTATACCCCGTACTTTCAGGCCACAAATTGGACCTACTTAAGGCAAGTGCTAAAAGTGGCCACTTTTTGCTGTTTTGCCTACTACTACAACGAACTATGATTTTGTACATGTAGCATACGTTAAACATCGATCGCGGCAGTCGAGTTGCTTAAAACAGCGACTGATTTGAACGGTTGAACGCTGGTGTCGGCTACAATTTGTCATTTTTGATACGTGTTTGATAACGTGACCGGAACAAACGCAGCACGTCGCCAAAACGGGATGCAGCTTCGAAGCAGTCGATAAAACGCTAATAAGTCGAGTCGCCATATTTGACCTTTGAAAGTTTTTTATTTTTGATGTGAAGACAGATTATCGATTTCTAAGTTATTTTCAAATGTGTGCTTTATGAACAGTCGGAAATTTCGTGTCGATTTATTTGATGAATTTTTACTACGAAATACTCAATTCCTAAAACAAGAGTTTTTCAAATAAATAAGTTGCGCCACGACCGGACTTAATCGCTAAAGCTAAAAATATCGTGTCTGCTGTGGCACTTGCCGATTTTATTTAGGTAGGTACTTCCTTTGTTTAAAGCCATATGATTACTGCTACATGGCTCTCCGCATCTCATGGATTGAAATTGACAAAAATAATGATAGGTACTAAAATAGTTTTTCCGCATAAATTTAATTTAGATACGTTTTGTTCGATATAATTTTCGTATTTAAGTTTACCTTTCTCTATATTCGTTTTGTGACTGTGTTCTCAGTTGTTTTAATGTTACTACTAACCTTTACTATACATTTATTTGTTTATGTTGAATAAGAAATCATTTTATTTCATTAAGAGGTCGACTTTCTCCGACAAAATACATAATTATAAGTATTTCGAAATTGCTCATACTTAAATGTGTTATGGCTTTGATTTTTAATGTACAGTATCACTGTTATTATAAAGAGCGTCGCTTTGAGGCTTCTTATAATCACATTTAGTACAACGCTTCTCCTATTTATTACACAAAATGTAATTAAATACATTCTGTGACGGCGTTACGTTGAATAATTAACAAAGATGCAAAGACTTCTATGTTGTATTGTAATTGGAGTCTTTGCAAAGATGTTTTAAGAGGAATTTATTTTCCTTGTCCTATTGTGGGAATAATAAAGTTGAAACACACATTTAAGTGAATATGTTTCAGAATGTACAAGTAAAAGTGATATGTGATAGAGTGTTGTATAAGAAACATTGACTTAAGTAGGTACGATAGACGGCACGTTGGGCTTTCACAATCTGTCAAATTCCTTCAATCATTTTTAAACTTTAAGTCGAGCAGTTTGTGGTTCAAAATTCATTGTAGATTTTTGACAGTTTTGTATAGCTTGAATGCTGCCCACTGTACTAAAACTATAAATTGATTCGCTGATTGATTGATTGTTGGCATATGCGCGGTAGAGCCCCCTAACGGCTAAAAGCAAAGACACAATTTTTGGACGGTAGATACCTTTATGGTGTAGGTGAGCACAAAGAAATGGTTTTCGAAAATTCCCGTAATAAACGGTGCTACAAGGTGGTCCAGTTTGTTTTTGAAGGTAGAGACACCATTTATGGAGGGTAGATGTAGATACCTTTCATGGTGTCGGTGAGCTGAGCAGTAAGAAAGGGTTTTGGAAAATTCCCGTTACACAGGGTGCTACAGTGTGTTCCAGTTTATATGTATATGAATTTTTATGGGAAAATTTCATTGTGTTATGTAATGGACAAGGCAAATAATCTTTAAGTATACGTAGACAGGTATAAAAATATATTCTGCAACTGATTCACTGGCGTAAAATCATACACGAAGGTACGGTCGAGTTCATTAATATGTTGGCACTTTTGACAGCTCATCAACCTTTTTGGCTTTATAATAAAGGTCAACAGCCTGTCAAAAATGCCAACATATTAATGAACTCGACTGTACCCACAGAAGAAATAATCACTAGACTCTACCAATAGTCCAAACGGTTGCCCGATTTGTAACTAAGTATTTGTACTATTATGTATTCTGTGGTATAGCAAGAGTAAAAAAAACCGGACAAGTGCGAGTCGGACTCGCCCACTGAGGGTTGCGTACAAAGTTGGTACTTAAATAAAGATTAGATTTTTCATGATTTCATTACAAATATAGAGTTTCAATTTTTTCCCTGTTCTTTTAGCATGAGACAATATTACTTACCAAATTAGTTCTAGGTCAACGGGAAGTACGCTATGTATTTTAATTCCCTTGAGAGTGTAGAGATATGCGTTTTATGCGGCATTAACGGCCGCATCTTTTTTTACTTTAACGTAGAAGTTTGTTCTTTTACAGCTTCAAAGGTCCGTCGATTTGGTTTTAATTTCAATTTGATATCTCCACGCGTACTTGCCATAAAGGATTTTGACAGACCAACGGACAGACATGCAGATAGTTTATGATTAAGTAACAAATGAATAGTTTTCAGATTTTTCCTCGTACTTATAGTATAAGAAGATATTACTTGCCAAATTTCATAGTTCGTTTTTCCTTTTGAGGAACGGAACCCTAAAAACCAAGCGAACAAAGGCATGGAACAAAAAATAAGGTCCACTGATAAATACCTAGGTAGGTATATTGGTAATCCGTGACTTTCAAAATAAATGCACAACCATCCTAATCACGCGAGCGAAGTCGCGGGCAAAAGCTAGTATTCATATTTTATTCTATGAATCTCGATTATTTCGATATTCGAACATTCAAATCCGATAATGGACTTTCAAAATGGCTGTGCCCAGAGACACACCACCTGTCGAAAACTATTAACTTATGTATATTAGCATAACAAGGTACCTTACCTACCTACAGTGAATGTGGATGACCACCTAACACTATACACATAGGGGCATTGCGTGACAATTATTAGTTATTATGCGTACTAATATTATAATTGGAGAGTAACTCTGTCTGTCTGTTACCTTTTCATTCCTTAACCAATGAATGAATTTTGATGCATTTCAATGCAATTTCTATTAAAATACGTGTTACAAAAAAATCAGCTGTTTCAAAATTAATAACTAAAATATCAAAATTTATAAAACAGTTTTTTTAAATAGCTTTTTTCCTCGCGATTTCAGAGTTGGTCCCAAGTGATGGCCACTAACTACCATATTCGGCATTACGCGTTTTTTTGTAACACGTATGGGACCTGACGTATGAGGAGCTCGGTGGCGCAGTGGTTTAGCGCCTGACCAAGCGATTAAGCAGAAAGCGAAAGTTAAGCAACGTTCGCAAGGGTCGGTCATGGGATGGGTGACCAAAAATTTATTATCTCGAGCTCCTCCGTGCTTCGGAAGGCACGTTAAGCCGTTGGTCTCGGCTGCATTTGCAATCGTTAACACCCACCAATCCGCATGGGCCCGCGGGGTGGGTTATGGCCCATCCTCTTTACCACCCATAAGGAAGGCCTGTGCCCCAGCAGTGGCGACATCAAAAATGGCTGATGGACATGGGACCCGAAACACAGTCAACGTGGGCGAAGTCACGGGCAGCCGCTAGCAGTAGGTATATAATAAAGTTATACAACAACGTGACTACAATGCGGGATCAGTCATTTAGACCCAAAAGTTAAAACTTATTAAGGTAGCTACGTAAAACAACTTTCCATAGTGATAGAAATTATCGATCTCGAAATCTGTTGGGAAACATGTTAAGTGAAGTTTTCACGCAAACAATTTTAAGGTCAAATGATGCTCTGTTAGTCTAAAGATAATTGCTTAAGTTGCCATTGTTTTCGTGGGGTTTAAGGGGGGAGATGAAAGCTGAACGGCGGGTATCGGCAAAGTTACTTTCCAAGTGTAAGCGTTTTGAATAAAGGTTTATTAGTGGTTCTGTTTATAGAATTTCTTATTGGTTTACTTAGTGATAACTGATTCTTTTACTTACATTGTAATCGTATTCTCGTACATAAATATTGCACTCTGTAAACTATGGTTTTACTTAATATTATAATTTCACATTAAGAAAGCGTGGTATTGTTTTACTTGTAAACTTTTGTAACTTTTCTTCATAATCCATCACTCAGCTGTCGAGGAGTACTTCCTCATTTTGATAAAATAGTAAAAAGAAAAAAACCATTGAATTTTTTTTTAAAGAAATGTCTCGGTAGCTTATTAGCGGTCCGAGCAGCCTGGATATAAGGTTATGGGTTCCATTCCCATCTGTGGCCCTACCATGAGTTGATGCAAACTGTTTACGTTACCGTAAACTATCGGATATACTGCTCACAGTCAGTGCGAGTGAAAGAGACAAAACGATAGTTTACGGTAACGTAAACAGTTTGCATCAACTCATGGTAGGGCCACTGATTGATGATAAACGAGTTGCTTTTAGTTATAAATTTTAGAGTTAAAAAGTGATTATGGGGTAAGTATGAAAGTTGACTCTATTACGAGAAATAATGTTGTACACTTTCATAAGTATTTATAACGACGTTAAAGTTATAACAATCACTCATAAGTCATAACAAAATGCACAAGCCGTAATAGTAGATTGTTATACAAGACGCTAAAATTACCCATTGCATACGAGGTATTTTTATTCCCGAGCTTTAGCGAGGGAATAAATAAAAACCGAGTTACAATGGGTTTTAGCGTCGTGTGTTACACTATACTTTTCACTACGATTGCGAGAAAATAAAATACAATATTAAATAGTTTATACCTAAGTACTTACTTCCGTAAACGAATCCACTCGTTTTTCTATCCTCCACTTCATAAACTTTTTGTACAATATTTAAATAAATTATTTGTGCTTGACGGCAGAAGATTAAAATTATTTCTTTCCTATTACAGTCACACAATTCAATCACTTTGTAATTATAAAAAAAATCTAAAGATTTCGCGCCATGGTACCATTTTTTCATTTCTGCTGTAGCAGCTCAACAACACAAACACGCATTCTACGATTCACTCTGTACACAGAGTATAAATAAGTCTATGATTTCACCGAAGAGATGCTTTTAGTTCCAATTTCAAAAATAAGAATGAGAAACTGGGGGCCTATTACGAAACTTGGTCACGATAGTCGTCCGCAGTTCGTCGGTTATAGTTATTACAAATATTTTCAATGTGGCTATCGTAGTCCATAGTCTATTGAACGAATAATGACGGATCCACTAGAGAGAAACTGTCAAATTTACGCAATCACTTTGCAATATCGCATACGCAAGTGCTTTGTAATAGAAATCAATCAGAACGAAGCACGGACGCAGCCGCGTGTATCGCATTAAACTTTTCGTAATAGACCCCCAGTATTAAGTCGAGCTAGTTTTTATTCGTGATTATGAATAAAGACTTTTTCGTTTTAGTACGCTCATTGGTAATAGACAAACATTAAAAAAGAAAAAATTTTATCCCCTAGGGCTTATTATGCTATTTTATCTCGACTCTTGTACGTTACAATGACGCACTTTTTGAGCAAGAGGAGTGAAAAAAGGATTTATAGGCTCGTATTATAGAATCAAACTCAAACTCAAATCTCTGCTTGAGCCATCCCTTTCTAACTATTCAAGCAGAGACTTAAGTTTGAGTTTGATTCTATAATACGAGCCTTAGTTTAGAATACAATGAAGCATTTTATAGCTGACTCGGATAAACATCTTTATTCGTGCCAACATCTTCTTTATGACGCGGGAAGTGTTAACCTCTTAACGCTAGTCTAAGCGCGTTATAATGTGTTAACGAATGTCATAAAGCTACAAAGATGTCCGTATAAACGGTGAGTACTTGACTTGATAACAACATAATACTCTTATGAGGGTCATACTAAGGCTTAATGCCATTTAATTATCGCACTAAGGTTTTCATGCGTTGAGCCCTGGCCTCGTATGCCAATATTGAAGTAATTGTTTGATTAACTATAGTCTAAAACTCTTTAATATATACTTGCAACCTATACTCGCTGCTCATACTGCATCAAAATAAGCTAAGAGTGAAATTACAAAATCTTATTTTAACAGTGTTAGTTTGCCTCTTGAAATGAAATAAGTAAGTACTGAAATAATTGAACTAACTAAGTAACTCTGACTTAGAACAGGATTTGAAACTTTCCTTTGAAAATGTTATTTTCAGGATTTGGAAGAAAAATGTGAGATCGTATAAATAAGAAGAAAAGGTGATAACTCAATTTTTTGTCAGCAAATTGGGGAACAAGAAATATTAAAGGGAGCTGTCGTTATTGACATTTGTAGATATTCATTTGAGTCTTTGAATCATTGGTGACAATGAGCGAATTAAATTGGATTTTCTTAGCGCCATCTTTTGGGAGATTGACGCATTTATAAATTTCAAGCGTATAAATTGAAGATAATTTTAGAATAAGTACCTAATCAGTCTTTCAAAATAATTACGATTTTTATTCTCTGTCAAAATCAAACTCAAAACGACAATTTACGCCATTTGTAACTCAAGAACGGATGGACCGATTTAAATGAAATTTGGTTGGTACACAGTTAGGACCTGGATTAACATAATAGGCTTTACTTTATATCCTGGTCAGAGGTTCCCTAGGATCATATATGTAATATAATAGGATTCATTATATATGTATAATAATAATGTTAACCTATAAATAACGTTCGGCGCTACATCCTAATATTAAGTATAATATTAGGATGTAGCGCCGAACGTTATTTATAGGTAGGCTTTCATTGTTTCAAGTAAGTATACTTGAACACAATGAAAGCCATTTTAGCGCCAGTGCAATTCTGTAGATGAGGTACTAAAAAAGTTAATAGTCATTAATAATCGTCATCTGTCGTCTCATACGGGCCTAAAGAGCAAACCGGTTGAAAAAATAAATAGGCACATCAGTTTGATATAATTTACTTGGGGCAAACAAAAGTCTGTCAAAGTAGAAAGAAGGAAATGACTAGGAATCAGTTTAGCAGACTTCGTTTATCGCGGAATAGGATCAATGAAAATGCGACAACTGTTTGAACGGGGCGGCACCGAAATAGCTACGCGTATGTTATCGGAAATCGTCGATCAGTAGCGAATGATTAACTCTACTTACCCCCTTACTAATAAAGATAGTATAGCAGATGTATAGTTACACAGTGTTTTGTCACTTTCTTTTCAATGTCTAACTCAAATAGTTTGACAGAGAGTAACCATTGTGTAACTATACATCTGCTATAAAATCTTTATTAGTAAGGGGGTTAATAATAATATGTTGTGTCTTTCTCTTTAGTTCCAAAGTTTGACAAACATGACATGAGGAGGTGACAAGAGATTTACCTGACGATAAAGTTACGCCAAGATGATCCGTTACAAAGTGTAGCACAAGACTGTTCCGTTCAAAATAACGTGGCGAGGCTGATCCGACATAATAAAAAAAAATAAAAAACCCCCGACACCAAAAAGCTAACTCTTAATAAGTTTAATTTGAAGTTAAACTTAATATTTGGCGGCTATTTTTTGCTGCCATTTTGTTTTTTTTATTGCATCTTGACCAGGGTGTTCATTATTTTAGTAAAAGCACCACCTCTGTATCTTTTACCGTTTCAGCAGGCATAGGTGACCATCTCCATAAAAGGCTGGATCAATTTCCATCAAACGTGGCTAAGAAACACCTCGATATTTAGCTTATAATTAAAAAAAAGTATTGAAATAGCTTGTTCCGTTTAGGTACTACGATGATACGAAAAATACAGGTAAGATTCTCACTTGAGCAAATGAGTGCAAAAAGAAAAATAACTTATACAAAAAGGCAATATGTTGACTTTATCCAGAGCTCTGCCGAAACACGGCGCACTTAATTTATAACGACGCATGTGGCAGCGGGGAACCCGACACCAAACATTCGATGTTATACTTAGGCCTTTATTATGTTATTAACGTTCGCCATAATAAATTTTCTTCTTTTGCTCCAGTTAACCTTTTATTTTACACCAGAATTAGGTTAATTATCTACAGAATTACTAAATTCACGAAATCGTTTCAATATCGATAGATTCAGGGTGTGATAGTAGTGATGATCACATTTTATATTTCCGACAGTCGAGTACTAGTCCCAGAATTACAGTAAGTACCTACATAAATACTTAATTTTAAACAGCTCCAAATCAAATTGGCATGGCGGGATGTGTTTCACAAAATGTAGATATTTAAATATTTTATTTCTGTTTTAATGCAGAAAGTAAACTGTAAATAAAAAAACTATCTCTGAACTCATTGAAGTTCCAAGCAATACCTTATGGCACAAAAGCCCAATGTTTTGTTGAACCTTTCTAAACAAATATTATTCTGAAGTTCTAAGTATCTTTTCGTACATTTCAAAGTTTTGGTTTAAATAATACTTCATCATGAACAACTGTTTGTTTGGGAGTAATTAAAGATTAATTGGATTCAACAATCATTTTAAGTCATCATAGCTCATAATAATACTATGATGGCATAAAGTTTTTGGCAGAATGATCAATTCGCATAATATTAATTCTTCTTCTTCTTATGGTGCCTCCCCAAATAGTGAAGGTTGGCAGTCAGCTCAGCATACTTGTTTTTGTCCTTGGCAAGGCTAAAGTTAGTAGGTATACCCTATGTTCTTATTTGTACTGTACATATGACAATGAGATCCACAAGATGATTTATATGCACAACAAACAAACGAACTCAATTTCGCAGTAATTAAATCTTCAGTATATAATATTTTCAATGTTATTTAGATATTTTTGTAAGAAAAGCTGGTAAAATAATTAATGTACGAATAAGAATTTTATTTGAAAAATTGGCTTAATGAAGATTATATAAATAAGGCAATGTTTTCATGATCCTGTTTTACATTAGTCCTATAAAAACACCAAATATATCATCTAAAATCACTCAAGAACCAATATTTTCTTGAAAAGCACGACGCCGGAAAATCCATATGTATTTTTAGGGTGTCCTGATAATTTATGAGGTTCTTCATCACCATCAGGGTTCCGTGACATGGGTATTTAATATGGCGGTCTGCAAACAAAGCGATTGGACTGGTGGTATTCGGACTGGGCGACTGGCTAAGCTAATCGTAAGCATAGTACCATAAGTTAATCAGTAATGGCAGTTTTCATCTTTGCCAATGAGACGTCATGTGACCGTACCCCGTAGCACGTAACAACAAAAATAACGCGCGTAAAATTCTTAGCGTTGAATATTCTTCAGTATTTACCTACCTACTTATAGGTACTATTATTACATTTGATTTTTTGCCGAACCGAATTGCTTTGATTTCAATAAGTAGGTACATGTTTAGCCTATGTATGATAAATATCATAATAATACAAAATATCCTCCGAATTTTCGTGATTTTAATAATTATATAAGCCATTCTGATAAATGATTCAGTTATGACTATTAGTTTCCGCCCACGACTTCGTCCGCGTGGACACTCGGAAAATTCTTAGGGAACCTTTGATCGGGATTAAAAGGATCCTATGTTCTTATCCAAGCTATAAACTATGTGCGTTTCAAATTTCATCCAAATCCGTTCAGTCGTTTTTGCGTTATTGAGTAACAAACATCCAAACATCTTAATTTTTACATTTATATGTAGGATAAATACTATAATAAGTATGTACTATTTTAATTAGGGTTCAATAAAATAAAATTGATGTATAACCATTTGAATTAAGTCATTTGCCACTCGCCATTTTGAAAAGGTAATTAGTAATCATTGACTTTTTCACCTCAAACTGCTAAATCACAAAAAGTTCCTTTAAAGTGCATATACAGCGATTCCTTTGTTCAGCACTCTTGAAATCCAATATTAGCCATTCTGCTAGTTTGCATTTTTTTATTATTCTTCAGCCAGACTCCGAGATAATGCAAGATGGGATAAACCCGCTACCTTACTATTTTCGAAAAGTAAGTATTTATGTAGGTACATAAAGTACTCTATGTTGAACGCGTTTCAATATAAATTGAAGACATAGGGCGTTCGCGCACTTACTCGGTTTCGGTTCGAATTTGATACGAAAATTCTCACTTCGAGTCGTTTTTATTATCAGGGTTGCCAGATTAGGGAGTTTTGGCAACTTTGAGGAAAATTTTAATTATTGGGGGAATAGAAAATTTTCTTTGTTAAGCGCTTTCTAAAACGATCATTTGCAAATTATCAATTTAATATTATTTAAATAATTACAGTAAAAGAAATCATAGAACTTAAATTATTTTTGTTTTCATTGTTTAAAATCAACTAGAAACATTTGCAGTAAATAATCAACACAACTAAAACTTAGCTTAAAATATCAGGACATTTTTAGAAGAAATCTGGCTTGTTGGCAAGATTTTATAGGTTTACTATCCAGCAGGTAACCACTATCTAGATTCTAGTCTATCTAGTTTCAAATACGAATCAATAACGGATAAGTGCGCGACGCTAGGACGAGACATTTTGCGGCCATCTTTTCACGCATCGAATTCAACCGAAACTTACTCGAAGTTCGCAAACGCCCTTATAGATAAAGTAGTTAGGTACGTTAGTATTGTTTCAAGGTATGCTGAATAGTTTAATTTGAACAGTTCACATAATACAGGCGTGTTTATTTTGCTTTGATTAATATAAACATGGCTGTATGTTCGGCGGCGAAGTGGTGTTTTGAGACTGATTAAGATGTTTTCATTGAGTTCAGTTGAGTGTTCGCTGTTCTAAGTCAACTTTGTACCTAAGTAGTCTGTGCGTGTGTGTGGGTCTTATTTATCTGTACCTACCCCTAGTATGAATATCTATCGAGAATAAAAACGCGCGTTTTTTTTCTCGATAGATGTTCGTGCTAGGGGTAGGTACCAAATTTACGCAGAAATTTTACAAAAGTTAAAAACAGCTAACGACGGATTTTTTACTTATAAAAAAAATTCTAACCCTACACAGATTCACAACAACTTATAACTAGTGGTACTATACTAAATAATATACTAGAAAAATAATATACTAGTGGTACTTGTCGCTTTCCCCTGGTGGAAAAATAAATTATATGCACATATTATAGGTAAACTAGTAGCTCTGTGAGCTGTAAAACTCGCGTTTTTAACTTTTTTTTTAAATGGCTGAAATATGATTTTCCCCCGTATCTACGCCATTTTGAAAAAAAAAAAACAAAAAACCTGAATCGACAAAAAAAACCATGTAAGTACTTTATTTATTTAAGATATTATAGAACCTGCTTACAAATTGAAAAAAATAGTTTTTTTTCATATAAAAAAACACACCTAACAACAAAAAAAATACATAATTCAATCGACAAGAAAAGCCTTGCTGCACAATAAATATTGCATTAAATAATTAATTCCCATTAATTAATACATTGTCCGTAGGTACCATAATAAGTATTTAAATTAAAACAATTTAAAGTTATTTGTTCAACTCGCAGATTGAAATAGGTACCTATGAAACCTTTAAAAAGTAAGGTTTTTTCCTAAAACAAAGTTAATTAACTCCAAGGTCTGTGGTTGGTTCCCGAAGAACAGCCTGTAGACACTAAAATATTTATCAAAGGCCTATCCAAACTACCATTTGAAAGGATGGTAAACATGCTTCCTAGAAAAATTAAGTTTAATTATTCAGTGGGCTAATTCTGCCCGCACCCAACTGTACCTTTCTACGCAGTGTACGTAATATGTAAGTAAATTTATTAATTGAGGATGAAATTTATTTTATTTTATTTTTATTTTTAAAAAGGACACCAACAGCGCATGCATTACCACAATAAAAAAAAATACATAGTTGAGTACATGTTCTGATGCATACACCTTTACAGGTGACACGACATTAGCATTAAAATCTATTTTAAATGAAATCAATATTAAAATACATTCCTCAAGTCAAATTACATTAAAAAATACATTAAAAATTAACACAATAAAAAGCTAGCAATACCTACATAGTTATAATAATCAATTAATTGTCTAAAAACTAAAAGTGAATTTATACATTAAAAACATTATGGTAAAAAATTAATTAAATTATTGAACAAGATTAATAAAATAAAATAATCAATAACAGTAAAATAAATAATTAAAAAAAAAGTGTACAGAAAGAGAATTTATTATTACAAATGCACAAACTTAACACTCGACGTGGCGGTCTGTCGACTGGTAAAAAGATTGCATAAGTTTGTTACGAAACAGTCGAAATGAGTCGTGAAATATGTCAATGTTATCAATGGTTTTAACCGCACTAGCGTAACAATCAGTCATTCTTGCAATAGGGGCATGCGAACCTAGATTGGTACGTGATGGCGGACCTCGAAGGAGCTTCACTATTGGATGGCGGGGCACTTTATAGGGAACAGATAGCGATAAATGCTCAAGCAGGTCACAGCAACCAGTTTGACCGTTTACTATTTTATGAAGATGAAGCAAATCATGCACGGTTCGTCGAATCTTTAAAGAAGTTATCTGGAAGAATCCTAGCCTTTGATCGTAAGGACACCTATGGGACACACCTCGGGAGATGAAAGCAAGATGCCTTGTGAATGACCGTTGAATAGTCTCAAGTCTCTGCGAGTGCACCGTGTAGGATGGGTTCCATACCGAACTAGCATATTCTAGGTGACTGCGAACAAGTGAATTGTAGAGTAAAATCTTAGTTCGAACATGAAAGCCCTTCGCACTCCGTTTGAGAAAACCTAGCATTCGTGCCGACTTCGCAACGATATTGTCAATGTGAGTTACATATTTTAATTTGGTGTCCAGAGTGACTCCTAGATCACATACCTCACTAACCTCTGCCAATTGCATGCCCAAGAGGTTGTATTTATACGATAGAGGTTTCTTTTTTTTTTTTTAATATTGAATTTAAATATTGAATTTAAGCCAAATTATTGTCCTTTTATATATTTTATGTAAAATGACTTCGCTTGAGACAATCTTACAGTTTTCATGTCTTAAGACAAAAGCTCCAAAACAAATAAAGAAAAGAAAAAAAAAACATTACCTATCTAGTTTAGACAGAGTACTGCAACGCGACACAGACTAATTTTGCTACATTACCCTAAAAATTAAAAAAAAAACAAAAACCCGCCTACATAAAAGTCGACTGAAGAGATGGAAGCAAGATTAAATATTGAAGGCAACATAATAACATGCAGTCGGAGGCGCGCATAAAGAAAGTGACATTATAAATGATTTGAATTGTATGCCTCCGACTGCATGTTATTAATTTATTATGTTGCCTTCAATATTTAATCTTGTTTCCATCTTTTCAGTTGACTTGTCTTTTTATGCAGGCGGGTTTTTTTTATTTATTTTTTTATTTATCTCTTTTTTGTTATTATATATTACGGTCATGAATACCTTTTTGAAATCCTTATAATAAGCCCTTTAATTTGACACCCATATTGTAGTACTCTAAAAAGAATTTTTTTTTACTACGTATAAAGCCCCGTACAGCCACCATGTTGGTTTTTATAACGCTGCTTTCTTATGAACACTTGGGCTGACAAGACAAATCTAACTATATCTTAATAATAGAAATCCGTTCAGCCGTTTGAAAGATATGAGGTAATAAAGAATATTACATACAAACAAACATACTTTTACAAGATACGCGCGAAAAACATAACCCTCTTGCAGTCGGGTAAAAAGGAGATGTTTCTGTAACTGTAACACTGATGGAATAGCTCCTTTATGACAGTGTCTACCGTCTTATTGTCATGTAAAAATCTATTTGAAAAAATATAATCTGTAAGGTTTCTAAAGATATAAAATATATGATAAAGTTTTGGGTCTTTTGTTACGAAATACGTGTAAGTATTTAGCAGTGAGTAATTCTCTCTTTGTTCTTGTTTCTGATGCTTAAAAAGGTATCTAAGATAATAAACCCACGTCAAAACAAAGGCTTTGAAATATTTCCCTTTTATAAAATCGTACGAGTGAAAAAATTTAAAGTAAGCCTTTAGTTACGAAGTTAATTACCCATTTTTAAAGATACTTAACTGGTTTTTCAGTAATAGCCGTGCAGAAGTTTTCGACCGAAAAAAATAAGTTAAGTCTAAAAGGTACAGAATTATCGTCTATTATTATTTTACCATCAATAGGCACCTAGTTGCCTACACACAGTTTAGAAATGTTAATGTCTCTTAAAACATTATTTTGAAAATACTTACCGTGATTATCTAAATAATGATAGAACGTCCACAGTTACGTTGTTCTACGAATTCTCTTTTGAAACGTTTTTTGTTGTTGTGGGAAAATATTTTCCTTATCTAAAAGCACAAAAGGACTTGCGTAAATAAATAATGTGGTAATGTGATGTTGATGTGACTTAATAAGAGTAGATACCCTATCATATACGTACAGTACAACCGTAATAAAATTATATGGCATCGTCGTTCATTCGATGTTTGATCGTTTCGGATTCTAGTATCAATAAAGCTTTGCCTGTTGATACAAAATTCATCATCCATTTTTTATATCTTGGCAATATCATCTATTTTAGGTATATAACCTTCTTAATAATAAACTGGAGATACTTATTTTAGTAAGTACTTATTTTTTATTTTTGTCTAAAACACGTCTTGAATCCTATTTTTGCATCGGGGTAACAAAATTACTTTATAGGTGAGGATTATTACCTTTAGTCATTGTTTTTTTATCATCTTGTATTTTTTTATCATCTTGTATTTTTTTATATACCTAAGAACGTCGATAAAGCTTCATTCCTTTTTGTTACGACTACATTTAATAGAGTTCGATTGTCGATTCCAATTTCGTAAATCGAGTTCCAATGGCCTCATTTGCTGCTAGCAATGGGATTGTCAAAGTACGCTTTCTTGGGTCGTGAATTGTTGGGATTTGGGAAGTAATATGGTTATTGAAATTGGTGGGCAGCATTCGGGAAGCTTCGAAAAATCTTCGCGTCCGACTTACCTCAGTGTCTCAAGACGAAAGTCTATGAACAGTGTGTGTTGCCAGTGATGACTTACGTCAGTGAAACGTGGTCGCTAACTATGGGTCTCATAAGGAGGCTCAAGGTCACCCAGCGTGCAATGGAGAGAGCCATGCTCGGCGTTTCCCTGCGTGATCGAATCAGAAACGAAGAGATCCGCAAGAGAACTAAAGTAACCGACATCGCTCGAAGGATTGCTCAGCTGAAGTGGCAATGGGCGGGACACATAGCGAGAAGAACCGATGGCCGTTGGGGCGGAAAGGTTCTGGAATGGCGACCACGCACCGGACGGCGCTCCGTGGGTAGGCCCCCGACAAGGTGGACCGACGATCTGGTGAAGGTCGCGGGAAGCCGCTGGATGCGGGCAGCGCAGGACCGATCGTCGTGGAGATCCTTAGGGGAGGCCTATACCCAGCAGTGGGTGTCGTGCGGCTGATATGATGATGATGATGATGATGGTTATTGAAAATTCCCGTGGAATGTTTCGATGTGCTGGAAATGCATTGAAAAAAAATATTTTTTTAGTTTAGTATTACAGTTTTTAATAGTTTAAGGTAAGGTAGATTTACAAACTAGCCTAGTAAATACTTTGAATACAACCTTTCCCATTTACCATCGCAGGCTTTTAGTAGATCTAAGTTTTCGTAATTATGCGTCGGCGTGACGACCCGTAATTGCCCTACAGAATTTAAAAAAAGTAAATTAACCGTCCTTAATTAGCGAGTTTTAAAAGTTCTTCGAAGCTAATAAGTAGAAATAAAAATAAATTATATTCGGTAAAAAAATATTAATTATTAGTTTTTATCCTGATAAATCGCATAAGATTTAATGCTTCATTGAATGCTAGTTTTCAGTTTTCATACGCAAACTAAGATTATTTAAGTTTCTTGTTGTTATTGTTTAGTAGGAGAAAACTAAAATATTGAACGGTGTCTGAAACATTTCTCATTAGGTAAATATATTTAAACAGTCTTAATAAACACGAATACTAAATCTATGGTGCGGTAAACCACATTCCTTACAAAGGAGCAACGATTTATCTCTCAGATGCTGTTGCGATTAAGACACTCGAAACTGTATACACAAAATGGTTGGAGCATACAGACACTTCAGTTGCCATTAAACATTTAACTAGATCTAACGCTCGAAACCGCAAGAGACGCGGCTTTATTTGCATAAATCGAAATTCTACAATCAGAATTTAACAAAAAGTATTTGATTTTCTCTGATAAACTAGGAATTTAAATAAACTTTAATCGTCTCTGTGGTCTAGTTCGCTCACCCGTGTAAGACGCAGGGATCCTGGGTTCGATTCCCAGGGGGGTACAATTTGTACTCGGTTTGGTTGGTGGTAGGGCTTATTTCAAGCCGCCTGGCCTAGCTACCACCATCTTACCAAGTCTGACGCCATAAAAACAATTTAAAAATTTTGGGTTCCAGCAGATATAGGTAAGATAGCCGTGGTTCCTCAGTAATGAGGATTCAAGGTGTAGTGCGCTTCCACCTTCGGCCTTAGCGTCACTTAACTTCAGGTGAGGTCAAGGCCAAGCACTATAACCCCGTTGAGCATAAAAAAAAGAATGAATATAATTTTTATTTTACTTATAGAACATCAAACGACATTTGTCAACTTTTTAAACTCATCAATCATTTGAAAAGCTAGTCGCCCAACTAGCCATTTTGCTTACATTTCTAAATTTTAGATAATAGTAAGTAGTTAATCCATTTCTCACATAGGTACCTCAGCACCTGAATAATGTTATTTTAGGTAGGTAAAGTTATTAATTTCATTTGAAACTTGTATTAAATAAAGCTTATGTGAGCTCACGCGAGGCTCTAAATCTAAAGCAATCAATCACTATGGCTATAGCGATAATCACTCAATTTCTTCTATAATGGATTAACCTCGATCTTTAATAATTTAGATTCTATACAGCCCGATTGCTTCATATTCTCTTATTTGAAAATTGAATTCGTCTTCATCATCTTTAAAATACTAGTGATTGGTAAGCTTCACTGCAGCAAGAATACCATTCTTCATACGTTTAGAAAACCAATTCCAGTCCCATATCTCTTGGGAAAATTTCGGTGTTAGATTTCTAGCCGATATTCAGGCCCGTACCGTGTCTGATTGTTATAGCAGTGCACCCAATCAATGTTTCATTTCCAAATTGGCAATCAACACAGTTGATTTCAGAGTCGGACTTTCGCTCAATACCGAAAAGTACATCGTAGTTACATTACATTTTTACAAGCTTTTATTTAACTTGCAATGTATGTATGTAACAATGTTTGTTCTGGTGGAATCTTGCTAGGTACTCAATTTTGAAGCAGATATCTTCAACCGATTGAGCTGAAATTTTGTAAGTATACCTACACGTTTAGTTTGGATGACAATACATGGTTAGCTAGCTGTGTGAAGTCATTTTGAATCCAACATGGTGGAACATCCAAAATGGCGTATGTACAAATTATTTTTAATGCACTCCTACAATTAGGCCAGTAAAAATCTACATTATCAACATTTAAAACGCAAAGCGCGATGTAAAGCTGCATTTTTGGTATGTTATTTGGACCCCTTAGAGGTAGGTACGTAAAACTATGTTTTGCAAGCAAAAAAAAGTTGTGCTACACGCGTGATACGAGAAATACTAATTTTTCGAATAAGAATGTCAAATAAGTATAGACTCAATTTCGCCAAAAATGTAGTAAAGCAATGGATAATTTTAATTCCATATATCATTGTTTGGAACGAGGAAATTGGTTTACCTTTCCCTCTTTTTGGATAAATTGAGAGGTGTCTATATTTATTTGACATTCTAATTCGAAAAATGAGCAATGACAAATCTATTAACATATAAATTTTTGCAGAAACGCACAACATTTTTTATTTAAGAGACTGTGAAGTGAGCATGTTTGTCAAGGGTGTGGGCGGTTAGATGTGCCGGTGAGTGTAATTTTTTCAAGCATCATATCTCAAATACTATTAGACATATACGGAGCTGTGGGTAGGCTTAAATTCTTTCAAATTTAATATACTTTCAAAATGAAAATGGCAACTTATGTCAAAATCCCATAGTTTTTTAATAAAACTGCAAAAACAGAAAAATTCTGCAGTTTTTCACGTATCACGCAGGTAGCACAACTTTTTTTTTGCGTGCAAAACGTGGTTAGACACTCTCCTAATCCAAATAACATATAAAAAATGCAGCATTACATCGCGTTTTGCGTTTTTAGAACATTTGTTTGTAAAATTTTACTAGCCTAAATATGAATAACAAAAGAAAGGGCTTGCAAAAATAAAGTGACGTCATTTTAAATCCAATATGAGTTCCAAATTGAGAATCCACTCTAAATACAAAGGTGCAGTCGGCAATAAAAGCTTGTACCAAAAATTTATTTTTTGACAGAAGCTTATTTCACCTAAAAATCCTTTGATAACAGGTGAATACAACTCCTCTGTTTCAATTCATAATTCATAAAATGTAAATCTTTCTCATAAAAATATTCATGCACGTGAAGCTGGAGAACGTGGGCGCAATCTTTTAACTCGTAAAATTAAGATTACTTTTTACTTAATTTTATCTTATTTGCTTGGTCCTTACTGTATAAGCAAACGCTCAGTCACTGTCGTCTGAAAGTAATTGAAAAACGGGATTGATGTCTTGGGTTTAGTGATAAAAGTTCATGCTTTCTAGAGAGGTATTAATTTGCAATTCCTTGAGGAAGCTCTTATGAATTACCTTTTGTGTGGTGTAGATAATTTTTTAAGTTTTTAACTTGAATCTCATTTCGAAGCTGGATTAAAAAATTGTACTTTCTTCTAATCCTCACTACAACTATTTGAAGTACCTATCCTATCCCTAACCTACATAGCCTTCCGATAGTTTGTTTTGTTAAATATATAACCATATCTTGAGTTAATGGAGTGGTGAGTCCTTCTGCGGGAAGTAATTTTCCTTATTTTGATAAAAGGTTGATAAATATATTTGTATGTTTTATTTGTGGCATGTACTTTTTGGTAGGTGAGTAATTTATTTTTGACTCAGAAGCGTGCCCACGACCAACAATCGGTGACCGATTTTCTGTCAGCGCTAAATAAAAGATGTTGTAATGCTCAGTACCCTTAGCACGAACAGCTATCGAGAAAAAAAACGCACGTTAAATTACTCGATAGACAATTGTCTATGGAAAATTTCATTTCGCTTATCGGCGATAGATGGCGTTGTACAAATTTCCAATACAAAATTTATCTATCGAATGATTTTACGCGAGTTATTTTTTTCGATAGCTGTTCGTGCATACACAAAAAATATATAACTGCAGTTCCCTGAAGTGTTCAAAATAATTCATCTTCATTATTATAAGAGCTTATGTTCTACGCAGGACTTTGGCATCATCTATGCTTGGCAGGCGGGTTAGAGTGGAAATTGCAGCGTAAGACCGGAACAGTTTTCATCGGTCTCATTCAGTCCACGGAGATTTTTCATGTACTTCCTCTAGTCATTAGTTGCCTTTTACGAGAGCCATAAATGCGAAGGGTTTGTGCTACTTATACTCTGGCGCACGCCACACAACTAAACATATAATTGGAAATGAATATTAAGTAAGATTTTTAATACGAGATTGGCAAACAAACATACAACCTTAATTAATTGTAAAAGCCCTTTGACCAAATTCTCTCGTAAATCGTTGGAGCACACCGTATTAACATTATCATTGTGCAAAAAGCACTTAGCATTCATTAAGAAAATTATATTTTCTAAATTAAACTTTGTGATATAAAGATTCTTTTAGTGTTACAGCGTCGAGGGACCCTTTTAAAATATTTCATCAATTAAAAAAGGTCCGGCTGTTAAGGTTGTGTAAAATTTACATTTTACCTGTTATATAAAAGCAAAAATTGTTGTCGCCTGAAATATTCGATTACAAAAGGATTTGTTGTTTCGTAATTAACGGTTAGCACAAACTTTAATTATATTTTACAAGCAACTTTAGAAACAACCTTGTATTTAATTGGGGTTTTTATTTCGAATGCTTTGAAGTGGAAAAAATTAACTAGTTCATGAAAATTAGAGACTTATTCGTTTGAAATAAAATCTGTTACACGGCTCGTTTATTACAGTCTTTAGCTTTGCGTTAGGTTTTTATAAATTTACTGCCTTTTTAAGGGGCTATTAAAAGAAAACGACATTTTAAAGCATATTTCTGCTAATCTTCGATCAACATTACACGATGTCCGTGTCAGGTTGTAACAGTTCAAAACTGAACATGTTATTTTTTTATCTCAAATATTACTTAAATTGTAAAGAAAAGAAATATATTAAAGGAAGGTTGTCACTGACCTTGTTCTCAGGAACTTATCGGCATTTGATTATGCAGTTATTCACAAAAAACACAGGTTTTGTAGTAAATCATAAGCACTTCAGATGTCAATCAACAATTAATAAAATGTTCATTATTTTTCAAAGGAGCTTGTGTTAAACATTACTTGGACTCATAAATTGTTGTACTTCACAATTTGTTTGTCATAATTTGATGATGAGAAAGAATAACATAATATTAGCTTAGAAGGTTATAAATTAATAACAGATAATTACAGAAGATTATGACAGATAGGATGACGTAAATCTGACAGCTAGTGATAAAAATCGGAACTATTTAGCAATTGTGAATTTTCTGTAAGAAAGGCAAAGGGTTTTAACCTTACTGCCAATTTTGGAAGTCAAAACGAATTAATTTCATTTCCACAGATAAGTTCATGTGATAAATTAATAATGTTTAAAAGCATAAATTGTTGGGAAAAACTTAAATAAACATATTGGTTTGCATAAATGTGAAACTATTTTATTCTCGTTCAAGTTTGTTTACCAAGAGATAAATGTGACTAAATAATGCTGAATTGTGTTTGTTTATTTTACTGAATAATAATTAGTAAAATAGAACATGATTAAGTAATTAATTGTTATAATAATCTGTCTAAAGAGTAATTTAAGGTCATAAAAATAGGCGGAAGTTTCTTAAATCTTTCTTGGCGCCAAGGTTTAAATATTAATCCTCGTGACGTTCAAAACATGGATTAAGTTATAATTCATTCATAATTATTATTGATAATATTATTAGTTTTATTAGCACTCATCAGTTATCGTCATAATTGTTTATTTCTAAAAAAATACTTTAAAGAGGAATGAAAATTTGGCGATTAATTAGGTTTAGTAAGTTGGCAGCTATGGTACAGATTGCACGATTGCACAATCACAATTAGGCGGTCTGCACAATTTATATTTGCAATATGGTAGCACCGACGCGTCAGATTGATGGCGACGGAATGTCGCGGGGGGTAAAATAATAAGAATGTTGCTAACTAAAATTGCAAAGTACCCATTTTTGTATGTGTGTTTAGTTAGAGATAATAAGTTTACTGTATTTTAAGCAGGTGGAAAAGCGGAATATTTGCATTAATTAGTACTCAGCAATAGGTATTTTGGCAATTTAAATTATACGGGATTAGGTAAAGCAAAGTGAAACGATTAATTAGTTAAAATCTAAATGAAGTTGGTTTGAGGGTATTAGTTTATGTAAGGAAATTATATTAATCGTATTATTAAAGATTGACAAGACAAAACTGATTACGTAACTTTTAGTAATATTATTGTGAAATTTTATTATTCGAAAATGATTTTCTCAAAGTGTTGCGTTTCGAGGTTATGACGAATTATTGAAACTGTTAACGACTTCACATAAAATGAAACTTATAGTCTTTGTTGATTTAAATAAGATAATTATCAAAATGTAATGTAAGTAATTTTTAATATCTCCATTAATAGGGTTAGTGAAATATTTTCATAAGCGGGGAACACTGAATAAGGGGAGGAGCTAGAAATAGGGCACCAATAGGAATGGGCTAAAGTGCACAATGTCAATTTAGCGCGGGAAATTTTAGCTATTTTGATGAAAAAAGCGCAAATTACTTGGCGCCGTTTTGGGTCGCGTCATGACGCTAATTTAGTCTTTATAAGGGGAAGGATCAGAGAAGCGGGGATTCATTTTCTCCGGTGTCAAGCGAAGCGTCAAGACGTAATTTTTGAAGAAACTCCACATCCCTCTGTAAGATCGCGTTACTGAAAAAGTTTATTTTTAAATCAAGCAAATTTCAAGAAGTCAGCAAGAAAGTGGTCGAGGTTTTCTGACGAATAGGGCCGCATTTGTCCCGCGAATCTTTTGCATAAATGCTTTAATTTGAGCTTATCTGGTATAATTAAGTTCATAATTAAAGTATGTAGATTTTGTTTGCGATAATCATAAAGTAACGTAGCTTTCCCTGTAAATTCTTGAATTAGTATAGTAGGACTACTAAGAATTGAAGTTCATAATTAAAATATGCAGATTTGTAGTGAAATCCTATAGAGTCATGTAGTTCTCTCGGTGGGGTCATGAGGTAATACAAATGTATTGGTTCTTGAGTCTGTTGAGGTCAGGACTGCATTATTTTGTGGGATGAAAGCTAACTAGATTTGCTAGTATTATTATACAATGTTGATTTTAGATGAGTATTCATTTAGTTTTGTGTCTTTTTGGGGCGATTTGTCAGATCCTCGCGGGGGGGTTTAGGTAGAAAAGTCTAGCCTTGTGGCGGGTTAGATGGGCATTTGTTTTGAAAACTGCCTAGCTAGTCACATAATATTACCAAGCTTACCTACAGCGATGGAAATCAGACGGTCCGAAATGAGTTGGGAGATATCCCTGTCCATGGCTGTGGGCAGCAGGCTTGGTATTATTATTCCTTATGTAGGGTCTTGGTCGTTCCTTCCCACTCGGCCAAGAGAGCGTCAAAGGTTGCTAGAAAATTAGGGAGTGCCACTCAAACTGTACAGAATTGGGCAACAGGATTGGTGGTAAGCATTCCAAGAATTGCATAGGAAATTCTAAATTTAGACGCAAATAGGCAGGTAAATTCATTAATAAGGTAGGAATATTATTATTAGGTGAATTGAGCAAAAGTAAAAGGTAGCATTTCAAGAAGGTGGGGTATTCTTTGAAGTGAGATCTGTGTGGGCGTCAAAGATGTCGGGAAACATCATGGGGGTCGCATAGGAATTCAGAAATTTAGTAGTTGTTAGGCAGGTAAGTTCACTAGGTAAGATTCCATGTCTTAAAGTAGGCGCTTTAACAGGAATCCATAGGTAGGTGCCTTAACAAAAAATCCATTTAAACTATAGCTCGGTGTAGTGAATATTCACAATGTAGCATTAATTGTGTTGGTTTTACCAGTTTCGGTGAGTACATATTAATTAATTACTTCAGTGAGTGGATAGTGAAAGTTAATTTATTACTACTTATAAAAGAAAGTTCCTTTATCTTTGAATTGGATTGGATTTATGATGATTTTGTGTGGAGACTATTGATTTTAAAAGAAATATTCTATTCTAGTAATCTAGAAGGTGTACTGAAATCTAGATCTGGGTGTATGAAAAAAGCCTGCGTTTCTATATATGCTAAGGTTGATTCACGGCTATTAGAACGCTAGATCAAAATGTTTGAGTGGACTTTTTCTATTAATAGAATAGTTTTGTATAATATAGAAACAATACTTCAATTATGTACTATAAAAGTATCAAACTGTTTAGTGAATATATCCAAATTCTCAAATGGTTAAACTAAAGTACTTTCTCATCAATATTTCAGCTAAGTTTCATTTACCAATTCAATTGGAAGTTGTTTCAATAGAATTATATTCCACAATTGAATTTAAGTACTTATTGACAAACACAATTAATGTACAGGTTAGATATCATTAGAAGACTAAACTGAAATTACCATAGTTCATAGAAGTTATAATAGTTTCCGTTGTTGAGATGAGGAAAGACTGCGACCAAATAATACATTCCCTATGAATTAAATTATCTTTCCTTCAGAAATTGGATCTATCAGACCCTTTTGAATGGATAGTAATGTTGTGTCCACAATTATGTTATAATGTTAAACAGTTTCGCTAACAATAAATATATTTTTAAATTAAATTAAAGTTGTGCAATTCCACCATCACAATAGAAAAATAATTCTTCATTGTGATAAGCTGATAGATCACTTGAAGCACTTTGCTTGTCCTCTTTTATTAAGACAGACATACTAAGACTAAATAATTCAACTAATTTATTAATTAAAGTTGTCATGAAAGCAAATGGTGGAGCTAGAGGAGAATTGTCCCAGTACGGTTAGTCGAGATTCACTATATAGAGCGGGGAGGTGCTCTGTATCTAGCTAGCAAAGAAATCATTGTTTACTTAGTACTTGACTATAGCACAATAGTATATTTTATATTTGACAAAAAACACTAGAACAATTATTAAGTAGCGATGATAAATTTTCTATATTCTGAATTAATACAACGTTAACTTCTATATTTATTACCATTTTACCTTCTTTTACTCTATTCCTAAGCCACTAACCACATAGGATAACCTAAATTAAATAAAATAAGAAAGTAAGAAAATAAAATCATAATTAGTAGCGGTGAACAATTTTCTATATCTGACTTTTGGGTGATCATAACTTTTGGTTATTTCATTCAGTTCTTATTACTGTAATATCTATTAGCATTCCATCATACTAGACTTTTATAAACATACTGAGCAACTTATTCAAAAAAAGTAGGTACCATATTGAATATCATATAAGTACAGCGGGTAGACATAAGAGTAATTTCTATACCATTTAAAAGTATGCAGTAAACTAAGTCAGTTATTAGAATAAGAAGCTCCATAAAGCAATATCAACATTCTAATATAGGTAAAAATTAGGTAGTTTCACTTTAAAGAAATACTTAGGTTGGCTGAAAGAGATTTCTTTAGAGATAACTCTTCATTACTCACAGGTCTTGTTATAAATTAGGTAATAATAATTATAAGTGCAATAAAGATTATATCTATGTAAAATTTAATATCAAATTCTATTAACAATTTATTAGGGTAACGGCTAATTTGTGATATTATCATTTAGTAACAGTCATAGTAACAGAATTAGTTAGGAATGAATAAGGAAAGAATGATAGCGTTATAGTCGGGAGACAAACAATGATTGCACTTCTGAAAAGAATCTAGGTTACTATTATTCACAATCAGGGACCGCCCTAGAAATCACGAGCCCTTTCAGACCACATAAAAGCACGTCAGTAATGTAGGTTATTTCTATAGGTAGGAAAGGTTAACAAGGAATAACTAAGTAGACGATAGGTTTGAATATTTAATCGGAGCAAAGGATAAGATTTGATACATAAAAAACATTGGGTAGGTAACTTACATAATATAAAGAAATAGGTAGTTAATTGATATACATCGTTCAGCATTTTAGTATGGTAGAAGTAGGGGTAAGGGGGAGTTACATTTTGGGGGTGCCTTTGACCAGGATCTTGTGGGGATGAACAGTATCAAATCTTCATAGTGGTAACTTACAGACTTTTTGGTAGGTATAGTTCAAGTTTTTGTGTAGTCCTGAAAGAAAGTGGCTGTTTTCATTTAATTATGTTCCAGTCACATTTTGTTGCGGTGAAAATGGACTCGTGCAATTGTTAATTTGTGTCCCGTCATCCTTCCTTATTTATTGATAAACAGTATCAATGATTTATTGCACTTGTGCAGGTTTCATCGCATTAGGGGTCGGTTTTGATTATGTGATTGGTTTATTTACGTCCTGAAAATAACACTTTCACTTTTATAAAAACACGTTGATTTGACAATGCCTACGCAAATTAATTAGGTTAGGGTTATGTTTAGAACGATCGAGCGGGATTGTGTCAATTAAACGTCACGCCATAATAATGGAAAGTGGCATTGAAGCGTTCGGTTGTGATTCATTGCGCTCGGAGTGTAGGTTTGGAACGCGCCTCGGTACAGATAAATAAATTTCTCTTTGAGTCACAGAATAAATTTGTCTTTGAGTACAGATAAAAAAAAACGAGCATCTAGAGCGATCATTTACTTTATTTTATTTACGTATTAAAGTCGTCATGGCTGCAATAGGCTAACTATTGGCAAGTGGGAGGTCGTTCAGTTCAAAGCAGGACTTAAACAGTACTGTTTGGAGCCTGTTTTCATACTAACTGTTGAGGTCATAGTACAAGAAAGGTAGGGCAGTTTAATATAAGTCATGATATAAAAGTTTGTAGTAAGGCCCCTTATTTTAATTATCTGTGGTTTGACATTACGAAATAAAATGACAACGAATAAACTCTATTTTGACAGTCAAGATAGACACAGAGAAGTTGCGTTCCGAATCGCTTCTCAGCAGTAATGCTCGGTCCGAATCATGCTTAGGAAGTCACTGTTATTTTTAAACTGTCTTTATACATCCTTGATACCTAATCGATAAATCCGTAAATTTTGACATTTGGATTAATGTTATTTTAAATTAGAGTTTGTAGGGGTCAAGCGCCACGCTTTGTGTACGTAACGGCTGCGTGATAGAGTTGTGCGGAAAGGGTCTGTTTATGAATAGCGACTGAACTGTGTTCGCGTAATCGACACAGTGAATTCAATTCAAAACGCGACGGTTTTATTTCACGATACGGTTGTAACAAGTAATTTCTGATGTAGTTTAAATTCTAATTCCGATTTAATTATTTAAGGGTTTTCCTTTATCTATTTTTATTCAATGATTAGAGCAGTCACATTGGCTGATGCCACGTGGTAACACGTGTTAACACATTATAAATTGGCGTCGGATTTCATAATGAATGAATGCGTTAGAATTGTATCTATCAGGGGGCTTACCATCAGCAAATAAGAAACCATTCAGTTCAAAAGCAGGCCGTAAAAAAGACTGCTTAAGGCCTGCTTTCATACTAACCGTTGAGATCATGGTACGAAAAAGTAATGCCGTTCAATATAAGTCCTGCTATAAGAGCTCATAGTAAGGCCCCAGATAGCACGTCCGTTTAAATACGGCGGTTTTATTAAGTCGGTTAAATTTATGGGCCGTCACATTTACGTTCCGAATGGCGTGGCCGATTAGACGGTACAATGTGGAATCGATTAGCAGTCATGATAAAGGTATCAAAGTTGGTCGATCGCGCGGGCAAAGTTCACACGAAGTATCGCGAGATGGCGTTCTAATGCGTGCGTGCTAATTCGGTTACGCAAAAACATCAAAGATGGCGTCAGTGGTAATTATTTTACCACAATCAATGAAATAATTCGTGATTATTTTAAGACTTATTTTGCCTAAATTGCCAGGTTTCAAAAAAAAAAAAAAAAAAAGGAACGAATGCCATTCGGAGAGAATGATACGGAGTTCGAATGAATGGGTTGAAATTTGAGTAGATTTTCATGATTGCCAGTCACTGTTTACGTTCGATAGCTGTCAAATTGACATTATTTTACGTTGAAAAATAAAATACTTTAGATTAGAAGTTATCGCGATATTTTAACTGTGAAAGTGATATAAAGTATTGAAGTATAAAAAAACAGAAGGTTCCTTAGTGAAAGTAGGGTATGGATTAAGTGTAAATTGCAATGGATGTTATGTAAGTAAGCTCTGCTAAATTCATTGTAAGAAACAAACAATAGAAGTGTAGTAAACATGTAATAAACAATATTTATTAATGATTGCCAAAGGTCACATGTGGATTTTATTAAATGATGTTAGTTAATTGTAACTTGTGGTTATAAAACTGAGTTAAAATCGAACTGCATTTGAATAGCCAAGTCTTGGTGGTAAAATTTGTAGAACATTGCTATTTTGAGTGAAATAAGTTAGCAAAACATAGGTTAGTACACAGCGGAATTGGTATTCGGTTAGGTTGTTTAACAAAACAGTGTGAATAAACTTTGCTATGAAAAATACTACCTTATCTTTAACATTGGGGTCGAAAGTCATTTAGTTAACTTTAAAATCAAAACCTTAAAGCAAGTTAGTATGCGTTGGTTTGGTTTTGTAAAAGTTCAAGATTCAATTCAATTGCTAAGTAAGTCAATTAAGCGAAACGATAAGTAATATTTAAGAAAATTTAATAAAATTCTTAGAACCTTAAGGTACATTATTGAATATCAGACTTAATTTGTATTTTCTAAATATTTGACCCGCAAATAACTTTCAGAATTATTCTTTTAGTTAAGTTAGAATGGAGTTGGGTTAGTATTTTTACTACAGTAAAATGATCTTAACCAAATGTTTATGGGTACCTTTATTAGTGGTTCCTAAGGAGAAGTTAAAAGTTAAAATTTAGTGAACGGGACTTAAATTTATTCGAGTCATTCTTGTGTCGCTCTAATATTAGTGTTGTTATAAATTGAACGTAGTAAAGTAGATAGTCAGCTTAGCTCAGAGTTGAAGCGAATAGTTGATATTATCAGAGGAATTGTAAATACATATCATTGGCTCTTAGCGTCGAAAGGATTGATAACATAATAAATATCGGTATATAGCGTTAGTGAAGTAAAGTTAGGATGTGTGAAATTATTTTATAGGTATTGTTGTTTGTGATGGACAGGGGTAACAGTACCATTATTTTTAACAAAATTTTAAGCATAACAATAGAGTTGAGGTATGATTAGTTTGCCACTCAAGTGGAGGCCAGTTAATAAGTACTTAACTTGAAATAATTAAGAAGGATTAGGGACTGTTTACATTGAAAGATTTAAACAGTAGGGATAGAAATGATTTGTTAGTGAACAATTGCAGATGATCATTAGGTAGTGATAGTGCGGGGACTTAAATTAGTGATGTAATCAAGATTGTCTATGACACTTATCAATAATCATCTCAGGGTAAATTGAATTTTTATAATTTAAATGTTTATAAGAATAGTGAAGTTAATTTTGGATTTAAGATTTAGTTCATTGTTGGTTTCGATGATTTTATTCAAACTTCAAAAACCAAATGTTTCAGAGTTTTGATTATAGTTAACAATAGATTTTGGGTACCAAGACTATAAAATATTAGTTACAGATTAAAGTAGGGGGGTCGTGGATTAAATTAGTTACACTTTTGAAGTTTATTAGATATATCAATACATATTGATTTGACTTTAAAATTTATTTAATTGAATGATTAAATGGTTTATTTTAAGATTATGTGCAGATTATTTTTTTCAACTTAGGTTAAATATTTTTTAAATGAGTTTCTTATGATATGCATTATGAAGAGAGTTACACAGCATAAATGTTTTATGATATATCTATCTGAAGAAAGTCATACTTATGGTTGACAATAATAGCATTAGAAAAATATTTAGTAGGAAGTTGTTGTAGCATTAATTATCAAAACGGTTTAGTCATTGAAGCGGTGATGGTTAGGGAGAAATAATATAGGCGTCAGTTATAGAAATTTAATGAAAAATAAGTTAGTGAATTTACTTTAAAAATAAATTGAGTCGAACTAATTAATTTTAAGAACTAAGTGGGCAAAGAGTAGAGGGCAAGGTTTTACGTTATCCGATGCATTGAGTAACATAAAGCCGAGTCGATAGGGTTTTATATATGTTGTTTGATTAAAGATCTGACCTTACACCAAACTCAAGAAAAAATTTTAAGTTTTCATTATGGGAAAACCAACTCGAGTGCGCCGTGTACCCAAGCGATATGAATCTATAGAAGAGCGAGAGGGTTTAGAGGAATCAAATAATGACTCCAACCAGCTAAATCAACCAGAGCAAATAGAAGTTAGGGACGTTCAAAAGGTTGACAAGCCTCAACGGATAGTCAAAACTATAAAAAGAACAAAGATGACACGTTCACGTGAATTATTGACAATACAACGAATGTTGAATAGCACAATAGGAGTTCTAAATAGGAGAGTAAACGTATTGAGTGAAGAAGTCAAAAAGACACAGAATTCTATTCGGGATACTACTAGAGGTAAAGAGGAAACAATAGTAACTGAGATTACATCATCGAACAATCTTGAATTAGGAAGTAATGTACCCGGCGAGGTAACAAAAGAATCTAATCTAGTAGAAGATAAACAGAAGTATATAATTTGTAATGTTAAAAACATAAACTTAGACAAACCAAAATTTGGAGAAAATTTAATACATCCAGTTAACTTTGTTGAAGATTTAGAGACTTATTTGAAAAAGGCAGGAAAGTCGGACAATGAATTAGATCTAATACTGGAGTGTTTAACTGGTAACTCTAGAGATTGGGCTCGCATTTATAAAGGAAGATGGACTGGGTTAGCTGATTTTAAGTTAGATTTCTTGAAAGCCTATTGGGGTGAAAATGAACAAAACGAGCTGAGACGGAAGATAGTGCAAGGCGTTTGGAATAGGACGGAAACACCCACTATGGTGGAGCATTTTTTAAAATTGTCCGGGAAAGCACAGATGTTAAGCTACAATATTCCTGAAAAACAATTAATCGGCGATATCATGCGGCATTACCCGAAGTTTATACAACAAGTTTGGGCTACAAGTAAAATAGAAACTATTATTGAAGCTGCTGAATTTTTAAGAAGTATGGACGACATACAGAAGCAAGAAGTTCCGAACACTTCCACAGCTAGAAATTTCAAAGAATGGGAGAAGAAAAGGAAGGTGTATCAGCAAAATTATAGGCAGTGGCAGAAACCAAGAGAGGCTGAAGTGCAAGAAGTTAGGTTTACTAATAGTTCAAACGTAAATGGTAGTGAGGCGTTAAACTAATGGAAGCTGAGACTCTAGTCTCCGGATCAGCTTCAACCACAGGGGACCCTAATTATAAAATGATGATTAGGATGAATTGGTGTCCAGGTGAACCATTAGGACGGAATAAAACTGGTGTTAGGATGCCTATAGGTCTTAATCTTAAAGAAAATAATACAGGAATAGGATTAGGATATAGTGAGCCAGAGGATTTAGTTCTAAACCTTCCTAGTCAAATAGTAGAGGTATTAAAATTAAAAGTAGAGCAATTTTTAGTTGATGCTAATAGTAATTTAAAAGCAGTTTTTGACGAAGAAACTACAACTAGAGAAGATACACAAGTATTTAAGTCTGAAATATTAGTGCAAATATTTGATGAAAATCTTGTAGCTTTATTAGATACAGGTAGTGATATAACATGCGTGTCGGAAGAATTTTGGAATATTTTAAAAGAGAAAAGGCCAACAATACCCATTATGCCTATTAAACCATTTTTTATTAAAACCGCAGTAGGTCAGAAAAGTGTAGAGATAAAGAAAATTGCTTTAGTTACTTTAGGGATAGGACCTTATGTATGTGATTTAACTATTTTGATTGTACCAGGCCTTAGTGCTAATTTGATATTGGGATTTGATTGGATGAAAGAACATCAAGTGTCTATAAAGCTTAATAGAGAGGAAGAAGGGATAGAATTAATTATAGGAAACGAAAAGAAATTATTTAAATTTTATAAGGGTGAGAACGTTCACAATAATTGTAACCTTTTAACAAACTTTGACGTAGAAGCAGTAGTTGAAGAAAATGTAGATAAGAATATTCAAGATTTAATACACAATTCAAAATTAGATAAAGATAAACAGGTAGCTTTAGAGGAAGTTTTGATGAAACATAAATGTTTATTTACCGCCAAATTGGGGAGAGCAAATTGTTATGAACATGTTATTGAAATGGAGCCTCATGCACCAGTAGTAAAAAGGACGTATCCGATACCATATGCATATAGAGACAAAGTAGAAGCTAAATTGATGGAAATGCAAGAGCAAGGGATTATTAGTCGTACTTCCACGCCATATTGTAGTCCATTGACTTTCACACTGAAAAGAGATGGTTCTATACGTGTGTTGTTAGATGCTAGAGAAATCAATAAGCATATGATAGCGGAAACTGAAAAACCACCGTTACAATTAGATGTTCTAAATTCATTTCAAGGGGCAAAATTCATTAGTATAGTAGACCTGAAAAATGCTTATTATCAGATCCCAATAACAGATGCTAGTAAAAGGTATACAGGATTTTCATTTAACGGAAAGTCTTACGTTTATAATGTTTTACCTCAAGGTTTGAAAACGTCTGTAGGAAGTTTCAGTAGAGCAATGGATCTTATCCTAGGACATGAAGTTAGGGAATTTTGTATAAATTATCTTGACGATTTGGCTATTATAACGACAGGGTCGCTATCGCAGCATTTAGAACATTTAGATATAGTACTAGGAAAGTTATCTAAGGCAGGTTTAACTTGTAATTTAGAGAAATGCGAATTTTTAAGTACTGAAGTGAAAATGTTAGGATATATCATTTCAACTGACGGTATTCGCACCGATCCAGAAAAGGTTAGATCAATACAATTATTTCCGGTACCAAAGAAATTGAAACAAGTCAGGGCGTTTTTAGGACTTTGTAATTTTTATCGAAAATTTATACCCAATTATAGCTTTCATACGAGATCCTTATGCGAATTATTGAAAAAAGATAAAAGATGGAATTGGAGCCAAACAGAACAAGATGCTTTTGAGAAAATAAAGTCACTTTTTATTAGAACTGTAGAATTGAATCATCCGGATTTTACTAAACCATATTACTTACAAACCGACAGTTCAGGAATAGGATTAGCTGGGTTTTTGTATCAAAAGGATGATCAAGGAGAAGTAAAAATTTTAGGGTTTCACAGTAAATTATTGAGAGGAGCTCAATTTAATTGGACAGTTACAGAACAAGAATTTTATTCAATAATTTGTTGTTTAGAGAAATTTGAAACTTATTTACGGGGAGCTAAAGTAATAATTCGTACCGACCATAAAGCGTTAACATTTGTTAAAAATTGTAAGTTATATAATGCTCGAGTAACTAGATGGATAAATTATTTAGAACAGTTTCAATACGAAGTTCAACATGTAAAGGGTAGGGATAATGTAGTAGCAGATGTGTTATCTAGATATCATCCAGATGGAGATTTATTACAAGAGGATAAGACTAACTCACCTAGAATATTTTATACCGAAAATAGGATTAACAAAGAATTACTTGAAAAATTAAAGAATTTGGCTAGTTTACAACGGAACGATTTAGAAATAGGTGAAATAATTAAAAAGATAGATAGACGGGTCGTGGTAGATAGTAGATCTAGTCAAATTTTTAAAAGATGTTCTTTAGCCGATGGGTTATTATATTACTCACCTGGTGAGGGAAGTAAAAGGGTTTTATTTTTACCAGATTCACTTAGAGAAGAAGTTATTTGGCAAGTGCATTTTGAAATGGGACATCAAGGGGCGTACAAAATAATAAAATACATTAGGGATAGATTTTTTTGGAAAGGATTAACTAAACAGGTTAAACGTTTATTAAGGGGATGTCATGATTGTCAAGTCACAAAGAGTGATACAGCTAAATATGTAGGACCTTGTCGTTCAATTATAACTGAGAACGTGGGAGATATCGTTATGGTAGATTTATACGGACCATTACCGTCAGGAAAGTTTGGTATGAGTTATATTTTGGTTATTCAAGATTCTTTTAGTAAATTTGTAAAATTTTATGATCTTAGAAAAGCAACTTCACTTTCGGTATTAACAAAAGTAAGGAAATTCTTCCGCATAATAAAACCTAAAGCTATAATGTCCGATAATGGTTCACAATTTGCTAGTAAAATGTGGAAAGAAACTATGAAGGGAGAAGGCGTGAGGGTTATTTATACCACCGTTAGAAATCCTAGACCAAATACAACTGAAAGAGTGAACAAAGAATTAGGTCGTCTATTTCGAACTTATTGTAGGACAAACCATAAGAGTTGGGTTGATTTATTGCCAAAGTTAGAAATTTTATATAACAACACTTATCATGATAGTATTGGATTTACTCCTTGTGAGATTCTATATAGTGAACCTACGAAGCTATCTTTTGACGAAAACATACCAGTTGATATAGTGTCCCCTTCTGTTGACAAAATTAGAGAAAAGGCACGTGAAAATTTAAAGAAGGCAGGACAGCTACGTCAAGACAAATTCAATGAGAGGTATCGAATTATTCAGTTTCAAATAGGAGATCTAGTTAAAATAAGGAAATTAAATAAATCAGATGCAAAGTTGAAAATAACAAAAAAGTTTGAGCCATTGTATGAGGGTCCGTTTGTGGTTGGAGCTAATCCGTTTAAGAATGTGTACTTACTTGTAGATCCTAAATCTGGCAAGGAACGAGGAAGGTTTAACGCCATACATTTGTCTAAATATTATAAATAAGGTTTCATGTCATGATTATTATAAAAGAAAACAAAATGTTTATGTTATGTTAATTAAATGTGAATGTAATTTTTAAGTTGATAAATAAAGGTTAATGGGGTAATTTTGTATAGAGACTGTTGGGAACGGGAAAAGCCTATTTGATCTTACAAAAAATTAACAACTCAAGAAAAAAAAAACAGCCTAATAAGAGTCATAAACTTTCAAAAGAGATGTTGCTCTTTTTATAAAAAGAATTGTATTATCATACAATAATAATTAAGTTAACCATCAATAGCACAAACCGAATGAGCACTTAAATTTTGAGTTGTTTAAGGTGTAAGGTCAGATAGAGGGGAGAGTTGGCGGCTTTTCTTTGGGAGGTTGATAATTTTCATAGGTAGATTAAGATAAAGGTAATCTTTTTAATTGCCTACTAGTAACTTTAGACTTTAAAGAAATTGAGTGAGTAAAGGTTTTCTAATAATGAAGATGCTTTGCGTAGAAATGTGGATTAATAGGGTGCAAATCATTTAATAGGAATGCGTATTAGCGGAATGTGTAGCGTATAGTATGAAATGCGTAGTGCGTAGCGTTAAGTATATTTTGCGTAGTTAATGGGAAATAATGTGTCAATTCAATGAGTCTCAATGTTGTGTAGAATTTCATATGGTGACAATCGACGTATTTAGTAAAAATTTTTTTATTCAAAACAATTCAATTTAGCAAATTAATTTGTACTCAGGTAGTAACTATGATATAATCTTAGGTGGCGTGAAAGTAGGCTAGTAAATGAAGATAGTGGACGTTGTGCAATGAGGAAAGAAGAACAGAGTGAGAATCTAAATTAGATTAGGAGTGTGAATAGAATGAAAAAAAAAGTAGCTAGGAAAAAAAAATATAGATTCTTTATGGAGGGCTTTGGATTATAACGTATGTGAAGCTTGAGTACAGAATTATTATTGGCTCAAAAGATAAGATCCGCACACTACTTTAAACGTTCAGTCTTGGCTAGCGGTCGGATTGGCGTTTTAAGGTTAACAAACTTGAATTTTGTACAGAAGGACCTTTTGGTGATAGGTTAATAAAATAAAAAAAAACGGAGAGAAAACAAACACTATTATTGTTTGTAATTGTCCTGGTGTAAACAGCTGTCCAAAATTCATACTACACAAGAAGCCAAGAGCTATGATACAATCGACAACTACACATTTTCCAAGGTGATATTAGGGTTGTTCTAGAGTCTTAAGTAAGCTTTTGGAAATATAGGGTCATTGTATATGCTCACTCTATCTGGTAGAGTAGGCCCTGTTAGTATAGAAGGAGGCGTACAGGAATATGGAGGGGTACTTTGGACGGATACGTTGTGTCCTACACTATCTTTTCATAAGGTTAGAAAAGAGCGTATGTGTCCGGGTAGGTCTAATAGGGACTATGGCTTCACAACCCATACCTTACCTTGTTTTTGTACACTTCTGGTGTTGAATATGCATAAGACGGAATTGGCAAAAGCAATAAAAGTACTTGAAACTCGCTTAATAATTTTTAATATTATCTTGGTTTAAATACACTCTTCAATCTTAAAAAAAATTCATTTACACTAGGGCTCACCCAACAATTCTTTGATTTTGGGAAAGTAATAATAGTTAGGGTTATAAAAAAAGAAGTATAAAAAAATATAACTTTGAAAAAAAAGGAGAGAGTAGAAAGGTTGATATAAATATTTGAGAATTGAGAAAGAAAAATTCTACTCCGGATCCAGTACGTAGTATTGTCACCTATGAAGAATTTTGGGGTCGAGCTGTAACAGTTCAAAACTGAACATGTTATTTTTTTATCTCAAATATTACTTAAATTGTAAAGAAAAGAAATATATTAAAGGAAGGTTGTCACTGACCTTGTTCTCAGGAACTTATCGGCATTTGATTATGCAGTTATTCACAAAAAACACAGGTTTTGTAGTAAATCATAAGCACTTCAGATGTCAATCAACAATTAATAAAATGTTCATTATTTTTCAAAGGAGCTTGTGTTAAACATTACTTGGACTCATAAATTGTTGTACTTCACAATTTGTTTGTCATAATTTGATGATGAGAAAGAATAACATAATATTAGCTTAGAAGGTTATAAATTAATAACAGATAATTACAGAAGATTATGACAGATAGGATGACGTAAATCTGACAGCTAGTGATAAAAATCGGAACTATTTAGCAATTGTGAATTTTCTGTAAGAAAGGCAAAGGGTTTTAACCTTACTGCCAATTTTGGAAGTCAAAACGAATTAATTTCATTTCCACAGATAAGTTCATGTGATAAATTAATAATGTTTAAAAGCATAAATTGTTGGGAAAAACTTAAATAAACATATTGGTTTGCATAAATGTGAAACTATTTTATTCTCGTTCAAGTTTGTTTACCAAGAGATAAATGTGACTAAATAATGCTGAATTGTGTTTGTTTATTTTACTGAATAATAATTAGTAAAATAGAACATGATTAAGTAATTAATTGTTATAATAATCTGTCTAAAGAGTAATTTAAGGTCATAAAAATAGGCGGAAGTTTCTTAAATCTTTCTTGGCGCCAAGGTTTAAATATTAATCCTCGTGACGTTCAAAACATGGATTAAGTTATAATTCATTCATAATTATTATTGATAATATTATTAGTTTTATTAGCACTCATCAGTTATCGTCATAATTGTTTATTTCTAAAAAAATACTTTAAAGAGGAATGAAAATTTGGCGATTAATTAGGTTTAGTAAGTTGGCAGCTATGGTACAGATTGCACGATTGCACAATCACAATTAGGCGGTCTGCACAATTTATATTTGCAATATGGTAGCACCGACGCGTCAGATTGATGGCGACGGAATGTCGCGGGGGGTAAAATAATAAGAATGTTGCTAACTAAAATTGCAAAGTACCCATTTTTGTATGTGTGTTTAGTTAGAGATAATAAGTTTACTGTATTTTAAGCAGGTGGAAAAGCGGAATATTTGCATTAATTAGTACTCAGCAATAGGTATTTTGGCAATTTAAATTATACGGGATTAGGTAAAGCAAAGTGAAACGATTAATTAGTTAAAATCTAAATGAAGATGGTTTGAGGGTATTAGTTTATGTAAGGAAATTATATTAATCGTATTATTAACCCGGCGTCATTGAGGCAGGGTCAATATGACCCTGCATGTTTTGCATACGGAAAACTGCTTAGAAATAATTGCCACCCACAACTGTCTGTCTCAGTAGCTGCAGCTAAAGATCACCCCTCCCCTTCGCGTATCTCACTTCATTCGTCCATCACCCGCGCAAGGAGCAACACGTGTGTGAACCTGCGACAGGGTAATTATGACCCAGCTCAACGGCGACGTTGCTGTTTTGTGCCATATACTTTTTATATATATTTTATATGAAGATCATGTTAGTGTTCGTCGTTCGTTCTTATCTTCCAATGATAGAGAGGGAAGGTAGTATAGATTTTATTTAAGTACTTATTTGTTAGAAACGATATTGTTTTTTGTTGATATAAGAAAATTAAGAAAAGAGTTACAGTTTTGTTGTATAATTAATAGTCTATAAGAAAAACGAAAAATAAAGATTATATCACTCATTACCAATGTGTTTTATTGCTGCTACTGATTACAAATACAGTATTTATAATTAATATAAAATTTGAAAAATTTAAAATTATTTTATACTAGGCAAAATTTTAACAATTGTAACCAGGGTCATGATGACCCACCTCAACGTTAGTGTAACTTTTTTCCGCCACAATGACGCCGGGTTAAAGATTGACAAGACAAAACTGATTACGTAACTTTTAGTAATATTATTGTGAAATTTTATTATTCGAAAATGATTTTCTCAAAGTGTTGCGTTTCGAGGTTATGACGAATTATTGAAACTGTTAACGACTTCACATAAAATGAAACTTATAGTCTTTGTTGATTTAAATAAGATAATTATCAAAATGTAATGTAAGTAATTTTTAATATCTCCATTAATAGGGTTAGTGAAATATTTTCATAAGCGGGGAACACTGAATAAGGGGAGGAGCTAGAAATAGGGCACCAATAGGAATGGGCTAAAGTGCACAATGTCAATTTAGCGCGGGAAATTTTAGCTATTTTGATGAAAAAAGCGCAAATTACTTGGCGCCGTTTTGGGTCGCGTCATGACGCTAATTTAGTCTTTATAAGGGGAAGGATCAGAGAAGCGGGGATTCATTTTCTCCGGTGTCAAGCGAAGCGTCAAGACGTAATTTTTGAAGAAACTCCACATCCCTCTGTAAGATCGCGTTACTGAAAAAGTTTATTTTTAAATCAAGCAAATTTCAAGAAGTCAGCAAGAAAGTGGTCGAGGTTTTCTGACGAATAGGGCCGCATTTGTCCCGCGAATCTTTTGCATAAATGCTTTAATTTGAGCTTATCTGGTATAATTAAGTTCATAATTAAAGTATGTAGATTTTGTTTGCGATAATCATAAAGTAACGTAGCTTTCCCTGTAAATTCTTGAATTAGTATAGTAGGACTACTAAGAATTGAAGTTCATAATTAAAATATGCAGATTTGTAGTGAAATCCTATAGAGTCATGTAGTTCTCTCGGTGGGGTCATGAGGTAATACAAATGTATTGGTTCTTGAGTCTGTTGAGGTCAGGACTGCATTATTTTGTGGGATGAAAGCTAACTAGATTTGCTAGTATTATTATACAATGTTGATTTTAGATGAGTATTCATTTAGTTTTGTGTCTTTTTGGGGCGATTTGTCAGATCCTCGCGGGGGGGTTTAGGTAGAAAAGTCTAGCCTTGTGGCGGGTTAGATGGGCATTTGTTTTGAAAACTGCCTAGCTAGTCACATAATATTACCAAGCTTACCTACAGCGATGGAAATCAGACGGTCCGAAATGAGTTGGGAGATATCCCTGTCCATGGCTGTGGGCAGCAGGCTTGGTATTATTATTCCTTATGTAGGGTCTTGGTCGTTCCTTCCCACTCGGCCAAGAGAGCGTCAAAGGTTGCTAGAAAATTAGGGAGTGCCACTCAAACTGTACAGAATTGGGCAACAGGATTGGTGGTAAGCATTCCAAGAATTGCATAGGAAATTCTAAATTTAGACGCAAATAGGCAGGTAAATTCATTAATAAGGTAGGAATATTATTATTAGGTGAATTGAGCAAAAGTAAAAGGTAGCATTTCAAGAAGGTGGGGTATTCTTTGAAGTGAGATCTGTGTGGGCGTCAAAGATGTCGGGAAACATCATGGGGGTCGCATAGGAATTCAGAAATTTAGTAGTTGTTAGGCAGGTAAGTTCACTAGGTAAGATTCCATGTCTTAAAGTAGGCGCTTTAACAGGAATCCATAGGTAGGTGCCTTAACAAAAAATCCATTTAAACTATAGCTCGGTGTAGTGAATATTCACAATGTAGCATTAATTGTGTTGGTTTTACCAGTTTCGGTGAGTACATATTAATTAATTACTTCAGTGAGTGGATAGTGAAAGTTAATTTATTACTACTTATAAAAGAAAGTTCCTTTATCTTTGAATTGGATTGGATTTATGATGATTTTGTGTGGAGACTATTGATTTTAAAAGAAATATTCTATTCTAGTAATCTAGAAGGTGTACTGAAATCTAGATCTGGGTGTATGAAAAAAGCCTGCGTTTCTATATATGCTAAGGTTGATTCACGGCTATTAGAACGCTAGATCAAAATGTTTGAGTGGACTTTTTCTATTAATAGAATAGTTTTGTATAATATAGAAACAATACTTCAATTATGTACTATAAAAGTATCAAACTGTTTAGTGAATATATCCAAATTCTCAAATGGTTAAACTAAAGTACTTTCTCATCAATATTTCAGCTAAGTTTCATTTACCAATTCAATTGGAAGTTGTTTCAATAGAATTATATTCCACAATTGAATTTAAGTACTTATTGACAAACACAATTAATGTACAGGTTAGATATCATTAGAAGACTAAACTGAAATTACCATAGTTCATAGAAGTTATAATAGTTTCCGTTGTTGAGATGAGGAAAGACTGCGACCAAATAATACATTCCCTATGAATTAAATTATCTTTCCTTCAGAAATTGGATCTATCAGACCCTTTTGAATGGATAGTAATGTTGTGTCCACAATTATGTTATAATGTTAAACAGTTTCGCTAACAATAAATATATTTTTAAATTAAATTAAAGTTGTGCAATTCCACCATCACAATAGAAAAATAATTCTTCATTGTGATAAGCTGATAGATCACTTGAAGCACTTTGCTTGTCCTCTTTTATTAAGACAGACATACTAAGACTAAATAATTCAACTAATTTATTAATTAAAGTTGTCATGAAAGCAAATGGTGGAGCTAGAGGAGAATTGTCCCAGTACGGTTAGTCGAGATTCACTATATAGAGCGGGGAGGTGCTCTGTATCTAGCTAGCAAAGAAATCATTGTTTACTTAGTACTTGACTATAGCACAATAGTATATTTTATATTTGACAAAAAACACTAGAACAATTATTAAGTAGCGATGATAAATTTTCTATATTCTGAATTAATACAACGTTAACTTCTATATTTATTACCATTTTACCTTCTTTTACTCTATTCCTAAGCCACTAACCACATAGGATAACCTAAATTAAATAAAATAAGAAAGTAAGAAAATAAAATCATAATTAGTAGCGGTGAACAATTTTCTATATCTGACTTTTGGGTGATCATAACTTTTGGTTATTTCATTCAGTTCTTATTACTGTAATATCTATTAGCATTCCATCATACTAGACTTTTATAAACATACTGAGCAACTTATTCAAAAAAAGTAGGTACCATATTGAATATCATATAAGTACAGCGGGTAGACATAAGAGTAATTTCTATACCATTTAAAAGTATGCAGTAAACTAAGTCAGTTATTAGAATAAGAAGCTCCATAAAGCAATATCAACATTCTAATATAGGTAAAAATTAGGTAGTTTCACTTTAAAGAAATACTTAGGTTGGCTGAAAGAGATTTCTTTAGAGATAACTCTTCATTACTCACAGGTCTTGTTATAAATTAGGTAATAATAATTATAAGTGCAATAAAGATTATATCTATGTAAAATTTAATATCAAATTCTATTAACAATTTATTAGGGTAACGGCTAATTTGTGATATTATCATTTAGTAACAGTCATAGTAACAGAATTAGTTAGGAATGAATAAGGAAAGAATGATAGCGTTATAGTCGGGAGACAAACAATGATTGCACTTCTGAAAAGAATCTAGGTTACTATTATTCACAATCAGGGACCGCCCTAGAAATCACGAGCCCTTTCAGACCACATAAAAGCACGTCAGTAATGTAGGTTATTTCTATAGGTAGGAAAGGTTAACAAGGAATAACTAAGTAGACGATAGGTTTGAATATTTAATCGGAGCAAAGGATAAGATTTGATACATAAAAAACATTGGGTAGGTAACTTACATAATATAAAGAAATAGGTAGTTAATTGATATACATCGTTCAGCATTTTAGTATGGTAGAAGTAGGGGTAAGGGGGAGTTACAAGGTCAAAGTATCAAAAATGATAGAAAATAAGACCTCAGTTCAAATTCAAACTGGGGTCTTATTAAACACAAACACAACTGTGTCTTATAAGTAGCAGATAATTCAAATTTTCAAATTCGACTTCGTCGTTTTTTTTCTCAATTACTTGATTTACTAGTAAGTGCCCCTACACTCAAATAAAATTAACGCTAGTAGAATTAAATGTATGGGATTGACATAATATTAAGCTAGGTAATCGTTAGCATAAGTTATGCCATACCATACATTGTAGTAATAATTCTAGATTGTACTTGCGTAAATTTCAGTAAAATGGCCATCTGAGTAGGCCCTCTAGGGGTGCCTTATTTTAGTTCGTGAAGCGTGGTATCGTTGATCAAAGCCTCTAATGGTAATATCCCACGCAGCGCTTTATTTGTGTACCTTTTGTAAACACTCGGCGCTACAGTCGTCAGCCTCCGCATGTCCGATTTATCTCCCGGCGGACCGCTCAAACACGTACGATTCTGTTACCTATGACATTCATCTAACTTGAAGGGGACAACATATTTATTTGTTCTAATATTCGTATTTAATTTATTTTACAATTTTTACATAGGTCTTCTGATTCTGACGCTCTGTCAAACCACTAAAGCTAGGGTTTCCTAGGATGACGCGCCATATTGTTTACAGACCACATTCTACGCCGCAAAATTACGGCTGTAATATGACGGCACCGTCAACCTAGGAAACCCTAGCTTGAGACTTGGTTTTAATCAAAAGGAAAGAAGAGACAATACAATTGAAATTACACACAGTGTTTTTCATCACTCGGTTCGTTTTACGACGCTAATTTGAAAGTTATTTTCTATTAAATTTATTTCACTGTTATAAAATCGTGGTTTCTCTTACACGATGACAACTTTGAGCCAACAATATTATTTGCCCAGCGTAAAAGCATCTCGACAAAATAGTTTCCTCCGCCATTTTTATCGGATAGCAGCCGCTACGGACCTCTAAGCTCATAGCACTCATCGTGACAAAGCGACCATCCTTGCTTTAATATCCTAACCTATACTTATATGTTTGTTTGTTATGCTTTTACGTCTTAGCTGCTCAATCGATCATCATTAAATTTTGCATACCTAGCTACAAGTTGTCAGGGGTACAGAAAGGGACATTACAACTTTTACAACGCACTTTTGATCCAGAAAAATCATGGTTCCCGAAGGAAAGAAAATTACTGTAAAAGACGAAGTGGCGGCCGGCCGCTGGTTTTCTATTTGATGTAGTACTGACAGGAAAAATAAAAACCATATTAAGTAATTAGTAGAAAATACCTACTAGATTCACGGGCTTAATTACACGTCACTACATGGGTTTATCCAACCCATCTATCAACGTCTGAAACCAACCGATTTTAATATAGATGTAAAGTTGAAGGAAAGAAGATAATAGTGAACTGAAAATTTAAAATGCAATATTTTCGTGACGTAAATTGTGCAATCTTCTGTGAGGTCGGTTGCTTTGTGAGCTAGTCATATTTCTGACAGTACCTATGTGCTATTATAGTACATTATGAGACAAGTTAGCTTAGGTTGCTCATTGCACACAAGGCTGTGGGTTGCAGCCCGAGCCGCAGGCGAGGGCGTAACTCAGCCGAGTGTGCAATAAGCAAGAGCTCACGAGTTTCATACGACGTTTTTCAACACATTTGCGAGGAAAAAACAAAGTAATTTATCACACAGCAACAAATATGGCAAAAACAAAATATGATAATTATAGGAAAAGGCGCGCATGTTTTTTTTTTTGGTTTTTTTCACACGCCCAACGCAAGAATATTTTGCGAACAAAGGGGTGAGGAGCATACAGCCTACTACTAATACTTCAAAATTATAATTTTAAGTGACAAAATGCAAATATTTTAATATTTTATAACAAAATATTGTGAATTATGAATAATTTGATAATAATTATATATTTATTTGACTTAATTAAGGACTTACACATTTATTTATTCCAAAAATGTATATGAATTTTTAGCAGCATAAAACCACTTTGTTGTAAAAAAAAAATAACTATTACCCGGCTAAATTGGGAATGCTCTGTTTATTCGCATAGAACTTGCAGTAAGGTACTAATTTAACTTTGTAGGGTTAATTCTATTACTAGTGTTTTATATATTATTGCACGCGTTTGTTATAGCTCGGTTTATGGCCCTAAAAGCGATGTATTAGGGCTCACTTTACGAGCAAGTGTGTTGAAAATATATTTTCCATGTTTTCGTCAAATACACGTTCATTTCATTTTTTAGTTTCATACATTTTACAGAAACTGTCATGCGTATCACGTACGAAAGGTGTCCCGTTTGATGTGTATCAAAGAAATGCGGGCTGCAATCGGACTTGGTTCTAAATAAAATTAAAGCGATTGTGCTGATTTACAACATTACAACAATTAAAATAAAAACAATTAGTTTATTTTACAAAAAAAAATAAGCTAAATACTTTTTGTTTTTTCCAAATTTAATGAATTTGACAAATATTCCAGCTGTTCAGATAAAATATGAATGTTTTTTAAATATCAGTCTTAATAAAGAAAAATTGACATGGTAAGACCAATAAAAAAGCTTAAAATAACTCTTTTATGATAACTTTTAATATAACGTATAATATAATGATGGGCTGCTCGCAGACAATAAAGAGAAAATGACTTCTCACAAATAACTAAGATACATGATGAATCACAAATCAAACCCGACATTCTCAACTTATTATAATCCTCCTTGGAATTTTGTTAGTGCGTTCCAAGACAATATGACACAATATGAATGGTGTTCCCTGACATAACGCAATTCCACGTATTCTTATGAAATGTTTACTCGCAGAGCTCATAACGCGCTCACAGATACGTCGAATTTAATTTTAAAGCTCATTTCACACAGCGAGATTGTCGTATTTGCTCAAAAGTACGTAAGAGTAATCTTGTAGTATTTCAAGGAGAATGCAGTTCTTATGTTTGTTAGAAAAAAAAGTATGGAGAAGGAGTTTCATTTCATAAGTTATTCGAATTTAATTAATATTGCTTCAAGTAATAATAGGTACTCTTGAAGAATACTTGGTAAGAAAACTTTGTGTCAGTGAGAATCAGAGAACGAATGTACTGTGCTTAAGCGCAAGAATCGTTTACAAAGAGCTATTTGTTCCTAGTTTTTTTAATGAATTAAAATATTTTCTGAATTGCCTGAGCAAGATTGTTTTTAATAACAAATATGAGCGTCTTACGCAATAAAGTCATCACATGAGTCATGCATGACTTTATTGCTCATGACATTTACGTGATTTGCATCGTGATTTAAAAAAAAATGTGATTTAAAAAAAAACAGATTATCGTGATCTTAAGGAAGTTAAAAATTGAATGAAGTGTAAATTAACCATAGTCAGTCTTCTTGAGTGATAAACATAACCATAGTATGCTTTTTACCGACTTCAAAAGGAGGGAGGTACTCAATTCGACCAGTTTTTAGGATAAAGGTAGGTGTTTGTAAATAATTAAAAGGTTTTATTTTTATTTTATTTTGTTAATTTAATTTATTTTGTTATTATTTTGTTAGTTAATTAGATGTGATAAAAGTCAACAGTAAACTACTAAAGTACTTAATAAAATTATTTAATTTCATGACATGCAAAGTTTGCACCCTGTATGATGGTTACATATAAATTTTGGAATTGTGATATTGTGCCATAAAATTCAAATAATGCCAACCTTTTGTTGGATAATGTATTTATCTTATCATATTTTAGGCTAACTTCCGTTATTTTTTTTTAAATTACAATCCATAATTCAATCTCTTTAATGTGAGATTAGAAAATTGTAAAACTTGATTATATACGATGTTCGTGGACCGGTCAAAAGGCCAGTGCAAATAAATCATCAGTCTATATATCATAACTCTGGATTTGTAAAGCGTTATCGGAGCTCATGTGATAAATTGCCGCCATATTTCATGACAGTAACTAGACCAAATTTTTATTGCTTTTATTTTGATAGAATCTATTTTAATTCAGTTTTGGAATAAAAATGTTGTGACTGTAAATTCACATGTAGGTAAAGAATATTGGGACCTTTACTATGGACAACTTACCTACAGCAAATATAGATAAATCATAACTTATTTTAAAGCTAATGACGTCTAAGTGGTATATTGAGATATCTTGAAAAATATTTAAAATGAAAAAACTAGTATTTTTTAGTTAAAACTGATAGGTTTCATGATCTTCCTTTAATTTAAGATAGGTAGTATGTTTCTTAAAAAGATTTAATTGTTACGAGTGACCCTATTGATTGGTATCATAACAGTTGTGTAATTTTTTGAATCAGTGTCGGTTCGGTTTCCGGATTTTCTAAAAGCTTTGAAAGCAGTTTTGCATCTTTTTCGAAATAAAGTAACGTCTCTCTTGAGCAAATTGTATTATTAATAATGATTATATCACTCCAAGAAAACAATTTTTCTCAACCTAAGTATTGTCTAAACTTAAAACATTTTGATCATTTTCTCAACATTCCCTTATGTTAATGAAAAATAAGCTATATAATCTATAATCTACGTGAAATTGTCTAAAAACTACAATATGTTTCATTTGTGTCCGTTACATTCCCTCGTAGTCACTGCTAGAAGTAGATAGCAAAACTGCTTAAAGTGGCTGTTTTTGACACATTTGCTATCTACTTCTACGAATGACTATACGAGGGCATTTAGTGAGTGACACCTTCTAAAAATACTAGACCATGGGCCCTAAAAACTCCACGTAAAACATTATTAAAATATTTTTATTGATAACTTAATAAATAAAAACCAATGAGGGCGCCACTTTCGGTCAGGGCCAGCCAGTAAAGCCCTTCAAACAAATAATTGGGTTGATCTGAGTGTTCTTGTGCAACAATGGATCCCACCTTAATTAGTGATACTCTTGGTTCCTTTAAATATTTAATTCTTACATATTCCTATAAACCCATTCTGTATTATTAATTCACGAAATAAATAATATTTATTTGTAGGTACACCCTTTGAGTGGATTTGAAATAAAACCTGTGCTACGCAAATTATTTCCTAAGTTGAATAACATTATTGCTAACAAAGGAATGTTTTAACGAAGAATTGACGGTATGATAGAATTATGAAACAATTTTATCAAATACAAACGATCAAAGAATGGATAGAATCGTGCTTTCAAGGAATTTGAAACAAATATGTTATCTGCTACTTATTGAACATTTCTTTGGAAATAGTTTCATTAAATACCTGCTTATTCTAATTTAAATGTATAAATAAATCATAAAAACGGCACAGAACGTAAGTTTTTTTATGTTTTTACTCAGACCACGGGGAATAAGCTCTTTTGGTCGCTTATCATCTCCAAAACCATCCTTTGCAAAATTATTGAAAGTTACTGTTAGTGAAACAAATTTTAATATTTTTACTATTCCACTTAAGTAAATTGGCAAAAATGTTGATAATTTCTCTAAGTGGAATAGGTATACTTGAATTTCTATTCGCCCAGTTACTATTCGATCAATTTCTTCAAGTGCGGATTCAAAACTCATGCGTTGCTTGAGTTTGTTGTAGAAGAAATAAACAAGACTCAGTCTGACTCTAATTATGTCGAACATTTCGCTGAAGTACTTTTTAGTTACCTATGTATGACATCCGCTGAAATTACGTCGCGGAAAGATAGATAGGCATGTCCGAAAGTTCAATGACCGATCGGCGCAGTGCTTCTGGAAGGTATGGAGCCGCACATTTTACAACGCGATGTATTATGCCAATGGATATTTATGTAAAATATCTACAATGACGCCGTGGCGTCAGCACTTGACTGCTACATACCGTCATACGTTATGGATTAGACGTTTCGCGCTGATTGAAGTTTTGCTGGGTGCTTTCACACAGCAGTTATATAACATTTTGTAACACGATAACATTCTATAACTGTGTGTAACATTTTGCTACAAAAAGTGAAAAAAAGTTAGAGAATATTGTATAACATTTGTTATAATTTATAACGTAATATACCTAATTGCTGTGTGGGAGCACCTGACCTTCTGGTCGTAAGGGGCAGAGGTTCCGAAAAACAAACGAATAAAGTACTAATTTTATCAGAAGCTAATTAGAGAAATCGATCTTGATTACACCCCAGGGGCCGCATTTCCTGGTGTTGATTAATAGTCCAATTTATATTAAATTAAATCTCTTAGATACTGCCTAAATGCGAACATGGAGACATGCATTCATTTTCCTAATTGGACACATCCATTAAGGTCTTTTGATTTGATATTCACAGTATTTCAGCAGAGTTATTCAGTACCTATACGATGTCCTTTGGCATCTGTATCGAAGTTTTGAAAGCTTTTGTGATGTTTATTAAAATTTTACGACGATTTTAACAACAGTCAAAGAGAGGCTTTTAAAGTGTTTTTAATAATGAACAATATTATGAAATAAGTACGATGAATTTATAATCGCACATGTATGGCAAACTACTGAACTGGGTATTTATTGTCTTTTCAAAATCTATAGTAATCGCTTTCAGGATGAGATACATTGATGCTTCTTTTAAGCAAGAATAAAAACTTACCAAAGAAAAGCAGCAATGTGTCACATCCATCTGTCAAATGAAAGCGATTGCGATAGCTTTTGAAAATCAGACAACAACCCTGATTGGGTTGTTTCACAAAATTGATACTTGTTATGACTTCGGCATCTGCTTAGAAAGCTTTCGTTTATTTCCAATATATTGATTTGAATCATCTTAGCGATTCGAATCATCGTTAAATTCGCCATCGACGATTCGAACTACTTACCTACAGGTAATTCGAATCGACTCGAATACATTTTTTTTAAGAGTCCCATCACTAAACTGTAGACCTAGTGGAAATAAAATACGGAGGTGTTTTCCAATACGGCCAGAGCGGCGCTTCTGTATCGAATACACAAACTAGTTATATTTTGTGGACCGTGTGTCAATTCTCTAAAAACATCTCTACGATGCAGCACCGCTGTCACATAGACGCCAGCGCTCGGACGACGAGCTCGCCGATGGTCGGAACTATTTTTCTATACAAAGGTGACGTTTCCACAGCGTCGAGATGCGCTCGACGCTGCGGATGTTTTTAGGGAATTGAGGGGCAGTGCCCTTAACCCATGACACGGCATTTGTGGTCGAGTCGATCAACCATAAACGACCGAATCAACCGTAAACAGTTTGTCAAACAAACACATTACTGGGTAGTAAATGAGTTACTTAGGTAGATTGATTGTTTAAAATTCTTGATAATCATAAACAATCGATCACATATTTACTTCATAAGTATTTGTCATTGTCATCAACATCAAACTACTAGTAAGTAAGTAGTTTTTGTGTAGGATTTATTGTACCTATAGGTAATCGACGAACCAAATTATTTTGCCCCGATTTATTTATTAAGTTATTTACAGTAGTTAAGTCAAACATATAAGCTAGGTAGTCTATATTAAGTTACATTTTGTTAATCATAAATATAGTAGACAAAAGCCTTATATTTTACATTTTGAAATTTTCTATTGCATTAGTTTCTTAATTAATAATTTCCGATTGATTGGAGCTTAGCTTGGTTGTAATTTAATATTGAATTGAAGTATTAATAATACAGCATTGTTGGTAAAATAATAAAGAAGTTTGATTTATGATGGAGAAAATAAAGCAGTCATTCAATTACTTACGCGACACAGACAATTTCAATAAAGTCGAGTAAAACAGACGTTTTTTCGTGTAGGTATAAAGAATGGTGTACTTATAATAATATGGTGTATGAATAAATTTTTTATCTATCTATCTACCTAGGTACCTAAAAGTTTTGTTTAGTTTTGACGGGAATCATATTGTGAACTCATCTATTGTCATTGTAATAGGGTGCGGCAGCACTCAGGGAAATTACATAGACCTGGGGCCTAATCGCGGTAATTCTGAACGATAAAACTAAAAAAGGTACGTTGTCATTTAGATAGATAGATATATTCTTTATTGTTCACCATAATAGAAAACATTACAAGGAAAAGAAATACAAATTAAGAACAATTTGGCGGCCTTATCGCTAAAAAGCAATATCTTCCAGGCAATCATTTGTATGACTGGAAGAAAAAGAATAAGAAGTGGGCAGTTTATGGTGCTTTTACACTAAGATTCTTCATATTACAATATGGTATATACCTAAAAAATTATATACAATACATACCTACACAACATAGTTACAAAAATATTATATAAGACTTAAACAAGAAGGAATAAGTGTGGTAAGGCTATGGTGACAAGGATAGATAGTGTTCCTTTACAAGTTGCTTAAATATATCTAGGGATTGTGCACGTTTAATTTCATCCGGCAATGCATTCCAGAGACGGGCAGCTTGGATTGCATAGGACTTATCCAGAAATTTAGTTGAGTGCTTTGGTATTTCCAATGTTAAGTTCTCCGATGATCTCAAAACTCGAGAGTGCGTGTCACGTAGAAAATTGAAACGCTCATTTAAATAGGACGGTGAAAGCGGTAGGTTATATTTACCTAAAAATCTTGGGTTTAGCTGCATAATTTTCACTTGAATTGTCCCAGATTGTAATCCTAGACTCCTTAGGCAGAGTATCCAACAATTTTAACAAAACTAAAGCGAGTATTTTTCTGTAAACGAAACTGAAACGGTAACGATTTAGCTTTTGTTTTATCGTTGAAAATTAGTGCGATTAGGCCCCTGTCCTTTCACTATTTTGCTTGTTTTTACGACGCACTGCGTAAAACGTAGTGAATTACTTGCTTTGTGGCACTGCGTTTAAAGAAATTAAAGCATTGTCTGTAAGCGCGATGGAAATGTTACTAGATTGAAGTAGGCCTTGTGTTAATAAATTGAAATATTGTATTGTAATGTAACTGGAATAAAACTGTAACTGTAATAAACGACTGAAAAGACAGCCCTCCAGAATGATAATTAATTTTGCAATCAAACGATGCATGACTACTAGGATATCATAAAGTTTTCGTTATCCCAATGATTTTAAATAGAATGCAAAATCCATACAACTTTCCACAAAACAGATTTTTATTGTGCAACTTTTTAAACTTAAGCTTATTAATGTTTACGTATCTGACTTTGACTAGAGGGGCTGGCAGCTTTCTCTAGGTACTCTTAATATTTTGCTACTCTTTTATATTTCCGACTTTTTTGTGATCACACAATACTATTATATAAATGACTATTGAAATTCTCAAACCTAAGATTCAGCGGAAATCGATCAGCCTTTGTTTTGTTATGATCAAATGAAAAAGTACAAAAACGCCTTTGTAAGATGATTTTACTTTTGTACGATTTCCAAAGCTTACTTATAAAATGTGAATATTCTTTCAACAAACTTTCATCCGGCTTCGTCCATATTCTTCGACCTTCCTTGTTGGACCGAACTTCGAGTCTTTGGTGTCAATCGACACAAAACTTTTAGGTCGGGTTTAATCTATCATAAAATTTCTACTCAGAAACTTTGACTGGCATCGTTTTATTAATTTAATTTATGTCATCTAAAATTGTGAAGAAAACGTTAATGTCTGCTAGGACAACTGTTAGATCACTTTTGGTGCAAATTACTATGCGCAAAGTAAATGAGTAGGTATACTTACTATTTCCCTTATTTAAAACAAAGCAAATCCTAATCATTTCAGTAAGTAGGTATAATATAAAAAGTGATTATTTTATAACCGTGTGAACTAAAAGCTACGAAACGTTACTAAATAATAACTTAATAATTGCAATATTACGTTGTAATAATTACAAAATAAATATCAAGAATAACTCACAGTTTTTTTGAAAAAATAAATATATGTAATAAGCTTACTTCCGCAAACAAAATATGCAAGATGCACCGCCCGCCCACCCGCAAAAATATGCACATTTCACAGTTTGTGTTAAAAAGTAAAGGTTAGTTTGCATCCTAAATAGCGTCGCTGTGCATCACAAAAAGAACAGCTAAACTATTTAAATATCAGTCAACTATTTATATAATAGTCAACAGATAGGATATTAAACGTATTTTAACCCAATATAGAGCTTGTTAATACGTTTACACGACATTAATCCATTTTATTCTGCAAGAACTACTTCAGTTAATTACGAATTTAATTAAAACTCTCTGAAATTCTACGAGCGAACAGTTAGAACAACATAAGACTTAATTAACTCAACTAAATACATGATACTGTTCTTCAGGTAAAACACCAAACGTCAGAAACTCAGAACCTAAACCTCTCATAAAAACAGCAACTTTTACGTAGTAAAATCGAATTACCAACATTACTTGTATTACAACCTACTTGCTCAACTTTTCTCATTAACAACTTGCTTATTTACACACTTTGTTCACATAGAAAAATCTTGATTAACTTATCTGCAGCGCCCTTCAGGTTTCTTTTGTTTTTTAATATATCTCTTATCGTAGGGCATGTTACTAAAATGACAGCTGAAGATTATCAACACGCGATCGAATCGTTATAAGAGATGTAAAATGTTACCTAACCGTTCTCGGAAGTTCGGAAGTAACAAAATGAACTTGTAAGTAGGTAAATAAAATTTGGGAAGCAAACTGCGGATATTTTTAAAACTTAAATAATTCGACAGAATAACTAATGTCCCGATATTAGGCCGAGTCACATATTATATGGCTCAGTTATACAGTGCTACGTGCTCTGGGGCCTTCTATGAGCTCTTATAGCAGGGCTTATATTGAACTGCTTTACTTTTTCGAACTATTACCTCAGCGGTTAGTATGAAAGCAGGCTTTAAGCAGTCCTCTTTAAGGCCTGCTTTTGAACTGAACGGTTTCTTATTTGCTGATGGTAAGCCCCCAGTGCTTAAAACAGCTAAGATGGCAATCCAAATCCTAAACATTACGTGATTTTTATTCTGTTTTCTTTTCTTCTGTATATATTACGTTAGTATACCTACGTATTTGTTTAAGATAAAAAAAATAAAGGGTTATTTTTAAAGTTTCATACAAAGCTTGATCAGCTATTCGGGACATTTATATGAAAATACATTTTTTTATCTGTTTTCGGAAAATTCGTAGAATAATAATTGTTGTTGTTATTGATGTGTCAAGCAGGAGTAGATTTACTCCTGCGAGGTTATTGACGTTTTAAAAATAACCCTGTACCCATAAGTAATTAGGAAGATTCATATGAAGTGGAGCTCGGTGGCGCAGTGGTTTAGCGCCTGGCCCAGCGATTGCGGTCGGTCATGGGATGGGTGACCAAAAATTTATTATCTCGAGCTCCTCCGTGCTTCGGAAGGCACGTTAAGCCGTTGGTCCCGGCTGCATTTGCAGTCGTTAACACCCACCAATCCGCATTGCGCCCGCGTGGTGGGTTATGGGCCATCCTTACCACCCATAAGGAAGGCCTGTGCCCCAGCAGTGGGGACATCAAAAATGGCTGATGGACGATATGAATCAGTGTCACTGTATCTCGCGACACGTCTGCTGTTTTTAGGTTAGCGGGCGTTCATATTATTTATCTTAGTGAAAGTTACCTTTAAGTTCAAGTAACATTAATGATGATAAACGAGTATTCCATGTAGTAGGGAGTCAGTGAATCGAAACTTAATTAAAGTATTTGAAACGTTAACAATTCCAAAATATTACCGACTCAAAGACGTGGGTGCTCCTTGAAGATTTCCTGTTTGATTAAGATCCCATTACTTAGGTACTTACCGACTTAAGTAATGTATTTTTACTTAAGGCGCGGAGGTATTGAAACTAGCGCCGCCACTTCATTTATTTTTATTACTCGTAAACCAAGTCAATATTAAAAAAATGCGCATGTAATAATCTCTTAAATTGTCTGAAATTTTTTTTTAATAACTCTTCAACAGTTATCATGCATTCTGTAAGTTTTAAAATCCATAATTGCCAAAAGTGGCCACTTTGAGCTAAAATTGATTTTAAAACTTACAGAAAGATCAAAAACTGTTGAAGAGTTATTCAAAAAATATTAAAGACAATTTAAGAAATTATTACATGAGCTTTTTTTAAATATTGACTTGGTTTACGAGTAATAAAAATAAATGTAGTGGCGGCGCTAGTATCACTACCTATACGGCGCCTTAAATACATTTACATTGAGTAAGAAAAGGAAATTACAGTTACTAAGCTGGATGGATATGAAGAAACTTATATTTATGTACGAATACCTTACACTCTGCACTATCCGTTTCTTCGGACCATCAAACTGAACAACTTTTACTATTAGACCAACTCTGTTATCGCGAAAAAAAATTGCTATTTCATACAAACATTAATAACCAAAATATCAAAATGTATGAAACAGCAATTTTTTTTCCCTTAGTTGTTCCCATAGTAAAAGTTGTTCAGTTTGATGGAAGGATGGTCATTTTGGGTTCATTTAATATTATAGTTAGAAAATTAAATTTGTGGTCTTACGTCAAAGTAACAGCTCCGAAGTTATGTTGGAAATAACATGTGGGCTTTTACTCTGCTTAAAGCGAGCGCCATCTCACCTACAATGATGTTCTGAGAGGCCCCCGTCGTCTAACTTCGTATTTAAATACATATATTATAAAGCTTAATGATAACTGATGATGATGATATTTATTTGGGATCGCTATAACCTGTTGCTTTGTCGGGGTTAACTGCATTGGACTTGTCTCCTATCTACAGATGTCAGCTGTTGTAGAACATGATGTCGTAAAAACGTTGTCTGGCGTTCACGGTTACATCGCTGAGTTACTGGCAACTTTACGATCGTCCTTTGTTTTGGACATATCCATCCACACTGTATATTACATAGAGTTTACGGCTTCTTTATAGTATGTACTTTCTTTTGGTGACGATAAGGAAAGTAGGTATCTACCTACTATCCTTAATCCCAAAATCCACAGGAAAGTGATAAAACTGACATTAAGCCTGTTGACTTATTGACACGGTTCTCTCATCAATCCCAAATTTACTGACGCTGTTTGTTGATTAAGACTCAACCGCTGAATCGATAGACGAGCCATAAAGTTTGGACCTACTTAGATAGTAAGTGCGATTATATTATATTTTTGCCGTTTTCTTTCGGTTACAATTTTTACCCGACTGGGGGTTATGTATTTCGCGCGTATCTTGTAAGTATGTATGTTTGTATGTAATATTCTTTATTACCTCATATCTCTCAAACGGCTGAACGGATTTCTATGATTAAGATATCGTTAGATTGGTCTTTTCAGCCCAAGTGTTCTTAAGAAGGTGGCGTTATAAAAAAACCAACATGGCGGCTGTACGGTGCTATTATACGTAGTGAAAAAAAAATTTTTTTTTAGAATACTGCAATATGGGTGTCAAATTAAAGGGCTTATTATAAGGATTTCAAAAAGGTATATCATGACCGTAAAATATAATAACTAAAAAGAGATAAATAAAAAAATAAATAAAAAAAATTAAAAAACCCGCCTGCATAAAAAGACAAGTCGACTGAAAAGATGGAAACAAGATTAAATAAATATTAAAGGCAACATGTCACAATAACATGCAGTCGGAGGCATATAATTCAATCATTCATAATGTCACTTTCTTTATGCATGCCTCCGACTGCATGTTATTATGACATGTTGCCTTTAATATTTATTTAATCTTGTTTCCATCTTTTCAGTCGACTTGTCTTTTTATGCAGGCGGGTTTTTTATTTTTTTTTATTTTTAATACACATTTTTAGTTTTTTGTTAATGCAATAGATAAAATGACTTCCTTCTTCTCATTGTTGTTATTCATCAATTCAGGTATTGTCCCATGGAATACCATGCCGCCTCATCATTGGCAGTGCATGGGGTTAATGGGGAAGAATACTGAGGAACTAATGGCGCCACTAGTAACTGTACTAAAATCGTTTGATTGGTGGTTTCAAATGTCAAATGTCATTTCTGCCATATTTTAACCAATCAAAACCATTCGCCGCTGGCGCCATCTGCGATTAGCTTTGCGTGTATGTTGTAGTTTTCTTTCGGTAGCCCACGACTTGAACTAATTACTTGTATTTTTAAGTAACTGATATTTTATCAAATTCATTATCAAGTGAAAGTGAAATCAAAGAAATCGAGTGGTTTCAAAGTAACGTCATGTTGCCGGCTTTAATTAACAGTTATTTGTCTCGTCTCGAACCATCGATCGATAGGATTCATTACGAATCGGCTCCACTACTTTGATTCGAATCCAAAGCTAGGCAAACAAACTAACAATGACACTTAAAATTTAGATTAAGGTTAAACTTAAAACATTCATTCTAATAAAATGATATTAAATTTTATTGTTTGGTTCAACCAAAGGCACATTTTAAATAGTAAGTACATAGTAAAAGGTCTAACTTTTAGAATAACACGTTGACACTGTTATACATTAAGTTTTATTATTCCGGATAATAAACCATGTGAACCATTTTATGTTTAATTCCTGTATGTTGTGCGCTGTTTATGCCTATGCCGCCTTTTACAACTTGGATTAAAGGTACTATAACGTATCCGCTTATTTCTAATCAACTTACGTTAATTGCGAATAAAAATTGGGCCCTACTGCAGCTTATCTTAATTGAATGCCTACAATTTTATGACGGGCTTCGTTGGAACAAAGCTTGGAAAATTAACTTGAAATCTGAGGATTAATCTGTCGGCCATCGCTTTTTCATTGTACCGATCAGAAGTATTAGGAAATTAAGAATCACAAAAAGTTCGTCAATTATCTTTTTAAATTGACAAGATTTTTATATTTTGTCAATGACAATGAATGTGGTAATAAATAAAGCGATTATCATCATAAGTTTTTTGAAAAGATAAATCGTAAATTGTTTTTAATGACCTGAAACTTATTAATACCTTGTAATAATTAATACAAGTACAGTGTTCATATACCTACTTAATACAAACTTTTTTCGAGATGATTCATTGTGTGTTGGATAAGATTCCTGCATTCTATCGCTTAGACTGGTAACCACATTTTCTGGATAGGGACTAGTTAGTTCAAAATTTTCCCGTAGATGTGGCAGGTATCATCACATTTGATATTATTCGTCATCAAAAGATGGCGCTAGTTGCTTCAAATTCACTCGCTCTGTCCTGAAATACAGTTTTATTTTATCAACCTTATTATTTTTTTCTTTGTTCTGTGATTAATAACCCCAATTATTTACTACTTTTTCACTTTTTTATGTGCCTAATTTTTTTATAATGTCGTTCAAGTTTTTCTTGCTATAAGTAGATAGGTACATGTTTTTTTTTAATATGGTAGGTACATGAAAATGTAAGTACTATGGAATCGATTATACCCATGTCTGTAATATAAATACATACCTATAAACTATTATGCTACTAAAAACGTCGATCATTTAGTCGTCATTGTAATTTGATTTAATAATTTGTTAGGATAGTTACTTTAACTAAGCAACATTTATGTGATTAAAATGAACAATATACACACACAAACCGAAGTTAGCAAATAATATGCGAATATTTCAGTTTTGTGTAAGAATTTGGAAACACAATACATTTACTTTGCAAGTGGTTTCAATGGTTGGTATTAAATTTCATATTCCAAAGTTTATTATCAGCAAGAAAGTTATTTTTGTATTACGAGCAAAGTTTGCTATTTCGAGTATATTATTACAAATACTCTAATATTATATTCTATTCTATGATGGATATTTTAATGACTAACAAAGAAACATCTTTATTTATTGATCACCAACATAATAAAAATTGACACAAGCAACAAGGACATTATTATATTATAGATTTTCGGCTTTATATACTTTTTCTCCTACATTCCATATACAGTGAACTAAATAAAAGTCCTTTTAAGTCGAGAGCACGTATCTATTTGCCATTCAAAAACCTCAGTATTTCAATTAGGGGGTAATAGCTTTGGGTGGATGGTTAGACAAACATTTTTCAGTTTCTATATGTACATGAAAGAAGACATTAAAAATGACTTTGATGTTTGGAGTAAAGTACTGGTAGTAGTTTATATATTTTTTCTACACCTATGCTTTAAATCCTCTATAAAATGTTCTGAAACAGTTACTGCCAACAATATAACAACCAGTGTCATAGTAACCATAATATCATCCGAACGAGTGGCTGGGGGCGCCACCAGTCCTCCCGCGCCTGTCGCCGGAGTTACCTTGTTACATTATGAAATTCAGTACAATATAATAACACTCGTTTGGATGATATTATGAAAGCGACGCGCGCGAGAAGGCAGTTGGCACCCCCGGCCACTCGTTCAGCTATTATGGTTACATGACACTGGTTGTTTTGATGTTGGCAATAAGCCACTGTTTCAAAACCTTTTATAGAGGAATCATATCATGGGTGTAGATAAACTCATTATACTACAGTTGCATAAATAACTATTATCTATCACCGTAGGTAGATGCTACGACGCTACTAGAGTAGCGGTGTAGCATATCGTAGCAAATGCAAATGCAGATTGCACGCACAGTAAAGGCGATTTTTCGTAGCAACCGTAGTAACCATAAATTTATTACCTACTACACCGTTATAAATTACTGGGATTTACGCATTGTACCCAAGCGAATTTTGCGGACGCAACTTTGTTTTTCGCGGTAATACGTATTTACTAGCTGGCTTGTTTTCGTTACTCTAATTTTTCCAGTCTTATGAGAATAAAAAAATAGTTGAAAACTGTTTTTAAAACAATCAATTAAGAATGGATACTATCAGATTTTTTACTGTACTGTAATTGTGCTATTTAGATTCGGATTGGTACGACGAGTATTTTAACTTGATCTTACTAATCAATAAGATTAAACAGTCTATGAGAGATTCATCAGGAAACTTGTTTAATATTAAAGGAAAATTGGAAGTGACGTTCCTAACCAACTCTAAGGTAATTAATAAGGGCGGAGTAAATTACTTTTAGGCAATATAACACTGTTACAGATAAAGGCCGTTTGTAATGGAATAAATTACGTTGGCCTCTCCGCCAGTTAGGTCACGATGCCATCAAAATCATGAATATGAGGTTTCACGGCCGTGTCGTAATAAGAAACGGTACGCTAAAACGCCGAATAAACAATAATTAGATGACACGTTTATGGATTATGAAAGCGGGTAAGTAGGTATCTATAATATTGGAATAGGTTTCATTCAAGACCTTCAAATCCTTTTATCATTTATTGTGATGAAAGTGCCGTTTTCCATTCATTTAAATTCTGATAAGCTTATTAGACCGATCAGGATACGTTTTTAGGTTTCAAAAATATTAAATTTTTTTTTCGTATATAGTTTCTGCACCAATCACATAGCCTAATACATGAATTTGTGTTATTTTGGATGGATGCATAAGTAATAATTTAGGTTTTGTCTTTTTTAACACTATCGGACGAAAAGAAAATTAAAGTTGAAAATTTTACTTTAATGATGATTACGAAGTTGTATCCGATGTACACATAAACTTTTTGTGTCATCTTCGTCCACGGGAATACTGTTATTTGACTATTACCTAAAAAGTTGCCGTAGTACCTTTTTTGACAATGTTATTAATGTACTGGCCCCACGTCAGTCTCATGGATGAACATGACACAAACTAGGTTTGCACACTACGCAGGCTATCTTAAATACAATACCTACTATCAATTTTGACAGTTTTGAGTTCAGTTATTTATAACCAACACAAATAATTGAATTTCTAAAGATGCATCGGCTAGATGTGACACAAAACGCAAAAATACATTTTATATATGCCAATGTATCGACAGGCAATATTTCATAAACTTTAGAATTTTTGAAGGTTATGCCCTCAAAATAACGTATCCCGATCGGTCTATATGTTATAGATGTGATATAAGTAGGTTGATCCTAATATTCACTTTCATTTCTCAAATCAAAATTGACTCAAATTAGATATCATACTTTTTGCATGTCATTGTTGGTTTATAAATGAAATGTGCAAATTCTCTGACAGTTTCATTCTCTTAGTTCCATACTTCCTCAATAACCAAGTTTCACCCTCCAATTTCCTTCTCATTTTAAATCATGCATTGTTTTGAGGTAGAATTTTTAGAAGAAGAAGTATTTTTAGGATATCAATAATTTATGGTGACAGCACGAAAAATGTTTAAATTATATTGCAACCGTTTTAGCTAAAGAATTTAACAAAGTCGCTCTTTTATAGCTATTTGTTCTTTAAGTATTTTAATACACTTTTCCATGTTTAGTGAGTAGTTGTTAGACTAGTTATAGGAATGATGCAATATCCGTTCTATGTCCATAGGTATACGGGGCAAATCTAAAAAGAAATTCTGTTTACTTAGGACTTTTTACAAACGTTATGAAAATGTGAAGTAGGGATATTTAGTGAAGTGGATGTGCCTTCTTCATTATTTTTTTGGTTTAAGACGAGTCAGGCTTAATCCGACCTGCCGAAATGGGTCAAGACGTTTCGACATGCGTTGTTTGATCAAATTTAGGCGCTCAAGCTGCTTAGCTTGTCAATGAGTCGCCTTTTTGACAACAACATTGAATGAAAGATGGTCCTTGGTAAAGTGGCTTGTGCGCTGGTTTTCATTGTGTCGCCATATCTGAGGTCCCGGGTTCGATCTTAGATCTGGATCAAATTACAAAACAAACTTTTCTTTCTATAGTGTCTCATGTCTGGGTGTTTGTGGTACTGTCGTTGTCATGATTTTATTTATGAAAATGTTACCTATATGAAAATACTTCGGGCGCAAACTATTTACCTTGTTAAGACTATGATTCCTTTCTGACAAATATTAACATCGTTATTTTGTCAAACATTTTGTGATTCGTTTGATGATGATGCAAACACAATATGTTGTATTACTCGTATGTCGCCGTCGAGAGAGGTAATTTTCTCAATCTGTGAAGTTGTTCGACGAAAATTGACAAAATTTAAGATACGAGAAACCTTTGTCGAGTCGCTGTCTATGTCACTTCATATAATTTGTGCTAGCCGTTTTGGTGCGATAAAGTCCAAGAGACCATATTATCAGCGAAATACAAAACTCCTATACCGAACCAACATGATTATAGATAATTTATAAAAAAGCATTCAAACAGTCTATAGGTATTGTATTAATTTTATTTAGGGCATGTTTCACAATCAAAAAGTACGTTCTGACATTGTTTTTTATTCACAACTGATAAGCAGAACTTGATTGTGAAACAGGCCCTCAGACTCACATATTTAGGATTCCGTGTCAAAATGGTATAAGGCACAGGTTATGGTGCGTCACAGTCTGTCTGTCATAGCTAGATATCTCAAGAACTACTAGTGATATCAACTTATTTGGAATAGTTTTATATGACGATGATTTTTGCAAATAAAAAAAGAAACAAAAAATATAATGTTCTTTTTGTAAGAAAGACTGAACCCTTTCAGTCTTAAAAATTCGAAGTGAGGCTACTAGGGTATGTAGGATATCATAATGAAAAAGCTCCGTTTGCAACTTCTCAATCAAAAATGTAAAAAACCTACTATCGGTCAAGAGATGGCGCTGACCTAAAACTGCAATATTCTACAACGCAGTGTATTTATACATAATGGTACGGAACCCTCGGTGCGCGAGTCCGACTCGCTCTTGACTGGTTTTTTAATGATCGTTGGCTAGGTTTTTAATATTGCAGACGAGCGACAAACTACAAAAATGCCTAGAAATATGAAAATAAAATAATTACTTGGCCTGTTTAAAAAGTCAGGAGATTCGTTACTAAGTTTTGTTAGATATTTTTTACTTTTTACAAGTAAAAACTTTTCTTCTTTTTACCACGTTTTTATTGGTATTTATTGTTGCTACACGAAAGCGGGGAGCATAACTTTAGTATAACTTTTAATTTTATTCAAAATGAGCACTCAGGTATGCTGAGTAGCACATTTTCACCGTAATGAGTCAAGCTATCTCATGCTTAACGCCCTAGGAGAGGAATAACTTGTGATTACGGCATACTTTTGTGGAAAGTGCCGTAATTTCACGAAGATAATGGTGAAGGCAAAGTTTTCTGGCAGTGCTTGGAATTAATTTCTTTACTGCTATATTTAATTTTCTTCAAAAGGCAAAATTAATATGACAATGAAGTGATATCCGACAAGTTATCCGCTTTTTATTGTTATTTCTGAAAACTTGTCTAAACAGTAAACCAGAACATTTTTTTTGTAACTTTTCGGAAAAGTCGTAGAACAAACGTACAAACATATGATGCTAGTGATGTACTCCTGCGAGGTTTGTTGATGTTTTACGAAATAACCCTGTATAATCAATTTAACTAGATTTGCTTATTTGCTATGACGTATATTTTAATATTTAAAGTTAAAGTATTCGAAAGAACTTAAGTTTTTTCAATAATTAGGTATATTTTTTTACTTAGTGTATTGGTTTATCAATTATCAATGAGAACTAAGTATACCGCCACCAGCATCACCAGACCTAGCATGACCAGCATAACACGATTTATATCGCGTGATATAGCGTTTTATCACGTTTAACTGTCAAAAAAATCGACAAAGGAGTTTGACAGTTGAGTGTCGATAAAATGCTATATCACGCGATATAAATCGGTCATGCTAGGCAGGCAGAAATGTCTACCCAAATTGGATAAAACTAACCGCAAATCATTCATGATGTTTTTTCGCATGATAATTCTTTAAATTTTTTGGCATAACTTGTTTAATAGTGCTTTACAGTCATATGAACCGATTTTACCTAGTGATGTACAAGACTCGAGTCCTCAGAGTCCTTTTGTCTAGAGCTCGGAGTTGTTTTACAGGGCTCGCCTCGTTTGTATGAAGCTCGACGACTCGGGAGTCTTTTTCAGAGCTCGAGCCTTTTTCAGAGCTCGGCCGATTTCGAGCCATTTTCACGGCTCGAGCCTTTTTGAGAGCTCGGTCGATCTCGAGGCTTTTTTACGGCTCAAGTCTTTTTCGGCGCCCTAGTTGTGATGGGCTGCTGATGAATGAAGATAAGTAGAGCTAAAGCACAATTGATTAAGCATCTACGGTGCTCTTTATAACATAAGACATTCATCTTTTTGAGTTCTAATTTTGGAGACTAGAGTCAAATTTTCAGGGCTCTGTGAGCTCGATAGGCTCGGCTTTAATATCTCCGTAAATAATAATATTGTAATAGTACATTATGAGACAAGTTAGCTTAGGTTGCTCATTGCACACAAGGCTGTGGGTTGCAGCCCGAGCCGCAGGCGAGGGCGTAACTCAGCCGAGTGTGCAATAAGCAAGAGCTCACGAGTTTCATACGACGTTTTTCAACACATTTGCGAGGAAAAAACAAAGTAATTTATCACAGCAACAAATACGACAAAAACAAAGTATGATAATTATGGGAAAAGGCGCGCATGTTTTTTTGGTATAAAGTTTTATAATAAAATTCCAAGTAATATTTTGGATTTACCATTTGAAAACTTTAAGTCTCATGTAAAAAATTGTCTTCTCAAAAAAGGATACTATACCGTTAAAGATTATTTAATTGATAAAACAGCCTGGTCGTAGATTTTTCTATTCTATGTGAAAATTGAGGAAATTGTCCTACCTACTTAAAACTTATTGTAAGCTTTTTGACTCGACGACGCCTGAATGCGAGTAGCTTTAGTATGTCATGCTCACTTTAAACATTTCTGCGGTGGTGTCGTGTGGGGCGGGTCGTTACGTTCCCTCAAATATGGTTGAGCGAAGCGATGGCTGGTCCATGCGTCATGCTCGTGAACGGGTGCTGCCAGTGGGAATGGGTCTGCTTCTGTCTGCTTGTACTAAGGGCGTCGTATATTTATATATATTTTTTTCTCTGTTTGATGTTATCAATATGTATGGCACTTCTTACTCAAAACATAAAACTAATAGGCAAGTAAACCTTGTTTTGATTTCTCTTTTTTTTATTGCAATCATTTTGCTTTCTATAGTCAGTAGTTTTTGTAAGTAAAGGCCTATGAAAAGCTTTTGGATATTAGTTTTCAATTCAGTGCCTTAGGATGGGTAGCCTAAGTATGTCATGCTCTCTTTAATCATTTCTGCGGTGGTGTCGTGTGGGGCGGGTCGTTACGTTCCCTCAAATATGGTTGAGCGAAGCGATGGCTGGTCCACGCGTCATGCTCGTGAACGGGTGCTGCCAGTGGTAATGGGTCTGCTTCTGAGTACCTATCCTAACGCATATTGAATTGTAAGAATTGCGTTTTTTTTTTTTTGTTAATTTTTATGTGTTGTATCAAGTATTTTTTGGTAAATTTTGCCTACTTAGGTGCACTTTCGAGTAGCAGACATAGCGATTACTGATTTCTCAACTAGTTGAAAGTTATTTACTCTCACAATTAACTATCTGATATGTAGTAGGTATTTAATTTCAACCTACCTACCCATTGTGTACAAACTTTTGTTAATTATTGTGATGGAAAATGACCTCACTTTAAATGTGGAGCTCATTTTTCAATGTTGACGACTCTGTATGAAATATACAGGGAGAAAAAAGCAGCCCTTGACGAGTTTCTTGCCGGTTCTTCTCGTTACAAGGTCTCCCGCTCAGGGTTTGCGAACCGATGGCGTAGCTTCTTTGACATTCACAAGTGCTTGTAACAGCCTAGACTGAATAAATGATTTTTTGTTGTTTGTTTGTTTGTTTGTTTTTTTCACACGCCCAACGCAAGAATATTTTGCGAACAAAGGAATGAGGAGCATACAGCCTACTTAAAATTATAATTTTAAGTGACAAAATGCAAATATTTTAATATTTTATAACAAAATATTGTGAATTATGAATAATTTGATAATAATATATATTTATTTGACTTAATTAAGGACTTACACATTTATTTATTCCAAAAATGTATATGAATTTTCAGCAGCATAAAACCTCTTTGCTATTACTAAAAAAATAACTGTATTACCCGGCTAAATTGGGATGGGAATGCTCTGTTTACTCGCAAAGCTGCTTTTATATTTCAATTGTAAGCTACCTACGTAATAATTTTGTAATGTATGGTTGTGCAAATAAATCATTCATTCATTCATTCATTCATTCAAAGAACTTGCAGTATGGTACTAATTTAACTTTGTAGGGTTAATTCTATTACAAACTAGTGTTTTATATATTATTGCACGCGTTTGTTATAGCTCGGTTTATGGCCATAAAAGCGATGTATTAGGGCTCACTTTACGAGCAAGTGTGTTGAAAATATTATTATTTATGGAGATATATAAATATAAAGAGAGCGAGATATAAAGTCATAAACATAAACTCTAAGCTTTTTATGAGGCTCGCGTTCATTTTAAGACTCGAGCTTTTTTGAAGGCTCGAGCTCTTTTGATAGGTTCGAGCTCTTTTGAAGGCTTGAAACTCTTTTGAAGCCTCGAGGCGTGGCTCAGTGAGCTCGTTTCTCGACTAGGCTTGGACTTACGAGCCTACCGAGCTCACAGAGTCCTGCCAATACGAGTCGAGTCTTCAAAAGTAAAACTCAACGACTCGAGTTTTGTACATCACTAATTTTACCTCTTTGTTTAAAAAACTACTACAAGCACGATATAACAGGCAATTATCTATATTTTTCTGTTACTTGGACAAAAAAGTAAGTTAGCTTCCAAATTGGCCTTTCATTTTATTTCAATATTTTAGAAAGTGCCTCCCTAATTATGATGACACAACCAACGAACAGGAAAGTTTGGAATTAGATTTCGTTACCTGATTTTTTCGTTACACTTTCTGTCTCTGTAAACTGAAATAAAAGCTACCATAGCAAGCCGAATCTGACATATTCTGGCCCCCCTAATTTCATGTCCCCCCAATGGAATTGACGGGATCGAGTTCATATAGTTACTATAGTTATATAAATTTGCTTGCAAAAAATATAAACCATAATGTACTACAATACAATTCGTTACAATTCGTAAAAGTAACCAAAAAAACCAGCAATAAAAAAGAATAATAATGATTTTACAAACCTAACTTCGCAGTCCTGTTATTTATCTTATTTATCACGTGTCTGGAAAGGTCCAGAGATGTCCCTAAAACCCCGGGTGCATCGTAAATGTACAAAAGCCATGAGCATTTTCACAATTTGTGTGGAGGAGACACAGACAATTTATTGCACACGGGGTTTATTTCCGGAGGTTTCAGCGCTAGAGAAAATGAAACATACTTTTAGATAGAAAATAGTGAAACATTTTGCATGTATGTTGTTTTTAAAAAGAAGAGTCTCCGCAAATACTCGTAAGCTCTCAAGTTTCATTTTAAAATTTCGTTAACTGTATTATACAAATAAAAATAAACTCGCTGCGAGTGTAGTTGTATTTTACAAAACACTCCTTTTTATTTGCTATTCCGTTACCGATATTATCGTATACCTACTCTTCTAATTTACTCATAATTTTTCTTTTTTCGTGAGTTGTAATTAAATCACGATGTATTCCCTTTCCTATATTGCAGAAACACCAAGCTACACGATGCACTCCATGACGCTAAGGACAGACAGCGGTGGAGGGGCATCATCATAGAAAAATTAACTTCCCATCGGGGGAATCACGACCCACAGTAATGAGGAACACGACGCGAGGAGGAGGATACTGTAGAAAAAATAAGGTTTCAAAAACATGCACTTAATCAGCGACTATAAACAAAGGTATATATCTCATATAAAAAATAGGGTTATTTAATAAACAAAAACATTTGAGCGTCAAAACAACCACGAATCTCCTTTAGTTTGCCATTTTGTTGGCTCAAATGTCACATAGTTTCGTCAGCTTCTCCCAAATGAGCGTGATTACGCAGGGGTTCATCGAATACCAATCTAAAATGGTCTCTTAATCGATTTCATGAAGAGAGAATGTATTAACAGCAGTCGCTGTAAATAAAACTTCAGGGTTCTCTTTAATTGACAATCGATCTGATGCCAAACACCAGACTATTATTTTACTCAATATCGCGAGAATAATAAGAATATGAATAAATAAAATCAGCAACCATTATGCTTCCAGATGGAATTTAAAATGGTCTGTAGGTTTGTAATTTTACGCTTATAACATTTATTTGTTACAAGCATAAAATTACATATATATAATATATATTAAGAAATACACGCTGCCAACCCTAACAATTTTTTTTCTATCCTGTGGTAATTTTGATACGCGTTCTTCTTCAAAAGGAATGAATCTCAAAAAATGTTTTAGGTGAAGGTCACTTGTCAAAGAGTAAAGTAAGTTAAGGTATAACTTATACAATAAAAAAATACTCTCTAGAACAATGTGAATTACCTATATCACACAGTAAAAAACACGATAGAGAAAACGTATGGTATAATCTGTTATGAATGGCAGCCCTCGTGCTTTCATTTTCAATGATAAAATACAGATATTTCAGACGAAAACGTGGCCTATTCTAAAAAAATATTACCTACATTTGTCTCTTGAAATAAAATATGGAATGGTTTTGTTTCACTAAATTACTTTTTGTTTTTGTAAAAACTCGGTAAAAAGTTACAAAGAATGTGCACGTACAGGTGTTCATCACATTGTACACACGACGACACATCAGACTATACATTGAACTTGACACCATCTTTATGTCACACGTAATAAAAACTTTTTTCGCAGTTCAGCTGTTTAACTTGATATGCCTTCATATGAAAATTCTAGAAATGTGAAACTTCGAACCTATACTCTATCATTGGGATTTGGGATTTGCGACAGAATGGTATCTTAATGTACTTTTTCAACTAAAATATATGTATATAAGAAAACAGCAGAATAAGATCAAACATTTAAAGAATCCATCTGAAAGTTCGAGACGTTAAAACGACAATTTAAACTTTAAATAATACTTATATGTTTATTTTTGTTTGGATAACACATCAAAAAAATATTGTATAAAAGTTTTGTGACATTACACCTACGTATAAATTATGTTTGTCTATATGCTAAGTAGTACCTACTTGACAAATAATTTGGTATTTGTCAAGTGACTATCTATGAGTGTGGGTGTTTTTAAACAATGCACAGTACCTACCGTCGATAATTTAATGTATTAGTAAAACTAATCGCCTTAGTAAATCATTAAGTAAAATAAATTGACTGCGTAGCTGCGTATACATTGAATTGAACTACACAAAAGTTGTTATTGACATTCACCTTGCATTTGACCACTATTGACACTTTTGGGTGCGCCATTCATGTTTGTACATTTGGAGTACAAAATTATACTAAAAGTCGTATAAAGGTTGTATACTCGTATCGACCTAATGCTAAATTGCAAAAGTTAATTAATTTCATGGCGGTGAGGGTATTGGCACCGCCCTTTTGTGAAGTATGACAGGTGTGGGAGGTAAGACCAATGTAAGCGAATAACCTTTGTCCTAATATAACGTTTTATTTTTGCATTTAATTAGATTGAGATTATTACAATCGTTTATTTTAAACATTCCGAAATTAAAGTCTTACAAAATAACTATAAAATTGATAGTACAATTTAATCTAACATACTTTGTTAGTATCAATTAATTAATAAAATATTTTATGGATTACAGTATTTTTCCCTGTAATATTTGAATGATGTTATATGCTAAGCAGAGCTTGTTCTATAGATACTACTTAAGTGACGGATAATAAAGGCAAGAATATTTCTATCAACATTAAAAAGTAGCAAAAAAATTTGGGAAATGAAAACCGTGGGAACGAATGGGATGTTTTTGTTTTTGTATTCTTTTATAAGTGTCGATATCTCGAAGGTTTATTGTAATTTGACATGACCCACTGCACTGCATCGGAACCGAAGCGTACGGCGGTGCCCACGGAGCGTCACGTCGGCATTTGTCACTTTGTATAAATTTCTATGGCGCAGAAATGCCGATGCAGTGCACGCAGTCAAGAAAGCTGCATCTTAAAAGCTGTTTAGAGGTTTATTAGTTATTCTGTGACGCAGTTCCATAGAAATCCATACAAAGCAACAAATCTCGGCTCCATCCGCTCCGATTCCGATGCAGTGAACGCGTACTTTAACCGACTTATTATGCCAACTTGTCAATTACTTATAGATATTTTGAAAAGAGTTGTGTTCTCACTTTTAATACTGTATCATGACTCTGTTTCGAAGCAATGTTTAAAACATTGTTAATTGACTAGAATATAAACGTATGGAAATAATATTTTCTACCTATACATACCTATTATAATGTCGTAGGTATATCCATTTTATTTTCCTCGTTTTTTTCTCGTTGAAAGGGAGATACAAACAAAATTTACATTCTGATAGTTTCTGGGTATCAGTCACTACAATTTGTTCAGTTCTGTAGTACTTTGTCTGTATGTAAATTGAGAGTTACTTATATTAGAGCACATATTTGGCGGTAAAATGTTACAAAATAATATTATAAGAAAATTAGCACTAGAGATTTTTGCACGACAATCGAATGTCTTAAAAACCCAGTTGATAATCGACTTACTTAGAAATAATGATCGAACCTGCGTTACCATAGCTATCTAGATCAGTTTTCCGCTAACGTCATAATGTTTGCTTAAATATTGATAAGTTCTTTCGTGAAAAGATAATAAGGTATGAATTTGAGTAAAACATTATCTGATTTAAAATAATTAAGAAAAAGAAAATTAGCAGATATAGTGGTGAAAGTGAGTCATACTAATATTTAGTAGCAAATTGTCTTTCTAAAAAGATTTAAAGTTGTGAATTAATTATCTCAGTTATGAGGCAAAATAATATCACCCGAAACTCAATAGAAATATCTAGACAGTTGTGGACTTGTCATTTTAGTAGTTGTAGCTATAATCTGGTTAGGTACTATAAACAAATGTTCAGGCAAACCTACAAAAACAATATTGTCATAATTAACATTACATAAATATAGAGATGAATTAAGTAGGTAAGTAAAGACTTCAGTGTGTTTATTTTTGTTGAATTTTATGAATCACTTAATTTCAATTCCCCTTCGTTCTGTTGATTGAATCTCACTTTATGGGTGTAATAAAACCAATCACTTTAATTGAGTTGGCGAAAAGCATGGTGTGCCATGGCCTCCATTTAACGATCTCCAAACTACATTTTATTAACATAGGTCAAGTAAGTATTATACATGTTTTATTTCTAAACTTCACTAAATCCAATTCTGGATTTAACAAAATTGTTGAAAGTTTTTATTAAACAATTAATTAACTTTGAAGAACTTTTGAGGAAAAATATTCGGAAACAAAGGCATTGTATGGACGGTGCCATTAGACTTTGTTAGAGAAAATTTGTTTAAGCAACTTTAATTTTTGTTTGCATACAGATTGCGTGAAACAAAGTCGTCAGAAACTTTGTTTAATTTAAATAAGCTACATAAGTTTCAGAGTAAGTAGGTACCAATTTTTTAAATTACACATAAGTACAGTTTACTTTTGTTCAAGACAACGTACCTAGTTATTTTAACATTAAAATTAGGATTTGATCGTTTGTTAAGAATGCTCAACAAGCGATCAAATCCTAAGTTTAATGTTTCCTGATTTTTCAGTAATTAATCACTTTGTCAGTTGCAGTATTTTCCCGGGAAACTGCGTCGCATCGTTGACATGAATCCTATACACTACTCTGCATATTACCTTGGCCTTTAACCAATCTAACTCCTATTGGCTAAATAGTAGTTAGAATGGTTCTAACTACGATTTGGTCACATAATTATACCATTAGAAATAGCTTTTTCAATGTCCCTACTACAGAGACACAGGCCTTCTTAAAAGGATGGGCCATAACTCACCACGCGGGCCCAATACGGATTTATGGGTGTTAACGACTCCAAAAGCAGCTGAGACCAAAGTCTCAGTACCAACTTTATATTAATTTTAATTTTCTTTATTAGACACATAACAGAATACAGTCATGAAAACAAATGATTACAATAGTACAATGTCCAAGTACTAGACTGAACTCCAACAATGTTTTCTGTGAGTGAAAAAGAAACAGGTAGATACTTAAAATACTTAGGTACTTACTACATTTTACCCAAATCAGTGAAAAAATGTATAAAAGCTGCTCGGGAAAGCCATGTGAATTATCTTATGAATGAATATAAATTTTAACTGACAGATTATGGAAATGTAAGTTAAATAGGCAAGGAATATGAGATCTGTTTGCATGTGACAATAATATTAAGTCTAATGCTGGTATTTCACATCGCTATTCGGTATTTGCGTTTTTATTCGGCTTTGTTTGCTAATATTCGTGTTGAAGTCCAAATAAACACCAACACACTGTCCACATGTATGAACAGAGAATATGCCGGACATTCATGAATATTATTGCTAGTCTTCGAACCGCACACTACTGAGCAAGCGTTGTGTGGACGGTAAACGAACTCATTCAGCATTTTTTTTAATATATGGACCGTCTGCGTGTTCGGCCACACTTACATCTGATGAAAGTGATAAGATAGACGAAGATGGAGAGCGATTAAAGATGCCCAAGTTGTATTGTTCGGGGAACACAGACACAGTGAGGCCATTCCACATCTTAGCTGTTCGAATCAAAAAGTTGGAACCAAAGCGTTTCATGCTGGTGCGTGGAATATCGACAACATATAGGATGAAAGGCCGCCCTGCGTCTGGATGTCCGAAGATGAAACGGGGAAGGAGGTATGAGATTGTGTAACTCCTGAGCACACTCCCCGAAATGTAATCTATAGAAGACTGATAAGCAGGCCACCCTTCGTCAGTGCTCCAAATTTTGAAACCTTGGGTCGACCGGATGGTCATCACCAATCAGCTTCTTTGCTCGACGCTCGATAGAATCTTTTTCAGCCGACTGGTTATTGGCAGATCCATCCCAAAGGACCATATTTGAATTTGTGAGAATAATATAGGTGAATAATATTATACAAGGTGTTTGGTAAAAGCCTTATAAAGCCGAATATGGTAGGTAGTCTGAAATCGCGAAAAAAATCAGCTGTTTTATACAAAAAATAATAACGAAAATATTAAAATGTATGAAACAACTTATTTTTTTTCGCAATTTCAGAGTTGGTCCCATAGTAAAAGTTGTTCAGTTTGATGGACCCTATCTACCATATTCGGCTTTTACCAAACACCTTGTATAGAATAGAGCCACATCACATCGTAGTAGCTTGGCAAATAAGTCGAATACGCGAACACGAATAGCGATGTGAAGTGCCAGCATAAGGGTAAAATGTTTTGATAAATAAAGGTTATTTGTTGTGGGATGAGCTCTTGTAAGAATCCTGTGTGCGTTTATCTTGGATAAAGGCCCGTTTTAAGTCTTATAGTCGTTTAAGATTATATTATGCGTAGAATGACTTGAGTTAAAATGAATTTTCTTTTTGCTTATGCTTTCAGTTTTGTTATAGATAGCAGTCGCTAAAACCATTCACTTGATGATTGTGATGGGTCTAATCAATTTAAAAGATAACTAGCCTCTGGCCACAGGGTCAACCGCATGAAATTCCATTTCGCGTGGATGGTACTAAAATATAGCCTCGTGCTCAGGGATAGTGTAGCATTCAGGTAAATTATTTTGAATGAGTTTTTTCGGAGATTACATACATTCCAAATATTAACTCTGCTTATACAAACTCAACCAGTGAATGACGACTCATGATACAGCGACACAGTCAACAGTGACAGCACGGTACTGCGATAACACGCAACTAAAACAGGAGCTCGAGGAGGAAAATGCCTATTTTTTTATAAATATGTTTTTTCCAATCAAAACCAGTTGGGTTTTTTTTTTATATTTTATTTCTTTTGCTGTTTTGTATTTTGTTATTTTTTGTAGACAATCACGACTTATTTAAAAAAAATGTTTCTAAATTATTTCAATTCTAATGTTTTTTCTTTATTTTTGACAGTACTTACCTATAACATATTAAATTATATCGTATCAGTATCCTCACAGTGGCGCCCTCACCTTAAGTAAATTTATTGCTCGCTACTTAGCGAAACTCAACGTTTGAATTTTCGATACAGTATGTACTTACATACTGTATCGAAAATTCAAACGTTGAGATTTAAGCTAAGGTTCTATACTTTATTTACAAACAAGAACCTCAATAAAATATAGTTTGTTGTAGTAGTAGTAGGCAAAAGAGCAAAAAGTGGCCACTTTTAGCACTTTTGCCTACTAATACTACAACGAACTATATTTTAGAAAGTTTAATAATTGTAAATAAACTATAGAACTTTAGCTTCAATGGCAACGTTTGAATTTTCGATACATTATGTACTTAGCGAGCAATAAATTTGATTAAGATGAAGGCGCCTCTTGAGGGTACTAATCACCTTAAGTGTTTTCGCAGCTCCAGGTTTTCGCAGTTTAGTGTTTTCGTAGCTCCGCGTGTATATAAAAAGGTTACTAACCGCTGCTGACATTGGTTAAAATACTTTTATTTAAATAGCTTCAACATCCAAATACACATACGCAGATTACAAATTAATACAATATTAGCAAACCACTAACATTTCCATCAAAAGGTATTTGAAATCATAAAATAACATTATTTAATGTAATGTTAGTAATGTTAAATGGCGTATTCAGGTTGTTTAGCATCAAAGTGCAGTTTTGTGTCGTGATACCTACTGAATAGTTTCATCATAATTTTTGCCTCAACCAGTGAATGACGACTCATGATACAGCGAAACAGTCAAAAGCGACAACACGGAACTGACAAGCAACTTTTACTATGGGGCCAATTCTCCTCCTCGCAAAAAAAATCAGCTGTTCCATACATTAAGGTCGAGTAGATACTGCACTTTTGTATTGAACAGCCGATTTTTTTTTGAGAGGAGGAGAGATGGCTCCATAGTAAAAGTTTGCTTATAATCATGAGTGGAACCACCCCACGACGGGAACCAAATGATTAAAATTTCACGCTGTATTATTTATAGAACCTGCAGAAATATATTTGTGTTTATTTTTTATCTTGCTTGCACTGAATTTGATAAAAGAGGTATTGTATCAAAAAGATTCCGTGATCAACAAGAAATCTGTTTACATTACGTGAATGATATTTCAATGTGAAGATATGAATAATTTGATATAAACAATACAACAGCTGATGAAGTGCAAGACCCAGTTGAGGAAAGATTGAGAAACAATAATCTTTTTTAAGAAAATTTATTGTGATGTTTTCGGATTTTCCAATCGGAAATAAAATGAACTTTAAAATAAACCCAAAACTAAGGTGCCAATGATTTAACGACCACGGCCGTTCATTGGAAAGGTATCATCAAATACGATCTTGCTTTCAAATGTTGCCATAATGCCTCCATGATGGGAGCTTTTACCTTTTTACATTCGTACAATACTTATTTTATACAAAATAGAATGTTATATGTGTTTATAAAATATAATAATATGATTTATTAACACCTTAATAATATAAGTGAAAATGAAAATATTCAGCTTAAGTAGGTACACTTGTTTACAAAAAAAACATAATATAACTGTTATTTCAACGTTAATTAGTATGAAAATCTTACCATCAGTACTGTTATAAGTCAGCCGTTTCGACACCGCACTCAAATTAATTTCGAACCCAAATAGATTCATAAATTCCTGGAATCTTTGCGGGACCAGGGGAAGAGAGATTTTATAATTAATTTGGGCAACATCACAGCGTTGTTTTGATTGATCTCTTTATTCTTAACAAGTTTCAGATTCCTTCGCGTAATGGTCTGGGAATAATTAATTCATTGTGGTATTTAAAAGGAGCGTAGTGATAGTGAACTACAACTCCATCCTGCCTAGCATGACTGATTTATATCGCGTGATATAGCGTTTTATCACATTTAACTGTCAAAAAGACAAAGGAGTTTGACAGTTGAGTGTCGATGAAATGCTATATCACGCGATATAAATCGGTCATGCTAGGCAGGCATGTCTTGTAATTTTTAAGGATCCGTAAATGAAAAGAAAAAATGGAACTCTTCTAGCAACACTTGGTTGTTCTCTGACCTCTGCTGTCTATCTGTTATATGACATATTTTCTTCTTAGGGACGTGTGAATGTATAAAATTTAGTTACATCAAATGCTTAGTTTATGCATGCAGTTCCTCGAAGCTACGAGAAAAAAACCTTCTCAAAAGACTTGGCTATATAAGTAGCATATTTTGTTTGACTCCAAATAGATTAAAAACCTCTGGAATATTTCCGGTAGCAAGGTGTCTATGTCATAATTATTAAAATACTTCTATGACATACCACATTCACAGATTTTTTGTTCTAGTTGTTTTAGTTCTATGGTGTGTCGCAAATTTTAATTCCTTGTTACTGTACCTGAAGAAGGAAAAGAAAATATATCGTAAAAACAGTATGGATCCCTTGGAGCGCGAGTCAGTCTTGCAATTAGTCGGGTTTTAATTTATTTTTAGCAGAAGGCAAGCTCCAGTGACATGTTGCGGCAAATTGACGTTTGACAACACTGAGTTTTTGACAACATCGTTAATGTTCGAGAGAGCAACGTCAATAAAGCGTTTCATGTTGAAACACTAATGTGATTGAGAGTTTTTGTATTCAACTCTTTGTTATTTGTATCAACTTTATATTTCTTTAGATACAACTTTATGATTTGCTAAAACACAGAAATGGAATGACTACTGGCGCCATCCATCCAATAATCATTATTAGTAGGTATTTATAATCAGTCTGGCTCACCTGTGACACTCCTTGAATTTAACAATCTTCAATAAACAATAAAACAATATGGCACAATAAAGTAGGTAAGTCAAACAAACTTTTAAGATTATATGATCTTTTATTTTAATTTGATACTTATCCAAGTGTACTTCTTTTTTATCGTCTTCAGAGGAAACACTTTCCTAACAACCTCGTAGCTAAGTAGGCATAAAATAATAAAAGTGTGAAAGTTATATCAGCAAAAGGCAATCAAATTGGTTAGTCGACAGCGGCAAAATTAATTTGAACAATAAAAACAGCGTATTTATAATCGTGTATCATTTATTTAGTTAAGCTACATTAGACTGTACAAATCAAAGTTAATTTGTTGTTAATCTTATTGTTAATTTTGTTGAAACGTCATCTAAACAAAGTTTAGATTAAAGTACATGTTGGCAGAGTGACTTATATACTACTACATATAACATTATAAAAGTATTATTAGATATTTTAAAAATGTTTAGTTAAAATTTGAATATAATTTTACCTAACAGAAATATATTCAGTAAGTAGGTAATATACACCGTTAATTTTTAAGTATATCTAAAAATGAAAGGGGGATTTCAGACCACGTGAATGAACAACTTTTACTATGAGGCCAACCACGGAAAAAAACGCGGAAAAAAAATCAGCTGTTCCATACATTACCTATAGTAGAGTCGGCGTTGTACTTTTCTATGGAACAACTGTTTTTTTTTTAAATTCCGTGGTTGGCCCCATAGCCAAAGTTGGTCATTCACGTAGTCTGAATTCCCCATTTCACTTTTAGATATACTCAAAAATTAACATGTTCTGGTAAGTTCACGAACATAAAATTAACGGTGTACATTGAAATTAATTTATTATTATTATTTGTATTTCACTTTGTTTTCACATTTCATTTCAAGTTTAAAGGAACAATAAATTTTAATCTGCTAACTTCACAAGGGACGACGAATAAAGAAAATTCCTAAAACAGAGTTACTACCAGGAAAATTCTGCTAAACAAATATTTTGAAAGGTAACAATGTGCTCCCAGTTTTACATGAATAAACTTTGCTTTTTTCGTTACGAGGTACCTATGGTCTTTGATGTTAAGAATATTTAACTGATTCTGGTGAATATCTCATTTGATCTACCTGTCCAAAAAGTAAGTGAACAAAAATTAATCAGCATACCTATTTTTGCGGCGATATAAACATATAGCAAAATAAAGTAGGTATGTACCCAGTGTAAATAAAACTGAAAATTTAGGTAAAAACATTGTAAAACATGCAAAGTTACAGAATTATTAAGCGTTTATGAATAAGGCCGTATAAGTATACTGTTCTAGAGTAAAATCTTAATAGACATTAATTTTTTCCATCTTTTAATATCTCATTAGTCTTTCGTATCATTAATAACCTTGTAATAAAAACTGGACAGTATTTTAAAATAGAGCTAACAATCTGACACTTTGACAAATGTCGGCAACCAATTCGTTTAAATTTTACATCTTGGCACGAATCTCATTTTATAATTAGAAAAAAAAATGTAAAGACGTTATAAAAATGCCACGTAATAGGGTTTGTTGTTACTTTTTATCACCGACTGTAAACACACATACAGTGGCCCTACCATGAGTTGATGCAAACTAGTTTACGGTAACGTAAATAGTTTGCATCAACTCATGGTAGGGCCACAGGTCATATTTTATAATATTTTTTTAGCTTAAGTACAAAATACTTTATACCTTTAACGAAATAGTAGCATGATTCACTAAAGCAAGGGTTACCTAGGATGACGGTGCCGTCATATTACGGCCGTAATTTAGCGGCGTAGATCGTTGTCTATGTAAACAATACGGCGCGGTCTCTGACGTTACGGTGTCGCCGTATTGTTTACATAGATAACATTCAACGCCGCTATATGGCCGTAATATGACGGCACCGCCATCCTAGGAAACCCTAGCTTTACGTATAGGTTATTTTATCAATACAATAATTAATTTAAGTCAAATTAAATTGATCCATCAATCTTTCACCACATTTAACGGTCCCTAAAAAGGTATTACTTACGATGCTCATAAATTATTCCTCGAATGAATTTATTTACGAGAATAATAGTTTCTGTAGTTTAATTACGTCTGGAATTAAAAAACATATTGACAAATTATAATTGTTTATATTTTTTACCATTGGCTATAATTCAAATAGAAAATTAAATGTGTATGTATGATTGTAATCTATATTTATAAAATCGTAAACTGAATGACTGACTGACTGACTGACTGATCTATCAACGCACAGCCCAAACCGCTGGGCCTAGAGACTCCAAATTTGGCACGTAGGTTCCTTATGAGGTCTAGGGGTGCACTAAGAAAGGGTTTTTCAAAATTCACCCCCTAAGGGGGTAAAAAAGGGGATCAAAGTTTGTATGAAAGTCCCTCAGTTTTGAAGCTAGGATCTTCAAATTTTGTGTTTAGACTGACCATTGAAAATAAATGAATACGGGTCTCAGCGTTTTTCAAAATTCTACCCCCGAAGGGGTCAAAAGGGGGATGAAGTTGTGTATTGAAGAAAATCCTTTATTTTCGAAGTAAAAATCGCTAAATTTATAATTTAGGCTTATGGATAGAAATCTAACGAAACGTATATTGTTATTGTTAGTATTTAAACCCCTATTAGGATGAAATGGGGGTGAAAAGGGGTAAAAAACCCCAAAAATAGATATGGATGTCGTTATTGGGGTTTTCTGGGATGACGATTGCAAAAATGACATTTATTTTGAAGTCCAACACGGTGGACATGATTTGACCCCTAAAGGGGTAAAAATGGGGTTCAAATTTTGTATGGAAAAATAATATAAAATAGACATTACAACTTTTAACTTCGTAGGAGCACATCTAAAAATAAATAGGCAAACATATATTTGGTAATTTTGAAAATCAACCACTTAGGGGTAAATGGGGTGAGTAAACATAAAAATCGATATGGATGTCGTTCTTGAGGTTTTATGGGATGGTGATTGCGAAAATGAGATTTATTTTGAAGTCCAACACGGTGGACACGATTTAACCCCTAATGGGGTGAAAATGGGGTTCAAATTTTGTATGGAAAAAGAATATTAAATATACATTACAACTTTAAAATTCGTAGGAGCATGTCTAAAAATAAATAGGCAAACACATATTTTGTTATTTTGAAAATCATCCCTTAAGGTGTAAATGGGGTAAGTAAACATGAAAATCGATGTGGATGTCGTTCTTGAGGTTTCATGGGATGGTGATTGCGAAAATGACATTTATTTTGAAGTGACGGGGACGGGGACGGGGACGGGGACGGGGACGGGGACGGGGACGGGGACGGGGACGGGGACGGGGACGGGGACGGGGACGGGGACGGGGACGGGGACGGGGACGGGGACGGGGACGGGGACGGGGACGGGGACGGGGACGGGGACGGGGACGGGGACGGGGACGGGGACGGGGACGGGGACGGGGACGGGGACGGGGACGGGGACGGGGACGGGGACGGGGACGGGGACGGGGACGGGGACGGGGACGGGGACGGGGACGGGGACGGGGACGGGGACGGGGACGGGGACGGGGACGGGGACGGGGACGGGGACGGGGACGGGGACGGGGACGGGGACGGGGACGGGGACGGGGACGGGGACGGGGACGGGGACGGGGACGGGGACGGGGACGGGGACGGGGACGGGGACGGGGACGGGGACGGGGACGGGGACGGGGACGGGGACGGGGACGGGGACGGGGACGGGGACGGGGACGGGGACGGGGACGGGGACGGGGACGGGGACGGGCACGGGCACGGGAACGGGAACGGGAACGGGAACGGGAACGGGAACGGGAACGGGAACGGGAACGGGAACGGGAACGGGAACGGGAACGGGAACGGGAACGGGAACGGGAACGGGAACGGGAACGGGAACGGGAACGGGAACGGGAACGGGAACGGGAACGGGAACGGGAACGGGAACGGGAACGGGAACGGGAACGGGAACGGGAACGGGAACGGGAACGGGAACGGGAACGCGAACGGGAACGCGAACGCGAACGCGAACGCGAACGCGAACGCGAACGCGAACGCGAACGGGAACGGGAACTTGAACGGGAACGGGAAAGGGAACTGGAACGGGAAGCTGTAATGCGTAAAAATGGCTGGTCAGATCCTGGTTGAAGGTTCCCTAAGGATTTTCTCTAATATCCACGCGGACGAAGTCGCGGGCAGAAGCTAGTGTGGGTATAGAATTTATCCCCGAGTTATTATGAGGATTAATTGATTAGATTTAAGCCTGAGCTTTTGGCAGTAAAAAATACTTATGTAAAGTGATAATATTTATGTAAATATACGTAACAAAATTCCCTTTGAGGATAACGTTACAAAAATGTAAAAGGGCTCTTTCAAAGTTTCTCGTAAAGTTTTACCATAATTTAAAAACTTTGGATAGCTTACTAAAAATTATCCGACCGATATGGGCCAACATTTTTGTAGTTTTAATAGAAGTTTATGGAAACGATTAATGGGCATGATTATCTTGCTCAAGAACAGTTCACAACGGCATACATTTTACCCATTATTCAGTCATTTATTTCATTTCGGATTTTCGGTAAACACCGTCAGTAACACATACAGGGGCCCTATTTTTGAATCCTTCGACTGGCGTCGAGCGCTTGCTTTCTACTGATTTTTGTTCGACATTTGACTTTCCATATTTTTAAATCACTCGACCACAACGGGTGCCCTCACCCACTCGTTTGCAGTCGAGCGATACGGTACGGCGAGCGATATTCTTTTCTACTAAAAAGCAAAGATTTTTTTAACAGCCAATAGAAACATGGATATTACGTTCCGTTTTCGTTGCGGTAGTTATCGGTTTTCTCTAAATTCTGCGTGGAACGTTTCGTTTCCAACATTTCCAACATTTCGTTTTCCGAAAACGAACGATTCAAAAATACGGAAAATCGGCGTCATGCGACTTGAAAGGCGAGTGTGACTTATGTCGCATGCGACAACATAATGTCATACGAGCGATTTAGCCCCAGTTTATGGTTATTTTATTTATTACGTTATTGGTTGGTACTTTTCAGAATACCTAGTTGATGGCGAGAAAGAGACGAAATGTATTCAGTAAGTTTTACTTTTTATGTTGCAAATGCAAATATAGATACTACGAGTTATAAAATACCCTCTAATGCCGAATATGTTGGATAGGGACCATCAAACTGAACAACATTTACTATGGGACCAACTCTTCCGCGTTTTCAGAGTTGGTCCCATAGTAAAAGTTGTTCAGTTTGATGGCCCCTTTCTACCACATTCGGGATTAGAGGTTATTTTGTAACACGTTGTATACAATCAATTTGGTATTTTGTGAGCCTTGAAAAAACAATACTAAATGGCTTTTAGTAATCAAATCTTAATTACATAAATTGTGCTTTCATTGACGGTAATGTTATTTCAGTAACACGGTTTCGTGGCAAAATCGTAATTACTGATTGATTGCGATCCAAAATTAACATTCTGTATGAATTGATAACATATTGGTTAATTTCAGCTTTCTATAAAATAATGAAATGAAAATAGCAAAGGCCTTTCGCATTAATCTATCATCAGATGGGATCGGATGGGAGATGGGTCTACTGGATCAGTTACTAGGTTACCGTTTATTTATTTCCCGTAATTAAAAAAATCACAAATTTAACAGTCCCCGCAAGATTTTGTAAATCGTTTCTTAGATATTTTTGCCAGTGAATATAAACGGATCAACTTTTTAGACTCGACTTTTTAGATGATGCGCAGTATTGCCTATTACAAAAATTCACAGATTTTACAGTCCCCGCAAGAATCGGAGCATTGAAAATGAACCCAAAAATTTACGAAAAACCAAAATCAAAACAAATGCAAAATCCTATTATATTTTTAAAGTTACCTAGGTAGTACCTATTTTTTTTTACGAATCGGCTTCGCCTCGTGTCACAAGAGCGCCTGCTGACTACCTCGACGCGGCCGAAATATTATTAATCGATTTTCAAAATTCCAATGAATGCACTTCTCGTCTGCTTCTGCATCTTTTAACACTATTATCATGACGATCGGTCAATAATCATAGAAGCTACATCACTTTTTATGTACGGAAACACCCGTTTCTCTACAATTCCAAATCTAAAGGGACCACCTACAGGTCACAATTAACCGAATTGCAAAAGTTTTTCGCTATTTTGTAGCCAAACTTACCCTAGGACCCATTTTTTCATTTTTTCTTAAGTCGGTTTTTTTTCCGAAATATTTACAATTTAGTATGTACACAAACACCCCCCCAAAAAACCAGAATTTACCCGAATTTTGCATTATTCCAAAAAAAGTTACCAGTAGATTTTCAAAATTCAAACGATCACACGTGTCTCGATAAATTCCTCAACTTTTGGTACTTATTCCCATCTCGATCCTCTTAAAGTCCTCGGAGATATGGCCAAAAATACGTTTTAGGCGATTTGCATCTGATAACCATTTTCAATGGTAAAAAATATCTAGGCTACAAATCTTAAGTAGACCTATCTTTTACTGGGGATAGTTGATAGTCAGTCAACATATTGTTTTAACTGCGGTTTTGCTTCGATGTTCGAGTCAACCAACGTTACGAATAATCAGTATGAAGCAATTCGCCGTCGCGCTCGCACGTGGCGTTGCAGAATAAACCGCTCTAAGTGTGTCGCGTACTTTACAAATTGGAAATAGTACATTTGAAACAACAATGGACTTTCATCATCTTGAAAGGAATAACCAGTAAGTAAATATTATAGGACTTTATTTTACTTTGCGATATGAAAATGTTGAATATAATTTAAAAAAATCAATTAGGAGGTGATTAATTTTCATGGTAGATTATTTTATTCATGACTTTTCATTTAATCCTTCCTAAAGTTAATATTAACATCCCTAGTTAGTAGATATTTTTTTAATAAAATTGGAATAATTTAGTTATGAAAAAAGGATTAACCTAACTTAACATTTAGATTACTATTGCATAAAATATTTGAAGGTTATTGGAATAATCAATGTTATTGCCAGTTGTTTAAATAAATTAATAAATAAATAAACAGGCGTGTATAATGCGCTAGTGAAAATGAAATCGATGAGACAAACGTATAGTTTTTGCACAATTATTCGAATATTCATAGTCAAATGAGATTGATTTTAATCCTCATTTTGAACCATGGGCTAGTTTTACAGGTTGTGGATAAATTTTAGATAACTTGTTTGATAGAATTTCTGTTTCACTTTCAAATTATCAAACTATCGGGATTTCGTGAAACAATCGAATTATCAATATCTTTCAAAAGTTGTCTTCAGATTGTAAAGTACTGGTAATTAAAATATTTTTTACCGCACGCCGGCGCCGTGCGTATTTGTTTACGAACGTTTTTTTTAATTTCTACTAGCTTCCGCCCGCGACTTCATCCGCGTGGACAGTAGAAAATATTGCAACTAGATTAAAATGACCCCTTTAGTGTATGAAAGCTAATACTACGGAGAGTTCAAGCTGTTTCCCAGGTTCCACCCACCTGAATTTAATGAAACATAGCTTAGATTTTAAGTTAGACCCCAATCTACTAAATTGTGAAAAATCCATCAAAATTCGTTTAGCAGTTTTTGCGTAATTCGCGGACAAATATTTAGAATTTACTGTTTTATTATATGTATAGTTTACAATTTCAGTAGTACCTATAATGTTTTCTCGCAACTGTATTGAAAAACGTAGTATGGCACACGGTTGTTAAGGTTTTTTAAAACTCGTGACGATTATAAACCCTCGCCTGCCTGCGGCTCGGGCTTATAAAACATCAACTCGTTTTAAAAACCTCCTTACCAACCTTGTATCATAAACTACTATTATCAACTCTTTAAGCAATAAATATTGAATAGGTTGGTACCGAGTTTATAAAGATGAAGATATCACCACATGTAACTTGTAGGTACCAAACGCCCCTAACGGAGTACTCTATAAAGTGATCAATCAATCCAGTTCCGCTGTTTGTCTCTTTATTCAAATTTTTTGTTCCTTCAGGCGAATTGTTTCACTCTGGATACAATACATCAATCTCGCTTCTTTGTGAAACATTTGATAAAAACACAGTCAAACAAAAGCAAAAGCATAGGATTTAGGAAAAAAATAGCAATCGAGCCTTGCTAATTCTTGTGTGATATGTGTTTTTTTTAACCTGATGTTACATTACTCTAGAGCCGAATGTGGAAGCACACTTCACCCGGAATCCTCTGCAACAACATCATGATTTTTCAATATTAATATGATGATGATGTGAAACTCATATCTATTGACAGATTGTAGGTAGGATCCCCAAATTTTCCAAGCAAGATAAATTGATGTTTTTCTGTATTTTAGACATATACTAGTCCGTAAGCCCGCGACAATATTGTCTACGTCATATGCCAACACGATGAAATGCATGGCACACGGTCGGACATGTTGTGCAGAGGGAAGATCAGAAGATTATCGCAAATAAAAATGGCCGGAAGCTTGAGAAAATCCTTCACTTCCGGTCAAAATTTTAAGGTTATATTTACATCATATGACATCAATACGAGACCCGTGGCGTGGCATTATTTAGCCCTTTAATAGTTAAGTAGAGAGTTTACATAAGTCTGTCAGTTTTGAAATGGCCGGAAGTCTGTCAAGTACTTTCAGGCCATTTCAGAAGTGACAGACTTATGTTAACTCTCTTTACTATTGAAGGGCTAAATGATGCCACGGGTCTCGTACTGATGTCACATGACGTAAATATAACCTTAAAATTTTGACCGGAAGTGAAGGATTATCTCAAGCTTCCGGCAAATTTTATTTGCGATAATCTTCTGATCCTCGCTCTGCACAGCATTTCCGACCGTGTGCCATGCATTTTATCGCGATGTCATATGACGTAGGCAATATTGTCGCGAGCTTACGGACTATACTTAGTTTAGACAGACGAGCGCGCCACGTCGCCGCACCGCGGTGAAACTTGCCAGACGTTTGAGACACTTGAACGACTTTAATAAAATTAAAGTCGAAAAGTCGAATTGTTGAGTTCTGAGTCAAAAGATAGTTTTACTGTACGAGTATTTACTATTCATGCATTAAAGGTACAGTGACATTCCGGCGTTTTTGGTTGAACACGATTTTATTAGGTTGCTTTTTTGTTTGGTTGTTTAGTTGTTTGTCCTCAAGCAAACGATCTTATACGAGTCTATTTTCCCGATGAGCTAGAGACTTGAAGCTTTGAACATCGGTCAGAACTGGAAGGTAATGCAATATTATGGTGTCGTTGAGCTAATCTGTTGATAGAGTCGTAAGATGGCTACAGTAACTCTGTAATAAAACCATACAGCCCCATCGAGGTTGGGCTCGTTTGATTCGTCTTGACGAGTACTCTTTTGGGAAGTAGTTTTCAGGATCTGATAATGAAGCCGGAAGAAGGCCACAGGAATTCTATAATAATACTACACAGCCCCATCGAGTTTGGACTCGTTTAATATGTCTTGACAAGTACTCCGATAGGAGATGTTGTTTTTTTGTTTTAGCTCGTTGACTAAAAAGCTGTATTTAATAATTTCATAAAAAACTTTCTTGTAAAACATACACATTTTAAAAACGGACAGTATGTATAGAATAATTTGTAAAGATTTATAACCCAATACAGAAGTTTTAAACCTAAAATAAAAGCGTGGGGCGCATGCAAAAAACGATTAAAAATCTTACAATATGTGCCCCACGTTTTTAGGTTTAAAACTTCTGTACTTATATTCAAGTCCCAAACGTATGAATTCATTCATTGAATAAATTCGTATGAATTTAAAATTAACGTTGACGTTATTTTATTAATTTTAATTTAAAATTCCACTTAACGTAGTTTAGAATACCAATAACTAGCAAAGTACAATAGGTTCGAACTTCGATTAAAAAAATCTCGTTCTTTACAAATGAAACTATACTCTATTCCCGTCTGAGCAAATTAAATAAGTTTCTGATCCCAATAGCCAACTCACAACTTTTAGTTTTCATCCAATTGAAATGCGAAGATCCTCGGTGTAAACAATAACTTATGAACTGCAGCAAAAAATTTTAAGTAGCAGTTTGGATTTAAACTAAATCAGCATTGTTTCAAGACAAGATTTTAAATTTAATAAATAGGTAATTAGCTTTTTCAGATTTATTTTCCCATAGTACCGTAATCATAATTATAATGTTTTATTAAAAGCTTCCGCGGATAAGTTTATGATAGTTATTAATGCAACTGTACTATAATACCTAATTATGTACAGTTGCATACAAGACTAATTTATCTACACCTTTTTTATATGGGAAACAATATTTTAATAAATTTGGATTAAAAACACCCATGATATTTATCTACACCCATGACATTATGTATCCTCTATAAAGGGTTTTAACTTTGACATTGTCTTTGACTTTCCTTCGCCTCCTCATCATTATGTCTTCCGAACGTTTGTTATAATGTTGAACTGGATTTCATAATGTAACAATTCGCGACCTCCTCTCGCTCGGATATCGTAATGTTGGCTAACCGTTTCAGGACCCTTTACAGAGGATTTAAAGCATGGATGTAGATAAAATAATAAAAGTAGTCACCAAAATAAATTTGAAAAACTAATCTAATGTAAAATATCAAAATAGGTAAATTCCTAAATTTTTTGTGGTAGGTTCCTAAATTTTTAGTGTAGAGCAGAGCAATAATGGGATTAGGATCAATAATATAATCAATCCAATTTTATTTAAAACAAAAATCTATTTATCATAATTTACAGAAATTGAGTCATTTTTATTTTCGTTAAACTATTTGCGAAATGAATGATAATAATCGCTAAATACAAAGTGCGTAACGAAACCAAACAAACAGGCATTCCGGTTTTTATAGCATTCAAATGTCTATAAATCTACCGATAAAAATACACTAGCCTTGAATTTTAGCTATCAAACAATAATGAAATCAAACGTTTACCTACTTGTACTTAGTAAAAGCAGTAGATTTCTGTAGTTTTTTTTTGTGCCAAAATAGGGAATATGCATAAGTCACCGATTTTGATGAATTTGAGCTTGATCGCTGCGGACACTTACAAAAATGTGAAGGAACAGAAAAAAAAAATATTTTAGTTTTATCACACGATTAAATCAGGGGAAAATAACGATATTTTTTTAATTTTCGGATATAATGCACTTTACAGTCAGATAGAATATTGAATAAGAAATAATTATATTGTATGTCACTTATGTACTTAAGCGCAAAATTTAGAGATATAATTGAAGATTATTGGCTAACTCCATATTAAACGCGCCTGAAACACACCTGAAACGTGACATGTGACGTCACCGTTTTGTATAGAGCGTTTTCGGCGGGTGCTCATGCGTGCTAACTTCAAGTAACTATATCACGAGAAAAAAACACAATAGAAAGGTTTTAATATTACACTTGATTTTCACACGCATTATACTATTGATTTTGATTAAAAAAAAAAAATGCATGTTCCCTATTACAATAATGTGATATTCTCTGCCTACCAGGCTAGGGTTGCCAAGCGTCCTGTTTTTCCAGGACATGTCCTGCTTTTAGGGATGTCCTGGCGTGTCATGGATAGTTTTTAAGTAGCGTCCTGGGTTTTAGCATCCTTATGAATTATATTCAAGTGATCCAAGCCACTTGAGTACCGTACCCAAAGCATCACGATTTTCCACAACTTGTTAAGCGATTTTTTAACTTTAAATATTATCATAACATCGTCAGGCATTTTTAATGTTCTCACTGCTGGGGCTTTCCTTATGGATGTATATGGAGAATGTAAACTCTTTTACACTGAGTTCTTCTCATGGCGCTCATGGCGGAACTTGACAGACTTATCATACTCGATCACATTTGTTAAGCAACTCTCAGTCCGGTTAGGTGTCGGATGGGTGACCGTTAAGTGGCATTACATCTGAGCGCTTCCGTGCTTCAGCCGGCTGTTGTCATCTGACAACAGTCGTTAAGCCAAGTTAGAGGCCTTACAGGCGGCTTGATAAACTCTAATACCAGAGGTGGCCACTATTCCTCATTCGATAAGAAGAAGAACTGAGTTAGTGGGCTGGTGGCACGGGCCGGTTGGTGTCGCCGGCATGCCTGGGCGGCATATTTAGCATACAATTTTATGCCGCATACCCGTGCGGGCAAAGACGCCCGACTTTGCTCGCCAGCTCAGTGTGTAGAAACTATAATAGCCCACAACGCCGATTAGTGGGTGTTATGACTGCAAATGCAGCCTAGACCAGTACCTCCAGTACGGAGGAGATAGAGATAAATAAATTATGGTCACCCATCCTATGACCAAGCCTTGTGAGAGTTGCTTTACTGTCGCAATCACAGGGCTAACGCGCTAACCTACTACACCACGAGCTCCTCCTTAAATATGACTAGGTATAGCTAGAAATAAAATTGGCCCAACTCCTCCTCATACCTAAATGTTTCAAACATAAGCTTCCGTAAAGTAATCCGGGCTTAGAACCTAATGCAGGGTAGGTAAGTAATCCCTTTTACCTGCAAGTTTATACTTAGGTTACTTTCAGTGGCGTGCATACCATATAGGCAGTTAGGCAGTGCTTACCTCATGACGAACCTAATAAATATAGATACCACTAGTCACTAGTGTTAAAGTAAAAAATAATTAATTGGTTCCGTTAATATTCTATAATAACCAAACTTCTATTGAACACTCAGTTAGTAAGCAAATTTTCCTTGCGCATCATTCCTACCTACGCGCTACGGTGGGGTAAGCAGTCTCCAGAATGCATATTCGAAGCAAGGAGCGTTTCATACAAAACTCATTTAAAAATTTTCGGTAAAAGTTATACGACCACAGAAAAAAGTGCGCTCTTTGTACGTGTAAGGTTCTAAAACATGACCTTCGCAATATAACAGCGCTAGGTAATCATGCTTACTCGGGCTACCTCGGACCACGCGCTGGGCGAACGAATTTTACCGAGAAGCCGACGACGACATTATTTGTCTCACTCGCTCCTATGCACAAACCGCTCGCTGTCAGTCTTTTTTTTTTTATCTCACGAGTGCGGGTGAATTTAACAAGTTTCAACCTTGTTACCTTGTCTTAAGAGTGTTGATACCCGCGCTTAATAGAATGTTTGTTTTCGGAAATAAAGATGCAAGCAATGCGGTTGTCATATTTTGTTTGTTTTTAGTTCCGTTAGTTTCTGCAGAGAAAGCAATAACTTATATTATATATTTTTTTTGTCTTCTTGACTTGACACCACGCGCGAGTTAATGAGAGATATTTTTATTGTTTTGTTATTTTGTTTTTGTGTACTTAACTATTTAGTGTTTTTTCTGTGAAAACAAAAAGAAATTGCTGTGTTTTGTGGTTAAAATATTACCTAATTAAATAATGGAGAAATTAGTAGAGTGTGCCGATTGTGGTGAGAATTCGATTTGTTTACAAAAATTACGTATCCTTTCGCACAGTTTTCGTTCATAGAAAAAGTAATGGCCGCTTTTGGTCGCTAATGGATAATTTATACCTAGGAAGCAACTTCACATAACATAAGTTTACAACGTGAAGAAAAGGCAATATAAAAGTGGTAGGTAAACAATTAAACATCCTTATTACCTACTAATAGTATTAATTTTAAAATGATAAGAGCTTAATTACAACTGTTTAGATTTAGAGTGCCTACCTAGCTTGAAAACCAATGCACGCCCCTGGTTACTTTACTTCTTAAATTAAGTCAGCTCGTCACATTTTAAATTAGATGTTTTTTTAATACCCACAAAGGTACCTACTTAAAATAATTAAAAAAGGGTTCAAGTATTTGGTAAGTATGAAGTTTTCATGTATACTCGTAAATTACCTTTTTTTGTAAAAACTTTTACGTCTATGTTAGATAAATCTTATTTCCTAAATAAATGAAACTTTGCTGTTGAAGACGTTACGAAAACAAACAATAATGTTCGTCAAATTATTTCAAACCAAAAGAAATCCAGATTTTGTAAATCGTTTCTTAGATATTTTTGCCAGTGAATATAAACGGATCAACTTTTTAGACTCGATTTTTTAGATGATGCGTAGTATTGCCTATTACAAAAATTCACAGATTTTACAGTCCCCGCAAGAATCGGAACATTGAAAATGAACCCAAAAATTTACGATAAACCAAAATCAAAACAAATGCAAAATCCTATTATATTTTTAAAATTACCTAGGTAGTACCTATTTATTTATTTTTACGATTGTGATACTCGGCTTCGCCTCGTGTATATATTATTAACCGATTTTCAAAATTCCAATGAATGTACTTCTTGTCTGCTTCTGCGTCTTTTAACACATTTACCATGACGATCGGTCAATAATCATAGAAGCTACATCACTTTTTATGTACGGAAACACCCGTTTTTCTACAATTCCAAATCTAAAGGGACCACCTACAGGTCACAATTAACAGATTTTCAAAAGTTTTTTGCCATTTTGTAGCCAAACTAATACACTAGGATCATTTTTTAATTATTTCTTAAGTCGTTTTTTTTCTGAAATATTTACAATTTAGTAAACAAACACCCCCCAAAAAACCCGAATTTACCCGAATTTTGCATAATTTCAAAAAAAGTTACTAGTAGATATTCAAAATTCAAACGTGTCTCGATATTTTCCTCAACTTTTGGTACTATTCCCAAAATCCTTGGAGATATGGCCAAAAATACGTTTTAGGCGATTTGCATCTGATAAACATTTTCAATAGTAAAAAACATCGCAATAAGCGTACGATATTCGTCCCACTCCGTGACATTATTAACTCATCTATAAGGTTCAAAATCTAGTAAATCGATCAACGAACATCATCCGGTGTTCGTGTTTTTTTTTGTAATAGACCCTCCGATTTTTGTTGTCAGAAACTTTATTCAAATCAAATATTGTCAAATAATTCAACGTGTATTTTGCATATCATTTTCGGTCATCCATCTGATCAGCAACAGCAGCCTTTAAGAAAAATACCTAACTTCACCATGGCTATCACCTCATCATTTTCATGAAGACATAATTTATGCTTGTGTCACCTTTAAGAGTTAATGTTCACCTCATAAACATTTAACATGCACATTAAACCAACATTAACGACCAAGCCTATTATATTTTAATGCTACCGCAGTAAATGCTTAATGACATAACTATCAAGAAAAACATAAAAAAGATGGCATACTTGTATATAACAAACACACAATATGCGTTTGTGGTATGTCTGAGGCAAAGTAGTTATTACTTTTGGTGCAAACTATACCGCAAGTGGCGCACATATAGGTTTTTTTATTTAATAAGTTGTTAATAGAAAAGTATTTTAATAAGTATGTGGAATTTTTAAGACCTATAGTCAATTATTTTGAGGTATCATTTAGCAGTTACCAGTTAGCAGTGCTATCTACTTCAAGAAATGACTACCAAGGGTGTGTAATAATCTAATGATACCTTCTAAAAATACTGGACTAATTGTGTTTTAAAAATAAAGTTTTATTAGGTATGTTACAATAAACTTCACTGCGGCGGGCGGCGCCACTTTCGGTCTTAGTACCGTCTTCGTAATTTCTAAAATAAGTGCCTGATCTATATATCACCTGGATGCTACTCGTAAGTGACTGAATAATATCACTTTACCCGGAATCAACCACTGAGGAATTGACTATCTTGATATCAGAAGACAATAATGAGTACCTAATGTTGTTGTAATGGATATATATTTTATATCCATTACAACAACATTAGGCTTATTAACCTTTTTTGTTTTATTTAGGAACAAATCTCTAAAAATCTCTTTAAGTACAGATCGTTTAGTGCGTACAAATCTTTTATGCGTAAATACTTGTTTACGTTTATTAAATAATTCCCTCTAATTTGCTATCATCCTTAATGGGCATTGGATTTCAGACAGTAATTATGTTGCTAGGAATATATTACGAATAAATTGACATGAACCTCGTATTTCTCAGTAATCACATTTTATTTGTATATTTTGTCTCCTCTCTATTGATTAGGAGTAACATTGTGTACCTCGTTATAATAAATAGAATTGTGAAATATATAGGTTATTTTTTACAAAATACAATTAAATTTTTTGTCCTAAAAGGACTTATTTCAATTATTGTTTTACTATCAGAAACACGGTTTATCCTACTTCCTACTAATAAGTATTATAAATGTGAAAGTTTGTGAGTTTGGATGTTTAGATGTTTGGATGTTTGTTCCTCAATCACACAAAAACTACTGAAATTAAAACATAGGATAATTTTTATCCCGATATTCTTACGGGAACGGGAACCACGCAGGTGAAACCGCGGGCGGCCGCTAGTATAAAATATTTTTACAAAGTACAGGACTTTTATGCGATAAATTTTACAGGTTGAACAGGGGGGGGGGGGGTGCAGTCCCCCTGGTAAGATTTGGTTAGAACTGCGATCAAAAACGTGCGAGCCGAGGAACATTTCCTGAAGGATTGGCTATTTTTTTTACCATCGTTAATATGCAGATCAACTAGGTAAAGTGCGTGCGGGGCAATCTGCTATTTTAAGAAAATTTTCGCACTTTAACAGATCGTACCCGGTAATTTATTACCTAGTTAATTCGCACAATTACGTATTCCGTACTTTAGCGGTAACATGTACAAAGAACAATCTAAGCCAGTGAATTGAAGAGTTATACGCAGTTACGTTTTCTCATGCGCATAAAAACCTACGTACTTACGTCTAGTCCAAACATGATTAATAATTTAGGTATTCGGAGAACTTGAGTAATTAGGAAATAAAAACAATAAAATCATAAATGCGGAAATTAAAAAAAACGTTTTCTTTTGTTTCTACTAATGGTTTGTTTGATATTTTTACCATTCCACCAAGATTCCACCAATAACGGCTCTCTCAGAAAGGAAAACAGTTTGTTTTAATTAAAAAGATCATATTTACATGAAAGAGTGAAATTGCGTGCTATCATAAATTTATTTACGTTGGATTGGAAATAATCAGAAAATTAGTCGAAAACAGAATTTCGTTCTATTTCCAACTGGTATTAAGAGGCATATTAACAATGTTTGCTTAACCTAGAACAGATTAATACAGACGATACACAAACGAGGAAGTTTCATTTAATCTATTGCCTCCTATTTTTAGGAACCACTAAGAAACCACGTAGAAAAAAAAACGTTGGGCATTTTTTTTTAATGAATGGATTGGAGCTAATATCATATTCTGATAAAAAAAGAAATAAATAAATAAAAATATGTTTATTACGGTTCCTCAATCAATATAACACAATATTTATTGGAACACGACTTTTAAGTATTTTAAAAACACTTGCGTCAGAAGTGTCCGCTCTTCCTAAAACTTATTTGAAACAAACGATTGAGTATAAAAGAGGTTACTATTTCTACAAAGCTATTATTAAGTAACTACGACTACAATGTGTGTGTGAGTGAGGAGTGTATTGTGCGTGTATGTGTGTGTTTGTGAATGGTGTGTTTTTAATTATAGCATATGTCTATATTATAATAGGTGTTTATGTTTAAATATTACTTATAAAAATTTATGTTCATTAATTATGAATAAATTATATATGAAATAAAACACTTTTAACGGATACTAGCGCGGAAAGTACTATGGTAATTAGTTGGTATTTGGTTTGATTTTTGATTTTCCCGACGTTTCGGCACCTTTGCAGCTGCCGTGGTCACGGGGGACTGAAGCTACTTGTGAGCCTACCCTCAAGAGATGAATTTTTTAGAACGTTCAGAAATTAAAATTTATCAAAAATTAAAATATATATTATCTAATAAAATATTCAATAGGTACTCTGTTGATTTGATTGATTAAGTAATTTGCTTCACAAACTTCGTTCATTCTATTAAACAGTTCAGCAACTATAGTTACATTCATTAATCTTAAACATTCTTCTCATCTTAATCAAAAACATCAATACCAATTTATTGGTTTTGAGACTCGGCATGTTAATAAAACCGACTTCAAAAAACCTACCTCTAAAAAGCAAGAAATTATATTCGTAATAATAAAAACACGTCTATTGAAGTTGGGTGGAACTGGAGTACAAATTCCTTTTTTTTATTCAAGTCGGTTTTTGTTTTTTTAAACATTTTTTTTATTTTTAGTGTAGGTAGAAAAATCGGCTCGGCCAAACGTGAGTTAATCGCGGAGAAATACACTTAAGATATCCCTTTTCCAACAAAAAAATAATTATCTTATACAGTTCATAAACAAAGAAGTTATATGACTGATCATCGAGGTAGTTCACACAAAATCATACTATTTTCGTGCTTTTTTCAAGATTACTTGAAAAGTACAGAACCGATTTCCAAATTTTAAAAAATGGGACCAACTTGGGAGTTTACCTATGTATAACGTTTGAATCATTTCAATCGGTCCAGCCGTCTTCGAGTAATCGGTGGACATACACGTAAAAAAAACAAATATACAGACGAACAGAGAACCTCCTCCTTTTTTGGAAGTCTGTAAAAATTATACGTGCGCTGGTTGATTAGTGTAAGTAGGTACTTGTATTTTTTAGGAAAGAAAGAAATATACTTACATTCTAGTTGTGTAGGTAACATATAAAAAAAGAATATCCATTATTTTCCAAGTTCATTTCGCAAATGTTAATTAGTTAATGGTTGAGTATCGCACTAATTAATGCATACTATACTACTACAGTTATTGCCCAACCGCAAGGTACATTGCCGTACCTCTTCCAATGTTAGTTCCATAATGAAACTTGTAGTCTCTAGGTGAATTTTCACTAATTTTATGCATGCAGTGTATTGGTAAAAAAATTCATGAAGGGAATTCACTTTTAAGGCCTTAAGGTGTGTCAATCTGAGCGGGTCGATTCGTGATGGAGTGAAATCGAACGTAACTCTACTCACTTTGGATTCAAAGCAGTGCGCGTTCGAACGCGGCGGTTGCGTTGAGAACTATATAGCACCGAATTCTCAATTTTTACATGTTTTTATTACTTTTCTTCGCTTTCAAGTTAGATAAGTTAGTCGCTCGCATCGCCGATTGTTATGGTTGGTTTAAACATAGACGAATGTTCTGTTTCCGAGAAATTTTGCAAATAAGACCAGAAACAGGGCCCACGGAATATTTTTTTACATCAAAGGTGGTAACATTTTTATAAATGCTTTCAATTAAATCTATTGTGTATTATTTCAAGTACATTATATATTTTTTCCATGATAGCTTCACGCGCGTAATCTTTCAATAATTTGAATTGAATATCGGAATTTGACCCACCTTAACTAAAAAAAATTATGGTTACTAATAGTCCCCAAACTAGGTAATCCTGTTTATGGAAACTCATCAGTTACTCACGCTTTTTGTTATAATAGTGCACTGGTTCAGTATTCCTTTGATAATCAGCAGTCAACTTATCTCTTAGTACTTTGGACATAAAAAAAAACTGTTTTGTTGATCATAAAAAATATAGCAAAATGAGTACAAAATGTGTAGTTAGCCAGAGTAAGTCACTCTGCCTATATTGGATTGATAGGAATAAGCGATTGGCAAAAATGTGTTGTCGTATCGCAAACAAACGGGAAAGTTAATCCTTTTGAAGCAAGCATATTGCGATAAACTGCATATATTAACTTTGTCGGATGTATTATCGGATAAGTGAAGGAATAATCGTGAATATAGGGGATTATGGATATTTTTGCCATTGTGGAAATACTTGAGTTATGAACTAATCATGCGAACACCAAAAGGTAACTAGAATGGCAAAGGCATATACTTCCGTCACGTTCCAATATTTTTTTTAAATAAACGTATATTTTTATTAGACTTAAATTGAAACAGGGGGTCTATTACGAAAAGTTTAATGCGATACATACGCAGCTGCGTCCGTGCTTTGTTTTGATTGTTTCCTATTACAAATAAATAAAATAAAATAAATAAAAATATGTTTTTTACGGTTCCTCAATCAATATAAAACAATATTTATTGGAACACGACTTTTAAGTATTGTAAAAACACTTGTGTCAGAAGTGTCCAAAGCACTTGCGTATGCGATATCGCGAAGTGATTGCCTATATAAGTTTGGCAGTTTTTCCCTAGAGTAAACGAGATCATTCGTTCAGTAGTCTATGGGCAACGATAGCCAAATTCAAAATGTTTGTTATATCTACAACCGACGAACTGCGCACGATTATCGTGGCCAAGTGACTGCGTTACGCAATTGCGTACGTTATTTTTGTAATAGGCCCCCTGTACTAAGTATTATTTTGCAGTGCGCCCAAAATACATTAAAAGATACACCCATTGATAGAATGCTGCTGAAATATGTTCAGTATTTTCGTCTGTAAACATTCCGAAATTTGAGTTCGACTATAATTATGGGTCTTTAAAAGTTTCCTAATAATTATCTTCTTTCGCAACGATTATTTGATGCCTTTGAAAGAAGATGATTGCAGGATGAAAGGGCAAGTAAAAAGAATAAGAATAAGATAAGTCCTTTTGTTGTATTCCTTAGAATAAGGCAGAAAATCCAAATAATTCTCGCTTTGAAAGTGCATCAACTAAAAAACGTTGGTCCCGATTACCAGTACAGTTTATTAAGGAAAGTAATTAAATTCACTATGCACGATTTTGACTCTGTGTTTATAGGATACAAAAGTGCTCATAATATTTATGCTTAAGTGTCTACTGTCTCATCTCAAAAAAAACATAGATCTTGTTCCTTTCACGACCTATCTGGCATTTTGAGAATGAATTTAATAAAAAAAATCTTTTCATAATACCAATACGTGCGGGGTGTCCATAGATAGGTCTTTAAAAATGACATTGAGGTTTCTAAGACAATTTTTTTCTCAAAGTCAACCGTTTGAAAGATAAACACTGCCAAAAAGGTAAAATGTGTGTCCCCCCCCCCACCCCTCCCTCTAACTTTTGAAATAAGAAAGAGAAAAATCTTAAAAAATATATGCTATAGATCTTAATAAAAACTTTCAACGAAAATTGGTTTGAACTAGATATATTGGAATTAGTTTTTTAGTCATATTTTTCAAAACCGCAAATATAACTTTGTCATTCATACCAACACTGTGAAAAACAAAGTTATTGGAAAGTAAGTATTAATTACCACTATCATTTTTCATAAGGAAAAATGATAGTGGTAATTAATATGGTATGGTATAAGGTAACTACGGAACCCTACGGCGCGTGGCCCGATACGCACTTGGCCGGTTTTTTTTTTCAAAATGTAGCCTAACTCTCTTCTCCGAGGTTTTTTAATTTTTTCGATATAGGTATCGCATTTAGTTTTCGAGATATTATTGCAAAATTTATGACAAAAATCGGGAATTAAAGTGCTCCTTAACTTTTTTGTGATGTCACATTTTGAACAAAATGGGCTGGCTATAACTGAAGCGATCGAAAAATAATTTTTAATGTTAAAACAATTTTGCACATTACGAGTTCTTTCATAAAATAAGATGATTAGAAATGAAAACCATATTAAGAACGCTCGTAGCTTTGCTCGTAGTGTGGACTTGTCAAAGCTTATAAAATGATAGATTATACATTCATCATTCAACTCGTAATGTGAAAACGCAATCAATAGATTTAGAATGACGACGAAAGTGATGTTTGCCGATAATGTATCTATTAATCGAAGATAAAAGTCAACATTAAAGTAATATTCGGGTCAGTGGGTACAACCCACGCAGGGAGGTATTAATGTAAGTAGTTGCTATGATTACAGAGTCGTAAGTAAATCTAACATCAATCAGAGTATTCAAATTACAAGAGGTTTCATTATTGAATTGACTCTTTCGAGTCTCTACATTCAAAGCACGGTCACATTCACATCTGTGCCTTCACTTTTCATTTTCAAATATGATATCTTGACGGGGATGTCGAGTTGAAATGACGTACGTGTCATGTGCACGCCCCCTTAACCCTTTACCAGAATGATGGTGACGCCTACGTACTCACTCATCGGCATAAATTATAATTCGAGGATTATTAAAAACGTAAGGCTGATTAAGAGTGATTTAAATTCACATTATGCGCTAATTGGACACATTTCACACCACCAAAACAAATCATTGACAAAACGGACTGTCTTGTAAGTATGAGGGGTTTATTTAAGGCGCGGCCAGTTCACGATCTGATGAAAAGTCTGATTTTTGAACTTCCAATGTGAAGAACTGATATAAAGTTCTACTTCACAAAAAATACTGTAGACTGAAAAAGAAACAAAGAAGCAAATTAACCGAACAGAATATAGAAAAATGGCTTGGTAACTCTGTAAAAAAATCCTGAATAACACCATAAAAACTTATAAAACTAAATTTCAAATCGTCAGATTTCGTAATTTTCAACGACAGTGATATGATTTTTTATGCAAAAAGGATAGCTTTTTTATCGATCTAACACAATAACCGAGTACATTTTTAATAAATGATCCAGTATTTCAGAAATCAATAAAAATGTACTAAAATTCGTCAAATTTCTGACGAAGCGTCAATTAAAGTATGCAATATTCAACCTTATTCTAAAGACATAGTGAAATAGTAAATTTCGTGAACTGGCCTCGCCTTAAGTATGAAAATGCCATTTTATATGTAGAATGTGCATTTTTCGTACAAACATTTTCTTATTTTTTAATTTTATTCACAAATGTTTAAGCACTTAGCTAACTAATGCCACTTGTGATATAAGTGAAAACAAAGTATCGGCTAAGTTTTCTGCTAACACAAAAAGAAGTCACTTATGGTACGAAAATCAGAAATATTTTAATTGCTGATAGTTGACCGTCTTAATCATAAATTCATAATAATATCAAGCAGCTGAAGCATCTTTGACATCATAGAAGATAGGAGAGTCCCTGTGTGCGAGAAAAAAATCGGCAATTTCATTCTTTATTAAACCCTAATATAAAAAATTTCGAAACATCCTAGACATTTCTAGTAAAAAATATTTAACATTATTAAAGTAAATTCTACATAAATAGTTAAGTAATATAGTCTTTTCCATAGAAGAAAAGTGTTTGAAAAACACCATAGTCATATTTACCCAAACTAATTTGAAAAGTCAGTAGAAATAGAGGCTTGGTGGCAAAATGTGAATCAGGAAAATTTTAAAAAAGCTGAGCGTGAATAAATAAATTCCTTCTTTACAATAAAGTAAAATCTAAGCAGAAACGGCCCGAACTGAAGCTTTTGCTTTGCCATTGGGTTCAATTCGGTGAAGGATCAAAGGATTGATTAATATTTAAGATTCCTTATTTTTTCGTATGAAAACTAATGCAAAATATATTAGAAAAACAAAGTTAGAAAATGTTCACGGTTCAGAAGGTTAATGAAATAAAAAATTATCTTATCTCAAGATTTAGATTTCGGTGAAATTAATATTAATTCATATTTCGATGAAATATGTTTTTGTAGCAGTGTCAAACATTTTTCCTGTCCATAATATTCCATCGAATTTCACCAGGAATTGATCTTTTAAATTAACATAATTTTATATTGAAAATTTCACTTTCATATACATTGACCTCACCTGATAATTCGCGCACAAACATATCAAATTGTATTTATTCATGATAAATAAATGTATTGAGGACGACGTGCAATCGATCATCAAAGATTATATTTACTTACCTTATTTATTTTTCATTGTATCGATGCTATGCAATGAAAAATAATTGGTAATAAAAAGTAGGGTCTCGAAAAAAAGTGTTTTATCTTAGTTGTTTGTTACGTTCTATTAATTTTGCGTCAAATTATATGAAGTCCTCTTATTATCTTTCTAGTTATAATTATAAAAGTCGTAATGTACTTAACTTTGTATTGTTTTTAACTACCTTTATGGTAGGTATTTCGCATAATACTACCTATACATAACCAACTACGTCGTTGGTTATGTATAAAAATATTAAGTTTATGGTAGATACCAAGATACCGAGCGCTCGCCGTGAATAAATTCTGTTTCCGTATTCGTTTATATATTAAAGACTATGGAAAAGTTATCGTGCTTTAGAAAAGTTGAAAGAATGTATTATTTTGATCGAAATTAAGTTCCACATTTAATTTATTCTTCAATCGAGCACAACATAAACACAAGTTTTTTGTCGCAATTTCGTTTTTTCAGACTTTTGACTTCATTGTGGTTTTTAAATCCTAGAATCATAATTTGGTTTCGATCAAGTTGATTTATACAGTCACTGAAATATTACATCTAAATGTAAAAAGAAAAAAAAATGAAAATGGAGTAGAATACTGTAGGCTTCAGATTGGGTAAAATTATGGGTTCCTAACTAAATTAAAATATTTTTGAGGCTGTCTGGCTATAGTGAAGATAGCTTTTATTCATTTATTTAAGCAATAAATGTTTTTAAATTTGAGATTTTTGCATTCACAATGCTATTTTTATACAATACTAAATAATATTGGACAGAGATTGGGTCAGCATTGGACCGGATATCCAAAGGTCGCGGGTTCGATTCCCGTCTGAGTATTGATCTGGTGCGAGTCGTATTTTTTCTAGTATATTATTTAGTATTGTACAAAAATAGCATTGTGAATGCAAAAATCTCAAATTTAAAAATTATATAGCTATTTCATCTTAATCGATTGCCAAATATCTGGAAAGATATTTCAATTGAATGTCGAGGTCATTCCTCACATTGGTGAAATAACGCTGACTTGCAGCGTAAGAGTAGGATATACTAGAAGAAATTCGACGATGTTACTAGTGACTCGATAGCTCAGCGGTCAGAGCATTGGACCGGATATCCAAAGGTCGCGAGTTCGATTCCCGTCTGAGTATTGATCTGGTGCGAGTCGTATTTTTTCTAGTATATTATTTAATAAATGTTTCCTTCTCGTTTGCCTTTATTGTGTTCCACTCATAAAGTTAGTATACCTTCTTCCACCTAACAATATTTTCGCATGTCACGTCTGAATGCATAGATGAATAGAACTGTATTACACGTGACATATAAGTTCGTGAGCGGAATGTTAATATCACAACATCTCAAAGAAGTGGCTCTGTGTTTACTTTTGGCTGTTATTTTAATATTGAATAGAATATAGAAATCCTTTGGTGGTGGACGTATTGTGGATAACATTATGATGGTGATATTAATAACAACAGTGCCGTTGTTAATTTATCAAATAATATTAATGTCTATACAGGGTGTTTGGTAATAGCCTTATAAAGCAGAATATGGTGGATAGGGACCAACCATCAAACTGAACAACTTTTACTATGGGACCAACACTGAAATCGCAAAAAAAATCGGCTGTTTCATACATTTTGATATCTTCCTTATATTTTTTTGTATGAAACAGCTGTTTTTTTTTTCTCGATTCCAGAGTTGGTCCCATAGTAAAAGTTGTTTAGTTTAATGTTCCCTATCCACCATATTCGGCTTTATAAGGCTATTACCAAACACCCTGTATAGGTAATAACTCATACATGTACCTACGGAGCCTCCATGTTTAAATGAGAGAGAGAGAGAGAGAGAGAGAGATATTTTTTTATTAACTCAAAGACCACACGTTACAATAATTAAATAAAGCTAAAAATTTCACAAAAAAACAGGTCTTAGGGCTAACTAGGACCTACCTCAGCTTGTGTTGCAAATGAGGATTATAACTTTTAATTTCTTTCTTGAGAACGATACAGTATACACCATTCTTTGAAGCGGCGCACAAGATCTTTTGTTTATTTTCTTTATTTATCCATTTAACATATTACAAGATATATATAACAGAATTACTTAAATAACACTAAGAAACCACAATTTTATCATAAGTGTTACTTGTTGTCACATCGAGATATCATTGAAATGAAATGCCAACAGAGAAAAATGGCTGGTTAGTACGAGTATTAAACATTAGTTCGATTAATAAATTTACTACCACCTCATACTTTAAAATTTCTTCACAGACTATAATTTATGAGTCGTATCGTAATGAAAATATTAAATCACAGCGCAGACTCGTTTAAAATCGATAACCATCATTACAACTAACGAAGATACAGTATCAAAGATCAAAGAACTGTTATAACTCGGAAAGCACTCTATTCCTTTCAAAAAAGGAAGTAGACAGCCCTTTTTTTATTCCCATATTAGGGAGTAAAGTAGTACCTACTTATGAAAAAATCCACTAGTAGGTACTTCTTTTTTTTGCTTTTATCGTAATGTCATTACGCCAAAGATCAAGTTTTTGACATTCGAAATGGCTTTTTTAATTTCGAAAAACTGAATCGACAAAGAAATTCTATAAACAAGTATAATATTGAACCTGCTCAAAAAAAATCATGAGAATCGGTTGAGAAATGCGACCTATAGAAGAGAACAGACGGACAGACATACCGCCGATGCATTTTTCCCAAGCTAAAACGGAGACGCTTCGCGTCACTGTAAATACCGTCATTATAAAAACCTTCCTCATGAAAAACAACAGCTGACCCAAACATTCAACAACTTTGAAAATAGAAGGAGTCTTTTCACGAAAAAAAAATCTTGTCATTGATCTGACCTTCACCTCGGCTGGGTGCGTCGACTGGTCATACATTTCCGTATGTTTGTCCACGAGAGCCGAGTCCTGCTCTCCCTAATTTTGATGATTGATTGATGTGGACGTGCTATAATAAAATTGACTTGTGTACCGAAGCGTAGGTGCTTCGAGAAAATATTCATAGCAGTAACTGAGTGACGGAGTGTGACTTGCCAATAAAATTTTAGTTATTTAATAAACTTATCGTAGTTCATGACCCTGTCAACAATGTTTTGGCTTTCCATACCAATACCTATATATTTGGACTAGCGACCTTCCGTAACTTCGTCTTTGTGGAACGTAGTAGTAGTACTATTATAACGGAAGTAACAAGACACTCAACGAAACCGAAGTCCACGCATTCCGCCCATCATTTTTGTCTTTTAGACTATATATACCTATGGGAAACCAATAGCTACGACGTTATTGAAGGTCAAAATCGAATATATTTTTTTAAGAAATCTTATTTTATTCGTTATTTCCTAATTTTATGAACATTTTATGAACGAAATACATAATTTTTTTAGAAACATTATAAAAAAATTATGTATTTCGTAACAAACGATGGCTTCAAAACGTCATCACTCAATGTATTTCATGAGCACGCACATAAACGTTGCCTTTCAACTCGGCCGCACGCAGCTGTGCAGCATTCACTCGCAGGCGCGGTCTTTTGTACGCGTTACATTGCGTGGCAATGATTTTTTAACACCAAAAATCGTTTCCCAGAAATAATTTTGAAAAGAAATGGTCCTGATGATGGACTGCTGCCACGTAGACCTCGGCTTCGGCACGGCACGTTGTTGTATTTAAAATATCGTTATATCATTTCAGCATGTTTCTTCAAAATTAACATAAAACAACCGATTCAGACATAACAGATTGTATTTTGTTTTGCTTGAACATTGCATTTTGACGATGTAAACGGTAATTTAAATAAGTTACCTTGCCGTTGTTATGTAATTATGAACAATGAACATATTCTTCAGTACAGGGATCGTGTAAAAATATTTTGAGTGAGTTTTCAGCCGCTGTGACTATTCACTTTTTAACCGACTTCCACAAAAGGAGGAGGTTCTATGTTCGTCTGTATATTTGTTTTTTTTTGTGTATGTCCACCGATTACTCCAAAACGGCTGGACCGATTGAAATGATTCAAACGTTATTACATTAGGTACACTCCCAAGTTGGTCCCATTTTTTTTTAAGTAATTTTGAAATCGGTTCAGTACTTTTCAAAATTTGGAAATCGGTTCAGTACTTTTCAAGTAATTTTGAAAAAAGCACGAAAATAGTATGATTTTGTGTGAATTACCTCGATGATTGGTCGTATTACTTCTTTGTTTATGAACTGAATAAGATAATTTTTTTTTTTTGGAAGAGGGATATCTTAAGTGTAGTTTTTTTACCGACTTAAAAAAGGAGGTTCTCAGTTTGACCCGTATTTAAGTATGTTTCTCCGCGATTATCTTTGGCTGAGCCGATTTTTCTACATATATAATATACCTTACCTACAAGGTATCTACATTAAAAATAAAAAAATAAAAATAAAAAAATGATTAAAAAAAAACTAAAAACCGACTTCAAAAAACCTATCTCTAAAAAGCAAGAAATAATATTCGTAATAATAAAAATACGTCTATTGAAGTCGGGTGGGGCTTTTAGAATAAAAAAAAAGGAATTTGTACTCCAGCCCCACCCGACTTCAATAGACGTATTTTTATTATTACGAATATTATTTCTTGCTTTTAAGAGATAGGTTTTTTGAAGTCGGTTTTTTGTTTTTTAATTTATACCAAAGTTGTATAATATCTCGAGGTCATAATATGTTATTTATTTTAAAGGCGCTTAGAATAAGTTCATTTGAAAACTGAACATATATACTCGTAGTTACTTAAGTTCAGTGATAATCGTTTAATGATACATTCATAACAAACAAATATTTTTTTAATCTTTTTTCTTCGAAGACACTTATCAGAAAGTTTGGTAAAACCAGACGCTTGCCTAGCGTCCCGTAAAAGGGTCTAATTCGGAAAGTGTCCCGTAATGGTATCATATGATAAGCGGAAAGGGTACACGGACCTTTTTTGGAAAAAAACTTCTTTACAGAAACGAAGAAAAATGATGAACCGGTAATCTCGAGGCTATGTACAGCACAAGAAATGAAAAGAGGTAATATACCTACCACACAGAATCCATTCATGTTACTTGGATCCACTCAATTCTCTTTTTTAACCGACTTCAAAAAAAGGAGGAGGTTCTCAGTTCGGTTGATTTTTTTTAAATGTTTTTATAAGATGTCTATTTGGCGTGGTTCTATGATTTGATACGTTTTACTGCTCGTTATTATAACTAAGCGTTGATTTATGTTTCTTAAAACTATTATAATGTAGTACTTTGTAGTTCTCCTACCATTCAATAGGAATGTCTTGAAAGGAGTAGCATGCCAGGGAAAGGATGCACGCAAGAATTATTTATATAAAAATACTAGCGACCCGCCCTCGCTTCGCTTCGTTGTAATGTGGAATTTGACACCATGTATTATACATAATAATATACATCTTCGTCTTGAACCACTCTATCTATTTAAAAAAAACCGCACCAAAATCCGTTGCGTAGTTTTAAAGATCTATAAGCATAAATAGGGACAGACAGCGGGAAGCAACTTTGTTTTATACCATTCCATATGTAGTAGGTAATAATCATTCTATAAAACCATTCTTTACTATTATATCGTTCCCTGTAAAGTCTTTGAGAAACTATAGATTTCAAATGCCTGGCACAAATGGCATTGAATGCGTAAAACAGAAATAAATTACATTATAACGTCATGAGCAAGCCAGCTCGTACAAAAAATATTGTCTCGTAAAAAACGCTGCAGAGGCACAGAATAAGCAGAGAACCGCATCGTTGATCAGTCCAAAGATTTAAATCTTTGGATCTGTTGACAAGGTGACTGGTTAAACGAAAGCAATTTATCAGGATTCCGAAAAAGAAGATTGGGATTTTATTTCAAGTTTTTTTTATGATCATCATTTACCTACTTTGCTACATACCAAATGAATCCATTAGTTACATTTATACTACACCCTACTTGAAAAGCACTCTATTACTTTAAAAAAAGGAGCAGAAAGCTCTTCTTTATTCTCATACGAAAAAGCTAGATGATAAGTTGTATGAAAATCCATCACTCCCGCTATTCTTCTTTTATCGTAATGTCATTTAATGCCCAAGTTCAGTTTTTTTTGTTTTAAGTGCACTGGGTACCTAAGTATTTAACCTAATTTCTAAAAAAAATACAAAAAATGCAATCTCGGAAACGTAGCGTCAGAGCTAAAAAATAATAATGTTAAAATAGGGTATTTTCTACCCTCTACGGTGTGTGCAAGATTTTTTATATTTTTCCATAGAAAAGTACAAAAAGTCATCTGTAATGTGTGTCTGTGTTAGGTCGTTCGGTTGTATTGGAGTGTCCGGAAATTTCGAATATTAGCCAGAAATGCTTTGATTGATGAACTTTTGAGTCTTCCAAAAATAAAAAAACAAAATTAGCTTTGCACCGCTCTAACAAAAAATTTTTGTTAAATTTTTGAACATTTTTCGAAACGGCTGAAATATGTTATTTTTATTTATTTATGATTTATTCCGAAAATTTTATAGTATTTTTACATAATATCCCCGCCATTTTAAAAAATTTCGAAAAACTGGCTCGAATAAAATTTTTTATACCTGCTCACACGAGTCGGTTGAGAAATGCGACATGTAGAGGAGAACAAACAGACAGACAGACATCCGCCGGACAAACTAAAGAATTTTTGCCCAAGCTTCGCGTTCGCTCGGTCACTCTAACATTGGGATGGCCGTCAAGAAGTTATTAATGATAGCCCTGCTAATAATCTACATTTATCTCAGACAACTCGGCTGAGAAATTGCAGGCTCTACTGTCTTATTAGCTATCAGAAATAAAAAAAGTGAATATTTTTGATCTTGATGGGCTAATATATCAATGAAGAACATTCGAGGCTAAAGTGGGGATAGATTGAAAATAACGAGGTGAATTTCGACCTCTCTACCAATGCTAAACGAAGATCTGTGTTCTTAGTCGCTCACATTTATTACAGTCTCAAGCTTAGTGCTCCTGTACACGATGCCGCCACCGCGCCGCCGCCGCACCTCTACACTGTGGATACGTGACGCGTAAAACCCGCCACCGCGCCGCCGCCGCCGCGTAATAATTTGTGAAATATCTTGTAATTCATCCGAAAGTAATCACAAAACTGTCCTCATATTTCGGAGATCTTCGTAAAGTGTATAAAAATTCACCATATTACTCCCGTGCCAACAAAACGGTAAAATCATGTATCGGCGGCGGCGCGGTGGCTTCTTTTACGCGTATCCATGCACAGTGTAGAGGTGCGGCGGCGGCGCGGCGGCGGCGCGGTGGCGGCGCGGTGGCGGCGTCGTGTACAGGAGCGCTAACACTAGACATGAAATACAACACTTTTTAAAGGATACTAGCGCAGTTTTATTGAAATACTTTTGTAATTATTAATGCATAAATAAATAGTTGGTATTTGGTATGATTTTTAAGGTACCTAACTATCAATTGCCAAAAAACTTTTCCAAAGAAGAACAAAGAACCTATCCGTTAAAAAGTGTTTTATTTCATGCTTAAAGTCACTTTGATTTGTCAATTTCAGCTGAATGTCGAAAGTTGTGACTTCCTAAACTATAGTTAACTTTTCAAGAAAACTAATCTTATTTAATACATAATCAGACAGAATCAAACTGATATCAATGTGGCTTGCTTATATGTTGATATCCTAATTTGATTGCTCAATATATAATCATATATCCTAACACTAGCGTAAGGATCTTCGAAGGACGTCGTTTTAATCTAATAACATGGTGTAGCTTTGTAAATATGAAACGACCTTGTTTGATATGGCGGCGCAAATATAAATGTTTCATGAGTGCGACCACGTCTAAATGCTAGAGCAATTTTGACAAATAGTTTCACGTTTATACAGTAATAAATTGCGTTGCCTAAAATGAAAGTTTGTAAAAACATTCCTTTATTCGCATTGTCGTTAGAGTTTTGCACTTCTCGAAAACACATTTCCTGTTACTTCAGCTATAATTATTCAATCTATGTTAATTTTTAAACGGAAAACATGTTACCAACACAAATATATTTACATGTATTTTAATTACGGATCCTCGAAATACTTGTAAAAAAATCTTTTTCTTAACCCATAACATAAGGATACATTTTGGTTGAACACGGTACATAAGCCGTTTGGGGCTAAGCTTGCTCGGAACTGGATACATAAATTCAGAAACATGGCCGCGGGCTGAAAGGCCTTTTGTCGTATTTATTTAAGGCCACAATCACTTGCTCATTTCACGGTTATACGCATAGAGTACATTATTATACTAGAGAGTTATACGTAGTTATACGTGTTTCACCAGAACATTTACCCGTCTACAAAAAAGCATCGAAAATAATTGGATGTTTACAAAGCTCTTTAATCTAAGATATTACTTTAGTAGGATTATCTCATGAACATTTCTGAGTACATTTTAACCTTCAGTAAGTATAAGTTGTGAAGGAGTATATTTACAATTTACAAAAGCTATTAGTTAATACACTGAAAGTTGGGTAATTTTAGGCGTGAGTAACTTGTAGAGAGTGGAAGTATAATATTTTCTTATTGAAAATGGTAAACGTTCTACTCAATTTCGAATTGCTTTGTAGAAATTTAGGAGTAACTTCTTTTACAAGTAAGTATTATTTAGACCGCATGACGGACTCTTATGTCTAAATGCTCTATTTGGGCCATTGCTTATATGTAACTATTGGAATTTTAACAATACAAGGAATGCACAAGTTACCTATACTTTTGAAATACTTGAGAATTTTATGTATTGAGTAGGTAAAGAAAGTGCCATATTGTTGCCAAATCAACAGAAAATGATATATCCAATGCCCTTAATACAAGCAGACAGGAGCAGACCCATTCCCATTGGGAATGGAATCTCAAATACAGTACGTTATTGTAACATTTCAAGTTAAATTAAAAGGAAACATCTACCCAACCAAGTAGTTCCTCGAAATTAAACGAATCTTTTTGAATTCATCAAAGTCTCGAAATATAAATAAGTTAATTATCTAAACTGAGCTATTATTACAAACAAGATTACAAAAAACTGACATATGCTGTATAAAACATTTGTCATTTTGTTTTAAAGCTCTTATGACTGAACATCCAAATATATTGTATTATGATACGATCATTTAATAAAGCGATATGATCACTTAATAATTATAGTACTGCCCGTTCTGAATAACTGATAGTTACTCAATTTGTATTTTAAAGTTACCCATTTTTGCCCACTTAGTATATCAGTAGGTACGCAATAATCAGTATTTTTGATACCCAAAATGGGAATTTGTTATCACCCGATTAAATGCTACCCTTCAATAAAAATAGGAGATAATAATCGTTATTTTATATTCTAACCAAGTATACCTACTGTTTAAATAGGTACTAGGGTAGATAGGTAGGTTGCGTAACAAGCGGTTTCAGATTCTTAAAATGAAAATACATTTTCAATTCTGCGTTCATTCTGTCCGCAATCTTTCTTATGGGTTTTATTCGCCCGAGGGCGAAAATACATTCTTTTCTGTTTATAAAACGGAAATTAAATTTATAAATCTTTTCTTTTTTAAAACTACTACTAGAAATTACTTAAATAACGATAAGTAGGTACTAGTTTAAAATTCAAAAATAGTGAAATAGGTACTTGTCATCTTTCGATGTAAGTATTTTACTATATAACAAAGTAACTTTTATAAAAAACTTCAAAAAACAACACCCGTAGGTATTAACAAATATTGTATGAGGTCTCACAGTGCCCACGGACACACAGCGTCCCAACTACCAATCACGCTACACAGAGAAAAACCGGATCGGATTTTTGCAGGTGCGGTTTAGTCACACACAACATAATTTAAATGTACGAGTTCACAAGTGCATTCGGTTTCAAGATCCGGCAAAAAACCAAACGGGAATCTTGATGAAACTTGACATCCGATTTGGCGACTGCAATCGCATCACGATTCACGACACACGACAAAATACCGTATACGGTTCAGTGGCAATATTTTATGCGTTCACACGAGCGTCGATTCGGTTTTTTATCGGATGCCGCGTATTCACACGATGACGTACCATTCGGTTATTTACAGAAAAGCAAAAAAGGATGCCGTGTGAACAGCGTATTTGATTCGGTTTTACCGTATATGGTAAAAATCCGATCCGGCAAATCGTGTCTCCGTCTGAACGTAGCGTATCTCGTAAAACAAACGAACTAATCACAGAACTTTATTTCAATGCAATGCGTCGGTTGAGTATTGTTCTTGAATGCGAATGTTTATAAATTGATACGCAAAAGTAAGAAACAAATGCAATCGTAAAAACTCTCGTAGAGGAATGTACATCGGACTCTCACATGGTGATTTTTTTGGTTGATATTATATTCTCTGTGGTATATGGGTTAGATTCCGGATGAGTTTCGCAGGTTTATCTACCCATTTGGAGTACCTAATAATTGTCTACTAGTCATAGTTTTAGTTTTACTATTTTGTTTACAGTTTTCTATCGATTTGTAACCATCTGAATTGAATATAATTATTATGTATAAATAATATAATATCCTGAGAGCGTTTGGAAACATCTTAATAATAATTAATATTATAAGAATAAAAAAAATAAGTTGGCATCCGGTACAAAATCATTTTTTGCTATTTTCCACGCGAAGTGTAAAGTCACGCGAACGAAATCGTAGATGCAGGGAAGCTAGATATAAATGTAAAGAAAATGTGTACACTAATGATAATCGCTGAAGTAACTTGATACTTTTTGATTTTGTATTACTAAATGTCTCAAAGTTTATACTGTTCGCAGGGGCGCATCATTTTGAGCACCCCCCTTAATTCCATTAACGTTGATGCACTTTACATGATTTGTTTACATATCCACACATGTATACGATCAGCGGTGAACAATGTTTACGAATAAAATCCAATTCACTTCACATTTTGTCCGACGCGTGTTATGGAAATGAAATGAATAGATACTTCATGTGGATAAGCCATCGAATTATTTATATTACAAACAAGTCGTGCTTAAGACGGTTGTATGACGGAAAGTGGCGCCCTCAGAGGTTTTTATTTAATAAGTTATTAATAGAAAAAGATTTTAATAATGTTTATCGTGGAGATTTTAGGGCTCATTGTCTAGCATTTTTAGAAGGTATCACTACATGCCCTCGTAGTCATTGACTACGAGGGAATGTAACGATACCGTCTAAAATACTAGACTGTGGGCCCTAAAACCTCCACGATAAACATTTTTTAAATTGTGTCGCGGCGCCACTTTCGCTCAGGGATTTACTGAGATTTTATTCCTAATAGTAACAACAATTTATTATTAGAATAATAAAAAAATACAAATGTTTTCGTAAACTGATCCGGTAATGTATGTTTACCGGATCACGAAAACATTTCTCTTTCTCATTTATTAGCTTACTATAATATGAATAACTAGGTACAAAGGTTAATTAAAAGTTGTATAGTTGGATTTATTGTACAACTTGAGAAAAGTTTTATAATTGTCGTTTAATAATCAGAGAAATATAAAAAGTACAACGGGCCGCACAGAGCGCCTGAAAATTAACACAATTAAGCTAAGTCTTTGATCTAAATGGATCATTGGGGTCTGTTAACATTTTTTCCTCCATTTCTTTATAATTTGACAGCGAATTTCTTAAATTGCATCGTTTGTTTTTGGTACTGTAAGCTAGAATTAAATTATTTTTTTATCAAGAACAATATAGTTTTGTTTTACGGTTTTTGATACTCAATTCGATTGTGAAGAGTAGCCACAAATAATACTTTAACTGCCATTTATGTGTCGCGTGCTTAGAATAATAACACGTAGAACGATAGTTCTCTACAAAGCGCACTGTCAAAAGTGAGGCAACTAAAACGGCCAAAATGGCCCCGTTTTCAGATTTTTATTCTCCATTATTACCTAATCATACCAATAAGTACAAAACAATTTCAATTTTCCTACATTTATTAGATTACTTACTATATTATTGGATTTTAGTTACGATTAGGTAACGTATGAAGGATATAAATCTGAAAACTAAGCCATTCTAGCTTGGTATTAGTTGTCTCACTTTGCATACGAGGACACGGCTTCTGGGTGTTATTATTCTAAGGTCGCGTGTATGTAATTGCTTTACCCAGTTCAGCAATATAAATGTAACTATGTCAGCAAAAAAGATGACAGTACTTTGTGAGAGATCTTGTCGCAACCAATAACTTTACGAAGGCTAGACACGATCAAGTTATATCGTTCAATTTTCCACATCGTACTCGTATTATGATATCTGTGGCTGGCTGAAATCATTACATCATGCTTTGAAATCTCGGGACAAAAATAATAAATATAAACTTTACGCACATTACATTCTATATATACGTTTATTTATTTTTTTAACTTGATGAACCGTGGGATTCGACCATGTGCGTCGGGTCTGATGGGATGAGTAATGAAATCTGTAGAATATTAATGTTATTAAAAATATTTGGTTTCTATTAGGATTCCGATCCCAAAATCAATCATAGTTATATGTAGGCTGTCCCAATGAGAGCGCACATTTTAAATTATATGCCATTTTTCGTGCAAGTGGCAATCTGTACGGTTCTGACCAATAATTTTATATGTCATAGATTAGATATATTGATCTCATAAGGAGGCTCAAGGTCACCCAGCGTGCAATGGAGAGAGCCATGCTCGGCGTTTCCCTGCGTGATCGAATCAGAAACGAAGAGGTCCGCAAGAGAACTAAAGTAACCGACATCGCTCGAAGGATTGCTCAGCTGAAGTGGCAATGGGCGGGACACATAGCGAGAAGAACCGATGGCCGTTGGGGCGGAAAGGTTCTGGAATGGCGACCACGCACCGGACGGCGCTCCGTGGGTAGGCCCCCGACAAGGTGGACCGACGATCTGGTGAAGGTCGCGGGAAGCCGCTGGATGCGGGCAGCGCAGGACCGATCGTCGTGGAGATCCTTAGGGGAAGCCTATACCCAGCAGTGGGTGTCGTGCGATGATGATGATGATGATGAGATATATTGATCTAAAATTCTTGGCTGTTACCTATGATTGCTCCGATTATTAAAAATGGAGCGCTACACCACAGTACATATATAAGTATGTACTGTGGCTACACCCTCCATCCACGGATGCTGGTGGGTGCTAGCTTTGGGACATTGCTTACAATTTTTACAATTTTGTACGCAGGCAAGGCATACTGAAACATACGCAATGAACGCTCCGTTTACGTACTTAGTCAATAGACATTTGCGACACGCGTTAACATTGTGAAAACACTCGCCAACTTCGCGGAACATGATAAGGGAGTTCTTGTGATTTGACAATAACAACTGATGGAATGAAATGAAATGGATCTGGAGTTTAGGACGGCATGAGAAACAGCAGGATGACCCTACCAGCCACACCGCGCATGAAAAAAATCGGTTCATTGCTGCAACAATTTCCAGACATCTCGGCTATAGGCGAGTAAACTAGAATCAATAATTATTGAGCTCAAAGTGGAGTGCCAACACAATGAGATACAGGTACATCGTACATCTTTACGAAAAATTGAAAAAATATATGAAAAGAGCAATGGCCAATGAAGCTGTTATCAGAGCCGCGGGAGCGCTTTGCCAAATATTTTATTCCATATTGAATCAAAAAAATGTCTACTTTACAATGAATACTCAAACCCTATCTTTCGGTACGATAATCGTTTCTCAAAGCGTTATTATTTCCCCGTTTCGTAAATTTCGCTGTGAGATAACGTATTAGCAACCTTTTGTTCGTCGTTTTCACACGGCATTTACAATGTTGTTAGATAACTGACTTTGTAAACGTCATCGTACCATTAAAACGTCAGCACCTAATGGTATTCATTCAATGAAGCATAGAAGTGGGCGAAAATTCATTAGCATGTTAATCTAATGACTTGGTGACTTGTTTAATAATATGCCTTAAGGCGTTTGTATGACCGAAAATGGCGCCCTCGGAGGTGTTTATTTAATACGTTATTAATAGAAAAAGATTTGAATAATGTTTATCGTGGAAATTTTAGGGCCCATGATCTAGTATTTTTAGAAGGTATCACTACATGCCCTCGTAGTCATTCGTAGAAGTAGATGTGTCAAAAACGGCGACTTTTAGCAGTTTTGCTATCTACTTCTAGCAGTGACTACGAGGGAATATAACGATACCGTCTAAAAATACCAGACTATGGGCCCTAAAATCTCCACGATAAACATTTTTAAAATTGTGTATTAGATTTATAATATTAAATATAATTCACCGCGGCGCCACTTTCGCTCAGGGTACCACCTTAAGAAAGATTTTATTTTCATGTAAGTACCTATTATGAGTTTGGTAGTAAAGTACACATAGCTTTTGTCATCCCTGAAATACTTATTCTTTTACTTAGTATTTTTTTTTCTTATCTCTGAAACCATCTTTCAGTTGTCTTTATTATAGGAAAAACGTTGTTGAAAAAATAAGATTCATTTCTTTCAACGAGAAAAAGCATTAGTACAATTTATTGTAGAAAAATGTAACTATTAATTTTCCCTTGATATTTCTGCTTTTCTTCAGATTTTTAGTAAGTCCATATTACTTTAAGAAAATGGCAAAATGGACGCTAATTATTAACTAACATCACGAAAAAGCTTACTGTTTATGGTATATTGTATTACATCTTCTAATTTGAACAACTTATCCTAAAAAACCGGCCAAGTGCGAGTCGGACTCGCGCATGAAGGGTTCTGTAAAAAAATCACGTTTATTGTAAATATTTATTTTATTCTGTTTTTAATTTTGTTGTTATAGCGGCAACAGAAAATTTCAACAACCTAGTCTAACTATCATGATTGTTGAACCGTGCACGTTTCATGAGAATGATACAGCCTGGTGACAGACAGACAAACGGATAGTAACAGGGTCCCGTTTTTACCCTTTGGGCACGGAACACTAAAAACAACATCTATCAAATATAAAAAAGAATCCTAAAGTAAAGTAGATGCTTATTCATACAAATATATCAGAAATGAAGTACTTAGTGATTTTAAATTTTCAGTAAATATTATTTTCATCTCTTATTCAGAGTATTATTGCGTTCAATGTGAGTGAATACTGCTTCAGACTCCATTAATATAAAAATGAGATATAACAAGACATGTATTTTTTTATTCGTTATTTTTTCACAGAATTAGTTTCTATAAGTACATAAACATTAGATTTATTTTCTTTTGACATTGTGAATGTTTATTTTCTAAGTAATTGCTAATATAGCTAATGTATCGAATACAGCGTAGTACCTTATTCATAGATAATATAATGTAGATGCAGGTAATAATTATATTGCAGCGTTACCTGTTTTGCAGAAGGCTATAAGTGCTCACAACATTTAAGTGGGACTAAGTTTATCAAAGTGAACTAGGTTTATAGACATCTTGTTCATTTATATCGTGGTTGAAATGTATTAAAGTATAATCCGCAAAACTTTTTTTCTATCTATCAAGAAAAAATACGCGCGTGTAAGTATGTACACGACTACTTCAAATCAATGGAAAATTCAATTTTGCTATTCAGCGTTAGATGGCGCTGTACAAATTTCCCATACAAAATTACTCATCGATTTTTTACGCGCGCTTTTTCCTCGATAAGTACTTATACGTTCGTGCTACGGATATCAGATCGGATCGCTACAGTTTTGTATCCACCACTCGGGCTATTCCCATTTCTCCCACTTTTGCCTCCCACGGGGATAATAAAATGTTTTAAACACTTTTTTCTACTTTTTAGACCCACCCACAATCAGCAGCCGAAAAATTTTACTAATGTGGTTTACTACATAGGTAATTATTTTATATTATACTTAATACTATGAAAAAATCTTCTTTATACTCATAATAATAGCTACTAAATATAATGTTTTAATAAAAGTAGCTTATAATTATTTAAAATACCATAAAATGTTAATCGAACGGCTCCCTAAAAACTTTAAAAAATACTTACATGTTTTTTATGTAATGCAATTTGCTTCTGATTTATTTCGTAGATGCTTAGAATGCATAATATGTTGTCAAGATGGGTGATGTTCGAGGCTAAACTTAGAAAACTATTTTTATAAGATACAAAACAAATGAATTTCTGCCAATTCATTTAACGCCCATTAAAATAACGCGATGGATCGGTCGAACTGAAATAATAAACAACACTGAGTGGTTTTGTAACCCGTTTAAAAGCTTTTGATAAAAAAGTAACGTTAGATGTTCATGACCTTGGTTTATTTGTTGCAGGTCGTGACGATGGATCGTGATGTGAAATGGCTTGAAGTAGAAGTGAGGGCGTCGTCCGCACGCCCGAGCCAATGACAACCCGGAGAGGAAGTGTGGAGCGCGAGCATGGCGAACGCCACTTACGCCACCGACGCATACTGCGTGCCCGGCGCCACCGACTTCAACAAGGCCTACAGCCGACTCCATGGCTACATCGCGCTGGTCATCTGCATCGTCGGCTCCGCCACCAATTCCATCAACATCGCCGTACTCAGCCGTCGAGAAATGACCAGCTCGACCAACTCAATCCTCACCGGTCTCGCCGTCGCCGATCTCTTAGTGATGCTGGAATACATACCCTACGCCCTCCACATGAACATCAAAATAGGACCACAACTAAACAAAAACACTTACTCGTGGGCTGTTTTTGTTTACTTCCATTCCATCTTCAGTCAAACTTTCCACACGATCTCGATTTGGCTGGCCGTCACGTTGGCGGTGTGGCGTTACGTCGCCATCGCTTTTCCACAGAAGAATCGAACTTGGTGTAGTAAGAGAAATACGACTCTAGCTATAGTGAGTGCTTACCTTATATGTCCGTTTTTGTGTCTTCCCTTTTACTTTGCCATGAATATAGTGCCTAGTGAAGTGACACCACATAACAATTCTGAGTTTGCTGAAGACCTTTTACTACCACATAATCGGACCGTGTATGTATTGGAAATGTCCAAAAACGTTGAGTTGGTAACAGCAATAATGTGGATCTATAGTGTAATATTGAAACTGGTCCCTAGTATAGCCCTATCTATTTTGAGTTCGTGTTTGATATCAAAATTAACAACGACAGAGCGGAAGCGACAGAACCTGCTGAAACGCTCCACTGTTGGACCAAATGAGGTAAGATATCTGTATTCCTGGCACAAACATTGTCGAGAAAAAAACGCACGTAAAAAATCGATAGAGTAATTTTGGGTGGAAATTTTTTACAGAGCCATCTACCGCCGAAAAGCAAAACGAGATTTCCCATAGATAATTGATTTACTCTATCGAGTACTTACCTATACGAGCGTTTTTTTTCTCTCGGTAGATGTACTGTAATAAGAAATATTAAATCATCAGCTATTAGTAAACAACAAACTAGCTATTTTTAAAAACATAATTTATATATAGGTAGCACACAGAATAAAAAAAATCGTGCTTGAATAATTGCCAAATAGTTCTTTGCCAAAAAATATTTTCATTGTTTTAAATGAATGTTTACAACAAGAACATTTCGCAGTCTGAAATTCTAATGTGATTTAGTAAGGTGGACTATTATTCAAATAACAGAAAAATAACTAGGGATTATTGAATCTACATTGTCTCTATATAACCATATTTCCAACCATTAGTATAATGAGACAGGTTGGGCAGTTGTTCTCAGAATCTATTTTGGGCGAATAAACAAACAACAGTAACTAGAAGGTTCAAGATTGGGAAATATTGATAGTAAGTATTTTTTACGAAAAGAGAGCAGACTCAAAAAGTTGATCACATTTTTTTGTAGGTATTAGAAATTTGTTTTGGTTTCATATGTCCGTACCTACTGTACCCTTAACACGAACAGCTATCGAAAAAAATAACGCACGTAAAATCATTCGATAGTGCAATTTAGTATGGAAAATTTGTACAACGCCATCTACCGCCGAATAGCGAAACTAAAATTTCCATAGATAATAATTCTCTGTCGAGTAATTTTACGCACGTTTTTTTTCTCGATAGCTGTTCGTGCTAAGGGTACTGGTGAGATGCTAATATTGGATATTCTCCATGGTGGTGGAATAGATTTAGGTATCACAGCAGCTTATTGTAAAAAATAATTATTTTAAGAAAAACTAGTTACGTAACTCAAATTTCTCCGGCCCGATTCGCAAGTTATTAAACTTCATCGATAGATTTGCAGTTATTATTAAAATTATTCTATAAATGATCAAAGTTATAAATAGTCATAATAAAGCTAATAAGTTTATGCCAGTTCCGAGGACATGATAAGCTCATCACGATAATTATTAACGTTTAGCTTATAATCCCTTTATCAGGGACATCCAAACTGTCTGTTTGATCTAATATATTGTCAAAAGCTCAATATATTAGATCAAACAGGATGAAGGTACTTTAGGAGATAAAATGAAAATAATAAATAAAATAATGAATTCAGCATATTAAAACAGGTTATAGACAAAACTTTTAAAAAGCAAAAAAAATACAAAAAAACCGCCAGCTATTTTGTGTATATGGGGGAACTAAATTATGTAACAATACTAAAACAGGTACCTAGATTGTGTTGCTCAAGCTGAGCACCTTTCTCCAAGTAACTTATAAATAGAACTAAATCATAGTGGTATTTGCAACAATTAAAAGTTTAACATATTAGATCTCATATTCTGCAAACTTTGTAATAGAGTTTTTTAAAACTTTGTAAACGTTGAGAGCTCCATAGACCGTTTGGGATATTTAAGAAGCAGAAATAAATACAACAGTTCTTGTTTACATAGACGATTCGCGATCTCCAAAGGGGATAGAATTTCCCACTTTTTGGGCAACCAGCAAAAGCTTTTAAGTCACTTTTCATTGAAAATCACAAATCCCTGTTGACAAACAACGTCACCAAATAGAAACAAAAGAGAGAAGCTTTCGTTTATAAGTGTACAAATGGAATGGCGGTTTCAATACTCATTAATTAATGGATCCGTCAATCTTAATTAAAAATAAACTTGATTTTGCTAATAAAGAAGACGATTTGCTTATTAATATGAAATGCGATCTCCAAAGGGGATAGAGTTTCCCACTTTTTGTGCAATCAGCAAAAGCTTTTAAGTTACTTTTCATTGTACTGTTGACAAACAACGTCACCCAATAGAAACAAAAGGGAGAAGTTAAAAATAAATCCGATCTCGCTAAGAAAAGTGTATAAACTTGATAAATTGTTTGATCTTTCTTCTCTTATATTATTACACTTATTATGTATTTTGTAAATGCTGATTTGATAAAACACTGATTAGTTTCCATTCTACTTGTCAAATCAAAGATGTACCTACTGATTAAAAAAAATTAGACAATTCAAAATTACTTCCTTGTTGGTGTCTATTTGAAATAAATGATTTCTATCAGCATAAAATAAGAGAGCTATAATAATAGGATAAATGTGGTTAAGTACTTGAGTAATACAACTCTGTAAGACATGTTCAAAGTCAAAATTATTACAACATTATCGTATATCATACTAATAAACTATTTCTTATCTTATTTAGGAAAACTGTCAGTCACAAAACTAGAGAGCTATCAAAATTTTTTATTATAGTTTCAAAATTATTTATGTATTCTGTGCTAACACGGTTGGCACAGCATTTGGAGGTCACTTTAAATTTTTTTTTTAATCGAGATTTTTTTTCTAATCATGTTTCTGTCAATCACATAACTGAGTACTATAATCTATTATCTACATTATTTTTTTTGGAACTGTACCCTTAGCACGAACAGCTATCGAAAAAAATAACTCGCGTAAAATCATTCGATAGATACATTTTGTATTGGAAATTTGTACAACGCCATCTATCGCCGATAAGCGAAATGAAATTTTCCATAGAGAATTGTCTATCGAGTAATTTTACGTGCGTTTTTTTCTCGATAGCTGTTCGTGCTAAGGGTACTGATAAACTATAAAATCGTTGCTCAAGCACGGCTCCTTAAGCAGCTTTTAACGTTATCCTATTACGCATTTCAACCTGTTAAAATATTAGCTAATGTTTTTATCAGTACATCACAACTAAATTATAGTCCTTAATTAGAATATTCATATAAATAGAAACCCAATAAGGAACAATAATTTCGTAAATTGAACCAACGCTTTACAGAAATAACTTAGAATGATAGTTTCAAATAGGCAACTGAATTCATAAGCTATACCACTCATGTTAATGGTAAACGTGATTCTGAAATTATGAAAACATTGAAATTTTCAAGATGTAAGTACCTTTACTTTATTGCTGCTTATTAAAATTATAATAATGATAAGCGAACGTTACGTTGCGTTAAAATAATAATGTAAGGCATACTTTATTGTCTTTTTAACCGACTTCTAAAAAAGGAGGAGGTTCTATGTTCGTTTTTATATATATATATTTGTTTATATATTTGTTTTTTTTTTTTGTGTATGTCCACCGATTACTCGAAGACGGCTGGACCGATTGAAATGATTCAAACGTTAGGTACACTCCCAAGTTGGTCCCATTTTTTAAAATTTTGAAATCGGTTCATTACTTTTCAAGTAATTTTGAAAAAAGCACGAAAATAGTATGATTTTGTGTGAATTACCTCGATGATTGGTCGTATTACTTCTTTGTTTATGAACTGAATAAGATAATATTTTTTTTGTTGGAAGAGGGATATCTTAAGTGAAGTTTTTTAACCGACTTAAAAAAGGAGGTTCTCAGTTTGACCCGTATTTAAGTATGTTTCTCCGCGATTATCTTACGTTTAGCTGAGCCGATTTTTCTACATATATAATATACCTTACCTACAAGGTACACTAAAAATAAAAAAATAAAAAATTGTTTAAAAAAAAACAAAAAACCGACTTCAAAAATCTACCTCTAAAAAGCAAGAAATAATATTCGTTATAATAAAAATACGTCTATTGAAGTCGGGTGGGGCTTTTAGAATAAAAAAAGGAATTTGTACTCCAGCCCCACCCGACTTCAATAGACGTATTTTTATTATTACGAATATTATTTCTTGCTTTTTAGAGGTAGGTTTTTTGAAGTCGGTTTTTTGTTTTATTTAAACAATTTTTTTATTAGCTACTTCTCCCAGATAACGATGTTGAAATAAACTCTTAGGCTGACGAAATGGAAGGGAAACAGTTTTAAAATTAAATAAATCAAAGAAAAACATCATGTTACTAATAAACAAAATAAGACCAACTGCATAAATGTCGATGACCTTGGGTAGATCTAATTAGGTTTAGGTTTTTACGTTTTTATTGATAAAGCGTCAATCACCTTTAGCGATGTGGAAACGGGCTAAGTACGGTAGGTATAGTGATTTTTGTAAAAAATGACAATTTAATTTTATATATATATAATTTTACTAGAATAGGATTGAATTAATTCGTCAATGCCCAAACGGCGGCATCATCCTCGTGACCGGGTGCTGCCAGTGGGAATGGGTCAGCTTCTGACTAGTTAATCTTAACGCGTGTCGAATTGTAGGTCTGTGCCTACATTTTTAATGTTGACTTGCATTTCTTGAATTTAGTTATGTTACCGACAAAGGAGGATTTCATCCAAATTTACTGTACCTATTGTAATCTTTTTTTAAAAAAGAATAATCACATATTCACTTTGTCAACGCACGAGCTGTCGCTTGATTTTTTTCCCTAATTTTATTATTTTCAGTAATATTGTTGGTCAATCGAGCCAAAAAAAATATTGCTAATCGTACAACATGAAGTAGATACTTAGGTTTGCATTTTAGAACAGTAAACAGTGATTTCTTAACTTGATGCAAGTTATTTACCAATCCGATATGTAGATAGTTAATTAATTTCAATACCTACCCATTGTATAAAAACTTTTGTAATGAATATAATGGAAAATGACTCACTTGAAATGCTGAGGTAAATTTTAGGGTTTTTAATTTGCAACTCTGTATATTACGGAAAGAAAAAAACAAGATCTCCTGTTTAGGGTTTGTGTAACGATAGCGTAGCTTCTTTGACATTCACAAGTGCTTGTAACAGCCTAGCTAGACTGAATAAATAACTTTGAGTTTAACACCGAACGCGCGACTGATGCGCAGCAGCGCTAAAAACTGTCGTATCACGCTGTGCTGCAACGCACATGCATTTGATGTGGCCTTGGCTTAAAACCACAAAACAAAGAAACATTTCTTTATGTTCTCTGCCTAAAACAAAATTGAGTCTGAGAAAAGCCGACCGCATAAAGTAACCAAATCCCCTAAAAATACCCCCAACATTTTATTACTTTAGTAAGGGGAAAATTAGGTAACCTTATATCTTTTGGTAAAAGAAGATAATATTATATATTGTGGTTATTTTATGTTCATGGACAGTACAGAAATAACGGACATAGATATCTGTACTATTCTAATAAGAATTATGGTCGCTTTTTAAAATGGCTTTCTAACAAATGCACTGGGTAGGCATGATTATAAAGAATGTACGTCATTTTCCATACTATCATTTTATAATGGATTTCGACAGTCACAATCGCTAGAATCAATACTTTATACAGGGTGTAACAAAGACCCTCATCGAAGCAGAGATCTACGTATTCTGCCCATCATGAGGACCACTTCTATTCAAAATTATTGCTGTGAAACAATTTTAATTTTTGATGTTAAAGAGTTTTGAATTGCATACATTACCACGCAATGTAACGCGTGCAACAGACCGCGCCTGTGAGTGTGCGCCACACAGCTGCGTGCGGCCGAATTGAAATGCAGCGTTTATGTGCGTGCGCATAAGATACATTTTGAGTGTTGACGTTTTGACGCCATTGTTTGTTACGAAATATTTAAAATTTTGGTAATGTTTCTTTGGATGAAAATTAGGAACTAACGAATAAAATTAGATTTCATAAATATTGCCCTTAAAAACCCTATTGAATATTGCTCAAAATGAAATAGACTCATCGGAACTCCTCTTCAATATTCAGCTCCAAGTACCAGCGAGAACTATATGTGTTGCCGTGCCGTGGTCCGCGACTAAATATCGTCGTAACTCTTTTTTCATTAGATCGGCTGTAGAGTATAATAAAATTGTAGACTTTAATGATTTAGATCTATTTAATTCTAGCTAGCGAAGTATTCAAAATATTATGGTGCAGAAGTGGTTCGATGGTTCTCTGACTGTCCGTTCTTAATTTGTGTTGTTTCTGCGCTTATATTAATTAATGACCTTTATTGCTTATTTGCTTTGTTGTTTAGTACTTAGTGTGTGAATGCATGTTTTTTCATATTAATCAGCAAGCATTAGATGTTATATGCGAGAACTTGTAATGGTGCATAGACTGCTACACGGATTATTTAAAAACCCATTAAGTCACTGTATGTTCTCCTATGAAATAAAAATAAATAAAATAAAATAAAATATCTTGAAAAAAAAATTTTGACTTTGATCTTCAGCTTCATAGTTATTGATTTCCCAGGTATAGTCTAGTAGAAGACAAAAATTATCCTGATGATGGGCGAAATGCGTGGACTTCGGCTTCGTTGAGGATCTTTTTATACCCTTTATAAAATTATAAATGCGATACCTAGTAATTAGGTACCTACGTCTCACGGCTACACCGCTAGACCGATTTTTACGAAATTAGGTACATATATAGATAGGACCTTGGGAATGTACATAGGCTAGTTTTTATCCCACTGCTGGGCACGGGTCTCCGCCCGCGCATGTAATAACTGTAGTCCACGTGACAAAGGGCTGAGGGCAGAAAGTTAGTTAAAAAACCCGCCTGCATAAAAAGACAAGTCAACTGAAAAGATGGAAACAAGATTAAATAAATGTTAAAGACAACATGTCATAATAACATGCAGTCGGAGGCATGCATAAAGAAAGTGACATTATGAATGATTTAAATTATATGCCTCCGACTGCATGTTATTATGACATGTCGCCTTTAACATTTATTTAATCTTGTTTCCATCTTTTCAGTTGACTTGTCTTTTTATGCAGGCGGTTTTTTAATTTTTTTAATTTATTTTTTTATTTATCTCTTTTTAGTTATTATATATTACGGTCATGATATACCTTTTCGAAATCCTTATATTATGTCCTTTAATATGACACCCATATTGCAGTATTCTAAAAAAATATTTTTTTTCACTACGTATAATAGCACCGTACAGCTGCCATGTTGGTTTTTTTATTACGCCACCTTCTTAAGAACACTTGGGCTGACAAGACAAATCTAACGATATCTTAATCATAGAAATCCGTTCAGCCGTTTGAAAGATATGAGGTAATAAAGAATATTACATACAAACATACATACATACATACAAAAATACTTACAAGATACGCGCGAAACACATAACCCTTTCTTTGCAGTCGGGTAATAAAACAAATATGTACAAAGCTTACTGACTGATGCCACTTCGGAGTTTAGAATTAGAGAAATAAGACAACAAAAATAATACTTATTTGTTAGAGTTTCAGTGGTATAATCTGTCCTTACATTGCTCTGTTACATAACAGGATACTTGGTAAGGAATATAAATAGTCTTCTTTGTAATTCGAGACTTGTAATGAGGTACTCCATCAAAGAAAGTGGGCTCCTCAAATTATATTCTGCTCCGTAACTTCTGAACATATCTTATCAGTATATCTTGGTTCTTTTGGGGTATTGAATACTCTTTCCAGTCCAAAGAACTTTAATTTTGATTTGATTTTTTTATTGCTTAAATCAAAATTCGAAAGATTCTTGAACGATAATAGTAAAAAATTGACATCTAAAGACGCTTAACTAAAAATAACGTTTATTTAAAAATATTTTAGTTGTCAAAGCTTTTCAAATAACTGTATCTCTCTAGTCAAATAAACTGAAAATTAATAGTAGAAATCATCTTATTAAGTACAATTTTTGCTATGTTTCGCAATAATGTTCAACGTATCCGTACAGTAAAAATATACAGACGAACATAGAACCTCCTCCCTTTTTGGAAGTCGGTTAAAAAGAATCGTTTCCAATTCGTTAAAAATATCTTTGTATATAATAGTCATAATTTTTCATTGCTTCCGTTTAGTATCACAATCGGCAGATCGTGTATTTTTTTAACTAGGTATTGAAAATTCAGATAGAGAAAAGTAATGTGTGCATGAAATTGTTTTCAAACAATTAAAATCAAATTATAGGTACTTATAAAGAAGAAGTAAACAAGAAGTGGAACAAATAGACGCAAAACATACTACACAAACATATAGATCGACATTTGAGCATAATGAAAGTGGAGTTCCTCAAGGAAGCATACTGGGCCCACTGTTATTTTTACTTTATATCAACGACATAACTGCTATTTCAAACGACAAATTCACTTTATTTGCTGACGAAATTTCGGTATTAGTATCGACTGACAGACATAATTCAGTAGAACAACACAAAATTGACATTATAAATTCTTTGACATGTATAATAAATTGGCTTAATAATAATAATCTTCAAATCAATATAAATACAACAAATATAATTAATTTTAACAATTTTAAAAATCAATTGACAAATATTGACATGAATAGAGAAAATATAAAGAGGGCTGATTTGATCGGCTCAGCCAAACGTAAGATAATCGCGGAGAAACATACATACGGGTCAAACTGAGAACCTCCTTTTTTAAGTCGGTTAAAGAACCTACACTTAAGATATCCCTCTTCCTACAAAAAAATGATTATCTTATTCAGTTCATAAACAAAGAAGTAATACGGACCACTATCATCGAGGTAATTCACACAAAATCATACTATTTTCGTGCTTTTTCAAGATTACTTGAAAAGTACTGAACCGATTTCCAAATTATAAAAAATGGGACCAAGTTGGGAGTTTACTTAATGTAATAACGTTTGAATCATTTCAATCGGTCCAGCCGTCTTCGAGTAATCGGTGGACATAGTACACAAAAAAAATACAGACGAACATAGAACCTCCTCCTTTTTTTGGAAGTCGGTTAAAAAGAAACAGCTTCGCGTATGCTTTATACAAACTTACTAAAATAGCAAATAAAAAAAATGGCAATCATGGCCTACTATGCGTTCGTCGAATCCATTATCAGATACGGACTTATAACTTGAGGAAATGGTCGCTTTTGTAGTGGTAGTTTTTGTCGCGCAGAAGAGATGCATTCGAGCCATATGCAGTATAGCACCAGTTTCATGTAGACCTTTTTTTAGGTCACTTAATATCCTACCACTCCCGTGTTTATATATTTTGGAATTAGGAAAATTCGTACATCAAATAAGCACCTCTATCAACGAGTCGGGGATAAAACAAGTAGGAACCTAAAAAATAGAAACAGACTCGTTTTAAACACGGCACCAAAAACTACTCGGTTTAATAAAAATGGTTATGCGATGGCTATAAAAAATATACAATAAAAAATATATATATATATACATATATATATACAAAAATATACCCGAGGATATTAAACTATTGCCTTTAAATCAATTTAAGATAGCTTTCAAGAAATGGCTGATGGACAGAGGCTTCTATTGTATTGAAGATTTCCTCTAATATAAAGAGTAAGGAAGATTGATGTACTAACTCTGCTAGACATTTTCTCCAGAATAAACAATTATATAAAATAGTATAGGTAAATAACATTAAATTATTATAAACGGTTTTATTGCTAATTTTCATGCTATGATATGATATAGTTAAATAGGCATAAGTTCTACCCAGTTGTATAACACCTACAAAGTCATAAAAATTGTACCCTATTTAATGCAAATAAATGAATTGAATTGAAAAGAAATTAGCTGGTGATTGTTCAAGTTTCAAAGTATAAAACCTACAGATATACGGCGAAAACTTTACGTAAATTGAGAAACTAACGAGCACGTGTGCAAACGTGTAATAATCGGACTTTGACTTAGTTATAAAGTTGAATGGAAATTGAATCTGGGATTTTTTTTTTAATCTAGAAATAAAGATCTTGTTGCTGTTTACTGTTCGCCGAAACCCTATACGTGTAATTTTATTCTGTATAGTAATATCAAGGTCATGATTTTCTTTGATAAAACAATTTTAGAAAGTACAAAGGAAATTTCAATACTGAATTGGAAATGAAAACAAATAGCTATATATATAATATAGTTAGTAGATGGTTATTTTATTGTGTTGTTACCTTGTTTTTGTATCACAAAAACAAGGCAACAACACATTATAAGTTAATTTCTGAGTTGCCGTGTGACTCAGAACAGTATAATTTTCATTTGCGTATTCCTGAAACAGCGGGATGTAAAAGTTACAGTTTGTGGTCGGAGTTTTGACTATCCCGTCCGTGACTTTTCAACTTATGTTCCCTAATAATGCGCAGGTTGCCTTTACAATGCGCAACATTAAAGCAGCACCCCGAGCGAAAGTGGCGCCGCGGTGAATTTTATTTAATTACCCGACTGCAAAGAAAGGGTTATGTGTTTCGCGCGTATCTTGTAAGTATGTTTGTATGTTTGTATGTTTGTATGTATGTATGTTTGTATGTAATATTCTTTATTACCTCATATCTTTCAAACGGCTGAACGGATTTCTATGATTAAGATATCGTTAGATTGGTCTTTTCAGCCCAAGTGTTCTTAAGAAGGTGGCGTTATAAAAAAACCAACATGGCGGCTGTACGGTGCTATTATACGTAGTGAAAAAAAAATTTTTTTTTTTAGAATACTGCAATATGGGTGTCAAATTAAAGGGCTTATTATAAGGATTTCAAAAAGGTATATCATGACCATAATATAATTATAAAAAAAAACAATAAAATAAAAAAAGTAAATTATATTACGCAAATGCGAGCGGCCGCTATAAACATGTCAATGAGAAATTTATATTTTGTTTGTGTATGTTAGCCACATTCATGATGAAAAAATAGGCTATAATATCATCCCAAAATCCCTCGGGATCGAAGCCTCAGGCTATGCCGCAGGGCACGGCTAAGTTAATCAATAGATGGCGCTGTAGCCGAGTACATCGCGGTATGGTTTTGTATTCATCATCAATAGATTTCTAGTTGCATAGACCATATCAATAGATGGCGTTGTAGCCAAATACATCTCGGTATGGTTTAGCTCTCTGTAGATTATATAAGGTCTCTTGTGTTTATACTGAAAATATAAAGATAATAATAAAAGAATCGAAGAAACGATAACGAGAAATAAGAAGAAACGATTCTCGTTTATGGTCTTTATAACAATTAACAACTTTTTTAATTGATAATTATTTTAATACGATTCCATCTAGCTAGCTAGAGTACATTCATTATTTATTATACTAGATTCCATCTATCTAATTGGAACGCGTGTTGCATTACTTTACTTGCATTAATATTGAAAAAAATATTAAAGAAGTAGATTTTGTTAGGTTTTGTAGCAAGTATACCTAGTTTAGTTAGGACTAAGGAATAGGGTGTTTAGGAATATCTTATTACTGAATTAGTGATTAATTACATTCTCTTTGATATCGATAAAATATTATTTAGAAAATTGGTAGCTTCTTGTATTGGTGTTCGGATTGAACCTTCTGCGTCTGAGTTTGATGGTTTACGCGGTAAAGGCAAGATCGAGCGACGTATGCTACCTCTAATTTTATGCTGGGCGGTGACTGTGCATAAATTGCAAGGTACAACTTTAGACCGGGCAGTTGTCGATTTGAGCAGTCATCTATTTGCTAAAGGTCAAGCTTACGTGGCTTTAAGCAGAGTCCGATCTCTCGCAGGGCTTGCTGTCAGTTGTCTTGACCCTAAAAAATTCTTATTTAAACCACACGATGAAAATTCTTTTAAAGAATTAGACCGTCTACGTAATTTGTAAGGAGAATATAACTAAAAAGACGTAAATAAAAAACAACTAAATTTAAAAAATTAAAAACCCGCCTGCCTAAAAAAAGACAAGTCAACAGAAAAATAAAATAGAAAAACTAAAAAACCCACATGCATCAAAAAACAAGTCAACTGAAAAGATGGAAACAAGATAATATATAAAGGCAAACTTAAAAAATATTGATGGTAGTGTTTAGATTAAAGGCAAACTTAAAAAATATTGATGGTAGTGTTTAGATTAAAGGCAAACTTAAAACATATTGATGGTAGTGTTTAGAACTTTTGTTCAACATAATAACATGCAGTCGGAGGCATATAATTGAATGATAAGTAAAATCATTCATAATGTCACTTTCTTTATGCATGCCTCCGACTGCATGTTATTATGATGAACAAAAGTTCTAAACACTACCATCAATATGATTTAAGTTTGCCTTTAATCTAAACACTACCATCAATATTTTTTAAGTTTGCCTTTAATCTAAACACTACCATCAATATTTTTTAAGTTTGCCTTTATATATTATCTTGTTTCCATCTTTTCAGTTGACTTGTTTTTTGATGCATGTGGGTTTTTTAGTTTTTCTATTTTATTATAATTCTAATACACAATTTTTTTACCGACTTCAAAAGGAGGGAGGTACTCAATTCGACCCGTTTTTTATCTTTTTATTCGTTTTTATTTTTTTGTTTTTTGTATGTACACCGATTACTCGAAGACGGCTGAACCGATTGACATGATTCAAACGTTATAACATCAGGTATGTTTTGAAGCTGGTTTTTGAAAATTTCGAAATTGGATGATGGGATCCTGGAGAAATCAAGGGAACTCTTCAAATATTATAGGCACACCTATAGCGATTTTGCTATTTTCTTAAGTAACTCGTGCATTTGCTTTCGAAAGTACCATTTTGGTGAAGTGGAACTGATGATGAAGACCATAGATGATCACCGGAACTATTCAATAGGTACTAAACTAACTTCTCACTGGTGCGATACGATTACTTTATTATGGTTGCTAGGCTGGCTTTATGTGGTTTGTCATAATGCATATGGTGAAGTGGAGCTGATAGTGAAGTACCAGGAGAACTCCTCAAGAATTAGCGCCCCTGCGTCGGGAAAACAGTATTTTGTAAAATGTGATGAGCCATTGACATAAGACTATTGTAACTTAGATAATATCGTCACTAAAGCGCTGTCTGCGCGCGCGCATCCTACCGTGCGGTTGTGTCATTGACCTTTGGAACAATGGCGTCTAATGTCGTTAAATGCAATAATTGCAACATCGTGATTTGTGAAGTGTTAGCTTTCGTCCAAAATAAAATGGACGTAATGGATGAGGAAAGTTTAGTGAGATTGTGTTCATCATCTTTTACCGTTGAAGACATAGAAGCCGCAAAAAGTTTACTTTTTGATTCGATCACCACAACGAGGCGCAAAATCATGCGAAGAAAGGACGGAAAGTCATCGAGAGATCTTTATGACATCATAACGGTGCTTAAAGAAACAGATCCCGAACTAGTGCCGATTTTTGTGGCGCGTGAACTACAGAAACTACCCCCGGTCACCTTTGATCATATTGATGCGACTAGACTTTTAAAAGATTTATTGATAATGAAGAATGATATTAATTCAATTAAGGAAACGTATGTTACTAACAAACAGTTTGATGAGTTCAAAAGTGACTACTTGTTACCAAAATTTTCATCACAAATAAATTGCAAAAGAGGCGGTGGGAATAGAAATAGTTTCTGCTTAGATAGTGGTCCAACTGGCCTTATGAACTTTTCTGAAAAATTTGATGAGAATGTCGTTGTTTCACCGAATCTCAATAACGAACATTTTATGTCGAATCCGCCTGCTCCAGAACCAAATAATCTATCTGAGGTTTTGTTGTCGCCGCGAACTCACTGTACTCGGCAAACAGTCGCCGGCTGCGGGTCCCCGGCGCGGTCCTCGCCACAAGCGCTGAGCGGAAGCGGAAAACCCCCCCTTGTGAATAATGAAAATATTGAAAATTGTCAAAAAGATGGTCCATGGCAGGCTGTACAGAAGAAAAAGAGGAGAAATCGTTTTGATGGATTTCAAGGCAAAGCTACTTCGAGTCCAAATATAAAATTCAGGGCAGCGGACAAGAAAGTTCCTCTTTTCATCACGAATGTTGACAAAGAGGCAATGGAAAGTGACATTAGTGAATATATTTTTGCTAAAACTCAGACTGAAGTATTAGTTAAGAAAATTGTTATGAAAAAACAGAGAAACTACAGTGCTTTTAAAATAGTTGTACCACAACACAAACTTGGTTTATTTTTGAACGAAAGCCTATGGCCGGAAGGAGTATCATTTCGTCGCTTTGTTTATTTTGATAAAAATGCGATAAAGCAAGATGATAAGAAGATAAATTTGAGTAGTGAAATGAAACTTAGCAACTAGTTAATGGATGTGCAACCAAAAGAGAACATAAAATGTACATGTGTGACCTTTAACTGTAAGTCTGTTAAACGGTCTATTGACTGTGTGAGAAACTTATGTCAGTCAGCGGACATCGTAGCGTTGCAGGAGACATGGCTGCTTCCACATGACATACCCATACTTGGCACCATAGATCCAGAATTTGCTTACACGGGGACATCGGCGGTGGACATATCTGACGGTGTACTCAGAGGTCGACCTTTCGGCGGCGTCGCGCTATTGTGGCGGAAAGCGATGTTTAGTGAAGTGTCTGTGATAAATTGTAGCAATCCGCGTATCGCCGCGATAAAGGCCACGTTAAGTGACCGCGATATTTTGGTGTTTAGTGTCTATATGCCGACGGACAAAACTGAAAATCTACCAGACTTTACGGACTGCTTCAGCGAGGTATGTGCTATTGTTGACAGTAACTCCGTAGCTGCAACCTATATATTAGGAGACTTTAATGCCCATCCTGGCGAGTTGTTTGGGTCTGAATTAAATCACTTATGTCATGATCAACAATGGACTTGCGCTGATCTTGATTGGCTGGGACCTGATTCAAATAATTATACATATATAAGTGACGTGCACGGGTGCACTAGATGGCTCGATCATTGTGTGGTTAGTCAATCGGCATGGCACACAATAACTAATGTTTTTATAAAATATGATACGTTTTGGTCAGACCATTTGCCAGTTATTGTTGAATGTGAGTTAAACCTGATTATACGTAAATTCAATTTAAATTCAATTAATGATAACTCAAATAAAGATAAAATATATTGGGGTCAACGTACCGATGACCAGAAATTAAAATATACTAATTATTGTAATAGTAAATTAAGATTAATTGACTTTCCGGATGTTTTTAGAAAATGTAGTTTTAATACTAATTGTAACTGTTTACATCACAAAAATAGGTAAGATATTATGTATAATGATATAATTGTGGCATTATCTGACGCTGCTATATGCACTAGTGCATCGAAAAATAAAGTTTTCATCAATAAGAATCGTTGCATAATAGGCTGGAATAAACATGTTCGAGAGGCGCATCGGGAGGCCAGGCTTAAGTTTTTTAACTGGGTTCTCTATAACAGGCCGCGTTCCGGTATTATTTACAATGAAATGTATGAAAGTCGAAAAATATTTAAGAATAAATTAAAATGGTGCCAAGATAACAGAGACCAAATAAAAATGGACATTATTGCTAATCTCCGTGCTTCTAAAAATTTCAGTGAATTTTGGAAAGCCACTAATAAGATAAATCCTAGGCCTGGCGTTCCTATGAGCGTGGAGGGTGTGAGTGATTGTAGGGCTATTGCCGAGTTATTTAAAGAGCAATTTAGTGTGAAGTCGCCGCTTGGTTCCGCGCAAAATAATGTGGATGCGGGAGCCGTCCAGACCGGTGACTTATTTAACGTATCAGCCAAGCATGTAAAAAATATTATACGTAATATGACTAGTGGCAAGTCCCCTGGTCACGACGGGCTCAGCATCGAGCATTTAAAGTACGCGGGGCCGCATCTAGCGCGAGTTTTGTCGATGTTTTTTACACTGTGCCTAAATCATTCATACCTACCACCGGACCTTATGAAAACAATTGTTGTTCCCATTGTCAAAAATAAAACAGGAGATCTCTCGGCCAAAAGCAATTATCGCCCAATATCTCTCGCCACTGTAGTGGCTAAGGTGTTGGACGGTGTGCTCGACTCTGAGCTTGAAAAGCACCTAAATATTAGCGATGCGCAGTTCGGTTTCAGAACCGGGCTATCCACTGAAAGCGCAATATTAAGCCTCAAGCACACCGTTCAGTACTACACAGAGAGAAGTACTCCGGTGTACGCTTGTTTTCTTGATCTGTCAAAAGCTTTTGACTTAGTTTCTTATGATTTACTGTGGGAAAAGCTCAGGAAAACAAGCGTACATTCGCAAATACAAAGGCTGTTTCATTACTGGTACGGTAACCAGACTAATAATGTAAGATGGGCTAACTGTCTATCGGACACGTACAGATTGGAGTGCGGGGTTAGACAAGGTGGGTTAAGTTCGCCAAAGCTCTTTAATCTGTACGTGAACGAGCTTTTGATTGAGCTCAGTAGTTCACTAGTCGGATGCTCTATAGATAATATTTGTATGAACAATTTCAGTTATGCTGATGACATGGTGCTACTGAGCCCTACTGTAAACGCCATGAGATCCTTGTTAGGCATTTGTGAAAAATACGCTCGAATTCACGGTCTTATTTATAATACGATGAAGAGCGAATATTTGGTTTTCAAGGCCCGGGGTAAGTGCCCGTTAACTGTACCCGCTATAAAGTTGAATGGTATCGAACTAAAGCGGGTTCAACAGTTCAAGTATCTTGGTCATTATGTTACCGAGGACCTTGATGACCAATTAGACGTTGACAGGGAGCGCAGGGCGCTGGCGGTCCGCTCCAATATGCTTGCTCGCAGGTTTGCTCGTTGTAGTAATCAAGTCAAAATCACATTGTTTAAAGCTTACTGCCAATCGTTTTATACGAGCAGCCTGTGGTTTTCCTGTACAAAAAGATCGCTTAATGCGTTGCGCGTTCAGTATAATAATGGGTTTAGGATGCTGTTGGGGTTGCCCCGCTTCTGTAGTGCCTCAACGATGTTCATGGAGGCGAGGGTTGATGGCTTTCATGCGATAATACGGAAGCGGGTGGCATCATTACTCAATAGAATTCGTAACAGCACCAACAGTATCCTAAATGGCATAGCCGAGAAGTATAACTCGAATGTTATGAGGGCTTTTATTCGTGTCTTGATGGAATAGCGTCGCAAGACACTGTCCAGTCGGGGCACGGGTGAAGGTCATACGTAGCTTTTAATTAAATAATTTACAATTACAATTTAATTTAATTTTAATTTAATTTACAATTTTTTAATTGAAAGCTACTATTGAAATATTGAAATTTTATTCTAATTGCTTTGCCCTGATATACTAACATAGGATTTAAGTTAATTGTTACTAACAAAATGGATTGTAATATCTGAATATGAAATAAATTATTATTATTAATACTTACCACAAAAAAGTTAAATTTAAAAAATCTTAAGACCGATATTTTTAAAGGCGTGCATGCCGCACCTTTCGTGGGTCTACCTACCCGTGTTTTATCTACCTAGATAATATACCTACTGGATAAGATAATATAAATAAACTAAATATAAAAAACTAAAGTAATTAGCTACCAAATAACAAAAACCGACTTCAAAAACCTGAAAATGAAAACAAAACAGCTTCAAAATTAAATACCTCTAAAAAGCAAGAAATAATATTCAAATCACTAGATACTTACGCAAATCATTGTAATAAAACACATCTATTGAAGTCGGGTTGATGTGTTTTATTACAATGATATAAGTATCTAGTGATTTGAATATTATTTCTTGCTTTTTAGAGGTATTTAATTTTGAAGCTGTTTTTTAATAATGTTTTACTTGGAATTTTCGGGCCCACAGTCTAGTATTTTTAGACGGTATCGTTACATTCCCTCGTAGTCACTGCTAGAAGTAGATAGCAAAACTGCTAAAAGTGGCCGTTTTTGACACATTTGCTATCTACTTCTACGAATGACTACGAGGGCATGTAGTGATACCTTCTAAAAATGCTAGACCATGTGCCCTAAAAACTCCACGTAACACATTATAACAATCTTTTTCTTTTAATATCTTATTAAATAAAAACCTCTGAGGGCGCTACTTTCGGACATACAATCACCTTAATAAGGATTTTTCTCGTAACTGTAGTAATAAAACATGGGTTTTAAAATTTTGTTTCGTAATTTGATTCTTGGCTTTATGGTGATTTTTTACTTACGTAAAAAGGTGTATTCGGGCATTGAATGGGCTCTAGACTGGAGAAGGTCTGATTTAGTCAATGAATATAAATCTTATAAAACAATATAGGTATGTATATAGAGGAAATCATCGACTGCTGTAATACTTAGTATCATATAACTGAAAAACCTTCTACCTTAGTATCTCCCACTCCTTCATTTCTAGAATAAAGATAAAAATCTAAAGAATTGTGAAATGACTTGGCTAACTCGAAAACACAGACAGTTTAGCAAGCCAATGGAAAAGCTTTGCAAGAAATCGGATTTTAACGCTTTCGATAAGAATGTAAATTCTCTACGAAACCTATCGAAGAAAAGAGTAAAATTCAAACCAAGATGCTATATATTAAGTTACTTCATATAATTGAAAAAATACTAGAAAAAATTAACTCACCCGTAGCGCATTGGGACGGAATCTTTTTCTAGTATTTTTTCAATTATATTGAGTAACTTAATATTTAAAAATAGCATTGTGAATACTAAAATCTAAAAATTCAAAATGCTATATATTATTGAATTGATGCTTATTTATATATAAACATGTACCTACCTAAAATTACCATATTACACTATATTCTATTCTTCTATTCTAATCTCATTAAAATCACTTAATTTAATTCAGAGTTCAATCAATACAGCATTAAACGATGCAGTGATCAATTTGTCTGGCAACATTTTAATAGCAATTTATCAAACAGTGTAATGCTGTTTGCTGATTGCTTACTAAATACCAAAGTTTTAGTTAAACTGTAAGTTTAAACTGGTTTGGGTGTTAATAACACAGATAAGCTGAGTTTACTTCTGAAACTCCTTCAAAAATATTTTATTATGCGTTGCAAAAAATGTATTCCATAATGCAGCGGCCCCACCACCGTATTGCGATATGATTATGGCTATTTATCATTTTGACAGTTGAGTGTCGATAAATAATCTGCTGTTCATACATTTTGATATTTTCGTTATGAATTTTTGTATGAAATAGCAGATTTTTTTTTCGCGATGTCAGATTTGGTCCCATATCAAAAACTGTTTAGTTTTTTGATGGTCCTAATAAACGGTTTTCCCATTTTAGGTTCGTTCATTAACACGTTGAATTTTTAGATTTTAGCATTCACAATGCTATTTTTATATATTAAGATACTTAATATAACTGAAAAAATATTAGAAAAAATCGACTCACCCGTAGCAGCTTAGACGGGACTCGAACCCCGCACCCTTAGGATTCCGGCCCAATGCACTAACCAATTATTAGCGACTCGGTAGCATAATTGGTTAGTGTATTGGGCCGGAATCCTAAGGGTGCGGGTTCGAGTCCCGTCTGAGCTGCTACGGGTGAGTCGATTTTTTCTAATATTTTTTCAGTTATATTAAGTAACATGAACACGTTGTATTTTGTGATTCGGTTGTTATGCTAGAGGGGCTGATACCTATAGGTACCTAATAAATAAGTATAATATTTAATATTATTTATGGTCAAAACTAATTCTCAAACAATATGTAAGTTATAAGTAGATTCCGGAAACCTCACAACAAGTAACTTATTATACTGTCTTTGTCATCCATAGCTATCAACACGTTCCAATTTAATTATCTTAGGAGGAATCTGTAGACTATCAGTCTGAAATAAAGAAATAAATAACGTCACTTACCTAAGAACACTTGGGCTGTCAAGACCACCAAGACCAATCTAACGACATCTTAATTATAGAAATCCGTTCAGCCGTTTGAAAGATTTGAGGTAATAAAAAATATTACATACAAACATAGAAACTTACATACATACAAGATACGCGCGAATAACATAACCCTTTCCTTTCAGTCGGGTAATATTAATGTTTGGACAATTTCACACAGCGCCATGCAAATTTTGTGATATGGGTGCTAGGTTATAGGTACAACTGATATTCTACCCAGCCGGGAATCGAACCCGGGACCTCTTGAGCGGTAGACCGGCTTTTGTTGGCCACTGCACTACTCAGGTCATCTAATAGTTAAGCGACAAAACATATAAAACCAGTTACAGTTGAAAGGCTTTCAGAACCCTTTTAAAAACTTCGTTCATCTAGAGACCTTGGTATCAAAGAAAATCCCTAAGCGCAACTCATAAAAAGCATCAAAACCTTCAAGAAACAAAGAACTAAACTAAAAATATACCAACTCTTGGTATTTTGTTTCAAATTTAGTACCGCAATTTATTATTTTAAAATATTATTTCTTATTCAAATTCTTAGGTCTCCTAAAATTCAGACCAAATTCTGTGCCAAATTGATTACACTTTGTAACTGTAGGCTGCCAGATCTGGCTAATTATCAGGGTCTAATTGAATTATGATGTCCATTAAATTAGGACACGAATGGATCCTTTTCGACACTTCTCTACATTAATAATTCAGGAGGCTTGGTCAGGGCCCCGTATAGAGCAGTGTAGTTTATAAGGGCCGAGAATATTATAGAGATGGGCTAGATCGTTATTATTTTTTGTTACCAATAAACAAAATGGTATTTAGAACACGCGTGGGCACAGTAAAGCCTTTACAAGCTTATCTTATCAATCACCGAACTTCTATATTATACCTAAAATTAGTATTTCATAAAGCGGAGTACTAATTTAATAACGAGTTGGTGTTATTCTAGTACCAATTTTCAGTTGATTTCACCAATAAATATGAAAGTGAAATATAAAATAATTATCTAAGTTTTAAAGCTAATATTAGGCGCTTCGATAGGTCTCGTTAGCCTTATCAAAAAGGCACGTAGCCAATTACGAAATTAATAAAAGCAAATAACGTTTATTCGACAAGTTTAGTAGTTATCATTGAGCCAATGAGTCATTAGTATGCTAACGCGAGCTAACGACCGACGCGACGGTGACCTAAGAGACTAAAATTAATGTACACTATTTTTATTAAAACGGTTGAAACGGCCAAATTAAGGCTGCGTATGTCCTTTGCCGGTACACAATGATACTTATTTTTTTTATTTATATAATTATTTTTAATGGAAACATAATTTGGTTTTCCAATCCGATTTGTTTATCATGAAGCGGTAAACAATTTGACTGTGTGTTTTTGTAAGAGAAGTATACCTAGTGATAATTTTATACTGGATGGACAAAGAGTTAGACCACTACTCTAAAATAAAACAGTTAAGGTGACCTTGGCCCTACGTAGGTACTAATATACCATTCTGTATGTACAACAATTGTACGAACTTACAAGTGACATTTACACCTCGAAGCTGTATAGGTAGGCTAGGCTTGTTTGTATAACAGCTTGCCTATTAGACCCTCTAAAACATATTTGATCATAAATTATTCAACAGCTTAATGCGGGTTGTGTTCCACCATTTTGAAATTAAAGATACCGTAGTTAGTTTAAGATGCCATAAACAATTTAACAAGAATACAAGATGTAGTTTGCACTAAAAAGATTTTCCAAATGTTTTCGTATGTTTTTCAGATTGAATAAATAAGATAATACTACTTTTTTAACCTCAAAAGAAACTTCTTATAAACGAGCTCTATCTTTTCATTCGTAACTTTATTTCAGACATTTTTCTCTCATAAAAAGTGCTTAATTAACATTTGTGAATTTTCTTTAGTGAAACAATTTTAATAGTTTAAATACCTACCTGCAAAATTTTAATGAATCTCTAAATGAATATCATTGTTAAATATCACACAAGTTTTGCCGAAGCAGCTACACGAGTACATTCAATAAATCTTAACTATATAATGTACTTAACTGCCACTTAGAGCATTTAATGAATGCTCTAAGAACTGCCATCAAAACATTTAGATTAAATTATCACACTGCTTTGTTAGTAACACATCACACATAGTCACCATGGATATTTAGTACTCGAGAGTATTAGCAAACTTATATCTTAATTACCTTCGTAATCATGTGCCGGCTGATTAATTTAGACGTTCGCTTAGCTTAAGCGTAAACATAAGAGGCTCTCGTTAATACAATATACGTCTTAAATCATGATATAAATAAAGTAGAATTAAGTGAAACCCATGGTTGCATGATATATTAGAGGTTTCATAAATGTACAGCAGAAAGAACAATGACTTAGGTACATTAGATTGATCTATTGTCTATTACTTTTTGTAAAATCAACCATGGCTGGGCTACGAAGCAACAACCAGGGAAAAGCTATTGAAAATTTTCGATAGCTTTTTCCCTTTTTATACACTTTATGTCTATCCATTTTCAGTTTGTTCTGATGTCTAATTTTAGATGAAACCGTTGTTTTAGGGTTTTCAATGACTACTAAAATATAGACTTCGGGAAAATTCCATTCCAGTCGTAATGAAAACGTTATGACAGGCAACAAGTATTAATTGACTTTTTATTTATTACTAGCGACCACCCGCGACTTCGTCTGCATGGAAAGTTTTTTTGCTATCCCTCGGGAACAGTGCTTTTTTTCTGGGTAAAAGGTACCCTTTTCAATATCGTAACCTTCGAAGCAGGCATTACTGCTTGTAGTGTAATTTTTTCTCATATTCTCATGAAACGTACCTCATACACTAACCCGAATTTAATAAAACCTAGCTTAAATTTTAAGTTAGACCCGCTGCTACCAAACTGTGAAAAACCCATCAAAATCCGTTCAGCGGTTTTTGCGTGATTCGCTTACAAACATTTAGAATTGTAATATATAGATTTCCCAAGCTCTATTTGATGAGACTGCTACGTTTGATTATCAAAAGGACATGAAAGGTCTTAGCCCAAAGGAATTACAGCTTAGACAGTTCAGAACTTCTGGAACTAATTATGTTCTGTCCGAAGTTATATATTTATACTTATCTATAAAGCTTAACTTGAATTGTTTACATCAACGTGGACAAAAATCTCATCTAAATCTTACTACAAAAAAATATATTTTGAGAGAAACTAAAATTATACTTAAATCTTTACGAGCTTTGCGAAGAGATATTTATTGCTTAATTTTTTTTATCGAATATCATGTAATTTGGTGTGCATTTTTATGCTGATAGTAAACTGGAACTATATTTTGTATTTTTTTTTTGCCTTTAATATTTGATCTTGTTTACATCTTTTAAGATGACTTGTCTTATCTTATGCAGGCGGGTTTATTGGTTTTTTAAATTTTCATTTTATTTTAAAATTATAGTTATTAAGTACAAGGATATATTACGGTAATCATATACCTTTTTGAAATCCTTATGATAAGCCCTTTAATTTGATTGGTACCCAGTGTTCTAAAATTTGTTTTTTCTCTGCACCTCACAGCCACTATGTTAGTTTGTATTAAAGTCACTTAATTACCTAAGAACACTTAGACTGTCAAGATAAATCTAACGATATCTTAATTATAAAAAATCGGTTAGCCATTTGAAAGATTAAGGTAATGGAGAATATTACATACAAACCTACAAACAATACAATACAAGATACGCGCGAAAAACATAAACATTTTTCTTGCACTCGGGTAAAAACATAACCCTTTCCTTGCAGTCAGCTAAAAACTATGGTAAAGTAAAGCAAAACTTGTCCATCAGCCATTTTGATGTCCCCACTGCTGGGGCGCAGGTATTCCTTATGGCTGGTAAGGAGGATGGGCCATAACCCACCACGCGGGCCCAATGCGGATTGGTGGGTGTTAACGACTGCAAATGCAGCCGGGACCAACGGCTTAACGTGCCTTACGAAGCACGGAGGAGCTCGAGATAATAAATTTTTGGTCACCCATCCCATGACCGACCCTTGCGAACGTTGCTTAACTTCAGCAATCGCTGGGCCAGGTGCTAAACCACGCCACCGAGCTCCTCAAAAGCAAAAGCAAAACTTATTAACAACTAATAATTAACATCATAGTGGTCTGACTGATCGAACCATAAATTTACCGGTTTAATAGTTTTGATGAAAGAAATACTATGACTAACTGAACGGCAATTGGAAACTTACATTTTCTTTTGTATATTTACCTACACACCAGTCGGTGCAGTAATATCAACTATTTCAAGAATACGTTAGACGAAATATGTACGCTGATTAGCGTGCACGCTATAACTCTCATTGGCGTGCCAGAGGGCCTATTACAAAACCGAATCACGATAGTCGGACGCAATTCGTCGTACAATTTACTTGATATTGAACCTTATTAGTGAGTCAATAGTGCCAGGGTGTGCGACGAATATCGTACGCCTTATCGTGATGCTTTTTTGTAATAGGTCCTCACATTGCTTTAAAGACATTATACAAGTAATGTTATCTGCATTTTATTCATAAGCATTGTAGACGTTTTGCTTTAAAGACATTTTGCAAGTTAGGCTTTCTGTACCCTTAGCACGAACAGCTATCGAGAAAAAAAACTCGCGTAAAATTACTCGATAGACAATTCTCTATGGAAAATTTCATTTCGCTTATCGGCGATAGATGGCGCTGTACAAATTTTCAATACAAAATTTATCTATCGAATGATTTTACGCGAGTTATTTTTATCGATAGCTGTTCGTGCTAAGGGTACTGTACCCTAAGCACGAACAGCTATCGAAAAAAATAACGCGAGTTAAATCATTTGATATAAATTTTGTATTGGAAATTTGTACAGCGCCATCTATCGCCGATAAGCGAAATGAAATTTTCCACAGAGGCCTATCGAGTAATTTTACGCGCGTTTTTTTTCTGGATAGCTGTTCGTGCTAAGGGTACTGATCATAAAGGGAATTTTTGACTCCTGAAAATGGAAACTTGGATGAATTCGTATTAGCAAAACATAGATCGAAAAATGAAATAGGGAAAAATAAATTATCTGCGCAGAATAAGTAATAAGCAATTTCATTTTAGTTTGATTCCTTGAAATTGTTGAAAGTATATTTTTAAGAGCAACGCAATGAGTGTGTAGTGTAGTGGTGTAATAGTTTACACATGATTATTACACACACACAGATAAATATTTTAAATGCTACCAATGCTTTGAAAATATACGAGAAGGTACTTATCTTTAGGTCTAAAGAGTCACTCTTGTCAGGCAAAACCATCTTTATTTGAATAACAAACGATAATAAAATTGAATTTAGCATGTTTTATGTTCTAAAATCCAGTCTGTACTTATAATCTTTTTACTTTATGAAAATAACCACAGTTCTTACCTTTTATCCGACAAACAATGTCGCTCTATAGCAAGATTCATATCTTAAAAGCTCACAATATCGTGGCCTGTCATTCACAGACATTTCATTTATTCGAAACCTCAGTAAAATTCTATTATACGATATTTTATTTAAGTCCATGCAAGATTCTTTTGTTTTTATCTCAGTTAAGTAATAGAATATTGAACTCGGTTAATTAGAATGTATTTAGTTAAGTAGTTATACACAAAAAGGAATCACAAGTCAGTGTCATGTTCAGATGTGAAAGGGTTGTTACCTGTCTGTTGACAGACAGTACCTCCTTAAGTAAGTGCACTATAGAATAAAAATTGTTTAAAAAACAAAAAAACCGACTTTAAAAAACCTGCCTCTAAAAAGCAAGAAATAATATACAAATCATTAGATACGCATTATCATTGTTATAATATAATAAAACACGTCTATTAAAGTCGGGTGGGGCTGGAGTACATCTTCCTTTTTTTATTCAAAAGCCCCACCCGACTTCAATAGACGTGTTTTATTATATTATAACAATCCGCAAGAGAACTAAAGTAACCGACATCGCTCGAAGGATTGCTCAGCTGAAGTGGCAATGGGCGGGACACATAGCGAGAAGAACCGATGGCCGTTGGGGCGGAAAGGTTCTGGAATGGCGACCGCGCACCGGACGGCGCTCCGTGGGTAGGCCCCCGACAAGGTGGACCGACGATCTGGTGAAGGTCGCGGGAAGCCGCTGGATGCGGGCAGCGCGGGACCGATCGTCGTGGAGATCCTTAGGGGAGGCCTATTTACCCAGCAGTGGGTGTCGTGCGGCTGATATGATGATGATGATGATAACAATGATAATGCGTATCTAATGATTTGTATTATTATTTCTTGCTTTTTAGAGGCAGGTTTTTTGAAGTCGGTTTATTTGTTTTTTAAACAATTTTTTATTTTTTTTATTTTTAGTGTAACCTTCTGTATTAGGTAGAAAAATCGGCTCAGCCAAACGTGAGATAATCGCGGAGAAACATACATACAAACTGAATACCTCCTTTTTTTGAAGTCGGTTAAAAAGACTACACAAAGGTATCTCTTTCCCAACAAAAAACAACATCTAATTCGGTTCATAAATAACAAAATCGTCCAGGTAGTTGATTTAATATCATAGTATTTTCAGGAAAAATGGGACCATCTCGCAAGAAAACTCAATCGAACAAAAAAAGAATCATCAAAATCTGTCCATAAATGGCGAAGATACGCGCGAACAACGATAAAAAAAAATTAAAAAAAACATACAATCGAATTGAGAACCTCCTCCTTTTGTTGAAGTCGGTTAATTACAATATGGATTTCAAAAGGAAATAGAATAGAATAGAATAGAAAATAGTTTATTATTAATCTCACAAAGAATGAACAAAATACTTAAACACTAAAATAAAAATCCATTAAAATAAAATAAATGAAAAAAGATAAAAAAACAAAAAAAGAGATTAATAAAAGGCCCCTGCCTCAGCGTCTGAATGCCGTGACGTTAGAGTAACGCCACGGCACGCTGCTATTCTAACAGGGCCTGGCTGTAACGGACGCTATAATATGTATAAGAAAAAAAAACCTATATTACCGCTATATAACCGTTCAACCAATATAATTTATCCAATTTCCCCATGATTCTGCATAGGTACTTACTCCTATAACTTGCACATTAACTAATGCGCGTTTGACAAGGCTCATCTTCTAGTTTAGTTTTGTGACACCTCAAGCTTTATGTGAGTGATAAATCCTTAACTGAGACACAGATAAATGGACTAAGTTTTAATGTTAATTTAATAAATATAACATCCTAATGAAAGTTCCATTCAACGGAATATACAGACAGTACAGTTCATTATTAATATAAGTACCTACCTACTGTCTGTATGTTCATTGGCGTATCGATGACGTACCTTATAATATAACTTTATTATAGGCCTTATTAACTCTTATTTCGTAGTTAGGTTGTCTTGTTTCGAAGTTAGGTATTCCGACTGGGTGGTAATCTGGATGATTCTGGCGCCGCAGTGTCTGAGTCCATGTCTGTAAGCTTGCACACTCATTGTTAATGGGGAAGATGAGTGTAATTTTTTTATAATATAGAAAAATCAAACGTAAAATCTAAAAAATATTGGTGAAAGAATTTTTTAGATATCTCAAAAACTGAATTTTTTATTAATTTTCAAAGTTGAATGTTTTTAAAATCAGCGCGGTCTTGACCGTTTAAGGCGTGACGTCACATCGCCGGTTACGTCCGCCGAGATGTTATAAAACAAAGTCTTTCCGCCGCATCTGTCTATTTGTTCGCGATAAACTCAAAAACTACTTAACGGATTTTCATGCGGTTTTTACCAAATGATAGAATGATCCTTGAGGAAGGTTTAAGTGTATAATAAGTTAAGGTTTTATCTAAATTGGTAGAAATATGACGATAATAGTTAAAGATTTTGCCAAAAATTAAGCCGACTGGGAGCTTGCTGAAAAATTTTGAGCTATAACAAAATAATGTATGATGGAATTGTTTCTCTTTTATAGATCTACAAAAAAGTCCGCGATGGCATATATCTATCTTTTAAGAATAGCTCACTTTACCCATTATAATCTTCTAAAAAATCGGTCACATACAATGCGGTAATTTGGAAAGCTATTTAGAAGGATACAGTATTAATCCTTATCAACTTAAATACGTCTGTTACCTGAAGCATTTCATGCACATTATTTTAATCTTTAACACCATACTATTTAAATGAATATCTTAGGAGTTGTCGCAAAAAATAACGCGAGCGAAAATAAATTCATGCGCGTCTTCTGGAGCAAAGGTAACGACTGTACGATATTTGTTTTATTTTAGGGTGTGCAAAAAAAGAAAGAAGCGAAGCGAGGGCGGGTCGCTAGTACACTTAAAATACTTGTTTGTGTATTTTTTCAAGACAATATGAAACTATGATGGAGCCAGAAAGTGGCCATGGGAACTCTGTAATAAAATGAAGAAACCCTATCGAGTTTATGCTCGTTTGATTCGTCTTGACATGGACTCTGGTACTAGATGATATCCAAGTTCTGATGATGGAGCCAGAAGGTGGCTATGGCAAATCTGTAATAAAATGACGAAACACCGTCGAATTTAGGCTCGTTTGGTTTGGCTTGACAAGAACTCTGGTCCTAAAAGATATCTAGGGTGATGATGGAGCCAGAAAGTAGCCATGGTATCTCTATAATAAAACGACCCAAACCAGTGAGTTTGGGCTCGTATAATTTGTCTTGACAAGGACTCTGGTTCTAGATGATATCCAAGGTTTATGATGGAGCCAGAAGGTGGCCGTGGGAACTTTGTAATAAAACCCTGACAAAACGACGAAACACCATTGAGTTTGGATTCGTATGATTGGTCTTGACAAAAACTTTAGACAAAATCCAAGGATGATGGAGCCAGAAAGAGCCCATGGGAACTCTGTTATAAAATGACGCAATACCCTAGAATTTAGGCTGGTTTGTTTGAAACGATCCCAAATTCAATGGTGTTGTGTCGTTTTATTACAGATCTCTCATTACCACTTTCTAGCTCCATCATGAGACCCTGGGAACCATCTAGAAATAGGGTCTAAGGTCTTAGTCAAGACAAATCAAACAAAACCAAACTCGATGAAGTTGTATGGTTTTATTGCTGTGAACTTCTTCTGGCTCCATTTTAAGACCCTGGAGACCATCTCCCATCATACATAGTACTTGTCAAGGCAAATCAAACCATTCTAAACTAGATCATGGTGTTGCATGATTTTATTACAGAGTTCCAGTGACCTTCTTCCGGCTCCATCATCAGAACCTGGAAACCATCTCCCACCATAGTACTTGTCAAGGCGAATCAAACGATTTCAAACTAGAATATGGGGTTGCATGGTTTTATTTCAGAATTCTTGTGGCCTTCTTCTGGCTCCATCATCAGACCCTGAATACTTTTTCCCAACAGTGTACTCGTCAAGACGAATCAAACGAGCTCAAACTTGACGGGGTTGCATGGTTTTATTACAGAGTTCCTGTAGTCTTTTGCAGGTCCATCGTCAGACCCTGGACACTGTTTCCCAACAGATTACTCGTCAAAATGAATCAAACGAGCCCAAAGTCTATAGGGTTTCATGGTTTTGATACAAAGTTCCTGTGGCTTTCTTCCGGCTTCATTATCAGACCCTAGAAACTATTTCTCAATAGAGTACTCATAAAGACGAATCAAACGAGCCCAAACTGGATGGAGTTGCTTTTTTATTACAGAGTTCCTGTGACCTTATTTCAGCTCCATCATCAGACCCTGGATTCTATTTTCCAACAGAGTACTCGTCAAGCTCAAGACGAATCAAATGAGCCCAAACTCGATGGGGTTGCATGGTTTGAATACAGAGTTTCTGTGGCCTTATTCTGATTCCATCATCAGACTCTGGAAATCATCTCCCACCATAGTACTTGTCAAGGCAAATCAAACGATTCCAAATTATATCAGACCCTAGAAACTAATTCTCAGCAGAGAACTTGTCAAGATAAATCAAATGAGCTAAAACTCGATGGGATTGCATGGTTTTATTACAGAGTTCCTGTAGCCTTTTTCAGGTCCATCATCAGACGCTGGACACTGTTTCCCAACATAATACTCGTCAAAATGAATCAAACGAGCCCAAACTGGATGGAGTTGCTGTTTTATTACAGAGTTCCTGTGACCTTCTCTCAGCTCCATCATCAGACCCCGGATTCTATTTCCGAACAGAGTACTCGTCAAAACGAATCAAATGAGCCCAAACTCGATGGGGTTGCATGGTTTGAATACAGAGTTCCTGTGGCCTTCTTCCGACTCTATCATCAGGCTCTGGAAACTATCTCCCATAATAGTACTTGTCAAGGCAAATCCAACGATTCCAAATGATATCAGACCCTTGAAACTACGAGTATTTCTCAACAGAGAACTCGTCAAGACGAATTAAATGAGCCTAAACTCGATGGGGTTGCATGGTTTGAACACAGAGTTCCTGTAGCCTTCTTCCGGCTCCATCATCAGACCTTGGACCTCATCTCCCATTCCTATCAGAGTACTTGTCAAGACGAATTAAACGAGCACAAAAGTCGATGTGATTGTATGGTTTTATTATAGAGTTCCTGTGGCCTTCTTCCAGCTCCGTCATCAGATCAGCTGAATGATGATCAGCGTTGTCTTACAGTTCTGACCTATATTCAAAGTTTCAAGTCTAGCTCATTATAAAATCATTCCCAGTAATTAAACAAAGAAACAAATAAACGAGATAACGACCTAAGAAAATAAAAAATACCTCAAAAAATACCTGTTAAAACGTCAACTTGCGAAAGATACGTATCCGAGGAACTCTATGAAACTTTCTGTACCTACCTAATTTTATTGAAAAATACAGTGGTTGTATGAAAAATGTAAAATAACAAAACAAAAGTATCGAAATTAACAAAAGTAAGTTTACAGAGCCTGTCAATCACATAGTGTCGCTAAGCTTCCATACGCCCGCCGCCGCTGTCCATCGTACAACCGGCGACGTGACGTCATAGCCATTACTCGAACGACGCAATCAGATTCCGCGCGTCCCCAAATTGATTTGCTTATAAAAAATTCAATTTTCGTGATATCAACATATTTTTTTCACAGTTAGTCTTATAATTGCTTACACTTTTAATTAGGGCTAAAAAAATTGAATATTTTTTTATTTACATCTTCCCCATTATTATTTTATTCAATACCAGTTATCAATTTTATTATTTCCATATTCATTATTATTATTTTTGTTGTTTTGTTAGTAATTATTGCAATTCTTTATTTATAATTATTTTTCTTATTTTTTTTTTTTTTACTCACAGTGACACACCACACACATACACACCGACACTCACGAACACGCACACACTTGTTCCCGACTTAGCACAGTTGCTGGTACCCGCGTTTCATCCGGGTGACGGCTGAAAATCGGTGTTTTACTGACACCGAGCCTAGACCCTTCTTGCTGCTGCACACATATGCATGCCTTCTTCTGATTCTCTTTTGTTATGTTATGTGTACCTAGATGTCAATTTTGTTTGTCTTTTTTTTTTATTTTAGTCTTCAACTTGTATGCATTTTTATTTGTATGAATGTGTGTGTTTTGGCAAATAAACTACTTATCTATCTATCTATCTATCTTAAATATTTCTTAGAAGTTGAGTATTTGATACTTATAAGTTCAAGTATTATAATATTCTGTGGTTCAAGTAATATTTGTTCGTTATGTATTTGATGATTTATCAGAATTGCTCATCTCTTCAATTACTGAAAATTATAACATTTATTCAATTTGTTAACAAAAGCAAATTAACAACCCATCCAATATTATCAAAATACGATATCGTCATGAACAGGCACAATTTAATTTTGTTCAGACAAAGTGTAGGCGTAGACCAGAAGAACAAACCTTTCTAATTTAATTAATTTCTAGTTCCAAGAAGGTTCCAAGTATGTGCAAAATTTTATTGATAATGCTTTGATAATGTTAGGTAACTGAGTAGGAATTAGTTTTTATTGCGATTTAAGTACCTCCATACTAAGTATTTCCATTGGTGAAGCAAAAGAGGCATGAATTTAGTGTAGCTAAGCTACGCAAAAGCGTCATCTAAATATTTTTACCTAGTTGGAAATTTTATTCTGTGTTTTAACACAAAGGCTTGTTGATGTGAAAATACATATTTTTTTTAAAACAGGCTATTTCTATCAATTTATAATATAAGTTTTTTTTAAAAGTTCATATATACAACCAATTTCGTTTTATTTAAATTTCAAGACAGTTTTTAAGATTTAATGTATGATTAATAGCCGTCAGTGCTACCTGACGCACAAGAAATCAAAACTCCTTGAATTATTTCTTTCCAGCTTATGGGTAGAGTTTATCGACTTAACTACATTACGTGGACTATTTGCAATAAACTTGATCAAGTGTCAACTACAATAGAACTTATAGTAACATTGCCATTGCCAAAGGCAACATACCTACTGCTTTTTATATCAATCATATTGAAATAATTTGGATTGATCAGAGACGACACAAGAAATAAAAAAATATCATTCGTTGATAGGGAAAACATTTCTACTTTCGATATCTCATTCATTTATATGAGGAAAAAATATTCCTATTTCTTTGCCATCGGTAAATATTACGATCAGTCCCAACCAACTCAACTACCTACTTATTTTTAATCACATTATTCCTATTTAAAATAGTACATTGTTATACGAGGGTCAAAAGGAATTGATGACTTTTACCCGTGTTAAACACTCTACTTTTCATTTCGAATTTCAGGAAAGTAAAAAAAGTCTTAGTTATTCCAAAATGTTTATTAATAAAAACATGTACCTACTTAGTAACTACGTTGGTAGACCTCATAATTATTACCTAATACCAACTTACCTTTAAAAACCTAGAAAAATTAGAACAATTTGTGAAATTTAAAGTTAAATTCTTGCTTGGAATATTTACAGTTTGATATAAATTATTATGATGACAGATTTGGCTTTGTTGGATACCTGTAAAAGTTAGAGATATTCTTTGGTCTTTGATAAGACGGTAAGTCCATGGCAGAGACTCTCCTGAAGTAGTTGTTTCCTGTAGGCGAATTACAGCGTAGTTTTATTGTTTCTTTTATTTATTTGAACTTTTTGTTTTAGTTTTAAACTCATTTTTAGTAAATACAAAATCAACACAAAACTTTAATACTACACTACACTACACACAGCTCAAAGTCACAGAGTTAGGTAAGTCTCCCTCCAATATTTTATGGTTTTTCTTATTTTAAATTTGGAACACGTCGCGTCGCCGGCCGCTCCGCCCATTGTTTTTAATTTTGCACTGGCTGTTTATACCATGTTTTGTTGTTGTTCGTGAATGCGCCCTACAAGGCTGCAACTTTTTTTAAACCATTTGTTTTTAACTATTGTAAACTTTTTCATTGCCAAATTCAGTTCTATTTTTAAATTACTTTTCCACCCTAGGGTGGAACGACGAGTTTTGGACCCGCTGCTCAGTTCAAATATACATCACTTTCCGAATATGAGAAATGAAAAATAATATGTGCTACATACATTTTTTGAGAGCTTCTCAGTGGCGAAAGGTCCGATACTAAATACAAAGCTGATTACCATTGGATTACCTTTTAAAAATCCCACCAAACCGATCCACTATAGACCTATAGCGTACCGAGGGGCAACCTCATAAATTTGCACCCCCTGGGGGCGATGCAATAGATTCCCCCCCCCCCCCCCCCTGGCCCAGAACCAGAACCTGGGTACGAGCACCAACGATTTGGCCCACGGAAGCGTGCCCGATCGTACCAACTTGTGTAATTTACAGTATGTTGGTATACGATGAGTTAGCGAGTTCCTGGCCCTCGGGACTTCGTGGAGGAGTTAGTCTGGCCCTTAGGGTAAAATGTTTAGCGACCCATGCTATAGATCATAAAATTTTGTAGAACGGCTTATTTCGCCATAATTTCACCTCTCACCACTGGTGAGCAGTATTTATTAGTTTTATATTCTTTAATTTTACCAGTAATTTACGACACGCATATTCAAAACAAAAATTTTGTAAGTAATTGACGGAAATAAATGACTTATATTATTTTCAATTTACCGGTTCTGTCCTATTTCTAAGTTGCAAACGCAGCATTTCTTTACACTTTATAATAACACTTATTAATCTTTTATTGAACTCCTACCTCCTACGCTATAAAATCTCCACGATATAAAAATGTTGCTAATACTATTGTCGTCAAGTTGAAATGTTTTTTTAATCGTAAAAGTTTGAGTAACTGTGTGCACGAGTTCACGCCTACAGAAAACGTGTGACAAAATATAGACCAGCCGCCTCAAGCTAATTTATGCATTTGCGACGCTCCGATCAAACGAATACGTAATCGTGCCTGATTTATCTACTACGTAATACGCTGGCGCGAGAAAAATGAAGGCGTTTTTTCTTCAAATAAATATATTGCTTTACATCAAGCCTTCACATTTGTAATGAATACTTGAGGTATCAGCCTTTAAGTTTTATAAATAATATAATTTATTTCATTTGTTTTGAATATGTGTGTAGTCTTATAAAGCTACCAAATAAAACATTCAAAAGCTGAACGTTGAATAATAAAATGGTTCAAAAATCAATATGAAAACGAAAAACATAGTGTCAACAAAGAAAGGTACGAATTTTTTGACCTTCGTACGTTGTAAAGAAAGAAACAGACAATATTATACATAAGAGAAGTCTTGTTGACATCCTTGCTAGGCACTTCACATTACAAGGGTCTCTTGCCCTTAGGCTTCATACACAACGTAGCTTCTTAACGTTCGAAGTGCTTTGTGTAACAAGCAAATAGCTACAATAAATTCTTTAGTTGTATTTAAAACTATAAACATACATATTTCAAATAAAAAAAAAAATATGAAACATAATGCGGCAAAGTTTCTATACACCGTTATTTTTAAGTATATCTAAAAATTAAATGGGGTTTCAGACCACGTGAATGAACAACTTTTCCTATGGGGCCAACCACGGAATCGCGAAAAAAAATTCAGCTGTTCCATAGAAAAGTACAACATCGACTCGACTATAATGTATGGAACAGCTGATATTTTTTTCGCGATTCCGTTGTTGGCCCCATAGTAGAAGTTGTTCATTCACTGGTCTGAAACCCTATTTCATTTTAAGATATACTTAAAAAATAACGGTGTATAACTGGGTTATATTATAACAAAGTAGGTACGTAGCGGTGGAGGGCTCCCTATTTTGTAGACACAATTTTTTTTTTTTTTTCTTTATTTGTTTGTGTTTTTTTATTTTCATTTAACGAATTAAAGATCACGGCCCTGAGATGACGATAGGGCTCACATTCCATTAATAAATGATAGACGTCGTCTAATTTTCCGCACATAAAATATTATTATTTCTTGTTACAGCCTGAAAAACAGTGCCTAGCAGTGGAGGAGGCGTGCGCGCGTCGGTCGAGCCGCACCGACAGGACGACGCGCATGCTGCTGGCAGTGCTGGGGCTGTTCCTCTCCACCGAGGTGCCTCAGGGTCTGCTCGGCCTGGCTAGTGCACTGGCCCCCAACTTCTTCAAGAACTGCTACAGTTTGTTTGGTAATACTTTTTTAATAATTACCTTAAGTGATCTTTTTGTGACCCATGCTTTAAATCCTCTATAAAAGTTCCGAAACAGTTATCTTATAGCCAACATTAAAACAACTAGTGTCATAGTAACCAGAATATCCGAGCGAGAGCATGTCGCGCTCTTCGTGTCCATGCCCGAAGGAGTTGTGAAATTCAGTAAACATTAAAACACTCGCTCGGACATTACGGCTACCATGACACTTTGTTGTTCCAATTTTGCCAATAAGCCACCCTTCTAAACCATTTATAGAGGATTCGCATATCCGTGTAGATAAAGTCTTGTATGCAAATGTTAATGCAGGTATTAAAACACTCATGTGATACCATTATGAACCCACATTCGTATTGTAATACCCCTCATTATACTACAGTTGCATAAATAACTACTATTGGGCAGTCAAAACGCACACCTCACTGCGGTTAATTATATCACACGGCATTTATTATGAATCCACTCGCCACGCCGCGGCTTCGAGTCTGATACGTGGCCAAGCTGTAATGTAAGGCCGCAAAATAGTTTCGCCTGCGGTACTTTATTATTTTGTGTGGTAAGACCATCAAGCCGATGAGGATGTTGCTGCCGATTGATTTTAATTTTCCCTATGTACTTATAAAAAAAAACACAAAGTGTACGTGTGCGTGTGTGAAAAGAAAAAGCATAACGCAATCAGTGCGTAAATAACCCTTTGACGTACTAAACAACGAGACGTAACCAAAACAGCGTGTAATTTGAAACCAACCCTTCAACACCTACGCGGCGTTAAAATAACAATAACGGTTATATCACCACGGTATGCGCGATCACGGATTCAATCACTGGAAATTGCTTTTCTGGTCTCTTCTAAAGCTTATAATATGATCAATATTTCTTACGTGAAAATACTTCGAATAACGAGACAATGAATAACCAATCAATTATGAAGCAAAAAATATTTATTTGCGAAGCTCTTTACTCCTGAGTTTCGTGACAATACCCAATATTGTAATTCTGATAATGCGATATAGATATTTAGCACAAAAGCATACGAAAGCGATAAAATAGGAGCGTTTTACCTACCATTAAAACGCATATTGTGTCTGAAGCCTTATTCGAAGCCTTGGTAAACAGATTGAGAATAGCGGAGCCTTCCCGTTACCGTTCAGCATCATTATTATAGGTCTATCTTACTAAATTACGTCACATCCGCATCCGTCTGACGTCATATCTCACCCCCACTATGTTCACCAGGCCGCCGCCATTGCGGGTTTCCGCGCTCATTGCAGTCTCAAAATCTGAAAAATACTTTACAACTATTGAGCATTAAATGCATACCAGGCAGCCCTTGAAGGTAGGCTTCGAATAAGGCTTCAGACACAATATGCGTTTTAATGGTAGGTAAAACGCTCCTATTGTGTCCTATTCGCCGTTATTCGAAGCCTTGGTAAACAGATTGAGACATTGTTTGTTATCGCCTGGTGAACAGGGACAGGACGCCAATGTGACACTCTAATTATCATAACTAGTTTATTTCTCTTAAAATTTATTAATTAATTTAGATCAAAAGAAAGCTTTCTTTAAATTAGTAAAGGGAAGAAAAAATTATAATACAAAAAAGCAATAATTAAAACTAAAATAAAGTCGAACAAGTTGACAAATCAGATCAGCTTTAAATAAATTCACTTATTATTATTTTTTTTTTTTTTTTTCATAATTATTTAACATAAATTATCTAACTCATAATATTTCAATCGTGTTATCGTTTAATATGACTGCTGGCTGACAGTGCATCTCTGCTTAAACCGCGTCGAACGCCTACTTCAAAATAATCTGGGACAAAACCACGTTTTCTTCGCAGATTCTTTTATAACAAATGTGATGTCAGTTGCTGCACAATTAATTCACTTCAAGATACAAACCTTACCAATTCTTTGAGCTTTTGCTCTGCAAAAAAAAAAAAAAAGTCGTTATAAAATCCTTAACTGGATTTGGATATCATAATCAAATAAATCTTTGTGAACGCGGTCACAAAGTTATTACTTTTATATCAAATACTTGATTGAATTAATTTAATCGTAAACTGCGAACTGAACTCAATAAATACCAACCCAAAAATAAACGTTATAAGACTGATTTAAGCCAAAGGCAGGCGAACTACCTTTGGTGTTATACACTTAGGCCGAATAGCTAGCTAAAGTGTCTGTGTGCGCCACTGTTTGCGACATCTTGTTGCTAATGTCAAACTAGTGTTATATAAATTGCTATCGAATGTTAATTAACATTTACAAGGCCATTTGAATTTTTTCATTTAATAAAACATTTAGTATTCGATTGGTCAGCACACAGCAGCTGTGTTAGCCCAAAACAAAAACAAACAAAAAAAAAATAGGTAAGTAGCTACTACACCTAACTGAGACATTTTTAATTATCATCGCAAAATTAAATGACATCTTAACATTGGGAATCAAAATACTAGGTAAAGATTATAATAGATATAATAGATAAAATTAAAAGATGCATTAAATAAAAGAACAAATTAATATGACCGTACTGCATACCAAAGAAAGAAATAATTATTTAGTAAAGAAATATGTCTTTAATTATTCCAACATGTCTTTACTTTCAGTACACAAAAATAAAGGTAAATAAATAAAATATTTTCTTTTTATCAATCTATAAAATAAATATAAAAAAAAAATATTAAAACAATCAAGTTTCTAAATGTCATGGTTTCTATGGCCATCGGAAAAGCTGCACGCAGCATCAACTTTATATTCGTTTTAAACTTGAATTTCAAACAATATAGCAAAAATGATGCATATTAATAATAATAGTAATAATAATTACAGTTAAAATACTTCATTTAATTATTTAATTAAAATCACATAAATACTTTGGAATTATCCACCGAAAAGATTACCTCTGTTATCTAACAAATCAAGTATCATCACCCGGATAAATAAACAAGAGCAGTGTGCCAGTGCTTCCCCGTGGTAGTTAAGCTTGCTTAGGAAAGTATATTTAAGTAAATCATTCGCAGACACCAACCAATATAACATCAGAGCGACAGTGTTTACAACAACTGACTAATGTCAAAGTGCTTAAGTGTATTATTTTAAAGTTATTTCCAGAATATGGTACATGTTATGGTAGCTAAATAAAAGTGTTTTCATATTCTACTGAAATATTCAACAAGTACTCTACACCGTGCTATGATTATAATTAAAATATAGAATGATTCAATCGAGGTCTGAGTAAAATCGAGATTCCCCCACGAATTTAATAGGGTTTACATCACAAAACATATACATATGAAAGTGATTTTTTAAATTCATATCTATTAATGTAAATAATAACATGGTCAAAGTACAATAAAAACTAGCACTTTATGTATCTATGTACACACACATTACACGCCCCCGTCAAATCATTTTTGGGCCAGGACAATCGGTCCTTCAAGTTTCATCACAATCAAATAAATGGTTTTGGAAAGCATAGAAAGCAAATATAAAGCATTCATTTTTATTTCTACACAACACCAGACAAGATTAGTACCTACGCTCATTTTACTGGGAATTGAACCCGAGTAATTTTGCGCATTGATATCGTTTAAATGTAATATAAATATATACGTATAAATAGTAACGTATAAATGTTTTTATTAAAAACCAATATAAAGGCAACATTCTTTTGCAAAACCCTGAATACTTATTTTTGTTCAAAGCGCCTCGTTACGTCTCACTATTCAGATTCACAAAGCAGTAGCTTTTCTCAAAAAAAAAAAAAAATATTACATACTCTTTCAAACGACTACGGCTAAACAACATCTCGAAATAAAATAGGGCGCAATGGTTAATCTCATCACTGGTCAAGTAAAACTATGAGTCGAACGAAATGCCGGATAGCGCCAGGATGGCGCCAGGATTCAAGCTGCATACACTTTCTCATATTTTGAGGAACACAACAAGGATTTGTGTGCTCAGCTCACATTCAACACAATGTACTATAATATGCTTATCAACAATGAATAGGAATTTTTTAAATTTGAGATTTTTGCATTCACAATGCTATTTTTACACAATACTAAATAATATACTAGAAAAAATACGACTCGCACCAGATCAATACTCAGACGGGAATCGAACCCGCGACCTTTGGATATCCGGTCCAATGCTCTGACCGCTGAGCTACCGAGTCACTAGTGACATCGCCGAATTTCTTCTAGTATATCCTACTCTTACGCTGCAAGCCAGCGTTATTTCACCAATGTGAGGAATTACCTCGACATTCAATTGAAATATCTTTGCAGATATTTGGCAATCGATTAAGATGAAAATAGCTATATAATTTTTTAAATTTGAGATTTTTGCATTCACAATGCTATTTTTACACAATACTAAATAATATACTAGAAAAAATACGACTCGCACCAGATCAATACTCAGACGGGAATCGAACCCGCGACCTTTGGATATCCGGTCCAATGCTCTGACCGCTGAGCTACCGAGTCACTAGTGACATCGCCGAATTTCTTCTAGTATATCCTACTCTTACGCTGCAAGCCAGCGTTATTTCACCAATGTGAGGAATTACCTCGACATTCAATTGAAATATCTTTGCAGATATTTGGCAATCGATTAAGATGAAAATAGCTATATAATTTTTTAAATTTGAGATTTTTGCATTCACAATGCTATTATTATTATTGTGAATGCAAAAATCTCAAATTTAAAAAATTATATAGCTATTTTCATCTTAATCGATTGCCAAATATCTGCAAAGATATTTCAATTGAATGTCGAGGTAATTCCTCACATTGGTGAAATAACGCTGGCTTGCAGCGTAAGAGTAGGATATACTAGAAGAAATTCGGCGATGTCACTAGTGACTCGGTAGCTCAGCGGTCAGAGCATTGGACCGGATATCCAAAGGTCGCGGGTTCGATTCCCGTCTGAGTATTGATCTGGTGCGAGTCGTATTTTTTCTAGTATATTATTTAGTATTGTGTAAAAATAGCATTGTGAATGCAAAAATCTCAAATTTAAAAAATTATATAGCTATTTTCATCTTAATCGATTGCCAAATATCTGCAAAGATATTTCAATTGAATGTCGAGGTAATTCCTCACATTGGTGAAATAACGCTGGCTTGCAGCGTAAGAGTAGGATATACTAGAAGAAATTCGGCGATGTCACTAGTGACTCGGTAGCTCAGCGGTCAGAGCATTGGACCGGATATCCAAAGGTCGCGGGTTCGATTCCCGTCTGAGTATTGATCTGGTGCGAGTCGTATTTTTTCTAGTATATTATTTAGTATTGTGTAATGAATAGGAATCTTACGAAACATGTTTTCCGTGACGTAAAAATTTTCATAAGCATTAAATTTGTCAAAATTATAATCTTTTAGCAGATCGCATAGGCCAAAAGCGAATAAAACTCATGAACGGCAATTTAACGAATGTTAGAATTAACAGAAAATATTTTTCAACATATCGTGGGTAGAATCATACCATTATAAAATATGGAAAAATTTCACTGACCTTATGGCGAGGCGTTAGATTACCTCAATTCAATTCAAATCCTGCGTCGTATTCACTGTAGATCCATGCCCTCGCCCTCGTTCTCTGCTACTCCGCGATCGAATATGACGACGAAAACGGAGACGACACAGAGTCGGACCCAACTAACACTGATTTTACGTATGGTTTTAAAATTTCTACGCACACGCATTTTTAATAACCGAAAATAAATCGTAAGATGTTCATTTTTAACAAAAATATGCAATATGAAATCTAAATTACGAATTAAGAATTTCACGAACGCTAACAGCGTTTGACCTACTTTAGAAAACTTTAAAATTCGAATGCTAACAGCATTTGACCTACTTAGGAAAATTTTTAAATTTCGAACGCTAACAGCGTTTGACTAGATGTGAACGGTTGCGAAAAAAGGACGCCAATGAGCGCGGAAACCCGCAATGGCGGCGGCCTGGTGAACATAGTGGGGGTGAGATATGACGTCAGACGGATGCGGATGTGACGTAATTTAGTAAGATAGACCTATAATAATGATGCTGAACGGTAACGGGAAGGCTCCGCTATTCTCAATCTGTTTACCAAGGCTTCGAATAACGGCGAATAGGACACAATATATTAATAAAATCTTGAATTTCCCATTCCCGGATAATAGACTATAGATAGATAATAGACTATAGATAATAGATAATAGACTACTTGGGAATAAAGAAAGCTAAGCAATTTTAGAAAAATCTTTTTAAGAATAGTAGATTAAATTCTCTCTTTTTCTCTCTCCACATTGCTATACCTTATCAAGGTGCATGCAATGTACTAGCTAGCATAGTTAAGTCGCATTTAATGCATAAGTACCTATGTAATAAATAAAACTTGTCCATGTTTATAGGTACTTACTTCGATCCAGTTAGCCCAATTTTGTACTAATTATTCATCTGGCTTCGTGCTTCCATGAAGATTGAGATCATGTTCTGGTGCCAGTATCCCTACCACCAATTATTTATACCGCCCGGTTTTAGTCAGTCGGGTACTTAACCGAATTCAGGTCAACGACTTCGTTTTCAATATGAATATTGTTAGATATTTATTGACGTTTATTTAACCATTGAGTGTTTATGGAGTCTAAATTGCTAGGTATGATTTTTTCATATTCAAGCTTATTTTTCAAGGCACTTTGTTCAAGACCGTCATTCAAAGATCAAGAGTAGTTTTCAACCGGAAAAAGCAGTTCTACATTTCAAAGCAGAATTTCATTTGCCAAAGTAAAAAAGTTCAAAAATTTAAAAAGTAATAAAGTTCTTTGCCGGTAAAAATTCAATACTTACTATTTAAATGAAAATGAATGGGCGATTTTCCGAGACCAAAAAATATAAAGAAATTACTAAGTTCAAAAATCTTGATAGATGGCGCGTTTTACGAAAGCCGAGTCGTCGTCCTAAAGTAGCACAAATGTCTATCGCCGTTTTAACTCCCCCCCCCCGCCTCGTCTATCACTCTTCAAGGCGGATGGGCAAAAAAATAATAAAACCCCATCTATAATAAAAATTACCTACTACCTATTATTATTTTTTTTATTTGATCATCTGGCAGAAAAGCGCTTATTATTGTGAAGTATTTTTAAATATTATTTATAATAACCGCAGGAATTTATTGATCGTTATTGAGTTTTTAGGTTTTAGGCATTCACAATGCTATTTTTATAATTATTAAGATAACAATCTGAAGTGCTACGGGTGAATTGATTTTTTCTAGTATTTTTTCTAATATATTAATTATCTTAATTTATTGATCATATTCAGATTCTGCCAACGTGTCTTTTTTAGTCTTTCAGAGAATATAAATTATACGTATTTTCAATTCTTAGCTTACACGTAAATAGTTACGCAATATTGCTTCGAACGTCAGAAGATCCGACATGACGTAATGACGGCTGAGTAATTACCAGCGTTCATCTGCATAGACTCTTGACTTGAGGGATTATTACAAAAAAAAATTACGGTCGTCGGACGCAATTCGTCGATCAATTTTATTAACATATTGAACCTTATTCGTTAGTCAAGTGGGACGAACATCGTACGCTTATCGCGATGCTTTTTGTAATAGGCCCTCTGTTCAGTATCGCAGAGCTTTAAGTCAATATCGATCTTTCGAGAGTTAGAACATTCAGAAAAACTTTGAAATTCTTTATTCAGATTTTTTTACTGTAGCACTCCTCGTTGCATAAAGAAAACTAAGAACAGCGGCCCATGAAAATGTTGAGTATACTTAGAACCTTCTTCTTCTTCTTCTTAATGAATGGCTTGCTCTGTGGTCTAAGCACAATTCCGCCAATGTCACGTTACTTAGAACCTTGTCATATTGACAAGTGAAATATTGTACTTTGCCCTATCTGTGATTTTGTTTGCGGAAGTAAGCTACATATATTTCTTTTTTCAAAATTAATTTGATACAGTACCGAAGTGTACGTTAAGTTTAAGTGTAAGTTAAATATGAAAATGGGCACACTTATTTAACTTACACTTTTGGGCGACAAAGTGTGAATTGCTATTCCTATGAATCTATTTTATAATTATTATTATTATATATTCTATAAGCTATTCTATAATAGCTCTGTTAATTATTAGGCCAAAATATTTGACAAAACCAAAAATGATGCGTCCCTAATTCGTAAATTCTGCTTAATCACGTTAAAGTCATTAATTTACTAGCGTGTAGTTACGTAAAGTTGCGTAAATTTACGGGCACGGAAGGCACGACCGGGTACGTCGCTTTTCAAACAAAACTTCAACATTTATCATGTTAATGTCTGAAACTATTAGTGGAACATTGGAAACTAATTTAAATTGTAGAATTTTTCACGCAACTAAATTATATACATGATTCATTGTTGCAACCTCAGTATGTCCATCAGTCCAGACTGCTGGACTCCATGCCAAGTTTTCAACTAAAATTAGTGGAGAATCACTTTATGTGCGAAACAGAGAAAAAAAAGTCCTTAATAGCAACGCACAAAGTATTTAATTTTACACCAGTGATAATAACTCATTAGCAATTAATTTTATGAAATAATAGTAGATTGTTATACAAGACGCTAAAAGTACCCATTGCATACGAGGTATTTTTATTCCCGAGCTTTAGCGAGGGAATAAATAGAAACCGAGTTACAATGGGTTTTAGCGTCGTGTGTTACACTATACTTTTCACTACGATTGCGAGAAAATAAAATACAATATTAAATAGTTTATACCTACTTACTTACTTCCGTAAACGAATCCACTCTTTTTTTTTCCTCCACTTCATAAACTTTTTGTACAATATTTAAATAAATGATTTGTGCTTGACGGCAGAAGATTAAAATTATTTCTTTCCAATTACAGTCACACAATTCAATCAGTTTGTAATTATAAAAAAAATCTAATGATTTCGCGCCATGGTACCTTTTTTAATTTCTGCTGTAGCAGCTAAGCAACACAAACACGCATTCTACGATTCACTCTGTACACAGAGTATAAATAAGTCTATGATTTTACCGAAGAGATGCTTTTAGTTCCATTTTCAAAAATAAGAATGAGAAACTGGGGGCCTATTACGAAACTTGGTCACGATAGTCGTCCGCAGTTCGTCGGTTATAGTTATTACAAATATTTTCAATGTAGCTATCGTAGTCCATAGTCTATTGAACGAATAATGACGGATCCACTAGAGAGAAACTGTCAAATTTACGCAATCACTTTGCAATATCGCATACGCAAGTGCTTTGTAATAGGAATCAATCAGAACGAAGCACGGACGCAGCCGCGTGTATCGCATTAAACTTTTCGTAATAGACCCCCAGTATTAAGTCGAGCGAGTTTTTATTCGTGATTATGAATAAAAACTTTTTCGTTTTAGTACGCTCATTGGTAATAGACAAACATTAAAAAAGAAAAAATTTTATCCCCTAGGGCTTGTTATGCTATTTTATCTCGACTCTTGTACGTTACAATGACGCACTTTTTGAGCAAGAGGAGTGAAAAACACTTTTTAACGGTTACTAGCGCGGTTTTATTGAATGTACTTTGATAATTAGTTGGTATTTGGTTTGATTTTTATTCGTTTTTTATTATTTCATGACTAGTGTCATAGCCTTCTCTATTGGTATCAAGCCATGAACTTAGGTTTGGCAACGTCTGTTACTGTCAGTTCGTGGTCATGTCGTTGGCCGGTCTCCATACTAAATGTATGGGAATATTTCAATTTTAAAAGGTCGATAACTTTTTTCGTAATTATTGTAGGAGGTTGAAAATATGAAAATAATGTAGTTCTTTTATTGAAGTTCTTCTCAAGTTTTAATGAACAGTGGAACACAAAATAAAGGAAAATGTATGTAAATATTTAATCAAATAACGATGGGCAGATCTACTGAAATTAACTGGTCCAGAGAATTGGATTTTTATAATCATACTAACCTACATCCAAATAAATCTTTTATCCATAAGCGATGGACCCTGCTAATCTAATTTCCATATAAATATTATTCCCAGATATGGAGAGACGCAAATTAAATTAAGTATTATTTATTGTACAAAAAATTAAATGAAAGCTGTTCAGTTTAGTATACAAATTAACGTTAAATATACGACTTTTATCAATCTAAATCTTTGCTCAATCAATGACTTTGTAGTCGATCTTATCTCGAAACTACTTTTCACAATCCACACGATATTGGATTCTTAACTCCGATAGCTGTCGTTTGTGAATAAGTTTCTACCGCTTGTATTCCTGCATTTTCTTTAAAAAAAATCTTGTTTAATATAGAAAATGCAGGTCGCCTTGTTATTAAATAGTGCTGTAGAATACATTAATCCTGTTTTAGTTTTCAAAACAAAATTGTAATATTTTTATCCGAGACATTATAAGCTACCTTTTTACCTACAAGAGTCGTACTATGCAAAAAAAGTAAATAGTAGACAAAAAGGCAGGTTTTGTTTAATCTGTACCTCAATTTTGGAGCAAGATTTTGTTTTGAAAACATAATGTTTATCTACATTTTATACAAAATATTTTTTTACATTTTAATGAAAAGAAATCGCCATGGGAGAATAAATAACACAAACAATAGAGGTAAGGCTAAAAAATATCCATAATTATAGTAAGTACTTAATTTTACTTAATACTCGCTATTTGCTCCAAGATTTTTTAAGTAAGCTGGTGACAAAAAAGAACTGTATAGGCAGTTACAAAATTGAATTTATCAACATTAATTTTTATGTCAAAAAACAAAACTCCAGTATTAATTTCTAACACCGAAACAAGATTTACAAATATATTTTTGTTAATAATAATTATGTAATTTCATTAAAAATGCCTTGAATGGGTGGTTGTGGTAGAATAATATTGACGATTTAAATTTTGATTTTAATATTTAAACCATTAAATTCATTTAAGGCAGAAGTTCTATCTATGTATCTTTATTGTTTGTTTCCAACTGTATAGGTATTATTTAATTTCAATTCATTTATCAACAAACTGCCAACATTTTTACACTTTAGCATACAATACAATTCCTTAAAATAATAAAATTGAAAATACAGTGAAGAACAGTTATATATAGGCAAACACAGCATGACTTTTATAGATAAGTTATTAACTAGCAACTAACATATAAAATTTTGTCACAATGCGTTCAGAAAAAAAAATGTGCTACTACTAAGCTACAATGTTTTGTGTTTTTGTTTAATTTAAAATTAATTCAAAATTAAAGTAGTTAAAACCGTTTATCAGTAACTACCCTAAAATTTTAAGGTTTTAAGCCGGCGTTTGTCCAGCAAAATTTCAGTTATGAACGGTCTGTACTTTTATCGAAGGACCTAACTTTTACTGAACCCCTACTAACGTAGCCTTATCAGAGGAATATCATTAAGTCCGTTTTTAACAATGCTTTTCATGTACCAGACGAAAATTCATACAATGTTAAATTGTTCGCATAATATTATATCGATATATTATGAACCTTTTTTCGAATACCTTCACCTAATAACTTTTATATAAAAAATATGAAAAGGATACCATTCATTTAAAAACAAAAGCTCTGCCTCTATGGATGACAAAAAAGTTCCCATAATATCGTGATAGATCGCCAGAACGCCTATCGATCATCTAACGTGAATTTTTCGATGTGAATGTTGATAACGAAGATAGATCTGTTGTTTTGAAAATCTGTATATGGAAATAAATTATAATAAACAAAGCTATTTATAATATCGGTTCATACATAAAATAACTATCATTGGCTTCCTTAGACTACACAAAAAACTAAAAATACCTAATTTACTGGTAAGTACTAGTATACAAACTAGCGAGTAGATAATAATCACGCGTTTTCCCGCCACGGACGTGGACGCCGGTAAATTATGCACTAACTTATCTATGGCTGTTTACACTGGGCAAGTGGCAAGTAAACTGTCGCACAGGGGGGTTTACCGGGCGCGCGAGGGGCGTCACTTGCCCGAAAAAGAGAAATGCGCGCTATTCGGAGCCACTGTCCGGCAACTTGGCGACTAAGGGTGGATTCGTCCAAACTTCAATATAAACGGGAATAACAATACCAAGAATACATCTATTCCACGATTTTTTTCTCGAGTAAAGAAATGGTCATTTTTCCATGCAATCCAAAGATAAGTTACTCTTGGGATTCTTATTCCTTCATTAGTGAGTGAATATGTGAATGAACGAATTATCCGGCTAATTGTCATGGTTCTATATACGAACTATTTAAAAGGCAAAGTCTTGTCAACTTTATTTTGTCTCCTTGTATCTGTAGCGGTACGTATCTGTAGCGGTCAAAGTCAAATGTCAAACAAATGTCACTGACATATGCCACGCAGATGCCATTAAAATACTCGCGGATTAACTCTGTTATTCCCCGCGAAATGGTGGTATAGTGACTATTCCTGAATAGGTAAAATACACTGAGAATAGTATGTGGTAAAACGTAATTTCGGTTTACTCTCGAATAACTGGTCATTTTATCTAAGAATAACAGTTATTCTCACATGGTCGAATCCGCCCTAAGTCGATGCGCCACTGTCCGCGCGGCTCACTGTCCTGTCCATTGTCCTCATGTATATTGGGCAAGATTTTTCTGTAAGTTTATTGTTGCAGCGGCACGGTACTGAAATGTTTAGCAGTTTCTGAACTTATTACAATAAACAACTTGTTACAAAAAACTCCTAAAGCCGAATAAGGTAGGTAGGGACCATTAAACTGATCAACTTTTACTATGGGACCAACTCTGAAATCGCGAAAACATCTGCTAAGTATACTTCATTCAAAAAAATATAAGAATAATATTAAAATGTATGAAACAGATGATTTTTCCATAGTAATTTTTTTTCAGTTTGATGGCCCCTATCTACTACTATATTCGTCTTTATGGATTTTTTTGTAAGACGTTGTAGGTAAATAAACAAAGAAGGTAAATATATTACTTATAGTGTCTTAAGTAATATATTTTTCTAAAGACAAGGCGTTCCTTGTTTTGAATCCTCATAATTATTCAATTTGCAAAAGGAAAAATGTATAATATTACACAAGAAACAATATTTGCTCATGCTCTTTTTTCCTTTCTAAAACTCGGGACACATAATTGAAACAATTAGGAAGTAATATTACGAGGAGCAGTTTAAATAAAAATAATAAATCTAATGAAGCACCAATTAAGTGAAATTTAGACGACATTTCAATTACAGGAGGCCTCTTGAAAATCACATTAAAACTTGGATAATTTCTTGGATTACGAATACGAATTACGACTACGTATTCGATTAAGATGCTATGCCAAAATGTATAATGGACCGGAAATGTTTTCTTTGCTACATTATTAACTAAACGAAAAATAATACGTTTATCAAGAGTTCCTTTTATAGCTCTTTATACGATAATTATAACGTTACTCTAAAATCCACACGGTACAAAAAGATAAATGAATGCCCAACATTTTCGGTTTTTTTCAATATAATTTTATACACTATTTTACGCAATTCAAGATAGATAGTTAAGTTAAGAAACAGTAAATAATCTGCCTTTATATCGGAGGGCCTATTAAAAAGGAATCATGTTAGGTAGTCGGACGATGTTAGTTGATCGATTTACATGATTTTGAACCTTATACATGATTAAGTTACTTAATATAACTGAAAAAATATTAGGAAAAATCGACTCACAAATGCCAGACAATCTATTAAGATGAAACAGCTATAGGTATATTGAATTTTTAGATTTTAGCATTTACAATGCTATTTTTTATTTTCATTTTCAATATATTATAGCTGTTTCATCTTAATCGATTGTCTGGCATCTGTAAAGATGTTGCATTCGAATGTTGAAGGTAATTCTTCACATTGATGAAATAACGCTGGCTTACAGCGAACACGTAAGAAATATTAAAAAATTTCGCCACTCCCACTAGCGACTCGGTAGCATAATTGGTTAGTGCATTGGGTCGGAATCCTAAGGGTGCGGGTTCGAGTCCCGTCTGAGCTGCTACGGGTGAGTCGATTTTCTCTAATATTTTTTCAGTTATATTAAGTGACTTAATATATAAAAATAGCATTGTGAATGCTAAAATCTAAAAATTCCTAATATATTAATTAATAATGTCACGGAGTGGGACGAACGTCGTACGCTTATCGCGATATTTTTTTTATAATAGACCCTTTTTTTTGTTGCTTTTTGGCCTTTGTTCAATAGAATTTTGTACACTTAAGCAATTCAATAGGAGAAAGAATATTATTGGAGTGTTGATTTTGTCATCGACATTTATTCTGAATGAGTAAAAAAATATTGGAGTATCTATCTATTCAAGAACGTTTCCGAATATATTCATTGAATGGACGTTATTTAGCTTTCTATACCTTGATAGAAGTTCTATACACATATTTATTTGGGTCACATGATGAATAGGCTGCTTGAAATTATTATTTTCTACGCTGTGGTTATTGGGAAGTTTAAAAAAATATGTTTTATTTATTTTACTATTAAAGAATGTAGGTACTTATTCCAGACGCTGTTTGTATTACAATGCAGAAATTGAAAAGACCGAATTTTACAAGACCTATGGACGAAAGACCGACAGTTAAAAGGCCAAATGGTTGTTTGGCCGTACGTATAAATCACGAAAAGGCATTTTACCTAAAAGACTAAATCCCGAAGCTTAAAAAACCGAAGGCAGATTTGAGGGTTGCTCGTGCGTTGTTGGTCGCAAATGTCACAATGGAACCTAACCTCCTCCTCGCTCGCTACGTTCGCTCGTCGTCGCACCTTTTCAAACTATCGCTCATTTAATAATAATCGATCTATCAAGTTTCGGTCTATCGGTTATCAATTATAGGATTTTCGGTATTTTGAAAATAGGTATTTTTAAAATTGATATTTCGGTCGTATGTGTTATGAATTTTCGGCATTTTAATACATACCCATGATTACTCACAACATTTCACGAGAATCGATTGAGAAATGCGACCTGTAGAAGAGAACAGACGGACATACGAAAGAATTTTTGCCCAAGCTGAAACGAAGACGCTTTCGCGCTTCACGTTCGCTCATCGCTCGATCAATAAATGATAGGCATTAGAAGCTAAAAAATAAAATTGCAAATGCTACTGCACGAAATTTTGTAAATCTTATTTAAAATCTGCTACAGGTTTCAATCTGATATCATGAAAGAGACCAAAAACAAATTAATGTTCAGGTGATGGGCTAAATTGCGGGTGGCCGTTAATAAATAATATTTTAACTTAAGTAATAAATAACTTCTCATGCTGTTCTTGGCAAGCTCTTTCAATACGCATTGTATTGTTCAGAAATCCCTTGCCTTTCTTGCTCGTAACCTTAGATAAGCTACCATTTTTCAGCCCCTCATTATATTCGTGCAGTGACTTTATCATTTCCATTTTCCATTCATAGGTTAACTTATCATTTTGATAAATATTTATGAATATAGTGTTATTGTTGTGCAACTTACTTTCGTTCGAAGTTAACGTTTGAATGACGGGCTGATGGAACACAGAAATCTGAAATAATCAAGCACAGTAAAATACTTAACAAAATGTAAAAATAAAATTTACAATTTAAAAAACCCCCAACAAGCTAACCCTTACAAAGTTAAAAATAATATACCGAGCACAAACCCCTCTATTTTTGCGTCGGGGGTTAAAAATCGATTCTGGGGCAGTCTTACTCATTTTGAATTTATGCGTATCGAATTAGTTATATGGATAAATAAATAGATAACGTCGAAGACTGGTACTTTAATTATAGAAATTGGAAACGATAACCACGGTATCATTAATAAATATTCAATAAATAAAAATAAAATCACAAACGCCTAGATCCGAGGCAATATAGAAAAGGTTTTTTTACCATTGAAAATGGTTATCAGATGCAAATCGCCTGAGACGTATTTTTGGCCATAGATCTGTGGATTTTGGGAGGATCGAGATGGGAATAGTACCAAAAGTTGAGGAATTTATGAGATGCGTTTGAATTTTGAGAATCTACTGGTAACTTTTTTGGAATTTTGCAAAATTCGGGTAAAGTCGGGTTTTTTTGAATTTTAAAAATCTACTGGTAACTTTTTTTTGAATTTTGCAAAATTCGGATAAATTCGGGTTTTTGGGGGGTGTTTGTTTATTAAATTGTAAGTATTTTGAAAAAAAAACCGACTTAAGGCGCGGTGGTAGTGAAACTAGCGCCACCACTACATTTATTTTTATTACTCGTAAACTAAGTCAATATTTAAAAAAAGCTCATTTAATAATCTCTTAAATTGTCTCTAATATTTTTTGAATAACTCTTCAACAGTTATCATTAATTCTGTAAGTTTCAAAATCCAAAATTGCCAAAAGTGGCCACTTTGAGCTAAAATGGAGCTAAAATTCTTGCGGGGACTGTAAAATCTGTGAATTTTTCTACATGGAGATACCGTGAAGACCGATCAATTATATTTACTATTAGTTGAATTTATTATTAGTTGAAGATCAGACTCATAAAATAATACAGTGTTACCTAAGAATGTTATAGTTTTCGTGTCTCATGCATTCATACAATGATATGATAATACACTAATATACCTACCTATACCTTACCTTACAGTGAAGTTGCAACTAATAAGTAATTTTCTTACAGGAGACCTAATGGACATGCTGGCGCTGTTCACGTCATCCGTAAACTTCGTGCTGTACTGCAGCATGAGCAGGCAGTTCCGGTGCACCTTCGCGAGGCTGGCGCGCAGGATGCTGTCGGCGGCGGAGGAGCCCGCCAAGCTCGGGACCAAGCTGGAGCCCACAACGCAGGTATCAATGAACGGCTTACCGGTATGATAGCCTTCAGCATCGGAGCGCCACTGGCAAGATTTGAATTTTGCGTTCCAAGACATGTTTTTAGGATCATGAGCGTCCCTTACAAGATTTGAATTTTGCCACCAAGACGTATTTCTAGGATCATGAGCGCCCCTTGCAAGATTTGAATTTTGCCCCAAGACATATTTCTAGGATCATGAGCACCCCTGGCAAGGTTTAAATGTTGCTGCGCCCCAAGACTTTTGACTTTATTTTTAGCTATTGGTCGGCAAAGTGCGCCCCCCTGAAGGTTGCGCCACTAGAAAGCACCCCCCTTGCCAGCCTCTAGCTAGGATCCTGAATGGCCTTACATTTTTTAATTTTAATGCTGATGAAATGCTGTTACGCATCCCCCACCCGCAGGCGAGCAAGAGGTTCGTATGTGGAACGTTAGCACGTTAGCACCTTCCAGCTTTTGCTGGCAACATTGGTAGCTAACCCACCCTGACCGCCGCCCGTGATCCCATCCAGCCCCTAGTGGGTTTGATGGGACCTCGAGAGGGGGAGATTGGCCTTAGCTAACATAAAATAGCAAACTTAATAGACTGTGACAAAGCCCCAAAGGCATTGGGATGTTAGGAACTTTTGACTTATTTTCGGTAGTAGTATGTTTCAGGGGTCATTCTCAGAGCTTTTCAATTCTTTTTTCCCCACGGTCTTAAGTTTCATTATGGAAATTAACTTTATTTTTAAATGCCAAGAACATAAACTTATTTTTATTATCGTGGACCTTTTCATTCTTTTGTACTGGGGTCATGAACTTGCAAATTGCTGGTTTGAATACTAAAATTACTTCTAATATTTTTTTATTAATCACAGATAATGGAATTATTTCTTTATATAAAATTACTTTGAGCTGTGTTTCTGACATGTAATTTATTAGAGTAAAATCTCCTAATTAAAATCAAAGATTTAATCGTGGTAAAATAAACATGTCTACAGATCTGGAAGCTGAAGCTCAAAAAGCGGTCGTACGAGTATGATATTTTTTAAATACTTTTTCGTTGTATTTACATTATTGTGAACAATATACCTTCTGGTTGATCTGTACCCACTTCACAGAATGGACACAAATCCCCTTGATACCATTTCCGTCACATGCAATCAATATCACGAGTCGTATGATACAAAATTCGACAATATAAGCCGACAATTTTCTTTTCTCAAAGTAATTTATTTTCTTCACCAATTTCTTCAAAAATATAATACTTAGATCTTGTCACAATACGTAATGATAAGTAAATTGCTTAATATACTGAAGTACGCAGCTAAATTATCTGCTCCAATTGAAGCCACCTTTAGGGAGTTCACAGACGACAGACCTTTTAATAACTTAGATATTAAGGTTAAACTTTGAAGTCAAGTACGAGGTAACATAAAACATGAAGTAACATAACACTTTACGCTCTCAGTAAATTAAGAACATATCGCGATATAGATCGGGCAAATTAGAGTCGTCTGACGAATAATATATATACACTTACTAACTAACTAGTCATTATATCTTTTATATACTTTTAAACTTTCGCGTTGCATTTTATTAGATTAGGAACACAGGTTTTTAACGCGTTTTTAAACTAAACATAGGTGTTGGACACCTACCTTATCCCGACGTTTCGACCGAGTTGCATCGGCCGTGGTCACGGGCTGACTGGAGCTGCGGTGTTACGCCTCCTCCTCTGCGGTGCAATCTTCATCCACCGTCGAACAGTTTTTCCAACTACCGCCGCACACTATACTAACGGTATCCCTATTCCGTATCATAGCCGTATTCTGGTTGTTAGCCGACCGCGAACAAAGAGGTAGTGCGTTTGTAATTACTGGATTCCACACTGCAGATAATTTGTGGCCATCTTCCCGATTGAAGTTTTTAGGATGTTTTTTAATTTCAATCGCTTCACGTACGACTCGTGAATAAAAATGGCGATCAGTGGAAAGAACCTGCGTGCGATAAAATTCGATCCAGTGGTTTGTGCCACTTTCCAGCAAATGCTCTGCAATCGCTGATTTATTAGTTTGGCGGTTTTTTATTATATTATTATATCTTTTGCTTATACATAGTTCTTTTTAATCACAACGGGTTAATGCTTGGCCTTCACCTCACCTGATAAGACCTAAGGTGACGATAAGACCGAAGGTGGAAGCGCACTACATCCGGAATCCTCATCACTGAAGAACTGGTTATCTTACCCTTTAACTGCCGGAACACAACAATAAATGGCGTCAGACTTATGGTAAGATGGTGGTGGCTAGCCAGGCGGACTTGAAATAAGCCCTACCACCATTTTTTATTTTATTTTTTTTATATCGGAGAAAATGAATTTACGCATCCCTACCAAACCTAGCGAACGATAGTAAATAATTTCAAAAAAATGCTTTTCGAAATAATCCCCTACTGATGCGCAGGGCAGCCAGGGCTTTTTAGCGATAAGGAAAGGGTCAGGCTTAACCCTCATGTGGTACTAAAACACCTGCTGTTAATACTGTTACAAACACCCATATTTGATTAATGGATCTGGATGAACTTATAAGTGGACCCTACGACAAATAACAAAACAGAGCTTTTACAAAGGACATATTATTATACATATTATATTGGTAGGTTGTTGTAATGTGTGTAAACAAACCATTCTCATGGGAAAAACAGAACAGATAGCTAGTTTCACGTATAAAGTATACGTCCATCTTAATTTTGTTAGGATGCCCGAGGCCTTTTCGAGCGCTCGCTGCCTCACGTCTCCTTCCTCCACTTACTATCTGTAAACTGCCTATTTAGGAGAAAACGGTAAATTTTGCAGTGATGTTAGATATGCAACCTGTATTTTTTGATATCCCTTAACTCTGAGGTTATTCTATAGGTCGCAATATTTTTTCTTGATAAATTAATTCATATTTAGAGGTACGGAAACGCTACGTTGCCATATTTCACCTAAAATGATTGTTTTATTGACTTTGTATTACTATGTGTAAAAACATGTTTATTTGAAAAATATTTCCAATGCTATTCGGTTCTGATTCATGGTCTCATTAATGCTCTAAAGTTATGGGATATAAAAAAACACGTTGTATATTGTTTTACTTACTATGGCTTTTGTCATTTTTCTGGTATAGCTACATACAGATTAAGTAATCATAATGTAAAAATATAGCAAGATTATTTTCGCCCGGCTACGTATCAACTATCAAACTATCCGCTGCAAAATCTTGCCTGACATTCAGTGTAGACTTCGTTTCAAATAGCATTGGACACGACCACAAACTCATTTGCGCTTCAATGACACTTTTTGCTATGCACTGTAAATGTGATGCGGCGACGGCATTTAGTTTTGCAACGTTATTTTTGCCGCCCGCATCACAGTGCATAGTAAGAGGGTGTTACTGAGGCGCAAATTTTAATGGAGTTTCATCTCTGATGTTATTTGAAATGAACAATAAGGCAGCCATTACACGCTCATGCAAGCGTCAGTCAAATTCCATCAGTCATGAATTACGTTTGACTGATTGACTGATGGAAAGAAGAAATCAACTTCATGCAACCATAAGTCACCCCATTACACGGTAGGTTAATCGTCAGTCACAGCCGTGACTGTCATGACTGATGGCATTTGACTGACGCTTGCATGAGCGTGTAATGGCTGCCTGGTAAACGAAGTCCATCGCCAAGTTGGCAAGATTGTGAAACCATTGACTGATGTAGCCCCGTTCGACCGTTCACGCTTAGTAAGGTTGAAGTGAGGCAGGCTAAATCCCTGAAAAAAGCAACTTAGCTATTTTTTTTGTAGCAATAATGATAAAATTTGTCTAGGCAGTAATTTGTAATATCTGTACCCTTAGCACGAACAGCTATCGAGAAACAAAACGCACGTAAAATTACTCGATAGACAATTCTCTATGGAAAATTTCTTTTCGCTTATCGGCGATAGATGGCGTTGTACAAATTTCCAATACAAAATTTATCTATCGAATGATTTTACGTGCGTTATTTTTCTCGATAGCTGTTCGTGCTAAGGGTACTGAGGTGTCCTGACTGACTGATTCACCATCAGACAAATCGGGATGAGTAATTATTAAAGTTGGCGGAAGCTAGTTAGGTAACTACGGTTCGTATTTATAAACCGCTCGTTGAGAGCTATCTTGAGATGCTCGTCTTACGAGTACTTCTCGATCGAGGTATATAATAAGGTTTTTATGAAGTTTTTATGCTCCAATTTTTTTTTTAATAATGTTCTTTCTAAAGTTCTATATATTTGCTACCGTTCCTTTATGAATCATTTTCCCTCATTGCTCATTGTGATTTTCAGATATATCGACATAAAGCATGTACTACAATTTATTATACTTAATACCAAAATAATAACACAAAAAATAGGTCAAGCGGGAGCTTGTCAAGTACCACGCAGTTCGGCACTTTAATAAATTGTTTCCACTTCTATAGTTCGGGTCATCACATCAGTGTTGCCACACAATACACAAAAAGAAAATAACGGACAAAGTAAAAGCCACATAGATGGGAAAAACATATTTGTAATTTGATAATATTATCATAAATCATAAATCATTTATTCACAAATTCATTTCGTTCACATCAACAATGGACAATATTTGCTTTAAAACTAGGTTAGTATGCATAAACAAATAAATAAGCAATTAGTTTCTATATAATAGGTACCTACTAAATAATATGACATTCTGTTTAGCTACACATAAAATTAAAAATATAGTTTTATTTAGGTAATAAATCATTGTTTGTGCCTGAACTAGGTTAACCTGTGTTTCAGGCGATATGCGCCTATGGAAAACATAATTATTATGTTATTACATAATATGGAAAATAATTAAAGTTAAATACATTTTTAATAGAATTAATTATTGACTAAACTAATCGCAAAGTATACCTTCTTATACTAATACTAATCATCTTAATACTACAAGTAACTCCTCTGTCTCATCATACGTCATCTTTTGGAGAGTGGCTTCAAGGATATTTTTGCAGTTTATGCGATTGAGTATTACTGTAATATACTCATCAACTTTGTCTAGGGATACTGGTGTTATTTTCATACAAACGAGGTAACTTTGAAGCCTTGGTTTTCTGCCAGGGATGTACCGTGCTGTGATCTGGTGATGGCCATTTAGGGAGTGAATGGAGGAGATTCAGATCGCTCCTACACACCCAACTGATTCTAAAAGATTAATAAGTCAGAGTTCTCAGTTTTAGGATTTCCATGCTATTTTTGCGGTTTTTTTAAAGATGTCCTTTAATCTTTTAGAATGCTGGTCAGATCAGTTGGGTGTGTATAGCGATCTGAACCTCCTCCATTCACTTCCTGGATAGCCATCATCAGATCACAGCACAGTACATCCCTGGCAGGAAACCAAGCCTTCAAAGTTACCTCGTTTGTATGAAAATAACACCTGTAGCCCTAGACAAAGTTGATGTGTGTATTATAGTAATGATAAACAATCATTCATAGCTTGGGACTTGGGTTTTCAAGCCTTCTAATATAATTGTATAAAAGAAAAACAACTATATACTAAGTTGATTCTAGTCAATGAAAATAAAGCAGCACTTTTTTACTTTTTACCTTAATAAAAGGCCAAAGGAACTCGTCTAGGAAAAAAGATAAATCTCTTTATGTGAAATCCTGGATAGTAATTTTGTGTGACAAGTTCCTGAGAGTAGGAAAAAGAAATTCCACTGGCTTCACTTAGAGGAAACTTTGTTCGGATTTAGTAAGGGATTAATCTATATGTTATAGTCAAACCCCGAAGTCCTGGCGCTCCTAGGTTTGCCTAGTCATACCTCAGGTTTGACAAAAGAAGCTTCGATCATATACACCTGTGGATATTGCATGACAATGGCATTTGTGGGACACCTCAAACTCCCCCAAAACGCAGCCCACTATGAAAGTCCCCCATGACTTGTCATACAACATGACATTTAGTGTCGCGTGATTTGTCAAACGGCATGTGTCAAATTTCAGCTTTGTTATTGTATGACGTGCTACATCTTTAGGTATAGATGATCGAAGAAAAGAAGCCTTAGTCAAAGTCCAAGACTAAAGCGTGTTTCGGGCTTTGACTAACGAATTTATGGCCAAACCTAGGAGAAACCAACTTGGATAGTCAAACGCCGAAATTTAATATGATCAAATAGGGGTTTGAGTTGACCAGTCAGACTTAAATTAGGGACAAAATGTGGTATTTTGATGTTTAAATAATATCTTCTTTAGAGTGAAAATTTAACTAAATCAACAATCTTCCTTTGAAACAAAGATTTCTATTGTTAAAAAAATAACCACCTATCACGTGACCTACAGGAGTAAGGCAGCTTTGACTAAAATTAACCTAAATATGTATGAAAAATATCATTCATTTCCGATGTTTGATTTAGTCAAAGCTGCCTTACTCCTGTAGGTCACGTGATAGGTTAGAGTGGTTTTTTTTAACAGACAACAGAAATCTTTGTTCATCAGGAAGATTGTTAATTTAATTAAATTTTCACTCTAAAAAATGTGTTTTTCATACATTTAAATACAAAACAACAATTTCTGTAGGTAGATACCTAATTTAAGTCTGACTGGTCAAACCCCGATTTGATCGAATTGCGTTTCGGCGTTTGACTGTCCAAGTTACTCTTTCCTAGGTTTGGCCATAAATGCATTAGTCAAAGGCCGAAACACGCTATCAGTTTTGGACTTTGACTAAGCTAGATTTGCCTAGTCAAACCTGAGGTTTGACTAGGCAAATCTAGGAGCACCGGGACTTCGGGGTTTTACTATAACATATATAACGAAAGCATTACGTTTAGATTTTCTTACATATATTGGAGATCAGCTTTGGATATAGTTGTGTCATCTGTAATGTTTCCTTAATGAACAAGAACAGAGGGCCTAGCCAAAGTTACATTCGCTAATCTTCGTTATCGCTTCGCGTTCGATACATGTATGGGATTGACATAAGGTTTCGTTAACATTCGAATTTTAAAACGTCAAATCCATACATATTTCGAAGCGAAGCGATAGCGAAAACTTGCAAATGTTACTTTTTCTAGGGGAGCAGTATAGAAATACTGTAGAGAGGTAATTCGTTATTATGAGGTTACAATTACAATATGTTGTAACCACGAATGTTTTTGTATAAAAATATCAGGCCACTACGGAAACTACGCATTTTGATACATAATTACATAATTATTTAGAAATTAAAATATTATTACTAGCTGACCCGAGAGACGTTGTCCTGTCTAGTTATGAATATTGAATTCGAATTTCTATAGGTATTAGGCGTGATGGCTCTGGACTAACCGAGATGAGCACTAAGAAATTCAGTTTTCTTAGATCATTTTTGTGAGAAATAATAAATTAATTATTATTTTACATGTATTTTATCAATGAAATAACTCCGACCGAAGCATCAGTCATAAGTACAGTTTTTTACATCTTCTTTGACGATATTTGTCAAGTCAGTCAATTCTATGTCAAACGTCATATGGTTACATTAAAAAAGTTTATATTGTCCAAAATAATTATATGGTGGTTTAGTATTCTTAAGTTTTCTAATTTTCAGCGCAATTTTCTTAATTTTTTCTTTCATAAGAACCTTCTCCTGATATTATCAAACACGATAAAAAAAGAATTACCAAAATCGGTCCAGCCGCTCACGCGTGATGGTGACCAAGGGAAATAGGGATTCATTTTTATATATAGATAGATTACCAAACACCCAGTATAATCATGATAATCTCAAGTTCCACTTTTCAAGTAGACCAGGGGCCTAATCGCGCTAAACCAAAGATTTTTAGGTTAACATAATTAACCTAAATGACAACGTAACGTTTATGGTTTTATCGTTCAGAATTACCGCGATTGGGCTCCTGTATTTAATTTAATGAATTGAATTGAATTTTATCTCATATATTGGGGGAGATATGGAAATTCTTTGCCCAATTCCGATGCCTGACATAACTTGTTAAATTAATTTGAAGAATCTGAGTTATACGAAGTTAGCTGTTTCTTATATTATCATTCCTTTTAATAAAAATTCAGTCCAAAAATATATCATATAAATAAAACTGACTGAGAAATATCAGCTAAGTTTACAAAGGCGCAGTTGGCACACTTTTTTGGCTAAAAGTGTATCTAGATTCTAGAGTGATACTTTTTTGCCATAGCGTTAAAAATTTAAATAACTAGGAACATACTTGTAATACCCAACTTACCCGAATCTCGTTCTAAAGGTAAATCAATTGTTGCAGGTGACCGGGCCGCTATAGCGACAGATACCCGCCCTAATAAGGGTGGTAGAGGAGAGTATTATATAAGAATACGAAGGTAAGCCATTTTAGACTTTAATTATTACTACATTAATAAGTATTTGATTCTAACTTAAAAAGTATTTGTAGATCTCACGCACTAAAAGACGTAAGAGTGCAAATCTAACTATGAAACTCTTCGATCAAGAATACCCTAGATGTCTGGTCAGAGTCTCAAAAATGGCACCTCAAATAGCGTCCTACTTACAAAATGGGCGCTTATTTTGCACAAAGTAGGTGATAAAATATGTGTTTGTGTATAAAATAAGCTTATTTTGTACAATATAACTGGCATAAAATGTGAATTTGTACAAAATAAAAGGTGATTATGTACAAAATATGCGCCAAGTTTGTAAGTGGGACGCTAGTTTGCTCCTTGCTAAAGAATTATTATATATTTTTTGTATCATCCTTTCTTTTTAAGCATAATTTATATCATTTTTCTTTATATGTAAATTAAGTATGTATATTTAACCCCAACGCGAGCATTCAACAGCGTTGTTTTAAACCTCTGTGGATTTCTTTACGCTGTTAATAACAATGAATGTAATGATATTTTAATATACAATAATAAACGAAAAAAAAATTGAGGTGCCATTTTTGCGTACTGTTTTAGTTCGTGAAGCGTTATCTAGGATATTCTTGGTCGAAGATGAAACTAGAATAAACAGCATTCGTTTTATAGAACAAAAATAAATCTCGGCAGTCGTAACGTCATGTTTGTTGCTAGGACCGTTTTCAGAGCTAAAAATATGATGAAGCGGAATGATCGGCATCGTGGTCCGATTAACGTGGTTCGGTTTTTGCAGTAAGTCCACATTGGTTTCTATAGTAGCGTTTGAGCTACGAAAGAAGTCCCGCGGAATGGACAATACGATAAAAAATCTTTTGTCAAAATAAAAAAAACGTTTCTAGATTAACAAAAAAATTTACAAATTACATTAAATTAACAATTAACAAAAACTAAAATATATGGGTCATCTTTTTTTTCATGCTCTCTTCGAAAAGCAAATAAACAGTGCATGCAATTTTTTTGTTGTATTGTCCATTTTGATGGAACTTAAATATCGAATAAAGCCTTTTTTCTAATGACTTAACTTGAATCGTGATTATCACCACCGCATCTACTTTTAATCTTGGACTTCTTTAAAACAAATAGGTAATGGCTGCATATCAATCCAATACAAGTTCTACGTGGGACATGGACATGGACATGGACATGGACATGGACATGGACATGGACATGGACATGGACATGGACATGGACATGGACATGGACATGGACATGGACATGGACATGGACATGGACATGGACATGGACATGGACTGTACATGTCCATGATGTCCTGTCCATGTCCTGTCTATGTTCATGTACTGTCCATGTCCATGGACTTGGACATGACAATCAACCACAAGTAACTGCGATCCAATATTTTAACCGACTTCAAAAAAGCAGGAGATTATTTGTCCATGTCCATGTCATCTTCAAAAGTAGTTCTTGGCTTCCGCCTCATGAACTCATTACAAAAAATAAAGAGCATAATATATTTCCGTAATTATATTTTATGTATTTATATTTCTGTAAGCAAAAACATACTTTGGGCAATTATCGAGTTGATTGCATTTTCTTATGAACACACCCAATTTTATTTATAAGTCGGTTTTATAGCAATAATCTTTCTTTAAAAGAAAAACAATGTTACTCCTAGAGCTAGAGTAACATTGTTTTTCTACGGTTTCTTTATTTAGAAATTATAGACGATTGTGCTTATGTAATTATTAAGTTTATTTGAATAAAGCAATTTTAACTTTGACTTTGAAGAATCTTATATAACCCAAGCATTCAAAATAGTATATTGTTCGTTCCATAACTACACATGAGTATTAAGTAGCTTTTATATAAGTTTTCCAATCGATATTGTTTTTCGATTTGTAAACATCAGCGAAGCGCTATAGAATGGAAAATCTTGCCATACAAGCAGAAGCGAATTAACTCGTGCAAAAATGGTTTAATAAAAGCACTTTTTTATAATAATAGTGCTTATTTGTTTATTTATTTTTAAAAGACATGATATACAATAAAATTCTTAAATATTAATAGTGCATGCTTGTGCCCATTTTATAGAAACATGGCATATCAGTTATGTAGGTAAAGTAAGTTTATAAAAATGAGTAAAAAAATATAGTTAAAATTATAGTGAAAATGAGTAGATAATACAAAATCACGACAGAAAACTTTCGCAATGAAGTGCTAATATTCAAGTCGGGATCATATTCCAGCAATTAGTTGAAAGTTTTTTAATTTTCTTTTTAAAGTAGCGAAGATAACTAAACACGATCCGTGTTTTTATAAAAGATTTTTAAACACTGTTTAACTAAACACCTGTTTAAATGTGATGCTGTCACTTTTTTGCCAAAACTGTTTGACCGAGACAATATCACATTTAAACAGTGTTTATAAATCTTTTGTAATAACACGGGATATCTTTAGTTTTGTTTGTGTCTTGCTAATAAGTTTTTTTTTCTTTTCAGGTACCTAACTCGCTCTCTAAGTTAGCTTAAGGGATTAAATAAGATATTTTGAAATTCAATTTCTGTTTAGTTCTTAAGATAATTACTAGATTTGAACTAGTTCTTGCGTCTTTTGAGCCACGATGCAAGACCTAGGTTTAAAATATTTTATATACTTATTATTAGTAGGTAATTAATTGCTGTTTTGTAATGTTTAGAAATATTCGGACGTCGTTAGATATCAACATCTTGGGTCCAAAATGATTTTATTGTAATTTTTTTGTTTCAATAAATGAAGTAATATTGCATTTAAGTAAGCCAAAGGTATAGTTGTATTTTAGAATGTGATTGATTTGGTGTTAAGCCGCTTCCACCCACATACCTACTTATCGACACTGACATGTATAAATTATTACGTATGTATTGAAGCGGATTAAACACCAAATATAAAAATCGAATAAATGTATTTGTAAATTATATAATTACTATTTAATAATATAATATTTTGTATTTTTTTTAATACTTCGTATGACTAGGTCTTAACTTTAAACTTTTCTGTAATAAATCTACGAATTGAAAGTTATTTCTAAGTCAAGTTAATTAAATCAAATACTGTGTGTTTATTATACGCACGATTTTTATTATTGAAATCAGTCAACGCCAATATAAAACTTTAAATTTAACAAACTGTTTCATTTTATATTCCTTTCCATTCGATAATCCCGACGTGATCTACACTTTGTTACAAAGGGGTTTAACCAAAGGTCATTCTATAGAAAAACATTGTGAAATTAATCGCATTGTACCAAGATACAATTTTATATTTTAATATTTTGTCAACGTATATCTCCGATACCCCATGCATTTTGGGTCTGCGACTTAGGTAGGATTATTTCTCTTGGTATAAGCAATCGATTGATATATAGCTTGTTCGTATTAATTCTGGGTTTTTTTAACAAAGTGTTTGTCAAAATAGTTCCAAAATTTCCAAATTATGACTGATAATTTGTAGTCAACATTTTTTTTAATAAAGTAATCCTTTTATTCTTTAAATTATGTTCATTTAATTAAATATAAGCATAGCATTAAGCATTAGTAATTGCAAACGAGGCTTTCACAATCAAAACACTAAAAGCTAGTGTTTTAGGACAAAAGGCTTAGTGCAACAGTTGCACGGGATGTTCCGATCCGATAACTATCATTATTTGCGTCAAAATTATAATTATCATATTTCTACAGACAATGATCGTACGCTTATCGCGATGCTTTTTTTGTAATAGGCCCTCTGATTTCTGTATTCATCAAGCAATATTACTGTTGAGGCGATACACAATTACGGCAAACTGCCTGCCACCATATTTCAGTATACAGCACTGCCTGTTGGGGAAGCAGCTTCACGAACTTCAACTCTATTGAATGGTAACACAATTTAAAGTTAAATGGATCAAACTGTGTTGTCGTACTTCTGTGGTTCTAAACAGACATTCCTTATTGCTACGGAAGGATTTAATTAAACCAAGTCTGTGTAATTCGATAGAGTGAAGCTATTGCGAGCCGCTCTGATTAATTCAACATTATAGGGCTATTTCCAAATGAGCGAAAAGCAGTTTGATTAGTACTGTAATTTTCATCTTAACCAGCGAATAAGGAATATTATTTGAACACACACAAATAATTAATATAAATGAACGATCTAATTTCTGTTCTAAATAAATCTGAAATATTATTTATAACTCACGACAAACAAGCGACTAGGTACTCCACAATCGTGTCGGAAGCTATAACCGACTTCAACACTTTTCTACTAATTGGGACCGTCACTAAAACACACCCTTTTATTAGGGTTACCCTTTGTTCCGCCTCTTAATCATCCCTAATTTTGAGCAAACATAAAATTATAGCTCCCAGGGCACTCATTTGTAAATAGGCATGTCGTGCACAAATATTTATAACAAAATTAACACTGGAAATAACATTATCCTCTCGTGACAGCGAATAGAGAGATATATATATATATATTATAGAGAAACATTTTATTTGGACGAAGGAAAGATGTGGGATTCAAGAGGACCGGAAATGTGGTAAACGCTTGGGTTTTCGATAGATTAGAATAGATGTGACATTAAGTGTACGAAATTGACATTTCAAAACGTCACGAGTGTCTATCGTGAGCGAGAGCTTACGTCAATTACATACTGAATATTCTATTCGAATTGTAAAAAGCCACGGCCTGCCCTACTACTCAAATGGCCGTAATTCTATTTATAAGTTAGCGGACGTTAAAAACTTAAAAAAAGCAATTAGACGATCAAGTCACATGTCCCAAGTTTAATTTGAATCACAGATATTGTAGTATTATATTGAATTTATAAAAATTCAATATAATACTACATAGGCTTAGGCCTACGACTAATAACAATATAATACTACATACATAGGCTAATGCCTTAATAGGGTTGCCTTGCCACCTCTCCCGGATTTCCGGGAGTCTCCCGGAATCGTGCCCAGTACCCTTAGCACGAACAGCCGATTTCCAAATTTTAAAAAATGGGACCAACTTGGGAGTTTACCTAATGTAATAACATTTGAATCATTTCAATCGGTCCAGCCGTCTTCGAGTAATCGGTGGACATACACAAAAAAAAACAAATATACAGACGAACAGAGAACCTCCTCCTTTTTTGGAAGTCGGTTAAAAGTATAAAACATCCATGAAATGTTAAGGTAAAACAATATTTTCTAATTGCTATAAAATATGCCACAGAAACTTAGTCCCACCCAGCACAATAATGTACTCTATGCCCAGCACAGGTCCCAGTAAGTAGGTAGTTGTCATTAGTTGTTCCAAGAGCGATTCTATAAAGTTTAATCTTGCTCAATTGTATTTGTGTTCGTACTCTATCCTCTTTGTGTTACGGAAACTTGAGTTACATTCTTTAAATCGTATTCCAAAAGTTACACTTTCTAAGTTAGAAAACTGCTTTAATAAGCAAGCAGTTTAACTATAACTAGTTTAAATGCAGTATGGATAGAACTGCCAACTGCATTGCTTCGCTATTTATCCCCTTTTTATGAGTATATATTTTTATGAGTTTCTTCAAAAAGTAGGTTAGGTACTTTTGAGAAATGTTAGTACTTTTTAGGCTTCCGTAGCCAAAATGGAAAAAAACAGAACCCTTATTCGAAACTAGTTGAACACTTTTTTGTACAAGTTGAACTAGCGAAGTTCTCATAAATTACTTTACTCTTTGTAGTGAAGGCTACTTCTGACTAGCGGCATCCCGCAACTTCGTCCTTTTGGTATTAGATTTGTCACAGAAAGTTAAGAAAACGGGTCGTGAAAATGGTTGAAAACAGGTACAGGAAATGGGAAAACTTTAACAGTTGTAATATTGTCACTAGGAAGAGTAAGTAGTTAGTGATATCACTGCGTAACGTAAAAAACATCTATTAGTATTATAGTGATATAAAAAGAAAAAAAAGAACGAGTCAGGAAGTTTGTGGAACAAACAATATTATGTAGAAAAACTTCTTTTTCACCTTTCACAGAACTTGCCTTGTGCTACAATAACATAAACACTGCAATTTTCTTGAAAACTAGAAGATTTATATCAGTAGTGTCTACCTACTGTTGATTCAAGTAATTTCATAATGGTAAAAGTACAATTTACTTATTACTCTCAATTAAACATTTGTGTCACAATACAAAGGTTCTGTCATGCCGCTATGAACTCGTTTCATAAAATTACATTGGGAGAGGTGTGTGCGAACATTAATTTGGTTGTTATCAGCATGCCCTCATTTTTACACGTCTGTCATTTGAACAAAATGACTCCTATGATTCTCATTCCCAGAAAAAATCACCTTATATGTGTATTTTATAGTTAAACTTTCGCGTTGCATAAAAATATAATAGTATATAGTAGTATACTATAATACATATATAGAGATGATAGCTTGTAATGTGGTTAAATAAATAAACAAATAAATATTAGGCAATGTCTGGTATAAATTAAATATTTTTGATGACAATCACGAAATTTTAATAACTTAAAATTAAAAACAGGTTTATTATTCATTAGAATATTTTCTGGGAGCCATACCTATACATATAAAAGTAATGTTAATAGAGTAATAATAAAAGCGAATAACGAAAGCACACAAATAGAGGCTAATTGTTTGCACAAATGTTTACAATCCATAAAATGATCGGGGATGCGAATAAAATTCTTCTGTTCCACATTTCTTTCGAACAATCCAGAAAATGATCGGTGTTTTTAATATGGCAGAGTTTAAGAGCGTAATAAATCATGGATTGGGTTTAATAAACAAATCAATTTCTGGAGTAGGTAGTTTTATTTTAGTTTGTAGAGGTTACCAGTTCACATATTGAACTAGATAATAGGTATTTTATTCTTTCTTACTTATTTATGCACTGTATAAAGATTTCGTTTTAACCAGTAATATAGATTCGGGTACCTACTTACTGACCTACTGCAATGATGTAATGTGGATAATTTATTAATAGTCATAAATAATAACTATGGTTAATTAATTAAGTATTTCAGTATTAGAATGCGATTGATTTAACAATGTACAACTGAGGTAACTAACTTCAGAGCGCTTGCGGTACAAAATGATTATGTATAACGGGTGTAACAAGACACTCAAGGAAGCCGAAGTCCACGCATTCCGCCCATCATCAGGATCATTTTTGTCTTTTAGACCATACCTGGGAAACCAATAGCTACGAAGTTATTGAAAGTCAAACTCAGTTTTTTTTATGAATCCTTATTCTATTCGTTATTTCCTAATTTTTTTCTACTTCAGTAGAAAATGTTTGAACATTATCAAAATTTTATGTATTTCGTAACAAACAATGGCTTCAAAACGTCATCACTCAATGTATTTCATGAGCACGCACATAAACGTTGCCTTTTAACTCGGCCGCACGCATCTGTGTAGCATACACTCGCAGGTGCGGTCTTTTGTACGCGTTACATTGCGTGGAAATATGCATTGCTTTTTTAACACCAAAAAATAAAATCGTTTCCCAGCAATAATTTTGAACAGAAGTGGTCCTGATGATGGGCAGAATACGTAGACCTCGGCTTCGTTGAGGGTCTTGTTACACCCTGTATGTATTTAAATAAGTATGTTATAGGCAAACACTGAAGCTCAGGCGCTCTTAGGGCCAAAAATGCGTTAGTCAAAGGCCGAAACACGCTATTAGTTTTGGACTTTGATTATTATCGATATTTATATATGATATAGTTCATCCACAAAATCAAATTCGACCTAATTGCAAGCTATCGTAGGGATCACTAAGCCTTCTTGTCAAACCTGAGATTTGACTAGGCAAACCTAGGAGCGCCGGCCGGGACTTCAAGGTTTGACTATAATCATGTAGGTTTGTATATTAAGGCGGTTGTATGACCGAAAGTGGCGCCCTCAGAGGTTTTTATTTAATAAGTTGTTAATAGGAAAAGATTTTAATAATGTTTATCGTGGAGATTTTAGGGCCCATGGTCTAGTATTTTAGAAGGTATCACTACATGCCCTCGTAGTCATTCGTAGAAGTAGATAGCAAATGTGTCAAAACGGGCACTTTTAGCAGTTTTGCTATCTACTTCTAGCAGTGACTACGAGGGAATGTAACGATACCGTCTAAAAATACTAGACTGTGGGCCCTAAAATCTCCACGATAAACATTTTTAAAATTGTGTATTAGAATTATAATATTAAATATAATTCACCGCGGCGCCACTTTCGCTCAGGGTACCACCTTAATGTTTTAATCTGTAAATTTTTCTCTTTGCCGTACAATTTCGCAAGTTACAGCTGATCACCGTTTATGGTCAATTAAATTGCATTGAATAATAGATTCTGAATATGAAATATTATGAAGATTTCGAAGATAAAATCCGATAGATCTGGGGGTCTATTACGAAAAGTTTAATGCGATACACGCAGCTGCGTCCATGCTTCGTTGTGATTGTTTCCTGTTACAAAGCACTTGCGTATGCGTTATTGCAAAGTGATTGCGTAAGTTTGACAGTTTTTCTCTAGCATATCCGACATCATTCGTTCAGTCTTGGGCTACGATAGCTAAATTTATTGAAAATGTGTTTAATAGCTACAACCGACGAACTGCGGACGATTATCGCGACCAAGTGACTGCGTTACGCAATTGCGTACGTTATTTTCGTAATAGGCCCTCAGATTTTATCCGCTGATCTGAAAACTTAATTGAAATTACAATTAAACGCGTACACTAATGCTAGTTATTTACTTGACGGAAACGTCGGGAAATTATGTAACTGGGTCGAAACTTCGGGAAATTAGGTAGGTGTGAAAATACCTATCAGTAGTTATATTTATAAATGTTTGTTCCCTGTTAATGCAACACAAATGTTTAAAAGTTAAGTATAATATAATGCAAAAGTAAATGTCTGTTTGTTAGTATACCTACGTCTAAAACGCTCAATGAATTTTGATGAAAGATAAGATTAGACCTGTAAGAAAATCATAGGCTGGTTTTATTCTTGAAAATAGCACAGGAGACTAAATTCTACGCATATAAAAGCTAGTATTTCATATTGGTGAAAAAAAGTTTATGATATAATTGATAAACATATTTCCACTGGAAGACTCTTATTACGTCAGCTGAAAGTCCTTTGTTCAATAATCAAAATCACAAATAAGTGGAGTCATAATAAATGTATATTGGGATTTCGAAGTTGTTTGAAAGTCCCGAATCTACTAAATCCATTATTGTGTGCTGAATTTATAACGTAAATCTACAGAGCATTCAAATGCTCCCATAATCCGATTCAGATTGTTTAAATTATGAATAAGTACGAATTTTATTTCGGAATTAATACTTTAGCATACCAAAAAATCATTTTGTTCTCCAAAATAAGTTAATACTTACTAAATCCTAAATCGCCTGGGTTAGGTTAGGTTAGTATGATGATAATTTTAAATTGTTTGGGAAACGGAATGCAAAATAAAGTGGGAAACAACAAGTTACAGGTACTTCCTATATTATGATCTTTTAGAAGTAGACAAAGTGAAATACCTAATTCACTTTTACGGAATGTAATGCGTAACTTACTAATGTTAATGTTTCAATTCAGTGTCTAATTTGTAACCTACAGTGTTATTATAATATCGTCATTATTACTGTAATTAGAAAAATGCTGAAAACATTATCAAACTCAAATTCATTGTTTTTGGAGGCGTACCTTCGTGTATATTTTCAGGCACATCAAATTTATTGTTATTTCATTAACATTAGTTTTATTATTCGAAAGAGGAAATTAAAATTAAGAAAAGAAATTATTAAAGCTAACCTAGGTTACTAAAAGTGTGCGTGGACAGATCACTATAATTAACCAAGCGATCTGACTGACAATTCTGCTTATGTCGAAATCGTGGTTCAATGGTGTTTGAATGGTAATACATTTTGACACAGTTCTTGTTTCTTAAACCCAAAATCGAAACACCTTGTGTTTCTTAAACTCAAAACGGAAACACATTGTGTTAACAACACAAAAACCTTCAATACGGGCTTCCGTACCGGAAATAATAGGTATACCGTAAATGATATTACAAAGTTTTGTTATTTCCCTAATTATTTCCTTTCGGAATATTGAATGAATGAATGAATATTTCTTTACTCAAATAATTTCAATTTCAATTTCAATTTATTTAATTCAATAACAATATTTTACAATTGTATCTGAATGTTGTACCTACACTAAAACATAGAAAATAAAAATGAAAATTACAATTGGAATTTAAATCTAAACATCAATAATAATAATAAACATACATAATAATAACAACAACAAACAACATAAATAATAAACACAAATAAACATAGATACCTATTAACCTTTGCTCATTAAGCGTGTTTTTAACATGTAATTTGAATTCATGCAAAGGTAGGTACTAGGTAATTACATTTTGTGGAACTTTACTAAGAAGGCAATTCCTTTCCCCATCAATGAGGCTCTAGTTTTTGCAAGAAACTTGGAACGGCAAGTTTATCTTTATTTGTTGTATTCAAACGGTGGAACTCTGACCACTGGGAAAAACTGGATCTCGACGACAAGGTATTTATTATAAAATATTTTCAATATTAATTATCGAAACCCTAGATATCTTGCTCTACTTTTTAGAAAATTTAAGTAACATTTGTATTATAAAAATGGATGAAAAAAATTACTTGTAAAATAAATATTATTATAAAAGTGAAATAAAAGAATGCTAATATTGGTTTTTTTATATCAAAATTCAATATAAGTGCCTATTAAAAACGTCTTGCATATACTTATAAAAAGAAATTATGTTATTTATTTTATTTTTAAAATCTGTTTAAAGAATTTCTTAAAAAATCGCTTAGCGGTTTTTTTAAGAAATAGGTATTAGTGAAAATGTTCGTTTCGAATTAGGTATGCGAGCATGTCTAAAATATACTAGCAGCCGACTGCAATTTTGTCTGCATCCCCGCGAGAATTTCAACTATTTCTTTGTTGGGATGCCTAGACAGTATCACACAGTACGTGCTATGATCCACCTAGTGGTTTGATTTGATTTATCGAAGTGTTAAAAAAATTAAGATAGCAACAAAAAAATATTTTTTTCATGGTCTGGGGGCCAAGTCTGCTAATTTAAATAAAATGACTCCGTACTGCCATCACGACGACATGTCATTACGATGCCACTACGTTTGTGACTAATTGGGTATTCTGCTAAAACTTAACATGACCGTTCGATGACCGTTCGTTGAGTGGTAATTGACTCTTAATCGAGTTTCATTTCGGTGTTGCCACAAAAAACTACCATGCGATTCTTTTATGTTCCGTTTCAAGTAAAAAAACCGGTAACCAATCGTAATTAAGTTTTTACTACTTATTTGGTTAAATAATGGTCAAACGTATTTTGAAGTTTATTTAAATTCCAAAATAGTACAAAAATTTGTAAATTGTGATATAAAACAGAGAATATTATACAAAAATATTAAATTTTAAAAGACCTTAAATGGTGTTTATAGAAAACGGAACGAAAGTGACAAGTGATTGTCAGTCAGTCAACACAGTGCTATTTTCGCGGTTATTTTATTACTCGACTTATTGAATATTGACTTCAAAATTCACTTTAAAACAGCAAACAGTGGAATCTTTTATAATTTATTACTCCAATAGTGTATAAAGGTTAGTATGATTTGAGTATTTCGATTGTTTTGTTAAATAGTAATGTCGATGTCGGTCGGCGTAATAACAAAGAAGCAGTGGCGTCAAAAGCTCAATAAGTTCTTGCACCTGCGTCTTCCCGAGTCGGAAAGTTTTAATAAATTCTGACTCGGGAAGATCGCGAAAGGCATCCGTGTTCGCCCTCATCAGTGCCCGGGTCTTTCGACGACGCCAAACCAAAAGTCGACCTCGCCGATCAATGGCATTGGCCAGGGCAAGAATATGCCAGCGTAGGATGGCTGCAGAAGGCCTCATTTTTCTTTTATTTTGATTTAATTCAACCTAAAATCTATGCAATATCAACACAGGAGGTGTTGTTGCTCGATTGTAGTTTAATTGTGAAATCGTCATCGAAAGACCATTGATTTAAATGTCAAACAAACGTCAAAAAAGAGCGGAATACCAATTCATTGCACAATCGACAAGCGATTGTAACCCAATTGAAGAGCAGAATACCAAAAAGTACCATGACGATTGAATGATAGTTCGATTGTCTGTCATGAAAAAACGACTGGTCATAATTAAGGAGCGGAATACCAAATGTGTCAAAATTGACTTTTGAGACCCAATTGAGATTCCATTGATGCATTTGCAAATTAGCAGACTTGAGCCCCTGTACTGCTTAGCAAAATAAGTAAACAAGTTTATTTATTGTAAGTAGGTATAGTATATTTATATAAGTAAAAATATGCAACCGCAAAACAAGCCCTAAATGATGTCTACTGCCACACTGTGCAATCAGAAACGAATTGAGATGTCTCACATTTCAAATATACAGTTTGAGAGACACCGAAATAGATCATGATCTAAATCTGAAAATAGTTCTCATCGGGATATCAAAAAGGTTATCGGGGCCGAGTTTCCATTCTAATTTCTATTATCGATTTAGATGATTTAAAATGATTGAAATATTTCAAACACTTTTTACTTTTTTATTTTCTTGGCGTTTCGGCACTTTAGCGGCTTCCGTTGTTGAAACCACTTGTAAGCCTACTTGTGTGAGACTGAAGCCACTAGGAGTCTACTTGGGTCGGGCTAAAGTCATTACTAAGATTACTGATTGTCATGCAACCTTTTCGCATTTGTATGTCGTCCACGACTCTATTGTAAAGTTCTAGTCGCCCAGATGTAGGACTAGAAAAGTTATCCGTCATCAATTAAAGTACACAGAATTCAATTATAAAGGTATCGTCTGGAAAAGTAGAAAATTGATGGATCTTTGTCTTTCATAATAATAGGCTTGTAAAATAAACAAGAACAAAATATAACGTAATTTAATATTCCAACTTATCGAATCCAATACTGCATTGATTAAACACCTACCTACCTATCCATTTTAGTTGTGAGAATATTACGTTATTCTTATTTTTATTTTCGAATCACGCTAAGCAACATTTAATGTATATAGAAATTATTATCTGTAATTCATAGCTATCTGGTTGAGCTTACGTAAAAGTACACGTGATACCTATTGTACAATGTCTACAAGGATTGTGTTAAAAGGGCTAAGTATGTAGCTTATTAACTAAAGAAACAAGCAAACTTCACAAAACTTACAAACCTCGACAGAACCCTTCAAGATGTGTTTATCTTGAGGTAACCTCGCGGGGCAGATTACAATTAATAAATTAATGTGCGCAAATTATATCCATTAGGCAATTTATTCATATTGCTGAGTTGCTATTTTATGCACAGGGCATGAAATTTAAGTAACTCAAATTATGCCAGCACCCTTGAAAACACAGAGTAAATTTTACAATATTATAGCGTTTGCATTATGATAACCATACGTAGCTACTTAATATTAACTTTGAAATAAATGTTAATGCAGACAGAATAGTTAATTTAAAGATTAACATAAAGCCACTAATGTTTTTGCCATTAAACGTGGCCTGACCTGCGACGTGACTCCCTCTGTCGTGATTGATGTTTGCGATCCCTTGCTAGGTATCTTTTATTAATTTTGGGACTTTGGAGCGCCTTTTATACGTATCTTTAGCGATTGGATTAAAAATATTTCGCCGAATTGGATTGGATTAAATGGATGCTCCACCGTCCGTAGATTTCTTAAATGAGTGTAATTATTTATTTCATTCAGGATATTCCAAAATACTGAGATCTTCTAAATTGTATGTTCAGAGGGATTATTATTTCAATTGAATTTACTTTAAGTATAAGTACTTATATTTGAAGTTTCTATTAACAAACTTCAATCGCAAGTTAAATAGAACGGCAAAATGTACATTTACGCCTGTAAACGAGATTTGGATAATGACCAAACTTGAAATCAAGCTTTGAAACTAAGCTTAAAGTTGAGCAAGCACTTCTACTTCTTCGAAGTGTAACTTAGGTTCTAAATTGACGACGTTACATACCGGTATTCTTAGCTTTTGATAGGTTGATACGTTGATAGGTAATAAGCTGACAACTTTCGACGACATAAGTTGGAAAACATTAATGTTTTGAAATACTTTCTTTGACAGCGGTTTGATATGATACCCGAAATAGTGCATATCGATGTTTTTTTCTTCTCTCAAGGTGTCTTCATCTCTTAGACTGTGGCCCAGGTGAAATCTGGCGTTTTTATACAAATTTTGCCGTGCCGCACCCGCCCCCAATAACAGCTACGTCGTCTGCGAATTTTCAGTTCTGCACGCCGATCTCCCCGCTACCTGCATCCACTCGCATCGGGTCGGCCGCAGACTTGTCGGACAGCGAGTGTGGGGGTAACTACGACACGAAACGCTGTGCGACATCCCTAATACTAAGTATGACCACCCACACCTTTGAAAAGAGTTCATCATTGACAGGTGACATGTTTGTTTAAGACAAGAGAGATAAAGGTGATCTGGTTCAAAAGAATTTGTCTCGGCCGATTTCAATAACCTATCCTCAGTAAAGAGATAGGCTTAATAAAGATTTGTTGCCTAGATATTTCTGTTAAAAGACGGGAAACAACAACAGATCCATAGTAGGCCTATCTCATACTGAAGATAGATTATTAGAAATAAAGGTCTTTTCACTTTTTACGTCACCTTGTCATTTTGTTCAACAAATTAAAATCGCCTAATTTTGTCTATAAAATTATATGTCGTAGGATAATCGTATAAACCGGATCTTTACAAAAATCCTATGTCGATTGTAAAAAACCGGAGAATTGAAATCTAAGATAAATTTTCGCAATCGTCCGAGCAATTTTTAGGATCTTTGTAAAAATCCTAGTAGGTATGTAATCGTAAACTTGAATGCTGATTGGATAATCTTAAGAGACGATTTTTAACATCTTCAGTCTCATTCGTCAGAACATAATATTGCTGATGTATATTGGGGTTATTTCGTAATTTTGCTTCAATTAAAGTTTAGTTTTAACAACATTAATTCGTTCGATAGTCCATTTGGGATTTGAACAACTATATTGACAAGCGCTCTGTAGAACTTTCTTAGCTCTGTAAGGAAAAGTAATTTTTCGGATATACCTAACCTATAACTTGTCTGAACTGATCGAGCCCGGCACTTGTATAATATCCAATTCACTCACTTCATCGTATATTATTATTAATGTCACTAAATTGATGTCACCACTCAATTTTTTATAAAATCAAAAACGTACACAACACTCGTAACATCCGTCAGTTCATAACGTTGACGTCAGCCAATAAGCGCGCGCAAAAAGATGGTAATTCGCGATTTACCTAAGATACGCTGGATTTAAAAAAAAATCCTAAACATTACTCGGACGATTGCAAAAATCTGTCTTTGATTCTAATTATCCGGTATTTTACAATCATACCTACTAGGATATTTGTAAAAATCCTGTTTGTACAATTATCCTACGACATATACATTACATACCAACAAGTTTAACGGAGTAATGGAATTTTTGGCAAATTCTACTGAAATAGTTAATCAATCAATTTGTCTGGAATATCTAGTATCTCTGTGTGAACTCAAGCTCTCCTCACCGTAGAATAAAAAAGAGAACCTGTGGAAAAAACAGGAATATACCTAGGTACTACCGTTCTTTCAGGTAGTTGTTAAATGTTTCTAGATGAGTTTCAACAAAGCCCACGTTATCACTTGATTTATCCTAAAAATATAAAAAATCACTGTTTCCTACCTGCTAATAAATATGGAGTAGTACCTAATATTTTTAAGGTCCGAAATCTTTTAATACAAAAGGGTTTGTATCCACCTGGAAAACTTAGATTCATCCATTATTACAAGCCTTATCTATGTATTTCAAAGCTCTTTGTAGTTTGAAAGGGGTTTGGGTTCACTCGCAAACTGAAAGTAGCTTCAAGGGTGATTCGCTCTTAGGATTTCTTATCTCAAAGCTGGCCCTGAATGCTCAAATATTAAAAACAATATTGTTTTTACTTACATTTTCGTTAATCTTCCGAAGGCCTAGACAAGTGATGCACACGCTGGGCTTTTCGATTATTCGAATAGAATAGAAGGGACAATTAATTATTGACGTTTCATAACGCCATGATTGTCTATGGTCAGCGACATCTTACGTCAATTCTAAAATATACAATGTCTTTGGTCTTGTACTAGCGATAATTTAATGGCGTAAAATACACCTAATTTTATAGTCATCTCCTGTTAGTATGACTACCATTTTAAATTTGACTTTTTTATGATGACCCTGCCGAAATATATTAATTTCTCCGGATTTAGAAGTCCTTCAGATAAAAATTTACAGATTTTACAGTCCCCGCAAGAATCGGAGCATTGAAAATGAACCTAAAATTTACGAAAAACCAAAATCATAACAAATGCAAAATCCTATTATATTTTTAAAGTTACCTAGGTAGTACCTATTTATTTTTACGATTGTGACACGAGGCGAACCTGCCTCGACGCGGCCGAAATTATTACTAACCGATTTTCAAAATTCCAATGAATGCACTTCTCGTCTGCTTCTGCATCTTTTAACACTGTTACCATGACGATCGGTCAATAATCATAGAAACTACATCACTTTTTATGTACGGAAACACCCGTTTTTCTACAATTCCAAATCTAAAGGGACCACCTACAGGTCACAATTTTATTATTATTAACCGATTTTCAAAAGTTTTTAGCCATTTTGTAGCCAAACTAATACACTAGGACCGATTTTTTCATTGTTTCTTAAATCTTTTTTTTTTGAAATAATTAAGTAAACAAACACCCCCCAAAAAAACCCGTATTTACCCGAATTTTGCATAATTCCAAAAAAGTGACCAGTAGATTTTCAAAATTCAAACGTGTCTCGTTAAATTCCTCAACTTTTGGTACTATTCCCATCTCGATCCTCCCAAAATCCTTGGAGATTATGGCCAATAATACGTCTTAGGCGATTTGCATCTGATAACCATTTTCAATGGTAAAAAATTGGTAGGTACTTACCTACCTTACTATTCAAAAGCTAATAATACCACTTATTATTATTATACTCTTTATTGCACTCACAAAAACAGATAAATTGAGATAATTATGTACACAAAGGAGGGCTTATCCCTAAAAGAGATCTTCTCCAGCCAACCTGAGAACGTGTTCGAGATTGCGGGTGACATAAAGTGCAAAAATTTAATAAGAAAACTGACAATTTAAAGTCCAAAATAATATCATAACAAGAAAAAAAAACTTTTTTGTAAACTTTCTTCTTTGATACGTCATAAAAATTGCTGTATTCAATTTCCTATTTCATGTGGGGATCAAAAGACTCTATGGGACCATTTAATTAAGGTATGAGTACTAGAAACGACAGAAATCGCCAAAACTTTTCCCATACACTTTGCACGGAAAAACGAAAAATTTACTCGAAATATTTTTTATTGCCAAACGATCTTATTCATACTGTGATCAAAATACTCTTTAAAGCCAACTGAAATTTGAGTACAGAAACTAGTCTGGAGCTATTTTGGTGTTAGGAATAATTATGCCGTATTCTTTTGCTCCTGGGTGTAATTCCATGTCTCAAGAAGAGACTTGCTTGCTTCAGATGTTTGTTTTTATCAAAAATGTCAAACTCCGCCATCACGTGACGTGACGTTACACTTCCACGATATACGAAACTTTGCTTATCTTGAAAAATTATGACACAAAGCGACTACGCCGAGTAGGCTCGTCAAATTTATTTGGAGCCAATTAATTCGTGAAATAGCGTCTGCGAGCCGATCCTACTGATGACAGTATTATTTAACTGAAGTGCCTGCTACAGGCACAGCGCTGCCAACCGCGTCCCGACCAAGGTGACCTTGATTGGCAACCAACACAGCTTGTTTCGAAATTTGATTGTTAACCTGCATCTACACGGTCGTAAACCACCAAAGTTACCTTGGATGGGACATGGTTTGCAGCCGTATAGTGGGCACTTGTTCATCAGCCATTTTTAATGTCCCCACTGCTGGGGCACAGGCCTTCCTTATGGGTGGTAAGGAGGATGGGCCATAACCCAGCACGCGGGCCCAATGCGGATTGGTGGGTGTTAACGGCCGGGACCAACGGCTTAACCTGCCTTCCGAAGCACGGAGGAGCTCGAGATAATAAAGTTTTGGTCACCCATCCCATGACCGACCCTTGCGAACGTTGCTTAACCTCCGCAATCGCTGGGCCAGGCGCTAAACCACTGCGCCACCGAGCTCCTCAGTGGGCACTTAATTGGAATCAATCAGTCACTCTATCAATCTATTAGGCGGCAGCAGTAATCGAATAAACACTGTAGGAAACCCAGTCGAGCCTTCAATGTATTGAGTACCTTCCTATAATTAGCGAATATCGAATTGGAAGCTCATTGGCCCGGCCAGTATCTCATATTTCCATAGATCTATCTTTCAACAGGTCATCCTCTGCCTAAAAACATTGTTTGATCATGACCATCAGCCATTTTTAATGTCCCCACTGGTGGGGCACAGATCTTCCTTATGGGTGGATAAGGAGGATGGGTCATAATCCACCATGCGGATTGTTGGGTGTCAGCCTGGAGCCGTTATCGTCTGAACGCAGCCTTACAAATCGCTGGGACAGACGCTAAACCACTGCGCCATCGAGCTCCTCAGTGATTTTCGCAATTTTCTCAAGTGATTTCCTTGCTATATAGGAAATATCGTTTACTAGCAAGAAAATCACTTGACTGCTTCCAGTGTAATGTATATTGTATAGCGGTGGAAAGAAAAGTGCGAAGGTGGAAGCGATACAATAAATAAGGTGTCTCTTCCTTCATTCACACAGTATCGCTTTCCCATTCTTTTTGTGCTTTCAACAGAAGCATGCCTCAGAGCATGCAATAGCACATGCCCTATCTTCAAAAACGTAAAAATTTGCGTATGGGAAATGAAAGTTGAAGAGTTGAACGGAAAGCGACTCATGAAGAAACACTCATATAGTACGCTCACACTCAAGAAAAACAAGAAACGGAAATGTTCTGCCTTCTTCGTTCGCAGCCAGCCATTTTGGCAATGAAACTTTTCTAATAATATCTCAGGTAACGTCGTTCTTGATTTCAATACAAGTATATATTTATAGTACTGTACCCTTAGCACGAACTTACAGCTATCGAAAAAAATAACGCGCGTTACCCTTAGCACGAACAGCTATCGAGAAAAAAAAACGCACGTAAAATTACTCGATAGACAATTCTCTATGGAAAATTTCATTTCGCTATTCGGCGATAGATGGCGCTGTACAAATTTCCAATACAAAATTTATCTATCGTATCGAATGATTTTACGCGCGTTATTTTTATCGATAGATGTTCGTGCTAAGGGTACAGATATAGCTTTGATTTCGGTCATAGTTTGCCCATAAATCAAAAACAATACTTAAATGTAAGTTTGTACTTTCCTAATTAATAACTGCACCTGCTGTTATTTTACTTAAATACCTAAGTATTTTTGATTTATGATATAAAAATGAGATTTTTGTTATTGTCAGCCCGTCCTATTTACACTTACAGAACCCTCAAAAAAATTTTGATTGGATTATTTATTAAATTATTCAAGTACCTACAAAGGAAAAAAACGATTAAGTGCGTGTCGGGCCACGCGCGTATAGGGTTCCGTAGTTACTTTAAATTAAATTTACTCCCTATTTTACACAAGTAACGACTATAACTAAGTATGATACTCGTAAGCACCTAACTAAACTATTCAATGTTTGTATCAAGGAAAACTTGCCTTTAATTTATTGCTTCTCAATTTTGTGCCTAACTAGCAGTGATAGTTTTCCTTTTAACTTCATTATATTTACATTGTCCTAAACTTTTTTTCACGTACCTACCTACCTATCCAAAAGCAAAGTGGTGGGGGCACTTTTTGACTCTTACAAAATGCACTTAAAGTGCACTTAAAGTTTGCAAACAAATCCATTAATCGAAAAGTGATCTTCACAAAACTTCAACATATTCAAAAGACCTATCGTACGATATCTCACACTATAAGATTAACGAGAAAAAAACATCCTCACTTTACTTCTCGTTAGTTAGACCCGTCGGTAGGTACTTACACTAAAAAAATATTTTTCAAGATTTTATTCCACCACTTTTTCGGCGTGATCAATATGCAAATTCATGCCAAATAACGGCTATCTAAACTGCAGACGGACAGACGGACATGGCGAAACTATATGAATCCCTTGTTGACTTGTCTATGGAAAGTTACTTAATATAACTGAAAAATTGTTTGTTATGTGCATTAATTGAAAATGCTTAAATCTAAAAATTCAAAATTGACTATGGAACCCTAAAAACATTAGAATTGTGGAATAAATAGTTTTGACTCAGTCTTTCCTTTTATAACGTAAATCTTATGTAAATATACTGATTTTAAGTTCCAGTTTAGATTGATCAATGTTTGTTTCACGTACAATCTATTGAAATGTAAATATTTATTATCTGTAACGAAACTTTTTAAAACATTCCGTGTGTGAGTGAAAGACGTTGATAAATCAAATAAAAAGCTAGCATTTTTGCCATGAAAAGTAAACTAAGAGACATTGAAGTTGCTGGTGTATTTTTTTTATTTTGAAAGAGGGATAAAAATAATTTTAATGTGCCAGCCAATCCTACGCCAATGGCCAATGATTTGTAGAAATCCTGTTATGTTGGTATTGTATGTAAAATATTTCTCGTATTATTTTGGGTTTAGGCTTAGAATAATAACACCTAGAACGATAGTTCTCTACAAAGCGCACTGTCAAAAGTGAGGCAACTAAAACAGCCAAAATGGCTCCGTTTTCAGATTTTTTATGTCCATTATCACCTAATCATACCGCATAAGTACAAAACAGTTTCAATTTTCGTACATTAAGGAGATTAGTTACTATATTATTGGATTTTAGTTACGATAAATCTGAAAACTAAGCCATTTTGGCTTAGTATTAGTTGCTTCACTTTGCATGAGGACACGGCTTCTAGGTGTTATTATTCTTAGCGTATGAAGAATATAAATCTGATAACTAAGCCATTTTGGCTTAGTATTAGTTGCCTCACTTTGCATAGGAGGACACGGCTTCTAGTGTTATAATTCTAAGGGTTTAAGCACTATTATTATATTCATTGGTTTAGGTGGCTGTAATACCGATACTGTACCTAATTTTTTATGCACTAGTGCATCAGCTTTTGTCTAGAGATTATGTACAGCGTTATCGAGATCAAAGCGAGGTATATGACACTGACATGACAGTGACAGATTGCATGTTAAGATGATAGCGTATAATTACCACAGCTTACCTTAATTGTATTGAGTGGGCTTTGTCTAAGTTTCAGTCTTTGATGTCATGATGTAAGTGATTTTAGTTATTACTTCACTAGCTTCCGCCTTTGACTTCGTCCGCGTGGACATTCAGTAAATCCCTAGGGAACCTTTGACTGGGATAAAAAGTATCCTATGTTTTAATCTAGGCTATAAACTATCTGTGTGTCAAATTTCGTCCAAACCTGTTCAGCCGTTTTTGCGTGATTGTGGAACAAACATCCAAACCCACAAACTTTCACATTATCTACAGTAGGTAGTACACGTAGGATAACTTGTGCAGTACAATACCCGTAAAACAGTAACTACATAATTATTCTAACCGTGCGATTCCACTAGTAAATTTTATTAACATTTAAACATTTGGTGCATTCTAGCAGACCAATTGCTGAGTCATCGATCACCACAGTATATCATGGAAAGTAAGAAGTAAGACTATCAGTTAAAATAGACACGAGTTTTCTCTTCCTTTCGGTGTGAATGTAGCTTTAAAGGCTTCTATAACCCTCAAATGGCGCCCTAAGGGCGCCCTCATCTTAATTAAATTTATTGCTCTCTATAACAATAATAATAATACATGTAATAAATCGATAATTCACATGTACGGATTAAAGCTAAGGCTCTATAGTATACATATTTACAAACAAATATATTTAGTACTCGTAGTGGGAGTGTATTAGTAGGCAAAAGAGCAACAAAATAGCCACTTTAGGTATAATATTGGCATAATAAAATAAATTATCATGAGGGCGATAGGAGCCTTTAGGCTCGCAGAATTCACCCGACGTGTACCTACGTGCAAATATAGCATGTACACAAAACTGCTCTAGAGCAGTATAATCTCTCATCTGTGCCTATTACGGTGCGTGGTCACGCGTGTGATGTAGCCTGACAACGGAATAATGAAACAAAAAATGGACGTCGTCTGTAGGTACAGTTGGCCTCAGATGTTGATGAACACTTACCATGCAAGCACTGAGAGAGCAAAAAAATACAGATAAGTCTCTTTTTCTCACCCCAACATTATATTTCTTCCGTGGCTATTTATTTTACTGGCCACGTGATTTTCAGGATTATCTCTGAAAATATAAATTTTCAGGAAATCGATAATTTCTACCATGATTTTTTTTCCAACGTTGTACGCTGTGATGTGTATGGTTACAACTCTGTTTTGTTTTAATGGCAAAGTACCTACTAAAGTGTAACTACAAAAAGCTAATGTACAGCTTCAAATTCTCCAAATTAACAATGTAAATCCTAATCTCTACGCCATTTGTCAGTTTATTCGTTTGTTTTATAAGGGCTGGCTTTTTTCGACAGATAAAAGTTAATTGACTACAAAACGACCGAATGAAAAACAGTTGATGGCGTGTACTTTTGTTACTGAATTCGCATTTCTCATTTTTGTGAAGGGATCTGGTACTACAAAAGTCTTTTTCTCACTTATGCTCTGAAATCTTATCATTCCATTTGAAAAAGGAATGCGGGGCGTTCCACATTTCCGAGGGGGTCTGGTTCATCACATTCTAAATTTAAAATTCAGGCCAGGAATGAATTTCAATACTTACTTCCCGCACCAGCACCGGGTGCGGGAAGTAGGTACAGTGCGAAGATGATCTGGGTGGTCTGCGGCAACTTCTTTTTTTTGTTTTAGCTGTTCACAAAAACAAAAAAAGCAAAGGCACATTTGCACCATTCAGCCATAACTTTAGTTCCTTTTTTCTGGCACGCAAGCCAACGACAAGACAGTTAATATTATAAAGGTAATAGTACATTACAGCCGTGAACGGGAAGCTAGCGATTGCATTGTCGAGGATGGTTTGAAGCCCGAGCCGCAGGCGAGGGCTTTAATTATTCGAGGCAATGCAAGTAGCTTCCAGAACAAGGCTTGTATAGTGCTTTTCTCAAGAAATGCGAGGAAATAAAAAACTTTTCAATTGAAACTTAATTAAATTTAATTCCCGCCAGTTTTTTTTTTTGGGTGCATTCCAGCAGTTTAATCGCTCGAAGCGCCGAAAAGCAAAATGAGATTTATCATAGACAAATCCTCTGAGTAATCTTGAATTACGTGCAGCGCCATCTACCGCCGAGAAGCAAAAACCCATCTCATTTCGCTTCTCGGCGGTAGATGGCGCTGTACATAATTCAAGATTACTTAGAGGATTTGTCTCTGATAAACCTGGTACAATACAATGTAATATTTATTTATTCTTATAGTAATATACTCTGTGCGCACAATTTTTTTTATTGTATCGTTATTATAGTACCTATTAAATAATTTTACCTTTATAATATTAACTGTCTTGTCGTTGGCTGGCGTGCCAGAAAAAAGGAACTAAAGTTATGGCTGTATGGTGCAAATGTGCCTTTGCTTTTTTTGTTTTTGTGAACAGCTAAAACAAAAAAAAGAAGTTGCCGCAGACCACCCAGATCATCTTCGCACTGTACCTACTTCCCGCACTGGTGCTGGTGCGGGAAGTAAGTATTGAAATTCATTCCTGGCCTGAATTTTAAATTTAGAATGTGATGAACCAGACCCCCTCGGAAATGTAAAACGCCCCGCATTCCTTTATCAAATGGAATGATAAGATTTCAGAGCATAAGTGAGAAAAATTATTTAATAGGTACTATAATAACGATACAATAAAAAAAATGGTGCGCACAGAGTATATTACTATAAGAATAAATAAATATTACATTGTATTGTACCAGATTTATCAGAGACAAATCCTCTAAGTAATCTTGAATTATGTACAGCGCCATCTACCGCCGAGAAGCGAAATGAGATGGGTTTTTTCTTCTCGGCGGTAGATGGCGCTGCACGTAATTCAAGATTACTCAGAGGATTTGTCTATGATAAATCTCATTTTGCTTTTCGGCGCTTCAGCGATTAAACTGCTGGAATGCACCCAAAAAAAAACTGGCGGGAATTAAATTTAATTAAGTTTCAATTGAAAAGTTTTTTATTTCCTCGCATTTCTTGAGAAAAGCACTATACAAGCCTTGTTCTGGAAGCTACTTGCATTGCCGTTCACGGCTGTAATGTACTATTTTTCATAAAAAATAATACTTAGAGTCTGTTTTTTATTAGGGTAACAAAAATTACGTTTTATATTTTTCTTTATTGCGCATTTCATTCGTGGGCAAATTATTAATAATTATAAGTAAAAAGATTATTCTTTACGTAAGTAATTTAAATTTTATTATGAAAAAAGAAAAATATGTAGCTTACTTCCCCGCAAACAATTATGCAAGATGCACCGCCCGCAAAAATATGCACATGCACACCACAACATATGACATATCAGTGCACAATACCTGCATTTAGCAAGATTGAAAGCAACACACCTTGCACCTTCACCAATTAGGTTACTCTACACGTGTTTCGCCCCTTAGATAGATCCTGTAGTTAGATCGTGCGTAAACCAACACCGAATGAGCAACTACGCCCGCCCTCCGACACCCTTCTTCTATACGACACATCTTGCATAGGTAATTATATTGTTTGCGGAAGTAAGCTACATATATTTCTTTTTTCAAAATGGTTTGGGACTTCCGCCAAGTGACGCCTGATTCAATCAAATATTTAAAATTTAATCTGATCTAGAATCATAAAAAACCTGAAAATGAAAACAAAACAGCTTCAAAATTAAATACCTCTAAAAAGCAAGAAATAATATTCAAATCACTAGATAGCATATCATTGTAATAAAACACATCTATTGAAGTCGGGTGGGGCTGAAGTTCAACTTCTTTATTTATTCTAAAAGCCCCACCCGACTTCATTAGACGTGTTTTATTACAATGATATGCGTATCTAGTGATTTGAATATTATTTCTTGCTTTTTAGAGGTATTTAATTTTAAAGCTGTTTTGTTTTCATTTTCAGGTTTTTTGAAGTCGGTTTTTGTTTTTAAAACATTTTTTATTTTTTTATTTTTAGTGTAAGTAAGTACCTTCTGTATTTGGTAGATAATTATTTTGGTTTTTTATATTTAGTTTATTTAGGTAAGTAGATAAAACATGGGTAGACCCCGATCTTAAGATCTTTTAAATTTAACTTTTTTGTGGTAAGTATGGTATATTTAGCGACGATATTATCTAAGTTACAATAGTCTTTCGTCAATGGCTCATCACCTTTTACAAAATACTGGTTTTCCCGACGCAGGGGCGTTAATTCTTGGGGAGTTCTCCTGGTACTTCACTATCAGCTCCACTTCACCATATGCATTATGATGAACCACATAAATAGCCTAGCAACCATATAAATAGTAATCGTATCGCACCAGTGAGATACTTAGTTTAGTACCTATTGAATAGTTCCGGTGATCATCTATAGTCTTCATCATCAGTTCCACTTCACCAAAATGGTACTTTTCGAAAGCAAAGGCACGTGTTACTTAAGAAAATAGCAAAATCGCTATAGGTGTGCCTATAATATTTGAAGAGTTCCCTTGATTTCTCCAGGATCCCATCATCCAATTTCAAAATTTTAAAAAATGGGACCAGCTTGAAAACATACCTGATGTTATAACGTTTGAATCATTTCAATCGGTTCAGCCGTCTTCGAGTAATCGGTGTACGTACAAAAAAAAAACGGGTCGAATTGAGTACCTTCTCCTTTTGAAGTCGGTAAAAACAAAAAGTAAAAAATGATCAAAAAATTTTTTGATGATGACGGGCAAAAATGTAAGGACCGTGGTACCAGCTCCAATAGCTATAACCAATAGATATTTGAAAAGATGTTTAGAAGTAGGAAAACGTCTGATAGGTGGCCAGTTCTAATTCACGTTTGAAAGTTTATACATAAAAATACACTACAAACTATTAATGTAACCAAAGATATTAGAATTTTTTATATCATTGAATATAACCAGAAGAAGGATAAAATAAATAAAGGATAAGAAGATGAATTTATACAGTTATTAGCCGTTTAACAGTTTTACCACTTCGTACATTAGGTACTTCTTTTAATAAGGTTAAAGGGCCTCCCCCTTTAACCTTATTAAAAGAAGTACCTAATGCAAAGTAGAGTTTTTCAAATAAAAAACATTTAATCATGTATAGATAGCAACGGATAGGATACATTACAAATCGCTATCAACAATAATTTAACAAGAAATTGTTTCCATAGCAACGTGACATTTGAAATTAAAAAACAATAGAAGCAAAAAATCCATAGATATAGTATATTAATCCTTGGAGCTTTGCGTTGGCTATCGTAAAACTGTTTTAAAAATAAATAAAAAAAGCATGAAAAGAAATGTACAAAATGTTATACCTGCACTCATTTTCCACAGAGATAAGTAGTAATATTGATGTATGTATATCTCCGAAGGCAACGATCTGAGACGGTGCCCATAGTAAAAGTTGTTCGTCTTGATAAGACCTTAAAACGAGTGTCGTTTTAAGGTTAACTATTGGAACCCTGTACCATTCTGCCCATTGTCATTTGACAGATAAAGCTGTCTGTTATTTTCGTTCCTGGAATTAAAAAAAACAGATTTTAATTTACTTGTTCGCAAACGCAAACGAGTTTTTTTATAACACTAGATTGGAAAATAGCAAAAACGTGTCACTAAATTTGTACTTTGTTTACACGAATCGAACTTAACTTCGTTTCCATCTTGTTTCAAGCTCAATTGAACTCAAATTATTCTGTAGTATAGCACCTAAGTATCTACTATTGTCTATTACGCAATCTACAGGATTTAAACTGCGGCCACACGAACGGGCGAACAGCGACGCGAAAAGCGAATTTTCTTTTCATTCCGCGCTTGAGACACTAAACTTAAAATAGTTATACATGTTGGATGTTGGACATAATCCTACTAATATCCTATCCTATCCTACTTCCTACTAATATTATAAATGTGAAAGTTTGTGGGTTTGGATGTTTGTTCCTCAATCACGCAAAAACTACTAAACGGATTTGGTTGAAATTTAGCACACAGATAGTAGATAGCCTAGATTAAAACATAGAATACTTTTTATCCCGATATTTCTACGGGAACGGGAACCACGCGAGTGAAACCGCGGGCGGCCGCTAGTTTTTTATTATAAATGTGAAAGTTTGTGGGTTTGGATGTTTGTTCCTCAATCACACAAAAACTACTAAACGGATTTGGTTGAAATATGGCACACAGATAGAAGATAGCCTAGGTTAAAACATAGGATACTTTTTATCCCGATATTCCCACGGGAACGGGAACCACACGAGTGAAACTACGGGCGGCCGCTAGTTCACAATAATAATTCACGGCATCACACTCCATGTAAGTATTAGGATTTCGTGCTTTGTCGCGTCGTCGCCAGTCACCGTGTCGCGTGGCCAGGGGGCTGATTATGTAACTTTGTTGCAATCAACTCTGACTGAAATCGCAGTTACATTGCTGCTTTATTAAGAACTAATATGAGAACTATCTTACTTAAAGCAGCAATGTATCCGCGCTTTCAATCGATTTCAATCGAGAAGCAACAGAGTTACGTAATCTTAGGGCAGGGCCGTTACACGTTTAGTATTACTATTATGCAAACTACTCCCATCTGACGGAAAACAATTAAGATCCAGTTTCAGTTGTAACGCCCCTGTAAATGTTTGAGGATGCTCGATGAGAACCAAACATCGACCTTATTCCATTCAAATACAGTTGTTAATAGTAAATCAGAATTTAAATAGGGTACTAACGAAATACTGCAGTGAAATGCTTCAGTGAATTGGCTTGACGCTGACAGATCCGATTTGATTTTAGCCTGAGTGGCTTGTCTTCTACAAGACCTATTAAGCACCAGTGTATAATGCAATCTTTATGTAAGTATACAGCTTTACCTAGCTTATTTTAACTATACTACCGTCAACGGGAAGTATAGGTATTATGAGTTTTGTTTCCCTTGAAAGTGTCAAAATATGAGATTTCAGCGGCATAAACGGTTTTATCTTTTGTTCACGTTAACTTACAACTTTTTTTTACAGCTTCAAGGGACAGCAGATTTGAGTAGGTACTTATATGATTTTAATTTCAACTCGATACCTGCACGCGTTCCCGAGATAAAGGGTCTTGACAGATAGACAGACAAACAGATGGACAACAAAGTGATTTCTAAGAGCGTCCGCTGCGTTAAGCGGTATCCCGGCGGGTACCTACAAGGTGCGGGAATATACAATACATTGCTGGTTCTCTGACGGACGGATGCTTGCCGTGCATGAGTAAGCTCTAATCTATGTCGACCCGCACGCGTCGCACTTAGGGTTCCGTTATTTCCGATTGAGGTACGGAATCCTAAAAATGAACAGTTGATTTCAGGTTCTATTCAGATTTCTTAACTTTGATTGCATAGCTATAAATAGATGTGATGTCATCTAAGATTCTATTTTACCTATTTAGTTTGCGGGAAATTAATTTATCTACTAACCGGAAGTGAAACACCGCTTTCGTTTACAGCTAAGTTTCCAGAGAGTGTCATCCTGTCACGGCCATCAAAAAGCCAGGATACAACACGACCTCTATCTTACACTGAAGTGCAAAGCTTTTAGAGACTTAAACTAAGTGTAGTTGAAAACTTTACCCTTGCTGTTTTGTCATATTCTTTCTAGAATAGGTACGGTCTGCTGACCGTACCTATTCTAGAGAATCGAGAAGAGTTTCGTTGCTACGAAAGCCGCTTGTCACTTTAGAACTTTATCATAGCAACAATTTTGACAGATATCTTGAAATGATTAAAACATTAGTCAAAAAAGTTACTATGACAAAGTACTAAAGCGTTATGCAACTTTCGTTGCTGACCGTACAAGTCAAAGCAAGTACTCGTGAATGTTTGCATCTCAAAGACAACGAAGTCTGTTATTTGCCAATAATCGCAACAAGACGACCAAAATCTTACGTTTATGTGCGTTTATTGATTTGTTGCTGTCATGGCATATTTTGTGAGCATCATACTTAATTGTGTAGTTTTAGTAAGTGAAAGTGAAAGTGAAATAAGCTTTATTCAAATAAACTTAATTATTAAGTACTTTTGAATCGTCTATATTTTCCACCCGTTCCAGACTTTTTTAGCTGACAAGAAGAACGGGCGCAAGAAACTTATCAGCTGTAACAGCCATAAGTAACGATATTTACAAACTTGAATATATCGTTACCAGGGTGACATAACATAATTACAACAGGGTGACAGAATTATTGGCAACAACATAGACTTATTATATTACTTCAACCTACAGTAATTAATTTTTGGTATGTTTTTGTAATGCCTAAATACTAGGGCTGTACGTTTTGATTTTTTAAATATCTATAATAGATTTCGAAATATTTGCATTTTAGTGATTTCATACAAAACACAGAAGTGCCAATATTTTCAAATCGACAAAGAATATTTAAAAAATCAAAACGTACAGCCCTAGTTTTTAGGCATTTCAAAAACATACCAAAAATTCATTGCTGTAGGTTAAGATTTAGAGAGTGGGAAACGTTATCGCCGTTTGTATGGAGACCGCTTGCTTGACAATCCTCTTAAAACCGTGAGCTCTTCCTTAAAACTGCTGAATGCTTAGAGCAACGCGGCTTCCGTTCGGAAGCCCGCATTGCTTTATGGCTGATTGCAATTTGGTATGCCTCTGTTGAAAGCGCAAGACGAACCGGAAAACAGTTTGGAGATTGTGTCAAGTCAAGACCGTACCGGTTAACACTCCGAACTTCGGCAAATCTCCATCAGCCATTTTTGATGTCCCCATCACTGCTGGGGCACAGGCCTTCCTTATAGTGGTAAGGAGGATGGGCCATAACCCACCACGCGGGCCCAATGCGGATTGGTGAGTGTTAACGACTGCAAATGCAGCCGGGACCAACGGCTTAACGTGCCTTCCGAAGCACGGAGGAGCTCGAGATAGTAAAATTTTGGTCACCCAGGAAGTCTGCCGGGCCTCAAATTAAATCAGATAAATCGAGTCCCAATAAGGCCAAAATGGTGAACCCCATTCATGACGTCACACGAACATTGATATCTTCCAAATAACTTCGGCAAATAGTACACAATACGAAATTCCTTACTTCGATTTATCTGTTTTAAGTTGAAGCGCGGCAGACCCGACGAAGTTCGAAATGTTAGCCCGGTAGGGCCCCAGGTATAAAATGAATGATTCGTTTTAAAATAATTGGAATTAGGCCTCATGGGCCTCAGGAATCAGGCTATTACTGTAATTAATTATTTTCCTTTTGGTGATTTACTTGGTTTCAGCTTCGAAACTACCAGTGTACCTAGGTCAGCTCGCTTTTGTGGAATTAACCTCACAGAAGGGAGCAGCCAATTAAGAGTAAGTATTCCGTAGGATTGTGTTTTAGTAAGATTACAGGGCTTTACGATCTAAGAAACCTAATAGGGTCAGAATTTACGACGCGCAAGTGTTTCGCGAGTTTCTTTACCTACGTTAATTACATACAGATACAAAAGCCGTTTGTTTTATTTAAAAAAACGGCCAAGTGAAAATATACGGAAACGGTGAAAATATATAATATAATATAATAGAGAAAATATACGGCCTTACCACAAAACACTGTTTAACAAGTATTTAGCTAAAACACTGTTTAAATGTGATGCTGTCACTTTTTTGACAATATTATTTGAAAGAGACAGCATCACACTTAAACAGTGTTTTAAGAACTTTTGTGGTAAGGCCGTGAGCTTTTGAAATGTCTATATTTTCCTACCACCTTCCATTGTTACCATACCATAGGTACACGTTAGTACTATTATACATAATATTCTGTGAGTGTGGCTGTAAACTTATATTTACTCATACTGAAAAAGTGGTCAGAATACGGTTCGGTTCCCGTATGAGCACATCCAGTTTTCATAAAAAAAATCTCTTAAAGTATTTTACTGGCCATTTGTCATGCATGATAAAATAGAATGCGACTGAGGGCGTTACAGCAGCGTTACAGCTGAGTGCATTCCAAGAACCATTTAGTTTGATACTGCACTGACATTTGTTAGTAAGAATATATAAGCAACCTCGCATACACCGAAACAGGTTATTTAACTATATTCGATATAATTCATAAAGATTAGTATAAGTATATAAAGCAACCAGCTTGATTGCATACACCGAAACCCGAAACAGGTTATTTAACTATATTCGTTATAAGTAATTCATAAAGAGAAGCGTATAAACGGTATAGATTTAGGTTACGGTCGAGCCATTGCCACTTGCCCGAGTTAACTTTGATTGCCTCTGATGTCTAGAATTTTCCAAATGTGACTTTACTCCCGATTTCCCAAGCACATTACAATTCAACATTTGAAACTAAAGGGCAATGACCGTTAATGTTAAATATTCCAGTTCTGTTCCATTTTTTTTTAAATAAACCAAGAGGTGACATTCGGAAACTGTGAAACACGGCCTGATATGTTTGGTACGAAGTCCCCGCCATAAAAAAGTATTATTTAAAAAGTTCACAAGGTTAGGTTAGGTTAGTTTACTATTTGTACTTTTACTATATGTATGAGAACTTCTATAAGGACCAGACACTGACTTCCATAAAAAAAAAATCAGGTCATGTGGTTTGGTGTGGAAGAACAAGTGTGTGTGTGTTTGTGAGTGTGGTTTGGTGTGGGACCAGTACCCTTAGCACGAACAGCCATCGAGAAAAAAAACGCACGTAAAATTACTCGATAGAGAAATATCTATGGAAATTTTAATTTCGCTATTCGGCGGTAGATGGCGTTGTACTAATTTTCCATACTAAATTGCACTATCGAATGATTTTACGCACGTTATTTTTCTCGATAGCTGTTCGTGCTAAGGGTACAGTACCCTTAGCACGAACAGCTATCGAGAAAAATAACGCACGTAAAATCATTCGATAGTTAATAGAGAATTAACTATCGACTGATTTTACATTCGATTACATTCGATAGTTAATAGAGAATTAACTATCGTTTTTTTTCTCGATAGCTGTTCGTGCTAAGGGTACTGATGTTAAAACCACAGATAATATAATACTATGTAGAACCTTCACCGTACTGTCTAAGATTTGCATTGAATTACGGAATGACGTGACGAGGGTCAGAACAACAGGTGCAGTTAATATTTGTTTCTACAATGTCAATATTTTGTTCCCTTTACGTACACAAATGAAATTCAGTGTACAGAATGTTCGGTTCTCGTAGTGGTTCTTTATAAGAATAAAATTAGTACAGTATGTATATCTACAATATCAAAAACTATCAGCCCTTCTACTCAAATCACCATTCTACTAAAATTAACGCTAGTAGAAAAGAAATTACAATGTATGGGAATGACATAAGCTAACGCTTAGCTCCTGTCAATCTCATACATTGTCAGTCATCATAATTATTATTCTAGCGTTAATTTTAAGTGTAGGCGAATTAGGTGATTTTTTAATAAGATTGGAATAAATTCTCCGGAGATGCAAAAACGTTTCTGATAGTTTTGTATAAGTGAAAAATCGTGTATAAAAAATAATTGCATTTACCACCCTTGCGGAAGGGGGTGAAGTTCGGTGAAAACTGTTTATTGGTCATGACTAACCAGAAAAAACAGGTGTAATCAGCGTAATTTTTTATACGCTTTATTACACCTCAATCTACATTTGCAAACTTCGGAGATGGGGGGGAACATTTTCATCATAAGTCGAAAACTATGCGGCCTAAAAAAATAAAAAATGTTTTAAAATGTTTAAACAGCGCTCTTAGAATGGCCATTTGAGTAGGCCCTCAGATATTCCTATCGGTAAAAAGCAGTCAATACCAGAATGCCAAAAGAGACAGAGCGATAGATTTTGTTATCGAATACTTATAAGTAGTTTTCTAAACTCATACTACGTAGGAGTAGGTATGTACAGTTAAAATAAATATTATTTCCCATTTTATATAAATGGATTTGATGTTGTAAATATAAATTAGACGAAACACGTAACGTGTGAAAAGGGTTGACAAGTAATGGACGAGGGCTAGTTCCTCAATCAACGGATTTCAAATTCCCGAGATAATTGCTCTCGCACTAGCAATCAATAACAATGATCGTCGAATAATTGGTGGCATGACTGTGCATTAACAGCACACGTGTTAGTAGGCACTTACCTACAAATTACTGCCTTAACCACAGAATACATTGCCTTAACACCCCGATCAATGAGCGGTTTTCAATGACACATTTAATGTGTAATTTAAGGGTCTAAAACGTTACGTTTTAGACCCCTTAAATTACACAACATTTTTGGTCGTCTATCTACAGCGAGAAATTTTAATCATTTGATTCCTGCAGTTGGGTGGTTCCACTCATGATTACAAGCAACTTTTACAATTGGGCCAACTCTGATATTGCGAAAAGAAATCAGCTGTTCCATATATTAAGGTCGAGTAGGCATTGTACTTTTGTATGAAACAGCAGATTTTTTTTTCGCGTTATCAGAGTTGGCCCACAGTAAAAGTAGCTTGTAATCATGAGTGAACTAAATGATTAAAATTTCAGCGTGTATATGACCGCAAGAAAATATATTTTTCACCTTTCCAGCACGAAAAGGGCGCTTTTGTTTGACACGTAAAAACTCGCAGCAAAATGTGACGTAACGAAAATCTGTTGAAACGGGAATAAACGATTCTTTCTAGGAATTCCAATAAGTACGAATTAGTCGTACAAGACCAGATTTATACCTAAGATGAAAACCAAGTCAGGATCTTCAATGAAAAGCTCAGTCCTAAAGTTATTTAATAACATTGCTCTCAATTCATTATATTTTATTACATTCTCATTTTTATTACAATGGAATGAAGCGAAGTATTTTTGTATCAAAATTTTTATGAAACAAAAATATTCTAGATAGGTATATACGCTGCGACTTTCATCAAACTTTGACTAAGGTCGTCTGAAAGTCAGCTTCCGGTTGGCAGGAAATTAAAAGTAATTAAAATTAACCTCTAATAATTTATATTAGAGGTTAATTTTATATATTTATATTTTAGTTACAGGTAGTAATTAGTAAGAAATACTTACCTAAACATTATTCAATAATTTAATGTAGGTAATTGCTGATCACTTATTCAAAAGATTCTGATGGGTATACCTACCTGAACAAAATTATAATCAGCAAAAAAAATCGGTAACAGGGGGCTGATTTTGTAACTTTGTTGCAATCAACTCTGACAGAAAACGCAGTTACATTGCTGCTTTAGTACGTACCAATATGAAAACTACCTTACTTAAGGCGACTACCACCCTCAAGTGGCGCCCTCGTCTTAATTAAATTAATTGCTTGCTAAGTACAAAATGTATCGAACATTCACATGTACAGTACCTACCCTTAGCACGAACAGCTATCGAAAAAAAATAACGCGCGTAAAATCATTCGATAGTGCAATTTTGTATTGGAAATTTGTACAGCGCCATCTACCGCCGAATAACGAAATTAAAATTTCCATAGATAATACTCTATCGAGTAATTTCACGCGCGTTTTTTTTCTCGATAGCTGTTCGTGCTAAGGGTACAGATTAAAGCTAAGGTTCTTTAGTTTATTTACAAACAATAAACTCAGTAAAATAAGTAATTATTTCCTCGTAAATGTGTTGAAAAACGTCGTATGAAACTCCTGAGCTCTTGCTTATTAATTGCACACTTGGCTGAGTTACGCCCTTGCCTACGATTAATCACAAAAATTCTCCTTGCCTTGGTTCTAAATTTATAAACCACTTAAATATATTTTCAACACACTTGCTCGTAAAGTGAGCCCTAATACATCGCTTTTAAGGCCATAAACCGAGCTATAACAAACGCGTGCAATAATATATAAAACACTAGTACGTAATAGAATTAACCCTACAAAGTTAAATTAGTACCTTACTGCAAGTTCTATAGAGTAAACAGAGCATTCCCAAGTTAGCCGGGTAATACAGTTATTTTTTTAACAACAACAAAGAGGTTTTATGATGCTGAAAATTCATATACATTTTTGGAATAATATAAATGTGTAAGTCCTTAATTAAGTCAAACAAATATTGATTATTATCAAATTATTCCTAATTCACAATAATTATGTTGTTATAAAATATTAAAATATTTGCATTTTATCACTTAAAATTATAATTTTGAAGTAGGCTGTATGCTACTCACCCCTTTGTTCGCAAAATATTCTTGCGTTGGGCGTGTGAAAAAAAAACCTGCGCGCCTTTTCATATCCCATAAATATCATATTTTGTTTTTGTCGTATTTGTTGCTGTGTGGTAAATTACTTTGTTTTTTCCTCGCAAATGTGTTGAAAAACGTCGTATGAAACTCGTGAGCTTTTGCTTATTGCTCACTCGGCTGAGTTACGCCCTCGCCTGCGGCTCGGGCTGCAACCCACAGCCTTGTGTGCAATGAGCAACCTAAGCTAACTTGTCTCATAATGTACTATTTTGTAACAAATTCATTATTGTTTACACATCAACTGAGCAAATTTATAATTGAAGCACATTCCAGTCAAGTTTTATAATCAGGTAAGTATGTAAGTACCTTAAGTTTCCATCTCAAAACCTAATTATCAAGCTTCCATCCTTCGTTTTGCAAGTAAAGTTTCTAAGTCAAAATACATTGAAACAAAAACAAGTTTATGACGACCTTCAAGTCGAGTACCTACATTGCTCAAGTTAAACTTTATTAAAATGAAATGTTATTCCGCCCGTAGTCCTAATTGAAACACAATTATTATAATACCAACAGCCCACCAGACTTGTCCCCTTTGCGAAAATTAATTTCATAATATTATAATCTTATTAAATTTCCTGAAATAATTTCATTTCTAAAATTTCTAATAATTGATGACTCAGTCACACGTAGAAATTAGTTTTCTGCTTTAAATTAAGTCCGTAAACATTTAATTTCAATAACATTATACTTCCTTCGATGAATTTCGTTTGTCGTACGTAAAGATGTGCCGTTGCCGGGAATATTCCCAATAATGTTGGGAATATTCCCACCCGGTACATCTCTAGTCGTACGTCGTCGTCGCGCGGTAGGTAAGACAAGTGATTTGATTGTACTACCAGTACCCTTAGCACGAACAGCTATCGAGAAAAAAAACGCACGTAAAATTACTCGATAGACAATTCTCTATGGAAAATTTCATTTCGCTTATCGGCGATAGATGGCGTTGTACAAATTTCTAATACAAAATTTATCTATCGAATGATTTTACGCGAGTTATTTTTTTCGATAGCTGTTCGTGCTAAGGGTACAGGAGAGCTAATTAAAAAAAAAACTTTTAACTACTTACTGCTTCACATGGCCACAGTGCCACACGAACGAATTTTAAAATTACATTTTTAAAAAGAAAATTATTTCCTTGCATTTCTTGAGAAAAGTACTGGAAAACTGTCCGTTCTTGGCTGTAATGTACTATTGATTTTGATATCGGCACACTTCATCGGCGTTCTTTTTGTTCCTGTTCAATGTCATAACAAAAACTTTCAAGTGTCAATTGATAATGATCAAAGGCTTTGTCAACCGAAAATGGAGAGCCTTTTTCAATCTGATCGAATCGAAGTTTCACTAAAGTATATTATATTGTAGCATGAACTTTGCTCTCAACAGAACTTACACTTTGACAGTTGGTTCCTGTAAAAGCGAAGCCTTTGCTTTCTATGTTATTCGATGTATCCCTACCACCAATCAAACCGAATGAAAATGTACCCCCCTCCTGGGAATCGAACCCGGAACCCCTGCGTTTACACGATACCCAAAGTGCCTGGCATTTCATCGAATCATATTTAGACTTAAAGTATTTGTTGTAAATTAATAAATTCCATTAAGTAGGTACATAATTATTTTTGCATTCAGGTCTTTTGTGAATATAAGTAGGTAAGTAGTTGTAGTAGTAGTTTTATTCCACTTTTTAAGCAAATAAATTAAGTATTATTAGTTATTATCCATGAAAAGGTATGTTCATCGTCGTTTATTTTTACAGACATTTAAGAAGTCACTACGTACTTACAAAGTTTAAGTACAGAAGGTTAGAAGTTAATTCGATAGAATCGCTGATTGTTAAAGAACCTGTACCCTTAGCACGAACAGCTATCGAAAAAAATAACGCGCGTAAAATCATTCGATAGTGCAATTTTGTATTGGAAATTTGTACAGTGCCATCTACCGCCAAATAACGAAATTAAAAATTTCCATAGATAATTCTCTATCGAGTAATTTTACGCGCGTTTTTATTCTCGATAGCTGTTCGTGCTAAGGGTACTGACTTTGAACAGTTAATTAAGAACTAAGTACTTAACTATGAAAGATTCCAACAAGTAAGAAAACATTTGCGCGAATGGCGAGGCGAAGGGTGAGACGAATAACAAGCCCCCATGTTTATCGCCACTAGCGCGCTCGCCTTGAGATTTGAGAGCGGCTTTCCGGACGCGAGTCAAAATCAAACGGTAGAAAAAGTACTCTAATGGTCGCTTGCGAACGTCCAAAATGAAGACCGTGCGAACGTCTGACTGAACGAACGTGTGAGGCGAATCAATCGCGCTAATTCTGAACGATAAAACCAAAAACGTTACGTTGTCATTTAGGTTACCTATTCACCTAAAAAAAAATGGTTTAGCTTCATAATTTTCACTTAAATTGTCCCAGATTGTGATCCTAGACTCCTTAGGCAGAGTATTCAACAATTTTCTAAAGCGAGTATTTTTCTGTAAACGAAACTGAAACGGTAGGTAACGATTTAGCTTTGGTTTAATCGTGGAAAATTAGCGCGATTAGGCTGCAGGAATGTGTGATTGCGGTATATATGTTACAGTCAAAACCCTTAACCAGTCAATAACCTTATTGACCGGTAAAATTAGTCAATAAGGTTATTGACTAAGGGCGTCGGTCAAAATCCTTATTGACTGATTTTATCTGACAAAATCAGTCAATAAGGATTTTGACCGACACCCTCAGTCAATAACCTTATTGACTAATTTAAAGAGCAGACATTCAGTCAATATAGGTTTTGACCAACGTACCCAGTCAAAACTGATATGGACTGATTAGAAAGTCAAACGTTGAGTCAAAACTCTTAAAAAGTTGGAGTGGTTTCAGTTTTGGTTGATTGCAGTATTTGAGTTTGAGGGAAGTATGACTGTACTTTGCGGAGTTTGGGTACGGGCACCTGCGATGTCAGAGATTCACCAATATGTTGCCGACTTATGAGAGCCATGTTAGCTCGCCTTTTGAAGGACCCCATGTTAAAGCCCGAAGAAAACACCTTAGGGGCAGTTTGGTACTGGTTCTGATTTCAATTCCTGTACCGGAACCGGTACTAAAACTAGTACCTAATAAAACCAAAATCGGAATCGGAATTTTAGCAATATCAAAGAAAGTACTAAACTATAACCGGTACAGTAATTGGAATCAGTGGCCCTACCATGAGTTGATGCAAACTGTTTACGTTACCGTAAACTATCGGATATACTGCTCACAGTCAGTGCAAGTGAAAGAGACAAAACGATAGATTACGGTAACGTAAACAGTTTGCATCAACTCATGGTAGGGCCACAGAACTGGCATCACATCTGGAAACGATACCGGTATCGGTTCTATTTCAGTACCTGTTTACTTCGATTGATATCTGTAAAAAAATAGTAACTTGGAAAAAGGTTTGCTTGCATATCGAGCGGAGAGTAAGGTCAATTGACCCAAGAAGTCCTGGTGTCAGTTTTTAAAATACGGATTCTGACTGACGTATTGAATCGGATAAAAGTGGTTTTGAAAAGTTATTTAAAAGTACTTTTTGGGAAGTTTAAAAAAAATCATTTTTTAGTAATCATATCAACCGTTTATTCATTGCAAATGCAAATTTAACAATTTTAGTAGACAATACAATTTTAAGACGAATCTCAATCCGTTTGACCAGTTAGATTTCTTATTGTCCTGCATCCATGAAGCTAGCATTTTCTCCACATCTTGATTTGCCCTTTCCACCGATCCCTGGCTTTGGCTGTGACGCGGCTTTCCATTTACAAGTTTCAGTTCAGGCCAATATGATGCTAACTCCTTTATTACAGAATTCACAAATTCTCTCCCATTGTCGAAATGAAGAATACACGGGGCTCCAAAAATGAAGAAAATATCCATCAAATGATGTGCTACTTCTGTGGCTCTCTTTGTAGTTAGAGCTCTTAAAACCACAAATTTAGTTAGATGGTCCTGATACACCAATATGAACTTATGTCCACGATCTTCTTGAGACTGCATGTCTATGAGGTCGACTTGGCATCGACTATTCATTTCGGTGTGCAAGATTGGCTTCGAAACAAGACCTCTCTTTTTCTTACTCTTATTTCATTGACAAGTTTCACACATGGATAGAAAGATATTTATCATTTCCTTTGTAATGTTAGAATATTTTTTTGCCGTTTAATTTTTCAGTCTATCTCGGCCTCTATGTAGAATAGAAATATGAGCAGCATCAATTATATCATAGATTTCTTCAGCGGGTACATAATACTTTATTGGGTCGGAGTTGGTAACTAGTTTTCTGATGCCACACACTTCGATAACATTAAAGCGTTTTAGTCTATTATACTGTGTGCCAGTCTTTTTTTCCGCGAATTTTGCATCTTCCACCTCAACTATAAACTTTTCAAATTCTTCTTTCACCATCACATTGAAATTACTAGTTTTCATATCTTCAAGCGCTTGGATTCTTAGTAGAAAACGTTCGTTCTTCTCGTTTCCACTCATTTTATTTAAACTCTACAAAATTTTACGTTGCACTGATAACAAAAGTGGTTTTTTATACAGGGTGGTCCAAAATTCATGAATCAAACTTAAAGATCAACTTTTGCTCAAATTCGAAAAATTTTAACAAAAGTTGATGTAACACCCTAGAATAAACCATATGTAAGCAAAAAAAGTTAGTACGATGAATTTTAGACCATCCTGTAAAGTAAGCATTATGGCAGTGAAAACGCATCCAAAAGGCCTGTTCACATGTCCACGGCGCGGCGCCATCCGCCCAGTGTCATAAATTTTCACGGTAACAATACACCATTAAAATTCACGACGACCGACGTGACGCTGTGGAGTTGAGGACGGGCCCTAAGGCGGAAGCTACACAGAAGAGATGTCCCTTTTGAGTAGCTTGCGCCTTAGGGTGCGTTTATACTGATGCCCAGCTAGGCGGAGTGGACCAGTGTTTTTTTTTTGTACATTGTATAGGTCACTTGCTCCAATTCGCCTAGCTCTGCATTATTTGCTGTTCATTTAGCACATGTGTATATCTAGAAGCCCACGGACGCGAACAGCTTTATCCCCTATAATGTAACTGTACATAATTGTTATTAAAACACAATTGCCATCTTCAAAAATATTTTGGGGCACGTATTCTCGCGCGGTTGCAGTTTACAGACCTCAAACAATACCCCGAATTAATTAATAAAACACAAAACTCTTAAATATTGCACTTAAAAAAGTTTTATGAACCTTTTTAAATGATTTTCTAGTAAAATTTCAATAACGTCCTTAACTTTTTATGAGTTTTGACTGGGCACGTCGGTCAAAACCTATATTGACTAAATGTCTGGACTTTAAATCAGTCAATAAGGTTATTGACTGAGGGTGTCGGTCAATAACCTTATTAACTGATTTTATCAGATAAAATCAGTCAATAAGGGTTTTGACCGACACCTTTAGTCAATAACCTTATTGACTAATTTTACCGGTCAATAAGGTTTCTGACTGGTTAAGGGTTTTGACTGTAACATATATAATACAATCGTAATGCATTGTAGCAAGTACTTCTTTATGTATTTTTCTAGTAAAACAAAGGTTGATAAACTAGTTGGCTTATCGACTGTATCCTAATGGCATGAAAATGTTATAAAATGAAAAAAAAAATCGACGAACTGATATAACCTCCTGTCTCAAACTCTCTGGATATACGGAATTTCGGAAAAGCGGAAAAGGGGAATTGCAGAATTCCGTGATAAAAAAACATATAATTAATCCGTAATATAATACCTTGGAGCTCGGTGGCGCAGTGGTTTAGCGCCTGGCCCAGCGATTGCGGAAGTTAAGCAACGTTCGCAAGTGTCGGTCATGGGATGGGTGACCAAAAATGTATTATCTCGAGCTCCTCCGTGCTTTGGAAGGCATGTTAAGCCGTTGGTCCCGGCTGCATTTGCAGTCGTTAACACCCACCAATCCGCATTGGGCCCGCGTGGTGGGTTATGGCCCATCCTCCTTACCACCCATAAGCAAGGCCTGTGCCCCAGCAGTGGGGACATCAAAAATGGCTGATGGACATACCTTCACAATGAATTTAAATTACAAAATTTTACGGAATTACCTATTGCATTCTTATCTTGTGCTTTTAATTTTCAATGTAGGTAATCAATTTCGATTAACGTCCATTTTTTGTTATGTTAATAAATTTGCGGTAAGTGAAAACGGACGACCGTGAAAAATATGCCATAATAAATAAAGTCCCTCTTTCTTTTATAAAGTATCGTCCCTACCATGTGATTTCAAAGCTAAAAAAATTGTGACGTGTCGATAGCCTTTTTTTATTTGGTCCTTTTTACCCCACAATAACTTAATGAAAAGCAAACAAGTGAAAAAAATACTCTGAACATATACATTATACATGTTTACATATACATGAACAGCACATCAACAGTGACAACTAAAAGTAGGTAAATACTCGAAATTACAAAAGCAAACCATACTCTTTGTTTGTATGAATGAATACGATTTGCCGAAAATTCATATAAGTACTTACTTAAAAATAAGTAGGTAGTAGGGGTTACGTAATGAATGCTTAAACAAAGGCTTCATGATTAAATGGCTACTGCAAAAGAGAGGTTTAACGACTGTTGTTTTATTACTTTTCGCAAACGTGACCGATGTAGGTATCTAATTTATTAAATAAATAGCTAGGTAATTATTTATTCCTATCCTAGGGAACCTATGACCAGAATAAAAATTGCTTATAATTAAGTTAAATCCAGGTCCTAATCTGTCTACCAACCGAATTTCATCTAAATCTGTCCAGACTTTGTTTCAATCCCAGCAAAGCATTTTATCAATATACGGCAAAAAAAAATATTTGCAATATTCGTTTTTTCTGCGCTTTCTCCTTTTCTTCTTTTTTATTAAAAAAATATTTTTTTGTTTTTAAAAATCGAATTTCCTCGCATTTCTTGTAAAAAGCACTACACAAGCCTTGTACACACAAGCCTTGTACTGGAAGCTACTTGCATTGCCTCTGGCTTCAAACCATCCTCGACAATGCAATCGCTAGCTTCCCGTTCTCGGCTGTTATATGTACTAGTATTTCTCACTTATGCTCTGAATATTATGATATCATTGATCATTACATTGTCATTTGAAAAAAGAATGTGGGAAGTTTCAACATTTTACCTACGTGATGGTCTGGTTCATCACATTCTAAATTTGAAATTCAGTGCGAAATAGTAGTATATGATACTGATGCATAATGAGGGGTATTAAAACATGAGTGTGTGTTTAAAAACCGAGCCGTAGGCGAGGTTTTTAATAGTATCACACGAGTGTTTTAATACCTAGTTATGTGCAGTTTCATACACTACTTTATCTACACTCATACATTTGGGATTGAACCTACTAAATAAAAGATCAACGTTAGAAAAGAGAGAGAGACTTTGGTTGTTTTAGCTATGTACCTACCTTGTAATAAGTCATTTCCTTAGCTGCATCTAAAATAATTTTGCAGAGTCAATTTTTTTCACATTTTTAAGCAAGAATAAAAAACACCTACGAAATTCAGTACCTATAACAAAATGTAAAAATTGAAATCAAAATTCAAAACTTTTTTCGTAATGCTCTAAAAATGGCGCGCAATAAGTCGTCGATCACCATAGAGTGCATTTTAATCATGGAAAGTAGGTGGGAAAATATCGTGTTTTTTTTTAATATCACGGCACATGTGCGTGTGCATTGGGTGAGCACCCTCTAAAAATGAATAAAAATGTATTCACCATTTAGTAAAAGGTCTAAAATAATTGTAAATACAATCTTGCAATTTGTAAATCGATAGAACCAAAGGTATTTAATGAAATGTGTGCTCACCCAGTTCTCACAAATGGTAAGCCGTATCTCCGTATGTAATGACTTTACAAATACCAATAGTGTACTAAATTTCTGTAAAAATCTATTTTAACTAGGGTTTCAAATTTCAGTTTCACAAGATCCGTAATAAAAAAATTACAAATGATTTCTTGTGCTCACCTAATCCTCACGTTATTAAAAGGGCCGATATTCTAGCGACCTAGCAATTTAATGGCATCCATAATTTGTATTGTTTTAGTTGACTATAAACATGTTTTTGTAAAACATAAAACAAACCACTATCACTGTGCGTTGTTGAGTAATATTTTTTTGAAAGTGCTCACCCAAACCTCTTATTTTCGTAAAGTGAAAAACGTTTATACCTCTTTGTAATTAAACGTTGAAGAAAAAGTAAACATGTCAAGTTTTAGTAAAAAAAATTACAAAATGCTCATGTAAATACATTTTGATATTTTTATCTACTTTAGTAGATATACGTAATTCATTGTTTCTACGGAATTCTATACAGTAGGGTGTTTACACGTTACAAAATAAAGAGACAATATTGATTGAATTTTCTTATTTATTGCTTTCTGATTTATACTACTTGACAATGACATTTTTGAATTGTTACATATAGAATGAATAAACATCCTTAATTTCATGAAATAAAACACTTTTAACGGATACTAGCGCGGTTTCACTGAAAGTACTTTGGTAATTAGTTGGTATTTGGTTTGATTTTTGATTTTCCCGACGTTTCGGCACCTTTGCAGCTGCCGTGGTCACGGGGGACTGAAGCTACTTGTGAGCCTACCCTCAAGCGATGAATTTTTTAGAACGTTCAGAAATTAAAATTTATCAAATTTAATTAGTTAATTTTGGTTTGGTTTTAATTTAATTTTATATGTTAAAAAGAGAGAATCTACTGAAACTACTACCATTTCAAAAAATTGGGAGGCCCCTCCAAGAAAGAAATGGCGAAAGAAAACTTGGAGAGGAAGGCCGACCTTCCTCTCCAAGTTTTCTTTCGCCAATTTTTTGAAATGGTAGTAGTTTCAGTAGATTCTCTCTTTTTAACATATAAAATTAAATTAAAACCAAACCAAAATTAACTAATTAAATTTGATAAATTTTAATTTCTGAACGTTCTAAAAAATTCATCGCTTGAGGGTAGGCTCACAAGTAGCTTCAGTCCCCCGTGACCACGGCAGCTGCAAAGGTGCCGAAACGTCGGGAAAATCAAAAATCAAACCAAATACCAACTAATTACCAAAGTACTTTCAGTGAAACCGCGCTAGTATCCGTTAAAAGTGTTTTATTTCATGTCTAGTGAGCGCGTAAGCTTGAGAAGTGAATATCCTTAATTTCGTTCCTTTTTTGAAAATACATAATAATACACAGAATTCTTTACTATAAATTTTGTTAAAAAATTGCATAAAGTGAATCAAAGTGAACACTTACAATTTTAATATTGAACAAGCTTAAGGCTTGTACATATTGAGCATAAATGTTTAACTATTTAAAATAATAAATATAATAATTACGTATTATCTCCGCCAGTACTGTTTATGTCTTTCGACGCATTGATCGTGTTAAGCGGGAAAAATTTATAATGGAGGAATGTTACACCGATTTTTTTTAATCTCATTACCTACGTATAGTATTGCTTTCTCTGTGCATTACCTGTTTATCATGTTGTGTAACATGTGGTCACATCGGGGCGGCGGCCAAGTTGCTGCCATTCGTGACGAAAATTTTGTTCACTTACTAGTCTGTGTGCCGGAGTTTTTGTTAATGCTATTCGCAATCTGCTGTTTGGACTGGACAATATTTGCGAGGCATCGGGCTTTAATTTCGCAGAACCTACATTAAAATCAACTACCTACTTTTAATTGTGTTGCAGTTGCAGGAGCACTGACTTATTTTCATCTTATTTAACTAATACTTGAAAATAATTTAATGTGTGTTCACTTAACCCTTGTTTATTTATATAAACAAACAAGGGTTTCCTCTAATAACATTGATATCTTCTCTAAACATCCTACTTTGTAACAAATTAAATCTCTTCGACGAAGACGGGATGATTAGGATCGAACTTCACTTAGGATGACTTAGGGTAAGTTCGTTTGATCAGTAAATATTATTGATAACGACCTCCTCCAATAATTGATAGTTAAAGTAGTATGCTAACTGGTCGCTAGATGGCGTTGACTTACTCAGTTAACATAACATGTAGTCGACTTGGCGAGAATTATAATCTTTAGAAATAATGGTCGACAAAGAGCAAGTGTCTGTACGATGAGGAGGATTAATTTTGTGAGCCCAAGTCATAGAATATTTTGTATTAGTACGGCTGTCTATTCTTTAGACGCCAGTAGCAGAAACTTAGACTCAATGTTCGTTTTTTTTTTTCATGTTATCCTAAATGTTAAGGTCATCACACATAATAAACTCCGATAGGGAACGACTAAGCGGCTTGAGTTGATACGGTCAAAGAATAATAAGAAGGATAGAATACTAACTTAATACAATTTGACCATTAATTTCGAACTTAGAACCGTCCTTAATAAAGATGTGCCATGCTATGACGATATAAACGATGATAGACGATATATTAATTAGAAATGGAATTTTATGTTCGTCCGTTTACGATAATTAAAAGAATGTAAAAGTTTTAAACACCTGTGCTTTCAATTCAGTCATGTATTTAATGGCAATTCAAAAATGTCATTGTTAAGTTATAGATCAGAAAGCAATAAATAAGAAAGTTCAATCATTATTGTCTCTTTATTTGGTAACGTGTAAACACCCTACTGTATAGAATTCCGTAGAAACAATGAATTACGTATATCTACTAAAGTAGATAAAAATATCAAAATGTATTTACATGAGCATTTTGTAATTTTTTTTTACTAAAACTTGACATGTTTACTTTTTCTTCAACGTTTAATTACAAAGAGGTATAAACGTTTTTCACTTTACGAAAATAAGAGGTTTGGGTGAGCACTTTCAAAAAAATATTACTCAACAACGCACAGTGATAGTGGTTTGTTTTATGTTTTACAAAAACATGTTTATAGTCAACTAAAACAATACAAATTATGGATGCCATTAAATTGCTAGGTCGCTAGAATATCGGCCCTTTTAATAACGTGAGGATTAGGTGAGCACAAGAAATCATTTGTAATTTTTTTATTACGGATCTTGTGAAACTGAAATTTGAAACCCTAGTTAAAATAGATTTTTACAGAAATTTAGTACACTATTGGTATTTGTAAAGTCATTACATACGGAGATACGGCTTACCATTTGTGAGAACTGGGTGAGCACACATTTCAATAAATACCTTTGGTTCTATCGATTTACAAATTGCAAGATTGTATTTACAATTATTTTAGACCTTTTACTAAATGGTGAATACATTTTTATTCATTTTTAGAGGGTGCTCACCCAATGCACACGCACATTCACGGCACTACCTTCTTCTTGGATTTGCCCTGTATCGTAATGAGAAAAAAAGTTATTTTATCTACACTCACATCGTAATGTTCCAAATATGAATTCAAAAAAGGTAATATAAATACGTACTTTATTTTCGTGAATAGGTAAAATTAAAAAAAAACTCATTACGATGCAGTCAGCTGCATCATAAAGTAACTTTTTTTCTCATTACGATTCAGGGCAAATCCAAAAAGAAGGTAGTGCCGTGATATTAAAAAAAAACAACGATATTTTCCCCAAGGAAATATGACTCATCTCTTTTTTTTCTAATGGAGTGCGCGCCATTTTTAGAGCATTACAAAAAAAGTTTTGAATTTTGATTTCAATTTTTACATTTTGTTATACTGAATTTCGTAGGTGTTTTGTATTCTTGCTTAAAAATGTGAAAAAAATTGACTGCAAAATTATTTTAGATGCAGCTAAGGAAACGACTTATTACAAGGTACACAGCTAATACAACCAAAGTCTCTCTCTCTTTTCTAACGTTGATCTTTTATTTAGTAGGTTCAATCCCAAATGTATGAGTGTAGATAAAGTAGTGTATGAAACTGCACATAACTAGGTATTAAAACACTCGTGTGATACTATTAAAAACCTCGCCTACGGCTCGGTTTTTAAACACACACTCATGTTTTAATACCCCTCATTATGCATCAGTATCATAAACTACTATTATGATGCAGCTGACTGCATCGTAATGAGTTTTTTTTTAATTTTACCTATTCACGAAAATAAAGTACGTATTTATATTACCTCTTTTGAATTCATATTTGGAACATTACGTTGTGAGTGTAGATAAATTAATTTCAATACTTTATATTTCCTATTGCTTCCAAATTCAAAATGCTAGCATTATTTTTATAAAACTTTATGTGGTTGCATGACAGGATTGTTTGTTTAACATGGCCACACGAACCAATTTAAAAATTACATTTTTACTAAGAAAAGAATGGTGGCAAGTCCCATACAATATTTGTACAAAAAAAACATAAAATATAGAGAGTTTGAAACTGTATTTAATTGAAAGATAATCTTACTGGGAATACGTACATTCCTTTATAATATTTTCAAAAGCCGGGAATATCAAAACATTCACAATAAACCAAAACACGTGCTAGTAATCTGTGTTTCTTTTGGTTCTCTCAGCTTGTTTTATATTATTTTACTCTTTGGCTTGTTTTGTTTGTTTGTGTTGAAATTATCTGCGAGAGTGTGTGATATGCTTTACATTTCTTTTTCTCTTTTGAATCTAGCAACACCGTAATAATGTCTTCACTTCCGTTCGAACTATATTTTTGCTCCGTCTCACTGGCTCGACTAAAAATTGTTTTGTGTTGTCTTGTTAGGCTAATCCATTTTAATCTCTAACTAATTATTGACTGTGAATACGGCCTGTTGTTTTATGATTAAAACATCAAGTGTTATCAGCATTCGTGAGTTTATTTTAACTAGACCTTGGTACAACACGCAGCCACGTGCCGCTCCCTTCGTCTGCAAATCATCATATCAGGTTACGGCCCCAGCCAAAGAAGACCAAGGTCAGTTGTAAAAGTAAACGAAATAGCAAGAAAAATAACCTCCAATATGGCCATGCCGCAAAACGTGTCAATTGAAAAATTGAATGGATCGGACAACTATTTGAATTGGAAATTCGCATTGAAAATGTGCCTCACTCTTGAAGGGCTCTGGAATTGCGTGCTTGGCACAGAACAAGATGCCACTTTGGATGCCAAAGCATTAGCAAGAATCTGTTTGTCATTACAACCTCACCTCTATCAATTCGTTAGAAATGCAACAAAAGCCAAAGAAGCGTACGACAATTTAGCTAAAATGTTCGAGGATAAAGGTATTTACCGCAGAGTACTGTTATTGCGAAAATTACATCGCATTGATTTCAATAATTTTTCAAGTATGACAGACTACATAAATGCAATAATGAATCTAGTCAACCAATTAGCAGACATAGGGAAAGTAATCGATGATGCGGAAATAGCAGAAATACTTTTAGCTGGTTTACCCGAACAGTTTGACGTGCTGGTCACGAGCTTGGAAACTGCCAATTTGACTAAAGGATTGAACTCTGAGATGGTGAGAGCCCGTCTTTTACAAGAGGATAACAGACGGCACGAGAACAATAATGGTGCTGAGAACTCCGCCTACTTCACTAAGAAGAAAATTGTTTGCGACTACTGTAAGCGTGTTGGGCACACTGTCAAGAAGTGTTTCAAGAAGAAGCGTGATAACAACAAGGTAGAGAAAAAGGAAGAACACACACTAATTGCTTCAGCTTTCTCGGCCTGCAATTCTAATGAATTCATTGTTGACTCCGGTGCCACCGCTCATATGTGTGCTGCTGCTGATACCGCCCTGTTGAGAGACGTGAAGGAGAAAAATAGCGTCATACATGTAGCGAACGGGCAGAAGCTCACTAGTAGGTTAGTTGGTAAACTTAATATCTCATCTAATGTAGGTCTTGATAATGTTCTTTTAGTACCCGAACTTTCCAATAATTTATTATCTGTTAGTGAAATAACCTCAAAAAATTATGCTGTAACTTTCCTAAAAGATAAATGTATTGTTTATAAAGATTTTAAAATCACTGGCAATCAAGTACTAGTTGCTAACAACCATAATGGTCTTTACAAAGTCAAGGTAGAGCAGGTTCAGCCTAACCCCAAGTTTGAGTTTTCCAAGTCCTTGAAATGTAGTCAAGGAACAGAGAATGCTCATGCTGCATCAAGTGTGTCTACTGCTGTCTGGCACAAGCGTTTGGGTCACTTACACACTAAAGGTATGAAGGTACTTGGTGATGGGAAAAACATGTGTGTTGGTGTTGTTTTTCAGGAATCTGACGACAACTTACCAAGCAGTTGTATCTCGTGTCTTACTGGGAAGATGCATGAAGCATCCTTTCCCCGGGCAGTTGCGAGGCATGCTGCAAGACCACTGGAACTCATCCACAGTGACGTGTGCGGCCCAATGCAAGAAACCAGCTGGGGTGGAGCGCGCTACCTACTCACTTTCACCGATGATTTCTCAAGAAAGACATATGGATATCTTATGAAGACAAAATCAGAGGTGAGTTCACATTTTTTGTCTTTTAAAGCACTTGTAGAAAAACAGAAGGGTTTGCCAATTAAAATCTTGAGGACGGATAATGGCACAGAGTATTGTAATGCTGAATTAGAGGGATTTTTAAAAAAAGAAGGAATTGTGCATCAGACTAGTGTTCCTTATTGCCCGCAGCAGAACGGCATTGCTGAGAGGGTTAATAGGACTATACTAGAAAAAGCTAGGGCTATGCTTCAGGAAGCGGGTCTGTCTAACAAGTATTGGGGAGAAGCAGTTATGACTGCAATATACCTTAAAAATAGGTCTCCTACCCAAGCATTATCCGATCGCATTCCTGAAGTGGTCTGGACTGATTTACCAGTTGATTTAAGCCATCTTAGAATTTTTGGATGCACAGCGTATTCCTTTGTTCCTCATCAAAAACGGCGTAAACTCGATGCTAAAGCAAAGGCCTATATATTTGCAGGATATGGTGAGACGTGTAAAGGGTATCGTCTTATCGATCCGTCCAATCCACGCTCTGTTGTTTACTCAAGAAATGTAGCTTTTATAGAGAGTGAATTTTTGGGAAAGAAAGAGCAGAAGTCTGAGCCGACGGAGAATAATTTAAATTTTTACAATTTTAATCTAAATGAATGGAAGAAAAGCTTTAATTCAAATGACATTTTAAATATTAATTCTAATGAAATAATTAATGATATCAATTTTAATAATTTAAATAATGAGAATAATATTTTACCTAATGAGAATGATAATTTATTGAATATTGAAAATAGTGATAATGCTAGTAATAAGTCTGAGGGCACAAATATTAATCAATCTTCGATGATTTCAGGATCAGATATGGCGCACCTGCAGTCGCCGCTGTCGTCGCCGCTGTCTGACCAGTATTTCATGGCGCAGGAAGATGAAAGAGATGAGGATTGCGATGTGACTTCTGATACACCTTCGCAACCGCCGCCTGCATTTCCAGGAGAAGATGACATTACCAAGGAAGTTTCCGGTGGTGAGTCTGTCTCACAGCGCCCTGTTCGAAGCACACGAGGTGTTTTGCCAGAAAAGTACAAAGATTATGATGTATCCTCACTACTAGCACACGGTAGTTCATTCTCAGATCCTCAAACATTTGACGAAGCCATGAGTTCAGCTGATTCACGCCAGTGGATGGAGGCAATGAACCGTGAGTACGAATCGTTAAATAGAAATCAAGTTTGGGAGATAGTTGATCGTCCCAAAGATGCCAACATCATAAAATGCAAATGGGTGTATAAACGAAAATATGATGCTACAGGTAAGCTAGATCGATACAAAGCTAGATTGGTTGCCCGTGGTTTTACTCAACAAGAAGGCGTTGACTATTCCGAAACATTTTCCCCTGTCGTTCGACATTCCACTCTAAGAATATTATTTTCACTAGCCAATGAGTTTAACTTACAAATGGATCATGTTGATGTAACGACAGCGTTTCTGAATAGCGACTTAAATGAAACAATATTCATGGAGCCTCCTCAAGGCTTAAGTATAGATAAAAATAAAGTCTGTAAACTAAATAAGAGCTTATATGGTCTTAAACAATCTTCACGCATGTGGAATTTAAAAATTCATAATGTTTTGTCTCAAAATAATTTTGTACAAAGTCGATGTGAGCCATGTGTATATATAAAAAATAATAATAATGAGTATATCATAATAGCATTATATGTAGATGATATGTATGTTTTTCACAATGGATGTATAGATAAAGTTCTTAGTATGTTGCAGAAAAACTTTGAAATCAGACATTTAGGTAAACTAACTAATTGTTTAGGTATTAATGTTACAAAGAAAAATGGTACTTTAATGTTAGATCAGTCAGATTATATAAAGCGCCTATTGTTGAAATATAATATGTCAGAATGTAAAACTGTTTCTACACCTTTGCCAGTGAATAGTAAATTCGACAAGTCAGATATTAAACCATTGGATGATGACATGTATAACTATAGACAATTATTGGGCTCATTAATGTATTTATCTGTTTGTACACGTCCGGACATATCATATGCATGCAGTCAACTTAGTCAGTTTGCTACTTGTTTTAATAAAAGTCACTGGCAAGCATTGAAGAGAGTACTTCGTTACTTAGCTGGAACAATAACATATGGTCTGGTATTTAGGAAATCGAATGATTTTACTATTAATGCCTATGCCGACGCGGATTGGGCGAACGATTTATGTGATCGTAAATCGTACACCGGCTTTGTCGTGAAACTCGGTAACAATGTTGTTAACTGGGAAGCCAGGAAGCAGCGAAGTACAGCTCTTTCAAGTACAGAGGCTGAGTACCTTGCGATCAGCGATGTATGTAAAGACATATGTTTTGTTAAAAATTTCTTGAGTGAAATTTGTAATAAACATTTTAAGGTCATAGTTTACAACGATAGCCAGAGTGCTCAAAAACTCTTACTTGTAAAAGAATATTCTCATAAGAAGACTAAACATATAGATCTAAGGTATCATTATATAAAAGATTTAGTGCAGAATGGTATTGTGATTGTTAACTATTTACCTACCGATCAGATGTTGGCAGATATTTTGACCAAACCACTTTGTACTCAAAAACATCAATACTTTATGAATGGTTTAAATGTTATTAAGTGTGTATAACTTAAATATTTGACATAGAGTCATTTTTAATGTAGAGTCGTTGTAATTTAATAATATTTTTTTTTACTTTTGACTTTAACAAATGTAAACCATAAGGGGGAGTGTTGAAATTATCTGCGAGAGTGTGTGATATGCTTTACATTTCTTTTTCTCTTTTGAATCTAGCAACACCGTAATAATGTCTTCACTTCCGTTCGAACTATATTTTTGCTCCGTCTCACTGGCTCGACTAAAAATTGTTTTGTGTTGTCTTGTTAGGCTAATCCATTTTAATCTCTAACTAATTATTGACTGTGAATACGGCCTGTTGTTTTATGATTAAAACATCAAGTGTTATCAGCATTCGTGAGTTTATTTTAACTAGACCTTGGTACAACACGCAGCCACGTGCCGCTCCCTTCGTCTGCAAATCATCATATCAGTTTGAAACTTTGAAACATGGATTCCAAAGAAACAAATAAACAAAATGAAAGAAATAAAGTCAAACAAAAGCAAAACGAAAACGAGAAAGAAATGAAATATAAAGAGTAAAAAAGGCGCGAAACGCAAGTTTGACATTGACAAAACAACAGAACAATATACTACTAGGGGACAATACCCCCTTTTAATATACTATATCTATGGACAATACAGACATGAAGGTCACACAGATGACAGTTGCGATTTTTTTTATGGGTCCGACTCTATTGAGAAAAATGCGTTTCGTTACATATTATCTCTTTTAAAAAAAAAAACTCTTTTTCCCCGGGCTCTAAAAATATATTTCTTTCTAGAAGTTTCTGTTCTGAAGGCAAGGATTTAAGAGATATCAATTTAATTTTCTCTAATATTTTTTTTTTGTGTACAAATCTCGCCATCATTCTTTTATTTCCTCGCATTTCTTGAGAAAAGCACTTTACACGCCTTGTGCGGGAAGCAATTTACTTTGCCTCAATTGATTCAAACCATCCTCGGCAGGACAGTTGCTAACTTCCCGCGCTAGCCTGTAATGTACTATTCCCCAGAGAAACAAAAATAAATGGTTGTTAAAAAGGGAACAAGCTCGGTAACGCCGCACCTAAAACGTGAAAGATAACATCTTTTGTAAATTATTTTTTCATCAAATCTGTAGTAACTTAATAAATATCAAACTGCCTAACAATTTCTTTAATATAATAATGAAAGAAAATAAAATAATAGAAATAAAGAATTTCTGAAAGTCAAAATTGAATAAGGTAAGTAGGTATTATTATTTTATTGTAGAATAAGCGAATCAGTCTAAACGAATAAAACTCGATCGTGAGCGTACCTAATTGTAATTTGTTTGGCAAAAATATTAGGACAATCGATAATAAGAACGCGAGAACAACCACTTTGGAGAAAGATGTTATTGTATAATAACTAATCATGGCTACTTTTACATTAATGTAGGTATTTATTTATCAATGTGCAAGTGTAGATCTAAATATAACATTGGTTTGGTACATAAAGGAACTTAGATAATGAAGTGTTAAAACGTGTAAGTACCTACCTAAGTATTTTATTTTTCGATATAAAATCCCCGTTTCATAGCTTTAAACGCGTTGCGAAACTCTTAAACTACGCTTCGGTCTCGACGATAACCTCTTTTTATAACTTAATTTTATTTCCTGTACCCTTAGCACGAACAGCTATCGAGAAAAAAAACGCGCGTAAAATTACTCGATAGAGAATTATCTATGGAAATTTTAATTTCGCTATTCGGCGGTAGATGGCATTGTACAAATTTTCAGTACAAAATTGCACTATCGAATGATTTTACGCGCGTTATTTTTTTCGATAGCTGTTCGTGCTAAGGGTACTGTACTCTTAGCACGAACAGCTATCGAGAAAAAAACGCGCGTAAAATTACTCGATAGAGAATTATCTATGGAAATTTTAATTTCACTATTCGGCGGTAGATGGCGTTGTACAAATTTACAAAACAAAATTGCACTAGCGAATGATTTTACGCGCGTTATTTTTCTCGATAGCTGTTCTCCTGTACCCTTAGCACGAAAGGAAATTTGTACAGCGCCATCTACCGCCAAATAGCGAAACTAAAATTTCCATAGATAATTCTCTATCGAGTAATTTTACGCGCGTTTTTATCTCGATAGCTGTTCGTGCTAAGGGTACAGGGTAGAACTATCTACTGGTATTGAGTATTCAGGCTAGAAAGCAAAAAATCTCCTGGATTTCAGCGCAAAGAGGTTAACGTTTGGAACTAAGTACCTACACTTTCAACATTATTTCCCGAATTTTCATTAACCAAAAAATTTATATTGTGATGCTATTCCATAGAATACTTTCCTTCGCATCTTCTACTTCTTGTCTTGATGTCTTCAATAGATCGATCCCCTTAGTTACGAGCCAACCTTTTGTTTATAAAAAAAATCTATCCAACTTTCTGATAATATTTCTACAGAAAATTCATGTTTATTATCTTAGGAGAAATGATGGAAAAGATGTAAAGAAAAGACGTCTAAAAAAGTAAACAATCGTGGAGTTTGATCATTAAGGAGAATTTGGTAGCAAAAAAAAAAGATAATGTTTTCTGAGTCAATACACCTACGGAGCGACGGAAAAAGGAGTTCAAATATATTGGTATAAAATTGTTGGTATAATAATAAAGTATATACAAAATACATAATAATAGTACAAGTGTATAAGGTAAAAATATTATGGAATCTCAGCAAAATATGATTAGTAAATTATCTCAAAAAATACTTATTCTTTTACAATAAAATTTCTTTGTAAACAGAAGTGGCTTTAAGTACTTTTTAACGGTTAATAAATTATAAAACTGTTGAAAACAAACCACTTTTTATTACATAATAATTGATGACTGAATGCTTTTTATAATCGACTCTCAGTACTGTACCCGTAGCACGAATAACAGAACTATCGAAAAAAATAACGCGCGTAAAATAGTAGTTTATGAAACTGATGCATAATGAGGGGTATTAAAACATGAGTGTGTGTTTTTAATAGTATCACACGAGTGTTTTAATACCTAGTTATGTGCAGTTTCATACACTACTTTATCTACACTCATACATCTCATACATTTGGGATTGAACCTACTAAATAAAAAGATCAACGTTAGAAAAGAGAGAGCTGTACCTTGTAATAAGTCATTTCCTTAGCTGCATCTAAAATATCGGGCAGAGTCAATTTATTTCACATTTTTAAGCAAGAATAAAAAACACTTACGAAATTCAGTATAATAACAAAGTGTAAAAATTGAAATCAAATATTTTTTGTAATGCTCTAAAAATGGCGCGCATTCCATTAAAAAAGAATAATGAGATGAGTCATAGCCTTCTCTATTTTACAAGCCATGAACATAAGTTTGGCAACGTCAGTTAGTGTCAGTTCGTGGTCATGGCGTCGGTTAGTCTCCATACTAAATGTATGGGAATATTTTTGAATTTTAAAATGTCGATATTTTCTTTTGTAGTAATCGTGCGGGGTTGAAAATATGAAAATAATTTAGTTCTTTTATTGAAATGCTTTTTGTATAAAACAATAAGCAAAATATCAATGTTAACCAGGAAAAAATGTATGTCAAAGATATAACCTTTTTTGTTGATTTTTAAAGAGTTTTGGCCATTTTGAAGAGCTGTTTCACTGTGCCAAACCTAAGTTCATGGCTTGGTACTAATAGAGAAGGCTATGCACTTAAGTCATCGATCACCATAAAGTGCATTTTAAATTTTAATCATGGAAAGTATGTGGGAAAATATCGTTGTTTTTTTTAATATCACGGCACTGCCTTCTTCTTGGATTGAATGAGAAAAAAAGTTATTATATAATTATCTTTTCACTCCTCTTGCTCAAAAAGTCCGTCATTGTAACGTACAAGAGCCGAGATAAAATAGCATAATAACCCCTAAGGGATAAAGTTTTTTCTTTTTTAATGTTTGTCTATTACCAATGAGCCTACTAAAACGAAAAAGTCTTTATTCATAATCACGAATAAAAACTCGCTCGACTTAATACTGTTTCTTATTCTTATTTTTGAAAATGGAACTAAAAGCATCTCTTCGGTGAAATCATAGAATCACGGGTTCGATTCCCGTCTGAGTATTGATCTGGTGCGAGTCGTATTTTTTCTAGTATATTATTTAGTATTGTATAAAAATAGCATTGTGAATGCAAAAATCTCAAATTTAAAAATTATATAGCTATTTCATCTTAATCGATTGCCAAATATCTGGAAAGATATTTCAATTGAATGTCGAGGTAATTCCTCACATTGGTGAAATAACGCTGGCTTGCAGCGTAAGAGTAGGATATACTAGAAGAAATTCGGCGATGTCACTAGTGACTCGGTAGCTCAGCGGTCAGAGCATTGGACCGGATATCCAAAGGTCGCGGGTTCGATTCCCGTCTGAGTATTGATATGGTGCGAGTCGTATTTTTTCTAGTATATTATTTAGTATCATAGACTTATTTATACTCTGTGCACAGAGTGAATCGTAGAATGCGTGTTTGTGTTGCATAGCTGCTACAGCAGAAATTAAAAAAGGTACCATGGCGCGAAATCTTTAGAATTTTTCTATAATTACAAACTGATTGAATTGTGTGACTGTAATAGAAAAGAAATAATTTTAATCTTTTGCCGTCAAGCACAAATCATTTATTTAAATCTTGTACAAAAAGTTTATGAAGTGGAGGATAGAAAAACGAGTGGATTCCGTTTACGGAAGTAGGTATAAACTATTTAATATTGTATTTTATTTTCTCGCAATCGTAGTGAAAAGTATAGTGTAACACACGACGCCCTATTGTAACTCGGTTGTAACTCGGTCATCCATTGTATCCATTGTAACTCGGTTTCTATTTATTCCCTCGCTAAAGCTCAGGAATAAAACTACCTCGTATGCAATGGGTCATTTTAGCGTCTTGTATAACAATCTACTATTGTTCAAATTTCCCATACAAAATTTTCCTATCGAATGTTTTAGGTACTTACGTATTTTTTTCGATAGCTGTTCGTGCTATGGGTACAGAAAGCTCATGTGTAGCTAAACGTATGCTTACCTACTAGACTGCCACGGTAAAATACATCACTCCCATTTTCGTGCGCAGCGTAAGTAATATAATATGTTTTATGTCAATGCTTGTGCTTGCGCGCTAAATTATGGCCCGGAGCATTCACAAAACCACTGTAGAAGGCAGACTGAGACGTTAAATTTATTTGCATAAAGCAGGAACTTTCACTTTTCTGTAAACAATAAGTACTTACTTCAAAAGTGCTTTCATATTCGTAAGACTACGTACATCCGTAATCTACCTCAACAAGGGGTTACAATGGCTCTTTGATCTATCATGCGGCAGACGTCAGCTGGACGAATTGGCGTTAGCCACGTTTTATAGAAGAAGCAAGTCAGGTTTTTATTTTGCTTGCAAGATATCTTGTCAAAGATAATTTGCCTACACCTAAACGAGACTATGTGAGCTGCAGATCCCCGCCATTTTGAAAAAATTGTTAAACTGAATCGATATTTCTTTAATATACTTATAATTATCGAACCTCACAAAATTTTATGAGAATTGGTTGAGAAATGCGAGACCGAACAGACGGACATACTAAAGCATTTTTTCCCAAGCTGAAACGGAGACGTTTCGCTATCGCTTCGCTCTCGCTTCGAGCTCGCTCGGTCAACATTGACTTATTTAGTCTTATTAATAAAAAATCTTTCAGCCCAATCGTACAAAGTACTTATAATTTCCTTGGCTCAATCAAAGCTGTATTCTCTTTTTTAATAGTAGTTTGTTACACAAGGGACGTAAGAGAGCTATTTTTACAGAACAAGATACAATTTGGCGCCCATGCGAGCGTAGCTCGCAAAGGGCGCTGCTACTTACAACCGAGGTAAGCATACTACTTTACATCATTCATGCGAGGTAAATAAAACATTTATATTGGTATGACAAAATGAATTTTTCATTAGAGAAATATTTATTAAAATTAATAGTTACAATTATTAAAAGGCAGTGATACTGGTTGGCCAGGCATGTGCACTGTTTAGATAGAACGTTCCATTTTCAAATCACTTTACAATAAAATTCAAGCATAGGGTGAATGCTTTAATTGTAAAGTACCTTCGAGCATCGCGGCTTCTAAAACGCGTCTTACTCTAAGTAAAGTACACTTTACCATTCAAGCTATGCAAAACTCCTTAGTGAACCAATTTCTTTTCTTATTAAAGTGACGAAACTTTTTACTGAAAAAAAAACAATGCACTGTGTTGCACATGCCAACTTACATACACAGCCTCTTACTATACTAGTAAATCGTAGTTTCCGAGCAGTATGATGTAAAACATTATGAAAGCCATTCTTTTTTTTAAATAAGTATTTTTGTAACATGAATGCCTTTTATTTTCCAAAGAAAAAATATATAAACTAAAGTCAAGTTTTTCCGGAATATAAAAGATCCGTTTCATCGAGAGAGAGCTTTTTATATCACATAAATAGAAGTATTTTTATATTCTTGATAAAACACTTTTATCATCTTCGATCTTTTCGTTTATCTTTAAAGTTTATCTTTTAAAAAAAATACGGGCATAAAAAAAACCCTATTCCAGTTAACAGCAGGTTTCTGAATTAAGAAAATGAAGTTGAGCAACTACTTAAGCACTTGGTTGCTTTAGTAACATTGTACTCAACTTCAATTTCCAGAAACCGGCCGATAATCATTTAGCAGGTACCCGTTTCTATAATTTTATAATCATTCAAAAGTTAGGTACGTACTGCTACTAAACTTTATAGCCAGTGTAATTAGCTTAACTTCAATAAAGTTTCGTAGTTTCATTCCAGTATCCAGTTACCTTAACTAAATATTAAGTACTTAAGTTAAGTCTTCCATCTTGAGAAACAAATAAGTTATAATTTATCCAATGCAAATAATTTAAGTTTAATGCATCAATTTTTTTTGCCTTTTTATCCAGCTGACAATAACATTTTTAGGTAGCTTTAACTTGTTAAGCTTTTAACCTTTTAAGACGGAATAAGACTTCCTTCACCTTTAGTAATAATAATGATTACTTAGGTACTACAAAATAATAAATTCGCCACGCACCCATTTGCCACCCATGTTAAATAAGGGAATTAATTAATTGGGTGACTGGAAATAATTAAAGGCGACTGTTAATGGGATACTTAAATACTAATACTGGCAGTGGTTTATTTTTTGGGCGACAAAATAACTAAACGGACGACTAACTGTGGCTTACAAAAAAAACGTAAAACGGGCGACTAAATGTGGGAGGTCAATAATTGGGAATTAATTAATTGGGTGACTGGAAATAATTAAAGTAGACTGTTAATGGGATACTTAATTACTAAACCGGGCAGCAGTTTATTTTTTGGGCGACAAAATAACTAAACGGGCAACTAACAGTGGATTACAAAAATACTTAAAACGAGCGACTACATATGGGTGACAAAAATACTGAGTGGGCAACAATTATACCAAGTAGGCAACTAAGTATATAACTGATTAAAGCTGCCCAATATTGTATTTTTAACGCGTTTTTATTAGGTTGCTTTCTCGTTTGTTTGTTTGTTTTTTGTCATCTCGATTAGGACAATAGTCCCCTTTTTCAATAAAATATATGCCAAATTTTAAATGTTTTGTGTGCCCTAAGATTGTCGCCCAAATAGTAATTTGGTCACCCGTTCTGAATAACTAGTTACTCAATTTGTATTTTAAAGTCACCCAATTCAAAATTTGTAATCGCCTTCAGTCCGTCGCCCACTTAGTATTTCAGTACGCCATTATCAGTATTTTTGATACCCAAAATGGGAATTTATTGTTAACCGATTAAAAAATACTACCCGTTAATAATGCCTCAAAATAGGGAAAAGTAAAAGTTGACCTAAATACTAGGTATCCAATTCTTATTTGAATGTGCGATTGCCGTGTATACGTTCGCAAATAAAAAGATATACTTATTGCTAACAATGTGGCAACGTGTCATTTTCTTTTATTGAGGCAATGATCTATTCTAGCGAAGCGTTACCGCAGTAAACTGAAACAATTCGGAATAGAACGTACGCAGTCATAAAACGATTGCTATAAAATCAAAGTGCCAACTTCTTTGTTCGCCCGATTGAATTAGATGAAAACCTAATAAGTAGTTCTAGCTAAGAACTTTAAATTCAATATTTGGTTCTACCCTTAGAATAATAACACCTAGAAGCCGTGTCCTCGTATGCAAAGTGAGGCAACTAATACGAAGCCAGAATGGCTTTGTTTTCAGATTTACCTATATCCTTCATACGTTACCTAATCGTAACTAAAATCCAATAATATAGTAACTAATCTAATGAATGTAGGAAAATTGAAACTGTTTTGTAGGTACTTATTCGTTATGATTAGGTAATAATGGATAATAAAAATCTGAAAATGGGGCCATTTTGGCTGTTTTAGTTGCCTCACTTTTGACAGTTCGCTTTGTAGAGAACTATCGTTCTAGGTGTTATTATTCTAAGGTTCTATCATACGGTAGCCTCGAAAAATACTGAAAAGGACCTTGGTTTTTGCATGAAATTTATAATTAACTAGAAAAAATCTAGTCAACTTGTTATATAGGTAAGATGCTACTTATAGGCAACATTTTTCAAATTTCGGTGTTTCTAGGTAGCTAGGTAGCTAAATATTTTGATTGTGTAATACTTATTCTGCATTGTTATTATTATTACTAAATTAAATTATTACTACTTATAGATAAAAATAGATTACATTATAACCCTGGTAAAAAAAACTTTCAAAACAGCAACTTTTCTTTAGAAAAGACTTTGTGTAGGTAAAGAATCAAAACAGCGACTATTCTTTAGAAAAGTTTGTGTAGGTAAAGAAAAAAAAATAGACGTTGAGTCAGCATATCGCCCACGCCGACTTATATTTGAAAATTTAATTTATATTTCTAACATTGTCTCATTCAGAAAAATCATTATTATTATCCCCGTCAATTGGTAATGCGCTGGATCCTTGTCACATTAACATCCAAGTTGACGTGATCCGCAACTAAAAGTGTCATGAAACAAGAAAATTCTAATAGGTAAGTACCTAATCTAATATATTATTGATTGAATTATTATTTTCAATAAGATCTATTTATTTATATACAAGGTCTATTTATATACAAATTTTACAATTATTTTTCGTTTTTGAGGTTAAAATCATGGCCGCCAGGCGCATTACCAATTGACGGGGATAGTACTGAGAGTGGCTCCCAAAAGGTATAATAATACTAGAATACCTTGTTTCTTATGTTCATTAAATAATCTTCTGTTATGTTCATCGATTTTTATTTTCAAACCATTTTAGGATACTTACCTTAATCTATTAGGAGATATAAATCCTTTTCATGTAGATACCTACACTTCAGTCACCATCACCAAAGCTTCCGGACATGGTACTTACAACATTCTAAAATCAGAAGCTCAAAGTCCCATAATACAGGATTAAAAACCTTTAAACTACGTGTTTTTAATTACTATTTTTAATCACATCCAACAACCACCAAGCAAGCAACATAAAAGGAAAATCGGAAAACATACTCGTAGATTATATCTGCGCATCACATCCAACAACCACCAAGCAAGCAACATAAAAGGAAAATCGGAAAACATACTCGTAGATTATATCTGCGCATCGCATCCAACAACCACCAAGCAAGCAACATAAAAGGAAAATCGGAAAACATACTCGTAGATTATATCTGCGCATCACATCCAACAACCACCAAGCAAGCAACATAAAAGGAAAATCGGAAAACATACTCGTAGATTATATCTGCGCATCACATCCAACAACCACCAAGCAAGCAACATAAAAGGAAAATCGGAAAACATACTCGTAGATTATATCTGCGCATCACATCCAACAACCACCAAGCAAGCAAAATAAAAGGAAAATCGGAAAACATACTCGTTGATTATATCTGCGCATCACATCCAACAACCACCAAGCAAGCAAAATAAAAGGAAAATCGGAAAACATACTCGTAGATTATATCTGCGCATCACATCCAACAACCACCAAGCAAGCAACTTAAAAGGAAAACATACTCGTAGATTATATCTGCGCATCACATCCAACAACCACCCAGCAAGCAACTTAAAAGGAAAATCGGAAAACATAATGTACCACATGACTGATCCGAAAGTTGCAAAACCACTGCGCCATCCTACGAACAGTGTCTTTGTTCGTAGGCGCCATCGATCTCCTCGTAGCCTATAAAAATATTAATTAAGGAAGAAGAAGATAATATTAATTACTTTTTCACTCCTCTTGCTCAAAAAGTGCGTCATTGTAACGTACAAGAGTCGAGATAAAATAGCATAATAAGCCCTAGGGGATAAAGTTTTTTCTTTTTTAATGTTTGTCTATTACCAATGAGCGTACTAACACGAAAAAGTTTTTATTCATAATCACGAATAAAAACTCGCTCGACTTAATACTGGGGGTCTATTACGAAAAGTTTAATGCGATACACGCGGCTGCGTCCGTGCTTCGTTCTGATTGATTCCTATTTCAAAGCACTTGCGTATGCGATATTGCAAAGTGATTGCGTAAATTTGACAGTTTCTCTCTAGTGGATCCGTCCTTATTCGTTCAATAGACTATGGACTACGATAGCTACATTGAAAATATTTGTAATAACTATAACCGACGAACTGCGGACGACTATCGTGACCTAGTTTCGTAATAGGCCTCCAGTTTCTCATTCTTATTTTTGAAAATGGAACTAAAAGCATCTCTTCGGTAAAATCATAGACTTATTTATACTCTGTGTACAGAGTGAATCGTAGAATGCGTGTTTGTGTTGCTTAGCTGCTACAGCAGAAATTAAAAAAGGTACCATGGCGCGAAATCTTTAGAATTTTTTTATTATTACAAACTGATTGAATGGTGTGACTGTAATTGGAAAGAAATAATTTTAATCTTCTGCCGTCAAACACAAATCATTTATTTAAATATTGTACAAAAAGTTTATGAAGTGGAGGAAAAAAAAACGAGTGGATTCATTTACGGAAGTAAGTAAGTAGGTATAAACTATTTAATATTGTATTTTATTTTCTCGCAATCGTAGTGAAAAGTATAGTGTAACACACGACGCTAAAACCCATTGTAACTCGGTTTCTATTTATTCCCTCGCTAAAGCTCGGGAATAAAAATACCTCGTATGCAATGGGTACTTTTAGCGTCTTGTATAACAATCTACTATTACTTAAAAGGAGATCCTGAGTCCTGACATCCTGAGCACTAGCTAAGATAATCATGTAGGTACTTACCTATACGGTTAATTTTTAAATAAATATATCTAAAAATTAAATAAGTGTATCTGCTCTTCCCTATTCTAATCGAGTATGTAAAGTTTCAATATAATAATTGGTCAAGATATTGAGGTTTGTTTTTGTCCCAAAATTTTACTGATTTCTTGATTAAGGCATAGAATTACACGCGCGTAACCAAAAGAGACTATCTTGTTTACCTATTTAAATAATGAAAAGAATGAATCTGCGCACGTGTCTTGCTATTTTGTGAGTTTTTTTCAGATATTTTCAGACTATAAATTTTTTAGATATTACTTACTTAAAAATTAACGGTGTAGGTATAGTTACTGAATAAAAAGGTGTTTTGTAATTTTGAATAGCCCACCAGCCAGCGTTCGTTTGGTTCGAAGGTTTGGTCCTTTTACAAGTTGAAGATGTTATGTCGCTCGTCAAGATGTGGCACGATCCGACAAGGCTCTCGAGCGGAGTGGCCCAAGGGATGGCCCAGGGGTGGGCCAAACCTGACCCGTAATATCTTTAAAAAATTGTAGCAAGTGGTGGCAAAGGATAATCTCCATTATGCTGTTACTCATTTGTGAAGTCGAAGAGACTTTTTATTTTTTTTATTTTTCACGCAACCGAAAACTCTGAACTTTTTTCTATTACTAAGGGAGCTTTTATTCTTACGGTTACCTATAAAAAAATATTCAGCCAATTTGTTTTTTTTTCGGACATTCCCCATTGCTTGAAATCATTAAATATTATCAATTAAGTTAATTGGAACCTGCGAAACAGGCTGTTAAGCTTGTTCTTTTAGAAAATTTACCTGTAGTAAATATTGTAAAATAACCAAATCACCACAGTTTATATATGAAGTGCTCTCGGAACAAATGACAAATTATAAGTATTTGGTTTATCTTTGGTTGCTTAGTTAAATTACCACAAAGCCATGATAGTTTCGATCGAAAATGTTATCATGTGAATGATTTCATTTTATTCGCTCGTGTACCAAGCGCTTTTCTAAGGGGATTGTCAACCACGTGGTCTCCATACAAACGGCGATAACGTTTCCCACCCTCTAAACCTTAACCTACAGCAATAAATTTTTGGTATGTTTTTGAAATGCCTAAAAACTAGGGCTGTACGTTTTGATTTTTTAAATATCTATAATAGATTTCGAAATATTTGCATTTTAGTGATTTCATACAAAACACAGAAGTGCCAATATTTTCAAATCTTCAATGAATATTTTATATATTTTTAGGCATTTCAAAAACACCAAAAATTCATTGCTGTAGGTTAAGGTTTAGAGGGTGGGAAACGTTATCGCCGTTTGTATGGAGACCACGTGGTTGACAATCCTCTTAACATGGACTAGGTAGGTGCAATGAGGATCAGAAACAGGTTTGAATCCTAAGTTTTATTGGTATATACAAACACTTATTCATAGCTATGAAACTTCGTAAAAGATTTTAGAAATGGTTGAATTGGGTTTTGAAGGAAATGCCAAGCTCAATGCAATATGTGCTTTATCACCTACGACAAAAGGATCGCGTACGTCTCGATGACGTCATAAATGACCCCCCCAAAATAACAGTGTTTTAGCTCGAATTAGCTCGTATAGCTTCTCAGGTTTAAGAGATATCGTAAAAATTTCTTCACAGTTAATCATGTGGTGGCATAAGCTTTCTGATAAGCCACTAAACAAAAATCGTTACTGATCCTCATTGAAATTTTTTATGCAACAAACTTTCATGTTTGAGTGTTTTTCTGTTACCTACCTACCTAATGAAAAAAGTTTTCCCACCCCTGGGCTGAGTGTTCACATCTTCGTAACGGTCTATAGCTCTTCAAACTTCCTTGGGTCCTTTTCGAGTGCGATTCAAAGCTTGTTCTGAATGTCTACTTTTTGTAACAAAACGAATCTTGAATAGGAGATGCCTGTTTGAGAATTTGGGTGAATGGCATGGTATGTTTGTTTATTTTTTAAACTACTATGTCGCACAACGTACGAAGCGTGGCGGTCAAGTAGTTAAAGACAGCAGTCTATTTTCATATTAACAAGGTAACTTTGAAGCCTTGGTTCTCCGCCAAGGATTGACCTAGCTGTGATCTGATGATGGCTATCCAGGGAGTGAATGGAGGAAATTCAGATCACACCCAACTGATCTGATCAGCATTCTGAGAGATATAAGGATCAGAGTTTTCAGATCTGTACCTCCTGTATAAGTAAGTATATAAACTAAATACCTAACTAATTGTACGTTTATGCACGCTGAAATTTTAATTATTTGGTTCCCGCCGTGGGGTGGGGTGGTTCCACTCATGATTACAAGCAACTTTTACTATGGGGCAACTCTCCTCCTCGCAAAAAAAATCAGCTGTTCCATACATTAAGGTTGAGTAGGTAGGTACTGCACTTGTGTATGGAACAGCGGATTTTTTTTTCGAGGAGGAGAGTTGGCCCCATAGTAAAAGTTGCTTGTAATCATGAGTGGAACCACCCCACGGCGGGAACCAAAATGATTAAAATTTCACGCTGTATACTTACTTCGCTTATTTTGCAACAGAGTGTAGAAATATTTTTTAATGAATTTCTAATCAGTCAGAGAGCTAGTATTTTATTCATTTCAATTTAATTTTCATACCCCAACCCAATATCACGGCTCGTATCGGGACGAATCGATGAATTTCTGTGAAAGATGCTTCTATAAGATCTCAATCTTTCGATATGGATCTCAATATGGAACTCACATCAATATTTTAATACGCTGGCCTTCAAAACTTAGTAGGTGTACCACACTTTCTAAATGGAAGAGAGTTTTGAATTAAAAAAACGTTTAATTTCAAAGAAGGTTATTGATATTATTTAAAGATGAATTTAATTCTCTTATTTCGAAAATTATTTCATGTGTATTTTCAAAGTTATTACAATTTTAAAAATGTGGTAGGTACTGTTTTGAAGGCCAGTGTCTTCGATCCCTGATCGAAGACCAGTGTAGTAAGGTAAGGTAAGTTAAGGAACTAGACTTCGGCGATGTCACTAGTGACTCGGTAGCTCAGCGGTCAGAGCATTGGACCGGATATCCAAAGGTCGCGGGTTCGATTCCCGTCTGAGTATTGATCTGGTGCGAGTCGTATTTTTTCTAGTATATTATTTAGTATTGTGTAAAAATAGCATTGTGAATGCAAAAATCTCAAATTTAAAAACTAGACTACGTTACCTGAAGTGATATTTGAACTCAACATAGTATCTACAGATACCTAAAATACTAAAAATTAAAATAAATTATATATAATCGCCAAAGCAACAGCTAACTAACAAGCTCCGAACTGTCAATGAGTTTCAGTTGCGCTCATGTTTGTTGCCCTTTAGTTATAAGTATTTAATACCCGGTAGGTAGGCCCTTGTCACAACCGCGTGGCAATGTGATTAAAGAAACATCACTAAACCCATTCCAACCCCAAGTTAACAACTGATTGGCCCATATCTACATAATATAGTGTATTGTATGTAGGCATAAACTTGAGAACCCCAACACGTTGTCTGTCATTAGCAGTAGTCTCAGGACGGAAACTAATTACGAAATCTGCCTTTGTTGGCGAGTTTATTGCTGCTTCGCAATAGTTTCAGTAGGTACCTATAACAAGAATGACATGTAGATAGAAGTAATGTACATACTAATTTAGTATAGGGAACTCGATCACAAAATACATACCTACAGCCCGAGCGCCGCCGCCGCCACCACCCGCCGCGAGCGCCGACCCCGCGAGCTGCGCGTCTCCCGCCCGCGCCCCGCTGCCGCCGCCCTCTACGCCGGTGGCGCCACCGCCTGTGACGAGTGTGCCCGCCAGCTGTCAGCGCGACTTTGCTGCTGTTGCTGCTACTAAATCAAGTTTGCGGACGCAGCAGCAAACTCTCGTCGATAGGAAAGCCCCTTCGCTGAATGCCGTCGTACCGGGCCAAGATGAAGACGGTTTCCTCGAGGTTCGGAACAAAAAGCGACGTCGTCAGCGAGAGAGCAAGAACCACCATGGCACCGCACCGACAGGGCCCAACTTCCTGCTGCGAGCTGCCATACCGACCACGGCCGTGTACCTGTCCCGCCTGCACCATACCACCACAGTGCAGGACGTGATCGAGTACATAAAGAAGAAATCCAACTTTTGTTTGAGAGTTCAGCCACTGGAGTCGCGCCATAATACCAATTTTAAGGCGTTTGTGGTGCGCATCCCGACAGCAAGGCTGGACCTCTTCATGAAGGAGGACTTCTGGCCGCAGGGCGTGGTGTACAGGCGCTTCAGAGGGACGCTGCCTTGTGCCACCGATTCGACACACAAAGTGTCTACTTGATTTTTTTACTAACATATGTTTTAAGTTATTTACTAACAACATTGTTTTATAAATTATATATGCTTAGTTTTTAAGGTATATATATCTATGGGTCATCGATGCCTGAATATAAATAAATAAATTAAATTAAATTAAATTAACCTACCAACCTCAAATAGTGCTATGTCTACGCAAAATAAAACCGCAAAACGATGTACACTTGTCCAGCAAAGCCGTTTAGTACACGTATACTTAAGGTGAAAACAAAATTTTGGACCCGCAGTTCTTAAAAAAATTTCCCTTTAGGAGAGGCTGTTATGGTGTCATCTTTTTTTTGTATGGGGAAAAAAAATATTTTCTTAACCCTATCGTGTATGGTATCGAATGAAAGAGCTTTTTGAGCCGGTTCTAAAAATATATCACATCATTATAATATTGAATACAATATAATATTGTCTTAAATTAAACCAAAAAACATTTTCAAAACATAGCAAGTTTGGGCTCCTTCAAATCCGATGTAGTTGAATATTTTTTTGTAAAATACACCTTATAAGATATATAATATTCTCATATCAAATCACAAGAAAGCAATTTTGAAAATATTAACATTTAGTAATATTTTTTTAAAATTTTAGCCCAAACATACGTATGTATGGGATTTTTGGAAATTGATTTTTGGTTTAATTTAAAGCAAGTGCTGAAATGTAATTATGTGATATATTTTTAGAAACAGCTTAGGAAAGCTCTTTCATTCGATATCACACACGATAGGTTTCAGAACAAACACTTCTTTTATTATTTAAAATCACTTTGTAAGCTTTGTAATAGTAAAAAATTTAAAAAAAATACCAAATGTCAATATTTTCAAAATGGCTTTCTTAGATCAGTTATGAGAATATTATATCATTTGAGGTAATATGTTATGAAAAATAATTCAACCATATTGTATCTATAGGAGCCCAAACTTGGTATGTTTTAAAAATGTTTTTTGGTTTAATTCAAAACAAGTGGATGTAGGTAATGTAACGATGTGATATTTTTTTTAGAACCGGCTCAGCAAGCCCTTTTATTCTATACCATACACGATAGGTTTTAGAACATTTTTTTTCCCTATACAAAAAAAAAGATGACACCATAACTCCTCTCCTAAAGGGAAGACTTTTTAAGAACTGCGGGTCAAAAATATTGTTTTGACCTCAAGTATACGTGTACCAAACGGTTATGCTGTAGGTACATCGATTTGCGGTTTTCCATTAATTTTGAGCTTGTATTAGTTGTAGGACGACCAATGGCGAAGTGGGTTGCGCATCGCAGTTCGTAAGGATTAGTTATGGGATGGGTGACCAAAAAAAAACCGACTTCAAAAAACCTACCTATAAAAAGCAAGAAATAATATTCGTAATAATAAAAATACGTCTATTGAAGTCGGGTGGGGCTGGAGTACAAATTCTTTTTTTTTATTCTAAAAGCCCCACCCGACTTCAATAGACGTATTTTTATTATTACGAATATTATTTCTTGCTTTTTATAGGTACTTAGGTTTTTTGAAGTCGGTTTTTTGTTTTTTTAAACAATTTATTATTTTTTTATTTTTGGTGTAGGTACCTTGTAGGTAAGGTATATTATATACTTATGTAGAAAAATCGGCTCAGCCAAACGTAAGATAATCGCGGAGAAACATTCTTAAATACGGGTCAAACTGAGAACCTCCTTTTTTAAGTCGGTTAAAAAACTACACTTAAGATATCCCTCTTCCAACAAAAAAATAATTATCTTATTCAGAATACTAAATAATATACTAGAAAAAATACGACTCGCACCAGATCAATACTCAGACGGGAATCGAACCGACTCACCGACGACAGTGACTCGGTAGCTCAGCGGTCAGAGCATTGGACCGGATATCCAAAGGTCGCGGGTTCGATTCCCGTCTGAGTATTGATCTGGTGCGAGTCGTATTTTTTCTAGTATATTATTTAGTATTGTGTAAAAATAGCATTGTGAATGCAAAAATCTCAAATTTAAAAATATCTTATTCAGTTCATAAACAAAGAAGTAATACGACCAATCATCGAGGTAATTCACACAAAATCATACTATTTTCGTGCTTTTTTCAAAATTACTTGAAAAGTACTGAACCGATTTCCAAATTTTAAAAAATGGGACCAACTTGGGAGTGTACTTAATGTAATAACGTTTGAATCATTTCAATCGGTCCAGCCGTCTTCGAGTAATCGGTGGACATACACAAAATATATATATATATATATATACAGACGAACATAGAACCTCCTCCTTTTTTGGAAGTCGGTTAAAAATATATTCTCCATTCTTCGAAGGCATGTTGATCCCGGATGCATTTCGTGTCGTTAACACCCACTCTTTTAGCGAAAATATTGTCACATCGTCAACTTACTTTATTAACGAAAATATTGTCACATCGTTAACTTACTTTATTAACGAAAATATTGTCACATCGTTAACATACTTAAGTACTTACCTACTCTTTTATCGAAAATATTGTCACATCGTCAACATACTTAAGTACTTACCTACTCTTTTAACGAATATATTATTGTCATATGGTCAACTTACACTTAGGGTAATATGCCTAGTTAACCGGCCGCCCCCTGTTATCCGGCCCCCCAACAGTTTTTCGAATAAAATAAGAAATTCGTGGCAATTTCTTAACAATTTGGATATTTTCCTGGCAGCACTGTTATCGATCTATCGAATGGTATGGACGCCACTAGCGAAACGTTACGTAATATTTTATAATTTGTGTTTCACGTTGAAGCCTACCGCATCTGGGTCGATTTCGCAAGTGGAGATAAAAAAAAATTAGTGGAGAGCTCTTGCCAAATAGTCAATATTGTCCTTCAGGGCATCGCAGGGCCGGAAACTGGCACTTTACCCTACTCTTTTAACGAAAATATTGTCACAACGTCAACTTACTTACTCTTTTAACGAATATATTGTCACAACTTCAACTTACTTTTTTTTTACCCGACTGCGGGTTATGTTTTTCGCGCGTATCTTGTAAGTATGTATGTATGTATGTTTGTATGTAATATTCTTTATTACCTCATATCTTTTAAACGTTTGAACGGATTTCTATGATTAAGATATCGTTAGATTTGTCTTCTCAGCCCAAGTGTTCTTAAGAAGGTGGCGTTATAAAAAAACCAACATGGCGGCTGTACGGTGCTATTATACGTAGGTAGTGAAAAAAAAATTTTTTTTTAGAATAAGTACTGCAATATGGGTGTCAAATTAAAGGGCTTATTATAAAGATTTCAAAAAGGTATATCATGACCGTAATATATAATAACTAAAAAGAGACAAATAAAAAAATAAATTTAAAAATTTAAAAAACCCGCCTGCATAAAAAAAACAAGTCGACTGAAAAGATGGAAACAAGATTAAATAAATATTAAAGGCAACATGTCATAATAACATGCAGTCGGAGGCATATAATTCAATCATTCATAATGTCACTTTTTTTATGCATGCCTCCGATCCGACTGCATGTTATTATGACATGTTGCCTTTAATATTTATTTAATCTTGTTTCCATCTTTTCAGTCGACTTGTTTTTTTTTTATGCAGGCGGGTTTTTTAATTTTTTTAACGAAAATATTGTCACAACTTCAACTTACTTTTTTAACGAAAATATTGTCACATCTAAAACGTAGTGATTATTTCCTCTGTGGTCACATCGTCAATTAATACTTTTTATATTTTAACGACATATAATTTATTCTTTACTCTAAGAGAAAGGTACCTATACAGGTTGGAGTGTGTGATTTCACATAAAATAAACCTTTTGCCCCAGCAACATGTGTGGTTAACGACAACATAATTTAAAACAATAGCTCCCATTGTTTTGGACCCCAAAATAAATCCTGCTTTTACTATTTGGTATTGTTTACCTACATAATAACTTTGGTTTAACAATCCCATTAGCTTGACCGTTCCTATTCTCCAATTGCTACGTCCATACCAGTGCGCTTTCGTGTTCATTTTTACCTTTTCGTCTGATGCATGCGTGAAGCGTTATAGCGCATGCAACAAAAATTTTACAACTTGTGGGCGTTTAGTATACATGCCTACAAAAATCAATAAAAATATCAAAATGTATGAAACAGCTGATTTTTTTTCAGGATTTCAGAGTTGATCTCATATTAAAAGTTGTTCAGTTTGATGGTCCAAGTCCAAAGAAACGGTTTACCCACTTTTGGTTCACTGTATTTTTGAGATAACACTTCATTTAATTAAAGTCGTCGCAAATCGACAGCAAATAAAATTAAATCTTTTAACTCATGCTTTCCATGCATCTTGTTCCCCAAACTACGAAAAGGTCAGAAAAAAACAATTGTGTATTTTTCCATTCCGGATTTTAGATATACGCCTACCTATATTTTAATCCGATTTATGCTGAGGTTTTTCTTCTATTTACTAAAATAATGTGAAACAATGCTTAGGAAAAGTATAAACGGACTCATTTAATTTTAATGAGTCGAATCCAGCTGGGGGCAAAATGTGTGGGCATTGTGTGGGTGATAGGTAAAACATGCCTTTGTACTTGAATAATTGTTGCTTGTATATTATTATTAGGTAGGTAAGTAATAACAATTATTAGAAAAGCTGTTGTAGAATTTTATTATAAATTGTCAAGTGCAAAAAAATAAGTTAGTAAGTAGGTACCTATCTATCTATCTAGTTATGGATTTAACGTACACGGTTAAATAAAACCTTGGTTAACCTTAGTTTCTTTTTTGTTTTGTGCATTTAAAAAACTTTGTAGGTACTTATTAGATTATCTCCTCGTACCTACCAAAATCTTTTTAAAAATGCCAGATTTACATTTATCCCCACTTTTCTAACGTACATCTTTAACACAATTCCTTAAAAGGTTTTAATAATAAATTATTTGAAGATTGAAGTGTTTATGTCGAGGTTCTGACGTAAAACTTCACAAACATCTCAAGTCCCCGAGTGAAAAGGAGTTTTTTATTAAGGCGGTTGTATGACCGAAAGTGGCGCCATCAGAGGTTTTAATTTAATAAGTTATTAATAGAAAAAGATTTTCATAATGTTTATCGTGGAGATTTTAGGGACCATGGTCTAGTATTATTAGAAGGTATCACTACCAGCCCTCGTAGTCATTCGTAGAAGTAGATAGCGAATGTGTCAAAAACGGCCACTTTTAGCAGTTTTGCTATCTACTTCTAGGAGTGACTACGAGGGAATGTAACGATACCGTCTAAAAATATTAGACTGTGGGCCCTAAAATCTCCACGATAAACATTTTTAAAATTGTGTATTAGAATTATAATATTAAATATAATAGGGATGTTGACTAATGAATAAAATAACGAAATACTAATAAAAATCGTAAACATATTAAACTTTTAGAGTAGCTTGTATACTTCTTGGTTTTATATATTGCATATTATTTGTTTTATGACCCTTCAAAGTTGGGTGGACAAGTCCATTTAAAAAGTATAAAATTTATTAAAATAAATGATACCTTTAATTAGTCCGTAAAATGTATAGCAAATTTGTCGAAGAAACCATTTTGATAAACACAATATTTAATATAGCTACTGAACAAATTTCCTATGCGTTGCATACAAACTAGCACAGCGTGACGTCATAACGTGCAAGCCATTAGTATGGAGCGTTTTTGATCGAGTCCATTTGTGTGCATTTCACACTGTGATATCTCGGGCAGTTTTCATGCTAGCGAATTAATTCTTTTACCAATGTTTCTTTTTTTGAGAGGTAATTTATGTAACATAAAATAAAAAAAATAGTCAACATCCCTATTCACCGCGGCGCCACTTTCGCTCAGGGTACCACCTTAAAATCCCTCGGGCTTGTATGTGTCACCCCGTTCTTGCCAAACACAATTGGAACTTAATACGAGTTTCTTTTCAGTCTAATATTTCTCACCCAATTTTTTTGCAGAGGGTCGAACTCTGAAGAAATTGGGTAGAGATCGATTGTTAAACTTTTAATTATGTTTTTGCAACTTAATAAACGTGACAACAAATTTTGTAAATTACAATGACAATTTGATTTACTCTGCGGTGTTTAAAGTTATGAGTAGTTTGATTCTCTTTTCAAATTGATTGGCACAATGGATAAAAATTGTCATGGTAATTTAATATTGTCACGTTTATTGAATAAGCGTATGATTTTAATTAAGCTTTAAGAATCGGATATTTTGGCAAGCTTGATCTTCGTATTTTAGTTTTTATTAGGCCTAAAAATCAAAATGTCTATGAAGCAAAATGTCTACTTAGTAAATTGTCTAAAACGCAGAATGACTAAACAGTAGTTTGTCTAATGATGAAAAAGGTCTAAATTGCAAAACGTCTAAGTTCCAAATTATTCTGGTATTAACTTCATTGTCAGTACCTAGATACCTATAGAAATTTGGTCGCCCGTTCTGAATAACTTTACTCAATTTGTATTTTAAAGTCATTTAAGGGATAATTAATTATTAGGTATGTATTTTATTTGTTATTTTAAACAAATCATTTTCTGTAAAAGACGAAAAGTTTATGAATCTACTTCTGAAACTTACTGTGCCTTGTTACTTTTCTCAACATTGATATTAGGTACTTACTTAATTAAAAGTTTAAAGATTGTTAGGTACTTGTTTAAAACATGGTAAAGTTTTATTGAATAGGTATGTAATGTAAGGTACCTTCATTATTTCAAGTTGGCGAAACTTAACGTCACATCAACTCTAACATAAAAGCATCATAACATTGAAAGGAAGGGCCACTCTATAAAACAATATTTTCTTCAAAAATTTTTCAATCATAAAAAGAAATATATTTCTTTAGTATAATTTTACCCTCCTATTAGACGAGTACCTACATAAGTAATGACTTGAGTAAAACTTGCAATTTTCAAATGCTTCTAATATAATCCCTATATTCTCATCGAGTCACACTGATACGAGTCACACTGTGACTGGTTGAGAAAAAAAATCGCAACGAGTAACAGGGGTGACTTGTTGCGATTTTTTATTCTCATGTAGTAACACTGGTTCATATAGGTACAGTGTGACTCGTTCGGAAAAAAAATCGGATCGGGTCACACTGTTATCCGATGCGTTTATTTTTTCCGAACGAGTCACACTATAGATGCTATAGATGAACCGTTTTACTAGATGAGAATAATAATTCGCATCGAGTCACACTGTTAGATACTCGTTGAGAATTTTTTTCTCAACCAGTCACAGACAGTGTGACTCGATGAGAATAAGGATAAAATCACATGCAATTTATGTTTACGTGCAGTTTTGGTGCATTAAAATTAATTTATAAATACCTAAAATTGCAAGTTTTATACTTAAGTCATTGCTTACTCACTCGTCTATAAATACGAGGGAATTAAAACTAACTTACACGTGACTTGCCGCTTGCGAAGATATAAGTTTTCTTAATTGAACCAGCAAGTTGGCGTGAAACACGATCTCGATTTGTTTTTCTTGATTGCTTAGAAAACTTGTCTCGCTTTATATTAATCTAATGTTTCTTGCCAATATACCGAGTTAAGGGAAGTTGTATACTAATTATAGTACTTATACCTAGCAAGTTCCGGTGAGGTTCCAAAAATTAAAAAAAAATATTAAAGAAATTCTGTTTTATTTTTCTATAAAACCTTTTCTAGAATCAGGTAGAACCAACTAGAATTAAATAATACTCTAAATATTCTTTTGATGCAATCATATAACTTAAAAATAACACCACCAAATATAAATACCTACAAACACCAAATATCACCAATATCTGCTGTTGAATTAATGATTTATCATACAAAATAAAATCAATAAGCACGCAAAAACCGGCATCATCATTACAAGAATATTATGAAAGTTGTACAAATCTTAAACTAAGCATAAATCCGGTTTACTGTTCTTGATATTAATTAAAATAAATTAGGTTTTAATTAATTATTATGTGAAAATAAAGCATTATCTTATCCTAATTTTCCAGTTTCCTTAATAATTATCTTCAATATCTACTATTGAAGTAATAATTAACATGTCAATGATAAAATCCGGGATCATGGGCGTAGCGAGGTAAGTGCTGCCCCCCCTTAGAAGAGCGGTCGAGCTTTATAGCTTGCGACGCAATGATATTAAACGTAAAGATATGTTATGCGCCAACATCATTGCTATTTAAAACAGCGTAAAGGTACTATAGACACACACATTGGCCGCTGCATGCGCATTGGCTGCCAATTGACAGCGCGTTAGCTGTCTCCTTCACTCCCACACGCAAAGCAGACATCAGCTCGCTCTTTGTACAATATGGCCGAATAAAGTAATAGAAAATACATATTTTTATTAAATACAGTACTTACGTGTGAAATAAAGCATTTTTCCGACCTCTGACCGTTGCTGTATAATTTGTACATCGTCTAAAGACGCAAGTAGCCATTTTTTTATGGTATTTCACAATTTTATTGCGTCTGATTGACGAGAGCCGCGTGTGTTACCGTGTCGCGAGACTGTGCCTGACTAATTGAAAGTCGGGCAATTACCTGACTTTCGTCTTGCCATTGTGAAGCGCGGGTAACCTATCTTTACATTTAATATCATTGTTGCGACGCGTCTTATAAGACCTAAGAAACTAACAGGCTTCAAGGCTGGCTTGTGAAATATACAGTCCTAGCTACGCCTTTGTATATTACGGAATAACGATCGTTATCAAGGGCGTCGCCAAGAGTGGGCAGGGGGGGAGCTGCCCCCCCCCCCCCCCCCCCAGAGGCTAAAAAATGTAGCCAACTGCAAAATAACCAAAGTCCCCCGCCCATCTCAAAAAATTTAATAAATTCACTAGGTGCTCTTTCTTGACTGTACTAAGGACCTAGCTAAAGTAACATTGGCAAATCTTCGTTATCGCTTCGCTTTCGACACATGTATGGGATTGACATAAGGTTTCGTTAACAATCGAATTTTAAAACGACATATCCATACATGTTTCGAAGCGAAGCGATAACTGTTACTTTCGCTAGGGGGGCTGTACCTACAATTCATATTTTTCTCATCCTCTTTAATATTAACTTGCCCCCCCCCCCTTGGCCATGGGCTAGCGACGCCCTTGATTTTTTTTTATTTATTTATTAAGGTTAACAACAGCTCATAAATTTGTAATGAATTACTTATATAAGTAAGTTACATACATATTATTGCATTTTAATGAAGCCAATAAAAGTTAACCACAAGTTACATTTTAGTACTTAGTGAAAACGGTTTACAAATATTGCGTCTACGAGCCCAAAGATAACTAATGTGATGAAAAGTGATATACAATGGATAATTTGCTTTCCCATGTTAACATGGTACACTACAGTTACACTTATACTAATGACACTTTAGAATCAATAACTTATACAAAACTTATAAAGGAGAGAAAAAAAAAATATTGTGCAGTTAGCCGCATATAGATTCTTTTCTGAGTTACCTACTTGTTACATTGAATGACATAGTAAAGCAAAGTAAGTTCCTTTGACACTTATTATCGTCGATCGTTATAAAGTACCTAGTTATCCACAAAGAATAAATTGTACCTACAATCCTACATGTCTTATACTTACAAAGAGAAAATCTATATTAATAAGAAGTAATATTTTAAAAGCGTTTTATGTTCTCGGCTCACCCTCGTGTCTCCGAGGAAATCTCCTGACTGACCTAACGTCGTTTGCGTGATAGAGAGTGCATCCTCTGGGACTAGGTACCGCCTACCTACTCTATTATATTTTCAATTGCCAAAAACACAATGACATTGGTACCTATTCGAATATCGGGAAATCTATTCTTATAATGCACTGACAATCGGTTTTTTACCGTGCCGACATTGTAGGTATGGTGTGGCGCTCTCTTCCATAATGCTACGTCCACACCAGTGTCACCAGTCTTTAACCGAAAGTGGCGCCCTCAGAGGTTTTAATAAAGTTTTTGAGGTATCTTTAGGGCTCATAGCACAGAATATATATATAGGTAAGCTCAAAGTCTGGTATTTTTAGAAGGTATCATCACAGAATAAATAATAGCACAAGTGTATCACTACATTCCCTGGCAGTCATCCGTAGAAGTAGATAGCAAATGTGTTAAAAACGGCCACTTTTAGCAGTTTTGCTACCTACTTCTAGCAGTGACTACGAGGGAATGTAATGATATCGTCTAAAAATACTAGAAATAGGCCCTAAAAATTAAATAGAATTTACCGCGACGCCACTTTCGGCGAACAGCTATTGAAAAAATAACGCGCGTAAAAACATTAGAAAAATTAGGTACCTACCCTACCTATGGGAAATTTGAACAACGCCATCTATCGCCGAAAAGCGAAATGAAATATTCGAAAGCTTTTTCTCGTTAGGTGTTCGTGCACAAGGTAATCTACAGTTCGCTTTCAAGTTCATCTTGCGTCTTCAATCAAGCGCTTGCAATTACAACCTTTTGATGTTCCTTCCCGTTCCTGCGATTTCTAAGCTCTCTCTTCAAGATTGACATCTTTTCCCTTCGATCATCAATTTGGCTGATTCACAAATCGTCCACCAGTTGTTTGCTATCAATTTTTGGATGTTGGAAGCAATGATACCTACTTATATCATTTCGTAATTAATGTAAATTTTTCATCTAACACATTTTGGTGGGTAAGTAGAAGATTTGAGTAGGTACCAAGTTCAATCAGATTGGTAACTACTTTCCGACTTGCTATCAAATATTATCTGAAGACGCTCCTCAACCATAACAGATTGTAATTTCTGTTGGCAAATTAACGCTCGATGTATGGGCATATTTTTCAACTGCACTGCCAAGCTCTTGCAAAATAAATCATATTCATTTTCAGTGGGCGGTTCCCTATTATCGCTTATCGCTTTCAAATGCCTTAAAGCCTTTTTTATAGGCACAAATTGGCGTCTTTTCCGAAATTTTAGAGCACGAGACCTACCGTCATCGTCGCTACGGTGGTCATTGGTGGCCTGAGACAGTCCGCTATTTTCTTCGAGAGTTTCTTGCCCTCCTTCCTCTATTTCCTGTACTTCCTCGACTTGCTCATAATCTGCCACCTGCCAATGCTCCTCTACGCTAGTATTTGTTACTTGGTCTGTGTCTACGTAGGTCTGTAAATAAAATTTAATTATTATTGTTTCAGATTCCACAAAGTGAAATCAAATGGAGAAATGCTTCTACAAGCTGTGGAATTTCCCAAATTGCTGTGGCGTTATGAATGGAAGCTAGTAACTACCATGCCAAATGGTGTTAACACAGAATAACTATAGTACAAGTGTGTTACTTTGATTAACAAAAAAAATACACTGGGCTGCAAAGAAAACGGGTCACCCACCACGTTATTTTCATACAAATATCAAGAAACATGCTCACTTCACCGTCTTAAGTATTGATTCAAATCCGTTCAGCTGTTTGATAGATATGAGGTAGGTAATAAAGAATATTACATACATACAAACAAACACAGTATACAAGATACGAGCAAATAACTCTCTTGCTTGCAGTCGGGTAAAAAAACCTCTCTGCAATGATTTACTTATATTATGTCGATGGATGATAAAAACCTCTTGATTTCCTCAAAAAGGAATAAACCGAAATTTAGGTTCCATACAATTAAATTGCAATCATGATTAAACAAGTATTTTATTGTATGTTTGCAATTGCTTTTAAATTGATAAGTTGAACATTTGGTATTCTTTACCGTGATTGGTCTAGCCATCAATTTATAAATTATTGCAGATATTTACGAGTGTGCAAATTATTTAATCAATAAAGGCTGTGAGTGAGCATGTTTCTTGATATTTGTATCAAAATAACATAGTATGGCTAATGACCGTTTTCTTTGCATGACATAAAATTGCAAATTTTAGCAAGGAAATTGTACCTACAATAAAAAAAATCTGTGCATTTTTTTCTGTTTGTAATGGGGAAGATGTAAATAAAAATTTATTCAATTTTTTTAGCCCTAATTAAAAGTATAAGCAATTATAAGACTAACTGTGAAAAAAATATGTTTATATCACGAAAATTGAATTTTTTATAAGCAAATCAATTTGGGGACGCGCGGAATCTGATTGCGTCGTTCGAGTAATGGCTATGACGTCACATCGCCGGTTGTACGATGGACAGCGGCGGCGGGCGTATGGAAGCTTAGCGACACTATGTGATTGACAGGCTCTGTAAACTTACTTTTGTTAATTTCGATACTTTTGTTTTGTTATTTTACATTTTTCATACAACCACTGTATTTTTCAATAAAATTAGGTATGTACAGAAAGTTTCATAGAGTTCCTCGGATACGTATCTTTCGCAAGTTGACGTTTTTTACAGGTATTTTTTATTTTCTTAGGTCGTTATCTCGTTTATTTGTTTCTTTGTTTAATTACTGGGAATGATTTTATAATGAGCTAGACTTGAAACTTTGAATATAGGTCAGAACTGTAAGACAACGCTGATCATCATTGAGCTGATCTGATGACAGAGCTGGAAGAAGGCCACAGGAACTCTATAATAAAACCATACAATCACATCGACTTTTGTGCTAGTTTAATTCGTCTTGACAAGTACTCTGATAGGAATGGGAGATGAGGTCCAAGGTCTGATGATGGAGCCGGAAGAAGGCTACAGGAACTCTGTGTTCAAACCATGCAACCCCGTCGAGTTTAGGCAATTCGTCTTGACGAGTTCTCTGTTGAGAAATACTCGTAGTTTCAAGGGTTTGATATCATTTGGAATCGTTGGATTTGCCTTGACAAGTACTATGATGGGAGATAGTTTCCAGAGCCTGATGATGGAGTCGGAAGAAGGCCACAGGAACTCTGTATTCAAACCATGCAACCCCATCGAGTTTGGGCTCATTTGATTCGTCTTGACGAGTACTCTGTTGGGAAATAGAATCCGGGGTCTGATGATGGAGCTGAGAGAAGGTCACAGGAACTCTGTAATAAAACAGAAACTCCATCCAGTTTGGGATCGTTTGATTCATTTTGACGAGTATTATGTTGGGAAACAGTGTCCAGGCACAGAATATATAATAGTACTAACGTACAGAAGTCCGACCCCGCGAGGACCATCAAATAATAAGCTACTCTCGCTGCACGGCAATAAAGTACAATTTCAAACTGCACAACGCTGCGTGGATAAAATTATATGCACCTACGAAGAAGAAAGAGAGGCGTCTCTTTCTGTCGCATAGCTCTGTCTCAACCGACACATTTCGGGGTTGCTACTCGCTAGTTACTGATATCATAGAAAACATTCGTTATGCCCATGAATAAACAATGAAATTACTATAATAGGTACCTACTTATAAAATAAAATAAATCTACCTAATAGGTGAGCTGAGCATATTTAAAGAGCATAAATAATAAGTATTTCTAAGTAGTTAGAGAAGCTCGATGGCGCAGTGGTATAGCGCCTGGCCCAACGATTGCGGAGGTTAAGCAACTTTTGCAAGGGTCAGTTATGGGATGGGTGAAAAAAAATAGTATTTTTTAGCTTTTTTCTTTACTGGTGCCATATTTCGAACTTCGATACAACTAAGTATGTAAATATGTATACAAAAAATACAATAAACTTTGGTAGGTAGGTAGGTACGTTAGTAATTAAGTATCAAAAACGAAGTGCATGCAGTTTCGTATTCGGCGCCTGACTAGCTCGTTTCGTTCGTGACGTTCACGCGCTGCGCTCTCGTCGCTTGCACACGCCGCGCGTTTCGGTCGGCGCGGTGATATCCCTCGACAATGGCCCTCTTGGAGTGGGCCGCGAGCAGTAGGCTAATATAAAAGTTTAAGCGCGGAGTTATACCCCCCTGGTCCAGGGTCTGTTGATGGACCTAAAAAAGCCTACAGAAACTCTGTATTCAAACCATGCAACCCCATCGAGTTTGGGCTCATTTGATTCGTCTTGAGCTTGACGAGTACTGTTGGAAAATAGAATCCAGGGTCTGATGATGGAGCTGAAATAAGGTCACAGGAACTCTGTAATAAAAAAGCAACTCCATCCAGTTTGGGCTCGTTTGATTCGTCTTTACGAGTACTCTATTGAGAAATAGTTTCTAGGGTCTGATAATGAAGCCGGAAGAAAGCCACAGGAACTTTGTATCAAAACCATGAAACTCTATCGACTTTGGGCTCGTTTGATTCATTTTGACGAGTAATCTGTTAGGAAACAGTGTCCAGGGTCTGACGATGGACCTGCAAAAGACTACAGGAACTCTGTAATAAAACCATGCAACCCCGTCAAGTTTGAGCTCGTTTGATTCGTCTTGACGAGTACACTGTTGGGAAAAAGTGTTCAGGGTCTGATGATGGAGCCGGAAGAAGGCCACAAGAATTCTGAAATAAAACCATGCAACCCCATATTCTAGTTTGAAATCGTTTGATTCGCCTTGACAAGTACTATGGTGGGAGATGGTCTCCAGGTTCTGATGATGGAGCCGGAAGAAGGTCACAGGAACTCTGTAATAAAACCATGCAACACCATGCTCTAGTTTAGAATGGTTTGATTTGCCTTGACAAGTACTATGTATGATGGGAGATGGTTTCCAGGGTCTCAAAATGGAGCCAAAAGAAGTTCACAGCAATAAAACCATACAACTTCATCGAGTTTGGTTTTGTTTGATTTGTCTTGACTAAGACCTTAGACCCTATTTCTAGATGGTTCCCAGGGTCTCATGATGGAGCTAGAAAGTGGTAATGAGAGATCTGTAATAAAACGACACAACACCATTGAATTTGGGATCGTTTCAAACAAACCAGCCTAAATTCTAGGGTATTGCGTCATTTTATAACAGAGTTCCCATGGCCTCTTTCTGGCTCCATCATCCTTGGATTTTGTCTAAAGTTTTTGTCAAGACCAATCATACGAATCCAAACTCAATGGTGTTTCGTCGTTTTGTCAGGGTTTATTACAAAGTTCCCACGGCCACCTTCTGGCTCCACGATAAACCTTGGATATCATCTAGAACCAGAGTCCTTGTCAAGATAAATTTTACGAGCCCAAACTCACTGGTTTGTGTCGTTTTATTATAGAGATACCATGGCTACTTTCTGGCTCCATCATCACCCTAGATATCTTTTAGGACCAGAGTTCTTGTCAAGCCAAACCAAACGAGCCTAAATTCGACGGTGTTTCGTCATTTTATTACAGAGTTGCCATAGCCACCTTCTGGCTCCATCATCAGAACTTGGATATCATCTAGTACCAGAGTCCATGTCAAGTCAAGACGAATCAAACGAGCATAAACTCGATAGGGTTTCTTCATTTTATTACAGAGTTCCCACCTTCTGGCTCCATCATAGTCTCATATTGTCATGAAAAAATACACTGTTTTAAACAAGTATTTTAAGTGTACTAGCGACCCGCCCTCGCTTCGCTTCTTTCTTTTTTTTTGCACACCCAAAAATAAAACAAATATCGTACAGTCGTTACCTTTGCTCCAGAAGACGCGCATGAATTTATTTTCGCTCGCGTTATTTTTTGCAACAACTCCTAAGATATTAATTTAAATAGTATGGTGTTAAAGATTAAAATAATGTGCATGAAATGCTTCAGGTAACAGACGTATTTAAGTTGATAAGGATTAATACTGTATCCTTCTAAATAGCTTTCCAAATTACCGCATTGTATGTGACCGATTTTTTAGAAAATTATAATGGGTAAAGTGAGCTATTCTTAAAAGATAGATATATGCCATCGCGGACTTTTTTGTAGATCTATAAAAGAGAAACAATTCCATCATACATTATTTTGTTATAGCACAAAATTTTTTTGCAGCGTTTTCGATGCAAGCTCCCAGTCGGCTTAATTTTTGGCAAAACTTTAACCATTATCGTCATATATCTACCAATTTAGATAAAACCTTAACTTTTTATACACTTAAACCTTCCTCAAGGATCATTCTATCATTTGGTAAAAACCGCATGAAAATCCGTTTAGTAGTTTTTGAGTTTATCGCAAACAGATACAGATGCGGACTTTGTTTTAAAACATCTCGGTGGACGTAACCGGCGATGTGACGTCACGCCTTAAACGGTCAAGACCGCGCTGATTTTAAAAACATTCAACTTTGAAAATTAATAAAAAATTCAGTTTTTGAGATATCTAAAAAATTCTTTCACCAATATTTTTTAGATTTTACGTTTGATTTTTCTATATTATAAAATAATTACACTCATCTTCCCCATTGTGTGTCGTAATAATAAAAATACGACTATTGAAGTCGGGTGGGGCTGGAGTACAAATTCCTTTTTTTTATTCTAAAAGCCCCTGACTTCAATAGCCGTATTTTTATTATTACGAATATCATTTCTTGCTTTTTAGAGGTAGGTTTTTTGAAGTCGGTTTTTTTGTTTTTTTTTAAACAATTTTTTATTTTTAGTGTAGGTACCTTGTAGGTAAGGTATATTATATATATGTAGAAAAATCGGCTCAGCCAAACGTAAGATAATCGCGGAGAAACATACTTAAATACGGGTCAAATTGAGAACCTCCTTTTTTAAGTCGGTTAAAAAACTACACTTCTGATATCCCTCTTCCAACAAAAGAAATAATTATCTGATTCAGTTCATAAACAAAGAAGTAATACGACCAATCATCGAGGTAATTCACACAAAATCATACTATTTTCGTGCTTTTTTCAAAATTACTTGAAAAGTACTGAACCGATTTCCAAATTTTAAAAAATGGGACCAACTTGGGAGTAATAATAACCTAATTATATATTCTGTGCTAATAGCTTGGTGTTGCTTATTTGCTTGGTGTCAGTGTCACATTATGTGGGTATTGTTTGTAACACTTTCAGAATTAAACATGAAAATGAAAATAAAAACAACAAAAAACAAAACCATTCCATAAAGAGCTCCTAAAATTTGAAACATCTACTTAGGTTAGATGTCCGATTTCGTTGGTGAACATCCTTATTCACGTCAAAATGACAGATATCAAACAAACGGAATGAGTGTACAGTACAAGCCTAGTCAGGGTTGCCAACTTAGGTTTTCCCTTCTTTAGGGGCAAAATGAGTGGGGTTGGATTTTTAGGCAGTTAATATTACCCGGTAGGTACTTTTAGGGACTTTTTAATTTGACGTAAGTATTGTTTTTTATTAAGAAAAAACTGGTGATTTTTAGGGAGTTAATATTTTTAGGGGTAGGTACCTATCGGTACTACTACCTAAAGTACCGGTAGGTACCTATCGGTACTTTTAGGGACTTTTTAATTTGACGTATTATTTTTTATTGAGAAAAAACTGGTAATAACCAAATCTAACTCATCATATTTATTTGTTTACCTAACGACTTGGGGTGATCTAAGTTCGTCAACTCGTTCGTTACCTAAAATGTGTAGTAAACCAAAAAAAATTTTTTTGTAAAAATAGTTTTATGTTCCGTTCCATTATCATAAGTTTCTTGACAGACTATAGTATAACGTTGCCCAGATATAAAGAAAATGACATGATAGGGTACAGTTGAACAAAGATGCGAACATATGTAGCGTTGTTTTTTTTGGTGTATTGGACTGAATGAATGATAGTTTAGTTGATTTCCCTTGAAAGAGTAGTTTTTCGAAGTATAAAGTTACTTTTTCCTATTAATGATAAAATTTTATTGTTTGGCAGTAAGCCTCATGTCCTTTTCCTTATTTCCGTAAAAAGTTCATTTTAAATTTTCGCGTCATCGACTTATTAGAATCGTATTTCCCATATAATCGACTCCCCCAGGCCGCCCACTAATCGGGGCGCGTGCAGTTATGACTTCCGATGTCCAAGTCTTGATGTTGAGATCCTTTGCTGTAGTCCTCAAAAGTTGGTTAGTTCCGCGAAGTTGTTTGACCGTAGTTCCGTTGTGTTCGCTGGCGTCCATCGCTTCCTTGCGGGCTGCGCAGCGGGGTTTGAGTGGCGGCGATCAAGTCGGTCGGCGGTCAAGCCATACCCATCGCTGAGCTCTCGTTGGACCCGCCGGAATGTGTCCGAAACCTTGAAATGCATCAGAAAAAGTCGAGTCGTTGAACTTTAAAATATCAGCTGTTGATTGAATACACCTATTTAATTCTTCCTTCGAAAATAACTTCATTTTGATATATTTTATTCAGACCAGTGTCTGATTACGCTAAAAGTATTCGGCCTTTTGTAGCCTATTTATTCAGACCATTCAGTTTTTCTCTTGCCCTCTATTCAAGAAAAAGTAAGTAAATACAAATCATGCGGTACTTACCATAATGACATATTCAGGGAAAATAAAGAACACAACTACATGTAAAGTAAATACCAAAATACAGTTTTATTGAAACTTCCTTTTGATTCTATATAATAATAAATGATAAATATCTTTGCAATCATTGACTGTTAACCGCTGGATTTTCACTGAGGTACAAATGTAAATAAAACTATAAAAATATCGCCTGCTTCCCCAGTGGTTATATAAGAAAAGTGGTTAACTCTTAAAACTAACTCAAAGATAATGTGGGTAAGGAATGCCTGCCCGAAGGATATCAGGAAGAATAGTTTCTTGTAAAAATCTAGCTCGAGACTTAACTAGAATGCCTAAATATTAGAGTCCGGAGACTATTTGTTGCCGAGGATTACTTGCCGCTTCGGTTAGTTTAAATGTTAGGTAGATTTTACAGTTAAATAGTACCTATTTGAACAGATTCGACGGCTGCTGATTATTGATTCCTAGGAGCCGTTAGCGAGTGGCGAGTGTCAGTGTAACTCGACTTGTTTCTCTCGCCGTCTAGTCTTCCGACTACTGGGACGAACGGAGCAGTGGGCTGGGAACGTGGCCCCGTATAAGCTTCTTCACCTGTATTCGGGGAACAGTACTGTGGTTAACAACGGCGACCCAGATCAACCCATAGATTTTACTAATAGCTCATAATTTTAAAGAACATAATTATTACAAGAAAGCTAACTATTCCTGCTGTTTAAAGTGTTGGTTTTGACAATAAATATTATCCATGAAAGCACTTTCTGTTTAACGATTCTACCTGCAGCCCAAAATTAGGTTTCACTTGACTAAAAAAAAAGATGAGAGGTCAAAATATTTTGGCTGATGGTCGAGGAACGGTCCATTTTAAGTTAGATTAATAATTCTCTCAATTTGCAAGGATCTTTTACACTCTAAAAGATCTGAAATTGAGAGTAGTAATTAGACCAATTCCAGGCATTTAAAACTAGGTACCTAATAGGAAATAACAATAAAGTATAGATTGTATCATATAATACCTCCGGCTCCTTGTAAAACGATAAATATGGTTTTAAATCTACCAAAACGGTACAAGCACTCAGCAGCTTCTTTTAGCAGCGAAATAAGCCAAGGAATCCCTGTAAACAACGAATAGGTACCGTGATAAAACAATTTTCCAAGATTCCAGGAAACGAAAATCTGTAGTACAAAATCCACAAACCTGGTCAAATTCGATGGTCTGAATAAATAGGCTACAAAAGGCCGAATACTTTTAGCGTAATCAGACACTGGTCTGAATAAAATATATCAAAATGAAGTTATTTTCGAAGGAAGAATTAAATAGGTGTATTCAATCAACAGCTGATATTTTAAAGTTCAACGACTCGACTTTTTCTGATGCATTCCAAGGTTTCGGACACATTCCGGCGGGTCCAACGAGAGCTCAGCGATGGGTATGGCTTGACCGCCGACCGACTTGATCGCCGCCACTCAAACCCCGCTGCGCAGCCCGCAAGGAAGCGATGGACGCCAGCGAACACAACGGAACTACGGTCAAACAACTTCGCGGAACTAACCAACTTTTGAGGACTACAGCAAAGGATCTCAACATCAAGACTTGGACATCGGAAGTCATAACTGCACGCGCCCCGATTAGTGGGCGGCCTGGGGGAGTCGATTATATGGGAAATACGATTCTAATAAGTCGATGACGCGAAAATTTAAAATGAACTTTTTACGGAAATAAGGAAAAGGACATGAGGCTTACTGCCAAACAATAAAATTTTATCATTAATAGGAAAAAGTAACTTTATACTTCGAAAAACTACTCTTTCAAGGGAAATCAACTAAACTATCATTCATTCAGTCCAATACACCAAAAAAAACAACGCTACACATATTATTATTGAACTCGACTGTACCTTTCATCCAGAAATTAATTTGTTCCCGAGGGATAAAAAAATAACTGTCCACGCAGACAAAGTCGCTGCATGGCGCATGGCGGCCGCTAGTAATTCCATAAACTTAGGAATTGTTATTACAAAAGATTTTTAAACACTGTTTAACTTAGACACCTGTTTAAACGTGATGCTGTCTCTTTCAAACAATATTGTCAAAAAAGTGGCAGCATCGCATTCAAACAGTGTCTAAGTTAAACAGGTGTTTAAAAATCTTTTGTAATAACATCGCAAAATTTTTAGATACCTACCTAGGTACTTACATAATATAAAAACGAAAGTTTTAGGGACGAGTTTTTCAAGTAAGTAAGTATCTATTATGTATTCTGTGGTAAGGTAAGATAATGGCGATTTTAGGGTTTTTTTTTTTACTTCAGTTCAGGGGTAAAAATTATTGGGAGTTGGTAACCCCGGACTTAGGTTATGTTAATGACAGGCAGGCAGGACCTACGTGTATTTAATCCTACATTATTTTTGTGTTTTCCTTGTACCTACATAACTATTGAATAAATGAGAGATTGGGCAGGTGTACTTACAAAATTCGAACTCTCCCTTGGATTGCACACACCATTTAAAAACTGATCCGCTTGTTTGAACCAATATAGCTTGGGTACATAAACATCATCTGTTGAACAGCCACTATTCGTCGATCGATTTATTTTTGATAACTCGCTAGTATATTTGGTGCGTATACTTTTAATTTTCAATTTTACGTCTTCTTCAGTCACGCCGTCGATGTTTAAATCTTCGATTAGTGATTTTGTGGCGTTTGCACGTTCATCTCTGTTCTTGTAATCCTTTGATTTGTTATCCCACAAGCAAGTATACTTCCTATAATGTTCTAAAAACAAAGGCGTTTGCCCTTCTCTCCATTTATACACCATTTTTTCGTATATTTTATAATGTTGTTTGTTGTACACTTTCTTCTTGATGAAGTGAAGATTGATTGAACATTGAGTGAATCGTTCATAGTATCTCGTGTTGCCACGTTCAACTGTCATTCAATTGCGTAGAACGATGAATGAGCGGCAAATGTGAAAGTGGGCCACACCACAGGACCACGATATAAATCCCACGGCACGCGGGGCGTTAGAGTATTTTATATATTTATTCTGTGACGCGGGCACAGGAATTTGTTGGAACTATAATAATTACTCTATCGAGTACATTTACGCGCGTTATTTTGGGGCGTGTTAAGGGCACTGTTTGTACCCCTAGCACGAACATCTATCGAGAAAACAAACGCGCGTAAAATTACTCGGTAGGTAGAGTATTATTATCTATGGAAAATTTCATTTCGCTTTTCGTCGATAGATGGCGCTGTACAAATTCCCCATACAAAATTACTCTATCGCAATGATTTCCAAGTCTATGCTCTATCGAATGTTTTTACGCGCGTTATTTTTTTTCGATAGCTGTTCGTGCTAAGGGCACAGACATAGTAGAATCAAATACTATGGCACAGATCCATAACATAGTTAATCCTGTAAAGATGCTCTCTCTACACTACAGCATTCAGCAGGGCGCACGCAACATTGACAAACTCTGGTTTTTGATGTACCTACCCGCGTCTTCATCCATAGGTAGGTACTACTTAGTTAAAAAGTTTGATCCACCTTTTTTTGTGGCTCAGCTGTATGTATAGTCAGTGACACCTTTTTGTCGGGAATAACTGCTACTTGTTTTTTTGTTCGTTCACGGAAATGTAATTTAACGCCTTTTACACATAGATATAGCTAAGCTGATTTCTACTAACTATTACGTAGATGTACGCAATTTTACCGGTTTGCATGTCAAATGTTTACGAGGTTATTTTTAGATTTTTCCTATTTATCAGGTATTTCATGATATAACTAATGATTTAGCTCAGAAACTTGGTTCCTGTGATATTTGAGAAAGAAATTACGTGATCAAAATATAGAAAACAGTGTAGGTACCTACTTACGCATGAAATGTAACACCCGCTTCTTTTCTTTGATTGTTGCTTTTGCAGCCAAATATCGAACACCCCACCATTTTGTATGCTAGACACAAACACAACACATACGATTTATAATAAATCTTGGGTATCAATTAGGTAGTAATCCACAAAACCTTTAATTTCTTTGGCACTCTTGATATAACCCCACTTGTTTGTTTTGCCTAGTTGAACTGTGCCTATAACCCGACCATGAAATAAAGTCCGGTCGGTGATAGAGAAAAAACATGACACTCTCCTCTATTTCCTCCTATAGGAATCTCAATAAGACGATCTCGCTCTATCAAAGCATGTCAGACATAGATATAGTATATTAAAAGGGGTAGATGCGCTACCGAGCGACCGGGTGTAAGGGGTAGATATATTATGACGTCAAAATATGGGGTTGCCATGATCAGAAAAAGTACCCTTAACGGTGTAGCATCCGTTAATGTGCAGATTACTAGTTAAAGTACGGAAATCGTCTACTTTAAGAAAAAATTCTCACTTTAACTGACTCGACCAGTTAATCTGCAGATTAAAGGATTCCGTACTTTAACGGTAACATACGTATACATAGAGTAAACTAGCTGGGGTTCGCTCAGGTAGTTAATATGAGATTGTGTGGTTAATGAAATAAAAAGATAAACTTTAAATTAAAACAGGTAAAGTCTTTATTAAACGTTGGAATACAGAACTTTTTTTATTAACGTTAGTTTTTCTGTTTTTCGGAAACATTTTTTTTTCAAAATGTTTTGAACAAATTCGTGTGTGGCACCCAATTCTTTTTTCTAGTTGCTTCTATACATTTTTCACGAGTTTTATCTTCCGTCGGAAATCTGGAAAAATCAAATCGCTTGAAATTCCCTGAAATATGGGGTAATTTTTGGGGAAAATTTTCTATATAGTAGGCATCCGGAAATCGAATTATAAACCTACTGATTTTAGTGGACGTCAAAGCTAAGCTGACTTCTACTATTACGTAGATGTACGCAATTTTACCGGTTTGCATGTCAAATGTTTACGAGGTTATTTTTAGAAATAATTTTTAGATTTTTCCTATTTATCAGGTTTTTCATGATATAACTAATGATTTAGCTCAGAAACTTGGTTCCTGTGAGATTTGAGAAAGAAATACGTGATCAAAATATAGAAAACAGTGTACTCACGCATGAAATGTAACACCCGCTTCTTTCCCTTGATTGTTGCTTTTGCAGCCAAATATCGAACATCCCACCATTTTGAATGCTAGACACAAACACTACACATTCGATTTATAATAAATCTTCAATATTAATTAGGGAGTTATCCACAAAAACTTTAATTTCTCTGGCACTTTTGGTATAACCCCACTTGTTTGTTTTGCTTAGTTGATCTCTGGCTATAACCCGACCATGAAAAAAAGTCCGGTCGGTGATAGAGAAAAAACATGACACTCTTCTCTATTTCCTCCTATAGGAATCTTAATAAGACGATCTCGCTCTATCAAAGCATGTCAGACCCTTGATGTCAGACCCTTGCTTTTACATCTCTCTCACTCTCTTTCTCAATTCTGCGGGGCGCCACACGACTAAAGGTGCGTTCCCACCTGTGCGCGCTACCACGCACCGCAACGAACCGCACGAGGACGAACACGGGCGCACAGGAACAAACTACGATCGCACAGCGGCGAACGCGTCGTTTCCCACGGTGTGTCGTCTTGTCTGGTGCGCTCTCGTGCGTCTCCAGACGCACCGGTGGGAACGCACCTTTAGAGTTACAAGATACCAAGGTCTTATTCCCTACTTAAGGTGCGTTCCCACCTGTGCGCGCTACCACGCACCGCAACGAACCGCACGAGGACGAACACGGGCGCACAGGAACAAACTACGAACGCACCGCGGCGAACGCGTCGTTTCCCACGGTGTGTCGTCTTGTCTGGTGCGCTCTCGTGCGTCTCCAGACGCACCGGTGGGAACGCACCTTTACCTTTTTAGAATTTTGCTAATCTGAAATGCTGCTTGCAATTTCTAATTAGTTCAACTTGGTTGAAATTATTGGAATACATATCTACTACCTAACTTAGAAATAATAATAATAAAAGCATTTATTTTCTCTTTTACATTAAGTAGCTTAGGATAAAGTTCAAGAAAGAAAGAAAGAAATCCTACGGAAGTGTAAATGTCCTACGTAGAATACATTATCTTTGGTAGAATAAACATGTGGCAGCATCTAGGTAACCTACATACGCCGCACATACCACAGCACATTCATACGATTCATTCACCGTGTTGTCTACTAGATGGCGCTGATACACAAAAATGTATAAAACGACGAGTACAATATCTATTTATCACGAGTTCCCCCATGCGTAGAAGGCACGTTAGGCCGTTGGTCCCGGTTGCATTTGCAGTCGTTAACACCCGCCAAACCGCATTGGGCCCGCGTGTTGGGTTAAGTTTCATCATCCTTGTTCATCCATTTAGGCCTGTGCCCCAGCAGTGGAGACGTAAACTACTGTTCAAGAAAACACAAAACTATGAATTTTTTTGGAACCGGAAAAAGAACTTGAATGACAATTTTATTTACAAGGCTTGTTTAAATGGTCACCATACACAGACCATACAACAAGTTCACCATACTAACCTCACCTAACCCAGAATTAGTAAATGCTCACCAATCTTCTTGGGCGGTTAAGGATTTGGTGAGCATTAACTAATTTTGGAGAACAAAATGTTTTTTTGGTATGCTAAAGTATTAATTCCCATTTTATAACATGACCTTAAATATGTATTGTAGCAAGGGTGAAATAAATAATACAAAGTAACATTAATCCACGAGTATAATATTATAAAATACTTTCAACCTATAGAAACATAATCCTATGGTTCTAAACCGATATATATACACGAAAAAAGGCGGGAGGCATGGAGCTTAGGAATGAGGGTCGCCTCGGGACGTAGCGATCTTATTGCCATCTAATGACACCAAAATACACATCTCATCGTCATAACCTCACACGTCCTTGATACACACACTTTACAAACATGTTACGAAATAATGGATACGGCAATTACATTAGATAACAAATGTAGCACAGGTGTCGTATCCATGCGCTTTGTAACTTAGGTGCATCCACTCATTTCATCAAAGTCCATAACCAGAACACCAACGTGGAATCTTCATAATAACGCTTAAGACGTAAACTCATGCCTCAAACGCATTCTACAGAGATTCTAACAAGTAAAAATGGAAATAAACGCTATATAAAATGTTCTCTTTAAATACTGAAATGCACTTAAATAGGCGAACGCTTATGATCTACCGAAACATAAAAAAAAACCATAAAAGATAAATAAAATACATAATCGAATCCTCAATTTGTACAAACAATGCATTAATGAGAATAACATATTTTTTGGTATTAGCTTAAGAACTAAAAACGTGTAGTAATGTTTGTGTCACATTCAAATAAAATTATATTATGCGAAGCAAGTGTTTGTAACAATTAAGATCTTTGCCTGATTATATTGAAACTACTTCGGAAATAAAAAAAAACATAATAATCCTATGAAATAGTGCGGTCTACGGGTATTTCAAGCCAACCGACGACGTGCAATGCGACAATCCGGTACACATCGCGATCGCCTTTTAAGCATGCAACCTTCGATCAAGAATACCCTAGCTAGATGTCCGGTCAGAGTCTCAAAAACGGCACCTCGAAATAACGCCCCACTTACAAACTGGGCGCTTATTTTGTGCAAAGTATCTTCTTTGTTTATTTATTACTTTTGAAAGTTGAATTTGGAAAGAATATTCATTTGTACCCAGATACATACCTATTCATGTTTCGGGGATTGGATTTTCTAATTTTCGAATAGCTTTTTGTTTTGTCAGTCGGTGCCACATTCGCGTGGGACTCAATCGCGCTAATTTTCAACGATAAAACCAAAAGTAAATCGTTACCGTTTCAGTTTCGTTTACAGAAAAGTAATCGCTTTAGTTTTCTTAAAATTGTCGGAAGCTATGCCTGGACAGCCTAGGATGCCAATCTTGGACAATTTAAATGAGAATTCTAAAGCTAAACCAAATATTTTTAGATAAATATAACCTAAATGACAACGTAACGGTTTTGGTTTTATGGTTCAAAATTAGCGCAATTGGGCCCTTTTTGTTTGATTCTATGATATTCTCGATCGAAGCGTGCAACGTACGGATAGGTGTGCGTGATTACAATGAAGATTCTCCGTCGTGGAGCCGCCGGCGGCCCTCAGTCGTCGTGGCAGGGGAAGCCACGCGCCGACAGCGGGTCCGGGGCGGGGGGCGCGTGGGGGGCGGGGGACGCCGCGGGGGACGCGGCGGGGGACGCACTCCCCAGGGGAGAGGGGAGGGTAGCATACACAGTGGGGCGGGGAGGTTGGTAGGAGGGGGTGTAGGAATCGCTGCGGGGGTTATAAAAAGGGGAATCGTCCGCACAGCAGTCTAAGTTCGGGGAGTAGGGTGTAGCCGCGCCGCAGGATGGCGCGTCGTCGCTCGGGCGGTAAGCGGGCGCGGGCGGAGCGGGCGCGTACACCGTCCGCCGCGGAGGTTCCGCTTCTGGTTTGTGGTGCGATGAGGGGACGTACGCGTCCGACCAGCGCGCTTTGCTCGGCGTGAAGTCCCCCTTTATGTAGAGCTGTATGGGCCGCCGGAAGCCCTTGCTCGCGTGCTGCGGCACGCCCAGTATGCAGCACTTGCTGAACCCGACCTCAGGGGACAGCATGTACTCTCGGAATTTGTTCGGGAACAACTCGATGGAGTTGAAGTTCTCGTAGATTGTGGGCTGTAACCAAACAATAAGGTAAATTAAAATTATGTTTTAAACTAACGGTCTTTTCCTAAGTACAACTCGACCAAATTAAAACGGTGTGTCTGAACTGTCATGCGCCTAATTATCTTGGTCGAGTTGTACTTAGAAAAAGACTTGGCCGGGGCGATTCTTAAGTTTAGTGCAAACGACCGTTAAGTCGTGTCGGCCCAGTCACAGTGGACAGCATTCAGCATATCGGCGCTTAAGAACCAAGACCATCTATCTACACTTTTGGCAATTTTTACTTTTTAATGCATTTATTTTTATGGTTGATTTACGCATCGCTTCCTTTTATCAGTTACCTCAAATTCGCATTAAATAAGGAGTTATGAGAAAATACCAATACCACCTAAGTAACTAATTGTAACTAAATACCAGCTATCTACAGTAATTTCAGAATTAATTAAGCTTTTGTTTGAAGAAAAAAAAACTTTTTTTCGTCTCCTGTAAAGTCGACTTTTTGTAGATGAATGGTCTTGGTTCTTAAGCGTCGATATAATCTACGTTTTAGTGAACTAAATACAACGCTACTTACAATGCGATTAAATTGACAATATACCGTGATCCGCTGCAACTTCACTATGTATGGCAAAGAGACAATTTTACAGATTAATATACGTCGTTTTGTGCCGCAAACGCTCTGAAGTTACCGCAGATCACTGTCTTAATTTAATAGCATTGTAGCTCGGTGTCTCAAAACGAATGTCTTTGACCACGAACATCGAGAACTTCCAAATAACTTCGGCAAACAGTACAATACGAAATTTCTTACTTCAATTTATCTGTTTTAATTTGAAGCTCAGCAGACCCGCCGAAGTTCGAAAAGTTACGTAGAAAAATAGTAGAAAAATAAAGTAACCGACTTCGCTCGTAGGATTGCTCAGCTGAAGCCAGACACTTACGGCCTTACCACAAAACACTGTTTAACGCGTGTTTAACTAAAACACTGTTTAAATGTGATGCTGTCACTTTTTTGACAATATTGTTTGAAAGAGACGGCATGACATTTAAACAGTGTTTTTACTAATTAGTGTTTTAAAATCTTTTGTGGTAAGGCCGATAGAGGTAAGAGGTTTTTTATTAACTGTTTAGATCTACATTACCTAAGTTACTGGATTCCCCTTTTAAGCTCAAATGCCTGTGTCAGGGGGCACCGCTCTTCCTTAACAATGAAATCTTTAGGATAAACAGTTTACACTAGTGATACTAAATTAATGTAAGTAGGTAAATCTTTAAACATATTAAACGATGTATTGAATGTATCGAACTTTTTACGCGCGTTATATTTTCTCGATAGATGTTCAGTGAAGAACGCGGGAAGCCGCAAGATAATTGGGGAAATGCATGTAGTAGTTAGTAGTTTGTCTCACTGTGTTGCAGCTAAATAAACGTTTATTCATTTATTCATTCGTGTGTGCTCGAACCCGGGACCCCTGCGTCTTACACGGGTGGGCGAATCACTAGACCTCAGAGGCCTTATACCATATTGTAATGAAATCTAATAGTGGTTACTCTCAGATGCCGAAGACGCGTCGCGGCAAATGAGGAAACCAATGCGCGCTGTCTCGATGTCGGCCTCTCAGTTCATCGTCTCCAACGCGCAATACGCCCTGAGACCGCTGAGAGTAACTGAGTAACCACTATTAGTTTCTTTACATTATGCTTATAGGGTGTATGTATAGACGTTACTTGCCCGTGGTCCCCCAAACTAAGTTCCCCTTGGGGAACCACAAGCAAATATTTTTGCCTTTGGAACCCCCTGCATAACAATCACCTTTTTTATTGACCGTAGTACCCCATCTCGAACATTTCAATCTGACATAAAAAAGATTATGGGTACAACGGGCCTTATAATTTTCCCAAAGTACCCCTTTGTCCCCCTTGGGTGTTCCACGGGCTAAAATATTTGCTCGCGGTACTCCAAGGGGAACTTATAAAAACTTACGACTTAGGGACCACGGGCAAGCAAGTAAGATAAGATTGTAAGATATGATGATAAGATATAGTTTACTAACCGTCAATCGTTTTTTCTTCTTATAGCTCGCCCAGTTCTGCGCCTCGAGCACGAGTTTCCCGCCGGGGCGGAGGTCGTTGAACATGCGGCGGAAGGCCCGCTTCAGGCCCGCATCGCCCCAATTCAGGTGCAGCCACTTGGTGGTGGACAGACAGAGGATCAGGTCGAACTGGGGACTCTCGCCCGAACCCACTGCCACGTCCTCGCGAGGCACGTAGTTGCCCTGGTAAAAAAAAAATTATAAAAATGTGAATGTTGTTAGTTTGTTGAATTCGTTCCCAGAGTACCATGGAAAGCATACTTTGGCTTTTGGCGATCAAGTAAGAAGACAGTTTGTTTCTAGTGGCTCTGTAGAGCTGTAGACCTCGCATCCTCGCGCATCACGCTCGCTCGGTTAATTAATTGGATATAAATATCTATCTTATACACGGCTCAGCATCAGCATCAACCTTTTCGTCCAATTTCGTGAATGGCCTCGCCTTAATGTCCTCACTCCGTACATTTATTTTTCTCCATTATACAAAAATATTTATAAAACTGCATAAAGCTTTAACTATAAAAACTTATCTTGGTGTTGACCGCCTTAATAAACATAAGAGATAAGCGAGCGTTACACTATCAGTTAAGTGATATGATACAGGAACGTAAAGAAAACTAGGCTTGTCATCGTCCAAACTAGGCTATTAAAATATGTTTATAATATACGAGGATCAGGTGTGTATATACATACCTAAATAAACACTTATTTTACAGCGTGATGTCGGTTTTTGTAATTATTTAATACGAGTGTATCGGACCGTAGCTTTTGAGAACTACTTTTACAGCATCGCATAATTAAAACTTGCAAATGGCCGTTGCGAGGTTAATCAATATATTTTAACAACAGCTAAATTGATAAGGTATGGTTACTACAATGATATAGGTACTTAACTGTTTATGTTAATGTGTATAGTATCAGTATACCTGCATTCGAGTAATCCTGATAAGCTATCAAAGTCTATTTTAGAACAACACACAAGTAGTAATCGTTACTATAACATTGCAAAAGCTCTACAGTAATTCAAGATCAAGAATGGGCATCGGAAAACATCGGAAACAATCGTCTAACATAGCAAAGGCAATAACTAAAAGTAGTTTGGCCCTAAAAGTCATTTACAATATCAACTTTATTAAATAAATGTCAATGTCATTTATTCGAAAAGCAAAAACACGAAATTAGCCAATGGTGTCGATTCGGTTGGCAACTATGGTTGGCAACGACTTAACTAAATTGACAGGATTAAACTAAATTTTGACGGTTTTAAAAGTTATATATTTAGAAGCAAAAAAATATTATAAATAAAGAATAAGACATACCTGTTTGAATGTGACGTTGTATGGAAACGTGGGAGGAGCCACATTCACAGAAGAGTCTCCTAAAGGCCCATACAGCATCGACATCGACATAGGAAAGAAGCACTGCCCATGTTCCTGTTTATGCAACCCTTTCCTATTTTTCTTAGGTTTCTTCATTTTTCTGTGGGGATGCTCCACTTTCTTAGCGTCCTCACACTTGTCTTGCTTCGGGTCTACACAGTCACCACATTTCTCTTCCTTGCATTTAATTTTGTCACAGTCTGTTTTTTTGTCTTCAACTTCAGGTTTTTTGACGTCTTCCGTTTTTAAGACTTCAGCGGGAACAGGTATGAAGGAATGGAGATTCTTCCGCGCCCTACCTGTAATTAATAATATGTGGTAACCATTAAGTAAATTAGTGGTTAGAAATATTTACTAAGTATGCTTTAGATACATTCTTAATGCATCGATTATTATAATTTGTAAATCAGAAACTTAAATATCTTAAAATAATTGAACAAATTAATTATGCTTAGGATAGGAAGAATAGGGGCGCTTAATAAAGCTCTAACCTCTTTTTGTGCTCTAACTCTAGTCTAGAAGCGAGAACTGTTACTTACAATGCAGAACCATATTGTTAAGGTTATTTTCGTTTTATTTTAATACTGGCTGTATATGATACATCAACCGACCGTGTCCAGAACTACGCGCGAATGAGACGCGTTTCTTTATACAATGTTCACTTAGGACCAGCGACATCGACAACCTGTGCAATAATGACAGCAATGTAACCAAAACCACGGCAAATTCGCCATTTCTGGACAAGGTCTTAGTCAAGAAATGGGCGGACAAACTTTTTATTATCACTTTCAAAAATTTGAAATCATTTGTAGGTAATCACGTGTAATGGTCGATCATAATGTTTATTAATACATAATAACGACTTAAGATTGCGCGTACTATAGACCTTGAATATAAATGAACAGTTTCTCTAACAGTAATTTTACTCATTTGTGTATGTACGTACATCTGCTTTTAGTATCCTATTCACAACCTTAAACGGGTTTGACCTAAAATGAGCGTTAAATGGGGTATCTTTTCACAGTTGACTGTCAAGGCTATATTACCATTTTACCATCCATGTGAATAATTTCATTAATTAACTTTGGAAACAAAAAGAGTAAAAATGTTCGTAAAAAAACTGCTAACGATGCCATGCCGTTAGTCAAATTGGAAGAAAGAAATTATGACGTGAGTCAGTGAAATAATAATCTATAATTATTTTAATTTAAGAAATCGCGTTTTATTTGTCACAAACTCACAACATGAGTAACTTCGACTGAATGTAAACAGAACCAATAATAATTTTCTGTCTAAGAAATCCAGTGCTTTCTCATGTTCAATCATGCTGTCGTATTTCTGGACAAAAAAAAACAGGATCTAAATAAAACTGTTTACAAAAAAATGTACCAACTCAAGAGGTGTTTCGTCACATGACGTAACTTGTGATGCTTAGTGATTCAACTCGGCCTGACCTTGAGATGCTTTTGACATATGGATACTACGCCAGCATTGTACTCCACCTACGGTAATGTCAGTTAATGCGCACATAGATCCGGAAAATACATAAAAAAAAACAATGCAACGCTTATACGCGTCTCTCGTAATCTCGTTTGGCGAGTCGCATTTTGTGCCGGGCTGTTTTTCATTTTATTTATTCAAACATGTCTTAAAAGCTAACAGACGTCTCCATCCAAAGCGCTTATAAGATTAGATTACAAAGTACGACAACATGCTAAAATATCTAATATTTAAAATCTTTACAATTATAAGATACACAATAAAAGGTCATTAAAATAAAATCAATGTCAGAGTTCAATAATAGCACTTAAAAAAATAAAATAAAACGAAAATTGGGTCAAATTATGTCAATAGATCAAATTATGTCAATTCATAGCCTTAACATGGACACATTCAGTTTTATTTCTAACATAAATAACTGTTTATCTTCTTTTCATAGGCTATGGTTTTAGAAGAAATGTAATTTCGTTCCATTGTTTCTTTTCCTGTCATTAGTAAAATTTTCATACTTCAAAGAAAAACTTCGTTAATTTATTTATTTAGCGAGAAATTTCCTACAAAGAGCAGCAGGACACTAAACAATAACGGAAAACTTAGGAGCTTCTTTAGCATTATCTCTTAGAATTGATAATAGGTACATATTGATACTTATAGATTTTACAAAACGCTTTCGAAGAAGCTAACATCCCATGATATATAGTGGTGGCCACGCCAGATTATTAAGGACACCAGTCGATTTTCATACTTTAACGCCTTGAAGCCTTGGTTCTCCGTCAAGGATTGACCTAGCTGTGATCTTATAAGGGAGTGAATGGACGAGATTCAGATCGCTACTCTATACACACTTAACTTATCTAAAAGATATAAGGATATAATTAAATAAAACCGCGAAATTAGCATAAAATGTATGGAAATCCTGAAACTGAAAACGCTGATCCTATATCTCTTAGAATGCTGATGAAGTGTGTATAGCGATCTGAATTTCCTGAATTTACTCCCTGGGTGGTCATCATCAGATCACAGCTAGGCCAATCCTTTGGCGGAGTAGAACCAAGATCTCAATAGTCTCAAAGTTACCTCGTTTGTATGAAAATCGACAGGTGTCCTTAATTATCGGGCCACCACTGTAAGTATGATAATGGTTATAATAGCCGTTAAATTTATGAATATCAGACAAATTAACGATAATTTTATGGATTCGAGTCAATACGAATGTAACACAAACTATTCACTAGTTAGGTTCAGTTGAACTAATATTGTCCATGCAGGAGACTTCGCGTTGGCACCGCGGGTGGTCGCCCCGCGGCGCAAGCGCAGTCCAGAGTGCATTCACTTTACGAACTTGGAAACAATAGCACTTCAAGTTCAAGCTAACATCATTATATTTACTTCAAAGCCTAGGTAATATTTTACTCGAAATCGAAAGTAAACACTACTTCCACGAAATCCGTACATTACGTTACGTTAACGTATAAGTAATTATTTATGCTAGCAAATTAATATTATTAAGGCAAAATAAACTTGACGACTGTCGTGTTATTTCAATGGAGGAGTAAAACCTACTTACACTTTGATAAACTTGGACTCAGTCCATTCACATTATTTTCATGTTGATAAGACTACTGATTACATAGATCAGACACGCTTTTGTGATTGTCGTCTATTGCGTGCCGTGCCCGTGCGTGACATAACGACCCAGCGCCTTGTAAAGTATCTATCACTTGCACGTTAATTAGTAGGCTAACTAAAAAGATCAAAAAATGCAATACTGTTACAGCTTATGTGGAGCAGCCATAAAGACGAGTAGCATTTACGCCTCCCAAAAATGGAAAAGTTACAATAATAGTATTCTGGGGTGGAATTGCGTAAGGTAATCGTATTCATTTGACAGTTCATATATTATTATACAATATGAACTGTCAAATGAATACGATTGACTTTACGCAATCACCTAGCTGAAATATCGTTTCATTTTCACAACTTAATTAAGTGTTTAAATTAATGTGACAAAGTACTACAATTTAAGCTAACTCGGAGGTCGACTGTTCGTAATTGTCGCCTCTAAAATAAAATAAGTGTAAGGACAAAAAACCAGAAAAACGCGGCGTAATATCCCGCCATCTCGTAGCAAGTAGAAATTGTCTGAAAGCGCCATATTCAAGGGAATAAAACGCCGTCCGATCGTTCGTGACGTGAAACCACAGAATATATAATAGTACAAGTGTGAAACTTACCAATAAGTACAGGATCTATGTCGATGCCGACGACGGAGCGCGCACCGAGGGTGCGAGCGACCGCGATGGTGATGTGGCCAACGTTGCAGCCGATGTCGAGCACATCCTTGTGCTGGAACAGGTGCCGGTGCATGTCGAACACTTGCAGCCGGACGTCCATCATAGCGTTTAGGTTACGGTACCCGTAATACCTGGAAGAATGCTTGGAAATTAATCATCATCATCAGTAACCTATTTTTAATGGAACCAATTTTTATAACCCTGTTGCTGGGGCACCGACCTTCCTTATAGCTGGCTAACGAGGATGGGCTATCTATACAATATTAAAACTGTATAATTCTGACCGCTGCCTGAACGGATTTTGATGTGCTTTTCACAGTTTGGTAGCATGGGGTTCAACATAAAATCCAAGCCATGGTTTATCTAATTCGGGTCGGCAGAACCAGGGAAACAGCTTGAACTCTGTAGTACTAGCTTTTATATACTAAGGAGGTCATTTAAACAGGTCGCCTTATTTTTCAACTGTCCACGCGGACGAAGTCGCGGGCGGAAACTAGACTAGATAAGCGCGGCGATTACACGGACCAAATGCGCTTTAGTTGGTGTTAACGACCCTAACGCCAGTTGCTTAATCGCCGCAATAGCAGGCAGAATGCGCTGCGCTATCAAGAGTTGGGATATGACTTCATCGACCGATCTACAGAACATTATTTGAGCTTATGGTAAGGGGCTAATCTTTGAAAAAAAAAAAACACTGTTTTGACGATAATATTAGCAGAAGGACACAAACAATCGTGCCAAACACAAACTTGTAAAGGAAAATAAATTTGTAATTTTCATAGTGTTTTTAAAATGGAAAGTTTTTAACTGAAAATATACTATTTCTTTTATTTCGGTTTGTGGTTGATTCATGTAAGGTATTCTTGATCATTCAGCTTTCTTAAGTTACTTTTGAGTCCCTTCAATGTCAAATAATATCTACCTCTACAAAATTAGATTAACAGTGAATTTTTAGATTTTAGAATTCACAATGCTATTTTTATTATATTAAGTTACTTAATATAACTGAAAAAATATTAGAAAAAATCGACTCACCCGTAGCAGCTCAGACGGGACACGAACCCGCACCCTTAGGATTCCGGCCCAATGCACTAACCAATTATGCTAACGAGTCGCTAGTGGGAGTGGCGAAATTTTCTAATACTTTTTATGTTTTTCGCTGTAAGCCAGCGTTATTTCATCAATGTGAAGAATTACCTTCAACATTCGAATGCAACATTTTTACAGATGCCAGACAATCGATTAAGATGAAACAGCTATATATTGAATTTTTAGATTTTAGCATTCACAATGCTATTTTTATATATTAAGTTAATTAATAGATTAACAGTCTCGTATGCAAAAATAATAAAACATCGCAATTCACATGAAAGAAGCATGCAGTGAAAGTATACATTAAGAAGTAAATAGTTAATTGTTCTGTTTTGAGACTGCATCTCAAAACAGAACAATTAACTATTTACTTCTTGGGGCATTGCCAAGCAATAATATTAAAATCTTGCTTGGTATTATAAGCGTTGTTGATAAGCAAAAATAGATAACTGTATCTGAAAACAAGCATCAACTTGCTTAACTCAGAATTCTAGGTTGCGTTCAGAACGTTTGAGCGTTGGTTGTTTGGTTGTTTTTTAACTCGCTCTAAGGTTTGGAACGACCAAGAACTTTAAATGTCAATGTCAATACAAAGTCTTCATTTTCCATTTGGAATACGAATAATTTAAACTTTTCTTTATACTAAATCAAATAAAATCCGTTTTTTGAGGATCTACCATGATTATTTTAAAAATTAGACATAAAAACATCAAAAATACAAAATAATGTCAAATGACATTGACATTTTTTCTATAGACAAACGTCAGAGCGTTTTACAATTATCATTTTTGATGGTTGTTTGGTTGCAACGCTCTGACGTTTGGAACGACACGGTTGTGTCAACTGAATGTCACGCTCAAATGTTTGGAACGCCCTTAGAGCGTTCGGTTGTAGTTAGGTTGCACTCGGAGTGTAGGTTTGGAACGCGCCTCTATCTTTACTTTATTTTACATTATAGTAACTATATTCATTTGTATTATTTATATTTCGGTGAAACAGTTATCAGCTTGCATTAGTACATCAGTAGGTTATGAGTTCATAACTGCTTAAATGAGCCCAATGGTGCTTTTGGTATTTTTTTATGCTGTTAAAGAAAATAATTAAATATTATAGAAGCAAAAGGAAATCAAATAATGTTGAAAAAAGATGAACTAGGTATTTAATATTTTATGAATACCTACTTATCATGTTTTTTTTATTTTTAAAATAAAGTTTAACTTACCTGTCATAATTGCCATACTGGTATCTGGAATTTTTAGGATGAAACGTTGGTAACTTTTGTTCTCCATCAGTCTTGCTCTGTTTTGTGCGGTGCGGGGACGTGGGACGTTCAGGTGGCGCTGTCCGTGGCTGCGGCCGAGCTCGCATCCACGCTCCCGGCTGGGGGACCACGGGGCTCACAATTTTGTCCAATGAATCCATGCGCCGCAATTTCTTACCATCTTTCCCCTTTTGTGTTGAATTCTCACTATCACTACATGACCTTTTCCGTGATTTCGAGGTGGATGGCTCTGGAGGTGGAGGTGCCTTTATAATACCCTCTTCCTTTTCAACAACCACCTCCTTAGTGGGAGTGGCAGATGTGTCAGTTGTGCGACGTCTTATCCGAGTCTTCTTTCGTGGCTTACGCTGCTGCATTTCTAACCTCTTCTCGTACTCTTCATTATCCACAGGCTCCATAAGGTTTAAGGGATCTCTTATATTAGGAGGTATGATGACTTCAATTTTTGCTTTGTGCCTAGGAGGTGTAGGTAGAGGGGATGATTCTGGTGTGACAGCATTCATAGCCCTATTGATATCCTCATCCTGAAGACTGTTTAGATTCAAAGGATCAGATATATTCCCTCCTAGTAGGAACTTAGTTGGAGGAATAAACACTTCCTTTCGAGGTCTTTTAAGTGGCAAAAAAAACTTTGATATTGTTGGGAAACTTTGTGCTCTTTTTCTGCCTTGTTTGAATTTCGCAGTAGGATAATGAACTCTTCGAACTGTACTTCTGTCAGCATTATCCTTAGCAGGTACATGGCCTTTTTTACCATGACGAGATTTCTTTTTTGATTTTTTACAACTGCCTAAAGCGTCGTCTTTTGAAGTATTGGCTTCAGATGCAGATTGGTTCGTGGATACGTTAGCAAGTGATGTATCAGCCACTTCATTCTCCGATATTTCACCGCTCATTTCATTTTCTTGAGTTTCTGATTCGACATTGCTGTCACTTACGCGCACATTTTCTTCAGAACTACCCATTACGAGTGATAAGTTTCATAGATTATTATTTACACACTATAGAACTAACATTCAAATATTAAATTTACCGCCACTCCGGCTCTTGCAAAATGTACAAAGACATCCGTCAATGGTGATAAACAGGTTAACAGATCTGTTTATTAGACCAAGAATTGCACTTACAACATGAAATATCTGCCCATAAGATTAATTTTAAATGATTAAGATAATGTGTTTAGTTATTATCACTTCTTTATAAGGTAAAACTGCACTTTTTCCAAAATATCACTGCACCACACGACTGCATAAAAAATGGCAATTTGATTTAATTGTCGCTGTTCTTCATTAGCAAATATTCTGAAATCACGCTGTAAATGCAACACGTGATTGGTGTTTTGATAGAAATGAAACCAAAATAACCAATAAGCATTGAGCATTTCTCAAGCTTCCCAGCAACAGACAGACAGATGAGAACAGGAAAAATTTACTAATGTTGCTATGCTAAAAAAAATCTAATGTAGCCTAGACGATCAATCAAGCATGGCTTGTCAATATAAAAGGCTGGAATACACATGCTACGTAGTAGCACATAAGCATGCTAGTTTCGAGCAGATGCTACTTAGTAGCATACAATTAGCACGTGTATACGAAAAGAGCATGCTTGTGATTAAGCACGCTACTTAATCGCACGCGCCGGTCTATTTTTCGTGCTAATTAAATTTAAAGCGAAGTGATAACGAAAATTTGCAAATGTTACTTTGGCCAGGGGGGCAGACCAGAAATCGATTGAGTAAGCGAAAATAGGTAGAAATAATAAATCTAAAGTAATAAAAGTCCGTTTATTAAGCTATACATTGCTAAATAAAAATGTTTTGCGTAACTTTTGACACATGGTGGCTTTGTGTCCAATTACTTACCTAATAATAAAACGTTAAGCCATCTTCTTTTAATTCCTACATCTTTAGGAAACCTGGAATAAAGATTATTTAATTGATTTGGGTAATCTAGTAAGAAAGTCGATTTCAGTCTATAAATTGCAATTGACATGGACACCCTATTTTAAACAAAATTAAAACTTTACGCAGACAAGCAACAAGGACGCATTCCATAATAAGGCCTTCTCGCTCAGCGCGTTTTTTCCGTTTAGCTTACGCTTTAAGAGAATAAACTTTATTGTAACGACATGGAATTCAGTTTGCATTGCAAAAATATCATAGTGCACTTTCTTGTTTTAATTATAATATCGTTGGCACTATCTTGTTCTAATTATAATATCTTTGCAAATAACCTACCGTGTAATGTAGTGACTGATGGTTGCATGTAGTTAATTTCTTCTTTCCGTCAGTCACCAACAGTCAAATGTATAGGCCGCCTAAGTCGGTCATCTGGCAACACTGACTGACAGCATCATTTTTGAATTTTGAATCGAAAGCCGTTTTCATTCATCAAAGATTTCGTACATATTCGTTTCGTTTTATTTTATTTATTTGACTTGACACAAACAAAAAAGTGGATTTTGAGAAAATAAGGTACATTATTACGACTAATTTAAGTGATAAACAAGTTAGATACCCGTTGTTTGTCAATGGGTTCATAAGTGTATCAGTGTTCAAATGTCTTGTTTTGTTGTTGAAAGAGATTTTGTGAAATTCTTTCTGTATATTACTTATTTGTATTCGTATTAACTTCGTAATTAAATTGGGTTTCAGTTACGCTGGGGTGTAGTTATTTATAAAATGAAGAGACTTTCCATACCATAACTGCCAAATCTAATTTAGGTATTTGATTGTTTTAGATGTCAAGAATACCAAAATATCCCATCAGTAGCACCAAGGAAAACAGAGCTGGTTTACAAAACAGGCCTATATCGAGGACTATCGCTAACAGTTTAAGTGAAGCAGACAAAAAGAATTTATTACTGAACCATACAAGGCCTTTGCGCAATGGGCCTCCAACTGCAACATCGATGCCAGCTCCTAGACTCAAGAGAGCCGCAACGGTGCCGTCAACATCCACATTACCATCTGCCAAGATTACTAAAATTGAAAAGAAACCTGCAACTGTTGCTCCTAAAATACCCCCATATGATTATAAAGCAAGGTTTAATGATTTGTTAGAAAAACATAAAGTAATTAAAGGCGAGTTTAATGATCTGAAGGACAGACATGTTGAAGTATCGGATGAATATGAAAAAGTTAAGGAGTCTGCTCAGTCATCTGCGAGTGAAAGAGATATTCTGAAAGAAAAATTATTGAACACCCTTAATGATTTAAGGGAGAAAACGGCAGAGTTTGAAAAAATCAAAATTGATTTCGAGATCCAGAAACATGAAAATGATGATTTACATCGCAAAACTAAGTTGTTAGAGGAAGTGACCATTAGTCTTAAGAAGAAAACAGCTGAATTAGATCAGCTACAGTCCGATTATAATGACCTCACTAGACGTCACACCAGTCTCAAAGAAGAGACTGAGGCATTGAGAGTGCTCTCCGATCATCTCAAAAAGGTGTCTATTGAATTTGACAAACTACAACTGGACTATAAAGAAGCAAAGGAGACAATTACCAAGTACAAAACTGATGCGGAATCGTTACAAAATATTTTAGCATCAATGTACAAAGAGCAGCGTGACCTGAGAAATACTATACAAGATCTTAAAGGAAATATCAGAGTTTACTGCAGGGTAAGGCCACCATTAGACTCCGAGGCTTCCAAACCATTGTTTAATCTAAATGTTATTGATGCCTGCTCCATAGAAGTTGAAAAAGTTGAACTTAACTTCAGCTCTGCGAGAAAAGGCAAATCACAGCATGGTTTTACTTTTGATGGCATATTCACCCCCCACTCATCTCAGGAAGATGTTTTTGCAGAGGTTTCACCCATGGTACAGTCGGCTTTAGATGGTTATAACGTTTGTATCTTTGCATATGGTCAGACTGGTTCTGGAAAGACTTATACCATGGAAGGTGGCTGTGGTACAGAACAGTATGGGATTATACCACGAGCATTCAATATGATATTCACATGCATGGAGGACCTTAAGAGAATGGGCTGGGAGCTGACTATAAGGGCATCCTTTTTGGAAATTTACAATGAAGTGATATATGATTTGCTCAATAACAGCAAAGATCAGGAAGCTCATGATATAAAAATGGTTAATTCAAAAGGAACAGATATTTATGTATCTAATTTAAGAGAAGAGGAAGTTAAGAGCTCACATGATTTTATCAGGTTGATGATATTTGCCCAACGTAACAGACAAACGGCTGCTACACTGAACAATGAGAGAAGTTCTCGTTCGCATTCGGTAGCACAAATAAAGATATCAGCTATCAATGAGAAACGTAAGGAGAAGTTTACGAGTAACTTAAATTTAGTGGACTTGGCTGGTTCCGAGAGTGGAAAAACCACACAACGAATGGATGAGACCAAACACATAAACAGATCATTGTCGGAACTAGCCAAAGTCATACTGTCCTTGCAGACTAATCAGTCTCACATTCCTTACAGAAATTCAAAATTGACACACCTTTTGATGCCCAGTTTGGGTGGGAACTCAAAAACCCTTATGTTGGTCAATATCAACCAATTTGATGAATGCTTTGGTGAGACTCTGAACTCGTTAAGGTTTGCCACTAAAGTAAATAACTGCAGAACAATTAAAGCTAAGAAAAATTTAACTATGGTTGATACATTGTAATTATTATTTACTCAATTATTCACATCATGTTAACACTGGTTTAATAAGATTTTGTTGTACTACATGTTTACATGAAGTAAGAAAAGTGTGTTTAATGTTATGTGCTATTATTAGTGACTTATAAATTTAGTAGAATAGATTTAATGCACCTAGTAGTGTTTATAATTTGAATATGAAAGTGGAATAGTTCTGTTTTGATTTTCTAACTGCTAATTTTAAAGGACTTACAATTTTCTATGACATTAATTTTAGTGCAGACATGTTTCATAATTTTTATTCTTTAGTTTTGAATACTTTAATATAGAATGACGTAATCATCGACCCTTAAATATACTTAATATAATTGTTAATAGACATACCTATTTGTATTTTTTCCCCTTATGGCTTTTTGGCTCGGTGTTCGCATTTATTTTGCTAATATAGTTTGACTTTAAATATTTATTTTGTTAGAACAAAAAGATAAATACTTACTTAACTCTTGAATTTTGGCGGAACCCCTGAGAGCCTCTTACGGAGCCCCAGGGTTCCGCGGAACACCCTTCGGGAACCGCTGGGCTGTATTGTTTAGTTTAGTGTGTAAAAGGTGTATTGCTACTAGATTTAATGTAGGCGTTATAAGGCTGCGAATACACTACACCAGTGGCCCTACCATGAGTTGATGCAAACTGTTAACGTTACCGTAAACTATCGGATATACTGCTCACAGCCAGTGCGAGTACAAGAGACAAAACGATAGTTTACGGTAACGTAAACAGTTTGCATCAACTCATGAGGGCCACTGCAAGATCTACACTGACGACAGCCTGTCACACTGTAGCTTGTGAAAGCGTGACAATGACAAACTGTCGCCGCCAGTGCATTTGCACTTAGGCGGGGTTTCCATCTGCAAGAACTTCTGCGAGAACTTACACTGACAGCCTGGCAGACAGTAGCTTACAAGTTTTAACTAATAGCAAATGCACTGGCGACAGTTAGTCACGCGTTCACAAGCTATTGTGTGACAGGCTGTCAGCGTAAGTTCTTGTCTTGTAAGCTACTGTCTGACAGGCTGTGGGGTGGGACACATATTGCAGAAGATTTCTTGCATGTTTAAAATCCGGCCAAATCTCAGCGTCTGTAGGGGGAGGCGCAGCCTCTTCAGTCCTAAGGAGGCCGTGCCTCTCCCTACACACGTAGAGATTTGCCCGGAAGGCCGCAGGAGGCCGCGCTTCTGTACGATCCTGCAGGCCGGGAATGTGCGTGCAGGAGGACCTATGACACTAACACTAAGCTATAAAACTTTGTCACACATTAAATTGAAAGCTCTATCCGGTACCCTTTGCATGAACAGCTATCAAGAAAAAAAACGCGCTTAAAATTACTCTATAGAGAATTATCTATGGAAATTTTAATTTCGCTATTCGGCGGTAGATGACATTGTACAAATTTACAATACAAATTTGGACTACCTATATATCGAATGATTTTAAGCGCGTTACTTTTTTCGACTAAGGGTACGGAGCACGAACGTCTATCGAGAAAAAAAAACGCGCGTAAAAGTAAGTGCTAGATACATAAAGAGTAATAAAATTGTCTATGAGAATTTCGTTTCGCTTTTCGGCGGTAGATGGCGCTGTACAAATTTCCTATACAAACGATGGATTTTTTACGTGCGTTTTTACACCACACAAAGAGTGTATTGAGTTCCTATGTGAGTTTCTTTATTCCCTCATAACTTCCAAATGCCTGATGGAATGGATTGATACACATTTTGTGAGTTTCTGTATTTTTTGGTATTATTAACTTGAAGGATTTTTATTAAATATTCATCCATGGTAGGTAAGGTAAGTACCTACAAATACTATAGAATTTGGTAAGTATAGTTTCTATAGTACTTATTTGGTAAGTACCTATAATTTGACTAAAGTATTAATTTTTTGTGTTGAATAACCTGCTTCATATTATTTTAAGTTTACGATACCTGCTGGATTTGACAAAACAAAGGGGCAAACAAGTTATTTTTTTGTTTAGTTTTTACCTACGAGTAAGTAGGTACGCAGCTATGAACCTCCTTCACGCCCAAATGTATTGTCTTGGTTTCACGACGGACATTGACACGATGACAAGAACATTTTTTTTTATTTTCTAGCTAGACTAGCTAGTGGTCTCAGTTCAATATTGCTTTATACACACTTTATTATACATAATAATAATAATACCTTCCTTTATATCCACAAGCGGGATACTTTGCTAAAATAATTTATAATTTGGCTTTTCAAGCCGTGATTTAATTTTTTACCACTCGACAATAGATGTCGCTACTAGTAGTTTCATCAAACAATCTGTGTCAGTTAATTCTAGTATTCAATAATTTTTATGTGTGTATTTGGGAATTTTTACACAGAATATATAATAGTACTAATTAATTACTGTTTTATTATCCTACTTTAGCTGCGACATAATTTGATACTTAATATGATAAATTGATAATACAATTACATAGGTAGGTATGACTAACTTACTGATTTTGAATTTATTTGAAAAGTTTTGTCATTGTTACGTATAGTTTTATATTGATTACTTTCCTACCTTACTAAAGACGTTACAATTTACCAATGGCACTAATAACCTAATAATGAATGTCTGATAATATTTATTTATTTAACAAACTTTATTGTACATTTCAAACAAAATGTTACAAAAGGCGAACTTAATGCTAAAAGCATTCTCTCCCAGTCAATCTTTAGGAAACAGGATCAATAAAGGCGGTACATAAGGTACACACTTAGTCATCTCGAATTATTTTTTGTAACCAAGGATATATCAAATTTGTTTTGATATATCGTTGCTTGTAACTAATAGGTACACCTATACCTACTATTCATTTCGTTTTATTCTTATCATCTCTCTATAGTCCTTCTCCCTTTCCATTCGAAAGGCAGGTCCTGCGCCCCAGCTTTGGGAACATTAAAATGGCTAATGCTGACTAAATTTTAGATTAGACAGAAATAACTACAAATTAAGTTATTGGATACCAAGTAAATAATTAAGAAAATATTCAATAAAAGAAAACAGGTTAAATTAAAGACATTTATTTAACGATTATTATTAAGGACTAGATCAAAATATAAAGCGATTCATCGCGATTCTCTTTCATTATGCACAAATACGTTTGTGAACATCTCCATGCGTCGACTGGAACGCAAGGGAGCGGCGGGCGCGGGCAGCGCTGGGGCCGTGCCGGCGGCGTGGCGACGGCGTGGCGACCACGGGGCGAGTCCAGGTAGATCTCTCGCCGAACGTTCAACGCGACACGTCAGGTTCCACTGCACCACTACCTTCTGAAGGCAACTTCGCCGTTTCTATAGTATGTATCAGCCTATCTAAACCATAGAGGAAACCTTCCTCGTGATTGCCTTGTTGCCAGGTTGCACGGTGATTGACTTGTGTACCTTCCGGAACGCACCTCGTCTTCGCGAAGTCTATTAGCCACGCTCCGACGCGCTCGTCGTCGTAAATTATGAAGATGCTGCTACCGACTATTTCGTGGGATTTGAAGAATTCGGAGCGCTCGAAAAGGTCTCTGATTTCACGAAGACGCTCGGCTATGGTGCGACGGGCGCGCTTATCTTTGCCCAAGAAACGAGCTACGGTGGCGGCCAGATGTTGCGGCTCCCGAACGTTTTGGAGGTCGGTGAGCGGCGGCTGGCCCGGCAACTTGACGGCTTCAATGCGGAACCCTTGCTCCGCGGACGAAGATCGCTGCTCACGGAACTGCATGTAGCGCAGCTTAGTGACAGCGCGCGCCGCGTGTTCCGTTTCAGTGGGAGCATCGGGGTCGACGCGAACCATTTTCTCGTAGAGGTCACTGCGCGCTTTGGCGTTGCTAACTTCATCTTCTAAGAAGGTGCGAGTGCCCATCTTGATGTCCATGACATGTGGGTCCCGGAATCCGTGTAGGAGGTCTTGGAGTTCAATGAAACGCTCGCCGCCGTACTCGAGCTCGCGGTAGTAGCGCGGGATGGCGGCGCGCATGTGCGGGCATGAGGCGAGCGCCTCGTAGGCGTCTCGCTCAGGGTTGTGCGCGGGGTGGTCGCCGGCCGCGCGCCTCTTCCACACGGTGCCGGGGCCGGCCGGCGCCAGGGACCCTGGGTGTCCCGATAGTTGGAACCATTCCGACGATCGAGACTTCAGTAGAGCATCCGAAGCGGGAGCGGAAAGCTCTAATGCATTCTGTAACAAGGAAAAATAAATTATGAATTTCAGTTCATTGTTATAATTATTTCGAAATTACCCTTTTCTTGAAAAAAAAATCAAAAGTAACTGTTGAAATTAGAATACCTACAACTGAATGAAATGTAAGTATTTTTATTGACTTAGCTTAATTTTTTTATTTAATCTTTAAGAATAACAGCGCCTAGCTGTGTTCATTCTGCCCAGCTGAGACTGACTCAGAGGCATAGTTAGCACAAGCTGAGGCAGGGTTTTTATTGGCCACATATTATTTTTGTTTAAACATTGGTTCATTATTTTATTTATTTATTTTTTGTTTTTCTTTGCTTCCTATTTTAAGTGTTGTTTCCTGTAATTTATGATATTCCTTTGGTGTTGCTTTTTCTTATTATTTTCTGTAAATGTGTGTGTCAATAAATTATATTCTTGTCTATTGTAAAAAAAACTTTAAAAATGTAAACTTAGAATAAAAATAAATACTTACAATAGCTAGGAACTTGAGAAGATCCGATGGTTGTGCACTGGGTGCGGTGGGGGCGGGAGTGGTCGCTGGAGCGGATTCAACCGAGGGTCGGGTGCGCCCCCATCTCTTAAAGAGGAGCGCACCTTCATCCTTGCCGCGCCAACGGTCCTCATCTTTGCTAGGCACAGCGACCTGAGAACAACGAAAGCACACGTTCAAACATCACGTTTATTCACACAAAAGGAGGCACTTTTCAAATCCACTGTTTCGAAATACACTTCACATTGTAAAAACGTACCGCTAAAATTTTATTTGCGGCGTAAAGTAGTCCGCCAGGGCCGAGGCGGCTCAGCACCGATTGGCGGGAAACACTGTTCATTTTGCTGGTGACGGTCATGGCGTACGAGTGAATGCAACTGCTGCGCGAACACGAGTGAACGATAAGTGAGTAGAGTGCGGGAGTTAGCGAGGTCGTGCGTGTACGACTGCTTGCGGCCTGCGAGTGGTGCCGATGGGAGGGACGCCGCGGTTATATACGGCCTCGACTTTTTCGTGACGTAGTCGACTCGTCCGCGCTTCTCCGCCGCTTGAGTTTTCCTAGCGCCGTCGTTTTTCACGAAAGATGAGTCTATTGTCTGTCCATTGATCGAATCGATACCGTGAAAGCTACACGTTACTTTCGCCGCTAACACTATATAGCGCGGTGCAGTGCCCACGAGAATTGTACTTTTACAATATCTTAAACTTTATCCCGTTTAAAAGTGTATTTTTTTATTTTTCATTATCGAGTAGGTAATCATTCATTTCAAAGGGTTTTTTAGCCCAAATGCCGAATATTGTAGATTAGGGACCATCAATCTGAACAACTTTTACTATGGGACCAACTCTGAAATCGCGAAAAAAAAACAGCTGTTTCATACATTTCCCATAGTGAGTAGTAGTATAGTAATTTGATGGTCCCTATCTACCATATTCGGCATTATGGGTTATTTTGTAACACGTATAATTTCTGAAAATGAAAATGATTGACTGAAAGTTTTCGGAAAAATCGACAATCGTAAATACCTACGATGTATCACGTCTTCTTTGGACACGATATTCTATATTGAATCGCCTATTTCGCAGTAAGTACGGTCTTCCTAGGTTCAAAAATTTGTTTGTACGTACCTAGGTACCTACTCTAACTTTGTAAACAGTCATGTTCTGAAATTTCGTATTCATACAAGACGCAAGTTAGTGACGTTGTTTGAATTGTTGTTTATTATCGCAAACAACTAGGTATTTGAAAACCGAATAATGTCGCTGTTCTCCCTTAATTTTTTATTCATGTTCGAAAATTCTATAATTTGTAAGTTGATTTTCTTTGGTGGAAAAACCAACTGAAAAAAATTATTGAAAAAAAATACTTTTTTTTATTTTACATTTCATTTGTAGCTATAATTCCAAAATCTTTAGTGTCTCCTGAAATTTAGTACCTAGGTCATCTTCTTCTTATCGAATGTGGAATCGAATGTGTCGAGTGGCCATCTCTGGTGATAGAGTCTATCAAGCCGCCTGTAAGGCCTCTAACTTGGCTTAACGACTAATATCAGATGACAACAGCCGGGACCGACGGTTAAACGTGCCCTCTGAAGCACGGAAGCGCTCAGTTGTAATGCCACTTAACGGTCACCCATCCGACACCTGGCCGGACTGAGCGTTGCTTAACAAACGTGATCGAGGACGATCAGTCTGTCAAGTTCCGCCATGAGCGTACCTCGGTACTTCTTACATATTTGAACGAAAAAGTAGATTATTTGCCAAGCTTAAACAACGTAGGTAAGACGTAGAAGCTAAATACGTAGACTAAATATCTACAAACGTAACAAACTTTCTACTTTTGTAGGCAACTTCGTTCTTAGTAACTTTAGGAAATAGGTAATGAATGAATCATCATCGTGAATTGTCCACTTAAGGCGACTAGATCCCTCAAGTGGTGCTACTCATTTTAATTAAATTGATTACTAGTTAAGTACATAATGTATTGAAATGCAAACCTAAAGTGGCCCCTTTTTTGCTCTTTTGCCTACTACTACTACAACGAACTATATTTTACTGAGATTATTGTTTGTAATTATAAACTATAGAACCTTAGCTTCAATCTGTACATGTTAATTTTCGATACATTATGTACTTAGCGAGCAATAAATTTATTTAAGATGAGGGCGCAACTTTGAGGTATATAGGGGCCTTAAGTATAAGTGAAGTAGTAGGTAATATCTACTGCTATTTTAGCAGCAGCGGTGACCAACGGACTAACGCACTTTTTAACCGACTTCCAAAAAAGGAGGAGGTTCTATGTTCGTCTGTTTATATATATATATATATTTTTTTTTGTGTATGTCCACCGATTACTCGAAGACGGCTGGACCGATTGAAATGATTCAAACGTTATTACATTAGGTACACTCCCAAGTTGGTCCCATTTTTTAAAATTTGGAAATCGGTTCAGTACTTTTCAAGTAATTTTGAAAAAAAGCACGAAAATAGTATGATTTTGTCTGAATTACCTCGATGATTGGTCGTATTACTTCTTTGTTTATGAACTGAATAAGATAATTATTTTTTTGTTGGAAGAGGGATATCTTAAGTGTAGTTTTTTAACCGACTTAAAATAGGAGGTTCTCAGTTTGACCCGTATTTAAGTATGTTTCTCCGCGATCATCTTACGTTTGGCTGAGCCAATTTTTCTACATATATAATATACCTTACCTACAAGGTACCTACAGTAAAAATAAAAAAATAAAAAATTGTTTAAAAAAACAAAAAACCGACTTCAAAAAACCTACCTCTAAAAAGCAAGAAATAATATTCGTAATAATAAAAACACGTCTATTGAAGTCGGGTGGGGCTTTTAGAATAAAAAAAAAGAATTTGTACTCCAGCGCCACCCGACTTCAATAGACGTGTTTTTATTATTACGAATATTATTTCTTGCTTTTTAGAGGTAGGTTTTTTGAAGTCGGTTTTTTGTTTTTTTAAACAATTTTGTGTGAATTACCTCGATGATTGGTCGTATTACTTCTTTGTTTATGAACTGAATAAGATAATTATTTTTTTGTTGGAAGAGGGATATCTTTAACCGACTTAAAAAAGGAGGTTCTCAGTTTGACCCGTATTTAAGTATGTTTCTCCGCGATTATCTTACGTTCGGCTAAGCCGATTTTTTTACATATATAATACCTACACTAAAAATAAAAAAATAAAAAATTGTTTAAAAAAAACAAAAAATCGACTTCAAAAAACTTACCTCTAAAAAGCAAGAAATAATATTCGTAATAATAAAAATACGTCTATTGAAGTCGGGTGGGGCTTTTAGTATAAAAAAAATGAATTTGTACTCCAGCCCCACCCGACTTCAATAGACGTATTTTTATTATTACGAATATTATTTCTTGCTTTTTAGAGGTAGGTTTTTTGAAGTCGGTTTTTTGTTTTTTTTTAAACAATTTTTCGAAGGACATACTAAACCAACAGGTCCCGTGTTCGATTCCCGGCCGGGCAGAAATTGATCGTGAATTTAAAATTTCGATGAATTTTAATTTCTGTGACGGGTCTGGGTGTTACTATTTATGTATGTATAAAAAGTATTTAAGTAGTATATCAGTTGTCTAGCACCTATATTACAAGCTTTGCTTAGTTTGGAGCTATATGGGGCTGTGTGAAATTGTCCAAGTATTTATTTATTATTTATTTATTTATCCATAAATCAATAAACACGCGACATAAATGCGTCATCGAAATAATTCTGGGTACCGAACTACAGAAATTATGAACTAATAATTGACGTTCCAAGAATGATGACAAAATTATTATGATGTTTGCTCCTGATACTTAACCTACTATTAGAAATAATTGTTTTCCGGTTGTGCAAATAGGTTATAATGATAACGGGAATGAGACATTAATAAGCTATATTTTATTATAACTAAGTCAAATCAATACGAAATATTATCGACAATAAGGGTACCTAAGTATAAGAGTTAGAGTAAAATATATTTGTAGAGAAACACAGACATTAAGTACTTATACGAAACAATTCCTGAAAATTTTAAAGTAGGATACAATATAAATTAATATAGAAGTAGGTAATTAATAAACTTTTATAAATTGTTCAAATGTACTTAAGTTAATAAGTTACTGGAGCGGAGTCACCTTTTATGTAGATAATACAAATAAAAGGTAGGGAGGGATGAAAAAAAAGCTGACAAGTTTCTTGCAAGCATTATTTTTGGTACTACTACATATTATTATCTATTACTTACTTAGGCAAAAATTAAATAAAATTTGAATGAATTTGATTTGAAAATGTACTCAACAATCATTCGATAGTTATCAAACTTCGCTCAAGAATATCTTATCAGATACGTACGTAGTTGATAAAATATTACCTACCCATACAAGTGGCATCATACAGTTATTTGCTCGTTACGGAAATTCAATCCACGACATGCTTCATGGTCAGAATGTATTTAAATAACACAACGTAGCACAATAAAATGAAGTAGGCAGGCACAATGTCTAAATTTCAGTAAAAGCAATGTTACTTGAAAAACTCCATTAACGCATCCTTATAATGCATTTAGTAGAATTTGATTTACGTAGGAAATGACGAAATAATGGTATCATTAATCATATTACTAGACTGACCTACCAAGTAATAATTAGCTACAAAATTAGTTTCAAACTTAGTTGGAAAGTGGTTGGAAAGTAATAAAAGAAAAGCTTTTACCAAACCAGAAAACAACAAAAATTTAAGGTGTTTTTAAACTGTTTTTTTATCAAAACAAGTTAAAGATGCGCGCACCATTGTTGTAATAATATTCACGAATAAAGTTTCGCTCTAAATTGCGTGCGTCAAAATGGCGCGTAGAACAGTGACGTAAGCGCGTGTCCTTAGTTGTGACGCAAAGGGAAGGGCAACGCCATGCGCCATGACGTACAGTACAGTACGGACGTCCAGAAGCCACTGGGCTATTTTATTCAGGCTAACCACAAACATAAAATCTGACGCAGGGCAGAAGAAGTTGCCAAAATCTCGACAGTGCAATTTATTGTAAGTATATTTGATGTTTTATAATGACTGGCCTACAAAAAGTTACCTAAAGTCTATGGATATATCAATTGGATCCGGTAGCAGAATACTTGTAATATCAAAAAAGTATGATTTTTTCCAGACAATGATAATGGCTTTATAAAAAACATTATCAAAAATTATGGCTACAACAAATTAGTACCACCGTCAAAACGGAATTAAATAATTACTCCGTCAAATAATGGATAATTCTTAAAACAGAAAAGTAGAGGTTATTAAGTCGGGGAAATAATGACTTTATTAAAAAACTTGAAATACTGCTACGAGTTTTGTGAGCTTTTATATAATTTCAAGATTTTTTGGTTGCCATAGGTCAATAACCTTTCCATTTGAAAAAAAAGTAAATTTTTGAAGTGATTACTTAAGCCGGGTCCATAGCGCGTGTTTTGCTCTACACAATCAACAAAAACATCTCAACATTCAACAAAAAAAAGAAAAACGTATGAGGATTTTGTTTCGCGAAATATGAAGTAAGTATGAGTTGCTTTTGTACCCTTATTGGAAATCAGTTCATACATTATTTTCTCAGCAAATTAGCTCTATTTAGTATTTAATTTTGGAAGAGCAAGAAACTTATATATTAATACACTACTTACAAACCGACATATCGCCGACAAACTGTTATGCAGTTTGGCGAAAGTTAAGTTTGTATTTTTTTTGTAACTTTTCAGTGATAAATAAATAAAAAAAAATAGTTACTCTGAAAACCACCACATGGCTGAGAAATTTTAATTTTTTATTTGTATGGAAAACTACAAAGTTACAAATTACAACCCTAGACGCAAATAAAATTGTTTTCGAGGGGGCGTACAATACAACGCTGGAAGCAATTTTCATAGTTAAAATTATTAAAATTAGTAACAACATTTTTTTTTAATAAACTAACCTAATAAACTATTCCTTATTTTGGAAAACTGACAATCACAAAACTAATGAGCTAGTTAAGGTTTCTTTTTATTAAGTTTCAAGATTATAGGTTTAAGTATTATTGGTTGGCACATCAGTGAAAAACTACAAAAACTACAAAACTTCAAAAGTTTTAGCTATCATGTTTCTGTCAATAATATTACTTAGTAATAGTCTTCGAGCATCGCGGCGGTTGTACCTATGTACGCATAATAGGGATGTTGACTAATGAATAAAATAACGAAATACTAATAAAAATCGTAAACATATTAAACTTTTAGAGTAGCTTGTATACCTCTTGGTTTTATATATTGCATATTATTTGTTTTATGACCCTTCAAAGTTGGGTGGACAAGTCCATTTAAAAAGTATAAAATTTATTAAAATAAATGATACCTTTAATTAGTCCGTAAAATGTATAGCAAATTTGTCGAAGAAACCATTTTGATAAACACAATATTTAATATAGCTGCTGAACAAATTTACTATGCGTTGCATACAAACTTGCAAGGCGTGACGTCATAACGTGCAAGCCATTAGTATGGAGCGTTTTTGATCGAGTCCATTTGTGTGCATTTCACACTGTGATATCTCGGGCAGTTTTCATGCTAGCGAATTAATTCTTTTACCAATGTTTCTTTTTTTGAGAGGTAATTTATGTAACATAAAATAAAAAAAATAGTCAACATCCCTATTATGCCTATGTTGCCAATATGCAGCAAATGGTAGTTTTAAGGTTTATAATAATTTTCTGGGGATGCTGATAATGAAATGACGTAGGTATGCACATTTATAACAATCAAATTGTAATTTTTTTTTGCGAAAATTGTTTTTGACAATAATATGTATGTATAGGTTATATGAAAATTTGCGTAAAATATTTTTCATCACATTTTAATGAACTTTTTGTTAATTTTTTCTTTATCAATAACTATTAATAACTTCCTAGCTTCATTGACAATTATTTCATGATAACTCTTTGGAATTATTGAGCAGATTAACAATAACAATAATAATTTACTACATATTTCTAAATTACATTACATATTACCAAAATGATATGTTAAGTGAGTACGTAACGAGATTTAAATTATTCATAAAGAATGATGACTTAAACGAATGACGTCGATTAGTCTATCAATAATAATTGCACAGCTTTACACGAATTCAATAGATGCCTACTTTTAAAAGTAAAATAACAATTTGACACAAATCATTGTGTCTGAATGAAACTAAAATGCAACATCTGGTTATGAGTCAGTTTTCTGCCGTAACCAAATGGTAATTAACCGAGCGACGACATCGAAAAGTTGACAAACAATCTATTTTTAGACAGCAAAAGTTTTCTAATTTGCGTATTTTTTTAAGGTATGCGATAAGATGTTTTTCAACACACTTGCTCGTAAAGTGAGCCCTAATACATCGCTTTTAGGGCCATAAACCGAGCTATAACAAACGCGTGCAATAATATATAAAACACTAGTACTAGTACAATATTTTTATTAAAATATTTGCATTTTATCACTTAAAATTATAATTTTGAAGTAGGCTGTATGCTCACTCACCCCTTTGTTCGCAAAATATTCTTGCGTTGGGCGTGTGAAAAACAAAAAAAACCTGCGCGCCTTTTCCTATAATTATCATATTTTGTTTTTGGAGAAAAGTAGGCAAGGCAGTCTGCGAAATAGTCGCTTCGCTTAGTATGCGAAGTATATAGGATAATTGCTAGGTTGGCTAGCTGCGAAGATGTTTCATTGAGAAGTAGTCGGAATGATAAATTGGCTATTTGATAAGTAGACGCCTGGCGCCGAAAGGGTTGCTGTGTGGTAAATTACTTTGTGTTTTTCCTCGCAAATGTGTTGATAAACGTCATATGAAACTCGTGAGCTCTGAGCAACCTAAGCTAACTTGTCTCATAATGTACTATTGTCTTTTGTTTACTGTATGGAGTTACACTTTACCTACCAACCAACTAAATTATTTAGGTACCCAATTCCATTTTTTATCGGAAGCTTGAATGAAGAGTAAAATAGTTTTTGGGGTTCATAATAACGAGTTAATTTTATCGTCAAAAATATTAAAGTTTTTATTGATTTTCTTTAATGCAATTTTCTCTGAGCTTTGTTTCTTGGTTTTTGCTACGCTATTTTATTCTGTTCGTCCCATTACCGGTGACATAAACTAATGATGTTTTTCACCGTGGGTCAGGTCAAGCACATCTCATGAAAGTTACAGAGTGCAACAAATTGCAACTGCTTATGCGCAGACGGCGCCGGCGCGTGGATTTAATGTGCGTCTCGAGGCCACCAAATGCATAGACACGCGGTGCAACTCATATGGGGAACAAATTTAAATTTATTTCAATATGTCACTGTGTCAAACTGTTTTTAACTGGGCAGGGCCATGTCTCACAATATGAGCCAAAAACGTCATACCGCTTCTTTGGACCACCAAACTGAACAACTTTTTTTAATCCAACCTACTATTATATAGGACTAACTCTGAAATTGCGAAAAAAACTGCTGTTTCATACATTTTGATATTTTCGTTATTAATATTTGTATGAAACAGCAGATTTATTTTCGCGATTTTAGAGTTGGTCTACTTATAATAATTACTGTAGGTACGTAAGGAACCATTACATTTCTGTTCCATTTTTGTTACATCAAACTTACACCTTGTTCAGTACCCTTAGCACGAACAGCTATCGAGAAAAAAAACGCACGTAAAATTACTCGAATCTCACAATTTTGTATGGAAATTAGTACAGCGCCACTACGTCCGTAAACGGAACTAAGATTTCAAAGCACGAACCATTTTGACATAAGGTATCGAGCAGCCTTCGAATCGAGATCGAATAGTAAAGTTATAACTTGTATGGAAATCGGTAGCACGAACCCACTTTTGACATACGGTATCGAGAAACACGCAAGCTGGCTATCGACAACTTACTCACTGACTTTTTTTCAGTGAGAGACATTTCGAGCGACTTTGTATTATTTATTATTCAATTAAAAAAGCATGTATGTAGTAACTACAATTAAATTAATAAACAGCTTGATTGAATTATAATTTACATATTTATGATATAGACAAGATATAGATAGATGTCACTTTCTTTATGCATGCCTCCGACTGCATGTTATTATGACATGTTGCCTTTAATATTTATTTAATCTTGTTTCCATCTTTTCAGTCGACTTGTCTTTTTATGCAGGCGGGTTTTTTAATTTTTTTAATTTATTTTTTTATTTATCTCTTTTTTTATTACTCGTAAACCAAGTCAATATTTAAGAAAAGCTCATGTAATAATTTCTTAAATTCTCTCTAATATTTTTTTAATAACTCTTCAAAAGTTTTCATTCTTTCTGTAGGTTTTAAAATCCATTTTAGCTCAAAGTGGCCACTTTTGGCAATTATGGATTTTAAAACTTACAGGATGAATGATAACAGAACTGTTGAAGAGTTATTAAAAAAATATTAGAGACAATTTAAGAGATTATTACATGAGCTTTTTTAAATATTGACTTACGAGTAATTGGTTTACGAGCCTTAAGTACCTAAGTACAATGATTTCTATACCGTCAAATGGGAGAACATCAGACTGACGTATCTAGGAAAAAACATTTATGTTTGAAACCTATGGATTCTAAACACAAAAGCTATTATTAATTGTGAATAAGTATTTGTTTGATTTACATTAATTTTAAAAATAAAACTTGAAAAGTCTGACGTCGACTGCTAACCGTGCTACCTGACAACAGCCATATTGCTATCTTTAATTCGGTCGGAATAAAATAAATAAAAGTTTTGATATAATAAACATTCCACCATCTTTTCAGCAGCAGCATCAATTCTGCCCACCATCTTGCTCGTATCACTTCACGATTTATATTAACATTCATAAATTACTTACTTTCTCTAAACTGTTGTTTTGTCTTGACTGAAAACAGCCTGTTTGCTCAAGTTTATTTTAAATTTACGTAAACATTTTAAAGTAACCTATTTTATTCAAATCAGAAGATTCCAGATGTACCATTACTGGTTAATTTAATCGCAGTTTTGTCTACGTAACGTTCATCCCCAATTTTAATCTGTTTTGGTGTATTTATATTATTTAATGGCTCTACATATGTATAAGTATACCTAGATTATTAAAAACGAAAATAAGTAGGTAATATAGGTACCTGCCTAGGTGTTTTTATTCAAATGCTAAAATATTTTTTGTTTTACTTTTTTGTGTTACTTCTAATTTGACTTGAACTGTACCCTTAGCACGAACAGCTATCGAGAAAAAAAACGCGCGTAAAATTATTCGCTAGAAAATTATCTATGGAAATTTTAATTTCGTTATTCGGTGGTAGATGGCGCTGTACAAATTTCCAATACAAAATTGCATTATCGAATGATTTTACGAGCGTTATTTTTTTCGATAGCGGTTCGTGCTAAGGGTAGGTACTGTTGTTATAGCGCACTCCTTATAGAAGCAAATATATGGGCCTTATGATTTAATTTGTACACACGCACGCATTGTACAGTCAGCATCGAAATTCGCTTAACACTTTTGTCTTAGCAGCTTTATTGATTAAAGTCTCAAACAAGTAAGACATTTGTCAAAAAGTTGCTTTAAAAATACTATAGTGTTAGGTACCTTCCGTTGCTGACTGTACAAAGTTTAATGCTGACATTACTTTATTGGGAGTGGGTTATGGTATAGGCGTTGGTTCCCGCCCCCTGATTCTCGATTGAAATCGATTGGAACCGCAGTTACATTGATGCTTAAAGTAAGATAGTTGTCACATTGGTTCTTACTTAAGCAGCAATGTAACTGCGATTTCTGTCTGAGTTGATTGCAACAAAGTTACAAAATCAGGGGGGTATACGAACCCGATGAGTTATCAGGGTTGGGAGTGGAATAGAGGTCAGTGCATTGTCAGCCCACGAGCGGCCGTACTTTTCCGATGTTTGTCCTGGCTCAGGCGCAACAAACAGTAATGTCCAAATCAAACAGCCCTGTTTAGCGGCGGCTAACAGATTATGCCAGTTTGTTTTAAGTAGGGCTGACACCTGTACCCGTAGCACGAACAGCTATAGAAAAAAATAACGCGTGTAAAACTACTCGATAGAGTATTATCTATGGAAAATTTAATTTCGCTTTGCAACGATAGATGGTGCTGTACAAATTTCCCATACAAAATTACTCTATCGAATGTTTTTACGGGTACGTATCAGAATGTCTAAACTTAAAATGGCAAAGTTCAAAATGTCAAAAATCAAAATGCAAATTGTTTAAAATGTCAAAAATCATTATGTATAACTTCATAATAGCAAAATTCAAAATGTCAAACGGTTCAAATATCAAACTAGTTAAAATATCAATGGTCCATAAGTCAAAGGTTTACAATGATTTGAAAACAACAATTCGCCTTTTTTTTCATTTATCGCCTTGCACCATTTTGTGAGCAATTCTTTGTAGTTTAAATATTTAATAACCCCTCCCTAAAGTTTAAAAGTTAGGAGATGGATACTTTTTTTTAAAATGGTTAAAAAAAACAAAAAATTTAGAAATTAAGCAGGGGAGGCTAAAAATGGTGGGGAGAGGGGAGGGGACGTACGTACAAAATTACGCACGTAAAAAAAGTCGTTTCTGGCGCTTCGCCGGCCACTGCCGCGGCACGCTCGCTTCGCTCGCTCGGCTCGCGCGCTGGGTTCATGTACACCTAACATGCTCGTCGCTACGCTCCTCGCACCTATCATGTGACCTGCGGTCCTTTAGTAGTGCTACCAACTTAGTACGCCGCTTTTAAACGTCAAAAATTACGACACAAATCTAAAATTGACATTTTTCCTAGAAAATCTTAATTTTCAGATTTTTTTTCTCGCGTATTATTTGGTTCCTAAACATAAAATTTCGTATGCGTGTTCCAAATCATGAGTTCTTTACATAAAAAAATATGAATTCGAAACCCGTGCTCTGATAATGGAAAGGTGAGCCCTGCAAAATCATATAGCGTCTACAAGTACCGATATTGCGATCAATTTACCTACAAAAGATTCGATGCGATAGATGATAAATCGCGAGAAAAAAAAGCATTAAGAAAAACTAGGTAAGGAACCAACCGAGTTTGATTTTTATATTGATGAACAACTGACAACTTACAATAACAAAAACTTTTTCATAAAAGAAAGGACTTTTGCACAGTGTAAAAGAGTGATTCTGTGTAGCACGAAAGAACTCATGCTATTGTTGAGTCAAGCTACTTTTTTTGGATTATGGATGGAACCTTCAAAATCGTTCCTCAGATATTCATTCATGGCCCCACATACAACTGTAAAAAAACGTTTCCGTTACTATTTGCGCTTTGTACACACAAAGAAAAGCATCATAATATGATGTTATGTTTGATTTGATTCCTGAATATTGTACAAAAATGAAATTTCATTATATCCATTATTTGTCGTCATGGATTTTGAAAAAGCTCCAGCTTTATGTTAACGCCAAAATTTCTTAACTTATTTAAATCACGCTTTCTCAACTTCAATTTTGGTGGACATTTTTTGATGATGTGATGGTAGTCACATCATCAAAAAATGTAATTGGCATTTATTATGAATTGGTAATTTAAATATTAGAAATTTTAAGTTTTGATCATTTGAATTTAGACATTTTTATTTAGGACTATCTGACCGTTTGACATTTTCGTTTTTGACATTTTGAACTTTCGACATTTTAATCGTTAGACATTCAAATTTTTGACATTTTGAACTTTGCCATTTTAAGTTTAGACATTCTAACTTTAGACATTTTTACGCGTTTTTACCCGTTTTTACGCGCGTTATTTTTTTCGATAGGCTGTTCGTGCTATGGGTAATTGGATACTGATATCAAACACAAAAAACAAAAATAAAATAATTGATTAGATTCAGTGCGTCAAGTTGACGCGTGTTGGAAAAGATAATGTTAACTACTTACTTATGTTAAGTTATTATAAACGTATATACCAATTTTGACAGCTTTAACGTATATTTTAAGGGTCAGTTTCGAACTTTCGAATAACATAATTAAAACAGGGAAAATGGATCGCCAAATTATATTTGTCGCACTGTAAGCTTAGAGTTGCGGCCTTACCACAATAGTACATTATGAGACAAGTTAGCTTAGTGTGCAATAAGCAAGAGCTCATGAGTTTCATACGACGTTTTTCAACAGATTTGCGAGGAAAAAATAAAGTAATTTATCACACAGCAACAAAAATGGCAAAAACAAAATATGATAATTATGGGAAAAGGCGCGCATGTTTTTTTATTTTTTTTTCACACGCCTAACGCAAGAATATTTTGAGATCAAAGGGGTGAGGAGCATACAGCCTACTACTAATACTTCAAAATTATAATTTTATGTGACAAAATGCAAATTATTTAATATTTTATAACAAAATATTGTGAATTATGAATAATTTGAAAATAATTATATATTTATTTGACTTAATTAAGGACTTACACATTTATTTATTCCAAAAATGTATATGAATTTTCAGCAGCATAAAACCTCTTTGTTGTCAAAAAAAAAATTTTTTTCAACACACTTGCTCGTAAAGTGAGCCTTATTACATCGCTTTTAGGGCCATAAACCGAGCTATAACAAACGCGTGCAAAAATATATAAAACACTAGTTCGTAATAGAATTAACCCTACAAAGTTAAATTAGTACCTTACTGCAAGTTCTATGCGAGTAAACAGAGCATTCCTAATTTAGCCGGGTAATACAGTTATTTTTTTTAGTAACAACAAAGAGGTTTTATGCTGTTGAAAATTCATATAGATTTTTTGGAATAAATAAATGTGTAAGACCTTAATTTAGTCAAACAAATGTTTATTATTATTAAATTATTCATAATTCACAATATTTTGTTATAAAATATTAAATAATTTGCATTTTATCACTTAAAATTATAATTTTGAAGTAGGCTGTATGCTCCTCACCCCTTTGTTCAAAAATATTCTTGCGTTGGGCGTGTGAAAAAAACAAAAAAAAACCTACGCGCCTTTTCCCTTAATTGTCATAATTAATTTGTTTTTGTCGTATTTGTTGCTGTGTGGTAATTTACTTTGTTTTTTCCTCGCAAATGTGTTGAAAAACGTCGTATGAAACTCGTGAGCTTTTGCTTATTGCACACTCGGCTGAGTTACGCCCTCGCCTACGGCTCGGGCTGCAACCCACAGCCTTGTGCGCAATGAGCAACCTAAGCTAACTTGTCTCATAATGTACTATTAAAACACACTGTTTAAATGTGATGCCGTCTCTTTCAAACAATATTGTCAAAAAAGTGACAGCATCACATTAAAACAGTGTTTTAGTTAAACACTTTTTGAACAGTGTTTTAAATTATTTTGTGGTGAGACCGTTAAAGTTTAAAGTTCCGTTCGTAATGAAATTACACCATCACAAATGATCAAAACAATAAGCACAATAATCCCCGATATAAATCAAGACAAGACAAAACGAAGATGACAATCTTATTCAAAAGAAACTTGCTTTGAGTCATATCGTGATTTGTTTCTTATGCTTCCATTCAAAATGACGTTTGAGTTATGTTGGAGTTTGTCATTTGTTTATCTCTCGCTCTTGCTTATCTAAAACAATAAACAACACGATAACTAATGTCTCAAGAATCTGCATATATTTACAAGTTAACAAGCATCATAAATTATTGTTTTGCAAATTTGCATTTGGCGCACTAAAAGCTCTAATTCATGTTGACGGCATCGTGTCGAATCTTGACACAAGTCGTGCGTGGTTTTATTTTGTGGCCTTGTGTTACTTAACGTTCTATTGACCTTATAAGAACGTGACAATGTAAATAAAGAAGAACAAATAATGTCAAATTTAAAGTGACAACCCTAATCTTGGTACAGATAGATACAGAGTTACAGACACGCGCGGTATCTTTTGAACACGATATTAGAGCAAATACGAAAAAGCACTCTGAAACCGTATAAGTAAGTAATAGGTATTAAATCGATTTTTATGATTTAAATTACATCACAATCATATTTTATTTTTCACTACAGCTCACCTTACCTCATTTAAAGTTATAATTAAGTACGAAAATTGACATTATAATTTTCCTATGTTATGATGTAGTAGCATTAACTGCTATAAGTGTTAATTTCATCTTCACAATTTTGTAATAAAACAAAAATATACTTTCCTAAACAAAATGTCATTTTTTTTTCTTATTTTTCTCTTTATCTTATTACTTTTACAAATCAACTAGGTATCCCCATATTTTATCAAATCAATTTTCGAATTATTATTTGATTCCAAAGTTTCCAAACTAATTTTTAGAACTTACTCGAAAGCAAACTCATGATAATCGCACCGCGAACTAATTTTTCATTCACCCCTACTAGGATTCGAACCTTCGACCGTGAGTTTCTCAGTCAAGGTCACTAACCTCTAGACCAATAGCCGTCAAACATGGCACATATAGATTACACTAGCTCAGTTGAATATCAATATTTTATACAACTCTAGCTACCGTTTTGTAAAACACGTCACTTATTATGCATTTATGTTTTTACCATAGCCATATGAATAAATAAAATGCCATAACTCTACTATTCTATGTCGAAATTGGCTCCATGACGCAGGCTCATATTTAAACAGCCGGTGTAGTTGACACAGCTGTTTTAATTGATATTATCGAGTTTGCAAATATAATACAAATATTCTTTACATTGCTTTACCGGTAAGTTTTGTTCTAAAAAGATTGTAAACAAAAAAGGCAATGTACAAGATAAGTTGTTGCGAAATCAACGAGTGACTCATTCGTTCTGCAATGCGCGTAAATACTGTTTTCTATGTTATGTTTTTAAGCTGGTCTTATCTCGTCTGTTTTGTTTAAGTGAGGTAGGGCAGAGCGGAATACCGCGGTCAAATAAAAATTTGTGCCATCCATCCCACAAAAAATAATTATCTGTTCTGTGATCATCATTTATACCTTGAGACTCTCTGAGCTCGCTAATCGGTATTAGCGTATCAAAGTATAAATGGTATGGTATTTATGAACCTAACTTATTTATAAACCTTAATTAAAACCCAACATAGAGCTAAAACAAGCTATTTCTGGAGACAGCCCTTCTTCAGAATCGTTAAATCCATTAGTAGGTACTATGTTTTTTGGTTTGTGTGGGAATACAATGAAGCAAATGAATCATTAATTAAACGCGGCACCCCCTTAAAATATAAGCACCCCTTTAATTTTAAAACTTCTACTAAACTTCTTCTTCACAGCTCTCTCTATCTTTATAAGATACTGTCTTCTAATACTATTCTATACCGAGCAATAACGATTTGATTTGATTAATTTTTCTGAAGATAAAACATTATAGCTTGCAAAAGACGGCACATAGCACATGGATCTGACATCTGAAGATTCACCCACGTATCCTCGTTATGGGTGGGACCAACTTATGAGGCTTCGACCAAAACGAATACTAAGACGAGACTTACAATGGGCCGTTAACAGACAGGAAGCGCCCGTGATGGAATGTGCCCGCACACAGCCATCACGTGACGATAGATACGTGGCTGTTTGGCGATTCCTCATTTGTGGCTAGGACTTACCAACCTAATAAGAAACAAAGTGTATCATGGGTTTTTATACGAAAACTCTGTTCTTTTTCATAATAATATTCCACATTATTAAAACTCGTACGAAATAGCAACAAAAAGCATAACCTACTAAGGTTATTTTCAACCAACTTTTTAATGTAATGTAATTAAATTTACATCTGTCGGTATTTTTTGCGCAAACAACGTAAAATGTTACACGTGTACAGCTAATGTGACAACATGTTGAATATATATTATGCAGGTATTTTATTTTTATAATGATTTCCCTGGAAAAGTAAGGGCTGGGGTTTTGGCGCCATTTTGTCCAGTTCAGTTCGGTGGTTATTTTAATTACTTGCAAATTGTGTCATAGTGGATATTGTGTCTAAAAATCGGTGCAGTTTTGTGGTACAAGTTTCTACGCAACTGAGCAATATGTGGGACAATTGAAATAGGCGCGATCTTGGTTGTGTGAAGCTGAGACTTTTATTGTAGTGGTGGTTACCTCGGCAGAACTAACCGAGTAAACTGTCTTGATATACTTCGTGCCAAATGCTCCAGGCAGCATTGGAATGCGATGCACCCGCATTCTAATGAAAATTGAAACAATATCTACCACTGAACTATTCAACACTTGACACTGGCAAAAATTACTTCCAAGAGGAAAGTAGATTGCCGAAACAAAAATAAGTAAGGGCTGACCCTTAGAGACACGTGTGAGGATTTGAAGATATTATCACCTCTAATACAAGTAGTATTAAATACGTTACCTATGCTTTCTGACAACCAAGTCAGGAGCACTGACCTTAAGATCACCAAGGTTCTGACCACATTATGTCGAAATTATACAACAAAGCTTTGCCTACTTCAAGTGCATACATTAGCTGGCGCCCTCAAAAACATCAACCGTCGAAAAAAATTGTAGAAAAAGTAGGAAAATATAAATATGTAAACACTTTTTATTATCTCCTATGCTCTCTCTAGTCGTAATAAAACATGAAGTTATTTTATGGTTCCGGTGACGATCGAGACACGATTTCGATGTGTGGTGTCGATGTTTTGTTTAAACACAGTCATGCTTCATAATATCGAAGGAGAATGCTTCATAGCCTATAAAAAGCGAAAGCGTGACTTACAATAACATTTTGAGATTGTTTGTTAACTAATAAATCGGCATTAACCGTTAGAGTAATGCATTTTAGTTTTTAGAAAGCCTACTCCGAAAAGATCACAACGACAATAAATTATCCTTTCATTGAATTGACGTTTATGAAGAAATTGTTCCGAATATTCATAAAAAAAAATAAAAAAAAAATATTCATAAACAACGGTTTACAGTACGAACTTGGCACGAATTTGCGAGGAATATAACAGTTCATATAGTAATATTGAAGATCTATCCATCTGAATCTATCCATTTTTAATGATAGTTTTAATAATTTTAAAAAGAAATTGTTTATTTATTTTAAGTAAGTAAATTACTTTTAACTTTAGTCTCTGTAATCCAGAATCTATACCGTAGTGCACACTGATAATATTTTAAGTGCTATGTACGCCGATATTGTGGTGCATATCAGTTTTATTGTTGTTGTATGTAGTTATAAGTTGTGTAAATCATAATATGTACCATGTGGCAGTGCTCAATAAATAAAATAATAATTAATAATACAGTTCTGAAGTAAAAAATTTGGTTATCAAATAAAACCATTGTTACTTTGAAGATGTCTCAACTCAAGTCTCAATCAATTTGCCAAGATTTGCCAACAGATTTGTTGCTTCCCCACGTCCATGTTTTCGGGGTCGAATGTTAATAATCGGCAAGCGGAAACCCAGCACCGCGAATACAAATCTAGGCGGAACTGCTGGTCGAGGATATCGCACCTAACAGGGTCAAGGCTTGAGAGGTAACCGCTGCCGCTGAGCGTGCTAGTTGAAATGCATGTTACACACCTTAGAAAGTAGGTTAAAGACACTGTCAATCTTGGACGTTGGTATTTAAGGTTTTATGATTTCCATTACTGCGATATCAAAATAAATATCCCATAGCATCTTGAGTGCCTAGTTAGTATTTTTTGTAAGCAATAAGTTTTTTATTTATTGAATATAAATAACAGACTCCCCATTTTAGTTAGCTGCGAAAAAAGCTAATATTATTTAATTAGCCTTCGCTGGGCTTAGTGCTGAAATAACAAATGGAGCTGTTGTAGTCATTTGTAGAGCTTGGGTTGGAGTGTTGGGTCACAAAACATTTTGTAAAATTTGTCATCCAATTTATTGTCTAAAGACAATACTAAAGCATGCGCCCCACGTTTTTAGGTTTAAAATTTCTGTAGGTATAGGGTTATAAATATTTACAGAAAAAAATATTTTTGTATTTTTTAGTCTGTTTTTACTAGTCCGTTTTAATTAATTTTAGTCCGATTTTTCAATTAGTCCGTTTTAAAAACGTGTTTTTATAAAAGCTTTTTTAAGTTGATTGTGCAGACCATTTCGTATACCTAGTCATGTAGTTATTTGATGTTTGTAACGACATCTCATAGTTACCCGACCCTTGATTACGTAAGTCTGTTGCTAACAATTCTCGATTGAAATCGATTGCAAGCGCAGTTGCATTGCTGCTTTAGTTAAGATAGTTGTCACATTGGTTCTTACTAAAGCAGCAATGAATCGGCGATTTCTGTCAAAGTTGATTGCAACAAAGTTACATAATTACCCCCCGGTCATAATGATTCACGGGAGCGGAAATTGCTATGAGTAATTGTAAAATTGTTTAGTATTAGGAAATTGGTATTAGTTGAAGCAAAACTCAGATACTGTTACGTAAGCACTCCGAGTGAGACTACAAACATTGACTCAGACCCAGTCAGTTGCAAACAAACTGACAGACGAGAGTGTTAGAGTAGATTAATACTTGAAAATGACAGGAAAGTTAAGGTGGTTCGATGGATGGAACGGAAATAAATCCAGCACGTTTTCTCAAGGGCTTAGTTTTGATAATTTTGCGCAAATAAAAGAGTAAAATAAATAAAGTTCTAAATATAGTTTCAAGAACTCAAACTTAAGCAATAACTCGTGCATCTCAATATAGGGCGTGCCAAAAGTGGCCATGGCCAAATGTGCACATTTAGCAATATCGAGATTCATAACTTATTAGTCTTATTACTTACTTAAATTTGAAGCCATGTTTTTTTTAAAAAATGCACTTTACTCTTCTATTTGCGCAAAATAACCAAAACTTTTATTCTAAGATCTTGATAAGAACTATTATCTACTCTGTGACAAAACGTAAATGATTAAGAGTTCACCGAACCACCTTAAGTAGAAATAAAATAACATGAGAATTTATAAGTTTTTAGTAGGTACCTAAGTATATACCTGATGATTTTGACCGAGAAAATCCACCAGTAAAACACTATGAACTTTATACAATACTAAATGTAAATATGGACTTTATGGTTTGATTTGGTTTGATTCAGGTTTGATTCAAAAAATATTATTCTATTTTTCAAGCAGGGGATGTTTTAAGGGCTAGGCTAAGGATCTAGGGGCGTTGTAGGTAAGTTATTTCGCAATTTCACTTTTTGCCTTAAACCAGAAAATAAATTATAAGAATAAAAAATTAAGAACTATTAGGTTCTTTTCCATTTTTTGTTAGATGTCAGTGTTGTTTTACTTAGGTATGCAATTAAAGTATAATTTACATAAAACTACGCGATTATTGTGAATGTAAATGAAGATGTCGTGTTCTTAACCTTGCCTAAAATGCGTCATAGCATAGCGCCATTGTCGTTCTGTGACTCTATAAAAATATTTAAACAGTTCATAAATTATCGCTTATTACCTGTTTTTTTGTTTTTCTTTAACATATGCTAATCGAACTTTTTATTTTTATCAATTGAAAATATTTGTGTTAATCTGATAATCAATGAAAAAGTTGGGCCTGACAAATTCGTCAAATTACAATCTATATTCAGACAGAATCACGGAAGAGGGAAATGATCTTGGATATATCCTGCCCATGGGCTATATAAATACAAGTTCGAATTACTTGGTTACCCATTATCCTGTCGTGCTCTTTACCAACAACATCAAGAGAGCTGAGCGACGGACGCATCGGATTGGTAACTGAAGTGGTATAATCCGCCTGCGCGCGATGAGAATGGGATGGAACCTTGTCAAGTAAATCGAAAATTTACTAGTTACTTAGTTATTTTTAATTAAATAATCAACTATAACTGTTTAATTGTTATCTTACTTGAAGTTGCTGCAGCAAAAGTTCCCTCACTTCGGATTGTCAAACTGTGACGTGCACGGTACACTTGTACTATTATGTATTCTGTGACGGTACGCCTGCCAGCCACAGGGATATCCAAAAACACGGTGACCCGCGAACTAATGGCTGGTTTACATTATCTTAGTCTTTAGTTGAAACATGTAAACGGTCGTCTTATGACTAAAGAGAGTAACGTTCTAGTAGCCTTTCAACTGGAATCATCGCTTTCCAGTAGCACCCCCCGCGCGCCTGCGCCGCCCGCTCACCCCCCACGCGAAACTTTCCTCGCACTGGAAACATGTAAATCGACATTTTAGTAGCGTATTTAGTAGAGTGCTTTAGTCAAATGACACTGTACTGGAGGCATGTAAACGCTCACTGGAAAGGCACCAAAACTACTAAAGCACTTGCATTCAAATCTACTCGCACGCTACTAAAGCACTCTACTAAAGACTAAGATAATGTAAACCAGTCTTAAGATTCGTTAGTTCGTTGGTGACACGCATCCGAGGTGAGGGAACTTTTGCTGCAGCAATTTCAAGTAAGATAACAAATAAATAATTAGTTGATTAATTAACTTAAAATTAACTAATTAGTATTTTTTTTTATTTTCTTATAGCGCGCGGATTATAATGGGGTGAGCTGGGGCCCAAGTCGTGTTTCAATTTGTGTTTCGGTTTTGATTTTGAGAAACAAGAACTGCGCCAAAAAGCATTACAACTCAAACCTCATCGACTACATTAAGATTGGAGTGAATGTTACCGATCACCGTGGAGATCCTTTGGCGAGACCTAATGGGTGTCGTGTGGCTGATAATGAATGTGGTCTGGAGTGGAAGTTAGTTTGGACCACCACAGCAATAATCACCATTAATTAGCAAAACCTGGATGGCTAAAGGATTGAAGAATAGGTAGGTACTTGTGCATGTTAGCTCATTCATCAGCATTTTTTTACAATACTTAGATAGATACTTGGCCCTGTAGCAAAATGTACCTAATATCTCTTAAATATACAATTTTATTCTAGTTGTTTCATTTGACATGAAAATAGTTCACCACCCTGACTTCCATCGGAATATGAGACGAGTAGGTACAAAAAAACAAGTAAAATTCAAATACTTATAGAAAGGGTTAATGTACGAGGAGTAGTAGCTATCTAAAACCTTATGCAGTCGATAAAATAGTATATTCGCGTAATTTTTAATAACAAATTCACACGAAGTGAAGTGAGGTTCGAAGTGAGATGCGAGTTTGGTTACAGAATCGACAGGCAGGTTAACTTTGGAAAGTTGCCATTCGAATACTAATGATATTTTTTTCTTGCGGTCTTTGTCTCGTTTTAATTTTTTCTCGCTTAGAATCTTTTCTTTGCAAACGTTGAGCTAGCTAAACAAACATGACAAACTCCTAATGAGTCTGTTTTCCTACTGTGTTAAAACCTTTTTAATATGTGGACGCATGGTGGACGCTAATAAAATTATGTTTAAATAGTTTCTATGACTGTAGAACAATAGATTCATGGAATTTGAATTTGGCAATAAGGGCTTTTCAAAGTGACATTTAAAAAATAAAAAATAGTAACTATTTTCCTCACTAGATGGTGTTAATACTCCTCGAACCTTAAAAATAGTAAATATTTGCCTAACTAGATGGTGTTGATAATCTTCAAAGCTTAGTAAATAAATCACATTGACACCTATTTTTATCAACGCCATCTGTCAAACAAACCTACAGTCTTTTGTCACTGTGAAAAGCCGGAAGCCCTCATTAGAAAAATATGTAATGGTACTACTTAGATAGTATTATATTATCTGTGGTAATGGTAAAATCAATATGTTCTAGTTTATATTAACTTAAAGATACGCAATAATTACAATTATTGTAAATTGACTGAACCTACTTAGGCACTTACCTCTGTAATACCCAATTTCCCCATAATGTTTTTACACTTCCAAGAAATATAAAAAATAATATCTTTCTAACAAAACGTCTTTTACTTTTTACTTTGTATACTTCACTCAGCGATATATTTTTCATTAGTTATGAAATACGATTGAAAAACTTTTCGTAAGTAGGTAATTGTTTTATACGTGCACAAGTTCACCTTTATCTTCTCACTTAAGGGGAAACACCCACGGTCGAGAGAATTGAAAAATTCCTATACAAAGTTGACAAAATCGACGTTTCGTTGTCCCCAGTTTCCTCCTCCAAAACTAGACCGATTTCAATACTTTTTTCATTAAAATTTAAAGAAATGGTTTGGCGGTGTTCATAAGCTGTCAGATTCATAGAGTTTCTGTCAAATCTGACAACTGGCTTTAACTTTAAGATTCGTTTGAGTATTTGGCCGTAAGTCAGTCGGCGTAGGCTGTATGTAATGTTCTTTAGACCATTTTCAACTGGCGTAGACAAGTCTTATACCTACCTACTGAATGCTTTTTGAAATGTAATCTTCATTGCGGCGAATATATCAACTGCCAATTTATGGAGTTTTAAATCACGCATCTACTCGTTGGCAGGTATTATTCGAATCTGCGTGAATTTCATGGATTTTAAAATACCTACTTATTATTGTAACACGTGACTTACTCGCGAAAACAAGTCTTACTTACATCATTGCTTGTTAACTAAGAATAAAAACACCTAATGAAATTAATTTTCCTTTCATAAGGAACAAAATGGCTACCTAAACATAGGTAGGCACATACTTAAACGGAAATTCTTATTACTTACCTAATACCGTAACCAATTTTGGGTCTAAACAAAAAATAGATAATTGAACGAAAATAAACTTTTGTAAGTATGTATCATTATTCAAGTGCGTCTTAATTTTCATCATTCTCAACATAAGTTCTGAGTTATTTATTGTGCAAAAAACGATTATTAATTAATCCACACGTAACAATAAAAAACATTATGCTGATACATATTTAGATTATCTATACAGTCTTCTAAGTATACCTATATAGTCATATAGTATAGTACCTACCTTACCTATATCAAACGTGTATAAAAAACGGTATAGTAACATGACCTTAGAATGCTACGAGTATATTTCACAGATACTTGCTAAAATCGTTGGGCTATACTTACTTAACGTTAAAACGTGTTTTAGTACAAAGAAAACGGAACTGATAAAATTATGTAAAAAAACACACAAAAACAACCTTGAGTTTTATCAAATCGGGTAACTATACAAAAAACAGCAATGTGGTTAGAAATTAAATATGCATAATAGCTTCTCTTACAATTACACAATTATTTAGATGTACTTACCTGAGGCTAACTAAAATAAAGCAGACATTAAAAACAAAAAAAAACCGGCCAAGTGCGAGTTGGACTTGCGCACGAAGGGTTACGTATCAAAAAAGACAAAAAAATCACGTTTGTTGTATGGGAGCCCCACTCAAATATTTATTTTATTCTGTTTTTAATATTTGTTGTTAAAGCGGCAACAGAAATACATCATCTGTGAAATTTTCAACACAGCTACTATCACGGTTCATGAGATACAGCCTGGTGCCCGCAGTGTTTCTTTCAGGTAATTAATTAATTGTCATTACCCGTACCACGAACATACATATTATAAGTATCGAGATAAAAAAAAACGATAGACTAATTTTATATGGGAAATTTGTACAGCGCGGGGCGTAGGATTTCATTGGAATGCGCGATCTTGTCCGGTATACATTAAGCAGTTGCAATAGATGAGTGGAAAATCTTCAATAGTTTCCCAAAATTTTGTCATTTGGGTAGAGAGATTGGTATGAGTAACTGAGCTAGGGGTAGGGTTGCTCGTTATAGAGCCGGTTACTAACTAACCATCCGAGTTTGGATGAAACTAGGAAAGAGCCATAGCCATAGCGCCATATCTATCTACCATTGAAAAGCGAAATGAAACTTTTCATAGACAATATATTATCTCGATCGAGTACTTTTACGCGATAAGCAGACGGAACTATTGAGAGAGGGAGAGAGAGAGAGAATAGCTTAAAGTCCCTTTCCAAGCATGGTAGAGATGTATAGATAACAACATTTTGGTCACCCATTCCATGGCCGACCTTTGCGATAGTTGCTTTATTGCAGCAATCGCTGCTAACCCTCTGCAGCACCAAGCTCTTCGAGATGAATATACGTACGTACATGTATTGTTGTTGAAGTAACTATTTCACACGTGGTGGCCCAAATGGTTTATCATCCGCCCCGCTTTTGAACTTATACGGTTAACGTGACGTGATCAAACAGTCGATTGTTTTTCCTTATAGTAATGAATGACGTCATTAATCACTCCATAGGACGTCCAAAACCACAAAATAAGAACCATCAGTGAAGAGCATTACTTTCTTTTTTGCACAAAGTACGTATGAAAAGGAATACAAATGTTGTATTTACTTTTGTATATTATAATAATATGTTAAACTACAAGTTGTATAATGAAAAGAGTAATCAAGCCGCAAAAAATAAATACCAACAGAAAATTATACACACACTTTTGAAAGTTTTCTGTTAAGTGTGTTACAAAATATTTGGAATATCGAAGGTTTTAATCAGCAAAGATACAAATCTAAAAAGCAAGGAAAAAATGTTGATTCGTCAGTGGATCCGGTTAAACAAAGTAATAATACTTTATTCGTACATACGTACCCAATTAAAAAACATCCTAGCACGCAGGTTATACTTTTTTCATAAAAAAAGCAAACGACTGTCACTGTCTTAGTTTTCCTTTATGAAGAGGAATATAATTTGTATGATGATTTTAGAATACCTACATAAATCAAATAAGAAAAAAAATTGAGATATAAATAAAGAACACAGTGCCTATAAATGTCTAGAAGAAAGTTATATTATTTTCGTAGTGTACCGTGAAAGATGCATAGAGTGCCGTTGTAATTCTTTAAAAATATATGAGGGGGTATAGAAACAAAGACAGCTAAGTACATAGATAAGTACTTAATAAAAATAGAAACGTGGTAAAATACCCTTTGGGAATGAATTAAACTTACTCTAATTGTCAAACATATGACGGCGGTCAACGGGTCAAATTTTTTTTTAACCGACTTAAAAAAAAAGGAGGAGGTTCTCAAGTCGACGGTATTTTTTTTTTTATGTATGTTTTAACATAACTTTGTCAATCTCAAACCGATTTTAAAAATTATTTTTTTGTTTGAAAGCATATAGTTACAGATTGGTCCCATTGTCATAAGATCACGATCTGATGATGGGATCCTGGAGCCTTTGTTCGCAAAATATTACATTCGCAAAATATTATATTCTTAAAATATTACATTCTCCAAATATTACATTCTCAAAATATTATACTTTGTACAGTCACAGTCAGTGCGTGGTTTCTGATTTACAGGAAAAAACGAAAAAGATATCAGCCAGTACCTAGGCATGATTAATAATAGGAATATTATATAGAAGTTTGTAGGTACTTGAATACATAGTCAAACTCCTTGCTAGTAATTCCTGTCTTCTGACAAGAAGTTTAGAAACTTATTTAATTTAAAAAAAACCTTGTGTCAGTTTTTGTTAATTCTCACTATTGTCGTTGACTGCTTATTACATTATTGTGATAATTTAGGAGTTGAACAATTTAATATGTTTTAAGAGGAATTTAAAATGTCTGAAAAAAAAACTGTCCTGATAAAAGAAGATCATTAAAATATATTGACAAAGATAAAAAGATTAATGCTATAATAACTGTTTAGCAAACAAAATCACTCTAGTAGAGTGCTTAAATATGTTAGCGTCTTTGAGTAACTTGCATTAAATTGTTCAGTTTTTACTTAATAAAATAACTATTTTTTTGTGTTTGATTTGATTGTATTTCAAGTAAGTATTTAAAGAAATTAATATTTTGTTAATAAAACAATTATAAGAATAATATAAGTACAAAAAATAATACTTACATAGGTACCTACCTATAAAATAAAAATTATACTTAAAATAAGTTATAAACATTAAGTTAAGAACCTTCCCTTTATTATTAAATCACTTGCTATAAATTGTTGATTTTTTATAAAATAAAATAAACTCCACTACATTTTGTGTTTAACTGTATTTAGAATATTTTGAGAATGTAATATTTCGAGAATGTAAGATTTTGAGAATGTAATATTTTGCGAATGTAATATTTTGCGAACAAAGGTCCTGGAGAAATCAAGGGAACTCTTCAAATATTATAGGCACACCTATAGCGATTTTGGTATTTTCTTAAGTAACTCGTGCATTTGCTTTCGAAAAGTACCATTTTGGTGAAGTGGAACTGATGATGAAGACCATAGATGATCACCGGAACTATTCAATAGGTACTAAACTAAGTATCTCACTGGTGCGATACGATTACTTTAATACGGTTGCTAGGCTATTTATGTTGTTCGTCATAATGCATATGGTGAAGTGGAGCTGATAGTGAAGTACCAGGAGAACTCCTCAAGAACTAACGCCCCTGCGTCGGGAAAACCAGTATTTTGTAAAAGGTGATGAGCTATTGACATAAGACTATTGTAACTTAGATAATATCGTCGCTAAATATACCATACTCATACAAAAAAGTTAAATTAATAAAAAATAACTTTGGGTCTACCCATGTTTTATCTACCTAGATAATATACTTACTGGATAAGATAATATAAATAAACTAAAGTCTACCAAATACAGAAGGTACTTACTAACACTAAAAATAAAAAAATAAAAATGTTTTAAAAACAAAAAACCGACTTCAAAAAAGCTGAAAAAAATAACAAAAAAGCTTTAAAATTTAATACCTCTAAAAAACCTACACTACCTAATACAGAAGGTACTTACACTAAAAATAAAAAATAAAAAAATTGTTCAAAAAACAAAAAAACCGACTTCATATAATAATATACAAATCATTAGATACGCATTATCATTGTTATAATAATATAATATATATATATAATGTTATAATAATAATATTTCTTACTTTTTTAGAGGCAGGTTTTTTGAAGTCGGTTTTTTATAAGTCAACACCAGGAACTTTAAAATCATAGTCAACACAATTCGGTTCTACATGTCAGGGACAGAGACTAGATAACAGAACTTCTTTACGACTTCTTTGGTACGACACCGACCTCAAACAGCCAGCATTCAAGCCAGCTGCCATATTTAGACATTTCAAATGCAAGAATAACCAGTTCCACTTGATATGTTATATGATGCACGGCTTCAAATAAACATTTATTGCAACACTGATGTGCGCACACGTCTGTTGTAAAAATGATATATGTATATACTTATTTTAAGCTTCAACTGCAACAGTACCTATCTTTTTATTGAAATTCTCCAAGATTTTACAGTCATTAAATTATAAAGCAACTAAATTCGTACATGACGCTAATTATTTTCACGATCACATTGATTATTTTTATCACAAGCATAATTATTTTATGGATTATTTTTGTTTTTTAATACAGAAAAAAATACATTAATTCCGATCTCTGTACTAACGATAGTCGGGTTAAAGGTGCAACGAGGAAGTGACTGACTTCCGCCGCCATCTGTGATCGACGCAAAATGCGTTTGCCAGTGCGACTATTCCATATTCTGAAAATTCTATTTATCAGTTTACCGCATAGGTACATACGACCAGTTTACAGTTTAATGGATACAAGACTCTATCACGCAAACACAGACTAAGTTAATGTTATTTTTATCTTTTTTTTACGATGTAAAAAAGTTATGAACGAGAACGTCAGCCGGATCATGCTGTTTAAAATCAATTAGTTTTCATTAACTTTTTTATGTTTAAAAGTTAATAATATAAATTAGTTATTAATAATAATAATATTTCATGTTTGAAGGTTACTTTCTATAAGTAAACTTAAAAACAGTACTTAACTTTTATTCAAAAAGATAATATACTTACGCGACGAAAAGATAAACTCTTACATTTTTGAATAAAATATACTGTATCGAACATGATCGTCTTTTATGATAATTTTAGTAACTGTAACGAGAAGGTCACGTACTAATAATATAATAAATATAAAAGCAAAAATGAGACTATCAAATCAGTCTATTTCTTGTCCTAAACAACATAAAAATAAAAAAGAAACATTAGATTTGTATCGCCCAAATAAAACCAGATAGAGCTCATTTTAGAACTCGGCTATAATTATTTAAATCAAAACAAAAAGTCAAATGACGTCAATCGTTCAATCTGAATCCAGTTTGGTTCAAAGAACTTGCATGGTTTGTGTCATAGAATATTAATTTAAAGTCTTGGTTTGAACATAAATAATTCTATTTATGAATATTTAGACTGGCGCGTAGAGCAAGCTACGAAGTTTTAAATAATTGTTTTTCTACTTCCTTTCTCGAAATAACATGTTAACGTAGGTAAGTATGTATCTAGTATTTTAACTAAGTAATTAAGAAAGATTATGTGCTTAGATTTTGGAATTAATCTTTGTACAAGATTTCCCAAAAAACAATAGCAAATTGTATCTTTGTGGTGACAAAATATAAAGTAAAAATCATTTGTGCTAATATTTCCTTTAGGATAACTACAAAACGAAGTAAGTAATAAAAACAACACTTAGTTAACAACTTAGTTATTCATATTACCTTCTAATTATAATAAAATTACCGTTAAATATTACAAAATGTGTGCCAAACTTGTGACAAAAATAGCTACATTATACATTGACTTATACATATATTACTGTACATATATTTTTATTATTATTCTATTCATTTTATATGTACCTACGAACTTTCCTCAGATAAATTATAATACCTATGTTGTTTATCAGTAGCCATAAAATTATACCTAAACTAAAAGATTTTCTACAGAGTTACTGAGTGCATAAACGTGCATTCGTGCGTATCATATCTCTATATTTTTTTTTATTCACAACGTAGTGCTTGGCCTTCACCTTACCTGAAGGTGGAAGCGCACTACACCTGGAATCCTCATCACTGAAGAAACTGGCAATCTTACCTCTAACTGCCGGAACACAACAATTTTTAAATTGTTATTGTGGCGTCAGACTTAGGTAAGATGGTGGTGGCTAGCCAGGTGGACTTGAAATAAGCCCTACCACCAACTAAACCGAGTATAAATTGTACCCCCCCTGGCAATCGAGCCCCTGCGTCTTACACGGGTGGGCGAACCACTAGACCACAGAGGGGGACATTTATTAGAGCTTCTTGATTATTTGTTTACTTATTTATTTGTTTGAAATTTCTAATTCAATTGTTTTTTTATAGTAAATAAACCATTTTGATATTTTCTAGAGTTATTTTATTCGTAACGTTTGCATGCTAGATAAAGATCTGGTGCATCACATAAACACAGTCGAATTGTACAGGATATGCTTGCAATACTCATCATTATTACTTGATATAAATAAATATAAGTAGCTACAAGTTTCATTAAATTAAATAATAAGGCCGAACCTTGACGTAATTTTCCGTATAACAAAAAAGATTAAAGCCATGCCATGACAAATTAATTTGTCAAGGGTGGGAATATGGAAATATTTGTGGCAAAATTTCTACATCTGGCATAACAATTGGAAGCAGAACAATTGGACTTATTTAATACTGTTTATAAAGCGTTTGGTTATCAATGAGATATATAGAGGCAAGGAGGAGGGGGGTTGGTCTGTAACAACAGCTGATAGTATTAAATGCGTCAATGTGAGTATCTAATGGCCGAGGAGTCGATAGCCTCGGCTACTGTAAACACTACGGAGGTCGCTCGGCTGTTAAATAAAACTGCAGTCTTTATGCAATTGATGTTTTTATTTTTTACACGCCATGTACTACTAATCATCTTTATTAATAACAATAGGCTACAGCAGTTCCGGCGTGTCCAACGTAATGTGTTTGATGAATTTACTCGTAAAAACTTGTTAAAAACCGCGATTGCGTTCTAATTTTTATGCAATTATTATTATTAATAGTAATTTTGCATAGTATAAATTTAATGATGATCGGTTTAGTAGTTAAAACGTGAAGGCGAAAAAAACAAACGAAATTAATTACTTTTGCATTTATACCTATAATATTGGTAAGGGTAAACAAACATGTCAAAGGTAGACAAAAAGACACTTAGATGCATTCGATTGCAAAATATTCGTATGCAAACAGAAATTAAAGAAAGCTATAGGTACTTAAGTATAACCCGCGCGCGATGAGAATGGTATAATACCTTTTGGAACTGAGACGCGCACGGTACCGCTAACGCGGCAGCGCGACGCTGTACACTACTGCTTTACAGTCATTTTCAATTCACTTTGACAAGGTCCCTTACCATTCTCATCGCGCGCGGATTATACCTGACCATGCGTCATACGTATAAGGATTGATACTCTGCAGATAAGCTTTGACCATTCCCAAAGTAGAGAAATGCTCACTTTATAAATAAAATTGGCCAATAATATTATAATAGTGTTTTTCTAACTTATTTTACCAAGTAACCCCGCCCACTCATAGAACACAAAACAAACCCAAATCTATCAATCGAATCGAATTTTACAAACTACGCGGGAGTTGATATAACAACTTACTTTACTCTATGCTTTATGCTTTCGTTCACTTACGACCTTAATAATAACGGAGAAAAGTTCACAGCCTACGTCTCAAGGCGTCATTTCCATAAGTAAACTTTAGTTCTTCGTTTATTAATAAGGCTGTTGCCTGTTACAATGTAAAGAGAATTAAGAAAAAGTTACAAGGAAACGATACTTAATTTATTAAACCTTGCTGTCTATACGAGTACACTTATATCGATTTTAACCTGTAAAGTATTTTTATAAGTGCAAGGAAAAGAGCTTTAGTAATAATAATATACCCCGAGGTTATCTAATATGCTCTCTCAATAGTCTATTTTAGTTGGATAAACTTATCTCCTTACGTCAAATAATAGTGGCGTGATAATATTATTATATGTTATAATAACATTGTGGTGATTGGGTTTCATCAGCCAACATCAGTTTAAAGCACAGTGGTTTAAAGTATCAGTGGAAGTTTCATGTTAAAAATGTTGGGCCGATATTGTACTTTGATTGCAATTAAAGTGTAGGTAACGGTTCATACCTTCTGTAACAAACATTGTACGATTGGCTTGAAACCACAGTAACTATAGTATATAGGAAGGAACCCAATAGTTGGTATGTAAGACAGTACATAGTTACCTACATATTAAAACGATAAGCTATTCTTGCCGCTGCATCTGTCCTGCAAATTGGTTCCTAATTTTAACAGAACAATAAAAGTAAAATATGATGAGGTATGATTAAAAAAAATATGCAAATAATACCTACCTACTTAAAAGGCGAAAATAAATTTAAGATGTTATTTTCGCCTTTTTCGTGGTTAAAGTTAAAGTTCATACATATATTCTAGTTTTCCGTCAGATTTAAACTAAAGAAAAATACGCTGTCATGAATAGGTACCGTTTCAGCCTGACTTCGTGTAACGACCCCATGACGTAGGTACCTATCACAGTACCTACACAAAAAACTTTTTGTAAAACATTACATACCGCAAATTGTTACAACAAAAAACCATCGACGTATAATTTATCATTTCAAAGCAAAAAACTCTTTTGATTCTGTAATACTTAAAAAGTTTTCCTCATATAAGATGTGGTTACAACAAACTTAATTATGAAAAAACATCGAATGCTACTGTAAACTGCTATTATCACATTGAAAAAACTTAATAAAAACACAATGAATGCCTGTAATCCGTACAATACTAAAATTTGTAATGTGACATAGTTCTATGTTGTGTACATTTCATATCATTTAAATGTCATTTGATGAAAGCTGTCCTTAAAATGTCATTGACTCACATCTTGAATTGAAAAATTTATGGTTTAAGAAAACAAAACTAGAAAAAAAACTAGTATTATAAAATATAATACTTAAAATAAAGTTAATACAAAAGTTTGACATTACTGTTCGATACGAATTCGATAGGTCTTCGTGCTACGGCGTAGCGCTACGACAATGTCATAAGTATAATCATTAATATCATTATATTATTATACCTAAATTGTTTTAAAATCCTATCGTATCTACTACACTACACCATAAAAATATATATTTTTATACAATCTGGAAAAGTCATGGTAAAGTTGACTGCGTCTCAATTGGTCTGACTTCACAGAGTCGCTTTAATTTTCAATTCATCTTGCGTCAAACACATGCAATAGTATTGCAGCAATACTGCCTTACCAAAGGGAAAGCACACGGTTTGGAGGCATGCAATATTGCATGCGTTTGACGCAAGTTGAACCGACTCGGCGAAGACACGGACCATACAACAAATACTACGTATGTAGGACACGAGAAACCACAAGGTTAAAATTATAGTGAAGTTAGTATATTAGATTTCACTGAAATACAATACTTACTCGGTAATTCTATCAATGTAAATAAAACAAAAAAATAGAGACCGAATATGGGCAACAACGTTTTCTGATAAGCGATCCAAGCGTGGAGACACAGAATATATTTTCTCTTATAATACTGTGCTGTGCTGGAGATGTTAAGAGGAAACACCACGGTCGAGAGAATTGAAAAATTGCTATACAATGTTGACAAAATCAACGTTTCGTAGTCTCCTGTTTCCTCCTCCAAAATTTCATCAAAAAATAAAAAAATGCTTTGTGTTCCTATGTTTTGCTTTTTCACATTATGATTGCTGGTTGTCGAAACAGTGGTAATTTTTTTATGTTTCTGAAATATCTATTTTAATAATTAATTTATGAAAAAAAGGAAAACATAAAGATACAGCCAAATCCTCCCGTTAAATCCGGATCATTAAGATCTCAATACCAATATCAACTTTCTTTAGGTTTCTTTTAATGGCTGGATAATTTTGCTGATTTACAAATCGTTCACCAGTCGGCACACTGTGTTTGCTATCATTTTTTGGATGTTGGAAGCAATTTTTTTTAAACAATTTTGGAAACTTTCATTATTTTACTGTCCGCAAATCGGAAGTAATCCCTACAAAGGTCTCTAGCAGCAGTAGCGCCACCCACCGGGATATATGTGACATCCCGCGTCATCAACGTGGCAACAATGCAACAACCTCCCACGGGATCAGCCCACGTCCAACAGACGACTATAATAGGCTCATAAGACTATAACTCAAATAATAAACCAGAATAGAAGACGCACAACACAAACATGTTTTCGTCGCTCTGCGTTCCTAACTAAGCCGGCTTATTCGAATTATCAAGTTACTCTATGCAAATTAGCACAACTTCGGTATATTTGCAATCGTAAATTATTGGCGGTGTGCCGACTCTGTAATATCTCTAGAACAAAGAGTTGTATGTATGAGGTTGTCAGCGGCCGGTGAAAGTGGAACGAATGCAAATCCTCTTTGTATTTTAAGCTGGAAACACGTGGCAACTCCCCTGCAATGAGAGGACATGAAACGACGTTTATAAAAAAAATGGTGAGTATCGTAACGTAACCTGCCTGGGAGAGCGGTTCGAGCGTCAATATAAAGCAACTAAAATGAGTTCTGTTGATAAATGCTTGAATGATTGCTGAATATTGTTACTAAAATAAAATAAAGTGGCCTTACTTTTGAACTTTTTCATGCGGTTGTAAAAGTTTGAAAACCGCTTTATGCAGCATCATTTCATTTACACAAATTTTTTGATAGAGTCCATGGCACAGAACATGAAAAAAATATAATACACCAGAATGTCTGATTATATTCGGTACTTAATTTCGAGTAGATACTTAAAAACTGGCCAAGTGCGTGTCGGGCCACGCGCAGTAGGCATCCCCAGTAACCTTATTTATACAATTCAACTAACGACTTTAACTAAATATAATACGTAACTATTCAATGAAATTCGTTCTAGAGGGGGGGGGGGGGCGACACTGACTCTAACAAAATTTTGCACTTTAAAGCTTAATATTTCGCAAACCAAATGAATGCCTGAATCGCAAAAAGTCTTCACAAAACTACAATATTTTTAAAGACCTATCCAACGACACCGAGATTGATATAATATGATTGATGAGGAAAAAAAACATCCCCACTTTACATAAGGGAGGTACACTAAAAATATTTTTCAAGATTTTATTCTACCACTTTTTCAGCATAATTAATATACACATTACATGCTATATACCAGTTTTCTAGTACTTAGGGCCACTGAGCTAAGCCGCGGACGAACAGACGGACATGGCAAAACTATAAGGGTTCCTTGTTGATCTGACTATGGCACCCTTAAACAGAATAATAAAGAATAGAAAAATCCAAGCTATACCAACTCTAATGAGTTCTTTAGTTAGGATAATTAATTATTGAATATTATTGTTCACGATGATAACCATGGCACATCCTGTGCTACATTTGACAGGAAGTGACTGATATCCAATATGAACTATCACAGGATATTTCTAAGTACAGACTAAGTACCACCGATGATTCTCAACTACCCTGAAAATCGTCACGTTTTGAAATAGTCAGAAGATAAATAATATTTTGGCTAACAACAAAAGATATCTATCGAATATAAACATTGTTTCATAATATTTTCATTATTGGCATAGTGATAGATACTGTGTACTGTAATCTTAAGTTAAGTATACAAAGTTAATTAAAAATAGCTGTACAAACTTACCTATTTAGGTAAACACAATAAAGACAATGGCTCTTAACCACACCCCCAAAACTTGCGTCACAACAAAATTTCGTTAAAATTTATTTTGAGCGTGAAACTGCGTAATACCAAAGATGAACGTTTGTTCGAAAAATCGATCGAGCGATGCATGTTTGCGCAAACGAACGTTTGTACATACATACTCAGTGCAGTGCACTATAACCACAGAATATTAGGTAGGTACTCTAATGCTATAACAGTATAACTGCTAGGTTTTTTTTTTATATCAAAAAATATTCCTATTATATCCGAACCACTTTTTTGCTGATGTTCAAAGCAAATAGCGATAGTGGCTCTGTTTTTTTAAAGGGTTTATCGCCTTGGCATTGCAGTGTGAAGTGGAAACCCGTTTTACCGACGCTGTTGTCGACCTCGCTTATTCTTATACTGAGGTGAATGAGACGATCTAGGCTTATGCAGATATTAGACGGTTCATTTTTCGTTCATTTTCGATGCTTCATCGCAATAAAGCATCGAAAATGGAGTGTCTAATTATGTAGATTCATCTTTCATCGCGATGCGCCTTTTTGATGAAAGTCACTAGACGGCCGTTCGCTTTCATCGGGCATCGGCCTTTCATCGGTCATCGCATCGGAAATGAACAATAAATGAAGCGTGTAAACAGTGCCTTACGAAGGTTTTCAATAATAGGGATACAGGCTGTGGGGTAATTAAAAAGCCGTATTATGGTAGATAGGGACAAGAACCAAAATTATGATAAACTAAACTTTGAGCGATTAACGGAGAATAAAAAGAAACGAAGGTTAAATAAGAAAAACTGATGTGCTTTTTTTGTTCAATTTTTTTACGTAATCATAAGTAAGTATAAGTCGGCTATCTTCGTAAAGTTACGTTGTTTGTTCAAAACATAAATACCTAGTTGTAGTCAAGCTGTGTGTAGTATATGCTTTAAGAATATTTTATGTAATGATACTAACAATTATTTAATATTTAACATTATAGGATAACTTTGGTGTTATTTTAACAAATTAATTAGTCCTCTTTTTTATCATACTCTTCGTTAGTTTTTTCCTGTACCTGCGTCAGAGTAAACTTTTTGTGAAAATTTCTGAATAAATTAAATAACCGATTTGTTTACGTTACTGCATGATGTTTTTATACATTATTAAACTTTAGTCGAAAGTTGGTATTTATAGCTAGCAATTAATGCAAATTGCAAGCATGATGCATTATTACTTTTCTATGTAAATTTATGCATAATTATATAAATCTTCGTTGTACCAAAATAATACCTTCTTACATAAAAATAATTTCGAAAAAGTAATAATAATTGTTTATTGATTTTATTTTGGTCCAGTGCAACAGGTTTTTATGAAAATTAGTTGAGTTTAGTATGGATTGTTATATATTAGCTTATTTCAGTACCCCTGGCACTATCACCTATCGAGAGAGAAAAAGGCGCGTAAAAGTAACAGGATATTTCATTTCCAGTTCTCGATTTTTTCACGCGCGTTATTTTTTTCGATAGGTGTTCGTGCTACGGGTACCTATTTATTCGTAGCATGAAAAAACTACGAGCGAATCAGTTTGTATCAAGCACACACAAATATTAAATTATTTTATTGAAAGGATGATGCCAATTTTGTTAAATAAACTATGCTCCATCCAGCGAACTAAAATCTATGGAACAAGCATTGCGCTCAAAAAATGGCACCGCACGAAAAGTACAACTAAGTGGATGGAGCTAAAAATGCTGGCATTTAATTATGCAGCACAAAGCGTCTGAGCACAGGTTGCTTATTAGCTACCATAATATGTATACTCATAGATATTTTCTATACTTAAACAAAAAAATAAGATACGTTATTTCTGCATATTTTTACTGCCTTCGTTGCGTCTTTTACACCATTTGACTACACATGACGTCATTTCTAATAAACTTTCTCTTTCTCTCTTTTCTCTACAATACAAACAGCAATTATTGTAAAGAACATTAACGTCAGTCACCGGGTGCGGGGTTGGCCCGACTTAAGCTGAGCGGGATGTACGTTTTCGGCCAGCTGGTGCCATTTTTTAAGCAATAGATTTTAGTTCGCTGGCTCCCCACTCTCCAATAGTACAGCGCCAGCCACCTACCAACGAAAAGGGAATTAATATTCGTTTTTATTATTTAGAATACCGGCGTTGTATGTACAATGTACATGTGTGGATATAGACAGGTATGTGTGCGGAAGCGACTAATCAAACTGAGCTTGGTCGGCAACGCAGGAAGTGACAAAAACGCGGAAAGGCGCCGGACACAAGATCGACATTCGAGCGAACTGCGCGTCGATGTATCGTTAGATAGCGCTGACACAGTTATATCACAATAAACTCATTTGGTATTTTGGTCGAAATTAACAACAAAAAAATGTTTTAAAAACAAAAAACCGACTTCAAAAAAGCTGCAAATGAAAACAAAAAAGCTTTAAAATTAAATACCTCTAAAAAGCAAGAAATAATATTCAAATCACTAGATACGCATATCATTGTAATAAAACACGTCTATTGAAGTCGGGTGGGGCTGAAGTTCATCATCTTTTTTTATTCTAAAAGCCCCACCCGACTTCAATAGACGTGTTTTATTACAATGATACCTATGCGTATCTAGTGATTTGAATATTATTTCTTGCTTTTTAGAGGTATTTAATTTTAAAGCTTTTTTGTTTTCATTTGCAGCTTTTTTGAAGTCGGTTTTTTGTTTTTAAAACATTTTTTATTTTTTTATTTTTAGTGTTAGTAAGTACCTTCTGTATTTGGTAGACTTTAGTTTATTTATATTATCTTATCCAGTAAGTATATTATCTAGGTAGATAAAACATGGGTAGACCCAAAGTTTTTTTTTTAATTTAACTTTTTTGTGTAAGTATGGTATATTTAGCGACGATATTATCTAAGTTACAATAGGCTTATGTCAATAGCTCATCACCTTTTACAAAATACTGGTTTTCCCGACGCAGGGGCGTTAGTTCTTGAGGAGTTCTCCTGGTACTTCACTATCAGCTCCACTTCACCTAGCATTATGATGAACAACATAAATAGCCTAGCAACCGTATTAAAGTAATCGTATCGCACCAGTGAGATACTTAGTTTAGTACCTATTGAATAGTTCCGGTGAACATCTATAGTCTTCATCATCAGTTCCACTTCACCAAAATGATACTTTTCGAAAGCAAATGCACGAGTTACTTAAGAAAATACCAAAATCGCTATAGGTGTGCCTATAATATTTGAAGAGTTCCCTTGATTTCTCCAGGATCCCATCATCAGATCGTGATCTTATGACAATGGGACCAATCTGTAACTATATGCTTTCAAACAAAAAAATAATTTTTGAAATCGGTTTGAGATTGAGAAAGTTATGAGGTAACAAACATAAAAAAAAAAATAAAAAAAAAAAATCTGACGAACTGAGAACCTCCTCCTTTTTTTGAAGTCGGTTAAAAAATACGATTCAGTGCAGTCTCCGCTCTTCATATTTCCTCTAAAAACTTATAGTGGTTCATGAACCATTACATAACAGCTTCGTCATACAAAACAACACGACGAAACATTGTTAAGTAATGCAGCACCCATTAACAAACAAATTGAAATTAAACAAAACCGTGCACTAAGTAATCGTGAGGTTGTAATGAAAGCCTAGCTACGTACGTATAACGTGTTAAAAGCCTTGAATATATCGAACGAACATAAGTTATTTGTATCTTCTATTTAGTATCTACTAGATACCAAACTTCACCGGATATTTTATAAAAATCCCAAATATAAATGTTGTTCTTATTTATTTTATGGATATTCACTTGGATGTAAAGATTTTATTTTCTCAACAAGGAATACTTTTTTATAAGTAAGGTTTGGTTGGATCAGCTATTTTTGTTTCGAATTCTAATCTTTTTGGAGCATAACTATTACGCCTTTTTCAATGATAATACCATAGATATAGTATATTGGATAATACATACATATTGTTTAGCCATATGATATTGTTACACTATGGTTTAGCTCAGTATAGAGAAAAAGTCGCGCCAAAAACTAAAATATCTATTCTAACACGATTTCTTTGCCAATATAGGTTAAAACTATAGAAAAGTTCGTTAACCTTACGACTTACTTATGTTTTTTTAAATCATTCTTTCCTCATCTTTAATGCAAATTCATTTTCCTATTTATTAGGTATTACACTTTACATGAGTATAAATGTTGTTTGCCTGGTTATTGATTGATGCAAGTGCATACGCAATCGTTTAAATAATTATAATTTATTTGTACAATAACCAGTCAATTAATTCAGCATTTAGATTTTAGTCAAGTGGTTTTCAGGTTGTTATTTTATAAAAATCTTGTTTCTGGTTAATCAAAGGTTGTTGTTTGATTTATGTCCAATACAATAAACAATTTTGTAAGTATAGGTATTCCATTAAATATTATTTTGCCTACCAAATGTAATGCAAACAAAACTTCAGATAATATTTAATCATAACGTCCTACGAATTTATATAGCGATAAGTGCAGATAAGGATTATAATGGAAGCTTGTGTAGAGAACAGAAAAAATTGCAACCCAAAATCACTCGAAAGGTTACTGCAATAAGTAACTTTTTGCTTTGAGAGTATATTTTTTTAACGTAATACTTCGTACGAGGTGGCCTCGTAGATAATGAATATGATATTAACTCGTTGTGGGTACCTAACCTACGTAGCTTACATCATGTTGTGAGTGACAGTGAGAAGAAATAGTTTAAATATAGCTACAATAATTACTATAAAAGCACTTGCTGACATAATTACTTAATTGAGTTAACGATGCTTAAACTACACATACGGAAAAATAATAATCAATACCTAAGTAGGTACTTACTTAAAATACTTTTTGTATAAGATGTTGTTAATGTTTTGTTAATATGAAACATAAATACAACCGCTCATGCATTCACTCGAATATCAATGGACAAAGATCTTCGGCGAAACAAATATTTATGCAGCGTCGGCGCTCAATTATTCAAATAGTGTCGCTGATAGTTTTTCAAACAAGTGCTGATCAATATTGATCCCCTGAAAGCTTTAAGCGCTCAAGAGTTTAGCTTTAAGGCTGCTGGGAGGGGTCGTTCACCTATCTACGTCAAACAAAATCTATTTACGTCAGATGCAAGGGCTTACTTTGTCTTTGGAAGCCAGCCGTTTTAGGTCGAGAAGCTTCTGGTACTGTCGGAGGGCTCTCATGTAGAGCCGGACTGGGAGGTCGGTGGGCATGGACACCGGCTCCGTGGTCCTGGACGCCACGCCTGCGTTCATGGTCACAAGCACTCACTACACAGGACGAGTCACCACATGCGCAGCGCCAACAGCGCGTCCGAAGTGAACGTCGGTCCCTCGCAACACTGACGTAGCCGCGAGCCGCTCAGCCGCAGCGGCCGGCCGCGCGCATGCGAACATGCCGCGATTGCAAAAAGAAACTTGTGCTTAGCCACGCTCCACTGACTTTCCCTGAATGCGATGAGCGACCCGCTTTTACCGCATGTGGCACGACAATGTACCCACGTCCTTGTTTGCGGTAACTAGAGCTTATGAAAGTTGTCATACTTTGTCATAATTTTTTAGGTAGTTTACAAAAGTCATAAAGTTACAAACATAATCAATAAGGCCTTGTTAAAAAAAATAAGAATTTTTTATATGAAAGCTGTAAAGTTTTGATGAACGTCTTATTAAATCACCAACTATTTACTTATCACATAATAACTATATAACAAAAACACTATGATCAAGTTAACTGGAGCGCGCACGCTACGACACTTCTAAATTCGACTGCCCCCTTCGGACGTCTATCCCATCCCAGTTCCACAAAACAAACTCATTCATAGAAGTATAAATAATTTTTACATATTGCCCACACGAGACGCAAATGACATTATTTAACAAAATTTACAAAGCGGTTCACTATGAACCTACGCGCCATGGTGACTGTTATCAAAAGTTCTAAACATAGGTATTACGGATGCCCAGCATAGGACAAGGCTCACCGTTGTTTTTTGACTAGCGGCCGCTACAGGGTACATACATACAAGTGCGATTGTGTAATGTAAAATAATCGTAGTCATTTTGACATTCGCATGTACTTATGTACGTTTTTAACTGTTATGAAATCTCCCTTCTGCAACAATAACTTACTTCAGTTTTTTTTTTAAAACTTCGTGGTGAGTGTTGTTTTCGTAAGAATACCTTTAATTTCTCAGACTGTATACAGCGTGTATACAGCGTGTTACAAAAAAACCCGTAATGCCGAACACCTATAGTAAATACGGACCATCAAACTGAACAACTTAATTACTATGGAACCAACTCTGAAATTGCGAGAAATAAAACCAGCTGTTTCATACATTGTCGTTAATAATATTTGTAAGAAAAGAAACAGCTGATTTTTTTCGCGATTTCAGAGTTGGACCCATAGTAAAAGTTGTTCCTTTTGACGGTCCCTATCTACCATTATTTGGCATTACGAATTTTTATAACATCCTGTATAAACCACCAACAGTCAAAAGATTTGTATAGCTCATTATAGCTAGGAAACAAAGCGCAATAACTAACCGTAGACGCACAATTGGGCGTCGCAGAGCACAATTAATACTTCTATAAACTATTGCTCATGCAAATGATGACAATGACAACATGACAAGTCTGTACCCTTACCACGAACAGCTATCGAAAAAAATAACTCGCGTAAAATCATTCGATAGATAAATTTTGTATTGGAAATTTGTACAACGCCATCTATCGCCGATAAGCGAAATGAAATTTTCCATAGAAAATTGTCTATCGAGTAATTTTACGTGCGTTTTTTTTCTCGATAGCTGTTCGTGCTAAGGGTACTGTTACTCAGCGTCCCATTCATTGGTCGGTGTGTCCAGTGTCCATCAGCCATTTTTGATGTCCCCACTGCTGGGGCACAGGCCTTCCTTATGAGTGGTAAGGAGTACCAATGCGGATTGGTAGGTGTTAACGACTGCAAATGCAGCCGGGACCAACAGCCTAACGTGCCTTCCGAAGCACGGAGGAGCTCGAGATAATAAATTTTTAGTCACCCATCCCCTTGACCGACCTTTGCGGACGTTGTTTAACCTCCGCAATCGCTGGGCCAGGCGCTAAACCACTGCGCCACCGAGCTCCTCAATTTGGTCGGTACAACTAATTAATTTAGCTTACACATCTGTAATTATTGGTTGGTATTGGTAGGTACTACTAGGATTGCCAACCCTACTATATAATATAGTATCCTATTATATTTTTTGAAAAAATATATATAGTAGTCAAAACTACTACTTATATTTTTTTCTAGTGAAAAAATTAAACAAAATCAGCAGAAAAATATTCCTTATATGCACATTTTCCATATTTTTTGTGTTTAAACACTTGTGTTTATGGTTGTTGAATAAATTATGAAAATGTTAGTATGAAAAATGCAATTCTTTAAAATCCTCCACACAAAACTACAACCTAGGTACTATATTTTTTGGACGTTTTCGCCATCTACTATATTTTATCTTGAAAATACTATAGGTATTAAATTTGATGCAAAAAAAGTTGGAAACCCTAGGTACTTCTGCTATTTCATCTTGGTTAGCGCGTAAGTAGGTACCTACTTGTTTTGTGCCTTTTCGTAGCATGCAATTTTAATAAGTAAACATTATAACAATAGCTTCATCATTAATCATTTAAAACTTGAACTTTGTATCTTAACTGAAGTAAAAAAATGATGCCTACAAGAATACAAAAAAAACATAATTATTGTACGGTAACTTCGTAAGTATTCTTGATTACGACCTTCATCGGCAGAAATGAATGCTGTTTTTTAGTCCTCATACCTAGGAGGTTTGCTGGATGTACGCAGCCTTTTTTTAAGTGTTACCTCATAACTACGTCACGACCTCACTTTATAAAGATCACTAGTAGGTACTGATTCAAATTGTATAGGTCTAACCGAGATCTTTATATATGCTATGGTACGCAGGTATTATAAAGTATTAGTATCAGATTTTTTTTACTTTTAATGTTATTTATTCGACAAAGTTGACTGTCTACAATGACAATATGTAGATGGACCCATTCAAATAAAGTATTTGCGATTGATGTAAGTCGCCTTAACTTAACCCTATTTTCTTTATAATACCTATTCGCATAAAAAAAACTAAGTATAGCAGAATTTGTACATTTAAACTGTCTAGGTATATGATGAAATTCAACCTTTAAGGAAAGTTTTAAATCATATTACTGAATTTTATGCGGTGCAATTATCTCTTATGTTCTATTTTGAGGTAGGTATTATTATGGGTATTAATTGCTAAACTGTCAACGTGACTTTTATCTATATACAGCTAGAGAGTATCAGAAATACATTAGTATAATTTAATTATTATTTAAACTTTGAATATTTTTTAACATAAATCAGCGTTTACCAGATGGTGCCATAAAAGTTAACATTTCTGCATTTAAAAATATGGCGTTATACAATTTATCTCTTTTTGTTCGACCTTAAAAACAAAACATTGACGTCAGAATCAATTCTCACGACCACTTTGCGTCGAATTAGTCACGTGGCAAACTGGATTTTCGTGAGTTAATTCAATCTGGAGGCTATTAATTAATCCTCATTATCTTCGGCTGATTTTATCTTGTAATAATAACCAAGCAACTACTGTTAACCGATTAATCAATACCTAGCACATCAGCTACCTACAAAAACAGCACGATAGATTTATTAAAAGTTGATAAATACTCACTTCTGCCAAAAATCCATTTGTCAACATAGTGCACAGCATAACCTTTTAACACAAACACTTATAATTAGTCACAAATTAGAGACGAAATTAACTCTTTTCGACACAAAACAAATCTTATTATAAGCTTGTGAAAAATTATTTTATGAGAACACGATTTTGAACGTATCTTTTTGATGAATAAGTTTGAATGAAGCTTGCCTAACCCGTCCCTTCTCCGCTTCCCGAAAGCGTTCCCGACTAGCGGTTATTCTTATTATAGACCGGACAGATAAACTCCATTCCAAATTAGTCATTATTATTAGCACAGTTATGTTCAATTTCCATATTCCATTCGGTCTGTTTGGCTTGTGTGTGTTAAACGCTCGACAGTTGGTAATCGTTGGGTTCGTTTTAAATGGTACTGGCAGACGGCGTCTGGTGAATATTGTATAGGGGTCGAACACAATGTTATAACATAACAAATTTCCTTATCTTTATGACGTGAGTTATGATTATGATGGAAGAGAAATTAATTTTTAGAGCTATTTACATTGAGTGGAACAATAATTCTGCCGTTTTGTATCGACCTTAAATGTTTATACTCTACGATTCAATATCGTCTTTCTGTGATCGAATTTTATTTCTAACTAGGGTACTATTTCATTTCAACCGTATACTTTTGTTTCTTGAAAATAGATATATAAATTATTGTGACTTAAAACTATGCAAGTAAGTCAATATCAATAATAGTTGCAAACAGTCGCAATACATTTAGAAAATCTAATATATTAAAGCCATTAAAATTGCGCAGTGACTAGGTACTAGTTCCATAGGACTATGGAAAAGTTGGCATATTTTTTTTAAAGAGAGTGCTAATTAAAAAAAATAACTTTACTATCAAGACTTCAAGACAAAAAAATAATAATCATAATCATAACAGAACCTACATATTAACATCATGCAAAAGATTGCCGATATCTCCACTATTATCCCTATAATATGGAGCGGTTTATACTTACTTAGGTACCTACCTACGTTTTTTTTGTTGTTGTCATAGGTCGTGGTCGGTAATAATTTAAACCATTAGGTGAAAGTAAACATTAAGTTATGCAGTGCTAATGAAAGTGGACGCGATAAAGGCTAAGTAACAAACTCATCTTCACGAAACGTTAGTTTAGTTGAAAAATGTAAGGAAAGATAGTGTTAATATTATAATTAATGTACCTATATAGGTTATAGTCAAACTCCAAAGCTACGGCGCTTCTAAATTTGGCTAGTCAGACGTCTGACAATAAGTTTTAGTCAAAGTCCAAACCAAAAGCGTGTTTCGGGCTTTGACTAGAGTATTAATCTATTTAGCCAAGTGAACATCACATTTTCCTTTGTTTTAAAATTAATACCCATTATATCAATCACATACTCGTAGGCAATGAAATACGATAACCGCTACAATAGTTTTTTTCATTTCTCATCTTCGGAAAGTAGGATGTAAGCAGCGCTGGAAAACCGCTTTTCACCCTAGGGTGGAAAATATTTTTTTATTTAAGTAGAACTAAATTTGAAAACCCCTCGTTTTCAAATTGACATTTAAAAAAAGAAAAGTAACTATTTGCCTCATTAGATGGCGTTCATGGTAAGAGGTGAGTCAAAATTGGCTTTTAAAAATAAACGGCCTACCAAAGAGTACCAAAGAGAAAAGTAAGCATGTACTGCATTGACCTCTATTATACAAGGAGGTGAATCCCCTATTTTTTTCAACGTCATCTACCTTCGAGCATCGCGACTTGGTCCCGAAGGGAGAAGCCTTAGCGATTAACTCTATCCAAATTATTCTGGAATTTTTTGCGGGGGGGGGAAGTGCACACAAGTGCAGTTCCGCACACTCACATACAAAAACAACACTGTAATGACGACACTAACACATAAAAATAAAACAAAACACTAGCCAATGAGAATGCAGCGTCATCAACCACGACCACTCTGTCAAGAGTGAAGGAGGAGGATTTGCTGGTATACTTTATATCAATTGTTAACAACTAAATATTACTTGGTTTACGAGTAATAAAAATAAATGTATTGGTGGCTCTAGTTGACCTATATAAACGCCTTAATGCAAGTCCTATCCTTCTTAGTTTACTGAACGTCAAATCTAAGGTCGAGTGATGCCGGGCGGCGCGAATATATCAAAAACTGGTTTAAACTGCACTCAACAGATAAGTGTACAACAATTATCGTAATTAAACTTACTATTACGATAACTTCGTCTTTTATTATTGCTAATTGGACTTTAATTTTCCTCCTAAATGTTATCTTACTGTATTATGATTTTAGAGGTTTTTTGATGTATTGAACAGGCAGAAAAAAACTGAATCGAACTTTGTAAAATCCCATTTGATTCTTATCAGCCAGTTAAATATTAATAACCTATTTACCTACTTATAACTGATTTATTATAAGTAATACTTAAGCAATAAATCTTTTTTCTTAATAATGCACGTTGGGAGTATTACCCCAAAAACAAATTTGGATGTACGATCGGCAATTCACGTGCTTTACCACTTTGCAGAATGCGAGAATTTGAATGCGTGCTTTACTTATCGCCTTTGCACGAAAAGTTATTGAATGACGGGGTGCGGCGGCGCGGCGTGCAATGCAAGCGATTTTAACCTTAGGGTGGTAGAGCAGAAGTGTTGTCGATAGTATATATATGTACCTGGTCATCATCATCATCATCCCCCTACCCTTATCCCAATTTATTTGGGGTCGGTGCAGTGCGTCCTTCTCTTCCATTCCTTCCTGTCAATCGTCATCTCCTCATCCACTACTGGAATCCTTCACATTCATATCACTCCGCACACAATCCATCCATCTTTTCTGCGGTCTTCCTCTTACTTTCCAGCCCTCAACATCCATATCCATTACTCTTCTAGTAACGTATGCTATTCATCTCTTCTCATAACATGCCCAAACCAAGCCAGATGATGCCAAAGCCCTTTCAACTTGTCTCTGTGTTAAATATTGTACAAAAGTTTATGAAGTGAAAGACAGAAAAACGAGTGGATTCGTTTACGGAAGTAGGTGTAAACTATTTAATATTGTATTTTATTTTCTCGCAATCGTAGTGAAAAGTATAGTGTAACACACGACGCTAAAACCTATTGTAACTCGGTTTCTATTTATTCCCTCGCTAAAGCTCGGGAATAAAACTACCTCGTATGCAATAGGTCATTTTAGCGTCTTGTATAACAATCTACTATTATTTTAGATTAATTTATGTTAAAGGCAACATTACTTATGCAATGTGCGTAGTGATTATGTATAGGTAGTAAGTAAGTAGGTACCACGCTGGCAGGATATCGTGGTGGCAATCGTCGTGTGTAGAGTCTATTTCGGTGTCGATAAGCTGGGAGGAGCGTTTCGTAAAACTACCTCGTATGCAATGGGTCATTTTAGCGTCTTGTATAACAATCTACTATTATTTTAGATTAATTTATGTTAAAGGCACATTACTTATGCAATGTGCGTAGTGATTATGTATAGGTAGGTAGTAAGTAGGTAGGTACCACGCTGGCAGGATATCGTGGTGGCATTCGTCGTGTGTAGAGTCTATTTCGGTGTCGATAAGCTGGGAGGAGCGTTTCGTAAAACTACCTCGTATGCAATGGGTCATTTTAGCGTCTTGTATAACAATCTACTATTTTTTGTTAAAATCACTGACAATGATTATGTTTGAATACCATTGTTTGTTACTTAAACCTAACAGTTAGGATCTCAAAATGTCGTTGGCCGCCGGAAGCTCTAAATTGGTGTTTTAAAGTCTCTATTCTTAGCTACTAATTTATTTTTCATGGTATAAAAGCAAATGTCAATGACTTTTAATAAAGAGTACTAACTATTACTAAGTACCTACCTACCTACTATGTGCTGACTAAATATAAAAGTCACGTGCTAAGATAATAAATTATGTGTACCTTTACGCGAAGCTGCTGGATGCAGGCAGCGCAGGACCGATCGTCGTGGAGATCCTTGGGGGAGGCCTATATTACCCAGCAGTGGGTGTCGTGCGGCTGATATGATGATTACATGATGATGATGATGATTACGCGAAGAAATTCACATGCTAAATGATATAATTAGGTATAGGTATATAAATCTTAAATTAATGCCAATCTTAACACGGATGATGTATATGCCAATGGATCACAGTTTAAATTTTTTATATTTGCGATTTTTTAGCTAAAAATAATAGAATTTCGCAAAATAATTTTATAAAAAGTCTACGAATCCTGTCCCTGTATTTATTGCATTATGATTGCAACATGCAAATAAATTGAAAGACTTTTTTATAAATTCGTTATTTCGTCACTTTAGGTGACAAATTCCTCTAAGTACAAAATTACAAAAACATGACCGAATTGAACTTGCTACTTTGCAGAATCGGCATACTGACAAGAAACTCTATAAAAACTTTAATAGTTCGTAGACCCCGGCATTGTAAAGCAAAGCAGGCATGCATGACAGACATCGTTCCAAGACTGTAGTCATAGTTTTAAGGATAGTCTTGTATGGTGGGTAATAATGAAAACTATAAACATACAGAACATTATTCTTATATATCATCAATAGTTTACTTTTATAGGAAACTAGCGGCCGCCCGCGACTTCGTCTGCGGGAACAATACTTTTTTCGGGATGAAAGGTACCCTATGTCCTTCTCTGTACCCCTGACTACGTGTATGCAAAATTTCATGATGATCGGTTCAGTAGTTAAGACGTGAAGGCGTAACAAACAAACAAACAGATATTTGATACGGTGGGTTTAATCTCTATTTTTTTTATGAAAATAAAATAATAGTCTTTGTTACTGGCCAATAAAGTAGCATTCTATAGAAGCTTTCTTTATAATTTACTCTTAATAATATTAGTATGAATGGATAAAGACTTGGTCTTATTATGTGTCTTAGGAAAATGTTGAGGTATCAAGTTATGAGTATGACAAGGTTTCGGTAACGCTGTGTCACGACTTTGGCATTTTCTGACATTCAGCGTAGAAAAACTATTGTTTTTCTACGCTGAATGTCAGAAAATGCCAAAGTCAAAATCTACTATTGTAGAATGTTATATAAGGGTCAAAAGAAGACAATGCCCATAAGTACGAGATATTTAGAGAATGGAATTGATGACTTTAACCCGTGTTAAACACTCTACTTTTCATTTCGAATTATACCTAAGGAAAGTTTAAAAAAAATTGTTTAACGAAAATTTACAAAATGTTTGAACACAGGAATAGTTTAGTATCCCGCCAAACTATAATTTAATTTTTATTTATACAGTGTCTTTGGTCTTGTACCTACTTTGGTCTTGTAACTTAAATGCGTAAAACACCAAATTTTATCGACATTTTATATACGAAAAAGAATAATAAAGACCTATCGACCTTTGAAATTTTCCATAATAAATTGCCGATTTTTGACAGTTTTGTTTTATATAACCTGACGTGCTGTTGACTGTACATACTTAGTTAATATTTTCATATAGGTACTTAAGTTGATATTTTTCCTAACAACATGCGACTCGGTCGAATCTTTTAAAAAATTTTACTCCAAAAGCCAGAGCGTTTCGGCCAAGTACCTTGCCGAAATCAACAGGCTTTTGTAATCTCGCCCCCGGGCACTCCATACAAGCACAGAATACATAATAGCAAGCGCCGCATTTCAACTACCTAATTACACAGACGCTACACAGTAACGTTTTTGCACACGAGCAACAGTGTGCGTGAAGGCTATTGAATGAGCACACGATTCGGCACACGAACTCGCGCGGCGAGCGGTGGGGTGAGGTAATTGATTGTGGGGCGGGGGCGGCGGGGCGGACAGTTTCCTTTCTGTACGGTAGTACTTATATCTATTCTGTGGTATAACCAATGTATAACCAACAAGGAAATTATAAGTACTTCTTACAACAGTACCCCCAAGAACAGTAGGTAGGTACTTATAATTTCCTTGCCAATATTTGTCAATCAACGTTCACGTACAAAGTCAATATAATCAATCTTTGTTCAAATTTTTAAAAATAAGTGCTTTTGAAACATTTGCCTTTATTTAGGGGTAAAATTTTAAATCACATAAAATGCGATCAGTGGAATACAAGGATTGGTACGTTGCTACGATGCGGTTCTGTGGACTTTTGTATTACAAATGTTGATTTACTATTAGTCAAATGTCGATTAGTCAGTGAGTAAAGAAAATGCCATTATGACCTGTTGAAGTAAAAAAGACGTTGTCTTTCAGACATGCCAACCCCATCGTGACCTTGCAAATATTAAATTATACCTTAGCTTCTTTTCTATAAATAATTGATAATTACTTTGGATAAGGATATAACCTACTCTTTTATATGTTAATAAGAAAGAGATAATTTAATAAACGGCTGTCACACCACCCGATCACTCCAAGAGCACGATGGCAAGAAGTTGATTTTTGCACGATCTTTGACCTAAGATTAATTGGTTGCGACATTAATTTTACGACCACAATGACTTATAGATTACTAACTAAAAGGTGTTTTATAACAAACAATTAATAAGGCAACACGGTTAATAAGCTTTTGATGTTTTAACGTTTTTTTAAGCTATTTATTCATCATATGGCATTCAAACAATTTTATTCTTTTAAGCCCTCAAATGGCGCCCTCATCTTAATTTCTTACATAATATGTATCAAAGATTCACCTGCACAGATTGAAGCTATAAGTTCTATAGTTCTTTTACAAACATTGTCCATCAGCCACTTTTAATGTAAGGAACAGGTAAGGCCATAACCCACCACGCGGGCCCAATGCGGATTGGTGGGTGTTAACGACTGCAAATGCAGCCGGGACCAACGGCTTAACGTGCCTTCCGAAGCACGGAGGAGCTCGAGATAATAAATTTTTGGTCACCCATCCCATGACCGACCCTTGCGAAAGTTGCTTAACATCCGTATACTACTTGCTAGGGAACTATATTTTGCAAAAAGTAATGGGGTTGGTAAACTTTTTCGAAGAGAATTGTTTTATATATTTTTTTGACTAAGTAACTTAACTAACTTGTGCTAAGTTTGAAGAATAAAGAAAATAATATTATGATTTTTTTATTTTACTTTGTTAACCAAATATTTTTTTTATATTATTATCGCGATAAAATATCAAACGTACAGCTGAACACGAAGTTCCTTTGCATTTACTGATTAAAAAAACTGATTGACAGATTTGACAGACAGTGACAAAGAATATAATCATAATCATGACATAATGTTGTTGTTTGTTTATCAGCTTATTACTGTGATTTTCTAGTGTTTTTCTTGTTCAGTTATCGGAAATTAATCAGCTTGAAGAAATCCATAATCCGCAGAACAAATTTTTTACAGTTACCATGCCTTTGAAAGAGACGTGGTGCAGAGGATAAAACAGGAATCGTCCTCAAAGAGATTTATACGTTTGTGATGATCACGTAAATGTATGTATATCTACAAACTTACTCACAAAAGATTTATTTTATTTATTTTAGCTGACTGTGACTGACATGACAACTATAGTTGTCATTGCTAATGCCTTTGCTTTTTTGTTTTGAGCAACAACATAGAAGTCTTTGGAGCAACGGCATTACCTACGCATACAGCCGAAATAGTGATTTATTGTACTATGCTGTAAATTAAAAATTTAAATTATTATTTGAATTAAAATGAAGTATTAAATACAAATTCCGCAATTGGTTATTCCCGACTCCAAAGCCAAAAGCTACCAGAAAATATATAATTCACAATAGTTTTGGAAAAGTTGACCAACCCAATAGGGATGTTGACTATTTTTTTTATTTTATGTTACATAAATTACCTCTCAAAAAAAGAAACATTGGTAAAAGAATTAATTCGCTAGCATGAAAACTGCCCGAGATATCACAGTGTGAAATGCACACAAATGGACTCGATCAAAAACGCTCCATACTAATGGCTTGCACGTTATGACGTCACGCCTTGCAAGTTTGTATGCAACGCATAGGAAATTTGTTCAGCAGCTATATTAAATATTGTGTTTATCAAAATGGTTTCTTCGACAAATTTGCTATACATTTTACGGACTAATTAAAGGTATCATTAATTTTAATAAATTTTATACTTTTTAAATGGACTTGTCCACCCAACTTTGAAGGGTCATAAAACAAATAATATGCAATATATAAAACCAAGAGGTATACAAGCTACTCTTAAAGTTTAATATGTTTACGATTTTTATTAGTATTTCGTTATTTTATTCATTAGTCAACATCCCTATTGTTTGTAAATGAACCATAGGGATATAGGGCCCTTAACTGAAGATAAACTCAGCGTAATAAAAAAGACACTATTTGTACTCTACATTTCGAGTTAAAAGTGGCATTTATGATTATTATTCCTTATTTGGTTTTACTTAATGAAAATCAATTTAATTTAAATTACTTACACAAATAACTACATCTCATTGAACTCTAACATCTTCTTACGTAAGTATCTGGTAAATTGATTCACGACAAATTCAATCATTGCAATTTTTTTTGTTTTTTGTATTATCGACTTCAATGATTATTAATCAATGAATCATTATCAATGAAATTTTAAAATGCATCGCAACTTCACGAGATAATTAACATTCACGTGGTCCTTTACGACTCCATAAAATACTTAGTACATTATTAGTCACAAGTTAGTGCTAGCACGTGTAAAACAATCAAACAGCTGGGTAGGTGGTAGGTATCACGCGAAAATATTTCGATTTGAACAAAAAAAAACAATAACCCCTACTATTTAACCAAAAACAAATAATTTCACCAAACTACTTATACCTTTTTGAATAATAAAGAAATATTTTTTGTGTTATTATGTGAAAGTTATTGAAATTTATACTTCATAAAAAAATAAAGAGCATTGTCTGCCTACTCCGACGCAGTATTGCTTTATTTTCCTTTATTATTTATTTCAGTTTGGGGTACTTTAGCCCCAAAGTTGGGCAGATCAGCCCACCTACTCAAATGGCCAACATTCTATACGTTTGAACGCTACGCTTACTTTTGAAAAGCTTAAATATGAGCAATAAACGATTAAATCACAAGTTGCAAACTTATGTAAATTACAGACTTTGATGTAAGTATATTGTGTTATGAAATAGACAAGCTGATTGCTTATTTTAAAGCTTTAATAGGAAGCGTCATTCGAGTAGGGGGCCAGATATTATTAAGTACTAAATAACGGATATAATAATACAAATTTGAATACGACAAGCCTCAGCATGAGTCATATGGAAATACTCGAAACGGTTCCCAATTTGAATTTATAAAGGACATAAACGAACATAAATGACGGAATACGGGAATCCAAAGTCTATTTTGTGCGTGTTTTTATCGTCATAGTCTACAAAACAACAGAATTTTGATCACAGTAAATATATTATGTAGTAAGTTACAGTACAAGGGGTAAATACTAGTTCATTAATGACGTTCTGCGTACGCGCAGGCGCTATCCGCGTGCGGCGCAAAGTCGGACGACGGACGCCACCAGGGTTATCGCTCGGCGGTTTCCACTGTACTTTAGGGTTGCCTAGCTTTAATATTGATGTACCAGTTTTATAAGAGACACTAGCTTCTGCCCGCGACTTCGTCCGCGTGGATATTAGAGAAATCCATAGGGAACCTTCGGATCTGACCAGCCATTTTTACGCATTACGGCTTCCCGTTCCAGTTCCCTTTCCCGTTCCCGTTCAAGTTCCCGTTCCCGTTCCCGTTCCCGTTCCCGTTCCCGTTCCCGTTCCCGTTCCCGTTCCCGTTCCCGTTCCCGTTCCCGTTCCCGTTCCCGTTCCCGTTCCCGTTCCCGTTCCCGTTCCCGTTCCCGTTCCCGTTCCCGTTCCCGTTCCCGTTCCCGTTCCCGTTCCCGTTCCCGTTCCCGTTCCCGTTCCCGTTCCCGTTCCCGTTCCCGTTCCCGTTCCCGTTCCCGTTCCCGTTCCCGTTCCCGTTCCCGTTCCCGTTCCCGTTCCCGTTCCCGTTCCCGTTCCCGTTCCCGTTCCCGTTCCCGTTCCCGTTCCCGTTCCCGTTCCCGTTCCCGTTCCCGTTCCCGTTCCCGTTCCCGTTCCCGTTCCCGTTCCCGTTCCCGTTCCCGTTCCCGTTCCCGTTCCCGTTCCCGTTCCCGTTCCCGTTCCCGTTCCCGTTCCCGTTCCCGTTCCCGTTCCCGTTCCCGTTCCCGTTCCCGTTCCCGTTCCCGTTCCCGTTCCCGTTCCCGTTCCCGTTCCCGTTCCCGTTCCCGATCCCGATCCCGATCCCGTTCCCGTTCCCGTTCCCGTTCCCGTCCCCGTCCCCGTCCCCGTCCCCGTCCCCGTCCCCGTCCCTGTCCCTGTCCCCGTCCCCTGGATGTGCATGTCGGTCCAATCATGGCCACCGTGTTGGACTTAAAATAAATGTCATTTTCGCAACCACCATCCCATGAAACCTCAAGAACGACATCCACATCGATTTTCATGTTTACTTACCCCATTTACACCTTAAGGGAGAATTTTCAAAATAACAAAATATGTGTTTGCCTATTTATTTTTAGACATGCTCCTACGAATTTTAAAGTTGTAATGTCTATTTTATATTATTTTTTCATACAAAATTTAAACCCCATTTTCACCCCTTTAGGGGTTAAATCATGTCCACCGTGTTGGACTTCAAAATAAATCTCATTTTCGCAATCACCATCCCATAAAACCTCAAGAACGACATCCATATCGATTTTTATGTTTACTCACCCCATTTACCCCTAAGTGGTTGATTTTCAAAATTACAAAATATATTTTGCCTATTTATTTTTAGATGTGCTCCACTCCAACGAACTTTAAAGTTGTAATGTCTATTTTATATTATTTTTTCATACAAAATTTGAACCCTATTTTCACCCCTTTAGGGGTCAAATCATATCCACCGTGTTGGACTTCAAAATAAATGTCTTTTTTGCAATCGTCATCCCCGAAAACCCCAATAACGACATCCATATCTATTTTTGGGGTTTTTTACCCCTTTTCACCCCCATTTCATCCCAATAGGGGTTCAAATACTAACAATAACAATATACGTTGCGTTAGATGTCTATCCAAAAGCCTAAATTATAAATTTAGCGATTTTTACTTCGAAAGTAAATGATTTTCTTCAATACACAACTTCATCCCCCTTTTGACCCCTTCGGGGGTAGAATTTTGGAAAACGCTGAGACCCGTATTTATTTATTTTCAATGGTCAGTCTAAACACAAAATTTGAAGATCCTAGCTTCAAAACTGAGGGACTTTCATACAAACTTTGACCCCCTTTTTTACCCCCTTAGGGGGTGAATTTTGAAAAACCCTTTCTTAGTGCACCCCTAGACCTCATAAGGAACCTACGTGCCAAATTTGGAGTCTCTAGACCCAGCGGTTTGGGCTGTGCGTTGATAGATCAGTCAGTCAGTCAGTCAGTCATTCAGTTTACGATTTTATAAATATAGATTCTATCGCGGCCGTTGGCGTCTCGGAGTGGTTTTCACAACTACACATCGGACCTCTTTGCATAAAAAAGGTTTTCATAACTTTTCTAGTTACGTAAGCTGGATCTAGGCTCAGGGTTTAAATTGCGTAAAGGAAAATCTTGGTAGGTACTTAATGAATGAAATCACGAGACCACATACTTGAAGAACAACATGAATGCACTATGAACTGTACACTATCTAATGAAGCCTTAGAAGTGTTTATGAATCCACTAATTTGATTATGATTGTCTGAAAGCAAAGATGGTCTAAAATGTACGAGTGTTTCATTCTGTTGAATCTCTTACGCAATTAATGTGATTTTCGATGATCGATTTCCAATTTCAATGTGGCGTCCCTAATAGTGCGTGGTGCGCATCACCCAGTTTCGATAATCTAGTCGGGGCCAGACGTGTTGCATAACCTGTTATCGAATCTTGGACCGACATTAGTCGAGATACACACACTTCCCTTTAAGGTGGAATGTTTAATTTAGAATCATGAATATTAAAAATAACGTTACCTACATTGTTATTAGGATACCGCCACCTATTGGGATGGATCTTATGATACCTAAAGAAAAAAGTGGTCTGTGCCAAAACGGCAAAAAAAAACAGGTTTGTTGCATGGGAGCCCCTTAAATATTTAATTTATTCTGTTTTTAGTATTTGTTGTTATAGCGGCAAGAGAAGTACCTACCTCATCTGTGAAAATTTCAACTGTCTAGCTTTCACGGTGCATGAGATACAGCCTGATTTCAGTCAGACAGATGGACAGCGGAGTCTTAGTAATAGGCTCCCGTTTTTACTCTTTGGTACCCAAAAGGGGAGCACCTTAAAAAGAAGGCTTAAACCTAGCAGTGGGTGTCATGCGGCTAATAAATATAATGTGATGATGATGGATAGAATAGATAGCAGAAAATACAAAATACACGTTACTTGAAAGAATATTTCAAATCCGTCATGAGTTGGGTGGGTTGTCCTAATGTCAGATTTACACAAGTTTCAGAGGAAGAAAATTGAAGGTTTATTAGTTTTCCGCAATAAATCGAGGTTTTTTATTTTATTGTTTTAATGTTTTAAAAGAAATGTGAAAGTGAAAGTGAAATAAGCTTTATTCAAATAATAGTACATTATGAGACAAGTTAGCTTAGGTTGGAGGGATGTTCGCAATAAGCAAGAGCTCACGATTTTCTTACGACGTTTTTCAACACATTTGCGAGGAAAAAACATTAATTAATTTAAAAAAGTAATTTATCACACAGCAACAAATACGCCAATAACAAAATATGATAATTATTGGAAAAGGCGCGCATGTTTTTTTTTGTTTTTTTCACACGCCCAACGCAAGAATACACTATCAAACTGATAAAGCTCTATCTAGGCATTGAAAAATCAGCCCTTAATTAAGGTCTTACACATTTATTTATTCCAAAAATCTATATGAATTTTCAGCAGCATAAAACCTCTTTGTTGTCAAAAAAAATAACTGTATTACCCGGCTAAATTGGGAATGCTCTGTTTACTCGCATAGAACTTGCAGTAAGGTACTAATTTAACTTTGTAGGGTTAATTCTATTACGAACTAGTGTTTTATATATTATTGCACGCGTTAGTTATAGCTCGGTTTATGGCCCTAAAAGCGATGTAATAAGGCTCACTTTACGAGCAAGTGTGTTGAAAACTTAATTATTAAATACTTTTGAATCGTCTATATTTTCCTACTTACACGTTACGTTTACGTTTCAGACTTTTTTAGCTGACAAGAAGAACGGGCGCAAGAAACTTATCAGCTGTAACCATAAGTATCGATATTTACAAATTTTAATACCCAGATAGACTAAACCACAATTCATGATCTTCTCACATGTTGATATGCTCGTTAACATGAAAAGCGTTGGATTATGGATACCTGTACCATACAATTATTGTACACCATTAGATTATTATTCGTCATCCGTCACGCGGCAACCTGGCTGCGTGTGCGCGTGGGCGTCGCATGACATCGCACGAGTGATATGACAGCCGCCTAATTGTATATTATTTTGGTGAAAAAAATTGCACGTTTGTGTATCTAAAAGAATTTATTGCATTACGATGAAAAATATATTCTACAAGTTAATTTTTTTTTTCTAAAATATGTTCTCGGATTCATACTAGGTTCGTACTTACTTTGAAATAAAGCTTATAGGTTTTGATACAGCAACCCCACGAGTCACGACACGAGCGGCTACAATGATGCGGAAAGGTTAGTATCGGTTAGGATTTACAAAATCAAATTAAAAACCCAATCAAAACATTAAAAACCCCTTAATGAAATCGAAACGGGGCACGCGAGCAGAAAATATGGTGACTTTACCATTTCTTCTCACGTTTCGATGAAACACTATCGAAAAAAATAACGCGAATAAAAACATTCGTTAAAGTGATTTTGTATGGAACATTTGCACAGCCCCATCTGCCGTCGAAAAGCGAAATGATATTTCCCATAGAGAATTACCTACTCTATCGAGTACTTTTACGCGCGTTTTTTTCTCGATAGATGTTCATGATAGGGGGTACGCAGATTTAAAGACGCATCAACGTAATTGAATGGTGGGAAGTAGCATGTGGCCTAACAAGGCATAATTGGAGCAATTCGCATCCGCCATGGGCTGTAATTTATGAAGCAAGTGGGACAACACCGGTGTAATATCACTCCACCATGACATGGCAAAATGACGATACAATTCTCGATATTTAAAAAGTTTTTTTTCGTAGAAGACGTGATATAAAAAAAAACTGAATTTCCGCTGCTATGGCTTTGAAGTCCTCCGCCGCGTCTGTCTGTCGGTCTGTTCGCGATAAACTTAAAAACTACTGCACGGATTTTCATGCAATTTTTTCCAATAGATAGAATGATTTATGAGGATGGTTTATAAATATAAATTTTGTCAAGGTTTTGTGTAAATTGGTTGAAATATAACGATTTGTTGGAAGTGTGGAAAAAATTCAAGCCGGCTTACCTGGGAACTTTCATCGAAAACTCTGCCTAACCCCTTCTTTTTTTTTTAGTTTATTTGGATCACCAACAGTTGATACATTTATACTTTTGCAAACATATTATTACGAGAACTAAACTTAATGTACAACAGCTACTTACAGGTGAACGCAGCATGCACTATGTATTATACTATAGTTTAAGTAGGTATACTTAGCGCCTAATTAATAATAATAATAAGTGTGTAAGTTTGTGTGTTGGATGGAATGTTTGTGAATGTGTATGCGCGTGAGTGTGAGTGGAATGAGATGAATGAGTTAGAAATCGTTTGGATATAAAATGAGTATGAAATTACGAATTTGAGAGATCGAGTATTTTTTTTCGCGTCGAACTCACCGAATCATGATGGATGTCAACAATGTCACTTTAAGATACTTATATCAAAACAAATTGTTAGGTTACTGTATAAATGACTTAATTATTTTCCATAATAAATGTAGGTACCTAGAGTATGGGAAAAGTTTTTGGCGATTTCTTTCGTTTCTAGCATGTACACCTTAAATGGTCCCATAGAGTCTTTTGATCCCCACATGAAATAGGATCGATCGGCTTAAAAATTTTTTTTTGGTATTTTAGCATTTTTTTTGCTAACGGTAGCTTTATTCCAAAATCTGTGAATGCAGTTCAGAATAACTTGAAAAGTTATGGAAGGTCTCACAGGAACGTTTTCCTGCAACTATAACGGTTGTACCGTCTCAAAAATCCACCCTGTATACTTTATTTATGTTCATTATTTATTTTTGTATCACCCGTAACTCGTAGTGACTGTTGCATCACACATGAATGAACACGTGGTTATATTCCATATTTCCTGCTGCGTAATCCGTCTGTCTGTCTCGCCGACGGGGCGCCTTAGACGGGGCCCCGACCTCTTATCGGGGCGCGACCTGATAGCGCCCTTGACACCATTAGCCTACTGTCTCGCCTCTTTCCCTGGTATAAATTTTATACGGTTAACTTAAATCTTTATTCAGTTCAGCAGTAGAAAAATATTTAAAGGAACATAAGTGACAATACAACGAAATAATTAATATAAGAACGCTGCATTGATTTATTAAAAGGTTACTAAAATGAAAAATAATATTTTTTATGACGTATGAATGTCGAAAATTTTACACAAAGTTTTTTTTTTAAATCGATATGTGGTATTATTTTATTACCTTTCGAAAAGTCTGTAGGACTTCTAGATCCGGAGAAATCTTCGATGGAGAAATTGATATTTTTGGCAGGGCCAACTAAAATAAAAAGTTATTTTTAAAATGGCGGTCATTCCAACAAGAGAGGGGATACACCCCAACATGTGGGTGTTATTGTCGATAAATTTACGTAATATATTTCACGACTATAAATTATCGCCAGTCTTAGACCAAAGACTCTATAATGTGAATTCAAGTGCCGAATATATTTGTAAACAATGGCAGCGAATGACGTCAAGAATTCTTCCACATTAAATATCTGTTTTACATAATCCATAAATAACAACACACCAACTATCAATTAAAATCAAAACAGCGAGTGTACATATTGCTGACGCACTATGTTTATATTATAATTACTAAGGTGATTAATTGTAGGTATTTATACTTAGAAATCCTTTTATTTTTTGTATTTCTTCCAGTCTACTATATAAGGTATTAAAAAAAGAATTTGAAGACATAACTTCCAGCGGCTGATAAAATATGTCGAAGTGATACCATTTTTACCATTGTATACTTAATCTTAGTACTACACAAACCAATATTTAAAACAGTTTACTTACGACCATAATTACCTTTTCTGCCCGCAATAAAAAAAAAAAAAAAACAGAATGAACACCACACAGTAAAGATAATGCCGCAAATATTATTCGAAGTACGACCTCTTCACAATAGCATCCATATTTTTCACAACAAACACACAAAAACTGATGTATGAAACGTTAAATACTTAACGTCATAACTTTTCGGTTACGCCCACAAAGTCAGGTAAGCACGTAGCTAATAATGTTGACTACTTAGATAAACAAGTAACGTCATGTCGAGGACACCTCCAATACTAGCATGTCATATTGCCGTTAAGGCCGCCGGTAACGATCAATTGCGATTGTCATTTTTTGGTCAATGTTGCACATGTAAACGCTAAAACTCCTGAAAGTATCCCTTTTATTGCGGGAACCACCTTAAACCATTTTGCATTTACAATAAAATGAAAGCGAACATAGGAAAGTAAACATGTTATGCAAGTTCTACTCTAGATTCTAGGTCATATTTGGAAAATATTTACCCGCGACGCACACTGCTATTTCGGCACAGAATGAATAGATATATTCCGGGACAATCCCGGTTGATCCCAGCCACCTGGCCACCCTACCACTATTAGACTATTCTGTGACCCTACAGTCTCAATTTGTAAGATTACTGTCAGATCCTCTCAGACACAGAAAAAAGATCGTAAGACCCAAAAAGCGATACAGAACAGTACCCTTAGCACGAACAGCTATCGAGAAAAAAAACGCACGTAAAATTACTCGATAGACAATTCTCTATGGAAAATTTCATTTCGCTTATCGGCGATAGATGGCGTTGTACAAATTTCCAATACAAAATTTATCTATCGAATGATTTTACGCGAGTTATTTTTTTCGATAGATGTTCGTGCTAAGGGTACTGATAGCTTTTTTGTCAGTCTGTTGATAAATTTTTCAATGTCGGTGATGCCATTGCCGCCGCAACCGTCCATAGTCCATGGTACGCTGTGCGCCAATATGGTAGGTATGAAGTAGGTAGGTAAAAGCCGTGAATTTCAACGGTATCTGTTTTCAGCGAACATAACCATATAAAATGTACGTGATCGCTGAATGCAAACAAAGTATAGCTTCACTTCCTATGACGTATGCAGCACCGTCCTACATTTACACGGTAGCAATCGTGTAATTGTATCTATTCTTACCTAAAATGGATCGGTCAATATTAGGTGATGACGATCAGCGAAGCGTCTTCCTCTGTTTTCTTTAGTCTAGAAAAGGTTGTTAAAATTTGAATATTTTGTTAAAACCAATCAAGATGTTGAGTGAGATATTTGTTTAATGACGTCTGCTTCGAAGTATAAGGGATTCTCAGGTAGTTACCTAATATTTAGGTATAATACCAATAAAAATAAAAATGTTTGTTACCGGATGTTCAATAATCCCACTGATGACGCTTATTCAGAGAACAGCTGCGGGTCAGACACTTCTCCGACGTAATTCCTAAATGACTGCGGTCTGCGGTTTACCGCCTCTCGCCGGTCTCATAAAGTTGCCAACCCTACTATATAAATATAGTATAATATCCTACTATTCTGAATGCTAGACTACTATATTTTATTAAATTAAATATATACTTAATTACTTATTAGGCCAAAATAACTATTAGGTATTATAAGTTTAAAAAATAAGACAAAAGGCAATTGGTACCAAAACAGCAAACAAAATTCACGTGCTCTACACGACTTGAAAGGGCATTGAAAATGAATCTACCTATTAAATAGATTATTCAAAATAAAATAAATATTGTATGAAAGTTGATTAATATAAAGAAAAGTGTTCCCAAAGAACAGAAACATGTAACTCAAATGTTGTAGAGTAAAGTCTTTTAAAGTCAATAAGTAAATTTGAAGACTGTAACTCAAATGTTGCTTATAAAAAACCAATCTCTCGAAACGCGCACTCTTTGGTGGCTTTACTCTATTTTTAACAATTTTTTTTACGTTATCTTGAATTCAATTTTCAGAAAGTACGCGTAATTTTTCAGTAGATTTTTTTTTTCTAAAACAAAAAAAATTAAAGAAATCTAACAGAGTGTCAACGCGTACAGTTAGCACGAACAGCTATCGAGAAAAAAAATATTTCGCGTAAAATTACTCAATAGACAATTCTCTATGGAAAATTTCATTTCGCTTATCGGCGATAGATGGCGCTGTACAAATTTCCAATACAAAATTTATCTATCGAATGATTTTACGCGCGTTATTTTTTTCGATAGCTGTTCGTGCTAAGGGTACTGACATTTGATTTAACTGTAAAAAAAAAGCTCGTAAAATAGGGATGTTGACTAATGAATAAAATAACGAAATACTTATAAAAATCGTAAACATATTAAACTTTTAGAGTAGCTTGTATACCTCTTGGTTTTATACATTGCATATTATTTGTTTTATGACCCTTCAAAGTTGGGTGGAGAAGTCCATTAAAAAAGTATAAAATTTATTAAAATAAATGATACCGTTAATTAGTCCGTAAAATGTATAGCAAATTTGTCCAAGAAACCATTTTGATAAACACAATATTTAATATAGCTACTGAACAAATTTCCTATGCGTTGCATACAAACTAGCACGGCGTGACGTCATAACGTGCAAGCCATTAGTATGGAGCGTTTTTGATCGAGTCCATTTGTGCGCATTTCACACTGTGATATCTCGGGCAGTTTTCATGCTAGCGACTTAATTCTTGTACCAATGTTTCTTTTTTTGAGAGGTAATTTATGTAACATAAAATAAAAAAAATAGTCAACATCCCTATTACTCGATAGACAATTCTCTATGGAAAATTTCATTTCTCTTATCGGCGATAGATAACGCTGTACAAATTTCCAATACAAAATTTATCTATCGAATGATTTTACGCGCGTTATTTTTTTCGATAGCTGTTCGTGCTTTGGGTACTGAACGCGTCATTTTTCTGTCTAAATTTTTTTTTTCGATTTCCAAAAAGTTTTTGACTTTTCCAATATTTTTTTTAAAGAATATTGGGACCTTTACTATGGACAACTTACCTACAGCAAACATAGATGAATCATACCTTATTTTAATGCTAATAACTGTCCCACAGCGCGCGCAATCAGTCTGATTAACTCGTTCTTGAAGAATATTAAAGATGCTGATGTATTCACTGATGGCCTTGCTTGTCTCATTAATAAATTTGTTTTATATTTGTCCCGACCATGTTAAAAAACTTTATAATATACTGTTCTTGTGTTTGTTATAATTGTCAAAATGTCTTTTGTACTTGTGTTGTTTATTTTTACTTTGCTTCAGTATGATACTGTCATGTTGTATGTATAACTTGCTGGTGTTTTGGATTACCTAGTCTGTAAGCCTGCATGTATTTTTATAAAATAAAATAAAATAAAATAACGTATAGGTGTACTGGCTGAAAGCGCATTATTGTGGGCTACGGGAAAATTGAGATATCTTGGAAAATATTTTATATGAAAAAACTAGTATTTTTTTAGTTAAAACTGATAGGTTTCATGATCTTCCTTTAATTTAAGATAGTATGTTTCTTAGAAAGATTTAATTGTTACGAGTGACCCTATTCAATCAATCAATCAATAAATTTATTTGCAAAAATATGGTTACATTAGTTGTTACATAGTATAAGTCACCAGCATATTTTGTTGTTAATGTCAACGTGCAAATGTTTACAAAAAAATATTATTAGTAATTACTTAACTGTCAGAAAAAATTATGACTTGTTTAAAAGTAATATATTTTAAACAGATTAATTATTTTAAAAGCATTAAGTAAATAAATTATTCAATCATCATTATAAAAAAATATACAATTTACAAATAATTATGTTATCAAAATGTCAGTCTCCATTAAAATTTATTCGACACCATTTTATCGTTTAAGAAGTCATTGATAGACTAATATAATTTGTTAATTAAAAATTTAAACAATTGTGTCCTGAATTTCGTTAAAGTCAATATTTTAATTTCATTAGGTATTTTATTGTATACCCGAATGGCCATACAGTAGGCATTCCTTGAAAACACTCTAAGCCTTTGTTGTGGAATACGTAAATCCTCCCCTTTTCTACCTCTGTATGCATCATACTCTTTGTTTTGTTTAAATAAATCGAAATGCTTTTTAACAAACATTCCCATTTCAAAAACATATAAACATGGAAGTGGTAATATATTGAATATTATTGAAATTGATTGGTATCATAACAGTAGGTACAGGGTGTAATTTTTTGAATCAGTGTCGGTTCGGTTTCCGGATTTTCAAAAAGCTTTGAAAGCAGTTTTGCTTCTTTTTCAAAATAAAGTAACGTCTCTCTTGAGCAAAAACTCCTATCTCCTTTATTTAGAGTACGTTCCCTCTAGGTTCACATATAAAAATCCGTCCTGTATATGAACAAAAATTAAACATGTACTTAGTTACTTAATCTTAATACCTACTTAGCAAATTGTATTATTAATAATGAATATATCACTGCAAGAAAAAAATTTTTCACAACCTAAGTATTGTCTAAACTTAAAAACATTTTGATAATTTTCTCAACATTCCCATAAGTTAATGAAAAATAAGCTACATATCTATAATCTACGTGAAATTGTCTAAAAACTACCATATGTTTCATTTGTGTCCGCGAAGCGGGTCATAATGGTCCCAATCTCTTTTTTTTACATTATCTTGAAACCCGTCGAATTCAATTTTCAGTAAGAAAGAACGCGTAATTTTTCGATCGATATTTTTTTTTCAAAACCAACTTTTCCTAAATAGTTTTATCTTAAAGCCCTTGGAATATCGCGTCTTTTGAACTATCATACCACATGTTAGGTTTACTCATGTGCTCATATACGCCCTCGTGGCCGCACGCGAGCCGCCCGCCGCGTGGTATGTGGTATCGCACCTCGCGCCGCGCAAAAGTCGCGGCTAAGGGCACCTACAGCCTCAACCGTCACCAATAACGAAAAAAGTGTAATGACCTAAAATGTCGGTACAATACCGAGGTGCTTTTTTTCATATACCTATTTGAAATTCGACCCCGTTCTCGAGATAACGGAAATTTTCTCTGAAAATACACGATCGGTTTTTTTCGATTTCCAAAAAAGTTTTTGACTTTTCCAAAATAATTTTTAACATATTCATAAAGCCCTTCAAATTCCGCGTCTTTTGAGTCCTCATACGTCCTCGTGGCCCTAAACCTCAGGGTATTACGGGCGAGTCGCACTTTCAGCGAAAATGGGGGCCTACTGGAGCGAACGAAAAAACATTTTCTATGTTAAAATATTATTTAATAATAAATAATAAGGGTGTATGATATTGCCGATTTTTCTTACACACACAGACCATCATTGTCTTCTATGGTGTTGAAGATGGTTCAGTTGCTTGTTATTATTTCAACTATCATGACGGCTAACTTCCAGCAATAAAAATATTTCTGATTTAAAAAAAATATACCTTTTAAGACTCTTTTGTTGGCAGCAATGGTCACTTTATTCGTTGTAACTTAGCCGATACTTATTTTTTTCACATAAAATATTAGAGCATACAAGTTTTAAACGTTAGTAAGTACTTACTTACTTTAAAAAATAGATCTTCTTCAAAATTATCGAAACACAACGGCCATTGTATTTTTACCCGACTGCAAGAGGGTTATGTTTTTCGCGCGTATCTTGTATGTTTGTATGTAACGGCTGCACGGATTACTATTATTGAAATATCGTTAGATTTGTCTTGACAGCCCAAGTATTCGTTAAAAAAACCAACATGGCGGCTGTACGGTGATATTATACGAAGTGATTTTTTTTAATACTGCAATATGGGTGTCAAATTAAAGGGCTTATCATATTATCATAAGGATTTCAAAAAGGTATATCATAACCGTACCGTAAGTAAATGTATAATAACTAAAAAGGTATAAATTTAAAAAAATAATTTAAAAAAATAAAAAACCCGCCTGCATCAAAAGACAAGTCAACTGAAAAGATGGAAACAAGCTTAAATAAGTATTGAAGGCAACTTAATAACATGCAGTCGGGGGCATAGAATTCAAATCATTCATAATGACACTTTCTTTATGCATGCCTCCGACTGCATGTTATTATTATTATGTTGGCTTTAATATTTAAGCTTGTTTCCATTTTCAGTTGACTTGTCTCTTTTATACTTACCCCTAATAATACAAATTATTTTAAACCTACTATACAGGGTGCATTTGTAATCACTCTCCAAATTTTAAGGATGTGTTCAGTCCATGAAACTGAACAACTTTCTACATGAAACATGTGTCGAAATACGCCAAAAAATTTGGTCATCCCATAGGTACTAAACTGATCACGTGATCTCTTTATTTTGTATGAAAAGTCTTTTTTCTTTACATATTTGACCCTATGTTTTTAGTTACCTATATATTTTCACATGTAATATTCTTGAAAATACTACCTATACTATATTCGACGCAAGAAAAAGTTGGCAATCCTAGGTTTCGCCAATAGCCGGCCTATACGTACACGGGCCTATATTGGGCTATAATACGTCTCGCCCGCAATTTGCATGAAATAGAGAACGGACATATTTTTCGCTGTCTTCTTAAAGCCCCGCAAATTGAAGAGCAACACAACATGTTTATCTAATATTAGCTACCAAGCACTCATTCCTGATGGAAACTTTGCTTAAACTTTGTGATTTTATTTATTGAAAGCTGTCTAGAAATGTATGAATTTTTCAGCGGTAAACGAATAATTATTCAAATATACCTGTCACAGAATCTTCCACATTTTAGCATCTATTGAAGTTTACATTTGGGAAACTATTACCACTGAATTAAATATGAATGGGAAGTGTTTGACGTCAATGGCCTAGGAGTGAAGTGTCGGTGTGGTTGGAGCGACGCGGGCGCACCCTACCACACGGACTTTTAGGTAACTTTTGTTCCACGTGTTTCTAGAGGATTCCTGGAATCGACGACCCCTCTTCTATCACAGAATATATGTATAATGTATTCATTGTAAGAGACCCACAATATGATTTCAAAGATATTCTATCGAACAAATTACAGTAGAAAATGTGTTCTGTAATTAGCAATTCTTTAATATAGTTGTTTTAAACATGATAGAAAAAATATATTTGAGATTTTAGCTATACCTACTAAATAATATACTGAATACTAGTTTTTTTTCTAGAATATTTTAGTGATTGTATGATGGAAAATCCTTAAAATTTTCATACATTAACTAGTACGGGCGTAAACCATTATTTCAAACAAAATGCAAGAGTTCGGAGATTCTACCATTCAACATATTCAGAGGAAAATGCACAGCGAGAATGATAACACGTTATGACGTATTTTATTCAAATGATCACGATGAATATAAATACATGGGTCATATCTAAACATATAGGTAGGTACATACCATATACGCATTTATAAAATACTCGATATAAAATATAGGGAAAATCCGGGCACGAAACAACTCCTAAACATAATTCCTAAAACCAGTGGTATGATTTATGGAGTAGGAAGATAAACAAACCTAGTTTGTAAAACAGGGAAAACCTTATCTGACTCCTACTGCTTTAATTTAACAATATCAAGTAAACAACGTCGAATGACGTTTTAAAAAAAAAACCTATTCTAACATCCCGCAAAAATATTATACATATCTGCTGCGCTGCTTTACATATAATCAGGGTAACTGGAATTTGTTTAGAACCGTAAGATCCAGAAGGAAAAAGTAACTAAGAGGTAATTTGTGCCATGGGATAGGTGGGACACAAACAGGGGTTATGTTACAGTTTCCTCACACAACACTTAAGGTTATGTTACAGTTTTCTTACACAATACTAGGTTATGTTACAGTTTCCTCACACAACACTTAAGGTTATGTTACAGTTTTCTTACACAATACTAGGTTATGTTACAGTTTCCTCACACAACACTTTAGGTTATGTTACAGTTTTCTTACACAATACTAGGTTATGTTACAGTTTCCTCACACAACACTTAAGGTTATGTTACAGTTTTCTCACACAATACTAGGTTATGTTACAGTTTCCACACACAACACTTTAGGTTATGTTACAGTTTTCTCACACAATACTAGGTTATGTTACAGTTTCCACACACAACACTTTAGGTTATGTTACAGTTTTCTCACACAATACTAGGTTATGTTACAGTTTCCACACACAACACTTTAGGTTATGTTACAGTTTCCACACACAATACTAGGTTATGTTACAGTTTTCTCACACAATACTAGGTTATGTTACAGTTTCCACACACAACCCTAGCCTCACATGGAGCTACTGGAAAAAGCTCTATTAACATACAAAATTAAGCAACTTAAATGAATTAAGCAGCTTAGCGTAAGCACATAGTTTGATTTATTTACCGTGGGTGAGTGTCTGTGACTTATTATAACCTTCCAGGAGACATGAAGGTTTTCTAGCAAAGAATTCGTATTTAATTCGTCACTTTATTTAAGCATATAAATATGAAGTACCTATGTCGAAACCCAGTTTGTTTTTCAGAAATTTATGCTTTTTCCTATTATCGTTGTTTTTTTAATTACTTAACTTATAAATGATATTACTTACTCTTATCATTAATAATACCTACCTCTTCCTCTTTTACAGAACAATATTTCTGCAAAGAACATAAAACTTGAAAACATTTAACTTAAACAGGATGTGAAGAAATTTTAAGAATGATAATTAATGAAATTCGTTAAGCAGGTGGATTTCTCAATTAAATCGATTTTATAGGTATAAACAAACCCACGAGCAGCCTATACACCAGAGCCAGACCACCAAAAATGAAAATAATTTAAATCGTTTTCAGTTTCAGTAAAACTAAGAGGAGGTCGTTGGTCAGTTAATTTATTAAATGCATAATGCAGTACCCGAGGTGAGTAGCCCCAGCGTAGACGAAATTTTTGTTGGGTCTGATAGTATACAAGGAATTCGATATAAATTTGTATGCGATGGGTACGAACGAAACATGGCTATCATAGACTAGATGTTCACCCTAGCTTTCATCATCATCATCGTGAGCTAACTTAATTTCCTCACGCCGCTGTGACAAAAGATCTACTCATGGATAGACGATGAGCAATAATTTAATCCATCAGGCAAGCCCAAAGCAAGTTGCACGGCCTTAGAACTTTGGGTTCTTTGCAGTTGGCTAATTTTTATTAACCTCTAGGGGGCAGCTGCCCCCCTGTCGGCTCGAAGTGATCAGTTTAGTATGGGATGACCAAAATTTTTTGGCGTGTTTCGACACATGTTTCATGGAGACAGTTGTTCAGTTTCATGGACTGAACACATCCTTAAAATTTGGAGAGTGGTTACAAATACACCCTGTATGTTGGATGTCCATAGTCGGAATGACTTTAGAATGCACCACATTATCCTAATGTTATCGTCTTGACCGAGGTGAACTTGATTTTTAATTCATAAATTCTTTTTTCCTAGAACTCTTAAAGATCGGTGTACCCTTACCAAATTGGAAATTTTATTTTTATTTTATTTTATTTTAATATTAAATTCTGGAACTTCAAGGAAAAAAACGTATTCAAATTTATAATCCTATCCGGTAAGTGTGTGGTTCGTTAAACGGTCAAAATTAGTAAGAAAGACAAGTTTTTAAGGAAATAAAAAAGATCAAAACGCCGAATATTTTCATAACAATACAGGAAGCACGTGTCATGCATAATAACGCACACGTCACTTAATCTAAAATTTATATGAAGTCGGATAACAAAGAGTTTTATTAGGAAATAGATATTTATTTTTGTACTACTAAATGGAGCGTCTGGGCAGCTGGGCCCCAGAAGAATAGCTGGGCCAGTCCAAAATATACCGAATTCCTGAAATTAACTTCTCGGTTGTCGCATTAGTTTCCCGCGGTCATTCATCTTTGGAATAAACACTTTTGCTTTGGGAACCGACTGGCTGATGAATCCATGCGCGGGAGTTAACACTGGTGAGTAAACAAAAGAAACAATAGCTTTGTTTGCGAGAACCTTTGTTCTTGGAGCAACAGATGCGGTGAGTTCACTTACATACAAACATGTTATGTAATTTTCAGATCTAGATATGTTTGTATGAGTTTTTATGAAAAATATATATAATAAATAAAATTATTAGGTAATTAATGTTGACGATAGAAAAATTTGGTTTAGTGATGTACCTTATTAAAATCTATTGTGGAAAAAATACAGGAATGACAAAAAATAGGTTAGGCATGAGTAGATTTTTCAGTAGTAGGATATTCTATATGTCAAGGAAAATAGTTTTATAATACTTCAAATAGGGAAAAATCTTGTTGATTTTTTACTGTGATTTGACCACAACCGTTTGTCCCCATTCTAACTTAACGTCATTACCGTCCTTGACGTTCGTTATCTACGCTACGTAACATTTCACTTCTCAACCGACGACCGTGTAAGTTTTTTAACCGAGTTCAAAATAGGGGATTCTTCTACTTAGACTGTTCATTCACTTAGATTATAGTTGTGCGAGTCTTTTTTGTATTGACTTGGACTTGGAATGTTTCATTGAATTTGAATGTATTTGGATGTCAGTAGAAGTAGTAATCTTCAAAGATTTTATAACTGTAGGTACCTACCCTTAGCACGAACAGCTATCGAAAAAAATAACGCGCGTAAAATCATTCGATAGTGCAATTTTGTATTGGAAATTTGTACAACGCCATCTACCGCCGAATAGCGAAATTAAAATTTCCATAGATAATTCTCTATCGAGTAATTTTACGCGCGTTTTTTTTCTCGATAGCTGTTCGTGCTAAGGGTACTGAAGACTGGAGAACTGAAAATATTTTAAAGAAAAAAAGCCAAGAAACAATCAATTCAATGCAAATTAACTAATCCAAATGTTTTGGCTTATGCCTTACAGTGGGCGTCTAATGGCTGATATTATGAAGACCTAATCCGGCGCATACCAGTAGTACGTAGGCGTATCCAATCAATTTGGTATACAATCTAATCAATGTTGAGATGCGACTTCCTACAACGTCCACAGTCCATTCAAAGAAGGTGGCGCTAATGAGCCGATTATACGCTGACGTCACAGCCTCACGAACCAATTGGGATGCGGCGACCGCTCGTCGACGTGACACGATTAAAGAGGAGGCTGCGTGCGCGCACCATTACGCAACCAATGCACGGGAACTCGCTCTGTGCCAAGAAGGAAGCTTAAAGTGACAGGTCGTAAAAAAAATCCCTTCCTATATCGAGGTTTACCAATGCGCTTGCACGGTGTATTTGACGTGTATAAAACAATAAACAATTTATTGTTTAAGTCTTGTTTTAAAACATTCAAAGATAGTACACTAAAGACTTACTAAAGATGATAAAATGAAACCAGAATGTTAAAGACATAAGACCTACGGACGTTATATTTTTAAATGGGTCAAAATATAATATATCTTTTAACATAATAGTATAATATCACTAGTGTATTTGGTGCCTGTTTCACAAACTATGATTGGGTAATAATCTCTAATTTAAGTAATTGTAATGAGTATTGTATAAATCTCAACCGGACTTTGTGATACGCGCCCTTAATTTAATAATATGATGAAAGTGAAAGTGAAAGTGAAATAAGCTTTATTCAAATAAACTTAATTATTAAGTACTTTTGAATCGTCTATATTTTCCTACCACCCGTTCCAGACTTTTTTAGCTGACAAGAAGAACGGGCGCAAGAAACTTATCAGCTGTAACAGCCATAAGTAACGATATTTACAAACTTGAATATATCTGATGTATTTCTGATGTATGATATATATTAATTGCGCACACCCTACCATTCATGCAATCTCACACACACACACGTCATATACTCACTCACACATATACACACACACGCATTCACACATACACAAACACACACGCACTCACACACACACGCATTCTCACACACACAATAAAAAATAAAAAAAATAATTATATAACTTTACTAAATTCGTTTGTTTATACATAGTATGTAAGTGTTACGATGGAGCGGGGCTGTCTGTCACAAGTATTGTAATACTCACTAGGCAGTCCCAACCTGCTGTTTTAAAAACCAGTATTTGTAAAAGATTTTTTTTAAATATGTGTAGGTAGTACTTTATTCGAAATATTGGAAAGGCTCATTGTCAATAACCAACTAATAGTGCAAAAACGAACGTTGCGTGGCGTCTAGTCGCACTTTTGTAATATTGAGAAAATCTTACGTAATACTTAGGTAGGCCTACTTAAGCCTAAAGTCAAAATAAAAAATAGGTAGCATTCTAGGTGAAATAAAGTGTCAATATTCAGAATCATTACAAATCCAGGTAAACTCAGATAGCGTCTCCCTCTAGTAGTCTCTACAAAATAATGATAACAGTTTTCACAGATAGTCATGTTTTGCTTTCGCGCAAGCAGAAATTGTAGATAGTGTAAAGTCGTGGCCGGACAGCGAGAGCGTGACGCGGGCGCAGCGCCTCGTGCGGTGATGAAACCAAGCACTGATTGACGTCAATCGCGACCGCCATAATCTACTCTACCCGCACTTTCTCACACTATTGTGGTTATAAGAACTCTGCGTGCGAGACTTTTGAATAACATATTCAATACAAAATACCTTTGAAAAGTCACGTTTTAAAATTCGGCTCGCTACCAATAGCCTTAGCACGAACAGCTATCGAAAAAAAAACCGCGCGTACAATCATTCGATAGATAAATTTTGTATTGGAAATTTGTACAGCGCCATCTATCGCCGATAAGCGTAATGAAATTTTCCATAGAGAATTGTCTATCGAGTAATTTTACGCGCGTTTTTTTTCCCGATAGCTGTTCGTGCTAAGGGTACAGAACAATCAGTTTTCAGGGTTCGTATATACTTACTAAAAATTACCTTGTATAACTTTTAATGAAAATCTAAATTATTATTGATTATGGAAATAATGATGGTCTCTTTTCTAATTTATTAACAAAAATGTAAGTTGACTTTTAAAAAGTGACAAATGCAATTTCAACGCAGTATTGTGAATGCGTTACGAATGATAAGGCCTTAACTAACAGTATTTAAAAAAAGTTTATGGTCGAGTTTATAAATACGAGTCGTTTGCTATTTATGGCAAACCTCTTATCTAAACTGGACCGGCCATTGACGTCATTAGAACGCGTTTTCTACTATAACGTGTAATTTAATACGAGATATAAATTTGTTACAAGAGTACATCTTAATGTACTATTGCAACACGTGACACGAAAATTTAAAGATTTTACTCGTTAGAATAAGGAATATGCATAAGTCACCGATTTTGATAAATTTGAGCTTTATCGCTGCGGACACGTATAAAAACATGATGGAACAGAAAAAAAATAAAAAAATGTATTTTTAGTTTTATCACACGATGAAATCAGGGGAAAATAACGTTTTTTTATTTTCCCTATTATGAGAGACTGTGTGGGAAGGAAGAAAGCTCAAAGTTTCCTTTTTGACGGATGGAATATTAAAAATTGTGTAAAGAAGAAGTTTCACAATAACAATAATATTAATGCCAGATGATGTGATCAAAAAACAATTTGCTAACCTATCCTTTGCATTACCTACTGAAAAGGGGAATTACTAATTGAAAATTGTAACGCAAGCCGACATACCTAATACCCTCTTATGAAGAATTTAAAACATAATATTATTTAATTAATCTATTAATAATTCATAGACTTATCTTATTGTATTCTGTGGGATATATCTCTACGACACGCCGCCGCCGACAAACTACGCTCGTAGGTGGCTCGGGTTAATGCGAAAGTGTCATTATGCGCCGAGAAGTAAAACACTTACTATAGTAGTAAAATTAAAGCCATTTAAGATAACTTAGGTATACAACTGTACTGTAATATACATAAACACAAAATAAGGAAAATTAAAATTAGTAGTATAAAACTTCGCAGTTAGGTAATCTAATATTAGCTAAGTAATACCCACATGTTTGGTTTAATGTAAAACCAAAGTGTGTTCTATAATGAAGGCAGTTACAGACTGCACGAGGATTTTTATATTGTACTGTTATTAAATAATAATAATATTTAATAAGTACAAGAATACAGAATACATTTTATTCTGCAATAAAACTCTTCTAGCCTTGCATGCGACTTATAAGCCGCTTTTAATTTAGGGAACAGTAAATATTTATGTCCTTCCCCAAAAATCATTTAATATTTTTTTCAACACACTTGCTCGTAAAGTGAGTCCTAATACATCGCTTTTAGGGCCATAAACCGAGCTATAACAAACGCGTGCAATAATATATAAAACACTAGTACGTAATAGAATTAACCCTACAAAGTTAAATTTAGATAAATTAGTACCTTACTGCAAGTTCTATGCGGCGAGTAAACAGAGCATTCCCAATTTAGCCGGGTAATACAATTATTTTTTTTAGTAACAACAAAGAGGTTTTATGCCGCTGAAAATTCAAATACATTTTTGGAGTAAATAAATGTGTAAGTAAGTCCTTAATTAAGTCAAACAAATATTTATTATTATTAAATTATTCATAATTCACAATATTTTGTTATAAAATATTAAAATATTTGCATTTTATCACTTCAAATTATAATTTTGATGTAGGCTGTATGCTCACTCACCCCTTTGTTCGCAAAATATTCCTGCGTTGGGCGTGTGAAAAAAACCAAAAAAAAACCTGCGCGCCTTTTCCCATAAATATCATATTTTGTTTTTGTCGTATTTGTTGCTGTGTGGTTAATTACTTTGTTTTTTCCTCGCATCAAATGTGTTGAAAAATGTCGTATGAAACTCGTGAGCTTTTGCTTATTGCACACTCAGCTGAGTTACGCCCTCGCCTGCGGCTCGGGCTGCAACCCACAGCCTTGTGTGCAATGAGCAACCTTAGCTAACTTGTCTCATAATGTACAATTGTTTTTTCCTCGCAAATGTGTTGAAAAACGTCGTATGAAACTCGAGTCGTGAGCTCTTGCTTATTGCACAACCTAAGCTAACTTGTTTCATAATGTACTAATTTCGAATCACCTCAAGCCCAATAAAAATTAGTCAAACGGTGTAAAACATACCAAACCTACTAGCGAGAGGAGAGATATAATAATACCCACGCAAGAGAGCATTTATTTATAATTAATTGCTTTTGTGATAAAAATAACTAAAGGCATTAAGGAACGTTTACTTACTGTCTTTTGATTTGATACCTAATATGGGCCTTGGTGTTTATAAACCTGTATTAATTCTAATATGTAATCGTTATACCTACTATTTAATAGTTTTGTGTGCGTTTCAAACAACGTCAGAGACATCATTACAAATCCAAACATATACACTTAGTCCTAATTCCAGTTCTTCTAACAAACAAACCCAATTGAAATCAATTTTGTCGTGTTGTATTTAGTGTGGCTGCGCCTTTATTTATACCGATAACGATAAGACACCCGTAGGATAGCGAAGCAAATTAACATTTTTACACTTCCTTGAACTTGACAACGCGAAAGTGATAAGCAATATTTCCGCCATTTACTTTTTATATGAGACTCAATTTGCATTGCACTTCTTACAAAAAAAAATATGGTTATGATCAATGATATCATTGGTTATGATCATTTATAGTATGTTGTAGGTTAGCTGGCACTGCCGATTGGTTGAGTTATTAGAAAACTCAAGAAGAGTGTTGTAAAAATGTAGAGAAGCATTTTGCTTAGTGTTTTCAGTAATTGCCACCAACAATACAAAGTTACAAGCAGATTATACCAAATGCAACATTACGTGTAAGTGTAAGTTAGGTACCTGTAAGTATTTTGTGAGGGACAAAAAAACTCACGAAACTATAAAATTGGTTCAACTTTCTCCAGCAGACATCTTAAATCGGCAGATAAATATACCAAGAGGATTACTTGGTAAGTAAATACAAAAAATGTGACCGTTCCAACCTTCCAACCTGGGTGGGCAGACCAGACCATAAGTGGGCTCACCGTGGTGTGGTGGCGTAATCGACCATCTGTATGCTCCTCGTGTACCACATAAGGCCCGCGGTCCAAACACGAGGTGAGGTCCTCATTCCGAAGAGGTTTTAAAAACTATGAATCGTTCTAAGAATGTAATAAATTAAGAGGTCTGCAAATCTAGAGAGTATAAGCCACACACGTTGACAAACTATTATCCAGCCAGCAAACACCATTTTCACTCAGATAGTACCATAGATATAGTATATTAAAAGATAGTACCTAACCTACAGGTTGCAAATTCCAAGACAGCTTTTACTAAAAATAATATTGACTATTATTTTAAGCAAAAAAAAAATCGTTTCTAAAATTAGGTTTCACACATTAAGCATTTGAATGCTTACTAGAGTAGAGGTCCATAATAAGTACCTACCTACATTCATACATTTATTTCCTCCATGTAAAAATTAAATTAATTTTCACAGTTTAAAAAGAGTTAAGTTTCAAATTTTCATAGTTTTGAACCTGACGAACAATAGACTTGTAGACCTCTGTACCCTTAGCACGAACAGCTATCGAAAAAAATAACGCGCGTAAAATCATTCGATAGTGCAATTTTGTATTGGAAATTTGTACAACGCCATCTACCGCCGATTAGCGAAATTAAAATTTCCATAGATAATTCTCTATCGAGTAATTTTACGCGCGTTATTTTTTTCGATAGCTGTTCGTGCTAAGGGGCTAAGGGTAAGATAACGACTCAAACGGGGTTCTGCCATTTTAAAAATAAAACTGTGTACATTAGTTTTTAATAATAAAATAATAATAAAAATAAAAATTTGGCCGAAATATTTTTCGTCAAATTTCACTTCCCAAAAAACTTACTTAAAACGTGGGATTTAATCGGATCGTAGATTTTCAAATCGCGCACGAAGGGTTCCGTACCAAAAAAAGGCAAATAAAAAAATCACGTTTGTTGTATGGGAGCCCCACTCAAATATTTATTTTATTCTGTTTTTAGTATTTAGCAACAGAAATACATCATCTGTGCAAAATTTCAACTGTCTAGCTATCGGTTCAATGAGATACAGCCTAGCCTGGTGACAGACAGACGGACAGCGAAGTCTTAGTAATAGGGTCCCGGTTTTACCCTTTGGGTACGGAACCCTAAACCTACCCTACGGAACCCCATCGGTCGGCCGCCTACAGCCTCACAATGCTTTACTACATAAATGTTTGTGATCTCTTCTAAACGCTAACGTCGGCGTATGAAATGTATTATGAATGTTTACGCTGACGTCAGACGTCGCTAGCGTATAGCATAGTATCACCCACAGTCTTAAAATCAATCCGAAAGTAGTAACAACTAGAGAAATTGAAACGAATGTCGATATTTTCATTTGATGACAAGTTGATGACTCTCAATATGAAAATAAAGACTAGTAAAAAAACGCTGAGCGAAATGTTCATTTAAGTACCTACCTACTACTACCTATTTAAAGCATGAATTTCCATGTGCTTGAACTCGCTTACCCCAAGTTTGAACCCGTAGAGAGATTCCACGTTAGACCAACGCGCCGATAAAGGAATTTCAATACCAATTTTATATGTATGGGATACCGGAATAATCGTAATATGGAATGGAATAGTGAACACTGGGGTGACGAATTGAATGGGAAATGATAGTAGTGGATACGTTGAACCCAGATCCACGCGTCTTCAGCGGTCAAAAAAATAAGTACCTACCTAAGTAATCTTAATACCTATATAAAATCGTAAACTGAATGACTGACTGACTGCGGAACGGGAAAGGGTAAAGAAACGGGAACGGGATACTAATATCTCTGGTTCCAATTTTGATTATTGTAATAAACTAGCTTCTGCCTGAGGTTGTTGGTGCTTTACAAATAACCCTTTATAGCCCTCTACACTCGCAACCTTTCACATTTCGCGGATTTGAACGAATTATAGTACAGTAGCCCGTAGTACATTTAAATTACGAATAAAAAGACAAGTCGACTGAAAAGATGGAAACAAGATTAAATAAATATTAAACGCAACATGTCATAATAACATGCAGTCGGAGGCATGCATAAAGAAAGTGACATTATGAATGATTGAATTATATGCCTCCGACTGCATGTTATTATGACATGTTGCCTTTAATATTTATTTAATCTTTTCAGTCGACTTGTCTTTTTATGCAGGCGGGTTTTTTAATTTTTTTAAATTAATTTTTTTATTTATCTCTTTTTAATTATTATATATTACGGTCATGATATACCTTTTTGAAATCCTTATAATAAGCCCATTAATTTGACAACATGTTGCAGTATTCTAAAAAAATTTTTTTTTTCACTTCGTATAATAGCAGCGTACAGCCGCCATGTTGGTTTTTTTATAACGCCACCTTCTTAAGAACACTTGGGCTGAAAAGACAAATCTAACGATATCTTAATCATAGAAATCCGTTCAGCCGTTTGAAAGATATGAGGTAATAAAGAATATTACGTACAAACATACATACAAACTTACTTACAAGATACGCGCGAAAAACATAACCCGCAGTCGGGTAAAAAGGATACCGTTTGCCGTTGTGATATATTTATTTATTACGAAATTATAGATACCTTAACCCAAGTTTTACAGTACCCTTAGCACGAACAGCTATCGAAAAAAATAACGCGCGTAAAATCATTCGATAGATAAATTTTGTATTGGAAATTTGTACAGCGCCATCTATCGCCGATAAGCGAAATTAAATTTTCCGTAGAGAATTGTCGATCGAGTAATTTTACGCGCGTTATTTTTTTCGATAGCTGTTCGTGCTAAGGGTACTGTATGTAACGGTCATCGATGTGGCATCTTCTTAAGGATTGTATTGTATTACAGCCCAGTGTTCGATGGAGTCGAATGCTTTTTCATAATCCACATACGCGAGAAAAAGTGGTTTGTTATACTCTTCCGACTTATGTATTATTTGGCGTATAATGTAAAGATGGTCTATGGATCCAAACCCTAAACGCAGCCTGTTCCTTAGGTTGGTGTTCATCCAATTTCCGCGTCAGTCGTATTGTAAGGACTCTGGTCATAGTAGAATCTTCTACTATGCTCTCGAGAATACTTTATATACCAGGGGCCCTACCTGCTAACTTTCCGAACTTCGGCGGGTCTGCCGGGTTTCAACTTAAAACAGATAATCGAAGTAAGGAATTTCGTATTGTACTATTTGCCGAAGATATTTGGAAGATATCGATGTTTGTGACATCATGAATTGGGGTTCGCCATTTTGGGCCGATTGGGGCTCGATTTATCTGTTTTAATTTGATGCCCGCCAGACTTGCCGAAGTTCGAAGCATTAGCCGGTACGGCCCCTGGCTAAGTAATGATATCGGCCGCTAATTTTTCAGCTGAGTCTTGTCCCCTTTTTTATGAAAAAGCACAACGATGCTATTAGTCCAGTTATGTACCTCTTCAGTGAACAGAACATCGTTAAACAGTAATAAAAACAGTAATAATAATAGGCACCTTAACGACTGCAAGAGGGTTATGTTTTTCGCGCGTATCTTGTATGTTTGTTTGTATGTGTGTTTGTATGTAATATTGTTTATTAAGTACCTCATATCTTTCAAACGGCTGAACGGATATCTAGATTTGTCTTGTCAACCAAGTGTTCTTAAGAAGGTGGCGTTATAAAGAAAACAACATGGCGGCTGTACGGTGCTATTATACGTAGTGGAAAAAAAATTTTTTTAGAATTCTGCAATATGGGTGTCAAATTAAAGGGCTTATCATAAGGATTTTAATAAGGTAGGTATATCATGACCGTAATAAAAAAATATAAATAAAAAAATAAATTAAAAAATTAAAAAACCCGCCTGCATAAAGACAAGTCAACTGAAAAGATGGAAACAAGATTAAATATTAAAGGCAACATAATAATATGCAGTCGGAGGCATATAATTTTCATATTATTCATAATGTCACTTTCTTTATATGCATGCCTCCGACTGCATGTTATTATGTTGCCTTTGATATTTAATTTTGTTTCCATCTTTTCAGTTGACTTGTCTTTTTATGCAGGCGGGTTTTTAATTATTTAATTTATACTTTTATTTATATCTTTTTAGTTTTTAACTTATTATATCCGAAATCGTTATGTATTCATTAAAATATTTCCACTCCAAGTTCACTCGTCAACTTGTTGTTCAAATGCTCGAGGAAAATGTTTTCCCAAATTCACCACGCCGACACGTTATGAAACGAAAATAAAATATCCCGACGGCAAATTCAAAGTGCCGCGTCGCATCATTCAACGTCAATTTGTAAATCAAAAACTTTCCTCGATCCTTTTTCCTGCTTTCGTCCGATAAATTTGCGTGCATCAGGCCTAAAAGCTGTGGTCAGCGTCACGCAGCCCTGCATAATGCATCCGTTCCGGTTGTTCTCCGTCTGCATTTTAACGTGCACCCGCCGGACCGTTGCCCTTTGACCCACAACCGCGACATACAATGAACCTTCGACCTATCTCAACAATCTACGCGGAGGCATGGACCAATAAAAGATAATTAAAAGCAAATTTCTTTTTAGAATGCTACTCGTAGCGAGTTTACACATATTATTTTTGTATGAGTTACCTACAATAACACTGTAAAAGCTCGAATTGCTGCTATGTATTAAAATTGCAGCTATGTTTTTCTATGTTTCATTGGCTCAAAAAATGTTTGTACGGTACTCGTAGCACGAACATCTATCGAGAAAAAATTCACAGATTTTGCAGTCCCAGCAAGAATCGGAGCATTAAAAAAAGAAAACAAAAATTTACAACTAACAATATCAAATCAAATGCAAAATCCTATTATTTTTCTAAGGTATCTAGGTACCTTTTTATTTTTTACGATTGTGACACGAGGCGAAAAACCGCCCGCTGACTGCCTCGACGCGGCCGAAATATTGTTAACCGATTTACAAAAATTCAACAAATGCACACAACAATGCAATTTACAGGTCACAATTATTAACCGATTTTCAAAAATAGTTTGCTATTTTGTAGCTAAACTAATACTCTAGGACCCATTTTTCATTTTTTTCTTTAGTCGGTTTTTTTTCGAAATATTTACAATTTAGTAAACAAACACCCTCCAAAAACCTCTAATTTTTCGAAATTTTTCAAAATTCCACAAAAAGTTACTAGTCGATTTTCAAAATTCAAACGTTCACGATGTCTCGATAAATTCCTCAACTTTTGGTACTATTTTCATCTAGAACCTCTCAAAATCCTCGGAGCTATGGTCAAAAATAAGTCTCAGGCGATTTGCATCTAGAATACCGTCGTTACCTACACATTGTGAAAATCCATTAACTCAGCGGTCCTTCGACGTCTATTAAAATGTGTATTTTTTATTCATAGATCTATACTTATTATGACTTGATGAAATTATTTTGAACTTTTTAAGAGTTGGCTTTTTGTGTGGGAGGTTTTTTTTATTAAGAGTTAGCTTTTTTGTGTCTGGGGTTTTTTTTGTTTTTTTAATTTAAGTTTAATTTGAAGCTTTTTAAAGGTTCGATACTTATACTATTAAAGATTCACATAACGGTACCTACCGAATTTCGAATCGATCGGACATAAGGAAGTTAGTCAGATCCCCTCCTCAACTAGAAAAGAGCTGATGATCTTCACACGGCTGATCAGATTTTCATGAAACATGGCTAAGAACACTCGGGATAAAATTATCTATGACACAAAAAAAACTAAACGAAAATCGGTTCATCCGTTTAGGAGCTACCAAATATGAATATTTTTCTTGGGAGCTACGATACCACAGACAGATACACAGACACCTCTCTTTTTGCGTCGGAGGCTAAAAAACACGCGTAGAAGTATTCGATAGAATAATTATCTGTGGATAATCTCATTTCTCTTTTCGGCGGTAGATGGCGCCGTACAAATTCCCCATACAAAATTACATTATCGAATGTTATTACGCGCGTTGTTTTTTTCGATAGCTCTTCATGCTACGGCTAATAAAAACTAAGAATCCGATGCTCTGTTTACCAACTTCAAAAAAGAGGTCTTCATTCTTTACAAAACTTTTAAGCAGACTAAAAGATGTGAAAAAAAATCATAAATTTAACTTTTCTTATAGAGATTCTCCTTCGTTAATTTGATTGTCCTTTGCAAGGCGGGGACGGAAATAAAGAAAGATACGTAAATAACATTAAGTACCTACTTCGATAATTTTGAGGAAAATTCAGCTTGATTTCCGAGTATAATTAACAATCAATTAAGGCACCGTCCCTCTCAAATTAATTCATGACTTCAGTCACGTACGCTAATAAATTAGTTTCCAAAAATCACAAACTTCTAATGAGAACAGCAATTATCTCCTAACAGCTTTGCCCCTAATGGCATTTGGCAATAATTTTAATTAAACTATTAATATGACCACAACATCGTTATACACAAATAAGTAATTGACGTATGTCCAAAATGGTACGCACCATGCAGTAAATAAACAAGATTAGGAGGTTATCCCATTTAAAAGGAAATAAGCATTTTTCCAAAGACGAAATCTAAAGAATGAAAGCATAATTATTAATGTAAACTTCCGTTTTAGAAAGAAAATATCTTGTTTTAATTAGTTATACTTAGAGAGAAAAAACATAAAATATTTTTTGAAGCTTTTTTGAAACGAAAATAATCTGTTCAAGCGGAAAACTTAAAGCTGCATGAACATAGCTGTTCATGCAGCTTTAAATTTTAAAAAAATAACGCTCTTAAAACTACTCGATAGAGTATTATCTATAGAAAATTTAATTGCGCTTTACAGCGATAGATGGCGCTGTACAAATTTCCCATACAAAATAACTCTATCTAATGTTTTTGCACGCGTTATTTTTTTCGATTGCTGTTCGTGCTAAGCTAAGGGCAGGTCAGATGCAATTTGAAGAAAATTTCAGCTGCAACTAATAATGAGAATGCGACTCATTTTTTTTTCTTGTAGAGTATATTGTCAAGGATAATTTTAGATGAAAAAAAATATAGATAAAATAAGATATTAATAATGCTCAAATTAAAACTTCAGGCCGTTAGGGCTCTACGCGTTGCCAATATTTTGAGTTTTTTACAGATTTCCAAAATTCGCCCACATAATGTTGTTTCAATCATTTGTATTGAAATTTCAAAAATTGAACATGTTTAGAATATATTTTCATTGCAAGAAATGTTTCACAGCTTTTTTATCCCTATGCTACTCTAAATAGTACCACGGGCATACTCTACTATGGCACGGGGCCCTTCCACCACAGATGGTCAAAACATAGTCAAAGCAGAAGATCTTTTTATAATTGGGTCTATCTGTGTGTGTGTCGTAGAATTAATTCACTAAAGCATTGTTTCAATAAAACATAGGTTTCACAATCGTAAAAATAGGTACTCTACCTAGGTAACTTTAAAAATAAAATAGGATTTTGCATTTGATTTGATTTTGATTTTTCGTAAATTTTTGTATTCATTTTCAATGCTCCGATTCTTGTGGGGACTGCAAAATCTGTGATTTTTTTAATTTAATTTTGATTTTTCGTATTTTTTTTAATTATGTAAGTAAGTTTTTTCGTTGTGGAATGACCCCAGCCATTCTGGGCTGGCTGGGGTCATTCCACAAATTCCCCCTGAAATTTCCCCCTTGAGGGGGAACAGTGACCATGACCCTTTAATTGTTTTGTCATATCTTCAAACCAAATTCAGTACCCTTAGCACGAACAGCTATCGAGAAAAAAAACGCACGTAAAATTACTCGATAGAGAATTATCTATGGAAATCTTAATTTCTCTATTCGTCGGTTGATGGCGTTGTACAAATTTCCAATACAAAATTGCACTATCGAATGATTTTACGCGCGTAAGATTTCTCGATAGCACACGAACAGTGTTCTACTTATTTATATTTTCCTCTCACGGTGCGGTGGAAAGCAGTGTTTTCCATCCGCTGCCTGCTTGGTTTAAATATTAAATAACTTTCCCAGTATGAGAAATGCAAATATATTGTAATAAAACCAGCGTAATAATATAAGTAAATCAATAAAAAAATACGTAAGTAATCAATTCATCATATTTATCAGCCGCACGAAAATTATAAGTTATTTTTATGGAAACTAAGAGTTCCTTCCATCCTATATCAAACTGACGTTATTTATTCAGAAAGAAATTCATCATCATTATCAAATTATTTATGTTGTATTTACAACTAACCGCAAAATTAAATATCAAGAACTTTTAGTTCTCACCAAATTAATGTTTATGAGATTTGGTGTGCATTTAGTTTTTGAGTGGACTTACCATAAGTTAAAATCTTGATACCTACTCAAAATCATATTTCTCTTTCCATAAAATAAATGAAAAAAGAGCACATAGCGCTTCCTCCTGCATAAATCGGTTGTTGAACAGGTTAGGCACGTGTTACACGGATGCGTCGGCGCCTACGTGACCGCAGGGCGCATGCGCAGCGCGGTATGCGCATCCGACCTGGATCCTATTGCCTTCTACTGCCTTCTAATTTATTACGATTTGAATTCGATACACACGCTAATCTCACTTATTACATCATTATGTAATAGCTCATTTTAAATTAATTCAGCCCGATAACACTTAGTACACCTGGTATAAGCGTAGAAAGTAATTGAGGAGAAAATGATGCGTTTATTTCCAGATTTTTTAGCAGTCCTTAGGTGGCTAGCTACGCCAAAATCCCAGCCCTCTTTAGGCTACCTAAGATAATTTATTCTGTGACCTAAGTGTGTGCTGAGCTGAGACGCAGGACCTAAATTCTATTTGTTTGCTAAATTATTAGACGATCAAGTTACATGTTTCAAGTTTATGTAAATCACAGATATTATAAGCCTACGTACGACATAATAACTTTAGAGTTTATGGCTTAGTTTTATTTTTATGTTAGCGAACGAATAGAAAGTTGACCATTTGAGTAGGGGGGCTGGGGGGCAGGATGGAAGCTGTCTGCATCGCACGTGCTTGCGCTAATTTTGCCTATACGTATTATACTGTGCTGAAATAAAGGGTCTTGACTCTTGACAGACAGACAGACGGACAACAAAGTGATCCTATTAAATCCTATTAGGGTTCCATTTTTTTCTTTTGAGGTACGGAACCCTAACCATAAGAATTATGCCCTAACCTAGTTCATGGAATATACAGTCAGGTTTCAAAACAGAAGGGTGTTATGGAAAAACTACCAATGTCACATTAATAAAGTTTTTCAGGAAATAAATAAAAGTTTTTTAAATTGGTTGTTTTTGGTTGTTTTTCCAGGAACCCCTTAACTTTGTAGCTATATTTCTACTGGACGTTGGCTGTTTTTGCTCATAATGTCATACACTTCTTAAAGTATGAAACGCGAACAATTCATAGAGCAAAAAACAAGTTTAAAAAAAAAATGTGACATTGGTCTTTTATCCAAAACACCCTTCCCCACCTAAAAAATTGTAAGGTGAAAAATAAACCTAATTAGATTATTTACATAAATTATTAAATCCTTGTTCCGCCTGTTTGTTGACGCAACATTGTTATCCTACATTTGTATTCCTTAAAGATATCGCGATTTACTTAAGTAGGTATGTCAAACATTACATTCATTGACGTCACTCGCTCTACAAGTTTTATATACAATAAGAAGAAACAAATCGATTAGGTATATCGATTAATACATCTTTGTTTAATAATAAAGTTTGCATTCGTCCTACATAATGTTGAAAAATAATTTTTTTCTACATACAACAGCGGAAAAGCATTCTAAGGCCTTCATCTCAGTAATATCTACTTACATGAAAATTCGTACATTTTAACGTTTTGCACAAAACAGATGGCAATTTCAAAGGTCGATGTTAGGTTTTTGCTTTTTTCCCTTCGATCAAGAATACCCTAGATGTCCGGTCAGTCTCAAAAATGGCACCTCAAATAACATCCCACCCAGTTTGCACAAAGTAAGTTAGGGCTCGTCCATTAATCACGTGAGGCTCGAAAGGGGGGGGGAGGGGGTCCGGAAAAAATCACCAAATATCACTAGGGGGAGGGGGGGTATAGTGAGATATCACGTGTATTTATTTATAAACCGAAAAACGATAAAAAATAACGAAAAAAGATAATAGTCTGAATTCTTAAATTATACTTTGTACCAAAAAAATGCACGTGATTTTGGGTAGGGGGGGAGGGGTAGTCTAAAACCTCACCACGTATCACCATGGGGGAGGGGGGTTAAAAAGTAGCTAAAAAAACATCACGTGATTAATGGACGGCCCCTTATAAAAGATGTGTTTTTGTACAAAATGAGCTAATTTTGTACAAAATAAGTGATATAAAATGTGAGTTTGTACAAAATGAGAGGTGATTGTACACAATAAGCGCCAAGTTTGTAAGTGAAACGCTATTTGAGGTGCCATTTTTGCGTACTGTTTTAGTTCGTGAAGCGTCATCTTGGATATTCTTGATCGAAGTTTTTTCCCCGAAAAATGTAGAAAGGGGAGAAGTAATGGTAAATGTTACAATGGAACACGTCCAGCATAAATAGCTGCTCAACCTGTGCTTGCCCATGACAGTGAAAGATTTCTTGAGAATCCTAAAAAGGCGATTGTGAAGGCTCTATATAGGACGCATAGGAAGGGAGGGTTCTATTGCCCTTTAAAATTCCAACATGGATGCCAAAATTACGCAATAATGCGTACATACGTAATGCACGGAAATTTTATGACGTTCCGTTATCCCCATTGTGAGGACAAAATTATGGGGACAACGGGCATACAGGGTAATATTGCATATATTGGCATTTGGCACCTCTACCGACTTCGTTTCGGGACTATCGACATTTAATGAGTGGGAGTGTTTTTTTTTTACTTTATACTCGTACTAGGAAAATTAAATGTAATATAAGTAGTTATACTTAGATTCGATAGAGTGACCCTCCTGATTCTAGTTTTTCACAGTTGTTGCTAAGATCCGGCATTGCTGTTTACAATGTGCAGGCAAGTAGCATAGCAAGTAGGCGGATATTAACATCGTCTTATTCTTTCATGCGGTTACAAACGATTTGAGTTCATAGTTCATGCTTTGATTTTATTTGGAACATGGTGTAATAAAAGTCAATAGTTGGAGGGAAAGTACCCTAAATATTGATGTGATGATGGCAAATTTTACTGAATTATTTTAAAAAATAAGTAAAAATGCATTCAAAGATTTTTGTAAAATCGCTTCAGCAGAATCGAAAGGGCACAAACCGAATAAAATAACATCCTATATTTTTATGACACCAATCGATAGGATCAATGATACGATACGGGTAAATTTGTTCTGAATAACATAGTATCTTAAATTAATGGATATGATACACATTGATGTAATGTAGGTAGCTCTAAATAACTATAGTCCCTATGTCATGGACGAATTTTTTGTCCATGCCTATGTAAAATGTATGGGTTCCAACATGCCCTACCTACGTGCGTGGCCCATGTGGTGCCTAATGTATTTCCCACTTAAATCATACGAAGAATTTTAGTGGAAGATGCTGTCGAGGAGTAAATCAAATTGGTACCTGGTATAATTTGGCAAGCGTACGCTACGGTACCTGTTATGTAAAATATCCTGAAGAAAAACAACATTATACTAGCTGATCTTGACCTTGGCCATTTTAGGATTCCGCGCCCAAAAGTATAAACATAAATTACATACTTAATTTATTAAAACGTATTTTGCTTTTAATGCTGCAAATAAAGAAGACATAGCCGAAGAAACCCTACGTAGTCCAAATAAAACCAATGGAATGAAATCGTGACTTCTTTTTCCCTGAAAAAAAAACGTTTTTAGACTACAGAGAAACAATAAATGGAAAAGTTTCCTGTTTTTTTGCTATTATTAAAATTAACTCCAAATTATACGCACAACTGTGAAAGAATTATCAAATTTTCTCTAAAAATTAAAGAGAAAAAGATACGGTAGGCTTACGCAACAGCACAATTTGACGACCGTCGTGATCTTGATCGTAAAACAGTGACGAAAAGGACGTGAAAGTTACGATTTTAAGATAATTTCGCTCATCGGGCGTGTCATACTTTCCAGCGCAGCAATGGGCGCGATTGGCGTGACGTCATCTGCGGAACATCTCAAGCGGCCGGGGGGCCGTACCGGCTAACTTACATGGCTATCAAAACGATTGCTGGATTTCAAACTCATTCATCAAACCACGTTCTACATTTCGTACCGCCGAATTCGCCGAGTTTGGTTGGAGATTATCGATAATGGATCCACAGATATACTATTTTATTGAATGATAGAACGAGTATTTTAAACGCTGAATTTGTCACTGGCATATAAGCAAAACGTATCAAAATATCAGATGTGTTATTTATTGTGTGTGGCAAGAAATAAACAATTTACCTAATCGTTTAATTCAGGTGCTACATTTTCTTAGAACGCATGTGTTTGAGAACTTCAAATAAAAGTTGAAAACCAAAAAGTACGGAATCCAGACTTGCTCTTGTTATCCGTCTGCATTTTTTAACGATTTTTTTACGATGCGTAGTAGATGTCTACTGAAAAATTTTTGAAGACAGTTTCATATATCATGAGGCTGATTCTAATCTAAATTTCAAAAGTTTCATGACTTTCCTTGAACTCAAAATTTGTTTTTCGACACACGAAGTGTACTGAGAATATTATACAATTGTTTGTCAAGTAAACTGCTTCTTGGTTACATAGTCCATGCCTTTAGAATATTTTCAGGAACATAGGGGAAAAATTGAGTTTGTTTATCAAGAGTTTTTTTAGAGGTAAATACCTATGCATCCGATTATCTGTACCCTTAGCACGAACAGCTATCGAGAAAAAAAACGCACGTAAAATTACTCTAGACAATTCTCTATGGAAAATTTCATTTCGCTTATCGGCGATAAATGGCGTTGTACAAATTTCCAATACAAAATTTAACTATCGAATGATTTTACGCGAGTTATTTTTCCCGATAGCTGTTCGTGCTAAGGGTACTGTACCCTTAGCACGAACAGCTATCGAAAAAATAACTCGCGTAAAATCATTCGATAGTGCAATTTAGTATGAAAAATTTGTACAGCGCCATCTACCGCCGAATAGCGAAACTAAAATTTCCATAGATAATTCTCTATCGAGTAATTTTACGCACGTTTTTTTTTCTCGATAGCTGTTCGTGCTAAGGGTACAGATCTCTAGTTATAACTCTCAAAGTAGGAACTAAGTAATAGTTGACTTATTTGCTGTACAATAAAATGTTTCAAAAAAGAACTTTCCAATAGTTAATGCAAAATTTATTGCAAAGAAGATATAAATAACTAGCGTTTTAATTTGCCTAGATCACAACGCTCATCGTATAAAGGGCCCCTAAACTACTCGTCGTCGTAGATGTCGTAGTACCTAATAGTCTGACTGAATTAGGTTTTTATGGATTTCTGAATGAAGGAAAATTTTCAGATCAGGAAAAAAATCTGTTATTGTTTTTCTGTGAATTTTTATATGAACTCAAGACCATACATAACTCGCGATTCAGACAATTACGTAATTCTTGTATTTTTTTATGGTCATGGACAAGTTACAAGGAAAAAGCCCAGGAGAATAGAGAAATAATAAGCAAAAAGAATTTACAAAACGGTCAAATCTTTTTGATATTTGGACAGTACCCGTAGCACGAACAGCTATCGAAAAAAATAACGCGCGTAAAATAATTCGACAGTGCAATTTTGTATTGGAAATTTGTACAACGCCATCTACCGCCGAATACCGAAATTAAAATTTCCGTAGATAATATACTCTATCGAGTAGATTTACGTGAGTTATTTTTTTCGATAGCTGTTCGTGCTAAGGGTACTGGACATCGCGTCTGTCGTCAGCTGCTGTACTAGTTGGTAAATAAGGCCTTCGAAAGAGGTTTTTAATATTTTTGAATAACTTTCTATGTCATATGTATTTGTGGAGATTTTCAGGATGACGTATATTGACTCTATCAGATATTGAATTGATTGTTGTGTTGTGTTATTGTTGATGTTTTTATTAATTAACTTCAAGAAGAAGTGCAACTTCATGCGACTCTTCAAGGCATGAAATGAATTCAAGGCATGTTTGACTAGGTTTTCGCACTTTGGGTAGCACAACCATGCTCCACGTAATCTAATCTCATAGCTCACTAGTTATGTCCTCTAGAGTTCTTGACGATCGTCTGTTCCTATCCTGTCAATTTAGTTATCGCATTGTATAATTTTCAAAGGTTTGTTTCGTACGTACGACGACGGCGGACGCGTTACGAATTTGATATGATGGTGGTGCGCGCGCGCCGCCTGCGCCCGCGCTGGTCACGTGACGCCATTGACGTCAATACTGACCTCTGCGAAACGCTCCTCCCAGCTTATCGACACCGAAATAGACTCTACACACGACGAATGCCACCACGATATCCTGCCAGCGTGGTACCTACCTACTTACTACCTACCTATACATAATCACTACGCACATTGCATAAGTAATGTGCCTTTAACATAAATTAATCTAAAATAAAATGTTTCTACTAGTTATAGCGGTAATTCTTACAAACATAGGTAGGTACCTACTTATACTCCAGCCTGCCTAGCATGACCGATTTATATCGCGTGATATAGCATTTTATCGACACTCAACTGTCAAATTCTTTTGTCTTTTTGACAGTTGAACGTGATAAAACGCTATATCACGCGATATAAATCGGTCATGCTAGGCAGGCAGGAGGTAGGTAACTGTTTAGTCAACAGTTCACAAGGAAAAATTAACGGACGGAGGGTTTCTATTCGCTGAATTTTCCTTTATTACTGAGGTATATATGAAATAATAAGTCTGACGCCATAACAACAATTATACATGGTTGTGTTCCGGCAGTTAGAGGTAAGATAGCCAGTTCCTCGGCGATGAGGGTTCCGGGTGTAGTGCGCTTCCACCTTCAGCCATGTTAGGCTCAAAGACCGATTCTGTTACCTATACAACATGTAACAAAAAGGGGGTATCAACCCGAAAGGAGACCAATGTACCTACTCGTGAATTTCCAACAGAAAAAAAAACAAATAAAAAAATTTTGGACTCCATAGAAAATTTGAATTTGCCGCCAACATTTTGTATAGAGAGTTCAAAGTTTTATTTTTTTTATTTTTTTTCTGTTGGAATGTGTTCAGTTTGACGAGTACATTAACCACCTTTCGGGTTGATACCCCCTTTCTGTTACAAGTTGACGTATAGGTAATTTTAAATTTATTACGTTGTATTTGTATTTAATATTTCTTTCGCTTATTTAACACTGGTTGTGTACCCTACTACCTACCACATCACATCTCCACATCACCCTAAGGTTGACTGGTAGAAAATGCCTAAGGCATTAAGTCCGCCTATGTACAATGTGCATGAAGAATTCAATAAATAAATAAGTGACAAATGGATAGACAGAAAACCAAGTGATTCTATCCAATCAATACAACTGAAGTAACGCATAACTTTAAAACCATCAGTCGCGCAATGCGATTGTCTTCTATGGAAACGATACTGAAATTGTTTTACCTTTCGACTTCGAGCAGCGACGGCTTCGTACAGAAGCCCGTCTTACTCTAATGTCCAAGCCTTTCGAGGTAAAGAAACGATAATTACGTCATTATTAATGCTAACGACAACTGTCGAAGTGAAGGTGAAAGCAAGCTAACTCCTTTACCAAATGCACTATTTCAATCATTTTTATTAGGTTGCTAATTTCTCGTTTGTTTGTTTGTCCGCAAAGTTTGCGAACGCTTTTTATACTAGCTTCCCGATGAACCACTTGAAACTTTAACCATAGGTCAGAACATGAAAGCAATGATATATTATGGTGTCATTGAGCTGATCTGATGATGGATCCGGAAGAAGGCCACAGGAACTCTATGATAAAACCATACAACCCCATCGTGTTTGGGCTCGTTAGAATCATCTTGACGAGTACTCTTATGGGAGACGAGGTCAGGGCTGGAAGGCCATGCCATAGGAACTCAATATTGAAACCGTGCAACCCCATCGAGTTCAGGCGCGTTTGAATTGTCTTGGCGAGTACTTTGTTGGGAAATACTGTTCAGGGTCTAATGATGGAGCCGAAAGAAGGAAGGAAGGCTCTGTAAGAAAACCATGTAACCCCATCGAGTTTGTGCTCGTTAAAATCGTCTTGACGAGTAGGAACTCTAATGGGCAATAGTGGCCAAGGATCTGATGATGAAGCCGGAAGAAGGCCATAGGAACTCTTTAATAAAACCACGCTACCCCATCGAGTTTGGGCTCGTTTGAATCGTCTTGACGAGTACTTTGTTGGGAAATAGTTTCCATTCCAGGGTCTGTTTTACAGGGTTGGTTTTTATTTCCAGTTGTGCCACAGCTGCCGCTGCCACTGCTCATTTTATAACCAACATAGTTACATCTACACCGTAAATTTTTATGTAAATCTAAAAATGATAAGGGGATTTCAGACCACGCGCGTGAATGAACAACTTTTACTATGGGGCCAACCTCGAAATCGGAATCATAGTCGATTCGATGTTGTACTTTTCTATGGAACAACTGATTTTTTTTCGAAATTCCGTGGTTGGCCCCATAGTAAAAGTTGTTCATTCACAAATCCCACAAAGGAGAAGGTCCAATCTGGGCCAGGTATATGTACGGCACACCAAAAAACAGGAAAAAATATAAGGATTCTCAGAAAAATAGAAATATTTAAAACTTGCTAGTAATTTTTTGGCTCATCGATGATTTATGTTGAGATTTTCCACGCACTACCTATAGGTACTTATAGGTTAGGTATGTCGCATTTGGGTAGATACCACTAGGTTTATCACTGTTAAAACTATTTCGTCAGTCCAACCAGATAAAATAAATAGTTTCAAATCCATTTCAAAAATTATTGCAAATCATGAGATATATATAGATTGAGTTGTCAAAATGACATTGACATGCCGCCATCTCGGTATAAATGTCACAAAGTATTTTAAAATGCTTTGAGCCAGAAAATAAAGCTAAATCATGAAAATTGAATAGTCTGAATCGACATAAAATTTCATTTCCTTCATTTTTCTATGCCGTACATAGACCTGGCCCAGGCTCCATACATTTTTGGACCATCTCTTTTAATCACAAATTAATTTTTTAAATATAGGTAAGTACTTAAAGATTAACGGTGTATAAGCCAAACTTATTTAAGACTCCACAAACCCAATAGAAAAAAATATAGGTGCAGTCAGCAAAGCTATGAGCTGAACACCTTAAGGTTCATTTTTAGATTGAGAAGTCTGTATTGTCTTGCATTTACCCAAAAGTCACAAAAGCATCTTTTGTATAAAAACAATGGAGGCAGGTAAAAGACGAACTTTTAGTGCCATACTTGCAAGCGATTTGTTTTCAAACTGTTAAGGTCATAACTTTGCTGACTGTACCTACGCGACGAATAGATAGATAACCTGCTCGAAAAGTACGAGTATTTAGGTACGAGTCAGATGTAGTTTAGTGAGTACTTAAATACTATAGGCGTGCAATTATTATGTTACGCGTTACGTTACGTGAGAGGTGTCAGCAGGATGGGGGGCGAAGTCGCCGTAAGACACGTGACACTCGCCACGCGCGGGGCGGTCGCCGACGGTCACTCACCGTCACCGCGTTACCCCGCGGTTCAGGATTCGACCCAAGCGGGGTTCATCCTCAAGGTAACTTGAGAATAATACATAATCTTTTCGAATCGAATAATCAGCTGGGATCACATGACCACATGACCAAGACTAACTTTTTCTCTAAATCAATAATGATGGAAATTCTAAGTGTGATGCTTGATTTGATGGTGTGATCAATTATCTTAGTTATTTCATCCACGCTGATATTATTTATTAGTGTGTGTTCAACGCAGACACATTTTTTGTTAGCGAACCTAATTTAAATGCCATTTTCTTTAAGGATTTTTATCTTGGAAAATTTTATTTGTTTATTTGTTTATTTATTTAACCACATTACAAGCTATCATTAAATATTATTTCTTAGCCTAGTGGAAGGCAATGTAGTAACCAGAGTATTGTTTAATTAAGTGCTCTTTCTAGTACTTAGTTATTATTACCCAATCAATTACCTTAGATATTTTTTTTGGGTATGATTTTATCACTTAAGTACCTAATACTTAAATGAATTTTCAGTGACCTAAAAAAAAAAAATTTTCACTCCTCTTGCTCAAAAAGTCCATCATTGTAACGTACAAGAGCCAAGATAAAATAGCAAAATAACCCCTAGGGGATAAAGTTTTTTCTTTTTTAATGTTTGTCTATTACCAATGAGCCTACTAAAACCAAAAAGTCTTTATTCATAACCACAAATAAAAACTCGCTCGACTTAATACTGTTTCTCATTCTTATTTTTGAAAATGGAACTAAACTTCGGTGAAATCATAGACTTATTTATACTTACGCTTTTGCGCGCGAGCCTTGCCTTATGCAAGTGCAAAAGCAATGTTAAATTAGGTAACTATTCGATTTTCCATTCAACTAAGTGAATAATAATGTCGCTATAACTTTTCAGAGGTAAATACTTTTTAACGTATTGTAGGTGTTGAACACAGACATTGTACTTGTTGTAGGTATGGTCTGTGCTGTGGTGTTGAATTAACGAATGAATTTTGGTCAGTTTGCTTGGAAAACCCCATACCTACCTACTTAAATAAAACAGTAAAATCAAACACTTCTGTAGGTAACATACAAACGAATAATAAAGGTAGTTAAGTCTCCGCAGAAAGCTATGTTATGTTGTACTATTATGTACCTATTCTGTGGTTGCGTCCTTAGATTTTTCCAACCGAATCGCCTCCAGCATTTATCATGTCTCATTCTAAAGTTGTAGTCAATAGGTTTTACAGGTTAATTCCTGAAAAAAACAAAACTAGGTACCTATACCTACAAATAGAAAGAAACGTGTACCTAACTTGAATATTGTTTTATTTTACGTCACATGGGTGAAGCAATTTCCCCATTTCAAGCGGCTCCAGTTAGCTTGGGTGGCAGGCAAGGCAATACTGAGCCCACTGAAAATCGCCCGCTATTTATTTTTGAGTCCTACCACAGAATAACACATCACCTTATTACCTACAAGAGAACCATTTTCACAGCATAGCTTAGCTCTAACTGCTGCTGTTGTTCATAAAACTAAATAGGTAGGCTTAGCTCAATAACAAGCATCTGCCTCGCATTTTTCATGCAGGACCAATATTTAATGATAGATATACGAGCACTTCATATTAAGTAGATGCATGACAGTGTTTGAGTAACGCACTCTATGAAGACAAATTTGTTTTGAGTGGAAATCCCCAATACCTAGAAATGTACACAAAATACATTAAGCCGGCGACTGACGAGCATTTTGCCGTAACATAACATTCGAGGAGAGCGTGTTACTTACGGCATTGCCTGACTGACCTACCCTTGCTAGTGCCGAGCACTGCGCTCGAATGTGCTCCGCAACGGAACATAGTCAGGATCGAAATGTCGGATAAAAAAGTCTTGTTTCTGGATTCTATGATTTTACTTAATTATTTCATCGTTACAAAAATATAACTACCGTCAATGACAAAATTCAATACTAAAAGACACTCCCGATGCCCTAAAATTAAGGCGTAACGTAACACTCAAAGGGATTCGCCAAAATACCGACAGTTGGGTGGAGCACGCGGCTCTTTGGACCTATAACATTTCGTCGTAACGTAGCGTTACGTTACGACAAAATGTTACAAGTCAGTCACCGGCTTTAGAAACACGTCGAAAAATGCTCATGCAAAGTGGACCTTGGTGTCAGTCTTACTGCCCAATAGTTCTTGGGTACCTACTTAAGTGGATCTTTCCGGACATAACACACAAGAATATACCTACGTACGGCCAGTTTGGTAAAGGATTGAAGTGGGTACAGCTCGCGCAACATAACTTGAACCAAACAATAGACAATGAGGCTTGCACAGTAGCAATTTTCAGTACAAAAATTGTAGTGCGCAGGTCATGTGGTACAAAGTTATATTGCGTGAGCTGTACTTAAGTAAGTATCTATCTTCCTCGGCTTACCTTTTTCTTTGCCGCGCGTTTTTCTTTCCCTATCACCCGGATGCTGTCTCTGAACTGTGAAAGAAACATAGAATAAAGTTAAATAATTAGTTACATTTCCACACGACATAAAAGTGCAATATACGGCGTTTCGTGATCGAGGGATATCCTTTGGCAGAGTGAACCTTCTGAACCCTTAGATCATTTTAAGAAGGGAGCTATCTTGGATTTTTGTATGGGAGGAAGTTAGGTATAACACAAACTTTTTTTTGTATGGAATTTGATTTTTTTTTTCAAAACCCATCGTGTTGGGTATCAAATGAAAGGGCTTCTTGAGCTGATTCCAAATATATGCAATATGATTACATTGCAGCTACTGGTTTAAAAAAAACAGAAAATCATTTTCCAAACATACTAAGTTTGGGCTCTTGCAGGAAGAAAACCACTTAATAAATTCTTATGAAACATACGCCAAATAACTCGTAATAAACTCTTATCTCACATCCTAGAAGCATTTTTGAAAATACTAATATTTAGTATTTTTTTTTGAATTTTTTAGATTCTGGTACTTTAACTCATAGAAAAATGGGATCAAAATATTTTCAAATTTCAAAATGTAAATATTTTCAAAATTGCTTCCAGGACGTAAGATAAGAGTATATTACAAGTTATTTTGCGTATGTTTCATAAGAATTCATTAAGTCGTTTTCCTCCTGCAAGAGCCCAAACTTAGTATGTTTGGAAAATATTTTTCTGATTTTTTTCAAACCAGTAGCTGCAATGTAATAATATTGTATATATTTAGAATCAGCTCAAGAAGCCCTTTCATTGGATATCCCACACGATGGGATTTGTTTTTTTTTTTTTTTCAAAATCTATACAAAAAAAGATTGTGTTATAACTCCCTCCCATACAAAAATCCAAGATGGCTCCCCTTCTTAAAATTATTTAAGGGTTCAGAAGGTTCACCCTGCCAAAGATCACCAAAACCCGTATTTTTTATTGAGCAACCGCGACTAAATGTTCTCCTATCAATTTAGTGCTGCCTTACTTAAAAAAATAGGTTTTCGCATCATACTTTGTGGATACTTTTTGGAGATATATTTAGGTATAATAGCCACATTCAATGTAATATTAATTAATACCTAGATACTTAAATTAAATGAATGCAGAATGCTCTTTCCATGGCATCACCACAGTGGTTTTGTTGCAATGGTATTTAAAATTGGATACGTCTACTAAATTTCTTTTTCTCCGCAGAATCCCCATGGGATTTACTCCTGAAACAGACTAAATTTTTTCATATTACTCACAGCGCAATGGAAGCAGCTGAACAACGACGATGGTGGGGTGGGCACTTCTGGACAAGGCGCCGCCGCATCGCGCGCCGATATGTTCTCGAACGCCTGTAGAAAGAAATTACTACATTAATTAGTATTACTCAACGATATATCAAATTGGTATTACTTAGTAGTATCACAGCCGAGAGATATTCTTACAGTCGGACATCGCCCTTTGTGTTGGCGCAAAAACCGCTGTTCGTCTAGAACTCTAGACAGTAGACGCAAGACATGGGAGCCTAGTGTTCGGAGGCCTCAGCCTCAGGTCTGGGTGTTTGTTCCATAACACATCAATAGTGCTTTACTTTGGAATCAAAACAAATGTTTGTGATATTTTCTAATAATATAGGATATAAAGATGGTTTGAAACTCCAATACCTTACCAACCTTCTTTTTCTCTTCCTACGAGCTAGTGATAACATTTTAGCTCAGATCAAGTACATAGGTAATACCACGAGTACTTAAGTGACGTAAAACTCTTGAATTATTTTGTTCATGGTCAAAGGAGTCAGTGAACCTAGCACATCGAGGAGTTCACGTGGGCATAGCCCTCTGCACACTGCATCTGATCAACCCCGGCGACCTCTGGCGGGTCATCGATCCAACTAGCCTGGACACCTGATTATACAGGGTGATTTATTGAAATCTGTCGCTCAGTTGAGATATGTATGTATATTGTAGAAACAAGTTGTAAGGAAATACAAAGAGGATACTAAAAGCTCAATCGCACACGCTAGAGGTATAGACTTATCGGTACCTACACATAAGAACCAGGTTTTTATTGAATGCAAAGATTCCCTTTAATTTCAAGTTATAAGTTCAGAATTATTTATCAACAACATAGGTATAACATTTCAAAACCAAAAACTGGAGTAACTAGGTAGTTTCTGGAACTTAATAATTATGATTAGTATCAACACGTATCAATTTAAGGGATTTTATACACAAGGAAATTCAAAGAACATACAAAAAGCTTTGCAATATCACAGAATAAGTAATAATACCTACCCTAGGTATATACTTTTCGTGACGAAGTGTTCTACCTTTGAAACTTTGTTGCATTTAAATTATTTTATGAAAAGGCTATTCAGCTCTTCCAGTAGGTCATCTAGATTCGTGTAACACACAAAGCCTGCTCAGAAACTGGTGCACTCAGTGATCTGTACGTGACCCTGCATGCTGTCATACTTTGCTTTGCTGCTATTAGTTCGCCTTTGACTTTTGAGGCACAACAATAAGCATAATTGGTAGTGGTCAAATAAGTAGGTGGTTTACAATAAGTATGAAATTGCCGAATTTTTTTCTCACACAGACTCGTTCCTTGATAATCACGCCTGCCAACGGTATCAGTAACATTGCTATATCTATGGTAACATTTATTATCTGTGGTAAAGTGACTCCTTTTTAGGGTTCCGTACCAAAATGGTAAAAAGGAACCCTTATGGTGTGACTAAGTCCGTCTGTCTGTCTGTCTGTCACAGCTGGATATCTCGAGAACTACTAATGGTATCAACTTGAAATTTGGAATAGTTTAAGATTACTTTTTCCCAACTATTTTTCAAATAAGAAAGAAATAAAAAAAAAAAAATTTCACTCCTCTTGCTCAAAAAGTCCGTCATTGTAACGTACATGAGCCGAGATAAAATAGCATAATAACCCCTAGGGGATAAAGTTTTTTCTTTTTTAACGTTTGTCTATTACCAATGAGCCTACTAAAACGAAAAAGGCTTTATTCATAATCACGAATAAAAACTCGCTCGACTTAATACTGGGGGTCTATTACGAAAAGTTTAATGCGATACACGCAGCTGCGTCCGTGATTCTTATTGTTTCCTATTACAAAGCACTTGCGTATGCGATATTGCAAAGTGACTGCGTAAATTTGACAGTTTTTTCTCTAGCAGATCCGTCATTATTCGTTCAATAGTCTATGGACTACGACAGCTACATTGAAAATGATTGTAATAACTACAACCTACGAACTGCTGACGACTATCGTGACCAAAGTGACTGCGTTACGCAGTTGCGTACGTTATTTTCGTAATAAGCCCCCAGGTTCTCATTCTTATTTTTGAAAATGGAACTAAAAGCATCTCTTCGGTGAAATCATAGACTTATTTATACTCTGTGCACAGAGTGAATCGTAGAATGCGTGTTTGTGTTGCTTAGCTGCTACAGAAATTAAAAAAAGGTTCCATGGCGCGAAATCTTTAGAATTTTTTTATAATTACAAACTGATTTAATTGTGTGACTGAAATAGGAAAGAAATAATTTTAATCTTTTGCCGTCAAGCAAAAATCTTTATTTAAATATTGTACAAAAAGTTTATCAAGTGGAGGATAGAAAAACGAGTGGATTCGTTTACGGAAGTAGGTATAAACTATTTAATATTGTATTTTATTTTCTCGCAATCGTAGTGAAAAGTATAGTGTAGTGTAACACACGACGCTAAAACCAATTGTAACTCGGTTTCTATTTATGCCCTCGCTAAAGCTCGGGAATAAAACTACCTCGTATGGAATGGGTCATTTTAGCGTCTTGTATAAACAATCTACTATTTTACAACAGGGTCTAAAAAGGGGTCTTAAAAATTTTAAGTGGGGCGACTAAGGCATGTGGGGTATCATATGAAAGAGCGCTGTTTGCACATTTCAAAACATTTTTTTCTTTTTTTTAGGCTGCATAGTTTTCGACTTATGATGAAAAATGTAAAAAAAAATTACCGTTCCTCCCCTTTATCTCCGAAGTTTACAAAGAGAAAAATCTGAAATAATTATATGTGATAGTAGTTTATGTAAAGATTACAGGAAAAATAAAACGATGTCTCAATATAACACACTTTTTTAGAAATTCAAAAAACAAACAATTTTTTTTTTATTTCCTCTACCAGTCAACAGATGGCCCTGACCTACGAAAAATTTATTTACTTCTACTGTCGGTCAAGAGATGGCGCTGGCCTAAGAAAAAAAATAGTTCCACTATCGGCCAAGAGATGGTGCTGACCTCATACTGCAATAATAATTTTATTATTCTACAGTGCAGAGCTGGCTCTGCAGGGTATTTATTTTATGATGCACAGTTATTTGTTGTATGATCTGTTATGTATGATGGTACGGAAACCCTCGGTGCGCGAGTCCGACTCGCTCTTGACCGGTTTTTTTGTTAGCAGAAATGACACTTATATTTTGGCATTAGTTAGCAGAGTGTTTAAACATTTGTGCATATAAGTTTTAAAACATACGCGTTATGGGATCGCACAAAAGAAAAAACTTATGAAAAATGCAAATTCTTTAAATTCTCCATACACAACGGCAATTTTATACTTAAACCTTCAATACAACTTATACTACCTACATGAATACCATTTAAACTAACGTGTAAAATTCTTGAAACATTAGCGATTTATTGCATCTTTCAATTCAATCTTTATTGCATTTCATGTAGTACATTATGGTACCTACACAGTGCGCAGACTACGCTTTAGCTGAGGTGTTAAGTAAATTTAGTACTGTAATTTGTAAATTAACACCGTTAAGTCTTGGCCACATCTGCGTAACGCCTAGATTAACGCTTTAAGCTATGCATAGTACCTACTGGGGTTCTGAATACTGGAAGGGCCCACACACATAACGGCGATGCGGCACCGCAACGCAACGTATTTTTGCGGTGCGTTGCAGTGCCGCGCGGCACCGCGCGTTGCTCGAGGTGACCATTTTTCTGTGATTCGTGAGTACCTACTGAGTATTGATACTACGTGTCTCTGCGATGGATCGCAATAAGCAAATACCTATTATTATTATTATTTGAGTGTTAGGGGCTATGCAGCTCAAGATGAGGCTGTAGTCACTGCGACCTAAAAGATCTATTGTAACTCGCCACCTAATTATAGTAACTCTTTGAGCCTAGCGGCTTCCAGGAAGTCTAGTATCTTCCTGGTTTTAAGAGTTTTTATTTCCTCCGGGTCGTCCCAGATGGATACTACGCTTGTGGATTAGAGGTCCACAATCACATAAGAGGTGCTTGGGCGTTTCCTGCTCCTCATTACAATATCTGCAGATTTTAGTATCACTTAATTTTATATGAATAGGTGCCTGTTTAGTTTGCAGTGTTCAGTTAAGGTTCTAAAAGTCGCGCTGACGTTCGATCTACTGAGTTGTATAAGCTCATTCGTCCGTCTTTGCGAGTAGCCTTCTACCAAGCCTTTGGCGTGTCTCAGTCCGGCTGTTTTAGACAGAATTTCCTCGACTCGTCCAAGAGATTGTAAAGAGAGAGCAAATACCTAGCTCTTTTGTTATTATGTAGTCATTAAGCCAAATTAAAATCGTTCTTGCAACTGACTGTAAATGTAACAAAATATCTGCAATTCATAGGCAAAGACCTATATTTGTTTTTGGTATTTTTATTTATTCTTTTTCATTAACATTTAGTTATAAATGAAGAAAAGTTATCTGTGTTCAGTTACAGCGCGGCGGTTTTATAGTATCACAGACCATACAACAAGTAGGTACCTACTATAGTATGGAGTGTCCGGGGTGGGACTGAAACTGTGGTCAACAAGTGTGACGTCATTTCTGCGGCGCAGCAACGCGGTTATGTGTGTAGGCCCGAAGGGTTTTCATAAACTCAACTACGTGTAGCTCAGAAGTACTGGGGTTCTAAATTATGGGGCGGTTTCCATAAACGCGCCGTGCCGCCGCCGACCTGCGGTGCGGGCCTACCGCTGACGAACTACAACGTAAACAACTTGTTGTAACACATGCGACTTCCTATACAGAAAAAACCCGAAGTACCTACCTACCTACCAAACCAACGCATATTTTATTAAGATGTACCTACATATTTATAAATCCTACTCAAAAAAACGGTTTATTGTCGGAAATAAAATTATTAATTTACAGCAAAACTAACGAATTGATCGCGGGAAGAAAGCGACTTGACCAGCGAGCCGGCCGCGCGCCAATATCATCATGTCATTCATGTCGTTTGAACGAGTTGAATGCACCGGTGCGCGGTGCGCGACCTTGCGCACACGCACGCCCCGCGCGACATCCACGCCAATCACTCACCGGCACCACAGAATAAATAATAGTACTAGCGTACCGGTACTCACATTCGTACTGCTCGCGTCCGAGTAAACTGCCGAATAACTCTCCGGCGGAAAGTTGAACTGCAGAGACGACATCGCATCGTCAGTCACACACGACACTCGCACTTATTAGACCTGCCCTGCTATCACTCGTGCCGACTAAAACCACACCGCTCATCCATTGTTCCTTATTGATTAACGAACACTATTATTAGGTATGCGTAGCAGGGACACACTGACGCGCCGCCCGCCGGCAGGCGCCGTGCGAACGCGGATTATCGCACTTATGCCGATAATGAGTAACGTAAACTACCCATCGACTTATTCCGCCACAGAATACATAATAACTAGTACAAATTCCGTCTTATCGCGGGCCGGCCTCCGCGAGACTGGGTGGCAGATGTCGTCCTCGCCACTTTCAACGCCACGCCGCGCGCCGGGAACTGCGGGTATTCACTCGATACAACGATATTTAATGGTACCTACATACTCTACAATAAATAAACAACAGACTGACGCAGATGGAATGTGCGGTTGATTATGTTATAAAATATTCACACAACACAACAATGGATTATTGTAGGTAGGTATACGTACAACAATGACAAAGGAACAAAAATAATATATTATGCTTTTATTTAGAAACATAATCATGTAAAATATCTTTTTTTTATTAAGATTGGCCAAAATTAAAGAACTTAATTATTATAAAATTATTTATTGTAGTATTTTGACATTTCTAATAATGACAAAGTTATTACATAACGATGAATTTGTTTTATCAAAACATTCGTCAAATTACAGAATCACAATCATACAGTAATAAATTTAAACTTTCCATACTTAAAAGTCTACTACTTTATGTAAATCAGTCTTCAAAAGTCAATGTATTTATTACAATAAAAATGTAGTATTGTACAACTTGCAAGTAATTCATTCAAGATTGTACTGTACACGTATAACAAATCATTAAAACTTCATAATTACACGCTATATCAAAAAAAAATCTGAAAGCGGTAGCTAATCTGTAAATTTGGGCTTTTCCCTTCATATATTTTTCCATATAAAGTAGGTACCATCCATCGACAATTTTATTTATATATTTGTGAAATCTCAGATAGGTGACACAACACAAAGATAGTAACTGAGATTTCTCTGATAAGAATAATCACATAACAATTGTTCAAGGCAAAATCCAAATATAATCGTCGGGGTAATAGCGTAGGCCAGCCAGGTTAATCGATTATTGACCTCACGATTATGAGTAATTAATTAATAAATAAATATCTCACTAGAACTACACTTCAAGTAAAATTTTTCGCATGTTATTACAATAATTTGATCTTCATATCATTATCTTTGGCACACCTCCTAATACGTTTAGCTACTTCAGAAACCAACCTACTAGTCTATAGTGCGCTGCCTATCTTAAAATTACTTTCACATTCGGAAAAAAATATTAGTAAAACTGATCGCCTAATTTTTTTATCGTTTTATAGTGAAAACGTATTTGAAACGAGGTTTTACAATCATAAACGAATTACTAATTATGTACTCTATATTCGTTTTTTTGTTTTTAATTTTGTAAATCGAGACGAAGTGTTTTCTATCTAAACATTACAAGTCTGGTTGTAATGTCTCATATTTTTGAAGCGCCCCGTCAGTATAAGTGCGTCAGGTGGCCTGCAGCACTGTATTGGTGTAAGTGAGAAGCTGTAGCGCTCTCTGCGAGGAATCATCGCCGCGCGCGCGCTGCAAGCGCTGCAGCGCCGACTGCACGGCGGCCGCCACGCCCGCGCTGCGCAGCACCAGCTTAGCCTACGACAAAATAATATAACTATATGGCTGATATGCGATGAAATTGACAATGGACAGAGGTCCGCGGGAATTATTCCCTGAACGTCGCTCTCCCATAATGTCGCTCTCCCTGAACGTCGCTTCCCATAACGTCGCTCTCAACTGACGTCTTGCCTGTATGATCCCATTACGTCGCTCTTCGCCTTACTGTGAGTCCCACAACGTCGCGCCTACTTATCATGGTTAAAAATATTTTGAAAATTAAGTGATTTACTGTAATATTTTGATTATATTCAATAATTAGTTAGTATTAATGGTAAAATTATGAAAAAAATATTTTGGAAATTAAGTGATTTACTGTGACATTTTGATTACCATATATAACAATAATTAAAATTAAAATATTAATTATGAAATCAATTATTGCTTTATTTATTTGTATATGATTTTAATGTTATTTTCATGCTTCATCTTAGACCACATCCTGTTTACCAAACAAGATGGTGGTCAAATGCCTGCCCAGTTACCTATAAAAAAATGTATGCAATACTAACCCTATGGACTGTAATTGTCTGAAATAAATGATATAATAATAATAATATTTATTGCAGTTTTTTATAAATATAATTTATTGCAGTTTTTTTCTCTAGGACCAGAAAATAAACGGAAAATTCTGCTCTGAACTGTAGCAATTCTAATCATAAATGCGGCCGCCGGGAACCACTGTGAAGCGAGGAGCAAGGTACTGGCAATTGAAGTATAACGCAAAGCGACATTATGGGAAGCGACGTTCAGGGAAAACTCACAGATACACGTCCTACATACAAACAAACAAATTACTTCTTATAAAAAATATTTAAATTAACAAACATACGACATCTGAAGTTGTGGAAATCTCCACAAATGTTAATTGTTTATGACACAAACACAAAAATAAAAACAACATGTAACACTTGTATACTAATTTACCTAAATGAATTCCTATACTTACAGTATCTTAGAAGTAACGTTGCGTGACGCGCCGCCGTCGTTATGTTATAATAAATTCATGGTTTATGTGCATTTACAATACAAAAGAAAGGAAAAAATTATCACGTTTTAAAATGCCACCGCCATATTTAACTATGATAGTTATTCTGGGATTTCCCCAAAGTAATCCCTGAATTACGTGTTCTCGTTAGAACAATGTGTTTGCGTCACTGTTAGAAAGACAAACAAGAAAAACATGCGAATTATGTACATTTTAGAAAAAAAAGTTCACAGAATACAGAAGATTTTCATAAATTATTTGTATATCAAGCGTCTCCATGATATTGACTAGCAACGCCTATATTATCTGCCTTGCTAATGAATGTTCGAAGAATAAAAACCCGCAGACTAAATAAAGCTCCGTGCTTTGGAAAACTCATAAAGCAATATGCCGTGGCACTATTAACTCACAAATAAGGTTCAATATCAAGTAAATTTGGCGACGAATTGCGTCCGACTATCGTGGTTCTTTTTGTAATAGGCCCTCTGCCCAATATTTAAGATCTACCCACAGTTCTTTTATTTTATTTACCTAACTTTGTTGTGTAATTATTGGTGTCAATAAAAACAATATTATTATTATTATTATTATAATATTTCTGTGCTACTAAAGCCCTCTTGGCTCGGAATCGGTTTAAGATTGAGCAGCAGTGGCACATTATAGAGGAAGATATTATGTTATATTATGTATTTATTATAATTTGTATGTATTATGTATTTATGTATGTAAGTATAGTATATAATATTTGTTATATATATATATAAATAAACTTGCAAATAAACTTGATTTGATTTTGATTTGATAATATGCTGGTATTTATTATGTTGTAAGTTTATCTTAATATTTCTTTTGCTTTTCTTTTTTTTTTTTGTTTTACACTGGTTGTGCACCCTACCACATCACTATCTCCACATCACCCTAAGGTTGACTGGTAGAAAATGCCTAAGGCATTAAGTCCGCCTATGTACAATGTGCATGAAGAATTAAATAAATAAATAAGATTACATGATCAGTCTGGCTCAGGCATCAGTCTGGTATGTACAAATTTTGGATGATCAGGCTGGAAAAAAATCAAGTCTATACAGTCATGTAATCTCCCTCATAGACTAATAATACCTTGTGGTTGTTAGCAGCTAGGGCCCACACAGCTCGCGCCGCCGACACTATTTCCGCAGTATCTCCAGCCAGCAGGGTGCCCGACAGTAGCTCCAATAAGTCGGCTGGACAAAAGAGATAGGCATATGCTGTAATTAATTAAAAGTAGAGCTCAAACAACAACAGATGATGCAGGGTATAAAAAATGTATAATGAATTTAGGGTCTGTCCACGCCTGTGTAGAAGCCCAACAGATTAATATAGAAGAAATTTCTTCTCAAAAGAACACACAATGTTCGCTTAAAACGAGATTACAATTCACATGAATACAATAATTTAAGCTATTTTTATAAAGTAAACATATTTATAAGACGAATCAAACACAATGATAAGACAGAATTTTAAGCGCAGTACTATAGCGCCTTAGCAAAATAAATAAACGAAAACGAGTTCGTGTCAATCTTATGTATTGGAGCGAGTTGGATTCTTCTTCAAACAAAGATAATCTGCACTCCTTTATTGCGTTAAATTAAAATCTTATATCGCCGGTCTAGATGTGACATGACACCTCGTAACAGTAGGATTTTTGCAACGGTTTATACGTTTATCTTACGACATAATTATATAAAAACCGGCCAAGTGCGAGTCGGACTCACGCATGAAGTGTTCCGTACCAAAAACGGCAAAAATATCACATTTGTTGTATGGGAGCCCCCCTTAAACATTTATTTTATTGTTTTTAGTATTTGTTGTCATAGCGGCAACAGAAATACATCATCTGTGAAAATTTCAACTGTCTAGCTATCACGGTTCATGAGATACAGCCTGGTGACAGTCAAACAGACGGACAGCGGAGTCTTAGTAATAGGGTCCCGTTTTTACCCTTTGGGTACGGAACTCTAAAAATGAATTGTTGTTCGCTAAAACTCAAAAACTTTTTTTTGTTCTGTCCGCTATAGTACCTACTGGGATGGTTTAGAAACAAAACAAAATAGGAAAAACGCAAAAGAACAGCTAAATAATCTAAAATTCAACATTGGCAATTTGGTATGGGATGGAAATCGTCATTTCGGATAACTTTTGGCAACATTCGTTAAAAATTGGTTTAGTCAAACAGAGGTTAATATTTACTCGGTGAAACAGAGCATCGGTATTGCTTTCGTTTTAGTATTTAGCTGCTTTGTTATTAACTAACTAATTAAATAGATGGGACTGGTTTTCAATATTTTAAAATCGGTAATATTGATAATTATATAAATTGTAGGCGATACGAAGTTCACAGGGTCCACTAGTTTGCAATTTAAAAAAACCGGTCAAGAGCGAGTCGGACTCGCGCACCGAGGGTTTCCGTACCATCATACATAACAGACCATACAACAAGTAACTGTGCAATTATTACAATGATTAAATCTTGTTTGTGTTTTATTTATCAGAGCTATACGTTATGGTTATCGACAACCCAAAATGGACTTGAGCGCATCTCTGAAATTCACGCACACGTTTAAAAATTTACAAACACTAGCTCATGTCACTTTTGGTGTCGCCGCCAAGCGAACTCTGTCCGTCTATTCGAGTGGAATATTAAGTTTACTGGATTTGGGGCCAGCTGTCGATAAGTACATAATATAATAATATAGTATAGTTGGAAAGCCAAACCCATAATTTATGTGATTTAAATTTTGTTTACTCGTTTCCAATGAAAATAAAATAAAATACCATTGTCTGAACGTATATTTGTCAAACAATGAAATTAACATGAACGCTGTAAAACCAAGTGTCGTGCGTAGTGACGAAGCAGTTTCGGGTATTTGTACTACTTATTAGTTAAGTTGTGAGGAAGATAACAACAGAGTTTTGATCACAGTCCAAAGTATTTTTTGGAGTTTTCTCATACAAGCGTTTCTGCGGTGTTTAACTATTAAACGAATTTACATTTTTTCTATGGGCCACATTTAAATCAGGTGAACGCGCGGAGCAAACGAACTGCATCCGTGCGGAGATGATAACTTGAGGATTTTTACATGCGTTTTAGTACATCATCACCATATCAACATATTTATTCAAGACTATATAATGCGATAACTTTGTAAAACAGAAGTGACTAAAAAGTGGCCACTTTTAACAATAAAACTACATGAAACTAAACGACATCAGACTAGAAAATATTGTTTAAGCGATAAAAAGTACCTCAAAGCTTCTTCGGAGTGCACTACAGAGAGATAGAATAAAATAATTATTTATTTTCTAAAAATGCAGTTTAGTACAATTTACAAAACTTTACTTAAGGCGCTGTAGGTAGTGAAACTAGCGCCGCCACTACATTTATTTTTATTACTCGTAAACCAAGTCAATATTTAAAAAAGCTCATGTAATATTTTTTAAATTGTCTCTAATATTTTTTGAATAACTCTTCAACAGATTTCATTCTTTCTGTAAGTTTTACAATCCAATTTAGCTCAAAGTAGCCACTTTTGGCAATTATGGATTTTAAAACTTACAGAATGAATGATAACTGTTGAATAGTTATTCAAAAAATATTAGAGACAATTTAAAAGATTATTACATGAGCTTTTTTTTAAATATTGACTTGGTTTACGAGGAATTAAAATTAATGTAGTGGCGCGCTAGTTTCACTACCACCGCACCTTATGTAAAATAATAACATATTTTTTTCTATCGACGGCGCTAGTGTGCAGATTGCGCGACTGCGCGCTCTTAACACAATTTCGACTTGAATACCTAATGCTGTTTCTAAATAATCTCAAACTTGACTTTTTAAGACATATTTTTCGAAATTAAAATTTATCGGGCCAAAATCATTAAATCGTGTTTCTGGTTCAATACGTGTCTCAATATATCGGGTCATTATGAACTTACCATCTAAATTTCAAGGCCGTGTCCAGTCCATAAAACTAAACAACTTTCTCTTGGAAACATGTGTCGAATTTCTTTAGATAGTCTTTTTTTTACATATTTGGCCACGTGTTTCATACTCGCGCCCTCAGCCGGCCCGAACCCTCGCTCGCGGATTATGGCTTTGAATAACGTTGCTAGGATATCACTGTGCAGTACTGACTCGCTTGCAGCACGGGCTGGCGGTGGTGGTGCGCCGCGTGCGCTAGCGCCCGCAGCGGCGGCGGCAGCGCGGGCAGCGTCGCCCGCAGCGCCAGCAGCGCGCCGGCGCCGTCCGCGTGCAGCGCCAGCAAGCACGCCAGCCGCGCCCACGCCGCGCCCACGCCGCGCCCGCAGCCGGCCCGCGCCCTCGCTCGCGGATTATGGCTTTGAATAACGTTGCTAGGATATCACTGTGCAGTACTGACTCGCTTGCAGCACGGGCTGGCGGTGGTGGTGCGCCGCGTGCGCTAGCGCCCGCAGCGGCGGCGGCAGCGCGGGCAGCGTCGCCCGCAGCGCCAGCAGCGCGCCGGCGCCGTCCGCGTGCAGCGCCAGCAAGCACGCCAGCCGCGCCCACGCCGCGCCCACGCCGCGCCCGCAGCCGGCCCGCGCCCTCGCTCGCGGATTATGGCTTTGAATAACGTTGCTAGGATATCACTGTGCAGTACTGACTCGCTTGCAGCACGGGCTGGCGGTGGTGGTGCGCCGCGTGCGCTAGCGCCGGCAGCGCGAGCGCCCGCAGCGGCGGCGGAAGCGCGGGCAGCGTCGCCCGCAGCGCCAGCAGCGCGCCGGCGCCGTCCGCGTGCCGCGCCAGCAAGCACGCCAGCCGCGCCCACGCCGCGCCCGCAGCCGGCCCGCGCCCTCGCTCGCGGATTATGGCTTTGAATAGTGTCGCTAGGATATCGCTCTGCAAAAACAAACGTGTACTTAAGACTGTATATTCGGATCACGTACTATTTTTAATTTTCAATTCAATACAAATGATCAAAACTGCGCGAGCCGTAATGAGGGCGAACTTTGAAAATTTCTATTAAATGAAATATATGGATATTTTATTTTATTTTTTTATTTTATTTATTAGATACACCATCAACAATATCACATAACATTTATAGATTAAAAAGATTACTTATGAGACTGTGTGAACTATTTTTACAGGCGTATACAACACTTAAGACTTAAACAATATTACATATTATTACCTTAATAGGTCATTAATGAACTTAACTGTGATAAGACATGTTTACAAGCGACTATACCTTGATGGTGGCGGCGCGGCACTGCGCGTGCGGCGCACAGTGGTGCAGCGCGCGCACGCAGAGCAGCAGCAGCGCGGGCGCGCGCGTGCGCGACTGCAGCGCCGCCTCGCGCGCCGCCAGCGCGCACACCTCGCCCACCAGCGTGCGCCCGCCCACGCACACGCACATGCACGCCCACGCTGTAACAGGCAACTTCAACGTTAATTTCAAAGTGTCGCCGGCGGCCACGCTATCACCAACGTTACAGATTTGCATGTGACTATAAACAGGGCTCTATCACTCCGCGCGTACGTAAGAGAAAAGTATCTAGCGCTCAGCGTGGACAATATCGACAGGGCTATCCGTCGCGCTTTCATTTATTTTATTTAAGTGTTAAGATAAGTATAAGTATTAGTAGGATAATATTGGGCATTCTATCCCACCTACCGTTCGTTTCGGCTGTTCGCCTCCACTCACTCACGGTGTGATAGAATGCCCAATATTATCCTACCGCTCGTTTTGGTCGTCCACTTCCACTCACTGATGGTGTAAGAGAACGCTCAATATTGATAAATTAGTTTGGCATTACGTAGTGCATTGTATTCACGTGAAAGTCTGCATTGGTTCAATATAAAAAGCAAAATCACTAATCAATCATTCATTTTGACTACGACGCGCAGAACAATTACTCCTATGAAATTTATCAAACAAACTCAGACGTTGGAATTGGATAAAATTTGTCCAGAAGGGGAGGCAGTTGCTTCTCGACATGGAAATCTGCTACCTAACTCAATTCGATGCTTAGTTTGTGGTCCTTCAAACTGTGGAAAAACAAACTTGGTTATAGGTCTTTTATTGCATGAAAATGGATTGCGTTTTAGAAATGTATATCTGTATTCAAAAACACTGTACCAACCCAAGTATATGTACTTAGAGAAGGTTTTTAAACTTGTACCAACTATAACATTTTCAAAATATCGTGATAATGAATTAATTCTCAGCCCACATGAAGCTAAACCATATTCCATAATAATTTTTGATGACGTTGCATGTGAGAATCAAAGTAATATGAGAGACTATTTTGCTATGGGTAGACATAAATTTATTGATTGTTTTTATTTGAACCAAACATACAGTAAAATACCGAAGCAACTGGTGAGAGATAATGCAAATTTAATAGTCTTATTCAAGCAAGATGATGTCAATTTGCGTCATGTATATGATGAACATGTTAATAGCGATATGACGTGGTCACAATTTAGAGAATTGACTTTAAAAGTTTGGAACGATCCGTACAGTTATTTAGTAATTAATAAAGATTGTGCTAAAAACAATGGTTGTTACAGAATGAACTTTGATACCTTTGTTACATTCGAAAAGTGAATAAAAACAAGATCCATCTAGATAAATTATCATTTCATTTAAAAAATTAAAAGATATAACACATGGTTATAATAAGATTTTAAAAATGGAAAAGGAATTGAAAGCACAAATTGTTCAAGCTGCTGCAGCTGTCAAAAAGAAAGTAAATGAAATGCGTATGGTAGAGTCTTACAATGAAAAAATCTTGGATACAGTTTTTCAACCTATCACAAAACCACTTCATCAAATAATTAATGATAATAGCAACCTCAAGCTACTGAATGTATCTAAAGACAAAAATATCGGTGAACTGTCGGACAATACAGATTTTAAGAATGAAGAAATTATGCATAAATCTCCATACAATTCTGATGAAGAATTCGATGAAAGCGGAAGTGAGGATAATAATAAAAGTTTACCAAGTGACTCATCTTTCGCTACAGTTGAGTCTTTACAAAGTCCTAAACAAAACATTTCGTCTTGGTCGTTGTCTTCTGAAGTATTTGAAGATGTTCCATATGGAGTCAGGAGAGAACGAGGAAAATTGATGATGGGGAACTCACGTGTGGATGTGGATGATAGCAACGTATATATATCTGGTCAATCGTACCAGAAGACCCCTGGCTTATATGAGCTTTTGTTTAAGAAAGTACCGGATTTATCTTTAGTGTCTGAAAATGATTCACAGGCATATAAAGCAATGCTCCAGGAAACAAACGCTCATCGAAGGGATTATGATCGAAGTAAACCTATAAAAGCTAATAGAGGACGAAAGTATTTACTAATTATAAAACCTCTTTTCAAGTTACGTAAACCTTCAACATCTTCCGTTTCTTCATCTAAAGATCAAGTCACCGAAGGGGAAGGATTAACAATTAAAAAGAAATTAAAAAAATATAGCGATTATGTTTACTGGGATGATCCCAATGAACTAGTCGCAAGATTAAAATTGTTAATAGCCTCCAAGGAAGCGGGAAATACCGGGGTGAACAACGAAATCATTTCTATTGTTGAAGAGTTACGTGAAAATGGTTTTATAAATTAAAATGATAAATATATATTGACTGATACAGTAATTTGTCTTTTATTTTCAAATCTCCCTTTGAATACATCGGATCTCCAAAAATGAATATTGATAAATTTGGCCATCATGTTCATAAAAGATTACGTTTATCAGAATTGATAGATTTCAAGGAAAACTCTTTAGTAAAATCAGAGGACGGAAGTTTTGACTTACATTCATCGCGACTGACTGGCGTTGGTAAACCCCTGAAACATGACGATGCCGTCAATAAGCAATACGTTGATGAAAAAATTTCTAATCTATGTACAAAAACTGAAATAAAAAACTTAGTCGAGGCAATAAAAGATGATATCACTGATAACTTCGAACAGTTTGAAAAAAAGATTTACGCTAAGAGCTCGACAGAACAAAAAGTATTGATCAAGCAAAATGGTCAAGCACCAAATAGTAAGAGAAATCCATAGATCTGCTCGCAAAAATTTTGTCCGTCGTTCTGTTAACCTGAAAGGAATTAATGACTTGTGGCAAGCTGACCTGATTGATTTTAAATCCTTAAAAAAGTATAACAATGGATACACCTACATTTTAGTGGTTATCGATTGCTTAACTAAATATGCATGGGCTGTTCCTCTAAAATCAAAATCAGCAAGATGTGCGGTTGATGCTTTTAACCAAATTCTTTCAACAAGCGGTAGTCGTCCTGCTAACTTACAAACCGACATGGGGACAGAATTTTATAATGAATCGTTTCAACGACTTATGCAGTCATTCAACATAAATCACTATTCATCGTATTCGACTAAAAAAGCATCTATCGTTGAAAGATTGATAAGAACTTTGAAAAATAAATTACATATTTCTTTTAGCTGTAATGGTAGTTACAAGTGGGTAGGAAAAACTTTAGTCGACGTTTTGCGTACTTATAATAATAGCAAACATCGCATCACCAAGCATAAACCAATCGATGTGACTTCTGAAAATGAAGAGGAAGTTATAAGCAATATCAGAACCTTTAACAAGAAGCAAAATAACAAACAGAAAAATAAATTAAAAATTGGTGATTATGTAAGAATAAGTAAATATAAAAGTAGTTTCGATAAGGGTTATACGCCGAACTGGTCAACAGAAATATTTACCATTAAAACGGTGAATAGTACGTCGCCTGTTACCTATAATATAGTAGATCAACGAAACCAACCAATATTGGGATCATTTTATCGAGAAGAATTACAGAAAACAAATTATCCTAATGTTTATTTGGTTGAAAAGGTTATTAAAAGAAAAGGAAATAAATGTTTAGTAAAATGGTTGGGACTTTCTGATCGAGAAAACAGTTGGATAGACCATAGCTCCATGATACAATAATAAAATCGTTCGTTTACTATTCTTGTAATCATTATAAATCAGGAAATGCAAGGAGAAGGACTTGTTAACAGTATTATCGATTGTCTACCATTTGAACTTCACTTACCTGGATATAATTATTGTGGTCCAGGAACAAATTTACAAAAAAGATTATCAAGAGGAGACAAAGGTGTTAATAAATTAGACGAAGCCTGCAAACTGCACGATATCGCATACACAAACAACGATTTTGAAAGTAGACATAAAGCAGATTTGCAACTGCTAGATATGGCTAAGAAACGAATGCATTCAAAAGACGCAAAAAAAGGTGAAAAGTTAGCTTCATGGTTAGTCAGTAAAGTTATGAAAGCAAAAGTTAAAACTGGCTCTGGCGCTAAGAAATTTAAGACGCTTATATCAAGAATACATTCAAAGTTAAAAAAACTTAATCCTAAAAATCCTACAACTGCCATTAAATACGCTTACCAAGTCGCCAAAAAGTGTTTTCCCAAAAAGTGTAATTTTCATCTACCACGAATTATACCGATTCCTAAGACCGGAGGAATTTTGCCATTGATCCCAATATTTGCTGGTCTATCAGCTTTAGGTGCTTTGGCTGGAGGTGCAGCTGGTATTGCAAAAACAGTAAATGAATATAAAGCTGCTCAACAAAATCTCGAAGAATCAGAACGACATAACAAAACAATGGAAGCCATTGCAATAGGAAAGGGTCTTTACATCAAACCGTATAAGAAAGGAAATGGTTTATATTTAAAGAATTCAAAAAACTAAATTTTAAGCTACCTAATCGTGCGTTATCTAATATTGACATCTTTAAGTATTCCGTTAATATACCATATTTTCGCGGAGTTTACATGAAAGATAGATTACCAAGAAAACCAAAAACAATAGAGTGTGGAATTGTAAATTTAGATAATCACAATAACCACGGTACACATTGGGTAGCTTATGCAATAATTAATAACTATTGTGAATATTTTGATAGTTTTGGTGATTTAAAACCGCCTACAGAGTTGGTAAAATATTTCGGGCAACGTGACGTTTATTATAATTATGATCGATATCAAACATTTAACAGTTTCAAGTGTGGACATTTATGTTTAAGTTTTTTGCAGAAATTTTGGACTCAATATAGTATATATTAAATGATTTCACTGTTTTATTTTATCATTTCCACCATGTCTTTCACACTGTCCATAACAGGAAAAAGTTCCATATTAACAACAAATTACTCTCCTACTTTGGAACTCGACAGTACTTACGAGTGTGCACTGTTACATTTATCTACCTTTAATTCTATACCTAATATTACAAAAAGTAACAACAAATTTCATTATGGTAATAATGAAGTGGTTGAAATTCCTGAAGGAGCTTATGAACTTCAAGATATTTATGATTTTTTAAAGCAAAAAGTAAAAGATTGTATTTTAAAATTATATTGCAACAACAATACGCTTAAGGCATCTATAATCTGCTCTAAAGATATACACTTTGATAAACAAGATTCTATTGGAGAATTATTGGGTTTTGGTAAAGTATTCCTAAAAAGTAATATAATACACGACTCGCTACTTCCAGTCAACATTTTATCAACAACTGTGGTGAGAGTAGAATGTGACTTCGTAAGCGGTTCATATATAAACGGAAAACCAAGTCACATTATACATGAATTTGCACCTACTGTACCACCTGGATACAGAATAATAGAAATACCTAAGATCCCTATATATTTTCCAGTAAATAGGAATTCTATAAACAGTATTACGATCAGAATACTAGATATCAATAATAATCTGGTAGATCTGCGAGGTGAAGAAGTAAATATATACTTACATCTAAAAAGAGTATGATTGAGTACAATAAAAGGGTCTCACTGCACTGTCAGAAGTCTAGTGATAATCGAGCAGTTCGGAAGAACACACATTCTCGAGCTAAAATAAAACTAACAGCAGATAATAAAGCATTTTTAAAATTGATTGGACTGTTAAAATGAATATCTTAAATATAACAAATTCACCAGTTTATGATAATTCTATAGAGTGTATAGAAACTCATTCCTATAAACCATATGTAACAAGTTTTAATAGAAACGATGAAATAAGAATACCAATTAATCAACAAGATTTATACTTGCTTCCAAGTGCTAGTACATTATATTTGGAAGGTGTGATTAATGTGGTGAAAACTGGTACTAAGGAGAAGGTACCAGCAATTCATTTAATTAATAACTCTGTTATGTACCTATTTCAAGATATACGTTATGAATTAAATGGTGTTGAAATTGATAAAGTGAAGAATGCAGGGATTACAACAACAATGAAAAATTTACTTTCTATGAAGGAAACGGAACTAAGACCATCTAAAGCATGGGGTTGGGATATACAAGGCACCAGAATCGAATCCACTCACTTTTCTGTATCAATTCCGCTAAATAGGATCTTAGGATTTGCGGAAGATTACAAAAAAGTAATTGTGAATTGTAAACATGAACTCGTATTGCTAAGGAGCAACACAGATCTCAATGCTTTAAAAGTTAATACGGGCGAAACTGTAGAAGCCATTGATATTCATAAAATTATTTGGCGGGTTCCTCATATCAAAGTTTCTGATAGAGAAAAAATCAGTTTACTTAAACTTCTTGAAAAAGATAAGCCGATCCAATTAGCGTTCCGGAACTGGGATCTTTATGAATACCCTATGTTACCAAAAACTACAAAACACACGTGGTCAATTAAAACTTCTACTCAGATCGAAAAACCAAGATATGTGATTCTCGGGTTGCAAACTAATAGAAAAAACAATGCATCTAAAGATATGTCACAGTTTGATCATTGTGAACTTCGTGACGTTAAAGTTTATTTAAATTCTGTATATTACCCATATGAAAGCTATAATGCCGACTTTTTGAACCATAAATTTGGTTTATTATACGAACAATTCGTAAATTTTCAACAGTCTTATTACGGACGTAACTCGAGCGCCTTGATAGGTCCGGCTGATTTTAAAAATATTGCTCCTTTAATTGTAATAGATTGTTCAAGACAAAACGACAACATAAAAACAGGGCCGGTCATTAACATTCGCTTAGAGCTTGAAAGTCATAAAGAGATACCTGACCAGACGTCAGCATACTGTTTAATTTTGAATGACTGTATTATCGAGTATAAACCTCTCAGTAATATTGTACGCAAAATATCATGAGTACCATTTTGTTCGTTGATGTTCAGGGATTTAAAAATGATCAGAACCAGTTTATCATAAAGGAATTAGCATTATGTACTACTGAGATCACCCAAGTTTACTTAATAAAACCTCCATATCCGTTTTCTAAATTAACTTCGGATGAGAAGAAAAGAGTAAGGTGGATTGAACGAAATCGAGGTATTACTTGGAGTGAAGGAAACATTGATTATAGAGAATTTAAGAGAATAATAATCCCAATTCTTCAAAATAAAACAATTATAATGAAAGGTCTAGAGAAACAGAAATGGATAAAGGATTTGTGTGAAAACTGTTATTTAATAGATATTGAAGATAGAGGTAGTCCTAGTTTTTCAGTTTTGTGTAAAACATTTTGTGAATTAAAAAATACTTTTAATTGTGTAAACCATAAAGAGGAATGCGCACTAAAAAGCGTAATGTGTATTAAAAAGTGGTATTTGAATTTATAAAATATAATTTGTCTTTGTTAAAGTGAATATGATAAATAAATTTCGTAATTGAATAAAAAGTTGTATTATTTTTAAAAACCTTCCTATTGATCAGGAAAATTAAAACACCAAATTGAACTTTTATTTTTATTACCTTAAAACTTACAATAATAAAGATTGATTATAAACTAAACTAATGTACTTATTATCTACATACATACATATTTTCTAAAAATTACTATCACATATTTTTTTACTTATATTTCTAATCAGTTGTTCTGTTTGTTCCATAATTGGATCAAAATTATCCGTCACTACATATTGGCTACTGTAGAGCATTTTATCATTGTCACTGTCACATGTCACTGCACTGTTGCTGTCCAAGTCTACGACCTCAACCCTGATGAGCCGAACACCTCGTCTGACTTCGTTGCTGTATACGAAGGATCCACCACTTTGTTGACATGATTTCTTCGCAGGAACCAGGCTTTCTCCATTACCTCCACGATTCGTCTTCTTTTTCTTAGGCTCTCGTTGTAATCTAGCTAACTCCGGGAATACTTCATCAAAGTCGGCAAGAGGATCTTGAGCGTTTTGTTCAAATAAACTGCACGAATCCATATTCATTGTAATTCGTTCTAAATCTCGCACTTTTATTTCTGAATTACTGTGTTGGTGTCACAGTGGTCAACAGCAGAATGCTCTAAATTATTTATTTAAAATACCTTCAACTAACGGTTCTATTGCTGAATTATCATTTTGCAAATATTCATGTTCGAACCTGCCAAATTTCGCAACATCCGTAAAGTATTACCTACTTTACATTATGTACTGCTGATTTCGTGTTATTTATAAACACGTGCACATAATTAAAGACAATTTAAATTGAATTAGGTATATATTATATTTTGTTAAATATTAGGATACTGCAAATGATAAGAACTTTTATATTGAACAATTTATTTCATACACTTTTTTACAATTTATAAAAACTTTTCTATACTAAGTAGGACTACAACTAAAGTAAATACTAAACTACTTAATGCAAAACAATAATTAAATTATGAGACACTTTATACCAGCTTAGAAGGCAATTGTTAAATTATATCAGAACTACCCCAAGCCGTCGTCGACACTTTGTCGGAAGATATTAATCTTTTATCATCATTACCAGAAAGTGCAATTTTATTAACACCTCTTGTAAATATTTCGTGTTTAATAGATCTGAAAAGTATGTTCTTTTTGCGTATAATATCATTATTCAAAAGAACTGATTCGTAGTCTCTCATGCTCAAGTCACGTATAACGTACGATTTGGTACCTTTCGCTTTTTTAATAACTTTTTCTGAGGTTCTTACACAATAGAGCTTAGATCTCAAACCAACGAAATCTGATATTAAACAGCCACCCATTTCATCCTTAAATAATCCTGGTACTTTTTTATTGATTAAAGGTAGGTTAAAACAATTTTGTTCATCGTAATTACTTGTGTCAAAAAAATTTAAAAATTCATTCTTCATATCGTGGTAAAAATCTAAAGTATTAACGACGTATATAAAACTGTCAGTGTCTGTATAGCAGAGTTGAACACGGTTATTATAATATGGTTTTATTATATTATAATGGAAATTATACATATGTGCTTTAGATAACTCCAACACGGTAAAACCTACATAAATGGGTTTATCTAAAATAATTTGATCGGGTTTCATTTGAATGGCAACTAAGTTATTTGTGAATACAGATACGCTATGAAAATATGGACTAGCAATTAGTTTGTTTGCGCTCAATTTCTTTTTGGTTTTATTGCTATTATCAGCCCATTCGTTAACAAGATGCACGTTTACTCGCGCTTCATTGTTTTCAAGAGTCTTGCCAAATACAGAATTATTTAAAAGTTTAAAAAAATCTTGTTCAAAGGCGGATTCAGCTTTTTGACGAAGATTTGTATTTAATTCAATATATTTTTTAAGATAACCACTTTGTCGAAAAGTGATTACACGATGAATTTTGCGCAGTAGCAACCCGTGCTCTATACATTTTTTCAGGTGAACATAATGAATAACATAATTAAATTTGTTAAATAAGTTAGGTATTATTTTTTTAGTTTTACCACCAGGAGGAATACACTTTTCAGGGCAAAATGGTAAATCGTTATGTAAACGATGTAAGTGTTGAGGATAAATCAAATCAACCTCAAGTATGTAACCGTATTCATCATCGTCATCTACGTCTAAAATTTCCAATTGTTCTATTTCATCGTTTTTTAAAAATCTAAAATCAGAATAAGGTAAGGTTTGACTCATGCTGTATCCGTATAAATTGTTACAGTCTAAATAAACGATATAAGAGTCTTCCTTAGAGGAATCGTAGTCGGGCATGTATTTGTTATTAGCTTTCGCGTAGCGATGAGAAACCATGCACACGCCTCCTCTTATTCCGTCTTGAATCATACGAATCATCGACAAATCGTCAAGAAGCTCAAGTTGAACACCCGTTTTTAAAAGCATTGCGTCGAATGATAGGCTTGGTGCAGTAACATAAAAAGCTGGATCAAGTTGGTAATGACATTTACACGTTTTACGAAATTTTTCAAATATGTCTGTTAGTAAAAGAACATCTGTTTTTAAATACAAATCTGTATATTCACCTAAATCTTTTATTTTAAAATTAGTCCAAACTGCCTGAGCATGTTTATAATCTTCTTCAGTAATATGTTGATTTGTAAGAGAATTGAAAAAGCTTGATTTTTCGGGTAACACTTTTTCTGAATAAGAGTCCCAGTTATTCATATAATCGTAAGGATATACTCCTTTTCTCGTCAATAACTCGAAAAGTTTTTTGTTGGGAAAATGAGAACGTAAGCTGTGAAAATCATCCTTCTTCATAGTTTTAGCTAGTTTATCTAAACTCGTTCCCAAAAATTTAAATGAATCAGTAAAACGTAACTGAACAAATTCTCCATTAGATACTGGTAAAAATTTAGTAAATGAAATATAATTTTCTTTAGTTTTAGGTATAACTTTTATATTACCAGGCATTTCTCCTAACTCTTTTATAAAAAGGTGACAGTCGTAACCCGATAAATTGTGAAAAAAGATAGGTATGAATTTCGGTGTTTTATAGTTCAAATTACAAATTTGATGAGCTGCGCCACGATAACGACCTGACACGTGACAGTGATCGCGAACTTTATCTTGCCACAGTAAATGATCACAAATATGACACCTTGTTGCCTGGACAAAGTTAGCAGCATCTAGCTCCGTAAAAATCATAGGTTTTGTACAGTTTAAAACTTCTTGGATTTTTTTGGCTTCGTTATGAATGAGTTCAACAAATTTCGATACACAATCTAGACCTCGATAAGTAACAAACTGATTTTGTGATGCATCAAACGAACAAATGACGTTATAAGCGAAAGCGACTGGTACGTGTCGCTGTAAGTCGGTTGTAGCCGCCAGGGCAGGGTTCGGTTCGCATCCTAGCACTGGTTGTAACATAGTTTCAAAATCAGCATAAACTACAAATGGAATGTTCTGTTTACGATCAAAATTTTTGAATTGTAAAACAGATCCTTTATTTGGTAATACTGTAACAACACCCCCACATACATGACTCTCGAGCTCGTCCTTCGAAGGAAAAAATATCAAACAATCATCGCAAAAATACAAAGAACCATGATGCTTAGTAATTTGGTTTCTAACGAGACGACCTAAGTTTTTAATTAAACAGTAATGAGATTTATCGTCCGACTCTATGAGTAAAAGATGAATGCGCTTACCGTTTTTGACACAATTTTCCGACTTGAACAACGGTCCTGTAACAAACTTATCATCTTTTAAACCATAAACGTTAACACTAATACCAGGATTATTTTTCTCAAAAATACTTATATCAGAGAAGCTTACTGGAAAAGAGATATCATTAATATTAAGAACATGTTTAAAATGTGGATAGGACGATACGCGTTCCGGGTGTTTATTGGTTGGATAGAGAGCCGCGGTAACGCACCACAAAAAACAATGCTTGTCGTTATTATGAATATTAAGACATGCTTTTTTATTTTTAATAAACTTTGGTAAATCTATATAAGTTGACCCCCGAAGCGGTTCATACTTATTTATGTTGATTTCAAAATGAGAATTGTGCAAAAAAGACCATCCACTGTCTTTTTCTTGAAACTCTTCAATGATTTTATTTAAATAATTCATAACATTTGAATAAAGATCATTAAAGTTATAATTTAAATGTAATGAAACATTTCTAGTAGCAAATGACTTTATTTCCTGACTGTTATCTTTCATTAAAAGAAACATCGAATAAAGTTCGAAATTAACTTTAACATTAGTGTGAATAGTTAATGACTGATCTAAAAGAGACTTTATTTTAGAATGCATACTGTTGAAAAATTTATTGACCGAGTATAATTCATTTTCATCAGCGGCCACTATTCTGTAAGTAGCAATACGTCCGCGGAACGCTGACCTTACTAATTGTACTCCATCGCAATAACTTATGATATTCTTGTTTTTGTGTACGTTACTCCGTAAGTGCCCTATCCACCTACGTTTTTCCACTGAAACATTACAAGATGAGCAAAAAGGCATTATTATTTACCTACCTACTAATTTATTTGTAGTTAAGTTATGATGTGCCTACTCGTTAGTTAAAAGTGTCTCAAAATTCTAATATTTAAATTACACTACATAAAAAATATCAAAATGAAAAATTTAATTAAATGATTTATTGTTCTAATTTTATTTACATCGAGCGTTTTATATTTAACTTATCCGAGTAAAAAGTAGGTGTAGCTTCTTCAAACAAAAGGTTGGCTTCTTTAACGAATCGCTGCAGCAGTTTCCACTGCGACGAATCGTCCTCGAGCTGGCAGTTTAAGCGGAGCAACGCCTTCTTCCAGCGCTCGTCCGCGGCAGTGGCCTCGGCGTCGTCGCGTTGGTACACCTTGAGCTCCACGTAGAAGTCGCCGGCGGTGGTGGCCAGTCGGCGCTGCGACCCGTTGGCAACTCGGTTTGTTATATACGAAGATAGTTTATTTTTCTTCGTCTCCACGGCTTGAGCTTCTTCTTCACCCAAACCGAAGATGTCCACCGTTTTCGTCTTCTTGTTAGAATTTCTGAAATAGAATTTTTTTATTACTATATGTCATACTCAACTTTGTAATTTTAGGACAGTTAAACCGTTTATTTCGATAACATTTAAAGAATCATTAAACGCTGAACTATAAATGTTATATCGTACCTATGAGTAAACACAAAAACTATAAGTAAATAAAATAAAAAGAAAAGTCATATCACTCCATTAGTTTTAAACTAAACAAAATTTGTACTTTATAGATGTCAATATGAGATAGAATACTTAGATAAATAAGCATCAAAAAACATTAATTCTTTACCTTTGCGAGTTAGGTGTTTTCGGCTTGCGCTTAGCAGATGTTGCTTTTGTTTTGGTGAACAGCTGCTCCTGAGCAGCGATCGATTCACACTCTGAGTCAGACCTGAAAGTTATAAAAATATTTATGAAGGTTTATTTATAAGATATATTTATTCGCACCAAACGTTGAACTATTTGTCTGCAAATAAAGATTACATAAATAAAGGTTATTTGTTAGTAGTTAAATACTTACTAACATTTTGTTAGATTTTGACGATGATGGATGATGCGCACCTCAGTGTTATGCGATGGAGCTCGAGGGGCTGGAGGGGCGGCAGGGCAGCAGCGATCTTGAACCGTTACTTGCAAATACTTGCAGCACAATATTGGTGAATGAAAAGTGAAAGAAATTTTCACGTTTTTATTGGAAAATAATGCTTACACACTACTATTTTGTATTTAATCAAAAAGACTTAAATTGAGTTTATTTATGATTCTGCAAAATAGGCCTTATTACCTACGAGGTATGATTCATCGGTATCATCATAATGCTAACCCAATTATAACGACTGTGATTGACGTAAACAACATGAAATTTTTAACCGACTTCAAAAAGGAGAAGTTCAATTCGTATTTATATAGGTAAGTACTTATATATTTTTTTATGTTTGTTCACTAATTATAATTTTAATTCGATCATTAGATCGATACTAATAATAATTATGGTCACTTTTTAATTACACGAACCTAAAAACGAATTGGTATTTTGGTTATTTTAAAAACTATGATTTTAAATTATAAATTAACATTAATTTCTATTGAAAGAGATTTATATAATTATTTATTTAATACCTTTATTGTAGGATTATAACTTGTACGTAGTATCATCATTAATTTGTACCATACAAAAGGAGGACTTAACATTCTACCAGTCAACCTTTAGAGAATTATATAAATGTGGTAAAATAAAACAGCTGTGTCATATCATAATAAATAATAATTTACAGTAATTAAGTAGATAAGCTATTGTTTAGACGATTACGTATTTGTTATATTTTAACTTAGGTAAGTATAGATTAAACTATTATTAAAGATCAAAAAAACTTTTTCACATTCAAATATGTTTGCGATAAATTCATCTTTTTACGATTTTACCGTAACCGTGATACAGTAAGTATTATTTTGTATCCTACAAATGGTTGACTTAACATTCTGCCAGTCAACCTTTAGGGAATACTCCAGCTGCTATGAATATGGTGTAAAATGGATATAATAATAATAATACAGATGTTCCATACAACATTAGTTATTCGGTATTATTATGATTATAGACATTTACTTGAAGTTTAACTAAGGTGTAGTAATTTAGAGGTTTTTTTTCGCAATAAACTATGAAAGCATCAAAATTGATTCAGTGGGTTCAGTCGTGAAAAAAAATAATAGTAACAGTTACTTTAGCATTTATAACATTCGAATTAATTTAGTTTATTACAGAAGGAAAGTCGCGGTATTATAGTTAACTCGATAAAATATCGAATTGCAGTTTACAGGCATCCGGTTTTTGTTTTGATTAATATTTAATTTACAGAATATTAGTTTCGAAATGTATATTTTTGTCCACCGAAAGCTATACTTAAAGACAGCTAACAGTTATACTGTGAGACGAACTTTGAGTTTATCAATGGTAGATAAATCATTTCCACATTTCCACCGCACACAAAATGAAATAATTTTAATACCATTCTTTTTAATTTATTTTCTCTTTTAATATTTGAAAATTAGTTACTTTAATGGAAGATTACATAATCATAATAATCATAACATAAATTATGATTACATAAATTTGTCAGATGCTTATGTTGCTCATGTTACTAAAATAAATGTGTGTAATGCCTAACTAATTCAAAGATTGACGCTTTCAACATCATATAAATTACATTTGCAATAAAACTATATTCATCATATCTCATATCTATCAATGAACCTCTACCTTAACTACACGATAACGAACGGTGTCAATGCGATACAATAACAACTAATTCGCAAAACCTAACGCTGCACTATTTGCAGTGCAACCTTATTTTACCTCGTGTTGCATGAGCGTATGGTACAAGTAATAGAAATCTGCGTATATGATGATTTACGTATTGAATTTTATTCATAGTTCCTTATGTATGTAATATAAAAACGTATGAATATATACGAATAAAAAATAATTTTCAATAGTCAATGATGATCATAATTTCAATCGCTAAAATAATAATCAAATGATGATTATATTTTTATTTCACAAACACACTAAAAATGTATGTAAGTATCTAAATATTTCTAAATTTAAACATCGACATTAAAATTTAGATGAGATGATAATATTCAAGTATTACCATTAAAAACCTATGTATATTTTTGGGTTTAAAATCATGTTTATTTAATCATGTGTACCTATTAATCGGTTAATTCATAATTAGATCAGAATCATAATGATAGTTTATAAAATTCATTTACATACCTACCTTTAAAGTAAGTTACTAATTCATTATCTGTAAGTAAAAATTATTACTGGAATACAAAAGCAATGTATGTATCATACGCGCTTGTGCGAGACCGAGCGAAACGCTTCAGCTCATGACTTGATGCACGCATTCGAGCCTGTCCAACTTTAGTCATTACACTCATTACGTTGATTTGTATTGAACCGCGTGTGTGTTAGTGCATATTTATTTGCGAATCATTTAATAATTTCGTTTTTGATCAAAGTGATCTCAAAGTGTCGTTTAATACTGCTTTTATTGTATAACTATGTTGAGTAGAGATGTGAACCTAAGTTCGCATCTAGACTAATGTATATTGAACTCTTGAATTCTTGATGGCAACTCCGAAGCAATCAGCTCAGAATTATATTCAGGGAGACCATGAGCCAATCGGGCCTAGAGTTCAGAGTTCCTTTATATGTGAATTTCATAAAATTGATATAAAATGCATGATCTCCATGATCTCTAGTCGGCAACTCCGAGGCAATCTGCTCAGAATAAAATTCAGGGAGTCCGTGAGCCATTCTGGTCTAGAGATCGATGTCATTCATGTAGTAAATAACTTGATACTTACAACGTTTGATGATAACAAATAATTAAAATCTCTAGTCGGCAACTCCGAGGCAATCTGCTCAGAATAAAATTCAGGGAGACCGTGAGCCATTCTGGTCTAGAGATTGAATTATTTTATTTCATGATGTGAATATACTATATAATTACAATTGATATTATTAAACTCTTGTCGGCAACTCCGAAGCAATCGGCTCAATTAATGCAGGGAGACCGTGAGCCATTCTGGTCAAGAGTTCTTAGTTATTATTCAAGTGTTTGGATGCTTCTCTAGGTGAGCTTTTCTTCCACATGGTTGTCAGTGAATAGCAGTACTAACTCTTTATTATGGCAAATGACTTAAAATCGGACTCTGGTTTTGTGATTTTTTTGTGTATCGTGAAAATGATGAGATGGAATGATCCTCATGAACATCATCAATCATCATCAGGTGAGTTGATCGTTAAAAATTTATGCTTTAAGAGGATTCTCGCAACGGATTTGTAACTGAGTGAATTCATAACTTGATAATGTGATATCAATTGAAAAAAGGCGAACGACCAAAACGAGCGGTAGGATAATATTGGGCATTCTATCACACCGTGAGTGAGTGGAGGCGAACAGCCGAAACGAACGGTAGGTGGGATAGAATGCCCAATATTATCCTACTAGTATTTATAAATATGGTAAATCCTGCTACGTATTTTGAATTGTCTTTGTTATTCAGAACTAAAATTAAAACTTAATTGATGTGGTTAGTCCGAATTGACCACATTTTACAAAATCTTTATTTTCTAGATGGTATTTTTGGTTCATGTTTTGTGAAAAATGTATAATTAAATAAAACAAATAAGAAAAAACTTACTTTACGCACAGTATTTTTTTATAAAAAAACTGAACTTAATTTACCTAATAGAGTTAGACATTATATTAAAGTTAAATAACTGTTGATTACACTCAATTTTAATCAAATCATTTACTTAAAATATTTAATGTGAGTAGATATACTTTTATAATGACTCGCCGCTGTTGGTAACCCTGCCGATCGAGACTGTCGCGTCGAGAAGATCAATAACATAATCTAACGCGTAGTATTTAGGTACAATTTAGCTTGGTCGCGCAATGTTTAGTTGTTAAAATGTCGGCTTTCTCCAAGAACAAGATCAAAGCAGTGCTACTTTTGTACGCTAGTACTAATATTTATTCTGTGCTATAAACAAGCAACTGAGACATGTTTCTCAGGATTCTCAGTAACTCTGACTAGCCACGACAAAGGATACCGCAGCCGCAGCAAAGAGGGCATCGACATCGGCACGGCGCTGCGCGCGTGACACATCATTTTAGTGTAGGTTAACCCTTCAGTGGCTGAATTATCAATCGTGGTATCAGGCATCATGCACTCCGCAGTTTAGTCTTAAATATAGCCTTCTCAATAACCAGACAGCAGAGGTAAAGAGACGGATATCCCAGGCCTGGGCAGCATTTGGTGTAAATATGATGATACTGCCGATAAAACGCAAGGCAAAAGTGCTTGAAGAATGCATCATGCCGGTCTTCACATATGGCTCAGAAACCATGTCTCTCACTGAACGATCAGCTGCAAAGTTTAGAGTCGCGCAAAGGGCAATGGAGAGAGCTATGCTACGAATGACTTTGCGCGACAGGAAAAGGAATGAATGGATCCGGCGAAAAACGGGGGTGAGAGACGTGGTGCAAGTAATTTCTGGGCGTAAGTGGAGTTGGGCGGGTCATGTAGCCCGCATAGATCAAGGACGATGGGCGAGAAGAATCCTTGAATCCTTGAGACCATGGGCAAACCAAAGACCACGAGGCCGCCCTCCAAAACGATGGGTTGACGACATCAGAGGACAAGCGGGACACAACTGGATGACGGAAGCGCAAGACCCAGTGGAAGAATTTGGGAGAGGCCTATATCCAGAAATGGACCCAAAAAGGCTAATGATGATGATGATAGCCTTCTCCTTCCAATTGCAAGCGAAATCGAAACTTATCGTGTCGGTCAAACGTTAGTAACTGTGCGTGATGTACTAAGCCGGGGCTGCCACTCACTGATATTAGAATGAATGAGGCTCGACGCACGGCGCACGAACGATGAGCCTAAAGACTACCCTAGAGTTAATTCGCGTTAAGAAAATAGTGAGTCAGCCATCGTTGTCCGCCGGCCTAGCTAAGCTCCCCGACCAATCAGATCGCCAAACAAGCTATATGAGGATAAAAAGCACACCTTTAGAACATTCGTTGGTGAAGTTATAAATGAGAGTGAGCACAGCGTGCCGCAGCTGGTCCGTGGTCATGCACCAGGGCCACAGCCTGTTCAAGGAGGTGGCGATTCCTCCATCGGCGAAGCTCTCCTTAGCGGGTACACTTTCCACCAAACATGAGCCGATTAAAGTCAGCAGCCAGTAGAGAACGCGCATTGTGGGATTCTGTGGAAGACGTTGATGCACTTATAATACTTGTTATATATTATATGCCCCGCTTATAAAGTCGCATTACTAATTTCCCAGCAAAAATGTAAACAAAGGTGTTGCCAGAACAAAACAACACAAAATGAAATAGTATATTGCTAAGTCAAGAAATAAACACACTTACATGTTTTTTCATCACAAACCTAATAAAAATAGATTAGATAAATATTCTGAATCATGAGTTTTCCAGCAAAAACAGTAATATAATTTAATATTTCATAATAACAGTTTTATAGTAGAAAACATTTTTATGATGCTGTGCACACATCAACTGCAAATTGTACACATCATACCTTTGGTGCCTTTGTTATGTATTCTGTGCTTTGGTTCATTTTATAAAATTTCATAAAAAATTGTATTACGAGTAGTAGCTGTAGTAGTAACATTTGTCTTTTGGTATTGGGGGGGAACACGCGAAGTGGCTACGTATTTTTGATAGTTTACATACAGTCTTATCAGTTCGTTTCAAGAACTTTTAACATCAAACATTATGATAGGTTATAAGGAAAAAAATTCTAATTACCATCCTACTTTAAAATTACCCTGAATGACATTATATTTATTATGATTCAAAATATAATAAACAAATGAAAAGTTATAAAAGTGACGAAAGGTTTTCAATATCTTAAAATGTCACTTTCAAGGTCAGTTTGTCAATTTGACAGTGACGTTTCTCTATTTACATTTTTGCTGGGAAATTAGTAATGCGTCTTTAGATTAATATCACTTACAAAAGGCTCAATCAAGGTAAAAATACTCATGTAACTCACGAAGTCGATATTTATTTTACGCAAGTAGTTTGATATGACATCACGACATCCCAATCAAATTATATAACTCTATCAATTTTTAACCGACTTCATCAAAAGGAGGAGGTTCTCAATTCGATTGTATGTTTTTCTTTATTAAACTTTAACATATTTAAGCTGAAGTTCAAATTAAAAACACTTTATTTAAATACTTGATCCTGAAATAGCAAGCAAATATACTACTAACGATTCAAAACAACTGACGGGATAAAGCACGTACATGGTTAGCATTCCTGATGGTGTCAACTGGCTTTCCGATGACAGACAGATAGTCTCGTACTCCTTGAAGCGATGCAAGAAGTGTCCGGGGAAACTCGCGGTGAACACTGTACGCTCGCGCTCGGGGACTCACGGCTAGTAACGAGCATAAGCACGAGCATACGCGCGCCCAGATGTCCTCTGTGAAATGCAAATAATAACATATCATATACACTTTTAAACTTTCGCGTTGCATTGTAATTAGTTAAAATTACAGGAATTTATTTATTTATTTATTTATTTATATCCATATGGCATACACAACAGATGACAGTCAACAATAGCACACAATAACAGCTAGACATGTCTTGAACCAAACTGACATCCAAACACGTGCACACACAGAAACACATGCGATGCGAAAACATTTAAATTATTACATTATTATAAATTGGTACTATAAAAGTTGCATTAATTAATATTGTTTAGTTTACATAATTATTATGGGAAAATATTGAATTAATTTTATTATTGAAATTATCACAGCGATCAGAGTTATTAATTTGACATAAATTATTGAATTATTACTTATAAAGTTAATGATTGAATTATAATTATCAAAAATATAATAGAAAATGACATCAACATAAAAATTTTTTGACGTGGGACTTAAAAACAGTATGCTTTGTAGTGTAGATATCGAGTTGCTTATCTGACTTTATTAAATCATTATTTAAATCATTATATTGCCGGCACATTCTTACTATGGGGTTATAGTACGAAGTGTTATTTTTAAATGTTTGCAAAACAAAAATGTTTTTACGTCTGTTTCTAATCAATAGTCTGGTATTAAAATTAATCATGGATAATAATTTAGGGGAATCAATAAAACCATGAATGATTTTATGTAAGTGCAAAAGGTCCTGCTGTCGCCGTCGTACATCTAAAGCAATAGTTTTAAAATGTCGGAGCCTGTCTGAGTACGAGGTAAGAGACCGGTTGAGACCACATTTATATCCTAATATTTTCAAGCATTTCCTCTGTACACCTTCTATACTCTGTGAATGCACAGAGTAATAGGGTGACCAAACCACCGAACAATATTCCAAGATACTCCTAACCAAGCCATCGTAAAGACAAAGGAACGTTACTGGACTTCTGAAATGCTTGGTATTCCTGGCCACAAACCCTAGAAGTTGGTAACCTTTTGCTACAATTTGATTGTAATGGTCTCTAAAGGACATTTTCTCGTCAAAAACCACACCCAGGTCCCTAATAGACTTAACACGATCTAACGACTGTCCATCCAGCCGGTAATCAAACAAGATTTTATGTTTCTTATTTGTGAAGGAAATGATGTGGCATTTCTTTATGTTAAGACACATTTTATTGTTTTGACACCATATGGAGACCTTATCTAAATCATGTTGCAGCCTTAGACAGTCTTCTGTTCTTTTAATCTCTGCGAACACCTTCAAATCGTCTGCGTACAGCAAAGACATACTTTCTAGTTGTACGGCTAAGTCGTTGATGAACATAACGAATAAAAGCGGACCAAGATGTGATCCCTGTGGTACCCCAGAGGTGACAGAAACTGGTAAGGATTTGTATCCCCTTAAAGCCACCAATTGACTCCTATTGTCTAAGTAAGAAGAAATCCACCGAAGTAAGTTACCGTGAAAGCCAAATTGAGAGCTAAGTTTTTGACACAGTATAAAATGATTCACCTTATCAAATGCTTTTTGAAAATCTGTGTAAATTGAATCAACTTGACCCCCCGCAGCAAAAATTGTACAAATATAGTTTTTATATTCAAGGAGATTCGATACCGTAGATCTGTGTTTGATAAAACCATGTTGGTTCGGTGCTAACAGTGATTGAACATGATGATAAATATGATCGTAAACAACCTTCTCAAATAACTTAGCCAGACTAGAGAGAATGCTAATAGGCCTGTAATTGGAGCAATTAGCTTTGTCCCCAGACTTATGAATAGGCACCACATGAGCAGTCTTCCATTCTGTAGGAAACTTGCCAGATCTCAAAGATAAATTAAATAACATCGTGAGTGGAAAGCTCAGTTCTTTAGCACATTCCTTCAGAAATAAAGGTGGTATCCCGTCTGGACCAGGCCCTTTGCTGACATCCAGAGTCTTCAGCTTTGAGAGAACCTCGTCTATAGTTATGTGCACGTTAGACAACGGTATGCAATCTATGTATGGAAATGCGGTATTAGTTGATGACTGCGAGTTATCATCAAAGACAGAGCTGAAGAATCTAGAGAAAAGCTCGGCGACACCGGGGCCATCCGACTCTGAATCCCCATCGAGATACATCGTCTGAGGTATGCTGTGGTTAGATTTTTTGCCGTTGACATATTTCCAGAACTGTTTTACATCACCCTTTATTGAGTCTTCTACTGAGATCAGATGAGAGTTGTAACATGAATGAGTGAGACTTTTGCAGCGAGTTCTCCAAGACGCAAAGCTGTCATAATCTTTAGGATTTTTAAATTTTTTGTACCTAGTATGATATTTCTTTTTTTTTTCAGACTCATTTTCAATTGATTAGAATACCAAGAAGGGAATTCGTTATTTTTCTTACTTACACAAGGAACATATTTAATAATTAAGTTATTAATAACCTCATATAACCTGGAAACAGACTCATCTATGTTGCCATTACAGTCTAAGCATGACCAATCCTGACAGCCTAGCTCAGCTCTGATTTTAGGATAATCCGCTTTCCTAAAGTTGTAAACCTTATGGGAATTTTCATGTAGCGATTTTGGTATAGCGGGTGTATTCAGTTCAATGCTTAGAGATGGATGATGAACATCAGGGCGAGTAAGAGGCTCGGCATCAGAGACGGATATGTGATCGACATTACAAAGCACAAGATCCAGTATACGACCATTTTTGTTAGGAATACTGTTAAACTGGGAAAGGTTACAGAAGTCAATCATACCGAACAAAAGGGCGGCCTTGAAATCAGATGAACCACCTGGTGATAAATTCTTTCCCGCCGAAGCTGATGTCCAGGTGACGTCGGGATTATTGAAGTCACCCAAGATTAAATTGGTACCCCCACACTGGTCAGAACCAAGAACTCTTTGACAGTTGTCATAAAATTGCTCCATAGACACTCGAGGTAGATCAGGGGGTAGGTAGCAGAGACATAAATTAAGCTTTGTATTTTGTTCGTCGTTCAAGTTTACTGTGACCCAAATGTCTTCTATTCGGCTATCCCAAGAGTCCCGACGTCTGACACAAAAACTCTTTTTGATTGCAAGAAGTACCCCCCCCACCTTCCGTTTTATTTATACTTGTACTTTCACGATCCCTACGGAAAATATTATATCGTTCGTCAAACAACTCGCTATCTAATACGCCACAGTTTAAGTTCGTTTCGGTAAGACAAATTATATCATAATCATTATTTAGAGTGTTAAGATACAGATCTGTTATTTTAGAGCGAATTCGGTTTACATTTTGATAAAAAATTAACATACTTATTATTGAATTAAAAACCTAAATAATAGCATAGAATTATACCAATTAAAATTAAAATATAAAAAAGTCATCAAAAAACACAGTCAACAATAGAATAATCACTTTAATTTATCTAAGCATGTAATGTCCTTTATTAAAATAGCCGTTGATGATTCATCCTTTCGAATGTACACCCGTCCATACTTAACCCACACATATTTGTAATTCTTTTCTTTAGCATATCTTCTCGCTGCCGCATGAAGGGTTTTGCATTCGGGGGCCAATTCGGGGGCAATTAAACGCGTAACTATGATAAGTATTTTCACAGCTACCTACTTTCCAGACGTTTCGACCGAGTTGCATTGGCCGTTGTCACGGGCTGACTGGATATGCGGTGTTACGCCTCATCCTCTGCGGTGGAACCTTCATTCACCGTCGAAGTTTTTCCAACTACACTAACGGTATCATATTCCTATCATAGCCGTATTCTGGTAGTTAGCCGACCGCGAACAAAGGGGTAGTGCGTTTGCAACTACTGTATTGCAACTGTTTAATTCCTGTCATTTTAACTAAACATCATATCAGTCGCTCGACGGCCATTGCTGTTGCTGCCCCCTAGCAAGACCACCGAAACGTGATATGATTATAGCGTTTTATCACTGTTCGCTGTCAAAAGATAATGGATTTTGACAGTTGAGACAAAGGTACCCTTTGTCCGTCTCTGTACCCCTGACAACGTGTATGTAAAGACGTGGAGGCGTAACAAACAAACGGACTTTCGCATTTATAATATTAGTGAGGATAAGAATATACATCATCATTCGTCTGGTAATATCCAGTTTTTAATCTTCAATACTTTCTCATTTTTGGCATGCAGGACGCTGTACATATTTGTATTCTGATGTTCGTGTCCTGAGCCCATTTAGAGGTAAGTTTTTTTTTCTAGTAGTAAAAAGCTAATAACCTAAACTTTTATTTATTTATCGTCTTTATTTGTACCTTGTTTTTCGTACTATCGTAAATAATTGATAAAAAAAGGAATTTACTTTAGCGTACCAAAAAAATCATTTTGTTCTCCAAAATTAGTAAATGCTCACCAAATACTAAACCACTCAAGAAGATTTGGTGAGTAGGTAGTAGGTTACTGATTCTGGATTAGGTTAGGTTAGTATGGTGATCATTTAAACAAAAATCATCAAAAAATAATGCATTATTATAAAATTCATGTTATATAAAACCCAAATAGATAGTTTGGAAATAAGTTGCAAACTGCAAATTATGCCAAATTGCAAGATTACTCCTTTTTAAAATAAACATCAATCAAAATGAACAAACCTTTCGAACACTGGTACTTCATGTTCTCGAGTTCAATTTTCTGATACGACATCATCAGCACTTTACACAGCTCTTCCACCATATACTCGGGCTGGCAATCTTGATCGTTGCGGTCCCCCGCGCCGGAGCGCGCGCTGAGCTCGCTCGACGAATACGGCGACTTCACACCGTCGAGATATTGCACCCGCGACGTGTCCATAGTCTTGTCTTGGTACATCTTGGGAGCTGATTGTGATAATTCCGACAAGCAGTATAATGCAGCCAATTGAAGCTCTGCAAACAAAAAGTATATAAAACTCTTCGCAAACGCACAGCGTCGCAGATGCATAGCAACACGCTGCGATGCGTGTGCGACGCCGTGGTGCCGGTGTGAATTGCATTATGGCGCAGCGTGCTGCAGATGCAACGCATCGTGTTGCTGACGCGTCCTGTGTGTGGTAGCCTTTATTAATGAACCGACCAATTAATCTCATAGTTAAAAAAAACCTTAATCACGCTCATTTTGGCTGAATAAGAGCATCTTGAGCTCATTGCACGTAGCCAAAACAAATTCAGCATAATAACTTTACAAATTATTTACATAGCATAGAATAATAATACCTAGAACGATAGTTCTCTACAAAGCGCACTGTCAAAAGTGAGGCAACTAAAACAGCCAAAATGGCCCCGTTTTCAGATTTTTATTCTCCATTATTACCTAATCATACCGAATACTTACAAAACAGTTTAAATTTTCCTACATTTATTAGATTAGTTACAATATTATTGGATTTTAGTTACGATTAGGGAACGTATAGGATATAAATCTGAAAACTAAGCCATTCTGGCTTACTATTAGTTGCCTCACTTTGCATACGAGGATTACGAGGACACGGCTTCTAGGTGTTATTATTCTAAGTTACATAGTAACTTAACGCATTGATTAACCAATTCTGTTCAATATGTAATACCATGATTTACGAAAGTAAATCTCATTATAGGTTTTTAACAATAAGTCTCGACTGGAATGCGAAACATACTCACTGGGCCTCTAGAACTATAACACCTAGAGGTAGACAACTTCTGAATGCTATCACCATAAATCACCTACACTCGATATCAACTGGAGAACCAACATACTGGCCGACTGATCCCAACAAGGTTCCTGATCTCTTAGACTTCTTTATAGTGGGAGGTCTATCTAGACATTATCTTAAAGCCGAATCTTGTCTTGATGGTAGTTCAGATCATACGCCTGTTATTCTCACGGTCAGTACTACTCTTATCGAATACGAGACTCAGGCTACACTCAGCAATAAACACACGGATTGGTATGCCTTTCGAGAGTATATAGAAGAACAGATAAATTTGAAAATGGCACTGAAATCGCCAGAAGATATCGAGGAAGCAACTTTATATATAACGCGCCTTATACAAGAGGCTTGTTGGAAATGTACCCCAGATATGACAAGAAAGAATATCTCCTCAAACCATCCTCTTGAAATTAAACAAAAAATTCTGGAGAAAAGGCGACTGAGAAGAGTGTGGCACCAAAGCAGGCACCCAATGGACAAAACAGCTTTCAATAAAGCTACTTCTGAACTTAAAACAGCAATATCCGATCTGCAAAATAACACCCTGCAAGCACAACTCGAGTCATTGACAGCTACAGCTGCAACAGACTATTCGCTTTGGAAGTTCACGAAGTCACTAGATCGACCTCAAGTACCTAAACCTCCTATAAAAACCAACACAGGTCAATGGGCAAGATCCAGACAAGAAAAGGTGAACGTATTTGCTGAACATCTATCTAACGTTTTCACGCCAAATGAAGGTGGGGATGATAGACATGTACAAGGCATATTGAACCAAGTGCTACAACTCGACTTACCACCCAAACCAACATCAACTCGGGAAGTCTGGACCCTAATAAAAAGTTTGAAAGATAGAAAAGCACCTGGATTTGACCTGATCACGAAAGAAGTTCTCAAAGAACTCCCGAAAAAAGCTGTCACTTTCTTAACAGTTTTGTTTAATGGGATCTTGCGTACACAACATTTCCCCTCATTATGGAAGATATCACAAATAACCATGATACATAAAGCGGGAAAACCAGCTCACGAAGTGACTTCTTACCGACCAATAAGCTTGCTTCCAACGCTTTCGAAATTGTTTGAGATGATTCTAAAACGCAGAATCATGCCAATGCTCTCAGTCAACAAAACAATCCCAGACCACCAATTTGGATTCAGGGAACATCACTCTACTATAGAGCAAGTCCATAGGGTGTGTTCCGTGATAAGAAATACCTTGGAACAGAAGAAGTACTGCTCATCAGCATTCCTAGACATCCAACAAGCATTCGACAAGGTCTGGCATGATGGCCTGCTCTGTAAATTAAAAACAAGTATCTCACATAGCTACTACTTGCTTATGTCATCATATCTGTCAGGTCGTCAATTCCAGGTAAAAGAGGGTAATTTCACATCCCCATTCTATAACATAACGGCGGGGGTACCCCAAGGATCTGTCCTTGGTCCTATACTCTACACCATCTACACATCAGACCTACCAGAAGTACAAGGTACCACAGTAGCTACTTATGCTGATGACACAGCCATTCTGGCAAGCAATAGCGACGCAATCTCTGCCTCAGAAACTCTTCAGAAAGGCCTGGACGAAATCAATAAGTGGCTTAACAAATGGCGGATCAAAGCCAGTGCTAGCAAGTCTGTACAAGTCACATTTACATTGAGACGGAATAACTGTCCACCAGTCAGTCTTGCTGGTAATATGCTACCGCATCATGATACTGTAAGATACCTTGGTTTGCACTTAGATCGGCGCCTGACTTGGAAGACACATATAAAAACAAAAAGAGATCAGCTAAACATTAGATATAAGAAACTATATTGGTTGCTGGGAAGAAATTCAAAACTGTCAATAGACAATAAGCTCCTTATCTACACAAGCATACTGAAACCATGTTGGATGTACGGTATACAGCTCTGGGGCAGTGCTAGCGACTCAAATATAAACATTCTCCAACGATTTCAAAATATAATTTTAAGAAATATAGCAAATGTCCCATGGTTCACAACAAACAAAGAGATCCATGAGAATTTGCAAGTGTCTACCATAAAGGAAGAGATTAGAAACTCCACAGTGACCTACAAAAGGAGATTGAGTAACCATCCAAATGAACTGGCTTGCCAGCTTTTGTACGGCAGAAGTCTCGACTCGATAGGAGCAACTATTTAAATAACATAAAATTTGATATTATACCCGTCTGCTCAGCCTCTAACCCCTGTAGCAAGCAGCAGAAGAACGCTGTTTTCTGTTGGTCGCGTAGTTGCGTCCATAAACTTTCGGCTGCCGAACGCTCCGCGAGCAGCGAACCGAGCAGGAGCAAGCCGTGCGCACGCGCTTCTATGCATTCCTGGTACATATCCTCTGGAAATAGTTTTTCTGATATGAGCTATGTATAGCTATGTATATCGAGTAAATTTAGTCTAATTTAAAAATCTATCGCAATCGCTTTCATTTGGCAGATGGATTTGACACATTGATACTTATCAAATAAATGTAGCAATGTGACACATCCATCTGTCAAATAAAAGCGATTGCGTTGTGCGATTGATCTTGAAAATTAGACAATAAGTACGTAATTTATCGACACTTCATTCGTTAGCAAATTAAAGTGTTCAATACAATTGACTGCAGTGAAATTAACCCATTTTGTAGTTTTGATCTCATAGACATTATAATTTAATATTCGTCGCGTATTGAGTTGCGTTGCGTTGCCACGCTACAAAACTAATGGAAGTTTGTTCAATGAAGGCTTCATGAGAACTTTATTTATTAGCAATAAATAAAATGAACTGCGCATTACTAACTTATTCAACGAATTTAATACAGCAATATAAATAGCAATATTGAGATTCATTATCAATACATTCGTAGGATTTGATGTACAAAACAAACTTAAGATAATCCTCAGTAGATAATTTATCTATCGTTGCAGTTATCTTATCGCATACTACAAGTTCCGCCGCGCGCCAAGATTCCTAATGTAAATATAGACATGGATTAACAATACCAGGTATTGACTGTTTTATGTGCTTATGGTTTATTAGTCTAATAGATTTAGTTCCACGAAGTACAATTCATAATATACAGCATAAGGAAAATACTAAAGCAAATTACAAATGCAACATAGCAATTGTTTTACATTTTTATGATATTCACAAAGAAGAGAGCATTGTTTCATATCTAAATCAACCACACGCAGATTGCTTTACACTTTAACCTGAAACTACATTCATTATTGTCTGATGTAAATACTAGTGATGGGACTCGAATAAAAAAAATGTATTCGAATCGATTCTAATCACCCTTAAGTGGTTCGAATCGACGATTCGAATTTGACGATGATTCGAATCAGCTAACCAATTCGAATCAGGTGACGAGTCGAATGATTCGAATCGGGTGATGAGTCGAATGATTCGAATCAGGTGATGATTCGAATGATTCGAATCAATGTGATGATTCGAATCAATTTGATGATTCGAATCAATAAAAATATCGTAAAATTATTATTAACCTAAGGAAAATAATTAAATTCACGTGAGCGAAAATACTAAATAATGGTTAAAGAACTTAATAAAACGAATATTAAACTATCTTCTTAGCCCCTAAGGTAAGCTTGATAAGCCATCAAAGGTTCGAATACAAAAACTGATTCGAATTCCAACGGTGACTCCAATTCGAATCAGCGAACCAATTTGAATCAGCCAACCGATTCGGATCAGGTGATGATTCGAATCGCCCAACCAATTCGAATCAGCCAACCGATTCGGATCAGGTGATGATTCGAATCAGCCAACCGATTCGGATTAGGTGATGATTCGAATCACCCAACCAATTCGAATCAGCCAACCGATTTGAATCAGGTGATAATTCGAATCAGCATAAATACACATTTGAATCCAGCTTTAATTGACTTGATTCGAGTCCCATCACTAGTAAATACTGGAAAAATCGGCGATGTCAATGGATTAAAAAGAAGATAGGTAAATAGAAATACTGCAAAAAAATGGTAAAAAAAATATTGCCTTCTTGCAGTGGTGTCAACGTATTCACCAAATTGTGAAGACAGTCCTTGGTAGAGGCGAGGGAGCCGCGCACGCATTTGTGTGACGTCACGGCGACGAGCGCGCGACTTGCGGCCGCTCGCACGCACTGTACCTCTACGGGCGAACCACTTGAAAGCGACGAACATCTGCCGAATAATACAACGTGTTAAGAGCCCGTAGCGATTTTACCGCTGACTGCAGCTCTCTCGCTCGCACATCTCATGTTTTCTCAAGATTTCTTAAATCAAATCGTGCAATTGAAAAATGTGTCTCGGCCACTTTTCGCAATATAAGATTACGGACATTTTAACATATATTTCTGTTTCGAGTTGCTGAAGTACAAAAAATTATGATTTTTGCCAGTTCAAATAACTGTTAGAAACGTTAATTGTTAACTGATTTTGTACATTAGCAACAAAAAACTGAAGTATATTTTAAAATGTCTGTAATCTTATATTGCGAAAAGTGGCCGAGACACATTTTTAAATTACGCACTCAGTTTTATGAAATGTTGAGAAGACATGAAATGTGCGAGCGAGAGAGCTGCAGTCAGCGGCAAAATCGTTACGGCCTCTTAATGAATAAACCGAAAACGGAAAAACCGTTTCTTCGGACCATCAAACTGAACATCTTTGACTACGGGATCAACTCTGGAAAAAACAATCAGCTGTTTCATACATTTTGATATTTTCGTTAATCATTTATGTATGAAACAGCTGATGTTTCTTCGCGATATCAGAGTTGGTCCCATAGTAAAAGTTGTTCTATCATATTCTGGTTAAGCCATTAATTCTGATACACGTTGTATATGAATGAACTTAAGAAATAAGTTAAGAAAAAATATTATCTTCATCAGAAAATAGTAGCTATGACTATAATTTTTCATTTATGGTTGTCATATCAGTTCCATAGTCATTTAACTGCCACTTTACTTTGATAATTTTGGAATCGCATCGATGACTTTAGTTTTCATTGGAATCGCTCATCGATTTATCTTATCGATCTTGTAAACTATGAGGAAGCAAAAGTAACAATGCCAATAGAATTTCCTTTAAATGTGAACTTATTGTTATCTGCTCTGGCAAACTTTTTCTTTGAACTAAATAATTTTAGTTATATTATTACGTTTTTAATATAATATGCATGAAAACTAATTTAATTATCTGTGATACGGCAATACAGTACACCAATGTGCCTATCTATTCTCATATACCGCAATTACACCACATCGCCGCGACGTGATTTTAATCAAAACAAATCATTAATTTTTTAGGAAAAAAGTGGTACTTTGAGCAAGCCTCCTTCACTCGCTCAAGGTCGCGCGATAAGCACCTACCGCTAGCCGTGCCTTCGAAGGCACAAGTGAGCAGAGGGCCGCCACACGCCCGCCGCTGTACAAGCGCGGCATCTTTCTGCCTGCGTAGGTATTGCCTCTTTATAATAGTAACAATGTCGAATCGACATTAATGTGCCGTGTACGGTTGTCAAAATCAAAAACCAATAAATAATTATCGTTTTTCACATTATGATATATGCTACGCAGTTCATTTAAAAGAAGACAACCATAACATTGTCGTCAATAAAAGAGCACGCGATAGAAAGCCTTTCGGCGCCAGGCGTCTACTTATCAATTAGCCAATTTCTCATCCCCGACTACTTCTTAATGTAACAACTTCGCAGTTAGCCAACCTAGCAAATATCCTACTTCGCATACAGTCTACATTCAAAACGACTACTTCGCAGACTGCCTACTTGTCAAACAATAAATAAAGTACAGTCCGCGTCAAATTTATTAAATATATCCAATATTCATAGCCAACATATTTTTTTTCCAATAATGAAGGTTTTTTTGGTAAGTATTTGTATTGTTGTTTTGCCCCCTTATTTTTTTGAATAATAAAACAATTAAATTTCTGTCGCTAGACGCCTTATCATGCGTTCATGTTATAGAAATTATTAAAGTTTTTTTGAACAAGTGGCGCCAAGGGATGAAACTTTCACTGCTGAGGGTGAAATCGCTTATTTTGATCCATACTTGCGGGAATTGTACCCACAACTTCTGGATCAAGAGCCAAACGTTCGAAACACTGGACCACAAAGACAGTAAAATACCTACCTAAGACAAAAATTTTGATGCTGAATGTCCGACGATGACGTTTGGGAGAAAAGTAGGCAGTCTGCGAAGTACTCGCTTTGAGAAGTATGCGAAGTAGGATAATTGCTAGGTTGGCCAGCTACGAAGATGTTTAAGTAATTGAGAAGTAGTCGGAATGATAAATTGTCTATTTGATAAGTAGACGCCTGGCGCCGAAAGGATAGAAAGAGAGGCAGCTATTAAGTGAACTGCGCGACCTGAATAGCACTTTATTATGTGGGAGCAAAAGTCGCTATTTAAATGACTTTGCGGAGTGCTGCTTCTGTACTTGTACTATTAGTTATTCTGTGCTTTGAGTTGTAACCACTTTTTGTTGCCACACGATGTGGTAGATGACTGTGGTACGAGTGGGTTAAAAAACAAAAATGAAACTCGCCTCTCATAGTTACTTATTATTTAAAGCGAACTAGATTATCGCGCATACTATTTCTTTTTTCAAACATCTCAATACCTGAACAGCAGTCGGTATATCCCTCGTTCATTCCAAGGCTGCACGGGAAATCGCGCGAAGCCGCTAAGATTATGAAGCATATCCGCCACCGCTGCTATCAAAGCCGCAGTCGGGGGCGGTTGCGCACGCACCGACGTCAGCGCAGGCGTAATGTGCACGTCTCCGCATTTCTGCGCACGCACTTCTAACTGCGACCGACGCTCCAGAAGCGATTGTGGTACATTGGGCTCTGAAAGTACGTGAATTAATCCATACTAATAATACAAATCGGGCATCACGTGGACTCGACTAGCTGCTGACAGGGGCGCTTGGCATAGGATGGAGGAGGCCTTTGTCCAGTATTGGGCAACCCAATAATGATAGCATGCGGTATGTCCCTTTATAATAATAAGTATATAATAATTATAGCGAGAGAGCGCCGACCCCGCGAGCTGCGCGCCACCCGCCCGCGCCCCGCCGCCGCCGCCGCCCTCTACCGCGATGGAACAGCGCGCACCTGAGACGCGTGTGCCCGTCAGCTGTCGACGCGACTTTGCTGCTGTTGCGGCCGCCAATTCAATCTCGCGGTCGCAGCAGCCAGCACTCGCCGATGGGAAAGCTCGTTCGCAGGATGTCGTCCGACCGGGCCAAGATGAAGAAGGCTTCCTCGAGGTCCGGAACAGGAAGCGACAGCGTCAGCGAACGAGACAGAATCATCATGGCACCGCACCGACAGGGCCCAACTTCCTGCTGCGAGCTGCCATACCGACTACGGCCGTGTACCTGTCCCGCCTGCACCACACCACCACCGTGCAGGATGTGATAGAGTACATAAAGAAGAAGGCTAACTTTTGCTTGAGAGTTCAGCCTCTGGAGTCGCGCCATAACACGAATTTTAAGTCGTTTGTGGTGCGCATCCCGACCGCCAGGCTGGACACTTTCATGAAGGAGGACTTCTGGCCGCAGGGCGTGGTATACAGGCGCTTCCGAGGGGCGTTGCCTTGTGCCACCGAAATGACACAGAAAGTGCCAAATTGACTTTATACTAACGTAATATTAAGTTATATTTACTAACAATATTGTTTATACATATATTATGTATGTATCTATGGGCCATTGTTGCCTGATTATAAATTAATAAATAAAAAAATAAAATAAATAAATAATTAAAAAATATATATAGTAAAAAAAAAATACAAAAAAAAAGCCAAAAAAAGAAAAGTTTTTTTGTAGAATTGAAAATCATGCATGTAAAATTAACTGTATTTTGTTTATTGGGAATAAAAGGTTTTTATTATTATTAATAATACAAATGCGAAGGTGACTCTGGCGGTTTGTTTGTTACGATTACACACCTCAATTGCAAAATTTTGGTAAAGTCTGTTTATTCTTACTTGTCAGTAAACAGTTTTTGACAGTTGTCATACGTCTTTTAAACTCAAATCGCTGTTTAAAAATATGTTATCTTATTAAATCAAATTGTAATTAATCTATTTACATATTTCGTGTTTTTGTGTGGAAACCATTTGTTGTATTTTTAACCGACTTCATCAAAAGGAGGAGGTTCTCAATTCGATTGTATGTTTTTTTTTTTTTTTTTTTTTTTTTTTTTTTTTATAAGTGATTATTACAATAAAGAGTTAAGTGAAGATTGTTTACCAAATAGGATAGGATTTGAAGAAAAACATAATAATATTATTTACTGGCTGATATTATTCACGAAATTCCACAGAGGGCAAGTCGCGGGCAAACTGCGGAGTGCGGACCATAACAGGACAAGTATAAAATTAATAAAAATATTAAAGGCACTGTCAGTCTGTCACTTACCAAACGAATTCTCGTATCTTTTTTCTCTGCAGAACCTAACTAATATTTCGAGGCAGTGTTCCACAACGCTATTGCTTTTCAACTGCTCCAACACGTCATTCTCCAGAACCTGGAATTAAACGTCACTTAAATCACACCTAACGTTTTACAAGAACAATGTTGATTTTATTTTTATTGATCCGTCTCAAATAGTCCGTAAAAATATCAAAAAACATCTTGAAACAAGAGCTGCAGAATCTTGGTCGCTATGCGCTACATGACATGTGCGAGCGAGAGAGCTGCAGTCAGCGGTAAAATCGTTACGGAGTCTTAACTAAGAAAAGGAGGGACTGCACAACATTGCGACATGCTAGATATTTTTATTAAATTGGTACTATCTAATATTTATTTTCTTACACACCCGTAGGGCCGTAGGGGCCATAGTAATAGTAAACAAATTTGACAGGACCTTTCGCGACTGTGGCGCCAACTGGTGAGCAAAAAAACGGTAGCCCTCATTGAAGGCAGACTTGTTTTATTAAACGACAATGTTTTTTTCAACTACACTACAAGAAGTTATTTACAACTTTTATCTTAGACTGTACAAAACTGGCAGAGCTTCGGATAAGACGACCAAAAGACTAGAATTATGTAGGTATACAGTCTTTATCCTTCTTGCTAAAAATGTGTAGGATAATTTAAGCAAAGCCATTACGGACCATTTTATTTCACAACAAACCAATTTAACTCTGAAGAAAACTCCAATCTAAACGATTAAATTTTTTATACCAACCATACCTTTAATTTGGTATTGTGTGTCATGCCCTGTCATATGACATATTCGATGTGAACTTCTTCGTCATACACAGATTATACACCAGTAATGTGACATGACTGAAATTCGATCAACTGAAGCTTTTAATCAAGAATACAATAGAATCAAAGGTAAAACTCATAAAAACACTTGTTGATAAAACAAATTGTATTTTGAGATTAAAATTTCATTACAATAATATTTATTCATTAAAATAAAATAACCTACACATTTCGAATAACAATCAACCACAGAGAAAAATTCACAATTTCCATTTGAATTTTATTACTAAATTAATAGTCAATAACAACGTTTATCACGTTAAAAAATAAGTATGATTTGCAATACCAAATTTTAAAAGAAACAAAAACAAAATAAGTAGTGCCTATTCACAGTGTCTTGATTGAACAAACCATATCTGTGTAGCAGTGCACCTATATTGGTCTGAATTTGGACTCATATAACATCAAAAATGATTGTGTTTTATTTTTAATTAGTGAAAATCCTGACCTTTTTCATTTCAGATGAATAGAAAGAGGTGTACGTTAGGTAATGCACAAAACGCGCATCATAACCCACACATTCTGCTATAATAGTACATTATGAGACAAGTTAGCTTAGGTTGCTCATTGCGCACAAGGCTGTGGGTTGCAGCCCGAGCCGCAGGCGAGGGCGTAACTCAGCCGAGTGTGCAATAAGCAAAAGCTCACGAGTTTCATACGACGTTTTTCAACACATTTGCGAGGAAATAACAAAGTAATTTATCACACAGCAACAAATACGACAAAAACAAAATATGACAATTATTATGGGAAAAGGCGCGCAGGTTTTTTTTTGTTTTTTTCACACGCCCAACGCAAGAATGTTTTGCTAACAAAGGGGTGAGTGAGCATACAGCCATTACAGCCTACTTCAAAATTATAATTTTAAGTTATAAAATGCAAATATTTTAATATTTTTTAACAAAATATTGTGAATTATGAATAATTTGATAATAATAAATATTTTTTTGACTTAATTAAGGACTTACACATTTATTTATTTCAAAAATGTATATGAATTTTCAGCAGCATAAAACCTCTTTGTTGATACTAAAAAAAAATAACTGTATTACCCGGTTAAATTGGGAATGCTCTGTTTACTCGCATAGAACTTGCAGTAAGGTACTAATTTAACTTTGTAGGGTTAATTCTATTACGAACTAGTGTTTTATATATTATTGCACGCGTTTGTTATAGCTCTGTTTATGGCCCTAAAAGCGATGTAATAAGGCTCACTTTACGAGCAAGTGTGTTGAAAATAATGTAAATCCGATGTTATTCTAGTGTAATGCCCATAATATGTAAAATGATGCATCAGGAACCGCAAAATACCTACAATACGATACGAGTACAAATGATTTGCGGTGTGGTAAATGAACTTATATATTCGTCAGACTATTTTTATACATGATACTTCTACAACACAATAAAAAAGATAAGCTTTTCAACATGTGCATACAGTGGTGGACGGATTATTAGAAACACCAGTCGATTTCTATACAAACAAGGTAACTTGGAAGCCTTGGTTCTCTGCCAGGGATAGATCGAGCTGTGGTCTGATGATAGTTATCCAGGGAGTGAATGGAGGAGATCCAGATCGCTATACACAACCAACTGATCTGATCAACATTCTAAGACCCGAGGTCACCAACTACCTAAATAGCCGCTTAATTTTTGACCATCTGTTTTTGACATTTTCTCTATACATAAAAATGACAAAAACAGACGGTTAAAACTTAATCACCTGTTTTAGTGTTGGTGAACTTCAGCCTAAGAGCTGTAAGGATCAGAGTACAGTTCGATCAATCCCTGGCGGAGAACCAAGGCCTCAAAGTTACCTTGTTTGTATGAAAATCGACTGGTATTTCTAATTATACATGAACCACAATCTAATTTAATACGACGCTACATAAATTTAAAAGACGTGTCATAAGTCTTTACTGTCAAAAACTGTTTACAAAAAGGACAAGTAAACAAGATAAACAGACTATACTAGAATGCTGATAAAATGACTGGATCTTATAGGGAGATCCATGTTGTAAGTCTATGGAATAACTAGATAAAAAGATACAAAGCTCTTTTATTTATTTGACGATATTGACGATTAATAATGTTGAAAATACACATAATTGATGATGAAGTTCTCATACCCAGCAGTGGGCGTCTTATGGCTAAAATGAAGATCCTTAGATCCGACTATTAGTTGGCATTTAAACCGCGGCGGGATCTTTTCCACTCGCGTGATGAATTCAACCAAAGAGCTTTCTTAGAGCTAATCTTTATTAATAAATCTTAAAAACCGGTTTATAGGCACGTAATATGGGCGCAGCCAGTCTAGAAAGTCTAGATTTGCATATAATGCGCACCGGAAAAAAACTAAAAAAAGCGCTGGCGATTGTAGTAGTTTTTTTAGAAAGTTTATAATTTTCGAACTCCCTCAATTTTCAGTGATGTTTTGAATACTACTGAACTGAATAGTACCTATGACGTGAAAATTGGTAGCGTAATAATTATAAATGCGAAAGTAACTCTGTCTATCTGTTTGTTTGTTTCTTTGTTAAGTGTTCACGATTGTATCTTGGAGAAGGGCAATTGGATTCCCACGAAAAATAAAATTCTTAACGCAAGCAAGTAAATCTATCTAAGTATATCTAATAACAAAGTAAATTGTGATTTATTTATTGTCGCCGCTATTCTCGTAATGCATAATTATTCATAGTCAATCAACATTTTAAGTACCTATATTATGATCACAACTAATATTAAAAGTTTTTTTCGTTTCTAACACGAAAAAACAATTAAATTTTGTCACTCAGTGAGATGTACATAATAATGTAGGTACTTAAAGTGGCGGTCACATAATTAAAGACACCAGTCGAATTCCATACAAACGAGTTAATTTTGAAGCCTTGGTTCTCCGCCAAGGATTGACCTGTGATCTGATGCTGGCTATCCGGATAGTGAATGGAGGAGATTCAGATCGCTATACACACCCTACTGATCTGATCAGATGTGACCGCCACTTTACATGTAATAAAACAAAGTTTGCTCCAATACACAGTAGTAATTAATGAAAAGCTTTGTTGTTAATCATGTCAAAAATAACATAGCAGATGCGTCACGCACGCCACTGATATCGCAAGGTAGTATCAGAAAATACACAATTCACTTATTTACTACAGACACGAAAGTAGCTTACATTGTATCGATGATTTTCGTTTTGTCATTAATAGTACGAGTACAATCAATCTATCGCGTTTTATCTTAAGGGGATTACTTCGCTACACTAGCGCCGCCAATGGAAAAAAATAGTGCTTAAATAAAAACGAAATTATATTTGTGTTCTTCTAGTGTACTCCGAATAAGCTTTGTTGTACTTTTTATCGTTTAAACAATATTTTATAACCTGTCGTTCAGTTGTCGTTTAGTTTATTGCTAAACGACAGACTAGAAAATATAGTTTAAGCGATAAAAAGTACCACAAATCTTATACGGAGTAGGTACACTAGAAGAACACAATTCACAATTTCGTCTTTATATAAGCATTATGTCATAAACGCTTTTAAGTACAAAATTATGATAAAATTCTTTACATTCTCATTAAAATTAGGTAAGTACACAATTTTTATACTAATCTGCTTGCCTCAAACGACGTTGTAAATATATTAACTTCATAAAATAATTTCTCACAATCACATGTCAAGTCTTCTTTACACACCCCAACCTAGATCTTAGCTAAACGATTGACTCAGGCAGTCTTATAATTTGGCGAAATTAAAGCTACTCTCTCTCAGACTTTAGGGGTTTGAAGCTTAGCCATATTCCTCCTTTATTCTTCAAAAGTACGCTGCGTGGGTCATATTGGATGGTTGGCGTGGTGCGGGCGCTGGGTTCTACAGAAAAAGTACTCAGCAGAGTCGCCAACCCAGCAACCACCGTCAGCTGAGCGAAGCGAGCACCTGGGAGGAAACACACCCTAATTATTATCGGTTTTGAAACTTTTTACCATTATCGAATAATGATCACCACTATTTTAATAATATTAGCTATTTCACGAGTAATGTTTTAATAACATCGGCTAACGTTTTGAATAGAGATCACTTCATAAATCAATATTGTAATAACAATGGAGTCGTCGAAATAACAGCATTGTCGTTGTTATAAATTCAAGTTATCATCATCACATTTAGTTCAATCAGGTGTCCTGAAATTTAAGTCTACTAGATCAAAAAAAGACTTACCCGGACAACTTCTAGGTCCATCGCCGAATGCAAAGAAACCTGGCGGGTTCAAATCATCTCGGAATCTATCCAGGTCAAACTTATTTGGATTCGGAAAATATTGTGGATCCTTTTGTATGCAACATATGGGTATTAAGACTGGGTCTTTAGCTTTTATCTTCAAATCGGTCCCCGTTAGTGTACAAGGCGTCGTGCAGAGCCTCGTCGTCAAAGGAGTTGGCGGGTGCAGTCGTAGTGTTTCAAGAACTGTCTGTGTAGTCAAACGCATTGCGCTTACGGCCTCATACGTCAACGAGCCGTGCCTTGCTAAGCATTCCACTATCTCATTCCTAATGCGATCTTGTGAATCTTTATCCTTAGCTAATTCGAATAAACAAAACGACAAAGTAGTCGAAGAAGTTTCCAATCCAGCGAGCATGAATATGAACGAATTGGATGTTATCAGTTCATCCGTCATAACAAACGCGGTGTCGGTTTTTTGCACGTTCAACATAAGCTGCAGGAAGTCATTTCGCTCCACTCCAGTTGCACGTCTGTCTGCTAGCACTTGTTTTATAATTAAAGTAAAAAATGCTTCCACGTCTGGTGAGTAAGATTTGAGATTCAACAATTTAAACAATCTCGGAAAAAATGCTCTACAGTAACGTTTCAGAATGGTGGCACGATCGACTCTGAACATTTTTGAGGACATTTTTAAAAACGGTGAATCGGCATTTTTAAGTGATCCTGGGTCTACACCAAACGCACAACTGCCTATAACATCAGTCGTGTATCTACACATCAGCTTTGGAACTTCAATTTCATCTGAGCACTCATCTAGTAGAACAGTCTTCAGAGACTGTGCACAGTCTGCTATTAACGGAAACATTGCCTTCATTTTGGCACTAGAAAAAGTAGGGGTAACTATATTTCGCATCGCCTTCCAGTCAGCACCACTCATGTTCGCCAAGTTTCTTAGCAACGGTTCTCGTTTAGTGTCAGTCGATACAGACACCCGATCACTAAAATTTGAAAACTCTGTCGCAAAAACATTTTTTGCAATATCTAGATCGATTAACATCAATGTCGGCCTCCGAGCTTGATAAATTCCCACGTATTTTTCATTGCGAAATTTATCGTAAAAATATTGTAACATGGAAGCGTAACTTTTACGCATCATAAATATTGGGCCGAAATTTCCAAATATCGGACACGGTTCTTGGTAAGGAACATTCTTCATCATCCAATATTTTCTACCATTTGTAGAAAAGTGGAAAAGTGTTAGTAAAACTGTTAAAATGATTACAACCCATAACAGGATTAGAGTAACGGTAACGAACATTTTGGCGGAGTTCACTGATCAACATTGAGCACAAACGTATTGCTGGTTATCGAAACGCCGGTGTATGCTCGAGTATGCCGGCTTTCTTGTGAGTAAATAAACGATAGGCACGCACTCGGCGCGCGGCGAGCGGGGACTGGCGCGGCGTTGGCGATGGCGGATCGCTGTGGCGGTGGCGGCGCCTGCGGGCGGCGGTCACTCACCAATTGATGTGTATCGCGACCGCGCGCCGAGATAAACCTAGCCCACTAGAGGCACTCAAGGCCACACTTCACACACTTGTTGACGTACTACAACGCCCGTGACTCGAATGTATCCACACTCTACGTTTTACGGCACCCATTGTATGCAGAAAGAATAAGTTATATATTTCGCATTATGCATTCGATGTAAGTACTCTCGCGGAGAACACTTGACAGGAGAGGATATAAAAAAAATATCAAATTGTATACTAACATAGCTTGGCATGGCTCTCATCAATTCATCACTCTGACAAGTATGTTAAGCCAAATAAGGACTGAAGTCTCAAAATTAATCACAATTATTCACCTTTTTACTCGCCTCAACTCGGTAAGAATTAATCATCTTTGTATAGGAGCATACTTACTTTTGAAACAAAATATCTAATCAATAATCACAAACGTGGTTTAGTAATAAGATTGTCTTCGAAACGCAATCAGAATGCATATAAACATAAACAATGACCATACTGATATAAATTAATGTTTTTGTAAACAATGGGTCATACATATTTCACTACCAGTAACCAATGCTAATGGAACTTTGTTATTGTTACATAATAAAGTTTCATGTACTCGTATATAGGGGTAGATATATAGATATTTGAATAAAGTGTCAATAAATTTGAAAACAAAATATCTGACGAAGTTCACCATCACCATTCACCATACAGAAACTATTTAAAAAGTGATCATAATAATAGTGTGTGTTTTTATCATTTATTGCAATTGACAATTACTACTTTGATTCGATCGAAACCTGGGCGGTGCTGCAGTCTCTCCAAAGGTGCCAAGTGGACTATAGGTATATCGAGGTGTTGAGGTACTTATACAGAAATGCCACCATGTCGATCAGAGTACAGAGCACAAATCCTATCCAACTACAGCGTGGTGTGAGACAGGGAGACGTTATTTCTCCGAAACTGTTCACAGCTGCGTTGGAGGACATCTTTAAGCTCTTGGACTGGAAGGGACTCGGCATCAACATTAATGGCCAGTACCTAACACACCTTCGTTTTGCCGATGACATAGTCCTTATGGCTGAGACCATGGAAGATCTGAACACAATGCTCGAAGATCTCCGTAGTGCTTCCCAAAGAGTGGGTCTCAGGATGAACATGGATAAGACGAAAATTGTGTCAAATGCCCATGTTGTACCCTCTCCAGCTCATGTTGGCAACACTACACTTGAAGTTTTTGGCCATTACGTATACCTAGGACAAGCAATCCAGTTAGGTAAGTCCAACTTCGAGAAAGGGATCTCTTGTCGAATCCAACTCGGGTGGGCAGCATTCGGGAAGCTTCGAAAAATCTTCGCGTCCGAATTACCTCAGTGTCTCAAGACGAAAGTCTATGAACAGTGTGATCTGCCAGTGATGACTTACGGCAGTAAAACGTGGTCGCTAACTATGGGTCTAATAAGGAGGCTCAAGGTCACCCAGCGTGCAATGGAGAGAGCCATGCTCGGCGTTTCCCTGCGTGATCGAATCAGAAACGAAGAGATCCGCAGGAGAACTAAAGTAACCGACATCGCTCGAAGGATTGCTCAGCTGAAGTGGCAATGGGCGGGACACATAGCGAGAAGAACCGATGGCCGTTGGGGCGGAAAGGTTCTAGAATGGCGACCGCGCACCGGACGGCGCTTCGTGGGTAGGCCCCCGACAAGGTGGACCGACTATCTAAGGTCGCGGGAAGCCGCTGGATGCGGGCAGCGCAGATCGTCGTGGAGATCCTTAGGGGAGGCCTATACCCAGCAGTGGGTGTCGTGCGGCTGATATGATGATGATGATGATGATGATGATGAATGTTTGGAAAAAATCCATACTTAAATATTTATTTTCTTTATGAAAAATACAAATAGGTACTTAATAAAATATTTTTAAAGTTTTTTGAAGTCAGTTTTGTTTTTTTTGTTAATTTGAGATTTTTGCATTCACAATGCTATTTTTATACAATACTAAATGATACATTAGAAAAAATACGACGCGCACTAGATCAATTCTCGGACGGGTTCGAACCTTTGGATATCCAGAGCATTGAACCGGATATCCAAAGGTCGCGGGTTCGATTTCCGTCCGAGAATTGATCTGGTGCGAGTCGTATTTTTTCTAATACCTATATCATATAGTCAGTTTTCTTTTTTGATATAAAGGTTTTATTTTTTATTATAAGTAAGTATTTTGCATAAAGAGTATGTATGTATTTTTTCAAACAGTAGTAGTGTATATGTCGTCGGAACTGTGTCTTGTTGGAGCGACATCTTGTCGGAGCTAGGGCTTGTAGGAGCTCGGCCTTGTCGAAGCTCGGGTTGTCGGAAGTTGTCCGTCCTGACGGAAAAGTGTCTTGTCGGAACAAAGCTTTACATTCGGTGTCGCCATGAGATTAGAGTTGTCCAGCTCGGCCAATTTAGAAAACGATTTTTACTAATTGGTCTGGATGCTTGTGGTAACATCATTGTTTCTGATTTCCATTATACTGTGCTGTGCTGTAGCTACTTACTTTGGTTGGATCGGGTACATGTGTGTGATGTTGTCCAATATATTTATTGTGTAAGTATATTTATGATTTGATTGCAATGAGTACCTAACCAAATTATCGCTGTTGGTGGTCGTAATCAGAATGTAGTGTACTAATATAACCACAACATAAATATTCATTGCGCGCAGCGCAATAACGTGCGGTAGGTATAGTCGAAAGAACGATAAACCGATGATAAAATGAACAACGATAAATCTCAATAGTAATTTTAAGACAACAAAACTGACCAAATGCATGTTCGACAACTTGTCGTGTGGGAACAAACATGTTTATCTAATTTAATACAGTCTATTTTCTGAAGTCAATCTTACAGAAAAATAGTTGTTTGGTATAATGAGTTACTCATTATCTGAATTAGAATATCGCAATGCAATCATGTAATTGTTTACTAACTAAAATAGTAATGTGCATTTTCAAATAAACAACAAAGAGCGCATATAACGATCGGTTCTCAAAATACGACCGTTTGTTTTCCATAGCCTTAAAAAAACTAAATCTAGAACCAAGACTAACCATATTATGTGTGTCGCTTACATCGTATGCTTTGTATGTTTCAATAACGATGAGTTATATGAAATCGTGAAATTATTGGTATAGCAATATAGCAAAGCAAATAAACGCATCCAATTTACAATCCTATCGTATGTAAACTCGGCCGCTCGAAACAACTAATACTTTTATGAGACGTTCGAACTGTAAAGCCAAAATAGTTTATTGGGTCTAGTCTAGACTGCCAAACATCATCGGTTTGCAAATACGAAAAAATATCCATTGAATTAAAACAATAAATAGGTATTGACATGACACCCGGTAGTAGTAGATTTTTCTCTTCAAACTTTTGCAAACCAAATCATTTTCTTGCTATAAATAATCAGTGTGACCAATTTAGAGTAATTTTTCAGTCGAATCATCTATTACATAAGTCTTTGTATCGAGTAGTACTCACATCGCAGTGCGGTGACGCGCGCGCAGTGACTGCGGTAAGGAGATCCGCTGCAGCCGCACGAACTATGTTCGCTTCTCGAGTCTCCGCGAAAATCTGCGCAGCACATTGCGCCAGAGAGGATTCTTCGGTAGCTATATAAAAAAAACAATGTTTAATGAAATAAAACACATTTTAACGGATACTAAGCGCGGTTTTACTGTTTTACGTGTCCGAGTCCCCCGTGACCACGGCAGCTGCAAAAGTGCCGAAACGTCCAACTAATTACCAAAGTACTTTCAATAAAACCGCGGTTGTATCCGTTAAAAAGTATTTTTCAATACAGTTGCTCGAAAATGTAAGTTTACGATAACAGTCGAGCGTGCGGAAAGTTGATTTTACCGCACGCCGTGCGTTTTTGTTTACGGAGTAGCACAGCGTGCGGAAAGTTGATTTTACCGCACGCCGGCGCCGTGCGTTTTTGTTTACGAACGTTTTTTTTAATTTCTACTAGCTTCCGCCCGCGACTTCATCCGCGTGGACAGTAGAAAAATATTGCAACCAGTTTAAAATGACCCCTTTAGTGTATGAAAGCTAGTACTACCGAGAGTTCAAGCTGTTTCTCTGGTTCCACCCACCCAAATTTGATGAAACAATGCTTAGATTTTAAGTTGGACCTCAATCTACTAAATCTAAAAATTCATCAAAATTCGTTTAGCGGTTTTTGCGTAATTCGCGCACAAATATTTAGAATTTTACAGTTTTATTATATGTATAGATTACAATTTCAGCAGTACCTATAATGTTTTCTCGCAAATGTATTGAAAAACGTAGTATGGCACACGGTTGTTAAGGTTTTTTAAAACTCGTGACGATTATAAACCCTCGCCTACGGCTCGGGCTTATAAAACGTCAACTCGTTTTAAAAACCTCCTTACCAACCTTGTATCATAAACTACTATTATCTACACTCACATCGTAATGTTCCAAATATGAATTCAAAAAAGGTAATATAAATACGTACTTTATTTTCGTGGACACGAAAAATTAAAAAAAAAACTCATTACGATGCAGTCAACTGAATCATAAAATAACTTTTTTTCTCATTACGATACAGGGCAAATCCAAGAAGTAGGCAGTGCCGTGATATTAAAAAAAAACAACGATATTTTCCCACACATTTTCCATGATTAAAATGCACTCTATGGTGATCGATGACATTAGTGCGATTAGTTTGCAGGGTTGCGTTTAGAGGCTTAGAGTGCGGTTGTTTGGTTTTTGGCTCTAAGGTTCGGAACGACCAAGAACTTTAAATGACATTAATAGTACAAATTCTTCGTTTTCCATTTGGAATGCGATTAATTAACATTTCCTTTATTCTAAATGAAATGAAATCTGTTTCTGAGGAGCTTACCATGAATATTTTAAAAAATTAGACACAAAAACATCAAAATACAAAATAATGTCAAATGGCATTGACATTTTTACTATAGACAAACGTCAGCGTTTTTAAACCACCGATTTTGATGGTTAAAAAGTTGCAACGCTCTGACGTTTGAAACGGGAAAGCTGTTACAACCGGAAGTCACGCTCTAATGTTTAGAACGCCGTTAGAGCATTCGGTTGCACTCGGAGCGTAGGTTCTGAACGCAACCCAGTGCACTCATCTCATTATTTTTTTTCTAATGGAATGCGCGCCATTTTTAAAGCTTTACAAAAGTGTTTTGATTTCAATTTTAACATTTTGTTATAATGAATTTCGTAGGTTTTTTTAATTCTTGATTTAAAATGTGAAGAAAATTTGACTCTGCTAGATATTTTAGATGCAGCTAAGGAAATGACTTATTACAAGGTAATACCTAGCTAATACAAACAATGTCTCACTCTCTTTTCTAACGTTGATCTTTTATTTAGTAGGTTCAATCCTAAATGTATGAGTGTAGATAAAGTAGTGTATGAAACTGCACATAACTAGGTATTAAAACACTCGTGTGATACTATTAAAAACCTCGCCTACGGCTCGGTTTTTAAACACACACTCATGTTTTAATACCCCTCATTATGTGGCAGTATCATAAACTACTATTATTTCATGTCTAGTGAGCGCGTAAGCTTGAGAGGTGAACACTGTTTAAGTTGGTTAAATTAAATTATTATTATTATTTTCTAGATTTTTTTTTTTGGTTTTTGTCATGATATAATCGTGATGTAGTGTGGTAAATGGTAACTATACGAAAAGTTGGAATGTACGAATGATTTTTCCAGCAGTCAGAAATTATAGATTTTTATGGTTTGTATTTATTTTCTTTCACCTCACCTAATGTTAAGTGACGATAAGGCCGAAAGTATAAATAATCGCACTACACCCGGGGTCCTTACCACTAAGGAACTGGGTATCTTACCTCTAACTGCCGGAACACAACAATTTTTAAAGTGGTAGCTAGCCAGGCTGACTTGAAATAAGCCCTACCACCAACCAAGTTGTGTTGTGTATGTTCCAGATTTCTTGTGATTCACATAAAAAATGGCGTTTTGCTAAAGCTTAAGGTTAATAGAGTTTATTCCTGTGACCAAAAATGTATTATTTCGAGCTACTCTGTGCTTCGGAAGGCACGTTAATTCGTTGGTCAAGGCTGCATTTGCAGTCGTTGACACCCACCAATCCGCATTGGGCCCGCGTGGTGGGTAATAGCCCATCCTCCTTATCCACCCATAAGGAAGGCCTGTGCCCCAGCCCCAGCAGTGGAAACGTTAAAAATGGGTGATGGTCAATGTTCTAAAAAATGCCTAAAAGTCTGGAACGGGTGATAGGAAAATATAGATGATTCAAAAGTACATAATAATTAAGTTTATTTGAATAAAGCTTATTTGACTCTAAATAACACACGTTCACTCACCCTGCAGCAAATGCGGCATCAATTTGGGGTAGTGCGCAAGCGCAGCGACGGTCCTCAGCGCGGCCGCACGCAGCGGCGCGCACGGCCCGCGGCTGCCCGCCGCCACCGCGTACACTACCTCCAAGTGGAACACTTCCGACCACCTCTGTTGGCAATACCATAGAGTTCAATGCCATACAAAAGGAACACACTGAATAGTAGTGACCAGGGCCGAACCGCCTAATTATTCGAACTTCGGCAGGTCTGCCAAATTTCAAATTAAAACAAAGAAATCAAAGTAAAGGAATTTTGTATTGTACTATTTGTTGAAGTTATTTGGAAGATATCGATGTTCGTGTGACATCATGAATTGGGGTTTACCATTTTGGCCCAATGAGGATCAGTAACAGGTTTGAATCCTATAGTTTTATTGATATAATATAAAATCATATTAATAGCTATGAAACTTAGTGAAAGATTTTTTGAAATCCGTTCAGAAATGGTAGAGTTATTAAGGGTTTGAAGGAAATGCCGAGCTCAATGCAATATGTGCTTTATCACGTACGGTATAAGGTTCGCGTATGTCGCGTTTTTTTTTTTGACGAAATCACGAATACAAGTGTGAAAACATATTTGTTAAATAAGCAATCACACTTGTAGCGTTTAATTTATTAAAGTGTTTTGATAAACGGATTCGTGGAATGATTTCCATAAGGAAAATGATTGTATATAATAAGTACAAGACTTGTATGTTTTGATGAACCAGTACCCTACTGCCCCCTTCCCCCTTCAACACGCCTCCTAAATCACAACCAAATGAAGAGACTTAGGCCCGTATTTATAAACCGCTCTCAACGGTGAGAACTATCTTGAGATCATATTTGAGATGCTCTTCTTATAGGAACAGCATCTCAGATATGATCTCAAGGGTTGAGAGCGGTTTATAAATACAGGCCTAAGACATCAATATCACCTGCACCGGTACTCCTTCTTCTTTCGCTTGCCGCAGCAACGCGAGCAGTGACAGGATAGCATCGAGCCTGCACGCTTGCCCCTTCCGCCCGCCCCCCGACGCGCACCCACTGAGCGTGCTCGCCACTACGCGCATCGTTAACACAAGCGTGTCTTCAGACAGCTTGCAGTATCGGGAGTGGAGGATGTATCTGATGCAACGCATCAGATCGTTTAGGTAACCTGTATAAATACAACAAAAATAAAAAACCGGTCAAGCAAGAGCGAGTCGGACTCGCGCACCGAGGGTTTCCGTACCATCATAATAAATACACTGCAGAGCTGTAGAATAATAAAATTATTATTGCAGTATTAGGTCAGCACCATCTCTTGGCCGATAGTGGAACTATTTTTTTTCTTAGTCCAGCGCCATCTCTTGACCGTTAGTGGTACTAAATAATTTTTTCTTGGGTCAGGGCCATCTGTTGACTGGTAAAGGAACGAATAAATTTTTTGTTTGTTTTAAGTGTGTTATATTGAGACATCGTTTTATTTTTCCTGTAATCTTTACATAAACTATCACATAGAATTATTTCAGATTTTTCTCTTTGCAAACTTCGGAGATAAGGGGGAAAACGGTTTTTTTTTTACTTTTTTCATCATAAGTCGAAAACTATGCGGCCTACAAAAAAAGAAAAAAATGATTTCAAATGTGCAAACAGCGCTCTTTCATATGATACCCCACATGCCCTATTCGGCCCACTTAAAATTTTTAAGACCCCTTTTCAGTCCCTGTTGTAAAAAAACTATTTTTTTTTATTTCTTTCTTATTTGCAAAATAGTTGGACAAAGGTCATCTTAAACTATTCCAAATTTCAAGTTGATACCATTAGTAGTTCTCGAGATATCCAGCTGTGACAGACAGACAGACAGACTGAGTCCACACCATAAGGGTTCCTTTTTACCGTTTTGGTACGGAACCCTAAAAAGGGATAAAAGTTATTTCAATAAGTTAGATGTACACTTCATCTTATCAAGCTCTAGAAATGAAAAGTACTAAAGTATACTTACAATATTATAGTATTAAAAGGAATACTGACCAACTTGAAATAATTTATGTATGTATGGCTTTTAAGTCAAACAACATTAACATAAATCCTAATAAGTACAAATTATTAGTCATAAACACAAGAGCGTATCAGTACAAGTCAAATTAAGGTCAGTATTAATGTATCGCACTTTGATTCCTACTAATAGGTAATATTAGCTTTCAAACTATCTGGAATAGCAATAATTTATAGTAAACATAAATATATTATGAGAACATAAATACTAATGTAAAGTGACATTTGAAATTATTTATCAAATACATAAAACTTTCCTTCAATGTAGCCATAAATAATTTAGGTCACTCAAGTCGAGGTTAGATAATAGTTATGTTGCTTTAAAAAATGTAGTAGAGAAAAGTACCTAAAACGTGAAAATTCTTCAAGTCGATTCTTTCCAAACAAGAGAGCATGATCTTCAATAAACTCTCTAGTTTACTGCTGTCGTAGTCTTCATGCTCGAGCCTCTTGACACAGCGTTGTAGTACTTTTACTATGTGTATGTGAAGTTGGGTCACTTCAATGCTCTCTTGCGCAGTCTGTTGAGGCAGCAACTGGTCGCGGCTCAGTAAGGATATAACGGTCATGTCGGTATCGATGAACGAAGACTTGATCCATGACGTTACACCATCTAAGAGACGAGATGATTGTCATTTGTCAAATTGAATGGAAGTTGAAAAAAAAAACATGGTAGTTGTTAATATTTTTAGAGCCAAATTCCAATTGTAAATCTTTCGCAAATTCCAATAGTACTTCGAATCGACACTAGGGCCCGTATTTATTATTAACGTTGAGAGTTATCTTGAGAATGATCTCAACTCAACAATATGAACTTGAGATGATCTTCTTATAGGAACAGCATCTCAGGTATGATCTCAAGATAGCTCATAACGTTGAGAGCAGTTTATAAATACGGGTCTTAGTAGCCATTAGCAAGCATTGCAAATTAATTATAAGGCTAAGATGCTGAACAGAACTTTTACATTAAAAATATTTTTCAAAACTTGGATACTAGGTACACACACACTCAAGATTTAAATTCTAAACCTACTGACCTATACAGTTCCGTTGAATTAAGTCTATTAGGTACATAGAGATTTTGTACATACGATGCGAGGATTTATACAGGGTTATTTTTAAGTCACTATCCAAATTTTAAGGAAGTGTTCAGTCCAAGAAACTGAAATAATCCTCCAAGAAATACGCCAAAATGTTGTTCATCTCTTACTAAACTGATCACGTGATCTCTTTGATTTGTATAACCCGCGCGCGATGAGAATGGTATAATACCTTTTGGAACTGAGACGCGCACGGTACCGCTAACGCGGCAGCGCGGCGCTGTACACTACTGCTTTACAGTCTTTTTCAATTCACTTTGACAAGGTCCCTTACCATTCTCATCGCGCGCGGATTATACCTATGGTTAGTCTTTTTTTACATATTTGGCCCAATGTTTCTTATGCCGGCTTACCACGTTGGCCACAATATTGGCAAAATCGTACGTTGCAAGTTTTGTAACAAATGCTTCAAACAGATTCTTTTAAGCATCAACGAACGAACCATTGGCCAAGGTTTGGGCCAACAACGTGAGGAGCCGACAGAAAAACAAGTTTAATTTCAAGGAATGGACGGATAGTGACTATCAAATAACCCTGTATATCTCAAACTTAGTAGAAAATTGGCCCATTTTTATCATAACAAATATTCTAATCCTAATAAAAGGGGTATCTTATCATAATAATGGAATTAGGAATTACAGACACATAAATAGTTATTAGGATTATACTTCGTGATTTGGATTATTAGATAACATAAGTGAGATAGAAATGAAATCAGTTAGTACCTGCTTACATTATCATTTTTACACATACATGTACTTAGATTGTATAATAGCATAGATAATATAATACTATATTCTAGTAATAGTAAATAACAAAAATATGTCAGTTTTTGATACAATGAACGCCTTGTGTCCAATTTAAACCCATTACTAAATATTTTGCGGCAGGGGTGACACCGCTGCCTGGCCTAATATAAAATGCTTGATCATTCGTTCAGACTCCTTTGATGCTTTGCAGAATAGACCACTTAAACCCGATAAATGTATTTCGTTCTTTTAAAAAGGTAACGAATACGTACATACTATTAAACTTACCCGCATCAGGCATACATTCCATGTAAGCGATGATGAAATGCATCAGAGCTACCAGTAGCGCTGTGTCGCACGACGAAGCCGGTGGTGCGCGCAAGAACCGACGTATGTGTTGCCATGGCAACGCTGCGAACTCACTGCCTGTTGATGACCAGGGCAGCAGATGGATGTAACTAGTAAAATAGAGACAATAGATAAGAGATTTATAACAATATAATATAATAAAATTTATTTGCCAATAATAAGTAACATGTGTTTACAACAATCATATAACAAGTGCATTTATTTATTACCTAACATGGATTTTTTTCATTTTATGTAACTCAGTATTCATAACGATAGCTTTCAATATGAGAACCTGTGTAATTGTGTATGTACGAATTGTACGATTGTACGTATGAGTACATCCACCACCAACTTATAAACACGAGACGTTGGCGTCGCAATAAGATTATTTAATATAGATATATTACCGCAGCAATGGGCAAAAAGTCATAAAGTGTACATACACTAACCCAAACCGAAGGCCAAACCGAAACCGTTTGCCATAGAGAGGCTGGACTTACATAATTAGAAAGCATACTATCAAAAATGTATATGCTTTTGCACATATATAGGTTTTGTTTGCGGTCTAAAAACAACACAACCCATGCGAAATTAGCGTTTCAATAATAATTATAAGATTATCGGTGTAGGTCTAATTAGGAAATTTTAACACAGTGCTGTAAATGTGACTCAGCAGACACAGACAGAGTTCGCATTTATAATATTATTATAATATTAAGTATTTATAATTATATTTTATACTTATAAGTATGGTTTCATTAATAATGGACCTATTTCTGTTGTGTTTAGGGGTGAAAGAGCTTAAGAAAGAGTTAATTTAACCTTTCGAATTTAAAAATGTGTAATAAACACTTGGCATCTGGCAGATTAGCAACTTTCTGTTTATAATAAAAGTCAAAATCTGTAACGAATAGTACCTATGCAATATATTATAATTTTACCTTTCCAATAGACACAGGGCATCATTGACTTGCGCATGCGACGTAGCATTCTCCATCGCCAATAACGCAGTAGTGGCCGTATGCTGCGGGCAGGCCGCCCTGAGCAAAGCGCGGTCGTGATTGGTCGGCTGCAGGGAGAGGGGCGCGGGGGGAGGGGGCGCACCGCGGGCCACTCGCCCCGCCCCCTCGTACGCGCACCACCAGCGCACGCGCAGAGCACCGCGCCATTCCTCGCTACTCGCTAACCATTCTAGAGAGGAATTCAGTAACCTTAGCAAGAAAATCTATAGACCGTAAAAGTGTGACGTCACATTGGCGGAATTTGCCCTCCGGACCATCTGACCACCAAATCTTATCACCGGCAGTGGTCAGTTGAAACGAAAAAAATATCATCTGACCACTGGAGGTGAACTGGAAGCGATTTATTCCTAATTCATCACCAGTGATGAAGTGGGATTTTTTTTGTTTCAACTTACCACCGGTGACCTTTTGGACCATCTGACCACCGATATTTTGGGTAAAAACAAACATCTGAAGAATGCAAGTTTCTCTTTTTGAGACATGGAATTACACCCAGGAGCAAAACAAGTCTTTGTTTGTTTTTACCCAAATTTACGTCTCATAGCTTCCACGGTATATTAAGATCAAATAAAGATAAATGACATGCTGGAGGCACGCAGCCCTGAGTAGAACTCGGTCGTGATTGGTCGGCTGCAGGGAGAGGGGTGACGGGAGAGGGGGCACGCTGTAAAATTTTCGGTACAAAATTGCTCGGTTCGATTTCGATAGACAGCCGTGTAAAAAGAACAATTCACATTTTTTACAGGCCTCAAGTCTCAAAACATTGATCCCTACCCAGCGGGGATGTCAGTAGAGATATATGGAACAGGGGAATATCGTACACATGATTGCAAATTATATTAAAACTAAGCCTAAAATATTTTAATATACGTGAAAAAACATACTGGCACCTGCAAAAACACATACAACAACAACTATATAACGTACCAATAGAAGAATGCTCAGCATTAGGGCTAGTATGCCAATAACTGTTCGCTTTAAAAGGCAGGGTTGTCCTCAACGTGACGCACGCAGGCAGGGCTGGCACTCGCTTCCTCTCAGAATCCAACTCTTGAAGGGCGAAGCCCGACCACGCTACCAAAGCTAGCACTTGCGCCGACATTAATACCGCCGAATCGTTCGCTGGGAATACTAATATTACTGGGAACAAACGAAAAGTATATTATTTGAGGATCAAAAAGACCTCTTAAGAAGAAGAAGAGCCTCTTAGTTTGACTCGCAAAATAATGTTTGGTTCGCGGGAAAAAATAGAAATAGAAACGTTTATTAACAACACACAAAATAAAAGAAAACAGTACCTATACAATTAAACAAGAAGAGATAAATAAATACATATTAATTCTACGTTATTAAAACAGAAAGTGTGGTGCTAATGGGCCCTGCCTCACATAATTAACTTCTGGGTCATTCTTTGATGTATACAGAATGACCAGAAGCACTGATATTCTGATAGGGCCAAAGGAGCGATTGGAACACATAATTAATTATACAATAACAAAAACGGATACTTATTTTAGACACATTTTTGAGATTACAACCAAAAACAACGATGTCATGCAAGAAATAAAATGTCTTAGGCACTAGGGAACACAATAATTAGCACAAGTAAAAAAAAAGTAGCTGTGAAAAAAACAACATTGAACAAGTAAGCAAGTAACTATTTGTGACCATCAACCGTTTTTAATGTCCCTACTGCTTAGGCACAGGCCTTCCTTATAGGTGGATATGGAGGTTGGGCCATAAATAACATAACCCACCACGCGGATCCAATGCGGATTGATAGGTGTTAACGACTGGAGGTCGTGATAGTAAATTTTTGGTCACCTATTCCATGACCGACCCTTGCAAAAGTCGCATAACCCCCGCAATCGCTGGGCCAGGCGTTTTAGATTAAAACAGTCTATTAATCCCAGTTCGGATTGTCCTTTCCCATAGGATTCCCGTCACAGAAAGACGTTACTATTATTATTTATTCTATGTTAAAATAAAGCGTACTCACCCCTTAACAATAAGGCGGGCAGATCGGTGACTTTGGCCAAACTGTGCCGACTCACAAAGCAGACGCTATTGAGTATGGAGACGCAACTAATGGCACATTCCGGGTAAGCTAAGTAGTCATCCACCATCAGAGACATCCTGCAATTAAAGTGTTAATTATACAACGAATATAGAGCGATTATAATGAATGTTTCTTGGCGTTAGTACATTTTAATAAAAACTAATCAAATATTTTATCTGTATATGATTTTGCTCGCAACAGTCACAATCGACTGGTCGTCTTTTTATAGCCAGGTCATAAGATTTCAGAAAGCAAGAGGTAGAATCTAACATCAGTCACTTAAGGACAATTATTCTGCTCGTTTTATAATATAAGTCATTGGTTTAAATAACTCAACACTGCTACCACCACTCTCAATCCGTTATTGCTCAGGAATGCGTCGTGCGTTTCCTGCTGCCGCAGCAGTAACGCTATCTGCTGCAGTGCTGCAGCGTGTTGCGCCGCAGCGAAGGCTCCAGCATTAACTGCCTGTCGCTATAATCGTAATGTCAGTACTCAACTCTGTACAACTGACCTCAACACTGCTACGACCACCCTCAACCCGTCGTTGCTCAGGAACGCGTCGTGCGTTTCCTGCTTCCGCCGCAGCAGTACTGCTAATTGCTACAGCGTGCTGCGCCACAGGCCAGAGGTCGTATTTCTCAACCAATTCAGACAGTTTTTGTTTTTTTTCGAAAATAAAATCACATTTCAGCAATTTAGAAAAATGATCAAAAACGTCATAAACGCGAGGTCTACAGCGGACAGAGCCACTAGTTGTAGAACGGCTTACCTTCCGCTATAATTTCACCCCTCGCCACTGGTACTCAGTACAACCTACCTCAACACTGCTACGACCACCCTCAACCCGTCGTTGCTCAGGAACGCGTCGTGCGTTTCCTGCTGCCGCAGCAATACTGCTAATTGCTGCAGCGTGCTACGCCGCAGCGAAGGCTCCAGCGTAGGTTGCACTGTCTCTCTGGTTACGTACTCAGTACCATGTTCGTCAAGGATTATGTCTTGTTTTAGTACGTCCAGGATTTGTAGCAAGCCCGTTATCTAAAAGGGATATATCATAAATCAAGAAGTCGATAAATAATGAAAAACGCTAAAGCTGTAAATTAATAAAATAACGTAGTGAACTGACTTGTGGGTTTTTCGAAGGCGAGCTAGATGAATCAACGTTGAAGTCTTGTGGCTGCACGCGTTTTAATGCGTTCATAAGTACATCTGCACGGAGAGCCTCTTTCGGTGGCAGATATCGTTCATCGTCTGAAATAAAATAGTTATAAACTATGTAATTATAATAGGCTAGTTGACAAAATTTCAATAACTGCTTAATATTTTAGCTAATTAGGCATTTTATCGAAAAAAAAGGTTTATTTCTTTTTAATCGAGCGTTTACATTATAAATTTCGCGTTTTAAAAAACCAATTTTAATTTGGTTCCAAAACGCACAAGACTGTCATGGCGTCTTGAATGACGTCACGCCGTGCGAAACAAACCAAAGAGCGATCGTGTCTTCGTACGTTATAGCTAGTTTTTATCGTTTAAAAATGAATTTCTCATATTATAAGTACTGTATAGTGCCCCAGTGTGATAGCACAACATTAAAAAGGCCAAACCAGTTATTTATATATGTTCCAAACAATGGAGAAATACGGAAAAACTGGCTAAAACTTGCGTTCGGTTGTGGTTAGGTTGCACTCGGAGTGTAGGTTTGGAACGCGCCTCCGGTAGTGATACTCGAAACGTCAAAGACAAGATTGGAGTTTCGCACGGCGTGACGTAACGCTTTCTGATTGGTGTTCACTGTCACGTGACTAAAGGTTTCATTTTACGAAATTTATTTTTTAAAAATATTATTAATCTTTAACGCTTTTAATAATTAAAATTGTTTGTTATTTTCTCCATAATATAATTAATCATTATAAACCCCTATCCATTATATTTATTCTTAATGGAAACAAGCCTATTACATCAATGTCAATTATTTGTTTTGGAAGAGTATAGAATAACCAAAAACAAAAAATTACATTGAATTGTTTCAGTTGTTGTCAGTTTTGATTGGCCTTCACTTGCTTGTTCGTAAGTCATGTTCCCTCTAATATACTATATCTATGTGTTCCCTATCTACAGTGTGTCAAGTTTCTGTTGAGGTGCGTTAGGAAAAGAAACTCAATTTGACAATGTCACACATTATTATGTACACTTTTTATTCGGTCATCAGTCATCCATCACTTATCTTCCATCAGTCATCTCATCACAGTCGTCGGTTCACAGGGTCAGTCTTCAGCGATCCAGCATCAACTACTTTTCCTCCAGTTAGTTGATCGTCGTCGCCTGTCATCCTTTACACGTTTTTCATAGTCCGTCAGCCAGTCAGTCATCACATCAGTCAGTCGCAGGAGGCTGAGACAAAGTTTCCAATAACCTAAAAATTAATGAGAAAATACTGCACGCTGGTATAAGCGACGCCCGTCATATAAATTACGATCGTTAGTGGCATTCGCTATATCGAGACGTTTTCATATTATTATTTATCAACTCTCAGACTTCAGTGATAGGTGCCGAGCAGGACAGCAGCTGAGGCACGCAAATCTGCCTGCCGAGCGCTTCGGAGACATCCAATTTCTCCACTCCATGCAGACGACCATAGCCTTCTATATTTTCCAAGCCATGAAGTGAGCAGAACGGCAACATCGCATGTGGTCAAGTACGGGGTATACCATTATTTTAATTATTATTTATTATTTGTTTTTCCTATACTATTTATCTTTAAACTAGTTGTAAATTGTGATGGAAGATTATTTCAAAAAAGATTTTATATTTATTATTATTATTTATTTATTAGGACATGAGGTTTGAGACAAATTGTTTGACCTTCTCGGGGTCGATACGTACGATGAGCATTTTGATCTAGGCCTTATCTAGCAATGAATCTTACATCATTGGGATTTAAATTTGAAACATTCTATTGTATGATAGCAAACGTCAACTATTAGTACTTTGAGAGTTAAATCGCTCTGAAATCAACCAAATTTTATAACATTAGCTGTAGTAGTAATATTTGTCTTTTGGTAGGTTATAAAGATAAAATTTCTAATTACCATCCTACTTTAAAATCCTGGATAACATTATATTTATTATGACTCAAAATATAATAAACAAATTAAGAAGTTATAAAAGTGACCAAAGGTTTTCAATATCTGAAAATGTCACTATCAGAGTCAGTTTGTCAATTTGATAGTGACGTTTCTTTGTTTACATTTTGCTAGAAAATTTGAAATGCGACTTTACTCACTCGCGGCTATGTTCTCTAAGTGTAGTGATAGTTACCAAGCAGGCGACAGAGCGCGTGCGCGGCGTCCAGCTGCACGGCCACGCACCGCACGAACAACAGCCGCACCAGTCCCCCCACCACCTCCGATAGAGACACGACGCTATCTGCCTCTACTCACTCGCGGCTATGTTCCCTAAGTGTAGTGATAGTTACCAAGCAGGCGACAGAGCGCGTGCGCGGCGTCCAGCTGCACGGCCACGCACCGCACGAACAACAGCCGCACCAGTCCCCCCACCACCTCCGATAGAGACACGACGCTATCTGCCTCTACTCACTCGCGGCTATGTTCCCTAAGTGTAGTGATAGTTACCAAGCAGGCGACAGAGCGCGTGCGCGGCGTCCAGCTGCACGGCCACGCACCGCACGAACAACAGCCGCACCAGTCCCCCCACCACCTCCGATAGAGACACGACGCTATCTGCCTCTACTCACTCGCGGCTATGTTCCCTAAGTGTAGTGATAGTTACCAAGCAGGCGACAGAGCGCGTGCGCGGCGTCCAGCTGCACGGCCACGCACCGCACGAACAACAGCCGCACCAGTCCCCCCACCACCTCCGATAGAGACACGACGCTATCTGCCTCTACTCACTCGCGGCTATGTTCCCTAAGTGTAGTGATAGTTACCAAGCAGGCGACAGAGCGCGTGCGCGGCGTCCAGCTGCACGGCCACGCACCGCACGAACAACAGCCGCACCAGTCCCCCCACCACCTCCGATAGAGACACGACGCTATCTGCCTCTACTCACTCGCGGCTATGTTCCCTAAGTGTAGTGATAGTTACCAAGCAGGCGACAGAGCGCGTGCGCGGCGTCCAGCTGCACGGCCACGCACCGCACGAACAACAGCCGCACCAGTCCCCCCACCACTTCCGATAGAGACACGACGCTATCTGCCTCTACTCACTCGCGGCTATGTTCCCTAAGTGTAGTGATAGTTACCAAGCAGGCGACAGAGCGCGTGCGCGGCGTCCAGCTGCACAGCCACGCACCGCACGAACAACAGCCGCACCAGTCCCCCCACCACCTCCGATAGAGACACGCCCATACAAGACGCTATTTCAGTCTCCAGAGACTTGCAGATCGCTTTGCCTAAGAGAAACAACAGAGAACACAATTCAATACTTATCATAACTTTGTATATAAAATGCTGTAATGAGAGCAGTATTAACTACCTATTACCTATACTCGATGACGTAATTTATACAGGTTGAATTCGAAATCATCATCAGCATCCTTATAAAAGGGTGTTTTACTAATGAAACTGGACATTTTCTCCAAAGGGATATAAGTAAAAAAAGTTCAATTATATTTGAACCCTTCATACATGAAGTCGGTTAAAAAGACATCTATATCTATTTTCCCCAGAGGGATATAAATCGAAAATCAGTAAAATATTTTAACATTTTATACAGTACGGCTTCCACCTCAAAGAGTCTTAAATGTTACGTCATTTCCATTTCGATATCACAACTATTGCTATATAACCATACCCAGCGACGTGCTATGTTCGGCGTAGGCGTGCAGCAGCGGCAGCACCGGCAGCAAGCTGGCCAGCAGCCGCCACCAGCCCGCCTCGCTCAGCACCAGCCGCCCGCGCACCAGAAGTAACATTATGTCTGTAGCGTTAGCTTCCACCTGAGAGAAATTAAACCAAAGGTAAAACTTCGGGCCCCGCACTCCTACCCTCTCTCAAACTTTCTGTCAATATGCGTGATTCTTACAAACAGTATTAAGTTCAATGTTCTTTGTGTCTATGATAAAATTCAGTTTTGATTTATTTTCGTTAATCTGATCACTATTTTGAGAAAATAAATTGTGTCACTATGCTAGTTATTCAGCTGGTGATGTCATTGTGCTGGTGGGGGATTCCCTCTATCTACGCCTATTGAATTGTAAAAACAGCGTTTTCTATTTTTATGTCTTGTATCAAATGTTTTTTGGAAAATTTTGCCTACTTATGTGCACTTTCGAATAGCAAACAGAGTGATTACTGATTTCTCAACTAGTTGAAAGTTATTTACTCTCACAATTACCTATCCGATATGTAGTAGGTATTTAATTTCAACCTACCTACCCATTGTGTGCAAACTTTTGTTAATTATTGTGATGGAAAATGACCTCACTTTAAATTTGGAGCTCATTTTTCAATGTTGACGCCTCTGTATGAAATATACTGGGAGAAAAAAGCAGCCCGTGACGAGTTTCTTGCCGGTTCTTTTCGTTACAAGGTCTCCCGCTTAGGGTTTGCGAACCGATGGCGTAGCTTCTATGATATTCACAAGTGCTTGTAACAGCCTAGACTGAATAAATTATTTTTGCTTTTTTTGAATCTTGAATTGACAATGTTGTAAAGTTAGAAAATAGTGGCACAATAATAACACAATTTCTTGATCTCGTGATGAATATAATATTCTGAAGTCAAATTGCAGAAGTAATAATCAGTTTTTGCGCAAAAACGTAGATCGTAAGAGCTTAGTTTTCTTACCTCTTTTGATTTTGAAGAGAGCCCATGACAACATATTTCAGTCATGATACCGACGTCGCACAGCAAAGTCAAACATTTCTCGTTGTCAGGCTGGTTTAGGTCATCTCCGATTAGTATAAATTTCACCATTTTGGCAATCTCTGAATAAAACTTGGCGCGGACCCATTCCACGTTGTGAGCCATCAAATGTAAAGCGATGCTGCGAGCGAGATCCCAATCACTGTCGTCCATATTAAAATCTTTAGTCTTCTTAAGAAGAATGTCAGCCACGTCATTCAAATAAGTCTCGCTCATATGAAGTTCCAAGACTGGTAGTGATTTCTTGATAATAGTGAAGACAGCCTTAGTATTTCGACAGCTTTTGTTTTTCATGAAACGTGCAGCATCCTCCATACTTGATGTTAGTTTTATTAACTCCCTGTATTTACTTCTATATTCATGGTCTACTGACGTTTTGGTTGTCTAGAATGAAATGGAAACATTAAACATGGTAATATCATAGAATACACGTGTTCTTTTAATGTTATATTGAAGGAAAACATTAGTGTGATAAATAATTATGGGTGCAGCAGTCAAAGAAGATCGCAAAAACAATAGATAGATTGATACTCTCCTATAAGAGCTGCTAACGCGCGGTTTGTCATATGTATGGATATGTCAGACGCACGGACGCCGCGACTAAAACGCCCGTATGTGAAAGCGCTCTTAGAAAGACTAGTAGGTATTCCTAGTCGTCTGTCAGAATACTCCGCGCACGTCACCAGCCGCAACCACACCGCGCGACGGTGGACTGACTCCGGAGCCTCGGAAAAAGCAGCCCTGAAAATACTCACTTGGCAGCTGTAACTCTCTCGCTCAACTCCGGGTACAACATCTGCAGCGCGGGATCGAGCTGCGCGACCTGCAGCGCGGCGACGAGTGCCGTGGGCGGCAAGGCCGAGTCGCGCGCCCACCGCAGCAGCCCCTCCGCGCACGTCACCAGCCGCAACCACACCGCGCGACGATGGACCGACTCCGAGGCCTCGGAAAAAGCAGCCCTGAAAATACTCACTTGCAGTGCAGCTGTTACTCTCTCGCTCAACTCCGGGTACAGCATCTGCAGCGCGGGATCGAGCTGCGCGACCTGCAGCGCGGCGACGAGTGCCGTGGGCGGCAAGGCCGAGTCGCGCGCCCACCGCAGCAGCCCCTCCGCGCACGACACCAGCCGCAACCACACCGCGCGACGATGGACCGACTCCGGGGCCTCGGAAAAAGCAGCCCTGAAAATACTCACTTGCAGTGCAGCTGTTACTCTCTCGCTCAACTCCGGGTACAGCATCTGCAGCGCGGGATCGAGCTGCGCGACCTGCAGCGCGGCGACGAGTGCCGTGGGCGGCAAGGCCGAGTCGCGCGCCCACCGCAGCAGCCCCTCCGCGCACGTCACCAGCCGCAACCACACCGCGCGACGATGGACCGACTCCGGGGCCTCGGAAAAAGCAGCCCTGAAAAGTGTTTACGTTCTATTCTATGGACGATTACTGTTCCATCTTAGTATTTATTCACCTTTGGAAAGGGGTCGCAAAATTACCCTGTGTAAAACTACCTGCCTGAACTAAAAAGAAAAGCACGAAATATAAATAAGCAACAGTACAGAAAACTATTTAACAATATGAGTGAATGTGTCTACTATATATCTTAAATTAAATTAGACCTATCATAAAATTGTTTTTTTTTTAATCATGAAACTAAAGATAAAAAATTAATAGTAAAATGTTCAATACCTGTACTTATCCAAAAGATCTCCTAGCAATCGCATAACCATGCAGCTCTTGTGTGCAATGTCTCTATGTGTTTTAGTATTGTGATCTTCTCTCCAGAAAGATTCATTGACACACGCTAATAGCAACTTTATTAGACTTTCTAACAAATCTAAACAAATATTTATTTCTCGCTAAAATTAAATGAAAATAACATTACAAAATATAAAAGATCAGTGAAGCAAATAATTTGTAAAAAAAACATTGACCTTAGAAAAAAATACATAAACATAGCCAGCCACTAATAATTTATTGTTTTTAAATAAGTAATGAAAATAATATCAAACGAGATAATTTACCAAGTTTAAAATTTCAGTTTTATTAGCTGTGTCCACCAGAGTAATGCTTCTGGACATGGCCGATAGCACAGCATGCAGAGTATCTAGTGCAAAAAGTGGAGCTGGCAGTTGCCTTAGTGCTATAAGACCATCTTCATGGTGTGGTATATTCAATTCTTCATTGCTTGCTATCTGCTCTATTTCTATAGTTGGCTCATCATTTGCAAGGTTTTTTTGTTCATCTGAAAACTGTTTCATAAGTTTTATAACTATTTTGGACCAAAACCACAGATTACTAAATTTAATTACTACGTAAATACATAACACATACATAACAGATAAATCACTCCATATAAAATTTTGTCGACATACACTGCGTATTGGCTCTAAAATCGTGCTACCGGGGTTCTGTCTCATATTTTTACCCGACTTCAAAAAAAGGGGGAGGTTCTCAGTTCGGTTAAATTTTTTTTTTGTTCAAAGTTCTCAATAAACCTGTCTCTAGATCTTTTGACAATGAAATAACGGACCAGACGTGGCGGCTGGCTCGGACACTAAGGCTCGTATTATAGAATCGAACTCAAATTCAAATCTCTGCTTGAGTACAGTTAGAAAGGAATGGTGCTATTCATCGCATATAGCGCCATCCCTTTCTAACCGTACTCAAGCAGAGATCTGAGTTTGAGTTTGATTCTATAATACCAGCCTAAGTAATTAAATTAGCGCGCACAAGTACATGGACTAAAAGAGGCCTTCCAAAACATGCATACATGCAACTGCATTTGCTGTTTACATTCTTTTTTACGAATTTTCAAAGTTGAATATTATCTTGTACATATAAACATTTTTTTTTAGTTGGTTAAAAAGTTGCGTGTTCATGTAAAAAAATATAGAAATCTTATCGTTGGGTGAATTATTATAAAGAGGTATTACTGAATGAAGGAATAGATATATATCCCTGCAAGAATCAATCTCTAATCTCAATTTGCTATTATATAAATACCAATCTACAGTAGGTACTTTATGTTTATTAACCTTAGAGCCGTCATGTATCATCTCCAACGAAGATAGTTCCAGCAATCGTCTGTATAGAGCTCGGGTCAAACATAAAAGAACCTGTAATGCTTCTTCTGATTGACTTCCGTGGTTTCCTTCTGAAATTGCCAGTAAGTTCTGAAAAAAAAAAGTTTTCAAAAAAGTCTCGACTTTTCAATAGTTTAAATAATAAATTGAATATTTTGAAGAAAAAGTTCCATTCTCATGAGGAATTTTGTTTTAGTTCATCACAGAATGCATTTTAAAAGAAATCTTTATTATTCTTTAGACTTATGAAATGTCCATCAGCCATTTTTAATGTCCCCACTGCTGGGGCACAGGCCTTCCTTATGGGTGGTAAGGAGGATGGGCCATAACCCACCACGCGGGCCCAATGCGGATTGGTGGGTGTTAACGACTGCAAATGCAGCCGGGACCAACGGCTTAACGTGCCTTCTGAAGCACGGAGGAGCTCGAGATAATAAAGTTTTGGTCACCCATCCCATGACCGACCCTTGCGAACGTTGCTTAACTTCCGCAATCGCTGGGCCAGGCGCTGAACCACTGCGCCACCGAGCTCCACTTATGAAATAAATGTATTTAAATAATGTCACGATTTCTTCATACCTTTTGGCAAAGGCCTCCTTAGTCCTACAACAATGCAATGAATTACCTAGAAGCTAAGACGTAAAGAACTATAACTTACCATTATTATAGCAGGTCTATTTAAAAATATCTCTGCAGGGAAATCTCTCAAAAATACATCACAGATAAACCTACAGCATCGTCGCACTGATTTGAGTAGCTTCAGTGCATCTTCTATCAATAACATAGTTTTTGAGTCAGAAGGACTAAGATCTACCCACGGAAATAACAAAATTTTTATTCCATTTGTTTGAGTGACCCTGAAATCAAATAAAAAAGAAAATAAAAACAAAACGTGCCTCTACATGATTCATCATAACTTAATTAATAACATATAACTATAAGAATATAGCTTTGTTATAGAAATAAAATGTTTTGCCCATAATCAGAGGCTTTTTAGCACTGGATTTATAAAGAAAAAAAATATGGCAACAACTAAATCCATAACACTAATCCATATAAATAAAACCCTATGGTTTTTGTACCTTAGTACTGCATTTAATGTTTCTGTGCAATATTTGTGACTATTACTTAATTTGGTGGATTCACGCTGACAGTGCTTATTAACACGTTTTTAATGTACAAATCGGAACGCTGCCTATGTAAACAGTAGACTGTTTAAGCAATAACTTAAACTAGATATTTATAGAATTCAAAACAATAAGTATTTTATAAATTTACAAATTATCGTCCAATTCAAGATCTCCAGTTATGGTTGATGATTCTTTGGATGATTGCATGGTTGGTATATTATAATGGCTATTGTTGAATCCTCCATCACTCTCCGAACTGAAAGAAGTAAGCAATCAAAATTAATTAACTCTCTGTTTATGAGAAAATGCACTATAAAAGAAAAGTAAAGGAAACTACAGTAGCCGGCAAACATCTTGAAATCGGGTGGGGATTGTGCAGAAGGCGTACTTTAGGTATGCGTAGCGGTGAGGTACGGTGGCGGTGGGAGAAGGGCGCACCCTATTGGTTGCTCACAATCTATCTAAATAATAATGCGCGAACTAATCCTCACCAAAGATTTAAATCGTTAGATCTGCCTTCGTACCTACTAAAAATCTTTAGCATTATTTCAAATCTGTCAAACGCACACGCATGCGTGATACGTTGTTTACGTCCATCAGAATTGACAACGGAAGGAAATAATATATACCTATATAAATTTCGATAATAATTGAAATCTAAATACTTACGCGTGAAATGTTACAACATTTTGCTTTATTTGTATTTCTACAATGTTGAAGGTACAAGACGGCATTTTGAAAAAGTTCTCACGTGGTTTCTCGAAATAACTGACACTGTGTTCAAATGAGCACTGATATCCATCGGATAGCAAAGAAGTAAGGCTTACTCATTTGAATGTTGACATATTTCGGTGAGCTCATACTATGTTTAAGGGCATATCTAACGATTTAAATCTTTGATCCCCACCTCCGTCAAAAGAACGTCAAGATGTTTGCCGGAATCTGTACTTTAACTGATAAACGAAAAAAAAAAAATAGAGCACTTTACCTTGTTAATGATGGCAAGTTGAGACGAGGCACTGAAACATCAACTTCGGACTCTACTGTATTCAAAAACTGCAGAGTTTCTATGACATCATTTAGCAACTCAATAGCATCAGGTTCATCTATTGTATGCTTTATTTTCTTAAAGTTAGCCAAGATTTTTGTTATACCAAATTCTTTTGCTATATAAGTTCCTGACTTTGTCTGGAAACATAAATTTATTTTTTTCTATATCAAAAATTGACTGGAAAATAATAATATTGCTTTTTATGGAAAGCAGATAGTGCTACTTCAAAATAAAGTGTATATTGAGTCTGATTTAACAGGTTGTTGTAGTATTTAACACCTAATGTCTCCTACCTTTAAAGTGTTCATAAATAACTCGAGGGCCTGTTTTTGAAGAGAAGGTTCAGGAGAGGAGAACCAATTTAATAAAGCTTCCAACAATTCCCTAGTGCAAGACAACTCATCCTCTAGCTCCCAACCAAGTCTCAGTTTCGCAAGTAAAAGCTTCAGGGAGCGTTCTCGAATTTCTTTTAGTGGATGATCTGGAAAGCGAAACCAAAGTATAGATTCAGATCACAACACAACACAAAGATCTCAAGAAAATGACAATACAAAACATACTTAGCTTCGAGATATATACCGACATGATTTGAGAGCTACTCATGGTTATTCTTTCTATGCTATGCACATGCACAAATTATTTTATTAGCAATATTTCCATAAAAACAAAACAATAAATTATCATCCGGCAAACGTTTGTTTTGTTTACACACAAATGTAATCTGTGATTTACACATTCATTACGTTCATTATGGCCGCGTTCCAAACCTAAGGCGCGTTCCAAACCTACACTCCGAGTGCAACCTAACCACAACCGAACGCTCTAACGGCGTTCCAAACATTTGAGCGTGACGTTCGGTTGACACAACCGTGTCGTTCCAAACGTCAGAGCGTTGCAACCAAACAACCATCAAAAATGATGGTTGTAAAACGCTCTGACGTTTGTCTATAGAAAAAATGTCAATGTCATTTGACATTATTTTGTATTTTTGATGTTTTTATGTCTAATTTTTAAAATAATCATGGTAGATCCTCAAAAAACGGATTTTATTTGATTTAGTATAAAGAAAAGTTTAAATTATTCGTATTCCAAATGTAAAATGAAGAATTTGTATTGACATTGACATTTAAAGTTCTTGGTCGTTCCAAACCTTAGAGCGAGTTTAAAAACAACCAAACAACCGACGCTCAAACGTTCTGAACGCAACCCTACACTCCGAGCTGTGACGCCGAGTGCAACCTAACCACAACCGAACGCTCTAACGGCGTTCCAAACATTTGAGCGTGACGTTCGGTTGACACAACCGTGTCGTTCCAAACGTCAGAGCGTTGCAACCAAACAACCATCAAAAATGATGGTTGTAAAACGCTCTGACGTTTGTCTATAGAAAAAATGTCAATGTCATTTGACATTATTTTGTATTTTTGATGTTTTTATGTCTAATTTTTAAAATAATCATGGAAGATCCTCAAAAAACGGATTTTATTTGATTTAGAATAAAGAAAAGTTTAAATTATTCGTATTCCAAATGGAAAATGAAGACTTTGTATTGACATTGACATTTAAAGTTCTTGGTCGTTCCGAACCTTAGAGTGAGTTAAAAAAAACACCAAACAAACGCGCTCTAAGGCTCTAAGGCGCGTTCCAAACCTACACTCCGAGTGCAACCTAACCACAACCGAACGCTCTAACGGCGTTCCAAACATTTGAGCGTGACGTTCGGTTGACACAACCGTGTCGTTCCAAACGTCAGAGCGTTGCAACCTAACAACCATCAAAAATGATAGTTGTAAAACGCTCTGACGTTTGTCTATAGAAAAAATGTCAATGTCATTTGACATTATTTTGTATTTTTGATGTTTTTATGTCTAATGTTTAAAATAACTATGGTAGATCCTCAAAAAACGGATTTTATTTGATTTAGTATAAAGAAAAGTTTAAATTATTCGTATTCCAAATGGAAAATTAAGAATTTATATTGACATTGACATATATAGTTCTTGGTCGTTCCAAACCTTAGAGCGAGTTTATAAACAACCAAACAACCGGCGCTCAAACGTTCTGAACGCAACTCTGAACGCAACTCTGTTAGCGTATTATCTATTAAATGAAGTAGGTACACAAATACCTTATTTGTGTAATATTTTGTGACTATTTAATTTGGTCGGATTCGCGCTGACAGCGCTAAACGTAGTGATTATATTCTCTTTGGCTATCAGCGTGATTCGGAACGCGGCCAATGTCAGGCATTTCATATGTGAATGACAGACGATATATTTTCTCTTTCTGTCTGGATTTCTGCAGTTTCTTTTCTTCTGTGCAAGTGCAATCAAATCATTCATAATTATTCATAATTTTTTACCGTAACTAACTAAAATACAAACTAACACATTATCCATCCAGGCAGGATGGGAGACGTAAAGGCATTGCTCAAAGAAGCAAGAACACTTATTGATGACAAAAATTTCAAAGAGGCACAAGAATGTTGCAAAAACATTCTGCGGAAAGACAAACAAAATTATATTGCTTTGGTGTTATTAGGAAAGTCACTACAAAACTCCGATCAAGCACCTCTGGCATACCAGAAAGCCATAGCCAGCAAACATGATAACCCACTGGCTTGGCAAGGACTAGCACATTACTATGAAAGTAGAGAAGATTCTTCAAAATCAAAGCTGTTGCCTATCTATAAAGAAATGCTAAAGCTGCAAATGGAAGAGGATAAATTAATGGAAATACTTATAAAGTTTGGTCAATTAGGGTGTACTTTGAAAGATACGGAATGTTTATCATCACTCATCTGCTATATTTCTACAACTCAAAATGAAAAATTATGTGGGGCTGCTAAGCAGCAATTGATTGATTTATTGAAGGCCAATATTGCATGTAAAGGTGAAGATATTGAGTTGGTTATTAATATTCTGAAGGAAATGTATCAAAAAGATTCCTCTGATGCATTGCAAGTTCTTATTGGAAAAGTCATTGTGCAAAAAAGTGACTTTGCATCAGCAGTTGAAGAAATAATTGATTTGGATTATTTTCCTAGTAATGTTCTATTAAGAGAATGGTTGTGCAGTTACTTATGCATAGAATACATTAAGAATATGTCATTTGGAAATTTGGATATTGATAAACATATTGAAAAAGTTATATGTGGAATAGAAAATTCTAAACATCCAGCTCTCCTTAAGAGTATAATTGCATATGACAAAGGCTTTTTCCTAGAAGCTTATAAAGAATGTGTTCCATTAGTCAATTATCAGCAAGCTGACATGACAGAAGCTACCTTGATAATCAAATGTACTATAAAGCTTAAGAAATGGTTAATTACACAGAAACTAGCAACTAACTTTTTAACTAAAGTGAAAGATGCAAATAATGCAGTCGTTCTCAAGAAGTTTCTTTTTCATTCACTTGAAAAGCAGCTAAAATGGAAACAAGCTGTTTCAGTTGCCAAGGATATACCTATAGACATGTTAAATACTGCTGAGCGAGCTGCATTGGCTAAATGTCATATAGAAACCAATGAAAATCCAGAAAATTTACTAGAAAGTTTACATGGAACTGAATTCTATTCTCTGCTTCAAGCTCTGGTGCTGCTGAATCAAAGGAAATATAAAGAGACCATTGAAGTGTTAGAAGATGTTAATGATTCTCATTTGAAATATTACTATTTAGGCAGAGCACTCTGGGAATTAGAACAGTATGAAAAATCTTTAGTTAATTTCTTGAAAGCTGCCAAACTGGATCCTGAACATGCTGATACTTTCTTTTATCTTGGAAATTATTATTTTACTAAAACACATTTAGAGAAAGCAAGAAAGTGCTTTGAAAAGGCTTACAACTTAAATTGCACTGACCCTAAAACTGTGAAAAAATTAAGTGAAACATATAGTCTTTTGAAACTAAATGAAATCGATTTTGAATTTCTTGTGTCTGCTGACAAATCTCTTCAATCAAATCAATCTTGGCTGTATTTGAGGTTAGGGTTACATTATCTAAACAGGAGAGAATGGGAAAATGCTATAATCAACTTTCGAAATGTTATCAAGAATGATCATAATAACACTACTGCCTTTGAGTGTTTGGCAGATGCTTACTACTCGCGAGGCTCTTACACATCTGCACTAAGAGCTTATAATAAGGTCATTGACATGGATCCTAGTAAGATTTCTCATTGTCTTACTAGAATTGGCTACATTTATAATTTATTGACACAATATGTAGATGCCATAACGACATTCAAAAAAGTACTGAATATAGACTCATCCTCTCTACTTGCTTTGAAAGGAATAGCCGAGACCTGGATGAGAGTAGCAAAGAAAAATGTAACAGCAAAACTTTATGGTACTGCAAGAGATAGTGCTCAAAATGCTATTGATTATATTATGAAAGCCATTTCAAAACAAAAACATTTTACATGTTTCTGGAAGTTATTGGGTGATACCCTAATGTTTATAACAAAATTACCAAACAAGTTTGCATATGTTTACATCAAAGACTCTCCATATGAAAATGGCGAAAATATTAGAAAAGATAAACTAGATATCTTTCCTCATGCAATTTCTTGTTTTTCACATATTGCTAAACAAAAGCAACAATTAGCATCTTATGACTTGGCATCTGCATATCTTAACTTTTACCATGAAACTAAAAAGGTAATTAACTGTCACATTTCATTCAATATAGCAATTGCATGTGTGAAAGATAAACCTACTGTTTGGCGTAACTGGAACTTGCTTGGTAAAATCTGTCTCTTCATAAAAAGGTTTGATATTGCACAGCACTGCTTCGTAAAAGCTTTGTTAGTGACGCGGAAATGGGCTGTGGCAAAAATTTGGTGTAATTTAGGAACTATGTACCTAAAACTTAAACTCCACAAACTTGCAAATTATTGTTTTTGGCGTGGACAATCTACACTACCATCATACCCACAGAGTTGGATTGGGCAGGGCTTGATAGCAGAAGCAATTCGTGAAGAAGAGGCTATGGATCTTTTAAGACATGCATCACGACTGGGTTATCATCCAGAAAGTGCCCTTGGCTATGCAGATTGGGTCTGCAGAACTTTGAAGGATAATAAATACAATAAAGATCCAGAATATAAATATGTCATAGAAGGCTTATATGCAATTAATTATGCCATTGACCTGATTGAATGGTTTTCTAATTTTGAACCAAATAATGCGTGTGCTTGCAATATTCTTGGTGTGTTACAAGAAAAAAGTGGACTCCTAAGAGTAGCATTATCATCTTACGACAAAGCATTGCAATATGCTGAAGATGATAAAAAAAATTTAATTTTACTAAATGTTGGTCGTGTTTTAGTGAGATTGGAGAAATATGAAGAAGCTATTAAAATATATAAAGCCATCACAGAAGCCAGTCTAAACTCAACATGTGGATTGGCCCTGGCGTTGTTTAAAAAGGGTTTATATGAAGAGTCTTATTCAGTATATGATACTGCTCTACACTGGTTGAGCAATGATGATAATGAAAAAGCAGATCTACTTGTTGCTATGGCTGGTATCATCTACATGTTCAAAGGTGCTGATGATGCAAAAACTATTCTGTTTCACAGTATACAGATATCTCAGAAAAAGCCAACAGCCTATAGCTTATTTGGAATATGTTCATTGGGCTTGATACATTCAGAAATAAGTTTGACCAAACTAGCTTTGAGTGAATTAAAAAAATATGAAATGAACAGCAATTTTGGATTTGATATTGGATTTTTGAAATCATATGTGTTCATATGTGAAGGTAATGTGGAACAAGCAATCAAAATTTTAAGTGATTCTCTTCATGACCATCCAAATAATGCCCTTCTTTGGTTTTGTATGGCTGAATATAGCCTTAAAACTGCCACAAGAGCAAAAGTTGCTAGTCGATTTGCTCAAAGAGCAATAAGTTCTTCAAACTACAAAACATGCACATTAAATTCTGCTAAAATGATTGCCACTGCAAGTATTGCTGAGCATATAGCTGGTGACAAAGAAAGAGCTTTCATTTTAGCTAAAAAAGGATTGCACATGTTTCCTCAGAGTGCAGAAATATGGGCTGCGCTTATGTTATCTTTGTTGACTCACAAAATGTGGATGGATAGAAAAGAGTGGATGGTTACCAGTGCTAGTTACATGCGCCGACATCTCAACATATCTCGACCATTGAGTAGATGGGTTAGTTTACTGGAGAAGAAAATAAATAAATAATAATTTTAAGGTAACCTAGCATAGTAACATTGTAACTTAACTGTTAAGGTATATATTTTTTCTGTAGCAAATTATCTGAATAAGAATAAATGAAATACCTAGTTTCAATAAATGTTCGTTTATTAGCTAATTTGGTAAACTATATGGGTCAGCAATCCTTTTGTAAACTGCAACATATTTATCTCCATTATTTCGAGTAACCTTTTGACCTTCTTCTGTGCTTTCATACAGCTTCTCTATAATAGGATCAGATTTCTGTAATATAATCAAAATAAATTTAGACACGATCCATTGAATAAATTAATATTTTGGACAAATGTCACCAATCATTTAGTCCCAAATATTAAGCAAAGTTTAATAAGGTAACTACATTAATGTGAGTGGTAATTGGGAACAAATGCTTATAAGCTCATCACAGAAACATATCAGTACATTTCCCCTCTAGTAAAATCCAGACAAAGAATAAGACCCAGATATAGTCTAGCTAGCTAGGCAAAATATGGATGGACAGGATGGATTTCCCCACCATAATATGGGTGTCCTACATCTTGGCATGGACCACTTTGAAAACCGCAATTCTGACTACATGGAAAATTTCTCCCCAATTAGTCCCAACTAGTCCTACTTTTTTGGAATTAGTCCCAAAAAGGACTGAAAGATATAAGCGATTTAAATGGTCCATGCCAAAGCAAACCTTCATTTTGGCAGGGACAGGCTATATCTATTGAACCTAAACACCTAGCCAGGATCTGATTATTAAAAAAAACTCCCTTTTTTATGGATCCCGCAATGCCTAGAATAAAAAGAAAATGAAGCGCCGTTCAAAAAATATAAAGGAATGATTTGGTCCATGCCAAAATCAACCTACATCTTGGCGAGGACTTTTGAACCAGGTCACCTAGAGAAAATCTGATTATTGGAAACGATTCGTGTAAATTAGTCCCAAAGACACAAAAATGAATGAATTTCTCCTAAACTAAAGGGGGTCTCCCTTTAGTTTAGGAGAAATTCATTAATTTTTTTATATAAGTACAATCACGTACAAAAGCGTACAGTAAAAATTTATTACATAAAACTATTCCGTTCCGTAATCCACAGTGTTCCGATTGTAAAACATTAAGCATCTGCTCTTGCGGCTCTTTGCGAAAGCCGAACACGAACTTTCGTAGATTGAGGAATGCGCCATTTCCGTTACACTCTCCCTGTAGTGCTCTCTTACCTTATCATCACTAGAGAAACCTATACAGGGTTACTTTAAATTCATTAAAAACATCACGTGGGGTTTATCAGACCATCAAACTGAGCAACTTTCATTATGGGACCAACCTCAAAATCACGAAAAAAAATCGGCTGTTCCATACAAAAGTACAATGCGTACTCCATCGAAATGAATGAAACAGCTGTTTGTTTTTCGCGATTTCAAGGTTTGTCCCATAATTAAAGTTGTTCAGTTTGATGATTTGATCAACCCATCAAATTCAATTTCATGAACATTTCATACTTTTGAAATTATTTTCTACGCGACACCGTTTTTGATATAGTCCAGGAGCCCAGGATCAAAATTATCTCTAAGAATCATTTTTATTTTATGACTTAAAAATTAAGATTTTGAGTTTCGAAAATGCATAAAAGTTACGTATTACTTTACGTTATACTTTTGTTTTACATTATACGTTAATAACACTTCATTATTTTAACACAAACACGCAAAAATAAAACAAGTTACAAACATCGTCACTAAATAGGAAGTCAGCTCCTGTACTATAAAAACCAAACCTTGGTCGGGACCATTTCACCCAAAGACTTTCTCTAGGTGACCTGGTTCAAAAGTCCTCGCCAAGATGTAGGTTGATTTTGGCATGGACCAAATCATTCCTTTATATTTTTTGAACTGCGCTTCATTTCCTTTTTATTCTAGGCATTGCGGGATCCATTTAAAAGGGAGTTTTTTTTTAATAATCAGATCCTGGCTAGGTGTTTAGGTTCACTAGATATAGCCTGTCCCTGCCATAATGAAGTTTTGCTTTGGCATGGACCATTTAAATCGCTTATATCTTTCAGTCCTTTTTGGGACTAATTACGAAAAAGTAGGACTAGTTGGGACTAATTGGGGAGAAATTTTCCATGTAGTCAGAATTGCGGTTTTCAAAGTGGTCCATGCCAAGATGTAGGACACATAATATGGTGTGACAAGTGAAGGTATTCTAAAAGAATATTATTTATTATAATTTATTGGCAATATACCTAACATGCATATAAGTAACTGGAATCTTACCATTTCTTCTTCACTTATCCTTTCAAAAAGTGGATGCTCTTCAAAATGTAAAACCATCCATTCGTTTAAATCTTTCACATCAGTAATTGTATACACTATACCCTAAAAACAATCATGTATTACTATGTCACATTTCAAAAGTTGGAGCAAAATTATTTTATTGTTTCTATATAAATGTGGTGGTAAATGCTTGCCAGTGGTACGTACTTGTTCTGCTAGCACATAAGCGTATTCTGATAATAGCCATTTATTTATTATCCTCCATTTATGTTTCGCTTTCTTGAAATGTGGATCAGGATACAAGAAAAACATCTTTTTCAGCTGAAATTTTAAGAAAATACAATTTGAATAATAATGTAGTTATTGCCAGATAAGTAATCTATTTAAGTACAGCCTGCCTAGCATGACCGATTTATATTTATATATATATCGCGTGATATAGCATTTTATCGACACTCAACTGTCAAACTCCTGTCTTTTTGACAGTTAAACGTGATAAAACACTATATCACGCGATATAAATCGTTCATGCTAGGGGGGCAGAGAAGGAAAAAAAAACCATGGATTTCTTACTGGAATGTCATTGAATAGGTAATAAAATTAGTATCCTGTCATGAAGATATACTGACTAATGGTTTTATGAATAAAGCCTAATAATTCAATCTTAGCTATTGCACTGTTTAAATATGTTTTATGTTTATCATTTGTCAAAAGAGTAAAAGAAACGAAACACTTTAAAATCCTTTACTTTGCTTGTTTTTATAAGGTGGTATATATTTAAAAACTATGAACAACACAAACCTGTCCTTTCTGGAAGAAGTTTGGCAAATATTTCATTGCATTTGTTCGCAGTACAGCTACATTTTGATACATATCTGGTTGTTGAATTCTTAATGCTTTGATTCTGTCATTTACATAATCTGATACCTTTACACGTATTTCCAAACCCAACATTAAATTTTCAGGGAACATTGGAGATAAAGTAACTGCAAAAAAACATACACTACAAAATACAAACAACAAAATATTTTCATTTAATGCACATTTTTTCATTTCAACTTCTATAATCTAATGTTATTGTTATTATGGATTATGATTTCAAAACACCCACTAAACTTTTGCTGCTTTTCTCATTTCATACCTAAAAGGCCTCCATAACCACAACCCACATCTAAGAATTCCACTTTTCTTTTTTCACTCTCATTAGAAGCTGGATACAGTGCAGTCCATTCGTATTCATCTGGATGAGCAGGACTGGAAGTGAAATTATGGCACTTATAAGTAGGTACCTATATAGGTAGACAGTTTTATGCAATATTTTCTTTAAACCCACTTACTAATCAAAACAGTGATCTGCGATAGGGTTAGAATGAGCACGCTGGCGATAAAATTTCTTTTGAGGTAAAGCCATATCCTGATCAAAGCTTGAGTTTATTATCGTTTATATGAGTAATTTATCGGCTGTATCCAATATCAAAGCCTGTTTATTATATTATAAACAGAAAAAACGATAGGTACGATTGTGGTGGTGGGTGGTCTCACAAACGCCAATCAATGTCAAATTGACAGATGTCATGTCAATGGGTGCATTCTGCGAGACAAATCTTTGAGTCATCGATCGCCATAGAGTAAAATTTAACCATGGAATGCCGGGCCGGGCCTGGGGGCTTACCATCAACAAATAAAAAACCGTTTAGTTCAAAAGCAGGCCTTAAACAGGACTGCTAAAGGCCTGCTTTCATACTAACCGTTGAGGTCATAGTACGAGAAAGTAAGGCAGTTCAATATAAGGCCTGCTATAAGAGCTCATAGTTAGGCCTCGGGTCCATAGTGAATGTTTTGTCCTACACAATCCACAAAACAACATTCAACAAAATCCTCATACGTTTTTTTTGTTGAATGTTGAGTGAGATGTTTTTGTTGATTGTGTAGAGCAAAACATGCGCTATGGACCATAAAGTTAATATACCTAGGTATATTAACTTTATGCTATGGACATGACGGCTTTTAAAAATTACAAAAAACTGTAGGCTCGATTGATGGCGTTCACCTTCGAGCATCGCGGCTTCTGGAACAGAAACGCGTCTTACTCTAAGGCGTTCACTGATCTGAAGATTTTTTATAATATAGAGGTCAATGATGGCGTCAAGGGTCGGACATGCTTTGATAGAGCGAGATCGTCTTATTGAGATTCATATAGGAGGAAATAGAGAAGTGTGTCATGCTTTTTCTCTATCACCGGCCGGACTTTTTTCATTGTCGCGTTATAGGCACTAGGTCAACTAGGTCAAACAAACAAGTGGGGTTATATCAAGAGTGCCAAAAAAAATTAAGGTTTTGTGGATTACTACCAATGATATTAGATTAAAATTCTAATATCTTTGATTACTACCTAATTGATACCCAAGATTCATTATAAATCGAATGTGTAGTGTTTGTGTCTAGCATAAAAAATGGTGGGGTGTTCGATATTCGGCTGCAAAAGCAACACTCAAAGAAAAGAAGCGGGTGTTACATTTCATGATACACTGTTTTCTATATTTTGATCACGTATTTCTTTCTCAAATCTCACAGGAACCAAGTTTCTGAGCTAAATCATAGTTATATCATGAAAAACCTGATAAATAGGATAAATCAAAAAATTATTTCTAAAAATAACCTCGTAAACATTTGACATGCAAACCGGTAAAATTGCGTACATCTTATTGGCGTATAGTTGGCAGACTCACCATGGAATTAGAAGGTTTTGATTATGTCAAAAAATTGTTAGTAAATAGTGATAAATAGTGAACCATAGCATATAAATAGTGATACTATGGTTTAGAAGATATTTGAGTATCTTGGTGAGGCTGCTAACTTGACGTCAAGTTAGCAGACACATTAAGAAATACAGTTCGTATCAATATGATTTATATGCCGAAAAATTGTTAGAAAATAGTGAATCGTATACGCAAAATTTCAATAATATTGCTTCAATACAAGCCGAGATATTACGGTCTCAAAGTGGGCTGCTAACTTGACGTTTCTGTCGATGGCGATTCCAGAGAAACGGGTACAAGTTTTAAACAAATAAATATATCAAAAAATTGTTAGTGAAATTGTGATTCTTACGATATAAATAAAAAGAATTCATCATTGCTATTTTCTAAAAATCGAATGTTAACTTCTATATAATACTCTGAATACATGCTGTCAATCAATATTGAACTTTGCTCCACAGTAATAAGGTTTAAACTTGATTGCAATCATGAGGTGCAATCTATCAAGCAAAAAGTGAATAGTACTGTAGCCCGCGGACATCTAAATCACCAAAAAGGTTCCCGCTTGTCTTTTTGTTATTGTTATAGATTTTGCAATATTGTTTACTAAAACCGAAGTCTTAAAGATCGTAACCCGCCGTAACCATAGACAGTAATAAATCTTAAATCTCCATTTATGTTAGTTATTTACTATCGAGGTTACCGCATTGTTTCACTATTGTCATGGTAAACAGATTCGTTCAATTACTACACATATCAGTAAGACTATGGAAAGTCGCCATACACAAATTTATGACCAGATGTAGTCCGGCCATTTTGATAATAATTTACATTTTAGAGTTACCGTTTCAAGTTTTTACTAAAGATAATAGGCCCTCTAAACAAACCATACACCAAATTTAAGACTGTTTCTGTGGCCGGTTTAGATTTTAAGACTCATTTGGTCCATCTTTCTATTACAAAAACTTGAAGATTAAATGGGTATTTCTCAAAATAATTGTACCGTTACGTGCATGTAAAACGCAGTTACGCACACGTTTTGTTACGAACATGTACAAAATGTTACGTTCATGTTGACATAAATGTCGTTTCATAATAAAACATAAATTTTTATTTATTTTTGATTTAAATTATACTATATATAGCTCGATTACCACTCACTCACTCACTCACTGATTGACATGATTGTTCTCCCAGAAGGAGGTGAAAAAGGGTATAGTGATGTTTGGGGAAAATGTGCAAAACCCCAATCCAACTGGGGAAAAATTATGACATTTGGGAAAAACAAGATGGCGGCTATGACGAAGTTTGTAACTTTTTTGTTTTCCAACCGATTTTGTCCAAACTTACAAAAATGTTAGATTTTGACATTTAAACTTTACAAAAATAATAAAAAAATACAAAAACAAAATGGCGGCCGCGCCGGAGAGTTTTGAAAAAAACGGTTTTTGGACAGCAAACCGCGGGGCCACAGCTCTAAAGTGTTTTTTAGTTTGAGAATATATTTTTTACCGTTTCACCACAATTACCCTCAATTTTTACCAATCGGGGAAACTTTTTAAAAATTCAAGATGGCGCCTGTTGTAGAGGTCATTTTGTTTGAGGTACGAAAACACGCCATTTTTTAAGTCAATTTTCTTCCAGAAGGCAACACTGGAGCGATTTGAGGTTCATAGAACGGCTGTAGGTATAGGTACAATGTATTGATTGGTAGAATATTTTTACCCCATTTCGGGGTAGCTTTTGAGATTTACCCCAAAATGCAAAAAAGTGAAATAACCACTTTTTGGAAATTCCGAGTATGAGGGTTCATGTATAGTCTGTAAACAAGTGACATTTTGGTATTTTGGTTGACAACGTCTGGCAACCCTGAAACCTGCAGAGGAAAAAGACATTTTCGAGATGCCCTTTTTTCAAGTCCTATTGCGGCGGCTGGGTGCGAGTGAGATAGAAAATCGAAACGTCATTGCACGCAGTATATGCTGCTTAATATAGGAAAAATATGAACAATCGAAAAATCAATATGGCGGACGCGGTGGCGGCCATTTTGTAAATTTTTTACATTTTTCAAATATTTTAAGGCTATTTTGAGGCAGATTACGACACTTGAGAAAGTTGCCATGTATTGACGAATTATGCAACACATCAAGTAGTAGTGCCCAGTAAAAAAAAAATTACCCATTTTCAGGGTACTTTTTGAGATTTACCCCAAAAATGTGAAAAATAGAAATAGCGGCATTTTTAAATATTTTTTATCAAAAACCATTAGATTTTGTCAATACTAATGACATTTGACTATTTTTATATCGAAAAGATGGCAACACTGAAATTGAAAGTGATGTTAATTTCCAGGTAAAGCCACATTTTTATTACCTAAAAGGAGCAGTTGTAGATGGGTACAATGTGGAAAAAAAGTATTGAAAATTGAAAAAACTATAAGAAAAAAAATTCAAAGTGGAAGTACAGGTCAAGATCCTCATGACGGAGTACTGCCTGCCAAAATGGTACTACATAGGTAGATGGTGCTCAAACTAAAGTTGTAGAAGACTCTAAGCAGATCCTGAAGCGCGAAAAAAAATTCAAAATGGCGGAAAAACAAAATGGCCGCCATACAGAATTACAGAAAACCCAGCATATAGTCGATTTTCTTCCAGATGGAAACACTGGAGCGTTTTGAGGTTCATAGAGCGGCTGTAGGTATAGGTACAATGTATTGATTGGTAGAATATTTTTACCCCATTTCAGGGTAACTTTTGAGATTTACCCCAAAATGCAAAAAAAAAATAACCACTTGTTGCCATGTATTGACGAAATATGCAACATATCAAGTAGTAGTGCCCTGTAAAAAAAATACCCATTTTCAGGGTATTTTTCGAGATTTACCCCAAAAATGTGAAAAATAGAAATAGCGGCATTTTTAAATTATTTTTTATTAAAAACCATTAGATTTTGCCAATACTAATGACATTTGACTTTTTTATATCGAAAAGATGGCAACACTGAAATTGAAAGTAGGTTTATTTACCAAGTACCTTACATTTTTAATACCAAAAAGGAGCATTTGTAGAGGTGTACAGTGTAGAGAAAAAGTATTTAGAATTTAGAAAACTATTGGACAAAAAAAAGTATTTAGAATTTAGAAAACTATCGTACAAAAATTAAAAGTGGAAGTCCAGGTCAAGATCCTCATTACGGAGTACTGCCCGCCAAAATGGTACTACATAGGTAGATGGTGCTCAAACTAAAGTTGTGGAGGACTCTCAGCAGATCCTGAAGCGCAAAACAAAATTTTAAAATGGTGGAAAACAAAATGAACACCATACAGAATTACAGAAAACCCAGCATATAATAGCTCGAGTTACTGGCTCACTGATTAAAATAATTGATCTCACAGAAGGAGGTAAAAAAAGGGTAATTATATTTGGGGAAAATGTGCAAAACCCCAATTGAACTAGGGAAAAAATAAATAAGTACCGCTTACTCACTGACTGACTGACATAATTGTTCTCCCATAAGGGGATGAAAAAGGGTATAACGATGTTTGGAGGAAATATGCAAAACCTCAGCCAACTGGGGAAAAAATATGACATTTAGGAAAAACAAAATGGCGGCTGTGGCAACGTTCGTAACTTTTTGTTTTCCAACCGATTTTGCTCAAACTTACAAGAGTAGTAAATTTTGATATTTAAAATTAAAAAAATGATAGAAAAAATGTCAGAAACGAAACACTGGAGAGTTTGAATAAATCGGTTATTGGATCCTGAACCGCGGGCCTACAGCTCTGAAGCGTTGTTTGGTTTTTTTATTTTTATTTATTTAGGACAGCTAACAAGAAAATACACCAAAGACAAGGCAATGATACATTCGAAGGACTTACATGCTACAGTGTTGTCTTTTTTACAAGCTGCCACGACATGCATTTTATCAACTATTTAATATATTATAAGTAAATCTATGTATCTTGTTTTTATATTTATTTATATTAATATTCAGGGCCTGTTTCACAAATTCCGACAATGTTCAAACTTAATCTGAATAAATTTATATCTATTTAAATATATTTACCAAGTGTAAGCCAGTGCACAAGCATAAATTGAGAAACGAGGCTCTTACATTTATGACAAAAATGGAAAGAAAAATACATATTTTCTTTACATCTTTTTTTTTACATAACCAGTGAATATGGCACATTTACAAAACACTAATTTAATTTACAATTGTGACAAACAGTATTTATTTGCAAGTTAAATTTTGTGTAACAAATTAATTAAGTATAACTATTGTTTGAATCGTGCAGTTAAATAGATTATTGTATGTAATAGTAATAGTAAGCTATGCATACATACATACAATATAGTAATCGTTGTAATAATGATGATTTGGTTTCATGTCATCCACGAGCATTCGATGACATGAAACAAAAAATCATAAAGAGCCATAAAGAGAAAGCACTACGTTGATGACTATCTCGACTCCACGGATAACAAGGAGATGAAGCAACTTGTGAATGACGTGATTATGATTCATAAAGGGATTTTGACATAAGAAGTTGGGCCTCTAATAGACCGAACGATTGGAAACCAGCCACATATATTTTAAGGTTTGATCTTAGCTTTAAGAAGGTGGACAAAGAGGTCAACGAAGGTTTGCGACCACCAACGAATCGCCAGATGCAAAAAATTTTAATTTCAGTTTTTGACCCACTGGGTATATTTATATCCCTTCCTGATTAAAGCAAAGATATTGCTGCAGGAAGTTTGGCGATCTACGATCAAATGAGAGAGTGGAGATGGCTGTCAGGTAGTCTGAACGCAGCTGATGAAGCACAGAGTGCATAAAAAGACATCGGAGTATCATTATTATTATTATTATTGTATTGTAATATTAAATTCTAAAAAAAATTACTGTCCTCAGTTATTAGCCAAAATTAATTTTAAAGTTCCCCGTAGAATTCCACGGTATGCCATACAACCATTCCCCTATTCCACGATTGAGTAGACTTTTGAACAAATACAGTTCAACACTCGATATCCACAAGGACTCACTACCAAAACTCAGACATATTTATTTTGTACTTTGGTGTATGAAGGTACCTATTATAGTTAGTAATCTAAAATATTAAGTTTTTTTGTATACTTGCATGCGGTGTCCGCCTTTAATTGGCTTGCACATTTAGCTTTATTTATACAATGTAACTAATGATCACCTAAAATAATGTAGCAGCCGTTAAAATAAAATAATTAATCATATTGCCCGAATATCACTTAGTCCATCAAATTTCTTTCTTATTTAAGTTTCCGTTCCATCAAGTAAGTAGTTCTTTTCGCTATGTGTCCAGCCCACTGCCACTTTAGCTGAGCAATCCTTCGAGCGTTGTCGGTAATTTTAGCTCTCCTACGGATCTCCTCATTTCCGATTCGATCATGCAGGAAAACGCTAAGCATGGCTCTCTCCATTGCACGCTGGGTGACCTTGAGCCACCTTATGAGACCCATAGTTAGCGACCACGTTTCACTGCCATAAGTCATCACTGACCACACACACTGGTCATAGACTTTCGTCTTAAGACACTGAGGTAAATTGGATGCTTAGATTTTTCGAATTTTCCCGTTTGCTGCCCATCCGAATTGGGTTCGACGAGAGATCTCTTTCTCGAAGTAGACTAACCGAACTGGACTGCCTGTCATAGGTATACGTAATCTAATCCATGTTCATCCTAAGACCCACTATTTGGGAAGCACTACGGAGATCTTCGAGCATTGCGTTCAGGTCTTCCAAGTTCTGAGCCATAAGAACTTTATCATCGGTAAAACAAAGGTGTGTTTGGACTGGCCATTCATGTTGCCAAGTTCTTTCCAGTCTAAGGGTTTAAAGAAGTCCTCCAACGCAGCTGTGAACAGTTTCGGAGTTATAACATCTCCCTGTCTCACACCTCGCTGCAATTGGATAAGATTTGTGCTCTGGTTCTGTGCTCGGATCGACATGGTGGCATTTTCGTATAAGTACCTCAAACACCTCGATATACCTGTAGTAGTCCACTTGGCAACTTTAGAGAGACTGCAGCACCACCCAGGTTTCTATCGAATCAAATGCTTTCTCATAGTACACGAACGCCAAGCAAAGTGGCAGGTTATACTCCTCGGTCTTCTGTATAACCATTCGCAGCGTATAGATGTCAAAGTTGGATGTTTGCGAACCTGCGACGAGACGATTCGTAAGGACTCTCGAAAACAACTTATAGACATGGCTGTAGAGCACAACTGTCAATTTTGTAAAATTCGTAAAGCTCAACCTTAAGTACCGCCTACTGGGGATTTACCGTTTGCTAGACTCTCACATCATGCGCGCCCATTCACACATTGCGGGTTAGATTATTTTGGTCCGATGACAGTCACAATTGGTCGGCGCAATACGGTGCTTTATTTACATGTATGACTACTCGGGCGATTCACATTGAGTTGGCCGGCAGCTTCACAACATGACATTACAAAGAAAAAAAAGGAAAAACTATCGAAATAATATAGATATTTTATTATTTAATGTAGATTAATTACATGTCTGCAGTTTTTTAAGAGGAGGGACTTGGCACACTTTTTAAAGAACAAAATCACCTCACTTTTGTTCCAAGCCTTCGGCGTTCTGCCCTCGACGATGTCTTTAGCCTTGCTTTCAACGGTGTATGGGTGGAATATACTGCCCATAGAAACTCTTGATCTCCCTCAGGATTTCAGGCTTCGATGAAATGATGCGACCGTTGTCAGTTTTCAGCTACATATCATAATTTGGCTTTGTCCAATAAACAGATCTCTCGCCAACAGCCGCTTTGGAGCCTTTATTCCGCTCGATAGCCTCTTTAATAACCCAATGATGTCCCAGTATAACTTGCTAATAACTCTTCCAACTCGGTTAACTTCGTGTCGGTTTTCAGTGTGCGCGTGTTGTAGGTTGCCAGGTGCAGTTTTGGTAGCCTAACCGCAGCCGGGGATTATTAGCACCCCCTGATTTGATTTGATGTTTCACATAGTATAGTTTCATTTATTTACAAGAGCATTCATTTTTTACTACGCATCACCACATCGCCCTGCAACTTGCAGACAAAAGGCAATGTGATTAGCATTTGCAGTCCAACTCTTCAAAGTCTACCACTTACAGCCCAACAGGGCGATGCCCGCGGGCTGCTTCAGCAGCCCGCGCACCAGGGCGAAATACTAGTCAATTTATATAAAATTCAAAGTCCAGGGGGGGTATTACAACCTCTTAAAACTTGCCAGGTTTTTGAATTGCTATAGTTACATCTCTTTCTCGCTGTATAGCAAATAAAAGAGATAGATTGATAGCCAGTCAGAAAACTGCCAGGAAATAAGAGGTCATAATTCGGCCCCTGATCCTGACTGACTGAGATATCAACGCACAGCCCAAACTGCTAAATTTAGAGACTTAAAATGCGAAACGAAGTACAGGCGAAATTCTTTCTTTATCAGAACAAGCAGGTGTTTCAATAGTGTTGCAAAACAATTTGAAATAGACCTTTTCAACACTTCCTCAAGTAAGCTTAAGCTAATATTAAGTGATAGTTATTTTTCTAACAAATAATTTGTAAAACTTCAGTGAGTAGCTACTTGTTTATGCTTAAACTACTGTACTGGATGTAATAACCTAAAATTCTTAACATAACGTAGGCTAACATTTTTGTAACTAATAATATTTGGCTATATGTGGAAGCTTGTAATTGGCCTTCGATATTTATTTTAAGTTAACCACTTTCTTCTCAACCTAGCTGTTAGCTTCCCGAAGATTGTAAAAATAAAATAAAATAAATAAAATAATTATAGTATAGTGTAGGCATCCACTAAGAAAGGATTTTTGTAAATTCCACCCCGTCAGTCGTTATTGAGGTTTTACTGGATGTTATTTGCGAAAATGGCATTTAATTATTTAATTATTGGCAATTAGTTAAATCGAATTATAAACCTACTGATTTTAGTGGATGTCACAGAATAATAATTTGTAGCAAGCTATGTCAAAGCTAAGCTGACTTCTACTATTACTCAGATGGTAGATGTACGCAATTTTACCGGTTTGCATGTCAAATGTTTACGAGGTTATTTTTTGAAATAATTTTCAGATTTTTCCTATTTATCAGGTATTTCATGTTATAACTAATGATTTAGCTCAGAAACTTGGTTCCTGTGAGATTCCCGTTCCCGTTCCCGTTCCCGTTCCCGTTCCCGTTCCCGTTCCCGTTCCCGTTCCCGTTCCCGTTCCCGTTCCCGTTCCCGTTCCCGTTCCCGTTCCCGTTCGCGTTCGCGTTCGCGTTCGCGTTCGCGTTCGCGTTCCCTTTCCCGTTCCCGTTCCCGTTCCCGTGTCCCGTCCCTGTCCCCGTTCCCTGGATGTGCATGTCCAGGTCCAAGCATGGCCACCGTGTTGAACTTCAAAATAAATGTCATTTTCGCAACCACCATCTAGGGATCGCAATACCGGCCCCTCTCTCCAAAACCGGTATTTTCGGTATCGAATCTAGGCAAATACCGGGATCCCGGTATTTACGGTATTTTCGACATTTAGATAAATATATTGAAATTTCTTAGTTTTCCTTTCTGTTAAAGTCATTGTTTTGATTTACTCATCGTCCACGACCTTCAACCTCCCGAACAAGCCGGGTTCCTAAAAGGATTTAGTACCTAGACCACATTCATACGCTGCGGCAGGTTATACAGAAGACTATGGAGTCTGCCTCTTTGCTTGGCGTACGTGGACTATGAGAAAGCCTTTGATTCGATAGGGACCAAGGCGGTGCCAGTGCTGTAGTCTCTCCAGATGTGCCCAAAAAACTACAGGTATTTCGAAATGTTAAGGTATTTATACGAAACTGCCATGCATCATGTGTTGGTCCGAGTACAGAATCAGTGTTTAAATCCCATCCAACTGCAGCGAGGTGTGATAAAGGGAGACTTTACTTCTCTGAAACTGTTCACAACACAGCTGCGTTGGAGGACATTTTTAAATTCTTGGACGGGATTGGACTAGAACGGACTCGATATTAACATTAATGACCAGTACCTAGCACACCTTCGTTTTGCCAACGATATACCAGTTCTTATGGCTGAGACCTTGGATTAGAAGACCTGACAATGCTCGTAGATCTCCGTAGTGCTTCCCAAAAAGTGGATCTTAGGATGAACATGGATAAGACGAAAGTCATGTCGAATGCCCATGTTGTACCCACTCTAACTCATGTTGAGAACACTACACTCGAAGTTGTTGACTATTACGTTTACCTTGGACCGGCGACTGCCTGTCCAACTGGATTTAAGTAAGTTCAGCTTCGAGAGAGATCTTTCGTCGAATCTAACTTCGTTTTTCGTGTCCTAATAATTACCGTAGTGTCTCAAGAGACGAAAGTCTATGACCAGTGTGTGTTGCTTGTGATGATTTACGGCAATGAAACGTGGTCGCTAACTATGTATAGGTCTCATAAGAAGGCTCAAGGTCACCCAGCGTGCAATGAAGAGAGTCATGCTCGGCGTTTCCCTAAGTGATCCTAAGAGAACTAAAGTATAATAATGACCGACATCGCTCAGCTGAAGTGGCAGTGGATGGGACACATACACATAGCGAGAAGAACCGATGGCCGTTGGGGCGGAAAGGTTCTGGAATGGCAAACGCGCACCGGACGACACTCCGTGGGTAGGCCCCAACAAAGTGGACCGACAATGATCTGGTGAAGGTCGGGGTGCTCCGCTGGATGCAGGCAGCGCTGGATCGATCATCGTGAAGATCCTTTGGGAGACCAATACCCAGCAGTGGGTGTCGTGCGGCTATGATGATGATGATGAAAGTCATTATAGTATAGTGAAATCCAAAATTTAAAAGGTATTATATTATACCAAGTTAAACAATAAAAGAGGATTTAACCTCGTAAGGCTCTCGGTCCTACCAGTAGTACTTACTTATAGGTATTTACCAAAGTAATTCAGACCCATCCCTCCTAGACGCAATGTAGTGTAGTTATTACGACTCAAGAGTTTACCAGTAGGTAATACGAATAAATTGGTTGTTTAATTTCATTTGAAGATTATTATGAAACAAATAATATTAGGTACCTCACTAATGCCTGTGTCCTACCCATAGTGCTTATTCTTTTTGAAAAAAATGACTCAAAACCATATCCCCCATTAGCCCTGAATATATAACTTCAATAGGATTACTTTATCATATAAGAAAACAACTCTGAATTTCTTGGTACTGAATGACTATAAATATTAGTACCACTAGCTAGTAGGACGTTGGGGATGCAATGATTAGGACACCATTTAATGTCTGAGCCTTAGGAAGTTAAGGAAAATCACCTTTTAAATCACATAAAACGAGAATTTAAACGAGATTTGCGATTTGCGTCGTTCTGTGATGAATACCGAAAATACCGTAAATCCCGGTATTTAAAAATTCAATACCGGTATTGTAAAGGCTTCTTTTCGGCCCGGTATCCCGGTATTTTCGGTATCCGGGATCCCGGTTTGCGACCCCTACCACCATCCCATGAAACCTCATGAACGACATCCACATCGATTTTGATGTTTAATTACCCCATTTACACCTTAAGGGAGGATTTTCAAAATAACAAAATATGTGTTTGCCTATTTATTTTTAGACATGCTCCTACGAATTTTAAGGTTGTAATGTCTATTTTATATTATTTTTCCATACAAAATTTGAACCCCATTTTCACCCCTTTAGGGGTTAAATCATGTCCACCAAACGTCCACCGTGTTGGACTTCAAAATAAATCTCATTTTCGCAATCACCATCCCATAAAACCTCAAGAATGACATCCATATTGATTTTTATGTTTACTCACCCCATTTACCCCTAAGTGGTTGATTTTCAAAATTACAAAATATATGTTTGCCTATTTATTTTTAGATGTGCTCCAACGAAGTTTAAAGTTGTAATGTCTATTTTATATTATTTTTCCATACAAAATTTGAACCCCATTTTCACCCCTTTAGGTGTCAAATCATGTCCACCGTGTTGGACTTCAAAATAAATGTCATTTTTGCAATCCCAGAAAACCCCAATAACGACATCCATATCTGTTTTTGGGGTTTTTTAACCCTTTTCACCCCATTTCATCCCAATAGGGGTTTAAATACTAACAATAACAATATACGTTGCGTTAGATTTCTATCCATAAGCCTAAATTATAAATAAATAAATATTTGACAACATCACATACATTTCTCCGACTCCAAGGTAAGTAGCTAAAGCACTTGTGTTATGGAAATCAGAAACAACGGTGGTATCACAAACACCCAGACCTGAGACAATATTGAAAGTTCATTTTTCTACATTGACCCAGCCGGGGATCGAACCCGGGACCTCAAGAGATGGTGACGCCTTGAAAACCGGCGTGCAAACCACTCGACCACGGAGGTCGTCAAATTATAAATTTAGCGATTTTAACTTCGAAAATAAAGGATTTTCTTCAATACACAACTTCATCCCTCTTTTGACCCCTTCGGGGGTAGAATTTGGAAAAACGCTAAAACCCGTATTTATTTATTTTCAATGGTCAGTCTAAACACAAAATTTGGAGATCCTAGCTTCAAAACTGAGGGACTTTCATACAAACTTTGATCCCATTTTTTACCCCCTTAGGGGGTGAATTTTGAAAAACCCTTTCTTAGTGCACCCCTAGACCTCATAAGGAACCTACGTGCCAAATTTGGAGTCTCTAGACCCAGCGGTTTGAGCTGTGCGTTGATAGATCAGTCAGTCAGTCAGTCAGTCATTCAGTTTACGATTTTATAAATATAGATCTTGGTTACAATTAGGTAGTAATCCACAAAACCTTTACGGCCTTACCACAAAACACTGTTTAGCACGTTTTTAACTAAAACACTGTTTAAATGTGATGCTGTCACTTTTTTGACAATATTGTTTGAAAGAGACGGCATCACATTTAAACAGTGTTTTTACTAAACAGTGTTTTAAAATCTTTTGTGGTACGGCCGTTACACCCCGCACGTATTGTCCAGACAAATACGGCGTGTTAAGACGTGGTGTCAGACAAATATGCCCGCACCTTAAGGACCCTGAGTAGGGAAGTGCCGAGTAAAAAAAATCACATTGACACATACATTTTTATCAACGCCATCTCTATCGAGCCTACAGCTTTTTGTCATTTTGCACAGACTATTAGATGATACTGGCGCATTTTTCACTTTGAAAAGCCCTCATTGCAATTTACTCAAACGGGCAGGGCACGGATACCGATATATTCTGAATATCGATATTTTAACGAAAATATCGATAACGGTATCGATAACTGATATAAATACCGATATTTGTATCGGTAATATAAAGTACCGGTATTTTGTATCGATACCCAGTACTGATATGCTAGGCTGCGAAGCGACGTTGCATGTTTGCGCGCTGCGGGGCGGGCGGGTTGCGGAAAGGTACGGTACGGCAACAGCGCTCAAGCAGCTAGCGCCTAGCATGCAACTAATTAAATCATTTGTTGTTTGATTATTCACGCGACTACTTTCGTTCGTTATTTTTCAACATTTTTATAATTATAGGACGGCAAAAACATAACAATTTCCAGAAAGATCCACCTATAATTTCGTCGAATCGGTTCAAAAAATTATCACCGGTTTCCAAGCCCTGATCCGAAGTGCGAAAACTAAAAAAAACTAAAGGAAATAAAAAAAAATTGAAAGCGCAAAAGGCATTTTATCGGAATTATATCGGTATTTCAGTATCGGTATCAATACTGATAATTTTCTAAAAAGTATCGATATTCGTGTACTGAAATAAAATACTGATATCAGTATCGATAAATCGATACCAAAATATCAGTTCCGATATCGATATTTCGATATCAATACTAAAAAAATATCGGTATTCCAGTCCCTGCAAACGGGTTAAACAACCCAAAACCAATGTATTCTGTGCTAAAACGACAGAACGCAGCCTAGATCACGAGATTCACTGTTTGCTGTTTGACATTGACAGATTTAAAATTTAATCTAATCTGTCTGTGAAAAAAGAAAAGAAAAAGAAAAACCTAAACGAAAAAAAACGGAATGATGAAATTCGGAATTTCTGAAAGTTGATAAATACTTAATGTAATTATTTTATAATGATAGGCTCCAAGTAATTATGTAACTTGTGGTTAATTAGTTTCTCCGGCCTACGTTACTGCTCTGCTATCCAAGGTAAGCATTGATAATTTTTGTACCGAAGAATTTATCTGTACAATTTCTTGAAATTCGAGGCGACAATTTCTGCCTTTGTGCTTTTTCTTTCACTTAAATCTTTGAATAGCAACCCAATGCTTTAGTTACTAAAGTTAATAACATTTACATATCTGTGACAAATGCTGTAGAAACGAGAAATCGCGGTCGCAGGATTATCTAAAGACCTTTACTCGCTCGTTATTTAATTTAATTAGCGAAACCTAATAATACCTAAGTAATTAGGTCGGAGAGTCAGGTTCGGAGTAATTTATTTTATTTATTATCTTTTATAAACCTAATTGGTACCTACTACATATTAGTACATACATAGGTACATATTAGTACATACATAGTTATATTGGCCCAGAACAGTGGTGCCCACCCCAACCTGATATATTTTCTATTTTGCCCTTCAAAACTCCAATGACTTTTCACTTTTCAGTTTGTTTTGAGCAAACAATCACTAGTGGCTACCCGCGACTTTGTCTGCATGGACAATTCTTTTTCTATTCCTTGGGGACAGTATTTTTTCTTATAATCTTATCTGTACCCCTGACAATGTCTATGCAAAATTTCAAGATGATGTAAAATGTAACAAAGAAGCTCACTTTCCAATAATAATTATAATATTAAAAAGTTAGGATTATAATTAGCATGACATCAGATTCAGAACACCTAAATTAAACCTATACAGGAAGTAGCTGAGTCTAAAATGAAATTAAATTATGAACAATTTTTCATACAGAAAACATTATTAACTACCTAATATCAAATATTTTTCAACATAAATGTAGGTACAACTACCTACCTACCTAGGTGATTTATAAATTTAACATTTTTGTAATAAATCAAGACTAAAAAGTGTTAGTAAAATATAATATTTAGATTTTGTTTGATGTAAATGCTTTGCGATTCAACATAATACAGCCTTTGGACATTCAAATAATCTATGGCTAGCAAAAACTTTTATCTATCCCATGGGATAGTGAAGTTTGTTATTCAGCAAAATTGTGTCATTGACTACATGGCCAGGCTCTCCATGTGCTTTACTTCAGCTAAGCGTTTAAACCTATGATGAGCCACCCAGAGCACAGTCCAGGGCCATAGCCAGGAATTCAGAGAAGCTCTGGACCAGAGACAATAAGTAACTTAATTTTAAAATGATCACATGTTAAAAGGCTATTTTGTACTAAAAGTATAAAACGGTAGGTTACCTAAGGGGGAAAGAGGGGAGGTTGAATCACCAAACCCCCCCTCTGTCTACGGACTTGATGAGCCTTATTTTTATTTATTTTATTGCCTCGTGTTATAGTGGGTTTATTTATACCCACTATGCCAATCCAGCCATTGTTAATATTTAATACAGTTTTCCTCCTTGATGTAATTTTAGTTTTTCAAATATTATTATGTCATGACAAAACTTTCCATACACATGGCATTATTGTAAAATACAAAGGAGCACAAAGAAACAAAAAAAACATAATTGTGGGAAATCATATTTCTATCCTATACATAACATTACTTCTAAGGTGTTAACGGCTATCTATGATATTGGATAGGTTGTCTTAGGATAGTTTCTTAGGAGATACTTAAATATTCAATGTGATCCTACCTTCCTTAATATCCATCAACATACATTGAGAAGTAAAAATAAAAGCGCGTCAATAATTTTATTATGCGGTTTGCAGACTCTTTAAAACGCCGGCAAAGCACTGACTGAAAGAGAGTTGTTTTGACGTTGTCACCCACGTGCGTCCGTTGCTATTGGTTGCCGTGCCGAACGCACCGCAGTCCGCCGCTGGCGTCGTCTGCGCCGCACGGCTCAAAGCACACGTTACCGTTACGCTTTTATCACTCCGCGAAATGTTATCAATTTATACCTCTATATATGCGAACGAGTTTAAATACCGTGCTTTGTCGTTAACTGTGTAGTAGTGAACGATTTAAAAATGAAAAAAGGTGGTTCCCAGTGTAGTTTGGGGAGAGGAGATCGCGGAACGAGGCCGACACGTTTACTCATGGATAGCATATCGTCAGACGAGGGCCCGGAGACTGAGCGGCTCCTTAGCTCGCAGCTTCCGCCTACCGTGGTGGCTATGTCGAGTGGCCGCCGAGAATCATTGACTGCACCTCCATCGCCGACCGATTCGCGGAAAAAACGCACATACCATAACTACAGGAACCATCTCCACCATCTTATTCATTGGAGAGATATTTGGGGAGGAGAGCCACATAAAGTTCATGAGGTAGAGTTTAGTCTAACACGTGCTCTATTTGCATCAATCAAATTAATTTGTCCACTGCAGTAAGCATGCTTTAACTGTTGTTTCTTGGATTATGATCTTGTCCCGGTGATGTGTTCACAAAAATCGTAAATATTTTTATTATGTTACCTATGTAACTAAGCATTCTCCTCCACTTGTTGTATTGGACAAACACAAAATACGGTTTTTCAATCAGAAAATTGATGAAAACACAACACAACGCACGTCAAAAAACTACTTTCAGTATTTGTTGTTTGCTCAACTGGCAGATTGAGTAGGTGTACCTTTTAAACTTGACTTACTTACCCATTTTTTTTCGGATAACCGTGGAATCAGTTCAAGATCCTTCCATTTCCATGACCGCGTAAATAAGATAAAGTTGGGGTCATGTTTTTGTAATAATTTTACGTAGGTAGTTGATTATTGACATACGTACGTCGTAAGAGCAGACCCGGAGATTTTCGATTTTCGGCAGAGTCTATTGTAGCATCTTTGCTTACTCAAGACTTTAAAACAAAAAAATACACCATGTCGACTGATCCTGATCCTGACCTTATCAAAGAAAAACGCGTTCAACAAATGCGTTACATAGAGGATTGACATGTCTATTATTTTCGACAATTCAAGGTTGCTACTTTAAGTAAATTGAACCCACAGTAAATCAACTAGGTTGTACGTATAAACATTTTGTTAAAATATCTATACAAAATGTCAATCAACAATATCAACATTATTATGTTTTGGTCAGATTACGTTTGCGTAAGTAATATAGTATAGACGTTGTTATTAAGTAATGCTATTGATGCTAATTGAACATCCGTTCCAGTTACATTACATGTGCTTTTGTCAAACAATGTCTTTGTAACGTGTTTTTGTACTAAAGAGAACGGTCCTATTTTTGGGTAGGTAGGTAATAATGTAAACTGAACTGTTGTATGAATCATGCGATATTGTTGAACTGTTTGAATCTGAATGCTATGCTAATGGTCTGTCTGTACACAATGTAATGTAGGTATTGTGGTAAACGAACACCTGTAGCTAAAAGTTTCGCGTTGCTGGTTATTCATTCACTGACCCGCAAGATGCAATCTTTCAGCTGTGTATTAAAAACGAAAGTCTTAATAAAATAATAATTATCTGAACTAAAGTAAAAGACATAGATGATATCATCATCTTCCTTACCCTTATGCCAATTTATTTTGGGTCGGTGCAGTGCGTGCTTCTCTTCCATTCCTTCCTTTCACTCGTCATCTCCTCATCCACTTCCCTCTCATTCATATCATTCCGCACCCAATCCATCCATCTTTTCTGCGGTCTTCCTCTTGATTTCCAGCCCTCCACATCCATATTCATTACTCTTCTAGTAACATGGCTTTCATTCCTTCTCATAACATGCCCAAACCAAGCCAGACGATTCACTTTCAACTTCTCTGTTACTGGTGCTACTTTCAAACTTCGTCTGACATACTCATTCCTAATTTTATCCATTCGCGTCACACCACACATCCACCTCAGCATTTACATATCTGCTACATGTAATTTCCTTTCATCCATCTTCTTTATAGCCCAACATTCTGATCCATACAATACATGACTACTGGTCTTATTACGGACTTATAAATTTTGCCCTTTAAAATACATAGATGATAGTAAATTATAAATAGTTTCGTAGTTCGTAAGATCAATAACTCATTAGACTCTACAACTTTAATTCTCACAAGTCACATGCCATAACGAAGAACGAACTGCATGCATTCAATTTAATTCTGACAATTGAACCCAGCCAGACAGACCCGTTACCACAGAATATATAATAGTACTAACGTACAGAAGTCGGTCCCCGCGAGGACCATCAAATGATAAGCTACTCTCGCTGCACGGCAATAAAGTACAATTTCAAACTGCACAACGCTGCGTGGATAAAATTATATGCACCTACGAAGAAGAAAGAGAGGCGTCTCTTTCTGTCGCATAGCTCTGTCTCAACCGACACATTTCGGGGTTGCTACTCGCTAGTTACTGATATCATAGAAAACATTGCCGTTACACGTAAAGATCACGCACGCATTCATGCTATCATATTCCACTAGCTAGGTACCTACCTAGTTGATTGCTTGCTACTACACGAACATTGCACGATGACTTGGTTCGTCCAACAATCAAACCTTTAGGAAAGTAATAAAGAACACGTATTTTACTCTTCGCGCTAATATTTGAAATCTTTCTTATTTTGTTGTATTGTGAACTGATATCTTAATGACGATAAGAGGTTATATTTATATGGCATTCTGTACGTATCCAAATCTTCCGATTCGGAGAACATAAATTGATAACATAGTACTATTGGCAAAATATTTATCATAACTGTACTGTACCTCTAAGTACCTACTCATATTCACATAATTATATCCACTCTGGTCTTTGAGCAAACAGTAAAATGGCTGTGATTGCGTTAATAATTCAGAAGTAATTGACTGGATTCTGTTACAAAATATGTAATCGTTTAATTTAAGTCTTATGACTATGAAGTTGAAATATTTTAACATCACATAATAGTATTTTAGTGAAAATTCTATAATTGCAACCTATTACTCGACCTAATTATTAGAAACTAGCTTCTGCCCGCGACTTCGTCCGCGTGGATATTAGAGAAAATCCTTAGGGAACCTTCAACCAGGATCTGACCAGCCATTTTTACGCATTACGGCTTCCCGTTCCCGTTCCCGTCCCCGTCCCCGTCCCCGTCCCCGTCCCCGTCCCCGTCCCCTGGATGTGCATGTCCAGGTCTAATCATGGCCACCGTGTTGGACTTCAAAATAAATGTCATTTTCGCAACCACCATCCCATGAAACCTCAAGGACGACATCCACATCGATTTTCATGTTTACTTACCCCATTTACACCTTAACCCGGCGAGCATGAGGTGAAAAAAGTTACACCTAGCATGTGGTGGGGTTTGCCAAACCCCAACATATAATTACCTATAAATGCCAATTTATTAAACCAAGACTTAAGAATTTATTCGTATTTTGAAATATGGTTTATATTTAGTGTATAAAATAAAAAACAGTGTATATTTATATACTTTTATTGTATTATTTATCAGAAATACTAAAATATAACATTTACAAAAAAACAAAAAAAGGAACCTCTAAAAAAGGAACTAAAATCAACTAATTCTATAATAAAAATATAAAATCAACTTTAAAAACTTAAAGAATATAAGATTCTCAATAACACATTTTTTTTAAAGAATTAGTTGATTTTAGTTTTAGTATTTTTGATAAATAATACAATAAAAGTATATAAATATACACTGTTTTTTACTTTATACACTAAATATAAACCATATTTCAAAATACAAATAAATTCTTAAGTATTGGTTTAATAAATTGGCATTTATAGGTAGATATATGTTAAAACTAACACGGAGCATGTGGCGGGGTATGACGCACCCCACGAACGTTTACACGCGTGTAGCTCCTGCGCCGGTTGACGCGACACTGCGCTGCGGTCACGCCACTCTCCCCCCGCGGAGTACATTGGCTCCAGCTACTCGAAGCAACAAACCAATTGAGGGGCAAATTTGAAAAATACACGACTTCGCGCAAAGCATGGGCATGTCACACCCTACCACAAGCTCGCCGGGTTAAGGGAGGATTTTCAAAATAACAAAATATGTGTTTGCCTATTTATTTTTAGACATGTCTCTAGACCCAGCGGTTTGGCCTGTGCGTTGATAGATCAGTCAGTCAGTCAGTCATTCAGTTTACGATTTTATAAATATAGATTACTATACTTCAGTTAGATACTATTTAAAAGTATGTAAGTAGTTCATCGTCAAAAGTACTTATCTTATTTCTTGTTGAAATCACCCTTCGATCAAAAATCACCAAAGAAATACAGAATATGGGAATCAGAGAAAATAACTGATATAACGAAAATAATAACGATGACCATCGTTATAATTAGTTCCATGTCGATGACGAACGCGAATATATAGAATATTAAAGGCCCAATAATTTACCTAGTAAAATAATGGGGAAGATGTAAATAAAAATTTATTCAATTTTTTTAGCCCTAATTAAAAGTATAAGCAATTATAAGACTAACTGTGAAAAAAATATGTTGATATCACGAAAATTGAATTTTTTATAAACAAATCAATTTGGGGACGCGCGGAATCTGATTGCGTCGTTCGAGTAATGGCTATGACGTCACGTCGCCGGTTGTACGATGGACAGCGGCGGCGGGCGTATGGAAGCTTAGTGACACTATGTGATTGACAGGCTCTGTAAACTTACTTTTGTTAATTTCGATACTTTTGTTTTGTTATTTTACATTTTTCATACAACCACTGTATTTTTCAATAAAATTAGGTAGGTACAGAAAGTTTCATAGAGTTCCTCGGATACGTATCTTTCGCAAGTTGACGTTTTAACAGGTATTTTTTGAGGTATTTTTTATTTTCTTAGGTCGTTATCTCGTTTATTTGTTTCTTTGTTTAATTACTGGGAATGATTTTATAATGAGCTAGACTTGAAACTTTGAATATAGGTCAGAACTGTAAGACAACGCTGATCATCATTCAGCTGATCTGATGACGGAGCTGGAAGAAGGCCACAGGAACTCTATAATAAAACCATACAATCACATCGACTTTTGTGCTCGTTTAATTCGTCTTGACAAGTACTCTGATAGGAATGGGAGATGAGGTCCAAGGTCTGATGATGGAGCCGGAAGAAGGCTACAGGAACTCTGTGTTCAAACCATGCAACCCCATCGAGTTTAGGCTCATTTAATTCGTCTTGACGAGTTCTCTGTTGAGAAATACTCGTAGTTTCAAGGGTCTGATATCATTTGGAATCGTTGGATTTGCCTTGACAAGTACTATGATGGGAGATAGTTTCCAGAGCCTGATGATGGAGTCGGAAGAAGGCCACAGGAACTCTGTATTCAAACCATGCAACCCAATCGAGTTTGGGCTCATTTGATTCGTCTTGACGAGTACTCTGTTGGGAAATAGAATCCGGGGTCTGATGATGGAGCTGAGAGAAGGTCACAGGAACTCTGTAATAAAACAGCAACTCCATCCAGTTTGGGCTCGTTTGATTCATTTTGACGAGTATTATGTTGGGAAACAGTGTCCAGGGTCTGATGATGGACCTGAAAAAGGCTACAGGAACTCTGTAATAAAACCATGCAATCCCATCGAGTTTTAGCTCATTTGATTTATCTTGACGAGTTCTCTGCTGAGAATTAGTTTCTAGGGTCTGATATAATTTGGAATCGTTTGATTTGCCTTGACAAGTACACTGTTGGGAAAAAGTGTTCAGGGTCTGATGATGGAGCCAGAAGAAGGCCACAAGAATTCTGAAATAAAACCATGCAACCCCATATTCTAGTTTGAAATCGTTTGATTCGCCTTGACAAGTACTATGGTGGGAGATGGTTTCCAGGTTCTGATGATGGAGCCGGAAGAAGGTCACTGGAACTCTGTAATAAAACCATGCAACACCATGATCTAGTTTAGAATGGTTTGATTTGCCTTGACAAGTACTATGTATGATGGGAGATGGTCTCCAGGGTCTTAAAATGGAGCCAGAAGAAGTTCACAGCAATAAAACCATACAACTTCATCGACTTTGGTTTTGTTTGATTTGTCTTGACTAAGACCTTAGACCCTATTTCTAGATGGTTCCCAGGGTCTCATGATGGAGCTAGAAAGTGGTAATGAGAGATCTGTAATAAAACGACACAACACCATTGAATTTGGGATCGTTTCAAACCAGCCTAAATTCTAGGGTATTGCGTCATTTTATAACAGAGTTCCCATGGGCTCTTTCTGGCTCCATCATCCTTGGATTTTGTCTAAAGTTTTTGTCAAGACCAATCATACGAATCCAAACTCAATGGTGTTTCGTCGTTTTGTCAGGGTTTTATTACAAAGTTCCCACGGCCACCTTCTGGCTCCATCATAAACCTTGGATATCATCTAGAACCAGAGTCCTTGTCAAGACAAATTATACGAGCCCAAACTCACTGGTTTGGGTCGTTTTATTATAGAGATACCATGGCTACTTTCTGGCTCCATCATCACCCTAGATACCTTTTAGGACCAGAGTTCTTGTCAAACCAAACCAAACGAGCCTAAATTCGACGGTGTTTCGTCATTTTATTACAGATTTGCCATAGCCACCTTCTGGCTCCATCATCAGAAGTTTGATATCATCTAGTACCAGAGTCCATGTCAAGACGAATCAAACGAGCATAAACTCGATAGGGTTTCTTCATTTTATTACAGAGTTCCCATGGCCACCTTCTGGCTCCATCATAGTCTCATATTGTCTTGAAAAAATACACTGTTTTAAACAAGTATTTTAAGTGTACTAGCGACCCGCCCTCGCTTCGCTTCTTTCTTTTTTTGCACACCCTAAAATAAAACAAATATCGTACAGTCGTTACCTTTGCTCCAGAAGACGCGCATGAATTTATTTTCGCTCGCGTTATTTTTTGCGACAACTCCTAAGATATTCATTTAAATAGTATAGTGTAAAAGATTTAAATAATGTGCATGAAATGCTTCAGGTAACAGACGTATTTAAGTTGATAAGGATTAATACTGTATCCTTCTAAATAGCTTTCCAAATTACCGCATTGTATGTGACCGATTTTTTAGAAGATTATAATGGGTATAGTGAGCTATTCTTAAAAGATAGATATATGCCATCGCGGACTTTTTTGTAGATCTATAAAAGAGAAACAATTCCATCATACATTATTTTGTTATAGCTCAAAATTTTTATGCAGCGTTTTCGATGCAAGCTCCCAGTCGGCTTAATTTTTGGCAAAATCTTTAACTATTATCGTCATATTTCTACTAATAAAACCTTAACTTATTATACACTTAAACCTTCCTCAAGGATCATTCTATCATTTGGTAAAAACCGCATGAAAATCCGTTTAGTAGTTTTTGAGTTTATCGCGAACAGATAGACAGATGCGGCGGAAAGACTTTGTTTTATAACATCTCGGCGGACGTAACCGGCGATGTGACGTCACGCCTTAAACGGTCAAGACCGCGCTGATTTTAAAAACATTCAACTTTGAAAATTAATAAAAAAATCAGTTTTTGAGATATCTAAAAAATTCTTTCACCAATATTTTTGAGATTTTACGTTTGATTTTTCTATATTATAAAATAATTACACTCATCTTCCCCATTATACATTTAAGCCAGGTTATCTGATCGAAGAAGCCAACTTAACTACAACTTATCTGTCTTGTAAATTCTAAAATAGATGCTTAGCTAAAATTACGTCCCATTTTCTGCGAACACCGTTTATATTTGAAACGGTCATCAGTTAAATTGCATTGTGCTTTGGCAAGTGTGCAAGTGACAATTGTACGATAGTCGAGGCCTATGTCATGTCATATAGGGCAATAGCTTTTCCCTGCTTGCGGAATCACTAATAAAGTAGTTTCTGATTAAACGATCGATAGATCTCGCAAGCGTTGGTGTGTGCCAATCAATATTGTAGGGTATTGGCACGTTCGTTACATGTGATTTATTAGTTGAAACTTCTTTCAGTGACTCGCTTCTCAACAGCTTGCGTTAATTAGCGTTATTTTAAAGTTGGCCTATACGCTGATAGTGGTGCCGCGTATATTGAAAGTATACTCTGCTAGCGCGCAGAGCTGCGCAATATTCGAGTATATTTTTCGATACTTGTTATCAAATACGGAAAGTATACCTTGCTAGTACGCAATAATCGAGTGTATATTTTCAAGTGCTTAGTACAATAATAAAAACAGTAAAAAATATAATATAAAATATATAATATAAAATATATATATAAAAATTGGCGCTTTGCCGGCCGCTGCCGCGCACGCTCGCTTCGCTCGCTCGGCTCGCGCGCTGGGTTCATGTCAACCTAACATGCTCGTCGCTACGCTCCTCGCACCTATCTCGTGACCTACGGTCTACGGTTTCTAAGTCCCACCCAGCAGACTAGTTTTGATTCATTTCCGGCAGCTAAATTTATATTTTGTTTTCGCTCTTGAAAATATACTGTGCTAATATAGTTAGTATGGGTGCGCATTGGCAAAGTATACTTTCAGTAACTTCTTTATTATCCAGTCAGATGTAAAGTATACTCGACTATCGCGCATAAATCGAGTATAGTTTCATTCAACACATATATTTTGTTTTCGCTCTTGAAAGTATACTGCGCTAATACAGTATGGGTGCGCATTGGCAAAGTATATTTTCAATAAACGCGTAGGTACTATTATGTTTTCTGTGGTGGTGCCAGAACTTTAGGCCTGCGAACATTATAACAGGTTAAAAGTAATTGGCTATTATACTATTAGTTATTCTGTGCTATCACCATGAATCATACTGGGCGTGCCTTGGTCAATGAATAAGTTGCAAAATACTAGTGATGGGACTCAAATAAAAAAAATGTGTTCGAATCGTCTCGATTCGAATTTGACGATGATTCGAATCAGTGTGATGATTCGAATCAATTGAAATAAAAATACATGCCTTGTAAACAATTAAGAATATTTTAAACTATTTAATTTGGAGAATCCAGATGATGTCACGTCGTGACGCACAATCACAAGATAGGTGCCACATTGGCCTTGACCACAACACAAAGGTGGTTACACAAAACGTAAATGTAGACTAGACACCTAGACTATCCATAAAACATCAGTTAGGAATCTAAAAAGAAAAACGATACGCGATGGTATTTTATTTGTTTCACCCACGCGAGTTAATATTTCCTCTTACATAAAAGCGAAGTCCGCTCCAATGATGGTTCTGCGAGTTCTGTCTGATCCGGGGAAGTCCTTTTACGGCATATATCTTTAGAAACTAAATTGTATTGTAATATTTGTAATTAAGTACATTTTATTCAAAAGTAGGGCTAGTTAGCATAGCAGTAACTGGTTGAGTTGAGCACTGGTTTGGTTTAGTCAGAACGAATTGTATATTTCGCGTAGGTATGTACATTTTCCAAGAGATGCACATTATTTCGAATTGAACATTATGCTACGAAGAGACTAAAAGAATAATATTTATTCTGTGCTAAAATTTCGAAATCTGTTCGTGATATTGATATTGTCTGTTTCTAATAATTATAAGTCGCTTATGCGAAATGGATGAACTTAGAAAAACTCATAAATATAAAGAGATAAAACAGGTCTAAGTACTTAGTATAATTTGAATTAACACAAAGCTAATTTTAGGTAGGGTTACAGTTAGGGTTGCCAGATTGGCTGGACTTGGCTGGATTGTCCAGCTATTTCACACGTTGTCCAGTGTCCCGGTTTTAGGCAAAATGTCCAGCCAAAATGAAGCTGAAAATTAAAAACCACCAGTATTACTGGTTTTTCCACCGAGTTGGCAACACTGGCTCCGAGTTGGTCTCTCGCTATCTATGCCCGGGACTTTCCCGTCCATCCGACCCGCCCATCACCCACCTCCCGCGTCCCGTCCTTCCCGTCCGCTATCATCAATTTCATCTCACTCATTTCATCGAGAATCCTGACAGTTGGTCGTGTCGTGCGTTGATGTGCTAGAGTATAACTTAAAATTGTTATTTTTCTGAGGTTGATTGAGTGCGTTCGTTATTGTTTTAGCAACTAAAAATTTGTTTTACGACAAATCCGTTGCACTTGCAAAGTAATTTAATTTTTTTTTGTCCAGCCAAAAATCCTAATGTCCAGATATTTTATAATATTGTCCAGAAATTTTGATTTCTCAATCTGGCAACCCTTGTTACAGTACAGCGTAATGTTACGCATGATTTGATTCTGTTTATTTATGGTTCAAAGTAAAAAGCCTTTATGGGTTTACTGTACACATCATGAGGCCTTTACGCTTAGTGGAACATTTTAAAAGCTTATAATTAAAATAATAACTGGAACTATCTACTATAAAAAAATCTTAAGCCATAAAGAAAGGATTTGGAGAGTAAAAGTGGTAACATGACATGTGTTGTCAACTATGATGTTGAAAAAAGTCGCATTCATTTAAAACGTTATATCTACTATTAAAGTACATACCTACTCGTAGGTACATCTCGCTAGACGTTTCAATACTTTAATAAATTTAAATATCTCGATGAGTCCCTTGTCAATTAATCAGAGTCAAAAGCAATAAAAATAGAACTTCATAGCAACATTCCCTGGTGAATAAATCAGTTAATTGAGATAGGTAACTGATTTATTCACCAGGGAATGTTGCTGTTGTTTGTTGTTTGACAAGAAAATACCTACAAAGGCTTTTTATTATTCTGACATAGGTAAGTATATCGGAAGTCAAATCGAGGAATGAATCATTGTATGAATGAATATGTCCTCCTTACTCCTATTTACCTAAAATGCAACTTTTCAGCCACAAAGTTAAGTTAAATGGCACAGTTACTCATTAACACATTATCGATGAAGTACCAAAAATAGAATATTGTTCAGGAAATTAAGAATACGATAAGATCGAATACATTTTTTTCTGCAAGAATGGCTCAACCTTTTTAAACTCACTGAATAAATGACTTTGAATTGAGTTCCCTTGAATTGTAAATAGTTTGAAAAGTGTCATTGAATTCACTGCGGCCGGTTGCAATCAATTGCATTGTTATCATCAGTATGCGGCCCAACCTGCCTAGCATGACCGATTTATATCGCGTGATATAGCGTTTTATCACGTTTAACTGTCAAAAAGACAAAGGAATTTGACAGTTCAGTGTCGATAAAATGCTATATCACGCGATATAAATCGGTCATGCTAGGCAGGCAAGCTCAGGTGACCTTACTGCATGGGTATCTAGGCAATTAAAATATTGTACATAGCCAGTGCATTGTTTTGTTATCGTGGTTTCATATCGCTAATGTTTGATCACGATTTCAAATTGACACGGGACTTAAATTGAAGTAGATAAACTTCGATCGAAGTAGATAAATCATAGACTTTTATGGAATCATGAACATTGGGCGCCACGTCCTCTTCTTGCCATACAAACTTACATGAAATAATCATGGATAGGTAAACCATTAACATAAATCGAATGCAGCAACGTCGATACTTGCGTAATTCAACTTTGTCGTTTGTTTTTCACGTTGATAAGTTTTCTATGTCGTTTCAATTTCACAACAATGAGAAAATCTTTTGTAGTGTGCCATCAGCCAGCTTCAATAAAAGTAGCATTTGCGACGCCCACGCATTTGACCTAACACCTTTGCCATTGTGATTCTCTGCACCGAAGGTGAAAACTGCATTTTTCACGCACGCACCTAATTGTCACTTTTTTATTCAAGTAACCTGCGTCCTGTCCTGTTCCTCCTTTTTATTTGTTTATTTGTTTTGTTTATTTTATTGGAAAACCAACAGCAACAAGAATACTCTAAGCTACAATATGTTAAACAGAAAGCCAATTACAGGTTTTCACTTGTAGCAATTAATTAATACAATTTTAAGTTGCTTTCCCAACCAACTCGACAATACTATCACAAACTAAGTAAGTAGGCTAGTTCTATATTTTGCGACACTATTCGACTCTCGTAGTGTATATTTTTTTTGACTAAACACTGGTTTCTCAGAACATTGGTTAGACATAGACTTCTTTTGCTTGTCTTCTAAAGATAATTTTGTATTCTTTATTTTGTTCTATCTTTGTTTTTTTTGTTGGATAACAGACGTATCTGGGTGCCCATAATTCATAAATATGAGAGTTATTTAAAAAAAAATATTGATTATTGTGGAAATTCAAGGAAACGATCACATCAAATCAAGGAATTGCTTGTTATGTTGATTTGATATGAATGATTGATAATGAAATGAAATACTTATCTATGTATCACCTTTCTGAATCTACTATTATCAACTTATTCAACGTTATCAGAAAGATAATCGAGTTAGTAAATAAGCAAAATGGTTGTTTGCTCGCTTAGTAGGTATTATTAGTAGGTAAGTAGTAACCCATTTCCACGTAGCAGTGGCGAAGGGTCCAATACTTAGAATAATAACACCTAGAACAATGATAATATTATTGACCTAGAACGATAGTTCTCTACAAAGCGTACCTACTGTCAAAAGTGAGGCAACTAAAACAGCCAAAATGGCCCCCTTTTTCAGATTTTTATTCTCATGCCTAATCATACCGAATAAGTACAAAACAGTTTCAATTTTCCTACATTTATTAGATTAGTTACCTACTATATTATTGGATTTTAGTTAGGTACGATTAGGTAACGTATGAAGGATATAAATCTGAAAACTAAGCCATTCTGGCTTGGTATTAGTTGCCTCACTTTGCATACGCGGACACGGCTTCTAGACGTGTTATAAGAGTCCATACAAGCCGATTCCCATCGGCTTATCTTTAAGAAATCCCACCCCACCTATCCACTATGCAGATCATAACATTTTTTAAGAACGGATTACCTTCACCCCTCGCCACTGGTACCTAGCTACCTAGTTACTTTTTTTTAGGTTATATTCCTATACTATTTTTAGTTTTATAATCTGAAAGTAGGTACTTATTACCACAAAATAAAACTGTCTCATTCACATGGTTATCTCTAGCATTGCTTCAATTCTTGATTGTCAGAGATTCGAGTAGTTTCTGTCCGAGCAAAATGAAAAGTTTTTTTATTGATTCAGAAATAAAATAAAAAAATTGACTGGAATAAGAGGACCGGACGACAGAACCTCTTTTATACTTTATTTGTAAAGCCCTAAAGGTTCATCTCTTGAATAAAAGAGACGATAAACTTTCTCAGTATCCCTTAATTTACGCTTATTTGAAAAGCTAACTTATCTGAAATGGAAATGTATGAAAATAGTAATTTTCTTGCTTTTCCTCAACAACGCCATCTGTTTATTTTAACCTGATTCATCAACGTGTTTCCGTGATAAGAATAAACTCGTGCGCAGCGCGGAAAACAAATGTGGAGTGCGAACGATAGCGTCAGAGACGTTTAGTTCTACGGTGCTTTACTAGGTGGCGCCACTTGAAATATTTTTTTATGACTAAAAACAATAAATCCTTCAATGGTTGAAAAATAATTTTAATCTAAACGTTTTAAATCCAGAACCGATGTCTGTGCTTATGATTATTAGTCCGATGATTAGTGATATAATATCTGGTTAATTCATAATCGAAGTTCACAACTTCGATAATCGAAAATATTATTATTATTATCTTATTAAGTACAGGTTAATAATTGGTCGATGTTATTATAATTTAACTACCTTCCCCACCTAATGCGGAGTGGATGGATACGATTTCAACAACCGAACCGATAACAACGATAAGAGTTGTTTATACTATAATTTAAATCTATTACTTGGTTCTTATCAATAAATATGGCGCACTCAGACGCCACTTGCAGGACACGTACATCCTTATCCAACCGCATTTGTTAAGATTTTTTGAATAAATTGAAAGTTTATAAGTACCCTCAATTTGGCACTTATGGCACAGTCATTCAAACAATTTGCTGTTGTAATATAAGTCACCCTAAGTTTAGTTTAGTGTGTGTTATTCAAAGTGAGACCAATGTGGATATGGCAAACAATGAATAGAATTAGAAACCAGGAGACTAGTAGTGTAGTGACACCAAAGAAGTTATGTCATCGTCGATGGATAGGGCAGGCCCTCCGACATCGGTGGCCGAGCGCCGTCCCTTGGTGCTGGCTGGCAGAGTGCCTCGGAGTTATGGAAGCCTTTTTCCGTATTACAAGTTTGTGAGGGATACCATCAGTGACACTATCCCTTGTAATGAGGTAATGTTTAAAATGTCAATTATTTTCACATATTATATTCTGTCGATACTATTTTACCTTATTCCATGGCCCCCTTTGTGAGGGGTAAGGTATCACGTTATCTGTAGTGGAATGTTATATGTAGGTACTATTATTTTTAATTTCCGGTCGATGACAAAAACTATGAATAGGTAACCAACCATACCATTAAGTAAGTACTTAAATAAAAGTATTTTTTTGGGTTTTCGTACACAGTAACTATAGTAGTAAGGCTTGAGTGTACATATTTTCTTAGATACAATGGAAAATCATTTGCAAGTGGATAAAGAAACTAACGCAAACAAATAAACGAGAAAGCAACCTAATAAAAATATATTAGATTTAGATCGGAATACTACCCCTTAACCTAACCCTATAGTACAATAATCCCTCAACTTATTATATGAAAAAGTAAAAATATGAACCTAATTAATTGTATGGTTGAAATAAGCCCAAACATAAACTTTGAATAGGTATAGCATGTTGTGATAATTTTTTGTTTATTCATTTAGGATATAATAAAATTCGCACTGGCTCGCTATGCATATTTACTGACCAATTTTAGTTTGTTATGTTACCACTTTAAAAAAATATATTTTAAAAGCTATTTCTTAAGCTACACCAGTAAACACCCAAACGGCCCAATCGGGCCCAACAATGGAAAATTTATTGTCTCATTTTCCGGGGCTTGAAGGATTAATGCAGAGTTAATTGTATTTTAGAGAATGCTGGTCTGTTTATTATTTTTAGTTGGTTTGGCTTCAGGTTTGGTTCGCCACAGCATCGCGACAATTCCAACCGTTACTACACTGGCATAGGAACGACAGATTGATTGATTACTGAAAGCTCGGCCCTAAATAGTTGTGAATGTCATCTTCAATTTAAGCAGCAGCGCACGTTACCCTTCTACGAGGGTGGATTGATAAAAGTCCAGGGGGGGTATTACAACCTCTTAAAACTTGCCAGGTTTATGAATTGCTATAGTTACATCTCTTTCTCGCTGTATAGCAAATAAAAGAGATAGATTGATAGCCAGTCAGAAAACTGCCAGGAAATAAGAGGTCATAATACGGCCCCAGGACTTTTTAATGAAGAAACACTTTTTTCGGAATATTTTGTTTTATTTCTCTACATAATCTTATTATAGCTCTGCTTATTCAGTCCAACCAAGTTCCTACCTCTTTAACCCATAATTTTTTTCTTTCATCGCCTGAAAACTGGTAACTGAAATGAGGGCCCATTTCGGACACCACCTTTTGGTTTGATGAAAATCTTTCCCCGCCAAGACATTTATTCATGTTTGGTAGGAGGGTGGGTTGAATTCTAAAGAATAGGAAGGTTTCCTATCTTCATTTGATGAGTTTTGATGTCATGAGTGCCGCTGAGAGGGTCGACGGGGTCATTAAGAAAAGTTGGAAGTCGCTTGAGCTTTTTGTTTCCAAAAGTAATAATCTTTTGCCGATTTGGAAAAAAAATAGTGTAAAGATTCCTTAAAGAGTTTCTTTTTAAGATACAAAAATAAATTATGAAAAAGAAGTATTTCTTCTTTTCAAAGTCATAGACTTATCAAACCGCCCTTGTATTAGTCGACTGCAAATCAAAATAAGTTTTTAAATACCTAAATCAACATTGATTACTTGGTGTTTTAGAAATGACTAAGTTTTCCCTACTTCGAATAGATAATATTTTGTTTGTCAGTTATTTTAACACGATTTTATTAGGTTTCTTTCTTGTATTTATTTGTTTGTCCACAAAGTAAATGATTTTGTACTAGCTTCACGATGAGTTAAAGACTTATCTTAAAACATAGGATCTACTATGACATAGGTCAGAACTGGAAGACAATGCAATATTATGATGTCATTTTATTTATTTTTATTTAATTTATTTTATTGAGCTGATCTGATGATGGAGCCGGAATAAGACCACAGAAACTCTGTAATAAAACCATATAACCCCATTGAGTTTAGGCTTGTTTGATTCGTCTTAACGAGTACTCTGTTGGGAAATAATGTCTAGCAGGGTCTATGATGGAGTCTGAAGACTGAAGAAGGCTACAGGAACTAATAAAATCATGTATAAACCCCTATCGAGTTCATCCTCGTTTGATTCTACTACTGGCTTCTTGACTCAACCACTTAATTTGGGTAGCTTTAGTATGTCATGCTCACTTTAAACATTTCTACGGTGGTGTCGTGTGAGGCGGGTCGTTACGTTCCCTCAAATATGGTTGAGCGAAGCGATGGCTGGTTCATGCGTCATGCTCGTGAACGGGTGCTGCCTGTGGGAATGGGTCTGCTTCTGTCTGCTTGTATTAAGGGCGTTAAATATATATAAAAATGATTATTATTGTCTGTATGTATGGCACTCGTTACTCAAAACACAAATTTCATAACTTAGGTATACCTTGTTTTGATTTCTTTAAGTAAAATATTTTTACTTTCTTTAGTCAGTAGTTTTGTAAAAGGCTTATGGAAAGCTTTTGGATATTTGTTTTCAATTCGATGCCTTAACATGGGTAGCCTAAGTTTGTCATGCTCTCTTTAATAATTTCTGCGGTGGTGTCGTATGAGGCGGGTCGTTACGTTCCTTCAAATATGGTTGAGCGAAGCGATGGCTGGTTCACACGTCATGCTCGTGAACAGGTGCTGCCAGTGGGAATGGGTCTGCTTCTACTTCTGACCTATCTTAACGCATATTGAATTGTATGAATAGATTTTTTTTTTGTAAGAGCAATAATTACTCAAAAAAAATTGAACTTAGCTTGAACCCTGTCAATGATTCATATTGAAATGTGTTAATTAAATAATGTTATTTTTTTGTTAATCTATTTTAACATAATGTCTGGAAACGATATAATATATTTGTAAATATCGTTCCATCTTATAAAGCTGACAAGTTTTTTGCGCCCATTTTTCTTGTCAGTTAAAAGACGTCATAATGGGTAGTAGGGTAAAAGAATTGACGATTTAAAAACGCTTATTACGTGAATATTTCAATTTCGTCTTGACAAGTACCTACTCTCGTGGGAGATGGTGTCCTGGGTCTGATGATGAAGTCGGAACAAGTCTGAGGGAAAAAATTACTTACACAGAAAAGTCTAAATAATTATGTCTGATGAAAGTTTAAATATAGAAAAAGCAAAATAATTATGTAAGCTGAAAAAACAAAAAAACACGTTTTTAAAATGAACTAAAAAACGGACTAAAAAGGATAACATTATTCTTCCGTACAAATTTAAGTAAGTACCTAACTTACAGAAGTTTGAAACCTAAAAACGTGGGGCGCGTTTTGTAAGATTTATCATCAATTGTCTTTGCATGCGAGTGTTTAAAAAAAGTTCTTGTTATATGTTCTATCCACAGACCATACAAAAAGTACTTGTGGTTCTATCTAAGTAACACAACACAAAACCTCTTCGTAGCATTAAACATTTACCTTAGACGAATAAACCACACCTTATATTCGACGGTATGATTTTTTTTTTATATTAAAATAAATTTTCACTTAGGTACTGAAAATAATTAAGGTTACTTGGGAAGTGAAATGAATGGGCTGAGCGTTTGGTCGTTTCCAATACTCTTCAAGACGCTAGTTGGAATCCCGTTATCAGTTCACCACCATAAAAGTAACCAATATAATCTCTTCCAAATGCTAGCGGTAAATCTTGATAGAATCTCTGCCTTTGGTATGCAAACTATGGAACACGAATAGCCATTTTCCATAGTGGCCAATAAATATTGTTGTTAAGATAACGATATCTTATACCCAATATTAACAGTAGTTAAGCTTTCGCCAAACACCGTCGATATAAAAACAATGTGACCAGTTTCAGGCTTTTTAGTATGTTAGCTCTTCGATTCGATTATAATGAATTCTCATGTTTCGTGTAACAATTAATAGGAATACGTTCCGATTTAATACCGTTTCTTTCGAAATGTTGCGTGCAGCGTCTTTTTTGAGGACTTACACAGGACAGGTATATTTACATTGTGATATTTTATACTGGATTATTTGAAAATCAAATATTTTTTCTGCCTCTTGGTCTATAGGACTTTTCCATAACCATCAAAGGTAGCACCAAACATCAGTCACGTTGCCGATCAGTCTCTTAAAAAAATATTGTTACGTAGAAGGCTAGCCAATCTACGTTTAATGAAAGCAGAATTTCATATAGCCGTCATATGTGAGATGGGCAGATGGGGCTTTATTATGTAAAATATTATGTTGAAACGATTTTATCCCCACTTCTTGCTTTTACGAGTCCAATCCTTCCCCTTGACAAATTTTAGCCGTGTACGATGATATCCATGAGGTCCATGGGTTTTCTTCAACTCGCACAAAATAATTCGACTGTGAACTGTGATTTTTTTTTTGTGAATTAAAGAAATCTTATTTTATACTTCGGAGTTTGGACTCGGACGTAATAGCATAGTAGAATCAAATAATATGGTAATAGCGATGATGGAGTGTAAATATTTGAGACGTTTGGCAAAGCACAACGACTTGACCATCAGCCATTTTCATTGTCCCTATTGCTGGGTCAGAGGCGTTCCTTATGGGTTGATAAGGAGGATGGGCCATAACCCAACACGCGTGCCCACTGCGGATTGGTAGGTGTTAACGACTGCAAACTGCTGCGACGGTAAAACTACACACAACAAATAGGATCTTAGATGTTCCTAGTTAACTAAAAGTAAATAAGAAATTATTTTGTATTCCTATGTATAATGTAAGTATTATGATTTAATTACCTTTTACGCCTAATAGTAATTCCACTAATTTACGATTTCCTACTTAAAAACTTGTCTTAAATTGTGCTAATGTTTTTTAATCATAACTACGGAAGTCATGGATTTTGTTAAGGTGTAAGTAAATGAAGTGCATGTAAACTATGGCGGCGGCCGGCGGGGAGGGCTAACGGCGTACAGTGTCCACGTCGACGTCCGTCAGGCCGGCACAGTTCAGCCGCGCGCCGACACCGGACTCCTCGCACGACATGCTGCCCCCAGAGCGAGCCGCGACCCGCAGCGCCTCCGCAATAATCAAACTTCTATCGCTGCGTGCTTACAGCACTTATTCTCTAGTACGTATGGACTCGATGCATTCATTCACTGGCCCGCCCTACGCCGCCGCCGCCGCCCGCCCCGCTTCATGCCGCGCTCTAAATAGTATCCGCCCGACGTGGGACGGCCGTTTTACTCGTAACGAGGCTTACTCACCGCGACCACAAATTTGTCACGAGACGCCACGGAGAGTGCTCGTCTGATAGTATGAGCACATCTGAGACGAGATGTCTCTGCCACCGCAACTGCCGACCCTCGGCGGTGATAACGAGTACGTGCACATACGATGTCTCGTTGCGAATTTACACAAACCTCGGAATGTATCGCGACCTCCCGACTCCATCGACGACGGCGTGTCTCTGGAGGTGGTCAGGGAGTCGCCAACGTCATCAGATACGGAGAGAAGCGTATCGGGATCGGAGAAGTCAGATCTCAACTCGGCCGAGGAGGATCTGGCTCCTACCAGGCGTGCGAAAAGCAACAGTTTCGCAGGTTCAATGTTGGCGCCGCCTGTCAAGCAAAAAAGGCGACGGCCTTCGTTCCTGCCGCTGGGCGGGGTCATGGAGCACCTTGGTCCTCAGTCGGCGGGGACAAACTTCACTGTGCCCAAGTTTACGGTGACTGCGCCGCCCGGGGAGCCCCATCACCGGCGGCTGAGCCATGGATTCGCCGGGTTCCACGGTTTCGCCCTGCGACGTCATTCTAACACGGTCTGCGCAAGGATGATTTGCAAGTGTGAATGCGTTGTTTTTTTTTCACCGTAACGTAGTGTTGAAGTGTTGAGTGTTACTACTAACAGCACGGTAAATCTAACATGTACTTAGATAAAATTAAAACAAAACTAATTACAAAAAAAAAAAAATTTTTACGACAAGAGATAAGGGAACTCAAGTAAGTAGAAAATGATAATGAGCAAAGTATGTATTCAAATACTGCAACAAGTATTTCCACGATAGTTGCGTGATTCTAAAAAAGTCTCCCCACATTTACACTCGTATTCACAAAAAATACTATGAGGTCTCACAGTGGCCGTGGACGCACAGCGTCACAACTACCAACCACACTCACGTAAAACAAACGAACCAATCACATACATAGGTAGCTCTATTTCAACATTTTCAACGCATAAGCATAGGCAAGGGTAGTTTGAGTATTTATTATTGAATACGCGTGTTATATTATATCTATTGCATCTACGATTAATCGTATTTTATTTAAGTATCTAATTTTATAGCTCATTGCTTGTTACGGTTTATTGCCGCTAACTTGTTTGGCTACCTTGTGATTATGTGTGATAACATTGTTATCATTAAATCTATAAAATGGTTCATAATGAAAATTACTTTGCGTCAGAAGTCTTGCTCCTGTTCATGCAGAGATAGACTGATTTTATAAAATTTTAAGTATTTTTTCTTTCATCATTGCGTTAGAATAAATTTATAATGAGGCGTTGGAATTTGCCTTTAACTGAGGTATTTATTTACTAATATTCATTTTATACTGTACCTATCCCTCTTAAAACGTTAATTTGTAAAACAGATTTAAAAAGCTTGTAGCTACAGTCGTACACTAAAAAGTATTTACTTTTAAATGCTGTGACTCTGACCATTTCCATATTTCATTCGAACAGTTGCGTGAAAAGCAACTCTAGGAAAGGCCGGGTACGAGATGGGTTACCGTTTGGGACTGCGATAAAGAATGTTAAGTGACTTTGAAATCTGGTTTGGGATGGGTGACCGTTTGGGACTGCAATAACGAATGTTAACCTACTTTTGAAGATTATGTGACTATACTGAAACAAGTGATAATGTTGCTTAAACTGACCAACTTTCTTCAAGGAACATACGTTGAAAAGGAATTTTCGTTAGCCTTTAGACAGCTGATGAGATGACTGATACATTTTGTATGAGATTATGTTTTTTTTTTCTATTTTCTACCTATGTTCCTTGGAGAAAGCTGTTCAGTTTTAACAACTCTGTCACCTGTTTTAGTAAGTACCTATAATTTTTTTAGAACTTGTGTACGTACATATTCTTACGAATTTCTTTGATTAATCATTCTAGCATAGTAATCTTACAATCTTAGAACAGGAGTGATATTTTGATCGAGTAAATTTACATAAAAAGATATAAGTAAGTAGTACTTCTTGTTGCGAAAATACCTCTATGCAATGTAACTAGTTGTTTGTGTCTTATCTATCGTCCGACCTTTTCATACAGGCCACATTGTCCATGTAACCTTTCTTAAAGTTTTGATTTCAGTTTTGTGTTTCGTGTGTATGCTTAAAACTAATAATACCTACCGTTAAAATTGTGACCTTCCTTATTTATTTTGTTGTGGTTTTTAATCTTCTTTTATTTTACGTAAAAAATATTTTATTAGCTCAGTCAAAAGTTAAGAGCTAATTAGATCATCCTGAATGTCGGACCCGATATGACGTCACTCCTAAATTCAGAGCAGTGTAATTGCATTCAGGAAGCTAGGATCCGATTTAGGATCCTAGTTAGGATAGAAATTGTCTCCGACATAACGGATGCTAAATCGGAAGCACTTAGGACAGTGTAATCGCATTCAGGACGCTCGGCTCCGACACAGTAGTACCACAGCATAAATAGTACAGTCAGTCAACGCCTTTTATGTTGGCGAAAAAATATCCGCCGCGCCGTTCGTCTAGACTCTAGATCTAGATAGACAGTTGGCGCAACGACTAAAAGTATATAAGGGTTGTCACTCTGTGATTTGCTTTTTTTTGACCTAGGTACATCAATATAAAAAACAAAAAAAACCTGCCTCTGAAAAGCAAGAAATAATATATAAATCATTAGCTACGCATTATCATTTTTATAATAAAACACGTCTATTAAAGTCGGGTGGGGCTGGAGTACCTACAACTTTCTTTTTTATTCTAAAAGCCCCACCCGACTTCAATAGACGTGTTTTATTATAACAATGATATGATAATGCGTATCTAATGATTTATATAAGGTGCGATGTAATTAGTGTCAAATATTTTCAGGGCTGAACATGCAAGTCATAATACATAGGTCAGCAAAAAATGGGGTACTATTTGCAGGTTAGTTTGCGAGATATTAAGGTAAACAACTTGGTCATCTAACCCCAAAAAACATCACCCCTTTACAGCTGAGCAACAACTACATTCAACGATTTACACACACTAGCCTACTGCACAGTGCACACATGCGCCGGGCCATCGACCGCGGACGCGCGCGGCGCTTTCAAAGACACCGCCATGCGCCAGCGCCACGCGCCTGTTGTCTACACACCACCCCACACACACAAACGTCGAAGCGCGGGTTATTCCTAACTCACAAAAATTTTATGTCGTAGGTATGTTAAAAAGTATTAAATTGGTATCAATAAATTTTGAGTTTACCTTGGATTTTGGATATCAAAAACTATGCCATTCTAAAACTAAGCCTATGTCTAGCTATGGACTTACTATGAGAAAAAGCGCCTTTGTTTAGAATAAAACTAGCTTTTTACAACATGGCTTAGTGGGCTTAAGATCAACAGTGGACTTAATAAATTTAGACTTTGCCCGACAGTGGATACGAAAAGCGCTTCCGTAATTGAGTATCATAAATCAGATATTAAAAATCATAGGTACCTACCTACTCAAAACTTGACCTCATGATCAGCAGTGGACTAACTTTTTAATAAATGTCTAACTCAATCATCTTTTAACAACTAAAACAAAAAGGAAGTTAAATAACTAGGTCTAGACTTATTAAATTTAAGCCTATGCCCAGCTATGGATTTAATGAGTGTACTTTTATGTAAAACATGAGCTGACCTGAACAACATCATGATCATAATTATGACATCATTTATTGCATACTTCGTTTATCGAAACAAAAGTGTTAATAGGGAATAACCCTTCAAATTCGCCGATTGCCGCCGAAAGATGACCGCACTGACTCAATGAAAAGCCGACCGATAGTGCTGTAATTATTGATATAAAGATTCTTGATTGATTAATATTAATTAAATCAAGTGCACATCAAGCGTATATTTTTAAGGTTAGCAGCTTAGGATTGGTTGCAAAGGCAACACCTACTTGATGTACAGTATAGGATTGATTAAATTACCTCTTAGTAATATGCAACAGATAAAAAAATATTACCTACTATATTTTTTTCTGAGTTCATGGGAAACTTTCACATTTTTAGGCATAACACAATAAAATATTCAAAAGTAAACTGCGGGCGGTGTTGATCTTCGATCCTACTATTAATCGCGATCGTAGCGATGTTTCGACAACGCCAAACGTTTCCAAAAATCCATCAAAATTGTTTTCATGCATCAATCAACAACAGCTGGGACTGCCAAGCGTGTACATTCTGAGTCATGGAAACACAACAATCGCTTCTTTATTCCAATTCTCTCAATTGATTTACTAGTTTCAATGTACGAATAAACTTAAAACTATCGGGCATTTACAGGAAAAACTATCACATTACAGAATTTTGTTTTTGTACAATAGTTTTTATAATCTGAAAGATTAGCTAATGATTATTAGTTTGCCTCCCTTTAAGATAAAAATAAAATAAATTACTTAATGTAATCGTCGTTGAATCAATTAATCAATTGTGTATGTCATATCATGTCACATCTCTAGTATGTCGTAGTAGCACAGAATAACTACAAGTAGTAGCGTGCACTGGGTGCAGGGTTGCGTTCAGTGACTCAGAGTGCGGTTGTTTGGTCGTTTTTTAACTCACTCTAATTGCACTCTAAGGTCCGGACCGACCAAGAACTTTAAATGTCATTAATATTACAAAGTCTTCGTTTTCTAGTTGGAATACGAATAATTTAAACTTTCCTTTATTCTAAATCAAATAAAATCCGTTTTTTGAGGATCTACCATTATCATTTTAAAAATTAGACACAAAAACATCATGACATTGTCATTTTTCTATAGACAAACGTAAGAGCGTTTTACAACCATCCATTTTGATGGTTAAAAAGTTGCAACGCTCTGACGTTTGGAACGGGAAGGTTGTGTGAACCGAACGTCACACTCTAATGTTTGGAACGCCGTTAGAGCGTTCGGTTGCACTCGGAGCGTAGGTTCGGAACGCAACCCAGCGCACACGCACACGCACACGCACGCGCCGCGCGCTGCTTGTCCGTCAGTTGCGGAAATTCTTTCGTTCGGGTGCATTGTCGTGCGTGCGTGCGTAAAGCTGTAAGCCACAAAAGGCCGAACTATCGCTATAATAACGCGGATTATTTAAACAAGGTGTTGTGCTGTGCTCTCAGCTTTCAGAGGATTTGGGGAAATGGGTGAAATGGTTCCGATCAAGGTGACTGACATGTGACTGATCACCCGTCCGGCTTCGCTGGCGCGATAAAATTGGCTATCTAAATAATAATCATGACGCCAACTACAGCCTACCAGAAGCCGTAGGCTGTTTCGTGAGACTGAGGTTCATGAAATCCAAGTGAGTTTTATTGTGTGCATTGACTGACAGATTGTGCAATAACTGTCAGATACAATGGTATTTTGAAAGTTCAGTGTCATTCAGTGTCAGTTCAGTGTCATCATATCGTATCGCGGTGGTCGTGCAGGATGTGCAGTGCAGGGGCCAGCAGGAGTCAGGCAGGACGCAATGACCCATCCGATATTATCGCATCGGCCTATAAAAACGAGCCTGTCTGTGGGTGAGTGTCTTTAAGTTCATTCACGCACACCACGATAGTTGTGTGTTGCGTATGAATGCTATGCGTGCTATTAGATAGTGTGAGTGTACATGTACAGGATGGGCTTATTTTATAAAAATAAGGGTATTATTTTTTTGTTTGAAAAATTAAATTCTAAACTAGCGTGTAGAATTTCGAAATATTTTTTATATGTGATCCTTATGACTTATATGTTCAGCCCTGAAAATATTTGACACTAATTACAAGGCACCTTATATATTATTTCTTGCTTTTTAGAGGCAGGTTTTTTGAAGTCGGTTTTTTTGTTTTTTAAACATTTTTTTATTTTTAGTATAAGTACCTTCCGTATTAGGTAGTGTAGGTGTATTATTTAGGTAGTAAAATCGGCTCAGCCAAACGTGAGATAATCGCGAAGAAACGTACATACATATACAAACTGAATACCTCCTTTTTTTGAAGTCTGTTAAAAATACTATACAAAGGTATCCCTCTCCCAACAAAAACAATCATCTAATTCGGTTCATAAATAACAAAGTCGTCAAGGTAGTTGATGTAAAGTCATAGTATTTTCGGGATTACTTGAAAACTACTGACCCGATTTGAAAAAATAATTGGAACCATCTCGCAAGAAAACTCAATCGAACAACAAAATAATCATCAAAATCGGTCCATAAATGTCGAAGATAAGCGCGAATAACGATTAAAAAAAAAGTATACAATCGAATTGAGAACCTCCTCCTTTTGATGAAGTCGGTTAAAAACTAGTTCAGATTAGCGTTGAAAATGACACGTACCTACCTAGCTACCTACATATACCTCCTATTTACCTAGCTTTGTATTTTTACAGCTACAAGAACATTCGTTTAACTACTGTATGATCGTAAAGCTGTGATATCGGATACGACATTCAGGACGGTCTAATTGGCGACTGAATTTCTCGTCCTAAATCGGACACTAAATTCCGGGTCCGACATTCAGGATGGTGTAATAAGCGCTTTAGTGTAACCAATGTCATGGTAGTCCAATTATTACAAAAGCGACTGGAGTTCAGCAAGGATCCGTGCTAGTTCCTATAGTATTTATTATATAAGTTAAAGTAATATTTGGTATTGTCTACAGAGCCTCCATCGCAGCGAGTCGATGGTGTCACTGGCGTGCTTCAAGACTCTCTCGCAGCTGGTGAACAGCGAAACGGCAGCCGAGCTGCAGCAGTACCTAGCCAACAACAAGAATGTCAACATTGATGACCGAGATGAGGTTTGCATACATTTTAGTTAATTTACAGTTCAATAATTGAAGCAAGGTGACATACTGCTCATATCGATAACCACTCGAGTATTGTCCACAAATTACATCACCAATGTCCTTGTATTTATTATTTATCCCTTTATTCGCAACGAGTCACACTGAATAGTGTCACACTCTTGACCGGTTGAGAAAAAAAATCGCAACGAGTAAGGGTGTGACTCGATGCGAATTTTTTTCCCGAACGTGTCACACTATACACGAACCAGTGTTACTAGATAAGAATAAAAATTCGCATCGAGTCACACTGTTACCCGCTGCGATTTTTTTTTCCAAACGTGTAACACTATATGTACAACACGGACCAGTGTTACTAGATTTTTATTCTAATCCATTAACACTGGTTCGTGTATAGTTTAGTATGGTAGGTACGTTCGGAAATAATCGCATCGGGAACAGGTGTGAATCGATGCGAATTTTGATTCTCATCTAGTAACACTGGTTCGTGTATGGTGTGACACGTTCGGAAAAAAATCGCATCGAATCACACTGTTACTCGTTGCGAATTTTTTTCTCAACCATTCACAGTGTGAAACGATCTAGTGTGACTCGTCGTCTAGAGGTATTTATCAAATTGAATTGGTATATAAAAACACAATAAACACTCCTGTTTTGGACAGTCATGTAAAACGCGATATCACAGAGGTAGAGTACCTAAGATACAATAATGTTTAGCATTTTGACTGAATTGTCTATTACTTCTCTTCTAAATGCTGCTGATTACAGGTCTTACTTAGCGATGCTATACAAACAACGCCAGGTCTAGGATAAAAAACCCTTGTTGCAGTAGTTAAGCTATTCTTTATTTGTATAAAATATTTAATAAACCCTACGACTAAAAATTGATAAACCAGAATGGCACAACGGCGCTCATGGTCGCGTGTGAGAGCGGGCGCATCGAGACGACGCGCGCTCTGCTGGCCGCGGGCGCGGACGCGTGCGCGTGCGACGCGGACGGCTGGACCCCGCTCGCGTTCGCCGCGCGCGGCGGCCACCTGGCCGTCGTAAGGGAACTGCTTGATGCAGGCGCGAAAGTCGACTCCAGGGACTGCGTAAGTATACATAACATTAGTAGATTATACAACAAGTGAAAAAGAGGGAATTTAGTTCGAGGGACTAAGTTGGATCCCGAGAGCAGCGAAGGATTCTAGAGTTGAATCCCGAGCGTAGCGAGGGATTCAAAAGTAGAATCCTGAGCGAAGCGAGGGATACAACGGACCGAGATGAAATTTTTTTTTCACGAGTTGTGTACTCTACTTTTTACCATTGACTGCGAGAAAAAAAAATAGCAGTACCCATAGTATTTATAGTTGTCCATCAGCCATTTTTGATGTCCCCACTGTGGGGCACAGGCCTTCCTTATGGGTGGTAAGGAGGACGGGCCATAACCTACCACGCGGGCCCAATGCGGATTGGTGGGTGTTAACGACTGCAAATGCAGCCGGGACCAACGGCTTAACGTGCCTTCTGAAGCACGGAGGAGTTCGAGATAATACATTTTTGGTCACCCATCCCATGACCGACCCTTGCGAACGTTGCTTAACTTCACTTTAAAACCACTGCGCCACCGAGCTAACTAAGACGGAAACTACATGATCAGTCTGGCATCAGTCCACTTCATCAGTTTGTATAGACTTTGAATTTTTACAGACTGAAGATCGTACCAGACTGATGGAATGGACTGATGCAAGACTGAACAAACAACTAATCTCCCTCAAATATATAAAAAATAACCCAAATATAAGACACTTAAAAGGACCTAATTGATTTAGCGGGATATTTTTTAGAAAAGAACCCAAAGATTAGACACTAAAAAGAACCTAAATAAAATTGGCGGGATTATTTTTGTACCTAATTCATACGATGCGCGCTTGTTCCAAATTCAAAATATTTTTATTCACTCGGTGAATAAAAACGCGTTTAATTCACTGTTATCAATGAATAAGACGCACTTTTTTGAGTGGCGATGGTAAAAAATAATATATTTTCTTTTGTTCTGATCATATACATTAGCCTGCGCCTATTGACGGCACGGAGCGCGGCAAGGCAAGGGATTTTTATGAAACGAGCAGAAATATTGAAAATATTACGATAAATAATATAGATTGAAATTTCAATGATAGTATAAAGTATTAGAAGAATTTATTTCTCTGGATCCTACAGCGATCAGTCAGTGGCAATAAATTACCCCATTGCTTACAAGTATAGTCTGTCTGTTCTAATAATAGGAATTTGATGTTTCACATTTTTCAAAGCACACTAAACTCATTAAAGAGTACACTCTCAATTTAATACACTAATTTTTATAAATCCAATGGTTTACGTCATCTTTTGATTGCAGTAGGTACCAAATACCGTAATTTTTCAGTAATTTGTCGACTTCATAGAAAACCTGAAAGGATGATAAAATATTCAAATAAAAAGTTTCCTTAAACCCGCTGTTCCCAGTAGTTTTACCGAGTAGTTTTACCAGTAGTTCTATTGGGAGTTTTCTTTGTAATACATCAAATTATTTGACCCCATCCGTAGCCTGGCAACCCTGTCTATGGCTACAACTAATGCGTTTATTTAGAAAATAAGCATTACTTCTATTTCTGCGACCTATTGAATTATCTCCGGAGTTGAAGACGAACGTTATTCGGTGTTAGTTTGCAAATATATTTTTGAGTTTTTAATGAAAATAAGTTTGTTTTACATTACGCAACAGTGACATCATTCATAAAATTTCCTTTGTTAATTTAAGCTGGCTCATATTTAGCACTTAACCCACTGTACTATATAGTGCACGCTATATTCGTTTATTTATATTTTCTGCGGAACTTTGCCAAGATCCACGATGTCAGTGACATCTATACAACAGCCCATTTTATATCCGATTAAATATACACGCTCACTCACGCTTTGTTGTGTATAATATAAACAAAACATATCTATATTTATAAAATCGTAAACTGAATGACTGACTGACTGACTGACTGATCTATCAACGCACAGCCCAAACCGCTGGGTCTAGAGACTCCAAATTTGGCACGTAGGTTCCTTATGAGGTCTAGGGGTGCACTAAGAAAGGGTTTTTCAAAATTCACCCCCTAAGGGGGTAAAAAAGGGGATCAAAGTTTGTATGAAAGTCCCTCAGTTTTGAAGCTAGGATCTTCAAATTTTGTGTTTAGACTAACCATTGAAAATAAATAAATACGGGTCTCAGCGTTTTTCAAAATTCTACCCCCGAAGGGGTCAAAAGGGGGATGAAGTTGTGTATTGAAGAAAATCCTTTATTTTCGAAGTAAAAATCGCTAAATTTATAATTTAGGCTTATGGATAGACATCCAACGCAACGTATATTGTTATTGTTAGTATTTGAACCCCTATTGGTATGAAATGGGGGTGAAAAGGGGTAAAAAACCCCAAAAATAGATATGGATGTCGTTATTGGGGTTTTCGGGGATGACGATTGCAAAAATGACATTTATTTTGAAGTCCAACACGGTGGACATGATTTGACCCCTAAAGGGGTGAAAATAAGGGTTCAAATTTTGTATGAAAAAATAATATAAAATAGACATTACAACTTTAAAGTTCGTTGGAGCACATCTAAAAATAAAAAGGCAAACATATATTTTGTAATTTTAAAAATCAACCACTTAGGGGTAAATGGGGTAAGTAAACATAAAAATCGATATGGATGTCGTTCTTGAGGTTTTATGGGATGGTGATTGCGAAAAAGAGATTTATTTTGAAGTCCAACACAGTGGAAATGATTTAACCCCTAAAGGGGTGAAAATGGAGTTTAAATTTTGTATGGAAAAATAATATAAAATAGACATTACAACTTTAAAATTCGTAGGAGCATGTCTAAAAATAAATAGGCAAACACATATTTTGATATTTTGAAAATCCTCCCTTAAGGTGTAAATGGGGTAAGTAAACATGAAAATCGATGTGGATGTCGTTCTTGAGGTTTCATGGGATGGGGTGGTTGCGAAAATGACATTTATTTTGAAGTCCAACACGGTGGCCATGATTGGGCCTGGACATGCACGGGGACGGGGACGGGGACGGGGACGGGGACGGGGACGGGGACGGGGACGGGAACGGGAACGGGAACGGGAAAAGTTTGTATGAAAGTCCCTCAGTTTTGAAGCTAGGATCTTCAAATTTTGTGTTTAGACTGACCATTGAAAATAAATAAATACGGGTCTCAGCGTTTTTCAAAATTCTACCCCCGAAGGGGTCAAAAGGGGGGTGAAGTTATGTATTGAAGAAAATCCTTTATTTTCGAAGTAAAAATCGCAAATTTTTTAATTTAGGCTTATGGATAGACATCTTACGCAACGTATATTGTTATTGTTAGTATTTGAACCCCTATTGGGATGAAATGGGGGTGAAAAGGGGTAAAAAAACCCCAAAAATAGATATGGATGTCGTTATTGGGGTTTTCGGGGATGACGATTGCAAAACTGACATTTATTTTGAAGTCCAACACGGTGGACATGATTTGACCCCTAAAGGGGTGAAAATGGGGTTCAAATTTTGTATGCAAAAATAATATAAAATAGACATTACAAATTTAAAATTCGTAGGAGCATGTCTAAAAATAAATAGGCAAACACATATTTTGTTATTTTGAAAATCCTCCCTTAAGGTGTAAATGGGGTAAGTAAACATGAAAATAAAATGACATTTATTTTGAAGTCCAACACGGTGGCCATGATTAGACCTGGACATGCACATCTAGGGGACGGGGACGGGGACGGGGACGGGGACGGGCACGGGCACGGGCACGGGAACGGGAACGGGAACGGGAACGGGAACGGGAAGCCGTAATATGTAAAAATGGCTGGTCAGATCCTGGTTGAAGGTTCCCTAAGGATTTTCTCTAATATCCACGCGGACGAAGTCGCGGGCAGAAGCTAGTCTATATTATATTAATGATCTGTTTCAGAAATAGTTTGAGTTTTTATTCTATGTTTACGAATACCGTACAAAAAGCGTAAACATGTTATTTATCTGTTACTCATAAATCCAATAGTGCTAGTTTTTTAATCCATTACCAGTTTTACGGTTTCTATTTTAAAATTGAACGCTACTGTTACTCTACCCGAAATAAGAATTTAGGGCGTGCATTGCGTAACCCACTGTAGTTACTAGATCTGCATATCTGCGTTGACAAACAGCCAGTGGACAAAACAAAAAAGCTTCCATATACTAACCTTGAGATATATTTATTTGTTATTACCAAATATACAAGTAAAGTAGAGCTTCGTTTTAATAACATGCACTCGCAAGAGTTTTTAAATTAATTTTCTAAACTATAATATTAGCAAGATATTTTTTATTTGATAGTGACTAACTAACAGAGTCCCTTTATTTTAAAACTTAGAATAATAACACCTAGAAGCCGTGTCCTCGTATGCAAAGTGAGGCAACTAATACTAAGCCAAAATGGCTTAGTTTTCAGATTTATATCCTTTATACGTTGCCTAATCGTAACTAAAATCCAATAATATTAATAGTAACTAATCTCTTAAATGTAGGAAAATTAAAACTGTTTTGTACTTGTTCGGTATGATTAGGTAATAATGGAGAATAAAAATCTGAAAACGGAGCCATTTTGGCTGCTTATTTTTGACAGTGCGCTTTGTAGAGAACTCTCGTTCTAGGCTAGGTGTTATTAAATTATAAGTTTATAGATATATTGTATTAATCCGCAGGGTGGATGGACCCCCCTCCTATGGGCCTCGTACAAAGGCCACGAAGATGTTGTGGCGGTCCTCCTCGAGAAAGGTGCTGATGTTCATGCTCATGGCAACTATAATATCAAGTAAGTATCATCAATAATAATTTCAAATTAAAGATTAGTCAAAATAGTTAGATGGCAAAGAAACATCCGCTATCGTATTATTATTAGAATGTCATTTTATTTTAGAAGGCAATTTGTGTTTGGGCAGATGTACGGTGAAAATGGCGTTACTCCAAAGAAAATAACAGTATACAATAATAAGCCACAAATAACTTTAATCAATCTCATAAAAATATATTCGTCTCTCAAGATATTAGTTCAGCATCATACTTTTTAACCGACTTCATCAAACGGAGGAGGTTCTCAATTCGATTGTATACTTTTTTTTATCGTTGTTCGCGCGTATCTTCGACATTTATGAACCGATTTTGATGATTCTTTTTTTTTCGATTGAGTTTTCTTGCGAGATGGTCCCATTTATTTTTATTTCAAATCGGTTTAGTAGTTTTCAAGTAATCTACTATGATCTATACTATGATTTTACATCAACTACCTTGACGACTTTGTTATTTATGAACGAATTAGATGATTGTTTTTGTTGGGAAAGGGATACCTTTGTGTAGTCTTTTTAACCGACTTCAAAAAAAGAAGGTATTCAGTTTGTATGTGTATGTATGTTTCTCCGCGATTATCTCACGTTTGGCTGAGCCGATTTTTCTACCTAAATAAATAATATACCTACACTACCTAATACAGAAGGTACTTTACACTAAAAATTAAAATAATATTTAAATAACAAAAAACCGACTTCAAAAAACCTGCCTCTACCCGACTTTAATAGACGTGTTTTATTATAACAATGATAATGCGTATCTAATGATTTGTATATTATTTCTTGCTTTTTAGAGGCAGGTTTTTTGAAGTCGGTTTTTTAAGCCATCATAACTTATAATTATATTTATAATGGTGACGCAGAAATGTACCGCAGACATGTAAATTGCATTACCCATATTAAACGCTGATTAAAGACGTCGTTTTCACCCGTCAACGTTTAAGCAATGCCAGTGTTATTGCTGAGTTATTGCCAATGTCATGTATTCTATGTTTTACGATTGCGGTGAACACCCAAAGTACAAGGCATACTTGTAATATAATACAAGACAGTTGCAATATTTATGATAATGAAAGACTATGATTGTATATTGTCGCAGCTTACATGCGATAGATTATGTGTCGTCGAATGAGATGTAATAAAGCTCTCTTATCTACTTCGATGATAAGCTAACAGGTATCATCAATAAATGCGTAACAGCAGATTTATGTAATAATAATTATTACTGATAAATATCTGCTTACTTACATTATGTAAAAATTGAATAAGTAAGTACACGAATCGGACATTGCAAACACAAGAAAATCACCTTAAAATCACGAATTATTTGGCAACATTGAATAAATTTTGTAAGTACTGAAAAGTTTTAGTTCCAATTCATGTGTCATCCATTTTTATCGTTATTTATAAATTGCTAAAATAAAACTCGGCAATACTGAAATAAAAAAATGAAGATTGGCAATATTACAAACTAGAACATATTCGGTGTTATTACAAAAGATTTTAATTTTAAACACCTGTTTAACTTAGACACTGTTTAAATTTGATGCTGTCTCTTTCGAACAATATTGTCAAAAAGTAACAGCATCATATTTAAGCAGTGTCTAAGTTAAACAGGTGTTTAAAAATCTAATAAAATAACACAGATTGATTTTACCGTTACATATTTTTCTGATTGCCAAATTAAAATTCAATAAAAACTAGTGAGTGTTCTACGGTCATAGCAACTATTCAAATATGACATGTTACAAAATAACCCCTAATGCCGAATATGGTAGATAAAGACCATCAAACTGAATAACCTTTTACTATGGGACCAACTCTGAAATCGCCAAAAAACAGCTGTTTCATAGAAAAATTAATAACGAAAATATCATAATGTATGCGCGATTTCAGAGTTGGTCCCATAGTAAAAGTTGATCAATTTGATGGTCCCTATGTACCAAATTCGGCATGAGGGGTTATTTTGTAACACGGTTGTATATTTATTTTTTATTTATTTTATTTTATTTTTTATTCTTTGGAAGATAAACAAAATAATATCTTAAACATATTAACAGTCAGCCAATTAAAGGTTTTCACGTTTATAAAACATTATTTTAAATGTGGATAAGTGTGGACAAAACCTAGCACAGAAAAATAGCAAATTAGCACTTGAAAAACATAATCTAACACTTTATACAGATCTAGACAGTACCCATACTAACTACATAGACTACACTACGTAAAGAAATCCTCATATATTAGACGCCTCGCAGCGCAGTTGCTAAACCAGAGTAATAAAATTAAATATAAAACTTTTTGCTTTTACCACAGAATAGATAATAGTACTAGCGTACAGAAGTTGCACTCCGCAAAATCGTTTAAATAACTTGCGACTCTTGCTCCGACACAATAAAGTGCAATTCAGGTCGCACAACGCTCACGGTAAAAAAGGATTTCTTTAAATAAGAAAGACCAATTTCTTGAAATATTTGGTTATTCTAAAAATATATTTACTTAAGCCAATGCAATATTTTTAAAACAAAAATAGTGCTCATCTTTTACTCAGACAATATTTTTCTTAATGATTAAGAGAAATATTTTTGTTTCAAGGCTTATTTAAACTTATATCAATTAAATTGACTTAATTTAAATCAAGAAATGTCCATCTTGCATCAATTTAAAATTATCTGAAATCAACTACAAGTTACTTGAATTTAGATAAACCTTTTTCAAAAAATCATGTTCTTCTATTAAGAGAAAGTTTATTGTTTATGAAGTATTATTTCTTGTTCTAAGAAATGATTTTGTTCGGCTTATAGAAATTTTGTTTTAAACAGAGAAATACAAAAATTTCGAAACAACGGAATCATAGTTTTCGATAAACACGATAACATTTTTACTTTGAGAAATTTATCCATACATCATGGTCTGACCCGCGGTGTTAAGATTTTTATCTAGTTCTTTAAGTAGTCGGACTTAATTTTGTTTTGTCAAGCTCAATCGGGTTTGTTTGTTGGATGCCTCTGGGTGTCGCGTCCTACTTGGAACGGCTTACCGGACTCCACTCCTCTTTCGAGCACTTTTATTTACCTTGATTTTTTGTAGACCGCGCCCACGTTGTTATTTTTGGACAGAAAAGTTAAATCTGTACTTTTAAAGGAAGGAAGTCATCGGTGTTCTCCAATTATCTCCACTTAATATACAACAACAACAAAATATACATCTTCATTCAATAGACAAAATCTCAATTTTCCATTTAATTTTTTTCATCAAAAATCAGTAATTACTTAGGCCAACTAAACATTTACTTATGAGTAAAATAATAATTAACTCTAAGTAAGGTTAGTCTACAAGAGATATAGAAGATTTTCGTATCAAGAATACATTTACTTGACTGTACAAAATAACGTTGTCTTGAATGAAACAACACGTGTCTTGGAATAAATGTATTATTCTTGTAACAACTAAATATTTTTAAGAGTATTTTTTACTATTACGTAGAAATTATTGTCTAGCGTCTATAGGGAGAGGATCATTTTCTTAGATTCAATAAATATGTCTTAAGCCAAAGCAATTTGTCTTTTTTTAAGAAATCTGTTTTTACCGTGCTCCCTTCGCTCCAAAACATTCACTTAGTGGTTGCCTCTCTTTCTATCGCGTAGGTCTTATCTTTTCTGATGTATGAAATTTGTCCTCTCAAGAGGACGCCGAGCGCTTCAGACTCGCGCGCGGAGTGACAGAGCCCTGCTTTTACACAAATCATTAAGACTTTTGCTTGCTCGCAGCAGCAGGAAGGAGTTTCAGCGGTAGTTAGACGGGGTGTACGCGAATAGGGGTGTAGTGTCTAGTAGTGTCTAGTTTACATCAGCTTTTTAAAAAGGCTATTTGACAAGTCAACGCAAGTCAGGACAATGTATAATGTATGAGAAGTGAACATTGTTATTTTTGTCAGTTCGCTAGTATGGGCGGCTGGGAGGCGTCACAGTGGCGTGGTACAGAAGCTGCTGGCGGCGGGCGCGCGCGCCAACTCGTGCGACAAGTACGCGACGTCCGCGCTGACGTGGGCGGCGCGCGCGGGCGACGTGGCGGCGTGCGCGGCGCTGCTGCGCGCCGGCGCCGACCCCAACACCGCCGGCATGTACTGCTGGACGCCGCTGCTGCAGGCCGCGCACGGTGCGTCCTACTCTCACTAGTATATAGCGTGAAATTTTAATCATTTGGTTCCTGCCGTGGGGTGGTTCCACTCATGATTACAAAGCAACTTTTAGTATGAAGCCAACTCTCCTCGCAAAAAAAAACATCTGTTCTATACAAAAGTGCAGTACCCACTCGACCTTAATTTATGGAACAGCTTATTTTTTTTGCGAGGAGGAGAGTTGGCCCCATAGTAAAAGTTGCTTGTTATCATGAGTGGAACCACTCCACGGCGGGAACCAAATTATTCAAATTTCAGCGTGTATGAGGAGATAGTCGTCTTACTACATAAGCAGCAATAAACGATTTATCTATTTATTAGCTTAGTAGGTACTACGCGCGTTCGTGCAACGCACACACACGTAGACAGCTCTCACCGTCGACACTGCGTCACGCACTCGAACTCAAACCTACCAACTTTATTATCATTAGCTCCTCCGTGCTTCGGAAGGCACGTTAAGCCGTTGGTCCCGGCTGCATTTGCAGTCTTTAACACCCACCAATCCGCATTGAGCCCGCCTTGTGGGTTAGGGGCCATCCTCTTTATCCACCCATTAGCCCCAGCAGTGGGGACATTAAATGGCTGACAGTCAATAAATAAATAATTGATTTACAGGAAACCACTTCGAAATCGTGCAAATGTTGCTCGAGCACAAGCCGAACGTGAACGCCCTGGACAAAGACGGGTTCACGGCGCTCGCCATCGCCTGCAAGGAGGGCTACTATGACATCGCGCTCGCGCTCATTGCCTCCGGCGCATATATCAATGTGCAGGTACTATTTAGGCCCTAAACTTTAGGGGAATTCCCTTTACTAGAAAAATAGTACCTACCTACTACATTTCCGTCGTCGCCCGTTATGTCGTCACAGCTTACGGTACTGTAGACAAAAAAGTAATAATGTTTTTCATTTTTTTCTTGTTCAAAGAGTGTCATTCAGAACATTGGGACCTTTACTATGGACAACTTACCTACAGCAAACATAGATGAATCATACTTTCGTTGAGATACAAGAATCAAAAGCCGGTTTTCTTCAGTAAAATAAATTATTTCGTAAATTTTTTACAATTGACTTTTTATTCTTGCTTTTCAACTTCTTGGTAATAAGATATAACAAATTACGTTCGCCATTATGTATGTCGGACCTTTCCTCTTTTACTCATTATAGCAACACAAATAACGAACGTATAATAATAAATCAACAGAAACAAAAATTAAGCTTTGCGTTGCTATCTGTACTAGAAAGGCAACGCAGGGGGTGCGGTATGACGAAGCGGGCAGGGACTTAGCGAGTCAACGCCCAGAGATGTGAATTATTTGAAATACAAGTATTTAAAATACAAATACAAAATACAAAATACCTATTTGTATTTTGTATTTGAAATACTTTTTTTCAAAATGTATTTAGTATTTTATTTGAAATACTTTTTAAAACGTAATTAGTATTTGTAAAATACAAATTACTTTCTATGTAAATGTCAAGTCAATATCAAACAAAACAAAACAACCAATCATAGTGCTAGGTAATTTGTCATGTCAATGTCACTGCCAAACAAAAAACCAATCATGAAGCTCGGTAATTTGACATTTATTTATGTCAATGGATGCATTCCAGCAGACCAATCGCTAAAGAAACGATCACCAAAGCATACATTTTAACCATGGAAAGTAATTTGTTTTAATGTTTAGTTTTATTACTTTCCATGCTTAAAATGTACTCTATGGCGAGGCGATCAATGATAGCTATTAGTCACCTAGAATGCACCCAATATCACTGTTAAACAAAAACTATCTACCTACTTTCTATCTATATAGGCATTGTATGCAGCTAGCTACTTACAATACATTGCATATTATATTGCAAGTATTGCGACTAATTGCTAAAAAGAGAACTACACTAGGCAGGCGTGAGCTACGTCTATCTGGGCGCAAATATAACAATAATAAAAAAATAATACAAAAAAAAGGTATTTTATTTGAAAAAAGTATTTTGAAAATACGTATTTTGTATTTTGTACTTAAATACTTTTTTTAAAAAGTATTTTGTATTTGTATTTGAAATACAAAAAAATGATAAGTATTTGTATTTTGTATTTAAATACTTTTAATAAAGTATTTTGCACATCTCTGGTCAACGCGTAGAGTACCACTTTTTCTACCAGATTGTTGAAATAAATAAAAAAATGCAATAGGCTGTATTTTTATTCATTCTTAAAATTTTAAGAGTGTGTTCAGTTTATGAAACTGAACAACATTATCTAAGAAACGCCTCTTATTATGTAAAATTGACTATCTATACAAATCAAAGAGATCACGTGATCAGTTTAGTATGGGATGACCAAAATTTTATGGCGTGTTTCGATGCATGTTTCTTAGGGACAATAGGGAATAACACCATTTTTTAAAACTGCTTTAAATTAATCCTGGGTGCCTACTGCCATGTCTTAGCGCAGTATTATAACATTCTTACCATGCTATTTCGTACCACGACCTTCATAAAGTATGATTATTGTAATAATGTTTCCGTTGGAAGTTTTGTGACGTCATCGTTCAATCGTTCACTTAAACCGTACCACGACGTGTCTTTTGACAGCTAGCATTATTGTTTTTGTGTCAAATATTGAGAAATTTTGCAGTCTTAAAAAAGTTGCTTTTTCTCGACGGAAACAAAACTATTTTGAGTTATTTTATTTAGAAATTGGAAATTGCGTCATAAACAGTAAGTGAAACGTTTTTATACATATTGTTCTTCATTGTGAATGTAATATTATAGTTATTATGTTTCATTTCTATTTGATAACAAATACTTGTTTTCGGAGGAGCTCGGTGGCGCAGTGGTTTAGCGCCTGGCCCAGCGATTGCGGAAGTTAAGCAACGTTCGCAAGGGTCAGTCATGGGATGGCTGACCAAAGATTTATTATCACGAGCTCCTCCGTGCTTCGGAAGGCACGTTAAGCCGTTGGTCCCGGCTGCATTTGCAGTCGTTAAGGTATTTTTATTTCTCTACTAAATCTTCTATTCTACTTTACTGACGCTGTTTTTTACTCAATCAGTAACTGGTTTATCGAGCAGTATTAATTTTAGGTTGCAAACTACAGTCAAAATATGGAAAAAAATTGTTCAACCATATCCTATTTCAAGTTGGAGCTTTATGACAAAAACTTTCATTTCTGGCGTCCTGAATGTCCTGATGGTGATGATGAAGATCCAACAATGCAGCTACCATCAGAAGAAACTTATTTGGATATTAATAGCCACACAACTCTACCACCTCTAATAAGACTATGATAAGCATTATTTATCTTAGTAAGTAGGTACCTAATCATAGGAATATTTTATTTCTATAAAAAATGTGACAGACCTCTTAATGCAATAAAACACTTGTTTATAATATTGTAATCAGTTTTTATTTACAATCCCTTCTTTAAAGTTACACAACATGACACATATTGAAAATATTTTTGATGCTAAGGGCACATAAAAATGGTTAAAATTATTTTGCAATATCAAATATGTTTTAGTTAACCCAATAAGCCTTTCGATATGTACCCTTTAACAAGCCAATTTCTGGTCTGCAAGTAAAAGGCAAAGCTCAGTTGAGAATATTCTTAGTAACTATATGTGGAGTTTGAGTTTCTTGGTTTGTTTTATTTTCTAATGAAAGTGGAGTAGGAACAGTAGTATTCATCTCAGATTCAACCACATGAGATACATTACTGTCCATGCAGCATGCACACACTGCTATCTTTTACAAGCGGCACTATGTCCTCACAGCACTGAGATGGTGACGGCATCTGCATTTCAAAAAGCTGTTTCTTTCTGAGATTCCGGGACCCGGGACTCTAATCTATCTTTCTTGCAACTGCCTTTTCTGAAACCGGTTGTATATTCCATTGAAAAATAGATGGAACAGCATTTTTCTTAAGGTATTTACGTTGATGATCCACACCTAGAACAAAAAATTATGTCAACATTATTATTGTTCCAAAAAAGAATTTCTATTATAACTGATCTTTCAAAATATATACTTTTTGGTATTTCATTATTAATTTAAACAGCTTACCTGTATATTTACTGCTTTTTTCATAGTCATTGTCCACAAAATGTTTTGAACATAACCTCTAACTAGGCTTCGGAATTAAATTGACACGGCGTATGGCTTTAACCAACGCCGACGAATATTTTTATCTTTGGGAATATGATGTACTCCAATTTCAGAGCATTTTGGTACAATACAGCGAGTCATAATATTATTTGGAATTGTTTTCTTCCATACACCATATAAAATTATTATGTTTTGGGAACTAGCTATGCTAGCGCCACTTTGACAGTTGCCAACCCCTTGTTTTGGCAATCTACTTTCCTCTTGGAAGTAATTTCTGCCAGTGTCAAGTGTAGATAGCAAATAAGCCGTAGTGATGGCTAGCAGGGAATAGACAATTTCGCAACATCATTCGTTCTTTGGCAGGAATAAAGTATTATTACTTTGTGCAGGTTGTGGTACGAATTTGAAAAATCTTATTGTAAGCTTATAACAAAACGTTCATAAAACATGATGGTTTTCTAAAAGGTGATGGTAAGCCTCCTGAGGTCGTAATAAACCTATAGAATTTTTATTTTAATTTTATAAAACCATTAAATTTTCAAACCCATCAAGAACATCTCGGATTGTGTTCTTATTCAAGAGGATTTAAATAGATTGTCTGATTATTGTATTAGAAATAAGTTGCAGTTAAGTCTACCCAAATGTAGCTATATAAGTTTTTCAAAGAAGAAACAAAATATTAATTTTAACTACTCCCTTTGTAACGTAGCTCTAAGTAAAGTTTCTTCTATACGTGACCTTGGTGTCACATTGGATAATAAATTGCATTTAGACATTCATGTCGAAAATATAATAAAAAAGGCTTATAGAATGTACGGATTTATTATGAGATCGTCTAAAGACTTTAAGAAATCTTATACATATTTGTATCTTTATAAAACTTTAGTACGTTCCCAGTTAGAATATGCCGTACCGGTATGGAATCCCTTATATAATAAGTATAACGATATGATAGAGGGTGTGCAACGCAAATACTTGAGATCCATGCATTACAGATGTTATGGCTCATATCTACCGTCTGACCAACTTTTAGATAGGTATGATCTACTTACCTTGCAATCTAGACGGAAGCTTCTAGAATGTATGGTGCTTCATGGTATTATCCACAACAAGTTCGACTGTACTGAGCTGACAAACAGACTGTGTTATGTTGTTCCTAGAACCATTCACATTAGAGAAGTTCGTACCCGTAAGTTGTTCGCTATTGGTGGTTGTCGTACTAATGCAGGTAAACGTTCGCCTCTGCGACGCATAACTGAAAATTATAATTCATTCTTTCTGAACGCTGACATATTTACACTCTCTGATGTGCAATTCAAGCGTTCCATCCGAAGTGTACTAAAATGAATTAATTGATTTAATTGTAAGTAAAAATTTGTTTACTGCATAGCCTAGTGTTAGTAGTTATCTTGTAGTGCTTTATAAGTCTTGGTTATTTTGTTGTTTAAGTATAATGTTTATCTTTGTTGTTGCTTAGCATCCCACTGTCTTGTTAACTCTTCTGTAGTAACATGTGGTTAACGGCTTTGACTGCATATTTGTTTAAATTTCATAAGAAATATTTTATTGTTATAGTTTATTAATATGTGGTTGTTAGTTGACCCAAATAAAGAGAAAAAAAAAAAAAAATTAAATGCCCTAAAACACGATTTTAATTTTTGATTTTGAATTTTCGCGCAAAAACACTAGCCACCATTTTGTTTGGGCTTGTGACGTCACTCCGTTAGTAAACAATACGAATGCGAAAGAAGAGTTTTGAAAATATTGAGTTTGTTTATTATCGGAGTGACGTCACATCGCAACAAGCAGTTTGGTTTTCAGTCCGGCAAGAGTACAACTCAATTACTTTCAAAATTTACCGATACCATTTATAGCCATCTTAATAATAAAAAACATGTTCTTGTAGTTTTCATCGACTACAGTAAAGCCTTCGACACGTTAAGACATAGTACCCTTATCGAAAAGCTCAATGACTGTGGGATTCAGGGACCATTAAACAGCTGGTGCAAAGATTATCTTAATAATAGGTCATATATCGTTAAAATCGGTGATACTCTTAGTATAAAGATAGCAGTAACAGATGGCACAGCGCAAGGCTCAGTCCTTGGTCCGCTGCACTACATAACATACGTTAATGACGCAGTAAATCTAGTTTCCAATTGTGAAATATATCAGTTTGCCGATGATACTTGTCTAATATCAGCGAATAACGACCTAGATGAAGCTCTTAAACAACTGCAAACCGACTTCACGCACTTATTAAAATGGTCCCATGACGCAGGCCTAGTCATTAATGCTGATAAAACAAAACTCATGTATATCAGCTCCAGTAAAAACAGAAAGCCAAGTAATAACCTAAAATTAATTGCACACAATCACAATTGCCTACATGCAAATTTCCACAATTGCTCATGTGAACCAGTTGAGATAGTACAAAGGCAAAAATACTTGGGTCTTGTTATTGACGATCGGCTTAAATGGACCGAGCATATTAATTATGTTTGTGATAAACTGCGTGCTATATTGGCAAAATTAGCAATCGTTAAAAGAAAAATTCCATATGACATATTACTCAACCTATATAAAGCGTTAGGAGAAACAACGATTTTTTATGGCTTAAGTAGTTACGGTAGAACGTGTAAATCTCATCTCGACCCGATATATAAGCTACAGACAAGAATAATGAAAACGATTGTACCTTCGAAAGTTAAAAACGATCATCAAAATAATTATCATGAACTGTTCTGTCATTGTAAAATAATACCTGTACACGACCAAGTCAAGTATATTCTATTAATTGAGCAATTCTTTAACGATGAATATCAAAATGTTGTTACCAGTAACTATCCAACTCGTAGTGCAGCTAATGTTAAACTGAAAGTACCTTGTTATAACAATCTTTACGGCAAACAACTATTACAGTACCAAATACCTAAACTAATTAATGACCTTCCGTCAACGATAAAAAAACAAATCAATGAATCAAACATTAAAAACAAATTAAAAGAATATTTTTTATCTTTAAATAACGTTTCAATATAATATCTATATATATCTATATATATATACTTATAAACAAATAATACCCATATCATACATTATTTAATAAAAAAGTTATAAAATTACACTTATTCAAAAATTAACACAATCACCCCGTGTGCCCTCAAATACTGCGCGTGTGGCTCGGCAGCGCTGTGCCTGCAGTAGGAGCACAATTTTGTGGGTAATTGTGATACTTGTTTACATTGCTTGACTACATTATTTTTTTCTTTCTTGTTTATTTATTCGTTTATTTATAATCATGCACCTTAAAAACTAAACACATATTGGGATATAAAGCGATTGTTTTAGTTAGTAACTTAATAGTAATGTTAGTAAATTGTTGATTTTTATAAAATGTATGCCTATGTGAGCGTAAAGAGGCGAGTGTCAGTGTGCGGACAAACCAATACTGGTTTTTGTCACATTGTTAGCGTAAACATCTTACTTTAAAGACCTTTGTAATTTCTTAATAAATAAAAAATAAAATCGCAATCCAAAATGGCGAATGGCGTTTTGAACATTTGATGAATAGATTAAAAAAGTCGATTTTTAAAATTGAATTATAAAATTTATTTTCCATTTTTATGAATAAATATCGACGTTTCTCGTTTACTATTAATGAAATCTATCTTAAATATGCATTTTTATACTTTATCTTACATGGTGTATAATAGCCTATTGTACTTAACACATCCTTAAAATTTAGAGTATGAATAAAAACACACGCTGCCTGTCTCCTTTATCCCTAGTTTTTCATATACTTAAGTAAAACATCTCACGTGGCCTTGCTCTTTTATTCAATGTTTAGATTTATTTCTTAATTCTAGGACCACTCAAAAGACACGCCACTAATCCACGCCGTAAAGGGCGGGCACAAGAATATTGTAGAAGCATTACTGAAAAAGCACGTGGACATAGACTTGCCGGGCAAGGAGAAGAAAACGCCCGTCTACACCGCCGTGGAGAAGGGCCACGTCGCCATCTTGAAACTGCTGCTCGCCTCCAACCCGGACTTGGAGCACACTACTGTGGTAAGCATTTTGATTCGTGTCGACTGTCCTTTATTATGCCGGGCGCACTTTCGATACGTTTTCGTACGGATTTTATTCGTACGACTGTTTTACTATGAGAGCGCGCTCGCACCCAGTGTACGCACTCCCATAGAAGGTTGGGATGTTCGTACGAGTCAAATTCGTACGAAAACGCATCCAATGTGAGCACGGCCTTACACACGTACTGCGCTATACTAAATGTGAAAACGCTCTTAAGCCTCGGTGGCACATAACGAATAATTGTGGAGATTGCATTCGATTAATACTCGCAGCGACAGTTCGCTGCCCACCTGTCACACAGAATAGCGAGTTTGCGACGAAACGACCTGTGACCAATAGCTACGAAATTATAGAAAGGTCATAGTAAAAAAAAAATTTTTTTTATCAAATCTTATTTATGTTTTTGGTTATGTATGTTGAAAAACTTGATTTAGATTTATAAGTAAGTAATCCGAATAACTGTGACACAGAAATGTAGTCTAGAGCGGCGAGCTGAGCGGAATAGGCTATATATTAGCAACAAATACCCGCTCACACACAGCGAATCCTTGCGGCGAGTGCACATTCTCAGCAAGTAAAATTGAACATGCTCAATTTTAATCGCGGCGGATGAATCTATTCCCAGCGAATAGCCTGTCACACATAGCGAATAGTCGCTGCGATTGCCTGTTCGCCGCGACGATTCACTATGTGTGACCGTGACTTTACTCGCATTGTATATGGTTTTTGTTTGTAGAGCGGCGACACGCCGCTAATGCGAGCGGTGCGCTCACGCAACGCGGAGATGGTGCAGTTATTGCTAGAGCGCAAGGCGCGCGTCAACGTGGCCGACAACCGCGGCGACACTGCGCTGCATATAGCCATGCGGGCGAGGTCTAAGGTAAGCCATCGCTTAAAACTCAATGAATTATGGCCACCCGGGTCTATCGGCAAAAAATAATATTTGTGCCAAAAAGAAGTAGCAATGTATCACATCTGTCGAATCGAAGCTTACATTAACTTCATTATTTTTAGCCGATAGACCCGCTGGCCACGCTACAGAGAGAGCGTCCGACATCGCGGTGAGCTAATTTGTAATGGCGTATGGTGTGAATTGATTGACCACTGTGCAGTATGAGTTTCGTCATTGCAATACATACAACAGCGTTTTCCAAATGGTGAAACGCTCATGAATATAAAATGTCGGGTCGCAGCATTGTCTCATATTTATATACTTATATCCACTAGGAGAGTTAAAAAAGTTGAACTAACTGGGCCAGGGCATGATAAAGTTTGGGAAAACGCCGTTAGTTTAATTAGCCGCCGCCGTTTAATTTCAAGACCAGACCCTGAGAAAGACATTTTAAATTCGAGTCAGTAAACAAGTTCCAAATCTCAATTTATTGATTCGGATTAAAAATCCTACTTGTTATTTTATATTTCTCTAATTCCATATTATGTATGTACTAATCTTATTTCTTTATTTCTCTTACAGCAAATAGTCGAAATTCTACTTAGGAATCCTAAAAATAGCCAATTATTATATAAGCCTAATAAGCAAAATGAGACGCCTTATAACATAGACATGAGCTACAACAAGACAATACTGGGCCAAATATTTGGGGCTCGGAAGTTGAACACTAACGAAGATAATGAGAATATGCTGGGATACGAGTTGTATAGCGCGGCTCTAGCCGACATGCTGTCGGAGCCGAGCCTCTCCGTGCCCATCACGGTGGGGCTCTACGCGCGGTGGGGCTCTGGCAAATCGTTCTTGCTCAATAAACTTAAGGGTGAGTATTTTTAACTTTTAATATACCACACACAGTATTTTAATATACCACACACAGTATTTTTTTCATATAGTTTGTTTAACACAACCTTTAACTTTACCGACCTAGAGTGAACTACTAACGACATTAATAGACAAAAAGTACATACATACAGTGGCGGTCACATAATAATAATTAAAGACACTAGTCAATTTACATACAAACGAGGTAACTTTGAAGTCTTGGTTCTAGCTGTGATCTGATGATGGCCATCTTGGAAGTAAATGAAGGAGATTCAGATCGCTTTACTCACCCAACTGATCTGATCAACATTCTAAGAGATATCAGGGTATGTTTAAAAAAACCGCGAAATTAGCATAAAAAATATATAAATTTAGTAACTGAAAACTCTGATCCTCTTATATCTCTTTAGAATGCTGATCAGAGGGCCTAGCCAAAGTAACATTGGCAAATCTTCGTTATCGCTTCGCTTTAGAAACATGTATGGGATTGACATAAGGTTTCGTTAACAATCGAATTTTAAAACGTCAAATCCAATGTTTCGAAAGCGAAGCGATAACGAAAATTTGCAAATGTTACTTAGGCTAGGGGGCAGATCAGTAAGGCGTGTATAGCGATCTGAATCTCCTCCATTCATGGATGGTCATCTAATCACAACTAGGTCAATCCTTGGCGGAGAACCAAGGCTTTAAAGCCACCTCGTTTGTATGAAAATCGACTGCAGTGTCTTTAATTATGTGATTGCCGCTGTATGTACTTTTTGTCTGTTAATGTCGTTAGTAGTAGATAATAACATTATTTTGATAAAAATAACCAAAAAAAAATATCGCGCGTTCACGCCTTGCATGTGAGTTGACACAATACTAAATGAGTTGAACACACGATACGGCACATGAACTCGCGGGGTGGGGTGACTGAGGAATTCCCTATTAGGGAGATGATTTTCGGGCGCGTGACATAGTGTTAAATTCGAAATATCTCGAAAAAGTCAAGAAATCGTAGATATTGCAAAGACTTTCTACTTGTAATGTCGAAAATCGCTGAGAATAAGTTTTTTGGCTGCAATAGAGATTTTAGTTACACTTTTAATAGAGATTTGTAATTAGAGATAATCTTGAATTTGAGAAATGTCGCAGTGCGCGAGAATCTATTATCTATCAAGTGCCATTACATCACATATAATCATCAACAGAGGAAATGAAAAACTTCGCCCGGCAGTGGAGTGAGACAGGCTGGGCGTGGTCGTGGGCGGTGGCGTGGGGCGCGTGGCACGCGGCGCTGGGCGTGGGCGCGTGCGCCGCCACGGCCGGCGCACCCGCCTACGTGGCCGTGGCCGTGTGCTTCGCGCTCTTCGCCGTCTTCTACATGGCGCTCTACGTGCTGTGGTACACGGGCAACAGGTGAGCTCACTTTACAAGAATAGTTAAATGTGTGACAATTTTTAATGCCACTTTTAGATGAATTTTGCTGTACATTTGTATTATTATTTACGAGCGGCCGCCCGCGACTTCGTCTGCGTGGACAGTTATTTCTCTATCCCTCGCGAACAGTACCTTTTTCAGAATGAAAGGTACCCTATAACTTGTATGCAAAATTTAATGATGATCGGTATCAGTAGACGTGAAGGCGTAACAAACAAGCGGACTTTCGCATTTAGCTTGATAATAAAAATTATTAACTGATATCCTTCTGCACATAAAATAAAAAAAAAAATTAAGGAGTCCAAAACCATGGAAATATATTTCAGTTATACGAGCCCAGCATTGCAAAAAAAAAAGTATGACATGGTTCTATTAATAAACTAAGTATCTCCGATTTTATTGGCAAACGTAATGTTGTATGAATCGTTTGAAACCTTGTCTCATTAATCACTATCTTCCTAATTCATAATTTGAGGCACGTTGGTTTGGTGGGCGTTTCCTGTTCCGTCTAATGGTATTGATTTTAATTTATGATTTGTTAATAAGACCATGTAGGCTGCCTCTTGTCAACTAATCTATTTGTCGCCATTAGAATTTCAGTGGGAAGTGTGACGAAATGTTTGTTGTGATTCAACCTTCTTGGAGGTGTGACCAAATATTTCAATTATTTCCGTTCGACTTGTGTGTTTATTAGCTTTTGATATTCTTGCAATATAATTGTTTATGTTTGTACTGAAAATGGCATTAGCTTCAGCTTAACCTTTGTAGATATGGTAGTTAAATAATAAGTCCGAGAGTCCTTTTAAAACTGGTATAATAACTATTCACCTAAAAGCAATTAAATCGAAATAAATGGTAAAATTCACTAAGTTACTAAAATGGTAAAATTATTTATATTTACGAAAATGGTTTAAAAATGGTTATAAAGAGCACGCGTTACGCTAACGGTAGCTTTCGACGTACTAACTTTTAATTGTGGTAATAAGTACAAGGTGCAAATTGCATAAAATGCAATTTGCAGAGCTGTTAGTTTGCGTAGCACCGAACAGCATCCGTGCTTTTGTATTAAACAGCGGTAAATAAATAAATATTAGAACATACATTGCTCCGATTCCAAAGTAAGTAGCTAAAGCACTTGTATTATGGAAATTAGAGACAACGGTGGAACTACAAACACCCAGACCTGAGCCAATATAAAAATATAGAAAAGTTCGTTTTCTATATTGACCTAGCCGGGGATCGAACCCGGGACCTCAGAGATGGCGACACCTTGAAAACTGGCATACAAACCACTCGACCACTTAGGTCGTCGAAATATAATTAGACTAGCGGCCGTCCGCGGTTTCACCTGCGTAGATCCCGTTTCCGTGGGAATATCGGGATAAAAAATATCCTGTGTTTTAATCTAGGCTATCTTCTATCTGTGTGCCAAATTTCAACCAAATCCGTTTAGTAGTTTTTGCGTGATTGAGGAACAAACATCCAAACCCACAAACTTTCATATTAATAATAGTAGTAGGATAGTATGTCCTCGGCCACCGTTAATTAACCGACTTCCAAAAAAGGAGGAGGTTCTATGTTCGTCTGTATATTTGTTTTTTTTTTTTTTTTTTGTGTATGTCAACCGATTACTCGAAGACGGCTGGACCGATTGAAATGATTCAAACGTTATTACATTAGGTACACTCCCAAGTTTTTAAAATTTTTTAAAATTTGGAAATCGGTTCAGTACTTTTCAAGTAATTTTGAAAAAAGCACGAAAATAGTATGATTTTGTATGAATTACCTCGATGATTAGTCGTATTACTTCTTTGTTTATGAACTGAATAAGATAATATTTTTTTTGTTGGAAGAGGGATATCTTAAGTGTAGTTTTTTAACCGACTTAAAAAAGGAGGTTCTCAGTTCGACCCGTATTTAAATATGTTTCTCCGCGATTATCTTACGTTTGGCTGAGCCGATTTTTCTACATATATATACCTTACCTACAAGGTACCTACACTAAAAATAAAAAAATAAAAAATTGTTTAAAAAAAAACAAAAAACCCACTTCAAAAAAGCTACCTCTAAAAAGCAAGAAATAATATTCGTAATAATAAAAATACGTTTATTGAAGTCGGTTGGGGCTTTTAGAATAAAAAAAAAGGTACTCCAGCCCCACCCGACTTCAATAGACGTCTATTTATATTATTACGAATATTATTTCTTGCTTTTTAGAGGTAGCTTTTTGAAGTGGGTTTTTTGTTTTTTTTTAAACAATTTTTTTAATTGTTCCAATTTATACGTTCAGGTATGAATGGTGGTGGGCTGGCGGGCTCATAACAGCTCTGGGTCACAAGTTCGCTTCCTTGCTGCTCGTGTTACAAGTCGTCTTCTGCCACCCGCCCGGTCCCAATGACCCGCGCGCACTTCCAGCTACACCTATAAGGTAAATCCTAGTGATATTGATGATTAGAGACTAAGCATGAATGATTGGCAAACATATATTTTCACAACTTCGTTGTGTCTATCAAAAGCGACTGTATATGAAATAAGATGAAGATAAAAAATTAAATAACCCTTTAGATATGGATCCCAAAATAAGCAGTTAAGGGTCTTAACTGCTAAACTTAAGGCACTTGTGCTATGGATAGCCGAAACAACGAAAATACCTTCAGCCCTACCGGCAAACTTTTCGAACTTGGCGGGTCTGCCGGGCTTCAACTTAAAACAGATAAATCGAAGTTAGGAATTTCGTATAGTACTTTGCCGAAGTTATTTGGAAGATATCGATGTTCGTGTGACATCATGAATTGGGGTTCACCATTTTGTCTGAGTGGGGCTCGACTTATCTGTTTTAATTTAAAGCCCGGCAGACTTGCCGAGGTTTGAAGTGTTAGCCGGTGCGGCCCCTGGGTGAATTCGCTTCATTGTAGATCCCATCTCAGGTCTCAGGCTTGTTGGGGATCGAGAGCACTTTCACTAATCAGTTTGAATATACAATGCGATTAAATTGACAACTGCGGCGATTATATTGAAAATTGCTTAAATTGATCCGTGGCAACTGCACTCGAGAATTTGTTCTGCACACTACGCGACCTTTTCGCAGTGTGCTGTACGTGTTTACCTCCCCTCCCGCTAAAACTGGCTGAAAAATTTGTTCGGTGTTATACCACAGAATAGATAATAGTACTAGCGTACAGAAGTTGCACTCCGCTAAATCGTTTAAAAAAATTGCGACTCTTGCTCCCGACACAATAAGGTGCAATTCAGGTCGCACAGCGCTCCCTTCGCTCCAAAACATTCACTTAGTTTTCTGATGTATGAAATTCGTCCTCTTAGAGGACGCCGAGCGGTTCAGACTCGCGCGCGGAGTGACAGAGCCCTGGTTATACGGTCTTCCCGTCTCCATTGGATGCTCTAAGCATTGTAATTACATTATTTTGGTTAACAGATTCCACTTCACGGAAGGCATGAAAAGCGGCGCGGGCCAAGAAGGCGAGGCGATGGTGGTGCAGATGATAGCCAGCCTCGCCGAGGCGCTGGAGTGCCAGTACGGGCGCGTGTGCACGCGGCTCGCGCGCGCCTTCAGGCCTAGGCCAGTTTCCTCCACTTCGGGCTGGAAGTAAGTATCATCATCATATCATCCGCACGATACCCACTGCTGGGTATAGACCTCCCCCAAGGATCTCCACGACATCGGTCCTGAGCCACCCGCATCCAGTGGTTTCCCGCGACCTTCACCAGATCGTCGGTCCACCTTGTGGAGGACCTACCCGCGGAGCGTCGTCCGGTGCGCGGTCGCGATTCTAGAACCGCCCCGCCCCAACGGCCATCGGTTCTTCTCGCTATGTGTCCCGCCCACTGCCACTTCAGCTGAGCAATCCTTCGAGCGATGTCGGTTACTTTAGTTCTCCTACGGATTTCTGATTCGATCACGTAGAAAGAAGTAGTGGGAAATATTTAATAAGGCGGGTAGTAAAATATTCTTGTATCACAAATATTACGCTTGATTTACGCAATATCTTTTTTTTATTAGAAAAAAAAAGAGATATTGCGACTGGAAGGTGCCAAAATATAAAGTTCAGTGAATTACGCACGCGCCTCTGCGTCCATAATTTACTGAACTTTGTATTTCTTTATACACGAGCGACTGCCCAAAAAAGGAGTGTATATGTGTTCAGGGTTCATGTATTTTTTTATGTTTGTGTGTATATGAGTTTTTTAATAAAAAAAAATTGTCACTAGATGGCGGCGGGTGTGCTGCATCCCTCACATCGTGACCTTTGAAGTGTGTTTCACGTGTATACTGGTCGGGCTTTGTGTACTTATCATGTACTACACGGACAAGGCGACCGATAATCCGTAAGCAAGTCGCCAATTATTTTAGTCTTTATTGTTATTTTAATTGTTTTTAACTCTGCTTTCTTGCCACTGTTTCTTTTAGAAGTTGCTTGGAATTACTTTATTCAATTTGTTCAGAGATTTCTTCATTCGATGAAGTTGGTATTCTTTTGAAAGTGTTAGAAATTGTGTAATGCTAAAATCCGACGGCTCTTAAGTGCTGTCGTCGATCAGACGGCGTGAAATCCAACAGGGCGTGATGATCGGCGCGTGTGCGCTGGCGGGCGTGGTGGTGCTCGCGAACCTGTACACGTGGGGCCGCGTGCTCGCCGCGCTGGTGCTGCCGCCGCGCGCGCGCCTCGCCCGCGCGCTCAAGCGAGACGCGCCCACGCTCGCGCTGCGCCCCGAGCTGCAGGCGCTCACGCACATGGTGAGTGTGTACACGTCGTCGCCTCACGTGTCGGTTAGTTAGGATTTCGCTCGCCACGCCCCGCCGCCGTCGTCGGTCGGTCGCTCTGTGGCATGGCCAGGCCGACACGACGCAAACATGCACTGATATTTATTTATTTATTTAATCTTAAGGAAGATCAAAATTTTCTAATAAATAGCACTCGTAGTAACAGTAGGATAGGAAGTCATTTACAGAATTTATATTGAAGCAGCAATACGAATAGTTTTTCACTCGGTTTCCTTAAGGCGCTGTAGGTAGTGAAACTAGCGCCGCCACTACATTTATTTTTATTACTCGTAAACCAAGTCAATATTTAAAAAAGCTCATGTAAAAATTTCTTAAATTGTCTCTAATATTTTTTTAATTACCAACAGTTTTCATTCTTTCTGTAAGTTTTAAGGGGCCACTTTGGCAATAATTATGGATTTTAAAACTGTTAAGAGTTGTAATAAATAGCCTGTAAAAATAGTTCACAGTCTCATAAGTTATGTAATCTTTTAAATCTATAAATGTTATGTGTTTAGAAAAGTATCCTGGAGTTGCTTGGGTAATCAAAACCCGGATTTCATCTTGTAACCTGGTTCTGAATCGAACTTCTCATCCGATCCCCTAATCAAAATGTTCCCCACCCAGGTATCATGCCTGGACGCGTTCACTGGCCAGCAGACCCGGCTCGTGGTGGTAGTGGACGCGCTGGACAGCTGCGAGCAGGAGAAGGTGCTGGCGCTGCTCAACGCCGTGCACGCACTCTGCTCCGACCCGAAGAGCCCGTTCATACTCCTACTGGCGATAGATCCACATATCATCAGCAAGGTGGGTGATTGACAGCCATATTGTATCTTTAACCTTCATATTGCCTCAATTTATCGATATGAAAGGCAACTTGACTTGAGAAAAGAATGAAATGAAAATGAGCATGTAGCGAAAAAAAAATGTCAATTTTTAATTGTGGTAAAATAAAAAAAAAACATTTAAAAAAATGTTACACCTTTATTTGCTTAGTTTTTGTAACAGTTTGTTGAAAATTTATTAGTTTAGTTAATTATCAACTTTTGATTTTATATGCTTACTCATTTGCCTTGTTATCCAAATTTTTAATTTTGTTCCGAAATCAGGTCAACAAAAGCTATTTAATACAAATCATTATAAAACAAAAAGCTATTTGTAAAAGAATATAATATATATTATTTTTTATGTTGATTTTAACAAAAAATACCGGCTTTTTCTTACTCAAACACTAAAAACAGTTAAGTATCAGAATCTGCAACACTTTTTGTTTTACCGTTACTGTGCTACTGATAAAACGCTTCACCTATCTGCAGGTTGCTTGGATGGAGGTTAGTAATTATGCAACTAATGGTGTGTGTTTTATGTCGAACCTGTTAGCTTGTGTACCGCAAATCCAACAATGATCATCCATCATCATCAAACAGCTCTAAAGCCTGTAATTTTAAACCGCGCTCAACGTTAAAAGCTATCTTGAGACCATACTTGAGATGCTGTTCTTATAAGAATCGGCGTTTCACGTATGGTCTCAAGTTAGCTCTCAAAGAGCAGTTATAAATGCTGGACTCGAGGCCTCTCCTGTCAGAGGATGTTACTATTTTGTCCATTCTTGTGAGGCGGGTCGGAGATTGCAGTGTTGGACTATAAAATACTGACGCCTACTTTCTGGATGGTCATGATTCTCATTAGTTTGGAATACCCAAGCTCTTATACACTTTTAAACCTAAGTTCTATGAGTCAACTTTATATTATCTGTCTGCATGATCGTCTACTAAAATGTTAGCATTGTTTTATCCGTGTAAAGTAAAGCATGCTACGTTTTGTGAGTTATCCTTCTGAATGCTATGTATTCTACACAGTTGTAAATAAAAAAGTTATGCCTATGACGTTTAAGAAAGTTTTTCGTACTTGACTCTCCTTGAATATTCAGCACTAAAATACTTCTTCTTGAGCCATAAAATCATTGACCTCTATATTATTACACTGGACTGGCTGCTGTCAAACTGTTCTTGTGCCTACTTGATTTCCACCATTTTGGCGCTGTAGGACGCAGTGTGCGTACAGGGTACTAAATCTAATGATGTGCTTATGTCGACGCAAATACCGATAGCCCTTTATACAACTTAAAACTTCCATTCAAACTTGTCAAAAATGACAAAATTATTTCTTTAGTCGCACGCTAGTGGCGTTTCAAATAGGCACAAAAACTTTGCTGTTAAACCATACAGACAGCCAGTCCAGTTAAATAGAAAAAAAATCAGGTCAGTGCATAAAATGCTACAAATATCAGCATACTCATCAGTCAAGACTAACTGTAGTAATATGTTCTGTTCCGTATTTTACAGTGTAACGGAAAATATGCTATATGCTAATCTTATAAGACCCATTATTGCTACGATGTCTCCCGTCGATCGACGTTTTGTTAATGTTTAAGTTCCTTTTATGAAAGAAAAAAAAATTGCTACTTGTATTGTAACAGCATGGTACAGACCGACTACTTATGAATGCATTTTATTAGCAAACCATATTTAAATTTTTGCTAATCTCCTCCGGTTTTTATATAAGTATGTTTTTCGCGCATTGACTTCGTGTCGTGGGTTGATTAACAATTTTTTTTTTCTATTAAGTATACCAAAAATGACAATTAGTGAATGTTTTCTTTATGCATTATTGATTCCATAATTTGTTAAATATGACACAGGCTGTAGAAGTGAACAGTCGTCGCGCGTTCTCCGAAAGCAACATAGGCGGGTGGGATTACCTTCGCAACATGGTGCAGCTGCCGTTCTATCTGCAAAATTCTGCGCTGCGCCGTGTGAAGACCGCGCAGCAGACTGCAGCGAAGCGATTGCAGTCACTTGCTGCGGACGACTTCTCTACTTCGCTGCAGAGATCTGTAAGTAGCAGATTCTTTAACTGTAAAGATATGACGGTTGACGATACAGGACGTTCTGAATTCGTCGCAAATTGGCTGAATTTACAAGCATCAGATTCGCTCGTCTTTTCGAACACACACATATATTTAAATGTGTATTTAACTTTTATGAAATCTGCTCTGTTCCAAATTCGGGTAACTTTAATTGGAATGCTCTGCAGGTATCAGCTCGCCGCCTCTCCTCCACCTCCGAGCTGATGTCCAGCCAGGAGCGTATAAAGAACCAACCTGCCAAAGAAGTGGCAAGCAGCAGCGTGCAAGCGGCGCGCGCGCGGCGGCTGCGGCCGTCCGAGTCGGTGGCGTCGTCGGTGGCGTCGGGGCTGCACCGCGCCGCGCCCGCCGCCGGCGCCGCTGACCTCGGCCGCGTGCTGCTCACCGACGACTACTTCAGCGACGTGAACCCGCGCAGCATGCGCCGCCTCATGAACGTGCTGTACGTCACCGGTGAGTGCCGCCTCGTAGTCTCTAGCTGGCCGCGTGCTGCTCACCGACGACTACTTCAGCGACGTGAACCCGCGCAGCATGCGCCGCCTCATGAACGTGCTGTACGTCACCGGTGAGTGCCGCCTCGTAGTCTCTAGCTGGCCGCGTGCTGCTCACCGACGACTACTTCAGCGACGTGAACCCGCGCAGCATGCGCCGCCTCATGAACGTGCTGTACGTCACCGGTGAGTGCCGCCTCGTAGTCTCTAGCTGGCCGCGTGCTGCTCACCGACGACTACTTCAGCGACGTGAACCCGCGCAGCATGCGCCGCCTCATGAACGTGCTGTACGTCACCGGTGAGTGCCGCCTCGTAGTCTCTAGCTGGCCGCGTGCTGCTCACCGACGACTACTTCAGCGACGTGAACCCGCGCAGCATGCGCCGCCTCATGAACGTGCTGTACGTCACCGGTGAGTGCCGCCTCGTAGTCTCTAGCTGGCCGCGTGCTGCTCACCGACGACTACTTCAGCGACGTGAACCCGCGCAGCATGCGCCGCCTCATGAACGTGCTGTACGTCACCGGTGAGTGCCGCCTCGTAGTCTCTAGCTGGCCGCGTGCTGCTCACCGACGACTACTTCAGCGACGTGAACCCGCGCAGCATGCGCCGCCTCATGAACGTGCTGTACGTCACCGGTGAGTGCCGCCTCGTAGTCTCTAGCTGGCCGCGTGCTGCTCACCGACGACTACTTCAGCGACGTGAACCCGCGCAGCATGCGCCGCCTCATGAACGTGCTGTACGTCACCGGTGAGTGCCGCCTCGTAGTCTCTAGCTGGCCGCGTGCTGCTCACCGACGACTACTTCAGCGACGTGAACCCGCGCAGCATGCGCCGCCTCATGAACGTGCTGTACGTCACCGGTGAGTGCCGCCTCGTAGTCTCTAGCTGGCCGCGTGCTGCTCACCGACGACTACTTCAGCGACGTGAACCCGCGCAGCATGCGCCGCCTCATGAACGTGCTGTACGTCACCGGTGAGTGCCGCCTCGTAGTCTCTAGCTGGCCGCGTGCTGCTCACCGACGACTACTTCAGCGACGTGAACCCGCGCAGCATGCGCCGCCTCATGAACGTGCTATACGTCACCGGTGAGTGCCGCCTCGTAGTCTCTAGCTGGCCGCGTGCTGCTCACCGACGACTACTTCAGCGACGTGAACCCGCGCAGCATGCGCCGCCTCATGAACGTGCTATACGTCACCGGTGAGTGCCGCCTCGTAGTCTCTAGCTGGCCGCGTGCTGCTCACCGACGACTACTTCAGCGACGTGAACCCGCGCAGCATGCGCCGCCTCATGAACGTGCTGTACGTCACCGGTGAGTGCCGCCTCGTAGTCTCTAGCTGGCCGCGTGCTGCTCACCGACGACTACTTCAGCGACGTGAACCCGCGCAGCATGCGCCGCCTCATGAACGTGCTGTACGTCACCGGTGAGTGCCGCCTCGTAGTCTCTAGCTGGCCGCGTGCTGCTCACCGACGACTACTTCAGCGACGTGAACCCGCGCAGCATGCGCCGCCTCATGAACGTGCTGTACGTCACCGGTGAGTGCCGCCTCGTAGTCTCTAGCTGGCCGCGTGCTGCTCACCGACGACTACTTCAGCGACGTGAACCCGCGCAGCATGCGCCGCCTCATGAACGTGCTGTACGTCACCGGTGAGTGCCGCCTCGTAGTCTCTAGCTGGCCGCGTGCTGCTCACCGACGACTACTTCAGCGACGTGAACCCGCGCAGCATGCGCCGCCTCATGAACGTGCTGTACGTCACCGGTGAGTGCCGCCTCGTAGTCTCTAGCTGGCCGCGTGCTGCTCACCGACGACTACTTCAGCGACGTGAACCCGCGCAGCATGCGCCGCCTCATGAACGTGCTGTACGTCACCGGTGAGTGCCGCCTCGTAGTCTCTAGCTGGCCGCGTGCTGCTCACCGACGACTACTTCAGCGACGTGAACCCGCGCAGCATGCGCCGCCTCATGAACGTGCTGTACGTCACCGGTGAGTTTCATATTTTATGTCCCCCACTGCTAGGGTACAGGCCTTCCTTATGGGTGATTCGTACATACTATAAACCAACACACCCAATATTTACACACAAAGATATAATAGTCCAACTCTTTCACGACGCCGACGCTCGATGTTGAGTCGATGTCACCCGATGACCCGACCAATGTCGTCAACTGCTGCATCCAAAACTACTCCTAAAATCGCTCAAGCGTAAGGCCAATGTTTATTCGCAGCTGTCAGCAGTCATCAAATGATTTGTAGGATAAAGTCGTGTCGGTCGCAGAGTCAAGTAGTATCGTACCTCTATACTGGCTGGTGGAGTGTGTCGCTTTTAACACAAAATAGAGAGAACATAGAACATAGGCACGTATCCAGACTTTTGATTCGGGGGGGGATAACCGCATCTTGCAAACCGGGCGAGTGACTCTCCCGCTAAACTTGAATTAGTCCTGTTCTGTGTGTGGATTTCGGGGGGGGGGATAAATCCCAACTATCCCCCCCTCTGGATACGTGCTTGCCTAAATGATTGTCTTTTCTCTCAGGTCGTCTGCTGAAAGCATTCCAAATAGAGTTCAACTGGTACCAGCTGGCGTCGTGGGTGAACCTGACGGAGCAGTGGCCCTACCGCACATCCTGGATCATCTACCACCACGAAACGTACGAGGAGCATATAGATGACTCCACCTCGCTCAAGCATATTTATGAGAAGTAAGCGACCTAAATGTTACCTTATGCTCTCGTTATATAATTCTTTCTGTTATAAATGGTTACATTACAATAGTGATTAAGTTTGTGTTACTATTTAAGAAGTTACTAATGAATAAAATAAAATAAGTTTTGTGTTATGTTATAGTAGTTGTTGGTCGTCCGAAATTAAATAAATAAAAATAAAAAAGATGGAGGTTACTTTTTGCCGAAACGGGTTGTCTTTATTCGATGTACTACTATTGACATACTAATCTTCTTATTCTTTCTGATTCTGATATAACATTTATATCACTTGTTTTAGAAGTCTTTCTTACTGAGCTTACCATTATAGGAACTGTGGTCGTGTCTCTTTCTTCCTACACACAATTCAACTGTACCACAGAATATATGTACTAAACGTACAGAAGCCAATCTGCGCGAGGACAATCAAATAATAAGCCTAAAAATGATATTTTTGGTATTTTCGTTATACATTTTTGTATGATTTTTTTTCGCGATTTCAGAGTTGGTCCCATAGTGATGGTTGTTTGGTTTGATGGTCCCTGTCTACCGTGTTCGGCTTTGTAAGGCTTTTACCAAACACCATGTATATAGGATACTATTGATATGTATATGTGGAGGTTTGTAATTGGCTTCGAGTAATTAATAATGTTTTTTATATGCCTATAAAGCTGTAAACCTTCCTAAAATAAATAAAATAAGCTACTCTCGCTGCACGGCAATAAAGTACAATTTCAAATAGCATAGCGCTGCGTACCTATTATTATAAGCGTCTCCGAAGCGCTTCTCTTTCTGTCGCGTAGCCCTCTCTCAACCAACACATGACATCCCCCGTGCGCTGGCTCGACTGAGTGAGCCACGAGCAGTACGCTAATATAAAAGTTTAAGCTCGGAGTGAGGCCCCTCTGACTAATATTTTAACAGCCGAAATTAATAACCTATCCTCAGTTAGAGATAGGCTTACTAAAGATTTACAGCTGATAAGTTTCTTGCGCCCGTTCTTCTTGTCAGCTAAAAAAGTCTGGAACGGATGGCCAGCTCCGGCCCGCGAGCACCAACAATCCGGCCCGCGAAAGCGGCTAGATTGTACCTACATACTGTAATTTGCAGTATGTTGGTACAATAGGTCTTGGCCCATGAGACTTCGTTAAGGAGGCCCTAAGGCTAAAAACTTTGGTGACCCATGATCTATATTATCGTAGGGTAAAGCCAGTAATGGGAACCGTCCGCGAGGCCAGCACGCTTATGGAGCTTGACCGCGACGAGCGCAAACTGGAGGTGTTCCTGAGCTTCCACCGGTCCACGCTCACCGCAGCCGACCTTAAGATCTTCCTGCCGTTCACCATCAACCTGGACCCCTACATCAAGAAGGTCATCAAAGGTCAAAGTCCACGAAGTTTACTTATGTGAACAATACAACAGATTAATACTGAAAAATAAGAAAGTTCGTTGTAATAATTCGACGAATAATTTGACGACCGCCGTGGTCGAGTGGTTTGCACGCCGGTTTTTAAGGTGTCGCCATCCCGGTCCCGGGTTCAATCTCCGGCTGGGTCAATTTAGAAAATGATCTAGTCTATATTAACTCAGGTCTGGGTGTTTGTGATACCACCGTTGTCTCTGATTTCCATAATACAAGTGCTTTAGCTATTTACTTTGGAATCGGTGCAATGTATGTGTTGTTGCCATATTTATTATTTATTATAATTAGGGAAAATATTGCCTAATTTGAATTACTTAAATTAAATAATAATGATAGGTAGCACTAATGTTATCTTAATCTTGCTTTACTTTAATAGAAAAAAATGTAAAAACTGTTATAAATGCGTGTAATAAATGTTGTGGTTTTGGACCATATAATAGAGTAATGGGGATTGGACTCTTAAAATAACTGGGAAACAAACAAGACTTTACGTTATACGTTTACGTTAGGTCATATTTACGTGGCTCAGTTATGGAAGCCTACATCAAGCGTAAATTTTGGTGTGTAATAAACATCTCCATATTATTGTAATTATAGAAGAGCAGTTACAATCGAGCGTGGAGGAGGACGTAGGGCCCGGGGGGGCGGCGCCCTGGGGCACGCCGCAGCACCCGCGGCATCCGCATTCCAAGCTGTTCCACAGGAAACATGTACGTTCACTTACCTCTTAGAATAATAACACCTAGAAGCCGTGTCCTCGTATGCAAAGTGAGGCAACTAATACTAAGCCAAAATGGCACTATCGTTCTAGGTGTTATTATTATAAGACTTACATAATAGTCTGTCTATCCTTACTATCCCCGCGAATTGGTAATACGATGGAACTTTGTCACATCATCCACGTTGACTTTATCCGCAACTAAAAATTACATCTTACAATGACAATTTAATATATTAATTATTGAATTATTATTTTCAGTAAGATAGGGTCTAGGTATAAAAAAAAAGTTGCAATTGTTTTTCGTTTGGTTAAAAACATGGCCGCCAGGTTCATTAGCAATTTGCGGGGATAGTAATGAAGCTTGAACCCAACTCTTTAAAATACGACAAATGGCACAGAAATTACAAAAGAAATAATAGGAACTTTTTATGCTGAAATTAAACAACTTTTTTTAAACGACCATTGCCCAAAACAGGAGGTCAGGTTCGGAGTTTCAGTAGTCAAGGTTCATGTATGTTTGTGGGTATGCGAGTTTTTTTATTCCATAACTTTCAAATGGCTAAACGGATTTGGATCTATGGGGTATCGTTAGAATCCTTATCATTCCGAGTGACACTGGCTATAATTTATTTGAAAAAAGTCAATATGGCGACTGTACGCCATTTTCAAATGTGAAAAAAAATATTTTCTTCAATTATTACAATATGGGCATCAAATGAAAGGCCTTAATGAGCACATTCCAAAACTATATAATGTGTTGCTAAAATGTGTAAAATAAAAATAAATTAATTAAAAAAATATTAAAAACACAACAGCCCTGCCAAAAACTAACTAAAAAGTTAAATAACAAGTGTCATTGCAGTCGGGGGACCGGACAGTTCGTTGATTAAAAATTGTTCCACAAAACGGTCCCTACTTTACCTACTTTTTTAGTTCGTTTTTGGCAGGGCACTCGTGTTTTTAATAAAAAAAAATATCTGTAATTCATATTAACCTTTAACTATTGACTGGTAATTACTATATCCATAACATACTGTGTCATCTAAATACTTAAATATTTTCCAAATTATGAATATTTTGAAACTTAATTTGTAACAGCGGATGTCCCCGCCGAGCCAGACCTCCGCCCCAGTGGGCATAAGTCCGCAACAGATGTGGGTGGGCTGGGCCAACACACCGTACATGCAGTCGATGCCGCAGTCAATGCAGCAGTCGATGCAACAGCCGATGCAGCAATTCGCGCCGCAGTTCGCGCCGCAGTACGCGCCGCAGTTCCCGGCGTCAGCGCAGAATCCGATCAATATGCTGAGAACGTCTTTTCCTGGTTTGGTAAGTGTTTTTTTTTTGCTACATGGTAAATAAGAAACATATTGTTTAAAACTACTTTTATTTAAGTTGGTTAAACTGTTTTATCCACATAGTGATTAACCCAATATCAAACTAGATGGCGTTGTAGTACCGCCAGAATAGACGCATGATGTTTTACCGACATCTCTCTCTCGTTCCATGTCGCTGTGTGTGCAATGTGCGTTTTCGAAATAAAATACATTTTATTAATCAAAATCTTGAGTTTTGCTCTTGGACCTCTCCCGTTGTATTTTCCACTACAAATGAGTCTTGTTTTAACGAAACCTTCATTAGTTTTTTGAAGTGTTGTCTTTTTGATCATATTTACGTAACAAAAAACATTTATCTTTCATTTTGGTTTCACAAACACTTGTTCATCAGCCATTTTAATGTCCCCACTGCTGGGGCACAGGCTTTCTCTATGGGTGGATAAGGAGGACGGGTCATAACCCACCACGCGGGCCCAATGCGGATTGGTGGGTGTTAACGACTGCAAATGCAGCCGGGACCAACGGTCTAACGTGTCTTCCGAAGCACGGAGGAGCTCAAGATAATAATTTTTTGGACACCCATCCCATGACCGACCCTTACGAAAGTCCTCCGCAATCGCTGGGCCATCCGCTAAACCACTGCGCCGCCGAGCTCCTCCACAAACAATTTAAATTAATTACCTTTGGTGAGGTTTCTTGTTGTTGCGAGCATTCAGAATGCTGCCTGTGGGTTATAGGGAGCCGAAATCAAAGGAGACCCGTAATTTTATGCTAAAGTTGTATACTTTTTATTTTTTAAATCTGTGATCCAGAATCAGCTTGTACTTGTTCACTTATTAACTGTGGTATCTGTCAACCAAAAGTCAGCTGTCAATGCCAAATTAAAGTCAAGTTGACATTTCGCTTTCTTAATTTCAAAAAAGGCAAAGGAATCGTGGTTTAAACTGCTAAATTTTTACATTTCATACTGGCTTTTCTGCCCTTTGAAGATTTAAAGTGGATAACGGAACGTTTTTCGATGACTCGTTGTTTCCGTAGTGTTTCTATATAAATAAAATATTTATCTGCGCTCAAAATAATAGAGAACTTGATATATGTAGCAGATACGAGGGCAGGTCAATAAGTCCGTGACTTTTTGAATGAAACACAGATTTTTGGGTAACGAAATATTTTTTTTAACGTTGTCTCCCTATGACCTCCTCCTCTATACACTTTGTGCAACGTTTCTGCGATTTTTTTATCCCTTCCAAAAAAAATATTGACAAAATGGGTACTTTTTTGAGATGACTTCATCGTTGGAGTCAAATTTCTTTTCATCGAGCCATTTCTTTAGGTTTGGAAACAAGAATTAGTCACTCTAGGCTAGATCCAAAGAATAAGGTAGATGAGGGAGCAACTCCTAGCCTAATTCATGGAGTATTGGCATGGAAACCGCACATGTTTGCAGTTGCACCCTTGCATTGTCCTGGTGGAAATTAACTTTTTTCTTGGCCAAATGCAGTCGATTTTTTTTCAAATTCTCATTGAATCGATCCATTAAGTTGGCATAATATTCGCCATTGATTGTTTTACCCTTTTGAAGGTAGTCGATGTGGATTTTACCGCGTGAATCCGAAAAAAACGGTCGCCATGAGTTTAATGGCTGACAAACCCGATTTACCCTGAGAAACTCACTGCTTTGAGTGCTGTTTGGTCTGGTGGGTTGTGGTGGATCCACGTTTCGTCCACGATTACGAAACAGTGCAATATCTCGTCCATATCGCAGTTTTTTTTTTATTTTATTTTATTTTTTTTTTTTTATATAATGGGTTTGCTCTTGACCCCAGTCTTGCCCAAAAGCAAAGACAGGGTCTACGATGGAGCGAGCTTGCCCAGAAGGTGCTTATTCACTCTGGCCTTGAATAGAGTCAGGTTGTATGCGCTCGGAAACACAGACGCCGGCAGGGAATTCCATTCCATAGCTGTGCGCATTATGAACGATGATGAGTAGCGTTTGGTACGCAGAAAAGGTATATCAACTAAGAACGGGTGAACAAAGCCAAACACTCCGCGAAGTCGGCACATGAAATTCACTTTTTTCCATTTTCTCCTCAAATCACGTCTTAGTCTGCTATTATTGGCTATCAAATACAAACTAAATGACGCAGCTTGTTAAAATTTTGGTAGGAGCCAACTGAAAGATGCCGGTTGACAGGAGCAGTGTTGTCCTTTCAGTACAGTGACGGGAAATATAAAAAGTCACGGACTTATTGATCTGCCCTTATTATTGGCTATATTTTAAGACCAAATTCAATAATATACAAGTTTAGCATTTTTTCGGGATGTGTCCGTCTCCTTTTGGTTTATACAAAATTGATCCTTCAATCGGAACTTTCATTGATTTTCAATTAATGAAAGTTCTGGGTTACGGTTAGGTTAGTACAGTAACCATGATGGTTAAAGTGGTTCCACATTTGATAATTTTTCTATGTATCTTAAACTGTTTATTACACACATTGTGAAACTGTTTGTTAGACCCCAGTAAATAGTAAATGGATAACTAAAAAAAACATTTCAACATAAGCAATTGAAAATATTATTTTTGTTCCAAGGGCGATGTGTCTGGGTTGCGTCTGTCGACGCTGAGCGTGGAGCGCGTGTGCGCGCTGGCGCGGGCGGCGCTGGGTGCGGGCGGCGAGGCGGCCGCCGGCGCGCTGCAGCGCCACCGCGTGTGCGGGCTCGCGCTCGCCGCCTGCCGCCTGCAGGACCTGGAGCCGGTGTGTATAGCGCGGCTTATTGTAGTGTATCTTAGGGCGGCGCTCGCCGCCTGCCGCCTGCAGGACCTGGGGCTCTATTTTTGAATCGCTCGTATGACATTATGTTGTCGCATGCGACTTAAGTCACACTCGCCTTCCAAGTCGCATGACGCCTATTTTCCGTATTTTTGAATCGTTCGTTTTCGGAATACGAAATGATGGATTTTATCCGTTCCACGCAGAATTTAGAGAAAACCGATAACTACTGCAACGAAAACGGAACGTAATATCCATGTTTCTATTGGCTGTTTAAAAAAAACTTCGCTTTTTAGTTGAAAAGAATATCGCTCGCCGTATCGTAACACTCGACTGCAAACGAGTGGGTGAGGGCTCGTTGCGGTCGAGTGATTCAAAAATATGAAAAGACATATGTCGAACGAAAATCAGTAGAAACCAATCGCTCGACGCCAGCCGAGCGATTCAAAAATAGAGCCCCTGGAGCCGGTATGTACAATGCGATCGACTTGACAATAGACAGTGATCCACTGCAACTCCACTGCGGAAGGGGTCTGATGACCAACCTTATCAATAGTTCCTTAACTGCCACAATCACAGGCTAAATCCGCCTGATAGGGGGTCATCCTCCTAAATTCTTTGAAATATGTGTCTTTATACCTATGCAATCTACTTCATTGCAGTATTTAAATTACCCATAATGTCCCATATCCTTTCAGATTCTTGAACTACCGTTTGGCGACTGGGAGCTATTCAAATTGCTTATAATAAATCTTCGCGAACTTGAAGCCAGTTTGCCTACTGCAACAACTGTTAACGGTGAGTATTTACGAGTATACTTATAAAGTAAAAAATATGAAAATATTCAAGTATACGAATAATACTCAAGGTTCATGAGAATTATTACGAACCGCATCAACATGCAAGTTACTTATTTATACGAGTTTATATTTTGTTATAGTTGTTATATCTGAAAAGAATGTGGAAACGGAAACAGACGCAGTGAAAACCAGACCAGTGATTGAGCGCAGCCGCCCCAGTAATGTTGAAAAACAGGTAACCAATGAATTCATAATATCAGTTCGTATGACCTCATCTCAAGGTTGAAGTTTGTAGCTCAGTCAGTTGGATTGGGTCAGAACGGGAAATTTCAGTAGAGTAGAAACTCTTGTCTCATAATTGTGGTGGCAGTTCATATTTAAAATAACATATTTTATAAATATAGAACAAAAACCATGTAAAGTCTTCCTGAACTAATGTATTTAGTAACATTAGTATTTTAGGATGAGAATTATTACTATATACGAGATCTTTGAATGAGAATATTTTGAATTTTTGCAGCCATACGCGGAGTATCAGGTATTGTTAGACTTAGTAGTGGACACGAGATTTTTCTTAGTATTTTTTTTGTTAGGTACTAGCTTTTTCTTTGTTTTTAGCACCTACTTTTATAATATAGTATAATAGTACTTTTCGTTGCACCATTTATTTGACTTAGTAATAGTGGTTAATAACCGATTAAAAAGTTTTCTTTTTGTACTAATACGTTCATGAGATATTTTTATCACCTTCGCGAAAGGGAAGATAACGATTAAATCATATTGAATTATGATACCACTTGCAGTGTTTTGTCGCGAGCTCTGTAACTATTACGACCGTTATATTGTTGTAGCGTTTAAAGACGTAAACAATTTTTACGATCGTCCTAGCAAATTAAGAATGTAAAGGCCTGCTAAACATTGCTCTAAAATATTTTACGGATTATTCACTCATATTTCTATATCATGAGTAAGTAAGCGCATCTGTTGAGATTTAGAAAAAGTCGAAACATGTAAAATACCCTTGTTAGAAAGACTTGCAGAAAAATACTGAAATGTCACTTAATTTTCGAGACTCGCTTAACCATAAATAGGGTTGTCCAAATAAGAATCTGGGGCCGAACTGGCTAACGCTCCGAACTTCGGCAAATCTGCCGAGCTCCAAATTAAAACAGATAAATCGGGCCAAAATAGCAAACCCCAATTCATGATGTCACACGAATATCGATATCTTCTAAATAACTACAGCAAATAGTATAATACGAAATTCCTTACTTCGATATATCTGTTTTAAGTTGAAGCCCGACAGACCTGCCGAAGTTTGAAAACTTAGCCGGTAGCCCTGAGTCACAGAATATATAATAGTACTAACGTACAGAAGTCGGACCCCGCGAGGACCATCAAATAATAAGCTACTCTCGCTGGACGGCAATAAAGTACAATTTCAAACTGCACAACGCTGCGTGGATAAAATTATATGCACCTACGAAGAAGAAAGAGAGGCGTCTCTTTCTGTCGCATAGCTCTGTCTCAACCGACACATTTTGGGGTTGCTACTCGCTAGATATCATAGAAAACATTCGTTATGCCCATGAATAAACAATGAAATTACTATAATAGGTACCTACTTATAAAATAAAATAAATCTACCTAATAGGTGAGCTGAGCATATTTAAAGAGCATAAATAATAAGTATTTCTAAGTAGTTAGAGAAGCTCGATGGCGCAGTGGTATAGCGCCTGGCCCAACGATTGCGGAGGTTAAGCAACTTTTGCAAGGGTCAGTTATGGGATGGGTGAAAAAAAATAGTATTTTTTAGCTTTTTTCTTTACTGGTGCCATATTTCGAACTTCGATACAACTAAGTATGTAAATATGTATACAAAAAATACAATAAACTTTGGTAGGTAGGTAGGTACGTTAGTAATTAAGTATCAAAAACGAAGTGCATGCAGTTTCGCATTCGGCGCTTGACTGACTCGTTTCGTTCGTGACGTTTACGCGCTGCGCTCTCGTCGCTTGCACACGCCGCGCGTTTCGGTCGGCACGGTGATATCCCTCGACAATGGCCCTCTTGGAGTGGGCCGCGAGCAGTAGGCTAATATAAAAGTTTAAGCGCGGAGTTATACCCCCCTGCCTGAGTGACATTTCAGTATTTGGACGTATTTTTCGTCTCAAAGATATTTTCATGATCACTACATACCAATTCCCTCGCCGCGTCTGTCTGTCTGTTCGCGATAAACTCAAAAACTACTAAACGGATTTTCATGCGGTTTTCACCAAATGATAGAGTGATTCCTGACGATGGTTTAGGTGTACAATTAGTTGAGAAAATGTAATAAATCTCTTGTAAGTATAAGTCTTATGTAAATTGGTAAAAATATGACGATAATTGTTAAAGAGGTCAGCAAAAATTAAGCCGACTGGGAGCTTGCATTGAAAGCGCTACTTCAACCTTTTGAGCTATAACAAAATAATGTATGATGAGATTGTTCCTCTTATAAAGATCTACAAAAAGCCCGCGATGGCATATAAATCTATCTTTTAAGAATAACTGACTATACCCATTATATCTTCTAAAAAATTGGTCATGTATGACGCGGTAATTTGGAAAGCTATTTAAAATGATACAGTATTAATCCTTATCAAATTAAATACGTTAGTTACCTTAAGCATTTTATGCACATTATTTTAATCTTTTACACCATACCATACCCTTTAAATGAATATCTTAGGTTAGGACACAGAATATATAATAGTACTAACGTACAGAAGTCGGTCCCCGCGAGGACCATCAAATAATAAGCTACTCTCGCTCCACGGCAATAAAGTACAATTTCAAACTGCACAACGCTGCGTGGATAAAATTATATGCACCTACGAAGAAGAAAGAGAGGCGTCTCTTTCTGTCGCATAGCTCTGTCTCAACCGACACATTTCGGGGTTGCTACTCGCTAGTTACTGATATCATAGAAAACATTCGTTATGCCCATGAATAAACAATGAAATTACTAATAGGTACCTACTTATAAAATAAAATAAATTTACCTAATAGGTGAGCTGAGCATATTTAAAGAGCATAAATAATAAGTATTTCTAAGCAGTTAGAGAAGCTCGATGGCGCAGTGGTATAGCGCCTGGCCCAACGATTGCGGAGGTTAAGCAACTTTTGCAAGGGTCGGTTATGGGATGGGTGAAAAAAAATAGTATTTTTTAGCTTTTTTCTTTACTGGTGCCATATTTCGAACTTCGATACAACTAAGTAGGTATGTAAATATGTATACAAAAAATACAATAAACTTTGGTAGGTAGGTAGGTACGTTAGTAATTAAGTATCAAAAACGAAGTGCATGCAGTTTCGCATTCGGCGCTTGACTGACTCGTTTCGTTCGTGACGTTTACGCGCTGCGCTCTCGTCGCTTGCACACGCCGCGCGTTTCGGTCGGCGGGCGCGGTGATATCCCTCGACAATGGCCCTCTTGGAGTGGGCCGCGAGCAGTAGGCTAATATAAAAGTTTAAGCGCGGAGTGATACCCCCCTGGTTAGGAGTTGTCGCAAAAAATTAACGCGCACGAAAATAAATCAATCGCGATTCTTACACCGATGACGGGACGGGACGGGACGAACGGGAGGGAACAAGACCTTTGGAGCAAATGGAGGTGAGGACTGTAAGGTATTCGTTTTCTTTTTGGGTGTTGTTGGAAGATCTCATTTGGCAAAAAAAGAATGAAGCGAAGCGAAGCGAGGGCGGGTCGCTAGTTTTGTATTAATTGATGCTTTTCGACTTTGTCCTTTTCTCAACGGATTTTATAGTAAAGCAAACGCGTTGTTTGAAAGTAAACCTCTTTCTTCAATAGCTAGGTAGCTAGTATATACTAATCTTGAATTAATGTCATGTCATGTAATGTCAATAAACATACGTCACAAAGAAAACCAGACTTTCTATTACTATTCACATTTAGTTTAATTTAATTAATTACCGGGTGTAACAAGACCCTCAACGAAGCCGAGGTCTACGTATTCTGCCCATCATCAGGGGCATTTCTGTTCAAAATTATTGCTGGGAAACGATTTTAATTTTTGGTGTTAAAAAAGCATAGCATACATTACCGCGCAATGTAGCGCGTACAACAGACCGCGCCTGCGAGTGTATGCTACACATCTGCGTGCGGCCGAGTTGAAAGGCAGCGTTTATGTGCGTGCTCCTGCTCATGAAATACATTGAGAGATGACGTTTTGAAGTCATTGGTTGTTACAAAATACAAAAAATAATAATAATGTTTTTTGGGCAAAAATAAGGAAATAACGAATAAAATAAGATTTCATAAAAAAAATATTGGACTTTGACCTTCAATAACTTCGCAGCAATTGGTTTCCCAGGTATAGTCCAAAAGACAAAAATGATCCTGATGATGGGCGGAATGCGTGGACTTCGGCTTCGTTGAGGGTCTTGTTACACCCGTTATAAACACGCGTAATTAAGAAATGTTAATTGGACAGATAGAGCAAACTATATAATTAAGTATATGATTATTTGGCAAACGTTTTGACGTATTGTTGCTCCTAGGTGACTCTCGAGGAGCAAATGATTTGCGGCGCGCTGCAGACCCTCAGCGAGGAGGCCATGGAGGATGTGCTGCAGAACGACGCCGCGCCAGGTGAGAGCCCCCTTTCGCCCACCCCTGCCCAACAGCCCCACCCACCCCCCCAAAACTCACACGTTGTCCTCAATCTACCCGATGACGTCCTCCTGTAAAAGTTCTTCTGAATTTGTATACAACACGATAAAATGAAGTAGGCCAATAAGCAATCTGTACTTATAAAGGTTGTTTGGAAACAAATAGCCTTATAAAGCCGAATATTATGGTAGATTAACCCCGGAAAATTATTTTTATAAGCCCTGAAAATTATCACTTTTTTTAATTTTATGATAAACTGCGTAGTGGTAACCCTAGACCGAAATTGTGTTGTGCTTTTGCCTGCTGATGGGATTTAAAGTCCATTCGCTTAGATAGTATCCGTACACCCGCAAGCACTTGTGTCACTTGTGTTTATTGTAATAAAATACGAATACAAAATAATACACACAAGCAAGGTGCTAAAATAATTTTAATTAAATACCTTTATGAGTGCTACGTAAAGAAAAATTAGACCACTATTCTTCATCACTCGAAGTCATTATTACCTGTATTTATTAATAGATCCAACATCATTACGTTTCGAATCCATACCAAAATATTGATATTTCAACGCAATGTCGATATACATGGAATATAATTTGTTTACATATTTTACAAAACACCCGTCTTTTTTTGTTGGTTCACTTAAAGTTTCATCTTGAGGCATTTCACTGACCTCCCGAAGGGCGAAAAAACATTTTCAGTATACATAGCAGTCAACAAACACGACATTTCACACTAAGGCGGCGCCCCGCCAGCGCTTCGATGTAAACTGCCAAAATCACTTGCGGGTGTACGCCGCACGCGGTATCCTTTGTTTATGCGGCGGTATCCTTTGTTTATGCGGCGGCATCCTTTGACAAGAAGCGACACGTGCAAATGCGGCGCGATAAAAGGGCGACACTATCTAAGCGAATGGACTTTACTATCGAAAACAATTCTCTATTTGCGTCTCTAGGGTTGTCAACTTGTCCAAATAAAAAGCCAGGTGGTGGTTTAGGGTTTATTTATACAAATTTTCCAAGGTTGTATGCATGGTATCCTAAACCGTAGTCGTCTTTATAAGGCTATTATTAAACATCCTGTATACAGTTTAGTTCTAATTATTTTTAGAAAAGTGTTATTTTTTTGGCCCAGATATTGGATAAGACTACTCGACCTAATAATTATTTGTATTAGTCATATTTTGATTCACTTGTGCAAAACTATTTTCTGTTATCGAAAAACGTTTTTAAGTTAAATCACTTTTAATTTTCAGATTTTTGCATTCACAATGCTATTTTTATACAATACTAAATAATATACTAGAAAAAATACGACTCGCACCAGATCAATACTCAGACGGGAATCGAACCCGCGACCTTTGGATATCCGGTCCAATGCTCTGACCGCTGAGCTACCGAGTCACTAGTGACATCGCCGAATTTCTTCTAGTATATCCAACTCTTACGCTGCAAGCCAGCGTTATTCCATCAATGTGAGGAATTCCTCGACATTCAATTGAAATATCTTTCCAGATATTTTGACAACTGATAAAGATGAAATATTAGCCATATAATTTTTAATTTTCAGATTTTTGCATTCACAATGCTATTTTTATACAATACTAAATAATATACTAGAAAAAATACGACTCGCACCAGATCAATACTCAGACGGGAATCGAACCCGCGACCTTTGGATATCCGGTCCAATGCTCTGACCGCTGAGCTACCGAGTCACTAGTGACATCGCCGAATTTCTTCTAGTATATCCAACTCTTACGCTGCAAGCCAGCGTTATTCCATCAATGTGAGGAATTCCTCGACATTCAATTGAAATATCTTTCCAGATATTTTGACAACTGATAAAGATGAAATATTAGCCATATAATTTTTAATTTTCAGATTTTTGCATTCACAATGCTATTTTTATACAATACTAAATAATATACTAGAAAAAATACGACTCGCACCAGATCAATACTCAGACGGGAATCGAACCCGCGACCTTTGGATATCCGGTCCAATAACGCTGGCTTGCAGCGTAAGAGTTGGATATACTAGAAGAAATTCGGCGATGTCACTAGTGACTCGGTAGCTCAGCGGTCAGAGCATTGGACCGGATATCCAAAGGTCGCGGGTTCGATTCCCGTCTGAGTATTGATCTGGTGCGAGTCGTATTTTTTCTAGTATATTATTTAGTAAAGTTAAATCACGTACGAATTGAATATAAATGGAATTAAATAGTTAAGAAATCCCAAAGAATGTGAAAAATATACATTAATTAGATATTTTTTAGATTTAGTATAAAATAAAGTAATATTTATATTTCTAATAAGAATTGAATAAAAGTATTACTACTTAGTAACAATAAAAACTGTCAAATCTATGACCATTATGGTTAATGTTGTGTTAGTTTTTAATTCAATCAAACATATCGATATATGAATATATTATAACAATAAATCTTATGAATAAATTAGTTAAGTACCTATATATTATGGTACTCAAATTATTATTAAATACCTATCTTAAACTCTTCGTCAATTCCATATCTTAACATAATTTATTGAAACTTCATAGTCGGTTAGTTCTTACCATAATATTGAGTGTGGAAAAAACCAGATTACAAAATCCCATCCTACTCATAAAAAGCAGCATTTATCCCTTTTATCAATCATATCTTGTTTGCTTAAAATAAATCTTAGATCTATAAAAATTTAATATCTGGATTTTCCCTTGATATTATAATATACTTTAAATATCTGTGTTATTTAGTGTAAGTATAACGATTTAATCATTCCATGGTTGTTAAAATATTAATTACTTTCTCATGTTGTAAAAAATGTTTTACTTGATTTATGATGCCATTTTAAAATAATATCAAAATACTCTAGTGTTTTGTCAATAAATTAGTTAAGAATAGTTTGTTCAAAAACTTTTCTGAACACACCATCCTTAACATATTGATAGTGTGGGACCCATTAAAATAATATTTTTATTAGTACTTACTTAACTCATATCATACTTAATCGATAAATATGAAACTTTTTCGTCATAATAAGGCCGCATTTTCGCCTGATAATACAGATGGACCTGATAAGACAGTTTTCGAAACATGTTATGCACATTGTTCTTTCTTTCAAAATATTAGTTAGGCTAATTGGCCGCTACAAAAAAGAAAAACCGCGAGTAACATGAAATATTAACACAAAAATTGTGTTCTATGTGTATCTGCACTTACATATCATCCAATTAATAAGAGTACGAGGTTGAGTAGGTACCTACTGCCAATCCTGGACGCGGTATAAATTAGATTCAGTGGTCTTACAGGTGTAAATGCGGCCCTCTGACGGACTGCGAAGCCGCATTCTGTTTGCAGATCTCACTTTTGTGATTGGATGGTCCATGCCAGATACTGCATGTAGATTTGTATGTCTCTACTGTTGTTACATTTGTATTTAATAGCTCTTACGTCAGAAAAATTGTATAATCAATATGGCAAAACCTGTAGTGTTTTGAGCGACTGCGAGCGTCGTGTCGTGGCACACGACGACGGCCGGCATATAGTCGCGATATTTTTACTAGCATTCCTTCAAATATTGTGATGTATTGTTATACAGAATTATCGAAATAAATATACAAAAGTTATCGGTAGTTTAATTTCAGTCCTGAAAGGCTCCTCTAGGTGTCGGCCGTCGCGTCGGCGGGCGCGCTCGCGGTCGCTCAGCTCGAAAGCTACATTCGTGTTTCCTTTCCATCCCTTTCGGATCGATATAGCAGCGTCTCCTTTCAGACGAGGAGAGCGAGCTGCCGCCTGCGCGTGAACCTCCCATACTGAAGAGCGCCGGCAGCTTCCGGTCGCGGCGCGCGCTCGCCGACCCGCCCGCCGTCACCTTCAACGTCGAGAACGAGGAGGACTCGGACGACGGACAGATCACGTTCAGCGCGCGACCCCGACCCTCGGCCCACTATCGCGCCCCCGCCCCCGCTCCGCCCGCGCCTGTCGACGAACCGCGCCGCCCGCGATCGCGCCCTTCCTCGCTGCTCGTGGCGGACGAGGCCGACGCCCCAGATCGTCTCACCGCCCGCTCGCGCTCCGTAGAAGACTCTACACGCACCGGCTCGCCCATCGTCGACCTAAAACTGCGCAACCTCCGTCGCACGGTCGACATTCTGCGCAAAGTCAACTCCGCCGAGCGCCTTTCGCGACTCAAAGACAAGATAATGTCGCGCGGGGGCGGTTCTCGCGAGCGCAGCCCGGTGCGGTCGGCGGGCGGCAGCGACGACGAGTCAGCGCCGCTAGTGTCGCCGGGCGCCGGGCCCACGCGCCCGCTCGGCGTCGAGTGCGAGCCGGACCGGGAGGCGGCCGCGAGCGCGGACCCCTCGCCTCGCTCCGACCTCACCGAGCTGGACTCGCCGCGGCCGGCGACCGGCACCCCGGATTTGGACTTGCTGCCGGCCGACAAGGGCGGGGGCGGGGGCGGCCGTGAGTCGCCGCGCCGCACGCCCCGCCTCGACAGTGCCTCTTCGCTATCTAACATGGTAGAGCCGTATAACATGCGGCTGCTAGCACACGGAATGTCAGAAAGTCGCGCACTGTGGCGGCAGGACGCGCTCGACTCGGGCCCGCCCTGGCCATGGGACGACCCAGACTCCGCGGTGTGAAGGGCGCCGCCCCTTAAATTTCGTCCGTCTGCGTCTAGGATCCCTCGAGATCCGACGTCTACGATAATAACTCGCTTGTGACGAAAACGGCCGCGTCCGTCCGAGAGTTTACTATAGCCACCCCCTTGAATTGAATTTTCTCATTCATCGTACAAAGCACAATATGTACTTATGATTTTTAGTGTAGGTAACTATGTTACTTAATTCACAAATGAAGACAAAAGTAATTGCATTTAAATGTAATAACTGTACCCAGAATTGTGATATTATATCCTTAAGTATAAGGAAATTATATTTTGTTTTTTTATCACTATAAAAAGTATTCTTATTTCGTTGATTTTTGATCTCGAGTCTCTGTCGTTTGATAATAAGTAGGTACTTAGGTACTAAAAGCTTTGTTCCCACTTGTTCTACTGGGTAAGGACGATCTAGTACTTCGTAGTAGCACTAATGAGAAAAATGTATCATTACTTCTGCTGTTCTGCCCAGTAGAATAAATGGAAACAAAACATTAGAAGAGTTTGTGCTACAATTATCTATTTGTACCCTGAACCAGACATTTGTACTCTCTAAAGGTAAAGGCAGTATGTCAGGATCTCCCTGATCCCGCCACTTTGACGTCAAAGTGGCACAACCCTCTGAAAGTGCTACTTAGAGGCAGGTAATTCACACCCGAAGACTTAGTACTAGGTACATAATGTACATGTATATGCTCACTACGCCAAGAGGAGCTTTAATGGGACTGGTAAAAGTTCCTAAGTTCAATAAAGATAAAAAAGTGGGGGTTTAAGGATAGCAAATCAAAAAATCTTTCAAATAATAATAAATTAAGCTTTTTTTTATTCGGTATACACGACCCCTAATCTGGTTGAGAAATAAAGATGCAGCCATACCATAGACTATGGGCTATAGGAGTTAGTTTAGCACTCACTTTGGCCATGGACGAAAATATATTTCGTCCATGCTTTGGATATCTCATGTGACGAATCGCGAAAGTGTCTTACATCGCACAAAGGGTATACCTAAGTGCTAAACTAACCCAGGAAAAAGTTGATTATGCTTATAAAAGAATTCCAGTAAATGAAGACAAAGCAAAGATAGATTTTTGAAATCACTTTATTAATAACATCCACAATCGTAATGAAATAAATAGGTAAGCCATAACTTAATATAATTTTTATACAAACACGTATTTTTAAAAATAGTTCGTCATAAATATTGGGAAAGGCTTTATTGGAAACTACCTCTCAAGAGTTCTTAAGATTTCTCTAACGCTTCTGTAATTATCTTGATTCCTTTAAAATAAATCAATAAACATTAACGAATTAACAAAATAATACATGTCACATCGCTAGTTTAATAATTCTTGACGTCACATTGTAGGCAAACTTGTAAAAATCAGGACACTTTATTGCAATGACTAGGGTCTTGTCGCCCTTTTACTTTGATACACTTTGGTAGCGCCTTAATAAGCAGATATTGATAATTTAGAGAGTGTTATCAACAATTTGAATTTATTAACTATACGTGACGTTTAGCGAATAACAACCTAAACCTATATTACCCATTGTAATAAAATGTACTCGAATATAAAAAAGTATGATAATTTTCAAATAAATTTGATATGGGAATGGTTAGGTTTAGTTTTCATTAATTTATCGTTGTGCTATTTGCTTAATACATATAATCAGTAAATCTGTACAAAAAACTAAGCACATGAACAACTATACACTTATGAGACAATTAAGGAAAACTAATAAAAAACAATCACAAATCATATAAAAAAATATAGTCTTTTGTCTACTACACTACAAAATATAATACATTATCACATTATAATGAATTAAGTCCCATAATGGAAATATCATAAATTTAAGCACTATATTGCTCCCCAAACTTACAGCATCGTTATACAAAGATTCAAAGAGCATTTTGAGACAATATACATAACAACAAAATAGTTATGACAACATTGACAACATTTGTTTTCAAGTTATTCATGATGACAAAACGCAAAAATGTCTTTGCTATCGCACAGTCGAACCTCATCGAAGCGTCTATCTGCGCGCGAATTCGCGCATCTTTTTTATTTTCTAAGAAATGTGAGATTCTTGAGAAATTCTTGATCTAAGAAATGTGTCTGTCTTTTTCTTTAAGTGTAATGAGTATGGAAAATAACCTCACTACTGCACTTTTTCGATGTTTTTCGTTGTTTTTTTATCATTATCTTTAGCACAAAATTATCTTTTTTTTTTTAAAATGGAGCATTTTCACAGTATGTAAGTGTATTTTGATGTAGAATTCAATACGTTTCCGCTATTATATTCTGATTGATGATATTCTATTTTTTTTTTTACGATCATCTGTGAGGTTTATTGTAGCTACTAGATAATCTTATTAGCTTGTCGTACGTTTTTTTGTGGCTACAACTTTACTTTTTGTATATATAAATATGGCCCGCGCAAACCATGTTTTCCTATCATGGACCCCTAAGGGTGAATTTGTTATATTAATCATTACACGCTTTTTTAATGCGTTTCGACTCTGCGCTAGCATGAATTGACCCGAAGTCTCATTTTTGCAATGCAATGGCAGAAATGCTAGTCCATCCATACTGGTGTTAAAAACACATAAGTAACTGTCTTTTTGTTTGTTTTGTACATTTTCTAGCATAAACCGCAGAGCGGAATAATTTTAATTAATTTTGGCATAAAGATGATTGAACCTTGACCAAAGGGAATAATTCCACGCAGGTGGAGCGCAAAGGCTAGTTAAATAAAATGTTATTAGTTTTTATTTGAATTATTTTAGGTATTTACAGTAAATATAAAATGTTGTATGTCACTCATGCCACCTGTATATTAATAATTTACCTACCATAAGAATGATAAACAAAAAAGTATTAGTTTTAGAGATCACAAAGTGTATCAAATTCTTAACTATTTATCTACATTTTCAACGATATACACATATTTTGACTTCCAGCCCCCTACCATGACCACCGAAACACGATATATCTACCTATATATATCGAGTGATATAATAGATACAAGTACTACCGTACAGAAAGAGCACTCTCCGCTCCGCCCCGCCCTAGGGGGCCCTATTTTTGAATCGCGAAATGTATGGAGATTGAGTCAATTATCGAACGAAAATCAATAGAAAAGAGCGTAGTGCCCCAGAATCAATTACCTCACCCCACCCCGCGAGTTCGTGTGCCGAATCGTGTGCTCATTCAATAGCCCTAGACTTCACGCACACAGTTGCGCGTATGCAAAAACGTTACCTGTGTAGCGTCTGTGTAATAGGTAGTTGAAACGATGCGCTTGTATGGAGTGCCCGGGGTGTGACTTAACTGTCAAAACAAATGTCAGTTAACGTGATAAGTCGCATTTCGGTGGTCGTGCCAGGGGGGCAGCCCACTAATTGTCTAATTTCAAAATCTATCGCCATCGCTTTCATTTGACAGAACATTGATACTTCTGTTTGGCACAAATAAAAACTTACCAAAGAAATGCAGCAATGTGTCACATCCATCTGTCAAATGAAAGCGATTGCGATAGATTTTGAAATTAGACAATTAGCCCCCTGGGGTGGAATTGCGTAAGGTAATCGTATTCATTTGACAGTTCATATCGTATTCCATCGGCTGCAATTTGTATGGGATGGCATTTAATATGATACAATATGAACTGTCGAATGAATACGATTGACTTTACGCAATCACCTAGCTGATCTCTACTGTGAGTGACACTCACTAATTAAGAAGCACACCTTCATTTTTATACATAACTTTATTTAGGTGCAGCCATTGATAGCAAGTAGTGGGGATATCTTAAAGGAACAATCTAAAAGTACTATAAGAATAACGATTGGCTCATGATTGTTGTCATATTATGTCACTCTTGGTGTTCTTAACATCATCTATAGAAAATTAATAGAAGAAATATTTAATCGTCATATCGACATTATCAACCGATCGTGTTGGCGACGACGCCACGCCACGCCACACCACGCTTGAGTGAATTAAATTACTGTCTATAGTTGACATTATATGAACACTTGTCGACATTATATGAACACTTGTCTAAAAATTATAAGCTACAAAAGACGAATCTGGTTAATTCGTCCAAGGCTACAAAGTAAAGAATGGTTATAGACACACAAGTAAATATTTTACTTCCTAGCGAAAATATTTTCCGTGGCTAATGATCCAGCATACTTCGTACATATCGTTTTTAATATTGTCAATGAATAAAGGCTATCTTTTATCCAAAACACATGTTGACTGGTTGCGTGCCGTCTTGTGCAGAAGTACTATTATTAACTATTTCAACTTGTTAAGTCTACAAATACTATTGGTACTATCAAAGTACTATAATCTCAATCACTACATACATTAGATACCACAGATAATAAATAATCATCAATATTTACACAACGACATTATTAAAAATTCGGTTTCAAGCTTCTGTTACTATTGAAACAAACACATGATTGTTTCAGGTTCTTTTCTTTTTACTGTACATTTTTATTCACATGGACATGTCTTTCAAACTGAAATCATAAGAGAACGAAGCGGCACAACACAGGATTTTTTTTCATAACTAGCTGCCCCGCCCCGGATTCGCACGGGTGGCGCCATCTATTAGTTTATTGCGATTTAAGTTCTAAATAAATGCGCTTACATACATTTCGGCGACATCATAAATGTTAGAAATGTAAAAATTACAACGATAAAACCAAAACAGCGGGTTTTTTCCCGAATTCCGGAATTTGCTTGTTTCTAGGGTCTATGCACACAACATAGAGCATGAGCACAGCCAATACTTTTTATAAAAGCACATTTAAAAGTTTGACTGATACACAAATCGCTCGCGTTGGTAGCATAGTGTTCGTGTAAAAAATATAGCCTTAACTTGACACGTCCACATGAAGTCCAGAATAAAGCGGTTATACGACCTGTATTTTGCTAATGTTGTGAGCGGTGTCCTCGATGGCCTTGTCGGGTGGTTCCGGGCTGAGTCTGTTGTCGCCTCGCTGGGGTTCATCGGCCGCTTCCTCGGCGTCGGAGGGCGGCGCATCCGTGGGCGGGGCTTCTCCGGGCGGGGGCGGCGCCGTCAACGCGGACCACCACCCGGATAGGGCTCCGCGAGCCTGAGTCAGGGCGCCTCCGACAGCCCGCGATGTGGTCGCTACCGCGCGCCCCGTGCTCGCAACAGCCGCCGTCACTTTTCTCCCACCTTCCGTTGTCGACATGGTACTGAAACATATTTTTTTCAAAAATAAAGAAGTCCTGTTTGCCCCGAGCAAAGCAAAACTTGCACTCACGACATCTTATTAACTAAATAAATAACCCATGTTTTCGGATCACACAACTATAGTTCCGACATTCTTGATTCGAAAACTATACTCACTGAGCCAACTTCAATTTCATATCTGCTACAGACAATTGTCCAGAAAAAGGATGTATAGGAACGAGGGTGGTGAAAGCTTCGATGTCACCATTATTTGTAGTCTTCGCCCATTGTTGATACGCTGGCGTGGCTTTAAACGCTGCCATAAACTGAGCATTGTAAGGATCTATCTCTCTACTGCCTTCTGTAAAAAAACATGAGTTATATTGTAGTTAGTATAATTATAATCTTTCATATACCTGTTATAGTGAAAAATTACCCAGTACATGAATACAAATACCATACCTGGCAACAAAGATGTCCTTAAAAGATAAATCAGATAACTAGAAAATTGATCTCTGATCCATGCATCACTCTGTGTGGAACAATGTCGCACGACGTGATCTGCAAACCGGAGATCCTCGGTGCCGAGAGCTAACTGCCTTCTTAGCGCAATGTCAGAGGTCTCTATCCTCATCTCATTTAATTCTACAAGGACATCAAACAGTTGTCTTTTCTGTTTGAAAAGCACATTAGAAGCACCAACTACAAATCCTTGAACAGCAGGATCAGATAAAAGATCGAGATACTGGAGTGATAAATACGGCAAACACAAATAACCATCCTCAAACAGAGGTAAAGGGAAGCCGCATTCAGCCTGGTCTATTTGTCCCGTCAAATTGTACAATCCATCTACACTCATGTCTCTCGCCATTGTAGGACTTTGTTGTGCTTCTATAACGACCTTTTGTGGTTTGTATTTTTCACCTATACTATGACATTTTTCCCTACCAACTGTTAACTCTTGTCTGTCATAAATCTCAGTTAGAACAGCATCATCTAAACTTTGCCTGCTCACTCTGTCTTTTTCCTCTAGTAAGTTGCCAGTTTCTTTTGGTGATAGCTCTTCACCTTGGCTAGATCCATTGACTAAAAATTCATCTGATACTTCTGTAGCATCCTCAACATTTTCTTGTGTTTGATTATCATACATTGGTATTGGAGATAAAGGTCTTGATAATCTGTAAACAAATTATATATTTAGATTTAGATAGTATTTTTTTACCGAAAACTAAATTACACATTTTTATGTGTTTATTCAACTCACACAACATTAGCGGCGTGTGTCAAACCATGTTCTAAGCAACGTGGTAGCAACGAGAGGAGTGATAACAGAGCTGCTGATAATGTCCCTGCTGGCGAGCCATAGATAAGCACCTTCCGTCTGAGCAGGAGCAACTTAAAAAGAAGGAGCGCTTTATGCTTCCAATTCTCTACCAATCGCTGTACAGAGAGACCTGTAACAATAATGAATTTCATTATGGAAAAAATGCCAACATAAACAAGGAAAATGAGTAACTAGCTAGCATAGTTTTATGTTTCACCTACACCACACCACACCACACATGTCGGTGGATGTGATAAGAGCAATGTAATTTAAATAGTAGATATAAAATAAAAATAGATGCAGTATTGTATAACAAGCAAGGTACCTTCAAGCATTTGCTCTATTTGTATAGGGCAACTATTGAGATTCTTATAAGCCTCTTCCAGGAGTTTGATCTGAGAAAAGTTCCCCTGACGGAACCAGGCACGCACAACCAGCTCCAGTTTGACTGCAAGCCTCCCAAATAGTGGTGCACGGCAAATCACACACACACTTTTTTGTACTGAACTTCGAGTCATGTCATCAGTTTTCTGAACAACTTGCTGAAACAATATTGTGAATTTAATATTAATTTTGATAAAATGCTCATAAATTAAAACTGCATATAATTATATTGAAAATATATTTAATTTCTTAAAATTTCTCGTAGTTATGATTAAAATGAGAACTGAATTATGGATAATATGAGAGATATCAAAGCATTGGTAGGATGCTTAAATGGATTAAAACTACTTGCAAAAGAAACTATACAAATAGGTGGAAGGTAACACAAACTATATCCTATGGTATGTTTACCAATCTTACAAAAAGCTATGGGTATAAAAATAAAAATAAAAAAAACTATATTTTGTTTTATAAGGTAGGTATGAAGTAATAAAGATTATAAAACTATTTACAAACATAGTGATTATAATATTCTGTGCGAATTTACTAGCAAACTTATCTAATAATAAATAAAAACAATGACTAACAAGTGTGTGTGTGTGGCTGACACTTTACATATTTCTTTCACACTTTTACCTTAACTCCTGAACCCCTGCAGTATAGCATTAGAGTACGCCAAGTAAGTAAAGAAAAAAAATAAAAACTAAAAGAAATTGCCTTTTTTTTCCGAACTTCCCCATATTTTTCCTCATAACTTCGCAATTACAATACATTTATTTGTTTTGTAAATTGTGTCTTATTTCTGAATACATTTGCCATATTCTAGTACTAATAATTGAAGATTATAACATCTTCATTAATTAGTTCGACGCAATCTAACCGTTGTCCAATTTTTCGAAAAAAATAATTTATAAAATTTCATAGTACAGAAAGCAGCACATGATGTTATACAAAACTGTAAAAAATCTGTTATTTATTTTGAACCTTAATAGCTTTGCATTTAAGTATAAAATTGATTGAATATCATTCCCCTGTCGTGGAAGCCCAGCGGGCCGTTCACTGTACATCACTATTCATCACGTAACTGAATGAATCACTGATCAAAATAAAGAACATAGTCACTTTTTAATTGTTATGTAAACGATCCCTCTTCAAACATCCTGAGAAGTTTATAAAAACAACAATGGTGACCACTTGAAACAGTGTTACGTAATTACGACATTTTTTGTCAGTACAAAATATCAAAGCATAGATCACTGTAAATTTTTATTACAGATTGTTAGGGATTTCATAAGCTTGTCTCTAAAATAAGATTGCCCATACACTATCAGTCTCTATCATTGAGTAAAAAAACGTTTTCCAGCGGCCTCATGCGGCCAGCCTTATGCGGCCACCCCGGCGTTCAGGGGTTAAATATCACAAACATGGAGAAAAAATAACGATGGAGACCAGATAAATTAAATAGATACATACATAACAAAAAGTTTGACAATCCATGAGAGTGGCCCAATGCTAGCTACATTGTTGTATGGTCTGTGCTACAAACAAATGATATCAATTTCTCAAACAAATACACAGTGTGACCTTTAATTATTGTATTCCTTGATGGTTAATGTCATTGCAATACAACAAACCTAGTCCTAATTAAAATCACAGTTATTATTTTGGGTCAGAGATAAAGGACTAAAAAGCATAAACAACAGCTATCTTATTGTTGAGGATAGAATAATTCTATCCTCGACAATAAGATATCTATCTGATAGCCCATTAATAATTCCGGTATCTACTGAAAATAACCCAAGCAGGTTCAAAATTTGCAATCACAGACATGAAATATACCAAAAATATTTATTACTTTACCTCCACAGGGATTTGGCGAAAACACGAAATCCCATAAACTGTATGAGCAGGTTCATTCAAACCAGGCAAATTAAAGTATATTGTATCAGATGGATAATTATGGGAGCCATCTGGAAGCGCCAACGCAGGCAGATGTCTCCAGGCCGCAGGTAACTCTGTCGGCCGACCAGGCACCAGCTCGGGGTAACAATGTTCCACCTGAAAACACGATCGGATGGAGTCAAAGGACGAAATGCATAGAAACCACTGTAACATAATAAAATAAATATTAACATCTTTGAAATAATCAAGTATTCAATAAATAAAAAGCCAATTCTGTTATTGATTGATGAAAGCACTGTAGGCAACTTTACCTGACATCCTTTTTTATGATGGAATCCTACTACAATAATATTCAGAACAGGATCATTTAGAAAAGACATGGTGTGGTGACTAACTATACATTGCTTTTGTTTGGTTGGAAAACAAGATAATTTGCTGACTTCTGAATCATGTATTATTGAATAATAAAAAAACTTCTACATTCTAGATTGCGAATTTATGCGATTGCAGAAACAGCGTTTTTGACAGTTAGTTTGACAGTGACAGTTTGTTTGAGATACTCTATGGTTGGAGTGGGTGCAACTCTATGGTTTTAAAGCGTGCATAGTTGGTTGCGTTCCGAACCTAAGGCGCGTTCCAAACCTACACTCCGAGTGCAACCTAACCACAACCGAACGCTCTAACGGCGTTCCAAACATTAGAGCGTGACGTTCGGTTGACACAAGCGGCCCGTTCCAAACGTCAGCGCGTTGCAACTTTTTAACCATCAAAATGCATGATTGTAAAACGCTCTGACGTTTGTCTATAGAAAAAATGACAATGTCAAATTGACATTATTTTGTATTTTGATGTTTTTGAGTCTAATTCTTAAAATAATCATGGTAGATCCTCAAAAAACGGATTTTATTTGATTTAGAATAAAGAAAAGTTTCAATTATTCGTATTCCAATTAATGGAAAATGAAGACTTTGTATTGACATTGTCATATACAGTTCTTGGTCGTTCCAAACCTTAGAGCGAGTTAAAAAACAACCAAACAACCGGCGCTCAAACGTTCTGAACGCAACCCTACGCTCCGAGTGCAACCAAACGCTCTAATGGGCCCCCTAAACGATCAAAATTGCTTCTCAATCATTTACATTGCATCGGCTTGTCAATCACATTTTGATCGTCTAGGAGCGATGCTTGACAAGCACCACAGAATAGATAGATTACCGTGGCCAATCAAAAGTAGGCCACGCCCCCAAATGGTAAATGCAATGTAAATTATTGACAAGCACTTTTGATCGTTTAGGGGGTCCATAACGGCGTTCCAAACATTAGAGCGTGACGATCGGTTGACAACAACCCTCCCGTTCCAAACGTCAGAGCGTTGCAACTTTTTAACCATCAAAATGGATGGTTTTTGGCGCCATTTTGTCGGGTTCGGTGGCTAGTTTGATTATTTGCATTGGATTGGATATTGTGTCTTAAAATTGGTGCAGTTTTGTGGTACAAGTGTCTACGCATCAATCTCAATACATTTGAGTCAAATGACGAACGAAAATAAGTAGAAAAGAGCGCTCGACACCAGTCGAGCGATTCAAAAATAGGGCCCCTGCCCTTCAATACCTACACGGTATTTGCAATTTTTCACCTATTTAAAAACCACTATAACTAAGTACTGCTCATCTATTGCGCGCGAGACCACAAATGAAAATTAAATAAATATTACATTGTTTATATAGGAATGCTTAAGCAGCACGCACCGACAGGAATAAAACAAACATGCATAAACTCGTTTATCTCATTCGACGCTCAATCGTACTCAACAAGTCCGAACAAGTATTCAATGAACCAGGCGACTGATACAGGAATGCACAATTCGGGTTATTTAACAAAAACTTGTTAAAACATGATAGATATCTACGAGTACTAATAACTATTAAAATGCGAAAGTGTGTCTGTTGCCTTTTTATTTGTTTGTTTGTGTCTACTTTCATTACGAAACGGAGCGACCGATTGACATGATTTTAATTTTTTCTATATTCAATAAAATAGGACAGATATATGAACTACGCGGAGAGAAATATAGAACCGAGTTTGAGCAATCTTTTAATTCATATTAGTTGATGTTCACAAGTTGTTGTGGAGAGTCTAGAGCTCTTGCAGTCGTTGTTTAAGACGCCTCCTAGCTAAATAAAATTACAAATCCCCCCCCCCCCCCCCCGCCTCTACACAACGCCCCCATTTTCTTTCTGGCTCTCTTACCGCCCCCCTTGAGACCTGCAGCGCCCACAAGGCGGCGTTATCGCCCACTTTGGGAAAGACTGCCCTAGACGATCAATAATTTCTTGTCAATCATTTACATTGCATTTACCATTTAGGTAGCCTACTTTTGATTGGCCAGTTGGCCACGGTAATCTATCTTTTCTGTGGTGCTTGTCAAGCATTGCTCCTAGACGATCCAAATGTGATTGACAAACCAGTGACTCGGTTTTGAGCTTTAGGAATCTTAAGCTAAAGCAACATGATCATATTAAAACTCTGGAGCCTTACTATGAGCTCTTATAGCAGGGCTTATATTGAACTGCCTTACTTTTTCGTACTATGACCTCAACGGTTAGTATGAAAGCAGGCCAGAAGCAGTCCTGTTTAAGGCCTGCTTTTGAACTGAACGGTTTCTTATTTGCTGATGGTAAGCCCCGGGCTTACCATCAGCAAATAAGAAACCGTTCAGTTCAATCAAAAGCAGGCCTACCGTTGAGGTCATAGTACGAAAAAGTAAGGCAGTTCAATATAAGCACTGCTATAAGAACTCATAGTAAGGCCGTGAATCTACGCATTTTCTTACTTCCTGCGTCATTGTCCTCACTCGATTTTTTTTAAATCACAAGGAATAAATCAAAAATATGCAAATTAATACAATTCATTATAATTGTACTCTAATGTAAATGATGGCATATTTTTGATTTATTCCTTGTGCTGGATTTTTAAAAAAAAATTTAGTGAGGACAATGACGCAGGAAGTAAAGAAACAGCGTAGATTGACGCGTCGTTTGTTGGTCTCGCACAGAGCACAGACTCTTAAACCTTGTCCAGACTAGTAAAATTTGAGTGTATCTCTGATCTCCGTCGCGTATCATCGACGTGTATCATTTGGCTAGTTTAGACGCATAACGATACGCGATCATGCCACGCACTAACTCTATCGCTTAGACTCTGGCTTTGGTTAATGACGTCAGTGCACTGTCCGTCCTTGTCATCGTGTTATGATATGACAAGGACGAACAGAGCATTGCTATCGCTCTGGCTAAAGCTTTGAGTTAGGCGGTAGGGCCCCAGATCCGTATGTAACTGCGTATCAGAATATAGTAGGTTGCCGTTTTGCATGGAGGACTTTAAAAAATTGTTTAATCACAAAAAAATATATTGCAATTATTTATGCATTTAAGTAATAAGTATTTTTTTATTGCTTTTGTTTAATCATTTCAAAAAAAATGTAGTAGTTTTGCCTATAATATTTTTTCAAAAAATATAGTAGGCGAGCCCTCAAAGGGCGCGGTCCGCATAGCAATAATATCGATATATATTGAGATTATTACTTAATTTGGTCGGATTCGCGCTAAAATCAATTTTTATCCCCATGCGGAACGTAGCCATAGTAGGATACTATAATTATATAGTAGGGTTGGCAGCCCTACGCAATGCCGCTACACGATTTTAACAAGTTTGAAGATACGAGGAAAATGTACGCGTCCACAAACGCGACACGCGTTGCTGACGCGCTAACAAGATACAGTATCCTTAGTGTGGACGGACGTGGTAATTAAGCCCATTTTGGGCTAATGGAGATAGTGATACGATGATACGATGCATTCGAAATGAGCGTCCTCACTTAGGATACGAATAGTCGATACGTTACGCCTGGGGCCTAACTATGAGCTCTTAAAGCAGGGCTTATATTGAACTGCCTTTCTTTTTTGTACTATGACCTCAACGGTTAGTATGAAAGCAGGCCTTAAGCAGTCCTGTTTAAGGCCTGCTTTTGAACTATACGTTTTCTTATTTGCTGATGGTAAGCCCCCTGATTTTGATCGTCAAGATGATACAAGTGTGGACTAAGCTTTATGTTATACGGAAACTGACGCAATGGTCTGTCCTTCTCTGTCTACTTTTGCCATATTTTGCTAGTTGAATGGCGCCACACTCGTAAATATTATCAAGCGATTATCTATCATAATTCGCAATGCATTAAAGTCTATTTTGATTTGGCTTGCAATTTAGTTCCTTTTTATGCCACTCATAATTTAGCATTCGGCGAATTTCATTCACAGAAATCCTCCCAAATCGGATTTGACGTCACGTTCTGCGTCACACTCACATGAAAACAAAAAAGACATTTTGTTGGTTGAAATGAGTGACATCAGTGACATGACATTTCAGACATTTTAATTTTTCTTTTACTACATTATCTGTGGTTAGTGCTTCTCTAAACGTAAATAATGTTTAAAACAGTAAATAAATAATAATGCTGGACTGGATTCTGCTGGAAATTAATAAAATGTGTGTGTCATGCCTGACTGGAAGTGAAGATTTTGTGAATGTTTATAAATTAGATAAGAAGTAACTTTGGACGAAAAATTTCTAACATAATTACGTCGCCATTTTCGCACTTTATGTGCATGGAAACTGTGATTAAAATGATAGTAGTGATTAGTTTGGTATTGTGATAAATGCGGTGAACATTTTATGACCTTTGACAACTGTGCTGTGATTTTGCGTTCAATCATGATCCATTATTGCTACTGTTCCGAGGTTAGTGATGGATTTTGTCATCATTAATAAATGGATGAATTACTTTTTCGTAAGTTGTTTGCAAGTTAGTTTTGAAATCGCCTGGTCGTCCAGATATATTTTTGAGTGTTCATAGCCAAAAGTCAGGCCTGTTAACGTACAATATATTAAATCATGGCAGTGCAGTAGTATAATATTAGATAAATATCGTCACATTTTAACACTCTTGATTGACAAATATCTTTTTCGTGTCTTTTTCCCTTTTCCATTCCGATCAACTGAACCGATCAACTGAAACCTGAACAACTATTTTAGTTCTCAATAGCTCAACTATTTGAGTTGATGGGTTAGCAAATATACGATTTTTCAAAAATCTTTGAATGCAGGGCCAATTATTTTTTTAAATCAAAATGAGGTCTTCTTTCAGTTATATTTCCTACCTTCAATATTCAAGGTACCTACTTGGCTGTGTGGCTGTAAAAGCTTTGTGAAACAAAGTTTTGGGATACCCTTTTTATTGTTAACCTATACCTTCTCTAGATTTATGTGACCCTGGTATTAAAATTAACCATTTACCAATTTACCATAATTGAGTTATCATTTAGTTCTTCCGTTAGGAACTTCAAATGAATTCATTTCATTAAATTCATCATTTAATAGAAAAGTCAAATAGTTGATTTGATAAGAATAAAGTCGCGTCAGGGTCGCATTCGGCACAACTAGTTGATCAGTTTAGTTGATTGGAATGGAAAATGCGGTCTTTTTCTTATTTTATTTATAGGTAGGTAACTAATACCTACCTACACTTTTTTTTAAATTAGTGCACTTAGTCCATGTAGCTAATGAAGATAGGGTGACAATAATTTGTTAATTTACTTAACCTCTAAGTGCCAGAGCGGTCGCCGGCGACCTGACATAATCGCCATATTGCCGTTCTGTCAAAGCCCAAGCGGTCGCCGGAGACCGGTACCGGTAATCGGTTTTTTCTCTATGTAAATGACTATGATTTTGGTATCTAGAAATGAGAAAAGTATTCATAAATAAAACTATCTTTACATAATGATAAATTATAGCCTGATTACGAAATTATCGGGTTTTTTGTGAAAGACGACATTTTATTTCTTTCTTGTCAGTTGGTGGGGGAGGGTTTTTTTGTTTTTTAACAAAATGGCGGATGGCGCTGAAGGGTTAAATTGTGTGATAAAAAATAATTTATGAAACGTCATAAAATAATTTTAGACACAAAACTTGAATGATACATAAGTTGCCTCTGAAACAGTCCGATGGCTGAAACATATGGAGAGGCTAAAGGGTGAAATGCCATAAATTTGGCCACAATAGCCGAATGTATAAAATATTATAATTATGAAAAATTAAAATATGACGAGTGACTCAATTTTCCTAAATTCCGACAAGTATTATATTATATTCCGACATATTTCAATCTATTTTTTCCCTAAAGTCGGACTAGGTGAAATAAGCACGTTATTCGTTAGTTAGGAATTTGAATTGTTTTTATTGACATTTAAATCAAATAATTAACAATTTAACATAATTATTATTTTGATCAATATTCATCATATTAGGCATCACAAATATTAACAAAAAATAAGCTTAGTTAAAAAAACATATCAATTCTAATACTTATTTACTGTATATTTATTTATCAACATTAATGATTTTTTTATTACATTAAAAATTAATTTTATTAAAAATAACAAAAATATTGATGGCTGTATATTATATTGTTCTTTATTATGAGTATAACAATGATCGTATCAAAATGATAATTGTTTATCAGAAACATTATTTATCAAAAATTAATGAACATTGTTAATACAGTCATGTTTACTTTAATGCTAGCTATTTTTATCAGTAAATAAATGACTAATAATTATTTGGGAATTTATAGATTTATTCAGAAATTTTCGTGATTATTTACTATTAATAATATTACATTGATTACCATTAAATATTATAATTATAAAAATTAATTATGTTATAATTTGATTTTAAAAACAATTTAATTCAAATGTTGATTTGTGGTATCAAATATATAAATTAAAATATCATTTTAATTTACCGTTCGTATGCGCGGAGCGCTTGGTGCGCGCGAAGCCCTCCGCCGTCATCCATAGACGTAAAAAGTGTCGAACAGTACAATAAAAACTTAAAATTCATTTTTGATGAATGTATTGACTTATGATAAAAGTCGTAGAACAAATGCTGTTGTTTATGATGTTGATAATCTACTCCTGTTGGTGTTTTACAAATAACCCTGTATAAGAACTGAGTTAAATTTAAATAATTTTATTTTATTGGTATTATTATTTGTTTTGTTCAATAATGTTATTAATTATTAGTCATAATATTATTAGACTTTTATTAGGTTTGGCCGTTGGTTTGACCGTCATGGCTACTCTATTTTCGGCCACCCTTTTAAAAAGCGGCCGAATTTAGATTTTTGACTAATTTTTTAATCTTAATTTCGGACTTGCTTTAATTATTCACTTCTCAAGCTTACGCGCTCACTAGACATGAAATAAAACACTTTTAACGGATACTAGCGCGGTTTTATTGAAAGTACTTTGGTAATTAGTTGGTATTTGGTTTGATTTTTGATTTTCCCGACGTTTCGGCACCTTTGCAGCTGCCGTGGTCACGGGGGACTGAAGCTACTTGTGAGCCTACCCTCAAGCGATGAATTTTTTAAGACGTTCAGAAATTAAAATTTAACAAATTTTTAATTAGTTTAAGTTTTGGTTTGGTTTTAATTTGATTTTATATGCTAAAAAGAGAGAATCTACTGAAAGTACTACCATTTCTTAAAATTGGGAGGCCCCTCCAAGAAAGAAAACTTGGAGAAGAAGGCCGACCTCCGTCTTTTCAATAAAACCGCGCCGTTCAAAGTTTTCCGTTAAAAATGTTTTATTTCATGCTTTAATTAATTTACTTATAAAAATGTATAAAAAATACCACCTCAAATCATTATTTGGTTAAGGTTTCACACATACTAGCTTCTGCCCGCGACTGCGTCCGCGTGGATATTAGAGAATATCCTTAGGGAACCTTCAACCAGGATCCGACCAGCCGTTTTTACGCGATAAGGCGGGTCCACCCACACCAAGCGCGCTGCCTCGCGAGGCAAGACGTTTGCCGCGTGTAGGGCTGCTCGCTTGGTGGGGGAGGAGGGGGGGGGACCTGCCTAATCGCGTAAAAACGACTGATCGGTTCCCTAAGGATTTTCTCTAATATCTATGCGGACGAAGTCGCGGGCGGAACCTAGTTTATTACAATAATCAGAATTGGGTCCAGAAATATTAGCATCTCGTTAACGTTTCCCTTTCCCATTTCCGTGCCCATTCCCATTCCCGTTTGGTCCCGTTCTCGTTCGGCTCGTTCCCGCTCCCGGTTGAATTGTTCCCGTTTGGTCCCATTCCCGTTTGTCCCGTTCCCGTCCCCGTTTTCCCCCTCCCTCCCTCTCCCATCCCCCTTCTCTTCTCCGACCCCTTGACAAAAGTTTGAACCCCTATCTCACCACTTTAGGGACTTAACCATGTCCACCGTGTTGGACTTCAAAAAAAAATGTCAGTTTCGCAATCACCATCCCATGAAACCTAAAGAACGACATCCACATCGATTTTCATGTTAAAAATCATCCCCTTAGGGATGATTTTCAAAATAACAAAATATGTGTTTGCCTATTTATTTTTAGACGTGCTCCTACGAATATTAAAGTTGTAATGTCTATTTTATATTATTTTTCCATACAAAATTTTAACCCCATTTAGACCCTTTAGGGGTTAAATCATGTCCACCGTGTTGGACTTCTAAATAAATAACATTTTCGCAATCACCATCCCATAAAACCTCAAGAACGACATCCATATCAATTTTTATGTTTACTTGCCCATTTACCCCCTAAGGCTTCGATCAAGGATACTCTAGATGTCGGTCAGAGTCTCAAAAATGGCACCTCAAATAGCGTCCCACTTACAAACTGGGCGCTTATTTTGCACAAAGTAAGTGATAAAAGATGTGTTTTTGTACAAAATAAGCTTATTTAGTACAAAATAAGTGATATAAAATGTGAGTTTGTACAAAATAAGAGGTGATTATGTACAAAATAAGCGCCAAGTTTGTAAGTGGCACGCTATTTGAGGTGCCATTTTTGAGACTCTGACCGGAAATCGAGAGTATCCTTGATCAAAGTTTTTTGGTAAATTTTGCCTACTTAGGTACACTTTCGAGTAGCAGACAGAGTGATTACTGATTTCTCAACTAGTTGAAAGTTGTTTACTCTCACAATTACCTATCCGATATGTAGTAAGTATTTAATTTCAACCTACCTACCCACTGTGTGCAAACTTTTGTTAATATTAATTATTGTGATGGAAAATGACCTCACTTTAAATGTGGAGCTCTTTTTTCAAATGTTGACGACTCTGTATGAAATATACAGGGAGAAAAAAGCAGCCCTTGACGAGTTTCTTGCCGGTTCTTCTCGTTACAAGGTCTCCCGCTCAGGGTTTGCGAACCGATGGCGTAGCTTCTTTGACATTCACAAGTGCTTGTAACAGCCTAGACTGAATAAATTATTTTGAATTTTGAAGCCTTAGGGGGTAAATGGGTAAGTAAACATGTTTTTATATATATTCTATGTATTAAATTATATGTTACGTTGTATTTATTAATATTTTACCCTATGTACCGCCTTCATTGATATCTGTTTCCTAAAGGTTGACTGGGTGCTTTTAGCATTAAGGTCGCCTTTTGTAACATTTTGTTTGAAATGTACAATAAAGTTTGTTTAAATAAATAAATAAACATAAAAATTATAGAACTTTTGTGAAGGGGTCCGGAGAAGGGAAGGGGGATAGGAGAGGGAGGGAGGGGGAAAACGGGGACGGGAACGGGACAAACGGGAACGGGACCAAACGGGAACGATGCCATTTTTGCGTACTGTTTTAGTTCGTGAAGCGTTATCTAGGATATTCTTGATCGAAGCCCTAAGGGGTTGATTTTCAAAATAACAAAACATGTTTGCCTATTTATTTTAGACGTGCTCCTAGGAAGTTTAAAGTTGTACGGCCTTAACACAAAAGATTTTAAAACACTGTTCAACAAGGTTTTAACTTAAACACTGTTTTAATGTGATGCTGTCACTTTTTGACAATATTGTTTGAATAAGACGCATCACATTTAAACAGTGCAGTGGTCTAAATCAAACAGTGTTTTAAAATCTTTTGTGGTAAGGCCGATCATGTCTATTTATATATATTGATATAAGATATTTGTAGATATTTGTAATATTGAGATATTTGTACCTAACTAATGAAAGTAAACTTGCAATATTCTTACACTATCAATTAATATTTAGTACCTACTACTACCTATAAATTTAATATTATGATTAATGTTTATCTAGGATCCTACTATGTGTCCTAGGATGTGACTGAACTTTTGAACTCTTAAAATATCCAAATTTTTTGCTGTTACGATACTTATGATAAAAAAGTAAATACACATTCTATAATCTATTTCCTCTTTGCTTACAAAAACGTAAATAATTTTTACATAACCGTGAAATGCAATTAAGTTCTTACATTTCACGAATGCGCGCGTCAACTACTTCAATTTTTTTGTAGAGAGATAATAAAAAGATTTATTATTATTATAAAAGTCTAATTTTTCACAACCTGAATATTATTTTTTGAAAATTTTCGGGTCCAAGCCCGGTCCTTTTGCCAGGCTGCGTGGGGAGTTGAGGACATGGATGGGTCCAACAATAGAGTAGGTACTGTTTTTATTGTTGAGATTATTATTATTTCATAATTATTTTGAAAGTGCATCCTAGCTTTATCCCAATCTCATAAATTTTCATTTTGAACAAAATTAAAAGGTTTTCTTATTGTGGAATTGCAAATTTTATTTCATGAACTTGTGTACCTAACCTACAGTATGCTGAAAACCTTGACCCTCTTTTTTGAGAAACTGCCGATTACACACTTCAATCTTATTTAATAATTATTATGCATAAGTTTGTATTTTACTCCGCTATTAATTACTCTGAATAAACTCTGAATATCTAATTCAAATAGCTATTTGTTTGAAATTCATCTTTTATGTTTATAATAATTATTTTATAACATACAATACACACATAGGTACTTGAATTGTATTATCAATTTACCCTCAATAAAGAAAGAGACTTTCTGCTAAACAAACAATGTGGCAGAGAAGATTTCTCTTCTAGCTAAAATAATCATGCCATGACTGTATCTCTTATTATTTAATAGGTATAATAGTTACGATGATTCGTGAACTAAAAAACTGTCTATAATAAGTTAATAACGTATGCGGAATAAAATCTGGACACATTTTAAACCTCTCAAAGTTTTCTAACTTTCCAAAATTAAATTAAAACACTGTCAAAATGTTGACAGTTTAGTATATTTCACGTTGTCATAATTTCATACCAAGCTAAAAGCATCTGTAGAAATTATGACAAATCCAGAAGAAAGGCGCCGTGAAACTGTGTGTAAATTTTATGATGAACACCCCGCATTGGCCGAAATTTCACGGAAATGGGGGAGAGTCGAAATACTATTTACAGTATTTTGTCATCCTATGCCATTAAAAAGACCACTTGTAGAAAACCAGGTTCTGGTAAATCTTCCAGTTTAAGCGATTATTTGAAGAGAAGTCACTTGAAAAAAATTACGATCGGTTGCGTAGCGAAATCGTATCGTGAGCTAGGAAGAAAATTCGGTTGCGATTGTAAAACTTTTAAAAAGCATCTAGCTGCTATGGGGGTTGTAAAGCGCTCACGAAAAGTTAGGGCAAAAGTCACCGAAAGCCAAGAATTGGCCCAGAAATTGGCTCAAAAACACGTTTTACGCCAAAAATTATGTCGTTTGCATTATGGATGACGAGTCGTATTTTACTTTAGACGGCAATGAGTGGCAAGGTACTGATTACTATGAGAAACCTGATGTTCCAGTGGACAATAACGTAAAATATATAGAGCACAAAGTTTCCAAAGAAAGTTTTACTTTGGGTTGCGATCAGTCCGCGCGGAATTTCCAAACTAGTATTTTTTGAGTCTGGATGCTGGCCCGACCATGAGTTCATGCAAACTGTTCACGTTACCGTAAACTATCGGATATACTGCTCACAGTCAGTGCGAGTGAAAGAGACAAAACGATAGTTTACGGTAACGTAAACAGTTTGCATCAACTCATGGTAGGGCCGCCGATATATTGAACGCTGCTTGCCTAACGTGCGGGATTTTATTAAAGAAAAGCATAGACGGGACAATATTGTATTTTGGCCGGATTTGGCGTCCAGTCACTACTCCAAGAGAACACTGGACCAAATGCAGCAGTTAGGCATCCCATATCCGGTATCCCATACATACCAAAGACGGAAAATCCGCCAAACGTTCCCCAACTTCGGCTGATTGAAGATTTCTGGGCTAATTTAAAAAGAAGAGTATATTCCAATAATTTTCGCCCTAAAAATATTGAGTGTTTAATTCGAAAAATAAAATTAGAGTTAAATAAAATGCCAACATTTACTTCTTCGACGGCCATGGAGAAAGTATCATTGAAGTGCCGTACGGCTGCACGTATGGGAGTAAACTTTTTTTCTGCGTTAATTATGTTGAAAAAGTAAATAAATAAATAGTAGTAAAAATAAAATATAGTTTTTTCTTAATCACAAGTCACTTTGAATTTTGTCTAGATTTCATTCCGCATACGTTAGTTAGTATGTATAATAGGCATGATGACTATTTTTTTTATTTTGTGTTACATAAATTACCTCTCAAAAAAGAAACATTGGTAAAAGAATTAATTCGCTAGCATGAAAACTACCTGAGATATCAGTGTGAAATGCACACAAATGGACTCGCCCAAAAACGCTCCATACTAATGGCTTCCTAGTTATGACGTCACGAATAAGTAGTTTGTATGCAACGCGTAGGAAATTTGTTTGGCAGCTATATTAAATATTGTGTTTATCAAAATAGTTTCTTAGACAAATTTGCTACCTACATTTTACGGACTAATTAAAGGTATCATTTATTTTATTAAATTTTATACTTTTTAAATGGACTTGTCCACCCAACTTTGAAGGGTCATAAAATAAATAATATGCAATATATAAAACCAAGAGTTATACAAGCTACTCTAAAAGTTTAATATATTTACGATTTTTATTAGTATTTCGTTATTTTATTCATTAGTCATCATCCCTATTATGTAATTTATATGTATGATTAATTGATTGTACCTAATCTATATTTTTTGCTTCAGGATTTAAGGAAACGCAAACTACATCTACAGGCATGACGGAGAAGGTTTTGTACCCTGGTAAGTTCTTATTACTATATTATATTTGAAGACCATAAATTTTGTGAAACTGAAAGATCTCACGAAAAAAAATCTACTATTTTGATCAAATTCATGATATATACCAAAATATTGCTAATGCCTAACATTGCTTGCATGTGGTAGCCTGGTAGTAAAAGACCTCCAGGTTAACTAACCAACGTTTTAATTTTGCTTTGCTTTATATTTTAATTACCTACCTATATCTATAATTAATTATGTATCTATTTTTAATAAGAAGAGTGTTACTATAGTGTCAAACGCAAAATTTTGGCTGGTGGCGGCTGGTGATTGATTGTCAAATTATAATTTTGCAACATACAACTTCGTCGGAGTGCCTAAAAGAAACAAAAGAGAAAACTTCACTATTTAATTAACAAGAGCTCGGCACGAGTAAGGCAGACATCGCCACTGTCCGTCTTGTTGATTCCACTGAATTACCTATATCATCCTAGTAGTTAGTTAGCCATAGCCACCCTTGTTTTATGCATGACACCCAGAACTCGATGACTGCTTGGGAATCTTGAAAAGCCCCAGAGATAATCTTGCTTACATTCTCTTCCTTATTGAAAAGTAGTAGTTTGCTAATTAGTAGTTACAATTATTAAAACATTTTACCAAACTTACATTTCCCATGCTGATATTGATGAATTCCGATAGCTCGGTGTGAAACTATTTAAAAGATCACGTCCCTATATTATTGTTATGGGTAAGTAGAGAACAAATGTTTGTGTTCTTTTAAGTTTCAAATGTATCACAACACAATACTGAAACATCATGCTTAGAAAATTATTTTATTTTATAAAATAAGTTTTTTTATAAATGGAGTTTGTGGAAGTGGTAGGTACCTACCTACTTCACAGAATACATCATAGAATTAGTAATAAAGTGCCACTGAGTTACCATTTACGTGTAACAAAATTTTTGGTAGTACAGGATTATCCACCTTTAAGTAGCTGTGACGTCAATCACAGAGAGCGTGTCATTCAGTAGGTAGATCACATTTGTATTGGAAAGGTACTGTTAAAGACCTTATGCCTAACACATGTAGAATATTCAATCCCCTACAAAGACATTAATATCTTTTGAATGTTCGAAGTCCGTTGTTCTTGGACTCAAAGCGTTATGCAATAGTTAATATTTGAGTGACAGATGGATGACGGACGCTGGACATAATCACTCTGTCTGTCCTATTTCTTTTCTATTCGTATTATAAGGTAATAAAAACATTTGATTCAGATACTACTCACACCCTCCGAACTTTTATTTTGTAAATGTAAAGTATAACTATAGATCCTACGAGAACTAAAGGCGAGGGGCGCGGGCGCGGGGCCCGGGCGTAGGAGCATATGCATTCGGTTGACGCATCGCAGTTGAATTCCCATATAGGTACATAACATAGGGCGCGACGCGAGGATGTACGAGTAGGTACCTACATAAGACGTGGATCGATGCTGGACTGGAGCCCACACATGCCACGATATTTTTCATTAAGACAATAACACTCTTATGAAGACAGGAAACAAGTTTTAATTCAACTAAGCTTGACTGGTGTACAAAGGTAAACAGTCTTCAAAGACGCACATTATCAATGCTCTTACGAAGTTGCTCCGTTAGTGTTATTATTAACCTGTTGACCTTCTATAAAAACGTACTTATTTATTTAAGAAAATACTAAACCTCGAGAAACATTATCATAACTCAGAAAAAGAAATATTACAGTTTATTGATATTGATGACCAATTAACTAGATCTCGTTCATAAGGTACCTACCTACTTGATTGATGACGGATTGATTTAAGTGACAAACAAAAAATCTTTAAGTCACCGCACATGCGCACCATGTTGACCTTGATGTATTGTGACGAACTAACACGAATCTTGTAGTTTTTGACCGACCGATGAACATTATTAGGAATTTTCCGACTTAGTTTATGTTGCGGGTTTGGCAGTTAAAATCCAGGATGTAATGTCATTGATGATTCAGACACTTACCTAACAGTTTAAAGTTAAAGAAGGCGTTTGCCGCTACGTTGCGATCGTATGCGCTGTTGCCAGGTTTACCTGCTGGTATGCGTGTTCACAAACGTAATAATTGATTTGATTTGTGGATCAGAAATGCACCGTCAACTATTTGATATCACGCATCCTCAGTAACGTCTGTGTGGGTAGGCAGGTACTCTATTTCCGTTCTACTTACAAAAAATTGCACATTATCGATGGATAGGATAGGAATCAAAATTTATCGAATAAAAATATATTTTTAATTAGGAGTAGGGACTTTCTGAGCGGGAATAAAAATATTAGGTAGGTATAAGTAGGTATTAGTTTTAGACTACGACTTCCTCCACGTGAAATTAGTTTAATTTCGTTGCCGTGGGAATTTCGCAAACTAATAGTAGCCTGCCAGGCATACCTACTCCAAGTTTCAGTCTATGCATAACACCGAAATTTATTAAAATTGGATCAGCGGCTGAGATGTGAAAATGTACCAAACAAACTCTCGCATTTACAGTACCTATTTTTGTGGATTCAGTATTTTTTTTATTTTTTTATTTCATGGAAAACAAACGGCTATTTTACTTAAACATTAGACATACAGTGTTTCCTAAAAAACAAAAAGCTTTAAACAGTTTTCTCAAATAGAATCACTTTATTTTTGACCATTTCAGACTAGGTACAGTGCACTAAAAATAATATTCTCGCGGCTGTGATGTTACCCAATGATATTAAATGTATCATTGGATGTTACCACAATACAGAACAGGGTCTATTACAAAACATAATACCTACCTACCTGTCAGCGTTAAGTAAAACTTTTTTTCTAATGGGTAGGTACCTACCTACCTACCCATTGAAAACTACCTTAGTAGGGAACTACCTTTAGGTTGTGGCGGTGAGCATTAAAAGTCACAGATCCACAGTATAATAATTGTTGTATTTCCAAAATAAAGAACCTAAAAGATATAAACATTTATAAAAACAGTCCGATTTAATTTAAAATTGGTAGGTACCTACAAAGCGCTACGTACACTACACTACCTACATAGGTACTTGTCTTACCTGCGAGGGTTCTTTGTTACAAGGTTTAAGTAGTCAAATGGTTACTCCTACTTTGCTGCTTGCGATTTGATTATTTTTTAAACATAGTTACACCATTGAAGTCTCACTGAACAAAACTAGGTATTCATGCTGCTGATTTATAAATTTATTACAATTTATTTCAAAATGCTCGGTTGACGGCAATTTTCCCTGAACTGACGTACAGAGAGTAAACCAAGTCCTATGGCAGCGAACTTAGAGCATTCAACCACGGCCACGTTACAAGGTAGTAGGTACCTACTTCTTTCTCACCAGTAGTCCTATAAAATTCATCACACTGTTCACCGAATATTTTATTTGTAACAATTGTGGTTTCTCCAATTAAACGATCAATAAAACTGTACAAAACATTGAAAATATTGTAAGCAGTATAATTAGTAATAATAGGGCCAGTGAACTGAATGCTGTTCTACGAGTGAAACCCGGCTCGCACGGGGTCAACGAACTGTTCATTTCGCTGCATCCGTTGCAAACATTGCGCGCATCCACACCGCCAGTCCGCCACCAATCTATCGACGAAATGCTTTAATGCTTTGAGTGAAAATCTTTTATGAATAGTTAAGAAACCGAACGAACTAGGTTAAATCGGTTGTAGAAAGTTGTGGAAAATGGTTGTAAGCAATATACCTACTTCTTTACATTTCTACGTGCCATCAGACAAAGGCAATTCGCTATTGGCTGTTCCCTCAGACTGCTGCCCCCTTTTTTTAATGGAATATAATTCCATAGGTAGGCTGCTTTTTGCTGAATCGGGCCAAGGAATCAAATCAAAAGAATCAAATAATATCCTGACAATTTATTTAACTTTTAACACTTTACTAATTCGGAAATATTACACGTTTGACTTATCTACTTCAAAGAGTAGTGAAGTGAGTACTGAGAGCTAAAGTATGGATGCCAAGAAATGGCAATTTATTCGAGTTTACTTTTCACTCCGCCATCCAGCTAGGCACAACCGCGGTTGACCGTTACAATGATAGCTTTTACTTACACGGTTTCCATTGCAGAAATCTTGTGTTCACTGTGTTTACCAAGGCCGCAGCGGATTTGCAAAATTATTACTAATCCCTCGAGATCAGATACCTACTTAACAGTTCTTTATTGTTTCTTTCTTGTTTAATTTCTCATTAACAGATATTTTTTATCTTCAATTTACAGAATAGGTACCTACTAATTTCCAAATTAGGGTCATTAACAACAAAAATTAATCTTAACCACATTAACCTTGAAATTTATCGACTAAATCGAATATTAAGTTTCTTTACAAATTCGCAATACCGTTTAGTGATCCCACCTAGTTTAAAAAAAATAGGTACAGTCAGCAGCACATCAGACTATACATGTTGACCTTGAGACCACCGTTATGCCGTACGTAATAAGAGCTGTTTTCGTAGTTCAACTGTTTAACCTAGCGTACTGTCGTGCGTACCTACCTATTTCTTAAAACTAAAATCTGTCAGTTTGAGAAACCTTTCCAAAAAACAAAGGAATCCATGGAAACCTCTGTCAAGACCATAAAGTTAATATACCTACTGCCGTACTCAGAGATGTCAATTAAGCTTAAAGTATCGTGTCGTCTTATACTATCACTATGGAAAAGAAAGAGATAGCAACAATTTTAATGAAGCATTTAATTGACGTCTCTGAGTACGGCTGTTAGGTATATTAACTTTATGGTCAAGACCATCCAGAACGTATGGAAAATTGGAAACCTATTTGGCAATCACACACGCAGTCAGTCAAGCACACATGAAAAAACAGACAAAACTGCTACTAAAAACAAAATCAATAAATCAATCATGTATGATAGAATCGTCTAGATTTAGATAAACGTAGCAGCTACAGACTTCGAAGTCATTCTTATTAATGACGAACTCAATTCAATTCTAGACGAAAGTCGTATATTAGGCGAAATTAGCATATCCAAACGGCGCAATAGATGCTCGTTCGACAAAAATAGGCGCTCCCTAGGGGTAGGTGTTATATAACTGAAAGCGGAGGCTGCGGCATTTTTCGCGGCCGCTATCGACCGGACGCGTCGAGTAGCAGATCCACAAGCAAACCCTTTGTGCCGGGTGCTTCACCCACCCTCGCATCGCTTATTCACGTCGCTAATGATTCCAACGTCTTACAGTGCCACGCCTTTGGGACTTTACAAAATTATCAGTATCTCCCAATTCATTTGAACTTATATCAAACATCCGTTTTGGAGATAATTACCTGTCCTTAGAAATAGAATATCATGATATGAAAGGGTATATTATTCAACGTAGTCTCAATAAGAAGCTCCCTTTTTCGTTGGCTTGGTGGAAAACGGCTGTATACATTTCCCGAAGGAGACGAAGAACGCGGTGGTATGCCCGCATCGCCTTTCGCCTACGGGAACTGGTTTTATGCTGCGTTATTGTCGCCTTATGTACAAACAAAATATTACATAGATTGTTGTTTGGTCTTCTACATTGGCCTGTATTATTATGGCTCATGAACACAGTTCAATATATTGTTTTGCGGTCTTCTTTCTGTAATATTATTATATGCAATGTCATTTCAATTAGAGGGCAAAGCAAAGAAAAATCCTTTAGTGACGACATCGGTGTACTGGGGGTTGCGGGTGTTTAGGTGCGGTCGGAGAGGGGGTGGGGTCGAGTTATATAGTGACGCGATCACGTGTACATTTTGCAGCCTGTATTGATCCTGTCGTCTTTTTCTTGTTGTTAAGTGCGGCAGCCCTTCGTGATTTACAAATGAGGTTTGACAATTCGGGTTTTTTTTACAAATTATGCTAGCTGAAAAAGTTATATGTAATAATAATAGCACCAATGTATATCGGAGATAATCAATTAGATAAAAAAACACCCCTAGCAGATTTATTGCTGTAAGTGACCACCGCGTAGGTGCTTATAATCCTGCCAAGTGAAACTTATATTAGGTTGTCAATTTGTCATGGCTCTCTCACGGCATCATAATAGGTATCTATTTCTTTGATCTTTAACAAAGTAATAGGTAGTGTTATAATATAAGTTATACTTATATACGCGTCATCACGTAGGTACCTACCTAGTCGTTCCCGTTACACTTTTTAGCTTTGGGTTGCCTCGTTGGGAGTTTGCCATTATTTCCTCGCTTTGTTTCATTTTTGTCTAACAGACCTATTTCTGCATTGGGTGGGTCGTTATCGTTAGTATTTAGTTTACACACACTGCATTGATTATCGACAGCTACTTGAACTAATTACTTCTCATTCGTCGTAGGTACTGATCGTATTATTGGAATATTTTGTTTTTATTGAATAGTTTGGTTGTGGGAATGTTAAGTAATGTGAGTGGTCATTATGTCGAATGCCGCGTGCGGTGCGGTGGCATGGCAGCGCGTCGGCCGCGGCCGTCCATCGACCCACAGACTGTGCTCGCTCGCACACAATGAGACCCCTTCGCCTTCTACGCGTTATTTAGAAACTCCTACATAGATATCTCGTTCATATATTATGTATGTATGTACCACCACACATTGTGCAAGTAAATAACATACCAAACCTACATCCTTTATTATATTTAGGTGTACCTACACTAGTCGGTGCTTCGCGTCGCGTCCAACATTACAATTTTGCAGTAGATATCGTAAATCCTGTTTCTTGATGATGATATGTAAACATTTTTTAACTAATAAGGTAGATAGATAAATATACGAATTTTTTTAGTAAACTTAACGACACAAACTAAAGTATAGTTGTTGGTCGAGTTAAATTGAGAAGATTAAATAGACAGAACCCAATAGAATTAAGTAAAAATTGTTTGCCATCGGTTAGAATGTTATTGCAGTGAGCAACGTAATACAATTACAAAACGCGACACGCTTATTTCATGTTTACTTCCAAACGAGGTCTAATCTATGGAGAGTTGCGAGACAAAGAATACCTAATACCCAAACACAACAACACAATTTTTAAATGCAGGACTAACTCCAGATTTCAAGTAGATACTTAGTGAGAGTACTAGCACAGATTACTAAATAAGTAGTTGTATTAGTATAGTATTGTGGTGAGAGTGAGATTTGTGAACTTGGAAAACCGCTAAGCTGATGGGATGGGCGACGATTGGTGTGCTGATAACTACTTTAGTGGCTAGATAGTGTCAAACTGAGTAGATAATATTTAGATTAAGACTTGAAAGTATCTTGGTTGGACTCTTATGAATACAGTCAGTAAACATCACGTCAGATACAATGTTGACCTTGAGACCGCCTTTATGCCCCACGTAATAAGAGCTGATTTCGTAGTTCAACTGTTTAACTTACCGTGCTGTCGTGCGTACCTATATGATTATTTCTCGCGTGGCGAATTATTGATGACTAATTCCTCCATGCTGACCGTTATTTTATGGCGCTTCAAAATCCCTCCTTGCTTACCATAAATAAAATGAGTCGATTATTGTAAAAATTAAGGTGAATCGTCAATAAGTGGCCCTTTAAGACTTTTACGACCACTTTTACGCCAAGTGGCGTTCTAAAAAGTCCATTCTAAATTAAATTGATTATAATATTCGAATTATATCATAATATTTTTGTTGACTGCTGAATGTTTATTATTAAAAATTCTAATGATGTAAGTACTTCAGATATTCCCTATTTTTACCCGACTACGGCGAAGCAAAAAACGTGTATACGTATGGTTTTGATTCTGGTTAAAGATGTTAGTTGGAAATTTTATGCTTTGTTTTGGGCTTTTGTCAGTTGATATTGAAACCGAGGACGACGATTAGTAAACTATTGATGGATCATTAAAAAGTGCCGATTGGCGATTGCAAAATCAATTTAACTATTCATAGCGCGAAAAAGTACGGCTTGGCTTGCGGCTAGTTACTATGACTCGGCATCGGCACTACAGAACAGACAACAGAAGGAAAGAGGCGTGAGAGTTTAGTCGAGTTGAACGAGATGCGAGATTGTATGCGCGCTCTATTTCGGTCGCGCGGTGGCGCACTCGGTGGCTAATCGGCGTGTCACGTGACGTGACGATCGCCGGAAGGACGGGGGGGTGAGGCAGTCCGCGCTCTCCTCGCAGGGGCGTCGGAATGCAGTCACCACACAGCTCAGCGCGAGCCATCGCTTACTTCAGTTCCACATTGATCGCTCTTAAACATGTTCACTAACTAATGCGTTATAAGCAATGATATTAAGTAGATGATACGAACGAATTACCACCGTCCTAAATAAAAGTTTATTATAGTAATAGGATAGGTACTTTTCAAATTAACTACCTATCAATATCAGATAAAAACCCCGGTAACTTTCATCTAAATAAAAAAACAAAAAACTATCAATAAAATCCAGCTTGAAGTAATTCAATTCATTCAACCAATGCGTACCTACCTAACCTAAGTTATGGACCAATGGTATGTTACATGTTTACTGTTGGTATATTTAAGTAATACTAACCTACTCTTATTATTAACTTCCTTGTTTAATTCAGATATAATAACTCGGAACAACTCAATTTTATTATGGACTAATTTCCGCCCGCGACTTCGTCCGCGTTCGGAAAATCCCTAGGGAACTTTTGACCGGGATAAAAAGTATCCTATGTTTTAATCCAGGATATAAACTTTCTGTACCTATGCGAAATTTCATCCAAATCCGTTCAGCCGTTTTTGCGTGATTCAATAATAAACATCCAATCTTTACATTTATCATATTAAGTAGGAAAGTAGGATTTTTGAAGGATTTTTGTAATTAGTGTTTACGTACGTATCAGGAAAGTCTCCATTTATGTTCATCACCTATTAATTTCGTAGCTGCGATACTACACGGGTTCGTCCAAGTGTAACTTGAGGAGGAAAATATGAAAATAAAAAGGTTTCCCTCTTTAATATTAAGGTTCTATCTAACCTTCAGCGAAATAGGAAGCCCAAAGGAGTTGCGCGAATGCCAAATTGGATAAATGGTATGATTAAATCGCCGCAATCATGGATGGATGCGTACTTATCGCTATTTTACGATATAACATGTTCTGGTTAGAGTTAGGATGAATTCGTGAAGTACAGGCAGTAATTGCAGCGCGCGGATTGCAGGCGATAGCCCCTCACCCCGCTACGCCACCCTGCGCTCGAACACCGTAAGTAAACAGTCTGGTGTTTATCCGCGTCTCGCTCGCACCGACCGCGTTCGCGTCGCGCCTCTGAGGTGCACTCGGTGTTCCTATTATTTTCGTGACGGGTATTGCGCCGAAGCCGATTCCCGCATCCTCGCCCCCGAGACGCGAGGTCCGGTCTCGCGGTGGAGGCGGCCGTTCGCATCGCGCGCCAGTCCTCGCCCGAGGCCGATTGTCGCATCGGTTCGCGCGCCTACGAAACTTTCGGTCGGCTAGTCTCGGTTCTTAGAAAATGTGGCACGTTCACGTAGAAAACGTAACAAGCGCGAGTGGCGGCGGGTGACAGCTGTTTACAGTTGTCTGTAGATACAGTGTCCTACCGGTGACAGTGATAGTTGATAGATTGTGTATTTAAAAAGCCCATGATACACCTGAATGTGGATGGAGTTTGGAGAGGTGTCGGAAGATGCATTTCAAGGAGTCGTTCGCTATGAGCGATCGACAGAGCGAGCGCGGCCGCCGCAACTCTCGTTGCAAAGGTGGGTGTCTGTAGTGGTCGACGTCTGTGGGCATTCTGTTCTGTCTGTTCTCTGGCCGCTTGTGGACAACCGCTAGTCGCTAGTGTCGCTACACGGTACACCGCACCCACACAACTCCGATCTCTTCATAACACTGCGCGCTGTATTTACCTATCGTATACGTATACAGTTACCACTGTCAGTTACGGCATATACCGAGTTAAAATTATCACAGTAGCTAGGAGCTTATAAATATAATGTAATAGTTCCACAGAAATGTAAATAAATGTAATTATTTATGGTTGGTTTTGATTTGTTGTCATAAATCGATTGATTGTAATTTATTCATTGTTTTTTCTTAACTCAGGCACAGGGTACAGAAAATTTTCAGGCTGCCCTGACCTGGCTTGTTCTGCTTACTTACATACATTATTATATCCATTGACTGTACCTCAACATGAGTCTCTTGTAGAAACCATGGATGCCATAAGATATTTGGAAGAAAGTCGAACAATAATGAATACAGGGTGTGCTTTTTTGTAAACTCTGTGTCCTGGGAGTAAGATGCCGAGACGCCCTAAACTAGTAGTAAAAAAGATCAGTTTAATATAAATAAAAAATTGATTGTACAAAATATTTTATAAGAGTTGTCCTGCTCCAAATCCCCAACAGTCGCGAAATGTGTGTGTCCAGAAAAGTGTTTGTTTGGGTTAGTATTTTTTATAGTTTTCTCATTAATTTCTTCAAAATATATGGATCGCCTTTCGAGATCAACATTCGGCAGTGGACGGGAATAACGAGTGCCGTCGAACTCTTTCGCCTTGCATAGGACAATTAATCCAAATATGCAGAGCTGACTGCCAACCTTCACTAGTTTTAGAGACATCATAAGAATAAGATAAGGATGGCGGACAAGTTAACTTAGCGGTCGTTTAGGTCCTATTCCTAGTTAGTTAGTTAGTACCTACACTTCACATAGGTAGACAGATCGAAAACGTTTGCTTGTGTCGTGGCGCTGTAGGTTCTTTCGCGATTTGTCAACCCTGACCTCGTTCACTCCCATCCCATCCCATATCCCCTGGGCTGGGAAGTTACTTAAATAACGAAAGCAACACCACAACAACGTGAGCAAAGTTATTTGGCTTTAATCTTCTGTAAGGTGGAATTTATTTCTTTGAAGACTAAGTGGGTGCTCTTTATTTTGGCGTATAACCCGCTATTCTGTGTCCCTTCCTAAATTAATTATCCTATCCTATTAATTTCATTATTCAATTTGTTTGCTTGACTGGGCTTCTACGCTAGTTGAAAAACCCAACTACGGAAAAAACCGCACTCTGAAAAGTACGAAACGAAACGAAAATTATTCGAGTCCAAAATTCTAAGGATAACAGGTCGTATCGTATGCCACTTTGTAGTCGTATCGGATGACTAGGCACGTGATCTGTCTGTACTTATACTCACATTCCGGGAGCATTGCATTTAATTTCTCTTACTAGGTTCTGAATCATCATCAGTCACTTTCATGTTCCCACTGCTGGCTTCATTTTTGATGGATAGGTGCTATTTCGAAGAGAGCTGCCAACTGCAACTGCCGACAGCACATGCAGCGGCTGCATGAATTCGGCCGCAGCCGCACTTAACAGAATACATCTACCTACTTAAGAGCTAATTGGAATAAATAAATGTGTCAGTCCTTAATTAAGTCAAACAAATGTTTATTATTATCAAATAATTCATAATTCACAATATTTTGCTATAAAATATTAAAATATTTGCATTTTATCACTTAAAATTATAATTTTGAAGTAGGCTGTATGCTCCTCACCCCTTTGTTCGCAAAATATTCTTGCGTTGGGCGTGTGAAAAAAACAAAAAAAAAACCTGCGCGCCTTTTCCCATAATTATCATAATTTTGTTTTTGTTGTATTTGTTGCTGTGTGGTAAATTACTTTGTTTTTTCCTCGCAAATGTGTTGAAAAACGTCGTATGAAACTCGTGAGCTCTTGCTTATTGCACACTCGGCTGAGTTACGCCCTCGCCTGCGGCTCGGGCTGCAAGTGCAACCCACAGCCTTGTGTGCAATGAGCAACCTAAGCTAACTTGTCTCATAATGTACTATAAAGTGCTTTCTTGCGCATAAACCAATATTTACTTCTTAGCTGAATTCTATTTCATAATAATTATTAAGTATAAGGAGAAACCTTTTATTTACATGCTACAAAAATAACTACAGTTACTTTGTTTAATGTCTGAACTTTCGTCTAAAATTAAATTTAAAACTATACTATTAAATAATTTTGTCCTGTGTTCTGTTCTGTACCTGTAAACTTGTTCATTGTTGTCGACCCCTCCGGTGGATAAAATTATTTCAACCATTGTCGTTACCTGTGGGTATGGTTTTATTTCCCGACTACCTCTATAGGTTTTGGGATGTGGATAAACCCACCACCTTAGCGATCAGCATATTTCAGCAATACACTATCCGAATGTAATTTAAATAATGTGGTAAATAAATTATATTCGTACCAATATGAACTTGGACTAAGCTCTACTAGAAGTCCCCCTATCTATTATTCGCGATAACTGAATCTTCGCTTGGAAGATATTCTTTCATTAACACTAACCCTAAGTGGTTACATTGGCGCCGTTTTACCTTTTGTGATTTTAGGTCAAACATACGGGTTTATGCTTAGGTAGGAGATTTGGATTACACATCTTTAATAAGTGGTGTTTTTTGGTGTTCAACTCCTCTATGTGAATATTGCACAATGCACAACAGTAGAGAATTAAAGGCGGGACTCGTTTGCACTTTATTCATTCGCCACGCTACTAACTCTAGCCAAGCTAAAGCCCCAAGAGAGGCTCCAAGAGGCTTAATCCAACACAATACATCATCAGAGCTTGATCGCGGCGATATTGGCAGTTGACACTCTAACTTTATAGCTTGATTCAAGTTTCGAAACATTTGCAATACAGTTTTCTTGACCGTTTTTTTTAAATACCATTAACTACTACTGCTTTATATTCAATATCCTAGTTGAAAATTAAGAACGAATTGTTGAAACCGACAACACAAAGTTTGATTAGTGTCGTAGTAGGCTTATAAAACAGGGAATTATGATCAAAAAACCGTGAATTGTGTCATCCAGAGTTTAGTCACTGAACATATTCTAAACTGAGAACAATATCATTGGCCGAGACCCCAAACTTGCACAAAATTCTAAATATATTTCCAAAACCGCTTGTTGTGTCAAATAACGTGGAAAAATATTAATAGAAAATTGGGAAAATGCAATAATAATAAACGTGGAAATGTTAATACTTTTAGGCACGTGCGTGGCTGATACTAGGCAATGAGAGTTACAGGCGTCAGACAGGGGTAATGCGGTAGGCGAAGAGGGACGAGGGAGGGAGTCGCAAAGGATGGAGGTGAGATCATAGTGGCGAGTGGCCCGGGGAGGCGATCGATATGTACATTGAACATACATACCTACCTACCTATATAAATAACCGTACCTAACTTCTCGCAACTCGACTGTCTGCTCCAGATACTGCGCCAAAACCCTGTACCCCTCCTCCACCCCGACCCCTAGTCGCCAATTCTTATAGAAGGAATAAATTACAAAAAGGTCTTAATCTCCAGTTTGCATTATTCCTATCGACTAACCAAATTAAGTACTTAATGACTTTCAAGTATGACAACAAATAGCTTATTTTATTATAGCGCATGTTCGACAGATACTAAATAATGGGTTTATTACATAGATACTTATAAAACAACCACGACTGTTAACTACAAATAGGTGATAATGATCACCACTTACTTAAACATTTGCCCCTAAACAAGATTCAAAGCGCAATAGTTTGCAGTCAAGGTCAAACATTAGACTAACCGGTCGTCAAATCATAATATTCTGATAAGTTTTATTATTTTGCATCTAAAATACTCGTAATACGGAAAACAGATGTGTTTTATAATTTGAATTTTGGTAGGATCTGTAAAGCAAGAGGCACCTAGTTAGCTTCTACTTGCTGTGCCATGTATCGCGATACTTTTTATAATCTCCCTTCCCTACAGAATTCACCTAGAAGTTGCCTCTATAAAAAGTAAGGGTTGGCTACATCTAGTTTTAGCCGAATGCAACTAGCTACACCTAGTATTAACCGTAAACAAACCGGTTCCACCTAGGTTTAACCAACAGCTACCGGCTAATCCTAGTTTTAGCCGGTTAGAACTAGGTTAGGTGTAGGTAGCCGTAACGTAACATATACAATGGCGGTCACATAAAAAGACACCAGTCGATTTTCATACAAACGAGGTAACTTTAAAGCCTTGGATCTCCGCCAAGGATTGACCTATTAACTGCTGTGATGTGATATGATGGCCATCCAGGGGGTAAATGGAAGAGATTCAGATCGCCTATCTGATCAGCATTCTAAGAGATATAAGGATCAGAGTTTTCAGTTTCAGGATTTACATACATTTTTATGCTTATTGCGCGGTTTTTTAAACATATGCTTATGTCTTAGAATACTGATCAGATCATCATCATGTGTATAGCGATCTGAATCTCCTCCATTAACTCCCTGGATGGCCATCATTAGATTACAGCTTAGTTAATCATTGGCGGAGAACCAAGGCTTCGAAGTTACCTCGTTTGTATGAAAATCGACTGGTGTCTTTAACTATGTGACCGACACTGTATTCACAATGAATTGAGAACCTCCTTGCTTTTGAAGTCGGTTAAAAATCCCGTCGTAGACTTATAGGAAGTGAATCACACATGCATTTTTCTATACAATACCCGATATAATAGTATGATGAGCTGTTAGTGACATTTGTGTTATTTTAAGTAGGTTACTTTTAAGTTACTTAGTTTAGCACCACCTATATCTCACTTGTTCCTATTCTTAGCCCACTAAATGATCTACTTTTAACAGGTGCTGGCGTCAAGATGGAGCACTTCCAGGCGGCGCTGGACCCTCGCAAGCAAGAGCTGCTGGAAGCGCGCTTCTTAGGCGCCAAGGTAATCGCAAATGCAATCGCTCAAACATTAAATCTTTGAAGACTGGTTTACATTATCTTAGTCTTTAGTAGAGTGCTTTATTAGCGTGCGAGTAGATTCGAATGCGAGTGCTTTAGTAGTTTTGGTGCCTTTCCAGTGAGTGTTTACATGCTTCCGGTACAATATCATTTGACTAAATCACTACTAAATACGCTACTAAAATGTCGATTTAGGCCCTCCGCTGCGTCAAGCGGGATCCCGCCGCGGGTACACGGCGCGTGAATATAGATTGCTGGTTTTTGACGGACAGATGCTTGCGCAGTTCATGAGTAAGCTCTAATCTGCAGTAAACCACTTCGCGAACCACAGAACCATTTGTTTTCATAAATGTACCTACTAAGTGCGTCACTGCACTGACCCTGTCAGAATAACAGCGCCTTTGTGCTCACTCTGCCCAACTGAGACTGGCACAGAGGCTTGATGCTGAGGCAGGGTAATTTATGGGCCTCACACAAAATATATGTGTTTATTTTGTATTTTATTTTTACGTTCTGTTTTTTCTTCTAAGTTTGTACCCATCTAGGTATTATTATGAATCCTTTTGTTTTATTTTACTTTATTTTATTTTAAGTTGTTTTTTATCGTTTCATTTCCTGTAACTTGTGTTGTGTGAGTGTCAATAAATGTTTTTTCTATTTCTATTTCTAATCTATGTCGCCCCGCGCGCGTGTCCCGCTTGACACAGCAGAGGGCCTTACATGCTTCCAGTGCGAGGAAAGTGTCGCGCGGGAGGTGATCAGGTGAGCAGGCGGCGAGGGCGCGCAGGGGGTTATACTGGAAAACGATGATTCCAGTTGAATTGAAAGGCTACTAGAACGTTACTCTCTTTAGTCATAAGACGACCGTTTACATGTTTCAACTAAAGCACTCTACTAAAGACTAAGATAATGTAAACCAGCCATGAGATCTCCGCAAAGTTTTGTGATTGTGACGGACAAATGAGTTTCTGATAAAGTTGTGTGTAACAAGTCAACATTTCAAACTCCAACAGACTGTCCGTTTTTAGTTTATATCTATCTTTCTGTTTTGTGCCTTACGCACTGTTAAAAAAAGTTTAATAATTCGTCTGTGGTTATCCCTGCCCAATGTTTGTTTACTCAGTCGGTCATATTTCTCTCCACATTTTATTGAGTAATAATTTTATTGTTCCGATGTTAACTCTTAGCATAAAAGCGAACTGCTCTTTAAAAGTCACGTGAAAAGTTTTTGGCGTGTATCACACACAACTCGCATTACACATAAAGCATCGATTGTTGCAATAATTCAAATTTTGATAGAATTTCAAATGTGTAGGTACTTTTTGTGCGCATTGAAAGTGGCTTTGTTGTAGCCGTAATCAAACAAGTTCGTACGCAAAGTTGTTTTCGAAGTGATTCTTTTGTTCTTCACATTTCCTGCGCACGGTTGGGCTGCTAACAGTTCAGATTATATCGGAATGGCAGCGCAGAGACGTTCGTTGCTATGTATCATTGAGCCACGTCATAGCCTCACACATCACAACAACGAACGAACGCGCCCCGCTTCTTATTATTTTGTGCTTCTTGCTTACGTTGTATTATAAAGAAAATAGCGGCGGCGTGTTTGTGGATGGAATAAAATAAATCTCAATAATAATGAGACCTCAAATGACGAGATAAAAATTTATCAATTTTGTTGGCTAATAATTTATTAGCTTGGATTATTAAAAATACAGTTCCACTATTATATATTCTGTGGTTCAGCATAAAAAATGGGAAATAGTTATTTTGATAAAGTTTGCTTCACAAAATACGAAACAAACAAGATCTCTGTTTAGTAGGTATTTGAGTGTTTGAAAAGGACGGACAAGGCTTGTTTTGTAGTCTGTCTCTAAGGGAGGATGAGATGTTTTGTTTTAATGAGTTGATATTCGATAAGTCGGTCACGATCGCGAGACGGCTGATATCGCGCCGGTTCCAGTGTGCCCAGGCCCACCTGCCCGCTGCCGAGAACTCCCGTCTTTAATGCCGGCGTTGAGGCCGCGTATGTGCACATATCGTTCTCTCGGCGAAGTGATGTAGTAGATAATGTAATTCCATTATGTGTCTCGAGTCTCGACTCCGTCCGTTGCCCACTTCCACAAACCGCTCCCCTCTGTCGTCCTATCGACGCGTTACTTTGCCGCGCCGAAGCACCATTTTTATTTAGGTTTGAACTATTACGTTTTACTGATTAGTCGTAAGTCAAAACGGCTCTGTCTACACTCCTTAAATAAATAAAAAGGTACCTAATTGTTTTCTGAATTTAGAAGAATGGTAATTTCATTCTAAAATGGTGTTAAATGGTAAGCAGGCATTATAGCTAAAACGATTGGTTTTGTATGCGTGCAAGTTGACAGGGACGACGACTGTGAAAATGAGATTTCGTCATTCAAAGATGGCGGGCGGATATAAATAGGTTGATAGGACACATATAGAACAACTCATGTTATTTATTACTGTTTTGTCTTGTTGCACTCTTTAGTAGACAAATACCTACCTACATTTATAAAATATTGATGAATATGCTTTGTTTGATACTTATTATTGATCGCGTGTTCGCAGGTGAGCGCGAGGGAGATTCTGGTAGAAACTCAGCGGGCGCCCGAGTGCAAGACGGTGAGTGGCAGTTTATTTACGTAGTCTAGCAGAAACAGTTTGTACCTATTACTAACAAATTAGATTTACTATTTTGGTTTCCTTTCCTGCAATCAGTTTCGACCGTGCTGTTTAGCATTGTGTGCGTGCGACGAACCATTGCATGATGGCATACGTTAATAATAGAATTTATTGTTGAGTTGAGTAGGTAGGTAGGTAGTATAGTATCATGCCGCGCTACAACGATACTCACCTTGATATCGATTAGACTTTCATCGACGTGTTGAAGTTCGACAAATAAGTATCGATTTGCTTGGGGAATGTAGGTACTTACTTATAGGATACCTACTTAGACTTTAGACTTAAGTAAGGCACTTACATAAAGCCTTAAATATAAACTGATACCAGAATACGTTTAATAAATTAATATTTTTATTTAAGCAAACTACATAAATATGTATCTTAATATTTCGCAAAAATGATAATTGATTGATAGTCTGACAATACATTGAGACTTGAGTTTGAAATAAATGATTTCTGTGAGATAATCAATCGATGTTGATTTGATACGAATACGAAGTAGGTAGGTAGGTACCTAGATAGAATATTGGCACTAAGTCGAGCAAGAAAGTACCTATGTCGCTCGCGCGCTGTGCAGTGGCGCTGTAGGCAAGTGGCGCGGGGCCGCGCGGGGTCAGCGACACGCGCGCCCCGCGGGCCCCGACCCGACTAGTTGAGTCGACTATTTTGGACACAATCAAAACATTTTACTTTCCTGACAACATTGTGGTATCGCTTAGTTAGTATATTGAGATATTAGTCGCCCGCCACTTATAATAACCGCGCCGTTAAGTAGGTAGGTATAGGTATGTAGATAATCTGTCACGATAGATTTTAACATTTTTCCTACAATTATGTAGGTACAGTCAGCAATGAAAGTTGTTTAACGCTTTAGTACTTTGTCATAGCAACTTTTTTAACAGGTGTCTCATGGTTTGAAACATTAGTCAAAAAAGTTACTATGACAAAGTACTAAAGTGTTAAACAACTTTCGTTGTTGACCGTACTTATGTATTATTTACCAATTCATTAATGAACAATTTATTTATGAATAAGTAAAATCCTTTATAATTGCAAAGGACCTACATACATAAAAGTCAATAAATATCCTCTGAATCACTTTGGTTGAGTTGAGTACCCAATTGTTTACAAACGTGAAACTAGTTATCCTCACGGTTGCATTTTTATGTGCATCAAGATTGAGTTTGTCGACGACGACAACCAAACCAACACGCGCATTGCACACATATAAACACACTTAATTCGCACTGAGAGAAAGAGAAGTAGGCACAGCGCAGTGTTCAGTTCAGTTCAGTCAGTCTTGTCGGTTTGCACATTCGATGCGAAGGGAAATTATAACATGGCGCACACGGCCTCGCCCCGCCTCGGCTACAATGTGCCGTCAAACCTCATTCCACTGCTTAGCCGCCCGGTTCCGCAGTTATTTTTACACAGCCCGACCTTTCGCACCGGTCGGTCGTCACCGCACTCCAGAATTAATATATTTTACTAACGCACGTCTCACGCACATTCTTGCCATTAATTAAACGTATTCACAATATTCCATTATCACGTTCCGCTCCAACAAAGTTTCGACGATAAAACTTTTCGCATCGTATGTAGACTCGCATGGTAGCTGAAGTTCGCTTCTTGTAGCATACAAGCGTGCACTCGCACCGGCCGCCACGGAGGCAATGAACGAGGGGCGGCGCGGCGCGGCGGCGTGCGGCGGGCGCGGGCGGGCGGCCCATCAGCTGAGCGTCACGCCACGACATTGCAAGGTCCGCCCGTACTGCTTCGCCTGACCCACTGCGCCGCCCGTGCCGCTCCGCCATCCGCCCCATAAAACAATATTATGCACCATAATAACGCATTTATGTGGTTCTCCTGCCATAAATGTTTTTTGTTTTCATCAATATTTTCTTTTCCGTACCATAATATTTGAAAAATACTACGACTTCGTTGTGTCGCCAATGTCGCCATCGCCACAACCACAATGTAAATTAAATGTAGAATTATCTGACAGCATCTTAAATGAATAAATTTATTGATCTCTAGATTGTTTATTTTGCTGTCGGGTGTCGTGTATGTATACCGAGAAGCAATCAATAATGCAAGTTCGGATTGGAATCTCGTGACTCTTCGTCTCGGCGCTGCACACTTGCGGCTGAAGTTGCGCCGAGCCCTTCCCTCACCTTCCCTGCACACCCCTCAGCCTCACACTAGAAAATTGGGTTAAACAGAACGCAGGCTGAACGCCGCACCGGAAGAGGGGATTTTAGGGACCGCAACCGCGCTTCCACAATGAATCCGGCGACAGAGATGTTACTGAGAGAGTATTGATTGTTCACATTGAGAATTTGAGACGCAGTTTCCAGTATCTACGCAGTCATTAACGTACCAAACAAAGGATATAAATGGCAACTTTTGGTTTACTTACCACTAAAAAAACGGTTATACGACTACGACTTACAAACAACACGGGATCGAGAGCGACTGTCCTCGCTAACAGTGTCAACGAGTTGACCTTGGACATTTTATGTTTACTTACCTATTTATACATACATCCTTACCTATACATACTTACCTATCTATACACTGTAATAATAATAATGTACGAAAAGGTTTTTGTGTCCGGCATAAACTCAAAAATGTGTAATGAACTTAATATAATTTATTTTTTGGGATGTTCCTAATGACTTCCTTATCTTATCCGACATTCACATCCTACGCAAACTAAAAGAGACATTTTAAAATTCAGCAAAACATTAACAATCCTTACGCACGATATTGATATTTTCTAAGCCCATCGATGCAAATTACACTGAACAGTTTGTACGTAGTACCTACGTTGTAGTTGTTGTGGAATAACTTCCCTTTTTGCTGAACTTATGGCGATAAGATAAGAGCCCGCCTCGACAACCAATATCATGAGATGAGACATTTAATCAAATATCAAATACCAGCAGTGAGCTGGTGCTAAGGCACAGTTGCACGGTATTGTGGATGAGTAAGGACAGTTGTGCTGGTGGAATAACTTCCCTGTCCGCTGAACTTATGGTATAAGAGATTGTCTCGACAACCATCATCATGACAACCATGAGATGATACATTTAATTAAATATTCTCACTGCTGGTGCTAGGCCAAAGTCTCACGGTACAAGTCTTCCTCACTATGGATGAATAAGGAACAGGATGGCAATAATACTACCTACCAGCACCACAGGGGCCGATGCGGTTCGGTTTATTATGGTAAAATTGGAAGGTCCACTCCACATGCCATCCGATGTCCGAGGCCCCACCAGAATACCAGCGCTGCGACGGCCTTGTGTCGTAGTAGCATTAGCTGAGGCTGGGGCCTAGTTGGCCGCACACTTTGTTTTCGTTTTTCTGTTTTGTTTCCTACTTTGTGGCCAATAAACGATTTACTTACTTACTTACCTATGTCCGACCCTAGAGAATGTTGCCACAGTCGCAGAACTCTTTCGCAATCTATCGATAGAGCTGCTTCAATGCTCGTTATAAATTAATTATTTTCTATGCATTTAACATGGAGCTTGTATTTCATTCACATCAAGTCTACGGCTTCTATATTATTATGTTTCACCACTAATGTTATTTATTTTCATCAAATATATTTTTTCCGCAGTCTACGGCTGTTTGTTGATTCCATGGCCATCATTCCTTTGATTTGATTGTTCACACTTAGGCGCTGTTTATAAGTATGGGCTTGTTTAATAAATATGCTTTTATTGCCACAAAAAATACAAGATATTGGTCATTGGTTTATAGTAAGTTCTAAGTAAATATCATTATTTTTCTTCCATACCAACCAAAGCATAGATTAGATAAGTAAGAAATATAACTTACGATGACTTATTAGATAAATGGATGAATTGCTTTTTGGACATTTTATTATCAGAAATTATTCAAGTATAATTTAATTTTGTGACAGCTTGTTTGGTCTACGTTTTTTAGCTAAGTATACGGATTACGTTACGGATAACGGAGGCTCGGTCCGGTCGCTGGATCGAAATCCCGATAGTGGCAAATATTGGTGTGGTGTGATTAATGTCTTGATGATTGATAAACATAATTCTTTGAATAAATAACTAGTTTGCATTAGAACATTAGGAAATAAAAAACCAAAAACAGTTTTGCTGTAGTCCAGAAATTGTTATTATTATTATTGTTTTTTTGCTGTTGATTAATCACTAGTCTTAGTAAAATTCAGCAAATCTGTTCACATTTTGAATTACTTAGTAGGTAGGTAGGTACTAGTTAGTTAATACCTACAATCATACTAACTGGTTAAAGCGTTGATTGATTTTATTTATCTACGTCTATACTATAGGTTGCCAACTCGCTAACTTTCCTTTCGCTTCATGTTAGGTTGGTAGGTGTGCTAAAAATAGACGCGACAATAAGCACTGTGCAGGCAAATCATTGGTCGGTTTGTAAATTGAGGTAGATTGCTGTTATAGAGCTAATTCTGAAATCGTATTGATTGTCTTGTATTTATTGTTTGTTATTAATTATGTAACGTATTCGATTTTTTTTAGTTTTATCTACGTCACTTAATTTAGCCTTCGGCGGTGGTGAAAATAATCTTATTCTAATCCGCGTCATGTGATTGGCCTTTTTGATTTCGTTATCGTTCGGATTCAATCGACAGCGTTGTTAGGCTGACATGACAACTGACTTTGGTCGACCGTTTAGTATTAGTACATTATACAGGAGACGGCTTTACTCACACACAACAGGAGAGGAGGGGGAAAGAGGCTCCGAAGGGAGTACATGCAGAGCGGCAACGGCTCGCTTCGACTACGGCGATAATGCTAATATGCCGACAGGCAGGCTCGCTCGCTTTTGTGTCTCTCTTCTCTGTCAGCCGTGCTTTGCTAACGGAGCGGTCCAAGTCCAAGCATACCTTGTTTTAATATGTAATAATTTATTGCAGTATACTTGCCATTGCCATAATGTTGATGAAAGAAAATCACCAACAACGACATCACATTAAAGTAATAAAATTTATCGCACAAACTTGCACAGGGAGGCCTTTCCGGTAGATAGAAACCTCTATGACTGGCGTTAGATATATCACACAAAGGACAATGATCACAATTGATAGGTATCTTTCGTCCTCTGCAAAATAAAATCTAATAATATTGTATTTTTTTATGCCTAACGATATAACTATCTTTCGTTTCCTGAGATTGAAGCAGCAGTGGCGGATTACCCACGTAGCTAGAGTAGCAAATGCTACGGGCCCCGCCCATTTGGGCCACGCTGAGCGGCCTTTTTAGGGTTCCGTACCAAAATGGTAAAAAAAAGAACTGTGACAGAGTCTGTCTGTCTGTCACAGCTGGATATCTCGAGAACTACTAATGGTATCAACTTGAAATTTGGAATAGTTAAAGATGACGTTTGTGCAACTATTTTGCAAATAAGAAAGAAAAAAAAAATTTTTTTTACAACAGGGACTGAAAAGGGGTCTTAAAAATTTTAAGTGGGGCGACTAGGGCATGTGGGGTGTATCATATGAAAGAGCTTTGTTTGCACATTTTAAAACATTTTTTTTAGGCCGCATAGTTTTCGACTTACTAAAAAAATACCGTTCCCCTCCTTATCTCCGAAGTTTGCAAAGAGAAAATTCTGAAAAAATTCTATGTGATAGTAGTTTATGTAAAGATTACAGGAAAAATAAAACGATGTCTCAATAAGTATAACACACTTTTTTAGAAATTCAAAAAACAAACAAAAAATTATTAGTTCCTCTACCAGTCAATAGATGGCCCTGACCCAAGAAAAATTTATTTAGTTCCACTAACGGTCAAGAGATGGCGCTGGACTAAGAAAAAAAAATAGTTCCACTATCGGCCAACAGATGGTGCTGACCTAATACTGCAATAATAATTTTATTATTCTACAGCAAGCTCTGCAGTGTATTTATTATGATCACTGACCTGAATTTTTTGTTCTATATTATGATGGTACGGAAACCCTCGGTGCGAGAGTCCGACTCGCTCTTGCTTGACCGATTTTTTTCACAATAGACAGGCATTTTTCTGAAAAATCAGGCATTTTTTGCATCTTAGACAGGCATCGTCTTTAGGAGAGTGCTTGTTGTGCTGTTACATGATGCTGTTATATGTTTCATTTCAACTAAAGAGAGTAACTGGAAGCATGTAAATCGACATTTTAGTAGCGTAGGTATTTAGTAGTGCTTTAGTCAAATAACACTGTACTGGAAGTATGTAAACGCTTACTGGAAAAGCACCAAAACTACTAAAGCACTCGCATTCGAATCGACTCGTACGCTATTAAAGCACTCTACTAAAAATAATCTAATGTAAACCAGCCTTTAAGTAGATGGGAACCCTAGTCGTAATACCATAAACATGATAATTTATATATTTATAGCATGATAATATATATTATACCATGGGCCCCTTGATAGAATTTGCTACAGGCCCCCCGCGCTAGCTTAATCCGGCACTTCATTGAAGACAGTTTTATTGAGTAGCTAATTGATTTGTACTCAGTCAACATCCTCCATATTTAATTGTTTAGTATCGAACAACTAAAAACACTACAGAAAATTTAATACTTGTATAAGACTTGTATGTTATGTATAAATAATAATGAGATATAGCGGGGCGCTACCAGGACGATTTGATTTATGTCGAAGTGGATCGTGGTAGACTGTCAATCTATTTTTAGTTCAAAATTTTTTGTTGTAGGTAGGGACCTACTCAATCTTCTTAATGTTTTCAAAAATCACTTATTTTTTAAAATAAAGGAATGTTTCCTTTCAGTAAAATTTGCCATCGTCAAAATTTAGGGTACTTTCCCTCCAACTACTGTCTTTTTTCCACCCTTATTAATACTTGTCAAGCACCCATTATTACAAACTTTACTTAGTTTGGGTGGGGCTAGATGGCGCTGTGTGAAATTTTGTCCAAGCAATTATTTATTAATTATTTAAATCTACAACAACAGTATCTACCTAGATTGTGGTAGATTGAATGGACCTTGGTGCGGTTGGTTGCTGTTGTCAGTCCACTGTTCGAAACCGTCAATAAAATAAAAAATATATCAGTATAATAAAATAAATAAGTAAGTATGGTGAATATGCCTAATACCAGCCCCCCTAAGATTTTTTAACTTTGAATCTCTGTTGCTGCCACAATTAAGGTCTTAAAAATATTGTTGAAACAGTTTTAGGTAAGTAGCTTAATTAATATTTATTACGAAAATAGTACTTAGTTTTAAGTAGTTTTGTGGAAAAAAATAGAGAAGCGTTTAAATGCACGACGGGCGAAACCTAATTCCAGCCGCCTTTGCCCTCATATCAGCCACTTTGTTCCCTAATTCCAGCCGGGTACAGGATGTTCCAAAATAAAACAAACCATGTTTGTATGAAATTAAAGAATGTTAATTTGGTAACTCTCAATAATGATAATAAAATACTAGAGGCTTTAAAATTATGATTCCCATAACAAGTCATTGAAACTTTACCTCTCCTGTAGATATTAATCAACTTAGAATATACATATAAATATAATAAAGTATCTTTGATTGATGAAAAGTATGATTTTGATTATTATAAGTATTTTATTACATTAATATAAAAAAAACCAAAATAATGAAATGTACAGCTTGACCATAAAGAGTTGACAAAAATTAAGGGCGCCACTTTCTATGTAAACACGTCAAAATCACGAATAATTTGGCAACACTGACTATATTTTGAACTGAAAAATTTTAGTTCCATTTTATTTAATTTCAACTCTTTATTGCCAAGCTGTAACTGTACTTTACTGTACCTAACTAGCGTTAGGCATATCCTCCCTACTTACTTATAATGATAAAAAATATAAAACTAATTAAAACTATAATAAATGAAATAATGGTCCTATTTATTAATGTGAAAGTTTGGATCTTTTATGTTTTGTTGGATGTTTGTTACTACTAAATCACGCAAAAACGACTGAACTGATTTGGATGAAAGAAGAATGTCAGAAACCCCTGTATTTTCAGAACCACATAAACAATTCACATGAAAACACACCGCTAACAACCAACGAATGCCAAGGAATGAAAAGCATAGGCCGTATATTTTTCAAAGCCAATCTTGACACTTCACTTGTCCATCAACGCTATTTAGTGAGGCAAATAGTTCCTATTTTTTTAAATGTCACTTTGAAAAGCCCTCATTTACTTTCCATTTACAAAGATGAAAAGAATTTACAATAAACCGGTCGAACTAGGTACCTAACCTAACCAAAAATATTTTTTGTAGGTAATACAATTATTCATCTAGAACCAAAAATATACTACGTAGGTACCTACGCCGATTTACGGCTATCTCCAAGTTATTACTTGAAAAAAGCAATGTAGATACCTAGATAGACCTACCTAGGTAGGTATAATTCAAAGTAATGATAAGTTCAACATCAACACCGGTGAATTGGTAAAACTGCGATTACTGCGAAGTAAATTCAAGTCAATGAAAACCTTGTGTGGATGGAACATTATCACTACTTGGGTCGCGGGTCGGATATACATTTAGGTAGGTAGACACTTTATGTAGATCTATCTATGTTTATGTTGGTTAGGTACATCGCGGCACAGACGCCTACGTAACACGTCCAGTAAGCAGTTTGTTGTGGGGCACGAGCGCCGATATCACGTACCACCTACTCGTTCGCCGCGGTCGGTGGCATGCCGCCCGCCACCCGCCTCTGCCACCTCATTGCGGGAATAATCGGTTAATTCGAATCGTACAACTTAACGCGCACTTTCGCGATCATCACATAAGTTCAATAATAAGAAAATTATCATATAACAATATTAGTATTAAATGTGTTCACCTGAAATTCCGGAATTACTTCTGTGTAAAAATTAGTCAACAAGCGCAATTGCAATCACGGGCTGTTGACCTGCCTGCCGCTAACTCCGTGCGAATGCGAACATAGCAATCATTCTTCACTACGGCAACGAATTCAACTGGTTTGTAGCAGACGTATACTTTTATTCTTGTTTTCGAGAGTTAGTGTATTGGATCAATTATAATTTAAATATCTTGATCTTACATTACTTTCGGCCTTGTATCCTTGTTAAAATGGCGCCTCGCCCGTCGGTATTATTATTACATTCGGAGCAAACTTCGTGACGATCTCCATTCTCCACCCTCCTCTGCCCCGCTCCCCGCGGATGCGTATCCGATCCGATTGTCGCGACTGGCGTTTACAACTTGTCAAACTAGTTAGGTTATTTATTTAGACGTTTGTAGTGAAAATTATTACAAAGTAGAAGATAATGGATAAATTGTATACATAGACACCGTGAGTTTTAGATCTGTTATTAACGGAGACTATTGTGCTAGTTGTGTACTCGAGGGAAGGCAAAATAAACGAGTCATATGTAAAGACGCCATCTTTCTTTACAGATGTCAGCTGGGTCACAAATTCAGATGGCACCACAAACTACTGTCAATACAGGGCAACCACTTCTCAATCAGGACTCCAATATGAGCACAGGTAAATTGTGATTTAGTGATAAAGTGCCGTCAAATCTGTGGTTTGTGAACAGTGCTGTGAGTGTTTACCTAACGCCGGTGGTATCCTGAAAACCTAACCTTTACTAAAGAAAACAAGTGTTGACAACAGTGAAAGACCCTGCTATCAAACTAAAAACTGTGACGTCATATAATCGTGTGCGATGATGCCGGATCAGAACTGTGAAAGTGTCGCTTTTCTTGTGGTTCGAGACGATTTCATGCAACAATGCATGACCGTAAAAGTGGAGGTATCATAGACTACGTCGGCCTACTGAGCCCCTTGGCAAAAAGTGAGTTCAGTGCTCATGATACGAAATTCGCATATTATCAGATAATAGAGTGTGTTCAATGCTTTTATGATAATCTTTGTCTTTATCCTTATGTTGGTTGCTTGCCTAGCACTGTTTACATTACTATAATAGTACTTACCTACTGATTTATATAATTTAAATTTGCCACATGTGTATCAAAATGCTTACAAGAGCTTGAAACAATGAAATTAGTTTGACAATGGATGGTTTGGTGGTTCGGGGCAACTTCTACTCAATACTGTATGGTCTTCTTACTCTCCGACTGTATGGTGTGCTGCGCACAGATTAAAATACATAATTTATTGTACCACAAGTGTTTTGAAGTTGGTCACGTATGTTGCATTATTGTCAAATTAATTGCATTGTATATCAGAATATTCATTTTGTAAATTGATAAAATGATAAATTAGCTTTTTTAATATTTGAAAATTTAGTATGTAACAATGTGAACATTCATTTGTTATAATTAGAGATCAGATAATCGGATGCATATTTACCTAAAGTAACATTTTTCGCTAACATATTCTGAAAGCAGCTTCTTTTAATATTTTAATTTCTTAGAATGCTTAAATTTCCTGAGGTTTAATAGGCCCAATTGCTTTGTCAAAAATCACTGAAAACAAAATCAAGGAAAAGCAACCAATTATTTTGTAACAGGGCAACTATCATTTGGTATCTGCTTTATTTGTTACATCTCACAGATACAATAAAATTTGTTAATTCATCAACGCCCGAGTGGTTGTCATTGTCAGTGTCCGAACAACTATAGAAAATCTATTGTCTTGTTTTCCGGGCGTTGACGAGTTAATGGGGGGATAGTTTTTGAAACTATCCCTAGATTTTTTCGATAAAAAGTGTTTTCCATAATACCTAACATCTGAACTTTAGGTAACTATGCATCAGAATATCCAATCTCTAGTTCTAATACTTTTTAAACCTTGTTCCACACATTTTTTATAAAATAATAAATATCAATATTATCTTACTCAATCTCTGTAGACTCTGTAGTTACTTCTGAACCCATTTTATTTTAATTTTACTGTAAAATGTACCCTAGTAATTTATGTTGGTAGCTGATGAATTAATATTAACCAAATGTTATTATCTATTAATTAATTGCTATCCATATTGTTGCAAAAATTAAAAGTTATCATTATGGAATGCATGTTTTGTTAAGAACCTAGTACTGTTTTTTTTCTGTGCCAGTCAATAAAATACAGATTTGGTGCTTTTTAAGGAGGTATTCCTCGAAGCTCACCCATTTTCAAGTGCACCTAATGAAGCGCACCCAAACTATTCCACGATACAAATTACCTATTTAGGTGCGTATCAGGGAATAGTTTAGGTGCATTTCATTAGGTGCGCTTGAAAATGGGTGCTCTTGAACATAAGTGTGTTTCGAGGAATACCTCTTTTCATGGCCAGTCATTGGTTAAAACCATATTATATTATTCAGCAAACAATGGTCAGAGGCTCAGAGCATTTTTTGGTATAGTCTGTTTATCTTTACTTGTCCAATTTAGTAAAGCTTTTGACAGTTGTCATATGTCTTTTTTTATCTTAATTTAAAAATATGATGTGTTATTACAAAAGATTTTTAAACACTTTAACTAAACACATGTTAAAATGTGATGCTGTCTCTGTCAAACAATATTGTCAAAAAAGTGACAGCATCACATTTAAACACGTGTTTAATTAAACAGTGTTTAAAAATCTTTTGTAATAACACGGATTTTGTCTTATTAAATCAAATTGTCACTAATCATTAGTAATTCCTTTCTTAACCTATGTGTAGAAAACCATTTGTTGTATTTGATAATAATAGATTTTTCAATAAAGAGTTAAGTGAAGATTGTTTACCATACTGTCCATAATACAAGGATAAACAGACTTTATTTGAACAAATATAGATATGTATTTTATGTTATTGTGGAACAAGGTATTAGTTATTAATTCTATGAAAAAAGCTATAGAAACTGATGTTCAATGGGAATCATGTCTTTAATTTATGTTAAATTATACAGTGTTCATTTATATTAAAACTTCTAAAATGTGTTGCTAACAATAAAACACCTAAAAAGGTTATTATTAGGGTGTTAAGATAACAATAATTGTATTTCAGGGTCTTCACATAGTGATAAAGAAGTAGATGCGTTGACGCCTGAGAAGACAGCAGCTATGCGAGGCTCAAATTCAGCACCGGGTGCTGCTTTAGTGCCACCAAGTGGTGCCACACCTACAATAGCTATGCCTGAAAGAAAGCGAAAACGGAAAGGTTAGTATATAATTGATTTCTTTTTATTATTATAATATTATTTTTTTAACCTAGTTTGGTGTTGCGTATCTTTTAGTAAAATCAAAAATTATTAAGGCGACTTTATACGCAACACCAGCGCCACTCCCGCAAAAAATAATTACTGTAAATACACAATTTATTAAAAATCCAAGCTGATGGTGCCCTCGCAATTGTTATTTTATAAACACACAAACTTAATGACAGATAATTTATTGTTGTTTTCCTCGACGAAAAACAAAACTATAGCTGTTTTAAGCTTTTTTAACCACCAAAACTGCAAACAATCATTTGTCACTGAGTTTCTGTGTTTATAAATAACAATTGATATTTGGCGAGGGGACAATGCAGCTCGGATTTTTATTAAATTGTGTATTTACATGATAAATATTTTTTTGCGGAAGTGGCGCTAGTGTTGCATACAATGTCGTCTTAAAATATTTTCCATTATGAATAATGATATAGATTTCTCAAATCAATCTTAATTGTTTTCAGGTGAAGAAGGTGTTGGGGGAGGAGGAGGGGGTGGGGGTGGCAAACAAAGACACAACTCTGACAAGAATATCAGAGAATACTTTTCCAAGCACCCATCGTCCAGCCCTGTACGGCACACTGGTGCAAAATCACCCTCACCAAATTTTCCTATGGTAAGATTATCAAGACTTTATTTATATTAGTAGTTGCTCTCTACTACATTAATCCAATGATATTAAATTTAACAATTAATATAACATTTAATATCATTGCATTAAACCTCTAAAAAACTCTGTCTCCTCCCGACTCAAAAATGTAAAGATGTTTCAAAAATTGCAACTGCAGCACTATTAGTAGTTAAAGTAAGTTATTTACATATTTGAGACCACAGAGATTCAGATACATTTTGTTTGTGTAGCCTGACGATCTTGACATCCCTATTCAACTTTGATCGAAGCTATTCAAGAACAATACTCAAATGACCCTTGCCTATGTGAACACATTGCATTGAATTAGAGCTTTGTGATAGGTTCGTTTGTTAGGTAGTGTTGTGATTAGTAGTTGGGACGCTGCGCGAGAGCCCTCATACATACCGGGTGTAACAAGACCTTCAACGAAGCCGAGGTCTACGTATTCTGCCCATCATCAGGACCATTTCTGTTCAAAATTATTGCTGGGAAACGATTTTAATTTTTGGTGTTAAAAAAGCATTGCATACATTACCGCGCAATGTAGCGCGTACAACAGACCGCGCCTGCGACTGTATGCTACACAGCTGCGTGCGGCCGAGTTGAAAGGCAGCGTTTATGTGCGTGCTCATGAAATACATTGAGAGATGACGTTTTGAAGCCATTGTTTTTTACGAAATACATAAAATTTTGATAATGTTTCTGTAGACAAAAATTAGGAAATAACGAATAAAATAAGATTTCATAAAAAAATTGAATTTTTTTTTTTGACTCTGACCATCAATAACTTCGTAGCTATTGGTTTCCCAGGTATAGTCTTAAATACAAAAATGATTCTGATGATGGGCGGAATGCGTGGACTTCGGCTTCGTTGAGGGTCTTGTTACACCCGTTAGTTAACATTTGTTAATACAGATGGGAGGCGGTCGTCGAAATGTCAAAAATGACATCCCGACATAGACAAACCTTTTGTTTATCTATCAAAAATTATATTTAAGAGTAGACAAAATGTTTGTAGAGTTCGTCATGCTACGCACTGATAATAAAAAGTTGAATAATTGTAAGAAAATCCTGAGTTTTGACCTTGGCTTGGATATGTTTTGACGCCTTATCATTGCGTGGTGATTATACCACACTTGCCCTAAGTTTACCTTATAATATTGAGACTAAACAAGAAAATACATGTGTTATCTTTATAAATCTGCATTCTTACCCATAGCTATAGTGTTGAAACTTACAAGAAATTGTGTTATAACTCGCATCAAATTTGTAGCTCGCTCTGAAGTTGCTTTGCGCATGCGTAGTACATTTTTTTTATTGGTAACTGGGCAGACATTTGACCACCATCTTGCTTGGTAAGCAGGATGTGGTCTAAGGTGTAGCATGCTTGCCCAGGAAAAGCCTATTCACTCTTTACCTTGAAGAGACCAAAGTTGTAACTATCAGGGAACACATGAGCAGGCAGTTCACATAAGAAATGTATGGGCTGGCTACGCTTGTTACTTTTCGTACTGCGAGAAATAATGGATCGCCTTTTGTTCAGACGGAGTTCGAAGTTTGGCGCGATGTATAACTAGAGTCATGTACTACAGGGACCCTTAGCGCTCCTGTACACGACGCCGCCGCCGCACCTCTACACTGTGGATACGTGACGCGTAAAACCCGCCGCCGCGCTGCCGCCGCGTAATAATTTGTTAAATATCTTGTAATTCATCCGAAAGTAATCACAAAACTGTCCTCATATTTCGGAGATCTTCGTAAAGTGTATGAAATTCACCATGATTACTGCCGTGCCAACAGAACGGTAAAATCATGTATCGGCGGCGCGGCGGCGGCGCGATGGCGGCTTTTACGCGTCACGTATCCACAGTGTAGAGGTGCGGCGGCGGCGCGGCGGCAGCGCGGTGGCGGCGTCGTGTACAGGAGCGCTGACGTTATCCTACTACGTGAGATGGTAATGAAGTCCTTAACGGGTCTTCTTTCTAAGATGCCGAGTTTGTAGCTACGTATTTTTGTAACAGTACCCACCGTCACCTTCGTCATTATTACCTTCGGGAGCAGACTTCTTACGTTCCGCCTCTCAGCAACGACCTCATACTTCTGTTAAACAGGTACTAAGCATATTTAGTTATTTTTCTCAGTAGTAAATAGGATTAGTGACACATATTCATGATTCTTTTTTGAACAGGTTCAAACAGAACTGACGTGTCAGAGGATACAAGAGTTAGAAACTCAAGCATCGTCTGATTTAGAATTAAGAAATAATAAAATAGATGAATTAACAAGAAGTAATGAAGAACTAAAGCATCAAGTGCAAGCACAGAGCAAGGTATGTATAAATGGATATCTCTGACCAAATCTTTTAACTACTTTTTAAACCCCTAGTCTAGGCAATGTCATATTTCTTCGCTATCGCTTCGTTTCCGTAATGCTACTGCTTCACCTGCGTTAACGTTAATGGTAATGTCCAACTACGCTTTAGCTAAGGCGTTAAGTAAATTTAGTAGTGTCGTTTGTAAATTAACACGTTAGTCTTGGCCACATCTGCGTAACGCCTAGGTTAAAGTGTTAGGCTACGCGTTAAGACGCAGGTGGAGCCGTAGTAATAAGGGTGCGTTCAGATCTGGCGAATTCGCCTGTTTCCTAAATGTTTGCGAACTGCGCAGGCGCGTTATGTAGTGTTTTCAGCGCCTGCGCCACTTTTTATGGTATTACGCCGCAAAAATGTATGAAATCAGCAAAGGTTTTCGTTAACAATCGAAGATTTGCAAATATGTGACTTTGTCTAGGGGGTCATTATCATTACTTATACCTAAAGTCTCAATTTCTTATAAAAATAAAGAATCAAGTTTTGAATTAAAATTTTCAGGTTATAGAGCAACACAAGTCACACATCAACAAATGTATAGAAGTGGTAAAAAAATTGTTGAATGAAAAGAGTACTATAGAGAAAAAGGAAGCCCGGCAGCGGTGTATGCAGAACCGGCTCAGGCTCGGCCAGTTCGTGACGCAGCGCGTCGGCGCCACCTTCCAGGAGAACTGGACTGATGGATACGCTTTCCAGGAACTCACTAGGTAAGTTTCATAATTAGAGTTGCCAGATTTTTTTAAATAAAGCTGGATTTTGAAACCTTGAGATATCTCTTTATGTCTCCCTGATATTAGTGCTTCCCCAGCAGTATGCAAATCTTTCAAATGTATGAGTAATGCCTCAGTGTAACAATTTATTATCATTTCAAATATTAAGGAATCTTTGTCTCGGCGCAAATTCAGACACATGACTAGTACTACGGTACCAGACAGTAGGTAAAAGATGGTAAAAGTTAGGAACTTGTCACCTGCGCGGTAGCGGTGGGGGGACGTCACCCTGCTCCGCACTCCATGTTGTTGCCCTGTCAACTCGGCTGAGTAACCTCGTTATTAAGTAATCATTACGGTAGCGCAGTAGGTAAGGGAAGGATTGGATTGGAAGGAATATGAATCTGAATGCAGCGAGCTAAGATTATCTCTCATAACAATTATCGTTCTACCTGAGTAGATTTTTCAAACTGTATATAAACTATTTTTATTGGTTGTAATTGCAAATTACATTTGAGTACAAGCTTTTCTTACGTATTTAAGCTCAACCTTCTTAACACATCAGGTCAGAGCGACGGGTATGCTTGGTACAACTTGTTTCAATCTCTTAGGCGGATGTGAAGTTAGCCACTATGCGCGTAGCCGTGCCCCACCACTCTCCTCTCCCACCCACTTACATCGAAATTGTGTACTGCGTATCGTCTCGTGTGATGCTCCGAGCCGCCAAAAAGATCGAAACGCATTGTAAACCTCTCTTGACTAAAACGTATTTCTACATCTAGGCGGCAGGAAGAAATCACAGCCGAAAAGGAGGAGATCGACCGACAAAAGAAGCTCCTATTCAAGAAGCGTCCGTCGAACAGCGAGGGCGGGGGCGGGCGCGGCAAGCGCACAGCCAGCGCGCCCCCCGCCGCGCCCCCGCCGCTGCACAACGGCACCGACGCGCCCACCTTCCTCAAGCCCGACCCGCTGCCCAGCATGACCTGGCAGGAGTACTACGAGGCCGACGAGATACTCAAGGTGACCGCACACACCTGACCCCTCCACACAGCGCGCCCCCGCTGCTGCACAACGGCACCGACGCGCCCACCTTCCTCAAGCCCGACTCGCTGCCCAGCATGACCTGGCAGGAGTGCTACGAGGCCGACGAGATACTCAAGGTGACCGCACACACCTGACCCCTCCACACAGCGCGCCCCCCGCCGCGCCCCCGCCGCTGCATAACGGCACGTGTCTGTCTCGCTCACACCGTACTGATGATATGAGCAGGACAGACATCGCGATATAAGTGTCAACAGATAATCACGGTGCGCATGCTAGGCCCATTGGCCTGGATATAAAAGCAGCTTTCACCCTTCTCCAAGCTCGCTCTACACATTAAAATTAGTTTAATAATATTTAAGACATTAAAATGCATCAAACACACAGATAGGCAAAGCTAATTTCGTGTAATGACAATAATCAAATATGTCTGTCTGTCGAAACATTTCTTAGCAATGTAGTAATCAATACAAATATCCAACACGACAATTTCAACCAAACTTAAATGCCGTTTTATTTTCGCCTCTATTCTCATACTCTTTTCTCATATTCTTTTCAGCTGAGACAAAGTGCACTAAAGAAAGAAGATGCTGATCTACAATTAGAAATGGAAAAGTTGGAACGGGAACGAAATCTTCACATCAGAGAACTGAAGAGGATACACAATGAAGACCAGAGTCGATTTTCACAACATCCTGTACTGTCTGATCGGTAAGGGCATTGGCAAATTTTATAATTTATTTCTTTTTGTTTTGCCACACACTTAGATGCATGCCGTGGTGGTCTATAATTAAGACAGGACTTAGATTATAAGTCAAACTTGTTAAAGTGAGGCCAGTTCACGAATTTTACTTTTTCATTCACTGTCTCTGTACAATATGGTTGACTATTGATTGCATAGCCAGGTTCACGAACGATAACGTTACTATTTAGTAATTGGTGAGCATGGAAGATCAGTGTTATGGCACACTTTGGGTGCCTTAACATATGCTGAGTGTGAGCCTTTTTTATGTTTTATTTAGACTAAGCTAATAATAATTAAAAAGATATTATTTAATTTGGTTCACAAAAAATATATTTTTCTTTCTTTCTTTCTAGTACATTTTCATTGAACACTGGATCATTTATAAAAAATCTAACCGGTTATTGAGTTAGAACAATAAAAACTGCTTTTTGTAAAAGAAAAACATCATGGTTGTTTGCAAGTTGTGAAATCATCAACATGGAAGTTTATTTTGTAGTTTATATTTAAGATTTCTTTACAGAGCCATTTTTCAGTTTTTTTTTTTTGGTTATTGTGTTTCTTTGTTTCTTTTTCAGTCTACAGTATTTTTTTGTGTAGTAGAATTCTATATCTTTTCTTCACACATGAAGGTCAAACATTAATCTTTTCGTCAGATCGTGAACTGGCATCGCCTTAATATTTATGTGACTAATGTATGTCTTGTTGATCGCCCTATTAAATTAACAAATTATGACCTACACAAAAGTCCAAATTAATGTAAGTCTACTGTCACTCAGGTTCAAACTACAAACAAAATTCTCTCCACAGTAAAGTTGGCCGTCTTTCTGGTGGGACTCGATCTCTCATCATGGAAAGGCCTGTGCTGGCTGGCACTAAGTAAATATCTTCAAGTAACAGAAAAATGTTACTATCATTATCGTTAAGGTGTTAATTAAAGTTTTCTTTTGAAATATATTCGTTTAGAAATCTTTGAAAAACATTATTCTGTGTGGTTGCCTAAGAATTGGCTATTATGGCAAATAATACAACTGTTGTAATTTCATCTTTTGCATGAGTAAACTGTCTTGAAATTTGGCTTTATCTACTAATGAGATCTTTATCCAGTTATGATATCAAAATGGGATGATGATAGTTGCATTCTTGATATGACACTCATATATCTAAATCATTTGAAATAACTGTAATACACTGTTCAGTTGTTTAAGTACAATAGTACTGTATTAGTATGACTTAACAATCTATTTTACAAAATTAATCAAAAGTGTATCCTTATCCAATGAAAGTTGTCGTTTTATTACAACATAATTAGTCATATTGCAAGAAAGTGTGCTAATTATTATGACCTCTACATTATTTTTCTTACTTGTCCTATTGTTAAACAAACAAACGGACCTTTCATCAAACGTAAAATTACATAGTTCGTGATGTTTCTCTATGCAAGCACCCTTAGGCCCGTATTTATAAACTGCTATCTTGAGATTATACTTGAGATGCTCTTCTTATATAGCATCTCAGGTATGTATCTCAAGATAGCTCTCAACGTTGAGAGCGGTTTATAAATATGGGCCTTAGAGACTTTACTTATTTGTCGGCGCAGCATCGATACGACGACATCAGAATGCTCGGTATATGCGGTATCGAAAACATACCAAAAGCTTATAGTACAGTCGCCCGTGGTAGATTTAAATCACGAAAAAGGTTACCATCTGCCTTTGTGATATACTTATTTATTACGCCATTTTTCTGCGGGTTGCGATATGTATAACTTGGGTTTTTGTATCTAAAATGGCGTAATAAATAACTATATCTCAAAGGTGTTAATTTTCGTGATTTAAATCTACCACGGGCGACTGTACTATTACTGGACGCCTATATTTCAATAGCGCGCTACTCATTTGTCGGCGTCATCATCTCAGCGCGGTACCGAATCTCTACCGCGCTGTCAAATGAGTAAAGGGCCACGTCTGCAAATGCAACCGGGACCGACGATGGCTTCACGTGCCTCTCAAAGCACGCAAATTTAGTAAAGGACTTTAGTCATGTGAAAACTGTCAAACTGTTTACCAAAGAGGACAAGTAAGAAAAACAGGATAGTAAGCTTCAATTTTACGCATAATATACACATTTTGATTAGGTACGCGAAATGACACATACGCGATTGAAAATAGAAACAGACAGCTTTCAAAGGCCGATAATGTTGATCGATTCCGAACTACACTCAACGTTAGAAAAATCGCACCTCCTCGAAAATCAGTTTAGACTTGGCCATTTGCTACTGCTAGCACACGTTTTATTAATTTAATGTGAATATCTATTGAAAGAACATTTAATGAGCTTTTAATTCATAATTGTTTGATTTCATAAAACACAATTAAAGACTTAACGCGTAATTACTTGCGCTACTATTTAATGGTGTAAATAGGGGTCAATTCAAGAAAATGCCGGTAAATTTGCTATCAAGACATTGGAGAGCTCACACATCAACAGCTCAATTAAGAAAACGAACACCCAAGATGTATACTGTTGTCCATGAAGCTGCTCAAGTGAAATTGTAATATTGCAAAAAATGCGGCAGTGTAACGTTGTTCGAAACCGAATCTCAGTATTCTCAGACAATAATTCCGTTCGACGAGTGTTCTAACAGTTTCGTTCTATATACAAAGGGCTATATACAAAGGGGTAGAAGTATACAACATGTTACAAAAATACCCCTAATGGCGAATCTGGTAGATAGGGTATTGGGACTATCTAACTGAACAACTTTTTCTATGGGACCAACTCTGAAATCGTGAAAAAAAACAGCTGGTTTCATACATTTTGATATTTTCGTTACTAATTTTTGTATGAAACAGCTGATTTTGTTTCGCGTTTTCAGAGTTGGTCCCATAGTAAAAGTTGTTCAGATCGATGGTTAGGGACCACCATACCATATTCGGCATTAGGGGTATTTTTGTAACACGTTGTATAACAACACTTACCATTAATTAGATAGGATTAAAAGTACTTTGAAGATTTTTTTTTGGTATTTTGCGATTTTTGTGACGTCGAGTGTATATTCCAAAGTTTGTTTGTGGTTACAAAAAAGTTTGTCATGTCATATGATCTCTATGTCGAGTCCAATAGTTAGGCAATGACGTCACCGTTTGCCTGGCAGGTATCTCCTGCTCATGCTGCTGGGCAAGGGCGGGTTCAGCGAGGTGCACAAGGCGTTCGACCTGCGCGAGCAGCGCTACACGGCCTGCAAGGTGCACCAACTCAACAAGGACTGGAAGGAGGACAAGAAGGCCAACTATATCAAGTGAGTCCGTACGATCACGTCCCAAAATAAACGACTGTATTGATGTTGTTGTATGATATTTTATGGGTTTGATTTTTTGAAATAGGCCTGGCTGAGACCACAATCTATAATAATAAATATAATAATACTGTAAATTTTAAAAGACCACGCAAAAACCGCTGAACGGATTTTGATGGCTTATTTTTGTGTGATTTTTGTAAGTTCCTTTGTTCTCGCGGTTCGCACAAAATGGGTCGGCGTGCAGTCCGGATGCGGATTTGGCGACCCCTGCTATATACAATAGTGATCTTTAGATCTTCAAAAGTGGTGCGTTGGTAGTTCATAAACTAATACTATAAAGTTAGGTATACAAGGTGGTGATTTGTAAAGTTTTTTTTTTTTTTTTTTTTTTTCTTTATTTGTTTAGGAGCTTTGATCGACAGTTCGAACATGCCAGCTCCATCTTACCCTAATCTTAATAACTAATCCAACTTAAGACTATGGATAACAAAGTTGATAACCACTTTAGTAGCTTCCGACAACGGTTCAGCTAAGAGGTTAGACATGCAACCAACATATTTTTTATTTACATTTAGCGAGTTAAATACCACGGCCCTGAGATGACGATTACGATCACATTCCATTAATAAATGATAGACATCGTCTACTTTTCCGCACACTGAACAATTTGGGGACTCTGAAATTTTCATTAAATGTTTAAATTTATTTAACGGAATATGACCAGACCGTAACCTATGAGCCGTCACAATAAATAATCTACTTAGACACGTATTATAAAACCAGGGGACTCGAGGAGGTTCAGACTGTAGAGTTTTGTACCAGATTCCTTTTTCACACGACCTTTTATTAAAATACTCCTTCCATGAAATATGAATTTCCTTTTTATATTTAATAAAAATTTCCGAAACACTAGGTTTTACTTCCTTCAAAATCCCTTCTTTTACTGCTAATTTAGCTAAACGGTCAGCCTCCTCGTTTCCCCAAATACCTATATGGGCTGGAACCCACTGCAGAATAATAGATTTATTACTATTTTGAAAATAAAACAGCTGTTGTAAAATAGCATAAGCTACCGCTACTCCTCTGTGTCCAGAGGAGCAACGAGCTATATGCTGTAGGGCGCTCTTACTATCTGACAGAATGACAATTTTGTTACTGGCCAAATTTTTGGCATAGGAAAGTGCTTCATTTATGGCAACTAGCTCCCCAGTCATAATGTTAATATTATTATTAATTTTGTATTTGCCAGTGTTTCTTGATTGAGGGTCATAAAAGGAGGCGCCAACAACCTCAGTGCTTTTAGAACCATCGGTGTATAATTTCCACCATCCACTGTATTTCTCATTTATTTCTTTTAACGTCTCTACTTTTAATATATTATTGTTAAATTTTGATTTAGAGGTTTCCAGACAGTCTAATTTAGTTATAATAATATGTTTTAATTCAATTCGTGAACACCAGGTTGATAGATTAAAAATTTCAAGACGTGGTGTATTATAAATATTTTCCTGTTTAACTTCATCATATATAATTTTTAACAGAGGTATTTTTTTTCTATTCCAATAACTGTTGTTTCTAAGAGCACTAAGATCTTGTAACAAATAAATTGTTTTATTATCCGACCAAGACATGGCCTTGAAACAATATTTGTAACCCAAAAATTTTCTTCTTAAATATAATGGAGGGAGACAAAGCTCACTCTCCATAACGTGAATAGGCGTGGTTCTTATAAAACCCCCGATGACTCGCAAAGCTTTATTTTGAAGCTTATTTGTAAAGATGAGATTACAATTGTTGCTTGGATTGGTTTTTAATGTTTTGCATTTGTGTCTTGATAAAGAAGTTGTAGCAAAGAACATGGCAAATTCATCATGAATTTAAAACCTTACATGAATAATATCTAAATTACAAAAGATACGATTTTAAACTAACCACAAAAGGAAATATACTTGACCCTATCACTAAATATTGGAAGGAAACCACATTGATATGCAGTAAAATAACAGCTTTGTGCAATCAGGTCATACACAGCCGCGACGCGATAATATTTACGACACTAGTAATTTCAACAAAATAGATTTTAATAGATGCTGTTATTTTCCATTATACATAAGAATTAATTTTAACTTGTCGGTCGTAACATAGGTAATATATATATATCTCGGAAACAATTATTATCTCAAATTTTCAACAAACTAAATTCAGAGTTATATTATAGAATAACCACCAGTAATGAAGACTGGTAATGTAATAATAGGTAATAGAGTTCGAGTTCTCAGTATCTACACGTATCTATCCTGAAGATAATAACACCATTGCTAGAACGATAGTTCCCTACAAAGCGCACTGTCAAAAGTGAGGCAACTAAAACTGAGCCATAATAATAATTATTATTTATTTTATTCAGACACAAGATCCATTTGTTAGTAATAATAATCCCTAAAAACTATGTTAGTATTCTATAACTAATTTAGACATTTTAGTTTGCGCCATATGCCACATTAAAGGGCAAACATGTTGCCTATTTGCAATAAAGGCTCAGTTTTCTGATTTTTATCTTTCATATGTATGAAAGATACATTAGTATAGAGTCTATACTATACTATAGGCAAGATATCGTACCTATAAGTACGAAATAGTTTCAATTGACTTACCTTCAGGGGATTAGTAACGATTTTATTGGATTGGACATAAGAGTGCAAAAAGATCGATCAATGGATTTTTACAATGGATTTTAGTGGATCTAGGCCCTAGATTCTAGGGGATTTAAGTAACAATTGGGCATAAATCTGAAAACAGCCATTATGGATAAGTTTAAGTTGCCTCACTTTACATACGATGATTCAACTTCTATGTCTTAAAAAAATCTGGAAAAGCCGTGTTTGCTCAAACAAATATTGTAATTTATTTGCAGACATGCCCTACGGGAGTACAACATCCACAAGGCGCTTGACCACCCCCGTATCGTTAAACTGTATGACGTGTTCGAGATCGACGGCAACTCCTTTTGTACGGTTCTCGAGTACTGCAATGGACATGATCTCGACTTTTATCTCAAACAGGTGAGTACATTTCGTTTTACAGTTCAACAAGCATTAAAGGTAAGGCGAGGCCAGTTCACAATTTGATGAAAAGATTGATTTTTGAACTTCCAATGTGAAGAACTGATGTAGAATTCTACTTCACAAAAAATACTTTAGACTAAAAAAAAAACAAAGAAACACAATAACCGAACAGAATATTGAAAAATTGTTTAAAAAAAACAAAAAACCTACCTCTAAAAAGCAAGATTCGTAATAGTAAAAATACGACATTGAAGTCGGGTGGGGCTGGAGTACAAATTCCTTTTTTTTATTCTTAAAGCCCCACTCGACATCAATAGACGTATTTTTATTATTACTAACACAAAATCATACTTTTTTCGTACTTTTTTCAAGATTACTTGTAATACTGAACCGATTTCCAAATTTAAAAAAATGGGACCAACTTGGGAGTTTACCTAATGTAATAACGTTTGAACCATTTCAATCAGTCCAGCCGTCTTTGAGTAATCGGTGGACATACACAAAAAAAAAAACAAATATACAGACGAACAGAGAACCTCCTTTTTTGGAAGTCGGTTAAAAATGGCATGATAACTCTGTAAAAAAATCCTTAATAACACCATAAAAACTTACAAAAATAAACTTCATATCGCCAGATTTCGTAATTTTCAACGACAGTGATATGATTTTTTATGCAAAAAGGATAGCTTTTTTATCGATCTAACACATCACAATAACTAAAAATGTACTATATTTCGTCAAATTTCTGGCGAAGCGTCAATTAAAGCTATGCCATATTCAACCTTATTCTAAAGACATAGTGAAAGAGTAAATTTGGTGAACTGCCTCGCTTAAACTTCTCCATTGTGTCAACAGCACAAAACAATCCCTGAGCGCGAGGCGCGGTCGATCGTGATGCAAGTGGTGTCCGCGCTCAAATACCTGAACGAGATCAAGCCGCCGGTGATCCACTACGACCTGAAGCCGGGCAACATCCTGCTGACGGAGGGCAACGTGTGCGGCGAGATCAAGATCACCGACTTCGGCCTCTCCAAGGTCATGGACGAGGAGAACTACAACCCCGACCACGGCATGGACCTCACCAGCCAGGGCGCCGGCACTTACTGGTCAGTAGAGCTAGGTGGCGCGTTGGTTTAGCGCCTGGCCCTGCGATTGCGAAGGTTAAGAGGCCGGCGAACAGTGAACTAAGTTGTCTAGGGTTCTATTAAATAATAAAAAGTCCAAAATACTAAACCAATTCAAAATAAATTATTTCATACAAAACTAAATCGCATTACTTTTAATTTGGTTAGTATTTTGGATTTTTTATTTAATAGAACCCTACTGTCAAACATGAACAAATACTGTCTTAGTCCGAATAACATCACAAGAAACGTTAATTATGCTCAAATTGCAAATAATTTTGCTATTACGTTTGTATAGGAAGTTCACTTTTCGCCGGCCTCTTAAGCAACTTTCACAAGAGTTCGCATTTGGACCTGTGTGATGAGTTATGGTATGGCCCATCCTCCTTATCCACCCATAAGGAAGGCCTGTGACCCAGCAGTGAGGACATCAAAAAAGGCTGATGTCGAAGCTAGTAAGCGAAGACAGTATCACTGGCTTGCTATCCTGGCTTCAAAAACTAGCCTTGTGTAATCCGGACATTTGAGAGGTTTCTTATGTCATATAACAATGATTAAGTATATATTTTCTATTTACATTTGTTGATAGGTTCTTATCTACTAGATAACGCATTCTTGACACGTGTTGACTTGTTGACCGTTGTTGATTTATAGATTACTTCAGTATTGTAATCATATTCAATTATGCTAAGCATCATAATCTCTTAGCAGCAAGGAAAGTCGTACGATTACCGTATATTTACACAAGTTTATTAATTGTAAAATTTATTGTATGTGTGCATATGGGTTATTTTTCAATTATATCTAAAAATGATAATATTAATACTATTATGGAAGTTGGACAGTAAATAAATTAAAGATCGAATCGAAAATCGAAAACCAATATGTGTTGGAAGAAAAAAAGTTAACTAATGAATAATTAGTTAATTAATTAGTTTTTAATTATTAATTAATTAGTTAATTGAGGAGCTCGGTGGTGCAGCGGTTTAGTGCCTGGCCTAGCGATTGCGGAAGTTAAGCAACGTTCGCATGGGTCGGTCATGGGATGGGTGACCAAAAATTTATTATCTCGAGCTCCTCCGTGCTTCGGAAGGCACGTTAAGCCGTTGGTCCCGGCTGCATTTGCAGTCGTTAACACCCACCAATCCGCATTGGGCCCGCGTGGTGGGTTATGGCCCGTCCTCCTTACCACCCATAAGGAAGGCCTGTGCCCCAGCAGTGGGGACATCAAAAATGGCTGATGGACAATGAATAATTGCCCTTTATAATGTTTATACTTTATAGTTAATGCCTGGTTTATACGGGGTCAGTAACATGACAGTATAGTAGCTCAGTCCAGGCGCTGATTTGCTACTGGGCTTGTGTAGACACTGACTAGTTTCAACCCAGTCCAGTGCTGACTTCTCGCTCGCAAGTCAGTCCAGCTGACTAGCCACCCGTTCTATTTTCGGGCACAGTACAACTTGCTGCCGATCCTGTCTACATGTACCCAGTTACTGGGTCCGAGATTCTGAGTCAATGGGCCCAGTCACTGACCCCGTATAAACCAGCTTTAAGATAAAAAGCTAAATAATTAAATTTCTTTCCAGGTATCTGCCCCCAGAGTGTTTCGTAGTCGGCAAAAACCCACCAAAGATCAGTAGTAAGGTGGACGTGTGGAGCGTGGGCGTGATCTTCTACCAGTGCCTGTACGGCAAGAAGCCGTTCGGCCACAACCAGAGCCAAGCCACCATCCTCGAGGAGAACACCATCCTCAAGGCCACCGACGTGCAGTTCGCCAACAAACCCACAGTCAGCAATGAGGCTAAGGTTAGTTAGTGTTTGATTCCCGCTAAAGACTTATATTGATGTTGTGAGTGACTCGGTAGCTCAGCGGTCGGTGAATTGGACCGAACATCCAAAGGTCGCGGGTTCGATTCCCGTCCGAGAATTGATCTGGTATGAGTCGTATTTTTTCTAGTATATTATTTAGTATTGTGTAGTTATTTTGATGTCTGGAATTTTTTATTAAAAATGTGGCCACAATTTTGTTAATTTTCAAGTTCGTTATAGATTTTATAGACTTTTTATTTGAGCTTATGTGCTTACAATGCACGCGTTAGAACTATGAATCAATTTTAAGTCAGGGTGGGGTTTTTATCAATTTAAAGATTTCCAAGTGTCTCTATCGTCTTACCATTCTGTTAGTGATATCGTAGATCCGTAAAGCTTCAGTTTTGTCGGTAGCGCAACTGTGATAAATGTTTGACTTGATATCACAGAATATATGATACTAATCGTACAGAAGTTCATCTGCGCGAGGACAATCAAATAATAAGCTACTCTCGCTGCACGGCAATAAAGTACAATTTTGAACTGCACAGCGCTGTGTGCTTATTATTGTATGCACCTTCTGTTTCTGTCGCTTTAGTCGCGTAGCTCTGTCTCAACCGACACACGACATCCCTCGTGCGCTGGCTCGACTGAGTGAGCCGCGAGCAATAGGCTAACATATTTAAGCGTGGAGTGAGCCCCCTATTGATACGTCTCATAAGTGCGTACGAAATTCGCAGGCAGTAGTCTAAAGCTTTGCACAAAGTATTGACTTGGTGCTATTCCGCAGAGCTTCATCCGCGCGTGCCTGGCGTACCGCAAGGAGGAGCGCATCGACGTGTTCGGTCTGGCGCGGCACGAGTACCTGCAGCCGCCGATGCCGCGGCCGCGCGGTGCGGGCGGCGCGGGCGCGGGGGCGGGGGCGGGCGCGGGCGCGGGGGCGGGCGTGGCGGCGGGCGCGGGCCCGCCGGCGGGGGCGGGCGGGCTGTTCGGCGCGGGCTCGTCGTCCTAGCCGCGCCGCCGGCCGCGCCGCCCGCCCCGCGCGCGGCCCGCCCGGCACCCGCACACACACACCGACTAATATCACTTACGGATTACGTTGTTTAAGATTATGCTTACCGTTGACTGTATTTATTGAGCGGGTGGTAAAACGCGGTCCGCCGTTCTCGAACGGTCTCCGTTTTATCACTAGGATCCTTGGGACTATCCCTTGCATATTATATAAGTTATCCCTATTAAAAAGTTAAAAATATTCGGGTGGTTTTATTTAATATCTCTGGTTTTTAGCAAATTAGTAACCTGTAGGCACTTTTATTTAATTTCAAATTTTAGACCGTGGTACACCTCATTGAATACTTAGGTATTTTTTTTTATTTTTAAAGTAATATAAAGTTTTTTGCGAAAAGTGACCACTTTAATATTATATAAAAAATATTGTTGAATTTTTAAAGAACAATGGCGACCCGCCAACATGAATTTATTTGATTGGCGTTAAGAAATGAAAAACTGCCTAAACGATCCAGAATTATTTTTTGGGAACTTAGCATCAAAAAAAGTCTCCAAATAAATATAATTCATTTTGTATTTATAAGGCTGGCGAATCTCTCGTTGCAAAAAAAGTTGAATTAAATAACTTCTTCTGAGCACGGATATAACATAGGTAGTATAAATAAGTTTATGGCAAAGGTTTATGGGATATAATCCGTTCGAGAACTGATTGTTGACGCCCCTTCAGTACCTAGTGAAAATAGATTTACACCTTGACCTTACTGGGTTATACTTGTAAGCAGTGGCGAGGGGTCGATTTATGGTGAAGGTAAGCCGGACCAGGACCACAAAATTAGATAAAAAGATAAGTTATTACAAGAAAAACTACATAACCACTTTACCAAACACGCACGTAAACAATGATATTGGCGGACACACACATACTACTAATAACACTAAAATACTTTCCTTCCGATCACATCTTGCTTCCGAAACAAATCGAACAAAATTATGCTTCTAAATAAAAATATCTAAGTTACGATGTATTTTCTTCTATCATTCTTATTTTGTTTATTTTGCGTCTTGAAATTTATTCGTCTCTCCAGAATAAATAGAGAAAATAAACCTTAAAATCGCTTCAAATATAAAGCGAGAAAACTTAAGGAGCTGCAAAACGTAGCGTCAATGAAAACATATAAAGTAAACGTGACCACGGCAGCTGCAAAGGTGCCGAAACGTCGGGAAAATCAAAAATCAAACCAAATACCAACTAATTACCAAAGTACTTTCAATAAAACCGCGCTAGTATCCGTTAAAAGTGTTTTATTTCATGTCTAGTGAGCGCGTAAGCTTGAGAAGTGAATATATAAAGTTTTGTCGCATAGCTAGAAAAATCCACTCATTTTGAAAGGTAGAAAAAAATATAATTGTATTTGACATATCCTGAATTAGAGACTTAGCTATAAAAAATTCAAGTAAAAGCTTAGTTAGTGAAAAAAAATGATTTTTCTAAAAAGATTTTTCGTCGCGTAGTACTCGATATTTTCAGCGGCAACTAGCATATTTTTCTCAAATTATAAATCGAACATAAGACGAATTAAAGAGTTATATAAAAAAAAAGAATGTTAATGTTATGGATCACTATTAAAATCAAAATAAACAGGTTTTTTAGCACCTGAAAAATGTAAAGAGCAATGCACTTAGAAAAATATTTGCTAGTTTTCGGCAAACACAGAGATCTGGCGCGGGCGGGCGGGGTGAACGCCCGGGGGCCGGGGGCATGCATCGGGTGGTATTGAGAATGGGGCTGTACGTTTCATTTCATATCGTAGCGTGGTCGGTCTCGTCTTTCCAAACTTTGTTTGTTTAAGTAAATAAATAATTTTATTTAGTGCCAAGTAATAGTTTTAGGTGTTTGTTTTGTAGTTTTAGGTTTTAGTAATAAATAAAATAGATTTAGTGTAGTTTTACGTCTTGTGACTGTGACTTGTTTTTATAGGTACCTAGTTTTGTACGAACTTGACTGTATTATTATTATTATTTATTCATGTATTGTGTGTGTGTAAAATGGGAAACAAAAGGAACAAAGAATTGCGACGGATGTGTCGTAGAATTGTTTAAATGCACGACGGGCGAAAAACCCTAATTCCAGCCGTCTTTGCCCTAATATCAGCCGCTTTGTTCCCTAATTCCAGCCGGGTACAGGCTGTTCCAAAATAAAACAACCATGTTTGTATGAGATTAAAGAATATTCGTTTGGTAACTCTAGTAATGATAATAAAATACTAGAGGCTTTTAAATTATGGTTCCCATAACAAGTCATTGAAACTTATACCTCTCCTGTAGATATTAATCAACTTAGAATATATAAATATATTAAATATTGCGTAATAAAAAATAACTTATACAATAATCAACGAGTACGAGATCGTTTTAATTATTTGAAACCTATAAAAGCGTTTTCCAAGAAGTGAATATCGATATACAATTTTTGAATTGAATTTCTTTTCTGTTTCTATGATTGATTATTATGATGATAATAAGTATGATTTTGATTATTATGTTTTTTTTTACATCTATGTATATAAAATTCAGAGTCCTGACTGACTGACTGACTGAGTGAGATATCAACGCACAGCCCAAACCGTTGAACCTAGAGACTTGAAATTTTGCACATAGGTTTCTTTTGCGGTCTAGGGGTGCACTAAGAAAGGATTTTTCAAAACTCACCCCCCAAGGGGGTGAAACGGGGGTCAAAAGTTTGTATGAAAGTCCCTCAGTTTTGAAGCTAGGATCTTGAAATTTTGTGTTTAGGCTGAACATTGAAAATTAATAAACACGGGTCTCAGCGTTTTTCAAAATTCTACCCCCGAAGGGGTCAAAGGGGGATAAAGTTGTGTATTGAAGAAAATCCTTTATATTCGAAGTAAAAATAACTAAATTTATAATTTAGGCTTATGGCTTTAAATCTAACGTAACGTATATTGTTATTGGTAGTATTTCAACCCCTATGGGGATGAAATGGGGGTGAAAAGAGAGTAAAAACCCCAAAAATAGATATGGATGTCGTTATTGGGGTTTTCTGGGATGACGATTGCAAAAGTGACATTTATTTTGAAGTCCAACACGGTGGACATGATTTGACCCCAAAAGGGGTGAAAATAGGGTTCAAATTTTGTATGGAAAAATAATATAAAATAGACATTACAACTTTAAACTTCGTAGGAGCACATCTTAAAATAAAAAGGCAAACATAATATTTTGTAATTTTGAAAATTAACCACTTAAGGGTAAATGAGGTGAGTAAACATAAAAATCGATATGGATGTCGTTCTTGAGGTTTTATGGGATAGTGATTGCGAAAATGAGATTTATTTTGAAGTCCAACACGGTGGACATGATTTAACCCCTAAAGGGGTGTAAATGGGGTTCAAAATTTGTATGGTAAAATAATATAAAATAGATATTACAACTTTAAAATTCGTAGGAGCATGTCTAAAAATAAATAGGCAAACACATATTTTGTTATTTTGAAAATCATCCCTTAAGGTGTAAATGGGGTAAGTAAACATGAAAATCGATGTGGATGTCGTTCTTGAGGTTTCATGGGATGGTGATTGCGAAAATAACATTTATTTTGTAGTCGCACGGTGGACATTATTGGACCTGGACATGAACATCCAGGGGACGGGGACACGGACAGGGAGGGATTGGGAACGGGATACTAATATCTCTGGATACAATTCTGAATATTATAAACTAGCTTCTGCCCGCGACTTCGTCCGCGTGGACATTCGATAAAATCCTCATGTTTTAATTTCATTAAATTCTGATCAGCCGTTTTTACGTGATTAGGCGGGTTCCCACGAAGCGAGCAGCCTCGTGCGAGGCCCGTGCGGCAAACGTCCTGCCTCGCGAGGCAGCGCGCTTGGTGGGAACCCGCCTAATCACGTAAAAACGGCTGATCAGAATTTAATGAAATTAAAACATGAGGATTTTATCGAATGTCCACGCGGACGAAGTCGCGGGCGGAAGCTAGTCTAATATAAAAAAACAAAAAAAATTCATTTGAAAACACCCTGTATATTGCCGTAAAGTTTTGATGACCGGCTGATGTTAGGTTCTTATGTATTTCTTAATATCAGCCCCTAATTTGAAGAACAAATAACTTAGGAATTAAACATTATTCACCCGGCTGTATTTAGGCCATTGGGTGCAGGGTTAGTAATTCTAGTGAATAGCACTACAAATTCCAACCTAAAGACGAGCAAATTAAGATGAGATTGATTTCTTAAACGAAAGTTAAATACCCAACATCAGCCCCCGGCTGATAATAGAAAGTTTTGGAAAATCACATAGTCAAACTCCAGCCCCCCAAATTTTTCGAAATTAGTAAATTTAACTGCAAATTTGTAATCTTAAAACGTTATCTAACTAATCTATTACTAGTATCAAAGTTTAAAACTATAAAAAATTGCATCTTGCCTTCATAAACACACTTCCCAAAGTTCGCATCGATCGATGTTTTATGCTGTTTTTCAAACATAGTCACCTCTATGGATTAACTAGGGATGTGGCTCCATTAAACAGTTTCCGATTTTTATTGTTTTTTAATTAAAGCAAAGCAAAAACGTATTGGGGGCTGGAATTAGGGGGGGGGGGGGGCTAGAGTTAGGCATATCCACCCTATTCCAAATTCATACAAATAGTCGAAAAGCGATACTTCGATCAAATACCTACGCGCCTCGAGTTCGGTCTGCAGTCTGCACTCGGTACCTACACAAACAGTAATGATCCCAACTATTTTATTATTAGTCGGTTTTGTCATTAGAAATTATTTTCTAAAAAAGTACGATTTGCCCAGTGCCCGGCCCCCCTGTTTCTATTTCCGGCCCTCCTATTTCTATTGCCCAGTATACCGGCCGCCTTTCAAAGAACATGACGAGAAGAAAAAACCACATCGTTCAATGCAGTAGCGATCGTTTGAGTAATTCGCTAAAATACACATCGGAAATAACAAGAGACAAACAATTAATATTATTAGTAGATAAATTTCAAAGCTGGCAGGTGTACTAGTAGTATTTTGCAGGATAGCCAGTATACCGGCCTCCTAGTGTATACTAGGAGGCCGGTACACTGGGCAAGCACCCAGTAGATCCGGCCACCCGTTTCCATACAAAAAAAATCAACTTCATATACAAGCACATTTAGACGGCCGAGTACTAGACACAAAGTACTTTAAATTTAATAAAAAGGGATAGCATTATACATTCTTCTATAGAATCACTCTTTTAACAAAAAGAGACAAAACATTATATCGAGCTCAGTCCTAGTTAACGGGCCCCTGCCGATATACTGGAAACATGTGGTTTCGTTGTCTAGTAAGGCGGCCCCTTGATATTACTAAATATCTGCTTATTATGCCATATTTAACATTAAAACAGTAATAAATAACAACATTACCTTGAGAACAAACTAAATATTTACCTTTTATCGATGCCCTGAAGGACAATATTGACTATTTGGCAAGAGCTCTCCACTATTTTTTTTTTATCTCCACTTGCGAAATCGACCCGGATGCGGGCTTCAACGTAAACACAAATTATAAAATATTACGTAACGTTTCGCTAGTGGCGTCCATACCATTCGATAGATCGATAACAGTGTTGCCAGGAAAATATCCAAATTGTTAAGAAATTGCCACGAATTTCTTATTTTATTCGAAAAACTGTTGGGGGGCCGGATAACTGGAGGCGGCCGGCTAACTAGGCATATTACCCTGTGTACATACTGACAAAATGCAAGTCAGCGTTTTGGAATTGGAAATTTTAGATTTTAGGCATTCACAATGCTATTTTTATATTAAGATAAATATTTTAATAGAAAAGTTCAGACGGGTCGATTTTTTCTAGTATTTTCTATTAAAATATTTATCTTAATATATAATTTGTCACTAAAATCTGTGAAATAAAAATAAATAAATTAAAAAATATTAAAAACACAACTGCCTGACAAAAACGAACTAAAAAGTTAAAAAACAAGAGTGTCATTGCAGTCGGGGGACCTCTATGATCAAAAATTGTTCCATGAAACGGTCCCCCGACTGCAATGACACTCTTGTTATTTAACTTTTTAGTTCGTTTTTGTCATACAGTCGTGTTTTTAATATTTTTTTATTTATTTTTTTCCCATAAAATTTCGTAATACTAACTACTACTTTCGTAATAAAGACTAATCAACCTACCTAAAACTGTGTCAACAATATTTTTAAGATCGCAATTGTGGCAACAACAGAGATTCAAATTTGAAAAATCCTTGGGGGGCTGGTATTAGGCATATTCACCCTACTATCTTCTTAATATATAAAATCGTAAACTGAATGACTGACTGACTGATCTATCAACGCACAGACCAAACCGCTTGACCTAGAGACTTAAAATTTTGCACACAGATACCTTATACAGTGTAGGCATCCACTAAGGAAGGATTTTTGAAACTTCCATCCCTAAGGAGATGAAAGAAGGGATGAAAGTTTGTATGAAAGTCCCTCAGCTTTTAAGCTAGGATCTTCAAATTTTCTGTTTAGGCTGACGATTGAAAATTAAGAAATACGGGTCTCAGCGTTTTTTAAAATTCTACCCCCAAAGTGGTCAAAAGGCGGATGAAGTTATGTATTGTAGAAAATCCTTCATTTTCGAAGTAAATATCGCTAAATTTATAATTTAGGCTTATGGATGGAAATCTAACGCATGAAATGAATGAAAAGGGGTAAAAAAACCTTTAAATAGATATGGATGTCGTTATTGGTTTTTTTCTGGGATGACGATTGCAAAAATAACATTTATTTTGAAGTCCAACACGGTGGACATGATTGGTGATTGATAAGGGGTGAAAATGGTGTTCAAATTTTGTATAGAAAAATATTATAACTAATTTTTATAACTCTCAAAGCTCGTTTACGTGATAAAAAGTATAGGTTCTTATTATATAATATCTCAAAATATAATTCAAAGTTTTGTTCACCCTGGACTGATCAGAGAACATGACATTTATTCATAACAGCAAATAATTTAAAATCAAACAAAAATTTTCTAAATGCGGCCCAGTCTACACCGCTGCACTCGCAGGTGAGGTGCGGCGCGGGAGGGGCGCCGCTGCACTCGCACACCGCTTCGTCTGCCGCACCCCCTCAAAAACCAGAAAATTCGATTAAGCAGCGCCTTAAGCTTTCTCAGTGTTTTAACCGAAAGGCACGAGACTGTGGTGCGTTGGTGAGAAAGAGACAGAGTAATAACAATCCACCGTTACCCGTGGCAACCGCGCCAAGACACAGTGCGAAAAGTCTCTAGTATAATAATGTACTCTATGGCGAAAAGTAAGCCAAAGGAAGCGGGTTGCCTCGAGGTTTATACGAAAACTAATTTGATATTTCTCGCGCGTGGCGGCGCGGCGCGCGAATGTTTTGAGAGAAGAGTAAATACTTTAAAACCTATAAAAGTGATAATTTTTGTATGGTGTTCCACACGCCACACCGATTTGAATAGTGAAAGTGAAATAAGCTTTATTCAAATAAACTTAATTATTAAGTACTTTTGAATCTTCTATATTTTCCTACCATCCGTAGTTTATTGATAAGTGATAATGAATGTTGATTGCGAACTAAAAATATTTGCTTACATACAAAATTAATAAAATTATAAAATAAAATACAGTTGTTGAGAAAACGCTGATTGGGCGAATTGTACGGTCATTCACCGTACAAAATACTTCTCTTTGTTATGACTTATGTATGACAGTTGATAGTCTTACGTATAGATATTGCTTTCTAGTGGTTGATTGATTAATACTTATTTGGCATCAAGGAAATTATATATTGGACTTTGTACTGCAGCTTAAAATGGTCCGCTTGAGACAGTAAGTACGAGGTCCTTTTGTCTCGTTTTCTCTATTAGGGTAACCATTAGTTTGAAAGCAAATAGACTTGTTCTCTTTTATACATAAAGTTAATAAACCTAACGCGATTAGGAACAAAGGGCTGAGCAAGCGAGAGAGGTCACTAATTACTTTATTTAATTTAATAACGAAAGTGTTATACCGATTAAACCTGTTTTTTTAGTGTGCTGGCAATGTTATAGAAAGAGACACCCTTACCTCGTACTTGCTATCTCAACTGGACCGCAAAATTTTTCTATTGAAATATAAACCTTATCTCTTATTGATAAAGTGTATTTTCGTACACACAGAAATACGGCGTGCACCTTCCTGGTGTACTTTCGTTGCATCTAACGCGTGGGCGATTCTCCAAAATGACATAAGAGTGATACAAGTCACCAACCAGGATCTCATAATACTTAAACAAAAAAAACCATTTCGACAAACTGAGAACCTCCTCCTTTTTTGAAGTCGGTTAAAAAGGTTGATTCGTATATTTCATAACTAGTTTACTTCTCAACAGCTCCACTATTTGGTTGATTAAACCAACTCTGTTGATTAAATCAACGCTGTTGAGAAGTAAACTAGTTGTTCAGTTTTCAGTTGATCAGATCGGTAGATCGGAATGGAAAAACGGAAAAAAATATTTATCAATTAGGTACCTACCGTGATAACGTAGTGAAGTTGTTAGTTATTTATTTATCCTTACTTTACATCTACAATGAACGGAGCTCGCTGGACTCTTGCAGACAGGCGAAACTCGCACTACCTTGCGTGGACGCTCGTCTATCCAGGGCCCTGATACAACTGTGCAGACCGCAACTTCGCCTGGTAACAGGTGCTATTACTGGTCATGGACAATATAACAGACATCTTTTTAACTTAGGTATCACGGACAGTCCCCTATGCAGAGGATGCATGGAGGAAGACGAAACAGCCGCCCACGTACTGCTGGAATGCAGAGGGGTGACCCCTTACCGGGCGAGGTACCTCGGCTCGCCGGGCAGCGTCCAGGAAGCGATCACGAATGTGAAAGCCCTTGGAGCGTTCCTGGCTGAGCTGGGCTGGCTGGAGTGATCCGGCAGCACATCCTCCAACGCAAAATAGGCGCAATAGACGTCGAGTTGCGGAGACCGCCTGCACTGACAAGAAGACATCTACAATGAAGCCATTGATACAAGAAGCTTAGCAATGAGCAGGTTACATCATGACGGAAGATGAAGTTCCTTCTGAGAGATGGTACTTAAGTAAACACTATTTACAGAGCAGCTGTGTCAATGAATACTTAAGTACTTATTTGTAATTGCAATATTATGTACAATATGCACAGCAGCCATTTGTTGCTTTGTCTTGTTTATTGACCGTAACGAGCTTGTCGACTGTCTTCACTTACCGATAATAGTCATCTTTAGGTTGTGTGAATTATTCTGTAAATCGGAATTCTACATTCAGCGAAGTACCTACCTACGAAATATATTTTTGTAGAGAAAAAGTACCTAACGTAGGTAGGTAGCTGAAAAGTTTTGAAGTCGTTGTTGTTGCTTGTACTATTATGTATTCTGTGACAGAGGCAAACCATATAAACGGTGGGCTGATGACTTAATAGAAACCGCTGGGCCAAACTGCATGAAGGTTGCCCAGGACAGGATAAATTGGCAAGGGATGGAGGAGGCTTTCACCCCCAGAAGGGATCCATATAATAATTAGTTTGAATAATACTAACAAATTAAAATACTAAGTTTATTTAAGTAGGTACTAACACTTGTCATCATTTGAAATGTAAATTTAAACAATTATTTGTAAAGCTCTATTATTATTATTATTATGATAACCCTGACAAACTTATATATAGGTATACCTACCTACTGGTACTGGGTACCTACCTTATCACACTATTATGTAACGATACTTTAAGCTATGTTTAGATGACACGACACGCCCCACATGTTTATAGGGGCAGGCTCTGCTCGGCGGAGGGTATAATGCGCAAAGCTTTGATGTTCAGCGGCCTTGGACACGCGGCCAAGCACGAGAATGCGCTCCAACTTGACCTTTTCATCGGTTATTTGGGTATGGAGATTTTGGACGATTCGTGAGATTGTGGTTTGGGCTGGACCACTGCCATAGCCATCAAATAATATTAAAACGGCTAGGAGAGTACGGTACCCTCGTGTTGGAGGCAGTACTATGGGCAACAGCGTCGCTTAAGGCTGTATATCCGCATTTCAAAGAAATTAGCGTTTTTCCAAAGAAGTTATCTAAAGAATGAAAGCATTACTATTGATGTAATCTTTAGTTTTAGGAATGCCGTAAGTATAGAGAGAAAAACATAATAAATTATCAGGTATATAGGTACCTACTTATTTAAAAACGAAGACAATCTGTGTAATTTCAAATTTGCTTGTCAGAAATATTTTTCACAAACGTTTCAACTGTAACAAATTAGAATACGACTCATAATTATTTTTTCACTTATTGTTTGTATTGTCAAGGAGTGCTCTATAGACAGAAAATTTAAAATAATGATTTTTTCAACACACTTGCTCGTAAAGTGAGCCCTAATACATCGCTTTTAGGGCCATAAGCCGAGCTATAACAAACGCGTGCAATAATATATAAAACACTAGTTCGTAATAGAATTAACCCTACAAAGTTAAATTAGTACCTTACTGCAAGTACTATGCGAGTAAACAGAGCATTCCCAATTTAGCCGGGTAATACAGTTTTTTTTGCCAACATAGAGGTTTTATGCTGCTGAAAATTCATATACATTTTTGGAATAAATAAATGTGTAAGTCCTTACTTAAGTCAAATAAATATATAAGTAATTATTATCAAATTATTCCGATTTTACAATATTTTGTCATAAAATATTAAAATATTATTATTGCGTGTTTTGTATAAACTTATATCTATTTAATAATTTAATAGGAATTTTCAAAGTTCGCCCTCAATACGGCTCGCGCAGAGTTGTTTTGATCATTTGTATTGAAAATTTAAAAATGGAACGTGATGCTCATCTCTACCACTGCACCCTTAACAGTTAGCAACAAAATTCGTGCGCGCGTATCGCTCCTGCAAGAATTAAACCAAGGGTTCCCAATCACCTACTTTTTTCTACGTAGGTAGATAGATAGGTACCTGCCCCTCCAAGAATGGCCTCAAACTCGCGTAACATGTCTGTGCGCGTAACCCCTATTGCACCCCCGCAGGAGTGATATAAAAAAAGTTACTAATAATATCTTAGTTAGGTTAGGTAAGACATTGTTCCGCGTACCCCCCGACGCAACCTCGCGTACCGTCGCGTACAAGGGGTACCTACGCGTGTCACTAAACTGGGAAACACTGAACTAAAGTCAAAGTCAAAAACCGACTTCACAAAACCTACCTCTAAAAAGCAAGAAATAATATTCGTAATAATAAAAATACGTCTATTGAAGTCGGGTGGGGCTGGAGTACAAATTCCTTTTTTTTATTCTAAAAGCCCCACCCGACTTCAATTGACGTATTTTTATTATTACGAATATTATTTCTTGCTTTTTAGAGGTAGGTTTTTTGAAGTCGGTTTTTTGTTTTTTTTTAAACAATTTTTTATTTTTTTATTTTTAGTGTAGTTAAGGTATATTATATATGTAGAAAAATCGGCTCAGCCAAACGTAAGATAATCGCAGAGAAACATACTTAAATACGGGTCAAACTGAGAACCTCCTTTTTTAAGTCGGTTAAAAAAATACACTTAAGATACCTATCCCTCTTCCATCAAAAAAAATATTATCTTATTCAGTTCATAAACAAAGAAGTAATACGACCAATCATCATCGAGGTAATTCACACAAAATCATACTATTTTCGTGCTTTTTTCAAAATTACTTGAAAAGTACTGAACCGATTTCCAAAATTTAAAAAATGGGACCAACTTGGGAGTGTACCTAATGTAATAACGTTTGAATCATTTCAATCGGTCCAGAGCCGTCTTCGAGTAATCGGTGGACATACTTACACAAAAAAAAAAACAAATATACAGACGAACATAGAACCTCCTCCTTTTTTGGAAGTCTGTTAAAAATAGCTTTATTCAAATAAACTTAATTATTAAGTACTTTTGAATCGTCTATATTTTCCTAGCGGGTTCCAGCCTTTTTAACTGACAAGAAGAACGGGTCCAAGAAACTTATCACTTATTAGCTTTATAACAGCCATAAGTAACGATAATTACAAACTTAAATATATATATCGTTAGGTACCAGATAATTACAACAGGGTGACAGGATTATTGGCAACAAAGTATACTTATAGTAGTTACTTAATTATGTGTACTGTACATCATTTCCACGCATTTTGATCTTTAAGATAATCGTCTACTTTATAATAATTAATGACCTTACCCATGAGCTTTTTTAACATGGTTTTTAAATTCATGCAAAGGAAGATCAATCACTTGTTGTGGAACTTTATTCATAAAAAAACGTAATGAATGTCAAGATGGCGGGATACCGCCTGGTTTTTTTTTAATTATGTCTGGCTGCATACCACCTTGTATACTTATATTTTTATTTTTATATCAGTAGGTATTGCGCTTGCATACAAAAAAACTATCAGGTTATACAAAAATAAATTAAAATATTAACTTCTTTAGATAGGGCGGAATTAATCCAAATTCGGATAAATGTTGAAACAAGAAAATAATATTTTTGATGTAAACATTGATAGTACTATCAGATAATGGTTCCTTATTTAGCGAGCCATGATTTTATGGCACATAATCTCGAGGTTAGATCTACCTCTACCCCCATTAGGGAAGCTCACCGGGTGATTCGCGTTTTCCTCCGAAATTGACTGATCGCGTGATCCATGACTCCATGACCTTAACCACGACGTCAATGTTATCGGGGACCTTCAGGCGTTTGAACCTTCGGAGATGGGCGTCGTTGGCATTGGAATCATGGGAAGGTAAAGAAGTAGTAACTTACTAAATATAACATGTAAGTACTACATATAGTACTAAAGCTTAGTACTTCCGTTAGTACCGACTTCCATCGTAGACTAAAACTGGGATAATTCACCTAGGTGAACTAAGTCTATATATATATAAAATTCAAAGTCCTGACTGACTGACTGAGTGAGATATCAACGCACAGCCCAAACCGCTGAACCTAGAGACTAGAAATTTGCACATAGGTTCCTTATGAGGTCTAGGGGTGTGCACTAAGAAAGGATTTTTCAAACGGGGGTCCAACGTTTGTATTTTGTATTTATTTAGCACACAAGACAGATTACAATCATTAAAATACACAATTTAAACATACATTCAAAACAGACCTAGATTATAATCCAAAATTATGTATGCCTAATAGCTCATTATAATATAAAAGAAACAAACAAAACCTATGCTAGAGGTAATTAAACAAAGTTAATAATTAATTATAGAAGATATAAATTGTATTGAATAAAAAAATATATATATATATACTGGAAAACAATAAAAGAAATCATTAAATTAAAAATATATACTTAAAACTAAAGACTAACAATTATTAATTTATAATTTATTCGTGCTGGGATGAGTAGTGTATTTGTAACTGTCGGCGGAACTGAGGCAGTGTTGAATGGAAGATGTCAATGTCTCTATTAGTGACAAGAATCTCATTATATTGGCGACACATCCTGACTATGGGATTGTAATATGAGGTGTTATTAAGAAAAACTTGAAGACTGAAAATATTATAGTTGCGATTGCGGGATCTAAATCGCGTATTGAAGCTTAAAAGAGAAAGAAGGGCTGGGGAATCTAATTGGCAGTTAATTATTTTATAAAGCAGGACAAGATTGTTTTTATCACGTCTTAAGTATAAGGGCTCCAAGTGATAATACTCCAAGCGCTCATTGTAGGAAGATAGTTTGCGGCCCAAACCACTTCTGTAACACAGAATTTTTAAAAATCGTTTCTGAACACTTTCAATTCGATTGCTGTGTACACTATAAAAGGGAGACCAGACAGCAGAGTTATATTCAAGAATGCTACGAATCAGCGAGTAATAAAGTAAGATGAGGCTCTTGCTATGTCGGAATCGCTTAGTGGATCTAGTTATGAATCCAAGAAGACGATAACTGCGGTTGACTATGTCATCGTAGTGATCTCGAAAGTTCAACTTCTCATCAAATGTCACTCCCAAGTCTCTTGCAGTATGTTTACGAGCCAAAACCTCACCCTTAAGTGTGTAGTTAAACATGATTTTTTGCGTTTTCGTGGTGAAAGTCATAACAAAACACTTACCAACATTGAGCTGCATTAGGTTATGCTCACACCAGTCGTTTAGTGAGTTCAGGTCTGATTGTAGTCTCAAAGCATCTGCTTCGCTATCCACCGTTTTGAATACCTTGAGGTCATCCGCGTAAAGGAGACAGGGACAGGATAGGACATCAATTAAGTCATTTATGAATATGACAAAGAGCAATGGGCCTAAATGACTACCCTGCGGTACCCCAGACATGACTGGGACAGGCTCTGAAAGATAGCCCTTCACTGCTACCAGTTGACTCCTACGACTCAGATAGGACTGAAACCAACGGAGAAGATTGCCATGAACACCGAAGTCTGATAATTTTTTTATAAGTATAGTGTGATTAACCTTGTCAAAAGCTTTAGCGAAATCGGTGTAAATGGAATCAACTTGCGCTCTCTTGGCAAAAGCACTACACAGGTAATTCTTATACTCGAGAAGATTGGAAGCAGTGGACCTATTTGCTATGAACCCATGCTGTTCCTCGTGCAGAAGAGGCCTGACATGACTGTAGAGAATACCATATACTACACCCTCAAATAGTTTAGCAAGACAAGACAATATACTAATGGGTCTATAGTTCTTGCAATCAGCCCTGTCACCCGACTTATACACAGGAATGATATGAGCTACTTTCCAGACAGTCGGAAAAGAACCAGTCTCAATAGATCCATTGAACAAAATTCGCAAAGGCTCACAGAGTTCCTTAGCACATTTTTTTATAAATAAGGATGGTATCCCGTCAGGACCAGTTGCCTTTTTCGTGTCTAGTATTTTTATTTTATTCAATATAGATTCATTCGAAATATTAATGTTGCTCAAAACGTTAGTGTTAAGTTGAGAATGAGAAGTAAACCTGGTATCAGAGACAGAATTAGCATTTTCAAAAACAGAACTAAAATATTTGGAAAACAGCTCACACACCTCAGAAGGGTCAGTGGAGGTAACACCATCATACTTCATTGTCAAAGGTATTGAGTTCTTACCCTTCTTACCATTGACAAATTTCCAGAATAACTTTGAGTCGTCATCAAGGGAGCTCTCCACCGATGCCAAGAAGTCCTTATAGCATGAGTCGATCAAGTCCTTACTTTCGGATCTATAATACGTAAATTCATCATAGTCACGAGGATTACCATACTTCTTAAAACGCTTATGGTATTTGAGCTTGTATGAAAGAAAGTCCCTTAGTTTTGAAGCTAGGATTCCCACCAAGCGCGCTGCCTCGCGAGGCAGGACGTTTGCCGCACGGCTGATCAGAATTTAATGAAATTAAAAGATGAGGATTTTATCGAATGTCCACGCGGACGAAGTCGCGGGCGGAAGCTAGTATACTAATAAGTACACTTAATGAACCTAGGTTAATAGGTGAATTTAATAGTTTAAGGCGAGGTGCATAATCTGCTTTTCTTTCAACTATTAGGTACCTACCTATAGGAATACTAGATAAAAGAAACTCATATCAAACAGTTAAAATAGAAGTTTAATTATTGAAATTAAAAGTTATGCTTGAACAATTATTAAACGTAAGGTTAAGAGTTTTCTTTAACACTGTCGGCTTCATTTAGAATGTTTTCCGGAGTTAATGTGTCGCTACCATAATAGAGAAGGCTATGGTCGCTCGCTACGCTAGATGATTCCATTTTAATTCAAAGCCGAAGCACTCAAAATCAGATAGTAGGTATCACACTTTATCGTTTCCAAAAATATTGTCAAGCAAAATTAACAAAGTTCCCGCCAAATCACTTTTATAATTTTTTTTTCATTTTTAAATCAGAGTTAGCAGCAATCATTTTTTAAATTTGGAACAAGTAGGATAGAAACGAATAAAGGGCGCTACTCACACACCTGCCGCAGGGGCAATCTAGGGTGTAGGAGTGGGGATGACCCTTAATTGCATCCTTAATTGTGATGTGTGTAGGCATGCAGGGGCAATTTGGAGGATTGGCCCTGCGGCAGGGCGGCAGGGGCGCGAGACCATCCTTGATCCCTAAGTAGTCCCTGCCGTCGCTGCGTGTGTAGCGCGATTGGGGCAATTTCTCAGTCAGTTTGTCAGTATCTGTCACACGGAGTGCACGTATACATAGCGTACAATCAAAATGGCGGCCGACAACGAACGCGAAGTTTGGACGCGAATTATAGAAGTTTATCAAGACCGACCTCACATGTGGGATAAAAATCATAAACATTATTTTAACCGTGACATGAGGCAGCAAACATTCACACTAATGTTTGAAATTTTTGGGGAACTCAAAACCAACATGGAGCTGCCGGCTTTCAAAAAAAAATTTGAAAATATGCGGACATCCTTTTTTCGGGAGTTAAAAAAGGTACGTATTTTTAATTAAGTAATGATTATTCAAAATTGTGTTTTGAAATTTTTTTTTTGTAGGTATTTGTATTTCATTTCAATGTGTTATCTTTTTTAGGTTAATTCTTCAAAACAAACAGGATCTGGCAGCGATGATGTGTACAAACCATCTCTTTGGTATTATAATCTCTTTACTTTTATTGAAGAGACTACTGAACCATCTCGCACGGGAGTAGATACCATGGACTGTGACGAGGTAATACTTAAAATAAAACAAAACAACAAACGCACTTGATTGGTCGATAATACGGGTGCCATTCTCAATACGTGTGCTCAGCTCAGCTTACTCGGAAACACTGCACGGCAGGCAAGTGTGTAGAGATACTCCCGATATCGCCACAACCGCCATGCACCCTAGATTGCCCCTGCGGCAGGTGTGTGAGTAGCGCCCTTTAGTAATACCTACATACGTAAAAAAAGTATTGATATTGGCTGGCTGAATAGAGCTAATCCATTGAGATTGGCACCTTTTGGTGCGATTAAAAAAAAACTGCAATAAGCATCACGATTCACGACTGTTAATAAGTTAGGTACCTACCTATTGTTTAAAATTTTGTTTAATGTTACTATTTTACGCACCTGTCCTTTCTGGGCTACGATTACATACTTTACGATCAATTTCTTTTGAATTCTACATGTGGTAGCTTGTCAATAGCTTTTAGTTATATATATTTGTTGTTATCTGTATGTTTATAAGCTGTTAGCTATCCATAAACGATAAATAAATAAATAAATAATGAAATTTCATTCAATTTTATTGCTCTAGCTAGAGCATTAAAGACTCGCTTTGTACTAAGTTTTTAGTGTGATTGTGATGAAATTAAAGCATAGTTGGAAGAAAAATCTATTATGTACTTCAATCTGCTGATATTTGGATTGTTGATTATAGACGTGAGGGAATTTAGGAAGGTACCTAGGTAGGTACCTAAGTATTTAGAAAATATATTTTATTATTTGTTATGTATCTGAGTAAGTATTTCAGACTGATTGGTTCTAGGCATATTCCAGTCCTTGAAGACAAATTCCTACCAATACAGTTTTTTTTAAATAAACTAGCTGAGGCGCAACGCAAAACCGTGAATTGTGTCATTTTTTATAATTATACTTTTAATGCTGGCAGCTGTCACACTGTACCCTAAATCTCCCGCTCCAACTATCCTGTTAGGTAAACAAAGCAAAGGTTGTCTGGAAAAGATCGCTTTCTGCAATAAGACTTACCTTTGTTTACCATAGCTTTAAGTTATATTCTTATATGTGATTTTTTTTCTGCAATGTGTGCAATAAAGTGTTTAATAATTTATCTAGACACTATATACTGTAGCAGAGGTTGAGAAGTGCTAGCAACTGTACATAACGTACTCAGGTGGTAAGGCAATTGCTTAGGTATGTCAAAAACTAAAGAACCTAGCGTTGCGGCAATGAGCTCGACAGGAAGCGAGGCGGCGGCGGCGGGCTACCGGTATCGCTCCCCATCCCGGAAATGGGCGCTCCTGCAGGAATCTCCTGCATCCTGAGTATTCCTGAGTCCTGCCACCCTTGCTACTGAATAAACTCCGCATTAAGGCTCTGCTGTTCCCGTTTCACATGACGTGATATTTCTAATACTGCCTACTTATCCTATTGGTTTTGTCTACCTAAATAGTACAATACAGCATGACTTAGTATGCATGCAGACTGGTGGCGATATGGCTTCATTTTGCCCAACAATGATACTTTACGATATTTAAGATTGCGATGATACCATATTTTGTTAATATGTTCAAAATATGGCACGGTGCAAGGGCTACCTATGCGTATCAACTGTAACGTGCGCGCCATCTGCTAAAAATACTTTCACTCGTACCGACTAGGTATTTAGAGCTCTGGTTTGTTGCCCATTAAGGTACGCCTTTGTCCTGTAAGCATTGACACGCACGTGAAGCACGACTAACGGGACAGATTGCAAAAACTATTAAAACACAATGCGTCGAACCTTCGCAGAGGTCATGTGAGGAAAATGCTTTGGAATTAGCATTCGAAGAGGCGATACCTCAATGTCGACAGATAATCTTCGATGCTGCTAGCATAATGTGTACGGAACAGTGACGATCACGTGAGGTACCATTCAAATTCTAAGGCTCCAGTAGGACATTGGCAAGGTCGAGCACACATCTCTTAATTTAGTTGGGTGAACTATATTTAGCTCTTTGTGGTGTGACGTCAAATGACCGCTTTTGTCACGGTCCGTTTGGGGCTTCTGATTGATTTTTTTTATTCTAATGATGGTAGGATGAGCATTCCAATATAACGTAATATGCACGCGACAAATTGATTTTAAGTAGTTATTCGCCAGTCTCCTGTTTGTTACTTATTAGGAAAGTACCTAGGGTCATTCCGATTTTGTCTTAAACAAGTAGGTACCTACTTACCTATCGTATTTTTATTATGGTAGGTACTCCGCACCATGATTTGGCTGCATGATTACAAGAGGAAATATTAAGCATGCCACGTCTACCAACCAAACCAAACGACCAAGATCCTGCCTGTGTGGTTTAGGCGTTAGGGTACCTACCTACCTACGTCATGAAAATATTTGTATTCCATTATCACAAATAACAAGAAAACTGTTTACAGTCCAACGTTTGTCCACTTGAGCCGAAGATACCTAAGTGTGTGTTGTCACATAGAGACGAGTAGAAGACACGTTAGACTTGTTATGTATTCTGTGACATTAGTAACTACACTACATAGGTAGGTACCTACAACATCTTTACGAGAAATATCGGAAGGAAGGATATCTTTATTTAGAAATGCAATCGAAGTAGGTACCTACTTACATACCCAAACAAGATTATGTCTGCTGGATTGAAGTGTTCATTTTTCGCCGCGGCAGGCAGATAGGCAGGCTGGCGGAATTATCGGCGGCGACGGGTAACAAATTAGATTTCTGCAAACTCAGCAATTTTAGTCGCGCGCGCTCTCGTCTCTCTAGCAACACGAGGTACAGAGCAACGTAATAAATAAACATAGGTAGGTAGTGTAGTAGGTACACAGAACAGAATATTTTTACCCGACTACCGCGGCGAAGCAAAAAAAAAACCGGTCAAGAGCGAGTCAGACTCGCGCACCGAGGGTTTCCGTACCATCATAATAAATACGATTTTTCCGTAGTTGGGTTTTATAGTTTTTCTTTTTTTACTAATAAGTATTTTCGTCTTTTCGGAAACTTATCAATCTGCCATGTCCGAGACATTTTCATAGTCATAGCGTCGAATCTAGTGAGAAAAATTGTTTGATTTGAAACAATTTCGTATAAACTTAGCGTAGCAACCAATGGATCTATCAAGATTGAGCTAGACCGCTAGAGGCAAAAACCTCAAAAAACTTCATCAAAGACATTATGTCAAAGATCTTGGTGGCTCTAGTACCTCCTTTGGGCATTATGAACCAATCCTGCCAAAGAAAATCTTTGGTTCACATAACTCTTGTACATACCTACTCTTACTTGTACTATTATCTATGTAATGTAGGTATTCTTGGTAGCATTGGTAGGTATAAATTATGTTTTCTCACTGCACATGGTATAATTTTTAACACGTTTCTTATTTGTTTGTAAGTATTATATTTAATTATACCGATTATATTTCTCAGTAATATTGAAAATAATGTTGTACGTCCGCATTTAGCGCCAGACTGCCATGGCCTGGACATTATCCAAAATTCCTGGAACAGAAAAACAATAATTTCAATGTAAATCTGTAATTTTTGTAAGTAGGTAACCGCTGTCGGTCGATTAATATAAGAATTGTAGGGTAGCTTACTTGTACACACGACAACACATAAAGATACACAGAATGTTGATGAACTACGAAAACGCTTTAATTAAGTAGGTAGGTACGAGGTAAGGCATTTGAATTTGCATGCCAGCAGCGGTCGACCAGCTGATAGGCGCGCGCGTTTTACCTGCTGGTAAACCTATTAGTAGGTAGGTATCTACCTAAAGTACCTAGCTACATTTCCATTCCATCCAGGGCCGGATCCAGTCTTCGAGCCAGAGGGTGGTCACTGACTCCAAAAAAAGTAGGAGATTTACATTAGGTTAGCTATATACACCTATATTATATATTTAGGTCTGTACACCTTATATTTTCTCCAGTGGCAGTGGCAAGCAACAGCCTTTAAATTTTTATATGGAAATTCTATACACAAGCGGTGGTTTGTGAATTGTGTTGTGACCCTCTCTCCTGGATCCACCATTGTTTCCTTCATTGCCAACCACCATTATTTAACCATTTTTATTTGTATTGTATCATTATTGCTGCTTGACCAGGGTTCAGGGCATTGCTCCTGCTAGTGACGTCAGTGTGCTATTTGCATCTCAACTTGCCTGGCGTCTGTCAAACACAGGTTCATTGATATACCTACTGTAGGATTGCAGTTACATACGATGCGCTACATGACATGATACATTAAGTATTACAAAATTATTCATACATTATACAAATATTCGTACGGCAATACCATGGTGACTAGTTCGTATCTTGTTGTGGTGATTGAGACCTATGTTCATATACCTACAGATATACTCGTACAATTACCTAAATAAACGTTTTTCCTCCAAAACTTTTGTACTGACAGATCTGGGTTAGAAGAATGGGAGATGGATAAAAAAACAAAATTAACTGAAAAAAAAATTTTATTTTATATAAAAACACGTTTTTAAAACGTAGGTACTAAAAAGAATTAAAATCGGACCTAAACATCAAAAACGAGCTAGAAAAAAGACACTAAAAAGTATAAAATAAATTCTACTGTAAATATTTATAACCTTTTATTCAGAAGTTTTAAACCTAAAAACGTGGGGCGAATGCATGCAAAACAATTGATGATAAATCTTACGAAATCCGCCCCACGTTGTTAGGCTTAAAACTGCTTAGCTGTTTAAGGTTATAAATATTTACAGAAGCATTTATTTTAAATACTTTTTAGTGTGTTTTTTCTAGTCCGTTTTTAATGTTATAAATAGTGCAATTTTTATACTTTTTAGTAGGTACGTTATAAAAACGTGTTTTTATAAAAATACGTTTTTCTCCTGCTTTTTAGTCAACGAGCTAAAACTAAAATACACCATCTCCTATCAGTGTTCTCGTCAATACGAATCAGACGAGCCCAAATTCGATTCGATGGGGTTGCATGGTTTTATTACAAAGTACCTATGGCCCTCTTCCAGCTCCATCATCAGCTGGAAGAGCTGGACCCTGGACACTATTTCCCAACAGAGTACTCATCAAGACGAATCAATCGAGCCCAAACTCGATGGGGTGGCATGGTTTCAATACTGAGTTCCTGTGGCCTTCTTCCGGATCCATCCCATCATCAGACCCTTGGACACTATTTCCCAACAGAGTTCTCATCAAGATGATTCAAATGAGCCCAAACGCGATGGGGTTGCATGGTTTCAATACTGAGTTTCTGTGGCCTTCTTCAGGCTTCATCATCAGACTCTGGCCCTCAACTCCTGTCAGAGTCCTTTTTAAAACGATTCTAACGAGCCTAATCTTGATAGGGTTGTATGGTTTTATCACAGAGCTCCTGTGGCCTTCTTCCGGATCCATCGTCAGACCCTTGGACACCATTTCCCAACAGAGAGTACTCATCAATATGGTTTTATAACAGAACAATAATTATATTTTGATTTGATTTGAACTCCTGTGGCCTTCTTCCGGCTCCGCACTCAGATCAGCTCAAATTGCATTGCCTTCTAGTTCTGACCTGTCTATGTTCAAAGTTTCAAGTCTCTAGCTCATCAGGAAGCTAATATAAAATCATTTGCAAACTTTGCGAACACACAAACAAACAAACAAGAAAGCATTAAGCAACCTAATAAAAACGTGTTGAAATATAATTTTATTTTCTGCAGGTGGATACCTAACCTAGCTTCATTTTGGTTAAAAGTAAGTACCTACCTAATAACTAATTAATACCACTATAATACGTCATTCTACCTACGCACAAACAAAAATGATCGGCAGCTGATAAAAATAACTGACCCACATAAAGCACATGCTTTTAAATTAAAGTCAATTGTTACGAATCGAGGAAATTAATTAAAATACAATTTGTCACGCGGAGTTGCAATTTTTTATTCGTAGCTCGTAGCAGTCGTAGCAAACGGAATGCGACACGACAAGATTGAGTCGTCGCTGGTGCTCCAGTAGGTTTAATTGCCGTTTTGTATTGTTTAAAGAATTTGCATTTTCCATACCTACTATAGTTATTTGTTATTGTACAACAAGTGCATAAAATGGGTTTTATGTACGAGTTATACACTCTGCTTTTCACTTCGATTGTGAGGAAATAGGAATTTAAACTTTTTTTTCAACAATATTGAAAAAAAGTGACAAATTATATAATTTTGGAATGTGCTCATCAAGGCCTTTCATTTGATAACCATATTCAAAAATTGAAAAAAAAAAATTTTTTTTGATAATTTTTACTGACAAATTATATAATTTTGGAATGGACCCCCTAATCAAAAATAGAAAAAAAAAATTTTCATCGAGGTTTCAAAAATTGAAAAAAAAGTATTAAACATGGATTATGTATAAAAATGAAGAAAATAACAAGTTTATTTAACGAAGTTTAATTGCGTGTGGCTGTTTACCTGACGACCTTTGTCTTAAAGTCTGAACTTAGACAAAGATTTTACTTTATGCTCTAGAGCATGAAAAGCAATTTTATGCAGCCTATACCCAACATAATGACGAACTTTACGAGCATGAGAAGTGAAAATCAATTTGTGCTGCGAGTTCCGACTAGAATTGAATCACGAGCGTAGTAAGTGATTCAAATTTAGACTACTGAGCACAGTAAGTGATTTAAAGGCACGAGGCAGAATAAAATTTTGGTCTCGTGTAAAACATACAACTTTTCACCTCTACCAGCGAGAAAATTTTCACGTGACTTTCTTAGTAAAAAGCTAAATTCAGCATTAAAAACATGTTCAGTCAACTATTTTGGAGTTAGACAACTATCTTCATCGTTGGACGCACTCATTTTATTGTAATTTATAATAGTTCGATCAAACCTATGCTGAAAATATTTATTCATAAAGTATCTAGATTCCTGTCGTTTAATTACTTTGTGTTTTTCTCTTTATTTATTAATATCCTATCTTATTTATTTATTTATAATCATAAAACACTAATTTGCTAATCATAAATTTTTCTTATTTTATATTTATTTCATACATGCGACCTCATTTCGCCCATACTCCTTCTTTCGAATTATCAACCTTCTATTATTTAAAACTCCTTGGTATATCCGTGCATTTCATTTTTTTTATTTTTAATCCATGTATGACACCAAAAATATCTATGCACCAAAAAGCACTCTCTATCCTTTTCTGACATTTTTTACAAGTCGCATCCTTGTCACTTTATTTTTTTTCTTTATTATTTTAAAAGTTGGTGTTAGAAATTAAAAAAGCACTTTGCCTCACTAAACAAGATTTTACGCGCCAAAAGCGCCCTTTTCGTGCTGGAGAGGTGAAAAGATTATTGTCAAAACACAAAAGTTAACACTCGGGCAGTTGCCGGTATTTATGTGAAAAAAAAATTAGTTGGTGTCGGCTAAGTTACAAATAGGGATGATGACTAATGAATAAAATAACGAAATACTAATAAAAATCGTAAACATATTAAACTTTTAGAGTAGCTTGTATACCTCTTGGTTTTATATATTGCATATTAATTATTTTATGACCCTTCAAAGTTGGGTGGACAAGTCCATTTAAAAAGTATAAAATTTATTAAAATAAATGATACCTTTAATTAGTCCGTAAAATGTATAGCAAATTTGTCTTAGAAACTATTTTGATAAACACAATATTTAATATAGCTGCCAGACAAATTTCCTACGCGTTGCATACAAACTACTTATTCGTGACGTCATAACTTGAAGTAAGGAGCGTTTTTGGGCGAGTCCATTTGTGTGCATTTCACACTGTGATATCTCGGGCAGTTTTCATGCTAGCGAATTAATTCTTTTACCAATGTTTCTTTTTTTGAGAGGTAATTTATGTAACATAAAATAAAAAAAATAGTCATCATGCTTATTACAACGAATTAAGTGGTCATTTCTGCTAACGAAAAAAGGAGTCACTTTTAAGTTACTTTTTTTAACGTCGATAATTTTTTTTTTATTGCTAATAGAGGCAGTTATGATCATAATTCGAAATAACAAGTGACCGAAGCATCTTTAACATCACAGAACATAATGACAGCCTCTGTGTGTGAGAAAATATCGGAAATTTTATATTATTATAGTATTATAGTATTGATCATGCTTGCTATGGCCATGGTTTCCCTGGATTTTGCCCTAATGTTGACGACCCCGGCGCCTAAAGTGTTAAATACTTATATGATCTTGGATCGGAATTTCTGATTCGAAAACAGGCGGTTTTCAAAACTTACTGGGCAAAATATCTAACTAGGTATATTCTAAATTTTTATTTTATTCTTTGGTAACTTTTGATTTGATTGATGATATGACATGTGATTAATAATACATAGGGCACTCTAAAAGTTTTGCGTATCTGGCAACTCATAAATAATTGAATATAGAATGATAAGTATTTTAAACAAATGACTCGCAACTCTCGGTCAATTCAAGAAATTCAAAGAAAAATTGACCGGGAGTTGCTAGGCTAGTCATTTGTTTTTTTTTTCACAAATGCGAAATTTGTCGCCCGTAGCACAGGGAAAATCACTTCGTTTTAGTCCGTAGCAAAAATGAAGTTAACGCGATATGATTTCAGGGTATTTTTTTTTATGATTTTGAAACTTCGCTTTCTCCGCAAGTTTACACTAAATAACTTCTAAACGCTCTTAGAAAAGGAAACACGCTATTTTAGTTTTGTAAGGCATTAGTATAAAGAGTATAATCGTTTTCTTGTTTCTCCTATGACGAAATTTGTGAAGGCTGGCATTCAAATGCGATCACTGTGCAAAAGATGACCGGCATGTTTCCTATTGAAGAATTTGAGGATACTTGATTATTATGACATAAAATAAAAAATAATAATTCATTAGCATTCAAAAGTTAGGAAATTTTGTTGCCGTTGGATTCTTCATCTCACCACGTAAAAAATGGGCTCGAATTGATTGATGTTAAAAATATGTTGTTAAATTAAAAGTGCAAACACGGTCGTTCAGATACTGTGTATGATATTGTTATAGAAGATAAAATGTGAATAAGTATATTGTTTTGGAGTCAGAGAGATACCAAAATTATTTTACATGGATGTTCGAATCGAAGTCTACGCAACCGAAAATTCTATTTTTTTTTCTATTAATAAAGGGAGCTTATTCCTCCTATAGAAAAATATTCAGCCAATTTGTTTTTTTTCGGACATTCCAAATTGCAAGGGGGGTGTTAAAAATACATTTTTGGAAAATATCACACCTAATGGAAATGGAATTCTGATTATTTAACCCGAATATTAATTTTGTCATGAAGTTGGTAAAACCATGTAAGTATATTAGTTAACGAGGATAACTATTTTGGCTGGAATCCTATCCTAGATAAATTCTTCCAACTTGCCTTGCGGGAGGTGGATAGGTTAACCCCTCATTGTTCATTCATTCATTCATTCTTGTTGTTCTTGTGCCTTCTTGTGTGGTATTATACGGCTGGAAAAAGACGCCATCCCCCCTGCACAGCTTCTCTTCCCCTCCCTACCCAGCGTTGAGTTAACCCGACCAATAGCACGCGTCCGTTAGTCATCGAGCGGCGGTCGCGGAAGATGTTACTTCGATGCGGCAGAATTTACTAACGTTTTGTGGAGTGACATGCGCGCAGTTATTCTTAATTTGTGACTAAAAACATTCGAAACTATTGGATTTCAGTGACCAGTAATAGTGGAAGTGCAGTGTTTATTAAAATACCGCGTTAACTCATCTTATTGCGGGTTTGTTCTAAGCATTGGTGCAGTGTTTATGTTCGAATCGCGGCGCCCGTTTCGTCCGGAGACTCCGGCGTGGAGGGACGTCGCCCTCGGAGATTCATAATAGATGTGAGTGAAGAGCTAAAGTCGTCATTATTTTAGCCTTTTTGTTTAAAAGTAATGATTAGGGATTGGACACAGAAATCCGGTTCTGTTGTTGACCCGAACGTGTCCGAACCATCTTGATTGAGATCGGGTTGGTGCATGCATACATACGGTGAGCAACGAAAGTCGCTAATACTTTAGTACCATAGCATTTTTTTCAGATATCTCAGTTTCACACATTAAAAAAATGCTATAAGAAAGTACTGAAGTACTAAGCGATTTTCGTTGCTGACTGTACACTAAATTCATTCAGCAGATTAGTACCTATGTTATTATTCGTTAATTCAAATAAGAAGATTATCGATAAGATATAAAAAGCAAATAAGACTGGGTGGTTGATTAGCCTAATGTACAGTCAGCAACAAAAGTCGCATTGAAATAAGGTAAGTAATAAGTTGTAACTTTTTTGTCGGAATGTCTCACAGTATAAAATCAGAAAAGTTAAGGTATGATAAAGTAGTGACGACACAGTCATGTAGTGTACTCGTATTTACAAAATATTGTGTCAACGTTACAGGAATCGAAGATAATGACGCTTTATATGCTATTCTGTGACTTGAGCGTGTTCTAAATAAAATGATTACCTATCTTTAACATTAATAATGTCGTTTGCATGGTTACATTACAATGCATGGTCATAAGAATAAAGTTTTATTTATTTTTATTCTTATGGCATGGTGTCAAATAGAGTGCCAATGAACGCTAAAGTACCTACCTACTACCTACGCCTTCTTCATTCAAGTCCTTAATTATTAATTCGTTTCATCTTTTAATTTTATAGAAAATTATAATTTAGAAAACGAACTTCTCTGTATTGTCTGTCTTATTTTTGTTTGGAAATTCACTCCTCTTCAGGGAATACTTTTGCCAGTTTCAAGTGTTGGATAGGGTTCAGTCACAGTGACAGTGATATTGACTCTGTTTGCATTAAACTGCGGGTGCATCGCCTTCCAATGCTTTGGCCTTGCAAAGTCAGTTTATTCAGTAAGTTCTGCCGAGGTAAAGTCACCACTACAATAAAAGTCTCAGCTTCACAAGACCGAGATCGCGCTTATTTAAATGATTCCACGTACCTATTGTTCAGTTGCGTGGACACTTGTAAACATAAAGTTGACACAATATCCACTATGAAACAATTTGAAATGGCGCCATAAACTCGAGTTCAACGGGTGCATTCCAGCATACCAATCGCTAAGTCATCGATCACCACACCACAGAATAAATTTTAACCATGGAAAGTAATTTGATTTAAAGTTCAATAATTTATTGAGTAATCTCGCCTACAAACCCTACATAATTATACTGTATATGTAGGGTATGAAGAGAATGACTGGAGGGTATATGATATTATACCCTCCAGTCCATTCTCTTCACTCATAAGTCTCTCGAAATGGTACTTCCATCTTATCCATTTTCCTGTGATGTTAAGAGTTTATCCGCTCTTTATCCCCCATTTCTCCATAATAATAATAAGCCTTTATTATTTACTTCACAGTAATACATAATTGTAAAATCAAACCAAATACCAACTAATTACCAGAAGTACTTTCAATAAAACCGCGCTAGTATCCGTTAAAAGTGTTTTATTTCATAATTATACATTTAGATTACAAAATCACTTTTAATTTATTTCATTACTATAAATCCCTTCTTGGGTGAAGGCCTCCTTCATTCCCTTCCATGCTTCTCGGTCTCTTCCACTCTGCATCCATCGGTTACCCTTGTTCCACTTCTAATTATTTCACTTCTGACCTTATGGACTTCTTACGCCATGCCATACCTCATGCCATTTCTCCATAAACAAGTGTAACTTAAACATTATTAGTATTCTTTGCAACAACTTATTTTAAACAATACCACAGTATAGTATAATACTCAACGATGGCATACAAATAAGATCAACGTGATCGAAAGTAGCAGCGGCAAGTTTAGTGTAGGAAATGAAGCGATCTTTTGTATGGAGACCCCAACATTAAACCCTCAGTCGATGAAACTTTGCAGGGATGTAATATAGTATGAACCAAAACCTTTGTACAAATTAAAACCTGTGTTCCTAATCTAATAAAATGCAACGCGAAAGTTTAAAAGTATATATATGTACAAATATCCACAAAAAATACGATTTTGATAATTTAAAAATATGTTTCACTTTTGGTACTTTATCATACTGTGAAGTTTCGTCTACTGAGGATTTACTGTGGGGGTCCAATACCTTCCTTTCCTACACTAGTTGGCAAGTGTCATAAATATTAGTTGGCAAAACGACGAAGTAGACTTGTACTATTATGTATTCTGTGGAAGTAGGTAGGTACTTGAAAAAAACTCCACAACCCACGTGGAACGGGGGATGTCAATCCACTTCGGCAATCTTATTAAGTTTCCGACTGAATGGTACGCACACAAAACATGACTTTTGCTGCGTATAGTAATCGATAATTAATTTGGAACACTAGGTACTAACTAGGTACATTACAGTAGATTCTCCTTTGCGACTCGTGACTAACGACAGAGAAACAAAGAAGAATAGCATGACCTGTGTGAACAGCGGTGTCGTTAAATAAAGGGAGACGTAACACATAACTATAACACCTTCGTAGAGCAGAAAAGGGCAGCAGCGTTTTCCGATGAAAACGATCGTATACTGCGACCTCCAACCCACCTAGCCTACCAAGCTTGGAGATAACGGCAACATTATCTTACGCGGAACATTATCTTAGTCCACTGCAGAACATAACATAATAGGAGGCCTATTATGTTATGTTCTGCAGTGGACTATGAGGGGATGTTATGATATTGATATTGTCTTTCCTCCAACTCCAGTTTGGTATTGCGACTCAGTTGTCTGTATAGAATCCTACTTCCTACTATTCTACTTCCTACTTTATATATCCTACTAATCCTACTAATAATATTATAAATGTGAAAGTTTGTGGGTTTGGATGTTTGTTCCTCAATCACGCAAAAACTACTCAACGGATTTGGTTGAAATTTGGCACACAGATAGTAGATAGCCTGGATTAAAACATAGGATACTTTTTATCCCGATATTCCCACGGGAACGGCAACCACGTGGGTGAAACCAATCGAGGCGGCCGCTAGTAGAATATAAATTTGCGAAGACAGAGAAGAGATAAGATAAAGTATCGAAATGCACTACTAGATTATGTATTCCGTGCTACTAGTTGGGATTGGGATCTTTTCCAGAGAATTGCCAAAGACGCAAGTCAAAAAAGCACAAGGCTTCAGGGATCACAAGATCACAACGCGTGTTTGCCAAGTGCCAACTCAACGGACTTTCACCATTTGATTCTACTATGTCAATATTTCGTTCGCGTTCGGGAGTAACTTTAAAATTAGGATACAGTAGCTTTAAAAATTAGGAAACATTCAACAGAATCCTTTTCTAAAAATAAATAATGATGATGTATTTTTGTAAGGACACTTATATTATGTAAGGGTCAACGCAGCATCTGTGTGGACATCGAGATGTGTCAGGCCGGGCAGCGCTGCTGTATGTATGTAACCTAGTTTCTGGGGTCACGCGGCGCTCGCTCCGGCGGCTCACCCCGGCGAGCGCGCGGCGGCGTAGATGATGCGCATTTCACGGCTTTTAGATAGAGTATCAGGGCTTTTTCGCTATGTGGCAATAGCAAGCTTTTGCGATTTGAGAGGTAGCCGTGATGGTTGGAGCCAGTGAAAGCATGTTGAAGCCCTTAAAACCACTATGCCAAAAAAAGGAAAAATAAATAAATAATTGACCGAACGAGCGCGAAACGCGAGCGAAGCGTCTCCGTTTCCGCTTGGGCAAAAATGCTTTCGTATGTCTGTCTGTCTGGTTGTTCTCCTACAGGAGCCAAAATCACAAAAAGTGTAAGTAAGTAAGTTAGGTACAGTCAGCAAAGTTATGACCTTAACAGTTTGAAAACAAATCGCTTGCAAGGATGGCACTAAAAGTTCGTCTTTTACCTGCCTCCCAAAAGATACTTTTGTGACTTTTGGGTAAATGCAAGACAATACAGACTTCTCAATCTAAAAATGAATCTTAAGGTGTTCAGCTCATAGCTTTGCTGACTGTACCTACTTAATGAAGACACATAATTTGTGAAAAAAAAAAACAAATGTCAATTTAATAAAGAACGTCGATGTAGGTCCACAAAATGTCAGACAGGCAACCTCATTATTAGATCTGGTACTTAACCCTTTGTGGGCCGCACTAAAAGTTTTTGGAATTATTATAAAAGATTTTTTTATTATACCTAAGTACTATTTTACACAAAAAAAAATTTAAAACATTGCTAGCTAGGTAAGTAGCTACCTATACTCATCTGTAGCGACTTCAGAAAAAAGAAACGCTTTTTATTACGCTCTTCGAGAGTTTTTTCCAGTTAGTTCTGAGAATGCTGCTGATTGTGATTGTACTTTTATAGGATCGTCGATGTTACTAGTGTTACTATTACTATGTCCCACATGACACCAATTCGTTGAATCTAGTAAGCAGGGCATTCCACACAATGTAAAAATAAGTGCTAGTTAAGATCAAACCAAACAAACCTGTATTCTAGAGCCAAAGAGTAGGCACTCGTATTTATTGTGATTACTTTTTTCAAATCGGAAAATTTGTAGGTTGTTATTAGCAGTGGCAGAAAGAATAGTAGAAAACTTGCGGCACTTTTTGAGGTAAGTATTAAGTATGGCAAATTATTTAAAAGTAATCGGGAACCGCTGGTCTACCTACACTCTAGAATGATGAAATAATAAAAATCTTAAAGTTCAAATTTAGTTTATTCATACAAATTAAATATTGTCGAAGATATTTTAAACGAAAGCATAGTAGTTAGTAGCTTATAGTCTGCCACGGATCCAGGCGTTGAAGGAGGTGACACGGGCGAAGGCGGCGGGGAAGCCCCGGGTGCAGCCGGCGGCCGAACCGAACGACACGACACCAATCTGTAGAAACAAACAATAGTTCAATTGCAAAACCAATAAAATGTGGTTACCACTAATGGCTTCTCAAGAGAGCTGAAACATTTTAACCGCCTCTGTGGTCTAGTGGTTCGCCCACCCACGTTAGACCCATGGGTCCCAGGTTCGATTTGTTCTCGGTTTGGTTGGTGGTAGGGCTTACATCAAGTCCGCCTGGCTTGCAGCTACCATCATCTTACCTAAGTCTGACGCCATAACAGAAATTAAAATTGTTGTGTTCCAGCAAAGAGGTAAGATAGTTCCTCAGTGATGATGATTCTTGACGATGATGATTGATGAGGGTGTAGTGCGCCTTCTTCTTCGGCCTTATCGTCACTTCAAGCGAGGTGAGGGCCAAGCACTATCCCGTTGTGCATAAAAAACGAAACATTAATCATCGTGGACGAAACAGTTTTACTTACGATTTGGCGGTTGGTTCCGCTACCGATGGCAAGAGGGCCACCAGAGTCTCCGGGGCATGGACTGTTGCCACCGCTGGTGGCTGTACAGATTGTTGATGCAATGACAACATTGAAGGTTCTACGGCACACTTCGTTGGTTATGACCTGTAGGGTCACATGCCTCTTGGCCTGGTTTTGTGTAATGGCATGATCTGCAATATTAAAATAGTATGTTTTACACAAAGCTCGAATAACGTGACCTGTCACTAACGATATCGGAAGAAAACGGATTACTTACTGTCGCCATTACGACCGAAACCAGCGCAGACCGCCCATTGTCCAGCAAAGGCGTTGCTGCCAGCGGCCAAGTTGATGCGGTTGATGTTATCTGTAAACCAAATAAGCAGAATCATGGTCATGAAAAAGAACATTAGAGTTTGTTCTTGAAAACATTAATCTTGATAGCAAAAAAAGAGACTGACTGGTGAAGCCGACCCAGTTGTGGTTGATCACAGCGACATCGTTGGCGAGGGTGTGAGGAGTCCATTGAGGGTGCATGTGAACTTGTTGTGTGTTGACGCGAGTGCCGCCGCTGAACAGTCTGTTGGAGTTCCACACGAGGGTGAACTGGCGGGCCTGGTTGCGGCCGTCATTCCAGCAGTGAGCAGCAGTCAGCGAGCGGGTGTTGGATATCAGGGAAGAGCCGCAGACGGATTGACCGCCTGTGGTCATTGTGATCACAAGTCCACCCTAAAACACATAGGAAAAAAATCTATTTATATGTGTACGGATGTTTTAATTTAGTTTGTGGAAGAACTGTGAATTAGACCTAGAGCAGGGGGGTATAACTCCGCGCTTAAACTTTTATATTAGCCTACTGCTCGCGGCCCACTCCAAGAGGGCCATTGTCGAGGGTTATCATCGCGCCGACCGAAACGCGCGGCGTGTGCAAGCGACGAGAGCGCAGCGCGTGAACGTCACGAACGAAACGAGTCAGTCAAGCGCCGAATGCGAAACTGCATGCACTTCGTTTTTGATACTTAATTACTAACGTACCTACCTACCTACCAAAGTTTATTGTATTTTTTGTATACATATTTACATACTTAGTTGTATCGAAGTTTGAAATATGGCACCAGTAAAGAAAAAAGCTAAAAAATACTATTTTTTTTCACCCATCCCATAACTGACCCTTGCAAAAGTTGCTTAACCTCCGCAATCGTTGGGCCAGGCGCTATACCACTGCGCCATCGAGCTTCTCTAACTACTTAGAAATACTTATTATTTATGCTCTTTAAATATGCTCAGCTCACCTATTAGGTAGATTTATTTTATTTTATAAGTAGGTACCTATTATAGTAATTTCATTGTTTATTCATGGGCATAACGAATGTTTTCTATGATATCAGTAACTAGCGAGTAGCATCCCCGAAATGTGTCGGTTGAGACAGAGCTATGCGACAAAAAGAGACGCCTCTCTTTCTTCTTCGTAGGTGCATATAATTTTATCCACGCAGCGTTGTGCAGTTTGAAATTGTACTTTATTGCCGTGCAGCGAGAGTAGCTTATTATTTGATGGTCCTCGCGGGGTCGGACTTCTGTACGTTAGTACTATTATATATTCTGTGCCTAGAGCACAGAATACATAATCAAGTCCTAGAGTGCACTAATTTTCGTTGGGCTCCCTGCCATGCCATTGCACACAGTCGGTATTTTTGCGGTACCTACCCCGTCGCGACAAACCCTATTATTAGAAGCGAAATATTACTTGATTAGGTTAGGTACTTATTTTTTTTACTTTTTAGAGGTTTTTATTTAATTTTTATTTCATACTTATTAAATAACTAGTAGACCCATTCGTTTGGGAGCTACGACTACTTGCCACAGACAGATACACAGGATTACCACGTTAAACAATTATGACACCCCTATTTTTCCGTCGGAGGTTATGAACAATTCCAACTCTAGCAAAAATCGAAGGATAAGTATGTTGATACAATCGGGAGATCTATTGTCTGACCGAAAAGTGTGTGAATCTGCAGAGAGGTAAGATCGGTTACAAAGATAGTCTACTTGTTACATGGACAGAATCAGACCCGGGACCTGAAGAAGAAACTGCGTGCCATACGGCGCACAGAATAGAAGTACTACCGTCGTACGGTTCACACTCCAGAAAACTGTTTTGTCCGAGTGCTCCGCCGTGGTTCATAGACCGAATAACAGCCGCCTTTATTACACTATCTGATATACTCACCAAGTGAGGATGAGCACCAGCGTTGACAGCAGAGCCTCCGGCAATCCTACCGCCGTCGAAGTCCAAGCCTTGCTCCATCTGCTTGATGCGAGCTGCCTCAGCCATACCGTAGGAGCTGTGGTAGTACCGCCATGGCTCTTCGTACGCCACCGCCGCCGCCACCAACGCCAACACTAATAGTATAGTCTTCATCCTGAGACAAGTGTATAACAACAAGTGCTTATTAGATCACTGGCCGTTCTTTTATACAAAGTGCATTATCACAAAGCAATTTTATCACAGTGTATCATGTCGATAATTTGTTATGATTTATTATGTCAAGATAATAACTACATAAATCAAAATAATCCTTTAGAAATTGTTTGGAACTTATGTTTAATATACCTACATGTATGTGTGAGTGTAGTACTTAGTGATACAGTGCCTTTATTTCCGTTTCGACAGATTTTTATTTCGTTAAGTGCGTATTTGTGTTATTTGATATAGTTTTGTGATATTTGATATAGTTTTCCCTTATTCAATGTGTTTCATGTGTTTTCGATAAGTTTAGGTATAGCCATTGTTTGTCCTTTGTTCGATTTGTATTGTCTCACGTGCTACGTTGTTATGTTAATGATTATGTCAATCAGTAGTATAAGTTCGTGGGTATTAGTTTATAATTATTAACGTGGTGTTAGAAATTAAAAAAGCACTTTGCCTCACACTCGCAGCATATATGGATTTTGTTGCGAGTTTTTACGCGCCAAAAGTGCCCTTTTCGTGTTGGATTGGTGAAAAAAGTATTGAAGACTTTATTAAAAATTTATATAGTTTTAAAGGAAACCATAGTTATATTAAAATATCTCCACGCGTTCCCGAGATAACGGACAACAAAGTGATCTTATAAAGTTTCCGTTTTTTTCTTTTGAGGCACGGAACTCTAAAAATGCTTATAAGTACATAAACAAAAAAAAAATTGAATTAATATAAAAGAAAATTACATGTGGAGAAGAAGAAAGAATGTTAGGTGGATGTGTGGAGTGACGCATCAGCTCTTAAGGGGTCATAATAGGAAAACATGGTTTGCGCGGGCCATATTTTTATATAGAAAACGTAAAGTTGTAGTCACAAAAGAAAACATACGACAAGCTAAAGAGATTATCTAGTAGCTACAAGTATTAAATTGCGTTTAAACCTCACAGATAATTGTAAAAAAACAGAATATCATCAAAAGCGCTTGTCGCGGGTCATATTTTTGGCGTAAACAATAGCGGAAACGTATTGAATTCTACATACTTAACTTTATTTCAAGAAAGATAATTGTGCTAAAGATTATGATGAAAAAACAACCAAAACCATCGAAAAAGTGCAGAAGTGAGGTTATTTTCTATACTCTTTACACGTAAAGAAAAAGACAGGGACAAATGATTTCGCGTAACGGAGCCTTAATGACGATAATGGTGAAAGGTGATAACATAACAATTAAATACATTTTTAATAATAAATTCTAAGGTTTTATTTCAAGATCAAGAATATAGAGATAGAGCAATTTCAGTAGTTCACATCACAGTCTCCCCTGGATCCAGGTAGCGAACGATGTGACACGGGCGAAGGCGGCGGGGAAGCCGCGGGTGCAGCCGGCGGCTGATCCGAAGGACACGATACCGATCTGCGAAATAGAATAATGATTAGCATAAGAAATTCCCAAACTAAGCAGAACTTATGGCGACTAAATTAATAACAGATAGTATTCAAAAATAATTAAAACATCCATGACTCAGGAGGAACACTCATAAACAACATACGAGTAACATGTACCTATCAGAAAATTTGGACCTAACTGGGAAAATAGTTACTGTTCAAATAAATGATCGTCAAATCATCGTTGAATACACAATAATAACAATTAAATTAGGTACAATTTACATTGTAATGTACTAAATAAAAAAAACGTATGCTGTGCCTGCCTATGCGAGTAGGTATACATATTTCAATGTTTGCTGTCATTTGCATTTTATCAGCAATGCAAGGAGTGAAAATACACTTCTAAACTTGGTTTGCTGAGTGGACAGTTCTTTTCCTTTTCCACGGGAACCGAACTTTTTCTGGATGAAAGCTACCCTATGTCCTTTACTGTACCCCTCAATAATCATGATGATCGGTTGGGTAGTTAACATGAAGGCAACAAACTTACTTTTGCATTTATAATATTAGTTAGGATTCCGACCTTTTTGTATAAGTATATGTTCATTAGCAATTTTTGATGTCCCCACTGCTGTGGCACAGGCCTTCCTTATGGGTGGTAAGGAGGATGGACCATAACCCACCACGTGGACCTAATGCGGATTGGTGGGTGTTAACGACTGCAAATGCAGCCGGGACCAACGGCTTAACGTGCCTTCTGAAGCACGGAGGCATGTTGTATATTAAGAGTCATAAATAGTGGACACATCGCAAAACATAATATACTCACGAGTTGGCGGTTGGTTCCGCTACCGACGGCAAGAGGGCCACCAGAGTCTCCGGGGCACGGGCTGTTGCCACCGCTGGTGGCCGTGCAGATGGTCGAACCAACAATGTTGTTGCCGAAGGTGTTGGAGCACACGGCGTTGGTGATGACCTGCAGGTTCACATGCCTCTTGGCCTGGTTATTGGTGATACCAACATCTGAAAGGATATAATAACGTTACTAATATGGCTATAAATAAATACCGTTACTTAGGTCATTTATTAGATTAATATTTGGCCTATATGCGTGCAGATTGCAGTGTAAAAATAGAAAAGGAAATGAATCTGTCTATCCTTGATGCTTTTAATATCGTAAAGCAGGAACTTTGGAATTATAATATTGATGTCGCCTTACTGTCTCCGTTGCGTCCGAAACCAGCAGCAACGGCCCACTGTCCAGCGAAGTTGTTAGATCCAGTGGCCAGATTGATACGGTTGACGTTGTCTGTAAGGAAAGTGAGTCAATCCGTGAAAATCATTGTTAGAGATTCCAGTTAAACATTAAAAATACCTATAGACATTTGCATATCAGGATAGTAACGAGATAATTAGGTACTAACTGGAAAAGCCGACGAAGTTGTGGTTGATGACAGCGACGTCGTTCTGGATGTTCCATGGATTCCAGTTGGGGTGCATGACTACATTCGTGGTAGTGACGCGGGTGCCACCGCTAAACAAAAGAGCAGAGCCCCATACGACGGTGAACTGTCGGGCCTGGTTGCGGCCATCGCTCCAGCAGTGGGCGGCGGTCACTGAGCGGGTGTTGGTCAGCAGGGAGGAGCCGCAGACCGACGTCTGCCCTGTAGTCAACGTGATCACAAGACCACCCTGGAAGACAGAATAGTTCAACAAACACATAGTAAAATTATATTTTCACTTCTCATGCTCGTAAAGTTCGTCATTATGTTGGGTATAGGCTGCATAAAATCGCTTTTCATGCTCTAGAGCATAAAGTAAAATCTTCGTCTAAGTTCAGACTTTAAGACAAAGGTCGTCAGGTAAACAGCCACACGCAATTAAACTTCGTTAAACAAACTTGTTATTTTCTTCATTTTTATACATAATCCATGTTTAATACTTTTTTTTTTCAATTTTTGAAACCTTGATGATTTTTTTTTTTTCTATTTTTGATTAGTGGTATCAAATGAAAGGCCTTGATGAGCACATTCCAAAATTATATAATTTGTCACTCGAATTTAAGAAAAAAATTTTTTTTTTTTATTTTTTGAATATGGGTATCAAATGACAGCCTTTGATGAGCACGTCCCAAAAATGTGTAATTTTTCACAAAAATTTAAAAAAGAAAATTTTTTTTTTCAATTTTTGAATATGTATATCAAATGAAAGGCCTTGGTGAGCACATTCTAAAATTATATAATTTGTCACTAAAAATGAACAAAAAAAATATTTTTTTCTCACTTTTGAATATGGGTATCAAATGAAAGGCCTTGATGAGCACATTCCAAAATTATATAATTTGTCACTAAAAATGAACAAAAAAAAATTTTTTTTCTCACTTTTTGAATATGGGTATCAAATGAAAGGCCTTGATGAGCACATTCCAAAATTACATAATTTGTCACTAAAATTTAAGAAAAAAAAATTTTTTTTTTCAATTTTTTAATATGGGTATCAAATGAAAGGCCTAGGTGAGCACATTCGAAAATTATATAATTTGTCACTTTTTTTTCAATATTGTTGAAAAAAAAGTTTAATTTCCTATTTCCTCAATCGAAGTGAAAAGCAGAGTGTATAACTCGTACATAAAACCCATTTTACCCTCGACTTGACTATCCACCCTCGCCTACGGCTCGGGTGGATATTATACGTCTCGGGTAAAATGATGCGTTTTATGCACTTGTTGTACAATCTACTAATGATTTCGATATCAACACTTGTAATGATGTGATGATCATTCCATTATAATTATAGCGATGATAACTTTACCGTGATTGCTATGCCACTGACTTACTCTCTTTTTGATTCCATTTATCAAATTAGGGTCAATCAAATAGCTTAATTCTAAAATAATAAGCACTAACACACATTACATAATAATTAAGCAAAGAGCACCAATTCCAGTACTCTCCCTATTGACCTGACTCCTGATAATAAGTATTTACAGTCCATTTCTACTACTAGCCTACTAGCCAAGCAGGAGCTTGGATTTGGTTTGATTTGTTAACCATGGCGTTGAATACAGATGGCGTGAATGGTCAGAAAATTCACTTTACAAGAATATAGGTAGACAGAACGTTTCCAAATTGTATAAAGTGCAGCAGGATGATTCACGAGTGGTTACGGCTTACGGCCCATGAACTAAGAAAATATCCTCACCAAGTGTGGGTGAGCACCGACTGCGGCGGCGGAGCCGCCTGCGATCCTGCTTCCGTCAAAGTCCAAGGCCTGCTCCGACTGCTTGATGCGCGCGGCTTCAGCGACACCGAACGAGGAGTGGTAGGTCCGCCACGGCTCCTCGTAACCCGCCACCGCCGCCACCAACGCCAACACAACCACAAGAGACTTCATCCTTACAACTCCAAACGATAGATACCGACTAAGCAAATCATTCGCCCTTAAATATCCAATTCTAATCAATAATTACTATTATTTAAAGAGATAAAAGTACTCTACTAATAATCTATGATAACAAAAAAATATTACTATTAGTTTGTTTTTAATTACTGTCTGGGTTTTTTCACTAATACCAAAACAACCTATACCTACTTATTAATTTTAATACAATATTTGCCCACGGCACGAGGTAACGAGCGTACGTCAGATGTGATATAAACCATAATAATTGGTGTTTCAGTGGATGGGATGGGAACCAAGTTGCCCAAGGCAAGAATCTTTCGTCTTGGTTTAAACTGGGGTAAGTTACATTCGTTCTATTATTATATTTATTGAACAATAAAACGATTCTGATTATAAATTTATCCAAGTTATCATTTATTTATTTTTAACCGACTTCCAAAAAAGGAGGAGGTTCTATGTTCGTCTGTATATTTGTTTTTTTTGTTTTTTGTGTATGTCCACCGATTACTTGAAGACGGCTGGACCGATTGAAATGATTCAAACGTTATTACATTAGGTACACTCCCAAGTTGGTCCCATTTTTTAAAATTTGGAAATCGGTTCAGTACTTTTCAAGTAATTTTGAAAAAAGCATGAAAATAGTATGATTTTGTGTGAATTACCTCGATGATTGGTCGTATTACTTCTTTGTTTATGAACTGAATAAGATAACTATTTTTTTGTTGGAAGAGGGATATCTTAAGTGTAGTTTTTTAACCGACTTAAAAAAGGAGGATCTCAGTTTGACCCGTATTTAAGTATGTTTCTCCGCGATTATCTTACGTTTGGCTGAGCCGATTTTTCTACATATATAATATACCTTACCTACAAGGTACCTACACTAAAAATAAAAAAAATAAAAAATAAAAAGTTCGATTCCCGTCTGAGTATTGATCTGGTGCGAGTCGTATTTTTTCTAGTATATTATTTAGTATTGTGTAAAAATAGCATTGTGAATGCAAAAATCTCAAATTTAAAAATAAAAAATTGTTTAAAAAAATCAAAAAACCGGCTTCAAAAAACCTACCTCTAAAAAGCAAGAAATAATATTCGAAATAATAAAAATACGTCTATTGAAGTCGGGTGGGGCTGGAGTACAAATTCCTTTTTTTTATTCTATAAGCCCCACCCGACTTCAATAGACGTATTTTTATTATTTCGAATATTATTTCTTGCTTTTTGGAGGTAGGTTTTTTGAAGTCGGTTTTTTGTTTTTTTTTAAACAATTTTATTGTTAGAGGTACAATAACAGAATACAAACTATTACATTGCAATCTACATTAAAAAGCACTTTTTAAATTTATATCCCAATAACAATTGTACACAGCATTGACACAAAACAACAGTAAACAAATATTTAATTAACTCAATTTAATAAGCTAAAATGCTTTGAAAATTAATTTTAAAAAGAATAAATGGAAGCAATACGAATCATCCTTTACTTATGTTAGTTTTAAAATTAGGTGCCAATCGTTATTACAACTCCGCTGTTTCCTGCCTGAGCACAAGCCGTCAATTACCTTGCTTGACATTTCAATTGATAGACAAATGCTTTGATCCTTGATTGAATCAGATGTGGCGCTGACAACAGTTCAAAATAACAGGATAAACTATATAGATATTAGATGCTGAAATAACTTGCCGCTTGCAGATAATTAGATTGTTCAGCCTATTAAACTACTTAGTTGATCAATTTTCGGTTTTAAAATATATGGGGTATACTTACCACAGTTTAACAATGGTTATAGCAAGCAACTTTCTACAAGGAACAGAAGAACATCAAAATGTATAAACCGGTATGGAAATAAAATTCAAATACACCGAAGGTCGTTTAATTTTTTGTAACAAATCTTGTGTTGTGAGTTGTGAGTCACAAAGACAATCCTGTCACAACTTGTGACCCAAATAATCCTATGTGACCCAAATATATCAATGCCGAAGAGCGTTTCCAGTTCCACAGAAGCCTGGACGAGTAGGTATCATGATGGATTCCACATCGTTTTGTGATTGCGGATCATCGATATGTTTGTTTTCGCTTCAGAAAATAACTCACACGGGACCGGGTGGCGCTCGATCTGTGACTGATCCATATTTATTGTCTCTTTGATTTGTTACGCGACTGCCCAAAAAGGAGTGTATTGTGTTCAGGGTTCATGTGAACAACTGTTCAACTCCTAAGATATTCATTTAAATGGGATGGTTGGTATGGTGTTAATGGTTATAATAATGTGCATAAAATGCTTAAGATAACTCATCATATCAGCCGCACGACACCCACTGCTGGGTATAGGCCTCCCCTAAGGATCTCCACGACGATCGGTCCTGCGCTGCCCGCATCCAGCGGCTTCCCGCGACCTTCACCAGATCGTCGGTCCACCTTGTCGGGGGCCTACCCACGGAGCGCCGTCCGGTGCGTGGTCGCCATTCCAGAACCTTTCCGCCCCAACGGCCATCGGTTCTTCTCGCTATGTGTCCCGCCCATTGCCACTTCAGCTGAGCAATCCTTCGAGCGATGTCGGTTACTTTAGTTCTCTTGCGGATCTCTTCGTTTCTGATTCGATCACGCAGGGAAACGCCGAGCATGGCTCTCTCCATTGCACGCTGGGTGACCTTGAGCCTCCTTATGAGACCCATAGTTAGCGACCACGTTTCACTGCCGTAAGTCATCACTGGCAACACACACTGTTCATAGACTTTCGTCTTGAGACACTGAGGTAAGTCGGACGCGAAGATTTTTCGAAGCTTCCCGAATGCTGCCCACCCGAGTTGGATTCGACGAGAGATCTCTTTCTCGAAGTTGGACTTACCTAACTGGATTGCCTGTCCTAGGTATACGTAATGGTCAACAACTTCAAGTGTAGTGTTCCCAACATAGCTTAAGATAACTAGTGTATTTAATTTGATAAGGATTAATACTATATCCTTCTAAATAGCTTTTCAAATTACCGCTTTGTACTTGACAATTTTTTTAGAAGTTATAATGGGTTATATTAAGCTATTCTTAAAAGATAGAATATGCCATCGCGGACTTTTTTGTAGACCTATAAAAGAAAAACAATTCCATCATACACTATTTTTTCAATGCAAGCTCCCAGTTGGCTTAATTTTTGCCGACCTCTTCAACAATTATCGTCATATTTCTACCAATTTACATAAAACCTCAACTTATTATATACCTCAACCTTCCTCAGAAATCACTCGATCATTTGGTGAAAACCGCATGAAAATCCGTTCAGTAGTTGTAGAGTTTATCGCGAACTGACAAACAGAGAGGCAGACGCGGCGAGGGACTTTGTTTTATAATAATTATGTAGGTAGTGATTTATAATTTAATTTTTTTTTTTTTTTGTATTTTTATTTTATATAGGTACCTACTTAGCTGAACCTTTTTGGGAAGACGTTTTGCTAAATCAATTTGGTCTTTCTGTTTATGATTACTTCGAACGAAATATTATTTAAAAATAATTAGGTACTTACCTATCTAATATTATTTAAGATATAAGAAGGCGTGATAGATATAAAAAAAATTGTAAGGAGGTTCTTTATTGTTTGAAGATCCACACAACTCTTTGCTATCTTTGCGGACGCGCGGCGTGCCCTGCTTGACTTTGTTCCCGTCTGCAAGTCGGAAGTTCATTGACCCGGCGACCGTGACACGACCCCCTCTCGTTCTTGCAAGTCAGTTATTATTCCATAATAACTTATTTGTTCCAAATACAGTTTCGCCTTTTGTTAGACACCCGCTGCTGTTCCATCGAGTACCTATTTGCATACCGAATGCGAACATAATAATTGCGTGGCGAATTTTAGAGTAATATTGACAAGCTGTCTGAAGTTCTGAACCACTGTAAACTGACACGATTTTCAAGGATTCGCTTATGAACAAGTCGTCGGCCGCATTCACTTGACGGACACAATTTAAATTTAGGGCCATTCAACTCATAAATATTGTAGGTGCACCTTCGATCCTTAGAAGCTTCGACCAAGAAAAGGTGCACTGCACGCATGTAGGAACCGAACTAAAGATAGGTATCTATTTATAGAAAAACACATAATGCGTACTATACCTTTAAGTCAACCAGTGTTAAAACAGCCATGGATGGCGTCATTAGGGTGGTTGAACGATAAAATATTAATGAAGAACAAGCCATTCAAACGACTACCGTAAAAAATAACAGCCAAAAATTTCTCATCAGCCATCACCATTCAATTTCCATAAAGATGGAAGATAACCGTCGTCTGTTTCATCTCTAATTTGGCGGTGTTGCATGCAGATACATTCCCGCTCGTGTCTTTATAAGAGTTTTATTTATTTCTTCAAGCTTACGACTTTTATCCCGATATTTTTGTAGCAGGAAGGAAAAGTCCGAGACGAGATCAAGATTGTATTTATACTTCTTTCATCTTCATGCAATGTGTAAAGATTCAATCTTTGGAAATTGTGGCAACTTTTTATATCTTTGCTACAACTGAAAAGATTTTTGATATAGGTACTTAATTTTGTATAAGCAATTTTTTTTTGTTATAACTGTCATTGTAAGTGTAGCTTTAAATTGTCTAAGTACAAAATTTTGACCTAGGTAGGTAGTTGAATGAGCTTGAAAGAGCTTCAAAATGCTCCAATTTATATTCAGCCAGCATCAAGTTAGCATCCTAACTTACATCTTACCTCCCTTTCATTCTAGTTTCCTCTGAGCTGTTCGTTTCTCTATGCACAGTACAACACAGAACACGATCTTCTATTTAAGTTTGCATAGTGCTGAAACCGCTTGGGAATGCTGTTGCATTAGCTATTAAGGCTGATTTACATTGATACAGTTGCTGGCGCCAGCGTCACTGGATTGCAGCGCTGGACCGGCATAGGGTACTGAATCAACTTTGCGCGATACCACGCGTCGAGCTAGCTGACATGTTATATTTCTATAATTCTACGAACGAATGTCCCATAAACAAAACACTCCTCATTTCTATATAAATATATAAAATTAAATATGTTATATCAATAACACGTGGTGACTCTCAGCGGCGGGCGCCAGCGACTGACATGAACGTGTTTAATAGTGTTTATACAGATCCAGTGACGCTGGCGAGGGGCGCGGGGAATGGCGCCAGCAACTGTATCAATGTAAATCTGGCTTTACTCGTAGCTATGGCACGGTCAGCAACGAAAGTTGTTTAATACTTTAGTAGGTAGTTGTCATGGTAACATTTTGACTATGTTTCAAACCGTGAGACATCTGTAAAAAAAAGTTACTATGACAAAGCATCAAAGCGTTAAGCTACTTTCATTGCTGACTTTACGACTATGATGCTCTACTGTTTTTGCCAATGCAATTTCATTAACAACCACTGTTTCGCCTTCGCAAACTGCAAATTGTGTATTCTATATACCCATGGGCGTACCCAGGTTCTGGGCCAGGGGGGGGGGGAATCTATTGTATCGCCCCCAGGGGGAGGGCAAATTTATTGTAAATCAAATATATTGTATGGCAAATAAGTACTTTTATTGATTACAATTGATAGTTAGTTGGAGGTAAACAAAATCCAGGGGGGGCAGCTGCCCTTCCCTGCACTCCCTCGGTACGCCCATGTACCCTCTATAACATTTACATAGCGCACACTGAAAGTTTTGCACAACTTCTGGCAACTCACAAATATTTGAATAAAGAATGTTATGTTTTTTTGAAACAAAAATTGACCGGAAGTTGCGAGTCATTTGTTTTTTATCACAATGCGAACTTCGTCGGCTGTAGCCTTCGAGCATCGCGGCTTCTACGAAGGGAGGCGCCTTAGCGGATTTACTCTATCCAAGTTATTCTGGCATTTTTTGCGGGGGGGGGAAAGTGCACACAAGTGCAGTTCCGCACACTCACATACAAAAACAACACTGTAATGACGACACTCACACATAAAAAATAAAACAAAACAGCAAAAATTTGTGTACGGATGAGTCACACATCAAAATATGACACGTTTTTGACATAAAGAGCTGGGCTCAACTGTTGATGCAGCAATATCGATAAATTTCGAAAAAGGAATAAAGGTCAAACAAGAACAAACTCAAACATTTTACTACTATTTGTATTAATCTTTATTATTATAAATTACTATATCTTGTAAAGTAGGTGTACAAACATATCATTAATTTTAATATGAAAAGACAATCAGAATAACGAATAATCAGAATAATCAGTCTGACGCGATAACAACAATTTAAAAAAATATAAAAATATAAAATATAAATAATAGTATTTCTTCTTATAATTATAACTATAATAGTATTTCTAATCATGTTCTTAGGTTGATTTTCCCCGTATTTGACAGTTGACTGACAGTGACACTTGACTTACAACGACAGTTGACTGACAGTGACGGAGCGTAGGTTTGGAACGCAACCCGCGTTCCAAACCTACGCTCCGAGTGCAACCTAACCACAACCAAACGCTCTAACGGCGTTCCAAACATTAGAGCGTGACGTTCGGTTGACACAACCGTCCCGTTCCAAACGTCAGAGCTTTGCAACTTTTTAACCATCAAAATGGATGGTTGTAAACCCCTTTTAATATACTATATCTATGGTTGTAAAACACTCTGACGTTTGTCTATAGAAAAAATGACAATGTTAATTTTTATTTTGATGTTTTTGAGTCTAATTCTTATTTATCTATTTCTCGACATTTATCTCACGATGTCTGTCGCGCTCACATCATCATGTCATGCAAAAATGTTGCAAAGGCTGTAGCAAACACAGAGGAAATAATCACTACGTGTAGCAAAGATGAAATTAACGCGAAAAGATTTCAGGGTGTAATTTTTTATGATTTTGAAACTTCGCTTTCTCCGCAAGTTTGCACGGCTTCACTTCTAAATGCTTTTAGAAAAGAAAGCACCTTATTTCAGTTTCGTAAAGCATTGGTATGCAGGATGTAATCGTTTTCTTGTCTCTCCTATGACGAAATTGGTGAAGGTCGGCATGCACATGTGACATCCTATTGCACGATGACATTTGTTCAGTGCATACCGCGATGAGGACAAAGTCATTTTCGTCTCTGCAAAAGTTGGAGTTCCATGATTTTATACCTTACATCTTGCGATTTCTTTACTGTACTAGAATTTAAAGATACGATGAGAAATTAGCCGTGATAGCGTATGTTAACATTACTTATGTTAAAAATAATAGTTTGAACGAATCAAAAATGTTTTAAAATGTAATGGTACTGTGACACGCAATAAACATAAAATATGTAAAAGTTTACATACAAAAATATAGTTTTATTTATGAGTTGCGGAAAACTTTCAGAGTGGCCTACGTAGTCTTTTGCCTCTACCTAAGAACAATAAAACCTAGAAGCCGAGTCTGCGTTCGTAAAGTGAGGCAGTGAGACAACTCAGAATCATTTTAATTTGTTTGTATTATTTATTCGTTATTTAGGTTCAATTACCTACACTACCTTATTACAAAGTTAATATTGTAACTAAAGCGAATTGAAAATATTGAGTTTGACAGTTTTGACAAGAAAACTCTAGTTACAGTTGAATAGTGAAATACTATCGCTTCTATAAGTACGACGATAGTTTCAACTTTCATACTTTTCAGGGAAAATTTAATGTATTGGTAACATATTTTTTTACTGTGTTCGTTTCGTCGAGTCGAGCGTAAACACAAGCACCTTACGCACACATAAATATTATTCTTGCCTCACTTTTGACAGACCGCTTTGTATGGACTATCGTTCTAGGTGTTATTATTCTAAGTCCACTACTATTTATACATCACTTCTGTCGCATAAAGGAAACATGAAATTATTTCTGTCGGCTACATTAATTTCGTGCAAGGTAAATAGACTTCGCCAGGAAAACTCTCTCAGTCGGAGTAAAAGTTTGAAAATGGTCATATCGCGCGGGATTCTCAAGTTTGCAATAACGTTTTTCTGAAACTTAAAAGTAAGTTTCCATTTTCGGTCCGTAAATTTGGTAGAAAATACTTTATTCCTTGAAATTTTTAGTTCAGAGATAAGACTCTAAAGACTTTTGTTTGGTTTTGATTTTGAATTCGTATCACGAATTCATCAGTATTTTTACTTAGAGATTATGTATTGTTTTTTGTCACCGAACGAATGAAAGGCGAAGCAAGTTTTTTTAGACCCAAATACAGTGGTAATTAAATGTGAATGAACCCTAACAGCCCTTTCAATAAAATAATTAAGGATGTCGATTTCGTTTTGTTACGATAGAAAATTATTTTGTAATACCACAGATAATATATTACTAGGTAATACCTAGTGAAATCTATTTTATTTACAGAATGTTTATGTTATTTTTATTTATTTATTAATTATTTTATTATTACTTCAACAACTTATTTCCCGTTTCTCTTGTTTACCTCATACTTAATTTTTATTCACTTCGTCTTTTTTATTTAAAAAAATTTCAATCTCTGTGTCAATCATTATTATGCCATACATACTCGTAAATACCTCAATACCGCTAGCCGCTACCTCAATACCGCTAGCCGCTACCTACCTATACGTATTTTGTTTCATAGATCTTGCTCGTATTACACCCACTAACTCAAGATTGTGTTGGTGGGTGTGTTAATTTATTATTGTAATTTGTTTTCCTGATTTGATTAATATTGCCAAGAAATGTAGTGTTCTTGAGAAATGCGGTGAGATTAACAAGTCCGCAATCACTATTGTTCCTTATTAATGAGGGAAAAGAACGCCATTAAATTGGAATTTAATAATCAATCAAAGAAATGTTAGTCATCGTGTTCTTGCTCTCTCAGAATATTTTCATTATCAATAGTTTCTTATTCAGTGTTGTCCTTACTTTGACTAAGTTGACTTATCATTATCACTCCACCATTCGTTTTTGATTGTTTACGTGTACTTTATTTTTTTTTAACGCCGACAATTTGTTTACCCGCATGGTTTCTTTTAAATTTTCGTACTTTGTTAAATGAGAGTTCACCAAAAAAAGATAATGCATTGAAATTGGATAACTCTCTAGAAAATAAATCTCATCTGCCATCTTGAACATTATTACGGACTGAGAAGCGATTTTGACCGTACCGTACATCGAACCTTCAAGTATATTTTTAGGCTGGACAAACAAATACTAAATCGGTTTGAAAATGCAAGAGTATTGCGACAGCTTGGTGCAGTGGCAGCGATCCTGCTTCTTAAGCCAAGGCCAAGGGTTCTTGGTTCGAAATGATTTGTGTGATTGTCTAGTCTCGAATATTTATTTCATCATCATTGTATCAGCCGTAATATTTATTTTCCTTTGTTTTTGTAAACAGATGAGGCGGCGCGTGGTGTTGGTCGCGGCGCGGACGGCGAGGTGAGGCGGCGGCGCGATGGACCACGCGGTGAAGGCGATGTCGGCGCGCGGGCCGCTCGCGCGGCTGGTGGCGCGCCGCCGCTTCGAGTCCGCCGAGCTGGAGGAGCTGTACGCGCGGTACGCGTGCAAGCTCCAGCGCACATCTGTGGGGTACGCGCTCGCGCTGTGGGCTGCGCTTGCGGCGGCTCTCGCGGCCGTTGAGGCCACCCGTGGCTGGCGCGCGGCACCGCAGGTATGTATTTGACTGATATAAACACCTTGGGATAAGAGACCTATGAATGGCCTGCGTAACTAGTATTGGTGACAGTGTATTTCTTTTAAAAAGCTTGCTCGCAAGTACTAGGTAACAACTATAAATGTCGTATAATCTTTACGTTGGGCGTTCTCGTTTAGTTAGTTTGATGAACTCACTCATAGACGTTAGTGATGTATTAGCCCCTATTCATTTAATCAGTCTAATATTTTGTTGCCCTTGTCAGGTGGGTGTGCTCAGCGCACATGCGGTGCTGTGCGGCGGGCTGGCGTGGTGGTGCGGGCGCGCGGGCGGCGTCGCCCCCGAGCGCCGCTTGCCCCGCGCCTGCTGGCTGGCCCTCGGCGGCGGGGGCGTCGCGCTGGCCGCCACGCTGCCCGCCTGGGGGCCCGGCGCCGCCGCCGAGGGGGCGGCCCACGTCGTCTGGGCGGTCTTCGCCGCGTACGCTTTACTGCCTGTCGGGGCCCCGGTCGCAGCCGCCTTTGGGGTGCTGCTCCCGACGGTGCACACCATCGCTGCGGCCCTCGTCGCCAACCGATTCCCTTACCACGTGTGGCAGCAGGTTAGTACTTAGCTACTTACTTAATCCTGACTAAACCTGGCATAAAACTTTATACTATCATTTATATATCTTCACAGTTCACTTCAAGAAAGACTCTAGTATAGCCATGGCCTCCAGTTTGACATACCTACACTTGCCATCCTTTGCTGGGGCTGGGGCAATACAAATTACTTCGATGACTGCCTTTGTACACGACTGTAAAAAAGTGTATTGTGTTCAGGTTCATGTATGTTATTAAGCCTGATTGGTGGTCTTCTGTAATGTAGTCTACTGTCTAACGGTTAAAAGATTCAGATACACATTGATTAGGAGGTTATTATACTAGTGGCTCTATGAGCTGAGCTATGTTGTTTTATGACATTTTTCGAAATGGTAGACATGTTTTTTTTTCGAATGTTTTCGAATAGGTAGGTAACGAATTTAAGAATAACGGAGTAGACAAAAATCTATTTAATTAACTAATTTCACAAGTATCGACTGAAAAATGCGACCTGTAGAGGTGAACAGACGGACAGACATACGAAAAATTTTTTGCTCAAGCTGAAACGGAGACGCTTCGCGCTCGCTCGGTCAATAACGTATTTTACTAGTCAAGTACAAACAAGCGATTAGTAATACGTTCGCTGTTCTCGTTCACGGTGGAACTAATGACACGTTCCTAAGGTGGTAAGGTAACACAGATTATACAACGTGATCATGAATAAACGCAAAACCTCTTAGGTAGTGATTGTGCTCATGAATATGAACAATTTTTACTATGGGGCCAACTCTGCAACTCAACAAAAAAAAAATCTGTTTCATACAAGTTGTCAATGCCTACTCGACCAGAATGTATGAAGCAGCAGATTTTTTTTGTTGAGTTGCAGAGTTGGCCCCATAGTAAAAGTTGTTCATGAATATTCATGAGCACAATCACCACCTAAGAGGTTTTGCGTTTATTCATTAACACGTTGTATAATATGTGGTAATTTAAGAAGCCGGGAAAGCTAATTAATCTGTGGCTTGGCTTGGCATTGACCTTTCCTGACAGCTAATCTCTTACATTACAATAAAGTAGCTGCAGTGAGCTGATGGTTCTTTTATGGTTACATAACAGTTACTAGTCACCAGTTTATCTAGATTAGGGTGTCATCTACTACAGTTTTTGTATGGAGCAGGGTCAATGTCAGATTACTGATAAGTAGGTAGGTACATAACATGCTACTAAGTTATGGATATTTCCTAGGAAAGCCTTCTTGCGACTTATGTTCGGTTTAAATACTTAAAAATGTAAAAATATGCTTTAGCTTGCCTAATAGTTTTAGTCGTTAAATAGCAATTTTAAAATGTTAGGAATTTTTATGTTTCTACCTGTCCTTGCACAGGCAGAAAACTATTTATAAATCGTTATAATTCAAAATATAAATTGTTGAAGTGAATTTAAGTATAATCACCTAAAGTACGAAATAAAACAAAATGTAAAAAGATACAAACAAAATATCTTAAGGAAAAATACAGCAATATACTTAAAGGAAAAAGAAAACAAAATCTTAAATTGAATAAAGATCATTATTTTACCTAATAATAATTTTCCAACCTAAGTCAGAAATAAACGGAAAAAAACCTTAATAATGTCGATCGAAGGTCAGCTAATTCGATTGCGAGCTGCAGAAGGTCGCAGTCGCCTTGGCTCGGCCAAGGGTCGCTCCACCCCGGCGCTACATAGCGTGGCAAGCCCCGTCGCGTGACCCTCTGTCTTACGTCACGCCTAGCGCCTAAACAAACGTAACCTTCCCCATAAAGCTAGGTAGTACAAGCCACTTGTATTTACTTCGCTAATTTCCGTTTAGTGCTTTGCTCAGTTTATTAGGTACTTGACCTGTGGCCCTACCATGAGTTGATACAAAAAAATACCGTAAACTATCGGATATACTGCTCACAGTCAGTGCGAGTGAAAGAGACAAAACGATAGTTTACGGTAACGTAAACAGTTTGCATCAACTCATGGTAGGGCCACTGGACGCTGGACGGTTAGAGAAAACTTCGTTGTTAACAATCTATCTATACTTACTTATTTGTCATAACATAAGAATGTTTTCTCACAGTTAGCAACTTTGTTGAAGCTATAAATGATATTGTTATTAGGTAACAAAAATTTTATTGTATGTGATGTGAGTCATTCTTATATGAATAGATAGTAAATCAGTAAACACATTTGATGTAGAAATCATAAAAGCTGCGAATAAAGTTTCGCATTACTGCCTCCACAATAAAAGTTGGCCTCGAGACTCCTCAATTCATATTGCTTTACACTGGATTTCGAATATTATTGCTTTTTAGTCTGTGTTCTGTCTGTTGTTTGTGTTATTTATCATAAATCCTTGAAAATCTTTTGATTTGTTTTGTGTGGCTGATGGATCAAATTATTATTTCCTGTTTTTGTAATTATTCAAGAAGTTATTGAGGATAAAGTATCTGGTTAAAGCTTTTTTGTTTGATTATAACAAATGTACACCAGCCCAAAAATGTGTTGTAGTTCGATATTTTGCTTAATTATTTTAATAGGTAACTTAGGGCTGATTTTAAAAATCCCCAGTTAACAGATATCAATCAGTTTAAATATTAACTAAGGGCTGATTTTTCAATGCCTAGATAGAGCTTTATCCGTTTGATAGTGTATTATTCTGCCAAATTGAAAACGCTTGTCATTCATTTGTCTGTCATATTTTTTAATGACTTTTATTAGATTTGGTTATTATTTAAACTGACTGATATCTGTTATCTGAGCATTGAAAAATCAGCCCTAAATATAATGAAAGTCATTCAAAAATGTGACAGACAAATGAATGAGAAGCATTTTCAATTAGGCAGTATAATACGCTATCAAACTGATAAAGCTCTATCTAGGCATTAAAAATTAGTCCTTGGACTATTCATGTGATGTTTTCACAAGTTTCTTCTTTACGCTGAACAAAACACTTTGTTGTAACACAACACAACAATGCGCAATGGAATATGATCGACTGTCACATTTGTTGAAGTTATTAAATTAGTTTAAGGTTAGCGATAATAAAACTTAATCCCACGGCCGCATATTATAAGGTTTTTTTCTGACAGAAAATTTCTGGCGCCTGCCTGCTTAAAATATATTCGTTTTAGACCCCCCCATCAGAAACTTCGCTCCGGCTTAGTCTGTATTTATTTCGCGGTACATCTAATAGTTTTTAAAAACATTCCTCCCGCCAGTTTTATTGCGAAGTTCGTCATCGCTTCAGCAAAATATGTAACTTTTTCTAAAAGAGCCATTGGCGTGACCAGTTACTTCTCAGGTACAAGTACCTACTCCAATTAGTAAACCGCCACCGGCCGTGCCCTCTGTTAAACCAATTTCGTTAAAATAATTAATTCCGGTTTTGGTCACATTAGTTGGTCCTAATCAAAATGTTTGATCTCTTTATAATGTCTTTAGATTTAAACCGATGATATTGTGTGTAAGAAGTTTATTAGTTACGATTTACTCTATCCATTTTAAGAAATCAAAATCGTATCCTAAATAGAAATCAGAGCTGTTAAGATCTTGAAACCACAGCTTAAAACCATCCTTTGTTGGATCCCAACTGCGATTACTTCTTCTGGCTTTTCTAAAATAGCTCTGATAAAGTTTATACCTACTACATCTTTTATTTAATAGGTACCTAACTTATATTTCCTAGAGAGAGAATGTTTAGTGTTTTTTAAATGTCAATCTCATTAGTGCTGATACATAATGTTGATTTGATTACTCGCTCTAAGTACCAGGCGCCGCCTTCCGTATCAAGAGGATCTATAAATAGGACAAAGATATAAATGTTTCAAACACCATTAAAGTTGTCTGAATTTACTGTCAAATACACCAATAAAATGTTTGAGGTCACTGCCCACTAAATCTTACAAGAGACGATCATTGAGAGAAGCGGCGAGATATAAACGAGCTGATCGTTTTAATTTTTACATAACTCCGCTTTCAACCGTGGTGGGTTGACTATTTACTCCAGTCCATTTAAACTAAAGTACAGGTCATTTCTTTCCTCAGGAAATAAATAACTTGGACGGTCATAATATTATCTGAAGTTTTTTATTTTTATTCTGTCTAATAGAAAAAGCTTAATTAAATAACAGTTCGTTGCTTATTTAAAAAACAGTTAAACATTTGAAGAACCTATTAAGGTTTGTTTATGTTTTCATAGTGAATAGTGCTGATTGCTAATTGTGTTTGCTTTCTGGCATGATAAATACTAATCCATTGAAGTGGAAGGTTTCAGTAGCTTGGTGATTAAATGTTGCTTGTGCATGATATCATTTGCGTATAGATCATTCATTAGCGGCATCTGGTTTGTGTATCCTGCACTCCTGGGAGGGATACTGTGCAGCTGTTAGTTTAATTTTCTATTTATAAGTGAAACCGACGCGTTTAAAACTTGGTTTATCTTCATCGAGGTTGCAAATAGTTAATTTAACAAATTGATGTTTTATGTACGTACTTATATTTACGTTAATAAAATGATTAAAAGTGACAATAATTTTTTACAATTGTAACCGGAAGCCGACTTTTATCGACACAACAGTCCATTTGACGTGAATACGGCACACGCTCTTTTATCAATGTAATTTAATAATCGATCTTTACAATCGACTGACACGGCTTCCGTTGATTGCTATCAATGTTGAGTTCATATTATCTGACATACCGGGTGTAACAAGACCTTCAACAAAGCCGAGGTCTACGTATTCTGCCCATCACCAGGACCATTTCTGTTCAAAATTATTGCTGGGAAACGATTATAATTTTTGGTGTTAAAAAAGCATTGCATACACACCACGCAATGTAACGCGTACAAAAGACCGCGCCTGCGAGTGTATGCTACACAGCTGCGTGCGGCCGAGTTGAAAGGCAACGTTTATGTGCGTGCTCATGAAATACCTTGAGTGATGACGCTTTGAAGCCATTGTTTGTTACAAAATACATAAAATTTTGAAAATGTTATGTTGACAAAAATTAGGAAATAACGATTAAAATATGATTTCATAATAATTTTGTTTTTTGACTTTTCCCTACAATAACTTATAGCTATTGGTTTCCCAGGTATAGTCTAAAAGACAAAAATGATCCTGATGATGGGCGGAATGCATGGACTTCGGCTTCGTTGAGTGTTTTGTTACACCCGTTAGGTAGTCCGACCAAAATTGGGTCAACGAGTCATTCAATCTGTGACTCTGTGTTTCAGTAATAAAGGCATTGTATGAGAGCACAGATAGAGACGATTGGAACCAATTTAATGTGGTTGTGTACACTACGCTTTAGCGATCTCAAGTGCTCATATTATACTTTGTCGCGTGTCAGAGGTTGGATTAGATGGAACGTAAGACAGACCTATCCTAACAGAGTATACAGGGTTATTTGTAAAACACCAACAACCTCGCAGGAGTAGATTACTAACATCATATACTACAACATTTGTTCTACGACTTTTCCAAAAACAGACAAAAAAATGAACTTTTCGTACAAAGCTCAATCAGCTGTTCGGGTAATAATGTCAGTATGGAAAGTCGGAAAAGTTGCAGAACAAATATGTTGTAATTGTAATCATATGATGTTAGTATTCTACTCCTGCGAGGTTGTTAATAACCTAGGATAATTAATTAAAAAACAGCAAATTGAAGAAATTATTTGAATATAAATATTAGTTTGATTTTCACGTTTCGAGATTTGTTTATATTTACAAGATGATCGAATTAGTTTCTACCCACAGGCCATACAAGTTATACTACAATATCTACCTTAGGAATCCTACGATAGACTGTTCTGTGAATGTATGATTGGTCATGGAACGCTTGCCGTTTTTCTTTTGTTTTGCCTCGGCAAGAAATTACTGCTGTCCGGCTTTCGTAATTCGAGCGAGCTTTGTTTGTCAAAAATATATTTGAGTCTTGAATAACTTTTAACTTATCAATTTATAATCTCGCTAGCTCGGCCAAGGACCGGTGGACAAACAAATAATGGAGTGGACATATTGCGAAGACCTACCAAACCTTAATAATGTGGCAATGTATTTAATGACTCCAAATAAAGTTTGAATGGGGTCCTACAAAACAATGGTATTGTTTACTTCATTAGGTTAACACCTACGAGCAAACATTTTTTTATTCCTCCATTACACCACACATACCCAAAATAAAAGAGCTTTTACTACAAAAAAAGCTATGTCAATCTCGGCGCTAAATGAAATGTAACAAATACATAGCAATACATTTAGATCATCAGTTATCAGTTCTGCCCATTTCATAAGCCGCTGAGTTCATGGCATGCTACAGCGAGCTTAAACGAAGAATAATGGCCTCCTTTCGGGGAAGCTAATCAAGTGTAACTTTGGAAAATTGATGAGAAATGGGCTACCCTGGTCTAGTCAAGTGGTTCCCCGGTTTGAGGATAGGAATACGATAGCCGATAATATAGAAGCAAACTGACGATGACGCAGTCACTGAGGGTTAAGGCAAACTCAACCTTTTCTTTTTTTTTAAAAAAGGTAAGTACTTTTTTAAGTTGGTGTGAAGATTTTTTTTCATTTTATTTAGAAAATATGTTGGAATAAACAAAAATAAATCACAAAAATAAATCCATCTCGTTTCAACACAATATTCGATCTCTTTCTAACTTGTAAATATTAGTTTTTATATACGAGTCCTCTATAACCACTTTGGATTGCATCCCCCGAATTCCTGTAGTTTACTGCTCGCTAAGCTCTGTGTGGAATCGCACGCGTATAATATAACACACCTTCCGAGTTCAAATAAATAATAAAAAACTCTTTAAACTTGAACAGTTGTATCCTTTTGGTTTCCCTAAACCTAACAAAATACAATACTAAATTATATACTAGAAAAAATACGACTCGCACCAGATCAATACTCAGACGGGACAGCATTTATTGATCTGGTGCGAGTCGTATTTTTTCTAGTAAATTATTTAGAATTGTGTTAAAATAGCATTGTGAATGCAAAAATCTCAAATTTAGAAAATACAATCTGAAAACTTACGTGTTTTACAATGCATAAGAAAATTCATTTGTAAAATCATATTGCAAGCGAACAGGATCTGTTGTGCAAAACAGTTTTCTTTGTTTTCCCCGTTTCCCCTACACCAAGCAAAATTATACGTATATGAGTTTGGAATCTAGTCCTTTATTCTCTCGAGACTGTCCCATTCAAAACATTCATGTGACAACGGAACATGACACCGGCTCTGTTAAACAACATTGTACACATACTTAGTATAGTGTACGTTTATGAATTTTATTAACACTCCACTACTATACAGAGGTCATGCTTGAAATAATGACGCCATCGACTGGTTAATGTATTTAAATTTTTTAATGTATGACCTACGGTGGAGGGAAAAACTCAATGTTTGTTGTTTTGTTGTGGTGCGGGAAGTTTTTATGGACAGTGAGATATCGCGACTTACATTTTTAGTTTTGTAAACCATCAGGTTAAAAAAAAAAACACTTTAATTGTAAAAAAAATATTTGAGTACTTATTTAATTTAGATTCATCATGATTAATACACTTTGTTTCAGTACCCGATTGTAGAAATAGAAAATTCAACTTCAAAACAGTTAAACCGTCGCAAAAAAAAATAGGTAGGTACTTAATAGTAGATTATACAACAAGTGAAAAAAAGGGAATTTAGTTCGAGGGACTAAGTTGGATCCCGAGAGTAGCGAAGGATTCAAGAGTAGAATCCTGAGCGAAGCGAGGAATACAAAGGACCGAGATGAATTTTTTTTTTCACGAGTTGTGTACTCTACTACTTTTTACCATCGACTGCGAGAAAACAAATAGCTGTACTTATACCTATAGTAGGTATTTATAGGTTATCAGATTTTGATATTTAGGTAGGAAATCGATAATATTTAAAACATTAGAAAAATTAAATAGGTAGTGAAATTAGAAATTTTGAAATTTTCTAATGAACTGTACGCGCGCAGGCTTTAGAAGTGTATATGAAATTAAAAGCTATCCATTACATAAAACAACCACGATAAGAGGGAGATTACATGATCAGTCAGTCTGGCATCAGTCCATGCCATCAATCTGTAGACTTCGATTTTTTTCCAGACCTGATGATCGTACCCTGAAAAAAAGGACTGATGCCACATAGACTGAACATCTAATCTCCCTATAATAGATAAAAAAGAACCCAAAGCAAAGACACTAAAAAGAACCAATAGATAGAAAAGAACCCAAAGCTAAGACACTAAAAAGAACCTAACTAAAATTGTATAACCTATGGCTTTATCTATGGAATAGCTCCATCTTTCTGGACGTTTTTTTTTTGTACATAATTCATATGATGCGCGCTTGTTCCAAATTCAAAATACTTTTATTCACTCGGTGAATAAAAACGCGTTTTATTCACTGTTATCAATGAATAAGACGCACTTTTTTGAGTGGCGATGGTAAAAAATAATATCTTAATTCTTACATTTTTGGTTGTCTTGATAGATGTATTACCTTATAATTTTAAAAGTTCGGGTGGATACGTATTCTCGTAGTAGATAATATGCCATAATATTCATCAAATCACGTATTATTTCAGATCTTGCTGTTCAAATGCGGCGTATAAAAATATTTGCAAGTGTTAGTGGTCAATCCAACAAAATATACTCCAAGAGCACTAGAACTGGTTGTTTTGTGCTCTTGGAGTTGGAGTTGGTATTTAAAAGAGAACGTATGTAACGTAACGTAACGTTAAAATATTTAAAATACATATATATTTATTTCCCAAAAACACAGAAAAAGGCATAATTATAATATTTATAATTACCCAGCCTCCACACTAGGCTAAGCCTGTCGTGGAGGTGGAGGTAGGGGAACGTTTATTATTTACACATTAGATTTACAAATACAAATTTTAACGTGGATAACAAAATAACCTCTATTGACACTAACTAAAGAATGAAAGCGCTGTGGTAGATGAAGTGTGGTGTGGTGTGCATGTGTGCAATTATACTTGACAATTTTTATCACCTTAGGTTAGGAGCAATTTGGCTAAAATGGCTTTACTCGGCTTTTTTATAAAGCTTTTTAAAGTATAAACTAATATTATGATTTCTTTATGACAAAAAGTAAACGAAAAGGCCATTGTCTGCTACCTATTTACATTTAAATTAAAAATATACGGATATTTTTTATCTTGCTCTAACCGTTAACCGTTACTTATATTATGTATTCTGTGTTATAGCTAAGGTTACCCTTATTATTCTTTGTGCTACCATTATAAAATAACCAGGTAGGTATCTTAAAAGATTAATAATATTTTTTTACCATCGCCACTCAAAAAAGTGCGTCTTATTCATTGATAACAGTGAATAAAACGCGTTTTTATTCACCGAGTAAATAAAAATATTTTGAATTTGGAACAAGCGCGCATCGTATGAATTAGGTACAAAAAAAATAAAAGGTGCTGAAAGTATGGAGCTATTCCATAGATAAAATTATAGTTCTACAATTAAATGACGAAAATAATCCCGCCAATTTTATTTAGGTTCTTTTTAGTGTCTTATCTTTGGGTTCTTTTCTAAAAAATATCCCGCTAGGTCCTTTTTAGTGTCTTATATTTGGGTTCTTTTTTATATATTTGAGGGAGATTAGTTGTTCAGTCTTGCATCAGTCAGTTACGATCTTCAGTCTGTAAAAATTCAAAGTCTATACAAACTGATGAAGTGGACTGATGCCAGACTGATCATGTAGTTTCCCTCTTAGTTATAGCTCGGTGGCGCAGTGGTTTAGCCCCTGGCCCAGCGATTGCGGAAGTTAAGCAACGTTCGCAAGGGTCGGTCATGGGATGGGTGACCAAAAATGTATTATCTCGAGCTCCTCAAGGCACGTTAAGCCGTTGGTCCCGGCTGCATTTGCAGTCGTTAACACCCACCAATCCGCATTGGGCCCGCGTGGTGGGTTATGGCCCGTCCTGCTTACCACCCATAAGGAAGGCCTGTGCCCCACAGTGGGGACATCAAAAATGGCTGATGGACAACTATAAATACTATAGGTACTGCTATTTTTTTTTCTCGCAGTCAATAGTAAAAAGTAGAGTACACAACTCGTGAAAAAAAATTTCATCTCGGTCCTTTGTATCCCTCGCTTCGCTCAGGATTCTACTTTTGAATCCCTCGCTACGCTCGGGATTCAACTCTAGAATCCTTCGCTGCTCTCGGGATCCAACTTAGTCCCTCGAACTAAATTCCCTCTTTTTTCACTTGTTGTATAATCTACTATTATTTGCGTCATATTTGTACCTACATGTGATGTGGGACCTAACATACATCCTAGATAGCTCCCAAAGGAATGCAATAAGATTTTAATTTTAAATGAGTGTTGTAATGATTCGAGCATAATATCTCAATTAATCAATTGAACTAACAAACAATTGTTAGTTCAATTGATTAATTGAGATATTATGATATTATGATATTGTATAAATAGAGCTGACTAACCCGTCACATCTGCATGGAATTTTATCTCGTTAACTAATAGCTCCCATTTCTGTCCGTCTGTCTGTATAAATAATGTTACTTTGCATGAAAGATCAAGTAAACTTCTAGATACCTAGTTAAACAAATCAGAGATTGATTGATTGTAAACATAAACTTTTTGTATTGCAAATGAATCTAGAAATACATTTGAATTTTTAGATTTTAGCATTCACAACGCTATTTTTATATATTAAGTTACTTAATATAACTGAAAAAATATTAAGTAACTTAATAGAAATACATTTACTTATTTCTAGTGATGTAGGAAAACACACCCGAAGGTGCTTTTAATCTGTGGTTGGTATTGTAGAGCTGTAGGCTATGTTAAAAATATTAATATAAGATTCTTGGTCCCCTTTATTAGATAAACGAGATACAGGTCACAAAAAGAGTGTCGGCTCGCCGGCTCGACTGACCCACTGGCGGTTCTTTGCACAATCGTTATTTTTTCGTTATAAATATTCTACAGAAATAGGCGCAGGGTGTAGCTGTTTTAGATTTTGAATTAGTGGCCAAAAATAATTCCTGCGCCGTGTTTTTGTGTTTGCAAACATAAAAACAATGTTTTGCTAACGTGTTAGGTTGCCTAATAATTCAAAAGGTTATCATTTTGCTTTTAAATTATATTTTGACATAACAATGTATAATATGGTTTGATATTTTGGTAATACGCAAATAGAAAAAAAAACTCTAATTATTAACACTTTAGTCGCACTATATTTAAACGGTGACTTACGCTTAAAAAATATTTTATAATTTTTATTTTCCCCAAAGAAAGTTCTCGCATATTTTTGATATTGTATATGAAATCTGACATTTTCAACAAACGTTTTTCTGTTGGCCAAAAACGTTGGTCAAAACGTGGCGGTTAAGGTGTTATTATTATTACCCTTTTTTGCTTCCTAATTTTGCTTCCACGATCGCTGAAAACGACGAAACTATTGCTTCCTCCTATTATTAAACCACAACAATTTCTCATTATTGATACTAATAATACGCTACAGATGACCAAAGACAAAATGAAATGCTTAGTTGTCACAGAACTGTGCCAACTGCCAACTCTTGAAATAAATCTTGTTCATGGTATTAACCATAATCAGTAGTTACGTATTGCAATTATTATTAAATTTCATTGTCAGTTTGCCCCAGATGCTACCTTTCAGATTGCAGCTCATACTTGCACTGATGCTTATATAGACATACCGCCTAATCTTTCGTGTCAGTGTGCAATTCTTGAACGCGTTATTTCTATTAAGTATCTCGGAGTCTTATTAGATCAGACATTTACCTGGATCCCACATATTCAAATGTTAACGGAGAGGACACGCAAATTAATTTTCATTTTTAAGACACTGCGACATTTTGCCGATCAGAAATTACTAAAAACTGTTTACTATGCGCTAGTACAATCCATCCTGACCTATTGTATTAAAGCATGGGGGGGAGCCAAAAAATCACACATTCTAAAAGTAGAACGAGCGCAACGTGCTGTTCTTAAAGTTATGTTCTTTAAGCCTTTTCGTTTCCCCACAGTCCAGCTTTATGCGGTATCGGAAGTACTATCGGTGAGACAGCTCTTTATACTAGAAATTATTTTATCACAACATAAGAAACTAGAATATACCACCAATCAACCACAAAAACGTCGAAATTACACAGTCTTTCCAACTCTTACATCCAGAACAGTTTTTATACATGGTTTTCCTTTCTACATCAGTCACTTTTTATATAACAAAATTAATCAAATTCTTAAATTCCATCACCTTAACAAGCATAATCTGAAAACTAAACTGACAGACTGGCTTAAGGCTCTAACGTACGATGAAACTGAAAATCTATTTACAGTTATGAAATAACTGACTTATCTTGTAGTTATGTATTTAGTGGCTATAGGTATTATCCTGAGTTTAAATAATTTAGAAAATTAAAAATATAAGTATAATAATGTATTGCGCTTCAATTCAATTAAAAATAAAATAGGCTTTTTTATTATATTCTCAAAATTCTTGATGCTGTATTTTGTATTACTTACTTATTAAATTAAATAATCAACAAACGACTTAGGGAAGGATCTGGCACCTGAAGCACAGGCCAGGCCTAGTTTTGGTGCCAGTGTATTGTATACAATACATTGGTATTATTTAAATTATGTCTGTAACAATCTATTACTACTCAAATTTCTAAGTACCAAAATTACACTACATTTTGTTAAATTTTAGGTTCGAAGTTTATGAAGTCTAACTTGTAATTTGTTAACCGGTTCGCGTGCCAGCAGCGCTGCATATCGATAATGTAAACAAAACATTGTCACTGAGCGCTCCGATTGCCGATACCCGCGCTGGAGTGCGAACTAGTGCAGTGCACCGTAGAATTAGTTATTAATGTACCCTCGCAACCTAAAATATTGTATACTGTAAATGTTTATTTTGTGTGAGAAAATAAATATTGTATTGTATTGTATTGTATTGTAGTTTGGACGATATCGGCAAGTCCATCAGAAAGTAGCTCTATAATACAAGTACCTAATAAACACGTCGTATTAATTAAGAAGTCAAAGTTGAGGTCTTCTATAGAAGCTAAAATCAATTCAATATCTTTCTTGTTACAAGTTAATTTGCCTTGGCAATGTTTGCTTGCAGCTTGTAAGTATGATTTGTATCTGAAAGGTGTGCTTTCTTGTCAAGTGTATTTATGTCTCGACTTCAAAAAGTATTGAATTCACAATTAGTACTCATTTCAATTATAATCTAATTATCTTGAAACCAACAAAATTAAATTAGTTTATTATCTTTTATTATTAGTCGTTATTTATGGACGAGCTGGCTGACATCATAATTGAAGGACCACCTTATCATAAGCATTGTCCAACCGAATTGATGTAATCGTTTTTAATACAATAGTGAAAAACAGTCTTAAATAAACACATAAACAAAACATTATCTAGTATGTAATAACCTTCCGCTTACACAGTCGTTAAGTAATTAAATAAAAATACTATTGGGTGGCATAACACAGAATAAAGATGTTATCGCTTCACTATTCATAACTTTTTATTAATACAGCATAGTTTAGTATGGTAAACGAGCAACAACATTGTTTTAAAGAAAGAAAAGATATTATAATAGAAGTTCTATTGTTTAAATTTGAGATTTATGCATTCACAATGCTATTTTTATACAATACTAAATTATATACTAGAATACTCAATACTCAAATCATTTATTACATTCCACAATAAAGACTCGGTAGCTCAGTGGTCAGAGCATTGGACCGGATATCCAAAGGTCGCGGGTTCGATTCCCGTCCGAGAATTGATCTGGTGCGAGTCGTATTTTTTATAGTATATCATTTAGTATGTATAGAAGTTCTATGTTACCAATCAAAACACAGAGAAAAAACATAATTCGTGTGAAATATTGAAGAATAGATTAGTTACAGGCACTATAGAGGTCTCTAGCTGCAATCACATTTTAACATGTTACTATTTGTTCTACATGACTGTTTGTTGCCTTAAATAAATAAATAAACAAAAAAAAATAGTGACAATAGTAATGGAGATTAGGTATTTCAATTTGTCTGTCAACGAGAGAGTGCGAGGGCGTCAGGGCAGGTTTTATTTGCATAATGCGGTATAATGCACGCATCGCCACCTACCTATCGCATAACCACTATCATAAATTAAACTCGTCTCGTCCACAATCCACAACCCACTGGCACTAAAGAGAGTTTCACCTCCACGCGCTTTGATTACTGCCCGAGTGAACAGTTACTTTTATGTTAACGAATATCGAATGAAAACTTTTTTAAAAAGCTTGTGTTTTTTCAGACAAAGAAGAGTCTTATATTTTTTATAATAATTTTATGTTATTTTATTTTATTTATTTCTTAACACCAACAAGATTGAAACCAACACAAAATGATAAAAAGATCTTACATGGAATACCTATAGATATTAAGCTAAGTACAATCTTAATTAAAGGTGTTACACAATTTCATACACTACGTTAACAAATTGAGATTAACAAATAATCATAATCATCATAATCATAATCATAATTTTTTTTTTAAGTTTGGTCTCGACTTCTCGAGTATCACAAACATTGGATTTAGTTGTTCATAATTTATTATTTGCATCAAAAGTCTGTCTTACTTAAAAGTATTTCTTTATCTAAAACGTTAATCTTAATATACATTAAAATGATTCCTTTAATAAGTTCATTAAGCTGAAATGAGCAGTCGCTTAATTGAGGCTGGGGATGAGGTATTCAGCGTAGGCTTTTTGTTCAGCCCTGAATGTACGAACATTTTGAAGTGACGGCCTTGTGTCGAGTGTCGCCTTTAAAAGGCCACTGGCTCCAAAGTACATTTAATTGAATTCCATATAAATGCGGACGGTCAATTATCGACTGAAAAAAAAACAGTTTTCTAATTTTCCAACCTAGATGATAGGTATGGCAATGATAAACATAACGATGAGATAAAATGTAAAAAAAAATGACAAGGTATAATGCAAAATTTCATGATGAGCGGTTGAGTAGTGAGACGTGAAGGCGTAACAAACAAACAAACATTCTGATTCCTAATATTAGTAAGGTACCTAAGGATAATTAGTAAGGAAGGTAAGATAAAACAACGAACGGTTATTTCGTGTTATTACACATATGTAAAAAAATTTTCCTCAGCTGATGCCATTGTATTTCCATGCATTTGAAAGGTAGCGTGTTTCGAGCAACTTTGATTGATAACGCCATTTGCCCGTTCCGCGACTCCGTAACGCCATTTTTATTCTGTCGATTATTTCTGACATTGATTGAAACAAGCAACGTTTTGTAAATACATCAACCCCATATTCACTAATTCGAATGAAACGGTTCGGACGGTTTTATTCAGGAACGAACGGAAAATACTTTAGGTTGTGTTCACATATACGAATAACCGCTTGCGAATGCGAATACGCTGTTAGTGTGCGTCGGCTATTGATGCGTTATTGTTGTCCAGCTATCGCTGAATGCAAGACTGAAGTATAAGTATTTGTTCTATCTCACGAAGATCGTTTTGATATGAATGTTGTTAGGCGTGCACATGCACATTATTTTAGTGTGCGTTATACAAGAGCCTAATGACATGACAAGAGCGTTCATGACAAAACGGTTTTATTCTAAAATTATGTGCATGAAACGCTTTTGGTAACGAACGCATTTTATTTGATAAGGATTAATACTGTCCAATACCTTTCCAATTAACACATTATTTGTGACTATTAAAAAAAAGTTAAAATGGCTATAGTAAGCTATCCTTAAAAGATAGACATATGCCGTCGCAGACTTTTTTGTAGACCTATAATAGAGAAACAATTCTTTCATACATTGTTTTGTTATAGCTCGAAAGGTTTAGGCAGCGTTTTCGATGCTTGATTGATGCGGCTTAATTTTTGCCGACTTCTTCAACGATTATCGTCATATTTCTACCAATTTACATAAACATTATCCCGACGTTTCGACCGAGTTGCATCGGCCGTGGTCACGGGCTGACTGGAGCTGCGGTGTTACGCCTCCTCCTCTGCGGTGCAATCTTCATCCACCGTCGAACAGTTTTTCCAACTACCGCCGCACACTGTTTTCCTAATCTAATAAAATGCAACGCGAAAGTTTAAAATTATACAATTTACATAAAACCTCAACTTATTATACACCAAAACTTTCCTCGGGAATTACTCTATCAATTGAAGAAAACCGCATGAAAATCCGTTCAGTAGTATCTGAGTTTATCGCGAACAGACAGACAGACAGACAGACGCGGCGAGGTACTTTGTTTTATAATATGTAGTGATAACAATATTTTTGTACACAGATGGTAGCGAACGTGGTAGTGTTCTTGTGCGTGAACGTGGTGGGAGCTCTGATGCACTCGCTCATGGAGACCGCCCAGCGGCGCGCCTTCCTCGACACGCGCAACTGCATCGCCGCCCGCCTAGACATGGAGGACGAGAACGAAAAGTTGGTTAGTATATAATTTATTATAATATTTTTAACATTATGATAGGACTAAGAACGATTACATTAAACACTGCCACGCATCACGCTGTTATACTACACCCTTTACCACAGCACAGAATATATAATAGACCACAGTATAAAGATTATTTTCTTGATAAATAAAAAATAATCTTTATGCTGTGCCCTTACCACGCCACGCCACACCGTACATTATTTTTATTCAAACTTATAGAGCGTGATGCGATACAGTGTGAAATTCCGTCTTATCGTCTGCTCACTGCAATATACAGTGTAATTATAGAAAAGGCTAGGTCCATAATATGAATAATAATAGGTACTGGATACAAAGTTTTTCGTCGACGTATACTTACGTTTGCGAATGAATTTAGAACGTTTAATTGAGAGAGAACAAAACTGTAAACTTATCATTACTAATTTTGATTGAAGTTCTATAAAATAAATTTTTCATCATGATAACGTATCGGACGGAAGATGCCGCCCATTTGTGTCATTATTATTCTGATCGATGCATTACCTTTACATTCGTGTGAGTAATGCAGGTATGCGCTCACTGTTATCTTAGTAGGTTAATAATGATATTCATAAATGCTCCGCACCGCACAGCAGTAAGTACTTGTAAGTATAACCTTTAAGACTTGGAATATTTTAGTAAAACAAACTGTGAAGTAGTGTTATCGCTTAAACTCTCGGTACCGAACAAATTTGGTTTTGCGTTATTTGTAGATTCTCACACTACTTACATAATCCGTATTTACCGAACAGACTATTTACAATGATGGCCAATGTTGGCGGTATATAATATGACTGGTACTATTAGTTATTCTGTGATATGGCCCCATACCAGCGTTGCCAGATTTTTGTTGTTTGTCAAAAGCGGGACATAATAAAAAACGTAAATAATTAGTAGTTTTTTATTACTTATCCTTTTATTTGAGTCTCAAATTAAGTTTACAAAGGTTTTTAAATGAAAATACGTTATTACTAATAACAATAACTTGAAATTGTAATTGAAAAAATATTTTATTCAAATCGACTTAGAAATAAAGTGCTTTTCAATTTGTCTTAGCATTTTTCCTACCACTTCCTTAAACTGTCTGGTATCCTGAAAGCAAAGTATTGTTAAGTCTTCAGTACCCTTAGCACGAACAGCTATCGAAAAAAATAACGCGCGTAAAATCATTCGATAGTGCAATTTTGTATTGGAAATTTGTACAACGCCATCTACCGCCGAATAGAGAAATTAAAATTTCCATAGATAATTTTCTATCGAGTAATTTTAGGCGCGTTTTTTTTCTCGATAGCATGTTCGTGCTAAGGGTACAGAAGAATCCTATAAGAGCGGGACAGCCTGACATGCGCGGGGGTCATTAAATTTTGGACTAGAAATCGGGACGTCCCGCCAAAATTCATTTCCCAAACTGGCCTCCGATGCATGATTCATTCAATGATTACATTAGTTAATCGCAATAATTTTGTATATGACTGTTTTCTTATAACTACATACTTCCAAAACATCTTTATAGAAGAAACAAACTTCAAAACTCTTTTCTATGTTATGGTTTGTTCGAAGTGACGACTGACGACACGGCGACGACGCACTCATTCCTCTAATTATGTTTAGTCTAATAATAATTTTTTTTTTACAGACGACCGTATGATGTCTATTTTGTTTTTAACCGACTTCAACAAAAGGAGGAGGTTCTCAATTCGATTTTTATCGTTGTTCGCGCGTATCTTCGACATTTATAGACCGATTTTGATGATTCTTTTTTTGTTCGATTGAGTTTTTTTGAACATAGTATCATCTTTTATTTACACAATCGTTGCAAGTTATAACATATTGCTAGCAAATCAATTAAAATTGTAAGGAGAAATTAGTTAACGTAGGTTCCTTGTGCATTTTTGAAACGTGCAAATTCAACCATCAACAGTTTCCTTAGTTAGGTACCTACTTAAAAGTTATTTTTATTGTAGAGATTCAGATCAGATTTTCCAGTTATATTGAATGAATGAATGTATTGCGCAGTTGAGAGTAATAATTCATAGGGCAAGGCATTTGACTTATTAAATTGTCCATGGACATTGCTAGACTAGTTTCTTGTAATCTTGTTTAAAATTAGTGCTTAATTAAAACCACATAAAAAGTACACGTAATACCAGTAATTCTACTCATGTAATCAATTATAGCTCGCCATTAAGATATAAGATATCCTATACTTACTATTCGTAAACGTACTCATTACCGTGCCTAAACACAAACATGATCATCAATTAATTTTTTTATGATTTATTCTTCAAGTAATGGCTACTGATGTTTATAATATTAATATTTTGTAGTAATTTACGCTAACGTACCGTCGTCGTCGGTCGGAAGCTGATGAGAAGTAATTATGAATTTTATGAGCCATATCAACGTTTCATAATTATAGCCGCCGTATACGGGGACGATTATAGCCCAGAGGGCCTATTACAAAAAAGCATCACGATAAGCGTACGATATTCGTCGCATACCGTGGCACTATTGACTCACAAATAAGGTTCAGTATCAAGTAACTTGTACGACGAATTGCGTCCGACTATCGTGATTCTGTTTTGTAATATGCCCTCAGATTTGTTTGCAGCTCACCACATCACTACTACTCGTAAATCAAACCGAATATTCGTCGAAGTAAGATGAAAATTGAATTAAACCGCATTTTATTTGGATTGTTAATCAAAATTATGTCCTACATAAGAGCAAAAATTTGGATTATTTTTTGTTGAAGCTTCAGGATTCTTCACACATTCCGACCGATTTAAGATGTCCGACAGCACGTCTTTAAAATTCAATATTAAACTATAATAAATGTATGTCTTTAGAGTTAAATTTTGTCCAAAATTTAGAAAATCGGACAGGTCGAATTGGAATGTGTGGATATAAAAATTGTTACCAGTTATCGCTTCTATGCGTGACGTCACCCACCCCTGAAGTTTTCCTAATACATACCACACTGTGACATTACTATTTCATATAGATAGGTATCCAATCCATTACCGGCGCCGCTGATAACGCTAATTTGTTTCCTATTATTACCCCTTTTCCAATTCACAGTCAATATTTGAGTAGCCACTTTAATATTGAATCGTAATGATACTCCTAAATGTATTTTTGTTGGTACACACGAACGCCCCAGTTATCGCCTCATGAGCAAACAGTACGCGAGCGAGCCATTGAAATAACAAAGGAGTGTGAACTGGTGACTACACACTCTATAAAAGGTGCATGAGAAAGAAAGTAATGGAATTAAAACCATGTGCATGGGGTGCGATAACTAAACGTACTTGGCACGTGCCCGTTTCAGTCTACGGTTTAGCTCGGTACTAACTTTAAAAATGGAATATTTTTTTTACTCCTCTTGCTCAAAAAGTCCGTCATTGTAACGTACAAGAGCTGAGATAAAATAGCATAATAACCCCTAGGGGATAAAGTTTTTTCTTTTTTAATGTTTGTCTATTACCAATGAGCCTACTAAAACGAAATAGTAGATTGTTATACAAGACGCTAAAATGACCCATTGCATACGAGGTAGTTTTAATAAATAGAAACCGCGAGTTACAATGGGTTTTAGCGTCGTGTGTTACACTATACTTTTCACTACGATTGCGAGAAAATAAAAGACAATATTAAATAGTTTATATACCTACTTCCGTAAACGAATCCACTCGTTTTTCTCTCCTCCACTTCATAAACTTTTTGTACAATATTTAAATAAATGATTTGTGCTTGACGGCAAAAGATTAAAATTATTTCTTTCCTATGTCACACAATTCAATCAGTTTGTTATTATAGAAAATTTCTCAAGATTTCGCGCCATGGTACCTTTTCTGAATCGGCTCATGGTATACTAAAAACTATTTGTTGTTACTTTTCATCTAAAGTGTTGACTTCCAAATGTATGACAGAGGTGACATGTCATGATTTTTCGAGTTAGCTGAACGTTGAAAGTTTATATTTGTATGAGCGTTTACTTACGCTCAAATAAATATGGAAATGGAAGAAAATAGCAGGAGGTATGATGAACAGCTGAACAAAAACATTTATAATAGGGCTCGGAAGTCAGGACAGAAATTATTGTTACTGTAACAAAAGAACCAGCCTCCTTACACAAATGGCATTCTACTAAAATTTACGTGGGAATGACAAAGCTAACGCTTAGTCCTCCTGTCAATCCCATACATTGTCCTTCTATTCTACAAGCGTTAATTTTAGGAGAATGGACTTTTGAGTGGGAGGACCCACTCAAAAGGGAGGTAGCAGTAATGATTCAATTTCATTATTATTAGACGTGACTTCACATCTACATGACCGAATTAAAGATAGTTTATGGGCCTCGCAGACATAAAACATTGTGTCATTAACTAATTGTCCGTCTGCATTGTCTTGCAAACCAGACCAGTGAGTCTGTACATACATAATGGTCTTGATTAGTGTATTGTTTGAAAGCCAGTCATCCATCACATCACTATGGATAACCAACCCCTGAATATAACCTAACGGTATAAATAAGGCTTCTTCAGATATTTTATTCTACTAATCATAGTAATTTTGTTTACTAAAGTTTATTGAAACCCCTTTTTAATTATGTAAGATGCTCTAATTCCCGAAGGAATGAAGTTTCAACATTCGGCTAATAACAATACATTACAAATAATAATCTTGCCGCACCTAGGAAATGTTTAGGTCAAGATTTCCAACTAAAGCTAATAATGACAAGCAATCAGCCTTTGACCTACATGAAACACTGATCGACTTTTACGACTTACGAGTGATACGCATCACCTATGTATTTTTCCTTTTCAGAATTAACGCATCAGCTATGTGTTTTTCCTTTCAGTATTATCGATAAAATCATCAGTCTTCAGCGTTAACCTTCAGATTACTCTCGTCATATCTTTTTCCTTATTTTAATTGCATTTATTAACCCTTGATAATTATGCCTTTTAGATCAATGTGTAACACAAACATTTTTATTTTTTTCTCCAATAAGTAATGTTAGTTTTATCTCACAGGAACGATTGCTGCTCTCGGTCCTCCCGCAGCACGTAGCGATGGAGATGAAGAACGACATCATATCTCCAGTGGAAGGCCAGTTCCACAAGATCTACATCCAGAAGCACGAGCAAGTCAGGTGAGGGTACAGAAATAACTAGCGAACCAACGTCGTACACCTCTGACTCATTGTGTGTTAACAGTTTGTTTAGCTCCTTGTTCATTAACATCGGTTTGAGTTATTATTACATTTCAGGTGGAATGCCTAATTTTGGTATTCAGTAGTTTACTGTAAAATGCGATAACGCGTATTGTTCTTTCTATTGAAAATTTGGCAAAATTTCAATAATGTTAATGATTACCTACGGTCATATTAGAATTTTAGATATCAACATTGAACTCTGAAGTTAAAACGAAAACCGATAATTGTATATCCATTTAAAACATGTACAGTCAGCAGCATAGCTATACAAAACTGTCAAAAATCTACAATTAATATTGAACCTTAAAATGCTTGACTTAAAGTTTAAAAATGATTGAAGAAAAATGTGGCTGAGGGACTGTAACTGGTTCGCAAGTAAAAGATAGCTACGTAATGGAAGGGAATTTATTATTAATATAAAGGCAAGCAGAGGCAAACTTTCAGATAATTTACACGTTTGACAATCAAATTACAAAGGCAAAACGGCGACACGACATCAATGTCACGTTTAAAAAGGTGCGATATGCACATTTGACAGGTTGTGGAAGCCCAGCGTGCCGTCGACCGACCGTACAAAGGCATTATCATTTCACTATAATTGGTAAATATTTTTCACCAATACCAAGATAATGTATATTTCTCTTTAACCAGCTTAATAATCCTACGGTGCGGTCACGTAAAACTCCAGAACTTTGCCAATTGAACGATCCCGCGAGACGCTGTCCTGGCAGCCCTCCAAATAGTCGCCTTCCATTCAATACCCTCTTGGAGTGGCCAGCTCTGTCAAACGAGACTTTAAGAGTCTGTATTTACTCGCAGGCAGGATATATACGCATTGATAACGTTATTTTTAAATGTAATGTTATTTCTTACTTTTTTTAAGTTACTTTTAACATTAACGTTATGTCAATAAATAACGTTACTTTAGATAACGTTACATTTAAATTAACGTTATTTTAGTAAATAACGTTAATTTCAACCTTATTTCTTACTTTTGTTACCGTTACTTTAAAATAAACGTTATTCCAATAATAACGTTACTTTTTTACCGATAATTTTACCGGAACTATTGTACCGGTAAAGTTTAACGCTATTTTAATGGTAATTTTACCGGTACAATAATTTTAACGTTAATTTTACCGGTAAATTTACCGATAAAATGTTTTAACGGTATTTTTAAGGTAGGTTGCAAATTTTTGCACTAATAATCCGCTCTTCTATAATCATGGAATATCTTAGTGGTTTTTGAAAGTGGCCTTACTAAAACTAATTAGTATTTTTTATTAAAAACAGGCTTCTTCGTTTATTTAAACAGTCTTCAGGGATTTTAACTTGTAAAGAATATCTTTCTTATCCCACTGAAGTTTTCAAAAGTTAGAATTCATGAAAACTTAATTAGATAATGACTGAAGATAAACCTATTCTTTCTGGGATTAACTAAAACAAGATGTTAATATGAAATTGACAACAAAGTTTCTTGTTTATGAAATTCCAATTTTAGGGACTCTGTTAAAAAGGGTGTAATTTACTTATTTTAACAAGAAAGTTCTTTGATTACTTCGAACCAGGGGGCTAATTGTCTAATTTAAAAATCTATTGCAATCGCTTTCGTTTGACAGATGGATGTAACACATTGCTGCATCTCTTTGGTAAGTTTTTATTTGTGCCAAAAAGAAGCTTCAATGTGTTACATCCTGAAAGCGATTGCGATAGATTTTGAAATTAGACAATAGAAAGGCAGCTTCGAACGTCCGAACTAGAATTTCGTCAGATGAACATTAATCAAATTCGTAGTGGTAAATAATGTGGCATATCGTATTAGTACTGTTAATCAATCATTAGTTGATGACGCTATAGATAAACCTATTGAATGAATTTGTCGAATAGATTAATCGATACGAAACATATCTGTTAAGTGTGACTCGATAATACCATTTAATGCATGGTCACTTGAAAATAAATCGAATGCAAAACATTCTGGGAAAGATTAGATAAGTGATTATATTTTCAATAAGTATTTGTTATCCGAATAGAGCAAAACAGCATGTACGCACGACAGCATGTCAGGTTATACAGTTAAACTGCGAAAACAGCTTTTATTACGTAGGGCATAAAGGCGGTCTCAAGGTCAACATGTATAGTCTGAGGTGCTGTCGTGTGTACGTGGTACATTATTAATAATGGTATTTTAATTGTGATAGGTAAAGTAAAACTTAATGAAGTATTCTGCGCGCCATAGCCTATTTCGAGCATAATTTTGAGGCAAAACTTTGGGCCACATGCAACATAGTTAGCTAACGGTAATAATCATCATTATGCGCCTATCATTACAGAATAAAAATTGCTAGCGTACAATTAATTGCAGTGACATACACCGCAACCCCCAACGCGCGCGATTGAATTGTTGTTAATGGCACCACACTAGTCCGTAACGTTTGGGATTGTCATATAAAACTATAACAAAAAAAAAAATGTTTGGCTAACGCTTCTCTCCAAAAAAAAGCCAGCCACTGGATTGTATACAATCCAGTTATTGAGATGTGTATCAAAATAAAAACTTCCACCCACTGTGGTACAAATACCGTAAAATGATGTTATAATGTTTTACCTATTTTGGGACGAAACTACACAAAACAAATCGTTAATCCAAGTGGACGATAACGGCGTATAAATTAGTAATGTCAACATACGCTATTTCAGTACATTCGATTTATTGGCACCGTATTTGTGGTTCCCCATATGTTTACAATTTGTCAAAGGTCTGCTATAGAGGCTGTTCTGTTACTATTACTAATGGGGTAAACTGGGTAAACCACGGGTAAACTAATAAGAATGGTTTTAATAGTTGTTTTATAATTATTCTCTGCGGAACAGAGCAAGTACGGTCAGCAACGAAAGTTGCTTAACACTTTAGTACTTTGTCATAGTAACTTTTTGACAAATGCTTCAAACTGTGAGACATCTGTCAAACAATTTGCTGTGACAAAGTACTAAAGTGCTAAACAAACGACTTTCGTTGCTGACTGTACCTACATAAAAATATTCAAATGACAGTTAAAAACATTGCTTCAATGGCTATATTAATATTTAGGTTTACTTATTGATTGTTATCTCTATCAATGTGCCCATATCAGTTCAAATTAATAGGATTAAAATGAAGACTTTTAAGGACAACGAGTGACCTTTACAAATAATAGATTATCTAGTTAAATAAAAAAAAAACAGATAATTTTCTGAACTAATGTAAATTAATGAAAAGGGAATATTGGGTATTAGAAAAATTTGTGTGAATCTGTAAATGGTTTTCTGTTGTATACTGAGATTACTAATAGTTAACATAATAACTGTCGATTCACCTGTGAATATAAAATAAAATAAAATAAATAAAATATCGTATTGCGTTTCGGTGGTCATGCTAGGGATCATTAACTTGTTACATTCATACATATACTCACGCCTGTTTCCCATGGGGGTAGGCAGAGACTATGGATCGCCACCTGCTACGATCCTTGCACACTTATTTTCCATTTATTAAACAATCTTCACCCAACTCTTTATCGAAATATTCATCTAAATACAACAAAATATGGTTTTCCACAGATAGATTATTAATAGGACAACATCATTTTAAAATGACGATTAAATTTTAAAAGATGTATTACAACTGTCAAAAATGTTTACTTAATAAGAGAAGTGAGGATAAACAGACTAAGTATATAAAATCACGCTTTATACATTTCACTTCCAACTACCCCATTTTCAATTATGCATCAAAATACATTATTATATTTGCGTCATATTTCGTTCAGGTGTGACAGATAGGTTGTTTTACGCCGGCATTATCAGAAGCCGCCATGGTAAACGATTTTCTCGTTAACATTGCAGCCTTATCGCCAACCAATTAGGTCGGACGTGAGTTGCTCGTACCTCTATGAACTATTCGGAATCTCACGTACCGGTTCCCAACTGGAGTTATTATTGATTTGTAGTTCGGCTTAGTGTATTACAACAATGATGAACTTGTCCTAAGGGAGATGTTATGTAGTACGAAAGTCAGATGCGTCCCTTTTAGCGTATTTTTGTAATTTGGGCTTAGAAAAATAAGCTGGGGGTCAAGTCTGCTAATGTTTTCGTCAAAATCGTAGTTCGATGGTGTTTGAATGGTAATGCTTTTTGACATAGTTCTTGTTTATTAAACATAAAACCGAAACACATTGTGTTTCTTAAACCCAAAACGGAAACATATTGTGTCTTGATTTTAGGTTTAAGAAACGAGAACTGTGTCAAAAAGCATTACCATTAGAACATCATTGAACTACGATTTTGACGAAAACATTAATTAGCAGACTTGACCCCCTGGGCGACAGATGTGGAAAATATATAATTTCAGTGTAGTGCAGCATAGTCAGTTGAATTTTTAAGTGCTTAAATAAAGAAGAAATTGTGAATTGTGTTCTTCTAGTGTACGTAAGAAGCTTTGTGGTAGGTACTTTTTATAGCTTATACAATATTTGATAACCTGTCGTTTAGTTGTCGTTTAGTTTATTGCCAAAAGTGGCCACTTTTAGCAATAAAACTCCATTAAACTAAACGACAGACTAGAAAATATTGTTTAAGCGATAAAGAGTACCACAAAGCTTCTTCCGAGTACCCTAGAAGAACACAATTCACAATTTCGTCTTTATTTAAGCATTATGATTTTTTCCATTGGTGGCGCTAGTATAGCGCATAAACCCTCTTAAAATCTCGTGTAGAGCTGGTTAGTAGGGAAGATGAACATTAATCATCTGCGACCGACATATTATAAATTACTGTTGATAATAAATGAGGTTTGTGCAGTGTTTTGTATACGACATTTTGTTTTCAAACCAAAATAGAGGTAAACCGCATGGAAAACTACATACTTATATCATAATCAAATCGCTTACACATCAAAATTTTGTACCAAGACAAGAACTCGTGGTCATTGATAACGTTATTTTCTTTTTGTATTTTTCATTCATGAGCGGAAATAACTTCTTCATGATTTGACTTGACTTATTGGGTCAATCATACGAAGTGTTATGTAAGGTCCGATTAACGTTTCCGAGAGTCAGTCATAAAATATTCACGTGGTATCGTTGGCTAAGCGTCGGAAAAGTCCTATCTGAAAATATACTGATATTGGAAGTCGGCAGGTTGATATGACAGTTATCGACTGACTGGTATACGGAAACTGCACACCTGACGGGTTTGGTTGGTTACTTTACGTATTGATCAAACTTGTATGCACTTATTTGTATAATTTAGTAAAGGGTTACTTATACGTATGGAATATGGATGGACTATATTTTCTAAGAATAAACAGCGCTTTTTTTGTTTTAAACAAGGCGTTTGTACCGTGACGTGACGTTCAGTAAAAGCAAATTACTTTAGTCCAAAGTTGGTCTCAAAACCACATCACATCATCATTCTTAGTGGTGAGGATTCCGGGTGAAGTGCGTTTGTGAGGTGAAGGCCAAGCACTATGCCGTTGTGGTATTAAAAAACATAACCTTTGTTTTGTAAGAAGTTAACTACTAGCCTACAATTGAAAATATTGTATTATATATTCCGTTAATACTGTAACAACGAAGTAATACTTAGTCGAAAGATAATTAATAGGCATATATTACATGAACGCCCATAACGATTGTATAGTAGCGGATGGATAGTTGAATACCGGTAAACCTGTCAACTATTACAAATTCTATCGCTTGCAATACAACAATAATTATAACTTAAACTTACTTAATACTTAAACAAAGAATCCTTAATAAAATATTTGGATTGCTTTGAATGTAAAAGTCAAGAGGATTATGAATGATCCATGAATTAATCAGGATTAATAAACGAAAGATATAAACTTATCAAAAGTGTGTATAACATCACATTCTGGTTTTTCCCAGCGGATTATTTACAATCCATGTTCTAGAAAAATTAAGCATACATTAAAATAACTTAAATCTCCTCTACCTGCGTTCAGCAGGTTGATTAGATTGTTGTAAATGGTCTTACAGTGGCGATGCTATACCTACCTACTTCTAAACTTAATCATATTTTGATACTTACAAGTTTAAAAAAATACAAGTTGCATAAAAAAAATCTTTATTGAAAAATATGAAGATAAAAAGTTAGCCCATCAAGTGTCGGAGTTCGATTTGACCTCCTCTAATGATAGGAACCTTCCTATCGTAGAAATATCATAGAATAGAGAGGTACATACATACATCTAAATAGAAAAATTAGAGCAAATTATTGAACTACCATACCATAGTAGGACTATGACCATACGCAAATGTTGGTTACAAAATGATTTACCTACCATAAAGCCTCTGAAAGTGCAGTGCAGGACATTCTTCAATGGGAGGATGTTACCATAATCTCTCGAAGCGCTCATGGCGGAACTTGACAGACTGATCGTACTCGATCACGTTTGTTAAGCAACGCCCGGTCCGGCCAGGTGTCGGATGGGTGACCGTTAAGTGGCATTACAACTGAGCGCTTCCGTGCTTCGGAGGGCACGTTAAACTGTCAGTCCCGGCTGTTGTCATCTGATAACAGTCGTTAAGCCAAGTTAGAGGCCTTATAGTTACAGGCGGCTTGATAATCTCTAACACCAGCCTGCCTAGCATGACCGATTTATATCGCGTGATATAGCGTTTTATCACGTATAACTTGTCAAAAAGACAAAGGTGTTTGACAGTTGATTGTCGATAAAATGCTATATCACGCGATATAAATCGGCCATGCTAGGCAGGCTGAAGTGGCCACTAATCCTCATTCGATAAGAAGAAAAACATAATCTGCACATTTGGCAGGCAGGTTGGAAATCGCAGTGTTAAACTGTTTTCATCGGAAAAAACTGTGTCCCTTTTTACGTCACTCCAAGTGTGAAGGGTTGGTTCTATTTTACTCGGCCGTAAACTTGCCTATTGTCTTGTCACCCAGTCCCATACTAACGAACTATAAAAAAATATCAATAATTAAAACATTACACTAACGAACTATAAAAAAATATCAATAATTAAAACATTACGCTTTTTTGTTGAGATAGTATCAGGTGCCCGCAATTCGTTTAACATTTTGAATTGATATTTCCTGTAACCATTTAGATTCTGGGAAATTACTTTGTGACCCAATAACTGTAAAATTAAACTCGATTTAGTCGAGTTTTAGGCTTGTCTCATCTATAAAAAAAAGGATAAACTAACACCACAATGATACGCGACTACTATTTATTTGACTTGCTTAGTGATAATATTATAATATTATAATATATATGGAATATTTTTTTTACTCATCGGAAAATAGAAGATACAAACTTTAATTGATCTTGTGATCGATCGTGCGTGACGTCAAAATAAAACATTAATTTTTTTTTTGTTAGGTGAATAACTTTTTATTTTAATTTTGAAGCTTGCATTGTCATTTTTCTCTCGCTTTGTAGAAAAAAGAAAATCCGTGAACGTACCAACGCGTGAGAGTAAAGTGTGTCATTATTCTAATTCTTTCATTCTTATATTAAATCGTCGTTCTAACAAAATAGAAGAAGATCTATTGTTTGTTGCCATTTGGCATCTATGATGTGGTTTGATAAATTTAGTTGATCTATTTGAACATCTTTGTTTTGAGATGGACTCCCTTTCTGAGATGATTTTTTACACGACTGCGCAAAACATTGTTCAGAGTTTACGTATGTATGTATGTGAGTTTCTTTATTCCACCATAACTTCTAAATGCCTGAAATTGGATGTGTGGGGTATCGTTAGAATCCTTACATCATTCTAAGTGACACAGGCTATAGATTTTTGAAAAAAAAAAATATATCGGTTGCATGCCGTCATTATCTAACGTGATAAAAATTTTTTTTTCTTCAATTAACAATATGGGTATCAAATCAGGCCTTGAAGAGCACATACATACCAAAACTATACAGGGCTATTTGTAAAACACCAACAACCTCGCAGGCGTAGATTTCTGACATCATAAACAACAACGTTTGTTTTACGACTTTTCAGTAAAAGACAAAATAAAAATTTAGATCAGCTGTTTACACTTTTTTATGGAAAGTCGATTATTTTTTGTCTTTTTCGGAAAAGTCGTAGAACCGACGTTGTTGTTAATAATGTTATTATTTACTCCTGCGAGGATTTGGTGTTTTACAAATAACCTTTTATTAATTTGTCACTTAAATGTACGAAATAAAAATAAATAATTTGCCCTGCCGAAAACACTAAAAAGTAAACAAACAAGGTTATTGCAGTCGGGGGACTTACCTATTAGATTAAAAATTGTTCTACAGAACGGTCCCCGATGACACTTGTTTTTTTTACTTTTAACCTAATTTGTTTTTTAGCAGGGCAGTCTTGTTTTTAATATATTTTTCACTCCTCTTGCTCAAAAAGTGCGTCATTGTAACGTACAAGAGTCGAGATAAAATAGCATAATAAGCCCTAGGGGATAAAGTTTTTTCTTTTTTAATGTTTGTCTATTACCAATGAGCCTACTAAAACGAAAAAGTCTTTATTCATAATCACGAATAAAAACTCGCTCGACTTAATACTGGGGGTCTATTACGAAAAGTTTAATACGATACACGCAGCTGCGGCCGTGCTTCGTTCTGATTGATTCCTATTACAAAGCACTTGCGTATGCGATATAGCAAAATTATTGCGTAAATTTGACAGTTTCTCTCTAGTGGATCCGTAATTATTCGTTCAATAGACTATGGACTACGATAGCTACATTGAGAACATTTGTAATAACTACGACCGACGAACTGCGGACGACTATCGTGACCAACTTTCGTAATAGGCCCCCAGTGTCTCATTCTTATTTTTGAAAATGGAACTAAAAGCATCTCTTCGGTGAAATCATAGACTTATTTATACTTTTGTGTACAGAGTGAATCGTAGAATGCGTGTTTGTGTTGCTTGGCTGCTACAGCAGGTACCATGGCGCGAAATCTTTAGAAATTTTCTATAATTACAAACTGATTGAATTGTGTGACTGTAATAGGAAATACAATAATTTTAATCTTTTGCCGTCAAGCACAAATCATTTATTTAAATATTGTACAAAAAGATTATGAAGTGGAGGATAGAGAAACGAGTGGATTCGTTTACGGAAGTAGGTGTATAAACTATTTAATATTGTATTTTATTTTCTCGCAATCGTAGTGAAAAGTATAGTGTAACACACGACGCTAAAACCCATTGTACCCATTACTTTAAGCAATCCATATTTTAATAATTTGGTTCGCAACTTGAATACGTTTTTATGCTTTACGGGTTGGTCACAACATAACATTATCACTAATGTTAATAAAAGATGCCTCGATCTCGTGATTTCGTCAAACCTGACTTGTACTGTGACACGAGCTAACCCATTGTCGCTTCCCGAGGATGCTCACCACCCAGCGCTCAGTATCGAATGTAACGTCGATGGTATATCTTTTTTAAGTTCTGCGCCCCGTACGGTTAGAAATTATCATGCCGCGGACTACACTAAGTTAAATTATGAGTTATCATTAATCGATTGGAGGCAAGTTTTAAATGTTGGTAGTGTCGAGCTGGCAGTGGATATTTTCAATAGTATAGTTAACGGACTTTTAGATGTATACGTTCCAACTAAGAAAATAAGTGACAATCATAATTATCCCTCTTGGTATTCTCGATCTCTAATAAAATTAATCAACAAAAAGCTACTAATTCATAAAAAATGGAAAACTTACAACAGAATAAGTGATTACATTACATTCTCTAAAATACGTAAAAAAATCAAACTTCTTCAATCAAATTGCTACGCAGAGCACATATCACGGGCTCAGGATAATATTAAAAAAAATAGTAAACATTTTTGGTCCTTTATTAAATCTAAAAAAGATTCTAATGCTATTCCTAATACTTTATACTTAGATGATACAACTGGTTCAGATGGTTTTTCCATCTCGAACTTGTTTAATATTTTTTTCCAATCAGTGTTTGAGATTGACGAGGATGGAGATTGTGAGATTGTCTCCCGTGATCGCAGCTCTTGTGTTACTATCGGTTCTGTGGACGTGTCTCCAGACATCGTTAATAAATATCTGTCACGCCTCGATACAACCAAGGGCCCTGGCGCCGATGGCCTACATCCATTATTCTTAAGGTCGTGCCGTGAACAGTTGGCGTTGCCAATTTCTTTACTTTTTGAGCTTTCATTGTCGCAGGCAGTTATGCCGCCAGTCTGGAAGCGCTCTCTGGTGGTGCCTATATTTAAGAACGGCGATAAGCATAACGTTCGCAATTATAGGGGTATTTCCAAACTCTCAACGATACCAAAACTTTTCGAAAAGATAGTTTATGACTCCATTTTCCCAATTATAAGACCTATTTTATTGTCACAGCAACACGGTTTCATTGATAGGCGCTCCACCGAAACTAACCTTTGTGAATTCTTAGATCATGTGCTGGACGTCATGGACAAAGGTTGGCAGGTGGACGCCGTGTATACCGACTATTCCAAATGTTTTGATAAGATTTCTCATAAATTGCTCATTTGCAAGCTGGAACACGTCGGTATACATGGCGACCTTCTCAGATGGTTAACATCCTACGTACAAAACAGGACTCAAGCTGTGACAATCAAGGGCTTCATATCTAACTTTATACCTGTTACATCTGGTGTTCCTCAGGGCTCTCACCTCGGCCCTTTACTTTTTAATATTTTTATTAATGATGTAATTAAGTGTTTTTTAAATTCTAAATTTTTGTTGTTTGCTGATGATACTAAAATTTTTACTACTGTTAAATCTATTGAAGATTGCATCTTACTACAAAATGATTTAAATAGATTATTCGAATATTGCCGCCTTAACAAACTCTTTCTTAATGTTGATAAGTGTCATTCTATCACTTTTTGTAGAAAAAAACAACCAATAATATTTGATTATCAACTCAATGATAGAATTCTCAAAAGGGTTACCGAGGTGAGGGACCTGGGCATTATTCTAGATAGTGGTTTACTTTTTTCATCGCACATAAATCATATCACTAGTAAAGCCTATAAAATGCTTGGATTCATCTTTAGACAGACCGTTGATTTTACTGACCCTGATACTCTTCTCGTATTGTATAACTCGCTTGTCAGATCTCACTTAGAATACGCATCCACAGTTTGGAACCCGCAGTATTCTGAATACAAAAAGATGGTGGAAAAAATACAGGATAAATTAATTAAAAGGCTTAGATATAAGTTCTATAACTTTCATAAAATGATAATACCTCTTGAATCGCGCAGAGAAGTACGTGATCAAACCTTTTTGTACAAAATCTTGAATAATCAGATCGATTCTCCTTATTTGTTAAGTAAGATATTGCTTAAATGTTCTGGAGCTAGACTGCGTTCAAGTGATACTTTCTCGGTACCTTATTGTAGAACCAATTACGGTAAAAACCGATACATACTAAGAGCTATGAAAAACTATAATGTGAATTTTAGTGATATAGATTTATTTAATACCAAATTTGCTAAATTTAAAAATGAAACTTTCAAAATTTGTATTAGTAAACTACAACCTTAATGTTTTTTGTTACCATGTCTTAACCATTTTTGTTAAAATGTTATTAGATTACTTATTTTAAATACCAAATTTGCTACATTCAAAACTTTTAAAGAAAAAAAAGACTTTTTTGTTGTAATGTAATTATTTACTTAATAATTTTCTTACATCTGTTTGCTTACATAATAGTCTGTTCAACGTATTGTACTACTTGGTGGTGGAAACTTTTTTGGCGGATGTACTAATATTTTGTTTATCACTATGTATTATTTAAAGCTGTATGTTTCCCAAAGTAATAAAATAAAATAAAAAATAAAATTGTAACTCCGTTTCTATTTATTCCCTCGCTAAAGCTCGGGAATAAAACTACCTCGTATGCAATGGGTAATTTTAGCGTCTTGTATAACAATCTCCTATTTTAATTATTTATTCTTAAATGACCTGTCTCCTTGATTATTGTAAATCTGTAAACCATTGCAAGAATAAATTAGGATGACATAGTTTCTTTAAGTTTTAAACCCGTTACATTTACATAACAGTTAAGTTTACTTTGATAAACGTGTGACGACTGCATGTCTTGTCACACGTCTTGTTATCAAAATTAATTACCAGCATAATGTCAGATTATTACAAACGTATCGACAGCTGTTAACGTATTTATGAATTTGATAAGTACTAAGTTATATGTAAGTATATGATTACATTATGTACATACCTTACTATATACTTACAACATTATACACAAGCTATAACTACCACCCACTATGTGTTTTCGAACAATCCTTATGTTAAAGAGTTTTATGTATGAGTCTCATTAATAACAATAAAGTTGCACATTTCAACAAAAAGGTCAGTCTCTTTGCATAATAAACGGCATTTATTGGATCATCAATGTTTTTATTATTATTGTTATCAAGATGAACTCAGAAAGGAGTAAAGAACACACTATAGTTTTACGCGTTGATATTTTCCAAGAATATAGGCTTTTTTTAATTACATATCTTTTATTATTTAAAGCGACCCATTTAGACAAAAAACTTTAGTATCATGCACTATTGAGCATTTCGTTCAAACCAATTTCGTTTTGATTTTTCACTCTCTTATTTCAAAAGTTAGAGGGGGGGGCGACACATTATACCACTTTGGCAGTGTTTATTTGTTGACTTTAAGAAAAAAATGTCTTAGAAACCTCAATGTCATATTTAAAGTCCTATCTAATGACACCCCGCACCTATTGGTATGAAGAATTTTTTTTTTCGGTTTAGTTCCATGTATGGGAATAAAACAAAAATAAAAAAAAAGATTAAAGGGGGCTTTAATCTTTTTTTTATTTTTGTTTTAAAATCGTTAAGCGGTAAACAGAATACATCTACCTACTAAGTTTCAACTGTGTAATCCTAATACTTTCGGAATAAAATGGCTGTGACATACGGACGGACAGATAGACAGACAGACGGACAAACAGACATGACGAATTTATAAGGGTTCCGTTTTTTGCCATTTTGGCTACGGAACCCTAAAAAACAACACAAAATATAACATCACACAACCAATGTAATGGGAAAAGGAATTGTAACACGCTGTCTTTTGTTCCCGTTCAATTTCGCTTAGCGGAACAATAGACACATCTCCATTGATTAGATGAGGAGGACCGTGGACTGGTAGAAAATAACTAAAAATTTCCCGCTGGCATGGCAATAGCCAAAGTGCGTCTGCCAAGAAGTGATGCTGTTGATGTAACTCTGAGCTCACTCGATTACTTATTAAGGAACTACAGAGTTTCATCTTTGATTAAAATAACAGCCCCCCCAACTCTCGACGAGGATTGACGGGATCGAGTTCACATAAAGGATCGAGTTCACATCAAGGATCGAGTAAAAGAAAAAAATAAACGTTAATTTACTCATGTGATTTGGGTACATTGGTAACGGTTTACATCTTAGAGGTTATTTACATGGCTACCGTACCGTTTGAATTTTTCTCGATTTAGCTATATAGTAGTTTATGATACAAGGTTGGTAAAAAACCTTAACAACCGTGTGCCATACTACGTTTTTCAATACATTTGCGAGAAAACATTATAGGTACTACTGAAATTGCAATCTATACATATAATAAAACTGTAAATTCTAAATATTTGTGCGCGAATTACGCAAAAACCGCTAAACTAATTTTGATGGATTTTTCACAATTTAGTAGATTGAAGTCCAACTTAAAATCTAAGCTATGTTTCATCAAATTCAGGTGGGTGGAACCAGAGAAACAGCTTGAACTCTCCGTAGTACTAGCTTTCATACACTAAAGGGGTCATTTAAACTGGTTGCAATATATTTCTACTGTCCACGCGGATAAAGTCGCGGGCAGAAACTAGTAGAAATTTAAAAAAACGTTCGTAAACAAAAACGCACGGCACCGGCGTGCGGTAAAATCAACTTTCCGCACGCTGTACTAATCCGTAAACAAAAACGCACGGCGTGCGGTAAAATCAACTTTCCGCACGCTCGACTGTCATCGTAAACTTACATTTTCGAGCAACTGTATTGGAAAAAAAATATTCTCGATCGCGTCGTGAATGTAAAGGATTCGAGAAATGAGATCGAAATCTAAAAGAAGTATGCCCGCGCTCCAACAGTGGTACAAACGACAAAAAACGACTTGTTTGTTGTCATGGTCTTGATGAACTAAAGCACAGTATTATTAAAGGTTTTAGATTAAAACTAAGATAAGATTTACCTATTTGAAAATATTCGACTGCATCACTTGAAATTTCAATGACGATTGTGCGTTATAGTATGTTTGCAAATAAGACATGGAATAATAAGGGATTGGTACCTACCTTGGTAAAAGTAAAGTTAGTTTTTTTATTCACTTTTTTGAAAAGTCTAGTCTAGCTTTTGCCTATACTCACAAACGGTATATATACAGTATATACCGTACCGTAGTAACAACAGAATAAATAAGTATTAACTCTGCATAGTGTAAAGTATCATTTTGATCACAATAATTAATTATACAATTCCTGAATAGACCTCATAAAACCACTTTCAAGTTAAGCCTTAAAAGCAAGGTAGTGTTTTAAACTCTTAAACATTGATTTCTTGTTTTTTCTCAAGAACATGCATAATTAAGGATTATTACTCTCGGGGTTTCTTTTAATTTAATGATACCGTAAATACACAGACAAGCAATATAAATACATACAAAAACGAATTCTATCAAAACATACACTAATATTTACTGTGAGGCATTTATGTTTGTTTATATCAAAAAAAAACTACGTCCCTTAAATGCTCATCGATGTAAACTTTTAAATGTCGAAGTTACAAGATTTTTTTACTATTTATTTGATAGCGGGTGCTTATCAGTATTTATTGTATTATAAATTGGAGACGAGATTGTTATTTGAATCGACGTCACATCATCGAATGTCGATGATTACGACAATTTGTTGTTTTGGGTCATAAGTTGATAAAAAGTGACGTATAAAAAATATTATGCATTTGACCAAGAGATCAGTAGAGGGAAACTAGGTCTTAATGTATTTCATTGTGTTTATTGTTCCGGAAGTTATATTACGGTTATAGAGCTCCAATAATATCATCGGTAGCTAAGTTACTTCTTATCAATGCCTAGCATTTACGATTCCTCCCAGCGTCCAATAATCCTGAGCTCCAACGTCTTCGTCTCCAAAATTTCTGGAAGCAACGCTTACGTATCCATTTGGCTCGATCAGACCAGTCTGCTGGTTAATTTAAGAGTTATATGCGCAATGTACAGCACTGTCAGATCATTAGCAGATGTATTCGATTCGATGGCTATTATAAGGGATTATATGGTAAGGTTTCGATCAGTTCCGCATTCCATTGCAAGGTTATCTTTTCCTTTTGCATCAAATGTCATTTCATCAAATAATGTACGATTTCAGAATAATTGTCTTATTTTTTGGTATTACACGAACAAAGTTTTTTTTTATTGACCAAGCGAGCGCAAAGCGAGTTTCAGCTTGGGCAAAAATGCTATGTCCGTGCCGCCCCACTGTCCGTCTGTTCTCCTATATTTTCGTCCATGTCTACGGGTAGCATTTCTTAACCGATTCTTGTGAAATTTTGTGAGCAGGTTTGATAATTATAATAGATTTTTTTATTTTTTTTAAATTTAGTTTTATTGAAATTTTTCGAAAAAAAATTAATATTATTTCAGTCATATCCAAAAAATTACAAAAAATGTCACAAACGCGAGGTCTATACCTCACAGAGCCACTAGTTTATTAATTTTATGTAGAACTGTTAAAACTTGTAGACTATTCATTAAAAATGTTTGTTAAGTATAGCTGTAGTGGTTGACACTGCCGTTGAATAAACTTACCTACTATTTATTCTGTAGTTCGCTGAATTTCCTGTGGACTCGTAACATTCTGAACTGTCGTTTTAGCCGGTATCTCCGTTTACCTAGTGCGAATCACCGCTACTCTATAAAGTGTCGTCGTGTGAATCACTTTACTGTTATCTTAGTTATTATACTCGCTGTCTTCATCAAGAGTTGTTTTAACATCATTTATTGTGTGTATTCATGTAAATGACCTGTGAGTTTTACAAATTGTAATGTGTGGTCTGTTGTTTCTAAGTTATCATTAGTAAACTAGCTTCATAATATTTCTGGTTTTCTCAAGTACCGTTTTGTGCTTAGGGGTTTCTCTTACTTTCTTCATAAACTATATGGACTATTTGTTCGCTATGAATGTATGCAGAAGTAGGTACCTATTTGCTCGCATCAAACTGCCAGATCAACTTTTCTGAAAGCTTGCTCCCAACCCAAATTAACTTCCGATCAGTGTTTCGCTTGTTTCCCAGGAGTGGGAATTAGATATATTGTTAGTTGTTTGTTAAACGTTCATTAAAATAAAGAAAAGAAAAAAAATATATTTATTAGACATACAGACGTGAGATGAGATTGACATGCTGCGTCGGTTTGTACATTAATGAAAGAAAAACAGATTTTTTTTATATAAACCAAAAACAAAAGAAAAATAGAAAAAAAAAATGGATTTGTAAATGAATTTGTTGAAAAAATTGTATTTGTCTTTTGTAATAGCAAAATCCTTAAGCTTCTATAGAGCTTGATTAGTGTTTTAAGGTTTCAGAAAAGGTAATAGAGCTCATTATGATAGGAGAGAAATGAAATGACATAAATTCCACAAATTATTTTTTTCATCCTTAATTGTACACGTAAACAAAATAAACGTAATCATTATTATTCTGTCTATGAGTTTATGATCTTTATATATTAGGTAATATTATATTTACCTACACTACAGTGTACCTTTGGAATTAATTTTCTTTCAGTTATGTAATAATAACTTGTGCTAACATTTGTAATAGTGTTGTTTATTTAAATTTAATTAGGTTAAACCTTGGTAATACAAACAATCGTTTAAACTCTCCATAGCCAGTTAGCCACTGATTAGATATTACGACTATTTACGACTGTTGATCTCTAACCGTTTTTATAATTCATCAATCCGCTTTCAGAGATCATAAATATAGCCGTGGAACGGTGGAATATTTTAGGAACGTTATTTTTAGTTGCAAATAACATTATTTTTGGGTACAAGAACTCAAGTTCATATGCGTTGGATTTCACCTGTCGCGTGTTTGGCGCCTACCCAGGGTCTTGTCGGAAAAATGACATGACATGTTTTTGAATTGAATCTTATTTTACTATTAAAGTGCGTTCAGAACCTACGCTCCGAGCGCAACTTTACGCTGTAACGGCGGGCGTCCCAAACATTAGAGCTATGCGTGACGTTCGGTTGGACCGTGTTGCAACTTCAGACCGTGTTGCAACTTTTTAACCATCAGAATCGGTTGCTGAAAAACGCTCTGACGTTTATCCATACAAAAATTTACAATGTAATTTGACCTTATTTTGTATTTTGATGTTTTTGTGTCTATGTTTCAAAAAGTTCATGGTAGCTCTTCAAAAACAGATTTTATTTGATTAAGGGCTGATTTTTCAATCCTCAGATAACAGATATCAGTCCGTTTAAATATTAACCAAATCTAATAAAAGTCATTCAAAACTGTGACAGACAAAATATGAATGACAAGCATTTTCAATTTGGCAGTATAATACGCTATCAAACGGATAAAGCTCTATCTGGGCATTGAAAAATCAGCCCTTAGAATCAAGGAAATTTTAAATTATTCGTATTCCAAATGACGACAAAAACGAAGACTTTGTGCTATAAATGAGATTTAAAGTTTTTGATCGTTCCGAACCTTATAGTGAGTAAAAACACAATCAAATAACCACACTCTGATTCTGAACCTCGGAACGCACCATTGGCGCTGAATTGATTTGTGTGACGACAGCTAATGTTTTCATACATACTATAGAGTTAAACATTTAACAAAATATTTTCGTCAAGCTGACGATATGTATGATGATGAAGATTTTGACGCGAACTTATACGACGCGTGGCATTTGACTAGTTCTCATCGTGTGATCGTAGATGGAAAAGTTTAATGACCTTTTAACCTTCTATTGTTTTTACCGGTTCGTTATTCATTTGTTATTTAAAATCGATGGGTGCTAAAACAATATTTTTTTCACCTCTCCAGCACGAAAAGGACGCTTTGGCGCGTAAAAACTCGCAGCAAAATCTACTTTTGCTTTGCTTAGTGGTCTATATTGGAATCACTCGCTATCGCTCGCTACGCTCAGTGATTAAATTCTAGTTCGTGGTTTAAAGTCGGCACTCGCAGCACAAATTGACTTTGTTCACTTGTGTAACAAATAACTATCAATTATACACATTGTACAGTAATTCCGTAGGTGTTATACCTGTTTGTATTGTATCGTTAAAAAGAGGTTGACACCAATAAAATACATGCAGCAAGCGAACTATGAATGTACGTAAGATCTACGTAATACGCGTACGTAACATTACGCAAAAGGGGCACCATTGATGGCTAAAAGATTGACGTCTACATCTGGCATTGATCACATTCATCACTGAGAAGAACAGCGGTTCTCAAACTTTTTTAGTGAGGGAACCCTTTTAGGAAATGAAACTGAGCTTTTAAAATATTTAATAAAAAGTTGATAGCTGAAATGTCACGCACTCGCGCTCTCGTATCTTTGCCTGTCATAAATTACGTATTACACTAAATACTCCTTTAGTTCGTTTAAAGTTTTTTATTATGTTTAAAGGAATATTTAGATACTTAAGTATATTTTATTTTACTCTGCAAACTCTAGTTTACCCCTTTAGTCGTTTTACCATACTATTACGAAATGAATTAATGATGTTTGGTTTTACTCCGTATGACCAGTTTTTCGATGAGCCCCTACAGAGGCTCTGCCCCTAGGGATCCGCGGAGCACACTTGGAGAATGGCAGGATTAGAAGATTCCTTCCTAGGTATTTGTACAGATAAGTGGAATAATAACTAATCCACAAAACCAAAATAGGGAAATACTTTTTGTGGCGCAGAACTTTTAGTTTTGTTTTGGCTTTTTATAATTTCCTAATCGACTCGGAAACGCTGCGATTACTATCCAGATTAATCATTTCACACCGATATTGACGTAAAAAATGTTATTTGTTTTTAATTACTATTTTGTTATCTTTAATTATCAATGTAAATGACATAATCAATAAGTCTTGATGGATGGAAAATGTGTATCGATTCGACTTTATGACACTTCGCACAGCATTCCTTTTTGATCGTTAATTTGTTTTCTATTCAATTTCAGGAAAACCATATTCGGATAGCTGCGATGTTCTACGTCGCCTACTCTCCTAAAATTGATATGGATATTCGTATTTGAGTGTCGAAATACGAGCAACTTTTGCACGAATCGCCTTATTACTCGGAACATAGACGCCAGAGACCTCGACGACCGACGCACGACGCGACGATACTTTTAATTAATCGGCTTTGTAAATTAAAAACGGCACAATTTATCTCCAGACAAAGTCGACGCGGACGTCTTATTGAAGCAATGAGCCTGATCTTATTCTTACGAGTTTTTTTTGTTTTGATCTAAAAGTGAAGAGGGGAAATATCAGAAATCGCAGCTACTGTCAAAGGGGAATAAAGCCTGGGTCAAACCGATTGTAGCACAGTGCGTTGCGTTGCGCGTTGCATAGCGTGACGGCAAACAAGGTTGTAATGTATTGCAGTATTTGCAGGGCAGCAGGGGTCACCAAATGGCGGACCGCGTTCCGGATCCGGACCGTCGGCCAATGGTTTTCAGCCTTGTTTGCTAGTTATCAGCTACCAAACGGACCGCGACAGATTTATATTTGTTATAAACGGACCCGCACCAAAACTAATTGGTGATCCCTGAGCTATGGCATTAATATGTCACACCTGACCGAACGCGCGACTGATGCAGTCAGGTGACAGTTCTAGGGTCGGAAAAGTGTTCAACAACAACGTGATGAGATGAGAAGGAAAGCTTTTCTTCCATGTAAGAGAATGGCGCACAGATTTAGTCCAGTATTATTATTATTCATTTTTTTCATTTATTTTTTAGAAAACATGTTCCACAATTTTACAAAATTAATAAATTACAAAATAAATAAAATAAAATTAAAATAGTATTACATTATTTGCCTGCACATGTATCATGTCACAGTGATACAGGTACTGGCAGTCAAAGCGCTCGGAAAAAGCTCGCAGGAGACTATTCGGGCTGGCCCGCACCCTGCGCACCAGGGATGTGCACCTCTTGCGCATGGTTGTGGAGAAACAATCCACGCGCGCTTCAGCGAACATCCCTGAGGCGTATTGGATATTTGGCTAACTCTATTTATTCCCCATCCAAGTTTCCGGCAATAAGTACAGTACAAGTACAACCACAAAACTAGAATACCTAGTCAATTTTGATGATAATTAAATTATTTGATTACATTGTGATACATTTGCTTGATATAGTGTCACATTGCTGCGGAAATGCCAACATAGGTGTGGCTGATTGATCAATATGTTATCATCGTATTAGCTAAAGTAGTTTTATGATAATTGAGATGAAATTCGCTTCGCCTAATTTGGACTCATATTATCAGTACACCAAAACAAGCATGTTTTTATTAATCTAACAGGTTATTTATTTTTAACCCTTAACTTTTAATAAAATATTTAATGAACAGCGATAGGAAAATTGTATTTAGAAAATATATGCACTAACATTTTTTTCGCAAATAGAAAAACAATCTTTTGTTATATGTCCTTCCTTTAGAATACTAGAATTGCTTTTTTCAATCAGATGACGATGTCACAAGAACAATAAATAGTTAAACTGCTCTTTGTTCGCATATACAGGTATGTGATGGAAACAAAACAATATCGGCATATTTTGTTGAGGTCCTTCACAAATTGTCAACATAAGAACAATGTACATATACAATTCGAGAACATTATTGCTGACTGACCACAAAGGAACTTTGCCTATGACACAAAATTGGCAAATTAATATTCGTATTGCTATGCTAGCTAGCTTATGGAAGTTATAATATTCTTACTCAATTTGTTAAACAGTTTCTAAATTGTTTTTTTTTTAGATTTTAGCATTCACAATGCTATTTTATATATAAAGTTACTTAATATAACTGAAAAAATATTGGAAAAAATCGACTCACCCCTAGCAGCTCAGACGGGACTCGAACCCGCACCCTTAGGATTCCGGCCCAATGCACTAACCAATTTTGCTACCGAGTCGCTATTAATATAATTTTTTCCAATATTTTTTCAGTTATATCAGTTTCTAAATGTTTTGAAACAACTTTTTAAGTATAATCATTATATTTTCAAATAACAAGATTATGGTTAAAGCGTTATTGTTTTTTAATTTTTTAAGTAAGTTTGTTTTTACTTGTTTTTACGTCGTATTACAACGTATCACTTTGATAATATTTACGTTAATTAAATTGCAATCGCCTACACTGTTGACATAATATTAGCTACGTACGCAACGGGCTCACAGTTTTTTAGGGTTCCGTATCCAAAGGGTAAAAAGTGGGCCCCTATTACTAAGACTCCTCTGTCGGTCTGTCTGTCTGTCTATCACCGCTGTGTATCTCATGAACCGTGATAGCTAGACAGTTGCACAGATGATGTATTTCTGTTGCCGCTATAACAACAAGTACTAAAAACAGAATAAAATACATATTAAAGTCCCATACAACATACCTGTTTTTTTTTGCCGTCTTTTGGTATACGGAACCCTTCGTGCGGGAGTCCGACTCGCAATTGGACGGTTTTAATCCTTCATGGCATATGATATTGAAATTAACGATAAAATGTTATCGGACTTCAATTTCAAATGCTAATTTGACAGATATTGTCGTGGACATGCAGCTACTGTGATTAATAATTTTGAGTGTCACCAGTGTGATTAAATTAAACGAATTGTTGTTTTAAATAATAACACTATTTGTCTTCTGAAATAATTGTAAAACTATAAGTAATAATAAAAGGCTGGGGCAGAATACGACAGGAACTGCTTTGCTAACTCGTAACTATTCTTCTTGTTAGTTACTTGGAAGTTACTGCAGAATATATGTATATGTATAACGTGTTTCATAATAATAAACCAACAACTTTTCCGTAGGTACAAGAATTAAAAGAAGATTGATTTTAAATTACTACAGGAATTAGAATTAACTAACAAATATGATACACGCTGTCAAAATATTTTTTATTTCAGTCACTATTATCTGTCGAGTGCAAACTGCAAGGCTGAGTGTGACATTGTTAACTGAATTTGATTACCATCAACAATGAACCATAAAAATCAAGGAAATATCTTTTAAGATTTCTCGTTAACTCTTAAGGGGGCGATTTTTTTTTGTATGCCGGAAAAAAATAAAATAACAATTTTTTTTTAAAAAAACCTATCGACAAACGGCTGATCAGGTCATGGTTACCTTACCATATACTTCCAAGCTCATTGAAGTAACACTGTACCAAATTTCGAATCGATAGGACATATGGATGGAAGGTAGTCAGATGCCCTCATCAACTATTAAAGAGCTGATGATCTTCAAACGGCTGATCAGCTCATGGTTACCCTACCATATACTTCCAATATCATTGAGTCAGATCCCTTCATCAACTAGAAAAGAGCTGATGACCTTCAAACGGCTGAACAGATTTTCATGAAACATGGCTAAGAACACTCGCGGGATAAAATTATCTATGACACAAAAAAAAACTAAACGAAAATCGGTTTATCCGTTTAGGAGCTACGATACCACAGACAGATACACAGACACGTTAAACTTATAAACACCCCTCTCTTTTTGCGTCGGGGGTTAAAAAGGGGATGAAATGTACCTAATACAAACTACAATTATACCTATATGGTTGTAATTGTAGCATAACTATTTATTAATCAAATCAGTAGACTGATAATTATAATACTTAGTGATAAATAGATAAATCAGATATGAATAAAAAAACAACAATAACTATAAATATAAACTTTTATCGCCTATCATAATTATATACTTACTACGCACTATGTACACATAATCCTATCATACATGATAATTTACGAAATAAATAAAGATAAACATGTTAGTATGTGGAGCTCGGTGGCGCAGTGGTTTAGCGCCTGGCCCAGCGATTGCGGAAGTTAAGCAACGTTCGCAAGGGTCGATCATGGGATGGGTGACCAAAAATGTCTCGAGCTCTTCCGTGCTTCGGAAGGCACGTTAAGCCTTGGTCCCGGCTGCATTTGCAGCCGTTAACACCCACCAATCCGCATTGGGCCCGCGTGGTGGGTTATGGCCCATCCTCTTTACCACCCATAGGGAAGGCCCGTGCCCCAGCAGTGGGGACATCAAAAATGGCCGATGGACAAACATGTTAAATATCTGGAATTTAACTATTGATCGATCATGATTTTGCTTACAATTTTGATTAACATTTCGGTGGCAGATACAATCGCCTTACGTAAATGTCAGGCGATCTCACCGCGCCTTTGTTTATCCCAAAGGCCAATAATTCCTTTGATAATTTGTTAGTAAACTGCTAAATTGACACTAGATAAACTTACCAATCTTGTCATATTATGACTGGGTTTATACGTTACTAGTATAGCCGCTCGCGACTTTTTCGGCTAGGACTATTTTCCGGGTCTCGATATTAATTTTTGCATCAAACGATAGCCCATATCTATTGGCTCCGAAACTAAAAGGATAACATTAACACTTGTACTTTGTACTGCCTTCTAATGTTGATTAGTATCAATTAATTTCCTAATCACGTATTATATTACGCAAGGCTTCTAAAAAGGGAGTGTTGCGTCATAGTGACAGGAAGTCTATACCGTTCTTGATCCTTTTAGGCTAAACGGATATTCAGCTGATAGGATTGTCTGTCTGGCTACCTACTGCGAAAACTGAGCCTCATTTTACGGGTAAAAAAGCCTGAATCAGCTGGGTCTAGACTAGTACATTATTCCCATCCCATAACAATAGTTTTGAATTGCGGTTTGAGAGTCACCGCTTTAGTTACTACGCGACTAAAATCGGCTAGTTTATTTATTGCTCGCGTGCCTTCAGCCAGTTTTTTATCAGTCTGCGACTCTAAGGCATTTCGTACTATAATTTCCGATTACTTCGCTTGGATAAATTAGCTCTGTAAGTTTTTTTGCGAAGCGTTCTATTGATGTGTGATGAATAGGTTTTTCATGTGAAGCCTCTCGTGTATGGATCAGGCAGGCTTTTCGGGATTATTCGCAATGTTTATGGCTACTACCTTATGTAAGCAGATTAATATTTGCCTTTTTGGACCAATGTAAACCCAATATGCATATTTTGTTGGTTTAAAATTTGCAACTTAATAATATTCAGTAAGTCAAAGCGTATCTTAGTATATTTTTTTACTGTATGAGTAGGTAATCTAATTAATTTATCACAGGTAGGTATACCTAACTTAGTATTTCGAGGGCGATTACTTTCGTCGAGAAATGAAATGAAATGAAATTCTTTATTCACTGAAAACAGAGTAAGCACATAGGTCTGTTTTTTATAAAGTTCGACTGTCTTGCCAACGTCGGGCATGTGAATATTACAAAATTGTTATTACATTACATTATTATCATGTTTTGAAAAAATCATGTCAGGTAATTGTTAATTTTAGAATCTAGAAATTCTTTGACAGAGTAAAAACATTTTTGAACAAGAAAATTAAATAATTTACTTTTAAAAAAGTTGAAAGGGAGCTCTGTTAAGGAATGCGGTAACTTATTATCGCTTATTAGCGCTTATCACGCCCTCCGAGTCCAATACAATAATGCGTTCAGGGTGTTTTTGGGGCTGCGTCGCTCCTGCAGTGCATCCGGGATGTTTGCAGAAGCCAACGTTTGTTTGCAGAAGATTGTTTCTACGCAACTATGCGCAAAAGATGTGCTTCCCTGGTGCGCAGGGTGCGGGGGAGCCCCAACAGCATCCTGGACATGATTGCGAGCAGACTTGACTGCTCGTATATCAATCGTTGCTGTGCCATATCAAGTGGCATGGCAAAAACATAATAATAATAAAAAAACCTAAACATAAATACTAACATAGTTTATAAGAAATATTGTTACTAACAAAATGAGTTACATTACATGAATAAATAAATTATATTATTATTATTATTATTATTATAAAGTGTTTCGAGTTTTCAATATATGTACGTACATACGAACGAATACACGACAAGTTAGGATAAGATTCTTTGCAAATATTACCTTTTCAGATTCACCAGAGATCTTGTTATTATCATCCTTGAGGCAGTATTATTGTTAAAGCTTGGAAGTTCATAGCCATTTTTATGACGTTTGCAGTAGGTGCCTGTATGAAATATTTATTAGCAAGTGTTGAATAAAAATTTTAAATTCCACAACTATGTTATTCAGGAGTCGATGGAAATTTTAAGTCGGGGATCTCTATCTCCGTAATAAAAACTTTACGTAATAAAAATGAGATCAGAGTAGCAGATGTATTAAGTTGCTTTATCTATGTTGCACTTTTCGATGATGCCTTTTTTATTGCACAATCGGTTTACCTACTTTTAAATTAAACAAACCCTATTGAATTAACGCGTCATATCACTTAAAAACACCTTTTGGCGTTATAATGGAGATTTCAGAGAATTGGCAGGACAAGGACATACACCATCCCATAAAGTTACGTAGGTAAACAAAGGCGTTTGTGCATATTAGTACTTTGGCACGTCAACTATGCGTAATAGGTCAATATTATCTATCTATACCTACGAACGTACCTAACAACGTACTTAAGTAGCGTATTGCGATTGTCAATTTTTTTGTCAATGCCATTGTTGTAGGAATTGACAATCGCTTCAATTGCACGTGTAAACGATCAATTTTTGCATCAATGAACGCCAATGACTTAAAAATTGTCAATCTTAAATGATCGTTACCGAAACGCTTTAGTCACACTGTGAAAAAATCCTCTGTAAATTTTGTAATTAGGAAGCTTATAAGATCATATGCCCTTACAGAAACAATAAAGCATTTATATTTTTTAATACCGTGATTAGCCTTTTGTTTTAAACTTATATCGGTGAGCTTGTTAGTTACTCGTATTTTAAATACTTACAAGTTTTCTAAGTTGCAGAACGGTTTAATTCAGTCTATTTCAAGTTTCTAAGCAGCCATTACCGCTCAAATTATAGCTAAGCGGTCTAATATGAACTCTCTTGTTTGTAGCATCGCCGTGTCTTGCACTGGATCACAAATCCAGAGAAATGTAAAAACTTATGCTGTCCTTTTACTAATTTAATAAACTCTACACTTTTAAACTTATTTAACTCTTTCCTCTTTTTTATATCTTACTAGATTGTGTAACACATGTAGATATCCACAAAATGTTTAGTTTAAAGTTTTACAAAAATCTTTCATAGAGGCATTTTAGGTAGGGTAGCAGCGGGAAAGCTAAAAATAATGTCTATTTATTAAAGCATGTATTTTTTTAGTCAGTCAAATAATGGCTCAACTATATATTATGTATTAGTCAAATTCCCTATGAAATATAAAAATAAATGAAATGAGACGGAGCGATACATGAGCGATATAATCAACATAATTTCTCACTTTCTGAAATGATACGAGTATCATTTATTTTATTTCATTTGAAAAACTAATGTGGGACGTTCCAGATTTACGTGGTTAGAAGTTCAGTGCGGGGAATGAATTTCGATACTTGACGAGTTTCTTGCCGGTTCTTTTAGTTACAAGGTCTCCCGCTCAGGGTTTGCGAACCGATGGCGTAGCTTCTTTGACATTCACAAGTGCTTGTAACAGCCTAGACTGAATAAATTATTTTGAATTTTGAATATTTTACTTTCAGAACAAGAATTCCAAATTCGAAACGGTAGTAGTGGGTCTACTCACTAAGCTAGCGTTATTTTTACGAAACTTTATGCTTCATGCTTCTATACTTTAGTCCATAATAATGCGGGGTGATTCTATCCAGGCTGTAATATATCTGGAAAACGACACAGGATGCCGACAGCTAAGTGTATTATTCTGAGTAATGAACTACTCCACGGGAAATTCTCTGCGAAAAATATGCTTTAGAAATAGTTCCTTGAAATTTTTATAGAAACTTTATTAAATCATTTTATATACTGCACATATAATAGAAATTCTTCTCATTCGGCCTAATAATAAAAGAAAATAAATATATGATTTTAAACTTTATTTTGGTATCGATCGGTGCATGCAACTATAGCTAATATGCTTGCTAAAGTTGGATTTCCGTAACTAAACAGAGAATATGATGAATCGAAGTAATTAAAATAATCTGCCGTAAAGAAAAATGGAGTGTTGCATTTTTTCTGTAACAATACTTATAATTTATTAATTAAAGCATATTTATTTATTTATTATTTATAATTTCAAGGTCATGTCAAGATTATTGAGTTGATTTTTAGTTTATCGATAAATAAAGAAGGATTCAGCCATCGTATTTTAAATATACACTCAGGTCACGCAGGTACACATTTTTTTCTTTTGGAATGGCGACTGCGCTTTTTTAGTCATCGACTGTATTCCAACGAATCTGGAACCCGTCAAGTACCTACTTAGCTTTTATAAAAGTGTATGTATGATTTTAATTTGGCAATCAATATGGTCTTGTTGTAATTATTAATAATCTTTATTATTAATTTTCTCTACTAGAAGTAGAGAAAATTGCCGATTTTTATTTAAGTTATCAATTTATAAAAAACAATAAAAATCTATTTTATGAGCTATATTACTTCTCTAAACATGATAATTGATAAATCACTATTTTAACAGGTCATAAATGGGCATTCGTCTTTTGTTGCAGCATTCTATTCGCGGACATCGTGGGCTTCACGGTGCTCGCATCGCAGTGCAGTGCGCAGGAGTTGGTGCGGCTGCTCAACGAGCTCTTCGGCAGGTTCGACCAGCTCGCCAACGTAAGTACTAAAAAGGACTACACTTAACTTAATGTAATTTTACTTATCCCTTTTCCAACAAAAAAAAATCATCTAAATCGGTTTATAAAAAAAATAGAAGTCGTCAAGGTAGCTCAATCAAAACCATAGTATTTTCAGGATTACCCACTTAAAAACTACTAAATCGATTAGAAAAAAAAACCAATAGCCATAACGTACGCACGACAGCACGTCAGGTTATACAGTTAAACTGCGAAAACAGCTTTTATTACGTAGGGCATAAAGGCGGTCTCAACAAGGTCAACATGTATAGTTTGAGGTGCTGTTGTGTGTACCCACCACAACGGTGAGTGCGAATTTTTTGTGTACACTACACACCATAGAATTATGTCTTTTTTAGGGTTCCGTAGCCAAAATGGCAAAAAACTGAACCCTTATAGATTCGTCATGTCTGTCTGTCTGACCGTCCGTATGTCACAGCCATTTTATTCCAAAAGTATTAGGATTACACAGTTAAAACTTAGTAGGTAGATGTATTCTGTTAACCGCTTAACGATTTTAACACAAAAATAAAAAAAATAAAGATTAAGGGGGGCTCCCCATACATGGAACTGAAACTGAAAAAAAAAAATTTCTTCATACCAATACGTGCGGGGTGTCGATAGATAGGTCTTCAAAAATAACATTAAGGTTCCTAAGACAATTTTTTCTCAAAGTCAATCGTTTGAAAGATAAACACTGCCAAAGTGGTAAAATGTGTGTCCCCCCCTTCTAACTTTTGAAATAGGTCAGTGAAAAATCTAAACAAAATATATGCTATAGATCTTAATAAAAACTTTCACTGAAAATTGGTTTGAACGAGATATAGTAATTAGTTTTTGAGATATATCATATTTTCCAAAACCGCAAAAATAACTTTGTCATTCATACCAACTCTGTGAAAAACAAAGTAATTTTTACAGACGAAAAATGATAGTGGTATTAAATATGGTATGGTATATAAGGTAACTACGGAACCCTACGGCGCGTGGCCCGACACGCACTTGGCCGGTTTTTTTTTTTAAGTATCTATCTGTCTGTGTGATAATTGTCATAAGTTGATAAGCATTCTATCATGGTGTAATAAATATAATTATCTTTTCATGAGATTCTATGGTGTGTAACAGCTCGTGATGTGACTGGACATATTTGCCGTATGCGAGAATAAAATAATTAAATTGAAAGCAATGCAGTTTAGTTATAGACGAATACCGCTAGAGTTTTAGGTTTCAAAAATATTAAAGTTTGTTTTTTTTCGTATATAGTTTCTGCACCATTAACTAAGATTAATACATGAATTTGTGTCATTTTGGGTGGATGCATAAGTGACAATTTAGGTTTTTGTCTTTTTTAACACTATCAATCGAAAAGAAAATTAAAGTTGAAAATTTTACTTTCATGATGATTACGAAGTCATAACCGATGTACATGAGTTTTTTGTGTCATCTTTGTCCACGGGAACACTGTTATTTAACTATTACCTAAAACGTTGCCCCAGTACCTCCAAAAGAATATTACAATTGATTAAATAAGTGTTAAATGTTTTAGATCAATGGTATCTATTGTACAAAATGTTTTGTGCCGAATTCATCAATGGCATTTTCAGCTTTTTTATTTTTTCTTTGCAACACCCTGTAAAAGTCACAAAAGAAAATTCAAGTTATTAGAGTTTGTGTCTCTACTATTATTATGGGGTAACGAAACATTATTCACAATTTGTGTCGTTTTTATCAATGGAATCTTATATCAGATACAGTTGAAGTTAAAGTTACCGTTACCTACTATAAGTCAGTTTGCACTGGACGAAAATGACACAAATTAGGTTTGTACACTACTCAGGCTATCTTAAATACAATACCATTGAGTTTTTTAACTTTAAATCAATTTTGTCAGTTTTGGGTTCATTTATTTATATCGACGACAAATAATCGAATTTCTAAAGATGCATCAGCTAGATGTGACACAAAACGCAAAAATAAACGTTTTATATGCAAGTCTATCGACAGACAAGATTTCATAAACTTTAGATTTTTTTAAGGTTATACCCTCAAAATAACGTATTGGTATCGGTCTATTAGTTGTACTTCTTGTTGTTTTTATAAACGGAAGCAATTAAAGTTCCGACGTTTTGAATGCCGCCGGGACATATTCTGTTCAGTACCCTTAGCACGAACAGCTATCGAGAAAAAAAACGCACGTAAAATTACTCGATAGACAATTCTCTATGGAAAATTTAATTTCGCTTATCGGCGATAGATGGCGTTGTACAAATTTCCAATACAAAATTTAACTATCGAATGATTTTACGCGAGTTATTTTTTTCGATAGCTGTTCGTGCTAAGGGTACTGTAGCCTTAATGTGATTATTGCTCTTTTTGATGGGCTCCTTAATTATATTTTCTTTTATATTATAGAATTCATTTCACATTTTAAATTACATCCATACGTCTTGTAAGTAAACTTAGACTATGTTAGTAACCTCGTATGGAAGGATAGGATATGATATATGATACAATATGATAGAAAGAAAATATACCTATAAACGTACTCAGTTCGTTAGCAGTAAGGCTGTGAGATTCACTGTAGTCACTGGAAAAAGAAATGTGACGGATTAGCAAAAAAATGTAAGTCGACTTTGCGGCGGGCTATAAGAGCTATTTCATACTTTTTTGTGATCTCAAGCGGCGACAGAGATAGTGGAAGAGCGATTTTGTTGGTATCTAAAAACGTTACTTCTCATAGGCTTTATAAGAAATGTAATTTACGATCAACGATAAATATAAATGATAGAGATCCTTATAAAACCTAAAACTTTCTTCTATTAAAGTACCAAAGAGTTAATTGGGATATCCTCAATAAAAACTTCATTACAAACTGTATTAATTTCTGTAAAACTATTTCGTTCGGAGACATCGATTGCGTTTCCGCGGTAATTTTAAAGATTTAAGTTTAAGGCTCGATTATGCGGAATCATTTGTCTCTGTCTTTTTCTTTACGTGTAAAGAGTATGGAAAAAAACTTACTTCTGCACTTTTTCGATATTTTTCGTTGTTTTTTCATCATTACCTTGAGCAAAATTATCATTCTTGAAAAAAAGTTATTGGAACAACTTCAAAGTAGGTACGTTAAAGTGTATTTTGATGAAGAATTCAATACGTTTCCGCTATTATTTACTCCAAAATAAACGCTTTGATGATATTCTGATTTTTTTTGCAATCATCTGTGAGGTTAATACGCAATTTACCATGTTTTTCTATCATGGACCTTTAAAAGGGGTTTCCAGAAGATGATGAGTAAGGTACATAACTACATAATCATGTAGTCGTTATAATAAGTAAAGCTACTATTCTTTATTCTTAGGTAAAGCATGTGACATGTGACTTCCTATTGAAAAACTTTTATACATTCCGTAACGTTCTGTAGGTAAGTAGATTAGACACTTGTAAATTGTTTCACTAAATGTTTAATACCATCAAACGTTTTCAATCTTATGTCATCAAACATAATATTTCACACAAAATTAATCTGTTTTGAAATGTTATTGTTTACATGCCAACACGACATCATCTACTTCGACAGAGTCCACACAGAGTGGTTTGAAACAATGGCCAAATGTTCGCAAGATGCACTCGGCGCGGGTCGAGGCGCACTTGAATTTGTTCAAGGCCTACTGTACCTACTCCGAGGGAGGGGGCTTTGACTTAAGACTACTGCAGTGCACCCAAAATAGATGCTATGGCGATGACCAGAAGGTCAAGTCTGCTAATGTTAACGTCAAAATCGTGGTTCAATGATGTTTGAATGGCAAAGCTTTCTGACACAGTTCTTGTTTCTTAAACCCAAAATCGAGACACAATGTGTGTCCGTTTTGGGTTTAAGAAACACAATGTGTTTCGGTTTTGGGCTCCAGAAACAAGAATTAACTGTGTCAAAAATCATTACCATTCAAATACCATTGAAACAAGATTTTGACGTTAACATCAGCAGACTTGACCCCCAGGAACAGTGCGACGTTTTTACTGATACATCGTTACATAATAGGGATGTTGACTAATGAATAAAATAACGAAATACTAATAAAAATCGTAAACATATTAAACTTTTAGAGTAGCTTGTATACCTCTTGGTTTTATATATTGCATATTATTTGTTTAATGACCCTTCAAAGTTGGGTGGACAAGTCCATTTAAAAAGTATAAAATTTATTAAAATAAATGATACCTTTAATTAGTCCGTAAAATGTATAGCAAATTTGTCGAAGAAACCATTTTGATAAACACAATATTTAATATAGCTGCTGAACAAATTTCCTATGCGTTGCATACAAACTTGCAAGGCGTGACGTCATAACGTGCAAGCCGTTAGTATGGAGCGTTTTTGATCGAGTCCATTTGTGTGCATTTCACACTGTGATATCTCAGGCAGTTTTCATGCTAGCGAATTAATTCTTTTACCAATGTTTCTTTTTTCGAGAGGTAATTTATGTAACATAAAATAAAAAAAATAGTCAACATCCCTATTCTCTAACAAAACGAAAAAGCTCACCAATGAGAAATATAATATTGGTGAGCCTTTTATCCTTATGATGGTGATTAGGTTAGCAGTCAGTAACACACCCCATTTGATTATGATGTCTATAACACACTACTGGCTCATTACTGCTGCTACACTCACAAAAATACACTTACTACTCTTTAAACGGCTAATAATATCCTTGGTGTATGAATTATAATGTGTCTTCATTTCCTTTGGGGTTTGTGTTGTGGTGTGTGACAACGACCTTAAGTATCTTATAACAATATCTGATTAGCACCGAGAAGAGGGTATGTGGAGTAATGGAGCTTATTCGATTTTCCCGAGGCCTGCCTCTTGCCCTCCAAAAGGCCGTTAATTTAATTCCATATGACGATCAACAGATATGAAGCTTTTAGTGACTAATGACCGCAGTTCCGAGCGTGAAAATTGTAAGGGTCCTCACTTCACGATGTAAAATGATCCCAATAAGATAATTAATCATAGTATGAGTGACAAACAACGTACTAATTATCATAACAAGATTATACTTGGCGTTTATGCGGAGACATGATATCCTAAGACAACGATAATTTTCTCAAGTACCTATAATAAACGTCGATTGTTTATGAATTACATTAAATTTGTAGTTGGCATACAATGACGTTGATCAGCGATAAGCTGGTTCCTCAATACTATCCTTTGCCACTACTTATTTTATAAGTACTACGACTAATGTCCCAAACATTTGGTTTCCATCGCCAGTGTTTTTAAAACTGTATTTCTTGACAACCTCTGTTATCTGTGCAGGATAACCACTGCCTTCGCATCAAGATCTTGGGCGACTGTTACTACTGCGTGTCCGGGCTGCCCGAGCCGCGCTCCGAGCACGCCCGGTGCACCGTCGAGATGGGGCTCGACATGATCGACGCCATTGCGTAAGTTGTCTAGCCGGCTCACTTTGGCCACAATATTCGCAAATTCATCGTACGTTGAAGGTTTTGTAACAAATGCTTCAAATAGGTTCTTTCAAAAGCATCAACGAACGATACATTGGCCAAGGTTTGGGCCAACGTGTGGAGCCGACAGCTGTGCAGTATACAACTACTGCATCCGCATCCAGTTCTTGGGCGTGTAATAATAAAAAGAAGAATTTCAAGAAGAATATTATCATTTAAAAAAGGAGGGATTAAAAAAAATAAAGAACCAAAATTAGGAGTTGTAGTGCTAGTAAAGGATAAAGGCCTGCCATTTTTCAGGGAGATACAGACAGTTTTTGAAACTTTTCAGGTTACGTATATCTCCCTGAAAAGATTTCGTATCATCCATTGATATCATCTCATCCACCTACGTCTTTCTCCAATTATTCCTATTCAACACAAAATATTACAAGGAAATGTCACGTGCTGCTTTAAAGAAATACAGTTACTGTTTAACAAGCCTACAAGCAACGTTCACCAAAATAGGATATTTATTATACACGTGCGGAGATAGATTTTAATAAATTAATATCAAAAACACGCTTGTAAGGACCAAAACATTTTACTTGCGATAAAAGAACAACAAAATTCTTACAATATTTAATTATGCCCTGTGTTCCTATGTAAAAATATTTGGAGATAGAAAATGTTGCTAATATATTTATGTAACTTTTCTCTACAGTACACGAAAAAGTTTAAATTAAATGTTAGCAAAGTTTCAGTGGAATTATTTGTCAGTATCCGGTCTCATTATATTTAATGAGTAGTCACAAACACGGAATATTGCCTACATTATTAATGTAGGCAATATTCAGTGTTTGTGACAAATTAATATTTGTGCTCTGTCGAACATCTTTTGTGAGGTACCCAGCGTGCCCTATTTTACTGCTCACTGGTCTTAATCGAATTCCATATTTACTCGAAGCTTATTTAATATTAAGTTCAGTGTCGGAGAATGTGTAATCTCTTTCAGGAATATTGAGATACAAGGGGACGCCCGTGTCTGTAGTCTTACTTACTTAAATTCTTAAAAATACGTTCATCCAATGATAGGACGACTAACTATCGTGAAATTATTAAATATAATAAATGGTAAGTAACTCTTTTAAAACTTGCTAAGATATTTATAAGATATTTACATTATTTTTATAAGAACTGAATCAAAATTTAATCTTAAACAATACATGATTTGATCACACTATTACCAAACATAAACAATCTGAAGTGTAAGGCAAAGGCAAAAGTTCATACAGCCAAAAATACAATTAATTAGAGAATAACACCGAAAGCTCTACTTAAAATCTGTCACCCGCAACTTCGTCTGCGTGGACTGTTAATTTTCTATCCCTTCTAAATTGTGTTTTTTTTCTGGATAAAAGATGTCCTTTTCCGTACCTAACAACGTGTATGCAAAATTTCATGATGATCGGCTGCGTAGTTAATAGACGTGAAAGCTTAACATACAAACATTTTCGCGTTTATAATATTAATAAAATGCATCCTATTCATTACTGGCATTGTAATTCTAAATAAGGAACCAATATGTTACCAAAGCAATAGGAAAAATATGATTTGTTTATAATATGTGCATATTCTACGTAATTTAGAAGCCAGTTTGCCAAGTCTAAAGTTGTAACAGCTTTATTAGACACCTAGTAATCAATTTGCGGTACCTTTAACGGCAATTTACTTAACTTATTGCAGTTTGTTTGTTAAGATTTATTGTTTTTACTTGTTATTTAATAAATATAGCAATAAATTGTATACAAATTGCCTAGTAGGTACTTAACCTACCCTAAAGTTGAGCACTTCACAGTCTTTACACGCCAAAGAACATAGAAAAGTGTCAGATTTTGTACGCACACGGTAATAATCTCAGGTTTTAATTTCATTTGAATGCCAACTAATTAAATGTGGTATTGAAATTTCACGTTAAAATGAATTTAGTTTTTTGGAATTCTATATAAAAATTTTCATAAATTAGTTACAGTACCCTTAGCACGAACGGCTATCGAAAAAAATAACGCACGTAAAATTACTCGATAGACAATTCTCTATGGAAAATTTAATTTCGCTTATCGGCGATAGATGGCGTTGTACATATTTCCAGTACAAAATTTATCTATCGAATGATTTTACGCACGTTATTTTTTTCGATAGCTGTTCGTGCTAAGGGTACAGGTTAATAGTAGGTTGTCTTGTATTGTAAGGGGTGGAAAATGAAGTCTGGGTAAAATCACAGAATACATAAAAAAAATTCCCGCTGATGTCACAAGCGAAGACGAAAGGCTAATTGAAAAAATATATGCTTAGGAAGGTTGATTTTAGTTAAATGCTATTTTCTGACAATTTTCCTTGCTGGCGCATATAAAAATACAAATAGCCAGCATCCTACTGTGGTGTACCGTCACCAATATAAAGTTTGAGGCGTTCAATGTTTCACCTGAGAGGTGAGCCGTTGTAAAAAAACGGCTCAAACTCAAAACTTTCCACGGTTCACCCAGGTGGTCTTCAGGAGGTGGACGTTGGGGAAAAAGGGGCATTGTGTCCGCACAACATAAAGCAGGCCGAAAGCTTGTTTGCTTATTCTGTATGAAACGTTTCTAAGCACGTGCAGTGCGTTGTATAAGCGTAGCATACGTGCTTATCGAAGCATTAGTTCATCAAAGGAGCTATATTTAACTAGCGTCCCTGGTAAAATATGGAGTATTCTGTGACATAACCAAGGATTAAGTGAATGTGAGTCAGAGGTACCTACTTTAAAAGCAAGAGTTTTTTTAAAAGTGTAGTACAGTACACCTACTATTGATAGATGAAGTATAAAAAATCATGTCTTTCTTTTGTGCATACTACGACTACGAGTATTTTTTTTGGGTATTCATAATTATAATATCAATCAAAAGATGTAGCTAAGGAAAACGGACAGACTACGCGATGTGGAATCTTAATACGATTTACTAGTGTAGGAAATGAAGCGATCTTTTGTATGGAGACCCCAACATTAACTCCTCAGTCGATGAAACTTTGCAGGGATGTAATATAGTACCTAATATCCAAAAAAAAAATGATAAAAAATATGTTTCATTTATGATACTTTATCATACTGTAAAGTTTCGTCTACTGAGGATTTTCTGTGGGGGTCCACTACCTTCCTTTCCTACACTATAAGTACCATATTATGAGTTTTGAAGAGCTGTGTGACTGCACCTTCCATACTAAGCTTGATCGAACATTAGCTGTACAAAAATAGCATCGATTAATTTGGATTGATGGCTTTAACTCGCTACATGCCTGTTGACAGCGGTGACACATTGCTTTTGAGTCGTTAAGTTTGATATGGCCTACCAATGGACCTATAAATTTTAATACACTTTGATGTGACGTTTTTATATGAATATATTTATGTAGGATATTTAATAAACCGTAAGCAGACGTTTGTCTGAGCCTTTCTGCATCCTAAATATTCAGAATACGGTCTTCCATTATGCTTTATAATGGAAATTAAAAAAAAGCGAGAGATGTTTTACGTTATATTACGGTAAGTATCTAATAATTTGAAAGTAGTAGGTAAACTTACCTGCATTCCGTAAGTAAATCATTATTGAAGTCTTTTCGCGAGAATCTATCAATCAGCTAATTTATCTTCAAAAACAAGATATTATTATAATGTACGTGTCCGTGGGATCTAAGTTGGAGGTCGTATTTTTCTTTGAGTAAGAAACGCGGGAAAATTGTCACGTCTTGTCGAGACATGGCCGTGGACTGAATCGTAATAGTAAGTACCCCTTGTGCCCAAACGACAGATGCGTGTCTCGAAACGGAGATCGCCTAATTTAATAGTAATAAATTCAGCTGCCATCTTGGCGTGGCTAGTGCTACAGAGATAAGAGCTTTTAGCATTTTCTTATTACTGACCGGCTAGATAATAAATGTTGGTAGAGAAAAGTGTAGATTCTGATTGTTTTACGATGATAATACACACTCTATTTAGAACTATTTTCTTGTATATTTTTCCCCTAGAGCTCCACGGTGTTGGAATAAGGAAGGTCATTGTTCTTAATTCGTTAATTCTGTTAATATCCGAATACTGTGCTGGATAAAGGTCTTCCACATTGATAAATACGCTGAGAGAAAATTCGGGCGGCATTTATTACCTAAAAAAAAGAAAAAGGTCATCGATCGAACGATCAGTCTTAGCGATTAGCCTGCCGCAATCGTTCGCAGATCGAACGCGCTTTTACAAGCTCACTTACCAAATCTTGTACTAGAGAATAAGATAGCACGTCGTCGCCTGGGACGCATATTGGTAGGTGGTAGGTAATATAATCCGCACACTGAAACCACAAACCTCAAGCGCGGATGGAAGTGTGATGTTTCAGAACACAACTATTTTACCTACGTGCTTGCGGGCTGCGGTTCCCCTATAACCATTATAGTCTACTTATTTTCTTTGTTGTTAAACGATTTTCTTTGTAAAAAATAAAAAGCCTTTAATGATAAATTAATAATGAAAAAAAATGTATTCGAATCTTTATCTTGATGTCGTAATTAACTTGGAGCTAGATTTCAGGGCAAGTTTAGGCGGTGAATCGTAATTCTCTTTTAGTTAATTAAAATTATCTTTATTTTTTTTCCTTTGTGGATAGAACATTCTGCAAAAATAAGTTTTATGTAAAGCCAATTACTTTATGATGTCTGTTAAATTAATTAAATTATAGGTAACTACCTATGTCGTCGTTTGGTGTTCTTGATTTAGAAAATTAATAAAGCATTAATTAACGTTATTAATTACTATGCCTCTGGGTATGTCGCCATGTTTTTACGCTACTTACCTATAGCTTTGAAGTCTTTTGGGGAAAATCGTAAAATATTAGTGAAATGAAGTAAATAACACTTGTGTTATTTACTTTTGAGAGTAAATACCTACAATATCGAGCAGATTTTTTTTGGATCAAATCATGTAAAGTTTGGACAGAACTTATCAACATAACGTAAAAGTCTGCGCTATTTTTAATTTACTAATCACCGATTATAAAGCAATCAATCAATCAATGAAGTAATTAATAAAGCAACTATTATCTTTAAAAATCAACTTCATAAACCAATTAAGTAATCATCATTTTCTGTTTATATCAGTCACAGAATGTCAACATGATTAAAAAATATTAAATAATACCTAATGCTTGCAAAAAAATTTGCAATAAAATAATTATTCTTTATCGAAATATCGTGGACTGTGATCGAACGTATGAAATAAATATCTTAAAACTCATTTTGTAATTTATTTTATATGTTATTGTGCTTTGATTGAGTAATATTGTGATGGAAATAATAATGCTCTTTTAAACACTTTTCAGTTTTTTTTTTATCTTGTAGTGAATGGATTTTTACTATATTTTTTAACTACTTAAATTCGCACTTAGGTACCACTTTACGTCATTGTTTTAAACAGAAAAAAGTTTATTAAATAAACTAGCGATATATGCCAAATGTTAAAATTGTTTTAAACGGAACAATACGTATTCATAAATAATTAGTTTTGGCACTTAAACATACCTCAATAAATTGGTACCTAGGTCAAGCCAAAACTATTTATTTTACCAGAAACAGGACTGTAAAACGTATAGTTTATTTCATAGCACTGTTCAGTGCAGTTTATACAATTTATCAAGTGGAACGATTCGGTTGCAGAATGCTTGTGAAATATGCAAAGACCCGCGCTGCGAAGTGCTCCGATCGTTAATGATATGCAATACAATTATAAATGGAATTGCGTGAGAAGATATAGTTCTTAAGCTAATAAATGGTATAATTGTTACCTGCATTATTTTTATATCAGAGCATGCAATTATCAATTAACGTGGAGTAGAAATGCTTAACAGGTTTAACAGCTTATTTAAATTATGAAGAGCAAAAATATCTCATAAATATGAACATAAATAGTTAGAAAAATGTGGTTTCAGTTAAATGTCCTGGGATTTTGATATGTTATAGATTTCGGTGCCCTGAGTAAATGTCTTTATGGGTGCTTCCACTGTTCCCGAGTTTTTCTGATTTTGTACCATATGTAAAAAACCAATTCCCAACTACTTATTTAAAACAATTGACATTAGATTCAACCTATGTTGTCATGTAGCGGGAATGTCAACTTCAAATGCACGTCGATGTGCATTTATAGATGCATCATTTCACATCTTGGTAATAATGTGAAAGTTAAAAGTTAAAAGACATTTATAAAAAAATATGATTTGGTAGAGGTGTATTATGTCAACATAGATGGATAATATTTAATCTAAAACACTGTTTTTCTTTCATTTTGTCCGTTGTTTATAGTTTTTATAATCTGATCTGCGGGTCTACCGCCTAACTCAATCGCTTTGCCTCTGGCATGTATTCTGTGCTCTGGCTTTGGTTTATGACGTCAGTGCACAGTCCGTCCTTGTCATCGTGTTATGATATGACAAGGACGGACAGAGCATTGCTATCGCTCTGGCTAAAGCTTTGAGTTAGGCGGTAGGGCCCCAGGAGGGTATATCATCGGACGAAGCTCTGAAAGGGACTCGGAAACAGTGGTAGCACCCATAGAGACTTTTACTCAGGTCACCGAAATCTTCATCATATCAAATCCCAGGACCCCAGGACATTTTAACTGAAACCAGATTTTCCTAACTATAGGACTTGTACTATTATGTATTCTGTGCTATAGGTTCGGGTTCAGACATAAAAAAACATTTTAGATCAATTTGCGAAACTAATATAAAATTACTGTGATGTCTGAAGAGGAAAACCTTTTGCTTTGCCGTAACACGTACCTATTCAAAAATGGTCTTTGTGTAATATTATATTACACGAAATATTAAATAAAGTATACTTACGCACTTTCCCAATGTTTCTTGGATTGTCATTAAATTGTAAGCCATATTATTTTCATTAACTTCTCGGTCGTCTAATATTATAAAACATTGTGTTTCAAAACTAAATAGAAGACTAGTTAGTGCGTGTTCTTTGATATACAAATTGAAAAATCCATAATTTTGTAATGTAGTGTGCGAGTAGGTAGGTATTATCTATTAACGCGAAATAAATAGCACTATTATCTTAAATCACATGAAGCGTGATAAATGAGGTGATAAAATTCAATGTGTTTGTAATAAATATTTTGAGAGGAATATATTGCTTTCTTAAAGTTATGTTTTAATGGTTTTTATTGCACTATTTATCAAACGAGCGCCATTAATAAATAGAGAACACAGATTAGAGATAGTAAAGATTTGTTGATTCATTGTTTAAGGCGAGGCCAGTTCACGATTTGATGAAAAGATTGATTTTTGAACTTCCAATGTGAAGAACTGATGTAGAATTTGTGGAAATAGGTCGCATGTAATATGCCTATTGATTTAAGAAACATTGTATGTCAACAATATTCAAATGTGACTGTTGCTTTGACTGTCACAAAGGCTCCTGTCCTAACAATACCTGAAGAAATGTTGTGCTAAAATAATAAACGGTTGACGAAGAAAACCCTATTTTTCTGTTCCACTGGAGCGCTGCTGCCTGCCCCCTACGGAACAACAACTTTAGCAAAAATAAACAATTAACAGGTAATACCTAAACCAGACATGCACTTGTAGTGCTTAACATTAGGCAAAGCCTTGGTTAAAATATCAGCAAGCATAGAATCAGTAGACAGGTACGACAATTCTATGCTCTTGTTGTCCTATAAAATACTCCTTATAAAATGGTGCCTTTTATCAATGTGCTTGCTACGAGAATGGAACATCGGATCATTTGCAAGACATATCGCCCCCTGATTGTCTACATGTAATGTAATCTGTGAAAACTTACCTAACCCAATTTCAGTTAATAAGCTATTGAGATAAACAGCTTCTTTCATGGCTGATGACAAGCTCACATACTCGGCCTCACACGTTGACGTCGCGACACACTTCTGTTTCTGCGATTTCCACGATATGCAGCTGCCTCCTAACACAAAAACATAACCAGAGTAAGAACGTCTATACGTAATAAATCCTGAATAACACCATAAAAAAAGAGAGATTTCGTTATTTTCAACGACAGTGATATGATTTTTTATGCAAAAAGGATAGCTTTTTTATTGATCTAACACAATAACCGAGTAAATTTTTAATAAATGATCCAGTATTTCAGAAATCAATAAAAATGTACTAAATTTCGTCAAATTTCTGGCGAAGCGACAATTAAAGCAATGCAATATTCAACCTTATTCTAAAGACATAGTGAAAGAGTAAATTTCGGGAACTGCCTCGCCTTAAAATTTTGCGAATTGAATAGGCGTGTCGAGAATTCCGCTTAACATGAATAATAAAAACAAAATTAACTTTGAATGATTATGTATTTAAAGATTCTTTTAAAAGCAGTTCAATAACTGCTTTTTTGAATTAAAGTAAATACAGAGAGCTTAATACTACTTAGGATAATGTGCAAAGTTTGTCATAAGTTGAACTTATGTTTCAGACACTATAACCTATTTCTACTTATACAAAAAGGTTATAAAATACCACTTACGAAAATGGTGATAATAAAACACGCACAAAAAGCTCCTTAAATCACGCCATAAAGAAGAAATACGGACGTCTTAAACGATTTTATATTCGAACTTGACCTATATTCCGTTACCGAAATAATTGATTTATAAGCGTGGGTAATGCACAAGTAAAATTATAAGAATTTATTCTCATTACCTACGCAAAATAATTTGCCGCGTTTTCATATTATTTTTGACCAATGATGCTATTAGTACGTTATCTTTGGACCGATATAAATAGACTTGTTGGTTGACTAGTGACAACGAAATCCCGCGGTGTTTGTAATCTCGCGCAAAATACGCGAAATAATGGTACATAATAATGTAAGTACTTAGTTGATATTTTTGCGGGCTTCCATTTAAGTTTTACTAGTGACGTAGATGCAAATATAACAGTTGGAAGTTGACGAATGATCAGCAGGCCGATGTGGGTCCTTTGTAAAAAACCAAAACGACCAATTGAGGCATTCGCGTCACTTTGGGCCATGTAGGACTGTGGAAGATTTTAAATAGCTAGGTAGTATTTCGATATGGTTCATTTAGTCAACGATATTGACAAATCCAGCATGCGTGGGCTGCATAATGCGGTATATAAAAACGGGATATCGTTTGCGGGATTGCAATCCCTACCAGTGACGTCGGCCAACAAATATGTAGTTGGCGCTTATTGAAACAGTCCGGGTCGATGTGGGTCCAATATTGTAGAAAAACAAACCATGTCGTCATTCTGTAGCATCCGCCCCTCGTGAGGGTTGTTGAAAATATTTTCCAGTTCCGCACTTTTTGCACTTTCCGCACAGTTTCAATCCTTTTCCTTCCAACTTTATCTTAAAGAATCTTTCGACTTTCGATCCTCTTCTTCACTGCGTACTCTGCGTTCTTCTTCTAATCTCACCCTCGATATTCCCCGTCATTCCACTGATTTCCTTTCCTATTCATTCTCTGTGCATGCTGTCCGTTTGTGGAACGCACTTCCAGAGGGCATCCGTAAAGCTGGTACCCTGAGATCTTTCAACGATCAAGTTAGAACGCATTTCCTTTCTTCCACCTAATACTACTTTTTTCTGATATCTCCGTTTCAACGTTCATTTTATATACATACACTTTCCCTTCTCTTTATTTATGTATATCTATATCTATTGTCCCTCTAGTATTTTCGCACCCACTCCCCTCTTTCCTCTTGTCCTTAATATTTTTCTACTCAAGGTTGCCTGGAAGAGACTGCTACGTAGCAGTAAGGCCGCCTTTTGTGTACTTGTCCATGTTTATTGTTTGCTCCTATGTAATGTCTTTGTCTAGTGTGCAATAAAGCGTTTTATTATTATTATTATTATTTTTGTGTTTAAAATGCTTTGCATTTTTTGTTGATTCAATTGAATGCTTGATCCAGGAATTTGTCGCTATAACGAATATTGTTTTAGTTGTTTTCTAATTTACCGGGTTACACCGTGGTTAACGGGCCGAAACTTATGTAATTATTTTGTCCTTTCGTTTCAGTTTCGTTCCATTTATTTACAGAAGACACAAAAAATATTTGTACAAAAATGTAAACAAAAAATCAACGTTGAGCCAAGCACGAAACTACTTTTGTGATGACTTGACTTTTCAAAATTTTCATATTTCGTACGCGACATTACTAAAAAATTCACAGATCTCGTGCTTTTCACGATCTTCGGTACATTGAAAATGAATTTATCGAATTTTATAAAAAATATATTCCTTTGTTTGAATTTACTTACAATACTTTGAAATCAATTTTTGGTATTGGTATGAAATTCATATAAAAATATTTTATTGTTATAAACATTACTATTTTATTGAAAGGTAAATTAGAAGTACTACTATAACCTAAAATATAAAAAAATCAAAGATTTATTTTGAAGCCCTCGGCTTAAATTTTGATATCATTCTTAGTTTCCAAAATATCGAGCGTCGAAATAAAAAAATCTAAAAAAAAATAGCTTTTTTTTCCACTATTTCGGACATAATTTTTTTCGTTTTTTATTTTCTCGAATAATTATTTTTGCAGCTTGCAGCTCTCGTGAATACGCGTCTTTTGAGTCTTTTTTGAATATCATATCTTCACAACCCTCTGAGATATAAGGGGATCGCACTTTTTCGTGAAATCGGAGCCTATACTGGAGCGAACGAAAAGACATTTTCAATGTCAAACAATCGATCTATTCTGTACTTATATTTTGTAAAATGACTTACTTCACCAACAAAATTAGCTAACGGGGTGTGTTTGTGTGTATTTTCTTTGACTGGGTTCACGTTTGATAGTGAAAATGTAACACACCTTTTGCAATTTCAGTGGTATGGATGGACACAACACAACTGGCAAGAGGCAGATTAACATAAACTGTTGTAAATGATGTGGGTTTGTATTTTATAGCGTCAAATTGCAGGTCGCATCCCCGCGTGTCGCATCAAACAACCGAACTCAAACAATCGTGTTGACAGAGAGCTTGCCAATATGCGCTGCGGCTCAAACGCGCGCTTTGTGAATGCAATGCATATCATGTTTGTACAAAGAGTTGTTGTGGCTCTTTTCCCGAATACTATTATTTTATCTACTGTAGTATCTTTACAAAGAAAGCCTTATTTGGTGTAATTAAAACATGTTAATTTCAGTTGCATTAATTTTTGGAATACACAGAGATAAGAGAATATTTTTGGCTATTATTATATATTTTACATACAAGTAAAATGTTAACATCACCACCCGTTAAACGCATCAATGGAAAATTAAATAAGATAACTTCTTCGCATTCTAGACCTGTATTCCATTTGAATGATACCTATCAATTAAGTAAAATTTTGTGGTTTATACAAAATAAATTGAGTCGTTCTCAGCTCGAATATCTAAAACTCCTCTTTCTTAGCATGTAAGTAATCTAACGTGAACTTGACTCTGGTCAGGTGATTTAAATTGTTGTAATTTGCATGTAATTGTACCTATTCTATTCCTAGTTTTTTTTTATTTAGATTAGGTTGGATCCTAGATGATGACATTAATAAGCTACTTTGTTTACAAAATTATTGCGGGAAATTATATTCAACGTGGATGAAGTCGCGGGAAAAAACAACTTGCCTTGAGATTAATACATAAAACAAATGAGGCGTTATTTATGTTCTTTGAGATTCAAATCTAATATGTGAAAAGTGTTGACACTTTAAATTACTAGCTTTTGTATATTACACATAGGTACCATGGGCAACAGCGTCTCTTTCTCTTAACGACTCCTTAGGGTTTTCCCATTTCACACATTTCACATTTCCACGCCGCGCCGCGCCGTCACAACATACGTTTACTTCGTGCAGAAGCGATACGCGCGCATACGAATTTTGCCTTTCAGCTCACAATGTCAACTTCTCATAATGTCAACCGGACAAAAAATGCACATTTCTTATAACGTCAACTTCATAGAATGTCAACTTCGCAAAAAGGCAACTTCTCGAAATGTCCACTTCTCACAATGACAACTTCGCATTTGGTCAACTTCTCATAAAGTCAACTCTTAAATGATATATTCGCAAAATGACAACTCTTCATTATTTGTGCTTTTAATGGTAATTTATAAGAAAAGTCATATATTTATCACCAATCGCCATCAACCAATCAATTAGATAGAAAGATTTATTTAACACACAAAAAAAAGAAATAATACAGTACAAATTTCTTAAAAATAGATTAGACTAACAAGTTGACAAGAGTTGACTTTATGAGAAGTTGACCAAATGCGAAGTTGTCATTGTGAGAAGTGGACATTTCGAGAACTTGACTTTTTGCGAAGTTGACATTCTAAGAAGTTGACGTTATAAGAAATGTGCATTTTTTGTCCGGTTGACATTATGAGAAGTTGACATTATGAGCTGAAAGGGAATTTTGTTTCTAACTGGGTAAGCGACGCTGCTGTTGCCCATAGTACATCATTTGAAGACACTATAGTAACACAGTATAGATATTAGTTTAACTTCTGACAAACTTCCAAGCTGTTGTAGTTTGGCATAATATATTAACGTCAGTGTTGCCAACTTCTGCCCGTCACAATTTCACAATGTGCACTGTGTGTGTAACACTGTTTCGGTTCGCATACCGGCCTTATCATTTATCAAACTGTCTGTACTCGTGTATTTCAATTCATTATAGTTAGAAGTGTAGAGTTAGAACATCGCGTCTTGAGCTTTGCTCTAAATTCTCATTTATTATTCATGATAGGTGGGCTTGCTTGTCGTAGGATAGCTACAATATTGTGTAAAATTTATCGTTATTTTTTTAAAATAATTATTAATGTAGGTGTAGTGTCATCTAAGTCTTCCTGAGAGAGTTTGAGAGTGAAATAACGATACCAAATACCTTACTTATTTATAAGGCGTATAATACTTACAATAAGTTATTTACCCAAATGGTTTGCCCCACATTCCAAAATTTTCCTGGTTCGCCCCACATCAATGTAAAGTCCCGTTTCGCCCCACATTACTAAAACTGAACAGTACAACCAACAAATAAATCAAGTAGGTACAAGTTCACTTTAGGTTAAATTTCCTTTAGGAACCAACATCGATAGAACTATAGAACTTGCTTGAAGGAAATAATAATACGAATAGCTCATAGTGAGGTGACATTATCTTTAAGGGTGATTTGTTTGAACTAGGAGTAACTTTCATGCAAAAAAAAAAATATATACAGACGAACAGAGAACCTCCTCCTTTTTTGGAAGTTGGTTAAAAATGTAAAAGTTTTGCCTGATAAAAAAGTGAAAATTTTACAATTTTCAAATTCTTTGATATCCCCTCTCATTGTAGTTACTTTTAAATCTTATCGACTGAAAGAGAAAAGCTTTCGTGGTTTTCCTTATTACTTGTAAAGTCCAGTCTCGCAAATTCCGACTCGCAATGTTAAAGTATTTAGCAAAGTCGAAATAATCGTTTGCAATACATTACATTACGTTTATCAAGGAAATTGATACTTATTGATAAGGTACATGGAAGAAACGAAATATTGAAAAGGCGCAGTTCGGCTTTTCATATCCGGCGACGGCAATTACTTCCCGCCTTATCTTATCTGATGGAAATAGCGCCGAAATTTATTGAATGTTTCCTAATTTCGTAAAACATTTGCAATTTAATTTGTTGTTATTGTTGATAAGTTTAATGTTTAAAGTCAGTGAGACATTTCGTTTGATGATTTAGTTTTCGTTTACCTACCGTTTCTTGTAAGATAAATTGTTTTTTAACTAGCCCGTTCGCTTATGGAAAGGAAAAGCAGGTGCTGTTTAAATGTCGATTTGTTGCATAGAAATGGTAAGTGTATTTAGATATTTAATTTTATATGTACGCAAGAGCATCTATTATGAAATCTGCGGTCGGAGCTTGCGGTCTCATAATAGCAAACAGATAGGTTTATGTATATGAAATATGTTTATGTATACCTTTATGTATAATATTTTCTGTACATAATCACTTAAAGTTAGTTTTATTTTATATGAACGCAATTTTCCATATTTATATTTTAATAATACAAATCTTAATTGTTTTAGGTAGTCTAGATCAGGGATTCTCAAAGTGGTCGATATCGACCCCTTGGGTTCGAAATCGGTTTCCCAGGAGGGGTCGATTTAAACAAATAATTATAATAATTATTATTATTTACACTTGATATTTGATAGGTAATTGGAAAAGGGGTCTTTTGCCCAAAACCAAAATAGTTTGGAAATCCCTGGTCTAGCTAGACAGACTAGACGTTATACTGGGTTACAAAATGATATTCCTGTGCTGCCTATACATAGGTGCTTCGTTAGTTTTCACATATTATGTACGAGTATATCAGTCTCTAATAAACGTAGACTGACTGACAATGTGACGTGACTGACGTGTAGAAAAGATCCCTTATCCCATTCCTTTCCCAAGCTGTTTGAAGAACGGCCCCTGTCGATACTGATGTCTACTCATGAGATGGACGGAGGCTGAAGGCTGACTAGAGAACGATCCGAGTACGATACGAGTTGTTTCACACTCGGCGTATTTATTTTTTTGCATTTCTCCTTTTTAAATATAAAAGTTACACTGTTCAGTGCCTTTTGTTCTCTTTGTTCTCAATTATTCATCAATTTAAGCGATAGGCTCTTAAGTGTTAACAAATTGATCATTTGTTAAGAAGATTGTCAACCACGTGGTCTCCATACAAACGGCGATAACGTTTCCCACCCTCTAAACCTTAACCTACAGCAATGAATTTTTGGTATGTTTTGAAATGCCTAAAACTAGGGCTGTACGTTTTGATTTTTAAAATATTCATTGTAGATTTGAAAATATTGGCACTTCTGTGTTTTGTATGAAATCACTAAAATGCAAATATTTCGAAATCTATTATAGATATTTAAAAAATCAAAACGTACAGCCCTAGTATTTAGGCATTTAAAAAAAAATACCAAAAATTAATTCCTGTAGGTTAAGGTTTAGAGGGTGGGTTGACAATCTCCTTAAGGTTGTTGAAAAGTTCTAGGATACGAGACCGTTCACAAGTAGGTACTATAATATTCATTTTATTTTTACGACACATTATAATTTTACTGTAAGTAAATTACCTTCGGGACTGAGATAAAATGTCATTGAAGCCCAGCCAGCCCCCTAAGGGCCTTCACGGAATACCATTGTTAAGACGACGCGACGTTAGCGATCTTTCCGTCTTTTATATTCTTTGGATGCTATGGTAATATCTAAAGTATACAATGGAAAATATGACACATTGCTCTTACTTGCATAATAAAGATGTTTCTTCTAAGGAAAGCGCCTTCTATTGATACAGCTCTTGCAATCGAACACTACATTGAAAATTATCCAAATAATATCCAATGAGTACTAGTAAGTATATCTGTATCAAACTTAATATTTGTTTAAAATAATTTTTTTTGTAACCATTTATATATTTTGTTTACAAATTGTTGTTTTCGTAATTGGCTTATGTATTGTATAATTAGCGTCTGCGTCTTAGAGCATACCTGCGTTAATGCTCTGTAAATGCTATGGTAACAATGTCCTACTAATATTATAAATGTGAAAGTTTGTGGGTTTGGATGTTTGGATGTTTGTTCCTCAATCACACAAAAACTACTAAACGGATTTGGTTGAAATTTGGCACACAAATAGTGGAAAGCCTAGATTAAAACATAGGATACTTTTTATCCCAATATTTCCACGGGAACGGGAACCACGCGGGTGAAACCGCGGGCGGCCGCTAGTAAATAAAATAAAATAAAGTTTTCTCTTTATTGAACTTCAACCGCTAAATACGCCATAGCCACTTACACTTACACATACTTTAAATAATAATGTTTAAATGAGTTTAAATACATAGTTTAAACTAACAAAGCGTTTGCCTCTTGACCATCGTACACGACGAAGTGTGTAGAAGCTAACAAAATATTGGCACCCGTGTGTTCAGATAGTAGCAATTAAATTAGCACCAGGGCCAGTGTTCCAAAGATTTTGCAACTCTATTTCATGCGGAGTGAGTAGTAATAACAATGGGGAATTAATTAACATATTGTGATTGTGTTAGGCGCCACGGATTTACTTCTCATCTGCCTACGCCAACTTGCGCCTGGATTATAATTCAATTTCGTTAGGCGCTCTCTGCCAATGTTGTTAATTAATAATCATGTATAAAATTCTATCTCTACACAGTGTTTTGTTTGTATTTGTAATGGCATTAACGGTATTTACTGAGCAAATGTTTTAACAGCTTTATGTAAGCAATTAATACATAATTAAATGACTTTATACACTTTTTTATGAAAATATGACTAACTAACTAATGTGTATTCAGCAAAAGTAAAATTGAATCAAAAGTAGAAGAACACATTTCCCCATAACGTTTACATTTATTTAAAGTGCCTTTACAGCCTTTAGTGCCTTACAGCTTTCCAGTTTGTTAGCTCGCTTACATGAGAGGCGCTATTTGTATTGCAATCTTCCAAGAAGCAATTTAAACAAGAGTTATTACGAAACATAACAACTTCAGCCCTCCATTTCTTTGTAGCTGTAGAAAAAGTGCTGTTAGTGAAACGCATTAGTCAAAGAAACAAATTCGCTCTTTGCGAATATCAAAGGTTAAACGAGTCTTAGAATAATAGTATGAATATGCGAAGAAATGCAAAACGTTGTTCAATCAAATATTACTTATGCTTTTATACGGAATTTTCACAAACATTTACATTTGTTTCCATTTGTATCGCTGCTGTTTACAGGGAGGTATCTATTGAATAAATACACGGGCTGACCTAGTTTTCAGCTTCTAAGTAAATCCAATTACATTATTTATCGAAACGCTTCGCAAAACTGTGTGTTCAGTGGAGAGTGCGACAAGCAAGCGGGGATTATAAGGGTATCTTGTTTGCTGTCCGATTGGACTCCAATATATCTAAGGGCCCTTTCTCTGGCGCATCCACGAACGGAAATAGCCGTACACATTTCTTGCTAAATAATGTTTTAGCGACTGTTCTGTTGTTAAATTACGCTAGTTTCCGTCGATTATTCATTGTTCGTCTTTTATGGAGCATTTAACAGATCGAGGCATTTATTGTTTTGTAACAATACAATGATATATATTAAAAAATATTGCGGGCAAAATGCGGTTTCTGTTATCTCTTTGCATAAACTATTAAACCATTCTTGTAATGTTTTAAAAATGATGCTAGAACTAGAACCTAAATAGGATTAAAAAATGAAAGAAATTGTCAAAGAGTTTTACAAAAATTAAAACGCCTGCGCGTGCCAGTATACTTAATTAATCAAATTTCCGTCGTCTGAAACGTTTAATATCTTGGTTATGATTTAGGTTGTGTCGACTGACTGTCATCGGGTAATGAGAAAAGATGAGGCTGGCGCAGACTTTTAATATTACTTTAACGTAATTTTTCACCATTGTTATGACCATATTTTTTGGGGAAAATGTCATGGCTGTTTTGCTTAAATTAATAGTAAGTAGTAGAATAAATTCTGGCACATCACGTAAAACAAATCCAATTAGTGCACTAGACAAGTATGACAGTTTTTTAGCACCTTCTGGATGATATTAACTGTTCATGAAAATCTTCTGCCTCTATTAATATTTTATAATAATAATAATAATACATGATTTCACACAGAGCTATCTAGCCCCAAACTAAGCAAAGCTTGTAATATGGGTGCTACACAACTGATATACTATACTTATATACTTTTAAATATATGCTTATTCGAACCCGGGACCTCTTGCGTGGTAGGCGGCATGTTGACCACTGCACCACTCAGGTCGTCGAGGGTTTCGTACATAAAAGTCAAAAGACTTAATTTGCATGAAATCTTTATATCGCCTCTCTTTGTGACGTATTTTCTACGTTAAGTATTCATCATATCAGTTTATTCTAAACAATAATTCACATTGTGTTGAGTATTTATAGAAGCTGCCATTGATTTCTAGGTATTCGTAATGTTATTGAAACCTTAAACTTCAAACTGCCTCCATTGTGCTTAGTCGTTTCCGCTGCCGGCCGTTAAAAAGCCGTTAAGTTACGTTAATTTGTCACCGGCGCAAAGCTATTTGTACTACACCCACTATTACTACGTTTCACTACGTAAAGCTCAGCGGAGATCATAAAACCGAGTAATTAATTAAGTACGTCGTTCGTTAGTATTGTTGCCACATTATTTATGCTGTTTAAAACATGAAAGCAGGCATTACAACAGTCTTAAGTGCCTACTTCTCATATAGACCACGTAATCTCGGATTTACCTCATTTACTGTTTACAGTTGCCTAACAATGATGGCTTTAAGATTCATACAAAATTCTTTTTGTACCCGGCGCGGCTGTCAGCTAATTGTAGGAATATTAGTTTTTGCCTTTCTTCGGATGTTTGTTTCTACGCTCTACCACCAATCGATAGTATCATTGTAGTAAGTATTAAATTTCAACCTACCTACCCATTGTGTGCAAACTTTTGTTAATAATAATTATTGTGATGGAAAATGACCTCACTTTAAATGTGGAGCTCTTTTTTCAAATGTTGACGACTCTGTATGAAATATACAGGGAGAAAAAAGCAGCCCTTGACGAGTTTCTTGCCGGTTCTTCTCGTTACAAGGTCTCCCGCTCAGGGTTTGCGAACCGATGGCGTAGCTTCTTTGACATTCACAAGTGCTTGTAACAGCCTAGACTGAATAAATTATTTTGAATTATTGATGGATTGGCGTTGATAGTCGCTAAACAGTCGATCGAACAAAAGAAGGACAACCTAGAAAATCACAATAATTAACATCGATTTGCGCTGTTTTTATGGCGTGGCCCTTAATTGCTAGTTTATTATCTAGATCCATTTTTTCACCAGTTATTTTAGCTGACTAATTGTAAAAATATCCACTTTGATTGAAGAAGTTTTGCTGTTGTGGTTCGCCTGCGAGTTCTAGGGTGATTTTATTACTTTTGCGGAGCCGACGCACAGGCGGCGCGGCGGAAATGCCGACCGCTCGAGAAGTCAATTTGGCTATACGTAAATACGAGTCAAATTGGATTCTGAATTCAGTAGGTGTAATTTGATTTTGTATTTTTGCTTTTATTACTTGTACTTAACTTTCGAATAGCATAATGTTGAGTGGATTGTATTAAAACTTGTCAAGAATCGTACGGGTGCTATAAAAATTAGGCTGACGGAGGAAGGAGAATTCGCAAATTTAATCATATTTTACGTGCATGATCCAGTCACAGAATAATAAAAATCTTTTACGGTAAAAGACGTCAGAATATTTATTTATTTATATTTAACCATTTATTTCAGGCATCAATGGTCCATACAATAAATACCTTAAAACTAACATACATACATAATATAAAACAATCTTATATTTACACTGTATATATATTTATATTAACTTACATAATTTAATTTTAATATCCAACGAGCTTTCTTATACTTATACAATAGAGTCAGCTAAAGCTTATGTACACTACACAGGGAAGCCGTAGACATTCCCTTGTGTAAGTAGGTACAAGGTTTATTACTTCTAAAGAAGATATCAACTTACAACTGATAAAACTTTGAGACGGAATATATTTTTTATTTTAACCTAGGTATAGCATATTAGAATGAAGTTGCCTTCATGACCTCGTCAAGAAAAAAATGCTGTTCTGTGTTCATGCAAATGACTTCTATCTGAAGAATAGGAAACAATAACTAAAATTATATTTTAAGTATACTTACCTACTTTGTATATATTCTAATAATAAGTTGTTATACGTACTGCTCGATAAGAGTATTTCCTGTAATTTAGTATTCAACGAATAAGTAAATATTGAAAGTATAGGTACATGTACTTCACAGTCCCGAAATGTTTTGCTTTTCAGTCAAGAAGCGCTTAAAAACATTTGCATATAAATAATCCACCGCAAAGAGACTGGCTTATGTAACTGTTCCTACGTCGTTCAGTAAACTTGATTTATTAGAGTTTTTACGTTTTCACTCCTAATCTAGTTTACATAAATCTTTGGTTCATTCGCGCACTGTTCAAACATTCGTGGCAAAGATTGATTGACCCACTGGCCGTAAACATTCCAATTATTGTAAAGTCCTAACTCAAGAAGTTATTACTCTGTTTGCTTCTTTACGACTACATAAAACACGCAGCATCGTCTTTTTAATGCTGTTCTTGAACTTTTTAAATTAAGAGGGTAGTTACGAAAACGAAATAAACTGAAATGAAACGTTTTCCTCCTATAAATAAGGTAAAACGAGGGAAATCTCAAAGAAAATATAAAATTAGAAATGTTTGTGAACTACAGATATTTTATATGCTACGTGATATTCATTAGTCATTACTGTTTTTATAATTCACTTACATACGTATGTATTGAAACAACACTAACTTCATTATACTCTACAATCAATGATCGAAGATTTAAAGGGATAATTATTTTATTGTCCATCAGCCATTTTTGATGTCCCCACTGCTGGGGCACAGGCCTTCCGTAAGGAGGATGAGCCATAACCCACCACGCGGGCCCAATGCAGATTGGTGGGTGTTAACGACTGCAAATGCAGCCGGGACCAACGGCTTAACGTGCCTTCCGAAGCACGGAGGAGCTCGAGATAATAAATTTTTGGTCACCCATCCCATGACCGACCCTTGCGAACGTTGCTTAACTTCCGCAATCGCTGGGCCAGGCGCTAAACCACTGCGCCACCGAGCTCCTCGATTCCCTCTTCTATTATTGGATTATTAATTTAAAAAATAAAAAAAATCAGCACAAATCAAATTACTTATGTATCAATGTTACATGCCTGTAATAACCAGTAACTATTTTTCACGTTGCAGTTCGGTGGTGGAGGCGACAGACGTCCAACTGAACATGCGCGTAGGCATCCACACTGGTCGCGTGCTGTGCGGCGTGCTGGGCCTGCGCAAGTGGCAGTACGACGTCTGGTCCAATGACGTCACGCTAGCTAACAACATGGAAGCGGGCGGAGAACCGGGGTATGTCCACCGTGTTTTGTGTCATCCATTACAGTTTAACCACAGTCACGGCTGTGACTGACGATTAACCTACCGTGTAATCTAGTGACTGATGGTTGTATGAAGTTGATTTGTTCTTCCATCAGTCAAACGTAATTCATGACTGATGGAATTGGATGACGCTTGCATGAGCATGTAATGGCTGCCTAAGGAATTTCATAATGACTAATTTTAACCAAATTTATGCCGGCCACATACAGACTCCCGATTCGGAATTCCGAACGGAATATCGATAAAATATGAAAATTCCGTACGGGAAAATCCCTCATGGTATGGATTAGCTGCGTTCGGAATTACGAATGTACGGAATTCCGTAACGAAATCACACGGAATTCTGTCTGTATGTGGGCAAGCTTGGGATTCCGTCTGAAACTGCCCAGAAATAATTGTTCAGCTGAAGGGACACAGAGAAAGAAGAAAAACATCAAACTATAACTGTAACTGTTTTGTAAGAGCAATAAAATAATGTTCTGGAATGGCGACACGCACCGGGAGACGTCTCCTTCACCACTAGTTACTATGATAAACCTTGGACATACCTAATATTTTTTTCAAGCGGCCTAAAGTCCAGATGCCCTGGAAGGCGCTCGTTTTATAAATTTGCTTTTGTCGTGTAACAATGATGAGATTAACAAGGAGGAAATTGCAGGATCGATCGATCTCGTTTTTAAGAAAGGATCTGCGATATCATGCTTTCCGATAATGTTGAGTCAGATTAGACTCGATGTTTTTGAGAAACTTTTTTTTACTTTTACCGTTCGTTGAATTTTAACCACCAGTATTTCGTTATAAGAAATTACCGGCATGAAAAGTCGCGTGTTTAATTTTTAAGTAGCATCACAATTTATAATCATTATCATTGTAAAATGTAAAATGAACGATGATGAACGTAGTGAATTACTTGCTCAGTGCGATGATGATATTAAATGCTTATGTTAGTAACGGCCGATTTCAATAACCTATCCCCTCAGTTAGAAATATACCTACTAGAGATTTGTTGCCTGGATATTTCTGTTTAATGACGGTAAATAACAACAGTTGCCTAGTAACAGATCCATAGTAGGCCTACCTATCTGAAGATAGATTATTGAAATCGGCCGTATTTGTTTCAGGTTTCTTTCAAGGTGGCCCTTTTACTTTGCAATTTGTCATTTGTCTCTTTAGTCTTCAAAGCTTACTGTCATGTTTTCAATATTGTACAGGCGCGTGCACATAACTCAAGCGACGTTGGAGTGCCTGGGCGGTGCGTACGAGGTGGAGCCAGGCCAAGGGGCCAACAGAAACGCCTACCTACGGGACCACTCAGTGCAGACCTATTTCATCATACCACCACCGAGGCGGAGAAAGGTAGGTAGTTGAACAATAATGATGGTGAGCAATCATCGTTGAACATAGTGTTGTGGCCCACCCTAATCTTATTGCCTCATCCTTAAGTGGGCATAAGCCCACCCCCAGGAAGGTCCCGTTGTCCCCCACTGTTTATCCACCACCTGGTGGATATCGGGAAACGGAATATCGTTGATGTACGAAAATTCCATACGGAAAAATCCCTCATGTCTGTAGCAGGTCCATAAATTTTTATGGATTAGCTCCGACCGGGATTATTCTATACGTCACTCATACAGACGGAATTTCGATTCGGAATTCCCAAACGGAATCATTCCGAACGCAGCTAATCCATACAAATCTATGGACCTACCACACACATGCGGGATTTTTCCATTCCGGAATTCCGGATCGGGATTCTGTCTGTTGTTTTGTGACCGGCTTTAGTAGGTAGGTGTACGTGTACCAACAACGCAACAAAGAAATAAATATATCAGCCTAAAGCTACGTTTAGTCTACCAAGTTGTTCCTGCAATTTCTTGAGCGAGCAAGTTCTGCAAGCTGCAACACTTTGAGAATTTAGCTTGCCACACCTGTTTACACAGAGGTAACAGCTTGCGGAAGTCAACTTCTGCAAGTTTTTTTTGCTGCAAGTCAACCTGCAAGAAAACATATCTGTAAGAAGTGTCTCACAGCCTGTCACACGGTAGCTTATAAACGTAAACGTGTAGTTTTCTTGCAGGTGGAAAATCGGCCTAAGGCCCGTTTTATAAACCGCTATTGAGATCGTACCTGAGATGCTGTGCCTATAAGAAGAGAATCTCAAGTATGGTCTCAAGATAGCTCTCAACGTTGAGAGCGGCTTATAAATACGGGCCTTAATCTCGCTTTATACTAACTTCACTTCCAGATGTGTCTTTCCACCGGTGTCGGTCTCGGCGCCGGCTCCCGTCGGAAGCTGTCCTTCAAAAACGTCTCCAACGTGGTAGTCCAGCTGCTGCACTCCATCAAGTTTAACGTGGACGTCCCCTTCTCCAACATGGCAGCCTCGCCCCAGGAACTCAAGGCTAATGCTGCTAGAAAGGTAACTCGCCTTATGCTTCTCACGTAGCAATTTCCCTTGGGAAAATCAGTGAAGGTCAATTGATATGGAAATACTTTATAATTTAATGCCTTTTAAGGCTGATTTCTAAATTATAGGTTAAGACATTGTATTCATTTAAAGTTAAAAGCCTAATAAAAGCGCATAACTATAATGATTTTAGCTTTTAATTTAATGAGTTTAACTTTTTGTGAATACAATGTTGAAGAATAATGTTTTTTTAAAAGCACATTGACGTTATATGTTCCGCATTGCACTGCGACATAGCTAAACAATACGAAGCTCATGTCGCCGGCTTTTATCTTCAGAGATTCTGAAAGTGTTTTCTCGGTTCCTAAACCACTTGTCGAAGGTAAGTTTTCTTTAATATTTCTTGAGATAACTTTGTTTTTGTAAAATGTATTGTTGTCGTATGTATTTTAATGTTGCCTTCTTTAGATGCCATTTCCTTATACGGTTTTAGCATATAACATGAAGAAAGTTGCAGCAATATTTTAATTACAGTGAACAAATATTTTCTATGTGTTGCATATGAAAATTCCATTGAAATAATCTGGCATCTAAAAAAAATTATCTACCCTGCTATAGATGTACGTGACGTGACCAATTTAGTTACAATTAGAAATAATTACTTACACTACAGTTACAATTTCTATTAAGAAACTGATTTTCCGAAATATTCTTTATGAACCTTTTTATAACATTGATTGGTCACTCACAGTCCTGAATGTAAATCCTCTCACAGGTTATAGAACAGCGCTGTAATTGTTTTTATTTCTGTTAGCTAATTCTTTATAATAAAACACTTACTTGTCACAAATAAGTGTAATAATAGAATGAGCGCTATACATTGTAGTAAGAGCTGGACGTTCGGCGATTTATCAGAGTGTGGCTGCTTTTAAAAGTATATATATATACTTAAGTCTTATTTTATTTGTTGTGTTAGACCCATAAAGTTAATATACCTGACGGGGTATATTAACTTTATGGTTAGACCTGCGTCTAAGCTACTTAATATGAAACTTATTTCTAAATAGTAAACAAGTGTTATTTTAAATGAAGTATGAGAGGTAGGTGCTGTACGTTCGACGCTTAGTTTGACCCATATATCACCATGAATGAATATTATACGACGCATTTTGGTAGATCCAGGACACTTTCGTCACAGAATATATAAAAGTCTTTCGTCAGAAAAAAATATATGATAGAGTGCTGGAAATTCGGCGTTTACTATCAGATTTACTATGCCACAAATAAGTGTTATATTAGAATGAGTGCTATTGGTTGACGGATGTTCGGCGCTTAACTCACAGATTGCTTACTTCGAGTATAATTGCGCCAGGAATGAGTGTCATATTAGAATAAGATTATAGCGCTCTAGTTGAAAATACTGGACGTTTAGTCAGCGCTTATTTTGAGCCGTATTACGCCAAAGATGTATTTCAGAGAAAAAGTGTAATGTTGACTGAGCGCTATTGATAGATGCTGGACGTTCAGCGCTTACTATGAGCCGTATAACGCGACAAATAAGTGTTATATTAGAACAAGCGCTATTCGGTAGGTGCTGGACCTTCGGCGCGCGCTGCACGCGGAGCCGGGCTCAGCGGAGGCGATGCGGCTGGCGTCGCTGCGCGCGGAAGACGTGAGCGCAGCGCTGCAAACCCCCGCCCCCCACCACCACACCTTCGACGCCGTCATGCAACACCACCTGCGAACGCACCCCACGGTCCACATGGCACTTACGCACGCGCCGTGCAGCTTTACGTCACAATCACAACGTTCTGTTTTTGAATTTTTTAGATTTTGCGAAGCTCGGTGATTGCGTTTTGATTTCCGTGTCAATTAATCGTTAGTCAAATAAAAGGTGGAACCAAATTATGTAACAATACTGAAACAGGTGATAGTGTTGCTTGAACTGAACAACTTTCTCCAAGGAACATCGGTCGAAAAACGATAAAAAATTTCATACTCCCATACAAAATTAATTGGTCAGCTGACCGACTTACTATGGAAAGGCGAAAAAAAAAAATTTTTCGACCTATGTTCCTTGGAGAAAGTTGATCAGTTTAAGAAACAGTAAACAGCCCCCTTATTACAACCTCTTAAAACTTGCCAGTTTTCTGAATGGCTATCAATGCGTCTCTTTTAGTTGCTTTACAGCGAGAAAGAGATGTAACTATAGCAATTCATAAACCAGGCAAGTTTTAAGAGGTTGTAATATCCAGGGGGATAAAAGCAAAAAACAACAACTCAAATAAGTAAATGCAATACTTATATATGACTTTTTGACACCTATTTCGTCTTTAAAATAAGTAGGTATAAGATTAATGTTTAGTGTGTAGGTAAAATAATATTTGAGGGTATCGTCAACTTTTTCTATAATATTATTGACACGGAATTTTCGCAACGCAGATCCGAGAATCGGATTAACATTATTAAATTATTATTATAATATGCGAAAGTGACGAGACGTAAGGTAGTACGTTTTATTAGTAATAGTGCGCAACTCTTAAAAAGAACTCGCACGCACTAGTGTTAGTAACAATAATATGTTTGCAAGTATCTTGCACTTAGGGATGATAGAATGTGGTTCGCAAATTAGGCGAATACCGAAACCATATTGCTAATTCTCCCGCGGTTTTTTGATTTTCGCTTTTTGAGTTTTTTAAGAGTCTGCTCGTGGTGGCGACAAGACTCAACGATAACCTCGCTTCATGATTTCTTTGTAGTTAGTGAGTTTTAAGTGGTGGTTTTTAAACTAAATCTATCTGCTTTCTCTTTTTAAGGTGTGCACTGAAGCTTCATAAACGAATGCAATTATTATTTACGAGCATAAGTTTGCTTCACATTAATCACGGACATGCTCGCGAAGTTTAGCAAAGGAAATCGTTTTATAAATCCCTATCCTGTACCTAAACACTGGCAGGTTTCATTTTTCTGGCACAGTTTTTTTCGGCACTCTACACCCCTCGATACCTTCGAATTAGTTGCTGGTTTCCAAGCTTTCACTCATTGTTGTTTCATCCCGACAATATAAAGCCACTATAACTAGTGATTCAGTCTTAGGAGTCTCCTATAATTCTTAAAATCTAAGTATTGAAAATGAAATATCATCTCAGTAAGTCCCCATCAGAGCATTGCGTGGAAGACTCAAATACACCAGCAACTAATATGAGCCCGCTCATTGTTTTCAGATGTTCCGACCTTGGACATTAATTCCGCAACAAATACCCGCTGAAACCGTAAGCGAGACATAATGTTGTTCATGTGTATTACTGTTTTCCATCATTCCACCGGTTAAATTACACGAATTTCCCTATAGATTAGGTCACCCGAGTCTCTGTGGACCACACCTTAACGCGATTGAGATAAGGCTCATTTTTGTTTAACTATTCAGGCGGACTATTGGAATGTCAAGATCGTGAGCACTCACGACCATGTATCATTGCGAATATTTTGATTTCGGAATTGTTATTGTTAAATGGATTTTGTTTACGAATAAAGCCGATCGCACCGAACTGTGTTTCACTCGCTCCCCGACATTCCACCTTTGCACTGGCATGGCATGATCCTACGCTGCCGATTAATTTGCATGGAATCGATCATTACTAACATACTAACAATGAACTTGGTTTGTGTTTGGTTATTTCTCTACTCTTCAATGTTCTTTAACTAACATTTTGTGTACCTATTTAAGGGAGAAATAATCATTTTCTAATTACCTAGATGTAAGATTTTATTAAAATGTAAATATTAGTTAATTAGGTAGTCCTTTGAATAATTTAATAACAACCTAGAACGATAGTTCCCTACAAAGCGCACTGTCAAAGAAGAAAGAGGTTTTCAAAAAAATTCCCATCATTCTTTACCTAATCGTACCAAACGAAAAAAGTTTAATTTTCCCTAACCTTTAGGGATATAACCTATATATAAGTTTCTTTTTATTGAATTTTAGTTATATACGATTAGATAACGTATGAAGGATATATAGGTACCGAACTCGTTTAGCTCAGTTTTTTTCGTCACTTTACATACAAGGACTTGGCTTCTAGGTGTTATTATTCTAAGGAAGTCTGTTTAAAAGTCCAAGTGATTAGAACCGACTAAAAATTTATGTCCAATTGAACTTTAATTTCAATTCATATTCTGTACTATTATTCTACTAATGTGATGCTGCTTCGGAGACTGGAACTTTTTGATTCTAAGGTCAGTCACTAAATGTTTGGAGCATGGAGTCGGCATGCGGTGTACCACTGTGTCCTGAACTCTGTGGTAACCCTATCCAATTTAAATGTTGTTCCGTAAGCCCGATAAGCCCTCGGTACTTGTTGTATGGTCTGTGGCCCTCGCCCATCGTGTCCGAGATGTTTCCCTATAAGTAACAGTAAAGAGGTGGAGGTTTTGATTTAAAATTCGAACGTCCACAGAATAAAGTGACGGAGAAGTTCAAGCGGCCTCTGAAAAAGCGTCACTCGTCTGTATACCACCAGCCCACGAACCGCGTGAACAAGTACCTGGCGCAGGCCATCGACGCGCGCTCCGTGCACCGCGAGAAGGCTACGCACGTGCACCTGCTCACGCTCTGCTTCAAGGATGCCGCTAAGGAGGCACAGGTATTTATTAGTTTGACCACCCTCTTAGGGGTCGTCTATTAATCACGTGAACCTCGAAAGGATTGGAGAGGGGGTTCGGAAAAGTTGCTAAAACTTCACGTGATTAATGGAAGGCCCCCTTATAAAAGATCCTCTTGAACATAATAATATGAAATCAATGAAACTCTCCAATGAAAAAAAAACGCCAAAAAATAATCCTTCCTAAAGCATTGAACTGAATACTAGGCAGGCGCGCGACGATAATGTTAGTATAAGACTGTCGAATATGTTTGTCGTAATCTCCCCATTTCTAGTTAAGGATAATTTTCAGTTTCTTTAGTAGAAAAAGTTAAAAGTCACTTTATTGAATGCCCATACTGATAGTGACCAAAGCTCTATCTAAATTATTTCAGTATCGCGCCTCAACAGACGGCGGTTGGGCAGGCTCGCTGGGCGCGGCTCTGGGCGCTCTAGTTGCAGCGGGCGCATTACAAGCGGCCATCTTGCCGCGAACCACCATCGTTCTCCTACTCTTCGTTACGGCCTTCGCGTGGTCAGCGGCTGTACTGGCGTTGACATTGGCGGCGAGACTGAGGCTCGTGCCCTGTGATGTTTCGAGACCCTTCGCGTTACGGAACGCGATAACAACGTTTACGATCGTGCTGGGATACGCTGTTGGGCAAGCGAATGTGGTAAGTATGAGACTTTGCTTTGATTCTCAACATTTATTAATTTCAAAACCCTATCCAAATATTTAAAATTTCGAAAAGACAATAATTGATTAAAGTTGCCGCTGCTGCAAAAAAACAGCCAATGACGTTAAAGGGGCGGTACCAAAATCCTGTAACTTCCTGAAAAGTACTATGCCCCTTCGCACCAAAATTTAAATTCATAATTCATTTATTTGCTAAATATGGTACATACAAGTTGTTATAATAATTTTTCCAGCATGTTCTGTCGAAGGTTTCGACGTGCAAATACTTAAATTTAAATACATCATACTTATTGTATTACATAATATCATAAAATCATATTTAAAACAAAACTAAATCAGTAAATTAAGAATGAGATTAAATTATTGAAATGTCAGCAATAGAAAATGTCAAAAGTTATAATTAGTGTGCAATATCAATAATTTTATCGTTTAGTCATTAACACAGTAATATGTCTTTTCTATTAAAATATTAAACAATTTGCTTTTAAATTTAGTAGTAGGTAGTTCTCTAACATTATTTGGTAATTTATTGTAAATACGTATTGCCATACAAAATGAGTTTTTTGAATGTAATACCAAACTTTGACCAGGAATTCGTAAGTTGGTTCCTTTTCTACCTCTGTAGTTAAAGTCTTGATTCGGTTGGAATAAATGACCATGTTTTTTTACAAATAAGCTAATCTCATGAATGTAAAGGCATGGCAAGGGCAGAATATTTAAGTCCTTGAACAAAGGTTTGCAACTGTCTAAATAGCCAGCACCACAAATTGTACGAACACATTTTTTTTTGTAATTTGAAAGCCCGATGCATATCCACCGGTTTCCCCATAATATAATAACACTAATATCACAACTCTAAAAGTATTGTATGATGCACTAGTCAGGAGTCATATGGAATATGGGGCAGTAATATGGGCCCCACACGAAAAGAAGTATAGGGTGATGTTGGAACGGGTCCAAAACAAATTCACGAGGCATCTATACTTCAAGCTGTATGGGGTGTATCCGTTATACCCATTAATGTACCCTACACTGTTCGTACTAGGTATGGTAGGTTACAACGAGCTCAGAGTGCGGCGAGAGTTTACATTAGCCGGATATGTGGTAAAGCTAATGCGCGGGATGACGCACAACCCGGGAGTGCTGCGCCGACTGCAGCTGTGCGCGCCGGACCAGTACGTGTGCAGGCGGCGCCGCCCGCCGCTGCTGGCCGTGCCCGTGGCTAGAACCAATCTACTGGCGAAAACGCCTTTAGTCCGAACTATCATTCTAGTGAATGAAGTACATGAGAGAATTGATATTTTCTCAAGCAATTTGGGTGATCTCGCAAGAGTAGTTTTATATATTGTTAGTTATGTAAGTTATAAATAATAGTAAGTAGGAATTATAATATAAAAATAAGATGCCCACAATGTCGAATTGGGATTATCCTGTAATGATAGCTGTGTAAGATTGAAATATAAATATAAATATAAAAAAAAAAAAAAAAAATATAATGCCATATTTTTATCATATATATTTACTTATCATTAAATTTATGTGCGATTTCCAGTCATTGGTTGTCAATATTTATACCTAGAAATTTTAATTCTGTCACCTCTTCAATATTATTATCATTATAAGTTATGACTAAATGCTTACGTATAGAGTTACGAGTCCTAAAATTAATGAATTTGGTTTTATTATTACCCGACTGCGGGTTATGTTTTTCGCGCGTATCTTGTAAGTATGTTTGTATGTATGTATGTAATATTCTTTATTACCTCATATCTCTCAAACGGCTGAACGGATTTCTATGATTAAAATATCGTTAGATTGGTCTTTTCAGCCCAAGTGTTCTTAATAAGGTGGCGTTATAAAAAAACCAACATGGCGGCTGTACGGTGCTATTATACGTAGTGAAAAAAATTTTTTTTTTTTGAATACTGCAATATGGGTGTCAAATTAAAGGGCTTATTATAAGGATTTCAAAAAGGTATATCATGACCGTAAAATATAATAACTAAAAAGATATAAATAAAAAAATAAATTAAAAAAATTAAAAAACCCGCCTGCATAAAAAGACAAGTCGACTGAAAAGATGGAAACAAGATTAAATCAATATTAAAGGCAACATGTCATATAACATGCAGTCGGAGGCATATAATTCAATCATTCATAATGTCACTTTCTTTATGCATGCCTCCGACTGCATGTTATTATGACATGTTGCCTTTAATATTGATTTAATCTTGTTTCCATCTTTTCAGTCTACTTGTTTTTTTATGCAGGCGGGTTTTTTAATTTTTTTAATTATTTTTTTTTATATTTATATTTAGATTATTTATTTCAAGCCATTTTATTACTTCTTTGAAATTACGCTGTGCAATATTTTGAATATCATCTTTATTGTCAGATTTAATTATTAATTAAACTTGTTAATTGTCAGAACACTACGTTACAGTGGTGACTTACTCTTTTGATTGTACATTGGGTCCTTAGTTTGACCTTATTGACTTTTACTACAAGTACCAAAACGAAACAAAGTTACAACTAAACGTTCACAGTCAAGCTTTCTACTTTATTTAAAAGTACCTATCTAAAAAAATACTAACAATTTTTAGCTCACAATTCCAACGACAATAGTACGAGCGACGACCGTAAGATTGCTAACTTCATCTGATACCATGATAAAACCAGAACTGACAGACTAAGTTTTTTGTCTTCACCAATGAGCGGGTAACTGATGCCATTAGTATCATTTCGGTATCAAATAACGTAAATGACTCCTCATTTTGTGACCGAAAGTGGCCCGTTTATTTATAGTTAGCTTCGGCAGACTGATTGATCTTAATGATTTGTGAGGGCCTTTAATTGGCTATCTATTGCAATTCAGATTATGTATTATTGTTTGGTGCTGTTGGCCTTCCTAGAAATAAAAATAAAATAAATAAATAAAATAAGCCAAGCATCACTTTTCTGATCATTCTCCGTGGGTTTTATCATGATATCAGATGACGTAGGCAATCTTACGGTCGCCGCTCAAGGAAGTCGAGTCTGCTATTGCTAACGTGTCGTCATAATCGTGTTTCAATTGTGTTTGAATGGTAAAGCGGAAACACACTGTTTCTGTTTTGGGTTTAAAAAACAAGAACTGTGTCAAAAAGTATTACCATTCAAACACAATTGAAACACGATTATGACGTTAACATTAGCAGACTTGAGCCCAAGATCAGTTGATGATGAGTACATCCGCCCACAGGTAACATGCCGAGAAGTAAACGTCTGCAAGAACCTAACAGAAAACGTGACGACAATGAACGAGATCCGGCTAATGAGCGGCGATGTTGCCGCCGCCCTATGGAGCAGCGCCGACCACCGCGCGTGTCCCATACCGCTGTACATCACGTTAGGGTGCTGCCTCACTATGCTCACTGTGGCGGTATTCTTGAGGCTGCCCATATTGGTGAAGGGGGTGCTGTTGGCAGTGATCACGGCCGGGTACATGGCTGTTATTATGGCGTACCATAAGGACCTGTTTGACTGCTACGATCTTATTACTGAGTGAGTACCTACTTTAATTGATAATTTTGATTTTAATGATGTTCATTTATTGGTTGCATTAGGACATAGGTAGGTTGTATGATTCATTAGGTTAGGAGCTTGCAACGTTACCAATGGGTTAACAAAGACAAATAATGTGAAGTAAATCGTGAAGTGTAGTAGTTTTCCTTTTTTTGGACTTCTACAAGCGTTCGCAACTTTGATATTGCGCGTTTGTTATCAATTATTGTAACTGTATTCGTTCATATTCGAAAAATGTACTACAACAGCGAAATCAGCTAGCAATAAAACTCATGTTCGCGCGTATCGCGCCTGCATGAACAAAACGTATGTTGTGACGGTGCAACGTGCTTGCCCATAATAATTACATAGCGTTATAAGACAAAACCATGCCTTGTAAACGAGCAATTACCTCTTTTCACCTATTAAGTATATCTGGCGCGTATTTGTCTCCAGGCCAGAGGTAGTGAGATCGGTACTTCCCATAATCTGTAGCGCGTATTTGTCACCAGGCCAGAGGTAGTGGGATCAGTACTTCTTTTCACCTATAATCTGTAGCGCGTATCTGTGTCTAGTCCATAGGTAGTGGGATCGGTACCTCTGTTGCCCCATAATCTGTCGCGCGTATCTGTCTCTAGGCCAGGAGTAGTGGGATCGGTGCCTCTTTTCACCCATAATATCTAGCGCCTATTTTGTCTCTAGGCCAGAGGTAGTGGGATTAGTACTTTTTTCACCTTCAATATCTAGCGCGTAATTTGTTTCCAGGCCAGGGGTGGTGGGATCAGCGTACGTGGCTATGGCGTGGGCGCTGGCGCTAGCGCTGGCCGTGCTGCTGCACGCGCGCCAGACCGAGTGGACGGCGCGCCTCGACTTCCTGTGGCAGGCGCAGGCGAGGGACGAGAAGCGGGACATGGACGCTTTGCAGGTAGTTTCAACAATCTGTTTACGTCTTTAGGAGTTTTTATTTGGGATTTTTCGACGCCAGTTTGACGATCTCGGTTCAATGACAATTTTAATTATTTGCAAATTGATTCATAGTAGATATTGTGTCTTAAAATTGGTGTAGTTTTGTGGTACAAGTGTCTACGCTACTGAACAATATATAGGATGTTTAAAATAAGCGCGATCTTGGTTGTGTGAAGCTGAGACCTTTATTGTAGTGGTGGCTACCTCGGCAGAACTTACCGTCTAAACTGCCTTGATATACTTGGTGTCAAATGCTCCAAGCAGTATTGGAATGCGATGCACCCGCATTCTTTTGTAAACTGAAATAATACCCACCACTGAACTATTCAACACCTGTCACTGACAAAAATTACTCCCTAAAGAGGAGAGAGAAGCAATATAAGTTTACGTACATTTTAAAATATATTTCAGTTTCGTGTTGCTGAAGTACAAAAAGTTGGCGTTACTGACAGTTATTCAAATCTTGAAAAAACGTGAAATGTGCAAGCAAGAGAGTGAAAAAACGTGGACAGCCTCTTAGGTTAACGGAATTGCAAGCTAATGCTGTTGCATTGAACCCACGTCTTCAGCAATTTTTATATTTAGGTATATTTAGGATCACATGAGTTTAAATGATCACCATATTTAAACTTTACCAAAATGTTATTATTTAAGATTTACTTATTTTGTGAAATAGAGTACCCGACTAAGTACATGTTCCTCATAAAATTTTCCGTAAAGTCTAAAGTTGACTTAGTTCTTTATCTTTCAGGCGTCTAACAGAAGGATTCTATTCAACCTACTGCCGGCCCACGTCGCTACGCACTTTCTGGACAATCAGTTCAGAACCAACATGGTAACTAACTGATACTAAATAGTTCTATATAGTTCCAACAGACTAATCGCTGAATCATTGATCGCCATATAGTTCATTTTTATCACGGATTGTATTTATATTTACAATTCAATTATTTTACATTTCATGGTTAAAATCCAATCTGGCGATTGATGACCCAGCGATTAGCCTGCTGGAATGCACCCATTGAGAAATAATTGCTTTCAGCCAACAAAGGAACTTATATTCTTTCAATATTGCTTTTCTTTCTTTATCTTTCTGGCTGGGTTAATTTAGAAACGAACTTTTGTATATTGGCTCAGGTCTGGGTGTTTGTGTTTACCACCCTTGTCTCCGATTTCCATAACACAAGTGCTTTAGCTACTTACTTTGGAATCGGAACAATGTATAGGCATGTGACTTAAATACTCGGTACCTAGTAGCTTGCAAAAAAAGGATATGTCAAGGCCCCTGACTATTGTGATTGTGGTGTTAACTGTTTGCGCGTTTGCCAGGACCTGTACCACCAGTCGTACCAGCGCGTGGGCGTGGTGTTCGCCTCCATCACCAACTACCACGAGTTCTACATGGAGCTGGACGGGAACAACCAGGGCATGGAGTGCTTGCGGCTGCTCAACGAGATTATCGCGGATTTCGATGAGGTGAGGGGTGTTTAATCTCGAAGACATTATAGCTCTTGATAAGTAGAATGTTACTACTTACTACAGTTACTTACGGCACGCTAAGCTTCTACGACAGGGGTAATCATATTCAATAAATTTTATACTTAAATGCAAAGAGTTGAAGGTCCAAAATAAATTGCAGATTTTTGACAGTTTTGTATAACTTTACTGTAGAAACTGCAGAGTGTTTAGTGCGAGTTTTTTCACCTCACGCTAGATCGTGAGCGCGTAAATTCTTTATGGTGTTGATGAAGTTCATTGCGAATTCCTCCAGATGGCGTGTTACCAATCCGATACAAATTGAAGTTTACTTTACCTCGGTCGAGTACCTAAGTAAAAACCACGCACTAGGTATTTACGACTAGGTAAAATATACAAAACTTAATTTTACTACATTTATCCGCCCGCAGATCGAATCTGTAGACAAGACAGAATAGAGAGAGAATAGACAGAATAGTTACAAAAAAAAGAAGTTACATAAGAAGGGAGCTTACATAAGAGAGATAGTTTTAGCGATAGTTATTTACGGTCGGCGACAAACTTCATTCTCTTTCAGGAGAAACGTTAAAAAATAGAAGTACCTACTTACATTATATCTTTTTATTAAGCTAGAAGATTAATTTTTCACCTTTCCTTGCTTAAAAAGTTATGCAATAATTTTCAACTTTTTCCAGCTTTTAGGCGAAGATCGGTTTAGTGCAATAGATAAGATCAAAACCGTCGGCTCCACGTACATGGCCGCAGTCGGGTTAATCCCAGACAAGAAGATAATGGACGAGGGCAGCGCGCGCAAGCACATGGCCACGCTGGTCGAGTTCGTGTTCGCCATGAGGGACAAACTCAAGGATATCAACGACAACTCCTATAACAACTTCATGCTGAGAGTTGGTTAGTACTATTTTTTTGTATAGTCTGTTTTCATTACTTGTACTATTTAGTATGAACTTTCGACAGTTGTCATACGTCTTTTAAACTTAAATTTAGTTATTTTTTTATGCACAACGGGATAGTGCTTGGCCTTCACCTCACTTGATGTTAAGTGACGATAAGGCCGAAGGTGGAAGCGCACTACACCCGGAATCCTCATCTCTATGAGGAACTGGCTATCTTACCTGTGACTGCCGGAACACAACAGATTTTAAATTGTTGTTATGGCGCCAGGCTTAGGTAAGGTGATAGTAGCTAGCCAAGAGGACTTAAAATAAGCCCTACCACCAACCTAACCGAGTACAAATTGAACCTGGGTATATCATGCATTTCTCATACAAAAAGGAATCCATTAAAATACTTGACTTTTACAGGTATAAACGTGGGACCTGTTGTCGCTGGAGTCATCGGTGCTAGGAAACCTCAATACGACATTTGGGGCAACACGGTGAACGTGGCGTCTCGCATGGACTCCACGGGATTGCCCAACCACACGCAAGTCACCGAGGAAGTGTACCAAGTCCTAAAAGACATGCCTTATCAATTCGTGTGCAGGGGCAAAGTTAAAGTAAAAGGAAAGGGTGAAATGACTACGTACTTTCTGACTGATAGAGCTCCTAATGGTACTGTGCCGGCGCAGTCTAACGGACAACCTCAGAACCCACCAACCGCATACGGTGGTGTTGCTACACCCCTCGCTATGTTACAAAATTCAGCCAGAAGAGCTGCAGCCCAACCATCACGACTACCACCAGTTAGAGAAACGTCCGTAGCAGGTGAAAACGAACCTCTCCTTCCCTCAAATGGGCATCAGAGCAACGGCAATAACCACAAAGGGAGCAAAGGCAGGAGGAACAAAGACGAAGAAACACCGCCGCCCCCACCTCCGCACGGGATATCGGGGAATCCAAGATGGCCGCCGCCTCGTGCGCTAGTCCCTCCGTGGCCGCGGCCGCAAGAATCCCGCCCTCCAGCTGTTCATAAACGGAGAGCTCCTACTAGGTTACCGAGGCCAAGGTCCAGCGAAAGTTTGCCTTTAGCGCGTAGTCCACGCGTGCACTCTTCTGCTGACGAATTGAGCTCTCTCACACGATCCCCTAGTCTTAGTTCGTCGGATGAGAGCTATTCGAGGACGACAGACGCTTCGCCTTCCCCCCCTCGGCCTCACAACACGCAGTGGCTTCCCCCCCAACGAGTCAACGTCCACCCATCATACGATTACCCACCCGTGAGAGCGGCTAAACCTAATCCCAATCACATTAACGAAATATACGCCAAACACAAACTAAACAAGAAACCATCCTTAGAAGATAAATTCATAGAAGGAAGCTTAAACTTTCAGAAAGAGGAAGATAAGCTACAGAGGAGTATTATTAACATGTTACAAGCGTCCGCTAAAAGAGACGGTTGTTGTCAGACCGATAAGAAAGTTAGTGATCGGTTGACGAATCGAACGAATTCGTTTTCGAGTTCGGGCAGTAGACCGAACAATCTGAAACATTTGAACCATGACAGTAGGGAGTTGTTCACGAAGCGGAGTCCGACGGACGTGGCGTGCGTGCCGCCGTTCGAGAGAGAGATCCAAAGGCTGCTCGACGACAAGAGTCGAATCAAGGTTGTTCCGCTAAAGTCTGAGAGGAAGGAGCTGAAACTGGAGCTTAGGTAAGTGTATAGAGTTCTACAAAGCTCCCGTCACCGTGCCCCATTAATATGTTTGATAAGGAATGACCGCCTTGCGTTGGTATTCGTTATGAGCCTACGACTCGTATTTTGTTTACATTAACTACTTACTACTTTTTTTTATATGAGGGGCCCGGGATGTAGTTAGTTTTAATTTATTCCTGTTGCCAATATTATTGCGTGTGTGCGGTTAGCCTTTAACATTTAAACGTGATAATCGGTTTCGGTGGTCATGCTAGGCGGATGAGGCTTAACTTTGCTTCAGCTTGGTATTCCTTCATCGCAGGGGCCAGAACCCATCTCTAGAGCCGCTCCGCAACTGCAACAACAACAGCCCGCTGCACGCGGTGGGGCTGGCGGCCATCGCGCAGCTGGCCCGCGCCGCCCCCGCCCCCGCGCCCGCGCCCGCCCCCGCCCCCGCGACGCCCCCGCGCGCCCCACACGACTTCCCCGGCGTGCTGCCGACGGATGTCGTCGTACAGCTGCCTTCACCGCACCACTCCGTGGGGAACGATACTAGGTAAGATTACGAAAGAGGCTCACATCCTGCAGTACCTAGACTAATTATGAAACGCAAGTCACTCAGCGAGCGGGCAAGCAGGTATGGATGTTATAATTATTATTACAGACTATTAGGCGTAGCCTTTCTCACAGTATTATAAAGCACCTGTGGTGTCTGGCAGCAAATAGCACCAACCCGTCACATTTAGAGGTGTCGAACTGTCGAATAATGTAAGGCGACTAATGACTTATGAATTTATATCTAACCCTTGACCTTAACTAGCATTATCGGTTTAGCAGTTGTAATAAAACAGACAGGTCATATTAGGGCAGTTTTCGAAATAATACCCACCCAAAACATAGCTGAGTAGAATACGTATCTTCATTAGTAATATATTGGTTTGTTATAGTCCACCATGTGAGCGGAATGCTGAAGCGGCTACTTCAAATGATCATAAAGAAGAAAATGAAATCCAGGATCGGCTACTCCACCGCGTAAGTAAAATTAGTGAAAGCATGTTTTCTTTAGTTTATAGATACATATCGCAGTAGCTAGTTGTAGATGTAACTTTTAGTATATTTGAAATTTTAATGACAGGTGACCACTTCGAACCATAGAGAAATGGGAATCTACGGTGAAAGTCAGTCGGAATGGAGTTCGTCTTGCTCAGAAGGCGAAGGGGAAGGGGAAGGCGGGCATCCAGAGAGCACGGGGTACACCACCGACGACCCCGCGCTTGAGAACGTGTCTATGCTAAATGAAGCAGGGCTGACCGACGCTGAAGCAGCGCTGAGCGATGTAAACTCCTGCTACTTCGACCGCGATGATGACGTCTCCTCCCGAGCGTCTTCCCGCTTGCTAGACTCCGAAGCGCTCGTCTCGCTCGAATCCCTCAGCGCCATATACGACTCCGACGAACCCGCGCACAGGTACCTAGCGAACATTCGCACCGTCAGCGAATCCATCACGAGAAACTTCGGCCAACCCGCTCACGTTACAGACGGCGAGAGCGATGTCTAGTGATCCGAGTTCGGATCTAGTGATTATCCCTTAAAAATCCTTTTGTAATTACGAATATTGTGATAGCGAAGAAATCTCAAAGTGAGAGGGCGTGACTGAGATCCCGTTAGTGTAAGGACCCTTTATTCGTCTCTCTACTAATCGTAATACTCACGAAAGGTATGAATGATCTGATATTGTCCTCGAATTTTGAAGGGACGAGCTCGTTCTTAACCCTTGGTACTTCAATCGTCATTATTGACTTACATTGCTGATGTGCCTGTTTTATAATGATTTTACGATGTAAAATTGTGTCGATATGTACCTATTACCTATGTAATAAATGTATGATATTCATGTACAGCCGAGGTGCCATGTGATGGCTCGTGAATCATCAATGAGTATGCGATGATCTCTACAATTATAAGGTGCTCTGAATTAGGATTATTTGTGGTTTGTCTTGTGATAATGGTATAGGAATTTGCACTCGAGCGACCAATCTCTGTAGAATTCTGTGTTTAGTGTAAGGGCTGGCCCCTCCGCTCTCCTACAGTTTGTCTCGAGGAGTAATGACTGCAACGCCCGAGACAGATTTAGCGGTCAGACTCGGCGACCTATGTGGGTGTCGTTATAAGTATGTATTCTTGCATTTCAATTTATCTTAGCATAAAGTATTGTTACCATAGACTGGAGAAATAACAGAATAGATTTGTTGAATAACGTATGATCACGTTTATCACTACTTTCAGTGCAATAGTATTATTATATTTGTATTACAGTATTATCATTTAAAATAATTATCTCCCGATAGAGATGCCCCGAGATGCTTTTAAGTACATATCTATTTACGCCGTTTCATAATGTTAGATTTCTAGTCACTGCACGAAGAATGCGTTCTGAAGTGATTCCTTGGAATATCGATGTCGGTCCAAGCAAAGGTGCCATTAAATTAATCTACATTACTATTACATAATGATGTACTTATCCAATTATTTTACTAAGAGCTAAATTGGACGAAACGGTCGGTTAACATAAGTGCTGAATCTGAAGCACTCTTAAAATATATTTAAAGAACGTTATTGTGTGGTAAGAAATGTCAACAGAACTGAAATGTAAACTCTGGATATTTGTTGTAAAATATTCTATCACTCAACGTTACAAAAGAAATTTCAAATAATTAATGATAACGATTTTAAATAAGTTTCCTTGTCAATTTCATGCACTAGGTACTGATGTTATTTTTTACGTAGTGTAGGATTTGTCTTAAGTACCTACCTAAGATGTTAACAGTTTTACATCTGATTGTTTGTACTTAATTTGCGGTGGCATGAATGCAAATGTTGGCTGGTTGCAAATTGCAATACCTGCATACGAAATGTTTTCATAATTCTTAATTATTGTTTGTCATTAAATACTTTGTTTATTGTTACTTAAAAAACTGTGTTAAAAAAATCTTTATTTTTTATACGTTTCTATCTAACTTTTGTTTCTTCTTTTTCTTTTTGTATATTTAAAAATATGTGCGTACAACGCCGTTATCATAATTTGCCATTTACCGGTTTAATAAGTAGAATTACTTTCTATAAAAAATGACTTATATTTATTATGACTGTAATTGTAATCATGACAAAAATACTAAAAAGTAACAATCTTGTAGGTAATCGTTTGTATATAAAGAGGAAACTCAAGTGTTCGGTTCAGATCTAGGAAAATTGTTAACCTTTGTAAATATTGTTATCATCTCAAGTGCTATTCCAATTATTACATTGTAAGTGTAACATAATGTGAAAAGATGTTATTTTTGAAGGGATCCTCTTGTTTGCTAATTTTTTCCATATTTTTCGAACCGGTCTTGTTTTTAGTTAGAAACAATCATAAATAGTGCCAAACTGTTTTATGTATACGCTTGAAGTCAACTATTTTCATTAGAAACACGCTTAAACATTTTAGGTTTTTCTGTGGTATATTCTATTTAAGTTTGACTATAAATTGTGACTTTGAAATTTAATAATGTTTAGTGTAAATCTCGTAGGTGATTAGGCAATAAAACAAAATCTACTTTGTCAATGTGCTCAGTACGGAATCAACTCATTTCAATAAGAAAACTATTTCTGGACCCACAAATATTTATCGATATTTAGCTCTAATATTGTTATTAACAATATTATCAACTATAATATTTTTTCTTGATATGAATTAATGTAATATAAATAACAGTATCATCAGAATAAAAAAATCATCAGACTAATCAAGTAAAAAATAAACGGTTATTTTCAATATTTAGTATTAATAACTTGGGTAGACAGGTAATGAATGAAACTGACAACGTAAATCCTAGCAAACATATTGTATTGTACAACTATTTTTGTAGATTCTTAATTGCGCCTTGTGTAGAAAATGACTGTAATGTGTATTTTTATTTATTTCAATTCAAGCAATATTACTTACAAATAAAAAGTGGTTTACATGATAACTTCTGGTTTTTCTTCTTTATAATTTCCTCTTGAGATAAAAAAAATACTATTTGAAATAGACAAATTAATTTTTTTCAAAAAAGGAAAATTAATGATGAAAGTTTCTTGTAGTTAAAAGCGTTAAAATTTTGGGACCAAAATTCAATGAATTGACAGTCTACTAATATAAGATGTAACAAAATTATGTGACTATCTATACTAGAACAGGTGACATAGTGTTGCTAAAACTGAACAACTTTCTCTAAGGACAGAGGACGAAAAACAAAATTCATACCCCCTACAAAAAGAATTGGTCAGCTGACCGAAAATGCGAAAACTGTTTTCGTCCTAGGCTGTTTTATGAAGAAAGCATTATCTAATCACCTGTTTGAGTAATAATTTTGTTTCACCTTAGCTGTAAACTGAACGTGTGTTAACTAAGTTGTGAACTAGCCCTTATCAACTTCAATAACGTTATTATTTTTCCGAGTATTATAAACAGCAATATTATTAGAGATGTGATTGTATTAAGTGCTTACTTTTCCTCCTCTGATTATGAATAACTAATCGTCGTCAGTTACTCTCAACAATGGTTTGAAAAGACGTGCGTCATGTCAGCTCGTTCGGAACTATAATGGAGTGGACATTTAGCGCCTCATATGGTTACATCACATAAGTTTACAGGTCAGGTGCGGGTGTGTGGATTGTGCTGTCTTCCGCATACTAATGCCCTTCGCCTTGAAATCATAGGTACCCAAGTACCCAACAGCAACGGATGTCGTAAAACTTAGCCGTTGTAGAAAATATGATACAAACGTTAGCGATAGCTTAAACAGTTTAGGTACTTTTCTTTGTGTACTATTTTTTTATCTATAAACACCACAGGTCAGTGGTCAGTCAGAGGATGCACGTGCGATATTAACATGCAATTTGTTGCATAAGCCTTCCGCCAATGATGATGTGATGTGATATGCACAGCTCAATATACCATCTAAGTAAGTAGGTACTTTAATACAATAATTACTATATAGCTAAAAAGATAATAAAGCGGCCAGATATTGGTCATAGGATGTGAGTAACAAACCTCGATATAGAAGGAACCAACTTCGATATAGATGGTCGAAGTGAACCAATCATAATAATTCTTTGTTATGTTATGGTACTATATCAAAGCATTATGATTAAATATGAAAAAGTTGAGGTATTTGGATGATTTCTTCATTGCTTTGTCTTCTGCAGTGTAAAGACCTAGTCTTTTCTAGACAAGACACCTATGTAGTAGGGTGCTAACTGCGCCACTAAAGTACCTTATGCTGTGCTGGTATGTTGTATTCGAAGTTTAACCGTTCGTTGGCATGGTAATATTGATCTATCTTTCACAAAAGTTGCTGGTGAGATGTATTTCACTATAGTCTATAGACATCGCTTGTCCATGGAGTACCCATTTATAAGACTTGCTCTTGGGATGACATCAGCAATAAATCATACACAATTATGTAGGTACCTATCTATTCTGATTTCTGATTATGGTGCTTGCATACATGTGTGCTTCTTCCTCGTAACGATAGCAAATACCAACGCACACAAACGGTAAAAGTTGTAACTTAGGTTTGTTACGTGAAAGGCTGGTGGTGTGGCCGAGTTGGAGGGGCAGTCAAGAGTTCTCGCAAGTAATGACTCAGTCAGCCAGTAATCAGGGGCAGTTTCATTCAAAATGATGTGGAATAGTCGGTATGCGAGTGAAATACAAACCGAAGCGAGGCAGGTATGACGCGGCGCGGGCACCACACCACCACAGGCGCACAGCTGCCGGCGCGGGCCGGCCGCCGATTGGCTGGCGGCGGGAACCGGTCGCGGCCCCCGCCCCCTATCCGCCGCGCCAAACAACTTCAAATTCTTATTCATGTTCCTTACCACGACCGTTGCTGTCGCTGAGAGCGCGCACACGCGCCCGTATTCCGCGTAATCTTATCAAAATGTGCTCAATGTTTCACGCGACTCTTGGATTGAGCGAGTGAATCTACCATAGAATAAGGTGTTGAGTTTAGTGCAGCTGTCCCGTCCGAACACTGCTACATCTACGATATGAAAACGCACGAAGGATCCGTTGGTTTTGTCCTTTTTATTGTTTCACCGGTGGTTCGTGAGTGGCTCCGCAGGGTTGCCTTCGCCATGTGCATCAGATAGTGTTGTGCTCGTATTAGTTTGTCGACAAACTAATATGCAAGCTAGTAGGTAGTGGTTTGGTGCGCCCGTTGGTGATCTGCTTCTGGGAGTACAGTGAAGTGACATGAAGGTGACAGTGTGCTTCGGGTCTGTGCGAGTGCTGGTGCCGTGCGGGGCTGGAGACCTGCTGGTGCGCGACCTGGTCCGCGAGGCGACCCTGCGATACAAGAAAGCTACGGGACAGGTGGGTCATCATTATTCACCGTTTTCGCGCGGTTTCCGCGACCTTCTATTGGCTGCCGTTGATTGTTTACGTTGTCGGTAGATACAAAATACATTAATTACAATGGTATTTCCTGAAATGGATTTTGTAAATATTTAATGTTATGGAGCCCGTTAAAATACACGTTTTCATATCATAAGTCAGAACAACAGGAAAAGGAGAAATAGGTTAGTGACGCATGCCAAACAAATACAACTCATACTGATGATGATCATTATGAATTGTTACGAATCAAACGTTAAAAGTTCACATCAACCTCCTCAAAGTAAAGTTATGTTAGTACTTATATGAATCATAAATTATATCCCTAAACTTATGATGTAATCGTACTGATACTTACTATAATTGGATAATAAATATTTTACGTCGATACATTCGATGTTTAATAATATTAGGCTAACAAAGGGTCCAATTTTACGATTTAGTTTTTTTTTATTTTATTATTTTGGGGGCTTTTAACACTTAAGGTCGTGTCAGCCTCATCATAACCTTATCTAAAACTACCTATCATGACCCTATTTGTTTCACTATTTAGAGCGAAAACATATACAATTCTAGCCTCGCTGGTGGGAGACGACAGAATGCCATGGAACATGCTAACATTTCTTGCATTTAACTTTAATTCTGCCATCACCTCTCGTCTCATAGGTACTACGATTTAGTTGTCGTGGTAATTCGTAGCTGATCTAGTGATATCTATCTCACATAGATGTGATAGATGCATATTTATAGATGCATGCGAAGCCTATGGTTTTCTGGCCATTCGGTCCTCGTGTTTTTGCACTAATGATCATTTGGTTATGGAGTTCACGATCTTGGCAGAGCAAGAACTACTTTCGCATAGCATCCATTTGGGGCAGAATGGGCATTAGCGGTGCTCACAACTCACATGCGGTCAAACTTGATTCATGAGCGGGTTTCTTGGATTTCATAATGTAGCACAGTTTGCTAAGTTAATAGTACTGATTCAAAATAATCCATGCTAATGTAGGTGGATTTGATGCGTCAATCTTTCCTTTTGCATTCATTTGACCTACGTTTTAAGGACGATCGTTTCGCCTCCGCTTTTGCTAAATTCGTTGAACGTAGTAGATTGTCTACTAATAGTAATTATCAAACATTGAGTTGAAGTGACTGTTGTAGGTAACAAACCATGATAAGATGTCCTTGTGTCTTTTAGTTGTTCTATCAAATTCTTCATTTTAATTTTGCAAATGTTATTGCGCGCAAAGTTTCATCATCAACAGCCATTTGTCTTCTGCTGGGGAATACGCCTTCTCTGGATGTATAATGACATTAATGCCCATAAACCACCACGCTGCTGGCCCAATGCTGATTAGTGGGCTAAGCAATGTTTAGGGAAGTAAAAGTTAAAAGTTAAGAAACCGGTTTCTCTTTGTATAAAAAGTATGAATTGCAGGCTTATGCCATAACATAATGGTATCGATTTGGTATTGCTATCTTTTAGCGATAGCCATTCACCTGCAGAAGGCACCTGCAACACTGCGGCGCTCAAAATCTGTAGGAAGCCGCCGACCTTGCCGCCTGTTCCGCCACGCCGACACCGCATTACTAACACAATTAGCTTGCACACGTAAATCTTACGTACCGTATTTAACAACTATTTAGCAACTCTTGAAAGAAATGCCTATATCTCAAGTTTTTCGCCTCTTATAAACATTAGCTTTAGACATCTTGTTTACAACCCAAAAAAGCATGATGAAAAAGCATGCAAAAAGTGCCTATCCTTTCACAAGTTAGCAAAATTTTCAACGTGGTTCAGGCACGTTCGAGTATGCAACCTTTGTTTTGGCAAACGTTGACGTTTCTGCATGATCGGAGACGGTTGCACAACAGAGGTCGCGAACTAACGAGCGGCAAACGACAACTTGCCGGTCCGTTGGCGAAACGACGCACTACACCCGTCCACGTCCCAGTGACAAGCGAAAAAAAAATTTAAAAACTCGTTTGTATAACTTTTCACAAAATGTTTGGGTTTCCTTGCTTTTGTCGCGTCACGTATTGTTGGCATCGAACGGCTATAAACAATAAATTCTCCGATCGTTAAAACAAGCACAACTTTGGAAATACTGAGGTACAGCCAAAACAATGGGAAGGCGTTCGCTTCGTAGGTAGGTGCGATGACGGCCGCTGAAATGGAGTACGTAAACGTAAATGGTCTTTACTGCTTTGGGATAAGGTGTATCGGTAAGAGTGACCTGAGTACGCCAGGTATGCGAGATCAACGTGCACGGGCATCTCGAGAGGTGGAAACGGCTATTGTGTAGTGCTCGCGGTGAGGTACGGCACGGATCTCGTTCGGAGACCGGTTCTCTGTAAAATGACGAGGCATTCCTAGGGGCATTCCTATGGATTTTTTTTGTCTTGGATCAGCTTCGAGCTTAACGTTTGTATGATGAGAGGACTTTTATTACCTATGCAGATTCATTATTAAAATCATTATGATGGTAGTAAACGCTTGGACGTAGAAATGGCTTCGTTACTGCAATATCTAATACTTGCCATAATACCAGTAGTAATACCAGTTTAATATTATATTAATGCTTATTTTTATGAAAAGAGGAATATTTTAATACTAAAAATTGGAGAGTTTCAGCACAGGGTAAAAAAAATCTCCTGGTGGTTTCTGATGGATGATTTAAAAGAAGTCATCGTCCTTAATGGTAGATAAAGATTTTTCGTTACCATAATTCATCTCTTCTGCTCTCAAAAAGTAAGTTAAACCTAGGTTTAATTAAATCTTAATTTAACCATTTGGCACCACTGAAATATATGATGTTTCTTGGAAACTAACTACCTAGCAGTAAAAAAATAATTGCCTACCTGCCTAGAACGTAGAAGCAAAGTTCGTTAAAAGATATGGTTACTGTCGTAAATGTCAATATAAACAACAAAGCTGTTTGTGGTCCTATTTAAATAAAATAAAGCCCTTGTTCGTTGAAACGAAATTCAGTTGACCGTTTATAACGGGTGTAACAAGACACTCAACGAAGCCGAAGTCTACGCATTCCGCCCATCATCAGGATCATTTTTGTCTGTTGGACTATACTTGGGAAACCAATAGCTACGAAGTTATTGAAGGTCAAAGTCAAATTATTTTTTTTCAAAATTATTATGAAATCTTTTTTATTCGTTATTTTCCTAATTTTTGTCTACAGAAAAATTATCAAAATTTTATGTTTTTCGTAACAAACAATGGCTTCAAAACGTCATCACTCAATGTATTTCATGATCGCGTGATTTGCACATCGCGTGGTAATGTACATGCAATTATTTTTTAACACCAAAAATCAAAATCGTTTCCCAGCAATAATTTTGAACAGAAATGGTCTTGATGATGGGCAGAATACCTAGACCTCGGCTTCGTTGAGGGTCTTGTTACACCCGGTATTGGTCGTGGAACTCGTGGAAGAAATCGTTTCTCAGATACAAATCCGCCATATGGTCGCTTTCGTGTCGAGTGGATGACAGAAAAGGGTCTAAGACGATAAGTTTTTTTAATTCACTATGCTTTCCACATGTTTCTAACAGTGTTTATAATGAGATCGAGTGGCGCCAGATTTATGAAGTCAAGTTCGTTAACTTTTGGTTTTTAATGATTCATTTCCGGATAAGATTTGGACTAACTGTGACGTAGATAGTTAATTAGACAAATATGTAAATGATATAATTCGTCGTAAATAAAATTACTAACGGAGCTATAGATGTGTAAGTAAACCATATAAACGCAAGTATTTAAGGAACGATAAGAGAGGTGGAGGTCGTTTGAGGTTTCAAGTTTTTTAAATAATTTGCCTAATCTTATCTGTGCTCACCTCATTTGGGTAAGTAGGCCGTTTCACAACTACCTACATTCGTTAATCTTACAAATTATTAGCCACGTAGCTATTAACTTACTTTATATTTTTGGGGCCTATTTAATTTACCTAGTTAAATTACACAACTTGGTTACTAACCTATCCATTGTATAGTTCTATGGTTAATAGGTCTGTCGTTGTCTGTTGGGTGAATGTATAATTTAACTAAGTAATAGATATAATTTACTCAAACGAATTGCTTAAGGCTCCGTTACGCGAAATCACTTGTCTCTGTCTTTTTCTTTACGTGTAAAGAGTATGGAAAATAACCTCACTTCTGCACTTTTTCGATGTTTTTCGTTGTTTTTTCATCATAATCTTTAGCACAATCATCTTTCTTAAAAAAAAAGTTATTGGAGCAACTGCACAGTACGTTAAAGTGTATTTTGATGTAGAATTCAATACGTTTCCGCTATTATTTACGCCAAAAATATGGCCCGCGACAAGCGCTTTTGATGATATTCTGTTTTTTTTTTTACAATCATCTGTGAGGTTTACGCAATTTAATGTTTGTAGGTACTAGATAATCTCTTTAGCTTGTTGTATGTTTTTTTTGTGGCTACAACTTTACGTTTACTATATAAAAATATGGCCCGCGCAAACCATGTTTTCCTATTATGGCCCCTTGGATGAAACTTTCATATTTTTGTGCAAAAATGACAGAATTTTTCTCTAACTTGTTTGGAAATTGCTGCTCTTATTGACCGATCGAGATATTTCACAGGATTTTATTTTCCTTGCGGGATAAATGCTTTCGTATATGTACGGCTGTCCATCTGTTCTCCTCTACAGGTCGCATTTCTCAACCGATTTTCTTGAAATTTTGTGAGCAGGTTTGATAATTATATTAAATATATAGTTTTCTTTTGTCGATTCAGTTTTTAGATTTTTTCAAAATGGCGTGGCGAAAATACCCTACTACACACTATACTCACTGACATATTACGATACGTTAATAATAAACTAACTAGCTAATCGTACCTTCCATATTGGTAAAGGTCTACAGTACTAAAACATCTTGAAATATGAGATTATTTTGTTGCACCCAAACCAAGGACTGTGGATGAATTGCTGAGTGCTTGGTCCAGATGTTTAAAGAGGCTCTTAAAAGCACCTCTCTTAGCTTGAGTGCAAAGAAAGAATAAATAAAACATAAAAAATGATATGCCAAGCTACTATTATAAGTAGTCGTTGGAAAACCTAGATTTTCCAGTTTTAGTCATGGCATCTAGGTCTAGATTGTTATAGATCTGGTCAATCTAGTTTGCTTAGATATTGCACACGGATGCTCGCCGTAAACCGTTGGCCTAATGGAGCTCATTCATTGGACCTAAGATAACGTGTAAAAAAATATCCAGAACTTCTAAAATGGCGACGTGTTCAAGCGATAGCGTTGGATTGGATGTTGGATCTAAAGCAGATGAACTTATGATATGAGTTTTATTTCATGATTACTAGAATTTTATTGGGATGTTCTCATAAATAATCGGTAAATATGGAAAAAGACTTAAATAATAATAAAAAGTAAGTATCATTTAAGTTTCTGAAATCAAAATTATTTCTTTTAAATCTATTTATTTATACTTACACTAAAAATAATGTGAAAACGTTCATGTAGGTAATCCACCTCCGAATGGTTATTTATTTCATTGGTTTACTACCATCTTTAATTCCAAAAGAGAATATTCGCAAATATGCGACTTATTCTACGCTTGTGCATAGTTATTGTCAAGTGTTATTATGTTTCCTCAATAATTGCCGTTGCGTCGATGCGTGGGCGTCGGCACTCGGCGAAGTGACTCAGGCGCACGTGCATATCCAGCCACGTACGCGCATGTCTCATGTCCAATTATTATACTGCTGCTTAGCTTACGAGTTATGTGCTTTTAAGCTATTTTGGTGTACTTTGATCGGACACCATACTGCACTTCTAACTGTCGTCACAAACTTAGTAAAAAAAAACTAAATAAGAATGATAGCTGATGCCAACTCAAGTGTTTGACAAAGAACCGATTTTGTTATCGAGTAAGATTGTTTCATAATGCAATAATCATACTTTCGTGTTATTTCAATTTGATTTTCATCAAAATTTGTCAGTGTCGTCAGTGAGTTATATAACATTATCGACATACAGCACGTTAGTACTATTATATATTCAGTGATACAACGGTGATGTTTTCAAAACATTATTACTCATGATTGTTTAATTGTAAATTCAAAATCAATATTTTGCAAGTTCCTATTTAATAAAATCGCAAGAACTTCGTTTCAAAAGACTTTATGTAGATAATATACTTACGTGAAGCTTTTGAAGTAACATATTGTGGAATCATAAAGCCTGTGTTTTTACCCGACTGCAAGAGGGTTATGTTTTTTAAATTCTATATTCTGTGACTGAGTTGTGAGACACAACACAACTTACTCAATAGTTACGCAGAGCCTAATTACCAAGACAATACGGAATAATTTGTAGGCAATCTGCAAATGTCAGAAATCACCAGAAATTGTTCGCCATTAATCATGAGGACAGCTTTCCGCTCATGACATCATCTTCAAACTGAAGCGATTTCAATGAGTGGTTGAGGACAATAGCGGAATGACGAACTATGTTTCAGCGTTAAAACAGAGTAATCGACAGAAAATAAAAATATAAAAACAAATCGATCACATACTTTTGAAAAAAATCGTCCTTTATTCCTACGTTTGAACAGAACAGTATCTTTTGGCTCTTTATTCTCACTTTTGCATCTTGTTTAAACAGTATTTTTTGGTGAAAGCAAAGGTAATGTAGAGCAAGAGACAAAACGTAATTTAATTTAATAATGGCAATATAAATAATAGTGAGTTACTGAATTATCTTTGTAATGTTTCCCCACCAGTTATCTAAAATTCGCAATTATTTGTGGATGGATTACATATTTTACATATTTTTCTCTAGTAGAATTACATCCTTCCAGTGGACTGTAAAATAGAAGAAATTAATAATATATTAATAATACGTTGTTGTAAGGGTTCGAATAACAGTAACTTTCTTTATACAATTAAAAAAAAACCGGCCAAGTGCGTGTCGAGCCACGCGCCGTAGGGTTCCGTAGTTACCTATACTATACCATATTTAATACCACTATAATTTTTCGTCTGTAAAAATAACTTTGTTTTTCACAGTGTTGGTATGAATGACGAAGTTATATTTGCGGTTTTGGAAAATATGACATATCTCGAAAACTAATTACTATATCTCGTTTAAACCAATTTTCATTGAAAGTTTTTATAAAGATCTATAGCTTTTTTTTTTTTAGATTTTTCACTCTCTTATTTCAAAAGTTAGAGGGGGGGGGGGGGACCCGGGGGACACACATTTTACCACTTTGGCAGTGTTTATCTTTCAAACGGTTGATTTTGAGAAAAAATTGTCTTAGGAAAATCAATGTCATTTTGAAAGACCTATTGGTATGATGAAAAATTTTTTTTTTCAGTTTCAGTTCCATGTATGGAGAGCCCCCCCTTAATCTTATTTTTTTTATTTTTGTGCTATAATCGTTGTTTCAACTGTGTAATCCCAATACTTTCGGAATAAAACGGCTGTGACATATGGACGGACAGACAGACAGACTTGACGAATCTGGGTTCCGTTTTTTGCCATTTTGGCTACGGAACCCTAAAAAGGTTTAAAAAAGCTTAGCTTGGGAGCTTGGGCAAAGAACACTAACTATTATTGGTTTGGGTATGGAGCTTTTGCGGTTTAAACTTTAAAATTAAAGCTTTTATGTATTTTGAGCAGGTAAATTATGAAATAATAAATTATTATTTTGTGAACAAAAAAATGCAAAATGTTTTGCTATGTAGGTACCTACTATTTTTATAGTTCTATCAAACATCTACTTTTTTAGTGCTGTGTCTTAGTGATCAAATCAGCTCGATCGTGGGTAAAAACGATAGGAATCTTTACAAAAAGCAGCTCCAACAATGGCAAGTGTGTTGAGCAAATGTGAACAAAAGTTCTAATTGTAGTTTCCTCAACAGAAACATTAATTTTGTGTGTTTTCGTTGCGTTTCCAAGGTTAATTGGTTGTTGTTTGCGGAACTAATAATTCATGGACCCCATAAGCTCGGTGTGAAATTACATACATTTTGGTGGGCACAGTATAGCCTTAGCTGATAAAATAAAGGTTTTGTTTCTATTTTATTTGTGGTTTTTAGCAATATTACGAATATTTCAGCTATGGCCATGTGTTTAACAGTTTTCCCCTTATAGGGTATATAGGTAAATAGAATAGATAAATTACTGAAAAATTACAGATGGTTTCTAAACAGCATATAGGTAGCTAAGGTTACAAGGGATTGTTTTATGAATAGATATATATTATATTTATATATCACTATCATCACTTAGAAACTAGAAATTATACTCTACATTTTCACGGTGTATATTTTGTTAAGTAATGTTATTGAATAGGTTATTATCGAAATATTCTAAATGATAGTTTTACTATAGTTTATCTACCATTAACTGGCATTACCGTGTATTATCTTAATACCCTTATAAAGCCACTTGCTCGTAATCGTAAGTACCTATAACCATGTTACGTCCAATATAAACCTGATTAAAATCCGCATAGGTACAGGTACTTATAGGTACAAACTTATACTTATATTCTTGTACCAGGAAGAAAATGCCTTGTTGTAATTTTTTTAAGAACTAGTTTCTTCTTTAACAGTGTGTTTAATTAATTTTTTGTAATCCTTAATTAAATTACCGTAGTACTTAGTACAAATTAAGTATAATATTTTTAATAAAATATGCCCAATTGCTGAGTAACTTAACGGTGTGTAGTGCACTTGCAATTAAATTCCAATCCGCACGTCATAATTAATCAAGTTAATAAACATGTAAATTACTTATTTAATGAAATAAACTTATTATTATTATAAAATTGTTACATATTTGTTTGGAACTCAAAACCTAAAACCGGATAATGATAATAATCCGCGAAAGTAAAGTTATTTAAAGATTAAATTAATCTCTATAGAAAAACTAATATTACGATTCTTTTTTATCTTCACAAGTAATAGAAGCATTATTATAAATTTAATGCGGCATAGATAATTTCATTTTCAATCATCGTCGACGACGTAATAATTTTTTTCTAACGGGTTTCTTTTTCTATGAATTGCAATATTCATGTTGAGTAGCTAAAACGTGGTATAATTATTTTACTACTTTCCTTCTATTTATTGAGCTAGAAAACAATGAAGCACCTTTCATTTTTAAGATTTTTCGTTGTGATACGTATATTTTATTACCATATTCCAATATTCAAACAGAACTGTTTCGAATAGTAAAACTCTATTTATTTGAAATTCTAAGAAAAATAATAGGCAAAACTCTATTATCTAAGCTCCCATCCCACTCTATTTATAAAAGGCCGTTACAAAATAAGATATTCTAAACACGGTATTGTTAGTAATTCCTTCACGTAGAAAGTTTCCTTTGGATTCCTGGAATTTAATTCGATCCTTGATGATAAAAAGTGAGCATTTTTTTGGGTCTCTTCTCGAATCTACGTGATGTCTATGATTGAAGGCTACGCATTGAGATGGGTTATTCGATCAAATTACTGGTCATCATTAGATACTGACTCCATGCGTACATGACGTCACGATTTCTACGTAACGAGTAACCCTAAAATAATTGCATAAAACGTCGATGCTACGTTATAGTGATGTAAAGTTTATGATGGATTTTCATGGATGTTAGAATATTACATTAAAAAACTTGTCCCCGACTAGAAAGTTTACAATACTTTTATCATTTGTGCCTCTAATAGGCTCTTATGATTGCTAGTAAATGTAGGCATTAAAAAAATACGTGTCGTGTTCGTCTTGAGAAATTTTTGGTCACGCTATTGCCAACGAAATTTTAGTCAAATTATTTAGTTCATTGCTTCTGGACTTGTTTAGTTAAACTAATTTTAGTTAACAATTACAGTGTAAGCAATTACTGCCGGCTGTTTTTGTGACAGGGCAATGGACACTGTCTGTGGCAGAGGCGAGTGTCTTTCGTCTCAGGTTTTTTATCAGCTCTATGTAATTATAGAGGCAGGGCCGGACAGGGTTGACACATCATACACAATTTTTTATTTTTCTCTTGAGTTTGATACAAAATAAATTACCAATCTATTTCATAGTGAATTATGTACCTAACTTATATGTCGAATTAAGCAAACCACTATAATTTGGTTAATAGCAAAAGACTGTTAAAATCCAAATTCTCTACCTACGAATTATTCCAATGGGGATGCATATTGAGGAAATAATGGCGCCACAAGCGTTTGTCCTAAAACCATTTGATTGGCTGTTTCAAATATCAAGTGTCATTTCTGACGTATTTTAACTAATCAAATCCATTGATTCCATCCATTTAGCTTAAGCTTTGCGTGGAGATCCCCATTAAAACTCTGCAAGGTCCAATAAAATTACTACCCTAAGTTGTCTGGAATATATAAAATACTTAAAAATGTGAATAGCGTGCAGAAGGATTACGATTTAAATTACAGCACAAATGATGTAATGTAGGTAATCTGGAAAATTGTTAAAGCTGTTGTAAAAAGTTAAAGATAATAAGTTTTCATGATTTTTTTACAACAATACCTTAGGACGTAAAAACAGAAAAACTACTAAAAAAAATATTTTAATTTTGTTGTCACGTAAAAATAATGCGTACCCACTTTAAAGATCTATCTACATTCAGTTATTATTCTTTTAAAAAGAGGCAGCCCTGCGCTCATCCCCTCAAAAGAATGCTACCTGTGAATAATGTGATCCCACAGGCTCATTGTAGATGGGTTTCGTCCGCTCGGTAACTTGTTCGAAGCTACGAATAGAATGCTTCTATCTTTCTATATTCTATCTTCGGCCGTGGGTTATTTATTGAAGTACCTACTTGAGATACAAACTTAATCTTTAATTTAAGCTATGGCTGGTTTCTAAATCCAGATGTTATCCGGCCTTGTATAAGATTTTTTTGCCAATTTATTGATAAGTGTGGGGTACATTAAATAAGTTATTAGAAGTTTAAAATATGTAATTGTATAAGTACTTTACGTAGGTATTAGATTTTGTTTCTTCTTCATTCTTTCTTTCTATCGTCTTTGTTTCTAAATCGAAATCTTTTTTTGGCTTTCCATGGGATAATGATTTACAACATCTAACTATAAATATGTATGTATTTAGATAGGTCATACAATGGCATGCAACCTTCATTGAAGGCGTCGTTAGAACTGAGATGCCAGCCCACACACAAAATTACTTCGCTTTGATTAGTGTTTATTAAATGGTTCGTTTATAAAATAATATGCAATAGAATTTGAATAATTGGCTAGAACGTATATGAACATTAAAATAAATCCAAGGATCAGTTAATTTTATTTTAACGCGTAGAGTCGCAAAGTATTGCGGAACAAAATGCAAGAACTAAACCTTTTTGATAGAGTTTTGTTGATATATGAATATAAAAAATACTTAAGTAGGTACCTATATTGTGTCCATCAGCCATTTTTGATGTCCCCACTGCTGGGGCACAGGCCTTCCTTACGGGTGTTAAGGAGGACGGGCCATAACCCACCACGCGGGCCCAATGCGGATTGGTGGGTGTTAACGACTACAAATGCAGCCGGGACCAACGGCTTAACGTGCCGTTCGAAGCACGGAGGAGCTCGAGATAATAAATTTTTGGTCACCCATCCCATGACCGACCCTTGCGAACGTTGCTTAACTTTCGCAATCGCTGGGCCAGGCGCTAAACCACTGCGCCACCGAGCTCCTTACCTATATTGAGTCAGGTGTTAATTACTACTTTCAATAAGAATATGACTTAGGTAATTTCCTTATCCTTTATGATTTTGAATCATTCCGCGTGCTCAGCTATTCTATGACTAAAAAATATTTCGATGACTAAAAATTACTTTTCATTTCTCATATTCGGAAAGTGATGTATATTTGAACTGAGCAGCGGGTCCAAAACTCTTCGTTCCACCCTAGGGTGGAAAAGTAATTTAAAAATAGAACTGAATTTGGCAATGAAAAAGTTTACAATAGTTAAAAACAAATGGTTTTAAAAAAAGTTGCAGCCTTGTAAGGCGCATTCACGAACAACAACAAAACATGGTATAGCCAGCCAGTGCAAAATTAAAAACATTGGGCGGAGCGGCCGGCGACGCGACGTGTTCCAAATTTAAAATAAGAAAAACTATAAAATATTGGAGGGAGACTTACCTAACTCTGTGACTTTGAGCTGTGTGTGCCGTATTAAAGTTTTGTGTTGATTTTGTATTTACTAAAAATTAGTTTAAAACTAAAACAAAAAGTTCAAATAAAATAAAAGAAACAATAAAACTACGCTGTAATTCGCCTACAGGACTACTTCAGGAGAGTCTCTGCCATGGACTTACCGTCTTATCAAAGACCAAAGAATATCTTCAACTTTTACAGGCATCCAACAAAGCCAAATCATAATAATTTATATCAAACTGTAAATATTCCAGCAAGAATTTAACTTTAAATTTCACAAATTGTTCTAATTTTTCTAGGTTTTTAAAGGTAAGTTGGTTTAAGTTATAATTGTTATAAGGTCTACCAATGTAGTGACTAAGTAGGTATACATGTTTTTAAACATTTTGGAATAACTAAGACTTTTTTGACTTTCCTGAAATTCGAAATGAAAAGTAGAGTGTTTAACACGGGTAAAAGTCATCAATTCCATTCTCGAACTATAGCCGCCCTCGCTATGCTCGGGCGTCTAAATATCTCGAATGGGAATTGCTTCCTTTTAACCCTCGTATAACAATCTACTATTCATAGATAGGTAAAATTTTTCGATAATGTGAAAAGATGCTTATTTCACTTTATTGTAGTTAATAACTAGTCAACCATCATAAAAACCAATAATCGGATAAATTTTTTATCTGAATGTGTAGCAGCTTTTATAGTTTTTATTACTTACACCTACTGGAATGCTAAATGGTATTATTTTGTTTTAATACATATAAAACAGTAGACAACTTCAATTATGGCTGTTTTATATTGCATAAATGTTTGATTATCGTTGACACACTTTAGATGGCCTTAAACTTTAAGCCAATCTTTTAAATTCAATATTAATTTAGTTTGATTCTTGTAAACACTCAAGTTACGAGTTTTACAAAGTTTTGAGTTTGCCTAGGTATGATATGGCGAAAAATAGCTTTCGCTAATTTCGTTGAGTTGAGATTGCGAGCTTAATTAGTGCTTCAAAACGGTTTTGTTCATTTTATGGAAATGTGATATCATAATACTCAGTGCTAATTTTCACTTTTGCCTTTTATTTATTCTGTAACAATGCGTGCGCGCAATAGTAACCGTACCTACGCGGGGCAACCTTTTGTTCGTGTGACCTACGCAGTATTGTGTTTCCGCAAGCCTGCCCGATCCCTTATCAACAGCTCGGCGAACTGAATCATCACCAGAAGCCATAATTTTAGCATTGCCCAGTATTGCGTGGTATTGCATACGTTTGAGGAATGCAGTTCACAGAATATGGACAATACTAAATAATATACTAGAAAAAATACGACTCGCACCAGATCAGTACTCAGACGGGAATCGAACCCGCGACCTTTGGATATCCGGTCCAATGCTCTGACCGCTGAGCTACCGAGTCACTCTGATCTGGTGCGAGTCGTATTTTTCTAGTATATTATTTAGTATTGTGTAAAAATAGCATTGTGAATGCAAAAATCTCAAATTTAAAAAGAATAAGGACATTTAGAAATATCGGAGTATTTAGTTGAGTATAGCTATAGCTAGCAATATAAGGATTTGCGATCTCTTCTCTGCTATCAAATACAGACAATCTAAAACACAGCTTTTTTAAGTGATTACAAATTGACGACGACAATTCGACCAATCGCTCTGAATAAGAAAGTAGGTAGGTAGTGTTTAGGGTTCCGTAGCCTAATGGTAAAAAACGGAATACTCATAGGTAGATTCGTCCTGTCTGTCTGTCTGTCCGTCCGTCCGTATATGTATGTCACAACCACTTTATTCCGAAACTATTAGGATTACTTTGAAACTTGGTAGATAAATAACGATTTTTACATAAAAATAAAAGATTGAGGGGGGCTTCCCATACATGGATATTTTTCATCAACCCTGTACGTGCGGGGTGACTAAGATAGGTCTTTAAAAAAGACACTGAGGTTCCTAAAACAATTTTTTCTCAAAGTCAACCATTTGAAAGATATTATACTTCCAAAGTACTAAAATGTGTGTAACTTTTAAAATAAGAGAGTGAAAAATCTAGAAAATATATATGATTTAAATCTAAACAAATGGTTAGTTAGCAGTTTTAGAGATATAACACATTTACCAAAATCGCAAATAAACTTCGTCGTTTATTCAAACACTATGAAAAAGAAAGTTATTTTTGCAGACGGCAAATAATAGTGGTATTAAATATGGTATGGTATAAAGTAATTATGGAATCCTACTGCGCGTGGCTCGACACGCACTTGACCAGTTTTTTTAAATAATGTTCGCTATGCCTATTTATCAGTTTGACATTGGTTGTGCGGACAGACAAGTGGTAATGTGGTCACGTCTCGTTTGCCAACAGCACGGCAATGAACACTACACCAATAGGTACCTACTACTCTCGTTTTCTCCCACGGAGCGTCACCCTCCAGTGACCACCCTATGGACGAATTCACTCTGAATTTTCGTTCAAGTTGGGTAACTGCTACAGTACAGTGTCGAGTAGTATGTACTGTCAGCAAAGATATGAGCTGAACACCTTAAGGTTCATTTCTAGATTGAGTAGTTTGTATTGTCTTGCATTTAACCAAAACTTACAAAAGCATCTTTTGTATAAAAACAATGGAGGCTGGTAAAGACGAACTTTTAGTTCGAACCTTTCAAGCTATTTATTTTCTAACTGTTAAGGTCATAACTTTGCTGACTGTACCTTCTAGGTTTTCTTGGAGTTTGAGTAGTTTTACATCTTCGTTATTTCAAGGCTTTCCTTCAAAAAAAGTTGTTATCAATAGGTAAAACTTCCTGGATTATCCCGTTGTCGTCCTTTGTTATAACCTGTTATGTTATACCGAATTATTATTCAGATGTTGGCTTTAAAATCGTAAAAGCTGCTGAAGGTAAAAAATGCTGTGATATTTAGTTTTGGAATGTGCTCATCAAGGCCTTTCATTTGATGCCCATATTGTATTGTAATGATTGAAAAATATTTTTTTAACTTTTGAAATCGGGGCATCGTATTGTCGCCATATTGATTTTAAAAAAAATGTAAATGTTACTCGGTTTATGTCAGCCTGCCTAGCATGACCGATTTATATCGCGTGATATAGCGTTTTATCACGTTCAACTGTCAAAAAGACAAAAGAATTTGACAGTTGAGTGTCGATAAAATGCTATATCACGCGATATAAATCGGTCATGCTAGGCAGGCAGGATTTTAACGATACCCTATACATGCAATTCCGTTTAGGAATTTAGAAGTTATGGTGGAATAAAGAAACTCACTTACCCACAAACACACATGAACCCTGAATCCCTGAACGTATTACAGTCACTGTTTTTTTTGCAGTCGTGTAAAAATACGGCAGTTATAGAAAAATATATAACGAAGACGCTAACAAATGAACCAAAATAAAAGTCAAGTACAATAGAGATTTTTATATGAAACATTCGGTCTTCAAATAATTCTGGTTCACTCATGCCTTGGAGACCTACCGTCCTCATTTTTACACGTAATTACGCACTTTCCGGCCCGCAGCGGCCAGGGGCTCTATTTTGAATCGCTCGTATGACATAGTTTTGTCGCATGCGCCTTAAGTCACGCTCGTCTTCCAAGTCGCACGATTTTACGTATTTTGAATCGTTCGTTTCCGGTGCTGCCAATATAAACGAAATGTTGGATTTCATCCGTTCCACGCAGAATCTAGAGAAAACTGGTAATTACCGCAACGAAATCGAAACGTAATACCTATCCATGTTTATATTGGCTGTTACATAAAGATCTTTGCTTTTTAGTAGAAATGAATATCGCTCGCCTTATCGTATCGCTCGGCTGTTCACGAGTGGGTAGGGGCACTTGTTGCGGTCGAGCGATTCAAAAATATGGAAAGTCAAATGTCGAACGAAAATAAATCAGTAGCAACCAATCGCTCGACGCCAGTCGAAGGATTCAAAAATAGGGCCCCAGTTTCCACTCGGATAATAGCATCGAAAGTGGTCTAGATAATATGTGCTGGCTACCTGACCGCTTCTTAAGGTCATCTTGTTGGAATCTTGTCATGTGGTAAGATTACGTGGCAAATTGAACATAATATATTTTTGGGCTTATGTTTAAATGGTCACCATACTAACCTAACCTAACCTAGAATTAGTAACTGTTTAGCAAATCTTCTTGGGCGGTTTAGAATTTGGTGAGCATTTACAAATTTTGGAGAGCAAAATGTTTTTTTGGTATGCTTTAATTCCCATATTTTTGTAATATTTTTTGTGTATCGTTTGCTAATACTGAAGCGAAAACTTTATCGAGTCGGTAAGAAAGTTGTTTATGGTGGTATTCTATCACGTTTAGGCATACAATTTAGAAATCTGCTCTTAATAAAAAAAATGCAAATTCTTTAAGTTTAAATGCTAAACTTAAAGACGACGCAACGCAATGTGCCTATATCGCGGACGCTCGTTAAAATGTACGTAACAAGTGCGTGTTTATTCTCCTATGAGTATTTCATCATCAACATCAGTCTGTGGCAATCAATTGATTGACATTAACTTCATTAAATGGAACTCACTTCGCACGAGTGAGTATGTACAAGTTCCTATGTGTGTAACGGCCTAATACTCAAAGGCGTCTTAGCTAAAATCTTTAGTTAAGGCGGTTGTATGACCGAAAGTGGCGCCCTCAGAGGTTTTTTTCATAAGTTGTTAATAGAAAAAGATTTTAATAATGTTTATCGTGGAGATTTTAGGGCCCATGGTCTAGTATTTTTAGAAGGTATCACTACATGCCCTCGTAGTCATACGTAGAAGTAGATAGCAAATGTGTCAAAAACGGCCACTTTTAGCAGTTTTGCTATCTACTTCTAGCAGTGACTACGAGGGAATGTAACGATACCGTCTAAAAATACTAGACTGTGGGCCCTAAAATCTCCACGATTAACATTTTTAAATTTGTGCTAAGTGTGTGTGTAAGCTGTCAGTTTCATAGAGTTTCTGTCAAATCTGGCAACTTTTATGAATTTTCGTTTGAGTATTTGGCCGTAAGTCAAACAAATGAAGGTAAGGAGCAATTAAATCAGATACTTTTAAAAAAAAAAATAAGATGGGTGATGTCAGTGTACAAACTGCGTTTCGTACTTTCATGTTTTTTTTATGTAACGAATGCGCTTAGTCATAAAGAATTAGTTACGGAAAACCGTAAATTCTTTAATTCCGATTGACGCCAAATTAAAATCGAAGACAATTCTTAATCAGAGATGCCCTACAATGTCGCATGTCGGTCGTCGGATTATCGGCCGTCGACCGATGAAAAATGTGTCGACGTCGATACCAACATCGAGTGCACAGCAAACAGTGCGGCTGTAACTGTGCCTGATATTAAATAAATTGTAATTTGCCGCTTCGACGACGAATCCGACGATGGGAAATGTTACATAGACAAAACATAGGTATGCTGCGCGCGGCGCGACAAATAAATGAAATAGATAGAGCGGAAAATATTCACCGCACTAGTTGGAATTTAAAATTAATATATTATAATAATACAGTGTGCTTTTTTGAACAGTGATCAAACTTTGTGGTGTGGCTTAGACCATCAAACCGAACAACTTTGTCTATGGGACTAACTTAATTAGACCAAAAAAATTTTTTGCTGTTCTGGGGCCAGCTTAATCAGATCAAAAAAAATTTTAGCTGTTCCATAGAAAACATCAATATCTACTCGACCATAATGTATGGAACAGCTGATATTTTTTTTGTTCCGATTAAGTTAGTCCCATAGACAAAGTTGTTCAGTTTGATGGTCTAAGCCATGGGTCTCCAAACTTTTTAGCATAAGGGCCAGACTATACGAAGTCCCAAGGGTCCAGGAAGCTAGCTAATCGTACGAACATACTGTAAAATACAGTATTGTTGGTACGATCCGACCTGCTTTCGCGGTCCGGGTTGTTGGTGCTCGCGGGCCGGAGTTGGCCCGCGGGCCGTAGTTTGGAGACCCCTGGTCTAAGCCACACCACAAAGTTTGATCACTGTTCAAAAAAACACACTGTATAAATACCTTTATTGAACGATAAACTCCAAAAGAAGTTGATTTGATTTCATAATATCCTTTGTAACATTTAAAGAATTGAGAAAACGAATGTAGTTTTTATATTAGAGTTATGATGGCTCCACTTATTCAATATAGCCCTACATTTACTTCTCTGCTATGATGTGAAAGCAACAGAAAAAATTACTATTCGAAATGACGGTGTACTTTATGGTGGTTTTCATTAATAATGTCTCCATTGTTCCTGAGTGGAACAAATGAGAAATTAAGTTTCTAATGTCTTTTACAAAGTCTCGGGAAACTGTCTCATATCACGGTGGAAAAGTCACCTGGCCGACCCCAAGACCGTGGAATTATCAGTTTCTTTGGAAAAAGTTACAATACGATATAATTTTACAATGTAAGTACAACAACAATAACAACTTCACTCGAGAACCACAAGCGCTGAAGTTGCCGTTTTTGTTGTTTGTCAAATTAATATCGTTGTATGCATATATTTACTTGTGAATGCTACTTGTGAATGTTAAAATCTAAAAATTCAATACTAATTTTTTTTTCAGAAATTTCTGCGAGAAACATTCCACGTGTAGTAAAAGTTATTTAATTTTATCTAATTTTAATGTCTACCAGAATAGCCATAAAGGTACTAAAGGTAACTGAGTAAGTATTATAATCAAGCATAGAAGTCAACAACGCAAGTTGGAAGAGTCGCACGCGCGTTGAGCATTTATCAGGTTTCATGAGATTGCCTCTGTAAGTGAATTAGTGAAACAACCGCATACCTTCTCTATAAATGTATTTTCCTTCTATTTAATAAATGTGTGTCAATAAATGAATGATTAAATCTTATTTATTCTATATTCGGTAGACTACTATTAAACTAGAAGCAATGTCCTTCCCCCTTACTCAAATGGCCATTCACTAAAAGTAGAATAGAAGAACAATGTGGGAATGACATATACTAACGCATAGCTCCTGTAAATTCCTTACATTGTCATTCTTTTCTACTAGCGTTAATTTAAGTAGAATGTCCATTTGAGTAGGCCCTCTTGTCCAGCAACTTCTTGTGCGTTTAGAGACATCATCCACAAAACAAACATTCCCTAGCGATAAGTATAACAAATTGCAAACTCTCGAAGCCAGTACCCTTAGCACGAACAGCTATCGAGAAAAAAAACGCACGTAAAATTACTCGATAGACAATTCTCTATGGAAAATTTCATTTCGCTTATCGGTGATAGATGGCGTTGTACAAATTTCCAATACAAAATTTAACTATCGAATGATTTTACGCGAGTTTTTTTTTTCGATAGCTGTTCGTGCTAAGGGTACTGAACATCCTTGAATTCTAGGAATTTACCCGTCGAAACGGACGATAGATAGCCGACAGACTTGGATTATAGCTTTCAGGCCGCGCCGTTTTGTTTTTTTTCAGGATGCCGTTTACAAGCCCATGGGTTAACCAATTCAGGAATAGTCCTGAATTTGTGGGTAATAGTATAATAATAGTATAACCCCCAAAACAATGTTAGTAAAATCACAAGAAATAAAAAATAGAAGTACCTAGATATCTACTTGTTTATGCATATTAACGACTTTCTTATTTTTTGCCATATCTCAATGAAAAAGATTTAAACGCGTTACTTATTAAAACAACTTTTTGCTCGCCTGTGTCGTGTCGTGTTTGCTACAAACCTGAACTTTAACTACGGTTTATGTAACAGGTGTCTAGAAAAGCCGGTACGTTCTGCTATTATTAACCACTGAGGTATAATTTATTAACTTCACCCTCGAACAAGGGTGAGTCACCTTCCTTGCCAACTTGATTGTCCGGAAAGGTAGAGACCTCTGTTGACAGACTACCAAGAATTAAGAGGTGCTTTGTCTAGCTTACGTACTTAGCACTGCCCGACGTCATGTTTTAACATAATAAAAACAGATGGCGCTCTGTGTTTGAACTCGGTAGGATTTGATTTTTGATTTCAAAAAAGGGGCCGGTTTCTAGGGTAGGTACGGATAACGTTGTTTTTGTTTACGTAATTCGAAATGGAACTGTTTTTTTATGAAGTTTTTTTTATTAAATAAGTTAACTGGATCATAAACAGATCTCATGTCATATATAAATATAACAAATCTGACCGTAATTATTTGCGGTATAGAAAATGATTCAGTATGTTTTTTATCTGAACTACTTAAATTAATTTTTAAATACGTCAGGTCAGTCAGTATTATTGGTATTTTTTTCCATTTCTAAGAATTTGAACTATTTTGTATTAACAGAGGGCCTAGCCAAAGTATCATTGGCAAATCTTCGTTATCGCTTCGCTTTCGAAACATGTATGGAATTGACATAAGGTTTCGTTAACTATCGAATTTTAAAACGTCAAATCCATACATGTTTCGAAAGCGAAGCGATAACGAAAATTTGCAAATGTTACTTTGGCTAGGGGGGCTGGACTTTTTAATGTCCAGACGCGCCGCCGTCGCGTCGCACCCCGCGTTGCGTTCCGCTGGGTGCGCGCGCGCCGGTCACGCTCCGCAGGTCGGCTACCTGACCCCCCGTCTGCACCCCTATAATTTTTTGTACTTACACTTCTTTTCGACGGGATTTCGGGACTTTGAGCAAGGAGGATATGCGCTCCGGTGGTTGATTACACACTGCATCATTTAATACCAGGGAGTCATGTATTTTTACACCCATGTAATAAATACACCGGGGAAGTGGATCTAGTGGTACTAGATCATAGTGGTCTATGGCATAGAGAAATAATCCTATAGAAGTATAGAGAATAGATAGATATAAGTTTGCTCGTAACGAGAAACAATACCTATAGAACACTGAATATAAAACCAGGGACATGGTCCTATTCTCTTTTCTCTGTTTTGATCAAATTCTATGAATAAGTAAAAAGAACTCAACGAGTAACGTGTCAGACGTGCTCGTGTAGAGCAGTAACGATATGATTTATTTCCATTTGTGGTGGCACAGGTGTAACTATTGTTTACACGACGCTCGAGCACCTCAATGACGGCTACCAAGCAGGGGAGAGGGGCGGTGACCTGGCTGCCCCCCTCGCGCCGCGACGCCGCGCTCCGACCGCGACCGGCGCACGCGCAGAAAGTCAAGCCAGTTGCCCGCCGCGCAGCCTCCAGTTTTGTTTACATCCGATATAAAATATTTCGTGATGTAATACATAGTAGCTTATCAGTTGATACCGCGGTTCTGACACGTCTGGAAAGTGAAGTGTGTGGAATGCCGATTTTGCGTAAATTTTACATAATCTGTGGTCAGTGAATGCCCGATAGTAACGGTATGATATTGTCGTGTTGCACGTATTGTCACTTGAAACTGGTAGTTTGCGAAAATTGCACAGCTGGCTAGTTACCGTTTTGTTCTATTATCGTTTAGTTCCTACTGCTACTACTGCTATTTATTATTATACAAACGGATTTGCCATTTAGATTCCACTTCCAACTAAGATCGTCTGTGTAAATCTCATGGTGCCTCCTAAAGCTACTCGTTCGCTGGACTTAGTTTTTTTTAATGTTAATTATTTATAGCCTTGCATGAGTAACGTAATCGTCAATTAATACGTCTGAGGATAACCTCAACAGTTTTGTTATTGTTCACTATTGTGTAGCCAGCCAGCATTGCATGACTGCACGCAACTCCATCGCTCCTGTTCATGTTGTTGACCATAGCAACATAACATTATGCTGTTCAACATTTACTTGTAACCCAACCCATTGCCTTTGTAACTAGTTATTCAAAACAGCAATTCTCACAATCGATCAAGTACCTACCTATATCACTACTTTAGTCATGACTTTGAAAAAAAATATTTCTATTGTAATATTATCTATCATACTCAATATCACAGAATTGTACTGTAACTTAAGTTAGAAAGTCAGTCAATAATACAAATCTATCAGTAGACTGGAGTGATTGTCATCAGATTATGGTGTGACTAATGGAAACCATGGGCTTGGGGATCAGGGGCATTGTTGCTTGAAGAGTGTGTCGGTAACATAATAACAGCCATCGATCTAGATACCCAGATCCCGTGGTGGGGAAAGCAATGTCATGTCGTTCCATCGTGTGAACTTTTCTAATTTTCAATTAAAGTTCTTAAGAAGCATCACATGAAATAGCTCAATTTTGTCCGTAACTTTCTACTCTTGTCTTATCTCGCTTTTAGTGGTTTGACTCAGTAATTTAACAAATTAATCACACTTTATTATTTATATAACATTTCTATGAACAATAAAAGAGGCAATTCTCGGCTCCAACTTCCCATTAGCTGTTGGTAACTCTTAATTAAGATTTGTTAGGGCAATTGTCGTTGGTTCAAACGAATTTCTCTCCCACGTACCTTCTCAATAACCTTCACAAGCAGTGCCCGATGACAATGGAGCCAGTTTAGTAACCGCAGGCTAATCGACAATTGTCAAGAGTTATACAGCAATGGCAGACTTTATTACAACAGACTGAAATATTCCAATAGTTAAAATCTATGTTTGTTGCCTTTTCATGTAGGTACCCTTGCTACAAACGTGTTTTTCAACGAGACAGACAAGATCGTTGGATTGACATTTGCGGAAATGGAAAAATAAGTAATTTACGTTGTACAATTGCGTGCAGAATAGTTGGAGGTTGAAATTATAATGTAGTCCAGTCTTCTAATGTTTTAGAACTGAAGAAAATTAGTCCATAGTTTAATTAAATTCAATATTATTTATTCATTATGTAGCTAGCCAGAATGAGCTCTCAGTTCATTGTGCGAGGAATGCTCAAGATCTACAAGTCATTCTGATCTTAAATTTATACCAAATGTATTTATTACATTCTCAAAAGATTAAGAAGTGGTGTTGCGTCAAATACTTAATAATATTTCGCAATCAACAATATTGCAAGTTTAAAATACGTCTTCGTTTGGTAGTAAATTGTCCAGTCAGCTAGTTCGTGCAAATTAGGGTCGCTCCATTTGAATTGTAAAGTGAGCTGGAAGTTTGAATATTGCAAATATTGCTAGGCAAATGTTGAGCATTATAATAATAACTTTACTAATATATACAGAGGTCTTTTAGCTAATCGCCAACGTGTTTTGAAAGCGAATACTGGTCTTCACCTTAGTTTGAAACAAGAATGTCGTTTCTACTTTTTGAGCATAGCAATGGTTGCCATTATTTATCATCTGTGGTAATAGTTTCACTAGATGTATAATACCACTTTCACTCAATGTGCTCAAACCTTACTAAATCCCTGTCAATTTAAAAATCAGAAAGTGAGTGTTATTTTTATTTACATTGAGGTCAGGCGTGTAAGTAGAGACAATACCTACTAGCTGACTTGCACGAAAATTATGGTTGCTGGGAGTCGATTCTGTAGATTCTGGAGAAGATCAAACTGATTATTTGCAACATGGGAATTAATTTAGCAATTGAAAATAGTTGATAAATGTCTAGTTAAAAATCACATTCCAAGTTACTTCATAATATTGCGTTACGTTGCAAATAAGACCATCACTTTCGTTGCTATCGCCAAAGCACATCTCGTGAGATTCCCATGTGCAATTTTGATCACAGATAGAGCATGCCGCCGATTCCGCCCAGAAGTGAATGTGCAGTGAAGGGAGGAGGGGGGTCTACCAGATAACGATGTTAGCGATAACGGGAGGCGGCACGCTAGCTGTTTTTTTTTCTATACTTTTTTGCACGTCTGCCTGCAAGGTCTAGCGGTGTTTGCGTTGTGATAAACGTGTTAACATTCACCGATAGGTAGCATTCACATTCGCGAAATCTCATCGGGGCCAACAGACCGCATCTAAACACAACTAATACGATTGAACTTTATGCAGAACTTAGAAGTGTAACAAATCATGATTGTGAGTGTGAAGTGAAGTGGTAAACTGGAAAAATGAAAGATTCAACTCCTAGATGCGAAGATGTGGCGGACAAATTAGTGAGACTTTTCGGCTGGAGACAAACTTATCCAGTCCAGAAATTGCAGAGGAACATCCTACCGAAACCAAATGAGAAGGTAAGTTGAAACCTTATAATGTAGAGATTCTTATAGTACTTATTGTTTTGGATCAATGTGAAGATCTTACTTAACATTTTGTAATTTGCTAGAACGTTACGTGTACATTAACTCACTAATTAACAAAACAATCAAACGTTAAAAAACGAGTTACGTAAAGAGTAACATAATTTACTTTAAATGACTCGAGTCTAAGTGAAGTTTCCGACATTGAATTAACAACAACATATCGCCTCAATATTGTTTGTTCAACAGCCAGTAACTTCCTTCAACAGTTGGACGAGTCGCGTATTGACAGCACTTTCACATGCCTTTGTGATCTGAAAGTGTTGGAAAGCAATTTAATATGCGAGCCCGTGGTGGCAATTATGAGGCGGCCGGTATTCCCGTACTTTAGTGTTCACGCGAGGGTTCGCTGAACGCTCCGTCTGTGACTGTGAATCATGCATACCGGGTATACACCAGGGTTATGGGCTTACTGAACAGGCTAGCTTTCATAGTGTTTTGTTTTTTATTCAACGGATTTAAAATAGATTGAGTGATTTTCCAAGCATAAAATAATATAGTACCTCGCACTGGGTTCTATCTATTAATTACCCTGATATTCGAATGGAGTGATGTAAATCTAAACACTGTATAAGTATTGTATCCAACCGAATACCATGCCAACATTATATTATACCTAGTCTGTTTTTTACATGAGAAATGAAGAAAGTTTTGTAATAATGAGATAGGTAGTATGGGCTTATCCGTGAACTGTTCGAAGCCCCATTCCCTGCCATGAGACTGTCTACTAAGAATGTTTCCAATACTTAGATCACGTAAACACAGTATGATATCACTCCAAAATAACATCTCTACTAAGTAGATAATCAACTTTTTTTCTTACTATATAATATTGCCATATTCCAGCTGCGTAATATTTATAATTAGTAGCCCTTATTCTCCAATTTAATAAGGTCTTGACATTATTTTGTACATCTGGTTATTCTTGAATTTGTGGATTTACGTTGGTTTGCGTATTACTTTTTTTATTAGTTCGTTAAAAACACTAGGCGTAGGTAAGTAATTATCTTTTGCCCTGATTGGTTAATCAGCCGCATTCCTTCGCGATAAAGTTGTATCTCAACAAAGCACATTATATAGATAGCGTTTAATTTTTAGAACTCCTTAACTAGGTATTCATTTACTTTGTTTTTTTTTTACTGATAAACCAGCTCTACCTTTTGGGAGCCTCTACTACCTATTAGGTACTGCTGAAAATATAATGAAACTTAATCATGAAATGGAAAACGTCAGTTTTTTGTTAACTTAGTAAAGATAATTGATCTAATGATACAGTATACTTATATTAGTTCCTTTTGCAAATAAATTGATAAATATAAAAGTTTGAGGTTGGCAATCCTCTCCAAGTTTTCTTTCGCCATTTCTTTCTTGGAGGCATTGGCGGATCCAGGGGGGGGCCATGGGGGCCATGGCCCCCCCCCACGAGGTACCCAAGAGTACTTACAAGATTAGTGGATGAAACTGACTAAAAATCGCGCTGCGCGGCCGTTTTTTTTTAATATAGATAAGAGTACATACAAATGGCTAAACTGTCAAAAAAATCGCGCTGCGCGGCAGTTTTTCTACTATAGACAATACTACAAAATTAGTGGCTAAAACTGACTTAAAATCGCGCTGCGCGGCAGTTTTTTGTATACGAGAGTACAAGATTAGTGGATGAACTGACAAAAAATCGCGCTTCGTGGCCGTTTTTTTTATATGCATAAAGAGTACATACAAGTGGCTAAACTGACAAAAAATCGCGCTGCGCGGCAGTTTTTTGTATACGAGAGTACAAGATTAGTGGATGAACTGACAAAAAATCGCGCTTCGCGGCCGTTTTTTTTATATGCATAAAGAGTACATACAAGTGGCTAAACTGACAAAAAATCGCGCTGCGCGGCAGTTTTTCTGCTATAGACAGCACTACAAAATTAGTGGCTAAAACTGACTTAAAATCGCGCTGCGCGGCCGTTTTTTGTATACGTGAGTACAAGATTAGTGGATGAACTGACAAAAAAATCGCGCTGCGCCACAGAATATAATATGCTGCGCGGCAGTTTTTTTTACTATAGACAACACCACAAAATTAGTGGCTAAAAATCGCCGTTTTGTTTATATAGGCAGTATTTTTTTCTAAATCAGGCATTTTGTGCATCCTAGACAGGGATCCCTTACATAGACCCTAGCTAGACCCGAGGCTCCGATGCCCCCCCCCCCCCAAATTTAAATCCTGGATCCGCCCTTGCTTGGAGGGGCCTCCCAATTTTTTAAAATGGCGGTAGATTCAGTAGATACTTTTTAGCATTAATTCATAAAATTAAATTGTAACATTAACTTAAACCAATTAAAATTTATGTAAGTACGTAAGTATTCTTTTTTGTAAATTTCTGAACGTCTTTATAAATTCTTCGCTTGAGGCTAGGCTCACGAGCAACTTCAATAAAAAATCAAACCAAATAGTTTACCATTAATTACCAAATTACTTTCAATAAAACCGCGCTAGTATCAGATAAAAAAGGATTATATTTCAAACTTAGTAAAATCCTTGCTATTCTTGATATAATAAATGAAAATAAGTTTGTTTAATAAAAAATAAAAAAAAAACAAATATACAGACGAACAGAGAACCTCGTCCTTTTTTAGAAGTCGGTAAAAATAATACAAACTTATTTTTAGTTTCTTTTATAAAAATAAAATAAAAATAACTGTCCACAAAGACGAAGTCGCGGGAGGTCGCTAGTTGTTAATAATTAATCATAGTTGGTTAGGTAGAGCCATCTAGCGGCGGTACACAGAATTGAAACGAGAACCAGCGTTGGCAACTAAACAAACCGATGCTTTTGTAATCGTAGTTCTGTTGTATTACGCCATGCTACAAGCTACTGGTGGTGGAGGAGCTCGGCGGCGCAGTGGTTTAGCGCCTGGCCCAGCGATTGCGGAGGTTAGGCAACGTTCGCAAGGGTCGGTCATGAGATGGGTGATCAAAAATGTATTATCTCGAGCTCCTCCGTGCTTCGGAAGGCACGTTAAGCCGTCTTGGTCCCGGCTGCATTTGCAGTCGTTAACACACACCAATCAGCATTGGGCCCGCGTGGTGGGTAATGGCCCATCCTTGTTGCCAACCATAAGGAAGGCCTGTGCCCCAGCAGTGGGGACATTAAAAATGTCTGATGGACGAGCTACTGGCAGTAATCTTTTACACTGTGCTTCATAATACTTTACAATTCAATTTTACAAAGCCTTCGGACGTTTGGATTTCCGATTATTGGACAGTGCTCAGGGTAGCGGAAGCCGACCGATTAAAAATTATAAACTGTCAGATAGTCAGTACGAGGAGTTAGAATATTTTGGTATTTCTGATCTTGCGTTGATCATGCTCGGTGCACTCTGTAGCGAATAGCATATCATTACATTAATGACTGTTATCTTTGTTTTAAAATTTAAAAATGATTGATCCATCCACTCTTCTCGAGTGGGTGCCATAAAGTCTGCACGGAGGCGATTCTTAGGATAATCTCAAGATTTTATCGCCAGAATGTGAAATATTCGGATAATTCGGACAGGCTGAAGTTGAAAAGTATTAACTTTTAAGTGACAAAGTAGATAACAATCTGTTTAGGTTTAGGTAAGTATTATTTACAATAACGCACCTAGGGTGACACGTAAGTAGGTGGTGTGGTATTGACTCTGACTCACTGACCGATCGTTAATAGTTTTATCTATATAAGTTGTATTTGCACAAAACCGAGATCCTACCTTACCTATAAGTAAGTATTTGCTGATTGCCTTACTTACATTCAACATTTGTTGTACCGGATTGGGTGTGTGACTTAAATCTGTTCTGTGACTCTATGTCTATAATATGTAATTCAGGTAAATTGATAAGATAATATGCATTTTTAGATGTTTAACAGAACACTTAAAATCACTAACTATTGCATGCGCATTTTTAGATCAAAGTACTCTATTATACTGAAAAAGTATTAACAAAATGCAAGAGTTTATTACCGTGTTATGATTATGTTATTAATAAAAAAATACTAAATACACGGTCAGATGATTCAAATGCATCATAATGGGCGCTAGGCTAGGGCAAACCATCCATAAAGACACTTTAACGGTTCCATCTGCAGTCACCGTTAGGATTAATTCAATTTCATTCGTCCGTGTTAGTGCTTATTTAGGCACTTATTTTGGACCCACGGCTACACCTACGCCCACACTACTTATCTTGGCTATCCGTGTTATCACATCCAAACTCTTAGAAGGCAAAGTAGATTTTTGCATTGCAGATGGACTACTTAGTTGCCCGCGAAACGTTCGCGTGGAATTTAATTTCCATTTAAACCGAGAACATAACTTTTGCATTTATATTATTGGAATAGAATATCAACAGCTCCTTTTTACAAAAGAGTAAGTACCTACCTAATGTTGTCACTGTTAGCAACCATGATGGCAGAGTCATCGCACTTACTATATAAATTAACTTTTGCTTCTGTAGCTCATGTACGCTGCCCGAAAGAAAATTAAAAAGAAAAACTAGATAATATTATATGCTACCTCAAAAGAAAAGGAAAATAATTTCACTCCTCCCTGAAATGTGCGGGATAAAACATAGTGATTACAAGTGGGAGTGTCTAGACTCTGTTGCATATAAAAATATAGTAACAAATATACGTGGCACACGGACGGGAAGGGACGGGGAAAAATGTGTGGTCCATAGCATGTCCCCGTCCCGTCCGAGGTATTTTAACCGCCATGTATACCTACAGCGACTTTAAACGTCCACGTTACTAAAAAGTATTTTAAAAACATCTGTTTAATCCGTTAATTAATCGTTCAAAGATCTAATACAGCTACCCTTAATGAGAGTTTAATTGAGTTCAATTAAGCAGTTATAATTTCATCATGAGCAGTCGATTGCGTCAATAAAAATGAACGGAGGAAAATGTTTTGCTATCACAAAAAAATGGCATTTAATCAATGATCTTGGGAGATCAGTTGATTATAAAAACATTTAGGAAGAAAGGAAACTGAAAAGCTCTTGATAATCTTATTGAATCACGGTTTGAAGAAATCTGTTCAGACTATTTATGTTTGGATTGACTATTCTATCCATGTGCCATTCATACGAAAATAGTAGAAAAAAAATAGATTTGTTGTGTTTTATTTCTGTTGTGGGATCTTTCTAATCGTTCCGGCGTCAGTCAGTTGTATCCGCACAGCGATGGAGTGCGATTGTGCGATCGCGCTAAGAGATTATTTTTAATACCGTGGCACTGAAACGAACGCCGGTTTTAAAGTGAATTGTTTACTTTTCTACGACACTTGTTTTTTTAACTCGAAGGATTGTTGTTTCGTGCGATGAAGAAGTTTTGTATATTTTAAAGAAGTTTTCGTTTGTGTGAAATGTTGTGACTTGGATTCGTTCACGTGTGACACATTTATTTAAACTAACAGTGGGTTTCTAGATTGTGTGGTCAATTGTTTTTAATTTTTTTTGAAGCAATTTCGTATTATTTGCTTTCACAAATTTAGGATTAATTAAATGAAAAAATATAAATGTTATTTCAATGGATGACATAAGTAGGTATTTTGTTAATAATATTATTGCTTAGTTTTGTTATTAAACAACCACCTATCTGATATCTGATAAAGCTGTCTAAAATCAGTTATCACTATGGGAAATCTTTAGCGGACCTATCTTCTTCGATATAAAATCGTTTCAAAATAAAAAATTACAACATTAATTTGACATTACAGTGTATATTGAAATATTTCACGTCTTCGCGTACTTTAATGTTGGATTGCACAAAACAAAAAAAAACATTGATGAATGCATCGAGTGCGTTGCGTATATTTGCATAATAATTTGCAAGCCTCGCGCTCGGCGTAGGTATTATTTGCTGAGCCAAGCCCAGAAACATTCTACTTACTTGCATACATTTTTAAGGCGAGGAAGACGATTTTTTGATTTTTGATTTGATTTTGAAGGTTGAATATTGCGTAGCTTTAATTGACGCTTTGCCAGAAATTTGACGAAATTTAGTACATTTTTATTGATTTCTGAAATACTTGATCATTTATTTAAAATGTACTCGGTTATTGTGTTAGATCGATAAAAAAGCTATCCTTTTTGCATAAAAGATCATATCACTGTCGTTGAAAATAACGAAATCTGACGATTTGAAGTTTAATTTTATGGTGTTATTCAGGATTTTTTTACAGAGTAACCATGCCATTTTTCAATATTCTGTTCGGTTATTGTGTTTCATGACATAATGTTCAGTCTACAGTAATTTTTGTGAAGTAGAATTCTACATCCGTTTTTCACATTGGAAGTTCAAAAATCGATCTTTTCATCAAATCGTGAACTGGCCTCGCCTTAACCAATAATGGGGGGATGTCACAAAATTTATCCCGCTTGGTGGCGCTACTGCTTTTGTATGAACATTAATTGTCCCATTGTCCCATTTATTTTAAATTATACCTAAAAATGGTTGGTAGGTACTAATAAATAATTATTATGGAAGTCGGACAGTAAACGAGTTAAAGGTTTAAGAAAACCAAAATGTGTTGGAAAAAAAATTGATATTAATTTACGAAAAATCGCTTCGAACATCCTAAAATTGATAGCAAACACTAACCCCCTTACTAATAAAGATTGTATAGCAGATGTATAGTTAAACAGTGTTTTGTCACTTTATTTTCAATGTCAAACTCAAATAGTTTGACAGAGAGTAACCATTGTGTAACTATACATCTGCTATACAATCTTTATAAGGGGATAGAAAACAACAAAATGACAGGTCTACATCTACACTAGCGCCAAGTTAGTGGTAGTGCGCCGACTGGTGGACGATTTGTGAATCAGCAAAATTATCCTGCCAATGTCTTGACATTCAGGCATAAGCAATATTAACCAGATGCGCTAAACACAGAATAACTAATACCTGAATAAAAAAAGTTTGCGGAATTTCTGTAATTATAGAAAAAAGCGGGAAAGCGTGAAATATGCTACTGTGTAGTGATGGAAGGAATGACGCGTAATGTTAGAATGTAAACAGTTAAAAGTTCATTGCTATCTCTTTATTTTATGCTTAAGTAAACATGTAAACAAATCTTATATAATTTGGCTTCTATTTTAAGTTGAACCGCACCCTATCGAGTCTTGGGCTATATATCTCCAAAAAATCCTAGACGTGGTTATGGAAACTTGTGGATGTGTTGGTTTTTCCACCATTTATTTTACTATAAAATTTTATATATTGACCAATTGCATTTAACTTCAGTCTTTTCAGTTCATTGCCGGCTCCTTAAAACACAAAAAAAATCACAAGAGCGAGAGAAGCAACTCACGTGGGAGGGGTATACAATACAATACATATAGGTTAGGTACCCATAGAGACTTACGTTGTTAGCCGTAGCTATCTCATACCTGTAGCTACTTATTAGCATTTATACGTCTTCGAAGCACGCTTCCCGCGGTACTAAAATCACTGAAGAAAATGTAAGAAACGGCTACTTTCCACTATGGCTTCTTTACCTCGTGGGCTTTGTGAATGTCAAGTGTTATTAATTTAAAAAGTTTAATATAAGCACCCCAAATACTTATGTTCCTTTACTGATTGTTTCTCGATTGACGCATTAAATCCTTTAGCATTCAGGGCACGCGACAGACCATAGCGCCTGCATTTCCGTCGGCTTATGCCGCGTTAGGACATCGACAAATTAGGCCACTTAGATAATAGCTCATGCATAACCATAGGAATGTTGGACCAAATACGTGCGTACGTACTGAACTGAGATTCTTCGCCATACTTATGCGCCATACAATGCCTCAAGTTAAAGTCTTCGATCATTAAAGTGTTTATTACGGTTTTACGGATGAAATACTGATGAAACTATGATCAATAAATTAGATGAGCTTAAAAAGGGGATTATTAATAGTAGTTTGTTACACAAGGGACGTAAGAGAGCTATTACAGAACAAGATCCAATTTGGGCGAATATAGTTCGAGGGTGTAATAGCTACTTACAACCGAGGTAAGCATACTACTTTACATCATTCATGCGAGGTAAATAAAACATTTATATTGGTATGACAAAATGGATTTTTCATTAGAGAGAAAATATTTATAAAAAGGTACACTTTACCTTTCAAGCTATGCAAAACTCCTTGGTGAACCAATTTCTTTTCTTATTTAATTATGACGAAACTTTTTACTGCAAAAAAAAACAATGCACTGTGTTGCACATGCCAACTTACACAGCCTCTTACCATACTTAGTAAATCCTAGTTTCCGAGCAGTATGATGTAAAATAACCCTATTAGGTATGCGATTGATCGGAACCTTACGTTTCGCGATCTTTTCTTCGCATTTAAATGCATCGCACTCGGGACAACCTTTTGATATCCTTTACGAGTATTTCATAATGACGTACCATGAAGACTGATGTCATCCAACTTCTGTGTTCAGTTTGATTATCTTTACTTGCGCTGCGTGGTTAAAGAAATGAATAGGTATTCCTATGTATGTGTGCCCAAGGTTGATGCTCGTAATTTTAGTTATCTATTATGGAGATTGCATGCTAGCGAAGTGTTTGCTCTATGAATTGCAAATTAACTTCATATCTATGCCTACAGGTGGCCTACGGGGACAGGGCAAACCTAGCTGTGAATATATGATTTAGAGGTATTAAGCGGGAACTTCACAACTTTGAAGCCTTGGTTCTTTGTCAAGAATAGACCTAGCTGTGATCTGATGATGGTCATCCAGGGAGTAAATGGAGGAGATTCAGATCGCCATACACACCCAACTAATCTGATCAACATTCTAAAAGATATAAGGATTATGTTTAAAAAAATCGCGAAATTAGCATTAAAATGTGTGGAAATCCTGAAACTGAAAACTTTACTTTTCACTTAGAATACGCTGATCAGATCAGTTGGGTGTATAGCGATCTTAATCTCCATGCAGTCCCTGGATGGCCATTATCAGATCACCGCTACGTCAATCTTTGGCGGAGAACCAAGGCTTCAAAGTTACATCCTTTGTATGAAAAGCGAGAGGTATCCTTAATTATCTGGCCACCACTGTATAACATTACTGTCCCCCTAGCCAAAGTAACACAAAGTAAGTAAATCTTCGTTATCGCTTACCACGCAGACCTAACAAAATCCTAAATCTCCGTAATTTCTTAATCGATCTTGTAGTGTGTGTAACATACGGCTTCTTGTTGATAAAACGATCATATTTTCAAGCGAAACGTGGAGATTTAATAATAACATTGTAAGTAGTAATTTTTCATATGTGATTTTCTACGCTAATGTTTCTCTTACTTATCGCGCGTGTCTTTCTTTATCAGAGAAACTACCTTATCAAAGAGATCTCGAAAGAAAAGCGTGCGGTACATTACGCAATATTCATTAGTGCGGTTTGATCTCCGTTAAGAATGTGCATGTGCTATGCCTACACAGATAGAATTAATTAATCAAATAATTCAATCGCCTACCTCCTTGAATAATATAATAACAATCGATAGGTATCTTAGAAAATAACTTACCTAGGTACTTAAAAATTGTTGTCAAGGTTCATTGCATTCGACATTGCATTTTGTAATTGCATAGGTACGATCAAATTGACCACAGAATCGTTTATGGGGCGCAGCATCTGGTGGTGGCACGTGAACGCAAGCCTGTGTTTGGTCAGCGGTGCGCGAAGGCCAAGGTCCATCAGGCAACTTGCCTTTTGCCACCAATACGTCTACGGTCACGAAGTTAAACCTCAATAAACAGTTGACGACGAAATTATCAGCACGTAAAAGATTCATTCTCTTTTTGAAAAATGATTTTTTTTTTAATTCAGCCAGAAACAATGTTGCCAATAGCATCCCTTTTTTTGAAATAAAAGTGAGCAGTGTTGTGGACGTTGTGGTAGTGCTGAATGATCATGACATAATTTTAAAAAAAGAACAGTCGTTTCACGGCTTTGGGAAAAAGTGAGTGAAATCGATGAGTTTGCATAATGTTTGGTGATGTGCCAAGTTTCGCGGCATGTGAACGGTGACCGTGCGGGTGTGATGTTGATGATGAAACAGGGACCATCACAACAGAGGCCGGTGCCGCCTCCCCGGTTCAAGAAGTTGGCGCGGCTGGCGGCGGCCAAGGAACGACGATGTGTTACTTGGGTAGGGACTCAATAATAATATAATGATTACCAAAAAACATAGCCTTACATATTATTTGGAAAAGGCGACATACATTCTCAAAATATTTCATAATTTATCTCTATAGGTTTAGTTCTTTAGGATACCATTTTTTGAAATAAGACCCTTCGTAAAATAAATAAGGCAAAGGAATAATACCCGTAGAGCCTATATTTCGGCTATGTGCCGTTCAAGCGCGCTTTAGACATCAACGAAATCGCGGCAACATGTCATTCGCATAAAGGCGGACAAACAGACAATCACAACATGAAGAGAACATTGTGCTTAGCCGTATTCAGCGTATGAGTTGAATAGAACGGCGGCGTATGTACCGCGTGGGAACATTTAACGTTCCTGATCATGCAGGTAGTTGTCTCTTGAGAAAAACACTTTAAATTCACTAAACCAACAAACAATGCGAATATTTTCGCACATTGTCTAACTCTACAGTTAGGCTCGGCTGGTTCCTGTTATATCGCTTAAACTGCATAATGCTTTAATTAAATTGACATTATAACAGCAGTTTTTCTCTCGTGATTCTAGATGGTGGTAAGTATCACAAAATAGACGTATAGTTGCACTTACGTACGAGACACATTAATATCATTAACGTGTTTGCCTTACCTTGTACCTATCTATGTACTGTATTTGAAGAACAAGTGCAACTTTGAAATGACAAATTCAAAAAACATTAAGTACTTAGCTACATAAATATCGTAACTTAGTATCTAATGATTGAATACCTATTGAATTTTCATAATTCGATAATGTGAGACAAGTGTTTCCAGATGCAATTTTAAAAATCCGACGCTCAAAAGTCCGTAGATTGCCTCTAAAAATCCGTAGATTGATTACTTTATCTCGCTCAAACCAATTTTTGTTGAAAGTGTTCATTAAGATAATAATATATAGCATATATTTTTTTTAGATTTTTCACTCTCTTATTTTAAAAGTTAAAGGTGTACACATTTTACCACTTTGGTAGTGTATATCTTACAAACGGTCGACTTTGAGAAAAAATTGTCTTATTAAAATTGACGTATTGGTTTGATGAAAAAAAAAAACCAGTTTCAATTCCATGTATGGGGAGCCCCCCTTAATCTTTTATTTTTTTATTTTTGTGTAAAAATCGTAAAGCGGTTTACAGAATACATCTACATACCAAGATTCAACTCTGTAGTCCTAATACTTTTGGAATAAAGTGGCTGTGACATACGGATGGACAGACAGACAGACAGACATGACGAATCTATAAGGGTTCCGTTTTTTGCCATTAAGGCTACGGAACCCTAAAAAACTACAAAATTAGAGATCACTTTACGATTTTTTTCTATCGAGAAAAGTTTTAGCTATTATGTTTCTGCCAAGTCCTGTGAGACAGTCTTTTTATAGTCCTATTTAACCTCCTTCTCCTCTTTCCAGGGTCCAGAGACATGGGTGGGTGTCCGGGCACTCCGCGCCAGCTCCGGGGGTATATTGGACCCGGACGACCGCGTGCGCGACGTCGCCGACGACCGCGAGACGCTCACCGCCGAGTGCAGCGGCCAGGCGCCGCAGCCGAGGGCGGCGCAGGCTGACGGCGCGAGCGGCTCGTCTGCTGGAACCGCTTCACCTGACATGTTCCGGGTGAGATTTTAATGTTTTTATCGTCCTCCTTAAGGCGCTACATCTAAAATAAAGCGTAGAGCGAGATAGCAATGGGAAAACGCCGCGCGCGGGAGCGAGACCGATTCGGCAGATTTGGCGCAAAAATCAGTAAATCAATTCGTAGTAAATAACTATAGCGATTAAAGAGAAATGCTTCTACACGATTCTGAATATTGGTGATACACATCATTTAAAGCAATTTCGACTTGAATAAGTAATGTTGTTTCTAAATAATTTCGATTTTAAGAATTCTTTAGAGGTATTTTTGAAATTAAAATGTATCGAGCCAAAATCACTAAATCGTGATTCTGGTTCTTTACGATTCTGGAGAAAGGTATAAAGAAATATATATATCTAAATTTCAGATCTCTAGGATCTTTCCGCGACCTATGGAATTACATCAAAAAATGACAATTTTTAGATGTAGGTATCCCCTTAAGTCCATAGTGCTGGGGCACAGGCCTTCGTTATGGATTAAAGAGGATAGGCCATAACCCCATTGCGGATTGGAGTATATTGAGATTTTATACAAAATAATAATTAGGTAGAGGTACGGTTAGCAACGAAAGTCATTTTAGTACTTTGTCATAATAAATTCTTTGATACTTGTTTCACAGTTTGAAGCATTTAGTTAAAAAAGTTGCTATGACAAAGTACTAACATGATGTTAAAAAGCTTTTGTTGCTGACTGTACTGTCTGATGGTATAGCGAGGATTCGAAAAGGTCTAAATGCTCTAGTTAGTACTTAAATTTACAAGGTATTGTACCGTACTGAATTTTGCCGATTTGCGTTACTAGCTAAAAACAGATTAAAATGAAAATTTCAATTTAACTATTCTAATTCTATCTTAATTCTTATCCCATTTCTATTTTATTGATTAAGTATTATGTTTTATAAAAAGATTATTTATTACTTTTTAATAAAAAATAGTCTTACTTGGCTGAATGAAAAAAGATTTCTTTGCCGCGGCAGCAATGTTGAAAAAGAAAGCATAGATTATAAAAAGCGCGGGATCACGTTTCGTGAAAAGTTTCAGCAGGTCGGACGATCTTGTTAGAACTTGTTCAAGTTTTTAATTTTCGTAAACTGAATATAGTTTTTACTTTTCGAGACATGTTGCCTAGCCGTTCAGGAAGCTGTGCAAGTGCAAAAATAGGTGAAACAAGTTTAGTGTGCAGAAAGAAGTGTTGTTTAAATATGGGCTCGTGTTTCTCTCAGTGTTTTTGTGTGAAAACTCCTCAAAGGGTGAGTCAAATAAATCAAATGAATCCCTTGAGAACCTAGATGAAGAAATTCAATTTGCGAAGTACGATTACGATTTGTTGTTTCGATTTTGTGGTTAAATCACAGAATATTTAATACTTAGTACTGTTAAATACCTACTTATGTGTAATAAATATACTTAGGTAGGTACTTACTGTAGATGCTTTCTTTACAATACATGTTTTGATAAATGCACATTTAGGTACAGGAGCTTGATGGCACAGTGTTTTTAGCGCCTGGCCCAGCGATTGTGGGGTAAAGCAACTTTCGCAAGGGTCGGTCGGGGGATGGGTGACCAAAAATTTATTATCTAAAGTACCTCCGTGTTTCGGAAGACACGTTTTGCCGTTGGTCCCGGCTGCATTTGCAGTCGTCAACACCCGCCAAGTTAAAATCATAACCATCTTTTTTGCTTCGCCGTAATCGGGTCAATAATAATAGGATACCTCACTAGGTATCCTATTATTTTTAGATTTTTGTAAAATACAAGAAGTAAGAAAGTACCACTGGTACTTTCTTACTTCTTGTATTTTACAATAATCTTTTGAATTTCAAATATACAAAAGTAAACAACAATAAACAAAATAGTTTTTAGTGTTAAACAATTTAAATTTAGCCAGGGTCACTGGCTATTTGCTAATGACGAATACTTTAAAGCTGGGTTTCTCAACCTTTTTGAAGTCGCGCCTCCTTAACGACTTGCGAAAATCTTCACGCCTCCCCTAATACAATTTAGGTAATTTAGCTCTCTAGTTCAGTTTATTTTATTAGTTTAGTAATTTATTTTTGTAAATTATCAATTATGTTTCGCGCCCCCACTGAAAACTAGCCGCGCCCCTCAAGGAGGGCGCGCCCCACTGGTTGAGAAACCGTGCTTTAAAGCAAATACCTACCAGTTTTTAGTTTCAACACATGGCCCGCTCGTTCGCGTCTATCGAAAGTCATGAGCGTTAGTATCGGTAGATAACGAGAACTAGGCTAACAGGATTACAGACCTCGCGGCCAGTCGAGCGTGCGAGCAGACATATTTTACACTAACTAACGGCGACAGCTAGATTTTTTCCTTATTATTTAGTGTGTAAAGTAGAAAATCACGCTTCGTTTGTTCACATTTAAACGTTGTACCTAAACTAAAAACTGAATTTGTAAGCAGCTGTTACGATTTAGGATCCTATAGCAAAGTTTTGAAACAGATGCTAGAAAGCGCCACCGCTCACGGGCGCTTAATCGCCGAGCGATTTTTTGTAGCCCTTAAGCGCCACCGCTCACGGGCGCTTAATCGCCGAGCGATTTTTTGTAGCCCAGAATAGAACATATGGAGTTCAATACGTAAACGCCCACGAGCTACAAAAAGTAGCTCACACATAGCTCGGCGACTAATCGCCCACGAAATGACACTGACAAGAGTGACAAGCGGCTTTAACCCTAAAAGACACCACAATTTTTTTCGCTGGCTGACATAATTATTTTTGTAATGGTAGAGTTTGCAATAAAAAGTAAGAGAATTATTATTACATGATATGCTTACCAATTTATATAATTCTTGAATTTGCGCATATAAAGTAAATGCAGAATTTTTGTTCTTCACACTATTTTGACGATAAAAGGATCTGTACCCTTAGCACGAACAGCTATCAAAAAAATAATCATTCGATAGATAAATTTTGTATTGGAAATTTGTACAACGCCATCTATCGCCGATAAGCGAAATGAAATTTTCCATAGAGAATTGTCTATCGAGTAATTTTACGTGCGTTTTTTTTCTCGATAGCTGTTCGTGCTAAGGGTACTGAAGACATTTGAATCGTATACATTGTTTGCTTCATTTGTGAAAAGTATATAATTACTGACATAAATAAATCATAAACTTTATTTTATAGAGCTTAGCAATAATAAAAGTGATTGTTCTATAATATTATTACCGGGTGCCTTTTAGGGTTAACCTACGTCAGCGACTAAAAAGCGCCGTGATTGTCGCCGCGATTATCGCCGCGTTTATCGCAGCGATATCGCCGCGATTAACGCCGCGCTTATCGCAGCTACAAAATAGCGCCCGTCAGCGGTAAGCATTAATCTGTCATCCGGGCGAGTCTGGTGCACGCTTCGTCGTTTCAGGTCGATGAAGGTCGAGTTTGATGCTTTGCTTGCTAATGTTGAAAAATTAATAGAACTACTGATACCACGGTGACCACAGTCCATGACAAAAGCCGAAATATCGGGAATTCAATTGAAATAACATCAAACTATAAAACTCAATACAAAGAACATAAAATTTTGCACCAAAGTAATAGCAAGTATATAATATTCTTCTTCTTATTTTTGTTTTGGCAATCTACTCCTCTTCGGGGAGTATTTTTTCCTAGTGTCAAGTGTTGAATAGTTTAGTGGTACCTGTTGTTTCAGTTACATTAGAATGCGGGTGCATCGCATTTCAATGCTGATATTAGAGCATTTGGCACCAATTAGGTATAATCAAGACAGTTTATACTCGGTAAAAACGCACAAGATGTACCTAATTAAAGTACTTATATTTTTATATATATTTTTCTATTTCAGGGTGGCGGCGGTGTCGGCGGCAGTATGCGCGTGCCCAACACCGACTCGTGCGTGGAAGTAGGCGAGGCGGACCTTGAAGATGGCGCCAATGGCCTGCAAGTCCGCCGCGGCAGCGAGCCGACATTACACCAAGACACATTACCTCCGCAGAGATCGGTAAGATTTATTTATTTTTATTTTATTTTATTTATTTTAGGAAGGTTTACAGCTTTATAGGCATATAAAAACATTATTAATTACTCGAAGCCAATTACAAACCTCCACATATACATATCAATAGTATCCTATATATAAAGTAAAATGCATTATGCACAAAAAAGTACAAATTTCCACTAAAAATAAAAATTTAACCAAAAAGACAACCAGTGACGTTAGAAAAAATAATAAAAACAAAAAGTAATATGTTGCTATTGTTATTACACAATTAAGGTTGAGCACCCACACAGAATTGCTGCCGAAAGTAATGCAAGTTTACAGTTCGCCTGATAGTCGCCGGGCTTGTCATAAATAAGTCGAAGTCATGTTCGCTACTATACCTATTATAAGTTTCGCAGCCACGCAACATAAAGGTGTTATGACGGTAGTTTGTGTGGGCTGATGGTAAATGAAGCAATGGACGCCGACGAAGACCAAGAGTGTTAGTGCGAAAACCAATCTTAGATAATAAGTCCGGGAAATAATGGCGCCATTAACAAGTTTAGATATAAAACAAACGTCATACGTAGATAGACGACATCTTCGGCTAGATTAGCGCCTAGATACATCTGGTTTCTTACTAGGATACACGGTGAGCGTACTGGAATGGTCGCTAGGATAGGAGCCTTGGTCTCATGGTCTTTGGTTGTAAGCATCGTGCCCACGATACATTTTATAGGCAGTAGCCTGCATGTATCAAGGCGCCTAGCGCGCAGTACGGCCGGTGCGAACATTCGTTTTACTTCGATAAATAATCTGTTTACATTATCTTAGTCTTTAGTAGAGTGCTTTAGTAGAGTGCTTTAGTTGAAACATATAAACGGTCGTCTTATGACTAAAGAGAGTAACGTTCTAGTAGCTTTTCAACTGGAATCATCGCTTTCCAGCAGAACCCTTGCGCGCCCGCGCCGCCCGCTCACCCCCGCGACACTTTCCTCGCACTGGAAGCATGTAAATCGACATTTTAGTAGCGTATTTAGTAGAGTGCTTTAGTCAAATGACACTGTACTGGAAGCATGTAAACGCTCACTGGAAAGGCACCAAAACTACTAAAGCACTCGCATTCGAATCTACTCGCACGCTACTAATGCACTCTACTAAAAATAATCTAATGTAAACCAGCCTTTTGGCACTAATCTAGCCTAGGTAGCTCTAGGATTGAACCCCACTTGTCAGCAGTTCAGCTGCGGAATATTCGCGGAGCGCGGAGGCTTACGAACCTTAGTCTGGGTATTGAGTATCTACCCACCATAATGCCCTGTGTCTTTTTGGTAACAGGCGACAGAACAAACGAAGCGCTGGTCCGCCGCCGTGGTTTGCCGCGACGACAGCAGCCGCGTCACGCAGAAGGTGCACCCGTTACCGGACGGCCGGCCGCCTGACCCGGACAGGTTGTCCGGACAGCACTTCCAGAGGCAAACCAATAGACTCTCCATGCAGTTTTCTGGCCCTGGGTATGTATGCGAAATTGGAACGACAGACTCCATATTTATGACATTTCTGACCGACCAAAAAAAACACAGCAACATAAACCCTCATATTTTAAAATGTAAACTATAATTAAAACCTGGTTTAAAAGTACGTATTGCCATTTCTTTCATCCCGCGGACTCTATTATAGCATCAGTTTTAACAGTTTTAGGTCAGGATTAAGTTTTAGTCTTTGTAATTAAACATCATCCAATCCATGGATCGGCTCATGCTAAACTTACTTTACATTTAAACAATAGCAGACACGTCGGTATATAAAATATCTGTTTAATTGACAAAAAAGTCTTCGCAAAAGTATTACCTATACTTAACAATAAAGCTACATTTCTGACAGGAGTGGAGTGTGGCTGGACGCAGCGGAAAAGGTTCAAAGTTACGGCAGCAAAAGTCTTCCCCGGGACGCTCGGCGGGAGCCCTTGGGCCAGGATACGCCTCCCACCGAACATCAGAACCATAGGTAACTTACACAACAACTTTATTATTTTTTCTCACTTACTTATGCTCTGAAATGTAATCATTCCACTCGAAAAAGGAATACGGGGCGTTCCACATTTCCGTAGGGGTCTGATTCATCACATTCTAAATTTGAAATTCAGTGCAGAAATGAATTTCAATAGGTACTTATTTCCCGCACTAGTATTCGGAATTCAAAACGATATAACTCATCCCTCAGCTAGCATTATTTTTATAAAACTTTATGGTTGTATGACTGGTCATTTACTGGCCATGGCCACACGAACCAATTTAAAAATAATTTTTTTACGAAGAATATTTTATTTTCTCGCATTTCTTGAGAAAAGTATTATACAAGCCTTGTACTGTTCAACTTTTTGTACTTCAGCAACACGAAACTGAAATACTTATATGTTATAATGTCTGTAATTTTATATTACGAAAAGTGGTCCGAACACATTTTTAAATTACGTACTCAGATTGAGAAAACATGAAATGTGCGTGCGAGCGAGAGAGCGGCATAACGTCCTCTTTACTAGATTTTTTTAAATGGTTCCTATTTTGTTGCAGAGTTGAAGATATGCTGCGATGGGTGTCTGGTGTGAACAATATATCCAGCGTGCATTCTGTGCAGGAACGTCCACTTGATCTCTTACCTGAAGGTCAGTACAATATAAACACTTAGAAGTTGGTTATCATGTACATCGTAAGAATAATCGCATTGTAAAATGCGGTCAAATTGACAATTGACACATTCTGTTCTGACAGTGATCTGCGGCAACTTTACGGTACAAAACGACGTATTTTAATCTTCGATCAAGAATACCCTAGATGTCCGGTTAGAGTCTCAAAAATGGCACCTCATATAGCGTCCCACTTACAAACCGGGCGCTTATTTTGCAAAAAAGTAAGTGATAAACAATGTGTTTTTGTACAAAAAAAGCTTATTTTCTACAAAATAAGTAACACAAAATGTGAGTTTGTACAAAATAAGAGGTGATTATGTACAAAATAAGCGCCAAGTTTGTAAAGTGGGACGCTATTTAAGGTGCCATTTTTGCGTACTGTTTTAGTTCGTGAAGCGTTATCTAGGATATTCTTGATCGAAGATTTTAATGTGTAAAATTTTCTCTTGGCCATAAATTCTCGACTGAAGAGTTGCAAGGGATCACTATCCATTGTCAATTGTATCGCATCATAAGTATGTTTAATTTGTCCAGTGGGCCGCAGTGAGCGCGCCATATCCGGCCTGGAAGTACCAGTGAGCCCCAGCAGTAAGCCATCGACAGGGGCCACGCAAACTATCACCGTCACACTGGTGAAGGGCGAGAAGGGACTAGGCTTCACGATCACCACCAGAGACAACCCTACAGGGGGCCATTGTCCTATTTACATCAAGACTATATTGCCGAAGGTAAGTCTTCACTACATATTATAAAACAAAGTCCCTCGCCGCGTCTGTCTGTCTGCCTGTCTGTTCGCGATAAACTCAGAAACTACTGAACGGATTTTCATGCGGTTTTCACCAATTGATAGAGTAATTCCTGAGGAAGGTTTTGATGTTTAATAAATTGAGGTTTTATGTGAATTGATAGGAATATGACGATAATTGTTGAAGAAGTCGGCAAAAATTAAGCCATCTGGGAGCTTGCATCGAAAACGCCGCCTAAACCTTTCAAGCTATAACAAAATAATGTATGAAGGAATTGTTTCTCTGTTACACTTAGGTCTACAAAAAGGCCCGCGACGGTATTATGTATGTGTTCCGCGTATTATTTGAGAAACGTACTATACAAGCCTTGGCCGCAACTAGGCATTGATGGGCTTCACGTCTGCTGGCCACGTTATAATTGCCTAGAGCTAAGCTTAACTACGCTCTCGGCCTTTAAGCTTGATCATCATTGCAGCCCTTGCTGTCCGCTCTAGAAGGCCAAATTCCAAATTCCAGCTTGTCTTTGCGCGGGCTGCAATGCCGACCGCGCTGTGACGGCCTGGACCTGCGCTAAGCTCCGCTCTCGGCCATCATCATCGCTGCCAGCAACGCAGTCATTATATACCGCGGCAGTAATGTACTATTATCTGTTATTTGGTTACCAGGGTGCGGCGGTAACGGACGGTCGTCTCCGGGCGGGAGACCGGCTGGTGTCTGTGAACGGCGTGGCCGTAGCGGGATTGACACAACAGCAAGTTGTTAGCTTACTACGGGCCACGCCCACCGACTCCGCCGTAGAGCTCGTAGTCGAGCGGCCCGCTACGAGGGCGCAGGTTAGTGGATACCTTAGCATAGTGTTCATAAGTTGGATCATAGCTACTGCGTAGGCGTAGAAGCTATTAGGGTTAACATAGCAGTAAATAGATTTAGTTTGCTGGCAATATTTATAGTCAGCCTGCTAAATGACACGCGTTCCAATTTCGCCGTAGAGCTCGTAGTCGAGCGGCCAGCTACGAGCGCGCAGGTTGGTGGATACCTTGTGATAGTGTTTTTTGCTGTCAGTTTGTGTTGAGAACGGTACTGGCTCCGTGCACGCTTTTAGCGCCATCTATTAAAAAAGAGTGTTTTATTTTGGTTATATCAGGGTTTGTTTACTTCTTTTTTTGTTGTAGATTTTGTAAAACAAGAGGATAAAGCTACTTTAATAACTTTGATAAGTGATAATAAACATATATAATTGTTCCTGTATCTTTAGTAATAAATTAGATATCGTTTTCAGACAGATTACAGAGCCAACATTATTTCTACTTTTTGCCACCATGAGCGCTGCGAACCTTCGTAGTTCGCACGCAGCGTATAGTAGTAGCCGTAGCGAGATTGACGCAGCAACAAGTTATTAGCTTGCTACGAGCTACGCCCACCGACTACGCCGTAGAGCTCGTACGTAGTCGAGCGGCCCGCTACGAGGGCACAGATTATTGGTTATTTATTGTTTTCTAAAAGAAATAAAATCAGACAATAGAAAAGTTAAGGAAAAAAACTGTTTAAGGAAAAAACACATTTAAGGAAAAAACAAAAACATTATTTATGTAGTTGAATCTATGACGTTGTTTCTTTAATATTCACTTTAATATTCAATTTTAATACCTACTTCTTTGATTCCAACTTTCCTCTTTATTTCAGAGGGTAGAACCCCAACAAAGTCCAGTAAAGTACGCGGAGAAAGCGATCGGCACCCCCGTACCGGAGACGAAGCAGGAGAACGGCCGAGTATCCAACATAGTCAACGCAATCAACCAGAACAGCTCGCACGGCTCCATGAGGGGCCGGATACCGAAGAGTTCCTCCAAAGACAACTTGCTGAAGGAACACGGCATAGACAACGGCGTGCAGGAAACGTTGAACAATTCTAATAATTCTGTAAGTAATAGCTAATAGTTTTAATTTTTCAGCTTCTTAGATTATTCTTGGGTGGGCACCAGACTATTCCCCACCCCTTCCTACGCTCATGCAAATATCTAAAGTCTAAATACATAAGTATGAATGAATAATGTTGTTAGAGACTATAAAATGGTGAACTAATAAAATTGAATTCTGTCATAAAGATATAAGATAGGTACTCTGAATACACCGTTATTTTTTAAGTATACCATCTACCACGAAATCTCGAAAAAAAATCAGCTGTTCCATAGAAAAGTACAACATCGACTCTACTATAAATAATGTATGGAATAGCTGATTTTTTTCGCGGTTTCGTGGTTGGCCCCTAGTAAAAGTTGTTCATTTACGTGGTCTGAAATCCCCTTTTCATTTTAAATAATAACGGAGTATAATAAGTCCACGGGTATTTAAGATTTAACTAACTTTCTGTTTTTCAGATACTAGGTCTCCGGAACAAACTAATACTCCGACTAGATGTGCCAGTCCACGACTCGGAGAAGGCGGGGCTAGGAATTAGTGTGAAGGGCAAGGTGACGGTGGGAGCTTCGCCCCACGACCTGGGCATCTTCATCAAGTCTGTGCTCCACGGGGGCGCCGCTTCCAGGGATGGAAGGTCAGGGTTCTATTTCCACCGTATATCTGTAGCCTTCACGGGTATTTTGTCAAATCTTTTTACTGGAAGATTCTTCTAAAAACCAATCTGAAACCATTTTTCGTTTCTTTTTATACAACGTGTTACAAAAAACCTCTAAAGCCGAATATTACCATATTCAGCTACCATCTACCGATAGGGACCATTAAACTGAACTCTATGGGACCAACTCTGAAATCGACAAAAAACAGTTCATACAAAAATTAATAACGAAAATATCAAAACGTATGAAACAGCTGCGATTCGCGATTCAGAATTGGTCCCATAGTAAAAGTTGTTCAGTTTGATTGTCTCTATTTACATAAATTATTTGGCTGTAGGGGTTTTTATAACACGTTGTATACCCAGAGATGTGCAAAATACTTTATTAAAAGTATTTAAATACAAAATTCAAATACTTGTCATTTTTTTGTAAGTATTTCAAATACAAATTACTGTTTAAAAAAGTATTTAAGTACAAAATACGTGTTTTCAAAATACTTTTTTCAAATAAAATACTTTTTTTTCGTATTATATTTTTATTATTGTTATATTTATCGTTTCCTTAGCGATTGGTCTGCTGGAAATGCTGGAATGCATCCATCGACATAAATAAATGTCAAATTACTTTTGACATTTATTTATGTCGATAAGTTTTTTGCTAGGTGACATTGACATGACAAATTACCTAGCTCTATGATTGGTTGTTTTGTTTTGTTTGACATTGACTTGACATTTACATAGAAAGTAATTTGTATTTTACAAATACTAATTACTAATTACGTTTTAAAAAGTATTTCAAATAAAATACTAAATACATTTTGAAAAAAAGTATTTCAAATACAAAATACAAATAGGTATTTTGTATTTGTATTTTAAATACTTGTATTTCAAATAATTCACATCTCTGTGTATACCTTTCACTTATTTAAAGCTATTTTATTATTTATTAATGCATTTATTTACGGCCCGGCCACAGCCAGCGCGGCAGGCGGCGTGGCAGGCGGCGCGGCAAGCGAATTCAGCAATCACTGCGCGGTCGTTACGACGAGCTGTGAGCCCGCCATCGAGGTAGCGCGCAGTGATTATTGAACGCCACCTGCCGGCCGGGCCGTTGGAGCGGTCTATGAATCCTTCCCTCCCACCCCACTAGTACACCCGGCCATGGACGAAATAATCCATGACCCGGCTAAATTCCTACCTATAATTTTTTTATAGGTAGGAATAAGCTCGCTTAGTAATAGAAAAAGGTTTCAGAATTTCAAAAAAAATAAAATAATTAAAGTCTCTTTGACTTCACAAATGTACAAAAGTAACAGCAGATTGGAATTTATAGGGTTGGGATTCATGGGTTGTGAAACACTGCTGTTTGTATTACTGGTTTTAGTTTTTAAGTTCAATTCAATTCGATCCAATATTTTGTCGCACATTAATCTTTAAAAGTAAGCTGTGGATAATGTGGTTGGTTGTATAATTAGTAATTAATAATTTGTTTGTAAGCATAGCTGTTAACACAATATTGTACAGCCGTTTGTTATCCCTGCAAATAAATAAAATAAAATAAAAAATATACATTTGCCACCACATGACACAATCACAACATGGTATTAAAAAAAAGTTTCATCACTAAATGTCAAAACTTTTTTTTAATAAGTGTTGTGGTTGTGGCAAAGGTATACATTACATTCTGCTGTTACTTTTGTACATTTGTGAAGTCGAAGAGACTTTGAATTTTTAAATTTTATCACGCAACCGAAAATTCTGAAACTTTTTTCTATTACTAAGGGAGCTTATTCCTACCTATAAAAAATATTCAGCCAATTTGATTTTTTCGGACATTCCCCATTCAACCGTTGAACTAGTGCAACTTTTTTGACTCAGTAGTTCACCTGTCTATAGGAGTTGAACAACATCGCAACTGATGTTTATTACTGTGTTTTATGAATACGGACTTAATGAGTTATTATGTTCAGGTTGCACACCAACGACCAGCTCATAAGCGTGAACGGCGTATCGCTTGTGGGCCAATCCAACGCTGAGGCCATGGAGACTCTGCGGCGAGCGCTATTGCACGCGCGCCCGCACGTGCACGGCAGCATATCGCTCACTATAGCCCGGAGGAGCGGTGAGAATTAGCTATATTAGTCGATTGTGGTCAATGAGGTCATGGAGACGCTGCGGCGAGCGCTATTGCACGCGCGCCCGCACGTGCACGGCAGCATATCGCTCACTATAGCCCGGAGGAGCGGTGAGATTTAGCTATATTAGTCGATTGTGGTCAATGAGGTCATGGAGACGCTGCGGCGAGCGCTATTGCACGCGCGCCCGCACGTGCACGGCAGCATATCGCTCACTATAGCCCGGAGGAGCGGTGAGAATTAGCTATATTAGTCGATTGTGGTCAATGAGGTCATGGAGACGCTGCGGCGAGCGCTATTGCACGCGCGCCCGCACGTGCACGGCAGCATATCGCTCACTATAGCCCGGAGGAGCGGTGAGAATTAGCTATATTAGTCGATTGTGGTCAATGAGGTCATGGAGACTCTGCGGCGAGCGCTATTGCACGCGCGCCCGCACGTGCACGGCAGCATATCGCTCACTATAGCCCGGAGGAGCGGTGAGAATTAGCTATATTAGTCGATTGTGGTCAATGAGGTCATGGAGACGCTGCGGCGAGCGCTATTGCACGCGCGCCCGCACGTGCACGGCAGCATATCGCTCACTATAGCCCGGAGGAGCGGTGAGAATTAGCTATATTAGTCGATTGTGGTCAATGAGGTCATGGAGACGCTGCGGCGAGCGCTATTGCACGCGCGCCCGCACGTGCACGGCAGCATATCGCTCACTATAGCCCGGAGGAGCGGTGAGAATTAGCTATATTAGTCGATTGTGGTCAATGAGGTCATGGAGACTCTGCGGCGAGCGCTATTGCACGCGCGCCCGCACGTGCACGGCAGCATATCGCTCACTATAGCCCGGAGGAGCGGTGAGAATTAGCTATATTAGTCGATTGTGGTCAATGAGGTCATGGAGACGCTGCGGCGAGCGCTATTGCACGCGCGCCCGCACGTGCACGGCAGCATATCGCTCACTATAGCCCGGAGGAGCGGTGAGAATTAGCTATATTAGTCGATTGTGGTCAATGAGGTCATGGAGACGCTGCGGCGAGCGCTATTGCACGCGCGCCCGCACGTGCACGGCAGCATATCGCTCACTATAGCCCGGAGGAGCGGTGAGAATTAGCTATATTAGTCGATTGTGGTCAATGAGGTCATGGAGACGCTGCGGCGAGCGCTATTGCACGCGCGCCCGCACGTGCACGGCAGCATATCGCTCACTATAGCCCGGAGGAGCGGTGAGAATTAGCTATATTAGTCGATTGTGGTCAATGAGGTCATGGAGACGCTGCGGCGAGCGCTATTGCACGCGCGCCCGCACGTGCACGGCAGCATATCGCTCACTATAGCCCGGAGGAGCGGTGAGAATTAGCTATATTAGTCGATTGTGGTCAATGAGGTCATGGAGACGCTGCGGCGAGCGCTATTGCACGCGCGCCCGCACGTGCACGGCAGCATATCGCTCACTATAGCCCGGAGGAGCGGTGAGAATTAGCTATATTAGTCGATTGTGGTCAATGAGGTCATGGAGACGCTGCGGCGAGCGCTATTGCACGCGCGCCCGCACGTGCACGGCAGCATATCGCTCACTATAGCCCGGAGGAGCGGTGAGAATTAGCTATATTAGTCGATTGTGGTCAATGAGGTCATGGAGACGCTGCGGCGAGCGCTATTGCACGCGCGCCCGCACGTGCACGGCAGCATATCGCTCACTATAGCCCGGAGGAGCGGTGAGAATTAGCTATATTAGTCGATTGTGGTCAATGAGGTCATGGAGACGCTGCGGCGAGCGCGTAACTGTAGGCGCGGGTCCCTTACGCGCGAGGTGGAAGTCTGTAATTTTTTTTCAACACACTTGCTCGTATAAGTGAGCCCTAATACATCGCTTTTAAGGTCATAAGCCGAGCTATAACAAACGCGTGCAATAATATATAAAACACTAGTACCTAATAGAATTAACCCTATATACAAAGTTAAATTACTTAGTACCTTACTGCAAGTTCTATGCGAGTAAACAGATCATTCCCAATTTAGCCGGGTAATACTTTTTTTAGTAACAACAAAGAGGTTTTATGCTGCTGAAAATTCATATACTTTTTTGAAAGAAATAAATGTGTAAGTCCTTAATTAAGTCAAACAAATATTTATTATTATCAAATTATTCATAATTCACAATATTTTGTTATAAAATATTAAAATATTTGCAATTTATCACTTAAAATTATAATTTCGAAGTAGGCTGTATGCTCACTCACCCCTTTGTTCGCAAAATATTCTTGCGTTGGGCGTGTGAAAAAACAAAAAAAAATCTGCGCGCCTTTTCCCATAATTACTTATCTTATCATATTTTGTTTTTGTCGTATTTGTTGCTGTGTGGTAAATTACTTTGCTTTTTCCTCGCAAATGTGTTAAAAAACGTCACATGAAACTCGTGAGCAACGTAAGCTAACTTGTCTCATAATGTACTATTAATAAATACTTACCTCAGGCAACTCTACAACGTTCGTTGTTCTACGGCAACACCTTACTTACTCGTACCGTAGCTAGACTATAGCAAGAAGAAGCGGTGACATTTACCTTCACTTATGTTTTTCGATACACCAATAAAAATATTATGCATTGGTAACTCTAACGACTCAACGGCGTTCATTGTTCCATGGCAGCATCACTCTCACTATAGACAGAAGAAAATATGAGATTTATCTTTAAATTGTCCTACCCTGCGTTTAACATGGTTTAACTCAGAATCTGTTTGAACAGAAAGCATGGACAGTCTGGCCCGGTGGAAAGACGACACGCCGCCCAACGGCAACGACACGACCAACTCCAACGACAACTACAACACCGTCATCTACACCGCCAACGACAAGGAAAACAACGACTCCAAACAATCGTGCGACAACCACGACGGGAGAACCAAGAAACACGCTTCTATCGTCACTATAAACAACAACAACAGCTGGGTTTCTAACCAATCTGATGATAGTAAAGGTTACTTAGAAAGAGATAAAGAAACCCCACATGATAATAAAAGGGATAGTTTTGAATGGAGTAGGTTAGACGGATGGAACCCTGTGATAGATAGACTGACTGGGCTTAGGAACGAGAGTTATTATATGGCCACTGGACAAGACGCGCCGGTGACGAATGGACACCATTATAGGCCGAATTTACACGTGCATATGTCTAGGTCGCCGCCTGCGCATCATAATGTTATTATAGAAGAAGATTATGGCACCACTACCAGGTAAAATATTTTTTTTTATTTCCATAAGCTTAACACTATTATTACATTATTCTTGACCTGATGCAATAGTGAAGCTACTATACCTACCTAGTTATTATATTAATTTATGTCTATATCTTATAATACTGAGCAGATCAGTTGGGTATGTATAGCAATCTGAATCTCCTCCATTCACTCCCTGGATGGTTAATGATCTGGCAGCCATTGTATTATATGCAATGAAATAGTACTTTGACTAGCATATTATCATCGCTCTGTTCCCGTTCAATGAGAATCAGTGAGATTTTTTAATTAAAGTACAACCATTGAAGTGACGTCACAACGGCAGCATTTTGGAGCGGTCGATGAATCTACAAGATAGATAAACTTCAACTTTGTGTTACTAATCCTAACCACTTGGCCAATGTGTGCGAGCGGTGATGAGACGTCATCGTCAATGAGATATGAAAAAAACTGCTGTTTCATACAAAAATTAATAACGAAAATATCAAAATGTACTTATGAAACAGCAGTTTTTTTTCGCGATTTCTGAGTTGGTCCCATAGTACAAGTTTTTCAGTTTGATGGTCCCAATCTAACATATTCGGCATTAGGTATATAAATAAAGATCAAAGTTTTAAAAACTCTACCGTTTAATCAAGAAAATCATTAAGTTAAGGATTGACAGGTTTTTTTTGTATTTGGATTCTACAGGGTCATTTTGTATTCACCATCCAAATTTTGAGGATGTGTTCAGTCCATGAAACTGAACAACTTTATCTAAGGAACACATGGTAAAATAAATGTAAAAAACGACTATCCATACAAATCAAAGAGATCATTTGAACAATAAAATTTAGGATGACCAAAATTTTGTGGCGAAATTCGACACATGTTTCATAGTGAAAGTTGTTTAGTTTCATGGACTGGACACATCCTTGAAATTTGGATGGTAAGTTCAAAATGACCCGATAACGTGAATTATTTGAATGATACGGAAGCCATCACATTTTTTAATTAGGTACGGCACAATTATTTAAGAAATCTGGAGAAAAATATGAAATGTGCGAGCGAATGATCGGCACATGCACATCCCGTTTTTACTTCTATTTATTTTGTGACATTGCATTAAAAAACGTTGTATAATCTCAGGGGTAGTATAAGCGGGGGCGGGGGCGGCGAATCGGGCAGCGAATGCGGCGGAGGGTTCAGTAGAGACGCCGTCGGCCGCCGCTCTATGTCCGAGAAGAGGCACGCCGCCATGGACGCCAAGCAGACGGGCACCTACAAGAAGATCAAGGAGATCAAAGCCGGCCACTGTAAGTATACACACATGCTATCACATATACACACGCACACTAAACACTTCTTCATACTATAGATACACTATTATATTCGTTCGAAGTTTGTGGTATTGAGATCAAAGACTTAAAACTAGTTATATTATCAATATACAGAACACCTACATCTGATCCATTATTTTTTTTAAATAATTTGAATTCAATGCTTCATGGTATGATATAAACATAAATACTCTGAAGCCAGGAAGTATTAATGATCATTTACGCGATCTTTGTAACAACTACAATCTAAAAATCCACATCGACGTTCCAACACGCAAACAGTCGTGTATTGATCATATCCTTAGCAACATTAAAGATGCTACAGCTAATGTATTGCCTCTATTTCTGTCAGACCATGATACGGCTCAGTTGCTAACTTTCTCTGTGCAACGGAAACCGTGCTTTAATGGCCCTTTTTTTACTTATAAAAAAGATTACTCGGCTGAAAATATTTTAAAATTTAGACAGTACTTGAATGCGCTTTCTTGGTCAGAAATTTACAAGGAGAACGACTTTGACAAAGCTTTTAACAATTTCCATGACTCATTCTGCCTTATTTATAATCTGTGTTTCCCAAAAAACAAGATCTATATAAACAATACCAATAAGAACAATAGTAAATGGATAAGCAAAGGGCTAAGAAAGAGTGCTAAAACAAAAAGATTTCTCAGATATCAGTATTATAAAAATAAGACACAGTTGAATAAGCTAAAATACTCCAAGTATTCAGAATTATTCCAAAAATGTATTTATAGGTCTAGAAAAAACTGCAATATAAAATACATTAACTCAAGTACCTACTAATAAATGTAAAGCAACATGGAAAGTGATAAAAAATGAATTTAATAATTACAACCCAAATGATAATATACCGACTATAAAAGATAATAACACACTGATTACAAACGCGACTGATATTGCTAATACTTTCAATAACTACTTTACAAATGTATCCGACACAAGCGTTTTAAATACGTCCAACGGTTCTTTGAAAAACAGAACACCACATTCAATATTTCTTAATCCGTTTTCGGAAAATGAAGTAAGAATGGAAGTCATGTCCTTAAACATTACAAATTCTGAAGGATATGATGGTATTAACACAAAAGTCTTAAAAGCATGCATTGACGAAATTATTGAAGTTCTGACATATTTAATTAACATGTCTTTTTCTTCTGGGGTGTTCCCAAGTGCCTTAAAAATATCAGTTGTTAGACCCCTCTACAAAAAGGGTGACAAAGATAACATAAATAATTATCGACCAATCACCCTGATATCTATATTTTCAAAAATCTTTGAAAAATGCATGTACAAAAGACTAATCGACTTTTGCGACAAATATAATTTAATACGTAAGGAACAATTTGGATTTCAAAGAAACAAATCTACATTATTAGCTATCTATAACCTGATTAAAATAATATTGACTAGTATTAACAACAACAAACTGACGACGGGATTATTTTTTGACCTAAGTAAGGCATTTGACTTCGTTTCACACGATTTACTATTAAAAAAGCTAGAAACGATAGGCATTAGAGGTATTGCACTCGAATGGCTATCGTCATATCTAAAAAATCGAAAACAATGTGTATCTACAAGTAGAATAGAAAAAAAGAAAAGGTGACTTATTTATCTAATTACCTAGAACAAAAATGCGGCGTCCCACAGGGCAGTATTCTGGGACCGATATTATTTATTTTGTACATCAATGACATAGCTGACATGACAGACCACAAATTCATATTATATGCAGATGACATCTCAATAATTGTGACCACTGACAAAATTAATAATCCAATAATAAATCATGAAATGGAAGTAAATAGTACAATTGACAAAATAATTAAGTGGCTCGAAGCAAATAACCTGACAATTAATCTCAATAAATCTTTGTATATTCAATTTAATCAATCAAAGCATCATAAATATAATTTTAAACTAAATATTCCTAGAATAAAAGAAGAGTCGTCCACTAAATTTTTAGGTGTTACTATCGACAGCAACTTAAACTGGAAATCTCATAATGAAAATGTTTGTGATAGGGTAAATAAATTTTCATATGCACTACGACAAGTGAAAAAAGTCACTGATACGAACACGGCTATTCTCTCATACCATGCATATGTTGAATCCATTTTACGTTACGGCCTTGTGGTGTGGGGAAACAACACAGATTGGAACAGAGCATTTATAGCGCAAAAAAAGTGCATCAGAGCGATATGTGGAATTCCTACTGATAAATCGTGCAGACCATTGTTTCAAAGTCTTGGTTTGTTACCACATCCTTCGTTGTATATATTTGCGATTGTTAAGTTTGTCCACAAGCACAAAGATCTCTTTAAAAAAGCCTGTGATGTAAATAAAAACCGACAGCACAGAAATGTCCATAGACTAATTATAAGTGATTTTCCAAATTCAGCTAGATTTAGAAAAAGCTGCCTAGTAATGTGTGTTCAAATTTATAATAAGATACCAAACGAATTTAAAACACTCAATATGGTGCCCTTAAAACATAAACTCTTTAGATGGTTGAATTCAATGAATTTTTACAGCATTAAATCAGAAATCAGAAATCAGAATATTTATTTGCACAATATTGTGTACATTACATTGAGATTGGTGACAATGTTTTAAATAAAGTTTCAACAATAAATTAAAGAATTTCTTGATCATAAATTTTAATATGTAATTTTTAAAAATATTATAAACCGAGGTCTAAGTGTTTTAAATTTAATAAGTTTTGCAAGGATTTGTTAGACTAATAATTATATTTTTTGTATTTTTGTATTTTGTATATTTGTATGCTGTTTGATACAGCAAAACATGAGCACCACCCTTGTTTTTAAGACCATGTAATACCATGTTTTATACAAATAAAGAATTTTATTTATTTATTTATATATTTATACTTTAGAAGACAGACTTACGAAAGTATTTTTGCCCAAGCTGAAGCAGAAACGCTTTCTTTGATCGCGCTACGCGCTCGCTCAATCTATAAAATAAAAATCATAATTATTTATATTGTATTGTGGACCATAAAATTAGCTTCTACTCCATTTGCTTGCATTCCACCGCGGTGTAAATTGGGCCATAGTCTTCGCCCAAACACAGTTGATAGTTTATTTGAGAATTAGTATAAACGCCATAATACATAGGGTATGCAATAGTGCAATTTCAGGCAGTTTTGGGATTTATTAGTGGTTCATAAATTAAACCGACTCCAACTAAACACTTGTTTACTTACTGAATCTGGCAGCGTCTATAACGCTCGACGGGAGAAAGCAAAATCTTGAAATTTCGTGTTATTTCGTTTTGTTGGAGCCCGTTTTATTAGGTAATAATAAATAGCATTGAGGAGCTCGGTGGCGCAGTGGTTTAGCGCCTGGCCCAGTTATTGCGGAAGTTAAGCAACTTTCGCAAGGGTCGGTCATGGGATGGGTGACCAAAAATTGATTATCTCGAGCTCCTCCGTGCTTCGGAAGGCACGTTAAGCCGTTGGTCCCGGCTGCATTTGTAGTCGTTAACACCCACCAATCCGCATTGGGCCCGCGTGGTGGGTTATGGCCCATCCTCTTTACCACCCATAAGGAAGGCCTGTGCCCCAGCAGTGGGGACATCAAAAAATGGCTGTTGGACAAATAGCATTAGATTGATATTGGTAACAGTGGTGTCATTTCCTACATACAACATACGAACAAAATATATTAGTCATGATGAAGAGCATCATGACTACTGTATTTCGTTCGTATTTTGTGTGAACTTCACACTTAAAAAAACGTAAACAAACCTCCGTTGAAACTCCGTTAATTTTTTGCGGAGGCGGATGCCGAGGCGGAGGTAAGATTCTTTGCGGAAGTTCCGCGGATGCGGAGGCGGAGGTGAGGTTCCGTTACAACTCTAGTGTAGACGTAGATTAGTTATTCTGTGACGTAGCGAAGCATAATTATTATAATGTATTTCAAATAACGTGGTCTTTCACAGCTGTCCAAGTGGGCCCGGCGCTCGGCATGCGAAAGTCTTCCAGTCTCGAGTCCCTACAAACAGCTATACAAGAAAACCAAAGGCATCCGCGCAGTGAGCCTATCTATGCGCGAGCGCACCCACGTGAGTTTTATTATATATATACTAGCTTTTACACGTCACACACTAGCTTTTACACAGTTTTACATGTGAAAGAAGTCGCGGGTAAAAGCATGTGAATTTTGGAATTAATATCAAAGTTCAATCTATCTTTGGTTCTGTCTGTTTCTATATCAAGTCACAAAGTAAGTAAATAAGTAGTGTGTGATCAAGTGCATCAAAATTGGTTCAGTAGCTTTAGCTATGAAAACGATACAGACTTGATACAGACTGAGTTAGTTGATTGCATTTTATAGTAGTAGTAGGTATGTATGTATGAATTACAGTTTATTAAAAGAACAGTGTATAGGCATCCTCATCACTAAGGAACTGGCTATCTTACCTCTAACTGCCGGAACATAACATATTGTTGTTATAGGGTCTAACCTCTAACTTACTTATGTATGATGGTGTTAGCTAGCCAGGCGGACATGAAATAAGCCCTACCTACCACCAACCAAACCGAGTACCTACAAAATATTTACCCCCCTCCTTGGAATCGAACCCGGGACCCCTGCGTCTTACACGGGTGGGCGAACCACTAGAAGAAGTATTCAAAGTTTTATTTATTCCAGCGTTAAAACACTGGTTAACCGACGACAACGGACCCGAAGCCATTGTGAGAGGTTCGCCACAACAGTCGTCTCTGTCTCACAAAAAACCATCATTACTGAAGTCTTTATCTACTATGTTCAGGTAAGTAATCAAATTATTTAATAGAACTTGAAAGAGGTTTCACTAAGTAATAAAAAGAAAAAAACGGCCCTTGACGAGTTTCTTGCTGCAGCTGGTTTTTCTCGTTACAAGGTCTCCTACTTAGGGTTTGCGAACCAATGTCGTTGTTTCTTTGACATTCACAAGTGCTTGTAACAGCCTCTTAATTGAATATACAGCGTTTAGTATTTCTAACAACCTAGCAGGAGTAGATTACTAACATCATTTAATTTTGTTCTACGGATTTTCCGAAAACAGACAAAACGACTTTTCATACAAAACTCGCTGTTCGGATGGAAAGTATATTTTTTAAAAATTCGTAGAATAAAATGTTGTTTTAATGATGTTAGTAATCTACAGCTCCTGGAGGTTGATGGTGTATTACAAATAATAGTATCGTCATAATGGCGGCACCACAAAAATAATCATTTTTTGTTATGCTCCACTAGAATCGGCAAGCCCCACAAGAAGCCCGAGTCAGAAGTGTACGGGCGGTCGCAGCCCGGCCGCGCCTCGGAGAAGTCCTTATCCAGGGACGCGCTGGAGAGGCACAACCGGGAGGAGAGGACGGACGAAAACACGCCAACAACTCACAGGTAATCATATGATCATTTGTCTGACATTGCTGGTTACTCTAGAGTCGGCAAGCCCCGAAAGAAGCCTGAGTCGGAAGTGTATAGAGAAGTCATTGTCGAGGGAGGAGCGGGAGGTGAGGGCGGACGGGACGCCCGCTACTCACAGGTAAAGTCAGTTCGCTTAGATAGTGTCGGTACCCCGCAAGCACTTGTGTTCAGAGACAGGAATAGCGGTAACAAACACAACCTTTCACTACGGCACTTCTATGTAAACTGCCAAAATTCAAATTCACTTGCGGGTTTACGCCGCACGCGGTATCCTTTGTTTATGCGGCGGCACCCATTGACAAGAAGCGGCACGTGCAAAGGCGGCGCGATAAAAGGGCGACACTATATGCGAATGGACTTTAATGTTATGATCAAATTGTCTCACATTGTTGGTTACGCTATAGTCGGCAAGTCCTACAAGAAGCCAGAGTCGGAAGTGTATAGAAGTCCTTGTCGAGTGACGCGCTTGAGAGGCACAACTGGGAGAGGGCGGACGAGACGCCCGCTACTCACAGGTAAACTTGTGAAAAGAGACTCGGCCTTTTATGCTAAAGTTGTATACTTTTTTATTTTTTTAATCTGTGTTTCATAATCTGAAGTTAAATGTTTCATTAAGTATCGTGTCGTCTTATTATCACTATGGAAAAGAAAGAGATGGCAACAATTTTAATGAAGCATAAAACTTAATTGACGTTTCTGAGTACGGCCGTTAGTCTGTGATATCTGTCAACCAAATGACGGATCTATGCCAAATTGTAAGTCAAATTGACTTTTTGTTTTCTTTCAATAAAGGTAAAGAATTATTTATGCAGCCATGCTCGCTTTTGCATTTTTTTGTGTCTGTTCTGTCCTTTGAAAAGTTAATGTGGGTAACGAAATGTTTTTCAATGTCTCGTTGCTTCTGTTTCTTCATCTTTCGCACTATTTTGAGTGAATAAAGTTTCATAATTTTAAAGGCGCGACTCGCTGGCCAGATTCTAAGGGCGTTGCATTAATATGAATCTTGTTGAATGGCTCAGGTTGGAAGGGCAGCACTCTCGTCAAAGCAGCAGCGAGCGTCGGTCGGAGAGGAAGGCGGGCGCGCCCCCGTACCGCGCGCCGCCCGCGCGCACTGCGCCCACGCACCACGTACGTATTACACAATACTTATGTCATAGCATAGCCATTATCAATGTTCTTATTTGCCATACAATATATTTGATTTACAATAAATTTGCCCCCCCCCCCCCCTGGGGGCGATTAAATAGATTTACCCCCCCTGGCCCAGAACCTGGTCAGAGCGGGCAAAAACTCCGGTTTTTAGTGGGTATGCCCCCCACTTGAGCGAGGTGGGGGGAGAGTCCCACATAACCCCGTGCGCTCACCAAGTGGCGGGTATACGTAAAGTATTTCCCGGAGGATAAAAAAAAGGGTACGCCCATGGCCATAATACCAAACGATTGAGGTATACAACTTGTCTAACGAGGACTTTTATGAAGGTATCTCAAAACATTGCCACAGGGAATGTATAGCTACCATAGATACTGAAGATAATTATTATTCAAAATAATTTATTCAGTCTAGGCTGTTACAACCACTTGTGAATGACAAAGAAGCTACGCCATCGGTTCGCAAACCCTAAGCGGGAGACCTTGTAATAGGATAGGAATTTTTACTGAAAGAAGTCTTTATTTTAAATAGATTTAAAATATCAGCTGCTTCATATATTTTGATATAAATTTTCGTTATAAATATTTGTATACAACAGCAGATTTTTCTTTTTCGCGATTTCAGAGTTGGTCCCATAGTAAAAGTCTTTCAGTTTGATGGTCCCTATTTACCATATTCGGCTTTAGGGACTTTTTTGTAACATTTTATATAATTTTATGTACTTATACCTATGAGTCCATTACCTTTTATGTACCTGCTGTTCATTATTAAGTAATGTTATTGTTATTTGACAGGCAATGGACAGCGCGTGGGGACCTACAGGCCACTACGTAAACTATGATGAAATACAACAAAACCTTAAGTAAGTATAATACAGACACAAACCTACGTTTTATCGGCAAAATATTCAACTTTTTTTATTATTTGTATATAAAATAAAGAGTTTATTAAAAATATATATCTTTTATTTGCCCCAGTGCGAGACGGGAGAAATTAAGCGAGGTGCAGATCGGTCAGATGAGAAGACAGGTGCATGTACAGAGAGCTAAGGCTGAGGAAGAGAGGTGAATATATACATCTTTCTTTACCCTTTCATTAAATTCATACAATAAAGCCTATTTGATGTTTATTTAAAAAAAATACTGAAAAATGCAGAATAGTGCAATTACAGAAGGTTCACTATTGAAATTTTCTTATAGCTGCTCTAAATAAAACCAGCCTGCGCGCGAGTACGTAAAATTATACGTATAGGTATAGTTGGTTTTACTCTATCTCAAAATAGTGGCAAAGTAGTCATAACATTAATTAATTAATTTAAGAATTAAAGGAATTAATTCGTTTATAATTAAGGTTACGCAGTAATTTATGGATCTTGCTGATCAAGAGTTGTAAAGTTTTTATCAAAAAAAATCTGTGAAATTTAAAGAATCTCCCAACAAGATACTTTTATATCGCTTTTTTTCAAAATTAACTTAGCTTTTACCATGAAATAAAACACTTTTAACGGATACTAGCGCGGTTTTATTGAAAGTACTTTGGTAATTAGTTGGTATTTGGTCTGATTTTTTATTTTCCCGACGTTTCGGTACCTTTGCAGCTGCCGTGGTCACGGGGGACTGAAGCTACTTGTGAGCCTACCCTCAAGCGATGAATTTTTTAGAACGTTCAGAAATTAAAATTTATCAAATTTAATTAGTTTAATTTCGGTTTGGTTTTAATTTAATTTTATATGTTAAAAAGAGAGAATCTACTGAAACTACTACCATTTCAAAAAATTGGGAGGCCCCTCCAAGAAAGAAATGGCGAAAGAAAACTTGGAGAGGAAGGCCGACCTCCGTCTTTTATATTAATTAATTTATTTGCAAAAGGAACTAACCGTATCATTAGATCTTACAGTGTGTGTTTGGGGCTTTAGCTTGTGAATGATGGGGTCCCAAGCTGGTGGAATTTTCCAACCATCATCTCTATTGAAATTAGGATATTTATTTATTTCGATAGCCTCGCGGAGCATTCTAGGAATGAATCTACGTTCCCTAGCAAGGATTTGGGGTTTGTCAAATCTAATATAATGGTTGGGCCCCTCAAAGGCGTGTTCACTCACTGCAGACTTGTTATCGCGCCTATGTTTCATGTCAGCTACATGTTCTTTAACCCGGGTCCCTATGCTTCTCTTTGTTTGCCCGATGTAGGAGAGCCCACAGTCACAATCTAGTTTGTAGACGCCTGCGGCTTGAAGGGGGATATTACACTTGACAGGTCGTAAGAATTGGTTGATCTTCTTCGGCGGCTTGAAGTAAGTTTTGATTGACGCTCGCTTCAGAATGTTTCCAATCTTGTCAGTGACACCCTTCAAGTATGGTAGGATGGCAGGTTGACGCTCTACTGTGGCTGTTTTGGTGCGTTTTCTGTGACGAAGGCGTGGTACTTGCAACTTGTTGTTACGTAGTACTTGCTTGACGTGCTGAAGCTCAGCAGTCAGGTGTTGTTTGTCACAGATGCCGCGGGCTCTCTGAAACAAAGATTTCCCTACGGTAGCTAACTGTATAGGATGATGGTGAGAGTCACCATTAAGGTATCTGTCTGTATGGGTTGCTTTACGATACACTGTATGGCTCAAGGTTTGGTTCGGATTCCTGATAATGAGAATGTCTAGGAAAGCTAGTTTATTATCTGCCTCTAAATCCATAGTAAATTGTATGTTGGGGTTTATGGAGTTAAGATGGTTAAGAAATGCAGGGACACTGTCTCTAGGTAGTATTGTGAAAGTGTCATCTACGTACCGTTTGTAGAACCGGGGAGTCACTGGTGCTGTGGCTAGTGCTTTCTCCTCAAAATCCTCCATGAAAATGTCAGCAACAATGGGGGATACAGGAGAGCCCATTGCTACGCCATCCACTTGCACGTAGAACTCCTCGTTCCATAACAGATAGCCAGATGTTAGGCATAATTCTAGTAGTTCTGCATATTCAATTGGCATGTTATTATCAACTAGCTTTTTCCTGATGATATTAATGCAGTCCTGTACTGGTAAGCATGTGAATAAGGACTGAACATCAAAACTAACCATAGTTTCATCATCAGCGAGATGTAGATGTTGTATCTCACTGACAAAATGGTAGGAATCTTTTACAAAGGCTGATGTGTTACCTCTCAGTGGTGTGAGTGTTTTCGCTACGTGTTTAGCCAATTTGTAGGTTGGTGAGTCAATTTGGCTTACTATGGGGCGTAGCGGAGCGTTGTCTTTGTGTATTTTCGGTAACCCATACAGTTTTGGCGGTGTAGGGCAGGATGGAATAAGATAATCGACGTCAAGATCTAACTGTTCTGAATGTTCTTTGATGAGTTCTTTCGTTTTATTAAGGATCTTGGTGGTTTGATCACATTTGACATGTTTGTATGTTTTCTCATCGCTTAAAAGTTCTTGTATTTTTGTGTTATAATCCGACGTATCCATAACGACCGTTGCGTTACCTTTATCAGCTCAGAGGATAGTTAATTCTGGTCTAGTGCGTAGGTTTTTTAACGCGACGAGTTCATCATATGGAAGGTTATGCTTGGGCAGTTTACTACGTCGTAAAACAGATGAAATATCTTGACGTATAGCTTCACTGTCGTCTTTTTTGATTTGGTTTTTAACTAGACAATCCTCTACGTTGCAGATAATATCCTCATACGGTATTCTGCGAGGTGTTACCGCGAAATTCAGACCCTTATTTAATACTTTTAGAGTCGGTTCATCCAATATTTGTTTTGATAAATTGACAACTGCACGGGTTTGACATTGACGGGTGTCATCTCGTACTCTATGGTTTGTATCGTACGGAAATGCATGATGACGTTTGTGCAACTTCTCATATTTAGAAATTTGTCTATGCTTATATTCATTGTATACGGCTGTTTCGCGTTTATTAAGCACCAGAATGTAATGGTTAAAGTCCTCCGTGGCAAGTTGCATTTGTAAGTCATTGGACAAGCGATCTATTTGTTGATTTAATGCTACTAATTCGGAACGATGTTCGCGGATAAGACTCACAAGCAACTTTTTGCTTGCCTGTTGTAAGATCTTGGCGCTCCCTCGTATGTCATGTTTTGGAGAAATCCTGACACAGTGCGGGATGAGATCTTGATCACGACATCTCTTCAAGAAGTTTAATGATGTTATTCTTCTTGCGCGCTTCGTCATAAGATCTTCCAACCGACGGAATTTGTTTGCAACACCCAGTCCGTACTGGTTGACATATTCACTTCTCAAGCTTACGCGCTCACTAGACATGAAATAAAACACTTTTAACGGATACTAGCGCGGTTTTATTGAAAGTACTTTGGTAATTAGTTGGTATTTGGTCTGATTTTTGATTTTCCCGACGTTTCGGTACCTTTGCAGCTGCCGTGGTCACGGGGGACTGAAGCTACTTGTGAGCCTACCCTCAAGCGATGAATTTTTTAGAACGTTCAGAAATTAAAATTTATCAAATTTAATTAGTTTAATTTTGGTTTGGTTTTAATTTAATTTTATATGTTAAAAAGAGAGAATCTACTGAAACTACTACCATTTCAAAAAATTGGGAGGCCCCTCCAAGAAAGACACTGTAAGACCCCAAACACACACTGTAAGATCTAATGATACGGTTAGTTCCTTTTGCAAATAAATTAATTAATATAAAAGACGGAGGTCGGCCTTCCTCTCCAAGTTTTCTTTCGCCATTTCGTTCTTGGAGGGGCCTCCCAATTTTTTGAAATGGTAGTAGTTTCAGTAGATTCTCTCTTTTTAACATATAAAATTAAATTAAAACCAAACCAAAATTAAACTAATTAAATTTGATAAATTTTAATTTCTGAACGTTCTAAAAAATTCATCGCTTGAGGGTAGGCTCACAAGTAGCTTCAGTCCCCCGTGACCACGGCAGCTGCAAAGGTACCGAAACGTCGGGAAAATCAAAAATCAGACCAAATACCAACTAATTACCAAAGTACTTTCAATAAAACCGCGCTAGTATCCGTTAAAAGTGTTTTATTTCATGTCTAGTGAGCGCGTAAGCTTGAGAAGTGAATTAGCTTTTACCATTTTACTACTATTAATTTAGTCTCGTTTTCAATCAAAATTTTACTTTTTTAAGGTCTATCCATACAAAAATTCAAATTCAACGTATAATTTGAGGAAATCATATTTGACACAAAAAAGCAAATCAGAAATCGGCAGTTTAAAGAATGAATTATAGTGCTGTGCGCAAAGAAGCGCCTCGGTTTCCGTTACTCGTTAAAATGTCAACACGACACCACCATAAATTACTGTATTTTTCTATTCGAGATCCTTTAGAGAACAGACGTTTTTTCACGTTGAAAAACGTCAAGTCATTAACCATTGTCGGGGAAACCCTACGCTGGTAATTAGCCGCGAGCATCGCAATCATCTGTTATTATTACCCATTATGTACGATTTACACTGAGCGTTGCGCTTCGAAGTGTATTTTGCAATACAGATTTTAATTAAAGTTCGGGTAATATTTGTAATGCAATTTAGAAACCGGATAGCTCTATGCGTGGCTGCTGTGGTCGATCTCCATGCAAACATTTACATCTAATCCCTCATGTCCCCTTTTCTCCTAGATACTTATCAATTTTTTCCCCATACCTTTTAGTTTTTAAAAAGCTCACATATTGGTGAACGCACATAAGGCATGTTTGCACGATGGCAGTGACTCGGAATTTAGGACCCAGTAACTGGGTACATGTAGACAGGATCGGCAGTAAGTCAGTTGGCTGTGGATTATTGAACTGACGCGTTGACTCCTCGAACGCGTCCAGACAATGCCAGTCACACTGGACTGACTTAAACTGTGCCCGAAAATAGAACGGGTGGCTAGTCAGCTGAACTGACTTGCGAGCGAAAAGTCAGCACTGGACTGGGTTGAAACTTTTTGCGAGCCCAATAGCAAGTCAGCGCTGGACTGGACTACTGTACTGCCGTATTATTACTGACCCCGTATAAAACAGGCATAAGTTGAGCTTTATTAAAGTGCTGTCAAATTTTTCTGTGATTTTGTATAGTCTCTTGATTTTGTCATGTTTTTGGGTCACAAAAGTTGTTTAAATTTTTATGTGAAAATGCAAAAATGCTCTCTAACACCTGCCGTTTAATGGGAATCGTACTTAACTAGTGATTGTTTGTCCGGCCCCCTCGGACCGATGGTAAGATGCGTGTGCTTTGTATGTCTCTTTTCCTTGTAAGCTAGCGTAGTAAACTCATTTATTTCACGCAATACCACAGAATACATTATATTCATAATAGGTACCTAATTTATTTAGGAAATAATGCTTATGATTTTCGCTAGAAAATGTAGAGACTTATTTCTATTTCTACTTTTCTACAAACTTGAAATACTTATGTCGCTCACTAATAATGGTTGTTTGTCATTAGAAAAAAAAGACCGAACACTGTGCAAATCAATCTCTGTACAAGATTTATTAGACTTAGTATTTGTATTTAAGTACTTATCTTAAATAATTGTTGTCTAATTCAGATGTTTATTTTGATATTTTTTGCATTATAATGCAAAAACGGTTTATAAACCGGAACAATCCGAAACTATCACTATCAACCATTCTATACCTCAAGGCAGCGTTCTAGGATGTTTATTATTTCTCGTTTATATTAACGACCTACCAAAAATTACAAGAAATAAAACTGTACTATTCGCAGATGACATATCAATCCTGTTCAAATGTCCGAATAATACTGATTGTAGTCGTAACATAGAATCCACATACAAATTACTTAATAGTTGGCTCATAGCACATAATTTAGAAGTAAACATAAAAAAAACGAAACACATACAATTCCATCCATACCAAAAGAAACCAACAGATCTAACAATTACAAAGAAATCCCTTAAATTTGAAGAAGTACCAAATCTTAAATTATTAGGCATCAATATAGACACCCACTTAAATTGGAAAAGTCATGTCAGTGAAATAAAAAAAAAGTTTTCTAAATTTATTTATGCATTATGGGTAATAAAAACAAATACAAACACAGCCTGCGCATTAAATGTGTACTATGCTTACGCATACGCATGGCTACGCTATGGTGTTATACTATGGGGCCATAGCACAGACTCACACGACATACTTATACAGCAAAAAAAATGTATACGTATACTTGTAAATATTCGCCAGCCAGAATCTTGCAAACCTCATTTTATTAAACTAAATATTTTAACATTCCCGTGCATATATATCCTTGAAATAGTATTATTTGTGAGAAAAAATCTTAACTACTTCCAATTTAATAAAAATGCCCGACGTCAGCATGATATTGTTCCTCCTGAACCAAAAATTGAAATGTTTAGATGCAGCCCTTACTATAGATGCATACAATTATATAATAAACTACCGAAATATATAAAAATAGAAAAAAATGAAAATAAATTTAAAAATATCGTAAAAGACTTTTTAATAAAAAAGTGTTATTACTCAGTTGAAGAATATATGTGCGATAAGCTCAAATAATTCTATTAATCCTCGGGAAGCTCTCTAAATAACAATCTATTATGTTAATTATTTTGCTCTACGTTTATTTTTAATTTAATAATTATTAGGTCATAATAAGCAACACCCTAACAGGGTATGTTTTTCAGGCCATCACACTTTGTCTAATATCTCAGTTATTGATGTGAAAGTGATACTGTAACATGTGCTTTATATAAATAAATACTAAATACCTACAATAGTGTAAAAGTAGAAGTTTTACAAAAAATCCTCAAAACTGTATACTTACCTAAAATATAAAATCATACTAATCTTGACTCCTTCATTAATTTGATTACACTAATGTGTTGTCTTACAATCATTGTAAGTAGCTAGCTTATTATTGAGATGGCAGATTTTCATGTATCATCAGTATTTAACTTACATTGTAAGAGCTGTTTAGTAATCATCATTTAGATATAAATTAATAGTCATTATATTTTTTACAAACATTGCGTCTGTATTTAAGTAATAAAACTCAAAGCTAATTACTCGTACTTATGTTGATGATACTTGAAATATATTGACTTCATGCGAGTAACTTGGGTAGAAGACTTAAGTAGGTACCTTATTATTTTTTAATTTCGCTTTGCGTTTCTAGGGCAGGTATTTTAACTGTCGGTGTTGCTATCGTATTTATATCAGGGTCAAACATTCTTTATACTTCATAATTTTTTTTAAGACTTGGCGTATCATGAACCATACTTACAAAGTTAACTTTTGTAGAGAAAATGTATTGTGTTAGTTCAGTAAAATTTCAGGAACAGTCTCGTTACATAAAATCTGTATTTTCTTTATGCTGCCTAAGTAGTAACTATCCAAGTGCCTAAATACCTTCTAAAGAATAGGTTATTGCGAACGCTCATTATTATTTACAGCATAGTACAAGCTCTTAACATTTTGTCTTATTGAAGTAAACATTAACACGTGTCATTGATTGATTGATTACCTACGTACTTTTACATTGACGTGTTCAATTAATAACAGCTGTTTAAATTTTATGAACAATAGATGCTAAGAAGAATAGATTTAATATTTTCTTCAAAATGAAAACAAATACATAACATATTAAACGTAACTATTTTGTTGCAGTCGTCGGGTAGGCGGCGCGTCGGGTGGTTACCACTCTCAGCGCTCATGTAGGGAGAACCGGCCGCAGTCCAATTACTACGAATACGACACTGGCCCACCCAGGCGGCCCGGCAAACTGTCTCACTACCATTGAACTATAGTGGTAACTACCTATATACCTTCAACTTTTTGATACAAGTGATCTACAGAAGAAAATATTTAGGTCGAAGTGGGGAACCGACACAACAACATACACAACAACAACTGCGAATACGACATTGGCTCACCCAGGCGGCCCGGCAAACTGTCGCACTACCACTTAACTTTACCTTCGATAAAGCCAATATTGCGTACTTACCTACTAATGAAGTAAAGAAAAAGTTTTGTGAAACTGAAGATAAATAGATCGACTTGTATTGAGAGAACCGGTCACGACACCTACCGCGACTTTCGCACTACCGCACTGAACGATACCGGTAACAGCCGGTAACTATCTTCATACCTTCATTATGCATTATGTGTGAACTGCAAAAGTAAAAAAATAGTTTCATGAAACTGAAGAGCTATAAATGCTTCAATATTTTTGTCAGAAGATAAAGTTTCTCATTTCATCACTTCAATCATTATATAGTAGCTGTGTTATAAACGGAGTGATTAAACAATTGAATACTCTTGTCAAGATTGTTTTACATAATTGTTTAGTGAGAACATTAGTATCATAATGATTCAAGAGGTGTGTAAACGAGATCCACTTTTTCTCAGCTATGCAATTCTTTAAACTTTAATGCTTTGGTTTAGAGTAGGTACATTATTTGAAACTACATTACATACACTACAAGGTTATTTTGAGTATATACGAAACCTGAAATTTTTTTGTTCAAAACAGTTATAGAATCGATTGCAATATTTTTTATATCATGTTATATTTTGTCTAAATACTTAATATTTACAAAACCATCCCTACTAAAATATCTCGCGCGCACAACACAAAAAGCTTGTAACATTGTTAGTTTTTAAGGTATCATTATATTTTTTTTATACCGATTCTGAAAATTAAAATATATGAATTTAAAATTATAATAATGTGTAATATGTTATATGTGAGTAAATATGTTTCGGCTTTCGTATATACAAAAAATAATATTGTATAAATAAAAAGATCCTAAGTACTGATTTCTCACAGATCTTAATAACAACATTAAGTGTCAATGTCAAAGTTCAATGGACTCGCTTTAATCAAATGTTAACTACATTTAATTTTTTTACGGTGGTGCCATCGTGACTAGATCACCTAGCTTAGCCCTCATTTTGTTAAAGTCTCATAATTTCTAAATTATCTGTTTTCTAGACAATTTTACAGTCAATTATCGCGCGTAGTTCTTGTACGAAAAATCCCTATGCTATAATGTTTTTTTTAGTGATTTAACGAACTGACAGTGATAATTGCTAGGTGTTAGTTTATATTATATTTAAGGGCCTGTTTCAGAGATTTCCACACCTGTTTTCTGGTATAATATAAAGATGGATCAGTATTTGTATAAAAGTATCTGTCAAGTAAGTTAACTGGAACATATCTGAAACCTGCTGGCCCTAAAAATGATTAATGTACTAGGTAGTATACGGAATACGGAAGGCTATTTTGTGTTAAATTTAATGAAACATTAATTGTGCACAAGAAAATTTCCATTATTTATAGGTACATAGGTCTCAAATAAATAGAATTTGAGCATGACTTAGACTTATTCTTAGGACTTATTCAGTATTTTATTTCTTTAGAATTTTTGAATTAACGCTGGTGGCCGGCGCCGGCGTTTGAATTAGCGACGTCATTCAACATAGCGTCTCACTGTGTTTATATGTATTTATTTATGTTAAACGTATACTTACCTAACACAAAAATTCTGTGTTTTTTTGTGCACAATTAATGTATAGTTTATTTTCATATTTACATTCCTAGAGTACATCATAAATAAGTTAAATATTCAATGGAGCTTTAATGTGTAGATTTTATATTTATTTATAATAAAATCTGATATTTGACACTAAGTAAGGGTGACTGAATAATTTATTTATAATATGGATGACTTATTCGAACGTCGATATTGGAAATGATTATTGTATGAATAGTTTTGTAACTACGTTATTGTTTTAAGTATTTTGGCAATAAACTCTAAACGTTGAGCTGAGATGTAGCTTTTTAAAACATTCAAACTTTATAAATCGCCTATTATAGTCTCGTCTCGACAATATTATCTCATCGAACATTAAATAGGCCAATATGCTTAGATTTACCTTTTTAATTCTCGTTTACCTGCCTTTTTAATTTTGGCGATTTAAAAACTTCCTTTGTCTTACGCAAACATAATTTTCCATTTAGTAAAGGGTGATGTTAGTTCACAGTTTTTTATTAAGTAACTTAATTTATTTATTACCAATATTTTACAAAAAGCTCGTTGCACAGCTCAACTTAATAAAACGGATATTATCTGGGGTGCGATTGCGTAAGGTAATCGTATTCATTTGACAGTTCATATCGTATTCCATCGGCTGCAATTTGTATGGGATGACAATCATTATGTATGATACAATATGAACTGTCAAATGAATACGATTGACTTTACGCAATCACCTAGCAGATCCGTCCTTTTATCAGAACTTGCAGTTATCAACCATTGCGTAAATGATTCACGATTGCAAGTTGGTTTTGCGTCTGATAGCAAAGGGTAACAGGAAGATTTTTGTTTACCCTGTGGTTAAACTATATAGTGCGCCACCATTTTCTATAGCCCTATCTCTCTCTGCCGATCTAGTGCTGAAACGACCAATTAATTTTGTCGCTCGCTCTAGGGAAAATGTTTTCGTATGGAGAGATAAAGCTATGGAATAATGCGATGTCGGGAAGTCCTTAGAGCAATGCTCTAAGGGGAAGTCAATGTACTTCAACCCTTATTTAATATCTACTTTACGTGTTCTTAATATTCCTATTTTTAAATTTTGTGATATTTGATTCGATAAAATTATGCTGTATGGTTAAAGTTACGTTTCGCCATGAAACAGTGGCATGTTAGTTTTTCAGACTTTTTTTGATACTTAAGTAAAGTGAAAAATATTTCTGTGACAGAAATATTTTTAGGAAATAATAACAGGAAATAATCTATTATTTCCTTAATTTTTATACCAAATGTTTTAACAAAACTGTGAATCAACATAATTGTTATCAGTTTATCACCTTTTTTTTGGACAACAACTATCTGTCCTAAACGTAAAAATATCCAAAAATAATAGGGATAAATAATTCTAAGGGATAGATGATACATATGTAGCAATTTATTGTACATACATAATACTAATTGTTTTGTTATAGTATTTTTGTAAATATTGTGTTATTTTTAGAAAGTAAAAATATTTGTCTCGTCTCACTATCATGACTTGAATATTGTAAGGATAAATGTTAGTATACTTAGTAGTCACAATAAGTTGGAAACTATGTGCCCATAATTTTGTACATAATGTATACACTTGTGTATAACAAGTAATGCGATATAAATTTGTATAAGTAGTTTTAATTCTGTGGAGATTTTCGAATTTCAGGGAATTGGCCATCGTACCTAAATAAATGCAAGTATTAAAATTTAATTTTATTTTATTTTTTCTCCTAATTAACCCTTTGAGTGGATAGCTTATGAAAACAATTTAAAATATTTTTATTCATCCAAAAAAATCCATTAGAAGCAAATTCATAATTTAGATTGTTTGGATTGCTTACATTCCTATTATTGCATTCATGTGTCACTAGGTTATAAAAAATTATACAATCCAATTTGCAAACATTAAAAGATAACCAATCGACCAGTGACCTCAAAACGTGTGATAGATGTGAAACATATTTTGCAGTAGCATACTCTTACTAATATTCTACTGCAAAATATGATATAAGTTATTACTTGCTATACCCCTAGGGTAATACCAGCGAGAAGTCAAGGTCGAGGACCTAGTCGCGTGACACGTGGCGTTTATCGTAAATTGTAGGGCGCCCCGAGCCGCGGCCTTCCGTCACCGGCCATTACTAACTACCAATTGATTTCTGATAACTCATACCGCAAACCAGCCAGTATAGTTTCGTGGAATAGGGATGTTGACTATTTTTTTAATTTAATGTTACATAAATTACCTCTCAAAAAAAGAAACATTGGTAAAAGAATTAATTCGCTAGCATGAAAACTGCCCGAGATATCACAGTGTGAAATGCGCACAAATGGACTCGATCAAAAACGCTCCATACTAATGGCTTGCACGTTATGACGTCACGCCGTGCTAGTTTGTATGCAACGCATAGGAAATTTGTTCAGCATCTATATTAAATATTGTGTTTATCAAAATGGTTTCTTCGACAAATTTGCTATACATTTTACGGACTAATTAAAGGTATCATTTATTTTAATAAATTTTATACTTTTTAAATGGACTTGACCACCCAACTTTGAAGGGTCATAAAACAAATAATATGCAATATATAAAACCAAGAGGTATACAAGCTACTCTAAAAGTTTAATATGTTTACGATTTTAATTAGTATTTCGTTATTTTATTCATTAGTCAACATCCCTATTGTAATAAGGTTTGATTGCGAAATCCTGAATCGTTTAATGGAAGCAAATAATTGTAAGGAAATAAAGATTCTGGGAATCCATCCGCTGTGAGGATTGTACCATGATGACTGTGGTTTATGCTAATGCCACTAGGTCTAGGTCATCACCATCATCATCATATCAGCCGCATGACACCCACTGCTGGGTATAGCCTAAGGATCTCCACGACGATCGGTCTCCTGCCCTTCACCAGCGGCTTCCCGCGACCTTCACCAGATAGTCGGTCCACCTTGTGGGGGGCTTACCCACGGAGCGTCGTCCGGTGCGCGGTCGCCATTCCAGAACCTTTTCGCCCCAACGGCCATCGGTTCTTCTCGCTATGTGGTCAAACATTTTAAATTAATGAATGAACGTTTGTAAAACTGACCTCAAATTTCTTTTGGCGATATTGACAAAAAAACATTTATGTAAGTAGGTTTTTTTCGAATTAAAATTAATGATTAAACGAACTTACCTGTAAGTGAAGTTCTATCATTATTATACGAAGGATTCGTCCGAAGATATTAGTATATTAACACATGTAGTACCGCTTTTGCATGTATCACCACTTAGCACGTTATTTTAAAGTAATAACCTAAAAAACCTGAAAAGAGAAGGTTTTTGACTTAAAATTGACAGATATTTTGACATTTCCGGTCAGAGTTCTCCTCGTCATCACTAGCCGCCAACCACTTCATTTAGTTTAAAGTCCAAATCCTATGATATTTCCTCATTTTCTTCAGTGGGTAGATAGTTATTGTAATTTACAATAATGAGCAGGGAGGGTGGGATTCTATACTAATATCTTCGGACGAATCCTTCGTATAATAATGATAGAACTTCACTTACAGGTAAGTTCGTTTAATCATTAATTATACTTCAGATTCGTCCTTGATATTAGTATATTAACACATGTAGATGTTGAAAGCATTATAATAAGAAAATGGAAATATCATTTCTTGCGTATTGGTCTTTTTTTTAAAAAAAAAAAAAAAAAGAAAAGAATACCATTTGACATAATTCTGAACGTTTTACGTGATTATTATTGAAAACAGTACCTACAGATGGTTGGTACAAAAAAACAAAAAAAAAAAAAAAATATGCAAGGTTGGTTTGGAAAACTCAGTTTTATTATTATCGATGATAATAATTATGTTTTAATATTTTTCGAATATAGTGGAGTCATTGACCATCCCGCCGTATTACCAAGAACATCTATAATATCATTTTTCGTTAGGGCTATAAAGGTATAAAGGTAAAGGCCGGCGACGTCGAGTCTAAAATTGGTTGGACACGAGTCTACTCCACTATCATTAAATGTTTTATTACAACAATCTATTAATTACATTACATGTCATAATAATATATGAATTTAATTTCTTTCTAAATAAGAAGTGATTATGAACTGTTTATTATACTTAATATAATACATTCTTGTAATATTTTTTTTTTTTGTATTGTTTGCATTCTTTGTGCAATAGGCAAGGTAATCAAAGTTAAACTTTTAAGATAAAAAAGTTGAAAAAAGAAGAGAATTGGAAAATATTTAATAAAAATAATTAAGTATTCTAAGACATACATTGTATTTGAACAATGAAGTCTACGCAAAGGCGTAGTTAGATTCTTTACCAAACCTTGAAATTAGCTCAATTTTGTCGATTTAATAATGAACGCAATATTATGTAATACTCATAATTTGTGTTATACACTTCTGTAAAAAAAATGTGTTGATTCTGTTAATATTATTGTTAAATAATCGAACCGTTTCTGTTACCAATCTCTGTACTTCCTGATAGCATTAGCAGACAGCAGCTTCAATAATAACATAAATAATATGTGTAAGCTGTAAAATAATACCACCTCGATAATGTTGTTAAAACCAATTTATTTGTGCGATTAATTTCAGTCTCTGAAATTGAAAGTTATAAGATGTTAATATTTTATATTAGAATAAGAGATACAAAGGAGTACCATATATGTGAATAAGAGGTACCAAACCAAGGCTCAAGTCAAGATTGTGACGATCATGATGGCACAATCGTTACACCTCTAGCCTAAGAAACTGGTGGAAAACAATTAAAATAATAAGTAGCTTAGTGTCAGAATTGACTTTGTATAATACTTAACCAAAATAGCATTGTGAATGCTAAAATCTCAAATGATAAAATAAATGATTTTGGGATCCAAATGCTAGAAATAGAAAAAATTAAAATATAATCTACTACATTTTATTTCTACTGCCTAATTCGACTTTCATTCGAATTTACTCAATCTCAATCTGGAAAAAAAAAAAAGACAAACTGGTAATAAGTTTTTTAAATTAATGAATTGAATAATTTTTATTTAGCATCAAAATAAATCTAGAAAACTTAACACCCCGCACTGAATACCATAAGAAAAATTGCAATGAAAAATATCATGTGCTGCATGTTATAGATAATTGATATGCAATTATTTTGCAATTTTATTCCTGGTGTGACCACTAGTGACCCCTAGTCCACCCCGTTGTTAAAAGGCACAAAAGAAAATATGTCTACAGTTATGTAGTCTCTGATTCGGTGTAAGTATCGATGACATTATACTAAGTAAAATAATACGATGACATACCGGTATCTACCAGTTTAATCAATTCATAAAAAGGTCGTAAATAAGTGATTTTTGTAGTTTTGTGAACGTTTGTCTTGTGAAGACCATTGCCATTACATTTGTAATATAATGGAAAGTTGTGACGGTAGCTGTATATTAAAAAAGAAAAACATTGTATATAAAAAGATGAACTTCAATTCTGAGTCCATTATAGTAAATATTGTCCAATAACAGGGGATTCATGCTGTTTAAAAAACGTCATAGCTGGTGGCGGTAGTTTTGTAATAAAAGTATGGGCACTACAATGCCCAAAAGTTAAGATTTTTTTTTTTTTTTAATTCGTGTATTTCTATTACTTTCCTTATCAATATTAAAACCTTATAGGTGATGGGATCTCTAGACTGTGTTTTTAAAAACAATAAGCATTTTTTACGTCAATTAATTAATTTAGTACGTAAATTTTTCTAAAAGCTAAGTTAACTTTTAAACAGTTCTTAACTTAACCTGGAGCCATACTCTGAGCTCTTATAACAACCTGAAAGTAATGTTGTTACAGGGACAGAGCTATACATCGCGTATAGCGCCATCTCAATCACAACATCGCTTAGATATTACTTTTGACAAACATAGTAGGGGGGCTGATATGACAACCTGTTTCTTATTTTTATTTATTTTATTTTATTTGAACATAGATCACATTCTGTTGAACCTTCAACAAAATGGAACAAAACTATTATTTATATGTATTATAACTGCCCGAATTTTAGTTATATTAATTGTAGACTATAATATATCTCTGGAGATGGTATAAAAGTGAATCATTAAACAGATACACTCATAAAAAAATATAAGAAAAAATATAATAGTAATCTAGGTGCCCTGCGTAGCGCGGCTAAATGGTAAGTACTTCCACACATTGACAATTACCGGCCCCAGCGATTGAGTCGACCTTTGCGCCTGTAGTTGGCGACCACTGCCTGTATTCGCTGAATACAGACAAATGCTACACCAACATGCACCCTCACGAATACAATATCCTAATTTGAATGCATCATCGGCAACTGTTTGGATGGTCCGTAACGCCCGTCTGCGAGTCTGCTGTGATGTGACTGACGAAACAAATCGCTGATGGAGCTTCCTCGCCGCGTCTCGCTGTTTGTTTGCCGTCGGAGATGAAGCATGTTGCATACCTGCCTACGTCTTTTGTTTGTCGCTTTTAAGTTAAATAAATATATAAATCAGTTTTAAAAATGTTTTATTGAGTACTGCGCCCGATTAACTTACAGTTTTTTTGTTGATCCATATCGTTCACATCAGGCCTGTGGCCAATGCATCATTCATATTCGACTGAACTGTCGGTGGCCGTTTAAGCGAAAAGCCTCAGCTACACTAGAGTTGACCGTGTACGGTATAACCGAACGTCGGTATGCCATAATGTAATAATGTAAAAAATGCGAAATACTGTCACAAAAAAGATTTATTAGTTTTGTATTGGAAAGCTGTCTTAACCACAGATTACATAATACTACGCCTTAAACATAAGTGATACTTGTAGCTAAAAAAAAAATCACTTCAGAAACATCATTTTGTACACACTCACAAAAATCAAATTTGAAAAGTAATAGAGATAATTTGCACAAGGGCAAAGCTTAGGAAAAAAAAAAACATACTAAATAGTTAGTTAGAGATTAACAGGTTTTTCAACATGTTAGGTCTACCCGCCTGAAATACAAGGTGTCCTAGTTTAGGCAAATGTTACTGTATACCAACAAACATTAACTGCAATTATGATTTATGCATTTATAGATAATTAAATGTAAGGATTCTGTTAATCCATTTTTATTTCATTGAAATTTCTATCAGCATGCCAGCAGCTAGCTATTTCAGCAGCTAAGCTATTTTACATAAAAGGTGTGAAATATCAGGTATGAACTAGTTGCTGTACAACTCAATATCTGGTTCCATTAAGTTCTTAAGTTTTAGCATTTATAGCTAGCTCTGTCAGTTTTACTAGATTACTATAAATTTATCTTAGTACCGATGGTACTCGTATTATACCGTTGAGACTAACTCAACTCAACACCAAGAATATCATGATATGATGATATCAAAACTCATACCTGATGAACAACGCTCTTGTCAGGGCTGCTGTTGCAGCTACAGTGCAGCGGCCGCCTGCCTGGAAGGTGGATGGTAGTGGATTCAGCGGACGACGGAGTCACCCGATTGGTGCTCGGCATCGGTTCCAACGTGGCAACCTTTGAGGGTAGTCTGCTTTTTACAATGCCGCGTCGTCAACGGCACTTTGAGTTGTTGCAGTTGCGTTGTCTAACCTATCTATGCGGTGAAATAGTCCAGTATGACTATCTCGAGTGCAATAGATATTTAGTTGATGTCTTATTAGACACAATGCTTTGACAGAAAGTACCCAGTATGGTAAATTCGCATCAGACAAATAAATAAACTGACAGAAAGTACCCAGTATGGTAAGTTCGCATCAGATAAATAAATAAATTGACAGAAAATACCCGGTATGGTAAGTTCGCATCAGACAAATAATTAAAATAATGGTAAAAGCCCAGTGTGGCAGTTACGCATTCATAAAGGTAAGCAGGTTTAACCAAGTAAACGGCATTGAATAGTGTTCCTCCATCTTGACTTCTTCTTCTTCTTGTCCTCTTCAGCCTTGAAAACTTTTTCCTTTCTTCACGAAGCATTTTAAATAAAATTTAATTTTCACTGTAAAAATATAATTCTAAAGAAGTCTCACATTGAGACTGTATACGTGCGTCCGTGGCGAAGCACGAAAAACGAATGAAGTGGTTGGCGGCTAGTGATGACGAGGAGAACTCTGACCGGAAATGTCAAAATATCTGTCAATTTTAAGTCAAAAACCTTCTCTTTTCAGGTTTTTTAGGTTATTACTTTAAAATAACGTGCTAAGTGGTGATACATGCAAAAGCGGTACTACATGTGTTAATATACTAATATCAAGGACGAATCTGAAGTATAATTGCTTTATTTGCCTATAGATAAATATGATAGTAACTATATTTAGATAAGTACTTACTTAAATAAAATGGGAAACAAACTGAACAACTTTTACTAAAAGAGACCAACTCGGAAATAAGAAAAAAAACCGGCCAAGTCGGACTCGCGCTCGAAGGGTTCCGTACCAAAAACAGCAAAAAAAAATCACGTTTGTTGAAAGGCAGGCCCTACTCAAATATTTATATTATTCTGTTTTTTGTATTTGTTGTTATAGCGGCAACAGAAATACATCATCTGTGACAATTTCAACTGTCTATCTATAACGGTTCATAAGATACAGCCTGGTGACAGACAGACAGACGGACAGCGGAGTCTTAGTAATAGGGTATTTAGTAATAATAATAGTATATAGTATTAGTAATAGGGTATAGTAATAGGCCCAGCGATTGCGGAAGTTAAGCAACGTTCGCAAGGGTCGGTCATGGGATGGGTGACTAAAAATTTATTATCTCGAGCTCCTCCGTGCTTCGGAAGGCACGTTAAGCCGTTGGTCCCGGCTGCATTTGCAGTCGTTAACACCCACCAATCCGCATTGGGCCCGCGTGGTGGGTTATGGCCCGTCCTCCTTACCACACATAAGGAAGGCCTGTGCCCCAGCAGTGGGGACATCAAAAATGGCTGATGGACATGGATAAAACCAGTAACAATCTTTTCGAATCTACAGTAGCTGGTTTGATGGAAAAATACTTTTGGGTGCTTTAAGTTAGGAAATACAGTATTTTTCTTCAATAACTTGAATAGATTGTATTGGATGCATTTAAAATTGTCAATGTCAGTGGCAAACGTCGAAAATATGTCATAAGTGATGCCAGCGCAAACATCGATGCTGTCTTGCTTTCATTTTAACTCAAAATAAATTACATTAAACTAATTTTAAGAATCGTTATAAATCGTAATACTTTTTACGATACCGATGATCGTCAAAAATTACGATAACCTGCGGTTTACGATTATCGGCATCGGTATCGTTGCATCCCTACTAAAAACAGCTGTTTCATAAAAAAAATTATAACGAAATTATCAAAATGTATAAACAACAAATTTTTTTTCAGCGATTTCAGAGTTGGTCACGTAGTAAGTTATTCAGTTTGATTATCCGAAGAATCGGTTTTCCCATTTTTGGTTCATTCATTAAACACCCTGTAAGTATTTTTTTAAATACGTATGTAGGAAAACTTATGATTTTTAAAAGTTCTCAGAGATCATAAGGAAATAAAAAAATACATATTATTTTTTTTATTTTGGACAACAGACGGTCATTTACAAAATATGTTGTATTTGTAGGTACCAGTAATCTAAAGGAAGACCTTCGAGTGCCAACAAATATTTATTATTAGTTATTTTGTGAAACAGGGCTGAAATAGGTAAAGATTTAAACAATTATATAATTAAATATAATAAAGTAGTTATTATACCTACTTACCTGGAAATACAAACAAGTATTGTTAAGTTAGATCACAGAATAGATAAGTATAATATTAAGTAGTTAGATGTCTTATATTCTTAGAATTAAAACGTAGTGATTATTATATCTGTGCTCAGAATTATGGCAAAAACATTCCTTAAATATATGTAGATATTAATTTAGCATTTTACCTACGTAATTTTACGTACAATAAAATTAAAAATGTAAGTAGGTATATAATGAATGTTTAACTAAGAACCACAGAATCCTTGCGTGCCACATACATCCTTTGTATTAAAGCCTTTCAATTCTGCATGGAAGGTTCCACTTGCAACTAACGGCACATTCTTTTGGGTAACCCCCATGACGTCAATGAAACTACGTAATCAATCTTTTGTAGTTAACTGTATTAAGTGATTATTTTAATTTGATTGTATGATTCGATTGTGCTCTCGATTATTGAGGTAAATGATTTAATTTACTCCGCTTGATGCAACGGTAGTTATCCTGGCTCCTGCCTATTTACGAGGGTGGATTGATAAGTCCATGACTTTTTAATGAGGAAACACTTTTTTCGGAATATTTTGTTTTATTTCTCTACATAATCTTATTGTTGCTCTGCGTATTCAGTCCAATGAAGTTCCCCTCTGAAAACTGGTAACTGAAATAAGGGCCCATTTCAGACACCACCTTTTGGCTTGATGAAACTCTTTGCCCGCTCATTTATTCATGTTTGGTAAGAGAAAAAATCTCTTTGGGGTTGAATCTAGAGAATAGGAAGGATTCGCATCTTCATTCGATGAGTTTTGATGTCATGAGTGCCGCCGAGAGGGTCGACAGGGTCATTAAGAAAAGTTTGAAGTCACTTGAGCTTTTTGTTTCCAAAAGTAATAATCTTTTGCCGAATTTGAAAAAATATAGTGTAAATATGCCTTAAGGAGTTTCTTTTTAAGACACAAAAATAAATTATGAAAAAAATGTATATATTATTTTCTTCTTTTCAAAGTCATCAAGCAGGCGTTTTCGAGTGGCCAAAAGAAAGAAATTGAAGAAAAAAATATATTTAGGGACCAATAAAATTAGATTCAATAAATCTATTGCGCAGCTAAATAAAGCAAGATAGGTGACCAAATAGGCTCAATAAAAAAGTGAATGTGCAGTTTTTATCGAACCTTATTTAGTCAACCATAACACTATTTACTAATTCTGTGCTATTGATCTCACCTTAAGTGCCTGCACTATCATTATCGAGCATTATTTGGTCACCCATCTTTCTTTTGGCTTGTGCTTTGTGCCTGCATAATTTAGTTCGTAATTTCATTTGCACAATATACGGAAGCGGCTTAAATAATGCCTTTCTATCGTCTTCGTATACTATACAGGATCCTTCATTTACCTCTATCGGTCGTACCCTTTTTGTCAAACCCATACAAAACCTCTTAGCTTCCGTATCGCGACTCTATTTTCGGATCTCTGCATTTTTCACACAAAAGATTGTGGCAACAAATTCCTCTCTCTTGTTCAGGCTTGAATAAACCCAGTTACTATATGCGTATGCTTATCGCTTGAAAATGAGTATTGATCGTGCCTTATAAAAAAGATTTTATTAAAATTATCGTATAAAAAGTAATTGTATGTTTTCCGACGATCTTGTCTGTCTGTCTGGCTATTTCGAATAGCCTCATAAATTGCCCTTTAGGCTGTCTACTCGCTAAGGTCGCACACTGAATCGTAGTTTCCAATAATTGAATTTACTGAAGTCACGACGACGGCTAATAAAGGACGTAACTAGAAAATTATCTTGTAACTATACAAGTATACAATATTGAATTTGAAACTTATCCAAGATAAAAAAGCATAGGTACTTAATCGAGAAAAAGTAGTTTTAATTGTCTTGTTTTACAAAAAAATATCTTCGAATCTCAAAAAGTTGGGTGCAATTTTTGTTTACAAATAATATCTAGAACGACTTTACGTGAATAATTAGGATGGTATGTAATGTAGGTATAGGTAGGTACGTGTATGGTTTGAACAAATTGATTGCAGATAAATTTGACCGAACAGTCCATCAGCATGACCTGATTGCACTTTTTTTGCTGTTCATACAGTTTTTAAAGCAGTTGCCAGAGTAGAACAGTGACCGACCAATGACCTTTTATTTAAATTAACGGAATGTTTAGACAGGTTTTGGATAATATAGAAAATACGTAGGTACTTACGAGTACCCTACTTATTGTTTTTTCCTAAGCCGCAGAGCTTTAAATTCAGTTAATTTCTATCTGTGAGCTATGGCTGTGATGTTCTTACCTCTTCAAATTAAAATTGATGCGACAAGTAAGTATTTTAAGGACGTGCCTACCTGAACATAATTGGGTGCAATTTATTCTGTTGTAGGTACAAATGAATATTTAATGGGGCAAAGGGATATCTGACTTAAGAAAAACGTTCGTTACGTAAGAGCTGACGCCCTCTTGAACCTCTTAATCCCGATTTATGGCCTCATCTCAAGGAGAGAGCAGAATTCTGACCAACACAAATGTGGATAAATGTGGTTGGATCCATTAGTTTTGGTTGCCCCGTACTAAATTGTTCAGAATTGTTAATACACAAGTAAACATCTTTAAGTTAACTCTTTTAAACAAAGGTATTCAATGACTTTGTTTATGGACAGATTTAGGTATGCTTCTTCAAAGCTTCCTATGATTATTGTAATTTCTTTTGTTTCTAAATAATAATCTAGGTAAGACCACAGTGCGACAACTTTGGAGAATGAATACAAAATAATAAATTTATTAAATTGTGTGCTTAAAAGAACCGCCATGCAGCTAGAGCATATTATGGAAATAATAATCAATACTTAGGTACCTACCTACTACAACAACAAAAATAGTTATTTGTTACAACTTGGGCTTTTAGAATAAATAAAGAAGTTGAACTTCAGCCCCACCCGACTTCATTTTAATGTGTTTTATTACAATGATATGCGTATCTAGTGATTTGAATATTATTTCTTGCTTTTTAGAGGTATTTAATTTTGAAGCTGTTTTGTTTTCATTTTCAGGTTTTTTTAAGTCGGTTATTTGTTTTTAAAACATTTTTTATTTTTTGTTAATAAATTTCATTAATTTTTCTTATTTTATATTAATTTCATACATGCGACCTCATTTCGTCCATAATTATCTCTTTATTTCGATTTATTCTTAGAGTAAGACGCGTTTCTGTTCCAGACTGCTCGAAGGAATTGTCAACCTTTTTTTTAACAATCCTTATTTAAAACTCCTTGGTATATCCGTACATTTTATTTTTTACTTTTTAATCCATTATGATACCATAAGCACCTATCTATCCGTTTCTGACATATCAATTTTACAAGTCTCATCCTTGTCACTTTATTTTTTTTTCTTTATTATTTTAAAAGTTGATGTTAGAATTAAAAAAGCACTTTGCCTCACGCTCCAGCAAAAATCAATTTTGCTGCGAGTTTTAACGCTGCTTTCGTGCTGGAGAGGTGAAAAATATATTTAAACAGTCTTTTTTGCATCGTAATGGCGACTGATAAAAACAACGGTGCCAGGCAAGGCAGCCATTAATTAGTAGGTACCAAAACCAATATTTTACTAAGCGCTATATTTTTATAAAATACTACTTCGGTTCGGTGTAAACTGTAAACTATAGATTTTGTACATAAATATGAATCTTTTCATCTTTTCAGCATTTCAGCATCCTAAAGATTCGATTCGTACGCTCGCTCCGCGCATTTTTTCATAATTTCAGCATTTTTATAATACCAACCTACCCGTCGTACATATACTTCTAAACACTGATTAAGAATAATTTTAAGAGGAATTTTCATGTAAATAATCAACTTTGGTAATGTTGTAATTATTTAGTTGGAAAAGGACTAGGCTTAGAGTAAGACGCGTTTCAAGCCGCGATGCTCGAAGGGAGTAGGCAATATTAATATACAAATGACATTTGTATCATGATACGAATGTGATTTGTACAAAAAGATGCTGATATTTTTTCCTTATTGCGTTGTGATAAGGTGCAAAATTAAGTTGATTTTCGGAAAACCAACATAACGTCATAGGTTCCTTGATTGTCACCGCACGAGCTGATGTTTCGTTTCTATTTTTCCGAAATATTAGTCAAATGAAACGTTAATTCTTTGGCGTTTTGAAAAGTTGTTGTTGTTTTCGTTTGTTCCAACAGAAGTCTTTGGTTTGTTCTGATTCGTTTTGATTAGTGTGCATTAGTTTTATTGTTTTCGTTTGTTCTGATTCATTTGCGTTACTTTTATTGTTTTCTACATATTAAGTATTATGTAACAAAGTCCTTCACCGTGTCTGTCTGTTTGTTCGCGATAAACTAAAACTATTGAATGGATTTTCATGCGATTTTCACCAAATGTTAGAGTGATATTCTTGAGGAAGGTTTAAGTGTATAATAAATAAGTTGAGGTTTTATGTACATTGGTAGAAATAGGTATGTCGATAATTGTTGAAGAAGTCGGTAAATTGGTAGAAATATGCCAATAATAAAATTGTTGAAGAACCCATTATATTAACCTTTTACACGAAAATAAATTCAAGATTGTTTCTTACACCACCGATGCCGGGCGGGACGGGACTCGAACGGGAAGTAAACAGACTTTTGGAACGAATGAGTGACGACTGTAAGGTATTTGTTTTCTTTTTGGGTGTTGTTGGAAGGTCGCATTTGGCAAAAAAAGGAAAGAACCGAAGCGAAGCGAGGGCGGGCCGCTAAAATAATTATAAAAATATAGCATAGGAAACTAGATTTTGTACATAGACAGCTCGGTAAATTGAAAAAGTTTAACTACGAAAACAACAGCGGTCTCAAGGTCAATATGTATAATCTGACGTGCCGTTGACTGTACTTTACATAACAGTACGTTGTACGTTGACTGTACACTACATTTTTAATGTCACACACACAGCCTATATGCTTAGATCATAACTGAATCCAACACGTAGTAATATCTCGAATAATAACCATTAATTTGGAAGTTAATTTTGTTTAGAATAAGGTATTCTGTTGTGACACAACACAACATTACGTGATTATTACGCAGTTAACCTACAAAACTTATAACAGTAATGTTGAAACACATTAAAAATACTAAATCCGGTTATTAGACCGACACGTCAATTTTGAGACCTATAAGATAGGTGGTATCTTTTTAGGATTCCGTAGTCAAGTCAACAAGGAACGCTATAGTTTCGCCATGTCTGTCGGTCTGTACGTCCGCGGCATAGCTTTAGTACCTACCAAAGCCGTAATTTGGCCTTATCCTAATATTATGTGTGCAATATTTATCACGCCATAAAGTTTAAAAACAAAAATTAAAAGTTTTAAAAACCCCCGACAAACCGCTTGGCCACTTTTAAGAGAAAGGTCATGGTTACCTTACCATAATACTTCCAATCTCATAAAAGTAACACGGTACCAAATTTCGAATCGATAGGACATATTATTATGGAAGGTAGTCAGATCCCCTCATCAACTATTAAAGAGCTGATGATCTTCAAACGGCTGATCAGGTCATGGTTACCTTACCATATACTTCCAAGCTCATTGATGTACCACTGTACCAAATTTCGAAACGATAGGACATAATATGGAAGGTAGTCAGATCCCCTCTTCAACTATTAAAGAGCTTATGATCTTCAAACGGCTGATCAGGTCATGGTAGGGACCATATACTTCCAATATCATTGAGTCAGATACCCTCATCAACTAGAAAAGAGCTGATGACCTTCAAACTACTGAACAGATTTTCATGAAACATGGCTAAGAACACTCGGGATATGATACAAAAAAAATCTAAACGAAAATCGGTTCATCCGTTTAAGAGCTACGATGCCACAAACAGATAAACAGACACGTTAAACTTATAACACCCCTCTCTTTTTGGGTGGGGGGTTAAAAATAGGTAGAAAAAAACAGATATTTAGTGTACTGTCTCCTACGTGTGGGGTGTCGTTGACTTGAATAGGTTTTTTAAAATATTTTATGTTTGTGAAGATTATTTTGCGATTGGGATCCGTTTGCAAAATATTAAGCTTTATAAAGTGCAAAATTTTGATTTTCAACGCCATCTATCGAGCCTACAGCTTTTTGTCATTTTGAAAAGCCCTCAAGTGTGAAAATCTAGAAAACAAATTATGGCATATTTTCCAGTCACAAAATAGATGGTCGGGTCCGACAATTAATACAAAACACCAATGTTTTTTTTATAATACCTGCAACGCTCTTCTTAAATTGTCCCTGGGAAATGACCAATATAACATGTTTCACTGGGCTTGGTGGCCGTGCGGCATGGGGTTGGGGAACCTCAAGGTTATTAAGGTCAACAAGCGAGGAAGGTGTAGGCGATGCCAGAGAAGAATAGAAACTGTTAGTTGCAGCACATCTTTCGCGCGTTTCAAGCTCAGTATCTGAAGTTTCACTTACATCTGAAGGGGCATGTTTATTTGGGACTAAAGCTAATATTCTTGATAAAAGGGCATGCTGTTATCAAGCGAAAAACAAAAAAATGATAAAACCCCTCAAACCGTAAGCCATATGAATTTGGCAATGTTAGCCACAGCGGACATAGCCATTTTTAACTACCTTTGGCGATGGCCGCTGTGCTGTGACGGACAAAGTGGTTATCAAGCGAAAAAATAACCAAATAGCGTATAAAATGTAAGAAATTTCTAGAAAACACCATTAAACTCATATATCCTAACAAAATATTGCAAAAGCATTTTCATGACATCACTTAAATTAATTAAAATGTTTTTTTTATCTTAACAAAAACAAATGAGGGCTGACTTGACGAAATTTTGTTTTAGAGTTATTCTTCTTAGCGACCATTGGAATGTCTCTCCTAACGTTAGCAATTGGCAGCATAACCAGTGTTAGATTTTAATTTGTGCCATATATGTATAGCTGAGATATAGTCCTATAAATACCAGTAAAGAAAAACAAAAAATTCCTTACATCTTCTTGCAGGATTTTTTTTAAACTTTGTCCGTCCCAGCGGCCAATACCATTTTTTTTTTGTTTGAATTATGAGATTATACAAAGACGAAGTTGAGTCAGTTTTTCCTAAAACTTTAAGAAGTAATAATAAAGAATACATTGCAAGATCACTCAGATAAGCAAAAATAGCATAATATTATGTAGATAAACATTGAACCAGTTGAGAAAATTTCAAAATTGTAAATTTCAAATTTTCTATCAGCAAACAAAACGATTCAAATTGTAAGAAAACATTTTAGCTTGTTTTTAACTTTTGAATAACATTGCTCTGGTTTTCGAAGGTTTAGTTTATGAAGTTTGATTTATTATTTATCCTAAGTTAAGGAAAATCTTGTTCATGAAAATGGGACGGCGAACAGCGAAAGTGAGATAAGCGGAGAGCGGAGCGGCTGCGCTTGCACCGGCCATTTCTAGGGCGGCCGGCAAGTTTTTGCCGTTGCCCGAGAGAGTTGGTTAGTACCACCACTTGTTGCTCCGACACGGTCCGTCTGCGCGGACGCCCGCACGAGCGAAGTATCGCCACGCGGCAAACGCCCGTTACTCTTGCGTGCTCGCGTCTATTGTGAACTAATCTCAGTGACCAGTGTTTGCACACTGCGAAAGCGGTCAAGTGTCCACAAGTGTAGGTGTTTTCCTTGGTGTCGCAATGGCAATAAGTGGTGAAGTGGCGAAACTCGTCTGATGACGAGCTTGGTGAAGTGAACGCGTTCATGCGGCTGTAAAAAACGAGCACACGTGCTTATGTAAGTCAGAATCGCCCGCCGATTAAAAAGTAAGTAAGTACTTTGCACTCAAACTCTTTGCGTAAAATATGAAGTTTGACAGTCTGTTTTGACAAAAACGTACATAACAGTTTATTAATTGTCATTAATTTTTTAAAGTTTTATGTCTAGGTAGTACCTACCTAGCTACCTACATCACATAAACATAATATTCCGTATAAATAAGTTTATTACAATTTATGTTCATTCTTCTTAGCGACCACTGGAATGTCTCTCCTAACGTTAGCAATTGGCTAAACGCTGAATTGTGTTGCCCTTTGAAGGAACGGTGCATAGCAATTTAAATAATCAGGTAGAGTCCAATTAATCCGAAAATATCAAGAATATCAATAAGAAGGTCGCAGGATTTCCAAGTGCAGTATTACGACTGAAACTTTTACTGCCTTTAATGCCTTTTACTATTAAATGATGATTATAATATAATTTATAAAATAATAATACAAGTCAAGGGACAAGACTTTATTCAAGAAATACATCGTAATCGTATTATCGATTATCTACGATGCATTTCTTCAATGTAATAAACATGGTAATTTAATGGTAATGGCTATTTCATTCATGGTAGTCGGGTGATAAGAAAGCAGCAATACTTCACCTGATAGTATTCGGTCACAGAAGAATGATTCGGTTATAAAATATGTTCATAATAGAATACTAAATAATATACTAGAAAAAATACGACTCGCACCAGATCAATACTCAGACGGGAATCGAACCCGCGACCTTTGGATATCCGGTCCAATGCTCTGACCGCTGAGCTACCGAGTCACTAGTGACATCGCCGAATTTCTTCTAGTATATCCTACTCTTACGCTGCAAGCCAGCGTTATTTCACCAATGTGAGGAATTACCTCGACATTCAATTGAAATATCTTTCCAGATATTTGGCAATCGATTAAGATGAAATAGCTATATAATTTTTAAATTTGAGATTTTTGCATTCACAATGCTATTTTTACACAATACTAAATAATATACTAGAAAAAATACGACTCGCACCAGATCAATACTCAGACGGGAATCGAACCCGCGACCTTTGGATATCCGGTCCAATGCTCTGACCGCTGAGCTACCGAGTCACTAGTGACATCGCCGAATTTCTTCTAGTATATCCTACTCTTACGCTGCAAGCCAGCGTTATTTCACCAATGTGAGGAATTACCTCGACATTCAATTGAAATATCTTTCCAGATATTTGGCAATCGATTAAGATGAAATAGCTATATAATTTTTAAATTTGAGATTTTTGCATTCACAATGCTATTTTTACACAATACTAAATAATATACTAGAAAAAATACGACTCGCACCAGATCAATACTCAGACGGGAATCGAACCCGCGACCTTTGGATATCCGGTCCAATGCTCTGACCGCTGAGCTACATTGGTGAAATAACGCTGGCTTGCAGCGTAAGAGTAGGATATACTAGAAGAAATTCGGCGATGTCACTAGTGACTCGGTAGCTCAGCGGTCAGAGCATTGGACCGGATATCCAAAGGTCGCGGGTTCGATTCCCGTCTGAGTATTGATCTGGTGCGAGTCGTATTTTTTCTAGTATATTATTTAGTATTGTGTAAAAATAGCATTGTGAATGCAAAAATCTCAAATTTAAAAATTATATAGCTATTTCATCTTAATCGATTGCCAAATATCTGGAAAGATATTTCAATTGAATGTCGAGGTAATTCCTCACATTGGTGAAATAACGCTGGCTTGCAGCGTAAGAGTAGGATATACTAGAAGAAATTCGGCGATGTCACTAGTGACTCGGTAGCTCAGCGGTCAGAGCATTGGACCGGATATCCAAAGGTCGCGGGTTCGATTCCCGTCTGAGTATTGATCTGGTGCGAGTCGTATTTTTTCTAGTATATTATTTAGTATTGTGTAAAAATAGCATTGTGAATGCAAAAATCTCAAATTTAAAAATTCATAATAGAAGTTTGAATATACTTATGTATATTATTCGTTACACCCCCGCGCGGAGAGGGGGTCTCATCCTTCTTATCCACCCATATGGAAAGCCTGGGAACCAGCAGTAGGGACATGAAAATTGACGGATTATGATGATATTTGTGACGTCATTCTAGATCTCATTCAAACGTCTGGACTGGAGCGACTGTACACGAGTGTTTGATATTTTGGAACATCTCACTCTATTTCCGTGTTGCAACTCCCGGATGTTACAGGTGTAAAGATGGGAGCATACTGACGACTAGTGTGCAGTGTGGTAGCAATAAATGAGGCCTCTCAATAAGTTCCTAGTTGAATCCTGTTTTTAATTTTTATTAGAATATGAAAATCGAGGAAATCTTAGAAGAAACTAGGTAAGAGATTAAACTCTAAATATTACGCTGGTTTTCGCACAAAATTGCAACTCATGAAAACTGTTTTTTCATGGTAACTTTTAAAACTTCTGTCCATTATTTTCGTCAAAAATGAGTAAGTAATACAATCGGAACGGATCGGATCGGAAGGAACGTGTAGATGTTCGGTTTTCTTCCAAAGTCTCGATGCAGGGTACTATTATGTATATATTCTGTGATGCAGGCAAGCAATTGAATTGCTAAAATACTTATGAGATTTTCTGCCTTTTTTTCACAAAGAATCCCTTCACAGTTTTGCTACTTTGTAAGTAGTTTTTAATAGTAGAGGGATCATTCTCTTTCAAGTCATATACTCGTAGACCTGCATTTATTCTGTGCTGCTGATCAACGACACTACAGAATACATAATAGTACGAGTACGACACACAGATTAAAGCTAAGAACGCCTCCACTCCAACAGTATGTTCTTAGCTTAACATATCGTAAGAATCGATCTTTTTTATTAGTCCGACTCTTGTCTGCTATAGTTGGCGTGTTGCCCAGTCACCTTGCTTCGTTTGTTTACAAACATCGAGAGCGCAAACATTGCCATTCGTTCAAGCTCTTTTACGCTGTTTCTGAAAGATGAAAGCTTTGACGACCTCTTCGGTTTTATGATGGTTTTTATGACTTGCACTGCATGGATAGAAGAGACTGTAGTTAATGTATCATTATTATCTGTTTATGGGAAAGAAACTGCCTATAAAGTGATTCAGCTTTATTTATATGATACCAGCTAAGTTTTCTTAATTAATTGATGTTGATTGTTTATTGAGAGAAGATTTTGTTTACGTCATTGCATTTTTTTTTTCATTTTACTCACTATAGGCATGATCTCAAATGGAATTTGACCACTACGTTGAGTTGAGAATGTGTTATTTTCTATTGCTATTTCACAAAGACGATTAGACAATTGAATGCAAAAAAATAAGCTATTGAATTATGATTCTACCTCAAATTTCAATTGAAGTAAAGTTAACTAGTTTCAAGTACTGCCATAATAATACCTGCAAATGATTTTAAAGCGCGCGTTAATAGTAGTTTATGATACAAGGTTGGTTAGGAGGTTTTAAAAAACCTTAGCAACCGTGTGCCATACTACGTTTTTCAATACATTTGCGAGAAAACATTATAGGTACTGCTGAAATTGTAATCTATACATATAATAAAACTGTAAATTCTAAATATTTGTGCGCGAATTACGCAAAAACCGCTAAACGAATTTTAATGGATTTTCCACAATTTAGTAGATTGTGGTCCAACTTAAAATCTAAGATATGTTTCATCAAATTTGGGTGGGTGGAACCAGAGAAACATTTGAACTCTCCGTAGTACTAGCTTTCATACACTAAAGGGGTCATTTTAAACTGGTTGCAATATTTTTCTACTGTCCACGCGGATGAAGTCGCGGGCGGAAGCTTGTAGAAATTAAAAAAAACGTTCGTAAACAAAAACGCACGGCGCCGGCGTGCGGTAAAATCAACTTTCCGCACGCTGTACTACTCCGTAAACAAAAACGCACGGCGTGCGGTAAAATCAACTTTCCGCACGCCCGACTGTCATCGTAAACTTACATTTTCGAGCAACTGTATTGAAATAGTAGTTTATGATACAAGGTTGGTAAGGAGGTTTTTAAAACGAGTTGACGTTTTATGAGCCCGAGCCGTAGGCGAGGGTTTATAATCGTCACGAGTTTTAAAAAACCTTAACAACCGTGTGCCATACTACGTTTTTCAATACATTTGCGAGAAAACATTATAGGTACTGCCGAAATTGTAATCTATACATACAATAAAACTGTAAATTCTAAATATTTGTGCGCGAATTACGCAAAAACCGCTAAACGAATTTTGATGGATTTTTCACAATTTAGTAGATTGAGGTCTAACTTAAAATCTAAGCTATGTTTCATTAAATTCAGGTGGGTGGAACCAGGGAAACAGCTTGAACTCTCCGTAGTACTAGCTTTCATAAACTAAAGGGGTCATTTTAAACTGGTTGCAATATTTTTTTACTGTCCACGCGGATGAAGTCGCGGGCGGAAGCTAGTAGAAATTAAAAAATACGTTCGTAAACAAAAACGCACGGCGCCAGCGTGCGGTAAAATCAACATTCCGCACGCTTTACTACTCCGTAAACAAAAACGTACGGCGTGCGGTAAAATCAACTTTCCGCACGCTCGACTGTCATCGTAAACTTACATTTTCGAGCAACTGTATTGAAAAATAATTTGATTTAAGAATGTGTTGTTTTCTGTTGCTATTTCACAATGACAATGCATAATAGTACATTATGAGACAAGTTAGCTTAGGTTGCTTATTGCACACAAGGCTGTGGGTTGCAGCCCGAGCCGCAGGCGAGGGTGTAACTCAGCCGAGTGTGCAATAAGCAAGAGCTCACGAGTTTCATACGACGTATTTCAACACATTTGCGAGGAAAAAACAAAGTAATTTATCACACAGCAACAAATATGGCAAAAACAATCTAAGATAATTATGGGAAAAGGCGCGCATGTTTTTTTTTTGTTTTTTTTTCACACGCCCAACGCAAGAATATTTTGCGAACAAAGGGGTGAGGAGCATACAGCCTACTACTAATACTTCAAAATTATAATTTTAAGTGACAAAATGCAAATATTTTAATATTTTATAACAAAATATTGTGAATTATGAATAATTTGATAATAATTATATATTTATTTGACTTAATTAAGGACTTACACATTTATTTATTCCAAAAATGTATATGAATTTTCAGCAGCATAAAACCTCTTTGTTGTCAAAAAAAATTAACTGTATTACCCGGCTAACTTGGGAATGCTCTGTTTACTCGCATAGAACTTGCAGTAAGGTACTAATTTAATAATGAATATGATGGCCCTAAAAGCGATGTATTAGGGCTCACTTTACGAGCAAGTGTGTTGAAAAATAAGTTATTGAATTATTAAATTGAAGTAAAATTAACTAGTTCCAAGTATAGTTCCAAGTGATCAAGTATAAGTACTGGCATACTTGATCACAATTCAAACCACATTTTTATTATTAACTTTACTGTCATACTGCCATGCAATTACACATAAAAATGAGTGCCAGTTCCAGTTCGGTGTACGGTCTGCATGTCAAACTTTATGCGTACTGTTTAAGCATTCACCTCGTTGTTTTATTATTATTACGGCTACCTAATCATTGTGCGTGTCATGTTTTTTATGAGCTGTGCGTAGAATTGTTTGGATATTATTATTAAACACGGCATGGATATATCTATTATTTAATTAAACTAGAGCGTCATTATACTTTTATTAGAATTGTGTGCTTACACATCCAAATTTCACTGATGTTTATATAAAACAATCCTTTGTTATAAGATAATTAGCTCTTTAAGGCGCTGTAGGTAGTGAAATTAGCGCCCCCACTACATTTTAGCTCAAAGTGGCCACTCTTGACGAAATACTAATAAAAATCGTAAACATATTAAACTTTTAGAGTAGCTTGTATACCTCTTGGTTTTATATATTGCATATTATTTATTTTATGACCCTTCAAAGTTGGGTGGACAAGTCCATTTAAAAAGTATAAAATTTATTAAAATAAATGATACATTTAATTAGTCCGTAAAATGTATACCAAATTTGTCTAAGAAACTATTTTGATAAACACAATATTTAATATTGCTGCCAAACAAATTTCCTACGCGTTGCATACAAACTACTTATTCGTGATGTCATAACTAGGAATACATTAGTATGGAGCGTTTTTGGGCGAGTCCATTTGTGTGCATTTCACACTGTGATATCTCGGGCAGTTTTCATGCTAGCGAATTTATTCTTTTACCAATGTTTCTTTTCTTGAGAGGTTATTTATGTAACATAAAATAAAAAAAAATTGTCATCATGCCTATTATGGATTTTAAAACTAACAATGAATGATAACTGTTGAAGAGCTATTAAAAAAAATATAAGAGACAATTTATGAAATTATTACATGAACTTTTTTTAAATATTGACTTGGTTTACGAGTAATAAAAGTAAATGTAGTGGGGGCGCTAATTTCACTACCTGCAGCGCCTTAAAATAATAAATTAAGCAAGTATTAATAACTCCAATAAACGTGTGATTATTTAGAATGTACCTCACAAAAGCTGGAAAATGTTGAAACACTACTGTACGATGATAGTTAAATAAACTAATTTAGCTGTCGTTAATTAGATCTGATTTAATCAAGATTAATGATAATTCATTGATAATTCATGATAATAGGAAGTTTTAATAAACTAGGGCATGAATATAAGGTTCAACCATATTTTTTTTTAATCTCGATAAGAAAACCACCTTTTTTACTGACGTATGAAAATAAATGAAATATATCTAAAATCTTATTAGAAGATTAAAAAGTAAAAAGTTAGATTAAAATCACAGGTATTTGTGTTTCAACTAAAACATACCTAGGTGTTACACCTACCTTTTCTCGACGTTTCGACCTAGTTGCATCGGCCATGGTCACGGGCTAACTAAGCGCGCTTAAACCTGTGATTTTAATATAATCAAATGCAACGCAAAAGTTTAAAAGTATTTGAAGTAAAACATATTCGAAAATGACTATAGAAATGTATTGAAAAAAAGACCATAAGTAGGTTAGTAATGAGCTTATGTTGGCGACCCTGACCTTGCTTGTGATTGTGAGTTTGTGAGGCTTGCGGCTTATGCGTATAATCCACACAACAAGGATTCCTTTATGTTATGTGGTATAATACTTACACTAAATGGTAATAAGTAAAATTTTTTACACAAAAACTCGTAATATTTCAGCCTGAAATTTAACTAACTAACCTAACTAACTAAACGAATGTAACTAACCTATCTAATTGTGGAGAAACAACTGTATAACAGTCATAACATAACAGACCATAATTAATAGCTATGGAGGAAAGACATGCAACAAACGACTTCAATTGCCAACGAGACGTCGAACAAGTTGCAATTTTGGTAAATTGACGATGTCCGTCTGTCGATCCAAAGGTAATGAACGCGTATAAGTAGGACTGTCTGGCTACGACGACATTTATAGAAATAAGCGGCCGCTTCTTTCAGTGGGATTTACCTAGATTTTGAAACCTTACTATTACTATTTCATGTTTTCTTTTATGTAGAGTTTTAGAGAAGATAATTATCATGATTTTGAAACCCATAGAGTATATTAATTTCATGTGGGACCTTGGTTCTAATCTACTTATATTTATTACTTCCGTTTCTTGAAGCCACCACACAACAATCAGCGGGAAATAGTAAAGAGCATCAAAATGTAAATAATAAACATATTAGAGAGTTTACTGACAACCAAAATATTATAATTTTGACGTCTTATTAAAAAACATTCTGTGAAGTTGTCATGCATGAACATTTTTCAGCTCTATCATAGTTTATCCCTTTAGATGTCTCCAAATACCTATCTGACGCTATCTGGCTAGATATCCTCAGTTAGTAATTAGGACTCTATCTAGTAATTAGGTTACAGTGGTTCCGTTGTACAACATACCCCGTAGTTGTTGTCCTTAACAATATAAGTACCTACCAGGGAAGACGGAAACCTTGATGGTCACCGAGGTATGCAGTGGCCTTTGCAGCGCCAATTAACGGGTTATTATCCATCGATTGGCTAATGAACGGTTAAACCTAAGGAGTATGGAATAAATAATAGTGCTAGGTATTAGTAATTAAATCGGGTAGACTGTTCAGTGCGGCTATTATGTGTGAAAAATCTATTGATACGAATAATATTTATGAAAATTTGTTTAGCCTTAACACTAAACAAAACATCTTGAACTACAAATTTGATCCGCTTGCAAGGGTCTAAACAGCAAGCCGAAAAGTTCTATTAGCGACTCAGCTTATATTTAGATACAACTCCCAACCATCATCGGTTGGACCGCGGTCCCCAGGATGATACCACCCAGCCCGGAGGAAGATCTTCCTATACAAGTGGCATACCATAGATCAGTACCCTTAGCACGAACAGCTATCGAAAAAAATAACGCGCCTAAAATCATTCGATAGTGCAATTTTGTACTGGAAATTTGTACAACGCCATCTACCGCCGAATAGCGAAATTAAAATTTCCATGGATAATTCTCTATCGATTAATTTTACGCGCGTTTTTTTTCTCGATAGCTGTTCGTGCTAAGGGTACAGGGGTGGCCAAACTTATGACTTGTGAGGTTTACTTGTGTTTAAAAAAAAACTTGCGGTCGACCGCAAGGTAGAGTTTAGATGTTTTTAAGATGTTGTTTTTTCATATTTTGCTACTCAGTTTATTGAACTCTCGCGGGCTACCTATATACGTTAGTACTATTATATATTCTGTGCCTAAATCGCCTTTGCGGTCAACCTCTTGGCCATCCCTGCCATAGATGATGCTACATTTCCTACATTTCCTAAACAATTACCAGCCGCGCTTTATTATGTGTCGCGTTCGTGTCGTCTACTGTGATGTGAAAAGAAAGAGATAGCACCAACTTGAATTAAGCATTAAAACTAATTGACGTCTCTTAAATGTCAAATCCATGCATAATACCCCTTTTTAATATACTATATCTATGGCATCATACGATACGAATAGTTTTTTGGACATAACACTACCTAATAGGGAAGTTTTTTTTTTTATTTTCTTTACAAAACATCACATAGTTGCAATGAAACCCAGTAATATATTTTTTCAAATATCTCTGAACCTATCAAAAACGCCCAGTTGTAGATATTTTAGAACAACATTAGACTACTAATTATAGTAGACTAATTTAGTCCAGTCTCGTTTGAAAAAAAGGAGCTATAGGTAATCATCATTAGGTATACTTAAACTAGCAAAATATAATCTTGGTACTTTTTAGAATAGGATGTACGGAGTGTGCAAAGTATTGACGTAAGCGGATAAAACAAGTAAACATACAAACGTCATTTTGTGCTCACAATCACAAACAGTGTCATGTTTTGTTGCACAAATGATTGTGTTGGATACACTGAAATCGTTGTCTTTGGATAAATTAGTTCTTATCAACTGCTGTATATAGCTTTTCTATCGTTCAAAAGTGATATTAAAAAAAAGTTTTATAGGAAGGTCGCATTCGAAAACATTGGAATAGGGAATTGTAAATTTTTGCATCACCTGCCAAAGATTTATTTGCCTCCTGCCCCCCTACCATGACTGTCATAAGTAATATCGAAGCAATGTTGTAAATGAGATGGCGCTATACGCGATGTATAGCTCGGTCCTTATAACAACATTGCTTTAAGGTTGCTGTAAGAGCTCAGAGTACGGCCTCTGGAGGCAATTTTGACATAATAATATAAACATCTACGTCGAGATGAATAATAACAGAAGTTATCTGGATTTTCGTAATCAGGAAAAACGAGATAAACTCTGTCTAATTTGGCGCCGGCTGGTGAGTTCATTCAGTTTAAGGGTACCAATACCATTAAATGAAACGGATTTTGGAGCGTTCTGTACCAAAGTTTGGGAACCACTGGTCCAATGTCAGCTGTGATTCATTGATTGCCAGTTGCTTTGACTCCCACTTCAAAGATAATTGCTCTAGATAACCTAATGTCCACTGTTTATGATTTATTTATAATTAGATAATTGCCGTAAACGATTAATAATATAGAGAATGAGTCTTTACAAAGTGCACAAATTAAAATGAGTGAAACTATGCTTGCTTTTATCGACGGTAAAATAAAAAAGATTTTTAATACTTATTTTTATTTTTAAGTGTTATTGGTTTCAATGTACTTATTTATTTTCTGGAACAAATAAATATTTGTTATTATTATTATTATTTTATGGATTTTTTAATTTCTTGTTTGCTACTGTGAACAAAACTTTGTAACTATTGAACTAAACGATCTATTGCTATGGAACAAATTTAATAATGATTGGAAATAATAGGGCAAATAAATTCAATGTTTATGAAGAAAACCCACAAAAAGATGCATTTTTATCAACAAAAAAACAGATTTTTATTTATTTAATATTTTTATAACAAAAATTTTTTTACAATGAAGTTATTTTATATTTTCCCGCCATTAAAATTAAGCATAGTTTCACTCATTTTAATATGTCCACTTTATGAAGACTCGCACTGTATTGCTGCCAATTTACATCTTGATAATATTAATTATGTAGGGAAACGACATCGCTATGACTTTGTTTTAACTTGACAAATTAGTGCTATAGCACCTAACGGAAACAGAAGAATTTTCATTAAAATTTAAAAGAAAATACATTTTCTCCGAATTTAAATTGACTGGGTTTTGTAAACTATCATGACAGGCTGAAGTGCCGTCTACAACTAACGTATCAACGTTAGTTGTAGACGGCATGTATGAATCATCATACATAAATCAAAATCAAGTAGTTTTTTGTTCTTAATTCCAAAACTACTAATCACTTACGGGCACGGCACTCGTCACAGTGATAGATAACATTTGCCGAATAAAATAAACATAACTTATCTACAAACTTATACCGCGTCTGTCTATAATGAAGACTCCGTTCATTGACCATAATATTTTAAATATAGGTCAGTATGGTCTGTGTCACTAACCGACAGAAAGTTAAAGTTCAGACTTTCAATAAATCATGATATACTCGTACTTCCTTATTATTTTTATCTAAAAATTGTTTAGCAAATTTCATTCGTCAAAACTTTGTGATGAATTGCAAAGGGAGCACACAATGTCCATGTTCCAAAATTGGTACATCCATCAATGTCCCGATCATTCGGACAGGAGCGAGCATCGGCGGCATCGCCTCGCTCGGCCGATTGGCCCGTCATACAAAAAGGACAACAATGGAACAATCAAGATCAATCAACATAACACGGGCTCTATCTAAGTCTGTAGCTGGTAGAAAGTGGTCACGCGATATAATATATGATTTATAACATCGGATAACAGTTTTAGATTTATAAAAATGGACTTTTCTAAAGCCTGAGTACAAAACTATGTGGAACCTAATTAGGGTATATTTTTGATTAAAACTTTAGGAAAATTTCCTGTAGTTTGAAGTTTGACCTTTTTAGGTCTCTGGGGAGTTTGATAAAAACACTTATTGTTCTTAGAAAAATCTTAGGTAAATATTTAGGTAATTGTAATAAGTTGTTTGATACTTGTTTTTGTTAGTGAATTTTCATTACCTAACTAGAGCAGAAATATGTAATTTCACCATGAAAATAACAACTTTAATAAAAGTACGAAATCGTCGTAAATTTTTGGTCGAAAACAAGCCCACGTCCACGCCCACGGTCCACGTGCAGTTAGGTCTTGTTTACCAACGCATCGTTTAGAAATCCGGTGACATCGGCAACTTGTTTTTAAACTAGGTCCAACGCAAACAACACACGAATGCGCCTCGAACATGCCAGTAAATTATTTGCCGGATCTTTGATCATCAGCCATTTTAAATATCCCTACTGCAGGGGCACAGGTCTTCCTTATGGGTGGAAAAGGAGGTCGGGCCATCACTTACCACGCGGGCCCAATGCGGATTGGTTGGTGTTAACGACTGCAAATGCAGCTACGACTTAGCGTTGCCTTCCGAAGCACGGGATCGAGCTCGAGATAATAAAGTTTTGGTCACCCATCCTATGACGGACCCTTGCGAAAGTATCGCTGGGTCAGGCAAGGACTAACAGAAAAATAAACCTTTTTCTCTATTCTGAGAAAATAACAATTCTCCCTTCTTTAGTACCTAACTGAACGGAGAAAATAAAAACAATTAAAGAAGCTTTCCGTTTTGCAGTCCTCTTGAGTGAAAATCGAAGGTCACCCTTATTTTACTTCAAGGGAAATCGTTTCATTTTGTTTGTGTTTTATTAGTACAGAGTATCGAAATATTTCTTAATTGATTTTATATGGTAATGAATACGAATTTTGAAACGTCAAATTATATTAATTCCTCCATAAGTTTGAAAGCGCTTAAATCATAAGCCTCCAGTTAATGAGATTAATATGTTTGAAGCCTTATGTAATTCAAACCATTTTAGCAGGTTCTAGTAATTAGCCGAACGTGACGGCAGTAGTAATTATGGATTTTGATTACTTACTCATTTTGAGTTTCGTGGTAGGTAGTTGCCGAAGGAATAACTTCTCACTTTCTTTAGGTTCTACTTACAACCTAAGTGAATCATGATGAGAATAACTATTTATTTATAAAATTAAATTTAATGAAGCTACGATTTTAGCATCTAGTAATATACATTGACATAAGTAATAAAGCCTGGAAGAGATTTCTCACAATGGCGCTTTCACCTTAATTTTGATTGCTCGTTAAGTACATTTATAATGTATTGAAAATTCAAACGTTTAGATTGAAGCTAAGGCTCCATAGTTTATTTAAAAACAATAACCTCTGTAAAATATAGTTCGTCGTAGTAGTAGGCAAAAGAGCAAAAAGTGGCCACTTTTGGATACTATAGAATAGAACCTTAGCTTCAATCTCAACATTTGAAATTTTGCTACATTATGTACTCAGCGAGCAATAAATTTAATTAAGATGAAGGCGCTAGAGGGTACTAATCACCTGAAGCAAAAAGGCTGCCTTTTGTGTGTTTTTTTTCTATTTTGTTTCTCTGTAAGTAATGTGTTTTTGTGTTAATGTGCAAAAAAACTGTCTATTATTATTATTAAAGAAACTAAATATTTGCAGATCAATTCCATCGGAATTATAAGTAATTTTTAGATTTTCAATTTTCTGTCGATTCGACTGCACCAAACTAGGTGACTCGATATCATATTGCTTATTTTGCAAATTAGCAAAATAAGTGCCGATAAATGGAAAGGTAAAATCTGTGGACGTAACATTAGTTTCACTTCGAACATCTCTGTCTCTCGCGGCGGTGAGGCAGTCGTTGGAGAGAGTAGGCGAACGAGAATTGGTGGTAAGGCTGCGAATCGGCGAGTCGAGAGTCTCCGGCGGCCGGCGAGCCCAGCAGCACAGCAGTCGCCGCCGACGAGCCGGCGGATCAGTCGTACGCCACACTCATACACTGCGCGCTCACCGCACTCATTGTAAACAAAACGGTACCAATTGACAGAAACACGCATTATCTTCAATTAAAACATCGTTACTGATAACCCTCGGCTTCCGTAAACAATCTATAGCGCCGGCCGTAGTGATTTACAAGTTGCAAAGGTTCGGCTTGTGATTATAGTGAAAGGAGCTCATAAGTTTGTGGTTAAAAAGTGGTTTAGTGCATCTGTGTAGTGATCGGTGGTGGCTGCATGTGTGTCGGTGTGCCAGCATGCTTGGTGGCCGACGCTGCCAGCGGCCAGTGGCCAGCTGAGGCACGCAGCACACAGCATACCGCTACGGACACTTCGCGCCATTTCACTGTTGATGTTCTCAATATTTTGAATAACTAAGTAAGTACATTAAATAAGTAGGTAAACAAAATGTATACAAGCAGATAGCAAACACAGTCACTGAGAGTAAACAAAAAAAAACCAAGTAAATTTAAAAGATTCTACGGAAATATAACAAAAAAACCACCGTAGCCCGCACCTTCAGATTTAACGCCATTTTGCACTTTATGTGAAAAAATAATAATACTTCATCACTTCATCTTCAGCGGTGTCGCACAAGGCATAACATTAAGACCGCTACTTTTCTATTACTCTGATACTAATCTATAGACGAGTAAGTAATGACTTGAACAAAACTTGCAATTTTCAAATGCTTCTAACTAATATTATGTTCACAGGCAATTTGTAGTATAAACTAATTTTTAATGCACCAAAACTACACTAAAACTTCATTTAAGATTATAATACTACATATTAAATACTATAAATTACATGTGAATATAATATTAGTCTTGAGCGCAGCGAAAATTTTTCTTTGTCTATGATATTAGTTGCTTATTAGAAGCTTTTGAAAGTTGCAAGTTTTACTCAAGTAGGTACTTAAATGCAGTATGAATTGGTTGTCTGACTGCTTATGTCATACTTATAAATAGACGTATTGTCTGGCGTACCTGTGAAATGTATTCATCTGTCACAAATTTCTCCGCCGAACGATCCTTCTCCTACCTACATACCTAGTGCTCGTTAGGGTTGCCAACTTTTTTTGCATCAAATCTTTATCAAATATAGTACTTATTTACAAAATTATTACATTTAAAAATATAGTAGATGGCGAAAACGTTTAAAAAGTAAATTATTTTAAAGCTATTAAAATAATTAGAGGTTAAAGTATGAAACTGCCGTTCTGTATGGAGAATTTTGAAGAAGTTGCATTTTCCATACTAACATATTTTTCTTAATTTATTTAACAACCAATGAACATTAAGCTATTACTACGCTACATTGTTCTAAATGCATTTACGCACTTAAATGTGTTATTGCCACATTATGCCACATAGTGTTAAGTGAAAGAAATATTTTTGTTGCTGATGGTTGACCGTCATGATCATAATTCGAAAATAATAACAAGCAACTGAAGTAAGTATACTTTAACACCATAGAAATATTATGAGGGTCTCTGTGTGTGAGAAAAAAAATCGGCAACATCGACAATTTTGTAAGTATGCAATTGCATTTCTTAGTTATTTTTTTTACTTGAAGAAATATAGTAGTCGAGCCGTCGATATAGTAGGAGCACTAGGGTTGTACAATATAATATAGTAATATTATATTGTACAACCCTAGGGCTCGTTGACGTAGCGTAGATTATTGATACTATTTGTACCTGGCTTCAAAGAAGATGCTATCGGATCGTATTGTTTATGTTTCTACGAACCTCTGCAACTCACTCGAGAACATGACAGCAGGAGGGCATCATGTCATGTTTTATTTTTATTTTATATACATACATAAGTACATACATGTTGCAATGTTTAAAGCTAGCAGTTAAAAAAGGTCAAGATAAAGCGTTTATGAAGATTTTCCGAACGTCCACGCGGACGAAGTCGAGGGCGAAAGCTAGTACTTTATAGTTTTAACCTATAATAAGATTTTACATAAATCAATCAATATAATTTAAAAAATATATATATTTTTTTATAACATCATCTTATAAACACAGACTAAGACGTTTTTCAAAAGTTTTTTTTTGTTTTCTTTGCTGGATTATGTACAAAGCTACATACCTAATAAGTATCTTATTTCGTTAATTGTTACGATATTAGTTTGATGAATGGTGGTAGAGTAAAAACTAGACGATTTAAAAAATCATCTTAATAGTTTCTAGTTTATAGATATTTCCAATATAGCTTCCTTCCGACACAACTTCGTCGCGTGGAATTACGATTCCCATGAGAAATTCTGTAATATAATTATGTAGCTTAAATGACTTCTTAGTGCAGTTTTGGTCTATTTACGGTTAATTTATACTATAAAATACGTGTGAATATAATATTAGAAGCATTTGAAAATTGCAAGTTTTACTCAAGTCATTACTTACTCGTCTATAGATACGGGGGTAAGTATCACTTACCTACTCAGACCGGCTAGGTAAAAAATACTTACTTTTAGTTAGGTGTAGGTTCCTTGATAAAATATATTTTTTAACAAGATAACTATTTAACTTGATGAAATTTGATTGGGGAGAAACAAAATTACACACATCACATGGAGCATGGAGATGCTCTCGGTAGTAAATGTCTAGTCTGGTCACCCATCCTATGAAAAGATTGCAAAACTTGCTTAGTATTAATTTACTTAAGTCGAAGGCGCTACCTATCCATTGCGCCACTACGTTCGAGCTGCTACGCACCTTAAATTCCATTAAGCACTTAACATTATCTCTGTCTTCTAAAACACTATAGTTAATAATAATATCACTCATGATTGTTTGGTACCGTAAAAGACCTTATTAAAGTGGCAATCTAATGTCAATTATTATACAAACAAAACACTAACACCTTTTCACAAACAACACTCAAACGACCCTTGACTACATTACTGCGTCGAAATAGAGCTGTGTGATTGGTTCGTTTGTTTTACGTGTGATTGGTTCGTGGAAGACACTGTGAGACCTCATAGTATCGTTTGTGAATACGGGTGTAAGTACTTACAATTAGGTAAATTACCTTTCTGACAACAAGATGTTCACGCTACAGTAACAATGATACATTATTTGCATTCAAATTCGAACTTATTTATTTCTCGGTTCTTTTCTCTTTCTCTTTATTATGAATATTAATTCTATTAGAGACAATTAATATTCATATTAAAAAAACCATTAGTATTTATTAGTAAGGGTGTTAAAAATCATTTTCACATTTTTCTTCTACAAAACGTTAAAATGTAATTTTCTAAATGGTTTCAACTCGACTAGGTAACCACGACTTTATAAACAACGTTAATGGAAGTTGGAAGGATGAACACTAAACATTATTTATTCGCAACAATCAGCGAACTTCGTGTGCCGGCAGATTCCTTGTAATTGGATATTCTTGACACTCGATCACGTATCTTTGCGTGTATGGCGCACTCCATACAGATGAGTGACACGTGCATCGCCACAAAAACAGTAGGACTGAGGCAAATACACTTAAGGTGGCACCCTGAGCGAAAGTGGCGCCCCGCGGTGAATTTTATTTAATATTATTATTCTAATACACAATTTTAATAATGTTTTACGTGGAATTTTTAGGGCCTACAGTCTAGTATGTTTAGACGGTATCGTTACATTCCCTCGTAGTCACTGCTAGAAGTAGATAGCAAAACTGCTAAAAGTGGCCGTTTTTGACACATTTGCTATCTACTTTTACGAATGACTACGAGGGCATGTAGTGATACCTTCTAAAAATACTAGACCATGGGCCCTAGAAACTCCACGTAAAACATCCATTAATTCTCGAGACCGGAAGGAAATAAGATTTGTGTAAAACGTGTTAATAATAAGTATTAACTTGATGAACAGAAATAATTCTTATAAAACATTGCCACTCGATCTGAAAATCGTCGATCGAGCCGTGCCTTCTCGAAGTGTCAAGTAGTGGACACTTATAGAATGAGGGTCATGGACACAAACAAATATCCAGCCAGCAAAAAAAAACTTCCAGAACCTTATGAACTCGCTACTTCAACTCATTATTCGATGAAGTTGGTATAAGCAGTAGAGTTTGCGTTTATTTATTTTGTAATAAGTACGTTTTACCGTTTTATGTTTGTTTTTTCATAAGTTCTAAACGATTTGACACTTTATATAGGTACTTACCTAAATACATTTTTACTTCGTCTATTCGAATACTAATATTCGTGGACATTATTAAGGAGTCATAATAGGAAAACATGGTTTGCGCGGGCCATATTTTTATATATAGAAAACGTAAAGTTGTAGCCACAAAAAAAACAAACTTCAAGCTAAAGAGATTATCTAGTAGCTACAAGTATTAAATTGCGTATAAACCTCACAGATGATTGTAAAAAAAACAGAATATCACCAAAAGCGCTTGTCGCGGGTCATATTTTTGGCGTAAATAACAGCAGAAACGTATTGAATTCTACATCAAAATACACTTTAACGTACTGTGCAGTTGCTGCAATAACTTTTTTTCAAGAAATATAATTGTGCTAAAGATTATGATGAAAAAACAACGAAAAACATCGAAAAAGTGCAGAAGCGAGGTTATTTTCCATACTCTTTACACGTAAAAAAAGGCAGAGACAAATGATTTCGCGTAACGGAGCCTTAACATCCAAAATTATGCAAGATTTACCTACAACAAAAAAGAGTTAAGTTTGACAATGTTATTTTGGGAATTAAAATAAAAACAATTAGGCACAGTACAACTACTTCACAAATATTTTTAAACAGAAACATTAGCATACATACCGGAACATGAATTAGATGTTTGTTTTTGCACAACATAGAAGGTTTTTGTCTAATAAATATTTAAGCTTTGTAGGTACTAGAGTTTTTAAATCTTTGCCCTTCATGTCTCACGAAGGACATTTTGATAATTTTGAAATTAGTTTTAGTTAGAAGCACGTGGCTTTGAGAATTGATTTGTTATAATAAATTGCAAACTTAGCAGCTAGCTTAGCTTTTATTTACTTTTATATAATTGACTGAAAGCACCTAACTACTTAGATTTATTAATTATTTAAAAGTGTGATCAGAGTAATGTTCGTAAGTACCTAAATAAAAAGAAAAGTATTATATCAGTATAATGTGGTATTATTGTATCCAAAGTTAGCGAGGAATATTTAGAATTCCACATTATAGTACCTATATAAAACGTTTTAAAAAACGTTTTTCTATTCTATTCTATTCTATTCTATTCTATTCTATTCTATTCTATTCTATTCCTATATTGTGTCCACGTGAGGTGATGAAATAAAGATTATTTACCTGTGAATTTGTAGGTATTAAATATTACTTGGTTGCGTTTCTCCTTAGAAAGCGCTAATAAATTAATAAATAATAATTTTGATCACTAGTTAACATATTATCTGCTTTTCCCACCCCTATGACCTTTTCTCTTCACACAGGTACAAAGACAGTCTCCCAGACTCCATTAGGAAATCTCTTAGTAAATTCACTATCAAAAGGCAAGTCACGAACTTGCCGTATCTTTGAGAAGCCCTTATCTAAACCTAAATCATCATAATTATTTCCCTTCTGATGTTTCTGTTGTGTTATTTATTAAATTGTGTCAAGAACTGTAAAGTTTAAGTTATGTATTTAGTTGTCATATCGCTTTATCCAAGACTTGACTTTACGTTAATGATTTTTATCCTAATAGCACAGAATAAATAAGTTTGAGTTGCACCAAAACGCTGTCAAAGTTAAAGTTATCGTCAAATGATAATGCTACCTTTGGTCACGTCAAACTTATCAAAGGACATCATGCTGCCTGGCAACCTCTTTTTTTGGCTAACTTGTGCTTAACCGGTACTTTAACAAGCTTGTTGTTGTTAAAGTTAGATGGTGCAACTGAGCCTAATAGTTTGATCAATGAATAGGGGTAACAATAAAATCTTACCACAAACAAAGTTATAAGTCACTTCGAATATTCGTTATAGTTAGGTAGCGGAGTATTTATTTATGATTTTGTTTCCGTGAAAGTACGGAAATCGCCAAAGATAAGCTGAGTACGCGAGGAAACTTGCACGTGATTTACACCATTTTCCTTTTCCTCAGTTTATTAGAGAGAATTTATATAAATCTTTTGTGTACCTACGGTGTACGAGGGTTTGGATAAAATATTTTTAAAGTTATGATGGAAATATTCTAAAAGGATTACCTGCCGTCATAGAGATGACTAGAGAAATTGATTATGCGTACTTATAAATTTTTGAACTTTAAGGGTCCTATGCCATTTTTTTTTTGTCGAAACTTGGATTTTGCTAATTTAAGCGATACAAATACAACCTAGAGAAACTTTTGGGGCTCCAAAATAAATACATTTATGTAGGTGTGTCGGCGACAAAAAGTAAATGATGATTCACTGAAAAGTTATGAGGTTAGAAATGAAAATGAAAGTTAATGAACGATTTCTCAGAGTTAACTTTGAACATAATACAGAAAGACAAACAAGTACAAACAACAACTAAAAGTTTGAAATTTGATTTTCTTATGAAGTAAAGAATATTTTGATATAAATTTTACGTAATAATATTAATGTATCTAGGAGATTAATTCACACAGTTAATTCTGTCTGAGCGTTTTTACTAGTTTTATGGTTTTTGATTGGGTTTTTTTTACATATTCCATACATATTTCAAAATTCCGAGGCCGCTACGAACTAAACGTTTGTACATTCGTAACTAGTAGCCGTTAAAAAGTGTTTTATTTCATGTCTAGTGAGCACTTAAGCTTGAGAAGTGAATATAGCTATCCTATTTTGTTGAGAGGATTATATTTAATTTTGTAAGTTTAGTGGTATTGACAAGCCCCCCTACAATGACTGACAAAAGTAATATCGAAGCAATGTTGTGATTGAGATGGCGTAGCTCTGTCCATATAATAACATTACTTTGAGGTTGTTATAAGAGCTCAGAGTACGGCCTCAGTACTCGAATTTATCTTTATACAACTTGTTACAAAAAATACCGAATGCCGAATATTGGTAGATAGGGATGACCCATCAAACTGGCCAACTTTTAGTATGGGTCCAACTCTGAAATCGTGAAAAAAATAGCTGTTTCATACATTTTGATATTTTTCGTTTTTTTGTATGAAACTGTTGTTTTTTTAGCGATTTCAGAGTTGGTCCCATACAAAAAGCTGTTCAGTTTGATGGTCTCTCTACCATATTAGGTTTTTTTTGTGACACGTTGTAGAGAGAGTTTAAATAAAAACCATACAAATATGTCATTCACCTAACGGAATAATATTTTTTGATGTCAACTAATGTAGAATATGTAGTTTTTAAAAATCCACTTAGATTGATGTAGTATGTTTGCCGTCGCTGAATAAACAAACAAACACTCTCTAACTAAGAGATTGCACGTAGAGCGGAGGCGAACTGCACCAGAAAGTGTTTTAACGTTGATTTTCAGGGTTCCACTCCTCAATACGAAAATAAACTATTCACTCACAGATTTTAACTAAACATAAACACAATTAAACTAAACGGCGGTACTTTTATAGATTGAATTTTCAAAAATGCAATAGCTCCCCTTAACACAATCAAACGATTCAAATTATGAAAGTGAAGCTAATTTCACTAAGCCTTTGGTGGACCTTAACCATCAATATAATATGGTAATAATAATAAAGCGTACTAATAATAATAATATAAATGGTAATAATATTAATAATATATGGTTGAGATAGTACAGTTTGGTATAAGGCACACGTTTGCAACCCTGTAGCTGTATTTCGTGAAACTTTTGAACACATTAAAAAGTTACCTTGACCTTGGTAACCTTTATAAAAAATATTTATCTAAATACATATTGGGTTAATGTCCTCCTCACAACAAATCTAAATCCTGAATGCCAGCTATGTTTGAGTTAGCTTATTTGCTTGGTAATAATTATACTAACTGAATATAAATAATTTAAAAGAAAAATATTAATATTCGATGCAATCATAAAAAGAAAGATTTTGGCCTTCGCTTAAATCACTGTCGCTAATTCCAGTTCACAGTAAAATCAGCTATTTATTTTTCCCATGAACTGTCAAACTTCAAATTCATAAAATCTCGTAAAAGTTAAATGCCTAAACGTGATATCTCCAAACAATTAATTATTTACAAAAAAATCACGAACAAAAAGTTAAGATTTGAAATAATAGGCAGTAAGATCTTAAACATCAAGGAATAAGAGAAGAAATGAACTTTTTATATCTACATTGATGACGCCAAAGCAATAATCCTGTTAATACTTCGATCTTCGATCCGTGTAGAATGTATCGGTTGCTCGTGCAGGTAATTGTTACGCGAGAACGTCGTGTATCAAATCATGGCGGCTCGACACCTCTAACGAAAGGTCGTCGGTAAAGGGCGTTGAACGATGTATGTTTCTTTAGGATATCCAACTGGAAAAGTGCTACGTGCAATGTAGGTCTAGGTACACTCACAGACTCAATTAACCACCTCGCTATTTTCATATAATACCAACACCCTCAAAATAACAAATTCTTTAGACCTTTCGAATAAAAATATCAAATTAGTATGGGCCTCTAAATTTATTCGAAAATAGGGAAAGATATATTAATAGTATACTATAAAATTAATGGGAACGTATACGTGGTATGTACGAACACTGTTTCTCCCGCGCCACAACCCGTCAAAATCTCTGCCTCAATCACATTTCTTTGCAACGCTATGTAACTTTAGATTGAGTTCCATTACACAATCTTGGGTGTTTACTTGTTTATATGCACCCACAATAATTACCTAAAAACTTCAACAATGGAACGGAATCTAAAAACATAAAAGAAATGAATGAGCCATTAACATTGCAAAAGTGGATGCCGTAAAACAGGTAATTGTTGCAAAGCAGTGTTTACGGATTCTAGGATTCTAGATTCTACAAATATTTTTTCCACTTCCCGTGTGATCCCACGCTTTTTATGCAAGAACTTTTTCCTACGTTTCTGATTATATTACAACACCTTATTTTTAGATCATCTTGTTTTCTTCAGTTTAATTGTATTGGGTATTTTCCTTCTTTGATTTTTATGACGTACCTATATGAACAAATGATTTTGCGCCCATTGAATTTTTTCTCTCGCAATGGTAATTTTTTTGGAAATCATTATGAGCTTTAAATAGCTTTAAATGCACATTTGTACCATGTGGCTTTTTGAAGTAAGATTATAATTTAAGGTAATATTACCTAGGCCAGAATTAGTAGCTTTATAACGTTTGAAGTAATATCGAACGCGTTGTTACACTGCGTCGCGTTGCTCGCGATCAATTAAATTTGAGGATTTTCTTTATTTTCAAAACAAAAATACGTATTTGAAGGAACAATAATATCTACTTATATCAATTTAGTCGAATATCTACAGACTTAAAAATCAGCTAAAACAAGGCGTATGGATTTTTTTTTGTACATTAATGATGAAATAATTGAATTTAAAATTTAAAACTATTAATCTTTCTCCGTAAAAGGTATATCAATAATATAACATATATAGTTTTTGGAAGACGTAATAATTTCAACTTTTTGGGATAAATAATTAGCTCCTAAATATTGTCAGTCTGGTCTCTGTAATTCCCTTTAACGTTCCAGCTTTGTCCTGGCATGTGTCAAAGGTCACGGTTACCGGATTACATAACAACAAAAGAGATATCTCCCCATAAAACCAGACAAGGGCTAGTTGGACTCGCCCACCGAGAGTTCCGTACAAATTTGTAAGTAGGTGACGTTAATAAATACTGACTATTTTTTAGAATTTAATTACAAATGTATAGTTTTTAGATTTTTCCCTGTACTTGTAATATAAGACACGACATAGTTCTAGGTCAACGGGAAGTTCCCTTGAATTTTGGTTCTCTTGAAAGTGTCGAAATAAGCGTTTTTACGGCATAAACGGCCGTATCTTTTTTTTTTTTCAAAAACAGATACGGCCGAAGTTTGATTTTTTCACAGCTTCAAGGGACCGTAGATCTGAGTATACCTATGGTTTTAATTTCAATTTGATACCTCCACGCATTCCCGAGATGTCTTGACAGATAGACAGACAAACGGACAACAAAGTGATCCTTTAAGAGCGTTTATGCGCTACACTAGCGCCGCCAATGGAAAAAAAATCGTAGTGCTTAAATAAAGACGAAATTGTGAATTGTGTCTCCGAAAAAGCTTTGTTGTACTTTCTATCGTTTAAACATTTTATAACCTGTCGTTTAGTTTATTGCTAAAAGTGGCCACTTTTAGCAATAAAACTCCATTTAACTAAACGACAGGCTAGAAAATATTTTTAAAGCGATAGAAAGTACAACAAAGCTTTTTCAGAGTACACTACAAGAACACAATTCACAATTTCGTCTTTACTTAAGCACTACGATTTTTTTTCCATTGGCGGCGCTAGTATAGCGTATAAAGCCTCTTAAGCGTTCCGTTTTTTTCATTTTAAGGTACGGAACCCTAAAAACGAGTCCGTCTTCAAGCCGAAACACGACTGTATAGAATAGATATCTAATTGAAGGTAACCTCTTATCGTCCCTTTTGATGTCTATGGTATAGTTTTGGTGAGACTGTTTGTCACAGAACATACATTAGATAGAAGAGCCGCTTGGAACAAATCGCATTTTCCGTGCACACACACTTCTACATTACATACAGGCAACTTCATAAAAACAAAACCGTAACGTTGTCATTAATTAGTTAGGTTATATCATTAGGAACCTCAAAATTTTGGAAAAGCTTTAGAATTCTCATCTAAATTGTCCAAGATTGGCATCCTAGGCTCCCTATACATTAGCTTTAGACAATTTTAATAAAACTAAAGTGAGTATTTTTCTGTAAACGAAACTGAAACGGTGACGATTTGGTTTTGGTTTTTATCATTGAAAATTAATGCGATTGGGCCTCAGCACAAAATGACGGTGTTTTCGAATACGGCCTAGCAGCGCACCACTGTCTAGCTAGAAATTACACTTTATTTGTGGTGTTGAAGTCTTGTGTATAATATAGGTTACTATGGATACATGTATACACTATCGGTAATTTACTCGACCTTGCATTTGTAGTTTTTCTTACAAGTTTTATGGACATACTTTTATGAAATTAAAACATTATTTTCTTTCCTATTATTCTTCTTACATTTTCACGACAAATTATATAATTTTGGAAAAAAAAAACAAAGAATAAGGTATTTTTTGAAAGTTAGCACATGTTTGCAGCCTAGTTTAGATTTAGACTCAGTCCAGACTCTCACAAAGGAGAACCAGTCTGTTAATTAATCCGCCTTATTGTCAATGTATTTTTTCTGAATAGTAATAAAGAATTTTAATTATTGTGTTATTTAAAAATATGATTTTAAAAGTGTGTTGAAAACAAAATGACGTCTAATGGAATCCATGAATATATTTTTTGCTGATTTTATATTCATTCGTACAGTTCACTTTGAGTCTCTTGAGAAAATCTTATAGGTAGCAAAGAATATAGCATCAATTCTTTCAAACTAAATTATCATTATATTCCGCCACTCTTCGTGAATCGAACAAACGCGCTAGCTACGTAATGTGTTTATAGTAAAGTACTGAATAAGTAAAGGTCATGGTTGTCGCTTTGTTGGGGTATGGGGTTCCAATAAAAACAGGGTCAGTGCTGTGTTGCGGCTGTTAGGCTCCCCTAAACATAAAGTAGGTGGTAGCTTGAACTATCAAAAGCAACGATTCAAACCTGACTTACGAAAGGGGGAACTTGGAAAATATGTTGTTTTGTTTGTCATAAAAAAAAATAAGCTTGGTGGCTAATGCCCGGCAATGGGTGTGGTTAAGCTGATGGTAATGTTTTGATGATGAAATTTAATGATATAAATGTACGAGTATACGTCACTCAATATGGGCAATGCCTCCCAAAGCTACACTCGCAAACCTGACATACAAAATGCAATAAGTTCTAGATTTAAAACCTTGGGGAGAAAGCAACTTGACGAGAATTTGTATTTTTTTTTGTGAAACCGGTAACCGCGGCTTCTCTGTTTTATTTGGAAATTTTTTCATCATTTTTTTAATGTAAGTAAAACGAATGTTGGAACATTTTTCATTTCCTTGACTCGACTAAGTAACGTTTATATTTACCTATGTAGATTCCCGAAAATGTTCATAATCATAAATCTTTATTGCTCGTGGTGCGGTATGTTTAGTAACAGGTTGAAATAAAAAAATATACGTTTTATATCCTCATATTGCACTTATCCTATCTATTCTGTGCTTTATGTAGTTTATAGGCAGGTTATGGGGAAATAAACAGTTGATTATTTGAATTAACATTTTCACAATGCTTAAAATGTAGTGGTGTTTCAGTTCTATCTAATTCATATTCGTAATTATGGATTAGTAACTCATTTGCGTTTGCTGTAGCAATTTTGGTCGCTACACTGTATAAGTTAGGTACGCACGACAGCACGTTAGGTTAAACAGTTGAACTACGAGAACAGCTCTTATTACGCACGGCATAAAGGCGGTAAAACCGCAAATGTAACTTTGTCATTTATACAAACACTGTGAAAAACATAATAAGGTAACTACGGAACCCTATTGCGCGTGGCCCGACACGCACTTGGCCGGTTTTTTATTAGGCTTAAGTGTTTTGTTTCTAGGTAGTGAAATCTTTTTGCAATCAAAATTGATTTACATTTATTTATAGGAAAAATGTATTCAAGTAAAAGCAAACTGTGTAGGAACCTAATGTCATAGATGTGTTGCTTAGCGGGTTGTCTTAGTGGGTGTTAAAGTTCAGGGCTACCGTGCCTTGTAGAAGAGTTGAATTTTGATGTAAATAAAATAACGTTTAAATATATAGTTGGATTGCTATTACTTACTACTTACATACACACACACACACACACACACACACATACACATACACACCCACACATATTACACTTACACAAACACTCTTCTTCACCACACATACACAGTTAACCGAACCCGTCACAATTTATTTACACCACTTTATTTAGCACAGCCAGCACACAACGCAACCCACACACTATACATTATAATATACATAAACCAACTCCATGCAATTTGTTTGTTTGTTTATTTTATTTTATTTATTCATAAACGCACATGTTAAAACTTAGAAAATGGTTACCTATATACCTAGTTTAGCAGTTACTTGTTACTAAACAATGTAAAATTGAAACAACAAAATGTATCTTTTGTAATCTTAGAAGGAGCGGTGGCTCTTAACACAGGTATTTTATACTTAATAAAGGGGCCTCAGCCATATGTTATGTACTCTTTGTACTTAAAAGATACTGAATGAATATTTTTTCATTTTTTTCATTTTTTACTACGGCATTTATGGAAAGTTAAAATTTTTTTATATGTTGTTTATTTTTTTGCTTAACAATGTGCCTACCTAACCTTAATTAACTTCAATTTTTAAGAATCTTATCTTATTCAAGAGAAAATGAGTTATGTTAGGTATTGGAAAAAGACTAACGAAAAATGACGCAGTGTACCTACCTAATAAGTTTATGCAAAATATTTTACCTTACGAATTTTTTTATTAAGGCGAGGCCAGTTCACGAAATTTACTCTTTCACTATGTCTTTAGAATAAGGTTGAATATTGCATATCTTTAATTGACGCTTAGCCAGAAATTTGTACATTTTTATTGATTTCTGAAATACTGGATCATTTATTAAAAATGTACTCGGTTATTGTGTTAGATCGATAAAAAAGCTATCCTTTTTGCATAAAAAATCATATCACTGTCGTTGAAAATTACGAAATCTGACGATTTGAAATTTATTTTTATAAGTTATTATGGTGTTATTCAGGATTTTTTTACAGAGTTACCATGCCATTTTTCAATATTCTGTTCGGTTAATTTGCTTCTTTGTTTCTTTTTCAGTCTACAGTAATTTTTGTGAAGTAGAATTTTACATCAGTTCTTCACATTGGATGTTCAAAAATCAGACTTTTCATCAGATCGTGAACTGGCCTCACCTTAAGGCGTTATGAATCGGACTTACTAATAGTATGTTTGACACCAAGAATTGCAATTAACAAATATACTAGGCTAGGTAAGATGATGAAGTAAGTACCCATTTAAAACAATTTAAACTTTTGAGACCTTAGTCATGTTAAAAGAATAGTTATTAGATACATTATTTAAGATTATGTAAAACAAAGTTATCACGGCCTTATTCATAAACGCCTAATAACTAAATTTTTGCTATTGCTCCGAAAAAATGTTTTATCTTTATCATTTAGAACAAATCGTTTTATAAGCCTCCTAAAACTTTGCTTGTTTTCATGAAGAAGGCGGATAAATTGTAAATCTTCTGTAAATAATATAATATTAACCAGACCGTAGCAAAACTTTACAAGGGTTTTAGTAACGATGTTCATAATTTATTATGATTAAATTGCCTACCTTGAAAGGACCTTTATTGGTTCATTCGTCAGTTAACACGCAATGAATAAAATATTAGTGACTGATACACATTGACCACTCTTGTCATTTACTGCTCGTCGAGTTTAAAAAACGATAAATATTTAGTAATCTGTGACGATACTAACCCTCTTTCTTTGACGATGTATTTATCATATTAGTGGTGGCTAGATACAGTAACAGGTTTGAATCCTATAGTTTTATTGATATAATATAAAAACATATTGATAGCTGTGAAACCTAGTGAAAGAGTTTTTGAAATCCGTTTAGAAATGGTTGAGTTTTAAGGGTTTAAAGGAAATGCCAAGCTCAATGCAATATGTGCTTTATCACGTACGACATAAGGTTCGCGTACGTTGCGATGACGTCATAAGGACCCTCAAAATAACAGTGAGGTAACATTAGCTCGTATTCTGAGGTTTAAGAGATATCGTAAAAATTTCGCCACAGTTAATCATGTGATGCCATAAGCTTTCTGGTAAGCCACTAAACAAAAATCGTTACTGATCCTCATTAAGGACACCAGTCGATTTTCATACAAATGAGCTAACTTTGAAGCCTTGGTTCTGTGCCAAAGATTGACCTAGCTGTTATCTGATGATGGCCATCCAGGGAGTGAATGGATGAGATTCAGATCGAATTACACATCCAACTGATCTGATCAGCATTCTGAGAGATATAAGGATATGTTTTAAAAAACCTTGAAAATAGCATAAAAATGTATGGAAATCCTGAAACTGAAAACTCTGATCCTAAATAATAATAGATAAGTTCTGCGCTAGCGATTTTGCAAATTTTTTGGCGATTTTTAGTTGGTGTGACGAATTCGCTTAAATTTTTGTCTACATTTAAAATCTTTTTTGTCTGATACCTACTTAAACAAAAGTTTTTTACCTTTTTGTTTATCTGATAATACAATTATGCTCTTGTGCAGGATTTCTTTTCTTCCATAGGTAGGTACATCATTACCACATTTTATTACAAAATTAATCTCCTTAGCTAATTAATAGATCTTATCGAATGCAATTCTGAAATCAAGATAATTATTTTGGCTGAGGATCTACAACTTCACAAACAGAAACACTACGATAACCGTGCGACGTTAGTTAATATTATTGGCTAACAAATCATTGATAATCGTGATTATTTTGGATAAAATAAATAAATAGCATCACGCACTAGTTATATTGCGATAGGTTAATGAGATTGGTTAGTATCAGTTGGTCTAAAACGCAACTGGTATAAAACCCAACTGGTCTAGGTTGCGTTCAGGACAAGTTGCTACTTAGACCAGTAGCGTTTAACACCAGTTGTTACTTAGACCAGTTGCGTTTAACACCAGTTCTTACTTAGACCAGTTGCGTTTAACACCAGTTGTTACTTAGACCAGTTGCGTTTAACACCAGTTGTTACTTAGACCAGTTACGTTTAACACCAGTTCTTACTTAGACTAGTTGCGTTTAACACCAGTTGTTACTTAGACCAGTTGCGTTTAACACCAGTTGTTACTTAGACCAGTTGCGTTTAACACCAGTTGTTACTTAGACCAGTTGCGTTTAACATCAGTTGTTACTTAGACCAGTTGAGTTTAACACCAGTTGTTACTTAGACCAGTTGCGTTTAACACCAGTTGTTACTTAGACCAGTTGCGTTTAACACCAGTTGTTACTTAGACCAGTTACGTTTAACACCAGTTGTTACTTAGACCAGTTGCGTTTAACACCAGTTGTTACTTAGACCAGTTGCGTTTAACACCAGTTGTTACTTAGACCAGTTGCGTTTAACACCAGTTGTTACTTAGACCAGTTGCGTTTAACATCAGTTGTTACTTAGACTAGTTGCGTTTAACACCAGTTGTTACTTAGACCAGTTGCGTTTAACACCAGTTGTTACTTAGACCAGTTACGTTTAACACCAGTTGTTACTTAGACCAGTTGCGTTTAACATCAGTTGTTACTTAGACCAGTTGAGTTTAACACCAGTTGTTACTTAGACCAGTTGCGTTTAACACCAGTTGTTACTTAGACCAGTTGCGTTTAACACCAGTTGTTACTTAGACCAGTTACGTTTAACACCAGTTGTTACTTAGACCAGTTGCGTTTAACACCAGTTGTTACTTAGACCAGTTGCGTTTAACACCAGTTGTTACTTAGACCAGTTGCGTTTAACACCAGTTGTTACTTAGACCAGTTGCGTTTAACATCAGTTGTTACTTAGACTAGTTGCGTTTAACACCAGTTGTTACTTAGACCAGTTGCGTTTAACACCAGTTGTTACTTAGACCAGTTACGTTTAACACCAGTTGTTACTTAGACCAGTTGCGTTTAACACCAGTTGTTACTTAGACCAGTTGCGTTTAACACCAGTTGTTACTTAGACTAGTTGCGTTTAACACCAGTTGTTACTTAGACCAGTTGCGTTTAACACCAGTTGTTACTTAGACCAGTTGCGTTTAACACCAGTTGTTACTTAGACCAGTTGCGTTTAACACCAGTTGTTACTTAGACCAGTTGAGTTTAACACCAGTTGTTACTTAGACCAGTTGCGTTTAACACCAGTTGTTACTTAGACCAGTTGCGTTTAACACCAGTTGTTACTTAGACCAGTTACGTTTAACACCAGTTGTTACTTAGACCAGTTGCGTTTAACACCAGTTGTTACTTAGACCAGTTGCGTTTAACACCAGTTGTTACTTAGACCAGTTGCGTTTAACACCAGTTGTTACTTAGACCAGTTACGTTTAACACCAGTTGTTACTTAGACCAGTTGCGTTTAACACCAGTTGTTACTTAGACCAGTTACGTTTAACACCAGTTGTTACTTAGACCAGTTGCGTTTAACACCAGTTGTTACTTAGACCAGTTACGTTTAACACCAGTTGTTACTTAGACCAGTTGCGTTTAACACCAGTTGTTACTTAGACCAGTTGCGTTTAACACCAGTTGTTACTTAGACCAGTTGCGTTTAACACCAGTTGTTACTTAGACCAGTTGCGTTTAACACCAGTTGTTACTTAGACCAGTTACGTTAAACACCAGTTGTTACTTAGACCAGTTGCGTTTAACACCAGTTGTTACTTAGACCAATTGCGTTTAACACCAGTTGTTACTTAGACCAGTTGCGTTTAACACCAGTTGTTACTTAGACCAGTTGCGTTTAACATCAGTTGTTACTTAGACTAGTTGCGTTTAACACCAGTTGTTACTTAGACCAGTTGCGTTTAACACCTGTTGTTACTTAGACCAGTTACGTTTAACACCAGTTGTTACTTAGACCAGTTGCGTTTAACATCAGTTGTTACTTAGACCAGTTGAGTTTAACACCAGTTGTTACTTAGACCAGTTGCGTTTAACACCAGTTGTTACTTAGACCAGTTGCGTTTAACACCAGTTGTTACTTAGACCAGTTACGTTTAACACCAGTTGTTACTTAGACCAGTTGCGTTTAACACCAGTTGTTACTTAGACCAGTTGCGTTTAACACCAGTTGTTACTTAGACCAGTTGCGTTTAACACCAGTTGTTACTTAGACCAGTTGCGTTTAACATCAGTTGTTACTTAGACTAGTTGCGTTTAACACCAGTTGTTACTTAGACCAGTTGCGTTTAACACCAGTTGTTACTTAGACCAGTTACGTTTAACACCAGTTGTTACTTAGACCAGTTGCGTTTAACACCAGTTGTTACTTAGACCAGTTGCGTTTAACACCAGTTGTTACTTAGACTAGTTGCGTTTAACACCAGTTGTTACTTAGACCAGTTGCGTTTAACACCAGTTGTTACTTAGACCAGTTGCGTTTAACACCAGTTGTTACTTAGACCAGTTGCGTTTAACACCAGTTGTTACTTAGACCAGTTGAGTTTAACACCAGTTGTTACTTAGACCAGTTGCGTTTAACACCAGTTGTTACTTAGACCAGTTGCGTTTAACACCAGTTGTTACTTAGACCAGTTACGTTTAACACCAGTTGTTACTTAGACCAGTTGCGTTTAACACCAGTTGTTACTTAGACCAGTTGCGTTTAACACCAGTTGTTACTTAGACCAGTTGCGTTTAACACCAGTTGTTACTTAGACCAGTTGCGTTTAACACCAGTTGTTACTTAGACCAGTTGCGTTTAACACCAGTTGTTACTTAGACCAGTTGCGTTTAACACCAGTTGTTACTTAGACCAGTTGCGTTTAACATCAGTTGTTACTTAGACTAGTTGCGTTTAACACCAGTTGTTACTTAGACCAGTTGCGTTTAACACCAGTTGTTACTTAGACCAGTTACGTTTAACACCAGTTGTTACTTAGACCAGTTGCGTTTAACACCAGTTGTTACTTAGACCAGTTGCGTTTAACACCAGTTGTTACTTAGACCAGTTACGTTTAACACCAGTTGTTACTTAGACCAGTTGCGTTTAACACCAGTTGTTACTTAGACCAGTTGCGTTTAACACCAGTTGTTACTTAGACCAGTTGCGTTTAACACCAGTTGTTACTTAGACTAGTTGCGTTTAACACCAGTTGTTACTTAGACCAGTTGCATTTAACACCAGTTGTTACTTAGACCAGTTGCGTTTAACACCAGTTGTTACTTAGACCAGTTGCGTTTAACATCAGTTGTTACTTAGACCAGTTGAGTTTAACACCAGTTGTTACTTAGACCAGTTGCGTTTAACACCAGTTGTTACTTAGACCAGTTGCGTTTAACACCAGTTGTTACTTATACCAGTAGCGTTTAACACCAGTTGTTACTTAGACCAGTTGCGTTTAACATCAGTTGTTACTTAGACCAGTTGAGTTTAACACCAGTTGTTACTTAGACCAGTTGCGTTTAACACCAGTTGTTACTTAGACCAGTTGCGTTTAACACCAGTTGTTACTTAGACCAGTTACGTTTAACACCAGTTGTTACTTAGACCAGTTGCGTTTAACACCAGTTGTTACTTAGACCAGTTGCGTTTAACACCAGTTGTTACTTAGACCAGTTGCGTTTAACACCAGTTGTTACTTAGACCAGTTGCGTTTAACACCAGTTGTTACTTAGACCAGTTGCGTTTAACACCAGTTGTTACTTAGACCAGTTGCGTTTAACACCAGTTGTTACTTAGACCAGTTGCGTTTAACACCAGTTGTTACTTAGACCAGTTGCGTTTAACATCAGTTGTTACTTAGACCAGTTGAGTTTAACACCAGTTGTTACTTAGACCAGTTGCGTTTAACACCAGTTGTTACTTAGACCAGTTGAGTTTAACACCAGTTGTTACTTAGACCAGTTGCGTTTAACACCAGTTGCTACTTAGACCAGTTGCGTTTAACACCAGTTGCTACTTAGACCAGTTGCGTTTAACACCAGTTGCTACTTAGACCAGTTGCGTTTTAAAACCAACTGATACTAACTCAACGAGATAGACTTGATAAATTCCCTCAGCGCCATTAGCGGCCAGTGTCGGCTCTCAGACTTTTAAACATTTATCTTACAGTGTATCAAGTAAGTTTAGATTACAAACTGGAAAAGGCATTAATATTTATAGCCCTACCGCAGAATAAATCAGTTTTAACATTAAAGCCTTCGATCATCTATTCAAGCCAATAGGATGTCGGGCGATTTGAATATTTTATCCATGCCATTTTTACCATCTGTCTGGTGACAAATTACTGTCTGTATTTTTCCAAACCACAAGACGCTCTAATGTTCAGTAATCTAGCAGCGATTAACCGAGAGAATCGTAGCGGCTTTTTTAAATCCTTAGCATTTAAAATACTATGTATGTACCTGTAATGAAGTCAATGCATCGTTTTTTTAGGTAAGCTGTGAGCCGCATAAGTCCGCATTTCACAGAAATTTGCGTAATTTCAAAGAAGTTATCTAAAAAATGAAAGCATTATACTATTGATGTACCTAAACTTTAGTTTTAGGAAGCAAAATTCTTAAATTAGTGCCGTATAGAGAGAAAGACATAATAAATTATCTGATATTTTAAAACGAAGACAATCAGCCTGTCGATTCTGTAACTAAACTCGCATCTCACTTCGAACCTCACTTCACTTCGCGTGAATTTCTTATTAGAAATTAGCTGAATCTAAAATACTTAACCGCTTGCAAAAAGTCTTAGGTAGCTACCGTAGCTGTCTAAAATCTTTTGTGATTAAAAAAAAAACCTATGATTATCTCGTTTATGATTTAAAATTCCCGTGAAGTGAAGTGAGGTTCGAAGTGAGATGCGAGTTTGTTACAGAATCGACAGGCTGTTCAAGTGGAATTTCTGCTTGTCAGAGGTATTTTTCAGAAAAGTTTCGGCTGTAACAAATAAGAATACGACTCATATTTATTTTTTCACTTATTGTTTGTATTGTCAAGGAGTGCACTATAGAGAGAAAAATTAAAATATGTTTCAATCACAGAGAAAAAAAATATAAAAAAATGTTCAAATCGGTACACTTAGACGTGTTTTTTTACCAGTATTTAAAGATTCTAAAATCACTTTTTTATTTTTTTAGGAATAATGAGATATTTGTCTAATGTATTGCGTGTTTTGTATATTAATATATCTATTTAATAATTTAATAGGAATTTTCAAAGTTCGCCCTCATTACGGCTCGCGCAGAGGTGTTTTGATCATTTGTATTGAAAAATTAAAAAAAAACCTGCCTCTAAAAAAAAAGGAAGAAATAATATACAAATCATTAGATACGCATTATCATTGTTATAATAAAACACGTCTATTAAAGTCGGGTGGGGCTGGAGAACATCTTTCTTTTTTATTCTAAAAGCCCCACCCGACTTCAATTGACGTGTTTTATTATAACAATGATAATGCGTATCTAATGATTTGTATATTATTTCTTCCTTTTTTTAGAGGCAGGTTTTTTGAAGTCGGTTTTTTGTTTTTTAAACAATTTTTTTATTTTTTTATTTTTTTATTTTTTTATTTTTAGTGTAAGTACCTTCTGCATTAGGTAGTGTAGGTATATTATTTAGGTAGAAAAATCGGCTCAGCCAAACGTGAGATAATCGCGGAGAAACATACATACATACAAACTGAAACTTACCTCCTTTTTCGAAGTCGGTTAAAAAGACTACACAACGGTATCCCTTCCCCAACAAAAAAAATCATCTAATTCGGTTCATAAATAACAAAGTTGTCAAGTTAGTTGATTTAATATCATAGTATTTTCAGGATTACTTGTAATCTACTGAACCGATTTGAAAAAAAATTAAATGGGACCATCTCGCAAGAAAACTCAATCGAACAAAAAAAAATTATCGAAATCGGTCCATAAATGTCGAAGATACGCGCGAACAACAATAAAAAAAAAACATACAATCGAATTGAGAACCTCCTCCTTTTGATGAAGTCAGTTAAAAATGGAACGTGATGCGTATCCACACCCTTAACTAAAGCCAGACCACTATAAGTAAAATTCAAAAGCAATATTTGAGTAGCTTAGTAACAAACAGATTATTTTAGTACTTACTACAATTTGTTCAGTGTTCCGGGATTTAGCTGATATAGTATATTGTTTAGTTGAAGTAAAATTGCCCGGTATATAATTACCGGGCAAGAAAGGTATGCAATTTACTAACGGGTATTATCCGTCTTTCTCGGCCTTCCCTGTTGTATTTATTTGGAATATGTAGTTTAAGTAATTTTAAAGTAAGTATCGGATATTTTTAATTCATTCAATAATGTTCCCAAATCGAGCTAAACTCTAAAATATCGACCAAAACCTGAATTATACTTAGTTTAACAAGCCTTTTTTCACTTCCATTCCACATCAGCCTGAAACGTTGGATCTGTCGAGTATTTTTTTTATCAATCCAGTTCGTTTGACGCCATTAATCAATCTGCTATTGGCAAAAGACGGCGGAGGCTTAATGGAAGGCTGTGTATTTTTATCCTTTCAATAATTATTTAATTTTTGTTGTGACTTAGCCCTGCCGATTCTGAGAATAATAAATCTTATCTGTTAGAGATATCGCTGTTCTAAGAATGGTAATATATCTATCAAAAAATTTCGGTTCATTTTAATATATTTTGCTTCGATCATCTATACCTGAGGATATATCACGTCATACAATAACAAAGCTGAAATGTGGCACATGCCGTTTGACAAATCACGCGACACTAAATGTCAAATTGTATGACAAGTCGTGGGGGACTTTCATAGTGGGCTGCGATTTGGGGGAGTTTGAGGTGTCCCACAAATGCCATTGTCATGCAATATCCACTGGTATAGATGATCGAAGATATTTTGTCATAATAGGTATTTAAACATGTTTCGAATGACTAAATGCAATGAATTTAGCCCCAAATAAGGCAAAGGTGTACTAAGAATACTAAACAACGAGTAAAATGCGTAAATTAAAAACAATCGAGAGCAAAATATGATTGTGCGCATCACAAAGGCCTATTTAGCATCTATCAAGATTCAGGAGCTTTGGTGCATATAGAATTCATACTACCGTTGTGCCAAACGGCTTTATTATTATGATCAAAAGAATAATACAACATTTGAAATAAATGTAACATTGTTTTTCATGTAGCGCATTGAATCTATAAACAACATAATAATATATCAAACTGATGTATGGTATAGATTGCTGTGTATTTTCTGAAATCGTTTTGTTTATCATAATACATTTCCCTTAGGATTATTTACTAACACAGGGCCAAACAAATAACAAGGGAGAAGTCATCTTGAATGTGGAAATCAGTGTCTACCTAGTAAAATGGTACTTACATATCTTTTGCGGGCTTAAATCACACTGCGAGACCTTGTGGGACACATTCTGAAATTATTTTCAATTGTAAAATGTAGGTACCTAATTCATCATCATCATCATCATCATATCAGCCGCACGACACCCACTGCTGGGTATAGGCCTCCCCTAAGGATCTCCACGACGATCGGTCCTGCGCTGCCCGCATCCAGCGGCTTCCCGCGACCTTCACCAGATCGTCGGTCCACCTTGTCGGGGGCCTACCCACGGAGCGCCGTCCGGTGCGTGGTCGCCATTCCAGAACCTTTCCGCCCCAACAGCCATCGGTTCTTCTCGCTATGTGTCCCGCCCATTGCCACTTCAGCTGAGCAATCCTTCGAGCGATGTCGGTTACTTTAGTTCTCTTGCGGATCTCTTCGTTTCTGATTCGATCACGCAGGGAAACGCCGAGCATGGCTCTCTCCATTGCACGCTGGGTGACCTTGAGCCTCCTTATGAGACCCATAGTTAGTACCTAATTACTTATCGTTAACTTCCAAAAAAGTGTACTCCAAGATTTTCTGCAGTAAAAATTCATACTTTCAGTATACAAGGTGTTTGGTAAAAGCCTTATAAAGCCGAATATGATAGATAGGGACCATCACACTGAACAACTTTTACTATGGGACCAACTCTGAAATCCAAAAAAACAGCTGTTTCAAACCAAAATTAATAACAAAAATATCAAAATGTGTTTGACAGCTGATTTATTTTTCGCGATTTCAGAGTTGGTCCCATAGTAAAAGTTGTTCAGTTTGATGGTCCCTATCTACCATATTCGGCTTTATAAGGCTTTTACCAAACACATTGTATTAGCAATTCACTATAAAAAAGATAAAACTAATGAATGGCATTTTTTGCAAATTTATGTAGAGTCATCCTTACAATATAAAGGCGAAAGTCATGCAATAGCTGACATGTGGAATTAAATTTTGAAAGTATAAAATTGCGAATAATATTTACTTCCTACATAGAAGTGTGTTATTATGTCATATCGTAGTGTGTTTGATGCAAATTTAAATAATAACGGCACATAAATAACATTGATTCTTATTATTTCAAAGTTATATAATACGACATGGAATGAAATTCAAATAGGAACTTTGAAATACAAAATCTAAGTACGAGTAAGACCACAGATAATATAATACTATACTAGGTAAGACTTATTCCTACCCATAAAAATAATATGTAACTAACGACCGCCCGCGACTACGTCTGAGTCAGTTATTTGTCTATCCTTCAGGAATAGTACTTTTTACGGGATAAAAGGCAAATTCTCATGATTATAGAGTTTTCATAACAAACAAGAACTTACTTTCGTCTCGTTCGTTTAATTGATCGTCACCGGCGGCGGCGGCCGAAATCGACGGCGTTAACTAAAGTGTTTAGTCGATAACTTATAATTCGAAACATTGTTTTAGTCAATACATGTTTTGGTGACTACGCAATAAATAAATCAAATAACGGCTGCTTGCATCATTTATCCAAGTCGGCAATAACGCTAACAGCCTCATCTGTCTCCTTAAAAACGGAGGGTCATCAGTTTTTCTGCCACTAGAATCTAAATGAGTATCAGTGTTTAGGCTGTGTTTGCGCTAAATGTGCGATTTCTTTTAAGTCGTAATATTACGGCATCGTAGTCTATATTATCTATCATGTACTTTAGAAGCCGTTTTAGTTTTCATTGGTCCTGGCTGTATTTGCAGTTGTTAATACCCACCGACCGCATTGTGCCCGCGTACTGGGTCCGCGTATGTGGTCTGTCCTCCTTATCCAGTCTATTTAAGCAAGGCATAGGCCTTATGGATATGTTCGTGGGGTATAGGCCCCAGTAGTGAGAACATTAAAAATTACCGATGATGATGGACGCACGATATCGATTCTATACAATTCCCTCAAAAAAAATATCAAGTTTCACTCCTCATTAGCTAATAAAATAAAATGACAATCTTTCTGTAATTATCATTAGTCACGTAATAATAAAAGGGCTCCACTAATAAATAATTATCAACTACTTATATAACATATCATATAGATACCTACTTTGAATTTTGACAATCATAAGGGATAGACAAAATTTTTAAATTTTCGCAGAACCTTAAAAAATAGCTTTGCTACCGTCGAAACAGCTCTGAAAAGCATACTCATTTTATTTTATACGAGTTGTCCTGTTTTAACTCTGAAATTGAGTGCTATGCTTTTCAGGAGTGCTCAACATTTTATCTTTATATTTATTGTGTTCTGTGTGACTCTGTGCTACACAAGTTTGTTTATATTTTATTTAATTTCAAATGGTCCTAGCATTGGGAATAAAGTTCATTGTATACAGATCTTATAGTACCTACATATTTCGCTAAACATAAAAATATTAACTGCCGTACAAATAAACGAAAAATAATTTTATACCAGAATAACCAAAAAGCTTGTTTATGAATATGATGCTTTAAGACGTTAAGCGTAAGGAGTAATATTGCTAAGCTATTTTTGGTTAAACTAGGTATAAACTTATTCTTCGTTTATTTGTATGGCAGGAGTTTAACTGTACTTAAATTTCAGTGGAAAAGTTGAATTTATTCAAATGACTGTGTGATCACCAGTGTATTGTATAGGTATATGCCCGATGTTCAGCCAAAAGTGCGACATGGCCGTAGATCGGCCAAAATTGGAGATATCTCTATGAGAAAGGGTGTCAAAATGTGCAGGGCGCGGAGATACATCGTATCTGATTTCAAAAGACGTTTGATTTTCATTTTCAATGTATCTGATAGTTGCGTGAAGCGTGAAATCTGTAAATTTTACTAGTAAATTGGAACGGTGATTAAATTAAGATTTAAATAAGTAGGTAGTTAAAACTGACATTTTATCGTGCACCCGCACACTTTTCTATGTTCTTCTCCATGTTCTTTGAAACCTATCTCCGAAGTCGTTTCTCCGTTTAACAGTTCGGCGACAGAACACTTCGTTAATCGGTATTTCGCCGACAGAACCTTTCCACAACAAACGACTCGCCGACAGAACTATAAGTCTTTGAGTGTTTTGTCGACAGAATCTTTCTAAATATAAACAGAGCAGAGCTACATTCGCATACAAAAATATGTATAAAGTATGGATATGTGTGTACAGTTCAGGGTCTAAAACAAGGAAAACACTTGTTAAAACAGCAAGGTTGCGAAAATTGCGAGGTGGTATGCTTTGGCGTGGGGTTTCAAACAATTTGCGTGGGACCCGTCCGCAGACGGTTGTCAAAGGAACTGCTGTATACAGTGTGGGAGCTAGGGTCATGAGCGCCCCTTTTTTTTCTATGCCGAGGAAAAACGCATTTACGCACTTCCCCGCCCGCAGGTGAACGGGAGGGGGGCATGTGGGACTCGCCAGGAGGGGACCGCAACGTTCAGCGTTGCAGCTCCCTCCACGATAGCCTCCCGTGATCCCACCCAGCCCAGTGGCTCGATGGGATCTCGGGAGGAGGGAATACCCACTAAAAACCCCGGCATTTGCCCACTCGCCACCGGTTGGTCGTACGGGGGGCAATGGGTGGTAATCACCCCGCACAGACCCGGTGGCACGCCCGGCTACCCGGGCCTCCTCGCGGTTGGGAGATGGCCGGGCAAGTTTGGCCATCTCCCCAGACGGTCGAGGACCGTGCAATGCAGGCGATTGGTCACCCCCCATCGCCCGCGTGGTCCCCGTCAGAGCGGAATGAGGTGCGCAAAGCGCCTCGTCCTTACGCCCACCCGCCTGCGTCGGAGCCGGTTCACATGAGCTTCCTCTTCTTATTTTTAGGATCATGAGCGCCCCTGGCAAGAATTGAATTTTCCGCCCCAAGACATAATTATTTCTAGGATAATGAGCGCCCTTGGCAATAGATTTGAATTTTGCGACCCACGACTTTTAGACTTATTTTCTAGCCTTGGATCAGCAAAGTCCGCCCCCTGAGGGTTGCGCCCCAGGCAGCCGCCCCCCTTGCCAGCCCCTAGCTACGACACTGGCTTTATACTTCCTGTATTATCCGAGTTGTACTTTCCGCGGAGTTTATGCTACATTTGGCTGGAAAGGTTTGCTTTTTCTTTTTTTGTATTGAGCTAGCTCGGTAGATATATTTTTGATCTAACGTTATGGAGGCTAAATTGCATATTTGTTCGATGTGTTTGTTACACTATCGCTACTCAAACAGCAAAATTTTGATCTCATTTAATATAAATATGAGTGATTCTAATTACTTATTTATTAGGCTTCTGTTCTGCTTAAATGATTGGTACGTCGCTTCGCGGCATTTAGCATAGCAAAAAGATATGGTAATTTATCTACGGGTTCTGTCAAAATCAAACGTATATGTTACGAATTTTGCAATAAAATTTGATGTTACATGAAAACTCTATATCTCAATTTGTATGAAAATTTGGCCCAGCATAATGTTTTTCAAGTAGCTGATTTCCATACCGTCGAGAGAAGGCGGCCACTCAAAAGGCAGTCTGTTTAAACTGTGGTTTCACGAGGAGACAATTTACTAAGTTCGAATATCTTTGTTTTTGTTGACGAAATTATACTTACTGAGTTTTTTATGCTGTCATGACAAACAGCCAAGGCTGTAGTTATTACTGGTAATTCTGCAGCAACAAGAAACAACCCTAGGGGGTTCAAATGGGGGTATCAAGTGGAAAGAAGGGTCTAGAATGCTAAGGGGTTTTGATAAAATAACAAAAATCTTAAAATGTCTGCGTATATATATAGTTAGGTATAATATCATCGTGCTAAAAGTTCACTTCAAGCTAACATTATACTAAGTATATATTATTATAAGCATGACAGTATAGTGGTTATAAGTGTGGTATAATACAAAACACATAATAATTTATAAAATGATAATTTAAAAGCTGCCCACACTTACCTTAATTAACCCTGTTGCAAGCGCGTGTTCATTCCTTGCAAATTTCTCTTATCTTGGGTATCATGAGAACGAACACGCGTTCGAGCCGCCCGATAGCTCTAAATCCGTGAAACATTAAAGTCATTTGCATAATTTCGCCTTTGTTAAAAACGTGATAACATGCTGACATAGGTATTTCAATGACCTCATGTAGTCAAGCTTCTAACTCTACACGTCCTTACTTCGCAACGGCACAGCCTTCGAGCCGCCCGCCCCGGCCCACCGCCCTAGCCTCAACAGCTTACACGATAGCTCCAAACCCGTATAACGACAGTCATTTGCATAATTTCGCCTTTGTTAAGAACGTGATAAAATGCTGACCCATTTTTCAATATACTAAACAATAATAGATTCAGTCTATTTTTAAAATACCAGCGATACTCGTTTAAAAATAGAAAAATTAACATCATTGTTTTTGTTATAATTCAATACCTACTAAAGTGTTCTCTCGTTTGGGGTTTTACCAATACGAAAGAAATAAACCAATAATTTTTTTGCGGTCTGAGCAATAAACAAATGTTTTATTATATGACTTTAAAATATCAAAATCTATAATTATTCAAATAAAAATAAATACCTAAGAGCAGTCAGCTAAAAGTGAAGCATAATATTATTATAACAGAAGTTGGTAAAACCAATGTGTTATCTTACCTCCACCTCTATCAAAAATAAAAAATAATAATAATTACTTCACATTTTATTGTGAGTAATAACTTATACCTACTTATAAATAAAAATATTTGCAGAATCCAATAATCTTTCACAAATAGCGATTTCCGTTAGGGGTAGCCACCGAGCACGGGTTAAATACAGACCGTGATAAACTCTGACCTTGCATTATGCATTTTAATGTGTAACACAGTCGGGCCGCTCTCGGGCAATAATCGGGTCGGTGGATTTAATATGAAACTTGACACTTTCAACGTATTGAGGTCACTATACCTCCTTTTAGGCTTTGCACCGGTTATTTGTCATTTGCTTAAAAGCTAGTATTTTCGGCAACAGTCTAGTATTTATTCTAGAGACCATCCTTACAAGTTTCAATTAACAGATAAGTATGAACACAATTTAAAACTAAAGATTTTCCATGACATAACGACGATTAGTGGCTGGCTACTAACCACTAGCGACAAAGACTATTTAAATAATAACATATTTAGGTATCTTTTAATTTTTACGAGAATACGACGTATCTTTCTTTACATAACTATTAAAAAAAACGATAGAGTAATTTTGTATGGAAATTTGTGCCATCTAGTGCCGAAAAGCGAAATAAAATTTCCTATTACATTCTATAGAATCGAGTATTTTACCTACGCGCTTTCTTTTCGTTTAGATGTTCCCTTTATGAGCGCGACGTCTAAAACGCAAAATGTCTAAGTAGCAAAATGCCTAAAATCAATGTATAAAAAGCAATTTTCGTGCTAGGAACGGACTTGTAGTTATGCGTGTGTAGTTTCATACTTTTCTTATTTTTATTATAGTCCTTTTTCTTTCTGGAGTTTTAATAAACCAGTTTATGTTTTTTCGCTGTTGTTCAGCAACAGGCATCCGCACATGCGTCATTGTGGGAAAAAACAAGCTTATAAAAATTATTGTTTTGTACTATTTCTGAGAAGACCTATGGATCAAGGGTAGCGGAAAATTGAACACATAAATGCTTACGTACGTATTTAATTTATACTTCGAGGTTACTTTTAGAAAAAGTTACAATTTGTATAAGTACATTTTATTTAATAATTTCATGGCATTGTCGTTCAATTCAATTCAATATTTTATTGCATACCATAAAGTGAATACATAGGTGGTAGTTTATAGAAAGAGAACATTATGGACCCTGGTAGGGTAAAGCAATTGAAGTAGGAGAGGACGCCTTATTAAAAACAAATTACAATTATTACTATATCAAAAAATACATAGTTTTGAACTGTGTATCACATATAAGTCACAATAAAATATAAGTAGATATTGTTTAAGTGTATTAGTATAATATATTACGCTACCTTGTGGAATCGAAGCGTTTATAGTTATGTTCTCAGATCGAATGTTTTCTATTTTCTTGTTAGTATGGTCAAAGTACTCTATTTCAGTATATTGCTGCCTGTTCTGCAAATAGGATGAAAACCAATTGTATGCCATTCCGCGGATACCTATTCCATATAATTTTCTAAGTAATATATTATGTTGAACTCTATCATATGCTTTGCTCATATCGAGCAGGATACCGATGGCATATTTCTTATCTTCTAATGCTTTAAGTATTAGTTGAATATATTTATACACAGCCGAAGTAGTAGACCGATTTTTTCTAAAGCCATTTTGTTTTTCGTCAAAGATCTTATACTTTTCGCAAAAACGTATTACTCGATCGTACATTGCTTTTTCCAAGATCTTTGACGAAGTTGACAAAAGGGCGATAGGTCTATAATTTTTTGGGTTAGACTTTTCATTTTTTTTGTGAACTGGCTTAATTATTGTTTTCTTTAACAATGTTGGGAAAACTCCTTCACTAAAGGACTGATTTATTAACATCGTATACGGCATAATTAACTGTTCAGCACATTCTTTGATCAAATGAGGAGGAAGTTCGTCGAAATCATAACTTTTTTTGTTTTTTAAATTACTAATAATTTTCTTTACTTCGTGGGGTTCCACTGGACTTAAAAACATGGTATTTGGTGTAGGATTGATTACAGGAGCTATTTAATTTGCTATTTGATACCAAGCATTAAACAGCACAAGACACAATCTTTCTAAACAACACTTTATTTAATCCTGAAAATCAAATAACTTAAAAAACTGTAAAAATGATTTTTATTTGCTTTAAAAAAATATGCTAATAAATAGTTATTAGTGAATTAGGAGTGTTGGCCAAATGAGTGATGTGTCAATACGCTATTGTCATATAAAATCTATAGGAAAATCGCGTGCCTATTGGCGAATCAGGAATTGGCGAAGAAGGAAGTTGGCGAATGTGGAAACAGGGTAAAAATTGTATCAATTGATTGGGGGGTCAAATACCTACCCAAATTAGCGCGGTTGGTAGATACGAGTTCAGTTTCAGCCTTTTACTGAACTCTTTTAAATTTTAATCTAATGAAGTAAATTATAAAGTAGGTAAAGGACGATTACGGCACGTGCAAACCTACTTTTCCCACAGCGACCAATAGTTATGCTAATTCTAATGGAATTATTAAAATATTGCACTGCACACGTGTCATGGACGCTTAATGCATTTTTAACAAACCTCTTTTTTTGTACATTGAACAAAAAGATTAAGTATAGGAATAAAGAGGAATAATTATAAAATAAGGGATTTATTTTTATTATAAAGAAACGAAATAGCACATAAGGCACTTGAATTTGCCTGCCAGAGGTCGGCCGGCCTCCCCCGGCTTAAAAGTAGTAGCCCCACGCCGCCACAGTAAAAAAAATTGTCCACCTGGAAAATCTATTGAGCCAGCCTTGTTATGGGCGGCCACATATTGTAAGAATTCTACAGAAAGATTCTAATTCTAAAAGTGTGCGGGGTCTAAAACAAAATGTATGCACCGAGTGCCTTCCGGCGACGACCGTCAGATTTTTCTTACAATATGCTGCCGCCATTATGAAGCCTTGTCAAGTAGACTTAGTTCTAAGCTGTTAAGAAAATAAGGCTTTTAACTGATATTGAAACTGCAAGGTTTTTATACTTTAGTTATTTTCATAGTGTAATGTCTTATGGACTGCTATTGTGGGGCTCAGCTGCCAGTATTGAAAATATATTTTTGTACTCCAAAAAAGAGCTGTTCGCGCCATATACAATCTACGGCGGAGAGATATTGCGTTAGAGCGCAATATCACTTTATTTTTGTTGCATACTTAGTTATCTTGCAAAATCAATTTATTGTAAGGAAAACAGTTTTACCAACATAGAGTATGGCATATTTTTTTAAACAGACATATATTCGTTCCTCAATTATTATATAATACTTTCTCTCGTAATTTACCTTTTTTATGTAAGCACATAAAAGTATAATACTTTACAATAAAAAAAATCTAAAGCAGAGAACATGAATCGGCATTAGAAGCGGGTTTTTTCTTGGTTTATTAAGGTAATGTATGTAAGCAAATCTTGTTGGGTAAGCAGTGGTAGGACAACTCAAAGACGCTAGACGGTAAAAAAAATACGACATGCTGCCTTTATGAATATTAAGTGCTTGTTGTATATAACATAAGTTATTAGCAAAGGGTAAAAAAACCTTTTAACGCTTTTTACTTGTTTTTAACTACTTACAATTACTTTTTGAATAATGTTTCATAAAATAAAACACTTTTAACGGATACTAGCGCGGTTTTATTGAAAGTACTTTGGTAATTAGTTGGTATTTGGTTTGATTTTTGATTTTCCCGACGTTTCGGCACCTTTGCAGCTGCCGTGGTCACGGGGGACTGAAGCTACTTGTGAGCCTACCCTCAAGCGATGAATTTTTTAAAACGTTCAGAAATTAAAATTTATCAAATTTTTAATTAGTTTAAGTTTTGGTTTGGTTTTAATTTAATTTTATATGTTAAAAAGAGAGAATCTACTGAAACTACTACCATTTCAAAAAATTGGGAGGCCCCTCCAAGAAAGAAATTCTGAAGCGAGCGTCAATCAAAACTTACTTCAAGCCGCCGAAGAAGATCAACCAATTCTTACGACCTGTCAAGTGTAATATCCCCCTTCAAACCGCAGGCGTCTACAAACTAGATTGTGACTGTGGGCTCTCCTACATCGGGCAAACAAAGAGAAGCATAGGGACCCGCGTTAAAGAACATGTAGCTGACATGAAACATAGGCGCGATAACAAGTCTGCAGTGAGTGAACACGCCTTTGAGGGGCCCAACCATTATATTAGATTTGACAAACCCCAAATCCTTGCTAGGGAACGTAGATTCATTCCTAGAATGCTCCGCTTTGTTTCAGAGAGCTCGCGGCATCTGTGACAAACAACACCTGACTGCTGAGCTTCAGCACGTCAAGCAAGTACTACGTAACAACAAGTTGCAAGTACCACGCCTTCGTCACAGAAAACGCACCAAACCAGCCACAGTAGAGCGTCAACCTGCCATCCTACCATACTTGAAGGGTGTCACTGACAAGATTGGAAACATTCTGAAGCGAGTGTCAATCAAAACTTACTTCAAGCCGCCGAAGAAGATCAACCAATTCTTACGACCTGTCAAGTGTAATATCCCCCTTCAAACCGCAGGCGTCTACAAACTAGATTGTGACTGTGGGCTCTCCTACATCGGGCAAACAAAGAGAAGCATAGGGACCCGCGTTAAAGAACATGTAGCTGACATGAAACATAGGCGCGATAACAAGTCTGCAGTGAGTGAACACGCCTTTGAGGGGCCCAACCATTATATTAGATTTGACAAACCCCAAATCCTTGCTAGGGAACGTAGATTCATTCCTAGAATGCTCCGCGAGGCTATCGAAATAAATAAATATCCTAATTTCAATAGAGATGATGGTTGGAAAATTCCACCAGCTTGGGACCCCATCATTCACAAGCTAAAGCCCCAAACACACACTGTAAGATCTAATGATACGGTTAGTTCCTTTTGCAAATAAACTAATTAATATAAAAGACGGAGGTCGGCCTTCCTCTCCAAGTTTTCTTTCGCCATTTCTTTCTTGGAGGGGCCTCCCAATTTTTTGAAATGGTAGTAGTTTCAGTAGATTCTCTCTTTTTAACATATAAAATTAAATTAAAACCAAACCAAAACTTAAACTAATTAAAAATTTGATAAATTTTAATTTCTGAACGTTTTAAAAAATTCATCGCTTGAGGGTAGGCTCACAAGTAGCTTCAGTCCCCCGTGACCACGGCAGCTGCAAAGGTGCCGAAACGTCGGGAAAATCAAAAACCAAACCAAATACCAACTAATTACCAAAGTACTTTCAATAAAACCGCGCTAGTATCCGTTAAAAGTGTTTTATTTCATGTCTAGTGAGCGCGTAAGCTTGAGAAGTGAATAATGTTTCATACCTAAATTGAAACTTCCAAGTTATTGAAACCTTACCAAATGTAAAGACACTCTGAAATATTAACCTTTATAAAATGTAATAAATAAGTAATAAATGTAATGTGAATATTCAAAGTCACAATCCTCACAAAACATTTGGCCCTTTTGGAATACGAAACCGCGGTACTAAATTTCGTTGGCAAATCCATTTATTATACATAATTTGATGAGGACCGTTACCTCAGCTGACAAACATTGACTAACGTTGCCCCAGGTAGGGTTAAGTATGTTTTTATAAAAAAACGTCATTTGGCTAGAAGGTTAAAATCAAACGACAATTTACAAAATGAACTTATGTGTTATGCAACCTGGAGGTAAGGAGATTTAAAAATGTAAGGGCCACATTCACACCTAACCAATACTTGCTTACAGCCGCCTTACGGCCGTAGCTGACGATAAGTCAATTTGGTGTGAACACAGTTTAAAACATGATAGATTTACATTCATTACCTTAAGTAGGATGTCAATGAAATCTAGACACGAAGTTTAATTACAACATCCGGTCTTGTTTTACAACTAGTAACTTAATTGAGTATATAAAATAATCGTGTAATTATTAAGTACAGTTAAGTACACAAACGTAGGTAAAGTATTGCAGAGATCAGTTTAGTATGGAAAATTTTTACAGCGGTATCTAACACCGAAAAGCGAAATGAAATTTGGCTTTGGAAAAAAATCTTTCGCCGAAAAGGAATTTTTCTCTAACGCGCGTTTTTTTCTCGATAGATATTCGTGCTAGGTGTACAGTTTTCCGGCGTCAGAGGTTATTTCGTAATTTTTCTACACGGGTTCGTTCAAAACCTTTTAATATCTGAAAATAACATCAATTTCGTGAACCCTCATGGGGCTGGGGTAAGCGTTCGCTTATTGAACTCTATATTTATGGCTGAATTTGGGTAAAAATAACCTGTACATCTAGGAATCCATTATAATTTCACTTACTTATATTAAAATGTTTAGAGGTTTTTCTTTATTAATTAAGAGACAGTAAAAATACTACTATATTCGGTAGCTCAATTGAAGGGTTTTTAATGGATTGAGGATTAAATAATGTTTTAATGTAATTTTTTTGATAAAACATTTGTTTCATTTTATTGTATATGGCCAACATTATTTTCGTTTGAGCGCTATCGCTAACATAGATCTTAAAAATAAACAAAACAAAATTAATCAATTAATAAAATTTTAGATTTTTCGGATTCAAAATGCTATTTTATATTAGGATGATATTAGAAAATATTAGAAAAAATTACTTGAAAAAATCGATTCATCCGTAAGCATACGAGTCCTCTGAGGTGCTATAGGTTAGGTTAGGATTTCGGTTCCATCTTTAAAATTATATCGTTTAAGTTACGAATTCAAAGTTGGTTATTTGAATGGGCTTTGTTTACTCCGTAATAGTGGGAAAAAAATGACATCGCATTTATCTATAAGTACAGGGTTATTTGTAAAACACAAACCAACAACTTTGCAGGAGTAGATACAAAACTCTATCAGCTGTTCGGACATTTGAGAATTAGTCGATCGTCTACACAATATTGTTTCTCCCTATTCGTGATTCTACACAATATGGATTCCGCACAACTGCCATAAAATCGCTTTTTTTACTGATTTTTCGGAAAAGTCGTAGAACAAATGTTGTTGTTTATAATGCTAGTAATCTAGTCCTGTGAGGTTTAGTTTAGTTAGCAGTTTAGTTAAGTTTAGGTTTAGTGTTTTACAAATAACCCTGTAAAAATAAAGAGCATCTTAGTGCTAGTTTACATAGCATACAGGGGGCGCCGTGCGTTGCGATGAGCGACGCGGCCCGCACTAAATTTATACTTAATATATATGGTGTTGTTTAAGAGCGTTTATGAAGAAGAATTTTTACACGATGTTTGCTTGAAATGCAGCGTTACTTGCGACAAGCGGCGGTGCTTGCGGAGTTGCGGCTAACTTGTAATCTGTGCTCGCAGTCGCAATTAGGCTCGTGGCGTCGTACTCCCCGCCACTGTGCGCCTAAAGCTATGGCCGCTGCGGGCACCACTACTCTTCCCGCCCCGCATCTTCATAAATTACATTGAACATTGTAATATGTATGTGTTTACGCGTGCGATGACGCGGGCCGCTGCAGCACGCGCCGTCTCATTGTAACTACACGGAATAAACGTCCGATCCGACGCGTCGCTCAACGCCACGCCGCACGCGACGCGCAACGCTTCGCGTCTTCGTAAACGAACACTACTAGATGTATGTAGGTATAGTATACGCACCTAATGGGGTTAGCTTCATTCACACCGCACCGTCTCGGTGGCTTTATCACCCTCAGAGGACTGCTGTTACAGCTCGCATAGGCCTTAATTAATATAAAGTTAATATAACTTTTGCCCGCGACTTCGTCCGCGTTGACATTCAGAAAATCTCTAGGGAACCTTTGACCGGGATAAAAAGTATTCTATGTTTTAATCCAGGCTATAAACTATATATATATGTGACAATTCAAATCCGTTCAGTCGTTTTTGCGTGATTAAGTAACAAACATCCAAACGGAAAATTATTATAAACCTTGAAAACCACCACATGGCTGAGAAATAGGTAAAACACTTTTTACGGATTAGGCAGTAAAAAGTGTAAAAACAAATAAATCCAAATCAAATAATTATAAATAGTAGATTGTATTATAAGGGAGCAAAATAATATTTTTACGGCGAGGGCGCTTTTTTAAATCTAGAGCGAAGTGAGGGATTCTAGAGTATTTTTTCTTTAGTAGAATCCTGAACTTAGCGAGGGATTCAAAGTATGTCGCCCGAACCAAATAGTAGATTGTTATACAAGACGCTATAAGTACCCATTGCATACGAGGTATTTTTATTCCCGAGCTTTAGCGAGGGAATAAATAGAAACCGAGTTACAATGGGTTTTAGCGTCGTGTGTTACACTATACTTTTCACTACGATTGCGAGAAAATAAAATACAATATTAAATAGTTTATACCTACTTACTTACTTCCGTAAACGAATCCACTCGTTTTTTTTCCTCCACTTCATAAACTTTTTGTACAATATTTAAATAAATGATTTGTGCTTGACGGCAGAAGATTAAAATTATTTCTTTCCAATTACAGTCACACAATTCAATCAGTTTGTAATTATAAAAAAAATCTAAAGATTTCGCGCCATGGTACCTTTTTTAATTTCTGCTGTAGCAGCTAAGCAATGTGTTGCTTCACACACGCATTCTACGATTCACTCTGTACACAGAGTATAAATAAGTCTATGATTTTACCGAAGAGATGCTTTTAGTTCCATTTTCAAAAATAAGAATGAGAAACTGGGGGCCTATTACGAAACTTGGTCACGATAGTCGTCCGCAGTTCGTCGGTTATAGTTATTACAAATATTTTCAATCGTAGCTATCGTAGTCCATAGTCTATTGAACGAATAATGACGGATCCACTAGAGAGAAACTGTCAAATTTACGCAATCACTTTGCAATATCGCATACGCAAGTGCTTTGTAATAGGAATCAATCAGAACGAAGCACGGACGCAGCCGCGTGTATCGCATTAAACTTTTCGTAATAGACCCCCAGTATTAAGTCGAGCGAGTTTTTATTCGTGATTATGAATAAAAACTTTTTCGTTTTAGTACGCTCATTGGTAATAGACAAACATTAAAAAAGAAAAAACTTTATCCCCTAGGGCTTATTATGCTATTTTATCTCGACTCTTGTACGTTACAATGACGCACTTTTTGAGCAAGAGGAGTGAAAAATATATTTTGAGCCCGAGTGATACTCTACTTTTCATCACCCTCTATGAGACGCGATGTGGCGCAGTGGTTTGGCGCCTGACCTAGCGATTGCAGAGGTTAAGCAAAGGGTGGGTCATGGGATGGGTGACCAAAAATGTGTTATCTCGAGCTCCTCCGTGCTTCGGAAGGCACGTGAAGCCGTTGGTCCCGGCTGCATTTGCAGTCGTTAACACCCACCAATCCGCATTGGGCGTGGAGGGTTATGGCCCGTCCTCCTTATCCACCCATAAGGAAGGTCTGTGCCCCAGCAATGGGGACATATACGTGCTGTAATCCGTAAAAAGTGTTTTGTTTCTAAGATAATCAGCTTTGTCATACACAGCCTAGTTTTGATCTTGCCCCACTCGCCGACCGCCTATACTAGAACATAACTTTCACCTTGAAACACGAGTAAGTTTGTACCTAAGTAATTGCTCTGTGACCTAGCTACAATTTAATCATACGGTACACATTACATTATAGAATGTGACTACCACCGTAATCAACGTTCATTTAATAGACGACGATAAAGATCTTAACATCTTCTGTTCCTTATAATATTTACAGTCAAGTGTAAATTTTAAATTTATTCGGAAAACTTGGTACTTTTTTATTTTATTTTAAATGTGTTCAAGAAACACACAGAAGATGGTAAGTATTTTATCAGTCACTCTTTTGGTGATTGACGATAGGTGACACAATAGAAGTTTCTTATACAAGACACTAAAATGACCCATTACATACGAGGTAGTTTTATTCCCGAGCTTTAGCGAGGGAATAAATAGAAACCGAGTTACAATGGGTTTTTAGCGTCGTGTGTTACACTCTACTTTTCACTACGATTGCGAGAAAATAAAATAAAATATTATAGGTAATAGTTTATAGGTACTTCCGTGTATCTTTGTATCCTCCACTCCACTTCATAAACTTTTCGTACAGTATTTAAATAAATGATTTTTGCTTGACGACAAAAGATTTAAATTATTTCTTTATCCTATAACAGTCACACAATTCAATCAGTTTTTAATAAGAATAGAATAGAATAGAAAACGTTTATTAACAACACACAATAGGATTAAGAGAAAACAATATAGGTACACATTTACACAGAACAGAAAAGAGATAAAAAGGATAACAAAGTGTGCTGCTAAAAGGCCCTGTCTTAGTAAAAAAAAACTTCTGAGTATAAGAGAAAAATTCTAAAGATTTCGCGCACTGGTGCTATTTTTATAATTTCTTTGTAGCAGCTAAGCAACACAAAATGCACGCATTTAGCAAAAATAAGAATAAGTTAAGTCGAGCCAGTCTTTATTCGTGATTAAGAATAAAGTCTTTTTCAATACATTTGCTCGAAAATGTAAGTTTACGATGACAGTCGAGCGTGCGGAAAGTTGATTTTACCGTACGCCGTGCGTTTTTGTTTACGGAGTAGTACAGCGTGCGGAAAGTTGATTTTACCGCACGCTGGCGCCGTGCGTTTTTGTTTACGAACGTTTTTTTTAATTTCTACTAGCTTCCGCCCGCGACTTCATCCGCGTGGACAGTAGAAAAATATTGCAACCAGTTTAAAATGACCCCTTTAGTGTATGAAAGCTAGTACTACGAAGAGTTCAAGCTGTTTCCCTGGTTCCACCCAACTGAATTTGATGAAACATAGCTTAGATTTTAAGTTGGATCTCAATCTACTAAATTGTGAAAAATTCATACAATCAAAAATCCATCAAAATTCGTTTAGCGGTCTTTAGCGTAATTCGCGCACAAATATTTAGAATTTACAGTTTTATTATATGAATAAATTACAATTTCAGCAGTACCTATAATGTTTTCTCGCAAATGTATTGAAAAACGTAGTATGGCACACGGTTGTTAAGGTTTTTTAAAACTCCTTACCAACCTTGTATCATAAACTACTGTTTCGTTTTAGTAGGCTCATTGGTAATAGACAAACATTAAAAAAGAAAAACTTTTCCCCTAGACTAGACCCCCCCCCTAGACTAACTGTACATGATCCAATCACGCTGTACCTCAATGCCGAATACGGTGTATGATACACTACTGAGTACTGTGATGGATGATTAATAAATTCTCGTATCCACGATTCGTTCGCGATGTAGGTAAGCTTGGTGAACATGAACTAGGTATTAATAAAAAATAAGACTCCCCACTGCGAGAGTTCTCCCATTTAGAATGTGCAATGTTAACGTAGTGATGTAGATTATTTAGAATAGAATAGAAAAACTTTTATATAAAAATAAATAGTATACTGGAAAAAATTCGCCTCGTCACCAGATCATTTTCTTAGGCAGGAATCGAACTCGCGACCTTTGGAAGTCCGGTCTAAAGCTCTTTCAATTTCAACTGAGCATGACTGAGCTACCGAGTCACTAGATTAGAGTCATTAAAAAAGCACGGATACAATACATAAATGAATTTAAACAACCATGACAAATATGTAATATTCATGTTCATTACACAAAAGCTCCAAAAGGTGTACCTAAACTCGTAACTCGTGAATTTCGCAAAAAGGTCAAATGTATAAGTATACGTGTTTTTTCTTTTGTTGTATACACACGATAAATACTCGCACTTACATTGTCAGGGGTATGTCGATGAACCGACTTTGCTTTATAATAATAATAATATAATAATAATAAAAAGTTTATTTCTCCTCACAAAAAAATGATACAATTACTAAAAGACATTATAGCAATCTTGTATTTGATGAGCTGGTGTCTGTAATAGGAATAACCAGTAAGATATTTATGAACTATAATATTAAAAAAATCACTTGAAAAGAAGAACCCACAGCGCGATAAAGACTTAAGATATATACTTAGGTATTGCTTGTATCTTTGGACGAGACCTCAAAAACAAAGACAAAATGTAGAGAAAACGGCAAAAAAGGGTTTCAGAAATGACGTCATTTCGGATTTGGTATCTAAATGTGGTTTTCTTTATACCTCTTCTAATATTTTAAACATTTAGAATTCCTATAGGTGAATATTTAACATTTTTTAAGCAAATCTCGCAAATTTATTCAAAATTCTTGCATGTGAAGCATAGGTACAACGTCACTGGTTCCAACCGAGTAGATAATGTTGAAATATTAAGCAGACATGTCGTACTTTACTCATTTTGCTCCCGATATACATGTAAATTAGCAGAAGCGACTGCTTAATTATTCCCTTTCTAGTGCGCGTTGTAGCATTGTACTGAAAAATAAAGCGATTTTTTATTTGGTTTTTGCAAAAAGCTCGAAAGATATTGTCAATAAACTACTCGTTTATGATTTCTTATATTATTATACCGTTTTATCGTTCTATAATTAAGTTTTGATTAACATTTATTTATTTTCTGATGTTATAAAAAAGTATAAAAATACAGGTAAGTATCAGATAATTTTATCGGTGAAATAAAAAAATTGTTAAATATAAAAATGAAAATAATTTACTTTAGGTGCTCAAACCAAAGCCAAATGGCAAATGTTAAAGCGTTTCTCTATTCTACAAGATTATTCGCCTTGGCGAAAGCGATATTATTTTGGTACCCAAACGTCTCTCCGTATTCAATCAAAGAGTAATCATATCAAAGAGTAACGTACATCGATTTGAAAGTCCACTAGCGCCTCTGGAAATCGATGCGGAACTACTGACATGAAATTATAATCGCTGAAAATGTATTTTTTTTATTTCGGTCTCAAAGCTTTCGTTTTATTGCCGTCCGTGAGTTCGCATAAAATAATTTAATTATGGTTAAACATTAGTGACTAGCTATTATAGGCACATAACGTGGTTTTTGAGGATTTAAGTTTTTACACAATATATTTTAGCATTTTCCGACAATTAACGGCAATTGTTAACTAGGTATGAACTATATAAATAAATAATAATAATAAATGCGTGGACAATTTCACACAGCGCCATCTAGCCCCAAACTAAGCAAAGCTTGTAATATGGGCGCTAGACAACTGATATACTACTTATACTCTTTTAAATATATTATACTTATTATACATAGTAACACCCAGACCCGTCACAGAAATTAAAATTCATCATTTCAATTTCTGCCCGGCCGGGAATCGAACCCAGGACCTCTTGCGTGGTAGGCGGCATGTTTACCACTGCACCACTCAGGTCGTCATATTGTTATCAAAGCAAAATTATCAGCATTAAATGCAATATGTTGTAGTATTTGCCGAATACAACTTCATAATTATATACACTTATTTGGACACACTATAAAATTGTATTACAATAGCGAGTTACGTGCTTTACCCCTTAAATAACGTTTATTTTCCTCTAACAAGTCGAACATCCACGACTCTGGGCGTCTTTCGCAACATCGCATATAAGTTACTGCTTCAACCCCTAACTCTTAACTTTTTCGATATGACTTTCAGAACTCTATATAAGTTTATCTCTCTCTTACGCGGATAAATGACTATGTTATGTTCGGCATATAACTTTGGTTAACTATCAAAATACTGGAAAAGTAGTGTTAATATCACCCTTAACCCGGCGTCATTGAGGCAGGGTCAATATGACCCTGCATGTTTTGCATACGGAAAACTGCTTAGAAATAATTGCCACCCACAACTGTCTGTCTCAGTAGCTGCAGCTAAAGATCACCCCTCCCCTTCGCGTATCTCACTTCATTCGTCCATCACCAGCGCAACGAGCAACACGTGTGTGAACCTGCGACAGGGTAATTATGACCCAGCTCAACGGCGACGTTGCTGTTTTGTGCCATATACTTTTTATATATATTTTATATGAAGATCATGTTAGTGTTCGTCGTTCGTTCTTATCTTCCAATGATAGAGAGGTAAGGTAGTATAGATTTTATTTAAGTAAGTATTTGTTAGAAACGATATTGTTTTTTGTTGATATAAGAAAATTAAGAAAAGAGTTACAGTTTTGTTGTATAATTAATAGTCTATAAGAAAAACGAAAAATAAAGATTATTTCACTCATTACCAATGTGTTTTATTGCTGCTACTGATTATAAATACAGTATTTATAATTAATATAAAATTTGAAAAATTTAAAATTATTTTATACTAGGCAAAATTTTAACAATTGTAACCAGGGTCATGATGACCCACCTCAACGTTAGTGTAACTTTTTTCCGCCACAATGACGCCGGGTTAAGGCTCGGTTATGCGAAATCATTTGTCTTTGTATTTTTCTTTACGTGTAAAGAGTATGGAAAATAACTTCACTTCTGCACTTTTTCGATGTTTTTCGTTGTTTGTTCGTCATTATCTTTAGCAAAATTATCTTTCTTGAAATAAAGTTATTGGAGCACAGTACGTTAAAGTGTTTTTTTTTTATGTAGAATTCAATACGTTTCCGCTTTTTTTACACCAAAAATATGACCCGCGACAAGCGCTTTTGATGATATTCTGATTTTTTTACAATCATCTGTGAGGTTTTTACGCAATTTAATACTTGTAGCTACTAGATAATCTCTTTAGCTTGTCGTATGTTTTTTTGTGGCTACAACTTTACGTTTTATATAAAGATATGGCCTGCGCAAGCCATGTTTTCCTATTATGGACCCTTAAGGCCACTAATACAGTGAGGCGTTCAGCGGAGCGAACGTGCAGCGTGCATCTAACTAGTTTTCACTGAAGTGAAGTTTTAGCCACCTGACCATCACCCATTCACCAATCCGCAGAGGGCCCGCGTGGTGGGTTATGGCCCATCCTTCTTAACCGTCCATACAGAAGGCCTCAGTGTCCCAGCAGTGAGAACGAAATGGCTGATGTGATGAAGTTTTAGTGAAAATATTCTAATTCAAACTCAGTAACGCCCACCTTTTGTCGAAGACGCCTCACCACAACATCCTACTTCCTACTAATATTATAAATCCAATATTATAAAGCCAATTCAATCTCGCGGTCGCAGCAGCCAGCACTCGCCGATGGGAAAGCTCGTTCGCAGGATGTCGTCCGACCGGGCCAAGATGAAGAAGGCTTCCTCGAGGTCCGGAACAGGAAGCGACAACGTCAGCGAACGAGACAGAATCATCATGGCACCGCACCGACAGGGCCCAACTTCCTGCTGCGAGCTGCCATACCGACTACGGCCGTGTACCTGTCCCGCCTGCACCACACCACCACCGTGCAGGATGTGATAGAATACATAAAGAAGAAGGCTAACTTTTGCTTGAGAGTTCAGCCTCTGGAGTCGCGGCGCCATAACACGAATTTTAAGTCGTTTGTGGTGCGCATCCCGACCGCCAGGCTGGACACTTTCATGAAGGAGGACTTCTGGCCGCAGGGCGTGGTATACAGGCGCTTCCGAGGGGCGTTGCCTTGTGCCACCGAAATGACACAGAAAGTGCCAAATTGACTTTATACTAACGTAATATTAAGTTATATTTACTAACAATATTGTTTATACATATATTATATTTTTTTACATAAAGGGTTTTGACAGACAGACAGACAGATAACAAAGTGATCCTATAAGGGTTCCGTTTTTTCCTTTTGAGATACGGAACTCTTAAAACAAGTAATTTTTCAAGGAATGATGTAAGATGTTTGTTTACGTTTATTATACCTGTTTTTACTCGGACTATTGGGTTGTTAATTAAGTATTATTAATTCAGTGCCAATGACATATCTACATTATTTTTTTATTAGACATATTGCCATTTTTCCTGCTAACCTTAAAAACTTATGTAATAATGAGGTAGAGGTCATTTGACTAATATTTTCATGTAAATACCCGTGACATTAAAAACGCGAAGGAAAAAATTTTGATTGATTTAAAATATTGACGCACATAAACTGTATTTCAAACAGCCACTTTAAAAACTGGTTTATGAATGAGAATTTGTTTTAAATCTGTTATTTACTTACCTATTGTTTTTTTACAAACACTTTTTTCTGGATGACACGCAATCTTCAGCTTTTTTTTCCTTCGATCCCGACATCTACATCATCTGGCGTAAAACTGAATCAAATCTTTACCTACACTTACCACTTACACATACCTAGCTAGGTATTCATTATTTAAGTGCGACTTATTTTTAATTCCGAGAAAAAACGCACTTACGCACACCCTCCCCCGTAAGTGCGACCCTAGTCATATTGTAAAGAAAAAAACAAAGATATAAGGGAAAAAAATTAAGGACCAAAGTCGAATGACCAAACTCATGATTTTAAAAAGATTTTAGCAGTCCCGTGCGTGAGATGGCAGGTAGGTCCACATCTTCTATATGTCCATACTTATAAAAAATACACCGTTATTTTTTAAGTAGGTATATCTAAAAATGAAAAGGGTTGTCCATACCACGTGAATGAACAACTTTTACTATGGGGCCAACCACGAAATCGCGAAAAAATAATCAGCTGTTCCATACATTATAGTCGAGTCGATGTTGTAATTTTCTATGGAATAGCGGATTTTTTTTCGCGATTTCGTGGTTGGCCCCGTAGTAAAAGTTGTTCATTCACGTGGTATGGACAACCCTTTTCATTTTTAGATATACCTACTTAAAAAATAACGGTGTATATCCCGAGTGGCTCATCCATCATCGCCACCATACGGATCGAGTTGAAATTTGACATATACCTACTCAGTTATTATGACGTAGGCATCCGCTAAAAAGGAGTAATGAAAAAAACTGGCCAAGTGCGAGTCGGACTCGCGCACGAAGGGTTCCATACCGAAAAACGGCAAAAAAAATAACAGATTTGTTGTATTGGAGGCCCACTTAAATATTTTTTGTAGGTATTTGTTGTTATAGCGGTAACAGAAATACATCAACATCATCTGTAAAAATTTCAACTGTCCTAGCTATCACGGTTCATGAGACACAGCCTGGTGACAGACAGACAGACGGACAGTGGAGTCTTAGTAATAGGGTCCCGTTTTTACCCTTTGGGTACGGAACCCTAAATTAGTAAAAACCTAATTGACAGATTAAACCACCAGAAGGATCGATAGTAATGTTAAGCAGAGAAGTAGACGACCTCCGTGGTCGAGTGGTTTGAACTTCGATCAGATGATGGAATGACAGTTTTCAAGGTGTCACCATTTCTGAGGTTCCGGGTTCGATCCCCTACTGGGTCAATTTAGAAAACGAACTTGTCTATAAGTATTGGCTCAGCTCTGAGTGTTTGTAGTTTCACCGTTGTCTCCGATTTCCATAACACAATTGATTTAGTTAAATTAAAAAAAGAGACTTTTAAATACTTTCGCTTTATATTGCATATTTATTAGTTGTTTAAGAAGTTAACGTGTGTTTTTTGTAAATTATGTTAATAGTTAGTACAATTAATTCCTGAACGGGTCTGATTGCTGGAAACCAGCACCAGCAGGATTTTTTTCATTGTTTTTCTCATGTCTTTTTAACACTAAGGAAGCCGTTTAAGAACACTTTAACAGTAATTTTAAAGAATTAATTATCTCGGGTGTAAAGGGCTATACTTACTTTGGAAACGGAGCAATGTTTGTGATGGTGTGTAATATTTATTTATTTATTTATAAAAAAATAAGTAGAAAGATTTTTTGGAAGTGCCCACGGAAAGTGGAATTTAACACTGATAAAGTCGCGGGCAGAAATAAGTAGTACTTATATATACAGAATATACATACAGCGTTATTTGTAAAACACCAACAACCTCGCAGCAGGAGTAAATCACTAACGTCATAAACAACAACGTACTTTGTTCTACGACTTTTCCGAAAACAGAAAAAAAAAAACGAATTTTCATACAAAACTCGACCTGCTGTTCAGACTTTGTATGGAAAGCCGTTTTTTTTGTCTGTTTTTGGAAAAGTCGTAGAACAAACGTTGTTGTTTATAATGTTAGTGATTTACTCCTGCTGCGATGTTGTTTTAGTGTTTTACAAATAATAAATAAATAGTTGGTAGTATTGTATACCTGCTGCTCCCCTCCGGAATAAGCACTCAAATTAATCTATTTGTTTGTTCCCCTTTAATTAAATTAATTGGATCGATCTATCGCTTTGATGTTATTGCCAATCCAACTAATGTTGAACTACCTATGTAGTTATTTTATCCTCTTTTTACATTAGTTACTAAGGAAAAACTCTTTTTACGTAACTTACACATTACACAAATCATAAAATCTCGATAGCAAATATTGACTTATATAGTCCTGCAGATTTTGGGTGGTACCGTGTTTTCAATTACTTCAAATCTCCATAGCAAATATTGAACGTGATATAATAGGTACCTATAGAAAAAAAATTGTAGGTAAGTATACACTTACCTACTATTTTTTTTTTCTTGAAATGAAAAGAGGTTATGTATGGACATTATTAAGCCTAGGGAAAAATCAATTACCTAACCGAATAATTTTATCTGATATATTTGACTTTATTAATTAGACAAGTTATTTTTCTTATAATGTTTACAAGAACGTGACAGAATATATTATTGAGAAATATAGGTACTTAATAACTTAAATGTACTTATACCTATTTAAACTATGTAAATAGTATGTAATTTGTGTTTATGCCATGCCTATGATTGAAACTTTCTATTTTGTCATTTATGTTTGCATTTTTTTATAATGGACCCTCTACATGCGCAGGCCCGGCCGGGTTTGCATCGATCAAACATAAAATAGAGGACAGATGTTAAGCTTAGGTAGGTACCTCACAGTTTTTATTTTCGTCCTGTCGATTTAACTAATAATCGATTAAACATCATAATTTCTTAGTGTAAGTATGTAGGTAATTACCTAATTGTGCATAACGCACCTTTTTTATTAGTATCTACCTAATTATCTATGAATGTGACATTGTCGTTGGCGATTTTCCTTTTGTAATTTACTTGTCAGTTTATAAATTAGCCTTCAAAGTTTTGCATTTCCCCTTTAAATTTATATAATATCATTGTTTTCGCTATAATAAATTACTTTCCTTTCTTACGTAACCGTTCTTTAATTGCAAACCAGTTACAGTCCCTCAGTCATCTTCTGTGGTCTCTATTCTGTGGTACGGCCTTCCGTAAAATCCTACCGGCCGGGCCTGCGCGCCTGCGCATGTGGAGGGCCCATAAAATTCCTAAGTATGAATACTTAAGAAAAACGTTTGATTAGGTAGGATATAATTTCTAAATAAAAAGGGAGATATCTAATATTTGTGTGTCTCCAGTAAGTCTCCATATTATTATGATGGCGACTGTACAGTGACGCTGCGCTTATTGATACTCGCTTCGCTATCATTCATGCAGTAATAGTAAACATCAAACACCAAATGTTAGCAGCATACATACAACTAAGTGGTCTAACATCTATGCCAGCGAATTCTATAATAAACACCGATTACTAAATAAACATACAGTACCTACATTCACCCTTGCGAAAGCTCAACTAAATGCAGCGGGGTCAGTGACCTGTCTGTTGACGTCAGTCTGCGCACTGCATGCATTTTCTTAAAGCACATCGCAGATTTTACTGCCATTGAAATAAACTATGAAAGGTGCACTGTAAGTTGTTACCTACGTCAGTTCTGTATAATTCTTGATTGATTCGGTTATCTTTGTATCGAATAAATCAGCTCCTTGTGTATACCCTACCTTATAAAGATATATTAAGATCGGTGTTGTATGTTACTGTGTTTTAAGTTGTGTGAAAGTTGTGAGCACATAAATATGACACAGTCGGAGGAAAAGCTTTTTTCTAAACCCAACTTGTATGGATTTTTCCATTTTCCAGTTAAAACATAACTTTTTATTTACAAAGTTTTATTTCAAAAAACTAAACAACAAATAAGTTAATAAATGACAAAATAAAATAGGCTAGGCAGGTAGGAATTTATATACCTACCTACCTCTACAATTTCTATTAAGCTTTTCTTTTAACTTTTTTAATTGATTCAGTTTGCATTAATAATAAAAAACAATATTATTATAAATATACAAATAATTAATAAATACGGAACGGTTACATAAGCGTTTTATTTCCGTTTATTTACTTATTTCTGCCCTTATGTCCTTATTTATGGCATTATGTCTGCCCTTGTCAATGTTCTTTCCTGTCCCGGGCCTGCTGGAAGAAATTTCAATGTGAAATAAGTTGTGCCCTTGTACAATTTTATTCTTCTGTCCATTTCTTTTCTGTTTGTAATTGTGTGTGTACAGAACCAATAAATAAATAAATATTTCCTTTATGCGAGCCACTACGCCGTATTCTTGTGCTTGTATGTACGCTAAAGTGATTACAAGCACTTTGTTGTATGTACGCCACTAACAATAAAATGACACAAACCATAAAAAGCAGTTGCTGAACCAACTTTGCAAATCTCAAAATAACTAACAGATTACATCGGTACTTAGTATTGAATGTCTATTGCGAAAATTATCGTTAATCATTTTATTAAATATTTCTGCCATGGCTTATTGGAAAATTCAGGTCCAAATACTACCCGTCTGAATTCTTATTCAGTCTCTTGACTGTTTGATTATGAAGGTCTTTAATAATAAAAAATACTTCTCATAGATATGACTAGTAAACATTGTCATTTTGTTGGCAAATGTTCCGTATCAGCCAGCGTCTATTTGCCAAACGACAGCGTTGGGCAACTCCGTAACTTGTTGCGAGTGGTACCTACGACTTTGAAGGCTTACTACGAAAGAACAATCGAAAGATGATTTTGGGCGTGATTTCTGAAGCCCGATTCTGTAAACGCAACATCGTTGACAGCATGCATCTTAACAGGCAAAGCAATGTGGAAGAGAGATGCAGATTTAATATTCGTCAATTAATCTGAATTTAAGAACTTATATTTTTTGTTTCAGCTTCTAGATTTTCCGGCAATTTATTGCAATTTTTGTTTGACATCGGGTAGGGAGAGTCTATTTAAAGTTAATTTACAAGATTAATTTTTAAATCGTGGGTTGTTGTATAATATGTACGGCAATATTCACAGAATATATGGTAATGTTAAAATTTTAAGGGGTTTTTATGTAATAAAATAAAAAATTGTAATAAGCTCTACGTGTTCTGTTACGCTGTCAATGCATTACGTCTTCCCTCCACTCGAGATTAATGAGGCATGCGTGGAGCTTTCCTCCGTGTTCCCTCCCTACGGGGCTCCAAAAGGGATCCCAGCGGGCCAGCGGGTGCCCGGAAATACCGTGAACACTTAAATGATTATTGTCTTGTTTTGTTGTTGTAATGTTAAGAACCATGGTTGTACCTATCAAACTCCAGCAGCCTAATCGCGCTAATTCTTAGCGATAAAAATAGTTTAAAAAAAAACAAAAAACCGACTTCAAAAAACCTACCACTAAAAAGCAAGAAATAATATTCGTAATAATAAAAATACGTCTATTGAAGTCGGGTGGGGCTGGAGTACAGATTCCTTTTTTTATTCTAAAAGCCCCACCCGACTTCAATAGACGTATTTTTATTATTACGAATATTATTTCTTGCTTTTTAGAGGTAGGTTTTTTGAAGTCGGTTTTTTGTTTTTTTTAAACTATTTTTTATTTTTTTATTTCTAGTGTAGGTACCTTGTAGGTAAGGTATATTATAATATTAGCATAATATTATAATATTATATATTAACTTTTATCTTGGCCACTATTCTAAAAAAGCACACCAGCATCACATATGACCCCAGTAAACTAGCAAATAGGAGACGTAAGGACCAAGTTTGTCAGGTTGTGAGTTTTAACAAACGCTTCGCCCACAGGTTTCATTGCTTTCTTGGAGGCCACTTATACAACAAGGGTAATCGCCATTTATCTATTTATCCCTTGACTAGATTCATCTGTAAGAAAACCGTTTCCAACTGGCTTAAAGAGCTCAATTACGATGCTACAGAGCAATTATTATTAATAATAGAATAACATCTTTAGTAATATATATATACACTTTAATCTCGATATCATTATTATTATCTTTGTATAACAAATATTCTTGCTTATCTCAACTATAATAAATGTAATAACACTATACAGTATTATAATTTCACGAATACGCGCACATGTAGGTACACAACATAATTCTATAATTTGATGCATATATATAGTAACTTTGCTTGCGATAGTTAATTAATTAATTAAATACTCGTTTTCTTTTATTTTTAAGTTACTTTCTTTATTTCCATGTAACTTAAGTTAACTAATTTAATCTCTCTATTCTTATAATCTGAACACCCAGTGTAAACAATGTTCTTCGGCCATAATTTTAGTTATAATTTGAAGGGTGGAGTGAGCCTGGTGACTTGTCATACAGGAGGGTCTGACCCTACCTAGTACTGGCACCAGTTCTCTCTAATGTTAGTCTATCTAAAATAGTTTATAACCTAATATAGTTAACCATTGTAACTGTTGGAGAGAGAAATAAAGTTTTTTTTTTTTATTATTATTATGTAGAAAAATCGGCTCAGCCAATCGTAAGATAATCGCGGAGAAACATACATACGGGTCAAACTGAGAACCTCCTTTTTTAAGTCGGTTAAAGAACCTACACTTAAGATATCCCTCTTCCTACAAAAAAATGATTATCTTATTCAGTTCATAAACAAAGAAGTAATACGACCATTATCATCGAGGTAATTCACACAAAATCATACTATTTTCGTGCTTTTTTCAAGATTACTTGAAAAGTACTAAACCGATTTCCAAATTTTAAAAAATGGGACCAACTTGGGAGTTTACCTAATGTAATAACGTTTGAATCATTTCAATCGGTCCAGCCGTCTTCGAGTAATCGGTGGACATACACAAAAAAAAATATACAGACGAACATAGAACCTCCTCCTTTTACCGAAACCGTTACGTTGTCAGGCCTGATTGTCAGCTGTTCAGGCACATCCAGTGCCTGAACAGCTGACCAACTGCATATGAACGGATCCCAAAAATATTTGAATTAATATCTATCATATAAGTATTTATGATAGGTATTAATTCAAACATTCATAGAATATAGTTATTTTATTTAAAAAAACGAATGTGTCCATACTACTAACATAGTTATGTAATAAGTGTATGTATACTAACAAATGGATGTATGGTCTAAAATAAAACTATAATTATTAATTATTATTATTGTTGTCTTTAGGTTACATTTACCCAAAAATCTTTGGTTTAGCTTTAACATTATCATTTAAATCGTCCAAAATTAGCATCCAAGGTTCCCTAGACACACCTTTCAACAATTTTAACAAAATTAAAGCGAGTATTTTTGCAAACGAAATTGAAACGGTAACGATTTACTTTTGGTTTTGTCGTTGAAAATTAGCGTGATTGGGCCTCAGTACACCTAACACGGACATCTAACGAGAAAAAAAAACGCGCGTAAAAGTACTCGATAGAGTAACTGTCCATGGGAAATTTCATTTCGCTTTTCGGCGGTAGATGGCGCAGTACAAATTTTCCAAACAAATATACTCTATAGATTTTTATTACGCGCGTTATTTTTCTCGATAGATGTTAGATGCTACTGGTACAGAACAGTCTACACGCATAAACTTACTCAAAGGAAAAAACTTTAAGTATATGATAATATTAAGGAACATGCTACCCCTATCTCTATTTTTATAGAATTTAATATCTATATATTAACATGTTGAACTGCCCGAAAATTAAGAATGATATTGCTGTAAGGTGACAAACTTATTTGATGAATATATATTTGCTTCCTAATCCACAACAGACTGATATTCTATAATACAAGAATTTTAATCTATAAGTAGGTAACATTGTATTGTAACATAACTGACCCCCAAATTCAAAGCCTTTACCATTATTATTATTACTAGAGCAAGACTCCAATTGCCATTATATTTAAGTTAACAGATACGCGTTTGGAAGGCAATGATTTTATTATCTTTACAAATGCCTGTTGATAACACTTTGGAACTTCGGTGCGGATTTAGTTTATCTCCCTTTAAATAATCATAAAATTGAAGTAACCACCAGGTAACTTACAACTCTACAAAAGATCATAATGAAATGAACATTTTAGTCTGTGAAGTTGGAGATCAAAGGCGTAGAAACTAAGCATAAATACTAAAGTGTGATTTTTTGAATACCTACTCGACAAATTTTGTGGTTTACCGTCAAACTTAACGACTTTGTCTAAAAATAATTAGCTGTTCCCACAAAAAAATTTTTTCAGGTCAGTAGCTATTCCATAAAAAACGTCAATATCTAGGTACTCAACCAAAATGTAGAACAGCTGATTATTTTTTTGCTCTAATTAAGTTGGTCCCATAGACAAAGTTGTTCAGTTTGATGGTCTTAAGGCACACCACAAAATTTGTAGACTGTTCTCGATTTCACCCTGTAGATTGATTCTGTAGTAAATAAAATACACGTAGGTATTAACTTCGTCATCAGCCATTTTTAATGTCTCCACTGGGGAACAGGGCTTTCGTATAGGTGGATAAGGAGGATGGGCCATTACCCACATGATGATGGGCCCGGCCCACCCAATGCGAATTGGTATGTAAGTTATCTACTGTAAATGTACCCCTCAACCCTTTTATGTTAACATAAAAGGGTTAGGGTACATTTAACTCTATGCTTGTAATTTAACCTATCTCTAGAATAGAAGAAAAACTATTATACGTACAAAAAATATCACGTAAGTACCAAAGTCTTAAGTATTTGCTAATGTCTATAAAGTCTTAAGTAATACTGAATGACTCGATGTTGACCTTAATTTGCATATTTATTTGTCTATTTTTCTTTTCAGCAAACAGAATAATTAACATTCAACAGAAAAGAGAAATAATCATAATTACCTACTTAATTTTAGAAGTGTTTAAAATAAATCATAAAAACAAGCAAAATTATAGCAGGCTTACAAAGTGTTTTGTTTCGCTTTGCTCTTTCGACAAATGATAAAGCTAAAATAGAATTATTAGATCCTTAGTAATTGCATGATTATTAAATAGATATTCTATTTCTTATATTTCAAGATTAACATAACATAAACATAAATTATATTAAAAATGGGGTAATTATTTATCTAAATTAAATACCTATGCCTATATATGTATGTATACGTGGGGCATGCCAAAAGTAATTCACATGGCCACATGAACCAAATAAAAATTGAAGAAAAATTTATTTCCTCGCATTGTTTGAGAAAATCACTATAATAGTACATTGTTCACCGAGAGGAGAAACACCCGAGATCGGGAATCGCACTTTCTCTCGAGTGATACATCATAGTGCTTTATACTCCACCTACGAGGAAAATAAAAAACTAAATCTTTACAAATTGAAATTTATATTGAAATTGTTGCAGTTAGTGAAGCTTAATGTAACACTTTTTCCATTAATGTTTGTTTGAGATGTTTGCGACAATGTAGGAGGAATAACTGGCTGTGCTGTTGGCACTGCGCTCGTAGAATTTTTTAATTGATTTCTGTGGTAAAAGGTTATCAATCAGAATTTTTGCTGTTTCCTTCAACTGCGGCGGAGTTAAAAAATCTTCATCATCACTATCACTAGGTACTTATCATTTTGATAGTTTTATTTTACTTTCTACGAAAACTGAATCCTCAAACAACACACAAATTGAAAATGGCGCCAATGGCGTCTGCAATTATTTTCACATGTTAATTTTCAAATTGTTTATCCTGCCGCCGCAGGGTCGCACTGCCAGCCCGACACCATCCGACACACAGCTAGTGGCCAGTGTCATTTTGCGAACTTGGAGATTGTCTGATAAAAACTCACTGTAAAAACTTTTTGGCTTTTGATATTTAGGTTACCGGCGCATAGTCTTACCAAAAATTAAAAAAGAAAAACCACGAAAGAAATGGATTTTCATTCACTTTTCTCTCCCGCTCAGATGCGTTTTCTCCCCGCATATTTGTTCGATATGCAATGACGTACTTTCTACTGTAAATTTGATAAAGTATCAAGGTACTTTCCGAGCAGGTGTAGTATAAAAGCCTTTTGCGGGAAGCTATTTACATTGTCGAGGATGGTTTGAAGCCCGAGCCGTCCTGTTATATTGTACTGTATTAATTTATCATAAATAACCAGTATTTAATGGCGTATCATTTGCCAGTATCAATCTATTGAGTAGAGAGTATCTAATAACTTTAGGAATTGCCCCTCGTAAAGTAAAGTTACTAGATGCAAAAGCTCCTTTTTCCCAACGGTTGATGAACTCTCAAGTGACACCGCTTGATAAATCGCTCCAGGGCCGGTTGGTACCCCTGTTGCGAACAAAGCGGGTTTGTTGGCCAATTAATTAGATTCCTGATCAACAGCGCCGCTAATTAATAGTCAAATTGAACAATTACGCGCCCGGTATGCCCTGTAGCCAATTTTCATTAAACTTTATTTTAACGAGTTATTCGATTAACGCTCCCTCACTTTGTGTAAACATTTGTTACACTCAACTTTCTAGTACCTACCTACGGCATTTGAAAAATCAAAGTGAATTTTTTCACGTTTCCAAAAGCAACTGTTTACCTGGTAGATAGAGGGGGGGGGGGGGATGACGACGACATCCCTGAATCGAAAAGTGATCCCGACCTACAATATTTTCCAAATACTTATTCAAAGACACTTCACACTATGAGATTGTAAAGCGAAAAATAATTTGCAGGAAAAAAAAAAATATTTTTCAAGTATTTATTCTACCACTTTTTAGCGTGATAAATATACGCATTCATGCCAAATGACAGCTTCCTAGTAGGTACTAAGAGCCTCTTATCTAAGGTAGACCGCGGACGGACATGGCGAATCAATTAATAACAAAAGCTAGTGCTCTAGCTCTACTACGTAGGTATAAATTATGTAATAAAAATTACAAACGTGTTACAGGTTTTAGTTGACCTTGTATTTGAATGACAAGGTTCTTAAACGCTTTAAATCTAAGTTCATGTTAAGGTGATCTGAGGTACCTACTAAAACTTTATATGTAATAAGAAATACTTACAATTCATGTAACAAACTTATATTTAATTTGATACAATCTAAAAACTTCGAAATGTAGATAGTCTCCACCTATTTTAAAAATAACCTATTTAAAATGTGTTAATCAAGAATTCGTGCTAAAGATGATTAACTCTCTCAAATCGAATGCACAAGGTGAAGACTTAATTTCTTTAGATATGCTCTTATTATCTCTACCTGAGTCCTTACATGCAATAACGTCTATAATTAATAGATCGATTGTTTCATGTTCTTTCCCTCAACTTTGGAAAACAGCTATTGTGCAGCCTCTTCCTAAAACACCACAACCTTCCACTTATAAGGATCTTAGACCTATTAGTATCCTGCCTTGTCTATCCAAGATTATGGAAAAAGTTGTGTATTACCAACTCATTGAACACCTTGAGAGAAATAACATCCTTCCTCAGGCCCAATCAGGTTTTCGTAAAAACCGGAGTACTGAATCAGCGCTGCTAGATGTGACTTCAAATATTCTGGAAGCACAAGATGCCGGAATGGGTACTCTTCTGGTTCTCCTAGATTTTTCTCGTGCATTTGACACTTTAAATATTCCTTTGCTGATCTCCAAGTTGATATATTACGGGTTTGATGTTCCTACGGTAAAGTGGTTTCACAGTTACTTAACCGACCGCTCTCAGTACGTTAAATTGCGTAATAGTGATGGCTCAGCGACATATTCTACTCAATTACCAGTTTCACGAGGTGTGCCTCAAGGATCTATCCTGGGCCCCCTCTTGTTCATAATTTATAGTGCTGACATCGAGCGTTGTATATTAAACTGTAAATTTCATTTATATGCCGATGATTTGCAGATTTACACATCTTGTTATCCTCAAAACGTCGATGTAGCAGTTGATAAGGTCAATGAAGATTTAATGAGAATTTCTAACTGGTCTAACAATAATGGTCTTGTACTAAATCCCAGTAAATCAAAATTTTTAGTTCTAGGTTCGAAACGTCAAGTCATGAAGATGGAGACTCTGAATCCAACGATTAAACTATATAACGAAAACATACAAATGGTGAAGGAGGCACGTAATTTGGGTTTAGTTATAGACTCTGATTTGAGATTTGAGACGTATATTCGAGAGCTAGCACGAAATTGTTTTTATCGTCTGAAAGTGCTTTATAGAGTCCGAAATTTTCTAAGTACGGAGTTGCGCATTAGACTTGTTGACTCATTGATTCTTTCAAAATTTGATTACGTTGACACTGTTTATGGTCCTAGGTTATTATCTAAAAGTAAATCATTAATACAACGGGTACAAAATGCATGTGCCAGGTTCTGTTTTAACATACCACCAAGAAGTCACGTTTCACCTTTCCTAAATAGTGCTCAAATGTTCAACATGGAATCTAGAAGACATATTCACTTTGCTACTCTTTTATTTGGTGTCATTAAAAGTGGCAAACCTCCATATCTTCATGACAAACTTTCTTGGTACTCTAGCGCTCGTTCATCTCGACTTGCTGTGCCTTATCATAACACTGCTGCTTTCAAGGGCTGCTTTAAATACACTGCCACAAAGATTTGGAATAATATCCCTCCACCCCTCTGTGCTCTCACATCTGTCTACAGTTTTAAACGTAAAATCAAAACATACTTTTTAAACATTCAACTAGGCAGTGTAAGTGACTGGGTCTATAATTAGTTTTCTCTTTATGCTCATTTATGCTATACCTACTTATACTATCAAAAGAATTATTTGTAAACTGATCGATTATGAAAGTGTCAAATCATTAGTAATGTTGCATCACTGTATACGTAAATGGTTTAATTATGTATTTTGTGACTGGATCTATACCTAATTAGTCTTTGTACTTATTTAAACTAAACTAACAGAGTAATTATTTGTAAACTGATCAATAATGAAAGTAATAATGTAGTATCATAGTGCATACCTAGATGTTTTTAATAATAATTAATATGTAGTTTTGACTATAAGAAAATAATTGTATAATTATTGTCACCACCACGGTTGCATCTGAAAACCAGCGCCACTGTTTCAGGCAGCGGCACAAGCTGAGATGTTACCATTTCAGCAAAAAATGTGTAAATTCGATGTTAATTTTATATTTTTTGTAACTGTTTTGCTGAATAAACATTTTTCTATTTCTATTTCTATTTCTATTTCTATTTCTATTTCTATTTCTATTTCTATTTCTATTTCTATTTCTATTTCTATTGAAAATTAAGAATTTTACTTGCTACTTGACTATTAAATTAGTAGGTAATCAAAAACCGATAAAAATGCATCATTCAAACTTTGCAATTGATGAAACATTATTTTTTTGTGGTAAATCGATACCCTCTTTACTAGAGAAAAGCCCGTAAAATGTTATTCCACTTTTACCGCCCACAACTTAACAAGATGTGACGCTCTCAATAATTTATTATTATAAAGTTCAACGTCAGTCGTGCAAGGTCAGTCAAATAAGATGGACTGATAATTCCGTGGGCTATGTATGTGGGATGAATGACGTCACGACTCTGATTGTCACGAAATTTAATGCGTCATCCAATATTAACAACCCCTGTCAAAGCAACTTCAATTTTTCAAATTCGATAATAAGCTTTTTATGAAGGTTATTTTGAGCTTTAAAAATGTACTCTGATTTCGGAACTAGTGTTAAATCAAGAATTTCTTAGTATCGCCAACTATACAAAAAATAAACAATATTGTTCAAAAAAAGGTTGTTTGTTTATTTGCAAAACACTTTGATCAAGATTACAATGTTTATCCAAACCCAAACGTAAGGTTGGAGCTTTAAGCTGCTAGCTTACCTTAAACTTAACGTTTAGACTTAATCCATCGAATTTAACCTTGAGCCTCAAGGTCCAAACCCAAGACTTGAGCCGAGTGCTAATTAGCAATAGCTAATCAATAAGCTTGACTGTGCAATAATAGTTATAGAAATGATCTAAAGAAAAAAAACCTTTAACAAAATGTAATTTTTATGTTCTAGCGGAAATCTCCGACCCTGTTTTTCCACAGCACTCTAATTTTCAGGTGGAGCCAAATATAGAAAGATTACCTATATTTTGATATATTATTCAAAATTCTGTCTTAAAGTCTGTATTCGGTCAAAATTCTGAATGCGTATGCATTCAGAATTTTGACCGGGAATAAGTTTTGACTGCAAACACTGTTCATTATCATTTTTCCCTTGTGGAATTTAAATTTGCAATGGTCATAGTCATGGTCGCCAACCGAATAAACACGGCGTTAAATATAATAATAAAACCTTATTCTTAGGGATTTGCCACACTGGATGCGTTCTGCGGTCCGGTCAACCCATACATTGCGTTCACCCTTTGTATGGGTTGACCGGACCGCAGAACGCAGAACGCATCCAGTGTGCCAAATCCTTAAACCTGGTCTAGAGATGATAATCGTACATTCACTTATCAACTTAACTCTGACGTCATTTGGTGACGAACTGGCTCTGAACTTCGTCTCTACATTCTGGTTTTCGATCTTTGGAGGCTGTTGGTCTCTACGTCAGCATTCTGGTTTTTTTTTCTTTGAAGGCTGTTGGTGTTGACTAGTTTTTGGAGTGTTGTTATCGGTAATGGTTATATCGTATTTGGATTTGCAAGCATTTATCAGAGGTAATGTTATATTAATGTATTTTCTCTACTGTTTTACAAATTTTGTTATTGAAAACTGTCGTTGTTTTGCCGTAAAATACTCAAAATTATAAGTTTATATATAGCCTGTGGAGCTCGGTGGCGCAGTGGTTTAGCGCCTGGCCCAGCGATTGCGGAAGTTAAGCAACGTTCGTAGGGGTCGGCCATGGGATGGGTGACCAAAAATGTATTATCTCGAGCTCCTCCGTGCTTCGGAAGGCATGTTAAGCCGTTGGTCCCGGCTGCATCTGCAGTCGTTAACACCCACCAATCCGCATTGGGCCCGCGTGGTGGGTTATGGCCCGTCCTCCTTACCACCCATAAGGAAGGCCTGTGCCTCAGCGGTGGGGACATCAAAAATGGCTGATGGACACATATAGCCTTCACTTGGTATATTTTAGACAAGCGCGAAGCATAAGGTTTATCCAAGGAAACTATAAGTACGTATAATAGGGATGTTGACTAATGAATAAAATAACGAAATACTAATAAAAATCGTAAACATATTAAACTTTTAGAGTAGCTTGTATACTTCTTGGTTTTATATATTGCATATTATTTGTTTTATGACCCTTCAAAGTTGGGTGGACAAGTCCATTTAAAAAGTATAAAATTTATTAAAATAAATGATACCTTTAATTAGTCCGTAAAATGTATAGCAAATTTGTCGAAGAAACCATTTTGATAAACACAATATTTAATATAGCTGCTGAACAAAATTCCTATGCGTTGCATACAAACATGCAAGGCGTGACGTCATAACGTGCAAGCCATTAGTATGCAGCGTTTTTGATCGAGTCCATTTGTGTGCATTTCACACTGTGATATCTCGGGCAGTTTTCATGCTAGCGAATTAATTCGTTTCTTTTTTTGAAAAGTAATTTATGTAACATAAAATAAAAAATAGTCAACATCCCTATTTCTTTGGGTTATCTTTGATTGTGAAAAAAGGTTAACTGATTTTTTTTTTAAAACGAATGTAGTTTCAATCCTCAATTTGATCTAATGTTAATGGGTTGCTATAAGAAAAAAAGATTATTTATATGTATTTGCCTAATATTACAGAGGACAATAGCAAACTTTAAGGTATTTTAGGCAATCACTACCGAGATTTGAAATAACATCTTATCTTTAATATTCATTTTTTAACTTGTTTACCTCACTCGAACGAAATCATAAAATTACAATGTCGTAAATAAACCACTTCCACTAAAACTATGATAACATTTTCTATCATTACCAGGAATCCAACAGCTTAAAAATAAAAAATGAAAATGGTCTCGTAAAATATTATATATTGTGGATGACTGATGTCTGACAATATTCGCCATTAGCCTTATGATCCCTGAAATAGAATATTGCCTTCAATGACGTCAAGGGCTTTAACGGGCTACGATTTCAGAAGTTCTGTTGTCTGGTGTATTTATTATTAGCCAATAAACAAAAGCTCCTCCTACGCTGCGTTGTATAGGTAGCAAAAATACGTGCAAAAGTTCACGCCCGGTATTACCAAGCTTTACCCTACTTTCATCGCGTTAAATTTTTATTCGTTATTGGAATTTTCTCATGAATACATTTGCAGGTCAATTATAACATAAACTCGGTGTTTTTCCCAGTTTAGACATTAAATTTTCACACTTTAATCTCGATTTCAAACAGTTTTTAGGGCAGTGTTTTGTTATTCATCGATCTCTCCACACGTTTTATCAAACACGACCTACAAATATCCATGAATGCGTAATCTTTTTATAAATAAGTTACCGACTGACCGAACCTAATTAAGGGGTTTAAGGTAAACAAAGATGTGTGGCGGAATCTGTCTTCATTCCCAAAATATCCGTACCGAGGTCAGCGGCCTACTAACGGGTTGAAAACGGTCTATGACTGAACGATGATGTAGATTAGATACTTAATATGAAGCCGATAAAGTAAAAATTTGGACTAACATTATGATCAAAATCGTAGTGCACGCGTTTGTTGAAAGAATAAATGAAAGCTGAGTCTGAAATTTGTATCATTTCACCACCGAAATTATTCTTAGTGTACCTACATAATTATATATATTATATAATTATATTATTAGCACTTACTTCAAACGATAGGTGAAATTTTAACATAACGGGCAAGCAGAAAGATATTTTTTTATTAAATATAATCGATATAATATGCGATTTTGGTAATAGGGGTAATAAAGTTAAAACTGACATTTATCATAACTTTTTGTTCAGTCGGTTGCTTTAATGGTTACCATAATATTATCAATGCAATGTAATAGAGAGCTGATTTTCAAGATAAGTAAGTCATAAAAGATTTAGCGTCAAGGGGAGGCAAGTGAAACATACCTACTTACTTTATTTTAAATCAAAGAGGTTTATTAAAGTTATATTAGAACTCCATTCCATCCACTCCATTACTAGTAGTGAATGAATAAATCTAGGTATTGATCGAAGGAATAGACGTTGACTTTTGACGAAATTGCAGCTCTGAAAAGAGAAAAAGAGAAAAATCTATTTTGGACCAATTTTTTTTAGTTAATTTGTTTAAAAAATAGAAAAAAATATCGGATATTTCATTCCTTCGATCAATCCCTGAAAAATATATCTGAGAAGGTTGTGTTAAATTTTTAGACCGATCGGTTGAGCCGTTTTTGAAAAATTGTGCTCACCGACTTTGAATACACCGTTTTGTGAAAAAAAAGACATGAAGTCATCCAAGTCAGGGCCATAAAATGAACCCTCTGCATCATCAGCAGGTTCTAATACATTCCGAAAATGCAATTAAAAAATATATTTTTTTGTACTTTCTCACTGCGTGTAACCTCTTTAAAATACGATTAGCCGTTTAATTACGTGATAAGGCGAGTCACCACCAAGCAAGCCGCCTTGTGCGAGGCCCTCCGCAAACGTCCTGCCTCGCGCGAGGCAGGCGGCATTTCTGCACTGAATGTGGAACCTCCCGCATTCTTTTTCAAACGTAATAATAGTATTTCAGAGCATTATAGTGAGAAAAGAAAATTTACTTTCCCCACATTTCTTGAGAAAAGTACTATATTTGTACGGGAAGCAGTTTACATTGCCTCGAATTATTAAAGATAAACGATCCTCGACAGTGTAAATGCTATTCTCGGAAGTAATTATAGTCAACTGTCTTCCTTTATGATAATGTTACTTGTTTGATTTGTGAATCAATTTTTTAAAGATTGATTGTTGTTGTTACAGAATGCCGGCGCTCCGGCTGCTCGGGCGCAAGTGGCTGGCCGCTTCGGATGACCTCGTGTTTCCGAGCATATTCGAACTCATCTTTAGATTCGTATGGTATGTATGTTTCTAATCACAAAATGTTACTAAGGTCCTTGATGTAAACTTTCTCCAAAAGTTACGTAAAATGTAATGTCAGGTTTGGTCGTGTTAATGTTATAGGTACAGTTGTAGTACTTTTTTATTCTTTGGTTGTATTGTAGTACAGTCGTAAAGCTGTGGCTGTAGTTCATATTTTGAAATCATGTGCTCACTCGTGAGTAAAAAGCAATAAACCATTTATCTTGTGCATCTATTTTCCTTCTAACGTTTACAACTTATTCGCTTTGCAGTTTTGATTAAATACACGTACATCTCAATATATCCCTGTAAACAGAAACAATAAAGGTATTATATTATATGTATTTCTGTATACAACAAACACTTCAATAGATATTAGAGTGCACGTTGTAAGGCAGTTGCTTATAGAATGCTATGCGATACCTTGCTATAGGTAAACAATATGCTTTTCTTTTCTAGTAGCAGTAGTATCCGTGTATTACATTGTATCTTCACCGACGTTATAATTATGTTGTATGAGGTTTTTCCTATGATCGAATTGATCGACGAAAGTATATAAATTTAAAAAATTAAGATCATCTAATGATTTCCTACTTAAATGAATTTGAGTCTAAATAACATTGCAATATATGCTAATTGTATAGCTAAGTATATTATATAGCTCTACAATACTATAGCTATATTCTGTAGCTCTACAATACAAATAAATAATTAAAGGAAGAGGAATTAAAACGGAGCGCAGGGATTTTTCTTTGAAACAGAAGAAGCCTTTGATGTTTGTTCTGTTTTAACCCCCCCTAAGTATTTAAAGTCTCTCGAAGCTTATAGTTATCAATGTTAAAATTTAATTTTGCATTAGAAGTGTTATGAAAATGGGAAAATAAACTTTTTGAATAAAAAATATATTGCTTACAATGGACTATGCGAACCGTTGAAAATGGAATAGAACGTAGTTATTGCTTCTAGTGAATAGAACAATACGATACAATGCTCGCACAAGCTTGACGTGTAGTGTTACAGCCTCCGTGCCACAGAATAAAAAGATAGTCAGTAGATCTATATAAATAAATACATTTTCATATTTTCATTATAAAATTGTATGAAACAGCTGTTTTTTTTTTCGCGGTTTCAAAGTTGGTCCCATAGTAAAAGTTATTCAGTTTGATGGTCTCTCTACCATATTCTGGTTTAGCCATTAATTCTGTTACACGTTAAGAAAAATCGCTTTTTATTACCTACATTAAATTTTTCAATTTCAAGTCACGAGTTGGTCACGAATACTTTTGGGAGTAAAAGTATTATCTAAATGGAGTCCTTTGAGAGCATTCGTCATGAAACTGGTAAGGGACACCTTAGAACTTAGCCAAAAATAAGTTAATGAAAAAGTTGCCCACTTAAAATTCTTTACACGTCGCTTTCTTTTTGCATTAACCTTGTACGGAGAAGTTTAGAGATTAATTAATTAACTTATAACAAACTTCTTTAATTCATTGATTCATAAAAAAGTGTCCTTAAAATATGTGATTAATGTTTATCGTTGCTTATGATCAAAAACCTGTGACTTTACTATTAATCTACCTAGAGTCAGTCTAGAGTCACAGAATATATTAATTGGTAAATCTACATCTTAGAATAATAACGTCTAGAAATATTGCAAGCACGAAAAACGCGCAAATAAAACTTAGCCATATCTGGCCAAGTTTTATACAGCTTACGCATACAAGGATAATGAAGGTGGCACGCGTTTACGCTTATGTTTTGGTTCGGACGCGGCTTCCAGGCGGCGATATTATCCTAAGATCTATATTGCTACAATAATTTTTAGCGCCCTCGATATTTCACATAAAATACCAACATAATACACAAGTATTTAGTATTGTGGAATAGAAAAAACAGCGCTTTGTATGTTCCATACCGGTCTTCTCAGTACAAGGTCTCTCGCTGTAGATTTGCGCACCGATGGCGCAGAATCTCGACCTTCATTAGTGCTTGTGTTCCAGTTAAGATAAAATCCTGTCACTTTTTTTATTTACTACCATCCACTTGCGAATTCGCCTTTAACAATTGAATTTTCAAATTTTTTACTTCCTATTTCCAATACTTAGGTGTTGAAAAATTTGTGTGCTGATATTATGTCATGCAGTCACACAAACATCCTTTTTTCTGAAATTGTCTTTACTTATTGAAATTTAATATCACCTAAGATCTAGACGGTTTTAATTCAGACTGCCATTTCGGTCATTCATTTTGTGTAACAAAAATGTGTTAAGTACAAAAAAAAATATAGTTTGTCATACGCTTACCCAGATGTACCTACCTATCCAAGAAAATATGAGTAAAATTGTGTATGTCTTATTTTTTTTATGTCTAATACTTTTTACTGCCACAAAAGCTCTTTATCGGAGTTAACGCTATCAATAAAGATGTTACTCATCGTAAAGTAAGCTTCATAACTTCTACCATAAAAGGAAATGAGAGTATAAAGTTTCATAAAAGGTTAACACTATACCCATTAAAGTATTAACATGCAAAAGGAAAGCAAAACTTCTTATGGTAAGCTTAATTACTTGCTCATTGTTCTAACTTTAATTTAACAGTGGAATCTCTTTGTGAACTAAACCATTCTACGAAATCTGTTTACCTTTAAACCCATCCGAATAGCTGTTTGTTCCTTGAAATTTTTTGTTGTTGGTTTGTTCTTGGTATTAATATCTGATTCTTAAGCTTACAACATTACATAATTATAAAAGGAACTGTCAAACTTAATAAGAATATTGGATATTAATTTTAAATTGAAAACTTTAGTAAGTAGTTCTCAGAAATAATTTTTTGTCAGACAGGCAAAAGGGTTCTTTTCTTACTGTTGAGATATTGAACCCTAAAAAAACTAGTGGCTCCGTGAGCTGTAGACTCGCGTTAAAAAGTACTTAGCTCAAATTGTATGTTTTTTAAAAACAAATAACACAAAATAAATATTAGTTTTTTCACCTAATGAGTATCTATACTGTGCAAATAATATACGCAGTCCTATGTTCTGTCTGTCACAAAAATCAAATCAAATCAAAATCAAAAATATTTATTTACTTTCAAATATCATATTAACAATAGCAAGTGGCCAGAGTCTCCTTGTCATGTCAGTTTTCGAATAGATGGCCAAATACATTTTGAGTTTTTGAGATCTTTGAAAGTCATTCCGATTCATTCCCCGTACACCCAATAATGAGCTGTCACAATGAGATTTCCCCTTAGATTTTGAATTTCAATTATTAACTGCGTGTGACGTCATTCATTTACCAATTCAATATAGTATTTCGAGACTAAAATAAAATGTTTTTGCAGAAACAGTGAATGAATACATATAGGTACCGCGATAATTTTGTTGTTAAAAATAAAAAATGTAATATCGGGAGTTAAAATTAAACGCCTCTTGAGCGGCAAGGTCAGGATCATCGTTAATCTTGGGTTGTGATCGATATTTATATTTAGGTGACTCTCGTTATGCTTACGACGAGCATGTCTCTGTATGTTTGGTTATAGGTAAAATGTTGTTGAGTTTGATGGTCCCACCTATCTACCATATTATGTTTAGCCATTGATTCTGTAACACGTTGTATTTTTCACCAAAATTCCATTTTAGTGGAACTTCACGCGAACGATGTCGCGGGCGGAAGCGGGTTATTTTAAAAACCGATAATCATGATTCAATTTGTATCGGTAACATTATTTTTCGGATAAAATCGCTATACCTAGGTACCATAGAGTTACGAATGGGAGCAAAGTGTCTCTTATATATTCCGCTCTCGCGTCGTCACTTGTTGCTGCATTAATATGAATGAGCTTTCCAAGCTCCGAATATCGATGGACGCTTTCAGTTTGGTGACCTCCGGACTCTGGGCTTGATTGCTCAGTAATGGTCTTTTAAATTGTCGCCGCCATCGCTTTTTATGTCTACATTGCTGTTACCTACTGTGAATTTGGATCCCAGTTATTTGTTTAGGATTGTATTGACAACCCCACTGTTATGTAATCCACTCGGGATCAGCTTTCAATTCCCCGAGATTTACAATCAATTGAGTAAACAAGTGTAAATTACAATGGGATTAGTTGGACCCAAACACGAAACGAATCAAATATTAAGTGCTGTAAAGTATTTGATCAAACAAGTTTCCAATTAATAATGCAATCTTCAAACTGTTGATACATCCAACAACGAGTAAATGGATCTATATTTTGAAATAGACCGATACCTACGACTAACTTTTTACAACACTACTAGCCTCATCTAAAGTTTAAGGAAATCTCAAGTATATAGCCTCGCTTGCAAGTTCATTTTGATTTTATTAGATAAAAATATTCAATTAGGTTCTAAAATCTCAATACATTGTAGTGCGGAAAAGAAGATAATTATATTTATTATTATAAATGAAAATACAAATAGGTAGGTAGTTAGTTAAGTATGTAATTTTTTACCTTAATTAACCGTGAACCCGCATTCCTCGTTAATTTAGCATAAATATAAGTACCCACCCACACGTCATGCAAGTGTGATGGTTAGGGTGGAGCTGAATTCATAGCATGGCAACTTGACATTCAGGATTTTTGTTCATGTTCTTTAACATCGCTTTGCTCAAATTATGTCGTTATATTACTGATGAAATTATCTTAATCACCAGGTTGGTGCTAATAGCCTTGGTGGTGGAAGTGCTGTATCCAGTGACATGGCAGTGCCAATCAGAGGGCTGGCACGGCGGGTTGTTCGTGCGGCTGTACCTATGTGGGACTCTGACGCTGCAGGCAGCACTAATGTTGCTGTTGGCAGCGCTGGCGCAGCAGTCAGCGCGGGGAACCATCACAGACGTCGACCAAAGGCGGCTGGTGTCTCCGTTACTGTTGATAAAGTGAGTATCCCAGTGATAGTCACGAGAGCTGTCAAAGAAGGTCGTTTGTTTGTATAGCTGCACCTGTGTGGTACGCTGGCATGGTAGGTGGTGCTGACATACTGCTGTCAGCGCTGGCGCAGCAGTCAGCGCGGGGCACCATCACAGACGTCGACCAAAGGCGGCTGGTGTCACCCTTACCTTACTGTTGATAAAGTGAGTACTACCCACTGACAGTAACAAGAGCTGTCAAAGCAGGTCGTTTGTATGGCTGTACCTGTGTGGTATGCTGGCGCTGTAGGCGACGCTGATGCTGCTACTTATGCAGCGCTTGCAGGTGTAGTCCGCGCGGGGCACCATCTCTAACATCGAGCAAAGACAGCTGTTATCACCTGTGCCGTTGACCAAGTGGGTACTATACAGCCGATGTAGTGTAGTACCTATAAGAAATATCGAAGCTTTTTCAATACTTTCATAATTTATGTTATTTACAGGACTGACTTATTGTTTTGCTCGTAGGGTGCTACTGGTGCTGCCCGAAATAGCCCTAAACGTGATGGGCACCATGTGGATGTTCTGCGAGGTGGTGGAGTGCTCCGCCGACGACAGGTTCTCCAGCATCGTCATACAAAGTGAGTCCATACTTTGATAAGGCATAAAGCTCTATTCTTCGACAACCCTCAAAACCTATGAGATGGACCATAATTTTCTTAGATACTGATCTGGCATACTTTTCTGACATGTTTTTATTCTTTATTTTCTAATTTCAAGTTAAGATATTTCAGTGAAATACATCAGGGTTAATGACTAAACAGGTAATCTTGAAAAGCAAGTTATTACAAGGTTATACCGTGATTCGTCTTTCTTGCTCGAATTCGAGGTGACGTTGGAGTGACGTGAACATGACACGGCTTAAGTATTCTGAACGAAAATTACCTATTATATTGGTGAGAAAATATTTATGGAGTTGAATTTTGTAACTTGCGATAATTTTAACTTCTAAAGTACCTACCTACCTAGTGTGTTGCTTTGAGCATCTGTGGTTCTGCATTCACAAACAAATGAGTTTCACTGTGTAATGACTATCCAATCATACTTTTGTGATTCTCATCACATTAGCACATTCCAGTCCCTACTGTACAGTAAGCGTAACATTTAAGCTCTGACATAATTTCTTCATAACATCTCGATTACTGTTCATAATCACGATCTCCCTTGCACTCGTGATTATTCATGAAGCTATTAAAGTCAGTTTAGAAACTGACCTAGTCATAGTACTGTAGTAGTAACATAGTGGAGTTTGATTCAATTACAGGAGTCGCTAGTTGCTAAACTATAGAGTCCATTTGCATTTACGTCGATTGCAGTTACATTACAGCACAGTTATGAAAATAATTTTATAGTACATTACCTAAATATCTTCAAGGAAGTAATACAATGTTCGAGAATTCAAAATTTTACTTTCAATTCAAGGCACAATATTTATTTTCTATTCATAAAGTTTTTTTTAATAAGTTTAGTAGCAAGAAAATCGTAGCATTACTTTTAAAAACTTTTAAAACCTTAAATATTGTCCTGCATGAGCATGACCTGACCACACATGGTATTAGCTATTTATACTTATATTTTTAATTGAATCTCTGTAACATTTTATGTTTAGCGGTCAAAGCACAGAATAACTGTTCAAGTACTACGTAAAATAATCGTGCTATCTTTTTCGTAGCATTTTTCTCAGACAAGTTATTAGTTGCAAACATTAAAAGAAGTACAAAAGCCGTCTTTGTTTCTTATGAAACAAAAACCAGTACTTTTCTCAATAAGTTCCTTGTTGTAATCTAATCAGTATTATAGTCTCCCATTACATTTGACCTTCTTTATCGGAACAGTAATAGGCTTTATGTCCACAAATCACGCAAGTCCACTATTCAAAGAAAGTGTATAGGTAGATTACGATGAAATTGTTTTGGTTACTTTTGCTGTAGCTGTGTAGCACAGTTAATTTATAATAAATAGTGCTACATACAGAAGAAGTCTAACCTCCAACAGCATAGTATATGAGTAGTATAATAATACAGTTGAGTCGAGTTACAGTCTCAGTGTATTGTTCAATAACTATGTTAACATTTAATTTTACGGTCCTAACAATGGTTCTGCTTTAAGCAAATTTTACCTACAATGTCGCCAGCCAGTTTGTTATAATAACATTATCCAAATGTTTAAATAATTTAATGAAGTAAGTTTATATAAAGGCACGAGTCAAACTACATTCAAAGTAGCTGGTACACTGAAAATAAATTAGTAAATAAACGGATTATTGTGAACTGCATTGCCTTTTTAGCAATAGGATGATTGAGGAGCAGTCACGATCTGCTACTACTTTCGTTCTGCCGTTCAGATTTAGAGTAGTGTTACCTAAAATAATATTGTTTGCCAATAAACAATCTTATATATTAATAACCGGTCTATCCCTCTACCTTATAATTCTAACCTTTATTCTGAACAACGTCAAGCAAACGAAACCAATAAAAGTTGGAATGGAAACATCAAACGACCTCGATGGCAGGTCGTCACCGCCATAACTTGTACTCGCAGAACTAATTTGAATATTATTCATGTTTATGACAGCATTTAGTAAACATTAAATTAGCTACCGACTTAACAACTTGAACTCAAAGTCATTATTAAGTTTAGTTGTTCATTTTTTTTAAACAAACATGGCGATTTTGGCAAAGTTAATCTTACAGTTAGATCAGAGTTTACAACTTTTTTTTCCTCTTTCTTTAGTTTTAACTTCCCAATTTTGGGTTCAGTGCTCACACATCTCATAATTATTATAAAATGTGAAAGTAATATGTCATGCAGTCAGTTTGTTTGTTACGTTTAGCAAATTTTGATTACTTAACTATTTACCTATACTTATAGGTAAAAGATAGGTTATTATTGCTCCCCGCAAAATTTTCACGCAAGTCAAAATTCCATGCGGACGAAATTGTGGTCATAAACTAGTAAATAAAAGTATTTTAAAAAATTTAAAACTTACACTAGTTACAGCATGTTTGTCTCATAACCGAAAATCCATTTAATTTTTTTTTCAGGCATCGTCCTCTTCAACTGGGTCCAACTAGCTCTAACTGTGTTCGGCCTGTTCATGGTGTTTGATCCACTGGGCTCAGTTCGGTATGGGGACCTGCAGGACACCCCCAACCAGGTCCGCCACCACAAGAAAGTCACTGGCCTCTGGTCCAGGAGGTTTCGGTGGGCCTTCTGCTGGTTGAAGAGGGACGAACACGGGAAGGAGGCTTTTCAGCAAGTAGCAGGTAATTTATGGGTATCTGGAGCTAAATGACTTTTTCACTCCTCTTGCTCAAAAAGTGCGTCATTGTAACGTACAAGAGTCGAGATAAAATAGCATAATAAGCCCTAGGGGATAAAGTTTTTTCTTTTTTAATGTTTGTCTATTACCAATGAGCGTACTAAATCGAAAAAGTTTTTATTCATAATCACGAATAAAAACTCGCTCGACTTAATACTGGGGGTCTATTACGAAAAGTTTAATGCGATACACGCGGCTGCGTCCGTGCTTCGTTCTGATTGATTCCTATTACAAAGCACTTGCGTATGCGATATTGCAAAGTGATTGCGTAAATTTGACAGTTTCTCTCTAGTGGATCCGTCATTATTCGTTCAATAGACTATGGACTACGATAGCTACATTGAAAATATTTGTAATAACTATAACCGACGAACTGCGGACGACTATCGTGACCAAGTTTCGTAATAGGCCCCCAGTTTCTCATTCTTATTTTTGAAAATGGAACTAAAAGCATCTCTTCGGTAAAATCATAGACTTATTTATACTCTGTGTACAGAGTGAATCGTAGAATGCGTGTTTGTGTTGCTTAGCTGCTACAGCAGAAATTAAAAAAGGTACCATGGCGCGAAATCTTTAGAATTTTTTTATAATTACAAACTGAATTGTGTGACTGTAATTGGAAAGAAATAATTTTAATCTTCTGCCGTCAAGCACAAATCATTTATTTAAATATTGTACAAAAAGTTCCACCACTCTTCACATTTGATAGTGTTGTGAGCATTGACTTATAATTACTTTACTAGCGTTATCATTGTAAGTGAACTTCAAGTTATCATCAACTTTAAATTATTATGAAAAAAAGGTAGTGTAGGTAGGCAGGCAAGTACCTCCATTTTAGATTTATTACAGACTGTTTACGTGCCCTAGTCCTAGGGTTGATTCAATAGTACTACCTACCTAACTACATAAACTTTTTGAAAATGTTTGGTATTGGCCCAAATGAGTTTACATACTCACTTGATAGCGACTGTAGTCTATTATATATTCTGTGCTGTAGTGACAACTTTCAGTTTAGTCTCAACACAAACAGGACAAATTATATTGTGCAAATTACTCATAACATAAAAATACATTTTCATTTCAGGCGGTTGTATGACCGAAAGTGGCGCCCTCAGAGGTTTTTATTTAGTAAGTTATTAATAGAAAAAGATTTTAATAATGTTTATCGTGGAGATTTTAGGGCCCATGGTCTAGTATTTTTAGAAAGTATGCGACATGCCCTCGTAGTCTGCTAGAAGTAGATAGCAAATGTGTCAAAAACGGCCACTTTTAGCAGTTTTGCTATCTACTTCTAGCAGACTACGAGGGCATGTCGCATACTTTCTAAAAATACTAGACCATGGGCCCTAAAATCTCCACGATAAACATTATTAAAATCTTTTTCTATTAATAACTTACTAAATAAAAACCTCTGAGGGCGCCACTTTCGGTCATACAACCGCCTGAAATGAAAATGTATTTTTATGTTATGAGTAATTTGCACAATATAATTTGTCCTGTTTGTGTTGAGACTAAACTGAAAGTTGTCACTACAGCACAGAATATATAATAGACTACAGTCGCTATCAAGTGAGTATGTAAACTCATTTGGGCCAATACCAAACATTTTCAAAAAGTTTATGTAGTTAGGTAGGTAGTACTATTGAATCAACCCTAGGACTAGGGCAAGTTCCAAAAGTGGAGGAAAAAAAACGAATGGATTCGTTTACGGAAGTAAGTAAGTAGGTATAAACTATTTAATATTGTATTTTATTTTCTCGCAATCGTAGTGAAAAGTATAGTGTAACACACGACGCTAAAACCCATTGTAACTCGGTTTCTATTTATTCCCTCGCTAAAGCTCGGGAATAAAAATACCTCGTATGCAATGGGTACTTTTAGCGTCTTGTATAACAATCTACTATTTGGTGTTTGAAAAATTTACAGCTATAACTATAAAAATGATATCTTGTAACCTTAACAATCATCCAATTACTTAATCGATAGAATTTACTTGTTGTTGGTGTAAATTAAATTTTAAACAATGCTATAGTGGTGATTGGTTCGAAAGAAAAGGATACTACATTTCTAAATTCAATGTTCAGTTTTTAAACAAAATTATAGAATACTTTTAGCTGGCAATCTTTTACTTTGACCACAAAACAAGATAACCTTTGATCATTATTTAGTTATTCCTAAAATATCTGTAAATATTCCTATATAGTTTCACATCACATGGTTTCACGCACTACCTCACTTCTCGCGATGTAAACTCACAGTTTTACCTTGAGTGCGTCGCCATAATACGCAGTTTACAATAGAATAGAAGTGAATAACGATGACCGTTCCATTCAATTCTATTTTAAAACACGCAAACGCCCTCGACTTCATTGCACCATTAATATTTATACACCTACCTAATTCTATGTAGAGTCTCTAACATAAAAAGGTGAAAGTGTAAGCTGACTTTTCAAACGGACCCCATGATAGTGATCTTTGTATCATGTAAACACTGCTACGTCACTAAAGACATTACTCATGCGATGACAATCCTGACCCATTTCACACCCCATAGGTCAAGCTGCATTGTGCCGACCGAAACCATATTTTCCATAGCTCTATCTCTTTTCGTCATATAGAATCATTGTTAACTAGAGCGAGAAAACCACACGACCGTTTCCGAGCTCTTCGGCATCGGTGAGCCGGTCATCGATCGCTGTTGAAATTCATATTTATTTTCTTTCTATATCCTTACAGTTAATATTTTTACAGCTTTGCTCAGCGCCCTCTTTCGGTCGACGGATCTCGTCCCATCCGATGTGGTAGCAGGCTGCGTTCTGCTAAGAGTGAGGCAGAAACGGGAAACCAGAGAGATGCGACGCATCCAAATGCTGAACGACGAAGAACCGATATATACTACAGATGTGAACAAAGTGTTCTCAGAAACACCTCCTTGGATGAACTTAGAAGATGCGTTACATTATCTGAGGCTCTCGATTGCTGCGTATGGATGGCCTTACGTGCTATATAGGCATTGTTTCACGGGCTTCTGCAAGCTAGCTCGCCATTTGACTTGCTGTTGTTGTCGGTAAGTTCGGAATATAGGAACTCTTTCTTTTTTCTTTGTGAAATAAGGATTAAAGTGAACACGAAAAACTAGTCTGACCCACGTGCAACACCACGTGTCGGGGTTTTTACAAGCTAACTTCTAAAGGTCGAGCTGACCGGATATTCGCCTCCTTTAGTAATTAAATCTGCGCATTAACTGCAAGCGGTTATTATGCACTCTTATTACATATTACCGGGGTGAAGTAACTAATTAAACCACAATTACATACGATTAAATCGATGTAATCCTTTATTGGTAAATAAAAGTGCAACGATGAAATCTTGAATGAATACGGTAAATAAATCAGAATCGGTCTTCGATAAAAAGTTGCTTCAAAGTATTAATAATATAAACATAACAATCGTGCTATTTATAAAACATTAGCAACAGTGGCAACATGAATTGCATAACGTCATAGATAATCATAACACGTCAAGTCATCGTCAATGAAATAATGTTAATGGATCATAATATTTATAGAGTCGCCTTGGCATATGCCACGGATAGGATATATGCAGGTTTAATCAATAAACTCAAAATAAATATTGACTTTGTATTTTTAGGACTTTGAATACCTATGTATGTTGTTCGATTATGAAGAAGTAATAAATAACTAAGGGATATAGATTTAAGTTAGTTAACTTACTCTCTTAATTCCAAAATTCTAAATCTGAACTTATTCTGAAACAGAACTAACTCAGTTAAATACTTGACTCAATTAAGATAATTAAGCAGTCGCTCTTAGATTGCGAATTTTGTGGGCATAGAGCACCTTTCTTTTTCTTTCTTTTTTTCTTTTACAGCAGTGAACTAATGAATGTGATCATGTGTTGCAGGCCCAAGAACTCCATAGTGACTGACGATAACTGCTGCATGTGCAACTTCGCGGGCGTCAAGTACATGTCCAAGCTTTCTGCTGACGACATCATCTTCGCATCCTTCAACAATCACGTTTTTGAGGTATAATCATCAACAGTTATTTTGATAACAAATTCGGTTGCTAGGATGACACTAAAAGTTCGTCCTTAAGATTGTTTTAATCTTAGAGCAACGCGGCTTCCGTCCGGAAGGGAGCAGCCTTAGCGATTATTACTATATTAAAATAATTCTGGCTTTTTTTACGGGTGAGGAAAGTGCACACAAGTGCCCGCACGGACCACCCGCATTGCTCTAAGGTTTTTATACTATAGATGCTATTGTTATCTCAATTTTATTGGGTAAATGCAAGACAATACCTAGAAATGAGAGCCAATGACAAGTTCCTTTTCTTAAAACAATCAAAAGTTTAATTTTGTTCATTAACTAGCACAATCAGTAACTAAGTAACGTTTCACGCGACCACGAAGTCCTAGACAAGTATTTGTTAAAGTGTCTAACCTTTAATAATATTTAGACCATTCTTAGAATGAATAGGTACCATTTTACACAGCTATAAAAAATGTAACTCGATAGAAACAACTTGCAAAATGTAGTTTCACCTTAAATGTTTTTGTACAAATATGTTAAAAAAATATTTACTTACACAGTTATATACTAAGGGCAAGGACATCCGAGCTCCGCAATAAAATAGTGTTTTCTCATTTCTTCACACACAAAGCGTACCTCGTAACGTAACATATAAGGGCGATATTACACGAGCCTCACATGAAGGATCACCATACGTCACAGTTGAACCGGGATTGTCCCGTTTTCTAAACCATTTGGCCTTTTCATTTCGGTTCGCATTAATTTTGTCGTACTCCTTTTGTAGGGATTAGTCGCGTTGTGACTTGTGATGAATGCCATACAAGCAGTGTGCACTGAACTTAAATTACGGTAGTACATATATCTATTCTGTGCTTAAATTTTACTTACATAGTGAATTATCCTTACTATTATTATAAATGCGAATGTCAGTTTGTTTGTTTGTTACGCCTTCACGTCATAACTACTCGACCAATCATCATGCAATTTTGCATACATATTGTCAGGGGTGCAGAAAAGGACAAAGGGTATCTTACACCGACCCGAAAAATACACCGGACGAGAGGATCCCGAGAGATAGACAAAATACTATCCACGCAGATGAAGTCGCGGGCGGTTGCTAATAATTTTAATAATTATAAAAAGAATAGCTTATAAAATCTTTGAAATAGAAGTTCAATCCTTCTCCCCTATAAGTAAAATAAATTCTACTCTTTTTGGAGTACCTACAAGTAGAAAAATGCTGAAGAAATCTGTAAAGTTAAAGAAGTTGGATGCCACAATCACCAGAATAAACTATCTAAATGAGTATACCTATGTAGATTTTACTGACATCAAATATGGAAATAATACCAAGACAGGCCATTCAAAGCATTTTATTTGCAAACTGGAAGACCGCTTAAATCTGCGATTGCACCTTGACTCCGTGTCCCAATTTAGAGATTCACGATCATGGTTAACCTACTCATAAGGTATAACTCACAGGCAATTTAGCCGGTATACATAACGACAAATATTGCGTCTGCGCCTTCCTAGTGCCTCGTCCATGAACCGAGTTTATGCGTATTATGTAATATTTGCACATATTCGTGTGTATAAACTTAGTGGATGAACAGTTTTTGTGACCGGTCAATATATTTTCTTACTGCTAATGGTTTGCGTGCCGAAATTTATCTAGAGCCTGCTTGTAATAAGATTGTTAACTGGAATCGAAGGTCATGTTTCATTTATTTTTAGAGACATAGCGTGTCAGGAACACAACAATAGTAAGTTACGAAATAATTATTATCTTTTGACAAAAGTTACTCTAGATTTTTTTACACAATACTAAATTATATACTAGAAAAAATACGACTCGCACCAGATCGATACTCAGACGGGAATCGAACCCGCGACCTTTGGATCCGGTCCAATGCTCTGACCGCTGAGCTACCAAGTCACTAGTGACATCGCCGAATTTCTTCTAGTATATCTTACTCTTACGCTGCAAGCCACCGTTATTTCACCAATGTGAGGAATTACCTCGACATTCAATTGAAATATCTTTCCAGATATTTGGCAATCGATTAAGATGAAATAGCTATATAATTTTGAAAATTGAGATTTTTGCATTCACAATGCTATTTTTACACAATACTAAATTATATACTGGAAAAAATACGACTCGCACCAGATCAATACTCAGACGGGAATCGAACCCGCGACCTTTGGATATCCGGTCCAATAAATAGTTTTTTTTGTGATATTTTTGATAAAACTTTACCAATCAGTATCATCTGGAAGTAATTGCTTGAAACATATTGCGTTAATGGAAGAAATAGTTAAAACGAACTTGACGAATAAAAAAATAATAAAATGAAAGATAAGTTCTCACCTTTATGGGCTTGTCAGTGATAAGGGTTTTAAAAAGTATTTTTATAATAGTATTAATAGTATAGTAGTATTTTATTTGTTGATAAAGCGGCAACAGAAATACATCATCTGTTATAATTTCAACTGTCTAGCTATCACCGTTCATGAGATACAGCTTGGTGACAGACATGGACAGTGGAGTCTTAGTGGGTAATAGGGTCCCGTTTTTACCCTTTTGGTACGGAACCCTAAAAACCATGGTATTAAATTAAACAATTGAACAATTACTAATTTACTTACATGATGTTTAGTTGCCGTTCTGCGTGATAGCGGACCACGAGCGCGAGAGCATCGTCGTCGCGGTGCGAGGTTCGATCTCCCTGCGAGACATCTTCACAGACTTCACCGCTGGATCTGAGAAATTTGAAGCTGATGGTAAGAATATCCTAGGATTTTCTACTTTTAAAAACATTAAAAGTTAGAGTTTCGTAATTTGTTCTTAATTTTGTTTTTTTAATAAACATACAAAAATTTCACTACGTACACACGACAGAACATCAAGTTAAACAACTGAGTTACTAAACTGAGATAACAGCAACTTTTATAACAATCTTGTACCATTTCAGTAGAATTTTTGTAACAAGTCTTTAACCTGTTAAAATGTTTTTCCTATTCAGGCTTACCAGAAAATACAGCGGCCCACAAGGGTATGTCGATGGGCGCTGCAAAAATGTTAAAGCGTCTATTGCCAGTGCTGGAACGTGCCTTTCAGCAATACCCACATTATGATCTAGTACTCACAGGTATCCATCATTAATATCAACTGATTTATTGCTATTGTCATTTTCAAGAATAGTTGTAAAAAAATAAAATTGTTTGAAACTGCAGTGTATCTTGGAAACGCGAGCTAATGTGACATTGCCGTACAACTTATCGCTCAATGCGAGCATTTGGTCTGCAGCCTTACAATGTCGATACACCGGCATTATCCGTAATCCTCGCCCATCGTTATCCATTTTTTTACATAAGTACAATCGTTACGATTACTATTCATTCATTAATGTTCATATTCCATTGGAAGATTTTCCTTGATACGCCTGGCAAATCACTAGTACTAAATCTTTTATACTTTTCTGTTCAAGAGCATCTCAATTTATCTATGTATCTTTTTCAGGTCACAGTTTGGGTGCAGGCGTAGCAGTATTAGTAGCACTAAAATTGAGGCCTAGGTATCCTCACCTCAAGGTGTTCGCCTTTTCAACACCAGGTAAGAAAGAAATAAAATTATAAAAAACAAGTTCCTTGCTTTAATACTTTTGCAGAAATCTGAAAAATAAGTACTTAGGTACAATAATTAGACTATTGTTAATAGGGATGTTGACTATTTTTTTTATTTTATGTTATACATAAATTACATCTCAAAAAAAGAAACATTGGTAAAAGAATTAATTCGCTAGCATGAAAACTGCCCGAGATATCACAGTGTGAAATGCACACAAATGGACTCGATCAAAAACGCTCCATACTAATGGCTTCCACGTTATGACGTCACGCCTTGCAAGTTTGTATGCAACGCATAGGAAATTTGTTCAGCAGCTATATTAAATATTGTGTTTATCAAAATGGTTTCTTCGACAAATTTGCTATACATTTTATGGACTAATTAAAGGTATCATTTATTTTAATAAATTTTATACTTTTTAAATGGACTTGTCCACCCAACTTTGAAGGGTCATAAAACAAATAATATGCAATATATAAAACCAAGAGGTATACAAGCTACTCTAAAAGTTTAATATGTTTACGATTTTTATTAGTATTTCGTTATTTTATTCATTAGTCAACATCCCTATTGTGTTAGTTATTTTACTCAGAAGTGTTCCGAAATACCTACTTCTCGTACAATAATGTTTAAAATGTAAAAATTCAAACAAAATATAGGTATTATTATCATCTTGCGAGTCCGGAGATGTCTCATTGAGTCTGCTCTAGAAGCCACTGACAAATAAAATATACTTGCCTTATCCACATATTTGTATTCTCCATTTCAGCGGGCCTAATAAGTCGCGAAGCTGCCCGGTATACCGAGAGCTTCGTGCTGACAGTCGGCGTGGGAGAAGACCTGGTCATGAGGCTGAGCGTCCACAGCATAGAGAACCTGCGCACCAAAGTCATACAAACCATACACGCTACCAAACTACCAAAGGTAAGGGGTACCTCAAGGATGCAACTTTGGGCCAATTTTTTATACTTACAACATAAGATAAGCCGCGAAGTTGCCCAGTGTAATGGGAATATACGAGAGCTTCGTACTGACATTTGGCGTGGGAGAAGACCTGGTCATGTGGTAAACTCAGACACGATATTGATATTAGCTACGAAGTCCTAAGTTTTTCATTATTGGGTTCCAGTACCGAATAATGCTGAACGGCTTCGGGTACGCGCTGTTCGGGGTGCCAGCCCGCGACCTGGAGTCCACGTGGCGCCGGCCCGAGGAGCTGGAGGCCAACCAGGCGGACGACTCCGACGCGCTGCTCGCGCAGGGCGTCTCCACCGTGAGTGCTGTCAGTGACCCTATCTATACTTACAGGTTTCCCGAGTGACGTCACGCTTGTGTGCTTACCACCTCACGACCTTCACCCGGAACTTGTGAAGACTTGCTTTCATTCTAATCGCAGATTTTTTATAAATGGAAAAATGACTGCTGGCACACACGAGCAACTTTTGTCTCTCGCATCAAGTATCGCATTGTATGAAAGTGCGCACACGTAGCGACGCGACGGCCGCCCACTTTTTATACAAACCATATGAGAGACAAATTAGGTACGGAGACAAAAGTTGCTCGTGGGCGCTATGCTTTACGCACTTGATTTGACTGTTAAGCTGATGCAAAGTTTTGAACTTTTGATGTATGCAACGCTCGTTATTTTTTTATTTAATATATTTTTTTATTAGATAATTGGCAACCACAGATAAGGTCACAATGGCAGAAATGCGTTGAAGATCTTTAAGAATTAAATCGCTGTCCTGATGCATATGACAAGGTTTATTACTGTTTAAAATCAAGTAGATTTTACCTCTGATACATTACATACATAATAGTTTGAAGCTCACAGTAAACTTACTTAGGTAAGTAATTAACTGGATCATCAATCATTTTATTGAAGTAGGTATACTTTCTTTTTGTTGAACTGTCTCTGTTGTGTGTTAATATTTCTTTTTATTCACTTATTAATCTATTTATTTTTTAATGTTGGCAATTTGCACTGCTTTTATGTAACAACTAATTTAAGTAAGTAGAAATAGTATGTTATTTAAGTACACATTGATTGCACTAATTTTAAAGCGATTTAAATTTTCTAATACAGCTTACGTACCTACGTCATATTTTTAGCTGTGGAGTCGATACAAATTAAGTTGTTAAAAAAATTCTGAATTTTACTAAACATTGTACATTTGAATGAAACTTTTCAAGAGGAATTAGACAGTGGCACTCTTTTAGTAAAACAAGATGATTGAAAAATTAAGTTATAAAACGTGTTACAATAAACCTAAAGCCGAATATGGTACATAGAGACCATCAAACTGAACAATTTTTAATAAGGGACCAACTCTGAAATCGCGAAAAAATAATCAGCTGTTTCATACATTTTGTTTCGTTATAATTTTTTGTATGAAACAGCTGTCTTTTTTTTCGCGATTTTAGAGTTGGTCCCATAGCAGGGCTCTGTCACTCCGCGCGCCAGTCTGAATCGCTCGGCGTCCTCTGAGAGGACAAATTTCATACATCAGAAAAGATAAGACCTACGCGATAGAAAGAGAGGCAACTACTAAGTGAATGTTTTGGAGCGAAGAGAGCGCAGGTCAACCTGAATTGCACCTTATTGTGTCGGAGCAAGAGTCGAGGATTTTGAGGAGTGCAACTTCTGTACGGTAGTATATTATCTATTCTGTGCCCATAGTAATAGTTGTTCAGTTTGATGGTCCTTGTTTAACATGTTTTGTAACACGTTGTATTTTAATTGGAACTTATCAGGAACTATGTTACTCTACAGGAGGCGGCACTAGTGTCGAGAAACGTGTTTGCTCGTCGGTTCTCTACGGCGCGGCTGTTCACCGCGGGCCGAATACTGCACATAGTGCGGCGCAAGCGCATGGGAATTGAGAAGTTAGTGTTTTGTTTATTCAATAAGTTCATCATGACACATTACTGAACTTACTGCCTGTTCATTCTGTAACCAAACTCGCATCTCATTTCGAACCTCACTTCACTTCGCGTGAGTTTGTTATTAGAAACTAGCTGAATATAGCTACTTTACCGATTGCAAAAGGTTTTAGGTAGCTACCGTATAGCTACGGTAGCTACCTATAACCTTTTGTGATTTAAAAGAAGTCGGTTAAAAATAGGTCTAATAACGTGAGATGTCCCACATGGGACGATGCGGTTTTAGTGGGTGTTAACGACTGCAAATGCTGCCGGAAACAAGGCTTACCACGGGACGAGACCATTTTTGCCCACCTTACCCGATGGCCAATAGGGAACATGCATAAGTCACCGATTTTGATAAATTTGAGCTTGATCGCTGCGGACACGTATAAAAACATGATGGAACAGAAAAATAATAAAAAAATATGTATTATTTTAGTTTTATCACACAGGGGAAAATAGCTACTTTTTTCATTTTCGGATATAATGCACTTATCAGTCGGATGGAATATCAAACAAGAAATAATATTTTGTATGACACATATGTACTTAAACGCAATATTTAGGGAGATATTTAAAAATTCATGACTAACTGCATAAGTGACGTTACAAATGTTGACCGTTTTGTATAGAGCGTTTTCGGCGGGTGGTGCTGCGCGCTAACTTCATGTGACAAAAACGCAAGAGAAAAGTTTTAATATTACAGTTGATTTTCTCACGCATTATATACTTACTTTTGATTTTGATACAAAAAAAATTGATGCATGTTCCCTATTGACCAACCATAGCAATAGTGCGATAGGTCGAATGCGCTCAGCTACTGGTATCATAGAATCAAATGCCTATCAATAATTATCATAACACTTGTATAAAAAATATATATTTCGCATGTCTTCCCAAAGTACGGAAGCGGACGAAGAAAGGTTGGTAAATTAATTTATTTGAAATAAAAAAAAACACAACATAAATATGTTATGAAAATAAAAATTATAAGTAGGTAGGTACCTATAAAATTTTTGGTTTAGCACCTAGCCCAGCGATTGCGGATGTTAAGCAACGTTCGCAAGGGTCGGTCATGGGATGGGTGACCAAACATTTATTATCTTGAGCTCCTCCGTGCTTCGGAAGGCACGTTAAGCCGTTGGTCCCGGCTGCATCTACAGTCGTTAACACCCAGCAATCCGCATTGGGCCCGCGAGGTGGGTCATGGCCCGTCCTCCTTATCCACTCATAAGGAAGTGCCCCAGCAGTGGGGACATTAAAAATGGCTAATGGACAAGGTATCTTTTAATACCTTGCTATATTAGTCCGTTTTGAGGGTTTTCCGTTAATTTCTCTTTATTACCCGTTACAGAAAAGTGCGCACACACGAACCCTCGTACGAGCTCAGGTGGGCCTGCCCCGAGGACTTCATGGAGCTGCAAGTGATGCCTCGAATGCTCCTCGACCACCTACCAGAAAACGTCCACAGCACCATACAGACCATCATAGAAGAGCGGCACACGTACAGAGTCACGCAGGTGGTTTAAACGCGCCACGAGGTTGACTTGGTAACGGTCCACGAAAATGACGGAGTTACCGCCAAGCGAGCGGTGACGACTACATAGATAGACTATGAAAATGACGTAATAGACAAACAATAAATATTACATACAAATAACATCCGATGGATGCTTTACGATTGTCGGTTGTATCGCTGTAGATTTTGCACAAACTTTTTGATAGTGACACTTGCAAAGCGATGTTCGGACTGGTTTTTAATTTTTGCATTAACAAAAATTTTATGACATTATGAATGACTAGGCTGGCTGAAAAACTTTAGAAAATATTCAATATTTTGTGTAGTCTGATAAGATATTTGAAGGAAAACAGAATAACGTTCTGTATTGTGTAAACGGGTAAGAAATAGATACTTAATTGCTGATAATATGTTTAGTTATTGTTTTAAAGTGATAAAAATTATGCCCGAAAATAATCTATCAGCGATAAGTATTGTCTTATTATTAAACCTATTCCGCAATTTAAATAACAATAGATTGACAGATCTTATTATTAAATATGACAAATCGAATAATGTAATAGTGAGTATACTCTACTAAATTAAGAATACATAATGTAGTCCATAGGCACTATATCTACATACGAACAAAGTTATTAAAATAAGTAGGTAAAACACAAACTGACGACCAAGGATATGACGAAGATATAGATAGTATAAGAAAACACCAGTAGGAAAACTAGTAAACCTTAGTTACAGGTACAAACAATCTTTAAAAAAAAAGTACCAAAATACACTGGTCGTATGTATTTCAGCAGTATTTTCAAATGTCGATTATTTTGTTCGTATAAGTATTTAAATAATTTACATCAAACTATTGAAAAATTAAAACAAAAGTATTTTTTTAAGTAAACCGCGTGGCGTTAAATTAATTTTAATTAGTGAAAATATTTCAATTGTAAGTGACTTTATTATCAACTTTTAAATCACACATTGCTTAACCAGGCTCCTTTAGTCCGAATAAAATATTACACAGTATTGCAAAGTAGATAAAAAATACGAATTGCTTATTTATATAACACCTAAGTATCTAGGTTAAAAAATCTAAATGTAGCCGGAAATAGTTAGTTAATTACGGAAACATTGCCAAATTTAATAAACTGACCGAGCTTTCTCTGAACATTTGATCTATTAATACCATGACAATTTGAATTTAACGAGTATGTATCTTTTTATAACACAGAGAAAAATAGATTGACAGACATCCTTGCCTGGACCTCAATTTCCTTTCTATTGATTCGTCATCATATTGCAAATATCTAAAATTAACAAAAAATGAGTTTATGAAATCCTTAGTACACTTCGTTCCTACAAAAAACGCCAACACTTACATGACTTATCTTATGACACATTTTTATATCAAAACTAAGGAATTGATAGCGTGTCGGTTTCGACTGAACTGAAAATACAATTTCTTTTTGTAACATTTGTATGATATTTTGTTAATTGGAACATACTCGCATCATACCCGACGTACGCATCGCATCATACAGATTTTAGTATTCTTTAGAAAGCCTTACTTACAAGTGCGTCCACCTGATGCGATGATTGATGCGAATCAGTAGACGCTTAACTTTAGTTTAAACGATGGCTGGTTGTTTTGATGCGATTGATGTTTTTCAATACGGGTGCTTGTATTAAATAAATTATGACTAACGTAGGTGTGACTTCGAAAACGTTGCTAAGTTACATTGAATTTCGTTCGATTTCGGCTGAACAGTTCATTTGGTGCGGACACGGGAACATTCGCAATGAAATTCAAGTGTCAAATTATTTTATAGAATTAGCATAAGAAATGTGAGAAGACTGTGATGATGTTATAGTATGAAAATATTGTTAATGCAAGTGAAAATGTATATGGATAGTTGAATGCGTTGTCTATAATGGAGTTTATAATAAAATATTCTATTTGTAAATAAAATGTTCTATCTATAGTATTAAGATTAAGGTTTAGTTGCTTTAGTTTCTGAGAAACCTAGGGCATATTACCTCGTCCAAGTGTATTCTATATTCACATATCAACGTTTAAAACGTTACTTTCACTTAATTTCTTAAAATCGCTTCTTAGAAGTTATTAACTGAAAATTATTTTGCTCAATTCGAAAAGCAATTTATTTGGACTATTATTAGATTTTGATAGAGCTCGCCAGTGGGTGGCAAGCGATCTCTGCAAGTTGCTTTGCTAAGAGTATGTTCATAAGCGTTCTGAAAATTGAGAATTTTCATTTAAAATGTTAATTAAGTAAGACTTGAAGATATACCAATAAGTACAATAATTAGCGTTACCGGGGTCAATTACATTTAGGAAACCTTTTAGGATGGTCGTACGATCAATATTTTTGGTAGATAAATAAATAACTTATCTTTTGACTAAAACAATACACAACATTTTAAATTCAGCTGTCATTAGTTACTGCACATAATAGAAGAAATTTTTATTTGTATTCTTAGAAAAATAACATAAAATAAGTGTAAGATGGAAAAGGCATTCCTCCCAATATTAAGAAACTTTGAAGAAGTTCACTAAAATAAAAAAAAATCGTAAGATTTATTTAAAAAACTTTTACGAAATGAAATTAATTATGACAAATCCCGTAGATAATATGTCAATTTCTTTAGAATAGAATATTCGTACGCTGCTTATTCTACTCATCGTGCATTTACACGGGTCGATTTTCCGGGCAACTTGTTAGGTAACTTTACTCGAATAGACTTTCTCTTATCGAAAATCGCTTGTAAAATGGAATTGCAAACCTAATTCCAATGAGATGGCGAATCGTTTTTACAAGCGAATGTCGATAAAATCGCCAAAAAAATCTACCCATGTCATGGACATATGCTCCATTACCTTAGTTTTTTTTACTAATACAAGAGCAAACATTTCGCAACAACGCATAGAATTAAGCTCAAGAAGTAAACTTCTAACTTTCTACCATTTGTATTACATTACCTTTATAGTTTTATACTTAACTACATTTAATTACTTACCTTATTTGACTGAAACAACACATATTTTAATAAAATAACCATTTAACGCATTTTAGGTCCACAATGATAGTGTGCTATGAAAGTAGTGATTTGAAAATTATGCTCGGTTTTTGCAACAGAGGGGTATAGAATCAAAGACAGCTAAGTGCATAAATGTCAAATTGATAGGAAACGTCTTTTAAGTTTACCTCAGTAATAACGTGGCGCACTTTTGAATGGGCCTTAGCTGCCTTTGAACCCAACTTCATTTTTTAGATGCAATTTAAAAGGCTTTAGCTGTTTTTGTTTCTAAAATAAAAGAAGTAAATAGTTAGAACCGAAAATTTCCTAGATGGCGTGATACTCAGTTCATTTTCGTAATTTATGTCACTTAGCTGTCTTTGATTCTATACCCCTCGTATGTGGAATTCAGGGTTATTAATTGTAAAACACACAACCTCGCAGGAGTAGATTACAAAATATCATAAACAACAACGCTTGTTCTACGACTTTGAAACAAAAGACAAAAAAAAATCAAAATAGCTGATCGAGTTTTGTATGAAAAGTCATATTTAGTTTTTTCGGAAAGTCGTAGAGCAAACGTTGTTTATGATGTTTGTAATCCAATCCTGCTAGGTTGTTGGGGTTTTACAAATAACCTAAAAGGGTAACTTAGGTATTCTATACATAAGTGAACCGGAATAAAAAACGTTTTGTCTCGTCAGATGACATCAGTGTTGAGTTGAGCAGTCACTTTGCTTGACCTAACCTTAGAGGGGAAAAATATTTCCTGAGTCTGTTTTAAATGATACATTAAATACATACATTAAATGTATACATTTAAAACAGACTTAGCAGGACCAAGGAAAACTGAACCGCAGCCGAGTTTACAACTTTTCAAATTGCTAACGAAACGTGGCAACATGTCGGCCGATATTTTACTCATAATTAGTTGTGTTGTTTCAGACAACAAAACTTAGGGAACAATATCAATGTGACTTCACTATCTGTTTCTGACAATGTATTTATACAAAGCATTTACTTCGAATAATTTACATTCCATTTGTATTCTACTCCCTCAGTCCTCGAAAAGATAAGAAACGTATTGATATTTGTTAATTTTATGTCCGAATCTTCAAACGCTTTAGCTAAAATCTTTGGCTGAGGTCTCCTTAATTAATTACATGACTGCCCAAAACAAGGAGTGTATAAGTATATTTACTTAATTCACCCAAGTGAATTAAGACTACGACGGGTTCATAGATAGGTACTTAAATAATAATCTTATGAATGAATCTTATTTTAATCTACCAATGAATCTTTTTGATAGAACGAACTCGGATAAAAAAATATTTAAATATTATATTTGTGTTATTATTGTTTTATTTTCAACTAGGTATGTACCTACCAAATAATCATGAACAATTTTTTTTTTTACTATGTTTTTTATATAATTGTTTCACTTCTTAGAAATTAAGTGACAATTTTAGGTTCAATGGCAAAATATATTTTTACATGACAATTATTAGTATGATCAGCAAGTTGTTGGTTACTTGTTATTCATGTATAGTTTTTTACGTAATAATTATAGGTATTGGGTTAATCAACGGTTAGTTTTCGACCAACATAGACATCGGGTTCAGAGGGCCTATTACATAAAAAAATTGCGATAGTAGGACGATATCCCACTCCGTGACACTATTAAGTATAATGATTGTATAGATAAGGCCTTCAACGCACTACCACCGGCTAGCTTGCACCCGCCATTGCGGCAACTGACATTTCTATTATAATTTGTGAAATCATTCTATGTGCCGCTACTTCACTCGAGTATGTATGGCAAAGGGAAAATTTTACTGATTAAAAATTAGAAGGTAGGTAGAAGGATTACTAGAGTAGAAGGTAGTGCGTTCAACGTCTAAGTTTCAAAATCAAGTAGGTAACTAAATCGAAGACGAATATCGTCCGATTATCGCGATTATTTTTTTGTAAAGGCCCCCAGTTAGTTATGTATGTGTATGTTCAAGTATTAAAAGGACTGAGGTTCTTATGACTGTACCCTAAATTAGGGCTTTGTAATCTATCTCACCTTATGTACTAGGGTTTAGCCAATGTCTTGGGTTTGTGTTAATTTATATTAAAATCTATTTTAAGTATTTCCGTGTTTTATTATTTATTTTTCGACAAACAGCTTCTTTATTATAGGCTAGGTAGGTATTAGGTATACGTTCATGGTAGCATTTTATTTTGATTTTACTACAAACTAATTACAATTCAACACGTATTGAGTGAGGCATTTGTGTAGTACATTAAAAATAAGGGTGTAGCACATTGAATATAATGTTGTTTAGTTTTTATTTTACTGTGTTTCAGACAGTCAGTGTACCTATTCTTTTATTTATCTATCAAAATTAGTGAGTTTGTGTTACTTATTTATTGGAACGCTGTCCCTGTTATTACCGGAGATGGACGTTCGTGCTTCGACACAGTTTTTATAACTTTTGCGGTCATTAACGTACAATACTAAGTGTAACAATGTAACTAGTTCCAAATAAACTATTACTATTATTAGAATCACAAATCTTTCTTTGAGCACTAGCAGCATTCATTATTTTTTTCTTAATGGTCTGAACCCTTAAGGCGAGGCAGTTCACGAAATTTACTCTTTCACTATGTCTTTAGAATAAGGGTGAATATTGCATAACTTTAATCGACGCTTCGCCAGAAATTTGACAAAATTTAGTACATTTTTAATGATTTCTGAAATACTGGATAATTTATTAAAAAAGTACTCGGTTATTGTGTTAGATAAATAAAAAAGCTATACTTTTTGCATAAAAAATTATATCACTGTCGTTTAAAATTACGAAATGTGACGATTTGAAGTTTATTTTTATGGTGTTATCCAGGATTTATTTACAGAGTAACCATGCCATTTTTCAATATTCTGTTCGGTTATTGTGTTTCTTTGTTTCTTTTTCAGCCTACAGTATTTTTTTTGAAGTAGAATGCTCCATCAGTTCTTCACATTGAAATGAAAGTTCAAAAAAAATCAATCTTTTCATCAGATCGTGAACTGGCCTCGCCTAGGCCTAGGTATATCTAACAAAAATATGAAAAAGCAAGACATCAATTTATTTCAATTTTATCGCTATAACCAGAACATCAACTGTCAAAAAATATAATACATTCCTGCCTATGTTTAATACACATTACATTTACAATTTTGCGTGTTATATTTCTGGTAATAAGGATTTGTTCCGGATTCGTCAAGTTCCTGCAAAATTCATGCTTCAAAAAGGCCGCGGTCTTTTCCGACTACCTATTATTGCTGACAGACGAAGACGACGGAATGATTAAAAATATCTGTTTCTCATAAAATCTGCTCTCCAACTTAATAACTCCAAACGAAGTGTTAAGGACATCTTATTGGATACTATATGTATTAAAAAGGTCACAGGAAAACATTTTATTCATGATTCAGAACTTAAATTCACAAAGCGTAGACTGCAGCGGCTATTTACGTTCCTAGGTCATATGCGTGCGTAAGTGCATTAGGATAATGCATTTACTCATATGACCTAGGTATGACCTGCAGCCAGCGAACTAAAATCTATGGAACAAGAATTCCGCTCCAAAAATGGCACCCCACGAAAATTACAACTAAGTGGATGGAGCTAAAAATGCTAGCATTTAATAGGGATGTTGACTAATGAATAAAATAACGAAATACTAATAAAAATCGTAAACATATTAAACTTTTAGAGTAGCTTGTATACCTCTTGGTTTTATATATTGCATATTATTTGTTTTATGACCCTTCAAAGTTGGGTGGACAAGTCCATTTAAAAAGTATAAAATTTATTAAAATAAATGATACCTTTAATTAGTCCGTAAAATGTATAGCAAATTTGTCGAAGAAACCATTTTGATAAACACAATATTTAATATAGCTGCTGAACAAATTTCCTATGCGTTGCATACAAACTTGCAAGGCGTGACGTCATAACGTGCAAGCCATTAGTATGGAGCGTTTTTGATCGAGTCCATTTGTGTGCATTTCACACTGTGATATCTCGGGCAGTTTTCATGCTAGCGTATTAATTCTTTTACCAATGTTTCTTTTTTTGAGAGGTAATTAATGTAACATAAAATAAAAAAAATAGTCAACATGCCTATTATGCAGCACAAAGCGTCTGAACCACAGTTTTACTGAACTCTAGGACGAAAAGTTGATGCGTAAATGCATTTTTTTCTTGGTATCAAAAAGGACAAAAATTTCTTAAATCAAAGTGATCAAATTCAAGGTGAAATAGAAGTACAAAAAACACAAGTCGTCAGCTGAAGATTATAACGAAAATATCAAAATCTATGAAATAGCTGATTTTTTTGCGATTTCAGAGTTGGTTCAGTTTCAAAAGTTGTTTAGGTTGCTGGTCCCTATCTACCATATTCGGCATTACTCTATTTTTGTTGTATAATGAAAGAACTTACAACTCTTTAACAGCTGATTAAGTTTTGACATTTGGAGAATAGATATTATTACACAATACTAAATAATATTCTAGAAAAAATACGACTCGCACCAGATCAATACTCAGACGGGAATCGAACCCGCGACCTTTGGATATCCGGTCCAATGCTCTGACCGCTGAGCTACCGAGTCACTAGTGACATATTTAGTATTGTGTAAAAATAGCATTGTGAATGCAAAAATCTCAAATTTAAAAATTATATAGCTATTTCATCTTAATCGATTGCCAAATATCTGGAAAGATATTTCAATTGAATGTCGAGGTAATTCCTCACATTGGTGAAATAACGCTGGCTTGCAGCGTAAGAGTAGCATATACTAGTAGAAATTCGGCGATGTCACTAGTGACTCGGTAGCTCAGCGGTCAGAGCATTGGACCGGATATCCAAAGGTCGCGGGTTCGATTCCCGTCTGAGTATTGATCTGGTGCGAGTCGTATTTTTTCTAGTATATTATTTAGTATTGTGTAAAAATAGCATTGTGAATGCAAAAATCTCAAATTTAAAAATTATATAGCTATTTCATCTTAATCGATTGCCAAATATCTGGAAAGATATTCCAATTGAATGTCGAGGTAATTCCTCACATTGGTGAAATAACGCTGGCTTGCAGCGTAAGAGTAGGATATACTAGAAGAAATTCGGCGATGTCACTAGTGACTCGGTAGCTCAGCGGTCAGAGCATTGGACCGGATATCCAAAGGTCGCGGGTTCGATTCCCGTCTGAGTATTGATCTGGTGCGAGTCGTATTTTTTCTAGTATATTATTTAGTATTGTGTAAAAATAGCATTGTGAATGCAAAAATCTCAAATTTAAGAATAGATATTATGTATGGAGAACATGTTAAAAAAAGATGTTTAAAAAATCGGCTGTTTGTAGTTGGGGGTTCACCAACTACAAACAGCCACGTATGTCAAAGCTTTGCCCACTGGTGGGACCATGGGTAATTTGTTACCCAACCACACTCTACTTGGTATTTGGATAAAGAACTTAGTTAAATATATATTAAATGTTTCTGCATACGTCATCCATTCGACATCAGCAATTTTTAATGTCCCGACTGCTGGGGCACAGGTCTTCCATAAGGGTGGATAAGAAGGATGGGCCATAACCCACCACGCAGGCAAAATGCGGATTGGTGGGTGTCGACGACTGCAAATGCAACCGGAACCAAAGGCTTAACGTGCCTTCCGAAGCACGGAGGAACTAGAGATAAAAATTTGTTCGTCACTCCTCCTATTACCAACCCTTGCGAAAGCTGCTGACGCAGTGTCTGGCGCTACACCACTGCACCACCGAACTCCTCGTACAGACATACGGGCATTGTGCATACGTCATCCATGTAGTAAATTAAATAATAACTTACGTCTAATTAATGTACCTACTTAGGTAAAATGTTTTCTATTTTATCGCATCGGGAGTGTAGATATGAAATTTTCTTGAAATCCCGGAACCAAAATTCTTTATCGTTAGGTCACTGACCAGAGGGTCTATTACAAAAAAGCATCGCGATATCCGTACGATGTTCGTACAACTCCGTGACATTATTAACTCAAACTCAAGTAAATAGATCAACGAACATCGTCCGAGTATCTTGATTCTTTTTTGTAATAGGCCCTCTGAGTTGAAAGGTCAGTATTTGGAAACGTGTTTGATAATGAAACTTATAACTATTATGTCTTATCTATCACTATTTTTTTATATTATCAGCTATGAGCTGTCATTGCGCCGAGCCCTATATCGTCTATGTTTATCGAATAAAGCAAAGATAGTATAATTCATGATAACATTAGTGAGTAGATAGCGAACCGGCATACGTAGCACACATCTACGGAAGTTTTATATGACTCAGATATCGTAAATTGAATAAAACTTACTGTTTATTGTGATGGCATAAACAAAACAAAGGTTTAATAGCTCTGGTAAGTTTTTCAATGTTGTTTAAACGAATAAGGTAACAATTATTATTTAATTTTATTCAACGTAAGTTCATATGACAAAATAAAATTTATATCGTTTATGCACTCCGTTTTTAAAGATACAAATTTTCGTAAAATAACACTTTTGTATTCAAAGTCAATTAAATTAATGTTTGTAAAATGAATGGATACTTTCTCACCGTTCTTGATGTATTGTTACACTTAATTTTCATTAGAAGTTATGATTTTTGCGAGATAAGTACCCTTTCAAAAATAACATACCTATTGGTTTCCTAATTGTAAAAATTAAAAGCCTTTAAAAAAAATATATTATGTACCTTTCCTAAAGGTTAATTATTTAAATGTCAAAAATCAAAAATAATTATGATTCACAATTTGAATAAAAATAACAATAGGTCGAACAGAAGATTACAAGCAACTTGTTACGACAGTCAACCCTGAGAATGTTGTGATAGCTAACAACAAATTATTCTGATAACATGCCACCTACCTAACTCGCTTACGATAATTTTCATTCACAAATAGGAATATATATACTTTATACGTATAAGTGTCCCAAAACAAATATAAGGTAATAAAATCAATAAATCACTATTGACGCAAATTTGAGTATCGTCACATTTAAGTATAAAGATCGCGATTTCGCATCTTAAATGGGGGAATATATTTTTGTACGTAGCCATTCAAACACTTTTCACAGTTTTAATTAAGAAATGCACCAGAATTTCTAGATTATTCCAGTCCGTCTGTCAAATAAATTAAATGTAACTTATTTACCATACCTACCGTATTCTAAGTAAACCCGCATGTCGACATAAGCCATTTTAATGTCCCTATCTGCTGGGGCACAGGCCTTCCTTATAGATGAGCCAGCCCATAATCTACCACGCGGGCCCAATGCTAAATGGTGGGTGTTAACGACTGCAAATACAGCCGGGGCCAACAGCTTGACGTCCCTTCCGAAGCACGGAGAAACTCAAGATAATACATTTTTGGTCACCCATCCCATGACCGACCCTTGAGGAAGTTGCTTAACCTCCGCAATCGCAAGGCCAGGCACTAAACCACTGCGCCACCGAGCTCCTCAAACCCGTGTAGTGTTGACTAATTTATTTATTGTTGTTTATTTATTCGTTCGTATCTTTGATTCAATGTTAACTTGTATCGTGCGGGGCGGTCTGCCCGGCCGATGAAGTCACCGCTATGGATCGGCGCCAAAGCTGCTGTCCTTCTCTAATATTAAAAGTTGACAGAGACAGCATACAAATAACCTACGCTATTCAGCAAACAGTAGCCGGTATGTTTAGTCCAATTTCAATCGCACAAAAGGTTAGTGTTGTGTTAGTGTGCGCTATAAAAATGTTTTATTAACGAGATATTTTACGGCTCCGAAGGATAAAGTTACAAGGTAAACATTCGACTTGAATACTATGTGAAGATACATCAGACAGAGGATAAAATTAACAGTGATCTTGTGGTCTAGTTAAGAAGTTTTGCAAGAACTTTACTTATGTTTACTAATATACAGCTAGATACCGAAGGGGAAATTAGGGTTGCCTTAAAAATCGGTCATTTAGGAAAAGAAAATGACGAAGATGCTAAGTAATTATTTTTTAGAAAAGATGTTTCAATAAATTAAATTCACGCTATTTGTTATAATTGCAAAACAGTTGATTTAATATAATGAATTACCTAGATTACCTACTTTTACTTTTTTACCTTGCGTTTACTTATTATACAAGGTGTCCCAAAACTTTGCCACACGGAGGGAAGTACCTTAAATATATTAAAGATAGGAAATTTAACCGAAAGAAGACTTCATTTTCATTTTTAAAATAATAGGAACTGCATTTAAAGATTTTCGAAAAATCGCATGCCTTAACCAGGAGTCGAACCCACAAAATTAGAAAAAAAATCAATCTTAAATTTTTACGATACCGATCAAAAGGGTTATGATAATGTTTTTTTTTTTGTTAAGTAACACAGCATCTTAAACAAAAGGATGACCATGAAATTTAACATTTATTTTTTTATTATTACGTATTGTATCAATTTGTGTAGGAATGAATGCGATTTAAAAAAAAACTTTAAATGCAGTTCGCATTATTTTTTAAAATAAATCGAAGTGTTCTTTCAGTAAAATTTCCTACCTTTAATATTTAAGGTACTTTCTCTCCATGTGGCAAAGTTTTGGGCCATCCTGTATAGTTATGGCTTTGCGAAAACAACAACAACGCAACAACATGTGAAGGTTGCATTCCAGAAGTCAGTCAGCACATAATTTAATCGACATTATAATATTATTCTCTGATAGTTTTTGAAATAAATTAATTAAATAAAATAAAGTAAAAAAACCGACCACTCGCATCAATTACCTATTAAGATTAGACCACAACGAATACTTGACTACTTAGACCAAATAGACATGTCATAACCTATAAAATAAAGTTATTATAAAAATATAATTATATCAACGAACTGATCTTAGTTCGTTGAGTTATATGCTACAAAGTATGAATTAGTCATGAGTTTTTGAAGTCGGTTACGAAGTAAAGAATGAAGACGAATTAGGTAATTTGTAACTCTTTCAAAGGCTCTAGTTTAGAATTTAAGACCATCTATTCTGTACCATTGGTTTGCAGTCGGGTCATTCATTAGGTACCGCTAATAGCGGTTTCTTAAAGTGGGTCCACGAACCACTTAGGGTCCGCACAGCATGTGTATCAGGAGAGTGTTTTTTTAATAATAATAATAAGGCTTGAGAAGCTCGATGGCGCAGTGCTTTAGCGCCTGGTCCAACGATTGCGAGGGTCGGTCATCGGATGGGTAACCAAAAATCTATTATCCCGAGCTCCTCCGTGCTTCGAACGGCACGTTAAGTTGGTCCCGGCTGCATTTGCAGACGTTAACATCCACCAATCCGCATTGGGCCCTCGTGGTGGGTTATGGCTCATCCTCATTATCCACTCCATAAGGAAGGCCTTTGCCCCAGCAGTGGAGACATCAAAAATTGATGATGGTCTAAGTTGTTGTTTTTTTTTTATTTTTTTTTTATTGTGAAAGTGGTTCGTGACTGTAAAAAGTTTAAGAAACACTGCGCGATTTACCGAATTGATCATTCGGTATTCGTCCTCGCTATTTACTCAATGAAGTTTGTATCAAAAATCTCCGACTTGTTTCAGGATGCCGGCGCTGCGGCTTCTTGGTAGAAGATGGCTTTTCGCATCCGACGATCTAGTCTTTCCAAGTTTGGCCGAAATCCCCATCAGAATATTATGGTAAATTATGAACTGAAACATCTTTGTTGACTGAAAAACTTGCAATGCATGGTGCTATGGTTGGTGGTAGGGCTTATTTCAAGTCCGCCTGGCTAGTTAAGCTACCACCATCTTAACTAAGTCTCCCGCAATAACAACAATTTAAAAATTAGTGGTCCGGCAGTTAGAGGATAGCCAGTTCCTCCGTGATAAAGATTCCGGGCGCAGTGCGCTTCCACCTTCGGCCTTAGGTGAGGTGAAGACCAAGCACTATCCCGTTTGTGCCTTCGATCATCTACCTGCGCTGTGCATAAAAAAATGATTTTTCATTGCAAGTTTTTTAGTCAACAAAGATGTTAATTTTGTTTTAATTTAACGTACGTACCTATTCTATAAAACTAAATAAAATATTGAAGTCGAAAATAGTAGATTGTTATACAAGACGCTAAAATTACCCATTGCATACGAGGTATTTTTATTCCCGAGCTTTAGCGAGGGAATAAATAGAAACCGAGTTACAATGGGTTTTAGCGTCGTGTGTTACACTATACTTTTCACTACGATTGCGAGAAAATAAAATACAATATTAAATAGTTTATACCTAAGTACTTACTTCCGTAAACGAATCCACTCGTTTTTCTATCCTCCACTTCATAAACTTTTTGTACAATATTTAAATAAATGATTTGTGCTTGACGGCAGAAGATTAAAATTATTTCTTTCCTATTACAGTCACACAATTCAATCAGTTTGTAATTATAAAAAAATTCTAAAGATTTCGCGCCATGGTACCTTTTTTTAATTTCTGCTGTAGCAGCTAAACAACACAAACACGCATTCTACGATTCACTCTGTACACAGAGTATAAATAAGTCTATGATTTCACCGAAGAGATGCTTTTAGTTCCATTTTCAAAAATAAGAATGAGAAACTGGGGGCCTATTACGAAACTTGGTCACGATAGTCGTCCGCAGTTCGTCGGTTATAGTTATTACAAATATTTTCAATGTAGCTATCGTAGTCCATAGTCTATTGAACGAATAATGACGGATCCACTAGAGAGAAACTGTCAAATTTACGCAATCACTTTGCAATATACGCAAGTGCTTTGTAATAGGAATCAATAAGAACGAAGCACGGACGCAGCCGCGTGTATCGCATTAAACTTTTCGTAATAGACCCCCAGTATTAGGTCGAGCGAGTTTTTATTCGTGATTATGAATAAAGACTTTTTCGTTTTAGTACGCTCATTGGTAATAGACAAACATTAAAAAAGAAAAAACTTTATCCCCTAGGGCTTATTATGCTATTTTATCTCGACTCTTGTACGTTACAATGACGCACTTTTTGAGCAAGAGGATTGAAAAATTTATTGTATCGAAAATAAATATAACCATTGTACGGGTTATTTCTAAAACACCAACAACCTCGCAGGAGTAGATGACAACGTTTGTTCTACGACTTTCCGAAATTATACAAAAAAAACGACTTTCCATCGTATATCTATTCTGTGGTTTTGTATGAAAAGTCGATTGTTTTGTCGGTTTTCGGAAAAGTCGTTGAACAAAATATGTTGTTTATTTGATGTTAGTAATCTCTTGCGATGTTGTTGGTGTTTTACAAATAACCCCATATAGTTGTCAAATCTATCTCAACACTTTCTCAACATAAGTTTTTCAGCAATAGTTGGCGGCTAAGAACCTTAAGATACCTATTTAAAAAATCTTAAAATAAGTTTTAAAAAATCAAAGCATATCTTTCTTATTTAAGTTTTTCTGTCTTTCGTATTTAATGAAAATGTTCTTAATTACTTTCACAAATTTGCATTTTCAGCATTTAGCAGGTCTGTATCTGTGTAACTACCAAACTTGCGTAATTGTGTAAATAAATACCTTTAGGGCAAACGCATAAATTATTACAAAACGTAATAACGTTGCGTTTAATGAACTGTTATGTAGCAACATTGTTAAGTTAAAACTTAACAAAAAAATGTTAAGCAAGTTGTTACCATTTTCTTATTTAGTAAAAAAATACAAATTTTATTTATCATGTTGCGTTGATGTCTTTTTCTCTCGATATGTAAAAAAATTGACAAAGTTTTTCAATTATTTCAAATTCATTAGTTTTGTGGTACTCTTGACGGTATTTATCTTTGGCCTGTTTATCTAATAGTTGCTTGACTACATAATTAAGTACCTACTCTGCGTTTGAGTCCAAAAAAATAAATATATTGTGAAATAAATCCCCCGTTTCCTTTGCCTAAAATATTACATTTAAAGCCTGTTTCACAGCTATAGCTAGTGCTATCTTCGAGTTAAATTTTTAAATGGAACAGCCTTTCTATGAAATTATCCGTTTAATATGTTAATCCTGATTTATTTGGAACCTATGAATAAGGTTCCTTTTTAAAATGTGTTTTCATTACAGGATAGTAATGTTATCAATCGTAATTCGAGACGAGTTGCCGATATCGTGCGTTTTCGACACCTCGGCGAAACTGGACATAAGCGTTATGATCGCAGTTCAAGGGTTGACAATTTTGGTACTACTGGTCACAGCGCAGCAGTCGGCGCGAGGGTCTATCACTGACGTGGAGAAGAGAAAACATGTGGGACCTTTACTGCTGTTCAAGTAAGGAGCAATCACTTTGTTTGTCCATCAGCCATTTTTGATATCCCACTGCTGGGGCACAGACCTTCCTTATGGGTGGTAAGGAGGATGGGCCATAACCCACCACGCGGGCCCAATGCGGATTGGTAGGTGTTAACGACCGCAAATGCAGCCGGCACCAACGGCTTAACGTGCCTTCCGAAGCACGGAGGAGCTCGAGATAATAAATTTTTGGTCACCCATCCCATGACCGACCCTTGCGAACGTTGCTTAACTTCCGCAATCGCTGGGCCAGGCGCTAAACCACTGCGCCACCGAGCTCCTTTAATATGTAGATAGCTTAATATTTTTTCCAGCCTTCGCTACTTAACTTTGATGCTTATAAGCCTTATCCATTATCTAGCTAGCTTGTTATGAAAGGATAATAAAAAAAATTCACCTAGGATTAAGTACGAGTTTTACCTATTTATACTTTTTCAATGTTATTCTCACAGATTGTTTCTCCTGCTGGTAGAGATAATATTAAACGTATTGGGAGTGTGGTGGATTTTTTTCGATAATTCCTCGTGTAATTTGAAGCCTTATCCTAATGTTATTATGCAAAGTAAGTAAGTCTTATAAAGTTCATCGTACCTGCGAGTATATTGAAGTATTTATTTTTATCACAAAAATATTAATTATTGTAATGTAATTCCACAGTAATTCTAATAGTTATGTGGATACCATTTCTCCTAACTTTCTTGGCAATGTACTTAGCATACGATCCATTGGGTAATATGGAATATGAAGAGATTCGTACCGACGAAGAGAGAGAATATTACAATAAGAAATCCACTGTAATATGGGCCAGCAGAGTGCAGTGGACATTCTGGTACTTCAAGGACAAAAATATGAAAGATGCGGTCAATGAAATGGCAGGTGATAGAATTATAATTAAACTTATTCACCTCTCAAGCTCCCCGCTCACTAGACATAATAAAAACACTTTTTTAACGGATACTGGTGCGGCCGCGGTTTTATTAAAGTATTGGTAAATAAATAGTTGTTGTTTTGAATTTTTTTTACCGACGTTTCAGCATTTTACGGGGAACTGAAGCTGCTCGTGAGCCTGATCCTGACGTATACTCAGTATCAGTTAAAAAGTGTTTTATTTCATTAATTAAACTTACAAGCTATACCAGGGGTCTCCAAACTACGGCCCGCGGGCCATTTCCGGCCCGCGAACACCAACAATCCGGCCCGCGAATGCGGACTGGATCGTAACAGCATACTGTACTTTACAGTATGTTGGTACCGAGCTAGCTAGATCCTGGCCCTTGGGGCTTCATGGAGGAGTTAGTCTGGCCCTTATGCTATAAAGTTTTGGAGACCCATGAGCTAGACCTTTCAAGTTAGAAGAAAGACTTGAAAGTAAAGATTTTATAATAAATATTGCTGGTTGACTTATGAACTTCTCTGCTCAATATTTCTACACACATTGGATTTTACACTCTATAAACACAAAGTAGTGCTTGTCAAATTACTGTCAATAATAGCAGTCACGATATTTTCTCCATAATTATATAATTGCTGTTAATGTTTCGTTTAAATTGCTAACTTATTAAGCTAGATCATTGTGTTTCACGGGTTGTGTTAGTTTGTTTAAAAAACATAACTTTTCCAGTTCTTCTTAGCGTCCTATTCCGGTCTACGGACATCGTCCTCTACGACATGATCGCTGGATCGATTTTAATGAGAGTTCGTCAAAAACGAGACACTAGAAACAGCCGAATGAGTGAAGCTGTCGAAGCCATGGAAAATTCTTATACAACAGACCTTAATAAGATATACAAAGATGTCCCCGCTTGGATGAACATGTCAGACGCGTTTAACTACATGAAGCTATCTACCTCTTCGTATGGATGGACGTATGTCCTGTACAGATTCTACTGCGCTGGCATTTGTTTGTTAGCCCCGTATTTGAGGTGCTGTTGCTATCAGTAAGTGTAAAATTATAAATATTTTATTAAACTCATAGACAGACTTCCATAGTGTTTGTTAGAAGTTTTGTTGTCTAAAAAATAAGTGTGGATATAATAGCTTCACAACCATGGAATACCTATCTATTAAGTTTATGTTCACAACATTAATTAAATTGATCGTTAAAAATTATATGAAAAAAATACGCTGAAATTTTTTACATTTTGTTCCCGCGGTAGGGTGGTTCCACTCATGATTACAAGCAACTTAATTTTACTATGGGGCCAACTCTGATATTGCAAAAAAACAACTGTTCCATACGCAACTGTTGCGCTTTTGTATAGAACAGCTGATTTTTTCGCGATATCAAAGTTGCTTGTAATCATAAGTGGAACCACCCTACTGCGGTAAAACCAAATGATAAAAATTTCACGCTGTACAGAAATTCAAAATATTATTATGTATCTATTTCCGACAGGCCGAAGCGTGTGGAAGGAGATAATTGCTGCATGTGTAACTACGCTGGACTCAAGTACTTGTCCGATAAGACTGACAAGGACTTCATCTATGTCTCCTTTGTGAATCACATATACGAGGTACCATTATAAGTAAATAATTGTTTATGTGCTGTTGTTAAAGAAACCCCCTCAATATCATCCACAGACAAATTAATTTCTCTTTTGGAAGAAATGTTTACTAATCACGATCAGCTTTCACCAGCTACTCTCATTTTACCTAATGATATTCAAATCAATTTTTTATCTGATCCTTTTGAATGATTTTTACATTATTTTTAAGGGTTCGAATATTTTATGTTTTCGGCCAGGTTCCGTTCATAGTGCTAGCGGAGCATGATCGCAAGCGCATCGTGGTGGCGATACGCGGTTCCAACTCTTTACACGACATGTTCACGGACTTGACTGCCCCCTCTGAGAAGTTTGAGGCTGAAGGTAAGATCATATCCATATTCATCAACTTATTAAATAATGCGGGGTAGGTATATAATATTCCATGAGGTAGGTATATTCCTTGCTGGCAAGACTACCAAATGTTAGTGGGACTATTGACGGTACCGACTCATTATCAAAGTCAAAGTCAAAAGTCAAAGTCAAATATGCTTTATTCAAATAAACTTAATTATTAAGTACTTTTGAATCGTCTATATTTTCCTACCACCCGTTCCAGACTTTTTTTAACTGACAAGAAGAACGGGCGCAAGACACTTATCTGGCTTAACTTAACTTATTATGGCTGCAACATACCACTACGCCAACGGCTCGGCTGCTGACTTTTACTACCGGGTATGCGATCAGCAGTTTTGTATCGTAATAGGTCACTGGCAAGTCTCGGCATACCGGCATGATGGCTTGCAATATTAATGCAAGTGATTAACAAAGTCTGTGTGTGGGCGGAACACATAACGAGAAGAATCGATGGCCGTTGGGGCGGAAAGGTTCTGGAATGGCGACCGGGCACCGGACTATGCTCCGTGGGTAGGCCCCCCACAAGGTGGACCGACGATCTGGTCACAGAATACATAATAGTCCTATACCCAGCTATGGGCACTAATTTTTTTACATTCTCTTTGGCAGTAAGTGCGGCTGATATGATGATGATGACTTAACGAAGTATGTAGAGGAGCTCATTTGAGCTCATGAATTTGTCAGCTTAACATCTTACTTGCTTAACATCTTTCTTAGCACCATGCTTAACTTTCAGTCATAAACCGCTTCTTTATTACACAGCGAGATCAAGTACCTATCTAGCTATAAAATAATAATGTAATTCTTTGATAAACTTAGGCAGAGATTATAAAAATCAATAGAATCTAAATACGTAGATTATGAATGGTTATCGCTGTTAAAGTTAGTATGGATAGATAACGTTAAAATTAGTCCTTACGTTCGAATTCTGAATCCTTCGAACCAGATAATCATACTCTAATCATTAGAGTATGATTATCTGGTTCGAAGGATTCAATTTTTTGAAGTGTTTCCTAAACATTAGAGTATAATGTTTAGGAAACGCTTAAATTTTTTTAAACAATACTAATAATTTTCAGTTCAATTAATTTACGTAATACTTATTTAAAATTATTTTTAAAACAGTTTGTCGTTGCAACATAAGTTTTTTTTTGTAACTTACAATATTTTAATCGATTGTTTACGATAAAGTAATAAATAATAACTTCCTTGAAATTACAAAAAACCAGATAAGTATTCAACCTTATTTTTCCAAGTTCAAACGAATATAATTAGCAAACAAGCATTTAAAATTTATTAATCGAAGCTAAAACGTGTTACGTGTATGAGTTTTGCACAAACTCATGGAAAATTAAATTACTTACATAACTTACATCAGTTCGAATCACAAAAGATGACCACAAATGGCGCCCATCTTCGCGTCATAACTCATGAAGAAAAGACTTTAGATAAAATAATATTTCATATTCATATAGAAATATCAATATTATTTAAATACATGAAATATTATTTTGACTAAAGTCTTATCTTCATGAGTTATGACGCGAAGTTGGGCCACACGGCAATGGAAAAGTTGCATGTCTTTTCCCCAATTTATTTTTAGGCGTTTGAGTTATTATAATTATGTGGTTTGGGTGTATTTCGTGGCAACCCGGTGTTACCTCTTGTGTGTTTTCCTTAAAGGTTAGCTTATTAAAACTGGTTACATACATCGTAAATGGAATGCAATTGCAATGGTTTTTTTATATAAAACATGTTAATTTAACAGGGTTGCCAGATAACACTTTAGCACACAAAGGAATGGTGCTGAGCACTGCAAAAACCTTGGAACGATTGGCTCCTGTCCTGGATAGTTCCTTCGCAGAATATCCCGACTACGAATTAATTATCACTGGTAAGAAAAATAATATATTTTTAAAAGGCTTATGTTTAACTGATCACCAAATATAGTAAAATTTAACGTCAAAAAAGGCTTTTAAGTGCCAAGAATTGTCCATCCATTTTAATGTGAAATTCTAACCAAAGTTTTCACATCTTGCTACCAAAATAATCGTAGTGAACTCAAAAATACTAAATGATCACCAAAATTTGCACCATATTTTAATTTAAAATGTCATACAAATATTTAACATCACGTTATTCTATTAAAGTAAATGTTCTCCATAAATTGTAAATGATCACCAAATCCTGACTCGGTGATTTGGTACCTAATCATTTTTACCCGACTACGGCCGAGAAAAAAAAGGGTGGGTAGGTAGGTATATGATTTTTTTACTAATTCTGGTTGTTACGTTAGGTTAGTATGTTCATAGTCATACAATAAGTAAATGATGGTGACCATTTAATTAACACGTTTTTATTAGGTTGCTTTTTCTCGTTTGTTCGTTTGTCCACAAATTTTGCAAACGATTTTATACTATCTTCCCGATGAGCTAAAAGACTTAACTTTTAACATCGGTCAAAACTGTCCCTGCCCCTGCCCCTGTAACTGTCCTTGCCCCTCCCCCTGCCCCTGCCACGTTGCCGAAGTCTTGTTACTTAATTTGGCATCATTGTACTTTTAATTGATAATATGCCTACATTTTATGGCAAGCATAGAGGTTTATTTTAGCACAAATATCGCATTAATTTGCTCGGCAAGATTTGGTGATCATTTACTATATTTGGTCATTGAATACAATTTGAAGTGCAGTCGTGACTCAAATAGCTACAACTATTATTATTTTAGACTTTCTTTTTTTGGTGTTGAGTTTATTTTTTTGGTACGAGAGCTTAGGGTACAAAAGCATTTTTGGTGATCATTAATATATATATATATATCCCCTTTTTAAAAATACAATTGGAATTACACTATTTTGATGGTTACAACAAATTACATTTGATGGTTACAGCGTTTTTCGGGGACCCCGTCAATTCTAAATAGACAACTTCATTTTATTATGTGTAGGGAGTGTAGGGTATGGATGGACAAACATTATGTAAAACCCATTCTTAACTGTAATTTCTTCAAGTTCTTCTTAGGTATTAATGAATTTGTCAATCCTAAATATTGGTATTTAATGTTAAACTTATAAAAGATAAAACTTATTTGCTTAAGTAGGTACCTATTTTGTCAGCTTATATTATTATGTGTTCATGATTTCTCTCTCATGGTCAAACCAAACTGGTATTTATGACGCATCTATTTGTGCAGTCAAACAGCAAAAATATTAGTCGCTTTATGAAATAAAAACAATAGAAATGAGTCGACATTTTAATAAATAAAATACCAATGTATAATTAGCAATGAAGGAGCTGACACCCGCATTAAACAATTGTTTTTTTTTCTAGGCCACAGCTTAGGGGCAGCTGTATCAACTTTACTTGGTATTAAGTTAAAACATAAATATCCACATTTGAAAGTGTACGCATTCTCTGCACCATGTAAGTAAAATATAACTATTATTTTCGATAACACATACCTACTGCTCAACGAATACTTGCATACTTCAGTAGTATGTTTTTTCCAAAAAAACTTGCCTATTTTTATTGCACAACTACCTACTTAGTTTCCGTCCGCAACTTCTGGAATAGTTGAACTCCAATGGGAACTTTCTCAGTCTCAGCTGATGCGGGCGTCATGATTCATCCAGGAATAACAACAAGGAGGTTTACTGCGCTACACTGGCGCCGCCAATGGAAAAAAATCTTAGTGCTTAAATAAAGACGAAATTGTGATTTGTGTTCTTCTAGAATAAGATTTGTGGTACTTTTCATCGCTTAAACTATATTTTCTAGTCTGTCGTTTAGTTTAATGGAGTTTTATTGCTAAAAGTGGCCCCCTTTAGCAATAAACTAAACGACAACTAAACGACAGGTTGTAAAATATTGCTTAAACGGTTTAAACGATAAAAAGTACAACAAAATTCACAATTTCGTCTTTATATAAAGCACTATGTTTTTTTCCATTGACGGCGCTAGTGTAGCGCATAAATCCTCCTAAAAACAAAGGACAAACCTATAGGTACTAATTTTCGTGTATTTTGCAATAAGTATATCTACAAATATTTAAGTTATTTATCGTAATATTACTTCTTCTACTACTGGTCAGCTCCCCTTACTACTCAAATGGCCAACTTTCTATTCGTTCGCTAACTTATCTATAAAATTACGTGTCGTAGGCTTATCAATTCAATACAATACAACAATATCTGTGATTTACATAAACTTGAAACATGTGACTGATCATTATATTCATTTATTCCACGTGAAATTTGTAATAAAATGGTACCTACGTCTAATTGCTTATTTTTTGCCCGACTGCGGGTTATGTTTTTCGCGCGTATCTTGTAAGTATGTTTGTATAAAAAAAAAAATTAAAAAAATTAAAAAACCCGCCTGCACAAAAAGACACAAGTCGACTGAAAAGATGGAAACAAGATTAAATAAATATTATAGGCAACATGTCATAATAACATGCAGTCGGAGGCATATAATTCAATCATTCATAATGTCACTTTCTTTATGCATGCCTCCGACTGCATGTTATTATGACATGTTGCCTATAATATTTATTTAATCTTGTTTCCATCTTTTCAGTCGACTTGTCTTTTTATGCAGGCGGGTTTTTTTTTAAACTTTAAGTTAGGGAACGAATAGGATTTCGGCCATTTGAGTAGGGGGGCTGGACAGTAAAATTAAGTGCAAAATTATTATTAGGTAGGTACTTTATACGTATTTTTACATAATATTAATTCCATTCCAGCTGGACTGTTGACCCGCGAGGCGGCCCGCTACACAGAAAGTTTTGTGATGACAGTAGGTGTTGGTGATGATCTTGTGATGAGACTGAGCTTGAAGAGTATGCAGGCTTTCCGCGATAGAATTATAGAAACCATACACATGGCTAAACTGCCTAAGGTAACTTAATTTTAACTAACGGCATGCACTAACAGAGAAAGAAGACTAAAGAAATACTTATATAACAATCTACCTCTTATTCATAAACAGTTTATAAGCGTTGTACTTAAATTGTTTAGTAATTATTATAGTTATAAAAGTGCCAAAACATTTTAATAATTGAGTTTCTTTAGAATATTGATGCAATATTTTGCAATTTTTTTATTGAATCTAACGAAAGACTCCTTTCTTTCGTTAGATTTTCGTGTTAGTGCAAGTTACTCTTTCTTTCAGTATCGAATATTGCTCAAAGGCCTTCAGTACATGATGTGCAAAATACCAGAAGAAGACTTGAATTCCATTTGGAAGAATAACGACGATATGGAAGCGCAACTCGTGGGACCAACTAGAGTAGCGAGGACGATCTCTTATGTAAGTACAATCAATGTAAGATTCCAAAATAAGAAGCTAAAGCATTAAAGATCTGTGATTACTGCCTAAGATTGTGTATACTAAAATCAAGTCATTGTAAAACACATAACATGTTCGCAGGAACTAGAGCGACTCCACATAGCAGGCCGCATCCTTCATATCGTTCAACATAAGCCCTTAGGGCCTGAAAGGTAAACATACTGTGTTGATTGTTAGTCAAATTTGGATTTGACTAACAAACAACACACAGTATCATGTAAACTTATCGCTGCTTACTGCTGACAGCCGATGGCTTTTTGTAAAACAGGAGGCAAAACAGAAAAAAATAACTATAGTGATTGATGAAATTCAACTATGTACTTAAATATGTAAAAGTAAAGAAGGTTGAATAAGTATTTAAATTCTGTTTTTCTTTTTGCACAGAAATGCTCGTCGGTATAAATTGCGGTGGGCGACGGCCGAAGACTTCGAAGAATTGGTGGTAACGCCAAGAATGCTGATCGACCACATGCCAGAGAGCGTCTTAGAACCCATCAAGGTGGTGATAGAAGATTGTCCGTTGAATGACGGTAGTTGCTAAAAATACCTTATTTTAAGACTCTTAAACACTAAAATCAACAACCTCAAAAATTTTTAATCTTTGACCGACCCGCATTCTTTAAAGAGAATCTCAAAACCGTGCGCTTCAACTTTCTGCCATATATTTAATGAAGTTTTTAGAAGGTATAGGGCATGATGCACTATTGAATGCAATGATGCATTACTCGTATGCCTTCGATCGATCATCTATGATCGAAGCATTATGCCTCTGAATTGAAAGCGCAAGAGAGACGGCAAAGCGACTAGTGTCACGAAGACACACCAGAAACAGAAGGTTGTTGATTTTGGGCCTCCTACAACTTTTTTTAACCTGCGAGTTGGTGTCGGTGTGTCAACTTTGATGTGTAGAGCCATTAGGCTGTGGTATAGGGCTGTGCCTTAAATAATCAAAGGGCTGTGCTAACACTGCTTTTTCCATAATTTTATGAACCTTGCAGTCTTAAGCGGGAAATATACTAGGCCGACGCACACGCCGAGACGTCTCACACGACACGTGTGAGGTTGGTGTGCACACCAAACCGACGCGTGTGTCGTGCAATTCACGCTGGTTGTTGATCAACACACGAAAGTCGAAACTAGGTTTCTGTTTGGAAATGTTCTAATCAGACAGCGAACTTAAAGAAAACTTACCTTTCATAATGCCTCTCAAGCGGCAAACTAGTAAAATAAACAATTCTAACTGGCCGGTTGGCGCTCGCAGACAGAATGACAAAAAGGACTCTGAGAAATGACGCCTCCGAGGGACGTCTGAAACGTAGAGCTATGCCACAGACGTGTGGCTTATCCCTTCAACCATTCGATGTCTCCGACGAATATAATAAATTGGATCAGCGTCGCGTACGTGGCATCGCGTCGCATGGCGTGGACGTAATGTAGTGCTAAACGACTATTCTCTATGCAAAATTTATGGGAACCGACGCGCCCAGCCAGATCGGGGCGTAGGTACGTGATCCACGTCGGCCCAGTATAGTTCCGCCTTTACATACACCAGTTTGTCTTTGTGTGACAAGAATGGTTTGTATTTCAAATCTTAAAATGCAGTATGATATGACAATGTTACATGAACATGTCAATGTTATTAATGTAAATATCATTGACTCCTCCAAAAAATAAAATTGTACAATTTTTATAGGCTAAGCAATTAAGCATATTTTTACGCTTTATTTGCAAATAGTAAAGATATCCACTATTAAGTCCCTAGCTTAGTTAAGTGTCAAGTACCCATAAATACATATAAACGCACACATGACCTAGATTTTATAAATATTGTAAGTATGTTGTAATATTGCCAGACTTATGGATTTAGTAAAACTTGTGACTAACTGACCTGGGGGTCTATTACGAAAAGTTTAATTCGATACACGCAGCTGCGTCCGTGCTTCGTTTTGATTGTTTGCTATCACTTTCGTATGCGGTATCGCGAAGTGATTGCGTGAGTTTGACAGTTTATCTGTAGCGTATCCGACATCGTTCGTTCAGTAGTCTATGGGCTACGATAGCCAAATTCAAATGTCTACAACCGTCTACAATCGTGACGATAGCCGTCCGCAGTTCGTCGGTTGTAGTCACTTGGCCACGATAGTATCGTGGCCAAGTGCGCGTTATGCAATTGCGTACGTTATTTTTGTAATAGACCCCCAGAGTTTGTCTCATCTTTTTTTTATTACTAGAGCTTAGTTAGAATATGTAGGTACCTAACACCGGCTTCCCCATTATATTTTTAGGATTAAAAAGTGTGTTGCCTATTATACATAATGAATAATTAAAATAGTGAATCTACCTATACAAATAAATATTTTTGAAACATATTTTTGAGCATTGTATGCTTATAATAAATTAGATAAAATAGTTTATGTCTATATACAAGTCTATTTATTTTTTAAATATTTATATTAGGTAAGTATATTATTATTAGCATTTTTGAGCATTTGTTATTGCATAACCAGAAAATATTAAAAACACTCATTTTTAAATAATGCAATACATAGATCCTGATTACTTGTAGAAACATGTTTTGTAAGTATGTTAAGTATGCTAGAAAGCCTCAAGTAATATTAATATGGTAATGCTTTAAATATTTACTTTACTATCGCAACGTTGCTCTAATATGTGTGTAATTAATTTAATACCTACCCGTTGATGATAAAACATAGATTTAATTTAATCATGTTTTGTATTATAATAATTGTAAGTATTTGAAAAAAATATTTGTTGAGGATCCCTCCACAAAGAAAAAATAAATCATTTGTTAAAATGAGATGTATTTCCCCTTTTATGGGAGTTAGTTTTAATGACAAAATTAAAGTCTGAGATATTAATAAAATGATTTTATATTTAATTGATTCTTATATTAAATTATAGAAAAATACATAATTATCAGTCGCTTTATATTTGATATCACAGCAAATTATTTTAAAATAGTGTAAACTGAATGATAAACTGCAAGACATTTTATAGACTAATTCAACGTATAATAAAAGTTATTTTTATCAATTTTATAAACAAAGCATCATTTATAGATAGTAAATTTGGCATTCAATGCTGTAATATACATTTGAGACGTAATTCTAAGTATAAATGAGCAATATCTGTTCATCCTCACTTTGTCTCATTTGGTAAACAAACTTCACCCAACTCTTTATAGAAATAATAAAATTTTATAAAATACAACAAATTGTTTTCAAAGAAGGATATTGTTAATTATTATTGACAATTTGATCTAACAAGACCACCTATTTTAAATAGCAACTTAAGTCTAAAAGACGTATGACAACTGTGAAAACCTGTTTACTAAATACAAGTAACAGTAAGGATAAACAGACTTTATTGAGATCTCAGTAAAATATCAATGTTTTGGTCTGTATCACCTGCAGAGATTTCGCAGTTCCGTCATAGCAGCATTCGAGACGGTGGTTTTGTTCTTTTCCGTTTTATACCTGGAGAAAGGGAAAAGTAATATTTATTATGTTTAGTAAGTCAAATTTAAACAGGAGTGATAATAGGAAGAACAGCATATAAAATACGATACGTTTCTGCGTTAACCTCGTAATTACAAAATGTCAACTTTACAGGAACGAATAAAAAGGATTAATTTTAAATTTATGATAAAATTTACGTAAGACCGATTCAAAAAAAAACAAAATAATTTATTCAGTCTAGGCTGTTACAAGCATTTGTGAATGTCAAAGGAGCTACGCCATCGTTTCGCAAACCCTGAGCGGGAGACCTTGTAACGAGAAGAACCGGCAAGAAACTCGTCAAGGGCTGCTTTTTTCTCCCTGTATATTTCCCTGTAAGATGGAAGGTATGTCCATAGGTTTAAGGTAGAAATTTGAGTGGTTGAGTGTAGATACGAGGTAAAAGAATACAAGTTATATACCATTTGCGCTATTCGTTTCTGTTACAAGTTTTTGTCTCGGAACCGTCATAATTTGAAAAATGTTACCATGTGAAAAAACAAAAAACTTAAAAAACGTACTTACGAGGTTAACGAGCAATTATAAAAAAAAATGGAAAGAGACTGACGCCTAATCATCGCAATCTGTATGACGGACGTCGCTTTATCGCTGCGCTCATTGAGTTTCGTGGTACGAGTCACGTAGCTGTTTTTAAGCTTTTCGTTGTATGCAAATAATGTGCGGGCCCATTGAATAGAAACCCTGATTAATAACTTTTTGATTCGTAGAACTAAAATTAATAACCGACATCGCTCGAAATATTGCTCAGCTGAAGTGGCAGTGGGCGGGACACATAGCGAGAACTGATGGCCGTTGGGGCGGGGCGGTTCTGGAATGGCGACCACGCACCGGACGACGCTCCGTGGGTAGGCCCCCCACAAGGTAAACGATCTGGTGAAGGTCGCGGGAAGCCGCTGGATGCGGGCAGCGCACCGCAAGGCCAATCGTTGTGGAGATCTTTGGGAGAGGCCTATACCCAGCAATGGGTATTGTGCGGCATATATGATGATAATGATTATTATTAGTGATGCCGATTGATATGTCACTATCGATAGAGCAGATAGACCAGCCCTTCCATGAAGCTGTGGCCAAATATTGTATTGACGTACCTATCGAGGAATTGATGCGCCACGTCAGGTCGGTACGCGGCCATGTCTCGCAGGTACGCTTGGTCGTTGGAGAGAGCGCGTCTGTACGCGAGCTCGCGCCACGCCTCCCCGCTACGCCCCGCTAGCAGCACCAGCCCTTCCATGAAGCTGTGGCCAAATATTGTATTGACGTACCTATCGAGGAATTGATGCGCCACGTCAGGTCGGTACGCGGCCATGTCTCGCAGGTACGCTTGGTCGTTGGAGAGAGCGCGTCTGTACGCGAGCTCGCGCCACGCCTCCCCGCTACGCCCCGCTAGCAGCACCAGCCCTTCCATGAAGCTGTGGCCAAATATTGTATTGACGTACTTATCGAGGAATTGATGCGCCACGTCAGGTCGGTACGCGGCCATGTCTCGCAGGTACGCTTGGTCGTTGGAGAGAGCGCGTCTGTACGCGAGCTCGCGCCACGCCTCCCCGCTACGCCCCGCTAGCAGCACCAGCCCTTCCATGAAGCTGTGGCCAAATATTGTATTGACGTACCTATCGAGGAATTGTAGCGCCACGTCAGGTCGGTACGCGGCCATGTCTCGCAGGTACGCTTGGTCGTTGGAGAGCGCGCGTCTGTACGCGAGCTCGCGCCACGCCTCCCCGCTACGCCCCGCTAGCAGCACCAACCCTTCCATGAAGCTGTGGCCAAATATTGTATTGACGTACCTATCGAGGAATTGATGCGCCACGTCAGTCGGTACGCGGCCATGTCTCGCAGGTACGCTTGGTCGTTGGAGAGCGCGCGTCTGTACGCGAGCTCGCGCCACGCCTCCCCGCTACGCCCCGCTAGCAGCAACAGCCCTTCCATGAAGCTGTGGCCAAATATTGTATTGACGTACCTATCGAGGAAATGATGCGCCACGTCAGGTCGGTACGCGGCCATGTCTCGCAGGTACGCTTGGTCGTTGGAGAGCGCGCGTCTGTACGCGAGCTCGCGCCACGCCTCCCCGCTACGCCCCGCTAGCAGCACCAGCCCTTCCATGAAGCTGTGGCCAAATATTGTATTGACGTACCTATCGAGGAATTGATGCGCCACGTCAGGTCGGTACGCGGCCATGTCTCGCAGGTACGCTTGGTCGTTGGAGAGCGCGCGTCTGTACGCGAGCTCGCGCCACGCCTCCCCGCTACGCCCCGCTAGCAGCACCAGCCCTTCCATGAAGCTGTGGCCAAATATTGTATTGACGTACCTATCGAGGAATTGATGCGCCACGTCAGGTCGGTACGCGGCCATGTCTCGCAGGTACGCTTGGTCGTTGGAGAGCGCGCGTCTGTACGCGAGCTCGCGCCACGCCTCCCCGCTACGCCCCGCTAGCAGCACCAGCCCTTCCATGAAGCTGTGGCCAAATATTGTATTGAGATTATGTTAGAAGAGGCTCCAAAAGAATCCACTGAGCAGCGGGTCTAGAGTCTGGTCAACGAAAGATGAGAGTTAGTTGGAAAAGGGACCAATTAATTGCGTCAATTTAGCAGGTTTAGTGGCGCCACCATTTCAGTCCCATCTTTCGTTGACCAGACTCTATCGGCTAAAAATAATAAAGTTCAGGTTTGTTAATTAAATGTGATACGTTGTTACTTCTTTTTGGCACAAATAAAAACTTACCAAAGAAAAGCAATGTATCACATCCATCTGTCTTACCAAAGCTAACCTGTACTTCATTGTTTTTAGCCGATAGACCCACTGTAGTATGGTCGCAAAATTACTAAATTAATTGCACTTGACAAACTTAGTTTACACTAGACTAGAGATGCTTCTTACTATACTACACTATATGTCAAATCTCAGTCGATTTTTTACTTAACGTCTTAGAAACTAAGGTTCAAAATCAACAGGAGTTGGACAGTTTTGGATAAGAGCAACTTGTTGCTACTACCGCCATCTAGTGTAAAGCGACTTGTTGCTACTACCGCCATCTAGTGACCACGTCGCTGACTACCACCTGACATACCTGAGGTACTCGCTGACGAGCTTGTACAGCTGTTCCATGCTCCTGTTCAGTATGAGTCTGGTGGGCGAGGCGTTCAGTAGTGACAAGTGTAAAGCGACTTGTTGCTACTACCGCCATCTAGTGACCACGTCGCTGACTACCAACAAACATACCTGAGGTACTCGCTGACGAGCTTGTACAGCTGTTCCATGCTCCTGTTCAGTATGAGTCTGGTGGGCGAGGCGTTTAGCAGTGACAACTGTAAAGCGACTTGTTGCTACTACCGCCATCTAGTGACCACGTCGCTGACTACCAACTAACATACCTGAGGTACTCGCTGACGAGCTTGTACAGCTGTTCCATGCTCCTGTTCAGTATGAGTCTGGTGGGCGAGGCGTTCAGTAGTGACAACTGTAAAGCGACTTGTTGCTACTACCGCCATCTAGTGACCACGTCGCTGACTACCAACTAACATACCTGAGGTACTTGCTGACGAGCTTGTACAGCTGTTCCATGCTCCTGTTCAGTATGAGTCTGGTGGGCGAGGCGTTCAGTAGTGACAAGTGTAAAGCGACTTGTTGCTACTACCGCCATCTAGTGACCACGTCGCTGACTACCAACTAACATACCTGAGGTACTCGCTGACGAGCTTGTACAGCTGTTCCATGCTCCTGTTCAGTATGAGTCTGGTGGGCGAGGCGTTCAGTAGTGACAACTGTAAAGCGACTTGTTGCGCCAGCGCCGCCATCTCGCCCGCGAATCCGGTGCAACCCCCTTGCAAGTACAACTCGGCTGCGTCCGTGCAGTGCTCTATGGCAGTCTCTAGTATAGACCTGGGAAAGGATATAAAACATTCAAATAGTCAATCTATATCGCCAAGTGTTTTCTTTTGTACAAAGTTGTCAAAACAAATAACCCCATCATCAGATATGGAGCGTAGACCTTAATTGATACGTTACGTTTTCGACATCACCAGGGATATAACGAATGTGTTGCCAACTCCGAACCTATTTCCTAACTACCAAGGACACCCTAATTATTTAATGAAACAGCACACTACCGAGATGTAGTGTTATTACTTCCCCTGATTGGGCCATATTTGTGTCAATAACAATAACACCAACGATTGCGCTACTAACAACACAAATGTGCGAAATAAAAAAATACGGTATTGAATTTGTTGCCATACCTTGTCGTCACATTGTCGTGTATTTGAAGCCACGCCGGCGGCTGGAAGGGCTTCTTGGAAGTCACCTTCGCAGCATCGAGCGCCAACTTCTCCAAGTCTTCAATCAGAGACAGTGCTTGCTTCTTCTTTACGTTCGCCGCTTCGGCGTACATGTTGAAGTGGAGTGCGACCATTATGTACGTGTCAGTGTCGCCGGGGCAGTGGGTCTTGAGGAAGTCTAGCAAGCCTTGCTTGAACTCGGCTATCTTCTCAGGCTGTTGGCCCAACATGTAGTCGAATTGACCGAGCAGGAACTCGAACTGATGATTGTCGCGGAGTGCCTGTAGAGAATACAGTCATTGCTAATGATAGCAGTAATTCAAATTTACTATGCGTCGACACCAAACCAGACGCTAAAAGGCAATCAGAAATGTAAGCTCTGTCTGAATGTTAAGTCTGTGACTTACTACGCAGTTTCTTATACTTATGACTAAAAACGCATAGGTAACAGTAATTCTTTTTTTAATATTAATTATCCGCATTATATTGAGCCACCATCAGCCGCCACGAGCGCGCGCCCAGCAGCCGCGCCGTCAGCGCCTGCATGTCCCTCACTAGTGGCACGCACCTGGAACACGTACGCGCACTCGGTGTAGCGCGCCAAGCCCGTCAGCAGGCGCACCATCAGCCGCCACGAGCGCGCGCCCAGCAGCCGCGCCGTCAGCGCTTGCGCCGACCGGAGCGTCACCGCCACGCCCTCTGTGTCGCACGCACACGAGAAACACTCGTGAGCTAGAACGAGCAGCTCGATCGAGATTATGTTCACCTGTGAAAGTTATTATTAAATAAATAAATTATCTATCGTCTTAAACATGGTATAACAGGTCTTAAAAAACTTATGACCCGAAAGGACTAACGATCACATAAAAACACCTATGGCCTTAAACTGGATGACAGCGGGGAGCGGCGCGAGGCGGGGCGGCCTAGCGGCTCGGGCTCGCTTTGATTTCGCCGCTCGTCGTGCCGCTGCCACAGTTCCACATTTGAACGCACCGTTCCCCGCTGCGCCGCCGCTCTCATCCAATTTACAATCTTATAGATAGACAATTCGTGCATATGGTGATGTAGGCAGCAAAGCAGGTGTCAGTGTCATCCACATACCCCTCCCTGCTCACCTGCGGGGAGGAAGCGCATAAAAGCGTTTTCCTTCGGCATAAAAAATAAAAAAAAAGGTGTCAGTGTCATGCATGACCTGTTAAATCAATCTAAATCAGTAAAATTTGTAAGATGGTGCTTATGTTCAAAAGCAGTGTACAGCTATTAAAAAAGTACACGAATGCATTAAAAAGTAACATAATACCTGTTTCGTTGACAACTTAGCACCTTTCGTTATCTTCCTAATATTAGACTTCACTTCGTATCTTATGTGAACGTTGCTTTTAGCTATGACGTCAAAGAGATTTCTTCTCGAATCCCGTGACATTTTGTTTCCGACAGTATAAACGCTGGAGACTGAATACACGGACTCAGTTTCAGCTGACATTAAAGTTCCTTCTTCAGTCAAAACAGATTCAACTTCCCCAGTTTCTACGTTCTGATATTCTTCGTCTATCAACGTCTCCACATCAAGACAGCTATCATCTAAAGTGTTTTCTGGAAGCTTCGAGGCAGTCGCCGTTTTATAAATCTTTTGGAATGCCATTAAGTGGTCAAGGATGAGCCTCCCAATTTGACTACAAGCATCTGGACGCATGTTCAAGAACATCTCTAAGTCAGAACTTAGTGTATAACCCCATAAAGTATACTGGAAATGCTCTTTCTGCCGGAATGTTGAAGTCTTTACTAAATGTGGAGATATTATCGCTGCTACCATTTCTCGGCACAAGTATTCTGCAACCTAAAACACAATGTAGGAATTAGAAATTGAAACAAATTTTAAAGGTAATAAGAACTTAATTTGAATGGCTTACTTGTTTTGTTGGTATGTTAAAAGTCTTGAATACAAGATTTGCAAGCGGCATCCGTGCTCTGCCACTGACGAGGTTGATAAAGTCCACAGAGCGGTTCTGGTATTTTAATACCGATACGTAGTCCCATCCTATTTGTAAAGCTATACGAAAATAGCTGGCGACCTGTGAATGAAAAAAAACAAGTTTTTAAAAATCATAGGGAACCGAAATGTGAACGTACGAGTACTTACAAAGGACGAAAAATTGTAAGGGCATACCTGCTTCGCAAGCATTAGACCACTACGCACAGCAAGTGCATCAAGTGCAGAGAGCCGATCAGCTTCTTCCCTCGCGGCTAAATGTGCACTCTCAGGAACATTATCTTGTTTCTCCTGTATGACCACAAGTTCTTCAAAGCTAGCGTCTGATGTGCCTGAAACTAAAACCAGACCTTATCAATATCTACATAAGGCATATTTCAAAGTGAGTGTTCCATGCAATTTCCTTACTCGATAGCTTGTTTTGGAGCATGGGCGATGATATCACCAATCGCAGTTCTTGCGGCAGCTCGTAGGGAGAACACGATCCTTCAGCGAGCTTCAGGCAAGTCCTTATTATCTGCACGGGGCAAGCTGGATATCGGTAACGATATTCAGGAGGCGTCTTAAACAGTGCTGACAGGCGGAAAGCCTCAACCAACAACCTCAACTCGATTAGTTGACCAATAACTTTTCTCCAGTTGTCTATTGCATCTGGCTCTTCCAGTATCTTAACTTCCTCAATGTTTCCCACATCTGATTCAACTTCTATCTCTCCGATTGCCATTGAAAATGGTTTTTCGGCATTTATTAGACCAATCTTCTTAGAGATAGTTTGGTCTTTCTGTCCGTTTAGAATAAAATGCAGGGTGCCGTGATAGCCGTTTAGAAAGACATCGTGTTGTGTTTCACTTTCAAAATACGCTTGCCACATTCTATGCTCGATCTGTTCTCTTCGACGGCCATACTCATGGTGCTCTTGGAACCAGCCCATAATAATTCTATAAGAGTAGAACTTCTGAAGAGACTCTCTTATATTTTTAGTAAAATGCACCAGAAAATCAGTAGCATCTTTAAACAAAACAGGAGCTTTTTTGAAAGCCTCGCTGCATTGAGCTATGAATAAGGTCAATTCTTTTTCTTCTAAGACGACGTCTTCTTTCGTTATCAACAATTCGTATTTATGCGCCCACTCAGCTTTTAATATATCATTGACGGGCAACTGCGCTAGTTTTGCAATTTTTAAAGCAACATCATAGTTTCTGTTTGCAGTATACTGTTCAATGCATTCAGACAAATAGTCGCTGGCGTCTTCTTGAAGCATTTTTGAAATGTTTACAACCAGTGAGGTTTCCATTGATATCTGTAGAATCTCGTACAAAATGATGAAGTTCGGCGTGGGTACTGTAAATTAAATAAAGAAATAAATTGTCCATAAGTAAACGTGGATGGAATATGTGGATCGAAGAGGAAAAAAAATATCCGTGGATCCTCCGGCGGATGGAAGAGGCAAAAAATATCCATAGATCCACGGGTGGAGAATGGTCGTTGGATCGTAGTGGAATGAGGGAACCATGACAGAAACCCAAACACAAAGTGACTACATTTTTAAAGGCGTACTTACAAATTTGAATTAATACAAAATTGTATCTTACCACTTATAGACTTCTCAAATTCTGCCTCCGCCAAACATCTAAGAAATTCCCTTTGGTGGTAAGCGCTATCGAAGCTTTGGCTCATCGCTATTATGACAAGGGCAACAGCCACTTTCTGCAAAGCTTTCCTGGACAGCTGCCAGGATATGTTTGAAGAGTCAACGCTGTATCTGCGCTGGCAGTGGTGCAGAAAGCTTTTCAGAAGCCTCACGGTTTCTGCATCAAAGGTTCGATTGCGGATACACCGATAGAGAAACGACGTGAGAAGAGTTAAAGGGCTTTCCTGAAAACATATCGTTATTTTTTTTTTATCTTCTTTTCGAATAAAAGAACCTGCTGAAAGAAAAAGACAACTTACTGGCATAAATATGAGCATTGAGTCATGCAAAGTGGATACATAACCCTCTCGAAGGCAGAGTTCAGCGACGCGTTGGAACTGTTCGGCGGTGACACCTTCTTGGCTCATTTCTGGGTGGATGAAATCGTTCACTTTTACTGTTGGACCAAGGGAGGCTAACACCCACTGAACCCATAGGACGTCCACTGCATTCGGCTGTATAAGAACAGAAAACGTTTTTTAAGGATATCACAATACTTTTTAGTTAATGTGTAACCTTTTTAGAGATATTACGGAAGATTGTCTTTAAATAGCCTTTCGCTAGTGTTCAACAGTGATGAGCAACAGCACAGCATCCCTATTTTAGAGATATCAGCGGCCTGAAACAGCGCGTCTGCTTATTAACCACATTTAATTCAAACACTAACCTCGTAACAGCTAGCGATGAGCACCAGCAGTGGTTCCCTGCAGATTTCAGCAGCTCTGAGCAACGCAGCGGGCGGGTCTTCAGGGCCGTGGCATGATGCTGCCACCTCCCACAACTCGCGCCCCAACTGGATACTGGGATACTCGAATGCGCTGCATTGCGAGCTGTGTGACGGACTCTGGAAACAGTCCTATTATTTGTAACCGTAATTTAGCTCTTTCTATTGTTTGATTTGAATCACGTATGTTAGAACTTACAAATTCCACAGAATTCAATCTTGAAGCTTTCCTTTGGCCATTACTCGAATTGGATTTACTGTCTTTTTCGCTAACCTCTTCAGAGTTCTTATGCAGCATTATATGTTTTAAATGCTCTGCATAAGACTTATTTTCAAATTCTTGAGACAATTGTAACATTTGAGTTAAGGGGTATCGAAACACGTCACCGAAGAGCAAAAAGTTAAACCAAGCCCCTGACTTTATGAATTCTCTCAATTGTTTCTCTGGTAAAGGCAAATTGTGTAACACTGCAAACTTGACCACCGTCTGGGATTCAAATAAAACTACCGCCATATCGATCTTCCCATCCAAATCCTGTTTTTCTTCGAGTTTCATCATTGTTGCTTCTTCCAAATATTGCAATATCTCCTTGGCGGCATCGTCATCACTCTGAATCAGTTTGTACATATATTCACTCACTATTTTGTTGGCTTTCTCTATTATCATGTGCTTGTGAATTATTAAGTACTTTTTCAACATATTTGCAGCTGACATATGAACTCTGCATCTAGTAGGATTACACCCAATCATTGCAATAAATGATATAGTGCATGCAGTCATTGCTGGGTCGGACCAATTTTGTAAAGCTAACGCGTGAGCCTCGCAGCAAGCGCTTTTAATGCACTTTTCTTGCAACCGATTATATGTCAGATATTGCTGCTCAACAAACGCCTGACTAGCATTACAAGGCCGGTATTGTTTCAAATAATAGGTGTGGTTCAATTTGGCCACATATCCGTATCTTTTCATCAACTTTTTGTCTGCAAAATCTGGCATTTCCATTGGTTTCTGGACCAGTGATTTCATGCCCGCAGTGTTTACATTTACTTCACGGGATAGAAGGCTACCAAGACTGCGTCTATCCGGTTTGTCATTTAGTAAACTTTTTGTATTCTGATTTACCAGTTGAAATTCAAAAACCTTAGAAACGTCCAAACCTCGATACCCCGACAATAATTGATAAACATTAACATCCTTACACTCGTATAAATTATTAGGGTCAGTATATTTTTTGTAGACATTGTCTAAGTGAGTAAGTTTGTTTTTATACCCTTTATTTGGCAATTTAAAGTCTTTGAATTCTAAAAACTCATTTCTCGAAAATATATCAAATAGTTTTGCATTATCCTCTAGTAGAATCATCCCAAGAATTAAATGGGGGTTTGATGAAATATAATCATCAATGTTTTCTTTGGCTATTTGCTCACATGTTCTGTAAACCGGAAGAACGTGACTTTGCCTGTCTGAAGTCTGCTCAATGCTCTTAAACAGAAGCCACAGTTCAATACATTCCTTAGCTTCTTGTTCCACATCCGATAAATGTGTATCCAGAATGTTTCCTTCTACACACATTGTCAATACTTTATAAAGTCTGTTTTTAACACAATATTTAGCTAGTTCTACATAAAACTGTTGTTTATTTACAGTGGCACAGATTTCTGAGAATATATCATCAATGAGCTTTAAATTTTGGGTTCGACTCAGTCTTGATATAATAACATACAAATTGTTACGCTCATCTTCATTCATAATACCATAGGAAGACAGTGTATCATAAATACACATTTTGGTATATGGAAAGCAGTTACTGTTGGCGACACTTGCAATCATATCATCAGTAATAGGCCATTTACGGAAAACTTCATCTAACCTCTGAAGAACATTATTGCTGAACCCTTTTGTGTCGACAAATAAAAAATTCTTAGCAAAGTTGTCATTACTGAAGAAAATGAAGCGGGCATTCTTGTCACGCACTACTTCAGAGATCTGCATATTGATCCAACGAACGAGAATCATAGCTTTATTATTTTGAACCAAATAATCCCATACTTCGGGAGGAGATGAAAAATCCAATAATGAGAATTCTGAAAATAATATAAAGTTACCATGAAAAGCATTGCTGCATTATATTTTAACACCAACAATTGATTCACAAAGTAAATTGCAAATACAAAGTATCAGTTGTATAAATAATGCATAGCAATTTCATTAATTCTGTTCCTTAAGTCAATGTAGAAGTTATAGCTACCTAAGCTACCGACATGTTATCATAAGCTATTTACAAAGAAGCTACTTGTCTACAACTGATTACTAATAATGTAAACAATTTGCAACTTATTTGTGACATTTAACCATAGATATTTCATTTGCATAAGTTGTTGGCTTGCTTTCTGTTAAATATTCAATCTGAACAAAGGATATGTGCTATTTTAACTTTCATATGTTACTGATAATGATAACTTTGAAATTCAACCCTTTGAACAAGGGCAAACAAGTAACATAACGGGTACGCATCAGAATGTCTAAAGTTAGAATGTCTAAACATAAAATGGCAAAGTTCAAAATGTCAAAAATTTGAATGTCTAACGATTAAAATGTCGAAAGTTCAAAATGTCAAAAACGAAAATGTCAAACGGTCAGATAGTCCAAAATAAAAATGTCTAAATTCAAATGATCAAAACTTAAAATGTCTAATATTTAAATTACCAATTCATAATAAATGCCAATTACATTTTTTGATGATGTGATGGTAGTAGCAGTCCACCAAAATTGAAGTTGAGAAAGCGTGATTTAAATAAGTTAAGAAATTTTGGCGTTAACATAAAGCTGGAGCTTTTTCAAAATCCATGACGACAAATAATGGATATAATGTAATTTCATTTTTGTACAATATTCAGGAATCAAATCAAACATAACATCATATTATGATGCTTTTCTTTGTGTGTACAAAGCGCAAATAGTAACGGAAACGTTTTTTCACAGTTGTATGTGGGGCCATGAATATCTGAGGAACGGTTTTGAAGGTTCCATCCATAATCCAAAAAAAGTAGCTTGACTCAACAATAGCATGAGTTCTTTCGTGCTTAACAGAATCACTCTTTTACACTGTGCAAAAGTCCTTTCTTTTATGAAAAAGTTTTTGTTATTGTAAGTTGTCAGTTGTTCATCAATATAAAAATCAAACTCGGTTGGTTCCTTACCTAGTTTTTCTTAATGTTTTTTTTCTCGCGATTTATCATCTATTGCATCGAATCTTTTGTTGGTAAATAGATCGCAATATCGGTACTTGGAGACGCTATATGATTTTGCAGGGCTCACCTTTCCATTATCAGACCACGAGTTTCGAATTCATATTTTTTTTATGTAAAGAACTCATGATTTGGAACACGCATACGAAATTTTATGTTTAGGAACCAAATAATACGCGAGAAAAAAAAAACTGAAAATTAAGATTTTCTAGGAAAAATTACAATTTTAGATTTGTGTCGTAATTTTTGACGTTTAATAGCGGCGCACTAAGTTGGTAGCACTACTAAAGCACCGCAGGTCACATGATAGGTGCGAGGAGCGTAGCGACGAGCACGTTAGGTGTACATGAACCCAGCGCGCGAGCCGAGCGAGCGAAGCGAGCGTGCCGCGGTAGCGGCCGGCGAAGCGCCAGAAACGACTTTTTTTACGTGCGAAATTTAGTACGTACGTCCCCTCCCCTCTCCCCACCATTTTTAGCCTCCCCTGCTTAATTTCCAAATTTTTTGTTTTTTTTAACCATTTTAAAAAAAAGTATCCATCTCCTAACTTTCAAACTTTAGGGAGGAGTTATTAAATATTTAAACTATAAAGAATTGCTCACAAAATGTTGCAAGGCGATAAATGAAAAAAAAGGCGAATTGTTGTTTTAAAATCATTGTAAACCTTTGACTTATGGACCATTGATATTTTAACTAGTTTGATATTTGAACCGTTTGACATTTTAAATTTTGCTATTATGAAGTTATACATAATGATTTTTGACATTTTAAACAATTTGCATTTTGATTTTTGACATTTTGAACTTTGCCATTTTAAGTTTAGACATTCTAACTTTAGACATTCTGATACGTACCCAACATAACATATTATGTAGGTAGTAAGTATATTGAAATCTTATCACTAACATGCTGCTAAAATAGTTAGGTACCTACTGTAGAACTAACTATATTTCGGAGGTAAGTCAAATAGATTGCAACCTTAATGATAGCAAACACTTAACTTTCTTTTTATTGCTCCAGATTTTTTTGAAATATGATTCATAATAGGCATAAAATTTTAAACTGAAATAAAAAAAATGTTTTCAACTTACCAAAGGACTCAAAAAACAAAGCAGTGGCTATTTTACTTTTCCATTCAGAGGAATACTTTTCAATATTTTCTATAGTCAGAGCTTTAATTTCACTCTCATTAACAATTATTCTTTGTTTGCCAACACCAAAGACCTTGTTTTGTTTAAAAGTGCCATCCACCTCAAATGATTTCTCAAGATATCGTAGCAAATTCCAATGTCTTCTGAGATCCTCCCATGTTTTGATATTTTCAGGCAAAATATCTTTGGACATCTTCTCCAAATGTTCGACAATAAAATCTCTATATTCTATTTGTGGTGATGTTTTAGCCAATGTTATTAAATGCATTTCGGGATTCATTTTCACTTTGCCTAATATGTGAAGAACTTTAAATATCTGTTTACGCATCAGCAACTGAACCGTCCATGCTTTTACCTGAATAATGCAGATTTTTATATATAACTTGATAATAAAAACACTTGACAAATAAACATTTGCTTGCCCACAAAAAGGAGAAAAGGAGTATCATATCTTTCTAAGGCAACTTCCTTTTCGGTAATGACACAGATCAAAAACAAATACCTAATAATATTTAATGGTTTAAAGGTAATAAAATATTTAAATTAGGTCATTTTCAATTAATACTCTTACTTCAGCCAGAAACCAATCCGAAGCTGTAGATTCATTCCAGCTATTTTTATGCATCAGGTACTTCAAGCATAGATTTAAATGGGTCCCTTTTGCAGCTGCCTCTCGTACAACATCTCTTGGCGACTTTTCCTCCCAACAAGACCATATAATTTTCTCATTTTGCGACAATCCTTCCATGTTTATAAAACTGACACAAACATGGAAGATTTATAACAGCACACACGAGTCGATTTTGTTAATTACTTAGCACGTAATAAACTATTTTACAAGTACATGAATCATGAGAACATTGAGAGAGAGAGAACAAAATAAATAAATAAAATAAACAACAGGCAGGCAGAGTGCAGACAGCTCCTCACACTTCACCTCCTCAGCTGACATTATGGGTGCATTCCGATCCGAGTCGCGCTGACAGACAGAACACAATCGCTGACAGCGCTGATTTGCATACCGAATCACAGTCAGCGCGCTAACGACAGGCCGTGTGGGGTTTTTGGCGCCATTTTGTCGAGTTCACTTAAGTGGCTTTTTCAATTATTGCAAATTGTGCATTGGACCTCTATAATAGAAAAAAAAATCTTCAGGGGCCTTACTATGAGCTCTTATAGCAGGGCTTATATTGAACTGCCTTACTTTTTCGTACTATGACCTCAACGGTTAGTATGAAAGCAGGCCTTAAGCAGTCCTGTTTAACTACAAGCGAAATAGGCATAGGCGCGATCTTAGTTGTGTGAAGCTGAGACTTTTATTGTAGTGGTGGCTACCTTGGCAGAACTAACCGAGTAAACTGTCTTGATATACTTCGTTCCAAATGTTCCCACATTCTAATGAAAATTGAAACAATATCTACCACTGAACTATTCAACACTTGACACTGGCAAAAATTACTTCCAAGATGAATTGCCATTACAAAAATAAGAAGACAGCCCGTGTGACGTCACTGATTGCGTCATAACATCCGCCATCTTGCGCTTACGCCGCCCACGCTCCAAAGCATAATCACTGTGAGCGTTCCAAGAAGATTATCTACAATCTTCTTGGAGCGTTCTGTCAAAAGTGACACTTGTTTGATTTGCTTAAATTTAAATGAATATTTGAAAATTCTTTTTGCATACAATAGTCGAAGATACTATACATTTTATGAACACATAATATATTATAAAGCAAAAAGTCCAAATTTCGAATTCTTTCAATTTAGGTATATTGAGGTTATGTAGGTCAAGACTACTCAAGACATCGGTGAGTGCGTTCACGAGCGTTCCGAATCATTGATCACAACATGTGCGTGTGGTGTGAGTGTTCCTATCCTAGAAATTGATTTGACCATACGAAGATTTTAAGAAATAATTGTGAAAACTTGATGGTGAAATCGAAAAATTTGTGAAACCTATGTAGACTTAGTTATGGTCGATTATATAGAACACTCATACCGCCAGTCTCGCGAAAACGCCATACTTGATATCATACAATATACTAGACGTATGTTAAAAAAAGATATATGGAAAATTTGTGCTGAATTTGTGACAACTATTCACAAAATAATCAATTCATTATCATGGTTAATTTGGATTTTATAAGGGTTTTTTAGGAACACTCACACAACACGGTGTGTGGTGTGAATGTTCCTGAAATCACTAACTTTAACTGAATAATATTGAAATTTTATTATTGTATATGATAATTCGGATTCAGAGTAAATTTGTGACACATAAATCTTGACACAAAACGTGATAGATCAAGAGCAATTAAACATTTTGTTTCTTTTTCAATGCTCGTGTGAGTGTTCCATATTTTGGCATTTATTTGATTAACCAGACCTCGTATACAAGTGGAGGCTGCATCCAAAATTGTGAAAAGTTTGTTCTTAAAATTTAAAACATCGTCTATTTCCGTAAGAGTTATACTTTAATAGTTATTTTTTTTTTACATCTTCAAAGGAAAGTCTTATGTAGGGTGACCATGCATATGAACAAAAAGCGGGAAAAAACATTTGTTTAAGCATTTTATTACAAAAAATATTGATAAAACACGAAAAGTAGACAACAAAATTATATGGTTGATAACATGCAATCAAGGGTTGCGTTTATTGTTACCAGCATCTTTATGTAACCGTTATTTTGTTACTTACGCTGTAGTACCTAGGTATTACATTTTATTGGGCTCGATAACATCTTTTTAGGGTTCCGTAGCCTAAATGGCAAAAAACGGAATCCTTATAGATTCGTCATGTCTGTCTGTCTGTCTGTCCGTTTGTCACAGTCACTTTTTTATTTAAGTCTAAAAACCCGTATGACAGAGAATGTAAAATAACAGGATCATCTTTACTATTGTAAAAATTTTCCCCTAAGTAAAATACGGGAACGGGAATAGGAATGAGAACGAGAACGGGAATTACTTATATTAAAAATGTGAAAGTTTAACGTTTTGGATGTTTAGATGTTTGTTACTCAATCACGTAATAACAAAAACAAAAAAAATAAAAACCCCCCGACACACGGCTGATCTGTGGCCCTACCATGAGTTGATGCAAACTGTTTACATTACCGTAAACTATCGGATATACTGCTCACAGTCAGTGCGAGTGAAAGAGACAAAACGATGGTTTACAGTAACGTAAACAGTTTGCATCAACTCTTGGTAGGGCCACAGGTCATGGTTACCTTACCATATACTTCCAATCTCATTGAAATAACACGATACCAAATTTCGAATCGATAGGACACATGGAAGGTAGTATGGCGTGTGGTGTGAGTGTTCCTAAAAAACCCTTATAAAATCCAAACTAACCATGATAATGAATTGATTATTTTGTGAATAGTTGTCACAAATTCAGCACAAATTTTCCATATATCTTTTTTTACATACGTCTAGTATATTGTATGTTATCAAGTATGGCGTTTTCGCGAGACTGGCGGTATGAGTGTTCTATATAATCGACCATAACTAAGTCTACATAGGTTTCACAAATTTTTCGATTTCACCATCAAGTTTTCACAATTATTTCTTAAAATCTTCGTATGGTCAAATCAATTTCTAGGATAGGAACACTCACACCACACGCACATATCACAACAGCTGTCATAAGCGCGATATCTGAATCAGGGGCCTTACTATGAGCTCTTATAGAAGGGCTTATATTGAACTGCCTTACTTTTTCGTACTATGACCTCAACGGTTAGTATGAAAGCAGGCCTCAAGCAGTCTTGTTTAGGGCCTGCTTTTGAACTGAACGGTTTCTTATTTGCTGAAGGTAAGCCCCCTGGGGCCTTACCATGAGCTCTTATAGCAGGGCTTATATTGAACTGCCTTTCTTTTTCGTACTATGACCTCAACGGTTAGTATGAAAGCAGGCCTTAAACAGTCCTGTTTAAGGCCTGCTTTTGAACTGAACGGTTTCTTATTTACTGATGGTAAACCCCCTGTACGCTTGTTATTGTGGTCTGAATCGGAATGTCATGTCAGTATGACATAATGACATTGGGTGCGGTGTTTTTGGCGCCATTTTGTCTAGTTCAGTTCGGTGGCTATTTTAATTATTTTGCAAATTGTTTCATAGTGGATATTGTATCTTAAAATTGGTGCAGTTTTGTTGTACAAGTGTACGCATATAAACAATATGTGGGATAATTGAAATAGGTGTGATCTTGGTTGTGTGAAGCTGAGACTTTTATTGTAGTTGGTGGCTACCTCGGCAGAACTTACTAAGTAAACTGTATCGATATATTTGATGCCAAATGCTTCAAGCAGCATTGGAATGCGATGCACCCGCTTTCTAATGAAAACTGAAACAATACCCACTGAGGAAATAATCACTACGATACCACTGAATTATTTAACACTTGACACTGACAAAAATTACTCCCTGAAGAGTATCCACATAACAAAAATAAGAAGACATTGGGTGCACTTATAAAAGAGGTGCATTCCAACCTACGATTCCAACAAATTTCTGAGTCATCGATCGCCATAGAGTAAATGGTACTCTATGGCGATCGATGACTCAGAGATTTGTCTGTTTGAATGCACCATGCTTTCCGTCCGAATCGTAGGTAGTTTTTAAATTAAATAAAAGTCGACACTACTGTGGCGAACAAAATCCACATCCACAAAACGAATATCAGCTCAACACTGTCTACGGCTCAACAGTCAACAGCTAACCTACCGTAAAACGTAGTGATTATTTCCTCTGTGACCTACCGCTCTCTCAGTCACACTTGTTGTGGTAAGCGCGGGACGGGAGCCGCCTTCAAGTTGAATGTTGGTTGAATGCTCTAAGGGAGCCGCAGCCGCCATGCGCCATTTTCAATCCCATTCTTTATCTGCGCGGGTTGTATGTTTATTTTGTACAAGAATCTTATATATATTAATATACCTACGATTCTTGATTTTGTACCTTCCATAGACTAAATTATTTATAAAGTAAGTACCTATATGATAACCTTGGTTACCAAACTAACAACAACAAAACAGGTAAAAATAAAATTGCTAGGTATACATAGACTACAGTATAAGTAGCTTTGCATTTTTATTCAACAAATAACAATAGCATCATGGCAGAGGAATTACAAAAAGCTCATCTCTATTATGATGACATACACAAAATAAGGGTACTAGAAACATCTGTACTCAAGGAAACTGAGGATGTAAAAGATACTTGCAAGGATTATGAGACAAGTCAGTGACACCAATGATTCCTACACTTAGAAAATAACTAATAACCATTGGCAGTGTATTATAAAACACTAAGCACCATTGCTAACGCTAAAATAGCAGAACTGCTGAAACAATTTTGATGAATTATGTTATAGAGATAGGTTGGGCCTTGAAGTGCTTAGTCTCGTCTACCCACGCGGATTAAGTTTCGGGCAAAACCTACCGTTTTTCACCGTGGAGCACTACATTTACCCATTCGTTGGACCTCGTGTATTTTTCCCCGTAGTTCTACTCCACTAAAATGGGTACCGCTACCGCATTGTTGTAACTACGCGAAGCCTGTGTGTAAAATCAAGCCCCAAGTAGTACTATTATATATTCTGTGCCCAAGTGGTCCCTTATTCAAATGACAGATTTTCTATTCGTTTGAACGCTAACCTAACACTAATGTAGCAAATGTAAGACAAACATAGATAAGTAGTATTTTATGGAATTCACAAGCTTACGACAATGTTATCGTTTATTTTTAAGCTCTAACTAGAGTTTAATTAAACGAATCAAATAGCAAGTTTTCTATTTTCGAGGGGGCAAGATTACTTACAAATTGTTATTTGAAACTCGTCAAGGCGTTTATATTTAAGCTCTTTCTATTTTCGAGGGGGCAAGATTACTTATAAATTGTTATTTGAAACTCGTCAAGGCGTTTATATTTAAGCTCGCCACAAGGGTACGGCGGCGCGGGCCCATTGAGTTTTAATCACAGATAACAGAGTGGTTGGACAATCGTGCCTTACGATAATAAATGTTTGGTCACTGTCCAATGAGCGCGACCCTTTATTATTAAAGACTAGGTTAGACTAATTATTTAAGCCTTAAATAATTAGTCTAGTCTAGAGTATAATAAACGTATAAAAATAACTATTGACTCTAAAATAATTAGTCTTTGGAGACATTTTTTGCAATAAAAAAATGGAGTAAAATAAGAGTTATTGGATTATCCATTTCATTTCTCAATTTGCTCCTATTAGAAATTCAAGACTTTACTAGAATCATTAACTCCTTGTTGGATATTTTAAAGCAACTCGGTGATAATGTGGAAAAACAAAAAATGGCTGCGATTGGGGCTATGAATTTGCTCAAATCTATTACAAAAGATAGAGAGTCTGAACAAGCAAAGTTACAGGTAAAAAAAACTGAAATTACCTAAAAAGGCAATATTCACTATCTTTTTTTTTTATTTCTTACCATCTATACGAAGGCAAATCTTAAACTAATAGGACTTTTTATGTGCAGGCGGAGATAAATGATAAGAGCATAATCTTGGAGCAGTTGGACAGTGAATACGATGCTCTTCAAATACTAGAGGCTACGCAAATGGAGACCATTGAATATTTAACCCAACTTCGATAAAAATATGTTACTTTAAGCATCATTTGAATAAACACAATTTTAATGGAATTTGTACTTTTCTCTTTTCTACCACAAAGAAAACAAACAAATTAAGTCTGCAAAATTGTATTTATCATCGAAACACACATGAAATGATAATACAGTTCGCGGAATCAAACTGTTAATTACTTATATGGGGTTATTTATTTAAATTGTAACTGATCAATATTATAAAATTGAATAGGTACTTAACAAAGAAATAAGTAATTCCAATTTTCGGAATTTGTCAATTAGGTACATAATTTTGGATAATACCTGTGATTACAAAAATATAACTACCTATAACTATAGAGTAACACAGATAAATAAATTGAAATATACATACGCCCTCGATTGATTCCGAATTCATTAAAGAAATACAGTATTTTATTTAGGAACATACCATTTTTTTACAGAGCGTTCAAGTGCTCATTTCTTTAAAGACTTTGCTTCTTCATACAAAAACTAGCACAGCCCTATTATTACGACATTGTCCTTATTTAATTTTATCTGTGCTGGCTTCAACAATTTGAAAGATTATAGAATAGATACTCCCTTGGGATTAGGAGACCTTTGCACCGACACTCGTTTTAGGCTCATCAGCCTACCAAATCGAAATCTACCAACTGAATACCTTACATAATCATTATTTTACTAACACTAAACAAACGGAATTGAAAAACTTTATTCAAATTTTACAGTCAAAGTTACAAAATATATTCAATTTTGATTATTATCAAACAATAAATAATCACTGGGTGGCCAAAACCATAATAAATTATCCCTGATTCAATGATCCGATGCTATGCCATTAAACGTGTAATGAATTCGATGGGATAAAGAAAACTTTATTAATTGAATGGCACATTATTTTTCAATCCAATTATGTATGTCCCATTTTAGACAAGTGACTAACAAGCACTGTACAAACAGCTGCAACCTGGCTTAACCACTGTAGTTCTCCACAATCGACTTTAAACTTAAAAAGCAGCTTGTAAGGTTCAAAATCAATTGAACAAAATTATCGTATTTGGATAACTTGATGTGTTGTTTATTGTACGTAAATAACATAAATGCTTCTTTAGCTACCAAGATAAATTAAGTCCTTTTACTTTTACTTAAGAGCAAACGAAAAAAACTAAATAAAAATTCAAGTCAATTAACTTACACTTATGACCACTAACTGCTTACATGCTACACCTTCAAGTCAGTTCTGAAGTCTATGGGAGCAAACATTTCCCTTTTTTACTTTCTGTGACTGGTTCCATATTACACTCCTAATAAACCGTTAAAGAGTAAGATCGGCTTTACCAAAGGTATATTTAAATATAAATGCGGTTGTTTCTACTATTTAGCATTTATGTAGCTTCCCTAATTGAATCGTACCAACAATATGGAATCGCTGTTGGTATATCTACATTCTTTCTACATTCTGGAGACTATGTGCATGTACAATTCCTATTTGTCATTGCGACATCTACAATGCTAATAATTGAGTTGTATAACAGATCTTTATATGACTAACATCAATACAGAACCAAGCCAAATTCTGTTACTAGTGCAAATATTCATCAAAACTTTAAGCTGATCTCGGGTATACTAGAACAGAATCTGCACTACGATCACAACGGGGAATAGTACAGTCATTCCCAAACAGAATTCCCAAAATTTTGAAAATGTAAAACCCATTAAGTGATGTCCCACTTATTCATAAATTTAAATTAGTCTCCACCAAAAGTTTCACAATACTACGCGTGGTTTGAACACTGTTTGTCTTTAAAACTAAGAGTGTCTAAACACTAGAGGTCACCACTGAACTTGATAGTGGGTCATCAACCTTTTGCCTTTTAGAGTCCTGTTGTTCCTCGAGGCTCGGTTCTTCTTCAGCCGCCCGCTTCTTGGCGCCGCCGTCGCTATTCGTGTGCTGGCCTACTTCTGCGATTATGCCATCTTTGAACCGCACAATAATGGCAGTCATGTTGTCACAACCGGTGCCGTCACCCATCGTACTGGGGGCTAAGCAGTGATCGAACATCTGAAATAAGATCAGTGATTAACTTAAACCAGGGCTCTGTCACTCCGCGCGTGAGGATGAAGCGCTCGGCGTCCTCTGACAGGACAAATTTCATACGTCAGAAAAGATAAGACCTACGCGATAGAAAGAGAGGCAACTTCTAAGTGAATGTTTTAGAGCAAGCAAAGAGAGCGCTGTGTGACCAGAGGGCCTAGCCAAAGTAACATTGGCAAATCTTCGTTATCGCTTCGCTTTCGAAACATGTATGGGATGTATGATGTATGGGCATATTGACATAAATTTTAAAACGTCAAACATGTTTCGAAGCGAAGCGATAACGAAAATTTGCAAATGTTACTTTGGCTAGGGGGCTGAATTGCACTTTATGGCGTCGGAACAAGTCGCAATTTATTTAAACGATTTTGCTGAGTGCAACTTCTGTACGCTAGTACTATCACCTATTCTGTGCTTAAACCAAGAGGGTCTCACTCCACGCTTAAACTTTTATATTAGTCTACTACTCGCGGCTGACCCAGTCGAACCAGCGCACGAGGGGTGTCATGTGTTGGTTGAGACAGAGCTACGCGACAGAAAGAGAAGCTTAAAATAATAGGCACGCAGCGCTGTGCAATTTGAAATTGTACTTTATTGCCTTGCAGCAAGAGTAACTTATTATTTGATTGTCCTCGCTGATTGGCTTCTGTACATTTAGTACTATTATATTATATTCAGATTCATTTATTTGCAAGTCACAAGTTGAAATAGGTGTTACAAATATTCTGTATAGTACACACGACAGCACCTCAGACTATACATGTTGACCTTGAGACCGCCTTTATGCCCTACGTAATAAAAGTTGTTTTCGCAGTTTAACTGTATAACCTAACGTGCTGTCGTGTGTACAGTTAAGTACTTTCTAAAAACAATAACATTTAAAACGATACAAACCTCTTCACAGATCTGAGATAACCTCTCCCTGCCTTCTGTCAATCTGGGTAAAATGAAGTCGCACACGTCTTGACTAGACATAAAGTTCCAAATGCCATCACAAGCTAACACCATAAACTGGTCTTTTATGGGGTCAATCGTTAACGTTTTCACATCGGGCAAAGCCGTGATCATCTGTTCCTTGGCATCGAGATCCTTGTTCTGTTTGTATGAGTGGTCTCCGATGGCGCGGGATAAATTGAGACCACCGTTGATGCGCCCATCGTTGGAGACTTTTCCGCCCGCTTTGGTGATTCTCTCTAGCTCTGGAGCGTCTTCTGGTTTGTGGTCTACTGACATGTCGACGGCTTTGCCCTCTCTGCAGATGATGCATCGGGAGTCCCCAGCATTTGCTACATACAGCTCGCTCCCTGTGAAGAAACCAAATGTTGAGTAAAGGAACTCTATTGATAGGCAGATTACTTATATCAGGGCTCTGTCACCCCGCGCACGAGTCTTGGAAGCGCTCGGCGTCCTCTTGACAGGACAAATTTCATACATCAGAAAAGATAAGACCTACGCGATAGAAAGAGCAACTACTAAGTGCATGTTTTGGACCTGAATTGCACCTTATTGTGTCGGAGCAAGAGTCGCAATTTATTTAAACGATTTTGCGGAGTGCAACTTCTGTACGCTAGTACTATTATCTATTCTGTGTTAACATTATAAATGTAATAAATGTAAATTAATACTACTAAATACTATAAAATTATATTTTTGGAAGTTTGATACCAAAAACAGCTGAACGGATGAACTTTGGCACATAAATAATTTATAGTCTGGATTAAAACATAGGATACATTTTATCCCAGCCAAACGTTCCCTAATGATTTTCCGAATGTCCACGAGGACGAAGTCGCGGGCGAAAGCTAGTCACAGTCAGCAACGAAAATTGTTTAACACTTTAGTACTTTTCATAGTAACTTTTTTGACTAATGTTAAAAAAGTTGCTATGACAAAGTACCAAAGCGTTAAGCGACTTTCATTGCTGACTGTACACCATAAACATTTGCATCACCTCTAAGGAGAGCGACGACAGCCGTGCAACCGCTGTCATTTCCAGGCTCCTCCGTCAGTGAAATATCTTCTTCTCCATCATCCTCACTGGATTCTGCTTCGTAGTCATCTTCTTCTTCCTCTTCTTCCGCTTCACCTTGTAACATTAATATCCAAGATATAAAGGTGAGACTCATTGAGAGCGCTTTCACATATAAGGCTGCCTGTCCATTAACGCGGAACGAGGCGGGCGGAGTGGAAAAGCGAGGAAATATTAACCAATAGGGTTGCGGAGCGGAGATTTTATGCAATATTTTCCTCGTTTCTCCGCTCCGCCGCCTCGCTCCGCGTCAATGGACAGGCAGCCTAAGCGTTTTAGTCGCGCGTCTGTCATATCCATTCCATACACGCCGCGCTGCGGCCGATATTATGTGAACGAGCCAAGAAAAACGCCTAGAAAGCGCTCTAATGGATTCATACATACACTTAGGCCCGTATTTATAAACCGCTCTCAATGTTGAGAGCTATCTTGAGATAATACTTGAGATGCTCTTCTTATAGGAACAGCACCTTAGGTATGATCTCAAGATAGCTCTCAACGTTGAGAGCTGTTTATAAATACGGGCCTTATAGTGGTGTACAGGGGATTATTCAATTATCAATTTTAATGTTACCAACAACAGTGAGTTTTTTTATATCATGAAGAAACCAGCTACATAAACATACCATCATTAGAAGAATCTTCAACCCCATTGACATTCTCCTCATCCGAGGAGTTGATCTCCCCGCCTTCGAAGGTCTCATCGTTGGAGTCGCTCTCGTCGTCCTCCTCGGCAGCCTGCCGCAGCAGCGTCTCGTACACCGCGGCGGCCGCGCGCCGGAGCTTGGCCTTCTTGGGCCTTTCTGGGGCCTTCTCTGAACTCGACACTGGTGATACTTTGTCTGGAGAAATAAGGTTTATGTATCATCGGCACGACAGAGCTCTCTTCATCTTCTTGATCTCTTCAGCTGTTGGATTACTTTTGGAAGAAACTAATCTAACATAAGTAAGTATTTAAAAGTAGCCGTAGGTAACAGTGGCGAGGGGTCGATTTATTGCGAAGGTAAGCCGGACCGGGACCAAAAAATTAGGTAAAAAGAAAAAGATAAGATAATACCTACAAGAAAAACTACATAATCACTTTACCAAACACGCACGTAAACAATGATAATGGCGGACAGATACTACTAATAACAGTAAATTCATTCATTTCGACCACATCCAACATCCTGCTTCCGAAACAAATCGAACAAAATTATACTTCTAAATAAAAATATCTAATTTGCGATGTATTTTCTTCTATCATTCTTATTTTGTTTATTTTTCATGATAATACTCATTCGTCTCTCCAAAACAGAAAGAGAAAAGAAACTTTAAAATCGCTTCAAATAGAAAAAGAGAGAAAACGTTACGCGGCCTGCTACGGCTTGCCTCTCACCATTTTCAACCGAAAGGCACGCGACTATGGTGCATTAGTGAGAAAGAGACAGAGTATAATAGCAATCAACCGTTACCCGTGGAAACCGCACCAAGACACAGTACGAAAAGTAAGCCAAAGGAAATCGGCCTGCCTTGAGGAGGTTTTGTACGAAAACGGATTTGATACTCCTTGCGCGCGGCGCGCGAGCGATTTTACACTTAGAAACCCATAAAAATTAATCGTAGGCATTACCGAAATGATGAAAATTAATTAAGTAATGACATGCATGATAATAAATAATAATATGAACTGCAAGGTAGACCGGTGGGGTGGGATTTCAAAAAGTAAGCCGATGGGAATCGGCTTGTATGGACCCTTCGCCACTGGTAAGTAATAATATGATGAGAAGTAGAGCCTTCAAATAGATATTTACAGCTGCAAACTTCTTCAATGAAATTTTGAGGACTTTAATGAAAAATATTTACCTTTTCCCTTCCCTTTAACTGGTGTTGTTGAACCATTAGACGATGTGATATTATTCTCTCCTTTATCAGTTTGTTTAGAATCTGTGACCTCGCCGTTGCAAACATCGGAGCCATTTCCAGGAGCTGAATTCTTGGCATCTGCACTCTGTTCGGGTGGCTGGTGACAATTATCTTCTGAACTGTCAGGGGCAGGTAAGTTAGGTTTGATTGCGGCAGTCTTTGCAGATTCCGTCGCTTTGTCATCTGGGTCACTGGTCGATACCTGTTAAAATATTGAACCTACTCTCAAATGTTGGACTTAATGGCAAAATTTGTTTCAAGCTCGATTCGGCCAGCGACGACGCGAAGAGTGAATGGCATGGATGAAAATTGAACATATTGTTTCTGAATCTAAACATGGACTTTATCTGGATTAAAAATATTTTATATAATCCATTGAAAGATGCTCGAGGTGAAAATTGAAGTTCTGGTACTCTATATCAGCGATTCCCGAATTCTTTTGGCAACGGAACCCTTTTTGGGTGGAACCTTAGTCAAGTAAGAACTAAACTGTAACATTGTTTTTTTACGTGAAATCACACCATACTGAGGCTTTTTGGCTTGGTGTTCACATCTTGTAAGTTGGTATATTTTGACTTTAAAAGAAGGACTTTTAAAGATAAAAATATTTATTTAGTCAGAACGAAAGATATTTACTTAACACTTAAAATTTCGCGGAACCCCTGAGAGCCTCTTACGGAACCCCAGGGTTCCGCGAAACACCATTCGGGAACCGCTGCTCTATATGTACGTGCATTGTATCCACGCAGGGCCAGTTTGATCACCGTTAAAGGATTATTTTTAAGATCAATTCAAATCTCCAGAAGTAACAAGCAAAAATTAAAGAATGTATTTATGACAGGTCAGACATGTAAAAAAAACATCAAAAGAAACCTGTGTTAGTACTATTAATATTCTGTGCCTGTCTGCAGATAAATGAAAAGTATAAAATACCTCTCCATTTAAGTTTTTGTCCTCTTCACTGCAGTTTGTGGATGACACCCCGCCCATTTCGTCATCGGCAGTTTTCTCTTGCGAATCACCATTTTTACTGGATGAAGCACCATCAGTCTCCTCGGAACTCGATCCAGCCGCAAATGACATGCCAGTATTAGAACTCGATGCCCCTAAGCCTGTTCAATATAGAAATGTTAATTGTTAAGGCACCTGGCAAGCTAGGATAAAGCAGTTAGCCCTCTTACGCACTAGCGGTCAACCGCAGAGGCGGCTAACCGCGCGGTTCCATTTTAATTTAAATTTTTGTGGCGGTTACTCAACCGCAAGTGCGAACGAACACGAGCGGTTGCATATTAACACCCTCCGCACATTGAGCCACTTGTCGCGGCCACTAACGCGACCACTAAAGTCGGGTCCCTTGCGCTTAATTTTATAACAAAACATGTTAGCAAAACATTATTATCAAAACATGTTAGCATAACCGCACGTCCGCTGCGCCTAGGTTTTGTTTTGATAACATGTTTTTAACCGACTTCATCAAAAGGAGGAGGTTCTCAATTCGATTGTATGTTTTTTTTTATCGTTGTTCGCGCGTCTCTTCGACATTTATAGACCGATTTAGATGATTCTTTTTTTGATCGATCGAGTTTTGTTAGGAAATTTTCGTGCAATCACGGCTTTGTCCGAACGCAGGCGAGGCGACTGCATCTAGGCCGCGTTCCGAATCACGCTGATAGCGCTGTTAGCGCGAATCCGACCAAATTAAATAGTCACAAAATATTACACAAATAGGGTATTTGTATACCTACTTCATTTAATGGATTATACGCTAACAGTGCTGTTGGCGTGATTCGTGACGCGGCCCTAGTGAGCGCTACACAAAATGAGTTACTTCCCCTTCCCGCAGGCAAAGCGGAAGATGTTATCCATTCGTCTCGACAAACATGTTTTGTGTTTTTGCTAAACAAAACTCATAGGCCACGCCCCTAACATGTTAGCAAAACATTGTTTTGATGTTTGAAAACACAAAAACACGGCGCAGGAGACGCGGCTTAATGGCTCAGTCAAGCAACTAGACGCAGCCACGAATCGCAGCTGCTAGTGGCTTAGTGGCCGCCGGGAAGAAGCCGGCTACTGTGGCCTAGTACGCGCGCGATGCGAGCGACAAAACGTGGCGGCAAGTAGCGAGTTCAGGCGACTCCCGCAGCTTGTGGGTCGAACGCGGCCACTCGAACGCTCGATTTGTGCCGATACTATTTTATATACAAAATGAATGAAAAAACTCGTCCGCAGCTTGTGGTCGCGTTTAGCTGCCGCGACTAGTGACTCAATGTGCCTGTAAACCGACTGTGCGTACGAGGGCTTAGTGTATGGTGTTGCATTAGCAGTCAGTGGTAAAAAACTTACTTGAACTGCCGGCTTCATCAGTATTTTTCTTGGCACGTAAGCATGGTGACAGTGGTGTTGCTGTATCGCCGAGCCTGGCACGGTGTAATGTGCTCAGCTTATTCTCATACTTTGCCAAAACTTCCTGTTTAAGGAGAAAACAAATTGTAAAAGCAAGTGTCCAAGATCGCTTAGCCCTTTTTCTGCCATATATCAGTACTTTGGCAGCACCTCAGCAGCCTTTATTCCCATCTGCCCTCTTCGAGCTTTGCCACCGGGGTGGTGGTTGGCACACGAAGGGGGCCGATGGGAATAAAGGCTCAGTAGCAAGGGAATTGCAAAAGTCTAATGTCTGGCAACGTTCGCAAGGGTCGGTCATGGGATGGGTGACCAAAAATTTATTTCTCGAGCTCCTCCGTGCTTCGGAAGGCACGTTAAGCCGTTGGTCCCGGCTGCATTTGCAGCCGTTAACACCCACCAATCCGCATTGGGCCCGCGTGGTGGGTTATGGCCCATCCTCCTTACCACCCATAAGGAAGGCCTGTGCCCCAGCAGTGGGGACACCAAAAATGGCTGATGTACACAATGTCTGGCAAAAAATGCCATTTACAAGCGGTCTTACAGTTCCTACTAGCATCTTATTACCAGGAGTGATTTTTTCTTTACTGTATTTATGTTTTTAAGAAGTTGTGCTAAGAAGCTGACTCAATTTTATTAGAATATCAATAGTCTGGCCAGTGAGTTGTGTCATCTCAAACCCACAGCCAATTCAACATTTTGAAACTTTATTCACTCCAAATACTGGGAAAGATCAATTTTATCATAAGTACAAACACCTTCACAAAAGTCCAAGCTAAAAAAATAGAATGAAAGTATAAAATTGTTATTTCGTTGTATTTTGAGTGTATAGTTTCCAAATTTTTAATTTGCCACGGGTTTGAGATGATCAGACAGATGACACAACTGGACAGACTACACCATTATTTGATTCTTTTTTTTATAAAAATGGCATAATGTTTCTGTTATGATTATGATTTATGAAATTTACAAAGAAAATATACCGGATGTTAGTAGCATGATAGTGAAAACTTTTTTCTGACCCTATCTGAGGTTAAATTTTCCGGCGCAAAATTCATGAAATGATTTTTTTTATCACACAGAGTCTGTCTTAGCCACATAGAACCTTTTACAGAAAAATAATTAAAATATCTTTATCAACCCGCAATGTGCAACAACATCTGTTTGATCGCGGCGGCAAGGTCGTGACGTTTGTTGCGCGGGCTCCTGCGATATTATCAAGTTGTTACAAGTACATTGCTTTTCAATGATAAATCAAAATCTCAACTATGCCTTTACGTCAAGTGGTTCCATAGAAAAAGTGGGTTAACTCTAAGGGTAGAATCATCTCTTAGTTTTTGCTAGGGTGCTACTAACACCCTGTACTATTGTGGTTAAGAGTAGGACTAATAACCTGCAAAGGTAAGCGTGCTTCTTGGTACAAATTACTGACATTCTCATCCTCCGACTCCTCATTATCACTTGGTCCCGGTGGGTTGATTTCGCCTGAAAAAAGAGTTAATGGTACAGTCTGATTCAAACTTTATTAACTTCTGTGAACATCGCGCGAGACGATGCGCAGAACACAAATTCGATGTAAGTGTGAGAGAGAGACGTGCTGTTGTGGGGCACGGCTATTCACATTGTGGCTAACTTCACAGAAGTCATGAAGTTTGATTTGGGCTATAAAAATATTTAACAAAATCTGTGTCTTTTATTTTTTTTTCCTTTTAAATAAAACCCTTTGATGCTCCAGAAATAATCAAAGAAGAACAACATATTTTGGAATAATTAGAATCTTCATAAATTATATGCTTGTTTAAATAAATTAATTTATGAAGTTCATGTGCATGTATTCGGGCTGATAATAAGCCCACATAAGTGATGTGATGACACAGACATCTTGAGTAAATTAGATTGCAATTACTTCATAAAGGTCAGCTCATACTTAGATTGATAACATGTTTTGTTCAACAAATTATTGAAATGAGATTTTATCAGATTTTTTGGTGTTGATAGCTTTTTCATTTTTACACAACTGCCCAAAAAAGAAGAGTGTATTGTGTTCAGGTTTAAGTATGTTTGTATGTATGCATGTTTCTTTATTCCACCATCATAACTTCTAAATGCTTGAACAGATTTGGATGAGTGGGGTATTATTAGATTCTCACATCATTCCAAGTGACAATGGCTATGGATTAAAAAAAAAGGCAATAATTATGTCAACTGCATGATGCCATTTGGACTTTGTTAATGTGAAAAAAAGTTAGGAACCTTCCAATACAAATGGTACACCGAGTTTGTTATTAGCGTTAAGGTTATTCTTTATTCATAAAACGTGAGGCGGCCAGACAACAATGGAAAATTTATTGTGTCTCCTTTTGACAGTAAATTTTTCTGCTCCTGCCGCATTGTATAAAAAAAGAGAACCACCCAGTGGGGAGGGTGGCCCACTGGCTGGCAATATGGAAATAAAATGCCGTCTTTCACAAAAACCCGATAATTTCACAATCAGTCACTGAGTATTACTTTAATTAGGCTTGTCAATGAAGAAGCTTAAGAACAGCTTAAGCAATTTTGGTCTGGACGCATGCGTCCGGCCCCGCGTTGAAGAATTTAATAAAGCTATTTACCTGCCAGCTCCTTCAGTATATCCATAACTTCTTTGCTAGCAATGGTGGCATCAAATCCTAAAAATGCATCTTCCAAGGCCTTTATTAACTCTCCACTTTTATAAGCATCAGTGTTTTTAATATAGTCCGGAAGTTTTTGCGAACAGTAAGTTGCCACTTCGGCGCCGCCGTGACCATCGTATACAGCGAAAAATGATGTGTTCTCATCGAAATCCAAGATCGTGTTATGAGCATCCTTAAAACAAAATTATATTATTTACAACATTATATAGAACTCGGTTTGAAGAAATTCAGAAAGCTCACTGTTAACCTACGACACATGTGCGGGTAATAAAATAGTACTGTTATGTTAAACGGTATAGGTAGTTCACATAGGTTACAGACGCAGAGAATGAACACAATGTACATACAAAAGCGCGCGTAAAAAAACATGTTATAGGTTTTTTTGGGAAATATTAATTTAATATAATGTAGTTACATCGCGTATTTTTTCGAAAATGAGGATATTTCATCTAGAAAATTGGCAAAATCACTTTTGTACGTACCTCTTGATTGACACGCCATCCCTGCATGGAGCTAGCACCGCACTCTAGTTTATAATTTTTTTCATCACTTGATACCTTTTCAGTAACTGGTTCAGATAAGTATGCACCCATGATGGAATGTTATTTATTTATAAAGAAACATATAATACACAGGGGAAACGAGAAAAACCCTATAGAATATCGCGCAGGCGGCAAAGCAAACAAGCACAATATTAAATCAGTCAGTCAACCGCTTTGAACTAATGTTGCCATTTGCCAACTTTGACTGGTATATTTATCTGTGTTGCCAACAGCGAATAAAAGAAACCCACCAACACAAATATTCTCCCCACTCCCCAGTCCCCACTACAAAGCTCAAAAAAAATATTTTACAATGAGCGGTGAGCGGTTTTTAGAAGGCAGTTTATGAAAAAAAAGTACCGGTAAACTGGGGTGATTCGCAACTGGGTGGTGAATAACAACAGTTTCGAGAATTAAAAAAAGAAACAAAAATTAGGCGACGTCATCGACTATGAGCTCTTAGCTGGGCGCTGGTAAGCCCCCGGTAATTTGCTGATGGTAATCAGCAAATATGAAACCGTTCAGTTCAAAAGCAGGCCTTAAACAGGATTGCTTAAGGCCTGCTTTCATACTAACCGTTGAGGTCATAGTACGAAAAAGTAAGACAGTTCAATATAAGCCCTGCTATAAGAGCTCATAGTAAGGCCCCAGGCCTTAAACAGGACTGCTTAAGGCATGCTTCATTACTAACCGTTGAGGTCATAGTACGAAAAAGTAAGGCAGTTCAAATATAAGCCCTGCTTTATGAGCTCATAGTAAGGCTCCAGGGCTTATTATATTGAACTGCCTAACTTTTTCGTACTATGACCTCAACGGTTAGTATGAAAGCAGGCCGTAAGCAATCCTTTTGTAAGGCCTGCTTTTGAACTGAACGGTTACTTATTTGCTGATGGTAAGCCCAGTATTTAATCAGGGGCATATTTCATAAAATATTATGAAATAAGGCCTTGATTCATTGATTCTTAATAAATAAAAAACGTAATTAACAGCAGTAACTATGGTAAATTATTAAAGTAAATTTTACCATTATTTTATGAAATAGGCCTCTGATTAATTCAGGGGCGTCGCCAAGGGTGGGCAGGGAGGGGCGGCTGCCCCCCCCCCCCCACCCCAGAGGTTAAAAAAATGTAGCCAACTGCAAGGTAACCAAAGTTCTGAGGCCATGTAACTTGCTTTTCCGATAAATCCCTCATCGCAAAACTTGAATAAATTCACTTGGTGCTCTTGACTGTACCTACCTACAATTTATAATTTTGTTTTCTCATCCTCCTTAATATTACCTTGCCCCTCCTGGGCCATAGGCTGGCGACGCTCTTGGATTAAATACTGATGTATCACAGTATTTACCATGCGTGTAGCCGTCGCCTTAAAAATTACCTTTTTATCTTGTTCATTGATAAAATGTTTTTAAAAGTTATTAAATTAGCTTCATATAATTAAGTAATTTTCGCTGCAATTTCGTTTTCAATGTTTACCGACATGTGATAGACAGTGAAAAACTTTGCAATGAGGGCTTTTCAAAATGACAAAAAAACTGTAGGCTCGATAGATGGCGTTGATAAAAATGGATGTGTCAATGTGTTTTTCAATGACATTTATGGACCGATTTAGATAATTCTTTTTTTGTTCGATTGAGTTTTCTTGCGAGATGGTCCCATTTAATTTTTTTTCAAATCGGTTCAGTAGTTTACAAGTAATCCCGCAAATACTATGATATTAAATCAACTAACTTGACAATTTCGTTATTTATGAACCGAATTAGATGATTTTTTTTTGTTGGGGAAGGGATACCTTTGTGTAGTCTTAATAACCGACTTCATAAAAAGGAGGTATTCAGTTTACATGTATATATGTTTCTCCGCGATTATCTCACGTTTGGCTGAGCCGATTTTTCTACCTAAATAATAAACCTACACTACCTAATACAGCAGGTACTTACACTAAAAATAAAAAAAATAAAAAATTGTTTAAAAAACAAAAAAACCGACTTCAAAAAACCTGCCTCTAAAAAAAGTAAGAAATAATATACAAATCATTAGATACGCATTATCATTGTTATAATAAAACACGTCAATTGAAGTCGGGTGGGGCTTTTAGAATAAAAAAAGGAAAATGTACTCCAGCCCCACCCGACTTTAATAGACGTGTTTTATTATAACAATGATAATGCGTATCTAATGATTTGTATATTATTTCTTACTTTTTTTAGAGGCAGGTTTTTTGAAGTCGGTTTTTTTTGTTTTTTAAACAATTTTTTATAATGTTTTTAGTCCGATAAAGTCCGATTATTATAATTTTTTGTTTGTTTTAAAAACGTGTTGTTAGTTCTTTGGTATTTGGTATTTTAGTAAGTAAGTTCTTTGGTATTTTTTCGTAGGTATTTGTAACATCTTGCTATTTTACTAAAAAATATGTTTTTTTAAATTAAATTTTATGAAATTTCATTAAAATATCTATTGGTTGTTCATGATACAAAAAACTATGCAAAATATTGATTTTCGACAAATTGATCGTTCGATTTATTGAGTGTTTGATTATGTTAACCACTCGATATTTTGAACGTTCGATTTTTTACCGTTCGGTCGATGAATATTTGATATTTTGGTTTTCGATCATTTGATATTCGATATGGCGTTGGTAACCCTTAACTAATGATAAAAATATGTAGCTTATCTGACACCTTAACATTGACAGTTTGAATTAAGAGTTTGATATGATAAGATGATAAAAAACTGTGCTACTTGCGTACCTACATAAAGATAAAACGTCTATGTTTACTCCAAAACATGGCACTATACCGTGATTTTATTTCTTTATTACTACGTACCTAGCTAGTTAATGTGTGAAAAGACAGCCAATATATTTAATAATACCCAATAAACATGGATTCTGTTTACGAGCGTGCACTTTTAGAAATTGGATCAAATGGAAAGTTTCAAAAACATTTCGACGTCTTTTACAACTTTGTGTTTGCATCCTTGTGGGCAATGGCATATAATAATATTATATTGGCACTTGTAATTATACCACACACGTGCCAAATACCACAAATCAACAGTACTGTTAACAGTGATTACAATTGTTGGAAATCAAAATTTATTCCACTGTATGTAAATTATATTTACATTATTATTATCTTAGTTCAAATTTAATTTGCAAATACCTAATATTATAGCAATTTTTTCAGCGCCCAAGATTTAGACTATAGTAGTTGCTTAATTTACAGCAGTCCTGGTGATAGTAATGTAACAAAAAGTAAGTACCTACCTACCTCTTCCAAAATAAAACGAGAAACCTAATCGCTAAATTATCGTGCTTTCCAAGATGTTAATTTTTTGGTCACCCATCATGACCATGACCTTTGTGAAAGTTGCTTAACTGCCGCAATCGCAAAGCAATGTGCTCACCCACTGCACCATTAGAGGCCCTCCACACGGAGAGGCAGCCGGAGAGGCCGAGAGGGACAGAGCAATACGAAGAAAAGGGAATGTTGTCGTCAGTCAGCATGTCCCTTTTTTGTATTGCTCCGTCGGTTGCTATATTATATACAATAATACAGCTAATTATTGACAAAGAACACAAATTATTTTTTTCAGGTTGTGAAGCATATTCATACAATTTAACCTGGTATGGATCTACAATACCTTCTTCAAATAATTGGGTGTGTGACAACGAGATCAAAGTAGCAAATATCTTTGCATATAGTAAAATTGGTGAAGTTGTTGGATCTGTAATATTTGGATGGTTTGGTGACATGTAAGTGCATAACCATATGCCGGCTCCACACGTTAGCCACAATGATATTGGCAAATTCATCATACGTTTCCAGGTTTTGTAACAAATGCTTCAAAGAGATTCTTTTAAAAGCATCAACGAACGATAAATTGGCCCCTTTATTCCATCCAGTCCTAATATTAGTTGGATAGTCGAACTGTTTCGACATTTTTTTTTTCAAATTGTTAGACTGGCGGAGATAATCTAACTGTTTGGACAGTTTCTTTCGAAATTGTAAAATCAAATGTTTGATTGCGCTTAAATGTTTAATCCCCAGTCATACAATTTAGAAAAAATCCTAACAGTTCGATTTACGCCAGTCTAACCATTTGGAAAAGAATTGTCCAAACAGTTCGACTATCTCCGACAGTCTAACAATTTGGAAAAAAAATGTCCAAACAGTTCGACTATCGAACTAATAGTAGGACTGGATCACTGACCTGAAAAAAAAAATTTATATGCAGGTCAATGGACTGGATGGAATAAAGGCATTGTCCAAGGTATAGGCCAACGTGCCAACAATTATTTCATTTTACCGCAAGTGCTCTGAAGTTAGTCACCTCAGTTGTACATTGTTAAATTAATCGCATTTTATTTTTAACACGTTTTTATTTACTTATATAAGTACCTACATTGTGTTTCTAGATATGGACGTCGAATGACTTATATTGCATCATTGGGACTACTTGTACTAGGTCGCATAATATCAATTGCAGGTAGCAATTCCTTCAAGATATTTGCTATTGGTTGCGTGATTGCATGGTTCCCGTCGTGGTCTGCTGTACAAAGTGCCACTGTTATATCTATGGAAATATCAGCACCTGAACGTCGATCTCTAACTGCAACGTACCGTGCAGTCGCTAACAGTGTTGGAATGTGCTTAATGCCTTTTTTGTATTGGTGGCTAAGAGATTGGATGCCGTTTATGGTAGTAACTACTATGATGCCGTTATTATTTTTTATATTTTCCTGGTAATTAAAAAACACTTTTTATTATTTTATCTAACGATTACGACAAGGCATTGCTCAGATAAATTTTCATGTTACTATAATGTGTAGGAAAATATTGGAATCTCCAAGATGGCTTTTCATTGAAGGCCGGAAAGAAAGTTGTATCAAAGAGCTAAAACGAATAGCTCGTGTCAACCGTACTAAACTGGAAAATGAAACCGAACAGGATATTTTGAATTCAACAACACGTAACAAAGACCAAGTACTTGGACCCCTTTCCTTATTTTCAGGCAGAAAGATAGCTATAAATACAACATTACAACTTTATCTTTGGTATGATAATAGGTTTAAGTACTTATTCTAATTTGTTTTTTTAGCTTCAAAAAATACCTATTATGTATGTGCTTGTGATGTGATACATGCACAATTATTTTGTAGTTTTTATTTGTAGGGTATCTGTGAGTTTAAGCTACATGGTACTCATTATGAGTTCAGGAGAAAAATCAGACGGAAACCCATTCCTTGAATTTGCGTGGCAGTCGATTCTAGAAGTTCCAGCTACTTTTATGGGTGCATGGCTTGCAGATAATATTGGTCGTAGATATGCTGGGGCAGCTTCATATTTTATATGTTCAGTTGTTTGGATGACCATAGCTGTAAGAGAAAATGGTGAATATTATTATGATTTTGTAATAGGTACAGTTTGATGCAAACTTAATGGCGACTCGCAATCAAGCCAGACGATGCGCAAAACATAATTTAGAAGTTAATGGGTGGGAGAGGTGAGTAGTAGAGGCACGGTTGCGCACATAGTGGCTAACTTCACAGCCACCATCAAGTTTGCATTGTGCTATGCTATATTATTAATATTTTGTTGTCTGATGTTACGTTAAAATATAGAAACACACTAATTTTATGCCACGTTACGTACATTGTTTGTGAAGTGAAGCGTCAATCGTAGTATTCCATCGTTTCATGAAACGTTTTTTTGAAAGCGTCACCACCAAAAAAATAACCTACAAATTATTCATTTACTATTACATTAATTTGCCAAAAAATCAAAAGGCTGAAACAAAAATCAAGAATACCTATGTCAAATTCAATAACACAACCTACCCTCTAAAAATGTTATCTCTACCAGCAATAATGGTTCAACCCTTTACAAATTCCCATACAAACTAAAACACCCTGTAGCACCCTGTATAAAAAGAATTTTCCAAAACGCTTTCTTAGTGCGAACCTACACCATGAAAGGTATCTACTATCTATCTACTAACTATCTACCCTCCAAAAATGGTGTCTCTACCTTCAGCCGTTAGGGCTCTACCATAGCCTTCTCTATTTTACTACGCGTAGCAAAAAAACTCTACGCCTATCCCAACAATGAATCAATCAATTTAGAGTTTTATATGTATAGATAAATAAATAAAACTGACTGACAGTGACAGATAACTAACATCAAAATGACACCTACGGGTCTACCGGCTAAAAATAATGAAGTTAATGTTAACTGTAATTTGACAGATGGATATGATACATGGCTTCTTTTCTTTGGTAAGTTTTTATTTGTGCCAAAACGAAGTAGCAATGTATCACATACATCTGTCAAATTACAGTTAACATTAACTTCATTTTTTTTGCCGGTAGACCCACTACACCTTCCACCATGATATTTTAATTTTATTGTGTGTGTTGCATTCTTTTGCTTAAGCTATTTATTCCTTCCAAACAAAGCATATTTAAATAACTTATACTTATTTTATGTCTGTTTTTTGGGAATGTCACATCTCTTTTAGTCACTAACTTAGATATTAATTTTATTATTGTTGAGTTTTCAGGCAACTGGCTTCAAAATTGGTGGATAGGATCAGCACTTATCATGATAAATCGATTAGCTACGACTATTTCTTATTATATAATATATTTACTGAATATGGAGCTATACCCAACTAGTCTTCGCCAATCAGGCATGTCATTGGGTAACTTATTTTCAAGCGGAGCTTGTGCTATTGCACCGTATTTGATGTATGCAGTAAGTATTTTTTCATCTCATCTATTCGAAAAGGACGACTTGGTTCTCCTTTATGTGCACCCAAAGGTGCATGGTGTTTTCTATAAGAAACTTTTAGCGGGCAGTTATAAGTGCGCCGCAATTATCTTTTACGCACACTTTTTGAATTTGGAACATCTTAGTGTTCAGCGCCAATGAAATCGAACACAAATATTTTTTTAGTGACGTACTTTGAATCCCTCGCCGTAAAAATATTATTTTGCTCCCTTACAATACAATCTACTATAAAGTGAACAATGTTGTGAATAAATCTGTATAGGTACGTGGATTCAGATTCTCTTAAACAATTTAGCTAAAACCAATTTCATATTTTAAGACTAAATAATAGGTAAGTAGTCGGAAAAGTGCGGCCTTTTTAACCGACTTCATCAAAAGGAGGAGGTTCTCAATTCGATTGTATGTTTTTTTTATCGTTGTTAGCGCGTATCTTCGACATTTATGGACCGATTTAGATGATTCTTTTTTTGTTCGATTGAGTTTTCTTGCGAGATGGTCCCATTTTTTTTTTCAAATCGGTTCAGTAGTTTACAAGTAATCCTGAAAATACTATGATATTAAATCAACTAAAATGTCAATTTTGTTATTTATGAACGGAATAAGATGTTTTTTTTTGTTGGGGATCCCACCTTTGTGTAGTCTTTTTAATCGACTTCAAGAAAAGGAGGTATTCAGTTTGTATGTATGTATGTTTCTCCGCGATTATCTCACGTTTGGCGGAGCTGATTTTTCTACCTAAATAATATACCTACACTACCTAATACAGAAGGTACTTACACTAAAAATAAAAAAAAAATTTTTTTTTAAAAACAAAAAAACCGACTTCAAAAAACCTGCCTCTAAAAAGCAAGAAATAATATAAAAATCATTAGATACGCATTATCATTGTTATAATAAAACACGTCAATTGAAGTCGGGTGGGGCTTTTAGAATAAAAAAAGGAAGATGTACTCCAGCCCCACCCGACTTTAATAGACGTGTTTTATTATAACAATGATAATGCGTATCTAATGATTTTTATATTATTTCTTGCTTTTTAGAGGCAGGTTTTTTGAAGTCGGTTTTTTTGTTTTTTTTTGAAGCATGAATTTTGCGTGCTAAATTTATGGCAATACCAACACCAAACTTAGGCGGGATTGCGGGAATAGGCGGGAATGTAATATATTGTTAGAAAATTTAAACAAATTGATAATTGTCTTGATTTTTCATATTTTTAATAATTTCTATAAAATAAGTTTTGCATTTTGTTTTTTGATAAGGGTTCAGTCAGACAGGCCCATAATAAAAAAATGCTGCTAGTGCATGTTTTGTCGAAAACTACTGCAAAAAATGGTTCAGCAGCTTCAGGTCTGGTAATTTTGATGATAAAGATGTTCCTCGCTAAGGTATCATTATTATTTTAAGTACATACAAAAGGCCGCGAACTTTTTCGACTATAATAGATAGATAGATAGTGGAAGAGAATGTGACAAACGTAACAACACACTTTCTCGTTATTTTAGGGTCGCCGTATTGATTCCCGAATTCCTGGAGCATTTCTAACGTTAACTGCGCTCTTAGGAATACTCTCTTCGTTAATTTTGCCTGAAACCCTAAATGTTAAACTACCCGAGACGTTAGCAGATGCCCAAAATTTCGGAGGAAGGCAACAGCGCAAATATAATTCAGTGGAGCTAATAAAAACCAATAAATAACTTATCCTGCGAGAAAGAAATAAAGAAGCTGTATATAATAATAATCATAAAAAATATACATATTTTGTCCAAATAAATAGTTCTTATTTTAATTTTGTTTCTTTCCCAAATACCCCTAAACCAAGAATAAAACTACTTGGCAACGTTGGCAACACATTTATTTGTTACTTTGTAAATTGAGAAGGCAAAGAAGTCTATAATGAATACAGCCACGTCACAATAATAATATAGAGTACAGTAGTGCACTCCTATGGTGCACTCTTACCTTTAACGCCATCTAGTAAGGCAAATAGTTACTTTTCTTTTTTTTTAAATGTCAATTTGAAAACCAATTCTCTTTATACCGGAATGATAACGTAACGTTGTTTCATAGACTTAGAAAAATTTTCGCTACGCTCAAGTAGACGGACTATGGTGCGAGTGAGGAACCGATTCTTACGGCTTATGCGATGTGTGAGAAAGAGTTAAAAACAAAATGACAGCAGAACCTGGCTCGACTTCATTTATCGTCTTTTATCATCTTGTCAAAAAGCGTCCACTTGATTATTTCGTGATTTTGATCGCGATCGGTTCGATTTGGCTCTTTTAACTATATAAATCAATTGTGGTGTCGTGTTCTGTATTGAATTGTAATGTTACTTACGACAATAACCCAAATAAACAGTCATTTCACAGGTAAATATGATTGTACAATTACCATTTTCATATTGCTTATTTTAGTTGAATATATTTCCAAACACACTAAGTGATACACTAATATCATGCTATTAACCGTCTTTTTTCTAAATAAAAGCTGATTTCTAAACATTATGTGTTAGATAAAAAGATATTATGTCCGTGAACTTAAGAAAATACGACGTTGAGATTGATCAAAAATTATCGATATCGATACTCATGTCGATGATTTCCAATATAACTTTGTTTGTCTTTGTGAACTCTGATAGTTTTAATTAAAGCTGCTTTTAACCCTAGAATCGTACTCTGGGGTACAAATGAAAAAAAAAAAAAGTTTGCTATAAGACGCTTTATTCTGCTCGTGGGTATATTTACGAGTGGCACGCGTGGATACCCCCGCTGGTTGTCAGTTTTGTTGAAGAGTAGACGTGGTAGAACTGGTAGACCAGCATGTGGGGTACACCAGCATCCCAGGGTACAATCAACGTAAGTATTTTATTACGATTTTTTTTGTTATTTATATTTTTAGCGCATTTATATAGTTTTTGGTACCTACGAATATTATGATAGGTGGTGTGATAACCGTATGTAAATATTTTATACAAAAGTAGCGAACTGAAGTAGGTTATTTTTATTTTTTCAACAGATATTTATTTTGATACTCATTTTTTCTTTTTATTTACTGTATTGTTTTTTGTCCTCAGCTCTGAAATCTGAAGGTATTATTTATATTATGCCCAAAGTCGGAAGATCGTAAATCTCGCATACAGTGCTGTGCACCAAGTGATTTTTTTGATTTGAAATGACCACAAAAGCAAAATATGCCCAAAATTTTTGTTACTCCTAATTATTAGCTTAAATTGCTTTTAGTGAAACTGAAAGTTTTGAAACTGAACGTTTAAGAAACTTAGGTATGTTGATTTTTAATAAAAGTTTCTAATCCTTTCGTTATTTCGTTTTTTTTATTGGGGTACAGCCGTACTCCAGGGTACCATTAATTTAATTTTAATATGGGTACGGTTCTTCTAGGGTTAACCGATAGTTTTCAAATACCTAGTAAATTAGGTATACTTACAAATACCAATTTAACAATATTTCCAGATTTCCTGTAAATCTATAGTGATTAACTAAGTTAAACTGGATAAAAATAATTAGGCTGGGAGCCTAAAAGGAGACCTTATGAAATTATTTAATTAAAATTGTTCTCTTCAGAGGATAATAATGTCACCTAAATGTTTCATTGAAGTTACTACTACTTTATTACAATGATTAAATCTTGTTTGTGTTTTATTTATCAGAGCTATAGGTACATTATGGTTATCGACAACCCAAAATAGACCCGAGCGCATCTCTAAAATTCACGCACACGTTTAAAAATTTACAAACACTAGCTCATGTCACTTTTGGTCATAGATATAGTATATGGTGTCGCCGCCATGCGAACTCTGTCCGTCTATTCGAGTGGAATATTAAGGCCGCGTTCCCTTTTGAGCCAATAGTACTGTTGGCGCTGTGAGCGCTAAAAGCTGTTCCGTTTTGATTATCGCGCTGACAGCACTGTTGACGCGATTTCAATTCGGAACGGCTATTATCGCACGCATCGCGCGCCGAGCTTTGTTTTGACGTTTTGTAACATCAAAACAAAGTAAATAATGAATCAGAAGTTTAGTGTGAAAAGACATGAAAAGTTGTATTTGTTAGTTGAAAATAAACTTAGGTACCTTGTTGCGCTCTTTCATACTGTTCCGTGCTTAAATTTAGAAAAATATCTCTACCCGTAGTTTCGTCTTTAATAAGCACTATCATCTTGTATTATTGCTGTTCTGCTTCGGGTTATAGAATCCAATAAATAATAAACTTTAAGTTAAACAAAACAATAGGTCAATGCAAAACAACTCAAAACGTCAAATATGACAGACTGCTCACAGTGCTAACGCTCGAGAACGATATCACCGTGATCGCCAAATGGCGGCGATAGTGACGTCATCCGTGACGTAAATACTGCTATCGTTGGCGCGCTCACAACAAATCGGAACGAAGTGTGAGCGCGATATCAGTGATATTATCGCTGTTGGCGCAAAAGGGAACGCGGCCTAAGTTTATGCGTTGTTTCTTACCGTTACTTTTAACATTAACGGTATTTTAATAAATAACGTTACTTTTGTTATCGTTACTTTAAAATTCAATAAATAACGTTACTTTTTTAGGTAAAATAATGTAAATAATAACGTTATTGCTTGCCATAACAAAAATATGAAGAAGAACTCAAAATGTTTGTCTGGCTGGCCGAATGCGCCCATTAATGACAATTAAAAAAAAAAGGAAATAAAAAATGGTCAAATGGTGTGGTTTATTACGTTTATTACGATCAAAAGATGATCAAAAGAGTAGTAGTACTACTTTTGTAACTTATTATTAATAATTACGGTACATAACGATACTTTAATATAACATAGATTGGGAACTATAGGAGTAAGACTATAATAAAACGTGGTAATTAACAGGTATATTGAATTCCAGCCCTCTAAATGTTTTAAAATTCGTCGGTTTCCTAATTTTACTCGTGCAGCTGCAGTGAGTGACCCGCATAGATTGTCGCTAAAATGTCGGGCGACCACAAAACATTGATAAAAGGAAGTCCATCGCAGTATGTTAAACTGAATGTGGGCGGTACATTATTTTACACCACAATTGGAACGCTGACTAAAAGTGACAATATGTTGAGAACCATGTTCAGTGGTAGGATGGAAGTGCTTACAGATTCTGAAGGTATTTAATATTAATACACGTTAAAGATCCAGAGACCTATCTGTGGCTTGTGGCTGATGAGGATGATGTCTATCAAGTCATGACTAAGATCCTTATATTTTACATTGTTTGTCAAACGTTAGCTTGAACAATTCATTATTTCAGGATGGATACTCATAGACCGATGTGGGAAGCATTTTGGTACTATTCTTAATTATCTACGAGACGGCACAGTTGCATTGCCAGACAGCTATCGTGAAATCATGGAGTTGTTGGCTGAAGCAAAATATTTCCTTATTGAGGAACTGACAGAGTCTTGCCAACAGGCTCTTGCAAAGAAGGAGCGGGAGGCAGAGCCTATATGTAGAGTTCCACTGATTACTTCACATAAAGAAGAACAGTTGCTTATTATGTCTACTTCAAAGGTGTTTTTGAATTGGATTTAATTAAAATTATATTTATTATCTTTGTTTCAAACTTAATATAATTTTTTTAATGTTTTAGCCTGTGGTGAAACTACTTATCAACAGACATAATAATAAATATTCCTATACCAGTACATCAGATGACAACTTATTGAAGAATATTGAACTATTTGACAAATTATCACTAAGATTCAGTGGTAGGGTTTTGTTCATAAAAGATGTTATTGGTTCCAATGAAATATGCTGTTGGTCATTCTTTGGTCATGGTAAAAAATGTGCAGAAGTTTGTTGCACATCAATTGTTTATGCTACAGACAAGAAGCACACAAAAGTCGAGTTTCCAGAAGCCAGAATCTATGAAGAAACATTAGGAATTCTTTTGTATGAAAGTAGAAATGGGCCTGATCAAGACTTAATTCAGGCAACATCATCTCGTGGTGCCGTCGGAGGACTCTCCTGCACAAGCGACGAGGAGGAGGAACGCTCGGGATTGGCACGCCTCAGATCAAACAAGCAGAATAATCAATCGTAGCGGTTACAGTCGGGCTTGGCGCGCCTTAGGAGCTCTAAACGGACAAATGTCTGATACCAAGCCGGCATCTTTATGCCATGTTGTTGGCTGCCATGCTTTGGTCTGTAGAATTCAATGAGCTGTGCCCATGTTCTGTAGTGTGGGTCTCTTCCTTCTGTGAGCTCTCTTTGGTATGTGAAGGTCTCCAAGACAATGAAGAAAAGCATTTATGAATCAGAAGCTGGTGGATTAATATGATGGACTACTACTCTGTGTTGTCATATTCATTGTGTTTTGTGGATGTCTGTCACTAGATAGTCTATTGTACCTTCAATTGACAGCTAGTGAACAAATGTACCTACTTCTGAAAACACATTGCTGAATGTCTGCCTGTATTTTGTGACTCAATTGTTAAATAGTATGAATCTAGTATTAATATGACATAGAAAAACCATTCTTTCTAATTTCTGTACCTATCATTATGTAGTGTAAAAATAAATATAATTATGATAATATTGATATTGTATTGTTGTAGAAATTAAGGACATTGTAGTACAAGCTTCACAGTACCTACATTTGTCATACTTTAAATAAATTTAATGCTTATATTTGTTACACAGCTCAAATTAATTGCCAAATTGATGTTTAGATAATAATAGTATCTTATTGTCTTCAATTATTTATTTCAGGTTCATGATTTTCTACAACACAATAATTGACTATCAATTTTATTCATTCAGCTAGAAATGTTTTTCTAATAGAATCGGATAAGTGATAGATAACAATATTAGCAAGTTTAAAAAAAAGTATGCATGTTCAGGAAAGTAAAAAAGGAGATTATTCTAGGGCCAACTCCAATGGCTGTAGTCAGATTGTTATTCAAAGTCTAGTCTGATTTATGGTTTAATCACGAGTTAGATTTGTATAGTGACAGAAGGATGCAGGAGGCTAATAAAGAATCTGCCATTTACTGAAAAAAGGAATATTTTTTTAGTCCAGTCACATCTAAAAATATACAGTTTAGAACTTTGTTGTAATAGTCATTTGTCATTAATTTCTGTTAAAAAAGTTACATATTTATAGACATGACTGCACCTAAATTATTATGAATTTATTATTTAGTCACTGTACTGTACATAATATTGTTACACTTGGGTGCATCGCGCGTCTACTAGCGTCGCTAATCAAGAAAAAATCATTAAAACGAAATGATAACTACAGATGTAAATAAAATTTTGAAAAATACAAAAACTAGTACTAGCTATCAACTATTTTTGTATGAGTTTTTTCCTGGTTTAAATGTGTTTATGTAGTTAAAACCTGGAGTAACGCCGAAATGCGCTTTAATCCAGATTTTAACTACGCGAACACATTTAAACTGGGAATTTAACTAGTTATTTCGTTGTAATGTATTTTCCTTGATTGGCGGCGCTAGTGGAGGCTCGGTGGACCCTTAAATATTTCTAACAATTTCTTCACATCAAGAAGTTAGAGACTGTTCCTTCCTAGGCCATTTATCTAATTCAAGAAGTCATTATTATGTATTATTTCTTCACAATATTGTAATTATTACTTCTAAAAATATATCTACTGTAACTAATTGTTAATCTTACAAAATATATGCTCACTGTTTAGCTGCCTGGTGTGGTTTTAATTAATAAAAGAAATATGTAATGTTTTTAATAACATTTATATTTATATCAGTACTATGTAACCAAAGTCATGTATTTTTTTTATAACATTCTAAACTGCACAGTGGTATACCACTTTTGGAACAGTTATATTTTTTTATATTTTGACAACCGTCTATGCCACATTTAACTGGCTTGGGGGCTTCTCTTGGTGTTTTAGGTTCTATAGGATAGGGAATGCCTGGAGGCAACGACAAGGATGTTTCATTATTATTACTTCTGTAAACAATCATGGGCTCTAGTTTCCTGGCTGGTCTGCCTTTGTTCAAATTCTTTAAATTCTTTGACTCTTGCTTTTTAAGAAGCCTATCCATAGTCTTTTTTTTATCCTTTTCTCTTTTTTCATCGGCTAACTGTTTCCTTTTTTGTGACTTTAGAGCAGCTTTTTGTATAGCTTCTGCTGTCATCACTTTTTCTTTGTATCCTGATGGAAGAGCCAGCAGTACTTCACCTCCTGGACAAGTTTCTTTATCAGTGCCTCTTTCATACATTGCTCTTTGTCGTGCTGTCATCATTTTAGGATCCTTTGGTTTGATTTTTTTCAGCTCCTCATCAACCTGCATAGAAATATAATTAATTATAAATAAGTATGTACAGATACCCACATATAACATGACAAGAGAAAGATGAGACAAAAGATGAACAGCAGCTACATACACTAAATTCGGCGCATTTTTTGTCTCATCTTTGTCTTGCCAAGTTCTGTACCGTTATCTGTATATTCTTCTGTAATAATAATAGGTATAGTCATTGCCAATAGGAACAACAAGCTTACCTCTTCTAATTTGCCAGATTTGATTGCATCCAACCATCTTTCTTCTTCACTAGAAGTGCCGCTATCTCTTCCTTTTTTCTTTTTTTTAGAAGAAGCTTTTGGAGGAGTACTCGACGACGATCCAGGAATTGATCTCCGGGAATCTGAAGAAGACTTCATGGCTTGTGCCTTCAATAGATCAGCTGCTGACGTTCCTGGTATTTCTCTATCAGGTTTCACTTTTTTAAATGGCTTGGGAGTGTCCAAAACATCCTCATATGAAACATCAATAGAAGTGTCACTATCAAATTCATTTTCAAGTTTACGTTTCTTGTGCTTCTTGTGTTTGTGACGTTTATGTTTCTTTGGAGGTGAGGTATCTGGAAAACTGAGTGTTTTTCAAACGGTTTTTTTATTAAGAAAATCATAATTAGATTGAGATATGATTACCTATAACGATTTCATCGTCAGTTGTGCTTGGTTCACGTAGTCGTCGCACCATTTTGTGTATTTAACTTTCGTCCTTTTACTCTGAATGGAAAAAAAACCTGTTATTTATGAGCCTGAAAGAACGCAACGAATATAAAATTATACCTATTTGATTCATAGATATAGTATATTAAAATTTGATTCGATTTGATTCGTATATTTTTTGACTTTTGTTATTCTTCTTTTTTTTTTTTTTTGTTATGGCGTCGCGCGGTTTGCGCATTTTGCCAATTTCAAGGTAGGGTAAAGTGCCTAGTTTCCGGCTGTTTAAGGCAGTTGTTGACTTTGAACACTTGTAACTTAAATTTAACAAATAGTAATGATCCTAACTATTTTTTATGTGGTTGGATATATCCTTGATAAATTACCTGTATTTTTTTTGTTCCATTAGTCGGTTTTGTCATTAGCCCGCCGGTAACGATCAATTGCGATTGACAATTTTTCCGCAAATGACGCTTATTGACGGAAAAATTGATCGTTTACGTGAGCAAATGAAGCGATTGTCAATTTTTCCGCAACATTGACGGCAAATGATCGAAACTTTTAATTGATGGCAAATGACGCGTCTTGCATTGATGCACATTGACGGCAAAATGACAATCGTTTTTTTTAGTTTCGACTGTGTCACCGAGCATAGAGTACATTATTATACTAGAGACCGAGTATGTCGGACGTTCCCGAACGCGATGCTGCCGCCGCGGTGCAGCATGTATTCTATGCCGCAGCCGACGTAGTATAGTAACAAAGCGGGATTTTGTTTTACTATTAATATTTTTATACAGAGACAATACTACCCTTTAATATCCTTACTATTAATATCCTTATACAGCGATAATAACTACCTTTTGCCTCTGTGGCTATTTGTAAACTAATATAATATAATATTGCAAAAGCTCTACGAATTTATAAGCCGAACTATACAGAAGTGCAATTAAAAAAAAAATTGTCTGAGAACACATCAAAGAGCGAAATAAAATAGAAAGAGCAAGTAGATCTGGCGCCTTCTACTGACCGATATACCTGACGACATAGCCTTCTTCATTTACAAGCCATGAACATAAGTTTGGCAACGTGTATTACTGTCAGTTCGTGGTCATGTCGTCGGTCAGTCTCCATACTAAATGTATGGGAATATTTCAATTTTAAAAGGTCGATATTTTTTTCGTAGTGATTGTGTGGGATTGAAAATATGAAAATAATGTAGTTCTTTTATTGAAGTTCTTTTGATATTAAACAATAAGAAAAATATCAATTTTAATCAGGAAAAAATGGCTGTCAAAGATGTCATCTTTTTTGTTGATTTTCTTCAGCAGGGCGTTGATTAACACGCCCTCTAGCTATAAATGATATATCATTAGAAAGGTGTTTTTTTAAGACAAATATTTGCTGTTAATATACTTTATATCAATTGTTAATACTTTTGGAGTTAAAGGTTTTTAAAGTATAAAACGTTTATTGTCTATGGGAGTTGATCTAACCTACCTCTAGCATTGAATGGTATATCATTAGCAAGGTTTTTATATGAAAAATATTTGCTGTGAACATACTTTTTATCAATAGTTAGTATTTTCGGAGTTTTAGGTCATTAATGTTATAAAATTTGGTTGATTTCAGAGCGATTTAACTCTCAAAGTACTAATAGTTGACGTTTGCTGTCGTACAATAAAATGTTTCAAATTTAAAGACCTTTCCAATGATGTAAGATTCATTGCTAGAGGAAGCCTAGATCAAAATGCTCATCGTACTAAAGGAGCTCCGAAAAGGTCAAACAATTCGACTCAAACCTCATGTCCTAATAAATAAATAGTAATAATAAACATAAAATCTTAATTGAAATAATCTTACATCACAATTTACACCTAGTTTAAACGCAGATAATATAGGAAAAAGAAATAATCAATAATAAAAAGATTATTAAACTATTTGCTTGACCACATGTAATGTTGCCGTTCTGCTCACTTCATGGCTTCTAAATTATAGAAGGCTATGCCTAAGCCAACGCTTTGGTGTTATTATTATTTATTATGATGAACTTTTGTTTTTATCGTACCAAATGTCCATAATAAATGTCACTGAAAACAGTGAGGTAAAAATCGGAAATTGTTAGTAAAATGTGTCCTTTATTTTCCAAAATGTTTATTTCATCTAGGGAGGTACCTACACTAGGTAGGTATAATATCTTTATTATAGAGTAAGTAGGTAATATTGTACTTACTTAATATTACCTACTTACTGTATAATAACGATACATACACTTTTGAACATTCGCGTTGCATTGTACACGGTTTACTAATGTTTTCCCTAATTTTAAATGCAATAATTTCATTTGCCATAATTGCATATGCCATAAATTCATTAAACATAATGTTTTATTTGCCATAACTAACAAATGACATAAATTTATTTTCACTAATTTCATTGATCATAAACAATCAAATTACATAATTTTATTTGCCATACTCTTCATTTAAAATAATGTTATTACTTATCCATAACAATAATTTTCCATAATACTTACTTATTACGATATTTGGCAAAACAAACCTTGTTTTCTTTTATTTCAGCAAAGAAATAATGAAAGAAGCCAGCATAATTCATATTTATCAAAGAATTAATAAGATTTTGACCAATCAAGATAATTTATTTATTATACTAATAGAGAATTTTTGAGAGCTTTGGCATTGAATCTCAATTTAAAACGACAAAATTGTGGAACTAAAATAAAATTGTTTACTCATATTTGATTTATAAAATTATAATTAGCTTTATGATTATACGATTTAGGTTTTTTTTTAATATTTATTTTTTAAATATAATGAGTAGGTAAGCATGCAATTGCAATTGCATGCAGTGCGAGCTTGCATTCAGCATGCAAGCAAGCGTGCAGTATGCAAGCAGGCATGCAGCATGCAAGCAGGCATGCAGCAGGCATGCAGCAGGCACGCAGCATGCAAGCAGGCATTCAGCAGTCATGCAGCATGCAAGAAGGCATGCAGCATGCAGCATGCAAGCCAGGTATGCAGCATGTAAGCAGGCATGCAGCATGCAAGCCAGGCATGCAGCATGCAAACGGGGATGCAGCATGCAAGCGGGCATGCAGCATGCAAGCAGGCAGGAAAATATTACACACTCAAGAAAATATTACACACTCAATCAGATTGACAAAGATTGACTGACAGAGATTGTTTGTGTAACGTCGTTTCAATCTGGCGTGGTTTTGTTTCAATCTGGCGTGGTTTTTTGTCAATCTGGCTTAGGGTTGGCACCTTTTTTTCGAGGTAATAGTATTATTTCCAAAACATTTAAACATTATAGTAGGTACTTACTTTTGGGATATTTATAAAAATGTAGTCCACATTTATTTTTAACTAGCTTCCGCCCGCGACTACATCCGCGTGGGTGGACATTCGAAAAATCGCTAAAAAACAAACATACAAACGATCATAGAACTTGCAGTCTGCTTATCGCAATCTACTGCTATCCGATACATGTTTTATTTTGAAGGCTGAACTGATTTATATGAAATTTAGCGCACAGTTTATTAGCCTAGATTAGACCATAGGATACTTTTGATCTCGGTCAAAGATACCCTAGGGGTTTTTATTTTTTTAAACATTGAAATTAATTTGTATTACATTTGGGAATTTTAAAAAATATAGCCCATATTTATTTTTAACTAGCTTCCTAGCTAGTACATCCGGGTGGACATTTGAAAAATACCCTAAAAACATACAGACGAAAAGAGAAACAATCTCCTGCTTTTTTGAAGTCGGTTAAAAATATTGGATCGCAGTATATTGTGGACTTGTGGCAGATTGACAACCAACCACCAAGTCCACTTGTATCGGATCGCAGTTACTTGTGGTTGATTGTCAATCTTGGTAGATTGTCAATCTACCACAAGTCCACTTGTGGTCAAGTGGACTTGTGGTAGATTGACAATCAACCACAAGTCCTCTTGTATCGGATTGTCAATCTACCACAAGTAACTGCGATCCAATATTTTTAACCGACTTCAAAAAAGCAGGAGATTGTTTTTCTTTTCGTCTGTATGTTTTTAGGGTATTTTTCAAATGTCCACCCGGATGTATTAGCTAGGAAGCTAGTTAAAAATAAATATAGGCTATATTTTTATAATATTCCCGATGTCCTGTCCATGGACATGTCCATGTCCATGATGTCCTGTCCATGTCCATGTGCATGGACTTGGACATGGACATGGACAAACAATCTCCTGCTTTTTTGAAGTCGGTTAAAAATATTGGATATTAACTGCGATCCAATATTTTTAACCGACTTCAAAAAGCAGGAGATTGTTTCTCTGTTCGTCTGTATATTCGTTTTTAAGGCTGAACTGATTTAGATGAAATTTGGCAAACAGTTTATAGTCTGGTTTAAAACTTATATTTATTTTTAACCCCACATTTATTTTTAACTAGCTTCCACTGATTACTGATTTGGATGAAATTTGGCACTCAGATAGATCATAGCTTGGTAATGTAGTATTGTAATTATCAATATTTGATTTTACACACACACAGCGCCATCTAACCCTAAACTAATCAAGGCATAAGATGGGTGCTAGACAACTGATTTTACTAGGTAAGTACCTACTTACTTTTCGAAATAGATAGGTACTTATTATACGCAGACCGTCACAGAAATTAAAATTCATCATTTCAATTTCATCCGGGAATCGAACCCGGGATCTCTTGCGTGGTAGACTGGCATGTTGAATACTGCACCACTCAGGTCATCGATCGATATCACGCGAAAATTGATGCAAAAAAGTTGGCAACCCTACCAAAAACCACCGTGGATTGCTTACTGGATTGACCGTGTAACGTCGCATCAAAAACCAGATTGATGTGAAACCAGATTGATGTGTGTAATGGCGGCCATTGGAAATCAGGAAAGATACGATGTACATTTGAATATTGAATAAATCATTTGAAGAGAAGCCTCCTATATATATAATAGATGTCGGAAAAGGAACATCAAGGGAAAGGAGATCATTTAGGAATTCGGATCGGTCGTAAAGTGGACATGAAAAGAAAATGTGGTTTAGATCGCCTATGTCCATCCCACACTCGCAATATTCATCGCTAACAATACCAAGGTGAGCCGGTGTACAGACGTGACCAAGTCCCATGCGTATTAAGATACTAGTAGCCAACTTACCAAACCTGGCCTTGCGGAACCTTGGCTTTACTGGAATAGACGGCTGTAATACAGAGTATTAGATCATCCTAAATATCGGACCCGATATGAAGTCGCTCCTAAATTCAGAGCAGTGTAATTGCATTCAGGAAGCTAGGATCCGATTTAGGATCCTAGTTAGGATAGAAATTGTCTCCGACATAACGGATGCTAAATCGGAAGCACTTAGGACAGTGTAATCGCATTCAGGACGCTCGGCTCCGACACAGTAGTACCACAGCATAAATAGTACAGTCAGTCAACGCCTTTTATGTTGGCGAAAAAAAATCCGCCGCGCCGTTCGTCTAGATAGACAGTTGGCGCAACGACTAAAAGTATATAAGGGTTGTCACTCTGTGATTTGCTTTTTTTTTGACCTACATCAATATAAAAAACAAAAAAACCTGCCTCTGAAAAGCAAGAAATAATATATAAATCATTAGCTACGCATTATCATTTTTATAATAAAACACGTCTATTAAAGTCGGGTGGGGCTGGAGTACCTACAACTTTCTTTTTTGATTCTAAAAGCCCCACCCGACTTCAATAGACGTGTTTTATTATAACAATGATATGATAATGCGTATCTAATGATTTATATATTATTTCTTGCTTTTTAGAGGCAGGTTTTTTGAAGTCGGTTTTTTTGTTTTTTAAACAATTTTTTATTTTTTTTATTTTTAGTATAAGTACCTTCTGTATTAGGTAGTGTAGGTATATTATTTAGGTAGTAAAATCGGCTCAGCCAAACGTGAGATAATCGCGGAGAAACGTACATACATATACAAACTGAATACCTCCTTTTTTGAAGTCTGTTAAAAAGACTACACAAAGGCAATTCTGTGACAAAGGTATCCCTCTCCCAACAAAAACAATCATCTAATTCGGTTCATAAATAACAAAGTCGTCAAGGTAGTTGATGTAAAGTCATAGTATTTTCGGGATTACTTGAAAACTACTGACCCGATTTGAAAAAATAAATAAATGGAACCATCTCGCAAGAAAACTCAATCGAACAACAAAATAATCATCAAAATCGATCCATAAATGTCGAAGATACGCGCGAATAACGATAAAAAAAAAGTATACAATCGAATTGAGAACCTCCTCCTTTTGATGAAGTCGGTTAAAAACTAGTTCAGATTAGCGTTGAAAATGACACGTACCTACCTAGCTACCTACATATACCTCCTATTTACCTAGCTATGTATTTTTACGGCTACAAGAACATTCGTTTAACAACTGTATGATCGTAAAGCTGTGATATCGGATCCGACATTCAGGACGGTCTAATTGGCGTCCTAAATCGGACACTAAATTCCGGGTCCGACATTCAGGATGGTGTAATAAGCGCTTTAAGTTCACGACTGTTAATCCAGGAATTATGCCACTCCTTACGCATGTCGACCATGGGAAAAGACAGCAGATCATGACTGAAGTTTTTATATGGAACCATGTCTCCACAATATATAGCTTCCTTAGCTAACTGATCGCATTTTTCATTACCTTGGATTCCGATATGACTTGGTACCCAGGCAAATTCTACTACATAACCCCTATATGTATTAAGACGATTTCTCAAGTCATAAATTATGGGAAGATGAGTTCGGGTGCAAAAAGGATTTTTGTTAATGGCTTGAAGAGCACTCATAGAATCAGAAACTTTTTGACACATTTCGCTAGATTAGATGGCATTGATCATTATTAGGTCTGACTGATAACTCTATCTCTAATATAATAATGTACCTACCTCTCTCCTTTTTTGTGGTGCTGTGCTGCGTCGTTAATAGTTTCCCATTCTTCAACCCAAATAAATTCACGAGTTTCTCGACGGCTCAACGCCTTTCGTACCAGGGTCCCATACTAGTATACCGGTAGAATAGTCTATTGTTGTGTTGTGTGGGGAAGTTATTGCTAGGTAGTTATCGTTCGTACCTACTTATTCGAATTACTTATTCGTTCGCATAGACTTATTTTATTCGTAGGTTTTTTTGCAACCACAACACAACGTCTGTGTTGTCAACTTTTCGTCAAAACGGCGACGAAAAGTCAAGATAATAAAGGCTGTTGTTGTGGTGAAAGGCACACGATTCGATTTCACGATTCGATTCTACGCCGACCACACGATCACCATTGGCGAAGACACGCCGAAACACATTTTACCTGCGACACAGAAATCACAGAATACCTACATAAGTACCTTATCCTGCGATTGCTGCTGCATAGGCAACTTTCACAAGGATGTGCATCGGATGGGGGACCAAACATTTATTAATTGCTTATCTTTGCTTAGGAAGGTACATTTTGCCATTGTTTCCCTCTCGCTCGGTTGCATTTGCAGGTACTTAGGTATTATATTTTCTGTGATTTGCAGTCCAACATAATACACACTCAGTAAATGAGATGATTGAGTTTTATTGAATTCCTCTTTGCTTTCTTGCTGTCTGAGAGAGAATTATTCTCCAACGATTCCTTATTAAGAGCTAATTAGATCATCCTAAATATCGGACCCGATATGAAGTCTCTCCTAAATTCAGAGCAGTGTAATTGCATTCAGGAAGCTAGGATCCGATTTAGGATCCTAGTTAGGATAGAAATTGTCTCCGACATAACGGATGCTAAATCGGAAGCACTTAGGACAGTGTAATCGCATTCAGGACGCTCGGCTCCGACACAGTAGTACCACAGCATAAATAGTACAGTCAGTCAACGCCTTTTATGTTGGCGAAAAAAAATCCGCCGCGCCGTTCGTCTAGATCAGGGATGCACAGACTTATGGAGACCATGGGCCACTTGGGCAAATGATAAACTAATGGCGGGCCACCAGCACAACATAAAAACATAAAAAAGCCAAAAAAAAGATTTTTTTTCATATGAACGAGGGAATATTTTTGCTGGCGGGCCACTAGCATTTTGCCGACGGGCCACATGTGGCCCGCGGGCCGCAGTCTGTGCATCCCTGGTCTAGATAGACAGTTGGCGCAACGACTAAAAGTAAATAAGGGTTGTCACTCTGTGATTTGCTTTTTTTTTGACCTACATCAATATAAAAAACAAAAAAAACTGCCTCTGAAAAGCAAGAAATAATATATAAATCATTAGCTACGCATTATCATTTTTATAATAAAACACGTCTATTAAAGTCGGGTGGGGCTGGAGTACCTACAACTTTCTTTTTTTATTCTAAAAGCCCCACCCGACTTCAATAGACGTGTTTTATTATAACAATGATATGATAATGCTAATGCTAATCTAATGATTTATATATTATTTCTTGCTTTTTAGAGGCAGGTTTTTTGAAGTCGGTTTTTTTGTTTTTTAAACAATTTTTTATTTTTTTATTTTTAGTATAAGTACCTTCTGTATTAGGTAGTGTAGGTATATTATTTAGGTAGTAAAATCGGTTCAGCCAAACGTGAGATAATCGCGGAGAAACGTACATACATATACAAACTGAATACCTCCTTTTTTTGAAGTCTGTTAAAAAGACTACACAAGACTACAAAGGTATCCCTCTCCCAACAAAAACAATCATCTAATTCGGTTCATAAATAACAAAGTCGTCAAGGTAGTTGATGTAAAGTCATAGTATTTTCGGGATTACTTGAAAACTACTGACCCGATTTAAAAAAATAAATAAATGGAACCATCTCGCAAGAAAACTCAATCGAACAACAAAATAATCATCAAAATCGGTCCATAAATATCGAAGATACGCGCGAATAACGATTAAAAAAAGTATACAATCGAATTAAGAACCACCTCCTTTTGATGAAGTCGGTTAAAAACTAGTTCAGATTAGCGTTGAAAATGACACGTACCTACCTAGCTACCTACATATACCTCCTATTTACCTAGCTATGTATTTTTACAGCTACAAGAACATTCGTTTAACAACTGTATGATCGTAAAGCTGTGATATCGGATCCGACATTCAGGACGGTCTAATTGGCGACTGAATTTCTCGTCCTAAATCGGACACTAAATTCCGGGTCCGACATTCAGGATGGTGTAATAAGCGCTTTAGTCAGACATCCTAGCTCATGCAATTTAACTTTTTACTGAGTGGCGGCGCAGCGCGCTAACTTTGTCCTTGTCGCAGATTATTCGATTAACTGTTCAAATCGTACAGCATTTTTTTACATCAGGTTTTCACGTTTTAACTCATTTTAAACTTCTAAAATAATCTTGCCTCCAAGAAGGAAAATAATAAGAGAATTTTAGGTTCTGTTCATTTTATAAAACTCAGTGATTATTGGTTTTAAAATTGGGTTCTTTATCGAGATGAACTCCACCTACAGACATAAGAATATGCTGCAGACTCTTTTTATTGAAGGAAAAAACCGACCAAGTGCGTGTCGGGCCACGCGCCGTCCGTAGGGTACCGTTGTTACCTTATATACCATACCACTATCATTTTTCGTCTGTACAAATAACTTTGTTTTTCACATTGTTGGTATGAATGACAAAGTTATATTTGCATGATATATCTCGAAAACTAATTACTATATCTCGTTCAAACCAATTTTCAGTAAAAATTTTTATTAAGCTCTATAGCATATATTTTTTTTAGATTTTTCACTCACCTATTTCAAAAGTTAGAGGGGGGGGACGACGACACACATTTTACCATTTTGGCAGTGTTTATCTTTCAAACGGTTGACTTTGAGAAAAAATGTCTTAGGAACCTCAATGTCATTTTTGAAGACCTATCTATCGACACCCCGCACGTATTGGTATGAAGAAAAATTTTTTAAAGTTTCAGTTCCATGTATGGAATTAATCTTTATTTTTTTATTTTTGTGTTAAAATCGTTAGCGGTTAACAGAATACATCTACCTACTAAGTTTCAACTGTGTAATCCTAATACTTTCGGAATAAAATGGCGGTGACATACGGACGGACGGACAGACAGACAGACAGACATGACGAATCTATAAGGGTTCCGTTTTTTGCCATTTTGGCTACGGAACCCTAAAAAGGGAGATACTTAGTAATCTTCCTTTTTTCCTCGGGGTTGATTAAAGAAAAAAAGAAGAAAGGTAGTTAGGTACCTACCTAAATTTTATTGTATTGTAGGTACTCATTTATTTGACTGTACGAATCAGACAGCAAAAGTATATTTTTTTTTGCTTTTGTCCTCCCGTGACCACGGCCCCTGGAAAGGTGTCGAAACGTCGGGAAACCCAAAAAACCAACAAACCCAAACTAAATAATTCAAAAATAACATCTGAATTAACCAATAGGTACGAGATTGGTAATTTTTTTAAACTTTTTGCGCCGTCGCGTCGTAGCCGTGAAATGACCCGACTTTCTATCACCGTTTGCATTGTAAGTAATAAATTAATAGCGATCAAACTCAATCACTGTATTAATTATTCATACTGGACAGTTCATAACTAGGGGTGTGCCTAAGGGGTGTAATCAATTTAGGGCTGGTAACTGAAACTTTGGGACGTCACGTCGGGGGTGGTCCTGTAAGTTTGTGCTCTGAAAATTGTCTTAAGCTCCACTTCGTTAGTGCGAAAACTACTAATTGAATAAGTGTTGTAACTGATGTGGAAGATTGTGTTAGGTTTTGAAGTTTGGGATAAAGACAATCAGTGATTACACGTTACTTAGGTGTAAGTTGTATTTTGTTATAATTTTTACCCACTTCAAAAGGACGATCGACTCAATTCGACTCGTTTTTTTTACAAGATGTCATTTCTTGTATAATTATACATATAAACTACAAGCTAAGAATGTTTCATCTTCACAAAATAAAGCAAATGATTGATGAGGTGATGGCCAAAACAAAAAAAAAATGTTTTGTAGGCAAAACTAATGCTACCTAGGCAATCACAAATGTCATTCTTGGCCAGTATTATCTATGCCACGGATTGTTTGCCCACACTACTGCGCTGATCAAATTTCCTGCAATGTGGATGTTTCCGACGAGAGTCAGGTCACGTTGCCACTGATTACCATAACTAAATTGTCAGCTGCTGTCGCTGGTCAGCAGTTATTTTTAAAAACGAAGCCTTTTTCTGATTTCCTAATAAGAATACCTATAGTTTGTGTTGTGATGTGAGATCTTGCTTCTTATAAAGATAGAGTGATTAAGTATCCAATGAAAGTAGCAACTCTGTTATTGAGTTTCCTTTCCAAGTTAATATCTGTATCCAGAATAAGTATTCCAGCCCGAACTGCACGTGCAATCAATCTCCTGCCTCGAGTGCAGCTTCGAGCACTTCAAACTAGTTCAAACTGTGGGCGGTAGCACGCGGGCGGTACTACTTACCTAGTTACAGCAAACAGTGCTCAAGTGTCAGGCGAACTAATACTTACCACAGAAATCAGAATACATGCTAATAGGGATGTTGACTAATGAATAAAATAACGAAATACTAATAAAAATCGTAAACATATTAAACTTTTAGAGTAGCTTGTATACCTCTTGGTTTTATATATTGCATATTATTTGTTTTATGACCCTTCAAAGTTGGGTGGACCAGTCCATTTAAAAAGTATAAAATTTATTAAAATAAATGATACCTTTAATTAGTCCGTAAAATGTATAGCAAATTTGTCGAAGAAACCATTTTGATAAACACAATATTTAATATAGCTGCTGAACAAATTTCCTATGCGTTGCATACAAACTAGCACGGCGTGTCGTCATAACGTGCAAGCCATTAGTATGGAGCGTTTTTGATCGAGTCCATTTGTGTGCATTTCACACTGTGATATCTCGGGCAGTTTTCATGCTAGCGAATTAATTCTTTTACCAATGTTTCTTTTTTTGAGAGGTAATTTATGTAACATAAAATAAAAAAAATAGTCAACATCCCTATACTGGAACATTAATTGTCTTGTGCTCAGTTTAGTACGCATTGGTTTATTTTCCTAAAATTTACACCATGGCCACACTTACACACGTCCAACGTAAAATTGGTTGCTAATAAAACAATATTTATGTCCTCGAGGACATAAATATTGTTATAGCTATCGATAGCAGGATTGGCGGTGCAATTTGAATTTTTGTTGTCAGTCCACCCAAATTTATTACAAAGAGTTTCATGAACGGGATTATTCTGTGGGTTAAAATGGGAAAATCATGGCTACTGTCCCTTTAATTTATAATATTTAATTTAATGAAATACCTATTTACAGACGAGCAAAATTTAAATTCAATAAAGTCTACCTACGCTTAGTTAAATTAAACTTGTGAATGGTTTCTAGCGAGTTTCAGGACTGGCTGAAATTGAAGTAACTCGTTGTTGTTGTGGTCATCCCTGATAAAGGTATATATAGGTACTTAGATTATTTAATAATCAAAGGTAATATATTAGGTACCTACTTAATGCCACGGTAATGATAACAATAAAAATAATCTAGTGTAGTGAATATATGTTTTTGTTGTCATTGAGATCTTCAATAAAATCAATGAAATTGCATGTCGTAGACACTTTTTTAAACTCTTCATGACTGAAACGTCGAAGTTTTGCTGAAATGAAGTTTTTTTTTGCGGAATGGATATTTGACTTCTTTGATTACCGTTCGAAATATTACTTCAATAATAATGAATTAACGACGAATCTGCTTTATTCGTTATTTATAGCAAAAAAAATATTTTGTTTACTATTACAACAGTTTTTCTTTGTTCTGTGATTATAATTATAACTAAGTATTATTTACAAGGAATATTATTCAAGGATATTAGATACGCCCCTGGAGGATATTTCCTGTATGATAAATGTAATTTAGACAATATAATGCACAAAAACATTGTAAAGGAGAAATGTTTTACGTTTCAGCCACTGACCGTCACTGACGAACTATAAATTTTAACGAAGTGCTTTCCAATCAAAGTCCATTAAAGACAGGAACAATATAAACTTAGAATAATCACCTAAAGTAGGGTCAATTTAATAGATACACAGTCCCCGATGTATGAAGGTAATTGTACATAGGTATATTCTCTATACGGAAGATACCTACCTATACTATACTCATTATAAAAAAAATCATTAATAAATACTCTAGAAAGAATTAAGCAATCTTGACCCCGTGATTACAGAGAAAAAGCATGTATCATACGTGACGAGTTTCCATTAGAATCAATTATTTAGAACAACCATTATTTTTCAACTTTTAATCAACGGTGTAATATCGCTGAAAATCTACAAGCAGGGCGAAGCTCAAGCACTGCAATTGTCTTATCGCGTTTGTCGATCTTCGTGTTACGAGAGATTGCCCCCACATTCGAACGGTGGTTTATCGTGCCGGGGTTGTGTGGCAACCCTAATCATAGGGCGCATGAATTACTGAGAGTGCACGTAATGGCCAGCTCTTAACATTTGCCGATGTTCGTCGCCGATGTATTCGGCTATACGCCTCGATCATCACGTAATCGTCAATATTCAAGTGTTCCTAATTCAAGTTCATTTTTCTGTCTAGGCTGTTACAAGCACTTGGTATGTCGAAGAGTTATGGCGCTTATTCCTTCCGCATGACAGCAACTACTGGGGAATAATATATGCGTCGCCGTCGTCGCCGTCACGATCGTGTAGGCATTCGTCTACATTCAGCGAATGTGTGGACGCACCATAATACTGATTTGGGATTCAACCCAAGAATGACCGGACTGTAGTGAATATTTGCAATTAGATTGTATACTTATATAGTCAGTCTATCAGGATTTAGAGATAAGTGCACAGCAGCTAATGCTGTAGTATGTATGCTAATAATGTAGAAATAAATATGTTTAAGATATAAAATAGGTACCTATGTCAAAGTCAGTGGTTCCCACATTTTGGTGTTGTTCTAGGTCTGGGTGGGTTCGGTTCTCGCCTGAGTAACGAGTTATTTTTTTTAGTGTAAAGTTTGTTTAACAAACCAATCCGGTCAACGAGTGAGCTACTTAGGCACATTTATCATTATCATACAAAGAATTGAAAAAATGGAAAATATTAATATTTTTTACGAATTCGTGTCCAAATCAGTTTAAGAATAGATTGGACAAATATTTAAAAACCAATGATAGATAAACTCGACTCATGATATAACTGGATACAGGCTCTTATCAGTTGTCTCAACTGCTTGCCTGTCAATTAATAATAATAATAATAATAAATAAAAAAAACATACATAAGTATTATATTCCAATTCAATCCAATTCACCTCTGTCTAAAGAATAGGCTAACTATATTCATATTTCGTCCTCGTAGTTCGGTTTTCCGTGTTTCAGCCTTTTTGTCGATCGGCTTCGATAAATTCTGCAAGCACGCATGCCGTGGGCGGCGTTATCGGTTTAGCCCCTGATGGAAACCAAATATCATTTTTTGTTACAAGAAAATTCCGTAGGTGTGTGTGACAAGCCTGTGAAAATTTCGGCGGTAAAAGCCTAGGAGTTAAGTGTTAAAATATTGGTTTAGTGATATTTTAGAAACGCCTTTGGCTGTTCGTGTTGTACGGACGAATAAATTTATTATTGTGAGGTATTTATTTATTTATTAATAAGTGAAGTTTGTATTTTTTTAATGTTTGCAATAACTTTTTTCATAACTGATTGGAAGGCGCGAGCATTATTGAGTTATTTTTTGCATTTTAATATTCATAATATTAATAGAATGTGTCATGATTATAACTTACCACTTAACCATTATTATGTTGCATGTGAGACTAAGCCTAATTTATGCCTCGTCGGACCCTACTCAATATGTATGTATACCACATTATGACCGAACCGCTCCCCATTACCAGGAATTTTGAGGAAAAATACCCAAAAATATAAGGTAGGTTAGGTATAGGTAGGTACAACACTAGTTGAATAAATTATAACCCGCCGCTTCTAAGCATCCATTAGTTAGACCGATGGAGTGGGAAACTAGCCTGAATAGAAAGGTTGGTAAATGTCCTAAGCCTAGGTACGTGCTAACTCCTAGATAGTTCTAAAAAGCTGTTAGATGTTAAAAAGGTTAAGTGCCAAGATCACTTTGTCGCAGAAAATTACGATATTTCATGTTTTCTGGGACATGTTTTTTTATGACATGTGAAAATAATCTTTATGACATGTGAAAGATGACATTTTAAATCACTTGTGCACTCACTTACAAATTGTTTTAGCTTTCTCCAACATTATAAATTCTCCAAAGTATTTGAAAAGTGAATATTTAAATTCTATTTACGAATTTTATACGTGTAACAAGCTTAAATCAAATCGTCACATTTGGCAAAAAAATAAAAATCAAAGGGTCGTTGAGCACTGCCTTCTGCTAATGCTATAAACATGAAAATTTGCAGTTATGATACTGCGGGTATGTGTCACAATAATACGGGGTGGCGCGAACGAAAACGAAAAAAAAAATTTTTTGGACGACCCTAGTGGACATACACAAAAAAAAAACAAATATACAGACGAACAGAAAACCTCCTCTTTTTTTGGAAGTCGGTTAAAAATAAAACGATGTCTCAATATAACACACTTTTTTAGAAATTCAAAAAACAAATAAAAAATTTATTAGTTCCTCTACCAGTCAACAGATGGCCCTGACCTAAGAAAAATTAAATTCCACTATCGGTCAAGAGATGGCGCTGGCATAAGAAAAAAAATAGTTCCACTATCGGCCAAGAGATGGTGCTGACCTAATACTGCAATAATAATTTTATTATTCTACAGCTCTGCAGTGTATTTATTATGATGGTACGGAAACCCTCGGTGCGCGAGTCTGACTCGCTCTTGACCGGTTTTTTTATAACTCACCAGCCTGCTGCCCGCAGCATATTAGCCCACTCAAATTCTACATTAAAAACGCAAAAACCGACGTAAAGCTGCATTTTCAGTATGTTATTGAAGAAAATTTCAGAAAGAAAAATAATCTGACAATTTCATAGATTAGCCGCACGCTATACCGATTTTGCTGAAATTCAGCATGTGCCCAATAAGCCCAGTGAAAAATTACATATTTTTAACTCTTATAAATCCGAAAAGGGATCGTTATTTTTTGATGTTCATCTAATTTAAAAAAAAACAGATATATTTTCATAGTTGCAAAGTTAGATATAACTATTAATGTGTCGAAACATTAATTACGCATACGATGGAAGACACGGGATATCCAGTTAATTAAGGAAGTTCGTTTAGAACTTTCAGGGCCCGTACGTGCTATAGCAGGTTGCATGACTATGAAAATTATTTTCAGCACGCAACACTTTCGGTGTGTTTTTTTACAATTTTCTTTAAAACGTTATTGCCTAAGTATTATCGTTATTTTAACATAACACTTTGTTGGCAATTTTTCTTTACGACTACGGTAAGTGTTTTGCGAGAAGTGAAAAAGAATTTTGGTTATTGAATGAAATTTTGTAGTAACTTAGCGGCTAAGTTGCAATAAGATCTGTATCAATCAGCTCAATTGTACATATGTGGTCAATTCATAAAGTTAATATACCTATGTTATGGGCCAATTACAGAAGTGAAAAAAAAATATGCTTTACGACTGAAATAACTAGTAAACCTCCATGTTGTAGCATATAATAATGAACCAGACATTAGTACCAATATTTGTAATGGAGGAAATATTTTTTTTTATTATAGGTACACGAGGGCTAACGATAAAATACTGAAGGGTTGTATTAACTCATCAATCACACACACCTCCTTCGTTAAAACTACAAGGTTTTATCCTTTAAAACTAGTTGTTTATTTTTTTAGGCTATTAGGTTCAGTAAACCCTTCACAGGCAAGTCTAACAAGAACTTCAAAGTCCTGCAAGAGACGTTTTTGGCGAGGACTAAAAACCGTAAATTTAAGTTGCGTGGTAGCACTTTATACGGCGTCTGCCATAAATATTTTGCTGTTGTGGACTGTATTTACAGGAATTACAGTACACGAGGCGTAAGTCCGCTAATCCTATGAGATTGATTACTTTCAGAGGGCTCCTATTTCCTACGAAGCAGTTAAGGGAGTTGTTTAAGCGTTTTGCAAATCTTCACAAATGTTTGACTCATACAATTCCAAGCGATTTTTTGTTGAAAGATAGAATATAAATCTTATAAACATGGCTTTGAAAGGAATTGAAAAACTAATAGAAACGACTATAAGCAATCAAAATCTTAATTCAGTGAATCTTTATAAATAAAGTACTTAGAATAGTTCTACGTCAAATGGAAAATAAATATAATTATACAAGTATGATAACGGTACGAAGATAATTTAAATATTTGACTAGTTCATCTTTCAGGTATTATTATAATAATACTCGATAGGATTTATTAAACTAAAAAACCTTTGTATTTCATAAAAATGAGCAGTTATTATTATACAAATTCGAGCTCGAAAAAACAACGTTTGTTCGTAATGAAAAGAGTTGGCAAAAATACTTGGAAAATGAAAATGTTTGTTCTACCCACGTATTGCTAAGCAAACAAATGCTTGATTAGTTAACTAAAAATATCCTAAGCGAAAGCGAACCCTCAAAAACCACGTACACATTTGCTCTTCGCATTAACGTTTATAGGTCGCATAAACAGACACCTCCCGAATTTGGGGGGGAGGAGGGAGGCTAATTTAAACCGTTACACATTGCAGGGATAAAATGACGCCATAATCACTCAACCGGTATGAGTAGCGTTCGCTAGCTAGAGTGTTGCGTACGCTTTGGTGAAGTAAAATAAATTGTAGGAAATTTTGTTTTTAACTTGATCTTGATCTATGTATGTATACTTGGGACCAGACTTAATATGAAGTCTAAAGGATCGACTTACATTTTTCGTAATGGTTACAAAACGCGACATTAGGTAGGTGCCACAGTATTGTTGTATGGTCTGTGGTAGGTCCACCAGCCATTTTTGATGTCCCCACTGCTGGGGCACAGGCCTTCCTTATGGGTGGTAAGGAGGATGGGCCATAACCCACCACGCGGGACCAATGCGGATTGGTGGGTGCTAACGACTGCCAATGCAGCCGGGACCAACGGCTTAACGTGCCTTCCGAAGCACGGAGGAGCTCGAGATAATAAATTTTTGGTTACCCATCCCATGACCGACCCTTGCGAACGTTGCTTAACTTCCGCAATCGCTGGGACAGGCGCTAAACCACTGCGCCACCGAGCTCCTCTGTCTGGTCTGTGGTAGATACCTATTGAAATATGATACAATACAAGTAATAATTTATAAGAAGGTAACTTCAAGTCACGTTATTATGTATTCTGTGATCGCGTCAGTCTAGTGGTCAAAAACAACATACTTACCTATTAATGTATACCTAAATATAATAGGTAATTAAATTGTGCTGAATAAAATAATAGTGCTGATCTTTACATCATCGGAGTATATTTTTTTTGTAACAAATGATTGTTACTTACGCAATATAATGACCTCACTTAATTTTTTTGGTTTTATTCTTTTCAGTACGTATGACAATATTTTCAATTAATATTTTCCCTCTGTGGCAATCCTTAATTGGTCTGCTAAATCAAATCCCACTTGTTTTCAATTAGAGTCCAGCCGCACAATTGTGAGAAAGGCTCCACGCATTATTAATTCATTTAAAGTGACGCGACAAATAGCAGGGGCGGGCGGTTCGCGACGCCGCGCCGCCCGCCCAACCGGTTGGCCACGACGCGACGCAGCGATCGGCGGCACGACGAACGAATTCTCTCTTCGTTGCGCGTTCGACTCAGTGTAACCCATGCGAAATTTTTTCTAAGTGTTACCACACGAGATTCAAATGTCAATTCGTTTGAGCGCAATTGAGTTAGGTACTTAAAGCTTTAATGATCAATAATGTATGAAATAACGTGATGTTAGCTCGTCGATTCCATCAATGTCTGTGATTTACATAAGGTTGAGTTGAGTCTCGTCTATAGCTTATTTTTAACCGACTTCAACAAAAGGAGGAGGTTCTCAATTCGTTTGTATGTTTTTTTATCGTTGTTCGCGCGTATCTTTGACATTTATGAACCGATTTTGATGATTCTTTTTTTGTTAGATTGAGTTTTCTTGCGAGATGGTCCCATTTATTTTTCTTTCAAATCGGTTCAGTAGTTTAATCCTGAAAATACTGTGATACTAAATCAACTACCTTGACGATTTTGTTATTTATGAACCGAATTAGATGTTTTTTGTTGGGTAAGGGATACCTTTGTGTAGTCTTTTTAACCGACTTCAAAAAGGAGGTATTCAGTTTCTATGTATGTATGTTTCTCCGCGATTATCTCACGTTTGGCTGAGCCGATTTTTCTACCTAAATAATATACCTACACTACCTAATACAGAAGGTACTTACACTAAAAATAAAAAAAATGTTTTTAAACAATTTTTTTTGTTATTTAGGCGGTTAGGCGGCATCATAAGCTATTTAGAAAAACTTTTCGCCGTTCGCCGCTTCGCATATAGTCGGGGCCCCGACTCGCAACTTTTACAGGAATGTCGCGCGACACGAAACAACGACATTTTCTCGTCCACTAATGGAATTGTGCAGTTAAATTTAGTTGCAATCCTCGCGGCGGAGTCACGTCTCAGGAAATTGAAATAATCCAATTACTTATACGTACTACATAAAATAACGTGACTGCAAACTATGCAGTCGAAGATTTAAGGTTCGTAAATGAAAAAGCAGAAAATACTTTCGTGACACCATTTTCGGAAGACCATATATTTTGTGAATAAAAGCAAGTTATTTTTTTTATTTTCCTTTTTTGAGGCATGGTTGTTATAAAACAGACAACGTTTTTGATTTTATTCTCACTACGTCATCTTAATGATGTAGTGAGATGCCAAATCGTAACGTGGGCATAGGGCATAATTGGGCATAGTGTAAAAAGGGCACGGTGTTTTTGTCGCGGCTCGGTGGTCTCAGCGCGTGTCCGATTGATCCTCACTTTGCTGCCTAATTGAATGGAAACCTAGACAACGGGTAAGCCGAGTGTGATAGTGGGTATTGGCAGCCCTAGTCCAATATTGTATTTGGTGAGTTAGATTTGCATGATACTGATATTTGGTGTCTAAAATCTACACCTTTTGTACTTATGTATGTTTGTTTGTAATGGATAAACTAAAAAAACACTGATCCGATTTAAAAAAATCTTGTATTAGTAATAATATAAGTCTAGTAGGTAGTAAACATTTCAGTTCAGTATTATCTCCTACATGTACAAAACAAACCTTAATGTTCTTTTTTATCCTTCATAAAAGCGTATACCATTATAAAAGTTACCCTGTCAACCTAGGTACTTACTATTTAAATAGCTAACTTCTCGGCGGTTCTCTAATTGGCTTTATTAACGCGAGTAATTTCATTTAAAAGTTTAGTTTTAAAATTATCATAGTGCTGTTTGCGGCATACTAAAATATGTAAGCCAAAAATATAATTTCTATTAAAAGTACCTAGATAAAAAGAATAACTATTAAAATAATATAATCAGGACAACACCGAATAACACGGAGAAACACAACAATTATTGTATTTTTATGATAAAGAAACACAAATAAATTTTTTAGATTTTAGCATTCACAATGCTATTTTTAAATATTAAGTATCTTAATTCACAAATTATACACAAATAATGGGAATGTACTCACAGATAGCTACGTACGACTGACGTACGACCTATATATTTTTTTTTATTTATAAAACCTTCTTTCAGGTTTCATGCATAAAAAATATGAGATAGTGCTCGTATAGACGATAATTTATGTTAACACTAAATAAAACCTAATGGTTATTTGATTGGGACTTGGGAGACCAGGTGGTTGAAGCTTTATATCATAAATGCCAGGGATGAAAGCTATTGTTTTATAACTCTAGGTAACTAGGTACTTACCTACTTCTAAAGAAAAGGATATCCATTTTCGTAGCCTACGAGAAACCAATTTCCTCTATAAAAATTACTGAGTGAATATAATTTTGTGTGAAGGAAATGACAAAGTTGTGCCTAATCATAAAGATTCTGGATATATTGTGGAGTTATTTATGCGTGTTTTAAGAGCGAGAAGAACCGACGCTCCGTGAGTAGGCCCCCGACAAGGTGGACCGACGATCTGGTGAAGGTCGCGGGAAGCCGCTGGATGCGGGCAGCACAGGACCGATCGTCGTGAGATCCTTAGGGGAGGCCTAATTATATACCCAGCAGTGGGTGTCGTGCGGCTGATAGGATGATGATGATGTTTTCAAAAATGTTATAACTATTTTGTTCTATAAAAGTAATCGCGTCTAAGTTAACTCATCGTCTCTGAATAAAAAATACTGAGTAAAAAATACTGGCCATCGAAAAAGCGTCAGTCCCCAACTGGACCGTTATTTCAGTAGTAATATGATCTATACGTCATAGCGACAGCTTGTCGCCACGCTTTTACGGGACCACTGAAATATACGAACAATATCCGCTCGATAGAGACATATCAAATCTCAATTCTAATTTCTTTGTTCGTAGGTCCTTCCTTGGGCATACTTTATAAAGTTATTTATAAAGCAACACTTAATTAGAAATATTCATTAGATCCAAAATATATTTCATTTGTTTTGATTATGGTTTTTCGTAAATTTTTGGGTTCATTATCAATGCGCCGATTCTTGCGGGGATTGTAAAATCTGTGAATTTTTTATTATGGCACCGAAGCTGTAGCACCGTTTCACATTAATTTGTGTCAAAATGTATGAAAAGACAGACTTTTTGAAATCAATTAAAATCAAGTACGGCGGTGTTACCGCTTCGGTGCAATAATAAGAAATGCTTAGGTGGACAAAATCTACCAGAATTTGCTTTTTGGCAGACTTTTTTTTACATTTGTGCCAAAATGTATGAAAAGGACAGACTTTTTGAACTTATTTAAAATCAAGTATATATAGCGGTGCTACAGCTTTGGTGCCATAATAAGATATGCTTAGGTGGACAAAATCTATCAGAATAAAGTACTTTTGCATTTTGGCCGGCACTTTCACATTAGGACCAAAATGGATGATGTCCTTTAATGCTTAACCCGTGCTCACCACGTACCGACAGTAAATCCCAGGTTGCACCGGGTCACTAGCGCCACAGTCCTAACGCCCAGTGAAATATAACCCTGCAGCGGCTGAGGTTTTTATTTATGACCCCACAAGTTGTAATGGAATTGGAAAACTGTTTTAGTGCATTATGTCATTTTTAGAGCCCATTTTATATTACCTATAATTTAGATTCATAATCTACCAGCACTGATTGTCTGGCTCATATGTTTTTGTTTTACGTTGTCATTGACTTGCAATAAAGAGTATCATAACATTAAATTCGCTAGTTAGGGGGTCTAATGTTAAATTATCCTCCGCATACCGTTGCCTATATTTTTGCGGTATGTCAGTGTGATTTAAACGGGGAGATGGCGAGAAAAGAATTCAAATAAACGCCGACTCAATACAAATATTGGGTGTGGAATTGAACAATATCCCGAGTCCCGAGTCGATCCACCGGCTGAATATTTCACTAGCCTCCACCGGTTTTTAGGGTTAAAAACTCGAAAAAAAAACTGAACAGTTATTGTAATAAAAGGGCTAATTAAACTGAAAAATTTACATTGTGATAATTAATTAAAATGTGATTAATTATTTCTTTAATTAAAACGCATGTTATATTTAAAATTACACTTTTGTAAATATTGTTCATAAGTAGTTTATTTTATGAACATTTTTTTTCACATGTTGTTATGAGATCACTTTGTTGTGTGCCGTACTCACAGTCCATACAACAATACTACGTTACGTATAGCCGTACCATAAGCACATGCCTACGTGACGTAGTGCTTGTTGCTTATCTGTTTTGTCCGGGACTCTTTGTTGCTGAGATACAAGGATCTTGAAATCTTGTCTGACAGATAAATTACAAAGTGATCCTTTAATTAGGTTTACAATGCCAAACAAGCAGTCATACCACCCTCGTATAATAGCACCTCACAGCCACTATGTTGGTTTTTTTTAACGCCTTTTACCTAAGAACGCTTGGGCTGCCAAGACAAATCTAACGATATCTTAATTCCAGAAATCCATTCAGCCGTTTGAAAGATATAAGGTAATAAAGAATATTACATACAAACACACATATACAAACAAACATACAAACATACAAGATACGCGATAAAAACATAACCTTTTCTTTGCAGTCGGGTAAAAAGCTTAACTTCAAATGAAATATCATGTCAAGTCGATATTTTTGTCCAATTATCCTAGGTCCAAATTTTAGGCGTGGAAGTATTTTTTATTACCGTGTATAAAACCCAAAAGCATAGCTAATGAAAAAAATATGGAACCTTACGGACGCGAGAACCATTCGCATTACTTTTTTGATAAAATATGCCCACGTATAACGTATAACCGCTGTCTTGTCTGATGAAGAGGTGTACGATGTATCACCTTGTGAAATAAATCTACAAAGTACTTATACACATAGTACCGAGTGGCTGTTATAATGAAGACTAATAGGTAATACATAAAGTCACGCCCTCTCACAGTTACAAGGGTAGGCAGGCATATTTTTTATCCACAACTATGGATTAATGCTTGGCCTTCATTCGTCTCACTCACCTGATGTTAAGAGTCTTTAACTGTTGTGGTCAAGTGGTTTGCCCACCCGTGTAAGACGCAGGGGAGCGGGTAAAAGGTTCGATTCCCAGGGGGCTACAATATGTACTCGGTTTGACTGATGGTAGGGCTTAACATTTTATTTGTGTTTCGGCAGTTAGAGGTAAAATAGCCAGTTCCTTAGTGATGAGGATTCCGGGTGTAGTGTGCTTCCACCTTCGGCCTTATCGTCTCTTAACATCAGGTGAGGTGAAGGTCAAGCACTATCCCGTTGTACATAAAAAAAAAGATCAGGTCGAAGGTGGAAGCGCACTGCACCCGGAATCCATGACCAATGAGGAACTGGCTATCACACTTTTATTTGCCGGATCACAGCAATGTAAAATTGTTGTTCATTATGGCTTCAGACTTTGGTAAGCCACTTATCAGCAAGACATTTGATCACAAAATATATTGGTAAAGAATAAAACATGACTCATGAAAAATCACCTAATATTTCACCAAAACAATACAGAACAAAAAAAACGTACATTTGTTATAAATATTGATAAGTATTTTCGTTCACGAGAACATTTCAAATACCTAAATAAAATCGTACACGATATAGGCAAGGCCTTCTGTTAGCAAAAGTATCACGTAGATACTAATGGATGGATTTTGCGGGGTCTCTCTGTACTGAAATCCTTAGGGTCTTCATTAGCATATCATCACGCTCTTAAAGGAACTGAGCTGTTACAAACAACTGGTGCGTGCTGAAACTTGTTCAATAAAAGCCGAAATCTACATGAAAATGATCGTGGAATTCTTTACGACGGTTTCCACACAGCTAAGAATGAAGTCGTCAGCATGCTCTATCAAAATAACTACATTTTGAAATTAGAGTGATTGATAGCCTATGGTAGGTACAATGTTTTGACGCATCAATCGAGGTATTTGGAATCTAATGTTCACACTTATTGCCAATATAGACTGAATAGGCACGCCAATCGGCGATGAAACATACTGTATTGTGAGAGGTTTTGCGTTGGTTTGGTGATTAAAATTTGGGCTGACTCCTGAGTCGAAGTTTTATTAATGTTTGTCAGAAAACTTAAATGGACTACAATCATGACAATTTTAATAGAGTAATATTTTTTTCTTTGAGTAAAAATGTTTGTATTATATGACAAGCATTCATAGTATAAATATATCAAATTATGAAATAATTAATAAAATCCTTCATTCATATTCTGCTATGATTTATCGAGGCAGACCGGTTCGCATTTTAGAAATTCAACTAAAGCATTGGACACATGTGAATTTAAAAGTATTCCAAAACGTTCTTTTCTGATTCCCGCGAGGGTTTGGGGCGACGGAGAAAGATGACATCGGGGATTCCACGGCGGGCTTAACCGCGATACAGGTGTCGGATAAAGCATATGTGTCCGGTTGCAATACGAGGGTGCTATTAAAGTGGCAGGGGCGGCGGCGGATCTGGGGCCTACTACGAAAAAAGAATTGCAATAATCGGATGATGTTAGGCATTTCATACCCCCTAGCATGACCACCGAAACACGACGTATTTCGCGTGATATAGCGTTTTATCGACACTCAACTGTCAAAATCCATTGTCTTTTGACAGTTAAACGTCATAAATTGTTATATCATATCGCATTTCGGTGGTCATCTAGGGGCATATTTTTGTAGGTTTACTCTTGATTCCAATTTAGTTCGAGAGCCAAAATGGAATCTACGATGGAGAGAGCTAACTGCCCATTCAAAATATTTTTTTGAGCGATCACTATTATGAAAGCGTTTGGAGCGTCCCTAGCTGGGCTAGGTTGTTTGAAACGTGATCAAAATGTTCGCAATAGACGTCAAGTTGCGGAAACAAGTAGCCGTATGGTAAGAAAAAGAATGAAATTGGACCGTATTCTTGAACTAATAATATTACGAAGCGGAATCCAATTATTGTGATCGCTTATCGCTACGTTACACTTATACTGAAGCAGCAGTCTAATAGGGAGATGTAAAAAGGGGTGGTCGCAGCGCCAAGGGGCCTTATCAATTATCAGAGCACGTCGCAAAGGCAACCGCAGCTTTAGCTCTGATGAATGCATTTTGCCATTTCTGGCGGTTCACTGGTTCTTCCATCTTCTGCTCTATTAGGTTGCATTGAAATAAACTAATGTACGTCTCTATGAGGAGCTCGGTAGCGTAATAATTTATTATCTTTAGTTTCTCCGAAGGCAAGTGAAAGCCTTGTCCCGGTTAGGCCCCATCCTCCTTATCGGGACCCCATCAGCAGTGGGGGCACTAAAATTGCTGATGACGGCGATATTCTCTACGATCCATTAGTTGAAATGAACTAAATTTAGATCTTTTTAGAACTCGTTTTTTTATATTAGTAAAGTTTCAGTACACTTTTTGCAGTGCTTTGGTTTTACAACATTGCATATTATTATTTTTCAATGCAACAATTTTTCTTGCGTAATGAAAAACAGAAATTAGCTAGGTCCATAATATTCCTGATAGTTAATTAATTAAATTACGTTACCATTATTCTGAAGGTGAATATACCAAACGTATACTTCTATATTGGTATTCAATGGTTAAAATTAATAAACGTTGACATCGCTCACTTGTAGTTGACGAATAGCCGTAAGCAATTTAATATTCCACACTTTGAAAAGTAATTTAAATGACAAAACAGAACCGGCCTGTATTTGGTGCTAATCTTCACTTTATTTGGAATTCATAACCTTTAAGTACGTAAGCATAAGGTCGAAAATTAATGTAAACACAGGTATTAAGCGTAGGCGTTGTGGAGATCCACCACCTACGGCTGCACGCGAAAGGTTAAATTTTGAGTGTCATCGCAAAATTTCCTTTGTCGAGGACTAAAAGGGTGCTTTGTTTAAACAGTTAATTAATTCGAGTAAACGAAAATACAGTTGACATCGTTCAATCGGAAAGGGAAACGCTTCCTCATTGATTTTCCGAGTTCGGTATTATGGATTAAATATAATATTATGGATATATTATATATTATGGATTTATGTTTTGTTTATTGCCGCCACGATTTTTCTCCTTAACTCAACTTACCGGTTGACTGGTAGAGAATGCCCTTGGGCATTAAGTCCGCCATTTGCTGTTTTTATTTTAAGCAATAAAGATTAAATAAAATAAATAAAATAAAATAAATTAAAATTGGAATAAAGATCACTTATTGCGGATAAATTTAATATAGTGTGGGGTACCTACAAAGGTTTACGTGTATTAATAAATTGTATAAAAAAACATTTTATTTAAAACTGTATTTGAACTCGGGATTTCGGTCTTTAAAACTAAGTGTCGCAGTACCTTATATATCTATTCTGTGTCAGTACGAAAGTGATAATCAGCACGTATATACTGATTTTTGTGCTACTGACTGGTTTAACATGGAAATATTGATGTCTAACGAAGTACCTAACTAATATTTATTGTTAAAACAATAAACACAAAAATGCGCTTGGATATAGGAGTGGTAAAAATAACACATCACATGGTAGGTTTATACGTCAATTTAAAAAAAGTTACCTCGTGCGGAAAACGTGGCGCGGGTGTTTCAAAAACATGGACTTGCTTTTTTAACATTCCGAATTTTGTTTCATAACAGAGGAAATAAATCAGCTTGTAAAGTTCGAAAGATATTGAAATTCATTATTCAGGAAGGGATGGAAATGTTTTGTTTAAAAACATTTACGAAATTCTGAAATTCGTTTCATTTCGATCATATTGTGCTCCAGAGACAATGGGTTCTTGGGGGCTTGTTAGGACTTACTTCTGTTTAATCCTCCTTTATTAGGAGAAGAAACCTTCAAAAACTAAAGTTCTTTGTGTTATGACATCAAACATCTATGTACAGATAAATCAATCAGAAATAACTAATGGCACAAAATATCTACTAACAGTACTCTGGCAACTTACATCGTTCTTAATTAGATATGATTCTAACTTCTGTCTAATTAATAAAACTAATTATCGTATAATATGTAGGTAACTAAACTAAGTTATTAATTAGTGATGATGACGGTACAAATAATTTAGTTGGGCGATGAACATAATGCACTTGTTGTGTACAAGCAAACACCTTATAATGCGTCAAGTCTTTGCTTAAACTTTGCACCTAGATGACGTTCAAGTTCAATTTGATCTGTAAATTATTGTATCAGTTCGGTATATCCTTAGAATAATAACACGTAGAACGATAGTTCTCTACAAAGCGCGCTGTCAAAAGTGAGGCAACTAAAACAGCCAAAATGGCCCCGTTTTCAGATTTTTATTCTCCATTATTACCTAATCATATTGACGTATAACAGTTTCAATTTTCAAACATTTATTAGATTAATTACTAATTATATTATTGGATTTTAGTAACGAATTATTAGGTAACGTATGAAGGATATAAATCTGAAAACTAAGCCATTCTAGCTTGGTATTAGTTGCCTCACATTGCATACGAGGACACGGCTTCTAGGTGTTATTATTCTAAGGGTATATCTGAGATAGTCTAAACGTTTTGCGACACGGTCAAATAAGCTCATTTGTTTCAAATAAATGTTTCTTTCTCCGGTCTCGGTATTCGAATGAGGATAGCATATGAAATGTATGAAACGAAAAAAATACATTATGTACACAATACCAACTCCTTGCGGAAAACCCCGTTACGTGTCAGGAGTGTCAATTTGCCATGGTTAACGAGGAAGAACGAGATGTAACGTACTGTCGGTGGCTAAATTAGAATAACACTGAACCTTGCACCAATTACAATAAGTTTCATATTTGCTCGTTTTAAATTTCGTTGACTGTAATTGGGGGAAATTGCGATATTCCCATGTAAACAGGCTTTTGAGTGTAAGCATTACTAATAATTAAAGGTATCGGTCGGAGTGACAATGCTTCAGTGAAATTCAATAAAGGAGTGGCGTGAGCTATATTGGCTGTTGATCGCATTGGTATGAACCATTAATATGATTAACTAAGTAGTAATCATGATCATGAGTAATGATAAGCGGAAGCGATCATTCATACAGGCGAATATCTGAGTGGTTGATTGTAAAATCTCAACGACGTTTATTTACGTAATGATATTTTGGGTGTGAATGCAATATTGAAAATGGATTGGATTCGATTTAGCTTGTTTATAAAACACAGATAAATTAGTTTAATCTGAACCGTCCCTAAAGATATTAGTTTTTAAGGTAAACTCAGTTTTAAGTCTAGACATAGCAATAAAAAATCTTTTTGCATGCTATCTGTAGGGACATGTGTTACTTTTGCGAATTTATTCTAGAATACACTTTTATTTGTATTTGATAAAAGTCATTGAAACTTCGTATTTTTTCTTGAATCGCAAATAAAAATAGAAGATGAATTTTATTTTGAATTGAGCAATAATGTCTTACAAAATAATCCATTTCAAAAGGCGAATTACATTAGTTCTCTACTATAATAAGTGGGCTTTCTTGAGGTCATTATAATATAAAATTAATATATAAATCGAGATCTCATTTGTGTGAGTTGGCGTACGTCCGAGGCACGTAGCACCTCGGTCTGACAGAGGGCGCTACAGTGCTACGGCGTAGCGTAGCCAGTGATGAGCCGTGCCCAAATTGAAATAGAATGGCAAAAAAACGCATGGATTCAATAAAACAAATCAAAAACCAAACGAGCATTGAATTTTTAAATATCTCTCCGCTAATTTAAATGATTTGTTTGTTAGCGTTCCATTTATGAATGTTTTATGAGTAGATAATTATTTTTGTCCATGCGAAATCATAATAATTGTTTTTGCGAAAATATAAAGAATATTTATTATGCTGTTACGGTTATTTTAATAGTGTTATTATCATGACATTTTATTTTATTATCTTTGGGAAGTCCACAGCATAATTTACAAACTAACTATAAAAATAAATACTTAAAAGCTTCCACAGATAAAAGCTGCGTACTTAGACTAAGCTAAATAATCATAAGCTAAGAAATTAACTAAGGATAAGCATAGTTTTAAAAATATTTTTTTAAATTAGATTAACATTTTTACTAAGCGAAAGTATCGAATAATAAATCGATAAAAGTGTAATCGTTACTCGAATTCCCATCACTATTTCCCTGATAATCGTGGACTTGTGAGTAACTGCTCTCTGTTGGAGTGGTCCGCGTCTTGTGCCGATGGCTCTCTAGATTCGGCTTTGTAGAGGTTTAATGGCTGCCCTGCCGAGCTGTCTTTGAATATGAATTAAGTATGAATCATCTTCAGTTTTGCACAAGAGTTTTATCATGGTGAATTTGCTTCGCTTTAAATATGCTCTGCTTGGGCGTTGTTTTTTATGATATATCAAATTGATTGACCTCATTTTTAGTACCTATACTTACATTTAGTTGTAGGACGGCTGAGAGCTGAGAAGTCAGGTTTAATAAGTAGGATACCTTGATTAATCTTTGAACAATGTTACTTAAATAAAACTCGAATATATTTATACACTCGACGTCAGAAAAATCGCACCTCTTCGAAAATAAGTTTAGGCTTGGCCACCTGCTATTACTAGCTAACGTTTTATTGTGTAAATATTGATGTCTATTGAAAATGAGCTTTAAATTAATAATTGTTTGATTTAATTAAAATAACACTTACCATAATTAAATGCTTAAAGCGTTATTGCTTGTGCCGCCATAAAAGGGAAATAAAAGGGGTAAATTCACTATCGAGATGATGGAGAAAACACACTTCAACAATCCAATTAAAAAAGGAATACCCAAAATGGATAATATTGCCCATAAAGTTGCTCAAATATTGCAAAAAAAATGAGGCAATGTAATGTTACTCGAAAACTGAATCTCATTAATTAATTTGGTTCGACGAGTATTCCAACGGTTCTAGAGACTGTTGGCTATGTCCGAAGGGGAAGTAGTATATAACAACACTTACCATTCAATTAGATAGGATTAAACTAACTTTGAACAAATTTTTGAAAAGGTGCGATTTTTCAGACGCCGAGTCTACAACTGCTATTTTGGGTTATTCGAAAAAATATCCAATAATAAGAAAGAAGAAGAGAAAAAAAATAAGTTTATTCGAAGCACAAAAAAATAAAAAATAAATAGATTAAGTTATAATGTTATAATATTATAATATAAGTTATGTGCGATATAACTGAATAGGTACTTTTTTAAAAAAATGTACGGGAAAAGTCTCAACGTGATTAGGCAGAGGGAAAAATATTTTTCCGTTTAAAAATAAGTGATTTTCGAGTTTACCTTTGAAACTCATTCTAATTTTGTTGCCGTGGTGGAGATAACATATTTTATAACAAACGTATATCTTTTCTGGCGTGATGGTACACTTGGTCATAATATTCTGAAACACAATTATAACTTTTTGAAAAGGAAATTGCTTTTAAGTTTTCTTGGAAAATTGTAATTTATTAGAACAAAGGTTAAATATTAATTTGGTACAGGTAGCGAATATTTTTTTCGGGGCTTTTGTGCGAAATTAACGTGGAAAGTTTTTAAGGAAAACCTTTTACGATATTTTTGTTTAAAATAAAATTGATTTACCTAAACTGTACTTGTAATTTCACAGATCAAACAATCTGAGTGCAGTAGCATAAATCCTGAAAGAACTTTATATAACTACGTACTATCTATACGTAGGTGAACAAAATCTAGCCATAATATAATAAAATGTTTTTTTCACAAAAGGCGTAACCATAGACATAGAATTTTCGCTGGCGTAACTAAATCTTAATTAGGTTATCGTTAACCACATTCCGAATATAAAATAGAGTCGGCGCTAATAAATACGAATAATACTCTTGTAAGTTTGTAACCCCGATAGCGACAGCGTATTTCCCAGTGTTTAGAGAAGAAATTTTTGAAAATACTTAAATAGCAGATCGTAATTAAATTGTTTTTCTCACTCTACTGTCACCGGCGTATAGTTAGGTCATTTAATAAGGTAAGTAAATGTTGTTGATAGTTGACTTTATCATCGCGAAAACATCGTTCGTGTGGGCGAACCGTAATTAAAGGGAAAAGTTTCACCATCAACACTTCCGGGCACAAGGGCACAATGCGGGTGTTAATGTCAGCCATCTTGTGTGAAAGGACTAGCGGCTTTCTGCCACAGATTAAATAATTTCTGTTTTTGTCTGTGGTTTCCATAAATAACTTTAAACGCAGAATTGCGCAAAGGTATCAAAACATTGCAAACTTTAAGTATTTGTTAACAGTCGTTATTCTCATGCAAGTGTTGAATCGAACAATGGAACATAGTGAATTTCCATTTTATTTAGTTTTGCTAACTTACTAACGATGCTAAGATTGCTAAGTGCTTATTATAATAAGTTTCTATGTTAAATAAAACACTTTTACACAAAAATATGCAAATAATTTAATTTATTATTGTACTCTAATGTAAATGATGGCATATTTTTAATTTATTCCTTGTGATGCATTGGATTTTTAAACATTTTCGAGTGAGCACAATGACGCAGGAAGTAAGAAACAGCGTAGATTCACCCCCCTACGTGCGAAAAATGAAGCACATATTATAAATGAAGTGTTCTCAAACTTATTTTTCAATAATTTTAAAGTAACAGATGGGATTTTACTCCGACGTACGAGTATTTCACTATTTACCATTTAAAAATAAACTTCGAGATCGTTCAGCAGTTAATTTTGGTAAGCATTTCCGCTTTGTTCATGGATCCCACATTATTCCCAAATAGTTTAAGGTTTTCTGAGGGATATGAATAGATTTCTTGTTATTTACTTGGAACCCAAGATACTTTAGTGTATCTAACAAGATCTTCACATGCCTGCTCAGAACTTCTGGATCTTGATAGACTATGAGGCAGCCATCCAAGGTAAACCACTATCTTTACACCCTTTTCTCGCATTATTTGAGCAATCTAATTTGTCACACGCCCAACGCAATAATATATTTCGAACAAAGGGGTGAGGAGCATACAGCCTACTTAAAAATTATAATTTGAAGTGCTAAAATGCAAATATTTTAATATTTTATAACAAAATATTGTGAATTATGAATAATTTAATAATAATAAACATTTGTTTGACTTAATTAAGGACTTACACATTTATTTATTCCAAAAATCTATATGAATTCTCAACAGCATAAAACCTCTTTGTTGTTACTAAAAAAAGTAACTGTATTACCCGACTAAATTAGGAATGCTCTGTTTACTCGCCTAGAACTTGCAGTAAGGTACTAATTTAACTTTGTAGGGTTAATTCTATTACGTACTAGTGTTTTATATATTATTCAACGCGTTTGTTATAGCTCGGTTTATGGCCCTAAAAGCAACAAATTTACCTTTGCTATGTTACAATATTTCAAATAAGTACTTATTACTTAATTTCGAGACAGACGTAGAAGCTTCGCGTTTTGGTTGATATTTTAGTGTTATTTAAATTCTCTCATTATTGGGATAGCAAGAGAATCTTTGTTCATTCATACAGCCAAGTGTTTCATAGTATTAACTTCTTTGGTTTGTCTTTAGTAATACATATATGAAGACCTACACCCGTGTTGTGCATTTTTTTTTATTTATTTGTAAGAAAACCAACAGCGTAACAAAAAAAACATATATATAAGTAAATAAATCTATAGTAAGGCTAATTACAGGTTTGATTCAAACATTTCTGTTTTATCTATAGAATAGAATAGAATTTTGCTAGAAAATTATGATCAAAATAGAAGGTGAGTTTTGACCTCAGCTGTGCTTTCCGGTCAGATTTGTTGCTGGTTCAAGAGCTCTTTAATAAAAGGCTAGGGCCGACCCTGCCCGTTCACGTACGGTGTAAAATGTTTAACGGCGGTAATTCCACACCGTTTGCGTCCTTAACGAGGGCAGAGTGCCTTTGATTAGGACCAGTCTTTAGATGTGCTTTAGATGGTACGACCATTTTATATCACACTAACGGACGTTAATGAAAGTCTTTTAGGTTATTTCAAAAAAGTTTTACTACAAAACAAAACCAGGAGGCTTACCATCACCTTTTAGAAAACCATCATGTTTTATGAACGTTTTGTTATAAGCTTACAATAAGATTTTTCAAATTCGTACCACAACCTGCACAAAGTAATAATACTTTATTCCTGCCAAAGAACGAATGATATTGCGAAATTGTCTATTCCCTGCTAGCCATCACTACGGCTTATTAGCTATCTACACTTGACACTGGCAAAAATTACTTCCAAGAGGAAAGTAGATTGCCAAAACACAATAATAAGAAGAGAAAAATGGCCAAGAATGCGCTGAATGCGACAATTAAAAAAAAATGTGTAAGCGCGCTTGTGTTTGAACTTTGTAAATTAATAAAATTTTATATTTTAAACTTAAATGTCGGACTTAAAGTAAGTAAATACAGATTTCCTTTCATCACCTTTAAACGCGCAGTGCTTTAGTTTAACTATTAAGTATTATTTCTTATTATACGACAATAAAATTAGAACTTCTATTTGAGTTTCTAAATTCCAATAAGGATATTGCTTCGGCCTATAATAGGTCGTTGCAGGCTAAAGAATACACTCGCACAGAAAATGGAACGAAATTACAGCAACAGCAGCAGCTAATTTTACAGGGGACTTCAGCAGAGGTTTCAACTCCTCGATGAGGTTATAAACCAATTTCTTGGTAAGTCGATAACGTTTCACAAACTCAGCATCCTCTAATTCGAAGGGATCACTTTCTTCAACGCAACATTAGTCGACGCTGCCTTCAATTTCTATTGGTTTCTGCGTTATCGGCTTCCAAAAACTCAAATACTTCGTATTCACTTCACTGTCCATCCGAAAACAAGAGTGTCCATCAGCCATTTTTGATGTCCCCACTGCTGGGGCACAGGCCTTCCTTATGGGTGGTAAGGAGGATGGGCCATAACCCACAACGCGGGCCCGATGCGGATTGGTGGGTGTTAACGACTGCAAATGCAGCCGGGACCAACGGCTAAACGTGCCTTCCGAAGCACGGAGGAGCTCGCGATAATAAATTTTTGGTCACCCATCCCCATGACTGACCCTTGCGAACGTTGCTATCGCTGGGCCAGGCGCTAAACCACTGCGCTACCGAGCTCCTCCGAAAACAAGTATTTGTTATCAAATAGAAATGAAACATAACAACTATAACATTCACAATGAAGAACAATATGTATAAAAACGTTTCACTGTTTATGACGCAATTTCCAATTTCTAAATAAAATAACTCAAAATAGTTTTGTTTCCGTCGAGAAAAAGCAACTTTTTTAAGACTGCAAAATTTCTCAATATTTGACACAAAAACAATAATGCTAGTTGTCAAAAGACACGTCGTGGTACGGTTTAAGTGAACGATTGAACGATGACGTCACAAAACTTCCAACGGAAACATTATTACAATAATCATACTTTATGAAGGTCGTAGTACGAAATAGCATGGTAAGAATGTTATAATACTGCGCTAAGACATGGCAGTAGGCACCCTGAACCTAATTTTGTTTCTCTTGAAAAGTGTACGTACCTACCTATTTGAGATTCATCTTCAGACTGTTTATTATCGTGACCAAAGGACGTGGTCGTGACCCGTATTAATAATTAGTATAATAGACAAAATTCTTTTCAGGCGTTGTGTTGTTTAGGTAATCCAAGTTTTAGACATTCGGCTAGTTAGGTCAGTTGCTTTTGGTCGTTCTGCATCCTAGGGAATTTCAGTTTTAGGCATTTTGCGTTTTAGCCGTCGCGAGGGGATGAGACGGTCAAGCGCTTCTTTGTGCTTACCTTTTCGTTTCGACGCTCCCTAACTAAATGCTTCACGTTAATCAAAAACACGTTGCTAACACATACAACGAGTCACCGTAAGTTTAAAAATCTAAGTTATCTAGTTAATTATCTAGATACGATTCTGATACCAAATGGAATTGCATTCTAAAACTAGATATCTCGTTAAACATTAAAAAATGGGGGGGTGTCGGGCAAAACGTAAACACGACCGCGAGTCGCGGTGTAACGATCTCCGTTTCGCTATCGTTAACGACATCAGAATCGTTAAAGTCTTGCGAATCAACAGCGGTTCCGTTTCGTGACGATTGCCGTATCCTTGTGCTGTTGATAGAAATAATGTAATTGCTGCGATTTCAACTTCGATTGTATTGCTTTGCATTTCACATTTTAGTGTATAAATGGAAAGTTCCCGCTTGCCTTTTAGTTTTGTTCTGTAAATTATGACTGCAGTTTTATTAGATGCATATGCGCCTATGCGTAAAAGTAAGTAGAGTAGGGTACCTACAATTCACGAAAACTCAATTCTAAATAACGACTGTTGATGGAGTGCGGAACTGCGGACGAGTTCGTGTTCATATAAAAGACTGGTCACCGATTTTGTAAACCAGATTCTGTGAGTGCTGCTTTACTTGTTAAACGAAGTCACGGGCAAAAGCTAGTAATACAATAAAATTATTAAATCATATTTCATACTAATTTGAATCCGGACAGAGCGTTGCAAAGGGTACAGATAAAAACATTGAAAACAAGACGTCAGCCAAAACAGTAAGCTGAAAGCCAATTAATCAAATAGTAGGTAGACAAATAATTAAACAAACCACAATAGATACACTGAGAAAAATGCCCATCATAAATGACGTGAATTCAGATTAAAATAAGATGGATTCACTTAAAGCACGGAGTATACTGATATCACCAAAAAGTACGATGATACTACTGTTGCTGATGATAACGGTATTTAAGATGACATGTCACCATACCTTTGGTAGGACGAGCATACAATATTTTTTATATTGTATGCTCGTCCTACAATATAAAAAATTGTATGCTCGTTCCTACTACTTATGGTTACTGTCATTGTACATCGAGTTATATCCTATTATTTTTCCTACTATTTCTCGATGACATCCTCTTATGTCAAAAAATATAATATTCTTTCATTATATCTCAAGTTATGTCCTATTATTTTTCGTACTATTTATTGATGACTTCCTCATATCTCCAGTTAGGTCCTAATATTTTTCCTACTATTTAGAAATTATTTCCTCATATATTCGGTTGTTTTCTACTATTTATTGGTGACTTCCTAATATCCTTAGTGAAGTCCTGCTAATTAAAATACACTTTTCTCGTATTTCGGGTTAAATCCTACTATTTAGCAACGATTTCCTCATATCTCCGGTTATATCCTATTACTTTACGTGCTATTTATTATTACATCCTCTTACCTTGGGTTATCCTAGTACAGTCGCCATCAGATATACTGTAGCAGAAAAGGTGATCAAATACTTCTGAAAAGTTTAAATATCAATAAATTCCATACAAAGTGTAAACGAAGTGTATGGAATTTATTGATATTTTAAACTGTTCAGAAGTATTTGATCACTTTTTCTGCTACAGTATATCTGATGGCGCCTGTACTAAGATAACCCAAGGTAAGAGGATGTACCTAATAATAAATAGTAGGTACGTAAAGTAATAGGATATAACCGGAGATATGAGGAAATCGTTGCTAAATTGTAGCATCTTACCCAAAACACAAGAAATGTCAATTTTAATTTGTTGGACTTAACTAAGGATATGAGTCACCTTATTTGCTACAATATATCTAAAGACGACTGTACCTACTACTTCTTTCTTATCTAATTCACATTCCTAAAATACTTAAAAAAAGAGGATCGCGCATAAGTAAAAAATAACAATTTAAAGCATGTGAAATATAGAAAAAGTAATAGGTACCTTCATAACTTGGCAATATGCAATTGCATTAAAAACTTAAAGAGAACAGGAAGACACGTGTATAAAAAAAAACAGAAATAGTAATCAAGAGTAATTTTATTTATTTTTGAAAGTAACTTTAATTATTGCAATATCAATATTTCTTTTTGAAAGTAAGTAACGTTAATTTTTACAATATTATTTTTTTACTTTTATATTAGTAATTATTTATTAATAAATGTATTGTACAACAGAAAAAAAGACACCAAAAATAATGTACCTACCTATTCGCAAATTGAGCACTTAATAGTACTTACTTAATTATAATAACACAGGCTTATAAGCTTACGGTGAACTGATTCGAAAAGGACTCATTGTACTCATTATGGTGAACAACTTTTACTTTGGGCACAACATAATTCGACGAAATTCACTTAAGGTACCCTGAGCGAAAGTGGTGCAGCGGTGAATTATATTTAATATTATAATTCTAATACACAATTTTAAAAATATTTATCGTGGAGATTTTAGGGCCCACAGTCTAGTATTTTTAGACGGTATCGTTACATTCCCCCGTAGTCACTGCTAGAAGTAGATAGCAAAACTGCTAAAAGTGGCCGATTTTGACACATTTGCTATCTACTTCTACGAATGACTACGAGGGCATGTAGTGATACCTTCTAAAAACACTAGATCAAGGGCCCTAAAATCTCCACGATAATCATTATTAAAATAATTTTCTATTAATAACTTATTAAATAAAAACCTCTGAGGGCGCCACTTTCGGTCATACAACCGCCTTAAGTAGCAGCAGTTTTTTACGATTTCAGAGTTTACTTGATAGTAAAAGTTATTTAATGGATGAGTACAATGCCCCCCTTTCGGCTTAATACACCATGCTTATAATCCCGTACCTTTATGCTTATAACAATCACAGTATTTGTCAGTCAAAAATAATTTACATAGTTAAAAATAAATACCTATTTAGCATGTCACAACTTACTTACGTACCTAATTATACTCATGACACTAAGAACAATCATTAGGAAAATCCATAAAATATGCAAAATAATTTAATAAGTAAAATCATGATTCGCTTTCAATGACTTAAGATAAGAACCACCCAGCATTCTGCAAGATACTGTGGGTTACACCCACCGTCTCCTTTAAATCCTTCCAATATTTCTGCTCGTGATGTTTGCCAATCTTTCCTGGAGCGACGGGCAGGAGCCGCAGGAGGTATGTTAAATAAGCAACCGAGGAGTAATATGACAGCAATGAAATTTAGTCTCTGGTTTTGTATCTGAAAAAAAAAAAATGCTTATTGTATATAACACTACACATTATTATTAATTTATTTTTCAAACGAGGACAGACCAGAATAATTACATAAATCCTTACCGTCACAAACTGCTAGTGTGCCTGTTATTTTTTTGCGAAGAAACTTGTGCTTTGTGGTATTCAGCTTCTGCCGGGCAGCTTTTAAATGGTGTCAGATGAAGCTTCGAAGCTGTCGAGACCGCCGGATTTTAAGCTAAAATTAAACATGTAATTTGTGATAAGAATTCAATGTTTTAGGTCTATTTCAATGGCAATAATATTATGATCATTTGATTTTTTCCTTCAAATGATAAGTACACTTTATATGAAGAAAAAATTAAAATTTACCCCAAATACGTTTTTTTGTCCTCCAAAATGATATGTTTTATATAAAAAGTTAATTTTCTTCCCCCCCAATAAAGTGTGCACGCGCACGCGCACAACATAGGCTTGGCAACTTACCTTCAAAACGTTGTATATAAGTATTGAGCTAGATTCCATTATTTTAGCAAGTCATGAGTTGCTTTATCCATAAGTATTGCACTTTGCACTCACTCACATTTAAAAAAATAGTCAAATATAAATAAATTCTGTACACGCTAAAAACTGTCCTTGCGACTGCGACTTCGACTGACTGAATGGAGAGAATATACAAAACGAACGACAAGTCGATGATAATGAACGGCGAATTTACGTGCTGTCATCGTATTTTTTAGGAATCATACAAAAATTGATGCAAACTCTTAAATAAGTTTCTGTAATCGTATTTTTGTAGGATTCATTTTAATTTTGATACTATAAGGGGACGTCATCGTATTCTAGATGCTTCTTCTCAAAAACTATGACAACTTTTTATGGAAGGTGGCACTTTCATTGTGATTTAGAATTATAATCTTATTTATAGATTATCATACATATTTATAGGACAGTGGGCTATTTTCTATTACATAGTGTTATAATATTAAGAAGATAATATTATTTTTGATGAGCAATTTTTACGATATAATATTTTGGCCAAAACTCTTAAATAAGTTTCTGTAATCGAATTTTTGTAGGATTCATTTTAAATTTTGATGCCAATTCCTTATATTTTAAGTGAAGGTAATCTCAAAATAAAAGGAACTGGCACATAATTTTATCATACTACTATAAGGGGACGTCATCGTATTCTAGAGATGCGTCTTCTCAAATACTATGACATCTTTTTATGGAAGGTGGCACTTTCCTTGTGATTTAGAATTATAATCTTATTTATAGATTATCATACATATTTATAGGACAGTGGGCTATTTTCTATTACATAGTGTTATAATATTAAGAAGATAATATTATTTTTGATGACCAATTTTTACGATGATAAGTGTCATAATATTGCCTTATTTAACCATATAATTCGACTACATCATAACACGTTTCAAGATAGCGTAATATAAACCTATTATTTCCTTATTTTAGGACAACGCACTTAATTTAAACGTACGCCACGATATTTTAAGATTACCCCAAAATGACATTTTTCTCAGTGTAAATTTATAGTACGTCGCCCGGTGGTATAAATTTAAATCACGAAAAAGTTACCGTTTTCATTTGTGATAAAGTTATTTATTACGCCATTTTAGATACTAAAACCCAAGTTTTACATATCGCAACCCGCCGAAACCTATTTTATATGATCTCCAAAAGTGATATTTTTTTATTTTTCGTGGTTAACACATGGTTTAGCTATTTTCGTGTTCTACAGCTTTGTCTGATTGCCACTGATAATAATAAGACTACGGAAAGTGGCCATACACAGATTTCAAACTAGATAAAGTCCAACCGTTTTTATGTGGTCTTAATATAAAATATATTTCGGCGGGTTGCGATATGTAAAACTTGGGTTTTAGTATGTAAAATGGCGTAATAAATAACTATATCACAAAAGCAAACTGTAACTTTTTTCGTGATTTAAATGTACCACGGGCTACTGTACTATTAGCTTTCATTTCAACCGACCCAGTATGTCAAGGCTAAAGTACTAGGTAATAGTATTTTTCTCACTCTATGTTCGTGAGGCCAAGTTTAATAAAGCTCGTTGCTAGGCTGTTTCATAAGGTCATGTTTAGCGTGGCAGCGGAAACAATGATTATCTTGATACTGTATTAAGCGGACGTATTCTGAAAGAAAAGCCGTAATGAATAATGAAAATAGCTTCGCGTGCATATGTTAGAAATGGCTAACATAACATGACGTATTTCTTTCAAGAAGGTCACGCCTCTTGTCAGACAAAGTGATTGAATTTCATCTGACATAATTTTAGGTGATGATAAAGCGAAGACTTGGATCTGTGCTTTACCAACAATTAAATTCAAACTATTCCACTTCTCTACCTTCTTCATTAAATATTCTTAATATAAATATTCATGTACAGAATCAATTTTAACGTTAAGTTTCCAAACTATTAGCATCGCCTGCCGCTCACAGCTTTGTATATCCTAACGTAATCACTTAGTACTTAACATTGTAGGTACGTTATGATTATAACCGTCTACGTTAGTCAAATTATTCAGTAAATGAAGCGTACGTTCCCTATTACATACAGTCGGTAACAGGAGCTTATCGGATACAAAGCGAATGCTGTCCTACTTATTGGATATAGCTTGTCATTTAATGTAATTAATTATTTACGGTATGTGTGTATTAACAATTTTTATTACTATAAAAAATAGGTTAAATAGCATAATAATCAGATGGAATGGCTCAATCACACCTAAAAAACTTAACACCCTTCAACATTGTTAATGTTAACGGATTACTAGTAAAAATACGAGAGTATGAATGAAGATTAAAGCATTTTATAATTCTTTATAAGTAATTTAGATTTATAAAATATTTCTTAGCACTGTCCAACAATTGTAGCAATAGAAGTTAAACTAGAGAAAATTGTATCAAGTTTGCGGTGCCGATCTTACTTCGGCACGTCTCGCTAACTCCAATGGAACTTCGTAAATAAGCCAATCATGTTTGTACGATTAAGTATTTGTTTTATTTCTCTCTGACTTGAACTATAAAACTACGTAGGTTTCCTCCGTATAACTTAGTAAGTTGTAGGTACTCGTGGTTGTTTTCCATAGTTTTTCCGAACCGATGATGGCGTCTTTTTCGTCATCTACCCTTCATCATATCAGCCGCACGACACCCACTGCTGGGTATAGGCCTCCCCTAAGGATCTCCACGACGATCGGTCCTGCGCTGCCCGCATCCAGCGGCTTACCCTTAGCATGAAGTAATTATGTATGGAAAATTTCATTTCACTTTTTGGCGGTAGATAGCGCTGTACAAATTTCCTATACAAAATCACTTTATTTATGTGCGTTATTTTTTCGATAGCTGTTTGTGTTATACTGAGCTTTGAAAGAGCTATTCAATGAAAGAGCTCATTGTAAATCAATGAGATTAATATTTTCATATTATTATCCTTAGCACCCACTACCTACTGTTTTTTTACAATTTATTTTATTTATGCAAGCAACTTGATTCTTTTACGTTCGTGCAAAAATACGTCTGAAATAACTTTCCGATCACAGTGAGTTGTTTAAGTTAATAATTTTTGGTCTATGAAGCTCAAAGAAGTTCAAGAACTTTCCTTTGAATTTCACTTTTAGACATTACAAAAAATGCATTAGGTATATTGATTTAACATTCTGTCGATTGTTAAGCTAACATTAATAAAGACCCTTATTGGGCATTCATTCGTGTAATCAAATTGAGGGGTTCATTTAATACAAAAATAAAGCTCTTTTCGGAAAAGTTTTCAACGATGAATTTATTAGGTGCTTAGGAAGTACCTACCTTAAGAGAAGTACGTACGTTTGGGTTGCTTTTGAGTTGAGTTCTAATCTCAATTTTAGAATCATAACCGCATAGGAACGAGCAAAAAGTGGCCATTTTTGGCACATTTGCCTACTACGTACAACGAACTATATTTTACAGAGATTATTCTTTGTTAATATTGTATAGAATCTTTTCAATCGGTACGTGTGAATTTTCGAAACATTATGTACTTTTTCTATTAAAATATTTATCTTATTAATGTACTTAACGAGCAATAAATTAATATAATGAGGGTGTGCCACTGTGAGGGCACTAATTGCCTTAAAGAGACGAAAGACGAACGAACGAGAAGAGATAAATAATAAGTCCTTTGTTATTAAATCATTAGAATTTATTATTTCTCATAATAATCTGCCTGCAACTGTTTGTTTGCCAATGTGGCTTCCCCAACGTTAGCCTTGATCTGCCTCAAATTACAATTTCTGATTACTGTGGAATTTCTATCTCACTTGTTGCCGACCCAAAAAATATAATGTTATTAAAATGTTAATTTTGTTAATTTTATATAATACCTACTTAATTAAGATTAATTTATGTACTCGCAGACAAACCTGATGTTAGGTTTTGCGAGACAAGTTGCAAACTTTGTGTACATTACTTTTTAATAATAAATAAATAATAATAATAATAAATAAAGAAACTAGTCACTAAACATTGAAAATACTCTAGGTATATTGATATCGCTAAGGATAGTTCAATTTCACTTTATTTATCAATTTTACATACAGGCTTACAGAGCTAGGGCTTCTAATACACCAATAGTACTTATATCTATTCTGTGCCAATAGCACATGAGTAAATAATTACGCATGTGCCTATAACATTAATAATATACAATAAAAACTATAATTTCCGGGAAATTAAACGAGAATTTGTATTGCGTTTCAATCATCCCGTCGCGCGTCGTCTTAAAATTATAGAGATCATTGTTTTTCAACACACTTGCTCGTAAAGTGAGCCCTAATACATCGCTTTTAGGGCCATAAACCGAGCTATAACAAACGCGTGCAATAATATATAAAACACTAGTTCGTAATAGAATTAACCCTACAAAGTTAAATTAGTACCTTACTGCAAGTTCTATGCGAGTAAACAGAGCATTCCCAATTTAGCCGGGTAATACAGTTATATTTTTTTTGACAACAAAGAGGTTTTATGCTGCTGAAAATTCATATACATTTTTGGAATAAATAAATGTGAAAGACCTTAATTAAGTCGTATAAATATATATTAGTATCAAATTATTCATAATTCACAATATTTGGTTATAAAATATTAAAATATTTGCATTTTATCACTTAAAATTATAATTTTGAAGTATTAGTAGTAGGCTGTATGCTCCTCCCCCCTTTGTTCGCAAAATATTCTTGCGTTGGGCGTGTGAAAAAAAAACAAAAAAAACATACGCGCCTTTTCCCATAATTATCATATTTTGTTTTTGTCGTATTTGTTGCTGTGTGATAAATTACTTTGTTTTTTCCTCGCAAATGTGTTGAAAAACGTCGTATGAAACTCGTGAGCTCTTGCTTATTGCACACTCGGCTGAGTAACGCCCTCGCCTGCGGCTCGGGCTGCAACCCACAGCCTTGTGTGCAATGAGCAACCTAAGCTAACTTGTCTCATAATGTACTTTTGTAAAATTATCTTTACACCTACCTAGGTAATAATATTCGAGCTTAACGTTTCACCTATGATATTATTATGTCCTATATCAAAGCCGAGGTATAATTATATAGCCTATATGAAGTGAAATTGATTGTTATACGTTATTTATATTATTATAATACATGGAGGGCTCAATCTTGTAACGGCCGGAACAAAGCTCTTGAACTCCCGAGCGTCACGTCACAATGTGACGTGTGCGTACACTCTATCCTTTAATTAATTTAATACCCACCCGCTCTGAAAATTAACACCAAACTAAATTAAATATGACCCTTAAATATAGGATTACACTCTAAGATAAATTGAATGGACCAAAATCTTGAAAGGGGCAAACAACTTTCTAATTGTGTCTCGGTGAATGATACTTCAAGAAATTAAATTAAATATCGTCCCTTTTCGATTAGTTTTATTGCTTTTGAAATGTTTATCTTGCTGTACCTGTAGCTCGAACATCTATCGAAGAAAACGCGCGTAAAAGTGAAGAACTTAGAAGATGAATTTAAAATTCTTGGTAAAAGTACTCGATAGAGGATATGTCTATGAGAAATCTCATTTCGCTTTTGGGCGGTAGATGGCGCTGTGCAAATTTCCCATACAAAATTATTCTATAGTTGCCCCTAGACGATTAAGCATTTATTGTCAATCATTATATTGCATTACCACCATCACTACCTTTAGGCAACGGTAATCTATTAATTCCGTGGTGCTTGTCAAGCATCGCTTCTAGACGATCAAAATGTGATTGAAAAGCCGATGCAATGTATGATTAACAAGCAGTTTTGATCGTTTAGTGAGTGCGTTGCGTATCGATTGTTAGAAAGTTAGAAATTATTCTATTGAATGTGCTTAGAAGTCACTATAGGTAAAACTTCAGAGCGCTTGCGGTACAAAACGACTTATTTTAATTTGTAAAATTTTCTCTTTTATTCTATCTTTCATACATAGGTACATTCTCGAGTGAAGTTGCAGCGGATCACTGGCTATTGTTAATTTAATCGCATTCTACTGATCTTCTTTAAAATAGATGTAACATTATGTTCAAGTAAATGAATGCAATATTTCCAAAGTATTGAAAAGCCTAGATTTTGCAGTGTTATTGCCAGTTGCCTTAAATCGTAACCCTTTTTTATTAAATTTATTCGAGTAAAGAAAAATTGTAATGCCGACATTCAAGTCCAATAGTTTGGAGGAAGAATGAAGTTTAATCTTAAAGAATGTGAACTAATACTTAACAAAACTTACTTAACTAAATATTTCGAGCTCCTGAATAAATGGAACACCACGCTTCGTTTAGTTTGGTTGTATAATTTATAAAAATCACTGCTGTAAATTCTAGTGTTCTCGGGCTTAAAATAAATATAATTCGATAGCCGTTGCTTGCTACGTTTATTTTAATGTACTGATTTAAATAGAGATTCGTTGTCAATCTCTGTTTAAAAAAAATTGTAAAAATAACTAAAAAATTCAAAAAATACTCTTTTTAATACACATTTCTAAATAATATTTTACTCGCAAACTTTGAAGTGATTTGGAGAGTAAGGTACCTACTTAAAATATTTATTATGAATAGAATATAGTAGTTTAATTTGCTACTTTAGTTTTCTAAACTTCTGTATATTTAGTTACTGCGGTTACTAATATGCTTCCAATACGCATAAAAAAATTCACAGCTTAATAAGGATAAACGATTTTATCAAAATTATGAATAAGTATAAAGAAACGTAACAAAATCCATGTCTCCATCCAACTGTGTTTCCTATCATTATTTCACTTCTGCGGTGTGCATGTATTTGAAGGGCTCATTTCGGCATTTCCGTGATTTAAGATCCGCTGTGTCATTCGTAGACCATAAATCTCAGAATTCTGGCGTCATTTGGTTTCAGTTAGATTTCAGGATTATTTGTAAACCAGCAACAACCCCGCTACAAAACTAAGTATGTTTTATAATGAATCTAAATATCGTTAAATAGAGTTTTTTTTAAAGAGTAAGGTATCTAGTTTTGTTTTAATTATGAAAAGTTACGCACGGGTCGTTTTTTCTTTAGGTACATTAAAAGTTGATTCACCCATTTGCACCAAAGATTTGTCTTGTCGACCCAAAGTCAGGTAATGTAAAAAAATATTTTAGATGAGTAATCTATTTTTATGTTGTGATCCTTTTTGTAAAGTGTTTATTTAATCCGCTTCTTCCTTCTTTTACTGTGTCACTACACCACACATCGTCCAGGGAGCTGGCTGAAAACCAGCGCTTCTGCGGGATTCTGTGCGGTATTGCACAGAATGCCGCAGAAGCGCAAAGGCATAGCTGAGACAGCTACCCTTTGGTCTCACCCTTAATCTTTAAGTACCTTATTTAATTTTAGTAATCACTATTCTGTTTTTTTCCTAATTACTAGATGGCCCTGTGCAGTTGTGAATCGTGGTATCGTCTGTCTGAGGTATTCATCGAAGCGCACCCATTTTGATGCGCACCTAAACTATTCCTCGAAACGCACCTAAATAGGTAATTTGTTTTGATAGCGCACCTATTTAGGTGCGTTTCGAGGAATAGTTTAGTGCGCTTCATTAGGTGCGCTTCAAAATGGATGCGCTTCGAGGAATACTTCCTCTGTCTTACGCAGTTTTATAAGAAGGCTGCCAAAATCTACGGATTTGCGGAAACCTAAATGAGTGAAGTTCGACACGCACGTGGCAGGTTTTTTCTAGTTTTCACTTCTGCTGCCTTTTACCACTTTTACATTTCATATGCATTTTTTTTAGCTTTGCATACCTACAAAGTCGTCGCGTTTCAACGAGCTCGTTACCCAGCTGGATATATTTGACATGGCATTCATCCACAAAAACAGACTCCAATAAAGGTTTTTTTCTATTGTGTCTGGTTAAAAATAGTATTTTTGGTTGAAAGATGTGATACCTACCTACCTAAGTTAAGAACGGTAACTTTTAACGAATATAATGCTACGCAAATTCTCTAATTACCTAGAAAGTTATTATAAATACAGGATTTTCCATCTTGCGGCTACTTAAAGCCATTGTTATAATTTTATTGAAAGTACTTTGGTGATTAGTTGGTATTTGGTTAGATTTTTAGGGTTCCGTACCCAAAGGGTAAAAACGGGTAAAATCTATGGGTCATCCACTCCATTGTCCGTCTGTCTGTCTGTCTGTCACCAGGCTGTATCTCATGATAGCTATATAGTTGAAATTTTCACAGATGATGTATTTCTGTTGCCGCTATAACAACAAAAAATACTAAAAACAAAACAAAATAAATATTACAGTGGGGCTCCCATACGTGTTTTCTTTTTACGTATTTTTGTACGGAACCCTTCGTGCGCGAGTCCGACTCGTATTTTTTCAAAACTTTTTTTGTAATGCTCTAAAAATGGCGCGCATTCCATTAAAAAAAATTGAGATGAGTGCATTCTTGCACACTAATCGCATTAAGTCATCGATCACCATAGAGTGCATTTTAATCATGGAAAGTATGTAGGAAAATATAGTATTTTTTTTAATATCACGGCACTACCTTCTTTTTGGATTTGCCCTGTATCGTAATGAGAAAAAAAGTTATTTTATGATGCAACTGACTGCATCGTAATGAGTTTTTTTTTTAATTTTACCTATTCACGAAAATAAAGTACGCCTTTATATTACCTTTTTTGAATTCATATTTGGAACATTCCGTTGTGAGTGTAGATAAATAGTACATTATGAGACAAGTTAGCTTAGGTTGCTCATTGCACACAAGGCTGTGGGTTGCAGCCCGAGCCGCAGGCGAGGGCGTAACTCAGCCGAGTGTGCAATAAGCAAGAGCTCACGAGTTTCATACGACGTTTTCAACACATTTGCGAGGAAAAAACAAAGTAATATATCACAAAGCAACAAATATGGCAAAAACAAAATATGATAATTATGGGAAAAGGCGTGCATGTTTTCTTTTGTTTTTTTTTCACAGGCTAACGCAAGATTTTTTTGCGAACAAAGGGGTGAGGAGCATACAGCCTACTACTAATACTTCAAAATTATAATTTTAAGTGACAAAATGCAAATATTTTAATATTTTATAACAAACTATTGTAAATTATGAATAATTTGATAATAACTATATATTTATTTGACTTAATTAAGGACTTACACATTTATTTATTCCAATAAAAAACAAAAAACCGACTTCAAAAAACCTGCCTCTAAAAAAAGGAAGAAATAATATACAAATCATTAAATACGCATTATCATTGTTATAATAAAACACGTCAATTGAAGTCGGGTGGGGCTTTTAGGAAAAGTTAAAAGGAAGATTTTTAAATTTGAGATTTTTGCATTCACAATGCTATTTTTACACAATACTAAATAATATACTAGAAAAAATACGACTCGCACCAGATCAATACTTAGACGGGAATCGAACCCGCGACCTTTGGATATCCGGTCCAATGCTCTGACCGCTGAGCTACCAAGTCACTAGTGACATCGCCGAATTTCTTCTAGTATATCCTACTCTTACGCTGCAAGCCAGCGTTATTTCACCAATGTGAGGAATTACCTCGACATTCAATTGAAATATCTTTCCAGATATTTGGCAATCGATTAAGATGAAATAGCTATATAATTTTTAAATTTGAGATTTTTGCATTCACAATGCTATTTTTACACAATACTAAATAATATACTAGAAAAAATACGACTCGCACCAGATCAATTCTCGAACCCGCGACCTTTGGATATCCGGTCCAATGCTCTGACCGCTGAGCTACCAAGTCACTAGTGACATCGCCGAATTTCTTCTAGTATATCCTACTCTTACGCTGCAAGCCAGCGTTATTTCACCAATGTGAGGAATTACCTCGACATTCAATTGAAATATCTTTCCAGATATTTGGCAATCGATTAAGATGAAATAGCTATATAATTTTTAAATTTGAGATTTTTGCATTCACAATGCTATTTTTACACAATACTAAATAATATACTAGAAAAAATACGACTCGCACCAGATCAATACTTAGACGGGAATCGAACCCGCGACCTTTGGATATCCGGTCCAATGCTCTGACCGCTGAGCTACCAAGTCACTAGTGACATCGCCGAATTTCTTCTAGTATATCCTACTCTTACGCTGCAAGCCAGCGTTATTTCACCAATGTGAGGAATTACCTCGACATTCAATTGAAATATCTTTCCAGATATTTGGCAATCGATTAAGATGAAATAGCTATATAATTTTTAAATTTGAGATTTTTGCATTCACAATGCTATTTTTACACAATACTAAATAATATACTAGAAAAAATACGACTCGCACCAGATCAATACTTAGACGGGAATCGAACCCGCGACCTTTGGATATCCGGTCCAATGCTCTGACCGCTGAGCTACCAAGTCACTAGTGACATCGCCGAATTTCTTCTAGTCAGAAGTCGCGGAAGTCGGCGGTAAGATAAACTAGAGGCGGGCGGCGCGTAAATCTGACAAGATTGATGAGCCTCCCGGCCGCTCGCGATTAGCATACGGAACCCTCATTTAAGCTCTCACTCATACGGATGTGTATCACAAAATATTTAATGAAATACAGACTTAACGAGCGCTTCATGATGTATTTCATTATTATGTCTGTTTTTAACCGACTTCAAAACAAACAAAAAGGAGGTTCTCAGTTTGACCTGTATGTTTGTATGTTTGTTCGCGATTATCTCGCGTTTGGCTAAGCTGATTTCGATGCTGTTTGCAGAAAAGTATTTATTACATTTAGGAGAAGGTTTTGGTATTTTAACCGACTTCAAAAGAGGAGGTTCTCTTCTCAGTTTGACCCATATGGCCGCGATTATCTCACATTTGGTCAAACTGATTTTCTACCTAGATATCTAATACAAATGGTATACACTAAGAAGTTTTTTTTTTTAAAAAACAAAAAACTGACTTCAAAATCCTACGCTACCTCTAAAAAGCAAGAAATAATATTCAAATTGGAAGACAACTTTTTTTTATTCTAAAAGCCCCACCCGACTTCAATAGACGTGTTTTATTACAATGATAATGCGTATCTAGTGATTTGAATATTATTTCTTGCTTTTTAGATGTAGCGTAGGCTTTTGAAGTCGGTTTTTTTGTTTTTCAATCAATTTTTCATATTATACTTATTTGATTTTTAGGGTTCCGTAGCCAAAATGGAAAAAAACGGAACCCTTATAGATTTGTCATGTCTGTCTGTCTGCCTGTCCGTCCGTCCGTATGTCACAGCCATTTTATTCCGAAAGTAATATTAGGATTACACAGTTGAAACTTAGTAGGTAGATGTATTCTGTTAACCGCTTAACGATTTTAACACAAAAAAAAGATTAAGGGGGGCTCCCACATACATGGAACTGAAACTGAAAAAAAATTTTTCCTCATACCAATACGTAGATAGGTCTTCAAAAATGATATTGAGGTTCCTAAGACAATTTTTTCTCAAAGTCAACCGTTTGAAAGATAAACACAGCCAAAGTGGTAAAATGTGTGTCCCCCCCCTCTAACTTTTGAAATAGGTAAGTGAAAAATCTAAAAATATATATGTACGGCGCGTGGCCCGACACGCACTTGGCCGGTTTTTTTTTATTCTATTTGATAAAAGATGATAGACTCCTTTGATAAGACGGCAGGCGCTCCGCTCTAATACCTACTTGTTAAATTTTTATACGGTTGAGTATCAAAATATTTAATAAGCCATTTATTAAATTGGTTCCGGATTCGTCATGTTCCTGATTCGTCGTATTCCAGATCCACCGTATTGCAGATTCGTCGTAGTACGTACAATCGACCACAGTTGCGCTTTACCACTCCTAAGGTTATCTAAAAATGGTAAGTACTGTCAAGACAAAAAAAAATACTAGCGCGGTTTTATTAAAAAGTACTTTGGTAATTAGTTGGGATTTGGTTTGATTTTTGATTTTCCCGACGTTTCGGCACCTTTGCAGCTGCCGTGGTCACGGGGTTAAGAAGTGAATAAGACAAAACAAGATAAAAACTCTAGGTCTGATCTATACTTGTTTATAAAATAATATGTACCGACCTCCGATTGACTCGCTGAATACCTCGAAAAGATCAAATAACTGGAAAGGATGCCGCTAAGAAAGGATAAAAAAAACCAACGGTTATAACATATCTGGTTACATACCAACGGTTATAACTAGCTAAGTCTGAGTGAGATATATCTAAAATTCTAAATGAATGTAAGTCATAAACTTTGCAGAGGTTTTTTTTAATTCCCTAAGTATTTTCACAAAGCTCTCGTTACAGAGGTGGGTCTAATAAATTTCATCCATAAGTGGGAGACATTGAGAAATTTTCTCTCGATTCGCTCGTAATGCGGTGTAATAATGAATCACGCCGTATTGAGAGGGGGCGATCTCCGCTTCATGACAACGCCGGGGGAACCCACGGCCCACGCCACTTATTGGGCGGGCGGCGCAGTTTGGGAGCCAGGGGCCCTAATTTTGGAAAGACGGCGAGCGCTGTTTTCTACTGATTTTCATTCGACAGAGCAAAATCCGTATTTTCGAATAGCTCGTAAGTCAGTGGCACAAACTAATCTGATCCGGTGGTCAAAACTGGAACTAAGTGTTATTACGTTACGTACCTGTAATAGGTTACGCCGTCGTCTATAGACACATCGCCGTCACATTGTGCTGTTCGAGTGCCCCACAGCGCATGCGATAAAAATAAATTAAAAAACCCGCCTGCATAAAAAGACAAGTCAACTGAAAAGATGGAAACAACATTAAATATTAAAGGCAACATGTCGTAATAACCACAGAGGAAATAATCACTACTGTAATAACATGCAGTCGGAGGCATATAATTCAAATCATTCATAATGTCACTATCTTTATGCATGCCTCCGACTGCATGTTATTATGAAATGTTGCCTTTAATATTTAATCTTGTTTCTATCTTTTCAGTTGACTTGTCTTTTTATGCAGGCGGGTTTTTTATTTATTTTTTATAATAATCCGCCCAATAAGTGCGTAATTAAAAAACACAAATAAATAAGAGAGCGACCTAATAAAAACTTGTTAAAAAAAATAGGGCCCCAGTGACGTGATCACTTTTCACGGAGTGGTTCACTTAGCATAAAGCAGCGATTGTTGAAGCTTGTTTGTAAATGATGACGTACGTATCTCATAGGTTGCACCAAGTCTTGATACAACGCCTTGAAAATAGGTAATCTATTTAAGAATCGACGCGACCAAAAGTAAGCTTATAAACTTGCAAAAGTGTAAGCAGCTTACTCGAACGAAATAAATCCTAACGAAAATATGATATTTAAAACTTTTAGGAAAAGAAAACTTCATCCGAATATTAATTTTCAGATTCATCCAAAGGAAAGCGGCTAAAGTAACCGTTTAATATTTTTCCTAAAATATACTTACTTAGTTCTAAAAATCCTGTCTGGCCCTCCAACTAAGTTGGCGTAGTACGTAGGCGTAAAGAATTCGCGTGGGCGGTCATTCATCCGATACGGCACCGCAGCATAGTATACAATACATGAATAGTAGATATAGTACAACGAATTAATCATTGTATTTATAAAAAATATAGTCTTGTATGAGAATTTCGAATGGAGCATTTGCCACCAAGTATATCAAGACAGTCGAGTTCTGCTGGAGACAACGGGCAGCGCCTGCTTCCTCTTTGCAAGCTGTGCAATTTCTTGCTCAGTGGTTATTCAAACCCCGAAGTTTGCCCTTATCTTTATGGCGCGGCTCCTTTTTATTTAAATGTAATTTGATTGTCGATACACATGATGGTGACAATGAGCTCACAGCTAAAGGAGGCGCAACCAGACACTTTGTAGGCTGGCCTTCGCTCCGCCGGGAAACCAGCTTTCCGACGCAGGAGTTTTTAATACGTTTTTATTAGGTTGCTTTCGGGTTTCTTTGTTTGTCCGCTAAGTTTGCGAACGATTTTATACTAGCTTCCCGATGAGCTAAAGACTTGAAACTTTAAACATAGGTCAGATCTTGAAAGCAATGCAATATTATGGTGTTATTGAACTGATCTGATGATGGATGCGGAAGAAGGCCACAGGAAATCTATGATTTGACGATTTTTTTGAGTCTTGACGAGTACTTTAACGGGAGACGAGGTCCAGGGTCTGATGATGAAGCTGGAAGGTCATGCCAAATTCAATATTGAAATAGTGCAACCCCATCGAGTTTGGGTGTTATTGAACTGATCTGATGATGGATGCGGAAGAAGGCCACAGGAAATCTATGATTTGACGATTTTTTTGAGTCTTGACGAGTACTTTAACGGGAGACGAGGTCCAGGGTCTGATGATGAAGCTGGAAGGCCATGCCATAGGAACTCAATATTGAAATAGTGCAACCCCATCGAGTTTGGGCTCGTTTGAATTGTCTTGACAAGTACTTTGTTGGGAAATAGTTTCCAGGGTCTGATGATGGAGCTGGAAGAAGGACACAGGAACTCTTTAATAAAACCACGCCACCCCACCGAGTTTAGGCTTGTTTGAATCGTCTTGACGAGAACTTTTTTGGGAACTAGTTTCCAGGGCCTGATGATGAAGCCGGAAAAGGATACAGGAACTCTTTAATCAAACCACACTACCCCATCGAGTTTGGGCTAGTTTGAATTGTCTTGACGAGTACTTTGTTGGGAAATAGTTTCCAGGGTCTGATGATGGAGCCGGATGAAGGACACAGGAACTCATTCATAAAACCACGCTATCCTATCGAGTTTGGGCTCGTTTGAATCTTCTTTACGAGTACTACTATGTTGGGAAAAAGTTTCCAGGGTCTGATGATGGAGCCGGAAGAAAGCCACTGGAACTCTGTAATAAAACCATGCAACCCCATCGAGTTTGGGTTCGTTTAAATCGTCTTGACGAGTACTTTGTTGGGAACTAGTTTCCAGGGCCTGATGATGGAGCCGGAAAAAGGATACAGGAACTCTTTAATAAAACCACGCTACCCCATTGAGTTTGGGCTCGTTTGAATAGTCTTGACGAGTACTTTGTTGGGAAACAGTTTCCAGGGTCTGATAATGGAGCCAGACGAGGGGCACAGGAACTCATTCATAAAACCACGCTATCCCATCAAGTTTGGGCTCGTTTGAATCGTTTTGGGACAGATTGTGTTATTTTGTATGTAAATGTATAAAAAATATCTTCTTTAGAGTGAAAATTTAACTAAATCAACAATTTTCCTTTAAAACAAAGATTTCTGTTGTCTGTTAAGTCGATTTTTCTTATCAGTTTTCGGAAAAGTCGTAGAACAAAAATATGTTGTTGTTTATTACCTCTACATGAAGTTTTACGTCTTTAATTCATGATATTTCGCGTATGTGTCAATTCGCGTGTGTGTCATTTTGGGTATGACGTATCATTTTGCGTATGTGTCATTTTGCGTAAGTGCCATTTTGCGTATGTGACATTTTGCGTATGTGTCATTTCGCGTATGTGTCATTTTGCGTATGTCATTTCGCGTATGTGTAATTTCGCGTATGTGTCATTTAGCGTATGTGTCATTTTGCGTAATCAAAATGTGTCATGGATAATAATATGGATATTATAATTTATTTGATTGTCAGGTCAAATCACAAAATACATAGTAAGTAGGTAGTACAAGTGTCAAAATAACGTTGCATTTTGTCTGATGATTTGGATCAAGAATCTTATATTATGAATGAATGACACTAGAATATAAATAAATAGATTCTTGATTTGGATGATAATATGTAGGTACTCTTCTTCTTCTTTGCGTGTCGACTCATTTAATTTGGTTTTATACAAGGATATAAAAACAATTCATCTCGGAAATTCACATTGCATAACAACAAAGAAAATTTAAAAAAACACAACGATCAAAAGTGTTAGGTACTTACAGCCCATCTTTTTCATGTGTAATACAACATTTTATTTTAAATTGCCGACCGGTCTACATGCTCTGGGTCTACACGGTAACTTAAAGAAAAAAGGGTTCTACATGACTTGTCTGGGCGGTTATACACGCAACGTGACTAGGGTTTTTGTGAAAGACCCTGTCCACACGATTGAGCTCTTTCCTAACAATATTCACAAGCTTGATTTTCACGAAAATACGGACTCAATTGTGTGAGTACCTACAGTATGACGACAATGTTATGGATGGACATGTCAGACAAAATATTAAAAGATAAATCTGTATTCTTAACTGTTTCACTAGGGTGATTTTAGTTAATATCACCTTCCTGTGGATATGCATAGTGGTGAGATTTTTAAAAGGTAGCCGATGTGAATAGGCATGTATGGACCCTTCGCCACTGCTCTATTGTAGAAGTCGTACAAGAGTGCAGAGCATAGTTTGCTCCTAAGTTGGCCGAATATAATAATAATACGGGGTCCGCTTCCGTCTGCGCACTTTTTGGGGAGCGGATTCCCGGAATGTGCATCACACATTTCACATTATATTAAAACAGTCACAAAGGGCCTCTACGTGTTGGACCCATGTCCCCACGCAAGCCTGGCAAAAGGACCGCGCGGGCTTCGTCCCGAGAGTTTCCAGCCGATATACAATAATAATAATAATAATTTATTTAAGGGCATAAAAAAACCCATTAAACAGTCAAGTCAAATACAAAATAACATTGAATAATACTTACTTATTCGCAGTGTTTTTACAGTCAGCTCATCAGTTCATTTTCTCCAATGATATCAGAGCTTTAAATTAAAAAGGAAGGATTTTATGTCAAAAATCAAATGAGAAAAGACATATTGTAGTAACACTGCGTTCTGCTAAATGTATTAGTACTATTGAGTAAATGAATACCTTACGAGTACGAGGTTCGCTACTGGAACATGCTATTATGAGAATGTTAGTACATGAATTACTGATAAAATATATTCTATACTTAACCTAAGAACTGCCGATTTAAACGTTTTATTTTATCCTTATGAGGTGCGGCTGCCGGCGACCAGGTGTTTGCTTTGAAAACGCCCAACACTTGGCTAAAGAAGTGTAATAAGCGTAATTTTGATCACCACGCCACAATCGTAAAAGTGGAAATTAATATAGGTACCTATGTACCTAACCTTCACTATTGTTGCCTTGAATATTACAAGTGTTTAGTCACAACACGATCGTCATAAAAAGTTAGTCGAAGTGGTGGCCTATTAGAAATTTAGAACATAATGAATGAATACTCAAACTCCAACTGAAACTTAATCGCCTATTCTATTTTACAAAATCTCATTTGCAATAATGTTTTCACACACGTTTCTAGAATATAAAGTCCCACTAATCATTAATGATAGAATCATAACTCATGGCTCTGATAGCGGCTATCAAAGTTTAATGCTATTTTTTATTCCATAACACTGACAATCAAAAGCTATCGAAGTAATTGCTATAATTAAGACTAATAATCTAAACTACGATAATAACGGTACCCCTCTAGGTGTATTACTGAGAAGCTTTACGAGCTCACTAGACATCTAAACACGGCGCGGTTTTATTTAAAGTATTTTGGTAATTCGTTTGTGTTTGGTTTGATTTTTTCTGACGTTACGGCACCTTTGCAGCTGGAAAGGTACCGAAAGGTGCATGGTACTCCGTGACGATACGGCAGCTGCAAAGGTGCCGGATCGTCAGGAAAAATAAAAACATCAAATCAAATACCAACTAAAAATACAAAGATCCGCCTGCTGATAAAATTGGTTGCCTGTGTAGTGCGTGGGCGGTAATTCTTAAGACAAGGGGTAACGGTAACCCCGCATTGCCACCAACTTTTATCTGCTTCTGTGTTGCTAGATTCTTTTGAGGCTTAACAAACCTTTTTAGATAAATACACTTTCTTCAATTACAGTTTTATGAGTTTTGGCGCTTATTTTGATAAAAAAGTAAGTAATAGGTTTTAAATAATCTGCCTACCTTAATTGTATAAAACAAATGTTGCATAATAATTGCAACATTTGTTACTATAACTAAATGGAAATTAATTTTTCTCACTTATGCTCTGAAATCTTATCATTCCATTTGAAAAAGGAATGCGGGGCGTTCCACATTTCCGAGGGGGTCTGGTTCATCACATTCTAAATTTAAAATTCAGGCCAGGAATGAATTTCAATACTTACTTCCCGCACCAGCACCAGTGCGGGAAGTAGGTACAGTGCGAAGATGATCTGGGTGGTCTGCGGCAACTTCTATTTTTTGTTTTAGCTGTTCACAAAAACAAAAAAAGCAAAGGCACATTTGCACCATACAGCCATAACTTTAGTTCCTTTTTTCTGGCACGCAAGCCAACGACAAAAGACAGTTGATATTATAAAGGTAAAATTATTTAATAGGTACTATAATAACGATACAATAAAAAAAAATGGTGCGCACAGAGTATATTACTATAAGAATAAATAAATATTACATTGTATTGTACCAGATTTATCAGAGACAAATCCTCGAAGTAATCTTGAATTATGTACAGCGCCATCTACCGCCGAGAAGCGAAATGAGATGGGTTTTTGCTTCTCGGCGGTAGATGGCGCTGCACGTAATTCAAGATTACTCAGAGGATTTGTCTATGATAAATCTCATTTTTAATATTAATTAAATTTAATTAAGTTTCAATTGAAAAGTTTTTTATTTCCTCGCATTTCTTGAGAAAAGCACTATACAAGCCTTATTCTGGAAGCTACTTGCATTGCCTCGAATGATTGAAGCCCTCGCCTGCGGCTCGGGCTTCAAACCATCCTCGACAATGCAATCGCTAGCTTCCCGTTCACGGCTGTAATGTACTATTCCTTCTCCACCAATAAAACCGTACAGACTTATTACCTCAAAATAAAATCGTCAATAAGGAGGTGGCGCAGTGGTTTAGCGCCTGGCCCAGCGATTGCGGAAGTTAAGCAACGTTTGCATGGGTCGGTCATGGGATGGGTGACCAAAAATTTATTATCTCGAGCTCCTCCGTGCTTCGGAAGGCACGTTAAGCCGTTGGTCCCGGCTGCATTTGCAGTCGTTAACACCCACCAATCCGCATTGTGCCCGCGTGGTGGGTTATGGCTCATCCTCCTTACCACCCATAAGGAAGGCCTGTGCCCCCAGCAGTGGGGACATCAAAAATGGCTGATGGACAAAATCGTCACGAACAATATTACGTGATCTGTTACAAATAACTCGATATCGGGTACCTAGTCATCAATATTGCTAGTAAACATAACAGGAGTGGGTGGGTATCCCTCTCCTGAGCAAAAAGGAGGGGGTTGGTAAACCTCCTTCCTAATTAAACTGCCGTCTACCTCTGTGGCGAGCGCCGATAGAGTTCATTGATAAATTTCCTAGCTAATTCGCTAATGCAATAATGATTAGGGAAACTAAAGAGAGAAGGCCTGTTTTGTTTTTAGTGGAGACTCGGAGTAGATTTAAATTGTAAACAGAATTTTATGTAATAGGCCTGCTGGTATCCTCAACAAGTGAGGAACTAAAGTAGGTAGCTGTATAGTACGTTACCAACATTATTATTATTTTATTGCTAATGTGAGCAGCAAGAGGAGGGGAACGTAAGGGATGTTTTGAATGGAGTTAGCGGGTTGCCATGTATTTATGTACCTATGTAAATATTTACTTGTTTTAGTTATGGAATATCACTTATTTGGTGAAAAATATTATAAGTTAGTAATACTTATAATAACAAAATTACTGAAACTGAGCGAACTAATGGGCTGAGAAGTCTCTCACAATGTAGATTGAACGGGTTAATTGGTATCAGTCTTAGAGTTAATTCAACCAAGGGTTGAATGCTCTAAAGCAGGGGTCTCCAAACTACGGCCCGCGTGCACCAACAATCCAGCCCGCGAAAGCGGGTTGAATCGTACAACAATACTGTAATTTACAGTAAGTTGCAGTTGGTACGATGAGCTAGCTAGATCCTGGCCCTCGGGACTTCCTGGAGGAGCTAGTCTGGCCCTTATGCTAAAAAGTTTGGAGACCCATGCTCTAAAGTATCAGTACAAAAAACAAATATCATAGGTAGTATAAAAAAACAGAATTCAAAAATTGTAAATTAAAAGTAAAAACCATAAAGTATGTAAAATGAGGCCGACTTGGCAACAGTTATCTTATTAAAGCTAGAAACAGTTAACCATTAAATTATTTTCAAAAAAAACTATTATATTCAAAAAAAACTTGTTACTATTAGGGCGAATAACGTGTACGGTAGAAGAACTACCGCTTACTTAGTACCGCGGTTGATTAATCAACTACCTGCGGATTTCGTTGATAGTTTAACACAATCCAACCTAAAGGCTAAAATGAAGAATTTTTGGTTTGAGACCTTGAAATGCACCTAGTTTGCTCCTTGCTAAAGAATTATTATATATTTTTTGTATCAGCCTTTCTTTTTAAGCATAATTTATCACATTTTTCTTTATATGTAAATTAAGTATGTATATCTAACCCCAACGCGAGCATTCAACAGCGTTGTTATAAACCTCTGTGGATTTCTTTACGCTGTTAATAACAATTAATGTAATGATTTTTATACAATAATAAATGAAAAAAAAAAAAAAAAAAATTATAGGTATTGTAAACTATTCCACTCGGATATAGCAATTAAAAATTCATGATTGCTAATTAAATAATAGATAAAATACTTCCTTTCCACAAAAGTACAAAAACATTCATGTTTTTGTACTCTTGTGTATATTTAGTTCTCTAAATATACATACTTATATTTTACCTCAAATGAAACGGTTGTATTTTTTTAATTTAACAATACCACACCTACAGACTTCATAAACAAACAAATTTTGACCTTTTCTATCGATATGTAGGTACTTGTAAATTAAAAACAACAAGCTTCATGTTTATTTTGTGTTAAGACTGTTCTCTTATAAGACAAAGAATTCCTTTTATTCTCAAACATAAATTAGGTCTAATTACGAGAAGCCAAACAAACGTCGACGTTAACGAGGCGTTGATCTCAACAGTACACGATTCAATTAAGCATATAGCCAGGTGGAAAAAATATAAAGAAATACTGTACGTAAAAATACTGCCCCAAGCAATATTTTGCTCTTCGGGGAAATCGAAAAGAAGTGAAAGGAAGATAAAATAGATAATGCGCCTTCTATCGTCCCAATAGTTGGTTCTTGGGGCTTCGATTTGCATCTTTCTTTCCTAATGTTTAAAACTTTGTGTTTCTGTTAAGGCAACTTTCCTTTTTGAATGGACACTTTTTGGATACAAACTTCGGAACTTAACACTCTGTTACATTAGGTGACAAAAAAGCAAAAACAATCGAATCGTAGTTCATCTCACGGGAATAAAGTATGGAAAATCTGTGAAACAAATGAATGTACCTACTTAAGGCGCTGTAGGTAGTGAAACTAGATACATTTATTTTTATTACTCGTAAACCAAGTCAATATTTAGAAAAAGCTCATATAATAATTTCTTAAATTATCTGTAATATTTTTTGAATAACTCTTCAACAGTTTTCATTCTATCTGTAAGTTTTAAAATGTATAAAATTATATATTCTGTGTTGATACTGAAAGGTTTTACAGCTCACGGAGCCACTAGTCTTGGTAACTAAATAATTAAAATCAACTGTCAACATATAGTGGTGGCCAGCGATTTTCATACAAACGAGGTAACTTTGTAGTCTTGGTTCTCCGCCAGGGATTGACCTAGCTGTGATCTGATTATGGCTATCCAGGGAGTGAATGGAGGAGATTCAGATCGCTCTACACACCTAACTGATCTGATCAGCATTCTAAAAGATATAAGGATGTGTTTAAAAATACCGCTGAAAACTCAGATCCTTATATATCTTAAAATGCTGATCAGATCAGTTGGGTGTGCATAGCGATCTGAATCTCCTCCATTCACTCCCTGGATGGCCATCATCAGGTCACAGCTAGGTCAATCCTTGGCGGAGAACTATGGCTTCAAAGTTTCCTCGTTTGTATGAAAATCAGCTGGTTTCTTTAATTATGTGGCTACCACTGTATAAACTCCTTCACTTTAATAACAACGGCCAGCTAATCTTCCATATGTTAATAGACAGAATACATTTAACGAACCTTAGCGCGATAACTTTACGAAGAAGATTTAAGTGGGACCCTCAATTTTGGGACGAAAGATAACATATCTGGCCAGATTAATTACTCCAGAATTATTTATTAGTATAAGGCGGGTAGGTTATCAAGGGATATAGGGGTATAAAGGGGTATAGGTATAGGTATGTACAATATAGGTCGCCGTGTTATAATAGCCCCGAGTCGTCCTTTGTCATATTTCACACTCTACAAATTTGTTCAGTGCATGGAGCGTTGTTTATTCGGCTGTACTGTGGTAAGCACCCCACTTTGGCACATTTTTTATACTTTTTATTAATTTTGTTCTTTATGTCATAGTATAACCCTATGAATCACACTATCATATTTTTCATTTGGCTATTGTGCCGCTATATCACTGAAATATTTTGCTAATTATGCCTACATCAAAATGTACGTTGGTGTCTCCAAGTAGGGTTCACTTGTTTAATTTTACCACAATATAATTGTTTCCAATCTTCAAATTACCTTATGTTATTACTGAAAACATCGTTTAACAGCTGCCAAAATAACCTTACATTTCATGAAAATGAGATGCACAATAACACGGCATGTGGGTAAATATAACCTAATTACCGTTTGTGATCGACATACTGCTCAGATAGTGTAAATAAAGGAATCCTAACAAACTCTGAAGCAACTATGCCAGCTATAAAACGTAAACTTATTTTTCTTCCACTAGACAAATTCTTTATACTCGCATTTGTGTTTAAATAAATCTAGACAGTGCCAAGTCATAACTGTGGTTGGTAGTACTCTCCGGGATAGAGTTACGCCGTTGTTCTAAGGTCTCCCGGGAGTTATCACAATGTCCTCCTCGCAATTTGACGTACACGGCGGTATACCTAGGACGCGGCTCTAATAATAATGCGGAACACAAATGCATGGAGTAGAGTGGGAGATAAGATCTGCATTTTATTTATAGAAGTTCGCATAAAGAGTAGTGACTTACGCTGCTGGCGTGAAATAGCTTCTATTTTGAAAAGCATTTAGTAAATTTTACAATAACTGATTGGTATTATTTCAAAAATAAAATGTTGTAGATGTTTTTTCTATTCCGAAATAAATTATTATTACTCTATAACATAGTTTTGGATTTGTTATCGGTAAATGAGTTCATTTACTCTATTCCTTTTTGTCATCAATAATAATTATTGTGTATTTGACAAAATAATAAAAAGAAAAGCGATTTCGAAAAATCACATGTTTTTCATTAAATATTTAGCCCGAAAAGTCTGTTTAAAATAAAAAAAATATTGCGTGTGACGATTAAGAGCCGCCCGTCACATCGATTTCACAACATTCATCAACGATTTCGTACGATTTTATTTTACATAAGTACCTAAGTACCTTTACTTTAAAACATACCGTGAATAGAACGCCTGAAGCTAGCTTATGATTTACGAGAGTCTGCAAATTGACATTGCATTGTCACTTGCGCAACGTTAATTGGAAAATGTTTGGAACAGACGAATAAGCTCCATAATTCCAATCACAAAATTGAGCAGTAGCCTGACTGACTCGTCGATAGCTATTGGTAAATGAAGGTGACACGGGTGACACTAAACTTGATCTTTGACACTCTTCATTTCAATTTCTAAGTATCAAGTGGGTATATTGAAACTAATAGATGTAATTGACATTGAAGATATCTTAATTTACAATATACATCATTTAAAATTTCTTGGAATTAAAAGACCGATTTCGACTCTTTATACTTCTACTAGCTTCTGCCCGCGACTTCGTCCGCGTGGATATTAGAGAAAATTCAAAATCCTTAGGGAACCTTCAACCAGGATCTGACCAGCCATTTTTACGCATTTAGGCGGGTTCCTACCAAGGGCGCTAACTGGCGAGGCAAGACATTTGCCGCGTGTGGCGGGCCTCGCACGTGGCTTCCCGTTCCCGTCCCCGTCCCCGTCCCCGTCCCCGTCCCCGTCCCCGTCCCCGTCCCCGTCCCCGTCCCCGTCCCCGTCCCCGTCCCCGTCCCCGTCCCCGTCCCCGTCCCCGTCCCCGTCCCCGTCCCCGTCCCCGTCCCCGTCCCCGTCCCCGTCCCCGTCCCCGTCCCCGTCCCCGTCCCCGTCCCCGTCCCCGTCCCCGTCCCCGTCCCCGTCCCCGTCCCCGTCCCCGTCCCCGTCCCCGTCCCCGTCCCCGTCCCCGTCCCCGTATATTATGAATTTGGAACTACAGGCTATTCGCATTGACCATGAAGGTTTAACACCCCCCCGCAATGTGAACACCCTGTATCTTCCTATACCTATGTGCTCCAAAAAATATACATTCGACATATCAAAGAACAAACACCCTATCTATACTTTATACAAACACAATTCAAAATTAACATAATTATTTACACCTTACTATTTATTTATATTAGATTTAATAATATATATTTATATTATTTAGCAGTGGTTTGACAGACAGATAAAGAGTGAGTGACAGAGTCAATATTATGAATTTGGAACTACAGGCTGTTCGCATTAACCATGAAGGTTTAACACCGTCCCTGTCCCCGTCCCCTGGATATGCATGTCCTGGTCCAATCATGTCCACCGTGTTGGACTTCAAAATAAATGTCATTTTCGCAACCACCATTCCATGAAACCTCAAGAACGACATCCACATCGATTTTCATGTTTACTTACCCCATTTACACCTTAAGGGAGGATTTTCAAAATAACAAAATATGTGTTTGCCTATTTATTTTTAGATATGCTCCAACGAATTTTAAAGTTGTAATGTCAATTTTATATTATTTTTCAATACAAAATTTAAACCCCATTTTCACCCCTTTAGGGATTAAATCATGTCCACCGTGTTGGACTTCAAATTAAATCTCATTTTCGCAATCACCATCCTATAAAACCTCAAGAACGACATCCATATTGATTTTTATGTTTACTCACCCCATTTACCCCTAAGTGGTTGATTTTCAAAATAACAAAATATATGTTTGCCAATTTATTTTTTGGTGTGCTCCAACGAAGTTTAAAGTTGTAATGTCTATTATTAATTTGTAACTACAGTCTGTTCGCATTGACCATGAAGGTTTAACATCGTCCCTGTCCCCGTCCCCTGGATATGCATGTCCTGGTCCAATCATGTCCACCGTGTTGAAATTTGAAGATCCTAGCTTCAAAACTGAGGGACTTTCATACAAACTTTGATCCCCTTTTTTACCCCCTTAGGGGATGAATTTTGAAAAACCCTTTCTTAGTGCACCCCTAGACCTCATAAGGAACCCACGTGCCAAATTTGGAGTCTCTACACCCAGCGGTTTGGGCTGTGCGTTGATAGATCAGTCAGTCAGTCAGTCAGTCAGTCAGTCAGTCAGTCAGTCAGTCAGTCAGTCATTCAGTCATTCAGTTTACGATTTTATAAATATAGATAGTTTTAACACTTCTGGAAAAGTACCCGAAGCAAATGATAAGTTAACTAGGTAAGTCAGAACAGTAATCAACTCATTAGTACTAGCTTTAATAATCCTAGTGCTTAATCCATCAAAACCCTCCGAATTTGTGTTTTTTAAGGACCTGATGACAAACCTAACTTCGTCTTCTGTCATTGGCAGTAAGAACATAGAGTTAGACATATTGATGGATCCAAGATGGTTAGAAGCTCGTGCTTGCGTTTTTGAATTGTTTGATGTTGCCGTGTTTGTCAATTCAATGAAGTAATTATTGAAAGCAGTCGCGATGTCTTGAGGATCAGATATGTACTCATCTTTTATCCTTAATTCCGCAGCTCCGGTATCTAACTTTTTATTACCAATTTCATTGTTAAATAAAGACCATTTTAAAAGTAATGTTTGGTTTGTCTAACAACATTTTATACAATTTAATTACTAATATTAGACATTTTAAGTAGGAACTACGACACAATATTCTCGAAAGCATTCTCTAAGACTACTTTGAAAAATCATAATGCAAATGCAAGCTTTGTGAAGCTTCAACAAAAAATAGTATAAGCTTCATAATTCTATAATAAAAACTAGCAGTTTCTTTATTGTTTAAGCTAAAATACATCGTTTTATTAAGATGGCCTGACTAATTAATTTTGTATGTGGTTGGTATGCATGCATATTGTAGTACCACTGCAAACACAGGCCCGTATTCAGTTTACTGCGGTTTTAACGCTACCTTACTTCCAATCCTAGAGCAAAGTCGTTCGCTGGAATTCTAAAACTGTAGATCTGAAACTTCACCTGAAAATCTATCTCACATTCTCAAATGCCGAGTTATTCGGTCGAAATCATAAAACAAAAGCAAGATTCAACTAAAACTTCCTGTGTGATTGGTAGTTTTGAATATTTATTATGAAAAACACTTTTCTTAGATAACTTAGATTACAATGGCGGGCGGCCTGCCAACGTTTCATATATTTATGATATCATTTATAATACTTAACGTTTATTTATGAAACTTACACTATTATCATATTATGTAGCCAAACCATTAAACAAGCAAAAAGTATAAAAATGTTTTTTTTAAAGCCAATTTGGATAGAATCTTTATTCTAGAAGGATTAATAAAAATAAGAGACGTTAAATATGCTATATGGAGGAAGATGGAAGCAGAAAATATATTTAGTTTTTTGAGTATGATAAAGTACGGCTTCATTAGAAAGGGGTCGTCCATTAATCACGTGAGGCTCGCAAGGGGGGGGGGGGGGGGGTTTCGGAAAAAAACACCAAATATCACTAGGAGGAGGGGGGGGGGGGTATAGTGAGATATCACGTGTATTTATTTTTAAACCGAAAAACGATAAATAATAACGAAAAAAGATAATATTCTTAAATTATACTTTGTACCAAAAAAAATTACACGTGATTTTGGGTGGGGGGGGGTCTAAAACCTCACCACGTATCACCATGGGGGAGGGGGAGGTTAAAAAGTTGCTAAAAAACATCACGTGATTAATGGACGGCCCCAAAGTTGCGAAGCTTAAAATTGTGCAAAAGTTGACAAGTTTATCATATGTAGTTGCACTCTTGAGACGCATTAATTTTAGCGGGAGTTTTGTGCGATGAAGTTAAGTAAAATATTAGACGATAAATAGCTATTATTCAAATTAAAACAGATTATCCTATTTGATACCCTGAAAATGCAATTAAAATTAATCTGTCCGTACTTCTCTTGTTCAGTTATCAATTTTTGACAGTTCTAACATGATGTTATTATTTAAATAATTTGTATTTCAATAGAGAGTTGGATAAGATTATGTAAAAGGAAAGATCGTTGTTGTTTTCAAACTAAGCTGTGGTAAAATATTCACAATTATGAATCTACTGAGCTTTATATTAATTTTTAGCTCTGTGAAAGATCAAAATCAAAGAAAACGTAAAAAAGTATTAGAAAATTTCGCCACTCCCACTAGCGACTCGGTAGCATAATAAAATTGGTTAGTGCATTGGGCCGGAATCCTAAGGGTGCGTGACCACGGCCGATGCAACTTGGTCGAAACGTCGGGATAAGGTAGGTGTCCAACACCTATGTTTAGTTTAAAAACGCGTTAAAAACCTGTGTTCCTAATCTAATAAAAGTAAAGTAAATAGAATAAAATTATTTTACATACAAACTACGTGTCGCAAGTACTCAAACATAAACATTGATACATTGTATGGAATGCAGTTTAATTTTATATTTTACTGCTTATTTTAAATTTTACGTCTAGAAAGTTTTTAATTTGAATGGATTGGATTTATCGTAGGTAGGTTTAAAAAAAAAATATTTCAGTGTTCAAAATCTATTTCAGTTCGGTTTTGCTCCGTACGTGTCAATTACCTCAGTTTCAACTTAAATGAACCCTTGGTTAACAGTTCACTGACTCTCGAGCATAACTTCTATGAGAGTGACGTATACAGGACGTCATACGCTATAATTAACTACAATACAGCTTTGAGTGTAGCGAATGGAAATGTCAGTAAGGGTCACGAGATATTACGATGTTATGGGTGACACAATTAAAGGATTTATATTTTATTTATATCTACTAACACCGTTTTGCTACGAAGTGGCTACGAAGTTTTCTACGCCGCTGCGTATATATGAGACGCAGGGGTCCCAGGTTAGATTCCCAGGGGGGGTAAAATTTGTACTCGGTTTGGTTGGTGGTAGGGCTTATTTCAGGTTCGCCTAGCTAGCTTCCACCATCTTACCTAAGGCTAACGCCATAACAACAATTTAATAATGGTTGTGTTCCAGTTCTTCAGTGATGAGGATTCCGGGTGAAGTGCGCTTCCACCTTCAGCCTTATCGTCACTTAACATCAGGTGAGGTGAAGGCCAAGAACTATCCCGTCGTGCAGAAAAAAGGTACTTACCTTTTCGCTGACTATTTGGTGATGCAGTCCTAGCAGTTTAACAAAAGTTATGGAAAAAACGCAGGTGACAACATATAACAATGGTTTACAGGATGATTTCATGTAAATAACATTGTTCTGTAAAAAATTTAGTCAGTAAAATATGAAAATTTCATTAAACAAATCATGAACCTTCGTAAAATAAATGTGCTTAATTTATTAAGATACATATGTATTACGTATACAGTGTTTATATTTGGACTTGATTAATTAACACTTTTATTTATTCGCAATCCCAATTTTGCCATCTGGTTATCGTTATAATATAACGAAATTCACATTCCGCTTACGAATGCGTAGGCATATTGCGAGGGCGTAACTCAGCCGAGTGTGCAATAAGCAAGAGCTCACGAGTTTCATACGACGTTTTTCAACACATTTGCGAGGAAAAAACAAGGTAATTTACCATACAGCAACAAATACGACAAAAACAAAATATGATAATTATGGGAAAAGGCGCGCAGGTTTTTTTTGTTTTTTTTTTCACACGCCCAACGCAAGAATATTTTGCGAACAAAGGGGTGAGTGAGCATACAGCCTACGTCAAAATTATAATTTTTTAAGTGATAAAATGCAAATATTTTAATATTTTATAACAAAATATTGATAATAATAAATATTTGAATGACTTAATTAAGGGCTTACACATTTATTTATTCCAAAATGTATATGAATTTTCAGCAGCATAAAACCTCTTTGTTGTTACAAAAAAAAATAACTGTATTACCCGGCTAAATTGGGAATGCTCTGTTTACTCGCATAGAACTTGCAGTATGTACCCACAGCCTTGTGTGCAATGAGCAACCTAAGCTAACTTGTCTCATAATGTACTATTATTAAATCCTAGTTACTATGTAATTTAACTTTTAAAAAGTAAAATATTTAATAAAACACAATTACATAATAAAATCAGAAGTGAGCTGTCTCCTTTATAGGGAGTCCTGTCACAAAACAACCTGGCAAATTAAACAGTCTAATTTATAGTTTTAATAGTAGTTTATGATACTGCCACATAATGAGGGGTATTAAAACATGAGTGTGTGTTTAAAAACCGAGCCGCAGGCGAGGTTTTTAATAGTATCACACGAGTGTTTTAATACCTAGTTATGTGCAGTTTCATACACTACTTTATCTACACCCATACGAGCAAGTGTGTTGAAAATACATTTACCAAGACAGTATAATATAAATACTCAAATTCCAAGGACAAATCCATCTTCATAATAAGACAAGTGCTTACAAAATAAGTCACCCGAATTTTCTTTTTAAAAGCTAACTATAAACCTAGCAGTAATGGGACAAAAATGATAAATGATAGGAATAATAAATGAGACTTATAATGAATTAAACAAAATTACAAGTCATTGTCACGCAACTGCAAAAAGTTGGAAACTTACGGAATAGTGTAACTTCAATAGTAAAATACCTAGTCTTATAACATTAATTATTTGCCCAATGTAGGTGAACTTGTGTTTACTAACCCCCTTACTAATAAAAATTGTATAGCAGATGTATAGCTACACAGTGCTTTGTCACTTTCTTTTCAATGTCAAACTCAAACAGTTTGACAGAGAGTAACTTACAATCTTTAATGGGTAGGTAGTTTGAGGAACTTTACGCGCATTTTATGTGAAAAGTAGTAGGTAACTAGGTAATACGTGAAAATAGTTGCAAGGCTGCAATTATTTTCACGTTCGTTCATCAATGCTTGTAATGCATGCATTTTCGCTACGGAGTCTTAATTGGTCAGGTCCAGGCTTAGAGCAATGCGGGCTTCCCGGAAGCCGCGTTGCTCTAAGGGTCCAGGGGTTACCTTTTGACCACCTTTCCAATTTTTCATTTCTTATGTATGACATGATGATTAAAATGAGATTTTGGTTATTGGATTTTTAATACTTTTCTTGTTTAACTGTGGTGTGTCGTCATGAAAACGTTCGCTAGCCTGATTGCAAGTGGGCAACAGCGGCGGGCACCCTGCCAAATGCTAATTTTGGTCCCGTCCGCACCCATTTTACGCTCAGACTTTTGACTTGACGTAATAATTACCGAGAGAAACTTACAAATTACCATTGAGCTTAGTGGTGAAGATGTTTGTTTATTCAGTGCTCTACCAAATGATTCAGTGTCTCCCGCGTATCTCGCAGAATGGTATATTTGTACAAAGTACCTCTACCGGAGGGTAGTGTCACGGACGTAGCTGCAAGGGCACATATTTTGTTTGTGATTTTTATAATATATACTTAATGTGACGTTTAAAAATATAGGACAGTTCAATTACTCAACAGGTAGAGAGAGAGAGATGCTAGGAGTAGCATGACCTCTGATATGATAATTAGCGATTTATCGCTTTTATCTGCCAAAAGACCTTTGCACCTTTACGGACAAGTGCTGACATTTTTGCATTAGTAGGTAATTGAGACTGGTCCAATAAAGGAAGGTTCTAAATTAGTCGATATTTTAAAGTTTTGTACTGTAAAAGTCATATTATATAGACTAATTCTACGATTTCTGATAAATAACCTTGTTAATATTGGTTCGAATCAGGTATACTTAGCGACTAATTCGATTCTTAAATTGGGAAGATGTAATAATAGTACATTATGAGACAAGTTAGCTTAGGTTGCAATAAGCAAGAGCTCACGAGTTTCATACGACGTTTTTCAACACATTTGCGAGGAAAAAACAAAGTAATATATCACAAAGCAACAAATATGGCAAAAACAAAATATGATAATTATGTGAAAAGGCGCGCATGTTTTTTTTGTTTTTTTTTTTCACAGGCTAACGCAAGTATTTTTTGCGAACAAAGGGGCGAGGAGCATACAGCCTACTACTAATACTTCAAAATTATAATTTTAAGTGACAAAATGCAAATATTTTAATATTTTATAACAAAATATTGTGAATTATGAATAATTTGATAATCATTATATATTTATTTGACTTAATTAAGGACTTACACATTTATTTATTCCAAAAATGTATATGAATTTTCAGCAGCATAAAACCTCTTTGTTGTCAAAAAAAAATTACTGTATTACCCGGCTAAATTGGGAATGCTCTGTTTACTAGCATAGAACTTGCAGTAAGGTACTAATTTAACTTTGTAGGGTTAATTCTATTACGAACTCGTGTTTTATATATTATTGCACGCGTTTGTTATAGCTCGATTTATGGCCCTAAAAGCGGTGTATTAGGGCTCACTTTACGAGCAAGTGTGTTGAAAAATAGTTTTTAGTTTATATTCTTTCCCCCTTACTAATAAAGATTGTACCTAGTTATAGCAGATGTATAGTTACACAGTGTTTTGTCACTTTCTTTTCAATGTCAAATTCAAATAGTTTGACAGAGAGTAACCATGTGTAACCATACATCTGCTCAATCTTTATTAGTAAGGGGGTACATGTGAACGCAAGTTCCATAGTTTGTTTAAAAAAATACAAGTAGAGATCCGAAAATAAACAGTTTGCTTTAAAACTTACAAGTTATTCAATTGGGTCACCGTTGTTTAAATGCCATAGTTGTTTTATGCAAATAACCTTGCCAACATTATGAATCCAAATTTTATTTAATTATTACCTTAAATAAGCAGCAGGCAACGAATAAGTATGAAGCTTTATTTGTTGTGGGAAAACAGATATTCAAATGATCGAAAAACATTTGTTTTATACAACTTTATTTAAAATGTAATAATATGCTTTGTTTTTTTTACCCCCGGTTCCTATAGTACTTATACTTATGTATATTATATCACCGGATAGCGATCCGTTTTGCTTACGGACGGTAGAATTCGTTAGAATCTGTCAGAATTTTACCGTTCGTAAACAAAACGGATAGTTATTTTATTTATTACATAAATGTTCTTCGAATTAAAGCATAGAAGCTTTCTACAATGATAATACTCAACGATATGCTTTAAGATGTATTAAAAGCACCTTTTTTCGGAATCTTCAAGGTTTCAATGATTCTTACCTCAAAATGTACTTTTTAAATTTGAGATTTTTGCATTTACAATGCTATTTTTACACAATACTAAATAATATACTAGAAAAAAAAAATACGACTCTCACCAGATCAATACTCAGACGGGAATTCGCGGGTTCGATTCCGGTGATTGTTCCTATATATGGTGATTTATTGATCTGGTGCGAGTCGTATTTTTTCTAGTATATTATTTAGTATTGTGTCAAAATGTACTTTTTGACTTCTGTGAACATCGCGCGAGACGATGAATGAATGAATGAATGAATGAATGATGCGCAGACACACAGACCTATGTAGGCAGACAGAACACAAATTCGATGTAAGTGTGTGAGAGAGACGTGTGGTGAGGTACAGCTACGCGTATAGTGGCTAACTTCACAGTGGCCAATAAGATTGAATTGTAAGGTCTATCCCCACATATCCGGCCTATCCGGGCCGTGCCGACTCCGAGGCCCATTGGGCGTCTCTATGTTCTAATCTAAAGGACCTACCTACAGTGTATTTTAAACTACGGATCATGAACGAAGCCGCCGATGACGGAGCTCAACGTTTATTTGTTTCACATACAGAATCTTAGCACGACCAACGTAACTCGGGCCCCTGACACGTCACGGCCCTGATATGTGTAGATAGACCATTATAGTATGGCGTAAAAGACAAACCAAACCAAATCCAGAAAAGGAGGTTTTTTTTTTGCATTTCGAGAGTGCCACCTCACATTTATGAAATGGCAGGCTTAGAGGCCTAAGGACTACCAAATAACCTCGTATAAGTAGTTTCTAAAAAACCCTTTAATAGGGTTTTTTGTTTGTTATTTTAAAAAATGAAACCTCATGATGCCATTCTGATATTTTATTGAAGATGTAGGTACAATTAACTTATTGAAAAAAAGTTATGAAAATATTTACAAGGATTGTATATAACATTAAGATTTAGTTAATACTTTAAAATTGATTTAGTGTAAATACAATTTCAATAAATAAAAATATGAAATTTGAAATATAGTCTGAAATTTCAATCTAATGATAATAACAGATAACAAACATACATGACTGAAATTAATAAACAATTATTCTACAATAAGCACTAGAAATGATAATTTCAAAAAAAAATATTGCCCTAATAAAAAAATACCTACGCCTACGCCATAACGTGCACAACATTTAACAGTGATTAAAATTAACTATCATCTATCGAATTAGTTTCTAAACAAATGGAATATCTTAACTTCGAAAACTTATTATTACTCTTACAATGAAAACTTAACTAATTTCAATATTATTGAAAACTTTGATATGCTTGATATTCTTGTCAGTAGCCAAGTTGTTGAAGAAATAACAAAAAATAAATAGATTAAAATACGAATGTTTCATTTAAATATCACGACCGTGCAAAGTCGATTTATCTATTCTATTCCTAAAAGGAATCGAATATAAAAATCAACAAGTTAAAAAATATGCTAATTAAATGAGTATCGTTCTCCTGAGATAAGATTCTTGGCATATGCCTTAATATGTATGCCTTAACTTTATTCAGCACAGTAGTGTAGGCAAAAAAAATGGCAAATACTTATTCAGATTAATTTTTATTAGTTGTTTATCTGTGATTATAAAATCTTGTAAAAAAACTTTTTAGTAAACATGTATTAATTACTAGATTATTTAATTATTAATTATGTTTTCAACAACTTGACACCACTTTATGCAGCGTGTGCAATAGTCAATGGTGTAATTATGTTACCTATTAATTACATTTACTATAAAGGGAATATTACATTATTCACATTTCACAATGTCCGTGCTTAATTATGACGGGATTATAAAACATATAAATATTCGTTGATCGAAAATTGGATTGGAAGCAAATACTTTAAAAACAGAATTTGCTCTTGCTTCAGGCACAATGGGAGAAAATTCCGTGGGTATTATTACATGCTTTTTCTGTGGAAAATGTAACAAACAAACATAAATATTTTTCACAGAATTAAAAGAGACAGTAAAGCGAATTTCGTTGATTGGCTTGCGGTTTTTCTCAAAACTACATTGGATGACATTGATATAAGACTGGATTACATTTGTATGTTTTGCTCACGTAAGTTAACTTACGTAATTAACTTACGATTAATTTGCAAATGTAAACGCTCTTTGTAAGTAGCTTTTCAAAATTTCTTACTATTTGCGTTTATCACCGTAAGTTACTTTACATAAGTTTTACGTAAGCAACTTACAAGTGTAAAGGCGGCCTTAATTTTTAACACGTAAAATTGTAATCAAAATCCATGGACTTTTCTCTCGCTGCGCTTCCATTTTTGATGCAAGACAAAAGTGCTGATGTTAGGGTGGTCAGGGCAAGCGATCGTGGCCTCTGTCTTACGTGGCCTCTGGCCTATGGACATTTTATGCTAAATAGGTATTACTTAGACTTAACTAACTCTTCAGTCTTGAACGTTACGATACTTAAATAGAATACTCCTAAAACCCGCGTCGAATTATATTAATATCTCTCCACATAATAAAATTAAAATGTATCTACTTAAAATTTAGCTTGTAAACATATATTTTTAACATCACACTCGTTAAAAAACGTTCCACAGAATATTGTTGTGAAAACACACATTTAAGAGGCAGACACATAGATTTAAACGTTGTTCTAGTCTAATAGATTAAAAATTTGGATCTATAAACAAGAACATTTTTAACGATATTATGCTACGAACGTTAAAATGTCAATAAATTGATTTGAACTTGAAAAATATGATTATGAATATCTAAGATAAGGGAAAATCTTGTCTACTAACAACCAAAACACATAGAGATAAGACACTGCACGAGCGAGACACAACATCTAAAAGGAGTAAGCGAATTTACAACATTCATTCATCACTTTTTACAATAAACCTATATCTATATTTTTCTATTATTATATAAAATGATTACTCTTAAAAATGAAATCACAAACAGTTAAAATATTTCAATCTGTATAATAAATGTTGTATAAAGGTTGCACACGATACTTAATTACATATATAAAAATATATTGCTCAGGGTTCCAGTGGGTCGGTCTTAAAAATCAGTGCGATAAAAGTACATGTGACTTATTAGTGTTCATGATGGTAACTCAATAGACGCTTATTTGCCTACCTACCGTAAATAAATTTATTTTTTAACTCTTTACTAAGTTCTGTTGTTCCCTTATCACTTTCACAAATGGTAGGCAATTAAAACTAAAACAGAAAGTAAAACACAAAGAAATTATTCACGTTCCTTAATCATTTTGGAAATGAACTTTTAATTACGCGGCAAATAAATAAATACCGTATTTACTTTTGATGTCTTAGTCTACAATACGCTAAATGTATACATAAACGATTTTAAAAAAACTTATAGGCTAGTGATATTTTATTGATATGTAAAAGTTACTTTGATATGTATTCGATTACAATCACATAGTGCGTCCATCTCGATTAGTTTTAAGTGACAGTGCATAACTTTAAAAACAACAAGAAGTCTTTATTGTATGTTTGGTTTAGGGTTAAAATTAATTACATAAAAACCCAAAGATAAATGTGTTTTAGCTATTTATGATATTGTAATTAAACGGAGGTTTATTGTTCGCTTTGTTCGATCTTGTTGTTATGTCTCTATTCATTTGTCTATAAGTATTGCATTCACATTTAAAAAAGTCACAAAATGTCCCGATAAGCTTTGGCAGTTTCAACAAAGGATATCCCATTCCCATTTAAAAAAAAAGTAAACGACAGTCACTTGTTTGTAGCGACTGTTCAAAGCGTATTTTCCAGTTATGCACTGTCACCGCACCGTCAAGTATACGTCACTGACTACTTCAGCCAGTATTTTTTTTAATCTTCCGGCCAGCCAAGGTCTTCTCCAACGAGGTCGTAAAACCTTTGATTGTGCTGGATGAAGAACTTCCTTAGCTTGGTGACGACGGCAGGGTCGACTCGTGGGTGCTTCCGTCCTTTAGTTTCCCGGAGGCATTTGTCTGTGGTGTCGTTACGCAAACAGTAGAACCCCTTCGTTTCATTAAAGTAGAAGTTTTTTCTTCCTGTTATGACAAATTAGAATCGATTGATGTGATGTAGTTCGTTAGCAATTTGAGTCTTACAAGACGAAGAGAGAATTGTGGTTAAATTGACATAATATTAGTGAAGTATTATGGTCCAAATATATGTACGTGATCTTTTGACGTAAAAATCACATCTTTGGTATTTTTTGTTATGATGAATAATGTTTCTGAAGGGCTGCAGGCGACAGAAGGTGATAGAGATACGGAAAAATACGGTGCCGAGTTCAATTTAGTAATGAGAGTGACGACGTAACCATGATCTCACCAATTTTATGTTCCAGTCCAAGGAATTTCTCTATGCGCCTGAGCTGTGGCACCGGGTCTTCAATCAGCAGGTCACCATTCACCACCAGAATCTGTTCCCGAGGGAACACTTCCAGCCACCGATGGAGATACGCGTGGTATAACGATATTGCTATTGGCCTGTAAAAATTTAACGCCATTAAAATCCACTACATTATAAAAATAAATGAAAATAAAATTACAATAATGGAGATCAGAGATTTTTCTGAAATACTCGGTATGGTTCGCGGACGATGAGGAGCAGTCGCACTGAGGGGAGTAATTAAAGATGGACGTGAATTGTCTTTCAGCGAAAAGGTCATTCTGATAGAGAGGGGTTAATTCGTCATATACCTGTACGCCACATTGATGGATCCATCCGGAGAAATGGCCAGATTCTCGAATGGCTTCGCCGCGTCAGGCACCGGGTGTGCCGGCAGCGCGGGCTGTGCGGGCGACGATGGCGTGGCGCGGCTGCGCAGCTGAGTGTAGTCGGAGATGGCCCGGGTGACTGGTTCGCGGACGATGAGCAGCAGACGCACTGACGAGTTCATTGCTCGTACTCTTTCTGGTACCTGATTCAAAATAGCCGTGGTTACCGTTCGTCGAAATTGTTTATAGAGTTCCTCTCCTAGGCATGTAGCTATATATATTCTTCCGTGGATCAAATCTATCATTATAAAAAATAAAACAGCTGGTAAAGTGGTTATACAGTTTAGATAAGTTTGATAAACGTTGAGTGAAAAAGTAATAATCATAATCACTTCGTTTTTTAAATTCGAAAATCGTACAGTAAATAAGCATCACAAAGAATGAAGAAATTATACGTTAATAAAACCTCACCTCAGGAGTGACGAAGTAACTCGGGCTTTTCTCAATGGTGATCTGCCCTTTGAACGACAATGGCATCTTGCTTCTGTACCACTCTAAGCCAAGCGCGTAGTTCTCGTCCCGGTCGAAGAAGTGGACCTCTCCTGAAGCCTTCTGAACCATGGGGTGGAGGTACAGCATTTCGAGCAAAGCCCTTGTGCCGCATTTTCGGACGCCGATGATGAGAGCCTTTAAAAAACTCAATTTGTCAATAGTGGAATTATTTATAGTCTTCATTTTGTGTGACAAACACTTTAAGACGAATGTATGAAGAGAATGAAGAGTCGTTGGCTGTTTCGTAAAGATGTTTGTTGTATGATGTTTTAAATAAAGTTGGATTCTTTACCTAAAAGCCACTTGGCTTTTAGGTAAAGAATCCAACTTTAACTTTAATGTAATACGTAAGTAATAAGTATACAGAAGTGAAAAAAGATAGTTGAGAAAAGTATCCCACCATCGCCCATAAAACGCAATGGCTGCGGGGTATTATGAGATATTCTCAGATAAAAGTCCGATATTTACTCTAAAGAAAAAACATGTACCTAGGTATCTCTTTAATTTAAGGTGCAGGTGCCTGCATCAAACTTTAAACTGTAAATTATTCCAAAACTTGTACAGTGTATTTCAGATTAAAGTTACTCAATTTAGGTACTCGGACCACTCTCGACGATAGTAGTCAGTTGTTTAGAAAGTCAGCTGCAGTCGTAGCACCTCGATTTAAGTTTCCCCAAATAGAATGCATCCGAGAACTCGCGAATAGGAAAACTAGTTTTAAATTGACTCGTGAATTATGTAAGCACTAGTTAGACATCTAAATTAAAACCTATTCTTCTTCCCAAAACAGACGTTTTCATTAGCAGTCACGAACAACTTTCAGAATTTAAAAAAATACACGGACCCTTGTCATATAATGTTTTAGGGAATGAAAAAAAGCTTTATATTAAAAATCACTTTTATTGGTAGTTACATAACGGGAAGGGTTAAATGCGGACCTCTGATACACATGCTACGGACCCCTAAAGGGTTCGTGGACCACATTTTAAGAAACTCTGCTAAAAAGTCTAAAATAAAGCAGAAACAGCCTTCTTTACTCGAATGGAAGTGCAAGAGATAGTCTCACTGCTTTTTATATTAGACGAGTAAAGGCCCTAAACCAGCCCCACATTTTCTGATTCAACCCGATTTATGTAATCTTAAAACCCCATAAATACTGGATCCACCCATGAAAGGACTCGCAAGTATAATAGCGTAATAAAATATTCAATATCAGTGGCCCTATTTTTGAATCCTTCGGCTGGCATCGAGCGCTCTTTACAAACTTATCTGACCCGGTGGCCAAAACGGGAACTAAGTGTTATGTGTTATTATTACATACCTATTGTTACCGTTACGCCCCGTCGCGTCGTCGTCTATAGACGACAGCAACGCTGTCACTGAGTCAGATAATTTAATTAAAATCAGTGCTTTGCTTTACTTAAAGCAAAGATATCACTGAGTTTTTGCCTTTTTCTGTCGATGCGGCACACAGTCTAGTTTTTTTTCTTCTTTATAAGTTATGTAGTCAATTATCATCTGTGTACGTATGTGATGGAAATAAACGATTTATCTATCTATCTATAATTTTATAAAGAGCGCTTGACGCCGGCGAAGGATTCAAAAATAGGGCCCCAGACTGTAAGGACATAAATCCAATGGTTTGTATATGTATATTCCTAGAAATGTGGTTCCTAGATCTTAATCACAGATTAAATAATATGCCTCAATGTAGCAGGGGATTAATGACGATTCTTAAGTGATAGGTACCAACATAAGCCAAAAATTAGGTTTCAAATAAACAACAGGCTGTTTATATTTCATAATTCAAAGCACTATAATTTATTCCTATTGAAAGATTGTGAAATAGGGTTTCCGTGCAAGGAATAAATTAAGGCAGGAATTATAAATACGCCAACCAAGCAGCGGACTTTAAACCTTAATTACTAATTAACAATAATCAACGATTAAGCAATTATTATTAGCTCGGTCAGTGCTCGTCTCGGCCGGCTAAGAATTTTCAAAGACAAACACTTTTTCCACTACAGATTATGCAGAATTGAATTAGGCCAAATAAAAAAATAAGTGATTGGAAAGAAGAACAAAAATAATAATAAATAGCGTTGTTTAAATATTAATCATGAAATAAAACACTTTTAACGGATACTAGCGCGGTTTTATTGAAAGTACTTTGGTAGTTAGTTTGGTAGTTAGCTTCAGTTCCCCGTGACCCCGGCAGCTGCAAAGGTGCCGAAACGTCGGGAAAATAAAAAAAAATACTAAATACCAACTAATTACCAAAGTACTTTCAATAAAACCGCGCTAGTATCCGTTACAAGTGTTTTATTTCATGTCTAGTGAGCGCGTAAGCTTGAGAAGTGAATAAATATTAATCATTTTCATTTCATTGAGTACTAAAATTCGGTATGGGAATTGGCATGTTGACAAAAAACCTTGATTATACAAAACGTGTGGTTTTAAAATATTGTTATTTGGTTTTTGAGGCGACGTAAACAAAACACAGCAAAACTATTGAAAGCTCTTTTTCTGAAATAAATAGTTTCTTTTAGAGTTTGCCCCCTACTTCTTCGTTAATAATAAATACGGACACTACACTATTTCCCTTGTAACGTTTCTTTATAATAATTAATAACTACGAAAAGGACGTTGTGATAAATAAGTACCCACAATGAAACCAGTCGTTTAATTTACGACATTTCGTGTCTAAAATAAAGCAAACTCCATTTATTGTTTTCTTATCTGCACGAGTTTTAATTCTAATGGTTATATGCCTTTTAGAACAAAATTATTTACGGCGGCGTAGACTACATTTCATTAATTACATTTTGTAAGCAATTGAATTGAGTTATCCTGGGTAAGAATTGAAATATATTTTCAATGGGCTTCCTAAAATACTTTGATATTTCAATAAATTTTATGAACTTATTTGCTTAGCGGTAAGCGGGTTGGTTTTCTGATCGCTATTTCGGTGGAACCATGTCTCACTCTACAGGCTGTTTCATATAACTACCCGTAAAATGTTGTTTTTTATTTGTATGGAAAACTGCAAAGTGACAACCCTGGACACAAACAGACCATTGTTTTCGGTAATCAATCAAACACAATTTAGGTCTAGGGTTGTCACTTGCAGTCAAAAGTCAAAAATATCTTTATTCAAATAAACTTAATTATTTAGTACTTTTGATCGTCTATATATTTTCCTACCACCCGTTCCAGACTTTTTTTAACAGACGGACGCAAGAAACTTAAACAAAGAAACTTCAAGTTTATGATGAAAAAATTTTTTTATTTCAAAACGGTGGGTTTCAGGGTTTTTATAATAATTTTCCCGGGTTATTTGTACCCTATTTACCATATTCGGATTTAGGGTTTTTTTGTAACATGTTGATGTATATAGTTACAGGATAAGCTTAATTTGTACAAAATAAGTGATATAAAATGCGAGTTTGTACAAAATAAGAGGTGATTATGTACAAAATAAGCGCCAAGTTTGTAAGTGGGACGCTATTTGAGGTGCCATTTTTGCGTGCTGTTTTAGTTCGTTAAGCGTTATCTAGGATATTCTTGATCGAAGGCAGACAGCTATATACATTTTTATGCAATGTCTGGCGCCAATAATTTAAAGGCACGCTAAGAATTTGAATTAAATACCTGTGGTAGTCTCCGTGCGGGCCGCGGTTGCTTCGGTGGCCGCACCCGCTTGCGCAGCGCCATCGGGTGGTTGATGGTCCGACTGTTGCTTTCTTGGTTCTGGAGCAGCTTTCGGTTCTCACTTGCTGCCGACACCATGCTTGCTGCCTAGTAACCGAAACGACAGTTTCAGACTATGTTGATATTTGAATCATAATACCGTAGCTAAATAGGTGGCACTATCTTATAAACGCGGAAGTCCGTTTCTTTGTTTGTTTGTTACGCCTTCACGTCTTAACTACTGAACCGATCATCATGAAATTTTGCATACATTGTCAGGGGTACAGTGAAGAACATTTACGATACCTTTCATCCAGAAAAATATACTGTTCCCGAGGGAAACCAAAAAATTTTTCCACGCAGACGAAGTCGTGGGTCGAGATATTGTCGCTAGCGTCAATATAAGACAAAATCAAGGCAATATCAAAATAAAAAATATATAACAAAAAAAATAAAAAAAATAAGTAAGTAGTCAGTTTTTATGACCTATGAAGCCAATCCGCAATTACATAGCTTTGTCAATGCAAAAGAATATATTTTCATTGTAGTTAGGTATGTAGTGTAGGTGGTAGTAGGTCCCATAATAAATTGGCTTATCTGGGTTGTGGAAGTTGAAATGTAATAAAACCAGCATTACTTTTCAATAATAATCTTCTTTATTTACAACACACGCCTGAGACAGCTGATTGCAACTCTTCATCATTGGCAAATTTTCTTTCCCGTAGGTCTTTCTTCAAATTCGGAAATGATAAGTTTTTACAGTGCATAGTAAGACTCGCCATTCACGTCATCCAAACCGGTTTGATAGTAGCGGGGCGGGGGAATGGCCTTCTTCATAAAGACTCCCGGTAGGTACTCAATTATCGACAATTTCAAATAACTATCTACACGTCCTCTTTAATTCGCTGTTGCGTTCAAACTAACAATTGCAGGTTAATACAAGTTTCATAGCAGATTATAAAAGAGTGAGAGATTCCTATACCGCAGTCTAAAATGTTTGAACATGTTTAGGAATGTATCAGGCCAAGTCATTATGGGACCGCCCTAGTATGTACTTCAAACAATTATACATTTTGCAATAAAAATAGTATACTTAAGTTATTATTACGCATGTATTAATTATTTTACTTTCTATTGTTCTTCCGTTTAGGTTTGTAATTTTAATAAATATCCACGATTTGTATATCTATTTTCATTAAATCGCTCCCTAGGGGGTTAAAGGTTATAATTAACCATAAAATACGCCCGCTCGGCTTATACAGGGATCTCTGTGATTTGTAATAGGATTTCTGGAATAATACGAAACCATTTTTTTCCACTGCAAACAGCAGACAATGAAGGATAGAAGTCACATGATAAATTGTTGTTAAATGACTGGCAGATTTATGTCTTTTTTTCTGTTTTGGGAATAGATAATGTGAAGGTAGAATGTGAATAAAGTACTACATCAACACAATGTATGTATACGTATCATCATCAACATTATATCAGCCGCACGACACCCATATACGTATGTGTCTATTATAAAATCCAGTTTTGCATATGTTTTGTTATTTATGGCATCGAAACAAAATTCACATTCATCATGACTTCTTATAACGCAGGATACATATATTGATATTGTAAAACATATAATTTTTTCTTTGTTCGGTGAAATACACCATTGATTTGCAGCAACTCAATGACATTTACCCAGCAGTGGGCGTCGAGTGACTGATATATAAATGTACTTGAGTCATTATATTAGTCGCAGATAATAGATTGCCAGACTCAGAGTAACATAAAAACAAAAGCCAGATACTTTATGACGTCACATAATATATCTTTTGTGTGAAGTTGAGCTGAGAAGTTTAGTTCCAGGGTAGTTTCCCGTTTCTCTTATTTCAAAATATAGGTACTATAGGTGCAAATGCCAAATCAAATAATTATTTATTTATTATTATTTGAGACTCAAAAGATGACAAAGGCATCCTAAACGGTTGAAAATACGTAAATTATGTTATGTTCCATCATAGTTAATTCATTTGACAGCATTGTTTTTTCAGATCAAACAAGTACATTTTTCAAAATATCTGTTTTAAAATAAAACCACATGTTTATTAAATAGTTACACTATAGAGATGAAATTCACGTCTTCGATCATTCGCTTGAAAAACTCCCAACTCACTATAACTCATGTATCCCATCCCATCAACAGTGTTCAGATTTCCATCGTAAAACCGCCATAACTCACGGTCAAGAGGGTACCATAAAGTATGCTGTCATGCAGCGAACTAAAATCTATGTAACAAGCATTATAGCACCACACAAAACTAAACCAAGTGGGCGGGGCTAAAATGCTAGCATTTAGTTATTAGCACAAAGCGATTGAACACTGGTTGCATAACAGCGACCATAATATATATACTCATAGAACATAATATTTTCTAAACATATGTACATTATTGCATCGAGCACAAAGTAATTTATTATAATACCGAGATTACCTATAGGAATAGTAGATAAAAGAAACTCATATCAAACAGTTTAAATAGATGTTTAATTTAAAAAAAACAAGCAAAATTAACAAAGTTCCCGCCAAATCACTTTTTTAAATTTCTTTCATTTTTAAATCAGAGTTAGCAGCAATCATTTTTTAAATTTGGAACAAGCAAGATAGAAACGAATAATACGTACGTAAAAAAAAAGTATTGATATCGGCTGGCTGAATAGAGCTAATCCATTGAGATTGGCACCTTTTGGTGCGATTAAAAAAAAACTGTGCAATAATGAAATTTCATACATTTTTATTGCTCTAGAGCATTAAAGACTCGCTTTGTACTGAGTTTTTAGTGTGATTGTGATGAAATTAAAGCATAGTTGGAAGAAAAAAATATTTAATAGGTAGGTACTTTATTATACGTTAATTATCTCGGCATCTTTTTGCCTTCTTGGCGTCGTTTACACGATTTGACTACACAGGACTTAATTTCTAATAAACTCTCTCGATCGAACTGCAATAATCTGCAATATATCGAACTGAACTGCAATATATCGAAATTAATTTTTAAAAAATAATAATTAATAAGTAACCGACATCGCTCGAAGGATTGCTCAGCTGAAGTGGCAATGGGCGGGACACATAGCGAGAAGACCCGATGGCCGTTGGGGCGGAAAGGTTCTGGAATGGCGACCACGCACCGGACGGCGCTCCGTGGGTAGGCCCCCGACAAGGTGGACCGACGATCTGGTGAAGGTCGCGGGAAGCCGCTGGATGCGGGCAGCGCAGGACCGATCGTCGTGGAGATCCTTAGGGGAGGCCTATACCCAGCAGTGGGTGTCGTGCGGCTGATATGATGATGATGATGATGAATAATTAATAATTTTTAAATGCTAATTGTTGAGTTTAATTAAAGTTAAATTTAACTTAATTTAATGTCATGTAAACTAAAACTATGGGTGTATTTTAGTCTGAAATAAATGATTTTTATTTTATTTTATTTATTTAATCATTGTAAAAAACGCTACGTCTGTCACCTGGACGCGTGGCAGGCCCGACTAAATGCTGTGCGTGCGAATTTGTTTGCAATTACACTTTCATAGATTTTATTTCGCTGCTGTCATTGTATCTCAATACAGACAGCACCTACGCTAATGTTTGTCTTTTGTCGGCTTTTTTAAGAACCACATTACGGTTCTTGAAAGGTCGACAAAAGACTCGAATAAGTAGTTTAATAGCAAAAGTATTACTAGTCGAATTTAACGAGTATGTGTGTCGAGGAGTGTATTCGGTTTTTCGTAGCGTGATGTGCAATTGTTTTCAGTAAAAAGTGTCCAGCCGTAGTTTGCCGTTGAATGTTTTCAAGTAAAGTGGTTTTCAATTTAGTTATTTGGAACAAATTCGGACAATATTTTTGATCTATTGTTAATAATTTACGGATTATATAATTGTTAGAAAGTCACTCACTTAACTCAGATGTGGTAGCCCTAATTTTTGCAGGCAGGGTCACGCCATTCCCTGAGCACGCACAAACTCTGGACGACCTCCATAGAAAACGTCGTTATAAAATCGACCCTTAACGGCTTATGGCCATGGAACAAAGCAGCCAGCGAGACGGTCAGCGAATTCTCTCTTTATCGTACGGTCAAAACGCTCAGTTCACAGCAGTTAATTGATACAAAACGAAGTTCGTTTCGCGTCGCTCATGCTCACGGGTTCATATCACGAACTATAGAGCATACACCACACATAAGGCGAAACGAAGAAAACGGACTTCGTTTTGTTTCGCTTTGCTCCCAATGTGACCAGAAATTCATTCGCCGCCCGTACCGCAGCACCATCGCGCCGCCCGCCCCTGCCGCACCACCATCGCGCCGGTCGCTCTGTTCCGTGGCCAGGCCGTAACGTTTTATTAGTACGCGTTACAAGCCGTTACTGTCGATTGCGTGTTTAAATCTGAGTAAATGTCCTTATAGAGGGCTTATGCGGGCCCCTTATTGATACATGCGATCATCAAAGATGGACGAGCTGACATTATACGTTTTACGGTAATGTATTTCGGGAATTAAGGGGGCGGGTTATAAGGCTATTAAATTTACATGGAGAGTATTTTATGAGTTATTGAAATGTTGGGTAAAAATCGACAGCGTATGCTATCATATGAAAACCAAAGTTTGTCCTTAACAATATGTGTACATGCAAAATGGAGGATGAGATAATCATGATTTTATTGAAGCTCTCGTTTCCATCATGTTTTGTGTCGTATTTGACTCATTGACTATTTCCTGGCGTAGGTGCCGGAGAAATAAAATTGTTGAGCTATTCTGGAAAATGTTTTCTCTATTTCCGAAGTGATTAAGCACTTTTCCTAGGTATAAAATAAGTGCACTTCTCCAGCCTGTCGATTCTGTAACCAAACTCGCATCTCACTTCAAACCTCACTTCACTTCGCTTGAATTTGTTATTAGAAATTAACTGAATATAAGCTATTTTGTAAGCCGATTGCAAAAGGTTTTAGGTAGCTACTATAGCTATCTAAAATCTTTCGTGATTAGAAAAACAGCCTATCATTATCTCATTTAAGATTTAAAATTCCCATGAAGTGAAGTGAGGTGCGAGTTTCTTACAGAATCGACAGGCTGGAGTACTCTAACAAGACTCATTGTAGTTTTTTTTCACCAATGGTTTCATCGGCTATTGTATCACCGGTTAAATAACCGGTTGGACTAAATAGTCCAAAGCGTGTTTGCGTTGATATTTATATTTGATTTTTTAATAAACGTAACGGGTAAACAAAATTGTGTGGATGTAGTCTCATCATCTTGTTTTTTCGATTGCACATTTTTGTTTCGATTGCGTCACACGTCATAGAACAATGATTTTAGATTGGTTTAATATACTGGTGAAAAACAAAAACACCCAAGAGGCATAAGTGAAACCAGACATTAAAATGAGTTTGATTCAAGCTTCTTTTCGACACAAATGTTTCAATCGCGTATTTCGAAACCTTTAACATTTCTTTCTATTTCCTTCTAATAAACATATCATATATCTTTCCTCCATGTTACATTAGTTTTCCCATGTGAGATTTGCTCGTAACTTGTAAGCTTTCCCTAATAACTCTCCCTAGGGATCTGTAAATCGATACACTGGAATTGATAACTCATCCTCGTGTGCTGAACACAAATCTTCCTATCTGGACTTAATACCCGTTATATCGGAGCTAGAAAACACGTAAGTGCCCGTTCATACGTGTTCAGAGTTCAAGTAGGTGAAATATCGAACCTATCACATCGAAATAAACTCTGATAACACCCATAAAACAAACATTATGTAGGTTTAAGATGTTCTCTATTTAGAACGCGGTAAGTTTTATAATTATTGAGGCTTTTAGCTTAATAAATAGAACAGATACAATTTGTAGCAATACCGGTTTCTGAATTCAATTCCTGCGTGCAATTAGTATTGCATGTGCCTAACTATCATAAGTGTGTGCCTTACATAAAGAAATGTGAATAAGCAATGTATTGTATGAATGGACCAGTTGTAACCAAGAGTTAATTGGGTTAAACTTACTTGTATGCTATAGAGGGCGCTGTCGTATAGCACATGGAAGGTGAGGAAGAGAGAGAGCAGCGTGACGGAGAGGAGGGCCGCGGCGAGTTTCGGCCGCGACACTCCCACCACCAGCACGCAGTCCGCCAACTCGCCCTCTGCCGGCCGGAACGAAGAACGAGGCAACCATCTACGTTTGAAAATAACTATTTGTTTCATTTGCTTAGAAATCTAAGTTGAATAACATTCTGCATGTGCAGTGGAAGTGAGCTCGTTGCTCTTAAAGGATACAAGTAAGCAACTGTCTTTGTGACGTGGCGTACAGCAGGGATCGCATCTGGGAAATCTCCTCTTTTTAATCTTTGTCAATGATCTTACCAGTCGTCTTAAATGTCTTTTATATGCCGATAATTTAAAAATATTTAACAACTGGCTTCATCGTATGTAGTATGAGTGTTTGGGTCATTTAGTTGAAAAAATAAGCATGTAGAATGTAGATATTTTGGGTAAATGTGAATACATAGAGTGATGATAATTAATGTGAACTCACAGAATATCAAGAGGCAAGGATTGGGTACAGCTCCTATAGCCCTCGGGGCGGTGCTTGAGGGGCGGGGCGTGACTCATCTGCGCACGGGCCTCCATGCAGCTCCCATCGAGGCTTCACTTGCGTACGCGCATCACAGTCATTGCTTATGTACGGTAATGTGTAAACAAGGCTTTTCGTTTGCTAAGTCCATTTATATAAACCTGTAACATGTCCAATTATTAACGAAATAAAAGTTTATATTAAAAAAAAGGTTTTTTTAATAAATAATATGTTAGCAGATTAGAACAGCTTTTTTTCTTTTGTTTTTTCATCAAGTTCGAAAGGTTATTGCAATATTATCATCGACTGTGTAACTTTTTGTTTGTATTATACCATATTATTTCTTTGAATTATAGCATATTATTTCTCCTTTTGCACTTCTCCTGCACCTGCGAACAACGAAAAATATTTTGAGTGTTGATTTTTCACTTAACTTCGACATATTTCAATATTTGTGTTCAAAATTCATATTAATTTCACAGTAAATCTATAAAAATATAAAAACTTTAGTTCGGATTAATCGTAGCATAGCCAAAAATAATACTGTAGATAAATGTTTTCATTTGACAAAGCTCAATCATATCTCAACAAAAATAATATTGGCTTGAATAATTTTTCATTCGTAATATTCAATAAGTATAGCAAAATTTCAATATTTTTTATCTTTGAATACATAGGACTGGCACGTCTCGTCGTCGCCATGAAACTTCTATGTTAAGGTTAGGTTACACCGAAACTAACAATGAATTGGCAAAAAACGTAAAGGAAAATCACAGCAACAACCCCGAATTCAGTGGGTAGCCCCGTATTTCACTACGGTTTACGAGTTCGCGGTGAAATAAGTTCACTTTACACGTTTTCACCTTTGTTGTGTACTACAGGCAACAGTACACTGGCTACACTTGGACCTAGTCGCTTTACCTTAAACGCTGGCGTCACTTGCAGCTCAAGTTATGTTGGCTCCCCACGAAGTAATTTAGCAACAGTATTAGCTGGATCTCTACGACTCGGCTAAGTAAAGGGTTATATAAGTACTTCAGTTCTATTTAACTTGACGTGTTAGTGAACTATAACGGTAGAGTGCCTTTTAAAATAATATCTGGCTTAACTTTCTAATTACACTACAATGAACGATAATCAAAAAACATTAACAGAATCAGAGATGACATACACTAAATGTAAAATGTAGAACTCTCAATATAATGTTTATCTAATAATGTACACTTTCAAATTTTCGCGTTGCATTGTAGGTACTATGTTTTTAGTTTCTCAATCTCTCCTTCACACAGATATTTTATAGTTAAACTTAAAATTATGTGTTAAATTAATTACAAACGAAGTATCTATGAAAGTATTTTTGTTATAACATAATTTTTGTATTCTATTTTAACCGCTGTTCCGCTGTACAAACTTTACTGAACTTTGATGAGATGATAAAGGACAACTTAGGATGATTTAATTAAATCATACCCTGAAGTTGTCCATGGGGAGAAGTGACAAAACTTTCTGTGGCAAACGGACTGCAAACGGATCAAGTCATGGTCGGCAGCTATTCAATATCAAAGGTCTAAGGAAACTTTAACATACATGATCATTGATCATCTACCTGCTTTTTGTCTTCACTGCTGGGACGTAGGCTTTTCTTACGGATGGATAAGCATGTTGTGTAAATACATAATAATAATGTAACGACTCATTAATTTTCTCTACCAGATAATAGGGAATATGCATCATTTTTTTTAATCAAAATCAGAAGTATAATGCGTGAGAAAATCAACTGTAATATTGAAATTTTCTCTTGCGTTTAATATGGAGTAAGCCAAGAATCTTCAATTATCTTCTTAAATTTTACGTTTAAGTACATATGTGTCATACAAAATATTATTTCTTATTCGATATTCTATCTGACTGTTAAGTGCATTATATCCGAAAATGAAAAAAAACGTTATTTTTCCCTGATTTCATCGTGTGATAAAAACTAAAATAATTTTTTTTTTATTTTTTTTCTGTTCCATCATGTTTTTACAAGTGTCCGCAGCGATCAAGCTCAAATTTATCAAAATCGGTGACTTATGCATATTCCCTATTATGGATTAGGGAGGTAGACTCCTTTGTGAAGGATCTTTGCTAAAGTTTTACGAACATATGAAGAAGTTTGATGATAAAAGAAAAATTTCTTTATAGACCGTCGATAATTGAAAAGCACAATATTGTGCAAAGTTTCATCAAAGCTTGAAGCTTCAGTTCCATACTGTTCTAATCCCCGCAGGCTTAAAACCGCTATAGGAGTTTAGCGGAGGCTTTTTAACTAAATTAAACATTCCAGATTTGCATTGCGCTATAAAAAGAAACTTCCTGCCTCCACTCAAAGTGCCTTTTACGATGTCGCATAAAAACATCTCGGTGTTTGGAATATTCAACCTCCACTCTGTTGTTGGGTGGCCACGCGATTGTTTTGATTAGGCAGGCTTTTTATTATTCAGTAACATTAAATTATTTTAAAGATTTAGGGCCTTATCCATCAGCCATTTTTGGGGCTGCCACTGCTGGGGCACAGGCCTTCCTTATGGGTGGTAAGGAGGATGGGCCATAACCCACCACGCGAGCCCAATGCGGATTGGTGGGTGTTAACGACTGCAAATGCAGCCGGGACCAACGGCTTAACGTGCCTTCCGAAGCACAGAGGAGCTCAAGATAATAAATTTTTGGTCACCCATCCCACGTCCGACCCTTGCGAACGTTGCTTAACTTCCGCAATCGCTCGGCCAGGCGCTGTACCACTGCGCCACCGAGCTTTAGGGCCTTAGTTTCACGTTTTAGCTGCTTTTCAGTACCCTTAGCACGAACAGCTATCGAAAAAAATAACGCGCGTAAAATCATTCGATAGTGCAATTTTGTATTGAAAATTCGTACAACGCCATCTACCCCCGAATAGCGAAACTAAAATTTCCATAGATAATTCTCTATTGAGTTGTTTTACCCGCGTTCGTGCTAAGGGTACAGAAGCGAGATGCAGCAACCAAACGCTCCACACACACGTAAAAAATAACGCTTGCTTGCTTGCAATCGAGTTGCTCAACACATCGACAACGCTACACACCAACACAAGATTGAACCTAGGGTTCGGGTTGTTTATAATAGTGTTTAGCTTACAAGAATTATTGAATGTGGATAATTATAGAGGTATGTTAGAACTGGTAACCCTAGTCTTTGGCAACGACGTGCAAAGAAATTAATGATATATTTAAAAAAACCGGTCAAGCAAGAGCGAGTCGGACTCGCGCACCGAGGGTTTCCGTACCATCATAATAAATACACTGCAGAGCCTGCTGTAGAATAATAAAATTATTATTGCAGATACTAAATCTATGATTGCAGTAATTAGGTCAGCACCATCTCTTGGCCGATAGTGGAACTATTTTTTTTTCTTAGTCCACGCCATCTCTTGACCGTTAGTGGAACTACATTATTTTTTCATGGGTCAGGGCCATCTGTTGACTGGTAGAGGAACAAATATTTTTTTTGTTTGTTTTTGAATTTCTAAAAAAGTGTGTTATATTGAGACATCGTTTTATTTTTCCTTAATTCTTTACATAAACCCCTTTTCAGTCCCTGTTGTAAAAAACTATTAATTTTTTATTTCTTTTTTATTTGCAAAATAGTTGGACAAAGGTCATCTTTAACTATTCCAAGTTTCAAGTTGATACCATTAGTAGTTCTTGAGATATCCAGCTGTGACAGACAGACAGACAGACTGAGTCACACCATAAGGGTTCCTTTTTACCATTTTGCTACGGAACACTAAAAACTGACGATTTTTCCTAGTTTTTAATATTTTTCCTATCATCTAGCTAGATTCTAGACTAGAGAGAGTTTTCCCGATAATAAAAAAGAGGTAAAAATGTTTTATATAAATATAAAAAACAAATAATTTCACATGTCAGAAGTTCAATAGTTAATTAGTTATTATGTTGTTCCAAAAATAAAAATCGAGTTGCATAAACTTATTTGCATCATCATAAATAGTAAATTATTCTATAAATAACCAACAATTTATTTGCATCGGAGGTTTGTTTTCTAACTTACATCATTACGTCGATTTACATAATTGTTTATATTCTACGTGTCTCGTTTTATCGATGTGTATAATTTGAAAGTCATTTTATCTGAAACAAATCCAATGTTTCCAATTTTCATCTCGTCCTTTGCTTGCAACTAGAATTCACTTAACAACTACTGTTTCATTCAAAAGTGACCTTGTACGAAATGCGCTTGAATATTTAACCGATTTCTACGAAGGTCAGCACATGAAAAATTTAATTCTTTCTCCCCTACAAATTGCATTTTCAGCTATTATGTTTAATGGCCCCTAGGAATTTAAAACACAAGCTACAGAATAACAAAATGCAACCTTGTAAGCCTAAGTGCTACAAAATATTGCCTTTGAACGTAATGAACATTGCGGTTTTGTATTCTTTTATGGGCTTAACAATTTCTGCTTTTCAAGGGATAGACTTTTAAATGTTTTATTCTCAGAAAGCAATCAAGACAAATAAGCTTGACAATGAATACTATACAAAGTATAGGTACGAAATAATTATACATTTTGAAATTAAAATGAGAAACAACAGAGGTCACATTCATAATAATAATAATTATAACAACTAATTAATATTATATATCAAACTTTTTGTCAATGCACAACACTGAAAAATGTCTTGACAGAAAGACAGACTTTGCGTGCGATGATGGTTGGATGGATGAAATGGATGGATGATGACGTGTGTCCGTGCCCATCATCGCACGCACAGTAGTAGTAGGCACGTATGCCTACGTGTCGGTCGTATACGAAAGTTCAAAGTGCAAAAAAAAAAGTGTGGTGTTAGTTAGTGGAACTTTGCGAAAGCCCTAGGTCGATTGTAAAGGACCGATTAATTGGAAACTAAGATAGATTTTCGTCATCGTCCGAGCAGTTTTTAGGATCTTTGTAAACTTGAATGAATTATACATAATACTAGAATAATCTGGTGCGAGTCGTATTTTTTTTGTATATAATTTAGTATTCTAAATCTAAGAGTCAATTTAGTCTGATTGATCAGAACATGACTCTTCTTACAGGATTATAGGTAAGTCAATCAGAGCATCCGTCAGTCCATAACGTTGACGTGCAAAATGATGGTGATTCGCAATTTTCCTAAGATATGCTTTCATGGATTTTTGTAAAAATTCTAAAGATTATTCGGACGATTGCAAAAACCAGCTCAGATTCTAATTATCTCGTTTTTGCAATCATACTAGGAATTTCGCAAAGATCCGATTTGTACGAATATTCTACAACATACACATCAGTGAGGTATTTATGAATAAACTTTTTTATTTCCTGTCTTTTCTGTGTAATATAGTGTAAGAAGATTGATCAGCTTAAATACACAACAAAGATTGACACTTTGTTGTGACCTTGCACGAATTGGAAAAATTGGACATGTAAATTATTTTTTTCCTTTCTCACCGTTTTTGCCTACGTTCATAAATATAATTGTAATACAATAGATAGGTTAAGGCTGGGTCAAGGCTTGAATGCACCGGCTCATATTAATACGTGCATGAGCCGTCGATATGCTCACGTAACCGCGCCCGAAGGCCGCTGGAACCTGCCTCTAAATTTATAAACAGCGCTGCAGATGCTATACGGCCTATTTCCGTAAGTGCCAGTTACGATACAAATTATTGAGGTTATACAGCTATTACAACTTGACCTGGTGGAAAAATTTAATTCATTCTTCGAATTGGATAAGTGCCTTTGGTATCACAATATTTTTTAACAATTCAGTAACGCAAAACTCTTAATTTTTTACCGACTTCACAAGGAAGGAGGTTATCAATTTGACCCACAGTTGGTGCTATGATGTTCTGCTATATCAGTCAAGTAAAGAATACCAACAAATATATGATATCATTGAGATAAAAAAAAAACAAATTTTCGCAGCGTTCCATTTCTTTAGTAATTTGTTTCAAAATGTATAATATGCTAACAACTCGGTAACATTACTTTTACATAATATTTGAAGGCTTTGATTCTCAGAGGGGTATTCATTTTTTTTTTCTATTTATTTGAGAAAACAAACAGTGACAAATTAAAAGGTAATTTAAAGTAGTGAAAACTATGATATAAATAAATTTGACACCAACACCGTTTACCACAAGTGTATACATACATTTACGCATTGAAAATGACAACATACGTTATCCTTAAAGTAAGTATTTGAAAAAAAGGATAATCTACTACACAAGTTATGGAGCAAATAACATTTTTTTTTTATATTTTTTTTTTATATATTTTTTTTTTACTTAGATACAGCGGCAACAATAGGTACCTACATGAAATACAAATACAACCTTACGTTGTAGTAGAATGTCTATCTAAAACCATCCTTTTAAAAGTAAAGGGACTAGTGGCATTTATGTCTATCGAATTAAATGTCCTATTATATCATTTTGGTGTAGCAAATCACATAACAATTACAAAAAATATGCGAAGCCCTAATCTAGTCGCATCATAAATATGTATGCCGCAATTTGTCAACTTTGTACCAAAACAATTCGTGTTAAGCAGAAACGCGGCTAATTAAAGAATAAAATTGGCCCGGAGCTCTTTTTACTGCCAATCATAAAATTGCCTTTAGAGAACACATAAAGTTACGTACCTAGAATTTTTATGCGAGTCAGTCGTTTTATTCGGAAATTAAATTCGGCAACTCGCGGATTTTACATGCGTTTATATGGCGGCCAAATTTATATTGCTTTCCAAATGCTTTATTGGCGAAGCTGCCTAAAGAATATCAATTATTTGCGTGATTAAGATCCAATTTTCATTTGCTCCAACCGATTGAAAACTGTAGATCGCTTTTCATTCGAAAAAAATCTACCACTAACCATGTTGTATACGTGTATTACCCAAAAATAAAATCTCTTTAATTTCATATTGATAAATTTATCACAAAGTACTAATCATGTCCTCCATCAGAAATAGTCCAGTAATTTTAAAAATATCTCGGCACTTTGTCATAAGTCCTTCGTTTTGTCAATAATAAACAGCTATTTGCTAACATTTTCATAACCTACAACACAACAGTCTGCGTGCGCAAAGAATGTAAAATGCATTAAATATACCAACTGCTGTGGCATTGGCGTTCCTTGCAATTTCCTAAGGCCAACTCTGCTATTTTGCGTTTTATAGTTCCAGCCGCTAAAGTAATATTGTCGGTATGTTGCTAACCTACTGCCTAGTATTTTAAGCTAAGTAGTTTTAGGCGTCAGAAATATGTTTTTAAACCTAAGTAACAGGTTATGGCGAATAGCGAAATGGCTCTATATTAGAAAAGGTATATATCATTCATTACTAATAATCGTTGTATAGTTGTGAGCTTTTAGTTACCTACACAGTGATTTTATACTTTGTTAAATTACAAATAGTTTGACATATATTCAATATTACCAGAATGTAATGTAACTACTTATATTATAGTCGCTATAAAACTATTTAAGTAAAGTTTTAATATTAAAAAAAATGGAACACTATAAAGCCTAAGTATGTTAACAACACCTAAAACATTACATAAATTAGTACATGCAAGTATGATAAATAACGCGTAAATCCAAATTCCAAAATAAAGCGCTTAAAACCACGTAACTCAACCTCAACATCAATACCGTGAGTTACGTTACACTTAGAAAATTGAGAAGTAACGAAGTCACTAATAACTGGAAGCGTGGCTCTTGAGTGAAGACCTCCCATTGTTGGGAAAGGGCAAGTTATTTACAAGTGGAAGGGCCTAAAAGGTCCCCTTGTATCTCCATTGAAGGCCGCGACACCTCCACAATGGAGTTACTGCCTTTTTACTTGCTCTCAACACGACAGTCGACAGACATATTTCTTTTGCTCACACAACTAAATAAAATCCGTTAATAATACACTTACTAGATTTTTAGTGAGATTGTGGTTATTTATTTTTGTTAGAAAATAATGAAAGACAAAGATAAAGTTTATTTTAAATTCTTTTTAATTTTTTATCAAACCGAAAGGGTTAGTCAGAGACCTTTTCGCATTATTTCTGATTTACAATTTTGTCAATGTTACTTTTAGTTTCCAGAGTCACTATAATTTGCTAGTTTGCTCAGTGGTTCAAGGTGTAGAGATACAAATGAAAATGCGTTTTATTTACGTCAAGTTGTCTGAGTCAGTGAGCGTACAAATCGATTAGTTCGCTTGGGCTTCACTGAACAGCAGCAGCAGCAAAGTCATTCTGTAAGAAATAACTATACGTGTGAATACATTTTAGTAATCGAATTAAGTTGTTAGAGGCGACAAGCAGAATACATTGAAGGACTCCAGCCAGCCAAGCACGCATCACTACGACTACAGCGAAGGACTCCAGCTAGCCTAGCACGCATCACTACGACTACAGCGAACGACTCCAGCCAGCCTAGCACGCTTTACTACGACTACAGCGAAGGACTCCAGCCAGCCTAGCACGCATCACTACGACTACAGCGAAAGAATACAGCCAGCCTAGCACGCATCACTACGACTACAGCGAAGGACTCCAGCCAGCCTAGCACGCATCACTACGACTACAGCGAAAGAATCCAGCCAGCCTAGCACGCATCACTACGACTACAGCGAAGGACTCCAGCCAGCCTAGCACGCATCACTACGACTACAGCGAAGGACTCCAGCCAGCCTAGCACGCATCACTACGACTACAGCGAAGGACTCCAGCCAGCCTAGCACGCATCACTACGACTACAGTGAAGGACTCCAGCCAGCCTAGCACGCATCACTACGACTACAGCGAAGGACTCCAGCCAGCCTAGCACGCATCACTACGACTACAGCGAAGGACTCCAGCTAGCCTAGCACGCATCACTACGACTACAGCGAAGGACTCCAGCCAGCCTAGCACGCATCACTACGACTACAGCGAAGGACTCCAGCTAGCCTAGCACGCATCACTACGACTACAGCGAAGGACTCCAGCTAGCCTAGCACGCATCACTACGACTACAGCGAAGGACTCCAGCCAGCCTAGCACGCATCACTACGACTGTTTTGTTGACACTCGTCTCGCACTGTCTGTCCCACCCCTGTCCTACCAATGAAGGTAGTGTGAGCTGCACAGCACAGTGACGACAAAATTTTGTCGTGGTACGCAACAAAATTATATTAAACACATTTGAAATAAAAAGATTTAAAGAATGAAAGATCTTTGAAGAAGTTATGTAAGATCTTTTTCTACAAATTGCTTTACTGAAAAACCTTTCTAGGAAAAGACATCGAAGCACTTACAATATTTCCACAGGGACTCGATTTCTTTTAATCCAACCGTACGTTTCTGCGATCTCGCCAATCAAATTACTTGTTCCAACCAATCATCAAACTGAAATACCAAACTGTTTGCCAAATAAACAAATATTAGTATTATTTACGACCCAATTGAAGGGTTATCAAAAGTTAGAAGTGCTTGCCAAGGGTTTTTAGTTCAGAGACGAACTCGGGGCAATGTATTCAACGTTTGAATAAACTAAACTATTTATAGTTACAGGGTAAAAATTAGTTACCTACCGACTTACCAGTAACCAGTCTGTTCACCAACTTAAGTTTCTTAATTTATGTTAAACTCTATGAGAAGTTAAGTTGCAAATTGATTGATTGGTCTCTTCATTAATATTTTTAATGTGATGTTCTCAGATATTTGATGATAAACAGTTATTATTATCTTCCTTATGTTATGTTGTTATTCATATTAATTGTTTTTAAATAGTACCTACCTTAATATAGGTAATATACTATTAACAGATAGGTAATTATTACCTATACCAAAAATCCGATTACGTGTAAGATCAGCACTAATAACTTTCCTATAAACACATTTTATATAAGACACAATTGTTTTATTTCAAGTGTGTTTCTCTGCATCGTATCCCGTCTTGTCACATCACCGGGAAATCGGGTAGCCGAGCGAACTAACAACAAATGTACGGCGCTAACGACTTGACCCGCTCTCCACTGAAGATCTCCCGAAGGTCGCACTTGCCTCTTTATTGAGGTAGTTTCTTATATAATCGGAGTCTTTTCTATATTCAAATACAATATCAGAAATGTTACGGTAAAGGGAAATGTTTTCATGAAAAGTTAGCAGATAGTTAGATAACAGAGTTAGGTGAGTTAGGTTGTAAGTAGGTAAGTACCTATCACAAAAGCCTTCTTTTAAGATTTTTTCTTTTTTATGGATCAAAACATTCCTCTTCCTTTAATATAAATTGTGTGTAATTTTTCGATAAGGTTCTATATCAAGTAAATTGAACAATGAATTGCGTCCGATTACTTATCGAGATTATTTTCATGTAATAGGCCCTGCAGTTATTTACTTCTGATAGGATTACATTTGCGTGCTCGATCAATAAATGATATTTTTATTGTTTTTCATTAGGTACATTGGTTCTTTTACAATTTATAGTTGGAAATCAGTAGTTTGCCCTTGTATAGGAGTCAAGCTGATACTGATAGCCAAAACAAAAAAAATATATAATGTCATGTTTTTCATTATTTTTCTCGCCTGTGTCTTAAGTTTTAAACAAATCTTTTAAATCATTGAACGACTGCTCTTGCCTAGCCAATCCCATGATAATATAAATGAGTGCAATAATAGCGTCAACCAAATGTTAAGGCACTCAAAACAGTACTAAACGGCTTAAGATAAACATATCTTGCTGGCACCATTTTACATTCACCATCGCTTTATTATAGCTGTGAAATTTCATGATAATGCCGTTGAAGTGTTGTATACTTACGGGTGACACAGATGTATGTACTCGATGAACATAAACCGCCAGTTCTCGTTATCTACGCGTCTTTGAATGCAACAAACGTAAATAAATATACTGGAAAGAGCTTATTTAAACTATATAAATAAAACAACTGTGTATTTGTACAAAAAATAAACGTGTCACGTATGACGATTGAAGAACTAGAAAATATTTTACCAACATTTTCAAATAAATTAACTACTTACCTATTGGAAAGTTTTATAAAGTAATTGCTAAAACATTTCATTATATTTTGGGTGGAAACAAGTGGATGTATTCGATTTGTATAGCATGCCATTAATTAAGTCATATTTATCATGAACGTTTTACGATTCGATAAAGTTGAACGAACTCTGCATGTTTTACTGAAATTCACCACTAATGACTCTGGTTATAAAATATCACTTTCCGGAGGTCAATTAAATGAAACAGTGAAACCTCGACCTTTCCGTTAAAACGACGTTATTAACAAATTTTATAGCAATTTTTCGACGATTATGAATTAAGTATAAAGATTTCATTGTAAATTATTTTTGGATCTGACGTAGCAACTGTCGATTGTATTGTCCTTTTTACTGTCAACAAAATATGTTATTAAATTACTTGTGCCTTTAAAATGTAATTATGTTATGTCTACTTGGAACGGGTATGCTCCAACATTAATTAGGAAATGGAGAATATTCACCTTGACATAAGTATAAAAGTTCATTAAAGGTCGCAATCATCAAAACAAGTTAGCCACAATTTTCAATCGAGGCTTTCGGGTTATTTTTCACTATTTATAGATAGGGTAAGATAGGTTTTTGATAATAAGAGTATTTATATTAAGTTACTCTTATTATCAAAAAAAACCTAGCTGTTTCATCTTAATCGATTGTCTGGCATCTGTAAAGATGTTGCATTCGAATGTTGAAGGTAATTCTTCACATTGATGAAATAACGCTGGCTTACAGCGAAAACGTAAAAAGTATTAGAAAATTTTGCCACTCCCACTAGCGACTCGGTAGCATAATTGGTTAGTGCATTGGGCCAAAATCCTAAGGGTGCGGGTTCGAGTCCTGTCTGAGCTGCTACGGGTGAGTCGATTTTTTCTAATATTTTTTCAGTTATATTAAGTAACTTAATATATAAAAATAGCATTGTGAATGCTAAAATCTAAAACAAAACTATAGTATTTATATTTCTTCAGAATACTCTAGCTAGCTTTCGGTATACACTTGGAGTTGTCTGCATAATCAAGAATTATAATTGGTTACTGTTTGATTTATGTATGTACTTATGTGTTTTAATTACGTTTTATTGAATTCTTTTAGACTATTAATGATAGTGTTAGTAAATTTTTTGAATGCTTCCGCATATCTGTTTTTGGTTATTACTTACCTCGTTTAGGTTATAAGGTTCAGAAATGTTGTTTGTGGCAATAAGATAGTCGTTTCTATGTGAGCCAAATCTTGGGCAGAATTTGAGGAGGTGTTCTAAGGTTTGGTTGTGGGGTTGTATTGTCGCAAGGACAGTGGTTATCAGGTGTTATATTAAATCGGTTTAAATATTGTTTATGATAACTGTGATTTGTGATAATTCGTGTGATAGCGAAAAGAGGTGGGATGATTTCAAGGAGTGCATGGAGTTCAGTAAATGTTGTAAAGAGTGTTTTTTATGGGTGCAGGCATAGACCAAGATGCAGGTATTATAGGTTAGTGGAAGCAGTTTGTGAGAGAAGGGAATTTTGATGTTTGAAGTAGGAGATCGGGATGTGTGTGTAGGTAGGATGGGTAGGAGTGCATATTGGCTGCAGCCTTGGCTAGGTTATAGGGCTACGCTTGTTAAAATGTACTTGTCCAACAGCCATTTTTGATGTCCCCACTGCTGGGGCACAGGCCTTCCTTATGGGTGGTAAGGAGGGTGGGCCATAACCCACCACGCGGGCCCAATGCGGATTGGTGGGTGTTAACGACTGCAAATGCAACCGGGACCAACGGCTTAACGTGCCTTCCGAAGCACGGAGGAGCTCGAGATAATAAATTTTTGGTCACCCATCCCATGACCGACCCTTGCGAACGTTGCTTAACTTCAGCAATCGCTGGGCCAGGCGCTAAACCACTGCGCCACCGAGCTCCTCAATGTACTTAATCCAATCTAATTAAAGTTTGCACATGTCGTTCTCTTTGTTGTCGGCAGCTCCGTCACACAGAATAATTTCAAAATCTTCCTAGCTACGAATACATGATTTAATTCTGGAATTTACCAGCTAGACATTTTCTAGCGAAAAAAAAGGGCTTTGCAGAAGTCGCTTAACTTGTTACAGTAGGTCGATTTGAATACCAAAGTGTGACGCTTATACAGTTATCTGTACATTCGTTTCTAACTTTTAACGGGAGTTTCGTAAACTCGTAATACCGCTGTCACTGCTGCCGGCGTGTTCGAGTAATCTCTGTAATTCTCACATACATACATATAATTATGTACGTTTATACCTTGTGTTTTCATTTATTTCAAACAACTTACGGCAAATTATTTAGTTCTAACATGAATAGAATATTATTATAATAACAACCTGACTTGAGAACAGTGGCCCTACCATGAGTTGATGCAAACTATTTACGTTACCGTAAACTATCGGACATATTGCTCACAGTCAGTGCGAGTGAAAGAGACAAACCGATAACGTAAACAGTTTGCATCAACTCATGGTAGGGCCATAGAACACAAAACCTTTCAGGAAATTCTATGTTGCTTAACAAAATGAGCATGAAAATCATCGATCTACATTATATTCTATTCTATGTGAGAAAGTTTACTTAAATATAGAGGCACTTTAGGAGCTCACACCTAACTAGAAACTCGTAAGCTCGTATCATGTTTTACAGCACACGATCCTCGCGCCGAGTAAGTTTAGTAAAGTGCAAGTTGTTTACCATATAACTACAGAATGCTTAATAACGCTAGAGTACAAAATAGCCACGAGGTTACCATGCGTTTGATTTTTGAGGACATACCCGAGGCTTTTGCCCTTGTTCCAGATAATTATTAACATAATAATGCATTTTAAAATCAATATGATTAGTATAATAGAGTCTTGATAGGTATAAGTAAAAAAATGGTCGAGCTTTCTTTTGACTTGCTGCATATAAAATCCGTTAAATTGCTGTATCTATTTCAGCACCAGCAATAGCAAAAAAGCGATTTATAGGCAAATTTATCAATTCATGAAGTAAGCCCACTTAATTGGACGGGCGCGTGGATACTCCAAAAGGATTTTTCGGCATAAAGCATTATATAAATAAAATTGTCTTTATTCTCCAAGGGAGGCAGGCCAAATCTAAATATAATATAGGCAAACCCCAGGGGTCTACTGCCATTACCATAAAATACGGAAGCTATAAAGTGAAGCTTCGCAAAATTTGATTCGGGGATTATAGTCGATACTAGGTACTGTAATAGCAAATATGAACAAAAGTACCCGCGGGTATAACTAGAATACCCATGTTTCGCCTTCGAGCGATATAAAAACGTACTTCACTTTATTATCGCAGAATCCAGTTTCACAATGCTCATCATAATAATAGTATTGTGCGTTTTCTGTATTCGTACATACTGTCAATATTTGTCCAAATATGCGCAATCTGAATGTTAATTCAGCATGTTAATGCTGATTGTTATTTATTCGAAGCACTTTCGTTCAATGTGCCAATATTACAATGAATGGGAAAAGTTTATTCAGAACATAATGAATTCATGTTGATAATAGTTAAAGTATGAAATTGCCGACTTTTTTCTCACACACAGATGCTCTCATAAAATTATGTGATGTTAAATTTGCTTCGGCTACTTGTTATTATTTTGAATTATGATCATAACGGCCCAAGCAATAAAAATATTTCTGATCTTTTATCTGAACGTTAAAAAACTAAATTTTCATTAGGAGAAAGGACCAATTAATTCGTTGTAACTAAGCCGATACTATTAAGACAAACGGCAATTTCATACTTAAGGCGCTGTAGGTAGTGAAACTAGCGCCTCCACTACATTTATTTTTATTACTCGTAAACCAAGTCAATATTTAAAAAAGCTCATGTAATGATCTCTTAAATTGTCTCTAATATTTTTTGAATAACTCTTCAAGAGTTTTCATTCCTTATGTAAGTTTTAAAATCCATTTTAGCTTAAAGTGGCCACTTTTAGCAATTATGGATTTTAAGAAGCGAAAGAAGTGTGTAAGGATCGTAGCAGGTGGCGATCCATAGTCTCTGCCTACCCCCATGGGAAACAGGCGTGAGTGTATGTATGTATGTATGTATGGATTTTAAAACTTACAGAATGAATGACAACTGTTGAAGAGTTATTCAAAAAATATTAGAGACAATTTAAGAGATTATTACATGAGCTTTTTTTAAATATAGACTTGGTTTACGAGTAATAAAAATTTAATGTAGTGGCGGCGCTAGTTTCACTACCACCGCGCCTTGAACCCCTAATATTAAAATTGAAAAAACATTTATTCCTAACAACAAAGTCACCAAATCCAAAACTTCATATTACTGATTGTATTTAGTTATAGTTGCGTCACAGAATACAGTTGCGTTGGATTGTTTTCCATTACTATATTAAATTAATTATATTTCAGGTATGCCTCAAGGCACGATGACGGTTGACCATCTTGAACACGGGTGTCGTAAGTGACATCGAACGTCGCGATATCGACATTGTAAAAGTTGTTCCACATGTACCTGTGTTACGAGGGCGGATGGGGGTCCCTTAGATTGCAAATTATTAATCCTATTTTGAAAATCCATAACAATCATCATCATCATCATCATCATATCAGCCGCACGACACCCACTGCTGGATATAGGCCTCCCCTAAGGATCTCCACGACGATCGGTCCTGCGCTGCCCGCATCCAGCGGCTTCCCGCGACCTTCACCAGATCGTCGGTCAACCTTGTCGGGGGCCTACCCACGGAGCGCCGTCCGGTGCGTGGTCGCCATTCCAGAACCTTTCCGCCCCAACGGCCATCGGTTCTTCTCGCTATGTGTCCCGCCCATTGCCACTTCAGCTGAGCAATCCTTCGAGCGATGTCGGTTACTTTAGTTCTCTTGCGGATCTCTTCGTTTCTGATTCTGATTTCCATAACAATAAGAATTTATAATTTAAAAATACATACCATTATTTAGTATAACAATTAATTAAATTATGGATTCTTATACACGATATTATGATATAGCAATGTCAAATGACAATGGATTTGGGCAATGCCCAAGTTACGACGTAGTCTGTTAGTGCAAACAAAAATTTCAGCTCAGCTGTTCTAGGCTGTTCGTAAGCTAAGATATATTTTAACTAGGACACGTTTAACTTGAGTTTAGTGCAAACGGCTGCAAGGGCCGAATGACTTTGCAATCTCTATAATTTCTTGACTTTTTCGAGATATCTCGAATCGATTTTGACACTATGTCACGCGTCCGAGAATCACTCTACTGAGGTTTGACGGTTTTCCATATGTGTATTTTGTTTTTGTAGAGGTATTCAAAACATGAATAGCAAATGGATGTTCTATGAACGTCATTGATAGAAAGGAAATTATTTTTCTATTTTAATCTTAAACTTCATTACTTGTAAAAAATAAAATGGTGTTTTATCGTATGTTTTAAATCGTTTACGATACAAAATAATGGACCCAATGAATGAAAAATAATTCGTTTAGTTGTGTCACTAAATTCAACTAGGTAGTATAAGAAGCACTCCAAATAAAACTCCGTCGATAACTATTGATCTCACTTTATTATTTGTTGTACTATACTTTTTACGATTCACAGTAAATATATTTTAAACTATTACTTTTCACACCACTACTGCTCTCAAGCACTGTCGAATCAACACTGCCTCCACACACTGACCCCGCTTGCCAAGTAAAAAACCGCATGGCGTCCCGTGGCGCCCTTTTTTTCCGGAAGTTACTAAAAACTGGCGCGAAACGGAAGTTACAATTTTTAAACGAATTTATTCTAGCGGAAGCAGAAGTTACTATTTTTAAAACGAATTTATTTTAGTGGAAACGGAAGTTATCATTTCGAAATCGAGTGTATTCTAGTTAACCAGTTGTAATCCTAATATTAGAAATTATTAATTTTATTGCAGCTAATTTTGTGACTATATTTTTAATTGTAGAATAAGCAAAGAAAACAGTTAATTTCGAGAGAATTAAGCTAAAACCTTACACTCGTCCGTCCTGACAACGTGTATGACCTCATACACGCCTTTTTCGAGAGACCTTACACTCGGCAAGTTGAGTTGTGTGGCAAGGCAACAGTGTTATACATTGATATCCACCTACCGACCACATAAAATAAAGTAAAAACTTATTACTAAGTTTATGCTTGTTCCAATCCTATACGGCCCATCACGAGTAAAAGAACAAGCAAGAAACGTCTCGGCGGGTGTATTTTCTTTTCGCGACTACCTACCTAGTGATCTGGGTTACGCATTATGCTATATTTTAACAACATCAATAAACAAATAATTACTTAGCGAACAATTTATCAAACATGAAACAATCACAGCATATTGGATAAAATAAATCTCTTTACTTTAAAGAATATTTCTCATTAAATAAATCAATTTTTTTGTAGTAAGTATCTATTTAAATAAATAGTTTTCTAATGTATTTTTTTTCCAGAGATACGTTTATTGTAAATACATTTTTCATCCTCGATAACAACAAAATACTAAAAAAAAAACCTTATTTTTTTTTTTATATCATCATCACAATATTACAATGCGAACTTGCTCGCTCACAAGTCTCGCTCGCTTTTAGCTCTATTCTCTTATTCTTATAATTATTTTTTCATTCAATGCCAGGTCAAGCAACGAACCCGCTCGCTCACGAAGTCTCGTGCCCGGCCTAGCTATCTCTGTATATTTTAACCTTTTAGCAACATCATTGGATGGCCATGAACCCGTTCGCTCGCGTAGTCTCGTGACCATCCATCCTTAGGGCTAGCATATCAGTCGTATCAAAGCCAAGTCACGAACCCGCTCGCTCACGTAGTCTCGTACTTAACCTGGAACGGAAAGAAAAGATTTGTCTGTAGTTAACTATAATAACACCACACTTAAGTATAAGATTTTTAACACAACATTGTAAACATAATCAGTTGTCACCTAATAAATCATCGTCACTTTTATCATCTAAATCACTATGGCTATCACTACCTAGCTCGAGAGAAGCTACGTGTATCCATGGCCTCATTCGATCAGCAGCCACAGTAGTTTTCCGCCTATTCTTCATCCCTTCGAAACCAGGTATAGGTGCCACTTTATATCGGTCGTTTCCAAGTACCTTAACTACTTTAAACGGACCTTCGTAAGAAGGTAGGAGTTTGGTGCTCTTACCGTCGTTATGGAATGATGTTTTAGTAATTTTAACAATTTCCCCATTACTGTATACTTTCGCCGGTTTCCGTCCTTTGTCAAAAGCCTTTTTCTGTTTCTCTTGCTCTTCATCAATCCTATCTTTAACATCTCTGCGAATCGATGTCAAATCATTCTCTTGCCGGGTTAAATTAGCTACTTCATTAAGTGAAGGATTGCTCTCACTATTTATTACGGTACCAAACAACACTTCCGCGGGAGTCCTACCTATAGTTTTTTGTATAGTGTTGTTTAGGCCCCATTGAATGCGGCCTAATTTGTTGTCCCAATCCTTTTCGTTGTCTCTAAGGTTCTGTGCGGTCAAACTGTCAAGAATAGTCCGATTGTATCGTTCTACTTGCCCGTTTGACCTTGGGCTCGCTACGGCATTAAGCACGTGTTTTATCCCTCTATCTAAGCAAAACTTCTTAAACGCATGTGACGTAAAGCAACTTCCGCGATCACTAATCAGACGGTCTGGGTTCCTAAAGGTATCGAAGATATCTTCTAAAACTCTTATGACGTTCTGGCTACTAGTATTTCTGACGGGCTTTATAAAAACAAACTTTGTGAACGAATCCACGGCCACCAAAATGTGTGTATACCCCCTCTTAGATTTAACAAAAGGGCCGAGGTGGTCGATATGCAGTGTGTGGAACGGTACTTCAGTTTTAGGGATAGGATGTAGTAGTCCCTCACGTGTATTGGTTGTCCTTTTTGCATAGGCACAATCGATACACGCGTTCACATATTTTTTTATAAAACGCGTCATCTTGGGAAACCAAAAGTTCTTTTTAATACGGTCTAATGTTTTTTCGTTACCCACATGCCCTATGTCATCGTGGTTCATCCTGCATATCTGCCACCTCGCGCCCTTAGGCACCACCCATCTTAGATTGGTTTTGTCGCCATCAATGTACCTAAATAACTTATTATCCTTAATTAGATAATTATCCTTGATATAGTCAAGCCCTCGCGTGTTTAATTTACTATTTAAAATGTCCCGAATCCTTACCAACTCGGAGTCACCCAGCTGCAGAGTAAGAAGCCAGTCTTCGTCGCTAATTGTTAAAATAGAGGATACTTGCCCCTTACTACCACCTACCTCTGGTTTTGATCCCTCTGGTCGTGCTACCTCTGGTTGTGTTACCGGGTTCCTCGAGAGTGCATCGACATGAGCCATCTTCGCACCGGCCCTATACTCCACCGTGCAGTTAAACTCCTGTATTGCGAGCCACCACCGCGCTACACGAGGTATTAGGTCGCGCTTTTGAAATGTAGAGCGGAGAGCGCTACAGTCGGTAACCACCTTGAACTCCTTACCTAGTAAATAAACTCTGAACTTCTTGAGAGCGCAAACCACTGCTAAAGTTTCGAGTTCATACGAATGGAAGTTTTTTTCTTCTGGGGTAGTTTGCCGACTGTAGTATGCCACAGCTTTCAATGGTTCACTGCTACCTTCAGGTCGCTGTAACAGAATGCCTCCAATCCCAAGTCTGCTGGCATCAGTATGGAGCTCAGTCTCTGCGCCGTGTTCGTAGATAGCTAAAATTGGCCTAGTAACTAACCTGGTCTTGAGTGTTGAGAAGGATTGCTCCTGGTTATCGGCCCATTCCCATTTTGCGTCCTTTTTTAATAACTTAGTGAGTGGTGAGGCAAGCTCGGCAAAGCCCCGTATAAATTTTCTAAAATAACTCACTAGGCCTAAGAATTGGCGCACAGAGTGAACATTTTCCGGCACCGGAAAATCTAATACACATCGAATTTTAGATTCACCTGGTCTTATACCAGACGAGCTTACCTCATACCCTAAGTAATCGATTTTATTCTGCAAAAAACTACACTTAGATAGATTAAGTTTAAGATTAGCATTATCTAAGAGCTCTAAAACCTCTTCTAGTCTTGCGAGAGCCTCGTCTGAGTTTTTAGCGTATATCAATACATCATCTATGTAGACAGTGGCTCTATCAAATCGTGCAGGCCCCAAGACGTGGTTCATCATTCTTTGGAACACGGCTGGAGCGTTTGCCAGCCCGAATGGTACTCGATTAAACTCATATTGTCCATCCGGGGTGACAAACGCCGTCAAGTGTTTATGTTCATCCGCGATAGGTACCTGATAGTACCCAGACATTAAATCTAAAGTGATGAACCACGCCTGTCCAGCCAACTTGCATACTTCGTCTTCGATAATGGGTAAGGGATATCTTTCCTTCTCAGTCACCGAATTTAACTTCCTATAATCTATACACATGCGTGGTTTTCCGTCTTTCTTTCGAACTATGATAATTGGACTCGCATAACTCGACACAGATTCCCTAATAATGCCCGCTTCCAGCATTTCCGCCACCATAGCTCGGACTTGTTCACGTTCATGGTGAGAAAGTCTGTACGGCCTATATACAACCGGCTGATCACTACTAAGTTTTATTTTCATTTGTGTCACGTCAGTACAACCTAATTCACCAAGACTAAATGCAAAACACCTTTTATACCGTTGCAATAAATCCAAAAGCCTAGATTTATCTGTTTCAGATACCGATTCACCAAACTTTACATGGCACTCGTCAATGGAATTAAGGGCTACTTCTTTCAACTTGTCCGAATCTGGGGAATGACTTTGAACTACCCGTTTAACTAAATTTAACTTATTTGCTCGTGAAAATACAAAATTTTCTTGAACAAGACATGGTATACGACAAGGAGCTAACATTGCAAAAAACAAACCATTGTGGACTTTGTAAGTGCCTCCTACCACAATGTACTGCTCATTTGGTTTACCTACAATTTTTGTATCTAAAAGTATGTGCCCATCATAGACAGAATCTGTAGCTGCTCTGACGCTAGCCATGCCGTATAGTGTACAACTTGTCACTATTCTTACCCTAAGCGATTGTCTCTCATCTTCATAACTATTTGATGGAAGTTCGGTACCAACGTCGAAGAACTTCAATTGTGTCGCATCCTTTACCACTATGATGTGCGGTTGTTCGGAAAATGTCTGACCGATTAACATCGGTCTGTCCAGTAGGTGATCACCGACCACTTTACAGTTAACTACTGCTGAAACCCCATCAATTGACAAATTTACTGAAATAGATCCCAACGAATGGACAAGTCCATTCCCAAAACCTTTCATAATAGACGGAACACTGTCATGTATAACGCCTAATCTTTGAGCATCTGATTCCCTAATAAGTGTGACTTCGCTGCCAAAGTCCACAAATGCACCCAGCGCCATTTCATTTAATAATACCTGTTTTATAAATTTGTCATTTAAATTAGAGGTAGAAATACGCAATGTTTTGTGCACTGTGGCAGTCTTAGTCACCTGTCCTTCCTGATTAATACGACAATTTTCTGATTTGTGACCGACTTTGTAGCAACGATCACACCTCAACAAAGGCTTGGTACATTTTATATAGAGATGTCCTTTCTCCTTACAATTATAGCAGAATAGACCAGAACTATGTACATTCGATTTTGAATTCGACCTAGCTTGGCTGCTTTCATTTGAATGGGACTCAACATACTTTTGTCTGAAGGACGACTGGTTACCAATGTTACCATGCTCTTTGCTGCTTAACAAAAACTGTAGGAGTTGGTCAGTGTCTGAACACCGTAGTGCTAACGCACTTGACTTGATGGTTCTGTCAGTGAGACCATGGATAATACAGTCGACAGCGCGCTTCCCCGTAATTTCACATTGATTAATTAACGCGAGCTTCTCATAAAAATAATTTTCGATTGGTTCATTAAACCTACTTCTACGCTTTTAATTTCGTTCACAGGGGAAAGCCTTTAAGAGTTTTTCTTGCCATTCAGCCCACGTGTAAAGAATTGTGGTTAGACTTTGATACCAAATTTTGGCCAATCCTTGCAGTTTTTGCATCGAAAAATGTATGGTGGTTCTTTCGTCCCAACCGTAGACCGAGGCACACTCATTCACCTTTCTCAACCACACATCCATACGTTGGTTTTTGACTGAAGGGTCAAATTCAGGCAAAATATTTTTGGTGTCTAACTTTTTATGAGAAGGTGCACTCTGATCTTGCGGTTGAGACGCAGACCCGTGTTTCAATGACTGAATAGTTTTAAAAACGTCTTTAGAAGAGAATAATGGACTACATGACCTTGAGTGTCGATCAGCACGGTTGTCACGCTCGCGCTGGCTGCGATGATCGTCACGATGCTCGCTGTCCCGGCGGCCCCGACGTTGCTCGGTGCGTTCCATGCGAAGTTCGAAGTCACGCTCCTGTTGACCGCCGCGCATCTCGCCGCGAAGGTTTTCCCGGTGACAACTTCTTTCTTCTGCACGAAAACTTGGGCTACGGCGACTGGATCGGTGGCGGCGGCTACGTGACCGGCTCTCCCGCCCCTGGCGGTCCGACCCTTGGCGGTTCTGTGCCGCTTTTTCCGCTTCCATACGACGTGATCGGGTTCTTCCTGAAGTCTGGAAAACTGGACTCCAATCTCGTCCATCACGACGGATGGAGCTGCGGGAGCGGCTGCGACTGCGTGCTGGTGTCTTCAGTTTCCGACGCTCACCCTTTTGACTGCGGTTTACTTGTTCCATTTGTCCTCGGGAAGTAGAAAATTAAGAGTCAGATATTTCACCTGGTTATTAAAATGATTTTGCAAAAGATGTATTTTATTTATTTGTTTTAAAATGGATTTGAGGTTTTACTTCAATCTTAGTATTTAAATGTGGGGCTTTGTCTACATAGCTTGACTAAAACAAAGCTTAAGTGAAACCTGCTAAGATTATTTAGATTTTTACGGATATCTTTTAATCTTGAGCTATGTTACTAAACTAAAGAAAAACTAGCATAAAAAAAATAAAACGATGTGAGTTACTTACTAGTTTAAATAAAATATCAAGTTAATGTAATAACGTACTTATTCCCCAAAACTTTATAATAAAAACAAAAACAAATGTCTGTGACATGGCTTATAAACATGCAATGTTAGTGTTGTTCGATATCTGGTTTGTAAGATACTAATGAATCTATTTGGATAAGGGTCAAGTAAAATATTTGCTGATTCGAAGCCATTTATGTAATGACAAATAAGATTTTCATTAATCCAAGCGAATCAATACTCATTATTCTCTGGACTTGAACCAGAGACGTTGGGTTTGCTTACACCAGCTGTGATTGTCTACTTGCAATATAATAAAGTCACTTGTTAAGCAACGTTTCACTAAATAAGCACATTATTAACTTGTTGTTGTTTATTAAAATCGAACTGACATAGAAATACTTTATTTCAAAATATTTCAAGAAACGTTCAATTTTACAATAAAAGAATAATGGGCTTGTACTTACACGGCGTAGTTCCACTTCTGAGTTATAAGAAGCACTCCAAATAAAACTCCGTCGATAACTATTGATCTCACTTTATTATTTGTTGTACTATACTTTTTACGATTCACAGTAAATATATTTTAAACTATTACTTTTCACACCACTACTGCTCTCAAGCACTGTCGAATCAACACTGCCTCCACACACTGACCCCGCTTGCCAAGTTAAAAACCGCATGGCGTCCCGTGGCGCCCCTTTTTTCCGGAAGTTACTAAAAACTGGCGCGAAACGGAAGTTACAATTTTTAAACGAATTTATTCTAGCGGAAGCAGAAGTTACTATTTTTAAAACGAATTTATTTTAGTGGAAACGGAAGTTATCATTTCGAAATCGAGTGTATTCTAGTTAACCAGTTGTAATCCTAATATTAGAAATTATTAATTTTATTGCAGCTAATTTTGTGACTATATTTTTAATTGTAGAATAAGCAAAGAAAACAGTTAATTTCGAGAGAATTAAGCTAAAACCTTACAGTAGGTACTACTACTACTTAATTTACTAGAAGATCGCTATCGTTAAATGGCAATGATTCGTTAACGAGAAATACACAGATGACCTATATTTAGCTCAGTTTTAAAATAACATTCACTAACATAACCGAAAACGAGATTCTTGCTCTAGTAGCTATTTGGTAGTCTTAATCATGCCTTTAGATTCTAAGTAGTTAAGACTACAAATGTCAAATAGCTCTGACGTCACCGACAAAAGCCTTAACGACGTCATAATACACATCCCATCCCTTCTTATACATAATACAGTGACCAGAAAAACAGTTTTCCCAAAATGCGTCGCGGCCGTGGAAACTTAAGTGGTTTCCAATTACAGCCGCTAGGCGTCGTGAGCGACATGTAATTGTTTTTTCTTTCAACAGGAAACATATTCTCGTTCTGGCAGTGCGTAATTTTATTTCTGGCGTTACCGCAGAGGGAAAAATCATAAAGAGTTTGTCACAAACCGTTACGATAGGGACCTACTTAATCCTTTGTGAAGACTTCTTTTCTTTTAAGCAATAAAAAATCAAGGGGAGTTTGAAATTGTCGTTAATAAATAAAAAAATTAAGACATGAATCCAAATGTTTACTCTGATTATGTTGGTATGTTTTATAATAGTAGTTTATGATACAAAGTTGGTAAGGAGGTTTTAAAAAACCTTACCAATCGTGTGCCGTACGACGTTTTTTTTAATACATTTGCGAGAAAACATTATAGGTACCTACCTACCTACTGAAATTATAATCTATACATATAATAAAACTGTAAATTCTAAATGTTCGTGCGCTAAATACGCAAAAACCGCTAAACAGATTTTTATGGGCTTTTCACAATTCTGGTGGCTTAAGGTCCAACTTAAAATCTAAGCTATGTTTCATCAAATTCAGGTAGGTAGAACCAGGGAAACACCTTGAACTCTCCGTAGTAATAGCTTTCATACACTAAAGAAGTCATTTAAACTGATCGTCATATTTTTCTACTGTCCACGCGGATGTAGTCGCAGTCGGAAGCTAGTAGAAATTAAAAAAAACCGTAAACAAAAACGCACGGCGTGCGGTAAAATTAACTTACCAGACGCTGTACTAAACCGTAAGCAAAAACGCACGGCGCGGCGTGCGGTAAAATCAACTTACCGCAAGCTGTACTGTCATCGTAAGCTCACATTTTCGAGCAACTGTATTGACAAGAATATAACACAACAGTCGTATTCTTTCTATTCAAAAAATCTCAGTTTTATTTAATTTTAATGCTTACATGTAAAATGCACAAAGCTAGTAACGTCTCTGAAAGCTGCTTTCAAAGATGGAATAATCCATTTTGCTTTGAAGATTAAGGTTTGTCTAGTACAATCATAGAATAGCGAATATGCAAGTACAAATATTTCAGTCTAGAAATGACCCGACTCAAAAAAAGCCCAGTTTACTTATTTTAATTTTTAATGGTCATGTTATGAAAAATGCACAAAGCTTCAATAACGTCTCTGTAAACCGCTTTCAAAGATGTAGTAATTCATTTTGCTCACTTAGTATTAACAATATTTCAGTCTAGTTCAGATGACCTTGCCGGCTCAAGTTAGCTTTTAAATTGACGTTGTCAAATTACAGTGCCCTGACTGCTAACTTTTGCATCAATTTAAAAGTTATCAGCGTTTTGAAAGACGACGAGTTGTTCACAGTAATTATTTAGCTACAATAAATAGTACAGTCACATTTACGATTTGGTTTTTAAACTACAAAATTCAAATCAATGTAAATACTATAATCACGGGAAACTTCTATTCCGAAATTCAAAATCAGAATTGAAAGTTCTTCGGTCTTCCATACTTTCGATAATCTTAACGCCTCACAATTCCATCTGAACCCTCCACCCCCCACGGAACTTTTCAGCACCCACAAGGGGGTGATATCGACCCCCTGAAAACCCATGAGTTACCCTGTGTTAAAAAGTATAATGAAGGCTGTTTCCATGTCTAATACGTTTGCGGTTTTTTTTTTGAAAAAAGAAATATATGTAGCTTACTTCCGCAAACAAAATATGCAAGATGCACCGCCCGCCCGCCCGCAAAAATATGCAGAAAAAAATATGAGAAATTATCAAACACAATGTTGTTGGAACCATACTTAACAATCAACTTGACGTCTCTTCCTCGCCATTGCTGCGTATTTTCTCAAATAATAATAATTCTTAAAAATAAGTATCTTATTAATAAAACACATTATTTAATGTATATCAATTTATTTGTAGGTAATTTAAATTAAAAAACATGTTTTCTTTCTTTTTTCTTTTTTATTTGAAACTGGCAACATTCTTCAAACGTTGTCACTGTCAGTCACTCGATGCGCAGTGGGGAGGAAGTGACAATAAATACGGTGTCGGAGGGCGTAGTTGCTCATTCGGTGTTGGTTTACGCACGATCCTTACGTATAGTATTGCTTTCTCTGTGGCACGATCTAACTCCTGAGGATGCTCCGGGTTGGGGCGAAACACGTGTAGAGTAGCCTAATTGGTGAAGGTGCAAGGTGTGTTGCTGTCTTGCTAAATGCAGGTATTGTGCACTTATATTTTGTGGTGTGCTGCATATTTTTGCGGGCGGGCGGGCGGTGCATCTTGCATATTTTGTTTGCAGAAGTAAGCTACATATATTTCTTTTTTCAAAATGGTTTGGGACTTCCGCCAAGTGACGCCTGATTCAATCAAAAAGTTTGTGGTTTTATCTGTTTGTGGAAATAAATTGAAAACAGTATGGTCAACTTGTCACGGTAAAACTCCTTTGATTAAACCGGCTTTTTCACTGAAAACGAAGCATTCGTGGTTGGTTGAACGGAGTTTTGTTGCTTAGCGATAAAACCGTTTTATCACAGTCTATATAACTTCGATTGTGGACTGTTGGGATGTTGTTGCTACCTGTTTACTTAAGTAAATCTTTTGTTATTACGAGAAATACTTAATGGAAAGTTCGTAAGCTTATTTGAATGACAACGAGCTATTACAGGAAAATTTAATTGAATTTTGGAACTTGAGATTTTATCGATAAGGGTTTTGGAGATAGAATCTATAGTATATAATATAAGCTCAGGATTATGACATATGCGTCATTATTAATACATACACAATATCTATAATTTTCTAAATATAAAAAATACTAACAAAGTTAGGTTGTGTTCTCTTTTTAATATTAAATAAAAAATAGGCTTAGATTAAAAAAACATTATACATTATCTGAAACGCAATAGTAAATTATTTTCATTGTATTGACATATTATTCTTTAACTGTAATTTACTTAATTACTATTAAGTAAAAATTTATAATTTCTTAAACGAACTTTTAAAATGGCTGATAGTTATCATACGAACTAATAAAAAATTATTTAATTTTTATTTATTTATTTCCACTCTCAAATAGTACGAACGTAATTTGAAACTATAAGTACGAACGAATATACGAAACGGGGCTTACTTTTTAACCGACTTCCAAAAAAGGAGGAGTTTCTGTGTTCGTCTGTATATTTGTTTTTACCATCGCCACTCAAAAAAGTGCGTCTTATTCATTGATAACAGTGAATAAAACGCGTTTTTATTCACCGAGTGAATAAAAATATTTTGAATTTGGAACAAGCGCGCATCGTATGAATTAGGTACAAAAAAAATAAAAGGTGCTGAAAGTATGGAGCTATTCCATAGATACAGATATAGTTCTACAATTAAATGACAAAAATAATCCCGCCAATTTTATTTAGGTTCTTTTTAGTGTCTTATCTTTGGGTTCTTTTCTAAAAAATATCCCGCTAAATCAATTAGGTACTTTTTAGTGTCTTATATTTGGGTTCTTTTTTATATATTTGAGGGAGATTAGTTGATCAGTCTTGCATCAGTCCATTCCATCAGTCTGGTACGATCTTCAGTCTGTAAAAATTCAAAGTCTATACAAACTGATGAAGTGGACTGATGCCAGACTGATCATGTAGTTTCCCTCTTAGTTAGCTCGGTGGCGCAGTGGTTTAGCGCCTGGCCCAGCGATTGCGGAAGTTAAGCAACGTTCGCAAGGATCGGTCATGGGATGGGTGACCAAAAATGTATTATCTCGAGCTCCTCCGTGCTTCAGAAAGCACGTTAAGCCGTTGGTCCCGGCTGCATTTGCAGTCGTTAACACCCACCAATCCGCATTGGGCCCGCGTGGTGGGTTATGGCCCGTCCTCCTTACCACCCATAAGGAAGCCCTGTGCCCCACAGTGGGGACATCAAAAATGGCTGATGGACAACTATAAATATTATAGGTACCTACTGCAATTTTTTTTCTCGCAGTCAATGGTAAAAAGTAGAGTACACAACTCGTGAAAAAAAAATTTCATCTCGGTCCTTTGTATCCCTCGCTTCGCTCAGGATTCTACTTTTGAATCCTTCGCTGCTCTCGGGATCCAACTTAGTCCCTCGAACTAAATTCTCTCTTTTTTCACTTGTTGTATAATCTACTATTTTTTTTGTGTATGAAATGATTTAAACGTTATTACATTAGGTAAACTCCCAAGTTGGTCCCATTTTTTAAAATTTGGAAATCGGTTTAGTACTTTTCAAGTAATCTTTAAAAAAGCACGAAAATAGTATGATTTTGTGTGAATTACCTTGATGATAATGGTCGTATTGCTTTTCTGTTTATGAACTGAATAAGATAATTATTTTTTTGTAGGAAGAGTGATATCTTAAGTGTAGGTTCTTTATCCGACTTAAAAAAGGAGGTTCTCAGTTTGACCCGTATTTAAGTATGTTTCTCCGCGATTATCTTACGTTTGGCTGAGCCGATTTTTCTACATATTATAATATACCTTACCTACAAGGTACCTACACTAAAAATAAAAAAATAAAAAATTGTTTAAAAAAACAAAAAACCGACTTCAAAAAACCTACCTCTAAAAAGCAAGAAATAATATTCGTTATGATAAAAATACGTCTATTGAAGTCGGGTGGGGCTTTTAGAATTAAAAAAAGGAATCTGTACTAAATCTTTTTTTTTAAACTATTTCTTACAAAAAAGATTTCATTGAATGCGGTCTTAACAGTTTTTCCATGTCCTTTTGAGGAAAACACACGATTCAGTTGGGGAATATAAAAAAGGGAGCGTGTATGAACTCAGCATTTACATAACTTGAACAACATCGATTAATTTTGTGGTTTCAAAGAGAGAAGTAATGGCCTAGTTCGCAGCGTTCGTCTCTCGTTCGTTATTGATGTCGAATCATGAGATATGCGAACCGATTTACTTATTCGAGTTATAGAAATAGATCAGTGATAGATCGACAAAAAGTATGTTGTGTGACAAACGCGAAGGCGTATTAATAACGCCTTTGCGTTAACCTAACCTAACCTAACCCGTAACCTTTATAAAAAGAAATTGACTTTTCTGACAGAGTAAAAATCCCGAATTACAAGGTTTTAACAAGTAGTAGTAACTTACATCTGTAATATTTATGTGTGTTGAAATAACTTTTCAGCTGACGACTCATTGTAATTAGTTGATTATAAAGCGCAACGCATACTCTTATTTGAATAGTTTTGCAGTCTATTGCAATTTTTTCATTAAAAAAAATACATACCCACCAAAAAATACACAGCCTTACTAATACAATATCCGGCACGTATTTTTCCAACAAGAGCGAGGAAAAGACAACACATGAATTTCAACGACTCATCTTGCGCACAGTGAGAAAACAAGTTACACATTTCATCCCATAATTGCTATACTATGCTATGCTATAGGTAATGTTTTAACAGAATGAAAACTGTGTTCTGTGCTGAGAACCAGTTTCTTTAAAAAATATAATGCATTGGCATGAGTTATTTTAGCTTCGAATAAAACCAGCGCAGTTCGAAGTTCTCGAACTTGATTATCTTTCTTATCTTTTCACAAAGCAGTATTTCAGATTTAATTACAAAGCTTCTACTAGTTTTTGAAATATTCTTCAAACTTACTTTATGAATCCAATAAGTAAGACTCTAATTTTTTAATGGGATTAAAACTTCGATGGAACTAAAATAAATGGATTGTAAATCTTTACGTTGAAACTAAGTTTGTGTAGTCCATCTACAAGTGTAATCAGATTTGCTCAACATAAGCTGCTTATGTTGAGGCTTGAGGATCACCTTTAATCTATAATATGGTTTATTTTCTGGATTCATATTTAAAATATGAATTTGATCTAAGTATAATATTACTAGCTTTTGCCCGTGACTTCGTTCGCGTGATTATGATAGTAGAGTACCTAGTGTATTTATTTTGAAAGTCACGGGTAACCAATACACGTAGATATTTATTCATTAACCGTATTTTGTTCCATGCTCACTTATCCTCTGACATGGTTATTAAATTTATTAAAAAATATTTTTAAATGCAAAATAATTTAATGAAGTTAAGACTAGTTATGCAATACACCTTTATGGGAAACTAGCGGCCTCCCGCGACTTTGCGACTGCGTGGAAAGTTTTTTGCTGTCCCTAGGGAACAAAAGGTACTTTTTTCGGGATGACAGGTACCTACTATGACTATGTCCATCTCTGTACCCCTGGCAACGTATTTGTAAAATGTCATGATGATCGGTTCAGTAGTTATTAGTACGGATACGAGTATAACGGCAACGGCGCATTTTCGTACCTCGAAATATGAATGAACTCATCAATGTAAATCTTAGTTTAGTATTTAGTGTCAATGAAAGCTAAATCCCATTTTTAAGTTTAGTGATAAAGATGTAAAATAAATAAAGAATCGTCATAACAATGGTAATAACTTTTGGAGTAATTTAATTAAATTTGATAATATTATCTCCAAAACTTTGCATTTTTGGACCACATGTTCTATATTACTATATCCTCCGACCTCCGTGGTCGAGTGGTTTGCACGCCGGTTTTCAAGGCGTCACCATCTCTTGAGGTCCCGGGTTCGATCCCCGGCTGGGTCAATGTAGAAAATTAACTTTTCAATATTGTCTCAGGTCTGGGTGTTTGTGATACCACCGTTGTCTCTGATTGCCATAACACAAGTGCTTTAGCTACTTACTTTGGAATCGGAGCAATGTATGTGATGTTGTCAAATATTTATTTATTTATTTATTTTTTATTTATATAGAATACTGAGAGTTGTGGGATATCAAAATTGACAGGGTGTATAAATAAACACTAGAAAACAAAATATAGAGGACAGGGTCACACAGACCTCCACATCCTCTACGTACCCTTTTTATACCACATTCTCGCCGGGTTAACGTATTAATTATAACTTTATTCCATTTGTAAAAGATTTAAGAGATGTGATGTTTCTGGCTCACGTACTCTTCCTGTTAGATAGGTACTTAAATACTTCTTTTCTGTTCATTAGCGCTCATCTTAGAGTAATCTTCGTCGTTGCTCGAAGGCGCTCATGTAACATGGGAAGTTCAAGCGAAGAAACTAACCAAGCTACCAACCAGTATTTGCTTTTAAACTAAAAGAGCACTAATTTACGTAACAATTGTCCATGATTCAAGATAACTTTTTCACCTTTTAAATAAAACCAAGTATTTATTACAAACCATTTTTAAAAGAGAATAAAAGCCTTTTTTACTTTATTATCGAAGTTTTAGTTTCTTCCCGGAAAGTTAAAGCCAAGTTTATAAAGTTGTGTACGTCGCTGGGAGCCATGATCAGATGTTACTTAATACCACAAAGATAACACATTCTCTTTGAATTTTGTCCTTCCTCACTTTTGAAATCAATATAGTAATAAATACTCAAAAGAAAATTGAGGCCACTTTATGGTTTTCCATACAAACGAGCTAATTTCTGAAAGGTTTCTTTTCAATATGAATTCAATCTGATTTTGTTTAAATTTGATATATTCGCCGTGTGTCAGTTGAATAGAAAGAAATTGAAGTTTCATACAAAAATACGCGTTTAGTGGTCCCCATTTTATTTTGAGTAGTAGGGTATTTATTATAATAGTATTTTGTTTTCGACAACCGTATAAAGTGTTCGCCTCTTATAATCTTATAGATCGTTACACGTTCTAGTCCCACAGATCCCAGTGTAAATAAATTTATGCACGATTTGTCGTAGGGCTTGTTCTAAGTCAGCCTAACCTAGTTAATTTATTCAGGGTAACATTATTTCATGTCTTCTTGAAGAAATATCGTTAGGACGGACACTCGAATTTACAGTAAACTGTACGATTGGATTTATGTCATTACGTGCTTGAGAAGCAACGTTGACTTTTTAAATTAAAAGTACGATACAATGCAAAAGAAACATACGAGCTTTGCTTTAAAATGATGTTACCGTCAAATTAAATCAGAAATATGTAAACTGTAGGTGAAACGGGATTGCAGATGTGAAACGGGAATGGAAACTCGTTTTAAAGACCGCCTTACCAACCTTGTATCATAAACTACTATAAATACTTAACAAGGCACCAACTTTTTTTAACTCCAACTAAACCATATATTTTTAAATTATGTAAACTTTTTGTTAGCGATGAGGTAACTCTATGGCCAACGTAACCAAATTCAGATATATTTTTAAAATTATTTTCCGCCTTAGGATGGAAAGCAGTGTTTTCCACCCGCTGCTTGGTTTAAAAGTACGTCCCTTTCCAAGTATGACAAACGAAAAGAAATATTACACCCTCATTAATATGTAGTTTAGTCAAAATGATTTCTAAACAGTATCTTTTTCATGTAAACCAATTCGATTTAATATTCAGAGCCCTGTCTGGGCAACCGGCTTGTAACATTATAACATTGACTAAAGATTCTAAGCCACCATAGATTTGTTCATGACTGAACAAACTAGCCTGCAGCCGGCCATGACGGCTGCTACGAGTAACCGTAGCAAATTCGTAGCTACCAACACTCTACGGAAAGTTGTCGACCTTTTGGATGGTTGCTACGATCTTAAACATACTCGTTTACAATATGGAGTTAATCTTGATTATTATTTGATATTTGGCTAGAAATAGAAACTACTAGAACTTAATAAATGGAAAGAAAAACTGCATCGTTAGAATTCATTAGATTCTGATTCATCGTTTTGATAATATGAACAACATGCCACTCTAACGGGTTATCGCTAATCATTTTCGCATTGTTTAAGGAAAATTAGTGCCTGGGTGAACTTGAGTGTGGCATTATACACTAGTATAGTAACATTTTATCTTTGCTTAACTATACAAAACAATATCAATATCGTGTTACCAGCTATTTCCAAGTGCGATAAAATGGTAAATGGCTTCAGCCACGTGTAATTAATGTTTATTTCTACTAAATGACGACAAAAATATCGTAATACCTACCTGAGTAACAAAATATGTTTAAATTAGAAATTTTGATTGGGAAGAGTAGCTCCAATGGCTCTTACTTGGAATATTTGTTTCATTTACTGTTTAAAAAAATAAATCAAAATATTCCACGGTTCAATGTAATATTAAGTTAATTTAGTTTGATAATATTATTAATATTAATTTAGTTTGATAATATTAATCTCTATTTAGTTCGCTTTAAGCTTAAAACCGGTCAAAGAATTTCAAGCTTATTCGGTAAATTGACCTGTCTTTTATATCAGGTATATTATACAGGGTAACAAAAACCTCCCTTGATTGGTATATTAATGCAAACTTAGCCAGCTTAGCTACAGTTTGTGCCTTACCCAGGGATTTTCTGATTAAGGTGCCCCAAATTCGCCGGGAGCGGAAGTCTTTGACGGGTTTATTAATTAAATAAGGGTTGTCCCTTCCCGCGTGACTTATGCATTTAACACTCAAGGTCAGTAGGGTAGATTTTCACAGACAACCCGATTTCACAATATTAGGGTAATGTACAAATCGCATGCAAGCATTGTAAGACAACGATTACGCGTAGGTTAAATATAAAAGTGTTTCTGGTAAATTTTTATGTTCTGCCGGGAACTACGTGGTGTTTTATTGGAGCTCTATTGCTGTCCTTTTACGACACTATTGTTGCGAAAAACTTTTATGTTTTCGTATGTCATGCGCAACGAAATAACCCAAAAAAAATGTATCTACATTTCCGCGCGCACTATTACTCCGATAACAAGCAATATATTGAATTATTTTCAACTTCAGGTTGCACTACATCCGAAATCCTCATCACTGAGGAACTGGCTATCTTACCTCTTAACTGCCGGGACACAACAATTTTTAAATTTTTGTTATGGCATCAGACTTAGGTAAGATGGCGGTTAAAACATTGATGGTTAGAGGAGTTATTAGCATCTTCAGCCTCGTGTTTTTTAATGAACCTATTCATCATCATCATATCAGCCGCACGACACCCACTGCTGGGTATAGGCCTCCCCTAAGGATCTCCACGACGATCGGTCCTGCGCTGCCCGCATCCAGCGGCTTCCCGCGACCTTCACCAGATCGTCGGTCCACCTTGTCGGGGGCCTACCCACGGAGCGCCGTCCGGTGCGTGGTCGCCATTCCAGAACCTTTCCGCCCCAACGGCCATCGGTTCCTCTCGCTATGTGTCCCGCCTATTGCCACTTCAGCTGAGCAATCCTTCGAGCGATGTCGGTTACTTTAGTTCTCTTGCGGATCTCTTCGTTTCTGATTCGATCACGCAGGGAAACGCATGAACCTATTGATTAGATTTATTTATGTAGTCAATGCAACGCATATTTTAAAGAGTAAAATATTACAGCAATAAACTATATTTTTAAAGAAGATAAGTTTATCGGCGAATCAGGAATTGGTGACAAAGGAAGTTGGCGAATGTGGAAACAGTGAATTTTATTCCCTAACGTTAGTCTTTTAAGTTAAATTTCAAGAAGTAAATAGACAGTATGCTTACTAAACGCTAAAAGCATTTTTATTTTTTTAATATCTTCACAGGATACATTTCCATTTACTTCTAAATTGGTTTCATTTTTCCGGTTCTTGAGACTTTAATAAAAGTTTAACATTTTTAACGAAAGATTTACTGCGCTGTCCAATAGACAGAATCCCAATGAGCTGAAAAAGAATACAACCGCTCTCTTGCAATAACAATGACGTTTCATTTTCCGTTTTCCACCTTAACGACGACTGGTAGAGTTCGAAGTTGTTTGTTGTCCGTTAATTTGAAATATTATCCATGCTGCTCCGAGGGAAAATATTAAGGTGATAAAGTTGACATCTCGTAAATTATGATCGAGGAATCGGTCAACAGGCTGCTCCGCTCGTGTAACGAAAAACGATACTTTTAGCAAATTTTGAGAGTTAATGGTTCGTTAAATATTCCTCGTGGAGGTGGTGCATTGTTTATTTATAAATTACATCTCAAACTTGTAAATGAAACCTACATATTTATTTAGATAATTGCTCGCGCTTATTGTTCAATTTGAGTTGCGAAACGGCATGTAATGAATGAAGTAACTAGGTACATTTTGCACTAAGTGGTTTGGTCTTCTTGCTTGATGTTAGAATAATACGTAGATAATGTAATCTTTAAATCTTCAGACAAAACGAAAATTCATTTAGCATTCCTAAGAAGGCGGCTTTTGTCAAATAGAAGCTTTGATTAATCAAATGCCATTTTATCACCATGTTTATGTTAGATGCGTGTTTACTACGCCTGAAACAATAAAGACCTTTTACGTTTAGTTATAAACAGTAGGTATGTTAGTATAGACTAGCAGATTTCTGTATGTCTCTTTCACTCACATTCCAAATGACAATTGAGTGACGTAAACATAACATTTCACAGATGTGAAATGTTCTATTTCTAACTAATAAAATTTCAGCTTTGAATACATATTCAAATCTGAAACTTCATTAGTAACATGCCATAATTATTATTTTGACCCTAGATTCAAGATAAGTATGAAAGTTTAGGCCTTAAAATTGCTTTTATTATTATACCTATAAATAATATAATTTAATATATTAAAATTATAACAACTATATTATCACACGTTTGGAAAACTATGTTATAAACATCAAATTGATTGCGACACAATTTTCAGTTATAAATATTATTAATCCGTCCTTTTTAACAGTAGATACTGGTCACAGACTATAATAACAAATACTACGTACCATACTGGTAGATATTACAAAGAGTAAAATAAAAAGTTAATGTTCAATCGAACTTTTTGGTTATTTTCTTAACTTTCAAGGACCCTCGTCAGTATCAAAGTTTGAAAAATACTTAACTGAATTTGATTGCAGTACAAAGGTATTTATTTGTATACTCACTCATGTTTAAATGAGCTTAAAAGTAAGTATTTTTAATCGTCACATTTTCAGAATCTTAGCTGATAAGAAGATATCGATAGATATCTATCTATTTATCTTTCAACTAATATTTAGTTAATTATATTATTAATATTATTAATGATGCAAAACAAGGTAACAACTCATAAACAAGACGACACAACCTCCAAATGAGCTGTAAACAAAGTCTGTAATCCGCATTATGGGGGAGATGAATAAACCAAAACATGACACTAATTGCTACGTGCTACGATCCGGCTACGAGAGATCGTAGCACGTTACAAATGGGAAAAAATCCTTGTTTTGTTTCTAAAGCAGTTTTAATAAATATATTGAAGTCAGTATTTGAAATAGCTATCGTGGTATGAATGTTAAATGCTGTTTAATTTGTTTCAGTAGTTCATTCGCGAACAATACTTTTTTGTATAAGTCATGATTACAGGCAGTTGTTACACTATATCTGGGATCTGGCCTTCAGTAAAATTCATATGTGACCTGAAAAGACCTTGAGCGAGCGACCTTCGGGAAACCCGCCTTAAGACACTGCTCTTACTCTAACCTTACCTGAACAGCCGCCAGAAAAACTGCAAGCCAGCATTGACACTGTTTCACATCACACGCAATTCTCTTATTAACGTCCACTAGGTTTAGATTGGTAATGTTTACAGATATTTTTGACGTGTAAGGTTGTCGAATTGATACTGTATTGTTTAGAACGCGATTTGTTTGCGCGGCGGCTGTCGGTGGCAGGAGACGTCCGGTCTCGCCGGGGGATCGTGAAGGACTGAGCCCGGCGCGCCCGATCGATACACGCGGCAGAATAAACACTCCGTACTAGGATAGGAGAGTAACGTATCGGTGTTGCCAGTTTTACTCCCCTCCCGGTGTTGCCATCTGATGTGTTTGCCGCGGTTTACGCGCGGGAATTCTTTAACGAATCGCTTTAAGGCCTTTAAGGCTTTCAGTTGACATCGTTGCATCATACTAACGTTCTACATATAACTTCAAAAATAAAGCTAGCTGTTATTTTCTCGTGCTACTCTTATACATTACGATCGGTTGCTAGTTCAGTCTAGCTAGTTATATAAAATTTCCGTGTAACTTTCACTTATCAGGAGGACGCATGAGACGGTAATTTCCATAATACGATCATCTGTATTCAGAAACGTACTTCGTGCAATTTTGTCATCGAACTATCTTCTACTTGTTATCTTTATGCAAAATATTACAGCAATTTAACCATTGTTTAGTTGATTTCTAACTTTGATGACAGCTTTAAGTGCATTTCAGTTCGGTCGCTTTAATATTTGATATTCATGAACACAAAGCTAAGCAAAATATAAATCTATTTTTCGAAAATTATGTATCTAGTCGAGATTGGTTTTGCTATTCACGAATATTATTCAAGTATTAACGTTGAGTTTAGCTGGTGATTATGAAATAAACGTTGATAATGTATGGTAATTATAAATCTTATCACATGGTTTTGGATCCAATATTATTTTGAATAATATACCTCATCTGCAATATTTTTTCTGTCTCTCTGTTATAATTGGAGGGCGAATTTCCGGCGCGAAACTTTAATACTTTTGGGTACAATAACGTGTTGCAACTTTTTTCTAACAGTCACTGTTATTATTTCAGTATACACGTTTAGACCATAAACATGCATACATATTTTATGCATACATATTTAACATAACATATTTTATTTTATTTAATCTTTATTGCTTAAAATAAAAACAGCAAATGGCGGACTTAATGCCCAAGGGCATACTCTACCAGTCAACCGGTAAGTTGTTAAGGAGAAAAATCGTGATATAAAAAGTAATAAAAACTCATAAGCAACATATTGATGATTTGATATTCTCGTTCGCCACCTGAGAATCAAACAATATCCGCTCACATTGGAGACGCAACAGTATGGCTGCACATCACAAATCTACAGTGACGTTCCTGTTCATATTCATGAATCCTGATTCAGTTTGGGACTGCGGCCACTATCCCGGCACATGTTCGACGCATAAATCAATAAAACAGAATATCGCCCTAGAAATGTCTTCTTACTATGTAACAATAGTAAACATGCGGAATTTTAACCAATAAGTATACATCGCTGGATGAAATTTTCATAGTCAAAATTATCCAAAATGATTGAAAATTAACTTGTTTTTAATTGATTGCTAATAAACTATTTCTTATTTTGGAAAACTATTAATCACAAAACTAAGAGAGATAACTAAGATTTTTAAATTAAAGTTTCAGGAATATAGGTTTAATTCATGGTTGGCACAGCATTGAAAAAGTACAAAATTTCACTTTACGATTTCTTCTACCGAGAAAAGTTTAAGCTATCATGTTTTAGTCAATCACTAGTACTATAGTCTATTATTATCTACATTTTATTTGAGACCGATAAATTAAGTAATACTCTGTCAACTGTGTAAAATCTTTGCACTTGACGTTGTACGGCCCCTTAATGGCCTGTGTCACAAGTTTCGGGCAGTTCTGCTAATTTCTGGTTTAACTTAAAATGGAACAGAATTCGTTTCAGGGTAGAGATCTGTCGAGACTTCACCTTCTGTCGCTCTAACTAATGCATGAAATCTAAATGATTTCTGTCGGGATAGCGTTCACCTAGATTTCGTTCTTGCATTGTAATTTCGTATGAAAGGCTCTGCCCCTAGTTTAAAGTATGTTTGTTTTCGTAGTTTTTGAACCTGTGCGTCACATACAAAAGTTAGAAGAGGCATAGATGTAGATAATAAGTATTTTATAAATTTTACGAGTAGAAGAAATGAAGAGCGCTTTTGTTTTTGTCTCTAAAATGATTTATTATAACACAAAAGCAATAAATATAAACATAGTAAATTGTTATTAGAATAAACTATTTATATCGGGATTTACACCATGTACCTGTTTAAATTTCCATGGTTATTAACGTTATTAGAATAAACTATATCGGGATTTACAGGTACAAATTTAAAACAATATGTATATAGTAAATTGTTTCGTAATTTGATAATAACAACGAGGATTATAACTTATTATTTTAATCGTTCAACGATATAGTAACGATGACGTTTATGTGAAAATTCAATCCTGAAATGTACCGCAAAGGTGATTGTTTTTCAACAGCTAATGCATTTAATTAAACGTGTGAGTAAAATTGGGTCACAGCTATTCCACTGTTTTGGAAACGGCTTTTAAACATTAATTCATTCCAAAAATAAAAGTATACTATGTATGTATACTTAACTTAGTAATAACTCATGTCTGTTCGTCAGAAGTGAAGTATAGGTTGCAAAGTGGTGTTTGCCTGGAGAACCAGTGGAGTCGCAACGGAGACCCTCGTCAGTTTGGAAACGTTTGTGAAGTTGATGGGAAGCACAAAAGGACTGATAAGGTGTTCCCTTTGTTCCCGTACCTTTTGTGGCAAATATTTTTATGTAAATTTAGTGCAATAATGATAATACAGGGTGGGAAAACAGTTTTGAATAATTTTTATAATACATTCTGTTTTTTTTGCTTTTGATTCGAGTGTGTATGCTTTCTCATTCAGTTTATTTTAATGAAAATGCTTACTACATCCTTAAATTAACCGCATGTCATTTTCAATGTGAACTATTTTTCACCAGCATTATCCGTTCGCAGTAGGTAGTGAGTAGGTAATTTATACTCATACATACTCTGACATACAAAGGCTCTGATCCGTAGCGCTGTTTGCTCACACTTTACAAGGCAAACAGTATTGATGACATAACTAACATATAAGCCCAGTAGGTAGGTCGGTGGTACTTTGACTCATTCAGTGGATACCTGCAAGTCTCACAAACATTGTGAAGTGGACTGTACTGTTTGCTTACCGGGTTGGGTTCCTTAATATTTTATAAGAAGATTAATATATTTTTCACTCCTCTTGCTCAAAAAGTGCGTCATTGTAACGTACAAGAGTCGAGATAAAATAGCATAATAAGCCCTAGGGGATAAAGTTTTTTCTTTTTTAATGTTTGTCTATTACCAATGAGCGTACTAAAACGAAAAAGTCTTTATTCATAATCACGAATAAAAACTCGCTCGACTTAATACTGGGGGTCTATTACGAAAAGTTTAATGCGATACACGCGGCTGCGTCCGTGCTTCTTTCTGATTGATTCCTATTACAAAGCACTTGCGTATGCGATATTGCAAAGTGATTGCGTAAATTTGTCAGTTTCTCTCTAGTGGATCCGTCATTATTCGTTCAATAGACTATGGACTACGATAGCTACATTGAAAATATTTGTAATTACTATAACCGACGAACTGCGGACGACTATCGTGACCAAGTTTCGTAATAGGCCCCCAGTTTCTCATTCTTATTTTTGAAAATGGAACTAAAAGCATCTCTTCGGTAAAATCATAGACTTATTTAAACTCTGTGTACAGAGTGAATCGTAGAATGCGTGTTTGTGTTGTTTAGCTGCTACAGCAGAAATTAAAAAAAGGTACCATGGCGCGAAATCTTTAGATTTTTTTTATAATTACAAACTGATTGAATTGTGTGACTGTAATAGGAAAGAAATTATTTTAATCTTCTGCCGTCAAGCACAAATCATTTATTTAAATATTATTAATTTATGAAGTGGAGGATAGAAAAACGAGTGGATTCGTTTACGGAAGTAAGTAGGTATAAACTATTTAATATTGTATTTTATTTTCTCGCAATCGTAGTGAAAAGTATAGTGTAACACATGACGCTAAAACCCATTGTAACTCGGTTTCTATTTATTCCCTCGCTAAAGCTCGGGAATAAAAATACCTCGTATGCAATGCGTCATTTTAGCGTCTTGTATAACAATCTACTATTTTTGGTTGGGTACTGTCATTTGTGATAGTATTAATACCAAAAAGGATAAAAAAGGCCAAATTTGGTGCTTATTTCTTCATTGTGCCTCAACTAAAATGTTGTAGTTATATAACGGATTATCCATAATATTACATGTACTAATAAACATAAACACACGATACGAGTATTTTGGCTGTGTTACCTGAGTATTTATATTATAAACAGATAATAAGCAAAACCAGTAGATAAAAATAATAAAAGGTCACGACAAAAATTGAATCAGTATTTAGATATAATTGATTTATAAGTTTATCCACCAAGGTCACACGTTAGTAACATGCAGCAAACCCTACGAGGTTGCGAATAAGTTCAAACTTATTGATAAACTACTGATAACAAATATTATAAAAAGTATAGATAGCAAAGTTTGTTTTCATTCATCGTATAATTTATGTCAATAATTGCGAATAAAATATGTAACTTATACAGGTTGAAATCGAAGTCATCAGAAATCTTTTATCTAACCGCAATATTGATAACTTTAGGACAACTTAAGTTTAAAGTTATCAATATCGCGGTTAGATTTAAAAGATTGCCACTGACTTAGATTTCACCCTGTAAATATACGGCAAGTGGCCCTACCATGAGTTAATGCAAACTGTTTACGTTACCGTAAACTATCGGATATACTGCTCACTGTCAGTGCGAGTGAAAGAGAGAAAACGATAGTTTACGGTAACGTAAACAGTTTGCATCAACTCATGGTAGGGCCACTGCTTTGACTGACAAACAAACTATACCAAAATTATTATGAGAAACTTCGTAATACTTGTTGTATGGTCTGTGGAATTTACTTTTGTTTATCTCAAATAGTGACATTATGAATATTAATTTCGCTATATTTATGCTCTATTTTAGTCAGAAAATTGTGTTATGGGTGTAATGCACGCCAGGCTGTTTAATCAATTTCGTTACGGAATTTTAAATTGGGCAATTACTTGGGAATTGTGTTTTTAATTAAAGCTTTATGATGTCGCCAAAGTCATTAAATGAATAACAATATTTTTTTATTCTTCGGCTAGCTAGGTAATTAAAAGTTTATTTTGTTTCAAGTTTTACTTTCCTAAAAATTGTGCTTTTATTAGTTATCTTCTTTGGTTTATGAATAAGTAAATCGAGTAGGTGGATACTACTAATATAAACGTTTATTTATTTAAAATATTATTAAGCCGACAGAATACATACAAGAATTATATTATGCCTAATGAACTAAGTATACAAGTAGTATTAGTACGTTGATAGTTTTTTTCATTGGAACAAAAGATATTAATTAATGAAACGGATACCAGCGCGATTTTATTGAAAGTATTTTAAATGAATGAATGAATGATTTATTCGGTGACATTACAATTACTACTAAGCTTAAAAGTAGATACATTCAAATAAATATAAAAGAAATGGCACCGAAAATTCTACGAGTAGAACGCCACAACGCGTTTGTGAGTTTTGGTAATTACCTAGTTGGTTTTTTCTAGTCGGGTGGGGCTTTTAGAATAAAAAAAAAGGAATTTGTACTCCAGCCCCACCCGACTTCAATAGACGTATTTTTATTATTACGAATATTATTTCTTGCTTTTTAGAGGTAGGTTTTTTGAAGTCGGTTTTTTGTTTTTTTTAAACAATTTTTGGTTTGATTTTTTATTTTCCCGACGTTTCCTCACCTTTGCAGCTGCCGATGCCGTGGTCACGGCGGACTGAAGCTGCTCGTGAGCCTATTTAATCTCAAGCGTTGAATTTACAAAGACGTTAAAAAATTAACAAAATTCAATTATAACATTAACTTAAATTCGTTAATGTTATAATTGAATTTTGTTAATTGTCCATCAGCCATTTTTGACACAGGCCTTCCTTATGGGTGGTAATGGAGGATGGGCCATATAACCCACCACGCGGGCCCAATGCGGATTGGTGGGTGTTAACGACTGCAAATGCAGCCGGGACCAACGGCTTAACGTGCCTTCCGAAGCACGGAGGAACTCGAGATAATAAATGTTTGGTCACCCATCCCAAGACCGACCCTTGCGAACGTTGCTTAGCTTCCGCAATCGCTGGGGCAGGCGCTAAACCACTGCGCCACCGAGCTCCTGTTAATTAATTAATGCTAAAAAGAGATAATCTACTGAAACTACCACCATTTCCCAAAATTTGGAGGCCCCTCCAAGAAAGAAATGGTGAAAGAAAACTTGGAGAGGATTGCTAACCTCCGTCTTATATTTATTTATTTAAATATTTGCAAAAGAAACTAACTGTACTTATCATTAGATCTTGCAGTGTGTGTTTGGGGCTTTAACTTGTGAGTTAGGGCTCTAACTTTATAAAACCGTGCTAGTTTCCGTTATTTTTTTTTAATTTCATGTCTAGTGAGCGCGTAAACCTTAAGAGATGAATAGATATTAATTAAATTCTGGAATAACATAAGTATTTATTTAAAAATACGACCACAAAATTTTAGACAGAAAAGTTGTTCGGAATAAATCGCGGTTTCCGTGAACGCACACAATACGTGAGGCATTATCATGCCAAACCGGGATAGCAGAAGGAAACAAGTGGGAGTAATTTCGAATACGTCCACCGGCGTTTCTATTTAGAACCATCTAGAAGACACGCACCAAAACGCTGTCAAAGTTATAGTTATCGTCAAATGATAATGCTTCCTATTTGTCACGTCAAACTTGTCAAAGGACAGCATGCTGGCTGGAAACCTCTTTTTTGGCTAACTTGTGCTTAACCGGTACTTTAACAAGCTTGTTATCGTTAAAGTTAGATGGTGCAACTGAGCCTTAATGTTTTGTGATAAAACTACATGTTTTTGTCAGCCATCAAACTTTCAACACTGCAGTCGTTCTAATTTTATTGTTCAAATGACGTGCGTGTCACAGCGTCGTCCTGGCTGTGCCTCCCGTAACTTATTCCGTGATATGATAATGTGCCTGTGGCGTAGTTTGTCAAGGCCAAACCTCCACTAATTTTAACAGACACGCATTAAGCCCACCAAATCTCTTACATCATAATGTAGTTAGCTCCGAATACTTGGGGTTTTGCCAAATTGAAATCCTATTCGTTTTGCGGTTCCAAATTGATTCCCATAGCGGATGCACGCTGTGGCGAAGCAATTTTCAGTCTAACTCAGTGCTGCCATTGACATTTCCGTTGAAAGTTAAATAAACAACTGCGACAATTTATAAAAGTTGTCTTTTTTAAATTTAAATGAGGATTACTTGAGGATTATTATTTTCTCTTTATAGGTCGAGTACCTAAATGCAGTTTTTTTGTTGGTCTCATGTTATGAGTATAGTGTGTATAGTTTTGTGTACGACAGCGAATATATCATACAGTAGGTTTTACAAGATAAACAGTTACGAGTAGGTACTATCAAAGCTTTTAACTTAAAAAAAACTTATCAGATTTTTTTTTTTAGTTGAATCCTGTTGAGCTTTCGTTTATTATTAAAGTGGTTACACGTGTAAAAACTATGATTGATTCTTATAGACATCACATAACTAAACGAGTATACAGGGTACTTACTAGTTTAGTAATGTGATGTTTATAAGACGCACATAGTTTATTGTTTTCGATAATCAATCCTATTAAGGCTGTATATCCGCATTTCAAAGAAATTAGCGTTTTTCCAAAGAAGTTATCTAAAGAATGAAAGCATTATTATTGATGTAAACTTTAGTTTTAGGGAAGAAAAATTCTTAAACTAGTGCCGTATAGAGAGAAAAACATAATAAATTATCAGGTATTTTAAAACGACAATCTGTTCAAGTGGAATTTCAAATTTGCTTATTAGAGGTATTTTTCACAAACGTTTCAGCTGTAATAAATAAGAATTTGACTCATATTTATTTTTTTACTTATTGCTTGTATTGTCAAGGAGTGTTCTCTATGGAGACAATTTTAAAAAATATTTTTAATCACAGAGAAATAAAATTTAAAAAAAATGCTTAAATCGGTACACTTTGACATGGTTTTTTTACTGGTATTTACAGATTTTAAAGTCATTTTTTTATTTTTTTAGGACTAATGAGGTATTTGTCTAATGTATTGCTTGTTTTGTATATACTTTATATCTATTTTATAACTTAATAGGAATTTTCAAATTTCGCCCTCATTACGGCTCGCGCAGAGTTGTTTTGATCATTTGTATAGATTATTAAAAATTGGAACGTGATGTGCGTCAAAACACAATTTAGGTCTATATAGGGTTTCCACTATGTAGTTTATCAGTATAATAATTTTTCGGAGTTGTATGTATGATACCCTATCTACCATATTCGGATTTAGGGGTTTTTGTAACACGTTGTACTTATATAAAAATCTTGATTCGATGAAGTATCATTTATGTAATTATCTTGAGCTTCCGCAAGCTACCTGCAGCCTGCCTAGCATGACCGATTTCTATCGCGTGATATAGCGTTGACTGTCAAAAATACAAAGGAGTTTGACAGTTGAGTGTCGATCAAATGCTATATCGCGCGATATAAATCGGTCATGCTAGGCAGGCTGATCTCCAAACTATCTTTAATACTTGGTTAAAAACTTTAGCAGTTAAAAAGCCATTAAGACTCATCAACTGAACTTTATCATACGTAGAATTCAAAGTTCCATTACGATTGTGTTCTTTATACTACTATTTACTTTAACTTAAGTTTTCTATAAATTTTTGATTACATTACACAAGTTGCATGTATGAATGATCGACTTGATGATCAAGTAATAAATAAGTTGGTCAACATCACAAATACAATGCACCGATTCCAAAATAAGCAACTAAAGCAGATGCAGAGCTTGTGTACTCGTAATGGAAAGCAAAAACAACGGTGATAATACTCATTCATACCCAATCTTTTAAGCTAAAACTGCAATATTGATAATTGTCGCGCGGAAAATCGACCCGTGGGGGCATTTACACGAGGTGATTTTCCGGGTGACTAGCTAGGCGACTTTAGTCGAATAGGAAGCTATATTTCAATGAGGTGGCGATTCGATAAAAGCCTAAGTCGACTTAAGTCGAAAAATCAACCTGTGTAAATGCCACGGGTCGGATTTTCCGGGCGACAGACAGTATCAATATCGCGGTTAGATTATTAGTTTAAAAGATCCAATGACTTTGATTTCTCCCTGTAGGAAGATCTTTTTCTTAATTGACCCAGCCGAGGATCGAACCTGGGACCTCAGAGATGGCGACAGCATGAAATCCGGTGTGCTAGCAGAAGACGTAGGTCGTTTTTGCTTTTCTGTTTCATCGTTGTACTTACTGATGAAAATATGGTCCTTAACCTCAAGCAAACGTACTTATCTAACAAGCAACAGACTGTTATATTTAACATAATCGAAGGTTTATTTGTAAACAATAACGAAGGTAATTCTATCCATAGCCCCATAGGAAGGTTTCATTGCGTTTATGGAGAGACCCCACAAAGGTATGGCATTACGAAATCCAATATAGGCCTAAGCACTTCGTTTTGATGTTTTCCTCATTTCAACGCTTGATTAATTCAATTTTAATAAGAGCTTTAAAGGGATCTCAAGTGAATCCCTTTTTAATATACAAAAAATATACACCAAGGCTACGAAATAAACGAAGTCCAGTATGTTTAGGTAACATTTTTAAACTTTATGTGAATTAACTTTTGAATTTAATAGTGTTTTGTTTCGGCTCATTATGAATGTTTCTGTTTTTGTAAAAATTCTCATTATATTGTGACTATTTTCATAGACAAAATCAGCGTGCGTGTGTCAATCGAAACTATGTTTACATGGATAGACAATTTATTGGTACAGGTACTTACTAATTTTGAACACCAAAGTTATTATTTTATTATATGACCAAAGCTCCAATCGGTAGTTTTCCATTTGACCTCAAAATGCACTTTACATCCGATTTAATCATTAGTTGAAAGTGAATTTTCAATTCCGCTGTAACTACTTGCAACCTTCATCACACATGCATAAGTTCCTTGAATGCAATTGGTTTTATGATCGATCGTTCTATTTTAACAGTGTACCCTTGTGTAGTGGAGACATTCCATATTGCATTATTTAGGTTCACTTGGAAGTAGTCGAACAATTTAGGACCATTTCACGGTAATTGCTGCGAGTAGGGTTGCAATAATGAACAAACGTTATAGTTGGTGAGAAAAAGTTCTTAAGTGTTCAGGTACTTCTAAGGCCAAGTATTGGTGACCTTTACTAGCCCATCAATCAACCGAAGGACAGGTGTTACCATGACATTCATTTATAAATTACTATTTTGAGAATTATGGACGCTTACAGAGAAATACCGTTAAATTGATAGTTTCATGTAATGAATGACGTATGTACAGTATTTTATTTTTTATATTATTAACTGAATTTAACTGTAACCCCCGTTTGCACTAAACCGCCTAAATCTTTGTCCATCAGCCATTTTTGATGTCCCCACTGCTGGGGCACAGGCCTTCCTTATGGGTGGTAAGGAGGATGGGCCATAACCCACCACGCGGGCCCAATGCGGATTGGTGGGTGTTAACGACTGCAAAATGCAGACGGGACCAACGGCTTAACGTGCCTTCCGAAGCACGGAGGAGCTCGAGATAATAAATTTTTGGTCACCCATCCCATGACCGACCCTTGCGAACGTTGCTTAACTTCCGCAATCGCTGGGCCAGGCGCTAAACCACTGCGCCACTGAGCTCCTAAATCCGCCTACATCTTTGCCTAACTACAACCTGACCTAATTAAAACGGTGTCATGATTTAGCTGTCATGCAATTGTCATGCGATCTTGGTTGAGTTGTACTTAGGAAAAGACTAGGCGATTCTTAAGTTTAGTGTAAACGGGCGATAGTCCATTAAACTCGTCCTGGGGCTCAAAATTATTTAGATTTTGACTTTGTTTCAAACTTAAATCGTATACAAAAGTTATTTTTAGGTTAATTTTCTATTAGAGGTACAAACAATCAGAATAAATTCAACATGCTGAACGATCATACAGGGTGACATGGAAATTCGACCTATTCCTTGAAAGGGGTTATACTAGAGGTCATTTGCAACAAATTAAGTGCAGTGAACCAGGGGTCAAAACTGGATGGTTACCGAGCTGTAGCAGTTCTTCGATATTTAAGAAATTTTCCGACTTGTTACCTAAAACCATTAATTATGAATAAACTACAACACTCTAAACATTGAATTGATACTTTTCTGAAAGCTGAAAAATAAGTGATCAATTTAAAAAAAACGTTTTCCCAAAACATACATAATCACAGATATAAAAGGTCCTAAGTAGCAATAAATTTTATTTTCTGATATTTTTCCCGAAAATCGCCGTAAGTTATTGAAAAAAAAATTGTATGAAAGTTGGCGTACAAATTAGTAGAATAACTTACTGGACTCATTAGCTTCCCAAAAAGGTATAAATGTTATTAACTTTTCCAGCTGTTATAAATAAAATCAGCAAAAGGGCGCTCTAGGTCAAACTTTTAATTTTTATTTGTTAATTGAATTCAGCTCGAAAGGTACTGTGAATAAAAAATTAATGTAAATTGATAAAGTTTAATGCAAAAAAAACAGTAAACAATTACAAATCCTGTTCAAACTGTCTACCATTGTTGCGTATGCAAGCACGGAGCCTACGACGTACTTCGCTCACTGTCGCTCGCGTTGAAATTGAGGTTTTTATTTGTTCGGCAGCTACCAAAATTCTCTGCCTCAACTCTTCAACAGAGGTCGCTGGTTAATTCTCAGGGTACACCAAGTCCTTCATGTAACCCCAGAGATAAGTGAAAGAAAGGGCCCACCAGAGAAGATTTTCATTGACTGTTTGGATGGGAATTGTCCATGATAAGGTGATCGGGCCTTTCTTCTTGCTCCAAAATTTGAATGGCATATCCTACGAAAACTTTCTAAGAGAGGAAGTGTATACGCTTTTGGAAGATGTGCCACTAGCTACCAGAAGAGACATGGTCTACCAGCACGATGGGTGCCCAGCTCACTTTTACCGAGGTGTGCGACAATGGCTGGACGAGAATTATCCGCTGAGGTGGATCGGTCGAGGTGGCCCGACGCCATGGCCGGCGAGAAGTCCAGATTTAACGCCATTCGACTTTTATCTCTGGGGTCACATGAAGGACTTGGTGAACCCTGCGCATCAACCAGCGACATCCGTTGAAGAGTTGAGGCAGGGAATTTTGGCAGCTGCCGAACAAATAAAAACCTCAATTTCAACGCGAGCGACAGTGAGCGAAGTACGTCGTAGGCTCCGTGCTTGCATACGCAACAATGGTAGACAGTTTGAACAGGATTTGTAATTGTTTACTGTTTTTTTTGCATTAAACTTTATCAATTTACATTAATTTTTTATTCACAGTACCTTTCGAGCTGAATTCAATTAACAAATAAAAATTAAAAGTTTGACCTAGAGCGCCATTTTTGCTGATTTCATTTATAACAGCTGGGAAGGTAATAACATTTATACCTTTTTGGGAAGCTAATGAGTCCAGTAAGTTATTCTACTAATTTGTACGCCAACTTTCATACAACTTTTTTTCAATAACTTACGGCGATTTTCGGGAAAAATATCAGAAAATAAAAGTTATTGCTACTTAGGACCTTTTATATCTGTGATTATGTATGTTTTGGGCCAACGTTTTTTTTAAATTGATCACTTATTTTTCAGCTTTCAGAAAAGTATCAATTCAATGTTAAGAGTGTAGTAGTTTATTCATAATTAATGGTTTTTGGTAACAAGTCGGAAAATTTCTTAAATATCGAAGAACTGCTACAGCTCGGTAACCATCCAGTTTTGACCCCTGGTTCACTGGGCTTAATTTGTTGCAAATGACCTCTAGTATAACCTCTTTCAAGGAATAGGTCGAATTTCCATGTCACCCACTTAATTTGCTCGTGCATTGCAATTAATTGAACACAGTTTATTAAATGTGAGCTGAATCCGAAAAGTTTATATTGTTACATAGATTTGTTGAACCTATTATCGGTTTTGTGTCATTTGACGTTAAGGCTGAATTTACTTAACACTATTTTTTCAAATTTGAGATTTTTGCATTCAAAATGCTATTTTTATACAATACTAAATAATTTATGTACTAGAAAAAAGAGCACCAAATCAATTCTCGGACGGGAATTGAACCCGCGACCTTTGGATATCCGGTCCAATGCTCTGACCGCTGAGCTACCGAGTCAGTCTGTGAAACAAGTAGGTACTAAAGTTAAAAACACCGCAATAAGTTTAAAATAGTACGTAACTCAGCCGAGTGTGCAATAAGCAAGAGCTCACGAGTTTCATACGACGTTTTTCAACACATTTGCGAGGAAAAAACAAAGTAATTTATCACACAGCAACAAATATGGCAAAACCAAATATGATAATAGGCTTGTTTCCATTAAGAATAAATATAATGGATAGGGGTTTATAATGATTAATTATATTATGGAGAAAATAACAAATAATTTTAATTATTAAAAGCGTTAAAGATTAATAATATTTTTAAAAAATAAATTTCGTAAAATGAAACCTTTAGTCACGTGACAGTGAACACCAATCAGAAAGCGTTACGTCACGCCGTGCGAAACTCCAATCTTGTCTTTGACGTTTCGAGTATCACTACCGGAGGCGCGTTCCAAACCTACACTCCGAGTGCAACCTAACCACAACCGAACGCAAGTTTTAGCCACTTTTTCCGTATTTCTCCATTGTTTGGAACATATATAAATAACTGGTTTGGCGTTTTTATAGTCGTGCTATCACACTGGGGCACTATACAGTACTTATAATATGAGAAATTCATTTTTAAACGATAAAAACTAGCTATAACGTACGAAGACACGATCGCTCTTTAGTTTGTTTTGCACGGCGTGACGTCATTCAAGACGCCATGACAGTCTTGTGCGTTTTGGAACCAAATTAAAATTGGTTTTTTAAAACGCGAAATTTATAATGTAAACGCTCGATTAAAAACAAATAAACCTTTTTTTTCGATAAAATGCCTAATAAGCTAAAATATTAAGCAGTTATTGAAATTTTGTCAACTAGCCTATTGAGTACCTACCGGGAGTCTTTATGAAGAAGGTCATTCCCCGCCCCGCTACTATCAAACCGGTTTGGATGACGTGAATGGCGAGTCTTACTATGCACTGTAAAAACTTATCATTTCCAAATTTGAAGAAAGACCTATAATAATAATGTAAACGCTCGATTAAAAATAAATAAACCTTTTTTTTCGATAAAATGCCTAATAAGCTAAAATATTAAGCAGTTATTGAAATTTTGTCAACTAGCCTATTATGGGAAAAGGCGCGCATGTTTTTTTTTGTTTTTTTTCACACGCCCAACGCAAGAATATTTTGCGAACAAAGGGGTGAGGAGCATACAGCCTACTACTAATACTTCAAAACTATAATTTTTTGTGACAAAATGCAAATATTTTAATATTTTATAACAAAATATTGTGAATTATGAATAATTTGATAATAATTATATATTTATTTGACTTAATTAAGGACTTACACATTTATTTATTCCAAAAATGTATATTAATTTTCAGCAGCATAAAACCTCTTTGTTGTAAAAAAAAAACTGTATTACCCGGCTAAATTGGGAATGCTCTGTTTACTCGCATAGAACTTGCAGTAAGGTACTAATTTAACTTTGTAGGGTTAATTCTATTACGAACTAGTGTTTTATATATTATTGCACGCGTTTGTTATAGCTCGGTTTATAGCCCTAAAAGCGATGTATTAGGGCTCACTTTACGAGCAAGTGTGTTGAAAACTTATTGTGGCATTTCAGCAGCCCATGAACCCTAGCTAGCCATACCACCAACTAAACCGAGTACAAATTGTACCCCCCCTGGGAATCGAACACAGGTAGGTAGGTAGGTACACTTTACCGCAAAATATGCTAAAGTAAACGAGAACCCAGCCCTGAACATCCCTATTGCAATACAATATCAAGTTACGTAAGTTTTTCATTACGGTGTCGCTTAGACGACTGCGTTACGCTTATGGACAAACCGACAACACTCTCGTTCGCTCTCCTTGGAGTCCTATTCCATGAATGAAACTCATTTCACACGTCTGCGTACACAAAATAGCGGCGTATATAACCAGAAATTCCCTAGCGCCTATCAAACTAAAATAGCGGGTAATAAGGCAGCGCAGCGCTTGCTCACAAAATCGTATTTGGTCAGTAAATTTGGTTTCCATGATTCATACGTCAGATGAAACATTCTTATTTTCTGTTGTTACAATATTGATAAGCTTGTCATAGCCAAGAATCTTATATTAATATTGTTATAGCTAACATGTTATTATTAGAATAGACTTTAGACAATTTATCTTTAGCCTACTATGAAAGTGCTAAAGTTTTTTTTAAGCATACCTAACGGGTCAGTGCTTGGCCTTCACCTCACTTGATGTTAAGTGACGATAAGGCACTACACTAACCCTGGAAACGCACTACACCCGGAATCCTCATCACTGAGGAACTGGCTATCTTACCTCTAACTGCCGGAACACAACAATTTTTATATTGTGCTTATGGCGTCAGACTTAGGTAAGATGGTAGTACCTAGCTAGCCATACCACCAACTAAACCGAGTACAAATTGTACCCCCCCTGGGAATCGAACCCGGGACCCCTGCGTCTTATACGGGTGGACGAACCACTAGACCACAGAGGCGGTTACCTACTTGGATATTTGTAAAATAGAAATGCCAGTGTCTTTGACGTTTCGAATATTATTTTTCATTTCTCATATTCGGAAAGTGATGTATATTTGAACTGAGCAGCGGGTCCAAAACTCTTCGTTTCACCCTAGGGTGGAAAAGTAATTTAAAAATAGAACTGAATTTGGCAATGAAAAAGTTTACAATAGTTAAAAACAAATGGTTTAAAAAAAGTTGCAACCTTGTAGGGCGCATTCACGAACAACAACAAAACATGGTATAACCAGCCAGTGCAAAATTAAAAACATTGGGCGGAGCGGCCGGCGACGCGACGTGTTCCAAATTTAAAATAAGAAAAACTATAAAATATTGGAGGGAGACTTACCTGTGACTTTGAGCTGTGTGTGCCGTTTTAAAATTTTTGTGTTGATTTTGTATTTACTAAAAATGAGTTTAAAACTAAAATAAAATAAAAGAAACAATATAACTACGCTGTAATTCGCCTACAGGAAACAACTACTTCAGGAGAGTCTCTGCCATGGACTTACCGTCTTATCAAAGACCAAAAAATATCTCCAACTTTTACAGGCATCCAACAAAGCCAAATCTGTCATCATAATAATTTATATCAAACTGTAAATATTCCAAGAAAGAATTTAACTTTAAATTTCACAATTTGTTCTATTTTTTCTAGGTTTTTAAAGGTAAGTTGATATAGTTAATAATTATAAGATCTACCAATGTAGTTACTAAGTAGGTACATGTTTTTATTAATAAACATTTTGGAATAACTAAGGCTTTTTTTTACTTTCCTGAAATTCGAAATGAAAAGTAGAGTGTTTAACACGGGTAAAAGTCATCAATTCCATTCTCGAACTATAGCCACCCTCGCTATGCTCGGGCGTCTAAATATCTCGAATGGGAATTGCTTCCTTTTGACCCTCGTATAACAATCTACTATTAATTCAAATACCCTCTTGTAAATCCAGGAGACGTACGTAAAGATAATCGAATAATAAAACTATAGCTCTCCAAACGATTATAATATCGTTTGGTCGTTAAAGTTGTCCATAAAAGAGGAATCGGATCAGAAGAGCATGAAACAAATCTGTAGAGTTAGACGTCGTAAATGTTGAGTGACTCATATTACAGATGATGCGAGTAGTTGAAGTGCTCGTAACTCATTTTGGTGACTTGGGTTTTCTGTAGATGAAAACTATTGGTTTATTTACTGACGCAATAAATAAAAAATATTTTTTGGGCTTAAACTTATCCATCGCATTAGTAGGTACTTTATAGAAATCTGCTACGCATCATTTGCTGTTATGTAATCATGATGCTGAATCAAAATTGTTAGTTCTAAATTCTTATTTTTTTAAGTACTTACCTATAGCTTATGGTTTACAAAATACTTACGTTAACAACACTTTTTGGAGTTGTTATAATTGTTAACCAGTCAGTCAAAGATAAATTACTTATTAGAAACTGTTTCGTTTTAATTAATTTATGAACTATTGCTGGAAGATACGAGAAAATTTCCTATCCTATATCTGTTCCAAAAGTAAGTAAATCCTCAATTGTGACGTTATTGAAAGTATGAAGCCATGAAAACACCTGTGTGACATTTCGATTCTAATTACGAGTAATATGGTCAACCGCTATCAGTGGTCAATGTTACTCGATGTGATTAAAGCCAGAATGTTATTCAGGTTTACATCAATGCAAAAATCATTGAAATATAAAAATACGAAGCATATACCTAGTTTCAACAGTTTTAAGTCTCAAGGGGAGCTCGGGGAGCTCGGTGGCGCAGTGGTTTAGCGCCTGGCCCAGCGATTGCGGAAGTTAAGCAACGTTCGCAAGGGTCGGTCATGGGATGGGTGACCAAAAATGTATTATATCGAGCTCCTCCGTGCTTCGGAAGGCACGTTAAGCCGTTGGTCCCGGCTGCATTTGCAGTCGTTAACACCCGCCAATCCGCATTGGGCCCGCGTGGTGGGTTATGGCCCGTCTTCCTTACCACCCATAAGGAAGGCCTGTGCCCCAGCAGTGGAGACATCAAAAATGGCTGATGGACAAGTCTCAAGGCAATCTAAGATTGCCAATCTTGAAACGAAAGCAAGCGTATATTAAGCAAAACATTATTTTGACTGAGTTTTTTTGGGTTGGCCAGTGTCTTACGATTACTAATCAATTATGATCATACGTATAATTTTACGTATTTCCTTTGGCAAATATTTATGACCACTTGAAAACGCTCCGTGTTTTGCATCAAAACCTAGTGTATTTACCTTCTCTCTGATTGCACCTATCTAAAGTTCTGCTTTAGAGATTTTTTCATGAGTGGCTCTGCTTTTCAGCGGCTTTGGCTCGTGGCTCGCTTTCAGCTCCGGTTTTATTTCCATGTCCGAGCGATACACCCTTCATGCGATCGTGAATAATTCATAGCCGAGATCCGCACTCAAATGACAATCTGGCGCCGAAACAGGCACGTGTGAGGGGAGCACAGTTATTTTTAGTAAAAAGTTTTTTAAAAGTGGATTGGAAATTTTGTTTTTTTTAAATAAGACACGACTGGAAGCGATTTCAAACACTTTAATTTAACAGGTACTAATCTACTTGTAACTTGAATTCATATTTTTATTATCACCTCTCCTTTCAGAAACTTTTCGCAAATCTGGGCTGAGTGGTTATTCATTAATTGCTTGTTATTAGTTGTTAGTAAATAGGTAAGCGTATTAAAAATAACTAAAATCAGTGTTCTAAGCGTGCGCAACTGTAGATTGTAGACAACTTCTTCAAGAGAGAATTACTTACGTAGTTTTTATACACTTTCAATTGTTAACCTTTCTGGGGTAAGTTTACAATAAAATTCAATTATTAAAAATCAGTGATTGTGATATAAACCAATTATTTGAGCCAGCGAGCGTCTCCGTTTCAGCTTGGCCAAAAATGTTTTCGTATGTCCGGATGTCCGTCTCTTCCACAAGTCGCATTTCTCAACCCATTCTCGTGAAATTTTGGGAGCAGGTTCGATAATTATATATTATAGATTGTTTTACTCAATCCAATTTTCGAAATAAAATCTGTCGTTTCGAAAAAAATGATCATAAAATTAAATGTCACAAACCAACAGTAGCTCTACCATGAGTTTACAAAAACCGTGCTCGATATCGACGGCGTAAGCAATTTGTATGGAAAATTGAAGCAGCGCCTCTAGCGGTCACTCGAACAAGTAAAATCCTCTAGTTGTAGATAGATATTATTATGTCAATGTCTACATACCTAACATCAGTGGATAGGCAATAAGACCGCAGTTCTAGATTAAATATTTTTTCTATAAGTACAATAACTCCCTCCATACGCTACTGCTCCGCGCGAACTATAAAATGTCGTATAACATAGTTCCCCCAAATAGTGTTTGAATCGGAAAACCTTTAATAGCGGATAGCCATAACAATATGGTCGTATTGATACCACATTTTGAACAGAGCCTTTGTATTTTGTTGAATTTAGTAACCAGATCGTAAATGTACCTACCTACTATCACATGGTGCCAAGAGGTATAACATAAATAATTCCAGTTTGAAGAATGAAATTGCGGTGTATATCCAATACGGGCCGTAACGCGACGCGACACGTTACGTAAACGTGACGTGATGGTATCTCCGACTGTTGCAAGCACGTGCTCCTGACATAGAAAGACTTTATCACGTTTTTTACACCGCACACACATGGGAAATGAGAAAATTTCCCAATTATAAACAAAGTTAGATAGAGTAGGTCGTTTTAAACAAAACCATGACATTTAAGTATTTTCTATAAGAACACAAAACAATTTACCGATTAACAAAATAAGCTATCACTTTAATTAACCATATATTTTAGGGCCTTTCAGGATTTAGCGCAGCGTATACGCAGCCAAAACGCGAAATCCTAAAACTAGCCATAAAATATTTACATAGGCACACAGACCTGTGTAAATATTTTAACTCAATATTTTTTGGGTTTCGTACCTCAAAAGGAAAAAACGGGATCTCTATACGATCACTTTGTTGTCTGTCTGTCTGTCGGTCAGTCAAAACCAAGGGAATCAAAATTTATTGAGTATGAGTACTTCCCGTTGACCTAGAACTATGAAATTTGGCGTAAAAGTACCTAATAGTGCATTATGAGACAAGTACCCACAGCCTTGTGGTTTAATAAGCAAGAGCTCATGAGTTTCATACGACGTTTTTCAACACATTTGCGAGGAAAAAAACAAAGTAATTTACCACACAGCAACAAATACGACAAAAACAAAATATGATAATTATGGGAAAAGGCGCGCAGGTTTTTTTTTGTTTTTTTCACACGCCCAATGCAAGAATATTTTGCGAACAGGGTGAGTGAGCATACAGCCTACTTCAAAATTATAATTTTAAATGATAAAATGCAAATATTTTATAACAAAATATTATGAATTATGAATAATTTGATAATAATAAATATTTGTTTGACTTAATTAAGGTCTTACACATTTATTTATTCCAAAAATGTATATGCATTTTCAGCAGCATAAAACCTCCTTGTTGTTACTAAAAAAATAACTGTATTACCCGGCTAAAATGGGAATGCTCTGTTTACTCCATGTTTACTCGCATAGAACTTGCAGTACGGTACTAATTTAACCTTGTAGGGTTAATTCTATATTACGTACTAGTGTTTTATATATTATTGCACGCGTTTGTTATAGCTCGGTTTATGGCCCTAGAAGCGATGTATTAGGGCTCACTTTACGAGCAAGTGTGTTGAAAACATTTTTACGGAACCTTCGGTGGGCAGAGTCCGAATCGCACTAGTCCGGTTTTTTTCAAACTTTTTCGCTATCCAAGCAATCTTTACTACATTAAATACTTCAAAACCAGACATCGAGAACTGATAGTTACTAAATATCGTTACTCGTCTCTTGAGGAGGGAAGAATGGCATGTCTTTGTGCCATAGAGTTCAAAAGAGGAGGGCTCTTCAACTGACCTCAATACCTCAAAACGTACGACCTTCTTTTATCCTCCTTCCACGAAGGATATCCTACTCTTTATACGCGATATGCTTAAAACAAAACACCCTTAACTGAGTGCCATTAAATATACATAGACATCGCATGTATGTGACTTTAAGTGGCTTTTCTTGGTTACGTTTTTAAAGTTTTAATTATTCAAGCGAGTTAAATACACAGGGAATATTAATATCGTTGTTTCAATACAATGGAAAGTTTTACGTGATTGTCATTGAATACTTTAGAGATGATCATGTAGTTTCTCTGTATTGCTTAAAACAATACAATTTTAACTGCGTAAATTGAGGGTTACTCCCAAAACCTGAACGAGAAACTGGGATCGAAATTGGTATCGAGTAAACGTCAAAACAGTACAATGGTAACCATGGCAACCGTTTTAAATGTACTAAATTTATTAGATCCTGATGATCCTGATGTGAACTTGATCTCGTTAATTCCCAGAGAAAGTAGGGGGGCTGAAACTAGTAATTCTGAACAAAAACGAATGACGTGGATTACCAATTTCTATTCTCCCATTTTTAAACTAAACAGGTTAAAAAACACCACAATTGTTTTTTTTAAACACTGCTTTTATAGTAAAAAAAATACTCAAACTGCGTAACTCATAGCTGAACCCACTATTAAATGAATAATTGAATCCTACCGACTTCCACCTACACGATTATGTTACGAATTAATTGTGTTCAAAGAAGTTCCAATATAATGCATAGAAGACTAACAAACACTTCTTGTTATTTATACATGGTTACATTATTTCGTGGTAGTCATATTTGTTTTCGGAACAAGTTAGCTTAATTCGGTAATATATTTTTCGTTTCATATTCTCAGAAAGATTTAGTAACATGACTGCCAAAATAATACTAAATCCATTTACAAAGAATTTCTTCAAAATTAAATATCTCTTAATTAGAAGCAATAAATAATATTCAAATCTTTGGATACTTACGCACATCAATTTTTATAAAAAAAAACTTCTAATAAAGTCGGGTGGGGCTTTTATATAATTAAAAATAATAGTAAATTATACAAGTGGGAAAAAAGGGAATTTAGTTCGAAGGATACAAAGGACCGAGATGATTTTTTTTCAGGAGTTGTGTACTCTACTTTTTACTATCGACTGCGAGCAAATAATTAGCAGTACTTAAACCTATTATTTAGGTAGGAAATCGATAATATTTACATTAGAAAATGGTGAAGTTAGAAGTTTTCCATTACATAAAACAATAGGATAAGAGGGTGATTACATGATCAGTCAGTCTGGCATCATGTCCATGCCATTAACCTGTGGACTTTGAATTTTTCCAAATATGATGATCGTATCGTACTGATAAAATGGACTGATGCCAGACTGAACATGTAATCTCCCTATATTGATAGAAAAGAACCCAAATGTCAAAAATTTTAATGTCTAACGATTAAAATGTCGAAAGTTTAAAATGTCTAACGGTCAGATGGTCAAAATTTAAAAAAGTTCAAATGAACAAAATTTAAAATGTCTAATATTCCAATAACATGTAATGTAATGACGAATAGAATTTACCATAGATATAGTATATTAAAAAGAGGGAATTTACTTATACCGTTTTTGTTTTCAGGTTTTTGAAGGTTCTCTTTTTTAAGCTTTTTTTGTGTACCTAAGCTTGGATAATTAGTTTCACTTATACTACACGGTTTTTTATTATTTATTTAAATTTTTAGATAATAATAATATGCTCAAATAAGGTTCTATTTGTACAATATTATAAGTTGGTAAGTTGGTAATTAATAGTTTTTAACGATAAAACCAAAACTAAATCATTCTGTCCACAACAATCATTTATAGTCTTTTTAATTTTGAGATTTTTGCATTCACAATGCTATTTTTATACAATACTAAATAATATACTAGAAAAAATACGACTCGCACCAGATCAATACTCAGACGGGAATCGAACCCGCGACCTTTGGATATCCGGTCCAAATATATGGCTAATATTTCATCTTTATCAGTTGTCAAGAATATAATATGTCATCTGGAAAGATATTTCAATTGAATGTCGAGGAATTCCTCACATTGATGGAATAACGCTGGCTTGCAGCGTAAGAGTTGGATATACTAGAAGAAATTCGACAATGTCACTAGTGACTCGGTAGCTCAGCGGTCAGAGCATTGGACCGGATATCCAAAGGTCGCGGGTTAGATTCCCGTCTGAGTATTGATCTGGTGCGAGTCGTATTTTTTCTAGTATATTATTTAGTATTGTATAATCATTTATAGTCAATAAAAATAATGAGGTTATTAATAACAATTGGTATGTTCATAATACTGGAGGTCAATGGTGGAATTGCGTAAGGTAATCGTATTCATTTGACAGTTCATATCGTATTCCATCGGCTGCAATTTGTATGGGATGACATATATTATGATACAATATGAACTGTCAAATGAATACGATTGACTTTACGCAATCGCCTAGCTGGTCTGCTAATGTTTTCGTCAAAATCGTAGTTCAATGGTGTTTGAATGGTAATGCTTTTTGACACAGTTCTTGTTTCTTAAACCCAAAATCGAGACACAATGTGTTTCCGTTATGAGTTTAAGAAACACAAGAGTGTTTCGGTTTTGGGTTTAAGAAACAAGAACTGTGTCAAAAAGCATTACCATTCAAACACAATTGAACTACGATTTTGACGAAAACATTAGCAGACTTGAGCCCCTGGAAGCAGGCAAGAGTTAAGAGTCCTTCAAATATGCACACACGCATTATAGTTACTATTATAAATATTTGACATTAATATAGTAGATATCTTATCATAGACTAACCTTCGTATCTAAGACGAGTAAGTAGTAATGAGTTAAGTAAAACTTATAATTTTCAAATGCTTCTAATACTATATTCACATGTAATTTTTAGTAGGTACAATTCATCTTTATATCAGCGCGGGGCGACAGTTTTTATTTAACTGAGTGCAGTTTTGGTGCATTTAAGAGTAACATAATCTATTAATTGCATTTGAATACAATATTGGAAGCATTTGAAAAATGCAAGTTTTACTCAAGTCATTAACTTACTCGTCTATAGATACGAGGCCGCTAGATTAGATTAGGGTTAGATTTTTTTGGTGTAGAGATGAATGTGATATGAAAGAATTAACTATGAACCTGAAAACTCTCCAGTTATTAAAATAAAATTATAAGTCATGGGAAGGCGAAGTGTGCGAGATTTTATCATTACTTACACCCATATAATTTGTTTTAATTAAAACAGGCGACTTATTACCATTTATTTCACCATTTCAACTTCGTCACTTTTATTCGTCACCATTCTGATGTGGCCTTACTTAATAATAGCTCAATTGTGTTGTAATTTATTAAAAAGATAATTGTACTTAATTGATATTAAAGTGGTGGGTGTGACTGATTAAGTGATAAATTTGGTTATTTCCACCAACTAGGTACATTTCTTTATTATTTTGTAGTGGACATTAATTTCACTGCTACTTTTTTTTAAATATTTTTTAGATCAAATGTAGTCCTGTTTGTAGAATAGAAGTTTGGGGCCTAATGGCGCTAATTCAACGATAAAACCAAAAATAAATCGTTACCTACCATTTCAGTTTCGTTTCCAAATAATACTTGCTTTAATATTGTTATAAGTTATGCCTAGGGTAGAGCCTAGGATACCAATCTTGGACAATTTAAAGGAGAATTCAAAAGCTAAACCATAGTTTTTTAAGTAAATAAGTAGGAGTATTTTTTTTGTTTTATCGTTGAAAATTTGCCTGACTTAAACACTAGTTGGCCAAATTTTCTATAGGTTCCGCTATGTCAAAAGTTGTCAAAATGATGCTATCTCCTGTGAAATTTCATAAACGATTGTCGCGTTCCACCTCCATGCTGGCTCTCCCAGCCATGTAATTGGCTGTTCCATTCTCCATGTTAAATATCCTTTATGCATATTTTAACGAGTTGCTCTCATTTAGAGTCCACTTAATTATGTTTTAAGGCTAATGTAACGAGAGAGAACAAGTGAGTGGTTATTTCTTTTTAAAAATAGAACAGATTATACCTTAGAATATGTATGAAACGAAAGTTCACACGGACAAAGGATAGTTGAACAATCAAGTCTCTATAGGTATAACGACTAAAAAGTTACAATACACTCCAAGAAGGTGCAGCAAAAGTGTACGCGCACTACACTCCGAATCCTCACTGAGGAATTATGAGGTAAGATGGTGGGATTGAAATAAGCCCTACCACCAACCAAACCTCCCACCTGGAAAACGAGCCCGGGACCCCTGCGTCTTACACGGGTGGGCAAACCACTAGACCTCAGAGGCGGTTTAATAATATGTAAACATTATACTGGCAAGCGTGACGCTGACGAAGCTGTAAGTCTCCTAATTTGCATTTCGTGCATAAGTAGGCGATTCGGTTGCCATTACGCCACCGTAATTACACTCCATTGTGTAGATTTAAGTATAGTCATTATAACTTCTATATCGGCACTTGAAAGCCATGATGATTGTCAAAAAAGGGCAAATTTTTTTTGTCAAAAGGAAAACCTTTTCCTTGCTTTTTAACCGATTTCAAAAAAGGAGGAGGCTCTAAATTCGATTGTATATATTTTTTATCGTTGTTCGCGCGTATCTTCGACATTTATGGACCGATTTTGATGATTATTTTTTTGTTCGATTGAGTTTTCTTGCGAGATGGTCTCATTTAATTTTTTTCCAAATCGGTTTAGTAGTTTTCAAGTAATCCTGCAAATACTTTTTGCATCAACTACCTTGACGACTTTGTTATTTATGAACCGAATTAGATGATTTTTTTTTGTTGGGAAAGGTAGTGTAGTCTTTTTAACAGACTTCAAAAAAAGGAGGTTCTCAGTTTGACCCGTATGTATGTATGTTTCTCCGCGATTATCTCACGTTTGGCTGAGCCGATTTTTCTACCTAAATAATTTATACCTACACTACCTAATAGAGAAGGTAACTTACAGCACTGATAATATAATACTATACTAGTCTCACACTAAAAATAAAAAAATAGTTTATAAAAACAAAACTGGGACTTGAGTACAACTTCCTTTTTTTATTCTAAAAGCCCCACGGCCGACTTCAATAGACGTGTTTTTATTATAACAATGTTAATGCGTATCTAATGATTTGTATATTATTTCGTGGTTTTTAAAGCCAGTTTTTTTGAAGTCGGTTTTTTTATTAAGTATAGAAAAACATTACGTGTCAATTTTAATAAAACTAACAATATTTTGGTACGTGCATCGAATAATATATTCGATGCAAAAAACCGAGTCCGATCAGTTTTGTTCGTTTATCATTCAAAAAATTTTTTTTATTAGTTTACATGGGCATAGCCAGCCATGGTCTCAGGGTGGGGCAGCAGTCTAAAATAATAATATATAACTAGCAAACTATACCCGCGGTCTTATTCCGGTTATTTTTTTCATACAAAAAGGTTACACCCTAGTTCTCAAATTCTTTTGGCTACGGAACTCTTTTTGGTTCACCGTTTTTGGGCGGAATCCTAGCTCAAATAAGAAGTAAATTAACCAGGGTTGCGACCTTTAGAAACTGAAAAGTCGGGAGAAGGATGCGCGGCGAGCGCGAAGCGCTCGATACATTGCTTCTTCTTAAATCCCTAAATTCATTCATTCATCCCTAAATTAAAAGTAGTCAAACACGGCGCCAAGTTTCAAGCTGTTAAGCTCTTTAATAAATTACCAAATGACCTAAAAATAATTAGCGATTGGAGAATTTTCAAAAATAAACTGCACGCTTATTTGTTAAATAAGTGTTGCTATTCTATTGACGACTTTTAGGAAGTATAATTCTATTAGGTAAATATCTGTAATATAGTTATGACTCATGTCTAATAAAATAAATATAATAATCATCTAGAATTATGTAATTGTATATTTTAACGTTGTTATAGATTTAGAAATTAATTAATTGCCTGATAATATAATATAATTATGTAATAAAATAATAATAATAATAATAATGTGTGTATAATAATGTAATGGTATAAAGTGTAATTCCTTTATCATACTTATAATGTAATATTCAACACAATGTGAATTATTGTTCAGAATAAACTGATTTGATTTGATTCTTTTTGGGGTAAAAACAAACCAAAGAAAAATAGCAATGTATGTCAAATGAAACCGGTTACTAAATAGTTTCTATTTAGATAATCAGCCTGCCGGACACGCGCGCGGGGCGAAATAGATTAGAGCTTACTCATACACTGCAAGCATCTGTCCGTCAGAAAACCAGCAATCTATATTCCCGCGCCGTGTACCCGCGGCGGGATCCCGCTTAACACAGCAGACGCACTGTAAAAAAAAGGAGAACTACCTAGCTGAAGGGAAAAAAGAAACTTTTGATTTAATGTTTTAGGTATAAGTATTTTTATTTTGACTATTTTTCCATGCATATTTTGTATGCTACGGGCCTCTCTCATTAATTCCGCGTCATTTTTATTTACTTGGGTAAGATAAGGTAGGTGTACCTCACAGGTCAGAGCCAGGGTGGGGCAAGCGTCCCACCCTGCCCCACCGTGGCTACGCCCAGGTACCTACATACCTATATAGTGTATAAATATTTTCCGAAAGCTATCTTTTATGTTTCCTGTCTTGCGAACCTCTGAAAAACGCAAGCAGTATCACTTTGTACAAATAATAATAATAATAATAATAATAAAAATTTATTTCGGAAATCATCCATATATGTTAGTAACAAGATAGCTTATATCTAGTGTTAGTGATTAAACCTAAGACATACTTAACTATATGGTACTCTAGTAACTCGCCACTGGCGCGTGTAGGCGTACCCAGCGCATCAGCAGTGGCGAGTCCCAGCGCTCAGCTAACGCGCACAGGATACTGTTCGGGCTGGCGCGCACGCGCGATAGCAGCGACCAACTGCGCTTACGCATTATTGCATAAAAGCAATCTGTGCGCGCCTCGGCAAACATTGTTGATGCACTACAGTATGGCGCCAGCCCAAACAATATCCTAAACGCGTTATTGTATTGGACGCGCAGAGCGCCATATGCACGCTGCGTAAAGTTAACCCACAGACTGCACGTGTAGAAAGTCTGACAGTATGCTTTAAAAAGTGTCAGTTTTACTTGCTTACTACACCGTGCAAATCTGCGAGCCAACATGTTACAACGCACACTTAACGCTCTGCGTTCCCTTTCAATATCAGTGTTGTCTGACAGATTATCATTTAACCAGTGGCCCAAATATTTAAATTTATTTACTTGTTTTAATGCAGTACCACAAAGAGTCACTATAGGTACTTTTTGGTAACTTTTTGAGCCCGCTTTAAATACCATCAACTCACTCTTTGTGGCATTGTACTTGAGCCCATGGGCCATTGCATAAGCCTCACATGTACCTATCAATCTACGCATTGCACTGATCGACGGGCTCAGCAGCACCATGTCGTCAGCATAACTAAAGTTATTCATACAGAGACCGTCTATATGACATCCAATACCAGTGCAACTGAGCCCCTCGATCAGACGGTTCATGTACAGGTTAAAGAGCTTCGGAGACGTCAACCCCCCCTGTCTCACTCCGCACTCCAACCTATACACCTCCGAATGCGCACTTGCCCATCTTACGCTATTGCGCTGGTTCTCGTACCAGTATTTAAACAAAGAACAGAGTTCGGTTGGAAGATTGGTTTCACTCAACTTTTTCCATAATATATTATACGAAACCAGATCGAATGCCTTCGACAAGTCCAAAAAACAGGCATATATCGGGGTAATCCTGGTAGTATAGTATTGTACAGTCTGCTTGAGGCATAAAATAGCACTTTCTGTTGAGAGGCCTGGTTTGAAACCGAACTGCGCATCGTGTATATCAATGTGCTCACTCAAGTGCTTATCAAGCAGACTGTCCAATACCTTAGCTATCACTGTCGCCAAGGATATAGGCCTATAATTGGACAAGTCGGAGGCATCGCCCGTTTTGTTTTTGACAATCGGCACGATAACAGTGTACATCAGTTCGTCAGGCAAATAACTATGACTTATACATAAATTAAAGAACATCGCAAGCAGTCGTGGCAAATGCACACCCGCGTATTTAAGATGCTCAATACTAAGGTTGTCGTAGCCAGGCGACTTTCCTCTAACCATTTTTTGAATGACAGTAGCAACTTCCTTGGCAGAGAATTTAACCGATAGGTTTACAGGTAACTTAGCATTGAACACTTGTTGCGCCTGTGACAACGGCGATTCAACTCTAAAGTGGCGTTGAAAGGCATTGGCAATATCTAAGGGCTCGTGCACACCCGCTACACTCATAGGAACAGTCGGCTTAGGGTTGAGTTTGTTGGTATTTTTCCAAAATTTTGCAAAATTTTTATCACTATGATTTTTCGTAATTATGTCCATTTTGATTTGTTGTTCATTATCTTGACAATATTTTAACTTCGATTTAAATGATTTTCTTGATTCACACATTTTGTTATAAATATATCCAGACACCGGTTTACTATATAACAACCAATACTTATACCAAAGCCGAGCCTCCCCGTGAGCGCCGCTTACGTGTTTATTCCAACCAGTAATTTGTTTATATTTCCTACGCTTAGAGCCTTTGTGACTGCACACTGCAGCTTCCTTAATTATTGACACAATATTATTATACAGTGAAGTGAGAATAGCTCGGTGACTGTGATCAGAACACGGTTTGTCAGCGCAATTACTAAAATCGCTTGGAAAATCTAACTGACGTAGCTTAGAATGACAGAAATCTAAATACCGCTGTATCTGATCACCATCCCTTTCTCCCCAAATAATTTGGTTGTTAGTTTGACTAAGATTCACAATTTTAGGTTTTATAAGATTAATATTACATTCTATTAACAAAGGGATATGGTCAGACCAATAAGTATCATATAATATTGACGCGTCAACGACTATGTTCCGCGCTGCGCTCGTTACCACGCAGTGATCGAGCCAGCGGCGGCAACCGTGCGCATCGCTTACATATGTATATGAATCATGTGGTAACAAATCTAAATCAACACATGACCAAGTTTGATCAGTACAAAAGTCCAATAGCTCAGAACAAAAAAGCTCACCGGGGTGTGCGTTGAAGTCTCCCAGTACTAACACAGTTTCCACATTATTACTTTCAATTAAAGCATTAATTTCACTTAATAAATCCGTAAACTCACTAAGGTTGTCAACTGACGCAGTCGGCATATACACTGAGATTAACAGAATTGAACTATTAGTATGATCAATTTTAATAGCAGTTAAACGTACACTATTGCACTCTATCACCCTTACGGACGGAAACACAGACTTTCGCCACAGTATGGCCACCCCTCCGTATGGCCTTCCTCGAAGAACTCCGTTCGATGTGTCAACCGCCGACTTGCCGGTGAAAGCGAAGTTATCATCTATGTTACCCAGAAACGGGATATCGTGTGGTAACAACCATGTCTCCTGTAGTGCAATGATATCGACCGAGCGACAAAGTCGCCTTACACAGTCAACCGATCTTACTATATTCTTACAATTAAATGAAACTATCTTTGTTGTATTATCCATTTTTTTGAGTATTAGATTTCATGTTCAGTGTATGTACACCGCCTTGTTTATTTTTATTAAAATCATAAAACCTTCGATAAGCAACACCCGATGGCCAAAAATCTTCTTTCATAAATGTTTCCAATTTACTTCTCGGGACATACACTTTATAGGCATCATAACCTTTTTCATTGTATATACTTATTTTTTCAAGAGTCACAGTCAACTTAGCCGATTCTTCAATGTATGAAACAATATCACAAGCATTCGTTTCCTTCGAAACATTGTAGATATACATCGGAATATTAATATCGGCAGCTTTGAAGTTTGACTTTGAATTAGTTACTGCTATTCCTCTATTTCCAATTAAACGTTTTTTGTTTCTCTTTTTATGTACTACAGTATTCCAGTCCTGATTATTGTCCCGTGGACTGACACCCCCCGGGCCCAAACATTCAGAGTATAATTTGTTTTTACTCGGCGGCGATATGGTGGGTTGCGCCAGTGACAGTGCGTCGCGAGACTCGTGATCATGAGTCAATGCCGCGGCAGCCCTAGCCGGCCCGACGATCGCCGTACGTTCATTCTGCGCAACAGCTGATTCATTACATTGTTCGAGCGTTGCCGTTACGCCCGACCGTCCCGCTATCTCAGACACTTTATTTATCGTACTACCCTCCTCCGGGTGCTGATCACTGTAGTTTTCAATAGTTGATGGCTTTGAGGGCGAAGGCTGCATTATTATTTCTTCTTGTTGACTTATAGGCGGTAAACCCATAGGCCCACTATCATAATCAAAACTTTCCATCAAACAGGCACTTCTTTTAGAGTTAATGTTATTACATGTAAAGTTGTTTACTATTGATGCCTTCTTAAGGTTATCAAGCTCCGATTTCAATACGTCTAATTGCTTTAAGGTGGCGTAATCTTCCCTTATGGCTCCAATATCACTACGCATTTTGACAATATCTTTGAGAATTCGGGTTACGTCTACATGGTCAAATAGTACTGGCGGTAGTTTTTGCAGTTCTCGAGCTACAAAAATTGGCAACTTATCAGGATCAGTCTCCTTCAGCAAGCAAATTATGTCATCTATATCCCTTAGACTCTTCCCACCTCTTCGTCGTAGTTTAATTGAGTTCTTCGACACTGAATCAAACAACAACCGTTTTGCGTTTACTATTTCACTTTCCGAAAATGCACTGACACAGATGCGACTGAGGCTTTCCTCATCCATGACATCCAACTTATTACACACAAAGGCCAGGACTTCGTTAATAACAATTTTACATGTCGAACATATTGTTATATTCGCCATTTTCAACAATTAAAACTGACTAATACACACACAGTGTAGCGCGACAACGACCTCACACTACCGTGCGCGCGGCCAGACAACGACAAAAACTATATTCAGCCTTTTATGGCAGCCAATATTAACATTACAAAAGCACAAGTCGCGTAATATATCATTACACAGTGAATTGAGTCGCGGCACTTTACTTGCCGTAGTCAATAGCAAAATGTTTCGCTAGTGCGGGCGGACGAAATTTTCCACACAATTAGTGGATTGCCAACGCGAAATATTCAACCTTAACTTTGCCTTACCACGCCATTGCAATTTCTGAACAACTAAATTTTATGGCAGGAATGAATGTGATTTTATCTCAATCTGGTAAATTATTCTTCAATTCCGAAGAAAAATGGCGTTTATTTAATGACAGAAAAAGGCAAAAGTTAATTTAGAATACACAAATAAAAAACTTACAGACGTTTCACAGGTTTAGCTTTAATTTTTAAATTAACCTAGAAGTGCTATCCTGTATTTTCTTAGCGCAGGCCTCACAATATATCGGGTCATTTTGAACTTACCATACAAATTTCAAGGATGTGTCCAGTCCATGAAACTAAACAAATTTTTCTAAGAAACATGTGTCGAATTTCGCCACAAAATTTTGGTCATCCCATACTAAATTGATCACGTGATCTCTTTGATTTGGTTTGGATAGTCGATTTTTGTTTTACATATTTGGCCATGTGTTCCTTAGAGAAAGTTGTTCAGTTTCATGGACTGAACACATCCTCAAAATTTGGATGGTGAATACAAAATGACCTTGTATAATTTACCTCAGTGTAAGTGCATAAAACAAATATGAAGAGGTACACCTGCCTATCACCTATCTACTTTTTTTTATTTCATAGGAAAACATACATATAGTGACTTAATAGCTTTATAAGTAAGACTTATGCCATTGCCTCCGGGGCAGTTTAATATTTTATTAATTTTCTTTTTTATTCCCTTCTGACCCCTATAAATAGTACCCATTGCCCCCCAAATCTATTTAAATATTTTTATCCCAAATCCGTGAAAGAGTCTATGCACCATTATAAGTTTTCGCATATAACGTCAGGTAATGCTTGCTTATTAATATAAAAAAAACATGCATTTACACACTTAATACTAAATAATGACAAAGCAAATAAGCAATAAAGGTAAGTTAAACATAAGCGCAGATACAACACAAATTAAGAACGGACAGTCAGAGAACCATCAAACCACTTCTGCACTATACATAAGATTTTGAATACTTCGCGAGCTAGAATTAATTCGATCTAAATCAGTAAAGTATACAATTTTATTATATTCTACAGTCGAGCTAATGAAAAAAGAGTTACGACGATATACGACGAAGCTGAATATTGGAGAGAAGTTCCGATGAGTCTATTTCATTTTGAGCAATATTCAAGAGGATTTTCAAATCTGAAATATTACGCCTTATTTTCAAGGGTAAGATAATAATGGTGCCTACGAACATTAATAATCCTATTTTGAAAATAGTAAATATCCTTTCATACAGAATTTTAGCACGCCTTTATTGCTTTTAAAGTTTTATCTTGTTACACACTGTACAAACAGAGTGTATAGCAATAGGTACCTATTCACATTATTTATATTAATATTATGGGTTTTAACTTTTATAACTTTTAAAATTATATGTCTTAATTTTATGTTTTTTAATCGTTACGCATATTGACATTATCCATATAAAAGATATGCTTTTTAAATATAAACATTTTAAAATTATGGATTATGGAAAGATTATGTGTTTTAATTTGTAGGCGTTTTCGTTACACGCATTTTGATTATGGATTCTAATACTTATAGACCGACCCGCCTGCGACATCTATCTTCCTAACTAGAGTCAGAGCTTCTATGCAAAAACTTAAGGAACCTGCGCTGGACCGATTGAAGTCTTTTGATTGCATAATCCATAATCATACTGCGGGCATAAGAATAAATAAAATTAATTATTATGCTGCGGGTTCCAGACTTGCGGACAATAATGTATATGTCTTGCAAAATGCTAGGTCATGAATATGAAAGATCTCTCTTTCGTATTCATGAAGTTATTATGCAGTAGGTAAACAATGTTGAGATGTAACAATCACACTGAGATGCCTTAAGTATAGATAGGCATTAAGTACATAGAACTTGCATTTTTCTGTAAAACATGATGCTTAGCAGATGCTGAAATAAATACATATAGGTAAGTAATGCATAATAATAATTAGATAAATAGAAAGATAAGAATTTTAATTTAGTTAATTGCTAATACCTGTGTGGTATGTTCAAACTAAACTTATTTTATTTATTTCTTGAAATTAAGGCTTCGTTATGCGGAAATATTCGTCCCTGTCTATTTCATTACATACATTGTAAAGAATAAGGAAAATAACTTCACTCCTGCACTTTTTCGATGTTTTTCGTTGTTTTTTCACCAATATCTTTAGCACAATAATTATCATTATTTAATAAAAGTTATTGGAGTTAATGCACAGTACCTACGTTAAAATGTTCTGTATTTTGATGTAGAATTCAATACGTTTGCGCTATTGTAAAAACAGTAAGTAGTACAAGAAAATTTGTTTCAAAAAGAAAAGCTTTAATTTTTTAGTTATTCGCTACTCTCGCACTGTTGTTTATGTGTTATAATAAAATACATATTACATAAAGGAATGCGACATTCTTGCCACGTTGCCGGCGCTATGGTGGTGTGGCCACTGCAATATTAAACATGATGGCACGTGACATGACAACTAGTATATATTGTGTTCCTTTATACAGTATGTACACTGTACAGGAGGCCTCTCTCGACTGCACTTTTCTTTTCCAGGGACTAGGCTAGGGGCTTAGGCTCCCCCTCCCCATTCGCCCCCAAAAGTATCTAAAATGACTTCAATTTTTTTTGTAAAATTTGTCATCCATATTGTCTTCAGCATGTGCCCCACGTTTTTAGGTTTAAAATTTCTTCCTGCTCCATCATCAGACCATGGAAACTATTTCCCAAGGAAACTATTTCCCAACAAAGTACTCGTCAAGACGATTCAAACGAGCCCAAATTTGATGGGGTTGCATAGTTTCAATGTTGAGTTCCTATGGCATGGCCTTTCAGCTTCATCGTCAGACCCTGGACCTCGTTTCCCATTAGAGAACTCTTCAAGACGATTCTAACGAGCCCAAACACGATGGGGTTGTATGGTTTCATCATAGAGGAGCAACCTAATAAAAACGTGTTAAAAAGGAGGAAGTTCACAAGTCACCTTTTTCTTGAAGTAGTAATGACAAAGTCTGAAGATGGAGTCAGTCCTCCCCCAAGCTGCTCCTAAACTGAAGTGCTCATGGCTTGACTTGACAGACTGATCGTACTCGATCACGTTTGTTAAGCAACGCTCAGTCCGGCCAAGTGTCTGATGGGTGACCGTTAAGTGGCATTATACAACTGAGCCATCTGATAATATTTGTTTTACAGTCGCGCGGCTTGATAAACTCTAACACCAGAGGTGGCCACTATTCCTCATTCGATAAGAAGAAGAGAAAAACTGAAATCATTATCCAATAGCATTAGGTTAAGATTTATTTATCGTCCGTAAATTGTCTCTGGTTTACTAACTAAACCTTCAAGCTAGCGAATGTGTGTCGCTTCGCGTAAAGAGAGCCAATTTATGCAAAAAAACCTAACTGTCACTGTCACATGTTTGCGTTGAAAGGTACAACATGTTATTGTGGTTACTGTAATATTACTTTTTTTTCGTCCGTTACAGCCAGGCCCTGTCAGAATAGCAGCTGAATTCATACGCTGAGGCAGGGGCCTTTTATTAAGCTTCTTTTTTTTGTTTTTTTATCTCTTTTCATTTATTTTATTTTAATGGATTTTTATATTAGTGTTTAAGTATTTTGTTCATTCTTTGTGAGATTAATAATAAACTATTTTCTATTCTATTCTATTCTAACTTTTTTATTATTCCATTTTCAGTGCCAAGAGGGTTAAAGAAGAAAAAGTTTTGTCCGTTAATATGCAAACACTTGCACATTTAAAGGCGATTAAAGGAGCTTCCCAATGCCCGGGCCGGAGTCGCATTGCGCTCTCATTAAAGTTAAATTCAGCACCTACCGACGGCCTTTAAAGCACCGCGCAAATTGCTCTCAGGGCTGCGATACAGGTTTTAGATTTTAGATTTAATCGGCCGTTACCGTTACTCATCGATGCGGAAAATGTTGTTTACTGCACGCGCGGAAACGGGGCGGTCCCTAGCAAAATTTAAAGTTGTGATGTTTTTTAACCATAATCTATCTATATCATTATAATTATTATCTCTGCGATCTATTGACCTGCAGTAGATTTGCTTATATTCTTATAAAAATACTGAAAATAATAATTATTTCATATTAAAATTAAATAGTGTTGCAACATTAAACGACCCCTAGTTTTGGATTCAATTTAGTATCGATTTGATAGTTATAGGTATAGCATTATTTTGTCAGAAAGGTATAAAAAGGTATTAAAGGTATAATTAATTAAAACTCGTGTTGCTACAGTCAGCTGCGTATAAGCTTAGCTGCGTTGCAGTTACGTGACAAACAAACGCTGAATAGAACCGCGTTTTTATTTTATTATTCAACGACATCACGTGCGGTGCGTTGAATTCATGTTGTTTTAATTGGCGTGTGCAGAGGCTTTTCTTTTTTTTAAGTGTTGCCGTTACTAAAAATGTGGCTATTTTTAGTCATCATCGTTATTAAAACATGAGGTTTTGCATTTTTTTTCCTATTTTAGCCGATGATTTTAGCCCAGTTATGAATTGTCGCGTATCTCAGGCACATACCTACCTATATTAATTCCTTTAAAGACAACTTTGATGTAAAATGCAAGTTTTAGAATTTATATAACAAACTGAAAAAACTACCTACGATTTTTTTATTTGGTCATCATGGCAGAGAGCCCAAGGACCTAAGGCAGGACCCCAAGTTCGCAAACTTGGATCTTTCGTGAATGCTTAATATTTATTCAAAATACAGTTTTAATTGTGGACTTAGTAGGTACCTAACCGGTAATAAAAAGACTGATATTTATTTATTTATTTAACAAACTTTATTGTACATTTCAAACAAAATGTTACAAAAGGCGAACTTAATGCTAAAAGCATTCTCTCCCAGTCAACCTTTAGGAAACAGATATCAATGAAGGCGGTACAAAAATATTAATAAATACAACATAACATATAATTTAATACATATAATATATATAAAAACATGGATATATATAATATATATAAATAATAATCTACATAATTAACAAAAATAATATAAGAAGGAGATACAAAATATATCGATGATTTCACATAACCTATGAGCTTTCTAACAGTAAGGCATGAACTTTCTTTTTGAAGGAGACTTTACTGGGAGAGCTTCTGATAGATTCAGGGAGACTATTCCAGAGACGCAGAGCTTGCATTGTGAAAGAATCAGACATATAACCGGAATGAAAGAGAGGAGTAAAGAGAGAAAGAGAGTTAGTAGATCGAAGTTGACGATTGTGAGAGTCGCAAAGATACTGAAACTTGCATTTCAGGTATTCTGAGGTATGGGGATATGATGATAATTATGGTTTGTTTTTAAAATTGTCTAACTTAAGACACTTTGTACATTAGTTCTGCATTGTCTATGTTCCTGAATAGCGCATGCAATAAATCAATGTTATTAAAAGTTAGTAGTTGTTGTTGGTTGCACGCCAAAGCCAAAGTTCTGAGTAGGTGGCTAAGTTTGAAACATAAAATACCCTCGGATCTGACGAATTTAAGTTAGTAAATAAACCATGATACAACAACTAATAATTTCTAATTTAGGTATATACCTACACTTAATTTTAATGTAAGCAATGCCTAACTTATATTTTTGTAAGTAATTCATAAAATACCTACTTATTATGCTGATCATTCATAAAAACTTAAAGAAAGTTTTGTTTTACGGAACTCGTTCCATTTTATATTTTCGTGTTGAGTTCAAACCGAAATACCAATGTAGGTAGCTACACGGTGATTTGACTAAAAAAATAAAAAAAAAAACAAAAAAAAATGTAAATAACTTGTCGTCACTCAGGATTATAATTGTCACTATAGTCACTTTGATTAAACTTTCTAACAAAAGTATAAATAAATGGACCAGTTTTATTACTTAAACCTGTGCAATTTTTGTTTTGATGTTTTCTATGTAACATAATAGGCATGTTGACTAATTTTTTTATTTTATGTTACATAAATTACCTCTCAAAAAAATAAACATTGGAAAAAGAATTAATTCGCTAGCATGAAAACTGCCCGAGATATCACAGTGTGAAATGCACACAAATGGACTCGATCAAAAACGCTCCATACTAATGGCTTGCACGTTATGACGTCACGCCTTGCAAGTTTGTATGCAACGCATAGGAAATTTGTTCAGCAGCTATATTACATATTGTGTTTATCAAAATGGTTTCTTCGACAAATTTGCTATACATTTTACGGACTAATTAAAGGTATCATTTATTTTAATAAATTTTATACTTTTTAAATGGACTTGTCCACCCAACTTTGAAGGGTCATAAAACAAATAATATGCAATATATAAAACCAAGAGGTATACAAGCTACTCTAAAAGTTTAATATGTTTACGATTTTTATTAGTATTTCGTTATTTTATTCATTAGTCAACATCCCTATTATAAAGAAAAAAAACTTATTACGGAGTTAGTGACTCTGTGTCTTTGTAAGCTACTTATTATTATATTTAACAAAACAAGCTTTTGTACCTAGCTTGTTTCGTTAGATAGTCAATCAGAAACTTCGAGACTCAATAAGAACAGAATGTTTATTAGAAAACGTGACAAGAATTGTTAGATTGGTTAATCTTTGCTTAACTTAAGCGGATTGTCAAGCAAACGGTCTCCATACAAACGGCGATAACGTTTCCCACCCTCTAAACCTTAACCTACAGCAATGAATTTTTGGTATGTTTTTGAAATGCCTAAAAACTAGGGCTGTACGTTTTGATTTTTAAAATATTCATTGTAGATTTGAAAATATTGGCACTTCTGTGTTTTGTATGAAATCACTAAAATGCAAATATTTCGAAATCAATTATAGATATTTAAAAAATTTCAACGTACAGCCCTAGTATTTAGGCATTTCAAAAAAATACCAAATATTAATTACTGTAGGTTAAGGTTTAGAAGGTGGGAAACGTTATCGCCGTTTTGTATGGAGACCGTTTGCTTGACAATCCTCTTAAAGAAACGATGTAAGGACTCTATAGTTTTGCAGAAGCACCTACCTATGGTAAAAATCACAAAGTATTTATACCAGCACATCTACCTAGCTACGCATTATATGTTAGTTTGATGAATAAAGTGGATAAACACGATGAACATTCCAGTGATTCAATCAAAGTGTATTCCTTTTGCAACACTTTAAACACCATAGCTTAGTTGGTATGACAAAGTACTGCTAAGCTGTCTAACACGGACAATACGAGAGTTCTAGGGAAAGATACAAGATTGGCAACGAATGTTTGCTACCCCGAGTCGTTTAAAAATAATCGTGATATTTCCAAAGATATATTTTGATATAATATCGTTGGTTATTTCATATTATTTTTAATTAAGTACCTATCTCACATTCTCAAGTCGCACAGTAACTTTCATTCATAATATAATTTCCCAAAATAACATCTTCCCTTACTGTAAGAGCATTACATCCTCTTTACTTATATTCTTCGGTGTGTTATTTTACTTCCGTGACTATTTCCGACGGTGACACTTTTACAAAATAACCTACGGCGATGTACGAATGCAAGATAGCCTCTTTTTGCGGACTGAAATAAATGATACACTTTGTTTTGCCGTTTTAGGCTTTTTGTTGCTTCCTGCATGTTATTACACTGCATAAATCAACTGCCGACTGTTTGGTTTCTTTTATAGAATTAGAAATTTTTTGGCGTATTCTATGGAAATGTTACAGTTAATCTGCTTTTTAAAATTTGTGTATGTCCACCGATTACTCGAAGACGGCTGGACCGATTGAAATGATTCAAACGTTATTACATTAGGCACACCCCCAAGTTGGTCCCACAAAAATTGGAAATCGGTTCAGTACTTTTCAAGTAATTTTGAAAAAAAAGCACGAAAATAGTATGATTTTGTGTGAATTACCTCGATGATTGGTCGTATTACTTCTTTGTTTATGAACTTAATGAAATAATTATTTTTTTTGTTGGAAGAGGGATATCTTAAGTGTAGTTTTTTAACCGACTTAAAAAAGGAGGTTCTCAGTTTGACCCATATTTAAGTATGTTTCTCCGCGATTATCTTACGTTTGGCTGAGCCGATTTTTCCACATATATAAATATACCTTACCTACAAGGTACCTACACTAAAAATAAAAAATTGATTAAAAAAAACAATAAACTGACTTCAAAAAACCTACCTCTAAAAAGCAAGAAATAATATTCGTAATAATAAAAATACGTCTAAGTATTGAAGTCGGGTGGGGCTTTTAGAATAAAAAAAAGGAATTTGTACTCCAGCCCCACCCGACTTCAATAGACGTATTTTTATTATTACGAATATTATTTCTTGCTTTTTAGAGGTAGGTTTTTTGAAGTCGGTTTTTTGATTTTTTAATAACTTGTTTGTTTGTTTGTAACACTAGAATAGAGGCCCAAACAAAATCATTAATCACGAAGAGACTTGAGTTGTTGCTTATTAATAAAATACCTACTAGGTACTTAAGTGCTTTAAGTTTAATTAAATGTGGAACAACATTTATCTACTTACTACGCAGAGTAATCATCGTAAAAGTGATCTCATTTATCTTATGTAAACAAAGCAAGCAGTGACGTGTCATTGCTCTTTACTCACGGGGTCTTCCCTTTTTTCTGAGTAATAATCGCGTCGAGGAAAGAACCTGTATTTCCTCAACGACTTCAATAAATACTCAATATTTTGAGAGACAGTCACATTCAACATAGTCTCTTAGCCAGTGAAGATGTTGCGAGGAACAAGTGTTTTACTGGGCTGTTTGCTCATAGTCTTCGTTGCGGAGACTACAAGTCAAGGTGTACGTTACATACCCACTGTGTACAGAAGACCGCTGCAACCTGCATCACCTCCGAAGATATTCCGAGCACGAAGAGATATCAACGATGAGCCTTTGTGGTTATACAAAGGGGATAATATAGATCGGGCACCAGCAACTGGTGATCACCCGTATCTGCCACCGCACATCGATGATATCAAGTTAGATCCTAACACCCGGTACGCTCGAAGTGTTGACTCCCCGAGCGCGAAGCGTGGAGGCGGCAGCCACACCACGTCTAGCGGAAGCAGGGACACAGGAGCTACCCATCCTGGTTACAACCGTCGTAACGCACGATCCATTCACACACCCTCACCCTTTAACCCCATGCCTTCTCCAACCTTTCCTAAGCCCATAGACCCGTTTTTCCCAGGGTCGAGGGTTCCTGGACCTAGGCCGATATACCCCATCTATGCTAGACACGCGCGTGATGCTCAACTAAGTCCAGCCTTTAAGAAGCCCACCCACTATGACATCACAGTCCCTGGTTGGAACCCTAATGCTCGAGTACAGCCCTGGCAGAAGATCAGAGTCAGAACTGGTCGGGATATTCATGATGATAATGAGGAATACATGATAGAAACTTCAGATTTTTAAAGTGTCTAAACAAACACAGACCTATAGATAAGTAATAGCTGTAAAAGTAGGATTAATAAATAAATTATTTTGCTACAATAACTATTTGTTTTGCTTTTTTTCAAGCCAGTGTCTCAAAAGCTTCGAGCATTGACAATATTTTTTTCTCAAAAGTATAGGTTCGAGAGAATACAGTTTATTGTAAAAAAGTTTTTTCTAGCACACTAATCGCTATGTCAAAAACCGACTTCAAAAAACCTGCCTCTAAAAAACAAGAAATAATAATACATAAGTATCATTAGATATAGTCGCGTAGCTAGAGAAAAATTACCTTCGATAATACTAAAAGTTTTCGTTTTTGCTGAGTGTATAGATTATGTGCATTGTGAGCTATTTTTGAAAAGTTAGAAGTTTTATGCCGGTGCTTTAGGTATAGTTTAGGTATTTCGTAATATTTCGTTTAACTTCATATATATAGAATTAAAGTTTGAAATGTTGATTGTTTCATAATAAGAACTATGTTATCATCATGTTGTAAAAAAATTAGAAAGTTAATATATGTGTAACTGCGTAAATCACAAAATTACTCTTTTGTGTCCGAATAAAATTTTATAGTTTCTGAAATCTTATTTTAAGACTTTCAGTGGTTAGATATAGCTGTTGAACAAAGTTTAGAAAGTTAAGTGGTGTGCTTCTTTGATATTTTCATTTTTCCTTTATAACATACGGAACAATGAATAAAAATTGATAAGATCGCTCTAACATGACCTTTTCAATGCACTTATATACTACACAAAAAATTAGAAACATACATAATGTGCATTTTGTTTAATTACGGATAAATTATTGCGCTTAAATACGAATTATGCGGGACGCGCGAGCGGGTCCATGCAGGGCCCGCCGACTGCCACGCGCCGCGCGGGCATGCGAGGGGCCACAAACTATAAGCTACTCTCGCCGCACGGCAATAAAGTACAATTTCAAATTGCACAGCGCTGCGTGCCTGATATTATATATAAGCACCTACGAAGCGCCTCTCTTTCTGTCGCGTAGCTCGCTAGTCGTTCTTACCGATGCCGATATCATAGAAAACATCCGTTATGTATGTCGATGAATATACAATGAAATAACACTGAATACTTATAAAATAAAATAAATCTACCTACCTACTAAATGAGCTGAGCATAATTGTATTTCTAAGTTAGTTGGGCGAATCAACTTTTGAGGCACTCCTTTCAGAGCATTTTGAAACAGAAAAACAAAATTAAATTTAATCGAATTTACAAGAATTTATATTTTATTTTTTTAATTTAATTTATTTATTTATAAACAGGCATCGATGGCCCATAGATATATACCTTAAACACGAAATATATATATTTTATAAAACAATGTTGTTAGTAAATAACTTAAAACATATGTTAGTAAAAAAATCAAGTACCTAGACACTTTGTGTGTCGAATCGGTGGCACAAGGCAGCGTCCCTCTGAAGCGCCTGTACACCACGCCCTGCGGCCAGAAGTCCTCCTTCATGAAGAAGTCCAGCCTTGCTGTCGGGATGCGCACCACAAACGCCTTAAAATTGGTATTATGGCGCGACTCCAGTGGCTGAACTCTCAAACAAAAGTTGGATTTCTTCTTTATGTACTCGATCACGTCCTGCACTGTGGTGGTATGGTGCAGGCGGGACAGGTACACGGCCGTGGTCGGTATGGCAGCTCGCAGCAGGAAGTTGGGCCCTGTCGGTGCGGTGCCATGGTGGTTCTTGCTCTCTCGCTGACGACGTCGCTTTTTGTTCCGAACCTCGAGGAAACCGTCTTCATCTTGGCCCGGTACGACGGCATTCAGCAAAGGTATAGATTCGATTATAGTTTGTATCATTTATCTAAAATTTAGGTTTTAAAGGTGGCCACGATGTTTGACGTTTAGTTTTTGAGATTTTTGAGAATAACAAAGGATCGTCGTAAAAAATTCCCCTCTGTTACTGTTGAGTTTTTTTTTGTGAATTAAAATGATACTTCAAAGAAAATCTGTACATTAAGTATTTAAGTAATACAACAAGAAAGTATCCTATTCAAATAATGTATCTATGTAGTAAGTAATAGTTTCTTAAGATTGATATTATTTTAACTCCACTGCGTTACTTTGACATAAAGTAACGCAGTGGAGTTGATTAGTAACTGATTGTTAGTTTTCGCACTAACAATCAGCGGGTAATAATCGGTACCGCCTATAGGCCACAATGGCAGGACCCGGGTGTATTTTTGGACGATATTGCGGATTCCATTGCCTCTTTCACAAACTACGATGTGTTGATCCTGCTGGGTGATTTCAACATAAATCTGCTTGATGTTAGTACTGGTAAATACAAACAATTTATGCAGTTTCTTAGCTGTGTCAATTTAAAACAAATAGTTAAGGAACCCACACATTTTACCGATCACAGTTACAGCTTAATTGATGTAATATGCACGGATACTCGGGCTCTAAATGTCACTGTTAAACACATCTCTGAACGTGGTCATGGAATGGTATTAGCTGAATTTATGGTCAAGAAAGACAAAATATGCCCACGATGGGTGACATATAGGCCACTAAAAAATGGTGAACCAATTAAATCGGGATCTTGTTGCGATCAATTGGGATGATTTTCATAAACTTGATAACATCAATGAGCTTGCAGAATCCTTTACGGCTTGTCTCATTACATTATTTGATTTGCATGCTCCAACCAAGGTGCAAAAATTCAAACATCCACCGCACCTCTGGATCACTGATTCTATCAAATGTATGATGCAAACTAGGGATGATTATAACATAAGATCTTTGGACGAACACCTAACTTTTGAAAACCATGTCGCTGAGTGTTCACGCAATTGCTTTTATAGACTTAAGTTACTGTTCAAAATAAGACCTTATTTGGGTGAGGAACTGAGGGTCACACTGTGCGAGGCACTGATTTTGTCAAAACTAAATTACTGTGACATTGTTTATGGGCCGTGTTTGATGTCCAAGACGAGTAAGCTTATCCAGCGGGTGCAGAACGCTTGTGCGCGTTTCTGTTTTCATGTACCACCCCGATCGCATGTGACTCCCTTTCTGGACTCTGCAAACATGATGAAAATGGAAGCGCGCAGGAGACTTCATCTCGCCACTCTCTTGTTTGGTATATTAGATACGGGAAGGCCGTGCTATCTTTATGAAAAATTGGTATGGTTTGGTGACTTGAGCAGGTTCCCAAAGAGAAAAAATACTAACATTTTCGCAATTCCAAAGCACGGGACAATGGCGTTCCGCGGTTCTTTTAAATTCGCCGCCTCGAAGTGCTGGAACGATATTCCACCGCCGTTACGTGACCTGAAAGCGGTTAAAACATTCAGGAACCACCTTAAGAAATATCTCACCACGTTGCAAAAACAAGACTCACTTCGGGGTTTTTCACAATTGTTACTTCGATTTGTCTGACCAAACAGCTCTTTTATATATATTTCTTTTTATTACTATGTATATCAAACTGTCATGGAAGAGGCAAGGAGACCTAATTCCATACAGCCATTAAGTTTTTTTAATTTTTATTCCTCTTAAATAATATTTTTATTTTGTTTGTGTTGGTGATGATAGAATCGATGCTCGTTAATATTTATCTATTACTTCGTTAAAATTATTGTCTATTGTCTTCTGAATTGTTATTAAATTATAATTTTTGTTTGTCTGTTCGCTGTCGTCACCAAGTAGGCTCCTCCAGAATACCAGCGTTGCAGTGGCATACTCAGGTTTGCCTCTGTAGCATTGCTGAGCTAACCTCAGCCTAGTTGGCCGCACTGTAATTAGTCCTAAGTTTGTGTAGGTACATTGTTTTCTTTTGTTTTGCGGTCAATAAATGATTTTTCTTCTTCTTTCTTAAACTTTAAAATAATTTGATATTAAACAGCCACTTGAAACTTACTTCTATGTCAGGCAGTACTTTTCTTTTCTTTATAATTACGTTCACTATATTGTTTACAAGGGGGACACCAGGGTAACACTAGAGAATAATATATAGTAACTCCGGAGAAAAAGAAAGAATTTGAGAATATTATATTGTAACTAGCGACCTGTCCTTGCTTCGCTTCGGTTCCTTCTTTTTTTGCTAAATGCAACCTTCCAACAACACCCAAAAAGATAAAAAAATAATACCTCCTCACCTCCATTTGCTCTAAAGTCTTTTTCTCTCCCGTTCGTCCCGTCCCGTTGTCGGCATAAGAGACGCGTTTGATTTCTATTTGCGCGTGTTAATTTTTTGCGACGACTCCTACGATATTCATTTAAATGGTATGGTGTTAAAGGCTAAAATAATGTGCATAAAATGCTTAAGGTAACTAACGTATTTAATTTGATAAGGATTAGTACTTTATCCTTCTAAATAGCTTTCCAAATTACCGCGTTGAACTTGATAATTTTTTTAGGAAGATATAATTGGTATAGTTAGTTATTTTTAAAAGATAGATATTATATACCATCACGGATTTTTTTGTAGATCTATAAAATAGGAATAATTTCATCATAAATTATTTTGTTATAGCTCTAAAGGTTAGAGCAGCGTTTTCAATGCAAGCTCCCAGTCGGCTTAATTTTTGCCGACCTCTTCAACAATCATCGTGATATTTCTACCACTTTCTATAAAACCTCAACTTATAATACACACTAAACCTTCCTCAGGAATCATTCCATCATTTAGTGAAAACGCCGCATGAAAATCAGTTTTTATAGTTTTTGAGTTTATCGCGAACAGACAGACAGACGCGGACTTTGTTTTATAATATGTAGTGATTCATCAATTAATCTAAGCTATAAAACTAGACACGAAGTTATATTAACTTAACCAGATCACAAATCATAACAGGAACATAGCGAAAACACAATTTAACATAACATATTGTCGCTATGTCCCATGTATGAAAATGTATTTTTTTTTTACAATTTAAGTGATTTTTTCGGCAAAACCTACTTGTAACCTTTATAAAAAACATCGTATTATTTTTTTAACGATAAGTTTGAGCTTAATTTCACGTCTTTTCATTTGTGCACTTAATGACTGGGCACATGGTATATTTTTAAAATTGCTGAAAACTGGACTATATTGATATTTGATTCTATTTTAAAATCAGAGCTCAAACCTCATCAAACTGCAGCGAGATAACAACAAGACAAGGAGCCGTAATGTATCTTTTTAGCATCAATGGCGAGCACCTAGGAGGCCTTCATTTTGCCGGTTCCCAAGCAGGCACCATTAGACCATGACCAGGGGCCTAATCGCGCTAATTTTCAACGATAAAACCAAAACTAAATTGTTACCGTTTCAGTTTCGTTTACAGAAAAATACTCGCTTTAGTTTTGTTGTTGAATACTCTGCCTAAGGAGTCTAGGATTACAATCTAGGACAATTTAAGTGAAAATTATGAAGCTAAACCAAAGATTTTTAGGTACCTAAATATAACCTAAATGACAACGTTACGTTACGTTTTTGTTTTATCGTTCAGAATTACCGCGATTGAGCTGCAGGTTGCACAGAGCACCGAAGAGTATCTGCTAAGAGTTGGTGTTCATGAACTATGAGGATAAGAATACAAAACTGGGTAGATCGGACACTTCCTTTGAGTGACGGTGGGTCCGAGCTGCTGGTGTGGTGCGCAGAGCTGCCACGCCGGAGTGAGGGCCTAGTGATGCTCCAGTAGTGGGCTGCGAAAACCAGGTCGGGATAATGCCGTCGAGAGTTGCCGAAGGTCCAAGAAAGCGTCGTCAATGATGCTGCGATGGAACCTTGAAGGCCTGGCTTGCTGTGCTTCTGCTTGCAGTGTGACTGCTGCGGATGCTGGGATAAGGTATGGGGAGTGATGGCTGCGCTGCGTTGCTTGCTGAAGGTGCTTGATGTGCTCCGTTGGGGTCACCAGTGTAGTGAATGAAGTAGGTATGGTAGGTATGGAGAGAGGTGACCACTAGGAGGAACGCCAAATAGAAGATCTTCCTCCGGGCTTGGTGGTATTAGTCCAACCGATGATGGTTGGCAGTTGTATATTATGCTGCGTCGCTGACTAAACGTCGTTAGCGAGATTTAGGTTTCTCCATAATTATTCTCCATACTACGAGACGCTATTCCTTACTAATCTTTGTGTTTATTCGACATTAGCGCCATCTAGTCACACGGTGATGAATCTTGTTGCAATCGTGTGTTGGTATAGTAATGAGCGGCGTATAGGTAGGTGCTGCTACACGGGCAACGCAGGACCGATTGTTGTGGAGATTCTTGGAGGAGGTTTTTTACACAGAAGATAAGATGATGATAATGAGTGTAAATGTAAATTGTAAATGTAAAACCAACCATTAATTTACTTCACTACAGTGAAGTAATTGGTTGATTATATTATATATATATACGTACAGTACATAAATTCTCTGGTGTTACCAGATATTTCTCTAGTGTTACCGGTAACGCGATGGAGAACATTGATAAAAGTACAAATAAGTAAGTAATCATTGCATATCGAACAACTATTTCAACTTGATCTTAAATTCCGATATTAAAGTTAATATCTTAACGTAATAATAATAAAATAATCCATGAATTTATCGTGATTTCCGACGTAACACAGCAGAACAACAATAGACCCACACACACTCCACACACAAAGTTAGACAAGGGGCAATACTAACGACGCTAGATAGGACCTTCATGCCATGCCATGGTATTAACCATCACCAATTATTAATGGTCACGCAGGAGCCCTGATTTTTTAGACATTGTTGGGGACAAACCTTCGCAAATATTAATTAAATATTGTTTAAGCAAAATTACTAAAACTATGTATTGTAAATAAAGGATTATTCAATATAGAACTTAAATATGTATAAAATATTGGGTATTCTGATACAATATTTTGAAGATTTGACATGATTTGCCTTGACCGGCTATGCCAGGTAACACAGATTCTTTGTATGGGGAGCGATTTTGTTCTCCTGAGATACTAGCTATAAAATGTTCAAAGGAAAAAATATTGTAATCTGTTGTTCTCGCATTGCTAAATGCATCTAATTTTAGATTAATGTAGAAAAATGTAAGGTTTAAACCGAGTTATATGTAATAATATGATTTTTTATAGAGCGGGGACAAGAAAGGAGTGCCTTAAAAGTTGATTGGCCAATCTCTGACTCTGACTGAAGCAAACATAACTTGCCTAGTAAAAACTAGGTACTTGATAAAAATAAAAATATACTTGAAAAAGTATTAATCAAATTGTTTAAACCTACTAATTTGTTTTATTTATCTATGTACCTACTGTGCTCATTTCATAAAATTACTGTCGTCTTTTAGGGCCTATCTACATAATATATGTGGCAGTTGTATAAATTAGGTAGGTACGTTAGTTTTTTTTTTTTTTTTTTTTTACAACTGCTCCCCGAACATAGGGTCCAGGTCTTTTTTTTCTAATATCTACTTTTCTCTTTCATTCAAGTTCTATCTTATTTGCCTCTAGGTACGTTAGTTAGAGCTAGGTAGGTTAGAGTTGCACTATCCTTACTAATATTATAAATGCCAAAGTCCGTTTGTTTGTTTTTTTAACCGACTTCCAAAAAAGGAGGAGGTTCTGTTTCGTCTGTATATTTGTTTTTTTTTTTTATTGTGTATGTCCACCGATTACTCGAAGACGGCTGGACCGCTTGAAATGATTCAAACGTTATTACAGTAGGTACACACCCAAGTTGGTCCCATTTTTTTAAATTATGAAATCGGTTCAGTACTTTTCAAGTAATTTTGAAAACAAGCACGAAAATAGTATGATTTTGTGTGAATTACCTCGATGATTGGTCGTATTACTTCTTTGTTTATGAACTGAATAAGATAATATTTTTTTTGTTGGAAGAGGGATATCTTAAGTGTAGTTTTTTAACCGACTTAAAAAAGGAGTTTCTCAGTTTCGCTGAGCCGATTTTTCTACTTTACTACTAAATAAATGAATTGAATTGAATTGAATTGAATACATATATAATATACCTTACCTACAAGGTACCTACACTAAAAATAATAAAATAAAAAATTGTTTACAAAAAACCGACTTCAAAAAACCTACCTCTAAAAAGCAAGAAATAATATTCGTAATAATAAAAATACGTCTATTGAAGTCGGGTGGGGCTTTTAGAATAAAAAAAAGGAATTTGTATTCCAGCCCCACCCGACTTCAATAGACGTATTTTTATTATTACGAATATTATTTCTTGCTTTTTAGAGGTAGGTTTTTTGAAGTCGGTTTTTTGTTTTTTTTGTAAACAATTTTTACGCCTTCACGTCATGACTACTGAATCGATTACAATGAAATTTTACATACACGTTGCCAGGGGTATAGAAAAGGACATAGGGTTTTATCCCGAAAAAAGTATTGTTCGCGAGGGATAGCAAAAACTATCCACGCAGACGAAGTCGCGGGTGGCCGCTAGTGGAATTATAAAAATATATCATTTCGGGATAAGAGATAGGTCAGATAGGAGTCGACACGTCTTAAGTAGCCGTAATGTTACGTTACGCCGAAATGTTACAGATCAATCGCCAGTATCGCCACCTAATTAATCTATATTTTTTATTTATATGGCGCGAGCGGGCATAGTAGCTGGCCGCCGCGCCGGCGTAACGGCGCGGCGCGGGCGGCCTGTAGCGACAACAATGTATCTGTAATTAAACAAAATCCACTGTATGTATTTTTCTAATTTTTTGTGTGGCATATAAGCGCATTGAAGAGGTCATGTAAGAGCGATCTGATCGATTTTTAATTCATTATTGCGTATATTACGAAAGAAAAATGAATTTATCAAAGAAGCACACCACTTAACTTTCTAAACTTTGTTCAACAGCTATATCTAACCACTGAAAGTCTTAAAATAAGATTTCAGAAATTTTAAAATTTTATTCGAACACAAAAGAGTGATTTTGTGATTTACGCAGTTACACATATATTAATTTTCTAATTTTTTTACAACATGATGATAACATACTTCTTATTATGAAACAATCAACATTTCAAACTTTAATTCTATATATATGAAGTTAAACGAAATATTACGAAATATTACGAAATACCTAAACTATACCTAAAGCACCGGCATAAAACTTCTAACTTTTCAAAAATAGCTCACAATGCACATAATCTATACACTCCCCAAAAATTAAAACTTTTAGTATTATCAAAACTTTTTTATGAAATTTAATGTCCCACGACCGGACTAATACGCATTATCATTGTTATAATAAAACACGTCTATTAAAGTCGGGTGGGGCTGGAGTACATCTTCCTTTTTTTATTCTAAAAGCCCCACCCGACTTCAATTGACGTGTTTTATTATAACAATGATAATGCGTATTGTATGATTTGTATATTATTTCTTGCTTTTTAGAGGCAGGTTTTTTGAAGTCGGTTTTTTGTTTTTTAACTTTTTTTTTATTTTTAGTGTAAGTACCTTCTGTGTTAGGTAGTGTAGGTATATTATTTAGGTAGAAAAATCGGCTCAGCCAAACGTGTGATAATCGCGGAGAAACATACATACGTACAAACTGAATACCTCCTTTTTTTGAAGTCGGTTAAAAAGACTACACAAAGGTATCCCTTCCCCAACAAAAAAAATCATCTAATTCGGTTCATAAATAACAAAATTGTCAAGTTAGTTGATTTAATATCATAGTATTTTCAGGATTACTTGTAAACTACTGAACCGATTTGAAAAAAAAAAATAGGACCATCTCGCAAGAAAACTCAATCGAACAAAAAAAGAATCATCTAAATCAGTCCATAAATGTCGAAGATACGCGCGAACAACGATAAAAAAAAATATACAATCGAATTGAGAACCTCCTCCTTTTGATGAAGTCGGTTAAAAATATAAAAGTGTGTATCGATCAAAATAAGGGCTTTTCACAATGACAAAAAACTGTAGGCTCGATAGATGGCATTGATAAAAATGGGTATCACAAAGAGAATATAACTACGGGTATCAATCATTGACCTCTCACTGGGTCGCGTTATAGGTAGTATAATATTCTGTGACTGGGTTGCGTTCCAAACCTACGCTCCGAGTGCAACCTAACCACAACCAAACGCTCTAACGGCGCCGGCGGCGTTCAAAACATTAGAGCGTGACGTTCGGTTGTCACAACCATCCCGTTCCACACGTCAGAGCGTTGCAACTTTTTAACCATCAAAATCGGTGGTTGGAAAACGCTCTGACGTTTGTCTACTGTCAAAAATGTCAATGTCAATTGACAGAGCGGACATGCGATGACGTCATCTGTGACGTCACTTCAACTTACGTGAGCGTTGTAAGCATGAATTGGACCGGGGGCCCTACCGCCTAACTCAAAGCTTTAGCCAGAGCGATAGCAATGCTCTGTCCGTCCTTGTCATATCATAACACGATGACAAGGACGGACAGTGCACTGACGTCTTAAACCAAAGCCAGAGTCAAAGCGATAGAGTTAGGTGGTAGACCCGCGGGCGTTAACGCGCTCACAGTGCTGGGTTGCGTTCAGAGCCTTGTTTGCTTGTTGTTTGGCTGTCTCAGAGCGCGGTTGTTTGGTTGTTTTTTAACTCACTTTAAGGTTTGGAATGACCAAGAACTTTAAATGTCAATGTCAATACAAAGTCATCATTTTCCATTTGGAAAACGAATAATTTAAACTTTTCTTTATTCTTAATCAAATAAAATCAGTTTTTTGAGGATCTACCATAATTATTTTAAGAATTAGACTCAAAAACATCAAAATACAAAATAATGTCAATTTGACATTGTCATTTTTTTCTATAGAAGAACGTCAGAGCGTTTTACAACCATCCATTTTGATAGTTAAAAAGTTGCAACGCTCTGACGTTTGGAACGGGAAGGTTGTGTCAATCGAACGTCACGCTCTAATGTTCGGAACGCCGTTATCAGAGCGTTTCTGTTGCACTCGGAGCGTAGGTTTGGAACGCGCCTCTGTAAGCGTGATTCGGAACGCGGCCTCACTGTCAATGTCAGCTGTCATTGTCATTGTCAGTCAATGTAAATATTCTAATTTGGCCGAACCGAACCGAAATTTATTTGTTCATTACTTTGAATATAAACCCAGTAAATGATAATTAATTATTTTAACGTTTATTCTTATTCCTCCAGCAGTGCATAGTTAAGTTAATTTCATAATGGGGGATGGTCCGTGTTCAGGTACGTAATTTTGGCTGCTTATTTATGAATAAGCCAGTTTTGTGGGTGTGGATCTCTTAAGCAATATAATATTGTTCACAGAGGACAGTGAAATGCTCAAAGCAATGTATGACTTCGAGGCCACCCTGGCTAAAACATTAAGTTTCTCCGAGGGGGAATATTTCTATCTTCAGCAAACCAACACAAAGCAAAGGAACTGGTGGCATGTTGTTAACAGGAAGGGTTTGGTTGGCTTCGTACCTTCTAATTATGTTGCTTCAGTCAAGGTAGGTACCTAAATTAGAATGAATCAGATTACCTATTATTTTTGACTGTACAGTCATAAATTGAAGGTTTTGTCCCGTCTCATATGAGTATGGCCGCCAAAAATTGTACAATAACAGTCGTGAATTCATAACACACGGTAACATTCGTGAATGGAGGTAACACGTGTGAAATTTATTAAACCCAGTGTACATAAGTGAGATATTCCTAATAATTAATATAAAATTCCAAGTCCTGACTGATTGACTGACTGACTGAGATATCAACGCACAGCCAAAACCAAGAGACTTGAAATTTTGCACACAGATACCTACCTTATATAGTGTAAGCATCCACTATGAATTGGAATTTTGAATTTGAAAGGATTTTTGAAAATTCCGCCTCTGAGGGGGTAAAATAGGGGATGAAGTTTGTATGAAAGTCCGTCAGTTTTGAAGTTAGGATCTTCAAATTTTGGACTTAGGCTGACAATTAAAAATGAATATTTACGTGTGTCAGCGTTTTTGGCAATTCTGTCCCCGAAGGGCCAAAAAGGGGGATGAAATATTGTATCTGGAAAGTCCTTCATTTTCAAAGTAAAACTCACAAAATTTATTATTAGGACTTTTTTTTTTTTTAATCTTAAATTTTTATGGAAGGACTTATGGTTGGAAAGTAAAACAAATAAGCAAACAAATATTTCGTTTTTTTATTCCTCAGTATTTTTCAGTGGCGCTTCTATAAATTATTCTGGGTTGTTAGCTCGCATTCGCTCTCTATAACGCTTTTGCTTCTCTGCCGCCGTTAATGGCATCTTAAAACATAATTAAATTAAAATATGCTTTAACACGCCAGGGACGATTCTTTGCGTTTGTTATCGATAATTTATTCAATAAAAAAATTACGACAGGAGCGCATACTTACAGTATAAATAAATGCAAACCATTGAAAACACATATTCAATATATTCAAGTTTGTAAATATCGTTACTTATGGCTGTTACAGCTGATAAGTTTCTTGCGCCCGTTCTTCTTGTCAGCTAAAAAAGTCTGGAACGGGTGGTAGGAAAATATAGACGATTCAAAAGTACTTAATAATGAAGTTTATTTGAATAAAGCTTATTTCACATTCATTTTCATAGTTCTTACAAAAAGAAAAATTATAAAGCCTTTTGATTTAAGATTCTGTAGTGTATACTACTCTTTACAACCGATCACGAATGTTACATAACACATTAGTAACACACGGTATCATTCGTGAATGAAAAAACTCGTGAATATAAACTAAAATTAATATGTGACTTTTAAGTTTTAGGATGCCGCATTGTTTGATTTGACAAAAGAATAGTCTTATCTATACACGCAATCTAAAATAATATAGAAAAATTGCATCCTTACCGTGTTATTCTCACTTTAAAATATAAAAAACTCCCGAGACAAAACGGTCGACTACATTTAAAATCACTTTGACAGTAAACAAAATGGCGTTTCTTCCTAAACGTTGGCCAACCTGTAGCTGGGTGTTGCCATAGCTAAAAAATATTATTACAGGCGGGGCGCAATCTAGCTAGTTTCGTTGTCATTCGTGGTAACTAACGTGAAGTAACATTCGGGAAAGAAAACTCTTTGCTTGGCATACGTGGACTATAAGAAAGCTTTTGATTCGATAGGGACCAGGGCGGTGCCAGTGCTGTAGTCTCTCCAGATGTGCCCAAAAAACTACAGGTATTTCGAAATGTTAAGGTATTTATACGAAACTGTCACCATGTGTTGATCCGAGTATAGAATCAGTGTTTAAATCCCATCCAACTGCAGCGAGGAGTGATAAAGGGAGACTTTATTTCTTTGAAACTGTTCACAGCTGCGTTGGAGGACATTTTTAAATTCTTGGACGGGGATTGGACTAGAACGGACTCGATATTAACATTAATGACCAGTACCTAACACACCTTCGTTTTGCCAACGATATACCAGTTCTTATGGCTGAGACCTTGGATTAGAAGACCTGACAATGCTCGAAGATCTCCGTAGTGCTTCCCAAAAAGTGGGTCTTAGGATGAACATGGATAAGACGAAAGTCATGTCGAATGCCCATGTTGTACCCACTCTAGCTCATGTTGAGAACACTACACTCGAAGTTGTTGACTATTACGTTTACCTTAGACCGGCGACTGCCTGTCCAACTGGATTTAAGTAAGTTCAGCTTCGAGAAAGAGATCTCTCGTCGAATCCATCTCAGATTCAGGAAGCTTCGTTTTTCGTGTCCAAATTACCTCAGTGTCTCAAGAGACGATAGTCTATGACCAGTGTGTGTTGCTTGTGATGATTTACGGCAGTGAAACGTGGTCGCTAACTATAGGTCTCATAAGAAGGCTCGAGGTCACCCAGAGTGCAATGAAGAGAGTCATGCTCGGCGTTTCCCTAAGTGATCCTAAGAGAACTAAAGTATAATAATGACCCGACATCGCTCAGCTGAAGTGGCAGTGGATGGGACACATAGCGAGAAGAACCGATAGCCGTTGGAGCGGAAAGGTTCTGGAATGGCGACCGCGCACCGGACGACACTCCGTGGGTAGGCCTCAAAAAAGTGGACCGACGATGATCTGGTGAAGGTCGCGGTGCGCCGCTGGATGCAGGCAGCGCTGGACCGATCATCGTGAAGATCTTTTGGGACACCAATACCCAGCAGTGGGTGTCGTGCGGCTATGATGATGATGATGAAAGTCATTATAGCATAGTGAAATCCAAATTTTAAAAGGTATTATAAGTTTAAGTACCTATTTAAACCAAGTTAAACAATAAAAGAGGATTTAACCTCGTAAGGCCCTCGGTCCAGTAGTACTTACTTATAGGTATTTCAGACCTATCCCTCCTAGACGCAATGTAGTGTAGTTATTACGACTCAAGGGTTTACCAGTAGGTAATACGAAAAAATTGGTTGTTTAATTTCATTTGAAGATTATTGTGAAACAAATAATATTAGGTACCTCACTAATGCCTGTGTCCTACCCATAGTGCTTATTCTTTTTGAAAAAATGACCCAAAACCATATCCCCCATAAGCCCTGAATTTATAACTTCAATAGGATTACTTTATCATATAAGAGAAGTCGGTAAAAACAACTCTGAATTTCTTGGTAGGTACTGAATGACTATAAAATATTAGTACCACAAGCTAGTAGGACGTTGGGGATGCAATGATTAGGACACCATTTAATGTCTGAGCCTTAGGAAGTTAAGGAAAATCACCTTTTAAATCACATAAAACGAGAATTTAAACGAGATTTGCGATGTTCTGTGATGAATACCGAAAATATCGTAAATCCCGGTATTTAAAAATTCAATACCGGTATTGTAAAGGCTTCTTTTCGGCCCGGTATCCCGGTATTTTCGGTATCCGGGATCCCGGTTTGCGACCCCTAGTCAAAGTATGAGATGTCTCAGTGGGACACATAATATTTGTATGGGAATCAAAATTAGCTCTTTACGAAAAAACAAATTGCACTCGTAATAGGCAAACAAAATTAATCTAATTCATTCGCATGGATAAAAATGATACTGCGAACCAGAAAAAATCACAAGTTTTAATTAATAATATAAAATATGGAATTTATAATATTCAATATGAGATGGACACATATTTTTTCCTAAATGTACAATTTTTGGCGGCCATACTCATATATCAACTATCTAACCAAACTACTAGTGTCTCATCTGCCAATTAGAGCTCATATCCAATTAAGCATTCAATTTAATCTATCGTCAGTTAAAAGATGCTACATGGGATCGTAAAAACTATTGTCTACTGACTGCCAAACTTCAGTTTGAAGATGGCACGAAATGATGATGATGATTAAATTTTAATACATTTCAAACTGTTTTAGGTGGATCAGGAGTTCTTTTTGTCATTCTTGAATGATTGTATTAAATCTTTGAATGAAAATGGCTCCGTGTCAGCGCAAAAACAAGAGTTATTAGCCAAATTGACTGAAAAACGAAAACAGATCCAAATATCACTCAAACCTCCTTCTAAAAAGGCACAGGCGCCCAAACCTCCACCGAGGCTGGATGATGGAACGCCCCCTAATGGAGTGTCACCCTCATTTGATCTGAGACCTGTGGTGTCACAGCAACAAATCACGGAAGAGAGAGAATCTTCTAGTTCACCACCCAAATCATATAACAACAACAAAGGTAAATACAAATCTGTTTATCCTCACTTGTCCTATTTAGTAAAAACAGCTTTGTGTGTGAGTGTTTGTTACCTCTTCACACCTAAACAGCTGGATGGATTTGGATAAAATTTAAAGTAAAAGAAGTTACCCCAGCCGCTATTAAATAGTTAGTTACAACATGGTCTTTATTTACTAGCAGTGGCTGTTAACTTGTCTATGTACATCACTACCTGACTGTACAGATAGTCAGACGGTCTTTAGCAATAGCACACAGTAGTGCAATAAAAAACTTGCATCCACGATTCGGCAGTATCTCCTCCCTGCCACATCCACACTATTACTCTGCCCAATTACATTTCTTGTGTTACTGTATGCATTGTAATACTAAAGACCTTTGTAGTTATAACCATTTTATCTTTAAAATCTTTGATTAATACTTCTTCCAGAAATTGAAGGCAAGAAAAAAATGGCAGTAGCAAAAACATCTTCAAACCAGCTCTCTTCTGATACTGATAACCAGGATGACAGCCAGGACAGTAGTGAAAGCATTAAGCCAAATGCAATCTATGAAATAGTGCAGGCAGTTCGTAAAGAGACTCAACTCAGCCATGAAATGTCTAAAGTAGCAGTGGAAACTGTACTCATCTCCTTGAGGGTAAGTCATAACTTGTTACCTGCAGCTCTACCATGAGTTAATGCAAACTATTTTCGCTATCGAAAACTATCGGATATACTGCTCACAGTCAATGCAAGTGAAAAAGAGAAAAATATTGTTGACGTGGTTTACTGTAACAAAAACAGTTTGCATCAACTCATGGTAGGGCCACTGTTTCATGATTAATTAAGGTTGATGTAGCAAGATAGCTTTGACTCAAGAATGGCAAACAATAACAATTGATAGATCAAAATATAATGGCCCATGTTAATACTGACTTGGTGTTGCTTAATCAATCTGTTACTTTTATTATCATGCTTTGCAAATGGCGTTTTCACTTACTGAAAATATTTACAGTGTTGTGTCATATAATATAGCTTCAATTCAAGCGACAGTTTCTTTCCTTTAGAAATTGTTATAAAATATCAAAAATATTTACAGAACACATTATTGTAATGCTACATTAAGCAAAAGTGGTCCATTTATACCTTTTGCTCTAGCTAGACTGTAAAGTATTCAAATCAAAGGCCTTATCATGCATGGGCGTACCCAGATTTTGGGCCAGGGGGGGCAAATCTATCGTATCGCCCCCAGGGGTGGAAAATTTATTGTAAATCAAATATATTGTATGGCAAATAAGAACTTTTATTGATCCGGTTCCCTCGGTACGCCCATGGCCTTTATCAAGGTTAGAGTTATTATCACTTGAATTTGTTCTCTGTAATCAAGGAGTTCCTGCCCGGTGGAGCAGCGAGGTCAATAATAGATGCACTCCTGCGCGAAGCACATAGCAACATCACATGTCCAAAGAATGCGATAGACGCAGCCCCCGACGCGTTGCGTATGATGACGGCTCTCAACGCGCTGTCGAAGGCTGCCAATGACGCGCAGCAGCGCGGGTGGGCGTTGCATGACGACGCACATGACATACAGACACAGCTGCTTGAGCTAATATCTGTCATGGTAAACATTCTTAATTTTTGGTCAGAATTCTCCCATTTGTTTTATGGAACATGACGTAATAGAACAAATCGAGTAAATATTGTCTCTATTTGTACTATAGAACAGAACTATAGAATTTAACAGATGGATGTGATGTGGCACATTGCTACATTTCTTTGGTAAGTTTTTATTTGTGCCAATAAGAAGTATTAATGTTCTGTCAAATGAAAGCGATTGCAATAGATTTTGAAATTAGACAATGGGGAATGTCCGAAAAAAAAAATTGGCTTTTTTTTCTATAGGTAGGAGTAAGGTCCCTTAGTAATAGAATAAAGTTTCAGAATTTTCGATCACGTCTCTTCGACTTCACAAATGTATGAAAGTAACAGCAGAATGGAGATTATACCTTTGCCGCGAACAGCCACAACCACAACACCTATTTAAAAAAAAGTTTTGACATTTTGCCTTGGATTTTTTTTAATAGGTACCTACCATGTTGTGGTTGTGGCAGGTGGTGGCAAAGGTATAATCTCCATTCTGCTGTTACTTTCATACAAGGGACCTTATTCCTGCCTATAGAAAAATATTTAGCCAATTTTATTTTTTTCGGACATTCCCCATTAGTGGGCAGTTTGTACTTTTGTGTCTCTAATTGTTCCATAGAACAAACTATAACCTTTTTGAAGTCGATTATGTAAACTGACCACTGCTCTTATGCTTTTTTCCAAAATCAAAATAATATATAACAAGTAGATAGTTCGTTTTTTTTTGTTAATGAACTGTACCTGGCCCAGGTACAGTTCATTAACAAAAAAATCCCAGGGATTAACGTCAGTGATTAATGTAATTCACGTCATAAATCATCATCATAGTAGAATTTGGGAAAAACCAATTCCTATTTAGTTCTATGCGTTCACAGACAAATGAACACAGAAGTAAAAGCTAGTATGTACTATAGTACAAAAAGAGGGACAATATTTTCTCAATTTGTTCTATTACGTCATGTTCCATGAACAAATAGGATCCCCCAGAATTATATTTAACTTGGCTGTTTTGAATATCTGCTGAATCTCATTTTGACTGTCTAACATAAGCTTAATTCTAATGCTTCTTTAGATTCAAGCAGAAAATAATGCTTCTTAAGTTACAAAAATGTGACGTTTTAATAATATTTTTTTAGAATTCCCACTCATACGTCTTTAATCTTTTCAACTATATTGTGTTTCAGTCAAATGCTGATGTCAACATCTCCCAGCATGTGTTAAGCAGCCACAAATACGCTTATGTAACAACGCTTGTTCAATATTATCAGATGGAAACAAGATGGCCTCTTCGGCAGCTTCTTTTGCAGGTAATGATATTGCCATATGCCAATAGTGCATAGACTTCTCATAGCTATCACAGTCTAGCCCCTATTATAAAACATCAATGAATTATACCTATCAAGTTAAAATGTATCTAACCAACATACTCGTGTCCTCATATTGTGATGACTTTATTTTCTCTCCTTTCCCCTGTTGAAAAACTGTTATTACAAGTTCAGTACCATCTCTACGAAATTTTAAGGCATTTGGCGTAATGTGCGGACTTGAACGCACAGCCCTAGCTACGCTGGCGTTGTCAGCCCTGCCGGCGGAGATCGCGCGCGACATGCACGACAACCCGCGCGCCGTCAGCCGCCTGTCGCACTCCGCGCTGCTGCTGTCCATGGTGCTGTCTATGGGGGACAAGCTGCCGGTCACGCACTTTGGTGAGTACAGCTCTTACAGCGCCAGTCAGCCGCCTGTCGCACTCCGCGCTGCTGCTGTCCATGGGGGACAAGCTGCCGGTCACACACTTTGGTGAGTACAGCTCTTACAGCGCCAGTCAGCCGCCTGTCGCACTCCGCGCTGCTGCTGTCCATGGGGGACAAGCTGCCGGTCACACACTTTGGTGAGTACAGCTCTTACGGCGCCAGTCAGCCGCCTGTCGCACTCCGCGCTGCTGCTGTCCATGGGGGACAAGCTGCCGGTCACGCACTTTGGTGAGTACAGCTCTTACAGCGCCAGTCAGCCGCCTGTCGCACTCCGCGCTGCTGCTGTCCATGGGGGACAAGCTGCCGGTCACGCACTTTGGTGAGTACAGCTCTTACAGCGCCAGTCAGCCGCCTGTCGCACTCCGCGCTGCTGCTGTCCATGGGGGACAAGCTGCCGGTCACACACTTTGGTGAGTACAGCTCTTACGGCGCCAGTCAGCCGCCTGTCGCACTCCGCGCTGCTGCTGTCCATGGTGGACAAGCTGCCGGTCACGCACTTTGGTGAGTACAGCTCTTTCATATAAACTAACGTGTTACAAAAAACTCCTAAAGCCCTATAGCCGAATATGGTAGATAGCAGTGACGAAGGGTCCATACAAGCCGATGATCGGCTTACTTTTTTGAAATCCCATCCCTCCGATCCATTATGCAGATCATAACATTTTTGTAGAACGGCTTACCTTCGCCATGATTTCAACCCTCGCCAAGGACCATCAAACTGAACAACTTTTACTATGAGACCATCTGAAACCGCGAAAAAAAAATTGCTTTTTCATACGAAAATTAATAACGATAATATCAAATGAAACACCTTCCTGTTTTTTTTCGCTATTACAGAGTATAGTAAAAGTTGTTCAGTTTAATGGTTCGAAGACCATTTTCCCATTTTTGATTCATACATTTACACGTTGTATAAGCGTTATAGTAGCGTGGTGTTAACGCAGCGTAAGCGCGGCGTAAGCCGTGCGTCTGTGTCTGCCATATCCATACATTATGATGACAGACGCGCGATAGACGGCGCGCGACAGAATATTAACAGATACGGTTGATTTTTGTCAAATGTTAAGTTATTTTTGATAGGTTTGAATTGAATGCTCAGATCATTCTACGTTGGCTGTATGTAATAAGAGGACGATAAACGAATGTCCAAATAGTACAGAAGTATTTTGTGAACGACAAAAAATAAAAGAAAACCATATGTAATTTATTATGAGACATTTTTATTTTTATTTGACAAAAATCAACCCTATCTCAAGACATTAAGGTGAACTTTTATTTGTCGTCAGATAACAAGCGGAAGTGCACCTTAATGTCTTGAAATAAGGTTGATTTTTGTCAAAGGTGTTTGGTAGGTTTGAATGCTCATATCATTTTGGCGCTGACTGTACTAGTCATAGTATTCCACGCTGCTATATTAGCGCTCTCGCAGACTACAGACTTTCGATACTACGACGGCCGATAGTTGGGTCGGAAAGTTTTAAATATTAAGAATCGGCCGATACCAAATTGTTGTAATGTGCAATGAAGATCAATAACAGGTTTGAATCCTATAGTTTTATTGATATAATAAAAAAAACATATTAATAGCTATGAAACTTAGTGAAAGATTTTTTGAAATCCGTTTAGAAATGGTTGAATTATTAAGGGTTTAAAGGAAATGCCAAACTCAATGCAATATGTGCTTTATCGCGTACGGCATAAAGTTCGCGTACGTCGCGATGACGTCATAAGGACCCCCCAAAATAACAGTGCATGTTTTAGCTCGTATAACTTCTCAGGTTTAAGAGATATCGCAAAAATTTCTTCACAGTTAATCATGTGGTGGCATAAGCTTTTTGATAAGCCACTAAACAAAAATCGTTACTGATCCTCATTGTACTTGCATAAAACTTCTCTTTATACTGATCAAAATCCCGACCCAACCATCGTAGGCATCCGTCACTCGCTCAAGGCCACGCGTTATATACCTACCGCTCGGCGTATCGTCCACGAACGATACAACTGGCAGAGGGCCGCGCGCCCGCCTGAGCGCGACCACCGCACGTTTCCCGCGCTTACTCGTCCATTTTTTCATAATAATATAGTAAAGTGGTAAGAAGAACGCTTGTCTACTTTACTTATAGGTAGGTAGGTACCTAAATTATATAATTATAGCCCGTTTATTCTTAGGTAGGTACTTGTCTTATTTGGTAAACAATCTTCACCCAACTATTTATTGAAATAATAATTTATAGATTAGGTAGGTACTTACTTACCTACTTACGAAATAATGATAATTTGATTTCGTAAGAAAGCATAATTTTTAATAGGCGTTGTATGACAACAATCAAAAACTGTTTTCTAAATAACTAAATAGGACAAGTAAGGATAATCAACTAAGTACCTACCTATAAATCTGTAGTCTGTACTTTAGGATAGGTACCTTCCTACCTAACTACTACCTACCAAAAGTTGACTTTTGTTATCTTTATATATGTCTCCCATATTTACGTACTAGGTACCTACTTAGATTATTAAATATCATAGTAATGTTCGAATATTATTGTAAGATTTTCTTTAACCATCGTAAAATCGCTTTTCTTTTATGATAATGCTACGCAGTTCATTTAAAAGATGACAACCCTAACGGCGTCAGAAGAGATGAGAGCTACGCGATAGAAAGAGAGAAAACTTCTAGGTGAATATAACTGTAGGCGCTGTAGCGGTGTGCGATCTGAATTGCGCCTTATTGAGTCGAAGCAAGAGTCGCTATTTAATTAAATGATGTTGCGGAATGCGGCTTCTATACTTGTACTATTATGTATTCTGTGACTATCGGCCGACTGTTTGGTCTGTAGTCTACGAGAGCTCTTAGAAAAGACTTCTGAAAATGAACCACATAAATTTTATTATTAAGATAAAATTAAATTTGAAAAACAGGGTTACGACTGGTATTAGTTTGAGTTCTAAATGTCGTGAACCCGCTCTTGGTTTCATGTAGATAAACCTGCATTTTTTCTTTAAACAATGCCCTGTATCTTTGTACAGAACAACTCGGAGTGGAATTCGGCCAGTTCCTCCTAGAGCTGATTGAGAGTCCCCCAGAGACGGACGAGAACGAACAGATCCCGGATCTGTTCCTGACGCTGCTGCTGGCATACAACCTGCAGTTCCAGCAGCCCAGCGAGAACATACTACTGAATGCTCTGGATACGAGGGATAATGCCAAGACGTTCTGTGAGAAAGTACTGCTGCTGCTCAATAGAGAAGGTGAGAATATCAGCTGACTGTTGTTCTAATGAGTGTCTAGGGCAAGGGTCTTCAACCTTTTTGAAGTCAAGGGCCTAATATACTCTGATATTGGTTCGGTGGGCCTCAACACAAGAAAAACATATTCTAACTAAATAGGTAGGTAAAATAGGTATAATTTGTAGACCTGTGAATTTAGTTTTGTCAATACAATGACGGGCCGCCAAGAACGTAACCGCGGGCCGCATGCGGCCCGCGGGCCGCGGGTTGAAGACCCTTGGTCTAGGGCTTTAGAGGCCGTTCACGATTTGCCGCTCTCTTTGCATGTTTTTTCAAGATTTCTCAAATCTGAGTGCGTAATTAAAAAAAATGTATTCTTGCCATCAATCAATATAAGATTCCGGACATTTTAACATATATTTCAGTTTCGTGTTGCTGAAGTACAAAAAGTTGTCATTTCCGACAGTTTAAATAACTGTTAGAAACGACAACTTTTTGTACTTGTTAGCATTTCATGTGCAAAAAAATACTTAACCAACCCTTTTACTATGCGAACGCACTGCGTTGTAATAGTGTTCTGTGTTTGGTTCGTTTGTGTTACTTATTACGTTTTTGTGCGTCCGCGCGCACTGTAAAAAGTGATGTGAAAGGCGTAGGTAACTACAGAAACCGTCTTCTATAAAAACTTATAGGAAACATTTCTTATACCAGAGGACCCAGTGCACATATTCGACCACGAGCCGTCGCCCCCGAACTCTGTCCTGAAGCTGGTGATAGACTTGTTCAGCCGCAAGAAAACCGCCGGCCACTTCTACACGAATGACGTGAAAGTCGCCATCGACATCGTCGTGCGACAACTAGCCGACTTGTCGCCTGGAGATGAGGTATGTGAATCCATACTAATAAGTACCAATTAATACATCCATATTATTCACTCTGTCCTGAAGCTGGTGATAGACTTGTTCACCCGCAAGATGACTGCCGGCCACATCTACACGAATAACGTGAAAGTCGCCATCAATCAATCAATATACACCGTTATTTATTAAGTATATCTAAAAATGAAAAGGGGATTTCAGACCACATAAATAAACAACTTTTACTATGGGGCCAACCACGAAATCGCGAAAAAAAATCTGCTGTTCCATACATTATAGTCGAGACGATTTTGTACTTTTCTATGGAACAGCTGATTTTTTTTTCGAGATTTCGTGGTTGGCCCCATTGTAAAAGTTGTTCATTTACGTGGTCTGAAATCCCTTTATCATTTTTAGATATATTTAAAAAAATACGGTGTATAAATATAGTAGACATTCCAGTTACCACTGAGAAAGGGTAATGAATAATGATCGAATGACTACTTCTGTTTACAGGCTAATACTCGTCCATGCTCCGCTTGAGTAGCATCTAGTGACGAGTATATTTTTTTCTAGTATATTATTTACTAGCGGCCGCCCGCGACTTCGTCCGCGTGTACCCTTAGGGCTTTGTTCAGGATAAAAAGTATCCGCTATAAACTATCTATGTCCCAAATTTTATACAAATCCGTCCAGCCGTTAAGGCATGAAGAGGTAATAAACGCACACGCAAACTTTCGCATTTTATTTTTATGCAGAAAAAGCACCTAAAGTCGTCCGTTAGCGGGAACACTTTGATTAGCTTACAATGGTTAAAGATAAACCCTTCCCGCTGCATTTGCAGTCGTTAACACCCAGCAATCCGCATTGGGCCCGCGTGGTGGGTAATATGGCCCATCCTCCTTATCCACTCATAAGGAAGACCGGACATATAAAATGATAATGAACCTTAAAATACCTGATGATCAAACTCAAAAAATTCTTGCAGCGCCGTCAACAGTACCTTCGGATCCTCCAAGGCATCATACGTAACACGGACTACGAGGCCCATCTTCACCGAAAACAAGATTTATTTCGCTGTTTCGCCAGAATATTCTGCGAAGAGACAGAAGTCAGCCGCGAAGACCAAGCCTTGGTCCGTTCCATATCCAACGAGTTCCCGCAGTATTTCATGGCCTAAGGTTTGATCACCTTTGAGTATTATTCTGAAGGACGTTGTCCTAATATCGTGGAGTGCCAAACTCGTGGACGGGTGAAACAACTGAGTATGTGACATAAGCACCGTTAAGCTACCTCGCTCGTTTTCGTTGCCGCAGAAAGAGATGGATTATAGCGGAAAATTATCAATTATGAATCGGGTAATATCGATTTCTTGTTATGTCTTTTTAATGGCTATAATGTATTCGTGTGTGCATCGAGGTAAATTATTGAAATCTACTGTAATGAAATGAATTTTGCTCTCTTTAGAATGTTTGATCAATGATATTGTTCGATTGAAATGTGTCTTTTACGGCCTTTTCTGTGATTTTAATCTATTTCAAATTCATAACATTCCTAATTAGTACTAGTGTAACAAAATTAAAAAGTTTTTAACAATAATAAAAAGTTTAGTACCTATCTAATTAATTCTATTTGATATTGAGAGCCGTGAAGACATTGTCTGAGTTTGAGTGACCTCGCGTAATGTGATTTAAATTAAGAGGTAGATTTGTAATTGTATGTTTCGTGATCTCAATAATTTGTTGCTTTTCGAAAATTTATCTGTGTCTTACTCCGTTGCGAAACTTTAAATAATTCGGATTCTCTTATGTCCATTAGAAACAAACAAATAGAAACACGTAATATCGCAAATAAATACTTTACAGTGCCATCGCTATTCGCAAGCGGTGCGACTGAATCTACGCGAAAAACATTGTTAAGGCGAGGCCAGTTCACGATCTGATGAAAAGTCTGATTTTTGAACTTCCAATGTGAAGAACTGATGTAAAATTCTAATTCACAAAAATTACTGTAGACTGAAAAAGAAACAAAGAAGCATAGTAACCGAACAGAATATTGAAAAATGGCATGGTAACTCTGTAAAAAAATCCTGATTAACACCATAAAAACTTATAAAAATAAATTTAAAATCGTCAGATTTCGTAATTTTCAACGACAGTGATATGATTTTTTATGCAAAAAGGATAGCTTTTTTATCGATCTAACACAATAACCGAGTACATTTTTAATAAATGATCCAGTATTTCAGAAATCAATAAAAATGTACTAAAATTCGTCAAATTTCTGGCGAAGCGTCAATTAAAGTTATGCGATATTCAACCTTATTCTAAAGACATAGTGGAAGAGTAAATTTCGTGAACTGGCCTCACCTTAAGACTCCGGAGCGCTTTTGCCGCTGACTGCCGCTCTCTCGCTCGCACATTTCATGTTTTCTCAAGATTTTTTAAATCTGAGTGAGTAAATGAAAAATGTGTCTCGGCCACTTTTCGCAATATATAAGATTACGGACATTTCAACATACATTTCAGTTTCGAGTTGCTGAAGTACAAAAAGTTATCGTATTTGCCAGTTCAAATAACTGTTAGAAACGATAACTTTTTGTAATTAAGCAACAAAAAACTGAAATGTATTTTAAAATGTCTGTAATCTTAAATTGCGAAAAGTGGCCGAGACACATTTTTCAATTGCGCACTCAGATTTAAGAAATCTTGAAAAAACATGAAATGTGCGAGCGAGAGAGCTGCAGTCAGCGGCCTTATCGCTACGGGCTCTTAAGTCGCAGCCATAAAGTGATTTTTCGGCTGACTTGCCAAACTCTGAGTCGATCTCGATAGGTATTAGTAATCGAACAAGTGCGAGTCCAGAACTGTGTGCACTTCATTCACATGTCGCCATTCGTCACATTTATTGTGGCAACAAAAAGAACGACGCGACGTTTTGATTCGTTTCAACTTGAACATTAATTAAAATGCTTATTTTTTTGATTAGATCGCACAATTTTGTCACAATTGCATGCATGAATAGATATGATTGTTTATTCGCTCGAAACTTCACTTTAACATTAATTTATTTAATTTGCACAATATTACGAAACATTCTTAAGTACACTTTTTAATTAAGTAGATATTCGATCATACTATTTTTGTATTTCTTATTGATAAATTAATGCTTAGAATACTATATTTTCAATGTGATTCCTGTATTTTACATTGTGCCATCAACTACCAAAGATTCGTTAGTATTTTTGTTAAACAAAATATGTAGCCAGTCAATTACATAATGCTTTAAACATATCCAATATCCATCCCAGTTAGATCAGTGGGGTTAAAACTGTAATCCAAATGTAGTCGCCAGCACTGTTGCATGTCCCCTACCACAGCATAGTAACCGCCTCTGTGGTCTAGTGGTTCGCCTACCCGTGTAAGACGCAGGGGTCACGGGTTCGATTTCTAGGGAGTGTAGGGAGGTACATTTTGTACCCGGTTTGGTTGGTGGTAGGGCTTATTTCAAGTCCGCCTGGCTAGCTACCACCTTAAGTCTGATGCCATAACAACAATTTAAAAATGAAGATCAGTATCAATTTTTGTTTAGTGGCTTATCAGAAAGCTTAGGGCCACCACATTATTAACTGTGAAAAAATTTTCACGATTTCTCTTAAATCTGAGAAGTTAACGAAATGCCAAGCTCAATGCAATATGTGCTTTAGCACTTACGACATAAGGTTCGCGTACGTCGCGGATGACGTTATAAGGATCCTCAAAATAACAGCGTTCCAGCTCGTTTAAACACTTGTAATTATAACTCAACCTTTTCTAAACGGATTTCAAAAAATCTTTCACTAGGGTTCATAGCTATTAAAATATTTTTATATTCTTTCAACAAAACTTTAGGTTTCAAACCTGTTACTGATCCTCATTGTTGTGTTCTGACAGTTAGAGGTAAGATAGCCAGTTCCTCAGTAGTGAGGATTCCGGGTGTAGTACGCTTCCACCTATCGTCACTTAACATCAGGTTAGGTGAAGGCCAAGCACTATCCCGTTGTGCATAAAAAATAAAAAAAACAAGGGAGAGACACTTATGCTTCGTCACTTTTCTAGTTGCAAGACTTTATAGTAACACGCAAAGTATAATGGAATTTTTTTTCTGTCACACACACCCATTACAAAATTATATGAGTGGCCACCAGGGATTGATAACGTTATTTTAAAATGTAACGTTATATCTTACTTTTTTTACCGTTACTTTTAACATTAACATTATGTCAATAAATAACGTTACTTTAGATAACGTTACATTGAAATTAACGTTATTTCAGTAAATAACGTTAATTTTAACGTTATTTCTTACTTTTAATTACCGTTACTTTAAAATTAACGTTATACCAATTAATAACGTTACTTTTTTACCGATAATTTTACCCGTAATATTGTACCGGTAAAGTTTTGCGCTATATATTTAATGGTAATTTTACCGGTAAGTACAATAATTTTAACGTTATTTTTACCGATAAAATGTTATAACGGTATTTCAATCCCTGGTGGCCACACACAGACGGAATTCCGTACATATTCTATTATTGGAACACTCAACAGCAATGATGGCCGATGTGATTGTATTGCAGTTTTATCCCCATTGTTAGTAAAATATCAGTTACCAGTATTAAATATAACGCAATATAACGCATTTTAGGCCTAATTTAAGAAAACATAGTTCCAAAATAAAATCTAAGTAAACGTATTATATAAGCCTAAATATTATTTAATATTTTATTCATGATAACTTGTCATTCATGTACTTACATCACTGATACTTATTATTTAATCTATATTTTTGGCAAAATCTTTAGTTAAAAAAATACAAAATTGAGCCTACTTATTTATTTGCTGTAATGTAATAAAATAAGGTAAATATTAAATATTTGAATCCCACCGGATCAAAATATTATATACGTAATTGTCTACCTAGATGAACCTATCACAAATGACAAATAAGTATTTTAAAATATTTATTTATTTAGTCTGTATGTTAGTAAGAAATGAAGAGCAGCTACTATTTATCAATTTCTAAAATATAAAAGAAATTATTAATTTCTCAGCTAAAATTCAGGTATACCTTTATAATATTATATTTTAATATATTTTATAATATATTATTTATAATATAGCTTTTGGCAATTTAATTTTGTTAAATAATTATTCATGATGTTTTATCCCGTTGTTAAAGTCATGGTCGACCAATATTTCAGGGTTAAACAGAGATATTGCATTTTTAATACTCTGAATATTTCAAATTTAAAATACTATTTAAAGTTATTTAATACAGAATTATAGATGCGTATCTCTACAAATTATTAGTTATTTAAAAAATGATGATGACATCAATTTCAATGTCAATAATTTATGAAAATCGTACTTATGAATATTGATATTATATTATGTTTTATTTACAAAAATTCTTGGTGAGACTTGTTGTATTGTTTATTGCATTTTAGTTTACATGGTGCTCAATGGAAAGCCAAATTTTTGTAGTTTAACTGCCGGCCCTACTCAGAAATGTCAATTAAGTGCTTCAATAAAATTGATGCTATCTTTTTCTTTTCTTTTCCATAGTGATAGTATGAGACGACACGATACTTATAATAGCATTAAACTTAATTGACGTCTCTGAGTACTATTAGTCGATGATATCAACTTAACTGAATTTATAATTTACCTCATCCGATGCAGTGGAAAAGTGAGATTGTCTTTTGAGCAGATTTTTTATGTTATTTTTTAAAGAACGTAAAAAGACAGTGTTGCCACTATACACTATTGGGCTCAATAAAATTCATAATTGAATGAAGTTATGTTTTGTTCAGTAAAATTAAATTCAGAATGGTATAAAACTGTAATAGTTTATTTGTGAAGGGATTGTTAAAAAATTACGAACTGTAATGTAACGTGGCAACACCAACCTTTCGGAGTATTACCACATAATAGATAAAAGTGTATTACTATGCATTTCATAATACATTTTATGAATATACTTGTGTAGCTTTTTTGCGCAACTTATCTTTGCTATTAATTAGCCACTGTTAGTGAAAAGGTTGTCAGATATAAACATGAATAAAGTGTTCATCTTTCTTCAATACTTCTGTATTTTTTTACACTAACGATATTTCTTTACCTCCCAAACTTGCACAAGATTCACGATTACAATTCATAAACTTCAGGCAAATTCAAATTGTTGTAATACATTATGCGACTTGGAAAACGAGTGTGACTTAAGTCGCATGCGACAACACAATGTCATACGAGCGATTCAAAAATAGAGCCCCTGTTAAGCGCGTAGGCCATTAAGCTACGGCGAAATAAAACAACTCATTATTTTAATACAAGTATTTTAATGTACCATTATGAATGCCGTATAAATATTTCAAAATGTAAAACAGTGATAAAATTCATACTAACCAATATACAACTGCAGTCAACTCAACTCAAAATCATATTTCAATTATACATACTTACAGTAGGTAAACATTTAAAATAATTATAATTTTAAATACATTGAAGATCAACTGTAATCATTATATCCACTCGCAACTTATTCGTACAATCGAAAACAACCTTACAACATTAAATACATTAATAAGCAGGTACCATTATGAAATCTCTTAGTGCGATTCAAATAAATAGTTCCGGTTATACTGGGATTCGCGTTACAAAATAGATGATTGTTTCTATTTAAATTCATAACAAAAATGATTCATAGTTCTCGAAAAATGGGGGAGTCTATAATAATATAAAAAGTTGGCCCCGATATTTCATAGGGATCCACTAAACGGGGAATATTTAAAAACTTGTAAATACACTCTGGAAAAGCTATCGCAAATCCTGTAATAAGGATCTATGCAGTCTTGCGCGGATTGTATAAGTATTTTAAAAAAGAATGTTCGATACAATTTAATGTTCCATTGGAATGCATTTTTCTATAAAAAATTTCGTTAATATATTTAAATCTAATAGAAAATTTACTCAACTCTACACAAGGAAATAATATTGTAGGTACCCCTTGTATAAAATTAAATACCTTGAGCATTATCCTACATGTAATTATTGATAAACATGCTAAATGTATTTATGTAGTTATGTAGTACACAGTATAATTGATTATAACAAACGTATGACCACTTTACATCGAATTTGGCAACTGGATGAACACTCGTCTTATCATAAATACCTATGAATAATTTATGCAAATTTATCTAAACTGACATAAAAGGTAATTTTTGATCGCAGTTAATTACAGAATGTTATTATTTTGTAGTATCAAGATTGTGTTTCCAATTAAGTTATATTTTTATACTGAAATTTACTGTTCGCTATAATTATGTAAATTTATAATGTAAGTTTCACTACAACTTGATCACATTCTACTTCTATCGAACACTCGCACGTTACATTAATTAGATTAAAAATTATATACACGTATTACCTAAAATACCTTAACTATTAAAACCTACTTTAGGGTTGATACCAAAAAATCGATATCTAATTGTGTATGGCCTCAGAAATGTATTTCAAAATGACTGTCTGAAAATGTTCGCGAAAGTCGCAAACACCAATGCGCATACGGCTCCGTACTTACATAATATTACTTAGATGGTGAATTACTGAACTATTTCTAAATCTAATGATTAATTTACCACAGAACAGCGAGTACAATAGAATCAAATTTAATACGAACGCTGTCTACCTTTGTTAGTCTGAGACTCTGAGGATTTGTCAAGGAATAGACATCCAAATACGTTTCATGTTCGATTCAGTGGGTATGAATATGAATAACTGAAATTCCTCTATCCTACGTGATTATATTTATATTGCACTGAACGTAACTACATATCAAATGTATTATTCAGTCGAATTTATTTTGACTACACGATGGTCTCCTAAAGTTTATAACAGCTAGAAAGCTTTTTATTTATTTTCTAGATATTATAATAAGTTAGAACCTCAATTGTGACGGAATAACTCGCAATAATATCTAATTTAAAAATGGAACAACGCACAACCGCGGAACAATCATAATGTGACCGATATAGAATTTGTATAACTTAAAGTTAACAAATTGAGCTAAACAATATTACAAATTTAATTTAAATCTGACACAGCTTTCACAGGTCTAATAAGTTGGGAATACTTTGAATAACACTGATATTATTCTACTAGCTTCTATTGCTTAAACAAACTTGGAAGATTGCTATCCGAATTTATGCTAACTTAGTTTACGTTTATTCGTGGTGTCCTCGATTATTAAGCATAAAATCGAATTTGTTTTTAAAAACGTAGAAAATCTCAATGGCCAGTTTTAAAACTTTTGAACGTTTATTGGAATCTTGAGTTTAAGTGGTTGTCTAATTTTTAGTTTTATGTAGTTTTATTTTCAATATGGTGAATACACGAAAAGGCTACCTTTCAAGTTTCAAAGAAAGAAAATTCAAGTTCTTTCTACAAAACACATTCCTTCAAAGCAACAAAATAATTCATCCGGTTTTTTTTTATTGTTCAAGAGTTCCGTTAACTTTTTAAAAGCTTTACAACTGGCCACTTAGGAGGTTAGCTTCTTAGCTGGGGTGCTGCGCCACCTTGCGCAGGCGGTAGCCACCGGTGCCGCGCACCGTGTAGAGCACCACCACCACCACGGCCACGATGGACATTCCGATGGCGTTCATCACGATGGACTCCTGGCTCATCGTGGCGTACACCTCTTTCCTGCACACCGCATGCCCCAGGTTAGTAATATCAATTAAATACCTAGTTAATTCATCAATGCCCGCGCGGACGCTGAGGCGTACGGACAACAATAGAAAAGGCCATCCACATTTTTGGTCCAAATATGAAAGTGCCGGCCAAAAGACAAAAGTGCTTAATTCTTGTAGATTTTGTCCATCTGAGCGTTTTTTATTATGGCACCGAAGCTGTAGCACCGCTTCACATTTGTGTTAAAATGTAAGAAAAGGCTGACTTTTTGAACTTATTTAAAATCAAGTATAGCGGTGCTACAGCTTCGGCCGTAATAAGAAATGCTTAGGTGGACAAAATCTATCAAAATAAAACACTTGCTTTTTGGCCGGCACTTTCACATTTGGACCAAAATGGATGATGTCCTTTATTGTGTCTCATTTTCCGGGCGTTGGCGGGTTTAAATATTTACAGTGTAATAATAATAATATTCAATAATTTCGGTTTACCCACACCAATTATTTATACCCGTATTCTAAAACACTTTTTAGAAACTAGCGGCTCGCTTCGAAAGTCATCACTCCGCAAGAGTTTGATATTAGAAATTAGATAATTGTAGGTTACTTTATCCAGTGAAAATTAAAATTAGATAACTACAGAAGCAACCTGAAATCTCTTGCAAATTATTAATTAGTCTACTATTATCTTATTTCTAATATCAAACTCGTGCAATGTGAGGTAACTTTCGAAGTAAGTTGCGAGTTTCGTTTCGGAATAGCACGGCAGATTACTGAGGATTCGTAAAATGGATGTAAACTTTTACATACCTACGTAAATAGTTAATCCAACCGAAATGCTTTTGGTGGTGTTTTAATTTTAAATAATGGTGTTTAAAGTACGAGTCGAGTCGAAAAAACGTATTAGAATACGGATACAAAACATAATGAAATGTATAAATAATTACATATTATACTGAATCAAAAACGAATGCGTCGTCATTATTCAGTACAAACCTGAAACATCAGGCAAGATGCCTGTGACATACTCGCTTTGCGGACTGAAATATTTTTTCAGTTGTTATCAGCTAAGTTACGAAGTGTTAACTAAGTATGTTCGTAACTTGTAATTCCATTGTTAAGAGGTACAGCTAAACAACATAATTATAAATGAGATATAATCTTTCTATATTTTATATGTTACATACATTTAGCATACGTACATAAAAATACGAAAATTAGCAAAAGCACTCTTTTAGCCAAGTGTTTAAAAAAAAGAGAAGAGGGAGTAAATAAAAGTTAGATGATTGCAATCGGAAGCATTGATAAAACCTTAGAATAATAACGCTTATTTTAGAAGCGAAGTCTTATAATGTAAAGTGAGGCAAAGAAACTGTGCCAAAATGGCTCAGTATTTATATTTATTATCCTTGATACGTTACCTACCAAATCGTTACGAAAATCCAATAAAATAGTAACTAATCCACTAAAGGTAGGAGAATTTAAACTTTCGTTCCTTTATGTAGGTACTACGATTAGGTACTTAACGTATGAGGGACAAACATCTGAAAACTGAGCCATTTTAGCACAGTTTTATCTGCCTCACTGACGCTTTGTAGGGAACCATTGTATTAGGTTGTTATTATTTTAAGGTCACAAAATCACACAAAAGATAAAAATAATACTATTAGAATTTACAGTCAGCAGTATTTCAAGTTAAGTACCACAAAATGTCAGACTTTAACTTAAACTTGGAAAAAAGTTATTTACAACTTGATTTAATTTGATATATTTATCAGTTTTGTGTAACTTGAAGTGAAGCTGTTGTAATAAGCAGGGCTAGGTAAGCAATGAAAATTGAAACTAACCTGAATTTGATGGGTTTTGCTAAATGTCCATAGGTATTATTGAAAAAAAAAACATGCGGCAATACTACGTTACGTACGTAGATATGTAGGTAGGTAGACTACTTATACCTAACTTATAATTTTACACAACGTAAAGTAAAACATCAAATTTTTTAATAAAAATATTTATTTTAACAAAAATATTTTTTTATATATATTTCTTGTAGTCCTTAGTAAAGCTATTTTCTATTAAATTTGTTACATAATTAGACTTAAAAAGAACTAAAAGGTACACATACGTCTAATTTTGGTCTGATACAGACCATCTAAGTATATAACGAAGAGCCTCGTCTAAAATTATGTAGTACCTAGCTAAATTAATACTTAATAATAATGATCACGTATCATTTATTTCAAATTTTGTTTGTTTTACTAGTTATTATTTTCAACATTAAAAATTTTCATTATACTTACCTACCTAACTAAGTACTTAAACATTTCATAATATGTTTTAGGTAGGTAAGTACTTACTATTGTTCGATCAGTCGATTATTTATTTCTTTTTGTCGATTTTTAATCATAATCATAGTAAACATTTATTTACCAGCCACAAGTACTGTGAATACCTACGTGAAAAGCACAAAGTGCAACAAATACCATCCTGATCTACCATTAATATTTCGATCTTTTCAGGTAGAAAGTAGCTTTCCTCATTACAAACTGTTTTCTAACTTGCTATACAATTAAGTATATAGTTAGTAGTCTTTCCAGATTCAATCAAAAATCCTATGTTCTGTTTCTTCTATTGTTAAAACTACTCTATCAAGTGAGCAAGAAAATGTATGCCACTTAGGTACATCGATCATGTCCGAAAGAAAGGACAGAACTACGAATGAATTTAACTGCTTGCGATGCGAATAGTATACCGTACTAAATTGACATCAGAAACTTGTATTTCTAATTTACAAATCCACAGAGGCCCTTATGTGACTGTCGCGAGCGGCCGTTGCCCGGAATTTGTCCCTCGACAAAATGTACATGAGTACAGCCAAAATCGCGATAATTGCCACGCCAATAGTGTTGATGATGACTGCCTCGTCGACCATGCTGCTGTATCGCTCGCTGTGGAATGTGAGACACATACAAGCAAAGGACAAACACAAGCTACTGACAAACATGATGATACATGCTTAAGAACAGAGACGTGCAATAAAAACATTAAATAAGAGAAGGCAGCAATTTACCTATACCTTTTTATCTAGCTGTAATCTGTAATGCTCTCTTTGTCAACTTTATAAGTTAGCGTGACGTCGACGTGAGTTAAGTATTTTATCTTAACATCAATGTGAAGTCGTCTTTAATAATAAAGATCAAAGAGAAAGGTAAAATGTTCACTTGCAGATTACCATAACATAACATTGATAAAACTACCTTCTCCATGTTAAAGAAAAATGATGATTTGAAAGTAATGGTGACAAAAGTGGGAAACAAATAAACAGAATAGAAAAATTGGAAGTCTAAAATAGCGTCTCATTAGGTACATTTCATTCCAACAAAGTCTAATTTAGGCAAACCCTACTTTATGAAAGTATATGATTTTAATGAAATATCCACCAGGATCTATAAGATATTCTTACCCGATATCGAAGAGTGCCTTCTCAGTGAGGCCGGTGAGACAAGCCGCTGCGCCGAGCACGAAGGTCAGGATGCCGAAGGCGGCGTGGATCGGCACCAAGGAAGCGCGGAATTCGGCGGTGCCCTTGTTGCAGATCAGGAGCAGGAGAAAGCTGAAGAAGCCGACTGCGTACTGAAAATACAACAAGGAAAGGTTTAGCACAGAATAGTCAAAATACTTTTTATGGGTAAGTTAAAAGAACGATTTATCATTTCTTTTATTTTTAACCCCCGACGCAAAAAGAGAGGGTTGTTATAAGTTTAACGTGTCTGTGCATCTGTCTGTGAAATGAAACGATTTTCGTTTAGTTTTTTTTGTGTCATAGATAATTTTATCCCGAGTGTTCTTAGCCATGTTTCATAAAAATCTGTTCAGCCGTTTGAAGGTCATCAGCTCTTTTCTAGTTGATGAGGGGATCTGACTCAATGATATTGGAAGTATATGGTAGGGTAACCATGACCTGATCAGCCGTTTGGAGATCATCAGCTCTTTAATAGTTGATTAGGGGATCTGACTACCTTCCATAATGTCCTATCGATTCGAAATTTGGTACAATGTTACTTCAATGAGCTTGGAAGTATATGGTAAGGTAACCATGACCTGATCAGCCGTTTGTCGGGGGGTTTTTAAATTTTGCAATTTTTGTTATTACTGTAATAGGCTCGCTTAATATATTAGCATTTTAGTTGTTGCCTACACTTTCTGGAAAAGAAAGGAAACGTTACTTCGTTTTCTTACACTATGGCCACGTGCGATCACAAAATCAAAACTGTGATGTATAATAATTATCAGGATGATAATGATGTCTCAATTTTACAACAGCAAGCAACACGTAAACCCTTGCTAATTTTCCAGAAGAATGCAAGCGAGGAAGAAATTATAAATTACCTGTAGTCCAAACAGTCCCATGGCAACGAGGCCAATCCAGCTGTGCAACGAGTAGAAGTTGGTGATGCCCGACTTGTTGTGGTAGTCGAAGACGGCCAGGAACCCGATCACGATGCAGGGGAACGCCAGCGCGTGGAATATGGCGTGCAGCAGCTTCACGTAGATGCGCCTGAAGCACCGGCAGATGCGGTACAGCAGCACCGCTGGAAATTCAAGAAGGCCCGTATTTATAAACCGCTCTCAACGTTAAGAGCAATCTTCAGATCATACCTGAAATGGTGTTCCTATAAGAAGAAGTTCCGTAGAGGACAAACTGAACCGTATGAAATATTATGTGTGAAGTGCGAACCGAATTTTATTCATCCATCAAACAAGTGTTAGATACACTCGGTAAGATATTAATCAGTTCTCTTTATGTTGTTTTTGTTTAACAAAATTATGATAAACTTACAAATCACATCTTAGGATTCTGGAAAGATGTATCAATTGAAAGTTGATGTATTCCTCACACTGGCTTGCAGCGTAAGAGTAGGGGATATAGATATTAGAAAAAAATTGACGATGCCACTTAGTGACTCGTTAGCTCAGTTGGAAGAGCATTGGACCGGACTTCCAAAGGTCGCGGGTTCGATTCCCGCCTGAGAATATGATCTGGTGCGAGTCGATTTTTTTCTTGTAAGTATATTATTTAGTAATGTATAAAAATAACATTATTGTGAATGCTAAAATCTAAAAAAACTTACAAAATCCACTGAACGTGATGAACCCAGCAACCATGAGCGTGGGATGCAAGTTGAACTGCTTATCTGGGGTGCCGTCAGCCCAGGCATACCCATCGCGGTAGTAGAACACCCAGAAGATGGTGAGCGCTGACACGCCGATCAGCAGGATGGTCGCTAGCGTAATCACTAGAGCATATTCGCACCACTCGCACGCCCCTCTCTCTTGCTCCTCCGATTCATAAGAACGGGTGCGTTGTCTGAAACAAAAAATTATATCTTATTAGCTACAGTTTACTCTTTTACCAGTCTCAATACCTTCGACCAAGTTGATCGAAGCTCAATACCTACTTAGTTATAAATAGTTAACATAATGTAGGTGCTTTCAGTTGTCCACACTGTCTATACCAGACAATTAAACTTAAGTTTTCAACTACACACATGGTATACAAATCAAACCTTCTTTCAAAAAAATACGTAGGTTTTTGGTCGCTGAACAACAAATACTCAAAGGCTTCTTAGCTGAAATCTTAAGTTAAGGTCTCCTTAACTTTAAGGAAGCTGTCAGTTTCATAGAGTTTCTGTCAAATCTGACAACTTTTTTGAATTTAAGGTGGTCTTAACTTTAAGATTCGTTTGAGTATTTGGCCGGTACCGTAAAACTAAACTTAATAGAAGCCAGCGGCTGATTCTTCAACTGACGTTCAAGCATAAAATTAATATCACATAACTTGCCACTGGTAATGGTAACCTTGTATAAAGACAAAATGTCAATTGACTCCAATTGGATATAAAAGCGTTCGTTACAAAGGCTTATCCGGCTTAACCCGTACATGAGCTGCTGAACTCGTTTCCCTGAATAGATGTACCTGGAGCGAGGGAGCTTACGATGAAACCGCAGCTTCCATTGATACCGGATCTTATACGAAGCATTTAATCTGTGTCTCGATGTGGAACTATTTTTACTTACAAGCCAAACCCGTTTGTTGAAAGCCGTGAAGGTAATTTTAAGGTGCTATAATAAATACATCAGTTCTGTAAGCACCCAGGTAATTTACGTTTAAAAAATCTTAATAATTTTGTTAACCATTTTTTGTAGATGACCGTGACTAATAAAATATTTATCTACTGTAAAGAGAGATAAACCTTCAATCGTGTGTGGCTTCGTTAATAAGCAAGTTAAATCGTTTTAGAATACAAATAGGAAACACTAAACTAATTTACTAGGTAGGTATCATACTAAACTTTTGAAGTCTATTTGGACTAGCTAGCGTGGATCAGCGCACGAGGGTTCGTGATCCTAAGGACCTTCAATTTCTAGAAGAAATTATGGAAATAAAAAAAATATTTCAATTTTTCCCTGAATGCTAATAATACGAAACATTGCTTAAGTGAAAAGACCGCATAAAAAGCATCTGCAAAGTCGTTTTTACCGGACTACGACGCAAAGGAAGGGTAATGATTCGAAAGATATCTTTCCCATGTACCAAGTGAGTGTCCATAAAATCACTCAGCTAGACATGTACCTGTGATCGAGGATAGAATCTAGAGGACACAGGGCCGTATCGCGAGGGTGTCAGATAGCGTGAGATCATTGAGGCATCCGGAGGGGACCTACGTCACGGAACGACGATTTTTTCCACGTTACAAGCATAGGTATTCCTTTGCCAGGACGACTCAAGTGAAGGTTTCATATGTGGTTAATGCGGTTTCAATGTAATCGACGCTACTTTGTTTTATACAAGTAAATGAATAGAAGATGAACAGAGCATTACAGAACTTCTTATCCACTATCGACATATTCCAAAGGTTAACCTTGGACGAGTTAAAACACTTTTGAAACGGAGGGTCTTTTACTTTTTCTTTTATTGAAATAAAATCATTGTTTACCTGAATAAGGGCGGATTCGTCCAAACTTCAATATAAACGGGAATAACTATACCAAGAATACATTTATTCTACGATTTTTTTCTCGAGTAAAGAAATGGTCATTTTTCCATGCAATCCAAAGATAAGTAACTCTTGAGATTCGTATTCCTTCATTAGTGAGTGAATATATTAATGAACGTAAGTAGTGTATTATTGGGCATTCTGTCCCCCCCGGTCGTCCGCTTCGCTTCCGATCGTTCGCTCCGCTCACTCCGGTTGGTCAGAATGCCCAATAATACACTACGGATTACGTGTATTTCGGTTAAAGACCTGTGGTAAGATTCTCTCACTAATGTTGAACCTTACACATCTAGTTTAAGCGCCATATGCATATTTTGACCCGACTGCAAGAGGGTTATGTTTTTTGTACGTATCTTGTATGTAATATTCTTTATTACCTCATATCTTTCAAACGGCTGAACGGATTTTTAGTCAATCCATTTAACAGAGATGAGATTATTTAAATAAATGACTATGCTATGTTATGCTCATTTTCATAAAATACATGCACCATTACGGTTATCAACCGTTGCTATGAAATTCATAAAACAAAAAGAATCATTAGAATTAGATTGTATATGTCCATCACCTTCAAACATAACTAAGCGACATGGTAACTTATTACCACACACAATACGTTGCATTGTCTGTGGTCCATCAAACTGTGGAAAGACAAATTTAGTTATCAGTTTAGTGTTACACAAAGATGGTCCACGTTTTAGGAATCTGTATGTTTATTCAAAATCTTTATACCAAGCTAAATACTTATATTTGGAGAAAGTGTTAGACATGGTTCCTGGTACATCGTTGCATAAATACAATCACAACAGTGAAATCTTGAGTCCACATGAAGCTTTGTCAGATTCTATTATAATTTTCGATGATGTTGCTTGTGAAAATCAAAACAATATAAGGGATTATTTTGCAATGGGACGTCATAAGAACATTGATTGTTTTTATATTAATCAAACTTACACAAAAATCCCTAAACAGTTAGTAAGGGACAATTCAAATCTACTAATATTATTTAAGCAAGACGACATTAATTTGAAACATGTATATGATGAGCATGTTGGTTCTGATATGTCATGGTCTCAGTTTCGTGAACTATGTTCCGTTGTTTGGAAGAAACCCTTCAGCTATCTTGTGATTAATAAGGATTGTGAAAAAAACAACGGATGCTACAGGTCAACATTTGATACGTTTATTGTGGTGGACTAACATACAAAATCAAATGTGTAATGACATATGAATCATTTTGGTTTGAGACTTGAGCGCGAGCGAATCGTTTTATAATGGAAAAAAAACTCAAAGAACAAATTGTTAAATCCGCAGCAGCTGTTAAAAGAAAAGTCGAAATGATAAAAGACATAAAGAATGCAAATAATATGGCACTAGAAACAATATTTAAGCCCATTGTGGATCCTCTTACCTTGTTGGCAAATAAAAATGAAGATAAGCATCTCAAGGAAGAGACTCGTGAACCGTTGATGAAAAAAACTAAGAATGACGATAATCTTACGACATGTACTTCTGAGGAAGATTTTAATGAATTTATCAGTGAAGAGGAAAATAATTCCGATAGCGAGTTAGATAATAGTTACAACAAAACCCTTGTGGTGCCATCGTCTGACCACAATGTGAGCGATGGATCCTTTGAATCACTTCCTTCATCACCAAGTCTAAAAAATCAGTCATCATCGTGGTCTACATCATCTGAAGTAATTGTTAATATACCATTTGGAGTTAGAAATGAACATGGAAAATTATTGCTTGGCAAAACCCGCGTTTTTGATGATGGCAAAATATTAAGAATTGGAACAAAGTCTTTGGAAAAAACTGAAGGTTTGAAAGAACTATTGTTTAATAAGAGACCCAATTTAGATGTGGTTACAGATGGTGATTTACAAGATTATAAATTGCTTTTAATAGAAACCAATGCACATCGACGTAACTTTGAGTCATCGAAACCAATAAACAGCAACAAGGGATTCAAATACACTAATGTTATTAAGCCTTTGTTCAAGTTATCTCGAAATGCTCCCAAAAACCTGGAGAGTACTCCAAAAGGAAAGGGTATTCCACTTTTAAAGGAAGTAAAAGAAAATACTGATTATGTTTACTGGGATGACCCGAACGAGTTAGTAGAACGCTTAAAATTACTATTAGCATCATGGGCAGCAGGCAACACTGGAGTAAATAACGAAATCATTGCTATTGTTGAAGAATTGTATGAAGCTGGTATAATAACTACTGTAGCATTTAAAGAGCTTCCATCAGGAAAATTACGCAGTACATTTTCAGTGGTCGACTCATCTAGACAGCGATGAATATAGACAAATTTGGTCATCACGTTCATAAACGTTTACGGTTATCTGAATTCGTTGATACTTATAACGATACATTAGTGAAATCGCACGCTGGCTACTATGATTTGAAATTGTCTAAATTAAAAGGTCTTTTATCACCAAAGGAAGCCGATGAAGCAGTGAACAAAGCTTATGTAGATGAAATCGTGCTAGAATTAAAAAGTGAAATAAAAAAAACTCAGAGTGATATAAAACTGTACTTAAAAAATTTGGAAAATATAACATCGGACCGTTTAACAAAATCGTTTTATTCAAAGACAGAAGTAGATAATTTGATTAAACTTAAATTAAACCAAAAATGAGTAAAAGAGACATAGTTGATGAAATTCACAAAGCAGCAAGAAGGAATTTTCCTCGCCGACAGACTATCATAAAAGGAATAGATGATTTATGGCAAGCTGACCTTATGGATTTTCAAAAATATTCATATTTCAACAAAGGATACAAATACGTTTTGGTAGTAATTGATACGTTATCAAAATACGTTTGGGTATTTCCCATAAAATCAAAAGATAAAAATAGTGTTACCAAAGCAATGCATGAGATATTATCTTGTTCATCAAGAAAACCTAATAATTTACAAACTGATCATGGCAAGGAATTTTATAATGAGGTTTTTCAAAAATTGATTAGAAAATATGATATTAATCACTATTCCACCCACTCCGTCAAAAAAGCTTCTATTGTAGAACGAGTAATTCGTACAATAAAATGTCACCTTTATAAACTCTTTAGTTTATATGGCTGTTACCAATGGCTAGGACCCAACTTGAATTCAGTCGTAGAAAAATACAATAACACTACTCATCGTATTACTAAATACAAACCTGTTGATGTAAATAAAGTAAACCAGATGGTTGTTAGATCTAACATTATGCAAACACGAATACCCAATGCAAATAGAAAACCTAAGTTTTGTATTAATGACAGTGTTCGTATAAGCAAATTTAAGGGTGATTTTTACAAAGGTTATACACCTAATTGGTCAACAGAAATATTTAATATAGTTAGGGTAAACGATACAAACCCCCCTACGTATATTTTAGAAGATAAACATAAACAATTAATTTTGGGCTCATTCTACGAACACGAGTTGCAAAGAACAAAGTTTCCTGATCTTTATCTCATTGAAAAAGTTATAAAAAGAAAAGGCAATAAGCTTTTTGTGAAGTGGTTAGGTCTCAGTAAGGAAGAAAACAGTTGGGTGGATAAGAGCGCATTACTTTTGTAATATAAATTGTGTGTTGGGTGAAAATTAATCATTTAAAAAAGATCAATGAAGAAGGGTAGAGGTATTTTAAATAACTTTATTAATAATTTACCAATTGAGCTTCATATCCCAGGTTATCAATTTTGTGGTCCTGGTACTAAACTTCAGAAGCGATTACTAAGGGGTGATCGTGGTGTAAATAAATTAGATGAAGCTTGTATGCACCACGACATTGCTTACAACAACAAAGACTTGAGTGTTCGACATAAAGCCGATTTAGAACTCTTAAATATGGCTAAGAGAAGGCTTAAGTCAAGCAATGCTGGAAAAGGTGAAAAAATTGCGTCATGGATAGTAAAAAATGCCATGAAAGCAAAACTCAAAGCTGGTGCCGGAATACGTACATTTATGTCAATTGTGAAAAAATTACAATCTCAAATAAAGAAGTTGAAATCTAAAGATAATCGCACCGCTATAGATTTCGCATACGCTGCTGCAAAAAAACTATTTAAAAACAAAAAAGGAATACGCTTACCGCGATGTATTCCTATCCCAAAAACTGGAGGCTTTTTACCACTTATTCCAATTTTTGCTGGTTTGTCAGCCCTCGGTTCACTTGCTGGCGGTGCGGCAGGTATAGCAAAAGCTGTTAATGATTACAAAGTTGCTCAGAAAAACCTACAAGAATCAGTACGTCATAACAAGGCAATGGAAGCTGTTGCTCTTGGAAAAGGGATGTATATTAAGCCTCATAAAAGAGGAGCCGGTTTATACCTGAAACCTTCAAAAAACTAAACAAAGGGCTACCCAGACGTCCCCTGACAAATATAGACATTTTGAAGCATGCAACTGACATTCCTTATTTTCGAGGAGTATTTATGAGAGACTCACTTCCCTCAAAACCAAGAAAAATTGAGTGTGCTATATTGAATTTAGATAGCTCCGAAAATCCTGGAACACACTGGGTAGCCTATGTCAAACAAAATGACTACTGCGAATATTTTGATAGTTTTGGTGATTTAAGACCTCCATTAGAATTAATAAATTATTTAAAGAATATGTCTATAACTTACAATTATGTGCGGTATCAAAAGTTTGGTACTATAAATTGTGGTCATCTGTGTTTAAATTTTTTAAGAATGTATTGGAAACATCATTTATATTAGAAGTAATATAATAAACTTTATCAGTATAAACATGTCTTTCACTGTGTCGATAACTGGCAGAGGAGCTTCTTTGATAACAAACTACTCTCCTACAATACAATTAGAGGGAAAGTATGAGTGTGGTTTATTATATTTCTCAACTTTTAATTCCATCCCAAATATAGACGAAAGAAACAATAAATTTTATTATGGTAAAGATGGTGTTATAAAAATACCAGAAGGGTCTTATGAACTTCAAGATATTTGTGATTATCTTAAGAGCAATATCAAAAATGTTGCGTTGAGATTGACTGCAAACAACAACACATTAAAAACAAGTATTTTCTGTTCAGAAGAAGTTCACTTCAATAAAAATGACTCACTTGGTAAAACTTTGGGTTTTGGTATGGAAACAATAAAGGCTAATATAAATACAGAGTCTAGATATCCTGTCAGCATTTTATCAACAACTATCGTGCGCATCGAATGCGATGTAATCAGTGGATCATTCGTAGACGCAAAAGCAAGCCATATAATTTATGAATTCGCACCAAACGTACCACCTGGTTATAGAATCATTGAAATACCTAAAAATTTAATTTATTTTCCTGTCAATCAAAGTTCAATAAGTGCTATAAATATAAGATTATTAGACGCAGAAAATAATAAAATTAACTTACGTGGTGAAGAAGTGCAGCTTTATTTACACTTTAAAAAGTCATGTTGAATTTCAATAAAAGCCTATATACTACACGAACTCAAGCCAGTTTTAAAAGATCGTCTCATAAGAGAGCACCATTTCGATCAATAAAGAAATTGACAAAAAGTAATAAGGCATTTTTGAAGTCACTGGGATTGATAAAATGAATTTTTTAAATATAACTGAACCCGCATCATACGATAATAGCATCGAAAGTTTTGAATATCATTCGTATAAACCATACGTGACAAGTTTCAAGAATAATGATGAAATACGGATACCGATAAATCAGCAAGACCTCTACGTATTGCCTTCACTCAGCAGTTTGTATATTGAAGGCAGAGTAAATGTGTATAAGATTGCAAAAGAAAAAGAACGAGTAACGAGTGTGCATTTTGTAAATAATCTTGCACTATTTTTATTTCAAGACATTCGTTATGAAATAAACGGAGTAGAAATAGATAGAATTAAAAATGCAGGAGTGACAACCACAATGAAATCATATCTGTCGTTGAACGATAACGAATCTAAATGTGCACGAGTATGGGGTTGGTCTACAACAGGCACAACTACTGACAGTAGTGGAGTATTCTCAACCTGTATACCGCTAAATAAAGTGTTGGGTTTTGCTGAAGATTATAAAAAAATTATAATGAACTGTAAACATGAATTAGTTCTTTTGAGAAGTAACACAAATCTTAATGCCTTAAAATTAAATGCCGGTGAAGTTGTGGATGACATATCAATAAATAAAATTATTTGGCGAGTACCTCATGTTAAAGTTTCAGATCGGGAAAGAATAAATTTGCTTAAGCACTTAGAAAAAGATCGAGCGATAACAGTTGCATTTCGCAATTGGGATTTATATGAGTATCCATTACTTCCCAAAACACGTAAACATACATGGTCTATTAAAACATCCTCACAGATAGAGAAACCACGATTCGTCGTAATTGCTTTTCAAACGAACCGTAAACATAATGCAACAATGTCGATGGCAGAGTTCGACCATTGCCATTTACGTGATGTAAAAGTTTTTTTAAATTCTTCTTATTATCCATATGAAAGTCTGAACATAAGTTTCGCTGACAACAAATATACATTAATATATGAACAGTACGCTAGGTTTCAGCAGTCTTATCACGGACGCCGAGCTGAACCGTTGATGAATATAAAAGAATTCAAAGAAATTGCTCCCTTATACGTCATTGACTGCTCTCGCCAGCACGAAGCATTAAAGGGATCGATTGACGTGCGAGTTGAAATCGAAGCCGATCAAGAAATACCAGACCAGACCGCTGCTTACTGTTTGATTCTGAACGACTGCATATTTGAATACAAACCTTTAAGTAATATTGTAAGGAAAATATCATGAATATCGATACAATAGTCGTGGATCTACAAGGGTTCAAAGATTTAAAAAATAAATTTATAGTTAAAGAGTTGGCAATCGCTACCAAAGATTATACTCAAACATTTTTAATAAAATCACCCTATTCTTTTAAAACTTTATCAAATGAAGAACAAAAGCAAGTGCGTTGGTTGGAAAGAAACCGTGGCTTGACTTGGAGCGAGGGATTTATTGATCACCGAGAATTTCAGCGAATTGTAGTTCCTTATTTAATTGGAAAAAAAGTATTAGTTAAAGGATTCGATAAAACAATATGGCTTCGAGAGTTATGTCAAGAATGTGAAATAATAGAATTAGGTGAAAAAGGTTGTCCTAAACTTTTAAAGTTACATAATGATTACTATGACACAGGAAACAAGGTTTGGAATTGTGTTCATCATAAAAAAATGTGTGCATTAAAAAATGTATTGTGTCTGAAGATGTGGTACTGTGATAATTATATCTATGACTTTTTTTAATTTTACAAAGTACACAAAAAAAAAAAAAAAAAAAATTGTAACATATTATTCAATAAATGATTATTAAAAATGTACCTAATGTCTTTGATTTCACTTTAATCATTCATTGAACTTGGTGAGTAAAAAACCCAGTTTACTAACTTTTAAAAACTTTATTATATTTAAATAATAACTAGGTACTAACAACTTGAATTGAAAACAACTTGTGAAACTAAAACTACATATTTTTCTTAAAACATACTATCATATTTTCGTAAATAAAAAAATTAAAAGCTATCACCACTTAAGTTTTTGGAAATTTTTTTTATTACACATTCAGTCATGTCCATAATTTCATCCATCGGGTCATGGACTACATATTGAGCACTAAGCATCACATTTTCGTTATTCGCGCTAGGTTCCGACCATGTTTTCACTAGATCATAATCATTGGTCAGCTCCAAAACCTTTATTTGTATCAGCTTGATGCCTCTCTGCTCCTTAGTGACCACAAAGGATTTAAGAGATACCTTCTTTGGTTTTCTTGCGACAACTCGTCTTTTTCTTTTTTGTTTAACTTCTGTTGATTGTGAGTTAAATAAATCTTTGCATTGCTGAGTAAAGTTTTCTAGCGGGTCCTGAGCGTATTGGGGAAAAATGTCTTGAGAACAGTCTGTCATTTTCTGTAAGAACAAAAAATAAATTATTATATTTAACTGATTAAAAATATTTAATAATTATGGTAATAAATAACATTTAACAATAACTTATGTTTATTTATTATATTTATTTACTTAATATCAAGAAAATAAATATATACTATATATAAAATATAATAACTTTAGAAGCCCTCACCTGAATTATGATTAATTATAAGGATCCCAAGGGAATAATAAGGGGCCTTGCTTTCGTTGCGATCTCCGAACTTCTTACTATATTAGTAAGAAGTTGCAGCGCTTTATAAAATATGTCATGTTAACCAAGTAGATCCAATTTATAACTTTAATTCATATTCTATGGAGCTTTAGTATAGATTCAAAAAATCTTAAGAGGATGATTTCTAGACTAGGGCATGGATACCGCACACGAACACAATACGGTAGAGACGATGCGTAAGCGCTCTGCTCAGAAGCAACAACCGACATCATTCTTTCTCTCTCATACATTGCGTCACCTATTGCTAATGTGTAATGAATAATTAAATATAAAGACACAAAATGTAATAAGATCCTAATAATACCGACAGATACCTATGCCCAAAAAGGATAACCATCTCAGATAAACTGGATCATGTAGCAACAAGCGAGATGAGCATAATATTAATGCTTTTGTAACACTAATGCTCTAAAGTATAGTTTAGTATTAATAAGTATGGAAAGTTTAGCCAAATTTATTTTTTTTTTTTTTGAAGCGTGTTGATTGCCCTCATTAATTTGCATGTTTAAATTTGCAGCCTACAATCCAGCTAATCACAGACTACAAATTAACCATCCTTACAGTACCTACAATGCATCAATATGTATTTTTATAATGTATTTTAAGGACCGAAAAAAATAAATCACTATTTAAATATATAATTTATAATAAAAAAATAATTTATTTACGTTTCAACTGTTTACATATATAGTTTTATACAGTCTTATAACTAATTTTATTTACATAGCTCAATTCAATATCATGTCTCTTAAAAGCACGATATCACTTAAAAATATATTTTGTAAAACCACCAAAAAAAGTATATAAGTACTTTTAGGTATTAGTACAATATTTTTTCTTATTATCTAATTTTGGTTCGTATTTTATAAACAGAAACAATACCACTAATATTTAAGTATTGACACGTGCCCCCAAGCTTTTGTAGACACCTTATCAGCCGCAACTAACCGCTTATCATCGTTGCAAGATAACGCAACTTTATTAAGACTACGCGTGAAAATATCATGTTTGATTGACTTAAATAAAACGTTTGTCTTTCGCACTATGTCGCCTTGATATAAAGTTCTTTTATAATCAGATAATGTAATTTCACGAACAACAGATGTTTTTACACCCTTTGCTTTTTTAATAGTGCTATTAGCCGTTTTCACACAATATAATTTTGAACGTAATCCCACAAATTCAGTAATGATATTCCCACCCATTTCGTCCTTAAAGAGACCAGGAACCTTTTTGTTTAAAAGCGGTAAACCATATTTATTTTGTTCAGAAAAGTTACTTGTATCAAAATAATGTATGAAAGATTGTTTCAAATCCTCATAAAAGTCTTTGGTTTCAATTTGGTAAACGAAACTATCCGTATCTGTATAGCACATCCGTAAGCGGTTTTTATATGACGGTTCAAAAACTGAATAATGGAAATCATACATATGGCTTTTAGATAGCTCTAACACTGTAAATCCTATGTATATTGGCTTATCTAATACTACGCGTTCAGGTTTTGTTTGTATTGCAACTAAATTTTCAGAGAAAACTGATGCACTATGAAAATTTGAGTTCGCGATTAATTTATTGGCGCTTTTTCTTTTCTTCGTTTTATGTTTCTGATCACTCCATTCATTTACTAAATGCACATTGACCCTTTTCTCGTTGTTTTCTAATGTTTTTCCAAAAATACTATTATTAAGCAATTTAAAAAAGTCTTGTTCAAACGTAGACTGAGCTTTTTGTCTTAGACTGGTATTAAGGTCGATGTATTGTTTTAAATAAGGACACTGACGAAATACTATTACACGATGAATTTTTTTTAACATCAATCCATGTTTTATACAAGTTTTTAAATGAACGTAATGAATAACGTAGAAGTATTTATCGTAAAGATTGGGCACGAGTTTAGAATTCTTTCCTCCGGGAGGGACGCATTTTTCAGGGCAAAACGGTAAATCATTATGGCGGTCGTGTAACTCTTTTGGGTAGCTCAAGTCAACTTCTAGAAAATAACCGTATTCCGCGTCGTCAGGAATATTAACGAAATCAAGTTTATCAATTTCTTCTCCATTTAAAAATCTAAAATTTGATAATGGCAAAGACTGACACATGCTGAATCCATACAAGTTATTGCAATCTATGTAAACTACGTAGGTATCTGGTTTGAGCATGTCATATTCTGCCATATATTTGTTATTGGCTTTAGCGTGTCTGTGCGAGCACATGCACACCCCACCCCTAATACCGGATTGGATCATACGCACTATAGCAAGGTCGTCAATGAGCTCTAACTCGACTCCTGTTTTGAAAAGCATCGCATCAAAAGACAAACTAGGCGCAGTTACGTAAAAAGCTGGATCTAACTGATAATGAAGTTTGCAAGTTTTTCTAAACTTCTCAAAAATGTCAGTTAATAAGAGGATATCTGTTTTTAAATACAAATCAGTGTATTGGCCCAAATTTTCTATATTAAATCGAGTCCATACTGATTGTGCATGTTGATAATATGCTCATTTGTAAGAGAGCTATAAAACATGTTCTTATCTGGAAGAGATCGCTCTTCAAAACGTTGCCAACAGTTCACGTACTCGTAAGGGTATATACCTTTGCGTGTAAGTAAATCGAATTGCGTTTGAATAGGAAAATGATTTCGCAAATGTTCAAATTCTTCTTTTTTTATAGTTTTGCTTAACTTATCCAAACTAGTACCTAAGAATTTAAACGAATCTACAAACCGTACTTGTATAAATTCTTGACTTGAAACCGGAATAAATTTCGTAAATGACACATAATTTTCTTTCGTTTTAGGTATAATCGTAATATTTCCAGGCAATTCACCTATTTGTTTTATAAACAAATGACAATCATACCCTGCTAAATTATGGAAAAAAATAGGAATAAACTTGGGTATTTTGTATTGCAGATTACAATATTTATGTGCGGCACCGCGATATAAGCCTGTTATATGACAGTGATCTCTCACTTTATCGGAAAACAGAAAATAATGACAAATATGACAACGAGAAGCCTGCATGAAATCAATACCATCTTGCTCTGTAAAAATCATCGGAGAATTTTTAGACAAGATTGAATGAATTTCTCGAACATCACGATAGATACATTCTATAAATTTATTAACACAGTCTATGCCACGATATGAAACATACTGATTATAACTTGCGTTCATAGAACACACTACATGATATGCAAACGCAGCCGGGATATGGCGTTGTAGTGTTTTTGTGTTTGCCGTATCAGAAACCGAAGTATTTTCTTTATGTTCCTCTAAAATGGTCTCAAAATCTGCATAAATTACGAAAGGAACGTTTTGTTTTCGATCATAATTTTGAAATTTAATTACTGAACCCTTTTCCGGTAATACAGTAACAATTCCGCTACAAACATGATTTTCAAGTTCTACGCAGGTAGTAAAAAACACTAAACACGTATCACAAAAATATAGTTTGCCGTGATGTGCAGTAATTTGATTTCTGAGCAGCCGCGACAAATCTTTGATTAGACAATAATGCGAAATCAGACCGTTTTCTAACAGTAACAAATGAATGGTTTTTTTATTTTTGTTGTTTTCAGATTTGTACAAAGGTCCTTTAATATTTTTATTATTCTTTAAACCATAAATAATAAAACTCAGCTTGGGATTGTTTTTTTCAAAGATTTTTATGTCTGAGAACGTGACAGGAAAAGACATTCCATCGATATTTAAAACATCCTGGAAGTGAGGATAAGACGATACCCTCTCAGGATGGTTATGAGCTGGATAGAGAGCCGCTGTTACGCTCCATAAAAAACAGAACTGATCCTTATTTTGAATGTTTACACAGGCTTTCTTATTTTGTATACATTTAGGTAGTTTTAAAAAAACCGAACCACCTATTGGTTGGTATTTATTTACGTTCATTTCTAAATGTGAATTACTCAAAAATGCCCAACCGCTGTCGCTCTGCTGAAACTCTTCTATTTTCTTTTTCAATGTATCAACTACTTCTGAAAATATACTATCGAAATCATAGTAGCTGTAAATTATAAAATTTTTTGTATTAAAGGATTTAATTTCCTGCACACTATTTTTAAATAGCACGAAAATGGCATAAAGTTCAAAATTTACTTTTAAACATGTATGTTTCTTTAAAGCTTCATCTAAAAGGTGCTTTATTTTAATACGAATAGAATTTAAAAAAACATCTAAAGACACTTGATTATCAGGTTCGCAAGCGGTAATTCTGTACGATGTAATACGAGAGCGAAATGCAGATCCTACAATTTCCACACCATCACTAATCAGATGGCTAGAGTTATTTTGTTTATGCACGCGACTGCGTAAGTGACCTACCCAAGAGGTTGAACCAACAGATGTGTTACAAATGGCACAAAATGGCATATTGCCGAACCAAAATTAGAAAATAAAATAATATAAAATGTTTCTATTAAAATTTGAAGTTAACATAAAGGAAATATGAAAGAATACTTATAAAATCATTGAAGTGCCCAAAATTTATGGAAGCACAAAACACATTATTGTTATTTAAAATTAATTTTATTACTATAGTACGTAGGCTCACTATCCTCAAAAATAGTATACGCCTGACCTAGAAAGTCCTGCAACACTTCCCACTCACGCGATTGTTCGCAGCACTGTAGTTTCACCGATGCTAGAGCTTTCTTATAGCGCTCTTCTGCAGGAGTGCTTCTAACATCGTCAGTATTGTAGATCTTCAAGTCCGCGTAAAACTCACCGACAGTGGTTGCGGTACGACGACACTGGCCTGAAGACACTCGTGATGTAAAACTGGATGCTATGCCGCGAGGGGAATCCTTGTTGCTCGCTGCTCGCTCGTCCTTATTTATTATCGAAAACAAGCCTTTGTTTTTTTTCGCCCTGTAATAAAAAAACTTTATTACTAATTTTATAGTAGTACTTTTATTTAGTTGATCTCAAGTCACTTTGATGGCTTTTACAATGAAAACTAATAGGTGTCTTATGAATATGATTGCATTTGTTTACATTTCAAAAAATCTTTATTTTATGTTTATATTAATGGAATGAAACTACCTCTCAAAAAATCATGCAAATAAAATAATTTAAGTACCGAGGTAAAGGAGGCGATGATAGGGCTTGAGCGTTGGCGACCGCAGCGATGGTGATCTTGCGTTTGTTCGTCTTGGGCGCGGCGGTGGTGGGAACGGTTGAATTTGAGGAGGACGCTTTTTTCTTGCCCTTGGTCGGTTGTGGTGTTTGCAATACCACTGGGGCTACCTCTTCGGTGCTGGATGCGTACTCATAGTCCGACCTATAAAGAAAAACATATGAATATTTGTAATAAAAAACAGATAATCATTTTTTAAAGTCGGTCAATAAGAAAATACATACAAATATAAATAGCAGATACTTACTAACATTTTAAATAATAATCACGAACTTGATCCTTGGCCTTGCACAAAAAGCACAAAAATCACGAAAGCCGTAATTAAACCAAAATCCGTAATTTATGTGATCGATAAATAAATCGTTGAGATGTGCGACGATGAAATAATACAACCGAAGTTACTTAACTGTGATTTTATTGAGAGAAACACAGGGGTTTTATAGTGCTTTCAAATAGGTCAATACGTAAATGATTTAACTTGACATTTAGCTTGTTTAGAAAAGTATCATATCATATTTCACATGTTTACTTTAAAGAAATATGATATTATTTATAATAAGGACAATATCATCTTCATAGCGTTAGACCAGGAGTAAACATGTTTAAGATAAATGTAAATAGGATAAAGTTAGAAAAAAAACTTATAATTACATATATTTTCCTAACTATCACTATACACTATACAATTCTAAAGATGATATATTTAAATAATAACTGTGTTTGTATATTACTGACCAGGGGTATTGAATATAGACCAAGGTATTTTTGTCATTGTGTATGTAGTTGTTTCTAAAAACTGTAAACTTATTACATAATAATAAGCCGATTTAAATAATTGTCAAAACGCATGTTATTATTAGTCTATGATTGTAATACAATTATTAGTGCGCAGAGTAGGTATAGCATCCGACTCCTGGCTCTTGGTCTGATCGATGTTCGTCACACATTTGCACGATTGCGACTACCTAGTATAAATAAGTCTATGATTGCGACATTATGGTGGTAGCTTTCGTTGAGCATGTTTATTCATTGTACTCGTAAAAAGTGTCTTTTTTTTTTTTTTTTTTTTTTTTTAATTGTGTGGAATTAGTGCCTAACATAAAATGTAAGTATATTTTTTTACATTTTTGTGTAGATTTTGAAACAAGGTTTGTACTACCTAGATATAAGTATTTCTTCTGTGACTGGGTGAGTAATATCTATCGCACATTTTAATAGTGAGTGAGAAGGTTCCTAATTTTATTACTTATAAATTGAAATCAATCGTATATATAAAATTGAATTAGGAAGAACATTTGGTGAGAGAATCTTACCATGGGTCTCTCAGAAGATACTTACCATGGGTCTTCAGCCGAATGTGTTAGACAGAACATTTAGTGAAAGAATCTTACCATGGGTCTTAAGCTGGATGTGTTAGGAAGAACATTTGGTGAGAGAATCTTACCATGGGTCTCTCGGAAGATACTTACCATGGGTCTTCAGCCGAATGTGTTAGACAGAACATTTAGTGAAAGAATCTTACCATGGGTCTTAAGCTGGATGTGTTAGGAAGAACATTTGGTGAGAGAATCTTACCATGGGTCTCTCGGAAGATACTTACCATGGGTCTTTAGCCGAATGTGTTAGACAGAACATTTAGTGAAAGAATCTTACCATGGGTCTTAAGCTGGATGTGTTAGGAAGAACATTTGGTGAGAGAATCTTACCATGGGTCTCTCGGAAGATACTTACCACGGGTCTTCAGCCGAATGTGTTAGACAGAACATTTAGTGAAAGAATCTTACCATGGGTCTTAAGCTGGATGTGTTAGGAAGAACATTTGGTGAGAGAATCTTACCATGGGTCTCTCGGAAGATACTTACCATGGGTCTTCAGCCGAATGTGTTAGACAGAACATTTAGTGAAAGAATCTTACCATGGGTCTTAAGCTGGATGTGTTAGGAAGAACATTTGGTGAGAGAATCTTACCATGGGTCTCTCGGAAGATACTTACCATGGGTCTTTAGCCGAATGTGTTAGACAGAACATTTAGTGAAAGAATCTTACCATGGGTCTTAAGCTGGATGTGTTAGGAAGAACATTTGGTGAGAGAATCTTACCATGGGTCTCTCGGAAGATACTTACCACGGGTCTTCAGCCGAATGTGTTAGACAGAACATTTAGTGAAAGAATCTTACCATGGGTCTTAAGCTGGATGTGTTAGGAAGAACATTTGGTGAGAGAATCTTACCATGGGTCTCTCGGAAGATACTTACCACGGGTCTTCAGCCGAATGTGTTAGACAGAACATTTAGTGAAAGAATCTTACCATGGGTCTTAAGCTGGATGTGTTAGGAAGAACATTTGGTGAGAGAATCTTACCATGGGTCTCTCGGAAGATACTTACCATGGGTCTTCAGCCGAATGTGTTAGACAGAACATTTAGTGAAAGAATCTTACCATGGGTCTTAAGCTGGATGTGTTAGGAAGAACATTTGGTGAGAGAATCTTACCATGGGTCTCTCGGAAGATACTTACCATGGGTCTTTAGCCGAATGTGTTAGACAGAACATTTAGTGAAAGAATCTTACCATGGGTCTTAAGCTGGATGTGTTAGGAAGAACATTTGGTGAGAGAATCTTACCATGGGTCTCTCGGAAGATACTTACCACGGGTCTTCAGCCGAATGTGTTAGACAGAACATTTAGTGAAAGAATCTTACCATGGGTCTTAAGCTGGATGTGTTAGGAAGAACATTTGGTGAGAGAATCTTACCATGGGTCTCTCGGAAGATACTTACCATGGGTCTTCAGCCGAATGTGTTAGACAGAACATTTAGTGAAAGAATCTTACCATGGGTCTTAAGCTGGATGTGTTAGGAAGAACATTTGGTGAGAGAATCTTGCCATGGGTCTCTCGGAAGATACTTACCGGTCTTTAACCGAAATACACGTAATCCGTAGTGTATTATTGGGCATTCTGACCAACCGGAGTGAGCGGAGCGAACGATCGGAAGCGAAGCGGACGACCGGGGGGGACAGAATGCCCAATAATACACTACTAACGTATTATCCGGCCAAATGTCATTGTTCTATAAACGAACTATTTAAAAGGCAAAGTCTTGTCAACTTTATTTTGTCGCCTTGTACGTATTTGTAGCGGTCAAAGTCAAAATGTCAAACAAATGTCACTGACATACGGCACGCGGATGCCATTAAAATACTCGCGGATTAACTCTGTTATTCCCCGCGAAATGGTGGTATAGTGACTATTCCTGAATAGGCAAAATACTCTGAGAATAGTATGTGGTAAAACGTAATTTCGGTTTACTCTCGAATAACTGGTCATTTTTTCTAAGAATAACAGTTATTCTTACTTGGTCGAATCAGCCCTAAGTAGGTTAATAATATGGCAGTGACACCATTAAAGGTAAACCTAAAACAATAAAATTATGTATGTCACTGGAGTGTCTTGGAGAAAGTTAAGTTGATGCGTCCATTGATTGTCAATCATGGTAAATAAGTAGGTACTTACCATACCTATACATGTAGCTAACAAAGTTATACTTTGTTCTAGTTTTTCATAGGAAGCCTGCTCACCTGACAGTGGAATTGGTTTTAAACCTATTACCAAATCCCTAAAGGGACATGAATAGTAAACAGACTCGTCTAGAATATAATTTATGTTATTCCGTCAGTACGCATAAATCCATTGTTGAAGAATAAGCTTTGCTTCCTTAACAAGACTAAATGATCAGTATGGGTTGTAAGTAGGGTTACCAGATGACAGGAATTTTCCTGACATGTCAGGAGTTTAAGGCATCTGTCAGGAAAACAGGGAAAAGCTGTAGTTGTCAGGGATTTTTGATATCCCAAAAAGTGTAAGTAAGTACTGAATAAAAACACATAATTTGAGATAAGTACATAAGAATGTAGACGTAGGTAGACAAAATGTCAGGAAAAGTCGGGGAAAAGTCAGGAAATCTCATTATTAGATCTGGTAACCCTAGTTGTAAGGAATATACTTAATTATTAAGTCAAACAGCAATGTAAAATTATACAACTCTTAAGGAATGCCTCGAACCTCGGACGGGGCGGTGAATTCAAAGTAGTAGCGGTCGTGATAGGTCACCGAGAAAGTGCCAACTACTGCCAACGGTAGTTACACCTGCGCGCCGTTTGCAAAATTTCTATCTGAATGCAGGTGGTTACACCAGATGACTGCCTTGCGTTGTTACAGCATATCATTCTCATCACTGGTTGGAATAAATAAACTTGTATTGAGCTCATTTTATTAAAAAACCAATCGCTTGTCATGCCATATACTTACTTACCCATTTTGGAATTGCTGTAACAGCTTAAATAGGTGATTTATGTATTTGGACCATCAAACTGAACAACTTTTACTATGGGACTAACTCTGAAATCGCGAAAAAAATCTGCTGTTTCATACCAAAAATAATACTCAACAAAAATATCTAAATGGATGAAACGGTTGATATTCTTCGCGATTTCAGAGTTGGTCCCATAGTAAAAGTTTGTCAGTTTGTTGGTCTGAAGGAACGATTTTCCCATCTTATACTTACTTAATCTTATTAACCAACCTGACAGGGTATATTATGTACTTTTTTAGTTAAATTGAAGATATTCTCTAGTCGATGTAGTACCTATAACCCATAACTCCTTATTTTTCATATAAAAATAACGTTTAATTCTGAGAAAAGCTTCACATTAGACGATGACGTTACTGTAACTATGAAAATATTTTGTTCAAGAGATTATGTTTACATCTCCAGCGTAAGAACGTTTTAATATAAGTATCTCTCAGGGTCTTATAAACTCACTGAGTGGGTTTAATTAAGAGGAAATGGCCAATAATTACACATCAGCGGGGTGCCTTCGGGTAATCTTGAAGTAAAACCAGATTAGCTTGGCTACGAACTTTAGATAATAGTTATCTAATTTTAACGATAATTTAATATTTGTACTGTAACACGCAAGTTAACTCCGCTGATTGTCGATAGATGGCGCTAGCTGTCTGCTGAATCACTATGGTTTTACCTTTGTAACTCTTTATAGACCTCAAGATATCCATGTAATGTATCGAGAATCGAGAAATTGGATTTCCCATTCCGATGTCATAGTATGCGTAACCCCAGCAAAATGTAATGTTGCGTCCGGAATCTGTGCCGGAAGTATATACGCATTGGCCCAACATGTTACGGCCAAAGCATTGGCCCAGCATGTAAATTTTGGGCCAACATATTCGAAATGTCGCTGTTTACACATTGGTGTACGTACCGAGGACGTGGAATCTCTTGTCTTGCAGCCGCGGCAATTTATTTATACAGTGCGTTTAATTATTACCTTCTATTACTTACTCGTAATTATTAAACGCACTTCTATAACTCTACTAAACATCTTTGACGTTAAGAAGTCGGGTGGGGTTTTAAGCCCATGATTCCCAACGACTTCAAAAGGCGTTGTATTATATAGGTATATGCGTACAAACTTTCGAGTTAGTTAATATGCAGATTTGAATATTTTATTTTTGCTTTTTAGAGCCGTTTTTTGAGCTGTTTTTGTTTGATTATTTTTAAGGTTTTTGAAGGAGGTTTTGTTTTAAAAAAAACTTTTTTATTAAAACATTTTTGTAGTAGGTAATAAATAGTAGGTAGGTAAATATAGATATATTTAGAGACGATATTATCTTAGTTACAATAATAACCTCATGTCAACGGCTTATCACCTTTTACAAAATACTGTTTTCCCGACGCAGGGGCTTTTTTTGAGGAGTTCTCAATGAGGAGATGCAATTTGTCACTATCAGCTCCACTTCACCATAATATGCATTATGTTGTGTGACGAACATAAATTGCCTAGCAACCAAATTAAAGTAATCATATCGCAAATAATAGTTCCGATAATTGTCTGTGGTCTTCATCATCCATTTCACCAAAAAAAGACGATTTTTACCTTTCAAATTTGTGCGGCCAAAAAATATGATTACTTAAAGTAAACTTTCGAAAAAGCTACACATATCACAATATAAAGTATTCTGTTTTTAAAGTAAAGTAAAAAATTACCTATTAAAAAGTGACATAGTCACATAACTGAACAAAAAAACGTCAATTTTGTGTTAATCCTTTAAACAATGCTATTTTATTTAATTTATCAATAAATTACATATATAAATACTTCAAATAAATTTGAAAAGGCGTATTAGTTTCATAGTTTCCTTTTATTATATGCTTTTAAATTTAGTCACATAACGGACGGAACCAGGTTCGTCACAAAGTCAGTTTTGTTTCGATATTATCGCGAATATACCTCGAATTCCACGTTCCTTTTTGTCCATCAGCCATTTTTTGATGTCCCCACTGCTGGGGCACAGGCCATCCTTATGGGTGGTAAGGAGGATGGGCCATAACCCACCACGCGGGCCCAATGCGGATGGGTGGGTGTTAACGACTGCAAATGCAGCCGGGACCAACGGCTTAACGTGCCTTCCGCAGCACGGAGGAGTTCGAGATAATAATCACCCTCCCACCACCCATCCCATGACCGACCCTTGCGAACGTTGCTTAACTTCCGCAATCGCTGGGCCAGACGCCAAACCACTGCGCCACCGAGTTCCTTTTTAGTTTTCTTTATTATTAATTATATGTCCTATTATATTATGATTAAATTTGTAGAAAAAAACATATAGGTAGGTACTTAAAATAAAAACAATTTTTAAAGTGGGGTCTTGTTTACACTTTTTTTTTTAAATGCTCCAATCCTGCGTTATTTATTACTCACTACTGCAGCGCCCTCGTTACAGTAGGTACCAATTTATTATACTTAATAGCAAATTTCAAACTCTAATATTATTCATACACATTAAAGACTGATGTAAAACAAAACTAAAATGCTTGTTTGCCCGATAACGTAGAATAAAATTAATAGACATATTTAATGCAGGCTTTTAGGTTAAATCAAAATTTAAAACGCTTGCCAGAAATGCTAGATATCGTAGCAATAAAAATGGTTAACAAATACCATTACAACGTTAGTGTGTCAGCCTCTGCCTTTGTTAGTCTTAAACGAAATATTAATTTCTCAAGCACACAATGTTGAAACAATAGTTTTTATTGTTAGACTTTTACACGAGGTAAGTTACGTGATTAAGGAAACTCTTAATAACGATCCCATAGTGATTGCACATTTATGATCACCCGAACACTTTACTTTCTCCCATTCAATTGCCTTTCGCACATTGGGTACTTGCAACAATTATAAAAAAACATACTTAGATACTTTTTCATTTACAGTTTTGTGGGACACTACTGTTGTAAACCTGTTTTATTATGCTGTGTTTAATAAATTAAAATAATTAATTAATAATAATAATAATGATTTAAAAGTGGTTTAAAGCAACTAAGTACCTATAAAATCTTACAGATGTTCGTCTAACTATTATTGTATGTAAGACTAAGAATAAATAAAAGATAAACGGCCTTACCACAAAACACTGTTTACATGTGTTTAACTAAAACACTGTTTAAATGTGATGCTGTCACTTTTTTGACAATATTGTTTGAAAGAGACGGCATCACATTTAAACAGTGTTTTTACTAAACAGTGTTTTAAAATCTTTTGTGGTAAGGCCGAAATTGTTTAAAAATATCGATAAAGGTGATTATAGCTTTGATTATGTTATTAGTTTTCGTACCTGTAAATATTAAATATTATATTGGATAGGAGCTAATAAAAAACTTTTTTTTCTTCTAATTAGGTAGGTCAATGTAGAGCGAATATATACTTTAATTTATATTATAATACTCGTATAACGCAATAAATAATTACCATTGATAAGAGTTCACTTGTTTTAGTTTTCTAATACGCAGTTGCTACAATTGATTTACATTGGAAATCCAAGTGGAAAAATGTGAAAATGTTAAGTGCGTACCGTTAAGTACTTACCTGAGAGTTGTCATAAAGTTTCTAATTCAAAAAAGTTGAAGTTAAACTTGTTTTGATGAATCTAATCCAACAAGATCGCAAGTGAAACTTAAGTTCTACTTATTGATGACTCCCTTGTAGCAAGTATTTTCTTTAATCAGTATTTGTTTTATACAAGAATCTCTCTAAAAACTCTCATTTAACACCCACATTTAAACTTTAGTTTTTGACTTTCAAAGCGAAACATTACTTTTAAGTAAAAAAAAATGTAAGGCTGCTACAATGAATAGTAAAAAAAACTTTTTTCCTCCTCGTTTGTTTTTCATCTCTTCAAAAGTAGGTTAAACTCTAAAGTTTTGCAATGCCAGCTTCCTATGAACGCGTCAACAGATAGCATAATATACAAGATCCCAACAAAAACTAGACATAACTGCACACCGCTCGGAGAAAAGAGAGGAGAAACGTGGAGGGCCCATGGGGGCCCGGTCGTTGACCCCGCCAGCCATGGTACTCCTGCCCTACACATTTATCTGTTTGAGTGCAACGATACGCTTATACGCTGCCAGTTTCCGATCACGTATTGAGCTTCAAAATCCATGTTGGTATGTGGTATAAGTTCGGCCATCTGATAATAAGCTTATTTAAATGCTCTAAGTCTAATCAGTATTCACAATGGAGAAGAGCTTTTATTATTACGGATTTGATAATTAGAAGATAATTATTGCTCTCTTTAAAAAAAATATTTTTTAATCGTTAAAAAACTACTCGTATTAACGTTTTCTAACATCGTGCTTTTAACTTCCATAGATAGGTACTTAGCAAAACTAGGAGATTGTTTTTTTGTCGTTTTCATTAAAATTTCTATTAATTCTTATAACTAACCTTTTTTTATTTCAGAGGTATTTCACTTTGAATACAATAAAAACTGCTATGCTGTCATTTGAAACTCAATTTCTGAGTTGCATCACAAGTAGGACATAATAATAATTCCAAAACCTAAAACAAAAAAAATTGCAGCCGATTTTTTAGCCTAGCTCTGTTTGGCACTAATTATGAGTGAGTAGGCCTTATACTACCAAATTAAGTGCTCATTAAACGCAGACATCATAATAACACGAACCGTCTTCTTTTCGTAATACCTTTGGTTATAACATATTATTTTTCAATTAATAACTCAAGAACTAGAGGAAAGACTGATGTGATATCAAAGAGATTTGAGCGAATCTGTTTTCATAAAGTCAAACCGTTAACAATTGTTTGTCAGATTACGTAACAATCTTCAAAAGAACCGTTAAATTAACCACATTCATTTAGAAACTTCTAAGAACTTCGCTTCTCCTTCTCGAGTGTCCTTATCCCGTCGTAATTATCTTAAAAGCTGGGTAAAGGTTCCAACTACAACAAAAAGGCTGGAGATCTTTAAGCTTTATTCTTGTGTACATAAAGATTGTTTCAGATTGCACTTCCTATGAAGTTAATCTCAATCAGTTACGTTAATAAGTAATTGGAACAGTCTCGTGGAAATGGTACGTACCTACGAGTAGAAAAGTCACTCGCTAAAATTTTTTTTTTTTTATCATTTATTATTTAAGGAGGGTTTTATCCGTCGCTAAAGTTAGGAGAGTTCTTTCATCGATACAATGTTGAGCAAAGTGTATTCGCTAATTTAATACAGGAAGTGTTAACTCTTACTAGAACCATTAGATGACTTTTAAACAATTATAATACAGTGTTTTATTTCGTTTTTTTTAATTCCTTTTTCAATGTCCGGATTTAAGTTCGTTTATAACCATAAAATAGATTAATGTTGAAAACCTCATGGCGCTACCACCGATTATGATCTTTTATATAACCAACAATTGCACAGTTGTAATCAAAAAGCAGAAAAAAACAGAATTGACTTGTGCAATACCGAGATTTTATCGTGACTCAAAGTTAAAATGCTTACTTCCCTATATTGACAAATAATTTACAGCTTTTGTAAAGAACCCAAAACTGGCAACTAAAATTGAGGTTAGATACATATTATGTACATAGCCTCTTTTCTAATGTTTTCTACTTCTTCTTCCCTCTATTTGTCAAAAAAATCACACTTCGGAGATAAAATTAATTGACCTTAGCTAAAGATTTGAGCAAAAAATAATTTTGTTCGCATTATGAAAGGTCGTATAAGATCAAATAAGTTTTGGTTCGCAATAAGTTTAGTTTTGGATTATCCACAATAGTTTTGTTAATGCTTAGATTATCCCGAAAATAAATTTCGTGCTGTAATTATGTATTACACTTTCAATATACACAGTTTGTATACAATAATTGGTTTATGATTATTTCCGAGGCTCCTTATAAACGAGTGAAGAACATATAAATTGATGCTAATACGCTTATGGAGAAGGCAAATTCTACGAAAACGCGCTCACTTCAACACTCACTCACTTCGATTATTCTAGTTCATATTCTTACAGAATATCTCCGCAGATGGTCATCGACCCAGTTTGTGGGTCTATTCGACGCTGTCCGTCAGCATGTCGTGTTGGGTTAACTTTGCGTTCAAACTTTTTAGTTAACGAATTTCATGCTTAGTCAGACTAATTGATGATCTATAGATTTGTAGGCAAATGTGGGTTGAAAATGAGAAAGGTATCTGCGTTATTGTTAACTATGTAATGCATTGGAATTAGTAAAACTATTGGTAACAACTAAAGTTTAAGCAAAATAAGTTTTGATAACTTTCTTTTAATAATAATTAATAACATAATAAGTACTAACATATTTAGGTACATCGACAGACGAAACCATTAAAATAACACTGTCAAGTTAATTACATACCTATCCTTAACTTTTTATATAATTCTAGTCCATATATATGCGTATGCAATGATTGTATAAGATTCGTAAAATGTGTAAGTAATCGTATGAATACCATGTGAAGAAATATTTTAACTAATAACGGTATTTGTATATGCCATCGATTTGTATCGCAAAGCATAAATTTAAATTTCCCTCTAGTAAAAATATTTTTAAACTGCTAACATCTATCACCCAGACCAGATTTATTAATAACAAGGATAGCAGGTACGTTTATTTATAAACTGTTGACGCAGTTTGTCCTTTAGAACCACCCCATGAAGTCTATCAGTGTCACCGCAGTTAGTATAAAACCTCTCAGTTTATCGCACCAGATTACTTTTAAGTTTTCCCGTGAACATGAACCTTATTCTACTAATTTATTTGAATCGTTCGATGCCAATGTCGTAAGATATCTAAGATTCCCCAGGCAGTGCTAAATAAAACTACATTTACAAGACTAATTTTCATATCGCACTACACAATTTCCTTCACTAAAAACAGTCTATAACCTAACAGGCCTACTAGGTAATCCTTTTGTTCCAACAACACGATGGGAAACAATTCCCACTGGGTCGTTTTTATACACCAGTAGCATATTCAACAGACAGTACAGCGTTTTTAATGAGGAAGTGCTCTAGAAAAGTACGTTTGTATAACTATAAAACAGTTGCATAATTTGGTGTTTGAGTGAAATAAAACACTTTTAACGGATACTAGCGCGGTTTTATTGAAAGTACTTTGGTAATTAGTTGGTATTTGGTTTGATTTTTGATTTTCCCGACGTTTCGGCACCTTTGCAGCTGCCGTGGTCACGGGGGACTGCAGCTGCAAAGGTGCCGAAACGTCGGGAAAATCAAAAATCAAACCAAATACCAACTAATTACCAAAGTACTTTCAATAAAACCGCGCTAGTATCCGTTAAAAGTGTTTTATTTCATGTCTAGTGAGCGCGTAAGCTTGAGAAGTGAATATGGTGTTTGAGTGTTTGAGATTATGTTCCCTTCATATTTGAGCCGCTCTGTTCCCATCCTAATGAAGCTTAATTGAGCTTTGATTAATTTCTCGTTCTTATTGCAAGTACGTTGAAGCGTTTCTTTTGTTAAAGTTCTTCGTAATATCTATAAGTATTTAGGAATCCTAATTCTGATGCTTTACTTTATTCGCCTCTCTTTACGCCTTAAATACGCGATTAACACAAAAAACAATTGGAGTAAGTAAACGATTAATGTACTTACAAGTTTTCTGATTAAAAAAAGAATGTAAACAACAGAATGCTTCTTCGTAATTGAATAATGGAATTACGTGAATCAACGTAATGTCCAAGTATAAAAACAGAGGCCCAATCGCAATAATTTTTAACGATAAATCCAAAACCGTTACGTTGTCGTTTAGGTTATATTTACCTAACCTAGCTTTAGAATTCTCATTTAAATTGTCTAAGATTGGCATCCTATATAGGCTCCCTAGGTAGGCATAGCTTTAAACAACTTTGACAAAACTAATGCTAGTATTTTCTGTTAACAAAACTGAAACGGTAAAGATTTATCTTAGATTTATTTATTTACGGTGTAGATATGCGATCTCATAGAGCTAGATAACAATAATTATCTAATGAATGGGTCGATCGATGTACAACTTAATTGCTTATTCTGAAGCGAAACGACATAAATTATACCTCACACCAGAGCATTAATATTATTAGCACGTATTGTTGTATCACGCTAACATCAGATAAAATTAATTAATCACTTAATCAGACTGCTATGATGGGTACTAACAATTTATCGAAATAAGACACATTAAGAGTGGATGAGAGAACATCTATCATCTAAGTACCTAGTTCTAGGTTTGAGCTTCTAATTAGGTACCTACCTACCTATTTTAAATCAACGTAGGTATCTTACTCATTTTACTAATATCAGTGCATCAGCTATTGTGGACTCTAATAAATTTAATCTGAACCAACAACTTCTACTTCACAATCAGCATTATTACAACCAATAACGTTACATGTGTACCATTCACTCTCTGAAGAGGTAACAAAAGGCATAAAGAAACCTCCCACGCGCAGGTAGATATCTCGAAATTAAATTGCAATATATTAGCGTGTGACATCGAAAGTAGGTACCTATGGGGCTTTATGAAATCCGGTTCAAAATACGTAGTGAGTTTGCAATTTAACATTGGCCAGAGTATGGCCAGGGTGATAAAATGAGGATTTGCCAAACCTTTAATAGAAAAGATAAGGTTAGGAAAATGTTTTTTTAGAAAGTCGTATAGGTTTAAAACTTTTAACCTACCTGCAAGTTTAAAACTTTTATTTGAATCCAATGAACATTTTATATGCCATAAAAATGTAGACGCTATTGTAATAACTATGGAAAAACTATGCCAAAGATAAGATATAGTTAATATTCAAAAGATGTAAGGTTTATACACCAGTAGCTATAGACTATCTTCTTTTACTTCTTCTTCTTCTTCTTATCGAATGAGGATTAGTGGCCACCTCTGGCGTTAGAGTCTTTGAGGCCTCTAACTTGGCTTAACGACTGTTATCAGATGACAACAGCCGGGACCGATGGTTTAACGTGCCCTCCAAAGCACGGAAGCGCTCAATTGTAATGCCACTTATCGGTCACCCATCCGACACCTGGCCGAACCGAGCGTTGTTTAACAAACGTGAGTACGATCAGTCTGTCAAGTTCCGGCATGAGCGCTTCACTTATGTATACATTAAGCGCTTCTTATACTTAAGCATACATTAAGCTCGCATCTTTTTCTCAAACGCCATAATGTAAATATCCAGATTACACGCCTATTTTAATGATAGCCGTGAGAATGTTCGATGTTCAGTTTTTCCTAAGACTTAATAGCTACCTTTAAGGCCGTAATGTTTAAAACAGTTAGACGAACGTGATTCATGATCCCACGAATACGAATAAGTAATGTTTTAGGGATCCATTGATTTTATTTCAAATCATTACTATCCTTTTTCTTAAAATCTATCTGACACGGCAATCAACAGATTGATCTTAGATCATCCTTACTTCCTAACTAGTTAATAGTTAATATTATAAATGCGGAAGTCCCTTTGTTTGTTTCTTTTATTTCTAGTTCATTAATTCTTTGTTAGTTAAGTTACAAACGGACAATCATTAATTTTATGTCAGAGATTGGACAGTCCACCGAACTCTCGTCCAATTTTCATCATAAAATTTAACGCAGATTTCAATTTATATTGAGAAAAGTTTTAATACTGGGGTGTCGCAGTTAGATTTAAAGAGACACAATAAATTATTATTTACAGTACAAACAATTAAATGAGAGCTGTTAACTTTAATATAGGTACAAATAAACGTAAATAAATTAATTTTATAAATCTACTATGAACTGTTGCTGATTTCTTATTACGTCGATAGTCATAAATACCTATAGAATAACTCTTTGAGTAAGTAAACGATTCTTGTTTGTCTCGTTTCAGTTTAGGAAGATAAGCAGAATTTTGTTAAACCCCACTGTTAAAAGAACTCCTTTTCGAAAATAGGTTTTTTAGACTATCCCCCTTACTAATAAAGATTGTATAGTAGATGTATAGTTACACAATGGTTATATACTCTCTGTCAAACTATTTAAGTTTGACATTGAAAAGAAAGTGACAAAACACTGTGTACATGCATGTTATTATGACATGTTGCCTTTAATATTTATTTAATCTTGTTTCCATCTTTTCAGTTGACTTGTCTTTTTATGCAGGCGGGTTCTTTAATTTTTTTAATTTATTTTTTTATTTATCTCTTTTTAGTTACCTATTATATATTACGGTCATGATATACCTTTTTGAAATCCTTATATTATGCCCTTTAATATGACAGCCATATTGCAGTATTCTAAAAAAAAAAATTTTTTTTACTACGTATAATAGCACCGTACAGCCGCCATGTTGGTTTTTTTATAACGCCACCTTCTTAAGAACACTTGGGCTGACAAGACTAATCTAACGATATCTTAATCATAGAAATCCGTTCAGCCGTTTGAAAGATATGAGGTAATAAAGAATATTACATACAAACATACATACATACATACATACAAACATACTTACAAGATACGCGCGAAACACATAACCCTTTTTTTGCAGTCGGGTAAAAAGGAAATGAAAGCTATCGAAAAATATGGATATTTTATTATTTAATGTAGATTAATTACACCAACTATTTGGACATATTTGTTACCCGTGGTTATAACCACGTTGTAAAACTGCAACAACCTCGCAGGAGTAGATTTTTTTTCTTGTCTGTTTTCGGAAAAGTCGTAGAACAAATGTTGTTGTTTATGATGTTAGTAATCTACTCCTGCGAGGTTGTTGGTGTTTTACAAATTTTAATAACCCTGTATAAGATAGTATTTTTTTTTTTCGTTTTTCCTTAACTTTTTTTGTAGCCAATGTGAACATTGAATAATATCTCTTTATATCTGGAATCTGGGACACCCTTTAAATGAACCTTATTGGCGACTAAACTTTGATTAAAAATCTACCATTCTTTGAATTTCAAAAAGAACATGTAACAAATGACAATCGACCACATAGCTCCGCGTACTTGCCCACAGCCCAGTAGGCCGTCATTGCACAGATGCGCAGGCGCAAAGGTAAAAAGTGGTCCACTGACCGAGGTAACGGTGCGCAGGTTGGTATCCGAGATTTCACTGACAGTTTTTGTGGACTAGTCTGACTGCAACCTGTTATGTTACCTGCTGACCAGGATGTGCACTTCGTTTGCTCTCGTATCTTGTAAGTGTGTTGCGGAAATTGAATAAGGACGCAGACATGCAGGAATTAATGAATTATCTGAATATTAGGTAATTTTACTACTATGAAGTAGTAAAATTAATATTCAGATAATTATTGCTGAAATAAATATAACCTTAAATGAAATGTGTTTTGTATTTTCTATTTACGTATAAAACCATAAATTTCATATACTAGCGACCGCTTGCGGTCTGCGTGGAAAGTTATTTTGCTATCCCTCGGGATCAATTATATACGGACTTTTGCATTTATAATATTAAGTAATTAATTAGTAAGGATAAGGATGATCTTACAATATTATGTCAGATTTTTTAAAAGTTAATTCATTAAAATATTAATGGGTGAACAGATATCGAGACACTTATTTGCAACGTATTCAGTATTCATTTATAAATCATATTTACAGCATACAGATTTTATCTGCCTGCGTGAGGTGAGTCTTATGTTAAAACTTCACAGGCCCCTTAGTCAAAATAACCAGCAATTTCGAATGAAAACGTGTCAATCGTTATTTAACGATCGGTATCAAAATAGGAACGATTTCGATACAAAGAATAAAACTCTAAAATATCGTAACTTTAAACTGTGCTTTTCATGGTTGGCTTTTAACGGTACCTATCACAAAGTATAGGTAATACTAATAAAAACTATTTTGGTAACTCCAAACTTAACAAGATTTTATTTTTGAAAGATAATGTTCTAAATTGGAAAAATCACTGAAGGTGGAGTTACATCTGCGTGTGTGTCACATGTTGCTAAAAAAACCAAAGATATATTAAACTTTGTTTTGATATATCATTGAAAGAAACCACTCTTGTTAAACCTTCCATTACATAATTTATAAACATTAGTTCTACGGATGAACCCGAAAAGTGCAGTACAGTATTTAACATCAAACCAAAAACAAAATTAAGAAAGGCATGTAATGTTGCTAAACCACTCTTGTTAAACCTGTCATAACATAAACTACGAGTATAAACATTCGTTTAACGGATGAGAACGAAAAGTGTAGTTCAGTATACCATCTGTGCCACATGCTTTAAGAAAAACAAAAAAGAGATTATGTAGAACTATAACAAAATTGAAGGAAAGAGGAAAAGTTGTCTCTGTATCTTTTTGTAGTCTATTTATATAATTCAGCTATATCTTGTTAGTAGGCACAAAAATGCATCAAAGTGACAATATCAACCTATATTTCATTGCGTCCAACCTTGTCATGATAAATATAACTTGGCCGACTTACAACCGAGAGTCGATAGTAAAGCAGGACATTATTTATGCTTACTAAGTTATAAGCACATAATATATCTGATGATCATTAATAAAATTGTAACTGGCCGATGTCTGTACAAACGAGATTTTGAAGAATTTTTGTCCGTCTTTCTGCATGTTTGTACTCGCATCATGCAAATAATACGTACCTACTGCAAAAATTGGATGCGGTTTTCACAGTTGTATTCTCAAAATCTTTTCGTACGAAGTCGCAGGCGGCCTCTAGTTTATGATAAAATGTAATAGTTCAAAATAGCTTTTTTGCTAAGTAGGTACAGGTACATCTTATTTTTAGTAAAAACCTGCAAAAAGAAAAAATAATGCCGTTGACAATTAAACTACCTAAGTGTAAAATTGCTTAAAAATAAAAAAGAGATATCAGACTTAAATAAAACAATGTTCATTTGGTCGTGAGTCCTTTTATTTCAAGCAGTGAGCACTTCACGCCCTTAACTGTTATCTGTTTTCATTTGTTTTTACGAGAAATGGTTCAACGGAATACTCTCTCTAACGGTGCATTCACATCAGTATTGAGGCGAAAATTGCGTGAATGGTGTCCATCACACTTACATGTAGATTGTAGTGGCCACGTTATTTCCAAACACAGTACGAACCTACATTCGCTCACGTACCAACTTGAATACAATACCCTTACTATGCTCTTCACTGCACACTAAATATGACCCTATTTCTACGCCAGTACAAAAAAACATTACCCTTGTTGGCAGCGTGCGGAATAATTATGATGATGATAATATGTGTAAAACTTATAAAAGCCTTCTGATAGTTAAATTTTTCATTCACCAAATTATAACAAGAATGAAAATTGAATTCTTCATTTACCAAATTATAACAAGAATGAAAATTGAATTCTTCATTTACCAAATTATAACAAGAATGAAAATTGATTCTTCATTCACCAAATTATAACAAGAATGAAAATTGATTCTTCATTCACCAAATTATAACAAGAATGAAAATTGAATTCTTCTCAAGTCCAATTAAACCTCTCGCAATACTTATTGGCAACCTTCGAGTTATAATACGCTTTCATAGTTTAGGCAAAAAATGAGGACAGAATGACTTTCTTTTATTTTTTTTTCAATAGGAGACAATCGTAAGGGCCTGATTGGTATTCTCGGCGCAATGACAACCTTTTCTGAATATTTTCACGACCGACCCTTGGGGATGCGTGGTGGAAAGGAAGGACAAACAAATATGTCATTTTAGAACTACTTTAGTATAAAAGTGGTGAAGTGACATATATTTAGGAAATTCGTTGTTCATTTGTTTAAGCAAATATTTCTACTGGAACAGTTATTTTAAAAATATAAAACTGTTAATGGACCGCCTTAAACTTAAGCTTATTTAATTTACATATTTGCTAAAACTTAGTACCTACTATTACTACAACTTAGTACCTACTATTATAATATTCTGTGCTAAAGCCTCAAAATCTACCTTTAAGGTACAAGTGGCAAGTAAAGGTTTTGAAGTTAAAAGTCACTTTAGCACAGTTTTTTTAAATGAAAAATTATCTAGTTATTGTTACTGCCCTATTGTCTCTATTTGTCTCCAAGTAGGTATGCAATGTTTCAACAAGTTTTAAAACATCTGCAAAATTCTTACTTTTACGTCAAACAGTCGCAAGCTGAATAACACGATATTATAAGATTCCACAAGATGACAGCGAAAAATTTAAGACCTTGAACGATTATGATAAGGGCTACATTATAACTAAGTATGTAAGATTGATGTTGAACCTTCGTTCGCCATATTTGATATACTTAGTACTTACATTGTTTGCATGAGACCATAAAGGATGTAGTAAAATTAGACTTATCTACGCAAGTTTGAGGTGGTGTTATCAAAATTGTTTAAACTTTAATACCTCATAGCTTCTACTTTATGTAGGTAAAGGCCGTTAGAAATTTTATCTTATTTGTATAATAACATTCTTAGATAAAATGGCGTAGAAACAATTTTATTTGGTTAGGCACGAACGCAGACCAAATAAATTAATTTAACAGTACGTATTCATACTTATCTGGTTGCTGTGATCCTATAAATTGTTGTTGCCAGATACGTAGATTGAACTTACCTGAAATAAAAAAAAATGTTTAGTTTCAATTGAATATTAATATAAAGTTGTATAATTCTTGAAATATTATTTCAAGTTGATAATTAAAAAAACCTAGTACCTACTACAGTATTGAATTTTTAGATTTTAGCATTCACAATGCTATTTTTATATATTTAAGTTACTTAATATAATTGAAAAATATTAGAAAAAATCGACTCATCCGTAGCAGCTCAGACGGGACTCGAACCCGCACCCTTAGGATTAACCACCAATTATTACGGGTTCGTGTCCCGTCTGAGCTGCTACGGGTGAGTTGATTTTTTCTAGTATTTTTTCAATTATATTAAGTAACTTAATACCTACTACAGTCTACAATAAAGTCCAACGTTGTGCTTTTTATAGTAGTATTGTAAAGACAGGGCTCCCGGGTTCTAGACCCAGGGGTGGGGGAGGGGAGGGATGAGGCACTATCCCGTTGTCCATAAAAATACTTCTTTACTATTTCTCACTACTCTTAACGATAATAATGAGTCCATCGCAGATCCAGCATTTATTATGTCAACTCTTGTTACACAATTGACAAAGAATGGTCTCCGATTTCACAGAAGCGCACCGGAGCGTCTTGAGCACAGGAAATTCATCTCGTAATCATCAAGATAAGCGTACTTCACCAGATAGCTGCTGGATAATCACATCAATCTTAAATATTTGCTAAGATAATAACGATAAGTAATAGGTGACTTTATTTTGCAAAACCTTCGAAAACTTTGACAAAGAAACTATGACTCGAGAAATTGTAAAAAAAAACTAAATTCGGTGAAAACAAATTCCCCAATTCGTCAGAAAATAAGTTATTTGACCAACGGACGTCGAAATAGCAGGCAACTTTATGGCCCATTTGAAAGCTTTGGAAAATAATTATTTATTACCACATGTAATATGTAATTTATTTGAGTATGTACATCTACTTTCTCATACCATTTCCAAGAACAATACGCGCGTAGGAACGGCAAGTGCATTGAGAAATATACGCATAAATAATGCCAGATGTCTAGATTACGAAACGAGTACAGATGTTAGATGTAAGATGTGTGGGTAAAACTTGGTAGCTACTAATTATGCTAGGGCGGTAAACAAACAATCTACTAGGCTACTGTACTGTAGCAATAATAATTAATTTAGGTACTATCGACAACACTTTCTCTTCAACACTCCTAAAGTTAAAATCGCTTGCGAGCCGCATCGCTAGTTAGTGCAGGGGCGACTTTTCTGCAAAGTGGTTAATCACGTGAGTTGCCGCCGCCGACGCGTTAAGGCGAGGCCAGTTCACGAAATTTACTCTTTCACTATGTCTTTAGAATAAGGTTGAATATCGCATAACTTTAATTGACGCTTCGCCAGAAATTTGACGAATTTTAGTACATTTTTATTAATTTCTGAAATACTGGATCATTTATTAATTAAAAATGTACTCGGTTATTGTGTTCGATCGATAAAAAAGCTATCCTTTTTGCATAAAAAATCATATCACTGTCGTTGAAAATTACGAAATCTGACGATTTGAAATTTATTTTTATAAGTTTTTATGGTGTTATTCAGGATTTTTTTACAGAGTTACCATGCCATTTTTCAATATTCTGTTCGGTTACTATGCTTCTTTGTTTCTTTTTCAGTCTACATTAATTTTTGTAAGTAGAATTTTACATCAGTTCTTCACATTGGAAGTTCAAAAATCAGACATTTCATCAGATCGTGAACTGGCCTCGCCTTAAATTACCATTATGCTTCTACTCTTGCTTTTATTTCGAAAGCTGATTCACGAAAAGCACAATAATGCAAATAGGTAAATGATTATTGATTCGATCTTTTTGTTCTGCTTTTTGGAAGAAATATTTTTATAAAAGAATTATTTCGAAAAGCACAATTTTCGTCATTTAATTAATTGCTGAATTTTGGCTGACATAAAAGCTAATTAGAATTTAGAAAATTTATAAGTTCTTCACGGAAGAAAACAATCATCTGAAAAAATGGGTTTTTGCAAAATCTTTAAGCAAAACCTACTTACTTGAAATTACTTGACAGTAGTTAGGTACCTAACAACATAAATATTAATATGTCATATGTAAAACCATGATACCTAATTATCAATCTTGTAAACCTTGTGCCTTCATGTAGGCGTAAATATGTGATGTGAACTATTGTTCGACAACTCGACGCGACCTCGAACTTAACTCGATCGACACACAAGTGCGACCACTTTCTATTGAAAGGAACTTATCGCTCGATCAACCGTGAGTCCGTGATGGGTGTTGACCCGATGCGATAAATCGAAACTATTGATAACAATAACAATAGTAATGTGGTTATGCTTCACTTATATCTTTCAATGAATTTGATAAGCAGCTATTATTTAATACTTATATTCATATGCATGAATAAAGTTATTTTAAATTGCGCCTAAAAATATAGCTTTCATGAAATATTCCATTCATATAAGTATGAAAATGAATTAATTAGTGATATAATAACTCTTTGTCATCCTGGTAATATCACAACAAGATAAAAAAAACATTGTCTTTTTAAATTAACAAATGACCTCTGCCAATCTATGTTTTTAATCAATAGAAAGCTCTAATACAAAGCTTTTATCAATTTAATTAAAGCAAAAGATAAAACACTTTATCTGGGTATCAAACGATACGCAATACCAATCCAACTAATGATTTTTGTAAAGAATATTCCTCTAAATATTATGTTGACCTAATTAACGAATAAGTAGATTTTTATACAAGGGTTGAAAGGAAGCTATTCCATACGAGATATTTAGGGCTGTTCGAGTATGGAATTGATGATTTTCCCCCGTGTGAAAATTAGAGTGTTTACTCTAATTTTCATTTCGCGTTTAAGGAAAGTAATAAAAAATACTCGTTTAATAAAAAAATACAAAATTAACAGTTTTAAATTTTGAATTTCGTTCGACACAGCTCAGTGCAAATTATATTATATTATAGAGTATCCTGCCAAATTATAATTTAAGTAACTATACATACTTAGTTTTTTAAAACATTGAACACGCCGAGGCAGCGGCCGGCCGTCCAGCCGGTCCAGCCCAAAGTGTTTAATTTGCACTGGCTGTTATACACACACACAAGTATTTATAATTAAAGGTTTTTAATTCTAAACCATATTTATTATAAATTAAGTAGGAACTTTTGCGTTGCTTATAAGGTAACTCCATGGTCAACTACTTGACCAAATTCAGTTCTATTTTTAAAATTCATTTCCACCCTAGGGTGGAAAGCACTGTTTTTCACCCGCTGCTCGGTTTAAATATAAGTAAGTAAGTACATCACATTCTGAGTATGACAAATGAAAATTAATTTATTGCCATGACGACAGTTCGCTTTCAAGGCTGCTATGTATACACAATTTTTCTTATAATGATTTAGCCAGAATTCCTTCGTACGTACGTTCGTCAAAAAGTGAATATATACAGATGCCTCGAAGCTACTTTCATGGCCATGAAAAAAAATTTCAATTAAAAAAATGTAACACCTTTTTACTGATTATTTTTTCTCATTTTGCGTCTAAAAGATTGCAAGTTCACATTTTTGTGAGTAAAATTGTAAGCAGTATGTTACGGATCCCAATTTTTTGACGACAGTTTACAATCTCGCAGCACAGAATGGATATAAGTAAGTACCTACCACGTCTCGCAGTATAGATTAATTTTTAATCTAACGGTAACATATTTACAATTTTACGGTGACATTTTACAATCATTTAGTTTTACTTCTCTAGACTCACTAGTGTACTTCGCCGTCGTCTAGCTTTTTTATCTAAATGATAATAGAACCCTATAGGATAAATTGTAGAAAGCTTTTTATTGATAAGTAGGTATATAAATAGGAATGAAGCCAGTAATTTTCCGCCATTAACTTTCGCTTCAAACAGCTTATGGTAGGTACCTGTGTAATCTGCACGTTCGCTGTATTGCAGATTTACTATCCCGATTGGAATTTAGCGAAAAACTTTTACAGAAAGTTTAATAGGAATTATTTTTGTTTATAATGATATTATTTCAAGAGAAAAGGGGTTTATTACAATAGTATTATATTCAAAATGAGTCAGAAATATTCATCTATCAAATTATGACAGAGCATATATTAGGTAGGTACTTGTAAATGGTTTATTAAAGTTTTCTATTGTTTTACATCGACAGACGTCTACATAGTTTGACTTATAATTATTACACATTAGTTTGAAATAATAAAATATGTAAGAGTAAATAAAGTTATTCTTGAACGTACAAATGAAATGCTTTTTATTCGTATGTTCTTGATTATCGCTAAAACATGTGTTAAAAAAAACGTTCGACTTTTTCAATGACTCGCGGAGTCGCGGTACCGTGGTCACCCCCCAAAAGTGTCTTAAGAAACCGAGGAGGGCTCGTAATTTGACCACAGAAGTTCAAGAAAACATGAAAAATGAATGAAATACTTATCACTATACTTTTATAGAAAGTGTAATCGTTGCACCTTTCATGGTGTTGTAACAATTATGTGATTACGGAGTGTAGCGGCCGTAACCACCACCGTCTCCATGGCAACGCTCTGATAAAGACCACGAAAGTGAAAATGGGGTCAACGACCTCCTTTTTGTTTATTCAACGCTAATAAATCATATCCACTGGTGCAAGCAGATTTAATTATTATATTCGACTGTCAGTTGAAAGATAAAAGAACAAACAAACAACGATCTTAACTGTGTTATTCCCGGATTTTTGGAAATCTAACTTTTTCTGTATTGCCTTAAATATGGAAACGAGCATTTTATAATATAATAAAAATATAATGTTGACCATTATTATTTAATTTCGTAACAATAATATTATCGGTTAAAGATCTAGTCAAAGTAGAATAACAGGCGAATTCAAGAACGCTCTTTCTTTTTAAATTTCGTCTGACATTTCAGTGAAATACGAGTTGCCTTTGCTCGTCTCGGGTGCTATTCTGCTGGAATCGCAGTCTTTAAGGTGGTTCGATGAGCTCAGTAGCGCCACCAATGGAAATAAATCAATACGTTTTATCAAGGGTTTAGATTAAAAGTTTTGATGATTTTGCGCAAATAAAAGACTAAAATGCATTTTCTAAATATAGTTTCAAGAACTCAAACTTAAGCAATAAGTCGTGCACTAGTGCCAAAAGTGGCCACATTTAGCAATATCGACATTCATAACTTATTGTTTATATTTGAGGCCATGAAAAATATTTAAAAATTGCACTTTACTCTTCTATTTGCGCAAAATATCCAAAACTTTTATTCTAAGCCCTTGATACAACGTAAATGATTTATTTCCATTGGTGGCGCCACTGAGCTCATCGAACCACCTTAAACAAGTTTACTGACCTCTCTGTTACGCTAGATATCGATGAAGAAGACTTAAAAAGGTATTTCGTCACCTTGGATCAACAGGGTTCTATGCTTCGAGCATCGCGGCTTCGTACGAAATACGCGTCTTACTCTAAGGTTCTATGTGACATTTTAAACAAAAACTGTGTTTTATGTTGCAATAAAAACTAAGAAATATCGGTTCTACATCTACTTGTATTGTAACTGCCATTCAGCAAATTGCCGCTTTTGGGGAGATGCGAGACTGATGACTCAGTAAAAAATCAAGTTATCATTTCTATACACAACTATAAAGCTCTAAACTTGTAAAAAAGCTTATCCGACTCCCTCACTAATATTATGGAATATGCGAAAGTCAATTTGTTTATTTATTTGTTTGTATGTTTGTTACGCTTTCATTTCCTAGTCAACCGATCATCATGAAATGTTGCAAACCGCCTACTAGGCTTGGCTGGAGGTCCGGGTGCGGCGAGGGACATGCCCCAATTGTGACCGAGTCCAACAGGCCGTTTGGTATGCCTAAATGCATTAGACTACTTGATACAAAAAAGGGGTACAGAGAAGGACAAAGGGTATACCTTTCATCCAGAAAAAATGAAAAGTTCCCGAGAGATGTAAAAATAAAGATGCCTACGCAGACGAAGTCGCAGGCGGCCGCTATACAATTATTTAGGATCCGATATCTGGAGTTGAGTAAAAGTTAAGTTAAGTCCAAGAAAAGTTATAATGAAAACAACTGTGAATCCGATGACCCTATAGGAATCCTACAAAGACAGAGCAATAATACAAATTCCACCACAAACCCATCAGTGTCTTCACGGTGCCACGGGAGAAAGTCTAAGAGAAAACACAAAGCGAAATTGCTAAACAATATCTCAATTCTTCGCCAACAGAAACCGACAAATATGCCAAATATACGTTTGTTGTGTGCAATAACGGAATTCAAAGGAATTTCTTTGCTCCAAGCGCCATCTAGTAGCGTATTGTAAATGAAAAGTTCAAACTCATGCAATTTAGATAAGCCAGGCCACTTGCAAGGGTCTGGAGAAATTTAATTTGCACTCCAACCTAGTTTCTGAATCAACAAAGGGTGCATAGCTCCAAGGTAAACCGTTGCCTCAAGCTTTTTCAGAGCCAGAAATATGAAGATAACGGTTTTAACTCGCTTGGTACTAAATGAAAGGGCGTTTCGACTGCTTAGTTTATATGTGTTAGATCGTAAGTTTTATACATATATCCACAATCGTCAATCGTTAATAAATAAGTAAAGTAATTCGTGCTTTTTGTAAAGTGTGAAATTAAAACAAATTGAGTGTAGTAAGTACTATAAAGCGAGGAGCTCAGTGGCGCAGTGGTTTAGCGCCTGGCCCAGCGATTGCGGAAGTTAAGCAATGTTCGCAAGGGTCGGTCATGGGATGGGTGACCAAAAATGTATTATCTCGAGCTCCTCCGTGCTTCGGAAGGCACGTTAAGCCGTTGGTCCCGGCTGTATTTGCAGTCGTTAACACCCACCAATCCGCATTGGGCCCGCGTGGTGGGTTATGGCCCGTCCTCCTTACCACCCATAAGGAAGGCCTGTGCCCCAGCAGTGGGGACATAAAAAATGGCTGATGGACAAGTACTATAGTTATTTGTAAAACACCAACAACCTTTAGATTACTTACACATAAACAACAACGTTTGTTCTACGGTTTTCCGAAAAAGAAAATAAAACCGACTTTTCATAGTTTTTTTATCTTTTTTCGAACGTTGTTGTGATTAACAACATCGTTTGTTCTGCGACTTTTAGGAATAGATAATATTCCTATGCGAGTTTGTTGCTGTTTTAAAAATAACCCTGTATTAGTATATAACCGTGCTAACTTTTAGGTAAGTATTTTTAAATTTGAGATTTTTGCATTCACAATGCTATTTTTATACAATACTAAATAATATACTAGAAAAAATACGACTCGCACCAGATCAATACTCAGACGGGAATCGAACCCGCGACCTTTGGATATCCGGTCCAGTGCTCTGACCGCTGAGCTACCATTGGTGAAATAACGCTGGCTTACAGCGTAAGAGTAGGATATACTAGAAGAAATTCGACGATGTTACTAGTGACTCGGTAGCTCAGCCGTCAGAGCACTGGACCGGATATCCAAAAGTCGCGGGTTCGATTCCCGTCTGAGTATTGATCTGGTGCGAGTCGTATTTTTTCTAGTATATTATTTAGTATTTTAGGTATGTATTTACAATTTAAAAGGTAGTGAAGCTACTAGTATAAAGTTCTATCAGTGTACGCTAGATGTTGTTTGTAATATGTGGTAGTTGTATAAGACAGTAATCAATGTAGATGAACAGGACATGCCCATTTGGCATCGCAGAGGATCAGAGGTCAATCATAATTGAGTCAGCCGAGAGAGACCGCTTGGAAGAAAACAGCTCATGCTTGTATACAGGGTGTATTATTTAGGGAAGAAAGTAAACATCTTTCAAACAAGTTCTATGTCTTTATAAACGATTCGCCTACTCGCTACAAGATTATACCTGGCCCTTTAAGTTTTTTCGACAATGGTATTTTACGTCTTCATACCTACTACCATTTTTGAATAAAAGTTTCTCGTTTTTCATAAGTAATAATGCAAGTGTGCCTATGTTTTCTACGATTTCTAATTATATGAAGATACTTTTATCTAGTAAAACACATTCTGTAACTAACTTCACAAATTTTATACTATAAATAAATATACTCCCTCCACCATACCTATAACAAATTATTAGCAGTTTTTTAAGCAACATAAAAGTCCTAACCAGCCCGTAACACGTAGGTAAATTGAATTGAGACTCACACAGTAAAATAGGTCACCATAAGTAAAATAAAATGCCATAAAAACCAGACAAACTAATATAACTTTTAATCAGTATTTTTAAACAAAATCCGTTTTTATATTCCATTAGTAAAACTAAGTTACTATATAATTGAAAAATACTAGAAAAAATCGACTCACCCGTAGCAGCTCAGACGGGACGTAGACGTAGCTACGGGTGAGTCGATTTTTTCTAGTATTTTTCAATTATATAGTAACTTAATATATAAAAATAGCATTGTGAATCCTAAAATCTAAAAATTCAATTAAACTAAGATTTCACGTGTAAGTAGCGACTGTAAAACCCTTCAAGTTCGTCGGAAATCCGGAGTTTCGTAAGTTGAAACTTGCGCATGCCAAGTTTCAGCAAGAACCAGGGACGGTAGTTCAAACACGGAGTAACTAGTGGCAGCAGATGTCATGAGAAATAAAATTATTAAAACAAACTTTTACTACAGGACCGACTATGTCTGATCCGACTAAAATGGCTTTGGCTATACTAAGACATTGATTTTTTTATGAAACTGTTATATTTTTGTTACATTTAACGTTTTCCCGTAATAAACATTAAATTACATGCACTTTTTAAAATCATCCTGTACGTATCAGCGATGTGCTAATAAAGTACTAAAGAGATTTAAGTAATTCTTTTTATTAATTGACAGGATGTGTCCTTTGTAGTACTACCTACTAACTTCTGTATCATTTCTTGTTATTTACTGTATTCATGAAGATGTAATAATTTGCGATTGAAAGTTTTAAACACATCGCAAGAACAGATAATGCGAATTGAGTATATACCTAATGGCAAGTGCGATTTTTTTGTCGAACTTTTATGATACTCTCACTATTTAATTCGAATTTAAATAAACTTGTTATCCTACTGCATTGATATACAAATGCAAAAGTAACTCTGACTGTCTGTTACCTTTTTACGCCTAAAACAACATTAATAAATGTAGATATGAAGATACCTAGGTTAGACGGGAAGCTTTACTAATAAAGAACCATTAATTACTAAAGTCACGAAATCCCCCCGGGAGACGCAATACCACCCGAATGAAGTCACTGACAAAAGTTACTACAAAACTACAAAAAAGAAACATTTGGTCAACCCTCAAAACTTGTTTCAACTATGCCCAAGTGTTAAATTCACTCTGACATGTCTCTAATTGCAACGTCGTGATGCAAAGAACAATTTTCTGTAGAGCAAAACGTCTCTATTGTAAAATTAAATCGAGTTTGGTCCTTTTGTGCTTGCGGCCACTTATGGAGTGTTAACAGTTTAGAATGTAAAACTAAGTAAGTATTAAGGTTGTACTTAACTTAATACTTCCTTACAAACAAACAAAACAACTCTGTCTTTCTTTCTTTTTTAAGTAAATATTATGATAAGATGTTTGTGAAGTACTTTAGGTACTTACTTACCTATACAAAAAAACTCGAAATGTAAAATACTCAATAGTCTTTATTGTAAGTTAGCAGTGGCGAGGGATGAATTTATCGCGGAGGAGAGCCAAACACGTTGTTTTTAAACTAACTTTATTTACATTATCGTCTTTTCAAATTCGACGGATTTTCTCATTTTGATTGTTGACTTTTCAAAGAGTTATTGAAACATACAATGCATGCCCGCATAATAATTAACAAGTTCATAACAAACTTTTCCTCCTCCTCCATCTAAGTAATACGAAAGGTTAGGTAGACAATTAAAACTTCCCAACTACTTGACATTGTAAATTCTTGAACCTAAGAAAGTTTGCTCTAAACGTCGTACAAAACTGTTAGTCGGGACCGTAATTACGTGAACATCACGACGCGACGCCACGGCAGAGCCGTATACATACACTGCTCGATTAGACATGCCCGCACATTATCCGTTGCTCCGTGTCCGTATTAGCCGCGCTCTGACATTGCATTCAAAGTGTTCGACGAAGTTATTCAACCTTTTCGAACGCGAATCGTCGAAAACACCGAAACAAATGACCATCTATTTAAACTTCATTTTGTTAAGGTCATTTCAAAACAAATGAGCGTCAAACTTAGTTTTGTAATCTCGCTAATATCATCTTCAAATATGCCATCAATTTATATTACGAAAGATATAAATACATTATTAAAGTAATAAAACTTCCAGTTCCATTCGATTGTCTTAAATACATTGCTATTTAAGATGAAACTCATATTCAAATTAGCGCAAAATATTACTCACATTAATAGTCATTTTATTCACTTTCACTTTAAATATGCAATTTATTCCCGAAATTATGCAATTTTAGGCTGAGGATCATATTGTGTCATATTGGGTAAGCTGCATGTTTTGCCTTCCATTCTTTTCTTTTCCTTTTGTTCCTAGCAATTAGCCGCCTGTGTCACAAACTAATCATCAAAAAATCGTTAAAACTCTTTAAAGCAACCCGCGCCTACAATGGGTAACTTACTTTTTCGTCTTTGCCTAACCTTTTCTATAAGCATAGTCTCGGTCAATGTGATTATGTAATTAAGAAATTATCTGCAGAATAATTTCACCTTTTGCGTTCTCACGGCGGCTCAACACAAATTAAATAAGCTAAAATCTTGCGCTTACAAACTTTCGCCTCATAGTGAATACATAAGTCTTGATGCTGACAAGCGAATTTGCAATAATTTCACTGAGCTTATCCCCCCGCCTTCGGTCAGATGCGCTCTTGCGCAACCAAACGCACCGCTCGCCCACCTGAGTGTACCTCGATTGTGCATCCAGGGCTACCAAATTGTCTTTTATATCCCATATCTCCAATAATAAGTCCCAAGTGGGCGTAATCCAGTTGGACGACCCAAGTACCTCTAGATGGACTAAGTCACCAAGGATATACCTGAACTCCTTGTCTTTTGAAGCTGCTTGTATTATTCCATGCCTCCAATATTAGGTGCCAAGAAGGCGTAGTTGGAAGACCCAAGTACAGCTGGATGGACCAAGTCGCCAAGGATATGCGTGAACTCCTGGATATCAGCGATAGGCATGAGATCGCGTACACCGCCTTGTGTCGAACGCCAAAACTCACTTCAGGTCGCTGAGCCATCGGAGTAAGTAAGATACCTATACGGAAATACCTCTAATTATTTTTTACGAGTACATTTCTATGTAAAAATTTAGTTAACAACAAATGTGGCAGATTCACAACCCTGCAGGTGACTGGCTTCTGACCTTTTCCGTTGTCCAGGAATTAGGCAACGTGCTCGCATCAGGTGCCACACCTAACACAAACCACATAACCAGCATTCAGAGCCAAATTGGGTATAGCCAACTGCATTTTTAAAGTCTAAACACGCAAGAACTCAAGTTTATTTTAAACTTTTGAATTAAAAGGTGGTCTGTTATACTTTGATCACAGATTTGAATACTTAATAGAGTATCAGAGTCATGGTTAATTATTTTAAAGGCTTAAATGTAAAATATGGGTATTTATAATTGCACTGTGAGAAAATATTTGAGGCATAAAACAAAAATCGGATCTAGATGTTATTGTCCATTACGTTACGCCTGTAGTAAGACATTTTTTGAATTGTTTTTTTCATTTATCTCTTATCATTGATTCCCAATTTCCCACCTTCTTCTTCACAAAGCAAAATGTTCTAATGAATTGTAGCTAAACTGAATCAGAAGCAGAAGTTAGGCTAGGTAATATAATAATATCATACGTATCAAATAACCTTCCACTTGTAAAAGAACCGAGTGCGATTCTATCGGAAGTGAGTTCCGCAACAATATTTTATAAATTACCTACCAAAATTAAACCTTCATGTTATTAATTTGTCATTAACTTACATGAAATTATAGCCATTACGCTCAATGAGTCGATATTATAGAATTATGATTTGAAAGCAGACAAGGTCTGCGAAGGCTGGGCTGCATTCTTCCTGACTGCCCACCTTGAGTGCGACTCAATTGTTTATTACTCGAGCATTCCGAGAAGCCGATTGCCAAATACTGGTGATCGTAATCGTTTAAACCTGTAGTCGGTTGCAGTTTATCTGTGAATTTATAATTACTACTTTCATAGTCCTGTTTTCCTGGTACTATAGTCCTTTGGTCGGTATTGATTATACTGTTTTAACCGACTGCCAAGAAAAGAAATGTAATAATTTTATATAACGTATCGCGTTTTCAACCTTTTAGTAGGTATTGTTTTATTAGTTTACTATGTAATTATTATAAAAATACCTCTACTTAATAATGCATTTTTTTTCTTTGTGTGGAAAATAATTACAAAATATAATTTTAAGAAAAAACATGGTGACTTGATAACTTCATTTATAAAAAAAGGCTAATAATGTCTAAAGAAAGTGATACCCAAATTTTTATTTAATTCAAAAGTTTAATATTTTGAATTTGGTTGATACCTTTGCTTGATCAAATCAGTTGAAGTAACATCTTTATTCCTAAATTCCTCGTGGGTACAGTTCAAATGCGTGTTTGTACGCCTCCCTTGTGTGTGTTTAATGAACAATTCAGCTGCTTGCGAATTCGCAGTGAGCGCCTCCGTGCAAAGCAAACAATTCCGGATTGTAACAAATGTGCCCCTTATTTGCTGGTTACTGTGCCACCCCTACCTTCAATTTTCGAATGTTTTTTTGTTTACTTATGTTTTGATGTTATGGTTTATTACGATTGTCATTATATTATATTATTATTATTATATATTATATTATATGTTTTTTTTTATGTTCAATAAATAAAATGTAAATCCGTTATTGGCATTAAGCAAAATTTGTAAGATAATCACTACTGTTTAATTTTTAAGTGCTGTGGATTTTGGGATAATAAATAAAATAAAATAAAATAAATAAAATAGATGTTAAGTGGAAAATACCTAAGATGAATACAGAGCGATACGATACACCATCGTAGGTTTTTAATGATGTAATTGTATGCTTATGATCAAACCAGAGAAGCCAATGTTATTGAATTACAGATATTTAAAAAAAATCAAGTAATGATCTTTTCGAAAAAAAAATTGTGCTTCCAAATAAATTTAGAAAAAATCATAAAACTAATGGTTCTAGTAAAATCCAGATTATTTACGTAATCTATTGTGATCGGTGCCAGTGTAGCGTGAAATTGCATTAACCAATAATGTTTAGCACTCAATAACTTATGTCAGCGTACAATAAGTCACTTACTTTTTACACACTGACACAGATCTTGACTGAAATATTGAAAAAGCTAATGTGGTGATGTAAGTTTTGAATAAATTACACACTAGCTTGGAGACGAGACGAATACAATCATACACAAGATATTTATAGAACTATGTAGATTAATTAATCCAATTGCCGCTGTTAAGGAGAGTTATTTAATAAGAACTAAAACTATAAAAAATATCATCATGAGTTATTTTAATATCCTTACTACTGGCATAAGAATTAATAAAACTGTCTACTGGGTACTTCTTGGCGAATGGAAAAATTAGATGGAGGATTTAAAAATCTACCAAAGTGAAGGTAAAGTTAAACCAAGTTACAAGGTAAATGCTTAAGTATATAATTTTTCTCCAACAAGTTTGGCAAGCTAGCATCGGTGCAACGAAATAAATTTAACGTCTAAAACCAGTCGCAATTCGGAACATCAGATGCTCCATTTAATAGCCAATTACCAGCCAATTTTAGTCAATCACTAGTCGCTTTTTTCTTCAAAAGCTATACGTCAAGTGAATTGTACCAATGTTTGATAATTACGGTCTAGTTTCGTTCAACCTTGTGCGGCCGCCTTTCACACTCAATTTCTCATGCGAGAATTGTTTGAAACCTGTTAAGGTCTGGTCAGACAGCAAGCGGAGGCGCGAGCGATGCCAGCGGGAGAGACTATACTAACTATGACAGTTGTAATCTGTAATGATACTTGTAAGTGGAAAAAATATATAAAATAAAAAATAAATAAAAATATTTTACTAAATGTATTACTTACTAGTTAATATAGTATAGTGCTAAAGAAGAAACAGCAAGCGAGGTAGCGACGCAACGCCGCAGTCGTATCAGTGAGACGACGCTGTATGACGGCCTCTACTAGTACATTATAAAACTACACTGGCCTGCAAAACTAAGTACTCCAGAGGCCTATTTTCATACAAACGAGGTAACTTTGAAGCTTGGTTCTCCGCCCAGAATTAAACGGGGTGTGTTTTAATGATGGCCATTTAAAGAGTAAATGGAGGAGGCCCAGATCGCTAAAGAAACCCAATGGATTAGAAGAGTCGGTTCCTCCAAAGACCGTACGGATTTTTTAGTGTTACATTTTCCATACTTTTGATGTAATTTTAGCTTATTTTTTTTTTAAGTCCAACTCTGACCTGAACGACTCTTCTAATCCATTGGGTTTTTTTAGCGATCTGGGCCTCCTCCATTTACTCTTTAAATGGCCATCATCAAAACACACCCCGTTTAATTCTGGGCGGAGAACCAAAGCTTCAAAGTTACCTCGTTTGTATGAAAATAGGCCTCTGTAGTACTTAGTTTTGCAGGCCAGTGTAGTAACAGCAGACCAGTGTCCTATCGAAAATTACCTCTCCCGTTTGCTGTCTCACCAGTTAAGCAATTCTCTAAAGTTAAAACAGCGACGAAATTATCAAGTCTTACTTTGTCAAGGGGGTGTGGCCGTTAGATAAACATAAAAACAAGCTCTAACTAGACCCTTGTTTAATGACGTAGTGTCACAAACAAGCCAGTTAACGACTAATCCCTTCACAGGCTGGATATGGCCACGGCCCGTGGTTTTGCATAATACGATTTGCATAATAATTAAAATAGTCGTGTGGTGTAGCGGTACGAGCCTTTTACCCGATGATTGGCGCGAATATCGAGCGTTCCGCATTCTTTGGTGCGCCCACGCTTCCCTATGGGAGGGAGGAGCATGTGCCCTTTGGGACAAAGAAACAAGTGAACATAGTCTTAAATCTGATAGTAACGATAAGTTAGATGCTTTTTAGTTAAATATTGATTTCAACTTTAATAAAAAATTGCTGTAGGACCGCATATAGCTTTCAGTTTGTAGTAATTCTCTTTGACAAATTAGTTAAGTACTTATTCTTTTACTATAATATTCTTGGCACCAAAAATCTATCAAGGGTAAAATAATCCTAATCTTTTTAAACTTTTAAGTAGGTACTTTAAATATTATTCTTTGCTATGCGTTGTTACATTTAAATATACATTATACACTTCACTATTCAAATTGAATTGCAAAGTAGACATCAATTCCTAATACGTTTTCTGATTCCTAATAAGTAAGTTATTTCGCTTTATGTCATCATAGAAAAAAATTTTTTTTTCATGACGACCGCGACCGACTTCCGGTGGTTGCACACGGGCTTTCATTGTGTCGCAGGTCCGGGGTTCGGTCTTTGGCTGGGTCAATTTACAATAAGTATTTTTATAGTCTTGAGTTTCTTAAAGCAAGTGCTTTGTCTTACAAATTTCAAATTTTTGTATCTATTTAGATAAACAGTACATTTGTACTGCGCCACTTCCGTAAGGGAACTAAGATTTCCAATGCCCGATATAAGTTCCATTCGTACTTGATAGCTTTTTTATGCGAGCAACGTATGTGAATAATGTTGAATGTTTTTAAATTATTTTACTCGTACCTAATGAATGGTGAAACGATATACTCTGTAGGAGAAATAACGAATCCAATTATGAAATATCCTGCAACCGAGGAAGAACGCGGGTGCATCAGGATGTTCAGGTAGGCTCATTAGCACCATAAAGACAGGATAGGGAATCATTACAACGAATTAGCAAGCATAATACGGTACGAAAGGGAAACTTAACTACGGCTTTTTATGTACTTATGTATTATAAATTCTAATTGCAATATTTTTTCTATTACGAGTACCTTACTGTTTATAAAATAACACAATCGTCGTCGATATTATTATTGTTTTACAACCTTAAATATTTTTTTTTAAACTTATAAATATTAATGCTGCTTGATAATTGATCATGATTGAAATGTTTTTGCACCTTAAAAGGTGCAAGAAGCATGCAATAACAATTTTCATGTCTTCTTTTTTTATTAAATCATGTCATAACGAAGGGAAATCAGTTATTTATTAAATAACGTTATTTATAAGTTATCATGATGAACCTTATCAAAGGATGCTAACTAATTTACTAGTTAACGTGAAATAGGACTTAGAATTAAAAAAAAATCTGCAGGTTATCTAGAAGAGTACTTTAGAGAATATAAATTAATATTTTCAGATAATATGTTGTACTAGCTTCCGCTCGTGTCTTCGTCCGCGTGGACATTCGGAAAATCCCTAGGGAACATTTAAAACGAGGTAAAAAGTATCGTATGTTTTAATCCAGGCTATAAACTATCTGTGTGTCAAATTTCATCCAAATCTGTTCGGCCGTTTTTGCGTGATTAAGGAACAATCATCCAAACCCACAAACTTTCTCATTTTAAATATTAGTATAGGATACAACATAATGTATGCGATAACATACAACGAATTTCACACAAGCACTTGATAATTTAGATTTAACATTTGACCTTTTCAATTTATAAGCCGTTTAGAAATATTTTGCTACCATTGTTATGTAGAGTAGACCTTGTCATTAAATGGAGTATTTTTCATACAAAGCTAATCTTTTTGTTTTCTTGAGTTGGAAGGTCACGCGTACAATATTTACGAAATATAGTATTATTACACTATGATAGAACTATCCACAGTTTGCTTCAGCACAAATACGTGGAAAAGCCAGCTTTTGCCACCATTTGTCATAAATTCTCTAACTATTCTAAGATTACTTAAGTATTGAAATAAACTTTGCTAATTTGATTTAATTTCTTTTACCATTTTCGTTTAAGAAATGGGATAGTACCTGTACTGTGGGCATAATAAGCAATTGATTGATAAAGAGGTAATATGAAAAATTAATAATTAATATATCTTAGTACTTATGTAAAATTATCTCATAAATTGAAAGGGGCTAAAAATTACAGCAGTGGGTGTCGTTTGGCTGATATGATGAATAATACTCGAGTGAAGGTGATCGATGTATGGAAAATTAGGTTTGTATAACGATAAATGTAGTACATTAAGTAGATCAATTGGTCAGAACAAATGGTGATGCATGTCGCACTTTACAATTAAGGCCACTTTACATCAAACTATTTTTGGACCGGTATTCGCACTAGTTTGTTAGTGAGTATCACATTTATTAAGGTGCAACTAAAATACCTATTTAAATTTTAAATGTAGTAAGTACAGAAGTACCGATTTTTTTATAATTCTCTACTAAAATATCTATATTCGTGCTTACTCAATCTACTAAGATCTATCTACAATTTCCCTACTAAAAACCTGTGTTACTCCTGCAGTTACAGCTACTTACCTGAAAAAAAAACAAAATCTGTTAGTGTCAAACGCATGTTAACGGGTATAGCATACTGTGTTATGTTACGACAATACTGTTTATGCTGGCGAGCTGTTTCCGTCAAACAATGTTTCCATTTACAAAACACACTAATCGTTCGCTCGCACCTTAGTGTCGGTTATGCGTCAAGTTAAAGGTTTTGGTTAGGTAATTAACTTATCTTTCGGAACAAAATTAAGAAGACTGGGCAGTTTCACCGTTTCCTGATATAGGTATTCCAAAACACAGTTAATTGAATGTAAATTCTGTTCCATTTTTACGTAAATTCAGAAAACAGGCGTGAAACGCGCCCAAAAATTCAGACTAGAAAGTCAAAGAAGACAATCATGTAAAGAGTTGGGACATTTGAGTTGTTTTTGATGCAAAAACAAAATTTAGCAATGATTTTCACACAATAGATGACAAATCTATTCTATGTACCTTCCGCGCCCGCCCACATTATTTGTGGGCGGGCGGACGGTGCAGGCACTACGACAACAGCTTTGCACAATCTTGTAGCTCCTGATTCTGCTTCGTGTAGGGCGAAACACGTGTAGAGTAGTTGGTATAAGGTATAAGGGCAAGGTGTGTCATTGTGTCTGATAGATTTATTTTAAATTGTTTAATTATCGTGATCCGGTTTTACTCAATATTGCAACATCTCAAAGGTTTACTTAGTTCGTTTAAATTCCTTACCTATTACTGCAAGAGCCGGGTTCCGGTATTCATATTAAACTTTAAACAGCATTAACCTGAAAGTGCTTAAAACAGAAAACGTATTTTAAACGGATTGCCTTAGTTAATTTGCATTAGAAAATAATAAAACATTATAATACTTATTTTTAATAAAGTTACCATTAAATATATTTAAAGTGTTTAAAGAATAAAATGCAACAACACACGCATACATCTCAACTCAAGGCAGTATCTAATCTGGATCGGCACGGCAGTCTCATTGCCTATAAATAGATGTTATCACTATCAGTAAGACAGAGGATTCTCAAAGAATTCCATTGTTTCGGACAAGTCTTCGTTTGAATACGGCCGTTTCACGCAAGCAGCACTTTCTAGCTATTGTCCATCGAAGATTGCCTGCGCTTTGTCTTTTATACTACTTTACTTATCAGATTCGATTGCTGTTGCTGTCCTTTCTTCCTTTCGTAGCAATTTTAATTACTTAAATTGTAATTTTTTTAAAACCTCTTTATAAAATAAGTTTGTATTATTTTTAAAATCAAAATGAAGTCTTCTGTCAGTAAAATTTCCTAACTTCAATATTTGAGATAGTTTCACTTCGTATGGCAAAGTTTTAAGACAGCCTGTATATAGTATCACTGTAGTTTGGAAAGAATAATAGTTTGTCATGTTCAGTTTTGTCCACGCGGACGAAGTCGCGGGCAACGCGCGCAAGCTAGTATAAAATAAGTGTGTGAAGAATTAAACAAGTCACAATGCAAATTTTTATTATAGTCGTGAAAAGATAGTGCGAAAATATCGTCCGTTTTAGAAATATTAAATGCTGAATTCCTAAAAGGGTCTTATTATAACCGCCGCCCGTCTTTATAGAAGACAAGTATTCCAAATTAGGAATAGTGTTAATTCTAAAATAAATTGTATTACAAAAGATCATTAAGTTTTTAACAAAATAAGCCACAGACCATGGTTTTATTTCGCTTAATGGTAAGAACTTGACCACATATTAGGAAGACTTAAGTTTTGCATCCAAGTTGTGGCAGCAATTTGTTGTTCCAGTGAATGATAAATATAAATGTAAACAAGTTAATGTGAACAGTGCATGTTTTTAGTGTTTGTATGAAAGATTCGAACTAAATCACCGAGACAAAACAGCTGATGGCTAGTTAAATAGAACCTGATCGTGTTTGATTGCGATATTTCGTCGTCTGCATTGCAATAGGTTTCTCTTTTTATTCCGTTTCTTTTGAACGAACGAACAAGATCTAATAATATTGCCAAAATAAAAAGAACGACGTCATGATTGATTTTATAACTACAGTGTGTCATAATTTTGTTTAAAAGTACTTAAATCGCGATCTCGAGGTTCTCCCTTTGAGTTCGCATACAAAATATGCACTAGCTTAGGAAAATGAACTTCCAATCTATAGAGCTTTAGCTTTTTCATATCGTATGTGAGTGATAAAACGAGTACAAACATAATCCACTAACTACGTTCCTACTAGGTACTGAGATCGACTGATATACTACACTAAAAGTCAATTCTACAAAAAGTACGTACGGTCTCTGTTTCAGCTGATACCTCTGTCGCATCGTGATGGGAGACTAGAAGCACTGGTCGAATCACAACAACATGGGCTTATTCACTGGATAACCGCACTGGCATTGCCATGAACGCGAGGCCGGTTAGAAAATTAGTAATTGGCTTTGAAAAGTGCTAAATTGTCGTGCAATTGCTGGCGAGGATGTAATTAAACATTGCTGGTGGACGTGTATCAGTTTGTCGGTTGGGCGCGCGACTGCGCCCGCGCAACTCGCACCTACGCGCGCACGCCGCGACACCAGCCTGCAATCAATTTATGTAAATTGTCAGGACGCGACGACCAATTAAATTTTATAACCCCAGGAATCGGTACAGTGCGATGCCAACGAATAATGGACTGAGCGCAGAAAGCATCGAGTAGCGTAGCGGCACAAAAACAGTTGCCAAACAGTTTGCAATTTTACGTATTTTACTTTCAGGGTCGAATTTGATACTGAACATAAAAATTTTCATTGAAACTTGTTTTACGTTTGAAAGGTAAAGGAAGCATGGTCCGCATGTAAATATCAAGGGCTTCGTTAAAATATTTAAAATTGATAAGGTATTGAGTATTGACTATTATTGAGAAGGCAAAAGATCCGCGTTCATATAAAAGCAAATACAAGCTTAACTTATTTAACTCAATGTTTCTATGAATTCCTAAAAGCTAAGTAAGTACGACTTGTAATGTATCAGTCTACATTTTATAAAAAAAGTTACAAATTAATAGTTCATCTTGTCTATATAAAATGTTCCACTCTCCTTATCTGGTGATATCATGAAAAAAAAACAATGACTTCGTATAATTAGACCTTGAACGATGAGTTAATCTTTAAGTTTAGATACTGCTTTAGTAACGTAATGTAGGTACCTAGACAGAAAAATGCACTAAAGTTAATTGCATCAACATTGTTGAAAATTCGTGTTGCGAATAATTTTGAAGCCACATATTGCAACCAGCCAGTTTATCAAAATGTTGTCTAAAGCGTAATTAGTTCTGCATCGATAATCTACAATGTTTTGAGAATAAGTATTTCTTTGGTACCTACCTAACTATACTTAATATGTACTAAATGCCTGAACAAATTCAGCATTTGAAATAATTGGAAGCACGTATACAAGAAAGTATAAATGCATGTATACAACTGCCTTAATATACCTGCATATTTTAGGTAGGTAATAGTTTATAACAAGTTTATTAATATATATATATAAAAAAAAGTATATAGTTAAATAAGTTTTTTAAGTTGTATTATTCCTACAAAGTGCAGCAAAGCAGCGTTGTTCTCTGTAAAAATGTATAACTTTCCTAATTTATCTACATTACCACAAAGTTATTATTATACCGTTGGCTTTACGTAACTAATGTGTGCCTAAACATAGTAGTCTTTTAAAACGACCAAAGTACCATTAATGACGTTTTTAGATGTTGTAAAAACCGAAATAATGGTCGTCATAAACATAAAGAAATATGATGGTAGCCTTTAAGAAGATCCTCGAAAACATGAGTCACGAGTTCAGTTTATTTCTTAGACAACCTAAATGTCAAATAACGAGCTAAACAATAACACTATGTACATACTTTGTAATACAGTGGCTCTAATACTTGCTGCAAACTTTATTCGCTAGGTATCGAAAACTGACGATTTTCTCTCACTCGTATTGACTATGAGCAGTTTATCCGAATGACTTCGATAGCGAAAAAAGTTTGCAACAACGTATGAGCCATAAGTTTTAATTACATGACGGTACCGCATTCAATAAAAAACCATCCATCTAGTTTTAACTAATTGATTTTAACATCAGGTTATGTTTAACTGGTGCTGCGAGTCTCCAACTCCTGCTGGTCAGCTCCAACTTTCCTGCTACTGATACGCTCCACCTGCGGCCAGCCTCTGGACATCTGCGCTCTAACGGCGACCCGTCTACACTCAGCCCCTGGGCAACCGCGCTCCATTTACGGCCCGACTACGCTGCTCGTCGACGGTATATCTACGCCCCTTCTGCGTCCCCTCTCCGCGTGCAAGATTACGTATCTCCTGTCCCTCTGAAACCCCTGAAGATTCGCCCTCTCCTACCCCTCTCCTCCCTCGCACTTTAGCGGTTAAGTTACTTAGCTCTCTGTTTGTAGGTTTGTTGTAAATACATGTAAATTGTATACTATTTTCCATCTTTTAACTCTACTCCTTACTAGTTAGTTACAATCCTTCATCTTAGGTAGGCTCTTTCTCTCTTCTCTCTTTTGTAACGCTACAGTTTTGGCACACTTTATAGAGCAATAAAAAGCAGACCAGAAAAAGAGAACGGAAAATGGCTTTAATCAACGGCCAACAAAAAAGATTGCCGATTTCAGTCGTATTTCTCGAAGATTTTATTCAGCTTTCAATATCCAAAGGCTCTGTCTCTTACAAAATCTGCAGACAAATAATGAGCATTTAACCAAAATGGAATATCTTCCATCTAACTTAAAACGGACGTGAGTGACAATAGGCAATTACTCTTTCTTTTTACTTCTCACTGTTGTTTTGCAGTGAACAGCTAAGGCAAAATCGTTATTGGTGTGTCACATTTACACACGCATTTCTATACAAACTCGGTACTTACATGCAACCATAATCTGTATTACGTATGATCAGTGTGAGATGCTGATAATATAAGCTGTTATCAAAACTATTCAGTAGGTAAGTTTAGGAAATTTTTCTCCCGTTTTATAACACAACTATAAACAACATACCCATAAGGATGAGGATGAGGAAGTAGCCTAATCATCTTGATTTCAAAGTTGTTACACAAAACCAATTAACACTTTCGATCATGTCACAAAACCAACAAACTGTTTGCAATATACATCACGTTGGCATGACATTTTGACGTCTACTGTTATCAACTGATTGGCGAACCACATTTAACCGATAAGCTCGATAAGCTATTTCAAATCTGGCTCACACAAGGCGTCTGAATTAGGCGCTAATGTTTAATTTGTGCAAAAAAACATTTACTTACAGATACTTCCGCACGCATTTCAATGGGGATGCATACTGAGGAACTAATGGCGCCACAAGCGTTTGTCCTCAAATAGTTTGATTGGCTGTTTCAAATATCAAGTGTCATTCCTGACATATTTTAACCAATCAAATCCATTGATAGCGGTCGCTTCGCCGCTAGCGCCATCTAGCTTAAGCTTTGCGTGGAGATCCCCATTGAAACACTAATTCCTATTGTTATGTTAGTTAAATATACTTTACAATAAATATTTCCGAATCAATTTTATTACAAACTAAGTACATTTTATGTAATTTCCATCAAAACTTTATTAGAATTTGATGTCGATAATCATCAGAGTCATACAATGCAAGATGATTATCAACATAACTGCCGAGCCGCGCAAGTTATTTTAAGTTTAAGTTATAGATCGGTAGATGCAAGTGACTTGCCATTATGACTCGATACAAGCTCGTTATCAACTTTCGATTGTCAAGTTAACGTCATCTCAAGTTATAGGTAGAAGGTAATTTAAGTTATGACGTGCATTGCATACGATTTTGAGATTTCTAATTTCATTTATATTTTTGCTTTCATAAGTTTTGTAAAGAAACAGTTGAAGTTCTAATTGATCCCAAACTTCGAGATACGTTTCTTGTGCGTAGTTCATTGGACTGGTATCGTGTGATGAGATTAGACTAAATCCATTGTTGTTACCTAAATACCTAGGTACATTTTAAATTGCTTTAGCTTTGAAACTACTCAATACAAGATTTTTTTTTTATTAATCAAAAGTGTTGAAGTATTTTTGCATAAAACCTATAAATAATTTATTATAGGTTGGTACCTAGCTAAACAAAATTGAAACAAATGACACGCGAACAGAACTAAAATCTCTCCATTTTATGTGATACAAATAATGATGTAGTACCTACCAAATTCATCCAAACCATCTGTTTTGCACAATCTCAATCATTTAGATGGACAAAGAGTTTGTCTACATTGAAACGCAAATTATTTCCTGTCAGCGGCAACTTAGTACACTTGAACAAGGTCATGGCTACATAATCAGATTCACTCTCTGTGCAACAGAGCAAAAATTTTAGTTAGCGCTAATAATAAAAACAAAGCTTATGACCACAGACAAAAACAAAAAAGCGCAAGTCATCGAAAACAAGCGAAAGCAATGAAAGTCATTGATGACGAGATAGGATTGCCAACGCTTTTTATGGTTCTATCTAGTGATACCATCATTAATTTACTTCTTATAAAATTCTACGCACATTGCCCCCCTTAACTTTTAATCAATATAGCAATGCTGTTAAAACGTTTGGAATTAACCAAGATGCGAAACGAATATTTTTTTTGGTACTTAATTGCTGGATAATTTTTATTTTGTCTGTCCATTGATTATAGTGAAGTGATTAAAATAAAATAAGTTAAAAGGAGATTATTTCTCTAGAATCAATCGAGGACATTTATAACGTTATCTACACCTAAATTTTTTATAAAGGGTTCTGAAACGGTTAGCTTACTGCCAATGTCAACATTACAATATCCGAGCGAGAGGATACCGCGCTCCTCCCCGCGTCCACGCCCAACGAGTTACATTACAAAATTCAGTACAGCATTATAACACTCGTTCGGATGATATAATGACGAGGAGGGGAGAAAAGTCAAAGTCAAACCCCTTTTTGGGGTATTAAAATAGTATAGTTTTCGGCGGTATTCATTATAGTACAGTTGCATAAATAACTATAAGATTAAGTCTTTCTATTTATTTCGTATAAAGACTAAGGTATCTTTTAATGTTTGCTCTTCCTGTTATCGTAAGATAAGAGTCATTATTGTCATCCTGTTTGGCTTCGAGCCAATTTAGCGATTTGATACTCTATGAAAATTACAGACACCGTACTTCGTAATGGCTTTATATTATAGGTTCAGTATTTCTTCTCTACACTAACTTTAATTAATGACAAAATAAAGAAATTGCCCTCTACCAATTTGATAAAATCAATAAAAGTGCTTGTCAACTATTTTAACTCAAGTAAATACTTGAGTTCAAACCTTTCAAACATACTATTATAGGTTCTGCGCACATTTATCGACAAGTTCACATTGTCGGAGTTATAATTATTTTCACTTTAAAATGATGGGCACAAGGGTAGAATGATAAGCGTCCATTCTTAAAGTTTTTGAATTAAGCTAAATTGAAAATGTTGAAAATCCCAGCATTGAAGCAGTTCAATACGTTTGTGTTTTCTTCAAAAAAACTCGTTACTCATTATTTAAGCATTTGGTTCTTTGACAAAATGGTAAAGCTCTTGGAATACTACCATAGAAAATAAAAAACAGAGATTTTGGACCATCATCATTGCCTTGTGCCCTTCAAATATCAACATCTCATACATCAAAAGATCAAAACCATCCTGTCAACGATTTAATACACGAGAAAACATTACCGAATACTGTCAAGTATTAACAATATTTTTCTCGTCTGGAAAAATCCTGGTCGTAAAATGTTAAAGGTCGTTCACCTCGAATTGAGTCATAAACTGCACTAGTAAAATCCAACCACGTACGAGTAACTGCAGTTGCAATGAACCCTGAGTTAGCTAGATATTAATTAAGCGCTAGTTGCCGCTGCTACAACTACATAATATAAGTATATTTCAAAGGAAAGTTAAAATGTTTAAACTTTGAACGAAAATTATAAATTACTGCGACATAAAGAAGCAAAGCATCATTCCATTCCTAAACTATTTTATAGTCCAGTTGTAAAATGACTAGTAGAAGATTTTCAGTATAAAGTAGACTAGAAGTAACAAATAGCTAATGTACTCGTAGCTCTGCAGAAAGCACAACTTTTTTTAGACCCCACAGTAATATTATTAAAAATTACATAATAATAAACACATACCTTACGCCCTATACTATACGCCCTATTAAACCCAACTTATCCTACCAAACAATATCCAATTCAAATTCAATTTCAATAAATCAGTCCCAACTTCGATTGCATAAATTAAACACCTACATTTTCTATAAAAGTTAATTAAAAGCATAAATGAAACTGTGATTACCTCTCATGTGCAAGGTCAATGCAAATTCATATCCAATTACCTCCTCCACCATTCACAAAATTATTGCATCAGTACATACAAAAGTGCCCGGTGTCTAGAACTCGCTCTACAATAGTGTGAGCTTAATGAAGGCATCGCATGTGCGACTTCAATTACATGCAGTTTCGCTCGGGAATAATTCCCAACTTGTTTATTGCGTTGGATGTCAGTTACACTTCAGACAGTGCAGAAGAGTACCTACTGAAACATCTCAAACACCACTTTTAGGTCCCATTTAACTAGCCTTCGTTTTCCCATAGTGAAATGTAGTTATAATGTCCACGGTAAAACTTTCGTCTCTCAGTCTCTCGACACACAATAAATGATTATCTGGTATTAGCCCGATTGACAACATAGCAGCAATTTTTACCATTGAAAATGGTTATCAGATGCAAATCGCCTAAAACGTATTTTTGGCCATACCTCCGAGGATTTTGGGAGGATCGAGATGGGAATAGTACCAAAAGTTGAGGAATTTATCGAGACACGTGTGAACGTTTGAATTTTGAAAATCTTCTAATAACTTTTTTTGGAATTATGCAAAATTCGGGTAAATTCGGGTTTTTTTGGGTTCATTTTCAATGCTCCGATTCTTGCGGGGACTGTAAAATCTGTGAATTTTTTAAATTCCGATGCCAATATTTTTTATTGTTGAGATTTTTTACTGTAGAAAATGTCTTGTTTTTGTTGAAGAAGATCTTCACGTCTATATTTGCACGCTTGTGTAATTCCTGCGGTTTAGATTATATTATACCACATTAGCATTATAAACAACTAAGTACCTACATTTAAAGTAATTGGTGATGTAAGTATTTTTTATTACGAATCAAATCACATACTCATGCTACTAAGCGAGTCCTAACGCAATTTCTCGTCGCATTCGAATGATGTCGAAGCATCCCGTCCGCCTTTCCTATTCCGACGTCACTAGCAAGCATCCTATGTCATAGGGGTGGCAAAAGTTTTTTCTTTTATTTTTTCTTATGTCTAATGTTGCTTCTCTGTAATAACATGAGTTCTTAGCTTCAAGCTGCAAGGTTTTTAAGTTTTTTCTTATTTTAGCTATAGAATGGGAATGTCTGAAAAAATCAAATTGGCTGAAAATTGTTTTACAGGTATTTGCATGGAAAGTCGAAGAGACTTTTTTTTTTAATTTTTACGCAACTGAAATTTCTGAAACTTTTTTCTATTACTAAGGGGGCTTATTCCTACATAAAAAAATATTCGGCCAATTAGATTTTTTCGGACATTCCCCATTTCCAAAAAAAAATACAAAAAGTTGTCCGTAATAATGCATTTTATATGCTTAGGCAACTCCGTAGATCGTTTTTCAACGTTATGTCGACCCGGACCCGTCATTGGGTCTGGCTGTCAAAACAATTTGTAGCTACAAATAACGGATATGTCGACAGTTTGCATAAATTATCATAAGTGGTAAGTATGTCGCTCTGAATATTTTTTATAAACTGAGGCAAAAATTTTGAACGATTATGCCTGTAGAATATTTTAAAGTGTGAAATATTTTAAATGTAACTATTTGATAAATAAGAGTACTTACATGAAGCAATGTATTACCTAAAAGAGGTTAGTTTAGGTTTCCTAAAGGAATTTTATTCTGATGATGAAATGAAGATATACCGTCTACTTAATTCCTATTCCTTGCAAACCAGACGAGTGCAATGACAAGGTATTTCCGGTTGTCTGATCGCCCGCCAGCCGCCACCCTGTTGCCAACAGATCGGCTCTCCTTCCTGTTATTTTACAGGGTTGCCAATAAAATGCTATTGTTTTAACCAACGTCGCAAAAGTGTGTAACATTGTTACATAAACTAAATGTTTCTATACCTCTCAAATTCGAATTAAGTCTTATTATATTATTTTTCACATTTGAATAGAATGCTGTAACTTCCCAGCGACTTTCATAAAAATATTATTAAATTTACTATTGTATTTTGTATTGCGCATGTCCTTGAAATTTCTTCATTATTATGCAAATAGGTACGATGTTAGCTGACAGTATTAGTTACTTACTCTTAAATAATTATTCTCAATTTCAGTAAGTTCATTTAATGGAATGTTAGATTTTATATCTTTTAATTGTTTTTCACGTCAATGATTTTTTAATCCTGATATTTTTTCCTCTCGATAGGCAACCCTAGGCTAGTCCCATCCTTTACCCTATAGAACTAGAATACGAAGGATGCGGAGCATTTCAAACGTCGTTGTCCGCGGACCGAGCTCTACATAGTCCAAGAGACAGTAACTTTGTGCTAAAAGTAATACTTCCTTTAATCCTATTCCTAATCCCTTTCATAGAAATCGTTGCTATGTAATAATTTTCAATGATGATTCCATTCCTGTAGATTTAATAAAATTGTGCTTAAATAAAAACCAGTGTGCATAAGAAAAACTTTATATTTGTTGATATAAAAAAAAATGCAATCTTTCTTCAACGTTCAAACTTTGAAGGACTCAATACTCGTCATGCAGGATTTACATTAATAACAATTAAAAAGAACTCAAATGTTGAATGGCGTTTCAGAGTCACAGTCAAAATCGCGATAGATAACTGTACGATTTTCGTCGTCCGACTTTACTTTACTTTATTTGGAACCCTAACATGAGTTATAATGTCACGGAGTGGAATGAACATAAACCGTCCGATTATTGTATTATTTTGTAATAGGCCCTCAGCATACGACCATAAACTTAAGTGCAAGACAGCTCCTAGCCTACAAGATTTGAATATGGAATATCGTAATATTCTCCCGGGCGCGCCTCGGAAGGCAGTTTTATTTTCACTTGAGACAAGGCGCTTTTGTCCCGTACCGTAACGTAATGGCGTAGTCGTACGTAGTAGGTACTCGGCTGAACAAAAGCAGACATGTTTATTTGCGTGTTTTTTGCGTTTTTATACGTCGTGAAGTTTATAAGATGCCGAAATGTCATAGGAAATGCTACTTGGCATTAGATTTTGGTTTACTTTACTTTATAAGTATAAGTAGAGCTTGTAAATACGCAGATCTACAGCGCATTTTTTTAAAGAATAATAACTTTCAAAAATAAATAAACAAGTAAGCAACCTAATAAAAACGTGTTAAAAAGTATAACTACATTAAACTTCTTTTGTTTCGTTAAATCCTGTCCAATCTACGTTACGTAGGATTCAGCGGTATCTTTTAACAACTTCTGTTTGTTTAAATCGCATAACGCGATATGTGGGTGTTCGAAATAAATATTTACGACGAGGATACGACAGATCAGAACAAGGTCTGGGTGCAATGGCAGACGTCCATCATAATAGGCGTAAGTGGATAACAGGATCAATCGCCGCTTTGATATCATCCCACGATAAAAAAACATCCCTACTCTAAGGATTATAATAGCTTTTATCGAGGTCTGCACTTGACATTCATCTGATCTGCTGTTGATTCGTAGTCTGTGAGAGAGTTTGTTCAGTTACGTTACGGGAAAAGATTTTAAGCATATTTTTTTCAGAATCTTTCTTGATTAATAAAAAAAACTTCAGACGTTTTAACTCTCAAGTCCTTTACAATATCAATACGGTAAATATGAAAATGAATACATTATGCTACATTTAGCTTTACGTAAAACATTTTAATTAATTTATATTCTTAAATGATACTCGTAAAAATAATTCACTAAATACTGTAGAAGTATCTTATACTGCGATTCGTATTAAGTTCGGTTAATTCCAACGCACGTTTCACAAAGAAGAATGTTAGAAATTAACAACAAAAGTTAACACAATGAGAGTACGCAAACCACAATCGCTAGAACGAGACGTAAGTTTGACAACTTTCATAGTCGTAAATGTTCACACTTTCGAATAATGACGATTAGTTCATGAAAATATGTATTTCTTTATTCAGAAATATGCTTTTAACACCTTTCGGCCGCAGTAGCGTTATTCTTGTTTTTTTTTTCAAAATGTCAATATAAAATAATAATTAAGCCCCGAATATAATATCAACTATCAACTGTTGAAATTCGGGGCTTTTTCATGTCGATATTTTGAGTCGGCCGAAAGATGATAAAACATATTTGTGAGTAAACTCTAATCAATGTGCTTTATCCTTTAGTTTAGCACTATAATGCTGGTGACTTAATGTTCATATTTTTTTCATACAAAATAGCTAGGTATGGTATATTCTAATTTAAAAAGAACTTACGGCTATTCTGTGCTACTACACAAAGTCATTATTCCAATTTTCCGATAAAAGTAAGTGTGTGTGAATGTGACACGAAAAACATTTCAACTACCCCTGCGATAAACATTGGTTTGATGCCATTTGGGTACACAATAATTTGACGAGCAGAGATAGGGGACAGGACAGCACGCGTAGGTATCGACTCCCAATTTACAACCCCCTAATGGTGGGTTACGATTCGGACTGTCGCTCGCATATAAATAGTAAGTGAGTAAGCAAAACGCATATAGGCGATGGAAGGTGAGATACTTATCTCTAATACGCTTTCAACTAATGTGGATGGACGGTAAAATGCGTTTTTTTATTGTTACCCTAATTTATTTTATTTTAATTTTAGACTCTTCATAACATAGCATTATTTTTAATTGTGCACATAATGTTATTTTGTAATACAATTTACATAATACCTTTGTTTAGATAATTAGACAAATATCAAGGTTGATTAATTATTAATTAATAATTAATCAACATTCTGAAATGTTGATTAATGTTTAGGTAGTATACTACAAGTAAACAACTAGAAAAGTGGTTCAAAATTTCAGTATCGCAGTGAGAGATGCATTAATTGCCTTCATTTATAAAGCGAAATAAGAGATATTGTAAAGAAAAATCTTTACTCAAGCTGTAAATATTTGATTGACTTAAAAACAATTTTGCAAGTTGTTACAAACTAAAAACGTTAATATTCAGATTGGTAGTTTACTAGTAAAACTAGAAAAGCGATTCAAGGTTTCAGTAGCGCGGTGAGAAAGGGATATTATAGAGAAAAATATTTACTTAAGCAGACTTCACATTTGTCTTCGCTTATCTAAAAGCATAGTTATAGATTTGGAACATCATAAATCATATCTTTCAAATACATTATCCATCATTTGTCATATCATCTTACTGATCCTTAATGACAAAAAGGGCATTTTTTACTGAAGCCTGCATTGTTGGAGCTTTTATGATTAAGGATGATAGAAAAAAGAAAGCTAAATGTATGGCATAAAACGCACATTAGGTACTGTACATACGATTTTTTTTTAACAAATTGCGAAGGCATTTCGAATAAGTCATATTTCATTTTTGTTAACGGGGACGATTCCGCCCATGGTCCTTTCTCGCATCAAAAAAATTTAAACGAATATTTCTAAACTATCTAATCAAGATCCGCCATTTGTAATAATTGCAATAAATTGTAAAAAGAAATAAAATATTTTTTGAAACTCATCATATCAGCCGCACGACACCCACAGCTGGGAATAGGCCTCCCCAAACTCAAAATATTTACAGTTCAGTTCACTAACTCTATATAATGTAGTCAAATGAAAGTAGGTACAGACAACGGCATTTGTGTTTGTCCATTTCATTAGATAAACAAATCAATGTCTTACTTTACTGACCTACAGAGAAGCAGTTAAACTAAACAATATGTTCTCGTTACTTTCACGTGAACCTCTGAGCTCGATGGCGCAGTGGGTAAGCGCGTTGCCCTGCGATTGCGGCCGTCAAGCAACTTTTGCAAAGATGGATCGGTCATGGGATAGGTGACTAATCTCGGGCTCCTGCGTGCTTCAGAAGGCATTGAACGCATTTGCTATCGTTAACGCCTACCAATACGCATTGGGCCAGCATGGTGGGTTATGGCCTATCCTCGTTACCTACCTATAAGGAAGGCCAGTGCCATCGCACAGTGCGGATAAATGGCTGATGACGATGACGTACCTCTCTTTGGGGTTGCAATATTTGAAGACTTATGAAAGGTAAAAAGAAGCGAAGCCGAAGTGCAAATTGACAATAACTTCGAGAATTTCAACATAATCCCAAGAATCATCTCACGAATAAAAAAAAAATCAGTGAAAATCTTGCGTAAACTCGACTAGACTGATATTATGTTGTTACAGTAATAATCTAGCTGAATGCTAGCTAAACCAGACGCTGCACCCCCTGGCAGTATAGTTAGTAAGTACTTCCGCAATAAATCGAAAGCAGTACTGAGCTAAGAAAGATAATAATATAGACTCTATAATATACAACGTGTAACAGAATCAATAGCTAAAACAGAATATAATATGGTAGATAGGGAAACCATCAAACTGATCAACTTTTACTACTTATGGGACGACCAACTCTAAAATCGCAAAAAAAATCAGCTGTTTCATTCAAACATTAATAATGAAAATATGAAATGTACGAAACAGGTAATTTTTTTTCACGATTTCAGAGTTGGTCTGTCATTGTAAGAGTTGTTCAGTTTGATGGTCTCTATTACCATTTTCTGATTTAGCTATTAATTCTGTTACACGTTGTCTGTAAAGATAATGTTGGCAATGTTGGGAATACTGGTTATAGTATTCCAATGAAATAAAAGTAATTGGTAAAGGGCTTTGGGTAACTAACTATGGACATGTGGCGTCATCATTTTTTATTAGCGGCCACTCTTGGAAGTTATTTTTTTTTAAGAACAGTTCGATAGAAACAAGTTTTAGTATGGAGCTCATATGGCTAAATGACATCGAAGCCGAGATATTAACCTTTGTATTTTTCAAAGAAAATCAACGATTTAAAGCATTTTCCTTACCAAACTTGAATTCGTTGGTCTGTTCCTTTCTATTATAACAAGTATAATATGTTTCTACCCGCTCGTTTGTTAGTGTTACAATAATGATAGAAAGTTTTTCATAGATGTATTTTGAAACAAGATGTAAAAAAATTGCTCCGCTTCTAACTGAAAGTGTATGATTTATGGTTGTATGTATAGTACCTAATCTTAGTTTCTGTAATCATACATTTTCTGCATCTAGTCAGATTTTAATGAAACTTTACATTCAAAATATAAGACTGTAACTTGACGGTAATTGAATTTGCAAAGATAAGTAAACACAAATTGATACTGAATACTATAACAATGAAAAATCAATTTGGTTAAAGACAGACACTAAAGAATACTACAGAATTTTGTGAAGTAATTTTTTTCGATATAACAGAATACGTGCAACCGTAAAATCGATTCGAAATGCTCTCGAATCTATAGAGCCATTTGCTATCCGTTTTTCTGTAACTGTTCTGTTTTCTGACACGTGAATCTCTGGATACAGTTAAATCACTATTACTATTATAAGTTACTCAACGTGAACGAGAAATTATGTTTTCCGCAACATTAACAAAATCACAGATCGATCGCGTGCTGTATCGAAAACAATGTTTTATGTTTTAGATGTGTTTGCGTAAAAAAATAAGCACAGGTGACCAGAGGGCCTAGCCAAAGTAACATTGGCAAATCTTCGTTATCGCTTCGCTTTCGAAACATGTATGGATTTGACGTTTTAAAATTCGATTGTTAACGAAACCTTATGTCAATCTCATACATGTTTCGAAAGCGAAGCGATAACGAAGATTTGCCTATGTTACTTTGGCTAGGCCCTATGTTTCGAAAGCGAAGCGATAACGAAAATTTGCAAATGTTACTTTGGCTAGGGGGCCAGAGCACATTTAGCTCATAGATTTCGTAAGCCCTTGGACCTAGGTAGGAGATAGTTCTTCCAAGATAATCTGTGCTAATGGCCCCAGCAATCAGAGGCTCGTTCTCACGTACGCCCACGGCGCGCTGTCACCGGACCAGATTGAAATAAATATGTCCCGTGGCATGTTTGTTACTGAACCACTACTGTCGTTCGTAGCTTCTACAGGGTGTTTTAAAAATCACCTGACAAACTTTCAGGATGTGTTCAATCCTTAACAATCAACAACTTTCTCTAACAAATACAAGGTGTATTTGTAACCACTCTCCATAAGGATGTGTTCAGTCCATGAAACTGAACAACTTTCTCCATGAAACATAGGGTCAAATATGTAAAAAAAAAATACTTTTCATACAAATCAAAGAGATCACGTGATCAGTTTAGTATGTCTATCAGCAATTTTCCCAACTGCTGGGGCACAGGCCTTCCTTGTGGGTGGTAAGGAGGATGGGCCATAACCCACTACGCGGGCCTAATGCGGATTGGTGGGTGAGTTTAGTATGGGTGACCAAAATTTTTTGGCGTATTTCGACACATGTTTCATGGAGAAAGTTATTCAGTTTCATGGACTGAACACATCCTTAAAATTTGGAGAGTGGTTACAAATACACCCTGTATAGGTCAAAATCCGAAAAAAAGTAGACCATATTAATACAAATCAGATTAATAACGTGATCAGTTTAGTATGGGGTGGTACAAAACTTTTTACTTATTTCTACATAGGTAGAAATAAAATGTTAACGCGACATTTTTGGAAATTCAAAATATAACGCTTAGCCCTCAACAAGGGATGGCTACTTTTATTATAATAGACAGGCATTCTCCCGTTAGTACACGTGAGCTTGTACTAACAAAGTGCTCAGAAGACATAATAGTACAAGTCAAATGGCGAGATATTATCCCATATCCGGAGTGGTCTGCCCACCCGATTGGGCTTAATGATATAACAGGAGGCCCAGCACCCGTATGGCAACCGATATGTGGGTTGATTCTCTACCGTACTTTCATTATAATTATAAGGGGTAGTAATCCAGGGTTGAAAAACATAACATCAACAGTGAACACAAATAATGGACATCATTTTTTCACAGAGTACTTAGAGGAGTTAGGTTTTTCGGTAACAAAAAAGAAATCCTGATACCCAACTTTTTTTTTTAATTTCCAGAAAAACGTTAGATATTGCATTTAAAATATAACTTAAGTGATATTTAATCACTACTGGATATTTGTTGATTGATCATTAGAAATAATTAATAACGATTATAATTTCATTTTATGTAAATTGCTTCTAATTAGGTACTTCTACGAAACTTTCTACCACATTATCTTAATGGATATTTAAATGGGTATATAAAATCTTGTTTATTTCCTTATTTAGTAATAATGGCAGGAATGCAGTAATAAAGTTTATTGATAAAAAAATTAAGTAGGTAGGTAAAGTACACACTATTGTTATTGTATAAAGTAATAAACTTTTAGTCACCATATTTAATGGAAGAAGCTCAAAGTGATAAAGTACCTACCTACACAGAATACCTATTAAAAATGAAAACTTTCATATTCTATGAAAAAACATTATTTCTTTTACCAACCCATAGGGTAGGTTGTGTCAAATAGATAAGTAGGTTTTTTCAACAACAAAAAATCGATATTTAAGTTTTATTTTATTTTATTTTTTATTTTTATTTATTAAGGACAACAACAGCACAATCATAATAAAATTAACTATGAGGTAACTTACAAAATTCGAAAGGCCAATTATAGTTATCCGTGATATTACATGATAAAAATTTAGTTAAAAGCAGACATTTTTAGGTTTGAGATAGAAGTTTCACATTAACAAAAACAATCAACATTTAATCTACAAAAAAAAAGAATAATAATATTGGTGAGGTTGGTGATATTATTACGGAACTTATATAAATATATACAGGTACTTACTAAAATCAATATAATAATAGATTAAATAAATAAATAAAAAACTATATATAATTATATATATATAAAAATATAGATATATACATACCTACATAGATAACAAGTCCAGCACTACACCCAGCAGGTAGTGTGTACTAGGTGCTATGCCGAACCCGCCATCCATGCGCAAAAACTATGAAACGTACACATAGATGTTTTTTTTTTTTTTTTTTTTTTTTTTTTTTTTTTTTTTTTTTTTTTTACTTTTTGTGTGTAAACTGCGTGTAAGTTGATAGCTATTTGCTATATTTTTTTTATTTCAAAATATAGGAAATAGCAAATTTTTTTAAGGCTCCGTTACGCGAAATCACTTGTCTCTGTCTTTTTCTTTATGTGTAAAGAGTATGGAAAATAACCTCAATTTTGCACTTTTTCGATGTTTTTCGTTGTTTTTTCATCATAATCTTTAGCACAATTATCTTTCTTAAAAAAAACTTATTGGAGCAACTGCTCAGTACGTTAAAGTGTATTTTGATGTAGAATTCAATACGTTTCCGCTATTATTTACGCTAAAAATATGGCCCGCGACAATCGCTTTTCATGATATTCTGATTTTTTTTTACAATCATCTGTGAGGTTTATACGCAATTTAATACTTGTAGGTACTAGATAATCTCTTTAGCTTGTCGTTTGTTTTTTTTTTGTGGCTACAACTTTACGTTTTCTATATAAAAATATGGCCCGCGCAAACCATGTTTTCCTATTATGGCCCCTTTACGTCTTACCCCCCTTACGTCTTACGTACAGACAGATAGGTACGTGTAATAAATGTGGGCTAGTAAATATAGGGGCGTAAATTGTATGTTTCCTGAGTGTACGCATCATTACTGTCTCATGCGATGTGTGGTAATTAGTGTCTACATGCGATAGTGAATCATGGGAACTCTAGTACTGTGTAAACATTTCTTTGATTGTACCGAAAGTTGTGTAAAAATAAAACTGCACTGAAAAAAAAATTGTTAAAATTATTGTTAAAACAATAATTTCACGAAAATTGTTAAACTTTTTTTCGAGCAATACAAAAAATTAGGAACTCTACATCACAAGAAGCACTTATAAACTTTTTTATGTAAGAAAAAAGTTTATCATTTTATCGATTTAGCGACATGCGATAGTGAATCATGGGTACTCTAGTAGTAATTTATAAAGCAACATAATTATGAAAACATTTCAAAAAACTTGCATAATAATGAAATAAATAAATCGAAGTTTCTCTTAGAAAATGTTAAATTAAAAACTCATTATTGCCTAGAAAAAAGCTCTTACTACTTCACGAAATTTATGAGTACTATGAGGGAAAATACCTAATAACAGATAAAATAAAAGTTAAATTTTTTAACTTTAACTCTACGATTAAAAATCTCAACATAATTTATAATGAGAGAAAATTCTATGAATCTGGGCCCTAATTAGGCGCGATAGCTACGGCAAATAAAATTATAGTAAACATACGTTTGACTTTTTCCACGAGCCATGTCTTCCAAATTAGCAGCACACAAAACAAAACACTAACAAAACGTTATAAAAAATATAACTTCTCTAAAAATCACAACCAACACTAACCACTTGGCGTTCGAAATTTAAAAAGTTCGATTCGAAAAATAAAAAAATTGGCGGCAACCGGTCACATGAGCACGATTCTTGCGATGTCCGTGTCGCCACTCTCCGAGATCTCAACTCGATCCGGACGCGGTAAAGCGCCCTACTTGCGGCCTAGCCAATCACTGTGTAGAGGTACAAAAGAGAGGGCATACTCACAAACTCCCAAAGTAGAAAGGGAGAGCAATATTTTGTATAAAAAATAGGGCTTAATTTTGAGAGAAAATTGAGTTATACTTATTAAACAGATTGGTGTTCGGATTATAAAGTGTATTAAAAAACAAATAAAATAACAGTACGGTTATAATGGATCAAAGCAGGCTAAAGTTACTACTAGCGCCATCCATGTAGTAACTGTTGAACTATCAAGAAACAAAGCGATAGATATTATGCGATATTGAGTTGGTTAGTGAAAGAAGCGATAAACATTGTAGAGCTTCAGATGTCGCTACTCTACACAACTTATCACATCACACGATCACGATTGTGATGGTAATTGTGATGACTTCATTACGAACATGAACACGTAATAATTTATAGAGCAGATAATAACAATATTTAAGTAAGTAGAACAACAAGAACGTCAGTATTAAGAGTAATATTAATGAGGCTGAATTTTTAAGGTAGAGTTACCTGAGCATTTTCTTAACCAAAGGGGAAAAGATTTGTAAAACAAAACAACATGAATTTAATTATTATCACTCTTGTAAGTATAATTCCATTTTCAAAATAAATTATCGGTCCCTAGTAAAAAACACGTTTGGAAATCTTGTTATTTACAAGAAAAAAAAATATATTGAAACAGTTCTTGAGTGCCAGAATGAATAAGCGCCTCAACAAAAGTCCAGTGAGTGTGCTTGACACCTAAATGAGGTTCGCAGAGAGCTTGTAACATCGATTAAAAATTAAGCGCTCCTCGAAGAAGCAAATGGAGTATGAACCAATTAATGTTTGAAGAAAATAAAGTCCCTATTTTGATAGGGCCTTCTAATAAAAATAATATCAACTGTTCATATAAGTATACAACTTAACACATACAACTTTAGTTTTTGCTCAAAAAAATCATAAAATCATTTATAGCATTTTTTTATGGAAACAACCCTAAATACTTGTACTATTATGTATTCTGTGCCTAAATCGCTGTTTCATACATTTTATCAGCGTAAGTACAAATAAAATTTTGTAGTTTTCTTAAAAAATCACTACCATTTCTAGAGCTTACACTGTAAAAAGCTTTTCTTATAAAAACCAACTGTCGAAATGAAAAACTTTTCAAAACTAAGGTATGAATACGCACCACATAATAGTAACTGATAGCGCCACAAAAAAAATAAGTTGCTACATAATAAATTAACTTATTAACTAAATTTGAAGTGTGATTAATAAATTAATAAAAGTATTACTGATACAAATATCAGCATAGCTTTTTCAAGAAAAATCTCTGCCAGTTTCAGAGCTTAATCGGTGTTTTGCTGACACCGAGCCTAGACCCTTCTTGCTGCTGCACACACATGCATGCCTTCTTTTGATTCTCTTTTGTTATGTTATGTGTACCTAGATGTCAATTTTGTTTGTCTTTTTTTATTTTTAGTCTTCAACTTAATGTATGCATTTTTATTTGTATGAATGTGTGTGTTTTGGCAAATAAACTACTTATCTATCTATCTTAAAACGTCATTGTTAATCTGTGGCCTAACCCTGCACTGCTGACTATAAAACGAAATAAATACTTTTCAAGACTAGCCTATAAATACGTGTATGATAGTAACTCGAATCGCCGCAGAGAAGTTACTAAGTTGGTACATAAAATAAGAGATTAAGGCGAACTTCTCCTGCCCCTAATATTTTATGTTCTCCCCTACAGTTCTTTATGAATTGAGTGAGTGAGGAAGCGTAGATTACTCCCAGTAATTACCTGGTTCTAATCTCTTTGTTGTTTTTGAGGATGTTGTTTTTGCTTTTTTATGAAGTTCTGACTCTATATTTTTTTAAGAAACAATTTGGGAAGCTGAGCTTTATTCAATCCGGACACATTTGCTCTTTACTATAGTATTGAAAATATTTTTGATCTGAACAACTCTCTAGTTACAATCATAATGTAGGTAGGTACGAGTAATTGAATTGATGATTAATTATTATAATTTAAATTGTATGAAATTATGTATTATAGTTAAATCATTTCTGTGCTGTGCCTATAAATTGTAACTTAGTTTAATTTTAACTCAACTGTATCATTAGCCTTATTTCTATCAGTGGAGACTTATAAATGACTCTTTGTTGCTATTTTTTTTTTTATTAGTCGATAGTCTTCCTAAAATTAATAAATAAAATAAAAATAAATAAAATAAAATAAATTGAATTTTAGTTCGGTAAACTAAAATTAATTCAAATGTAATTTTCACATCTAAAACTTTTAAATTGGAAAATAATTGTTGTTTTAAGTGTTAAAAACACAAACACGGGACTGCAGTTATCATATTTCCTAGTTCATGAGAGACAGATACTGAATTTTTAACGGAGAAAACTTACTAATATTTTAATTTAACATAAGTAAGACGGTAGGTACTTACATTTTAACTTTCTTGGTGTCAGATCCCGAGATGGTGGCGGGGGGCGGGGGGAGATCATCCATCGGCACCTCCTCGTTGGGGGGCGACGGCGGCGACTTGTCGAACTCCGCGATCGGCGCTAGCTCCGGCATCGGCGAAACAGAGTTGCTGTCCATCGCCGTCAACTTTATCGGAGACACTTTGGCTATTTTGGCGGCCTTGTCACACCCCCGGCGACCGGAGGTAAACGGATCGAACGAACACTCGCACTCACGGACCGACAAATCGATTGAACACCCGTTTTTGTGGTGAGAGCTGCTTCTGAGTTCGACCTGAAAGTGATTAAAATTTTGTTTATTACTGTTCAGTGACGCGTTAGGAGCGGGCGACGATGTTTTTATTTTTATTGCCGCGCTCGAAATTTTGTAGAGACTGTTATGAATTTATGAAACTTTTAAAATAAACGCACGAATCGGAGGCGGGAGCTTTTGTTTTGATACGTGAACGCAACTTTTTCGGAAGTTACGGCAGTTTTTTTCGCAGATTTATACCGTTTTTTTATTTGGTGATTTATGAGGAGTCCCGAGTGCACTCACGGTGAGTAGCCGACTGGGACGCGGAAGGACAACGGCCTGCACCCTACCTATTATTCAACATTTGCCGCGGAAGGGACTGACAGCGCGTATGATGTTCCTGTTGTTTTGTTTACAACACTATAAAAGCACTGACCACAACTCGTAGGGAGAGGCCGAAATTAGACAGACGTTTATAGCTGGCCATTCGGTGCCCAAGTTCTGTTTACCTTTCTCTTAACTCAAACCATTCAACATAGTATGTTAAACTGATTCTGTGAAAAGTAGACTTACTTATTTATATTGTTAGAGTCGTTTGCTCTTAAAGGTATATTTTGTAGTTTACTTGCACTGACTTGTAAATCAAAATTATTTTAATAGAAACGCTAATCCAGCTGTTACAAACCTTAAATTAAAATATCATCTAAAATCAATGTTAAAATAATATATGGTTACGCCAAATCTGTAGGCACGATAGGTAATGAGCAATGAAGAAAATAACGAACTTCGTTCCTAACAGCCACTAACGGACAACCTTAAACTTTAAAAAAGGATAAACATCCATGCGTATATCAACAAAATATTCACACCTGCTTACATACCGGGTGTAACAAGACTGTCAACGAAGCCGAGGTCTACGTATTCCGCCCATCATCAGGACCAATTCTGTTCAAAATTATTGCTGGGAAACGATTTGAATTTTTTGTGTTAAAAAGCATTGCAGACGTCATTACAACGCAATGTAACGCGTACAACAGACCGCGCCTGCGAGTGAATGCTACACAGCTGCGTGCGGCCGAGTTGAAAGGCAACGTTTATGTGCGCGCTCATGAAATACATTGAGGGATGACGTTTTGAAGCCATTGTTTGTTACGAAATACATACAATTTTGATAATGTTACTGAAGACAAAAATGAGAAAATAACGAATAAAATAGGATTTCATAAAAATAAAATAAAAAATTGACTTTGACCTTCAATAACTTCGTAGATATTGGAGATAGATAGATAGATATTGAAAATGCAGCCGGAACTGACTTATTGCCTTCCGAAGTACAGAAGAGCTCCGGATCTGATAGTAAATTTTGGTCACCCATCATATTATTATGACTTTCAAATTTTCAATCACAACAGGCCGAATGTCTCAGACTTTGTACAGATGAAGCTAATGTGTGAGTGGACATGCGATTTTGGTTACAATGCTGTTAATAATGCACACGTTAGTGACACCGCTGATTTCTAGCAAATAATGCATAGTGAAAGTGAAAGTGAAAGTGAAATAAGCTTTATTCAAATAAACTTAATTGTTAAGTACTTTTGAATCGTCTATATTTTCCTACCACCCGTTCCAGACTTTTTTCATAGCTATAGACATTTCTAGACTGCTGCAGGATGGATGACTACTTAAGCAGGACACCCTTAGGAAATGTGTGTGTTGAATCTTGTCGTGCGACGAAAATGCATCGTTTGCTCTTAAGATTGTAGCCTATAAGGACGACGCCTAAGCCACTGTGCCATAGAGTTATTTGGAATGACATAAACCTCTTTGTAACTGGAGCAAAGTCCCTGGTGGCATTTCGAGCGTTTATTTTATTAATCTTCGCTGAGACCTTGTGCTAGTAACACAATATAAGTTAACACCTGCTAGAGTCTCATTCGTTTTCATACTTAATCGAATCGCAGGTGAAGTGGGTGACTAACAAAAATATACTTGTAATATTGACTCTTTTTTAGAATTTACGAAATAAACTATTATTATTATTATCTATTTAAGTACGAGTATATATAGCAGAATGAATATAAGTGCATGAAAACTGTTGAATACTTTGGAAGAGTAAAAAAACAATTGGTTGAAAAAAAAATGCCTTTGCTAAAAATATCGTAAAACTAGATTATCTTCATTCTGTTTTTAGAAAACCAGTCTGTAAAAAAATTATAGAATGAATTAAAAAATAAGAACTTTTTGATAATTTTATTTTTTGTAACAATTTATCTTTTGATATAAGTAAGTACAAAAAATTAAAAGCTCTTTAAACAAATTCCAAATCATAGTCATTAAAACAGGCGCGTGTTCGACATCGGCGGTTGAGGCTCCTACCTTCGGTACCCGTTTGAGTCCTTCAGCTCCATTGAGAGTACTCTCTGCATCTGCATGCACAGCATTGTGAAATGTTAACTAACTGTAACGCTTATTCAAACTTTAGTTTTTTGAAAAGAAAAGTGAGTTTATTTCTTAGTTTTAGATATTTTAATTTATCACAATGTAAAAAATGAAGAAATTTTTAGATTTTTAAAAACAAAACAAAAAACTATTAGAAAATTTTGGTTTAAATCATCAGTATGTTAAATCTAATAAAAGTGTGCACTTTAAAAAAAATCTAAGTAAAATTTTAAGCTGTCAGTAAAGAATATAGGTACTTAGTCATCAATACGCAACTTAAAACTCTTGCCTCATTAGAGCTTTCCAGCTTCACGGCCGGCGCAGGTAGGGTAGGGTAAACTAGGTATAATTAGTTTAGGAACAATGGGTGAGCTCTGAAATATTAATATACCTACCAGTAATTTTATAACAAAAAATATCAACAAAAAAAAAGATTTAGTTGAAATCATAATTAATACAGTGCGAGTCTTTATAAGGTGCACAAATGAAAATAAGTGAAACTATGCTTAATTTTAATGGCAGGAAAAATATTTAAAAATATCTAACTTCATAGTGCGCCTGTAACGCCTGTAAGGCGGCTTGATAAACTCTATCACCAGAGGTGGCCACTATTCCTCATTCGATAAGAAGAAGAAGATTAAATTTAGCGACACCGTTCATTACCGCGTTGCGAATTTAAAGATAGTTTTAAAACGGAGCTCTTTTAAAAGAAAAGAAAGCAGTTGAAGAACTGCCTTAAAAATCAGGTCGACGTGAAATGTTCCCGAGAAGTGAGATAACGCTGAGTGCTCACGAGCGCAGGGAGGCTTTGGGCCCGGCCACAGCATAAATAATACCTGCCTGTAAATTAGGACATGCGCCGCAATACATTTTCTTTTTCTTTCGTAAATTAATATCATGGCGGACTTTAATTTAGTCGATATTTAAAAAAAAATTGGATCTCCCTTTTTCGTCTTACACAAGTTTATCATTTTTTTTTAAGATTGTATCAATTGGAATTTAGCAAAGTCGAAATCATAAACTTGAACCTAACACTTGATTATTATGTATGTATACGCAATACAAGCTTTTTGTTTATTAGATAAAAATTACCATTAGACAAAGTAGATTAGTTTTGTCGTTTAATCTCCATTCATAATAATCATAATCATAATCATTTATTGTGAAACATAGGTACATACAGATGTCATAATACATTAATTGTTCAGCTATGTCCTGCCATGATAGCATACAATGCACATTCAATACAATTCACATTCACACATTCCACAAAATTTAATTGGAACCACCATTACACCTTAAAAACATTATATTTTACGTAGGTACTTTTGTTTTCATTGCGGAAAACTCAACCCTTGTCCAACTATTATTAATTTATTCTATGGTCCCACTAAAGGCTTATGAAAGCGTAACAGTCAACCCTTGACTGTGCACGCGGAGTAACTCTTAATGAAGCTGGAGGACTCGAATGAGGGCAGGAGTCTCAACTGCCGCCAACGACTTTATTCTGTACTGACAGGATATTTGATGCCCCTTTTAGTTTTCTTTGGGAAAAAGGTTAATTTAATAATACAGTGTAAGTCTTTATAAAGTGCACAAATGAAAATGAGTGAAACTGTGCTTGATTTTATCAACAGGAAAAAATAAAAAAACTATTTTCTTATTCTTCATGTTGTTTTTAAAGTTCTTGTTTGTATTTTTTGAAATAAGAGGTCGTCAAAAATCAAAATTGATGATGAAAACTCACATTAAAATGCATTTTTATCAAAAAATAAGATATTCTTAATTATATTTATTTTTCAAAAAAAAAAATCACTATGAAGTTAGATATTTTTAAATATTTTTCCTGCCATTAAAATTAAGCATAGTTTCACTTATTTTCATTTGTGCACCTTATAAAGACTCGCACTGTATTAATTATGATTTCAACTAAATCTTTTTTTTTGTTGATATTTTTTGTTATAAAATTACTGGTAGGTATATTAATATTTCAGAGCTCACCCATTGTTCCTAAACTAATTATACCTAGTTTACCCTACCCTACCTGCGCCGGCCGTGAAGCTGGAAAGCTCTAATGAGGCAAGAGTTTTAAGTTGCGTATTGATGACTAAGTACCTATATTCTTTACTGACAGCTTAAAATTTTACTTAGATTTTTTTTAAAGTGCACACTTTTATTAGATTTAACATACTGATGATTTAAACCAAAATTTTCTAATAGTTTTTTGTTTTGTTTTTAAAAATCTAAAAATTTCTTCATTTTTTACATTGTGATAAATTAAAATATCTAAAACTAAGAAATAAACTCACTTTTCTTTTCAAAAAACTAAAGTTTGAATAAGCGTTACAGTTAGTTAACATTTCACAATGCTGTGCATGCAGATGCAGAGAGTACTCTCAATGGAGCTGAAGGACTCAAACGGGTACCGAAGGTAGGAGCCTCAACCGCCGATGTCGAACACGCGCCTGTTTTAATGACTATGATTTGGAATTTGTTTAAAGAGCTTTTAATTTTTTGTACTTACTTATATCAAAAGATAAATTGTTACAAAAAATAAAATTATCAAAAAGTTCTTATTTTTTAATTCATTCTATAAATTTTTTACAGACTGGTTTTCTAAAAACAGAATGAAGATAATCTAGTTTTACGATATTTTTAGCAAAGGCATTTTTTTTTTTAACCAATTGTTTTTTTACTCTTCCAAAGTATTCAACAGTTTTCATGCACTTATATTCATTCTGCTATATATACTCGTACTTAAATAGATAATAATAATAATAGTTTATTTCGTAAATTCTAAAAAAGAGTCAATATTACAAGTATATTTTTGTTAGTCACCCACTTCACCTGCGATTCGATTAAGTATGAAAACGAATGAGACTCTAGCAGGTGTTAACTTATATTGTGTTACTAGCACAAGGTCTCAGCGAAGATTAATAAAATAAACGCTCGAAATGCCACCAGGGACTTTGCTCCAGTTACAAAGAGGTTTATGTCATTCCAAATAACTCTATGGCACAGTGGCTTAGGCGTCGTCCTTATAGGCTACAATCTTAAGAGCAAACGATGCATTTTCGTCGCACGACAAGATTCAACACACACATTTCCTAAGGGTGTCCTGCTTAAGTAGTCATCCATCCTGCAGCAGTCTAGAAATGTCTATAGCTATGAAAAAAGTCTGGAACGGGTGGTAGGAAAATATAGACGATTCAAAAGTACTTAACAATTAAGTTTATTTGAATAAAGCTTATTTCACTTTCACTTTCACTTTCACTATGCATTATTTGCTAGAAATCAGCGGTGTCACTAACGTGTGCATTATTAACAGCATTGTAACCAAAATCGCATGTCCACTCACACATTAGCTTCATCTGTACAAAGTCTGAGACATTCGGCCTGTTGTGATTGAAAATTTGAAAGTCATAATAATATGATGGGTGACCAAAATTTACTATCAGATCCGGAGCTCTTCTGTACTTCGGAAGGCAATAAGTCAGTTCCGGCTGCATTTTCAGTTGATAACATCCACCAATCCACATTGATACTGCATTGAGGCCCATCTTCCTTACCCATCCATAAGAAAGGCCCGTGCCAGCAGTGGGGAGAAGATAGCTAATGATGATGTCATTCGTCACGAAATGTCTCGTTCCGGATTATTATATTGAAAAGCATTATTTTGCTCACTGACTAAAGAAATAGCTGTCGTTGCCCTTCCAAAGGGAATTATTAATCATCTCAGACTCTTGGTGACAGCTAGATGAACATAATTTATTATTGCCCTAATGTCTTATATCCCTGTGTATTCCGTAGTAGCGAATTCAATTTCCGATTTATGTAAATACTCGTAGTTATTAAATAAATAAAGTCAGGTATTTTTTCAAATGTAGGTATAAACAAAATGTCAAAAGATTTCTTCTTAGATTTTATGTACTTAGGTATTAAATATTTAAGGCATTACAGAGTTGCCTTATAACTACGACGAAATATCACATTTCTGGAACAACCTCTACAGCAAGAAATTGACCTGGATTCATTTCATAATTCAATCCATCGATGCTTCATACCAATTTATTATTTACACCAAAGGACTAAAGCTACTCAGCAAAAAAAGATTCAATAGTATCTTCAGGAATTAATGATGTTCGTTATTATTCATCGAAGCTTTAATATTTTCGTATTTTCCAGTAGCATTTATTATTAAGAGTACTATTTGCAATCATCCTGCCGTCTGCTCCCGTTCCCGAAGCGCGTGACAGACAATAATGTGTTTTATGTGTTGGGAATAGAAGGTGTTATTGTTTAGTGGGTGTGTGAGGAAGCGGACAATTTGAGGTGGCCTCAAATAAGTCCGCAGGGGAAGGATCTCGTGCCCCACGGAGGTGATTCGCAATTTATGCAATAGCTATCAGCAGGGTTACCTAATACCTTACTGCATTTGTGGAGAGTGGATATTATGCATGTAGCTAATGATGCTATTTGTACCCGTTGCATAGAGCGGCAATTGAGAGATTACTGCTACAAAATGTAGCGTCTACGAACACGTCCACTTTTCTTTCTATCCCTTTTAGAAAGAGTACAATGACTCTGACTGAGTTGTAAAGAAAAAAGAAAAAATATTTATTTTACTTCTTTTTTTTTCTTTATGTTACGTTGATTTAATATGTAGGTTTATAAAATTTTCCAAGTTACATATGGAACCTAAATTAATTATTAGGATGAAATGTCTAAGAATACCGTTAGATTAAGCTGTATTTCCGATTTTTTGATTCGCGTTGTATAATAGGTATCACAAAAAATTCTCACTCACACACATGAAATACAATAATTAAGATGTTTATACAAACTTATGTTTGGAAATAATGCGTAGCAACATACTTACGCAAATATTTTTATTCCTCCACTAAAATATATTTAATTAATGAGACAGTTTCTGCAAAGTTAAGTTAAGGTTAACCTTACTTAAGAAAACAGTTTCACTTAAGTCAAACAAAACTAAATAGCGTATCATTACGTGACTTCCTGCCACCCCCGTGACATAAAAATATCCACCAAAATGACATTAGTGCTCATTAGACCAAGTGACACGAAGGTGACACTCCTACAAAGTGTCACTTTGTCACTTCCCCAGGGACCGGGATGTGACAGGCCATTTAAGTAATTAATCATCAGCATTATCTATTTAATTTGACCCTGTTAAGTTTTAATTACAATTAGGTTAAAACAGAATAAGAATGACGAAACAAACAAGTGTTTTGTTATTATTTAAACTTTTTGTAGTAAGTTAACCGATTAGTATTTTTTTAGGATAGTCTTTTACAACCATGATCAATAACAAGCCGTAAAAACTTTGTCTTTTTCAATAACAATTCAAATAATTTAATGCCCTATCCTATACCTATACTGTTACACTGTTGCAACCAGATCGTAACCAATCTTGATTGCTCTAGATGCTATAAGGTACTTGAGATAATTTCAAGAGCGGAAATAAATTAATAACAATGATGATATTCATCTACAAACTAAATCAATTATTTAGATCGATAAACTAAACTAAAAACATAGATAAACTACATAATATATTATCAACCTCAAAGGAGCTTTACCGATGGTTATGTGTTTAAGTACCTTGAAAAACAATGGAGATAGGTTTAACATAACATAAGTACATTCATATTTAACAAATAAATTCAATTACCTACATTCAAGATTTTTGAACATCAAACACTATTTAGGCGATACTTTGAATGCAAATTTGCGGGGTTTACTAACAACACTGATTCGTCTGAAATTGCCCTGTGAACTGATAATATGGCCTTAAGTTAAAACAATAGTAGATTGTTATACAAGACGCTAAAATGACCCATTGCATGCATACGAGGTATTTTTATTCGCGAGCTTTAGCGAGGGAATAAATAGAAACCGAGTTACAATGGGTTTTAGCGTCGTGTGTTACATTATACTTTTCACTACGATTGCGAGAAAATAAAATACAATATTAAATAGTTTATACCTACTTACTTCTGTAAACGAATCCCCTCGTTTTTCTATCCTCCACTTCATAAACTTTTTGTACAATATTTAAATAAATGATTTGTGCTTGACGGCAGAAGATTAAAATTATTTCTTTCCTATTACAGTCACACAATTCTAAAGTTTGTAATTATAAAAAAAATCTAAAGATTTCGCGCCATGGTACCTTTTTTTAATTTCTGCTGTAGCAGCTAAACAACACAAACACGCATTCTACGATTCACTCTGTACACAGAGTATAAATAAGTCTATGATTTCACCGAAGAGATGCTTTTAGTTCCATTTTCAAAAATAAGAATGAGAAACTGGGGGCCTATTACGAAACTTGGTCACGATAGTCGTCCGCAGTTCGTCGGTTATAGTTATTACAAATATTTTCAATGTAGCTATCGTAGTCCATAGTCTATTAAACGAATAATGACGGATCCACTAGAGAGAAACTGTCAAATTTACGCAATCACTTTGCAATATCGCATACGCAAGTGCTTTGTAATAGGAATCAATCAGAACGAAGCACGGACGCAGCCGCGTGTATCGCATTAAACTTTTCGTAATAGACCCCCAGTATTTAGCCGAGCGAGTTTTTATTCGTGATTATGAATAAAGACTTTTTCGTTTTAGTACGCTCATTGGTAATAGACAAACATTAAAAAAGAAAAAACTTTATCCCCTAGGGCTTATTATGCTATTTTATCTCGACTCTTATACGTTACAATGACGCACTTTTTGAGCAAGAGGAGTGAAAAATAATGTTCCTAGTACTATGTTGTACACAACGGAACACCATATACAACTTTGACAAAAATATCAATTGTAAAAAACTATAAATTTTTAATTTACCTCTTATATCCAAGGCACATATAAAATATGTTGTCTATCCAAAATTAACCTGAAAAATATTCAAGGTGGCCCAGTTTTGCATAAAGCGAGGCTCCAATACAAACGTGACAAAGGATAGATATAAGGTTCAATGCAGACTTGCGTGGCCTTGTAACGGATACTACGGCGTCTACGAAACTCGTAGCCGTCTACGACAGGTGTGGCATATTTTTATTATTGAAGACCCTTTCATTTCTTTGCTACGAGTCATTTTTGTGTGTGATACTGATATGTATGTATCCATAAAAGCATTGAGTTAGTAGTCGAACTGAGTTGAGGCACATAATAAATAAATTATTGTTGAGGTGTGTTGCTTTTAATTTAGGATTTAAAAATATTTTCTTTCAGTGCATTTACAATAATTATTTTGCGTTTAATTTTACATGTAAAATTTAAAAAACAGATTACACCTAAGTAAGTAAGTATAATATAAATGTATAATAATAGGTCAGTCTTAGGGGCAAATTCTCCTATACCAAGGTTGTGTAAATTGCTAAACGGATGTAGTGATTTGATTGACATCCATGCTGATTCGTTCGCCAAACTGAAGTCAATTTTAAGTCGTACCTGCCCCCCTAGCCAAAGTAACATTTGCAAATTTTCGTTATCGCTTCGCTTTCGAAACATGTGGATTTGACGTTTTAAAATTCGATTGTTAACGAAACCTTATGTCAATCCCATACATGTTTCGAAAGCGAAGCGATAACGAAGATTTGCCAATGTTACTTTGGCTAGGCCCTCTGGCTTGGCAAATGATTAGGTACGCTTTGTGTTGGTCTTACATAACAATTAGGTTATAATTTCATAGTAAACACTTAAACAGCTGTAAGTTTTCTTTTTCTTTGCCTGTGGTGTTCGCCTTCAAAGATTGTTTTTGTTCATTTAGCAAATTGTACCTAGCTATTAAGTTTTTAACGTTAATTAATAGTGTAAGCATGCAATTACTGGTGAAACTAAATAAAATAAAATAAAAATATAGCAGGTAAGCGGAAGATCTCAGTTACTTATCTCAGAGCATTTACTGCTCCAAACGGAGCAGTACCCAACAAAACATTATTATTTGATAAGAAATAAGCTTTATTAAGGGTAAGTCTGTATGATTTTCGCTATCGACAAATAAATAAATGCCCGTTCAATAATTTAAAAAACTACTTAGTTGCTCTGTTAGCTGTAGATCTCGCGTTTGTGTCATTTTTGAACATTTTTTCGAAATGGCTGAAATATGATAGCCTTATAGTATTTTTAGATACCACGAACTTGGAATATATTTGTTGGGCGATACTTAATTGGTGACAAATATAAACTTTGGTGATAGAAATAATTGTCCCTATTTAATTTTATTAATAGAAAGTACGAAGTTTAAATTTAACATAACAGAAATTAATTCATTTACCTGCATAATATACATGTACGTACACACGTCATCAGCCAATGCAATCTGTAGATTGTATGCTCAACATTAAAGTAAATAAATTATACAATAGTTAAACAACTTATTTTGTCCTTTTATCTAATAAAGATGGATGACTAATGTTTCTTTACAGTGAAATGCAAGTATTGTTCAAGTGCCCATAGGTCACATGTTTCTCAGTATTTCTTTATGCAACACATGACTACAAAGAAAGTTAGTTGACTTTTTTTTCTATTCCCAATTCCCATGCTGAATAAACTGAAAATATTTAAAGTGTTGCTTTGGGGCAAAAGCGTAAACGTTGGTGTATGTTTGTGTTCTAAAAGAAATGCGTTCGGATTATAACTCAAATTGACAATATGCAGAGCTGTTGTAAACCTTACTTTATAAAATACTTTACATACTTATCTTTTAATATTTGTCAATGTTTGTGAAACGTATGAAATTACAATGCAATTTTTAAGTAATTGGTACTTATACCGTAACCACTTCATTCGGTACATTTTAAATTGAAACAATTTTAATTTGTATTATTGTTATTTGTACTATTCTACTAAAAACTTAATAATAATCTGCGTTTCAAGGTGACTGCATCCGTGTAATCGAACACCAAGACGCAGTCATTAGGTTATGAAGAACGCGCGGTTACTAGAAATGTTTCACGCCTCACTTCCCTTCGTTACTGTAACGCGGGGCTTATGTAATATGTTACAACGATTGTGTATGTTTGTTTACTTACTTATTTTCTTTCTCCGATGGTTTAATATTGTACCAATGTAAGTATTTAAGGCAAATCTACTCTTTCACTACTATCTCTTTAGAATATGGTTGATTATTGCATAGCTTTAATTGTCACTTCGCCAGAAATTTTATGATATTTAGTAAATTTTTTATTATTTCTGGTAGATAATTTTATTAAAAATGTACTCGGTTGTTGTGTTAGATCAATAAAATAGCTATCCTTTTTGCATAAAAAATTGACTGTCGTTGAAAATTACGATATCTGACGATTGGAAGTTTATTCTTATAAGTTATTACTTATGGTGTTTTTTCAATATTCTGTTCAATTATTGTGTTTCTTTGTTTCTTTTTCCGTCTACGTACAGTAATTTTTGTGAGGTAGAATTCTAAGTACCTACATCAGTTCTTCACATTTGAAGCTCAAAAATCAATCTTTTCATCAGATCGTGAACTGGCCTTGCCTTAACCAAAATTGAACATCCTGTACCAAGTAGTTGCATTTGCATTGCATACGCATGTTAAACTATTTACCGTTTCTTTTTCAGTCTACGTACAGTAATTTTTGTGAGGTAGAATTCTAAGTACCTACATCAGTTCTTCACATTTGAAGCTCAAAAATCAATCTTTTCATCAGATCGTGAACTGGCCTTGCCTTAACCAAAATTGAACATCCTGTACCAAGTAGTTGCATTTGCATTGCATACGCATGTTAAACTATTTACCTACACTTTTCTGTGACAAAAAATAACTCATAAGTAAGTAGGTAAGGTACCTACCACGAATTAAATAAAATTGAAGGAATTTTACGCAATTTCGTTAACACAACAGCGGCGGCTAACGCTTTAGAACCTAATTTTCTAGTCTTTGTGTGAACGGAAATTGCTTTTTATATAGCAATTTATAAGGGTTAAGATTAAGAAGCCTTTATAATTATGTTTTTATCAATAGCTGTTATAATTAAATTCTTCCCAGTGTTTAGTTAAAATTAAACACGCAACTTTCCACTTCTCATTTACCTTTTTAAGTAATTATCTATCTATACTTACTTATAAAACATAAAGACATTAAGTACATTGAAATTACATCAGTCTAGTATTATCTGTGGAGCTCGGTGGCGCAGTGGTTTAGCGCCTTGCCCAGCGATTGCGGAAGTTAAGCAACGTTCACAAGGGTCGGTCATGGGATGGGTGACCAAAAATTTATTATCTCGAGCTCTTCTGTGCTTCGGAAGGCACGTTAAGCCGTTGGTCCCGGTTGCATTTGCAGTCGTTAACACCCACCAATCCGCATTGGGCCCGCGTGGTGAGTTATGGCTCATCCTCCTTACCACCCATAAGGAAGGCCTGTGCCCCAGCAGTGGGGACATCAAAATAAAAAAATGGCTGATGGACAGTATTATCTTGGAATGCTACAATTCAAAGCTCCTTTTAATTATTTTTCATCAATAGTCGAAAACTATGCGCCCTAAAAAAATGAGAATGTGCAAACAGCGGTCTTTCATATAATGATATCACACATGCCCTGTTGTTGAAGCCCTACTTCCAATTTTTAAGACCTCCTTTCAGTCCCTGTTGCAAAAAAAATCTTTCTTATTTGCAAAATAGTTAGGCTAAAGTCATCTTAAACTATTCCAAATTTCAAGTTGCATTATAGTACCTAGTTCTTGAGATATCCAGCTATGACAGATGAACAGACAGACACATACTGAGTCGCACATAAGGATTCCTTTTTACCATTTTAGTACGGAACCCTAAAAAGTGGGTTCCATTCCAACTAAAAAGTGTAATCTCAAAGCATTTATTGAAACACAAGTTTTATCCCAAAGTGACTACAGACTCCCGATTTGGAACCAGGCCAAATATTGATAAAGATGTGGCGTGGCGTGGTACCGAGTATGCTGGGTGCGTTTATTTACCTCACAGTTGCATTCTGCTGATTGTACCTTCATTTAGAATACAAATGTAATGGCTGACAAATTTAATGTTATCGACGAACATTCGCCATTTTACTGATGCAAGGGTGCACATAGCGGCGTGCGTCGAGAAAGTGATACGCGATAAGCATTTTTATTCAGTAGCTAAGTAAAAGAAAGTCTGACATAATACTTACTTAAGTCTTAAAAATCTATTTTCGAACATAAATATTAGTTGTTAAGATAACAATAAAAACTGCATGCAAAAAATCATCTACCTATATGAGAAATCAGTCTAGGTAAGTATATGAGAATTTTATAATTCAAAAAAAACTACCTAGGTAATCTACAACTTGTTACAAAATAACCCCTAATGCCAAATATGGTAGACAGGGACTATCAAACTGATCAACTTTTACTGGAAATCGTGAAAAAAAAACCAGCTGTTTCATACATTTTGATATTTTCGTTATTAGTTTTTGTATCAATGTGCTGTTTTTTCGTTTTATAAAAGTACGCAATTCACTAGACATAATTAATTAGGTATATTGACTGAAGTGATTTCACTTTCCGTCAAAACATCTCGCAGTTTGACATGACACCCGTATAAATTCACAAACATTAATATCACTATGAGGTCTCACAGTGCCCGCGGACGCTCAGCAGCCCAACTACCAATCACACGCGTCACGTAAAACACACGAACCAAAGAGCTCTATTTCAACGCAGTGCGTTCGCATAAGCAAGGGTCGTTTGAGTATTGCTCTTGAATACGGGTGTGATGTGTGTCGTTCAAAACATACATTTGACGTTTGTTCAAATTAAACAATCAAAAATTAATGAAAAGATGGAATTCTTCAATGGAACCGTCACTTTACGTACCTAGCCTACTTCAATGAAACATTATTCCTACGAAAATTTAGTCCTACAAACTTTTGAAAGCTGGCCAACTTTCGATCATGTTATTACCTAGATACTATGTCAATTTGTTTGGTTCATTGACTGTAATATACATAACATTGTAGTAAAACTCCGAGTGTCTTGAACTTGGCCATGAATAATAAATGGATCTAAAAGGTGATATCCGGTCAATATGGATACCTATTTCTAGAGGACTTCTATATTATTTCTTTGAGAAGCTCACATATTGTTTCTTTCTTTCTTGGGTAAACTCGATGACGCAATAAAATGATTGTAGTACCTATACTAAATCTACATGATGTGGGGACATAAGCTAATTGAAGTTTGATCTTGTTTAACACACAGCTAGTCAAATTCTGAACTTGTTTACTGATTTTTAGGCTTTAGCAAATTTTCAAAGACTAGTGAAATAAAAGAGAATTATACCTATTCGAGGTAGCGACAATTTTACATCAAAGGATTTATTTTCAGCCTAGCTAAGCCAATCAAGCTTTAGAAAAGTCACGATACAGGCGTTTCAATTATGTTTAATCAAAAATCCAAGTATCTCAAATTCTCAAACCATCACTAGTACCTAAGTATATATTAAACCACGTATGAACCTAGACTCATTATAGACATCAAGGTGACTAATTTAACTAACAAATTAAGTTAGCAATCAGAACGTTTTACCTTCCGTGCAAGAATCTTCATAGTGGCTTAACTAATTTAAGGTTCAACTTTATGTATAATGAATTAACTTTGTTTGGTCCATCGAACAAGAATACCCTATGTCCGGTCAGAGTCTCAAAAATGGCACCTCAAATAGCGTCCCACTAACAAACAGGGCGCTTATTTTGCACAAAGTAAGTGATAAAAGGGGTACGTATCAGAATGTCTAACGTTAGAATGTCTAAACTTAAAATGGCAAAGTTCAAAATGTCAAAAATTTGAATGTCTAACGATTAAAATTTCGAAAGTTCAAAATGTCAAAAACGAAAATGTCAAACGGTCAGATAGTCCTAAATAAAAATGTCTAAATTCAAATGATCAAAACTTAAAATGTCTAATATTCAAATTACCAATTCATAATAAATGCCAATTACATTTTTTGATGATGTGATGGTTGTAGCAGTCCACCAAAATTGAAGTTGAGAAAGCGTGATTTAAATAAGTTAAGAAATGTTGGCGTAAACATAAAGCTGAAGCTTTTTCAAAATCCATGACGACAAATAATGGATTTAATGAAATTTCTTTTTTGTACAATATTCAGGAATCAAATCAAACATAACATCATATTATGATGCTTTTCTTTGTGTGTACAAAGTGCAAATAGTAATGGAAACGTTTTTTCACAGTTGTATGTGGGGCTATGAACGAATATCTGAGGAACGATTTTGAAGGTTCCATCCATAATCCAAAAAGTAGCTTGACTCAACAATAGCATGAGTTCTTTCGTGCTAAACAGAATCACTCTTTTACACTGTACAAAAGTCCTTTCTTTTATGACAAAGTTTTTGTTATTGTAAGTTGTCAGTTGTTCATCAATATAAAAATCAAACTCGGTTGGTTCCTTACCTAGTTTTTCCTAATGCTTTTTTTTCTCGCGATTTATCATCTGTCGCATCGAATCTTTTGTAGGTAAATAGATCGCAATATCGGTACTTGTAGACGCTTTATGATTTTGCAGGGCTCCTTTCCATTATCAGACCACGAGTTTCGAATTCATATTTTTTTATGTAAAGAACTCGCATTTTTGGAACACGCATACGAAATTTTATGTTTAGGAATCAAATAATACGCGAGAAAAAAAAATCTGAAAATTAAGATTTTCTAGGAAAAATGTCAATTTTAGATTTGTGTCGTAATTTTTGACGTTTAATAGCGGCGCACTAGGTTGGTAGCACTACTAAAGGACCGCAGGTCACATGATAGGTGCGAGGAGCGTAGCGGCGAGCATGTTAGGTGTACATGAACCCAGCGCGCGAGCCGAGCAACGAAGCGAGCGTGCCGCGGTAGCGGCCGGCGAAGCGCCAGAAACGACTTTTTTTACGTGCGAAATTTTGTACGTACGTCCCCTCCCCTCTCCCACCATTTTTAGCTTCCCCTGCTTCATTTCCAAATTTTTTAATCTTTAACCATTTAAAAAAAAAGTATCCATCTCCTAACTTTCAAACTTTAGGGAGGGGTTATTAAATATTTAAACTACAAAGAGTTGCTCACAAAATGTTGCAAGGCGATAAATGAAAAAAAAGGCGAATTGTTGTTTTCAAATCATTGTAAACCTTTGACTTATGGACCATTGATATTTTAACTAGTTTGATATTTGAACCGTTTGACATTTTGAATTTTGCTATTATGAAGTTATACATAATGATTTTTGACATTTTAAACAATTTGCATTTTGATTTTTGACATTTTGAACTTTGCCATTTTAAGTTTAGACATTCTAACTTTAGACATTCTGATACGTACCCGATAAAAGACATGTTTTTGTACAAAATAAGAAGTGATATAAAATGTGAGTTTGTACAAACAAGAGGTGATTATGCACAAAATAGGCGCCAAGTTTGTAAGTGGGACGCTATTTGAGGTGCCATTTTTGCGTACTGTTTTAGTTCGTGAAGCGTTATCTAGGATATTCTTGATCGAAGGTTTGGTCACACAAAACTACAACCTCAATAAATTCAGAACAATATTAATTAAAAATCTATGAGCACATCTTCACCCGTTAATTAAATAAAACTTCCCAAGGGAGAAAATTAAGCACTGTTTTGTTAAGTTACCATATTTGACAAATTGTAAATAACATTATCACTATGCTTTTCTAATCCCAAAGTAAACAACTGGATAAATCTGAAATAATTTCGTAACGACAAACACCCAAACACGATACAATGTAGAAAAATGTCTCACTACATTGATCCGGCTGGGGATCGAACCGGACCTTAGAGATACACTATAAAAATCCAGTGTGCAAGCCTCCTGACCACGAAAAACCTTAATCGAATTCAATAAGATGTGTGTTCTTGACATAATGTGACTTTTTTACAAAGTGTACCAGCTACCTAAGATTGTAATGTTTAACTTCAAAAGCGTATACATGTTAGTGAACTCGACTGTACCGACAATCCAAATTATCAATGATTTATTTAATTCACTAGCTTACTCGCGAGACAAAGGAAATAGAAAGTCTTGGTTAAATTCATCCTGCGATCAACGATAGCCGACGAGACGCCTTTTCCTGCTATCGGGAAATTAAGAATTCGAATCTCGTGGTGCATTAGCAATCACTTTTCTTTTTAAATTTCTAATATCTTGTGCCGAAATGATTAAGTTATTGTAAAAATGAAAATAATATTATCTACAGCCCTGAAAATAGAACGTAGTAAAGTGTGAATCGAACCTGGGAACGCCAACTTAGTCAAAGTACCTTTTGTAATTTACAGAATTCCAAAACTATACTATAGATAGTTAGTAGTATTTTTAATTTAATCGCGTTATATTGTAGGGTTAATTTCTTTTGTATTAAACCGTTATTACATCAGGTTGGTCCCCAAATTGGTACCATTTATTGAAATTTTGAAATCGGTTCAGTAGTTTTCAGGAAATCCTGAAAATACTGACGTTTTTTAAGAGTTACGTTCGCGAGAAACGCTTTCATCTAAGTATATTGCGTTGCGAATCTTTTAAATTAGGTACTTTGGTAGTTAATTAAAACATTTCGAAGTTTATCTCAGGTGACGCGTGTAAAACAAATGCAGTGAGTAAACCTGTCTTGTTCGTGTTTGCATGAACGTTATCTGTTATATCAGGTGCGAGGAAAATTACGTATAAGTAGGTATTTCAGTTTTCAAGAATACTCAACTCATAGCTACTTAGTTAGGTAAGTTTTGGCACTTCTCTATGGTAGTTAATAAACTGAAAATATTTTCATAATGATAGTAATAGTATGTTAAGCAAATGTTGCGAAATAAACTAATATTTATAGTGTAATTTGGACAAAATATTTGCAGTTTAAAATATTGCAATGTCTAAAAAATTTAAAAAATGCTTTTTAGCGGTATTTAACTTGCAGTTAGTACCTCAGTGTCAGTACTTTTTATTATATTTGATTTTATTAGTATTTAGATTGTGGGTTGAAAGAAATCATAATTACGTTGGCTTAATAGACCAAATCCCAGTAAAATTAATACCCAGATATCTATGAAATGGGATGACGCTAACTCATGCCGCAGTCCTCAAAGATTATTAGACAAACATATAACTGAAAAGGCGGGAACTATACAACATGGCAGCTTGTAAATAATTTTTTCAATACAGTTGCTCGAAAATGTAAGTTTACGATGACAGTCGAGCGTGCGGAAAGTTGATTTTACCGCACGCCGTGCGTTTTTGTTTACGGAGTAGTACAGCGTGCGGAAAGTTGATTTTACCGCACGCCGGCGCCGTGCGTTTTGTTTACGAACGTTTTTTTTTAATTTCTACTAGCTTCCGCCCGCGACTTCATCCGCGTTGACAGTAGAAAAATAATGCAACCAGTTTAAAATGACCCCTTTAGTGTATGAAAGCTAGTACTACGGAGAGTTCAAGCTGTTTCTCTGGTTCCACCCACCCGAATTTGATGTAATATAGCTTAGATTTTAAGTTGGACTACAATCTACTAAATTGTGAAAAATCCATCAAAATTCGTTTAGCGGTTTTTGCGTAATTCGCGCACAAATATTTAGAATTTACAGTTTTATTATATGTATAGATTGCAATTTCAGCAGTACCTATAATGTTTTCTCGCAAATGTATTGAAAAACGTAGTATGGCACACGGTTGTTAAGGTTTTTTAAAACTCGTGACGATTATAAACCCTCGCCTACGGCTCGGGCTTATAAAACGTCAACTCGTTTTAAAAACCTCCTTACCAACCTTGTATCATAAACTACTATAATATTCCTGCCGAGACTGTGTGTAATCCCTGGGCATTTGAAACGCAGGTCCGTTATCGCGTCCGAACATGGCGGGATGCTGCGCGGTGCCGCTCCGGGCGTAACCCGGGCAAAGCGCTCCCAGCCTCCGATTCGCGTCACAGCAAAATCATGTATGAAACAAGCACTATTGTTTTTAACAAAATAGGTTTTATGCACTTAAAATGGACGTACAGTGGCAGGCGAGCGGCGACTCGACGTGTAGCGTCGTTAACGATTCGCGGGATACTGGCAGCTTCCGAGTCCGAGGGCGCGGGGCTGCGCGGGCCGCGCTTTTCATTGAGCCGCCAAGCGCCAGGAGCCCCGCCCGAGAAAAGCTCAGCCCTTTATCCTCGTAGCCGGGAAAGCGTACACACGTAGTAACCGGTAATTAATCTGTGCACAGTATGTTTAATGAAAACCGCAGATTGCTTTTTAGACCACACGAAATTAATTAGTTACCTACCTAGACAAATGTTTCTTTATTTATAGTGTAAGTATTTTGTTGGTTAAATTGAAATATGAAAAACAATTTATTTTCTGAAACGCAATTGTTTTTTTTTTTCAAATCTTTACTGCTATACAAATACCTAGTAACTTGTACATTACGGTACCACAAACACTTAGACCTAAGTAGAAAAGTTTAAATTTACTAAGCTGGGGCAGAAACCGCGACCTGCGGGTTTATCAGCTAATTTGATGTGATACATTGCCACTTCTTTTTGGCACAAATAAAAACTTGCCAAAGAAAAGAAGTAATTTATCACATCCATATTATCCATCTGCTAAATCAAAGGGATTACGATAGCAATGTAAGTTAGGCGATAGAGCTCGACACTATGAAAACTGCCTTTCTATTGTCTAATTTCAAAATCTATCGCAATCGCTTCCAGAATGTAATACATTGATGCTTCTTTTTGGCACAAATAAAAACTTACCAAAGAAATGCAGCAATGTGTCACATCCATCTGTCAAATGAAAGCGATTGCGATGGTTCCTGGTGTATAAAGACACTCGACCACGGAGATCGTCAAATCTCAGATTCTCTGAACCTGGTTGGCATGATTAAATCACATTGATTTAAATCATGATTTAAATCAAGTGATTTTTTGAATAAAATTCATTGATTAAATCAAATTGCCTTTTTTCTTTCCTATTTGTATAAAAATATAAAATTCTTAATTTTAAATAATTGATAGACACATAAAAATATATATTCAATGTAACTTTGTGGTAGAATTACTGCTTTACACTGTTTTTTCTTCTAAAAAACCGCCAAATCATCTGTCCTAATATTTAACTTTCACTAGGCATTTTTATTTTGAACTGTTTTATTGATCTTTACTTGTGTTTCTACGTCAAACAAAAGCGCGTTGTGGTTTCACGCACTATATATTAAGTGGATTTAAAGGGTCAAGCAAAAAATCTGTGATTTTTTATTTTTTGCAAAAGATCATGATTTTTTCCAACCCTGGCGCCGCGGGCAACTACACTAGCTAGAAGTAAGTATAAAGGTATATTTCAGGAAACTGCCCATTAAAAAAAACTAAGCGTTGCGTGGGGCATAGTTGAATCGCCGCACAACCTGGAGCGGAGCGGACCGGAGCGGCGCGCTCCGCAAACTGCAAAAACTAAGCGCGGGGAAGAGTTTGAATTAAATTTGGCTCTCAAAAGTAATCTTTTCTTTCTGACAAGCTCAGCGTAGGTAGTCGGTAGTTATAGGGCGTTCCAGTCTTTTGCCTAGGGCGCCAAGTTTCCTTGAGCCGGCGCTGCTCAGCACGCACTAGAGGGCGCTAGGGTAATGATTGCACCCGGGCGCTACATGAGCTAGAGACGCCTCTGCTCTGAACTATAGGTAAGTACGTTTGAACTGGAGGTAACTTCTTTACAATGTTAAGTGGCCAACCACATAATAGTAAATAAGTTATATTTACACTTGCAACCACCTAGCACCTCTTTCTTTAGAGTCGCTTGAACACTGGTTTTCAAGGTGTCGCTATGTTCTCAGGACTGATTGCTTGTGGGTACCACCTTTGTTTCTGACTAAATTACCATATATTTTGCTCCTAAACAGGATCTTTACACTACTGTCAAGCATCCTTCATCTACTGCCTGAAAGTAAACGTCGCATAATAAGCCTGTTCAAGGTTGTCCAAACAGAATCCTACAGTTGAAAAGAATCAGAAATCGCCTCTGCGGTCTTGTGGTTCGCTCACCCGTGTAGAACACAGGGGTCCCGGATGCGATTCCCAGGGGGGTACAATTTGTAATCAGTTTGGTCGGTAGGGCTTCTCAAGTCTGCCTGGCTAGCTACTAATCTTACCTTAGTCTGACGCCAGAACAACAATTTCAAAATGGTGGGCCCAACCCAGAACAGTCCCCCCCCCCTAGCTTTGCGCCGGAAGCCCTGCGTTCACGGAAAGAGCGCCATCTATCGAGCCTACAGGTTTTTGTCAATTTGAAAAGCCCTCATATTCTTTTATTATTACTTTACTAATATTAGCAACTTGCGTGGCTGTCACCACGCAAGTTGCTAATCACCCCAGTGGGCCCACTGGAGCTGTCAAATTACTGCACCGAATTAAAAGTCGGAGTATAGATCTATGTAGACAAAGACTTGTTTCACCACCTAATTCGTTTTAATGTTCTTAGGTTTGATAAGACTATTCGAACATGCCAGCTCCATCTTATCTTACCCTAATCTTAATAACTAATCCAAATAAAAATAGATACTTATTGCATTCCTTTCTCATGGTTCAATGGTGAATAACATATAAACTCAGCATTCATTTAAATGCAACTTTCTTTAAATAGGCTTGGTAAGTATTACTATTTCTTATAACCAAAGCTTCGGATTCAATGTGAAAAAAGTAAAGGAAGGGACTTTTACATAAAATCTTTATTTTGATTAAGTATAGGTACATTAATTTAATGAACACGAGTCTAAATGATTTAAAATTAAATTTTATACCATTTAGATTTGTGTACCAGTTTTAATTATCTACTTTTTTACCACTGGCTGCGTTGGCTTTTTGCCTTTCTTCTTTTTATTTTTCTTATTTTTCGGACTTACTCCTACATTTTTAACAGGCGCTTTCTCAGAAACATTTCCACCCTTTTGTTTGCTTGGTTTCGATTCTTGACTTGTGTCCATCTTCTGTTTATTCTTTTTATTTTTACGTTTTCTCTTCTTGGTTTTTGCATCTTTAGGCGATGTTGCCTCGACATTGGGTTTTACACTAAAAAATTAATAACATTATACACAACGCTATTATAATGTAAGTAATAAATTGATTTTCATCCCTTCTATTCGAAAAAATATGCTTTGTTCCTATATAAGTAGGACCAAAATAGCTCTTTTCTGGTAAGAACTTTTTAGTGGGAGGAAAAGGGATTTGAATTTAGAACATGTATCTTTCAAAGAATTCGAACGCCGCGGCCGGCTGGTAGGTATGTATTGACTGGCTGTATAGACGGCGCGGCGAGGTCGCCGCGGCGCGATGAAAAAAAAAACATAAGCGCGCGAATTAAGTCTGTGTTCTTGTAATTAGTACATACTTTGTTCTATTTTGCTAAAATAATGAGTTCTCCGTCGAGTTATGAAAGTGACAATGTATTAACTCCTGAAACAATAACTATAGAAGCTAACAACTTTGTACAAAACTTATTACCCACGAAATCCCGGGAAAAATATTTGAAGGCCTATGACAATTTCATACTATGGAAAAACAGAAAAGGAGCAAAAACGTTTTCGGAAAATATTTTTTTGGCCTATTTTCAAGAATTGGCTAAAACTAAACAACCGTCTACTCTTTGGAGTATATACTCAATGCTTAAATCTACAGTAAATACCAATAAAAATATTAAAATTGACAGCTACTCAAAATTAGTATCTTATCTGAAGAGACTATCCGAAGGATACAAAGCAAAGAAATCAAAAGTTTTATCCGGTCAAAACGTTGAGACTTTTTTAAATGACGCGCCTGATAAGGAATTTCTTGCAACAAAAGTATGTATATTTTAGTTTTTCCATTGTATTTTATATTACAGTGTTTTAAAACTTGTACATATTGTACAGACTTGTCTGATTCCTTTCGGTTTTGTTACAGGTAGTTTTAATATTCGGCATTCATGGAGCTTGTCGTGGTAACGAGCTACTGAAAATAACAGTTGATGATGTCAAAAAATACTCAGATGACTTACTGTTAGTGAATTTAACTGACACAAAAACAAAAATTGATCGGTCTTTCATAATTCGAGGCCAGTACAAACAAATTGTGGAAAAATATCAGAGCCTGCGTCCTTCTCATATGGCATCTAATAGATTTTTTATTAGGTATTATAATGGGAAGTGCTGCAAACAGGTCATGGGAAAAAATAGAATATCCTCAATGCCCCTAGAAATAGCTGTATACTTAAAGTTGCCCGATTGCAACCTGTACACAGGACACTGTTTTCGCCGAACGTCCGCTACGCTTTTGGCAGATTCAGGAGCAGACCTTACTGTTTTAAAGCGGCACGGAGGGTGGAAATCCAGCTCTGTAGCAGAAAGTTACATCGAAGATTCCATTCAAAATAAGGAAAAAACTAGCAGCCGCATCGTAGAAAATATTAAATTAAGACCTAAAGACAACTTATCCAAGCCATTGTCGCCACGTCCATCTACATCAAAGGATTCTGTACCTATTCTTGAGAACCAGTCAGATACTAAGATTACAAATACTCAAAATGTAAACGAATCGACAACAATATCGATCCCAAATAAAACAGTGACAATAACTTTTGAAAATTGCGCTAGTGTATCAAACGTAACTATAAATTTGTAATTATTTTTACTTTTCACGTGTCCTTTTTTAAATAAAGAACATTTTCATTAATTACATAAACACAGTCTCCTATTTATTTTCTCATAGAAAGGGGATGAAAAGTAGAGTATATGACTCGGGCGCAAAATATTTTTGGCGAGGGCGACATACTTTGAATCCCTCGCTACGTTCAGGATTCTACTGAAGAATCCCTCGCTACGCTCGGGATTCTACTCTAGAATCCCTCACTTCGCTCTGGATTCAAAATAGCGCCCTCGCCGTAAAAATATTATTTTGCTCCCTTGTAATACAATCTACTATTAAGGCGCGGTTGTAGTGAAACTAGCGCCGCCGCCACTACATTTATTTTTATTACTCATAAACCAAGTCAATATTTAAAAAAAGCTCATGTAATAAGCTCTTAAATTGTCTCTAATATTTTTTGAATAACTCTTCAACAGTTATCATTCATTCTGTAAGTTTTAAAACCCACAATTGCCAAAAGTGGCCACTTTGAGCTAAAATGAATTTAATAACTTACAGAAAGAATGAAAACGGTTGAAGAGTTATTCAAAAAATATAAGAGACAATTTAAGAAATTATTACATGAGCTTTTTTTAAATATTGACTTGGTTTAATAATAAAAAAAAAATTGTAGTGGCGGCGCTAGTTTCACTACCTACAGCGCCTTAATGTAACTAATTTAGAACCTACATACACTTTGCTTTTATAAAATAAATAAATTACCTATCTATTGACGAATTAGTCTGGTCATCTCTAATATTAAAGAGATTTTTCTTGAAATAAAAAATAATGACACCTTGTAAGGTGGAGCTTCAATGAGCAGAGAAATTACATGATTAAGTTTACATAGTCTTATAGTTATTTATGCAACCGTTGTACAATTAGGGGTATATTAAAACACGAATGTGCGTTTATCACACGAGGCGAAGCTGAGTGTGAGTAGTGTGACAATAGTATCACATGAGTGTATTAATACCTTTATGTAGGTACAATGGGCAACAGCGTCGCGTAACCAGTTAGCAACACAATTGGATGACACCCATGATATTATGAATCCTCTATAAAAGGATCTGAAACAGTTAGCTTATTGCCAACATTAAAACAACCAGTGTCATAGAGACCATAATTTCGAAGGTGTTGCATTATGAAATTTAGTACATCATAAAACTCTTTTGAATGATATAATGGCTACTATGACATTGGCTGTTATTTTGGAGTTGCATTATGAAATTTAGTACAACATTATAACACTCGTTTGGATATTATTATGGTTATTGTGACTGGTTGTTTTAATGTTGACATTACGCTAACTGTTTTGTTTCTGAAACAGTTAGCATAATGCCAACATTAAAAAAATATAGAGATTTTAAATCATGGGTGTAGAATGTAGATAAAATAAATTAAGCCTCAGTCATGCTAATACAAACTATACTTGATTTCCAAATCTTTTACCTTTTCTGGTCCACTGGTTTCTTCTTCTTTTTCGGTGGTTGTGACTCTGATGACTCTGCAGGTCTTTTCGATGGACCTTTTTCATTTTGTTTCTTAGACTCATTGTCCTCAGACACATCTCCATTTTCCTTAGGCTGTTCAGTATCCTCGTTATTTCCTGTTTCTTCATCTTCCTCATCTTTTACAAGTTCCGGCTGGAATAAAAATATATTTTTTAGTTAAATAGAGTTAGATATTATAAGTAAATTCTTTCTTCTTTATAAATAAAAAAAATATACTCACAATAACGTTTGAGAATTTCTTGAGTTTAGCTACAAAGAAACCATCCATGTTGTGAGTGTGTGGGTAAAAACGCCTTGTCAGTTTCAATGATGGATGAAATCTGTGTTGTCTGTATTTCACAAAACCTTCTGTGCCAAAATCAAGGCCTGTAGGGACCAATTTAACATTCCTTCTTTTCAGAGCGTAATTCACTACCCATTCATTTTCTTCAGGCAAAATAGAACATGTTGAGTAAACAATGTAACCTCCAGTGCTGGATTTTGCATTACAGCAATCTATAGCCGCCAGAAGCAGTTGCCTCTGCAGGTTGAAGCACCTCTGAATGTCTTTTTGATCTTTAGTTGTCTTAACACTCGGGTCTTTAGCAATAACACCTGTTCCAGTGCATGGAGCATCCAACAAAACCCTGTCAAAACCTTTGATAACATCAGGGAATTGTCTGCCATCGTAATTGCATATGACTGTATTAACCACACCCAATCTATGGAAATTACCCACAATCGCTTTTGTTCTCTCCTTGTTTGCGTCATTAGCGAACAGAGCTCCAGTATTTTTCATTATGGCTGCAATATGTGATGCTTTCCCGCCAGGAGCAGCACACATGTCTAATATCCTTTCGTTTTCTTGAGGAGCTAATGCCATAACAGGTAAGAAACTTGAAGCTCCTTGTAAAATATAATGGCCGGCTAAGTATTCAGGTGTAGCACCAATAGGCACAGTAGAACTGTAAACCACCAATCCTACTTTGCTCCATTTACCAACAGGGTCTAGATTAACACCCCTATTGATAAGAGCTTGAGCTAAATCCCTTCTTCTAGTTTTTAAACTGTTAGTCCTTATAGTCACTGGCCTGGCTGTTTCACTGGCCTCCAAAAATTCTACTAATTCCTGAACAGGAAATATCTGCATCAAAACTTCCATTAAAAATTCATTGTAGCTGTAATACATGCATAAATCTTTTAAGAGCAGGTCTGTATATTCACATCTAGACCTGCCTTCCTCTTTGAGTCTGCTCAAATCACTTAGAACAGCTACAACATCTTTAATTCTTTGTAGTACATCTTGCAAACTAGTTGGATTTTGTAACTCTTCTTCTGAAGGAAAAGCAAATACATCTTGTTTTGCAATATTCAGCTGCACCTCTTCATCAGCAAGTTTTTTGTCCAACTTTCGTTTTTTCTTTAATTTTATATTAGCCTTTTCTATTGGCAACATGTCATCATCTTCATTGTCATCATCATCATCACTTTTTTCTTCATCAGAGTCTGAATTGTAACCTAACTTATTGGAACTATCTGCTTCTTCATCTGAAGTTGCATCACCATTTTCTTTATCAGAATCTTCAAAGAGATCATCGAGAGTGCCAACCTAAAAGCAATGAAAATATTGTGGATTTATTAATTCCAAGTTTAAAACTATGATTTAATGCAGTGTTTCTCAATTAGTGGTACCCGTACTCCCAGGGGTATGCGAGGTGATATTAAGGGATAAACGCAACGCAGTAATCTGTTAAGGGCGGATTCGACCAAGAGAGAATAACTGTTATTCTTAGATAAAATGACCAGTTATTCGAGAGTAAATCGAAATTCCGTTTTACCACACACTATTCTCAGAATACTTTGCCTATTCAGGAATAGTCGCTATACCACCATTTCGCGGGGAATAATAGAGTTAATCCGCGAGTATTTTAATGGCATCCGCGTGCCGTATGTCAGTGACATTTGTTTGACATTTGACTTTGACCGCTACAGATACGTACAAGGCGACAAAATAAAGTTGACAAAACTTTGCCTTTTAAATAGTTCGTTTATAGAACAATGACAATTGGCCGGATAATACGTTCATTCACATATTCACTCACTAATGAAGGAATAAGAATCCCAAGAGTAACTTATCTTTGGATTGAATGGAAAAATTACCATTTCTTTACTCGAGAAAAAAATCGTGGAATAGATGTATTCTTGGTATAGTTATTCCCGTTTATATTGAAGTTTGGACGAATCCACCCTTAGTAAGATATCATAATTAGGGTTTGCAATCCCGCAGTATTTTTTTCCAGCTGGAAATTTGCGGGAAATTTGCCTTTCCAGCGGGATCCCGCTGGAATTCCCGCAAAATATTTAAAAATTCTTAGCCATGAATATAATAAAGCTATTACTACGGAATGTTTTTTTTATTAACTATTTATTAACAGAAATCAGTCAGGACATCTATAACATTACTTTTGGTTGTAAGTAACAAACAATAACAATACTGAGTCAGTTTTACTAACAATTAACATCAAATTTAATCGTTAACTTATACATGGATTATCAATAACATAAAAGTCTACTAGACTAGAAATTAAGAGATCAATTGCACTGCCAATATAATAATTAGTCATTGATAAGTCATTTTAAAGCACAATTAAATTGTTTGAGCATGTAAAAATAAACATATATAATAAATCAGAAATAACTTTGTGTTAAAAATCGAGAAAAGAAATCACAAATCATAAAAATAAAAGTTACCTTTTGTTCTGAAAATAAGAGCGTAAAAAACACATTGTATCAATTATACGGACATCTTATTTCATATAGGACTACAGATATAACCGGCGGCAGAAAATGCCCTCTCCGCTTCTCCGCTTCTACGCTTGTAGGGGTGATAGTGTTCAGATAATTGTGAACAAGGGACAAGTATTTACCTTTTATTCCCCTATTCACGTATTCAGTCATCTCAGCCTTAATATGTTTTTCAAAATTTTGACTTGTCGTTGACATTGATACATTGACTGTGTCACTTTTTTGTTTAATTAATTGCATTTCTAGTTCCTCTTTAAGAGATAAATTCCCGCGCGGAATTTACCGCACAAATGCGGGAATTCCGCAGTCCTTATTAACATGCGGGAAACCGCTGGAATGCGGGAACGCGGAATGCGGGATTGCAAACCCTAATCATAATGTTTGATTTAATATTTTATGAATCATTCCAGCCTGCCTAGCATGACTGATTTATATAGCGTGATATAGCATTTTATCGACACTCAACTGTCAAACTCCTTTGTCTTTTTGATAGTTAAACGTGATAAAACGCTATATCACGCGATATAAATCGGTCATGCTAAGCAGCCTGCAATAAGGGGTACACAGGTACACGAGTTTGAGGCTTTTCTTGGAGTGGTACATAGAAAAAAAAATAGGTAACCACTGATTTAATGTAAAGATAAACTTGTACTTGTACTAACCTTGTAGTTTTCCTTCTTCCCTGATTTCACCTCTTCTTGTTCACTTTCTTCTTCCTGATCACTCTCTACCTCCTGTTCGCTATCTTCTTCCATCTCTGAACCCTCAGCACTGTCTCCTTCTGATTCTACATCTTCAATTTTTTTGGGTTTACCTTTTTGTTTTTCAGGTTTACCTTTTTGTTTTTGCTTTGGCTTCAACCACTCTTTGTTATCATCTGTGAAACCTAAGGTAACACAAAGCATTAATTTGACCAATAATGACAGTAATTGAACAAAAAATTTACCTAATTTAATTAATTGTTATAAGACCTTTTTTACAATTCATGACCATAAAAGACCAACCTATCTTCTTATGATCAGATATATATATTTCTATTATACTAGTGACTCAGTGAGCAGCGGACCTCGCTCTATGTGCTATTTGGTAGGTTAGGTATTTTTTATTATATCTAAGCGAGATGGCGCTTGTAATTTTGAAAATTTTTGGAATGGGTGATTTTTTTTTGCAAAATTTAGAAAAACTGGCTGGACAAAAAAGTATATAGGTATAATTATCAAATCTGGTCACATGAGAATCAGTTGAGAAATACGACCTGTAGAAGAGAATAGACAGACAGACATATGATAGCATTTTTAACCGACTTCAAAAAAAGGAGGAGATTCTATGTTCATCTGTATATTTGTTTTTTTTTTTTTTTCACACAACCTGAGTCAGAGACACTTCGCGCTGGCTCGGTCAGCTAAGAAGCATTGTAAGATGAAAATAAACTTTTTTAGAATTAACGTCATAAATTATCAAAGAATGTACCTTGCACATCTTCATCTCCAGAGCTTTCATCAGATTTCTTTTGAATTACCACCTTCTGTTGTTTTTCCACAACATTTTTCTTCGCTAGTTTCAAGGCTTTTCTTTTCTCTGCTAGTTCAGCTCTTTTCTTCACTCGGCGAGCCGCTCTCTGTTTTTGTCTATGACTCAATTTCTTTCCTTCATCATCTTCCTCAACTGTGAATTGAATACAAATAAAAATTGAAAACTGTGTTGGAATTAGTTAGAAGGTCAAGGTTTATAACCGTTCTATGCACTATATGTTTATAAGCACATAAGAACATGGTTTAATACTAATATGTCGTAATAGTTCGTACTTATAAATCAAATTTAAGAGATCAATATTAAGTCAGTAATAAGAATTCTTTTGAGAATATATTACATAGTTAGAATGAAGATAATACGCACGTCAATAAAATGTACTTTATTATCAATATCATGTTGCATGTTGCAGACAAGCCGCATTCCCAAAACGTAGGTAAAAGTACTACGTTTTAAATCAAACTATATGATAATAGAAAGTTAGAGAAGATCAAAACGTGCAAAGGCTAAAATACATACGTAGGCCTTTTTTGAAAACAGGAGGTGCTTGTTTTCTTGCTTTTCGTCCAGGTCCTTTTTTCACTTTTTTTACTTCATCAAATTTTGCTTTACGACCCATCTTTTCTTTTGGTATGCTTTAAATGCTTATTTAAATATTTCTTTAATTTTTTATTCAACACGCCGCAATTGTAAGCACGTGTGAAACTCATTCACACAGAGAAAGCAATACTATAGGTACGTAAGAAGAGACGGGACTTCATAGACCAAAAAAATCTACGAAATGTCAAATCAAACATACCTCGACGTAGCCAACATAACGAATGTAAAACAATGTTTTGCCAACCTACAGGAAAGAAATAGATATTCTACTAACATGACACAATACTCTGTTTTTTAACCAGTACTGAGTCAAACAAGTATGTTAGAATTAATTATCAAGCACTTAACCTATGGGCAGTACTTTTAATTAAAAAACAGAGCATGTGTTCAGTTTAATATTAGAAATAATAACTAAAAAATTAAAAAAATATGTATTTCCCAAAAAAATCCTCACTGTCGCATTTTCACCGCACATTTCATTAATAATACATACATAATAATACAACATTGCCATTATAATAAAAAAATCAAAATTAATCCTCATCGTCACATTTTCGCCGATCAATTCATTTGCTCATAGACCATAATAGTGACCTGAAATAAGAGTTACATTAATATAAAATTACAATAATAAAAAAAATGAAATTTAAAATATTAATTATTACCAAAAAAAGTCATTGTCGCATTTTTGCTGAACATTTTATTAGCTCTTAGTTGTGACATGGAATAAGACAGATATAAAATTGCAAATAAAAAAAAAATATTAAAAAGATTTATTCCCAAAAAATTCGCATTTTCGCTAATTAATTCGTTAGCTCATAGTAGTGACTTGAAGTAAGAGTTAAATCAAAACAGATATAAAATTGCAATTATAATAAAATATTAAACTAGTTTATAATATTCAGAATTGGGCCAAGCCCATTTCTTACACCTAAAATTAAAAGCATCGATATCGATATTTTTATATGATGTAGCACCACTCTATTTTCCTGCAGATTATTTTTCTGACTAAAATTTTATTATTTCATTCAAATACCTACCAAAAATTGTAAACGAATTTTATATTGGTTAATGTATTACTCACCGAAGCTCATCTGAAGGAAATTTGGCCATAAAAAACCGATTTGTATCGTCTTTTCACGCCGATTTTAAACCACGAATTTCACATTTTACATGCTTCATTGTGATTTACATGTACTGCACCTTAACTTGACTATTAACAAATTAAAACATTAAAACAAACTTTTAAATATCACAAAACTATTATAAAACAAACTTTTAACTACCTACACAAATTAATTTTATTTGTTACAATACTTTAAATGTTGCCGCCATGTTTCTCTGACAGATGACCTATCATCAAAGAACGAGAAAGAATGAGGAAGAGTGAGACAAATATAGTCGCCATCAAAATTCGTGTCCGTTTCATAGAATCTTTTTTTTGTATGGATGTTGCGACAGACTGCTCATTCAAACCACAGACTAGAGATAGGTTAGGTTAGGTACAAACGTCGTCGTCGTCTCAGACGTCAAACTTCATTTGACAGATTGACAGGAGTTTAGTAGGTAGTGGAGTCATAGATACTATATCTATGATATAGGAGTGGAGTCAACTTGTACCTGGGTTGCGTTCAGGGGGCTTACCATCAGCAAATAAGAAACCGTTCAGTTCAAAAGCAGGCCTTAAACAGGACTGATTAAGGCCAGCTTTCATACAAACCGTTGAGATCATGGTACGAAAAAGTAAGGCCGTTCAATATAAGTCCTATATTGAACGGTCTTTTTTACGGCCTGCTTTTGAACTGAATGGTTTCTTATTTGCTGATGGTAAGCCCCCTGAACGTTTGAGCGCCGGTTGTTCGGTTGTTTTATAACTTGCTCTAAGGTTTGGAACGACCAAGAACTTTAAATGTCAATGTTCAATTTAAATTTAAATTCTTCATTTTCTATTTAGAATACTTTAAACTTTTCTTTATACTAAATCAAATAAAATCCGTTTTTTGAGGATTTACCATGATTATTTTAAAAATTAGACATAAAAACATCAAAAATACAAAATAATGTCAAATGACATTGACATTTTTTCTATAGACAAACGTCAGAGCGTTTTACAACCATCATTTTTGATGGTTGTTTGGTTGCAACGCTCTAACGTTTGGAACGACACGGTTGTGTCAACCGAACCTCACGCTCAAATGTTTAGAACGCCGTTAGAGCGTTCGGTTGTGCTTAGGTTGCACTCGGAGTGTAGGTTTGGAACGCGCCTCTGCGGGTCTACCAGATATAACAAAGAAATTAATGTTAACTGTAATTTGACAGATGTATGTGATACATTGCTACTTCGTTTTGGCACAAATAAAAACTTACCAAAGAAAAGAAGCAATGTATCATATCCGTCCATGCCATGTTCCTATTGAGAAATTATGCAAAAAAAAAAAAGGACGGGGGACAATGAGTTTCAGCGCGTGCGGCCGAAAGATTCGGTCGATACCTATTATGTTGTCTTCTTCTTGTCAATGCAGGCGGTTTCCGCAACTCGACGTCTATTGCGCCTATTTTGCGTTGGAGGGTGTGCGGCCGGATCACTCCAGCCAGCCCAGCTCAGCCAGGAACGCTCCAAGGGCTTTCACATTCGTGATCGCTTCCTGGACGCTGCCCGGCGAGCCGAGGTACCTCGCCCGGTAGGAGGCCACCCCTCTGCATTCCAGCAGTACGTGGGCGGCTGTTTCTTCTTCCTCCATGCATCCTCTGCATAAGGGACTGTCTGTGACACCTAAGTTAAAGAGATGTCTGTTAAATTGTCCATGACCAGTAATAGCGCCTGTTACCAGGCGAAGTTGCGGTCTGCACAGTTGTATCAGAGCCCTGGATAGACGAGCGTCCACGCGCGGTAGTGCGAGTTTCGCCTGTCTGCACGAGTCCAGCGAGCTCCAATTCTGTTGGTGTAATTCTAGTGTGTGTTCACGGATCTTACTTGCAAACCAACTTGTCGGGATAGGCGCCATCGGCTCTGGGCCAACAGGCGTCGAACCAGATGCGCGCCTAGCCAGTTCATCGGCTGCATCATTTCCCCGCGATCCACTGTGACCTTTGATCCATTGGATAGTAATAGTATTAAGTGCACCTACTGTATTTAAGGCATGATGACACTCAAGTAAAAGGCTCGATGTGATGCGACTGCCCTGGAGAGCCTGTAGGACGGATTTGCTGTCAGAGAGAATTAAAATGTCGCGGTCTTTTACCTCCCTTGTTTTGATTGCCTTAGCCGCCATTGTTATGCCCACGCACTCAGCCTGAAAGACCGTGTTGTATGAGCTTAAGGGGAATGCAATTTGTATGTTGAGGTCCTCTGAGAAAACACCCGACCCTGTACCCGATGAGGTCTTGGAGCCGTCAGTGTAAATCAAGAGAGCCTTATGTTTTTTCTTGGAGCTGATGTCATCTATCAGGTGTATTCTGTATTTTTTGTCAAAAATGAAGGTTGGCTTAACTTTGTCGCATGCTGCTTCAATAAGAGGGGTGTTGAGCCAGTCCTCCAGTAGTCCTCTGAGATGTTTTACCCTCTCAAATTTTAGAGATCCCAGTTGTTTTAGTCTTAACGCTGTTTTGGCTGCCTCCTGTTGGATGTGGAGATGCAGTGGTGTTAGGTTCAGCATTACCTCTAGAGCAGCTGTGGGAGCTGTGCTCATGCATCCAGTGAGGGCGCAGCAGGCCTGACGTTGTAGTCCTTGTAGCTTTTTGGCTCCAGTGGTTTGGGCGGCTTTTGGCCACCATACTACAGATCCATAGCTTACCAGGGGTTTTATGATCGTGTTGTATAGCCAAAGGAATAGTTTGGGTGCTAGGCCCCAGCGTTTACCAATCATCTTTCGGCACTGCCATAGGATGACGCTGGCGGACTGCGTCTTGTTCTCCAAGTGGCTGTTCCAATTCAGTTTACTGTCTAGGATTATGCCTAGGTACTTTACCTCGTTAGAGAGTTGTAGTGTAGTTCCAAACAGTTTCGGCAGACGGAATTCGCCTACCAGGCGTTTGTTTGTGAACATTACCATTTCCGTCTTCGTGGGGTTGACGGTCAGGTCGTGTCTTTGGCACCACTCCTCAACCTTCTTCAAGGCTGCTTGCATGGTGTTACAGGTTATGCCAGCCTGGTTACCTATACTTAGTATGGTAATGTCGTCCGCATATCCTATAGTGTAGAAATAGTTAGAGTTAAGATGGGAAATCAGGTCGTTCACCACCAGGTTCCACAGAAGTGGAGAGAGCACACCTCCTTGGGGGCATCCTCTCGCCACCAGGGCCCTTTGGCCGACGTCCCCTGATACCTGTACCGTTCTGTTGCGTAGCATATTCACGATCCAGTCTATGAGTTGTTTATCAACACCGTGTCTCACTAGTGCTGCCTCGATGCTGGTGAATGTTGTTTTATCGAAAGCGCCCTCTATATCTATGAAGGTGCCTAAGCAGATAAGTTTATTTTGGAGAGCCTCCTCTATCTTACCGACTAGTTGATGAAGAGCTGATTCTGTTGATTTTCCAGCACTGTAAGCATGCTGATGTTTATGTAGTGGGAGGTTGACCAACGCTCCGCTTCGTAGGTGCCATTCACAAACCCTTTCCATAGTCTTCAAAAGGAAGGTTGTGAGGCTGATCGGTCTGAAAGCCTTCGGATTTGTGTAGTCGGGTTTACCTGGTTTAGGTATAAACACTACCTTAACTTCCCTCCACAGGTGCGGAGTGTATCGATGAGCCAAGCAGGCTTGTAGCAAATGAGTGAGGACTGGAATTACTTGCTCCTCTCCCCATTGTAGTAGTGCCGGAAAGATGTTGTCCGTTCCAGCCGCCTTGAAAGGGGAGAAGCCCTTAATAGCACTTCTTACCTTTTCAGGTGTTATAACATGTTCAGCATAGCGCCAACAGTCTTCAGTGGGTTGTACAGGCTGGTCTTGCCAAATTACCTGTTGTACTAGTTGACAATCTGGGAAGTGGGTCTCTATCAGGATAGCATTTGTCTCCTCCGGGCAGCGCGTCATCGTGCCGTCCGGTTTCTTTAGGTTGCCTAGCGGGCCAGGACCCTGGTTCGACAAAACTTTCCTTACCCGATTTGCCTGTTTGGTGGAGCTTATCTCATTACTGAAATTCCTCCAGGAGGAAGTCCTCCAGTATCTGATTTTTCGTTTGTATTCAGCTTTTGCGTCTTTGTACTTGTCCCAATCATGGTCGTTGCAGGTATTCATTGCTCTGTTTAGCCTTTTCCTCACCTTCTCACGCTGCCTTTCAAGCTCCGGTCCCCACCATTGGTGTTTTCCGGGGCCCTCTGGGGCAGGAGTACTTAGGGGACAGGCTTATTATGTTAATAAATGTATTATTGTGAGATTTGAGAGAAAATTTATTTTTTTTATTTTTATCAATAAAATAATCATCCGAGAGGTACCACAATGCCACACATAATCATAATTATCGATAAACGCTGGGAACGCGTGTGTGCAGCACTATTCGGTTCGCCATGTTGGCACTTCTATTATTTGACGCAATTTTGACTTTTGTGCTAAAAAGGAGGCACTTGATTTTTAGAATTGATTCCATTTTGCCATTACCTAGTCCCTTCGAGCATCGCGGCTTCGTACCGAAGGGAGGCGCCTTAGCGATTAACTCCATCCAAATTATTCTGGCATTTTTTGCGGGGGGGGAAAGTGCACACAAGTGCAGTTCCGCACACTCACATACAAAAACAACACTGTAATGACGACACTCACATATAAAAAATAAAACAAAACAGCAAAAATTTGTGTACGGATGAGTCACACATCAAAATATGACACGTTTTTGACATAAAGGGCTGGGCTCAACTGTTGATGCAGCAATATCGATAAATTTCGAAAAAGGAATAAAGGTCAAACATGAACAAACTCAAACATTTTACTTCTATTTGTATCAATCTTTATTATTATAAATTACTATATCTTGTAAAGTAGGTGTACATATCAATAATTTTAATATGAAAAGACAATCAGAATTAATATTAAATAACAAGTTACCTACTAACGCCATCAGCTAACCACCTGACATGAAATTATGATCGCTGTATGAGTTTTTTTGATCTATGGTTTTTGTGTCTTAATAGGTACAAATAAACCTATTTTTTGTCTTTTTGTGAATTTCTTCATGTAGAGCAAAAATATAAGGTATCAAATGATGTGATGATACTTAAACAGGTGATAGTGTTGCTTAAACTGACTGCCTTGATCTCTACTTAAAACTAGTTTTGAGTCTAGTTTTAATATTAGAACGGTGCTTGATCAGAGCTTTAACAAACTAAACTCAAACTCAGATCACGCTAATTTTAACAGTGTTTGAGTACTCGACTCTCTCTATTTAAGTAGAGATCAGCACGCGTAGCATGAGCAAACGGGACTCTTGTCTACGAAGACTTGCTTGTCGGGTCCTCTAAATAGCACAGTTTGACAGGCAGGTGGGACTCGCTCTCAGATTTTTACAATCTTTTAATGTCTTTTTATTACAAATATGAATTTTAAAAGGTAACATTTTTATTTTAACATCAATAAACGTCGAAATTATCTAAAATGATCCGAAATAATTTAGTTTAAACATGATTCTTATTTTAAAATAAGTTCTAAGATAAAGAGACACTCAAGAGAGCGTTCACTTCCGTAGACAAAGCTCTCTCGAGCTCGAGAAGAAATAATGTTGCCAATAGTAAATAATTACCATAATTGCCTTCGTTTCTCATAAAGTGCTGTTCCTTTCTATACATTTCACGACGCAAAACTTAAAACTGAGTAAAATTTAGCTGTATGGGTATAGATTCGCTTGCCTTTCTTTTATTAAGATAATTTTGAACACACTTGTTAATTTAGTAGTCTGTGGAAACTGACGAGAAAATTACAAAATATTGAAATCAACGTATGAAAATAAAATGTTAATTTACGTTTTTAAATATTAAAAAATTTAAATAAAAAAAATCTAAGGGTAAAAAGGGTGATAATATAAAGAAACAATATTATTGTATTAAGCAATAAATTATTTAGAATTATTTATTGTTTTATTTTTTTTTTATTAATATAATTTACAAAAATATAAAAAATAAAAAATTTAATACTTAGTTAGTTACTACACTTAATAAATATTTTTTTATTTTTTTTATTTTTTATAAAAAAAATTAAATCAACACATTATTTATTATTTTTCCTTTTTTTAGCTGCTTTTGTCTTTTGTGCTGTAACTTATCTTATTACCTTAATAAAATCAACTTTTATTTGTTTTTATTGCGAAATTTAGATTTACATAAAATAATATACGTAGAAAACTCTTTCTCGACCTTCTCGACTACCCGAAGGGTAGTAGACAAGTTTCTCCGACTCAACTGTCAAATTAATGTCAGTTGAAGACAAAAGTGGTCGTTTGTCGACTTTTGACATAAGGCCACGACAAAGAACAATGCGAGTCTACTAGTGTAAAAGTGCGAGCATGAGTATCTCGATCTCAACCCGACAAAAGTGACATTTGGGTGTAGACAAGCCATTGTTCTGTGAGTCGAGACTTTTCTCGAGAGTGGTCATGCTACGCGTGCAGCTGAGTCTCAACTCAAGCTTTGTTTTGGAATCAACATGGTGCTTGAGACTAGATTCAGTAATTAAGTAGAGATCAAGTGATTAGAGTTCAAGCAGTGCTTGAGTCTCGTCCTATAATACGGGCCTTAGACTGAACAACTTGCTCCAAGGAACCTAGGTCGAAAAACGATTATTTATGCCTTTCCGTCAGCTGACTACTACTGACGTAGGTTAATATCGTATAAACCAGCTAGGATAAGCGCCGTGACTATTTCTCGACATTTATCTCACGATGTCTGTCGCGCACACATCATCATGTCATGCAAAAATATCGCAAATGAATTTGACGCAGAATCAGTGCAAAGACCAACATTGACCAAAACTTTATCGACAAACATTATATAACGGTAACATCACTAAGTTGCCCATCGGCGAGAACTCGGATTTATCTAGCGACAGATCTGAAATTTGTACGGACGAGCCATGGACTAGCAGACCCGATGTCACTGAACAAATCTGACAACTAATCAAGAATAAAATATACGAATTTAATGTTTAAATGTAAACAAATAGCAATAATACGATAAAAAAATACTTTCATGTGAAATGTAACACCGTCTTTTTGTATACTTGATGTTCCAGACCTCTTTTAACAGCAAAAAACTCATCAATTCGACATTTTAAACACAGCAGCGTTCACATGCGCGACTGGACTCGGTCTAGAAAGAAATCCGGGCGCAACTGGTTTTACTAACGCGTATGCCCATTTGGGCTTGTACTTCGGCAGAGGGGAACGCTTCGTATGGCTTCTCTTTCTGGAACAGAAGCCCGTCTTACTCTAAGCCTAGTCCCGTCTCTTAAAGTTAAAACGTAGTGATTATTTCCTGTGATTGACACTGGCAAAAATTACTCCCTGAAGAGGAGTAGATTGCCATAACAAAAATAAGAAGAAGACGAAACCCACCCGCTGTCTGTCAGTGTCAAGTCAAACTCAAAACGTTCGACGTCAAGCAATATGAATTGAATAATTAGTTTATTTCATCTATAATTTCGTAAACTTCGCAAAACAATGTACTTGGACTTCTTCTGAAGATGATGCAGTCATATAATACTCCAAAAAGATAATTCTGATAATTTGCTGATAATCTGATGAAGATAAGATGGCATTAACGAAGACCTATTCAGCTGTTCCTCGATTTTTTTTTCCAAGGCCTAGATTATTTTGGTGAGTCAATAAAAAATGATAAAATGTTCTATTATTACGGAATATTTAAATTGCGTGTGATTAATTCAATTCAATGTTTCTTTTCTCTAGTTTTCAGGGTCATTACGTAAATAGACAAGGCAATGAAATTCACGGTCACTGTCAAGGGTTGGAATTACAAAAACGCACTTTTCTCGATTTTCCTAAACAAAATCGAAATAGAGAATACCGTGGAAGGCAATTAGTTGGGTAAGTAAAGCAAATTAGTGTGATTCACTTATATGGAATAGAATTTTAATATTCCTAACTTATTCAGTTAAGTGGAGCATGAATAGATAGACGAAAACATAATTTGCATAATTTTGTTCATTTGCCACTGAGCCGGAAGAAATTGGTTGGAATACTAATGTCATGTGCTTGCTCAATATCATAATAAGCATAAGCAAGATAAGCTAACTTAACCTGCCTAAAACATTTTATCATTTTTCAGGCACACAATGGAACAGATGTTTGAAGTAGTATCAGATGTTGAAAATTATCATAAATTTGTACCTTGGTGCAAAAAATCTGTAGTTCTACTTAAAACTCCCTCCAGATTAAAAGCTGACCTGATTGTAGGGTTTCCACCTATAAATGAAAGCTATACGTCACATGTAACACTAGTTAAACCACATTTAGTAAAAGCAGAGTGCATGGATGGACGGTTGTTTCATCACTTGCTCACTCTATGGAGGTTTAGTCCTGGACTGAAAAGAGAACAACAATCTTGTGTAGTGGATTTCCAAATAACATTTGAGTTTCGATCTGCCTTCCATTCCCATTTATCCAATCTGTTTTTTGATCAAGTTGCTAGACAAATGGAGGGTGCTTTTATTCGAGAAGTAGGTAAGAGGTATGGCCCAGCCACAATGCAGCCTAGGAATTTGTTACTCAACAATCATGCTATCAAAAGTTGACATCAAAGTGATGACAATAGCTGAATTCTTTACCAACCTAAAAAGTAAAACAATGAGGTGGACTGTGTTGTATTAAGTAGTACTTTTTTACCACTTTCTAACATTAACAATTTTATTTGAAAAGAATGTTTTATTTAACTCCTATGATACTCATGGTGATTCATTATCATCATTCATTCCCCTTAGTCACAACTCATCGACCATATTTTATAATGAAGCTAAACAAGTTTAAATATTTTTAATGTGATAAATGTAACCTGTAAATAATATTTATTGACGTTAAAGCATCCTGAAGTATGGATTTTGTTTACACTAGGAAAATAAATGTTTGACCATAAAAAAAGTTTTATTTACATTTGACCACACTGTGCTATCGTTACAGGTATTTTAGGCTTGTTGTTTGGCCCTGTTGGCACATTTTCAATCTTCCTCATCACTAATAATCCATCAATTACTCTTCCGAATACCACATGCTTATTATCTAAAAAGTTGCACTTAGCACAAGTTATAAAAAACTGGCACCCGTTAGTGTCTTTACCACTGTTTGCCATTGAGAGTAAGCCTGGTGAATCGTGTTTTAAAGCAAAGTTTTCATCTGCAAATGTGCTTCCACCATATATGCTCATTACTCCTGTGCCATCACCCTGGAATAATAAAAGGATACCTTTTATGGATGACCTGGAAAGACTTTGTCTAAAATTACTGATGCAGCCGCCCGCAATTTTGTCTGCGTGGAAAGTTTTTTGCTATCCCTCACGAATGTGCTTTTTTCTGGATGAAAGGTGCCCTATGTCCTTTTCTGTACCCCTGACAATGTGTACCTATGTAAAATTTCATGATGATCGGTTCAGTAGTGAAGTGAAGGCATAACAAACAAACAAACAGACTTTCGCATTTTTAATTTTAATAAGGATATTCAAAATCTTATCTATGTAAAGTAATAAGCTAAGCTTATTTTTAAGATGTGACTGAACTCTATCAGCGACAGTATTATATAAAAATTATAATTGGGAGATAAATTATTAATCTCATGATTCAATTTAGTGGATCAGGAGTTTGTTGTGAGATAATGTTTACAAATAAATGCCTAATGATAAACAATGATAATTATGCATCAATTTGAATTTTGTGAAAAGACTTGATCTTTGTGAAAACTGAACAACTGTTTATTAGGTTATTTTTTTGTTTATAAGATATAAGTATGGGTTTCAATTCAACCTACTTTCACTTTAAAACCATGCAATGTATGGTGTGTCACCTATTGGTTAAATAATATATCATACTTACATTAACAAAGTCACCACCTTGTATCATGAAATCTTTAATAACTCTATGAAATGTAGCTCCTTTGTAACCTAATGGTACACCATCTCTTCGATATTCTCCTGTACAAAATTCCCTGAAGTTTTCACTTGTTTTGGGTACAACATCGGCAAAAAGTTCAAATATCATGCGTCCAATCTCCTAAAAATAATGGTTTTAGTGTAAATTCACTCAAATTGTTATTAGAAATTCCTTTCATTCAATACAAGTAATAAAATTTGTTTGATTTGTACCGGTCTTAAAAACAACCTTAAAATAAAAATAAAAACATTCAATACCGTTGTTCCTACTGTTATATCAAAAAATACAACAGGATTATTTGGGTTTCTCAATTGAGACTGTATTTGATTCCAAGTAGGCATTTTTATGATGAAATTAATTCAAACAAAATCTATTTGTGTGTGTGTTATTTTATGTTGAGTTACTATACTACATTACATACCTACTTACTATAATACTATAGATAGGTATCTACCTGACATTGACATTGGGTACACTCCAGCAGGCTAATCGCTGGGTCACCGATTTATCACCATAGATTTGTGTCAATGGGTGCATTCCAGCAGACCAACCGCAAAGTCATCGGTCACCACAGTATACATTGAAAGGAATCATTATTTGTATTCTAGTTCAATAATAGTTTTATTGCATGACCTGAGTGGTGCAGTGGTCAACATGCCGCCTACGACGTAAGAGGTCCTAGGTTCGATTCCCGGCCGGGCAGAAATTGAAATGATGAATTTTAATTTCTGTGACGGGTCTGGGTGTTACTATGTATAATAAGTATATATTTAAAAAGTATATAAGTAGTATATCAGTTGTCTTTGTCTAGCACCCATATTACAAGCTTTGCTTAGTTTGGGGCAAGATGGCGCTGCGTGAAATTGTCCAAGCATTTATTTATTATTTATTTACTTAAAACTTTCTGTGGTTAAAAATGTACTCTATGATTAAGATGTACTCTATAGCGATCGATGACTCATTGATTAGTCTGAATGCACTAGTGTCTTTTAAGCCGCGATCTTCCGTTTTCCACAGAAATTCCGCCAACGTCCCGTAATGAGAGATACACGATGATTTGGGGTAAATGCTCGGTAATTTTGAAGTTTTCCTTCCTTGAGAGTTCTCTTTCAGTACCTAGGGAAAGGACAAAGACAAACACAAAACGTCACAATTACAATTGGTACATAATAATAATATATAAGTTATAATATACTAAACTACTAAAAATAAGATAGATACAATGAAAATTATTATTAGCTATGATATTAAAGTTTTATATTATGTCGTTTTATATGTTTACATATACACAAAAAAGCCGGTTTATCAGAGATTGAGAGGAGGGTATTAAGGTTAGTAGGTCGGGGAGTGGAGGCTGGGAGTTGGTCGTATAGCGAGGGATATTTCTGGCAGTTAAAGATAATGTGGTCGGGACTACCTTCCTCAAGACCGCATTCGCATATAGAGGTATCCAGTATGTGAATTTTAAAAAGAAATACTGGTGTGGTAACATGTCTAAGGCGAAGGCGGCTTATAGTCGACACAGCATATTTGGGTAAGTCACGGAATTTCCAAAACCAAGGCTTACGCGGAACTCCAACCTGTAGGCTACGATAGTGGCGACCTATAATCCTAGAATTACGCAGCCATCTCTCTTCCCATTCTGACTCAAGCTTAGGCCTAGCTAGCTGGAGGATATCTGACGAATAATTTTGCAACCTTGATGGATTTCCAGTGTGTGTAGCCTCTTTGGCCCACCCATCCACTACCTCATTATCACGTATACCACTGTGTCCCGGAATCCAGGCTAAAACAATATCTATGTTTTGAAGGTGACACTTCTGAAGCAAACCTTTAATTTGTAGGATAACCGGAGCAGGGGATTTAGATCTAAACTGGTTTGCCGAAAGGGCTTCCAAGCTACTTTTGGAGTCGGTGAAGATAATACTTCGATTCAACTGGTGGGATAATATGAAGGAAACCGCTTCTAGGATGGCAACAGCTTCACCCGTGAAAACCGATGCTTCTTTTGGACATATAAAGTTAAGAACAATGTTGTGTTTTGGTATCCAAACTGCCGCACCAACATTACCCTGTGAATCAGTCTTAGAGGCATCAGTGTAGACTGGCAGCCATTGCTGCCATTCTTCACCGAAACGCTCCAGAAACTTATTGTTTGCTGCGGGATCATTTTTCCCTATACCGAAATTCAAAATTATATTCGGGCTGAAGGTAAGGGCTTCATAATTAGTTTCAAATAAAGGGTGAATATCAAATTTTACTATAGGGTGAGATAGGGACGATAATTTCCTATAGCTGTTGACCATCCTAGGAGGGATTTTGATGAGTGGGTCTCCAGCTTCCTCATAGGCTATAGAGAAATTCTAAGCATGCCATATTTTAAAGCATAATAGCAGCAATCAAACTTCCAGACATAATAATAGCAGCCACCATAAGCTCGTTACCATGAGTTGTTTTATGTGTGCGAGCTGGCGACACGTGTCTACAGCTTACACATGCCGTTAAGGCAAACCAGTGAGGTTTTAGACTATAGTCAAAAAATTTAGAGCCTAATTGCAGCAATAAGATCCAAAAAAACCAACCATCACACTCAAATACTCTTGAAACTACGAGCATAAAACTGTGTGCGAGCTGGGGACCCGTGTCACTGGCTTGCACAGCTGTATTTTCGTAATTATTTAAGCTACGATTATGTAATATACCTCAAAATTTTCAGCCGAATTGCAGCATTAGGCTCCAAATTTTTCAAAACTTTAACTCGAAAGGTTTTTGAGCTACGAGCCGATATCTATGTGTAAGCTGGGGACCCGTGTCACCGGCTGACACATGGTGAATTGCTGTAACTGTATATGTAAGAGTTTCGTTTTAAAGATCAAATGATATGTTATAATTGCAGCACACACGAGGCAAAATTTCAAATCTCTGGGCCTCTTAGTTTCGAAATTATAAGCCAAAAACCGTAATCCCGCCAAAAAATTCAAAAAAATGGCTCGGAAGCGGCTAATCGCGCCGTTGCCGTCCCGTGCGCTACACTATTGCAATCGAATTTGCAATAGTGCGAACGCACGGAACGGCAACGGCGCGATTAGCCGCTTCCGAGCCATTATTTTGAATTTTTTGGCGGCTCTAAATTTCTGACTATAGTCTAAAACCCTAACCTCACTGGTTTGCCTTAACGGCATGTGTAAGCTGTAGACACGTGTCGCCAGCTCGCTCACATAAAACAACTCATGGTAACGAGCTTATGGTGGCTGCTATTATTATGTCTGGAAGTTTGATTGCTGCTATTATGCTTTAAAATATGACATGCTTAGAATTTCTCTATAGTCTATGAGGAAGCTGGAGACCCACTCATGGGATTTTGTGGGTCCAATATGAGGAGCGAGGTATAAGGTTGGACAGTGACTGAAGGAGCAAACAAAGAGGATGGGACTTATATTGAGCAGTTTTAAATACAAATCTATCCGAAAGATATTGACGTCTAAGGTCTAAAGGAGGGTCAACGCATTCGACTTGGAGGGAGATGCCAGGTGAAGATCTCATGGCGCCTAAAATTATTCTGAGACATTTAAGTTGTATTTTGTCTAGTTTGTTGAAACCCTCTTTGTTGCAGGGTTCCAACAGAAATGATCCATAGTCCATAAGGCTACGGATAAGGGCATTATAGAGGAGTTTCAGGGAGTATTGATGGGAACCCCACCACACCCCGGAAAGTGATTTGAGTATATTAACCCCCTTTTCACACCGCTGAGCTATGTCATTACAGTGAGAGGTTCCTGAAAGTTTGGAGTCAAGGGTTAGGCCCACATACGCCGATTTCGGGTTGGAAAATGAAGAATTTGTATCGACATTGACATTTAAAGTTCTTGGTCGTTCTAAACCTTAGAGCGAGTTATAAAACAATCAAACAACCGGCGCTCAGACTTATATTGAACGGCGTTACTTTTTCGTACCATGATCTCAACGGTTAGTATGAAAGCAGGCCTTAAGCAGTCTTTTTTACGGCCTGCTTTTGAACTGAATGGTTTCTTCGTTCTGAACGCAACCTAGGTTTGGAACGCGCCTCAGCACTATCAGCGTGATTCGGAACGCGGCCCTAGTCTGTCTCATGTGTCTGTCAATGTCAAGTGTCAACACTGTCAACTCGCTGTCAGTCAGTCAAAAAAGAAGGGAACCGCGGTTCGCGACCGCCAAACAAAGCCCAAAAAGAAAAAATAAATTGTTTGCCTTGCTTGGCTGACGGACTTGATGTTGTTGGGTTGTTGCCTTGATTTATTTATTTGTGTGTTTGTTGGTTTGGTATTGATTGTACCTACGCTCTTGTACGTAAATATTTTATATACGCCGTCGACGGCGTCGACATTCCCTTCCTTCCCTTCAAAGGAATTACACCGGAGAAACCCAACAATATATCCAGAGGAAAACGCGAGGATGACGAAAGGAATTAAATAATTAATGAAAACGGTGCAGTGCTACAAATAACAGATGTACTACAGATTCAGACTTGCTGAATTGAATTTCGCTACTCAAACTCATGTAATAAGTACAACTCGTCACATAAGAAAACACTAATATAATATAACAGGTATGTAGTAGTAGTAACCGTCCGTGTTGATAGGTACCATGGGCGATATAAAAACACAGAGCGTTGATTACTACGAAATATTAGAGACCAATCGAGACGCTAGTGTTGAAGATCTTAAGAAAAGTTACCAACGTCTGGTCTTAACATTACATCCGGACAAGCGACAACAAGAAGAAAGTGAATCTTTTTTACTTCTGCAGAAAGCATGGTCTGTTCTTAGAGACCCCATCATGCGTAAGCAATATGATGCCGAGCTCAGCTGTCAAGAACATTCTGAATTATTGATATTTGAAGCCATATCCCTTAAAGACATGCAGTTTCATTTGGATGAAGGTATTTATACTTACAGTTGTAGATGTGGCGGCACATATATTTTGGAATTAACGGACTCTATGCTAACCACTGTCATCATCGGGTGTGACGAGTGTTCCTTTTCAATTAAGATCAATTTATGACCAGAGTGCAGTAACTGAATCTTTTATTTAGTAAGAGATTACTATAATAGGTACTAATAATATAATATTTATCAACAACTTTTGCATTATGTTGTTTTTGTAGTTAAATTAGGTCCTTACCTATTAAGTTGCTACTATTTTGTTTCATGCTCTAGAACTCATAAGTTACCTAATTTAATTGATTCAGCAGTTCCTTAATATTTTGTTAAATTATGAACAAATTCTTTAATAAGTACCTACCTATTTAAATTAAACTATAGCATTTGGGTTTATTAAATAAATTTATTAAGTAGAAAGATAATTATTGTAGTTGAGTTGATAAAATAAATACAATGTTAAGTTAATATGCCTCTATCATTATTCTTTACTGAAGAAAATCAATCAATCCCAAGCACATATTTTTTCCACATCTATAATAGGTACTTAATGCATCCGCTGCGTAAAGCGTGATCCCAGCGTGGGGCGACATAGATTAGAGCATCAAGATATGGATTAGAGCTTCTTTGATGCACTGCAAGCATCTGTCCGTCAGAAAATCAGCAATCTAAATTCCCGCGCCGTGTACCGCTTAACGCAGCGGACGCTCTTAAAGGTTAAAGTTGAGCTAAGGGCGGTGGTATATTGCAGCAGACCCATAAAGAAATCACAAAAAAGATCAATTTTATTCTCTTGCCATGGACTGTAGTGTACATATCTGTATAATTCTAGTCTTTTGTCTGTGTTGCCAAAGTGTTGGCCTAAGGCTGACCCCAGACCTACCGGTTTCATTCCTTTGCTTTGTTTGAGGTGCGCTGCGTTCAGAACCTACGCTCCGAGTGCAACTTTACGCTCTAACGGCGCGCGGCGCGGCGGCGTTCCAAACATTAGTGCGATGCGTTGCAACTTTTTAACAATCAAAATTGGTCGTTGAAAAACGCTTTGACGTTTATCTATACAAAAATTGTCAATGTCATTTGAAATTATTTTATATTTTGATGTTTTTGTATCTAAGTTTCAAAAAGATCATGGTTGCTCATCAAAAAACAGATTTTATTTGATTCTGTGTTTAAGAAAGTTAAAATTATCCATATTCTAAATGGAAAACACCTACTAATGACATCTAAAGTTAAACAACAAAATACAAAGTCTTGACATTGTCAATTTTTGTATAGATAAACGCCAGAGCGTTTTTCAACGACCGATTTTGATGATTAAAAAGTTGAAACGCACTAATGTTTGGAACGCCGTTACAGCGTAAAGTTGCACTCGGAGCGTAGGTTCTGAACGCACCTCAAGCAAAGCAACGAAATGAAACCGGTAGGTCGGGGCAGCCTTAGATGATCGGACCACAGGAAATAAAGGCACGTTAAGCCATTAGGTCCCATGGAAATTTTTTTGCTATGCCACGGGAACAATACTTTTTTTCGGGATGAAAGGTACCCTATGCCCTTCTCTATACCCCTGACAACGTGTATGTAAAATTTCATGATGATCCGTTCAGTAGTAAAGACGTGGAGGCGTAACAAACAAACGGACTTTCGCATTTATAATATTATTATTAAGGATAATAGGTACTTTTTTGCACATAACTTTATAATTCAGAATACAGGTAGGACTAGAATTTATACTTTATAATAAACAAGAGTATTTTTACTAATACCATTTATTCGTGGTTAGAGCTAGTACATAAATATATAATTTTGACATGGTAAAATTATTTATCTTATTATGGTTAACTTGTTAAAATAAATGACTAAATTATAAAGTTCTATGGTAAATCTAATATATTTTTTGTACAATTTTTATACATTTCAATAGGTAAAATGAAATAATTAGTGCAGGAATAAATAAGTAAAGAAGTACTAGCAACATTTCGATTTCAAGTGGATTTGTTTTTATACGGGATGTTATTTTAAATACATGCCATAACTCAGAAGCTGTATGAAACTAAAATGTAAATAAAAGGGAGAAAAACAAATTTGTTAAAAAATACTAATCAAGTAGGTACAGCTTGGCCATAAAGAGTTGAAATTAAATAAAATGGAATTAAAAAATTTCAGTACAAAATATAGTCAGTGTTGCCAAATTATTCGTAATTTTGACGTACCTATTTATATAAATAAATATATATAAATATTTGACAACATCACATACATTGCTCCGATCCCAAAGTAAGTAGCTAAAGCACTTGTGTTATGGAAATCAGAGACAACGGTGGTATCACAAATACCCAGACCTGAGACAATATAGAAAAGTTCATTTTCTACATTGACCCAGCCGGGGATCGAACCCGGGACCTCAAGAGATGGTGACGCCTTGAAAACCGGCGTGCAAACCACTCGACCACGGAGGTCGTGATATATACAGTGGTGCCCTCAATTTTTGTCAACTCTTTATGGTCAAGCTGTAAACCCAATTTTTTGTTCCATATTTGGTATATACTATCCACTGTGGGTTATCGTATCGTATGGCACGCAATTAAATTGGCATCCTGTATTTATTTTTTTCCTAATGTACAAGATCTAGGTTATCACAATGCAAAGTATTTTTCGTATATTTTTCTTTTCACAATTATTTACTTCATTGGCAAGAACTAAATAAATAAGCAATATAAACATTAAAATTCATAACTTATTTTATTTTATAGGAAATGAAGAAATAGAGAGATAAAATAGATTATTTGCCATTGTAGAAAATGCTAAGCGGGTGTTATACAAGAATAGCAAAACTGGCGTTTAATGTATGTTTAATTACTACATTAATATTTATAATATTATCACCTCGTGCGATGTTCTTGAAACACGGCAGGGTAGTAATTTTGTCACGACGACATCACGGTGAAATCTCCCACACTCATTGAGATTACATCTTTTGGAAAACCAATTAATTGTTGTGTTCAAACTAACTAATTATATAAACGGCATACACAAAATATTTACACATTGTGCACACTTTTGTACTTTAAAATAAGATTCACATTCAATATGCGAAATGTCCAATAAGTAGTCAATAACCATACACACTCTGCTAGTATGTTTTTTCCGTATCTTGTTCGAATACGCTTTGACCGAGAATCAGCACAGTCTCACTTTGTTAACACATCTGTCCATGAAATTCTTCTTCCTTTTTGTTTGTGTGGCAGCGTCTAGAGGCGCGGGCAAGGAAAGCTGCGTGTGCGTTTGTTCGTCAGCATCTAATATGCCCTCGCAGCTACGGCACCTACGTGAAGTTTTCTCTGCCTCGGTGTAGTCTATGTTGTCACTGCTTTCAGACAGTCTCTCTGGCAGGCTATAAAGGGATTTCTCTGGGGATGTGGTCTTGGATGTGCTACTACTAGATAATTGATCACAGCTTTGTGATATTGCAGACAAAGCTTTTTCTAGGGATGATCGGCGGCTTCGACGTGGTCTGGAAAATAAAATGACTGTGAGTGAGTACATAGCCCATGTTGCAATTGCAACCCACCCTACTAATATTATAAATGTGAAAATTTATGGGTTTGGATGTTTGTTCCTTAATCACGCAAAAACGGCAGAACAGATTTGGATGAAATTTGACACATAGATGTTTATAGCCTGGATTAAAAACATAGGATATTTTGTTATCCCGTTCAAAGGTTCCCTAGGGATTTTCCTAATGTCCACGCGGACGAAGTCGCGGGCGAAAGCTAGTATCTGAATATGTTCGGAAAATATAAGTATTGTTACCGAATAGGCGGCAGTGCGTGTATGGTTGACTCTAGTCAATCTGCTTTATCGCTACCTCGGCTCTCGCAAGAGGCCATACGTTGGTAGTTAGGTGGCCCTCGCCCTATGGTAGCGGTGCCAGGAGTTTGTACATCTCTGCTCCGCAGTGCTCCTTCTAACCGATTACTAAGATTCGACTTGCCACGGAGAAAACTGAAAGAGTAATAAAAAACATGATATATTTTAATTTTCGCCGATACATTATGTACTTTCAAATCTGATTACAGTAAGTAGGTATTATATTAAAACTTCAAAGTCGATAATCTTACCTTTCAAGTTTCTCTACACATGCGTCTTGGTAATCGTGAATCCACCGAACACCATTGAAGTGGCACACTGCATGCATATCTGTAGGAAGATCTTCAACTTTCGGCCATTCGAAGTTGTCAATTATTGGTACGATATTGCACTGTGATTCCAAAGCGGCGACTATTTCCTGTTTGAAATAATATTTTATTTAGTTTTCTCTTAAATAAAACACGTCCTGACTTATTAATAAACGAAGAATAAGGCCCTCTTCTCTTTTATTGGCGCAGCATCGGTACGACATCAGTATGCTTGATATAAGCGGTACCGATAGCACACCGAAGGCTTACAGCGTTCCTTATTTTTCGATGCAGCACAGCAGCAGCGGCGCGACATCAGTACGGCGCGATTCTGTACCGAATCTGTACCGTGCCGTGCTGATGTCGACAAATAAAAGAAAAAAACTAAAGTTTACACCTGTTTTAAGCATAAATATTGCTGAGCAATATTATCTACTCCTTACGTTTGACGCATAAACTTAATATTCCACTCGAAGTTTGAGGACTCAAAGCGTCATATACCTAAACGAACTTTTTGGTTAAACTAGGTGTAAACTTATTCTTCGTTTATTAAGGCAGATCGATATAGTGGTTAAAGCCCTTACCCGATGAACCCAGTCTTTTTGCTCATTGTCTCCTATGCACCTTTCTAGAGCATTCGGAGTGAGAACTAGCAGGAAATGTTTTGCTTGTCTTATGCTCTGTAGAAGGTTGTTATCAAATTTGCCAGCTTCCAATCTTTCGACATCAATGAATACAGTGAATCCTCTTAGCTGGAGATGTACTTTTAGCAAGCTAGCCAACTGGGAACCATTCGATCGGCGGTAGCTTACGAACACGTCCAAATTCTTCTCCATGTTTTCTTCTCCTTTGCTCGGAAGAGTGCTTTCATAAGCTGTAACGTAAAATTTAAGTAATATAGGTATTTTTTAACTTTAAACTTCAAATTGACTATTCTCAGCGAAGAAGAAGCATTTGTAGGTTTAGGAATGTGGGTTTATGTTAACTTTTTGTTTTAAATAAAACAACATGCTCGTCACATAATAGCTTTAGTAGGTAATAGTAGTTTAGCAACAAGTTCATTGTTTCGTTAGTATAGGTGGTTGGTGGTTATGATGTTAGTAGTTATTTATACATCCATATAGTATGTACCTCTAATGGCATTTAGTATCCGGAGGCGGTGTATACTATTGCCAATGCGGCATTCGTTTTCTAACTGTTCATCACTAAGCCCACGAAAAGATTCCTTGTCAACGCCGGCGTTTAGCATCGAGTATGTGTATATAGTATACTCTGGTCCAATACCCTGAAGAAAATCATTCAAACTACTTGTGTCACGTGAAGTGTAGTCTGCCATTTTTTTCAACTGTTGAAGCTCTCGAGTGAATCTAAAAATAAACACAACTGATGAATGTTTGTTGCTATTACAATATTTACAATACAGAAAACAGTAAATACTTTCAAAAATCACACAAAGACAAATCATTGTAAATAGATAAATATACCGCGTTAATTGTTTTTGATAATTATAATAATTACCGTTTACGTTTGATTCCATTCTGCAAGCCTATATCTTCTTTAAGATTTTCTTCTGATATTTGTAGTAATAGATCGCCGTCAACTCTGCTCTCATAAAAATTGGTTGCGTACTCCGAAAACCCTATTTGCTTTACCCATTCTCTAACATCTTCTATTGACCAAAGAGGCACTTGCTGAGACAGTTTGTGTGGTACTTCCTCTCCGATCAGTCTTAAAGCTTGTGCCGCGTATTTAGATGCTACAGCATTAGGACAACTCGCTACTTTTTTCAAGGATTCTGTTACTCCTATTTCTCTAAATATGTCGGTGTTTCCTTGATGCTTTTTAATGCCAGCCTCCATACAGAAATGAAACGCTGCTAGGTTCCTAGCTTCTTCTCTCTTAGAACTCAACACCGGAACAAGCCTTTGCAACCAATTTTTGCTTTGGCCGTGAGCATGAGCAAGGTTTGATCTGGCAAATTCGGACGGGTTATGTGACGTTACAAAAGGTTCTACTAAATCTAGAGTACCAGATTTTAGGACAGCTGCCTCTATTTCTTTGTTGGCTACTAAGACGGCAATCGCTAAACAGGCGTAATATTTGATATTATCATCGTTGTGGAACGCTAAAGGAAATAGCCACATCGGTACTTTTCTCTTTATCATTGCTTCTTGGTTTTCGGCACCGCCATAGAGAGAAAGATTGGCAAGAGCTGTTGCACAGTGTCTTAATGTTTCGACGTCATTCTTTCTGCATTCAAACAAAACTGCATCTAGACCTCCCAGTTTAATAACATCGCTACATGTGCTTTCGCTGTGTTTGAACAAGTGTTCCAGAATTCCAGTGCCTATTCTTGAATGATCAACTGAATTTGCGTGCTTTGTGCAGACGCAGGCTACATTCACAACTTTTTCGAGACCATTTTCTACAACATGAGCTCTATTCTCTGTTGTAAGGCATTGCTCAAGAAGTTTAGCTGATGAGAATTGCAAATCAGGGTTACTAGATTCCAAGCAATTTGCCATTAAAATGTCTAGTCCACCAGATATTCTTAAAGTGTTGCAAAGCGAATATCCAAGCTCATGTCCGTAGGTTGGTACAGCCCATGCTCTTCTTACCATTTCGTTCAATTTGTTAAAATGTTGTGATGCATTTTTCATATCCATTTGATTATTCTTTAACGATGTAATGAAAGCATTCATTCGTGACGAATATTTCTGGATAACAGTTTCAACATCAGCTTGATTTGAATTTGAATTTAACCTGTCCATATCATCAAACGTTAGATTAGTGAGATCTTCGTCACCAGGTTTTAAAGTTCCATTCAACATTTGACTCATCTGAAACAAAAGCAAACAACATAAGAATGTCTAATTGTGGTTTATAACAAGAATGGTTTATTACAAATATTTTCGTCACGGCACAGGTGTTAAAAATTGCTATTATTTTAATAGTGTACGTAAGACATTTTGTACCTGGGAAGAAAGAAGTGTTGACTTAGTCGACATATTTTTGCTTGATATTGTCATATTAGACTGCGCAATGCTTGAGTGTTCTTTGTGGCTGAACATTCCGCTCGATGTGACAGTCTGTCGGGCTTGTGCGGAGGCCATTGCTTTCTTCTCCGCACTGAAGGCTTCTGTCTGAAGTCGTGAGCTGCACGTGGACATGTTGTTAGCTTCTTGCGCTGTCACTTCCCCTGCTCTCAGTGATCTCTGCTCCTAGAATCACATTATCACCAATAAATATTTTGCCGAGAAAAGCCACATTTATTCTAAACACTTGGATAACGTCGCGACACATTATTTCTGGAAAATTATAACACTATGTGACCTCCAAAAAAATGAGCTCCTTATCTCTCAAACCACAACAACGTTTTGGCACAATACATTTACGTGATGAATCACAAAACAAATATTTGATAATTACAGCCATGGCGATACGTAATTTGGGGCGTAAACGGCGTTTCGAAGACATTTGGTACGACTGAGTTTCGCGACAACTTCTCCCGGAATGAAATGTGCTTTATATTAGAAATCCAGTCAACGTCACTACTCGGATTATACATCCCATCGTTCTTATTGGATATAGGCCAATCGCGAGTATTTCAGAACGGTTGTTTTTTTAGTAGGTTCGGGTGGGGAGTTTATATAAACATGTTATCGTTCACAGAACTTACTACCGAGCGATTCAAACTCTCACCAAAGGATTATGCGACCGAGGTGGAAAGCGTGACAGGACACCACGATGAACCGGCCACGGTGCCGACCCCCCGCCCGCAGACATTCCGCTTCTATATTTAAGACGGACTATTCGTGTACTTGCGCGCGCACGCGCATTAATTGACTTCCGTATGTGTTCGCGCGCACGACGGTCAGGCACTGACTGAGAGGAGCGTGGTATGGCACAAACTGCGATAAGCGGACGAAGATAAATGAGCTCACCGCCCTCAATGATCCTCCACGACGCAGCATCCTGCCTGCTAAAGCTACTATGCGAGCAGCCATACTTAGTTTACAACTCCCATGAGCTTTTGTACGCACTTCGGTATCTTGAATGTTAGCGTGGCAAGTAGCCGATCAGTACTGCGCGTTTTGGGGTGACGGTGTTCAGGCAACGTTCTAGCTAGACTATCGATCTGTCGGGCTACGCGAGGTCACGTCCTTCGGCGCGCCTTTATGGCTCCAAGCAAACGCTTGCTAGCTTAGCAATTTTAACCGTTGTTGACCTTATCTTGTACGAGTAAATATACGAGATTGATTTCACGATCAGGATGGTAATTGGTAACGTACCATGTTCAACTATTTTCTAAACTTCAGGGATACTAGTTAGGCACAAACAAAGCCTCTGAGAATTTATGGGATGTAGTAAATTTTGTAAAAAAAGTAAGTATAGCTTTATATTAAAAGAAAATAAAAAGTTCTTACCTGAAGATAGGCTGCATTTTGCTCAGCTGTAAGGCCTTCAGCTTGTAACAAACGATGGGAGGCCCCAGCGGCGCTGCGTTCCGCATAATGTACATCTCCATGTTGCAATCGACGCATTTTTGCACTATTAGCAGCCGATCTTGATGCACTGTATCCATCGGCGACAACGCGAGTTGAGCTTGCGGATGTTACTCTAGCTGTGCTGTATTTCAACTCGTTAGCGGTGTTTGAACCAACAGATCCAGTGCTAGCCGTCAGCAAAGAGGGCTTCTCAACGATGGGAGGAGGTGTATCAGATTCAGGAAAGGTTACCAACGGCCCATCAGCGGCTAGTTCACTCATATCGCTCATTTCACCGATATCCCCCATATCACTAAGGTCTCTAATGTCCAAATGCTGTTCTGCCAAATCATCTTGATCCACAATATTCTCCATTGAACTTCTTAATCTGTAATTATTACCAAATAAAGATTCGAGATGTGTTGCAATGCAAGGTAGAAAGACTAATAATGAAACAATAAAAGATTGTTTGCTTTGTGTTCACTTCACACGTCTTTGTAATTTAACTGAAATTTATTTGGGAACATCTCTGAGAAACCGTGTTGTTGCTATTGTTTGTCGGTATGGTACTGCAAACATAGAACGGGGAATAGGCGGGTGAGAGTTGGCCGTTGGCCAAGGCCACACAGGTGAGTAGTTCTGACCGCCTGCGTTATGTTATGTTATGGCATACTTATGTACATAAAAAAGTCTTACTGACCGTCCTCCAAAGTTTCGGGCTGCCGTGTTGCTCAAGTTCTTCATTTCAGATATTGAGCTCTTCAGTTCTGTAAGATCGGATTTCATCGAGCTGGCTTTCATTTCCGAGGTTGTCATATGTTGAAGTCGCTGCGACGAGCTCTGCACACGCTGACTCGTCGCTGCACTGCTTGAAGTCGTGCTAGAAACCATCTGTAAATTAGTAAAAAACAGTTTTTTTATGAAATTACCGTGGCATTAGATAAATAACTACCACACACAACACTGATGATATTCTGAACTAAAACTACACGTAGTATATGTATGTACTCCATAAAATATAAATTTAAGTAAGTACTGACTTATTATCCTTTTGCGATTTCAATGTAAATAAAAACAGTAGCCGTCTTCTTCGCGTGAAAACGTTATCTAGACTAGGAGTGCTCAGTGCCAATGCTAGAGAAAACCGTAAGAACAGGCGTCACGCGTCTTGGCGCAACTACGACCGAAGTAAATAAAGCCAGTGCTATGACAAAATAGGATTACCGAAATAACTTCGCTTTTTTATATTTAGCACTGACAATTTGTTGTAGAATTATTCAAGTATTGACAGCGCGTATAGTACATGAGGGAGGGAACATAATGGCGCTTACGTTGTTAAATTTTATTCAGTCAGTAATGAAGAATTAAATAATATTAATAGGTATCTTATAAATACGTATTTAAAAGTTCGTCTTTCCCTTCCATCCACCTCCCAACCAAAAAATGGAGCAAAGTGTGTCTATTTTTCGTAGTTAGGTACAAAGATTGTTGTGAGTCCAGTTACAATATCATCTGGAGATAATTCAATGAATAAGTAAATTAATAAAATAATAATTAATGACCATGGCACGACAATTAATCTTCCTGTTGTCTATCTAAGTATAGTATTTTTTTTCCAAGAAAAATAGTTCAAGATTTGGCAACAGACGTCGTGATTGAGAAGCAAATCGAATGAATCATATCGCGTGGGTGAGATGCAACAAACCGCGCCCTTGAACCTCGTGGCCAAATCTTGGAGTTTCGTGTCGTTACTCGTTACCGAGATATTTGTCTGAGTTCATGCGTGGGCGCGTGGGGGACCCAGTGCTAATTCTCAGTTTGTATTCTACACAAATTCCACAAAACCGCTATGCATACAAAAGGGAAGATGTTTAAAAAGGTCCATGCCATTTGAATATTCGGTAAGATGAAGGGTTATAATGGTGGGTGGAAAGCACGTTTACTCATTGTATATGGCAAATTAATGCGGTCGTTGTCTTTGTTTAGTATCTTCTTTAATTTCATAATAATTATCCTAAGTTTCATAAGTATTCAGCGTAATTAATCAATGTTTAAAGCTAAGATACTATACGATAGGTTTGATTGAACTCTAGCAAGCTTCCTATTATCCCTCTCTACTTTAACATAGGTAGTAGGTTCCTGTGTTATTGAAAGTGAATTTAACGAAACACCAGTTTTTCCGCAGAATTCTGCGGAAAAACTTCAGGCAGGTTTTGGGTGCAAGAAAACTTAATTTTACTATAGTTTGATAGGTAATTGTTTATAGATTGTTTGTAAAAGTATTTTACTTAGCCGTCAGCAATGTCATAGTAATTAGGCCGATATGCAATTTAGTTGGCTGGCACTGCATTTATTACTAATTGACTATCTTCATAAATTATTTAATTTCCCGTTTCACTTTGCGTTCAGGAATTGACTTTTTTTTAATAAAATTATACGAGATACAGTGGTATTATTTAGTTATTCTCAGTAGGTATCAATACGTTTATTACTTTTATGATAATCATAATAAGTTATGGGTAAAAAATATTTTTTTTTGTTATTATCAATAGAAATAAGTAGTGAGACTCGATTAGTGGAGATTTTCATTGCGATGCGAGCACATAAGTACATTGTTTACCTACCACTACCACCATGTTCCGTGTGCCATCCAGCTTATAAATAGAGTTGTTTTTTGATTTAGAGATTCTGTCTGATTTTTAAAAGATGCAAGTAAGTAGGTAAGCATATAGATATTTGTTTGTATGTACTAAAATAGTTAATCAGACCTCGTTTCTATACGACCGACAATAGGCGTCCCACGCCTATCGGCTTGGGCTGAAGCGTATTTACAATTTATTTATTTTGCCGAAACTCGTTGGGCGAATTCAAAATAAACTGGACATTTAATGAACCGACCGAGGCCGATACCAAAATAACTAGTTCCTATAAATAAAATCAACACTTCGTTGATCACATAATGCTTATTTAATATTTAACGTTGTTAGTTAATGCGTGGAGATATTTAACTTCAAGTAACATGTTCATATAAAAGAGAACGTCTTGGACTTGTCTTGGATGACGTATCGTATGTACAGATAATCTATGTTAAATGATTCGGCGCATTTTTTCTAAGGCATTGTTATTTTCGCCAGTCACACTAGATATATACCTAACCTAGATTCCTTTATTGGCGTCATGATGATTCTGAGAGAATGACTGATTTGATACAATGGCGATATTATATCCAACCTCAACTACCCAGATCAATCACCTTTTTGATTATTTTCCACGATAAAAAAAGAGATTTGAGTAGGTACCTACCTAAAAACAAAATGCTTAGCTCTCAGCGTCACCAAAAGAGTCTCATTATGATTTATGTTAATTCATCATTCGTTCTTTACGGCAGTTTAAAATTTTGGTGACGCTGAGTATTCACGAGTTAGCCTCATAAGGAATAAACCAAAGTGTTACCTGTTGAGCAGAGCTGCTGGTGACTTGCGTGTTGAGGCTCTGGTTCTGCCGGGCCAGAGAACTCTTCTTGAGGTTCTCCATAACGGAGGCGAGGTCTTTCGCGCTGCCGTTGTGCTTCAAGCTGTTGCCATCGAGTGGAAGCTGCAACAAAGATATTTGGATGAGTTAACAAGTCTGGTAACATCTTTAGATTTTCGCGCGTTTTCTAAATTAAGATAAAAAACATTTTTAGGAATATTAGCAAAGTTTTATTGGATTATTAATTGGGTTTTTGATTTGATTTATGTATTTTCCGATGTTTCAAATAAAAATTCCAATCAAAAATACAAAATAACTGGAGTAAAATCGCATCAGTATCCGTAAAAATAATTTTATTTATATCTTGTTACGTTAGCTCACATACATACGTTAGCACACATACAATCGTTAGCAGCTGTAGTGTTGCTTCTGAGTCTGATGATAGTGAATAATGTAGAACGCAAGAGCACTATGGAGGACACTGAGGTGCACAACGACTTCGGTGTCCGGAAATTAAGTCTTTAAAAAGATGATTTGACTGTTTTACTTTAGCAAAAATCACCCAGGTGTTGTTGATCTTGATAAAAAAACAAAATAAATGGAAATTTTTGGCATGCAACTTGTAAGTATGATTTATTATTAATCAACAGAAAATTTAATTAGTCTTCTTACAATAGAATCGTAGAGAATGTATTAGATAGCAGTTTGTGCTTTCTCATCCATGTTAATCTTGTTATTTATTTGCAATAAGTTAGATACTTTTTAAATAGACGAAGTTTGCTGGAGAAAAAACATCGTATTAATAAAATTCATAACTTTTGATGCTAGGGTACCTACATTGAATTATTAACTGAGCCAATTTATTCACGTTTAAGTTATGTCGATAAGCCGCAGTGCAACACGTGATGCATATAATTGTAGGTAACAAATGTAAGTAGGTACGTACCTTCGTATAGTTCTGATTAAAGCAATTACTGCCTATGATAGTTTCAAGCTAAACATCCATTTGGTTATCTACGCAAAGACAGATATTGCTGTAAGATGTGATTTATGACCCATATTTTGATTTCACTTGTAACTTCTAAGAAAATTTAATAGCTTCGAATTCAGCGCAAGGCCAATAGAGTGATCCATTGAACCTGTTGAATAGGGTCAAAGGAACCACTGGTATCGAATGATGAGTCACTGGAGAGCCCGGCTATCAATCAGCGACACAGCTCACGCGCTTGCGTGTCGAGCGAAATGTATTGCATAGTGCATAATGATGAGCTAACACCACATCCGCGCTACTAGCAGTTCACTTACACTGGTGGAATTGAATAGTAGCTAAACAAAATTATGTTAAGTCAATGGGAAAATGTTTTTCCCTCAAAACATAACACTTACAAATAGCAAGCAAGTACATTTAACTAAATAAATAGGTAACATATTTTGACTAGGGCTATGACTCCATGTATGTAATAGTACCAATCTAAGAAAGACTTGTTTGCGATACCTACCTAGGTACCCGCAGACCCCGCAGTCATCAATTCAGCTGTTAAAATGTCAATCACAAGGCGTCATCAATTACCGCAGATGAATAGTCCCCTTTAACATCAGACAATAGACGCTAGATCATGTGTCAAATGCGTAGGCGCATAATTAAACTTCAATATTTGTAAGGGCTTAATATTTACTTAACAATTGATCAATGCTATGTAGCATAATTGGTTAGTGCATTGGGCCGGAATCCTAAGGGTGCGGGTTCGAGTTCCGTCTGAGCTGCTACGGGTGAGTCGATTTTTTCTAGTATTTTTCAATTATATTAAGTAACTTAATATAAAAATAACATTGTGAATGCTAAAATCTAAAAATTCAATATGTAACGTCAAGTTATACAAAACTGCCAAAAATCTCCAATTTGTTTTGAACTTTAATGTTCATTTACCTACTTATCTAAGTTTAAATTTAAATTGATTGAACTTGAGTACCAATGTTGTGGTAGTTCAGCGTGCCGTTGACTGTACTTATAAAAAGGAAAAGAGTAAAGTGCAATTGGCAAAACTACTTAATTGCCGAAATGTTAAATTTTGTTTTAACAACCACATCACAACTGTGGATGGGTAACGATTTTGGCGAATCACAAAGCCACGCATCACACTCCGTCATGCAGATTTATGTAAGTTAATCGCCTCTGTGGTCTAGTGGTTCGCCCACCCGTGTAAGACGCCGGGGCACCGGATTCGATTCCCAGGAGGGAGGTAGAATTTGTACTCGGTTTGGTTGGTGGTAGGGCTTATTTCAAGTCCGCCTGGCTAGCTACCACCATCTTACCTAAGTCTGACGCCATAACGACAATTTTAAAATTGTTGTGTTCCGGGCTCCGGCAGTTAGAGGTAAGATAGCCCGTTCCTCAGTGATGAGGATTCCGGGTGTAGTGAGTGTGCATCCACCTTCGGCCTTATCGTCACTTAACATCAGGCGAGGTGAAGGCCAAGTAGTATCCCGTTGTGCATAAAAAACGTAGAATAATCACGTGCGTTGTGTATTGTAATCCCCATGCGGATTTATATACAATTTGCACTTAACGTAAAAAATCTACAGTCACAAATCTTTGCAGTCACTCTTGCACTAATTTGCGTGACAGTGGAGATCCTTCTTATGACGTCGCCTCTATAGAGATGAACTCTGCTTATAAATTATAATATTATATTATGAATGGGCATATTATTACCTTTTTTATTTCAATCGTATTTGTCATCACTTGGCTTTTTATCTTATTTGTTTCTTATGCAAGAAATAAGATTATGTGTTAATATGAGTCACAAAGTCACAAGAAGTGGGTGTTAAGAAAATCGAACGAAGGAAATATTCATAAGGCTGCAGAATTAAATGGCTTGTGATATAGAGTCATCATAATAAATTCTAATTAACTTTGATTGGAGGCGTCACTGAATCCTTATCAAATTACATGAGCTGAGCATCACCAAACCAAAATTATGTAATCATTCATAATTAAAAAGGAAATTGCTGGAGTTCCTACCTATAGATAGTTCTGCAACAATTCGTAGCGCTAAACACATCGAAAAGTTTCAGAATAGGTAGGTATGTGTAAGTACTTATGTATTAGTACCTGGTCTACTTATGTAACATCCTAACCTATTTATTGAGAGTAGCAGTTACTTCTGCCTAGTTATTTTGTAGGTAACCTACATTTTTTTTGCCTCCTAATGCCCCGCTGTAACACACAACCTAATACCTACTAACTATGCATGGCAAAAAATAAATAGAATCAATGTTGCTGGTCTAATCAAACGCGTTCGTCGTCGAATGACGCTTACTGACGCGAGTGACGCTGATGTCACTCCCGCGCCGGTCATGTTACGTCATCACTCGCGTAATCATTTTGATATGACACGATACGATATTTTTGTACACACGCTGCAATAGTTGAACGACACTCGTAGAAAACTAGAAATTCACATGTGCTCTAATCTTAATGAAATCGGAAAAACGCGGAAAATGCTTACTGCAATTTGAAATTGAATTTCCATTTGAAACACCTACCAGTAACTGTAAAGACCGCTACCACTAGTGATTCATCGAAAACTCACGAAGTTATTCTGAATTCTAAAACACTATGGCCTAAGCTTGGCGTTGAGTTCAAGAACTTTTTCCTTCTACTGACGACCAAATATTTTGTTTTCTAGAAAAAAATGAGGTTGCATGCTCTTTTTTCACAAATAATGACATCACAACAGTGATTATTATATGGATTATTACGTATGTTAAGTTCATTGATAAGTAAGTCTATGAGCTATCCCGAGTCGATGAGTAATAGCCGATGCAGACGGATCATCCAACTCGTTACTCGCATAACAGGGTCAACATTTTGTGACTCACGGTACGTTGAAGTGTCGTCACGGGTTGCGTTTTGTTTGGTCAGCTCAGCAGTTATGAGGCTGACTGAATTAATTAATTGTATTGTATTTGCGAATTTGCGGACTTCACTGGAGTGCGTTTTGATAACGCAACCGTTTGTTGATGTTAGTGGTTTGTTTTCAATATTTTTGTGACTATCTATTTAGTTGCGTGAAATAAGTAAACAGCGTTAAAACATGAAGTTGAACTTAGCACAGTGACAGAGCCGTCCGAAATTAATATAATTTTATTAGTAATTAATGAATGATTTGTTATTTAAGAAATGATTTTTAATTTTATACTTATACTTACCTAATGTGACTGTTGATAATTATTTTGATTGAATTATATGTAATGGGTCTTTGTTACTTGAAATAAATGCATTATTATTATTATTATTATTAGCAGGTGAAACAGATTGTTGTGTAAAGCCATATTGATGAAGGTATTTGGGTGAAAACTTGATAAACCTGAAGTAATGTGGCTGAAAATATGAAATGTATAATAGAGTACAAACAGTGGTAGAGACAGTTAATCACTCACATTTTTGTTTAACCTTTTATAAGGTCGACTTAAAAGTCAAGAGTCGATTTAAGAGTTTGAACGCTTCACAAATTGGCTACGAATAAATGAGAATTCGTTTTAATGTACCTGTACTACCTACTAAGATTTTATTTAAGCAGGTATCTATCTATAAATACCGTCACCAAGTCTACCTACTACTACTGTACTGCACCTTACTTGCAAGTTGCAATGTAACGTTAATAGATTCTAAAATAAAGCAACGCCATTTATAATTTAATGCATAACTGGTTTTACGTACAGCACTCAAACTTATCATACACCGATAGACAAATAAACAAATATAGATCGTTTGGACAGTGGCCTCTCCATTTTCCTCAACAAGTTCTGATAATTACAGCTTATTTGTTTAGCATTTCCTGAAGAGGAATTCGTATAGGCTACATTTACGAACAGTATGGAACATGTCATTTAACAAGAGCACGATATTCCATCAAGTTTAATAGGTAATAACTATTCACATCACTTCTCTAAGTTTACTTCTGAGAACAGCTTTCACGATTAGCTATTCTTCGTCCATTTTGAAATTGATTAGATTTTCTAGCTGTTGCACTCCATCTAAAATTGGACGTTGTCGTTAAAGTGTTTTAGAACTAACCTTCCGTGCAGGGTTTTGGTAGAAGGCATTAAAGTTTGCTGTGCTGGGCATGCTATGCACCGCCGCGAACTCTGCATGCTCGATTAAGAGACGTATTTCCGAAGTTTGGCGTGCACAATCGCACGATTGAAACCCGGCACAAATAACATTATCTTTCAACTATGGAGAAATATCATTAGCATGCGTTAAGCCGGTCTAGTTGACACGATCAAAGCGAACCGTTTCTAACAAACTCGTCTTGTTAATAGCTAGTATCATAATTTATCACCCTTATCACTTTATGTCTTCAAATCTGTCAGTGAGATCTTTTGAACTGTCTGATTGTTTGTCGTTCAGAATGTTCAGATGATGCCAAAACAATTTTTGAGATCTCTATCGCTTGTCAATCTAGGATGATGGTGTTATTTATTCCATTTGATCTATCGGTTAAAGATAATTCTTACTGCAAATTGTTAAAACTTTTTCTATTCGTAGCTTAAAAATATATAAAAACGTAGGTTTTAAATCATAGATTTCCAGAATCCGCTCATCGTACTTACAATAGTGCCAGTTTTAACAGTACAGAATAGAGAATAATGGTTTTACCTTGTGTTGCGCGAACTACTAGAACTTTAGCACTGTTGGTAATGTCTGTGTAACATGAATATCCGCATATTGGAACTTCCAGAGCATTACGAGGCTGGCCGTTATCAACTGAGAACACTGTCGATCACTTATCGTCATCACATTCGTACCGTCCGCGTGGTTATACAGATGAACAAGTATTTGCGACGCGTGTCACTGTGGCGACGGGTGCGGCGTGACTGCCGGCCGGCCGATCGCAAACTTAAACTGGCGACCACAATGGGCTAATTAGAATGGCGAGTGGAGCGGGGAGTGGGGAGCTCCACCCACGAACCTTCGCATCCGCTTCATGGACAACTTATGATGAGATGCTCTGACTGATCTTATCAAACATGCCGAATCAATATTGACATGCGTGTCCGCAATCAGTAAATATGTCAGTTGGTCTCGCCAAAGTACTCGTTACTGTTACGGCACTTTACTTAATAGATACCTACCCACACATTGTTACTCAACACAGCCCTCCGATGTTTGTAAACAATTTGGATAATTACATAATATCAATGAATCATACCTTTGACATGTTATGAGACTAGTTTGATTACAGGAGAACAAGAGCGCTATCCAGAAAACATATGAACACTGCATGCCAAAGATGCCAAGACATGAACGCCCGTTTGGGACAAAACTTGGGTTGATATGAGTGTTCCAAAATTTGAGGCAAAACGAAAAGCAACAAATCCATTTTCTTCGGGTGAACATAAGTGAAATTACGACTCGTAATTTGATCCTTCTTTATTCTTAAATACATCGCCAAGTAAAATCAGCAAGAGAAGGGAGTCCCACGGCTTATGTCAGATGAGTCAACGACCCTTCAATGTCAGCGAGACTCGTGTCGCGATCATCGGCATTGATAATTAAACGAATATTATATTAGGCAAACTCAGTAAATCTTACAAATTTATTGATACGATAGTAGGTAATCGTTAACCTGAATCACTTTAGCCATAAAAGGAATTTAGACTTGCATTAGGTCGAGATCTGTTTGAACGCAGCGTTCGATGAATCCTTCTCACGTATTTTACCGCCTACATGTCCAGCTACACGTGGCCAATGTAGCCATACAACGGATTAATTAACATTATTATTAGTCTATCGTTTCCGAACTCGAGCAGTTGATCGGTAGCTTAGAAGCTCCTGTTTTTGCTAAACCACCTCAAACTGGTTCCATCAACGCTATCAACGCCAGTAGATTCGACATAACGTCACACACTTTAAACAAAGAGTTTTGTGAAATAATTTCAGTTATTTAATATAAATTCACAAGTTCTATGATAAGCGGTATGAATGAATCATAATGTTATCGCAGCAGAAATCAAGTTTGAAGTATAACGAATGTTGTATGATTCGTAACTTGTGCTACGCGCTACGGTAAATTATATGTTTGCAAAATTCTTGAGCAACTTAGATTTATCGTTATTTTGATCTTAAAGCGCGCTGTTTTTGTATTTACTTGCTTATAATAAAACATATACGTGAACTGCGCTCTAAAACCCGATAATAATCGTTTAGATTAGGTATTTCAATAATTCACTTTTATCACTTAATATTGAATATTTACAAAATCTGTCGGTTTCTTGCTTCTTGGTACCTAAGTAATACATACTTTTTAATAACTTTTTCTTCATCACAAGAATGTTTACGAAATAAAGTTCGTATATACCTAATATTCTTCATATCAAATATTAGGCAGGTACCTATTTTAAAATTTTATTTTAACTCTAAATAGGACCACCGACATACTGTTGCTACGAAACGGTATCTAAAACGAGAATAATTTAATTTTATCCACCACACCAGACACGCTTGACGGGCTAAAAAAGTCTACATAGAATGCACTCTTGTGTCTGCTCCACAGAAAAAGAGCATTCTGTCTATGTAAACCGCCGGGTAGGGCACTTCAAACTGATATAGCGAGGCAAATTAACTTCAAAATTGAAAAAGATACGTGAATATTACTAAATTTAACATGCTTTGTAGTTGATGGTGATTTTATTAAAACCAGTCCAACTGTATTGCTTGTTATTAGTCATAAAAAACTTGATCGGCGTGGGATGAAGTCAACATCTGTGAGAATGTCAAGAGTAGACAATTAGTGTATTGGTATTTGATTATAAAAATAATTTACGGCGGTTCATTTTGTTAAGGCGCTGCTTAATCGAATTTTCTGGTTTTTGAGGGGGTGCGGCAGACGAAGCGCTGTGCGAGTGCAGCGGCGCCCCTCCCGCGCCGCACCTCACCTGCGAGTGCAGCGGTGTAGACTGGGCCGCATTTAGAAAATTTTTGTTTGATTTTAAATTATTTGCTGTTATGAATAAATGTCATGTTCTCTGATCAGTCCAGGGTGAACAAAACTTTGAATTATATTTTGAGATATTACATAATAAGAACCTATACTTTTTATCACGTAAACGAGCTTTGAGAGTTATAAAAATTAGTTATAATATTTTTCTATACAAAATTTGAACACCATTTTCACCCCTTATCAATCACCAATCATGTCCACCGTGTTGGACTTCAAAATAAATGTTATTTTTGCAATCGTCATCCCAGAAAAAAACCAATAACGACATCCATATCTATTTAAAAGTTTTTTTACCCCTTTTCATTCATTTCATGCGTTAGATTTCCATCCATAAGCCTAAATTATAAATTTAGCGATATTTACTTCGAAAATGAAGGATTTTCTACAATACATAACTTCATCCGCCTTTTGACCCCTTTGGGGGTAGAATTTTAAAAAACGCTGAGACCCGTATTTATTAATTTTCAATCGTCAGCCTAAACAGAAAATTTGAAGATCCTAGCTTAAAAGCTGAGGGACTTTCATACAAACTTTCATCCCTTCTTTCATCTCCTTAGGGATGGAAGTTTCAAAAATCCTTCCTTAGTGGATGCCTACACTGTATAAGGTATCTGTGTGCAAATTTTTAAGTCTCTAGGTCAAGCGGTTTGGGCTGTGCGTTGATAGATCAGTCAGTCAGTCATTCAGTTTACGATTTTATATATTAAGAAGATTAGATAGTAGGGTGAATATGCCTAATACCAGCCCCCCAAGGATTTTTCAACTTTGAATCTCTGTTGTTGCCACAATTGCGGTCTTAAAAATATTGTTGACACAGTTTTAGGTAGGTTGATTAGTCTTTATTACGAAAGTAGTAGTTAGTATTACGAAATTTTGTCGGAAAAAAAATAAATAAAAAAATATTAAAAACACGACTGTATCACAAAAACGAACTAAAAAGTTAAATAATAAGAGTGTCATTGCAGTCGGGGGACCGTTTCATGGAACAATTTTTGATCATAGAGGTCCCCCGACTGCAATGACACTCTTGTTTTTTAACTTTTTTGTTTGTTTTTGTCAGGCAGTTGTGTTTTTAATATTTTTTAATTTATTTATTTTTATTTCACAGATTTTAGTGACAAATTATATATTAAGATAAATATTTTAATATAAAATACTAGAAAAAATCGACTCACCCGTCTGAACTTTTCTATTAAAATATTTATCTTAATATAAAAATAGCATTGTGAATGCCTAAAATCTAAAAATTCCAATTCCAAAACGCTGACTTGCATTTTGTCAGTATGTACACAGGGCAATGCCTAGTTTGCCGGCCGCCTCCAGTTATCCGGCCCCCCAACAGTTTTTCGAATAAAATAAGAAATTCGTGGCAATTTCTTAACAATTTGGATATTTTCCTGGCAACACTGTTATCGATCTATCGAATGGTATGGACGCCACTAGCGAAACGTTACGTAATATTTTATAATTTGTGTTTACGTTGAAGCCCGCATCCGGGTCGATTTCGCAAGTGGAGATAAAAAAAATATAGTGGAGAGCTCTTGCCAAATAGTCAATATTGTCCTTCAGGGCATCGTTAAAAGGTAAATATTTAGTTTGTTCTCAAGGTATGTTGTTATTTATTACTGTTTTAATGTTAAATATGGCTTAATAAGCAGATATTTAGTAATATCAAGGGGCCGCCTTACTAGACAACGAAACCACATGTTTCCAGTATATCGGCCGGGGGCCGGTTAACTGGGACTGAGCTCGATATAATGTTTTGTCTCTTTTTGCTAAAAGAGGGATTCTATAGAAGAATGTATAATGCTATCCATTTTTATTAAATTTAAAGTACTTTGTGTCTAGTACTCGGCCGTCTAAATGTGCTTTTATATGAAGTTGATTTTTTTTGTATGGAAACGGGTGGCCGGATCTACTGGGTGCTTGCCCAGTGTACCGGCCTCCTAGTATACACTAGGAGGCCGGTATACTGGCTATCCTGCAAAATACTACTAGTACACCTGCCAGCTTTGAAATTTATCTACAAATAATATTAATTGTTTGTCTCTTGTTATTTCCGATGTGTATTTTAGCGAATTACTCAAACGATCGCTACTGCATTGAACGATGTGGTTTTTTCTTCTCGTCATGTTCTTTGAAAGGCGGCCGGTATACTGGGCAATAGAAATAGGAGGGCCGGAAATAGAAACAGGGGGGCCGGGCACTGGGCAAATCGTACTTTTTTAGAAAATAATTTCTAATGACAAAACTGACTAATGATAAAATAGTTGGGATCATTACTGTTTGTGTAGGTACCGAGTGCAGACTGCAGACCGAACTCGAGGCGCGTAGGTATTTGATCGAAGTATGGCTCGCTTTTTGACTATTTGTATGAATTTGGAATAGGGTGGATATGCCTAACTCCAGCCACCCCCCCCTAATTCCAGCCCCCAATACGTTTTTGCTTTGCTTTAATTAAAAAACAATAAAAATCGGAAACTGTTTAATGGAGCCACATCCCTAGTTAATCCTCGACGTTGGAAATCAGTATTACCCCGTCACGACACCTACAATTCACACAACGACCAAAAATGTTCACCGAGACCGAATAGAGGTGACTATGTTTGAAAAACAGCATAAAACATCGATCGATGCGAACTTTGGGAAGTGTGTTTATGAAGGCAAGATGCAATTTTTTATAGTTTTAAACTTTGATACTAGTAATAGATTAGTTAGATAACGTTTTAAGATTACAAGTTTGCAGTTAAATTTACTAATTTCGAAAAAATTTGGGGGGCTGGAGTTTGACTATGTGCTTTTCCAAAACTTTCTATTATCAGCCGGGGGCTGATGTTGGGTATTTAACTTTCGTTTAAGAAATCAATCTTTGCTAGCCTTTAGGTTGGAATTTGTAGTGCTATTCACTAGAATTACTAACCCTGCACCCAATGGCCTAAATACAGCCGGGTAAATAATGTTTAATTCCTAAGTTATTTGTTCTTCAAATTAGGGGCTGATATTAAGAAATACATAAGAACCTAACATCAGCCGGTCATCAAAACTTTACGGCAATATACAGGGTGTTTTCAAATGATTTTATTTTTTATTTTTTTTTATATATTAGACTAGCTTCCGCCCGCGACTTCGTCCGCGTGAACATTCGATAAAATCCTCATGTTTTCAAGAAATTTCAAGTCTCTAGGTTCAGCGGTTTGGACTGTGCGTTGATATCTCACTCAGTCAGTCAGTCAGTCAGGACTTTGAATTTTATATACATAGATGTAAAAAAACATAATAATCAAAATCATACTTATTATCATCATAATAATCAATCATAGAAACAGAAAAGAAATTCAATTCAAAAATTGTATATCGATATTCACTTCTTGGAAAACGCTTTTATAGGTTTCAAATAATTAAAACGATCTCGTACTCGTTGATTATTGTATAAGTTATTTTTTATTACACAATATTTAATATATTTATATATTCTAAGTTGACTAATATCTACAGGAGAGGTATAAGTTTCAATGACTTGTTATGGGAACCATAACTTTAAAGCCTCTAGTATTTTATTATCATTATTAGAGTTACCAAACGAATATTCTTTAATTTCATACAAACATGGTTGTTTAATTTTGGAACAGCCTGTACCCGGCTGGAATTAGGGAACAAAGCGGCTGATATTAGGGCAAAGACGGCTGGAATTAGGGTTTTTCGCCCATCGTGCATTTAAACGATTCTCTTTTTTTCCCACAAAACTACGTAAAACTAAGTACTATTTTCGTAATAAAGATCAATCAAGCTACCTAAAACTGTATCAACAATAATTTTAAGACTGTAATTGTGGCAGCAACAGAGATTCAAAGTTGAAAAATCTTAGGGGGGGCTGGTAATAGGCATATTCACCCTACTTGGATTTGTAATTTTTTTTTTGTTTTCTAATTCTACGACACATCCGTCGCAATTCTTTGTTCCTTTTGTTTCCCATTTTACACACACACAATACATGAATAAATAATAATAAATAATAATAATACAGTCAAGTTCGTACAAAACTAGGTACCTATAAAAATAAGTCACAGCCACAAGACGTAAAACTACACTAAATCTATTTTATTTATTACTAAAACTACAAAACAAACACCTAAAACTATTACTTGGCACTAAATAAAATTATTTATTTACTTAAAACAAACAAAGTTTGGAAAGACGAGACCGACCACGCTACGATATGAAATATGAAATAAAAAGTACAGCCCCATTCTCAATACCACCCGATGCATGCCCCCGGCCCCGGGCGTTCACCCCGCCCGCCCGCGCCAGATCTCTGTGTTTGCCGAAAACTAGCAAATATTTTTCTAAGTGCATTGCTCTTTACATTTTTCAGGCGCTAAAAAACCTGTTTATTTTGATTTTAATAGTGATCCATAACATTAACATTCTTTTTTTTTATATAACTCTTTAATTCGTCTTATGTTCGATTTATAATTTGAGAAAAATATGCTAGTTGCCGCTGAAAATATCGAGTACTACGCGACGAAAAATCTTTTTAGAAAAATCATTTTTTTTCACTAACTAAGCTTTTACTTGAAATTTTTTATATCTAAGTATCTAATTCAGGATATGACAAATACAATTATATTTTTTTCTACCTTTCAAAATGAGTGGATTTTTCTAGCTATGCGACAAAACTTTATATGTTTTCATTGACGCTACGTTTTGCAGCTCCTTAATGAAAACTGGAAAATTAATGTTGAAATTGTAAACTGACGACAAATTAAGTTATTAAATCAATAAATTGTTATATTTATTAAATTGTTTATCTCTTGTTGGGATTGTATTGTAAAGTAATTATTTGACATCAAGTCCAATTTTTCTACCTCTAATGAAATGGGCCATGTGGGTAAACAGTTGTAAGTATTAGTAACATGAGGAAATGTAAAGTGTATTAAATTGACGTATGCAATGATTGAATCAAAACATCGCGTGTCAGACTGCATAGTATTGACTCATGGAAGTCATAGCGCTCTTCTTCGTAACTGGTCGCAATTTCACAGAGCTCCTCTGACTCAGTGGCATGAGTAGTTTCATTCATGAATGGATTCGTTTAACTGTTAAAATGTTTAGGTATACTTTCTGTAACATTTGTGTCATCGTTGATAACGTTACGTTTTCAAGATTTCATTGAGATTCGTGGAATTTTGTGTTATTTAGTATCTGGACCTGGAATGTTACCAAGTTTTATCTGTTTGCATTTACAGTCTGCATTCAATGTTGCCTATTTGCAGCTAATCCCTTTTTTAGATTGAATGAGAGGCATTGTAACTGGTTCTGCAATCCGATTTCATTTCCGTCTCCTGATCATTGAACATCGCCGTTTCAACGTGATGTGGTTAATTGTGACATTCCATCATGTCGATTGGGTGGCTGTTTTTGTTTATTTCTTTATTAACGTTGATTCTTTCCTCAATAGCGGCTCGCGAATCGAATGTGACTCATGGTTCATTCACGTGGACGCTTATCACCAGATACGCTCGGTTATATGTTACCATTGTGGATGTTACCTGCGCGTGCGACGTGCGGCCTATTACAACTAAGCAGTGACTCACAGCCACATCCTGTTCTACCTTTGTACTACTTTCACGATTATTGGCATGCATTCGAAAGCCTTTTCTTAAGAAGCGATCCTAAAATGAATACTGATTGATTGTGGTCTTGCTACCGTAGAAATAAATTACAGATACTTACTGAAATAAATAGTTTGAATCTCTTCTATAAATATTGCTTCTTCGGATGTGAATTTTTTGTTGTTTTTGACTTCAGCAATTGGGTATAATCAAATGCATTTGAGTGATGCACATATTCTATTATTATAATCTTATCAAAGCATTGTGGGAATGTATATCCGGAATGTTGTATTATTTGTTTGTAGTAGTCTATCTATATACGAAACAATTAAGCATTCCAGTGATTATAGCATTCCTATCTTGATAAACTGTCATCTTTATTTAAAAGATGTGAGTCATGAGTCGATCGGGCGGAACGATAACGAATTATGACAAAATATTTTAGTAAAAAAATCGAGTGAAGTCATAATATAATTGTTGGGTAATAAGAACACGGCGGGTTGCATCATTAGGGAAAATAATAATTTTAATACCATGTTACATCAAAAATGGTTAATTGCCGTTTTTAGATGTTATCGACATGGAATGTTGTTTTTCGTATTTTTATAAGTAGATAACCAAAAGGTTACACGACAATACATAAACATGACCTACATTTAAACATAAGGTAAAGTAGTAGGTAGGTGTACCTTACCAGTCATTTAATTGTTTGCGCTATAATAATCCGCGTTGTTGTAACAACTCATGCGCAGACCATAATAATCCTCTGCTTCCTTGATTACTTGAAGAGTATTAAGCTTCTATGAATAATTCTGTAGATATTAGATAAGACAAGACATGATATGACAATGTATTAATTTAAAAGGGAAATCATCTATTAATATAAAGGTCTATTACAAAATTTTAAGTTTCGGAAATAAAAAAATATTTGATTATGGGAAAACAAAGTTGAAGGCTAGGTAGTTCGTGAATTTCAAAAAATATGCAATACGCGTATTGTCGCGTATATTTATGTCTTATAAAAAATTAATACTTTAATTAATACAATGAATAATTATGTGTCTTATAAAAGTTAATACTCAAGACACTGGAAGTATACAAACAATGTAACTGTGACGGACGTGTTGCCGATTCCAAACTTAGAGAAAATTTTAAAAATATAGAGCTCTTTCGTTAGTGCACTGCTCAAACTTACTTATAGTAGGTACCTACACCTACCTATAACGCATAGTTTTAGAAAGTTGATTTTGGTCTGTGAATAAAAGTTTTCCCTTTTTAGGGTTCCGTACCAAAATGGTAAAAAGGAACCCTTATGGTGTGACTCAGTCTGTCTGTCTGTCTGTCTGTCACAGCTGGATATCTCGAGAACTACTAATGGTATTAACTTGAAATTTGGAATAGTTAAAGATGACCTTTGTCCAACTATTTTGCAAATAAGAAAGAAATAAAAAAATAAATAGTTTTTTTACAACAGGGACTGAAAAGGGGTCTTAAAAATTTTAAGTGGAGCGACTAGAGCATGTGGGGTATCATATATCAAAATGCGCTGTTTGCACATTTTAAAACATTTTTTCTTTTTTTTTAGGCCGCTTAGATTTTGACTTATGATGAAAAATGTAAAAAAAAATACCGTCCCCCCCCCCCCTTATCTCCGAAGTTTGCAAAGAGAAAAATCTGAAATAATTTTATGTGATAGTGGTTTATGCAAAGATTACAGGAAAAATAAAACGATGTCTCAATATAACACACCAATTTAGAAATTCAAAAAACAAACAAAAAAAATATTTGTTCTTCTACCAGTCAACAGATGGCCCTGACCCAAGAAAAATTAACTTAGTTCCACTAACGGTCAAGAGATGGCGCTGGACTAAGAAAAAAAATAGTTCCACTATCGGACAAGAGATGGTGCTGACCTAATACTGCAATCATAGATTTAGCATCTGCAATAATAATTTTATTATTCTACAGCAGGCTCTGCAGTGTATTTATTATGATGGTACGGAAACCCTCGGTGCGCGAGTCCGACTTGCTCTTGCTTGACCGGTTTTTTAATATAAAAAACCCCTTGGTTTCAAAAATACACAACGAGAAAAACTTAAGCTATGTGTAGTCAGGACTACGTCAGGTTGCCATTTCCCTAACAATGAAGAGTCCCCACGACCATTATTATATTCGACTAAATATATCGTTTTCTATACCAAATTAAGTCATTTTGTTGATATCTCTGTCTTTTCAATTTCATGATTTTCATGTCATTATCATAAAGATTTTCTGAAACAATGATTATCTACCTACCTGATTATTTGTGGCAACAAATTACTTATGCATAGGTACTGTTAGTTCGTACGAAAAACGATTCAGATTAGCTAGGTACCGAGTTTTTTATATATTGAGTAGGGATCTAAGTCTTGATAAATCGATTTAGTAAAATCTATTTACTTAAATATCGATTGAACTAGCTAGTGTATTTAAATTAGCCTAGTTCTTGTGTTAAATTTAACAATGAGAATTTTGTAGCTGTAGCGGAAAATAAGTTACTTACATACATACTTTATTCAATAGCCAGAATAATAAAGGAAAATACCAAATGCTAATTTGCATACAGCAAAGAACAATGATAACTATGAAACATAATATTCACACAAATGTAGCGGAGCTTTGTTTCCATGTGGGTTGTGTCTATCTTTGCTAGAAGCCATTCTAAACATCTTGATATTAAAATAACAATAGATTTTAATTTAATAAAGATATTTTTCAAATTCTGAACCAAGATTAATAGTAAGTAAGTAAAGTAAGAGTGTAGTAAGTATTCTTGTAATAAGAAGGGGTGCAGACCAGGTGGCTCTACCGTCTATGATACATTGCTACTTTTCTGTGGTAAGTTTATATTTGTGATAAAAAGAAGTATCAATGTATTACATAAATTCGTCAAATCAAAGCTTACATGAACTTTCTTTTAGACGGTAGAACCGCAGATTAGGGGTAGCTGCTATCTTATCTAAAACTAAAACCAAAAGGACTAGACTTGCCCTTGAAGACCCTGTGCCCCTGTCCTACCCTGGTCATGCTTACTCCCTCATTTTTAGCTATAATACTTATCTATCACTTTTAGCTACCTACTACAAAAGTTGATAAGTAATAATAATTATTATGAATGTAAATTTATATAAATTATCATTTTATTTGGATTTAAAATGATCATAAAATGTTTATGGTTAAATATTTATCAAAGATATAAACAACGTGACTCAATTATTTTATGCGATTGAAAAGTACAGTAATTTTATATTAATATTAAATAAAACTATAATATGGTCGCCTAAGTATTGCATTGATAGCTGTAGCTACTTTGTTTATCAATAAAAGGTGATAAGTATTCAAAATAAACATTTGTATTTATAGAACTTTTTAAAGTATTAAAGATAAACTAGACGCCATATTTGATTTAGAAATCATAAATAACAATAAAGACATATAAAAGCTAAAATTACTATCACATATAATTTACTTGGTTTTCTGTCACGCAGTCTAGAATATACTTTTGTTTTAATAATAACCAGATGTTGCCCGGTGTTTTTAATAGATTACGCTGCCACTGAAACAAACATGCCTTGCCTTCATGGTGTTACCTTGCAGTGGTACAAGATATGTCTGTGTGTTGTTTCTTGTTGGTATAGTAACGCATTTTATTAAATGGCCTTTAGACATGTTATCGTGTTTTTATAATTAGATGCAGACATTTTTAAATGTAACGATTCAATAGAAGTCTACATCGTTAAATTAAACAATGTTAGTGAGACTAACTTTATTTTGGCCCTAGTATATTTAATTAAAAAAATACCTTTTGTTAAAATTAACCCGCCACCTATTATTGCAAAGCTACATACCCATCTAGTAGACTTCTGGGGATCCAAAACATGCAGTGATTCTTCTGAACGTACCTGTAACAGAATAAAACAATAACGGTTAGTTATTTTTTTACTTATTTTTTTATTACAATGAATCAAGATCACGCTGCGAACACATTTTAGAGTCATTTTGTTAGAGAATAAATTCAATAATTATTTAAAAATAATTATTTTAACTTTGTTTTTGTGCAAATAGTAAATTTGCTTCTGAGATAATAATATCTAAATTACATCTTTTTTACCTCACGTATTATGCGAAAGATTTGATTAATAATGAAAAAAAAGCAATTTGATTATTTGTGAAACACCAATAACGTCGCGGGAGTGGATTACTGACATAAACTACGTTTGTTGTAAGACTTTCCGTAAAAGACAAAAAAACTATCAGATTTTCCGACATTTGTATAGAAAGTATATTTTTTGTCTATTTTCGGAAAGAACAAATGTTGTTGTTTATGATGTTAGTAATCTACTCCTGCGAGGTTATTGGTGTTTTACAACGAACCATACATGACGACGGGCGCAATTATATTAAAATAGTTAAGTACCTAATGCTTTTAGTTAAAAAGAAGTTTAAAAAAAAGTCAAATAATTTAAGACATGAAAAAAAAACGGAGTAGGTATAGGTACATTCTAGATTTATTCGCTTTGTAACTCATTTGTTTTTGTTATCGTTGCTAAAAGCCAATTAAACAACGTTCGAAGATAAATGATAGTGATTGACATTTCGAACTTTAGACCTTAAATTATAATCAACTTTCAGTTGCTTACGATGTTTTGCTAATTCTATGTTTATGTTATTCTTTTTGATCGAGCGAGGGTGAAGCGCGAGCGAAGCATCTCAGTTTCAGCTTGGGCAAATATGCTTTTGTATGTCCACCTCTCAACCCATTCTTGGAAATTTTGTGACCAGGTTCAATATTTAGAATGATATTTTGGCGATTCAGTTTTTCGAAATTTTTCAAAATGGCGGTGATATGTGAAAAAACATATATCAGCCATTTCGAAAAATGTTACAAACAGGTCTACAGCTCACAGAGCCAATAGTTTTTACGATTTTGAAGGACCTAGAGGTAGCTCTATTTACTTTTAAAGGTTTAAATGATGTTTTATAAATACTTACCCAAATAATAATTTTTAGCACGAAAGTTAACAATTCTGTTAAATAATGAGTTAAAATAGCTACCTATATTCTGTGCCTATATGAAAAATTTGCCCTTAATTGTCGTTATTTTAAGTAAGTACTAGAAATTATATTATTACAACCAAAAAATTAACTTTCATTTTAAGTATGTAAAAGAAGGTAGTAATTTTAATTATATCAATGTTTATGGGATATTCTACAAAGTTACTATTGCATTTCTAGCGTTTGGAATCCCATTACATCCCTTAGAAATACTGAAGAACACATTCAACGTACGTATCAGTTTTTCTGAAACGAAATAAATAAAAATAAATGGTAGGGTGCGTTTATACGCGTCAAAGAACCCCTACCTTACCCTACCTGTACCTACCGATAAATGTTTATATCAAGTCCTTAGGGCTTATTACGTCATTCACTAAATAGTATAGTTGTTTCGCTTAAAATTAATAACAAAAGCCATTATTGAAGGTACTAGTTAATTGTGAGTTTCATTGTATTGATATTACCAATCGTTAGTTGAAATTAATGGCCGTGTAGGATGATTTACTCCCATAAATTGCCCATTAGTTTAGACATGGCATGGCTATCAAAGAATTTCATGGTGCACTGATTAAACATTCCATTTATTCATATTCAATAATTATAATTACAACTGTTTGGGTAATATAACATTTTGTTATGTGGTGTATTTACCAGTAATAATCTTTTCAACACACTTGCTCGTAAAGTGAGCCCTAATACATCGCTTTTAGGGCCATAAACCGAGCTATAACAAACGCGTGCAATAATATATAAAACACTAGTTTGTAATAGAATTAACCCTACAAAGTTAAATTAGTACCTTACTGCAAGTTCAGAGTAAACAGAGCATTCTCAATTTAACCGGGTTATACAGATATTTTTTTAGTAACAACAAACTTCAACAAAGAGGTTTAATGCCGCTGAAAATTCATATACATTTTTGGAATAATTAAATGTGTAAGTCCTTAATTAAGTCAAACAAATATTTATTATTATCAAATTATTCATAATTCACAATATTTTGTTATAAAATATTAAAATATTTGCATTTTTACTTAAAATTATAATTTTGAAGTAGGCTGTATGCTCCTCACCCCTTTGTTCGCAAAATATTCTTGCATTGAACGTGTGAAAAAAACAAAAAAAAACCTGCGCGCCTTTTCCCATAATTGTCATATTTTGTTTTTGTCGTATTTGTTGCTGTGTGGTAAATTACTTTGTTTTTTCCTCCCAAATGTGTTGAAAAACGTCGTATGAAACTCGTGAGCTCTTGCTTATTGCACACTCGGCTGAGTTACGCCCTCGCCTGCGGCTCGGGCTGCAACCCACAGCCTTGTGTGCAATGAGCAACCTAAGCTAACTTGCATCATAATGTACTATTTAATAAAAAGTTATCATGATCACCCATTATAGTATGATTATTTGTTAGGTTAGTATAATGTAGAGTCAAATAACACCTAATTATTTTTTGAGGAAGTATTTTTGTTTGTGTTTTTTTATGTATTAAGTTAAAAAAGGCAAAAAATCGTAAAAACATAGGAAGCTCTTGAACATTGTTTAGGTAGTTATTACCTTACGTTTAATGTATTTTGTAATCAAAAGGCGATAATAAAGCCAAACCTAGGCATTTTGTGATTCATGTGGTCTTTCTTAATCTATGACTCAGACTTCAGAGTTCGTTAGCCTGTTTATTAATTGCCGGTAAGTGACGGCATAATAGTAAAGTTTTCTACGATTTCACTAATAGAAGGATCAGTAGGATAATTATTATGAAATCATCATCTCAAATCATCTTAAAGATGGTGCCACTAAACTTGTAAAAAATATCATCGAATTGAATACACAGACATGATTTTTTAATGATTTTCAAAATGCTTATTATTCATTGTTAATAAGCATTTTGATGTTAAGTTAAGTTATGTTATGAAGTTATCAACATTTACTTACTTAAATAGCATCCACTTTTACGTTAGTTGACTTTATCTTCTCTGTGTCAGAAAAACGACAACTAAGTTTTTATTTATTATAATTAATTATTAAGTTACTAAAGTTCAATTTTACAGAACCTTCATAAACACAGTGCGAGCAGAATCCTTATTATAGAGGCAGGAAGAGGGAGATTAAAATGGTTTATATTTAATTCACTATGGCACTGCAAGAAAATTAACACACAAATATAGAGAACAAAGAAAATCCCAGAAATGCCATAAAAGGCTCTAATTGATCGAGCATCAGACAATATGTGCCGACTTGTGTAGGCAGGTTCCCAGAAAGCTGTTTATTAATGTTTCCAAATACCTTTTCGAGAGTTATTAAATTAGTATCGGTTTTGAGAACAAAACAGTTATACGTAAGTCAATTTAATTTAATTCAATTTAATGAAGACAAGCAAAGAAGATTTCTATTTTAAATATAGTGTTTTCGTAATTGAAGTTGAAGTTGAAAATCCAAGAGACGAGCGACAAGAGATTGCTAAGAAACTATAGCTTGGTGTATTAATGTATTAATCTAACTAAAATTAATGCTTATTTATAGCCGTCCAAAACTGTTTTTCCTAGCAAACTTAGTACTTAAGTAAAATCATAAATAGATTATTATGATGGACCGTTTTCCATTCTTTATTAGCACACGCTTAAAAGGCAAATACCACAGCGGCTTCAACGCTACCTACAACTTAAAGCAGCCGATAATATCGTGGTATGAACAATTTAATTCAGCTTAGAGACTGCGTAGGCGCAGTGCAATTCGTAAGTGCGTTGTAAACTCAATAAGCGGCGCGCCATCTGTGGGCGGCCGCCGGAAAACTGGTCGGCGACTTCCTACTTAGTGGGAATACAACGGAAATGCTATTTTTGGTGCTAGCCGCTTCCTCTGAGGAAAGTCTGGATGCAATCAGAGTCTTTCTGGCATTTGGAAAAAGACAATTTACAGTATCAAGGAATAGGGAAGTCGAAATTTTTTGAATGATAGCATCGGTGTATGCTTCTACAAAGTACACACAGTAAAAAAGTGAAGAAATATAAGAAATATAAAAGAAAAGTTCTCAACTTCTTAAATAATTTACAATTTTTAAATTAAATTATTTTAAAAGTTTTTATGAAACTTATGAATTATCGCTAAGATCACGTTGAAATCTTTAAATTTTTAAATTGTAATCAGTAACTTATTCACTAAAATAACATAATATAAATAACCATATATAACCTATTAAGATAAGCCACAAAAAATGAATTAGTATTGTTGTAACTAAATAATATGACCGGAAATGTTTAAAGGAAGTTGATCCACTGATGCTATATTTTTCATTTTATCCCACTAACAATTCTATTCAGTTTGCCATAAATAGCCACGTGAAGAGGAAATGAGAAATCCGGAAAGCACTATAGTTATATTTTATAGTTTAACATTTATCGGATTGATTGTCAACACTATGTTTTTTTCTCTTGCTTTGTTTGTACAATATTTTTTGTAGTTACGTAATTCAAGATTTATCTAAACTTTTATGATTTTACTAAGAAACGATTAGGGTATACGAACCTATGTGGTATTGATTTTGATGAGAAGCAACTGAGTTTTAGCACTATTTTGACAAATTTGAAAAGTAGGTACATATTTCACGTATTATCTAATAGTTCCCTATTCTCATATAATTTTTTTAACCGATATTATACTCGTAAGTACCGCAGCAATAAAAAATTATTTAAAAGGTTATTGAAGAACTTGTATTGTTAGCATGAAACATGAATGAAACGCCATAAAGCGTAAACGGGATGATAGTCGTTGCATTCCAGGGGCATTCCATGGTTATTACCATGAGCTTTTAAAGCGCTTATTGCGGGTGTAAAAGCGAGAGGCCGCTATATGAGTGTAGGTAGGTAGCCCCATCGCGTGCACGCACACCATGTTTTAAGGCGAGGTTCTACATAATACCTCGCAAAGGATTGTGTTTTTAAAACTCGAATATTAATTCTCACAATCAATAGATAATATCAATATATACAATCAATATATTAATAAAGTATTGGACCAAGTAGGTTCTCCAAATTACGAGTTTAAACGGTAAAGCAACTTATTGCTTTTTCGTTATAATACTTAACATTAAAAAAATATTATTTATTATTCCTTATAATTGTAATATTAAAAAAATATCTCAAATTAGATATATTTTTTTTTTCATATTTTGAGCGACACCAATATACTGTTTTTATGTTAACTATTATAAAGAAATCTGCGATTATTTTCATAATTTGTGAAAAAATATAATAACAAAACCAAATCATTGTTTAGCATTCACATTTAACAGTGAAAATTGCAAAAGTTTTCATTTGTTTTCGGATTTAATTTAGTAATTATATAGGTAGTTCAAAAATTCGCCTGCTTTTATTTAAGAGGATCTCGCCTTATATCGCGGTAATTTCGTGGTAAAGGGTGTTACGAGCCATTGTGTCCACGGCCGACGTGGTATGCCGGGAATGCGTCGGACGTGGCACTTTACTTAGTACTATTATATATTCTGTGACTTTACCATACTTTACTCAGGCGACAGATGGCGAGAGGATATGATAATGAAGCATTGTGGGGTTTTTAAAGAGCCTAATTTGATTGACAAAACCACCCAGATTTTTGGGTCCACCCACCCCCTCTCCTTTTGGTAAGAAAGCCATTTAATTTATTATTCAAACAATAATATCAGAGTTTTACAAGTACTTATGTAAGAAAAACTAAAAAAGCTCACTTTCGGATCAAAATTGACTTTAGTATTTTTTTTAAAACGTATTAAAGTTAAAAGTTTACACAAAGTATTTTTTACTTGATAACCTTTTGAATAGTATTTTTTATATCTGTAGTATTTAAGAGAAATTAATATTTTTTCACAGGGCAAAATTTAAAGTGGCGGTCATTCCAAAAGAGTGTTTTTGTCGATTAAATTAGGTATACTTTACGCCTTTCAATTATCGCTACTACAATACCAAAGAAATTGTGTAACACAGCATTTTAAAAAGTTTTCGGATTTCATTTAGTTATTATTTATTTATTTAGTAATTAGTGCAATAATTCGCCTGCCTTTATATACAAACTTTTAAATTTTAACTTTCTTTCGGGGTGTAATTTGTTTAATTTTTCAAGAACGATCTCGCCCTAATACGATTATAATATATGACATTTTACAAGACTATTTCGGGGTGCCAATTCCCTTTTAGTTTTCAAGAAAAACCTCGCGGTAATTACGTGGTAAGGGTTATTTATTACGCGCCGTTGTGTCCACGGCCGAGGTATACCGGGAATGCGTCGGACTTGGCTGGTGCGGATAAACACCCTGTTACGAAGCGAGTGCAAGAAGTCAGCGACGATATGATACCATGACACAGAATACATATGACATGACGCATTGTTGGGTTTTTGACGAGCTTCCGATAGTGGGCATTGGAACGCTACGGGTTATCATCTCACTCAAGTATAGGTTTTTGTATTGTATAATAAAGTTTTGATTTTGGATTAAACGTGGAGTTTTGTATGATAGTTTTTCAAATTTTCTTTGACTTTGCCATCGATTACGTACGTCCCGGGCTTACTGGAAAGAAATTTCAATGTGAAATAAGTTGTGGCCTTGTACAATTCTTCTGTCCATTTCTTTTCTGTTTGTATTTGTGTGTGTACAGAACTAATAAATAAATAAACAAAATTTTTACTTTTTTACAATTCACTCATTTTCTTGTAAATTTAATTAACAAAACAAAAGATGTTTACAAAATTTTGGAATGGCGACCGTGTCTATCTCTACATAGGCATTATAACAATAATTAACTAGTTCTAAAAATATCTTCCATATTCGGTAGTATTTGCAATAATACTATAAAGTCCTTGAAGATAGAAAAAGAATCTTTAGCTGCTACTAATCTAATTTTCATACTTATTAGTAAACTTGCTACTTTAAATAAGCTAAATGTTGGTCTCACACTGGTTCTAAATTGTAGCTTCTCTTGAGGCCGATCGTACATAATACCTCGTTAATCAATTCCACAAAAATTCATCTGAATTACAACCATTGACACTGTTGACACTGTCTGCACTGATTGATTATCTTGAAATATTCTCAAGCCTAACGACATATAAAGTTTCTCGACTCTGTTAGTATTTCAAATTAGGTCGTTGAGATTTCTTCAGAAGATAAAATTAAATGTTTACTGCTTGTTTGAACACGATCAGTAACTGTGTAAAGATAAAGTAATTGTTATATACATTTTCATGTATAATGTTGCTAAGACTTCCATATGGCTCGCACTGTCAAAAAGTTATCAGACCTCATGTAGAGCCAAGCTTCTAACTCTACACGCCCTAACTTCAAAAACTCTACACCTTAGTCAAAATATGTCGCTTGGCAGTTTCGTTACTACAAGAACGAAATGGCCAAGCCACATATTTTGACTAAGGTGTAGAGTTTTTGAAGTCAGGGTTTGTAGAGTTAGGGCGCGTAGAGTTAGAAGCTTGGCGGTCGTTGAGATTTCTTCAGAAGATAAAATTAAATGTTTACTGCTGGTTTGAAGTTTGAACACGATCAGTAACTGTGTTAAGATAAAGTAATTGTTATATACATTTTCATGTATAATGTTGCTAAGACTTCCATATGGCTCGCACTGTCAAAAAGTTATCAGACCTCATGTAGAGCCAAGCTTCTAACTGACAAAAAAAAATTTCTGTTGTTTTTGGTATTTAAATTTAATTGAAAATACCGAATAAGGTACATCGGTATTTAAGGTGCGTTTAATTTAAGAAAAAATGCTTTTTTCGATTGTATTGATTAAGATTCGATTGCTCAGTGAGTATATGGTGGATAATATCTGTAATCATTGACTTGTTTATATGAAATTTCTTCTCAAGTTAACAGGTTTCAAAATGTCAATTGTTTCATAAAGTTTAAGTTTAATATGTCATTGTTATTGTATGTAAGACGTGTCAAGATCGAGAAGGTTGTCTGTTGATTGATTCCTCCGATTCCTATCTTTCATTAGTTCTGCGAATCCAGCCATGACCCATATTGGGTGCTATTAATCTTAATTTCTACCATAAACAGTGTAATGTGCACTCATAAAGCATTGCGATGCGGTACGACGCTCTTATCAGCTGCAGACTGCGGTAATATCAAAGAAGTTTAATGTTCGACCGATTTATTTCTTGTTGTCATAACAAGAAGGTGCATTTTTACATTTAAGTCGCGATCTCTAGACGTGGGGACGGTTTAACCCTTTAACCTGGCGCGTTTTAAGAAATTAGTTTTTATTACGATGTAAAAAGGTTGAATTCGGTGCCGCTGGTTTTGTAGGTCACAGATATTGCACCGGAGGCCTTGTGTAAGTGTAACAATCGCAAACGCGGATGCTGTGTGAATAACACTAATGGGAAGACTAGTAACAGGATTCGGTTTCTGTGGTGGCGAAATTTAGGATGTGACTTGAAGCTCACCTTGGAATTAACACGGAAAACCCTAGATTTCTCTTAGTTACTATGAATCAATGTTGAAAAGTTATCTCAAAACTTTATACCTCGAGTTTTTGTGTAATGTGCAATATTATTTGTACCATTATTAGAAGGGGGAAAATGGGGGAAACTATGTAACGTTCGTTAATTGAGAAATTAATAGCCAAATAGGTATGTGTAAAACGATGGTAAGTACATAAAGGCCAAGATAATTCTTATTTCTTTGACCATCTCATTTTCTTGGTTATTTGTTAATGGAATTCAAGCGTTAGTTTTTATTATTATGTTTTTAAATACACTTATAGTTAAAAAATATGGGAATATACTTATTTTTTGTTATTGCCATATTTTGCAATACACGCATCGCATAAATACATTATATTATTATAATTCTGTTTGTATGTTTCACCTTTTCCATCACAGGTTTTTCCTGAAATTCTCCAAGGTTGTTTTACCGCTGGCTGAATGGTGTTACAATTGTTTACATTTTGTTGTGGTTAAGTTTCAATTGTATGTACATATATAATTTATTACTTCACATAATTTGGTTAATTTTCTGTTTTAAAACTAATAATACTTAAATATAATAATAATATAATTGAATTTTTGAATACTGATTGCTATGCTGATGACGTACGAAAATTATTCGTAAGTACCTAAATATAAAAGTTATTGGAAGATTTTATTACAAAGTAATTACAATATAGCAATAAAACAAAATAATTATTACTGATTCAATGCCTTAATAAATCTTAAGGATATCAAAAGAGACTATAGAAAAATAAAGAACAAATCAACAGATTTTAAACATTAACAAACGAACCCTAAAAATATTACAAGAATTTTGATTTCTTGTATTTTTATTTAGACCTGTGTTTACTTAACAGTTAATTAAATAACGAAATAGCAAATGATTAACTATGAAGACTGAAGATATATACTTATGAACATACATAAAATATGAATGCTAATTATAGCAGCTTAAATGCAAAAACGGACGGATAAAACTTGTACTCCGTATAATAAGTATTGATATAAACACACATTCAGAATTCGCTTTTTGTACATCTTAATATGTTAAAACAGGTTCTTCTAATATAAAGTAGCATGAATAATTTTAAAGGTAAACAAAGAGTTACTATGCTATAAAACTATAGAGCTCACCTTCTTTGGGAAAAATATTTTCGGTTTTCCCGTGTATGTAGAGTACGAGGCCATGTTATCGACTTTGGTAACAACCATAATTTGGTTAAGAATTAACCTGGGTCTTGTGAACACCACTGAGCGAATACTACGCAAAACGAGCGTGTTTTCTTCTGTTTTTCTAGAATTTTCGGTTGCAGCGCGTGCTCTTCTGTGATAGTGATGTTAAAGTAACGCCTTACAACGATTGTTCCGCGAGTCGAGTATCGTGATCGTGACGAAAGTTTTTGTACTGTCTGATTTCCGTCGCATTAAACTTTTAATCCTTCCAAGCGTCCACGTCACCTACGCCGCGGTATAAACACCACGATACAAAAAAAACCTGATAATAACGTTCGTTCACTATTATAACTAGTTGTCATTTAACATCAGAAACACACATAAAAGACGAAGTCACATTTTAACCTCGGCGCGATTGTCGCGAGCGACGGCGCAGCGTAACCCCTCTGTGTTACAAATCAAACTGATTTTCGTTGTGTTCAACTGTTGCTTTTATCAACTCGGAGTTATCTCCCCCCGCGGGCCTGGCTATCTCTTTCCGCCGTATGTTCGTAGAAAGTGATAGCGCATGTTTCACGTACGCACCCCTGCTACGAATGTGTGTATTGTGTTCATGTGTGTCAGACGTTACGTAGATGGCATGCTAATAACAGCCTCTACCATAGAGTCATACATATGTGCTACGAATTCGGCAAAAATTATAGAGCGACGACGTAACAATTTGACGATAACAGTGTTAATGAATGATCATAATGTTATAGTTGGATGACAAAACTTAAATATCATTAAGATAATAGTCTAACTAAAGGGAAATGATTCGGTGACTAAACGATAAAGCCTTTTCGTCGTAATTGTATAAATAAGTACTATACTTTTGCACATTACGTAGGTACAATTATTTAGAGTACCTACATGATGCTCTATTTTTTTCTGTTAAAGAAAAACGTTTTTAATCGTCTTTTCGATAAAAGAATTATAATAAATCAATAAATATATTTAACAAAACTAGTGTTTTTTGTTAAAGAACAAACGGTATATTAATATTTTGTTTAAAGAAAACAAAAGTGCTCCAAAAGTCCCTTTCAAATCAGAAAGTGAGTTATATTTTAGTACTGCACCGCGGCGGGCGCGCTATAAATCTGTTCAAATGTGACATAGATGTCTTTTTTGGCGGCAGCGATGCGCGAAAGGGGAACTCTCCCCTCTCTCCCCTTTGCGATAAAAAATACAATAACGTGCGTTTTAATGCTAAAGTTTTGCTTTAACGACTTCATTTTGATTGTGTTTGTTTGAATTTGTTCATAATTAGTTTGGTAGAGTAGTTTATTATAGTAATAAGTAAATTATTTATAATAATGTTTTACTTATTTAGGTATGTTATTTTATATCACATCGTTAAAGTTGTTAGTTTCTACTGAGTTTTTCCGATAGATGTTATAGATAAGTTCCATAAGTTCATACTGTCATTCTTGCTCAACTCATTCACCAGTCAAGTATCAGTAAGAAAAACTAGTTCTTTCTAGACCTGCCACTGCAGGGTTTTGAAACTCATAATCATAAATGTTTTCATTTAACTTAGATATCTTAAATTCATAAAAAAAATACTAACATTGAAGTAATTTTCCAATCTATTGTGTTGATTATTATTTTATGTTTAGTTGATAATTTACAATATAAATTTACAAATTACCAAGTTTATCAACTGACCGGTTTTTGCCCGCGTATTACAATAAGGTTACCAATTATTTGTGCATTATTAATGAATTATTATTATTACTTTTTATTTATATAAAGTAGGTCGCGTTGTTATGGTGAAAAATCGTCTTGAAATATTTTTTGTATCCCTCGGGCACAGTATATTTTTTCTGGATGAAAGTTATGTCCTTTTATGTAAGTAACCTGTAACCCTGCAAGTGTGTATGCAAAATTTCATGATGATCGGTTGAGTAGTTAGGTGAAGGCGTAACAAACAAACAAACTTACTTTTGCATTTATAATAATTATAAAATATTTTTATGGTAAGGATTATTTGGTAGAAATTGTTGCCAATAAACGTTGCTGCGCCAGACGTGTATTCTATAATGAAATTAATGTAGGTATACTTTTTAATGTGTAAAGTTGAAAAATTTATTAAGGAATACAAAAATACTTCGTTTTATCGAAATAATTTCCGCCACAATAAGTAATTATATTTCAAGTTGTAAAACGGATAAAAGCTTTTGTTTTGAATTTCATTAATTTTAGATTGTTATTCCTTAGAACGAATCATCGAACCGTCTAGACTCTAGACATGAAAGGTGAATAATTATTAGTGCACCACTAATATCAAGCTTGGTCACTATTAAATGACGGGTGAAATTCAAAGAGTTGGGTATTTACCGCCAACACCCATAACCGCAAACAACCATATTATGGAAAATCAATGAAAGAAATGAGGTTGGTAATTATTAGTTATGGAAATTAGGAATAGGTAAATAGATGTTTGTTTTTTACAGGAGACTCATGGAAAGGTAGAGCCTCTTTCCCCATTTCTTCCGCAGTAGTCAGAACTGTTGCCGAAAAAAATGGGTAAATTACATGAAGAAATAATATGAATGTAATGGTAATGAAAAATGAGGTGTCGGTTGATATGAAAGAGAAAGCGCAATAAGATGAATAATATGAGCGATTAAAAGGATGACCAAAAACCGAGTGTATTTTTTTCCGGAAAACAGTATAATTTCCAATGGGGATGCATACTGAGGAACTAATGGCGCCACAAGCGTTTGTCCTAAAATCGTTTGATTGGCTGTTTCAAATATCAAGTGTCATTTCTGACGTATTTTATCCAATCCATTGATAGCGGTCGCTTCGCCGCTAGCGTCATCTAGCTCAAGCTTTGCGTGGAGATCCCCATTTGCGCCAATAAGTCATTAAAACCTCTTTTAAGTCACAATACAATACAAATAAAAAGTGAAGAGTGACAACCCTTGCTTACTGTCGAGGACGTAGGTCCGTCACGTAAGGAGATGGCGCCCGTTGGAAATAGAAAGATGTGACACATCCGCGTCCGTAAGCGCAAGCGCCGATATTCCTGGCGCCAGCGGACGCAGCGGCATTAATATACTTACTAGTGTTTTTGTGGTCGTCATCATTAAGGTTAAAACACTTGCAGATATAGTTCCAATGGGCTATTTAAGTACATGGTCGATTTTACTTTAGTCACCTAGCAAGTCGCTTCCAAAATTGAATCGCAGGTGATGGCCTCGCTGTATAACGTAGTTCCAGTTTTGGCCATCGGATCAGATAATTTTGATCAGTCACCGGTTGATTTTCGCCGTGCGGAGAAAGTTGTGCGGCTTTAGTCACTCATGTATATACTACATAAGTTAGGGACTAATTCACTGCTTATTGAGTTAGTCAAAGAAATCTAAAGACAGCACAGTAACTGGTATTTATCCAAAGACAGGATATTTTTTCTGATTCACAAATCGTCCACCACTCGGCGCACTACCACTAACTTGGAGCTAGTGTAGATGTAGACCTGTCATTTTTAACCGACTTCAAAAAAAGGAGGAGGTTCTCAAGTCGACGGTATTTTTTTTGAATTTTTTTTTGTTGTTTTCAATGTGGTTGCTATCAATTGTTGGATGTTGAAAGTGATTTTTCGTTGGCAGTTAACGGGTCGGATTTTCACCGTAAACTGCTTCGGCGGCGCTTACCCGGTTTAATTTTACCCTACCTCTTCTGCAAAAACTACTGAAATTATAATGTTTTTCTGTAACTTTTAAGTACCTATGTATTTATATTAAAAGACATTCCAAATTAATCGTGCCATCACCGTTGGAGCCGCGTAAGTTCTGAAATAATTAACTGCATATACTTACTTTTACTATACTTAATAATAATAACAAAGTACTTAATTATTTAAATTGAGTTTTTGCAAAGAAAAGAACACTTTACTTAATATAATTGAAAAAATACTAATAGGTTTAGAATAATCACCTTCATTAAATTAGTTTTGTAATGAAAACTATCTTTTAAATCAATAATAATGTAGAAAGCGAGAAAATATTTGTTGAGGTAATAAACAATTTGAGAAGAGTAACTACACACATTTAAATACTAGATTAACACAGTATTTAGTAAATTGCCGCATAATTGTTTTGCTGTTAGCGAAGAAATCGAAAGACAAAAAGGCTACAGAAATTCAGCTGAAGTTATTGAGCTGAAGGTTTCTGTACATCTATAGGTTTTACATCCATCCATTTCTAGAATTATATCACTATTTAAAATTCGTTTTACCTCTTTATAAACACGTGACCTAAAATGTTTTTCAACGGTTATAATTTCATTCATAATAATGTCGCCAAGTATAATTAGTGACGCAAGTAAGACAGTCTAAATACGTACCTATATTGTTTAATTAGCTTTTACAAAACTGCATTAAAAAGCAAATTAAAAACTCGAGTAACAAAACTAAAACAACCTGGGATGTCATTAATCGTGAAACTGGTAAAACTAAAGCACGGGAAAATAGCCTAACGCTTAAAATTAATAATGAATTAATAAACACAGATAAAGAAATTGCTAATATTTTCGATAAGTTCTTTGTAAACATACCAGTAGAAACTACATCAAATTTGGATTCCTCACCAGCGGCTGCTGTATCTGTGCTAAAGGGACATGTGGCTGAAAGTGATTCATTGTTTAATTTTAAATGTATTAATGCTTTAGATATTATTAAAGCTTTCAATTCTCTAAAAATGAAAAGCTCCACTGATTTATGGGGCATATCAGTTAAGGTTATTAAAAATATTGTGTATACTATTGCCCCTTATCTTGCTGACGTTTTTAATCAGTGTATTGATCAAGGAATATTTCCTGATCTTATGAAGTTTAGCAAGGTAGTACCATTGTTTAAATCAGGAGATAAAGAAGACCCTAGCAATTACAGACCAATATCGATATTACCTGCCCTAAGCAAGATTTTTGAAAAAATAATACTTGAGCAATTATTATGTCATTTTAATGTAAATAAACTTTTGCACAACAAACAATTTGGTTTTACGAAAGGTCGTTCCACAACTGATGCTGGGGTTGCGCTTTTGAAGCATGTCTTTGAGGCTTGGGAGGGGTCTCAGAATGCCCTTGGCATTTTCTGCGACCTGTCCAAGGCTTTTGATTGCGTGGACCATTGCACGCTGCTGTTGAAGCTGAATCATTACGGTGTAAAAAATAATGCTCAAAAATTAATACTGTCGTATCTCAGTTCCAGGACTCAAACAGTTAATATCAATGGAATAAGTTCGTCAGGTTCTCATGTAAAAATGGGCGTTCCGCAAGGCTCCATTTTGGGCCCTTTCTTATTTTTAATATATATAAATGATTTACCCTTTTTTGCAGAAAAATTCTGTGATATTGTTTTGTTCGCAGATGATACTTCTTTAATATTCAAAGTTGACAGGAATAAAACTGATTTTGACGATGTGAACAGGGCACTCTCGCAGGTTCTTGCTTGGTTTAATGTTAATAATCTCCAGCTTAATGCTAAGAAAACAAAATGTGTTAAATTCGCTTTACCTAATGTACAGGCGAATCCCACTGAAATTGTTATCAATAATGAGAAATTAGATTTGCTCGATTCAACAGTTTTCTTGGGTGTTACTCTTGACAGTAAACTTCAATGGAATATGCATATCGCAGCTCTGGCTGGCAAGCTTAGCTCTGCTGCCTATGCCATTAGAAAAGTTAGACAGTTAACAGATGAAGAAACTGCCAGATTAGTGTATTTCAGTTATTTTCATAGCATTATGTCATACTGTATTCTTTTATGGGGGATAGCAGCCGATATAAATACTATTTTTGTTTTACAAAAACGAGCAATAAGAGCTATTTATCAACTAAGTTCTAGAACATCTCTTAGGGATAGATTCAAAGAGATTGGTATATTGACAGCAGCATCCCAATTTATATTAAACTGCATACTTTTCGTGCGTCGCAATATTAACTTATATACAAAACATAGTGATTGGCACAATCGGAATACCAGAAATAAAGACAAACTTGTAATGCCTCAGTATAGATTAGAAAAAGTCCGTGGTTCTTTCATAGGTCTTGGTATAAAGTTTTATAATAAAATTCCAAGTAATATTTTGGATTTACCATTTGAAAACTTTAAGTCTCATGTAAAAAATTGTCTTCTCAAAAAAGGATACTATACCGTTAAAGATTATTTAATTGATAAAACAGCCTGGTCGTAGATTTTTCTATTCTATGTGAAAATTGAGGGAATTGTCCTACCTACTTAAAACTTATTGTAAGCTTTTTGACTCGACGACGCCTTAATGCGAGTAGCTTTAGTATGTCATGCTCACTTTAAACATTTCTGCGGTGGTGTCGTGTGGGGCGGGTCGTTACGTTCCCTCAAATATGGTTGAGCGAAGCGATGGCTGGTCCATGCGTCATGCTCGTGAACGGGTGCTGCCAGTGGGAATGGGTCTGCTTCTGTCTGCTTGTACTAAGGGCGTCGTATATTTATATTTTTTTTTTTCTCTGTTTGATGTTATCAATATGTATGGCACTTCTTACTCAAAACATAAAACTAATAGGCAAGTAAACCTTGTTTTGATTTCTCTTTTTTTTTTTTTTTTTTTTTATTGCAATCATTTTGCTTTCTATAGTCAGTAGTTTTTGTAAGTAAAGGCCTATGAAAAGCTTTTGGATATTAGTTTTCAATTCAGTGCCTTAGGATGGGTAGCCTAAGTATGTCATGCTCTCTTTAATCATTTCTGCGGTGGTGTCGTGTGGGGCGGGTCGTTACGTTCCCTCAAATATGGTTGAGCGAAGCGATGGCTGGTCCACGCGTCATGCTCGTGAACGGGTGCTGCCAGTGGGAATGGGTCTGCTTCTGAGTACCTATCTTAACGCATATTGAATTGTAAGAATTGCGTTTTTTATTGTTATTTTTTATGTCTTGTCTCAAGTATTTTTTGGTAAATTTTGCCTACTTAGGTGCACTTTCGAGTAGCAGACATAGTGATTACTGATTTCTCAACTAGTTGAAAGTTATTTACTCTCACAATTACCTATCCGATATGTAGTAGGTATTTAATTTCAACCTACCTACCCATTGTGTACAAACTTTTGTTAATTATTGTGATGGAAAATGACCTCACTTTAAATGTGGAGCTCATTTTTCAATGTTGACGACTCTGTATGAAATATACAGGGAGAAAAAAGCAGCCCTTGACGAGTTTCTTGCCGGTTCTTCTCGTTACAAGGTCTCCCGCTCAGGGTTTGCGAACCGATGGCGTAGCTTCTTTGACATTCACAAGTGCTTGTAACAGCCTAGACTGAATAAATGATTTTTTGATTTGATTTGATTTGATTTGATTTGATTTATTATTTTGGTCACTGTACACCTGAACAGCTGTCACGTCTATGTATTCAGTGTATTACGTACAAATGTGGTTTAACGATGCTGGTTCTTGAAAATATTTATCTACTTCTTAGATTTTTCCACGTCTTTTCAAATATAATCTTATTGATTTCCCGAAGTTTTCAGAGGAAAAGGAGCTGAAACGTCGGGAATTAAAAAGTCGGGCCCATGCCTGAAATCAGGAGACTAAAACGGAAAATCGGAAAAGCCCAATTTAGAGACAAAGTAAGTAGGTGCAAATGTTTAAAAAATCTAGAGATCAACACAAACTTTATTTTATTTTAGTTTTTTTGGGAAACAAACAATTTCACAGTACATTTAGTTTTACCAAATATTATAAAACAGTGATCAGCAAAGTTTCCTCTGATAATTAGAACATACAAAATAAATTACAGGGCAATTTGAACTTAATTAAATTCACAGAGTAAGTTATTAACAGTTATACTACATCTAAAATGGAACTGTTAATTAAAGATATGTTTACAATTATAATTACCTATTTATCAATCAATTCATGTATATGATTTTATAACATTTTAACAGCAATCTTCTGAGAAGTTATTATCATTTCATGCTGTAATGTTAAAAATTTTCAACAGAACCTTAAAAGTTCTTAAAATATTTGGATTCTTATTTGGATAATGATATTTATCACATTTCTTGTAAAACATCACACCAAAACAAACTTAAAACGTATACAAAAATATACTTACATGTAATTCTAGCCAGGACTCTCATTGGTCTATAAACATTAAAATGTATGTATTCAGAGTATTATTATAATAATAACTGCACTTGTTGTAATAACACGTCAATTGTCAGTTTAATAATCATTCACAGCTATAATTATTTGCGCTTCATAGCTAAAAGGTATTTTTTTAATACGATGGAATCTTTGGTTTTTAAGAGGCCGGCGGACAGTGAACTTCCTATACAAAAGTACTTAATACCAAAATGATTTGCAATTTCAGCATAATTAGGTAACTCTTCTTGTGATGTTATTCGAATGAAGTATTTGTCTAGGGTCTATTAAATTAAATAGCTGACAATATCTCATTAATAGCTGGAATTAAGTTATAATATAACTTTAATAACTTATGTCAGCTATTGAGATATATTTGAGTTGATTTGCTTGCATGTAGGTAGAGTAGAGAGCACAAATGTATTTTAAGTTAATTCCTAAGTTATTCAACGTATATTACTGTGTTTTTAACGAATTATACCTAATTAATATCATTTATAATCTGCAATTCTCGATGGAAAAATGAAAATCGTTTCAACGCGTTCATCGATACATACGCAGATTATATTAACTTGAGATCGAGAACACACGTACACGTGATGCATACAGATATGGCACGCAAGAACCCTTACTTATATATTTTATTGATTTTTTTGATTTTGGCATTCACAATGCTATTTTTATACTAAGGTAATAGATAAAATAGAAAAAATACTAGAAAAATCGACTCACCCATCCCGTCTGAGCTGCTATGGGCGAGTCAATTTTTCTAGTATTTTTTCTATTATATTTATTACCTTATATATTTTAGTAAACTTTTCAAGATAATATCTAATTTAGTGTGCGCATGCTACAGATCAGTGATATTAATATTAATATTACCGAAATATAGAATAAATCAGTCCTTCAGAATGTATAAAGAAATGATCTGATATGATATAAATCGAACCTTAAAAATGTTAGAAACTAGAAATAGAAACTTACTATTACACTTGAACCCCCTACCAGGGAGTTCAAGAATATTTATTATATATAGAATCGATCGATCGACCCAAATGATCCGCAGTCACACCAACTTTAACACACGAAAAAGAAACTATATAATTGTTAATGTTACCTGTGACATCAATTTGGTGGAGTATTTGATGCATAAAGAATTCCCTTTAAAGCAGTAAGTAACAGTCTTTTTAAGCTTCATATCTCACAAAAAGTTCCGATTTAGCACAACACTCACATACGACTGTTTATAGCGATATTACGTTTGTATCTGACGATAGATGCCAACCAACTAATGGTTGGCTATAATGAAAATAGCTTATTCTTAGCGATTTCTTAGCGACCGATATTTTTCGCGGATTCAACGTTTTCATAGAATGCATAATGCAATTTGAATAAGTACACGAACGTATTTTTACGATTTCAGAAGAAACGTGCCGCAAGATACCTACATTTATGAACTTTTGTCCTTCAATGTCAAAAACAAAGTGTGCATTTGTAATTTTGTCAACAACAAAAAAGATGCAAATTGGGCAAATAAAGTAAATTAAATACAAATAATTGCTATTTCTAACTCTAAAAAAAGGTCTAAAACATGGTTTCTATCATTATCCTTGATATTTTATTTTTAATTACTTTTGAAAAAATATTTTAACGTTCGCAAGTTGTCCAAAAAGTGGTGCTTAGTAAAAAATAATTTAAAATATTAATGTGTCTAAGTGTTGGCGTACTTACCTATATCAATTTTCAATCAAACAGGTCAATGCACCTGCGGCAATTTATTAAACGATTTTGTTTACCATTAGTAAACATGATTTCAATTCAGGTGTAAAGTGCATATAGAAGTGCTACGTATGGTACATACGTCATGTCGTGGGCTATACGTACCACCACCACAGAATACATAATACTTAGTACAAGTCCACCACGTAAAATTAAAAGAGTTGAAAACATTTTCAAATACTCGAGACCTCTCGTTCTAATATTCGAGTAAGTATTGGTTTTACGAAATTAGTAAAATTTGTAAAAACTGTTGCTTATATTTTTTTTAAACCACTGAAAAATGTTGCATTGACGGTTATAATTATTAAACCAGATACCCCGTTCGCGATTACACGCGCTTCGATGTTTATGCCAAAGTCACGTTGCTTCAGAGATGTAAAATAGCTAACTGTGCTCTATAATAAAGCGGGAACTATACTAGGCCGGTCGACGCACACGCCTGAGACGTCATACACGTGTGGCGTGCATGTCACGCTGGCTGTCAATAAAACACGAAACAAGGTTTCTACTTGAAAATGTTCAAATCAGACAACGATATTGAAGAAAATTCCTTTCCTAATGCCTCTCAAGCGATTCAAACAAAAGGAGAGTTTTTTTCTTAAGAAGAAAAACCTAAAAAAAAAGATCGGCGGCGGCGTGCGTGGCCCACGTCGGTCGGTCTAGTGTAATTTCGCCTTAATTCTGTTGTCAATGGAACCGGAACAATGTAGACAAAGAACTAAAAACATTAATAAAATAATTATGATGTAAAACGCAGTTGAAAAAATAATTTAATAAATTTAGTATTTAGGTATCTATTATGCGATTAATCTGACAATGTACTTGGTCCTCGGCAACTTCATTCGAGAAAGAAAGGTCACAACAACTGAAAGTAAAGTTGGTCACACCACACCTCGTGCAAAATGTCAGATTAATCGCACAGTACAACATTATTTTTTGATAAAACAAAATCTGACAACTATTTAATTTTGTTGAGTTAGACAACCCTGGAATCGCAAAAAAGATAAGAACAGAATTTCCATACATATTTTTATTTGAACTCTGTTAACATTTATGAAACTATTTCGCAATTCTAATTATCTATCTTTAATCGTTAGCATTAATAGCACAATCATTCTAATTAACATATGAGTTAGAGATTTGATTAAAAAATAACTTCTGATAGACTTTCTAGAATAGAAATAATATAATTATCTATGTACAAAATCTTGAAATTTTACAAATTATGCAATTTTTAAGTACCTACGTAAGTAAGTAGGTACTAAATAGGTAAACATTAACAGAGATCATTTTACAGTTGGAAATTGGAAACAAATCGGTTTTAAGACGCGTGGGAAATGACTAAAAATGAAATAGAAAACAAAACGTGATACTACCTAATTTGAGCAAGTAAATTTTTGATTGGAATACATAGAAATTAATAACTAAGTATTGATATCTTTGCCAATTTTGTTTATCTACCTTTAGCACGAACAGCTATCAAAAAAAAATAGTGCGCGTAAAAACATTCGATATATTAATTTTGTATGGGAAAGTACAGTGCCATCTACCGCCGAAAAAGGAAATGAAGTTGACCATAGATATTAATCGAGGAATTTTACGCTCGTTTACTTTTCTCGATAAATTTCGTGCTAAGGGTAAGTAAGTAGGTAACTGATAGTTTGGGATAAAATAAAATTGTATGTATTGTATACCGGAATGATTTTCATCAAACGTTAGTATTGGTTGGTAATATTGTACCCACAATCAAAGGCAGCTGACCACTTAAATTAACCTTATATGAGGTCATGTGGTTACTGGGTTTTGTAATAAAGTGACCGACCTCTCGTCTACAAGTTAAACCTTGACAACGGTATCAATGATAAGGTTATTTTTGACTAAAAAGCTTTTATTTACAATTTAAATTTGTATATTTACACTGAATTATTTTTACAGTTAAGTAAATGTGTTATTTGGATATGTGTACCTACTCATAATAAGCATGTAATAAGCTATTCTTATTTGGTACTTTTTTGTTGGTATCATTTAATATTATATTACATACTTTTATACATTATTGGAAAATGCATACTAATGAGAACAAAATCTCAAAAACTTTGTATTTACACTTGCTTTGATTAGACCTATGAAACTGTTTATCAGTCTGAACGAAAGAGAAATACTTTCGCTGACTCTTTCTTCATTGAAAGTTGCAATTGACAAAATTAACTGCTTATATATTACTTCATATCGGCCACGTGAGTAGCAGTATCTGGGTTACATAATGTCTTATTTGTTTGATGAGTTTTTGCTGCATATTCGATTATCTCAGGAGCACGTGCTTAATTCGACAACAGTGCATTGCATTGCTGTAACTAGATACCCTACGCTGATATTATGTTACAAACGGATGAACAAGCCAGTTTTAAGATAAGTAATATGACAATTTTTTTTTCAAATTCTTAACTTTTGCGTTTTCTAAAATCAAGTCAATAAAGCTTTATAGTTACATAGGTATACTTACAATGTATTGACTTGGTAAAATACACACGAATAACTTAATATTTACGTTTATATTTATAAACAATCTAATGTTCCATTCTAAATCACACAGCCATTGAAAGAAATCTTTTTTATTTCATTACACAAGTCGCATAATCGATGCCGCGACGCGACGAGCGATCCAAAAATACGGATTTTGCTGTCGAATGATAATAGTAGTACAGCGCTAGACACCGGACGAAGGATTCAATAGGGCCCCTGAATTTTCAAATCAATTTGTCAACAAAATTTCCTCTGTGACAAAAATCACTTAGCACGTAGCGATGCCATCTCAGATGCTACGTTCCGTGAAAAACAGACAGGTGTAAAATATCGAATTACCTACTTGAATTAGTTATTTTGTTTTTGTTATTTATTATCAAAATACTAAGTATATTATTTGAAAAAGGAATATTTTTTTAAAATATCTTTATATGTTCAGTTTCAAAAATCAAAGTAGAAGGCTTGGTAAAGCTCTTTATCAGGTCTACCACAACAATACCATTGTACATAGAACACGAAATAAGCAGATATATATTACTACACACATTGTTACAACTCAAAATATTTTTATTCTATGAACAGCAAACGAAAAGAGTCGTGAATCAAAACAAGTCCTACACAATAACTATTGCTTAGTTAGGTATTAGTAAATCTAGAGATCTAATACAATGCAAGAAAGGGTTCCACGATACGCTCCCATAGATCAAAGCTACAAAATTGATCAATACAGGATTGTTTAAAAAAACAAATTAGACAATAGAGTCAACAGAAGTGATGCATTCTAATGAAGATGTTTGTATAGACTAGAATAAACTTATACCCCTTTATTAATAAACGAAGAGTAAGTTTACACCTAGTTTAACCAAAAAGTTTGCTTAGGAATATGACGTTTTGAGACGTCCAACGTAAGGAGTAATATTGCTAAGCAATATTTTTGATTAAACCGGGTATAAACTTTACTCTTCATTTATTAATAAGGCCGATAGTGCCTTATTTGTTTTTAAGATTTATCATGATACATTATTAATATTTTACTTCTCTATTTTAAAATATCTTTCAGTAACCCGAGCACTAACATCTATCGAGAAAATAAACGTGCGTAAAATTACTCGATAGAGTAATTGTCTATGAGAAATTTCATTTATCTTTTCGGCAGTAGATGGCGCTGTTCAAATTTCCCTAACAAAGCTAACTAAACTTTTTCACGATTCGGTCTAACAGATGTTCTTTATCTGAAAAATTATTTCATACAAAATCTGTTCCATTTTCAAATTAGCCAGAAAATAGGTGCTATGCAATGCAAGTGCTCTTAGTATTTTTATTAAATTTATTAAGAGCCCGTAGCGATTTTCCTGCTGACTGCAGCTCTCTCGCTCGCACATTTCATGTTTTCTCAAGATTTCTTAAAACTGAGTGCGTAATTGAAAAATGTGTCTCGGCCACTTTTCGCGATATAAGATTTAAAAACATTTTAAAATAAATTTCAGTTTTTTGTTGCTAAAGTACAAAAAGTTGTCGTTTCTAACAGTTATTTAAACTGGCATATACGATAAGTTTTTGTACTTCAGCAACTCGAAACTGAAATATATGTTGAAATGTCCGTAATCTTATATTGCGAAAAGTGGCCGAGACACATTTCTCAATTACACACTCAGATTTAAGAAATCTTGAGAAAACATGAAATGTGCGAGCGAGAGAGCGGCAGTCAGCGGCAAAATTGCTACGGGCTCTTAAATACTCAGGCATATTGTGCAATTTTATTTATTTTTATAACATTTATAATATAGTGCTGTTAACTGTGAACATTATATTTTGTTATAATTTCAAATGGAAGATTGGATATTTATTGGCAACGATATAAAAGATTAGAATGTGCATATCAATGATAACGAAGTGATAGAAAGATACATTATTTTTAACTGGAAATGAAACTTCAATTTCTTGTATTTGCCTTTCTAAGTGAATAACTATAGCATTCGTTTCTTAGTAACAGAAAGATAGTGTATCTTTAAGGAAAGCACATTGGCTTGCGATTATAATAAACAACTATTCATTTCTAGTGTTCAATAGTAGCATTGTTCCGTTATTCTGAAAAGTTTGTTACTAGATAAGTATTGTTATTGACCTTTTTGATAATTAATATTATATTTGTATGGGAATAAATGTCTTTAAACCTTAAACTTAATAATAATAATACTAATATTTTTTTAAACTATGAATAGCGTAATTCAGTTGTAAGCGAGCAGTTTGACTAAAGTAAAATGTTTGGGCACTTTTTTGATAACTTTGAAAAAATTCATCAACAGTAATACAGGGTTGTTGGTGGTGTTTTACAAATAGCCCTGTATATTCTGTAATAAAAACTAATTAAGTTTTGTTTTTGTATTTTTTAAATAATTAAATGTCAAAATCTACCCCTCTTGTAAGTTTGAAAAAAATCGGTTGGGAAACAATAAGTTGCAAACCTCGCCACAGCTGCCATCTTGTTTTTCCCAAATCTGTGGTTCATCATTCAACCGTCAGTTTTACCACAGTACATAGGTATATAAGTTTTTTTGAAAAAACTTATATGTACTGTGGTTTTACACATTACACCGTATCATATCCGATGAATTTCTTACATATTTTTTCTTTGTACCTTTAACCTCTTGCTATTTGAATTATATTTTATTACTATATTTTTTATTAATATGAGAACAATAAGTAGTTGTTGCGACATAAAATGTACTTATTATAGAATCAACACTACAGTAGGCGGTAAATAAAAGCCTGAACGTTTTCCAGCTACTTAAATGAGTTCCTTCGACAAAGGAATTGTTACTGTAGTGGTATGTGTGTGTACAACACAGTGTTATGTTTCGTCGGGACAGTTTCGTAAGGACAGGACATCCCAATAGAGTAGACATAAAGTTATTTGTTTAAGTTTAGTGCCTGCCCACGTTTTGGCATTACAATATTATGGTTTTATTGTTTCCCGCTCATTGGACACTTCCAGTTTGTTGACAATGTTGCAAAGGCCTGAGTACTTTATTACAACATGTCATATCGTCTATTTCGTCCACTTAAAAGTTATAGGGGTCCAAAGTGCCAAATTGCCAATGGCCATGCTACGGTTGGGCTATCTAAGTACGTTTTTTCTCTAATAAATAAAGTGCAGATTTGGCACAATTTAAGACTTTATATTTTGTTGATAATTCCTTCCAGGAGGCACGGCACATTCACGATAAGTTTTGTTAATGACTAATAACATTGTTAAATCTATTTATCGCATTATGGCATTAATTTAATAATTCGGTTTTAAGAATTACGTTGAAAGCGTGATTTCTATGAATGAATCTTGTGATTCATAGGTATGTAGGTACATACCTACCTATTTATGTATATTTTTTTTCCTCGAGTAAATACTAATATTTAAGAAAAATGTTCAATGAAATTAGTCATGCAATGCAGTAGAGGTTAGTACTATTATGTATTCAAGTGTTAAATACTTTCGCTTATCATTGTTGTAGAAAATACTTTGGTATTGTCAGAAATCTATGAAATTCATCTCTGTTTATCTTGTTATTTGTTTGGTACTTTGGTATGCAACATCAAATCTTGACACTTTGCGTATAAAACAATACTTAGATAGCATTTGTCTAGATAAATTCTATAAATACTTTTAGATTGAAGCTCTGATTAACAGCAGCTATACTATTATAATTTTATGTCCATTCCTAATTCCTATACTACTTCAGAATTCAATAATATTTCAAAACTCATTATTTCAGAAAACTAACCCGCGCTTTTACGCATTCAGAACGTCTACGAAAATAATAAAAATCTAATAATATTTAATAAACAATTAACTGTAAATGTGTCTTATGCAAATAAGCAAGACATTTCCCTGAATAAGGTCAAATCGGATTGATTTTTTAATTCGGGAAATTATTCGGAATGCGTAAAGCAATAGTGCAATTTTCAGAATAATATGACGTTTTTGTGCAAGCGACGTGTCGTGCGTCGCATAGCTATGAGTCCACCGGCTTTCGATCACAGGTGTTCTTCGTATGTGACTCACTATGTCATAGCACTCACCCAAATCGGAATGCATCCGGAATAAACTTACCTGTAAAGGAGATAGTTTGATTAGTTTCTACTAAATATGTAGTTCTTTAAGTTTTTTTCCATCTTACTGATTTTATGAAGAGTTAAAGCTTGTATGTAGGAGATAATCTCCAAAACTAAGTATACTCATTCGAAATTTTATCACCAAAAGAAAGCTTTACTATGCCTTAGTGACAAGCTATATTTTTATAACCAAAATATTCACACGAAAAATGCATTTTTCCGCAGATGAACGCAGTGATAAGTTAGTCTAAACTATTAAATACCACAAAAAGTATTTAAACAGATAATAATGTAAGGACCAATGTTACCGATGACCATAATTGGTAAAATATGTAGGTATAATGTTGTCAGTAGATAACACATATTTTCATAATAATGTTGTCTCATAGTATAGTTTTATGTCATGATAATCTTATCATACTACTAAAGGAAATACACACTTGAAAAATAGAAAATCGATACGCTTTAAGTATATATTTTTAGTCGCTCTTTTTTAACTGGATATAAAGAATAAATTAATTAAAATAGCTTTTTATAAACATCAAACACTTTAACGGGTAAAACCTCTTTATTTAAGATCGACTGTGTTATTAAACTTTAGTAATATATTTTTATACTTCTTCTAAATAATACAACTCAGCACTTGTCTTATAAGTACCTTCAATACCTTCAATGTATGCAACACGAAAATAAAGTGTTTTATTTTCTCTCGTTTTTTTATCTTCTGAAAAGCTTCTAAAAAGCTAAAAGACTATGCACACATGCCTAATTAGGAAATAGATTATAGGAAATAAATAACTTAAGTGGTGGAATTAAAGAAACACATACCCAACTTACAATAGGTAAGCATTTTTTTTTAAAGTTGGTTGTAGTATAAATTCCAAAATGTTTGTATTATCTAAGATCAAACCTTTAAATGTCAAAAGCGGTACTGATGGACGGAATATTTTTAAATCATTATCTAGGTAAGTATAGTATATGAGATAAGATACTTCCAGAAATACATAGCAGGTAGATACCTAGTTATCAAACTCGACTTTGAAGTTCTATTGTGTTGCTTTTATTAAAAAATAAATAAAGATCGGGTAACTTAACTTTTAATGTCCAACTCCAGACTCCTGATGTACTAAATACACCTATCCTAAAAACTTTAATGTGAAAGTCAACCTGTCTTATGACGCCTACTTTTTGTCACGAAAATGAAAATCAAAGGAAATAGGAGATGAAAGTTGATATGGATCGGGTGGCACGAATTTATTATAATTTTTGTAAAGAAGTAGGTACCTAAGTAATTCGGAAACGAAAGTTTATTAAATGTTCATCACACAAACATTTTCCGCTGATTCAGAAGGATTCATGCCTCAGCTGGCCTTAGGAAAGTACCATATTATCTACTTCATAACGTAAAATGACAAAATCAGATTTCACAAAACGGAAAGGACATCGTTGTTTTCACTCTGATTCAATGTTATTACTCAACCCGATGGACAAACCCATTCCTACCAACCAACTCCTGAGAGTAGCCTACTACGAAAACCAAATCACGATTCGAACGACTCTCGTTCCGTTTCGTGACATTATCATCTCAAACAAGCTACTTATAACTCTTGATATCGATCCCGATCGATCGACATTAGAAGTTTGTACTCTAGATTTGATTGCGTCACCATACGCCGTATTGAGCCAGCGGTCACGAAATTGAATGATTTCAATTACCTTATACCTTATAACGGCCTGTAAGATTACGTAACTGTTTCTAACAATTCTCGATTGAAATCGAATGAAAGCGCAGTTACATTGCTGCTTTAATTATGATTAAGTTCTCATATTTGTTCTTAAGAAAGCAGCAATGTAACTGCGATTTCTGTCAGAGTTATTGCAGCAAAGTTACATAATTACCCCCCTGGGATGATTCCAAGGCCAATAAAAGGTGCTCTTGAATTCTTAGGAGCTCGGTGGCGCAGTGGTTTAGCGCCTGGCCCAGCGATTGCGGAAGTTAAGCAACGTTTGCAAGGGTCGGTCATTGGATGGGTGACCAAAAATTTATTATCTCGAGCTCCTACGTGCTTCGGAAGGCACGTTAAGCCGTTGGTCCCGGCTGCATTTAACAACACCCACCAGTGCGGATTGGTGGTTAACACCCACCCTTACCACCCATAAGAAAGGCCTGTGCCCCAGTAGTGGGGACATCAAAAAATGACTGATGGACATACCTTATAACGGCCTGAGATAAGATTACGTAACTCTGTTGCTAACAATTCTCGATTGAAATCGATTGAAAGCGCAGTTACATTGCTGCTTTAAGTAAAATAGTTCTTATATTGGTTCTTAATAAAGCAGCAATGTAACTGCGATTTCTGTCAGAGTTGATTGCAACAAAGTTACATAATTACCCCCTGGGATGATTCCAAGGCCATTATAAGGTGCTCTTGAATTAAAGAAAACTGTTTTTGACGACATCGAATTTGAACATGAATTGAGATTAACATTGGATTGGGATTGAGAGAATAAGGTAAAAAATAAATTAAACGACTCGCAAACTTCATCCGATTATCGTGATTCTTTTCGTAGTTAGTAGGCCCTCCCCTTGTTTACTTTGTTACTAACATAACGCTCGACTTCGGACTTTGTTGCGTTGATTGATAAGATTGCGAACGTGCTTTTAGTGTTAAGTCACGGATAGTCTTTACTGCGAAATCTAAGTTATGGTGCGTAAAGTTATAATAGTAAATGGCTGTTCAGTAATTGTTGAAGTAAACCTTTGCATTTGTTCTTTTGTAAAGCGTAACTGATTCGTTCCGATTCATCAAAATTTTAACCTAATCAAAGTTTGAACCTAAACTATTTAGCCCTATTCACATAAAGAGTAGACCTGTATTTATAAAATGAATTTAATATTTGTTTTTAAACAGAAACCTGCCCACGAATCTGACGCGAATCACTTAAGAAAGAGTTCTTAAATAACAAAAATTTAAAAAAATTAAAACCCTCCGACACACGGTACCAAATTTCGAATTGATAGGACATATGGAAGGCGGTCAGATCCCCTCATCAACTATTAAAGAGCTGATGATCTTCAAACGGCTGATCAGGTCATGGCTACCTTGCCATATACTTCCAATATCATTGAAGTAACACGGTACCAAATTTCGAATCGATCGGACATAAGGAAGTTAGTTAGATCTCCTCATTCCTCATCAAACTAGAAAAGAGTTGATAAATCTTCAAACGGCTGAACAGATTTACATTTAAATCGATCGGACATAAGGAAGTTAGCCAGAACCCCTCATCGACTAGAAAAGAGCTGATGATCTTCAAGCGGCTTAACAGATTTTCATGAAACATGGCAAAGAAAGAACACTCGGGATAAAATTATCTATGACACAAAAAAAACTAAACGAAAATCGGTTCGTCCGTTTAGGAGCTACGATACCAAAGACAGATACACAGACACGTTAAACTTTAACACCCCTCTCGTTTTGCGTCGGGGGTAAAATACTAAAATAAAATAAAGGGGTAAAATGCTAAAATACTTTCGGTATTTTATTCTATAATAATATTAACTTTGAGTGTAATTAAAGTAGTAGTAAGTAGGAGAGCCAACCACATGACTAACAAAGCATTATTTATGACTTAAACTTAGCTATATACTGTACAGTAAATCTTGTGCAGTGATAACAACACGCGCGCTGATCTGTCTTGACCAACATTAATAAATAAATGAGCTTAAATCTATGCCAAGGATAAGGTTAACAGAGTTAAATCCTCTTATGCTCATAGATATAGGCACATAATAAATGATATCATCCATTGGCACGCCTTTTAACTACTTATACGTATTTTTACTAAGTTCTAACTGAACTGACAAGAAAAATTCATTATAACACCTATGGCTTATCAAACTAGATTTTTGTAAGCGATAAGTATCTTCCTAGTAAAACATTAAATCTTATCGGGTAGGCAGAGGTAGGAGTTGGTAAACAATTTAGCTTAGAAATTACATTTAGCAAAGGTTAGGATGAATGAAAGGCGAATCACGAAAGAGATATATTGTGCGAATGTGGAAGGAACGATTGCGCAAGGGCGTCCCAGAAAAACCTACGCAGACCAATTAGAGGATATTATAAAAAAGGCTGGTGTAGTGACAAAAACCGCAGGGCATGTATGAAAAGATTGATGGATGTGAAAGAAGCGAAAGAAGTGTGTGAGGATCGTAGCAGGTGGCGATCCATAGTCTCTGCCTACCCCCATGGGAAACAGGCGTGAGTGTTGTATGTTATCAATTACAAAATGATAAATAACCTGTCGTTAATCTCTATGTTTGTTTTACCAATTTATGAAACAGTTTTGACAAATCGACACATCAAATATATACAACATAGAAGTCGATTGGACACATCAAGTTATTTTCATTACACCATTAGTTTTCTGTGTAATCTTAAAAGGGCGCGGACTGTTTACGTTGTCATTATGGCCTTTAGTAGAAAACGTGACTATCTTGAGCGTATTAGGCAATATAAAATACAGCGAGTAGTGGTACCTATTATAAAAATATTTTTATGTTATAACAGCTATGTGAACACAATATTGATATTAGTTTATTGTTTTACTTAATATCGCAGTTTTGTCGGACGGCTCTTGGTGAATGGTTGTTTGGTGGTTTTTTTATTTTCCTGACGTTTCGGCACCTTTGCGACTAAAGCTTCTTGTAAGCCTTCCCTCTAGCAATAATTTTGTTTGTTCAGAAATGTCATAAGTAATTGTAGGTATAAGTATTAAATAAAATTATTGATTTCAATTATTATTATAAGTTTATGTAATGCTATAAATAGGTCAATCAAGCAAAGAACTTCAGAAAAATAAAAAATCAAAACCAAACTTATCGTCAAAGGTCATTCAAAACCCACGCTTGCATTTATTTCAATATATCTAGTACACACGTAAACACTAGGATTAACTGAATTCATTGAAAATGAAATGATAATGAAAAATATTTATTTCTTGAAAACAAGTGGGTAATACAGGGTATGGTTGATTCCCCCTTTTAAGTGTAAAAGGAGAAAATCACTCTCTCATAACCACATCAGTTTTTCGTGTTTTTAAAGAAATAAAACTAAAAAATTTAATAACAAAAATATTAACTCTAAAATGTGTGTGTCTGTGTGTGTGTACACGTGTGTGTGTGTGTGTGTGTGTGTGTGTGCGCGCGCGTGTGTGTGTGTGTCCGTGTGTGTGTCCGTGCGTGTGTGATAAATGTGAGTATGCGTGTGTGACCTCGTATGCATTTGTATGTAATGTTTTATCAAACTAGATCGTATTAAGCGTTACGTATGTTCCTAGTAAAATACTAAATCTTATCGGGTAGGTAGTTAGAATTTAGTAAACAATTTAGCCTAGAAATTATTATTACCTTTTTTATTTTATTTATTTAGAAACAACCCACAGGTCGTACACATTTAATAACAATAATCATATAAATTACAAGTTACACAAGACCTGTAGTTTCCTTAATGTAATGAAACAATGGAGTGTAAATTATTAACATAACATTGATATAGGTACATAGGTACTGATAGCATACGATATTATGTAATGTAGGTAAGTATTAAATTAATACATAACAAAGAAAGAACAATGACCACTTCACATAGAAGCAATTAAAGGTTGACCAATTTTGCAAGAATAGTAAAATTGAGCTTTTCATCTATATTTTCCCTGTATTTTTTTTTAAGTTAAATAATTTGTAGGTTATGACGATGGTAGATATGGAAATCAATGCTAGATGCTGAGTTAACAGCGAAATAGTTGCTTCATAAAAAAAAACTGAAAAACTGTGTCAGCTATTTGCATCCACGAGTCTTGTGTTATAAATTGCATCATAATCATAAATCACAAGATTCTTTATAATGCATTTCAGAAGAATGGCTTGCTTATTGACGACCGACCGTAGAACGGATCGTCCGCGACTCACTTATTTTCGGATCGGTATTTAGGACAAACGAACAAACGTACAACTTTGTCGTCAGAAATAAGGTTTATAAAAATATTTTTACTAGCTTCCGCCCGCGACTTTGTCCACGTGTAATTTCACTTCCCCGTGAATTTAAAAGGAAAAACCTGAGATACAACTAATTCGATTTTTAATAACAAGAGTTATATAAATATTGCCAATTTTTCTCACACCAGCACTAGCCTGCTAAGGATTAATCCCGACATCATCAATTTGCCCCACTGGAGGGCACAGGCCTTCCTTATTTTATTTTATTTTTTTATTTAACCATTTATTTCAGGCTACTAGGCCCATACAATATATACCTTACAGACTAACATACATAATTATTAAATAAAAATAAAAATAATCTATTTGTTTACACGTATCGAAGGCGGCGACGTGTTGCGCAATGCAGTGTCCGGTATCCGACCGCGAAAGCGTCGGAACAAGACACCCTTCGGCCAAAAATCTTCTTTCATGAAGGTCGACAGATGTTCAGTCGGTACCCTCACCACGAATGAGTTGAAGTTCACATTGTGGCGTGACTCCAACCGCTCGACCCTCAGAATGAATTTGGTCTTTACTCTGATGTATTCTCCGATGTCATCAGGCTTCGTGCTGTAGTGCAGGCGAGATACATACACCAGCGTCGTCGGGATAGCCGGACGTAGTAGGTGGTTGTGTCCGGTCGGGGCGGTGCCACAAAGGTTACGGCGGGTGGGCTTCCTCTTCTTTTCCACCTTTTTAAAGCCGTCCCTGTCACACTCTTCATCCAGTCTCCGTGGATGCACAGGCTTAGAGACCGGTCGGCGTTGTTTGTCTCCCTCATTGGTACCCCGCTCGAGTTGTTGGACAGCGGGTCGGTTAGCAGCGGTGACTGCAGCGTATGCACGTTGAGGGGTCGACGTGCCCACGCGTGACGTCTCCGCCGGGGCGGGGCGTGCGGCGGCGGGGCCTTATGGTTGGATAAGGAGGATAGGCCATAACACCGACCACGCGGGCCCAATGCGGATTGTTGGCTGCTAACGACTGCAATTGCAGCCGGGACCAACGGATTAACATGCCTTCCGAAGCATGGAAGAGCTCAAGATTCACGTCGCCCATCCCATGACCGACCTTTGAGAAAGTTACCTCCGCAATCGCAGGGCGAGGCGCTAAACCATTACGCCACCGAGCTCTTCAGTATCATCTGTTTGTTTATTTATATTTATCGAATCGGAAGAACCAACTATCAGTAATATTATGTTCATTTCCATCTGTTACTTGTAATTATGTATTCTGTGCTGTTACCCTAAAGAATCCACCCTAAGGTGAAATATTCGAGAATTTACCAGCTAGGGAGGGAGCTAGCATAGGGAGAATTCTCGGGAGGGTTTCCTAGAATTCACCTCAGGGTACCTACCTAGATTCTTTGGGGTATTGATCGAAATAACCGTTTTCATTGTATAAAGTTAATAAAGTATTGTGACCCCTTTTTTCATAGCAAAAGTGATCACTTGTTTTATTGTAACTTAGCTGAGACAGTGTTTGTACTTACTTAAAACACGTTTCATTAGTTAATAAAGTGTTAAAACATTTGTATATATTTTTTTAACAATAGCGTTCGCGGTTGTTAAATAAATTAAGAAAATGTATGGTAATGAATAGGTAACGGAAATTTCATATTTGAAGAGCTATATTGTATGTTAATTATTGATACTGAACAAAGTAACAATGGACGCAAAAAATATGTTAATAATATTGTCAATCTTAGACGGGCCGTTTGCGTACAAATTGCAAAAGCATCTTTTTATGTATGTACCTATGTAGTTTACATTAGGTATGTGAGAGCTACTGAAATGAGATTAGTTTCTAGTTCATACCTATATAAAAAATAAATTATATTAATTATCGTTTTGAAAGATTAATTGATTTTTTTACTCCCTACTTTTGTAGTTTCTATCAATGTGCAATATACGTGGAATATAGCCAACCATATTTTATTTGATTGTAGTAAAAACGCCTGCTACTTGGTAACAACTTATACTGCTGTATGTACGTTTGCCAAGAAAGAACTGTGTGGCGCTTAGGTAAAATATAAGTATTTTAGATTCCGGTGGCTATGCCTAACGAATCAACCACAATCGAAAGATTAATATAAAAAATACATCACTATACTTAGGTAAGTATTTTTAATTTACAGTTTTCCTCGCGAATTGACTTGAAACTTTAATTTTATGCCGTAAATTATGTGACGCTAGACAACACACCACAGTAAAATAGGTAAGAGATAGGTAATAGGTATAAGGTTTTATTTTATCAATTTTCCAACAAGAATATGTACTTAAGTAGCCTTTTGATAAATAATAAAAAAATAACATACTTACTTTTTTTCTATCAAGAGACATTAATTATTTCAATCTACATAGAAACACAACAAAATACTGTAGACCCATAAATCAAATATAATGTTAAAATTGCCTATCCACACGTGCCCATTGGATTGGATAGGTACTGCAATTCGGTGATTGTCCAGTTGCCCACGCGTGGCAGGACGCGTCACTTGCGCACGCGTGGAAATTGAATAAAGAAGAAATATGAGACTGCCTGTCACTGGCGCACCACAGTACAGTATTAGCAAAGAAAATATACAGTACGGTATCAGTCAGTTCAGTCGTTTAGCTAGGGCAAGTTTTCAAATATTCAGGAATATCTTGAAAAATTTTATTATGTCAAAGCTTGGCAGCTAAAAAAGTCTCGAATGGGCGGTAGGAAAATATAGACGATGCATAATGAACTCCCACAAGCACTTAATTTCTGAGTTTGTTTGAATAACGATTTTTTCAATTTAAATTTATATTTCGCGCAATAAATAAATAAATGCCTCCGCTGCCTCCTGAGGCAGATTTGCATGTTTTTTTACATAAAATAGTTATTTAAACAGTACTTTCTTCAAACCAAAACAGGGGGCTAATTGTCTAATTTAAAAATCTAATTGCTTTCGTTTGACAGATGGAGGTGACACATTGCTGCATTTCTTAGGTAAGTTTTTATTTGTGCCAAAAAGAAGCTTCAATGTGTTATATCCTGAAAGCGATTGCGATAGATTTTGAAATTAGACAATAGAAGGGCAGTTTGGGAAATACACGATAATTCTTACAAGACTTACATGTTTGCGAAAATTAACAAAAAAAAAGACTTTCCTTCTGAAACTAATTATAAAATACGACAAATTCGTTACCTACGTAAAAGCGATACGGCCTTAAATTTTCATAAAAATACTTTTCCCTCCAACTAAATTCACTTACATTAAATAATATAATCTTCCAAGTACTTGTTGTATGCTCTGTGATCTCTCCATACAACTATTATATTCTGTGGTAATGTGTCCAAGGTGCCCGCCGTATTCCTGCGGCTAGTCAAAGGGGCAACGATCTCCACAGACTCCGCTTCCGCCCCCCATTTAAAGATAATGCTAAATTACAAAATGGCCGTATTGCCGACACAAAAAATTCGTGGTCATAAAAGACTGGTGAATCCATTCCCTGGAAAATTTTATTTCGCTTTTCGGCGTTAGATAGCGCATTACAGATTTAGTATACAACATTACTTACTTGCTACGGGTTCCTAGTCCTACTGAAACTTTTTATTGAAGCCCAACAATTTTGAACCATTCATTTTCCAAGTTTGCTTTTTGTTTACCAATCATAATCAATTTATAATCCGTATTTTAGATACTTTTGTTTTAAAAAAATTAACTCTAACTTTAACTAGGAAGAAAGAAGGACCATTCAATATGTTAAGAAATAAAAGTTATTGACATTGTGATGAGTTAGAAAAGAAAACATTTTCCGGATGTTAAGAAAGGAAACTTTCAGAAACTTTTTACGGATTACAGCGCGTATATTGGTTATGTCCATCAGCCATTTTGATGTCCCCACTGCTGGGGCACAGGCCTTCCTTATGGGTGGTAAGGAGGATGGGCCATAACCCACCACGCGGGCCCAAAGCTGATTGGTGGGTGTTAACGACTGCAAATGCAGCCGGGACCAACGGCTTAACGTGCCTTCCGAAGCACGGAGGAGCTCGAGATAATAAATTTTTGGTCACCCATCCCATGACCGACCATTGCGAACGTTGCTTAACTTCAGCAATCGCTGGGCCAGGCGCTTAACCATTGCGCCACCGAGCTCCTCGGTTAATTCAGATGTTATTTTAGAATTATTTCGTTTTGATTTGTTGGTTTTTCGGGTTTCCCGACGTTTCGTCACTTTTCCAGGGGCAGTGGCCACGGGGGACTAAAGCAAAAAGCTGCTCATATTTTTAATAATACATTTAATTTAATTTTTTAAATCAACGAATCGTGTTACGTGTGGCCTTGCCGTCAATTAAGCGATACCTGAAAATATTTCTACAACTCCTACAATATATGAGACGCTTGGGCATGGGCCAAAGAGATTTCAATGACCTAAAAATTGAGAAACATTTTTGTTTTTTCTGTGATCTCGAAGCATGTATGCTTTGCTAGTATTTCAGATAAACGCTTTCCTTTTAGATTTAGATGGTGTTATTTTCATAAAAGTATAACAGTCTTATTTATCTTTTAATAATTAAGCTACATAATCACAGACCAAGGATAATATTGGTCCTTTATAATTATGAAGTTTACCCTCATTTTTATTTCAGTTGATTTTTGTTTTTCTAACAGTGCATTTATTTATGTTAATTCATTAACGCCGGAGCGGTCACTGGCGACCGAGACACAATAGATTTTCTATTGTGTCTCATTTTCCGGGCGTTGAAGAGTTAAATTCATTCTATGAAGAATGAATGAAACAATTGCTGAGATCGTTATTAGTGTGGTGGGCAATTAAAATCATACGAGTAGGTATCTTATTGTTGTCAGCCACTTTAAGCCATGAATGAGCGTATTTTTAGCTACAATAAAGATTAACACAGTTTCTAAACTAGACACTTATCCATTATTCTAGTCTTTAATGTAAGCGGCACAATGTCAATCACAATAACTATTTGTGTCCCTGACCACTGACTGTGTTTATTTCAGTTCAATGTCTTGTACATGACATATAGAGTGTTGTTAACGCCACATTAAGGCAATAATAATTCATTTTAAATTATAATAATATACATATTTAATCTTAATAGATAGTGTGACACGGAGCGACGAAATGCTTCCTATCCTTGTCTTTCCTATGACCCTATCTATTGCCCTCTCGCTCCATTTCCGCATTCTTAATGGCAAATGCAGCGAGACGAATAAAAACACCGGCCGGCGCTAGTATCCCGATTGATGACGTGCGCGCGCGACCGAAAAATAATTACTCTCACATTAATTGTGCCTATCGGTGAAAAACTCAATATTGTGCCTTCGAAATCAGTGTCCGAAAGTGTCATCCTGCTGTCTGGGAGCTCCCGAAATTACGTCGAACCAGGACTTTGGTAAGCTGCATGTTTTGCCTTCCATTCTTTTCTTTTCCTTTTGTTCCTAGCAATTAGCCGCCTGTGTCACAAACTAATCATCAAAAAATCGTTAAAACTCTTTAAAGCAACCCGCGCCTACAAGTGTCTATCAGCCATTTTTGATGTCCCACTGCTGGGGCACACGCCTTCCTTATGGGTGGTAAGGAGGATGGGCCATAACCCACCACGCGGGCCCAATGCGGATTGGTGGGTGTTAACGACTGCAAATGCAGCCGGTACCAACGGCTTCACGTGCCTTCCGAAGCACAGAGGAGCTCGAGATAATAAATTTTTGGTCACCCATCCCATGACCGACATCAGAGTTTTCAGTTTCAGGATTTCCTTTCCTTGTTATATTTTCGCGGTTTTTTTATCATATCCAAACAGCTACTGATACTGAATACTGATCAGATCAGTTGGGTGTGCAAAGCGATCTGGATTTCCTCTCTTCACTCCCTGGATGGCCATCATCAGATCACAGCTCGATCAATCCTTGGCGAAAAACCAAGGTTTTAACTTTAACCTCGTTTGTATGAAAGTTGACTTGTGTTTTTAATTATCTGTTCACCACTATACAGATCCCAAAACTATTCCACACGGAGGGAAAGTACCTACCTTAATTATCGAAGATATAAAATTTTACTGAAAGATGACCTAATCTTGTTTTTAAAAAGCTGTCAGTTACATTAGTGTTTCTGTCAAATCTGAAAACTTTTTTTGTATGATGGCCACAAATTACCTATCCATCCATTAGGATACTTAGTTAACACCATCTCTTATTTATTTATTTATATGTATGTATATTTATAATATAGGTTAATATGTATGTATGTATTATAGGTAAATTAGGTATATTTATTTATTTATATATTGTAGGTACTATATTTTAGACTTTAAATTGTCAGTTTTTCTAATTTAATTTTTGCACTTTATGTCACCCGCTTAATATCGAAATCTCGAACACGTTCTCAGGTTGGCTGGAAGAGATCTCTTTTAGAGATAAGTCCTCCTTTGTGTACATATCTCAATTTATTTTTGTGTAACTGTTTTTATGAGTGCAATAAAGAGTATAATAGGATAGGAAGTGTCCCAGGAGTGAAGACACTAAAACATTCCGACGAACTGAGAACCTCCTCCTTTTCTTTTGAAGTCGGTTAAAAATTACCAATCTACTATTAAATGATATCTAGCATACTCAATATTGGGTTAAATTATACTAGTTACACTTAGTAGACGCCATGTCAATATTTACAACAGCCTTATTTAAACGATACTGTCGACCTCATTTATTAGTAAGTGTCAGAAGCAGCCCTATTGAACCTAACACTCGGACCACACGCGACAAGTGAAAAGTCAACGGTGTAATTGGCTGTCAACTCATAATTGTGTCCAAGGATGCGACCGTCACGAAGCGCCCCAGCACAGCACAAAATTAAAGTAGAAGACAGAAGCGCCACTCAGAATAAATCGGGGCTTTCCGTGCACGTATAGTCACGTCTATGAATAAATATGTATATAGTTTATAACTTTGTCACTTTAAAAGCTATTACTTTTTTGAACAGAAATCAATGACAATTGACAACTACAACAAAGCGACAAAGATCTAAACTGTATACATATTGCGGCATATTATGTCACTATTGACAACTAAATGTCACGACACGACAAACCACCAAAGACAAGACAAGACTGACAACTGGCCGACCAACGAGCGATTAAAAAATACGGATTTTGCTAGGTATATCGAATTAAAATGAGTATAAAGAGCACTCGACGCCAGCCGAAGGACTCAAAAATAGGGCCCATGGAGAACTACTAATAGTACACTGACGTGGAGCTCTCCTAGCGCAATAAAATGAGTGACCAGTGACAATAAATTACGGACGGCGCTTCTGTATCAAAGTCTTTATAATTTGTGGTCACAGTTTGGAGCGGTTAAGTTTCCATTATCCGACGATATTTTTAGTATTAAATAAGTTTGGGCTCTCAATTTGATGATTCCATTCCATAGCATTTATTATTTATGGATACGAACGAAGGAACAAACCGACCTGAGTGGTGCAGTGGTCAACATGCCGCCTACCACGCAAGAACTCCCGCGTTCGATTCCCGGCCGGGCAGAAATTGAAATGATGAAATTTATTTCTGTGACGGGTCTGGGTGTAGCTATGTATAATAAGTATATATTTAATAGTATATAAGTAGTATATCAGTTGTCTAGCATCCATATTACAAGCTTTGCTTAGTTTGTGGCTAGATGGCGCTGTGTGAAATTGTCCAAGCATTTATTATTATTATTTATTATTAAATGTAAAGTCAGTGGTGTAATTGGCTATCAACTGTAATGAACAATTGTGTCCAAGAATCACCGTCACGAAAACCGTCATAGTTTAGAGAGGTGGTTCTATTTACGAACGTTATTTTTAGTACTTATTTATTGAGCTTGGGTAGGTACTTAATTTGATGAGTCAATATTAATTTTTATTGTGTATAGGAGAAGTGAAAAATCAACAGTGTTATTGGCTGTCAACGAATCCAAGGATCAAGTATCCAAGGATGCAAACGTCACAGCACTGGACAGATTCTTCGACGATTGGCTTTTAATTTTTAAAAATGTTACGCATAAACAAGTGAATATTAATCGTGTACCTAATTTGTAATAGGCGTCAATGAAAACGTCACGAAGCTTCACTGTTATTAGGAGGCAGAACGATTTGTATATTTGTTCCTACTTATGTACTTGAAGATCCATAGAGAACTTCATGTGTTTTACAATCGTAAACAGTCCGTCAAAATCCCTAATGTTTAACGGTGTCTATAAACGTACGCGTATAATGGACTCATACGTCACATATACACACGAATTACGCAAACTAGTTAGTAGATAAATAATTCATAATAACCAATATCCATCTCAATGAAATAGTGTGCAGGCGCCGAATATGTATTACAGCGAAATGTAAATGATAATAATTATGACATCGAGATTTTTAGCTCGGCACAGATTATGTGCAACGCAACATCTATGCAACATATTCCATACATTTTAAATGTGTTCGCGAGCGCACTGCACGCACAAATCCATTGTTGTCATGTTGCATTGCATGTTGCATTGCATTGACTTGCACATAATCTGTACCGGGTTTGAAATACTTACTTTACATAATTACAACAACGTGTGTTGTATGTAAAGTATTTAATCCGATCAAAAGTGAAATTCGAGGAAAATTTGTTATTCTGCCTTTATTTCTTCGAATCTGTATTTTTATTTTTAAGGTAAGTAGAAGTAGTTTTTATAAACTCTAACATTATGCTCCCAAACTAAGGTTATGCCGTAGGCGAGGATCTGTGAATCATTGGTCTAGATTTAAACTATATAAACAAGATCAACATTATAACAACACTGACTCATTTGTACTCTGATAAACAAGTTTCCTGAAAACTCTTATTCGGTCTCAGTGCACTAGCGGCCGCCCGCGGTTTCACCCGCGTGGTTCCCGTTCCCGTGGGAATATCGGGATAAAAAGTATCCTATGTTTTAATCTAGGTTATCTACTATCTGTGTGCCAAATTTAAATTAAATCCGTTCAGTTTTTTCGTGATTGAGGAACAAACATCCAAACCCACAAACTTTCACATTTAGTAGGATTTTAAATTATTATTATTAGAGCACTAGAAAATAAATCTAAGCAACTTGTGTCACGTAAGTCGAAAGCAGATTCTGTACCCTTAGCACGAACAGCTATCGAAAAAAATAACGCGCGTAAAATCATTCGATAGATAAATTTTGTATTGGAAATTTGTAGAGCGCTATCAATTAAATTTTCCATAGAGAATTGTCTATCGAGTAATTTTACGCGCGATTTTTTTCTCGATAGCTGTTCGTGCTAAGGGTCCTGTACTGCTATAAATAACAAAAACACATACTTTACACAATCTTCATTTAGAACCTAACTGCCTGCTAATTTGAAAATGGATTTAGTACATTTACCCTTTTGAGTAGAAGATATTAAAAGATGTTATGTTTTTTTTATTCCAGCTACACTTTGGTGTTTACGGTCACAAGTATTCAGCTAATATACCAAGGAATGCCAAGGACTATAATACTCAAATCGGGATCCATAACGAATTAAAACCACATCTGAATCCAAAATAGCTGCTCCACTGTTTTGGCAACACAAACGGTCCATGACGTAATAATCATTAAACGGCTGCGATCGACATAAACACGAATAAACTTCTTCATTTCGAGTAATCGATTAACGCAGGTACTTTTTATCGACCACACACATTACTCTGCAATAGGGATGTTGACTAATGAATAAAATAACGAAATACTAATAAAAATAATAATAATAATAATAAAAGTTTATTTATTATTATTATTATTTATTTATTATTATTATTATTTATTAGACATGATTTGAACTTAATGCTAAAATAACTATTAAGGATTGTGTGTTCACCCCTTATAATGATTCATTGTCTATGGTTTTAAAAAGGTTAACTAAACCTTCTTTCTTGCTCTCTGCCCTCTGCTCGCTGACATTACAAAGTTTTGTGTTTTAAAAATTAATCTTAATCAATCCTACATTGTACAAAATATTTAAGGCTTGAAAAGTGAACAAGATATTAAACGCCACGTTAAGAAACCTACAACCTTTTTATTTAGTGCCGAAAATGCATCACGTTGTTTTCCACTTCTGCTTGTTCTAAAAGGTTATGGACACCAGCAAACGAAGATAAGTATTTTTCAGCTTGAAGAACCACTAGGGCGGAGACTGTTGCCAGCGCCTAGAGAGCGCTTAGCCGGGCTCCTTTGTATGCGACGTGATTTCAATATCCGTCACTGCCCCGTGATTTTCTATTGCGAGGTTACAACGTGGTTGTGGTGTGGTCGTCATGGCTGCTACTCCTGCTGATATTGGGAATGTTTCCCTTGCTGCCGCTAACTGTGTAGAGAGGCTTCGCGGCGCTGAAAATTACCCAACGTGGAAATACCAAATGAAGATGCTTCTGACATTTGAGGGCCTGTGGAAGGCGGTTGAAGGCACAGACACGGATGCCACGCGTGATGGACGCGCTTTGGCTCGCATAGGCTTGAGTGTCACGGCCTCATGCCACCAGCATATTAGAGACGCCCAGACTTCTAAGGATGCGTGGACTAACCTCAAAAATGTCTTTGAAGACAAGGGTCTATTTAGAAGAGTGCTACTTCTACGCCAACTTCACCGCATGCAGTATAGTCAATTTAATAGCATGTCATTGTATATTGAAAATCTAATGAGCACGGTTCACCAGCTCGCAGATATCGACAAAACTGTCCCTGATAGTGAAATTGCTGAATTACTATTGAGCGGTCTTCCAGGAGTACGACGCTCTAGTATCTAACCTAGAAACTTGATCAGAGTGATTATATAAAACAGTTACTTAAAAGATTTGGCATGGAAAATTGTAAGCCTGTCTCTACACCAATGCCTATAAATTGTAAATTTGATACAGATGTAGAGCCTTTGTGTGATGAAACTTATAATTATAGAGAGCTTATGGGATGCCTATTGTATCTATCGGTCTGCACAAGGCCTGATATATCATTCGCTTGTAGTCAACTTAGTCAGTATAATTCTAAGTTCAACCTAAGTCATTGGCAGGCAGCGAAAAGAATTCTTAGATATTTAGCAGGGACAATTGACTATGCTTTATGTTTTATAAAGAGTAGAGAATTGAGTTTAACTGCTTACGCAGATGCTGATTGGGCCAATGATCCTCTAGATAGGCGTTCTTATACTGGTTTTGTAGTAAAGCTTGGCTCAAATACCATCAACTGGGAATCACGCAAGCAGCGCTGTGTAGCGCTATCTAGCACAGAGGCTGAATATTTATCCATTAATGAAGTTTGTAAGGATATTTGTTTCATTAACAGTTTCTGGTTTGAAGTCTTAGGTACCCGTTTGAAAGTTACAGTCTTTAATGACAACCAAAGTGCATTGAAGTTGCTAGAAGCAATAGAGTATAGTCATAAGCGAACCAAGCACATAGATATCAGGTACCATTTCATTAAAGACTTGTTACTCAATGGTACAATATCATTTAGGTACTTACCGACTGATCAGATGATAGCGGATGTATTGACAAAACCGTTGAGCAGGAGCAAACATTCTACGTTTATACATAGCATGAATGTTAACTAACTCTATATTGTGTTTTGTAAGAGTTTCTTCCTTTTTAATTAAGTTATCAACTTTTACTGTTGTTAAAAGTATTGGTACTTATTTAGACATATTTGTTTTGCTGTGTATAACATAATTAAATTATGGTAGAGTGGCATGATAGTATGCTGTAATTTCTTTTTTTTTTATATTTTGAATTGCAAACTATTATGCCATACTTTATGCTGAGTGTAGAGTCTCTTTTTAGGTAAACATTGTGTCCAATGTAATCTCTAATATAACTGATGCTATATTAGAATCAAACCTTGTAATAAGATGTATCTCGGCTCGGATAGCATTAGTAGAGCTCTAGTCTCTATCATTGTGTGAAAGCTTTGCATGTAGCTTTACATTATAAGGTGTGAGGGGAAGTATTAAGGATTGTGTGTTCACCCCTTATAATGATTCATTGTCTATGGTTTTAAAAAGGTTAACTAAACCTTCTTTCTTGCTCTCTGCCCTCTGCTCGCTGACATTACAAAGTTTTGTGTTTTAAAAATTAATCTTAATCAATCCTACATTGTACAAAATATTTAAGGCTTGAAAAGTGAACAAGATATTAAACGACACGTTAAGAAACCTACAACCTTTTTATTTAGTGCCAAAAATGCTTCACGTTGTTTTCCACTTCTGCTTGTTCTAAAAATAACAATATGAAACAGAAAAAAATAAAATAAAATAAAAAATATGTAAATGCGTGTGTGTACGTGTTTGTGTGTGTGTGTGCGTGTGTGTGTGTGTGTGTGTGTGTGTGCGTGTGTGTGTGTGTGTGAGAGAGTGTGTGTATGTGTGTGTGTGAATAAGTGTGCATGAGTTTGCAAAATATTTATTTTACCAAGGACTCAGCTGTATCATTAGTCCAGGCCAAGAAGCCACTCGTATAACATGGTTTTACATTTGTATTTCGAAAGAGGAAAGATATTAAGCTTTCTATTTACTTTGTTATACAAAATGGGCGATATGAAGTCAAAATGATGCTTCACCAAAACCAAACGAGATGCTAGTATTTGACAGACTATGTCTTTTCTTCTTTTATTGGCCAAAATTGACGGGTCAAACGATAATAGCGCATGTTTGCGTAGTACTACATGTAGTATGAATAGTTTACGGATAGAGAGAACTTCCCAATAGCCATAAACTAAGTTAGTGGGGAACCTTCTTGGCTTGAAGGCCATAACTTTCAAGATGGCCCTTTGCGCCCTTTCAAGTTCTAACATCATGGTTTTTCCAGAACCACCCCAAATCGTTACGCAGTACGACATAATAGACTGGGCGAGAGCAAAGTATGCAAATCGTAAACATATTAAACTTTTAGAGTAGCTTGTATACCTCTTGGTTTTATATATTGCATAATTTATTTGTTTTATGGCCCTTCAAAGTTGGGTGGACAAGTCCATTTAAAAAGTATAAAATTTATTAAAATAAATGATACCTTTAATTAGTCCGTAAAATGTATAGCAAAGTCGAAGAATCCATTTTGATAAACACAATATTTAATATAGCTGCTGAACAAATTTCCTATGCGTTGCATACAAACTTGCAAGGCGTGACGTCATAACGTGCAAGCCATTAGTATGGAGCGTTTTTGATCGAGTCCATTTGTGTGCATTTCACACTGTGATATCTCGGGCAGTTTTCATGCTAGCGAATTAATTCTTTTACCAATGTTTCCTTTTTTGAGAGGTGATTTATGTAACATAAAATAAAAAAAAATAGTCAACATCCCTATTAGTGGTTTTTAATAAAACCAGCCATCCTGCCTTAGCTATCACGTTTTGAAAATTTGCTCTCAACACTATGGGCGTGAAATCATTACACTATTTTTCGCAATCTCCTATTTTGATTCAATTTTTAAAAGAGAGATACGCATACGACGTGATGTTATTTGTTTAATTTTACGGCTTCACTTCTTCGATCAAGAATACCCTAGATGTCCGGTCAGAGTCTCAAAAATGGCACCTCAAATAGCGTCCCACTTACAAACTGGGCGCTAATTTTGCACAAAGTAAGTGATAAAAGATGTGATTTTGTAAATAAGCTTATTTTGTATAAAATAAGTGATATAAAATGTGAATTTGTACAAAATAAGAGGTGATTATGTACAAAATAAGCGTCAAGTTTGTAAGTGGGACGCTATTTGAGGTGTCATTTTTGCGTACTGTTTTAGTTCGTGAACCGTTATCTGGGATATTCTTGATCGAAGCTTCACTTTGATTTATATTTTTAAATGATTGCAGAATTTGATTCGTATTGAAATATGTAAATATTCAACAATGTCGGATATTATATCAATTGGAATTTAATAGTTCTGGACAACTTGACGTATGTATAGCTACTGCATAAAATTTGTTTTTTTTTTCAGAATATTAATGAGTATTATTTATAGAAGATTCGTCATCGATGTCGGGTTTCATACGATGACCGATAATTCTAATATTAAAGATCATTTTGCGGAGCATGAATCACCTGTTTAATGATTTTATAATCCTATGTAGAATTTATAATTTTTTGCTATCTCATATAAACACAATGAAAATAATTAAAGAATTTAAATTCCCTAGATATATTTAAAGCTACAGGTGTTATAGATTAAAAAATGGAAAACAATATATCCTCAACTATCTGTTTTGTGTGTGTTTTGAAAGTGACACTGAAAACTCCCAAAGTTTCTTTACATGTGGATTTTAAATCAACAGCAATTCTAATACCAATGGCTTCCACATTAACATTAGAACATAATATATTTAAAACTCTCACAACGCAAAAAAATCGACTTCGGAATTTGTTTTTTTTTGACTGCCGTGCATTTTAAACACTGTCAAAAGAAGTCACGACTGGGTGCGGTCGTACTCGTGGCATACCAATCACACACGCGTCACAGTTCAAAAATATACTAGTAACTCATCTCTGGAAAATCATAAAAACTATCCAGACACTCCCGTATTGATTGAGGTGCCCATTAGTCATTGATAACCGTAAGTATTTCTGTTGGAATTTGCGTGCTTTATGATAAGATTTGCGTCTTTTATTGAGTAATATTCAACTCTATTATACGAAAGTTTTCTCGGAAAGCACTTCATTGCCAGCTGACGTGTCGGAAAATCGTAGCGCTTTTCGTAGAATGTTATGACAAAAATAAAGTGATCGTCATCAAACTACGACTTTTCTCTTGAGAAAAATCGTACTTCTTGAAGTATTACTGTGAAGATACCAGGGCGGTGGCCCAATCGCACTAGTTCTGTACCCTTAGCACAAACAGCTATCGAGAAAAAAAACGCGCGTAAAATGACTCGATTGACAATTATCTATGGAAATTTTAATTTCGCTATTCGGCGGTAGATGGAATTGTACAAATTTCCCATACAAAATTGCACTATCGAATGATTTTACGCGCGTTATTTTTTTCGATAGCTGTAACCCTTAGCACGAACAGCTACTGAACGATAAAATCAAAACCGTTACGTTGTCATTTTGTAGTCATTAGTTAAAATTTTGGTCCTCCCATACTAAATAGACAGCTAAAACATTGTATTAGTGGTATTAGTATGGGAAAGTATTTTTTTGACATTTTTGCCAAAAATGTTAAGTTTCATTGATAGATAGATAGATAGATAGATTAACTCTTTATTGCACACACATTAAAAAGGAATACAGTATAACTTAAAACTTAAGACTAATGGTGGGCAAAGGCGGTCTTATCGCTGGAAGCGATCTCTTCCAGACAACCTTTGATTCAGAGAATAGGTACCTGAGAAGGGATATAAAAACAGTGTGCTAACTACATACAAAATTAACAAAATAAAAAGAAATGAATGAAAGAAAAGAATGATAGATGGTTTTAGATCGTTTTTGGCAGGGCAATCGTGTTCAATATTTTTTAATTTAACTATTTTTTAACTTAGCCTCTTGAGTAAATTGATAATTCGAATACTAATACTTACACGACTTTTTTATAGTCCCACGACTATGTGACAATGTGACAATAAGTCACATAGTTTACGATTGCGGAAACTTGCAATAAGTAGGTACACGAGTTGAGTACGATAAAAAAAATCCCAAAGAGGTTTACGCGATACTATTGACGAAAATTGACGATATAATACTTACTTTTCCAGTTACAAATTGCCTTCACGTAATAATTTTATGTTACTGATATACAATTTTGTTAGATAACACATCAGTGTAAGATTTATGTGAGATGTGACGTCACGCGCCATTGACCCGTCGCCGGCTGCCTGCGTCTAGCACAACACAACTTACTTACAAACAATTCAATTTAAATGTACTGATACTGATATAAATTACGTATAATTTTTTTGTGATACAAGATTTAAATATTTTACTTACAAAGAGAGAAAATTGTTTTCCATGATATTACACAGGTTCTATCTCAAACTATTTGAATATTGAAAACTATTTCTGAATTATTTTAACAAAATATGGAGTTGGGAAACTTGTAGCGAATACACTTTCATCAACTTAATCAAATCATAGCAAGAAAATAATGATTAAGTACAAATTTTTATTTTCAAAAGACTGACGGTGTGTCAAAAAACATTTTTATGTATTTTGTCACATCATCGGACGTTAGTACTATTATATATTCTGTGACGCTATGTCGGTTTTGGAGATCTTCAGCGTAAAAAACTAAGTTTACAAATTTCTTACAAATTTATTCAAATGTGTAAAAAAAAAGTGTGTGAATAAAACTTAGTTAAAAAGGTCTGGAACGGGTGGTAGGAAAATATAGACGATTCGAAAGCGCTTAGTTTATTTGAATGAAGTTCATTTTGACTTTGGCTTTGACTTTAGTTTCTAGATTAAACAAGGCTAATCCCGAGGCTCAAGGCTGCATCATTGTTGCAGAAGTGCTAAAAGGCAGAGTAAATATCCTTGAGTGGCAAGACGTGCCTTAGTTGACGGTTTAGCGTTTCGAGATCTTGGTCGTAGGAAATATTGAGATTAGAGGCTGTTTACTTAACAACATGGTAATATTTTGTGTTTTATTTATTTTTAGTAAAACAGTTATTATATTTAGAAAAATAGTTTATGACTTATTTACAATGTTAAATATCTGAGTTACTTAAAGCCTGAAAACCAATTAAAAACCATTTTAGTCTCGTGTGCTCAATAAAAAATACGGCGATTGGTGATCGAGGGATATCCTTTGGCATGGTGAACCTTCTGAACCCTTAGATAATTTTAAGAAGTGGAGCCATCTTAGATTTTTGTATGGGAGGGAGATATAATACATTTTTTTTAAATCCCATCGTGTTATATCGGATGAAAGGGTTTTTTGAGCTGGTTACAAATATATACAATATAATTACATTGCAGCATGAGCCCAAACATACTAAGTTTGGGCTCATGCAGGAAGAAAACCACTTAATGAATTAATATGAAACATAGGCCAAACAACTTCTAATATACTCTTATCTAACGTCCTGGTAGCAAATTTTAAAATTTGAATTACTTAGATCCCAGTATTCTATGAGTTAAAGTACCAGAATAAAAAAAAAAAACAAAAAAAACAACTTTATGTTAGTTTTTTCAAAAATGCTTCCAGGATGTTAGATAAGAGTATATTACAAGTTATTTAACGTAAGTTTCATAAAAAACATTAAGTGGTTTTCTTCCTGCAAAGGCCCAAACTTAGTATGTTTGAAAAATGTTATTCTGTTTTTTTTAAACGCAATTTTTAGCTGCAATGTCATAATTATGTACATATTTGGAATCACTTCAAAAAGCCCTTTCATTCAATACCCCACACGATGGGCATTGAAAAAAAAATACAAAAAAAAGATTGTGTTATAACTCCCTCCCATACAAATATCCAAGATGGCTCCCCTTCTTAAAAATCTAAGAGTTCAGAATGTTCACCCTGCCAAAGGATATCCCTCGATCACGAAACGCCGTATGTAGGAAACGTTTTATGTAGAAAATGCAACTACTTATTTGTAGAGTTCGCAATAAAATTTAAAACAACTTTTTGTTTGGAAGTCCTGAAATCACGAAAAATTTCGGTAATTGTTTCATACAGTGTTCAAATAATATTTAGTAAGAATTTATTTATGCTGCTATAAAATCAAAATTATGTGCTCTTTCTTTTGTATATAAATATTTTTCTTTTAATTCAAAAATTAGGGAATACTGAACATCTGCTTATATTTAGATTTCGTACGGGAACGAGAAATGAGGTCATTGGCTATTCGCACACATCCCTCACTACGCTAAATCCTACGTCATATCAGAGTGATTCCATTTTGTAACTCTGATAAGTGAGTCAGAATAGTAATCCAAACAGTCTCAGAAGCTGGTTATTATCTATGAATGGTACTCGTACGAAATTTGTGTAAGACGTTATTTAAAAAAAGTTATTCTACATATTTAGGGTTGGTACTTCATACTTTCGAAAAATTGCGTGGGTAAAAAACAATGAATATTATATGAAAACTCTTGACAGTTTATATTTTTTTGCAACAAATTAATTCATGAAGTAAATAAACATTATAAGGCTAAAAAAGTAAAAAAGTCAGTGCCATTTGGGCACGTCAATTTTGTTTTCTTACTAACTAAAAACGTTATTTATTTAGATTAAAAACTAACTGTACTAAAAGAGGTTTATGTTTTGCTTGATTGAGAGTCAGTTGCAAGAACGATCTTTAAAGTTAATACATTTAATGAAGCATTAACTTTAAAGATCGTTCTTGCAACTGACAGTGAATGAAGATGGACACTGTAGTCATTTTCTTATAACATTGTGTTTGTAGAGTTGTCAAGAAATGGTTTGGTTAAAATTTTTAATCTTCCCAAGTATCTCAACAGCTGTCAGTTCGACCACTCGAATGTCAAATGTTTGTGTTACAACGCGAAAATAATTCAACCCTTCTTTGGACTTGTTGTTCCTGCTGGTTGCTGCTAGGTGTTCGTTAAATATGATTCATTTTTCAATGTTATGTTAAAATAAACGGTTCTGAAAATTTGCCTTCTCTCCTCAGGGAGTTACTCATGTGTCATTGACTTAGTGCAGAAAGTGACCGAATGATTTTGATTCTGCTCCCACCGTTTTGGAGTAAGTCCAGGCGGTTTCCCGAAATAACATGGCGGTTCCGACATCTTGCGATATTTTGCCTTTGCTTGATGTGCTTTGTTCCTTTTGCTTATGCATTTATAATAAAATAAATATATGTAATAAAGTCATGATTTTACTATGAACTACGGTCCCGTCTGGGGTGCTACGGGTGAGTCGATCTTTTTCTGGTATACGTATAATATAAAAAACAAAAAAACAGTCATATTTTTCATAAAAAAGTCTGGAACGTGGAAGGAAAATATAGACGATTCAAAAGTGCTTAATTATTAAGTTTATTTGAATAAATACATTTTGACTTTTGACTTATTAAACAAAGGCAAAATTGTGTATGAAACATTTACGGAAAAGTAGCAAACACTACAAGGGTGACATTTTCACTAAACATCTGGATTCCCCGTCGTAGATTTAATGCACCTGAACCTAATCACCTGGGTGAATTAAGTTTTCATAAGTGTGATGTTAAAATGAATATAATTATAGTATGAAATAAAACATAGCATAAAGATAATATTTGACGAAGAAATTATACAGTTTAAGGCGGTTGTATGACCGAAAGTGGCGCCCTCAGAGGTTTTTTTTTAATAAGTTATATATTAATAGCAAAGATTTTAATAAAGTTTATCGTGAAGATGTTAGGGCCCATGGTCTAGTATTTTTAGAAGGTATCACTGCATGCCCTCGTAGTCATTCGTAGAAGTAGATAGCAAATGTGTCAAAAACGGCCACTTTTAGCAGTTTTGCTATCTACTTCTAGCAGTGACTACGAGGGAACGTAACGATACCGTATAAAAATACTAGACTGTGGGCCCTAAAATCTCCACGATAAACATTTTTAAAATTGTGTATTAGGATTATAATATTAAATATAATTCACCGCGGCGCCACTTTCGCTCAGGGTACCACCTTAAATACAATTTTGCCTTTTTAGAACCCCAGTGCAGGTAAATTATGCGACACCGTTTATACGCTGTGACAATTAAAACAATGAAACACAAGGATACCTATAATTAAATCAGTATACGCATTAATTGTTTATTTTGAACGAAATTTCTGAAATACTCAAGTATTATTTACAGGTTAATGCAAAGGAAATGATTGGCAGTAATTTATACCTTTATTAAAGTTACAACGTCAGTAACAAATTAAACTGTACTGAAAGAATTGCAGAGTGGTTTGAACAGTACAAACTCAGCTGAAAAATGAACCGGAATTAACTATTAATGTTAATAAGTAGGCAAAATACCAGTCACACGGTGCCTGATATCACGGTCCCGTCCGTAGGCGTGTAGGTCCTTAATGTTAGTGCGGGAAGCAGGCCTACTGCTTCCCTTGGGTATTCCCCCCTCCCGGATCACGGGAGGCGGTCGTGGGGGGGACTGCAATGTTGTTAAATGTTGCGGTTCCCTCCTGGCGAGCCCCACATACGAACCTCCTGCTCACCTGCAGGGTGGGGATGCGTAAATGCATTTTCATCGGCATATATAAAAAAAAAAAAAGGCCTACTGCTTCCCGCACTAAAACCCCCTAGGGTTAAGTGCAGTGGTCGTCACACTTATCTGGTGAAGGGCCACAAAGGACAATGTGAGGTATCACTGCGGGCCGCAATTTTTTGGATTTTAGTTGACACCACCAATCAATTGACATATTTTTTGTGAGCTGTCAAAACCCGATTGCCCCCTAGTTTTTTTAACCTGTGATGTGACTAACTGACAAATTCTTTCAGAGCGTCGTCGTCATGCTCTTTCGCTTTCATGGTTATGACGGCTAAGAAGTGTTTTTCTATGATTCCGTCCATAGTGTAGTACACTTGTACCACACAAAAAGTGGGCACTGAGACAATAACACGCAAGACCAAAGTATTTGCAGATTTTTAACCTGTTAATTACTGCCTCATACATGTTTTTGACAATTCTTCAACTCTCCTTCGACAGGTTGATTCGGAAAGTGTACTTAAGCTTTTTTTACTTCCGCCATTATTTGTTTATTATTTGAAACCATATGTCTGGAAAACAGTTAATGCACTCTTTTATTAATTCAGCATCAGTGAAAGGTTTCATCCTTTTTGCAAGCATGTAACAAATCAAACTTGATAAGATGCTTTTGTATCAGCCTCGTTTTGTCCAACTGCTGTCGTCATAACATTTTGTTTACGACGAATTGCAGTTTTCAAAGCAGTTACTTTATTTTTCCTTTAATTCGATTCCAAAGGAAAGGCCTCAGTAAATGAATTGTGCTTACTTGTGTAGTGGCGAATAATATGTTTGGTGCAAATTGTTTGCTTTGTCGCGGGCCGCACAAATATCGTACGCGGGCCGCAGTATGACGACCACTGTTCGTGGGTATATAGAGCCTTTCCCACATAATTTCGGGATGCATAACTGCATTCCTCCTAAATACTATAAAAAAGTCAAAATACCAGTGTTTGAGGTTAACTTAGAAAAGGCGCGTGGCTTGTAAAATCGAATCGCAAACCTAATTTCAATGAAATCGTGATTCGATTTTACAAGCGATTGTCGATAAAAAGCCGTAGTGACTAAAGTCGCCTAGCAAGTAACCCAGAAAATCGACCTGTGTAAACCCCACGGGTCGATTTGCCGGGCAACAGTTATCATAATTATACCAATATCGCGGTTAGATTCTTACGACCTTATTCATAAAAGTCTTATAATTCTATTTTAGCTAACGCACCGTTAAAATATGATTATCATTATCATTTTTCAAAAGAGTTAAAGGAAACAATACACTTTTTTAGCCTCCTATAATTTTGCTTGTTTTTTAAGAATGAGGCGGTAAGTTTAAAATATTGCATAATTATGACTTTGATTTCACCCTCACCTGATTTTGTTTTAATACCTACTTGGGAAAGATATTTAATTATTTACATTAATTTATGCTTGAAAGCAGACACATTGGTTTTCAATAGAAATAAGGGATTCCAATCATACCTAAATACACTTTTAGGCCAACAACATAGAGTCGATTGTTAAAGAAACTTTTTGTAAGTGAAGGTGCTATAAAACTTATACGTTAGTAGGTACTTAACATTTGAAATTTATTGGTGAAGACATATTATGCCTACTAATGATGGCATGGAGGTTTAGTTCTTATAATATGTATGTACCTATTAGGAGTGTGGTTGACCTCAAATCTCTATAGCCAATAAATACACACTTTATACTTTGTCATATCAACCAAAGATACATAGCAATAATTTAATTTAAAGAAACTTTAGTTTTTATAGAGAAATTGATTGAAAAACAAACTTTGACTTTCAAGTGACTGATTTTTTCTGTTAAAAACCCGACTAAATTTTCACCAAAGTAATCTTAATGCAACTAAAACAACCACGAAGAAAAATTAACAGTATACGAAATAAGCTTGTTTGAATTTATATTATGTCGTTACTGTTAATCATTCATATTATTTTATTGCCTATTATGATGACAAACCACAATTTTCCTTCGTAGATAAAATTCAAGTACAAACTGTTGTTTATCACTGGTTGACATTGTAGTAGCAATACTTACCTAACTATGCAACGTTTTAAAAACGTGCTTCATTTCACAGTACTTACTCACAACACAACTAGGTTTAAAAGCAAACTATTCCATGGAATATTTTTTTTATTTCGCTTATCGAATAAAATAAGTGCTTATATTCAATGATATATTAAATGTCATTGCTTATATTTCGTTACTTGTATTTCCTCTACATTCTACATTTGACTTTGCCATAGCCTTCTATATTTTACAAGCCATGAAGTAAGCGGAACGGCAACGTCGCATGTGGTCAAGTACGGGGTATAACATTATTTTAATTATTATTTATTATTTGTTTTTCCTAAATTATCTATCTTTAAACTAGTTGTAAATTGTGATGTAAGATTATTTCAATAAAGATTTTGTACTTATTTATTATTATTATTTATTTATTAGGACATGAGGTTTGAGTCAAATTGTTTGACTTTCTCGGGGTCCTTTAGTACGATGAGGATTTTGATCTAGGCCTTCTCTAGCAATGAATCTTACATCATTGGAAAGGTATTTAAATTTGAAACATTTTATTGTATGACAGCAAACGTCAACTATTAGTACTTTGAGAGTTAAATCGCTCTGAAATCAACCAAATTTTATAACATTAATGACCTGAAACTCCGAAAATACTAACTATTGATAAAAAGGATGTTAACAGCAAATGTTTTTCATGTAAAAACCTTTCTAATTATATATCATTCAATGCTAGAGGTGGGGTAGATCAACTCCCATAGACAGTAAACCAGTTTTATAATTTAATAACCATTAACTCCAAAAGTATTAACAATTGATATAAAGTATATTAACAGCGAATGTTTGTCTTTAAAAAAACCTTTCTAATGATATATCATTTATAGCTAAAGGGCGTGTTAATCAACGCCCTGCTGAAAAAAATCAACAAAAAGATGACATCTTTGACAGCCATTTTTTCCTGGTTAAAATTGATATTTTTCTTATTGTTTTATATATAAAGAACTTCAATAAAAGAACTACATTATTTTCATATTTTCGACCCCACACAATCATTACGAAAAAAGTTATCGACCTTTTAAAATTGAAATATTCCCATACATTTAGTATGGAGACCGGCCGACGACATGACCACGAACTGACAGTAACAGACGTTGCCAAACCTAAGTTCATGGCTTGATACCAATAGAGAAGGCTATGACTTTGCGCATAGTATACTTACCTACTTTTTGATCGATTTGTTTCTGGCAAAGTTTATAATAAGTAGATAAATACATATTTGTGCGTCCTTATAACGGAGTAAAAGAATTGTGTTATAATAATTTTAGGATTTTTAATTCAAGTCAGCTAATTAATTGACATTTAGCTGAACTTTGACAGTTTTTAATGTCAATTAACTGACTCGAGTAGTAACGAGTAGTAGTTGACAAACCTACAACATTTTTAAAAGATCTATCCAACGACACCTCACACTATGAGATTGATCAGAAAAAAACATCCCCACTTTACATGGGAAAGAGAAAATCGCGATTTTATTCTACAACTTTTTCGGTGTTATTAATATAATACATGTTTCATTCATGCCAAATTACAGCTATCTTGTACTAAGGGCCTCGGAGGTAAGCCGCGGACGGACGGACCGACGGACAGATGGATGTCCAGTCCATCTGTCCATGTTGAGTTTCACTACAGAATCCTAAACAACTTTTTGTGGAAACAATAAACGTTATATATCATGAAATACTTATGACCTAAGATGCAAGTTCAACCTTTAAATAAAATGTTGATATAGCAAAACCATGGCTGGACATTTGGACAATACAAACTTGTTCGAAAAGTATGCTAACATTTGCCTGTTTCGTGCACAACGTAAAGATGTATGAGAATGATATTCCGTATTTTGTTTACACGGTTTTAAATAAACAGCAAGACACGAAACTATTTGATTAGTTATTTTTTAATTCGACGAGAGTACACATTTGATCATCGTTTTATATGGACAACAATATAATTTATCATTTTGTCTATAAGTTTGCAGGTTTTAAGTATATTTTACCTACAAGAATTTTTCGTCGATATAAATATTAGTTATATTCCATTAATATTCGATAAAAGTCATCTTTATTTTGAAACAATAGTTATTATTCTATGTTCAATTCTTACCCGTCATACTTTTGTACATTACAGATAGATGAAATAATAGCTAATGTTCAAATGAAAAAAAAAATACAGTTTTCCAAAGTTTTCAGATGATTATAAATCGTTGACTTTACCAGTTTTATAAAAAGAACTATACCTAAATACTTTAGCTACTCGTTTTAAGAAAAGAAAACAACAAAATAATCTGCCACATCTAACAGGTTTCTCGGTCTTGATGGCAACAAAGATAAAAAATATAAAGACTTAAACAGACCACTGAATTGCTATCGGACGTACATTATTAGATGATGTAAAGCAGAACAACTTCGCCGGCAGATTCGTTCCGCGCGATAAAGGGATTAGTCCGTCACGCGCACTACTGCCACTTAAAAACCTCTTGTTGCTATATCCGACTCAATAACCAACTTATACTAAAACCATACCTGATTAAAGAATCGTTCCCTAGCCTCCGCCATAGACTCTCCCCTGGACGTGTTGTCACCAGTGCTGTTATCAGTCTCGTTCTTCTGCTCGGAGTCATTTGTAGGAGCTGCCGCTGGGGCTTCTTCCACGGGAGCAGTCTGCGCCTGGGCCGTCTCGGGCGCAGCTCGCTCGGACTTGTCCTCAGCCACGGTTACCACTTTCACACTCCCGTTACCCTTACCACCACCCACACCGTTAGTCTTTTTACTGACTCCTTTCAACTTGTTCTTCTTGATCTTCGGCTTCTTAGGCGGTTTGCCTTCGTGAAAGCGACCGCTGGCGCAGCACTGCACGTTACCCATGGCGGTGCGCGCGCATGTCGCGGTACACTCGGTCGGCGGGAGTCGGCTCGGTCGGTCGGTCGTTCGAGGCGCGTCGGCGTCGGCGCCGGCTCGCGGAATGAGAACCGCCGTGAGAGTCCCCGGCGTCGCGGTGCCGCCCACCCGCCCCGGTATTTTCGACACTACTCCGGAATCGCGCTGACCGCTTATTACGCGGATGCTGTCCGCGGAGGATCGCACCCGAAAGCCGAGCCGCGTGCCGGCCGCGCTGGCGTCATCGCGCGCCGCCCCCCCGCACCGCAAGGTCAAGGCGCACTCATTGTTCCCTGGTGCTGTTAGACGCGCATCGCTCCACTCGGATGCGGGGCGACTAGGCGACGACCGCCGCCGCCACCACCGCCGCCGGCACGCGAAGCCGATCGATCACGCGATGTTTACTGTTGGCTACCACGGGAACGGTCGCCCGAGCGTGACGCTCTCGACACCCCTCGTCTATCGAAGTGTAACACGATAACAATAATCGATGCGTGATTTACAAGAGCTGGTAAAATATCACTTTGAGGTCAAGTTGTATTTGCGGCGCGGTACTTATCGCGCGCTCGAGGAGCCGATAATGTAACGCACGTGTTACGTCGCGCACAAGCCGTAGTAAATAAAACGTTTCCTCGTAAACGAGACAACAACGTCGAGGAAAACGATTGGCTATAATTAATAGGCCACTCATTTGTTGTCGATACGTGCGATACTTGAGTCTGTTTAAATATTCAAACGCGGAAATTGGTTAATCTTTTAGTTATTACAATTTTATTTGTTCTTGTTACCTTCGACCAAAGGCATAACGTCATACCAAGGATTGTTCTTAAAATAATGTCACATCACAATAAATATCGAAGACACAATAATGTAGCCACCGTTTCTGAAAAGCAAGCCACTTGTTGCCGATAAAAAGTGGGATTTGTAGCACCAAACACGCACGTTGGCTTATCTGGGCTGAGGTTGCACAATCCCTCTTGGGCCACGCGCGACACACATTTTTGCGTTTTTGTTTTATTTATTCAGTGACTGAATTTAAAAAAAAGAGCTTCTGCAGATATGTTTTGGATATTCTAGGACTGATTCTTAAAATTTGGATATGTTTATAATACATTTCTAATGATGAAAATGCTACGACCTATTGTTTTTTTTTATAAAAATGAGTTACATTAGGTAAAAGCAACAAAATCAGTTTCATAAATTAATGTTTTATCATCATTAGCACAAATTAGCCGATAAGACTAAACCGTATGAGATTACGTTAAACATACATCATCCCTATCCATTGAGTACCTATACATTTTTTTTATTTCAAACTTGAAAACTTCACCGTTGAAATATCTAATTGTACACTAAACATCAACGTTGGTTTCTTGATGACACGTTTGACAAAATATGTCCATAACTTATACCGTATAGAAAAAGAAAATGAAATTGTGTTATATTAATATGATAAGTTGCTAAGAACTTTGATGCAAATAAAGATGCGAGTTTACTATAATATAGTTATAGATTTTCATGAATGAATGAAAAATCCTTTATTCAAACAAACTTAGAAATTAAGTGCTTTTGAATTCTCTATATTTTCCTACCACCCATTCGAAACTTTTTTTAGCTGACAAGAAGAATCATCATCATCATTATCAGAATCATCTTTAATCCTTCAGTTAAGAAAATAATTTTCAAATAAACTGTATGGAAACTAATAGGTGCAGTTGCAAAAATAGTATCAGAGAGTAGGGGAGTCGGGAATCTAGGACGTTTTGCAATCCCGAAGCTGTGCCGACTGGAGCGCGACACAGATTTAGTTCCGGTTATAATCTTCACATTCCGCATCCCGTATTGAATGTAACAGGCCAAAACAGAAACATAGGGTCTAAGAAAACAAGATTGTATGTTACTAAATGTATATTAATTTCCCTTATCTTAAATGATTTTATGAATCATAAAAAATAGAGTATTAATATTAATGTAAAATGAAATATAGAAATTTCACAAAATGCCGTGATCATTTCAGGGTATTTAAAGGGTTTCAATATGTAACAAATCAGTAAGTTCTTATTAGGTATAATGTTTCGTACTCATTATCAATATTGCTTAGTTCCAATTCCAATTTCCGTTCCAATTTTCCACGTATTGGCGATAGAAAATTGCAACTAGTCTGTTTTTAGGAGGTGATCTTTGGGTGATCTTTGGTTTAGGAGGTGATCTTTGGGTGATCTTTGGTTTAGGAGGTGATCTTTAATCCTTTTATGTATTAAACTATCCTTACGCACTTTTATCCCACGAGTCACTGCCACGAGCATTAAAACTATTACATTCTCTTTGGTTTGAACAGGGAGAAGACTATCATGCCTTTTCATGCAGTTGGAGAGTCGAAGACTTGGTTCAGTGAAACTTGTAAATTAAAAAAAACGAGCTGTCCAAGTGCTTAGATTAGTCATGAGAAGATAAACTAGCAGGTAACTATGGTCCTGTCATACAAGTATGGTCCAAATCGACCTCTCATTTGACGTCTCCAAAACTGCGATAGCACTGCTTCTAGCGAATTTATTGAGTACCACTATTGAGTACAAGTAGAGACGAGATAATTTACGCCTTCATGACCAGATAGCGCTACCACTCAGAAAAACTGTTCTGCCGACAATTTGAACAAGATTCTGCACATTTCTTTTCATCTCCAAACTTTTGTTCAGAAAATATAGTTAAAGTTTGTGTAGAGTCACGTGAGTTGTTTTCATTTGGAGGTAAGTTAACAGTGATTACTTTGCGACAATAGTTAAAACGAAATATGTGTGATTTAAAAAAATAATGTAATTATAATATTTTTTCATATTTTAATTTCAACAATAGTCCAATGATTTTTTTGGACCATATTTAGAAGTTTATTTTATGTTGAAGGTATTTTACGCTGATTATTGCTAGTTGCGAAGAAAAACAAGTTGAACAGCAGCACGTTGGTTCGGCTTTGCGATACTTACCAGATGATTTTGTGCTTGTCGCGTATGAGGGAGAATTGTGGCCTGGCCAGATAGATACAATTGACAAAGATGGAGCCTATGTAAAATGCATGGCTCGTGCTGGACTGGCTTGGAAATGGCCTGAAAAGGAGGATAAAATACTTTATCCTCATGATGATATTAAATACAAGATCAAAGAACCGAAAAGGCTCTATCTTTGTCAAACTGAGCACAAAAAGGTCTCTATTTCAAGTTCCCGAGTTAGAAAGTCGATGGGGAAAGACTAAAAAATAATCGTCCCTATTTACTTTTTTTTTTACTTTCTTTATAAGTTTTGTTCTACCCATTGTAGGTTTATGTTCCTAATTGTTCTTAAGAATGACTAAAGATTATGTTTTGTTAAGTTTTGAAGAAAAGTGTTTTTTTTAACCTAGTTGATCTCAATTTTGTACTAATTATTGAATAACAATTTAGAATTTTGATTGTATATAGTTGTTTTTTTTTCAGATTTCCCTTCCAATAATCCTATTCTTGCATGATCTGCTTCGAACTATAGTCCAATGAACGTTGTCTTGGTAAAACTCTACTCTAATCTTAATCAAACATAGTTGAAAACATCATACGCAACTATGTTCATGCAAGTAATTTAAAAAATCCTGTAAGTAAGTAAAAAATCCGGTAAGCAATTAAAAAAAGCCCTAGGGCGGTAAGTAATTAAAAAAATCCAGCAAAGTGGCTGAAGGTTACATTGAAGATTCCATACAAAATAAAAGTAAAATTACCAACAAAATAACGGAAATTATTCAGCTTTCAAAAAATGAAACATCTTTCTCAAGAGATGATCCGCAACCATCAACTTCACAATCTCAAACTAATAGTTTGAGATTGTGAAGTACAAGACATACCCAAAAAACACCTGTCCCGAAAATGTGAAAATTGTTCTCATTTCACTATAAACTTTAACTAATAAAATGTTTTATTCTTGTAATGCCGGATTTTTTCTACTTACCTCACCATCGAGATGTAAAGCAGAGTAGTTAGCTCAGACTATTATGTATTCTGTGGTGTAAGCATCATGCCTTACAGCCCTTAGCACAGAATACATAATAGTACAAGTCCCTTAGCTACTAATCTACTATTAGGATCTCATAGGTAGGTAACGTAGTGATTATTTCCTCTGTGGGTAGGTTTACAGATCTGTATGTTAGTGACAGATTAAGATTGATGGCAAATCGATTCTCGATCGAATCTCTTTCCAGATTCCTCCCAATGAGTCAAGAACCGCGTTCAATGATGAGCCCAATCGCGGTAATTCTGAACGATAAAACCAAAAACGTTACGTTGTCATTTAGGTTATACCTAAAAATCTTTGGTTTAGCTTCATAATTTTTACTTAAATTGTCCCAGATTGTAATCCTAGACTCCTTAGGCAGAGTATTCAACAATTTTAACAAAACTAAAGCGAGTATTTTTCTGTAAACGAAACTGAAACGGTAACGATTTAGCTTTGGTTTTATCGTTGAAAATTAGCGCGATTAGGCCTCAGGACTTGTACTATTAGTATTCTGTGCCCCAGGTACAAAAACAAATTACACCCGCAAAAAAGTTTACAACCACGGCCGCTAAAATGTACCTAAGTAGAAGAAAAATTGCGAAAATCCTATGAATAAAGTTACATAACTACAGCTTGAGAGAGGAAACTTTAAATGCAATTTAATAATAATAATGGGGTTGGTAAACTTTTTCGAAGAGAATTGTTTTATATTTTTATTTGATAGCACAAGCTAGAAGAATAAAGAAAATAATATTATGATTTTTTTATTTTACTTTGTTAACCAAATATATTTTTTTATATTATTATCGCGATAAAATATCAAACATACGGCTGAACACGAAGTTCCTTTGCATTTACTGATTAAAAAAACTGATTGACAAATTTGACAGTCAGTGACAAAGAGTAATCATACGTTTGTTTTTTTTGTTTTGAGCAACAACATAGAAAGTCTTTGGAGCAAAGGCATTACCTACGCATACAGCCGTAATAGTGATTTTTGTACTATGTTGTAAATTTAAAATTTAAATTTTTATTTAAATTAAAATGAAGCATTATAAAAATTCCGCAATTTGTTATTCCTGAATCCAAAGCCAAAAGCTACCAGAAAATATATAATTCACAACAGTTTTGGAAAAGTTTACCAACCCCATTATAAATATTTAATAAAAAAGGAATTCACATAAAAATAACGTTTTTTTTCTCCTTTGTAAACGACTCTACATTTTTTTCGAATTCACAAGTTTAAATAATCGTTCGTTGTCACTAAAGTTTTAAATAGTTTTAATTTGTTAGAAAATAACAAACTTAACGCCCGTGCTGATCATAATACAGATATTTAAAGTTAGAATACTTATAAAATACGTTTTATTTTGTTGTTTATTTCAAATTCATTTATTAAAACAGCCTAGACAGGTTGGACTATTATATGGCTTAAATGTTAGCGTCGAATTAATTTCTGGTCGGGCGAATATATACGTCACAGTTATAAATATCGAAATGATCATGAGCATCGTACATTATCTGACGGAGCATGCGCGATGACTCATCTACTCACTAACATTAGTAATGTATGTTTTTTTTTTTTTTAAATATATGTACTGCGAATACATCTTTCTCTCTCTCTTTCGAACACCCTCTGTAACATTTAAACGATGCAGTAGATTATGTCGAATTTAATTCGTTGTCTCTTCAAATTATCTCAGAAAAATTATCCACTTTTCAGAGCAAAGGAAGAAAAACTTTAAATAATGTCTGGTTTTCAATATTTATTATAAAGATTGTTAACACGTACGAAGACACAAGAAAAGTAAAGTAAAGAGTTAATAAACATAATTAAGAAAAGATCCCGTTTTTTTGTTTGCAGAGACAAAATCATTTTTTGCAGATTAACTTGAGCATAAGGGTCATCACAGGACAGATACTTATTATGTTTTTTTATGTACTAATACCCTAATTCTAAAGAAATCAAATTCGTACTGTGTCATTATGGTCGTGTGTTATATACAATCATAATAATGTATCTTGTTGTAATTGTGGTCATCAACGTCTTAGTGACTTCCAGGAATTCAAATCTTTAAATTCTAGGTTGTAGGAAATAGATAGTCTTCCCAAAGACATAAGAATTATGATTGACGTGGTGGGAAACACATTCGATAGCAAAAAAAGTGGTTTTAATTTTCGTAATAATTTGTTCTTACCGTGTCTTCATCACTTTCTTCAGTGGCCATTGCGACAATCAGCGAACTAAAATCTATAGAACAATCATTCCGCTCAAAAAATAGTGGGCGGGGCTAAAAATTCTGACATTTAGTTATGCAGCACAGACACTGATAAGTACTATTAATATTCTGTGACTGAACACTGGTTGCACCATAGCAACCACAATCTGTATACTCATAGATGTTTTCTACTTATACTTACTTAAACGAAAAAATATTTCATATTTATGATACGTTATCTCTGCATCTTTTTGCCTTCTTTGCGTCTTTTACACCATTTGACTACACGGGACGTCATTACTAATAAACTCTCTCTTTTCTTTATAATACAAACTGCAATTACTGTAAAGAACGCTAACGTATGTCACCGGGCGCGTGGCTAGCCCGAGACTAAAATGCGGTTGTAATTTTTTACCCCACGTGGTACTATTTTTAAGCAATATTTGTTTGCAATTACACTTCCATAGATTTTAATTCGCTGATCCAGATGCTGTTCTGCATTGTCCATCTGTCATTACAGCTCTGAAGCTTCAATTTCCGGCTATGATGAAACCTGTAGCTTTTATTGTCATGGTCTGTGGTCATGGTTTCGAAATTGGTACTTACCGTGTCAGCATCACTTTCTTCAGTTGCCATGGCGACACCTCTATCCAGGTGTTGTTCCGCGTTGTCCATCTGTCTGTCCAGTTCTGCGGCTTCCATCTCCAGCTGCGGCGAGGTCTGCAGCTCCTCAACCCCCACCTCTGACTCCTGCCCAGGGTCCGAGTGGACAATGTGGCGTGCTGGCATCTTTACCATTAAGGGACGAAAGTTCTGACGATTCGGATCTGTGAAACACAATAATTTTATGTAAAACCTACGTTGTTCAAGTAATAATGATGTAAAATGATATTACAAGGAATCTCCCCCTTAAAGAAGTGTTTAGCTTAGCTCCACGCGTAATTTAGTTTTATACTAAATTACAGGGGGGGCAGCTGCCCCTCCCTGCCCAACCCATGGCGACGCTTCTGCCTCAAGATTATCTTGTAATGTAAGTAGTCCAATAAATAATCCTTCGAAAAGTCGCATCACACTGACTTGGTATGACGTTGCTATGGAACATTGCAGTACCTTCTTACTCAGGGGCTGTACTACGCGTTTGACAACAAAATTTTAAAGTTGGTTTGTATTATTACATGTATTTTCTCATGAAAACGAGGAAATGTTAAAGAAAAATTCAGATTTATCAATTAATATTAACACTATCACCTAAGTTCATAGGTCAATAGGAAGCTAAAAAATACTTCGTTTTTTTTAAAGCTGACTTTGGTGGCTTCTCATCTCATGCCTTCGCTATCTATTCTTTTTAAATAAAATATACAACCTTTGATGTTACCAACCGTTTTGCTTAAAAATATTTTTTTTCACGCCGCCCCCTTCACTCCCCTCACTTCTAAAATGTTTTAATAAATGTTTTAGACCGCTTAGAGCAAGACACATTATCTTTGGTGCAAAAATTAAGACTGTACTTTAAAGGTTTAGCTGCTAGAGCTTTGTGACAGACGACGGACGAACAGACGGACACGCTAGTGACAGCAATAAGGATGTTGACTATTTTTTTTATTTTATGTTACATAAATTACCTCTCAAAAAAAGAAACATTGGTAAAAGAATTAATTCGCTAGCATGAAAACTGCCCGAGATATCACAGTGTGAAATGCACACAAATGGACTCGATCAAAAACGCTCCATACTAATGGCTTGCACGTTATGACGTCACGCCGTGCTAGTTTGTATGCAACGCATAGGAAATTTGTTCAGCAGCTATATTAAATATTGTGTTTATCAAAATGGTTTCTTCGACAAATTTGCTATACATTTTACGGACTAATTAAAGGTATCATTTATTTTAATAAATTGTATACTTTTTAAATGGACTTGTCCACCCAACTTTGAAGGGTCATAAAACAAATAATATGCAATATATAAAACCAAGAGGTATACAAGCTACTCTAAAAGTTTAATATGTTTACGATTTTTATTAGTATTTCGTTATTTTATTCATTAGTCAACATCCCTATTGGGCTTCGTTTGGCCCTAAAAATACATTAGTTTTTCATTTATTACTGAGTCAGTAAAAAGTAATGAAACTAGACAGACCTCAATTGAATATCCAAATAGAAAAGTCAAGGCTTACTTTTAAAACCAGTTGCTTGCCTTGTTATCGTACTTAGCTTAGTTCGCGCCCACGATCAAAATAATATTTGTTTAGTGCGTGTGTACATACATCTAATGTGTTAATTTACATAAACTCGCAAATAAGCTACGCAGTTACGTGTTTAGCGAGTACACGCAAATGCTTAAAAACCAATTGAATCATACCTTTCTCGTCTTTTTGTATTTTCTTCATTGCATCACGAGCGCCTTGCAGTGTATGGGTCGCCGATGCGGACATTGGTCTAATCGTGACCTTTTGGATTCCGCTCCCAGGAAGCAGAGTCGTAAATACCCTCCTTGGTTCTTCCCTCTCAGGACTTCTCGAGTAAGACCTCATTAGTGACTCGTCTTGATCAGCGTCAATATCGATGAAACATTCTTCGAACTGTTCGAAATCTGAATCCAGCTCCGTTCGCGAACCGTGAGTCTTCGGCCGATAGAAAGAGTCTGAGTTTCTTCTGTATTCTAAACTTTTTGGTTCTGGTGTAGAGAAGCTTCTCATCACGTAGCCCTTTACTGGGCTCAAGTGCGTTGTATTGCTCTCTAATTCACAGTGAGCTGGTGGCGAAGAATAGCTCCTCGGAAGAAGGCTTTTGGGTTGCATTTTGCGCTGTTGTTGCTGATTAGTCCTGATGGATATCAAACTCTTTCCTCGTCCTGTAGCACTTACAGGTGGATCTTTTCGCCGCATTTTCTTGACCAGCGTGTGGAGCGTCGAGGATCTTATCCCGAACTGAGAGTGGAAGTCGCAGAAACGCACCACGTAACAATATCCTGTGCTTTATACGTGTCCAGTTCCAGATCGAATATCAGTGTCGTATAACAAGGTTGCAACAGATGATATATCATATGGTAAGCAACGGTGAACACAACCGACTGATTTGATACACTGGGGTCGACATAGCGACTTAATCTCGTTAACAGGTTCGCCCACACCGCTCTGCGATCTTCGATAGGCAACGCAATCTTTGGTTCACGCTCTAAGTACTCACATTCTATTGTAGAGAATTAGATCTCAAAAACGCACACGCTTCACGTTCCGTCACAAGAGTATGACTACGTCTAACCGAAACAAATATGAGGTTATAACAACAGCAGCGGTCCTCTTGGTTGAAAATTACTCTTATAACTTTGAAGGTTTCAAACCCACAGCTGAGCGGGTCGGACTTTAAAGTTAAATTACGAAGTGACTGCGTATGCGCATCGAATCCGACAACTTTCCCTTCTGATATCTCCGTTGATTGATTACTTTTGCTCTTTTATGAGAACTCGTTTATTGGACATCGTTTATGATTTATGGAACCCATCTCGTCGCATGGGAGGTACCTATTAATTTATTGCACACATTTTTAGTTGAAGCGAAATCAAAGGAAAGCTAAATATGCCCTTTGATTTTATGACCTTGTGCGTCTATTGCAGACAAGTCATGGCGTAACATTAATTCACTATGGTTTTGGTGTCTATACAGACCGATACGGTGGGACTAGGTAGAGAATATTCTAGTATTTAGTAACGTCAAGTACCTACCTGTCGGCTGGAAATCGAACCTTCAGACCACAGAAGTGCAATAAAATGATTTCAGACTCTAGAGTCTAGAGTAGTTACTAGTACCTACGATTATGTATTCTGAAACTCATTTGCTGAGCACTCTACCTACATAAAATGGTTTTGTCAACTCAACAAGATAAAAAAAACACCTACAGGGTTATTAATTATAGATGTCACTAAAATCATTATTGATTTTAGAGACATCTATATTAAATTCCAAGAAAAATATCATATAGCCGGTGAAAACAATAAAAGCAAAAGAATAAAGCATGACTGACTACGTTATTATTTTGCTTTTCTGGTAAACGATAACGTGTTTTCATTAGTTTTTACTAGATGGCGTTGTGCAACTTTATTGGCTTCAAGTTATAATTTATTATAGCATCTTGTCTTGGTATTTCGTTAACTTTAAATACCTACAATAAAATTTAATCAATGATCAAAGCAAAATACTTATTATAAAATGAAATCAATTCCATTCTGTTTTCATTTTATCTACCGATGAGATATTAATATTGATCATAGAGCTGAGTCACAGAATAATTAATAGTACAAGTACAATAGAGCTAGCTAGCTCAGCTCTATGACTCTATGATCAATCAAATAATATCTGAAATGATGAAAATGCCGAATACAGAAATTTAATTAAAGTAACTATCTAATTAATGACTAGGCTATATGAAAAGTTTATTGCTGCTAGGTGGTACAGGTACCTACTCTATTGAGTATTGTACTCGTACACTGTTAAATAATAATTATTATATCACTGGTTTATAGTTGTATAATAACATCGCGTGTTTTAAACAAGCTACAAAATCCTATTTGAAACTATGTCAAAATCTCTGTAATCTAGTAGTAGGCATAATTGTAGGGTTGCCAACTTTCTTTGCATCAAATATAGATAATTAGTGTAAAAATATTAGTGGATGGCGAAAAAGTTCAAAAAAATATAGTAGGTTGCCGTTTTGTATGGTAGGATTTTAAAGAAGTTGCATTTTTCATACTTAAGTACAGCTACTAACATTTTCATAATTTATTCAACAACCACACAAGTGTTTAACCACAAAAATATTATTCATTTACTTATGTGCATATAAGTAATATTTTTTGTTGTTTTTGTTTAATTTTTTCACCTGAAAAAATATGGTAGTTTTTTCAAAAATATAGCAGGCGAGCCCTCAATAAATAGTAGGATACTATATTATATAGTAGGGTTGGCAACCCTATATCATTCATGTTGACGTGACGTAACACCATTTCCCAAATTCGATCGACATGAAACCTCCTCGGTGGTTGGTTATACAATCTGTGCTTCGCGGTCGGACGGCGCGCGCGCAGCGCATTTTCTGTAGCAGTTGCTTGTGTTGATTGTTTTGCGCTACATGTTTTTTTACTCTTTACGGATATAGGATTTTCCGCGTGTTTTGTGTTATAGTGGCTCAAAGGAGTTTATAAAAAGGTATGTGCAAATCAGTTTTATAGTAATAAAAGTAAAATTTTAACGTTATTTTTTAGATATAGGGTGTTATTTCAAACAATATTTTAACAAAAACATCAAAACGATTCGGAAAAAGTAGCTTGACTATTCTATATATCTAACAAGATATTATGAATTTATGATGTATTGCAAAAATGGAAGATATAATATTGAATTTTCATTTGACTGCCAAAAATAAAATAATATAGACAATAAAGCCTGTTTATTCATAAAATTACAAACAACCGCCTGCGACTTCATTAGAGTAAGTTAATGCGTAGGATTATCATAATTTTGGGTGGATTTTTTTTCACTATAGCTGGAGGTACTTTAAATACTAAGCTAAGAATGTTTACTCAAAAATACGTTCATTTATTTTAAAATAGAAGCAAATCTGCATTCCAAATGTTTTTTTAAGTAACATAATACTAATTTGTCTCATCTAAAGTAGGTAATTGTTATTTATCACTGCCAATCGGATTGTCCTTCTTGGAAAATAACCGAACTTATTATTGTAGTTATTCCGGTCTGTGATCTATGATTAAAGGTCGCATGATATTCATTTACCTGTATAGTGGAAAATCATTGAAAATGACGACGAAAAAATTTGCAGTAAGGACTGATGATCGATTTTATTTATTTGTTATTCCGAATCTGAAATACGATGAGTCAGATTCGGAACAAATCCTTTAAAATTAGGACTTACCTACTTAATTTTTTTTCAACACACTTGCTCGTAAAGTGAGCCCTAATACATCGCTTTTAGGGCCATAAACCGAGCTATAACAAACGCGTGCAATAATATATAAAACACTAGTTCGTAATAGAATTAACCCTACAAAGTTAAATTAGTACCTTACTGCAAGTTCTATGCGAGTAAACAGAGCATTCCCAATTTAGCCGGGTAATACAGTTATTTTTTTTGACAACAAAGAGGTTTTATGCTGCTGTAAATTCATATACATTTTTGGAATAAATAAATGTGTAAGTCATTAATTAAGTCAAATAAATATATAATTATTATCAAATTACTCATAATTCACAATAGTTTGTCATAAAATATTAAAATATTTGCATTTTGTCACTTAAAATTATAATTTTGAAGTATTAGTAGTAGGCTGTATGCTCCTCACCCCTTTGTTCGCAAAATATTCTTGCGTTGGGCGTGTGAAAAAAAAACAAAAAAAAATGCGCGCCTTTCCCATAATTATCATATTTTGTTTTTGCCATATTTGTTGCTGTGTGATAAATTACTTTGTTTTTTCCTCGCAAATGTGTTGAAAAACGTCGTATGAAACTCGTGAGCTCTTGCTTATTGCACACTCGGCTGAGTTACGCCCTCGCCTGCGGCTCGGGCTGCAACCCACAGCCTTGTGTGCAATGAGCAACCTAAGCTAACTTGTCTCATATTGTACTATTTCTAAACATCAAAGTCGACATCATTAACTAGCAACAGAAATCTTACATTGAAATTAAGCACTTTACGCCTAGTGGAGCGGTTTCATATATTTTTTTATGTTTGGTTTAGTTTCGTATTTTTGATATGGCTATACGCGGCGTTTCAGCACCTTTGCAGCTAGAAATGCTGTGGACAAGGGGTGAATAGCCATAGAAATTAATAGGTAACAGTTATTAGTATACTTTGGTATATTTTGTTTTTTTATCACGCAAAAGGGTCGCATAACTTCTATAATTATTATTAAGTACTTATTTCGAATTATAATCATAACAGCTAACAGGTATCAGCAAAATTATGCTCTTTATTTTGTTTCCCTAACGGAACGTAATAAATATCTTGAACATTTTCAAGATATTTTTTTAAGTTTCGGAGTCACTAAGTACCTACACCTTTTTACATGACTTTTTTATGAATTATTAAAATGACCGTTTCATACATTGACGTCATTATTATCAATCAACCAAGATTTTTTTTCCCTACCACCAGTCGCATTAGTTAGCTTAATTTACACAAAAACAGCAGCACTCGCTTAATCGCTATGTTAAAATAAATTAAGAAAACTGCAAATTGTTCATACTAAGTGGTATTAAAATTAAAGATATAGGTATTAAAATTAACTGAGTAATTTGTATGTTATTTACGAGCTATTGAAGGCTTCTAGCAGTTCTTAGCATTTAATAGCTTTCGAAGGTCCATACTAACGACACAGAGGCACTTTTTAACCGACTTCATCAAAAGGAGGAGGTTCTCAATTCGATTGTATGTTTTATAGGTTTTGATCTATAAAATTGATGTTATTTTAATCTCAGCTATTTCTTCAAGTTAGAAAATTCATGGATATCGATTACCTACTGATCAATACTTCTTCTCATTACTTCTTCTGTAACGCTAACCATAATTAAACCTTCGAGAAAGGAAATTCCATGCGGGGTATTCGCAGTATAAGTTTTTATTTTTGTGTAAGTAAGTAAAAATAATATAGTCTACCTTTTTTCTATTTAGTTACAAAAAATGTCAAACATCAAATCCATAAAACATACTCGTAAACACTAAAAAGAGTTTTGATGAATTTGAGTACACTTATCCTCAAAACTAGACTATGGATTCATTAATAAGCAAGAAAAATAAGAAAGTAATAAAACTTACTGGTAATTTAATGACAAACAGATTAATTATGTAGTTTAAGGCGAGGCCAGTTCACGATCTGATGAAAAGTCTGATTTTTGAACTTCCAATGTGAAGAACTGATGTAAAATTTTACTTTACAAAAATTACTGTAGACTGAAAAAGAAACAAAGAAGCAAAGTAACCGAACAGAATATTGAAAATTGGCATGGTAACTCTGTAAAAAATCCCAAATAACACCATAAAAACTTATAAAAATAAATTTCAAATCGTCAGATTTCGTAATTTTCAACGACAGTGATATGATTTTTTATGCAAAAAGGATAGCTTTTTTATCGATCTAACACAATAACCGAGTACATTTTTAGTAATTGATCCGGTATTTCAGAAATCAATCAAAATGTACTAAAATTCTTCAAATTTCTGACAAAGCGTCAATTAAAGCTATGCAATATTCAACCTTATTCTAAAGACATAGTGAAAGAGTAAATTTCGTGAACTGGCCTCGCCTTAACTTGTTAAAATAAAGAAACTACTTATTTTGGCAAATTTTTAATAAAGTCTTGCTCTGCTGAAGTTAGAAAACGTGTTCTAGTTAGACGCAACACAGCAAACTGTTTGCTATCCTAAAAATGGCAGCTTGCTGACAGTCGGAAGAAGTTGTAATATTGTTTATGGCTACAGTCACATACCTACACCCACGGATTTTTAATTAGTTTGGACAGCCAAAACTGTTATTTTTTAAAGGTGGGCCATGAATCTTCGGTCACAGTACCTTAATAAGTTTCGTGGGACCAAGAAAAAAAGTTAAGACTAGGTATTTGTAATGTATTTAAGGGACACGTAAGCATGGACGAACGTAAGGAATAATTCTCAGGATGCTTCTATGTAATACCTTGCACTTCTAGTTTTGCAGGTGTGCGTTTCGCGAAAATGAATTCCTAGACCAGTTTAACCGCTGTTGTGCAACGGCACTGCAAATTCAATGTTCTACCGCATGTGGAACTAAGTAACAACTTAAAGCTTCTAGAGCCTAATCGCACCAAGTTTTAATGAATTCAAAAAATTCAAAAAATTCAAAAATTATTTATTTGTGTCTATACATTTTTAACAATATCAAATTAACGTTAATAACCACATTAGTCAAAGACTGTGTCGCAGCTATTAGCGCCCACCTCGAACTTATAGAATTATAACAGTAAAACACAAAAATAAATTTGTTGAATCTAGAAGGAACTTACTATGTAAAACAAACTTTCTTATAAATGCAAATGAAAATTAGTATGTGTGTGTGTGTGTGGGTGTGTGTGTTGTGTGTGTGTGTGTGTGTGTGTGTGTGTGCGTGCGTGCGTGCGTGCGTGCGTGCTAAATGTCATTCGTAATGTAAAACAAGAGACTCGACATCTTCGTAATTCAGGCTAAATAACCACTCACACAAAACTTTCTTACACTCGCGTTGGGATAAGCTGTAAATACGCAGTTTATAATTAATTTTATTATATAGGACTGCGCTAAGGTATTAATAATGTCGTCCAGCCAGCTTGGTAGAACAACTTACGACTTTGAATAATAGAATTTTGTCTAATAGAATATTAGACATTCTGGTATTCGAAGCTAACTCAGGATCAAAGCTACAAGACTTGTGTTTACGTAAGATAATAAATGTAAAACGAAAAGCTTACGTACAGAAAGAAAAATGAAAAAGCCGCTCAATCGTTCGTTACGGTATCTAACGTAAGTTTTTCAAAATTTGTTTGGTCTTCACGTTTAATTTGCGCGATGACCAGGGGACTGTCTAATTTCAAAATCTATCGCAATCACTTTCAAGATGTGATACATTGATGCTTCTTTTTGACACAAATAAAAGCTTACCAAAGAAATGCAGGAATGTGTCACATCCATCTGTCAAATGAAAGCGATTGCGATAGATTTTGAAAAGCAGACAATAAGTAGGCTGGTTTATTACTGAAATCTGAAATTATATAAAATTCAACCATATTGCTTGCAAGTGTGGCAACACAGCTTCCTTCATCAAACGGTCATATTTCTATTCGTTGAACGCTATCGCTAAATCGCTATATATATATATATATATATATATATCTTAAAGCTTAAAATAAACAATAAACTATGTTTTTTTACGTGTCGTAACCTTGTCAATCCCAAAAAATACCTGGGGCCTAATCGCGCTAATTTTCAACGATAAAACCAAAGCTAAATCGTTACCGTTTCAGTTTCATTTACAGAAAAATACTCGCTTTAGTTTTGTTAAAATTGTTGAATACTCTGCCTAAGGAGTCTAGGATTACAATCTGGGACAATAATTTAAGTGAAAATTATGAAGCTAAACCAAATATTTTTTGTAACGTTTTTGGTTTTATCGTTCAGAATTACCGCGATTGGGCTCATACTACTACAACGCTTGAGACGTGTGATTTAATCGTCGATTGTTTTATTTTTCGAACGATTATTGAAAAATAGGTAACAAAAGAAAATCCAAAAAAAGTCTAATAATACGAAGATGCTTGTTTTTGTTTAAAAAATCTATTGACTACAATTAACTGAGAAAATATTCTTCGCACTGCATTGAACAGCAATACAACAAATTTTAATGTTTTGCATAGCAAAGGGTATATGACTCCCAAAGAAAATACTTACACTTTTTGCACGAAGTCAAGGAGGAGCTTTTCAAAAGATTTAGTTTTTCTGCTGAGCTAGATTTAATGATTCCGATTTCTAATATTTTTTAATCGCTTGTAATAGAGGAAGTTAGTATTAATTGGGATAATAATTTTCAAAAATCCCTCTTATTCTAAATTAATTATCGTATAGAATGCAGGTCGATCGAAAGCTAAGACTCAACGACTGTAAAATTATGATTTGTACAGAGCCCACGAGTATATTTCATAAATATTGATTTCTTTATGACTGTAACCAATAAAAGAAAGTGACTATAAAATTAAATGCCTTAGAGCTTAAACAATAAATAAAACGATAAATTTTCATAGATAAACATTCAATGGTGACAGTAATAGATTAAAATTGTATTCCCTTTGTCAAAGACATTGTATAAATGCACATTGTTTGATTGTTATTAAAATTGTAATTGCTTATAGGGGCATTTACATGAGTCGACTTGGCAGGCAATTTGGCAGGCGACTTTAGTCAATTAGCGCTTTTTATCGACAATCGCTTGTAAAATCGAATCGCCACCGCATTTAAATTAGGTTTGCGATTAGATTTTACAAGCGATTATCAATCAAAAGCGCAAATTTTACTAAAGTCGCCAGCCAAGTTGCCTGCCAAGTCGCTCCATGTAAATACCTCATTAACAGTATTATTCATACTCAAATTGATTAGGAGAAATAGAAATAGAAACGTTTATTAACAACACACAAAATAAAAGAAAACAGTATACAATTAAACAAGAAACAAACAAGAAGAGATAAATAAATACATCGTTATAAAAACAGAAAGTGTGGTGCTAATGCCTCAGCAAAATTAACTTCTGGGTCATTCTTTGAAGTATATCAGAATGAACAGAAGCACTGATTTTCTGACAGTTTGATTCTAACGGCCTTACCACAAAAGATAGAAAGAATATTACATACAAACATACTTACAAGATACGCGCGAAAAACATAACCCGTCGGGTAAAAAAAAAGTGACAGCATCACATTTAAATAGTGTTTTAGCTAAATACTTGTTAAACAGTATTTTGTGGTAAGGCCATAATAGTTTAAAAATAATTAGTAACAATGATGATCCTTCAACGTTAATTGGATGCAAAACGCAAATATTTCGCGGTTTGTGCAAAATTACAACCCACGATAGCTCAAGCGACGTTACTGTTTCGTAACTGATTACAAAATCACGGCTCAAACCAGCCTGCGCATGCGCGCGCACCTTCAGTATAAAGTGGTGGGTAAACTCTTACGGCTCTTTCGTAATACTTATATGCATCGTATTATATGTACAAAACACTTATCGTACCTATAAAGGTTGTAGGTTCGTTAGTAAGTTGTTTGACTTTTGTAAGCTTTTCCGGTCACAACTCTTCTTACTCAATTTTTTATGTTTTTTATAAGTGTTCATAAAGAAGTTTCAAGTGAAAAGGAAAACAAAAACCTCCTATCCTCATCATTGGTATTTCGAATACTTCCCAACAAACAAAAAATGCTCTTGTAGTGGCTTATATAAGGTGCGATGTAATTAGTGTCAAATATTTTCAGGGCTGAACATGCAAGTCATAATACATAGGTCAGCAAAAAATGGGGTACTATTTGCAGGTTAGTTTGCGAGATATTAAGGTAAACAACTTGGTCATCTAACCCCAAAAAACATCACCCCTTTACAGCTGAGCAACAACTACATTCAACGATTTACACACACTAGCCTACTGCACACATGCGCCGGGCCATCGACCGCGGACGCGCGCGGCGCTTTCAAAGACACCGCCATGCGCCAGCGCCACGCGCCTGTTGTCTACACACCACCCCACACACACAAACGTCGAAGCGCGGATTATTCCCAACTCACAAAAATTTTATGTCGTAGGTATGTTAAAAAGTATTAAATTGGTATCAATAAATTTTGAGTTTACCTTGGATTTTGGATATCAAAAACTATGCCAATCTAAAACTAAGCCTATGTCTAGCTATGGACTTACTATGAGAAAAAGCGCCTTTGTTTAGAATAAAACTAGCTTTTTACAACATGGCTTAGTGGGCTTAAGATCAACAGTGGACTTAATAAATTTAGACTTTGCCCGACAGTGGATACGAAAAGCGCTTCCGTAATTGAGTATTAAAAATCATAGGTACCTACCTACTCAAAACTTGACCTCATGATCAGCAGTGGACTAACTTTTTAATAAATGTCTAACTCAATCATCTTTTAACAACTAAAACAAAAAGGAAGTTAAATAACTAGGTCTAGACTTATTAAATTTAAGCCTATGCCCAGCTATGGAGTTAATGAGTGTACTTTTATGTAAAACATGAGCTGACCTGAACAACATCATGATCATAATTATGACATCATTTATAGCATACTTCGTTTATCGAAACAAAAGTGTTAATAGGGAATAACCCTTCAAATTCGCCGATTGCCGCCGAAAGATGCCGCGGTCAATCAGCGCTCCGCGCGCCGCCCGCCGGCCGGCCGCACTGACTCAATGAAAAGCCGACCGATAGTGCTGTAATTATTGATATAAAGATTCTTGATTGATTAATATTAATAAAATCAAGTGCACATCAAGCGTATATTTTTAAGGTTAGCAGCTTAGGATTGGTTGCAAAGGCAACACCTACTTGATGTACAGTATAGGATTGATTAAATTACCTCTTAGTAATATGCAACAGATAAAAAAATATTACCTACTATAATTTTTTCTGAGTTCATGGGAAACTTTCACATTTTTAGGCATAACACAATAAAATATTCAAAAGTAAACTGCGGGCGGTGTTGATCTTCGATCCTACTATTAATCGCGATCGTAGCGATGTTTCGACAACGCCAAACGTTTCCAAAAATCCATCAAAATTGTTTTCATGCATCAATCAACAACAGCTGGGACTGCCAAGCGTGTACATTCTGAGTCATGGAAACACAACAATCGCTTCTTTATTCCAATTCTCTCAATTGATTTACTAGTTTCAATGTACGAATAAACTTAAAACTATCGGGCATTTACAGGAAAAACTATCACATTACAGAATTTTGTTTTTGTACAATAGTTTTTATAATCTGAAAGATTAGCTAATGATTATTAGTTTGCCTCCCTTTAAGATAAAAATAAAATAAATTACCTAATGTAATCGTCGTTGAATCAATTAATCAATTGTGTACGTCATATCATGTCACATCTCTAGTATGTCGTAGTAGCACAGAATAACTACAAGTAGTAGCGTGCACTGGGTGCAGGGTTGCGTTCAGTGACTCAGAGTGCGGTTGTTTGGTTTTTTTAACTCACTCTAACAATGATATTAAATGTAAAGATAGGTTACCCGCGCTTCACAATGGCAAGACAAAAGTCAGGTAATTGCCCGACTTTCAATTAGTCAGGCACAGTCTCGCGACACGGTAACACACGCGGCTCTCGTCAATCAGACGCAATAAAATTGTGAAATACCATTAAAAAATGTCTACTTGCGTCTTTAGACGATGTACAAATTATACAGCAACGGTCAGAGATCGGAAAAATGCTTTATTTCACACGTAAGTACTGTATTTAATAAAAATATGTATTTTCTATTACTTTATTCGGCCATATTGTACAAAGAGCGAGCCGTCTGCTTTGCGTGTGGGAGTGAAGGAGACAGCTGACGCGCTGTCAATTGGCAGCCAATGCGCATGCAGCGGCCAATGTGTGTATCTATAGTACCTTTACGCTTTTTTAAATAGCAATGATGTTGGCGCATAACCTATCTTTACATTTAATATCATTGCACTCTAAGGTCCGGACCGACCAAGAACTTTAAATGTCATTAATATTACAAAGTCTTCGTTTTCTAGTTGGAATACGGAATAATTTAAACTTTCCTTTATTCTAAATCAAATAAAATCCGTTTTTTGAGGATCTACCATTATCATTTTAAAAATTAGACACAAAAACATCATGACATTGTAATTTTTCTATAGACAAACGTAAGAGCGTTTTACAACCATCCATTTTGATGGTTAAAAAGTTGCAACGCTCTGACGTTTGGAACGGGAAGGTTGTGTGAACCGAACGTCACGCTCTAATGTTTGGAACGCCGTTAGAGCGTTCGGTTGCACTCGGAGCGTAGGTTCGGAACGCAACCCAGCGCACACGCACACGCACACGCGCGCGCCGCGCGCTACTTGTCCCGTCAGTTGCGGAAATTCTTTCGTTCGGGTGCATTGTCGTGCGTGCGTGCGTAAAGCTGTAAGCCACAAAAGGCCGAACTATCGCTATAATAACGCGGATTATTTAAACATGGTGTTGTGCTGTGCTCTCAGCTTTCAGAGGATTTGGGGAAATGGGTGAAATGGTTCCGATCAAGGTGACTGACATGTGACTGATCACCCGTCCGGCTTCGCTGGTGCGATAAAATTGGCTATCTAAATAATAATCATGACGCCAACTACAGCCTACCAGAAGCCGTAGGCTGTTTCGTGAGACTGAGGTTCATGAAATCCAAGTGAGTTTTATTGTGTGCATTGACTGACAGATTGTGCAATAACTGTCAGATACAATGGTATTTTGAAAGTTCAGTGTCATTCAGTGTCAGTTCAGTGTCATCATATCGTATCGCGGTGGTCGTGCAGGGGCCAGCAGGAGTCAGGCAGGACGCAATGACCCATCCGATATTATCGCATCGGCCTATAAAAACGAGCCTGTCTGTGGGTGAGTGTCTTTAAGTTCATTCACGCACACCACGATAGTTGTGTGTTGCGTATGAATGCTATGCGTGCTATTAGATAGTGTGAGTGTACAAGTACAGGATGGGCTTATTTTATAAAAATAAGGGTATTCTTTTTTTGTTTGAAAAATTAAATTCTAAACTAGCGTGTAGAATTTCGAAATATTTTTTATATGTGATCCTTATGACTTATATGTTCAGCCCTGAAAATATTTGACACTAATTACAAGGCACCTTATATAGCCAAAAATAATATTCTTATAGGAGCCGCATTATCGCTAATAAGGGTGCGTTTGGGCACAATTTATAAAGACAATCACCTTATACCCTCCTTATAGTTGCTTTAATATCCGCTTTTTTTCCTTATGCGTGTTATATTATGACAAGGAACAAGGAAGTTAAACTTATAATGGCAAGAAAAAGGCTCCTAAAAAGAACCAATACACTTATAAGAAACATATGGAAAGCGTTAATATGGGCGATCACCCTTATACGTGCTTCATTATGGTCCGATACAAGGGAGTTAAACTCATTGCGGCAAATCAAAGGTTCTTAAAAATCCATAGGCCCTTATAGCCGTCTGTTTATGATACTATTAAAAGTCTTTTTGTTAGTGATTTACGTTTTCGCAACAGTTTGGCAAAGAAAGAGAAACGTCAACCATTTTACTGAAAAGTGAACGGTAAGTTATTATTTTATGTAGTTTATTTACCTGATTTATGTGCTCGTTTATAGTGAAAAGTGTATGGGAATTCAAATGCATGATAAAATGTGGTACGCTGTGTCTTATAGTATCAACCCGCTCTTGAATTTAGGCTGTTTTTGTGCTACAAACGTTATTAATTATTTAGTCATGTTATAAACAGTGCTATTATAAGAGTAAAACGATTCGCACATCGTCTACAAGGAGTCTATGAGAGTGAAGACATTATAATGGCAACATTTGTTGCTTATGCTATCGCCATTTTACATATCGTTAGGGTTCCTTTCACACCAACGAAATCGTACCTACCTAGCTAGTCTTGTTCCCATATGTATAAAAAATATTTTTCACTATAGTTGGGTTGGCATTTGGCACTTATTTTAACTTTGAAATATAATTATAGTACACAATTAAGAATATAATTATATATAATATGTCTGTCCACAGATATTGCAATGGTAGTAAACATATTGGCAGATGTTGATAAATTTCTACAAAGAAAAGCGGGCGGGAGCGATCGACCAATCAAATCAGCCGTGAAAAACGAAGACTTTAAGGGGTAGTCAAAGACGTCAACTAAATTATCAATGAGATATCCTTCTAGTCGTATGTCTTCAGTTTCATTAATGTGTATTGCTCTTATTTCTATTACTTGTTCGTCCGTTGTTAAAAACCATTTATCGTGTTTTTGAGAAGATAAAATAAAAGATTCAAAATGCAGTACCAATATAGATCCATTTTTGCTGTTGCACTGTTTTGCAAACGGATATTTTATTTTATTTTTACTGTAAGTCTCAATCTCGACTTCACTTCTTTCGTGTAGCCTACGAGCTACTTGAGCTAGAGGCTTATTTCCCTGTCTCAACATAATATGTTTGATAATTTGGAGTTTATTCTCAAAAGGGTAAGCATTAAAACTTTGTAAAGTGCCAAATTTTCGGACCTCATCAACGAGGTGTGATAAATTATGCACATTACTTGTAATATAATCCTTTCCATAATATTTGGCATATTTTTTTACAAATGAATTTAATAACGCCTGTGCTAGACGTAAAAACTTAAAATGATTTTCGTTAGAACAAATTGTGATGGCACAGAATAAGCAAAGGAAGTGTTTGTATGCGTCAGAATCTAAAACATGCTTCAGTATTACCCAACTCAGGTATAATAAAAAAGTGCGGTACTCAGAAGCTTTCCAATGTGATAGAACATCAACAGTTCGAACAGATCTGTGTATTTCTTTGGGTAACTTAATAGTTACTAAAAACGCGTTCACTTTTTCAATGTCACGATTACACCACTTAGTACGTTTATTAATAAAATTTCCATCTCGCCATCCCATTAATAAACGTTTCATAACTCCGAGGTCTATAAGATGCAGTGAATCACCAACCGGAAAATTTTCGATCATATCAATTTTCAATTCAAGTAGAGGTGAATCAACTTTATGATGTAGTCCATATTTCTTATTGCGAAAGTCATCATCGTTTCTTAAAGGACAATCTATTTTCGGGAATGTTACTGTATATGTAATTAAATTTGTCATAATACTTATCTTTGTTTTATATAAACTTTTAAAATAAGTAGGTATATTACTTTTTAGTTTTAAGTTTTAGATGTTACTGGTAGCAATCAACTTTGCATGCGGTGTTTGCCTTAAATTAATTGTGCATTTAGTTAATAACTACGATGTATAATACTCATTAATGTAATAATGTAACAATTGCTGGTAAACCAAATAAATAAAATAAAATAAAAATAAAATGTGACAAATGTGAATAATCACCAACCACAGTGCATTTTAAACATCCGTGCTTACTGTTGAAACTAGAAACTCCTGCAAAAAAAGAAAAGTGTAATTATGAATGCCAACCACTTATAAACATAATTGTTTGTTTATATTTCAGATACACATGAAATTCAGTAACCACCTTTTATAAAAGCCCTCGCGGGTGAATCGCATATAAATGCTCTTATACTAACTTCAATCGTCTCTTGCTCTCCAGTTAAAGTGGTGATTGTAATACCATTCTCAATTTGCTTCATTTCATTGACAAAAGGATTAAAATATAAGTTTAAATTAGCCGGTTTTGATTTAAAATATATCACCTATCGTAGTGGGAATATATGAAGATATATTCCCACTACGATAGGTGATATATTTTTAATTTCAGTAATGTTGCACAATATTGGCCAGAGTTGATGATTTGAGCTTTTATATATCGGTACACCATCGATATTAAAATTCAAGGTTATTTTCTTGGGCACTTCATAGTTTTGTAAGGTTTTTTGTAATTGTGCAAGTAATACATTATGCCAATAATGTCCAGTACCAATTTCAGTAGTGCATATTTCTGCTTTATTTGTTTTGAGCAATGTACGAGCATCCAATGGCATTTTGTTTGGCATTACATGATTTAATATTTTTAATAAATCACTTAAAGCGATATGGGAAATGTTGAATTTTATTGCCCATTCTCTGATATCACTACGAATATCAATATTCTTCAACTCTTCATTTAAAAATATGTCTATGTCACTATCACTATCGCTACAATTATATTCTTCGTCACTGGTTTCCTTTTTATTCTCATTTTCTAAAAAAATTCCGTAGAGGATAAAAAATTATCCTCTACGGAACCACTGACTGATTCGTTGGTATCGGCTTGGTAATTTTGTAGCATCACAGGAATAGAGATGGTGGGTGTAATGCTCATAGCCATGTTTTCGTAGACCTTTTTTACTTTTCTTCTGTAACCACCGCTCCTTTTAAACTTCTTCCAGTGTTTTGAATCCATTTTTAATGTAAATTCCGTTCCGTAATAAATTCACACAATCTGCTATAGTTTCGAAATGGCGAATCTAGTTATGTAAAGCATTTTAATGTAGCCATAAAGAGAATAATATCTTTATAATCACTCTATACGGGAATAAAGATTGCTTTCATCCTTGTTAAGATCATATAAAATGTTAGAATTCGTTTGTTGGATAGACGTCTTATCAAAAGCTCCTATAAGTTAAAAAGCATCATAGTTACCTTGTGCATTACTTTTCTAAGAATAATTAACCATATAAAATGCCTTTATATGACTTTGAATATTATACGGCCAAATAGCAATGTAACTAGCCTCTATAAGAAGAACACATTTCGAACCCTTATTGTAGTCGTATTAATTGGGTTTATTAAGGTTTACCCAGCCAAATTATAAGAATAAAGGTAATATTAGACAAATCTTCTAATAATATGCCGTTATAAGGAACATTGACATTATTAATGCTCTTTTATAACAAGTATAAGAGTTTAGATCTTATAGATTTAATTTTATAAGTTTGGTTTGTTTGTTGGGTTAGTTTTCATTTTGTTTAAAATGGTTTTTTTTTTGGATAGGCACTAACTTTAAACAGAGTGTTTACTCTGTTGTTACTTCTGTCTGATTTGTTTTAATAAATTATTTTTTAAAGAGGTTTTATTTCTTCTTTTATATAAAAAAGTTTCGAAACGGTCGCGTCTGCGCTTGTTAAATTGAAGATGCAACTTCCTAAAATTCAATACTAATCGGCAATTTCATATTTACCTATATGCATACACCTAATATAAATGTTACAACAAAACAAGTATAACAAATAACAACATTTTCAAATAAGTAACTGAAAATATATTTTTTATTGGAAAGGCCAGTATTTTGCACGAAATTAAAAGTAATTCGCCAAAGCTAACAAATGCTTCGAATCTTAACAGATTTTTATTTATTTTATTAGAGTAAAACATTACAGAGTTTAAGGGGAAAACGTTATTATTAGAAAAGCTAGCATGCATAGATTTCTGTCAGAATCCAAACTTATATTACTAGATTATATTATTATTACTTATATTCTTATGTAGAGGTACCTATATAATGATCGTTGTTTGATTTTACATCGTGCCCCACGGGGTTTTCTTTGCGAATTAATTATTGTTGTTTTGTAAAGGGTTACGTCAGTGCGACACATCAAATTAAATGCGGCCACAAAGCCACACGCAAGTATACTATCACAAGCTAGTAGGTACTACGAGTATATTTATTCTATGGTATCACGCATATGCGAAAACATAATGGATTATCCCTTTTTCCCCACGACTACCAAGGGGCACTACTGTAGTGTCGTGGGTATTTTTTTCCCTTCTACACTACCACCCACTGGGCTGGTAATTTTTTTTATCTAATGTTGTCACAAAAAAAAATTGTAATGTCGTGGGGAATGCATAATGTATAGAATTTTTCATTTACCTACGACACTACTGAGTCGTAGGTAGTAGTCGTAGGTAAATGAAAAATTCTATACATTGAGTGTCGTAGGTAAATGAAAAATTCTATACATTATGCATTCCCCACGACATTACAATTTTTTTTTTGTGACAACATTAGATAAAAAAAAACTATTGCCGATCTTAAGGTGCGAAAGTGGCCCTGAGCGAAAGTGGCGCCGCGGTGAATTATATTTAATATTATAGTTCTAATACACAATTTTAAAAATGTTTATCGAGGAGATTTTATGGCCCACAGTCTAATATTTTTAGACGGTATTGTTACATTCCCTCGTAGTCACTGCTAGAAGTTGTAGATGATGTCGAAATAAATTTTTCATTGGCTTTAAATTAAAAAAGAGAACAGTAAAATGCTACCTAATAGTATAAATGATACAAGAATTTACTAATTTGAAAGTCCACAGGTTATTAGCACGCTAAATTAACTAAGTCTACATTTTTTTTAGTCTGAACCTTGGAACATAATGTAGTTAGAATAATTTCGTAGATAAAATTAATATCAAACGTTAATATTACTTTTTCTTTTTGGAAAAAAACAAGGTAGTCTGCTCTTCACCACGTATTGCAGAACGCGGTAGTAAAGTCAACTTAGTCATAGTGCATAAGTAAATAAAGTAAGTCGATTTGATTTTACTTTTATTCATTATGCAAGGCTTACACAGATGAAGTGTGAGAAAATTAAGGTTCGAAGCGTTGCTGTTATTACATGGTGTGTTACGTTCTATGTAATAACTACCTAGTCTTCCTACTTATGCTTAAGGCGGTTGTATGACCGAAAGTGGCGCCCTCAGAGGTTTTTATTTAATAAGTTATTAACAGAAAAAGATTTTAATAATGTTTATCGTGGAGATTTTAGGGCCCTTGGTCTAGTATTTTTAGAAGGTATCACTACATGCCCTCGTAGTCATTCGTAGAAGTAGATAGCAAATGTGTCAAAAACGGCCACTTTTAGCAGTTTTGCTATCTACTTCTAGCAGTGACTACGAGGGAATGTAACAATACCGTCTAAAAATACTAGACTGTGGGCCATAAAATCTCCTCGTTAAACATTTTTAAAATTGTGTATTAGAACTATAATATTAAATATAATTCACCGCGGCGCCACTTTCGCTCAGGGCCACTTTCGCACCTTAAGATCGGCAATAGTTTTTTTTTTATCTAATGTTGTCACAAAAAAAATTGTAATGTCGTGGGGAATGCATAATGTATAGAATTTTTCATTTACCTACGACACTCAATGTATAGAATTTTTCATTTACCTACGACACTACTGAGTCGTCGTGAGGACTGAGCTAAAATCTCCACGATAAACATTATTAAAATCTTTTTCTGTTAATAACTTATTAAATAAAAACCTCTGAGGGCGCCACTTTCGGTCATACAACCGCCTTAAGCATAAGTAGGAAGACTAGGTAGTTATTACATAGAACGTAACACACCATGTAATAACAGCAACGCTTCGAACCTTAATTTTCTCACACTTCATCTGTGTAAGCCTTGCATAATGAATAAAAGTAAAATCAAATCGACTTACTTTATTTACTTATGCACTATGACTAAGTTGACTTTACTACCGCGTTCTGCAATACGTGGTGAAGAGCAGACTACCTTGTTTTTTTCCAAAAAGAAAAAGTAATATTAACGTTTGATATTAATTTTATCTACGAAATTATTCTAACTACATTATGTTCCAAGGTTCAGACTAAAAAAAATGTAGACTTAGTTAATTTAGCGTGCTAATAACCTGTGGACTTTCAAATTAGTAAATTCTTGTATCATTTATACTATTAGGTAGCATTTTACTGTTCTCTTTTTTAATTTAAAGCCAATGAAAAATTTATTTCGACATCATCGCCCAATGTGTCTCCGGATCTATACTTGTTATGTTATGACGTGTTTGACCTAGCTATGTATATTATTATGTAGAAACTGAGTAGATAGATTATTTGTTTCATAGAAGAAGCTTCAAAACTTGTTTTCTGCTAATTATAATCAACTTTTTTGTTGCCAAGTTAACATTAGAGTGAACGAAAGGGATAACGCCATACAATAGTGTGCCTGTGTCTCTCTTTAAGAGGATTGTCAAGCAAACGGTCTCCATACAAACGGCGATAACGTTTCCCACCCTCTAAACCTTAACCTACAGGGCTGTACGTTTTGATTCAAAAATCAAAACGTACAGCCCTAGTTTTTAGGCATTTCAAAAACATACCAAAAATTCATTGCTGTAGGTTAAGGTTTAGAGGGTGGGAAACGTTATCGCCGTTTGCATGGAGACCGTTTGCTTGAATTGATAACCTGCTAAAGTATTAGCATCATGTTAGGAGCTCATGGCAAGAATTTAGAATGTTGTCTCAAAATGTCCTTACCTACCGAGAAAACTTTTCGAAATCTTCCGAGACTACCACAAGCCCATAATGCGATGCAAATGTAATGTTGCGCAGGTTACGCATAAAGCGGTGTCTCTCTACGAACTTAGAATGTTGCCTTACTGCAAATTCAATAATCTACGTTTACTAACGCTTCGTTAGTAAACGTACCTTATGAAAAAAACAGAATCTCCTCATTGTAGCGAGTGTGGAATTATCGAAGATGCCTATCATATTATGATGGAATGTGAGCGAAACGTCGCGGAGAGATTGCAATGGGTTATGTTTTTTGTAATAGCATTTTGGCAACACCTTTATCAAAAACGGCCAAGATGTCATATTATATTGTGCAGTGTGGTCTAAAGCGTAGAGAAACGTGATAATGTACATACCTTGTCTTACCTATGAGGGTGGCATTTCCTAAGGAAAAACCCTCGTAAAAATGTAAGATTAAAAAAAAACGCTTCGTTGTCATATTATCTACCTACTACATAATGAAAAAGAAAAAACTGACTCAATCTATTCAGACTCGGAACTTGAACTTTTGCACAATGTTTCCTTTTACACCAAAAAATTGATTATGATGTCGCGGGCGCTGATAATTTCTGATAAATAAGGTAAATTAAATTGTGTAGCAATTGAATCTAAAGAACTGCCATTAAAATATGTTTTAAAACCATTTTCAGATGACGTCAGAGGTGAACGAATGGTACCGAGGGCGGAAGGTGTTGGTGACAGGAGCATCTGGGCTGATGGGCAAGGTGCTGATAGAGAAGCTGCTTTACAGTGTCCCTGATGTTGCTTGCATATACGCAGTAGTTCGGTCTAAGCGGGGGAAGACCCCGGAAGCGAGAATAGAAGACATGTGGAAACTGCCGGTAAGAACGACTTTTTTGGTGTAAGCCGCCTTAAACCGCCTCTGTGGTTTAGGGCTTCGCCTACCCGTGTATGACGCAGGGGTCCCGGGTTCGAATCCCAGGAGGGGGGTACATTTGTACTGGGTTTGGTTGATGGTAGGACTTATTTTAAGTCCGCCTGGATAGCTACCACGATTTTACCTAAGTCTGACGCCACAACAACAATTTAAAAATTGTTGTGTTACTCAGTGATGAGGATTCCGGGTGTAGCTTCCACCATCATAAGGACGAAGGCAAAAAGGCAAAAATTGTATTCCAAACAGTAATTTCTTTACAAATAGAAATGAAAATATGGTACCTATGTGTACACAATCGCTTCTGCACGTCGGCGTCGTCGGTGATTATGCTTAAAAAATAAAACATTGGGTATAAAATTTACCTATTGGATTACAAAAAAACTATTTACATGTCAGTGTACCTATTAAATATGAGAATGTTTTTAAATACATAATAGGTACAATGTATAGGTAAAACCTACGTTGCTTTGATTACCTGATCTGTACCCTTAGCACGAACAGCTATCGAGAAAAAAAACGCGCGTAAAATTACTCGATAGAGAATTATCTATGGAAATTTTAATTTCTCTATTCGGCGGTAGATGGCGTTGTACAAATTTACAATACAAAATTGCACTATCGAATGATTTTACGCGCGTTATTTTTTCGATAGCTGTTCGTGCTACGGGTACTGATCAGTATGACTGATAAAAAAATACTAGTCAAATTTGTTGAATTCAGTCTTCGACTTTCAAATTACTTTCTAAGAAAAATTTGAGTTGCTCTCAAGATATTGTTAAAAATGTGGATCTCAACAAGCAACGTTTCTAATTTCGAAATTTTTTCGTTGCATAATAACCTACCTTCTGTGCGGATGAGATTGCGCCGCGCCATTGGTTGCATGTTGAAATAAAAAAAATTATAGTTCTAATTCTGTTTCATAATGCCTATAGCGTGTCAACTTGACACACACTCGATTACAAACCTTATTTTGAAACATGGAGTTCATTAGCGCCACAAGATGTCTTGCGATTTTTTTTTTAAATAACTAAGCATTCAAAGTAAAAAAATAATTATCTTATTCAGTTCATAAACAAAGAAGTAATACGACCATTATCATCGAGGTAATTCACACAAAATCGTACTATTTTCGTGCTTTTTTCAAGATTACTTGAAAAGTACTGAACCGATTTTCAAATTTCAAAAAATGGGACCAACTTGGGAGTATACCTAATGTAATAACGTTTGAATCATTTCAATCGGTCCAGCCGTCTTCGAGTAATCGGTAAACATACACAAAAAAAACAAATATACAGACGAACATAGAACCTCCTCCTTTTTTGGAAGTCGGTTAAAAAGAAAAATATTCGGCTATGCATTTGATTGTCCATGTTATATCTAACAGAATTAAAATACTCGTACTTAATTGACAGCTTAGACAGACCGATTAATTACCCTAACAAAAAACAGACTTATGCTCCATAGCCCCCGGGGGCCAGTTTAATAAAAATAAAAAATATTTATATTGATTTTGGAAGCAATGGGTACTATATTTATAGGGGTCAGAAGGGAATAAAAAAGAAAATTAATAAAATATTAAACTGCCCCCGAAGGAGCATAAGTCAAAAAACGCTCTGTAAGCTAGACCTTGATTCCTAAAATGGCTGAAATGTATTTTTTTTCGAAAATCTTCGAAAAATTGAATCGACAAAAAATATGTTTATAGTTATCGAGCCAGCTCACAAAATTTCACGAGAATCGGTTAAGAAATGCGACCTGTACACATCGAAATATTATAGCAATAATATTTCGATACTTACCTGTAGAGGAGAAAATTAACCGAGCGCATGAAGCGTCTTCGTGTAGATTTTGGCGCCATTTTGTCGGGTTCAGTCCGGTGGCTATTTTAATTATTTGCAAATTGTTTTATAGTGAATATTGTGTCTTAAAATTGGTGCAGTTTTGTGGTACGCATCTGAACAATATGTGGGATAATTGAAATAGGTTGTGTGAAGCTGAGACTTTTATTGTAGTGGTGGCTACCTCGGCAGAACTTACCGAGTAAACTGTACCGATATATTTGATGCCAAATGCTCCAAGCAGCAATGGAATGCGATGCACCCGCATTCTAATGTAAACTGAAACAATACTACTGAATTATTTAACACTTGACACTGGCAAATATTACTCCCTGAAGAGGAGTAGATTGCCATAACAAAAATTAGAAGAAGAAAAATAAGCGTCTTCGTTTCAGCTTGGGCAAAAGTTAATTCGTATGTCAGTCTGTAATCATTTATTCAAATATTTTTTGTTCTCTTTGTCAATTATTTCAGTTACAAGAAATAGGTTACCTATTTTGTTCGATGAGCGATGCGATGCTATCGCACAATAATTCGTACATTACCGCAAATTAACGGTACAAACTCACATTGCTCGCAGAACATGTGGAAATATGCGCGGCAAACGGACACGTTTGGCAATACGGTGGCCAATGCCAAGTCCCTATTTCACCAACAAATACTTATTACAACACGGATATGGGTGCATCCAAACCGCAGTTACTTTTTGTGGAGCGACATGTGAGCGGCCATAGGTGCTACAACTTTTGTGGCTACTTATTACTATTAACAATTGTTAAATGTTGTTGCTAATTTGGTTAAAAGTTGTTGACAATTTATTTTAAAGATTTTCTTGAAATGTCAGAAATTATTTAGGACTACCTACTTTAATGCGTAGTTATTTTATTTACTATACGCACTACATTGAATTGGATAACCGCCATCTTACTCTAAATATAGGTAGGTACTGCGAGATAATATTTTTATATTTATTCTGCAATTCTTTGCATGCATGCCATGGTGTTGCATGCAATCATGTGAAAACACTAGCAACGCGATCGCACAAAAAACGTTACTTTCAATAACGTTATACCTATATAATTCGGTAAAAATGATTTTTTCAGTTATTCGCAAGAATCAGAGAGGACAAACCACACGTGATGAAAAAGCTGATTCCGGTGGCCGGTGACATAGTTTACGACGACCTTGGCATAGAGGGAAACCTGTTACAGCAGATTTTCGATGAGGTAACAGAACAGCTACGTCATATATAACATAAAAAATGGAATGCCGCACAAGACCTTTACAGATTTCAAAACCATTTATCAGATACAACAACAAAAAAAAACGCGGCGAAACGTAAAGTTGCTTTAATCGCATGGCAACTTTGGACACTTTGGATGAGATGACCTACCACCTTACTTGTTTTGGGGGTCAACTTTGCCAACAACAAGTCCAAAGGGTAGCCGCGACCGGATCGTTTACTGTCACGAGAAGTGAAGTTGAACTCTGAACGATAAAGTTAGGTTTTTGGTTTTTCCATAGATTACATCAGCAAAAAGAATAATCGATGGTCCAAAGCTTACAATATTCGTAATGTAAGCTTTAAAAATCATGTAATGGTTACGAAAATTACAGTATTTTCAATATTTCATGAATACTTACTACTGAACTGATTTCAAAATTTTACAAAATGGGACCAATCGTGAAGTAGGTATATAATTCTTTGAAACAATTTTTTTTTAATAATGACGGAGTAAGTATTTACTGAGGTAACTAACATAAAAAACATTGCTGTACAACCGAACTGATGAAGACACTATGTAAAATAATGGATCTATTAAAGCTTTTTACGTTTTTATAAAAACCTCTAAAAATTTATTTATTCTGACTTCCTTTCTGTAAAAATTACCGATAGAGAGCTGTGAGAAAGGTATTAAAATTAATAATAATCAAAATTTGTGCATTGAAACCATCTTTAATTAAAAATACTTAATTTTTTTAAGTTCATGAGTACTGTTACAAATTGTAAATATCAAAAAGTTATATTTAAATTCACGATTAGCCCGCGGGTAGGACAACTGCATTGCGTAGTATTTTTCCGTACCTATTCATTATTCCGTATTCTGTATGTACAGTGCCTTGAAAATTCAAGGCATCATAATACCTTATTCAAGTTTTTATCATACAAATTAATTTCCTTCTTTTTTTTCGGTTAATGTTTTCATCTGCCATTACAGGTATCAGTTGTGTACCACTTTGCCGCCAGCCTGCGATTGGAGGCTCCTCTCAAAGAAGGCCTGGAGATGAACACCAAAGGCACGCTGAGAGTGCTAAACTTAGCCAAAAGGATAAAGAATTTGGCCGCTTTTATCCACCTCTCAACGGCCTTCTGTTACCCTGACTTTGAAAGAATGGCTGAAAGAGTAAGTAAAGATGCCACGGATTGCTTCAGATAAATCAATTGAAAATTCCATCTTAGCAATTATTATTAAATACAGATTTTTGTATCCTGTAGAGTGTAGGTACTATCTATAAAAAAGAAAACAGGATGACCACGAATGTTGATGGGTGGAAGATTATATTCTGTGGTAGAAGACCACAGAAAATATGGGGATTACGCGAGGAGTTTTATTAATTTAAAGGGGTTGAATGATAAGATAATAACGGCTGATGGATTAAAAGAGAATAGAAGAAGGCAAAAAGAAGAAGAACTATAAAACAGTCAGTTTTCTATAATGAAAAATTCTGTTATTTTAGGTACATGATCCGCCAGCAAATCCACATGAAGTTTTAAGAGCTGCAAGCTGGTTGACTGATGATCAGATGAACTTGTTGGGCTCGTCCATCCTACAAAAGCATCCGAATTCCTACACTTATTCCAAGAGGCTGGCCGAAGCTTTGGTCAGAGAAAGCTATCCTGAATTGCCTGCAGCCGTAGTGAGACCGAGTATAGGTATGCTCATGTTTTAATCTTTAACATAGACTTACGAACCATATGTTGAATTACTATTTATTCTTCATTTAGGAGCATCAGTTGTAATTTTTTTAGTTTTTGTCTGTTACCTTAAACCTCAAGAAAGAGGTGATATTGAATGGAAGACTAGACGCCAGTTCTGTGTCGTCGTGAATAATTATTAAGGATGATACTGTTTTTTTTTTTAATTGTTTCGGGACGTGGTGATTTTTACATCGTCGTTATTTTTGACATCCATTATGAAAAGCATAAAGTGCTTCTTCGTCTTTTGATTATGATGACTTATACCAGGCAGGGTGGACAACCTGAACGGCCCCATCGGGCTGATGGTGGGCGCTGGGATGGGAGTGATCCGGTCCATGCATTGCTTCGGCCACTAACTACCACTTGATTTCTGTCCAAAAAATTATATTTCTTTAAGTGACCCCATCCTATAATGAAACAATGCCAGGCTGGGTGGACAACCTGAACGGCCCCATCGGACTGATGGCTGGCGCTGGGAAGGGAGTGATCCGGTCCATGCATTGCTTCGGCCACTAACTACCACTTGATTTCTGTCCAAAAAATAATATTTCTTTAAGTGACCCCATCCTATAATGAAACAATGCCAGGCTGGGTGGACAACCTGAACGGCCCTATCGGACTGATGGCTGGCGCTGGGAAGGGAGTGATCCGGTCCATGCATTGCTTCGGCCACTAACTACCACTTGATTTCTGTCCAATAATTAATATTTATTTCAGTGACCCCGTCCTATAAAGAGCCAATGCCAGGCTGGGTGGACAACCTGAACGGCCCCATCGGGCTGATGGTGGGCGCTGGGAAGGGAGTGATCCGGTCTATGCATTGCTACGGCCATTACCACGCCGAGGTCATCCCCGTAGACATCGCAATCAACAGCATCATAGTCATTGCGTATAAAATTGGCACTATGACGGAAAGGTAATCTTGAATTTTATCATAATAGCTCTATAAGCATCTGTAGCCAAAGATATATTAAAGTCTGTAGCATAAAAAGTAGGTAGGTAGCCCTATGCCTGAATTAAAAGAGCAAAAAATTTGCCGAAATCACTTCTGTTAGTAATTTTCATTGTGAAAACAAGAAGGTAGTAAGTAACTCCGCTATAACTTGGCGTAGTCTAATTTGGTCGTCTCGCTATAAGACTGACTTTGTGTAATTCCTACCGAACTATATTTATTTTCAGTTCTATAAAATGGACCAATTCTTATAAAATCAACTTACATCTAAACATTGAATTCATTATTTAAGTTTAATAATTAATTTACCACATCAGAAAATAGGAACAAATTAGCGTAATCATTTACAAATATGTATTTGCAGGAAACCAGAAATCCCTGTTTACAACTTAACTACTGGAGACGACAGGAACACAACATGGAAGCAAGTCCTCGACATTGGCAAGGCTTCTGTCCGAAAATATCCGTTTGAAGGCCCACTGTGGTACCCAGATGGCAACATAAGGCACAACAAGCTCATCCACAGTCTCTGTGTGTTTTTCTATCACATCGTACCTGCATACCTGATCGATTTCTTGATGATCATTTTTAGGCAGAAACGATTGTAAGTACTTTGCCTGTTACCTACCTTTTTACCTTATTTTATATGGTATAGAACAGACAGAGTAGGTACCTGTGTGTCAAAAAATTCAAAAATAACAAAGGTGAACTAGCTTTTGCCCGCGTCGCCATGTGGTATTTTGTTCCGCGTGGATTCAAGGTCCAATCTATGTCTTCATCGAAATTGGTTTTGGCTGTTTAGACGTGAAAACATTACAAACAGAAGATTTCTTTACAATTTATAAAATTTGTAAGAATTACTTACCTGATAATACTTGAGCTGTCCAATCACCGCAATGATTCTATTGTTTTTCTTTTTGATGTTGCATAAGCCGCTACATATTTGAAGTTTAACACTTGTAAAAAATCAAATAACATATTGAAATAAAGATTTTTACACCGTATATTGTGATAAAAATATAGCGACGCGTATCTGACAGATCGCGGAAAATATATACTTACTCACCCGCATTGAAATATAAAAAAAAAACTATAGTAGATACGTTTCTTTTCTTTTCTTTTTTTATGTTTATGGACTTATAATAATAATACTTATAATACTTATGGCGATTTATTTGATTTTTGGCTTTACCGCGCTAGTATTGTATTGTATGCCTAAAAAGTGTTTTATTTCTTCAAATATAAAGTATATGAGTTGCTACTAGTACTAACCATTTCCAGTGATAATATTTTTATAGATAGTATACCTAAATGAAATAATATTTAACTTGTTTAAGGGCCACTTTTTCAATGCCTAGATAGATAGATAGCGTATTATACTGCCAAATATACTATACTGGCATTTTTGAATGACTTTTATTAGATTTGGTTATTATTTAAACTGATATCTGTTATCTGAGGATTGAAAAATCAGCCCTAAGTATAAAAAATTGTTCAACTTCCTTTTAAGATACCTAGATACTTCATGCCACATTTATCAATACCTTGCCTTTTTTACAGCATGGTACGCATCCAAAACAGAATATCCGTTGGTCTGGAAGTGTTGCAATACTTCACCACCAGAGAGTGGTGGTTCGACACGAACAACTTTAAGGCTTTAGCCCCATCCTTGAATCACGTAGACTTTAAAACTTTCCCAATGGATCTGACCATCATTGAAGACGAGCCATACATCGAGGCGTGTATGATAGGAGGCAAGCTTTACTGCCTTAAAGAAAAACTTGAAAATCTGCCAAAAGCTAGACTGCAAAATAACATGTAAGTTTTACAAAGTTTTATAACAAAAAACTATAAAGACGTTAGATAGAACATTAGTGTACCTATCCTGATTAAGAAAAGGTTAAAGGGGTCCTATGAAACTAAACAGGGGTCTAACAGGCAAGATTCTGGAATCTGAAACATTACAATTTACTGATTTCTAGCAGAAAGTTTCCCTGTCTAACAGGCAAGATTCAGAGTATAAAACATTAAAATTTACTGATTTCTAGCACCAAGTTGCTCTTATGTACCACCTAAAAAGTTTTAATTTATTAACTTAATTATTTTAAGTTAAAAAAAATACAAGAAATTCTCTAAGCACTCATCCCGTCGAATTAGAGAGGATGCTAAACATTTTCAAATAACTAAAATGTTACCTTTTTTCAGCCTGTTCGTGTTGGATCGCATTGTGTCTGTGTTCTGCTATTTGTTGCTGCTCTCGTGGCTCGCATACTACTTCGAACCAGTGAGAGACATCTTATCATATGGAGGGCCTTTCGTCAAATATCTGCCTTTAGTTGGAAAAACTGTATTCAGAGATGAACTATGATTCCCCATATCAATCAAAGGCATTTTTCCATGGGAGTGGATATGTATAAATTGTAAATAATGCTTCTTTGTATTTTGATTACATTAATCGATTTATATTAATAGGTAACTACCTACTCAATAATTTTCTATTAAAACAGTTTAATGCTTACCTAATTGTTAATGATCAATAGTAAAATTTTGGTAAGTACTTCCTACCTATCTTAACATTTACGTAAGTACCGAATAAAAATTAAATAAACTTAACTAAGTACCTACTTAGCTAGATTCCTACTTCCAATTTGTTTAGAAAAAAATATGATAACTTTTATTTAGTCAGTAGTAAACATGTCTTTTGCCGTCCACCGTCCACCGTCTCAAAAACACCCTTGACGATTAGTGAAGATACTCCGATATAGACCCAATGAAACGGCTGAGTTTGGTTCCAAAACTCAATCACAGCATCAGCTTCTGCTTGGTCGTCTGGGTAGAAGAATGTAGCGCCTTCCAACTCACATACAGCCTTCGCCTCGCTCCAAGTCTTAAGAAGAGTATGTATTTTATAGAAACTGTCTGTTTCTTCTATATATTTGTAATCTTTACGGAAGAATTTTTTATCGCGCTGTGCATCTGTAAATTGAAAATTTTATTCGGTTAAGAAAAGGACGTGCGTGATCCTCTGTATATCGTCGTATTGAAATAAAAATAAACCTCTTTGGAAGGGATTCGATAGATAAAAGCCTCAAAGACTTAGTTATGCTGTCATTTGAAGTTACACTAGTTTACCATCAGTACTATATATAAACCGCCTTACTATTATTAGTAAAATGCGCGGGTAAATGTTTATACATTTACCCGCGATGTATACGGGTGATACAGCGAAAGCTTGACTAATAAACAAATTTTGACAGTTCCGTGACATACGCCTGTTATTAACTCTTTAACGCCCGGAAAAAAATACAACAATAGATTTCTATTGTAGGCATAACCTACCTACTACTTATATTGAAGTCAAAATCTAATAAGTACGGTGGTTTCAATGATATTAAATGTAAAGATAGGTTACCCGCGCTTCACAATGGCAAGACAAAAGTCAGGTAATTGCCCGACTTTCAATTAGTCAGGCACAGTCTCGCGACACGGTAACACACGCGGCTCTCGTCAATCAGACGCAATAAAATTGTGAAATACCATTAAAAAATGTCTACTTGCGTCTTTAGACGATGTACAAATTATACAGCAACGGTCAGAGATCGGAAAAATGCTTTATTTCACACGTAAGTACTGTATTTAATAAAAATATGTATTTTCTATTACTTTATTCGGCCATATTGTACAAAGAGCGAGCCGTCTGCTTTGCGTGTGGGAGTGAAGGAGACAGCTGACGCGCTGTCAATTGGCAGCCAATGCGCATGCAGCGGCCAATGTGTGTATCTATAGTACCTTTACGCTGTTTTAAATAGCAATGATGTTGGCGCATAACATATCTTTACATTTAATATCATTGGGTGGTTTCAGCGGTATTGAACTACTTATAAGTAGGTAGGTACCTACTTACCTATACAAAAGTTAAGAACTAAATTTAGTTTGTTAAGTACTTACCTACCTAGGTACTTACCTACGTATTTAGCTTGATCGGATTTAAAGGTGTTTTTATGACCTACGTCATAATCTATTATTTCCTTATCATCTTACTAAGTGGGAATTACACTTATTAGCAGCTTACATTTATTGAAAGAATTGAAATTTGAGATTTATAAATAATTATATAAATTAACTTGATATTCGAAAGACCTAGATATAATTAGGAAAAACTTTATTAATATAGGTACTTACATAAACCCACAAATAAATGTAACACAACGAACAATACCAAACGATACATTTTAAAACAACACTTTCTCTAGAGCGTAAGAAATACCCACAGGAAATACCCGACACGTCAAGCTTTGGTAAAGCTAAAAAACAGCGCTTCCCAAGACTGCTCGAGCTCGTTTGTGCAATTATTTATTTTATTCTGTATGAGGTAAGTACTTATCGTACCTACACTACACACACACACACACACAAATGTTAACAGGAAAATGAAATCACAGGGGTCAAGCCAAGCTTACTTTATCAGCGCCATTTTGCAATCCAACTTTGTTGTGGTTGTGTGAGATACCTACTTACTCAGAATCGGATTATGTATTCTGTGGAATCGGCGACTACCTACCTACCGCCACAAAAGGTTTTTAAGATTTTTTGGCTTTATTTTGTAGCGGATTCACACGTATTATTGGGAATCTGTTTTTAGGGACCAAGGTACTTACTTAGTACCTTTAGTTAGACAAAAGAATTTAAAAAAATGAATATTTGGATAGATTATTTAGAAGTTGTATCTCATAACCCGTTTACATTTCAACGTTTACTCATTCATTTCGAAATCGAGTCGAATAAAATATTTACGAGAAGGTATATAGGTACCTAGGTACCTAGGTGATGAATGTGATTAAGTGTACGGTTTTCTAACAACGTCAAGAATTTCATCTTACCTATTAAGTTTAAGAAAATGTTAAGCTAAACTCGCTAGACATAGATAATTACTCTTATTAAGTACTTAAAAATTACTTAATTAAAAAAATCTTAGTTACAAATAGTAGAATTCTACTTGGTATGACACGACTGCCCTACTTAAAACGAACTAAAAGCATTAGTACCTATTAGGTAGTTATTCTGTGCTAAAAGCATAAAAGTTTTATCAAAGAGGTCCCTCGACTGCTTAGTTAGTAGGTACATTTCAACGTTTACTCATTCATTTCGAAATCGAGTCGAATAAAATATTTACGAGAAGGTACCTACCTAGGTGATGAATGTGATTAAGTGTACGGTTTTCTAACAACGTCAAGAATTTCATCTTACCTATTAAGTTTAAGAAAATGTTAAGCTAAACTCGCTAGACATAGATAATTACTCTTATTAAGTAGGTACTTAAAAAATACTTAATTAAAAAAATCTTAATTACAAATAGGGTGGATATGCCTAACTTCAGCCCCCCCCCTAATTCCAGCCCCCAATACGTTTTTGCTTTGCTTTTATTAAAAAGAAATAAAAATCGGAAACTGTTTAATGGAACCACATCCCTAGTTAATCCTCGACGTTGGAAATCAGTATTACCCCGTTACGTCACCTACAATTCACACAACGAGCAATAATGTTCACCGAGACCGAGTAGAGGTGACTATGTTTGAAAAATAGCCTAAAACATCGATCGATGCGAACTTTGGGAAGTGTGTTTTTGAAGGCAAGATGCTATTTTTTATAGTTTTAAGCTTTCATACTAGTAATAGATTAGTTAGATAACGTTTTAAGATTACAAGTTTGCAGTTAAATTTACTAATTTCGAGAAAAATTGGGGGGCTGGAGTTAGACTATGTGATTTTCCAAAACTTTCTATTATCAGCCGGGGGCTGATGTTGGGTATTTAACTTTCGTTTATGAAATCAATCTCATCTTAATTGGTTCGTCTTTAGGTTGGAATTTGTAGTGCTATTCACTAGAATTACTAACCCTGCACCCAATGGCCTAAATACAGCCGGGTGAATAATGTTTAATTCTTAAGTTATTTGTTCCTCAAATTAGGGGCTGATATTAGGAAATACATATGAACCTAACATCAGCCGGTCATCAAAACTTTACGGCAATATACAGGCTGTTCCCAAATATTATTTTAATTTTTTTGTTTTTTTTTTATATTAGATGTGAAAAATAACATAATAATCAAAATCATACTTATTATCATCATAATAATCAATCATAGAAACAGAAAAGAAATTTAATTTAAAAATTGTATATCGATATTCACTTCTTGGAAAACGCTTTTAAAGGTTTCAAATAATTAAAACGATCTCGTACTTGTTGATTATATGTATATTAAACCAAAGTTATTTTTATTACGCAATATTTAATATATTATATATTCTATGTTGATTAATATCTACAGGAGAGGTATAAGTTTCAATGACTTGTTATGGGAACCATAATTTTAAAGCCTCTAGTATTTTATTATCATTATTAGCAAATGAATATTCTTTAATCTCATACAAACATGGTTATTTTATTTTGGAACATCCTGTACCCGGCTGGAATTAGGGAACAAAGCGGCTGATATTAGGGCAAAGGCGGCTGGAATTAGGGTTTTTCGCCCGTCGTGCATTTAAACGATTCTCTATTTTTTTCCCACAAAACTACGTAAAACTAAGTACTATTTTCGTAATAAAGATCAATCAAGCTACCTAAAACTGTATCAACAATAATTTTAAGACTGTAATTGTGGCAGCAACAGAGATTCAAAGTTGAAAAATCTTAGGGGGGGCTGGTAATAGGCATATTCACCCTAGTAGAATTCTAGTTGGTATGACACGCACGACTGCCCTACCAAAAACGAACTAAAAGCATTAGTACCTATTAGGTAGTTATTCTGTGCTAAAAGCATAAAAGTTTTATCAAAGAGGTCCCTCGACTGCTTAGTTAGAGCAACTAACGCTGCTTCCTCGACCGCAATGACACTCTTGTTATTTACCTATCTTACTTACTTACGTGTTTGGTAGGGCAGTCGTGTTTTCAACATTTTTACCATTGAAAATGGTTAATGCAAATCGCCTAAAACGTATTTTTGGCCATATCTCCGATATGGAGGATGGATTTTGGAGGATGTTTGTTTACTAAATTGTAAATATTTCAGAAAAAAAACCGACTTAAGAAAAAATGGGTCCTAGTGTAGGTATTAGTTTCGCTACAAAATGGCTAAAAACTTTTGAAAATCGGTTAGTAATTGTGACCTGTAGGTGGTCCCTTTAGATTTGGAATTGTAGAAAAACTGGTGTTTCCGTATGTACGGAAACACCCGTTTTTCTACAAAAGTGATGTAGTTTCTATGATTAGATATTAACCAATCATCATGGTAATAGTGTTAAAAGATGCAGAAGCAGACGAGAAGTGCATTCATTGGAATTTTGAAAATCGGGCCGCGTCGAGGCAGTCAGCACGTCAGAAGGCGCTTTTACAATCGTAAAAATCATAATCGTAAAAATAAATAGGTAGGTAGGGTAATATGCCTAGTTAACCGGCCGCCCCCAGTTATCCGGCCCCCCAACAGTTTTTCGAATAAAATAAGAAATTCGTGGCAATTTCTTAACAATTTGGATATTTTCCTGGCAGCACTGTCATCGATCTATCGAATGGTATGGACGCCACTAGCGAAACGTTACGTAATATTTTATAATTTGTGTTTCACGTTGAAGCCTACCGCATCTGGGTCGATTTCGCAAGTGGAGATAAAAAAAAAATAGTGGAGAGCTCTTGCCAAATAGTCAATATTGTCCTTCAGGGCATCGTTAAAAGGTAAATATTTAGTTTGTTCTCAAGGTATGTTGTTATTTATTACTATTTTAACGTTAAATATGGCTTAATAAGCAGATATTTAGTAATATCAAGGGGGCCGCCTTACTAGACAACGAAACCACATGTTTCCAGTATACCGGCCGGGGGCCGGTTAACTGGGACTGAGCTCGATATATTGTTTTGTCTCTTTTTGTTAAAAGAGGGATTCCATAGAAGAATGTATAATGCTATCCCTTTTTATTTATTTTAAAGTACTTTGTGTCCAGTACTCGGCCGCCTAAATGTGCTTGTATAAGAAGTTGATTTTTTCTTTTTGTATGGAAACGGGTGGCCGGTTCTACTGGGTGCTTGCCCAGTTTACCGGCCTCCTAGTATACACTAGGAGGCCGGTATACTGGCTATCCTGCAAAATACTCCCAGTACACCGGCCAGCTTTGAAATTTATCTACTAATAAAATTAATTGTGCGTCTCGTGAACAAGCGACGGCGACGTGCCCGCCATCCAGGTCGTTGACCCTCGCTGAATACCTATTTGTCTCTTGTTATTTCCGAAGTGTATGTCAGCGAATTACTCAAACGAACGCTACTGCATTGAACGATGTGTTTTTTTAAGCAGACTTGCCTATTAGCTAGACTTCTTTATTTCTACACTACACTTTAATACTAATCTATATATTATAATTAGAAAAAAATACACAAAAATATTATTATACCTATATTATTTTTGAATACCAATCAATGTTATTGATTGTTAATATTATATTTTTTACAGGTTATACGTACTTCCGGTCAGTATCATAATACCCATAATATTTATTGTTATTGTTTATAAGAGACCTATTGACATTCGGCTTTAGAAACTATTTTTTTGTTAATTATTAAATTATTATTTGTTACCTATGTCTTCTTGAGCTCGGTGGCGCAATTGTTCAGCGCCTGGCCCAGCGATTGCGGAAGTTAAGCAACGTTCGCAAGGGTCGGTCATGGGATGGGTGACCAAAAATTTATTATCTCGAGCTCCTCCGTGCTTCGGAAGGCACGTTAAGCCGTAGGTCCCGGCTGCATTTGCAGTCGTTAACACCCACCAATCCGCATTGGGCCCGCGAGGTGGGTTATGGCCCATCCTCCTTACCACCCATAAAGAAGGCCTGTGCCCCAGCAGTGGGGACGTCAAAAATGGCTGTTGGACAGTCATGTCTTCTTGATTACTGTAATAAAATTATTAATCGAAGATTTAGATTTTCTATAAATTTTCCTATTCCTATGAAAAACTGCAAGGCTGATTCCAGAATCAATATAAAGTTTCCAATTAATAGTAAATGTTAAATAAAAGTACAATCAACGATTTTTTTACTCAAAAATAATAGTTCACATCACAAGCCAAGCCATAGGACAATACTTGTTAAGTATATTATCTGAAATTCAATTTCATACAAAAATCAAAGAAAAGTGGACCTTATTTAAACTGTATTAAGAGTCACAGGCCGCTTACTGGGCTAGCTTATCTTTTGCCCAGTATCCGGCCGTCATGTTCTTTGAAAGGCGGCCGGTATACTGGGCAAAGGGGGGCCGGAAATAGGAACAGGGGGGCCGGAAACTGGGCAAATCGTACTTTTTTGGAAAATAATTTCTAATGACAAAACCGACTGATGGAAATTTTCAAAAAAAATACAAGTAATTCTCAAGGATATATCCAACAACATAAAAAATAGTTGGGATCATTACTATTTGTTAAATTTAAGTTACAACTGTTCAAAGTCAACAACTGCCTTAAACGGCCGGAAACTGGCACTTTACCCTACCTATACCTACCTAGGTAACTTTAAAAAAATAATAGGATTTTGCATTTGTTTTGATTTTGGTTTTTCGTAAATTTTTGGATTCATTTTCAATGCTCCGATTCTTGCGGGGACTGTAAAATCTGTGATTTTTTTAATAAGTTAGGCTACTTATTTTTATTTCAACAAATTAGCGAGACTTGGAATGTGCTCATCAAGGCTTTTCATTTGATTCAAGAAACAATTTTTTGTTTACATTTTATAATGAAAATAATAATAATATAAGTACTTTAGTTCAGAATACAAAGATACATAGTCATTCATTCAACAATCATAATCTTAATAATAAAAATTAAGAATATTACGAATTAAATCAAAAAATCATTTTAAAATGACTATTTCTTAAAAAATATACAGCCAGTGTCACTCGGGGTAATATAGGGATTCTGAAATGTCGAGCCTCACAGATTCAAATCTGTTCAGGCATTTAATGTATAATTTACGGTGGAATAATGAAACTTGCATAAGTACTTACATATAATAGGTACCAACATGAACCCTGAACATAATACAATCTCTCCTTTTTTGGGCAGTAGGTAATGTCAAAATACCTAGTTTGCTGTCTTAATAATTTCCATGTTTATGTTCCTATTCCTACGTACAAAAAAAAAAATCCACACTGCCATTAATTACAAAAGCCCTAGGTTCGGAACCGGGACTTAGGTATTTTGTTTCTTTTATATTCGAAGACCTACTTTTATTAACGTTAACATTAACGTTATTTAGGTTACTGAAATAACGTTAATTTCGTTAAAAGTAACGATATTTACTGAAATAATGTTAATTTCAATGTAACGTTATTTATTGACATAACGTTAGAAATAACGTTATTTTTAAAAATAACGTTATCATTCCCTGAAGATAGGGCATGAGCTATTGCATTATGCCTTGAGGCATACCTTTGTTGAAAGCGCTAGAGGAAAGCGAAAGCGCACGGTCAACGTGCGCTATTGAATTCCTTGAAGCATGCGTCAGATGAAAGTGAAAGGGAACGGGAAAGCGATCGTATGAAGACATCTAAACAGATGGAGATGACAAAATAAAAGACAAGAATATTTTTTATAGTTTTATCTTGAGGTGTAAGTTTATTCGCATAACAATGTTTCATACAAATTTCCTCATTTTGTACACACCTTTTCATGGTTTATTTTGTAGTTATTATCTTTTATAAAAGTTGGCTCTCTAAAATTTTAACATATCGTCATGTCTGTTCCCTATATCTAATTCGCTCCACCACTGCTGTTAAAATAATTAATAACAGAGGATTTACTAAGGCAAAGTATTATTAAGAGAATAATAAATTTATTGCGGACTAAAAGGTTTATATAATAATGTACAAAACAATGTGTCTCAAGAAATACGGAATGGGCCCATAGAGCGTAAATCAGCCTCCCTGCTCGTTCGACGTGGCACTGAAGTGTATTAGAGACTTGGCCTTAATGTTCCACTGTTGGTGAGAGTGCAAACAGTGCAAGTATCAGACAGAGACCACATGACAATGAAGATAGCCCACGGCCACGGCCACGCAACACGGCGAGGCCCGACTGGCCTGCATTTAAGTAAGTAAGTAGCTCGAGTGTATGGGGGTTTGCAAACCTAAGGCCTGCTACATACAAACAGAATTTCCGATTCAGAAAACTGAAACAGTTCGGAATTACGAACGCAGCAAATCTCTGGACACCACATTCGTGCAGTAATTTTTCGTACAAAATTTTCTTAGATCATATTCCGAATTGATATTCTGTTTCGGTTTTCCGAATTCGGAATTCCGTTTGTATGTGGCGGCCTTGCAGCGTCGCCGATGTTGCGCGAGCGTGTGCGGGGGCCTTAATTTTTCTAACAGACATTGCACAAATCGCACTGGTATCAGTGGACTCGGAGCCAGTCCACGAGGCTGCCAGTTACACCTAATAAGAAAATTCGTTACTAAATAACAACTAAATCACTTTAAAATCAATTCAAAATTTACATTATTCACCTTATGAATGTAAACAAATCTAATCTGCTACAAAAAATTAGCAAATTTAAATACAATGATCACCTAGTCCTTCTATATAAAATTAATCGCTTAAATATTAGAAAAACACAATGTGAGAGTGGGGTTGCGTTGCAACTCACTTGTGATAAAGTTATTATGCTTGTCGAGTGTACATTCAACGAATGAATAGCGAAATATATTGCGTTGACACATTAAAACTAAAAATTGACTGTACATTTTATATTTATGTAAATATTTGTACATATTGCACTTTGAAGTAACAAAAATTATTAAGAAAATCTGTCGAAACGAGGAATACGTACTCAGAACGACCCTTCTGTATACATACTCGATGACGTCATCAATCACAATGTTCGTAGCTCGTACACTATACTAAGTCCCTATGGCTTACAAAGCTTACAAAAGATAAATACAGAGGTCATTTACAAAAAAATATACTTCTACCCAAATAATATAAAAATAACAACAGCCATCTGTACTTGCTTAGATGAATAAAATTAAAAGTACATATGTCAAACATATGACAATAGAATCTAAAAGTACCTATGTACAAGTTTTAATGGACATAGAGCGGACTCGTCCAATGAAGTCCACCGTATATGTATAGACTGGACGTGCCACGTTTGGTCACTACAATTTATCAACATCGTACAAAAAGTAAAATGTATAGAATTTTTAAAAAAGGCAATTGAAGAAGTGCAATGGGTTGTGACAGTCGAACCATCGTGCTTTCCCAAGCCAGTCTTGTCGAAACATAGTCACCTCGATTCCACACCTCGACTCAGTCAGAGTGTAGTGCTGTAGTGTCGTCTTCCTGTACATCGTCGTCCCAATAAGCGATATTAACTTATCATCTTACTAATGTTCCATTATCAGCTAAGACACAAATTATATAGGGTAATTCATTACTTATTACTTTCTCATTTAAGATTATTACATACTTAATAAATCTATTACAATTTCGAAATTGAATAATATGTATCAAATACGACCGGCTGTGCACCGACGGATTCCGAAAACTATGAAGCTATTATGAGACTACGCGTCAAGTGATGTACAACAATTACTTATCAAATGGCAGTTATATTTGTCACAAAACCAAGATGTGAACCGTAGGCAGGCTGGCGTTGACGTGAGCTTGTAGCGATGGCTACTTACGATTACATCTCAGTTATAAGGCATCGTATAATAGCGTTTAAGGCGAGGCCAGTTCACGAAATTTACTCTTTCACTATGTCTTTAGAATAAGGTTGAATATTGCATAACTTTAATTGACGCTTCGCCAGAAATTTGACGAATTTTAGTACATTTTTATTGATTTCTGAAATACTGGATCATTTATTAAAAATGCACTCGGTTACTGTGCTAGATCGATAAAAAAGCTATCCTTTTTGCATAAAAAATCATATCACTGTCGTTGAAAATTACGAAATCTGACGATTGGAAATTTAGTTTTATAAGTTTTTATGGTGTTATTTAGGATTTTTTTACAGAGTTACCATGCCATTTTTCAATATTCTGTTCGGTTAATTTGCTTCTTTGTTTCTTTTTCAGTCTACAGTAATTTTTGTGAAGTAGAATTTTACATCAGTTCTTCACATTGGATGTTCAAAAATCAGACTTTTCATCATATCGTGAACTGGCCTCGCCCTAAAATTTCAGTGAATATCATATCTAAACCTACTGAGCATCTAAGAATACAGGCGCAACATATAATCACTTATTCACTTGTCAATCATTACGTCACTTGTCGTGTATTACATACACGTTAGCCGATAGTCTTAGAAAATCACACCCTTGTTTAACAATCGCGTGGTTTAAATAGAACTTATGATTGAAGTATATTTTATCAATAAATTAGGCGGCCTCGGTTGAACGACGTTCGCCACGCCTGCACCCTTACTGCGTAACAAAAAAACGACAATATTATGAAAATCCGCTAATATCGCACGCACACAAGATCGCACCATATACATAAATGGCAGTGTGTGTTCTTTATCAAAACGCTCCTATCGGAGTCACCTAAGACACTCCCGTGACATTTGTGCATCGTTCACTAAAACGCCTACCGCTACAATAAAACTATAATAGTCGAAAGTATGTTTCAAAGGCGTTCTAGCGCGCGGTCCGCGGTGCAAGCCCAATCGTCTCACGCCGACTGTTATACGTATATTAAGAAATGCATTTCCAAAACTCCAAACATACGTTTATTATGTTAACATACACCACACTTAATGGCATGTAAAGAAGACATTCAACACGCACCATTCAGACACTTACTTTAATCTTAAACGCGTAGAATGGATGGTGAGCCGTTACTGTGACGTCGTGACGTCACGAAGATGAAGATGCGACATTAAAATTGGTGTTCTAATTGTTACTAGCGTAGCGACAGACATCGAAGGCTCGAGTCGGACTGTACAACAGGGGCCTATTGCATAATAAAATACAAGCTAATATTATTAGTGATTTTCCATAGAAATGCACTAATATTATTAGCTTGTAATTTGTTATGCAATAGGCCCCAGGTGAGGCGTCAAATGATACACGAAAAGAATAATGCCCGGGAACTGAAAACACTCTTAACGTATGCTTCAATAACGCTTACTGGTAATTGAGATCGATTAATTTTAGGTTCTATATACTATGATTTTTGCATTCATCAACAATGTAGGTACACAATACAGGTAACGAGAAATAAGGCATATCGTATGGGTCGTTTATAGCTTTTGCGGGCAGTATTTAAGTTGTATTGCTGTCGTTACGTACTCGTAGCCTTAGAATAATAACACCTAGAACGATAGTTCCCCACAAAACGCCAAAAGTGATGCAATTAAAACTGAACCATAATGGCTCAGTTTTCAGATTTTTATCCTTCAAACGTTACCTATAATCTTACTTACGAGTATAAGTACAAAATAGTTTCAATTAACCTATCTTTAGGGGATGAGTAACGATTTTATTTAATTTTAGTTACGATTAGGTAACTCATGAAGGGTATAAATCTTAAAGCCGAGCAATTTCGTCTCAAAAGCTTTGGCTCAGTTTTAGTTGCCTCACTTTAGATACGAGGACTCTTGCTTCTAGGTGTTATTTTTCTAAGCTCGTAGCTGAATCACGTCAAGTTTCGCAAGAAACGGGGCAGGTTTGGTCTTCTGCGCGCACGCCGACTATCGACATTAACATTTTAGTGTCTACTACACCAATATTGTTCCCATAGAATAAGCTCGGCCAAATATATACACAGATAGTTCTAATTTGAAACATTATAATAAATAGCTGCCATTTTGTACTTTTTATAAAAGATAAATAATAATTAAATACAGTATGAAACTAAGACTAGTAACATTGGGAACTCTAACTTTTATGGGATTCTCATATCGCTATACCCTCGTACCTCGCTAAATAACAGCTGCCTTGGCGTGCGCACAACGTCAGAAAAACTAAGGTTATACATTCGATGTTATTTATCAGATTTCGAAACCAAGCCCGCCTCGTTTCGTCTAATATTTACTTTACTATGTGACACGTACACAGAAATCTATAGGTAAATTAACTGTATCAATTAAATATGCTTATGGAATAAATTGCACTGACTCTTTCGCAATCGGCCTCAATAAGTGGTAAAGTATTACTATTACGGTTATCGGTACCAAACGCAGAAATCTATTCGATAAACGCATCGAAGTTTCCTAACACATATACTGCAATACAAGTGTAAAATGTGAATCGATCGTGTAAAATATCATCAAAGTATCTAAACAGACACAAGAATTTAATGACTTTTTTATGTGAACGCTACCGACGACAGTAGAATCTTTATATGTAATAAGACACACTTATCTCAGCTTAAGTATGATAATTCAACATGTTTATAAATGTAATCACAGCAATAATAAATTATAATTACTCATTTAATTGAGGGACGTGGGCACAGGACAATGGAACATGAATCTGAACAAAAGTCTACAGAACCCGATAACACGTCTGACATAAACTATATATAAACAAACACGGTTGGGTTTTGACGCAGATCGTCACTTCCGAAAATGGTCATCGCCAAAAATTTGGTCACTTTCGCAAATGGTCACTTTCGCAGAACGTCATTCACAATTTTGAGAAAAAAGAAAAAAAAATAATAACATTCTGCGAAAGTGACCATTTGCGAAAGTGACCAAATTTTTGGCGATGACCATTTGCGAAAGTGACGATCTGCGTCAAAACCCACGGTTGGTATGTGTGGTCCGGCGCCACACGGCGACCCTCCAAGTCATATATTAATCGAAAAGGTTAATCAACATACAGTTAATTTCGGTAAATAAACATATCAACTTTTCACCCAATAGAAACATCTCATATATTAATTTTTTTCGCTATAACTCTCGTAGTTTATGTACGTATTTGTAATTTAGGAGGTGTACTTATAGAACATAGTCTTATCATACAGCCGTATCCGAGTGACCAACTCAGTATCCAGTCGTAAGTAATAAACGCGCGCCGTCGCGGCCGGAACGAGGCGAGGTCGTTCCGGCCGCCGGCGGCCTGTAAACGATCAACACTAATATATCTCGGAACTTTCAACAACACATATATTCACTAATCTCGCATTCGCCGTCGGTCACCGAATACGCGCGACGGGGCATCCCCGTTTACACCCGATTTTTTATTCGAATACCCGTCAATCGATAAATACCTAAACAGTACTTAAAAAAATTGCATCATCACTCCAGGGGAAAAAGTCTGCTAATGTTATCGTCAAAATCGCGTTTCAATGGTGTTTGAATGGTAGCTTTTTGACACAGTTCTTGTTTCTTAAACCCAAAATCGAGACACAACCCGTGTTATTACAAAAGATTTTAAAATATTGTTTAACTAAACACCAGGGGGTCAAGTCTGCTAATGTTTTCGTCAAAATCGTAGTTCAATGGTGTTCTAATGGTAATGCTTTTTGACACAGTTCTCGTTTTTTAAACCCAAAATCAAGACACAATTTGTTTTCGTTATGGGTTTAAGAAACACAATGTGTTTCGGTTTTGGGTTTAAGAAACAAGAACTGTGTCAAATAGCATTTTCATTCAAACACCATTGAACTACGATTTTAACAAAAACATTAGCAGACTTGACCCCCTGTTTAAATGTGATGCTGTCTCTGACAAACAATATTGTAAAAAAAGTGACAGCATCACATTTAAACACGTGTTTAGTTAAACAATGTTTAAAAATCCTTTGTAACAATACAGAATTTGTTTTCGTTTTGGGTTTAAGAAACATAAATTGTGTTTCGTTTAGGTTTAAGAAACAAGAACTGTCAAAAACTTACCATTCAAACACCATTGAAACACGATTTTGACGTTAACATTAGCAGACTTGACCCCCAGTTTAACCGATGAACGGGAATTCGAATCGGGTTTTAGATTCGCACAGTCCTTATGATAACGTTTCACGTCCGACGTAAGCGTCTAGCACTTCACTAAAACTAGCCAGTCTATGAGCGTTCTCTCCTCTCGGGGGTTTGGGGGCTAAAGGCTGGTAGCGGTGTCGAGCGCGGCGGCGGGCGCTTGCGTCGCCGACACATCCGCTACGTCCCAAATCTCCTCCAAAAACGGCGGCAGCTTCCTATTCTTCAGCTTCAAAGAGATGCACATGTTTGAATTCTGCATCCCCAGTGTTCGCAGCTCAGTCAGAACACTCAAGATCTTCGCGAATAGAACCGCGCAGCGCGGGGATGCACTGTGCTGGTTCATTATGTACGTCCTCAGCGTGTTGAGGTAGTATCTCTGTATCTCTTCTACTAGCTGCGGCTGTTCTAAACCCGGTCGATCTGGAAATCAAAATTGAGGTTCAAGGTTATTGTTTTATCTACATACATGAAGACAGACAAATACTTTTGATAGTTTAAATAGATCTGCTGCCCGAACATTCACATACAATGGATTTGAAGGATTTGATTGGACAGTTAAATATAGATAAATGAATCGCTATAAATAATCGAGTTTCGGTCATGTTACTCATGTTACAGGGGCGATGATCTACTTTAGGCGTTAATCCAGGTTGCAACTACGCAAACACATTTAAATCAGGAAAAAAACGCATAAGTACAAAATAGTTAATAACCAATACCACAAAATATATAATAGAACAAGTCCAATACTAGTTTTATATTTTTCAGAATTTTATCAAAATAGTTATTTGTTGTAATGATTTTTTTCTTGAGTGGCGGCGCTAGTGGAGGCTCTGTGCGCCCTTAATGAATGATTTGACTTCCAGAGATGAAGAACTCAATTTGTGTATTGATGACAAAATTATCTGAGAATATAACGACGGCAGTGAGGAGCTCGTAATGCACGTTGTCCATGGACATGGAGTACATGCACCGGCAGAAGTGTAACAGATCCTCGATGACGTAGGCCATGCCCGCCTTGCGGAAGTTGTCGCGAGTGTACGCCTGGCATTGCTGGCAACATTACCTGAGAATATAACGACGGCAGTGAGGAGCGCGTAATGCACGTTGTCCATGGACATGGAGTACATGCACCGGCAGAAGTGTAGCAGATCCTCGATGACGTAGGCCATGCCCGCCTTGCGGTAGTTGTCGCGAGTGTACGCCTGGTTGTTTGCGAATAGGACGCTATCGGACGCCGCGTCGTACCGTCGCGCCACTCGCAACATCATCACTTCGCTTGAACAAGCCTGCAACAAATAATTCAACATCATCATCATAATCAGGGTACTTATTGTCTAAATCTATCGCAATCGCTTTCATTTGAGAGTTAGGTGACAAATTGCTGCATTTCTTTGGTAAGTTTTTATTTGTGCCAAAAATAAGTATCAATATTCAATGTATCACATCCTGAAAGCAATTGCGATAGATTTTAAATAAAGTACCGGATCTACTTATATGGGAATAAATAGTGCTCCAAGGATCTCTACAACTAGTTAGAAAGCATTTAAAGATTTTAGAAAACAATGCTGAAACAAATGGAGGTAGAAGTTACAAAGGTGCTAACTATAAAAATAATGAGTTTGTTTTTTTCTTTAAAAGAAGCTATCTGGGCCAATGTCCGTACAAAGGTTTCAAGTCAATCTTTGATAGTGTAGTTTAGAGCGTGATTCAAAGATGACGCGCTTCATAGTTGCAACTGTTACAAGCGGTTGATAAACAGTTTCATTATCTCTGTTTCATGTAAAAATCACTAGCACCTTGTAACTTCCAACCCTTAATTATAAAAGCCTGTATTGGTACAACATTGTATCACCATCTTCAATGATTATAAATAGATGGATAAGAAGGATGGGCCATAACTCGGATTGGTCAGGGATCATCATCATATCAGCCGCACGACACCCACTGCTGGGTATAGGCCTCCCCTAAGGATCTCCACGACGATTGGTCCTGCGCTGCCCGCATCCAGTGGCTTCCCGCGACCTTCACCAGATCGTCGGTCCACCTTGTCGGGGGCCTACCCACAGATCGTCGCGTCGTCTAGTGCGCGGTCGCCATTCCAGAACCTTTCCGCCCCAACGGCCATCGGTTCTTCTCGCTATGTGTCCCGCCCATTGCCACTTCAGGTGAGCAATCCTTCGAGCGTCGAGCGTCGTGGTCAGGGATAACTACTGCAAATGCAGACGAGACCAACAGCTTAAAGTGCATTATGAAGCTCGCAGGGGCTTCAGATAATAATATTTGGTCATCCGACCGACCCTAGGCAGGATGACAGAAAATGTATCCCGCTAAATCGTCTTTTCGCATCGTCTATATTTCTCTACCACCGAGTTCTCCACAGTCATGAGACGTAAGGTCGCCTTTTTCGGACACATGTAGAGAGGATCCTTGTACGAGTTCCCACGGCTAATCCCCAAAGGTAACATTTCGGGAAAGAGAGGTCCGGGACGTTCGAGACGAAAATTGTTGGACGACATCAAACAGTGGACTGGACTTGGCTATCGTCAGTTAAAAGATGCTACATGGAATCGCATAAACTATTGTCTACCTATCTACTGACCGCCAAACTTCATTATGAAGATGGCACGAGATGATGATGACCGAGTTGTACAGCTAGTCCTTACCTAGGCCATAAACAACCTGCGAAAACGGTATTCAATTTTCAATTTCAATCAATTTTGGATGGCAATATAGTAGTATTTCGTACCTTTAATAATGTGATCTGGTCAGGTTGTGAGATCTTTGAGAAGCCCGGTAGGCCCTTTGCGAATTCTACGATCAGTTGCACTGTTAGAATCGTCATCTCGGTGATCTGTCTGAAGGGTAAATCTGATTCCTCTTCGTCTTCTTCCGGTGACTGCCAAGTCTGAAAAGTGTAAATATTTAAATTCGTTTATGGAGGTTTACCGTCTATACCTATAATTACCGGTTTAATACAAATATTGAGTAAGGTCAATGTGTGGAGGAAGTCCGTCTGGGAGGCAAGTCCATCTAGAGGCCATAACTTCCATTTTTGAAGGACTAGGTTCTTATGCCTCGGTCGTTAAAAAAGTATTACGGAGCTAGTTTGAACTGAGAAACATAGATGTCGCTAACATCATTAGGTTGAAAGAAATTGGTCATCAGTTTTTTTTCGCGTTAAGTACTTGAAGTTGGAGTGTAACGTCTCTTCAAAAAAAAATAGAAAATCAATGGAGTTTTTGGAGTTTCTGTGATTACGAAAGTCATTTAGTGATCCATATACCTATTTCTGGTGATGAATTCATTAATATCGCTTGAATTTCATAATTATTACATGCACAAAATACCAACCTAAAAATGTAAATAGTTGGAAAGTCCGTCTAGCATGCATAAGGAAAGTCCGTCCGTCGATTGCAGATATTGTCAACCTTTTCAGCTGCACGTATATTATGTCACTTTTGACTGTCTGTCAATTTTTTGTTTTATAGCTCAAAACGGCGGTACACATGGGATAAATACTCATACAAAAAATACAACTAGGTTGACATATTTAAATACTAAATAAATTTGACAATATGCAAAAAATATAGTTGAAAAAATTCTGACCTCTTAATTGATAATGAGGGAAGGTAATTGTTAATTTTGCAGTCACTAACTATAATGTTCAATTTGAAATAAAGATTTATGTTTTTACTTAGTATTTAATTTTACGGAAAAAACAATAGTTATAATTTTATTGAAAATGTTTGCAACCACTGTCACCAAAGTTATGCCGGACTTGCCTTAAAATAAAATAAAATGAATTATCATTGAAATCTAAACCGTAAGCACAATGGCATAAAACACATATTTCAACGCCTGCTTTGCATCACTGCTAGAAACTGCTTTCATTCATATAGTCTCACTAGTTATGGTTATATTGGTACTAGACGGACTTACCTCAAACTGCATGGGAAGTCCGTCTACACGCCGAGTTTTAAAAAATATCATTTAAATCTAAAAATTATTGCAATTAATATTATTTTTATACCAATATAAGTAAATTAATACATTACCTATAATTTCCGATGACACAAGTCACTTTAGAAAGCGTATCTGGTTCAATAAGTTCAGTTAAACTTAAATATTAGAAAAGTATGCCGGACTTCCACACCCTGACCTTACTTATAAATCAGATATTGGATAACAAATCAGAATTTTTACTTCTAATTTAATAGTACTAATATTGTATTAACACATAGGATACTTTTTATCCCGGTAAAAGGTTCCCTAGGGATTGTTTTGTATGTCCATGCGTACGAAGTTACAGACAGTACCTAGATGCACATGATAGAATTTCATGAGCGTACAGCTAATAGTAGGTATATTATAGACAGCCGCGTTAATTTTAATATCATGATGACATAACAATTTTGGAATTGACAAAGGAAGAGAATTATAATATTCTGGCTATTACCTGCGTCACCCTTTTCAGATCCTCTTCCGAAGGCTGTTCATATCCATCTTGGTACCAGACCAGCCTCGCGATCAGGAATTGCTGGTTGGGGGTGAGGGGGGCGATGTTCTTCAGCCGGTTCTGCTCCATCAGTTTCTCAGAGAGGAACCTCGGGACCACTTCGTGCTGCAAACATTCCAGCTTCACGTAGGAAACCATGCAATTATTATCTAGCTCAGTCTATGTGATCAATTATGACGATGGATGAATGAAGCTAACGTAAAAAAACGAAAGAAATCTTGAATGGTAAATTTTGGAAATCTGAGAAAAGGAGCAAGAGCGAATTGTACAAAAGATCTCTCTTCAACGTTAGTTCTTTATTATAAAATTGTTGAGCTGTTGGTCCAGATTACTTGCATCTTGTCGACACCCATCGCCAAATGCTTAATTTTTTTTTCGGTAAATAGACATAATCTGTGATGATAACTGCATTGTATTCAATTATACTTTAAAAATAACTTAAAAAATAAGAATGATTAAACATAAAAATTATGGATCGTGCGAATGAAGTAATGTGAAAGGAACTTACAATCCTAGCTGCTTCTGGAGGTGGGGGATCACATTGCATTATGGTAGGCATGTGATCGTCAACTGTCGTTGTGCTGACTGGAAGTTTGTCCTTTTCCCTCTGTGCTTTCTTTTCTTTCCTCTTTATCGCACATTGTGTTTCTGGCACGACACACTCTGGCCGCATGCCCACCGCTAAACACTTCTTCAACCGACACTCTTGACACTTCCGTCGCATATACATGTCCATTTCACACGCGTGCCCAAACTTGCACATGTACACCGCATTTTTTGTAACACTCCGCCTGAAGAAACCTGGAATGCATGACGTCATACATTAAAAAACGTTATCTTTTATTTATCGCTGCTAAGCATTTAACCACAAACATTGCAACTGACGAAATGCATAGTTTTGCGAAACGCGTTGAGATAAGATAATGTAGTCATGCGCATGAAGGTTGGCTGAAAGGCGCGGGTCATCGACAGCTAACTTCGCAATAGGTACATTCTATACACGAGAGTCAATTTTTATTATACAAAACAAAGATAGATAGCGCATAAATTGACTGAATTGGCCGTAATTGTACAGCGCGCTGTGTAGATACTTGGTAGTTTCGTTATCGCTCGGCGCAGGGTATAACAATGAATAGACGTGGTGAATGTTTATGCTAAGGTCGACGGTGAAGGTTGGTGGCGATGCCCGATAGGTGTCGGTGAATCAAGTTCGAGGGGAGTAGACGGGCTGTAGACAGCTATTGTGACGCCCCGTCTCAAACGCGGCCACAATATGCACGCGCAGCTCATAACAACCTCGTATGGCACAATGCGCTAATTCAACGCTGAATTGGCACGTTTGTGGGCGATCGTCTCTTACCTACTGTTTTACTTAGCAACGGTGACCTAGTTATGACTCAACTGCAGTGGCTAGCGTGCATTTTGATGCCTCAGCGTCCCCTTTTATGCAAAAGCTGTTATTATGATTTCGTATTCCAATATGGTAAGTTGCCCCCTACATAAATGGGCAGACAAATAATATGTGTTTTTATCATTATTACCTTTACATCCTTCACACGTAAGCGCATTGTAATGATATCCGGAGGCCCGGTCGCCGCACACGAGGCACAGCTCTTCCTGTTGCCGAGGCGCTGGTCCCTTCTTCTGCCGCCTCGACTCTCCATCTGTACTGCAGCCATTTACGCTTGAAGCCGGCGACAGTTCCTCTCGCCCTGTAACAAAGAAAGTAATAATTAATACGATTCCATGAATTCAACTGCGCAATAACCGTACACAGTGGCCGACGACGCGTCGAGCGAGAATACCTAAAATCGGACGCTATAAAATTTGCATTTTGCATAAATTTCATGAACCATTTTGTCGAGTCGGGCGACGAACGGGTGATACTCGTTTTATTTTTCATCTGTTATTCGATTGGGTGGTTCTTCAAAGATGTTTTCGTGGAGCGCTACTGGGTACTGGTAACTTGGTAAGTGATTTTCGGCAGTGGCCGTTTCCTGCCCAAACAAAGGTAGCTAGAACGACCGTCCGCATACTAATAAGGTTTTGGTATGCCAGTGTCGCAGAAGCAGGGTACGCGATGCGCGATGGAAAAATGTAATCGGCAATTTGTCAATCATACAGTTTGTGGTAGAAACTCCGTAAAGAGCTAAACATAGCTAAGCTACAAAGGATTTCTGAGACATTATTTTGCACGTATTGGAAAACAGATTACCAGTGCTGAATGAAGTTTTGCAATGAAGTGACTTGTTACAGTGTTTGTTCCTGTTTATCGTTTCTCTTGTCATGTGTTTGCGATGCGCTACTTTGAATATTTACACTGTCCTAATCACTTACCGACTTTTCGTCTGAAACTCATATTTAAACGAAAAATATGATAACAATATTTTTTATCTGACTGCCCGTTTTTTTACACTTTCACTGAATTGTAAGACATTGTCACTAATTCGAAGAGCTCCAATAAGAATAAGGTTCGTTAAAGCCTCTCTAGTCATTAAATTAAATTTATTTACATTTTTATTATAGTCCATTAAGTTTGAGGGTCGGTGGCCGGACGCTGAGTACCTGGGTTACGCAATCACTCTAAATAGACTTTGCCAAAAAACTGGTTCCACGTGGGACCCAAGCCAGCTCATCATTCGACCGTAAAGTGCTTTGGCTTAGAAAATATTCTTGGCTCTATTGATAAGGCGAACATAATTAGCATTTACACAAAAATAAATTGCCTGAAAACATTTTGATTGCTCGTACGTGAAATATTCAAGCTTTGTTGGAGAGAAATCAACTTTTTTCACGGTTGTGGACTATAAAAAATTTGACCTTGTGTAATCTTTAAGCAATAATTGCGTTGCTCTTAGGTTGATCGTGTTGTGCACGCCTGGCTTATTATTCAGCAGATAAAATTGTCACAATAAAGAGGTCAAGAGCGTTTTATCGCAGGCTATTAACATTAAACATCATCTAGTTTATTACTGCACAACAAACTGCACCCAGTGTATGTACGACTTGTTTCTCGGACGAGTATTTTTATCTTTCAGAAGTCATATTTTGCTGTTGTTACTTGTTTGGATTGTTGCCATATTTAAAGAAGTTTTCAATTAGGTACTAAAGGACCTCATTTCGAGGATTTAAAAAGAAATCAGTAACTATTAATGGAATATGCGTTTGCTAAAATTGTTAAAGAACTATAAGTGACTCGGTAAACTAGACAGACAGACAGACAGACCGTTCGTAAAATTTCAATTGTCTGAGCATTGACAGTGGTCTCACTCAAGATCAGTGAGTCGACCCATCCATTTCTAAAACCGGTAAATTACCTAACAACAAAGTAGATCGCGGTGAAAGTGTCAAAGACATTAATAACAGGTTTAGCCTCTTGTTATGTTGGAAATTTGTTAACTCATCAGTTTTCTATTATGTCATCTACTTGCAAAACTATGCTGAGTTTCGTACTCAGGAATTTAATAAAATAGCTTTCGTTTTCCATTTTTTTATTCCTAAATTTAAAGTGCGCACAGTATTTAATGACTCGATAAAACAAAATGTGACATTTTCAATTTGTTGCAAGTGCGACAACACAGAAAAAAGGAAAAAAGGTTGGTGACCGATGAAAACAAAATTGTCAAAATATTATTATTAATTATTATAGACATAGATTGAATTAAAGGTAATGCCCGTGAAAAAGAAAGCTAATCAAAAGTTGAATGCACGGATGACCGAGTCAGTGTGTTATGTTATTTATTACGACTCAGCTGTTCAGTGTGTTGCGCTCGCGCATTGGAAGGTCTAGTTCGTGCCGCTTCGATGGCGCTCGGGAGTCGTCGGCGCGCCGAGCGAGAGGTGCTCAAGCAAGAGCGACAAGTGGGGCGCGAGCGTCGACCGGGGGCAGCGTGCGGCCTTGACTCTTAAAGCCCCCCCCTCCCTCCTCTTGCCTCTCCTACCTCGCCACGCTCGCCGCGCAGCGCAGCCACATTATTTATGATAGCATCGGAGCTCCAAGCAAGCCCGCGATTCTCTACCAACTAATAATAACTCGTTTTTCCTCTCACGCGTCTACTTTTTTGCTCGGATTTGTAATTTCATTGGAACACTGTAGACATTCAAAAGAAGCCAAAAATGTAATTGCCAGTTTCTTATTAACGTCTTTATATTTTGGGCTCGGGCAAAACAATTTTATTTTATTTAGCGTAGACTCTATTTACAAGACATAAAGGCAGAGATAGTAATTAAACGATTCGCATACTTTCACCACAACGCAATGATTTCGCAGTACTCACTAGTGAAAGTTGGCCAAAAGTAGGTAGGTATTGCACAAGCCTACACATACGCACACGTAATGATTTCGGGTGTGGCGAAAGTAACTTCGTAACGACAACGTCAGGGTCATTTCATATGCGTTCAGCATAGCCAACTGAAGGATAAAATAATTGAGAATTGACAGTCTTCCGCGTTCCACCCGGCCACGTATTTTATTGCACAGCAAAATTTACCATGTGGCTGTTTTAAACATTTAAGATTTAGTAGTCAGAACAGAAATAAAATTCCAGAAACCGGACAAGTACATTCAAAGCCAAAAGCAATCGATAATCTCGTGACAACTTTATTTGCAAAATAATTAGTTGCGAAAAGTAATCACTGGGCGACATTCCTAAACGCACCGCGCAACGCGCTTCGATCATCCGTCGCGTCGTTCACCACGCATATCACAAAAAACTTATAAAATGCAGCACGTAATCGGTGCATCGGCTGGGCGGAGATCACTCCAATGTTACTTTCTACGATACTTTCTAGCAAGAGATGTGGGACGTAGCGTAGCTAGCAACTGGAGCGATCGGTTTCTCCGCGCGAGAAAATTAGATTGAAATAGAAATCGCGCGGTGAAAATTGGCATTTTCACGACACAGCGCGTTGGAAAACGCGTGTGCTCGCAACCATTAATACGCCAACGTGGTGATAATAGCACTCTTTATTTATTATTCGAAGCAATTTGATAGGTATCATAAAGGAAAGTGGAAAAACTTAACGTAGGTTTTTTATTGAAAACTTATAAAATATGTATTATCATATCATCCAACTAGTATATCATCATCATATAATATAACATGACAGGTTGAATATAATATCGGAGAACAGTAGTAGAATACCAACCACACCGACTGACTGTTTGTCATTTACTTTTGTGGTTCTCGTAAAGAAAGAGTAGACAGTGACATGACCAACAAAGCGGACCAAAGCATACGGTGTGTACCGTGTGTCCCTCGATAAAATGCAACCCCGAAAGGAGATGAAACTAAATCATTTATCGATTTAAAACAAATACAAAAAAATATTCCTAATTTAATGGTCCTTGAAAACAACAGCCATGGCTGTTGTATGCTATGCATAGGAAATGCATTTTTTAAAAGCACAATTGTGGTCTCTATTTTTAAGCTTAATTTTATTATTTTATCACCACTGCCAAGTATGTGGTTAATTTTAGTGTTCGTCAACTGGCGAATGGGAAAGTCGCGAGTGCGCGCGAGTTGGCACCTTCCGATTTTACCTAAAAAAACTCATTTTTTGTCGTCAACTCTTTCGATCGTGAAAAATCTGATGTAAATAAGCTCGTATTTATAATAACACAAATTTAGATGTTATTTTTTTTATACCTATACAGAGGCCTAAGTAAAAAGTTTTTATTTAATTTTATGTATTCTTTTTAGTATTTTATATCGTAAATAATTTATTGTCTAGTAGCTAGATTCACTGCCTTTCAGGGTTTCATTTTATCAAGGGAGACACTGTACGGCGAACTAACTTAACTACATTATTATTATTGATATTATATTAGTCACGTTCTCTGAATTGTCTTAAAATAATAACTTTCAACTTCACATCCTCGTTAGAAGGAAAAAGCGGTAGTTTCTCTTTAGGAACAGGGATACCTATTTTGTTTAGGGATGCGCAAGCGCATCCGACGCACATGGAAGTGTTTACATCCGGCGGCGGCATCCGGAGGATGTTCCCGCAAATCAGATGTGAACTTTGACATGAAGCTTCAGAAGTTTTATACACTGTGAATGCACTAATTGCATAGAGGGAGTCAGCGTGGTATTATCAAGTGTTCTTAAACAGATATCGATGTCATCGGAAGATCCCGTTTTAACGTAAACTTATGAGTCGCCCAAATATGCCAATTCCTTCATCAAATTAAATTAACAAGAAAAGATTAAGTTATTTCCAGAACGCTAATGAGCGACGCAGAACTTTCGAGAAAGTTTTCAACACCTCGTCGTCTGTGTGTTTTCTATCTGTGCTATAAATCTAACATTGTAAAAATAGAAAGTGTAATTTTATTGTTTTCAGAACAGAACAATTATGTTGTAACAATGAAATCACGTAAACAGACACCACAGCGGCAGCGAGTCCAAATTCTGGTCATGTTTCGTCACTAGCGATCCGTAAATTAGAAAGTGGTCGTCGGTTATCACGTACGGTACGATACGAGCCTACGAGGCATACGAGTAATGGATATGCCACAACTCCCCAGTTCTATTGACTTAAGGACACACCTCTCTTTTACACTTTACTGATAGTTATATTCCTTCTCTCTGTCTAGCCCCCAATTTAGTTAGCCGCACACCCACGCTCCTGCACGCCTTTCGTGTAAACATGAGAATTGGTAAATAGAAAAGGGAGAAAGATATAATTAGAATAAATACAGTTTGGTATTCGTTAACGATAAGCTTAGCGAGCGAGCGTCAACCAAGTTCCCATAAGACCAAAAATAAAAGTTTGAAACATTTAACGTTGTGAAATATTGCCTCTTCGGCGACGATATGACGCGACACGTAGCCGTATTCTAGATGGAGACGGATGTGATGTTATTGCCAATAATATGAAGGGGGAAAAAATATGACAAACTAGCAAATCTAGCAATATACCTATAACGATACTGAGATTTAATAAAAAACAATGGTCTCAGTGACTCTGCCCTCAAACGAATCGGATCATGTGACGGAGCAACAGGGCGCGTCGAAGCGTGGCAGAAGCTATCAATGCCCTTGCCCTGCTCAAGCGCAAAGCGTGACCTCACTATTTCAATGCACAAGTCATTGCTACTAAACGACCTATAACTACTTACTGGCACACAAAGCAGTAGTTCTGTAAATTTTACCGTGCAACCTAATAACTGTAATAACCAGGATAGATAAAACTTTATTTATTAACCTCAAAACGTAGAAAATTCATGTCAACAAAGTAGGCCAAGGCACGTTTAGATGACGTAAAAGTTGTCCGCTCAGCTCTTGTCATAAGGGCTAATTAAATGTGACCGCCTATTAGGTCAACGACTCTTTGTTCTCAGAGCTGATAAGGTATTCGTACTGAATTGTGACAGTAGGTCGCCAAGTCCATCTATAACTATGCACGTGGAGGTTACATCATAGAGTTGTGAGCGTGACCTAAGATTGTATATTCCTCGTAATACCGAAGTCGTATGTAGGTCATTAACATTCGTTTCCGAGGAACGGCCGAACGAGAACGAGGAAAATCGAGGCGAAATCGCGAAGTGGGTCGCGTGTCTCTGTCATCGGGGAATCGAGGCTGAAACAACAAACGTCGGCGGGACAGTGAAGTAACGAGCTCTTTACAGTATGGCGTAATGTTACATTCATACTAAATTAAAGCGTGTTGTATCCAATCCAGATCCATTCGAAGTTCGAACTTATTAAACTGCTTTGTGTAATCGTTAAGACAATCCTGTAAAGAATAAGGTTATTCCAAGGTGCATATTACAAAATACATACTCTGTAGTTTAAAGTGTTGTCCGGGAACATCGGGTCGGTGACCGCATATCAGGGAGAGATAAGCCGACGTCAAACCCTTATCAGCTGACAAAGAACGTCTTGTTTACGACGAATTCAAAACCATCAACTGCTCTGATTAGATTAATTTAATTATAATAAATCTTGGCCTCTGTCGGGATTGAAAAATGAAAAACCTATAATTTAATAGCTACGAAGGTACAGTTGAAGATTGGCAAAAAAAAACCATCCGTGACTATACGATTCTCATTTTTCACACATTAAAGATATCCTTTTATATCTGCAAATGTTGTAAGTATTTAAGTTTACGAACAGGTTGGTAGGTACCAAGAGGGCCTCTCGCCTCGTGACCAGATCTCGGTAACGAGCAAAAACTAAAACGACATCCGATGGAGTCGAGCCGAGGCGGAAAAAACCAACCGTACCAAAACACTGAGCAGCCAGCCACGCAATGCCAATTGACCACTAAGAGATTGCGATGAGATTTAATTTAGCTTGAAACCACAGATATTTTTAAATTCATTTCTGTTGAGGTACCTACTTACTTTTAAGAGCAGGCGGCGTATTGCTGGCAAAGTAAACGCGCAAATAAGCTAAAATGATTTGACTTTCTGTGGTTCCTTTAATTTCATGTCACGAATTCACGATGTACCTACGTTTCGTATCGTATTTATTAACTTTAATTTACTGCACCTTTTCTACAATAAAACTAAAGATAATTAAGTGCCTGTATCGGAAACCTATAATACAATAACAGTTTTGAAATAAACCTGAAGCACAATACTCGACGATGTATATTTTGATAAATTCGATGACAGTTACTCAATTACAAACATTGGAAATCAATTACCAACATTTATTTAATAATAGACTCTATGCCACGAATTCACGTGTCTATAGATAAAGCTGGTTAATTGATTAAGTGATTGACTTGATTCTGATCGAAAAATGCGCCTTGGTTAGCAACATTGGCATAAATCTTAAAATAATCATTACGTCAGAAGATATCGAAGCGGCCAATGGAAACGCAAAGGCAGATATGCACGTGAAAATGATGCGACAGAAATATCGTCGGGTGGCATCTCGTGAACTGTGTCATGGGCTCGGCCCACGCTCGGCGGAAGGTCGTCCGCCCTCACCGGAGTACTCATTACTCAATAAAACCACATCTGCATCGTGGAATTGAACCATCAGCTCCAATTCAGAAAGTTGATCGCTTGGATCCGCCTCCTGATTTGACTGCCACTGCATGCAATACTTACACAGATTTTTTAAACAATAATAGGTAGGTTTAGGCTACGTCTTTCTTTGTAAAATTAATGACTGAGACTTTCGTTATCACTTATAGGTTGGGCATTGTATGCTTTGGTGATAAAAAAATTAGTGTCAAACAACTTTAGCGCAATGAGTTATGTGCACAAAACGTTTGTAACCCTACACAAGTTTGTTGAAAGACCCAAACTGAGTACGGGATGGTGGATGGATAATAATAATCGACGCTGTCAAGGTGATGGATGGGTCGGCGGTGACGAGGCAGTGTACACTTACGAAACCCCACCCCGCGCCTCCCATTCAATGCCGTTAGTGCTTACAGCAGAGCTCAAAGCAAAAAACCCGCTAATCACCTCTTTAATAAATCCTACGATAAAACGTTGCTTCCACATTCAAAACGCTGTGATGACCTTTTCAGAAAATATGTAACTCAGTTCCGTGTTAATTTCGAACCGAATAACAAATTGCTTTTAAATTGATTAAAAGCTTGTTCTTTATATTATGTGAATATTTCAGAAAGAAATATATTTCAGTTGCAGAGCTCGGTGACTGCGATTGCGGAGGTTAAGCAATTTTCCCAAAGGTCGGTCATGGAATGGGTGACCAAAAATTCACTATATTGAGCTCTTCCGTGCTTCCGAAGACACGTTAAGCCGTTGGTCCCGGCTGTGGTGGGTTATGGCCCATCCTCTTTATCCACCCATAAGGAAGGCTTGAGCTGTGCCTGTGCCCCAGCAGGGGGACATTAAAAATGGCTGATGTCGATATTGGAAGTGGAAAGTCTCCTTCATTCACGGCAGGTCCAAAGAATCTATCGAGTCTAGAGATAAAATCTAATTTGAGAAAACGAATTTAATTCCCAACGCCCGTGTGAATCCAATTACCGACACTTTACAATGTAAAGTTAAGAAATCTTCAAAATGAACCAACGGGCGATTGGAAATCGAACTTTGTTTAGGTTTTCAACTACAGCTGTCGTTTCCCAATGCGCAGTTATTCGGGGCGAAGGTTCGTCCATGAACCGTGAACCAAACAAAATAAGGTTCAAAAAGGTTGTGAGAAAGAAATCAAATTAATCACTTTGCCAAGCGGCGGAAATCGTCGAGCAATCCAGCCTGTATCGAGCTATTTTCCGATATTACAATATCACGATACCGATGAACGTTAAACCAATAAATACCTGTCAGTTAAACAACCGAAAGATTAATTATAGATCACAAGACGAAGTAATTTTAAAAATTACTTTGGTCTCACAACAAATTAAATAACACTAAAAGCAAAAGACGTAAAGATAATATCGTTGGTAAAATGAAATTCAGTTCTTTAGTATTTAGCAAGATATTATTAACTTTTTTTTGTCTGTCAATGATGACGAATGTGCTGTGCATCAACACAAGAATCACCCACACCACCCGCACGGACAAATAGAAAAACAAATTATTCAAGTTGATGCTTGGGTAGGTGCGTAGGTGCCGATGCTTTCGGAAATGAATCAGCATTGACAAAATCAAAGAAGTATTAGCCAGTATCGGTATCAAAAGCTGTTTTTAATAAAGCAAAGAATGTCTTTGTGTGTTCTATTGTCGGTGTACAACAGATACATTGTTGGCGCATTTACTAACGCGTGTAAGGACAGCAGTCGCAGAGAGAGCAAAACATTCCTCTAACCGGTTCCGAAGCAGTTTACGGCCCGACTCGCTCCAGATATAAATAGATGCTGCGAACCATCCATCTTCGCAATGCTTTGCTTTTGAAGCAAACTTATAAGTAATACATACTTCATCTTTATGTGATATCTGTACTTTTAAGTATTCCAGAAAACTTTATTGATATAGCTAATTCAATTGCTCAATATGTTTATGCATCTTGAAGTAGCTCCAGAAAATTTTACGATTGATGCGCTCATAAATGGTAATACTGACCTATGAAACAATGTAATCAATGTCTCCAATAACTCTTTATTAAGCTGTGTGTGATGTAATGTAACGCGAACAAACTGCTAATAAGTATAAACTTTTATACTTTAACTTAATTTTAATTTTTCAGTCAAATTCCTAGTGATATCTTTTATATGCTATTACATAATTTTATCCACGTGGTGTCAAGGGCGTTAACCTCTGAAAGTGACGCTGCTACCACGTATGAAACAGATAACAACGATTCGGTTAAAGATAACATTGTAGAAGAAAGAAATTTGGTCTATGAATCACACGTGCAACATAACAACAACGCAATGTAAGACGGCCTTACACAACCATCTGTACATTCATCGTCCCCACTGGAGTCACCCACTTTAATGGTCGGTTGCCAATTCGTTGCATAAACAACCTAGTGAAGTCAAAGGGGGTCATTGCCGCAGCACGGACGCCGATCACCGTGCTGCAGGTATACTAGTCAGATTAAACAATTATATCGATTGAACCCCGGTCCCCTTCGGCGTGTCTGTGACCCCGATGTAAATAACCTGAGGCGTTTGTACTGTAAACAACTGACGCTGCTTGCGTCAATCGCTTGCACGGTACGGCCACGAGACGCTTCGCCTCGCCCAGCCATTGATGTTCAGTTTTGACTTAGTACAGCGCTATTTTAGGAGCACAGATCAAACATGTCTGAGGAAGTAGCGGAAACTTAATGCACATTATATGTATGGCGGTCGTCGGGTGGTGATTGGCAAATCATCGTTTCAGGGGGACTTCTCATTCTCACAAACAATGTATGAGGTTCTGGCACAAATAGGAGCCACTTTATGTAATTTATAATTCTGTGCAGAAAAACGTATAGTCGTTTTTGAATAATATACTAGAAAATTAGAAATGTTTGAAAACATTCTAAGAATGCCACGTAGCGATCGTTAACGTCTAGCTAGCATTTGAAGGCGTCGTAATTTGTGTTCGGCGACAGTGAACACGCAAGCCTTAAATTCAATAAGACGAATCGGAATCTTATTGGTGATAGAACCAGAATCTATTTTGCTTTTCATTTTATTCTGCAGCTTAAAAGTGAACGACTAAATGTTACCAGTTCTGTGTGTGCTGTTGCACAAACTTGCAACAAGTCGGCACGCAGTAGCTAGAATGTGTAATCTACAAAGTAAGGTGACCTAAATGATAAGATTACTTCTATATCTGTGGTGCACACTTGCAAAACACTTGTGTGCGAATTTGCGCCGGGTTTGTTCGTACAATGACATTGTCGACCTTGACTACAGCCTCGTATATCAAGAAACTCACACATTTATAGCTGCCGTCAGGAATGCGTTCGTCATGCATGTATTTAAAGTTGGCAAATATTATTCGTCCGAATTCAGAGTATGCTTCTGACCGCTGCGTTTCTACGTGTTCTAAAATATTCTGTGTGTTAATTTATAGAGTCGGTTAATAGCAGCGAGCGCTGGATATAGGCCCAATGTCTGTCGGAGTTGATATAGAACAGTTCAACACACGATAAGGTGAATGCCAATGCGCCATACATGCAGCGGCAATGCACGGGCAACCAAGGCCAAGTGAAGAGTTATCAGAAAGCGTGTTATCAGGGTGCATAATTAACATTATCATATCACTGCATTAGTTGCTATAAAGTTCGAACGAAAACTCACGATTTACGAAGGCTGTTCCTTCCCGAACCTATCAGAAGTTTCAAAACAAAGGAGCAATCAATATTCGATTGTGATGATAATATATTATTAGTGATCTAAAATGAACTTTGCCTGCCATAAAAGTCAGGAGGTGGGAAATTATTACATGTTGTTGACGCAAGTCATTTTTATTTCAATACAACTCATAATGGAGATGATTAAAGGGAAGGAGTCGAGCCGTGATATTATTCATAATTTCAACAAAATCCAAAGAGCCGTGTTCTTAGCAAACATCTTGATTGAATAATAAAGCGATACAATATTTCAAAATTACACAGTAGATTTGTAGACAATAATAACAATTGATGTTAATAAACACTCCAACGAAATCCACAAAGAAGCAGCAGTTCTCATCTCGGACACATGTTTAATATCTGGACCATTATGTTTTAAAGTATTCCTTTGATGTTTTGAATGCTTGCCTCATTAGCACATTTAGCAAATGTTTTTTACAGATGAGAAGCAGGAATATATTAAACGCACTAACGAAAACATGTCGAGTCTGGATGACAAATGAAAATCTATTTATATTTTTCAAGATTTTTTTTAACAGCTTCGAATTCAGTTGTCTATTTTTGTGAAACAAAAAATGTACAATGTACAATTTGCAGTTTGTAAAATGGAATTACAAACTGGTTTAAGTTTTAATAGCCACTAGAGATACTTGTATAAAACAATTACCAAGTCTTAACTGTGAGAACAAACTTTGCTATTACTCACAATCGTAGCGGCCACCGCACTTTAATGTAAAGCTCTTGTAAGCTTTTTGGCCAAAATTAGTGTATGTGTATGGCTAACTTTATCCATCATGTATCAAAAAACCCCGTCAGATACTGAAACAGGTGATAGTGTTGCTAAAACTGAACTTTCTCCAAGGAACATAGGTCGAAAAACGATTTTTTTTCGCCTTTCCATAGTAAGTCGTTCAGCTGACCAATACATTTAGTATGGGAGTGATTTTTTTTTTGTTTTTTTTCGCCTTTCCATAGTAAGTCGTTCAGCTGACCAATACATTTTGTATGGGAGTGATTTTTTTTTTGTTTTTCGACCTATGTTTCATGGAGAATGTTGTTCAGTTTCAGCAACGCTATCACCTGTTTCAAGATCTGAAGGGTTTTTTGATACACGATGTATAATGATCTCTAAGCGTGTACCTCGATTCTTGCTCTTTGCATTGAGTATCAACAAGCTTGTTTCTTTTTTCACATCCAGCCCCCGTATTACAATATTTACAATCTCTTAAAACTTGCCAGTTTTCTGAATGGCTATCAATGCGTCTCTTTTATTTGCTATACAGTGAGAAAGAGATGTAACCATAGCAATTCATAAGCCTGGCAAAATGCAATAAGTCTGAATTATCCGAGCAACAATCCGTTTTTATTAGCGACACGTCGCTATGGAGGCTGTAAGCTGTAACACAGGGTAGGTAGAGAGAGAGGTTGACAGAACACAATAAGACGAGGGACGAGCTCGGAGGCGGAGACAATGTCCGACATACTGAATAGTGTAATCAGTAACATAAAGAAATGAAAAGAGTAAAGTATCAAAATGTCACAACGGATTTGTTAATGGTTGGTACATACAGGTATTAAACAATTGAACGCTAAATATAGCGTGTGCAATTGGAGTTATCTTTTTCGTACTTTACGAATGCGAACCTTAGCCATCTGACTAGAATATTCACATTATTTAAAGCCAATAGAGTGACTACATTAAAAACATTTTCAGGGAAATATGTTTTAAGTTCAAAATGATCTGATTTAATAGAGGTTATTGCAATGTTATATTCATTGGGTTACTGTGAGAAAATAACGTGTTGTACTGTATAACTGTATAACATATTGTGCACTTATTTTGTGTTTATGGTTTGAATCCGGAGATAAATTGTCTTAAAGATACTTATGGGAAAAGTCACGTAGATATTCCGTGTCGACAGCACTGGTGTTTTAATTTCTGTCTTGCTGGTCTAGCAAACAACTGTTGGCTAGCCAATACATTAATGTTGTCTTTATCTTAGAAAACTTAACAAACTCTAATGGAATAAGGCAAAATTCATAATTGTGAAGCATATGAAATAAAAACTATGACAATAAAAATTAAATATCACCGTGAGCACATAGAAGGCGTACATACATACAATACTGACAAGACGGAAAAAAGCAGATGCTAAACATTTTTTCCGGAGTAAAAAGAAACTAAATTAAACCACAGAATAGGGATGTTGACTAATGAATAAAATAACGAAATACTAATAAAAATCGTAAACATATTAAACTTTTAGAGTAGCTTGTATACCTCTTAGTTTTATATATTGCATATTATTTGTTTTATGACCCTTCAAAGTTGGGTGGACAAGTCCATTTAAAAAGTATAAAATTTATTAAAATAAATGATAACTTTAATTAGTCCGTAAAATGTATAGCAAATTTGTCGAAGAAACCATTTTGATAAACACAATATTTAATATAGCTGCTGAACAAATTTCCTATGCGTTGCATACAAACTTGCAAGGCGTGACGTCATAACGTGCAAGCCATTAGTATGGAGCGTTTTTGATCGAGTCCATTTGTGTGCATTTCACACTGTGATATCTCGGGCAGTTTTCATGCTAGCGAATTCATTCTTTTACCAATGTTTCTTTTTTGAGAGGTAATTTATGTAACATAAAATAAAAAAAATAGTCAACATCCCTATTGGTTAGACGTTATTTCGTTGATTTAGATAGGCTTAAAAGTCAAGTGATTCAAGACTTTAGTCTAGCTGTAGACTTCTAGATGTGAAAAATGTACCTATTTCTTATTTATTATTCCCATAAATTTAATTCAAGCAACGGGTTTCTTGCCCCATGCTTGTAATTGTAACAATACAACCGGTCGATGAAAGATCATCGCCCTGCTCGGCGGTTTTGATTGACAATGCTTTAAAATTACAACGCAATGTGTACACACAATAGTTTTAGAGATTTAGCATGCCCGTTATAATCAGTTTCATTAAATCGATGCTTCGTGAGATCCGGGATCTAAACTGTATAGAGTCGCGTTTGTTCAAAACAGATGTAACGATAAAAATAAATATTAGTGGGCCTTTAGCGGCCATTGTGCTGTAATCGGAAGGCAGTGAGCCACCTACGAAGCTATCTTTGATCGAAGTGATATTTTCAATTTACAGCTAACAATGACTTGATTTACGCATTCACCGCTATTGTGCGGCGGCTTCTCGTAATTTTGTTGTTTTAAAAATGATAGTACCTACAATAATTTTCGAGATGCTCAATCTTACTCAAGCAGAGGAGCGTGATAATAGAGCTAACTAGCGACGCGATGGCGCAGGCGGCGCGTGCGCTTCGAACCGCGACGAGCGCTCGACCGCACATCCGCCCCTATCTTCCTAGACCTTAGTTAGAGAGAATTCACGCTCTTTCACTAGCCTCCTTATTCACTTTTTACTGAAACGGGGATTTGAATTGCAATGTCATTAAAAGAGTTTTACAAGAATTTTCAAGAATAAGGAAAACTACGTAGGTATTGTATTGTATGTATTCTAAGCAGGCAGAACATCGGAAAATACAAGGTTTAAGATTATATTTTTTGTACTCGATATTCAACTGTATTAGACTATCAAATTATGGTAGAAATTATTCAGTATGTGACGTTCGTTTTCTTTAACACTAATGTCAACTAATGCCATTGAACCTGAAGTACTTGAAACGACTTTTTTGAACAAGTTAAAATAAACATCGATATTATCGATCCATTATAACAAATAGTGGAAACGGCGGATGGGACTAATTAAGGGAAGTTAACATAAAATTGAATTAGGGCGTCGAGTGACGAATAATAAAATGGGCAGGGCACTGCTTTGTACTTAGAAACTAGGGGGTCAGCACACCATTAGATTACGCGCTCAAAGGGTTGCCGAAAACGCTTTTATTTGTGAAAAAAAATTACCCTTTATGTAAGAGCAGCTGCTATTCGCTATAGTGATATTATTCAAACACCATAGCTTTGCATAGGTAGGTACCTCGAGCGTTTAATAGTTACCAGGCTGATCCGATTTGTATGTAAATGAATTAATTATGTCGAGCTAACATAAACGGAAATCAATAATTTTGAGTATACAAACGTTAGTAATAAGAACTTGAATGGATTCATAATGGCAGTTTTGTTATTATGTAAAATTTCTGATATCCTGAAAGCTGTTCGCGGGGTTATAGACCTTTTTGATTAAGGTATCATCAATCGTGCATGACTACGTGCCACAGACTATCACATTTCACACGTATTGAACGTTTGCACACTTGTACAAATAGATCCGATCCGATGCTCGGATTTCCAAGACACGGTCTTTACATTTAATGCCATAATCAGTAATCAACCACAATATGTTTGTGACACACGACTCTACCAAATATTGAATACTAATTTAGGCAATCCTAATTCAGTGATGTGTGAACTTAATTACACGATATTTGAAATAGGAGGACAAAGACGTCGAGAACGTAGGTACCTACTTATTAAATTTTAATTAAATATAGATCGTGTACAATCAAATTTCGATTTAGGATCTTAATTTCGTATCAAAGTACCTACGTATTTACCTTCTTAATTAAAGATACATGAATCTGTATCATTATTAAGATGGCTGGGAGCTGGGAGGGGATGAATGTTGAATATTTTCTGTTTTATTTGCTGTAGAATATATTATGTAGTGTCAAATATTATTTACGAAACAATAGAGTCCCTTTTTCTCGTAAATCATTGTAGTTGGGAAAGTTCTTGAGTGGTGGTCACCACGAATTGGAAGGGTCTAACCAGCTCAACCATTGTGTTCAAGGTAATCAACGAAGGCCTTCAGAGGTTTGTAACCCTCTCTCTGTCGCTTAATACGCCGATTAATCGCAGCGGAGAAACAAATAATTTCCGGCGTGTAGGTACCGGCGTGGAATAATTAGTGCTAGGCTAGCAGTAGGTAGGTAGGTAGGTAGGTAGGTAGGTACATGACGCTTGCTCGTTATTTGCGGACGACCGACGACGTGTCAAAAAACTGCTTCGGCCTTGATGCCCCCGCGCGGTCGCACCGATACGTTCACCTCTGGGGTCCGCTGTTCGCGGGCCGCGAAGTCAGATGTCAAAGTAAATACATTTGATTGAGCACACAGCGTTATAACGTGGATTCGAGTCTCTAACGTCTCTACTATCTAGCCATCCAATACCTATCAAGAACCATCCGCAAGTAAAACGGCCTGTTCAAATAACAACTGATCAATGTACCTTAACAGCTTATGAAAAACATTGTGTGAAACTTATGTGCTTGACATTTCACAAAACTGCGGAATGTTTACGAAACTTTGGAATAATTCAGGAATACTTTCGGAAATATTCCAAATAACTTCCAAAATTACAGCAACTTTGGAAGTTTGCAAAATTTATTTATTGACTTAGAAAAACTGGGGATACTTTAAAACTTAAGTACTTACTGTGTTACTAAATTACTACCTATAGTTCAAGAGTTATAAGCAGTGGAAAATGTTGGTAGGAAGTTGAGGTAACTTTGTTGGACTATAAAAAAATTTTTTTAGTAATTAAAACTCATAAATTTAGCAATTTTTGTTTTATTATCAAGAGGTTGCATCGTGAGGTTGCACTTGGTTTACAAATCAAACAAAACTAGTCCTTGTCTTAAAAATTTTCGGAGTTATAGCTGATTAGGTATGTTCAATTAACCGTCGCGTCGTGGGTTTTTTCAATTTTTTTTATTTTGCTTCTTTATCTTAAACTTTTTAAAGAATTCGTACGTTATATCTACTCTAAAATAAAAACCGCATCTAAGGCGTTCGGAAAATGATTACTGCAGCGCCCCCTAGTGGCTCAACACCATAACACCAAGAACCATCGCCGACAAACTACAAACAGAAATCCGCATCTCTTTTTAAGTGCGACTTATCTGGTTGCTGCAGCGCCCCCTGGTGATCTACCACCATAAAACATGTCTAAGATCCTGCTCTGAAATGAAACCTTTTGAATGTAAAAAACCGCATCGAAATCTGCTCAGTTGTTTCCGAGGAAAATAGTAATAGACAAACATGACTTATCTGGTTGCTGCAGAGCCCCCTGATGGTCTACCACCATGAAACATGTTTAAGAACCTGCTCTGAAATGAAACCTTTTGAATGCAAAAAACTGCATCGAAATCGGCCCAGTAGCTTCCAAGGAAAATGGTAACAGACAAACATACAAACAAACAAACACACAACCTCTAACCCCAAACGCATAATATGTACCGCCTCCGTTCCGTTCCGTTCGTCCGTCGTGGCGGTAACAAGCGGCCAAAGATGGCGAGTTTCACGGTAGGTGTCTAATTATTTATCTCAATGTAACGAAATGATTGTAGCTAATTATTGTAAGCAGAAAAATATTTTTCAAACTTTAACAGTTGCTGGAAGTTTTGGAAGTTTTCAGGAATACTTCATTCAAAGTTTAATCTTTCCTGGAAATTTTCATCTCTAATTACACGGCACTTGTTATAATATTCATAACTTTTAAAATATTATTACGTTGGCATGAAGTTATGTAAACGTAAACAAACGTTCTTTTTTTAAATTGGGTAAGATGTAATAAAATTATTTCATTCCCTCGGAAAAGTTTCTAGAAAAAGTAAATCGGTATGAATAATTCTTGGAATTTCGACATTGTTGGAGCAAAAAAATGCTGAATAATTGGGCATTAACGCTAAAAGCGTTCATTGCTTTCAGTTAGTTATTGTGTTGCACAATGAAAGTAAATAAAGGAAAAAAACTTTTGTAAGTATAGAAAAAGCCACACTGTATAAAAGCTCATCCAAAGCTCGAAGATGAAAGTTAAGTAAATTAAGCCTTTCAGACAAATTATACGTAGGTACAAAAAATCTTTTAAGTTCTAAATCTAAAGCTTTCTATTAGTAGCCTACAGCATTATATAACTTAATAAATATCCCTTCACTTCGTTGTAATGTAATAAGAAAGGCAAAAACTGTTAATACACAGTAGAAATAACGTTTTAACTTGTTGTGCCATTGAACTCAAAATATAAAAAAGGATTGTTTTGAATTATATTACATTTGTTCGCCGCTTAATTTTGATGGAGTACGTGCCAGACCAGACGACATCGCAGTAACTCTACATTTCATGATGGATTTTCCCAAATAAGTACTTTAACTTGTTTTTCATTACATGTTGAAACCTCGACGATTTTGGTTACTTAAACAAGATTTGGTTACTTAACCACTTTTGGTTACTGTGGCCTTAAGGCAGCTGTATAAAATCATACAAAAAAAAAATTTCGATAGAATGGTATGAAATTATTATAATTATTGTCATTTTCCACTTTCTTTATGTTCTAATGTTTATGCGCGATTGTTAGCATGATTATCCAGTAATTTTAAATGTCTTGTTGCAGATAGCTTTCCAATGCTGCAACATTCACTTTGTTCAATGAAAGCGTAAAGTTAGACGTGATATGACACTACAGAAAGAATAATCGATTTCTTTTATTAATGAACTAAATATCGAGTTTACCTTGTTATTAGAATTGTTAGTGTTGTAACGATCGATTAGGTAACAATTTTTCAATCTTTACAACTATCTTAAAACATGGCCTGTCTCTTTCACTATCTATATTTCAAACAGTACCACAGAAAAGATAATAGTACAAGTACAGTACCTACCTATATGTTTAATTATTAAATAATAAATGAGATTAACCGATTCTACCGTTTGTAACAATGTAGAAATGTTACAAATGGTAAATTCGCCGTTCCATAAGAAGTTTTTTCTCTGAACACTATACCTAGCTATTGGTTTGGTAGTTCATTAGCTTGTTACTTAACGCATATTGATTTACGTCATGTATGAGGCAAAGTATGCTTTACTATTTTTGGCTTTTCAGGGTTGCTTCCTAGTCGCTTCGGCTGTCGGCGGCTGCTCAATGTCAACTGTATTATTTGTACTCTAAAGCCGACAATGGCAGCATAAATTAGCAATTTAGAGTTCCGTACATAGTTATAGTTGAGAAGCCACAATGTGATGAGATTTTAATAAAGTAAAAGTGATTGTTCAACACTTCAAATATAAATTAACAGCTGTCTACGTTTCACCTTACGGTCAATCTCCTCGGCAATTTAGAAGTCGACAAACTAGAATCTATTTTGGAGTAATTCAATAAAGTACCTAGTATAATAAATTGTACGACTATTAAACATTTTTGTTTCATTAAGTTACACAGCTTTTACGTCCGATATTACAGCGGCTAAATCTAATCTTCGTTCCAAAAATGCCATAAATGTCGCTTTTTCCCATAAAAATAAAATCTTGCACAACGATTTATTTCAGAACACACCGTTCTTGATAATGGATCACAGCTATACATACAACTTTTGTTTGCATAGAACTTTCTTACTTCTTTTTGTTCACAAAAGTACTTAGTTATATTTGGCACTATGTCCACCAATTCGTCATTTTCTCTGGTCGCGTGACCAATTTGATGGAGGCACGGCAAGAGGGGGAAATATAAGTAGTTAACTCCAGGTTGGTTGGTAATTGAATATTTTTAGTTGATAGGTAAATTGAATGGGTCTAACACCCGCATGTTTCTAGCTGCGTCAGTTTGACTAGCCATGGCTTAGAAGTTTTATTGAAGCATTCAGAGCAAATTGGACGTTATGCGGGCCGTTTTATGAACGCGTGACGTTTGTATAATTTACGTTCAACTAAGAGAATTAAAAAAATAGTACCTACCTATGCTTATGTATAATAATGTATCAGTGGGTACAATTTCTTTTACAATAAGAAATAGCTGTATGATATGTAAGTAAATCGCAACTGCAAAATATTAGCTAGGTATCACGATAGTTACAACAAAAGTATGAATAACTTGACTGAGTGAGAGTCGTGAGAGAGAGCAAAACTTTGTTGATAAAAATGAATAGGTAGGTACCCTCTGGCATTAGAGATAACTTAAAGTAGGTATGTAACTACGTCATGAAACTTCCTAAGTATTTATCTAAGAGAATTAAAAAAATAGTACCTACCTATGCTTATGTATAATAATGTATCAGTGGGTACAATTTCTTTTACAATAAGAAATAGCTGTATGATATGTAAGTAAATCGCAACTGCAAAATATTAGCTAGGTATCACGATAGTTACAACAAAAGTTTGAATAACTTGACTGAGTGAGAGTCGTGAGAGAGAGCAAAACTTTGTTGATAAAAATGAATAGGTAGGTACCCTCTGGCATTAGAGATAACTTAAAGTAGGTATGTAACTACGTCATGAAACTTCCTAAGTATTTATACATACGTGGGTTGTCAGGCGATGCGATTTACCATCGGTGGTCTAAACCGGTCGGACCGGGCGCGGGCGCTGTCGAACCGTGTATTTTCTTTGGTCGAACCCGCTGCACCATAATTGTTATGTTGTTTCACTTGGCAAATTGAAACCGTCAAACAAACTTCAAAAGTAACTTAATGTAACTTTGTCAACGGGGAAAAAATAATTATAGACATATTTTTTTTCTTTTATTTTGATGACGCGCGTGCCTGCGTGGCTCTAAAGTTATATTATTGCTTCTTTTTTGGTTAAAAAAAAAAGTACATTCCAACAATTTTTGATTGAACTTTGTTATTTATAGATCAGATGGCTTTTTAGATCAGTTTAGTAATCCTTACCTATACGCATTTCACAACATTTCACAAAACGGATAGGTAGGTTACTCAACTCGTCAAATGCGCAACTCGCTGTCGACTTGCGTATTTGACCACCTGCGCATCTGACGATATGCGTGTCATCTTGCTTTTGGCCACAGAAAAAAGTGTCTACACAATCTTTATAGAGCCTAATTTGGTCACACATCTTGCTTATATATGGCCACACATAAAGTATCTTATCCTGGCCAAAAAGCAAGATGGGTGACTAAATTGGGGGCGAAAAACAGTGTGCAGACACTTTTTGTGTAGCCAAAAGCAAGATGGGTGACCGACCAAATTAGTTCGATATTTATTTATTTTATTTATTTGTCACACAAAACAGATTTACAGCAAATACATAAATATAGATCACAACATTATAAAAAGTGAGCAGGTAGGCTGCAACTCCAACAACATGTGTGAACAACATGATTAATCGGACAAGTCAGCAATTAAATTAAATTACATAAAATAAATTAAGTTGAATAATAATTAAATTGAAATGATTAAGATTAAATTACATTACAAAATTAAATAAATTAGATTGGATTAAAAATTAATTAGATTGAATACAATTAAATTAGATAAAGATTGTTCAGACACTTTTTGAATGTCAAAAGCAAAATGGGTGACCAAATTAGGCTAGATAAAGATTCTGGGGACAGGGACGTTTTTCCGAGAGGTACTTAATTGAAAAAATGCTGGAAAAATTTGGGATGTTTTTATTATTATTCTAATTAAAATATTTTTTTTTCCGATTAAGTTGAACCTTACGTTAGACTGCGCAGTTGACTGAGCTCTGGATTTGGTGTGGTGTAATAGCAAGCCAATCATGTATCTAAATCGAATATAACATTGCCAGGAATTTTGACTGGTGGAAAAGTAGTGCCAGGCGGCATCAAACTTTACCACTTTTTCGAGCAACTTTGATGCCACCTGGCACTACTTTTCCACCAGCCAAAATGCCTGGCAATGTTATATTCGATTTAGATACATGATTGCCTTGCTATTATACCACACCAAATTCAGAGATCTGTAAATTGTATACCTTCAATTAGTTTCAGCTCCTTTATTTCCCAACCACACCCACCCCCACCACACAAAATCTGCCAAGGGCCAGGACCTGTTAATAATGATAGTATGGCACACTAACAAGAGGGATTTCGTCGATCTGTAATTTGTCCACCTATTTCCGGGGCTAGCTCTTAGGCTGACCCCAGACCTACCGGTTTCTTTTCTTTGCTTTGCTGTTTAGACCGCCGGCCAACCAGGGTCATTTTCAATCCATCGAATATTGGGACCAGACCAAATTGGCAAGATAGCCATTAGCTTGGTGTTATCAAATATCATCGTCTGGGTTGCGAAGTAGGAAGCTTCTGGGAGATATGCCACCCTGAACATGGTCTCCGATTGCTAAAAATAAATCGATCACATATTTGTATAAATTGTGAACAGGGTCGTGGGTGGCATATCATTACTTACCCTGAAAATATGCGATAGATTAAAAATGAGCCTCTTGGCCGGCGGTCCATTGCCGAACAGCAAAGCAAAGAAAAGAAACCGGTAGGTCTGTGATCAGAGTTATGATGAGTTAAAGAAAATATGGGCAACAAATTTCAATTCAATTAGTATAAGTATTCTGCATAACAAACTAGTTGACTGTCAAAAGTATTTCCAAAACAACTTGAAATTGCGCAATGTTTATCGAATCACATCACAAGTAGACCATGTTGGTATTCTTAAGTACAATAACACGTAGATACCTCTGGCAAAGTTTTCCGACTGGCCTTGAAGGTGTTCTGATAATGATTACTCATCCTGTGCCACACTAAACTCCCACATAATGTCGCACATATAGGATACCTACTAAATAATACTATTACGTATTTTTTTTAGGGTTCCGTACCCGAAGGGGCCAAACGCCACCGTCTCACTCGTGTGTCTGTCTGTCTGTCCGTCCGTCGTCTGTCATAAAGCTCTAGCTAGCAGCTAAAGCTAAACCGTTGAAGCTACAGTCTTCATATTTGCACCAAAGATGTGTCTTGCCGACCCAAAGCCAGGTAATGTACCTACATATAAAAAAAGTATTTAAAATATTTTAGAAAGGGGCTCCCAATACAAATGAAGAAAAATTATTTTACCAACCAATACATTGATAAATATGTTTTTTTTCTTTCAAATTCCCTCGTTTTCCTTACATACTAAGTAACTTAATTTTGCGGTCAAACGCGTAGCACAGATAAGCCCCGCCCTCAGCCTTATTTGGTACGGAACCCTAATGTGCGAAATCCCACAGGCACTTGGCCGGTTCTTTTTTTCTGTAAAAATCCGATTGGTCACTGCTGCATAGTCTCTCTATTTTGTGACTGTTTTGCATTTAGTGGTGAAAACTTCGTAATGTTTACGAAACTTTGGAATATTTCAGGAATACTTCCGGAAACATTCCTAATAACTTCCAAAATTACCTACAGCAACTTTGGAAGTTTGCAATATACCTACCTAGATTTATCGACTTAGAAAAACTGGGGATATTTTGAAGCTTACACTGTGTTACTATTAATTGTTCAAGAGTTAAAAGCAGTGGCAAATATTGGCAGGATTTAAAGGCAACTTTGTTTTAAACTATAAAAAAAATTTTTGGTAAGTAATCAAAACTCAAAAATTTAGCAATTTTCGAGTCTTATCATTAAGGTTGCACTTGGTTTACAAATAAAAAAAAACGGAGTTATAGCCATTGATTAAACAAAGTTTAGATACGTTACCAGCACTCCACAATGGCAAGACGAAAGTAAGGTAATTGCCCGACTTTCAATTAGTCAGGCACAGGCTCGTGACACGTAAACACACAACACTCTCGTCAGTCAGACACTAATAAACCGTGACATTCTGATCAAAAATGCCTTCCTGCGTGTATAAACGATGTGCAAATTATACAGCAACAGTCAGAGATCGGAAAAATGTTTCATTTCACACGTAAGTGCTGTATTTAACCGTAAAATGTATTATCGTATTTTGTATTACTCTAATCGGCCATTTTTTTACAAAGAGTGAGATGTTCTCTGTTTTGCGCATGAGAGTGAAGGAGAGCACGAGCACGTATCGCGCATGCGGAAGGACATGCTAGGGGAGATGGGGTTATTTTGTACCAGGGATTATAGTCGCAATTAAAACTGGTTTTAAACCAGAAATTGTTTTATGATTACGACCACGTATTTGTATTTCATTAATGTGCTGAAAACATAGTCGTGGTTTTAAACCATAATCTAATACAAAACCGGTTTATTTGCAATTATTTTACACTCTTATGAATTGAAATCAGATTTAATTCCTTCAAAAGGTTTTATTGTTTTAATAGCTTCATTTGTTGCCAAATATGACTATCCTAGGTTTTACCCCGGCGGAGTTGTGATTAAGTGATGGGGGTAAAAATGTACCAAAAAAATTTTTTTCCGGTTTTTCGGTTATAATCTCGTAAATGACTTAAAAATATTGAAAACCGTCCTTCATAAAAGTTCAGACAACAAAGTCACGTCAGTCAAAGACCATCGATTAGATTATCGGTTATATTTCAGGGTGGGTTTCCAGGAAACTAGTTAAATCACTTAAAATTAAATGTGAAATTTGCACTGAAAGTCTTATTTCTAATACCAAACTATGGTTTCACAAATTGATATTTTTGAAAAATATGGGGGGACTATGTTTTCCTAGTGAGGATGTTTTTAAAATTTGTCTGTGGTCAGAAGAGATTATTAGGAGTCATATAAAAGAAAAGGCCACATGATACTTCCCGATCCCAAAGAGATCGAAATTATAAAAAACCGAATTTTAAAATCGTTTATCAGTCGCGATGATATATTTTCGTCTTTAAATTGACATTCTTTGGAGCAACATCCAACTTTTAATCAAAGGCTACACCTTATACGCGCCGTTATTGAGAAATTTATCAACGTTCGCATTCATTTTACACACAAAAGTAATCCTAAAACTAATTATAAGAGACAACAAAGGAATAAATTAAGTTTATTTGAAGGTATATAAATAAAGTAATATAAGTATTAGTAAGTAAGTCATTTCATTTTGATTTTTTTATGTTGCGAAAATTAATATTTTATTCACAAATAAAAGTGTATAATTTTTAAATCTATTTTTATTTCTAGTTAGGTATGCCGAATATGGTAGATAGGGACCACCAAACTGAAAAAAAATACTTTTGGACCAACTCTGAAATCACGAAAAAACATTTGCTGTTTCATACATTTTGATATTTTCGTTATTAATTTTTGTATGTAACAGCTGATATTTTTTTGCGATGTTGGTCCCATAGTAAAAGTTGTTCAATTTGATGGTCCCTTTCTACCATATTCGGCAATATGGGTATTTTATAACACGTTTTATAATAACCCTTTCCTTGCATTCAGGTAAAAATACTTTCGTTTTCCAAATTTCTTTCGCTCCCAGTCCAGCATCTTTAGTTTAATTATTATTTTAGTAACATTTTGTAAATAAAACGCAGCAAGCGTTTACAGAACTTTTGTTTTATTATTTTAATCGAAACGAAAAACCAAAAACCTAATACCATATACCACTTTTGCCCATCGCCCCTATTACTGTCATTGTGACTGTTACTCATATGATCGCGCCAATGAGCATGCAGCGTATCAGACGAAAGTTATGATGTCTGTTTATCTCTTTCTAACGACAGGGATTCCTTATGGTGGCGTTCATTTTTGTCCCTTTCTTGACGTAATATGTCAATGTGTGTATCTACATATAATATCATTGATCTGCAGTACCTGTCGCTGTTTTAAATTGCATGATGTTGGCGCATAACGCATCTAAACTTTGTTTAATCAATGGTTATAGCCGATTATGTGCAAAAACCCGCCAAGGGTTTCAGCATAGTAGAATCAAATATGGTTTCAGTGTCTAATTATTTATAAAAAGTTAAGTTTGTTTATTTTCGTTTTTATTTTCTCCTGTAAAGTTTACTTTTTTCACTTGAACTTTTATTCGATGCGGCCATCGTAGGTACCTAGTCAGTAGGTATTAGGTACCTACCTAGTTTTAATTAAGTAGGTATGTGAGTACAAGGTTAATTTATTTACTTTAATGATGTTTAATGGGTAGCTGTAGATAATTTAGATGCAAAACTTCTTTTAAAATTAAGTAAGTACTGTAGGTAGCTCAGCGAAATATTATTACTATTATCCTTATTATTTAATAACCTATTAAAAATGAGAATTTGTTGTGTTTGTTTTGTTGTTTTGTTTATAAATTTATTGTAAAACAATGTTTGTTTTGCGGCATAGGAGACAGACATCGCTCGAGTCGCCCGGTCAAGGTATCCGGGCCAAAGGTCGATGACAGCGCAGCGCTCGCCGCGGCAAGCTTGCCGCCAAAATTCACCAAATAAATAAAATAGGTATTATCCTGACCTGATGACATTGACTCGTTTTCTGACTTCGGCGTTGTGGGTGGCATCGGTAAGGGCATGGACGGAAGGGGCTGTGTGGGCGGCTGTTGCTGCTGCATGGTGCAAGTGTTGCCCAGCAGCGATTGCGTTGCGTTGTATGTGATTCCGTCATCATAACCCCACAGGTCCAACCCTGCGTACTCCGGGGAGGCGAGAGAATCCGGCGACATAACCATAGCCGGTGGCAAACCAAGAGCCGAGGACGATGTCACTTCGGACGAGCTCTCCTCGAGCATTCGCAATGTCTGGAAGCCTCCGTTGTTGGACCAACGGCGTCTCATGTCGGCGAGCGTGTCACACGCTCCGATATGCACAACAGCCGAAGTACATCCTCCGACGTAAGCTTTCACTTCACTTTTTCCCCGCACTGAACTATCCAAACGCTCATTAAAAGTGCACCACTCGTAATCCAGTTTCAACTTTTGCACAATTTTATTCGAAACTAACGCCGAGTCGGTTTGAACTTTTCTTGTCACTACACAATCCACGCAACAGGTGAGACGAACTCGCTTGATTCACGAGTTGAATCCGGCCGGCGAAGAAGATAGAGAGTTAAAATTTTAAAAACGTTGCGCGCGCGCGACCGTCGTCAACGAAGTACCGAGAACGTAGAGCGAGCGAGCAAACGAGCGACGCGTCCGCTCTCACTACTCTACTCACTGCCACGGTCGCGGTGACGTCATCGTCACACGCCCCGCACCGCTACGACCCCCGCCGGCCCCTTGCGCGCAGCCGTGGCACAGAAAGTCAACTCCACAGAATTGTAGCGCGCCGATAAAACACCCTCGATAAATTAACTCGTTCTAGACTAGGTATCAAAACAACTCCTCGCTGCTCGTTGCCCATCCGAAAACTTTTCATTCTTTATAAGATAAAGTACAGATAAGTTTTTACTATGAAGCTTTTTTTACCTTTGTATTTTGAAGATAGGTAAAAACGTGAAGACCTGTAATTGGCAATCCACTTCTTATTATTAACTTTAATAATGTCTCATGACGTGCTGTTGGTTTTCCATCAAATAAATAAAATAAAAATAAATAAATAATTCAAGTAGGTAGGTACCTACCTACCAACCAATGACACTTGTTATGGGCCCATGCGCAATGCGCATTGCGCATGCCCCATAGTCATACATAGTCACACATTATGTATTCTGTGGTCACACTACTGGGGACGGTGTCCATACAAAACTTTCACATTGTTCTTTGAGGCTTTTACATAAACACACAAATAAACTTATTATACTCGTATAATGCAAATGATAGAAACATTATAGAAAAAGCACTCTACATTTTAGTCTTTCGAACAGCTCACTTATATGGACGCCGCATGTCTGGTTTGGCAAAATAAAAGGCATAAGTATTATGATATTGGCATAGGGTCAAATAAGTTTGGTCTAGATTTCATGGGGAGGGTACCTAATACCTATGCATCTTTTTTGACTGATTTTGGTTGGTAGGTATTGATATCGTTTTATTATAAGTTGTTACGACTACAGGGCCTTATTTAAATAATGCTACAACCACTTTATAGATTACCGCGTGTAGGTACTCCCGTGGGAGTAATCTCTAGAACAGTTTCTGGAACGTTGGAAATTTTAAAATAAAACTAAATATTTCGTTGATATAAATAAGTCATAATCAATAGTTCGTTGATATAGAGGAACTCTAAAAGCTAAATTAAATTCATTAGATTGCGCATAAATCCAACATTTCAATTCAACACAAAATATTATAATGCCGGGCCTGCTGGAAGAAATTTCAATGTGAAATAAGTTGTGCCCTTGTAGGCGTACAATTCTTCTGTCCATTTCTTTTCTGTTTGTAATTGTGTGTGTACAGAACAAATAAATAAATAAAAAATATAATGATAATCTCTAGACACTTCAACGTAGAGAGTCCCTAATAAAAAAATAAAGTTAGTAGGTACTTACGTATTTATTTTAGAATTATATTTTCTAGATAGGAATGTATAACTAAGTATCAATTTCAGAACCAGCGATATCCAATAGAGTAAAAACTACATCTCTGAGTAAAGGGTAGGTAGGTACCTACCTAGCTGCTAGCTGCGTCAGATTTTTGCAAGAAATTAGGTAATGGCAGACACCGGATCATCTACGGGTTATAAGCATCATAATATGTACCCTGCCATCCAATCATTGTATCTTCTTATCCAGATTGAAGTTAAAATATGATTTTACACTTACGATCGTCAAGTAAAAAAATACGTGTTTATACGAAATCGGTTGCGTTGGTGTCTTTGAAAGCCCTTGCGCAAAATAAATGTGTATTTAACTCAGACAAAAGTACCTATAGTAAATCTATAAAACTTGTATTACCTACATGGTACCTCCCTACATCAGTATTCTCATAAGAATATAAAAGTGAAGGGGTGACTGACAGACTATTGCCCAGCCTAAACCACTGAACCTAGAGACTAGAAATTTTGTACATAGATACTTTATACGGTGTAAACACCCACTACGAAGGGATTTTTAGAAATTCCACCCCTAAAGGATTGAAATGGGGGTACAAAGATTGTATGGAACAAAAAAATTAAATAGACATTTCAACTTAAAACTTCGTAGAAGTACTTCTAAAAACAAATAAGCAAACACGTGTTTCGTGGTTTTCCGAAACTCAACCCTTTCGGTGGTATAAATGGGGTAAAAAAATCACAACATTGATATGGGTGTCGTTATCGAGGTTTTACGGGATGTTGCTTGCGAAAATGACATCTTTTTTTAAGTAGACCCTAAAGGGGTCAAATGGGGTTTAAACTTTGTATGGAAGTTAGATTACCAATGGACCATAGCGATTTTCCGAATGTCCACGCGGACAAAGTCGCGGGCAAAAACTAGTAATATATAGGTACCTACGCAGCTACTGAGAAGTACAAACCTATAAATAAAATATTCAGAAAGTTATGTCAGTTTTTAGAGACTCCGGATGCTCCGGGCTTTTAAAGACCCCATATGACCGACGCCGACGGCGGGTTAAATAACCATCATCTGATCAAAGCTCAATCAATCCCTGACGGAAAACCAATGCTTCAAAGTTACCTCGTTTGTATGAAAATCGACTGGTGTTTCTAATTATCTGTCTGTGATTTTTATTACCTATCTAAAAATCACGTTGCAATGCTACGATTTGCAGCCTTTCAGTTTCAGGGTTGCATTTCTGTACAAGTTGAAACAAACCTATGTTAATACATTGCGTCGTGTCCTTTATAGATAAAATTACTCTTGCCAGTTACAGTAAGTAATGTATGTCATTTGGAAAAAAAGTATCAATACCGTGACTAGATTAGATTAAAGTTGGTAATGAATGATGTCGGATTGTCGGCCATGATTGTTTGTTGGCTAGCGCGTCATCGGATCACGTGTTCGGTAGAGCATTGACCTTTCCAGTGTTTTGGTAATACATCATGCCATCTCGCGAATCGTCTGAACACCTACCTACATCATAGCGAAGACACATCCTATTTATTTTAATTCAACAAGACATTTTTGAGATTAATCTTGCTTTAAAGCTCTATTTATCAACAAGCGGTTGGTGACTGCAATTTTAAAATCTCTTAGATAGAGGATTAATAAAATTGTGACAGTGTAAAACGGAAATACCTCAATATGTTTCAAAAACAAAGTAAGTAGGTACCTACCTACGTACCTAGGTACTATAAAGACTCAATCAAATATAAATTATGTTGGGAATCCAGTAAGAGATAGGTAGAGACATTCAAGCTTTTCAAGGAAGTGCACTTGTAATTTGCATTTGCAGGTTGAATTCACTAAATGAATGACCTCATGGACAATTTACGAGAAACTACGGACTGCGTTATACTTATAAACGATAACTCAGTCTTCGACTCTAGGTACGTTAGGTAAAATGACGTCACAGTATTTTTTTACATCTTCAAAGGTCTTGCGGAAATTGCGGTTAGATTTTGTCACCAGGGATGCATTGTTTAGCTAGAATACTCATCATGACTACATAACTAGGGTACCTACCTACCTACAGAATATTTTTAACTAAGCAGTCTAAAGGTCGCCTCTTAGGGTCGGGTTTTTTTTTGATTGTTGATTTTTTAACATCATGTTTTTATGTAAGTTGCAAAGCAAGTAGGTAGGTATAGCAATCATAGGGTCACTCCACAGGGTTCAGATTGTACTATTAGTTATTCTGTGGTTCAGACAACAAACTATGTAGGTAGGGACCTACCTAGGTACTTCTATTCTAAATGACTTTTCTCATATTTTTGTTGGCAGCGGACTACCTACATGAGTAAAGTTATTGCATATCGTTTACTTCTAAATAATCCTGTTCAACTTTTTTCTTAACCTGTAGCCTACCAGCAAAGTTTGAATTTGTAGAATCGTGACGTGACGCTGGTCAGCCGTGCGTGCAGCAAACCATTTGATTGGTTCTCGTCCTCCCCTCTCACACTTAAAGAATCTTTCTCATCAGAATCATTAAGTGATTCTGATGAGAAAGACCAGGCAGACATGTGTACAATTAATAGGACGTACGTACCTAATTTTAGAACAAAATCAAAGGGTGAACCTATACCACAGAATACCATAAGTATAACTAGTATAACTAGTTTAGATTCTCTGAATTCACGACTCAATGATAATTTTTGACCGTGTCACTTTGTGTCCGAAGAATTTTCGCATGATTTGGTTATAGCCACTGATTAGACACAGCCTCGTTTCCTATTTCAACGAACACAGAGTCACCTCCTTCAATAGATACCTAGATGAATTAAAGTTTTTGCTAGTTTCCATTAAATGCAAATTACAGATGAAATAGATCGATCTACCTGCTTGCTAGTCAAGGTTTTTATACAATTGTCTGATGTCGTTTTATTAGATTGGTTTTCATGAACACTTACAAAGGCATTATGTTATTATTTTTGCTTTCCTCAATCGGTTTTTTAAAACAAGTAAAGCCATTAATAGAATTGTCTACTTCTGAATCTTACGTGGCGGAACGATAATCACCGTAATAAATTATAGCAAAGTTACCCACATTTATAAATTGAAAGTCATTAATATCCGTTATGGCAAATTTCTTAAACAAAAAAGCTCTTATGCGTTCCATTGGACATTTCCGAATATTTAAATAAGCGCTCCTACCTACATAGTTACCTTGTATGATTTATTATTAAAACCAAAAGTTGGCTAGTTGCCATATGTTTCTTTATTGTGGTTTGGCAAACCTCATTGAATAAATTGTTAACATAATACCGTACCTTTTCAAGATTTCAGCGTAAGAGCGGTATAATTGCAGAACTCAGGTATGTCACTTACCTGAAACAAGAAAGTATTGCAATTAGAAATCTGAAAAGTAAATATATTTGGTTAAGTATTTATTAATAGGCTTATTACAAGATATAAAAACCTCATCTAGTTTCTTGATACAAAGCATCAGAATGACAAAGCTCCCTTTTCTCAGTACAGTGTATGTATGTATACCTACCCAATGCAAAGCAGCTGCTAGGTGTTTGCAACCGGTTTCAATTTTTCCTGAGTTATTGCACCATTTAGAGCCGGCTGGGTTGGGTAGGCGTCGTTGTCGTGTTTTTACTAGCGATGTGCAGGCGCATAAAAAGTGGACTCGGCAGAATAGTCTGCTCAAGCGCAATTAAGACCAAGGTCTCCAGGTTATCAAACCCATGTCGGCGACTCGAAGCTGGTCGTGCCTTAGTGTCGTCGCAAAAAATGAAGCGTATAATGAAGTCGATGGTATTAAAGATAATAGCGGGGTTAACACAACTGTTGCAAAGCCCTCACAGCCCCTTTCTTTTTAAAACATAATTGTACAACACAAAGACATCACATTTACATCTTACATACCTACTTAACTTACCAAGGTATTTAACCTTTATGTTACTGGAAAGGTAGGGCCATTTAAAGACGTATTATTACGTACATATAATATAACCTACCCCACGCGGGTAATTCCAAAGACATAGTGGGTCAGTGAATGGTTCTGGCTGAGGGCCATGTCCTGGCACTATAGGAAGTCAAGGCTATAATACATCCATTGCATACGAAAACTGAATCCTGTTCGTTGACTCTGCTGCACTTGACAACCACTGATGTCATTCGCACTAATGTGACCTGCTAAGGAACCATGTTACCGTTCTCAGCAGTCACACGAACGCTTACATAATGCAACCTAGACAATATATCTTAACAGCAGTCGAAAGTAGTCTTTGTGTAGTGCACTTTAGTCATACTCTTGCTAAAATTCCCACATAACACCTTTCTACAGTAAGCATTGTTAAGAAGTTAGAAAACTATGTGAAAATAAGAATAGAAACCTTAAAAGCAGAATGTTAAAGCCGAGTTTCAAAGCCAATTGGAATTACATATAAGTCGTTTTCAATGTAACACTTTCAATCTACGTGATGCAACTATCGAGTCCGAGTAATGATATAAAATTCTGAGCTTGAGGGATTGCCAGCCATGTATTTTAGTGTGGAAATATGGCTATCTTTGTGTGTGAAACCGGTCCTTACTTAACCTAGACTTAATGTATTATCTAGCAATATCATAACCATAACTGTACTAAATAAGCACGACCTATCTGATTCTGAAGATCTTCGTCACGAATCAATGTTATACTCATCTCATCTTCCAGAAGAAGGTAGGAAACATTAAGTAGGTATATGTGTCCATCAGCCATTTTTGATGTCCCCACTGCTGGGGCACAGGCCTTCCTTATGGGTGGTAAGGAGGACGGGCCATAACCCTCCACGCCCAATGCGGATTGGTGGATGTTAACGACTGCAAATGCAGCCGGGACCACTTCCGAAGCACGGAGGAGCTCGAGATAATGTAGGTATATAATAGGGACTAAATTAAGTGACGTGGTTTGGGCAATGTTACGGATATTATTATCTTTCAGTGCCACAACATCTCCGAACGGATATTAATCTTAATTAAAGTCAGCAGATGTAATAATTGGTGCCGGCAGTGCTTTACGAGCATATTTACGACGTTCTTGAACGATGAAATTTTATTTTTGCGAAGGAAACAAACTCAACTTAAAATATCGATGTTTGCGTTACGAGTTTATTCAAGGTTTTATTGCTGCTGTGAACAAACATCCTCATACAGTCTCGTCAGGAAATTAACGCTGATATTAGACATTTTGGGCGAAATTAATGTTATAAATCCTTATTAAAATTGAGATGTTTACTTACAGCTGGTGTCGGGAACTTTGAAAGTTTGACAGCTTTCTCAGAACGGACGCTTCATATTTTCGAAACTTTTAATACATCTATTAAGTGTAACACTGTTTTGCTCTGAACTCTATTTAATTTGTTAATGTGACTTACCAAGCTACTTTGTGCCCTTAATGAATTTACTTAAGGATGAACTTATAATGAAATAAAACGTTGAAAACCTACTTATTGCCTAAAAAAAGTTAAATTTTGTCAACACAACGATCTTAATAAATGAGTGTATAATTTTAAAGTAAATGAATCTACGAAAACAATACTAATTACTAAAGTTGTCATAGTATACAGAAATAATACATCATGGAGCATCCTGACACAAGTGTTTTCAAATACTTAATAGGTTGTCCCAACCACTTGTATAAGGAGGCTCAAGGTCACCCAGCGTGCAATGGAGAGAGCCATGCTCGGCGTTTCCCTGCGTGATCGAATCAGAAACGAAGAGATCCGTAAGAGAACTAAAGTAACCGACATCGCTCGAAGGATTGCTCAGCTGAAGTGGCAATGGGCGGGACTCATAGCGAGAAGAACCGATGGCCGTTGGGGGCGGAAAGGTTCTGGAATGGCGACAGCGCCGGACGGCGCTCCGTGGGTAGGCCCCCGACAAGGTGGACCGACGATCTGGTGAAGGTCGCGGGAAGCCGCTGGATGCGGACAGCGCAGGACCAATCGTCGTGGAGATCCTTAGGGGAGGCCTATACCCAGCAGTGGGTGTCGTGCGGCTGATATGATGATGATGATGATGAACCACTTGTATTAATATTTTTGAATTTTATTAAAAAAGCCCTTTTCAGCTCTGTGAATTCCATTGTGACAAATAGACCTATTCCGTGGAATAAATTTGCAATTGGGTCAAAGTGTCTATGATGCAGCGGACGCGAACGACGACCGACCGTTGTATGCGCGTGCGCCGCGTACCGATGCGGGTGCATTCGTTGTGTAACGCATTGTCCTCGCCGCGGGCTAAGTGCCATGACATAAGGCTTGTTGCTACCTAAGATTTGAATTTGATTAGGTAGGTATGTATTTAATTTGTAAGGAGGCAATTTAAGTGTGCATGATCATGGGCAGTTGGAGAAACAAGACTGTCAATGGGAAGTTTAAGTTACAAACAAGTATAATGATACTACCTAATGAGGTATCTTCAATGATATTTATCATTGGGTATCTTATATTTTTCATGCAGAGGTATAATAAAATAAATTAGGCGTGAAATTAAATATCAATTAAATAACTTAATTAGGTTCAGTACAATTTTGATACAATCATGGATACTTAAAAATGACTGATGGTCATGGATACTTGAATGCAATTTTCATCCATATAATAAAGATACCGACATCCTTAAAAGATTAAGTAAGTATTGGCAGTATTGGCTGGCATTTTAACGAAGCTCCTCTGAAAATTGTCTTGAAACAAATTCTTGAACAGTAATTTCTCAAGATCAGCGGGGGACAATATCCCACATAGTATTTCGTATTTCTTTCAAACGTTATTTATTTTTAGGCACTTGAAGCAACCGCCTATTCATTTCGTTGACACGAGCCGTGTCGTCTGTCAGGGGATACGTTGACTCCAGCCAGCTCTAGTCAGTGAGTGGTATTTGCCAAAAAACCACCAACACCCAAGATAAACTAGGAATAGATTGACATGCCACATCCACTACATCCTTGCCAACTTTGCAATTAGACACAATATGTTTTTTTGTTATTAAACCCGCACATGTGCGGGGTGCTATTTTGCGGTTTACAAGGTTTTTTTTGAGATCATATTTAAATTTATCTACGACAACTTCTTATATAGCTGTTTTGCATCCAGAAAATATAGGTATCTGAGTATCGTGAGACCATGTTGGTAATAATATTGTATCTTCGGTAATTTGAGAACTCAAATTTTGATAAAGGGAATCAATTACTTCAAATCCAAAAGTTACACAAGTCGTTATGCTGTTAAGCTTGCAATACACATAAAATAGATACTGTCATATTGATTTATTTAATAGCAAACTAAGAACTTACAAATCATATGTCAAAAAAGTTATAAGGGTGTAATATACCGTTTAATTTTAATTCTTTAAATTTCTGAGTTTCTATTATTGTTATTACAGAAATCTTTAAATTTTGGTTAGGAAGTTGCCAATTTTTCTTCCATTGCAGTTTTTTTTTCTTCTCTTAAGTTAAATTCATTATAGTCTTCGCTATGTAATTCTCATCGTTGGAAACTGTTTTGGCTAATGATCTAGTCATAGTTATTATACCTACCTTTATTATAAGAGCTGTATGTTTCTTTAATAAGCAAAATAAAAAATAAAATAAAAATACCTAGTATAAAAAACTTGCCACGTATAAGTTACAGAGAAGTATTAAATCTCACAACCATAACGCTATTTGCAAAGCAATTAAACTGACCACAATCAAATAAACTTCCGCAGCAGCGAAGCAGGCTTCAATTTGCAAGGGAGCAATAATTGCGGAGTACCGAGTTAGACATCAGACCAGACCACCGCGAATAACATTGGTAGCAGCACAAATTGGAGGTAATTATATCTAATTGCTAGTCACGGTCATGGCCAATAAGCACCAATAAGCAACATAACATGAAGGTGGGACTGAGGATCAGCGTTAATATCCATCAAGTCCCATTAAATTCGATTTATCTCCTTGTAATTTGAGAATATTGTGCTGAATTCTCAAGATGTCTAATAAACGTATTGTTTATTAGCATTGGCTTGAAAAGTGCTCCTAATAATATTAGTGTTCGTTATTGTGAGACAAAAGACTAACGAATTAGGATAAAATATTTCAATATCTTTGTAATATGAGAATAGTTGGATTTTGCGAGAGAAATCAATAAATAGGCACCTTCTTAAACAAAAATTCAAAATTTTGTTACTTTGTATTACTGTTAGTGCCTTGTCGGTTATTCTAGTAGCTGTACACAAAGTAGAGATCCTGAGCACTAGAAGATAAATTTAATCATGTACCTATATATATAGTTACTGAATAAATATTTTGTATTCTTAAACAATAAAATAATGTTATCAAAAAGGGATGTTGACTAATGAATAAAATAACGAAATACTAATAAAAATCTTAAACATATTAAACTTTTAGAGTAGCTTGTATACCTCTTGGTTTTATATATATTGCATATTATTTGTTTTATGACCCTTCAAAGTTGGGTGGACAAGTCCATTTAAAAAGTATAAAATTTATTAAAATAAATGATACCTTTTATTAGTCCGTAAAATGTGTAGCAAATTTGTCGAAGAAACCATTTTGATAAACACAATATTTAATATAGCTGCTGAACAAATTTCCTATGCGTTGCATACAAACTTGCAAGGCGTGACGTCATAACGTGCAAGCCATTAGTATGGAGCGTTTTTGATCGAGTCCATTTGTGTGCATTTCACACTGTGATATCTCGGGCAGTTTTCATGCTAGCGAATTAATTCTTTTACCAATGTTTCTTTTTTTGAGAGGTAATTTATGTAACATAAAATAAAAAAAATAGTCAACATCCCTAATATACCTATACTTGGGAAATTCGTAAAATGCTTTTTAGTCTATTCTATAATACATACTTACTTACAGATGACCCAAAATTAGGTGCATATTATATACTCGCAGAAATAGTAGAATTACTAGACTTTTATTGATTGGTTAACAAAATTCGTGTAAACCATAAATTTAAAATGTACAGAAATTCCAGTACCTACCTACATAGTAAGACGATTGCCAACGAACGGTTTTTGATAGACACCTACCAAACGCCTGCCCCACTTGCGCTGGACAATAGCCAAAGCCTAGTCTAGCCGCAGATAGGGTATTTGCAGTTACTTCGATTCTTGATCCTGCAATACCTTATAGCTAAATCGAATTTGAACTGGAGTTTGACGTAATGACGATTCTGCTGGGAGATTTATTACCAATAAATAATGTTTTATATTTATTGCGAAGAGCTTTTTGAAATGACGTTAGGGATCGATCAAATTAGGAATACGCGTTGAAAGTAAAATTGGTTTCGGAAATTAATTGAAGCTATAACAGTGGATGACAGTGAAGAATTACCATGATTATAGAAATGCCAATGGAGGTCTCGTATCATTGTTACTGACAATTAAAGATAGCTTACGACAAATAGGAGAAATTAATGATTACTGTTTTCATTTAAAACCATCATAAGCTTATGTTAGCTTATGATTTTGAACTTCTAGCGACAGTGACAATATAACGACATCCTCTTCACAATAGAATCCGTCGCCTCGGTGAACGCGGAAAAGGAAACCTAATCGTTTTTGCAGTCACGTATCGAACAGAATCAACATCACTAGGTACTTTGATTTAGCTCGACGAATGCTTGTGCAAATGGCATGGAAAACATAGCAATACTTGAGTTGTAACACGAGGCTGGTTCCATAATTCTCGCGTCGCGCGGGTCACGGGCACGTCCCAAGGTATTTATAGCGTCGTAACTAGCACCGATGATTGGTCGACGTAAACTGTTTAAGTTGCAATACCAGCCACCGCCATTGTTCGAGCTAGGAATAAAAGTAAAATGGTCTAAGCCGTGCCGCTGGCAAATGCACTTGCCACTTTTCATTTATATCCCATAATTTTACAACCGTATTGTTCTCCGTCTAGAATTCGATTATTATAAATTTCATTCTGGCTTGTACATTATTGTAATATACACCATATTTTAGAAAGACCATGAACAATGTAGGTTCTACAGGTTCTTTGATGTGTTGTACTTGTAGTATTTGTATTTCTTCAAATTCTTTGTAGTGCAGATACAACTATAAACTATACGTGATTGTTGAGGTCAAATTGGATAAATATTTTTCTGGTTGTGCGTTCGGAAGTTTCGGAACGGAACGCGAACATTGCCATACAAAGTAATTCCGCTGACAATAATGATGTTCAAGCAATATCTAGCAAGCTCATTACGGCGTTGTTATAAAATGTGAAAATGCTGTATGTATGGAGTTTTATACGTATTGAAACATTCTACGTTATTCTTGGTTTTAACGTGTTTTCTTAATGCTGAAATATTTTCAAAGATAAAAATCCGGGATTACTGCCAGATGTCGTCGAACTGTGATTTATTTTGGATGTTAAACGTAAAGAGGAGTTGTAATTACAGTATGCAATAAACAATATTGGGTGGTGAAACCTTTTGGTTTTTAATTATTGCGGTGAGACACAATAGCTGAGTGAATCGACTGGCCGTGGTGTTGCCCTTTAATCATGATCTGTAAATCATTTGCGAGGCGCTCGATTCTTACAATCTACATAAAAAATAATTATTACTTGCCCCGATTCGATATCGGTATCTGATTGTCTCGAATATTGTATGAAATGAGAACTTCTTATGTGCTGTTTTTATTGTTCAACAACGATTAATGAACAAGGAAGTAAGGGCTTGAGAATTCAGATGATTCATTATCGTTTTTATTATATTTGTTGGCCTGTTCTTTTGAAAGTATTCAATCTCCAAACTTTTTACGAACTATTCTCTCAGTTCTATCTAATATTATTTGTACATATGCGATTATTGAAGACATAAAGGCAGATCACGTACACACCACATGTGAAGTTTTTTTACTGATGCCTTTATAGTTTACAATACATCATTAAAGTCTGACATTTCAACGGCTCCTATAGCTTTAATTACAGTTTCATTTTCTGTCCTTGTTTCTTGTTTTTCCGAGTTCATCTAGTGTCCTTCTCTTACAATGCCATTTAAGTTCAATTACACAAGTGCTAACTTATGTATGACTTTAGCCGTTATCGTAAAATTTAAATGGCTTAAGTTTAAAAACAACTCACGTCTTTGCCGTAAAGGAAATGTACCCATTTATATTAATACTTGATAGGTAGGTGGAAGTACTATAATATTAGATATAACAAGTGCTGCAAACTAAATAATAAAATTCATAATTCGTTAGCTTCATTATTTCCTTTGGAATTCTTGCTATAACTTCCACAATTATAGACTGCTTATTTAAATTTTATTAGTAGAGTCAAGCTTACCTGACTTTTGAGTTAAGTTGCTTTTTCTAGTAAGTAACTATAAGGTTTAATTAAAAATTAGCAATGTGAATGCAAAAATATGAAATATAATCAATAATTATATTAATTAAATAAATAAATTTCAAACCACAATTTAAATTCATTAGAGTCTAACAAACCTCTAATGATTAGAGGTTTTTGAAATATCTACGATATTAATTAGGTATACGCTTTTTACCGAGATGGTTTCAGAAAATCGAGAAACCGGTAAGTACGAGTACCTAATAATTTTCTTGAGTAACACAGTATCTTAAACAAAATATTAAACGTTTAAATTATAATTATTATCTATTGTATATTGTATGGTATCGTATGCGATTAAAAAATGCAGTTCTAATCATTTTTAAAAATGAAATGAAGTCTTCTTTTAGTAAAATGTCCTATCTTCAATATTTAAGGTGGCTAATTTTTGGGATACCTACTCTGTATAAGTAATTGTATTTACTATTCCCCGAAAATTGGTAATATGCACCTGGTGGCCATTTTTCTAACCTCACAAAGGAAAAAGAATTGTAAAAATATTACTTAGGTACATAAACACTATAATAACGAAAATAATAATTAAATAAACATATGAAATTACATATTAGAATTTTCTTGTTTCATGTCATTTTTAGTTGCGGATGAAGTTAACGTGGATGTTAATGTGACAAGGTTAGCAATTGGCGAGGATAGCACATTATACATAAACTTGCATTTAAATTTTGCAGAATTGCTTACTTTTAAATAACAATAGTAGGCGGTATAATGAATCTGAGACTGAATACATATTATGTAGTGCGTCAATTTGATTCAATTATCTGATGGCCAGTGGGTGGCTTGTGTTGTGATTCAAGAGAATATAATTGCTATTATAAATGGTTCTTTATAAATTACTTCATCCTTCATTTGTCTTTTGAAGTAGGTGGGCTTATGAACTGTAGTCAATTGCAATAAATATTACAAATATTTTAGAATATATTTTTCCTGTCTAACATTATACTAACTAGGTATCAGTTTTTTTAGAGGCATTTATTGTCATTTTCCATCTCGACCTCTCGGGGAAAAGTTTAATTCTCCAGAAAGATGTGGATATTAATTCATTAACGCCGGAGCGGTCGCTGGCGACCGAGACACAATAGATTTTCTATTGTGGCTCATTTTCCGGGAAATGTATTTTAGTAAATAATATCTGTAATGTAAGAAAATGAGATTTTCTATACTTATTGATATATTGAACTTAGTTTTTATTCTACAAATCTTCGAACCCATGAAAAACGTCCATCAGTGGAGGTCCAAATCCAAACCAAAACGTAACATTTCGATCATAAATGATTTTTCAGAAAATAGCAAAACGTTATTTGTAATGTAAGTTGTAGTGTAGTAAGTAAAATGTTACATTTTGGCGCAAAACTTAATTTTATTTTGCTTAAGTTTAACTTAGGATTTATTATGTTTTGTGCGATCTAGTGTAATGGATGAATTTTATCCTTTGTGACCGATTTGAATACTTGGTTCATATTTTTACTAGAAGTGGAAATATAATTATTTGGTGTGGAACCTGTGGACGTCCAATTAAATTTAAAAATTTACTGATTTCTATATCTTGATACTTATAATTTTAATTATGTTTTTTTATTTAGTTATCTATAACGTATATGTACGGAATAGATAAAATACTCATTTATTTAAAATCTATTTAGCTGGTTTACCTACTTAGTACAAATTTTAATACCCGATTCGGATAGAAATCGTTAGAAAGCTTCTACTTCTATAATGCTCCAAAGCTCCCAAAGAGCCATTGTTTTTTATCAATGGAATGCAGACGAGATGTCTAATTTTGTTAGACCGTCACCGACTCATGTTCGACTCATTAGCGCAGTCGGTTCACTAAGCCCTTGAAAATGCAATAACCGACATGTCGTGTTTAGTTCGTAAAGATATTTAATGACTTGAGAGAGCGTACAACGTCACCAAAAAATTATCGAAATTATTGAAAACATAATCCTCTTCTAATTGATTACCTACTTACCAATTAACAATTTTTATTTTGGCAAATCTATCAAATCACAAAACTAAAGAGCTAGCTAGGGTTTTGTTTTTATTAAAGTTTTAAGATTATACGTTTATAAATGGTAACATTAAAAACTACTGTTTACTTAATATTTTTCTTTCGAGAAAAGTTTTAATTTTTTAATTTTAATTTAACCATTTATTTCAGGCTACTAGGCCCATACAATATATACCTTACAGACTAACATACATAATTATTAAATAAAAATAATCTATTTGTTTACACGTATCGAACGTTTTAGCTATCATTTTCTGTCAATCACGAGTTACTATAGTACCTATACTATCTCAGTATTTACATTTCTTTGGGATCTAGGCTATAAATCAAGTAAGTAAAACTGTGTTCCTTAATAACTAAATACCTATGTGTTCATTTTCAATTTTTATTTCATTTCATTTTTATTCATAGTTGTGTTGGTATGTTACACACACTACCTACTAAATTTTAATCAGCTTATGCGATACGTATATAATAGTAAAAATATCGATATTTGGACAGTTTATCTACTATGGATTTAATTTGAATTATTTTATTGTAGGTACCTGCTAACAATAATTTATCTGAACAAGTTTCAAAAAAGAGTTTGTATATTTTCTTTAAATCACTGTGCTGTAGGTACGCTATTTTTGTATTCTCGAAGAGAATCTTTACTAAGGTTGTCGGTAGAGTTGCTCGTGAATTTTGCATGGCCTTATCTGTTCACATGTGCCTACATTGTTTGCAGATGTGACGGATAGCACTGAACTAGAGTTAGCATGTTCGTCGTGATTCAAGGCAAGTTATGTAACACCGCAACTGCACATTCCACTCAGAGGCATTTTAATCTACCGTGAAGTATACGAACGGTGAAACATCGACAGATTCGTCATAAAAACCGTAAGCATAACCTAGAAACGGTTATTATCAGATAAGTAAATGAAGTCTTAGGGCTGATTTTAAACTTTCTTAAAAAAAAAACATTAAAAAATGATTTTACAATTATTTTAGAAACCCTTTTCCATAATCGAACGAAAACAAGTTTGCCACTTCACATAGGTTTCCCGCAAGTCACAACAAATCTTGGAATTTGTGTAAATCAACACGATTTTCCTGCTCCCATGCAATGCAAACTCAGAAGCAAACAACAGAAGTTTTAAGATTATACACTCGACGTCAAAAAAATCGCACCTCTTCGAAAATAAGTTTAGACTTGGCCACCTGCTATTGCTAGCTAACGTTTTATTGTGAAAATGTTGATATCCATTGAAAGTACATTTGAGCTTTCAATTAATAATTGTTTGATTTAATTAACATAACAGTTACCGTAATTAAAAGCTTAAAGCGTTATTGCTTGCGTTGCCATAAAAGGAAAATAAAAAAAAAAAAAACCCGCCTGCATAAAAAGACAAGTCGACTGAAAAGATGGAAACAAGATTAAAAAAATATTACAGGCAACATGTCATAATAACATGCAGTCGGAGGCATGCATAAAGAAAGTGACATTATGAATGATTGAATTATATGCCTCCGACTGCATGTTATTATGACATGTTGCCTGTAATATTTATTTAATCTTGTTTCCATCTTTTCAGTCGACTTGTCTTTATGCAGGCGGGTTTTTTTATTTTTTAAATTTATTTTTTTATTTATCTATTTTTAGTTATTATATTTTACGGTCATGATATACCTTTTTGAAATCCTTATAATAAGCCCTTCAATTTGATACCCATATTGCAGTATTCTAAAAAAAAAAATATTTTTTTCACTACGTATAATAGCACCGTACAGCCGCCATGTTTGTTTTTTTATAACGCCACCTTCTTAAGAACACTTGGGCTGAAAAGACAAATCTAACGATATCTTAATCATAGAAATCCGTTCAGCCGTTTGAAAGATATGAGGTAATAAAGAATATTACATACAAACATACTTACAAGATACGCGCGAAATACATAACCCGCAGTCGGGTAATAAAAGGGGTCCATTCAGGAAATGCGGCTATTGAGATGATGGAGAAAACACACTTCAACAGTTCAATTAAAAAAAGAAATACCCGAGATGAATACTATTGCCCATGGAGTTGCTCAAATATTGCATAAAAATGAGGCAATATAATGTTGCTCGAAAACTGAATCCCAGTATTTGATTCCGTTCGACGAGTATTCCGACGGTTTCTAGAGACTGTTGGCTATGTCCGAAGGGGAAGAAGTATGTAACAACAATGACCATTTAGATAAATTAACTTGGAAGAAATATTTGAAAAGGTTCGATTTTTCTGACGCCGAGTGTAGTTTCATGTGACGTGTTGCAAATATACAGCCAACATGTTTCTCAGTGCAAACCTAGAGTTATCGACATCAGCCATTTTTAATGTCTTCCATATGGTGGATAAGGAAGAGAGGATAGGCCAAAAGCCATCACGCGGGCCCAATGCGGATTGGTGGGTGTTAACGACTGCAAATGCAGCTGAGACTGTAGGCAGCAATGACTTATCGTGCCTTCCGAAGCACGGAGGAGCTCAAATACTTTTTTGGTCACCCATCCCATCCAAAGTTGCTTAACTTCCACAATCGCAGGGCCAGGCGCTAAATCACTGTGCGCGTTCCTCTTCCAAGTCTAGGGTTAGTAAAATGGATATAGTCTGTTTGTTTGTTTGTTACGGATCATCATGAAATTTTGCATACACGTTGTCAGGCTTGCAGAAAAGGATATAGGGTACCTTTCATCCCAAAAAAGGAAATGTTTCCGAGGGATAGCAAAAAAACTTGTTGTTTAAATTTACCTAGATATTAAAGAGGAGTTGACTATTAGTGAGTAGCCTTCAACAGCCAGTCCTTGTATTCCTAAAACTTTATACGTACTCATAAAAGATGTTATATCATCGACCAAGTTTAAAAATGTTCTTATGCAATCTTCAGAATAGCAAATAGAACAAATGCCTAACAAATTAAAAATAAACCAGAACATAACAAGTTCAGCATTAAACGTCAAAAACGTACTCAGAGTTCATATATTGAACTCTGTGGAAGCGGGCCAAGCGGTCGGTGGCGTCGACGGCACAGCCTTGACCCGCCGCCCGTATGCGTTGACTCGTTGACTCAGTGCTCGCTCATGCTCACGAACTGGCTTACTATCCCCGCAAATTGGTAACACGATGGAACCTTGTCACATTAACATCCACGTTGACGTCATCCGCAACTAAAAATGTCATGTAACAATAATATTCTAATAGGTAATTTATTATAATATATTAATTATTGAATTATTATTTTCAATAAGATAGGGTTAAAAATTTACAATTGTTTTTTATATAAAAACATGGCCTCCAGGTTCATTAGCAATTTTCGGGGATTGACTGCGCTGTATGTGACAGACAATATCTCTGACATTGACTGTGTAGTGAAACAAGGGAACAATCCAGAATAAGGTGATCTACTTGTAGTTCATAGGAGCTATGAATAGTAGTTACGAAGACGGAATAAGAGGAATAGTTACTCAAACAAAAGATAAAGAATACAAATCAAGGCTGGCAATTTAGGACAATCATGGATAGAAATTAGAACAGCTCTATTAGATGCGAGTTTGTAATCTTTATTATTGTACAAGTACTGGTGTACGGAAAAAGTCAGTAGGTAGGTACCGAAATTACAACAAGCTGACAATCGCAAAACCGAAGACAGACATAATGCAAGGACAAGTGTGTGCAATTTTGATTTGAACACAATTTCCAAACCTTGAAAAATATATGTTTACACAAACAGAACATGGTTTAATTTCCTCCACGTGGCTCCGCAATAAAAGATTCATGTAACCCTAAGTTGAGGGACGAAAAACGTTAAGGAAGGTCGAGAAACTAAAGAGACAAAATACGTAATAGCTAAGTTCAGGGACCTTGATTTAACGCAATGAACTCTCATGTTGTGCGATGACGCAGATTACAACCAGCACACCTGAACTATTATTATAATATTTGCTACTTCCACCAATTTAGCTACTTTGATGATTTAGCAGAAACATTGTGATATATGATAATGGTTACAATTTATAATACTTTTTTCACTGCATTATGTCTGATTCAACTCAAATCCAGCATTATTTATAATAATATTAATTTTTAAAGTTCATTAAGATACGGCATCAATATATAAAAATTCATGACTTTTAAGAATAATGTGAAAAAAACGTACAGGTTTGATGCTTGAATAATTAACATAAACTATGACTGATTTTTATTTTAACCAAGCTTACAATAGACTTTGTACTTGAAGGCGAATGAGGAAACACAAAGGTGTACAACTAAAAACGTCTGTTAAAGGTCAACATAAAGTTTTAAGGCTTGCGTATTTGCCGTAGCGTGTCAACTACGTTACTAACTTGATCTTTTAAAAGAGCATCCTGCTTAAAGCAAACTGGGCCGTAAAACGAGGACAAGGCTGCCGAGGACATATTATTCTATCAAACACTTCACGCCCGCTATTTCTGGCTTAAGCAGCCCTCAAGGCTTATTTATGGTTTCCAATCACACTGATAAATGTTTCCAGAACACGTAGTGCTGTTGAAAATTAAAACCAAGTTACCGTCAGAAAGTTATCTAACCTCTATAGACGCTTGTCTGTCCGAAAATAAGTATCCTTATGAGCGCTCGTAAAAGTATGTCCCAAATTATCACGCCTTATCGCCGAGGTCAACCTTGAAGTGCCTTCGTCGGCGACATATTATTTACCCGAACGACTTGAACGACAAAAAAGCGAACGAACATGATAGCTGACAACGTTGAACGCGATAAATGCCCACAAAATTTGGTAAAGTAATGCCAAGTGATTTCTTCCGCATTTTGGCGAGGTCGCGATTATTCTTATCAAATTTGGCCTTTATGGAAAAAATAATTATGCATTCTGTTATCTGTGGTCTTTAAATTTTTTGTCAATCACAGCCTCTACTCATTTACTCCAGAGTCCAGACAGTTCTGTTGATTTTGCAAATTTTTCAAATGCGTTATAACATTTTTTAGTAAGTGAACTACAGTTAAGTAAGAACCAAAAGGATAGTTACTACCTATAACTCAAACAGAAAACACAGCTGCAATACTAGCAGCTTGACGTTAAGACTAAAAGGTCACTAGAATCTATTTTCAGCTTACAGCATTTACATCTTGTAACCTTTATCGTAAATAAATACACCATATAAACAATTATAATAATTATGTAGACAGACTACTACAATTCAATATGAATGTAAACCTGTCGCCATGAACATTCTCTTATGTCCTCTACTTATGAACAAAATAGTCGTGGCTATGTCAACTACTCGATTGATTTTCACAATATGAAAAGGACCTATCGCACTATCTACCACTACTATAAAAGAATAATTAGCCCTACAAACAAATTCTAATTATATTTCTGTTTATGATCTAAGTAATGGTTTGAATGTAAGTATCGAAGTAAAGTTTCTAAAATGAAATTCGTTTAATAAATCTGGAACTGAAACACTAACATAAATGAAGATCAGACACTATTTTTATTTAGTCATCATCATCATCCCCTACCCTAATCCCAACTTAATTGGAGTCGGTGCAGTGCGTCCTTCTCTTCCATTCCTTCATGTCACTCGTCATCTCCTCATCCACTCCCTTCACATTCATATATCATTCCGCACACAATCCATCCATCTTTTTTTATTTAGTGACATTTCCAATAGCCTATGATACCAGATGTATAACAACTGTGAAGAAATGTATCTTAAACCTGAGAATCTATATGGACTAGAACACTGTTATTAGTATTAAAAATCACATATTTCAGTGCGCTTGGTATTTCCTTAAAACCCTTATTTATCTTAGGCATTTTAATAATTCTTTCACTAGGTTTAATAGCTAAATGTGTTCTGTTCACACTGTATCAATAAAACTATCGAATTTTACTTCATGACTGATCCTCCTGATTTGAAAACTCTTCTCTCTCATATTGTGTTGTGTTGTGACAGCGAATAGTTACATTCAATTATTTCTCTGTGGTACTGCAGCTTGCTCTCACTACGTTTACAAATGGCTAAAAAGATTGTCAGTAAAACGTAAAAAGGAATATTAGTCTGAAGGTCCCATTAAATTAAAATAAACAAGCACATTGTCGTTGTATTCAACGTCACAATCAGTCGCCACATTCAATGAACTTGCTTTATCAGTGGCATTAATTTCAAAGAGAATATCATTCACACATTTTTCATTCACAACATCGTTTGAAATATGTAGTTAACTACATAGCTAACAAAGAAACAGTGTCATTGTCTGTTTGCATAATAACATAGGCTAGATCAGGTATATGAAATTGTCATCGCTTAGTGCATTCAACAGCCTTGCGTTATCTCGATGCTGTGCCCTTGGTCCAGTTACTGCTATCTCGGGCACATCGACTATGATAAACGTTGTTTGTTTCGCATTTTGTACGTTCATAAACGCGAGTAGAATTTGCAATGACCAGTAATTCAATAATGCTGTAAATAAAAAGCTCCCACAATAAGAATTGCCAGATATGGCGTTTCTTATTGTACGTGCTTTGATGCTTTTATTGGGACATATGTTTTTTAAACAATGTTTTTGTTAACACGAGTGAAACATACTCGTATAGTTGACGTAGGTATTCGATAAATCACTCTGTTTATTGAAATAAACTTTAATATGCAAGTAACAAACTTGCAGATTGGTATACCCGTTCAAATGAGCGGAAAGGTATTTTGTACGTTGTAACTATAATGATAAAAAAATATTAAATGCAAAATCATTGTATTCTTCGATCATAAAATTACTTTAAGTTATTTCCGCACCAAAATAAACAAGCACCTATTAATTTAATTAAAAAGTTAAATCAATCAATCAAATTGAAAATAATACAAGTTGACCGCAAAAGCAACAGCTGCAAAAACATTTGGCTATCACAAGACTCAATCGACACTACGTGATTCGATTTAGATCTTGGCTTTTTTGCTCAGGTTTCTTGACTTGATTCCGTATTTGATATGCCTGACGAAATTCACAATTCACATAAAAAACAACCACAATAAATACAGTCGAAATTATGAGCGATTAAATTTTTGTTTATAATGATAGTGTAGGAGTGTAGAGTACAAACTAGCGGTAACATTTTTAAACAATGAAAATATAGAGCTAAGTGCAGTTCTTCTACCGCAAAAGACATAGCGTTCAAATTGCGATGGTGTGTGCATAGAACAATCATGTCGGACTCGGATACTGTTATATTATAATATAATACATAACTCATGCTGGGGACACGGCAGGAAGTGCAACCCATTTAAAAAGCTAGCTAACAAATTTTATTTATTAGGTAGTTGGTATTTCTTTACTGAATTTCGTATTATCTAGCTTGAGTAAATGTAATTCTTTGAAAGGAATAAAAACACAATAGAAGGGTATTTGTGTATTATTAGGATTACCAAGGGCAACATTTATAAGATAAAGGTAGGTACTTGTAATAAGTAAGAGAGCTACCACTTACAATTACTTTATCAGCCCTTTATTTATTTTTATATTTGTAGGTTACAGCCTTATGGCTGCTGACAATACCTAGCTATCCAAGGAGAAATGGAATGAGGAAGATCGTGAAAGCCTAACAGAAATATCAAATTAGAAGTAACCAGACTTCCAACTTCTAAAAGGGTTAAAAAGTCAATTTCGAAAGATCCAAATCATAGAAAATTTAAAAGATGGAATGATATAAATATCATACAAAGTGGCAGTGTTTTTATGCGAAGATCATACAATGCAGTGGACAATGCTACACCTGCGCCGCCCCTGGCACCTGTATAGAATTTAAAAATTGTGAGATAGATGGACACGCAACAAGCTAAGGATAACAAAATAAAAAAGTGTGGCATGGCAGCTGTAACATAAGCTGACATATTATGACGACCTTTGTATCTGAAAGATGTTAAAACTTAACTGTACTTTCGTATGCAGACATGTCACTTTAGGTGATTGCTGAAGTAAAATCGTCAAATCTTAAGGAAATAAAAATTTAACAAAACCTTTTTTAAAGTAGGACCAACCTACTAGTTAGTGAGGCACATAAAACATTGTGATTTAATGTAGCTCCTTAAGAATGGCGTAGACAGTAATTATACAGATTGATGCAGCAGATCACCCCACACAAGATAGGGTAATGATTAAATCGACAGTAACGGTAGTTATACACGCCTCTGTATATTGAATAGTGGCAGCAAGTCAATAGCAGCTAATAGGACGTCAAAGAGCGATGTAAATAAAAGAACGTTGTGATTTGTGATTAACGAAATATGTTTCAGCTGCTAGAAACAATATCTTGAAAGAGATATTCATCTTCCCTTCCCTTGCTTACTTGGGCTTTGAGTCTATTGCTCTATTACGAAAGTCAATTAAATTTGCCTTTTGTGATAGCCAAAAGTTTACGTGCTCCATATCATTAGTTTAAAACTATCTTTACGACGCTTTTGTTATAATTTTGCACCTATATTATTTCATAAGTTAATTCGACAAACTTTCCTAACATAATTTAATTCAATACGTAATCCCACACTACAACAGTTGTCTCCAAAGGTTATAAGTCAAAGATATTCGAGCTAAAAACAGTTTTATGACTATGAAGAAAGATAAAACGAGAAAAGCGGGAACATTACTTATAAGCGAAGCTGTTATTTGGATCTAGCTTATTTATTTAGACTTTGAGCCTATGCTTATTTTTATTAAAGAAACCTTTAGTTAATAGGATAAAGATACATTGAGTCTTTAATGTACAATACCGTTAATCAATAATGTCGGTTGTTTTTCTGAATAGCAATAATTCTTCATAAATAAAATATTCCAGGTCAATAAAGTCAATTACTTACTTTAATGAGGTTAAACACTAGTACTTGTTTATTTAAGTAGAATTCTTCTAAAATGAGTCAGCGTTAAATTAGCTTTTCAACAAAATTTACAGTAAGGTAGCATTAGCATAGCAAAATTAATTAAACTTTTAATATTTGAAATCTACAATACTAAATAATATACTAGTAAAAATACGACTCGCACCGTAAGTCGTATTTTTTTCTAGTAAGTATATTATTTAGTATTGTATAAAAATAGCATTGTGAATGCAAAAATCTCAAATTTAAATATTTTATTTTTTACCCTAAAAATGCTCCTAGTATAGTTACTAGTGTACACATACAATCAAAAATTAAAACGGTTAAAAAGTGGGTTTAATTGAAAAAGGTAAGTACATGAGTCGGCAAATATTTTAACTCCAACTTAGGTGAATCCAAGATGAATTTCTCGAAGTACATAACGGTAACAGAGTAACGAGGGCATCTTAATACCCAGCAACTCCGAATTTAGAGTCGGCTGCTCCAAAAGATTGCGTGTCGTGGATTACAAAATTGTAACGATTTAGAGGTATTTAGAACCGGTTGGAAGCAATCATTTTATATGGAGCATTGACGAGACTTCGTTCAGAGTAGGAATTATTGAAGTTAAATCTATTAGTGCTGATAAAGATACTAAAAATCAAAGTGACTAAATTTCTATCAATTTTGAAATAAGCAACTAAATCAAAACTACTAGAGAAGAAGCTAACATTTTAAATAAAAACAAGTTTTTTTCGAAAACTAGTGTATCTCGAACCTCGCATAATTTAAAAAAGTGTTTGATTTACCAAACACGTTGCGCGTTGGTGGCAAAAAAGGATTTTCAAGTTTGAGTTCATTAGCACATAATTCATCAGTGTTAAGTTGAGTCAATGTCAACAGATACGTCATTATTACCATGCAAAAGGCTGTCGATGCGGTTAAAATAATCTTGTGCAAGAATTATTCCTTTACGGCATCGGTTCTGTCTGACCTTAACAAGTGCAATAAATTGTGATTTATGGTTAAACAAATCATTATTTATTGTTCGGTGTTCGATTGTTATTGTTCAACCAATAATGTGATGGCACCGGACATTATTAAGTTATTTTTTTTTATCTTGAATTAAAGAATAGGTCTTCGAATAAGTTTAATGTATTCTATTAAAAATATTTATTCCTAAAATTATTTTTCAAGCTGCCGCGAATATAATTAGAATGATTTAATTGTGCCAAGCCATCAGTTTAGGATGCAATTCACGTGGCCACTGCCTTAAGTGCACAAGGAACTACGTTTTTAGATGTCATGTCTTTTATTGTTCTTTTAATGCGTTTGCGTCATCTTTTATTACTCGGTTTTAAATCCATCTCGAAACATTAAACAAAAGCATGAGTCTAAAAGTATTGCTAACACGAACTTCACGTCTCTTAAATTGTTCTTGATTTGGTGGTTGCACAAGTAGGTAACTCGCTGACCTGAGCTGGTAGGTGCACCAAGAGATACGTTACGCTCCAGTGCGGCACGTGGTATGGGTTTTTCAGTAAATACTAATATGCTTTCATACGATCTCATAATGATACATTCGAAAACATTATTTTATTTTGGTGTCTAGTGATTTCAGTGTTAAATAACCCCATAACTTCCTTGCCTGATAACATTAATTAGCCATGGTACAGTAGTAAATAATAGAGACATCTTACGAAAAATTGTGCACTTAACATAAAATAATGAAATGTAGTATGTTAATTTGGTTTCAGAATGTCGTTTGATAGATTTTCAGATGATGTGCAATTTTCATAATAGGTGTGCAACTGTGAAATTAATTAAATACACAATGAAAACAACAAACCGTACCTACACGGACGATTGAAAAGATAGCATACAAGGGCAATGAATTATAATACCTACCACTTTTATCACGGTATAATCCATTTTGCATACACGTAGAGAAACGCACACATCAAAACATGTCTAGTTGATATTAAAATGTGGTGTTTGTATGTCATTGATATATCAAAACAAAGTTTAGATGCGTTATGCGCCAACATCATGCAATTTAAAACAGCGACAGGTACGGCAGATACACACATTGACATGACATATTACATCAATAGTGGGACAAAAATGAACGCCACCATACGGAATCCCTGTCGTTAGAAAGAGATAAACAGACATAAGTTTCGTCTGATACGCTGCATTCTCATTGGCGCGTCTCGCTCTTTGTAAAAAAATGTCCGATTAGAGTAATACAAAATACGAAAATACATTTTACGGTTAAATACAGTACTTACGTGTGAAATAAAACATTTTTCCGATCTCTGACTGTTGCTGTATTATTTGCACATCGTTTATAGACGCAGGAGGGCATTTTTGATCAGAATGTCACGGTTTTTTAGTGTCTGTCTGACGAGAGTGATGTGTGTTTACGTGTCACGAGCCTGTGCCTGACTAATTGAAAGTCGGGCAATTACCTTACTTTCGTCTTGCCATTGTGGAGTGCGGGTAACGCATCTAAACTTTGTTTTGATATATCAATGTTGTATGTGTTGTATGTTGATATACATTTATCGATGTATTTACAAATCGGGTCCGTTGCCCTCTTGACTACCCAGTGACATTGACGAAGAAATAATGATAACAACAGATAAAGTAACTTCATAAGTTCTATAGGTAATCACAAGTATCTTGAATGATTTCGGTAAAGTTAGAATTTTTATATCAAAGACAGACTACGGATGGATTATATCAATTGATAAGGATCGTTAAACATTTTAATTTTGAATGTAATCTGACTAAAAGTTCAGATTAAGATAATTTCATTGCGATTTATTGACCGTTAAAGGAAAATGGTGTTAGTAGTTATCGAGGTCTAGGTTTGTGTTATCTTCTGCTGTTTCTGGTTTAAACACTGCAGTGCTTAGTGCTCGTAATTAGGGTCAGGGTAAAAGTATGTAATGTGGATTGTGTTTTAAAACACTGCTTTTATTAAAGTTTTAAATGTTGTTTAATTTTGTTGATCTCTTATCAACAGGTGATGATGAAATGTCTGTTAATTTATATTCTATGACATTTTCATTCCCTGATGATGTTTTAATATAAGTATTATGCATGATTTTAACTATTTCAAGAATTTTATCGGTTTAATCGCAATAATAAATACTGGCCGATGGAAGTATAAATAAAACGATAACATCGATAGCTTGATCGAAGTCAATTCATCTACAGACCAAAATACGAGATGACGCAACCTCAAAGTTTAGTGAACGCGCCGCTCCACGCTGTGCCCCAGCGCACGACCGCCGATCTAAGCAGTGTTTTTCAAGGTCTGCGCGCGCACGATCAAGGCCAATTGTGGCGCGAAATCTTAAACGGATGACGGCATTATGGACGGTTAAATTAGGTTCTAATTCCCTTACATTTTAAAAACGTTATTTGGTATTTGAATCGGCTTCTGACTGACACCGCACAAACGATAATAAACTTACTGCCAACCAAATGTGCTTCGGAAAAAATACGGAGTATTGCATAGAGCTTTATAATGTTACTTTCATAGGTAGCTCCTGGTTTTCCTATCAATATCTCTGATATTACACTGAAATCGTAACGTAAAAACGGTACAAAAGCAAAAAAATTAACATTTAAGTACTTACCTACAACTTAAATGTTAATTTTTACATTACCTTGCTGTCACACATACACACAGTCTTGTACTATGACGGGAGGTAACGGATGTTTTTCGTTTGTACCCTCCACACAAAAATTTAAGTTTTTTAAACTGTATTTTTACTTTTTAGGGTACAAACTGTATCATTATGCACAATAAAACTATTTATTTATTTAACAGAAAGCTTACCACAATAATATAACACTGGAGAAACATTTAAAATCACCAAGCAGGCAGCTAAATCAATTGAATGTAGATAATATGAATGATTGAAATTTTGGAGGACATTGGGTCGCCAACGGAATTTTGGAATCAGAATAATTTGCATTGAATTATCACAGTATTGTAGAAAAATAGGGAACCGACTGACCAAGGTTGGGAGACTATTATTACATTGAAATTAAAAAGTTAAAATAATATTTCAAGTTTTATCACGTTTGTGATTTAAATCCAGAATAATTTTATTGTTATATGATAAATTGATAATAACTCGGACTTTTTCAAGATATATTGGGATTTACAAATTCATTTAGAGTTTGAACAAATTGAAAGACAACAAGAGATAAAAGAAGAGATGCAAAACTTATTTGAAGAATGTTTTTTGATGGTAAACTATAGGTTACGTGTGTGTGTTTTTATTGAGATTTAAAGCCGTATCAACGAACTCCGTTTTACTTTAGGCTTAGTAGAAGGTTTTTTATGTAGATTCAACAATGTTGTTAGGTATTAAATTGACGCAGGTGTTCTAAAATGTATAATGCAAGCACTGAGGTATACTCGTATGTATCTACTATAACGTACTAGTTCGGTGAATGCGCAAGTATAATCGAGTAATTTCTATTTGTACGTACCTATTTCAATAGGGATGTTGACTATTTTTTTTATTTTATGTTACAAAAATTACCTCTCAAAAAAAGAAACATTGGTAAAAGAATTAATTCGCTAGCATGAAAACTGCCCGAGATATCACAGTGTGAAATGCACACAAATGGACTCGATCAAAAACGCTCCATACTAATGGCTTGCACGTTATGACGTCACGCCTTGCAAGTTTGTATACAACGCATAGGAAATTTGTTCAGCAGCTATATTAAATATTGTGTTTATCAAAATGGTTTCTTCGACAAATTTGCTATACATTTTAGGGACTAATTAAAGGTATAATTTATTTTAATAAATTTTATACTTTTTAAATGGACTTGTCCACCTAACTTTGAAGGGTCATAAAACAAATAATATGCAATATATAAAACCAAGAGGTATACAAGCTACTCTAAAAGTGTAATATGTTTACGATTTTTATTAGTATTTCGTTATTTTATTCATTAGTCAACATCCCTATTCCATCCAAGGCCCTCAACAGTGACTACGATACGAAAAACAATTAATGTATACATAAGCATCTACTTAGAAACAGACGAAAAGTAAATTGAATCAATTAGAAACGAATCCAATAGAGAAACAATTTCCTTTAGTTATTTGAGCGGCACGGGCTTGGAAACGCTGGAAGACATTTCAGTAATTAACGAAAATTTGTTTATTCTTTACGTGTCGTGTAAATGTTAGAATATTTAGTAAATGTCCATCAGCCATTTTTGATGTCCCCACTGCTGGGGCACAGGCCTTCCTTATGGGTGGTAAGGAGGATGGGCCATAACCCACCACGCGGGCCCAATGCGGGTTGGTGTGTGTTAACAACTGTAAATGCAGCCGGGACCAAGAAGCACGGAGGAAGTGAAGTGAAGTGTAGTGAATACAATTTTAGAAACCCATAATTTGCTGAAAGTATCAATTTAATGGCATTCATGTAATAGTTCACATAGCTTTGAATTTGAAAACAGTTTGGTTAGCATCAAACGAGTATCAAATTCTTATGTTACCAAGGATAATGTGGGTGAATTTTAAACAAATGGCTTTGTATTATGAAATATTCAATCAGCTTGAATTCTTGCAAAAAGACAACAATCAAAAATGTAGGTTTGGCGCTATCAGAGATGTTAAAATGTTTAGGCCATCGTATGTATATTAAATTAAGTCTTCCTGAATTTTTAGATTTTAGCATTCACAATGCTATTTTTATATTAAGTTACTTAATATACCTGAAAAAATATTAGAAAAAATCGACTCACCCGTAGCAGCTCAGACGGGACTCGAACCCGCACCCTTAGGATTCCGGCCCAATGCACTAATAACCAATTATCGCATCCAATTGCGACTCGGTAGCATAGTCCCGTCTGAGTTGCTACGGGCGAGTCGATTTTTTCTAATATTTTTTCAGTTATATTAAGTAACTTAAGTCTTCCTGTTTATTCAACAGCCTATCTGGATCTGGTATCTCCACGTCGTTGTTTTAGTGCAAAATAAAACAAATAACTCAGTGAACCAGTCATGGGAAGTGAATTTGATTTTTTGTTCCATCAGAAGCGCAATTGTAACCGACCACGGATCCGTGATGAGCTTTTTGTTTTTGTCTCACCACTGGAACTAATATGTACCATAATGATTCTACCATCCATCGACCATTTTAATTCGCAAGACGTTGGGTTTGCACGTGTAGGCTAGATAGTTGAGCAGCTTTAATGTAAAATTAAATTTATTATTACTTGAACTGGAAATGTTGAGGTTTGATGAATATAATAATAATACTATACAGTTTGATAGATCACGATTTAATTTCTAGATACAGTAGGTATTTTATTATATTATTGGTACGGTTAAACCTCATTTAAAAATACAATTAATATTAATAAATATTTTTGTGTATTTAAACGTAATGAAATCACTGGTTTTAATACAGTGTAGCAAGTGCTAAGAGCATGATATAATACATATTTTCATAAGCTTCTTAATTATTTTTGCATTTTATTTCTTATATCATTATGCCAAATCAAGAGAATGTACAATACGTAATCAAGTCACCCGCACCCTCAGATGGACTCTCATTATTTTCCATACTAACAAATTTTTAATTTATTCAAAAACCATAAACGCAAATGTTTTAAAACTATCAAAAAGATTTTTCGAAAGATATTGATTTGGAATACTCTAGACAATAACAAGCCTTTTACTTTCATAAAATACTAATAATTGAGATATCTTTTGTATTAAACAATATAACAAAACCCCAACCCCAAGTGATGAATAAATACCATACAATGAGGGAAAATATCCAATGGGGGTAACATTCTGACGATAACGACAATGTTTTTGATAGTGGTATTTTATTATATAAATGATCGAAATTATTATCTATGGAAATGGAAAGCGATATCACTTGTTTTTTTTTAAATTATGATTTTTTATTTTTTCTACAACTTGTACGTCATGTTTATGGTAGAATGTATCATGGACTTATAAAATAACTCATGATCACAATTTATTGATTTATCTAGGTATACACTCTGACAAATAAACAATTTTTTTTTCTTTCTGCCGAAATCGTCAAAATTGTGCATTTGCGTAAGTACTTATTTTTCAGAATCTTATGAGTGTCTCTATAATTAATGTAATAGGGTTCCTTTTATTTAAAACAATATTTTCGTTGTCAGGGTTTTAAAATTGGAGTTTACGACAATCCATTTGGTTTAGCTCTAATTTCGTAGATTGAATAGTGTGTGTTAATCTTGGCTAAGTCATTACCATAGAGTTCGAGTAATCTTACTAATAACTATGTTGAGAGATTTTTTATTTTATGAAGTATCAATTAAATGGAAAGTTATCCTAAACTTTTTTGAATAATTATGAAAAAATAAGTGTTAATAGGTGTAATACTAGTCGTTTTACACACTCTGAACTCTATAGGTAAAGTAGTGAAAACATAAAGATTTTTTTTGATCCATACACAAATTATTCGAACAGAAAAAAAGCAAGGACCTATTTTTTTTAAAGACTGTGAAATCGTCTTCCCTGGTTGATTGATTGATTTATACTTTATTGTACACACAAAAGATTAAAAAGAATCACAAATACAAAGGAGACATACAATTGGCGGCCTTATCACTAAAAAGCGATTTCCTCCAGGCAACCTTACCGTGGTTATCCTACATGAAATAAAAAAAATATGATATTTTTTAGAACCACGCACACGGATACTTGGTGAAAATAATGAAAGAAATAAAGAAATTCATGTATTTTAAAGCCGTGGTCATCGCCAACCTTGTCATCGTAAATTGACGATCACGAAATGAACACGGTAGTCTGTTCTGTTGAGTAAGCCTGCTGGTTCACATAATAAATATTTAGGCCCCTGTCATAGGACAAGAAATATGCGTTATTATTGAAATTCTAATTTTAGGCATTCACAATGCTTTTTTTATATTAAGATAATTTATTAAATAGTAAAAATACTAAAAAAAATTGACTCGCCCGTAGCAGCTGAGCTGAGCTGAGCCCGTCTGAGCTGCTACGGGTGAGTCGATTTTTTCTAGTATTTTTCTTATTAAATTAATGCGTTATTAATTTTAGTATACCTACGTAAGAATTATGGAAGTACGTATGTGAGGTTTTTGGGAACAACGGCCTTCGATTCATCTCATTACGGTATTTTTTTATCTTCGCATTAAGTTACAGAACCGTTAAATTCTCACCTTAGTATAAAGTGCGAAGATAACAAACCAAAAATAAACCTTCGTAGGTAGTAGAGTGTTACATTTCATAACTGCTATGGTGTCCAAAGTTTAGGTTGGCAGTAGCCACGATTTGTTTGACATTTATGTCACTCTAGGTATGTATTTTACTAAAATAAAAATCTTGTCTAAAATATGTGATATTGAGAAATCAGAGTCTAAATCATTCTTTGATGTTATCATATTGAGATTAATTTTGAATCAGTATTGTACGTTGTGAAATGAAAACAAATGGCGTTGCTTTCCTTAATTCATTATATTTCTTAGAATCGCTTTCCTTACGCTTAACGGTAATTCATCGCTTCCTGTCCTGATTTTTTTCGCTGAGGTAGAAACTGGTAAGATTAATAGCTATAAATTAAAAGTAACTTTAAGTTGAACTATATCATCACTTACGCTCTCCAATACAAAAATGTAGCCGGTATTTACCTGTAAACAAAAACAGAATCATATTAAAATTCACGAAGATTGGGACACCTACACAAATCAACACCAAATCCGACATTTCAATTTTAAACATCCAACGACGAGCTAAGCCGATTAAAATATTTTGGATCTGGTTCGGTCAAAGTGGTGCGAGTGCGACGCTAAAATGAGATTTACAAAACTATTTCAAGGTTCGTTTATCAGAACATCACACAATCTAATCCAAAAACGTATATTTTAAAGCCTTTTCAAGCTAGTGATTTAATTTTGTTGGAGGTTTGACTTCCGTCAAAAGTCATTCGTAAATATAAAAGTGAAGCCTTAAAAATAATTCGATACGGCCGAAACAGGATAGGGGTTTTCACGGTCAAGCGGTGAGGCGGAGACCTTGAGAGGCATCGTAATAACAAATATGTGGCTTATGTCGGTATCCTCAGCCAGGCACCTGATCAAACATTTAGGGAGATAAGCTGGGCACTTGATGTGAGACTCAACAGATAACGGCGCCTTCCTGACTCTAAGTCGCCACTCGAGACTTAAAGCATTCAACAGCATTTATCGATAATAATCTAGTCTCGTGTGTTGCTCATACAAGTATTCATGAAACTCCCATTATGAACACAGTCATCTGAAATAATATTAACATAAGGAGAATAAGTGCAAAAGTTTTCAATGCAAGGTCTGACATTTCCAGCGAACTGCTACTGTTAACTGAAGTAGGGCCTTGGTTTACAAAAGGAAACATTCAAGGAGCTCGAGTAAAAATCAAAACATTGGACGTCTTTCTTTTCATATGCAAATGGGCAGCGATTCCTGCACTCGATACATACGAGCTGGAGGAAGCTTATACGTTCGTTCGTGCTAACAAAGAATATTTAAAATATTCAGAAAAGTAGTGACTAAAGAATAGATAGGTATGTCTGGTAATTCGCTAATTTATCTGAAAAATCTAGAACTCTGTTCTGTTTCAAAGGTTCACTTCAAGAAAGTAATATGAAATGCGTTAGTTTCTTTAGTTTGTTAAATGAATGCCTGACCGAAGTGAGACAGTCTTTTTTTATAGCCGGCATTGTATAGGTTGTGTTGTGCGACTGCTTAGTATGCAGCTTGTCTCCATAATGGAGCATAAAAGGTGATACAAAGTAGACATGTAAATAGGTATGAGACGACCGAGATAAATGACGGTCGGTTGGATGCAAAGACCATCACCCTGAACACGCACTGAAGTGTCCGTATGGATTACCGATGCATAGTGGTTAGTGATTGGTGGTTCAACTCGGCGTAAACAATACGGGGAGTGTTGAATGTGTAATAAGCCGACGAAATTTACTATTCCACAGGAAATTTAAGAGTATTTGTTGTACTTTAAAAAATATGTTAGATGGAATTGCAAGATCGTTTTAATAAGTTCGAGAAGCAGGAATCGACGTTCTTTTGTATGCAGTGCAGATCGAAGCCGAACCAACACAGCCATAGTTAAAATTTCAATAGCCTAAAGCGATTGAGGTGGTCGGCACGTGTAACTTTTTGTGCAAAACTCCTTGGAATTTTTTGATACTGCGGCGTAAAAGGTTCGGGTTGAATATCTTATATTATGCAACATTTTAATGGGTTGATGCTTGGTTGATCCCATAGAATTTGTAAGGATTATGCTGTCGAGCTAATAACATGCCCATCAAACTATCGGTGATTTGAATTTACAAAAAAGTGAGTGGTGTTTTGATATTTTTTAAGATCAACATTTATAATATAATTTATATACATATATGGAACCATTCATATTTTTTTAACCGATGTGTTTGAATGGACGTAAAATTATAGTGAGACGTGTAAAAGCGAATGTTTCTTCGTTACCGATGGCGACGTCTCATCGTTGGAGGCAGAGAGTGAAGCAGTTGTGGGCCGCGTCGGCAACTTTCTATGCGACCTCGAAATGCTGCATTCACTTTCCTCACGACTCGACACCGGTTACGCAACCGACACCACGACATACATGTTACCGCGACTGTCGTCGACATCGAGTTTAGCGTCTTGTGGGTACCACCATTTGACAATGAAGTGGTCAAACCGCTCATTAATGAGCACTTAACAGGATATTTGCTCAGCAAATATAAGCTGTCTATGGATTATTACATTACGTTTGGTGCTACAGACTAAAATTTAACAGGAATGTGGATTGGAAGGAGTTAAAAAATAAGTTTGCAATTTATACGAGGGGCAGATAAAAACGCCAGGTGCCGCGCCTCTTGCGTCCAAGGTCAGCGTTTCCTAGAGCTGCATATAGGTTTCTTTTTATTCGTTGCATGTTCCTTTGGTTGGCTGGACTCGCGTGCGGTGCGACCAAACCAGTTTTGATGCAGTTCTCCATTCCGCCCGTAAGGCAGAACGTCCATTACGATACAGTTTTTATTTCTCCATTTTAATGGAAGCTTTCCAGTTATAGAGTATGCTTAGCTTTTCAATACAGAGTTTGCAAGTCTGAGACTTCAATTCCGTTGATTACACGTTAATTAAAATCGGCAAATATCATTTCATTGGAGAAAATAATAATCTTTTCACTACTTATAGAAAATTAGTTAAATAAGTTTTATTGCGGTAATCAAAAAGCAATGGCTGCAATACTATAAAATAATTAATTAGTCTGGTATCGTGAGAGTTGAGCCTAAAACTGCAAAACTGGAAGGGCAATGAGAGCAAAACAAAGGGGACGGGCATCAAATTTGGCTGTTTCTTAGAAGCCTTCGACAACTGCAAACCGAGCTAGCAGGAAGTGGGGACGGACTTAGTTTATGTAACCCAATCACCTGCCTTGTTCAAGGTCTGCTCCAACAATTTGGGAAAAAATCAAGGCCATACAAGACAAAATGCGAGCCCAGACCACACTTATTATATCTAACCCTTCCAAAGAGATCCTACAGCAGGATGTTGCATAAGCTTTGTTGTTTTGTTATTCTCCATGCAGCGCAGCGTCGCATTTTTGATTAGTTTTTTGTGCACTCATGTCTTGGGCGTCTTATTTTACTCTCAGACGAGCTCAGGTATCAAGCTAACTACTCGGAAAGCTTTGCAACTGTTTTAAGCAGTCTGGATTTGAAGTAATTTCTAATAAGGATAATATAGGGTAAGTAAACTTCTTAATTAGGAAACAAAAACGTGGGAGAGTGTAACAAAGTGTACAACGTAAAAAAGTAATTTGAAGTAAGTACTTAAACTAGATCGATTATAGAGTAAATGAGTGAGTTAATTTATAAACAATTCAATAAGTACTTTTAAGATTTGGAAGAGTTTATACTTTTGAGGCAAATAATGGGACGATGGCACTTCTTTACTTCCCTCAAAATAAATAAAGGAAACATGGAAATTCTCCTTTCATATTTAAATTATTCAATTCACATGTAGTCACGAGCGCACCAAGTTTGTTGAGATCATCAAACTATTGATGTTCCCACGTCGCCGCCTCGAGTCTTCGTGAGACATACTTAATAACCTTAAAAGTGTGAAAGCGCATCGTTTTTCCTGAGAACTTTAGCTATTCACTGAGACTTTTAAAAATTTCGAGCTTTTCGTCGCTGGTGTGGAGTGGGTGCCGAGGGAAGGAAACTTTCAGACTAAATGACCTGAATAGAAATTGATACACCACCGCAAAGATCTAAAAGGTATCTCAACTAAGATCAGGCAGACTTAAAAGTATTTTTCCAAGAAAAGACTCTTTCAAAGTCAAATTCGTTGTGCAAAGGAACAAAATTTAAAGTCATTCATAAGCATTTGAACAGGGCGTTTGAATTGACAGAATACATTTAAAAATGAACCCATATGAGGAACTCTGTAAAAAAAACTTCACCGGGGGATTTCCGAAGCGAGAATTTTTGGGTGAACCTAAAAAGGGCATCATCCCCTGCATTGCGGGACGCGCGTTGCTATTGGCAACGCGTTCTATCATTGTGCCATTCAATTTATTGTTCTCCGTTCTCTCATACAGAATCTGTTACAATAGTTTTAAATAGACGTGATCAAAGAATTCAAGCTATGCTGTTGACATTATTTGAATGATTTGGGGCTCGAGTGTGATTTATCATCAGCTGCATTAGTGAATCAGCTGGACGAGTTACCATTAGCTTCTCTATTTTCTTTTTAAGAATTATCGTCCTTCAGAAACCTAGGACTGTTTTTATGAGACGTAAACGGAAAGTTTTATACGTTTCCTTTTTTAAAGCATCGTTAAACTCAGAATTCCTTTTGACTATGTTTATTATGACGTAGTCTGATTATGTTTTTGTTAGACCTATGGATGCATATGTTAGCCTGATGAGGCTCAAAAACTTTTATTAAGTATTTTACTATATCACAGAATAAATAATAAAATACAAAACCGAAAGCGATCACACTGTGCATTAATTAGATGAGTAAGAAGCTAAATACGAGTACCATTTCTTGTGGTAGATTTATAATTGTATAACACTGAAGTATAAAGTATAACGTATTGTATAAAAACAAATACTTTAAGTACTTCACCATAGGTACGCAGGTGCAGAGATATAGCGCGTGCGGGGAATATAACATCATCAATGGGTGGTATTTTCGAAATAGCCTTTTGTATAGAACATAATATTTAACCTTTTGGACGATCGATTCTGTGCTTTGGTGTAAAATGAACTGACGATATGAAATGAAGTTTGGCCGGCAAACGATCTTCTGAAATATTATTTTCTTACTTACTATGTATGTTTTTCTACATACATGTATGTGGGTAATGGAGATTCCAAGATGCTGATAATCTACAAGTATAATGCGCCTGCGCCTTCAACCATAATATTTTTCAAAAGATCTCTATGAATTATTTATTCCTCGCTTAGACACCATTACAATTATTTCTTTTCTACTCGAAGGAACAGCTCTTGAATAATAAAAGGTTGGCACTCAGCATAAGTAAAGTCATGGTGGAACATAGACCATCGTTTAATTTAAACTTATTTTTTGCTTTCAACGATTACATTAATGCTACTTTTTAATATAAAACTTTTTTTTTACCTAAAAAATTCTCGGAATTTAAGATAAATCTTTCTTTCTTTCCTCCGTTTAAGAACTCGTATTTACGAATTATGAAAGGATTGGAATTCCAACAGATTTTACGACCTCCTTCGTGTAATAAAGCTCACTAAAACCTTGATCTTTATCCTGGCCTTAAGCTTGAGCAAAATGTTCGATTCCTTCGCCTTTCACCGTGTCGCCAAAGAGTTGGATGTAAACAGCCCGGGTGAATGACCCGGGTTCAACTTGACACATTTTTGGTTGGCCCAATTTTGCGGGATCACCGACCTCGCTTGCGCAACGGGAAGCTTACCGACTGCTGATTTGAATAGTGAGTTTTTGTAGTATTTTAACACAAATCCAAATTAAAATAACATTAAGTAGGTAAATGGTGCTTAAATTCCTAAAAAAATTAAGTAGGTAGTAAGTATTAGAGTGTTTACATGAATTACAAACTTGAATAGAATATTTTAAAGGAGTTTTATTTTAATAGAACAGTAATATTAAGTGTAGATAATAGTTAGGTACATGAAATAAACATGCATGAAATAAAATTACTTGTAAAGTAGAAACTATTTCAGTTATTAATAGAAAAAGATTTTTATAATGTTTTACCAGAAGTTTTTAGGGCCTATGGTCTAGTATTTTTAGAAGGTATCACTACATGCCCTCGTAGTCATTCGTAACACTTTTAGCAGTTTTGCTTTCTACTTCTAGCAGTGACTACGAGGGAATGTAACGATACCGTCTAAAAATACTAGACTGTGGGCCCTAAAAATTCCACGTAAAATATTATTAAAATTGTGTATTAGAATTATAATTCAAGTAAAATTCACTGCGGCGCCACTTTCGCTCAGGGTGCCACCTTAAACGAAATATTTTTAAATAACAGTTTAAATTTAGAAGGAAGACGTATGACAACTGTCAAAAGTTGTTTACTAAATAGGACAAGTAAGGATAACCAGACATAGAGATGTCCATTCTTTAAAAAATAAACTGTTTCTAAAAGTGATAACCCGTTCTAATCAGAAGCATATAGTTCACACAAAAAAGAGGTCGATCAACTCAAACTTGGAAGTATTAAGAAAAAAAATGATGCCCCAACATTCGAGAAAGTGGTATACGACAAAAACATAAAGGTTCTGTTAAGGTGCAGCGTCCTCCCAAGTAACATTTAGGCGCTAAAGTAAGAGTTATAATAAGTCTATAAAAGCGCTAACTAGATTCTAAAGTGGTTTATGGGTGTTACAAATTGGTGTTAGAGCTTGCTCTAACCCTACTTTAACCCCGAATTAGGCACAATTTTTATATTACTTAAGGTTGTACAATGACGGTATACAAGAGTTATGGTAATTGGCTAAGAGGTACAATCAATGCTATAAGAGAGTTATGATAGCGGTAACAGGATCTCTTAGCTATACAAGAGGGGTAAACAAGCGAAAATTAACTTTGTTGGCGGTAAAATGGCAAAAATGGTTTTATATTACCTCTATGGGTGCTAAGCGGGCTACAGGAAGGCATCAACTGACTCCTTAAGCGATACAGTAGAGATATAAAGGCGTTAACTATATTTTCAAGCGCTAAAAGGGAGGTAAATAGGTGATTTGTAACGGTCTGAACGCTATTCAAGATCCACAAAGGCGATAAAGGTCTCTCCCGCAAAAGTTTTTGTTACCCGGAAAATATATTTTCTAATTTTGCGATCTAACAATAAATAATATTATTTTCAATGGCTATATAGGTAGTCGGTAACCTCAAGATGATTTATATTAAATAAAAAAAAGTGAAATTGTTTTATGGTGCGAAAGGAAGCGTATTTTTGCTGCGAAGGTAAGTACACTGTGAATAAGTTACATATTTATTGGTAAATAATTCGAGCGCCCGCTGTATGTTGTCTATTTACTGAAAACAAATGTTTTGTCTAATATGGAGTGACACATTTTTCTTGTAAAAAAGTACTAAAACATTGCCTTATTGATCTTATAATACTATACTAGTAATATAAATACATACTAAAGCAAAATACTTCATGGAAACCTTGTAAATAATTATTTGTTTTAATAACCATAATCTAATATTTCATTATCCCAACATGGCGAGCAAACGAATTTAGAGATCCGTAGTGCTCAAAACTTTAAACCATGTATACCTACCTATTGATGTTATTTTTTACCTGATCACTGTTTTGGACGAGTAGAATACAAAGAAGTAGGTAGATATAAATTATTATATTGTTTTAACAATTAATATTATATTATGATTTAAATACAATATTAGGTTTATAAACCTGACTATAAGACTATTAAATATCGTGTTTGTTTACAGATTAGACCAAAGTGCCATATTCTCGGCTTTATATCTCATCTCGCTCACACGCGCAGCCAGCCAATGAATGTGCAAGTAAGTATCTACTTATCTAAATTAGTCAAAACAAAAACAAAATTTGTAAACAAAAGAACGAATTTCTTTAAAAAGTTAGGTATGCATGATGTCGAGTTTATTGCGGGCTAGGATAACAAAGCGACAAAAGAACGTACTGCTGCGCAGGTTTTACTAATTTTAACAACTTAAAAGGTACTTTTTATTACTTAATTGTGTCGTTCTTGAGAGTGGGTGTGATGCTATGTAGAGTGTATCATTGTATGGTAGACAAGCTAAACAAACCAAAGTTAATTGATTTCGACGCTTTAGAGAGTTTGTCGTTAAATCGAGTGACGTTATATAGAGTTTACACTGTATATAAAAATGTTGACTGGTCATACTTCTAGAAGATCTGCAAAGCTGAAATTTGGCATTTAGCTAGACGTTAATATAAAAGTAATAAAAAAATGAAAATTGTAAATTGGCAAGTGCGAGTCAGGTTTTAGTCTATAATGCTTAACCTTGCCGAGAGAGGGCGCTAGGAGTCTCGTTATTCGTTTGTGCGTCTGACTTTTAAATTTAGGAAATGTTTTGGGGGTAGCGAGAGAAACGTATCAGACTCGCGACCGTTACTCGGGCTGATCGACATCTACATTTTTGGTGGGATATTACTTACTTCTTCAATTCAGGAGTGGTAACTTTTCAGTTTTATTTGCTGTGATTTATACTTAATTTTTTGTTTTCAGTATGCTGATGCTGACCAACTGCCGCCCTCCGTATTTCCAGAAACTCACAATGTATCATATCATCAGTTATAGCTCATGGGTCAACCTAAACCGAATCTTCACAAATAATTTTGACGTCTCAAGATAATGAAATATTGGGAACCTTCTGTGTGGTGAATGAAAGCCAACCAGGCATTTCCGGTGCTACTCAAGAAAGTAGCACAATAAATAATACATTGAATGCTATTAGTGTCGCACTCGAGCAACAAAATAAAATGATAAACACAATATCAGATAATCAAAAAAAAATTATGCTCAAGATGGCAAGTATTTCTGTCCAAATTGATAATATACAATTGCAACTCAACGACCACAATGCAACTAAAGTTGTTTCTGTGGGGTCATCAAAATTCCGTGCTGAAAATAAAGCAATTAATTTCACACCAATTGCCAATATCGAAGAATTAAAAAATATGGAAAAGGAACTCTCTGAAAAAACGGCTAGAGAGCAGTTAAAAGAAACTTATTCTATAGTGTGCTCTGGTGGAAAGGGCATCAACTGTGCCTATACCCTAATAGATATAATGTTCACACGTGATTTTCTATGCCAGTGTTCCTGGAGTGGTAGCAGTCGTTCTGATGGCATTAAAATCAGTTTGAAATGCTACAAAAATATAGTTTCATTTTTTTGGGAAATGATATTTTTTTGGGATTGCACTTATACGATGAAACAAAACGAAGAATTTTTCAAAGGCGTATTGAAGAATGCAAATAAAAGAAAAAATGCGAAACTTGAGAGGGCATCAACTACACGAAAACGTATAAAACTTACAAAAAACGCAAAAAAAATGAAAACCCAAAAGTACAAGAAGATGAAGAGATAGTAGAAAATAACAATATTGAAAATGAGGCAAATTCCAGCGCAGAAGAAGAAGGAAAAGAAAAGGAAAACATAGGTGAAGGTAACCATGAAAACAATAATAACGCCCTGAACAATTCCACTATTACCACCGCAGCAGATAATAACGCCCAGAACAATTCAACTATTACCACCGCAGCAGATAATAAGGCCCAGAACAATTCCACTATTACCACCGCAGCAGATAATAAGGCCCAGAACAATTCCACCAATATGAAAGTTGTAACAGAAGATGTTATATCTTACTTCTCATAATAATGCTCAATTATTAAATTTTGTTGTTCAGAAAGTACTTCGACCAACTTAAAGAAAAGCTCACTCCCTCCCTAGAGTGACTCCCTAAAGTGACTTTCCAGATAAAATAATCTCCATTGTGAAAGAGTTACCGTTTGTGAACTTTTGAATATTGTAGTTTTTTTTTATTTGGAACGAAGGCCCGCCTCTTTTTGTTTATCGAGGTACTTTCTGGCCACTACCGTCTTTATTTGTATTTTCTAATTATTTACTCTATCATTGTGATTATCAACTTGATGTTGATAGGAAGAATATCATTAGATTGGTTTTTGTTATTTTTATATTTTTATTTAAAATATGCCATACTATAAATTTATTATAAATCTACAGTTTGGCGTGTTCGTTCTAGGCAAAGAGCTCGCTAAATATAGCAAGCTCTTCGCCTAGAACTAAATAAGAAGGCTGAAAAAACCTCATTTTGGCGGCAAGAGTCAAATCTTATCGCAACCGATTAAAAAGTTAAATATAACACTTGATTTGTATTTTATACAATAGATCAATTGCGATTAGTTTCAACTTTTTTTGTTAAAATGATGACTTTTTGTTTCAAGCAACTTATAATATTACATTACTTTAAGGTCGTAGCGTTGGTTAATTATAAAGAAAAAGTTAGTTGTGACCTCTTATTTGACTAGTAGTGATGAGGATAGGGCACGAAATCACACATTCACTTCAATATCGTACAAAGTTTTAATGTCAACTAACTACAAGCATTTGTTTACAAAAAGCTGTCACTGAAATTTAGAATTTAGAAGAAAAACCAAAAAAGAATCCAAAAAGGCTGTAGCTAGTGCTGGTCGGCAACATGGCCCCCGACGGTGTGAAGCACCCAAAATTAGTGGGCACCGACGAGCAGCGCTACTTTGCGAGTGGGTCTGCGCAGCACACCCCCTTTAGTCTGAACATCCACCACGCGGACGATCCCGTCTTTTCCCGGGTAGGTGGCTTGGATGCGACCACGCGGCCAGCAGCTTCTGGGCAGCGTTCCGTCGGCGATGAACACAAGATCACCCACGTTTAATCTCACGTTATTGGACGCCGCAGGCCCTTTCCGAGGCACTAACGTAGGCAGGTACTCTTTAACAAAGCGCTGCCAAAAGTGATCAGCGAGTCGCTGCGCCTTCCTCCAGTTAGCTCGTCGTGACAGGTCAGCGTCATCGAATTTTGCTAGGGGTAAGTCATTGCTGGACGTGCCCAACAGGAACGAGAAAGGTGTTAAAGCTTGGTCTGAATCTGCCTCAACTGATACATGCGTGAGAGGCCTGGAGTTGACGATGCATTCTGCCTCCATCAACAAAGTGTGCAATACCTCTTCCTTCGGCGAGCGTTCCTTGAGCGTCACTTGGATGGTATTCTTCACTGACCGGACCAGTCGTTCCCAGCAGCCCCCCATGAACGGCGCAGAGGGTGGAATGAAATGCCACTCTATCTTCCTGTTGGAGCAAAAATCGTAAAGATCTGGCAACATTTTGGCTGCCCCGACGAAAGAGGTTCCGTTGTCGGAGTATATTCGCGCTGGGCACCCTCGTCTAGCAACAAAGCGCCGAAGAGCCATTAAGGCGGAGTCCGAAGAAAGACTCTCGACTATCTCGAGGTGAACTGCTCTAATGGTGAGGCACGTAAACAGGGCGATCCATCTCTTTGCCGTGCGCCTGCAGATTGTCACAGTTAGGGGACCGAAGTAGTCCAGTCCTACGTGAGTGAAGGGCCGCTGAGAGTGCGCTAATCTAGCGTCTGGCAAGTCACCTAGTGGTGGAAACACAGGTTTGGTCTTCCGGTTGCGACAAACTTGACATCTCTGCGCCTCGCTTCTGACTGCCGGTCTTAAACCAAGGATGTAAAACCTCCGACGAAGCTCATTCACCACCAGCTCGTTGTTACCGTGAGCATATTTTATATGATAGAAGTGAATAATCAATCTGGTGATAGGGTGTTTACCATCTAAAATTATCGGGTGTGATTCGACGTCTTCAGAGGCAGCAGTTCGGCCGGACAGATGCAGTAGACGATCTTCTCCGATGAAGAGAGCAAGGTTCTTAAGCCTACTATCGGATAAAATGGGGCGTGCTGCTTGGACGCGAATCAGTTCCTCAGAAAATGAGTCTAATTGAATTTTGAGAAGAAGATGTACTTCGGCAAATTTCAAGTCCTCGGCAGAGAGTAAGAGGAATTTATTACAATCTCTAAGTGAAATTAAATTTTGGCGTAATGTTGGCCGAAACATTTTCGTGCATTGGTGAGCTCGGGCTGTCGCGCGTAAGAGACGCATCCACCTACTGAAGCGTTGGTGGTCGGCAACTACCGGTGAAGGTAAGTTACGCCGTTGCTCTAGGGTTATATGTCCCACCGATTCGGAATTTGTCCTTAGTTCCTCGGTAACCGGAGGGACATTGATAAGTGGTTCATGGGGCCAGTCCGACTGGGGAAGTAATAGGAACGGAGGGCCACTGAACCACCGAGATGATGATGTTAATGATGTCTCACGAGTAGCGTCGTCTGCGACGTTCAAAGCTGTGGGGACGTACTTCCAATCCTGTATGTTCGTCGTTTCGGCGATTTCCCCCACGCGAAAAGATACGAAAGCTTTGAACGTACAGGCGTCACTCTGAATCCACCTTAAGACAGTTAAGGAGTCCGACCAATAGAAAGTTTGGTCGGGCTTCCGTCTGTGAGCGTCAATTATGTATGCGCTAAAACGTGAAGCGATTAAGGCTGCCTGAAGTTCCAATCTAGGAACAGAGACAGGCTTGAGTGGAGCTAGACGACCTTTTCCCCCGATTAACGACAAGTGTACACTTTGGTCGGCGAGAGTGAATCGCCAAAAGGCCCCACATGCGTATGCTCGTTCGCTCGCGTCTGCAAAAACGTGAAGCTGCAAATTTACGATATCTCGCGTTTCGGGCATATAGCAACGAGGGATAGAAATTTCGTTCAATGTCTTTATTTCGTGGAACCAGGTTTTCCATTGCTCAATAAGTGCACTTGGCAACTCGTCGTCCCAGTTAATGCCCATTCTCCACGTCCTCTGAAATAACACACGACCTTTCATAATGATCGGAAGTAGGAAACCAAACGGATCATAAATAGACATTAACAAAGACAAGACAGAGCGTTTGCAAAATTTTACAGGTAATTTAGGAAGAGATTTCACGAAATAAAGTTTATCTTCCTTGACGTTCCAAGTAAGGCCAAGAACACGGATTTGAGATGGGGATGACGGCCCTAGACCTACCTCGGTAGCATCACTTGCGTGCAGCTCGGAGGGGATTAGCGCCAGCGCTTCCTTTCGATTAGATACCCACGAGCGCATTTCAAAGTGAGCTGCCTTATGAATCGAAACTATCTCTAAAGCTTGTTGGGCAGCTTCGCTGGTACTGTCAAAACTTCCCAGGTAGTCATCCATATAATGGTCTTCGATGATAGCCCTGACGGCCTCAGGGTGTTGCGCTTGGAAGCGAAGGGCATTGTGGTTTTTAACCCATAAAGCGGTGCACGGACTTGATGCAGCGCCAAATATCATCGAAGACATTCGGTATTCTAATATTGGTGATCCTGGGTTATCCCTCCAAAGGAAACGCTGAGCATCTCTATCCTCGGGTCTGATCTTAACTTGCGGAAACATTTCCCTGATGTCCCCGGTTAGTGCGATTGGCCCCTCCCTGAAACGCATGGCTATGGCCAGCAAGGGTTGAAGCAGATCTGGCCCCGTCAAGAGTAAGGAGTTGAGGCTGACGCCCGCGCATTTTGCTGCCGCGTCGTGGACGACGCGCAGTTTTTTCTTATGGGGATGGATGACACCAAAATGCGGAAGATACCACAAGACATTGCCTACCGGTTTCGACTCGGAACAAAGTTCGGCATACCCCTTGTCGATGACACCTCGCACATTTGCCCTATAAGCTTCCGCGTACAAGCTGTCCTTGGCCATCTTGCGTTCTAGGCTAGTGAAGCGGGACAAGGCCAGCTCACGACTGTTTGGGATACGCGAGATGTCATCGCGCCATAGGAGTCCCGTTTCAAACATGCCGGAGTCAAGAAGCCTTGTAGTGGTCTCTAAAATATGAATGGCGCGCTTGTCGTTCGAATTTTGATGCGCCACTTGCGCTATGCCTATTGAATCCATCTTGAAATAATTTTTCAAGATGGAGTCAAGATCACTTGGTTCGGAATCTGTATGATATGACGTTTCGATATTGGTGATATGGTTGCAAGTGTGATGCGAGTGGGGCAGATGACCAAACAAAACCCAGCCCAACGACGTTAAAGCTGCGGCTGGTTGACAACGGGAACCTTGACGGACAGCTTGCGGCAACATTAGGTGCCAGTTGTCTGCTCCAATCAACAGTGTGGGCTTTGCTTGGTCATAGCCGATAAAATGTACAATGTCGGTCAAATGATTAAATTGCGTAATGTCACTAAAGGTAGCAGACTGACTTTTAATATTTAAGTCTGGTATAGTTCGTGCCACAATTTCGTAAGTGTTCGAGCTATACTTGCCTTTAATCTGTAAAGTTACACTACTTGTCTCAGTTTTTTTACTCAGCCCACCAATACAGTTTATTTCGATCGCGTGTTTAGTACCCGCGGCAGCTACTGAATCAGCTACGGATTGATCTAAAAGCGTCACGGAACTACCATCGTCAAGAAGGGCGAATGTATCAATATTACCTTTTGGCCCGGTAATAGTGACCGCTACCATTTTAAGAAGTGGCTTAAGTGATACAGAAACAGTAGGCATTGAGTTATGCGCGATAGTGACAGGCTGTGAATTATCTAAAATATTAGGATCAGTTTTAGAGCAGGACCCTTCTGCATTTGACTGTACACAAGTGTCTGTTGACGACGACGGTACGGCGACATAAGCCGATGCTGACTTTGCATTACGGTGTAACAGTGTATGGTGTCGCTTATGAGGATAGGGCACGAAATCACACATTCACTTCAATATCGTACAAAGTTTTAATGTCAACTAACTACAAGCATTTGTTTGTTTTTACAAAAAAGCTGTCACTGAAATTTAGAATTTAGAAGAAAAACCAAAAAAGAATCCAAAAAGGCTGTAGCTAGTGCTGGTCGGCAACATGGCCCCCGACGGTGTGAAGCACCCAAAATTAGTGGGCACCGACGAGCAGCGCTACTTTGCGAGTGGGTCTGCGCAGCACACCCCCTTTAGTCTGAACATCCACCACGCGGACGATCCCGTCTTTTCCCGGGTAGATGGCTTGGATGCGACCACGCGGCCAGCAGCTTCTGGGCAGCGTTCCGTCGGCGATGAACACAAGATCACCCACGTTTAATCTCACGTTATTGGACGCCGCAGGCCCTTTCCGAGGCACTAACGTAGGCAGGTACTCTTTAACAAAGCGCTGCCAAAAGTGATCAGCGAGTCGCTGCGCCTTCCTCCAGTTAGCTCGTCGTGACAGGTCAGCGTCATCGAATTTTGCTAGGGGTAAGTCATTGCTGGACGTGCCCAACAGGAACGAGAAAGGTGTTAAAGCTTGGTCTGAATCTGCCTCAACTGATACATGCGTGAGAGGCCTGGAGTTGACGATGCATTCTGCCTCCATCAACAAAGATGGCTCTTCGGCGCTTTGTTGCTAGACGAGGGTGCCCAGCGCGAATATACTCCGACAACGGAACCTCTTTCGTCGGGGCAGCCAAAATGTTGCCAGATCTTTACGATTTTTGCTCCAACAGGAAGATAGAGTGGCATTTCATTCCACCCTCTGCGCCGTTCATGGGGGGCTGCTGGGAACGACTGGTCCGGTCAGTGAAGAATACCATCCAAGTGACGCTCAAGGAACGCTCGCCGAAGGAAGAGGTATTGCACACTTTGTTGATGGAGGCAGAATGCATCGTCAACTCCAGGCCTCTCACGCATGTATCAGTTGAGGCAGATTCAGACCAAGCTTTAACACCTTTCTCGTTCCTGTTGGGCACGTCCAGCAATGACTTACCCCTAGCAAAATTCGATGACGCTGACCTGTCACGACGAGCTAACTGGAGGAAGGCGCAGCGACTCGCTGATCACTTTTGGCAGCGCTTTGTTAAAGAGTACCTGCCTACGTTAGTGCCTCGGAAAGGGCCTGCGGCGTCCAATAACGTGAGATTAAACGTGGGTGATCTTGTGTTCATCGCCGACGGAACGCTGCCCAGAAGCTGCTGGCCGCGTGGTCGCATCCAAGCCATCTACCCGGGAAAAGACGGGATCGTCCGCGTGGTGGATGTTCAGACTAAAGGGGGTGTGCTGCGCAGACCCACTCGCAAAGTAGCGCTGCTCGTCGGTGCCCACTAATTTTGGGTGCTTCACACCGTCGGGGGCCATGTTGCCGACCAGCACTAGCTACAGCCTTTTTGGATTCTTTTTTGGTTTTTCTTCTAAATTCTAAATTTCAGTGACAGCTTTTTTGTAAAAACAAACAAATGCTTGTAGTTAGTTGTCATTAAAAACTTTGTACGATATTGAAGTGAATGTGTGATTTCGTGCCCTATCCTCAACATTCCAAAAAAGAATCCAAAAAGGCTGTAGCTAGTGCTGGTCGGCAACATGGCCCCCGACGGTGTGAAGCACCCAAAATTAGTGGGCACCGACGAGCAGCGCTACTTTGCGAGTGGGTCTGCGCAGCACACCCCCTTTAGTCTGAACATCCACCACGCGGACGATCCCGTCTTTTCCCGGGTAGGTGGCTTGGATGCGACCACGCGGCCAGCAGCTTCTGGGCAGCGTTCCGTCGGCGATGAACACAAGATCACCCACGTTTAATCTCACGTTATTGGACGCCGCAGGCCCTTTCCGAGGCACTAACGTAGGCAGGTACTCTTTAACAAAGCGCTGCCAAAAGTGATCAGCGAGTCGCTGCGCCTTCCTCCAGTTAGCTCGTCGTGACAGGTCAGCGTCATCGAATTTTGCTAGGGGTAAGTCATTGCTGGACGTGCCCAACAGGAACGAGAAAGGTGTTAAAGCTTGGTCTGAATCTGCCTCAACTGATACATGCGTGAGAGGCCTGGAGTTGACGATGCATTCTGCCTCCATCAACAAAGTGTGCAATACCTCTTCCTTCGGCGAGCGTTCCTTGAGCGTCACTTGGATGGTATTCTTCACTGACCGGACCAGTCGTTCCCAGCAGCCCCCCATGAACGGCGCAGAGGGTGGAATGAAATGCCACTCTATCTTCCTGTTGGAGCAAAAATCGTAAAGATCTGGCAACATTTTGGCTGCCCCGACGAAAGAGGTTCCGTTGTCGGAGTATATTCGCGCTGGGCACCCTCGTCTAGCAACAAAGCGCCGAAGAGCCATTAAGGCGGAGTCCGAAGAAAGACTCTCGACTATCTCGAGGTGAACTGCTCTAATGGTGAGGCACGTAAACAGGGCGATCCATCTCTTTGCCGTGCGCCTGCAGATTGTCACAGTTAGGGGACCGAAGTAGTCCAGTCCTACGTGAGTGAAGGGCCGCTGAGAGTGCGCTAATCTAGCGTCTGGCAAGTCACCTAGTGGTGGAAACACAGGTTTGGTCTTCCGGTTGCGACAAACTTGACATCTCTGCGCCTCGCTTCTGACTGCCGGTCTTAAACCAAGGATGTAAAACCTCCGACGAAGCTCATTCACCACCAGCTCGTTGTTACCGTGAGCATATTTTATATGATAGAAGTGAATAATCAATCTGGTGATAGGGTGTTTACCATCTAAAATTATCGGGTGTGATTCGACGTCTTCAGAGGCAGCAGTTCGGCCGGACAGATGCAGTAGACGATCTTCTCCGATGAAGAGAGCAAGGTTCTTAAGCCTACTATCGGATAAAATGGGGCGTGCTGCTTGGACGCGAATCAGTTCCTCAGAAAATGAGTCTAATTGAATTTTGAGAAGAAGATGTACTTCGGCAAATTTCAAGTCCTCGGCAGAGAGTAAGAGGAATTTATTACAATCTCTAAGTGAAATTAAATTTTGGCGTAATGTTGGCCGAAACATTTTCGTGCATTGGTGAGCTCGGGCTGTCGCGCGTAAGAGACGCATCCACCTACTGAAGCGTTGGTGGTCGGCAACTACCGGTGAAGGTAAGTTACGCCGTTGCTCTAGGGTTATATGTCCCACCGATTCGGAATTTGTCCTTAGTTCCTCGGTAACCGGAGGGACATTGATAAGTGGTTCATGGGGCCAGTCCGACTGGGGAAGTAATAGGAACGGAGGGCCACTGAACCACCGAGATGATGATGTTAATGATGTCTCACGAGTAGCGTCGTCTGCGACGTTCAAAGCTGTGGGGACGTACTTCCAATCCTGTATGTTCGTCGTTTCGGCGATTTCCCCCACGCGAAAAGATACGAAAGCTTTGAACGTACAGGCGTCACTCTGAATCCACCTTAAGACAGTTAAGGAGTCCGACCAATAGAAAGTTTGGTCGGGCTTCCGTCTGTGAGCGTCAATTATGTATGCGCTAAAACGTGAAGCGATTAAGGCTGCCTGAAGTTCCAATCTAGGAACAGAGACAGGCTTGAGTGGAGCTAGACGACCTTTTCCCCCGATTAACGACAAGTGTACACTTTGGTCGGCGAGAGTGAATCGCCAAAAGGCCCCACATGCGTATGCTCGTTCGCTCGCGTCTGCAAAAACGTGAAGCTGCAAATTTACGATATCTCGCGTTTCGGGCATATAGCAACGAGGGATAGAAATTTCGTTCAATGTCTTTATTTCGTGGAACCAGGTTTTCCATTGCTCAATAAGTGCACTTGGCAACTCGTCGTCCCAGTTAATGCCCATTCTCCACGTCCTCTGAAATAACACACGACCTTTCATAATGATCGGAAGTAGGAAACCAAACGGATCATAAATAGACATTAACAAAGACAAGACAGAGCGTTTGCAAAATTTTACAGGTAATTTAGGAAGAGATTTCACGAAATAAAGTTTATCTTCCTTGACGTTCCAAGTAAGGCCAAGAACACGGATTTGAGATGGGGATGACGGCCCTAGACCTACCTCGGTAGCATCACTTGCGTGCAGCTCGGAGGGGATTAGCGCCAGCGCTTCCTTTCGATTAGATACCCACGAGCGCATTTCAAAGTGAGCTGCCTTATGAATCGAAACTATCTCTAAAGCTTGTTGGGCAGCTTCGCTCTACTTATACTTACCTTCTGACACCAATGATGAGGATAGGGCACGAAATCACACATTCACTTCAATATCGTACAAAGTTTTAATGTCAACTAACTACAAGCATTTGTTTACAAAAAGCTGTCACTGAAATTTAGAATTTAGAAGAAAAACCAAAAAAGAATCCAAAAAGGCTGTAGCTAGTGCTGGTCGGCAACAAGTAGATTAGTAAACGTGATTATTAAAGATATCTGTCAAAAATATAAGTAAAAAAAAGATCCTATTCTTTACCACCAAAAATTAGTATTATTAGTATTATTTTGTTATGTAACAAAAATATGTTAAAAAAAAGAAAAAGTTAGTTAAATTATAATACTTCCAAACTGTAACTGTTTTTGACTCTTAGATTAGTCAACGTGATTACTGAAGACATATTATTTAATATTATAAGTAAAATAAGATCCTATAAGTGATAAAAACAGTCAAGTCATATTATATTATAATGAAACAAAATAATTTTCCTAACATAGACAAGATAATTATGTTAATAATATATAGGTAACTATAACCTATTCTTTGATTGTGATTATTGAAGACATATTTTTAACGTTATAAGTAAAGTAAATCATTGTCAGTAGGTATTACTACCAAAAATTTGCTATTATGTTTTATGTTCCTTATATAGGAGATAAGTATTTTGATAAAAATAAAAGATTTTGATTTATATTATATTTTGTTTAATTCCATAACTTTAAAGTGTGTGCAGTAAAGGAAAAAAATACAGCTGTTTTTCATGCTCGATACACACTAGCTTACATTGTATATTTATCATCTATCATCATTTTGAAAAGCATGTACGGAACCTTCAGGCTCACAGGAAACTCGTTCTTCACTGCTTTCCATAGGAATAGAGGACGTATTTTCAACAGGAATAGAGGAGTTCAAAATGCGATAATATTCTCTGATCAATTTCTGTCTATTTCCACCAGTCCTACATTGATTTTTCCAAGTATTTACAACAATTTTTGTTTTTTTTGGTTGCGACGCCATTGTCAAAAACAAGTAGTCAATATAAGAAATACAGTAGTGACCTTAAGCGCTAATACTTTACCTTTAGTCACAAAGAAGTAACAATAGACGCTAGAGGATCTGTTATAGCGAAAAATTATACTCCTATTTGACTTAAGGTAATGCAAGAGAGTTTTGTATAACTTCAAGCATTTGGTTCTATTTAAGATTAAATAAACACCATTGTAAAGCTGGTAGCGCTTATTAACGCTATTGTGCAACTATAGATTCTTGTAAAGAGTTTAATATCACCTGCATAGCACTTTTGGAGGTAGTAGCTAATTCTGATTCTTATTTAGATCTTAGAGTTCTAAGATTCACTTAAAGCTATAACTCAAAATGCTGTGCATGTACAACAGTGTTAAGATTTGCCATAATACGTCCATAACCTTTAAGCTCGCCTAATTGTCGCCCTTGTAACTCTGTATTATAAGTAGAAGTGATATACGTTACTTGCTTACGCCACTTTATCGCTAATAGTCATAAGTGCTGCTACTGTAATGCCTTTGTAGCCCACTAAGTAACAAAACAAGCTCTAATCGCCGCCTAAATGTTTGTTGGGCTGTCGCTGTCGTTGGTAAGGGTTACTTCCAGTAGCCCCATCTAACGTTTGCCCCCTCTGGGTATAAAAAAAGTCTTATTTGGTAAACAAATATGGCGTCATGAGAATCAGAGACAATAAAAATAGATCTGATGATTTTTACGCCAATATATCTTTTCTTTTAATTTATTTTTAGATAAAATCCCAGTTTCCACCGGAGAGAGCAACTAGAGGGGGTGACTGGGAATAAACCATTGGTAATGGCAGTGTCCCTTGGATTCCGCTTGCGTCACGGGCGGGGTGCAATAAAAAATGCAGGTAGGGGCCCGAGCATCGACCCCAGGCGCTTTTTCGGTGATGACGTCACCAATATAACATTCATGTTTTGCGATTACAAAATGACGTATGTACTTACATACTTACTCATTTTTAAACTGCAATGCCGCCGCCTTTGCAAATAAAAAATTCATCAGACGAAAGGGAATGTAATGAAGGGGAAGTTATTGGGGTTTGTATTAACTTATTAAATAAATGTCTTTAGAAAGTATAAAAGTAATTGCTCACGACGACGACGTCACATATTTATTTCTGGACTTTGAATAGACTGGAAGCTCTGGAAAGTATTATTGTAATTTTTAAGTATAGATTTTTCCTGTTTTCTAGATTCACTCAAGAAAGATTTATTACTTATGCGTTAACGAGTTTATTGCTTCTTATTGTACCTGTACTTTACTTACATTACAGTAAAGCTTATATGGATTTCAGGGATCGTAAAAATAAGATACGTTAGAAATAAGATACATGCAGACATATTGCGATACAGGTAAACATTCCAAAATAAACAACCACATTCGTGGTTTTGACGTACGGACCGCAATATTCTGAGAACGGCGAGAGCACGCATGCGGATCCGACAACAAAATGGATGTTTTTTCTTGGTTTCCCAATGTGTAACTACACAATTTGCACTAGCGACTCGATGTCAATGACCTCTCGCCAGCTGTTTGACTATGGCAGTGTTCGATGCAAACGCAAGGTAAGGAGTTGTATCGGTACCAGCTCTTTTATTCGAACCATAACAAAAGAAAGAGCCGTGAATAATAACAGCATTATTTTCTTTAAAGCCAGTTGCGGTAATGAGGATAGGCCAAGCCAAACAATAGTTCAACGGAGTTTGTCAACATAGGTGTTTGGAAATTTCCTTAAATAAAATGGTAGGTACTTACAATATGATTAGGTACTTTACTAACAAACCACGACATACAAAGTTACTGCATACAAAATGTCGGTTCTTGATCTAAAGTTGTTTTGAGCTACAAAATCGATGTGCTCTATAGTTAAGTTTGAGCGTGGGTCATGAGGAAGCATAAATTTAGAGGAACCGATAGCGACGGTGGCGTGGCTCCACAAACCCACAACAGCTGTAGACAACCATACCAACACATGCCCGCACCCCTACTACACTCACACATACAAATCCAAACGCAGACGTAACGTAAACAGACGCAGGTTTATGTATACCAGATGCCCCTGTAGAAAGAGATAGCCAAACGCTGACTAGAGCGATAGACAAAGAAGTTAGTGAGGGAGGTTTGACAACACCGAGACACGTCTAATTAACTGTCGTTGAAGGTCAAAAAAATAAATGCATCATACATGATAACCAAGTTGAAACTCATGATTCAGTATGTATTAACACAAACTTGGGACGAATGCAGCTGTGGACTGTATGGTATGCTGTGCAATCGTGTACATTTCCAAATGGTATTGCCTTAAACGGGCGCATGTTAGGAACTGGCTAATAGAAAAATAAACAGTTGCAGGCTGAGGCGAGGCCGCTGTTAATTAACATGCAGATAGTTTAATAAAAGGCAGGAAACAGGCAGCGAGGGGAGTAAGCAATGAGGCGGTAAAAATAGAAGCGGGGGCGACTGGGACGGGCAACAACCGATCCTATGAACAATGCAACGATGCATCGTTTCGTGCCAATCAATAAATAGACGACACGTAGACGAAACAATACATACAACACAATTTCGTGCCGATTCTGACAGACATATCAATACGTCTATTTTAGGGTTTGTTAATTTATATTTAATTAAGGATTGTTTGACCTATTTGAAGCGATAATTAATTTTCCTGTTTTTGTAATTACACAAAATATGATTTTTGTCTCGGATGTAAATATTTTGAAATAGAAAATAAAATAACTAATTTAATTAATTTTAGTTGTAACTTTAAACAAAGTGAGTCTTTTTTTTATCTCTAACATAAAATAATCCAATATAGGTATGTCACAGCCTCATATTTTGAGCATTTTGAGATTCCTAAATACATAGGCCTACACTATTGCAAATGAGTTAAATAAATTTACTAATTTTCAAAATATTGTACGGTATTTTGAAGCTCGTGTAGAAGTTTTAAAAGAATTTCATTTTGGTTACATTTTATTTGCAACATGATCTTGAAACATGTGGTTAAAAATCGATAGCCGACAAACGAACTCGCGGAAATGAACAGCTCGCACATGTCCCGAGTTACTTCCATCCCTGTTATTTTCGCTGCAGCCGCAAGGACGCATTGAGGCAGGTCAGTGCAGGCACTAACTGAGCCCTAAGTGCTGGGGGAGCAATGTAGGTCATTAAGGGAACCAATTGTAAAGGTTTGCCGAGCGGAAAGCGTTCGCCCCAATTGACCGCATTCGTTAACGTTGGAACTTCGGCAGCTTATCAGTGACGCAAAAATATACACGAATTGTGGTAGGTCGGTCAGGTCAATGCACTTTACTGATATCAATATTATTATTATCCTCGTGCAAAATAGTTTTGTTTGTCGTGTAAACTCTGTTGCGTGTTTCGTTTTTCTCATTACCAGTGAATTCTTGATTACAGAAACAAAAAAGCTCGTTTTTATTGTTTTTAATGACCCTACTCGAGCCGGTGGGAACACAGCAGGAAAGCTCATAAAAGCACATCTCCGCTCAACCAAGCAAAACCACGTCTAGACGCTGTGTATTAACACTCCCATTATAAAATATTCACTTATAGCCTTCGCATTAGGCATTGTGGTCGACGATGAACGAAGTATTTTATTTTGGTCGCGCAAAATTTATTAATGCGTGGTGTCATGTCAAATTTACTTTTTGATTCGTTTTGGGTTTTGTTGAATTCGATAAAAGTACCTACCCAACGGGTGGTCTGTAGACTGTTTTATATGAGGCCTGTTAGCGTCCAAATAAAATACGCCAAGATGTTTTACAGTTTTCCTGTGAGTCATCGACGCGAATTTTAATTAAGAATTAATTGCATCACTAAAATCTCTAGAGCTGTGCTTCTCGTTTAGCGCTGGTATTTACTGGATAATTATGTCTTGTATGCTAGACGTGAGTCAGTGTGGTATCAGTATAACAAGCCTTTTGTTATCGGCGCCGGTGTAAACGACCACAAGTACAAAAGCGGACGAGGCGCCCTTCAGTTGACTGAGACCTTGGCTGGATTTAGACGCGGTTCGACGGACTTCACGGCGCTATTCGTTTTAGTTTTGATGTTGTACGGATCTTTTATTGCAGCCAGCTGGATTTCTGCAGCACGGAATTTTAATTGGGATGGTGCATTTTTTCCAGTGAATCTTTCGGGGAATTCGAGGGCGAATCAAGAGGTCGCCGACCGAAGAGACCTTGGCCGATTTCGAACGCAAGTTCGACGATCTATTGCCGAACTCAAAATCAGGGGAGCGTTTTACAACTTTCGCTGGCGCAATAAAGTTTACAGCGGAACCACTGATTTAGTGCCTAGAAGAAAACTTTGTTTCTCCGGCTCAGCCATGAATCGTTCGTTCGATTTATAAAAGTTTAAAAATAAAGTACTGCCAGATGCTAGATTAACGATCGTACTATAAAAGTAGACTTATTTTAAGATCGAATCAATAATATTTCATTTCGAACTCTACGTGATTTCGTTCGCCATGCTAATTTATTTATAATCTTATAAAAATATTTAGTTGGTAGGTATTGGTAGCCCAAACAATAAGTTTAATAACCCAAATATAGTAGAGTACCTAGGTACCTTAGTAGTATTCCGTGGAGTCTGGCTGCACGCAATTTTATGATTTCGTATCAAATTGATTGATTATGACATTTATTTTATTTTTGCTTTATACTTTCTTTAACAAAATAACAGAATGCCTACTTTGATTTAATCATTCACTGATATAAAAGAATTGTTTGTAAAATAAATCACAGACCAAAAATATTATACTTGCGCTCGATACAATAATGGGCTGGGATCTTTAGAATAGGGAGACACAATGGATTGTAAGAAATTGTCAGCCATTTACTATTACAGATGAGCGATCCCAATGTCGCGGTTCAGACCTTGGCCGAATTTAGCAGGGGTCATTGACCGTTGCAGGTCGCTTTCACCTCGGTGGCGCATGCGCTATGCACTCGCTCGCACTTACTCGCACTATTTCACTCTTTTTAGCTATGTACACGTAACTGTCAACTTCAGTACCCAGACCTAGATATAACAATCTGTCTAATGAATTCTGACGTTTCATATTTCTCGAACCAAACTAATCTTTGTTAAAGCAGACACTTAACGGCCTTACCACAAAAGATTTTAAAACACTGTTTAGTAAAAACACTGTTTAAATATGATGCCGTCTCTTTCAAACAATATTATCAAAAAAGTGACAGCATCACATTTACAGTGTTTTAGTACACACACAGTTATTTACACTTGTTAAACAGTGTTGCGCTTTAAAACGCACAATTTCATAAATCTTACTATTTACGTCGTCTTTTGGATGTCTCACCAACATGAGTTTTTAGATTATCCAAAATTTCACTCAAATTCTTGCAAAATCTCCGTAAAATAATACATATTCCAAAAATGAAATGTCGCAGTGACGTGATTGTACCTCCACGTGACGATCGTTATTAGTGATGTGACACGTTGCGTTGAGAACCAAAAGTATTTAATAGCCCGATAATATATTCGCTTTTCAAAATACCAACTAATTGTACTTTCAATAAAACCGCGCTAGTATCCGTTAAAAGTGTTTTATTTCAAGCCCGATAATACCCCTACCCAAATTTTACTAAAATCACAAGTTTTTCTATCTATGTATATACGATTTAGAGCTTTATTTAATGATTCCCATTTGTTTTTCATTCTCTATCTTTTGAATCAATATCGATATGATGTAGAATTGGAAAATGGTACCTACTTATCGATCATTGCATTCAATCCCTAGACGCGGAATTTGAAAATAATATTGTGTCCGAATTTATGCAACTCTTATAAGATTGTACGTGACTGTACCTTACATCAATAGCCCCTTAATTTAACTGTTTTATAATATTCATTTGTTTATTACAATCAACATAAATATGAAGTTAAGTTACATCAATTAGTACTGGTTACAGCTTTTGATAAAATGGTTTAGTAATTAGTAGGCCATGGTAATAAAGTTTCATTTAACTGCTTATCCCTTGGGGACGTATGGGAGTAATCAAGGGGAGCCGTAAACTTGGTATGGTCAGAAAGGGATAGATGATGGACGTCTCTCTCCAGAAAGGGGTGTTATTTACGGATTAGGGATAGGGCTCTCCGTACACGCGGGTATTTGATTGCTGTTGCTGTGGATCTTGTGTATATAGTAACTGGTCAATCTTATAAGAAAAATGCTGGACATCAACTTGAAACACGATCTCACTTCACTGATTGGTTGGGTGTGATTTTGTAGCAAAATTTGCTACAAAATCTTGTCAGTCTGTAGTCACAACATAACATTTGTTTGAATCCAGAAATCATTTTGAAAAGAAATTTTCATGCCATGCAGCTAAATTAACCAAAAATTTAAAGATTCTGATAATTATTAGAGTAATCCTGTTAACAAAAAGGAGAAGGAAACTTGCTGTTAACTTACATTGAATTAAATGTTTAATACGGCAGCAGCACTAAAACATGCCATAAGCGCATGCAAACAAAAGTTAACTTTTAACCTGTACAGAATTTCAAGAGTACCTACCTAACTTAATTAATTAGGATATTAAGAACCTGATGATGAAAAGTATAAGCAAACATTTAGTTTTGCTGTTAACTTATAATTGAATTAAAAGTTACTAGGAATAAATGAAGCATATAGGTAACTAACCAATAGAATATTCAAATAAACACAAAAAACGTAAATTCAATTACAAAAACCATTCCAATTAACGTAAATTCAACTAATACAAATAAACCGTTTCGGTTTAAATTTTCATTCAACCAAAGATAATCACGATTTCGGCTCTCGAAATTCTAAAACGATCAACTAGGATGAGATAGTCTAACTACGATAGTTACACGTCGATATGTAAACAGTACTCGAACGGTAACGTGATATTTGCGATTCGATTGGTCGAAGCAAATATTAGAGGATACTTCAAGTTCCGATATGCTCTAACAAGTGCTTGTACTTTAATCTAACTGCCAATAAATAGTTCGGAAAATCTCAAGGTAAGATTGAAAAAAAAACTGAGCGTGAAACTGACCCTATAGCCAAGTGGCTTTCTGCATTTTTTAACAGAATTGTAATTAGTATGTCATTGACGTAAGATGTCGCTGACTATAGATGATTACGGGCCTTTTGAAATGTCAATGTCATTCATACACCTAATGTCACTTCTATTCTATTCGAATAATCGAAATGCCAAACGTTTGTCACTTGTCTAGGCCGAGCTTTCATGCTTTTGCATTTTTAGCGTCGATAATTCTTAAAAATATTTTTCAAAGATAAAAGTATTAAAATTCATATTATTTTGTACAACTATGATTTTTATTAGAATACAATAGAATAAAATTTAAGTTCGTACACATTCACCAGTCACAAGCATGCAAAACTTATAAGCATATATGTATCATCCATTTTATTATGTATAAGAAAAAAAAATATACTTACACGGTATGTTATTTCTAAAACCGACAGTTGCATTTCAATTGTTCGGATACCAAGAGCCTATTAAAAGAATGGTATATGTACGGTCTTTTAGCAGTATTAGATTGAGGTTCCATTTTGAGCCTTGCCATTTGAGTCTCTTAAAATTAAATTTTCCAGAGATTTTTGTAGCAAATTAAATGATAACGTATTATTACTGCCCAAATCGTAAAAGCCCTTAAAGGATAAGGGTGGAGACACAAAGCAAACAAATTGTTTGCTCTAGCTATCGATGTTTGCGCTTTGGAGTGGCCTAACCTTGAAAACGAGCGTACTGGGAATGAACTTTACTGAAAACGATTTGAGCTATAAATTATATGAGAATTGAATGTGTTCATATTACTTTAATAAGACAAGCTTTAATAGAACTATTCCGTTGTTTCTGTACCCTTAGCACGAACAGCTATCGAGAAAAATAACGCGCGTAAAATTACTCGATAGAGATTTATCTATGGAAAATTTAATTTCGCTTTAGTGCGATAGATGGCGCTGAACAAATTTTCTATACAAAATTAATCTATCGAATGATTTTACGCGCGTTATTTTTTTCGATAGCTGTTCGTGCTAAGGGTACCTACTGTTAAATGATAATGACTGCTTATTTCAGACTTACGAGTTAAAAATCTAAGAATAAAAGATGTGCGATCAAAAATTGTACTTTAACTGCCTTTGTAGGCAATGCACTGGAAACCAGTGAAGAGCAAGACAATAAAATGTCAAGGCCCTTAAACAGGTTTCTCGATTGAACCATCCACTTAATATTATTAAGTGGATGGTAAAGGTCCTTTTTATGTGTATAACCAGTCAAGATTTTTTTTTCAACCATCCTCGAATGATGATCCACAAAATTGTTTAAAAAAAACTAAAAACCGACTTCAAAAAACCTACCTCTAAAAAGCAAGAAATAATATTCGTAATAATAAAAATACGTCTATTGAAGTCGGGTGGTGCTTTTAGAATAAAAAAAAAGGAATTTGTACTCCAGCCCCACCCGACTTCAATAGATCCGATTTCTAAATTTTAAAAAATGGGACCTGCAACTTGGGAGTGTACCTAATGTAATAACGTTTGAATCATTTCAATCGGTCCAGCCGTCTTCGAGTAATTGGTGGACATACACAAAAAAAAAAAAAAAAACAAATATACAGACTAACATAGAACCTCCTCCTTTTTTGGAAGTCGGTTAAAAATCAGTTACATGGATAGGTAAGGTACGTATCACGTCTATAACTACGTAATTTCTGCTGAAAAATAACATTCGGGAGACTTTTCAATCAGTGCAAAGAACTACCAACTTCTATCTAGTGATCGCGCGTGTTTTATATTAGGTACATAAGTGTTTTGAACGCTTGTGCGACACTTTATTCTCTGATAACAGAATCAAAATCAGCTGTTCCATTTTGAAAAGAAACACGCATTGCAACTCACTTAGAAAGTCACCTCACTTCTCACGAGTTTGATATTAGAAATAAGATAAAATAGGCCAATTTTTGCAAGAGATTTTGTGTTAAAATTAACCTACAAACATCTAATTTCCAATATCAAACTCATGCGAAGTGAGTTGCGAGTTTCGTTTCAGAAGAGCACGGCAGAAAGAAAAAACAGTTCAGCTTTTAGCACACGTACCTAATGTATCTTGAGTTGCTGAAACGAAATGTGAATCAGACGTAACATATAAGACGTTTGATCAGTAAGTCGGACGTCGTCGTCGTATGACGTCAAACGTTGTCCACAGATCATAGACAGAGAATGGCAAGCAAGGCAGGCGGTTGATCAAGTTGATCTTTTTTTGTTTTACTTGAAATCGGTGTCCGTCCAGCCGTCCACAGATAAAAATCGCAAGTATAGAGCTTGTTGAAAACCATTTATAGTTAGGAACAATAGGATATAATTATCAAAATCTCTATAGTTTAATGTGTGTGAAATTAAAAATATTTCGTTTCATCATTTTCGAAAAAGACGATTGATTATTTTAAGTAGCCCCTTCATTATTTTAACTAAGATGAAAAATATGTTGCCTGCCAGTATTTTTAATTGGGTACTTGCTGTGGTTTGTCAATTAGGGAAAAAAATGGGAAAAACAAAACTAATAGGTAGGTCAGTCGTAAAAAATTACAGCGGCACAATAGTAAGTTCCATGACCACCCTTTATCGGGAAAATCCTATAGCAAGATTTACCAGACGGTAGGTAAGCTCTATTTTTTTACGCGCGTTTTTTTCTCCATAGATTGGACTCTCACTCTCATGCAAGGTGTTTTAAAACGTTATAATTTTCAATAAATCTCATTTATAAATAACATTATGTGGAACGTAGTTGAAGTTAGTAATTTAGTAGATACTAATTCTGAAACTGTCTATTCCATTTCCCACAATCGTTTATAAGTACTTCATTACAAAACGTCAATTGTTTCAATTTCACTGAATGTATTAAATGCATATTTGAGGAGAGCAGTCAATATTAATGCATTTATAAACTTTCTCGACTAAAACTCCTGATTGATATCTTAATTAATCGTAGGTAAGTAAATATTCAAGTTACAAACCAACATAAAGTCTTTAACAAGAACAATTACTTGGTAAAACAAAATATTAAATCAAAGAAAAAGCAAAAAATAAGAGGAAAATTTTCCACCATTTACAAAATATATTTCACTTGGAGACTTTAATGTTAATACCTAACATTAAACGATGTTCCGTACATAATACATGGTGCAAACTCAGAGGAAACTTCAGTCTTTAATGATTCCATAAAAAATTACAACTTCACGAATTACTTCCAAATATTTTTGCATATTTGATCTAACTTGACTATACTACTTACCTAAACCTATGAAACATGCCCTAAATAAAAAAAAAAATATACATAAGTAAGTAGTAAGTAAATTGCATTGATGTAACACGGTTTTCTTAGTATATTTTTATTTAAAATTAGTAACTTATTGATATTTAACTTTTCCCAAAAAAAATTACTAAGCTATTCATTTCGCGTAAAACTTTCCACATTTTCAATTCTTTTGTTGGTACCTCTTAATTGGATGTTTAATATGTAGGTACCTAATATTACTTACTTACTTCATTCTATTAATTAAGCGTACCTAACCAGAGTTTTATTTTTTAAAAGCAATTCAGACAGGATGGAATGAATACTGATGTATTTTAATGAGAAAGAACTTTTGACATTAATAAATATTTAAACCCGGTTTTGCGAAAGAAATTCTCTTTTAATTTACTTTTCAGTCTGCATGTTTTGCAACTTTGTTGGAATTAAGTTGAGAAAATGCCCTATTTTCTCGGCGGTGAAAATGTAGTGAAATGTAGCACAAAATAAATAATATTAAACGAATTTCTCGAGGAAATTGGAGTAAATAAAAACATTCAGAATGATCAATTCGTTCGTCCAGAAATATGTTTTTTTTTACCTTTTTCATATTTCTGGAAACAACCTAACAAGTAATATATGTATAACTTTATTGAAAAACTAAAATAAACATGTATTTTCGCATCACCAAAGACTGATATCGAAGTTTTTAAATCCACATACAAAGTGGAAGATATAATTCCTTTTCCAAAACAAGATTCGGAGAAAGATAAATTCCAATCAAGCAATTCTGTTCACTACAATTTTGTCGTTAAAATGTATAATAATTGCTCAATTCGTCTAACGCCCAAGACGGCCCAAACGACAGCAATTCCGACAATTACAGATCGACAGATAACATTGAAAGATGTGTAACTGAAACAAGCGTTTATCACCATTGTACAGAACTAGAGACATTTGGTGAAATCGCTTCTGAGAAAAACGATAGACAGTCATCAGTACCAATAGGTACGCAATCTATACGTTATACTTAATTTATAATAAACTGTAAAAAGGTACAAAGTATTGAACTTTTTATTTTTTTTAGATTTTAGGCATTCACAACGTTCACTTCTCAAGCTTACGCGCTCACTAGACATGAAATAAAACACTTTTAACGGATACTAGCGCGGTTTTATTGAAAGTACTTTGGTAATTAGTTGGTATTTGGTTTGATTTTTGATTTTCCCGACGTTTCGGCACCTTTGCAGCTGCCGTGGTCACGGGGGACTGAAGCTACTTGTGAGCCTACCCTCAAGCGATGAATTTTTTAGAACGTTCAGAAATTAAATTTTATCAAATTTTTTAAATTTTAAATTTTTAAACCGCGCTAGTATCCGTTAAAAGTGTTTTATTTCATTCACAACGTTATTCTTGTATTAAGATAATTTATATAATTGAAAAATACTAGAAAAAATCTACTCACCCGTAGCAGCTCAGACGGGATTCGAACCCGCACCCTTGGGATACCAAGGCACCCTTGGGGCCCAATGCACTAACCAATTATGTTACCGAGTCGGAATAAAAAGATGCAAGAATGTCTCAATTTTGGCCTGTTTATTTCTTTAATTGAATGGAACAACCACTTCTGTTATTTTGCTCCTTAATCCCGTTGGTTTATTTTTGTTTCCCAAAAGCTACAAGAATGCGAAAAAGTCACGTTTTACACTTCGTTTTATTATTCGACTATTAAAGTAACATTCTCATAAGCGGGGAAATTTGAATGTCACCATCCCTGATAAGTAAGTATCTAGTTACAATAAAACTGTAAATTCAAAATGTTTAAGCGTCAAATAACGCTAATAAATATATTTTGTTGGACTTTTCACAGATTGGTAGCATGGTAGCTGCATGGGTTCCAACTTAAAATCTAAGCCGTATTTCATCTAATACGGGTGTGTGGAACCAGGGAAAGAGCTTAAACTCTCTGTAGTACTAGCTTTCATTCACTAAGGAGGTCATTTAAACTTGTGATCATATTTTTCTACTGTCCACGCGGACGAAATCGCGGGCGGAGGCTAGTGAAAAATAAAAACGAAAGGAAGGGGCAGATAGTTTTGTTCCCAATTTGTCTACTGGGAAATTCTATCGTAGAACTATTGAGACAGGATGACAGGACTAATGAGAAAAGGTCTCATTAGTTCATACTAGAACTGTCAAGTAGTCAAATGGGGACTAGAAACGATATTAAGAACGCAAGTTTTTAACGACTGCAAATGCAGCCGGGACCTACAGCTTAACGTGCCTTCAGAAGCACGGAGGAGCACGAGATAATACATTTTTGGTCACCCATTCGATGACCGACCCTTGCGAAAGTTGCTTAACCTCCGCAATCACAAGGCCAGGCGCTAAACCACTGCGCCGCGCCACTGAGCTCCTCAATAATAGTACTACTAGCGTACAGAAGTTGCACTCCGCAAAATCGTTTAAATAAATTGCGACTCTTGCTCCGACACAATAAAGTGCAATTCAGGTCGCACAGTGCTGCCTTCGCTCCAAAACACTCACTTAGTAGTTGCCTCTCTGTCTATCGCGTAGGTCTTCCGTAGTCCTCTCAGAGAACGCCGAGCGCTTAAGACTCGCGCGCGGAGTGACAGAGTATAAGTATAATATAATACTTAAAAATATTTGCACGTTGTACGCCTACTTTACTAATAATGATTGACAGCTCTATTGTTACACACCGGTTAGCGGTTGTCGAACTAAGTACTTTAAGTTTGACATTACAAAGAAAAAGTACCAAACAAATAATTTTAAAATATAACGAATTTCAAAGTAGTGTAACATCCACATCTCTTCCATTTCATTTTACTTGTCACTGGCACTCTTTTTTTTAATTATTCCGTAATTTAATGCATTTCTCGTCTGCTCTTTACGACTATAGACTTGTCCCGTGAGAACCAAATTGGTTTCAAATAATTAGTTTATTTAGGTTAATAAGGTTCATTAAAGTTAATTCCGGTTACATTGACTTTCCTTTGTGAATTAAACTTGAAAATAATTCAATTCGAATGTTTTTTTATTTTTTACTTAATATTATAATAGGTACCGACTTAAATGTCTAATAAACGTGACGTTTGCATAATAATTATAGTCTTAAAAAATCTGTTATTCCAGTAGCATTTCGCAACATTTATTAAGTTTTTTTACTGTTAATAAGGGAAGAAAAACTATCTACCTAAGGAAAGAAAAACTACCTATATTGAAAAGTTAGAACAATGTATCAATAATTTAACTGTTTCTAGGTACCTATAGAAAACAACAAAACATTAATACAAGATAAATATAATGAAAGTATGTTTTTCTGCATCAAATTGCCCATCAACAATTGGAGCTTCGGACAAAGTACTACCATCTCAAATACGTTTATGAATAAGCAATGAAAGTTATATGACGACGACGAAAAGATATAAATATTTGCCTTGTAAAAGAAGATTGCTAAACTTTTTTTAAAAGTTGTTAAGACCTTGAATTGACCAATTTTAGGTCATAAATTTAAGTCCGGATGTAATCTAGACGGACCAAAGTGGATCGATTTAGTGATATTAATTTAACAGGTGTCAAGTGCCAATAGCTGTCTGATCTTTTTGAATCGAATATTTATTGTATTTAATTATAGTGTGCGACAGGAAAGGATATGCTAAAAACATTAATTTCGAGAGAAGGGCCTAAAATGAAAAATGCAATGTATTTAATACTAGCGATATATTTATTAATGTAATTCAAAAGTATAAAAAATGAAGACTTATTTTGAAAAAAGAAATATATTATGTATAGCTTATTATTGCGGGCGGGCGGGCGGTGCATCTTGCATATTTTGTTTGCGGAAGTAAGCTACATATATTTCTTTTTTCAAAATGGTTTGGGACTTCCGCCAAGTGACGCCTGATTCAATCAAATACTGAGAAGACTTAATCCACAAAAGCTCCAATTTATATCTATCCTTTATCTCAAAGTACTCACTTATTTACCACTAGCTTCCGCCCACGACTTCGTTCGCGTGGACTCTAGGAAACCTTTGATCTAGATAAAAAGTATCCTATGTTATAATCCAGGTTATAAACTATCTGTTTTTTAAATTTCATACAAATCCGTTCAGTGGGCCTACCATGAGTTGATGCAAACTGTTTACGTTACCGTAAACTATCGTTTTCTCTCTTTCACTCGCATTGAATGTGAGCAGTATATCCGATAGTTTACGGTAACGTAAACAGTTTTTATCAACTCATGGTAGGGCCACAGCTGTTTTTTCGTAACTGAGTAACAAACATCCAAACTTTCACGAAGTAGGATTGAAAATAATTGTACTTACTTTAATGCAATTATTGAGAAATCTGCAACGTCAAAATTCAGGTTTTACACTCGATCACATTACTTGTATAAAAAAACGAAATAAGAAAATTAACGGAATGAAAAGATATAAAGAGCGATAGGTACTGAAAAGAGCAAAGCATTAGACGATTCAAAAGAAAAAGCAAAAGAAGAAAAGATCAATACTATTTCTGGCGTTTTTCCATCCAAAGGTTTCCTTTTATCGGGGCTCCTTAGAAAAATTATCGAATAAATATAGGTACTTACTTATAATGTAATAATATTATAAATTATAATTTGTTATGAACTCTATTTGATAAAAGTGGTCAGTCCATTTTTTTATATCTTTGTGACAGAATTGCTTTAATATTATTTTCTCACTTATGCTCTGAAATCTTATCATTCCATTTGAAAAAGGAATGCGGGGCGTTCCACATTTCCGAGGGGGTCTGGTTCATCACATTCAAAATTTAAAATTCAGGCCAGGAATGAATTTCAATACTTACTTCCCGCACCAGCACCAGTGCGGGAAGTAGGTACAGTGCGAAGATGATCTGGGTGGTCTGCGGCAACTTCTTTTTTTTGTTTTAGCTGTTCACAAAAACAAAAAAAGCAAAGGCACATTTGCACCATACAGCCATAACTTTAGTTCCTTTTTTCTGGCACGCAAGCCAACGACAAGACAGTTAATATTATAAAGGTAAAATTATTTAATAGGTACTATAATAACGATACAATAAAAAAAATGGTGCGCACAGAGTATATTACTATAAGAATAAATACATATTACATTGTATTGTACCAGATTTATCAGAGACAAATCCTCTAAGTAATCTTGAATTATATACAGCGCCATCTACCGCCGAGAAGCGAAATGAGATGGGTTTTTGCTTCTCGGCGGTAGATGGCGCTGCACGTAATTCAAGATTACTCAGAGGATTTGTCTATGATAAATCTCATTTTTAATATTAATTAAATTTAATTAAGTTTCAATTGAAAAGTTTTTTATTTCCTCGCATTTCTTGAGAAAAGCACTATACAAGCCTTGTTCTGGAAGCAATGCTAGCTTCCCGTTCACGGCTGTAATGTACTATTCCTTCACCGAGTTAAAAAAGTGTTTAAGCAGATATCATTGGTAAGCAGTACCAGTTAAAGAAATTGGTTGCCTCGTAATTCAAACTTGCAGTAATGTTACAAACTTTCCTATTCATTTCGCACTCTTTCACAAGCTTACTATTTTTGTTTTGTTTCTTATTTTGCTTCGAAGAAAATGCTTACCTACCTATTTATATTTTTATTCATTTCTGACACATTATTAATTAGGTAAGTAGGTACCTTGAGGTTTATACATAATAATATAGAGTTTTTAATGGTGCTATTACAAAAAAAGCGGTAAATGCTTCGTAAATGTGTGATAATATCTTACGTAGAGTTAAGGGTTATAATAAGTAGGTAGGTAAGTAGACAGGTAGGTACCTACCTAGTGACTCTGCTGATGATGTTACCTACCTATATAGCTGAGTCACTATTTATTTAGGAAGTTGCGTATAGAGGATTATAAAAGCATTATAAACTGACAAATAAATAAATCATTGTGCTTTAATAGAGAATATTCTGTCTGTTGTTACTGAGATACGCTTACCGAGTTACGCAAGCAGTAGCGCCATCTATGCTTTAAACCGGAAAACCTCAACCGGGAATTTATTTTTTTCCAAAATGAACAAGCAACTCTGTTACAATGTAAATAGGCTACGATTTTTTTGGTTTTATATTTTAGTACTTACCTACAACATATTTATAAATATTAGAAAAATATACTAAAGGTCAATGTTCTTTTGACGAAAATAGTGATGTTCTTCTCTCATATAACTACAATAGACATTTACTGCCTACATGTTTCAAGCTTCGTGACTGGTAGCTGGGTATGTAGGTATACTACATACCTACAGTAGGATATTTCAGATTAAGTACCTATTTATTTTCCATACATAGGTAGGTAGCTACCTACATACCTACTTATAAAAATTATAAATTTATGATTAGGTACTGTAACACAAAAATATAAATAGGTAGGTACCTACCCTAGGTAGAATGGCTCATGATGATAAGCATTTTATTAGGTACCTATCTTCGTTCTATTTATAGTACTTACCTATCTACCTACCTACAGTGCGGCAACAATGCAAAATGGGCCATGAGAGTGACTTATTACGTATATCATACGCCAAGCATAGTAACTCTATGTTGATCATTCTGTTGTGTCACTACGAACTCGAGTTATACAGTCAAGAACGTTCGTTAACCGCACTGCGCGCCGCGTCACGAACAGCGTAGCGTGGACTAGTGCCCCCATCTATCGGTCAATGTCGGCATGACATCGTAATCGTAACTCAGTTCCGTGGGCACGTAACAGATGGCGCTACTAGTTTCAACAGAACGCAGCGCAACGCAAGAAGGTGGGCTGGGAATGTTGTTTTGTTGTCATTATGATTTAAGATATGTTTGGCGGGTTTTGCATGATAAAAAGCTTGAACTACCTATTATTAAATATTATGAAATCATTAAGATAGTACCTACTAGTGAACGAACTTTGGTAACCTTGAGAAAGGTGGATGCTACTGTTTGTGTAGTGTAGGTATTACACTTATTTTATAGGTACCTACAACCTACAACGATATATCAAAACAATTTGATATAATCGTTGGGTACCTACATATTCTTCATGTTCTCGTAGGTACCTAAGTGTGCTTAATAAATAGTTACCTACGCTCATCGCTTAACTCAATGAGGGGTTTTCAAAGTGACATTTAAAAAATAAAAATAGCCACTATTTGCTTCACTAGATGGTGTTGATACTCTTCGAAGCCTAAAAATAGTAACAATTTGCCTCACTAGATGGTGTTGATCAGTCATTGTCACCTATTTTTATCAACGCCATCTATCGAGCCTACAGTTTTTTGTCATTGTGAAAAGCCCTCATTCATTAGTTCTCTATTAGTTATTTATTGAACATAAAAGTACCAAAAAATTTAAATGTTCATATTATATTATGTTCTTTTTGGAAACATTTCAAACAATACGGTTTTGTGCAGATATTGCATATTTGTGAAACCCTTTTGGCTTTACTTGTGGCAGCTTGTGCTGTTTCCCCTTTTTGACGAAACTCATTATAGCATCCGGTACACCTACGTCTAGTAATTTTGCCATCTTTTCTATCCAGTTGTTTGAGAAAATGCTGTGCTCGTGACGTTGATGGTGTTGGTGTGGCCGGTGTCTGGACAACGTTCGTACCCAAAAGAGTTTTTATAATAGACAATTGGGCCTGTAATAAAGTACATTTATTCTGCTGGTTCAATTTATTGAACAAATAAACTGTATTTATGACACCCACTCCAAACAGCACATCGACAGCAATTTTTTTGTACCATGTCAAAGTCTTACGAATGGGCGAATAGTAGCTAGCTAATTCGTCAGAAAGATCGATACCTTTTTTTCGATTATTGTATTCCAATATCATATTAGGCTTTGGACGCGGGTTTCGACCTGTACTCATCGTTTGTTCATCAGCGTGACAAGTAGATATCATGAGCACATCCCTCTTGTCATGCCATTTTAGGATAGTCACATTATTTTTTTGAGCAGCAATTTGCTCTCCTCTCTTGAGTTTTTTGTTTTTAACCAATACAGGTAAGTGTTTGCGATTTTTCCTCAATGTCCCACAAAGATCAGTCTTACGCTGAAGCAAGTATTCAGCTAGTGGCATACTTGTATACCAATTATCAGCAATAATAACTCTTCCCTGGTCCAAAAGGTCTTCACAAAGCTCGACAATAACACTTCCAGGTTTATCAAGATTGGAGATTGTAGGATCTTGGCCAGAATAAACTTTATATTACAAAACATATCCATCATCAGTTGTGACTTTGTAGATCTTGAGTCCATACTTGTGGGTTTTATTTGGATTATACTGACGAATCAGCAGTCGGCCTTGAAAGGGAACCATAGATTCATCCACAACAATGCAGTCTTTAGGCGAAAGCAACTTCCTACAGTTTCTCATTACAATGTCTATAACTGGTTGGATTTTATACAAGCGATTATTGACATCTCTTTCAATTGTATTGTCGACGAAATGCCAGCAGCGTAAAATTGCTACGAAACGATTGTAGGACATTTGTATCTGGTGCAATAGAGGATGATAAAAAATAGGATCCTTCTTCCAGTAGCTTTCTAATGTAGGGAATCTGATTATACCAGTCAACAAGTAAATGCCCATAAACTTTTCCATTTCTTCCTTGTTTACCGGTTTCCAGCGGCTCAAACGACCTCCAGAATTATTAGCAATAAGTTGTTCAGCGTACAGATTGGTTTGTTCTATCGCCAGGTCAAAAAAATTGTCATCAACCAAAAGACGAAATATTGTAAACACATCTGCATTTTCAGGTATGTTTTCAGTTTGTATAACGTTTTCTGAGTTACTAAAAATTTGACGATCTAACGGCTGAATGTTGTAATTCCATCCATTTTCCTCATCTTGTTCTTTCATTCGACGCTCTGTAGATGATATTGTAGTAGTTCTTGGAGCTGCACTCATTTCAATGTCTCCGTCTTCGTCAGAATCAAGTGGTGCGGTTATTTGTCGTTGTTGTGAATTGTCATTAGAAATGTCGGGAGATATATTCATACGAAACGTGGACGGACGAGATGTCATCGTACTTTCAAAAATATCATTATTCACATATTGTTCGATCGAATGCTGAATATTTATATTTTCGTTCATTACCTGATTATCTTGTAGAATTGAACGGTCAGGTGACAAATCATCAGGAATAAAATCGGGATCGGCTACACTATCATCATCGTCAAAATCAGGCACATCACTACGGCCGCCATCGGTATCATTCCCTTCTTCATCCGAAGAATTTGACTGGCTATTTTGTTCGTAATCACTCTCTTCTAATATTCTTCGCAACTCATCGTCCGTATAATGTCGTTTCTTACTCATTTTGCAACAATAACTTCTAAATCGACAAAACAAACACAGAAAATATACACACACTTGTTTTGGTTTGACTTTCTACTAATGTCATAAACGTCATTTGTCAATTATGTTGCTAATTTCACTTCTGACATCTTAGATCATAATTTGTCTATGGTAATTTCTTATTTCATACAGATAAAAAATAGTTAAATGTCAAAAATACTCACAGACCACATATGTTCTGTGGACTCATGAGACAATTTTGAATAATTTTGTTCTAGAGAGTCCACAGACCATATGTGGTATGCTTTAAAAAAACTATTTTCCAATTACATTACGATATATATTACAGCATTATTTATTTACTTATACCTATAAGAAACCAATTTTCACAAAAACATAACTGGACTTCTGAGCAGTTTTCGCTCTCTAACCCTGGACAGTGAACCTGTTATAGTTTGCAATAAATTATTGACCTAATTAAAAATGTAGAGCCTCCAAAAGGAGTTCTTTTTCTTTCTTCGTAGGCATCTACCCTACCTACTATTTTTTTTTATATGCCGTAGATAAACGCATTTACGCGCTTCCCCTCCAGCTGGTGATCGGGAAGGGGGTATGTGGGACTCGCGAGGAGGGGGCTGCAAGATTCAACGTTGCGGCCCCCTCCACGACTGCCTCCCGTGATCCCACCCAACCAGAAGGTTCGGTGGGATCTCGGGAGGAGGGAATACCTACTAAAAAAAAACTACGGCACTTGCCCTCACGCCGCCGGTTGGCCCTGAGGGTCCCCTTTGGGAGTCACCTCATTGGACCCGGCGGCGGCCCGGTTTCCCGGGCCCCCTCGCAGTTAGGAGATGGCCGAGCAAGTTTAGCCATCTCCCCAGACAGTTGTGGCCGTGCAAGGCAGGCGATGGGTCACCCCCCATCGCCCGCTTGGCCTCGATTAGGGGGCAATGAGGTTCGCGTAGCGACGCCTCCTTACCCCCATCCGTCTGCGGCGGAGAATAGCCGCCTGAGCGTCCTCTTCGCGTTCTCTCTCCGCTGTCTCCTTCTGGAGGACAACATCCTCGCAGAAGGAGACTACCGCTTGCCATGATCTCTCGCTGCCCAGCATCGCATTGATGACGCTGGGCAGGAAAATATCCCCTCCCACTATCGCCCCGAGGTCCCGACGCTGCTCCGACCACGCAGGGCAGGCCTCGAGCATGTGCTGCGCGGTGTTCAGCTCAGCGTCGCACTGGTGGCACTTTGGTGTCTCCTCACGTTGTATGCGGTGCAGAAATTTGCCGAAGCATCCGTGATTTGTAAGGATCTGCGTGAGGCGGTATGTCATCGCCCCATGTCTCCTATCTCTCCATTCTTGGAGCAGTGGGCGTACCGCCTCCACTGTCCTTTCGCCCGCCTCCGGAGACTCCAGCTGTCGTCGCCACTCGACCAACAGCTCCTCCTCCGCCCTCCTCCTTACCGCAGTCACCTCTTCAGGGGCCAGACGATCCCCTCGTCTACGGGACTCCTTTCTCTCGAGGTATACCCTCCTGAGCACTTGGGCCTCCAACTCCCATGGGGGTGTGCCCGCTAACGCACAGGCGTGAAGGAGACCGTCTTATACCCGCGGATCATTCACCTACCCTAAGTACCTAGTTCTGCCATTATTGTTTTAAAAACAGCTAGCATGATTATTTGTTGGTAGGTAGGTAGGTACATAAGTATCTAATCCTAATGCCTATAGTGTACAAGAGGTCTACATCATGTCCAACGATCCTTGAAATCAAATCATACGTTAATGTAGCGCGTTTTCAAGCTATTATGATCATATAGGTAAGTACCTAGGTTACATAGGTAGGTACATTACATTTAACCCGCTCTTATTACAGTGCAATAAAGTTTATTTTAGCATACAATATTTCTTGTCCGACTGTAGTTTACATGACTCAGGGTTGTCAGTTGGCGCAAATTAAAGTGATTTGAAAGTGATCTCATCGAGCACAGGCCATTACTCATTAGATTTTGCTCGTGGATGGCCATTAAGCTCAGTTCCGCGTTTATTTCAATTTTAATCCCGGTTTTAGTATGCTATTTTCAAAAGAGTACCTTTTTTGAGATTCGTTTTTTAAAGGGTTCCTTAATTTTCAAGGGGAATTAGCAAATAACATGATTAATGCCTATTTTTAATTTATTTCAATAAGAAATTTAAACAGACAGCTGTTTCAATTTAAATAAGGTTAATATCTTGTTCGGCGTACGTACCTTATTAGAAAAAAACAAAATCAAGATCGATTTACAATGGGAAGGAGCGTCACTATTGTGTCTTACTAACCGCGCCCTCTACCGGCAGCGAAGCGCGACGGTTGGACAATGGATCGTTGCAATTAGTCACTTTGAAACGCAACTTGAAGCGCGACATGAAGAGGATAGTAATAATAACAGTTTGCATTAATAGATGGCGCTGATTTTCGAAATTTTACAAAATACTGTCTTCTCTATTAAGGTGCGTTCCCACCTGTGCGTCTGGAGACGCACGAGAGCGCACCACACACCGTGGGAAACGACGCGTTCGCCGCGGTGCGTTCGAGTTTGTTCCTGTGCGCCCGTGTTCGTCCTCGCGCGGTTCGTTGCGGTGCGTGGTAGCACGCACAGGTGGGAACGCACCTTTATTTGTTCATAATCATGAAAAGTATAGTAAGTTTGTATTTTCCAAGTCCGGCCGGAATCCTGACAAGGACCTCACCAAGGAGAAATCTTGACGTCTGGTAACCTTAGGTAGGAGAACTATGTAACACAATAAATTGTAACTTAAAACAATGTTAACACTTTGTTTAATCAATGATGTTAACTAAACATTAGACCATTTTTATGCCATCAATCTCAATCTAAGCATGGAAAAATAGTTTTAAAAATTAGTTACGTTAGGATATGTATGCATTATAAAAATAAGGTATACTTATACCTACTTAAGTTCAGCGTTAGATATCTTCATTTTTGAATACCTACCTACATAAAATATGTGAAAGTCTTTTAAATTAAATTAGGTACTTACCTAGGTAGCAAATGTTTGTTTCTTTAAATAAAGATAATTGTCGATATCATTTCATATAATTACCTACTTATTATCCTTTGGCCCAATCAATATAAATTAAGATGATGTAATGAAACGATTTACAAATCAAGATCATAAGTGACTCAACTGCATTTTCACTAAATAGGTACCTAAGTACTTATGTTTTTACAAACGACACTAAATAATTAAACGAAGTAATAAACATCAGAGGCTTATAATAAAACCGAGGGTACAATTTTCATATTTCACAACAATTCCACAAAGAAAACCGAGTCTGTACCCTTAGCACGAACAGCTATCGAGAAAAAAAACGTGCGTAAAATTACTCGATAGAAAATTATCTATCTATGGAAAATTTAGTTTCGCTATTCGGCGGTAGATGGCGTTGTACAAATTTTCCATACTAAATTTCACTATCGAATGATTTTACGCGAGTTATTTTTTTTCGATAGCTGTTCGTGCTAAGGGTACTGAATTGGAAAGTAATGAGATGTGGCAGATGCCTAGTTTTAATAAGAAGGCAGTCCGTGGTTAACCACCACACTTTCTATCATTTTCTCTGTACCATAACCATGTTGTTCAGATTACAAACGAAGTAGGCTATTATAAGTATCTATCCTATCTGATAGATAACTATAATATTGTAAGAAAGCGCCAATTTTTTTTCAGTCAGTGGTACTTATAACTACAATGTATGTGATAGGTTTATCTAAATAATAATAATTATTTAGACTAAGAGAACCAAGACCATGTATTATCTACACTTTTGGCGAATTTTTCCTTTTTAATGCAGTTCTTTGTTATGCGTTAATTTACGCATCATCGCTTCCTTTAATCAGTTAACTCAAATTCGTATTGAATAAAGAGTTATCCAGCGAGTGCGGATGTTAAGCAACGTTTGCGAGGGTCGGTCATGGGATGGGTGACCAAACATTTATTATCTCGAGCTCCTCCGTGCTTCGGAAGGCACGTTAAGCCGTTGATCCCGGCTGCATCTGCAGTCGTTAACACCCACCAATCCGCATTGGGCCCGCGAGGTGGGTTATGGCCCGTCCTTCTTATCCACCCATAAGGAAGGCCTGGGCCCCAGCAGTGGGGACATTAAAAATGGCTGATGGACTAAGGAGTTATGCGAAAATACCAATATCACTTAAGTTACGTGACGTAATAAATTTATGAATTTTTTTCGTCGTCTGTGAAGTCAACTTTTTGTAGATAGATAGGTCTTGGTTCTTAAGTGTCGAATTATTTTATTAAAGCGTCAAAAATAAATTTTTCATATATTCTTACATAGGTAAGCACGCTTTTTGTGTGTAGAGCAGTCCTTACCTGTAACAAGAAAAAAAAACATAACATAACTAAATGTTTTACATACATTTTATATTGGCAGGAATACACACAAATTTTTCATTAAAAGAAATACTTTTAAATCCTGATAAAACACACTTTCCTCAATGAAGACACACTACATAATTCCACCATTCTACTTGACCAAGGAAAACTCAGTATAAAAATAAATACAGAAACCCCAGTGCAAAGATACTGCAACAATGCTTCTCAAAGGATATACATTGCTGTCCCTGAAGAGATTTGCAGAATTGAAATACAAGAGTTGACGCAGTGGAAGGGAATAGGTCCCAGCAGACGAGGAGTTGTGAACAATGAATAGCGGGTCTAAGAAGGCAAGATTGTAACGTATAAATGTATTGTTTATTTAATGCTCTATCTCAGGTGTTTCTATTATGTTCATAAGATCTTTACTGGGTAGTACAGGCATAGCTATAATTTGACTTTCAATTTTTATGTAAGAATCATGTTCTAGTTCTAGTAAGTAGCTGTTGGTTTCGAAAAAAATAATATTTTATTTCCCAGATCTGAAAAAGGATTTTATAAATTAAACGATTAACATAAAACAATGTCGATCTCAAATAATGATTCCAATACAAAATGCATTTTCAAATGTTTCATAACTTAATGTCACCATAGCCTTAATGTCACAAGTTCAGGGTTTTCAAAAGATTTCTGTTATAAATTGATTCTTTTACAATCTTGTCTTTTTAGCCCGCAGGTGAACCGTACAAGGGCTTTAAAATCTCTCTCCGGAGTTCATTGTAGAATGAAATGTTCAAATATATAGCTCTTTCGAGTTTTAATGTAGAGAAAATGTACTGTTGTTTTTGTTCACAATTTTCGGTAATAAGTTTTGATTTAGTATCAACCGGCAGGCTTATTACCGATCTTTAAGTGACAGTCGCAATCGCTTAATTGTACAATCATTGCTGTCAAACTAACAAGTTCGTATATACAAATTTGTATTTTGACAGCAATAACAAATTGGCAATAGGCTAGTTGACAAAATTTCAATAACTGCTTAATATTTTAGCTTATTAGGCATTTTATCGAAAAAAAAGGTTTATTTATTTTTAATCGAGCGTTTACATTATAAATTTCGCGTTTTAAAAAACCAATTTTAATTTGGTTCCAAAACGCACAAGACTGTCATGGCGTCTTGAATAACGTCACGCCGTGCAAAACAAACAAAAGAGCGATCGTGTCTTCGTACGTTATAGCTAGTTTTTATCGTTTAAAAATGAATTTCTCATATTATAAGTACTGTATAGTGCCCCAGTGTGATAGCACGACACGCCAAACCAGTTATTTATATATATTCCAAACAATGGAGAAATACGGAAAAAGTGGCTAAAACTTGCGTTCGGTTGTGGTTAGGTTGCACTCGGAGTGTAGGTTTGGAACGCGCCTCCGGTAGTGATACTCGAAACGTCAAAGACAAGATTGGAGTTTCGCACGGCGTGACGTAACGCTTTCTGATTGGTGTTCACTGTCACGTGACTAAAGGTTGCATTTTACGAAATTTATTTTTTTAAAATATTATTAATCTTTAACGCTTTTAATAATTAAAATTGTTTGTTATTTTCTCCATAATATAATTAATCATTATAAACCCCTATCCATTATATTTATTCTTAATGGAAACAAGCCTATTGTTGCCACTGTCACTTGACGACCTTATTAAACCTGTAATTTTTTTTATATTTCGGTGCGTACATTTGATTGAAATATGTTATATTTATCTTTATAGCAAAAAATAAAAAGCTGGAAAAATTTTAAAATACAAAAACAAAACAACTCTGTAATAAGTTCAAAATTTTACGTTTTCGACATAAATCAATCATGTAACTTAAATCAATTTGTACTACGATTTTTTTTTAAATAATTTGTGCATGTATCTTTATAAACGATAATCAGACCCACAAATTGATTCTCGTTGTTGATTAATTGAGAGACAAATTACAATCCAACGTTAGCTTATTCATTTAGAAATGAAAACAATACCATGTAAAAAAACACGGCTGCCCTGCCAAAAATATTTTCAACACACTTGCTCGTAAAGTGAGCCTTAATACATCGCTTTTAGAGCCATAAACCGAGCTATAACAAACGCGTGCAATAATATATAAAACACTAGTTCGTAATAGAATTAACCCTACAAAGTTAAATTAGCACCTTACTGCAAGTTCTATGCGAGTAAACAGAGCATTCCCAATTTAGCCGGGTAATACAGTTATTTTTTTTTGACAACAAAGAGGTTTTATGCTGCTGAAAATTCATATACATTTTTGGAATAAATAAGGATGTAAGTCCTTAATTAAGTCAAATAAATATATAATTACTATCAAATTATTCATAATTCACAATATTTTGTTATAAAATATTAAAATATTTTCATTTTGTCACTTAAAATTATAATTTTGAAGTATTAGTAGTAGGCTGTATGCTCCTCACCCCTTTGTTCGCAAAATATCCTTGCGTTGGGCGTGTAAAAAAAACAAAAAAAAACATGCGCGCCTTTTCCCATAATTACCATATTTTGTTTTTGCCATATTTGTTGCTGTGTGATAAATTACTTTGTTTTTTCCTCGCAAATGTGTTGAAAAACGTCGTATGAAACTCGTGAGCTCTTGCTTATTGCACACTCGGCTGAGTTACGCCCTCGCCTGCGGCTCGGGCTGCAACCCACAGCCTTGTGTGCAATGAGCAACCTAAGCTAACTTGTCTCATAATGTACTATTAAGAAATTGTAATGACAGATTATACTAGGTAGGTAATTTTGAAACAAGCTCATCAAAGCCTTTCATTTGATACCCCTTTTTGTAATAAATTAAAGAAAAATGATTTTTTTTACATTACAAAACGACGTCATGCAGTCGACATAATAATATTAACTTTTTCCAAAAAAATCTATACCTAGCCTGTGTCACTCGGGGTGATTGAGTAAGGATTCTATAATACCTCACACATCCAAATCTGTTCATGCATTAAGAATGGCTGATGGAGTAAAAAAACTCACATAATCCCTAAACATAATACACTCTTCTTTTTTTGGGCAGTCGTGTATAAACACATGCACTTTTAGACTTCCTAAAAGCATTTATCGCAAATTAACGCATTGTTATCAATAAACTACTTTCTAAATCAATCAAATCAAATCATTTTATTGCGAATACAGGTAGTAAGAGATATAACATAGTAAATTCGATCAGCCATATTCTGTCTTCTGACATGCAACATTAATATAAGCAGAAAAATAAAATAACAATGAAATTAAAATTAAAATGTCAATTCATACAAAACTATTATCAAAATATTGTCTTATCATCTAAATAGTCTTTTACGGAGTAGTAGGATTTTTCAATCAAAAATTCTGTAAATTTCTTTTTAAAAGCCTGATAATTTAACAGCTTGATGTTATTCGGTATCTTATTGAAAATTCGAGGTGCCATGAGTAGGAAACTATTCTGAAGAAATGCAGTTTTGTGTTTCGGTATTTTTAGGTCATATAAATACTGAGCTCTTGTAGGATTTTTACGTGTTTCAGATATTTTCTTATATAATATCAGATATTATCTAATATATTCGTTAAATAAAATTTTAAAATTAAATGACCGAAACATTACATGCCTATTGAAAGAGTTCTATTATTAACTAACGTACGAAGGGGGCGCGGTGGCTTGACTTTAAAACAAATTACTACTCTTGTATCATAAAAAGCACATGACATTACATTTTACGATCAAAACTAACTAATATCAAATCTGATATGATAATTTAATACACTTCCTGTAGTAAAAGCACGGCTAGTTATTGAGCTAGAAACTGCCCGAGGCTAACATAAACTTATTACTGCCCCTAATAAGTAGGTACCTACATTTGATGCTGCATTTTTCTTTATTAGCGGAAGTAATTCAAAGGCAAATGAAACCGACAAATTCATCGGAAATAGGCTTACTGATTGGATAGTTATCTAAATGGATTCAAACTGTGTAGGTAAGTATCTTTAGTATGACTCATCAATATTATACTCATTATCATTATCATAGTCAGCTGAAGATACGACACCCCAACGCAGTATGTTGCCCACATCTCGTAACCTTCACTAGATGATAAGTCCACTTTGTCGGGTGATTTCGAACGGAGCGTCTTCCGACGTACGGTCGCCATTTTAGAACTTTTCCTCCCTAACGGCTGCGTCCCGCCCGCCCATTGACACTTCAGCTGAGCAATCCTTCGAGCGACGTCGCGCGTCGGTTACTTTAGTTATAGCAATTATGTATTCTGTGGTTATAGTAGAAATTTACTATGCTTTAGTTTTCCAAATGGATCTCCTTTATTTCTAATAGGATTTAATCACACAGGAAAATACTAACCATGACCCATTGTGCGCTGGGTGACCTTGAGCCATCTTATGAGATGAGACCCATCATCATTACCTACGTAAGTGTAACTCTTTAGGTACAGATCTGTCCATCAGCCATTTTTGATGTCCCCACTGCTGGGGCACAGGCCTTTCCTTATGGGTGGTAAGGAGGATGGGCCATAACCCACCACACGGGCCCAATGCGGATTGGTGGGTGTTAACGACTGCAAATGCAGCCGGGACCAACGGCTTAACGTGCCTTCCGAAGCACAGAGGAGCTCGAGATAATAAATTTTTGGTCACCCTTCCCATGATGGGTGACCAAAAATTTATTATCTCGAGATCACAGATGAAATAAATACAAATTGGCTATTATTTACGTCGAATGTGCACCCGTCAAAAACACCTGAGATCTATTTCGAGCAGCACCGGCACGACCCGAAGAACCGGGTTTCGACCGGGTCACCATAGCAACGGCATACTGACCCACAACGCGTTACCGGGTTGATGTTTTCAGGCTTGTAAACGCGTTGTTACAGCGGTGTTGATGCGTTTGACTGGTTTTATTCGATTATTATTTAAATCGATAGCTAATGCATCGATGATATAAAAAAGCTAAATGAATATAACAATGAACTACTCATCAAAGTTTTAATTGTTCTCCTTTTGTCAGTTTTGAGGAATAATATTGTTTTATCTCATACTTTCTTATACCAAAACATTAACTTAAGTTAGATCTGGTTCGGGTTAACACTGATGATGTCTCTATCTTCCTCTTAGTAAATAAAAGTCACATCATCATTACGAGCAATTTAAGATAAGGAAGACTGAGTTATACTGGTTAAAGGAATTCATGAATTAACGTCGGTACTGAAAATTCCTTCCAATTCCAATACTGTTTTGTATCCACCAACCTTGTTGGTGAATGTGTTGAATGTCTAAGATAGTATTAGGTACTTCAATAAGGCGTAGTCTTAACAATTTGTTTTCACAAAACAATTTGTAAACACCTCACTTTAATTGAATTAACGACTTCGGTCAATGAATTGCAAGCACTCATGTTTATGTATCGTTAGCTAGATCTAAGAAATAGCTCAAGGATTTAAGATTACCTGCACGCTTTCAAGGAGCGTGCTATATAGATGTACTTATCTGATTTCTAACAAAACGATTTAACAATAGTTTGTATTAAAACCAGGGGTCTAATTGTATAAATCAACATCTCTATTACGACGATTAGCGATCGCAGCTTTCAATATAACAATCTGTTTATGTATATCCATCGCTGCGTTAATAAAGTCAGTCATCGAAGTAATTAATTTGTATACATAATAGGGATGTTGACTAATGAATAAAATAACGAAATACTAATAAAAATCGTAAACATATTAAACTTTTAGAGTAGCTTGTATACCTCTTGGTTTTATATATTGCATATTATTTGTTTTATGACCCTTCAAAGTTGGGTGGACAAGTCCATTTAAAAAGTATACAATTTATTAAAATAAATGATACCTTTAATTAGTCCGTAAAATGTATAGCAAATTTGTCGAAGAAACCATTTTGATAAACACAATATTTAATATAGCTGCTGAACAAATTTCCTATGCGTTGCATACAAACTAGCACGGCGTGTCGTCATAACGTGCAAGCCATTAGTATGGAGCGTTTTTGATCGAGTCCACTTGTGCGCATTTCACACTGTGATATCTCGGGCAGTTTTCATGCTAGCGAATTAATTCTTTTACCAATGTTTCTTTTTTTGAGAGGTAATTTATGTAACATATAATAAAAAAAATAGTCAACATCCCTATTATATAGGTAGGTACAGCAATTCATGTTCAGTGTAAGTAAAATTAAAGTGATTAAAGTTACAAAAAAAAAGGAGGATTCTATTTCTATACTTTCTCAAAAACAAACACAGATGATGGGAGGTAGGTAGGACATGATGTAATAATTCTTTAAGTAAGTATTTGAAATACTTATTCAAGTTGCCCATCTCATAATTAAAATTCCACAGGATGAGTTTGTGGAAAGTGAGAGTAATTTCTCAGAAGACCTTGTGTTTATGTCTCAAAATGTTCGAAGTTAGGATGTTCGAATTTTACTGTTACATTTCTAGGCTAATCGTTTTCCGTCTACTTAGTGCCACATGAGTAAAGTGTTAGTACGAAATCGCTATTTTTTCTTAAACACAATTTAAGCTCATTACTTCTATGATATTGTAGGTACTTTTTAGACGGTACAGTACCTACGCACCCGGGGTGTTTTCTATAAGTATTTATTAATTAATTTACGACAACCATGCCTACCTTATTTTGCTAAACATTTTTGACTAACTTATTATCTTAAATAAGAGCATGCATAAGTCACCGATTTTGATAAATGTGAGCTTGATCGCTGCGAACACGTATATAAAAACATGATGGAACAGAAAAAAAATGTATTATTTTAGTTTTACCACACAGGGAAAAATGACGATTTTTTTCCCATTTTCGGACAAAATGCACTTAACAGTCGTATAGAATATCGAATAAGAAACAAAATTTTAACGCAATATTTTATGTACTTAAACGCAATATTTAGGGATATATTTGAAAATTCTTGGCTATAATAATGCGCCTGAAACGTGGCATAAGTGACGTCACAAATGTTGACCGTTTTGTATAGAAGTAACTATATCACGAGAAAAAAACGCAAAAGAAAAGTTTTAATATTACAGTTGATTTTCTCACGCATTATACTTTTGATTTTGATACAAAAAAAATGATGCATGTTCCCTATTAGCATCAAGCTCATGTATAGCATAAACCAAGCATGTAAAGGTACAACCACCTAAAGAGAACTAATTTCATGGCCCGGTGCGTGAAGACAAAGCTGCCATTTGCAATTGACTGTATCTTCTTTATTGGTCTGCGTCAGTGTCCTTAATACCGATTCAAAGTACCTACACTGATATCTTAATACGTGATAATATAAATTATTATGAAACCACTGAAGCTGAAAATGGCGTAACTTGTATACAATACGTTGGTTAAAATTAATTGCTTCAAAAAATATTCTGTAAGAAATAAAACAAAATACTTACCTGTCGTTTATAAAAAATATAGGTGGAGATTATACATGTGTTAATGATTGTATAATGATTCTAATAGGATCGATAAATCGAAACAAAAAACGTCGCGAATGATCATGGCTTAGTATGTAGAAAGATCATGAAAATTAATTTCGATTTTATAAACGATTTTAAGATTTTCCTTTGTTTTCCATCCGTATTTTATTTTATTTCAGAATTTCAGCTTTTACATCAGTATTTTCTTAAAACCATTCAAGTGTAGTAGACCGTATTATTAACTTCCACATTTTAATCAGGTACAATATCTCCCTAGAGGAAACTCAAACGCGTTTGTAATGCGAGTTTTTTGACAAAACCCTCTGTTGGTAATTGTATTTATTAAACAAAATAATCAGGTGACTGTTTAGTGTCTAAGACTGAAATACCTGAGTGGTTTATTTTAAGAGGTTTACTGATATGAAGCCTATAATACATTTATAACGAAAATATCAAAGTGAAACAGCAAATTTTTCCGCGATTTCAGAGTTGGTCCCCTAGTAAAAGTTGTTCAGTTCTGTGGTCCCTATCTACCATATTCGGAATCAGGCATTATTGTGTAACACGTTGTATAACGGGAGCCCAATCGCGGTGATTCTGAACGATAAAACCAAAAACGTTGCGTTTGTCATTTAGGTTATATTTACCTAAAAATCTTTGGTTTAGCTTCATAATTTTCACTTTAATTGTCACAGATTGTAATCCTAGACTCCTTAGGCAGAGTATTCAACAATTTTAACAAAACTAAAGCGAGTATTTTTCTGTAAACGAAACTGAAACGGTAACGATTTAGCTTTGGTTTTATCGTTGAAAATTAGCGCGATTAGGCCCCAGATCATACAATTTGGCGAACCGTTTGCACATTAGCCATGGCTTGCTTTAACTCCCACCCAACTAGGAAGTTCACACGCCATTTGGTCTTGACAATTTGTGTGCTAAAGTTACAGTCGCGGTACGTCAGATAATGCGAATACTGGACGTGGTAACACATACTTCCTAGGTAGTTTCTAGTAATAAAGAAGTTGACTAAATAAAAACGAGAAGAGGTGATTGTACAATATTATACACGGTGCTATGTGACAGCTTCATGCAGCTATTAAATTGCTTTTGTTAGTACCTAGTTCAAATCAACTAAAAAGAGAAACATCGAAACATAAAAACCGACTAAAAGCGTGTTACCTACCCATTGATCAACTTGTTGTAAAGCCTACGTAGAGGGGGGGGGGGGGGGGAACACTTTACTATAACAAAATTTTGTACTTTAAAACCTAATATTTAATAAAAAGTAAGTATTTCACAAACGGATCTCTGTATCGAAAAGGGTCTTCAGAAACCTACAAAACTTTAAAAGACCTATCCAACTACACATCACACTATGAGATCAATAAGAAAAAATGTTTCATCCACACTACATGAAAGGGAGGTAGGTACCCACTATTTCGGCGTTATTAATATACAGATTCATGTCAAACTACAGCTTTCTAGTACTCTCCGCGGACGGACAGACGGACATGGCGAAACTATAAGGGTTCCTAGTTGACTTGATTACGGAAACTAAAAATGTTTTCAACAATAGGGATGTTGACTAATGAATAAAATAACGAAATACTAATAAAAATCGTAAACATTATTAAACTTTTAGAGTAGCTTGTATACCTCTTGGTTTTATATATTTCATATTATTTGTTTTATGACCCTTCAAAGTTGGGTGGACAAGTCCATTTAAAAAGTATAAAATTTATTAAAATAAATGATACCTTTAATTAGTCCGTAAAATGTATAGCAAATTTGTCGAAGAAACCATTTTGATAAACATAATATTTAATATAGCTGCTGAACAAATTTCCTATGCGTTGCATACAAACTGGCACGGCGTGACGTCATAACGTGCAAGCCATTAGTATGGAGCGTTTTTGATCGAGTCCATTTGTGCACATTTCACACTGTGATATCTCGGGCAGTTTTCATGCTAGCGAATTAATTCTTTTACCAATGTTTCTTTTTTTGAGAGGTAATTTATGTAACATAAAATAAAAAAAATAGTCAACATCCCTATTTTAGCCGCAACCTTCCATAATATATTCTAGAATACTGACATAAAGTAATGTAGCGTGCATCCTCCGGACGGCACAAGGCCGCGCGTGCCATACGATCTCCATCGAGATTACACCGTACATACCACACAATGTTAGTTTCATTCATCATTTTTCACAGTTCATGTACTTGCTGGTTTTCCTGTGTTGACCGCATCGTCTGTGTAAGAACGATGATTGCGTAGTATACCTAGCTGTTATGTTTTCGTGTAATTATAATTCTATGACGAAGATGACTAAAAGTGAGCAGAGAGGAACGAGATAAAGGAAATGACACAAACAAAATCCTTTTATATTTATATCCACTTTACCACTCCTAAGGTTAAAATAAATAAATAAAAAAACTACTGCATGCCGCGTGGTCAGTAACACCGCATCGGTACGTTTAGTTCGTGCGTGCACACGATTTTTTCTGCAAAGTGGTAAAGCACGTGAGTTGCTGATCGTACCTTAAAATTAATTTTAGTCACAAAACACTTGGGTCACGATAATCTGAGGGCCAATTAAACATACGGAACCTTAGAAGCATCGCAATAAGCGTGTGTGTTGTGTGTTCTGCTCGTCCCATTCGAAAATCATCCGACTATCGTGATTCTTTTTACCATTGAAAATGTTACTCGTACCATTGAAAATGGTTATCAGATGCAAAATCGCCTGAGACGTATTTTTGGCCATAGCTCCGAGGATTTTGGGAGGATCGAGATGGGAATAGTACCAAAAGTTGAAAAAATTATCGAGACACGTTTGAACGTTTGCATTTTAAGAATCGGCTGATAACTTTTTTTTGGAATTTCGAAAAATTCGGGTTTTTTGGGGGGGTGTTTGTTTACTAAATTATAAATATTTCGAAAAATAAACAGACTTAAGAATAAACGAAAAAAAGGTCCTAGGGTTTAGGTCTTAGGTCCTAGTTTAGCTACAAAATAGCAAACTTTTTTTTAGGTTAATAATTGTGACCTGTAGCTGTCCCTTTAGATTTAAAATTGTAGAAAAACCGGGTATTACCGTTTATAAAAGTGATGTATCTTCTATGATTATTCACCGATCGTCATGGTAATGGTATTGAAAGATGCGGAAGCAGACGAGGAGTGGATTCGTTGGATTTTTATAAATCTGTTAACCCGCTGACTGCCTCGACGCGTCCGAAATATTATTCGGACGCGTCGAGGCAGTCAGCGGTTGCTTTTGCAACCGTAAAAAATAATATAATAGGTGAATAAATTACCTAGATACTAAGTTACTTAATATATAAAAAATAGCATTGTGAATGCTAAAATCTAAAAATTCAATTACCTAGATACATTAAAAAAAATAATAGGATTTTGCATTTGATTTGATTTTGTTGTTTGTAAATTTTTGTTTTCATTTTCAATGCTTCGATTCTTGCGGGGACTGCAAAATCTGTGATTTTTTGTAATAGGCTATCTGGTCGTTCAATAGAAAGCGGAAAAATATCGTTAGGTGGAATACTGAACTACCTACCTACTGTTTTTCAGGAGTAAGTATCCCTAAGTACAATGGTGAATCAGTACTTCCATAGTATACTTATTCAGTCTTATTCCATCAAGTAGAGCCCGTTTCCTTTGCGACTTCTACAGAGTTGTTGACACAAACATCGTCTTGTTTGAGATGTGCGCCAAGAACCGGTTCACTTTCACTGTCAGTTTCATAACCTAGTGTGTTTACTCACTGGAGCCGTTTGATTAGTCGATAGACTTGTTGAACTTCAAATCCAGTGAGTAAACCACAATATGTAATAAATATAAGCAATCTCTGTGTCTGGCATCTAACAGTATCCGCCATCATATTTTATTCAAGTAGACCAACACTATGGTTCAATTTTTAAACATATTAACGCACTAGCGTCCACCCGCGGTTTCACACGCCTGGTTCCCGTGGGAATATCGGGATAAAAGTATTCTATGTTTTAATCTAGGATATCTTCTATCTGTGTGCCAAATTCCAACCAAATCCGTTGAGTAGTTTTTGCGTGATTGAGGAACAATCATCTAAACATCCAAACCCACTTTCACGTTTATAATATAAGTAGAAAGTAGGATAAAATTTATGAAAATTTATGTTTTGCTATAATACGAAATAGAAAAAATGTCAAATACTAGAAATTAGTGACAAAATCATCAATCAACCACATATTTCTCTCAATTGACATTGAATTCAATACCAAACATATAACGTTAAAAAACACTTGATGAAAACAGTATATTTTTCTCTTTAAGCATTGTCATTTCTCTCATAGCAATTGCACGAGTTATAAATATTAACGAGAGTTTCTATACTTCGCAATTTGGGCCTCGTCACGTAAACAGCTATTTCTCGTTCTATATTATCCCTGAAAAATATTATGAACCCTGAAAAGTATCACATATGGCTGAGAAATTTGTTTTTTTTTATTCGTATGGAAAACTGCAAAGTGACAGACACAAACAGATGTTTGTTTTCGATTCGATAATAAATCCTTAATGGGCAAAAGAAAAACACAATTTCGGTCTAGGGTTGCCACAATGACGTTTATCATGAAAATTTATTTTTCAAGTGATGGATTTTAAGGTTTATAATAATTTTCCGGAGTTGTTACTATAGCATCCTTCTACCACATTTGCCTGTATAAGGTTTTACTAAACACCCTGTAGGAAGAAAAAAAAACTAAAAAGAACGTATACCTGCAAGAGACGACCTTCCTCACAGCTAAGCACCAAACATTATAGTTATTCTGAGACCAAACTCTTTCAGGTTTCACCCAAGGTAAATAAGTACGATAGGGCGTGGGTAGAAAATAGGACAAGAAGAAGGATATTAATTATAATAAACGAAGAGTAAATTTACTCCATCAAATATATAGACGACTGCGACGCCATCACCTGTGATTCAATTTTGGAAGCTACTTTCTAGGTGACTAAAGTTGTTGTATGTTACTGGCTTATCAAAATTTGAATTTATATTTCTTTTTCAATACAGTTGCTCGAAAATGTAAGTTTACGATGACAGTCGAGCGTGCGGAAAGTTGATTTTACCGCACGCCGTGCGTTTTTGTTTACGGATTAGTACAGCGTGCGGAAAGTTGATTTTACCGCACGCCGGCGCCGTGCGTTTTTGTTTACGAACGTTTTTTTTTATTTCGACTAGCTTTCGCCCGCGACTTCATCCGTGTGGACAGTAGAAACATTTTGCAACCAGTTTAAAATGACCCCTTTAGTGTATGAAAGCTAGTAGTACGGAGAGTTCAAGCTGTTTCCCTGGTTCCACCCACCTGAATTTGATGAAACATAGCTTAGATTTTAAGTTGGACCTCAATCTACTAAATTGTGAAAAATCCATAAAAATTTGTTTAGCGGTTTTTGCGTAATTCGCGCACAAATATTTAGAATTTACAGTTTTATTATATGTATAGATTACAATTTCAGTAGTACCTATAATGTTTTCTCGCAAATGTATTGAAAAACGTAGTATGGCACACGGTTGTTAAGGTTTTTTAAAACCTCCTTACCACTTGTATCTTAAACTACTATTACCTAATATTGTATTCTGATTGACACTTCAAAATACAACAAAAGTCGACCGTCACATGTGGCTAAAATCGAATCATGTAAATAGCCCATTACGTTTCATGTCTCAATTTCTAAGTAAACTTTTTGGTTCAAAAAGGTGTAAACTTTTTGGTTAAACTGGGTGTAAACTTACTCTTTCTTTATTAATAAAGAGCAAAGAGTGTAAACAGGTTCTTTAGAAGTTTGATAATCGATATTGTTTAATATAAAGTAGGGCAAGGCCAATCTGCCTGTAAGTAGTACTGAACTCAAATGAACCCTGATAAATCTAACTAAACCATTCAACGGAGATTAGTATTTTTTCAGTATTTTTGGCACGAACAGCTATCGAATAAAATAACGCGCGTAAAAACATTCGATAGAGTAATTTTGTATGGGAAATTTGTACAGCGCCATCTACCGCCGTAAAGTGAAATGAAATTTTCCATAGATAATTAGGTACTCTAGTCTAGATCGATACAGTTGTCTAGGTAATACCAAGAGTTGGATAATTTGATTCGAGGAACTGAGCAGGAATAGGTAGACGATTTGTTTCAGTGAAGTATAAAGTAACCAAGTCAAATCGCTTTATTAGCAGTTTCGAACGAGTGAAGTTAAAGGTCAGTAGTATATACTTATACGGATGTTACAACGACGAGAAATCAGTGTGAATTACATTACAACTGAAACACTATAAAATATTATATCCAGAAAATTGTCAGCAAAGCAAAAATAATAATAACTTGAGACAGTTATCATAATGCAGTATAGCTAATAACAAATACTGACTCATTTTGAATAATAAGTATAGGAATTGAGAACCTCCTCCTGAAGTCGGTTAAAAAGATAATGCTTGGCTCATTTTTTTGCGTTGGAAACCCCAACGCTCTTATCTTGCAATAGTAATACAACGTGTTAAGGTGGTACGATGAGCTCAGTAGCGCCACCGATGGAAATAAATCATTTACGTTGTATCAAGGGCTTAGAATAAAAGTTTTGGATATTTTGCGCAAATAGAAGAGTAAAGTGCAATTTTTAAATATTATTTCATGGCCTCAAATATAAACAAAAAGTTATGAATGTCGATATTGATAAATGTGGCCACTTTTGGCACTAGTGACATGCACGACTTATTGCTTAAGTTTGAGTTCTTGAAACTATATTTTGAAAATGCATTTTAGTCTTTTAGTTGCGCAAAATCATCAAAACTTTTAATCTAAACCCTTGATAAAATGTAATTGATTTATTTCCATTGGTGACGCTACTGAGATCATCGAACCACCTTAAAGAATGAACCTAAAATTGGTCGGTCCATCTCTGAAATCGCGAATAAAATCTGCTTTCGGAAACTCAACAGCTTTTTTTACAAACGTATCTTATATAACTTAAAATATTATAAACTCTTAAGCCAATTACAGAGTTTCACAACATTTTATGAGGCTAAAACAAATAGTAGTAATAATAGTAAGTAGTACCCAGCAAAAAAATAAAAAAAAAAAAATTTTACTAAATAAACAAGATAAGAAATAATACTTTTTCTTAATAAACAAGAAACTTATTTTGTAAGTTATAAAAACTAAGTGTATGAGTGTTATAAAAATATTAAATAAAAACATGTGTATGTAATAAATTTATCTTAGTAAGAAGTCCTTTTTTTAATTTATAATTATATATTTTAATAAGTGCCTTACGCTGTTGCTTGTTTCATACAAAAATCAAAATGTATGATGAATCAGTTGATTTTTTTCGCGATTTCCGAGTTGGTCTCATAGTAAAAGTCGTTCAGTTGGATACCTACTAATGATGATCTCGCTAAATACAAATATAGCTCGCCTTACAGCCAGTCTGAACTGTCAATGGACTTTCTACGATGCGATTTCATAATGATTGTTATTCGAGTTGGGGCCAAGGCCGGCCGTATCGCACGCCCCGTGCGCCCGCGCCGTGCGCCCGTGTGAACTCGATGTCGCAACTATTCTAGTGATCGGTATCGTTCGAATCGTTAGTTCGTTTGTAGTATGGCTGTCGTATTGAAAAAAAAAGGAGCTGATGACTCGAGTCATCTTATTTATTGTGAAAGTTGGTAAGACCTTTTTGTCTAGTAGGAAATGAGTTAATGATCTTCAAACGGCTGAACAAATCTTCACAAATACAATACAACATCTTAACAAATCTTCAAAAAACCATCTCGATCACGTCAGCTATCAAATAAAAAAACCGCATCAAAATCGGAGTATTCGTTTATTAGCTGACAGATACACAAACACACACACGTTAAACTTATAACTTTGAGCTAAACGTATAATCGTTTTGAATCCGAATGTGTCAAATAAACTTCACTTTAAGCTAGTGAGTGTGAATAATATCGTACTCTAGCTTTAATAACTCGTTGTTCAGTTATGTAACGAGTGTTCAATGGAGCAGCCCTGCCAAGTTGGCACGTCGTACCAGTGGGTACAAGTTTCTTAGTATTGTAGACTATTTTTGGAAGTCCTTTGATTCATAATCATTTTTATAAACGTTTGGTTACACGATTGTTTTTTTTAATTCATTGAGTACGAGTACATTTACGTAATTTTGTTTTTATTCTATCTGATTAGGTATATGGATTTTATTTCATTTATTTTTTTAGTTAATTTAGAAAAAGACTTATTTACCTATCTTTTAATTAAAACCTCAAAAGCTTAGTTTTTCTAAGAATAATGCAACAGAATAATAACGTCCTTCGTACTATTTACAACATAATGATGTCGAGAATGTTAAAGAAAACAATATATTTGTTTAAGCAGTACTTATGCAGAAACCTGCATACAACGCTCTGACAGGTGCTCTGGCAATAATAAGTTCTACAGGTATAAGAATCCTTCAATTAGTTAGAGACTCTTCAAGAAATAAGATAACTTTAGCCTTTTATGAGAAGGCTGCAAATAAAATATCAGGAAAGTGCTAACGTATCATGAATTCATAAAGTGTGCAGCTAATTATATTAATATAGATATAAAATAAGCTAATTATTATGTCATGTTTTTTATTATTCTATTATTGTTTTATGCGGCTGCTCCTCGCTTTTTAGGCTGGACCTTTTTTGCCATTTTTCTTTATTACACATAGTAACACCCAGACCCGTCACAGAAAATAAAATTAATATCAATTTCTGCCCGGCCGGGAATCGAACCCGGGACCTCTTGCGTGGTAGACCGGCATGTTGACCACTATACCACTAAGGTCATCTGGAAGCTGTTATCTAGAAGCTCACAACATTTTAAGCCGACTTGTTTGGTGTTTTGATATTTTTTTTATTTTATGTTTACCGAGTTTGCAGAATTGACGCAAACCATATATTAGCACTACAGAATCAAGTGAAACCAAGATCCATAAAACACTTAGGAATGTCCTTGCTTGTGTACGAGTGCCATCAACATTTCCACACGGCAGATAAATTAAAAAAGAGTCGTATTGTGATACCCTAAAAAAGTAACTGTCCACAAAACGTAAATCAAGAGTGCATCCTCCCACGCACGAATGAGGCGAAACTTTTTAAAGAATCAAATTAGGATTCTTAAAATACCACAATTCTCAAACGATCTGTGAAATATGGCGCTGACTTTGTTTTTCTCGTTTTGTTGTTCGTCGTGTAGGGTAAAAACGAATCGTTCCTTTGCCAAACTTTATCGAAGTCCGTTTCATATAATTAATCGTGTTTTTGACAGTCAAGAATGCTTAATTATAAATCACTTTCTACTATCTGTATCCGCCGTGAAAACTACGAGTAGGTATTTAAAAAAAACTTGTAAACGCTAATATTTAATTGAATATTGTTTATGTAGTTGTTTATGTAGCTAGCTGTTGTACATATTAAAATAGAATAAAGTAGATAGTTTTAACAATATTTAATGAATTGCTTTTAATCTTAATATTTAGTAGAGGTAAGTTAAATGTAAAAAAAGATAACACGGATTTTTTCGTACTAAGAAAGGAAAAACATCTATTATTCACATTTAATTAATTAGACTTAATAACTAAATTCGAGTGTCCAAAACCTATGGAATGGCAACGGAAACATAAAATAAATCTTAATGAGAAAATAATGAGAGGCTGCAGCGTAAAGCTTTTAGAGGAACAACGTCGCAGATACGAGTATTCGGCGGGACAAAGTTATCCCTAATTGGTTCTCCGAAACTTAGAGATGGCCAGAAATAACCACGGGAAGTATGGAGCGTCACAAATTAGCATGTTTTATCCTCGTGATATGATGACATAGTTTTAATTGACTTTTTAAATTTGGCTTAATTTATAATTTTCCCTTAGATTATTTATTTATTTATTTAGGTAACAAACAGCCATATACAATCATTCTTAAATTAACATTTATAAACAAATAGACCTTAAAGTACCATAACTTGATACAAACAATATATAATTGTGCAAGATTGTGTCAGATGCTATCATCTTTCACCAAGTACCTTAACCTACCGATAAAGAAGAGATAATACAAAATATTTATATTATTTCTAGATAGAGTCTTACGCTTTTGACGTATTAAAACAGGCCAACTTTTTTTAAGTTGGTGTTCATTTTTAGCAGCACCGCGTCCAAAGAGTATTGTAATAAAAACTATGGCCGGATCACACTACTGACAATGTGAGCGTGTTTTGGTCACCCAACCGTTGGGTGATATTTTTTTCGACGCTGTCGTAGCTTCGACTATGTCTATCTAAGTATAAATAATCTAAGAATTTTCCAAATCTAAGTTCCAGTCAGTAAGTGTTTGAAATAACATATTATGTAATAATTCTTTCATAACTATTTTCTAAAACAAGTGATTATCTTTAACAGTTTCTTTTTTTATCTCATGTATATTGTGCCACGTCACTCAGTACCTGACGTGTAGTAGATGGACTGATGGTAAAGGTCAACCAAAGCCAGCGTTAAATCACATCAGATTTATACTTTCTCGGTTTATTTCGTAATATATTGTTGCATTAGTTACTCGCACAATAGTACGCAATAACAGCTGGCAATAACGACCAAATATACTCAGACAGAGAAACGCACTTCATTGTTTTAATTAAATCTATATAACAAACGTAGTATGCTGCATGCAACACAGAAATTACCAAACTCCGCTACGGCTACTGGCAGTAGATTTTTCCACTTAAGTTAGTGGTAGCACGCGAACTCAAGTTAACCTCGAAGTTAATTTGACTCCACATACAAATGGAAAACATCACATTTGACGTTAACGATTTGCGGACAGACATAATAGACGTGTTATGCATGCCTAGCCGGGAGTCAATGGCCGATGAAGGTTAGGGCTATTTTGAGATCCCATTTTTCTCTCTTAAAAATCTAACTTTTACTTCCTCAACTATTAGCTCACGTGCTTCGTCTGAATCATGCTATAGTGGGTCATTGTCCTCATTATCATTTTGCACGATAACTTTGATACGGAAAAATTCATCCTCGTCGCTGATAATATTGTTATCGGCCAGTTTTAGAAGGTCTTTCGTAATAGTCGCGGTGGAACTATAGAACGAGGTCAAAGTAGCTGTGTGGTGGAGTGTCATGGATCTTTTTTCAGTGGCCGTGTTATGATAGCGTAAATTGTCACAGTAAACAGAGTAATTGTGTCCTTGGATGCGGATCGTTAGTCTAACAGAGGTCGGAAGAGGTCGCTAACTACTGTGAACATTTTAACAAGTTGACTTTTGTTGTGATGCATTATTTTTAACTTGATACTGTGACACTGCTAATGACTCTAATTCATATGTTAATCATTGTGTTTGTACTTTTATAAAATAAAGTCTACCTAGCCTGTGCATAATCAGTTGATATAATATGAATTAAAATACTATGGATGAAATACACTATAATAAGCACACTTCATAACCCACAATTTATTACCACCAACGTTAATAAATAAACGAGTTTTTGTCATTAAGACTATCCGGCGACTTGCCTTTATTTCCGAAATCGCAGACCAAACCTTCCGCGCTACTATTTAGGTCTTCTCATAAATATTAATTCATCAACTTGCATTTATTTTAAATTTATTTTTAAATAATATTATCACCACTGCTTATTTATGAGAATATGTTTCTCACGTTCATCATTAAGTACAGTTTCTGCAGAGTCATTGCATTGCCCCTGACTATTGTTCTTCAAATCTATAGCAAATAGCAGGTTAGTCGATACCGCTCCTTGGAGGCCATCATTAATGCTGAAGGCTGTAAGGAAATGGACTATTGTGGTTCTTTGTTACACAGTATGTGGGCCGTTGAGACTCAGCACCCTACTGTTATACAATTATGTGAGCATTAAGTCAAGGGAACCAGGTCAAGTGTGAAGGGCTACTGTATTGTGTATATACCAGTTTAGGAGAGAATCCAAAAGATATCGCATTACAGATTAACTTAATACAACTGTGTACCTAGTGTAGTGATAAACCAATGTAGGTTAATTATATTGACGACAAGTATAGCTTTCATTTTTCAGTTTACTTTCAACGACAAAAAGTTGCCGTTGGTATTAAAGTTTAGTATGCTTCATTTAAACGGCCTCAAACGCATTCAAAAAAGTTCACTGATCGGCGTAATTACCTTCATTAAAATTAAAGCTCAATAAAAACTAATCACTGATGATCGTGGGATTGATTCGACATAGTTTTATGTCAAACTAAATTACATGTTTCACATTGATAAAGGTCAGCTGATAATTTAGTGTTATCAACCCTAAACCAATGACCTATAGTGGAGGCCAAGACTAAAGTTTTTGTACTAATTCGTTGCTCAAATTGTATTCTTTGTCTGTTACCTTGGTGAGCAGTTGTCGAACAAACAGGAAGCTACTGGTCGTTTGAATAAGACCTTGCTAAAATGCAGAACCTTTATCTAATATCTTTTGATTTCACTGCCCTTTAAATAAACTGACTTTTTATCTGATGTATATTTTTCTATAGTATCGATAGATTATCATGATAATTGAGTACATTCCTTAGTATCTTTAAAACACTTCATGATTTTTGTAATCAGGGAATTGTGGTGAAAAATAAAAATATCGGACAATAAAGGAACCGGAGTCACCTTTCCCCTTTACATGTATAACAAAAATGCTTACCTATTTTCCCATTAGGGCTGTAAGGTCCGTAGCTGCTCGAAGACAGCGGCGAGGAGTACCCATTGTTGGGGGGTTGCGTCGCAGCGCCAGGGGAGGGCGAGCCGCCGCCCGCGCCCCCCGCCATCCAGTCGCGGACGACGTGCCCGTTCAACTGGTGCCCGTTATGGCTGACCCCTGGCTCCGCCTTCACTTGGTTCGGTAGACCGCGGTATGCCACCTCGTGCTTCAGTTCCATGCCGCTGCTACCGCATGCTGACGAGCCAGCCCCGCCGCCCGCGCTCCACACTTCTGTAGGCAAATAAATGATTGTTTTATAAACAATATTTTATGTATTTATAAACAACTCTCAATTTTTAGAGCTATCTTGAGATAATACCTAAGATGATGTCCCTTTAGGAAGAGCATCTCAAGTATGATCTCAGGATAGCTCTCAACGTTGAGAGCGGTTTATAAAAACGAGACCTTAGTTTTGTTAGATCGATGCAGGAACGCTAGCGAGAGGGAGGAAATGAAAAAAAAATAAAGGATGGAAAAAGAGTGCTCGTACTAAAACAAAAGTAATCACAAATGTCTATTTCAGAATCTGGATTGAATATTATTGATACAATTAAATTGTTAATAAATATATTATATTGTGCATTTGTGATTACTTTTGTTTTAGTACGAGCACTCTTTTCCATCCTTTATTTGTGGTCGGTGGCCAATGTCTTTTGCTAAGTAACTAAAAATCATCTACTAACAAGTTTTTTGTATTACCTTACTTGGACTTGTTTGGATTTTATATCTTTACAAGCTTTCGTTGAATCAACTTTCATTGGTTTATTATAGTAGCAAAGGCGTGTCAGTTTTCGTTCAACACACTAGGCTTTATTTATGTTGAAACCATGTAATTCACTTTACTCTTTATTTAATGAGTTTCATCATTTATATTGTTATAACCATACAAAAGGTTTGACGGGAATTCTCATGCCTTTGATTACAAATAATCATTATTACTGTATATTTCTTTGATGTTGTCGTATAAAGGGTTTGGGTTCAAGGTTTTTGATTTGAAAAGCTATAGTTTGAGGTACAATAATGTTTACTAGTCCATTGTTGTGTAAACACGTGTCACATTCAAAGTGTTAATTCAAATATGAATTTGTAAGGGTAGATAGAGCTACAATAATTTCGGTTGTATTTCGTAGTAAAGGGGACTTGCAAGCTAGCGTGTTGTAAGTCTTAATCTTGAACCTAGCTTCAGACGATCGGTCGTAAAGTACACTTGAGCATTAAGTGGGATCGCCTCGATGGAACCGAACGTTGGGACGTTAGCAAAGCAATTGGCCCCGCGTTGTATGTCGCTCGTAAAACTAGATGCATTGCGCTATCCGACAAATTTTTGAGATTTTCTTGGATAAGGAATGCATTATGTTGTATGTAACGTAACATGTTATGTAAATTCGGTCATTTCTCCCTGTGTAGCTTTTTGTCTATATATTATTCAAAAATGCAAATTCAAATCGAAGTAGTTTTTATCGAGTTGCCACTATGTCATTACCTACTCCATTCAATTTTAAAATGTTTAATTAATAAACCTCTTCAAGAAAAGATTCCCATTTTCAGTACTCATAAGAAACCCTACTATGTAACTATCCGTGACCAAAATCGCATAATGTTGCTATAAAATGATGATACTAACGATAAATTAACACTTCTGTCTGTGCATGACTGATATTTCGGTGTGATATTTTGGCTTGGTGGATCTGTTATCTTATCAAGGGAATCTAATAATAGGATGTATAGAAGCAAACAAGGAAGGATAAAGGTGTTAAAATAAAGTATGTTGTTTGTTTGTTTTTCATATAGGAATAAAGTTCTATCTGAACCTCTACCACCTCTAATATTCTAGATGTCGCATCACTCATGTGAAACATAGGTATACTATATACGTATGTTACAGGATTTTACGACCAACACAATAAACTCTGTTACTTTAAACATTTTACGAGAAAACATAAAATATAAATATGCAAAACACGCGATTTTCCTTCACTACAAGAAATATATGACTGGGCCATATAAACCCTTTTGTTTTTTTCTTAATTTATGTATTCTGACACCCTCTAGTTCGATTATGTTACTTAAATAAATTCTGTATGCTTATTTTAGGCTTAGGCGTTGTTTGTAATCATTAATCTTATCTTTTTTATATTTAAATTTCGTTGATATCCTTATGGACATACATAATACGCAGTTACATTGTTTTTTTACATACTATTACTAGTAGAGATGGTAGACTTATCATTACCCACTTAAAATAAATTAATATTTTTAATGGTGGTTGTACGTTGTACTACACAGGGAAAGCTTTTCGATTAAAATTTCATGACCACGTCTCAGAAGTCTGGGAAGTCTGTGAAGATGCTTTTTACTCCATTCACATTGACCATAAATTCCTTACAACTATCCTATCAGACTAAACCTATTACGCAGGATAGTGTGTGTGGGTGTTAACAATTGCCATCTTTGAGACTATTTGAATTTAACAACTGAATAAAATATCTAGAAGAGATGCAATTTCGGTCAGCTATTAATATACCACTCACTCAGTTCGAACTGAGTAAGACGATTTTTTTAAACGAATTAGGTACTCAAGTTTTCATATAAATAAAGTCGTTATCATTTCAGTCTTTCCAAATTTAGCTTTATTTATGATGATAATTATTTAGCACAAAGCCTAAATCCAAATAGCAAAAGCGCCAATGCTTCAAAGATTAAATACAGTTTTCTTTAGATACACATAAAAAAAGAGATATCAACCAATGTAACCTTAGCTAAATATGCAAAAGAGGTGCCATAACACCACAATGCGACGGCGCTGGAGCGGCGCGGTTGCGCAGGCGCAGAGAAAGCGTTCGCGTCACGACCTCGACCAAGTTACCCAGTTGCGCGGTGCACCAACCCACTTACCGTCCAATGTCGCTTTCTCGATCCATCATCAGTCTTACTAGTTTATGAAAACTGTTGTCGATACCTATCGGAAACACTATAATACAGCTATGCCACAAATTATAGAGTAAGACAGAAGAGTTTGGAAAAAATCACGGTTTGCATTACATTTCGTACAGGCAATCTCAGACCAACCCAGGCTATTTTCATTAGTATAGCAGCACAGACTTTGTAGTATTTGTTATATGCCTATATATGGTCTGTGTATTGCAGTTACCAAAGAGCTCTTGCGCATCAAGACAAATGACGGTATTGTTTTTGAAAACGTCCTTTTCAAAAACAGTTAACAGCGTTAAAAGCCAATGACTGATTTTGGCGCCTTTTTCTGCTGCCTGTTACATCGAGCTCACTTGGTTTATTTAAGTTTTAAATAATTCAACAAACACATTTTATTATGAGTACATTCTAAACGCAGTCCGAGTGAAGTTAAAAGGGGTTGGAAGTTTAGTTAAATGATGCAAATTACTATTTAAAAAAAAAAGCGTGATTGGTGTAACAATAGTACATTATGAGACAAGTTAGCTTAGGTTAGGTTAAAAAATGTGTCCTAAATAAGTGTCCGTTTTTGTTATTGTACAATTAATTATGTGTTCCAATCGCTCCTTTGGCCCTGTCAGAAAATCAGTGCTTCTGGTCATTCTGATATACTTCAAAGAATGACCCAGAAGTTAATTTTGCTGAGGCAGGGCCCATTAGCACCACACTTTCTGTTTTTATAACGATGTATTTATTTATCTCTTCTTGTTTGTTTCTTGTTTAATTGTATACTGTTTTCTTTTATTTTGTGTGTTGTTAATAAACGTTTTCTATTTCTATTTCTATTTCTATAGGTTGCTCATTGCACACAAGGCTGTGGGTTGCAGCCCGAGCCGCAGGCGAGGGCGTAACTCAGCCGAGTGTGCAATAAGCAAGAGCTCACGAGTTTCATACGACGTTTTCAACACTTCAAACTTCTTACTTCAAAATTATAATTTTAAGTAAAAATGCAAATATTTTAATATTTTATAACAAAACATTGTGAATTATGAATAATTTGATAATAATAAATATTTGTTTGACTTAATTAAGGACTTACACATTTATTTATTCCAAAAATGTATATGAATTTTCAGCGGCATAAAACCTCTTTGTTGAAGTTTGTTGTTACTAAAAAAAAACTGTATAACCCGGTTAAATTGGGAATGCTCTGTTTACTCGCATTGAACTTGCAGTAAGGTAATAATTTAACTTTGTAGGGTTAATTCTATTACGAACTAGTGTTTTATATATTATTGCACGCGTTTGTATATATAGCTCGGTTTATGGCCCTAAAAGCGATGTATTAGGGCTCACTTTACGAGCAAGTGTGTTGAAAAAAAAGTAAAAAAAAAGGCGCCACTGGTCCATATAAACCCGGCTTTGCCCTTTGTTGCTATCTGGGAGGTGCCATATACAGAATTACAGAATCTTTGGAACCCATAACATGTTGCCTAGACTCAGAGTAATGGGTATATTATATGACATCTGAAACTAGATGACTCGAAAATGAAATTGCATTAATTAAGTGAACGGCATCTGCTTCTCATGTCGGTATAACTTCTAGTATAGCATTATATTATTCTGTGGTATAACAGTCGGTGCGAGAAAAAATCATAGAGCGGTAGGACAATCTTTTGTGTAATAAGCTCAAACAAAAGCGTCGAGCATTGAAGCAAGGTTGCAAGCTTATCGGTTTTTTCATCGGATACATTTCGAGGAGTGTGCAGCGGAATTGCAGAACCCAATTCCGCCAATGCCTTCTTCCATCGGACAACCAGCCGTACGAATGTGCACCACCGTTGCTTGGCGGATATTCCAAAGCGAAGTGATTTGCTTCAAATGTTATCATCCATATCGCTAGAGAGTGGAATAACTCCTTGCCTGAGTCTGTATTTCTTGATAGGTACAATCTGGGGGTCTTCAAGTCGAGAGTTAGGCAAGCGCGTTTCATCGTAGATTGCACTATCGCTTACCACCATACAGGCGTGTAAGCGGTCAAGCGCTTGCCCATCTATCATAAAAAAGTGTTCGATGACAATAAAATATAGTTTGCCTAAACTCGTATTATGTGTACAGAGCTTTGAATGTTCTCGTACCTTTGGTGACCTTTGGATGAAGATGAATAATAAGAACAGTTCTTTTGATATTAACAAAGATAGTAGGATGCTCAATAATCGTTTCTACTGATATTAGTGGAACAAATTACTTCGCATTTTTATCATCAACATCATAATCATTAGCAACGATAAATTTATTTCTACTACCTACATGTCTCAAAATGAAAAGCGTCTGAAACCCGTCTGAAATAAAAGATCACACGGACTCATTGACAATTTATCAATTCTTAACTTTAATAACGCTTAATATTTTGTCTTAATGTTTATTTATAATAATAATGGTGAAACAAACAATGATGAAAATGGGGCATAACATAATATAGTTTTACTTAGGTGTATATAGTTATAATATAGATAGTTATAAGAGGTTTTCCTCTTGTTTTAATTCAATTAGGTTTTGTTAAGGGTAAGCTTTTATTTTAGATTTTAGACGGTATGAGACACTTTTTTTAGACATGTAGGTAGTAGAAATAAATTTATCGTTATTATAGTAAAACCTTACGTCAATAGAATTATAAATAGTACCTATCCTCTATTATTGAGAGTCAATTATATTCAAATATCTGTTGAAACAAGTCATGTGTAACAAGGCCTCCACAGAATTTTCCTTTGCCTACGTGCCGATACCCACGTAGCAATCGGCTTTTGTAAAAGCTCAGACTTTCACTTTGCCATATTTGGTAAACATTGAATTATTATAACGTTTCGGCAGATGCTTTAGATGTAAAGAGCACGATATCAAGATCAAAGTTATTCATTTTGTTGATGGAATGCGATCGGTACTGTAAAAACTTAGACCTATCTGATGGAGTTAAAAAACAACAGATGAAAATAGATAATATTTACTGAGATTATGTTCTTGTTAAAGCCTTAGGTTGAGAATTGAAAGTAAACGTACTTATTATTAAAACGTTTACAAACATTAAAATACATAAATTCCTAGTCCCAGATTCCTATGCAGATTTTCAACTTTCACTCATTTTTCTTTTACTGTTGTTAGACACTTTAATATCTCTAGGCTTCGTACATATTCGAATAAATGTAAGTATGTATTCGAATCTAATCTGTATATTTACAACAAGTTTCTCTCAAGGCAAGCAACGAACATCACTTTATGCTGCATGTTTAATGTCTTATTTGATAACTTATTAGCCAATTGACTTTGAAGTTCCTAGTGGTTTAAAATTTTACCATTGAGGTCATTGAGAGTGATAAATAATTAAGACGTTACGCTTCTAACAAAGAGATTGTTCTCTTGAGTGCCGCCGGCGCCACCTATAAAATCAAACGACGCTCTTTAATTTTTACACACGGCACCCGAATATCACCCGCCATCGCCCCGGGGCGCACACAAAACAACGGAGCGGCGGCCTTCGATATCGCCTCTCCGTACCTTCAAAGCAAACGCATCTTTTACGACACGAACAATAAACTTTTACAACTTATTACGATAACGTTAAGAATAAAACGTGGTGAGCAATCGAGAGATTCGCTCCACGTCTTCTGATATTCAGACGCTATTGCTACCTGATTTATGCGAGCGAGGATATTCAGTGAAATAAATCCGGTGCGGTTCGGTGGTTCGCGCAGAGTATGCGTATAAAGTATCCTTGTGGTCAGCGGATATTTACTGGATAACACGAACTGTAGAGGTATTATCGGGACGCGAGCGTGTCGGTGTCCTCGAAATGATCCTGAATGCATTGCGGCGACACTGATGTAGTGCCGGAGACAATTTGGCGCCCCTATACTTTAGGATGCAGGTTTTGCTTCGAAATTTTACTCAATCGGTGCAGCGTAAAAGAATTATAGATAGTTCGGGTGAAAGAATTTACGAGTCTCGCGACCCGCGTGGGATAAATTTGGATGGCCTCGAGATTGAGTCACTACGCCGGCGTGGCCTTGTTGTAGTTTTACGTAGGCAAACTATTATTTTACTAGGAAGGAGAGTTCGATAACCGACCTGAGGTGGGAATAGACCGTTTGTTGCCCACCATAATTAGAGACTAGGTTTAGTGCAATGGACTTAGCTTCATGCATTATTGAGTTAGGAGTGTAAGCTACTGAGGAAATGATTGCCGGCAAATTGTGATAGTTCCCACGGGAGTTACCTCATGTACGAAGTTTTATGTAGTTTGAATTAACTAACACTGAACGGTTACGGAGGCTAATTGTCTAATTTCAAAATTTATCGCAATCGCTTTCATTTGACAGATAGATGTGATACATTGCTGTATTTCTTTGGTACGTTTTATTTGTGCCAAAAAGAAGTATCAATGTTCAGTCAAATGAAAGCGATTGCGATCGATTTTGAAATTAGGCAATTAGTGGGCAGGTATATTTATGGAACTTGCCTGGTTTGACCGCAATAAACCCGCAACCTTAGATGAAGTTAAAACAGTAGGTAATACTAGATACTAAACTCACTTAGCCATTTTATGAACGCCATTTTAAGGCGAGGCCAGTTCACGATCTGATGAAAAGTCTGATTTTTGAACTTCCAATGTGAAGAACTGGTGTAAAATTCTACTTCACAAAAATTACTGTAGACTGAAAAAGAAACAAAGAAGCAAATTAACCGAACAGAATATTGAAAAATGGCATGGTAACTCTGTAAAAAAATCCTGAATAACACCATAAAAACTTATAAAACTAAATTTCAAATCGTCATAATTTCGTAATTTTCAACGACAGTGATATGATTTTTATGCAAAAAGGATAGCTTTTTTATCGATCTAACACAATAACCGAGTACATTTTTAATAAATGATCCAGTATTTCAGAAATCAATAAAAATGTACTAAAATTCGTCAAATTTCTGACGAAGCGTCAATTAAAGTTATGCAATATTCAACCTTATTCTAAAGACATAGTGAAAGAGTAAATTTCGTGAACTGGCCTCGCCTTAAGACCGTTATGTTTAATAGACGTTAAGTTATTTTTAAATAAAATAACACCCTCGGCTAGCGACAATCAGCAAATGAGTTTTCCATTAAAATAATTAAAAAAGGTTTTCGCTACTAAACAACCTAATGCATCTTTAAGTAATTTGACCTCGAAACATCACGATAAGGGTTTTAGTAAAAGATTGAGTGAAATATTAAAAAAAGCTTTGTGAAAATTAATTTTAAAAATGCAATTATAAGATAACACCTTACTGAAGTTTTGCGTAAATACAAACTCAATGTTACCAGAGAAATCACAAACTGCTTCCATTCCACACATAATAAAACCGTTCAGATATCATATCAAGGTTATTGTAAATCCGTAGCAGACTGAAACGATCGAGGCACCCTCTGCGAGCTTCAGTAATGCGATTCTAAACTAGGTTTGTATAAGTCCTTGGCTATTCTCACCAGATGACAGCTTGTATTTACCGAGCTTGTACGAAAAGGGGGGGTTGAGGATTGTAAGAAACGAGGAGGAGAAATCACGTATCTATTTTATAGCCTCTTTGAGACTGGATGGGCGAGTTAGGCGAAAGTTTCGTCTGAGCTGAATCTGCTTTCCAGTTTTAGTATTTCTTTTCTGTTGCGTGTTCTTTCGTAACAGTTGCGATTGACATAAATAGATAAAAGTATGACTACTTAGAAACCGACTTGGAAGAAGGCAGCGGTTCTTCGAAATCTGAAAGCTTTCTAAAAATTTTACTTATTTTGTAGGTATATTTCTGTTTTGTGCATATTTTCTATTTAGCTGTGTGGCGTCCGGCAGGGTAGAGTATCTAATAATGTAATATTATGGTAGCAACAACCCTTCACACTAGGGTTGTCATAAAAGGCGGCTAATGACATAGAGATTACATCAAACCCTCCGTGGACCAGAATATGGGCAGCAATGTTTTTCGGTAAGCGTAGAGATTAAGGCAATATTCTCCCACTTACACGGAAGTTATATGGACTACAATAATGGTTGATGTTGATAATGATAATTTCCTACTCTTGATTGTAACATAGCACCGTTTATTACGAATGTCTAATATTATTGTTGTACTCATACGGTCGATTTCAATAAATCTATCTTCAGTAAGAGACAGGCCTACTACGGATCTGTTTCTTGGTTACTAGGCAAAAAGAAATGTCTAGGTCAAGAAATATCTTCAGCGAGTAAAGGTTATTGAAATCGGCTATAAAAGTTTGACGTTATCAAGATAATATTGTACTTCAGTAAAATGACATTTAGATGCGAAACAAAATCTGTTTACCAATAAGATCTTATTAAAGAGCAGGGTATCAAATATGGACACAATTATAAGAAGACCAGTTTGATTGTGTTGGGCGCCCGCTTCGTTTATGTTACGAAATCAATCGTGGAGTACTTTAGGGTTGTCAAATGTTATAAATAAGAGACTCTTCAGTACACATACTAAAGAACCAAAGATAGGATATCTCAAAGATGTTATTGCATATTTTTAAAAGCAAGTGGATGAAAATGTTTTAAGATAATTGTGCGTACTCTGCGTTCTTCTTCTAATCTCACCCTCGATATTCCCCGTCATTCCACTGATTTCCTTTTCTATTCATTCTCTGTGCATGCTGTCCGTTTGTGGAACGCACTTCCAGAGGGCATCCGTAAAGCTCGTACCCTGAGATCTTTCAAAGATCAAGTTAGAACGCATTTCCTTTCTCCCACCTAATACTACTTTTTTCTGATATCTCCCTTTCAACTTTCATTTATATACACTTTCTCTTCTCTTTATTTATGTATATCTATATCTATTGTCCTTCTAGTGTTTTTGCACCCACTCCCCTCTTTCCTCTTCCCCTTAATATTTTTCTACTCAAGGTTGCCTGGAAGAGACTGCTACGTAGCAGTAAGGCCGCCTTTTGTGTACTTGTCCATGTTTATTGTTTGTTCCTGTGTAATGTCTTTGACTAGTGTGCAATAAAGCGTTTTTATTATTATTTATTATTATTGTATGCCCTAATCTATGTCATTTATATAGCATCTATTCCATAGACCATTGCAGTGGTAAGTTTGTATTAGAATTTAGTATGTTGAGCTCGTTTATTATTGTCGCATAACAAAAGGATCTTTTGTAAACTTTCTATAGAGTTGGTTTTCTATGGAAAATTTTACCCATTATTATATTTTACCAGTCCCAGTTTATTTTATGGTAAAATTTTCACTTCTCTCTAATTTATTCCAGTAAAATTACCTACTTTTTTTTAATAATAACTTTTGATTGATTTTTTTGCGAACCCTAACATAAACTAAAACGTTTGAAATACCAACGCGCATTAGTTTGTATTCATTGTTAATCGGATTGTGTTGAAATATAACTAAACTAGGAGGGTCTGCTTTGACAGATGGACCTGTCGAGCGTCAGGTTGCGTCATTTTTAAACGAAATTAGCACTTGGTCGGATTCGCAAAAGGTAGGAATCTCATTTTGCCGGAAGATAGTCATAAAGAAAATTTTACTTGATTAGCACTTGGTCGAATTCGCAAAAGGTCGAAAACTCATTTTGCATTTAAAATTTATATTTATTTAATTAAATTATTTTCCATAAATTATTTTTTATTAGGTTCAATAAAACCAACATAAAAAAATATTTCTCCCTTGTTTCTCTATAAATCAGAAATTAGTGACAGACCATGACAACACAATTATGAGTGTCAGATTTCGAAAATAATTTAACTTCCTCGCATAATATGTTACCTATATAAAAATATGCATTTTGCAGTTACTGGTAGATAAATAAAAAACATGTAAGTAATGTTATTGTCTGTACTGAATCCGGCGAAATGAGAATCCGACCTTTTGCTAATCCGACCAACGGCGAATAATCCCCATAGTTACCTGTCTAAATTTGATAGGTTGCTATTTTGATGTTTTTAGGACTTTTAAGAAATAACAGGGATACCTTTCAATGTCAGATGGGTTCTATAAATCAATCAATCAATCTATTTAATAAATCTATAATATATTTTATAAATAAGAAAGTAAGAACTTACGATAAACTTTCTGTGATATTTTTATTTTGTATAGAGTAACGGCTGACAGACTTATTTATCAAGTGTCTATATGACAGGTATTTTAAATTAGAATAATACTGTAATTTGTGGCCAGAGCGCTGCATGATATTCATGGTATAATAAAAGTGTAGGTTCAACACCTCCCCGTAACATGAACACCATGTACACTCTGTGCTATACACTTATTTACAAAGTTACACTACTCACTACACAAACACATGCCTACCCTTAACAAATTTTACAACACTATACACTTTAAAAATAAGTTTACCTATTTGTACAACCCTTAAAAGTAACAACAGAAAAGGAACCTGCCTAGCCGACCTAAATTAAACCTAATGACTGTACACATTTACAATGGGAAGGCCTAGCTAAGGGTTTGGTAAGTACATCTGCCGTCATATTCTTAGTGGGAATGTACTTAAGGTCAAAATGGTGTTGTGACAAAGCATCCCGAATGAAATGATGTCGAATGTCGATATGTTTAGTGCGGGCATGAAACGTGTTATTCTTTGTAAGCGTTAATGCACTTTGGTTGTCCGAGAAAATGGTGATGGAATGATTAGTACCGAAAACTTCTTTCACTAGGTTCAACACTTTCCCTAACCCTAAATGACATAGGTACAAAAATGAATGAATTATTGGAATTATTATGTTACATTGTCAAATAATACGAGAAAAGAAACCAAGAAACCCATGTCAGTTGTTAAATCCATGTTAAAATATTTGAATCTTCTTTTGTCGAATAAAAAAGGTTGAGCAGCTCATTACATATCTACGGTACAGTAGCAAACAAAATTCACTATTTTCCGGGAAAATAACACAAGATCCGAAAACGAATTCCGATATCTTGAATATTACTCTATTTGACAATGACAACGAAATTCCCATTTTCTCTCAGCAAAATGCAAAATGGCGCAGCGGAAGCTATGAAACTCATATAGTTTTATTGTTTACCATTTCGGAGTGCGTTTTCTTAAATAATGGTGCATGTGGACTTCCATAGTCATGGTACTAAAATATGAGGTCATTGTTATGAATGTCGCATTTGAATTATATGGCTTTATACATCGAGTGTAGGTACCTAAGCTTTTCAAAATCCGGCGTGAATTTTATCAGATCATTTGAGAAGAAAGTTTAAAAAACACATTTTAATAAAAAGTTGTCCAATAACTTATAAACTATAATTTGCTGTTTAAACACTCATAATGACATATTTTAGTTTAGTACCCTAGAGAAAAAAATGTTCCATGAGAATTATTCTTTTACATTGGGGTTTGCTACATTGATATATCTAATTTTTGAAATTTGAGATTTTTGCATTCACAATGCTATTTTTACACAATACTAAATAATATACTAGAAAAAATACGACTCGCACCAGATCAATACTCAGACGGGAATCGAACCCGCGACCTTTGGATATCCGGTCCAATGCTCTGACCGCTGAGCTACCGAGTCACTAGTGACATCGCCGAATCTCTTCTAGTATATCCTACTCTTACGCTGCAAGTCAGCGTTATTTCACCAATGTGAGGAATTACCTCGACATTCAATTGAAATATCTTTCCAGATATTCGATTTCCGGGGGTTCGATTCCCGTCTGAGTATTGATCTGGTGCGAGTCGTATTTTTTCTAGTATATTATTTAGTATTGATATATCTAAGTGAATAAAATAGACAGAAACTAAGAAAAAGATATTTAGCTGCTTTCTAACAGCTCACTGACATCGCCTGAGGCCACCGACAAGGTAGACCAACGATCTGGTGAAGGTCGCGGGAAGCAACTGGATGCGGGCAGAGCGGGACCGATCGTCGTGGAGAACCTTGGGGGAGGCCTATACCCAGCAGTTGGTGTCGTGCGGCTAATATGATAATGAGCTGTTTTCTAACTTTGCCAAAATCACGCTAGATTAAAAAAAATGACGCATAAGTAGACTCATTCACTAGCTAGAGGACTCACGCGCCATTTAAAATCACATCTGCATAAAACATTAAGATCAACTGCAGATAAGGATAAAAAGATGATTTGCAAAGTCAAGGTGCTTTTGAACAACAAGGGATTCTTTAGTCTCTGATTCATCATAGGTTCTTGGTTTCGAAGTCGGAGTGAGCTTTCGCAAACATTATTGAAAAACAAATAGACACTGGGATTTCGTCTCTATGCCGGAATTGGAGACCTTTGTGCGTCCGGACGAATCGGTCACCTTGCAGTTCGTAGGACGTTGACTTGTGCACTTAGGTTCAAAATTAAATGCGGGTGATGTCACAAAACGCAATAGAAATCGCATTAAAGCAGTGTAGTAAATTTTTAAATACTTCACACCCTTTGGACTTATTATTTTAGGCTAATATTGACACAGTTTTAGCGGCTCCCTTTGATTATTTTGGCTTTTTTATAATTTATTGTCAATCCCATTTTTGATGTCCCCATTGCTGGGGCACAGGCCTTCCTTATGGGTGGTAAGGAGGATGTGCCATAACCCACCACGCGGGCTCAATGCGGATTGGTGGGTGTTAACGACTGCAAATGCAGCCAGGACCAACGGCATAACGTGCCTTCCGAAGCACGGAGGAGCTCGAGATAATAAATTTTTGGTCACCCATCCCAAGACCGACCCATGCGAACGTTGCTTAACTTCCGCAATCGCTGGGCCAGGCGCTCAACCACTGCGCCACCGAGCTCCTCGATAAATTTTTGGGGGCAAATAAAATTATCTTTGGCTTTTTTGTTGGGTGGAAATAAAAAGAATGGTTTCAAAATATGTAGGAATAACATGAAAAAGTATAAATTATTTCATTGAGATATCGACGCCGTTAACCACAAATAAATTAAGAAAGCTCGATCAAAACGCTATAACTTTTTAACAGGATTATTAAAAAGGGCGATTCAAATGGTATCAGAGATAAATCGTAAACTTTTTTTTGATCTTTAAAATTAAACAAACAAATCTTAAAACAGTTCTTCGAAACAAACTCCTTTGATCTTCGTGTTTGTCGCCGCCAAGATACCACTAGCGCCATCTAGCGAACGATCGAGGAAACCGCGGTGCCCGTGAAAGAAGCCTGTTGATAGAATCCTCTCGCATCTCTCTGCTACCGAACTACGACGCCATTCACACGCATTTTCATATCTTTAAGCAAATATTGTAATTTCATCGAGTAAACGTTTTTATATTTTGAAAACCATATTTAATTAATATCAAGGAGTAGACCCGAAGATCCCCGTTCCTGAACATATGGTCCATCGACGCCGAATACAGATCCAGACATTGCATCATCGCATCATCGTCAAGAAAGAAGAAATAAACAGTGAAACGGTCAGGTCTTCGATCCCGTCTACCCCTTTTCCTGTTCGTATTGTGCTAAAACAGTGTTTGTGTATTACAGAAGTCGTGATCGTGACGTGATAGCATTCGCGCCAAACCGTGAGTACCTTATCCATATCTTAAACGTAGGCCTGTGAAATGGGTGGTGAAGATAACTTACCAGTGCCTTCAGCTGGCTCCTCAGTTTCTCCTTCGAGGAGAAAGACTAGTGACCTTTCTGACCTCAAAAAGCAACGAGGTAACTTGAAAGGCAGATTAACTCATTTTAAAAAGTATTTAGATAATTTTAAAAGTATTGCTCCATCTCAGATGCAAATTAAAGAAATTAAATTTAGAATGCAAGCCGCTAACGACCTTTTTAAAATGTTTAATGACATTGAAAATCAAATTGAACTTTATTCTCCTGAATCAGAGATTTTATCTATCCAGGAGTACGTAGAATGTTTCGAGTCATTGTATTTTAGCGCTTTAGCAACTGCTGAAAGTATAATTGAAAGTGAGGAGACTGGTTGTAATTTGAAATGTAACAGTCATTCATCTCGAGCTAACGTCAAATTGCCCGATATAAAATTGCCTTCCTTTGATGGATCATTCGACCATTGGCTGGAATATAAAAATTCATATCTTACCATGATCCACAAACGTTCAGATTTAGACGAAATCCAGAAGTTCCATTATTTGCGGTCTTCACTCAGTGGAAGCGCATTACAGGTCATTAGTGCGTTAGAATTCACCGCTAGTAATTATAATCATGCGTGGGATTTATTACAGAATAGGTTTCATAATACTAGACTTCTGATACACAATCATTTAAAATCGTTATTTTCTATTCCTCCGTTAAAGCAAGAATCTCACATGCAAATTAGAAAATTAATAGATAACGTTTTAAGAAACTTGCGAGCTCTGAAAACATTAAACGAACCCACAGACTCATGGGACACAATTATTATTTATTTAATTGTTACAAAGTTGGATTCTTCCACTGAACGTGATTGGGAAAGTCATAAAGGGTCTATTCTTATCGATCCAAATAGGAAGTTGTTGTTGGAGGATTTGCTCTCATTTCTTAAAAATAAAGCAGATATGTTAGACATGATTAATGCAAGTCAAAATAAAATACAAAATAAAAGTAATAATTTGGTAAACGATAACAAACAGTATCAAAATAAATCGTATACGCATCAGCCGGTTCACAGTTACTTATCGACAGGTAATAACAATAATAATTTAAAGAGCAAATCGTCTAATAGCAAACGGGTTTTTTCCCACACACCATTTCCCCAAGAATGTCCCTTTTGTAAAGGGAATCACGCCATTTATTCGTGTTTTATGTTTTTAAATTTATCGGTTAAGGATAGAATTACATTTATAAACGAAAAACGATTATGTAATAATTGTTTGCGCGCCGGTCATTTATCATCGGAATGTTCGTTCGGTCCGTGCAAGCAGTGTCAAAACAAACATAATACTTTGCTTCATTTAAACGATGCGCCTGCGCCAGCGCCAGTGCGCAGCGAGCGCGCAGATAGGCCAAGGTCACACGACGACGGCCCGTCTACCGCTCTTCATTCTTTGTCGACTATCTGCCAACCGTCAAATAGTGATGACAATTCCTCGATGCGTTTGCCATTGCAGCCCGTGTTATTGTGTACAGCTTTGGTGGAGATAGTGGATAATGATAGACGTATACATACAGCCCGTGCGCTGTTAGATAACGGTAGCCAACACAGTTTTATATCAAATAAGTTTAAAAACAAATTAAATGCAACTATGTTACAGTCCACCATACATATTTCAGGTGTCGCGCAATCAGTGACACAGTCTAATGAATCGTGTGAATTTATTATACGTTCTAAATTAAACGATTATAGCAAAAAGGTTCAATGCCTTGTCTTGCAGCGCATAACATCCAGTTTGCCCTCGACTAGCATAAATACCGATCATATACGTATCCCTGATCATATCCAATTAGCAGATCCTACATATTATATTTCGTCGGAAATCGATTTGTTAATAGGTGCCGATCTCTATTGGGAAATTTTAAACGAAGATAGAATTCGATTAGTTAACGGGCCATACCTTCAAAACTCTAAGTTAGGTTGGTTGTTGTCTGGACCGTTACATACTAACTTAAGCGACAGTCATATTCATTGCAATTTTAGCCATTCAATAGACGAACAACTTAAACGTTTTTGGGAAATAGAGAATGTATCACAGTCATGTGATGTTCTTCCTCGTGATGAGAAGTTGTGTGAGGAATTGTTTTCTCAAACAACACAGCGTGATTCTGAAGGAAAGTTTTTTTTGCACGTATAACTAAGGAATCACCGAGTCGTTTGGCGATTCTTATAATTTAATTGGAAGGATTCTTTTAATTTAATTAGGTCTTTTTTACACGCATCTCAATAACTAAGTAATCACCCGAGTCGTTGGGCGATTCTTATAATTTATCAAATAGGTTCCTTTCTTTAGAACGCAAACTTGAACGTTTGTATATAAACGTATGTGTTGTGATTTTGTAAAGAACACAAGTCTTTCGGTCACATGAATCGTATAGTAAACGTATGTACTCCTAATTTTCCTGCCGCATCACGGTGTGATTAGGAATGATAAAACAACGATCCACTAGGTATTTACCAGCTGAACAGTGACGTACGGGACTGCATTGGCTATACTTAGGTATGCGCTGTATACGGCAGTTTGCACAGGACTGCATCGGCTCCATGCTTATGTATAAGCTATATACGGCAGCCTGCGTTAGTGGGGATGTTGAAATCGTATAACAAATCGTATCACAGAAATAAACGAATTGACAGCTTATTCCAGCTGGTTACATGTCGCTAGCAAGGACAATCCAGTTGACCTGCTGTCTAGGGGACTGCCGCTTGATTCACTAATTAATTAGTAGTGACTTGTGGTAGAACGGTCCATTTTATTTACGTTTTTATAATAATTATTCTGTAATAATTTAATTGATAATAATTTTCCAGTATTAAAATCATAAACATGTAATTTAGGGTATATTCTGCAAGTGATATAATTCAAATTTCATAAATACTCATCATTTATAAACTTAAACGTATATGGGCTTTGCGCCTTTGTATTGTATTGCGTTTTTACGTAACTTAAAATCAAGCGGTCGGGCAAGAACAGCTGATATCTGTGAGCCATCGGCTGCCGCGGCGCAACGTCAAACCGGTTTCTTATTCGTGAGCGAATTGAATATGACGCAGCGCTTGTTAGTCAAGTGCGCGCAGAGGTAATCCTTTCCTGATTTATACGAATGATTGGTTAATAAACAACCAATCAAATCAGTGACTAAGGATTTTAATTGTATAAGCGGATGAAACGTATTTTTAGATGAACATAACATTATTCGAGTAGGTGGTAGACTTGGTAATTCTATGTCTTTTGACTTTAATAAAAAACATCTAATTTTATTATCAAGTAAACATTGTTTATCAGTTTATTGGTCAGGTACGAACACATACTACTTTGAAATGGAGTTGATTATTCTGGAACAATAATGATTTTAAATAAAAATGGCAGAGGCGCTAGCTTGATGAAGGGCTATATATGTATATTATATGTTTTTTTTTTATTCGAGCAATTCATTTGGAGCTCGTTACCAGTCTATCTACTGAAGATTGTATTTTAGCACTTAAACGTTTTATAAGCAGACGGGGTAAACCGAATGCTATTTATTCAGATAATGGTAGAAATTTTGTAGGGGCAGCTAAGGAGTTTTCTGCTTTTCTACATCATAGTAAACATCAAATAAGTGAATTCACAGCGAACGATGGCATTGAATTTCACTTTATACCACCATATTCACCACATTTTGGAGGCCTATGGGAGAGTGGGGTAAGGTCTTGCAAACACCACCTCAGACTTATTGTAGGAAATGCACATTTGACATATGAGGAACTGAGCACTGTTCTGACACAAATAGAATCCATACTTAATTCTCGTCCAATGTCACCCTTATCCACCGATCCTACTGACCTTAATCCTCTCACTCCTGGTCACTTCCTTATAGGCCGACCGCTAACTGCTCCAGCCGGCGAGGACTTCACAGATGATCCAGCTTCACGTCTCAGCCGCTATCAATGGGTTGAGCAACTTCGTCAGCATTTTTGGAGGAGGTGGTCGAGAGAATACATATCAGAGCTTCAACAGAGAACTAAGTGGAAATCACATCATGATGATATTAAGTTGGGAGGTTTAGTTCTGATCAAAGAGGACAATTTACCGCCGCTCAAGTGGAAATTGGGACGCGTGGTTCAGGTGTTTCCTGGTACTGATGGAGTATCCCGCGTAGCCGACATTCGCACTGCTAATGGAGATACGAGGAGGTCGTTTTCGAAGATATGTCCGTTGTCAACCCAGACGGAGTCTGTTCTTCACCCTGAGTCGTCATCATTGGAAGCTGGAGCTTCCAAGGCCGGGGGTATGTCGCCGCCAAGATACCACTAGCGCCATCTAGCGAACGATCGAGGAAACCGCGGTGCCCGTGAAAGAAGCCTGTTGATAGAATCCTCTCGCATCTCTCTGCTACCGAACTACGACGCCATTCACACGCATTTTCATATCTTTAAGCAAATATTGTAATTTCATCGAGTAAACGTTTTTATATTTTGAAAACCATATTTAATTAATATCAAGGAGTAGACCCGAAGATCCCCGTTCCTGAACAGTGTTATTCACATCCCTTGTAACGGTTAAGGATTATTCTATGTTTAGATCCGAATTGTGTTCAATAACTTCAGTGAGGTTATCAAGACAAGGGCATCAGGTAACCTCGGAATTTGTTCTGAATCGTAACCTAGGTTATGGACGGTATAAAACCTTAGCTATTCGACAAAATTAAAATTATTTATGAAGCTTTCATTCACTACAAAGAGGGCACACGCGATCCAAAAGGAATGAACAATAATATTTAGGTGCTACTTACATAATAGGGAAAGGGGTATGTAGCAAAGTAACGGTTATATATTGTTCTGGAAAATTTATGACATTTTAAGCCCTTTACTTAATAGCTAGTAGGTATAATTTATTCTAATCTTAGGCCACCAAAACTTTACGTGTAATTTTAATATGCAATCTTAAATAGTCTGTAACTGTAGCCAGATAGAAAACATTTTTGTTTAATGGCAACTTTCGCTTAGTAGATTAAAGAATAATTATCTTAAAACTTTGGGAAAACTTTTTAAAACATGGGAAATTATTCACAGGCAATGGTGATTGACAGATGAAAATCAATTTAAGCTTTTTGTACTAAAGCTAATCTCAGTTGTTGAAGCGTTATTTGGCACAACCTTGTTGAATATGATTTCAAAAAAACACAAAAGAATCATACTTCCAAAATGCAAATGCGAAGATAAATACTTGATGATAAATTTGCTAAAACGATGCAGAAACAAAGAAAACACCTTTTGAAGAAACGAAGAAAATTATACTCTATTGCAAGAATGATAAAGTATAGAGTCTTCTCTTATCGATGCATTTGAATAAACTTACTTTTCTACAAGTATAGAGTCTTGTTCGTAAATTTCACCAAGTTTTAAGTTCTCACATAAAGGCAAGGCACTATTTGTTCCAACGCTCAAGTTGGACCGTTTGCATAATAGTTTTATTCCAATTTCATTTTTGTATGAGCAGTAACATCGAATAATATCTACATTTCATATTCAACTATTGGTTCGAGAGGAATATAGTGTACAACTGTTGTATTTATGCGAGTTCAAAAAAAATATCTACATAAACTAGATGATAACATTTCGTATAATTTCTTGAAGAGAGCTTAATTAATTAAAGGGCCTAGAAATTGACAACTGTTTTTAACCGATGAAATAACGAAAAATAGTGTTAATGGGAATAAATAACCAACGAATTTTAATAACGGAACGACTTAGCAATGAGAAAATAAAGGAAAACAACTTTTTCCTATCGAATCCGGAAGCTCAGATAATATTATTATGTTTACGCATTTATAAATTGTTGTTGTCATTTATAAATTGTAAGTGATACGATGTTCACAGAGTTCTAGTAAAATAGCAGAGATTCTATTTTACTAGAACTCTGTGAACATCGTATCACCTATAATTTATATGATTATTATCAATTTTACCTTGAGATTTTAAAAATATTTAAAACCAACGCAATCTATTTAATTAGTTAGTTAGTTCATAACAAAGCAGCTGAATACCAGAACGAAAGCAACACTACGTGTGCTTTATTTCACCGTTTGTCAGTAAAAACCTATATTTGACTAAAGTTCTTTGTAAAAAAAAATAAAAAAAAATGTGTTCCGGCAGTTAGAGGTAAGATAGCCAGTTCCTCAGTGATGAGGATTCTGGGTGTAGAGCGTTTTCATCTTCGACTTTATCGTCACTATTCATTAACGCCCGAGCGGTCGCTTTTGACCGAGACATTCCTGTCTCATTTTCCGGGCGTTGACGAGTTAACATCAGGTGAGGTGAAGGCCAAGCACTACCCCGTTGTGAATAAAAAAAAAATACTTGCTTATTATCTTTGGCGCTTACTTGTTCACGAAGACAAATCCTAATTTTTTTTTTACTTTTACGCAAGTATGAAAGTTTGACCTGCATTTTATTAGTTATTGGAAAGTGCCTGCACATTCAAATTCGACTGATTAATTACTTTTGTTACCGAGATAGTGTCTTTTTGCGCATATTTAATGAGTGCCGTTAAATCATCGCCCACATGTTAGTTAGTGGGTTTATTGTGTGGAAAGATAGCTCATTTTAAACGAGCAACCCACACTTACCTGACATGTAGGGAATTCAATAATATCTTTGATTTTAGTATCTCTAATTGTATTAGCTTGTTTACTAGGTCGGGTGGTACCTACTCGACAGTGGCGGCCTTAGGGGGTGGCGAACAGGGCTATCGCCCGGGGCCTAGCTCTTGCATTGCAGGGGCCTCGCAAATATTTTTTTTACTGTATTATTTTTATTTAAAGCCATTGATTTTGATCCTTAATTACTTATTAATTTGCCTGGGTCAACTTTGGATGACTTGATGAGAATTATTGTTAAAAAATCATTTAATGAAAACACTAACTTGATAATTTTGATAGGAAATAGGGGTAATGTGAACAAACACCAACTGATAGCTTATTGTAATTCCTTATTGTCTTTAAAAGTAAAAAAAGTTATTTTGTTCACATTCCCTTATTGCAAAAGTGTGTCACAAATGGAAAATAACGTTAGGTATCAGTTGAACGTAACATTGAATACGGTAGCATTCCATAATAGTGAACAGCTACACATAATTGACATCAATAAATTATTTAATAGTTTTTACTTGACAAAAGATAAGTTCTATCTGCCTAGTTCTTCTAGAAGACAAATAGCATTATCGCTATCTTTTTATTTTAAACATTTAGCCAATAATCTGGCTAGTAAAACAACTGCTTCTTTTGAGCAGTCAACTATTGACATTAGTCATTCAACTTTGGAATCTGTTCCAAATAAAAATAATTGTAACATTTTACTTAGTCCAAGTAATAATAATTCGTCACATTTAAATTACCATCTAAGACAATAGAGGCGTCCTCTAGCCCTGAATTAACAATAGAAAAGCCAAAGTGTTTAAGAATTGTACATCAGAATATACAAGGCTTTTCTGGCAAAGATTTAGAAATAAGCTTATTCATAAACTCTGAAGATATTGATGTGTTATGTGTTACTGAGCATTGGTTGAAAAAGCACGAATTACTTTTAAGTTTAGATAATTATAAAGTTGCTAGCTCGTTTAGTAGGAAATCTGCTATAAGAGGGGGTTCACTTATTATTCTACACAATAGTTTACAATGTAAAGAGCGCAAAGATGTAGTATCCCTCTCAATTGAACGAACTATTGAGTTGTCTTGTGTGGAACTTGATCAAATAATTATAGTATGCGTATATAGACCCCCCACCGCGAATTACTCTGAGTTTGAGTCCACTATGGAGGAAGTCTTAAAAATAACTTGTAGGAAGAATAAAAAAGTCGCGATTTGTGGAGATTTTAACGTCGACATCTTAGACCCTAAATTAGCCAAACTGTCGAGTAGGTTCATAAACCTATTTAAATCATTTAATCTACTACATATTTTTAATGAACCAACGCGTATCACACCCACATCGGCAACCTGCTTAGATAATATTTTCTGTAACTGTAATGTCATTGAAAAATCAATTTTGAATTGTATTAAATCCGACCATAGTGGACAATTAGCCTCCATTGAGCACCATCATGTTCCGCCTAAACGGGAAATAATGTGCAGGCCAATAAAAAAACACTGTATTGAAAAATTCAGAACCAATGTCACAAGTAAAATTGAAACATTACCAGAACCAAATTTTGAAGCCAATAACTTATATAATCATTTATTTAGCATAGTTAAAACTGAATTTAGTGAAACTTTCAAACAAAAAGTCATCAAATGTAATGATAGTACGAAATTTAGTGACTGGGCCACACCCGGCATATATAAGAGCAGAAGGAAATTATACGAACTTTATGCAGAGAAAGCTACTTCTTGTGATCCTAACTTCATTGAATTTGTCAAGAAGTATTCACAAACATTCAGAGAAGTTTGTATCCTAGCAAAGTCCAAGTACTTTGCAAATAAAATTAAATTAGCTGATAACAAAATTAAAGCTACCTGGAATATTATTAACAAAGAAACGGGCAAATCAAAATCCAATATAAATTCCTTCTGTTTAAAAACTGGTGATCAAACTTTTGAATCTGACAATGAGGTTGCTAAAGTTTTTGAAGATTTCTTTGCTAGAATACCTGTAGAAACTACCAGTACTCTTAGTGCTAGTCCCAACATCGCTGTCTCCCTTCTGGAGTCTAGTGTTGATAAGTGCAATGAAAGTTTTTCCTTTAAATATATAAATAGTGCAGATATCATTAAAGCTTTTAAAACAATTAATGTTAAAAAAACAGAAGATCTTTGGGGCATGTCAACAAGCATTATTAAATCAATAATTGATATACTAGCCCCCTACTTGGCTTTTATTTTTAACAAATGTATTGACGAAGGGGTCTTTCCTGACTTAATGAAAAATAGTAAATTGATTCCTCTTTTTAAATCTGGGGATAAAAGTGACCCAGCTAACTTTAGGCCAATATCTATACTACCAGCACTTAGTAAAATATTTGAAAAAATTATATATTCCCAATTATTAGATTACTTCACATACAATAATATACTTCATAAAAATCAGTTTGGCTTTTCCAAGGGTAAAAGTACTACTGATGCTGGAATTGCACTTCTCAAACATATTCTTGACGCTTGGGAAGAAAAGCAGGATGTAATTGGCATTTTCTGTGACCTTTCTAAGGCATTCGATTGCGTTGATCACCAAACACTATTAAAGAAGCTAGAACATTATGGTGTCTCTGATAAGTCGGTTAGTCTTATGAAATCGTATTTGTACAATAGAACTCAGAAAGTAGTAATTAATAGAACTGAATCTACTGGAGCCCCCATCAATATGGGTGTGCCACAGGGATCAATATTGGGCCCATTGCTGTTTCTAATTTATATAAATGACCTTCCCAACTACGCGAATAATTTATGTGAGACAGTACTATTTGCGGATGATACTTCTTTAGTTTTCAAAGTAAACAGAGGTAATAACTGTTCGGACGAAGTAAATAGTGCCCTCTCTAAAGTTTCACACTGGTTTAATAGTAATAATTTAGCACTAAACCCCAAAAAAACCAAATGTGTAAAATTTTCATTACCTAATGTTGAGCAGACAAAATTAAATATTAATTTGAATGACGATGAAGTAGACTTTACTGAGAGTACAAAATTTCTTGGTATTACACTAGATTCTCGATTGCAATGGGATCCACATATTGAAGCCTTGTCAAGTAGACTTAGTTCTGCGGCATTCGCTGTTAAGAAAATAAGGCTTTTAACTGATATTGAAACGGCAAGGTTAGTATACTTTAGTTATTTTCATAGTGTAATGTCTTATGGACTGCTATTGTGGGGCTCAGCTGCCAGTTTTGAAAATATTTTTGTACTCCAAAAAAGAGCTGTTCGCGCCATATACACTCTACGGCGGAGAGATACCTTGAGAGAATTGTTCAAAGAAATAAATATTTTAACTTTGGCAGGCCAATATATTTATGAAAATTTAGTTTATGTAAGGAAACACTATGATTCATTTGATAAGAACAGCAACATTCACCAGTTTAATACAAGAAATAAAGATAAACTTGCCGTTCCAAGATTTAGGCTTGCAAAAACGAGAGGTTCATTTATGGGGAAAGGCATAGCCTTTATTAATAAAGTTCCACAACAAGTGATTGATCTGCCTTTGCATGAATTTAAAAACCATGTTAAAAAAACGCTCATGGGTAAAGGTTATTATAAAGTTGACGATTATCTTAAAGATCAAAATGCGTGGAAATGATGTAACACATAACTTGCTAATATAAGAACTTTGTTGAAGTAATATAATAAGTCTATGTTGTTGCCAATAATCCTGTCACCCTGTTGTAATTATCTGGTAACGATATATTCAAGTTTGTAAATATCGTTACTTATGGTTGTTACAGCTGATAAGTTTCTTGCGCCCGTTCTTCTTGTCAGCTAAAAAAGTCTGGAACGGGTGGTAGGAAAATATAGACGATTCAAAAGTACTTAATAATTAAGTTTATTTGAATAAAGCTTATTTCACTTTCACTTTCACTTTCACTTTCACTTTCACTTTCACTTTCACTTTCACTTTCACTTTCAAATATATAACATAACGCTTATAACATCAAAATAAAAATAAAACATGTCAAAAGTTTATATTTTCCCTTCAGCTAAAAAGCTAGAGTTATCGGTTTTTATTTTACTCTTACTTTGCTGACCCGCCCGTTTGTTTTCATTGATTTTGAGTATTTAAATTACTTACTAACTCCCACATACATTCAACATGTCCTTCATTAACCAGTTACCAGTCTCTACAGTAGTTTTACTGCCAGTTTTAATGATTTCAACGTACATTTAGAAAATAGATCCAAAAAAATTTACGCTCCCTTGACCCGATTTTTGTGTTCCTAAAGGTGAAACCCTGGGCCTCGCAAAGACCCTGCCGCCCGGAGCCTCGCAATGGGTAAGGCCGCCACTGCTACTCGAATTGGGTAAAACAGACTCGGGAACCTAATCAGGGACCGGAAAACCATCTTTTTTGGTTAACCCAATTGATAGGGAAACCCTATTAAAAAACTTACCAAATGATAGGGTTTCCCTTTCGATAGGGTTAGTCGATGTTATGCTTACCGTATTGATAGGGTTTTTGAAAACAAGTCTATGAAATACCCAATCAAAAACCCCTTTAACGGTAAGCGGTTCCGGTCCTTGAACCTAATAGGTTCGCTCGAGACATCCAAGAAGGTATCTACACTCTACGCGAGAAGTCTTGTTCTCTTTCGTCACCCGAGAAAACCCTCGGGCACAAAACCGACAACAAACGGAGAACAGGCGAGAGTGAGAACGAGAAGGCGAGAAACTGTTCACATTGACGTTTCTCGAGTGTTCCAGGGGCTTCTCGGCGGAAATCTGGAAGAGGTACGGTTAAGCGTCTATAGCTATAGGTACTGCTTAATTGTCGCAATAGAAAAAAAATCTTGATAATAACATAGGCACTTAATTACATAACACAGATTATCGTTTTGACTAGACATAATAAAATATTTCAAAGCTTCCCAATGATGACAAATGGGTGAAGATAATAAGTGCCAAAATAGCTTAAACAAAACAAATTGTTCCTTATCTGGCTGTATAAGGTGAATTTCACGACCGACGTGTGAGTGTCTCCGTGACCGTGCAGTTTACATTTAAATTTGCACTTACTGGTGTCACCACGAAGTCGCAAGTAGAAGGTAGTGCGAACACTTCACTAATGTTCCTTCTTTACAAGAAAACACTTAACTGCGGTACTAGTGAGTTATCTAGGAATTAAGATCAGCTAATTAATCATCTATTAAGCAGTTGGTTTCGAGATAATTTTAAGTAGAGTGAGAAATGTTTAAATTCGTTAGGTATAGTTACAATCGTTTCGTCCGACGTTTCCGTAGAGGAACTTAATTTTCCTAAAGACTTGGCTATTTTACCCATTGTCTTCCGCATTTTAACGGTGTAGAATCCGTTAATATGCAGATTAACTACGTAAAGTAAGGAAATCTGCTACTTTAAGAAAAATTTCGCATTTAACGGACTCGACCAGTAAATCTACAGAATAAGTTAATTCGCACAATAAAAGATACACTTACATAATGCATCTTATTTCAAAAATAAATTATCGAAGTCTTCGTAGAATTCTGGAAATTCACTGAAACACCTAAATAAACATAATAACTTTGTGCGACTGGCCTCCTTGGATTATCGACCTCAAAAACACAGTCACATGTTGATCAGTAACTAAAGTATGAATCTTCGATTGTTTACGTCATTGCAGTGTCTGATTTAGAAGTTACTTATATATAAATACCTACACATCATTTATAAAAATAGCGTATCGGAAAAGGCTTTATTAAACCTAAAACGTGAACCTTTTTGTATTCTTTTCTTGAAATCAAGATAGATATTGTTTAATATTACCTATCAAAGACGTTCCAGTGGACTGCGGCAGAGGTTTTTGACAGAGGTGCTAATTTTACTAATAATAGTTTCAAACCAGTGTTTGCTTTACTCGAAACTGAGTATGGAATTGATATTAACTCGAAGTATTTCTGAAATTGGTAATTGCAATAAAAATGAGGGACAAAAAAAAACTTGTCTTTTTATGCAGGCGGCTTTTTTAATTTTTTTTTTATTTATTTTTTTATTTATCTCTTTTTAGTTATTATATATTACGGTCATGATTTACCTTTTTGAAATCCTTATAATATGCCCTTTAACATGACACCCATATTGCAGTATTTTAAAAACCACTTTTTTTACTACGTATAGTAGCACCGTACAGCCGCAATGTTAGTTTTTTAATAACGCCACCTTCATAAGAACACTTGGGCTGACAAGACAAATCTAACGATATCTCAATCATAGAAATCCGTTCAGCCGTTTGAAAGATATGAGGTAATAAAGAATACAAGTTGTCTGAGAGCAGAGAATTTTAGTATAATTTTATGTAGAAAGATGGCGCTACTTAAACTAGGTAGATTTTTTAAATATTATTCCCACTAATGGTCATATTGGTCATAGAAAAGTTCTTTGTAAAACGCCAACGGACAACCAACGCACAGCGCAACAAACCACATAATTAATCAACAAACGTATAATAAAAAAGTAATTACATTTCATCCTTTGCCTTTTTCATAAAAAGCTACATACTTAGTTGTTCAACGACATCTAGTTCTTTTATATGTCCTACTTTTTTTTCTTAAACTGCCTTTTGAAAACCGCTCATGTGAATAAAGAAAACAAATAAGTATTTGTAAAACTCGATTCGTGTTCGTGTGGCTTATTCGAGTCATTATTTATTTCTGACCCTATATGAACTGCGTGTCAATCATGATTCAAACCAATTTAGGTATATTATTATGCATCCATCAAGAACCAATCAAGTGTAAACAAATGTAAATCTTATGATCACACTACAGGGGTCAATTTTAACAAGCCGTGATTTTCTCTCGACGGGCCACAGAGACATTAAATTCTAGAAAGCTCATTGTCATAAGTCGTCGTTGAAAATTAATTAAATTTCACTCTTGAAGCGAGAGCAGAAACAAACACCTCAGTGGTAGGGTTGCCAGACGTCATTTAAATTAAAGGACGTCCTCATTTTCAGCCCTTAGTATAGATAGCGTCACTTATGGACGATACTTCGTCCTTTATTTTGGATAAAAATGAACGCATCAGTAGGTCGCAAAAATAACATCATGTCCCTTAATTCCGCAGCGCCCTTAGTCGTATAATTTTTACTAATAATTCTCTATAATACAAAACCAAGGGGGGGTCTAATAATTATCTATAAGGGTTGCCAGCTCCCGGAAACCTTTTTTTTACCTGGACAAATTTCGAGCTGGCAGCCCTAACCTCAGGTGTTGCTAACAGTATTCATAATGAAGTCTTTGTCGATCAGTAAGCAAACAATAAATCTTTGTTTATAACGAAAACGAATTCTATATTTGTTAAAGTTTTTTTTTGTTAAAGTTGATTTGAGGTATTTGTCATAAAAAATTAAAAATATGTATTTTGTTATTGTGTACTTAAGGAGTGTTGAATTTGTCTTTTTGTCATTAGACTCATAAGCATAATGTTATTTGGGATAAACAGAGAAATTGGCAGTCACACTGTGACATGTAATTCATTCGATAAAATATAAGTGTTTCACAATTTTCTTAGTAAGGAATACGATAGTTATGATAATAAAATAGCAATAAAATATGATTTATCTATATCATAAATTCATCACTGTGACACTACCAGAGGATATCATATAAATGGAATCAGAGCAAAATACCTATGTTATTTCCTATCTTCACTGCTTCCTCTGCATTAGAATATGTTTAAATGGTTTTTATATAGATGTCAAAATAAATGTACAGTCAGCTACAAAAGTGTCTAAGCACTTTAGTATTTTTAACACAACAACTATACGAGTATACAAGGTGTTTGGTAAAAGCCTTATAAAGCCGAATATGGTAGACAGGGAGGGAACATCAAACTGAACAACTTTTACTATGGGACCAACTATGAAATCGCGAAAAAAAAATCAGCTGTTCCATACATTTTGATATTTTCGTTATAAATTTTTGTATGAAACAGCAGATTTTTTTTCGCGATTTCAGAGTTGGTCCCATAGTAAAAGTTGTTCATTTTGATGGTCCCTATCTACCATATTCGGCTTTATAAGGCTTTTACCAAACACCTTGTATAATGTTTGTTCAAAATCTTGTAAATGTTCCTAAATATTAGGGCGTCAATATTTAGGAACATCAAAAGTACCTACCAAAAAAGTGTCATAAATATTAGAAACCAAAGATTTGGATGTAGCGATATTTTTATCACCTTGGATGTTTCTAAATATTTTGTCGATTTTGGCTTATTGACTAACTCCATTTATAAGGTACAGCGTGAAATTTTAATAATTTGGTTCCCGCAGGAGGGTGTTTCCACTCATGATTACAAGCAAGGGCCAACTCTGATATCGCGAAAAAAATCAGCTGTTGCATACATTAAGGTTGAGTATGTAATGCGATTTTGTATGGAACAGCTGATTTTTTTCGCGATATCATAGTAAAAGTTGCTTTTGTAATCATGAGTGGAACCACCCCATGACTGTGGGAACCAATTGATTGAAATTTCAGCGTGTATGACGCTGACTGTACCTTACCTAAGCAGTGGTGTGAGATAAATACAATAACCTTTTTCAAACAAAATGTTTTTATTTTATTTTAATATCAGTTTGTTTTATTTAACAAACCAGAATGCGACAGCCCATTAAGGTTGTTAATCTTTCTATTCTTATTTATTTGTAATGCCGTAAAGTTTATATTTGTACTGGCAAGAGTTTCGTTACTTCAGCACATCGTAACACTCGGTTAGAACATTTTTAATGAGACATAAAGCCCCAGAACGTTACTAATGAGAGAAAAGATATGATGAGTACATTACATTAAATAAATATTTATTTTCTGAATGTTGTTTATAGTAATGAAGCTTGGTATTTACTCATTTCTTTTATTTAGGTTGCTTCATTAAAAAAATGTGGTAAGCATCAAACAAAAAAATACTTACACAAAATGGATACTGTTATTACATTTAAAAAGCGACCATTATCATTTATTAAATAATATCGAATTATCGTCGGCGCTTTTAATATGTTTTTAGAATTATTTTCTTAATTAAGGCTCACAGTTCAAAACATTGAAATACAATCACTGAAAATAAAATTGTACAGAAAATAGAATGTTGTTTTTGGTCGTATCATAATAAACTTTTCTTACAATGTAACTTTTTGAACCTACGCGAAATACGGAGTAGTATTACGAAGTTTGAATGACAGTGTTTTGTTTTCAACTTTGCTTTGCAATTATGAAACAAGATGTGAAACGGTGCTAAATATAGCCTTGATCGTACAACATGAACGAATGAACTATCCAATTGACAAGAACGAAGGCCATAATCATTAGGTACAGTACAATGAACCTACGAACTCGTGTGTAGGGGACTTGCAATTGGCAGGGAAGCAACTTGTACCTACGTTTTTTTTTTTCATCAAATAGTAGCGCTATATTGAACAACTCTAATCTCCTAAAATATAAGCACAGAAAAACAGAGTACCTACGTAGAGCATAATAGTAAACTATAATCTAACTCGGCACTATGTTTTTTAACATAATTACTATTTTATAATAAACTACCTACTAAGATTCAGTTCAAAAATACTCATAGATACTTGCATTAGTTTTCCTACGAGACTCTATAAAATTGATTTTATTTCAAAGAGAGACAAGCAAATATACGATTCATTCCTTGTATAATGTTTACGTGTAAGTAGAAATAATTTACAATTGTTTTGAGTATTGAAATCGTTAATATATCTGTATATTGACGATTTCAATATAAGATGTACCTACAAGAGTTTTCCTGAAAAGTGAAAATGCTTGGAAAATTACTCCCTGTCATTGTTGTGAGACGACAAAGTTTAGAATTTCATAATTAATTTCGTGTCGAGAAGATTTAAGTTAATAATTATTCATGTAGTTAATCAAACGAATGGAGAGTGTTCATAGATTATTAATTTACATGGACGCCAAAAGCAAGCATTTAAATAAATACAAAAACAATATCGGCGTAATAGAACCTATGTAATGGGGTTGGTAAACTTTTTCGAAGAGAATTGTTTTATATTTTTTTTTGATAGCACAAGTTTGAAGATTAAAGAAAATAATATTATGATTTTTTTATTTTACCTTGTTAACTAAATATTTTTTTTATATTATTATCGCGATAAAATATCAAAAATACGGCTGAACACGAAGTTCCTTTGCATTTACTGATTTAAAAAACTGATTGATAGATTTGACAGACAGTGACAAAGAGTATCATACCTTTGTTTTTTTTTTGAGCAACAACATAGTAAGTCTTTGAAGCAGAGGCATAACCTACGCATACAGCCGTAATAGTGATTTATTGTACTACGCTGTAAATTAAAAATTTAAATTTTTATTTAAATTAAAATGAAGAATTATAAAAATTCCGCAATTTGTGATTCCTGACTCCAAAGCCAAAAGCTACCAGAAAATATATAATTCACAACAGTTTTGGAAAAGTTTACCAACCCCATTATGTACGAGCCGTATGTTCAATGAAAGCTCAAAAAGGTAAGTATCTGAAAATGTCAATGCTAAAAAAATATTCAATATTTATTATTATTTATTAGTTTTAAAAAAATACTATTCTATTGAATTTAATAGTTTGTTAGCGAAACAGTGTTGGTTTTCGAGACACGTCGTGGCCCTGATCTGAGGCCTGTGTGTCCTCATTGTAGCGAAGCGTTGCATTGTTGCATCCTCAATGTATGCACAGAATTAGCTTTATGAAGGTACTGTGATGCCTATAGGTACTCGTATGTTAGCCGACAGATTTAATAAATAATAAAAAAATCAGTAAAACCTATACAGGGTTATTTGTAATACACCAACAACCTCGCAGGGCTGACATCCGAACAAGACAAAAAAACTACTTTCGACGAACGATTGTATTTTTTTCGGATATGTCGTAAAACAAACGTTGTTGCTTATGATGACAGTAATCTAGCCCTGTGAGGTTGTTGGTGTATTACAAATAATCCTGTATAGGTATTGTTGTTTTAAATATACGAGTAAGTACCTATGGTGCTAACGATGACAGTACAACGAGCGGGTGCGTTTTTGTTTACGGGTTTTTTAGTTTCTATTACAGTTTCAGTAGGTAACTATGTATTCTATTAACGTTTTCTCGCAAATGTAATGAAAAACGTCGTTATAGCACGTGGTTGTTAAAGTTTTTTAAAACTTCCTTACACTACTATTATCATTATTATTGATGCCTAATGGGTTGCTCCCAAATACTGATAATGTCAAATACGTATTTTGGTATCTAACGATTTTTTTTTTTTAATTATTATATATACTTACTTTAACTACTTATCGTAATTTACTTATTAAGCGCTAGTAAGTCGATTCCAAACAGTAATAGTCGTTGATCGTCCAAGTCACGTAGCGGAGGCCGCAAGTGAGGCAAAGATGAGGTAAGGCAAGGCAGCCGAGGCGTGAATGAGGCTCTGTTGTGTCTACCAGTCTGGCGGTATCGATCCGGCGCCCTCAATTCAGGCAGGCCGACTGCGCCCACTAACCAGATTTACCTTTAACTGGAAGATCCTACTCCTTAGGAATTTGCTTGGAAAAATGAACATGACTAGGTACTTTTTCTTGAAAATGATTTCTTAATTGTCAGTTAATAAGCTAATAATATTGGATCATAAGAGTGGTTAGTAAACCTAACTTTGGAAATCTCTCAATTTTATGAATAATTTCTGACAATGGCAAGTCTATCGTACACGTTTGCCGGATTGACAGTTTTTGTTAATAAAAGAGATGGATGGATATGGATGTTGAGGGCTGGAAAAGTGGAAAGTAAGAGGAAGACCGCAGAAAAGATGGATGGATGGTGTGCGGAACGATATGAATGTGAAGGGAGTGGATGAGGAGATGACGAGTGACCAGGAAGGAATGAAAGAGAATGACGCACTGCACCGACCCCAATGGGATAAGGGTAGGGAGATGATGATGAATGGCAAGTCTGCCATTGTCAGAAACTATTCGTAAAATTGAGAGAGAAAAATATAGATTTTGTGATCAAATTACCACCACCATGCCTAAGTCACGCTTTGGTTTCGATGTTGTCATTGTCACACAATCGTCACGATTTGAAAATTATTATGTTGTTCTGTCAGCCTGTCATCATCAGTCACGCATGAAACATAATTGGATACCACTGTACTTGGCATAGTTTTTGTATTTCGAAAGGCCTGTCATGGTCATCAGAAGATCTCTATGACTTAGGTACCTACGTAAAAAATAATTTTGTGAATAAATATCCATAGCCAATTTTAGTCCAAGGAAATGCACGCAAAATCACATAAATTCCAAATTTGTTTCAATTAATCACTCAAATTAGCTATAGTTTCGGTTACCTTACATTGCGCGGTGTGTGTTTGAAGCCACAACGAAAAAAGAAATTATTAAATCACTATAATAAGCACTTCGTGCAATATATCTACAATTTTGGTGGAATTTACGTCTACCTATATAGATTACGACAACTTTATTCCTATGGTTGATCAGCTTAATTAGGTACCTACCTATGTTTTTCTGTTTCAAATGCTCTTTTTGAAGACTCCTCCAGAATCACTAACTCCCTGTTATTTAGGACACTAGGCACCGCTGCCAGCCTACAAGACAGACGGCAGTCGATAAACAACCCTCAATGCGGCAGTTCTTGCGCATTTCACCAACTACCTTATTCCTGTTAAAGTAGGTCGTAAAGACTCTAAGAATTATAAAGGTTACAAATGGTAGACGACCTGAGTGGTGCAGTGGTCAACATGCCGCCTACCAAGCAAGGGGTCCCGGGTACAGTTCCCGGCCGGGCAGAAATTGAAATGATGAATTTTAATTTCTGTGACGGGTCTGGGTGTTACTATGTATAATAAGTATTTATTTAAAAAGTATATAAGTAAATAAATAGTATGTCAGTTGTCTAATAGCACCCATATTACAAGTTATGCTTAGTTTGGGGCTAGATGGCGCTGTGTGAAATTGTCCAAGCATTTATTTATCTTTAACCGACTTCATCAAAAGGAGGAGGTTCTCAATTCGATTGTATGTTTTTTTTTTTTTTTTTTTTTTTTTTTTTTATTTTTTTATTTTATCGTTGTTCGCGCGTATCTTCGACATTTATGGACCGATTTCGATAATTATTTTTTTGTTCGATTGAGTTTTCTTGCGAGATGGTCCCATTTATTTTTTTTTCAAATCGGTTCAGTAGTTTACAAGTAATCCTGAAAATACTATGATATTAAATCAACTAACTTGACAACTTTGTTATTTATGAACCGAATTAGATGATTTTTTTTGTTGGGGAAGGGATACCGTTGTGTAGTCTTTTTAACCGACTTCAAAAAAAGCAGGTAAGTTTTCAGTTTGTATGTATGTATGTTTCTCCGCGATTATCTCACGTTTGGCTGAGCCGATTTTTCTACCTAAATAATATACCTACACTACCTAATGCAGAAGGTACTTACACTAAAAATTAAAAAATAAAAAAATTGTTTAAAAAACAAAAAACCGACTTCAAAAAACCTGCCTCTAAAAAAAGGAAGAAATAATATACAAATCATTAGATACGCATTATCATTGTTATAATAAAACACGTCAATTGAAGTCGGGTGGGGCTTTTAGAATAAAAAAAGAAAGATGTACTCCAGCCCCACCCGACTTCAATTGACGTGTTTTATTTCTTCCTTTTTTTAGAGGCAGGTTTTTTGAAGTCGGTTTTTTTATTTAAATAATCATGTAGGTACATAATATAAGCAATGATATTATATTTTTAAAGAAGGTCCCAGCAATATTGAAGCTTTCCTCATGGTATATTTACCTCCCTATTCTATTGCGTTAGACCTGGGGCCTAATCGCGCAAATTTTCAACGATAAAACCAAAGCTAAATCGTTACCGTTTCAGTTTCGTTTACAGAAAAATACTCGATTTAGTTTTGTTAAAATTGTTGTATACTCTTTCTTACGGGATAAGCCTATTTATTTATTTTATGTATTTGAACTTCTTTTTAGTATTTTTCAGGCAGTGTCGTCATATCGTCCCCCAGTCGATGTAAGCTCCTAGCGATGGTAGGCATGGGCATTGGGGGTGCATATTTTGTGCCAAAATTTATCATCTGACTCATCGCCACACAAGTTAGTGTAGGTTTTAGTTAGTGCATCATGATAGTATGGTGACCAGAGGGCCTAGCCAAAGTAACATTGGCAAATCTTCGTTATCGCTTCGCTTTCGAAACATGTATGGGATTGACATAAGGTTTCGTTAACAATCGAATTTTAAAACGTCAAATCCAATACATGTTTCGAAGCGAAGCGATAACGAAAATTTGCAAATGTTACTTTGGCTAGGGGGGCTTGAGTCCAATCGCGGTATCTCTGAACGATTAAACCAAAAACGTTACGTTGTCATTTAGGTTATATTTACCTAAAAATCTTTGGTTTAGCTTCATAATTTTCACTTAAATTGTCCCAGATTGTAATCCTTAACTCCTTAGGCAGAGTATTCAACAATTTTAACAAAACTAAAGCGAGTATTTTTCTGTAAACGAAACTGAAACGGTAATGATTTAGCTTTGGTTTTATCGTTAAAAATTAGCGCGATTAGGCCCCTGATAATTTAATTATAACTTTTTCAGAATCGTAGCAGCTTGAACGCACTCCAAAATAAAATTACTTTTTTGGAAGCACATAACGCATCGAAACGTTATTATTTTTCAAAATACCTATATATAATAGAAGTATTATATAAGCGAGGTACATTGTAGGTTGTTATTGTGAAGGAATTTCTAATAAGACTTCACATCACGTTCCTATTTACTTATCAAAGTTATAGAAGGGCCAAAATAAACGAAATTGCGTTTGGGATCGTAAATATTCAATATCACATCTTATAATTCTTTCTCGATTCGGAGAAAACCGCGAATGCTTACTTCGATTTGGAAAACCATTAAGTGTTGTTGTTTTGTTAGGTAGGTATCCAATTTCCTTTCTGTTTATTTACATTTTCCAAGGATTCATGTCATTTCCTGAAGGGATATTCCAGAAGTTTTATCATGAAATAATAGCCGTTACAGGATTTCCAATTCAACAAACTTAAATCAAAATTCAAAAGAACTTCACTTCACTTTTGTAGTAACTACGATATGTCTTTTCTTATCATGTTTTTCTTTAACTTTTATTATTTTTAAAAGAAACAAACATATTAAGAACAATACTATTCTTTACTCTACTTTTATGTAATGTCAAAATTGCTACATCAAAGTGAAACGTTCATTGAATATTGAGCATCACAATAATTACTTCGTTGGTACCTATTATTAAGTATTCACTTAACTGTCTGCTAACTTGGAATATTGTAATACTAACTTTGATCTAAAACTTATTAATCCGCCTTGTTAGTCGGTGTTTGATTTATATGTCTGTAGGAGTTTCTTATTTCTCTAATACTTTTTAATTGCATTTAAATAGAGATTGCCTTTTATTTGACTTTTAAGACACTAACTTAAAGTCTTATTCGTCCAAGCTTAAAGTACTTGACTGTACCTATATTTTCTTAGTTCTAAGTTTGAGTATGTAAATCTCATATTCTAAAAACTAGAAAGTAGATTATTGTACGTAACTCAATTTATCTTTCTAGATTTGTCGTTTAACAAAAGTAACTTCATAAAACTGTTTTCTTCAAGTCAATTTTTTTAGTTAGAGAAACTTCGCGCCTTAGGTACAAAAGAAATAACGAGCTTGTAAAAGAAAAACAAAATCCTATGTTAGGTACAGAAAATGTGGAGTTTTAAACTATTAACAAGAGTGACACAAAATAAGAAATAAACAACATTTACGACTCGATTGTATCTATCTTCATTTGCATTTAACGCCCAGCTTTCTTTATTTCATTTAACCATGGAATGTTACGTTCCCAAACAAATAAAAGCACTGACGTCCATTATACAAGTTAATAAAACAGCGTCATCTGGTGATTGTTACACGAACTATTTATGTTAAAACTATACATTTTCTCCTTACTGTTTTGCAAAACAGAAACCATATCCCTAATTGAATTTGTGTTGTTTTTGCTCTAGTGGAAAATTGGCTTTGTGCATTCAAAGAGCGAGCGTGAGAAAGTGCATGCAGTAGTACAATAGACACAACATATTGCGGCACCCTTGCTTTGCAAATTTGGCATGTATTGTTTATGTGTTAAAGCAGACGACTTCCGTCGCCTGTTTTGTTTGATGCGTCGTTTTATGTAGTAACATATTCAGCAAGCGTATCTTATTTACAATATAAAAACAAATTTTCAAAGTGATCGGTGTTGTGCTGCTCCGTCTTCGCTACATATTTTGTACGAGATTGTTTTTAGTAAGAAAGTTGGCGATGCAAACACTAAAGTTGTTTGTAATCCTGGCTGGAAGCGACTGGAACGGTCCTTAATATGATTAAAAAATTAAGAGAGTACTGTCTTTTAGTTTGCGTCAAACTCTTTGTTCGTTTGTAAGGGCGTCGTGGTCAGAGACTTTAAAAAAAAGGTCATGAAAATTGTGAACATTATGACTTGCTAATGAGTTTGTTCATAACATGCAGAAGTTTTGCAATTGGTATAATAGTTATTTTTGCAACTGTGGTATAATGACGGGTATTAATTATAACACGGATATGATAATAGTATAACATGAGTCTTTTAATAGCTAAGTAATTATAAACAGTTGTATACAAGACATTGACATATTTAATAACTCCTTACCAATGTTTAAAGCTAAAGCAACACAAAAATTGAATACCTTAACAACTTAACTACATCAACATTAAATAGTCTTTTGGTTTTTTAAATCCCGTTTCTGTTTGTAATGCTAGCAACTGAACATTGTACAGTCAGCAGCACATGAGGTTATACAAAACTGTCAAAAATCTGTAATTTATTTTGAACCTAATTTTTTTGCATTTAAACATAAAATTGATTGTATATCATTACGCTTTCGTGGAAACCCAGCGTGCCGTTAACTGTACTTTAAGAATTTAATAATTTAGTTGCCTAATCTTATCCAGCACTGCGCATGGTGTATTTGAAGCAACAATCCATTACTTATATACTGTATATGTTATTTAGTAATATTCGGCACTGTTTTGTCTATTTAATAAGGAACCATTATTGTATTAACCCAAGTTCATGTAATGACTGTTATGTGCCAAAATAAATAAAAAAAAAAGACTTTATATAACCCATGTTATGAATCCTGGATTTTGAAGCGGTGGCTTATTGATAACATTGAAAACAACCAATGTCATGGATGTCGTAATATCCGAGCTAGTGGCTGGTCGCGCCTCGCTCGCCTCGCGCGCGTCCGTCATAAAATCATCCAAACGAGTGTTTAAATGTTACTGAATTTCATAATTTAACTCCTTCAGGCGTGGGCGCAGGGAACGTGACCGTCTTTTGTTCGGATATTATGGTTACTATGACACTGGTTGTTTCAATGTTGGCTATAAGCTAACTGTTTCGGAATCTTTTATAGAGGATTTAAAGCATGGGTTTAGATAAATCAATTAAAGTACTTTAATCGACTAATCCTTAGATTACAAACTGAGTAGGTAGATATTATTTAAATTTAATAAGCTCGTACGTAACATACTTAAGTCAAAATAATCATTCACATTTAAAATTTCAATAGTTGAATCTATTTTTCCTAACAAAATAAATTGTATACTTTAGTATTTAACTTTACATACTTAATTTTTCATCACTCAAATAATATTAACCTTGTCACGTCCTTTCATCATTTTGTTGTAAACTCCGCTCGATATAAAAATCAAAAGCACGATCTTTCAAATATATTTTATGTCTCGTTTTTTGATTAGAAGACAAATATTGCAGAGGGCAGGGTAAAGTCGCATACGACTAGGGTTGGTCCCAATACGAATAATTTTTAAGGGTATTTACTATCTACAGAATAAGCAATACATTTTAGCTACGCATGTTAAGGTAATTATACAAGTTTTATTAAAAGAATTTTAGATTAAATTGTCATAATTTACCAATTGCAACAACTGAAAGAAATAAAGTAGCAAAAAAATCCTTTTTCCCCAACAGTGATTATGATGAATCATTGGTTAAAATATTCATAGCCCTACTTGGGTAACTTTTTTGGGGGCTAATAATGACCGCGTTTCTATATTAAGAATGTATTTTTGCCAGCCCTGGATCTCTCCTTCAAGGGGAGCGTTCAGACTATTTACGGTGTGCCTGGGTGACCTACCCGTGACCTTTGACCTCAGAGCCTCTGACCTACATCGGGACAAATCGATACGCACATTGCGAACATTCGCCTGTTTTTTGAGATGAGTACTTCCATTACAGAGTTTGACTGGGACAACCGTGCGTAACAATAATAAAACGGCAATGGAAATAGTATTAAGCGAATGCTACTTTTTCTGTTTCACGTAATTATACTTGACACTTATTACCGAATATTGTGGAGCTCGGTGGCGCAGTGGTTTAGCGCCTGGCCCAGCGATTGCGGAAGTTAAGCAACGTTCGCAAGGGTCGGTCATGGGATGGATGTCCAAAAATGTATTATCTCGAGCAACTCCATGCTTCGGAAGGCACGTTAAGCCGTTGGTCCCGGCTGCATTTGCAGTCGTTAACACCCACCAATCCGCATTGGGCCCGCGTGGTGGGTTATTGCTCGTCCTCCTTACCACCCATAAGGAAGGCCTGTGCCCCAGCAGTGGGGACATCAAAAATGGCTGACGGACACACCGAATATTTCCAATACCGCAAGCTTCGCCAAGTTTTATAATTTATCATAAAAATAAGTTATTTACGTGACAAATTTATTTTGTAAAATGTTTCTGGTATGGTATCTACTTTAATCTTGTTTACATAGTGTCTATCCAGCTGGAAAATGATATACGAATTTCTTTTATAAATCTTCTTATACAAAATATACTAGGAAAATAAACTGTCATTTAGGTACTCTTTATTACACGTAAAAGGAAAATTTAAATTGACAATGATCAGGAACAAACGTACCAAATCTGGGGCTTACTCCCGACGTAATCGAGATTGAGTTCGAATCGAGTACCTAAACGTCAAAACGGTACTAATGGATACGATGAAAACCGTTTTCAATGTACGAAAATAACAGATTTTTGACGTTTATTCGATCCTGATGTGAACTCGATTCCGTCGAGAGTAGGGCTTTCTAATTTGAATGTATTGCAATCACTGTCAGTTAAACACACATAAATTACACATAGCTGAGGCAGTACAAATAATTTTAATGAATGTCTTTGTTGGGCAAGTGATGGATGTGCACAGATTGTCATATTTTAATCAACGATTGTGATAGATCTTATAAAACTTATTGATGCCAAAATAAAATCTCCTTTGCGATCTTGAACACAACGATAATATTTGATATAGTAACAAGCAAAAAAGGGACTTCTTTTCTGTCACACTCGTTACAAAATTATTATAGTGCATTTTAATTGTGAATAATTGTTCTTCTTAGCAAGTGAACGTTATTTTTAATACCGATAGGCGGAGATGACGTAAGTTTGTGTAGACCATGGCACTTCCTCTGTCTCAGATTGCTATACCTGGCGCAGTATATTATTATACCAAGATGTCACGTTCGACAGACTTGGCAATGACTTCCCGTTTACTACAAGTAAAAAGTTATTTTAAAACCTTACTAATATTCGGGCAACTGTGCATTATTTAACGGAACCAATTAAATATTTTATAGCGTGTAAGAGAACGAATTCTGTGGATTATTCCGTGTATTTTTTCAATTTTCCATACAAACGATTGTCGTAATGCATTCATATCATGAAATAAACGTAATATTTAAACCACATAAAAAAACATAAAGAATAAATTAAAGCAATAATTTATTGGGACCAATACTCTTACGCCTATCTTAATATTTTAAAATTAACAGACAAAGACAAGACAAGAAAGACGTAAATGTTCAATGGATTTTGTAAATAAAAAAACCGTCTTAAAAAAACCTACCTCTAAAAAGCAAGAAATAATATTCGTAATAATAAAAATACGTCTATTGAAGTCGGGTGGGGCTTTTAGAATAAAAAAAAGGAATCTGTACTGCAGCCCCACCCGACTTCAATAGACGTATTTTTATTATTACGAATATTATTTCTTGCTTTTTAGAGGTAGGATTTTTGAAGTCGGTTTTTTGTTTTTTTAAACTATTTTTTATTTTTTTAGTTTTAGTGAAGGTACCTTGTAGGTAAGGTATTTTATAATATGTAGAAAAATCGGCTCAGCCAAACGTAAGATAATCGCGGAGAAACATACATACGGGTCAAACTGAGAACCTCCTTTTTTAAGTCGGTTAAAGAACCTACACTTAAGATATCCCTCTTCCTACAAAAAAATAATTATCTTATTCAGTTCATAAACAAAGAAGTAATACGACCATTATCATCGAGGTAATTCACACAAAATCATACTATTTTCGTGCTTTTTTCAAGATTACTTGAAAAGTACTGAACCGATTTCCAAATTTATAAAATGTGACCAACTTGGGAGTTTACCTAATGTAATAACGTTTGAATCATTTCAATCGGTCCAGCCGTCTTCGAGTAATCGGTGGACATACACAAAAAATATATATATACAGACGAAGATAGAACCTCCTCCTTTTTTGGAAGTCCCTTAAAAAGCTAAGAGATTGCTTTTATAGTGAAAATTTATCATATTTATTATTACTTTATTAGTACCTACAAAAAACATTACCTTATGGAAAGGTCCAAAAGGGAAGAGAAAGCGCGGCAGACCGCACAGACTTTGGGTTGATGACATTAAAGACCAAGCAGGAGCGGAGTGGCACATCAAGGCTCAAGACAGGAAGGAGTGGGCAGGGATGGAGGAGGCCTTTACCCTCCCGAGGGATTCTCATTAATCAAATAATAATAATAATAATAATAAATGCATGCAATAAAATTAATTAATTAACTTCATAATAATAAATATAAGAAATTGGAAAAGAGAAAGCGAAAATTTTAAATTAACAAACAAAATGAAATTATCTAAGTAACAAAATGTAAATGAAATATATTATTATTGATGTAACCAATTTAATGGGAAGTAATAAAAGGCTTTTTATTTTTTATTTTTAGTACCTACATAGCCACCCAGCAATCCGCAATCCAATATAGTAGATTACTGCAATCCTTCTTGGAAAACTACGTAGTTCCTATTTTGTTTGAATATGCATCTCGAATGTTTCCTGTCTGTCATGTCTGTTTGTATCGAGCAAGGCGAGGCTCAATAGTTAAGGGCTCATCGGTTCCTGTTGTCGATGACTCAAGGTACAAAGCAGTCAAGACCTGTTTTAAATTTTCCTTAATGATTTAAAAATAAAAAAGTAGGTATATGCATCTCGAATGTTTCCTGTCTGTGTCTGTATCGAGCGAGACTCGATAGTTAAGGGCTCATTGGTTCCCGTTTTCGATGACTCAGGGCACAAAGGAGTCATGAGACCTGTTTTATGTTTTCCTTGAGGATTTAAAAATAAAAATTAAGTTTTAGGATAAATAAACACTTTTTTATAATAAGAGGTTACTTATGGGCTTCTTAGGAAATTGATCACTTAGAAAGGTGACCACTTGTTTTAAACCCTAATTTCCCTTAATCCATATAAAATGATGTATCACGACAGGGTAATTTGTTTCAAAACTTCATCCCTGCCCCTTCAATAGAGATATCATCCCTTTAGCAAACACCATCCCGTTTCTTATTTACCCGGTCCCGGGCGACCCGGTTTTGCTCTTGAACCCGGCTCGGCCACTTTCGTTTTCTCCGGGAACGACCGGGAAAGCGCATGACCTACCCGAAGTTGAGGCCGCAGAGCAGATGGGAAGCCGGGAACGATGGTAACTTTTAAAATGATGAATCTTATCTAAGTTTCATATTGTTGAAAGTGTTGAGTCGTAGTGTGTAATTAGCTGTACCCTTAGCACGACCAGCTATCGAGAAAAAAAACGCGCGTAAAATTACTCGATAGACAATTCTCTATGGAAAATTTCATTTCGCTTATCGGCGATAGATGGCGCTGATGGCGATGTGTTACGTTTAGCGAAGGGTACTGCTTAGTTTAGAATAGAAAATGACTAAAGGAGACAAATTATTTTTATAGGACATGTTTAGTAGAGGTACCTAATAACACAGATAATATAATGTTATAATAAAAACCTGGTAAGAATACTTAAAAAAAACTGGCCAAGAGCGAGTCGGACTCGCGCACCGAGGGTTTCCGTACCATCATAATAAATACTCTGCAGAGTAGAATAATAAAATTATTATTGCAGTATTAGGTCAGCGCCATCTCTTGACCGATAGTGGAACTATTTCTTTTCTTAGGCCAGCGCCATCTCTTGATCGATAGTGGAACTAATTTTTTTTTTTTAGGTCAGCGCCATCTGTTGGTTGACTGGTAGTGGAACTATTTAATTTTTGTTTGTTTTTCGAATTTCTAAAAAAGTGTGTTATATTGAGACATCGTTTAATTTTCCTGTAATCTTTACATAAACTACCATCACATAGAATTATTTCAGATTTTTCTCTTTGCAAACTTCGGAGATAAGGGGGGGAACGGTGTTTTTTTACATTTATCATCATAAGTCAAAAACTATGCGGCCTAAAAAAAAAGAAAAAAAGAAAATGTGCAAACAGCGCCCTTTCATAATATACCCCACATGTCCTAGTCACCCCACTTCGAATTTTTAAGACCCCTTTTCAGTCCGTGTTGTAAAAAAAAAACTTTCTTATTCGCAAAATAGTTGGGCAAACGTTATCTTAATCTATTACAAATTTCAAGTTGATACCATTAGTAGTTCTCAAGATATCCAGCCTGCCTAGCATGACCGATTTATAACGTGTGATATAGCGTTTTATCAAGTTTAGCTGTCAAAAAGACAAAGGAGTTTGACAGTTGAGTGTCGATAAAATGCTATATCACGCGATATAAATCGGTCATGCTAGGCAGGCCTGTGACAGACAGACAGTTGTTGAGAATACTTTAATACAGTACACTTAGCACGAACAGCTATCGAGAAAAAAAACGCACGTAAAATTACTCGATAGACAATTCTCTATGAAAAATTTCATTTCGCTTATCGGTGATAGATGGCGTTGTACAAATTTCCAATACAAAATTTATCTATCGAATGATTTTACGCGAGTTATTTTTTTCGATAGCTGTTCGTGCTAAGGGTACTGAGCAGTTAGCACATTACCTCAGAATAATAAGTGCGTTAATACCTTTCAAGTAATACATAAGCCAAAAAACCCTTCCATTGTAATATATAAGATGTAATAAATAAGCCTGAACACTTTTATAATAACATACCTGCCATTTTCTAGACGTATTATTCCCACATTACTGAGAAAAACACGTCAACCAAACAAAACCCGATATTGCTTTCGTAATTGGCACCTTTACATTATGATGTCGAGACTAGGGTTACCAGATGTCAGGACTCATAATTTGTCAGGATATTTTGGTCCTTATCAGGATTCCGGACTAAGTTGAAAAATTCTGACATTTTCCAACTTAGTCCGGAATCCTGAATTTATGAATTAGGTATTTACATTTCACTAATATTATAGTTTTATTTTAATTATAGTTTGTAAGTACGTTACACAAATCTTGGAATTGATTATTAATTTTTTCTTTGTAAAATATAGATTCATTGTAGTCAACAAATCAAAACAACTTTTGTATAACAAACTAATATTTTAATTTTTTGTAAGTAAGTACTATTATTTTTCTGTGTATTATAAAAAACATAAGCGCTTGCGGTATACGATGTAGGTATTTTAATCTGTTGCAATCTGTTGGGTAGGTACAGTCGAGTTCATTAATTCATTAACGCCCGAGCGGTCGCTAGCGACCGAGACACAATAGAAAATCTATTGTGTCTCATTTTCCGGGCGTTGAAGAGTTAATATGTTGGCATTTTTGACAGGCTGTTGACCTTTATTATAAAGCCATCCGCCATAATAACATTAGTTATAAGTTAATAATTATTATCTCATTTTAAGCGAACATGTAAGTTCTTATGAGAAATAAAATTAAATGTCTATAAACCCAAAAGTGCCAACATATTAATGAACTCGACTATACCATACCCTCTCAAGGGAAGTTGCCGATGCCGTAGACCACCATCCGTTATCAAATTAATTGCATAATGATAATTAGTATGTATATAATCCCAATCAACTTTTTAATAAAAAACGGGCTGGTTGTCTTAGTTTTTAAGTATACGTGGTAACCCTCGTCAGTTTGCCGCCTCGCGCCTCGTCATCTGAAATAAAGAGCTTTCCTGAATTTGTCAATCTTGACAATACACGTGCTATAGTCCTGTAGGATCAGTTTTCTGGAAGATTAATGTTGTTTTCATGTAAATGTATAAAAATATCTGGTAGAATAAAGGTACCCAGTTGTTTCTATAATTATATCAATTATTATTACGAAGCTAATAAAGTAAATGGATTATCCTCTTGATTGATTAGAGGCAATGTTAATTCTGAGAACAGAAATACAAGAATTGGATAAGAATAATATATACTGGCTTTCGTCCACGACTTCGTCCGTCACATTCAAACATCTAAGTAAACATCCAAACTTTCACATTTATAATATATTTTTTTATTTATTTACATCAATCCATCCATGGCATAAAATTTTTTCGCAAAGTTTAACGTTCTATGGGCAATACACTTCGATCAAGAATATCCTAGATAACGCGTCACGAACTAAAACAGTACGCAAAAATGGCACCACAAATAGCGTCCCACTTACAAACTGGGCGCTTATTTTGTACATAATCACCTCTTATTTTGTACAAACTCACATTTTATATCACTTATTTTGTACTAAAACACATGTTTTATCACTTACTTTGTGCAAAATAAGCGCCCAGTTTGTAAGTGGGGCGCTATTTGAGGTGCCATTTTTTTAAGACTCTGACCGGACATCTAGAAAAATGCAATACAAGACAAAATTCGTGTGGGGGGGGGGGGAGGACGTATCAACCCTTCACGAACTAAACGTATGTTGTACGAGCTTAGCGATTTTAACATGCCGATGGTACCTAATGGGCCCTCTACATTCACAGGCCCGGCCTGCAGGATCGTACGGAAAGGCGTGCCGGCTTTCCTGACTGCACTCGTCCGTAGTATTGAGTCATCAAAATTTTATCTATAATTTATCTAGATTACTTTCCGACGGATTAGAGTAAGAGTGGAAAACTAAGAAACAAAAGAAAAGTGTAGTCGCGAGTAGGCCCCGAAACACGGAATTATACAAATGTTTCAATAAAGATATAAATATCCTTATAGCGTATGAGACCAAGGCGACTATCCTAGCGACTCGACTCTCCTTCCGGTGCGGTCATCATGTATCCTAGCAAGTAACTAGTTATTTCTAGGCACCATTGAAGGCACCTGTCGGTGCGTTCGCAGCCTAAGTATTGTAAGCTAAAAAGTCTGGTTGGTAGTGTTCTTCAAAGCTAAATCGATGTCCATAATATATATTTTTTTCTTTTTGATCAAGACAAAGAGTTTTCTTTTGAAGTTGTTGCTCTCTTTAAGCGCCCGTCAATTTTTTTGTTGACGTCCCAAAAGTTATAAAATTATATTTCGTTCCAACATTTAATTAAAACGTTTCAGCATAATTAATTAGCATGAGTTCCTACCGGACGAAAACAATTTTATGGCGAGAATTTAAATATTCTTTGACGGCTTGCTTTGAAAAATCTTGTTATTAATTTAACCTTTGAATTTTCATCGTAATAAACTGTGTTTGTTAAACACAAAGTTTAATTTTCTTATTTTATCGTAATTTTTGCTACTATTGAAACTCTAAATTTGTTAATTTTGTTGAGTTTAATATTATTTAATATTATCATCTGTATAAAAAGTTACTCGAAGAAAGTAATGAGAAAAAAATCATGAATACAATTTTATCAAACAAACTCTGGAACTAAATAAAGCCTGACATTAATATAGGTATTACAGCTTAGTGTGAACGTATTCTAAACAAAAGTAGCCTAGCAAGTCGCCCGGAAAATCGACCCGTGTAAATGCCCCATAAGCATGCCGTTCGAAATTCAAAAAGGTCAAACTTACTAAAAATATAATATGGACACTTCTTATATTTTTTAGTAATTTCGACTCCTTAGGACTCCTTATATTTTTTAGTAAGTTCGACTCTTTCGGCCTTATCCTTTTTAATAAGCGAGAATTAAGTTTACACCGGTTTAACCAAAAATATTTAAAATATTACTCCCGTTTGTCGTCTCAAAGTGGTAAAACTAGGACCATTTGGTAAAACTAGGTGTAAACTTACCTACCCTTCGTTTATTAGATACTCTTAAATCCATGCCACGAACTACGAAGTGTATATCGTTTGACCACGAGTGGCCCTTCACAAACGGGTCTGTTCGGACCACAAGCGTTAATGTGTGTTGCGATAACATCGCGTGTTGAAGAGCTTGTATAAATTTCAGCTCACGACTAATGTGCGCATGAGCAGCCGTTTCTCAACCGATAAGAGAATGATACAATGCAACCATTCTCTCGCATCATTTGGATTCAACGAGATTTATTTTTATATTTATACTTTATATCTAAGCTTATTAATTATATTTAAACGTTTCATACTTTCGATAATTTTGTTAAATTACACATTAATTATAATTATAATGATTTGACCGTTACCAGAAAGAAAAATAGTACTTAATTTAATTGATAAATCAAAACTAACTGAATCCAGACTCTTAATTTTTCAGATTAGGTTTTGTTTGGAACTAAAAACTTCCCTATATCTGTTATAAATTAGATACTTACGTAAGTATCTTCAACTTTCTTGTAGTAGTTTGCTAAAGTAAGATAAAATTTTACGTCTTTTAATATATTATTAAATAACTATGTTTAAATAAGTATCGCAGGTAATCAAATATGTGTTACAATACAATTTACCAAAACAAAAAATATGGTATGTGTTTTAGAATCTTCCTGTCTTCATGTACAATACAATAAAAATAGTTTACGAAAAACAATGGTCAAGAGGAAGTAGGCCGTGCTGAACAAAATGAACGTTTAACGTGCGTTTGTGCAAACAGAGTTAATTTATGTATCGGAAATATCAATCTGGTATTTAAACAGTATGGCTATTCCGAAACTAGGCAGTGATTATTATTTTTTATTTTAAATAGAGATACGAGCTTATGATTCAATCTGCGAGTTAGTGCCTTACTTATTATTTTGAGTTTACACATTTACAATACTAAATGATATACTTACTAGAAAAAATACGACTCGCACCAGCATTGTGGAATGCAAAAATCTCAAATTTAAAAATTATATAGCTATTTCATCTTTATCAACTGTCAAAATATCTGGAAAGATATTTCAAATTGTAGAGGTAATTCCTCATATTGGTGAAATAACGCTGGCTTACAGCGTAAGAGTTGGATATACTCGAAGAAATTCGACGATGTCACTAGTGACTCGGTAGCTCAGTGGTCAGAGCATTGGACCGGATATCCAAAGGGTTTGATTCCCGTCCGAGAATTGATCCGGTGCGAGTCGTATTTTTCAAGTATATCATTTAGTATTGTATAAAAATAGCATTGTGAATGCAAAAATCTCAAATTTAAAAATTCGCACATTTACGTTTACTAACTCGATAGCGACTATAATAAGCAATTTTGTATGCAATTTGGCAAATTTATCATTACGGAAGGGTGTAATTATGGCGAAGGTAAGCCGTTCTAAAAAAATGATATGATCTGCATAGTGGATCTTTAGGGTGGGCTATCTAAAGCTAAGCTGATGGGAATCGGCTTGTAACTTGAACTCTTAAGATACCTTTCAATCTATAGGTCAGCAATTTTTTTTCTGTTTTAAGAAGACGTGTAAAGTTCTATAAGTTTCATAAATATAGTGACTTAATTTTTTTTGAAATGGAAATGGGCTTAAAGTATAAGAAAAAAAGGCAGCTACTTAATGGGCGGTTTTCCACTTACCGGCACGGCGACGGGACGGCGACGGCGACGGCCCGGCGACGGCTGCCGTGGCAGCATAAATGTATGAGTTTATATGGCACGCTTTTCCACTTACCGGCACGGCGACGGGACGGCGACGGCACGGCCCGTTGACCCCCACCGATGCCGCCGCCGGCCGGCAAATCTGTGTGTGTTTTGTATACGTACGTAGCCGTGTGCGTGCGTGTGTGCGCGCGCGGGGCAGGGTTCAGCCTGTACAGTCGCGAACGCAACCTTATTGTTGACAAGCTTACATTTGAGGTCGTATGCACTTATTTTGTATGAAATGAACTACAAACATAAGTTTGATATTGTTTTTTTATGTGATATAAATTACAAATTACCATATTTAATTTTTTTATACTTACAGCATATTACAAGATATTCTTATTATTTATACCACAACATAAAAGTCATTTGTACGTAGGTATTGTAATAGTTAGGTTAATTGATAAATTCCAAATATAATAAAAATTGGTAATAATTATTAGTACCTATATAGTTTCAACTGTAGATTTACAGTTTTTTCGATATCTTTTTTTCTTTATTGTGCTAGCGCCATCTATTCTATTCTATTCGCTGCATAAGCCATACCAACACAGTTTTGGCAAACTCTACGGTACGGCATACGTAATATTCAAATTCAACTGATTGCACAGATGGCGTTAGTGGATAAACTGTTTTTCGATCGGTGCGTTCAGTCGAAAACTGTTTTTGAAAAAATTTTGTATCCTTCTTTTGGATTGTTTCACATAAATTCTCCAACAGATAATTAAATGTTTCTTGAGTCATTCGAAAATAGTTAAAGAATTGCTTATTGTTCATTTTTAGTTTATCAAATAAAGTATAGTAAGAACCCTTTAAATACCTAAGTTTAATAAGTGGATCGACCCAAAAATTTACTTTTCTACGTTGTAGATATTTTCTCCTTAAATGTAAAAGGTAGAGCAAATAAATAGTACGACGACTAGACGAGGACATTTTTAAGTCTTGTAAAATTGGCGTGCGTGTCTGTACTGAGCGTAGCCCGCGCCGTCGCCGTCGCCGTGCCGTCGCCGTCTAGTGGAAAAACGGAGCGCCGGCCCGTCGCCGTCGCCGGGCCGTCGCCGTCGCCGTCCCGTCGCCGTGCCGGTAAGTGGAAAACCGCCCAATAGCTTGTCTTCTGTCTTTGAAAAGACGAGAGCCACAGTCTCCCGTTCCTGTTATTGATTTAAAAGTTTTAGTTTCAAACTATTGTTGATCAGTACCCTTAGCACGACGAACAGCTATCAAAAAAAAATAACGCGCGTAAAATCATTCAATAGATAAATTTTGTATTGGAAATTTGTACAGCGCCATCTATCGCCGATAAACGAAATGAAATTTTCCATAGAGAAATTGTCTATCGAGTAATTTTACGCGCGTTTTTTTCTCGATAGCTGTTCGTGCTAAGGGTATAGAATATAAAGGTAACATAGTATTAATAAATGTACTTTATAAAGACCCAGTTACTTTAGTAAATATTCATAATACTGCTATACGTCTGTAATTTCTTTTAAATATAATTATTAAGTTATGACTGCCTCAAAGGCTGCCAACTTTCCCAAAACAATATAGGGGAGAGGGCGTAACGTCAAATGCGGGACTGCCCCCCCCAATGCGCGACGGTTGGCAGCCTTACCTCAAAGTTAGTTTCTTTCTCCACTTGGACAATAAATCACATTGATTTTATTTATTTCAACTATGTAAATGGATAATATTTTATTTCAATCATCAAATTACAGTTCACGCAGACACCGAGTGGGCGGGCAAGTAACACCTGGTTGGATTTCAAAGTCAAATGATAAGTAAAGGCACCAACCATATTATTATGAATTATTGAATCTATCAAAGGTTCTGACGCATTCTGCATAGTATACGGAGATACAGTTTGAGTTACTGTTCGTTATTTACATTATTTTGGGTTTAGGGTTGGTCCTAAAGCCAATTGTTCTAAATAAATGTTCAATGTTTCTAATTTATTATTGGCCACGCAATCTACGTGTTTGAGCTGTCGCTGAGTTAACAATACTGCTCTGAATTCTTATTGTTGAATTTAATAAAACAACGGCACATTACTTACGTAGAGGTTCAATTTCTTAAGTGTAAATATAGACAAGCTCAAGACATGGAAAGTTAAAATTATAGACGCTTATTTTTCAATAGGCTTAAAATGATTCCGCTCCAACTTATGTGAAAATAAAGACCATCTCTAAGGTCTCTCTCCTGAGGTTTTAGTTTTATTTCACATACATACTTTTACTATCCAATTACCGCTTTCTGACATCTGCCCAAAGAGAAACATTTTAGGGTTACATCTGCCTGTCTACCTGAGTATTTGTCGAAGATGGTTGCAAAAAAAAAATGTTGGTTAGCATTAGGTGTCTACATGCTTAAAATGAACTTCTGCTAAGTATTATTTTAAGTCAGTTGGCGAACGCCTTGAGCTTATTTCACCTTGAAACCGAGAATTTTGGAGTGCTCTTATCAGTTAAGTTACTTACTTAGGGTGGATTCGTCCAAAGTTCAATATAAACGGGAATAACTATACCAAGAAGACATCTATTCCACGATTTTTTTCTCGAGTAAAGAAATGGTCATTTTTCCATGCAATCCAAAGATAAGTTACTCTTGGGATTCTTATTCCTTCATTAGTGAGTGAATATGTGAATGAACGTATTGTCCGGCCAATTGTCATTGTTCTATAAACGAACTATTTAAAAGGCAAAGTCTTGTCAACTTTATTTTGTCGCCTTGTACGTATCTGTAGCGGTCAAAGTCAAATGTCAAACTAATGTCACTGACATACGGCACGCGGATGCCATTAAAATACTCGCGGATTAACTCTGTTATTCCCCGCGATATGGTGGTATAGCGACTATTCCTGAATAGGCAAAATACTCTGAGAATAGTATGTGGTAAAACGTAATTTCGGTTTACTCTCGAATAACTGGTCATTTTATCTAAGAATAACAGTTATTCTCACTTGGTCGAATCCGCCCTTATTACCGTTAGCTCCAGACGATCCCACGCCGATGAAAACTGGTCAACCCTAAGTAATTGATTGAAGTTCGAGTCCAGAACAAAACAAGTAACGTTCGTAGACTTTATTTGAAATTTAGATGTATGTAATGGACGCTGTGAGCGAGTAACGTGAACGACCGTGTCTATTTTCTTTTTCAGTTTTATATCCGTGTGTTTTAAAGAATGTATGCCGCCAGTAGATGGCAACGCAAAGCTAATTGTAGATGTCGCTGGCTTACGCGTGTTCCTAAGACAGTACTTTTGATTAGTTAAAATATGTCAGAAATGACATTTGACGTTTGAAACAATCAATCAAACTATTTTGGTACAAGCGTTTGTGGCGCCATTAGTTCCTCAGTTGGCATCTCCATTGAGAATTGACTAATATGTTCGAGGACGATCTATGAAATCGCACGTCAAATAAAAATATTTTTTTCTAGGAAGTCGAAACAAAACAATGAATGAGGGTAACGTATCAAATCAAAATTATTATCATCATGTTCCTAATATTCAACATATATTATTCGCTGAGCATTTATGTTATGCGGGATCCAATCCCACAACTTAGGGTTTTAGAATCAGGGTCGAGAATATCGAGATTGAGTTGGAATCATAAAGTTAATATACCTAGCGGAATAGAGGATCAAAGGGCTGATTCACTTCTCAAGCTTACGCGCTCACTAGACATGAAATAAAACACTTTTAACGGATACTAGCGCGGTTTTATTGTTAGTCCCCCGTGACCACGGCAGCTGCAAAGGTGCCGAAACGTCGGGAAAATCAAAAATCAAACCAAATACCAACTAATTACCAAAGTACTTTCAATAAAACCGCGCTAGTATCCGTTAAAAGTGTTTTATTTCAACAAAGGGCTGAGTAAGCGAGATGTCACTAATCAGCAACAACGTGTGATAAAAAGAAATGCGTGATTTGACGTAACAAAACTCTTTTTCGCAACTGTTTGACAATTCTTCTGCACTATATACGTGTAACAAGTGACAAGATGTAGGCACCGACACGTATATTTACACATGTTTACGCACACTAATATAAATCAATTTCGGTTTCGTTTGACAGCTCATGTTTGTTCCTCTATTCCGTCAGGTATATTAACTTTATGGTTGGAATCGAATAAACGTCAAAAGAGTACAATGGAAACCGTTTTCAATGTATACCAAAATAACAGATTTTTTCGATCATGATGTGAATTCGATCCCGTCAATTCCCGTCGAGAGTAGGGGTGCCCCCTACCTATTGATGTCCTCAATCAATAGGTAGGGGAAAATTATTATTGACATCCTTATTGATATCAGAAATGCGAAAGTCCGTTTGTTTGTTTGTTACGCCTTCACGTCTTAACTACTCCACCGATTATCATGAAATTTTGCATATAAGTTGTCAGAGATACAGAAAAGGACATAGGGTACCTTTTATCCCGGAAAAAGTACGGTTCCCTAAGGAGTGAGAGAAAATGACCACGCAGACGAAGTCGCGGGCGGTTAGTCAATAGTAATTTCTCTAAAAACGAAAGATGTATAATGTTATAAATGCGACGCGACGGCTGCAGATAATGATTATGCTTTTCTCAACTCTAAAGAGCTTGCAATAGAAAGTAAAATCATGGATCACGATAAACTGAAGCGCTCGTTTACTTTCGATCCAAACAAGAGTAATACTTGTAATGGTGGTACTTAATAGTTGATTAGGTCTAATCCAAGTCACTCTAATGTGAATTACTTGCAGATACTAATTTCCTATCAACACTAATAGGGCCATACAATTTTATTAAGACGTCTTACTCCTTTTAAAGTTAAAATCATAAAATCTTTACACATGAAGGCACAACAATTTCCGAATCTGGCAATATTCCGGTGTCAGTGGAGTAAGTAATTTATCAAAATATCAAACTATGCAATTCTAATGATCTTATAGTGCACTTTAAAAATAAATCATACAGAAATTATTGATTCAGTAAAACAACATCTCCTCTCAACTCCTCTCCAAATATTTTGCTGTGCCCTATTCAGGGTCTACAATGTACTTTGTTACTTTACCTACCTACCATATTGTTATCATTGTGGAATGCAATAAAGTGAATTGAATTGAATTTAACATAAGCATTATCTGTAGGTAAAGTGCAAAAGTGTGAAAATTGGCAACTTTTAGTAATTTTGCATTTTAACTACGCAAAACAAAACACTGCCGCCTTGGTTGCAAATTAAAATTATTTTACACGAAAACAAAACACGGAAGGAGTATCGCGAAAAATATAAGATCGAAAATATTTCTTTCCTCCTTGAAATGAAAAAAAAAAACCTTGGGCAGCGCGAGCCGTGCGCAGGCGGCGAGAAACTCACGCATTCCGGTCGGACGGCGCGCATTTTCTCCACGATCTATGCATGGCCGCTCAATAATGCAGCTTGGGTATGTAACCAGGACCGGATTTTCGAAAAATGGCGTCCTACAACTTTGTTATTTTACAAGCAGACTGCAATTTCGGTCGTGTGGAATTCTATTCCGTAAGTAATCGTCTCAGTAATTACAATAACATCATGTGTATCACCGATGGCATTTGATTATTAAGGCGAGGCCAGTTCACGATCTGATGAAAAGTCAGATTTTTGAACTTCCAATGTGAAGAACTGATGTAAAATTCTACTTCACAAAAATTACTGTAGACTGAAAAAGAAACAAAAAAGCAAATTAACCGAACAGAATATTGAAAAATGGCATGGTAACTCTGTAAAAAAATCCTGAATAACACCATAAAAACTTATAAAACTAAATTTCAAATCGTCAGATTTCGTAATTTTCAACGACAGTGATATGATTTTTTATGCAAAAAGGATAGCTTTTTTATCGATCTAACACAATAACCGAGTACATTTTTAATAAATGATCCAGTATATCAGAAATCAATAACAATGTACTAAAATTCGTCAAATTTCTGACGAAGCGTCAATTAAAGTTATGCAATATTCAACCTTATTCTAAAGACATAGTGAAAGAGTAAATTTCGTGAACTGGCCTCGCCTTAAGTATTCTTAAGATTTATTTAGTTTTCCAAGCTTTTATTAAAATTTAGTTTCACCTGTCCGGTGTTTGTTTGTTTTTTTTGTTAATTAAAATGTGTTTGTCTCATTCTCGTGCCTATAAACCAGAAGCAATAAGAAACTTGCCGGTAATTTCAGATTTTTTCTATTAAAACCTAACATTCATGAGAAGCGCGTATTTCCTACAACTCTTTTAGGGTAAAAGTGTCCCGATCGATGCCACACTGCTAAGCGACCGACGTAATACAATTACCACCACACCAACACACAATGACTTTTAAATATATCATTGCCAACGCACACATAGATTGCCGCGGAAGTATGTAGGACGCCGGCGGCGGCCGATAGCTTATCTCACTGGGTTAACAACCTATCGGCTACACAGCGATATCGGCGCAATCACGACATTGTTATCGGTGGACACTCGCATCTTCTAGGAGCTTGCTGCATTTAGGTAAATGCAGCAAGTACGGGTTCCGTTCACGCGTTTTAGAGAATTAAATCTATCCAGTGAGGATTTTAGACAGGATTCGATGCCACTATACGTTTGTTTAAAATTGCGCGCTTAATTTAAAGTAATTTAGTACGTAGATATTTGAGTTTTTAATTTTGAGTCTGGCCTAGCGGGCCAGAATTTAAATATGAACACACCCAAAATTTTATAAATGGCTCTTTAGAAAAATGAGTTTGACACCCCTAAACTAAAGTACCATTAGTTAACGAAATACATTGATTCGTGAATAATTTTAAAGATACTGATGCGAGCCCCTCCGGAATTATTATATTTTAAAAATAAATCTCCAATTGCCAGCATTTAAATTCTAAAAGCAAAAAGTTTACTGTCGACTAAAAAAACTTTTTAGACAAAAAAGTCTAGTAAACTGAAAATAGAAGGTACCTAACCTTCTTATTTTATAAACTTTGAAAGTTAACGCTGACAAACTTTTATCCATTCCATTGTAATATAAAAATTAATGTTTGCCAAAAAGTATAGAACTTCATCAGTGTAAGTGGAAAGAAAAGTTGCTGGCAAAAATCCACTTTCTTAAAAATTACAACTTTTAAGGCGCTTTTAAAATTGAGAGTAGGTTTTGTTCTTGTGCGTTCGATGTAATAAGTAAAACTTTCTTTTTAATTTATTAAAATTGAAGAGATGTAAAAAAAAAACAAAAATTCAAAGCCTGACACTTATCTGCCTGCAAATTTAATTAAGCTTTAAAAATATTTAAGTAAACATCCCTCTTTTCCGTAAAGGAGTTAGACATGAAAGCAAAACCAAACAATGAAACAAGAGTTCTTTTTTCAAAACAGCATGAGAAACACAACATTTACATAGTGCGAAATGAAATAAATGTCCAAATTGCGTGCACCGATCTATTAAGATATGAATCTTAGAGCGATAAAAACGAAAAAAAAAAATATTAATTGGAGTATTCGTATCTCTTAATATCTACCGTTGCTAATTAATAGAGTTACGGCCACGGCATGTCAGTTCTGATGCTGTTTTTTGTTAGACAACCAAAATGATTTATCATAATATGGTAGGCCTTGGTAAGTTGTTAGTAAACGTGTAGACTTGTCATTATTTATTATTGATTTATTTATCTTTTAAAATCTGCGCCGTAAATCTTTATTGATTTTTGTAATTTTAGCCGCGATATTTTTGTTAGCTAAATTTGAACTACGAAATCATAACGCTAATGAACTTTATGGAGATTTCGGATTCAGTATATAAAGCTAGAAGATTTTCGAGCGTTACTTACAGTATTTGTTTTGCTAGATATTAGACTTATTCATTTACCTACAATACCTAACGGGTGTAACAAGACACTCAACGAAGCCGAAGTCCACGCATTCCGCCCATCATCAGGATCATTTTTGTCTTTTAGACCTTAGAGTAAGACGACGAAGCCGTCGCTGCTCGAAGTTTTAGACTATACCTGGGAAATCAATAGCTACGAAGTTATTGAAGGTCAAAGTATTTTTTTTTTATGAAATCTTATTTTATTCATTATTTCCTAATTTTTGTCTACAGAAACATTATCAAAATTTTATGTATTTCGTAACAAACAATGGCATCAAAAAGTCATCACTCAATGTATTTCATGAGCACGCACATAAACGTTGCCTTTCAACGCGGCTGCACGCAGCTGTGTAGCATTCACTCGCAGGCGCGGTCTTTTGTACGCGTTACATTGCGTGGTAATGTATGGAATGCTTTTTAACACCAAAAAAAATTAAAAAAATTAAAAAACCCGCCTGCATAAAAAGACAAGTCGACTGAAAAGATGGAAACAAGATTAAATAAATATTAAAGGCAACATGTCATAATAACATGCAGTCGGAGGCATGCATAAAGAAAGTGACATTATGAATGATTGAATTATATGCCTCCGACTGCATGTTATTATGACATGTTACCTTTAATATTTATTTAATCTTGTTTCCATCTTTTCAGTCGACTTGTCTTTTTATGCAGGCGGGTTTTTGAATTTTTTTAATTTATTTTTTTATTTATCTCTTTTTAGTTATTATATTTTACGGTCATGATATACCTTTTTGAAATCCTTATAATAAGCCCTTTAATTTGACACCCATATTGCAGTATTCTAAAAAAAAAAATTTTTTTTCACTACGTATAATAGCACCGTACAGCCGCCATGTTGGTTTTTTTTAACGCCACCTTCTTAAGAACACTTGGGCTGAAAAGACCAATCTAACGATATCTTAATCATAGAAATCCGTTCAGCCGTTTGAGAGATATGAGGTAATAAAGAATATTACATACAAACATACATACAAGATACGCGCGAAATACATAACCCGCAGTCGGGTAATTAAAATCGTTTCCCAGCAATAATTTTAAACAGAAATGGTCCTGATGATGGGCTGAATACGTAGACTTCGGCTTCGTTGAGTGTCTTGTTACACCCGGTATATGTCTATAGAGAGAATACAGGATTTCCATTTCCAACCAAAACTCTATCGCGAAATAGTTTCTAAACGAGATTTCAGATCTAGTATTCTGGCTTCCAGCCGCAATATGAACACAACTTTCACAAAGATACATATTTACTTGGTCTTCTTCATAAATAATTTACTAGGTCGTTGACGTCATCAGTATTTAATTTATAATTATTGAGAATGACGTAATCAAATGACTGAGACCGATAATAATAATTATATTTATTTTAATACGATTGAAATTTCTATCAAAACGTCTCAAAATCAATGATTAAAATAATTGAAAGCATCATAATATTTAAAATAGTGTTTTCTAATAAAAGCAAGTTATAAATATAAGACATAAATGATTTTCTAGTTATCATGAAGTCGGCATTATTTATTACTAGCGACTCGCCCTCGCTTCGCTTCGGTGTAAACTATAGATTTATCACATCAAGATTATCTAATCTTTAAAATGATTTTTGTTCCTTCCCTTAAAAAAAGACACTAAATTAAAATAATAAAATATAAAATAAAATCTGTATCTGATTAATACTAAATATTGTAATCTTTATATTTTTTAATTTAGGTATAAAGCTAATAATATAAAGCTAATTCAAATGAAATGAATATACAAATAAATTATGATTGATGTTGGTTTCCAACTGTAATACTTTAATGATAAAATATACTAGAAACTGTCAAAATGTTTTGTCCCATAAAATGTAGTGTTAATGAAAAACAAATAATGGAGGCATAAATATTTCTTGTTAGCTTGCTTGGCTAGCTAGAAACTTAAAATCTTAAGGTACCAACTTTGTGGTACAAGGACATTCAGTTTCATTTAAATTACGATTCTTAGATGAATAGTTTATTCGCCTATAAATTTGCGAAGCCTCCTCAATAGGACAGCTGATTTACAACTCTCTTAAACACTTCAAAGGGACCGATTTTGTTTTATTATTGTGACTAGTTCAATTTAATTGAATCCCATTTTAGTACTTACCTCTAAAATGTTAGTAAAGTAATGAAAATATTAAAGAATGGTTAGAATTACGTATACGGTTATTTACAAATACAAATACAAATATCTTTATTTGCTTTAAATAGGGTACAAATAGAGATCTTAAAAGTAGTTGTATCAGAAGCATTTGTGGCGGGTTCGCAGGTTAAGATAACTAACATAATAAACAACAGCATTAAATTTGTTCTTATACTTTTCCGAAAACAGATAAAAAATTGTCATTCCATACAAATGTCTAAACAGCTGATCGAGTTTTGTGTGAAAAGTCGATTTTTTTTGTCTGTTTTCGGAAAAGTATTAGAACAAAATGTTGTTGATTATGATGATAGTAATCTTATCCTGCGAGGTTGTTAGTGTTTAACAAAAAACCCTGTATAAGTAATTAGATTTTGTAATTACGCATTTCGCATTCCTCGCATAGGGAAAAAGGCGTGAAATTGGGCGAATACAAAAATAAACATTAGGAGTAATCGTTCTAAAAACAAAGCTTAAATTGCAACAAAACTAATTAAACAAGTTCTTCTCGCTTTGTTTTTTTTTAATTGATGATCTTAACTTTTTAATTGATCTGACCTAGGGGTAATAAAGCGGTCAAAATGATAGAAAGAAATAAAACTTCCGATCAGTTATTAGTTAAGTGTTTAAAAACGAGTACTTTGTTAAAAACTTCAGACGACATAAGTAAATCATGTCTGAAAAGCGTTAATTCTTAAGTAGCTACTTAAATGTTATTATTAAATATAACTAGAGACACAGTGTAAAAAAGTGAAAAATAAATTTGCATAAAATTTAAAGAAAATAAAAGATAATACAGAAATAATAAAAAAGACAGCAAGATAAACAAAATATCCGATAAAAAATATGACTTTGTGTATGAGAATAGTAATGAAATAAAAAAAAAATCAATGTCAACTTTATCATACGACCTTAGTGTTCAAATACATCGAGCTAAAAATTCACTCAGTTTGACATTTGTACTGATAAAATAGAGGTTGGTATTTATTCATCAACTAGCGACCGTTGGAGATTCGCCAGGAAATATCAATGACTTACAAAATGTTGAGTATCACTTTCTTTTTGCAATAAAGACAAATCTGTTGACGATGAGATTTTCAGACTCAGTTTGTTACTTTGAAATTTCAGTGTACACCAAATAAAATGCGCTTGAGGTAATTATTACGTAAGAACCAAGTTGAAATAATTATTTTTAAATCAATCCAGAAGTCTTCTAAATCATTAATTACGACACAATATGAATGTAGTGTAACTTTTTAATATTGTAAGTACGTAGTTAAAAAAAATTAAACAACAACGTTCGTATTAGGTCGTTAACCAATTATTTTTCCACATCAAACTTCACGTCAGCCATTACAACTCGCACTGACTAATAACAGCTTGCTTTGGTTTAGTTTAAAGGATGATTCAATTTATAACTGACACGTTTTTTCTGACGAAACCATTTTAAAAATGAAACGCTTCACGGGCTACCGCGTCTTGCTTTGTTTTCATCATTTAAATTCCAAAGTTATTTTTATAATCTTTGAAATATATTGAGGCGCGTTTTTTACTCTACATTTTGGGGTAAATAAGGTCTCATTTAGTAGGCACAACTTTGTTAAATGTCGTTATGTAACAATATTATAAACAAAATGATAATAAATGAGAAATCAAGTCATTTATAGTAAAGTTACAAAATATTGATAATAAAAGTTTCAAGGTACCTATTTCCATTTAAATAATATGGAATCCTTCGGGTAAATGTGCCAATGCTACATAGAGCGCTATAAGTATATTATGGCATGGAATGTATGTATTTTTAATAATGTCTACAGATACTACGAAATTATAAAAAACTGCCAATGCTATAGTAGGAAGCACTACGAAATCCCAGAATTATAAATTAAAGAAGTAGTCCTAATGCTTTCAGTAGATTTGTTTTACATGATGTAAGAAAACTTTGGTTATGTAATTTGGTCAGGACTAACTTTAAAAGAACACTTGTTAAGTTCCCGTAATCCAAATTGGAAACTCGATTCAAAGAAGCAATTAAGCCTAAAGGAACTATTTCCACTTTGCGCTAACCGACCAAACTCTCGACTTCAATTTAAAATTGAAACATTTATTAAGACATAGAAAGACGAGTGAAGAAAAGAAATGCAGTGAATGGTGCTATACACCCGATTATGAGTAGCCAAATCGTATCTGCAAAGGCGCGAATGGCTATTCATAACGGAGTGCTGGTGCCGACACTGTATGTATGGAAGTGAATCTTGGGTATGGCAGAAGAAGAATGAAAGCAGAATAAATGCGGTAGAGATGTGTCCGTTGAGGAAATCATGTGGAGTCAATTGAGTGATAGAGTGAGCAATGATGTGATTCGTGAAAGGTGTGGTCTGAAAGATGACATAGTGACAAAAATTGAGAATGGAATGCTCCGGTGGTTTGGTCACTTAGAGAGGATGAATGAAAGGCGAATCACGAAAGAGATAATAATATATTGTGCGAATGTGGAAGGAGCGATTGCGCAAGGGCGTCCCAAAAAGACCTACGCGGACCAAATAGAGGTTTTAATAAAAAGGCTGGTGTACGCAGTGAAAAAAACCGCAGGGCATGTATGAAAAGATTGATGGATGTTAATGAAGAGAAAGAAGTGTGCAAGGATCTTAGCAGGTGGCGATCCATAGTCTCTGCCTACCCCCATGGGAAACAGGCGTGAGTATATGTATGTATGCATGTACATTTATTAATAAGCTTACCACTGGAGGCGTTTTCCGAGGCGAACAGCGGGGCGGCGTTGTAGTCTGAAACAAAACGAGTCCAATTTATTTCTCGTTTTATCTTGATTTATCTGTTAATTATTTATGTATCTGTTTCCTGTTAATACAGCGCAATGTATGTCGCAATATCTGTTTTAGAAACGTTAACAAATTGGTTAAATGTGAGTAATTTAAATTCTCGTCGTGTTGTATAATTAACAGACTGATAAAATGCGGCGTAAGAATAAACAAAAGGAATGTAAGAAATAAAAGTTTTATTTTTATTTAATTAAAAACAACCAACAAGGTAAACATACGTGATCTAAAATAGAGATGCAACTTAATCTAGGAATTGAGTCACCTAAATAAATGGTTGCTACGGCATGCAATGAAAATTATACTTAAAATTACATTAATTACCTATCTAAAGTTAAAGCGAATATTCTCATTAAAACATAAAAGAATTAATATTTATTACGGTTCGGTTTAGTTAATAATTATAGCGTAATAATTGGTTTCATAATTTCATTCGTATTTTAGAGCCAGAAAATAAGAAGGTATGTATGAATGTATTAGTTGACATAATTTTTATGTACTTATATGTATAAATTCAGTAATATTTATTCATAGTATGACTCATTGTGATGAACTAGATAGTGTAAATAAATACTTATCTATTTGAAAGATATACCTATCTATTGTTTACCGGAATACAACTATATAGGTAAACTATATAGTTGTTTGAGTGTCCACTTTAGATTAAAACCCAAGCATTTTGTAGGTATACCTTTGACGAATAGTGCATTCTATCTATTAATAATAACAAAGTAAAATAACACAATTTAATTTTGTAATAGAACGAGGAAGTCGGAATGGCTTATTCTCCAAAACACACGTTTCTCTCAGACAGATGGCAGTGTCTTATTTTTTTTGTATTTTAAAGATATTACCAGGGCTCCGTCACTCCGCGCGCGAGTATGAAGCGCTCGGCGTCCTCTGAGAGGATAAATTACATACATCAGAAAAGATGAGACCTACGCGAAAGAAAGAGAGGCAACTACTAAGTGCCTGTTTTGAAGTGAAGGGAGCGCTGTGCAACCTGAATTTCACTTTATTGTGTGGGAGCAAGAGTCGCAATTTATTGAAACGATTTTGCGGAGTGCAACTTCTGTACGCTAGTACTATTATCTATTCTGTGATATTACTATAACGACATGGTTACAAATACTCAATTTGTAACAATTTCATGTATGACCATGTTTATGCAAAGAGTGTTCAGCCATGGAACTGAAGCAAGTTTTTGTATCCTAGCTGGAATGGGCGGTTTTCCACTTACCGGCACGGCGACGGGACGGCGACGGCGACGGCCCGGCGACGGCTGCCGTGGCAGCATAAATGTATGAGTTTATATGGCACGCTTTTCCACTTACCGGCACGGCGACGGGACGGCGACGGCACGGCCCGTTGACCCCCACCGATGCCGCCGCCGGCCGGCAAATCTGTGTGTGTTTTGTATACGTACGTAGCCGTGTGCGTGCGTGTGTGCGCGCGCGGGGCAGGGTTCAGCCTGTACAGTCGCGAACGCAACCTTATTGTTGACAAGCTTACATTTGAGGTCGTATGCACTTATTTTGTATGAAATGAACTACAAACACAAGTTTGATATTGTTTTTTTATGTGATATAAATTACAAATTACCAAATTTATTTTTTTATACTTACAGCATATTACAAGATATTCTTCTTATTTATACCACAACATAAAAGTCATTTGTACGTAGGTACATTATTGTAATAAGTTAATTGATAAATTCCAAATATAATAAAAATTGGTAATAATTATTAGTACCTATATAGTTTCAACTGTAGATTTACTGTTTTTTCGATATCTTTTTTTCTTTATTGTGCTAGCGCCATCTATTCTATTCGCTGCATAAGCCATACCAACACAGTTTTGGCAAACTCTACGGTACGGCATACGTAATATTCAAATTCAACTGATTGCACAGATGGCGTTAGTGGATAAACTGTTTTTCGATTGGTGCGTTCAGTCGAAAACTGTTTTTGAAAAAATTTAGTATCCTTCTTTTGGATTGTTTCACATAAATTCTCCAACAGATAATTAAATGTTTCTTGAGTCATTCGAAAATAGTTAAAGAATTGCTTATTGTTCATTTTTAGTTTATCAAATAAAGTATAGTAAGAACCCTTTAAATACCTAACTTTAATAAGTGGATCGACCCAAAAATTTACTTTCCTACGTTGTAGATATTTTCTCCTTAAATGTAAAAGGTAGAGCAAATAAATAGTACGACGACTAGACGAGGATCATTTTTAAGTCTTGTAAAATTGGCGTGCGTGTCTGTACTGAGCGTAGCCCGCGCCGTCGCCGTCGCCGTGCCGTCGCCGTCTAGTGGAAAAACGGAGCGCTGGCCCGTCGCCGGGCCGTCGCCGTCGCCGTCGCCGTCCCGTCGCCGTGCCGGTAAGTGGAAAACCGCCCAATATCTAAAAAACGTAGCTTTGAATAATAACAAGCAAGTAGACATTATACTATGGACACTTTATTTACCAACTCATACATTTTATGATCATAACATTGTCACCTAGTAATTTAGTTCATTAAAAGGAGTTTCACTTCAACCAACACAAAAGTATAATGTCAATATTTACAACGAAAAAATATAAGTATTACTTAGCGCAGGTCGTTGCGTGTATCTTTGGTGATAGCTCGCGCGATAAGGTTATTTCTCGGTGTTGGAAATAAAATTAAACTAACTCTATTTTAACGTGGTAGGGTTTATATTACAATATCCATTTGTAGTGAAGTATGATGGTGTCAGTGGTAGCGTGAACAACTTCAAGCGGGAAACGCTACGAGTGCGAAGGCCGCGGGGTAAACGACTTACGTTTACGCAACTCGTGTCGCTGACAAAGAACTGCCAGAGTATTTTGGCCCGTATGCTCTTATAATGTCTATTAGATTAGGTGTCGATTACCTTGCATCGTTCGTTACTATGTAGCGGTGACGCATACATAAATAGTAGACACCGATTTTTGTACGGAGTTGATAGTTATATAGGAACTGTATAGTTAACACAAGGACAACTCGTTGCTTCTGTTATTTTAATCGATCGACTTTTGTCAATAAAGATAAGTTTTAGTAGTGATTTTGTATTTATCTTTTATATTTTTGTAATTATCACTAAATAATCGTACGAGAAATGTAATTGTGATTCTTAATGAATCTATAAATGGTTATTTTTGTTCACGCGTATTACAATTTCTACCTGTTAGGCGTATCGAAAATGATTCGTCAAACTCGAACACAGTGATTTCGTAGAAATCGTAAATATTGCAAACATTATTAAACTACTTGGCAGTAATCCAACACTAGTGGCCTGATTAAAAAAAATGCCAAACCATTCAGGAAACAGAATAAATCTCAATTCTTTACAACTTTGTGTTGTAGTTATAGCTTTAATTATGGAACGTTTATTTGTTTTAAATATAATTAGTATTGTCTTCAGTCACTTTTTATTGCTGAAATAAACTGAATGACGTCATTGCGATAAATATATATGGCATCGCATAAAGGTTAGCGTCTATTTACGTTCGTGTTCGCGTTCTTGCGTTGATCGCAACAAATTGCTTTGGACTAAGCGTGATGTTCATTTATTTAATGACTAATAGTAACACAAATTTACTAAAAACAATTGTTGGAAAAGAGAAAATAGAAACATAGGTAAGAAGTAAATTATACAATACTGTATCTTGTGAAAAAAGATAAAATATTTAAAAATACTGTTTCCATGTTGCTCTCTTTTATTATCTCTTATCTAAAACGGCCAAATAAATATTTAAGTACTTACATTATTGTTTCATTAACCATTGCGATTGGCATTTCGTTGCTTTTTAATAAGACATTGGTTTAATATCAAGTTTATTTTTTACTTTTTATTGCTCCTTTGGTCAAAGTAAATTTATTCAACGCCAATGTAATACGAAAAAAACTGCTGCAGAATTCTATTATTTTTTTCCAATGTCAATGAACTTCAACGTTGTTGCAGTGACAACTTATGATGTCAATCATCTGTCAAAAGTTGGCAGAAGGAAATCCAATTGCATGGTCTAAAAATAAATAATGAAAACACTCACGAAGGTGTCAACCTTTGGACAAGTTCGAGTGACATTTGGCACTAAATGCAAGAACACCGATTTTAACGATGATGAGTTCAACGATTGATTGTTATGAATTTATTTTTATTTATAACATAAGGTTGATGTTTTTAATAGATAAATAGTAACAAAACTGGATAAATCAGGTTTTAGCATTCAGTTTTGTTAATTAACATCATCAGACACAGACAGAGGGCCTAGCTAGCTACAAGTGGCAATGTTTGACTTTTCGATTACTCGAATGTAAGTGGCGTTAGTTGTATGTAATTGACATTTCAAAACGTCGTGATTGTCTATAGTCAGCGACATCTTACGTCAAATACATACTAATTTCTATTCTATACAAACTTTAGAAAGCAATTTGGCTATAGGGCCTGCACTAGCTGCAGGCCCTATCTTTATTTTTATTTTATTTTATTAGGGATAACAAACAGTTGCACAATGTATAACATAAGACGCAGACTTACAATATGCAACCAACCACATTATCCACAGATTACTACAAAATAATGAAAAGAATATACCTAAATAAATAACTATTATAAGAGAGGCATAGTGTGCATTACTAATTTAATAATATAATATTAAACAAAAAGCTACAATAGTACATTATGAGACAAGTTAGCTTAGGTTGCTCATTGCACACAAGGCTGTGGGTTGTAGCCCGAGCTGCAGGCGAGGGTGTAACTCAGCCGAGTGTGCAATAAGCAAGAGCTCACGAGTTTCATACGACGTTTTTCAACACATTTGCGAGGAAAAAACAAAGTAATTTATCACACAGCAACAAATATGGCAAAAACAAAATATGATAATTATGGGAAAAGGCGCGCATGTTTTTTTTCGTTTTTTTTTCACACGCCCAACGCAAGAATATTTTGCGAACAAAGGGGTGAGGAGCATACAGCCTACTACTAATACTGCAAAATTTAAATTTTAAGTGACAAAATGCAAATATTTTAATATTTTATAACAAAATATTGTGAATTATGAATAATTTGATAATAATTATATATTTATTTGACTTAATTAAGGACTTACACATTTATTTATTCCAAAAATGTATAAGAATTTTCAGCAACATAAAACCTCTTTGTTGTTAAAAAAAAATAACTGTATTACCCGGCTAAATTGGGAATGCTCTGTTTACTCGCATATAACTTGCAGTAAGGGACTAATTTAACTTTGTAGGGTTAATTCTATTACGAACTAGTGTTTTATATATTATTGCACGCGTTTGTTATAGCTCGGTTTATGGCCCTTAAAGCGATGTATTAGGGCTCACTTTACGAGCAAGTGTGCATAAGACAATTTGGTTACAAGTCTTATAATTTGATGTTACAAATTAATAAATAAGAATGACATTTATTTCAATTCATTTCAATTTATGATTCTACTGCACGGTGCATCGGATCTAGGTTAATAAATGTTTTCACACAAAAGTTGCAATTTATAATATAAATTTGGTAATAAAGGTTATTAGGTACCATGGTTTGATAACAATAATATATTTGGTCATCCTCTAAAAATGTTTTCCCGCCTAAAAAAATGTTTTTTTTTTTTAGTTTAAATGCAAGTACCTATAGGTATTCAAATCAAATCAAAATATGATTTATTCAAATAAGCGCACATTATTATTATAAGTATTTTCATATAATATTTCATTTTTTTTACCTTGAATAATGAATATTTTGATTTAAATTGAATGCATTGTAGGTATCTAATCAAATCTTTCGAGGCTTTTATTATACTGATACATTTTTACAAGAAAAAGAAAACTAGATTATTCACTTCACAGATACGATGTTCGCTTGTTCTTTAGCATAGTAGGTAGGTATGTTGGTTGATCGTAATGGCCGTTGCTCTCAAGATAAGTACATGTAATAACGTGTGTAATTAAAATAATAAATGGATGTTTTTTGGCCCGATTTTTATATTACAATAGCTATAGTTTTTAGTAAAGATTTGGTACAGTGTAATTCTGTTTTGTGTGTAATGCATTGGATAATTTCAGGTTTGTTAAATATTTTAACGAGCGAGGTAGGTAGGTACCTAGTTGACGAAATTCTTTAATTGTTCGAAGAATAAGATAAAAGTGCTCGTATAGTAGCCCAAATGAATGGAAATAGGTAATAATCAAAAGAACATTTTATGAACATTCTAATACAGAACTATGAAATGGTTAAGTAAATAGATACCTGTTAGTCCTTGTACTTATGAAGATACCGGTAGCGACTGGAAAACGTCATTCTTGACTTGACATTTCTTTAATTTGTTGTTTACACAGTTTCCAATGGTAAAAGATCACTCTCTTGTTATAATCATAATAATATAAGAAGCTAATCAAACTTGTCAATGTTTAGGACGACTCGAAGCATACTTATTTTTTACGACGGCTTAAATCTTTGCCAATGTCAGCTCGGTCAAGCAAAAATATTCGACACAAGGTGACTTCGTTATAGAGTGAAGTTATTTATGAAAAATCGTACTCAGTGCAGACGGCCTCAAAAGTAACTGAACATTATAATACTTTGTCTCACTAAACATAACGCCTTTTCAGTAAGTTGTAACCCATAATGAACGCAATATTTAGCGCGACATGGTTCTAAAGTTTTCAACTACTTCTGAAGCTGACTCTACAGTACTCTAAAGTGGACACGACTGCAGTAAAAACAGGTTATTTACGCGAATATAAAACTTTATTACTTCTAGAAACAAAGAGGATTGTGTGAGACTGGACTCGGTTGGTTAAACGTTTGCAATGAATTTTGTAGTCGTGAAATATTTTTTATGTTTCAAACAGACGGTTGCTTCAATTAAATATACACTTACGCTAATACTAATGATAGGTAGGTATTACATGAAATGTAGTAATTATTTCTGTGGACTCTTTGTCAATTATTAGTACTTACCTATATAAGTTTGACATTTAACATAATGAGGCAAAAAACAAGTTTTATATCAAATAGGCTCTTTTGAAACCATACAATTTATTTTTAAAGATTTTAGCAATCACTATTTATTATTCAAAAGTAGGTATTGTTCCATAGAATTTATATTAAATTTATGGAAGAAAATTTTAGTGTCTGTAGTTTAGTACCTAGGTACTTATAGGAATTTTCGTAGTAGGTAATACAGATTCAGTGGGAATGTTAAACCCTTCTAATATAAGCAAATACTTATTTTTAGTTTAAGTAGGTAGTCTTAGTTTTAGTATTTAGGTAGTGTTATTCAATTATTAAGTTTAAAAAAATATTTTTTTACAGCCCAATTATTTAATCATGACAATAGGCTTGTTTCCATTAAGAATAAATATAATGGATAGGGGTTTATAATGATTAATTATATTATGGAGAAAATAACAAACAATTTTAATTATTAAAAACGTTAAAGATTAATAATATTTTTAAAAAATAAATTTCGTAAAATGAAACCTTTAGTCACGTGACAGTGAACACCAATCAGAAAGCGTTACGTCACGCCGTGCGAAACTCCAATCTTGTCTTTGACGTTTCGAGTATCACTACCGGAGGCGCGTTCCAAACCTACACTCCGAGTGCAACCTAACCACAACCGAACGCAAGTTTTAGCCACTTTTTCCGTATTTCTCCATTGTTTGGAACATATATAAATAACTGGTTTGGCGTTTTTATAGTCGTGCTATCACACTGGGGCTCTATACAGTACTTATAATATGAGAAATTCATTTTTAAACGATAAAAACTAGCTATAACGTACGAAGACACGATCGCTCTTTTGTTTGTTTCGCACGGCGTGACGTCATTCAAGACGCCATGACAGTCTTGTGCGTTTTGGAACCAAATTAAATTGGTTTTTTAAAACGCGAAATTTATAATGTAAACGCTCGATTAAAAATAAATAAACCTTTTTTTCGATAAAATGCCTAATAAGCTAAAATATTAAGCAGTTATTGAAATTTTGTCAACTAGCCTATTTAACACACTAACCTACACATAAACATCTTAAGTATTCTAGTGTGCTATTTTTAATTATAAAAACTTGACTCCGGCATGCAAACCTGACCTATGCCACTGATACATATTTACTCAAGTGCATCGAATGGACTGCGTTTTTTAATCGCGTGCATTGTGCACGCGTGTGAATGCAAATGCATGCATAGTAACTACACAGCACCTGTGCTGTGTACAACTCTCCCTTATGTGCAGCTCCCCTTATGTAAGGACAAGGGCTTTCATTCCATTGAAAGCCTCAGCAACGTGAGATGATTCACTTTCAGGAAATTGCGTAATGTTGAGAAACATTTAGTTACCATTAAAAAATATATGCAGGTAAGACAATCTATTTTAATATGGGTTTCTTAAATGACGAATGACGAAAGACCGAATGAGTGATTTTTACATGGGTGATTTTCGCCGCACGGCAAAAATCGTACGTGTAAAATGGCAATTCGGCCTAGGCCGCAGGTGACTGAAAAAATTATCTGTACCCTTAGCACGAACAGCTATCGAAAAAAATAACGCGCGTAAAACAATTCGATAGTGCAATTTTGTATTGGAAATTTGTACAACGCCATCTACCGCCAAATAACGAAATTAAAATTTCCATAGATAATTCTTTATCGAGTAATTTTACGCGCGTTTTTTTTCTCGATAGCTGTTCGTGCTAAGGGTACTGATCCGGTGGCCAAAACTGGAAAGAACTACGTTGTTACATAATAGAATATTGTTACCTAGGTTACGCTATCAACTACATAGACAACAGCGACGCCATCATCTGGCGATTCAATTTTGAAAGCGACTTGCTAGGTGACTAAAGAAGACCGTCACAGGTGACTAAAATCAACCACGTAAATAGCCAGTGACTAAAATCTTGAACACTATTGAACGAAGCTTCCTTATATATACAAACGCTTAAAATGTCGATGATTTAAAATCTCAAAAGCTCGTTAAGTAAAAAAAGTTGCTAAAAGTGCGAATTAAATACAAGAATCGAATACAATATGGCCGAAAGAATAGTTTTTTGAGAATAACTATTGCTCTTACTTTACATCCATCAGAAAATAGAAGTACTTTTCGTAAAAAGAGGTACTTAACAAGCTTTCAAGATTTTGAATCAGCGATATTTTAATCATTCGTAACTACTTATGATAGCGTCGGTCTAAATAGTGCTCAAGACTTTACATTCAATATTAAATAGGAAACCCCCCTAGAATGTATAAAATCGCAGTAAATTACAAAAACAATCTACTAATACTAATGCTTAAATATCGGAACAGAACAAAGTGCAAAAATTAAACATGTATCGAAAGTATTTTGTTAAATTCCATTGCAACATTTTCGTCAATTAGAAAACCTTCAACTGTTTTAGTAGCAACTGGTAACGTTAGACACGTAAATATGACAGGACGTGCTCGAACAGCGGCCGTAAACGTATCGATTGGGGCCTACCTCAACCCCTCGGTGCCCTTGAGAGCTAGGTCTCCCGTGGGGTAGGGGTAGAGGAAGGGGGAAGGGGGGGAAGTCCTGACCACGCACAATGCAGCCTCGATGCACCGCCGGCCTATATTTAGTGGTGCATTTCAATGTACGCGTATGAACGCACGTTTTTCAAGATGGCGATGGCGCCGATGTGTTGGCGTGTTCCTAGCTAGACTGCGAAGATTATTTATGTTTTATAAATGAGGATTTAGTGTCTCAGATTTATATTTTTAGTATGTAATTTTACCATAAATAGTATAGTATTGGTCATCTTGAAGTTTAGTATTCAAGTTTACTAATTAACTATATATTTATTTCTATTTTGTTATCAGATACCCATTATTAGTAATTCGCGCTAAATGAGCTTTCGAGTTTTTGATCCATTGACAATTTAAGCTCTCGTTTAATGGAGAAGCATGAAATTAGAAGCGTCGTCGCGTCGGTCGTCGGTCAAGAGTACCTACCTACATAATATATTAATAATAGAATTTTTGATATATTCCCCATTCATCTGCAAATTCATTTTCATCCGGTCTTATAGCATTCGCCTAAGTAGGGTTATATGTATCTGTACGTTGAATATCGATTCGAAATGTAAATAAAATGACAATTTTAGATAATGATGTGCTAAGATGTCTCTAACTTATATTATGCTTGAAACACTTACTTTTATAATCAATTGCATGTTTAAATCTGAGATTGCAGCAAACTGGCTATCACAAACATTATAATCTTTATAATGACTGGTTACAAGAAAAAAAGTTCTTTAAATTATAGTATCCCTACCTGTTAAACTAACAACCATAACTAATAACATAGAATTTCCAAAGCAAATACATTATGACAAAGCTTTGTTGATTTTATGCTACAGTTATTTTAAAGTCGAGATTACATGTATGGAAATTTTCAATTATTGTTTGACAAGCTAAAATTGCAAGGTGTGTATCTAGTATGAATGCTTTTCAAATATGCTTAATAAGTGGGCAGGAACTTTGTTTTCCCACTAGTAAAAGTAATTTTACGCACCACTTCTAACAATATAATATAATACCGATTAAATTTAGAATTTTGATGAACTTTGCGTCCAATGTGGTATTTACACTGGTCGACTTGGCAGGAGATTTGCTGGTCCCATGTCATATTCAGCAACGTGACCTGAAAACTATTTTACATTTTGAATGGTGCTCTACTACAGTATAGGGATGTTGACTATTTTTTTTATTTTAATATGTTACATAAATTACCTCTCAAAAAAAGAAACATTGGTAAAAGAATTAATTCGCTAGCATGAAAACTGCCCGAGATATCACAGTGTGAAATGCACACAAATGGACTCGATCAAAAACGCTCCATACATGGCTTGCACGTTATGACGTCACGCCTTGCAAGTTTGTATGCAACGCATAGGAAATTTGTTCAGCAGCTATATTAAATATTGTGTTTATCAAAATGGTTTCTTCGACAAATTTGCTATACATTTTACGGACTAATTAAAGGTATCATTTATTTTAATAAATTTTATACTTTTTAAATGGACATGTCAACCCAACTTTGAAGGGTCATAAAACAAATAATATGCAATATATAAAACCAAGAGGTATACAAGCTACTCTAAAAGTTTAATATGTTTACGATTTTTATTAGTATTTCGTTATTTTATTCATTAGTCAACATCCCTATTACTCCAATGACTATGAGTCTATGACATTGGACTGTGAGAACTGCGCACGCCCATTTCCTCCAAGACACAACTCGAAGCTTAAATGGTTATATTTCTGAGAACATTCTAGGGGTTAAGTCGTGACACGCTGTTCTAATGGGGCTATTCACTAAAAGCCTTCAGTGTAATATGCCTTTCTACTCATTTCGTGATGGTTAAGTAGTACGCGATTACCGGCAAAAAACCGTGGGTCATAGATATCAGAATTTATTTTCGTTGTTGCCATGGAAATATTTTCATCATAGAGGATTCTGGGAGTATTACAAAGATTATGATAATATTATGTTTGTAATAGCCAGTTTGCTGCATTCTCAGGTACATGCAATTGAATTAAAGTCTCGAAATCGAGAAAATAATAAATTAGAATGAAAATTAAACTCGAGCTGAACTTCCATAACTCAAAATGATGAATTGAAAGTGCCAGCACTAATTTAATTTCCAAAGTAGGTAATAATTTATAGGCAGAACTTCAGCATATATGAGTGATAATGACTCATATTAAGTTCCGTAACTTTAATTAAAGTTCGAGACGGTACATCACAAGATTCTAAATTACTATACGAACTCTACACATACTCGGTTCCCGCGATAAAAAGAGGCGAACGGTAATGGCTTAATACGATAAGTGGAACAATATAGTGAAAGCACATTTTCTAACAAGTTTCACTCGCTTCTGAGAAGGAGAAAACGAGTGCAGCGGAAACTTGAGAAAAACTATCATAAAAACATGTAAAGATCGGCTGGCGTATTGCGCTCAGCACAATAACATGAATCGATAGTAGGAAGCCCTCCGACTAGTTCAGCAGTGCGTGAGGGCGACCTAATACACCCACAACCAAGACCGCATGCGATGCGGGCTAAATATACAGGGCTTGCTGCGTTCCAGCGCAGCGCTGCGCCAAACGGAACCTATGGCGCAACGACAACGTCCACTATTGCTTGTCCGGAGAAAATAACCGGTTTCGTTCACCGCCCGACCCATTTGCAACTTAAACACAACGTGGAAAGTGCCCGTTTCGTTCGCATAGGGATCAGAAGAAGGCCGTTTCGCAAGCAGCGGCGGCGGTAATAACACAGCTAGGTGCATTTTCGCTGCAATTTCGCTCTCGGTCGGGCTGTGTGTTTGTGGCGCGCTGAAGATCAGGGCTAACGATCGGCGCGTCGTGCGTCCCTCTCGCACGCGCTGGTAGCCGCAAAAGAAACGCTACAACTCTATCTGACAGCGGCGCGACACCCGAGAGGCTTTTGTGCGTTTACCATGTTTATGTTTATTATAGGAGTGCACGTACTAGGGGTGCTTTGAACGCCAGTTGCTGCGTAGTTATAAATTCCGCGACGTTTTTGTTTTTATTTCAAAGTCTATGTTTGTATTTTGCAGCGCCCTGAACGCGTTACTGCGTGCGGTAATGTTGTGTTTTATTACAATGACCTTTCACTTAAGTTTACTTTATTTTGCGATAATAATAACGTCTGAGCACTAGAAGTCTTTGTAAATGTATATGTTGTTGTTGAAAAAAATTCTCTACATTATTAATAAAATATGGCATAATATTATATCAATACCTACGTTTGGACCTTTTCAATCATTTCATATTTTTTTCGTGGAGGAAAATAAGTGAAGTGCGAAAATCCTCCCCAATAATAATTTTTATTCTTGCGTTGTGCCAGATTTAAATCGAGGGTGTAGCTATTTTTGGTAAGTATTCTATGATAAAATTCTTTAAGGCTTTTTTCATAATAAATTTATTTTTCCTTTCAATTACTTACAGCTATCAATTTAACGTTAACATAAAAAATTACGTTAAATAAATGATATCAATTGTTAACTAGAAAAATACTAATAATCTATATTATTATATATATTTTTTAAAAACACAATCACTAGAACGTATTGTTATATATATGTATAATCTATACAATAGGTCTAACTGAGCGAGCGAGCGAAGCGTTTCAGTTTCGAAATTAGCCAAAAAATGCTTTAGCCCGTCTGTCTTTTCTCGCCTACATGTAGATTTTAGTCGATCGTGAATTTGTGATCTTTGATTGGGGGGGAAATAGAGGGGAAAGGGGTTTGTTGTAGCGTTATTTATCGACGTATTGCAATTATATTTGAGAGGCACACTAAGGACTTCATTTTACACAAGATTTTGTGAAAAAGTTCCAAAAGCCCCCTTTTGAGTGGATGTGGTTTGCTGTTTTTACCTCTTTCGTGTTCCTTGCGAAAGTATACTATGCTAAAAGAAATGTAAAACAACTGACCATCGTAAATATGGTTGTCACTGATTTTTCATATTGAAAACTGCAAATATTTTGTACTGGATTTAATTTTTTATAACAATTCAGTTTTTCATTAGAATACTCGTAATAACACCTAGTAATAGTTCTACAAAGCGCACTGTCAAAAGTGAGGCACCTAAAACAACCAAAATGACCCCGTTTTCAGATTTTTCTCCTTTATTACCCAATCATACCGAATAAGTACAAAACAGTTTCAATTTATTAGATTAGTTACTATATTATTATTGGATTTTAGTTATGGTTAGACGTATGAAGGATATAAATCTGAAAACTAAGCCATTCTGGCTTAGCATTAGTTGCCTGCCTCTCTTTGCATTTACGAGGACACGGCTTCTAGGTGTTATTATTCTAAGCCTACACACATATAATCACATAATTGCAGAAAAGGCCTTAGTCCATTTTATTTAATTGACTTTAGGGAATAAGTGAAAAAGGGAATAAAACTTTGCGCCCTTTCTGCTCAAACTGTAAGTAAGTAAAGTTTGATGTTCGAGAGCAAAATCTTTTTTCGAGAGATTGTACCGGAATGTTCGGAGTCGTACTAATTATGTGTTTCGGCTATGAGTATGGAACGTTCCTTGTTTCTTTTATAAAAGTTTGTTTTTATATTTGGTTGGGCTTATGCCCTTTTTGTATATGCGATTCATGAACTCGACTCGTACTATCTTCGATCATCGCACGATGACCAAAGTGAATCGAGCGAATAGCGACAACAAAATGACGACCGCCGAACAAAAGACAATCAAATTATATCACAACAATTTCGATTTGTGTCCGATTCCTATAATCCCGGGGTAACTCGCGGAGGCGGTTACGCTCATGGCGTAACAGTACGAGTACTATATTTACTTTGGGCACGTGTTTCAGAAGTGAATGGGCTGACCTTGAACCCGCACGCACCCGCCCAGCGGACGCCGCCTGCCCAAACTCAGCCCCTGCCTGATCAATAGTACGGAGGCCGGTGTCTTACGCGCCCCGCTTGGAGGAAATGTGATGTTAGACTTTTTGCAATAGAGATATCAAAGCCTATAGAATACAATATTTATCTGAAAAAGTCTGTGTAAAATCCGAAACTGCGAAAGTGTAGAGCTGTATTGGAACTACTTGTCGAGAATATAGCAGAAAAAGTACGAGAGCATTTTTTTTAACTTCCTCTTTATCTTTTTGCAACTAGCTACAATACTTTATGTTGCTATTAATTACCTAAGTACCTATCACACTGTTTGTTACTATAAAAATTGTTTAAAAAACAAAAAAACCGACTTCAAAAAACCTGCCTCTAAAAAAAGCAAGAAATAATATACAAATCATTAGATACGCATTATCATTGTTATAATAAAACACGTCAATTGAAGTCGGGTGGGGCTTTTAGAATAAAAAAAGGAAGATGTACTCCAGCCCCACCCGACTTTAAGTCGGGTGGGGCTGGAGTACATCTAATGATTTGTATATTATTTCTTGCTTTTTTTAGAGGCAGGTTTTTTGAAGTCGGTTTTTTTGTTTTTTAAACAATTTTTAAATTTTTAGTGTAAGTACCTTCTGTATTAGGTAGTGTAGGTATATTATTTAGGTAGAAACACGTGAGATAATCGCGGAGAAACATACATACATACAAACTGAATACCTCCTTTTTTTGAAGTCGGTTAAAAAGACTACACAAAGGTATCCCTTCCCCAACAAACAAAAAATCATCTAATTCGGTTCATAAATAACAAAATTGTCAAGTTAGTTGATTTAATATCATAGTATTTTCAGGATTACTTGTAAACTACTGAACCTATTTGAAAAAAAAATGGGACCATCTCGCAAGAAAACGCAATCGAACAAAAAAAGAATTATCTAAATCGGTCCATAAATGTCGAAGATACGCGCGAACAACGATAAAAAAAAACACAATCGAATTGAGAACCTCCTCCTTTTGATGAAGTCGGTTAAAAAGAAAAAGTATTCAGTGGCTGAAAACAAACTTTCCAAATTAATGTAAGTCATGGGTTATCTTAGAATATATTTTTCAGTCAATTTAATCAAGTTTTTCACACAAATTTTTTTCGCTAAAAAAACCTAAGTATCTCAAAAGACATTAAGTACCTACGAAATAAAAGGTAAAGTCATTTATTTCCAGCGTACACCACACACCTAATAGATTGGAAAAAAATAGTAATTGAGAAAATTAGAACCTCTCTGTATCGATAGGTTTATTTTGTAATTAAATAATAGGTAGGTACGCGGTATTTCATATCTACTATTAAGTTTGTGCGAGTTCGCTTGTGGTTGTGAGTTGACGATCAATAACGTGCTAACAGAGAGACTACTTTCTACGATATTAATATCACTTGTTATTGGCCAGGGAAATTTGATTTCACGTACTGATACTTAGGTACCTACTCATTATTTTGTGTGGTAACTTAGAATTAAAATAAATTGATCGTGAAATAGAATACATAGTAATTTTGTGACCACGGCCCCTAAAAAGGTGGTAACTAATAAGTAAGAAACCTAACTAAATAATGTGAAATAATACTTAGTACTTAAGTACACGAAAAAACAACGCTTTTTTTCGTTGCTCAAAGGCTTTCTCAAGATAACGTTTGTTTATCGTAGACCAGCGGTAAAGGTTTTTCTAATCATCAAAATAATTAGTGAAAAATACTAAAAATCCAATTTGTATACTTTATACAACGCTTTTCTAAAAGTAAAAGTGTTTTATTTCAATCAATTTTCAATATTACGTTTCTTAATTCTCACATCGCAGTGAGTAGTCAATTTAATTGTCTCGGTATTATTTGCAAATATTATTCTACATACGGAAACATAAAAAAAAATACACGGGTAACTAAAGTTCTATTATTACTTACACCTTTAGTGCTTGTTCGTAAAACTTTGTACCAATTATTAGTACATGAACAGGGAGCTGTGCCTTACTTCGCGTTACAGAATCTCTTAATATTTTTTTTATTAAAGATTATGCAAATTATATTTTGGTATTCTACCTTTAAAACGTTGGGCAGTTTCACATCTGCTTGCCGGTCCGGTGGGCAAGCAGGCCGCACCATTGTCAATCCAGTTGCGCGCGCGCAACCATGCTTCTTGTTCGCATTGTTCTCAAATTTGTAGTCGGATGCGTTAAAACTGTTGCATTTTATTCAGTTTTGTTTCGGTCTTGTTGTCTTTATCTCTCAAATAAGGGAGAAAATAGGAAGTTGGATTGTACACGTTAAAGCAAAATTATAAAAGGGTTTTTCCAAGACTACACTAAAATCTAAACTTATCGTAAAACAGAAACACATAAGTAGTTAAATAACATGACACACATGTGGTTACTATTTTGACAGACAATCAATAGTAGAGATACACCAAGTTTATTAGTTAGAAACCGCTCAGAGAAATTTAAACCTTATATCAAGGCGATAACCCATAGGATGTCTTTCACCTTTCAAACAATGTTTGTTTTCTATCACTTCAATTCGTCATGGTTTCATTCAGCTTTCGTTTTAAATTGAAACGAAGACGGTTGGCCTTCGTCCAATTTAAACCGAATTCCTATTACATTTATTACTTTAGTACTTGTATTATAAAAGACGAATGATCCCATTCCCGTCCATTAAACTCAAAGAGTAAATAAGCTATTACGATTTTCGTACGTTTTTGTATCCATGCTCTCTATATATCGTTTCAAATTCTTCAACAACTCGCTCCGCGCGAGATTATTTTTTTATTTCGGTCAATGTCCGTCCGCTCTGCCCAAATGTTCCATTGACATCGATCTAGGGTTTTTAACAAGCTCTTCAAAGGCGAACAAAATATATAGTTTAAAGGTTTATTATGTTAGACCGCACGTGCAAATCCAATAGAGGCAGAAAATAGTCACAGAGAAGTTTGAATTATACCAAAAACTCGTTTGCCGTCAATGGCGCAGGAAGTGATTGATTGTTTCGCATTTAGGTTTGTTATTAAATTAACTTAAAAATGCTAATTTTTATTATAAGCTTTCAGATTTGTTAACCCACGCTCGGATCTCGTTTTTCAAGGATTTTTTTTCATGCTTTCTGACCAGAGCGTTCGATCTAATAAGTTACAATCAAGAAAAAAATTATAAGCCGGCATTTTACGAAAATATATTTAGCTTCGTGTATAATTTTGACTCTCTACACACACACACATATCACTTTCCATATAATAAAGCTCTAAGTGTTCGACCTTTATCTTATAAAAAGTGTGGTTTTCTACATTTTTTGGATAGTAATAAGTAATTTGTTATGTATCATTACATTTATTTATGTCAATTGGTTTCTAGAAAATTATACGAATATGTAAGTGAATAAGTAACCACCCTATTCTATTATATAATTAGGGAATGTTTGTTGTATCCAGACGTAATGACATAAAATTGTATAAGAATAATCATATAATTATCAATAACGAATGGTTTATTTCTTCCAAATTGTCCTAAATAATGTTAGGAAATTATCAAAATAATTGTATGAGATAATGGAGGTTACTTTATGTACTTATACCTAATACGTGTAACTGTTTAGCTAAAGTTTAAAATTGTATTGTATTCATTTAGTAGTTAGGTCACAATACGATGCAATGTTTGGTCTAGCTAGGCATTCGATAGAAACCAACGTGTGTTGACCGGGCGCTTCACCTTGAGACCGCGCCTTGCTTCGTATAATCCGGCTAAGTAAAAATATCTATTGGCCAGTTCTAGTTTGTAACCAGGTATGGCTTTACAAGTTGGCCGTGTAGTATCATTTGGTACAATGCTCGAGGACCGGTCCGCTGTGGGTGAGCAAGTTGAGGAATGTACGAGACGGACAGAGACGGGCGGTGCGGCGTGATTTGAAAGTGTACGAGTCACTATCGTATCGACTTAACAATATTTCGATATCGATTCGGCAGCAATCATTTGTTTTTTTAGCTCGGTACCGAATATATACCTACTGTGGGACCGATTTCCTCTGTAACCGTAATTACAGTTGCTATGTATTTTCGCCGTAGGTTCAGTGTGGGACGCATTTTTTCACCCCATTCAATTTCAAACTACAATAGTTTGGCAATCCCTAATTGCTCGTAATCATATGCTGTAATCTTGTTTAATGGGTCGGTTTACATCATCACTGTTGGTTGGTAATCGAATTATCATATTTAATGCATAAACACTCCTTTGCGTTGGAGTGCCTAAAACGCTTGGTTAAATTCGGGAACAAAAAACTTAATCCGCAAAAGAGACTGGTCGTTAACATCCGCCTAAGTGGTTTCAAATGTTAATTGTTACATAACTGAATTAGGAGGAATTAGTTTTTCAGCAGGAACATAGTTATTACGATGAATTTTATGAATTGGTTTAATAAAAAACAGATTAAAACTTTTATTATTAAGTACTTTGTATTCGATTATAGTTTCAAATCATGAAATTATTTTCTAAGAATGAACGGTGAAGGATTTCTCGCTAAGTTTTATGATGAAAATAACAAACAATCGACATTAGCCATTTTTTATCTCCTCACTGCTGGGGTACAGGCCTATTCCTTATGGGTGAATAAGGATGATGGGTCCATCACCCACCACGCAGGCCCCCAATACGAGTTGGTGGGTGTTAACGACTACAAATGCAGCTGGGACCAAGGGCTTAACGTGTCTTCCGAAGCACAGAGGAACTAGAAATAATACATTTTGATCACCCATCTCATGACCGACCCTTACGAAAGTTGCTTAACCTCCGCAATGGCAATCGCTTTTTTGTTAAGCCAGGTGTAAACATACTCTTCGTTTATTAATAAGGCCGTAGAAGTCTCATTTTATTTCAGCTGGGCAGAGTAAGGTTAATCTAGAACAGTTTTGTTTTCGTTTATATATTCGCCCCAATTCCTTAACTAGGTACTGTGTCAGACACGACGTAAACAGAGTTATCACATTTTTCTTCGACTCTACTCATTGTACTTTTACATTGAAAATATTTTTTTTAGAATACTGCAAAAACCTCTACAAACGTAACGATGACGCTCACTGGTAGATAAGTATAGGCACAGTTTTGGTGCTACGCGTCTTCTGAAGCCAAATTGTATTTTTTTTTAATGTGCAAAAAGATTTATAAAATAAATAGTACGACAATAAGTTTGAGGCCTGAGTTTTAGTTGACAAACGTTACTACCGCGTTCGAGTTAAAATTTATATGATAGAGCTTAACTCCATGAGAATAAGTTCTACTAAGATTTAGAATCTCTTGAACGCGATAGTAACGTTTGGACATTTGAAAGCTAACATTTAGGCCTGTAATGAAATGTTACCTTATAACAACTTAACTACATCAACATTAAATAGTCTTTTTAGTTTTTTAAATTCCGTTTATAGTTTGTTTGTAATGCTAGCAAGTTAGTTGGCTCTTACAGACCCACGGGACGAGAGGTGGGTTGTATTCTAGGGAACATCTAGGACTGTATAGCCCGAAATACAGAGGAAGTAATAAATGATTAACTACGACTAATTTTTAACTTATAATAATTATGATTAATCAATGAGAGGCCAATAGAATTTTGGATTAGCTGTGTAATTTCAACTGTGACATTTACAGATAACCCTAGCTGTCATTAGTGATGGTCGATTTCCATCTATCACGTTCTGTACAGACAATGTTTATCAGGTACAGTCGAGTTCATTAATATGTTGACACTTTTGACAGCTCATCAACCTTTATGGCTTTATAATAAAGGCCAACAGCCTGTCAAAAATGCCAACATATTAATGAACTCGACTGTACCTATATTTTGATTTATTTAGCTTTAGAAAAGGCTTTAAAGGGATCAAGCGCCTTCATTAAAGGAAACGGCATATAGAAAGACTCCATTTGAAAATAGAAAAACAGATCGTTATCGAATCCTCGGTCGCCGTTTGCAATTCGAAGCTTTTTATCAACGTCGCGTGCGATCAAGTAAGTTTGTGCCACTCCACCCACCACACAGAGTCCACTATCGGTTACTTCGTCCGCACGCCCACTCAGGTGGTATAACAAACTATTTGTTTTCATCGTCCCGCGACTGGCTCGGAAACCCCGATGTTTAACGGGCCGTCCCAATTCAGGCCCCGAAATAACCCGCGCACTGTCCCACTTTCGTCCCGTCCCCCTTGATACCACGATACGCCTGGTATGCGCTGTCAAAATGTTACTGCCGATGACTGTAGCGTCTCGGGTCACCGCACCACACCGGTCTAATTGATTAGGAAACAGATTTAAATATTTTTGAGTTTTTAGGCTTCTATCAAGCTTAGACTTTTTCAAGTGAAATGAGTTTCAGTTTATCTATTAGTTTATCTACTTTTAAATCCATTTTAGCTCAAAGTGGCCACTTTTAGCAATTATGAATTTAAAAACTTACAGAATGAATGATAACTGTTGAAGAGGTATTCAAAAAATATTAGAGACAATTTAAGAGATTATTACATGAGCTTTTTTAAATATTGGTTTACGAGTAATAAAAATAATGGTAGTGGCGGCGCTGGTTTCACTGCCACCGCGCCTTAATCAAGTTTTCGTTTTTCTGTGGTTGTTTGACTGATTTTAATGTTATAAATTCATAGTGTGTGTACTTATCCTTAATATTTTTGATATGTAATTAACTACCACAATGTTACTGTTAATAATAAACCTTCCCTTTTTATTTGATATACTACAAATTTGATTACAAATACAATATTGAGTTGGGTGAAAATTGTTTACCAAATAAAACAAGTAAGGATAAAAAGACTATACCCTAGCTAGCCTAGTGAGTCAATATTACGTTACCTTTTTCGTACCACGATTCCTATCGTCCGAATTCGGAATTAACGCGTGTTCGTTCATCGTCTACGTCTGTCGGCCCGTTATCGTCGGTATGGTACCCAAATATCATTTCTGTAAGGTGAACGACCGCACCTGCAATCGTATGTACTGTACGTGTTGACATAATGACGTTGATGATAATGAACGTGTGCGCAGTATGCTTAAGTTCTTATAAAGTTTCCATAAAAAGAAATTGTGGTCGTATCGTTGGAGACATTTGATGATGGAATTATTTTTAATTACTACATACTTAATTTGCGTTCATCAAACTTAAGAACACAATATCATGGAATATCTCATAAAAATTATGCGATAGAGACAGTCAATTTAAAAGGTTTGAGTGGAAGACTGATACTGGTGAGAAATCCGTTGATATTTATTATTCCTATCTATTTAATTGAAAAAAAGATTTGCTTATAAAAGGGTTCTAAACTCCAGAAGAAGTCAAAAGAAATAAGGAAATCAAACTATATTTAAAAGCCTTTAAGTCAAAAAATCATAAATGTTGGATAAGTAGGTAGTTCTTTATAAAAATCGATTTGAAGATACAACTTATTCAAATAATAGGTATCTCCGAAGCAAATCGGTAAATATTCGCATCCGTAAATATATTTCTACCGCTTATTATCGACAAAGTATCGAGCAGAGGAACAAAATGTAAGATAAACAATAACCCATTTACCGTATTAGATATCGATTCAAACAAGTTGTCTAGCGTTCTATTTGTACACCAACGCGTCGAAGTGATATCTGATTACATTCAAAGTATGAGGAGAGGATATTAAACATTATTATAAATCTATTATTGATTGGAATAAAAATGACGTTATTGTTGATAAGTTTGATCAATCTGCAGTGGTCAACGAACGATAACATTATGTAAATAAAATAGTGCGATCCAAATTACATAACTCATTCGATATGGCAGTAAAACTTTTAACAAAACCACATTACAGCTAATTGGTGACTTAACTTACTTGTCATTAAAGTTGATTGTTACATAACAATGATTACCCATAGCAAGTACTTTACGAAAAAACGCATTTCAAACGATTTGATGAATTTGCTTTGTATCAGCTGCATTTGTTAAAAGTGACATAGTAACCACAGTACATATATAAGATGTACTGTGTAGTAACTGTGTCTATTGGAAATTTATATTGTATGTCTTCTTTTGTCTCACTATTTGAATATGCAGTCGTAATATCAACAGTAACTATGCAAAAAGTCCAAGCGCGATTTTATTAAGCAAAGTTACACGAGAGGGAATCGGGGCATGGCCTTGCCCTGGTTCTGAAGATTGGCACATTTTTATCTGCGGGTAGAAACACGGGCCAGCTAGCCAGAAAATATGATTGATGGATATTATATGTTGTAGTCTTCCTAATCCATGAAGGCTTGTACCTCAGCAGCTGATGATGATGATGACGTATGAGAAGTAGAAATCCTTAAATAGTTTCATGTTGTTTGAAGTGAATGCTGCAACGTTGTTCTGTTTTTCAGAGTGCACTGATTTTTAAACTAGTTTTATTGTTTTGTTGATAAAGCTGTTAGCAACAGTTTGATAAAGTCTATTTGTATACCAAAAAATCCTGAGATGTCAAACGTTGCAAGTAGGTCTTGTGTTAGCAAATGAAGAAATCTCCTGTTTATTGTCAACCACAATGCCAAAGCTATCCATGAAGCTTTTAATAAATAAATTATGAGTATGTGAACAGCTGTAAATACATTTCCTTTTCTACTTTCTGAATGTCTTTTCATTTGTTACTTACTCAATGCATACAAACGTTTATGGTCAAATCTTTTAATAGTTTTGTTGCCTAATTATTACAAATGTAAGCGCCTTTTATTGTAATTGTAGATTGAAAATGATTTAGGTACTGAAATTTCTGGATGCTTTTTTTAATACCTGTTGTTTATAATATTTTTCATAAATTATTTGAAATTAGCTTCATTTATGTTCCAGGGATGATTGTGGTGTATCTTGTTAACTTAATCATGGAGTCGACGAATGTTGAACCTAAATGTTGTTGAACCTGAGACCCTTTTTACACAACCGTAAATTTAATGCTTATTGGCACAAAAAATCTTCTAACCGGTTCAATGAACAAAAAATACTTAGACGCTGGCTGGTTCAGATCGTAGACCTTTGGCAACAGATGAATTTAAGTATGGATTAGCATAAACACAATATAACAAAATTTACGATCTTGACTTGTTTTTTTCTCATATTTAGTTTTACAAAGTTGGTTTGTTGACTAATTGGGTTTTCTTACATAATGGACAACACGTGTATATTCATTCACTCTACATAAATATCAACAAATGAATTGCCGAAATGTTTTCAATAACTTAAATATAATATGACACAACAATCAGCTGTGGAGAGGACACGTTCAACCGGCCGGCGTGCTGTGCTAGTGTGCTACTGCTTGCTGTCAAGCGACACTTTCCAACTTGCATGCTATAAATATTCAACGGCCGCATTGCCAACGCTCTCACCGGCCATACTCCAACCACCACGATACCCACCTACATATAGTTTGGACTCAATTTTGACGGCCCTCTCTCGCACTCCCACAAAAAACAGTCGACACCGTGGCCGCGGACACTAGTGCTTCTGTCTACTTATCCATCACTGCACATCCGCACGAAACTGACGATTTCACTGTCACAGCACGCGACGGCCGACCGGCCAGCAAGTCACACTGAATAACCGCAGCGGTGCAACGTCGACGCCGGGAGGTGAAACGACCGAAACTGCAGCGGAGGTCGCCGCGACCTCCACGCTCGAGAGCGTGAGAGCCGCCGAAGCCTGGACGGTGGCAGGTGGCTGCGTGGTGCAGCAAAACGGAGGTGTACAGACGACGCGCGTGACTCGCCGCCAACTGACGGGGCGCGCCGCGACGAGCCGCTCACCAACACACGCGCATTCGCGCACACTCACCCGCCTCGCCTCGCGCCTCACATCGGCAACACTCCACCGACACTCCGACACTCCGCGCCTCGCCGGACGCGGAGATCCGCCGATATTTTAAAGTTTCATATCCAATTTGACTTTAAAATCTCATCGAGTCCGTCGACGCGACGCAAGCCAGTCGGACAGGCTGAATATTAACCTAAATAATACCAGTGTGATGTCTCACTGGACGCATTAGTTGCGCAGTGAATGGGCAGCGCGTGTAAAAATACATAGAGCGCATGCGCCACACACACTCCCCGAGGTGCCTCTGTACAACCAAATTTTGACATAAAAGCGTCTGTAGTAAGGCTTAGACCGTCCAAGATGAGACGGCCAAATTGAAAAATAAGCCTTGAAAACTTGCGTATGACTCTGAAACGAGTGCAGGGGGAGCTTCTCCAGTCTGCGAACTTGATTTAAATACATTTGTAATGTAAGAAAATCCTCTTGAAAACAACACTCACAATAGGTGTTCAGGCCCACCAACGCCTGCCAGATAAATAACAGCAAAACGTTCACTCGCCACATCGCGGCTTGTCAATTTCATAAGGAGAGGCTAACATTAGTATTTGCATCATACCTTCACACACTTTTTTGTACGACTATACCGATTACGTTGCTCTGTAAAAGTTTTTGGAAATTTTGCATAAACTTCAGTTGAAAACTATTTTGGGTTTCATTTTGAGGCTCCTTTATGTCCACTACGAGACATAAATTGGTGGCCTATGAGGGGAAATTATTACAACGAAAATTTACATCTAAAAAATACCAAGTCATCGGCGGCGGACATTTGGATTTCTGCAGTACATTCCCGAAAAGTGTACCAATTCCTGTGCCTGTTCCTGCTACGAAATTGAAGACAACACGTTATCTGGGAGTGGTGTACCTAAGTTCAGTGGAATTTTACCAAATTGAGGATTATTGAGTACATTGCGGCCCGACAAAAGATAAGTGTCCATCATTGTCCTATCCAAATTCATCTCCAAAATCTATTTAAATTGTCCTTATTTCTGTGCAAATCAACGTTATTTTATAAACAAACAACGTTCCTGTAATTTTATTTTATTGATGCAACAATTTTTCTTTAAAATAGCAAGATTAAAGTATAAACCTTTTGCCATCGTGTCATATACCTACCATATTTTGCATAAAATATCTAACATAAATCAATATTTCTTATTAAAAATCATAGAATTAAAGTCAAAAAGAAATTGGTTTCGTATTTTAATAAGTAAAAAGGTTGAATTTCATTTGATAAATAATTTTGCAACATAAAATTATAGTTAAAATAAATTGTACTTCATACAAACCTAATTCCTAATCAAGAAAACTTACCTTTCTTTGTTTTAACATTATTTACGCTGACAATTTCAGGCTAACATCAAGTTAAGTACCTGATAGCCAGGTATTTCCTGAAAATAACAGTTGGAAGTTACTGAAGCTTGTGAAGAGCTGCTTCTCACCTGCCTGAAGATCACCAAAGTGAGGGACGTGAGCATTACTTTCATTTTTTGCTTTTGTTTACATTTTATAAAAATACATACTTGTTCTTGTTTTGCAAAATGACTGATAAGAGTGATAAAACTGATAAGCCTAGTAATATTACAGTGAGTGCTAGTGGGACGAGGCTCAAAGAATTGCTAGTAAGGCGAAGCTCAATTAAAGGACAAATTACAAAATTTAAAAATTATTTATCCCAGTTATCAAATGAACTATACTAAGGAAGTTATCACGTCCAGTGAAGTTGGATACAGGAGGAGTTGCATTTGAGTAAGTTAGCGCAGCGAAGGCAGAAGGTCATCGTAATGATTTAGCTGCGATACTATAAATTGCGCAAATAGATGTTCCAATGAACTCGTTTAATAATAGCGGGCGTCGTGAGGGCGTCACAGAAGAGAATAGCATTCGCTCTGTCGAGTTTGTCGCTATTCGACACTACTTCGAAACGTTTTCAAGGTTGGTCCACGCCGTGAGCGTCGCTTGTAGGTATAAACGAATACTTATTTAAATAAGCAAGTACCAGAACATTCTACATCGAATGCTTGAATGGTGATTTGAAGAAATTTAAATCAATGATGGCCGGTTGCTTCGAAACAAGATACCGTATGTTTATTCCTGGATTCAAGCTTTATTTTTGTAATGAGTTACATTTATATGAATAAATAAGGAAAAGCTCGACAATGTAAGTGATAGATAATAGTGATAAAGGCCGCCAATGATGAAGATCAATTAAATTCTTTAATTTAATAAGTATCAGAAGTTGAAAGTTTAATTGGAATAAATATTAGCATTTACGCTCTATTTATTATGATTAAAAATAATATCACACGAGTATCCTTAAATAAAAGTAACCTTAGCACTTGAGCTAAAATATCCAAAAAAATACAAAATTTTCTAAATTTTAATTCAGGTGGAGCAAAGCAGCTCAAAGTGTGCACACTTTGAAACTCTCTATTGCAAAATGTAATAATAATGAGCTGAACAGTTCTGCATTACACTAAATGCAACAAAGATAGGTCTGTTTATTCAGAGGTGGTCGCCCCGACGCCCATTGCAAGCTTCCGCCGGCGCCCGGATCTCTGCCAGAAACACTCAGAAAAACTGAACCTTTCATGACCATCACTTACGCTACCATTAACTTCTATAATGTACACCATCTCAATTTTAAAATCCAAATCGCTCCAACTTATATCAATCGTTCCAGCAATTGTTAAAGTCGCAGGCGAACTTTAATGCACAACAACTGTAAAATGATTAATCCATTTATTTTTGCAAACAAAATGAGAGCGTGCCAAATTATTATGCAGTTCCAAAAATAAAGATATACAAAATGACATGAAAAATCAGGCAGGATGTGCGTGGAATCCAAGCCTTCTGATTATCATGAATGACGTTTTGAACGCGCGTAACAAATTGCTTGCCTGGTTCAAAACTAGACTATACCATGTAATGAAATAAAAGACACATTTTATAGTTTTAAAATATAGTATCAAAAATACCCTCCTTCTTTACAGCCACGCCGATATTGTAACGCTTAAAGAAATCCCAAGATGTATGATCGGCGAAACTTGTGTGGTCGACGCATAGACACGTAACTACTTTTGATCACATCGCTCTAAGGTACCACACCGTCTGTTTATATCTTTGGTTCTTTGTGTGAAAAGCCGACGTGGAGCGATTCTGATTGGCTAGTACCAGTTGGACAATGGAACATAAAAGTTTACATATTTCTACTCGGTTCAAGAAAACATTTTGAGCAACGTTTGCACGCCAACAAATAGTCGTAAGATATAAATTGTTAGCGAAGGGCAGTGCTTCTTGGGTGATCGGAATAGTCAAACACTGGCTTTGAATATTTTAAACTAGTGGCTGTGTGAGCTGTAGACCTCGCTTTAACATAGGTGTAAAGATGTACCTTACATTTTGAAAAAATCTTGAGGTTTTTTACCATTGTCTACTAAAGAAAACTTTTTACAAAATAACCATTTTCAAATCATCTCTCTATACTATATGGTCACGATTGTCGCAAACGTTGATGAAGTATACGAGTAGAGTAAATTGAAGGGCACAACTAGAATGGTGAGGGCCCAAATAACGCTTTTACATTTTTAGATTGTTTATGGTGGTATTGCATGAGGTTTATCGTTTTATCAAAGAACCAAATGCTTAAACAATAGGGTATCTAGTTGTTAGAAGAAAACACAAACGATCCACTGCTTAATATTCAGGCTTTAAACTTTTATTCAGAAGAAGCAAGATCTTTCTTTTATTCACTGCAGTTTACTAGAAATCTACGAGATAACTAATAATTAATTTATATAAGATGGATGTAAAAAACACTGCATAAACGATGAGTGTCGTTCAAGGACAATTTTTTTATATGTTTTTATCCAAACAAAAAATACTTTGTTTTATTTATCCTGACAACATAATAAAACTTTTGCCGAACAATTTTTGGCCGAAATTCACTTGCCAACCAACGTTTCGCCAATGTTTCACTTAGAAAACTAACGTTTCCCATTTTTTTGTATGGCAACGTTTCATTTGGTAGAATTATTGTTAAGCCTATTATTATAATGCCACAAAACGTTTGAAACATTTATCTATTTTGTCAAATCTTTCATTAGGCCAAACTATTAGAGGAATAACGTTTCGTTTTTATACATTAAAAAAGTAAATAAAAAAAAGTTGCAAGGGGGCTCAGGGGTGAAGCCCCCCGCCATCAAAAAAGTCTCAGAGTTCTTTAGTTAGGTTAGTATGGTGACCAAAAACGCGTGAGTCGAGCGAGCGGAGCGAGCGTGCCGCAGCAGCGGCCGGCAAAGCGCCAGAAACGACTTTTTTGGTTTTGAGGTTATGTTTAAAGTAAAAAATTGAAAACTATGCATCTCCGGCAGATAAGGGTTGGAGGAGGTGGTTGTACCCTCCTATAAGGTTAGGTTTACCACTGGTACAGTCATTACCTCAAACTTCAATCATGAGTATCTCAGAAACCAAGGGCTTGCTTCAAGGGTGGGTACCAGGGGGTGCCCCTCTTACAGAAATAATTGCTTGTTTGCTGACAGTTTATTAAAAAAAAACGAGTTGAATTTATTGATCCCACCAGTTTAATTATTTATGTAATGTTCTCCAGTACATTTAACCGATACGTACGGCGATTTGTAAAATTATGAGGCCTCGTCCAATTTCGGAGGCTTCGGCTTGTTGTATCAACATAAAAATCAAGTCAACGACCGTTTGGATGCAGTCGTATAATTCTGACATTTCAGAATCGAATCCATTTGGAACTTTTTTGCGAGTGAACCGAAAGTTTGACTCATTTGCGATACGAACAGGCTAAGTGCCATAACAATATAATTGATATGTGCACATTTTTGGGCACCAACGGCACTCAATTATTTATTTTATAAATGTGAGAACCAGGTAGGTACCCGAAAACAGTATAATTGGAAGGAATAAATAACAACATAATTATCAGTGGCTTTGTGAGGTTTTTGTTGATTAATTGGATGATAAAGAATCGATTTTGCTTTAATATTTTCGAGCTTTTGGTTCTTAATAAATGTTAACGATATATTAAGTACAATATAACTACCATAATCAATTTTTTGTGAAGTAGGTATTGGTAACTTTGATATTTTCTGTTTTACAAATATTTTGATTGAGATTTTTATTTTGAGTTTTTTTTTAATACTCGAAATTATTCATTAATTATATGTGACCCGCCTTAAAAGTTGCTTTTGTCTAATATTCTACAGCAATTACTTAGTGCATATAATATATGTATATAAATAAAAAACTTATATGAGCTACCTAGAGGGGTCGTCATCATGTTCATAATTTATAATCCAAACAAAATTAAATCATAATTGGAAGGCTTTTTTGCTTCAACGTAAGGCTGGTAGCAACCTTTGCTGTCGAGGTTTGCGAATTAACACATTTAGAGGTCAGAACGGTGTGGCATCCATCCCTCGGCGCTTGCGCATGGGCACCCACACGACGCCCACGTATTTACAATGCCAATTGTTATAGTGATGTGCTTAAAGTTGTAAATATATAAGTGTAATAAAGATAATAGAATAACTTTGTTTGCACTCTGACTTGTTATAAGTCATGCAAGAATTAGTAATTTGGAAACAGCGCAACAAAAAAAATAATAATACTTTACTCTTTTCTGCCACTTCTTTGTAATCCATACATGCCTATAAATGAAAAGTTATCAGTAAAAAAAATTAGAAAATTGTAAGAATCACAATATAATAAAGAATTGAGCTGTGTGTGCTATGCCAGCGGGTCCAGAATGCGGTTCCGCGGAACCCTTGGGTTCCGTAAGAGGCTCTCAGGGGTTCCGAGAAAATTCTATTTTTGTTTAACTATTTTATATTTTAAATAGTCATTCTTTTGAAGTCAAACTATACCTTAATACAAGATGTGAACACCAAGCCAAAAAGCCTCAGTATGGTGTGATTTCACGTAAAAAAACAATGTTACAGTTAGTTTACTTCTTACTTGAGCTAGAGATCCGCCCAAAAACTGTTAACCAAAAAGAGTTCCGTTGCCAAAAGAATTCGAGAACCGCTGTGCTAAGCTACAGTCAGTATCACTCATTTAATGAATGCACAAATGCGAGCAAGATAGAAACGGCCAGCTCCTTAGCATTTACGACTTTGAGAAAGGTTTTGTATATAGAGATCGGTATCGAATTTTTAACCAAGCACAGCTTCACAAAGCATAACCCTTGCAGGATAGCAAGATTTGATTTGATATACCTGCATTATTTTTCTGTGATATCACCAGCACAGCTCAACTTGCTTGCTTGTTTTTTAATTTTGCCGTTTAAGGCCTCAGCAGTGATGTAGGTTGATGATATTTTACTTTAATTATACTTCAAATTCGTCCTTCGATATTAGTATATTGACTACTTGTAGTATCGCTCGTATACTATCACCACTTAGCACGTTATTTTAGAGTAATAACCTAAAAAACCTATAAAGAGAAGGTTTTTACTTCAAATTGACAGATTTGACATTTCCTGTACGAGTTCTCCCCGTCACTACTTGGCGCCAACACTTCATTCGCTTTTTGTGCTTCGCCACGAACGCACGTACAGTCTCAAAGTGAGAATTCTTTAGGATATAATATATTCAGTGAAAATTAAATTAAAGTTAAGTAAAAATGCTTAGTGAAGAAAAGAAGAAAGACTGATAAAAGTAATGTTACTAACCAAAGATCTATTGCAATCGAAATAGTCAAACGGACTATTTCACCGCATAGGTCGGTTTAGTATTCGGCGGCATCAGTGACTTTGCGGCATGAACCAATAATATCTATTGCACTCGAGATAGTCATTGGATTATTTCACCGCATGGATAGGTTCTATTATTTCTACAATGAAAAAGAAGATTATTTTGTCGCATGAACCAAAAATCTATTGCAATCGAGATAGTCATTGGATTATTTCACCGCATGGATAGGTTCTATTATTTCTACAATGAAAAAGAAGATTATTTTTGTCGCATGAACCAAAAATCTATTGCAATCGAGATAGTCATTGGATTATTTCACCGCATAGATCGGTTCAACAACGCAACTGTAACAAGCACAGCAAAGCAACCCAAAGCGCCGATGACGACAGTGACGACGCGACAATGTAAAAATCAATCTGCTTAACACCTCTCGGGTGACTCCGCCGTCCGCCGAATCCGTCGCCATCCGCCTCCCAGGCCGGCGAGGCGGCTACTGTGCTAGAGCTGCTGCCGCAGCAGCAGTTCGACAACAGCGTTGCTCATCAGGTATGCATTTTGATATCTTAAACATCCTTGGGTACCATTGGTTCTCAGATTGACATAATATTATTATGTATGATTAATTCATTGTACTCATTGTTAAAAACAATGTGAATGTGAACCAATGAAGAACTGCCAGTATAGGTAAAACCTATCAACTTCATTGAACCACATAATGAGTTATGTAACTAGTTGATACCTGATGCCTCACATCACACCTATAATGTGATAGCTTTTATAATCTAGGTAAGCTTCAAACATGAGCCTGCTGATAGAAATTTCAATATGAAATGGAATAACAAACTCCTTAGTTTATCATCCATAAATTCAGTTAGTGTTTTTTGGCACAATTAAGATGTACCTGAACTAGAAGATGCTGTGTTTCATGCGAGTAGAACTAGCATTTTAAAAAACTAGTTAATCAAATCACTGACTATGTATGTCTATTTCTAAACTGTGCGCCCTTTGTACCCTTCATGCCCGTAGTACAGCTGGGATTGCCCATTCAAATTACCTGTCTATTTCTTTTCAAATTAAATATTAATTGATTTTAATGATAATGATTAGCGAAAAAGTATTAATAAAACTTATATAACACCTTTTTAATATCAGTTTAAGACAGTAAGTGTATATATTTTTTTTACATTACGCGGGCAGACAGTTTTTTGGTTATAGCCTGTATGTGTGTATACGGTCAAATTTGGTGCATCTGATGCAATTCACACATACCGTTACCGACAGTTCAGTCGAATACGGTTGATGCATTCGCCATGGGCCTAAAGTGAATGCACCATTAGTCAATATCTTGAACAACGTAAAGACTGCAAGTAAATCGGGCGCAGAACTCAAATGAAACATTTTTAAATTTATTTATTTAGTTATTTATTAGTAGGTACATTGTTTTTAAAAATAAGCAAACTGGAAAACAACGAATGAAACACGCAGCCACGTATGCAGCATGCTCCAGCTCCGACGACATATCAACAGTAGGACGCCGGCGAGGAACGCACACGAGCGATTTGTTTCGTTGACCGCAGCAGACCTTCAGGCGATAGGCGGCGTTTCATATATATAATACAATTATTCGCCAATGATCGATTCGTCTACATTCGCCTTCATCGTACGCAGGGTAAGGCCACTCGTACGGGTAAGTACTTGTAAGGGTGCGCGCTGGTGCGGCATTTGTCTGTTTTTCGGTAAATACAGGCAGTGGTCGCCAACCACAGGTCCGTGCGTCCACACAATCGTTTGCGCCGGTACTCATCTATATGTATATCCGTCATATGTGTGGAAGTACCATTTATATTTTTTTTATAATGAAGTATATTTTTTTGGTGGAAAATCTATACGAGAGTGTGTAATTAAAGATTCACTTTTGTATCACACCCAGAGATATTATAGTCTTTTACTAATAGTATGATCAAAATTCAGGCATAATGTTACATTCACAGAATAGATCGTAGTACTTAACAGTGACGCCTTTAACCATTAGCCAACTACACATTTTGTTAAACATTCAACAGAATGTATGTATACTGTATATGTATAACATAATAGTTAACTATAATATCTAGCTATTATACAATTAATAGTAATAATAATTAATAAAATAATAATAATTACAAAAAATAAATGCTTATTGTTTGTAAAAACATATCTAAGAGATCTTATCTCCTTTAAGGTTTTAATACGGATATGAAATATTGAATGGAAAGATGGGACTTTCTTTCCATAATGGAAAGATAAAGAAAGTCTTATCATTGGCTCCTATTTTACAAAACTATTAACTAGTATAGTATAATATTATCTGTGCTATGAGACAGTGTTTAGACATCATGATTTCTTTGTACATGATATTTAAGTACATAGGTACTATAATAGTGGGTCTATAGAATATTTTTTGCTTTGTAGGTCACGGTAATTATTTTTTTTTACACCTACCTTCATAACTTTCTATTCTATTACGAATGTAATGGTATATTCATTTAACCCCGAGTGGCCTCATGGGGCCGCACAACAATAGAGTATCCGTTGTGTCACATTTTTTCGGGCTTGAAAAGTTACGTTTTTTCTCAAGACAAAACTTATACAAATTTGCAAATTACGCAAATTACGACCATTTTATGAGATCATTGTACCGGTAGATATTGGTATATTATCGATATTTTATCGATATCATAATATTGTACATGGTAATTGAATGTGATCAATACTTATATTGTATGGTTATGTATATACAACATATTATTGTAGATAGATTTTGTCTGATGCCTCTCAACAAAGGGGTAGACTGGGACACTTATGTGTGTGTGGTCAGTCATGATTGCATAATATTTATATATGAATTATAATTGTATATTAAATAAAACATGTTTTTCGCATTACTGGGTAGAGTTTTCTAGTTCTAGACGGAATTATTCTGATACTGAGTAATAATAATAAAAAAAAAAATAAAAAAAAATCTAATCACTAAAAAAAAAAAAAAAATATAACCAGTTTCAGTTTTCTTAGATAAAATTGAGTAAATTCGAATACAAGTTGAATAAGTTGAAATATTAATGATTTCGTTTCCTAGTTTGGATGCCAAAAAACGACTATGTTACTATTAGTCGGGCAAACTTTTATTTTTTATTATTTTCCATCAGTTTCTTATACTAGAGGTGTAACGATCGTGCCATCATGACCGTCACAACCTTGAACCTTGGTACCACTGGTTCACATGTAATAATTAGTGTCTTATGTAAAGTAATAGGATTTAAACCTTGAACATCTTATAATACCCAATTTCAGGGATGAAATATTCATCGCACAAATAAACTCATATCATTCATCAAATAAACTTACATATATGTCATTATTTTTTATATTATGCTATTAGATTTCCTGCCTGTTAATACTATCAGACAGAACAGAGTTTGATCACCAAAATGGTTTGATAATTTAACAACAAAATATATAGTAAATACAATATATATTTTGTGATATATATATATATGTATATATATATAGACAAAAAAAAAAAAAACACATTTTTAGAACAAATTTACCAGCATTATTAATGAATTTACAAAATTGAGCTAACCTTTAGTAAGTGTGGTAAAAAAAAAAAAAAAAAAAAAAAAAAAACCTTTTTTTTGCGCAGATTTCCATTGCTCAAACACAACATTTTGTAGTTTAAATGACCTGATATGGTTCATTTAATTTATTACAACTTTGATACAATTAACAAAAAAAAAAAAAAAAAAAACCATGTGAACAATACTTACAATTAATTATAAACAATTCATTGTTCAGTTCAATTATAAAACATAATCTACTTAATTTGACGCAAATCATCGTACAATTATTATTTTTTCTCAAGAAGAACCGCTTTTATACTCAGCGTATAATATAAACATTTTGTAATTGATCTCAAGTATTTGAATTTCAAGAGAATTATATTACCTACACCATTTGAGTAATAAATATTACAGATTTTATTCAATTTTGCAGACAATTTTAAATAATAAAAATAAAGTAAAACCTAATTCCTAATATCTAATATTATTAGAAAGCTGACATCTATTGATAGTGGAAAAGATTCATGTCCATTGTCACGTCACCAAATTGTAGCAATCGACGTGCGCCGATACCCATTACCTACTTATAGCTATAACATAAATGTTATTAGAGACATTCCACGTAATACGGGATGGTCGATGACACTCCACTTTCTCTCCAAGATATTTAAACAAACACATTATCTTCGATTAATGATAATTATAAGTACTGAGTTTTCCAACCGTATGTACATAGTATAGGTATAACAAAATATTCAGGATTATATTAAATATGAACGGTATTCTTTTAAATTTAAAAGACACAAAAGATGATATTTCCTTTTTTCTTATACTTGTATAAAACTCTCAACATCTACAAGTAGTCAATATACTAATATCGAAGGACGAATTTGAAGTATAATTGATGATTAAACGAACTTACCTTACGTGAAGTTCAATCATAATTATACGAAGAATTCGTCCGAAGATATTAGTATAGAGTCCCACCCTCCCTACTGATAAATTGTAATTACAATATTCACCCACTGAGGAAATATCATACGATTTGGACTCTGAACTAAATGAAGTGTTGGCGCCAAGTAGTGACGGGGAGAACTCGTACAGGAAATGTCAAATCTGTCAATTTGAAGTAAAAACCTTCTCTTTATAGGTTTTTTAGGTTATTACTCTAAAATAACGTGCTAAGTGGTGATAGTATACGAGCGATACTACAAGTAGTCAATATACTAATATCTTCGGACGAATTCTTCGTATAATTATGATTGAACTTCACGTAAGGTAAGTTCGTTTAATCATCAATTATTACACATCACTAAGCCTTTGTGATCATAAATCAAAATAAATATTTTTTTGCCGTGCTATTATGGAGGTGTTTGATTTATTTTGTGATACATCTTCGACAGCGGGGTGTTGTAATGCTAAGCTTTTTTTTCATCAACGACAGGTTTTCGAACGTATTCGAATATAAATATTAAAGTAGTATATCAGATACCGTCGTTGGGTTTTTTTATCTTCTCTTATTTTTTTAAATTATCAGCTAATAAACTTTTGGGCGGGATTTTATTTTATATTATCTCAGACCCCAAACTCAAGTGACCATATAAGCGTTGATTGATATTTTAATAGGTAATATTTTTTTAAACAAGCAATCGTCTGTACTATCTATCACAATCATTTAAAGGAGTCATACATAAATATGACTACTATCCAGAGCTAAGATGTTTATTATATCCGAATGTATAGGCTCTGATGTGGTATTTACACGGGCCGACTTGGCACTTCATTCCGGCGACTGGCTGGTCGATTTTAGTCACGTAGCGTTTTTATCGACAATCGCCTTAAATTTAATTTGCCACCTGATTGAAATTAGATTAGTAATATAAGTAATGCGATTAGATTTTACAAGCGATTGTGAGGTAGTTCTAACAAAAAGTTTTTATAACATGCGAGGCTAAAACTCTACACTATACATTCAAACGCAACATCGGCTACCTGTATTTTTTATCTTGCACCGTATTTCGGGTCAATGACCTCTTTTATCTACCCACTCCAGAAAGTAGAACAAACGATTTCCGTGGGTCATGGTTGCTTGACAAGTATCATCGACCCTCGGTCCATTCCCGTTACGTGGCCGTGGGACTACCAAACTTTTTGGGCATTTATGGGACTTACTTATAGGGCAACAGAGGTGGCCGTGAGACTACCAAACTTCTTGGGTTTTAGAACTTTACTAGGTCAACTACTACTTCAGTTTTTTGAACAGATTTTTTAATACGAAATGGGAAGCCCTAAATACCAACAATGACTATTTCACCAATTTTAAAGAGTCTTTAATCAGTAAAGCGCACCGGGGGGCAACACATTGTTCAAGCAGAGAATTTAGGCAGGTAAGGTTCTCACAGGATAAATTAAAAATACTAAAGAGAGAAATCAAAATCTTCAATATCAGATTAAAATAACTAATGTTTACATTAAATATTTATAACATTAAAATTATAAACTCTGTATTTTTTAGTATAAATGTCCCTTTTTGAGTTTTAAGATGGCTACCCTACACGGGAAGAGAAGAAAGCTCAAAAAGAAGCTGCATTCTTGAGTTCGTTTTGTCTATGTTACGTCACTCGGTCGTTACACCCCGGCTCGTTTTTACATCGAATCAGGTCAAAAATTTAGGTTGAACTCATATATCGGTCGTTTGTTCACCTCTCTAGGTCAGTCGTGAGCGTTATTTTCGCCGTCCTACTCATTCTATATAAGACCGATTGAGACGCTAGTACATTTAGCATATTCTAACAAAGACCGGTTAAAACTGCATAATTGATATGCGGGTAAAAGTGAAAATATCAATAGCATAATTATGTAATAATATTGAATAGAGACTTACTGCATTGGAAGTAAGTTGTAGTTTAAAGACCGGTGTGAGGTTGGCTAGTTGACAGAGCCCAATTCTATTGGCATAATATTTAACTAAACTAAAAGTAATTGCAGCTGAAACTAACGTAAAAGTAATGTTATTGCCGGCCAAATGCGACTAAATGTTACACTATGCATACTAGGTACTTATTCAATACTAATTCATTTACAGTAGTTACATCTCACAATGGCAAAGCATCGTAAATTTGTAATAAAACGATTCAACCAAAAAAGTTGAATGGAACGGAATTCAGTAGATTTATAAAAACGTAGTTTTCCGTGTTGGGATGCCGACAATATAGGAAATCTATTTTTTATATTATGGTATGTACGCTAACTTATTTGATATAGAAAGCAAATTTTATTTCCAAAATAAAAAATCGTAGGAAAATAAGAACATTCCTTTTTTCCTCTGATTTTCTAAAATCAAGATTCAATTCGAAGCGAATTCGCTTCATCTAGTCAGGGACTTATTTCTACCACTTTTTTGATTGCGTCAATAATAACGAAGAAAAGTTTTTTATCTCGATAAAGTTTCCTATTCACATACGGCCGATCTCAGTAACCTATCATCAGAGAGATAGGCTTACTAAAGATTTGTTGCCTAGATATTATTTATGCTATATACTATATCCGTTATACTATTTAGTACCATTCATTAGGTACTATTTAGTACAATTTATTTGGTACCATATAGTACCATTCGTTCGTTACTATTTAGAACCATACATTAGGTACTATTTAGTAAAAAATATTTGGTACCATACAGTACCATACATTTGTTACTATTTAGTACCATTAATTAGGTACTATTTAGTACAATTAATTTGGTATTATATAGTACAATTTATTTGGTACCATATAGTACCATTCGTTTGTTACCATTTAGAACCATTCATTAGTAGTACAAATTATTTGGTACCATATAGTACAATTTATTTGGTACCATATAGTACCATTAGTTTGTTACTATTTAGTAACATTCATTAGGTACTATTTAGTACAATTTATTTGGTACCATATAATTTATTTATTTATTACCATGTTTATTATTTATATACTAAATAGTATAATAGTATACGGGAAATAACAACAGTTGCCTAGTAACAGATCCATATAGTAGGCCTATCTTACTGAAGATAGATTATTAAAATCCGCTGATAGTCGGTATAAAATTATGTTTTAGTAGCGGCCGCCCGCGGTTTCACCCGCGTGGTTCCCGTTCCCGTGGGAATATCGGAATAAAAAGTATCTTATGTTTTAATCTAGGCTATCTACTATCTGTGTGCCAAATTTCAACCAAATCCGTTCAATAGTTTTTGCGTGATTGAGGAACAAACATCCAAACTTTCACATTTATAATATTAAGTAGGATTATCCTTTGTTTTACATTTTTTAATCCGAAATAAAAATACTTTAGATCCAGCATATTATTTAGGGGAAAAATAATTATAATCGTCAAATACTTTTCAACCTATAGACTTACAGGTCTCTTCCAAATTAAGAGAATCGTGAATCGAGAAGTTGTTTACGAAGTACGATATTCAAATCGATGAGTCATAGATACCATACATGAGGTTTTTTTTATTCATTTGGGTTTGGGATCGAGTGAGATGTGTAAATGTTTGAAACTTGTTTGAGAATTAAGAAGTTTCACCGCTCATTTAATTTGGATGAGTTTCTTGATCTGGCGATGCCATACCTGAAGTTCTGGGGGGTAGAATTCGATTCTTAGTTAATTCAACGTCTGGTATTTTTTTTAACTTGGTTGTTGTTTGCGAACTGAACTCGGCATCTAATATGGAGCATTTGTGTATATTTAACTCATTTTTTGACCGTTTGTATGACGTTCGCCTCTTTGCGGCGTCGGCGACGAATTCTATACAGTGTGTTGTGTGTGATTGATGCAGACTTTTCAGTATTTTATTACGGTTTTCAAATACAATGTAAAGATAACTAGAAATAGTTTTATGCAATCACAAAGTGTACCGGTAATAAGTCTGATGTAGAAATGCGAAAAGTGTCATTTATTTATTTTGAGACTGCAAAAGATTTACGTTTAGTAAAAATAAGTTAGTTTATCTGATAATATCACATTTTATGCAAAACACGTTGATCATGCCAGACCATCTGATGATAAGCGTCTAGCTTGTGTTCACTTAATAACTTAGTTTTTCTATCTCTTGAAACAATATTACGAGTATATTAGCCAACTGGTGACCACGGCCCCTGGAAAGGTGCAGAACCAGTGCTGGTCAACAAGTTAATATGTGATCCTCTCTCAAGATGTCTGTACAAATCGCCAACTTTACCTATTACCTATCTTAACTACCTAGATTACTTGTAAAGAAACCAGTTTTTGTATTCGTGAAACTGCAACAAAGGCTGGAACTGTTCTTGCTGATAATATCGTTCTTGGCTCAAGTACCTAATGTCTTGGAACCATATTTTGCTTTGTATCATTAGCCGACTCCCAAAAATGGAGGTCCTCAATTCGACATTGTATGATATTTTTTTATGTTTGTTACGATATCAAAGATCAAACCCAATTTTATTTTCAAAGTTCCAGCTCCAACATTGGCGTTTAGTTTAAATATTATTGTATGAACTCTACCTAAAATAATACATTTCTGAACATTACATAAAAATAAAAAACTTAGTACCTAGTACATTACAGCCAGGAAATAAAAAATTCTTAGTAAAAATGTTATATTTAAATTGATTTGTGTGAAGTTAGTTTCGTAAAAATAACGATAGCTGATGGGTATTCAATTATATGACTAATATAAGAAAACTCGAAAGGAAAATGTAATCTGTCTAGTCTAGCCAGGAAACGATCGCATCTCTCCAATCGTGGCTCGCACACTGACCTAATGATGGACGACTGGTCTAAAAAGGAAATCCTACTTGCGCGCGCGCCTATGGATGTGCGGTTTCACCGCTTACATACGCCATTTAGTTTTAATGCATTCCTGAATAGTCGGTATCTTTACATGCTTGCATGCGAGTTTTCGGAAGTCATAATTCAATGACGCTGTTTCCGTACGAGCAACAAATCAGATTCAGTCAGATTTAGCTAGTCTTTAGCGAACAGTTTTTTGCGGAACAAGAGTGGCGAAAATGACATTCGTAGCCTGTACAGACATTAATTTGTGATACCTACTGCCCGAATGGTGGTCAATTGCACACGCGTTCGCTATCATACATGCTATTATTTATTCTGAGATCACACTCAGACAGAAACGAGACCATTCCGACTTATCTGTTGTCAGGCTTACGATAGCTTTAAGTAGTTGGTTTTGGATGTGCCAATACGAAAAGTGCCAATGTAATAGTAACAATGATTGAAACACTTGGGTCTTTCAAAACTATACCGAGAAATTAATGAAGGGGTGATTTGTGCCCCATCCTCCTTATCCTTCCTGAAAAAAGTCCTATGTAAAGCAGATCAGAAACTAGAAATGACAAATGATGACATGGGGGTGATAATACATCATGAGAGTCAGCCGCAAATTGGTTAGTAGTCATTATTTTATTTATTACAACCATCAAAAGGTAACATATATGACAGCTGACAATAAAGATCAATTTAGTGACAAGCAATTGGTATACAAAGCAAGTTTAATCGCCACAGTGACACATATTGTTTGCAGTAATGGCGTGGCTTGTCGCCAAACCTTTATATTAACAAACTTGCATCGGTATATCTTTATACATTGTTTTTTGGCACGGCGACGATTTAGTTTTACTTTTGTCATTAAAATGTACCTCTAGAGACCTAAAAGCCCAATTAGTCTGCCAATCCTATAAACGAAACTAATTGTTATGTTATTCTGGAAAAGCCTGTATAAAAATTAAAAGTAACCTAAAATGCACGATCTGAAAAGAGCAGGATTTTTTCCAGTAATCGATCATAAGATGAATGACATGACAATAATTTATTGTTTCAAAGTTCGTTCTTTTGGAGAACGTAAGAATATTTCGTCGCTGACGATTCAATGATATGATGGCCATTTTATCGTGTCTATACCTGTATAGTTAGTTGAAAGCAGGAAAGTTCCTTAAAGTCACGCTATAGCACAATGTATATAAAAATCAATTTCCGATTTTGACCGTAGATATTTAGATAATAATAGACCTAAAATACTCGGGTTTCATTCATCCCTAAGACGTGCGGTCATAATGCTTAGGTTGGTTATAGTTAGAGCTTTTTGTCGATAGTCACAGATAGCCAGATCTTTAAATATTTCGGAATCCGGATTCATTTCCACTTTAAGTTATATCGTCACTTATTTATCCTGAGGCGACGAACGCATATCGCTTCCCGCTGTGCTTAAAAACCGTATTACCTTGGATAAACATATTCAGTGCGTTATCTCAATGTCAAATTTGTGCGGAGAGGTCGACCGGAGTCGGTTTCAGATCTTTTACAATGTGTTTTGTCTTCGCCAAATAACAAAAAAACCGCATATTTGAAAGGTTCAGTATTTTTTCTCTGCGGAAATAATTATGTAAAGCGATTTTTTAAGAATATTTCAATAAATAACTGAACGAACACAATATAGTACAATAATGATAGTTTAAGCTCTGGGATGGTCTGTGTTGTCGAAAGAGTAAATTTTAATACTGTACCCTTAGCACGAACAGCTATCGAAAAAAATAACGTGCGTAAAATCATTCGATAGTGCAATTTTGTATCGAAAATTGTTACAACGCCATCTACCGCCGAATAGCGAAATTAAAATTTCGATAGAGAATTGTCTATCGAATGATTTTACGCGCGTTATTTTTTTCGACAGCTGTTCGTGCTACGGGTACTGTATTGGGTTCATTTGGTTTACTACGATCTTAGAGCATTTAACCAATTAACTACGATTCTTATTGTTCTTATAGTGTGAATACAACTGAATACTTCACAACACTTTCATACCTAATAAGACAAAGGCGTAACATCACACAATAAAACAAGTTTCCTACTGATCAGGATATCTTTATAAGGTTAACACATTACCAAAAGGGGTGAGTATTCACGCACGTAATGTTATTGTAACTTAAAGACACCGCAGACTAGGCTGTCGATAATTTATTCTGCGACCACAGACATAATTAATGAGAATACCTGACGCTCTGGCTTCGAGTGTTGCAAACTTTGTTGCAAACAAAGAGAAAACAAGTTTTGAGGTCAAGTTTTTGTTTTAGTTGTTTTGTGGAAGGCATTGTTCGGACGAAATAGACGCATCCAGATGCTAAAACAGGTGGTTGAAGAATAATTTGACGTGACGTGAACACAGACAAAGTATCAAAGGAACAAATGGTTACATGCATATACTTATATAGGTAGAAACTTCATCATCATCATCATATCAGCCGCACGACACCCACTGCTGGGTATAGGCCTCCCCTAAGGATCTCCACGACGATCGGTCCTGCGCTGCCCGCATCCAGCGGCTTCCCTCGACCTTCACCAGATCGTCGGTCCACCTTGTCGGGGGCCTACCCACGGAGCGCCGTCCGGTGCGTGGTCGCCATTCCAGAACCTTTCCGCCCCAACGGCCATCGGTTCTTCTCGCTATGTGTCCCGCCCATTGCCACTTCAGCTGAGCAATCCTTCGAGCGATGTCGGTTACTTTAGTTCTCTTGCGGATCTCTTCGTTTCTGATTCGATCACGCAGGGAAACGCCGAGCATGGCTCTCTCCATTGCACGCTGGGTGACCTTGAGCCTCCTTATGAGACCCATAGTCAGCGACCACGTTTCACTGCCGTAAGTCATCACTGGCAACACACACTGTTCATAGACTTTCGTCTTGAGACACTGAGGTAAGTCGGACGCGAAGATTTTTCGAAGCTTCCCGAATGCTGCCCACCCGAGTTGGATTCGACGAGAGATCTCTTTCTCGAAGTTGGACTTACCTAACTGGATTGCCTGTCCTAGGTATACGTAATGGTCAACAACTTCAAGTGTAGTGTTCCCAACATGAACTGGAGAGGGTACAACATGGGCATTTGACATAATTTTCGTCTTATCCATGTTCATCCTGAGACCCACTCTTTGGGAAGCACTACGGAGATCTTCGAGCATTGTGTTCAGGTCTTCCATGGTCTCAGCCATAAGGACTATATCATCGGCAAAACGAAGGTGTGTTAGGTACTGGCCGTTAATGTTGATGCCGAGTCCTTTCCAGTCCAAGAGCTTAAAGATGTCCTATAACGCAGCTGTGAACAGTTTCGGAGAAATAACGTCTCCCTGTCTCACACCACGCTGCAGCTGGATAGGATTTGTACTCTGGTTCTGTACTCGGATCGACATGGTGGCATTTTTGTATAAGTACCTCAATACCTCGATATACCTATAGTCTACTTGGCACCTTTGGAGAGACTGCAGCACCGCCCAGGTTTCGACCGAATCAAAGGCTTTCTCATAGGCCACGAACGCCAAGCAAAGTGGCAGATTATACTCCTCGGTCTTCTGTATAACCTGCCGCAGCGTATGGATGGTAGAAACTTTTGAAAAACATTTGAAATGCACATTTTCATCGAGAGTTTAATTGAGAAAAAAAAACTTTTTTTAATGCTTTGATTTCGTAGCAGTACTTGGGTTGCTTTGAGTATTTTCAAATACTTAGAAGTTGTTAATTAAATCGTTTATGGTCAGTTTATTTTTAATAAAAAAAATAAAAAAAATCCTTTTCTTCAGTGAAAATTATTACGTTTAGTCCCATTATTATATTCTGTGGTTTAAGGGCATTTTAAGAGACGGTAAAATTATAAAAGCATGTGTTGTTTCTTAGTACATCATTTATTATTAAAAAGTAAAATGTTTAGACATCATTTTGGCCAGTGAGACATGCTAAAGAAATATAATTTAGTTTAATTAATTTGTATCAAAATTACTATTTTCATTAACAAGTTTACATAGTAAGTACAACTAAATTGAATCATGAAAAGTAACTTTGTAAAATTGTTCAAAACTTTCTTGAAGCGTATTTCTAAGAACCATCAAATTAAAATCCACGGTTAACTTTGAGTTAACTCTTTAAGTTTAAATTATGCAAGTTTAGTAAATTCATTATTTGATAGGTAAAGTATTATTCTATTTTGCAGTAAAATTTCATATTTTATTTCCAATTAAATAAGTTACATCTTTCTGATCGCTGAAAATCAGAAATTGCAAAATTATTATTGGCTATTGCGATGAAAAATTCACATTTTTTACAGTCATTGAAAATAAACCCAAAAATTTACGAAAAACCAAAATCAAAACAAAATGCAAAATCCTATTATATTTTTAAAGTTACCTAGGTAGTACCTATTTATTTTTACGATTGTGACACTCGGCTTCGCCTTGTGTCAAAGCGCCTACTGACTGCCTCGACGCGGGCGAAATATTATTAACCAATTTTCAAAATTCCAATGAATGCACTTCTCGTCTGCTTCTGCATCTTTTAACACTGTTACCATGACGATCGGTCAATAATCATAGAAGCTACATCACTTTTTATCTACGGAAACACCCGTTTTTCTACAATTCCAAATCTAAAGGGACCACTTACATTATTAACCGATTTTCAAAAGTTTTTAGCCATTTTGTAGCCAAACTAAATACCCTAGGACCCATTTTTTTATTTTTTCTTAAGTCCTTTTTTTTAAAATATTTACAATTTAGTACACAAACACTCCCCAAAAACCCGAATTTACACGAATTTTGCATAATTCCAAAAAAGTTACCAGTAGATTTTCAAAATTCAAACGTTCACACGTGTCTCGATAAATTTCTCAACTTTTGGTACTATTACTAGAGATGCCACGAATAGTGAATTGGCCGAATACCGAATACCGAATATTCGGCAACGCTGTCGGCCGAAGCGCCGAATATTCGGCCGCCGAATATTCGGCGCGAAGTACATGCTTGGTGGGGGCGCGTTAGCTGGAATAAGACAAGTCATATAACCTGTTTTTCTCGTTGCGTTCGTGCGGCAGGCGACGACGGCGCGCGCGCGGGGCGGGGTGCAAGCAAACATTGTTTGTATTTGTTTCAATTGCGAGTAAATCGCGTCACGGAGGCGCTTTGTTAGTATATAAATAATACGTAAAGTGAAACTTAATTACTATTTTACTAAGAAGTTTGTTCCTTAGTTCATTTTCAATTGTTTTTCGTCAAAAGGCTTATAAAACGACACCGGTTAATAAAAAATCGCCCATATGGGAATATTATGAGATTTGTAGTGAACCAAGTAGTACCGATGACGATTCTTCTCCAGCGCGTAAGAAAAGAAACTTGAATGAAAATGATAGGACTGTTGAAATACACGACAGTTTCTGGAACTGCTTTGAAGAAGTCGCTATAGATAATATGGGAAATGCTAATGATGAGGAGGACGTGGAGAAGAATGTTGTGGCAAACGAGTTGGATTTTTATTTGAAAACAGTTCGCCTAGATCGGAAGGCCGATCCTTACAAGTGGTGGTCAGCAAACGAAAAACAATACCCGAACCTTTCGAAATTTGCAAAAGTTTATCTTTCTTCGCCTGGAAGTAGCGTTTATAGTGAGAGGTTATTTTCTGAGGCTGGTAACGTTTACGATGAAAAGCGCAATCGTTTGCTACCAAAAAATGCTGAAAAGCTCGTTTTTATCCATCACAACTTACCACTGATTAATTTTAACTACTGAAATGTTGTAATTTGGAAATAAATACATAATTTTGAGTAAAATAACGTGTCTTTTTTACATGATTTGCTATTCGGTATTCGGCCGAATAGTACGTACTATTCGGCCGAATACCGAATAGCAAAAAAGTGGCCGAATAGGCCGAATACCGAATAGTTGCCGAATATTCGTGGCATCTCTAACTATTACCATCTCGATTCTCCCGAAATCCTCGGAGATATGGCCAAAAATACGTTTTAGGCGATTTGCATCTGATAACCATTTTCAATGGTAAAAAAAATCAAGTATTTATTGATCAGGTGATAAAGAAATATTGACGATTCAAAAGTTCATTTGCATTTAGACTGCAGCATTTTTGTCGCCCGATTTGTTTGTAAGATTGATCAATTTTTTTCATGAGTAATGGCTTTAAAACTTCGCCTCAGATTTTAACATTTTTGTTATTTATATACAAATAAATACTGATCCTCAAATAGCTATGAAAACTGAATTATACGAACTCTAGACGTGTACATTCCGAGAATTTAGTCTTTGATATTCAAAAACAAAACGCTTAACATTCGGTCATTTCGAGTTTTACAGCGCAGTAAAAGTTATTTCGAATATTCACAATGAATCGACTTATGAAAGACGTCGCGTCGGCGTTCGTATCGAAAGTGTAAGTTGCGTACAAAATTTTGCTTACCAGTCCACTCACTAGGATAATGTAAGCGAAATCTTTGCCAGAAAAGACTTTCATTTCAAAATGTGTCAATAGAAAATGAGTCGTAGCGATCGAATATAGGGTATGTTTTTTATTGGCGATTTCGTCAAGTACTTATATCCTTATATTATAAGACCGTAAAATTCTTCTACTTATAGCAGTCGATATAAGTAGCAAAACCTGCGAAACAGGATGATAGGCAGGAGAGCTTGGATATTTGCTACTATCTTTTAGAGGAGGTATTTCCACGCATTTGTTAAGAAGTTTTTACTTTTAGTTTTATTTTGGTCATTTTTGCCCATACTCTGAAATATCACGGAAAATATTTTACCAGTGATGATTTGACTAAGCTACGAGCTACTTCTAATAAAATCATTTTTTTATTTCAAATCTTTTTAAAGTACTTAAGGGATACAATGTGTCAGAAATAGTCAGAATATGGCTAAACCAAAATATATCATAGATCTGGAACCATCAAACTGAACAACTTTTATAATTGGACCAACTTTGAAATCGTGAAAAAAAAATCGGCTGTGGCATACAATTTTCATATTTTCCTTATTTATTTTTGTATGAAACAGCTGTTTTTTTTGTCGATTTCAGAGTTGGTCCCATAGTAAAATTTGTTCAGTTCGACGGCCCCTGTCTACCATATTCTGGTTTAGCCATTTTAAGGCTTCTCCAAACAGAACGCGTTTTAGCGCCGCGCTAGAGCGCTAACCTGACGTCGCGCTATAGCGCCGCGTTGTGTTGTAGGACGTGCATAGTTTCATGTCAAACACAGCGCCGGCGCTAGCAGTACGCTGCGTACGGCTAGCGCCGACGCTGTGTTTGGCATGAAACTATGCATTTAAGGCGTTAAAACGCGTTCTGTACCCTTAGCACGAACAGCTTTCGAAAAAAATAACGCGCGTAAAATCATTCGATAGATAAATTTTGTATTGGAAATTTGTACAGCGCCATCTATCGCCGATAAGCGAAATTAAATTTTCCATAGAGAATTATCTATCGAGTAATTTTACGCGCGTTTCTTTTCTCGATAGCTGTTCGTGCTAAGGGTACTGTTTGGCAAAGCCTAATTCTGTTACACGTTGTATACACACTAAGGTATCCTCGATATATGTAATCAACAGAAACTTTTCACTATCATAGCAAACTGATAATGTTAACAGAATATTTAATGCAGTTTTCTTATATTATTAAATGAGTATAAAAAGTATGGTACTCACGAGCAATTTAAAAGAAAGAGTTTTATCTATGTTTTCCCTTTTTAAGGTTCTCCACAAAAGGTAGATTGTCTGTAAAATATTTGAAGGCAAATTTATCTCTCCTGCTATAATCTTACGAACCACTTTTGAACTTCCACCAATCAGTTTATTTGTTTAAGAAATTCTAGTGTACGATCGTAACTGACCTGCTGCAACCCGTTTTAGATTCGTTTCGGAGAGTCGGTCAGTGAACTTCTTATTTAGGTTGGGTTCTTTATACCATTTATCGTCTAAAGCTAAAATAATAAAATAACATTATTTACTTTATCTGTATTATATTTATTTAACACCAGTCCTACTTATACGTGGTAAAACTATTGAAATCGAAACAATTTAACTGAACACATAACCTAATAGATAGTTTATTATTTTAACAATTTTTCAGAGTTTTTTGGATTTACTTTTTTGGTTAAATAATTTACTTCACTTTGAATAATCTAAGCTTGAATAAGCTATAAGCACAAATAAGTAAATGTCTGCCCTAAAAGCCCTACCCGACTTCATTAGACGTGTTTTATTAATATTGATATAATGTAATAATGAATTTTCCTGCCTTTTAGAGGTTTAATTTTGAAGCTGTTTTTGTTTTTAGGTTTTTTTATTTTATTTCATTTATTTATTATTATAAGGTATACCTCAAAAACAAATTTGAAAAATTGCCCAAATAATTAACTATCTATTAGGTTATGTGTTGGTTTTCAAGTTTAGTTAAATTGTTTCGATTTCAATAGTTGTACCACGTAGAAGGAGGACTCGTGTTAAATAAATATAACACAGATAAGGTTATTAATATTAAATTAGCTTTAGACCATAAATGGTATAAAGAACCCAAACTAAATAAGAAGTTCATTGACCGACAAGCCAATTTTTTATGACAAACATCATTGCTTGCTGTAGGTTCTGCGCTTATTTTGGCGCACTCTTAGCTAGTCATTAAAACAAGAGTTATCTTAGCCTTAGCACGAACAGCTATCGAAAAAAATAACGCGCGTAAAAATATTCGATAGAGTATTGTATGGGAAGTACAGCGCCATCTACCACCTAAAAGCGAAATTAAATTTTCCACATTATAAATAATTACTCTATCGAGTATTTTTATTCGCATTTTTTTCTTGATAGACGATCGTGCTAGGGGTGCTGAATTCCATTTTCGTACGAATCGACAATTAAGTACAATTTCTTAAGAGTATATTGGGTCTTTATTTTGTGACTGTCTTATTTTCTTTCCACATAGTTCCCTGTGAGCGCGTCGTTATGTACTATCTCAACCTAAAATTGTTTAAAAGATGTTTTTATCGTAAGTATTGGAAACGATTTAAAAAGTTGGTACTTATTTAAATACTTACTTTATGTAGAGTTTTAATTATTTTATTACTCCTAACTCCTCTTACATTTGCTCCATTATTAAAGGCCCAGTCAAACTAAGTGTGATTGACAGAAAGCTACTTCCATAGGAGAAGGTCACACTGGACAAGTAATTTAAGGGAGGGTGTTCACCCCATAGTAATCATCATTATTGATTGAGCGTAGGTGTTGTTTTGGTCAATGACGTACATACGACGACATAGCATTATATATTCATTATACTTACATAAGAATTTAATAAGGCAAGCAAATTACATTGTGGTTTTTCTATGTAGGTATTTTTGTATAAAAGTCTTTGGTTCATCCGTCTTTGGACGAAGGCGCCTTCTCTAAAGCCTTCCACGATTTCCTATACAACGTGTAACAAAAATACCCCTAATGCCAAATATATATATAGGGACCATCAAACTGAACAACTTTTACTATGAGACCAAATCTGAAATCGCGAAAAAAAAATCAGCTGTTACAAAAATTAAAAACGAAAATATCAAAATGTATGAAACAGCTGATTCTCTCTCCGTCTCCGATGTCTCTGCGTCTCTGATTCTCTTGAAATTTTGTGGACAGGTTCTATAATTATATTTTTTTTGTAGGAGAACGAATGGATATTCGAACGCCGCCGGACGGAAGGACATACGAAAGATTTTTTGATCAAGCTGAAGCAGAGACGCTTCGCTCGCGCTTCGGGCTCGCTCGGTCAAAGAAGCTCGTTTCATTTCATTTAAGTAAATGCGGAAACCCAGAGAAATAGCAGAAAATATTTTACTATTCACATTTGTCACATCACGAAAGTTGTTTAAGTCAGTTGAGACTAACACCCGATGTCAGTACACGTCTGGCCATTTATGGCGACAGAGTGAGCATCGTCGCCATTAGTGTCAGGACATTGCTGATCCGACACGCTGTCTGCCCATCCAATTGCCGTGCGCCCGCGCAGCGCTGCACCCATTGAAAGTAATTGCTCGCAGTAAAACTGCATCTGTGACCTCACCTCCTCTTGATGGACGTAGGAGTGCCGCTAATGGACCGTTTTTATTAAGTAAATGTATACTAATCTAAGACGATGAGGTTGTCTCCAAATCCAAGGTTTTTGTTTTGGTATTTGATCGCGTGAACTACTTGAAATCTAAGGTAATCATGTTTTGTTTAAAAGGGTCCTCTTCTTGAAATAAACTGGCAGTTTATCTACGTGTACATAGTAGCATTAAATAATTTTTGATTATATTTCACTCATAAAGTTAATATACCTAACGGAATAAAGGAACAAACATGAGCTGTCAAACGAAACCGAAATTTAATTACATTTGTGTTTGTGAAAATGTTTATGTATAGTGTCAGTAATGAAAATCTGTCACAATTGACATTAAAATCGATATGTGCCGTGCCGATAAGTGCAGACAAACTATCAATCAGATGCGAAAAAGAGTTCTATCACATCGCATCGCGCATCTCGCTTTATCAGTGTTTCTAATTAGTGACATCTCGCTTGCTCAGCCCTTTGTACCTCTATTCCGCTAGGCATAATAACTTTATGATTTCACTTGAAATTGAGAGTTATGTTTACCTTAACCTTATTGGCCAAACGCCGACAGAAATATTATCAATTGAATCTAAACTCCTGTATGGGACAGCTGCAAAATATTGTAAAAACAAACTATTTAGATGCAAAGCTGAATTAATAAAGGGTATTCTTTTGTTTTCTGAATTGCTAAGGTGTAGAGTTCCACCCCTTTTGTTTTTCTTATGCCGCAATGAACAAGCATTTTATAAAAACAACATTTGGCTGCCTCTTGCTAATCACTTGGCGAACAGGAATTAGTGGCTAAGTGGCCAAATAAGTATGCGAATACATAAAGTTTATTATGGACTTAAATTTTTGTTACTTAATTAAATTGACGCCCATTTTTCGTTGTCAAAATATTGAGCTCATATAACAATAATAACGCTGTTATATAAAGCTGAGCGAAGCGTGACCAAACACCATCATTCGAAGGCAATTAAGAAAGGGCATTTAAAAAAACACTACGCAAGGCCGGTCGTTGACCCTTACTGTAGCCATTAGCCTCACTTCAGCCCCGTGAATTATGAACGAATCAGCCCTGGAGAACATTAAACTATAATTGACGTAATTCCACTATAGTAAACGCGTTGAAGTAACAAAACCGAGACGGTTTATTGAATTATTGCTTTGGTCTCAATTCTTGAGCTTTTATTTCTATTATGTTTTAGACCTCTACGGCGATTAAGAGTTGTTGGATTTGAATAGACATTATAATGTACCTACATAATAGTTTTACGAAACAATTATCAATTTATTTCTTTGCTCTCTGAACTCACAACTGATGCATCACTTATTATGATTATGGAAATTAGAATCGAAGCAAATAAGGTGACTTATAAAAGACGACAAAAACATTTTTTTCTACATATTTAGCTCTATTAGATGATTAAATAAGCGCTATCATTTCACGAGCTGTGAATTATAAACCCTCTTATTAGGTCTCATTAAAAATTTCAGTACTCAGAATTCATTTTAATCGGAATCTCGCTATTACCCAGCCTAAATGAGTCTAGTGCTTAGATTCGGACATAAAACGCGGGCTACATCGTCATTAACCAGTCCTCCGACGAATCCTTGCTAGTTGCCAACCATGTCACGGAACCACTGTCTATTTAATTGGCGAACGTGGTTGGTATGGTAACCGCTGTCGACGCAGTGGTAGCCTACATTTTAAAAGATTCTAGTCTTGGCCATCATTAGCTGTTTCCCCTATTATGTATATCTCATACCTTAACGACATCCCTCCGTCCTCCCTCCCTCCTTCCTTTTATAGTGAAGACATGACAAAAGCATGAGGGACAAAAATAAGGTTATAGATAGTTTTCATTGTCAACTCAGAGGGGGTATTACAACCTTTTAAAAATTGAAAGTTTGGTAATTAGTTTTGGTTTGATTTTTGAAACTTAATACTTGCCAAGTTAATGAATTGCTATAGTTACATCTCTTTCTCACTGTATAGCAAATAAAAGAGACGCATTGATAGCCATTCAGAAAACAGGTTGTAATACGGGGGCAGGTCTGAGATACATACTAATACTTTGAGCTTCTTTCTTGATTCAAGCGCAAATATGCGTCCTTTAGGTTCATAAGACCACTTCCCAAAATGCCGATGGTGTTCTTTGACACCGAAAGCATTACCTCATATTCGTTCGGACGACCCCGTTATCGGTCATCGGGAACGCTTCGTGAATTTATTATTTAAATTCCGTGTGTCTGCGTGACTAACTCACTAAAACGTACGTGCAAATGAAAACCTCGGACTCGTTTTGAAGTGCTTTGAGCATTTTACGTACGTTCTTTAAAAACAGAAGTTAAAAAAATAAGTAATGGATCCAAAAATATTTAATAATAACATTAATTAACACTTTATTAGCGCTCTCACATGTGAGTTTAACTACATGGTGTCGATTCGGTTGGTACAACTAAACTAAATTGACAGGACTAAACTTAATTTCAGCATCCTGTTCTTGTCTTTTCGATACCAAAAGAGAAGGATGGAAAACTAAATTTAGTTTAATCCTGTCAATTTAGTTAAGTCGTTGCCAACCGAATCGACACCATTGTAAAGTTAAAACATTAAACCTAAACAGTGGATATAGGTACCAATATTATTCTGTTTTTTTTATGTTTATACAGAAACAGCAAGTTCATAGGAAAAGATAGGTAAGGTAATTACCGAAAATAGTGCGAAATTAACTCAGTTAAATCATAAAATGTAACAGAATAAAGTGTGAAATGTGAAAGAGGACATATCCATTGTTGCCAGTTATTACTTTGACCTCAAAATACTCCGTTGCTGACATAATTTATGACCGAAATAGTCCGGCCATTTCTCATTTAAACAAACAGCGACACCTCTCTGAATTCCTAGGAATCAATTAGGTAGGTACACTTGGTCGTTTATGTTTTCTGTTCTTTTTTTATCATATAGTCCGTAAGCCCGCGACAATATTGCCTACGTCATATGACATCACGATGAAATGCATAGCACACAGTCGGAAATGTTGTGCAAAGCGAGGATCAGAAGATTATCGCAAATAAAATTGCCCGGAAGCTTGAGAAAATCCTTCACTTCCGGTCAAAATTTTAAGGTTATATTTATTATCTGTCAAGTACTTTCATGCCATTTCAGAAGTGACAGACTTTACTCTTTGTTGTGTTAACTCTCTTTACTATTGAAGGCTAAATGATGCCACGGGTCTCGTACTGATGTCACATGACGTAAATATAACCTTAAAATTTTGACCGGAGGCTTCCGGCCAATTTTATTTGCGATAATCTTCTGATTCTCGCTCTGCACAACATTTCCGACCGTGTGCCATGCATTTCATCGTGATGTCATATGACGTAGGCAATATTGTCGTGGGCTTACGGACTAATATCAATAGTCATAATTTATAGCGCATCTTTCTTATTAGGTTTGATTTTATGCGTTCCTCCTTAGATCATCGTGCCTGTTATAACGACATCGAAAAATATTCCTTTACTAACTTCCGCCCGCGACTTCGTCCGCCTGGACCCTAGGGAACTTTTGTCAAGATAAGAAGTATTATATATTTTAACTCAGGCCATAAACTATCTGTGTGCCAAATTACATCTGAATCCGTTCAGCCATTTTTGCCTAATTGAGTAACAAACATCTAACATCAAAACCGTCACATTTTGTCATAATAAATAGTAGGTTATCGACACAGAATGTCTGTCTTTTTGTTCCTAAAATAGTGTAGGTCGCTATTTTCGGATTATCAACGACGATCTACTCTTGTCATTCTGTTTCACTTAAATGGTAATACATAACATAAGTGTCTCATAAGTGGATTTGTGAAATAGCTGCTGAATTGAACCCGATAAAACTGGGTCAAAATTTTCATTTATCACTGATTCATCATCTTTGGAATATGGAAATCATTATGTAATAATTATAATAGATTTTAAATTGCACTATTTATTCCATACAAATATATTACACAATTTACTTACAGAATACACAATTTGGCAGACACAAAACGTACTTACAGCATTGTATTAAATTGAATTTAGAAATGTTTAAATGTTCATTATATTTTCTTTCGCTATTGCAGACGGTTTGATTGCAATCATGTAGAATAAGGATCGTACTTGCCGGATCTTGAACAATAGGTTTTCAAGTGAACCACAAAATGAAAAGGAAATTGGCTATTGGAAATTGACTGAAAATGTTCATGCAATTTATTTAGAAAAATCGACGATGTTACCTTTAATATACTATATCTATGATGTTACCTATGCAGTTTCAACGTGACGCGAGGGACATAAAATGAACCATCTCGCCAACTAAGGAGTTCTAATCAGAGAGGCAGGATTTTTAACTACAAATCTGTCTGCTGGCTGGAAAATTTTAGGTTTTAGAGCAATGCGGGCTTCCGTTTAGGTATTATAAATTTCTCAGTTTCGATTTAAAAAAAATACTTAAAATTACGCATATGAAATATATTATGTCCCTGTTGATTGAATGGTTGATCCCCTCTCATTAGATTTGTGTTTTTGTTATGTTCCCCAAACGAACATCATGCTTTAATGCTTTATTTTATTCATTTTTTTTAAGGGACGCGAGTGTGAAACAAGAGCGCAATAATATAAATTGGAAGTTAAACATAATATCAAATCATATTTTTATATACAAACAGTAGAACATTAATACCCCAACCTTTTTTGAATACCTAAGGGGATCTATAATTAGTATGGATCTTGCGTTTTCCAAGACCTATAGCAATTAATTGATAATATCAAAGAAGGTAGCGTAGCTTATGTATTGGTAAAATATCAAAAAGTTTCCACTTTGTCTCATGTTTTGGCATATTAAAATTCTTATTTCTATACAAAATCAGTTATCTTGGCGATCTGGCAACAAGGTGACTAGTACAGCATCAATATTCGCAACAAATCGTGTCAGATTAGCCGTCCGAGTCAGAAGACGTGACGTGACTCCATTTGCTATCGACTCGCACTTTCTGGACAAAGATTGCTTATGGATTGAATTCATTATGATATTCTAACTAGTGACAGCCCGTGACTTCGTCTGTGTGGACAGTTCTTTTTCTATGGCTCGAGAACCGTAGGTACTTTTTTCTGGAAAGAGATCGTCGTATCCAAAATTTCATGATGTTCGGTGGAGTAGCTAAGTCGTGATGGCGCAACAAACGAACAAAATACAAACAAACGTACATTGGCTTTTATTATTATTATACTAAGGATAAGTAAGGATTTAGGAATTAGTTAGGATAGTGAGGACTGAGGATGACTTTCAAGCTAGGCAACTTTTGCTTTATTATCTAGTTTGCTTAAGTAAGTCATGTGTTTATCTATGTAAAAATAGCAAAAGAATATACCTATATTATAGGTCTACAAAACAAATATCGTTAATCGATTATTGATTCGATTATTGAAAGTTATTTTAAAAGATATTTGTTTAATTAAAACTTTATTATCGCTTTCAATACGGCTCATCCATAAACTAGCTCAAAAACAGTTGGTAAATATGGAGTTAATGCTAAAATTGTTATGTTGAATATTTCAATAATATCCCTTTAGTTAGTGTCAACATTAAAATGCATCAATGTTTAAAATGTAATATTGACAGAGAAAACTCTGTACCTTACAATATTACGTTTATACACCGGAGAGACATGAGCAATAAAATTGTGATGTGAATGTACAATATTTATTGCTCTCCGGCGTGGAAATTTCCTGCACCAGGTACAGACGGCTTAGAAGTAGCTGAACACTTGAGTTCTTTGTCATACCAAACATTACGCTTGTTCAGTAAGAGCAACCTGTCAAAGTTAACTCAGTGGTCGGAGCTACATGGTTCTAAAATGTTGCGCTACTTTTGAGACTGATCGTACCAACCTGACGACAGTAGTATATACGACTATTTATCCTTGCTGAATACAAAAGGATTATCAAACAATCCACGATCGGAATTATACTTTTTTGAGTACTTATTCAAAAGTTTGCTGGAAGCAAGCTGGATGCCATCAAATGTGGGTAAATAAAATATTAACTTACACAAGGTGTTTTTTAACCACTCTCCAAGTTTTGAGGATGTGTTCAGCCCATGAAACTGAACAACTTTCTCTAAGAAACACAGGGTAAAAAAATACTTTTCATACAAATCAAAGAGATCACGTGATCAGTTTAGTAAGGGATGACCAAATTTTTTTGGCGTATTTCGCCTGTTTCATGGAAAAAGTTGTTCAGTTTTATGGACTGAACACATCCTTAAATTTGGATAGTGATTAAAAATAAACCTTCTACATAATATATCCTCGTCAGACTTGAAAAATGTGATTAATAACGTCAAGTTTGAATCCATTAACACTAGAGGCTCTGTTTTTCCCCTATATCTCCGCCATTAAGAAAATTTTGGAAAAACTGAATTGTAAAAAAATCTGTATGAAACTATTTCTAAGTAGGTTCCTAAGTAAGTTATATATTTTTCTCTAATCCTATATTTTAAGAGGTGTTCACACATTTAAGGCCAAACATCTCCCAATCGAAACCTTTATAGGATCTTTCCTTTCCTTTTCATGTCTTATAATAATATTGTTTTGCTAATATGTATAACCGAAAGTGGCGCCCTCAGAGGTTTTTATTTAATAAGTTATTAATAGAAAAAGATTTTAATAATGTTTTACGTGGAGATTACGAGGGTAATGTAACGATACCGCCTAAAAATACTATACTGTGGGCCCTAAAAATTCCATGTAAAACATTTTTAAAATTGTGTATTAGAATAAAATTATAATATTATATAAAATTCACCGCGGCGCCACTTTCGCTCACGGTGCCACCTCAGTGATAATCAAAATGTTTAGTCTAGTTAAAAATATTGACTTCATTAATCATCGTAAAACTTTTCAATACATTTCGTTTTCACGCCCGATGAATTATTATATTAACTCCTTACACCATCAGTGTTCAGTGTTGTGTGCTTGTGTTGTTGTCGATATCAACGGGGTCTTCGTTTCGCGGGTCAACGCACTCAGCATGACGTCACCAATGACCTTGAGTCCGCTCCCCCCACCCCGCACTGCACAAGTGAAAAGGCTGTCAAAATGTGCGTGTTTTGTCGTAGCAGAAGTTACACACACGGAAAAAACAACCTTATTGCAAACGGCTATGGTATACTTGAATGCTATCGTTGATTTTACGCCTAAAAACAGTATTTGTTCCTTTTTAATGATATACACCTAAAAGTAGTTTTCGGCTCGGAAATTTTCAATTTACGATACGATCCGCGTTGTGGAGAAAATCGCGTTGTAAAATTATAAATGTTTTTGTGAATTGAAGTGACGTTGACTGATGGCCACCGAAATATTTTGCACGAATATTACAGAGTTTTTTTATTTAAAATAATCTACTTATCGACGTCCCAGTTGTCGTGTTCTCATAATTATAATATAGTGTTTTGTTTTGATTATTATTTTATTTTATTAAACGTTTAAGACTATTAAAAACTTGCGCAAATATTACAAAAATATTCCAGAAAACTTGAGCTCACATTATATGAAAAAAAAACTTAATATAAACTATTATTAGTTAGGTACTTATAAATTCGATTTGTACGAGTATATTTTTGAGTTATTAAATATTATCCTTTAAAATCAATTTATTTATTTTTATTTTTAAAATTATGTAAATTAAATTTAATTAAGTATCATGCATGCAATACTATATAAAAAATAAAAAATGTATGTAATGTACTTAAACTGTTTATGCGAGAAATAAAAGGCTTTTTTATTTTATTTTTTTATTATTTAATTAAATATTATCCTACCGTTTCTTAAAGCTAATTAGAAAATGATCAAATGAAAAAAAAAACTAATGGAAAAGAAAAAGGGGTGATTGATTAAATAATAAAAAGTTAACAGGAAAATAATTATATCGATATAGGTAAGTAATGCCAATTTTTCAAAATCATTTCAAACAGCAAAACTAAATTATCAATAAAGTAAAATGTTATTATTTTTCAGAAATGAAAAATATATTCACTTCTCAAGCTTACGCGCTCACTAGACATGAAATAAAACACTTTTAACGGATACTAGCGCGGTTTTATTGAAAGTACTTTGGTAATTAGTTGGTATTTGGTTTGATTTTTGATTTTCCCGACGTTTCGGCACCTTTGCAGCTGCCGTGGTCACGGGGGACTGAAGCTACTTGTGAGCCTACCCTCAAGCGATGAATTTTTTAGAACGTTCAGAAATCAAAATTTATCAAATTTTTAATTAGTTTAAGTTTTGGTTTGGTTTTAATTTAATTTTATATGTAAAAAGTACTTTCAATAAAACCGCGCTAGTATCCGTTAAAAGTGTTTTATTTAATGAAAAATATATCGCAAAACCTCGACAGAACGAATTTGCGCTTTCTTTTTACGAGGTCTTATATACTATAAGTACATGTAGCTATCATTTACATACAATTTACACACTTTGTTAGTGTTGCGCACAATGGGTGGCCTATATTGGTTGTTCTAACGCATAAGTTAGCATGACAAATGCTAGAACATCATGCAATAGGGTTAATGCAATGTCTTACATTTTTAATGTTAGCTACCTGTGATTTTAATAAATGGACAAGGTATGAGTTGTACTTGAATTAAATATTGATCGGCACTTATTTTCGAGTCAAAGAAAATTAAAAGTTTTTGGTGAGTGATGGACTATTAAACGGATAAGTAAATAGAGAAATATCATAATTTAAGAAAATATATGACTTTATGGTACCTACATTCAATCGGCAATTCTGAAGTTTTTCTAACAATTTTCTATATCTCGTTCTCTCTTTATCTTCTAATAATACTTATAAATCCTTTTTTTCTGCTGCTGTGTGACTGTGCCCGATGCAATACAAATACTATGTCCATGCCTAAGTGCAATACAGTTAAGTATGATATCATACATGCGTACAGTATGTATGTATGATAAAGGTCAGTATACAATAAAACCAATACACCAATCACGAGATTGGTCTCATAATCCCATTTGTGTATTACGAATCCCAGCTTGTTAAGACTGCAATTAGTTTAGGCCGGCTAAGCGGGTGAATCAACCGTCTGACATTTTGTCCTTCCCAGTGAGCGCCGGCCCTAAGGTCACTAGTCTGTGTTACATTTCCTTAAAGAACTTCTATATTGGCCAGTAACAATTAGAAATTGAAAGATAATTTACTTTGTCCATTGTTGGTAATAGCATTTCTTTTTTAATTTAAGAAGATAATAACTTTTCAAAGTTATATTTTACTCAAATGGAAATTATGATGGCATTCGTTTTAAACTAGAAGTTAGGTATGACACACAGAATGTAATGATGTATTTTATTTACAGACAAAAATAATTATCGATTAACTATTTAGCCATAATTATTTATGATATTCAAATACATAGGTCTAATGCAATACAAATTAATTTTAATCAGTAATATTTTTATACTTATTTTCTAATAAGTCAATAAAAACAATGGCGACTATATAGTGAGTCAAAAGTAACGATAGCATTGGCAACTGTAATTAAGTCATCATTTACAAGTGATAACTTTTTTTACTGTTTGAATTAGAGGAACATTATATTTTTAGTGTGACTTCATGAATCCGTGACGAAAAAGTCGATGTACAATGCAGATAAGCCCTAATTAGTATTTTGACCAAACGGCCAAGTAGCGGGTGACTCGCCCGTCTGACATTCGCCGCCCTTGGTCGTCCGATGTGGACCGAACCTAAGGTCACGTCCATAATGTTGAGAATACGCCTGCGTGCGCCTGCAGTTGACGATGCGAGAGTAACTACGACCGAATACCGGTAATTGCCTTCGATCATTGATCGAAGGTAAAGCACGAAAAACGACTGGAAATGACTATCGAGCATAAATGTCAAATTTTTGTGTGGAAAATCTTTGTTCCCTTTAGACTTGCTATATACATACAGAATTTTGATCCAGAATTCCGAAGAGGAATCACACCGAAATTCCCCGAACGCAGCTGATCCATACAAATCTATGGACCTACCACACACGGTATTTTTCCGTTCGGAATTTCCGTTCCATAAAAAAGCTGGTCACATACAAACGGAATCTGATTCGGAATTCCGAAACGTGATTATCGATAATGTATGAAAATTCCGAACGTAAAAATACCGCATGTGTGTGGTAGGTCCTTAGATTTGTATGGATTCGGAATGATTCCGTTTCGGAATTCCGACACAGATTCCGTCTGTACCTTACTTCAAGGGGATATCGTAGCTGCGTTATGAATGTCAGTACTCAAAAACTCAACAAAACATTTAAGTTAACCTCAGCTAAGTAGAAGTAGCTATCACGTCCCAACCAGCAAAAACCATGCTTACAACAGACTCAAGACTAATATTTTTTCGCTCTTACATTGATTCTAAATCATCGTATAAGCCTGGATTTGGGCACCAATTATAAGCGTATTTGTTTTAATATCATTCTAATACCAGGCTCATTGAATGCTGTTCGCCATTATGGTAATCTTGCCAAAACTAATTTAAGCTGCTTTAGGCTAATATCGCTTTTACCTAAAAATCTTGTAAGCCTAGATAGTCTTACATTGGTCTAACGTAAGAATCTTGTAAACATCAACAAGCTCATTTGAGTTTTCGTAAGATCACACCACGGTATCGCGAAACAATTTGTGTAAGTGCAGTGCAGCGAGCGGCGTGACAATAAAAAAATTGTAAAAGTAAACAATAACAAATTAATAACTGATATTAACTGTCGTTATCATCTGGTACGTGTGTGTAGTTTGTCGGTAAGTATTCACATTGGGAATAATTATTCACTGTAAAGTAGACCCTGATTCACGCTTCAAAATTTATGCGCCTAATCAAATATTATAAATATTGATACGATCGTATCATCTTTTAATTATGTTTTCTTTTTTTATTTGTATTGATATTGCGCCATGCATATCTGCATTTTTCCAGCGCAATATAAGACTACTGTAAGATCGTTTATACTAATATTAGCATTCTGAATACCAATGGTACGGCCATGTTGAATTTTATACAAAACGATTCAATTGGCCAAATAAATCTTGCTCTTACAGTTGTGTTTCCAGAATCGATGTAAGATTAAACCACCTTATATTGATCTTGTCTATTGTATTGTAAATATATTGATCTAATATTACTCTGATATCTTACTAAACTCGGCTGTTAATCTAATTATAGCATTAAATAAGATCAGAAACAGACATACTTACAATACTCTTATGCTATGATGATATTAGTATGGCACTTTTACAATAGCATTCAGCAAGTCTATTATAAAATCAAATGCGCTTAGTGAATGGGGCTATAAGAACAGATTTTCTCAAGCGCAATGAGTCTTCGTTAACGTTATTTTAAGAGCAAGAGGCTCAAAATAGTTTTATAAAATGCTCTTATATACATATATGAGACTAAACAATAAGACTTAGTGTTCTTGAGTCTGTACTAACTTGTTTAAGACTAATATAAGAACGATGACATGTTATAAAACAATTATAAGAGCCCTGTAAGCCTACCACTCTTATAAAGTGCGCACCCTGAGACTCTTTTGCTGGTTGGGGTCCTTACCGTTCGTGTCATAGAACGAAAATTTTCTTCGTATAGTTCATAAATAACTTAAATTTCATACGCGATTTCATTTAACATGAAATATTACAGTCGTGCTAAGTGAAAAAAGTTATCCAACTTGAATGCGATATTTTCGTTGGTAGATTACTGAATCTTAATAATTTAACGTCAAGATGACTGGCGATAGCAGGGAATAATTTCTTAGGATACAAGAAAGTAATGAAAAATGGCTTGTTGAATTTTATGTGCATAGTGGATTCAGTTTGGTAATAAAAACTAAGTTTTACAATATTTCATTTTACTAGTGGTTCTGTGAGCTATCGCGTTTGTGACATTCTTTAACATTTTTTGTAATGGCTGAAATATGATTTTTTTCCATATCTCCGCCATTTTGAAAAATTTCGAAAAACTGTACCGATAAAAAACCATAATAAATATCGAACGTACACAATTGCGTAACGCACTCACTTGGCCACGATAATCGTGCGCAGTTCGTCGGTTGTAGATATAACAAACATTTTGAATTTGGCTATCGTTGCCCATAGACTATTGAACGAATGATGTCGTTTACTCTAGAGAAAAACTGCGAAACTTACGCAATCACTTCGCGATATCGCATACGCAAGTGCTTTGTAATAGGAAACAATCAAAACGAAGCACGGACGCAGCTGCGTGCATCGCATTAAACTTTTTGTTATAGACCCCCAGAATTCCACGAGAATAGGTTGAGAAATGAGAACAGTCGGACATATAAAGCCGGCCACACACAGACGGAATTCCGAACGGAATTTCGATAATGTATGAAGATTCCGTACGGAAAAATCCCGTATGTGTGTGGTAGTCCTTAGATTTGTATGGATTAGCTGCGTTTGGAATCACGTATGTACGGAATTCCGTAACGGGATTCCGTCTGTGTGTGGCCGGCCTTAAAGCAACTTTACCCAAGTCAAAACGGAGACGCTTCGCGCTCGATGTGTCAATTAAAATAAAAAAATCTCACCGTTAATCAAAGCAAACCCGTCGGAAGCGTTTGTCGATATAGTCAGGATAACACTGTATCTGTGGGCAAAGAAAACGTTAAATTAACAAAATGTTTTAAATTAGTAAAAAAAATCGAACAAAACAGAGTAACTTCGTGTAAAATATTTTATCTCTTTATCATATTATTCTCCTTGTTACTCAACAATATTGTTGTTTCCATTCAGAATAAATAACAATTTTATAACAACCAAAACAATTGAATGTCGCGCGCTTGCCAACCCTTGGCAATATTTTGAGCCAAAATTCCTTTCTAACTAGGTACTTTATGAAGTAATTAACTATAACAATAATATTTAAAAGAATCTGATAAATTAATAATAATAAATATTGATTATTTCTAAAATAATTACTGTCTCGGTTATCACAAAAATATGCAAGTATTTGTGATTAGCGCTATGACGGAATTTCAAGAACTTCCGATAATAGACTCATGACCAAAATTACTTTTTATTATAATATAACTCATCTGGTAATTAAATAATAATGTGTTTCAATGTGGAAAATAATTAAAGTAACTTAGACTGTAACCTTTAACTCGAAGTAAAAGTATTTTTTTTCCAATGTCTTAATAGCGAGCGAGTTACTTACTTATTTTTTTTCTATTTTACAATTTAAAACAAAATACACTTTAATTGACAGAAAATTATTGCCCTTAAAAGTTACTGTGTTAAACAGCTTTGACTATTAAAAATTACCTAAAAGTTATATTTGTTCAAAGAGAATGATTAAAATAAAGTATTTAAATACAGTCCTGTGTGATTTCCGTAGCTTAATTAAAGTAATTGTATACAAGAAAACGTAATGACTAATTAACATAAAACGTCATTATAACGTTAAATCTACAAAGGCTCATAATCACTTTTAACACCATTTAAATCTTAATTTCCCAAGTCATTTGAAGATCCCGTATTCAGGGGGCATAGAAAAGCACAGTTGTATGAAACATTTCTTAATGAAATAACTCATTTGTACCGATTCTTTGAAAATCCTTATAGCGACATACATTATCATTATCAAAATATTAGCAATATATTTCACAATTAAATTTATATATATATAAAATTCAAAGTCCTGACTGCAGTCAGTCAGGACTTTGAATTTTATAAATCAAATTTATATTGTCAGTCAGTACTGACTGATTGACTGACTGACTGACTGACTGACTGAGTGAGATATCAACGCACAGCCCAAACCGCTGAACCTAGAGACTTGAAATTTTGCACATAGGTTCCGTATGAGGTCTAGGGGTGCACTAAGAAAGGATTTTTCAAAACTCAACCCCCAAGGGGGTGAAACGGGGGTCCAAATGTTGTATGAAAGTCCCTCATTTTTGAAGCTAGGATCTTCAAATTTTGTGTTTAGGCTGAACATTGAAAATTAATAAATACGGGTCTCAGCGTTTTTCAAAATTCTACCCCTGAAGGGGTCAAAAAAGGGGATGAAGTTGTGTATTGAAGAAAATCCTTTATTTTCGAAGTAAAAATCGCTAAATTTATAATTTAGGCTTATGGATGGAAATCTAACGCAACGTATATTGTTATTGTTAGTATTTCAACCCCTATGGGGATAAAATGGGGGTGAAAAGGGGTAAAAATCCAAAAATAGATATGGATGTCGTTATTGGGGTTTTCTGGGATGACGATTGCAAAAATGACATTTATTTTGAAGTCCAACACGGTGGACATGATTTGACCCCTAAAGGGGTGAAAATGGGGTTCAAATTTTGTATGGAAAAATAATATAAAATAGACATTACAACTTTAAACTTCGTAGGAGCACATCTAAAAATAAATAGGCAAACATATATTTTGTAATTTTGAAAATCAACCACTTAGGGGTAAATGGGGTGAGTAAACATAAAAATCGATATGGATGTCGTTCTTGAGGTTTTATGGGATGGTGATTGCGAAAATGAGATTTATTTTAAAGTCCATCACGGTGGACATGATTTAACCCCTAAAGGGGTAAAATGGGGTTCAAATTTTGTATGGAAAAAGAATACAAAATAGACATTACAACTTTAAAATTCGTAGGAGCATGTCTAAAAATAAATAGGCAAACACATATTTTGTTATTTTGAAAATCATCCCTTAAGGTGTAATTACCCCATTTAGTAGTAAGTAAACATGAAAATCGATGTGGATGCCGTTCTTGAGGTTTCATGGGATGGTGATTGCGAAAATGACATTTATTTTGAAGTCCAACACGGTGGACATGATTGGACCTGGACATGCACATCCAGGGGACGGGGACAGGGACGGGAACGGGAACGGGAACGGGAACGGGAACGGGAACGGGAACGGGAACGGGAACGGGAACGGGAACGGGAACGGGAACGGGAACGGGAACGGGAACGGGAACGGGAACGGGAACGGGAACGGGAACGGGAACGGGAACGGGAACGGCCACGAACCCGCCTAATCACGTAAAATAGGCTGATTAGAATTTAATAAAATTAAAACATGAGGAGTTTATCGAATGTCCACGCGGACGAAGTCGCGGGCGGAAGCTAGTCATATATAAGATTGAATATTGTTTTAAATTCAAGTTATTATTCATATAATGGGAAATGTCTGAAAAAAATCCTATTAGCTGAATATTTTTTGAAGGTAGGAATAAGCTCCCTTAGTAATCGATAAACGTTTCAGAATTTTCGGTTGCGTGAAAAAACTTTATCTTTTTGACTTTTTTACCGACTTTAGAAGTACAGAAGATACCTACACTAAAATAAAAAAATTGTTTAAAAAAACAAAAAACCGACTTCAAAAACCTACCTCTTAAAACAAGAAATAATATTCAAATCACTAGAGGTAGGTTTTTTGAAGTCAGTTTTTGTTTTTTTAAACAATTGTTAATATATTCCCTATTCTTTCATTTCAGATTCAGGAAATGAAACATGATTATCAAACATACGATCTTGCCTGCTTAGATCCCCCGATCTTAGAGGCCACATACATTTCCATTAGACGAGCTACAAACGCGTTTTATTATGATAATTGCGAACGTGATTCCCAATTTCATTAACGCATTAACAGGAAAGCAATTTCAAACGAAAACAGCGCCATGTTTTTCGTTCTTAGGCAGTTCTTCGGTGGATGAAAGATTGGCATGTTGTTACATCTTACTTTTATATCTCTACATAAGAATAGAGTTGCCAATTTACTTAGCTGGTTAAGCGCGTGACTCGCTATTTTAGGCACATAACGTGGTTTCCCAGGATTTTAGCTTTTACACAATATACGAGTATTTTAGCGTGTTTCGACAACTAACGACAATTTTATTTACTATCAAAGAAAAATGGCCGGTTTTAATGTATGGGTGTGAAACTTGGACAATAACCTTGAGGGAGGAAAACCAAATCTTAGTCGCAGAACGGAGAATCCTACGAAAGATACTAGGACCAACAAGAGGCGATGACGGGGAGTGGAGGCCAAGGTTTAATCGGGAGATAGAACAGCTGGTGTCCGAGCCGAATATCATTGGGGAAATAAAAGCGGCCCGACTTCGCTGGCTGGGGCACGTAGAGAGAATGGGTGACGATCGAGCTGCCAAAAGGGCGTACCTTGGCCAACCATCTGGACAACGCCGAGTGGGTCGCCCAAGATACCGCTGGAAAGATGAAGTTGTCAAAGACCTGAAAGAGCTGGAGGTGCCCGACTGGTCTCACTTGGCACAAAACAGGAAGGAATGGCGCACTTTAATGTCGGAGGCCAAGATCCACTTCGGGTCGCTGAGCCAGCGTAGTAGTAGTATCAAAGAAAAATTGTCTCATTAAGAACGTTAGTATTTGCGGAATACGAATTTAGTGTGTACAAATAAGTGAATAAGTACACACTTAAGTGGTATTCGGCAAATATTACGTAGCCTTCCGAAGCACGGAAGAGCTCGAGATAATAATTTTTTGGTCACCCATCCCATGACCGACCCTTGCGAAAGCTGCTTTTGTTTGTGTGTATTCCATTACATACAACATTATCAGAGTATCATATTACACCATCAAACACTTCAAACGTAATCTAAATACCTGAATTTAGGTTTACCCCTTCAAGAAGGTAAGCGAGAATTTGTCAAGAATATTATAACGGTAACACGAAAGTATTGGCAAACATTTCGGATGATGGCTTATGTGCGAACGAAATTGAAGTTGTCTAAAGCAACAGGATAGGACTCTAGGTATTTTTTTAGTTTTGATTATTTATCACACGGCCCCCTAGCATCATCGGAATCACGATTATTATATCGCGTGATATAGCAGTTTATCGACACTCAACTGCCAAAATCCAGTGTCAATTGATTTGACAGTTAAACGTGATAAATCGCTATAATTATAATATCGCGTTTTGGTGGTCATGCTAAGCGTCCTCGCAGACTACAGACTTTCTATTGGCCGATAGTTAGATTTTATATATTATGAAGAGTCGACCGATACCAAATCGTTGTAATGTGCGCACCTGCATACTTCTTCATATTGATTAAAGGCCCGACCCAACTATGGCCGACAGTTTGGTCTGTAGTTTGCGGGGACTCTAAGGGTACAGGTTCTTGTATTTTTTTTGTGAAATAGCCCCCTTAGCATGACCATCGAAACACGATATGATATAGCGATTTATCACGTTTAACTGTCAAAAGACAATTTATTTTGGCAGTTGAGTGATATCATTTTGTGTTAGGGTTGTCAATGCTGGGGAGGCTAAATTCAAAGAGGTAGGTATGTGAAAATATGTTTTGTAAGTGGTGTAAAGTTAACTGCAAGAGGATGGGAAAGAAACAATGAAGTCTCCTTCAAACTGTATTGTAATAAGAAAGTCACATATAGTTGTTTACTAGCCAATTATCTAAAGTAATAAAATTTAAATTTGTATGTTTGTTTGTCCTCTATGCATTCCTAAGCCATTCATCCGATTGTGATGAAAACTTGGTGAGTTGTTCTGCTTACGTTGTGTATCGTTGTGTGGTTTCAAATTAAAAGTATTTTCTTTCTTTTTTTTCTTTCATAATAATATGACCGCGGAGATTTTTGGCTAAAAAAATGATCGTCCCTTGTGAATTTTAAAACTATTTATCCGAATTTTAATACCATTCATAAGGATGAATTATTTCCCTAAGATACACTTTTCTTGAAGATAAATCAACTTACGGAAACCTTTTTGTTCTTTCGTACATCTTTTGAAACCTTAATAATCATTACTCTGAAAAACTTTTCGTATATTCTTAACCCATAGGTAGGCACATGAAAATTAATCTGATGGCATTATAGTTAAGGAAGCTACCTCAATTTATCTCGTGCAAAAAACCTTTTATGATGGTTTAGGTTTGCTTAAGGCTATACGGGTATTCTAAAATAAAGGCTAACATAATAAAAGAGCGTCCCTGAATTCGGCCCACACACGAGTAACTGGATTAACTCCAGTTCTTCTATCTGAGCTTGGTAATTTTCCACCTCGACGGCATGGAAATATTCCTAGGTTTGATTTTGTTATCTACCTTTTAAGTTTCATCTGAACTGAAAGGATTAACGAGACACAGAAATGAGACTGCTCATTTCTGTGTGTGTTATTTTCATTCCACTGGGAATAAAAAAAATGTCTGTGCATTAGTCTCTGAGATACATCTAAGGCTATACATCGTTATTTTTTAAGTGTCTCTAAAAATGAAATGGGGATTTCAGGCCACGTAAATGAACAACTTTTACTGTGGGGCCAACCACGGAATCGCGAAAACAAATCAGCTGTTCCATACATTATAGTCGAGTCGATGTTGTACTTTTCTATGGAACAGCTGATTTTTTTTCCGAGATTCCGTGTATTAGCATCATGCACTAAACGTTGTAAATAGATCTAACTCAACAATATGATTATTTCATGATGTAACTTTTAATTTATGAGTCGGCAAAGGAAAATGCACATGTTTTATATTATGATTATGTTTAGTATTTTTGCATTTTCATTCACAATTTATTTATTTATTTATATTCATATGGCATACACAACAGATGACAGTCAACAATAGCACACAATAACAGCTAGACATGTCTTGAACCAAACTGACATCCAAACACGTGCACACACAGAAACACATGCGATGCGAAAACATTTAAATTATTACATTATTATAAATTGGTACTATAAAAGTTGCATTAATTAATATTGTTTAGTTTACATAATTATTATGGGAAAATATTGAATTAATTATTGAAATTATCACAGCGATCAGAGTTATTAATTTGACATAAATTATTGAATTATTACCTATAAAGTTAATGATTGAATTATAATTATCAAAAATATAATAGAAAATGACATCAACATAAAAAAATTTTGACGTGGGACTTAAAAACAGTATGCTTTGTAGTGTAGATATCGAGTTGCTTATCTGACTTTATTAAATCATTATTTAAATCATTATATTGCCGGCACATTCTTACTATGGGGTTATAGTACGAAGTGTTATTTTTAAATGTTTGCAAAACAAAAATGTTTTTACGTCTGTTTCTAATCAATAGTCTGGTATTAAAATTAATCATGGATAATAATTTAGGGGAATCAATAAAACCATGAATGATTTTATGTAAGTGCAAAAGGTCCTGCTGTCGCCGTCGTACATCTAAAGCAATAGTTTTAAAATGCCTGTCAGAGTATATATTTAAAACAACTTCATAAATTGAGACAATATTTTATTTACCTATGTATTCATATTAACTACCCTTTTCCTCCTTATGTAATATCAAAAGCAAAAACTGCTGAAGTGTAAGAGTAGATAAGACTTCACTCAACCGTCAAACCTTCTCAAGTATATCACGAGACATCCACATGAAATGTCCAATTTGACGTGGGGGTATAAGAGGCAATCTTTAATTCATAACATAATTTTCTCATTAAGTAATACGTTTTATATTTACGCACGAAAATCATGAGAAGGGATAATTTGACACGTGTTAATTTCACAGTCACTTGTTTTTACGTTGTTTAGCGTTTTCAAAAAGGAAGATCTTCAAACGTATTTAAAAGGAGAAACTTACTGACTTCGCAGAGCAAAAACTACATAATTATAGTATAATAATTAACGGAATATAAACTTAAAATGTTGCAAAAGAATCCCGTTTATGATGTTGGTGAGGAAAAAGAAAGAAATCTTTGGAAATTCCTGGCTGCTAGTTTAATAAACATTTGGCCATTGAGAAACTTAGGAAAAAAGAAACGCTTAAATTGGTTGTAATAAAAGGTGCGATTAAACACCCAATTAATTTGATCGGATCCATTAAAAACCCTTGTTCCAGCTTCCGTGGCCACCGAACGATTTCACTGATCCGAAATGCGGTGACATTCGCCTGAGTGGACAGCCTCATGGATCGGTGGGTCTTACAAGCCATCCGACATCCGCAGTCCCTACGCGCGAATGAATGTCAAGTTCAATGTACAGGGTGAAATCGAAAACAGTCGACAAATTAAGTGGTGTGGTTTAGACCACTGAACAACTTTGGACCAACTTAAGGCCTTAAGATTCGTCAAATCCCAATATTTAATTCAAATTATTGAATGATTACGCGCGTGAAGCTATCATGGAAAAAATATATAATGTACTTGAAATAATACACAATAGATTTAATTGAAAACATTTCTCAAAATTTTACCAACTTTGATGTAAAAAAAATATTCCGTGGACCCTGTTTCTGGTCTTATTTGCAAAATTTCTCGGAAACAGACAAACAGAACATTCGTTTAAGTTAAGACCAACCATAAAAATCGGCTATGTTAATACCTTCAATCATAATTGAACAGATATTTTTCTAACTTACTTGAAAGCGAAGAAAAGTAATAAAAACATGTCAAAATTGAGAATTCGGTGCTAGTTCTCAACGCAACCGCCCCGTTGGAACGCGCACTGATTTGAACCCAAAGTGAGTAGAGTTACGTTCGATTTCACTCCATCACGGATCGACCCGTTCGGATTGACGCATGTTAAGGCCATAATCAGAACAAAAAATAATCAGCTGCTCCACACATTTTGGTCGAGTAGATATTGAGTTGTAAATGTTGAGTTTCTATGGAATAGCTGATTATTTTTTGCTCTGATTATGACCAACTTGTTGTTCTTTGATCGTCTAAACCACACCACAAAATTTTTCGACCGTTCAAAAAATCACCCTATAGATGGGGACGTATATATATTAAACATTCGGCAGGGACATTGGAGAACAGGAAACTCCTTTTTGTGTGTGAGGGAAAGTTCTACTTATACCTTTCATAGAAACAAGCAATTTCGATGTGTTTAAAAACAAAGTAAACTAGTAGAAGTTGTCAGAGGTATTCATGATTTACTTTTGTTAAAGTCTCACGACTAAGAATAAGAGATAGCTATAATTAATTAGGTACGTTTTACGATGTAAAGATTAATTTAAAATATTATAGATTTTTATATACTCGTATAAGTTAGACTTGACAATAAACCGATTTATACAACATTAAATAATATACAAGAAAAACACGACTGGCACCAGATCATTATTCTCGAACAGGAATCGAACCCGCGACCTTTGGATGACATTATGAATGATTTGAATTATATGCCTCCGACTACATGTTTTTATGACATGTTACATACAAACAAACAAACTTACTTACTTACAAGATACGCGCGAAAAACATAACCTTCTTGCAGTCGGGTAAAAAGCAGCCTATGGCCAGGGGGGTATCACTCCGCGCTTAAACTTTTATATTAGCCTACTGCTCTTGGCCCACTCCAAGAGGGCCATTGTCGAGGGATATCACCGCGCCGACCGAAACGCGCGGCGCCGGCGTGTGCAAGCGACGAGAGCGCAGCGCGTGAACGTCACCAAACGAAACGAGTCAGTCAAGCGCCGAATGCGAAACTGCATGCACTTCGTTTTTGATACTTAATTACTAACGTACTTACCAAATAAATAAATACTTAATTACTACCTACCTACCAAAGTTTATTGTATTTTTTGTATACATATTTACATACTTAGTTGTATCGAAGTTCGAAATATGGTACCAGTAAAGAAAAAAGCTAAAAAATACTTATTTTTTTTCACCCATCCCATAACCGACCCTTGCAAAAGTTGCTTAACCTCCGCAATCGTTGGGCCAGGCGCTATACCATTGCGCCATCGAGCTTCTCTAACTACTTAGAAATACTTATTATTTATGCTCTTTAAATATGCTCAGCTCACCCATTAGGTAGATTTATTTTATTTTATAAGTAGGTACCTATTAGTAATTTCATTGTTTATTCATGGGCATAACAAATGTTTTCTATGATATCAGTAACTAGCGAGTAGCAACCCCGAAATGTGTCGGTTGAGACAGAGCTATGCGACAGAAAGAGACGCCTCTCTTTCTTCTTCGTAGGTGCATATAATTTTATCCACGCAGCGTTGTGCAGTTTGAAATTGTACTTTATTGCCGTGCAGCGAGAGTAGCTTATTATTTGATGGTCCTCGCGGGGACCGACTTCTGTACGTTAGTACTATTATATATTCTGTGCTATGGCCTTCATCAAGGTCCCATCTATAACCGTACCACGTCAAAATCTGTACAGGCGGTCTAGGCGTTAAAACGTATCAGACAGAGTTACTTTCAAATTTATAAAATTAGTATGGATTTACAGCTACGATCAATAATAAGTGATTTATATAAAGGACATAATCCATTTTGGTCCAAATGTAAAAGTGCCGGGAAAAAAGCAAAAGTGCTTTATTCTGATAGATTCTGTACACCTAAGCATTTCTTATTATTGCATCGAAGCTGTAGCACCGCTGTACTTGATTTTAATTGAGTTCAAAAAGTCTTGTCTTTTTATACATTTTAGCACAAATGTTAAAAAGTCGGCCAAAAAGAAAAATCTGATAGATTTTGTCCGCCTTAGTATTTCTTATTATTGCACCGAAGCTGTAGCACCGCTGTACTTGATTTTAATTGAGTTCAAAAGTCTGTCTTTCCATACATTTTGACACAAATGTGAAGCGTTACTACAGCTTCAGTGCCATAATAAAAAATGCTTAGGTGGACAAAATCTATCACAATAAAGCACTTTTATCTCTTGGCCGGCACTTTCATATTTGGACCAAAAATGTATGAAACATGGATGATGTCCTTTATAGTAAATACAATACCTAACTATATTTTGTGACAAATTGCCAGATATTTTTTTATATTGCGACTCAAGATTTCTGCAAATAATTTTTATACAAATAATTATACGAATAAATAACTTTCTGTGCCATTATACTGATGTCTATGGTATCATGAAATTTGTTCGGTGACCTCTCTTATGTGTACTGGACCCCAAGAATTCCAATTTCCGCCGGATACAAATGTGGCGAGAGAATGTGTGGGGCATTTTAATTAATTGCTTATTACGTCATTTAATTTGATGACAGTTATTATGTATATTTAAAGCAGAATTTGTAAATACTCGTCGTTATGAGACTGCCTATGATTAGGTAAAGGACGTTTCATTACATAAAACGGTGAAGGGTTATATCATTTTATATTTTTTTAATAACAATGCTTGTATTTTGGTAACATTTTATAATATCAATGGTTAACACGGAAAAAATATTATTGAATTTTTAGATTTTAGGCATTCACAATGCTATTTTTTTATATTAAGATAATTATTTATATCAGTATTAGAAAAATATTAGACAAAATCGACTCACCCGTAGCACCTCAGACGGGATGCCCAGCCTGCCTAGCATGACCGATTTATATCGCGTGATATAGCATTTTATCGACACTCAACTGTCAAACTCCTTTGTCTTTTTGACAGTTAAACGTGATAAAACGCTATCTCACGCGATATAAATCGGTCATGCTAGGGGGGCTGAGGTGCTACGGGTGAGTCGATTTTTTTTAGTATTTTTTCTAAAACTTATATAAATTATCTTACCTGAACAAAAATCTTAATAGTATGGTTCCACAATAAACAAACTTTCAGCATAAAAACTGTCATGGACTTTTTGAGTTTGATATCGTTTTTACTTTCTAAGGGCATTCACAGAAGAAAACTATTTTCTTTCTGTCCCACGTACATTCTGTATTCGAACTTACAACATCAAGACTGTAGCATTCCAGTTAAAGCTATATAAAAAGTATCACACCTCTATCATTACAGATACTTTACGGGTGCGCCGGTGTCACACGGAAACACTGTTCAACAACCTACGGTCATATAAGTTGACGACATTATCATTATAGTCAAGTTTCTTGTGCGTTCCCGTTTAGAGTCAGAAAATTACACATTCCTGTAGCAAAATAGGGATAACAAAAAGTTTGTTACCGCAACTTAGAATCCAGTGTTATTCCTGTCAGTAAGGTACCCTAGTACGAACGTCTATCGTTAAAAAAATTGAGCGTTAAATTTGTACAGTTGCCAGTGTAATCTACCGCTGGAAAGGGAAATCAAATTTCCCATAGACAATTATTACTCTATCGAATAATTTTACGCGATGATTTTCATGGAACCAAAGTTGTGTGATGATTGAAATCATAATAAACAGTATAGATAGATTAAAACATTGTAATTAGTTATATTAAATTTTAGATTGTAATGCATTCACAATGCTATTTTAATATTATGTTAAATAATACACTATTTCACTTTTCATACCTACTTTGTTATTACTTCCACGCGAGTTAATGTAATAGCTAGAAAATTAATTTATTTTCATGTAAGGTATGATTTCATGGTTGTTCAGTAGATATTTTTTTATTAAAATTAAAACACATTAAATGGCACATTCCGTATACATTAACTTTAACTACTTTTAAGTCTTTTTCTATTTCATATTATTGTTAGAAGATGAAGACAATTAGGATGAAGTAATAAGCCACCAAACCTATTATTATTATTGTTGTACACTTTACTTGTAGTTCACGTGTCAAAAGTGACTCGTGGGGATATAGATACAATACGTAGAGGCCATTAGAAGCGCCTTTTACCTAATATGCGTGTGGTAAACCTGCTGAATATAATATCGGACCACATTAGATTGATTAAGCTCAGAGACTATCCCCATAGCAACTGCACATGAACTATTGCAACTACTGGCCAGGGACTACTGGTCTATTGTCCATCAGCCATTTTTGATGTCCTCACTGCTGGTGCACAGGCCTTCCTTATGGGTGGTAAGGAGGATGGGCCATAACCCACCACGCGGGCCCAATGCGGATTGATGGGTGTTATCGACTGCAAATGCAGCCGGGAGAAAATACATTTTTAGTCACCCATCTCATGACCGACCCTTGCGAACGTTGCTTAACTTCCGCAATCGCTGGGCCAGGCGCTAAACCACTGCGCCACCGAGCTAACTGGTCTATTGGATTGTGGTTTTTATTATTATTATGTATAATATTATTACTATGCATAATATTATTATTATTTATTTTTACATAGGTAATATAATAACTCTAAAAATATTTAAAAAAATTGTTAAATAATTTGTACGTTAATTAATCATATCCATTTTAAGTGCCTGTTCGTAAAAATACCTATTTATATTTTAGTATACGTTGTGTAGTCATACGCAATAATCATCGTGACTGTTCTACGCGCGTTTGTCGCGTCAAAAATAAAACAGTCTAAACGAGCGACGCAAGCGCATCGTAACAGCGAGTCCTTGGCTGGAGTCACGGTGATTCATGTTACTATTTCTTAATTTTCTAAGAATAAATTCAAAACTGCATTAAATGACGCATAGAGCAGCAATTTAGAGGGCAATGAACTGGCGATCTTGTCAAATATAAATAGTTTAATTTTAATGGTGTGACAGTTCAATGGTTTTTGCATGTTTTTCTAATGTTAGTGAAAATATTTGAGTAGAGCTTTTCGCATTGCGTCTCGAGAACACAGAAATATCGTGTATTGTGAACGACACCACTGGACGACACCACTTGGGTGTCGTTTACAATTTTTTTAACCACTCCACTGCAGACTAGTGATGTGTGACATGTTATATCATGATCTTACGAATGATAAATACTTAATTGATATCGATAAATGCAAGTTTAGAATTAGAAAATCACTACGTTACGTGGTGTGGTTACCAAAACAATATTATACTTTGTAATAAGAATATCAATATGAGATAATAATAATTACCTAGTATTTAGAAGAAAAAAATGGATATAAAAACACCAATAAGGGTATTGAAGGTAAACTACCTTTAAAAATTAGAAATATACCCTTTTGGTAATGAAGTGATAAAATAAATAGATAGAAGAAGTGAATGGTTATTTAATCCCATCTTACGTAAAGGGTTATAGTGTTACATTGAAGGCGATTAATGGACTTAATTCTAGCCAATGTCGATAATCTCTTAAGTTGCTGAATCCTTAGAAAGGGTTAGCAAATACTAAGCAAGATCTCGAAGATACCTCACTAAGCCTTTTACGATTACAATGAAATAGACCCTTTGTATTTTGTTCATACAGGGTAATTTTTTCACCCTCAAAATTTAAAGAATGTGTTTGGTCTATGAAACTGAGCAGCTTTCTCAAAAAACATTGGGCCACTTATGTAAAAAAAATACTATCCATACAAATCAAAGAGATCACGTGATCAGTTAAGTATGGATGACCTAAATTTTGTAGTGCATTTTGACACATGTTTCTTGGAGTGTTCAGTTTCATGGACTGAACACATCGGTAAAGTTTGAAGAGTGAATAAAAATTACCCAGTATACGTCATTTTGTAAGTAGTAGTTTATCAAGCAAGATATACTGGAAAATGAGGACAATAGATATTCCATTGTTATCCGGCCGCATGCGGCCGCTTGGGTTTTAGTGAATTCAACATCAACGGAGTGTTCTACTAATGAAACTAAATAGTTTTACCAAATAACCATTGATCGAAATACGGCTGCTTCAGGGGTAGGCTTCACCGGATGAAGCTCGCGGACGTGGGGTCCTGCTACTGTGGGGAGTGCGAGGTAGAGCACGCACACCACGCTCTGTGGGAGTGCAAGCTCTACTGGGAGGAGCGTAGGGAATTATTAGATAAGGTGAAAGTGCTCGAGGTTGGACCGGTTTACTACGGCGATCTCGTAGGATCGGAGGCGAACTTCAGGCGGCTACGGGAATTCGCGCGTAAGTGGCACGGGATTTGGAGTGGACTCGAGAGGAGGTGAAGAGAGAAGAACCGAGGCGAAGAAAGAAGAAACGGAGCCGGAGCGGTACTGCCACTTCGTGGTGGGCACGAGGCGACCTGGGAGGCACCGAAGGCGTTTTTCATGTACGTCCGCCTCAGAAAGGGGAGAGGGACCATAGGGACAAAGGAGACAGATTTAGAAAAGATTTGTAGGGAGTCAAGAAAGTGCGCGCGGTGGAGGCCATCCCGCTGCTTCGACCTGCATAACCTAGATGTTCGCCAGGTCATGGTAGGTTGGTGGGTTTGACCGAAATACGATAAAAAGTTTTGGACCTTCCATTCCAATGGTTTATAGTAATAATGGGAACGTACCCATACTACGTGACAAGTTAAGGGAGGGGGGGGTCTTTAAAATACCACGCTTGTCACAGGGGAGGGGGAGGGGGTCTGGTATTTGTCTCGTAGTCAATATCCTCTATGAAAATCTGGTTCTTTTTAACAGACTTCATCAAAAGGAGGTAAGTTTTCAGTTTGTATGTATGTATGTTTCTCCGCGATTATCTCACGTTTGGCTGAGCCGATTTTTCTACCTAAATAATATACCTACACTACCTAATGCAGAAGGTACTTACACTAAAAATAAAAAAAATGTTTAAAAAACAAAAAACCGACTTCAAAAAACCTGCCTCTAAAAAATGGAAGAAATAATATACAAATCATTAGATACGCATTATCATTGTAATAATAAAACACGTCAATTGAAGTCGGGTGGGGCTTTTAGAATAAAAAAAGGAAGATGTTCTCCAGCCCCACCCGACTTTAATAGACGTGTTTTATTATAACAATGATAATGCGTATCTAATGATTTGTATATTATTTTTTCCTTTTTTTAGAGGCAGGTTTTTTGAAGTCGGTTTTTTGTTTTTTAAACAATTTTTTTCGAGCTGTATTCAAATAAGGCGCGTGGCGAAAATTTTCTACTTCTTTAAGTATACATTTTTTTACTTGTAATTTTGTATGTAAAATTATGGGACACACTCTTGGCGTTACGTGGCAAGCGCCGTACTAATAAAAAGGCAAATATGAGCATTTTTTTTTTTAATTTCTGTTAAAAATGATATAAAACCATTATCTTTGAAATACTACGTGAAAACTAGGCAGAGGGGGGGGGTCTTAACATATACTACGGGTGGTCACCAAGGGGTGGAGGGGGGTCAAAAATTGAAAAAAATGGGTTACATAGTATGGGTATATACTCTTAAACCAGCCAGCTAAAACATTCTATTTGTGTGGGAAAGTAAAAAAAAATGTAGTTTCTCGACCCAGCTGTTTCTTTGGCAAAAATTTTCAGTTTCATTGGTAGAACACTCCCTAAAGTTAATTAAAACGACTACAAAATGACGGTGTATATTTTGTTTAACCACTGGTAAAACAAAATAAACTTCAGACACAGAGCTTCCAGTCTTTCAGGTTGAAACTTTCATGTTGGTTTGAATAAAGCTTTACTTTCCCTAATTTGTTTTAACGTCAGATCTGACGAGAGTCAGATGTCTGAATGGTTAAACTAGTTCCGAAGAGCTAGGGAAAGTTCTTTGCAGTTATGAGAGCGCGGCGAATGCAAATGTCCTTGATGTAGGGCTGGTGTGGTGGGAGTTATCTTTAGCAAAAATAAGGTGGCTGATAAATAAAGTGTCACATAATGTGGAATACTGTTATTGTTATGTTATTCGTAATCTGCAAATTACAGCACAATTTGGCTAGCCATCTTAAGTGCCTCGTTTATCTTCTAGGTGGTTGTGTAGCACCATCTTTGTGATTTCCTTTATTTTTTTCTAAGTTATATTTGTAGCAAAGTAGTGGCTAGACTAAGTTTGCCGTGCACGCACACATAGACAATACGTAAATACAATCTCAGATCAATTTGGGCTATTTTAGAAGATTTTGTAACGACGACAAGAAAACAAATGACCGACCGACCAAGCCGTGGTCACATCAACTTGCCACACCAGTACAGTATGACTACGGGGGTTTTTACCAGTAGTCACACCACAAATAGCTAACTCACTTCGCTTTTATTTAAGTTGAAAAGTACCAACCCTATTTAATACGAATATTCAGAAAAGCAATGTTTCCTTCTAGATTATACGCGACTTCATCCCACCCGAGGTCTTTTGTAATTAAGCTATTAGAAGTTTTCTTTTTACGCGCTACATTCTTGTTTAGTTCTGGATAAAGGTTAATTATTTTCTTCATTTTTATATCTAATCTGCGGTAGAAGTTATTTGCGACCTCAATGTGGTTTATTCTTTTGTACTTAAGGAAAATTATAATTATAATTTATTTTAGTTGGTAGATTAATTAAGTAGAGGTAATTAGTAAGCAATTTTTTTGTGAAAGAAGAAATCAAAGTGGATTGATTTTATTTTTCCATTAGATGGGAATTATTAATCGAGCGACTATTAATCGGATACTTAAATACTAAAACGAGTAGCGATTATTATGTTTGCAGCAAATAATTGTGAATTACTTATACTAAAATACGTTAACGAGCAGCTAAATGTGGGAAATAAATAAACATGGAAAATGAATTACTAAAAAGCTAATGCAACGAACCAGCCATCTTATATTGTAATAAAAACTAATAACAACTTAAGCACATAAACGAAAGTCGAATCTCTCGAGTAAACATAAAACTTCAAAGTCGAAATAGTTAATTTGTTTCAAACCATACTTATATAAGCTAAGGAAAATTAAGTTTCGCTAGAGATCCTCTTAGTTTAACATTTCAAGAGCTCATGCTCTCTAACTTGTGACAAAAAGCGTATATAGAGAGCTTAATTTCATAACTTGTACACTTTAGATAAAGTCTTAGTTAGACATGAATTTTGGTTTACCTAGTTATAAGTTTACTAAAACTTATAAACTTGTAGCAATTAGGTATGTACAAAAAATTATTAGATATTAATCATCAACCATTTTTAACGTCGCAACTGCTGGCATGGGCGTACCGAGCGGGGCACTGGATTTTGTTTAACTCCAAGTAACTATCAATTGTTATCTTATTTGCCATACAATATATTTGATTTACAATAAATATGCCCCCCCAGGGGGCTATACCATAGATTCCCCCCCCCCCCTGACCCAGAACCTGGGTACGCCCATGACTGCTGGAGTACAGGGCTTCCTTGTGGGTGGATAAGGAGAATGGGCCTTAGCCAACCACACAAGCCCAATGCGGATTGGTGGGTGTAACGACTGAGTGCAAATTACAATCGGGACCAAGGGCTTAGTGCCTCACGAAGCACGGAGGAACTCGAGATAATCACTTTTTCACACCCATCAACCTCCGTTCCGTACGAAGTGCACGCACTTACATTCATTAACACAGTATTATTACTATTATTATCTATACATATAAAATTCTAAATTGACTGACTGATTCACTGATTCACTAATTCATTGATTCATTGTTGGGATAGGCGTGGAGCACTGGAGCCCTAATGACTGAAGGTAGAGACACCATTTTTTGAGGGTAGATTCCTTTCATGATTTAGATGAGCACTAAGAAAGTATTTTAGAAAATTCCCGTTATACAGGGTGTTACATGTTGTTTAAGTTTGTATGAGAATTTGTATAGGGTTGAAGTAGAGACACCATTTTTGGAGGGTAGATACCTTTCATGGTGTAGGTGAGCACTAAGAAAGGGTTTTGGAAAATTCCCGCTATACAAGGTGCTACAGAGTGTTCCAGTTTGTACATATTTTTTTATGGGAAAATTTAAATGTGTGAAATGAGGTCTACTGATAAATACCTAGGTATATTGGTAATCCGTGACTTTCAAAATAAATGCACAACTATCTTAATCACGCAAACGAAGTCGCGGGCAAAAGCTAGTGATCTAATATAATAATAGAACTGTTTCTCTGTTATGTAAAAAAGGTACCTACCCAATCAAACAGCAATCCCAAACTCATATGGGTTTACAACACGTGATCGATCTCTATCGAAATCACGAAATCATTAATTTTGCTTAATCGTTTATTTCTATACAGTTCGCATGTTACCTTCCAATTCCAAATACACGTGGTGAATAACATGTGCCAAGCCTGGGGTCAATGAACTGCTGAAATAAACAATACAGGGTAATTTGTAAGATTAGTCATCTCAGTACTGATTACGTGATGCATAAGAAACGATATATACAATATTTTAGGTAACTTTCAAAATGCGAACTGTGAATTAGCAAGATGTTGTCAAAAAAACTTTTTGACCGTGTTTTAGGTAGTAACCATTATTGCATAGTAAACTTTGGAGTTCACCAACACTTAATAACCGTCTATTTTTGACGTTATAGTGCCAAAAAAAACAGATTGTTAAAAAATAATCGGTAGTTTAAGTATTCTAAGTTTTACAACCAGTTTTCTAATTTACTATTATTTTTAGTATTTATTAATACTTAATAATAGGAGCTCAGTTGCGCAGTGGTTTAGCGCCAGGCCCTGCAATTGCGGAGGTTAAGCAACTCCCGCAAAGGTCGATCATGGGATAGGTGACCAAACATTTATTATCTTGAGTTTCTCACACGTTAAGCCGTTGGTCCTGGCTGAATTTGCAGTTGTTAACACCACCGCAATGGGCCTGCTTGGTGGGTTATGGCCCATCCTAAAGAGGATGGGCCTTTCTTTTGGGTGTATAAAGATACAACTATAAGAAAGGCCTGTGCCCCAGCAGTGGGGTTAAAAACGGCTGATATCGAATACATTGCTATGTGATTGTGACGTAAGCTTTATATTTTAGTTCCATTACATCTGTATCGGATCTAAGCATTCCTTTAAAATCTTTGGACATTTTATAAGTACTTACAATGTTGCTCAGTAATTTCAAAAAGCAAGATATATCCACAGTTTTAATTTAAAAGGGAATGTGAAACGTTTTCCCTCCGCAAAAATGTCCGTCTAACGCTATATCCATTTAGTGTACACTCTTAATATAAAATGTTTTAGTCTGGACTACAGTAATTGTTCTACTCAACCGTTCTCGCAATTCGTCGACAGGGTTTTATTTCGTTGTGAAAAATGTTGAGTTCTTTTGTTATGTCAACGCATCTTTTGTAAAGAAAATCTTTGTAATATTTCATACTGATGGTCGGTGTCTACTGGAAACAATATCTTTTGTTTTGAGATTTGGGCTAAGAGTAAGTTTTTCAAATTATATACCTATTCAGTATGATAACACATTCATAAAAAAAACTTTGTTTTTATACGCGTAATGTCAGAAACCCAATGCATGCGGTCCCTACCGAACGTCTGACTTAACAAGGTAAAAAAATGTACATAGTTTTGGCTACTGCATAGACTTTTAGTTTAATAATAGCCCCAAGCACTATGCAAGATACGGTGGATTATTTTAATGAATACGACTCTTTGTTCTATTCTCAGTAAGGGCTATTTGAATAAGAAAGTGGAACTTTCGTTGGGTTATTTTCTTTAGTAATTGAATTGGATGGATGAGGGTTAAGACTTTACTGAATCTTAGAACGGTGAAATTATTAAATTATTCGATTTAAATAAAAAAAATGGTATAATATAATTTAGTACGGAGTAAACAGGCTCTACAACACAACTAATGTCAATGTTTACAAAAATACAATAGGTACAAACTGATCTTTCACATGATGGGGTCAGAAATATTCAAATCTCAGGTTATCCTCTAAAATAAAAACCATGCTTTTTTACAGAGGTAAAAAAGCATGGTTTTTATTATAGAGATAATGAGATCCAATACGCGATGCCAGTATACCAATGGAATTAAACCACAATTATCAAAGAAGATAATTAAAGTCAAATGTTGTATAAAATTATCGCAAGCAGATTAATCAAGATTTATCAAAGAAATTATAAGGGAAATCTTAATTAGAGAGCAAAATCTTGATAATCCAAATTGGAGGGTAACCGTACACCGTACACGCCCAACCATTCCGTTCAGTTGTCGTGTTTTTGCAATCACAATTTCATAACAGTTAAATTTTTACAGGCCACAATACTGACTTGTAATATTATTATCGTTAATACAGCCCACCGTTTTACCATTGAAATGGTTAACAGATTCAAATCGCCTGAGACGTATTTTTGGCCATATCTCCGAGGATTTAGAAAAGCTCAACCAAAATCGGAACATAAGCGCTGACCTAACCTACTGATTGATTGTGTAATGGCTTTCAATATGGCAATGTATCACCATCACTGAGTCATTGAAGTAATTTATATTGCCGCAGCCAGGCTGTAGAAGTGGCTGTGCTGTGCAGCTGTATGTCTATAAGTCTAAATGGCGTTAACGATAGGTGCTGGAGTTTATATAATTAGGAAGTCAGGAGCTTTAAATGTAATGTATTTTTCCCAATATCATCACACCAAATCGAGCGCCTCAAGAACCAATCAAATACTCAAAGTCCCCTGTTCTGGACAAGTTTCCATGTGACTGCCTCCGTTTCTGTCAGTCCCCTGGGTATCGGTACCCTTCCGCCAAGGATGGCAGGGTAATGAGATGAGATAAGTGAACACTCTGATTTCCCTGGCGAACGCGCTAAATTATACTTGATTGAGAGTTTTCGAAGGTTGTCCGGAACATTGACACGCGCGAAACGTTGTTAAGATGGCTGAAAGCCTATTATCCTTATTATTTAGTCTTAAACTATTTCAAGGATGTACTTAGTATAGCGGATATCTATTGATATTTCAAGAGTCTCTACCTCCAAACTTTTTGTACTCTTTTCACAAGCTCCAGATAGCACTATCTTTGGAACAGACTTTAAAGCGATCATCAGTGAATTTATCAATTTGTGACACAGACACATTAGGCCCATACCCTTTGAACTTCTTATGTGAAACATTAGTGTTCGTACAGGGATAGGATTTTACACATAATTATAGACATATTATAGCAGTCATACTGTACCACAAGCCTAAAGGAAAGTGAGACTGCACTGTAGCAACTACAATTTTATTATTAACAGCTTAAACTAAAACGGTTATAAACACGTTAAATTCTTAATGTAGATGTAGAGAAACCTCTATAAAAAGCTGTTTCGTTCCGTGACATGAAAAATATTTTCACACAATATTAAATAACACAGAGAAAACCTTTTTTAACATAGCGTAGGTGGGGTGTGGGCGTCTGTGGTTTCAACGTAATGTAAGACCAAAATCACTCTAGAATTCTCTAAGAATTTTCCATTTTCATTTTTACTTCAAATCCGTTTGATAATATTTTGAACCAAAAATTCGTGTGAACTTTTTGTGGCCAGAAATAATAAGGTTATTTTAAAACCCGGCTTCGCAATTTGATTGGATTTAATATAACTCAGAGAAAGTCTTCCTTTTAAACCTTTTTTTAATACCTTTTTAAATCATTTACACATCAACCGAGGTCTGTAAATATTCCTATACTAATCCACTTTGCTTATAAAGGTACCAAGTGTTTCGAGCTTAAACGGTTTCCAGAATAAAATAAGAGAACCAGTCCTTGTTTTAAACAGAGCGTTCAGACTTGAATGCAGTTTTCAGGGTTACCCCAAGTACTTTTGTTCAAAACGGAGCAGTTCCCTGAAGCAATCATGGCGGATGCTCGCTTACTCGCTTTTATCTCGAAACGAGCGGACGAACCACCCGAGGCGAGCCATCCGTCTCGAGCTGATAAAACCAATGTTTCATCCAAACTATCATTTTTACAGCTTTCACAGCTTCAATTTGGTTTTACGGCTTACTTTTGCGCCTATAAAACAAATCATGCAGTTTACGACTGAGTTGTTTGGATGCCAGAGGGGTTAAGCATAATATTGATATATGAAGCTTTTGGAATTAGCATTGAGAATAATAATTATTTGGTTAGTTAGACAATAATTGACCAGGGTTGTGTTTGAGATTCTATACAGTTTGAATTAATACTTAATATTAATCCATTGTCCGTTGAAAGCCGGATTAAAACTACAACTTTAGAGATATATATTTATTGTTTTTTTTAGGCATTCACAATGTTTTTTTTATATTAAGAGAATTAAGTGAGTGAGTGAGCGAGAGTAAGGTGAGGCGATTTTTACTATTAAATTAATTCTCTTTGCCACTTGAAGTATTTTCTCTGAGCCAGACGTCGTACTACGATCTTACTTAGGAACTTCTTAAAATACTAAACTTCGCAAACGTGCCTCCTTGATGGTTTTCCTTGATGTCATACTTATCAGTGCGTTTTCGCTCTTTCATTTCCTATGATAACCATTACATTTTTATTTTCAATTGAGAATAAATTTTAATTGAAAGCCAGCACATAAGTGTGGTAAGCACTGGTTAGATTTAAAAAAATAATTACACAATGTAGTCGCAACCCTACTAAGGACGAATTCTGACGCTTCAATATTTAAAATAAAAGCTGAAAATTGTGCGGAGCATAACATAATAATTTATGCATTCTCATAGTGGACTGCCATCGCTGTAAGTCATTTAGCCCTATGGAATTTAATATTTGGTGCCTCTTGCAGTACTAAATCATTATACAGTTAGAGTGCGTGATGGCTGGAATTTTTGAATTCCTACTAAATAAGTAGTATGCTATTATATTCATACTATAAAATGGTTTAAAGATAAGAAATTAAATATATTCGATACGAGAAGTTTCAAGACTCTACACATTAAGAGACTCTCAACAAGCAGTTTCATGGAAAAAATAATAAAAAAAATACGTTAGGGTGTACGATAATGGTACGGTGTAATAACGAATAAAAGATAATTATTAATTGGTACGAGTGCTAGCTTTCAATCAATTAATCGGCAGAAAAACTATTTTGTTGGTTTGTTGATATTGATTGAGGACCATCTTCCGTCAGATGAAATAAATATCCCACTACGCGCAGTACTTGCTGGAATCTACTTCGAAGATTTCATCACATTTAATAAGTTCGTCTTTGTAACATGGCGTCTGCAAACTTCACGGTCACATTATGAGCTTTAAAACTTTCGGCTCGGTTGAATCATCTCATTAGAACAGTAAAGTATCGAGTAACATTCGTAAATATACCGAACAGAGCGCTTATTTACAAACAACTTTGCCCCGCGAATGTCAGACGAAAATCGAGCAGCATCAAAGGCGCGTTCAGGTGTCGCATTTCAGGGTTACTACCGTGTACCATGCTCGCTCATGTTATTTTATAGTTCGGTTACCAACACATCGTTTGGTGATTGTATTTACAACAGGTGATTGATACACTTAATTTGAAGGGTAGAATGACAGCTTTATTTACATTACTATTCAGAGCTTTGTATGAATCTAGAACCTTAGCGCCAATACATCTAAAATGATGGTAAAGTATGGTTAAGATCCATTGACAAAATTTCAACAACGCGGGTATTGTTGAAATTGTGCTGAATGATGTAATCAATTGTATTTATTCAATATACGTCTGTATTTTAAACTGTTCGTGTGATAAAATAATGTTACATTACCTTTGTAAGTATTAATTTTTAAGTTAATTCTCTTGAGGAATAAAAATGTTTAACCACAAAGTTGCTTTAAAATGCTTGGATGTCAGTTATTGTTATAGGCGGCCACATTGATTTACAACTTGTTTTTACTCCAACAACAGCAGGTATATTCAATGTTAATTCGAGGTAATAAATACTTGATTCTTTATAGAAATGCCATCTATTGAATATATGTACGTGTTACGTCTTTTATTAAAGGTAAATTAGTCAAAGCACACTAACTGAACGGGTCTAAACCTAATTTGAGAGCACGCGCCGCGCCGTCGCCGCCCGCCCGCGCACGCAGCAGATCGTATCGGAGCGAGAGCATGCGCACATCCGGCAGTCGCCCTTCTGTGCCCTATAGAGAGCCAATTAGTTTAAATTCTTTTAATAAAGCAACCGTGTAATTAATTGAGATAAATTGAAAACTAGATAAGTTTTTTTTATTATAGGAAAAACAACTGATTTTTTTTTATTTTTTTTAATCAATGTTGACTCATGTTTACAATTAGATCTTTTTCTTCAACCTCGATCACTTTTTTATTTCGTAAAAACCAGGATGTGATGTGATACAGATTAAAGATAAGTGTAGGGTAAGGTAAGAATAAAGGAAATTAAGTAGAGTTTACTGTTTCTTCATACGTATATACATGTAAAAATCGAAAATACATTTATTTCGCACATTTTACTACAAAAATATCATTTTAAATAAACAAATAAACAATTACAGCTTCTGTATGTGCACACATTTATTTTTTTTATTTTAAATTGCCATAGAAAAACATATTGTTAAAAATTGATTTTTTGATTTTTTTTCTATGTTAGTCACCGATCACGGAGGTCCAACATATATATTTGTTATACACATAAAAGGTACTAAAACCTGAGATAGATTTCTTTTGCGCCGGAGCTCACACATTTTGCGCATTCGCCTTTCAACCTAGCTATCTAGGTCGAAGGGAAATATAAAATTTAGTGCCCCAAGAGTCAGAATCGTGTACGAATTTCCGCCCCCGGCATATAAACAAAAGCTCATATAAAGCTAATTGCAAAACATTATGGTGTCAGTGCGAGTTTAGCAGCTACTTGCTTGACCTGGCCTGAGCTGCGTGGGACTAGGTCACAGGAACTAGGTTACCCCCAACCCCCCACATACGTACGAGCTCGTTCAACATCAGTTCCAAATTGAAACGCGATTCAATTTCCCACTACATTTTATATCACATAATTTCATGTATTAATCTAATTATTTTGTAAATAGGTATCTAGACCTGTTATTGTATTCTTTTATCTACACCCATGCTTTAAATCCTCTGTAAGGGTTCTGAAACTGAGAGCTGGCCCTGCAGCGCCGCGCGGGCACGCGCGATGCGTTGAATTATGAAATTCAGTACAACATTAAAACACTCTTGCGGATGACATAATGACGAGGAGGGGGCGGAAAGTAAAAGACAAATCAAAGTCAAAACAAAAAAAAGGTGTAGGTAGATAAATATCATGGGTGTTTCTAATCCAATGTATTAAAATATTGTTTTCACTCCTCTTGCTCAAAAAGTGCGTCATTGTAACGTACAAGAGTCGAGATAAAATAGCATAATAAGCCCTAGGGGATAAAGTTTTTTCTTTTTTAATGTTTGTCTATTACCAATGAGCGTACTAAAACGAAAAAGTCTTTATTCATAATCACGAATAAAAACTCGCTCGACTTAATACTGGGGGCCTATTACGAAAAGTTTAATGCGATACACGCGGCTGCGTCCGTGCTTCGTTCCGATTGATTCCTATTACAAAGCACTTGCGTATGCGATATTGCAAAGTGATTGCGTAAATTTGACAGTTTCTCTCTAGTGGATCCATCATTATTCGTTCAATAGACTATGGACTACGATAGCTACATTGAAAATATTTGTAATAACTATAACCGACGAACTGCGGACGACTATCGTAACCAAGTTTCGTAATAGGCCCCCAGTTTCTCATTCTTATTTTTGAAAATGGAACTAAAAGCATCTCTTCGGTGAAATCATAGACTTATTTATACTCTGTGTACAGAGTGAATCGTAGAATGCGTGTTTGTGTTGTTTAGCTGCTAAATTAAAAAAAGGTACCATGGCGCGAAATCTTTAGATTTTTTTTATAATTACAAACCGATTGAATTGTGTGACTGTAATTGGAAAGAAATAATTTTAATCTTCTGCCGTCAAGCACAAATCATTTATTTAAATATTGTACAAAAAGTTTGTGATAGAAAAACGAGTGGATTCGTTTACGAGGGTAAGTAGGTATAAACTATTTAATATTGTATTTTATTTTCTCGCACTCGTAGTGAAAAGTATAGTGTAACACACGACGCTAAAACCCATTGTAACTCGGTTTCTATTTATTCCCTCGCTAAAGCTCGGGAATAAAAATACCTCGTATGCAATGGGTAATTTTAGCGTCTTGTATAACAATCTACTATTGTTTCCCAAATAAAAATAAAAAATAAAAAAATGGGTGTAGATAAAGTCTTGTATGCAACTTTACATAATTCGGTATTCAAACACTCATGTGATACTATTATTCGTGTTTTAATACCCTTATTATAGTCCAGTTGCATAAATAACTATTAAAGATGACTGAGACGCGGATAATCCATATTAAATGGTTGGAAGAAATTGTCCACGAATTGGTTAAAAACACTTGCATAAGTGCTGCCAAGCCAATGAATGAGGTAAAGCAGATTGGTGGTAATCGGATATAGCTATACCCACTGTATAACGTAGAGTCTAAGCTAAATAAAATTGATTGACCATAATACCACCATAATAATAGTAAGTTATAATGTGAAAACTAGAGAAAAATATTTCCATTCATAATTTTATTTTTTACTCTGCTTAACTGTATTCGATATAATTTAAAATGGGATGTATTTAATAGCACTTTAAATTTGATGAAACCAGCTATAAAATTGTATATCATCACTTTAAAATAATGATAGATCTATAATTAAATACTATCACTATAAAAATAATGGTTTGCACTTTAACAATTTTGACAGCACTTTAAAATAATAATTGATCTATAATTTAATATTATCACTACAAAAATAATGGTTTGCACTATAACTGTGTCCTAACTCCGAAACCATTTTAGTTTCTGTCCAACCATGTCAGACTGACCACTGTTAAAATGAGATGGCAAGATGATGACAACTTGTGGCATAATGCATACATGCCAGCAGGTAGGTTCTGGCGTTGTTGGTCACAATGGAACCTAACCTCCTCCTCAGCTCCTCTCTGGCTGCGCCCGCTCGTCGTCGCACCTAGTCATAGTAGAATCTACTATGACCTAGTCGTCTGTTTACCAGCACTAAAGTTATAAAATTAACTTGTATGGTGCCAATCTAAGCAATTAAATTATATAGTGCAAAGTATTAATTTTAAAGCTTAGCATATTTATAGTGGCAACCATTATTTTTACAGTCATTCAATAAATTTTGAAGCTAAACATTTTAAAGGATGTTACATTATTTTTAAAGTGCATTTATATATTCCCCATTTAAAATTCTAATGTAAGGCCAAAAACTTTTTAGAATGTGAACGATCAAGATAATATTTTGGTTTTGGTTTTTTGCTATATTGCTATAACGTATACATTGATTACTTGGAAAAATTGATTAGTATAAATTCCTATAATTCTAGTAGGTGAAGCTTTAAATTAAAAACAAACAAGGTCAATAGATCTGATATAACACTTAGCTCTCATATGAAGCTGTGCTCCGATCCGACATGATCTAGCTAGAACTTTCTAGCAATTAGGTAGGTTGCTGTTGCTGGGTTGTTGCCGCAGCAATCGATTTTCAGGTGCGTTGCTCTTAGTTTCATATATTTATCAAATACTTTATTCACTTTATTTTTATTTAAGATAGAACTCATTTTGTAAACAAATAATTTAATTTCGTTTGTAGTTTGAAGTAAGACTATTGATCTATTTTATCTATTTATTAATGTTGGCTTGGAGATGAATACTAGCTGAAGTACCTAGTTGACATTTGTATATCAATTTTTAGTTTAATATAGTAACCACCAGAGGTACTGTGCCAAATTGAATACAAAATTATTATAGCCGCTATCGAGTATAGGTAGGTAGTAGTAGAGTAGTAGACGTAATACTGCACAGTTGAAACACGAGTCATTTTGTTATTCTTCTCGCCAATTACGTTTGTACTTTAAAGTGTGGCCATTAGTGTCGTGGGATTTTAGTTTACTGCCCGTCACAGTAATAGAAGAAAAGTTAACTTTAACCGAGCTTAATAAATAGCCTGTCCACCGTTAAGGTTAGTTTAATTGCTATTTTATGACAATTAATTTGTCATTAATCTGTCAATGTTTTTACAGGACCGCCGGCCGCCGCCGATGTAAAGACTTGCCGACGTTTTATAGATACTGTGTGTGAAACTGTGTACTTTTAAACGACCTATTCTCTGTCTGTCTGTCTATTAGCAATAATACAGTTTTATGGGACTCGTTAGTGGTAAGTGATCTATAATATTGAATGCATGGATCTATTTGATTTCTCTCGCGGTCTCATCGTGAGTGAGTGACATAGATTGATAAAGCCCGCTCCCTGCATTGCATAGCTCATAGCTGCATCCGAAATAGCTGTCGTGCGTCTCCGGCGGACGTCGGGCTAGATCGCTAGCCTTTTTCAATCCAACACAAACAAAAAGGTCAGATGCCGATGACCTACTTTTGCATTACAAAGGTCACCCAGACATCGGCCCGGGAAGCGTGATAACGTTGGCAAGGCTGATGCACACTTCGTTACGCAATGTGCATGCTTGTAATCTTGTTAAGATTCTATTTTGATCTGATTTGGTAATACCATGAAAGTTGTTTGTGTAATTGTTGGTACTAACAAGAATCGAAAAGACTGATGTACCTAGGTACTCTGTGGGTATAACAAAATTCATGTATGAAGCCACTACAAAAAAAAATTCTAACAGATGGCATTTTATAGTAAAGAATGTACTCTTTTTTATGCACAACGGGATAGTGCTTGGCCTTCACCTCACCTGATCTTAAGTGACGATAAGGGCTAAGGTGGACTACACCCGGAATTCTTATCACTGAGAAACTGGCTATCTTACCTCTAACTGCCGGAACACATATTTTTTTAATTGTTGTTATGGTGTCGGACTTAGATAAGTTGGTGGTAGCTAGGCAGGCGGACTTGAAATAAGCCCTACCACCAATCAAACCACCGTCACCGAGTACAAATTGTAATAAATAGTTATATACTTATAGTTAGTTCTAGGGTTGCTTGCCTGCCACTATCACTATGCAGTTTATCATAAAAAAACATAAAAGTGGTGGTTTCCAGTGTAAGTTTATAATAAAATTATCGGTGCTGCGTATGCAGGTTGGTTTGGTACCCTATCTACTATATTCGGCTTTACAAGGCTATTACCAAACACTCTGTTTAGTTTTTTTTATCACTGAATGTAGATTTGTGTAAATTGTTATGTTGGTATTGAATACCAGGTAACAAATAATTTAACCTCTAAATTAAATTAAGAGTGACCTGCATCTTGCAAGTTTGATGAGATGACGCTGCGATTCCCATTAATGATATTGTGCATATCATTGTTTCTATTGTTGTATGGCAATGTCAATGGAACGAAACTGACAATTTGTATACTTCATACATAATGGATGTGAATTCATTTAAGTTTGTTTGATTTAAGATTATTAGATTATGAATGAAAAAACTAATCAATTTCAGTTCTGCAGTGTCAGAATCACGAGATAAAAAAATAATTTAATTACTTATAAAGACCCACTGTACCTAACCGAAAGTGGCGCCCTCAGAGGTTTTTATTTAATAAGTTGTTAATAGAAAATTATTTTAATAAAACTTCTCGTGGAATTTTTAGGGCCCATGGTCTCTAGTATTTTTAGAAGATTTTTGGAGACAAGACATTCCCTCGTAGTAATTCGTAGAAGTTGATAGAAAATGTATCAAAAAAGGCCACTTTTAGCAGTTTTGCTATTGCAGTGACTACGAGGGAATGTAATGTTGCCGTTTAAAAATACTAGCTCGACTATGTGCCCTAAACATTCCATGTAAAGTTTTATTAAAATTGTGTATTAGAATTACAATATCAAATAAAATTCACCGCCACCACTTTCGGTCATACAACCGCCTTAAAAAAAGCGTTCCCAAATTATCGTTTCTCGCGATCATTTTTAAATAATCAGCTGTTTCTTATAAAATTGTTTGCAAACTTTGCTAAAATATATAAAACAGCTGATTTTATTTCGCGATTTCAGGATTGCTTCCATACGTGAAGTTGTTCGTAATCATGAGCCCTAAACTCAGTTTAAAGATTATTGCTTATTTAATTTACTTGATTAATCTAGTGTAATGATTGTTGAAACAGGTGCTACGCTGCCAAGTTTTGAGATAACTGCAACATACTCTTACGGGAGAGGCGTATGCCTATGTCCTACAGTGGACTTTAATGGACCGTTGATGATGATGCTAATGATGATGATGATAATGATGATGATGACGACGATGATGATGACGACGATGATGATGATGAACAACATACCTGTCTGTCACCGGGGTGAACCCGGCATTCTTCTTCGCAACGTTCTCCACTTTAGACACTCACTCGACAACCGTCCGTACTATGTAACACTACAGCTTAGTGACAAAAGCTCAATCAACTATTATGTACCCTATCTTGACTCTAAGTTCGATTCCTTATTGCGTCACGTTGTTGATTTAGACCTGAAACAAAGATTAATCTTTTTAATTTACAAAACACTTTAATAAAACTCATTTTTAAATAAATATTTTTTGATACAAGATGTAGGTATCAACAATGATTGTGACTAATAAATCGAAGTCACAAGCATTCGAACGTAGTATAATAAAATAAATAAATAATAAAAAAATGCTTGGACAATTTCACACAGCGCCATCTAGCCCCAAACTAAGCAAAGCTTGTAATATGGGTGCTAGACAACTGATATACTACTTATATACGTTTTTAAATATATACTTATTATACATAGTTACACCCAGACCCGTCACAGAAATTAAAATTCATCATTTCAATTTCTGCCCGGCCGGGAATCGAACCCGGGACCTCTTGTGTGGTAGGCGGCATGTTGACCACTGCACCATTCAGGTCGTCAAAGTCGTCAGTATGAGGCAGTGAAAACGATTTTCGAAACAGCGTTTGACTCATATATATAGTATATTAAAAAGGGGGTTTGACTATATCATTCGAATAAGCTTAGAATCGATGAGGCAGTGGAAAAAATCGTAACAGCGTGACGTAGGACACCCGTACAAGGGTTTGTAGTTGTACCCTACAAGCGCGACGTCTAAAACGCAAAATGCGTTAGCGTTCCTAAAGCACATTGGAAATCGAACCAGGAACCCTTGCGTCTTGCAGGTGTGGACGAACCACTAGACCACAGAGGCGGTTAGAGTTTGACAAATAATAGATACTTGATTTAAAGGTAGAAAAAAATATATAGGTACTGACAAACGAAGTAGGTATGTATGTAAATTGTTACGTGCTCTATGACATTGACATGGGTCGACTTGACGGGCGATTTTAGTCAAAGAGTGTTTTTTATCGACAATCGCTTGTAAAATTGTATGGACACCTCATTGAAATTAGGTTTGCGATTAGATTTTACAAACAATTTTCGATAAAAAGCGTTAATTAAATAAAAACGCCTGCCGAATTGCCTGTCAAGTCGACTCGTGTAAATACCACTTAAGGTATAATAAATCAAATCAAAAAGAACCATCCAATGAGGATATAATCTAATACAAAGACGATTCGAAGACTGAATTGTTGTTAAGATAATCAATCAAACCTTTTTGTTTAAAAAAATGTGCAGCGATTTGTTGATCATTGTGTGTTATTCGTACCCTCGCCTTTGGACGTGAAATGCACGATCATTGTAATCTTGGGTCCAGTGCAATCTTTCAATATCACCAATTGAAAACTAACTTTGAGCCTAAATAATTGGGACGAAATTGGCTTGCCGGCGTCTAACGGCTGCAATAATATTGCTAGACCGTCTGAATCAGTCTGAATGTCAAACCAATATACGAAGTGGAGTGCAGCGCAGACGCAATAAAAAAATAATTTATTCACGTCTGTGTAAATAAAATGATCGCGAGAAACGATAATTTGGGAACGCTTTTTTAAGGCGGTTGTATGACCGAATTTTAATAAAACTTTACGTGAAATGTTTTTCATTTTTCACGAGAAGCTTTATTAAAACCTGCCTCTAAAAAAAGTAAGAAATAATATACAAATCATTAGATACGCATTATCATTGTTATAATAAAACACGTCTATTAAAGTCGGGTGGGGCTGGAGTACATCTTCCTTTTTTTATTCTAAAAGCCCCACCCGACTTCAATTGACGTGTTTTATTATAACAATGATAATGCGTATCTAATGATTTGTATATTATTTCTTACTTTTTTAAGAGGCAGGTTTTTTGAAGTCGGTTTTTTTGTTTTTTAAACAATTTTTATTTTTTTATTTTTAGTGTTAGTAAGTACCTTCTGTATTTGGTAGACTTTAGTTTATTTATATTATCTTATCCAGTAAGTATATTATCTAGGTAGATAAAACATGGGTAGACCCAAAGTTATTATTTTTTTAATTTAACTTTTTTGTGTAAGTATGGTATATTTAGCGACGATATTATCTAAGTTACAATAGTCTTATGTCAAAAACTCATCACCTTTTACAAAATACTGGTTTTCCCGACGCAGGGGCGTTAGTTCTTGAGGAGTTCTCCTGGTACTTCACTATCAGCTCCACTTCACCATATGCATTATGACGAACAACATAAATAGCCTAGCAACCGTATCAAAGTAATCGTATCGCACCAGTGAGATACTTAGTTTAGTACCTATTGAATAGTTCCGGTGATCATCTATGGTCTTCATCATCAGTTCCACTTCACCAAAATTGTACTTTTCGAAAGCAAATGCACGAGTTACTTAAGAAAATACCAAAATCGCTATAGGTGTGCCTATAATATTTGAAGAGTTCCCTTGATTTCTCCAGGATCCCATCATCAGATCGTAATCTTATGACAATGGGACCAATCTGTAACTATATGCTTTCAAACAAAAATTTTTTTTTTTTAAATCGGTTTGAGATTGACAACGTTATGTTAAAACATACATAAAAAAAATACCGTCGACTTGAGAACCTCCTCCGTTTTTTGAAGTCGGTTAAAAAATAACTTTCTATTTACAACTTATCAAATAAAAACCTCTGAGGGCGTCACTTTCAGTTAGGTACAGTGGTTACTTTTTATTTGGTTTGAATTTTAATTTACCTGCTCAGTGCTTTAAGTGCAATAATATTGAGGGTTTATATAGTGATAATATAAATAAAACAAGACATAAATGAGTTTGATGTAAACAATGTCTAAATTACGGGAAGCGATGAACCGAGAACCGGGAGCCGGAAGTCAACACCAATGATTAAGGGTGTTTGCAAACTAGACGATTTGCACAGCAGCCTGTATTTTCCTGTATCACATTCTGATTCAATTCTAAATTGATTGCTCATAAGGCTACGTTCATACGATAACGCACGACCCGACCTCAAACCGAACTCAATTCAAACTCTACTCAACCGGAGCCCACTCCTTGAAATACAGCGCTTACAATTTAGAGTTTTATGACACATTAATAAGCTCCGTTATATTTTGTCTATGCAACAACGCCCCGCGCTCAACCCGAACTTAACTCTAACTCACCCCGAACTCAACTCAAACTTAACTCAAACTCAACCTGAACTCATCTCAAACTCACTTAAACAATTTGAACATTGCAAAGGAGCTTATAAATGTGTCATTAGACTCAAAATGATGATGATGATGAGACTCAAAATTGTAAGCGATGTATTTCATGGTGGGCTACAGTTGAGGTGAGTTTGAGTTGAGTTCGGGTTGAGGTCGGGTCGTGCGTTATCGTATGAACGCAGCCTTACTGTGCGCGAAAAGTGCACTTTGCTGCACTGACAGTTGAAACGATAGTTTTGCACCAACGAGACTATCTGAGAAATGTTAATTTCAAGTTCGAAGTTGTATTGCTTGTAACCAATAGTTAGGTAAGTATGTTTTTATTGGCACCATGTTCTTTTTGTTATCAATGTTTAATCGATTAAATGCATAAATTAACCGTAACAAAATGGCTAGTAGTATAATAATATATAACATTTGCCCTTGTTCTGCGATATGAACTGAAATGCTTAAACGTCAAATTACGTGACGCAAAATCGGATGTCGAATGCGAACTTACCCTTAATTTATAAGAATATGTAATCAACTGTAACGATGTGCTAAAATCATAACTGTGATAATAATCAAACGCGTCGTGCGCACTGATAGTGGAAGTTAAAATAAGGCCATAACCAATCAATTTTTTCCCGAACACCTACGAAAATAGTTTCAATACGATAACAGTCCGTTCCCTTTGGGTTTGACTAACATTACTTTTCTAGGTAGGTACCTTATATATCTTTGAAAGTTATCCTATCCTACTATCCTACTTCCTACTTAATATTATAACCCCCTTACTAATAAAGATTGTATAGCAGATGTATAGTTACACAGTGTTTTGTCACTTTCTTTTCAATGTCAAACTCAAATAGTTTGACAGAGAGTAACCATTGTGTAACTATACATCTACTATACAATCTTTATTAGTATAAGGAGGTAAATGTGAAAGTTTGTGGGTTTGGATGTTTAGATGTTTGTTCCTCAATCATGCAAAAACTACTGAACAGATTTGGTTGAAATTTGGCACACAGATAGTAGATAGCCTAGATTAAAACAAATTATACTTTTTATCCCGATATTCCCACGGGAACGGGAACCACGCGGGTAAAAACGCGGGCGGCCGCTAGTTAAAATATACATATAAATACTGACAATAAGTTAATCTCAGAATTGTTCCAATTTAGGCGTATGTGACATTAAAGGTTTTCATCATCATCATGTATTGTTATGTCTCTTCCTCTAATTAAAAATAACTAACATTTTAACTGTTCACAATTTTTTTATGCATCAATTTTACGGAACTCCAGATGCGGACGTTGTCGCGTACTTTTCAATTTTTAAACAGCATAAACTGTAAGGTTATTTCAGCCGCGGCCTCCGCACGCCATATCGCCGTCTGCGCGGGCGCCGAAGGTCGCTCGTCTAGTGAGCCATTGAACTATCAAACGTTGCCGGAAATAAGACTGATGACTGATGCCTCCTGTTGCATAGATTTAGGGCTGTCAACTTATGTATTTAATAGAACGTTACTTCCGTGATAAGAAAAGGGAAAATTTTGTATTGTTTCGTATGTATTAATCAGTACTCATTAATTTTTTAAAGTTGGTCTCTCTGTAAATTTAGCTGATGCAAGGATAAATAAAGAATGGGGGATAATAAGTATCCAAATATCTTAACTACATTTTTCAGTCAAAATTATGGTAGGTACACATACAACCCCGGAAAATTATGATAATATAAACCCTGAAAACCGCCACTTTTTTGAAAAAAAAAAAACTTTTCATAATAAACCTATAGTGGCAACCCTAGACCTAAATTGGGTTTTGCTTTTGCCCATTAAGGGGATTTATTATTGAAAACAATATTATATTTGCGTTTAGGGTTATCACTGCAGTTTTCCATAAAAATAATAAACAAAATTTTACGAATTATTATGAAACACCCTTCGATCAAGAATATCCTAGATAACACTTCACGAACTAAAACAGTACGCAAAAATGACACCTCAAATACCGTCCCACTTACAAACTTGGCGCTTTTTTTGTACGTAATCACCTCTTATTTTGTACAAACTCACATTTTATATCACTTATTTTGTACAAAATAAGCTTATTTTGTACAAAAACACATCTTTTATCACTTACTTGGTGCAAAATAAGCGCCCCGTTTGTAAGTGAGTCGCAATTAGAGGTGCCATTTTTGAGACTCTGACTGGACATCTAGGGTATTCTTGATCGAAGGAAACACCCTATCATATTTACATTATATAAACACTACCTCTGCCTCTACATCACTATGAAAAGTAAACATACCATCATATTATATCCCATACTCAGAACTAGACTAAAACACTTTAAGTTTTATAAACACACTTCTTCAATCAAACATACAACATTCATAATCATAACCCTATAGTTTTAAACAAACACATTTAACGTTCTGCATCTGCATACCAGATATCGTAAAAGCCTTGAGAGCTCAAGCAAAATCTGTGTCGTGAAACGTTCAGTTGACCTTGTGACCTCATTAAATCCGCCAGCTGCGAAAGAAACGGCCACAATAAATTAAATTCGTGAATTCTTAACGACCGATAAATCCCATTTTTAAAATCGCTATCCTGAGAGAAAAACAAAGAGTGTTCGAATTAGGTTATATGTCTTGCTTGCTCACAAAAAGTGACCCCGACTCGAGAGCTGAAATTCTATTAGAATTCCTAAGTCGATTGTTGTAATGCTATTTCTTGAGATATTCTAAGATGTTAGGGTTTGTTTATTTTTGTTTTTTTCGTAGGTGATTCTCGATTTATACAATACTAGCGACCCGCCCTCGCTTCGCTTCGGGTCCTTCCTTTTTTGCCAAATGCGACCTTCCAACAACACCCATCACCCATTCGGTCCAACTAAAGTTTGTTTCAGTCCCGTCCCGTTCCGTCATATCGGTGTAAGAAACGTGCTTGAATTTATTTTCGCACGCGTTAATTTATTACGATAACTTCTAAGATATTCATTTAAATGGTATGATGTAAAAGGGTAAAATAATAGGCATAAAATGCTTAATATTACTAACGTAAATTTAAATTGATAAGGGTTAATACTAAATACTTCAAAATAGCTTTCCAAATTACCGCATTGTAAGTGACCAATTTTTTAGAAGTTAAAATGGGTATACCTAGTAAGCTATTCTTAAAAGCGGACTTTTTTGTAGACCTATTAAAAATGAACAATTCCATCATACATTATTTTGTTATAGCTCAAAAGGTTTATGTTATGCAGCGTTTTCGATGCAAGCTCACAGTCGGCTTAATTTTTGCCGACTTGTTCAACAATTATCGTCATATTTCTACCAATTTACATAAAACCTGAACTTATTATACACTAAAACCTTCATCGAGAATAACTCTATCATTTGGTAAAACTGCATGAAAATTCGTTCAGTAGTTTTATTGAATCATCATTTTGACAGGTCAGAAAAGGACGGCCTTCTTTGCTATTTTCTGGGAAATTGCTTTTTACTCAGTAAACTACAAAGTTTAATGCAAAACAGTAGGTATCACCTTCAGAACATTTATCTCGATGTTCAGAACCATTTCAGAACTATATCAAGCATAACTGATCGAGCTTAACTGTCATCAATGTAATGTATATTGTGCCGATTTACAACTTGGTACTCGGCAAGGTCGAAAGAATAAAATGTAATATGGTATAAAAAAGATTGAAATTGAGTCTCTCTATTTGGAAACTCCAGTAAAAAGTTATAACGACCAACGCCTCACAAAGCTTAGTAACATCATTACATTTTTTACCAGGGCATGCATAAGACAAAACTACAATTACAGAGCAAAATCACGTTTGAGTTGACGCAAGCAACATTGTTTTAGGCAGCATCAATAACACAAAAATTTGACCTTCACAGAGGCTTAGAGGACAGTGCGAATGTTTTTTTTCTGGTCGAATACTTTTTGTATTGATATGGTGTCTCGAAATTCACAATGGCGCTGAATTTGAAAGGAATACATTAGCTGCGGTCGATGGCCTGAGCCTTCGCTGATTAAATAAATACAGGTGCGTTAGTGTTTGCATGGATATCGGACGAAAATACAGCCATCATGTCATGCAAAACACACTTTACACTAAACTTATTATCTCTGTATGAAGTGCAAAATATTAAAATTGCAAAGACGGGGCTGTAGGCCTAGCAATCAGCATGACCATCATAACACGATAATATATCGCGTGATATAGCGTTTTATCACGTTTAACTGTCAAAAGACAATGGATTTTGACAGTTGAGTGTCGATAAAATGCCATATCACGTGAGATATATCGTGTTTCGTCGGTCATGCTAGGAGGGCTGTATCAGACACTTATAGATTTAGGCCTTTTTTAACAGATAAGGTAAGCGAAGGTTTTCGTTTAGTCATAAAGTTGTAAAGTACAAAAAGTTTTCATTTTTAACAGTTATTTGAACTGGCAAAAACGATAACTACTTGTTGTACTTCAGCAACTCGAAACTGAAATAGAATATGTTGAAATGTCCGTAATCTTATATTGGGAAAAGTGGCCGAGACACATTTTTCAATTACGCACTCAGATTTAAGAAATCTTGAGAAAACATAAAATGTGCGAGAGAGCGGCGCGGCAGTCAGCGGCAAAATGTGTACGGACTCTTAACTATTTATTTACAGATAAACTTGATCGTAAGTTTTCTTCAGTGTTAAAAACTCAAGTCCATTGTGAACCAGCGTAAGCACGTATGGAACTTCTGGATAGAAACTGTTAGGTAATGAATGATGTTAAATTTTTAGCAAGTTTGCATTTGTTTATGTAAAATTTACATCCTCGATCTCTGACAACTTAATTTAGAAAATAATAAATAATAGTAAAAAATATACAACGCCCAGACAGAAGCAAACCCATTCCCACTGGCAGCACCCGTTCACGAGCATGACGCATGAACCAGCCTAAAATAATAAAAAATAAAAGTAAAACAAAACAACGCAACCAAACTTAGCTTTATTTGTAATATTTTTTGGATTTAAGCCGAAAATAGCTTCACAACTAACAATTATTAAATTGGAAATTATAACAAAGGGCACTCATATGGATTTGTTCATTGTGTAAGGAACAATGAGGCTCTAACATCGTCTCCCTTGTATTTCGAAGTTATGGGAAACCTTTAGATTCAAAGGAAATATAAGAAAACATGTTTGCTGGTGCTTTATACTCGAATCCTTGACGCTTTGGTTAAGTTCAGTGTTCGTTAGACCTTCAACAGTTAGGTGCTAATTGGCTGTAGGTTTTTGAGTTCTCAAGGACTAATCACGGAAGGAATTTTACTTCCGTCATATATCAATATCAATATTAATAGCTAAACCAGAATATGGTAGATAGGGACCATCAAACTGAACATTTTTTTCTATGGGACCAACTCTGAAATCGTGAAAAAAAATTAGAAAGAAAATATGAAAATGTAAAACAGCAGATTTTGTTTTCGCGTTCAGAGTTGGTCCCATAGTAAAAGTTGTTCAGTTTGATGGTCTCTATTTACCATTGTCTGGTTTATCTATTAATGTTGTTACACAGTGCATAATATTTGATAAATATTGTAGTCTATTATTTATATCATATTATATATTTATATTTTTATACATATTTAATACTAATTATTGTATATTGTTTGTATGTATTTCTTTTTTACTTTTTGCACCGCTTCCATTAATATTTGTTTTCTAAAGTTGACTGGGAGAGAATGCTTTTAGCATAAAGTCCGTCTTTTATTACATTTATTTTATAAATGCACAATAATGATTAAATAAACTCGTGAGTAGATACTGGCTTAAATATAAAAGCATAAAGTTATTATAGGTGTTCATTATATTAGGCATAAATAAAAATAAAAAACACCTAATATTTAACGCCTTGCCCATTATTTTATGACTATTAGGCCGTTGGAAATAGACATTAAATTCGCAAAGTGTGATGTAACTATTTAGTTCTGCGTTTTTGGTATGTTGTATGGGTTTGTTAGGGTAGTGTGAATTTAAATTTGCAACTTCGAAAAACCTGTGGAAACTGAGAAAATCGAGAAAAACTTGGCCTTTTTTACTATGCTCTTCAGGGCCAAATATATGCATTTTTTGCGAACGCTGTCTTCTACACTTATAAACTGCATTAAATTACCTACTATTTGAGCCTAATTGCAGCTCTATTAACCCTATAGGAGCTAATCTATTACACTTCGAAGATGACCAATTTTTCAATAAAATTTAAATAAACAAGCGGTTTTGGTTTTGGACCGTATTGTATGAAACAACCGGAAAAAAATATTTTTGAGGAAAATTGGTCATCTTCGAAGTGCAATAGCTTAATTAGCTCCTATGGGGTCAATAGAGCTGCAAGTTGGCTCAAATTGTAGGTAATTTAATACAGTTTATAAGTGTAGAAGACAGCGTTCGCAAAAAAATCATATTTTTGGCTCTGGAGAGCAGATAGTGAAAAAAGTCAAAGTTATTCTCGATTTTCTCAGTTTCCACAGGTTTTTTGGAGTTGCAAATTTGAATTCACACTACCCTAACAAACCCATACAACATACCAAAAATGCAGAACTAAATAGTTACATCACGCTTTGCAAATTTAGCCTTTTTTTTGTCTATTTCCAACGGCCTACATGTACTTAAATAAGTACCAAAACACCAATCACAATACTTCGAATACACACAACATCTACTTTTCACTTTCATCAGCGCCAGGGAGCTTAATTGGCTTCGCGTTGGCAATTATGAACAGTACTCCGTCATATATCTCAGCGAACAATGTAATAGCGCCGATAAATTTGACCGAAACCTGATTTAAGGTGACAAATACCTCCCAATAAGGCTCGTGCTATCAATCTCGCGTGTAAGATGTAAGGAATTAAGCAGCGGTCGTTTGCAGCCTTTTTTTTAAAGACAAAAACAAGAGACAAACTGTTATAGCTTTTTTAAACGTCCTCAGGCAAAGAACACTTTCCGTTATTGGGAAGGCAAAGGGATGTCCATACATCAGTGTGAGTAGATTCAGTGATGTTATTTATTTTTTGTTCATAATACTGCGCTAATTAACCGACTTCCAAAAAAGGAGGAGGCTCTATGTTCGTCTGTATATTTGTTTTTTTTTTAAGATATTCACAATTTACAAACAAACGATTAAAAAAATTGCTGGCAAACTAAAACTCGAGAAAATCACTTCAATTGTATAAATAATTTTTGTTTCTTGTTTTTGTATTTATTTGTATTTTAAACATCTGGGTGTATAATTATTCTCATTTCTATAAATGTTGTGCACAATTGTAATTGGACATAGGCATGCATTTAGTTTTAAATATTTTTTTTTACTGTAAGTAATTTTGTCTGATGTCTGTTATTGTGTCGTTCTAAATAAAATAAAATAAAATAAAAGAATCGTTAAATTATTTTAAGGTTTGCGTGTTCTTTGAAATAGCTAGCGCAGTGTGAGATTATCTACGCTAATATCGAATATCAATTTATCAAAATATGCAAAAGATCAATAGGTAGATCGTATTCGCATGTGTTTTGTCTCAATTTTTTTATTTAGTGTACTGGCAGCTTATAACTTGAAGCATTAAAAAACTTATTATTAAAGTTCGTATTTTCAAATTGTTAACATAGCTTCTTATTTTATTCTGAAAAATAAACCAAGATGTGTACATCCATCCGCTCAACCGTTCTCGCCAGTTACCTATGTATTGTCTTAGTTTTTTAAACTTTAAATAAATTCGATGGAGCCGCAATTGACATTGTACTATTAAATTATATGCGTTGAAATCCATTTCACTTCATTATTTTAGAAGTACTCACGCAAAATATAGTGATTTTGCGTAGGTACAACTTATTTTTCAAGGAGAATTTTTAGCTACCTTCTCTATGTATAGGGAAATCTTTCACTTCACAGGATCCAAATTATTGTTTAGTTAATAAACAACAATAAACGTATTGTATGAAATTGAATGGTGCCAAATATAATTTTAATATCGTCAGCTTCCTTAATAATTACATGAAATAAATACTCCACAACAAAAAAAAATTACAGGGAGTTCAACGCCTTTTTTCCTTATTTCATATTTCTTAAATTACAATTTACCAATGCCACGATAGGTATTATAATTAGTTTGTATATAATTTATATTCCTCCATCTAGAACGAGCAAATGAGAAGTAAATTAGTAAAAAAAATATTTGAAAGTATTTATGTCATAGCGAAAAACTTTTTCAATGAGACCATTGCTAAAGGTGGCTATACCAAAGTTGTTTATAGAAAATGATTTTAATAAAACTTTACGTGGAATTTTTAGGGCCCATGGTCTAGTATTTTTAGAAGGTATCACTACATTCCCTCGTAGTCACTGCTAGAAGTAGATAGCAAAAGTATCAAAAACGGACGCTTTTAGCAGTTTTGCTATCTACCTATACTTCTAGCAGTGGCTACGAGGGAATGTTATGATACCGTCTAAAAATACTAGATTATAGGCCCTAAAAATTCCACGCAAGTTTTTAATTAAGATTGTGTATTAGAATGGGGAACATGCATAAAAGTCACCGATTTTGATAAATTTGAGCTTGATCGCTGCGGACACGTATAAAAACATGATGGAACAGAAAAAAAATGTATTATTTTAGTTTTATCACACAGGGGCGATATTTTTCTTTCATTTTTGGATATAATGCACTAAATAATCGAATAGAATATCAAATAAGAAATAATATTTTGTATGACACATATATACTTAAACGCAATATTTAGGGAGATATTTGAAAATTCCTGGCTAACTACATACAAACGTGGCATAAGTGACGTCACAATTTGTTGACCGTTTTGTATAGAGCGTTTTCGGCGGGTGCTGCTGCCCGCTAACTTCAAGTGACTATATCACGAGAAAAAAACGCAAGAGAAAAGTTTTAATATTATACAGTTGATTATCTCACGCATTATACTTTTGATTTTGATACAAAAAAAATTGATGCATGTTCCCTATTATATTATTAAATAAAAATTACCGCGGCGCCACTTTCGGTCAGGGTGCCACCTTAAATCGAATAAAGTCTGTTGTTTCAATGTTTTATACATTTTGATTGACTTTTTTATAGGGGCAAAGCAGAAGGTACCGTGTACCTACACATACAGCTAGCGTTGCCATCCTTCCTGTTAAATCCGGACAGTGTTAGGCCTTTTGACCTCTCGTTCGGCCAAATTGGACTGCGTCCGGCCCGTCCGGCTTTTGTAAGGCTTTCGTCCCGCCCGCACTGCACACAACTCGCCCTACGCGTGCGGTGCGGGGCGGGCGGCGAGCGCGTGGGCGGGCGTTCAATCATTAAAATCCATCCGGTCTTGGGTCTCAAAAGTCCGATTTTTTTAATATGACGTGTTTTATTTGATATTTTTGTCAAAAAAACCTTTTTTTCTTAGCGTCCTGTTATGATTATTTTAATAATCATAACAGTATTCAACAGAGAGTAAATTTCATAAACCTGTGTGCTTAGTGACTTTAACCCGGCGAGCATGAGGTGAAAAAAGTTACACCTAGCATGTGGTGGGGTTTGCCATACCCCAACATATAATTACCTATAAATGCCAATTTATTAAACCAAGACTTAAGAATTTATTCGTATTTTGAAATATGGTTTATATTTAGTGTATAAAATAAAAAACAGTGTATATTAATATACTTTTATTGTATTATTTATCAGAAATACTAAAATATAACATTTACAAAAAAACAAAAAAAGGAACTTCTGAAAAAGGAACTAAAATCAACTAATTCTTTAATAAAAATATAAAATCAACTTTAAAAACTTAAAGAATATAAGATTCTCAATAACATATTTTTTTTAAAGAATTAGTTGATTTTAGTTTTAGTATTTTTGATAAATAATACAATAAAAGTATATAAATATACACTGTTTTTTATTTTATACACTAAATATAAACCATATTTCAAAATACAAATAAATTCTTAAGTATTGGTTTAATAAATTGGCATTTATAGGTAGATATATGTTAAAACTAACACGGAGCATGTGGCGGGGTATGACGCACCCCACGAACGTTTACACGCGTGTAGCTCCTGCGCCGGTTGACGCGACACTGCGGTCACGCCACTCTCCCCCCGCGGAGTACATTGGCTCCAGCTACTCGAAGCAACAAACCAATTGAGGGGCAAATTTGAAAAATACACGACTTCGCGCAAAGCATGGGCATGTCACACCCTACCTCAAGCTCGCCGGGTTAAACACATTTTCTTTGAGCAGTGTTTTTTTCTTTCAAAAGTAGGTGTTGATTATTTAATTTGTTTGCATGAAATGTAATCAAACGTTTTTGATCAATCTACAGAAATATCTACTTTCGTTTAAAATTAAACTAAATCATCAAAATAGTCATAAAAAGGCCACCAGTTCATAGTATTTAATATTGAAGAATAAACTTTCTACTTATTGAAATAGAAATAGAAATATCTTTATTTGGACATACACAACGAATACACAACATGAAAGTACATAAAAGAGACAAATCACAAAAACAGTAAAATAACACATTGTGCAACGTTGTGATGCCAAAACTGTGCTCAACTCAGTATAAGCAGCAAGCTAGGCCTGCTGCACTGGTATTTTTGAATCAATAAGCACAGTACATAATTATTCAAGGTTGAAAAATAGGCGGTAAACCGACTTGTTTTCTTGAAAAGGACTTAAGTACAGTTACAACTTTACATTGTCTGTGTCTGATAAACGAAACGAAACGGCATTCCACTTCAATTCCCAGACCACTTTCTCCGTACTCGAATAGACTAATAAAAAAACTAGTTCTCTTACAATGCCTAGATCAAGAAGTTTTAAGCTATTACACGTTGCATTGTGGTTCATTTGAAAGGACTTGTTTTTCAACCCCTAGTTTTAATGACTGAATTATTAGTTTGCACATTGCACGACAAAAGAACTACGGAACTGTTGGCAAAGTCAATTTCAAAAGCGAACTTATTCTAACGTAATTAGAGTGTGTTTTCCTTACCAATGTCACCCAGAAGATGGTGCAGGATGTGTTTGAACTTGGCCCAGATTCTCACGTTTTGAAAGGAACTGGATGCAAGCATGCTCACAATGACGTCAGACTATTTGGGACACAAAGGGCTTTGCGGTAAGAAAATGCAGTGCGTATTATGCATTTATTAGGCGTGACGTGAGTGAATTTGCATAAGAGGTTTTGACTTTCAATGAAAATACAATGGAATGGAGGTTATTTTGATCTTAGTTTTCGTTGATTAACGTCGAAAATTCATGTAAACGTTAACACACAAATTACATCCAAGAAGTCCAGGAATTGTCCAAAAGTTATTAGGTAAATATTATCGAATATATTAGTCATTGGAGATCTAATCTTTATTGTCTTGTGAATGAGCTTTTAGCTTTATAGAAAGTATCATTAGTTAGTTGAAGTTATACAAGTATTATATTATAGCTATAATGTACCGTCGATATAGTGATTTTCGATATCGTAATCTAGCCGATTATTAAAACACTGTGTTATAAAAAATCTTCATATTACCTATATTAAGTTTGAAATCCCTCCTGAAGTGGAGTGCACGCTCCCAAAGCTTTTGTTAAAATAATTATGTCAAAATGGGCACTGAGCACACTATTGCAGAAGAGCTTTTTACCTTTTTTTAGCTCAGCTACCACAGCTTCATGTAGAATTGTAGACTATACCTAGTTCCTTTAATGTGTATTCATATTTATGGCAAAAAGTTAGCACTTATTTTAAAATGTTATCGACGCTATGCGAAAGCATTTCACTGTCAGTGCGCGCTAGTGCAGCATTTTATAAATAGAAAGGGGTGTTTTGATTAATTTGCATCTACGAGTGTGACACAAGCGAGACAGGCTATAATTGTACACGTCGTGTGAAAACGAGACAGTGAATTCCCCGGCCTGCGTCCTGCATCGACTCAATAATACATCGAGTCGGTAAGTGTGTGAATTATTGCGTTTTGAATCGAGTTTATTGAATGAATTAGTTATATACAAAATACCAATGCAGTGCAAAATTCAGTGCAACTTTAGTCAACACTGTTTATTGCCCATTAATAATGACGTACATAACTAACTTGTTCCATATTCGCTCTTGAAACGGAATGCAATGAAATGCTGAAGCTTCGTCTTATTTAGAGAGTGTAACCTCATTCCAGCGAGCTACCAGCGAAAGTAACCGCTGACAACATTCGCTTGCCCGCATCACCTGCATAATGCTCACCAGACCTCCGTCAGACATAAACAGCTCACAATTACAATATCTTTCACTTACCGTTTGGAAGCTCCACAGAATTTACACCACTTTTAGGATGCCAGGGATGTAACAAACAATAACATAAACGGGATGTTGACGTAATCGCGGTTTCGGGCTGATTCGCGGGCCCGTAACGCAGTAGGAAAGCGTCACGATTCTTTCAGATTTGTGTTTTTGGGATTGTTTTGAGGAGTATGAATTGTGGGATTACAAATGCGGTAACTGAGGAGCACGGAGCGTGCGCACTGGACGTCGGGGCGGTACTGCGGCCGGTCGCTAGGCGGCGCTACCGACGAGTCGTATTGATAAAAGCGCAAGGGACGACGCGTACATTCAATGCAATACCGCCGGTTAAACTAGACACTTATTCGGAAAACTACCTTTGGTGGTTTCCATCTTTTGCAAGTTTGTTAAAATGCGTTGTTTGCCAAAGCGCAATTCTTGAAGTAGATAATACAGAGACTTCCGCCGCATCGATAATGTAACTTTTGTTTGACATTTCTTTTTTATTTTTAGGAGTTACGTAAAATTATGTGGCTTAGCTATACTTTGTACCTTACTGAAAAAAGCTGGCGGAAAAAATACCGCAATGCTATAATTCAATAAATGAGATATGGATTCGTTATCATCATTGAACATTAGAACAGAGAAATAAAGAATTAAAAATATTTAGTATATTTTTAAATTACTATAGGATTTAAGTACACATTATGATTTTTTTATTCAAAATCATAACATAAAATGCATTAAAAAAAAACCTGTATTTTCACATTTTCTCAGCCATTTTTTTCGCTAAGTATGTAATATAGTATCTTATATAGTGGTAATTATAATTTACCATACCTACCTATTTTCATCATTAATGTTTTTTGTTCGAAACATATTATGACTCTTGTTGTGTCGTTGTCGCGTACGGACACGAGATGGCGCGGCCAACCTTGAACTCTTGGATATTAGATAATGAGGCTTCGGATAAAATAATGCCTTGGCGATGCCATGAGTTGCCATGAGGATGTTGTTACGGCATTATTGCCGTTCGTTCACATAATGAATGGAATTGTAACGCTGATATTTGTTAAGAGGGACTGAATTCACTTTAAAAAGATTTGCATCGCTTTAACTTTATTCGGTGAGAAACAACATAGGTAATTGATTAAAAAAATCATTTGTGACACTACAGTTAAAAATAACAAAACAACAAAAATCACTATTAAACCTTTGAGAAATATAAATCGTATCCTAGATTGAAAACAGAGTAGATTGCACTTTTTAAGCCGTCTTAAAATTGTATTCTAACTGTTGACTGAAAGTAAGTATGACTGAAAGTGGCGCCGCGGTGAATTTTATAAAAATTGAAATTCTAATACACAATTTTAATAAAACTTAACGTTGAATATTTAGGGCACATACTCTAGTATTTTTAAACTGTATCATTACATTCCCTCGTAGCGTAGTCACTGCTAGAAGTAGATAGCAAAACTGCTAAAAGTGGCCGTTTTAGACACATTTGCTATCTAGGGAATATAATATACCTTCTAAAAATAATAGACCAATGGGCCCTAAAAATTCCACTTAAAGTATTATTAAAATCGTTTTCTATTAACAATTTAATAATTAAAAACCTATGAGGGTGCCACTGTAGGTGGTAGGTATAACCACCTTAACCGTTTTCCTAATACCTATAGTTTTAACACAAATTAGGGAGTTACTAAAGCGCTCTATATACACCGACACACCGTTAATTTTTAAGTATGTCTAAAAATGAAATGGGGCTTTCAGACCACCGTGAATGAACAACTTTGGGCCAACCGCGGAATCTCGAAAAAAAATCAGCTGTTCCATAGAAAAGTACAACATCGACTCGACTATAATGTATTGGAACAGCAGAATTTTTTTTCGCGATTCCGTGGTTGGCCCCATAGTAAAAGTTGTTCATTCACGTGGTCAGTACCCTTAGCACAGAATATATAATAGTACTAACGTACAGAAGTCGGTCCCCGCTAGGACCATCAAATAATAAGCTGCTCTCGTTGCACGGCAATAAAGTACAATTTCAAACTGCACAACGCTGCGTGGATAAAATTATATGCACCTACGAAGAAGAAAGAGAGGCGTCTCTTTCTGTCGCATAGCTCTGTCTCAACCGACACATTTCGGGGTTGTTACTCGCTAGTTACTGATATCATAGAAAACATTCGTTATGCCCATGAATAAACAATGAAATTACTAATAGGTACCTACTTATAAAATAAAATAAATCTACCTAATAGGTGAGCTGAGCATATTTAAAGAGCATAAATAATAAGTATTTCTAAGTAGTTAGAGAAGCTCGATGGCGCAGTGGTATAGCGCCTGGCCCAACGATTGCGGAGGTTAAGCAACTTTTGCAAGGGTCGTTTATGGGATGGGTGAAAAAAAATAGTATTTTTTAGCTTTTTTCTTTACTGGTGCCATATTTCGAACTTCGATACAACTAAGTATGTAAATATGTATACAAAAAATACAATAAACTTTGGTAGGTAGGTAGGTACGTTAGTAATTAAGTATCAAAAACGAAGTGCATGCAATTTCGCATTCGGCGCTTGACTGACTCGTTTCGTTCGTGCGTGACGTTCACGCGCTGCGCTCTCGTCGCTTGCACACGCCGCGGCCGCGCGTTTCGGTCGGCGCGGTGATATCCCTCGACAATGGCCCTCTTGGAGTGGGCCGCGAGCAGTAGGCTAATATAAAAGTTTAAGCGCGGAGTGATACCCCCCCTGCCCTTAGCACGAACAGCTATCGAAAAAAATAACGCGCGTAAAATCATTCGATAGATAAATTTTGTATTGGAAATTTGTACAGCGCCATCTATCGCCGATAAGCGAAATTAAATTTTCCATAGAGAATTGTCTATCGAGTAATTTTACGCGCTTTTTTTTCTCGACAGCTGTTCGTGCTAAGGGTACTGAAATCCCCTTTTCATTTTTAGATATACTTTAAAATTAAGGGTGTATAATCGATATCCCTGAACAAAAAATCAGGCAACCTAAAGGTAAGCATTAAAAAACCTCCTTCAAAAACCTGAAAAAAAACCTAAAAAAACAGCTTCAAAATTAAAGCTCTAAAAAGCAAAAAAATCAATTCAAATCGATTTAAAAAAAACCTCTATTAAGAATGGGTGAGGCCGGGAGACATTTTTGTTCTATTTTAACTTTTATAATTGTTTTGTGCATTTTTTTTATTGTAAAAGACCGGCGCGGTCGGCGATGCAGCGAGCGAATTTTCATTGCGCGACCGCAAAGCGATGAATAGGGATGATGACTAATGAATAAAATAACGAAATACTCATAAAAATCGTAAACATATTAAACATTTAGAGTAGCTTGTATACCTCTTGGTTTTATATATTGCATATTATTTATTTTATGACCCTTCAAAGTTGGGTGGACAAGTCCATTTAAAAAGTATAAATTTTTAAAAAAAAAAACCGATACCTTTAATTAGTCCGTAAAATGTATAGCAAATTTGTCTAAGAAACTATTTTGATAAACACAATATTTAATATAGCTGCCGAACAAATTTCCTACGCGTTGCATACAAACTTCTCAGGCGTGACGTCATCACTTAGTAGCCGTTAGTATGGAGCGTTTTTGTGCGAGTCCATTTGTGTGCATTTCACACTGTGATATCTCGGGCAGTTTTCATGCTAGCGAATTAATTTTTTTACCAATGTTTCTTTTTTTGAGAGGTAATTTATGTAACATAAAATAAAAAAGTTGTCATCATCCCTATTGGCATCACGCGATTATACGCCGCGTCGCCAATCGCTCCGTTGCGTGGTCAAAGATGACAAGATCACATGAACACGTCAATGACTCGAATGAATATTCATGAATAGGCACCGAACTAATATTTCTTACAAACGTGACTGGAATCACAATTTCTGAACATAGGTACCTGTAGGAGCTTTGTTTCAGTTAATAATGGAGTTTATGGCGTGGGAGCTATTGATAAACATTGATTTATTACTTATCTAAGTAGGTAAGTACCTACCTTTAAAATATACGCAGCAAAAATATCGCACTTAACCGACGACAAAAATGTCAAAAAGCTAATAATAATAAGTAAGTATAATAAATCAATCTATGATGGATTCTGAGAGATCTATTCTCTATTTTGAGCACCTAATAATTACTTTATTAAAACACGTCTTAACTTCAGCAAGCAAAATTGTAAAAGTTTTAATAAATTATTTATGTCATCTAATTTTTTTCCTGAAGATATCCTTTGATATGATAAATTCTTGACTACTTACCATTGGTATCGATTTTATTATTTTAGGTTTTGATTGGAGAGCAAGACAAAGCAATGTCTATTGTCTCAAGTTATTTCATTAATTGCCAATTTCTGTTAATAATTATTAAAATATTCCGTTTCTGTAGCTTTGATAATACAATAATACTTTGTCCCAACAAACACATTGAAGACAGGTTCGAAAATAGAATCATAAACCTGAAAAAAGCTTAATAATAATGTACTTCCATATCTACTTTATGCCCCGATAGCACATCTGACAGGAAAACTTATCTTATTTCTACTCTGCAAAACATCAAATCCTTTTGTCTACCCGCCGAGCGCCAGACGAGACGAGTCGACCTTGAGATGTTGCATTTTATCTCTCCCCCCCCCCCCCCCTTTTCTACTCAAACTCGTAACCTCCTCTTACCCACCACACCACAGACGCAGACTTACCGCACACATAGAACACTTACGTATATCTTTTGAAATTCTAGTCTAGCTATATTCGGCTTTCAATTAGGTATTCCCTTTGAAAGGCTAAATTTTATGAAGGCAAACGTTTAATTTAAATAATTACAAGAAATGAGACGTTTAGCGAATGTATAGGAATTAATCCAACAAACTTGGATTAATGAAAATAACTCAGTTCAATTCAGATTTAGTTCAAATTTAGTATGTAAGCTCAAAATGAAAATGTTAACATCCACATCAACATTTTATGATTTTATGGGCATTTTGTTTTAGTAGTATAGCTACCAGAGTTTAACGCTGAGTTTCTAGATTCGATTATCTGGGGTTAGTTCCGTAATTGGCAGGTACTTAGGTTTTTAAAAGCTTTACAGAAGTAAGGTTAGAGGTAAAATTTTTGCTTTCCCTTTCCAGTGACAACGCTTTCAAATACAGAACTAATAATAAGTTTAACGAAATATTAATACCTAGTTGAATATAAAAGTAAGAGGCAGTTCTTATATTTTGGCTAGTTTATAGTTTTTCGGAGTTTAAAACCTTATTTCAAAATACTTAAAAGAAACCGACCCTCCTATGATTTAATAACATAGTAAATGAATTGGTCAATATATTCCTAAGATTATTGATCACATGTCATAGCAAATGGGTCACTCAAAAGTTCACATACTAAACTCGCTGCTTCCTTCACTTCGATAGAGTCAAGTTAAACTAGTAAAACATAAAACAGCAATGCAGATAACAACATTGCGATCGTAACAGGAGAACTGGTCACTTTTGCTTTTATATTGCTACTAAAAACTTGTTTACTGCACGTAGATGTTATCTCCATACCCACTGGTAGAATATTTAAAAACACACGTTGATTTTAGCAACGCAATATATTCATAGGTTTACGACAATTTACAAAGAGGTTATCGTCTAAGATTCAACTAAAACGACCAAGATCTTTAAATATATCTACTTTGAGTTGATTTGCGTCTAATCTGATGATCAGGTAGATGATTTATATTGCATTAGATACGTTTTTTTTCTTTATTAGAAACCCGTTTGGCGTATTAAGATTCAAATTCGTAATGCATATTTAATAAAGACTCTTTCCTCACCACGGACTATGTTTATTCACTTTATTCCAGATAATTTCCACATAGCTATTCACGCTAAGAGTTATTTAATGCATATAAAATTGCAAGTTCCCACACACAATGAACCATTTTCTGTTTCGGAATTGGCGCAGAACCAAAACAAAGGGCTTATAATAATATATCGAATTCCCCAAAATGAGCGCATAATTCTCGAGTCCTGTTAAGTCTGGATGCTTTAGCAATTTGTGTGACCACTCGTCGGACTTCAACCCAATATTTTGTTCGCTTTATTTCCTTTACAGTTCTCGTCTTGACATTTAGTTTTAAATTCTATTTTTGTACTTCCTATTAGCTAGAGATAGAAGATAGATCAGGAATATTCGAAATGGTGCTTAAGGCGCTGCTTAATCGAATTTTCTGGTTTTTGAGGGGGTGCGGCAGACGAAGCGGTGTGCGAGTGCAGCGGCGCCCCTCCCGCGCCGCACCTCACCTGCGAGTGCAGCGGTGTAGACTGGGCCGCATTTAGAAAATTTTTGTTTGATTTTAAATTATTTGCTGTTATGAATAAATGTCATGTTCTCTGATCAGTCCAGGGTGAACAAAACTTTGAATTATATTTTGAGATATTATATAATAAGAACCTATACTTTTTATCACGTAAACGAGCTTTGAGAGTTATAAAAATTAGTTATAATATTTTTCTATACAAAATTTGAACACCATTTTCACCCCTTATCAATCACCAATCATGTCCACCGTGTTGGACTTCAAAATAAATGTTATTTTTGCAATCGTCATCCCAGAAAAAAACCAATAACGACATCCATATCTATTTAAAGGTTTTTTTACCCCTTTTCATTAATTTCATGCGTTAGATTTCCATCCATAAGCCTAAATTATAAATTTAGCGATATTTACTTCGAAAATGAAGGATTTTCTACAATACATAACTTCATCCGCCTTTTGACCACTTTGGGGGTAGAATTTTAAAAAAAGCTGAGACCCGTATTTATCAATTTTCAATCGTCAGCCTAAACAGAAAATTTGAAGATCCTAGCTTAAAAGCTGAGGGACTTTCATACAAACTTTCATCCCTTCTTTCATCTCCTTAGGGATGGAAGTTTCAAAAATCCTTCCTTAGTGGATGCCTACACTGTATAAGGTATCTGTGTGCAAAATTTTAAGTCTCTAGGTCAAGCGGTTTGGTCTGTGCGTTGATAGATCAGTCAGTCAGTCATTCAGTTTACGATTTTATATATTAAGAAGATAAGATAGTAGGGTGAATATGCCTTACACCAGCCCCCCAAGGATTTTTCAAATTTGAATCTCTGTTGTTGCCACAATTGCGATCTTAAAAATATTGTTGACACAGTTTTAGGTAGGTTGATTAGTATTTATTACGAAAGTAGTAGTTAGTATTACGAAATTTTATGGGAAAAAAATAAATAAAAAAATATTAAAAACACGACTGTATGACAAAAACGAACTAAAAAGTTAAATAACAAGAGTGTCATTGCAGTCGGGGGACCGTTTCATGGAACAATTTTTGATCATAGAGGTCCCCCGACTGCAATGACACTCTTGTTTTTTAACTTTTTAGTTCGTTTTTATCAGGCAGTTGTGTTTTTAATATTTTTTAATTTATTTATTTTTATTTCACAGATTTTAGTGACAAATTATATATTAAGATAAATATTTTAATAGAAAATACTAGAAAAAATCGACCCGTCTGAACTTTTCTATTAAAATATTTATCTTAATATAAAAATAGCATTGTGAATGCCTAAAATCTAAAAATTCCAATTCCAAAACGCTGACTTGCATTTTGTCAGTATGTACACAGGGTAATATGCCTAGTTAGCCGGCCGCCTCCAGTTATCCGGCCCCCCAACAGTTTTTCGAATAAAATAAGAAATTCGTGGCAATTTCTTAACAATTTGGATATTTTCCTGGCAACACTGTTATCGATCTATCGAATGGTATAGACGCCACTAGCGAAACGTTACGTAATATTTTATAATTTGTGTTTACGTTGAAGCCCGCATCCGGGTCGATTTCCCAAGTGGAGATAAAAAAAAAATAGTGGAGAGCTCTTGCCAAATAGTCAATATTGTCCTTCAGGGCATCGATAAAAGGTAAATATTTAGTTTGTTCTCAAGGTAATGTTGTTATTTATTACTGTTTTAATGTTAAATATGGCATAATAAGCAGATATTTAGTAATATCAAGGGGCCGCCTTACTAGACAACGAAACCACATGTTTCCAGTATATCGGCCGGGGGCCGGTTAACTGGGACTGAGCTCGATATAATGTTTTGTCTCTTTTTGTTAAAAGAGTGATTCTATAGAAGAATGTATAATGCTATCCCATTTTATTAAATTTAAAGTACTTTGTGTCTAGTACTCCGCCGTCTAAATGTGCTTGTATATGAAGTTGATTTTTTTTTGTATGGAAACGGGTGGCCGGATCTACTGGGTGCTTGCCCAGTGTACCGGCCTCCTAGTATACACTAGGAGGCCGGTATACTGGCTATCCTGCAAAATACTACTAGTACACCTGCCAGCTTTGAAATTTATCTACTAATAATATTAATTGTTTGTCTCTTGTTATTTCCGATGTGTATTTTAGCGAATTACTCAAACGATCGCTACTGCATTGAACGATGTGGTTTTTTCTTCTCGTCATGTTCTTTGAAAGGCGGCCGGTATACTGGGCAATAGAAATAGGAGGGCCGGAAATAGAAACAGGGGGGCCGGGCACTGGGCAAATCGTACTTTTTTAGAAAATAATTTCTAATGACAAAACCGACTAATGATAAAATAGTTGGGATCATTACTGTTTGTGTAGGTACCGAGTGCAGACTGCAGACCGAACTCGAGGCGCGTAGGTATTTGATCGAAGTATCGCTTTTCGACTATTTGTATGAATTTGGAATAGGGTGGATATGCCTAACTCTAGCCCCCCCCCCCCCCTAATTCCAGCCCCCAATACGTTTTTGCTTTGCTTTAATTAAAAAACAATAAAAATCGGAAACTGTTTAATGGAGCCACATCCCTAGTTAATCCTCGACGTTGGAAATCAGTATTACCCCGTCACGACACCTACAATTCACACAACGACCAAAAATGTTCACCGAGACCGAATAGAGGTGACTATGTTTGAAAAACAGCATAAAACATCGATCGATGCGAACTTTGGGAAGTGTGTTTATGAAGGCAAGATGCAATTTTTTATAGTTTTAAACTTTGATACTAGTAATAGATTAGTTAGATAACGTTTTAAGATTACAAATTTGCAGTTAAATTTACTAATTTCGAAAAATTTGGGGGGCTGGAGTTTGACTATGTGATTTTCCAAAACTTTCTATTATCAGCCGGGGGCTGATGTTGGGTATTTAACTTTCGTTTAAGAAATCAATCTCATCTTAATTTGCTCGTCTTTAGGTTGGAATTTGTAGTGCTATTCACTAGAATTACTAACCCTGCATCCAATGGCCTAAATACAGCCGGGTGAATAATGTTTAATTCCTAAGTTATTTGTTCTTCAAATTAGGGGCTGATATTAAGAAATACATAAGAACCTAACATCAGCCGGTCATCAAAACTTTACGGCAATATACAGGGTGTTTTCAAATGATTTTTTTTTTGTTTTTTTTTATATTAGACTAGCTTCCGCCCGCGACTTCGTCCGCGTGGACATTCGATAAAATCCTCATGTTTTAATTTCATTAAATTCTGATCAGCCGTTTTTACGTGATTAGGCGGGTTCCCACCAAGCGCGCTGCCTCGCGAGGCAGGACGTTTGCCGCACGGGCCTCGCACGAGGCTGCTCGCTTCGTGGGAACCCGCCTAATCACGTAAAAACGGCTGATCAGAATTTAATGAAATTAAAACATGAGGATTTTATCGAATGTCCACGCGGACGAAGTCGCGGGCGGAAGCTAGTTTATAATATTCAGAATTGTATCCAGAGATATTAGTATCCCGTTCCCAATCCCTCCCTGTCCCTGTCCCCGTCCCCTGGATGTGCATGTCCAGGTCCAATAATGTCCACCGTGCGACTACAAAATAAATGTTAATTTCGCAATCACCATCCCATGAAACCTCGATTTTCATGTTTACTTACCCCATTTACACCTTAAGGGATGATTTTCAAAATAACAAAATATGTGTTTGCCTATTTATTTTTAGACATGCTCCTACGAATTTTAAAGTTGTAATGTCTATTTTATATTATTTTACCATACAAATTTTGAACCCCATTTACACCCCTTTAGGGGTTAAATCATGTCCACCGTGTTGGACTTCAAAATAAATCTCATTTTCGCAATCACTATCCCATAAAACCTCAAGAACGACATCCATATCGATTTTTATGTTTACTCACCTCATTTACCCCTAAGTGGTTAATTTTCAAAATTACAAAATATTATGTTTGCCTTTTTATTTTAAGATGTGCTCCTACGAAGTTTAAAGTTGTAATGTCTATTTTATATTATTTTTCCATACAAAATTTGAACCCTATTTTCACCCCTTTTGGGGTCAAATCATGTCCACCGTGTTGGACTTCAAAATAAATGTCACTTTTGCAATCGTCATCCCAGAAAACCCCAATAACGACATCCATATCTATTTTTGGGTTTTTTACTCTCTTTTCACCCCCATTTCATCCCCATAGGGGTTGAAATACTACCAATAACAATATACGTTACGTTAGATTTAAAGCCATAAGCCTAAATTATAAATTTAGTTATTTTTACTTCGAATATAAAGGATTTTCTTCAATACACAACTTTATCCCCCTTTGACCCCTTCGGGGGTAGAATTTTGAAAAACGCTGAGACCCGTGTTTATTAATTTTCAATGTTCAGGCTTAACACAAAATTTCAAGATCCTAGCTTCAAAACTGAGGGACTTTCATACAAACTTTTGACCCCCGTTTCACCCCCTTGGGGGGTGAGTTTTGAAAAATCCTTTCTTAGTGCACCCCTAGACCGCAAAAGAAACCTATGTGCAAAATTTCAAGTCTCTAGGTTCAACGGTTTGGGCTGTGCGTTGATATCTCACTCAGTCAGTCAGTCAGTCAGGACTCTGAATTTTATATACATAGATGTAAAAAAAAACATAATAATCAAAATCATACTTATTATCATCATAATAATCAATCATAGAAACAGAAAAGAAATTCAATTCAAAAATTGTATATCGATATTCACTTCTTGGAAAACGCTTTTATAGGTTTCAAATAATTAAAACGATCTCGTACTCGTTGATTATTGTATAAGTTATTTTTTATTACGCAATATTTAATATATTTATATATTCTAAGTTGATTAATATCTACAGGAGAGGTATAAGTTTCAATGACTTGTTATGGGAACCATAATTTTAAAGCCTCTAGTATTTTATTATCATTATTAGAGTTACCAAACGAATATTCTTTAATCCCATACAAACATGGTTGTTTTATTTTGGAACAGCCTGTACCCGGCTAGAATTAGGGAACAAAGCGGCTGATATTAGGGCAAAGACGGCTGGAATTAGGGTTTTTCGCCCGTCGTGCATTTAAACAATTCTCTTTTTTTCCCCACAAAACTACGTAAAACTAAGTACTATTTTCGTAATAAAGATCAATCAAGCTACCTAAAACTGTATCAACAATAATTTTAAGACTGTAATTGTGGCAGCAACAGAGATTCAAAGTTGAAAAATCTTAGGGGGGGCTGGTAATAGGCATATTCACCCTACTTGGATTTGTAATTTTTTTTTTGTTTTCTAATTCTACGACACATCCGTCGCAATTCTTTGTTCCTTTTGTTTCCCATTTTACACACACACAATACATGAATAAATAATAATAAATAATAATAATAATACAGTCAAGTTCGTACAAAACTAGGTACCTATAAAAACAAGTCACAGTCACAAGACGTAAAACTACACTAAATCTATTTTATTTATTACTAAAACCTAAAACTACAAAACAAACACCTAAAACTATTACTTGGCACTAAATAAAATTATTTATTTACTTAAAACAAACAAAGTTTGGAAAGACGAGACCGACCACGCTACGATATGAAATGAAAAGTACAGCGGCAGCCCCATTCTCAATACCACCCGATGCATGCCCCCGGCGGCCCCGGGCGTTCACCCCGCCCGCCCGCGCCAGATCTCTGTGTTTGCCGAAAACTAGCAAATATTTTTCTAAGTGCATTGCTCTTTACATTTTTCAGGCGCTAAAATACCTGTTTATTTTGATTTTAATAGTGATCCATAACATTAACATTCTTTTTTTTTATATAACTCTTTAATTCGTCTTATGTTCGATTTATAATTTGAGAAAAATATGCTAGCTGCCGCTGAAAATATCGAGTACTACGCGACGAAAAATCTTTTTAGAAAAATCATTTTTTTTCACTAACTAAGCTTTTACTTGAAATTTTTTATAGCTAAGTCTCTAATTCAGGATATGTCAAATACAATTATATTTTTTTCTACCTTTCAAAATGAGTGGATTTTTCTAGCTATGCGACAAAACTTTATATGTTTTCATTGACGCTACGTTTTGCAGCTCCTTAAAGAATTTGAGTGTATGAAATGAACCACATTTAATATTTTATTTTTATTGTAAAATATCTCACGAAATCAACGATAGAAACAGTAAATAAACTTTGTCTTATAATAAATAAGTTAAATAAACCTGGCTTGTATAGCGTCACAAATAATGAAATAGTGATTTAGAGAGAAAAACAATGCTCCTTCTAAAAACAATACTCACTCTTGATGTTTGTGTAAAGTTAATAATGGCATTTAAAGAAAATAAATGAAACATCGAGAAAGAAAAACACTTTTGGTAATTCGAAGTTTAATGACGAATGCTTACAGAGAAATATGGAAAGTGTCCAAGGCAAACATACTTGCGAACATTGTATCAGCAAAATCTGGCTGAGCCGCCTCGTTTCTTACTCCTCACAAGGAGTTTGAGTAAAAGGGGGTTTCGTTGAAGTAGGTAAGGAGTCAAGTAATGTTGGTTAGAGTTTGTATGCACTGAAGTACATCACTGCTAATGACCGTTGATTGATATTTATGAGTTTGGAAACGACTGCTATCGGATGACATGCGCGTTGGTATTATACATCAGTCAGCCACGCCACGAAGTTAACGTCTCCGTCCGTGAGAACGGTGATGACATCTTCAGCATTCTGCGTATAAAATTGGACATGTTTGAAATGAGATGCGGATAATTGATATGGACTTAGCCAAGCTTGTGTCTCTTTTGAGGCAAGAAAAGCTATTCATTTTACTAACACATTATTCACATTTTTATATCTGTTGATTGATAGAGATCATTTATAATCATGACGAATACCTTGTTTGTAATCATTATCTACATCATAATCATCGCTTTTCTCGTAGGTTATTGTACCGGATGTAAGGAAATTATTAGAAATATTAAAAAAATAACTTCCTCCTCTTATAATAATTACTTATTATGATCGTCCTACATAAATACTTTACAACAATATACGAGCTTAGTACCATTGCGTTATAATTTAACATGATCATTTTTGACATTATCTTAACGATTGTGATTGATGTTAAATTTAGGATCAGTTAACAGGATTAGCGCAAGTACAGGTTCAATTTTTTTACTGCCTTTAACGTAATGATATTTAATTTTTATGGTTGCGCCTGTCTTGTAAATTTTAGCAAATAAGAGTTGTCTGTTATTTGCTATATATAGCAAATAACAGACAACTCTTATTTGTTGTTTGTTGTTGTTGGGTTATTTGTAAAACACCAACCACCTCGCAGTTAGCTACATAATTTGTTCTACAGCGAAAATATTTCTAAGTCTATGGTTCTACGACTTTCCGAAAAAGTAAAAACATTTGTATGGAAGGCGATTTTTGTCTTTTTTTGGAAAAGTTGTTGAACAAACGTTCTTGTTTGTGATGTAAGTAATCTATTTTTGTAAGGTAAGTAGTTGGTGTTTTACAAATAAAGATCTATTGAAGTTGGTTTCCCTATTTTGTGAAGTGTTCCAATCGGGGAAGCTTTTAGCCTTTAATTGAGGTAAAAATTAAAATTTTGTTTTAATTAGACGTACTGCATAACATCCACCATTCTTTGCTTGTAATACGATCGTGTCTGTCGTCGACATGACCAATGTCTAATTGGTCTAGTCTGACTTGGTCATGCTCGAAGTTTAATAGGAATTTTTAGCAAATGTAGGATACGTAAAACCACTATTCCACTATTATTTGCAGGACGTAGGATTTATCTATGGGAAGATATTGCCATAATTTCATGCTTTGGAAATTGCATTTTTAGACCGCCTATTAGCTAGTTACCACCATCTTACCTAAGATGGTGGTAACTAGCTAATAGGCGGACTTGAAATAAGCTACCACCAACTATTTTAGAACGGTCTAAAAATGCAATTTCCAAAGACTTATGTTTTGACTTTGACTTAGGTAAGTCTGACGCCGTAATTTAAAAATTGTTACGATTGTGTTCCGGCAGTTGGAGGTAAGATAGCCAGTTCCTCAGTAGTGAGGATTCCGGGTGCAGCGCGCTTACATTTTCGGCTTTATCGTCACTTAACATCAGGTGAGGTGAAAGCCAAGCACTATGCCGTTGTGGATAAAAAAAATGCTTCCCATATTTTGGTCCACGGAGGTGATAATACCTCTAAGTTAACTGTATTGAGTAATATTATCTGAATGTCTTGAATACTTGAGTATCTTCCGTCTGAGATCCCTAGTCTGACATACCTTAAGGCTCAAGTAATAAAAATACTTACACTAAATAGTATATTATAGTGTAAATAAAGTATTCAATGGATGTAAATACATCCAATAATCGGATATTTTTGATCAAAGATCTTGTTTCATTACGAGAAGATACTGCAATAATGTACGCAACACATGTTGTCTTTTCCATATCCTATCTTTTACTTTGTTGTATTTATGGAGGAAAAATTCTAATAAAAATAGGTATGATAGATGTTTTTTTCAATTTCGTCACAAAATGTTATTGTAAGTAATTAAGTAGGTATTATAATTTCAACAAAAACTTGAGCAAAAAATACAAGTTGTAAACTCATTGACCAAATATATTTTTAGACGCAAAAAGTATCATAAGATGCAATTTTTCATTATATTATTTTTGAGTCTATCATAATCCAAAATAAACAGTTATAATATAGTTAATAATTTAACTTTTTATTCTGTTTCAAGCTTCCAATTTTCTTGTAGGAACAACTTTATTGAATTTAGCAAAGTTAAATGTATTAATAAAACAACAGTAGCTTGATAGACAAATACTGAAAAGCAAAAAGGATCCCCCTTTTTTCTGTACATGTATAAAAAGACCCTTCTTAGTTCGTGCCTAGAGCACTATAGTTTAACCATGGCAAGTGCTGACGTTGCATTTATGATGCAAGAGTAAAGAAGAACTTAAGGGTGCTTTGAACCCTTAAGAGTGCTTCGTTGTCGCTGGCTAAGGCTTATTCGGGTCAAAATCTGCACAAGCACTAGATGGCTATCTGAAAAAGATGACGTCAAAAATATTTTTATAAAACATATATGAAAATTAGGGGTTTTTATAAACTACTATAAATATTTTTTCGCTTTATGGCTTTCATAAATTCCGCATGTGATAAACCAAAAAGCGAAGCAAAACAAGATTATAAACAAAATGATCGTCCAATTTCCAGGGAATAGTGAAACACTAAAGGAAAGTTTTTTCTCAGCAGTAGGTACCATCTGAAACTATTTCCACAAAATAATAAGTCTGTGTGCTCTTTCTGTCTAAAAATAATTAGCTCATAAATCGCAAAAACAAACAATAACACTATTAAATAGTCACAAATCACATGAAACCTCGAAGCTTGTGACAAAGTTATATATAGCCGCAAGAGATGCAAGCTTGCGAAAACCTTCCGCCAGAGGGCGTGAAGGGCCCTTACTGGATCCCGACTGACAAAGGCTAATCCAGGTCAATCGATTTACGTGCTATACTAATCCAGAGCTATTTTTTTTGTAAGCACTTAATGAAACTTGCTTAAGCACGAAAACTATATCAGTACCCTTAGCTTAACGGCTATCGAAAAAAACAACGCACTTAAAAACATTCGATAAAGTGATTTTGTATGGGGAATTAGTACAGCGCCATCTACCGCCGAAAAGCGATTATTTTGACACGCGCTTTTTTTCTCGATAGATGTTCGTACTAGAGGTACAAATTTCTTTAACATTTATAATCAAGTGCGTATCGAATTCGTAATTCGTATTGAGGGCAAATTGTATTAAAAATATTTTTTTTGTTTTTGTTTTTCAGCACGTCTCCGTTATGACAATCAAGATTTCCAATACCAGTAATTTGTGATCGATATATAAAATAGAACACATTTGGTTACAACTTATTGTGGGTTTTATTGCATTGTGTTACATTATAATTTATAAAAATAAATTTCTATTTTTATCAAACATTGGTAATAATTAGTAACTGCAGAGACAACCAAATTAGTCGTAAAACAGAGCCAAATGAATAGATAATAACTTAGAGTAAGACGCGCTTCTGGAAGCCGCGAACGAAGCCGCGATGCTCGAAGGATAATAATCTCTAAAGAAGTAGAGAACTAATCGACATAAAGTTCTGATAAATTTTGTCATACCCGCCTGAAGATGATTTGTTCGAGCTTTTCATTTTGCCTACATAAGTACAATGTAAAGCAAATGCTTATTTTGAATACTCTGAACACTGCCCCTGTGGCCTAATGGATAAGGCATCGGCCTCCTAAGCCGGGGATTGTGGGTTCGAGTCCCACCAGGGGTACAAGTAAAAGTTTTTTTACAATGAAATATTTAAAATTAAGTTACTTTTTTAGGTAGGTATTCAAGTAGGTACTACTTTCTAGGCTATCCCAATAAATAGCACCTATGATTAATGTCTGTTTGCTCCTTAGAATACTGGCTTACGTTACTATAACGGGTGTAACAAGACCGTCGACGAAGCCGAAGTCCACGCATTCCGCCCATCATCAGGATCATTTTTGTCTTTTAGACTATACCTGGGAAACCAATAGCTAAGTTATTGGAGGTCAAAGTAAAATATATTTTTTTTCATTTTTATGAAATCTTATTTATTCGTTATATTCTAATTTTTGTCCCAAGAAACATTATCAAAATTTTAAGTATTTCGTGACAAACAATGGGTTCAAAACGTAGTCTAATTGCTGAATTATCTAACACATCTACTACCAAAACTAATATATATCGACAGTTTATACTTCCTCGATTTATTGAAAAGGTTTACCCCGTACCGTTAACCTCGAACTCTTCGATTTTGTCAACAAAATAGCACGAATTTTGGCACATGGCATGTTTACAGGTAGAGGATTCGAGGCTACAGCTGCACTGTTAAATAAATTTTGACCATCGCATGTAATTTCTTAACAACAACATATTAATGTTTATTTTGGAACAAAATATGTGCAAGGTAAGCGGATATTTATATCATAATTTAAGGCGAGGCCAGTTTACGATCTGACGAAAAGATTGATTTTTGAACTTCCAATGTGAAGAACTGATGAACAATTCTACTTAAAAAAAAACTGTGGACTGAAAAAGAAACAAAGAAATACAATTACCGACAGAATTTAGAGCAGGGTGTGGGACGCGAGGGCAAACAGCCCACCCCACCACACCTCCTAAAATCAAGGCTTGCATCGAAATACTCGGCCCTTATATTGATATCAGTTTTTACCTCTTGTTTTATGATTCAGTAAATGCTCATATTAAAATTTGTTGCTAATTCTACAATGCATGGATCTACTGTCTAAAATAATGTATATACCTCTATACAAATAACACGACCAAGTTTAGCGAGTGTAACGACCTATGCAGGCTGCGTAGCCCGGCCGTGTTGAGTGCGTCTGCGACCTTGGCCAGGGTCGTCTGAAACCGAACTGAAGTTATGAAGGGTGGGGGCGCAGATCGATATTTGAATTTCGTTGAGATCGTGCGTCGCTTGTTTTTTGGATGGCGATGCAATTCACCTTCTATTGTTTTAGAATGCAAAATAAGTATTGCTTATTCATCAGAAATGACAATGATTTTCATTTTGAAGTTGTAGGTAGGTACATATACTTATCTAAAGATGAAATAGGGATAGATAGACTACTTTATTGAATATTATGTTCGGCAATTAAAATATAAAATGAATAATAGTCTGAAAATATCGGAAAAATCTTGATTAATCGGGAAACTCACAAGATAGCTAAACGCATGTGTCAGAAATGGTCAGAAACGTGGAGAGAATTAAAACAAAATAAATCAATTCAAATAAAGTAATGTTTATTAAATTGAATCGTCCAATTTCTTTTATCCTACCACCTGTTCGGACGTCTTTTTTTAGCTGAGAGAAGAACAGGCGAAAGAAACTCGTCAGCTATTATCAAATCGGATATTTACAATTAAATCGTCACAAACAACAACAATATAAACTTAAAAGTTATCAGTTAATCTCTTTTATTCAACTATGGATACTAGTTACCAAGTGAAAGTGAAAGTGAAAGTGAAATAAGCTTTATTCAAATAAACTTAATTATTAAGTACTTTTGAATCGTCTATATTTTTCTACCACCCGTTCCAGACTTTTTTAGCTGACAAGAAGAACGGGCGCAAGAAACTTATCAGCTGTAACAGCCATAAGTAACGATATTTACAAACTTGAATAAATCGTTACCAGATAATTACAACAGGGTGACAGGATTATTGGCAACAACATAGACTTATTATATTACTTCAACAAAGTTCTTATATTAGCAAGTTATGTGTTACATCATTTCCACGCATTTTGATCTTTAAGATAATCGTCAACTTTATAATAACCTTTACCCATGAGCGTTTTTTTAACATGGTTTTTAAATTCATGCAAAGGAAGATCAATCACTTGTTGTGGAACTTTATTAATAAAGGCTATGCCTTTCCCCATAAATGAACCTCTCGTTTTTGCAAGCCTAAATCTTGGAACGGCAAGTTTATCTTTATTTCTTGTATTAAACTGGTGAATGTTGCTGTTCTTATCAAATGAATCATAGTGTTTCCTTACATAAACTAAATTTTCATAAATATATTGGCCTGCCAAAGTTAAAATATTTATTTCTTTGAACAATTCTCTCAAGGTATCTCTCCGCCGTAGATTGTATATGGCGCGAACAGCTCTTTTTTGGAGTACAAAAATATTTTCAAAACTGGCAGCTGAGCCCCACAATAGCAGTCCATAAGACATTACACTATGAAAATAACTAAAGTATACTAACCTTGCCGTTTCAATATCAGTTAAAAGCCTTATTTTCTTAACAGCGAATGCCGCTGAACTAAGTCTACTTGACAAGGCTTCAATATGTGGATCCCATTGCAATCGAGAATCTAGTGTAATACCTAGAAATTTTGTACTCTCAGTAAAGTCTACTTTATCGTCATTCAATTTAATATTTAATTTTGTCTGCTCAACATTAGGTAAAGAAAATTTTACACATTTAGTTTTTTTGGGGTTAAGTGCTAAATTATTACTATTAAACCAGTGTGAAACTTTAGAGAGGGCACTATTTACTTCGTCAGAACAGTTATTACCTCTGTTTACTTTGAAAACTAAAGAAGTATCATCCGCAAATAGTACAGTCTCACATAAATTACTCGCGTAGTTGGGAAGGTCATTTATATAAATTAGAAACAGCAATGGGCCCAATATTGATCCCTGTGGCACACCCATATTGATGGGGGCTCCAGTAGATTCAGTTCTATTAATTACTACTTTCTGAGTTCTATTGTACAAATACGATTTCATAAGACTAACCGACTTATCAGAGACACCATAATGTTCTAGCTTCTTTAATAGTGTTTGGTGATCAACGCAATCGAATGCCTTAGAAAGGTCACAGAAAATGCCAATTACATCCTGCTTTTCTTCCCAAGCGTCAAGAATATGTTTGAGAAGTGCAATTCCAGCATCAGTAGTACTTTTACCCTTGGAAAATCCAAACTGGTTTTTATGAAGTATATTATTGTATGTAAAGTAATCTAATAATTGGGAATATATAATTTTTTCAAATATTTTACTAAGTGCTGGTAGTATAGATATTGGCCTAAAGTTAGCTGGGTCACTTTTATCCCCAGATTTAAAAAGAGGAATCAATTTACTATTTTTCATTAAGTCAGGAAAGACCCCCTCGTCAATACATTTGTTAAAAATAAAAGCCAAGTAGGGGGCTAGTATATCAATTATTGATTTAATAATGCTTGTTGACATGCCCCAAAGATCTTCTGTTTTTTTAACATTAATTGTTTTAAAAGCTTTAATGATATCTGCACTATTTATATATTTAAAGGAAAAACTTTCATTGCACTTATCATCACTAGACTCCAGAAGGGAGACAGCGATGTTGGGACTAGCACTAAGAGTACTGGTAGTTTCTACAGGTATTCTAGCAAAGAAATCTTCAAAAACTTTAGCGACCTCATTGTCAGATTCAAAAGTTTGATCACCAGTTTTTAAACAGAAGGAATTTATATTGGATTTTGATTTGTCCGTTTCTTTGTTAATAATATTCCAGGTAGCTTTAATTTTGTTATCAGCTAATTTTATTTTATTTGCAAAGTACTTGGACTTTGCTAGGATACAAACTTCTCTGAATGTTTGTGAATACTTCTTGACAAATTCAATGAAGTTAGGATCACAAGAAGTAGCTTTCTCTGCATAAAGTTCGTATAATTTCCTTCTGCTTTTATATATGCCGGGTGTGGCCCAGTCACTAAATTTCGTACTATCATTACATTTGATGACTTTTTGTTTGAAAGTTTCACTAAATTCAGTTTTAACTATGCTAAATAAATGATTATATAAGTTATTGGCTTCAAAATTTGGTTCTGGTAATGTTTCAATTTTACTTGTGACATTGGTTCTGAATTTTTCAATACAGTGTTTCTTTATTGGCCTACACATTATTTCCCGTTTAGGCCGAACATGATGGTGCTCAATGGAGGCTAATTGTCCACTATGGTCGGATTTAATACAATTCAAAATTGATTTTTCAATGACATTACAGTTACAGAAAATATTATCTAAGCAGGTTGCCGATGTGGGTGTGATACGCGTTGGTTCATTAAAAATATGTAGTAAATTAAATGATTTAAATAGGTTTATGAACCTACTCGACAGTTTGGCTAATTTAGGGTCTAAGATGTCGACGTTAAAATCTCCACAAATCGCGACTTTTTTATTCTTCCTACAAGTTATTTTTAAGACTTCCTCCATAGTGGACTCAAACTCAGAGTAATTCGCGGTGGTGGGTCTATATACGCATACAATAATTATTTGATCAAGTTCCACACAAGACAACTCAATAGTTCGTTCAATTGAGAGGGATACTACATCTTTGCGCTCTTTACGCTGTAAACTATTGTGTAGAATAATAAGTGAACCCCCTCTTATAGCAGATTTCCTACTAAACGAGCTAGCAACTTTATAATTATCTAAACTTAAAAGTAATTCGTGCTTTTTCAACCAATGCTCAGTAACACATAACACATCAATGTTTTCAGAGTTTATGAATAAGCTTATTTCTAAATCTTTGCAAGAAAAGCCTTGTATATTCTGATGTACAATTCTTAAAGACTTTGGCTTTTCTATTGTTAATTCAGGGCTAGAGGACGCCTCTATTGTCTTAGATGGTAATTTAAATGAGAAAAAATATTATTACTTGGACTAAGTAAAATGTTACAATTATTTTCATTTGGAACAGATTCCAAAGTTGAATGACTAATGTCAATAGTTGACTGCTCAATAGAAGCAGTTGTTTTACTAGCCAGATTATTGGCTAAATGTTTAAAATAAAAAGATAGCGATAATGCTATTTATCTCCTAAAAGAACTAGGCAGATAGAACTTATCTTTTGTCAAGTAAAAACTATTAAATAATTTATTGATGTCAATTATGTGTAGCTGTTCACTATTATGGAATGCTACCGTATTCAATGTAACATTCAACTGATACCTAACGTTATTTTCCATTTGTGACACACTTTTGCAATAAGGGAATGTGAACAAAATAACTTTTTTTACTTTCAAAGACAATAAGGTATTACAATAAGCTATCAGTTGGTTTTTGTTCACATTACCCCTATTTCCTATCAAAATTATCAAATTAGTGTTTTCATTAAATGATTTTTTAACAATAATTCTCATCAAGTCATCCAAAGTTGACCCAGGCATACAATAATTAATAATATTTCCCTTGGTGTGTTTCTGAATTAATTGGCCTAAATTCTTACCCATCTCATCGCAGAACATAATTGTTTCACAACAGTTTTTATCGGAAGATGGACTATTTTTTGGTGAATTTATTAAATCATTACAAGTGTATGAGACCTCTGGTTCAGGTTCACATACTGAGTGGGTAGTTAAGTTGGTTGGGTTATTATCAGAAACTTCAGGCTTACACACTGAGTGGGTAGGTAAGTGCTCTGGGGCATCCTGGACAACTGCATCACACTGTCTTACAATAGTATTGTGGTTAAAACAGCTACAATTCTGTTTTTTGCTAAGGGATTCGAACCGGTCTGTATTATAATTACACATGTCAATCATGTCATTTGCAGCCAGCATTTGGTAATTTAGCTGTTTGCGAGAAAAGTCACTTAAATTATTGTACATTTCCCTAAGTGAAAGTTCCAAATTGTCAATTTTTTCACTTAATTGATTATTCACCTTTTCACATTCCTTACTGTTATTACATGATGCCCTATTAATAACATCTAATTGACCTAATAATTGCTTACGCTCTTTCCTCAGCTTTGAAAATTGGCTATAATAATTTTGCCTTTTTATCAACCTTTGAGTTTTCTTAATATATCTATTCAAGCGGATATATTTTTTTATTTTCTTTCCACTATTAAGTTGACAATTATTTCTAATGACAACAGATTTGTCATTATAGTTATTACATACCAAGGTTGAATTGTCATATATTGCAGAATCACATTGCTGTAACTCGCTAAACAGGCTTTGAGAATGCTTCTCTTCTACAAAGGTTTTATTTTCTTTTTCTAACTCTAAAATGGTCTTTTGAGCAAGAGACAACCTAATTTCAAGGTCGGTAATGCGACTCAATGCCTGTTCATGAGTGTCACTACATTCTCTAAATGTTTCTATATACACTTGTTTTACAAACCATAAGTGAAAATGATTTTAAAAAAAGAACGGTCTACAACAACCTTACACTTTAATTTAATTCTTACTAACTTTAGCCATGAACTAATTTTAATCAGACACTAACTTTAATCAATACGACAATATTTAACACTGAATTAAATATGAGAGAGCACTATAACGCCACAAAGAAACATCCGTCGCATCCAAACGCCGCGCGCAGAGTGAGGCCGTGCCGCAGGTGACGCCGCCTTTTATAAAGCGCCGCTCGGCCCGGGCTCGTGAGTGGGGGAACTTGCTGAGACGGCCGTTCCTGGCAGCTGAACGTCCTCGTCAGCTTGACTCTCGTCTGTCATTGGCGATTGGTTGGGGACCAGCACCACAGCCTCATCAGCATCAGCCGATGGTACCGGGTCTTCGCTAGGCCTTGGCATGTGGTCCTCGTCAGACCTTGGTGGGTGGCGGTCCTCACAGACTACGATGACGTGGTGGTCCTCGTCGTCTGGCTCTTCATCTAGAACACACACTTAACAAAAAAGCAAACATGTTTTTTATTTTTTTTTTATTAGTTTTTAGCACCGGTGACCCACCGCGGCACAACCACAAGCGTGCACTCAAGTGATTGAGACACGATAAGCGACCAGCGCAAAGCAACTAAGCCAAAACGCCATTCGCGATGAAAGAGTGAAAGAACTCAATCATCTTCATTCCAGCACCACATTAAGTAGGTAGGTAGGTAAGGTTCATGTTACCATCCGGATCCGGCAACCCATACTGAAGCTCCAGATGATAACACAAATAAAATTAAATACCACAATTTCGGGGCCAATTAACTGCCACAATGTCGGGGCATAGGGGATTGCCATAATGTCGAGGCATTAGGGAATTGCCATAATGTCGAGGCATAAAGAATTTGCCATAATGTCGAGGCATTAGGGAATTGCCATAATGTCGAGGCATAAAGAATTTGCCATAATGTCGAGGCATAAAGAATTTGCCATAATGTCGAGGCATTAGGGAATTGCCATAATGTCGAGGCATAAAGAATTTGCCATAATTTGGAGGCATTAGTGAATTGCCATAATCTCGAGGCATAAAGAATTTGCCATAATGTCGAGGCATTAGGGAATTGCCATAATGTCGAGGCATAAAGAATTTGCCATAATGTCGAGGCATTAGGGAATTGCCATAATGTCGAGGCATAAAGAATTTGCCATAATGTCGAGGCACTACAGACTTGTCATAATGTCGAGGCAATCACTCACACTTCCGAAGAACGCTTCGCACGCATCCGGAGTCCGCTCGCCGCGCCACAGAACCATGTGTTCAGCAGCAGCTTGAGTTTTCTTGCCGTACGAGCCGGCCAGCAGCTCGAGCTCGTAGCGCTGATGTGGCAGCGCACGCAGAACCTTGTAAGGCCCGCGCATACCGGAGTCCAGCTTGCCGGTACTTTGTGTGGCCTTGCTCACGAAGACTTGATCACCCACGGCGAAACTGCGTGGCTGTCGGTGATCTTCGTTGACGTAGGCGTCCTGACGCTGTTGATTGGCAGTCAAGAGTTCAGTCGCCCGCTGAGGGTCATAAGAGCTTCCCGTTTAGGTTGGCAATCACTTAGTGCTACATCTCGCACCAGTGTCCCGATGGCAGGCGTCGCAGCATCAATGCCCACCAACAACTGCAGGGGTGAGGCTTGTGTTGTAGCTTGCCTCGTGATACCCTTTTATAAGATAAACATAATAAGGCAGTGATTAACATATTTCGTAACAAAAGATCTTAAATTTGGAAACCAAAAATGTCCTAAAATAAGATCGGTGGTTTTAACGACGCCAATATGGTCGTGGTCATCATGAAAAACCCGAAGCAAGCTCAACCTGTGACCCTTAGGGATGAAGCATAAGAGACGCGGCTCTTCACCAGTAGGTTATGTTTATAAAATAAAAGTTCATTTTAATAAAATACCTGTTTTGATCTAATTGCCCTTCCCTTAGTTTAGTCATCAACTCCTGCGTCTCCACATCAGCAGTCTGAGCAATCTTTGCCCAATTGACCGGACTGCGTATGTGGGTGACTTGTGCTGGAGGATTCCTACTTAAATAATCAGCATGTTGCATCATACAACCTTTCCTATACTCGAGGGTGAATGTAAAATCTTGAAGGTAAACCCACCAGCGTGCGAAATTGGCGGACCTCTAACGTTAGTAAGTCGATTTTACTAGAGCTTCTATTTTCACAGGGCTCGGCCGTACCTGACCCTTACCTATGAATAATAATAAATGAACTTGAAAAAGTTTTAATTATTTCTAAAAGGCGGTCTTTACCATGCCTAGTTAAAGGCGTCTTGATAGATTCAACTTCCACGGTGTTCACGTGCTGCACCGTTGTTCATTATTAGTCCGTATGTAAGTCAGTCCCTTTCGGTTTAAAACATCAGTGCCAATTAAAGTTGGCGCACTAATACATTCATAAGGGGGCTTACCATCAGCAAATAAGAAACCGTTCAGTTCAAAAGCAGGCCTTAAACAGGACTGCTTATGGCCTGCTTTCATACTAACCGTTGAAGTCATAGTACGAAAAAGTAAGGCAGTTCAATATAAGCCCTGCTATAAGAGCTCGTTGTAAGGCCACAGGTACAACATATAAATCAACTTCTAACTAGCAGTGACATAAGAGGCTGCCTTAATCTCCTGGCTTCTTATGCTACGCATTTAACGATAGGTTGGAATTTTATTAAAATTAAAATGCTTCAAAACTGATTGTTTTACAAAAAGTACAAAATTTGGTTGACCTGTTATTGTCATTGGGTGGTAAAGGAACTGAGTTGTATAAGTTTTAGACTTTTTAGGGCAATGCCATTCTTGTGACCAAACTTGCCACAAATGAGACACTTAGAGTTGTCTCTAAACCTAGGTGCATCTCGCTTACACGATTGCATCGGCCCTATGTGGCTTGACGGACGGACAGCATTGTTGAAGGCTCGAAAATCATGTTTTGGTTTAACATATACCGATACTAAGTCCTTTGACAGTAGCTTAGCATTGGTAGCCGCGGTGTACCTCCGCGCACCACATATCAAAATCATGTATACTCGGTTCAAATGAGGAAATATAATACTTATGAGACCTTACTTGTACCAAGGATGAAAGAGCTCCAACAATCCGGTCCGCCACGCCTTTGTCTGCGCTGGTACTAGCGTCAACATCACGCACTGTACCCAAAGTCGCCCCATGCGGTAACGCCGGAACACGATAAGCGATGGCGTCGGCGTATGATCACCAAGAAGATGCGACGGACTATCAACCGTTGGCGTTGTTGTAGGTTGTTGTAGCCTATTTTCGATAGCATCTAATCTAGTGAGAATTCGATCAAACACCACATCCTGTAAGCTCTCGCGGCGGTCACTTGAGCTATTACGGCGATCGTGAGTTCTACTTTGCGAGCTATGCGAAGCATTATGACGTCTATTCGAAAACTACTTTTAAAGACACGTAGCACGCCTTTTTCTTTACAAATGTTCACGAAAACTTATACAAAACACGTGGCACTTTAATAGAATACTCACGAAAACAACTTTTACAAAACACGTGGCACTTTAATCGAATACTCACGAAAACAACTTTTACAAAACACGTGGCACTTTTAAAACACACAGAGCACTACTTTTAACACGAAAATTAACTTTTGGATGGCAAAACAAGCTGGTAGAACGCGTAGTGAATCCCACTTCTGATTTTACAAACCATAAGTGAAAATGATTTTAAAAAAAGAACGGTCTACAACAACCTTACACTTTAATTTAATTCTTACTAACTTTAGCCATGAACTAATTTTAATCAGACACTAACTTTAATCAATACGACAATATTTAACACTGAATTAAATATGAGAGAGCACTATAACGCCACAAAGAAACATCCGTCGCATCCAAACGCCGCGCGCAGAGTGAGGCCGTGCCGCAGGTGACGCCGCCTTTTATAAAGCGCCGCTCGGCCCGGGCTCGTGAGTGGGGGAACTTGCTGAGACTTGCATCTGGTTGTATTTATCTACAATCTCAGAATACTTTGTATGAACTTCAGCAAGCTCATTCTTGAGGTCAGTGTTCCGGGATATGGTCTTAAGAATCTCGCGTTCACTGTCTTCTCGTTCCAGCAGTAAGGTGTCATTTAGCTCTTTTGCTGCCTTTAAATCCTCTAGTGCATGTTTGAGTTTGATTTCCACATCCTTTGCAGTTGCCTTACGGGTCATCATGTTGTTATTGAGCTAGATGGAACTTGCAAACCGCAAACACTGAAAGTATACAATAAGTGATCAATAATCGAGTTTTATTACAAGTTGTCAGTGTAATTCCTGTCTTTAAAAAAAATTATAATAATAATAAAAAAAACTAAATTATAATAATAATAATAAAAAAATACAAAAACAAATTAAGTTAAGCAAATGGAGGTCAGTTAATTAATATAATGTATGTATTTATTATTTATAGGTAATAGGTTTGATGTGCAATTTTAGCAAAGATTTATCTATTACTAGGTATCAACTTTGACTATAAAAGTAAGGTCAAACCTCTTTCTTTAAACAAAAGTAGGTACCTAACTATACTTAAATAAAGTTAAAACTGAGTGACTGATGGTCTATATAGTGAAAATTAATTAATACTAGATAAATATTATAGCTAAGTAATATTGCAAGAAACAGTGCAGAATGGTTTCCCAAAATTATTGTTTAGAAGTGAAGCAGATTGTGTTTATGTACAAATATAATGCTTGTAAAGTGTAACAGTCTATTGAATGTCTGTGACAATAGTAGCCACCATCAACTTTACTTCCACTGTATGTCAAGTAAAGAGAGGTTATAACTGTGCCAGATCGTATTGAGTTGTGAAGTTACTCACTGTTAGTGAGTTATGTACAAGTGGAATGGTCAATGTATAAGTTTAAATTGGAAAACAATCCGCCACTGTGGTTTCTAGGTAGGTTTATGCGAATTCAATTCAGTCACAAAGCTTTGTCTTCATATTTTCCTATAAAACCTATACCTATTAGGTACCTATTAATCACTAAAATTAAGGAATAAATGTACTCCCCCGGTTTAATATGCAGCAGACCACAAATCTGTCGTTTCTTCTACGAAATTTATTCGCCTTTTATATTTTCTCCACTGACATTTGGATGCCGCCGCGCCGTTACGAATTTTAGATCACTTGTTTTTCAAATTATACCACACCGATTGTAAAGATAACACTTTTCATTACTATTTATTAAGTAAAGAACGATTTAAACACAACTTATTAAAGAAATTACTTAGTTTAAACAATTTAATTTAATTAAAAGACCAGCTGGTTTATTTGACAAGTGTATCGGTCAGGGTTGCCAGACCAAAAAAAAAAAATCAAAGCAAGCAAATGCAAAATAAATGTACTTTACTTATTGTTACTACAAATAATCAGAATAATCATAAAATTGGGAATGAAAATTAACAGCGGATAGCGATTAAACAAGAACTAAGTCACACACAAAACAATTAATTCAGATAACACAATAACAATGAAGAATTTACTTAACTTAAGTCCCGTGGTGCTCCAAACTTAAAAGTCCCGTATATGCTCAATTTTCCATTGCTTAAATACCCACTAAATTCAACACAAAAAGTTTACCCCTCACACCACTTTTCAACCAATCATAATCGACTATACTATTTCTACAAAAAAGGAATATCAGAGATAACATTTTATAAAACAAATACGTTGTAATCTTTTTGAAACTAAATCCCAATGAATTACAATAATTGTTATATTAATTACTGTAGTCTTACTTGCTTAAATTCTTAAAAATACGTCCAGCCAATGATAGGAGTTACGACTAACTATCGTGAAATTATTAAATATAATAAATGGTAACTCTTTTAAAACTTGCTAAGATATTTATAAGATATTTACATTATTTTTATAAGAACTGAATCAAAATTTAATCTTAAACAATACATGATTTGATCACACTATTGCCAAACATTAACATTCTGAAGTGTAAGGCAAAGGCAAATGTTCATACAGCCAAAAATACAATTAATTAGACAATAACACCGAAAGCTCTTCATAAAATCCGTCACATGCGTAGGTAGTTGCGAATCGGGCCCTTATTTCTGATCCAGCCAATCCCGAGAATATTTCGGGATTTAAGATTAAAAATAAAAATATGAAAATCTTACAATAATCGGCTGTGTAATCAACAACTGAAAATTGACAAAAATAAACGTTATCAAGATTTGGTCAAAAATCGATGTACTAATCAAAATTTTAACAAAAATCAACATATTTTACGTTACATACAATTCACACCTAGCTAATCTAATCACTCTAACTAATCAAACTTAGAGTCAAACTAAGTCTAACGTTATTATTTTTCAAGAATGAATTAATGAAATCTCTTTAAATTTCAATAAATTTAAAAAAACATTAACAAACTATGCAAATTCAGAAAATTTACAATAACCTCTCTTAACATCGATCAAATAGACGGCTTTCATGTAAAAACCTAGTAGTTGGTAGTACAGTAAGTTTCGTATCAGAGCAAAAACCGTTTAAAAATTATATTTATCAGTCACATATTATGTCTCATTTCTCTAAAATATGAAGAAAACTAATCTTAAAGAATGTTCATACATTCTAGTTCAGTGGCAGTAAAATTGAAATATATCACCACATAACCCAGTTAGAGTTGCTTGTCTATCATTTTAGTTCAAAATAAAAGAAGTTTTCTTCCAAGAAACCATCGCAAACCCGCTGGGTTAATTTGTGTTGCCTTGGAATGCTGCTTGAATGAAATACAAGAAGGTTTTCTTGCATCTTATATTAAAAATTATAGGCAAGCAGTTCTATTCACGTTCACACAATATATACTTGTATTTTGCAACATTTTTAAAATTATACCAATCCCGAATATCCCGGGATTATGAAAACTTAACCCCGAAAATTTCGGGACTGAAAAACGGTCGGGATCCTAGAATCCTCTAGTAGGTAGTCATTCATTCTTCCCATGATTGACTAGACAGTATTTTTTCATTGGCAAACGTGAGCTCTAAATTCACAAACCACTAATAAATAAATTTTAGGGCACAAACAAACTTCTATAATAGGAAATATGCATAAGTCACCGATTTCCATAAATTTGAGCTTGATCGCTGCGGACACGTATAAAAACATGATGGAACAGAAAAATAAAATAAAAAAAACGTGTTAAAAATGTATTATTTTAGTTTTATTTTATCACACGATGAAATCAGGGAAAATTACGATTTTTTTTTTCATTTTCGGATATAATGCACTTAAAGTCAGATAGAGTATCGAATAAGAAATAATATTTTGTATGACACATATGTACCTACTTAAACGCAATGTTTAGGGAGATATTTAAATATTCTTGGCTAACTCCATATTAAAGGAGAAATAAACGCATTATACTTTTGATTATGATACAAAAAAAATCATGCATATTCCCTATTATTAAATATTGAAACTTTTATCTGCATATACTTGATTACTAAAGGGAAAAGTTTGACCCATTACTTTTTTAGATGTACTTAAAAATTAACCGTGTATTTGCCTATCAGTAATAGTTATCTATGTCTGTGACAAAATGTAGTGCATGTGTGTTCTAAGCACATAAGTTACACAAATCACTTACTTACAACAACCAGTCTTACAGAGGTCATGGGTTGTGATAAAGCCTGTATAATCCAGAACGATCCACGATAAATGGTTCTGGTAAAAGGAATCGAAACATGACCTTTACAATATACCTACCTACATAAATTATTATTGAGTGACCCTTCTACATACATAGGTTTTAGTTTCAGAACTGAAAACACAATATTGTGTTTCAATACACTTGGGTAATACATAACGTACAATTGGGTAAACGTATAAGGTTCGATTTTGTTTTTGTTACGAGAAAACTTTATTGTTTGTTTATGCAAGGACACTGTAAAAACAAATCAAAACATTTTTCATTCTCTGTATATTCAGATACTTAAAGCCACAATGTATGAAATTAATGTTAAACAAATCATCAATAGTCTACGCTAGCTAAGGGTCTAGACGTTAGTCCACCAAGGAAAAGAAAATTTCCCTCTATTCTATCTCTTTTAACAGAAAAATAAGTAATCAGTATGCGAGACGAAAAAAATGAAAAAAACGACATACAGAAATGTGGGTACTAGACCCACATCAAGCTGAATGTAGTTGTCAATCCAACTTTTCAGTACAACGTCTTTGTTTTAAAAACTGTGCTTTATTTAAAGGGATGTAAGGTTTACATTCTTTTGTTGTAAGATTCGTCTGGTCTGTTTGATAGCAGCGACCCCTAGCCGTGGCCAATGAACGCGCTGACATTGAAGTGGCATAGGCCGCCACCTCACACCACTGAAATGGCGCAACGACCACCCCCTGAAGAGATGGTGGTGTACCTAAATGCAGTACCTAGATGGTAACGATTAGTATTAGTAGTATAATATTATGGCTTTGTTTCATAGGTTCCCGTTGTTTTTAATGCACAACGGGAAAGTGCTTGGCCTTCACCTAACCTGATGTTAAGAGACGATAAGGCCGAAGGTGGAAGCGTATTATTCGCACATTCAAAAGTGCTTGTAACAGCCTAGACTGAATTTTATTTTTTTATTTTTTATTTATTATTAAAAAATATATAAAGAAAAGTAAACCGCCTCGTGTTCAAGGGTGCTTTTGAGGAATCCCGACCGCAAAACAACATTTATAGTAAAGTGTATTTTTATCTCTTTCATAATATACGTCTCATGACATTACAAAACAGCTAAATGTAAAACATAATTCTTTATTTTTATTTTAAAGTTGGATAGTTAAAGTTAATAAAACAGCAACCCAAAACGTTTTTCTACCTTGGCAACATCGATTTTTTACTGTCATATGTCACATTGATGCTGTCAGATGTCAAATAAAATGACAAATGACATATCAACAGCCAATGTAGTCCATTTTAATAGAAATAAAAATGCAAAGGAATATCCCTTAACAGCCGGCAGCCGCACAAAATGGATTTTCAGCATTAAATCAACAGTAAAAACTTGTAACAAGCATTAGAATTTATTGATATACTCGGGAGAGTAAAATTAATAGTAAGACACTTTCATTTTAAAGCGAAAACATTAAGAAATACACGATAAAGAGCTCCATTATTCGAGTTTTTAAATATTTTTTTATTTATGTTTGCAGGGATTAATATTTTTTTTTCTTTGAAAAACCTTGTCCCACGAGAGAAATCTACGAGAAAATAAAATATGACGGGTGTAGGAAAATTTTAAAAAAATGAACCCAGGAAAGAACCTTTCAAGAAGAAGACTCCTTTCATATTTTTATTTTCATTTCATTGAAATTTTCACTGGACCCATCCCTCTAATATTTAGAAAAATTCACAGAGTAGAACATTTTCTCTACACTTCACTGCCTACGGGTTTCACAGATAAAAAGGCCGATACGATGGATGGAATTTATTGCTTTAGCCTGTAAATGTTTATTGTCCTGTATATAGGTATTTTGTAACTTTATTGGCTGCTTACACTATTTCGTTATAAAGCCTTGGGTTTTTCATTCAACTGAAATTTAGGACCTACATGAATAGTTTTTCTGGACTATCTTTCTATAGAGGGCTAAGTAAATAAATACTTACAATTAACAAAGGTATATGACCATAAACAAGCTACAGAAACAAAACCTGTTTCCTTTAAAAAATAATAATATTTGGGAAACCTCGATTTAATGCCCATAAAGCCGTGAACTAGCGCCGCCAATTCATTTATTTTTATAATACGTAAACCAGGTCAATATTTAAAAACAAACACACTTACAGACAAACAAACATACTTACTTACAAGATACGCGCGAAAAACATAACCCTCTTGCAGTCGGGTAAAAAAGGAAACAATAGAATTTTCTCTAATATTATTTGAATAACTCTTCAACAGTTTTTAGGCTTTCTGTAAGTTTTAAAACCCTTTTAAACCAAAAGTGGCCACTTTCGTTTCAAATGCATTTTAAAACTAGTACAAAGAATGAAAAATATTTAAGAGTTATTAAAAAAAAGAGGGAATTATTGTTTCCTTTTTTAAATATTTACTTGGTTTACGAGTAATAAAAATAAATGTATTGGTGGCGCTAGTTGACCTATTTATGCCCCTTAAGGCGGTTGTATGACCGAAAGTGGCGCCCTCAGAGGTTTTTATTTAATAAGTTATTAATAGAAAAAGATTTCAATAATGTTCATCGTGGAGATTTTAGGGCCCATGGTCTAGTATTTTTAGAAGGTATCACTACATGCCCTCGTAGTCATTCGTAGAAGTAGATAGCAAATGTGTCAAAAACGGCCACTTTTAGCAGTTTTGCTATCTACTTCTAGCAGTGACTACGAGGGAATGTAACGATACCGTCTAAAAATACTAGACTGTGAGCCCTAAAATCTCCACGATAAACATTTTTAAAATTGTGTATTAGAATTATAATATTAAATATAATTCACCGCGGCGCCACTTTCGCTCAGGGTACCACCTTAAATGGTGTAATGCACCGATTCTTTTTCAGAATAAAGGTCTAAAATCAGCAAAATCTAAAACTGACTGCGCCATCTAGAGAGATCTTACAAAACTTTAAACACGAAGCCACAGTTATAGCATGCTAAAACAGTTTTATCGTATTACTTATAACTAAGAGTAGATGGTGCAGTCTGCTAGCAACTTAACTTTTTCTCAACTTTTCCAATAAATAAAGGATAAAAAGTGATGATTATCACTTTTTAGTTAGTAACTTATGTATGCTTGTCAAAATAAAAGAAGCAATAAAATGCTCCAGTATTTACCGACAGGACATTTTTAGGGTTCCGTACCCAACCAAAGGGTAAAAGCGGGACTCTGTTACTAAGACTACTGACTTGGGGTAGGCAGTATGGATCGCCACCTGCTACGATCCTTACACACTTCTTTCGCTTCTTTCACATCCATCAATCTCGCTAAATATTTATTAACATAATATATATACTTATGGGTATAGACTTTGGTAGTTTTTTTTCTCATTATTTTATTATAGCCCAAGGAAAAAAATGAGCATACCGTTTCTTGGTATTTTCAAGAAGGTTTTCCTGGCTTTTCCCTATGTCAGCCAAGGGCAAGAATATGTAACACGCTACCATTGCACAACATAAGACCGTGAAGTTAGAACGTAAACTTACTTTTAAGCACATGTTCTATACGTATTCATTACAGAGTCATGTTAAAACATTAGGCCAGGCGGAAATATTTTGGAATGGCAGGGTTCAGTACATTTCTACTCAATATTAGGTAGGTATAGCACAGAATTTTTAATAGATAGGTACCTAATCAGTTTCTTACCTTTTCACGTCTGAACCAACTAACTTTAATGAATTATATAGTTAAGAGATAGATGGGACCTTAGGGATGGACATAAACTATCGTTTGTCGGGAAAATCAATATCAATGTGATTAAAATAAGGGATGAAATATCGTGTGATGGGAATAAATTCCAAGTTTACGAAGTCGCGAGCTTCCCATAATCCCACTAATATTATATTATAAAATGTTACTCAATCACGCAAAAACGGATTACTAAACGGATTTGGATGAAATTTAGCACACACATAGTTTATAGCCTAGGTTAAAACATAGGAAACTTATTATATTTTCTTCTTCTTGTCAGCTAAAGATAATTCAAAAGCACTTCATTTCCAAGTTTGTTTGATTAAATACTTTTTCATTTTTATTTTCATTTATCCCGATCAAAGGCTCCCTAGGGGTTTTCCGATTGTGCAGGCGGATGAAGTTGCGGGCGGAAGCTAGTAATTTATAAATCTTGGACTTCAACCTTTCAAGTAATTGCTTAATTATTTATTTTATTTATTAATTCTGTACACACACACAAGTTTAAACAGAAAAGAAATTGGACAGAAGAATTGTACAAGGGCACAGCTTTTTTCATTTTCAATTTTCTTCTAGCTGGCACATGATGGGAAAAAACATTGAGAAGGGCAGTCAGTGTGTAAAGAATAGTAAGCACATGATACCTACTTATACCTAAGTAAAATTAATAATCATAATAAAATAATGTTTAAAAAAAATATTTTTCATTGCAGTTTCACCGGCGTAATATTGCAACATTTCTCACTCATAAAGGATCTCTAAGAAGCATTTAAGGCTATTTTACCAACTATTATCGTAAAATGGATGTTTGCATGCTGTTCCGAGGAAACAGTTTAGTCATAGGTATAAACTAACAAAGAATACTCATCTGTATTCATTGCTTCGGAAGTACCTATAAACAATAATAAAACAAATGAAGATGCTTTTAACTGAAATAACTTTTTAAATGAACCACGGATTTTTAGAGTAGGTACCGTACCTAGTTATTAGTTTAATTACTTTGGATTTTTTTAATGAATATAGGCACTTTTTTTGTTTTTAAAGTGTGTTAAGTTGTGAAAACGTTTCAATGCTTTGAAAATAAGTGTTAATTACGAATTAATTCTTTTTAATTTTGTATAATACTAGAAAAAATACGACTCGCTCCAGATCAATTCTAAAAAATAGCAATGTGAATGCAAAAATCTCAAATTTAAAAATACAATGTACTGGGATTACCTTAAGCTAACGCTTAGCTCCTGTCAATCCCATACATTGTCATTCTATCAGGGTTGGCATGATTAAAACAAGTTGTTTTAAAACACGTGTTTAAAACAATTTGAAATAAATCGATGTTTTTTATTAAGTGTAAAAACACAACAACAACTATTTGTTTGGTTTTGGGTGCTGTGTTAGTATATCTGATGGCGACTGTACTTAAGGCGCTGTAGGTAGTGAAACTAGCGCCGCCACTACATTTATTTTTATATCTCGTAAACCAAGTCAATATTTAAAAAAGCTCATGTAATAATTTTTTAATTTGTCTCTAAAATTTTTCGAATAACTCTTCAACAGTTTTCAGTCTTTAATTTTTTTAAATCCATTTTAGCTCAAAGTGGCCACTTTTAATTATATATATTCTTTATTGCACTAATAATTATTGTTACATAATTTATAATAACAATTGTGAGCAAAGGTGGACTTATCTCTAAAGAGATCTCTTCCAGCCAACCTAAGAGGTGTCAGAGATTTACAGTAAGTAAGTAAATTACAGTAAGTAAACTTTTGGTTATTATGGATTTTAAAACTTACAGAATGAATGATAATGATAAGTGTTGAAGAGTTATGGTAGTGGCGGCGCTAGTTCCACTACCACCGCGCCTTAATGCAACTTTGCGCCGTTTTCCTCCAAGTTTGAATGCGCATGTTTGAACTTATCCATATTTACTAATAGGTGTGCCCAAAACGGATACTGCGAGGCCGTCAACTTCCAAACATCGAGAGTTTTCTGCAAACCGTTTATCTGGAAAATTGTTTAATTTAAATACTGTACACACTGGCATTTAGGACAGAATATAAATAGTGTAAACCTAGATATTCAAATGAACTAAAGGTATAAAACGCATATTAAACACGAGAGATAAAGTATTAATACTTCATAACGCAGTAAAAAAATCATTTTTTTAGTTTTTTCAAAAACCTATTGTTTTATCTTTTAAAAATGTTTTACGTGGAATTTTTAGGGCCCACAGTCTAGTATATTTAGATGGTATCGTTACATTCCCTCTTAGTCTCTGCTAGAAGTAGATAGCAAAACTGCTAAAAGTGGCCGTTTTTGACTTTTTTTTTTTTTTTTTTTTTTTTTGGCTCTCAACCGTAGGGGTTCGGAGCGACCCTTCCCCAGCGGGGGGAGAGGAGGCGGAAAATCCTCATTGGATACCACCTAGCCGGTTGCTACCGAGCTAGTCTGGTTATGTCAGACTCGTACTGACTAAAAACCGCCTTAAACTGGTTTCGTGCCCGGACCAGGCAACGAACCTTCAACCGAGGCGACTGCCCTCCCTCAGGGGAGAGGACAGCGCAGACGTCACATTTCACCTAGGTGATCGTGCGTCGAGAAGACTAGTACTATTAAGCTGACTCCCTGAGGGGGATCGATCAGCCAGAGAGGGCAGGGGGTTGACCAGAGGGGTCGGGGTTGGTAGAGGGGGAATCGTCCTCCGTCGCCTCCAGGAGGAGGTTCAGGTCAGACGAAAGCTTGTTGGGGGGGTCCTTTAGGACCGATTTAGGTCGGCGGGAAAACTGGGCGGAGGTTGTAGGCGGGTCATAGTCCGATGCGGAAAGGATAAGGGGGTTAGGATGGTCTCCTGCCACTTTAAAAAAGCGCTCAGAGGCCTTTAAGGTCCATTGCTGGATGGTGGGAAGGTCTAGATCCCTATGAAGGTCCGCATTGCGAACGTAATAAGGGGCATTTGCCGCTTTGCGGCAGCAGAGATTTTGCACTACTTGTAGTTTGTTAAGTGTTTTTGGGGCGGCGTGGGCAAACGCGACAGAGGCGTAAGTCATCACCGGTCGTATGCAAACCTTATAGAGCGTTCGCTTGTTTCGAAGAGACATTTTACTATGTCTGCCTAACATGGAATTGAGTCGGTAGAGATAGAACCGTGCATTTCGAGTCACCCTTTTGACGTGAGGCTCAAATGTGAGACTCTGGTCCAGGGTGACACCGAGGTATTTGGTGGACTTTTGCCAGGGGATGGATTTGCCTAGCATAGTGGGGGGCCTGTGATTAGGGGGCAGAATATGACGTTTAGCATCGAAGTAAACTGCGGAGGATTTCTCCGGGTTTACTTCGATGCGCCATTTACGGAACCATTGGCCTAGGTTGTTGATAGAGGATTGTAGCCTCGGAAGGATTGTGCCGACGTTTTGGCCTCTGCGGTAAAGGGCTGTATCGTCAGCGAACAGGGATAGTTGAACGCCGTCGTTCGGAATGGGTATGTCATTTGTGTACACTATGTACAGCAGGGGAGCGAGGACTGAGCCCTGGGGCACACCTGCTGTAATAGGGCGGGGGGAAGAGAGAATGCCTTCGTGTCTAAACCGGAAGGTGCGGTGATGTAGAAAGGATGCCACTAGCCGGACCAAACGCAAGGACAGATTTAATCTGTGTAACTTGACGATTAGCCCAGTGTGCCAAACCTTGTCAAAGGCTTTGGCGACATCGAAAAAGACTGCAACTGTTTTGTATTTTTTATTAAGGAAGCCGCTGGAGATATACTCGACTATGCGGTGGACCTGTTGGGGACATGAGTGTTTTGGCCTAAAGCCGAATTGGTGGGGGATAATCAAGTCTTCCCCGAAGAGGTGCTCTCTCATACGAGCGAGTACGCACCTCTCGAGTAGCTTGCCTAAGGCCTTGAGGAGGCTCCGTTTTTGACACATTTGCTATCTACTTCTACGATTATATTTAAAATTTAAATATTAAAAAAAAACCTAAATCGTATAATCATAAAGCTAATTATAATTTTATAAATCAAATATAATATAAATAAATATATTTTATTAATAAATATATCCACCCATAAGGAAGGTTTGATTGGTCAAAATCTTATTAATTCTTTGTTAAATATGAATTATGCTGGCTTCTTTCATGATTTCTTTGCTGAAATAAAAGAAAACAAGTTTGTTTTGCCAAATATTGTAATAAGTAAGTATTATGGAAAATCATTGTTATGGATAATAACATTATTTTAAATGAAGAGTATGGCAAATAAAATTATGTAATAAGAACAATATGTCATTTGATTGTTTATGACCAATGAAATTAGTGAAAATAAATTTATGTCACTTGTTAGTTATGGCAAATAAAACATTATGTTTAATGGTTCTCCCTTACCCCCCCTCCCAACCCCCCTCCCCCGCACCCCTTAATTCGGCGGTCCATATACCGAAGTTTAACCGGATTCCGGCCCAATGCACTAACCAATTATGCTACCAAGTCGCTAGTGGGAGTGGCGAATTTTTTGCCACAAATCAACATCGATTCATAGTGCTATGTGTCCCGCGCACTGCCACTTTAAAACACTGCATACATAGAGCAAGATAAATAAATTTGGAACACTGCCTTTGAACATTTTTTTACATTAGTTCTCCTTACATGATTGTGATTATTCATAATGTAATAAATGGGGTTGGTAAACTTTTTCGAAGAGAATTGTTTTATATTTTTTTTTGAAGACATGTTTGAAGAATAATGAAAATAATATTATGATTTTTTTAATATATTTTTTTATATTATTATCGCGGTAAAATATCAAACATACGGCTGAACACGAAGTTCCATTTACTGATTTAAAAAACTGGTTGACAGATTTGACAGACAGTGACAAAGAGTAATCATACCTTTGTTTTTTTTTGTTTTGAGCAACAACATAGAAAGTCTTTGGAGCAAAGGCATAACCTACGCATACAGCCGTAATAGTGTTTTATTGTACTATGCTGCAAATTTAAAAAAAAAAATATTTAAATTAAAATGAAGCATTATAAAAATTCCGCAATTTGTTATTCCTGACTCCAAAGCCAAAAGCTACCAGAAAATATATAATTCACAACAGTTTTGGAAAAGTTTACCAACCCCATTGACTAACGCATTTTTTAATTCAGTAAGTAATAATTATTTTTGTATTGATTTGTTTTTCATTTTCATACGTCAAACTCTTTTATTTCTAAACAAACGGCTGCGTGAACTTTATTCTAAATAGTTGGCTTATCAAGATAAAACGTGCACCAGATTTTAAGTAAGATTCAGAAATACAACTGTGAAAACCACATCTAATTTCGTGCAGTAGTTTTTGCGCGATGCGCGTACAAAACGTACAAACAGACAGACAGACAAAAATACTAAAAATAATTGATTTGGCTTCTATTACTCTTATATAAACGCTTTATTTTCTTTTTCCATAAATATCTTGAATGTAGGTACAGACATCGACCAGTTACAATTTTATTAAATATACCTATAGGTATAGATATTTTTCTGTATAAACTTATGTAGGTACCTACTTGTTTAAATAAAACATGTGAATCCGCCAATACCATTTACAGGTTTCTTACAGCAAAAAGTAAAAGTGATAACAGACAGCACGATAAAAATTGGACCAATTTCAAAAGATGTAAGATTATGCCATCATTCGGTCATTAGACCTCACTCTTCCAATTAGTCTACAAGACACTTATGATTTCATTTGCTACAAATTTTCTTATTAAGGTCAGTTACGGCTAATTTTGCGTCCGCTTCGTAAACTTTTTTTCAGTTCTTATTATAAGACTTTTTTCGTGTCTTAATCGCTTTATTTTGCCTTTTTAATCGACATCAAAATAATGAAGGAGGTTATCAGTTCGGTTGTTGTTTTAATCTTTGTTACCTCTCAGTACTCCGTCATTTTATGGACCAATTTAGAAAATTATTTTTGAGTATGCTTTAATTTACTCTTTTCAACTTGAAACATACCGGAAATTAAAAAAATAGTGCTAAGAAACAATCATTTTGATGTTAAGTATTTTAAAATAGCTCATCCTATACTGACCGCTATTTCCTTTATAACTTAATATTTTATGTATATTTACATTAGTTATGCCCAAATAACGGGAATAGGGATGTTGACTATTTTTTTTATTTTATGTTACATAAATTACCTCTCAAAAAAAGAAACATTGGTAAAAGAATTAATTCGCTAGCATGAAAACTGCCCGAGATATCACAGTGTGAAATGCACACAAATGGACTCGATCAAAAACGCTCCATACTAATGGCTTGCACGTTATGACGTCACGCCTTGCAAGTTTGTATGCAACGCATAGGAAATTTGTTCAGCAGCTATATTAAATATTGTGTTTATCAAAATGGTTTCTTCGACAAATTTGCTATACATTTTACGGACTAATAAAAGGTATCATTTATTTTAATAAATTTTATACTTTTTAAATGGACTTGTCCACCCAACTTTGAAGGGTCATAAAACAAATAATATGCAATATATAAAACCAAGAGGTATACAAGCGATTCTAAAAGTTTAATATGTTTACGATTTTAATTAGTATTTCGTTATTTTATTCATTAGTCAACATCCCTATTCCGGTTACAACAAATCCGTAGTTAGATAACAGATCTGAATTGCGAAAATTCTTGGACTCATACTTGCGTATTTTAGTGATGTCATAATTAATGTTTAATTTTATTACAGAGCCGTTTAATCTGTTATTCATGAACTTATTTACTTACAAAAAACATAAAAATTACAAGTCACATACTTAAATATTTTATTGAGTTTAAGTAATATAGTACCTTACTAAGATCTTAAACGCCTTGAGGAATAAAATATAACTAGAAAACAATAGAAATATTACTTTACTTTTGTATTTTTGTTACAAAAGGATTTTCCTAAATTGCTACATGTACCTAATGCTGTATAAAAGTTTTATGCTTAGTAAATTTTAAGCGTCCCTAGTGACGTAATAATGTTACCGGCCCGCTAAATTGAAACGATTTGTTTATTTGCCACACGCAATGATATTAAAACGTCGATCGTTGCTTTGTTATGCAAAATGAATTGACACGGTCGCAAACGTGATTGAATACAATTTACTCTCAGATTTTGGGTGAATTGAATAGAAGCACTCCATGATTTATTGTTATTCTGTTACAAAGAAACTTATTGTAACCAGTTACAAAGATATTGCCATGAAAAACATCTAATACAATTTTTTGAGACTGTTGTTTGCGAAAAGTAATAGCATACATAATTGAGTAGGTACATAGAAATGTTACATTTATCAACATTATTCATAAAAGTGTTGATGCAAAAACGATTTACTTATCGGAAGTAAAACTTTCTATATAGTAAGTAGTAGCAAAAATAGTTAAAATATCGCTGTAGGTTGTCTTGGTCTAAAATAAGAGTAGGTACCAGTTTTCTCGATGACATAATTCGACTTTAAATTAATATTTATGTATTTGGTTCAATAAATGTAATTTTGTATCTTGTTATACCGATTTATCTATCTTGACATAGTAAGTCGAATCTGTAGGGGTCTTAAATTTTTTTTTCATATTTTATGTCAATAGATAAATGTATCCTTAATGCCTGTACTGATTATATAATAGAAATTTGAAATAAAAACTTTCGTTGTAAACTTTACTAGGTAGGTACATACTTTTCTTCTATAATATTCTTCCTTTACAATGTAAAAGATTGACGAAAACTATTCATAAAAGATGTTTAATTGCATATTGAACAGCATTTCAATACACATCAGACAGTACTTTCCTTGGAGTACCTTCCGACTTGGATTAACTTTCACTTCCTCCCTTTATCGGATCCTGAATGGTGGTCGTGCCATATATGGCAGTACCGGTCCATATCCCGGTTGATCATTATCTGCTGTGACGTAGCTGCATGGACTTATCTGAATAAGCTATGACGTTATGAGGATATGTTTATTTTACAAATATGACAAAAAAGTACCAACTCGAAAGTCATGCATTTTCGTCAGTATTGAAACTGAACTTTGAATTTAAATTTTCCTGATTTTGAATTTTTGTTCAGTTGTCAAATAATGTTTTGGGTATAAATAAAAAATAATTTTAATTTGGCACTTCATTGTAATTGATGAAGTCACAAGTAAATTCAATCATTGTTGATAAGTAAATATGTAGAAGAAACAAAACGATACCAATTCTATACAAATACTTTCCTGAATCGAACTCTCAGAAATTAAAGCGAAGTTATAGCCACCATAATGTTTTATAAGGTACCTAATGGTTGACGTTCACCATACTCTTACTTACGAGTACTAGAGACCGGCATAACCGAAGACAATTCATTGAATCGTCTTAGTTTAGGTTGTTGTACTACCTCAAAAGTCATTTTATGTCATTATACCACCTCTAAAGTCATTTTGAGTTGTCGTACTACCTCTAAAGTCATTTAATGTTGTCATACTATCTCTAAAGTCATTTTAGGTTGTTGTACTACTTCTAAAGTCATTATTCGCCTATTACGACACCTCTAAGTAGATAAAGAAAGAAGAAAGAAAATGCATTTATTTTGGACATACACAACGAATACACAATGACTAGACTATACATAAAAGAGACAAATCACAAAGACAGTAAAATAACACATTGTGCAACGCTGTGATGCCAAAACTGTGCTCAACTCAGTATAAGCAGCAGGCTAGGCCTGCTGCACTGGTATTCTGCCGAGCACAGTAATGACATCAGAGATACTATAAAGGATAGGTGCTATTCTACTCTGCCAGATGCCACACGGCAAATCGGCTCTTACGCCTAAAGCGAGAATAGTTACTTAGCAAACTAGACTTAAAAAAACTTACATAACTTAAAAAGTCCATCCATTCACGTAACGGTTCGGAACTTTATGTAGATCACAACATTCAATAAGATAGTTTAAAAAATGTTTTGATGTCTTTTTACTGTTGTCTTTGGTGCGAATATCTTTTACGTAATGACAACTGTTACATAACTGAGGTGATGATGAGGTGATTTGCGGAGTTGTAAACTAGACTATCATAATTATTATGATTGCATTGGGATAATACAGAAACTAGTCAGAATGATAAAGCAATATTTGTCAAAGTAGAATGAAAGTACGGTTAGAGCTTAATCGCACTGTTTTGAGCAAATTCCAACCAATAATTAAGTACCTACTTCTTGGTATGAAAATCTTACTAATGGGGGTATAGGTACAGTCGAGTTCATTAATATGTTGGCTGTTGACCTTTATTATAAAGCCATAAAGGTTGATGAGCTGTCAAAAGTGCCAACATATTAATGAACTCGACTGTACAAACGCAACATTGTATGTTATATTATTATATTGTCAATGGTACCCGAATATTTATATTTCAAATCCTAAGATGATTTTATGAATCTTGTGAAGAAATACAGAGAGTTGTTTCATTAAAAAAAGTAATACTTTGATATAAAATTAACATAAATATATTATTATACTGTCGACCTTGAGGTCGATTATATTTGAATATAATTCCAATATAAATAAAATGAGTTGCAGATGTTTCATTAATTATTTTAAAAGGATTTCTGCTAAAAATCAGTATTTTTTTTATTTTGTAAATCAATTTAATGTAGGTCCTTATGTACCTATGTCACAGAGTGAAGAACTGCCATAAAAAAAATATACAACGTGTTATAAAATAACCCCTATTGCTGAATATAGTAGATAGGGACCCTCAAACTGATCAACTTTTACTATGGGACCAACTCTGAAATCGCAATAAATTTCATACAAAAATTATTTACAAAAATTATTTACAAAAATTATTTACAAAAATTATTTACAAAAATTATTTACAAAAATATCAAAATGAATGAAACAGCTGATTTTTTTCGCGATTTCAGAGTTGTTCTAATAGTAAAGTTGTTCAGTTTGATGGTCCCTATCTACCATAATATTCGGCAAGGGATTATTTTGTAACACGTCGTATAACATCCTCTAGTTCAACGAAGCGATTTCACATTAATGTAAAAGCTTAACCTTCAACACTGAAGGTCCTCGAAGAAATACTAGAAGGAAATCTCGAAGGGTCTCGGTATATTTCACCACAGACATTCTGGTTATGGTCTGCCGGACCACATAAACGTTTTCCGTGGTGGACTGCGTAACTTGTGATGACATACCGTGGTTACTTTATGCTTATGGAGTTTATGGTGGGACAAAACAAGTAGGAACTAATGACCTTATTTAGTAGTGACAGTTCTGTAAAAAAAACTGATAGAAATTATTTCTATTAGTAAGTATATTTTTTTAATTTCGTGGTTCAAAATAATTCAAAATTATTTTGTCCCAAAGTTAAATTACAAGTATACAAATATTTTAGCTATTATTTTTTTAGTAATTTAAGCTATAACAGAATTGATGCTCTATGCGTGTATCAATCTCATTTTTATTAAAACATGAAGAAGTAACCAAAAATATTATTAATTTCTGTACCCGTAGCACGACCATGTATCGAGAAAAAAACGCGCGTAAAAAATCTCGATACAGCCGTTTGTATGGAAAATTTCTACAGCACCGTCTACAGCTGAAAAGCGAAATGAAATTTCCCATAGTTAATTACTCTATCGAATATTTTTACGCGCGTTTTTCTCAATAGATGTTCATGACAGTGCCGTAAGTTTAATCAGAACCTGATTCTGAGAGTCAAAACCGCTTTTTTCTCTTAATAAATGGGGCGTACAGTTAACAATAGGAAAAAACAAGATGATGTTCCACTTAAACACCTAATAAAAAAACAGTTCCACAGACACCATGTTTTCTGTGCGGTGGTGAAAAACGGAACTACGATTGCAGCCATAGATTTTGACACCGAAGACATTTTCATGTTCACCACTAGCGACGCCACCACCTGCAGAGAAAAAATTGATGGGTTTACCTATTAGCACTAGTGCAACGGCCGTTATATAACCAAGGGCCGGTCAGTGGAGCGCTGCTAGGGTTGCCAACCCTACTTAATAATAAAGATCCTACTCTAATAAATATATAGAAATAGAAATAATCTTTATTCGCAGTAATTGTGGTACAGCAGAGATATTAATAAAATGTTTAGACCTCACAATTAGCCGTTTCCAGCATGCAAAAACTGTAAATTGACCATATAAAAATATTGTATATCTATTTGAAGCAATAACTTCTACAAGAACATGCACATCATCCTATCGATTCTGTAACCAAACTCGCATCTCACTTCGAACCTCACGTCGCTGCGCGGGACTTTTAAATCTTAAATGAGATAATGATAGGCTGTTTTTTTATCACAAAAGATTTTAGATAGCTACGGTAGCTACTTAAACCTTTTGCAATCGGAAAAATAGCTTAAATATATTCAGCTGATATCTTATAACAAATTAACACGAAGTAAAGTGAGGTTCGAAGTGAAATGCTAGTTTGGTTACATAATCGACAGACAGAGCAGTGAAAAAATCATTCACAAATAAAACAAATTATTTAAAACAATGATTTATGTTTTTTTCTAAATTAACTTTATATTCACAAATAAAAATCAAGAAAATACACCTATTTGATGCAAACAAAGTGGTAACCCTGGGCGCTGCGCGGGCGCCGGCGACTCGTTGACGGAAATCTCGGCAGTGGAATAGTGTGTCAGTATGCTCTCGGTGACCACATTTCGTTGAAATTATGTATTGGATTCTGGGAATTACTGTGATGGCTTCATTCTGCATTGATAGTTTATTTAGGGCTGATTTTTCAATTCCCAGATAAAGCTTTTTCGTTTGATAACGTATTATACCGCCAAATTGAAAATGTTTGTCATGCATAATATGTTAGTTTGTCAATTTTTTTTAATGACTTTTATTTTATTCAGATCATAATTTATCTGACTGATATCTGTTATCTGAGGATTGAAAAATCAGCCCTATGTTTAGTTAAGTTGATTAAGTTTATTGGAAAATTGCTAAATTAATACATTTATTATTCATTATTATTTGAGCTCAGTTAATACAAAACATTATAATTAGTGCCAGACACAATTAAACATCTATTATTATGTCACTTAGCAATTAACGGATTAAAATATAATATGTAAAACAAATCAAGTAAATGTTTGATGATGAAAACTTTTGTATTAAAAAGGGATTAGTCATCCGCAGTTTTAAAACATTAGGTATTATGGTAAAACATTGAAATATATTTTTGCATTAATATTATAAAAATTTAACTAGCTTAAGTTTATCCACAAAAAAAATAGTTCTGCGGTCCCATCCCATTGCTAAAACATAAAAAATATTATGTCACAAAATCAAATCAAATATTTGTTTGCTTGTTTTGCAAAATATAGTTGAATTTAAAGTTTATTGCAAATTGGCAATTTTTCTTTTTTATCGCTTCCTAGCTATCCTAGAAGTGGATAAGATATATAAGATAGATATAACTATAAACATTAAAGTCATCGTGTGTCGGCGTTGATGTCCCAAATTCTCTCAGACCGCGTGCGCACGCGCAAGCAGTCCGCACAATGCTGTTAGATAACGACCTGACCTTTGCAATATTTGATTTGCATTCTCGTTTGGAGTCATAATGAGTATGCGTGACTATTAATTACTTAATCGCACTAACGTTCCCGGCTGACCATCTGGGTTAAATAAAAAAAATATATAAAAATTGCTTAGTAAGACAAATAAATACCAGAAAAAACCCGTACCCGCAACGGGTGAGTCTATTTTGTGGTATTTCTTTATCTTAATATTAAAATGACATTGATTTATTGTAAAAAAAAAAATTCATCATCGAACCGACTCTTACTAGTTATCCTAAAACGTGTAGGTACTAAGCTGAAACCTGGCTTTAAACTGATGCTTTCAGTTTTCTTTAATGTGTAGTAGTTGAAACCATAAAAAAGCAATGATAACTACATTAATTTTATTTCTCGACAACATTTCTTTCTTAGAAAGCCGGTAAGTTTTAGAGAAATCCAAATATTTTGCCAGAAGATAGAACATAGCGTTGACAATAAAATTATTTCAATTACAGTGGACAAAGGTACTGTTGAGAGCAAGGGAGTTCCTGAAGGAGAGAATTATTTTGAGAAAGACCAAATGATTTCCTCTTTTAATAATAGGAATAGGATAACGTTAGTAACATACAAGACTTCGATATTCAACTAATAAAACACATTTTATTACATCTGTATACTCAATACCTAATTGGCAAATATTATTCCGCCCCGATTCAGTACCGGAGGCCAACAGGCCTCACCAAGGGATGAGTCCATTGGTACCGCATCACCTTAACCACTATACCTTACCCTTTCCCCACCAATCCTATCCTCAACCTATATAGGAACCCCTGCATTAAAGGTACCAAGAGTTTAAAAAAAACCATTTTCCCATCATCAAAAAGGTCACAATACCGCACTCCGCCATTGTTACGTGTAACAAGTGGTGACTTAACACAAACATAAACACGACTTTCCTAACCGTCTCTGGGTCAGGTTCAAATTACGTCACTGAATCGACGGTACACTTTAGAACACATTTGGAGCGCACAAGTGGCGAAACTGTGAAGAAACTGACTAAAGCTATCAAAAGAAAGGCGGTGATTAAATCTTTAAATAAACCTTAACACAGTCAGAAATAACTTGATAATGAAATGCTAGTGTTCATCCAAAATATTTCCGTTTTTATTTTTTGGAGAAAAGAACAACCAAATAATATGATTTAAGAAAAATCATTGAAATTCATTATAATTACTGTTGCAATCATTTAAACTGGTTTTTAATAAATAATTACCTATTAAAAATCCTATTCCAAAAACAACATTGAATCACTCAAATCTTTTTTTCTCTTGTCTGATGTAAAGAGGTTTATTTTATCTATAAGTACCTATCAATGTTTCAAGTATTGTAGAGTATTAAATTAATATCAATGGGTGTGCATAAACATTATTGAAGCGACTTGGTAACTGCCACAACTTCATTAGTATTACAAGCACGTAACCGTTTCGCAACCGCCTGCTGCAAGATCAACTACCCAATGGCTGTCCAAGCTATTATGTTTTATTAATTTTTATTACAGTACATTGAAATTGCTTAACTTTTAACAGCTTTATAGCACATAGCTGACTAAGAGGGTTTTTTGAATTTTGAAAGGTGTACGAAGGAAATGCTGTGGTCTTTATGGAACAACCACTAGTCTTGCTTTTTATTTATTTTATTTATTTAAACTCTTTATTGTACTACAATAAAATGATGTACAAGAGGCGGACTTAATGCTAAAGCATTCTCTCCCAGTCAACTCTTAGGGAACAGATAGCCACGATGCGGTACATTTTTCTATTTGTGCTAGGTTTTTTGTATGCGTCCACTTAGCTATATACGGTATATAGCCAGTTTCATAAGTCAAATAAACTAGTTACTTACTAGTATTATAATAATTTGTGCCTATAATTTGCAAATGAAAGTTAAACTCATCACAACACATGTGATATTTATTTGATTTATTTGAAAGGTGACCTTCACCTTTCGAATAAAACAAATTAAAAGAGAGAAAACTAGCCCTTTCAGAATTTCTTTCCGGTTCTTCTTAGAACAAGAGGGCCTGCCTAGCCAAAGTAACATTTGCTAATCTTCGTTATCGCTTCGCTTTCGAAACATGTATGGGATTGACATAAGGTTTTTAACAATCGAATTTTTCGAAGCGAAACGATAGAGAAAATTTTCAAATGTTACTTTGGCTTTAAATTTTGATAGTAATGCCCAGATTTGATCAAAAAATCTACAAAATCTGCGTACCGGTCTGGGAATTGATTCCTTAAACTCGGTTGGTGCCTGTGGGTGTTAAATTTTATTATTTTTTATTTTATTTTATTTATTTATTTCCAAAAAATACATTGTTTGGTGTATCATTTACAAAGTCTTCCACACTAGGCAATGCCTGTCCTGTGGAAGTCTTTATTACAAAATTAACTTAAAACGAATTGCGGTACCAACATTTAATAAAAACTTAATTTAGGTATATGATTAATTATCAATCTCCAATAATAATAATAATAATAATAATAATAATCTATTTTCATTTAATTGATATTAACATTAAAAGAATAAAAATAATAGAAATAATTAATAGAAATAAAGAGTTAATAAATAGATTTTAACAAATTCTCTGTATCCTGGTAAGTCCAATTCAATAATTCAGCCTCAAGTCTCATTCTAGCGTTTCGGTGATTTAATTTGGAGATGTCACACAAAGAATTAACTCTATTGTACACAAAGGGTTTTCTAAAATAGCCCAAACGTTTGGCGAGTGTCGTCTTTACAGAAGGTAATGGAAGTATAAAATTACGTTTAGTTAAAAGTCTTTCGTAAGCCTCGGAATTAAGCACCTCCTTATGAGTGTCAGTGGTTAATTTCAAGAGATACCTAAAGCCTCCGCACGCTTAGTACCCGGGTCTCTTTGTGTAGCTGGTCTGTGGAATAACGCCTAGGCTTCCTCAGCATAGTTTTAAGGACAGCGCGTTGAGCTCTCTCTAGGGTAATAAGATGAGAGGAAACGGAACCACTAAATACTAAAGGGTGAGCTCTGTAGTTAGTTAGTTGAGTCTGTGTTAGCAGTGCTAACTACTAGATTACAGAGGCCATCCTTTAGTATTAAATCGATTTACGGTCAAAAGTATTAGCTGCAAATAGTTTTCACTTTCGTTAACCTCAGTAACGCAGTCAAGGTCATCGGCAGTCGCAAAAAGAAGCTAATTCTTCTGTCAATCGCGTTAAAATTAGGTACCTGGAAGAAATCGCTAACAAGCGATAAGGCCGCCTATTGTGTAATGTTTGTTTATTTAAGTCTCTTTGTACCTTGGTTTGAGGAAGATCTAATAACACTTATCTTACATTATAGTTTTGCTCGAAGTATGAAATTATAGCAACAATACTACATACTTACAACATCTTTAATGATTTAAAAATAAATATAAATTTTCATGACACCTAAAATGTTACTGTCATTGTAGACGGTTTTTTTATCTTTGTACAACATTACTTCGGAAACTAGACGGTTGTATGTAATTATGTAAGAATCAGACAATTTCAGAGATACCTGGTATTTTTCCTTTAGCTTGCCTTAAAAAGTTGAGTACCCTTAGCACGAACAGCTATCGAAAAAAATAACGCGCGTAAAATCATTCGATAGATTTTTGTATTGGAAATTTGTACAGCGCCATCTATCGCCGATAAGCGAAATGAAATTTTCCATAGAGAATTGTCTATCGAGTAATTTTACGCGCGTTTATTTTCTCGATAGCTGTTCGTGCTAAGGGTACTAAACTAAAAACCACAATTAACATTACAACTTACACGTTATAATTACCAGCAAGATATGACACTTTTCCCCGAAAGTCGGTTCCATTAACCTAATCTTAGGACTTTCAAAAAAGCTGTTTAATTTTAAACTCTATAATTAGTGTAGTAATGACGATTGCGGGCAATCTTAATGGCTTAACTCGTTACACAATGCCCTCAGTAAATGTTGTCAACGTTGTTTTGTAATATGCACCTTTGAACATGCACTGAATCCTGCATTCCACAGCGCATTATTTCTAAATTGGAGGTCTTCGGTCTCATTTACCAAAGTTACGTAAAATATTTAATTACAATATTCTTTACACATAAAAAATGTTAAGAAGTGGTTCATCATAACAGCCGCACGACACCCGCTGCTATAGGCCTCCCCTAAGGATCTCCACGACAATCGGTCCTGCGCTGCCCGCATCCAGCAGCTTCCCGCGACCTTCACCAGATCGTCGGTCCACCTTGGTGGTTGGTTTAGAAGTGGTTACTATGTACCAATTAGTGGACATGGACACCAACTTGCGCCATTACCTGAAATGTCACACCGTTGCAAACTTAATCGCATATTTTGATAAATGGTAAATAAAACCACCGCAAGCATTTGTTTTAAGAATATTAACAAACAGCGCCTTTAATTAATCGGAAGTAATTTATTACATATTCAGTAGTAGATATGCAGGAGCAGATTGCCTCGAAATATCTTTAGCCATCACCACTTCCGTACACTAGCGAGCGACGGTTAATGTTTTGCAAAACATGCACAGGTTCTGACTCCTCATTCTTAAATTTTAACAGAACTTTTTATTTTGTAGTGTCAGTGAACTTATCTGCTTTTTACAAAGAAACTTATTATGCGTCACGTTTCCTTACAACTAGCTACAATAGTAAATAGAGAAAAAATTAAGGCCGATACATAAAGTATTTTATTGATATAAAATACTTTCATTTTTTCTCTATTGATGTTGACTTGACTTTGTTGTCTCGAAGGACGCCAAAATAAGAATATTTTTAAGGCGCGGTGCATGGTAGTGAAACTAGCGCTGCCACTACATTTATTTTTATTACTCGTAAACCGAGTCAATATTTAAAAAAAGCTAATAAATAATATCTTAAATTGTCTCTAATATTTTTTGAATAACTCTTCAACAGTTATCATTCATTCTGTAAGTTTTAAAATCCATAATTGCCAAAAGTGGCCACTTTGAGCTAAAATTGATTTTATAAAACTGTTGAAGAGTTATTCTAAAAATATTAGAGACAATTTAAGAAATTATAACATGAGCTTTTTATAAATATTGACTTGGTTTACGAGTAATAAAAATAAATATAGTGGCGGCGCTAGTTTCACTACCTACAGCGCCTTAAGTGAGGAAATCAAGTTTGAACTTCGACTTGAATACTGTTAAACAAATATCAACACTTATTGAAAATTGCAAGGATATTTAAATCCTAATAAGTGCTGCGAATTATAAACAAAAGTCACTAACTGTAAAAAGTTGTTCTTTTCAATAACAAATATTGCTTTACAAAACAGTTAACCAATTACAGTTACACAGTCTGCTTTAGCGTGCTAACCTGATTTACAAATAAGACACGAATTTCTGTAACCTTCGTATGTATTCAGCCATTCAAGCTATTTACATTTTTTGTAAGTAGTCCGTTTGTTCCTTGCAAAACTGAGTCAAAATCACTTTTTTTCAGACATAAGTAGATTATCTGATGTGACTTCCAAACTACGACTGAAACTATTACAAAAACAATAATTATTGATATCAAATAAACTATTTAATTACCGCATGACACAGCATACAAAGTAACCACAACAGTCTGATGACACATACAATCTAACATTATCCAACAATCTAGGTGAGGTGCTCGAATCTTCGCGAATAACTATTACGTCTTACCTATATTCTCAGCACAGTCAGTAAGAAACAGTGTATTAAATTCTACTTAAGAACTAACAGTCTCTCACAGGTAGATCTACTAGTCTATAGGCCTCGGCCCAGCCACAGTCTGCGCGGCAGGCGGCGAGGCGGGCGGCGACGCAAGCGAATTCGGTAACTACCTAATCACTGCTCGGTCGTGACGATGAGCTGAGAGGCCGCCATAGAGATAGCGAGCAGTGAATATTGAATTCGCTTGCCGCGCCGCCTGCCTCGCCGCCTGCCGCGCTGGCTGTGGCCGGGCCGGCGACCATGACATCAAATCACAGCGCGCGCAGAATGCGTCTTGCGAATCGGCAACCACTGTGCGATCACGACAGGCGGAGGCGTCGACGAGCAGCGTGTCGATTCTTTAAAAATAGCTCTACGATGCGGATAGGCTGTCACATAGACGCTAGCGCTCGGACGACGAGCTCACCGATGTTCGGAACTATTTTTCAATACAAAAATGACGTTTGCTGCGGATCTTTTTAGACAATTGAGGGGCTGAGAGGCACCGAAATCGAGACAGCACGTAGTAGCTGCCAATCTGCAAGACGCAGGACGCGCGCGCAGTGATGCCGTGGCCGAGGGGTTAGCTAGCATTACGTTACGACAGGTGGACAAATAAACGTGTATAAACACCACGAATCGTTATTCATGATGGGAAGGCAAGTTCCTAGAAGAGTAATGGACATAGACGTTGATGGATAGACGGAAAGAGGAAGACGGCCCTCATAAACCCCTATCCATTATATTTATTCTTAATGGAAACAAGCCTATTGCATAGCGCTACGTCCCTATTCGCATCTTAGCTCTGTCTGGACCGACACATGACGTACGCTGGCTCGACTGAGTCAGCTGCGAGCAATAGGCTAATATAAAAGTTTAGTTAGCCCCCCCTTGGTATTACTCCAAAATGCTTTTTACTGTATAAAAGGTTTATCACTACATACTATAAAACAAAGCCCCTCGCCGCTTCTGTCTGTCTGTTCGCGATAAACTCAGAAACTACTGAACGGATTTTCATGCGGTTTTCACCAACGCGACGGCATATATCTATCTTTTAAGGATAGCTTACTATAGCCATTTTGACTTTTTTTTTAAATGGTCACAAATAATGTGGTACTTTTTGACGGGTTTTGTGCGAAATGATGTGGAGAAGTAAAAAAATAATGTAAGAGAAGGACGTACTGCGCCTACCTCAAATAAACTGGAAAAATGCCAAGAAAATGTTGCATCACAACATTATCAACGTTATACCATTATTTACGTTTAGTTTAGTCTACTGTCAGTGATCTAGACTATGTTACTACTATGCACGTGCGCGTGAGTGCGCATCACCGAGGGGGGCACCAATTGGGCATGTCCGTCGATCAAGCGGTTACGCGCAGGCGCAGTGAACGAACTCAACTCAACACGCCAATTACGATGCCCTGTATGTACCCACTGAATGTCAGAGGACAGCCTGTCAAGATGACATTGTTTTGAAACTGGTGCCCAAAAATATATCTTTAAAACAATTTAAAACAAACCTTTTTTGCATTTACTTGTCTCCGAGTAAATAGTGGTAAAAGTTCGAAATGAACAATGATCATAGAACAGTTCGGACTAAGAGTTGGTAAATCCGGTTTTACTGGAACATCTTAGGATTTACCTATGTTCGGGGTTTTGCAGTAACATAATATTGAAACTGGCCAAACATCATCAGTAAAGAAAATGGCTTCTCAACTAGGTACCTAGGTATGTAATTTAGGTGTAAGTATTGATGATAGAAAAAGTAGCAGACTTAAAAAATAGTAATGATTGAACGAAATCAAGAACTTTCTTGACATAGTTCTTTTTTTATTCTCACCCTCACTTGAACGCTCTGTCATTAATGGGGTTGGTAAACTTTTTCGAAGAGAATTGTTCTATATTTTTTTTTGATAGCACAAGTTTGAAGAATAAAGAAAATAATATTATGATTTTTTTATTTTACCTTGTTACCTAAATATATTTTTTTATATTATTATCGCGATAAAATATCAAACATACGGCTGAACACGAAGTTCCTTTGCATTTACTGATTTAAAAATCTGATTGACAGATTTGACAGACAGTGACAAAGAGTAATCATACTTTTGTTTTTTTTGTTTTGAGCAACAACATAGAAAGTCTTTGGAGCAAAGGCATAACCTACGCATACAGCCGTAATAGTGATTTATTGTACTATGCTGTAAATGGGGTTGGTAAACTTTTCCAAAACTGTTGTGAATTATATATTTTCTGGTAGCTTTTGGCTTTGGAGTCAGGAATAACAAATTGCGGAATTTTTATAATGCTTCATTTTAATTTAAATAAAAAATTAAATTTTTAATTTATAGCATAGTACAAAAATCACTATTACGGCTGTATACGAAGGTAATGCCTTTGCTCCAAAGACTTTCTATGTTGTTGCTCAAAACAAAAAAAACAAAGGTATGATTACTCTTTGTCACTGTCTGTCAAATCTGTCAATCAGTTTTTTTAATCAGTAAATGCAAAGGAACTTCGTGTTCAGCCGTATGTTTGATATTTTATCGCGATAATAATATAAAAAAAATTATTTGGTTAACAAGGTAAAATGAAAAAATCATAATATTATTTTCTTTATTCTTCTAACTTGTGCTATCAAAAAAAAATATAAAACAATTCTCTTCGAAAAAGTTTACCAACCCCATTAAAAATTTAAATTTTTATTTAAATTAAAATGAAGCATTATATAATTCCGCAATTTGTTATTCCTGACTCCAAAGCCAAAAGCTACCAGAAAATATATAATTCACAACAGTTTTGGAAAAGTTTACCAACCCCATTGGCAAAAAAAACTTCACCTCGCCTATTTTATATTGGAGATACAGCTACGTAGCACTATGATTGCATGCATTAAGTCGTCATTTTCCAACAAATAAATCTTCGTCCTATACTATTATCGTACTTTATACTATTATTATCGTAGGTTTTGTGGTAGCGTCTTGAAATTAGATCAGTGTGTCGTGGTACGAAGGCATTGCTAAATGTGTGATGTACCGGAGAAATTGCAGTTAATGATGTTACCGATTGCATCATAGAACCGTATGATATTACGCTGCATCATGCAACATAAGAAAGGTTGCTCCATGTGATACATTTTCTTTTATAAAGCACATTAAATTACGATCTTCTCGAACTGTATGTCATTTATCATTCGACATTGAGCAAGGAAAGAAATTGCATTGATTAATTTAAAAGCTATCTCTAAAGATCGATAGGTATTATAGGCCGAGTATAATGGTCGTTCGTGACAGAACTATCATATTTGTCGAGCGACGTGATAACTAGCTACATCTATTTTACTACGATTATTACAAGATTTTTATAGCCTGGATGCAATAGTAATATAAGTCAATGCCTGGATGTAGCCTGGATGTAACCAAAAATATCCACTTAACACTTTTGGGAGTAAACTGAAACCCCAAAGCCTCAGGCCGATTTATGGTCGCTGCACCTGGATCTTGACCTGAGGCTACATCTGTGACCTGCTTGCCAGGAGTGGAGCTCGGTCCTTGTATCGCTACCTGACACCTGGAAGACCGAGGAGAGTGTGGTAGGTACCTCTATGCCAAATCAGTGAACGTCTTTTTATGACCTAGGCGACCCTAATTTATACCCACGCTTATATTTTTTTTATTTATAGTTATTAAACTTATACTTCTTCTGATTTGCCGCATTTTAATTTCGCTCCACTAAAATTAATGCGACAATACCTGAAATTTTTACCCATTTTTGCTGAGTCACCTCACCACCTGCAAGAGTAGATGGCCTTTGCTCTGCGACCTATACGGCAAAGACTTTCTGCCATTTGTTATTCATCATCTCTCTATTTGTTGCAACCGCTCAATAACACGAAAATATATTGAGATGGAATAGATAAAGTATGAAGTTCATGCATTGAAATTATATTTTTTATTAACAGAGGTAACGTCCGCCACGTACCTTGTACGTGGCGGACGTCATACAAACATCTATGCAAAATTACTCGATGTCATTGATTTTCGTGTTTTTCATCGATGCATTCAAAGAAGAAAGAAAGAAAAAGCATTTATTTGAGAACACACATTTCTGTTTTTACTCACACGAACAAACATTTTTACTCTGTTGTTTAAAGTTAAAGTCTAACTAGGTAGGTAGGTATATATATAATGTTTCGTATAATTTCCCCAGTAGTTAAAAAGGGATGAGGAATGTCTGAATCAGTTGTCTGAAAAAAAAAACCACCGCCATAGCAAATACTCGGAAGTAACAGCAGAATGAAGATTATTCCCGAATCAGCACATATATAATAAAAGTCAAATACAGAAAATTCAAAAAGAGCAGTTATTTTTTTTACATTTCTGCCTAACAATGAGGGCTTTTCAAAATGACAAAAAACTGTAGGCTCGATAGATGGCGTTGATAAAAATGTATGTGTCAATGTGATTTTTTACTAAGCGTCGAAGAGTACTCAGGTAGGCAGGCAGAATATGTAACCTTAAAATGTTTCTCTTTGGGCAGATGTTTGCCAGCGAGCGCTTACTTGCCTCTTTGGTACAGGCTGTTTATTTTTAAAAGACACTTCTCTTCCCATCAATGCCATCTAGTGAGGCAAATAGTTACTATTTTATTTTTTAAATGTCACTTTGAAAAGCCCTCAATAGAGGTCAAAGTCATTGACAACTATTTATCAGTTGACTTTTTTAAAACTATTTTCCATTATCAATAGAGCTTAGCCTACCTATCCATAAAAAATTCAGCCAAATTTATATTTTTCAGACATTCCCCATTATGTTTAATAAGTACTAGAATTTTATCGTAAAAAGTTTAATTAATATTAAGTAATACGTATGACTGCTTTGAAATTAAAATAGTTTCTAATTAACTCTTGACGTAAAATACTGCTGTTACTGCCGTCGGTTAGTACAAGGTAAACTAGAATCTCGAAAGCGGATTAATGCGTACCAATGATGGTTAGTTTATTAAGGCCCCATAGCTAAACTCAAATGCGTGATCACTCACTCCCTGCGTGATCAAATCAGAAATGAGGAGATCCGTTGCCAGGAAGACTAAAGCGACATCGCTCGAAGGATTGCTTAGTTGAAGTGGCATTGGGCGGGACTCATACATAGCGAGAAGAACCTAATGGCCGTTGGGGTGGAAAGGTTCTGGAATGACGATCATGCAACAGATGACGCTCCGGGGGTATATGGGCCTACAAGGTGGACCGGCGTGGCACAGGTTTTGAGTGTCGAGTTCCATCAAAAGTTATATGTATATATTTTTGATACTAGGGTCTAAGGTGTAAAAAAACCCATTTATTCAGGTTTTCAGGAAACCAATGTTCATCACCATTTATTACCACCAATATTTTGTATAAAAACTTAAAAAAATACTCTTTTCATATGTGTTTCTTTAACAATTCCATAGCAAAAACGTTCGCATGCTTACGCTAGTCATCCTTTCAGGGCACAGCTACTAGCTTAGTTTCATGATCAAGTAATGTTCGTACATTCCATGCTCCATAAATGTAATATTTGTAATTTTTTGATTATCATCTCGTGACGTCGAACAGGCAAGCTTTAATTCTACGTAGCTGCCGCGATTACTACATTCCATTTCTGATGAGGGGAAAGGTACTACCACTTCATACTTTGGGGTGTGAAGTGGTAGTACCTTGGGCTATACTTAATATTATGTAAGCAAAATAAAAATAACAAAAAAATGGATTAGGTACTTGCATTTGGACGCACAAACGCCGTCACTGCCATTTCGTGTACACTCGATCGTGTACAGGGAACCACAGAATATACACATTTACTAAAAACTATGTTACTGCTTCGTTCACGTGACAAACTGTGCCTACAGCAAAGATCTCCTCTTGTATAAGTGTTACATAACTCGAAGGTATCGTCTACATGCAGGAGCCGTGAGAAACGTAGCCTTTTAATCTCGTTTCTTACCTTTCACCAGCTAATTGACAAACGGTGTTATTAATAAACGGTGAGTATGTTTACACAAGATTTACACCTGCGACATCTCAAAGCGTCATATTCCTAACAGAGCATTTACACGTGTCGATTTTCCGGACGACGCAGTTATCAATATCGCGGTTGGATTCATAGTTTGAAAGATTGCCAACGACTTCAATTTCACCCTCTGAAGTCTCAAGTACGTGTGTATTCACAAGACTGTTTTACTTAAAGATTCTCAGCTCCTGCAATTATCACTGCACTAAATCGTTCACAGTTGAAAATACATGTAGCAGTTATAATTTAGCTGCTCATATGCGCTTGCGTCGCTCATGCATGAACAAATTACGTCACGTCCGACATGATATTGGTAAATTCTAATTCTTAGAACTCACTAACACAATAAATTATGGTCGTAATTGAATAGGTACGTAATGAAAATTTATCCTCCTGAATTCATATTATCAATTCATACGAAAGTAAGATAGCTTTAAAATAACCTTTTTTCGTTATAAACTAAAAAAATGCATAAATAAACCTTACTAGTAGGTATCCCAGAACTTTCGCGGATGGAACCCACGATACCGCCAAAGTGTAAAGAAATGATATCACACACTGTTATATGCGCAGTGAAGTATGATTAAATTATCATTATAAAGCCGATGGCAGACCCTCTAGCGCAGATATAGTTCCTACATTGCGATATCTACTCAAACCTCATTTTGTATGCTTGAGAAAGGCGGTCAGCTGACGCGTGCACTCGGAGGCTGTGCAGGATTTTCCTCCTCACTTTTACCAACGTTGCAACAGCTTTCATTACAAATATGTATATAAACATAAAATAAAGTTGTTTGGAACAAGTCAACTCATGAATAAGAAATATTCATCCTTTCACCTTTTTCCACAAATAAGGCTCGAGCCTTATTGTGAAAATTGATCGATCTTGAAGTCGTTTTCGTAGTAGAAAAGCTACGATCAATAATCGAAAGCTAGATCTATGGTAGGTATAGGTACTTGTAGATACTCCTATAAAGTTGTAAACTTGTAATTTCATGTTAAATACAGCAAACTTTACGCTTGCTCCATAGACACTTGCGATTCCACCGGGGCTGAACGAAGAGAGCTGTACTTTTCATAGGTGTAAATAAATAAATAAATATTAGACAACATCACATACATGGCTCCGATTCCAAAGTAACTAAAGCACTAATGTAAATCAGAGACAACGGTGGTATCACTAACACCCAGACCGGACACAATATAGAAAAGTTAGTTTTCTAAATTTACCTATCTGGGGATCGAACCCGGGACCTCAGAGATAGCAACACTATGAAAAACCACGGAACGCTGTTTCTTACTTCCTGCGTCATTGTCCTCACTCGAAAATGTTTAAAAATCCAATGCATCACAAGGAATAAATTAAAAATATGCCATATACATTAGAGTACAATAATAAATTGTATTAATTTGCATATTTTTGATTTATTCCTTGTGATGCATTGGATTTAAAAAAAAAATCGAGTGAGGACAATGACGCTGGAAGTAATAAACAGCGTAGATTTACCCGGAAGTCGGGTATCGGTGTGACCATGCTCTTAAAAGTTCTTCAATCTATAGCCCATCCATAGAACCTCGTTTACGGATAGAATAAAAACACTGTCGATCGAACAGTGGAGTTATTTGACAGCGGTTTTCTATAATAAAATTAAATACAAAATGGTAATTGAAATCTGTATAGTTCCGCAAGTTAATGGGGCTGCACTTTATTCTGACCTTAGATTATGACTTTCCATTTTCTTGGTCAATGATTAGTTTTAATCAACTTGACAACAAATTGTTCAGCATTACTTTTCAACGCACTAAAAGCATACTGGAAAAATCCACAAGGGCACCAGCAAAATATTAAAAAATAACAAGAAAAGAAGTGCCTAGGTAGTTCGATAAAAATGAACAAACACTCACTTTATTTTACACTAGCATCCGCCCGCGACTTCGTCCGCGTGGATATTCGAAAAAAATCCCTAGGGATAAAAAGTATCCTATGTTTTAATACAGGTTATAAACTATTTGTGTGCCAAATTTCATCTAAATCCGTTCAGCCGTTTTTGCGTGATTGAGGAACAAACATCCAAACCCACAAACTTTCACATTTATAATATTATATATATATAATATATATATTAAGTAGGATAACGGTGGGTAACATACCAGAGGCGAAGGTTCCGTAGCGAAAGGTCCATACAAAACGATTCCCGTCGGCTTACTTTTTAAAAACCCCACCCCACCCCACCGATCTACTATGCAGATCAATAATTTCACCCCTCGCCACCATACTAACTAAGTAGAATATTATATTACTGTTGTGGCGACACTGTTGCTTCCACAACTGACATCATTATGAATGTCCGTCGCCATTATATGAAAGTGTGAGCAATCAAATGAAAATGACTGTAATTTTGTCTTGTTTCACAACTGATTGAATGTGTAATTCTATAGAATATGAGCTATTACAATTTATCGAGAATTTGTAACCACAAAAGATTTGGCGGGCTTTTCACCCAATCAATCTATATACATACTATAGTTTCAAAACTAGTCACTTAATATTTTTGCTTGCGGAATACATAAAAGAAATCAGTCTTTTCTCCTGCTTTCTGTGTTACCATGCTTTTATCGATTTTTTTTTATTTAATCACTTTTGATGGATTAAATGTGATATTATGTTGGTATAACTATAATATAATATTAATAATAATATAATTGTTGCGGACAGCTTAATTCAGTGAAAAAGTGATTAACAAAAAGACAGTTTAGTGGACACTAAGTGCGACCTAGTGGTGAAAATTGTGTTTGTGAATATGCCATGTAAGTACCTTGTTCATAAGCAATAGCTCGTTATAACTATTTGAGTTGATTAGTTTGTGTTTTTAATTACTTTGAAGTTTATTAATGTGTAACGTTCTATTTGATTTTAAAATGTAGCTTATGAAAAGTGCTGTAAAATGAAATATTTAGCGTAGCTGTAAGTTTTATAGTTTGTGAGATATTTAGGTTTTAGCTCAAATAGGTATTGTTTAGGTATTTAGGTATCCTATGCATTAAATGATTTAAAGTCTTGTTGTTTCAATTGCATTACCCGGTAAAGGTTTTGAGGTATGGGCCAGGTACTGTAGGTCCAGGAGGTGGTAGTTTCGACCTGAAATGTGTCTAGGTCAAACGCCAGCCTTTGTCCTATAAGCCCTAAGGTTTTGACGAGGTACTAAGAGGTAAGACTATGTAAAATAAAGGCCTCTTGTATAGGTCTCTGATTAAAGGTAATGAGGTGCCTGTTGCGGACAGCTTAATTCAGTGAAAAAGTGATTAACAAAAAGACAGTTTAGTGGACACTAAGTGCGACCTAGTGGTGAAAATTGTGTTTGTGAATATTCATGTAAGTACCTTGTTCATAAGCAATAGCTTGTTATAACTATTTGAGTTGATTAGTTTGTGTTTTTAATTACTTTGAAGTTTATTAATGTGTAACGTTCTATTTGATTTTAAAATGTAGCTTATGAAAAGTGCTGTAAAATGAAATATTTAGCGTAGCTGTAAGTTTTATAGTTTGTGAGATATTTAGGTTTTAGCTCAAATAGGTATTGTTTAGGTATTTAGGTATCCTATGCATTAAATGATTTAAAGTCTTGTTGTTTCAATTGCATTACCCGGTAAAGGTTTTGAGGTATGGGCCAGGTACTATAGGTCCAGGAGGTGGTAGTTTCGACCTGAAATGTGTCTAGGTCAAACGCCAGCCTTTGTCCTATAAGCCCTAAGGTTTTGACGAGGTACTAAGAGGTAAGACTATGTAAAATAAAGGCCTCTTGTATAGGTCTCTGATTAAAGGTAATGAGGTGCCTAAATACCTAAAGACAAAATGTAAATACTGAAAGGTACCTAAATAATAAATGAGGTAGGTAGTCTCATAAAGAGAGAGGAGTAGGGGTTTCGCTGTCCCTCTCACACCGCTGCCAAGTTGGTTGCGAGCGCGGAGTGGGGGAAGCGCACTCCCTACCACCGTTAACAAACTCGTTGTAACGTAGGGTAGAAATAAATGTAGATTTATCAAGTACCCAACTTAATTAGATATTGTAAGTTTGTGTATTAGTGTACCAGTTGCAATCATGCAACAGACTACCTCAGGGTGCGCGGACGCAGGGCGATTTGTAAGCTCGCACACCCATTTTTTCTTTGTAACCACAATATACGAGCATTCAGAGTGATTCAAGAAGGTGTTTCAATTCGTTCCCGCTTGACGTTAATATACAGTGTCGAGGTTGCCGACATCGGTAACAGTGCTTCGTGGTCCTTCAGAGCGCGGATAAGAAGAATCTGCTGCTGCTTCGTGATCCTCAGCGCGGATAGGAAGAATCTACTGCGTGATCCTGCAGAGCGGCGGACAGGAAGAATCTGCGCGTCAAGCTAGAAGAAGCGAAGCATCACTGAAGAAAAGAAGAATCACAGTAACTAGTTGCCAATACGCGGGTGGACCGCGGCTCACACTGCCACACCCTTACGGTGCCAAGTGTGGTTAGTGTGAGTAACGCCGTTCAAGGCGGTGCAGTCTAACGGACACGGCTGCCAGCCGCCTTTTTCAAGGCAGCTGAAATTGTCCGATTACGCCGGTACGGGTTGTGTCGCACTGAGGGCCGGACTGTAGGCACTGCCGAAGCTGCCGGGCGTTCCTCCCGGTGGCCGAGCACCTCGGAGTTGCACACCCCCTCTGCCGGGTAATTCCTCCCTTCCACTCCTGCTTCAACCTCCATCCTCACCTGGGCTCCCCGCGGTAGTGTGCCCGGGCGGGATTGTTAGGAGTAGGGTATAGTAGGGCGTCAAGAAAGAAGAAGATGCCAATCACAAGAAGCCAGTCTGGAGGGAAGAAGAGGGGGGCAATCACACATGAAGAGCCACCGGCGTCACCTTCGACGATCGCGCCACAGCCACCGCCACCACCACCGTTATTGACTACAGCCACGATGCAAGAAGAGGCCACAGAAAGTGGTACAGAGAGACCGTTACCGCCGCCGCCCACCAAGGAAGTTGACGATGGCAACGCCGCCGCCGCCGCCGCCACCGACACTGAGGCTTTGAGACGTAACCCGCCGTCAGTGTGTTCATCGAGTGTCGCTGCGCGCGTCCGGCAGGCGCAACTTCGGGCCGCGGAACAGTTGGCCGAGATTAAGAGAAAAGAAATGGAACTAGAACGTGAATTAATTCAACAAAGGTTACAAGTTGAAATGGATACTATTTTGGAAGAAGAAACCCGTGCGAGCTTACCCGCCGAGAGCGTTCCAGAGAGGCTGAAAGAATGGTTGGATACCACAGCCGATCCTCGGTGTCGGGTAGATGAAAATTTAGAGAGAGACAGAGATATCGTCCCTGTCGTTTCACAAGACAGAGACAGAGATATCGCTCCCGTTATCGTGCAAGACAGAGACAGGGATATGAAGCGCAATGAGGCGCGTGCCTTAGAAATGGATAAAAACCGAACTTTTTGTGTAAATCCAATGGAGACTGACGCGAGGCCCGTAGTCGATACGAAAAAGGGCTACGGGGTGGAAAACCTCGCTGAAACATTGGACAGGGTTCTAACTAGACGACCGATGCCGCGGTACGCGCAAGAGTTGCCCGTGTTTAGTGGTTCACCGAATGAATGGTTGTTATTCAAGGCCGCAGTGCGTGATTCCACACGATTATACAAGTTCACTGCAGAGGAAAATCTAGCAAGATTACGCGTGAGCTTGAAAGGGGAGGCGAAAGAGAGTGTGTCGGCGCTATTATGGAGTGCGACCGACCCCGATCGTATCATGACCACATTAGAACAATGCTACGGCCGCCCTGAAGTGCTTATAGATAGAGCGCTCGAAGATTTGAAAAGCTTACCGCGTTCAGGTACGAGTGCTGCCGAGTTGAATGCCCTCGCTGTGAAATTGCAAAATATAGTTTGCGTTATTCAAGCGGTTGATGACCGAGGGTACCTACGAAATCCGCTATTGGTTCGAGAGGTGATAAAGAAGCTCAGCCCGCATTTGTTATCGAACTGGGTCGCCTACGCCGAGAAGAATGAATCGAGTGAACCTGACATAATTATTTTATCTCGATTTCTCATGAAAGAGGCCGACTGCGCGCTGCGTTTTGCATACGTACCGACTACGTCACAGCAAAGAGAGAACGTCGCTGTAAAAAACCGTAGCGAGAAACGCACCGATAAGAAGAAAAATGTAGCAAGAATATACACTTTGGGCCAGAAAGAGACGCCGCCTGCGCCGTGTTTACTATGTGGAAACGATCATGAAGTACCCCACTGTACTAAGTACAAAGCCATGACGGTAGATGAGAGATGGCAGTGGGCAAGAAACAATGGAGTGTGCTTTCGGTGTGTGAACAATAAGCACCGGAGGTTCCGCTGTACACACAAACTATGCGGGGTGAACAACTGTAATGCGCGTCACCACGCTACGTTGCATAAGGACCGTGCCGCCAGTAATGAAGAGACGTTGGTGCGAGAGTCGCAGACTGAGACGATCGCCACGATTAATAGGGCCAACGTCGCGGCGAAAGTCATGTTAAAGGTGTGTCCAGTGACAGTAAAAGGACCCGGCGGCGCCGTACAGACATACGCGCTGCTGGACGAGGGTTCGACAGTGACGATCGTTGATCATGACCTGGCGGACGAAATAGGTGCGAAAGGGCCTGTAAGCGAATTGAGCATATGTAGTATAAATGCGCAAGGGAGCGTAGCGAACAGTGAAGACGTAAACCTAGTGTTAGTAGCAAGAGATGAAAGCACCCATCATGTTCGCGCCAAAACGATGACAAGTTTGACGCTCAATCATCAAACAGTTAGTGAAGATTGCTTACAGTACGCACACTTAAGAAGATTAGCGGCTAGTGACGTGTGTTATGACAGAGTGAAACCACGTTTACTGATCGGGGCCGATAATTGGCATTTGATTGTGTCACGAAAGTTGTTAATGGGCAACAGAAGACAACCGGTAGCGTCGCTCACGAAGCTAGGGTGGGTCATACATGGAACGGCGCCTCGAATTACGGCGCTAGAGGGCGCGTCTAACGTTTACAAGACGGAGCTCATCACACCCGAGGTTGAATTACAAGACATGGTGAAACGTTACTTTGAAATAGACGCACTCGGTGTCGCTAGGAGGGAACGCGAAAACCCAATGGAAGTTAAAGCGGTGAAAGCGTTCGATGAGAGTATAAAGCGAGTCGGCGGCCAGTGCGAAGTACGATTACCATGGAAGAGAGATGACGTCACGCTACCGCCCAGTTATTATAATGCTGTGAAGCGCTTGAAATCTATAGAACGCAAGATGGATCGGTCAAGCGACTTTGAAAAAGCTTATACAACACAGATATAAAATTTATTCACGAAAGGCTACGCGGAGCAGTGTAGTGGGAAAGAGACAGACGATCCACGAGCATGGTACCTGCCTCACTTCGCGGTCACCAACGTGAACAAGCCGGGAAAGATAAGATTGGTTTTCGACGCGGCAGCAAAAGCCAATGATGTTTGCCTCAATGATGAGCTTTTAGAGGGGCCCGATTTATTACAAGATTTAAATGGGTTGCTTTTGCGGTTCCGTGAGAAAAGGATAGCAATAACAGCCGACATTCAAGAGATGTTTTTACAAGTGAAAATTGCGCCTATAGACCAACCGGCACAGATGTTTTTATGGAGAGGCGGTGATAGAGACGGGCCGCCACGAAAATATAAAATGACGTCAATGATATTTGGGGCAAAGAGTTCGCCATTCTTAGCACATAGTGTGCGCGACTGGAACGCGAGAGAGAGCGCCGATGAGTACCCGCTAGCATGTCAAGCGATAACGAACAATCATTATATGGATGACTGGGTGGACAGTTTCGATGATAAGGAACGGGCGATTACTACGATGAAGCAAGTGATTGAAGTGCACAGGCGAGCAGGATTCAAGCTGACAAGCTTCAACTCAAACGAAGCTAGAGTCTTAGCTGAGCTGCCATTAGAGAGCCGTGCTACGTCATCGCCCAAGCAACTGGGATCCAACCTAGATGACTGTGGTCGCACGCTGGGGCTACTATGGGATGCGGCGACCGACACACTGGGGTTCAATACGACGCTTGCAAGGGTACCGGCCGAAGTGAAGACGTTAGCGAGACCGCCGACAAAAAGAGAAGCGCTGAGTGCAGTAATGTCGGTTTTCGATCCGTTGGGCTTACTAAGTTACTACACCATACGAGCGAAGATTGTGTTACAAAACATTTGGAAACTAAATGTAGAGTGGGACGAGGCTCTACCAGGGCCGGAGGCCGAAGAGATAATTCAATGGCTAAAAGACATAGAAAAGCTACGAACACTAAGATTACCGCGTCTCTACGCTCGAACGGGGGGAGAGCCAAGCCGAGAACTACATATATTTTGTGACGCAAGTGAAGTTGCTTACGCGACCGCGGCTTACTGGCGCGTCAAGAATGAAGATGGTGAAATAGAAGTGACACTAGCGGCCGCTAAAGCACGGGTAGCGCCAATGAAACCACTCTCCGTACCAAGGTTGGAGTTACAAGCGAGCCTGATAGGGACGCGTCTGGCAAGCTCTATCAAGAGACAGCAAGGCTGGGAACCCGAGAAAACTGTATATTGGACGGATTCGCGTACCGTGTGGCATTGGATACGTAATGATAGCGTGCGCTACACACCATACGTGGCGCACCGCTTAGGAGAGATAGCCGAGACTACGGACGCTAGCCAATGGAGATGGGTTCCGACAGCGCTGAATGTGGCGGACGACGCAACGCGCCCAAATGTAGAGATGAAGACGTGTAATGACAGATGGTTTAAAGGACCTGATTTTTTATATGAAGATGAGGCTTTATGGCCCACATGTGAAATCGTAACGGAAGAAGACACGGTAGAGACAGTGCTCACGACAATGGGAGAAGCAAACGATAGTATGCCCCGAGCCGAGCGTTTTTCCTCATATGAACGCTTGGTGAGAGCGATGGCGAGAGTATTACTATTCGTACGCAAATGTCGTGACCGTGCCGCTACGATGAATGTAGAGCTCATAGAAGAGGCTGAGATGAGATTGCAACGAGAGTCGCAACGCCAATGTTTCGCTGAAGATATAGAACGAATCACTGCAAAGCGAAACCTCAGAGTGGGAAGCCGGCTACGAAAACTGGATCCGTATTTGGACGAACAAGGTGTGCTGCGTGCCAGGGGACGAATAAGGGCAGCGGGTGTGTCTGCCCCCGCTACTCACCCCGTAGTACTGGACGGCAGGCACCCGTATGCGCGGCTGCTGCTATATCGCGAGCACCGTCGCGCCCACCACGCGCACAATGAGCGCGTTGTGAACGAAGTCAGAGCCAAATACTGGATACTACGATTGAGACCGACGATACGTACAGTGGCTAGCAAATGCGTGTTTTGTCGTGTACGAAAGGCCCGCCCTGTGGTTCCAGTGCACGGAGATTTACCTAAGGCAAGATTACAACCATATACAAGAGCCTTTACAAACTGTGGATTGGACTATTTCGGACCAATAACCGTGACGGTGGGACGGCGGCATGAAAAACGGTGGGGCGCATTATTTACGTGTCTCACAACAAGAGCGATACATATAGAGTTGGTGGCGTCGCTATCGACAGACTCGGCAATCATGGCTTTAAGAAGAATGGGCGCGCGCCGCGGGTGGCCGCGTCTTATGTATTCAGACAATGCAACAAACTTCAGAGGCGCCGACGTAGAGTTGCGTCGTGCGATAGAAGAATGGGAACCGGCTCTACGTGATTACGCACTATCAGAGCGTATGGACTGGCGCTACATAGCGCCGGGGGCACCACATCAAGGGGGCGCATGGGAGAGGCTCGTGCGCTCAGTCAAAAGTGCGCTACGAGTCACACTGAACGAGAAGGCGCCGCGAGAAGAGGTACTAGCGACGCTGTTAGCGGAGGTAGAGCACACCATAAACGCTCGCCCGCTAACCCACGTACCAGTCAGCGAAGAAGATCCAGAGGCGCTCACCCCAAATCACTTCCTGCTGGGCGGTTCGCGCGGCCTGCCACTCACTGGGCCGTGCGAGCCGGCTTCGCGCAAGCTGTGGCGTGCTGCGCAGGCGCTGGCCGACGAGTACTGGCGCCGCTGGGTGCGCGAGTACCTGCCCGAGCTCATTCCGCGCGGGGGCGCGCGTGACGTCACGGGCCGCTCACTTAAGCCCGGTGACGTCGTCATCATCGTCGACTCCAGCCTGCCTCGCAATGTGTGGCCGCGAGGCGTCGTGACGGCGGTGCATCCGGGACCAGACGGCGAGATTCGCAACGCTGATGTTAAGACAAGAGGAGGAGTTTTTCGTCGCCCGACAACGAGATTGGCTGTCCTCCCTACTGAAGAAGAAGGTGCCGCGAGTGCTGCACCGGGGGGAGACTGTTGCGGACAGCTTAATTCAGTGAAAAAGTGATTAACAAAAAGACAGTTTAGTGGACACTAAGTGCGACCTAGTGGTGAAAATTGTGTTTGTGAATATTCATGTAAGTACCTTGTTCATAAGCAATAGCTTGTTATAACTATTTGAGTTGATTAGTTTGTGTTTTTAATTACTTTGAAGTTTATTAATGTGTAACGTTCTATTTGATTTTAAAATGTAGCTTATGAAAAGTGCTGTAAAATGAAATATTTAGCGTAGCTGTAAGTTTTATAGTTTGTGAGATATTTAGGTTTTAGCTCAAATAGGTATTGTTTAGGTATTTAGGTATCCTATGCATTAAATGATTTAAAGTCTTGTTGTTTCAATTGCATTACCCGGTAAAGGTTTTGAGGTATGGGCCAGGTACTATAGGTCCAGGAGGTGGTAGTTTCGACCTGAAATGTGTCTAGGTCAAACGCCAGCCTTTGTCCTATAAGCCCTAAGGTTTTGACGAGGTACTAAGAGGTAAGACTATGTAAAATAAAGGCCTCTTGTATAGGTCTCTGATTAAAGGTAATGAGGTGCCTAAATACCTAAAGACAAAATGTAAATACTGAAAGGTACCTAAATAATAAATGAGGTAGGTAGTCTCATAAAGAGAGAGGAGTAGGGGTTTCGCTGTCCCTCTCACACCGCTGCCAAGTTGGTTGCGAGCGCGGAGTGGGGGAAGCGCACTCCCTACCACCGTTAACAAACTCGTTGTAACGTAGGGTAGAAATAAATGTAGATTTATCAAGTACCCAACTTAATTAGATATTGTAAGTTTGTGTATTAGTGTACCAGTTGCAATCATGCAACAGACTACCTCAGGGTGCGCGGACGCAGGGCGATTTGTAAGCTCGCACACCCATTTTTTCTTTGTAACCACAATATACGAGCATTCAGAGTGATTCAAGAAGGTGTTTCAATTCGTTCCCGCTTGACGTTAATATACAGTGTCGAGGTTGCCGACATCGGTAACAGTGCCTAAATACCTAAAGATAAAATGTAAATACTGAAAGGTACCTAAATAATAAATGAGGTAGGTAGTCTCATAAAGAGAGAGGAGTAGGGGTTTCGCTGTCTCTCTCACACCGCTGCCAAGTTGGTTGCGAGCGCGGAGTGGGGGAAGCGCACTCCCTACCACCGTTAACAAACTCGTTGTAACGTAGGGTAGAAATAAATGTAGATTTATAAAGTACCCAACTTAATTAGATATTGTAAGTTTGTGTATTAGTGTACCAGTTGCAATCATGCAACAGACTACCTCAGGGTGCGCGGACGCAGGGCGATTGGTAAGCTCGCACACCCATTTTTTCTTTGTAACCACAATATACGAGCATTCAGAGTGATTCAAGAAGGTGTTTCAATTCGTTCCCGCTTGACGTTAATATACAGTGTCGAGGTTGCCGACATCGGTAACAATAATATAATATAATATAATTGGTATAATATTAATTGTGCATTTAGTTAATAACTACGATGTATAATACTCATTAATGTAATAATGTAACAATTGCTGGTAAACCAAATAAATAAAATAAAATAAAAATAAAATAACAAGAGAAGAAGTGGTTATTGTTTTGACAGTAGGTACTTAGATAAAATTCATGGGTCAACAAATTTTCTTACAAAATATAAACTGGCACTAAACGTTGAACAACAAGTTTCATGTGATGACGAATAACAAAAGTCTAGAATGAGCGGCCGGATGGCACCAATGAGGGGACTAAAATAAATCGAATTAGATTAGGCTACCTTTCTGGCTACCAGGAATTTGTAGACTTTCGACTCTAGTAGAAGTCCTACTTTTATTTAATCGATTTAAAACACCAAAATTAAAATGGCACAGAAAGTCTGAGTGATAATACCAGCCCCCTTTTCTATTCGTACGCTAACTAGCTTTAAAATAAGCAATTAGACAATCAAGTCACACGTCGCAAGTTTATAAATCACAGACATTGTTGTATTGTATGGAAATGACAAGCCTATAAGACACGTAATTTTAGAGTTTATGGCTTATTTTAAATTTAGAAGTTAGCGAACGAATAGAAAAACGGCGTGGCCATTTGAGTAGGGGGCTGGGGTACTTATACCTACTTAAAACGGAAGAAAAACCTTAAAAAAAAGGAAACGATATCCCCTTGTAAAGGAGCCAAAACGTCAGGAAATTAAAAATAAATGAAATCAAGTTATCGCTATAAAAAAGAAGATGAAAAATACTATCGAAGACAAAAACGAAAGGTTTTAAAACGAAATTTTCACTTTCTCACCCAGCAACAGTCCCAAAAAGCTAGTATTATACACTTTTTACTTTAAAGTACCTATCTCAGAAAAAGTCCAATGTTTTGTTAATGTTTCCTCTACAACGAGATTATAATAGAAACGATTATCGTGTTTTACAATGCTCTCACTAGCAAGAAAATGAAGTAAAAGTTATATCGAGTGTCTCGGATGTTGTGTAGCGATCCGTTCCGAACGCTGCTGCTGCCCAGAAGTTTTTGCTCCATTAACAATATAGAGTGTATTATTAATTGATGTATGTATGACACGCACACACACATACACACACACACACAAACACAAACACACACGCACACAAACGTTTGTTATCGTTTTTATTGTGTTTTATAATGTGAAAATAGGTTTATTCAATTCTCAAGCTTTTATTTCATGTAAAAATAGGTTTACCTACGTATTTTTAAGGAAGAGCGGAGTCTCCTAGTACAAGCAAGCTATTTGCTTAAAAGAAAACTCCGGCCACAATATATTGTAAACTTACCTAAGTTGTTGAAATAAATATTTGATTTGATTTGATATTTGATTTGAGACATTCATGATACACTTTTATGAAATACAAGACAACGGGATCGTGTCTCGCTCCAATTTCCCTCGGTTATTATAAGCATAGCATAAATTATTTATAAACTCAACAGCCGCGAGTTATAAAACACACATTCTCACTTTTCGCGGTCATCATTACGCACTGTTAGTTTTATATCTTAGTCTAGTTTAAAAAAATGTGCTACTTATCTGTTACTTCTAACTTGTACTCAATCAGTCAAATGTAGCAAGTTTCTCAGAAGTTAAAAGGAATTTGTATGATTGCGGTTCATCCAAGCATTATGCATATTATGGTGTTCATTCCGCCATTATCATCCAAAAATGACATAAGGCCTTTATTATTGTTGTATTGTTGATATATATTAAGTACCTACAAACAATTTACTTTAAAATTAAAATTATATTATTACTTACTTCGAATTTATTTACATTTTTAATGTTTGATACTATATACATAAATAATTATAATGTTATTTTGATTTACTCAGATCGGTCATTTTTCTTTCTTTTTTTTTTAGTTTATTTTCAATACAAAAAGAAAAATATATTTATTTTTTTTCAATCGCAGCAAGAGAAACAATACTGATTGTGGCTAAGTGGCAGTGCTAAAGTGCTCAATCTACCTCGAACATAACTAAGGTTAAGATTTACTAGCACATCCATTAACCCTGGAGATGCCTACCACCTTAATCCCCAGTACCACAAACAAAAATTTTATGTATCCACCTTCTAGGACCTATTTAAAATTCCCGAAAGCTATAACTTATCATAATTATTATTGTGTAGTATATTTATATGCAGGTATTTATTATTATATTAATTATTTGTGTATGTGTATTTATTTATAGATAATATTATATATATGTATGTTTATAATATATATACTTATCATATATTTTTTAGGTACACACTGTCTGCCCTTCTCAATGTTTTTCCTGTCCCGGGCCTGCTGGAAGAAATTTCAATGTGAAATAAGTTGTGCCCTTGTACAATTCTTCTGTCCATTTCTTTTCCGTTTGTAATTGTGTGTGTACAGAACTAATAAATAAATGAATAAACTTAATAGATGTCAGTCAAGGTTAACTGTTGCTTTTGATTACTTGTAATAAATAATCGACTCTATCCAGATTATCCGGAAGATGCAACTGTTATTGTCTCTAGGAGCCGCGCAAGTTTATGGCCACGCCAACTCAGAATTTAAGATAATGGTTCGGAGTAGTTTAAACTATTATTTAGGTCTAGTACTCACTCCTTTGGCATTATATTTTTATGTGTGCCTCTTGAATAAGGATATCCACCCTAAAGAAAGCCTGGAGCCTTACTATGAGCTCTTATAGCAAGGCTTATATTGAGCTGCCTTACTGTTTCGTACTATGACCTTAACGGTTAGTATGAAAGCAGGCTTTTGAACTGAACGGTTTCTTATTTGCTGATGGTAAGCCCCCTGAACTAAGTAAGTATGTATTATTTTTAATATTGTGTATGCTCTAAATTGTCGAATGAATGCCAAAAGGCCACGAGATTGCGAAATCGGTGAGAATCCATTTTCTGGGAAAAATTAGGAAAATATTAATAAAAAAAAATCAAAAATTATTTTACTCCTTGAGTTGTTTACCACAGAACTAAGAACACATGTTATTTTTTATGTTAGATAATAAGTTTTTTTATATTAGTTTGTTCATTTTATTATAGAGCAAGAACCACTGAAATAAAGACATTAATTTAATTAATGTCACCAGTGAAGTTTCTTATGGAGAAAGTTATAAGTAGCAAAATATTCCAGTAGTGGGTACTAATTACTGGCATGTTCTAGATATTAGTTTTCACTCGGAAAACTTGTTCTAAAACATATCCTTTCTCTGTAGCTCTAGGGAAATGGCCGATAAATATTTTCTATTCAAAACCATTCATCAGATATTGTGACAACTCAGAATCAATTTATGAAACCATTGTGTAATTTGCACTTTTGTTACTAATGTTTATTAACTCGTAATTACCATAGAAGTCTTAATTAATTAGTTCATAAAATTTAAATAATAGTTTTTTCAACACACTTGCTGGTAAAGTGAGCCTTATTACATCACTTCTAGGGCCATAAACCGAGCTATAACAGACACCGTGCGTATAATATTGTTCACAAGTGCGTAATAGAATTATCTCTATAAAGTTCCATTTCTTGCTGCAAGTTCTATACGAGTAAACAAAGCATTCCCAATTTAACCGGGTAATGCAGTTATTTTTTTTAGTAACAACAAGGTTTTATGCCGCTGAAAATTCATATAAATACATTTTTTGAATAAATAAATGTGTACGTCCTTAATTAAGTCAAACAAATATTTATTAGTATCGAAATATTTATAATTCACAACATTTTGTTATAAAATATTAAAATATTTGCATTTTATCACTTAAATTTATAATTTTGAAGTAGGCTGTATGCTCACTCACCCCTTCGTTCGCAAAATATTCTTGCATTGGGAGTGTGAATTTTTGCTGTGTGGTAAATAATTATTTTGTTTTTTCCTCGCAAATGTGTTGAAAAACGTCGTATGAAACTCATGAGCTCCTGCTTATTGCACACTTGTCTCATAATATACAATTGCCAGACGATTATTTTAACAGCACCCCTTTCAAGTAGATCAAGCTACTTGTAGATATTAAACATTCTTAAATGTGTACCTAGCTTAACAGCTGCTTCTTAAGTAATGTGGGAGTGGTGACCCTGCGAGCCGAATGTTCGAAGCAATTCAGCTATAACGAGCACATTAGCCGTAACTTTCACTGACAGATCTTAGTCTGTAGACTAGACAATCCTGCCAAGTGACAAGGTCAAAACTTATTGGGATCTGTAATAAAGATAACTGTAAAGAATTTCTTTAATAATCTTAAGGCAACTGTCCCATCACTGCCGACAGCTAGCGAGAAACGAGCAAGGGCTTATTGAAAGACACGATACTTACTTTTAAATTTTTTAGTTCGCATCAATGCATATATTATATCATCCAATATTGTAAGGACTAAACATTACCAGAATCAGCTAGGATTAATTAATGACTCAATATTAAACAATAATATATTTTGCAGATTCAAAAAAACAAAGGATTTTAGTTGTTCTTTAATGTTTTATTCAAAAAACTCTAAAGCCAGAGAGTTATATTTAACATGTAACAATATAAATTTACTTACTTTCTGGTTTTCTTTGTGTCAAACATACTTTGAAAACAAAGGCACAAAGTAACACATTACACACAACATGTGAAAACAGCATTACTCATTATGTAAAGCTTAAAAAATACATTTTTTTATGAAATAGCCCGATGCATAAGTGTATATGGCATAAGTATTACTCTGAATGGTTTTATTTTTCGCGCTAATTGCTTCACTCTAAAAATATGGGCCTTAGCTGATGTACGAATAATCTTGCGACACTTGAGGGCAAATCACACTAAAATTTTAAATTAAATAATACTAAAGCTTAATCACAAATTAAGCGTGCCTCACTATTTTCTTTATACCTACATTTTTTTTTAAATAATCCACTTTTATATTTTTAATCATAATTTAGGTGAGTTCTTTAGTACGGAGTCACTTTATATACACCATCCAAATTTTAAGAATGTGTTTAGTCCATAAAACTAAACAACTTTCTCCAAGAAACATAATATGTGTCGAATTTCACCACAAAATTATGGTCATCCCATACTAAACTGATCACGTGATCCTTTGACTTGTATGGATAGTCATTTTTTTTCTACATATTTGACCTTATGTTGCTTAGAGAAAATTGTTCAGTTTCATGGACTGAACACATCCTTAAAATTTGGATGGTGAATACAAAATTACACTGTATAGGATTCAGTCCATATGAAATAGTATTTACGGTAATTTCTTTTTTTTTTCTTTACATAATCCTCGCCCACTGAGTTTGAAGATTGATCACTGTTTTATACCAACAGGAGCTAAACAAAAGAGTGCAAATTTATTATATATCATCCGTTTGTACAAAATACATTTTGTGAACCACAATACCACCCACGTAGACACCAGGAGGAAGCAGAACAAAAGAATCATGATTTTTAATATGGCTCCTTGAACACGCTCGATGCTCGAAAATGACACCCGCTTCCTTGACAAAATCATTACTATTAGGCACATTATTATGAGTTTTTTCAAAAAATATGTAGTTTATATTGAATGTGTTTATTTTTAATTACCTACTTTAAACTTTTTGGAGGACTTTTTAATTTGTTAAAATTCTATTCGATATTTAAATTAAGTAAGTACTCAAAAATAATATACTTAAATATATAAACACTATTAATAGGTATTTATTTTTAAACACTTTTAGAAGTTCCTACCGTTGCTTTATCAAACTTTGAATCAGAATTCTATCAGAATCTTCATTATTCTTGTCTTTCATAATTTGAATTAAAAAAAAACTTTTTTTAAAATAAGTATGTACAAGTTATGATTGATCGGACGGAGTTGGCGTAGTAAAAAGGCTTAAATCGTTTTATATACCAAAAATGTATACATTTTTGAAGCTAATGTAGGTAAGTAATACATCACTGTCTTCATTGAGTTTAACATAATGTAATCCACTACTTTTAACTGTGTCAAGAAGAATATTTGGCATAAACTCAACATGGATTTATTTAGTACGATTAAATTACAGTTACTTAGCAGTTTCATTATAACTGTAAAAAAGAGGATTGTTGGTCATTTTTTAATGTCATCGACCCGTTACGAGTTGTAATTAACGGATATTTCTGCTCCTTTAGTAAGTTTGTGACTTTTTATTTCAAGAAAAGTTTCGATAGGTATTTATTCCGCTAAACCTTACTGCAAAACTGAAACAATATTGACTATTTCCAGGGGGTTTTTAGTTTTTACCCAATGCGCGGTTATTGAAACGCCAGAAAAGCAATTTTCTAAAGGAAGCTCTACAATTAAAAAAGACTAAATTACTTTGTTATAAAGTCTCAACTCTAATACATTTCACTTAAAAAATCTAAACAGACCAATTATTACGACATAATATCTCCGCCACTCACTCGTAACATGTAACTAGAAAGGAGAAATTTTAATGTTTAAAAAGTTAAGCACAGTAACATTCCAGAGACAAAAAAATCGAGACAAAGTTCATAGACACATCTCAAAGGATTAGGGTGCGTGCGGGCGGGATGCCATGGACGAGAGCCTTATCTAGGTTCCAGCAGAAAGGAGTGGGGCTCGCGCTGACCAAACATTACGTGTTTCACCGCCACAGCGAACGCCGCGCCCGCGCAACGCTCTCGGCCATTCGAAATTCGATTTTTAAAATGTTCCCGAACACAGTGAGGTGAGACTTCGTACGTGTGAGTGAACCGTGCCAGTGAACGAATTATAAAGTGAAGGATAACCATTATTATTGTGACTGAGCAACCCTGTGGAAAACGAAGGTAAATTTTCGCCTATTTGGTGTTTTCGATGTATTCTGTTGCAATGGAGTTGCAAAGTGCATTTTGCAGGTACCCCAGTTTCGACACACGCGGTCCGTCTGACTTTCACAAAGATGGTCTGTGGCTATTATTATTAAGCAACAATATTATTTTACTCCGAAACTTGATCAGTGTTTCAAAACACATAATATTATTGCAAGTTACGCTTGAATCTAATTTATACTGAGACTAAATTTTTTCAACTAATAAATGTTAAGGAAGTATGATCGCACTATTAATTAGATATTAAAATATTCACAAAAAAGAATTTGAGACGCGTTGTGAAAATTCAACAGTCGTATCGCCCCGTGCCGTTGCAAATCATTTGTCTCCAACTAATAATGTTATACTGAAACTAGCAAACCGTTAAATAGGTACTAAGTATTACAAAACGTTTTTACTTACTGAAAGTGCTAGAACTGATTGTGCTGTAGCTAGCAATAATGAATTATAAATCAAATATCTACGAATAACGTTTTTCTTCTATGAATTAATTTTTTTGCGATGAAAACTTTGTAACTGAAAAGTTTTGATAAATATACTCATTAAGAATAGTTCTATAGATAGATATAGCTACACAGTATAGACAAATATTTTGTCACCTTTTGTATACCTACTTAATTACTTATATTTTCCATACCATAAATATTTAAGATATTTATTTATTTAGGTATGTACTTGTTTTAATAAAAACATAGATTTAAAAGCTTACAACTTCCAGTTAGGTACTGAAATATAACAATAAAAGAATCTCTTAAAATAATCTATTAAGAGCGATTAAAAAAGTAATTAGGAACATACTAATTAGCTTTAAAACAACGTAAGCTTTTACTGATACGGAAAACCTAGAAATTAAGATAGCATTAAAATATGTCGGGAAAAAATTAACATTAAGTACAGAAACATTAAAAAGTTGGATCATACAAAACATTTTTTCCCTCTAAAAATACTCATTTACAAACTAAATTAAAGCCACCCATTATGTTAATTTAAATGAGTTGTAATTACATATCTTATTGGATAGCAGTATGTAAAATCAACGAAATATTTTTGTACAAAAATTAATTAAATAATATCCCATCACAATAAAACCTTTTCACAGTTCAAATGAATAATAAAAGTCAAATATAATAATAATTACCTATATGGGGAATCAAATTCATAATTACTTAGCTCAAGAAAAATATTTGGTCGTACGTTACAGTACCTAACTAAATGTACCAAGTGAATGTCTAGATGTTTGCAATCTTCTACGTAATCACTACCTATTTAAACATACAGACAGACTGATTATTTTATGTTGATAGTTTCAAATAAAACCACAAAGTAGAAAAAAAATGCTGTTATTAGCCCCTTTAATACTTTTAAATAACAAAGGCTTTACATACAAACTAAATGCACCGAAATGGTAGGAAAAAATATATAAAATGAACTTAGTTATATGGAATATCATACGTGTAGGTTAGAGTAAAAACCTAACTACATTACAATGAACCAAATCTAGAAATATAGACCAAATCTACTGCCTTACGAATAGTTTTTTTTTCTGGATTTCCAAGCCAACCAACTGAACTGCATGAAACGGAAACCAATTGAAACGGATCAACTATTTTTATTTCTCAACGATACAACTTTTTGGTTGGACCGATAGGAATATTTTATTAAATTAAATTTGTTTCCATCTACACAATTTAAGGGTGCTTTTACACGGCGCACGTCTCGAGGCGCAGGTTACTTGCGCGGGGGTACAATGCTTTGGACTGAACCCGCTCACGTGTTTCCACGGAGCACGTAACCTGCGCAAATACTCAACTTGCGCGGGCTACTTGCACCGTGTAGAAGCACCCTAAACTGGGTACATACTTATTACGACTGCATTATGCATACGTCACTGTAGTGGCATCTTAACGTGAAAGCATGCTAGAGAACTAGTCGATAGATGCAATTTGTTGCAATCTTGCGCTTGCGCATCGTGCACCATTTCACTTTAAGGAAAGTAGGTGATATGCACTCCCGTGGGAAACTCTCTAATGTTCTTGATAGTTTTTTAATTAAACAACATTTTTTATTTATTATTACTAGGTATATCCATTTCTGAGATTTTACATTGAAACAATACACTTTTGTTGATTCAAAACCTTAATAAAACCGCTGTACATCAAAAGCGATTTAATATAATAGTATCCATGGAATGGACGTTTCTTAGTGTAGTCCAACGTGTATTCTGATAACTCCTTAGATATTTAGAAACTTTATAAAATATTTAGAAAGATATAAATAAGTAGACTAAGTTCACGAAACTTTCTTAAGATTTAATTATAAATTTTACTTGACGCAATATTTTTCTTGTGTAAGTAAGTATACATAAAAATTTATACTTTAATTTTCAATAGAAAAATAGAAAGTACAAAGAATCTCAATGCCTATCTACCTTGGACCATAATATTATTATCTTTTTATGTCCTCTCGCAAGTTATATGACACAATAGTGCCATCATCGGGTGTCCAACTAACCCACCCATTGTGTCCAGACATAAATCTTGGACCGTTGTAATTTTATGTCGAAGGTGAAGTCACATGCTTTTTAAATGCGATACAGCTGTTGTATACAGGTGATTCTCCCGCAGAGCAGAACGAGTAGTGTTTCATTCGAAAATTTATTTCCAGTGATGCAAACACAAAGTCCTACAAAAATGTTTATGATCTGCATCGTGGTTCGGTGGGGTGCCATTTCTTAAAGGTAAGCCAATGGCAATTGGCTTGCATGGACCCTTCGCCACATTACGTATATATAAAAGAGTTTAGAATCATGTTATTAATTCTATTATATCTGATTATTTATATCTGAGGAGGAGGAGGAGCTCGGTGGCGCAGTGGTTTAGCGCCTGGCCCAGCGATTGCGGAAGATAAGCAACGTTCGCAAGAGTCGGTCATGGGATGGGTGACCAAAAATTTATTATCTCGAGCTCTTCCGTGCTTCGGAAGGCACGTTAAGCCGTTGGTCCCGGCTGCATTTGCAGTCGTTAACACCCACAAATCCGCATTGGGCCCGCGTCGCCACGCGGGCCATGACCCACTGGTTATGGCCCATCCTCCTTACTCATCAGGAAGGCCTGTGCCCCAGCAGTGGGGACATAAAAAAATGGCTGATAGACATTTATATCTATTATTGCCATTGATATAGTATATTATAAAGGGGATTATTGCACTAAATTACAACTCGTATTATCGTTAGGTTTTTATTTTTCGACGTTATAATTTAATGATCAGCTAAAGTTTTCTCACACGATTTCTTTTAGCGTGAAAACCGCTCGCTCGTGTAGCGCATAAGCATAGATAAATTTTGCATGTAAATAAAAGATACGGTCTCGTTAAAATTGTACACAGCGTAAAATAATAATGTTAGATACGTTCTTGTTTACCTTCTCTTAGTTCGCTTCAATGCAATTTTATTCTCAGATACCTACCATAAAACTATAATTGCACATTCCTGCAAGGAAAATAAAACAGAGTTTATTTCTCCGGCCATCGTAAACGGATTACATTATCTTGATTGGGAAATTGTGTAATACCTATTTTACTACATATTTCTATTAAAGATGAAAATCTCAAATTTTGATGTAAACATTGAACTTCGGTAACACTGTCTGCGTTGATCAACAGACCAATTATTATTTAAAAATCAACTTTTCTGCTATCTACTGAATTTCATTAGGTTTCATTCATGATAAACATGACATATTGTGTTTATCTGTTTTATTTTATTCGCCAGAGTTAAACCTTACATACATCAAGGTGATCTTGGTTCGTTTTGCTCGGCCTTTTAAAATAGAACTCGTTAAACGTGAATAATTATAGTTCATTATTATTTTAGTGCACTGTGCAACGCACTGATTTGTTCTTTGTAAGACTAGCGTCTTTAGCTGTAGCTGTATGTTACACTGCATAACCTAATTTTACAAAAGGTTTATTACAATATCTATAGATCTACGGTGAGATTCGAATAAAAAAAACCTGTCAAGCCTATATAGCTATCGGAATCTTTGTGTTTCAAAGTTCATCAGTATTATACTATTATGATTCAACATCGATTAGACTTAGTTTTCTAAACTATTATCTACTTTGCTACTAAAAATTTTAAAACAAGACAAGCTAACTCAATTTCGTCAATATAAATTGAAAAACTCCTTCCTTAACTTTTTACCTGCTTACCAAAGCAAAAAATACGACTTGTGCCCTTTAGGGATTCCCTTACCTACCCCCAAACAACCCTACTATTGTTCATCTACCTGACTGCATAAAAACAAGTGCACTTTACCTGACCCAAGATTTATGTCTTTAAGCTTTTATCTCTGTTCTCAATGCAATAAAACTATTCAAGCTACTAACATTGTCAATCTTTTTTGCCTTAAAATCCAACCCCAACTAGAAAATTTTACTTAAAAGAATTTAATTATAATAGATAAGCTTATTTTATTTATTGGCCAAATCAATCTTATCTAAAATTTGATTTTCAATTTACTTTTACACGATAAATAATACCTATTTGTAACCGAGAAATAGTAAACCAACGTTTGCAATAAGTTTCACTGTTAGCAATATCCAAATGAAATTATGTTAAGTTATCATCACTCGTCATCTCGTCGTCTACTCCCTTCACGATCATGTATCATTCTGCTTCCTGCAGGAGCCGGGTGCTGCTCCTGCACGTCGCCTACGTACGGGATACGCCCTTGTCCAATGGTTTTTAAAGTGGTAGGGGGGCGCAGAGACTTCCCAAGGGGGGCGTGGACCACCGGTTATAATAGTACATTATGAGACAAGTTAGCTTAGGTTGCTCATTGCACACAATGTGAATTATGAATAATTTGATAGTAATAAATATTTGTTTGATTTAATTAAGGACTTACACATTTACTTATTCCAAAAATGTATATGAGTTTTCAGCAGCATAAAACTTTCTGTTGTTACTAAAAAAAGTACTGTATTACCCGGCTAAATTGGAAATGCTCTGTTTACTCGCATAGAACTTGCAGTAAGGTACTAATTTAACTTTGTAGGGTTAATTCTATTACGTACTAGTGTTTTATATATTATTGCACGCGTTTGTTATAGCTCGGTTTATGGCCCTAAAAGCGATGTATTAGGACTCGCTTTACGAGCAAGTGTGTTGAAAAGATAATTAAGAAACTTACTACTAACCTAAAATTCTCTCTTGAATTTCATTTTGGTAAAAAGGGGCGCGTCCCAAATAAGTTAGAACCCCTGCCCTAGTCCTATTGCGCATATTATTATTTACCACTCTCGCTCGACATACTACGAAAGGTTTCGGCTTAAATTTTTATAGTTAATCCCTGCCATCCTTTTAGCATAAAATCTATGGCGCTCAAATTTTTTCACTCTCTATCGGACCGGTTTTAGTAACCGGTACACCATAAAATATAATATTGGTTAAAATCCACCTGTCCACCAAACCATAAGGCACAACACACCAGATGTGGTAATAATTTCCATAGCAACATCTGCCAGAGGAAATAAATAAATTACAATAGAAAATTACTGCCCAATCCGGTTTTTCAACTAAAACTTAATGTATTCGCCGAAAAGGGCTTTATTGATAATAAAAAATTAGCATAGCACGTGTATCATTTCGTTGTCATTTTGAGAGGATTAGAAAAATTGACTATAAAATAAGTTGTATTGAATTTTTTGAATAAATAGTGTATTATTTTAAGGCGAGGCCAGTTCACGAAGTTTACTCTTTTACTATGTCTTTAGAATAAGGTTGAATATTGCATAACTTTAATTGACGCTTCGCCAGAAAATTTACGAATTTTAGTACATTTTTATTGATTTCTGAAATACTGGATCATTTATTAAAAATGTACTCGGTTATTGTGTTAGAAAGATAAAAAAGCTATCCTTTTTGCATAAAAAATCATATCACTGTCGTTGAAAATTACGAAATCTGATGATTTGAAATTTATTTTTATAAGTTTTTATGGTGTTATTCAGGATTTTTTTTACAGAGTTACCATGTCATTTTTCAATATTCTGTTTGGTTAATTTGCTTCTTTGTTTCTTTTTCAGTCTACAGTAATTTTTGTGAAGTAGAATTTTACATCAGTTCTTCACGTTGGATGTTCAAAAATCAGACTTTTCATCAGATCGTGAACTAGCCTCGCCTTAATATAACATTGCTAAATTATGCTCGCCAATATGAATTAATTAAAAATAAATTCCTATTAGCTAAGTATTGAAAAATACACTTTGAGCATTTGCAACTTCAACAACTCCATTATTCAACAGCAAGCTAAACAATACGTACAATCAACAGGAAAAGTAGATCATATTTATAAATTTAAAAATAGAATCCCGTGAGAGTCCATCCTTTTTGGCTGAGGCACTCCCGACTGCTTTTCTTTAGTCACGCACAAAGTTTCGGGCGTTTGATTCCTACTCTCGATATCCATTTGCGGACGGGCTCATCCGCAGAACGAATGATTATGGATTAGGTATGACAGATTTAGCAAGAGTGGATTCTACAGCAACATTACATTTCTCCGTAAATTGACTTTGGTTTACTAACTTAGTCCATCCGTGCGAAAGTGATCGAAAGTAAGGAGTCCAAAGTTTTGAGATTTCGTACAGGCTGAAACGGGTCGGTCCTACTATTTCCATGGAGAACCACCATTAATTTTAAATTAAATAATAATAAATAATAATAAATGCTTGGACAATTTCACACAGCGCCATCTAGCCCCAAACTAAGCAAAGCTTGTAATATGGGTGCTAGACAACTGATATACTACTTATATACTTTTTAAATATATACTTATTATACATAGTAACACCCAGACCCGTCACAGAAATTAAAATTCATCATTTCAATTTCTGCCTGGCCGGGAATCGAACCCGGGACCTCTTGCGTGGTAGGCGGCATGTTGACCATTGCACCACTCAGGTCGTCGATTACTAATTAGTAATAGTGGCAGTGGCACTAACTTTCCCACAATTACCATTACGCCTTAATGACGTTATGGGTCAATTCTTGAATCAATTGTTATAGTGGAACTGTTTTGAGAAAAAAATGAAGTTTCAGTATTAACATGCAATGGGTAATCGGAATAGTGGGACCGACCCCCTGAAACGGGTCCTACGAACAGTCAAGTTACCGATGTACTCGATACGACGGACGAGTACATGTCCGTTGTTGTAGTTAAACGATATTTTTGAAGTGTCTGTACTCGATACTTGAAACCTATCATAAGTTGCCATTCAACATACCAACGTCTCTTTTAAAGTGCATGTCACGTCCCTTTGCACAATTAGGTACTTGCTTGCTTACCTCTTTAGGCGGGTCCTGTCGTCAAATGTTTCACAATCTCATAGATATTATTATTTATTTTATTGGTGTGGAAACATTTTACTGGCAAGTATTACAAATAAAAATATTGTAAATATTTAGATGTTAAGCCTTTTTTAACGGTGAAAACTGAATACTAAGCAAAAACATGTCAAGTAGATATCTTTATATACAATTTTAATTGAAACTTCATAATACAAACATCAAGGATTTATTTGTATTATTTTATTTATTTATTTATTTATTTATTTATTAGTTCTGTACACACACAATTACAAACGGAAAAGAAATGGACAGAAGAATTGTACAAGGGCACAACTTATTTCACATTGAAATTTCTTCCAGCAATTAATTAATTAAAAATCAGTGGGTAGTGTTGTGAATTTCAGGATTTTTTTACAGAGTTACCATGCCATATTTAACATTCTGTTCGGTTATTGTGTTTTCAACACACTTGCTCGTAAAGTGAGCCCTAATACATCGCTTTTAGGGCCATAAACCGAGCTATAACAAACGCGTGCAATAATATATAAAACACTAGTACGTAATAGAATTAACCCTACAAAGTTAAAAAAGTACCTTACTGCAAGTTCTAGGCGAGTAAACAGAGCATTCGCAATTTAGCCGGGTAATACAGTTATTTTTTTTAGTAACAACAAAGAGGTTTATGCTGTTGAAAATTCATATAGATTTTTGGAATAAATAAATGTGTAAGTCCTTAATTAAGTCAAACAAATGTTTATTATTATTAAATTATTAATAATTCACAATATTTTGTTATAAAATATTTGCATTTTATTACTTAAAATTATAATTTTGAAGTACCTAGGCTGTATGCTCCTCACCCCTTTGTTCGAAAAATATTCTTGCGTTGGGCGTGTGAAAAAAACAAAAAAAAAACCTGCGCGCCTTTTCCCATAATTATCATAATTTTGTTTTTGTCGTATTTGTTGCTGTGTGGTAAATTACTTTGTTTTTTCCTCGCAAATGTGTTGAAAAACGTCGTATGAAACTCGTTTGCTTATTGCACATTTGGCTGAGTTACGCCCTCGCCTGCGGCTCGGGCTGCAACCCACAGCCTTGTGCGCAATGAGCAACCTAAGCTAACTTGTCTCATAATGAACTATTCTTTGTTTCTTTTTCAGTCTTCAGTAATTTTTGTGAAGTAGAATTCTACATCAGCTTTTCACATTGGAAGTTCAAAAATCAGTCTTTTCATCAGACCGTGAACTGGCCTCGCCTTAATAAATTGGTTTACCCAGGGTTTACCTAATTCCCTATTTCAGTGCTATTATTTTAAAGTCGCTGAAGTTCACATACGTTACAATTTATGAATATAATAATTACGTATTTAATTTAAAGTAACTTAGTATTTATAGTCACCATTTGTGTTGATATTTATTTTTTACGTTAGTATTTCAATGTAGGATCTTGATGTCGATAGTTGCCTATCTAATAAGTAACATTAGATTTATAAACCTTTGTGGTTTTTTTAATGTTATTTTGCATAAAATTTTCTTAAATTGTAAAATGTTAAAGCTAAATGCTAAATGCAAGGACATACCTACATGAATCCGTTGAAAGTGACCTTTATTAATAAATTATTTAATAGTTTTTGTCACATTCTTAGATATCAGGTTGTGTTACCGTCGACCACGAGGCTAAATCCAATAACGTATTTCGAAAACGATACGACTTTGCGATCAAGGTTATTTTGACTAATAGTAGGTACTTACGGCCATTGCCTAACTTTCTTCATAAAGTCAAAGTCAAAGTAAAAAATAGCTTTATTCAAATAAACTTAATTACTTAATAAGTACTTTTGAATCGATTATATTTTCCTAGCATACACTAGTAAGGGGGTCGCCATTAAGGCCAGTATATTTCAAAAACTCTGTCTTTGTCTTTTTCTTTACGTGTGAAGAGTAATGAAAATAACCACACTTTTTCATTTTTTCAATGTTTTTGTTGTTATTTTGAGCATAAAGTCACTTTTTGAAAAAGTAACCGTTGAATATTCTTCTATAATGTCATTACATTACCTATTTTTTTATAAATTATTCATGAATAATGGATTAATAAACTTTAAGTATTATCCAAAAAATACAAAATTAATAAAAAAAATCTTTGTATTTGCATATTTTTATAGTCTAGTAAAGATACGAATATCGTATTTTTAACCGTAAAATAATTAAATAATTTAACAAGATCGTTTATGAAACTTTAACATAATATTTTTATCTGCTCAAAATAAAGAATATTTGATTGTTTATCGTTGAATCAAAAATAGGCCAATTTCGATAATTTCGAAGATACTGGCCTTAATTACGTGAGGCATTTAGGGGGGAGGCGGTCAAGCCGAATCTAAACCAATCTCACATAGGGGAGAGGGGGGATTTCGGCAAATATCACGTATTTTTTTCTGCGAAACCAGTATTGCGAGGAAACTGGGTTAAATTAAGTTAATAAATTATTGAGTTCTTGAATTATTTCAGCCTGATGTTCAAACAATGTCCATCAGCCATTTTTGATGTCCACACTGCTGGGGCACAGGCCTTCCTTATGGGTGGCATGGAGGATAGGCCATAACCAACCACGCGGGCCCAATGCGGATTGGTGGGTGAATGTTCAAACAATACTTAAATGTTTATTCAATAAATTCCGTGGGATATATAATTCGAAGAAGTACTGTATTATACATAGGTATATAATATTTGTATGAATCATAACTAGATTTTTTAATTATCACATTTTGATGAAAAAAAAATAAAGAAAGTTATTTTCCTTAGTTTAATTAATAAATTTTAACTATAGCACCCATAACTTAAGTTTTCAAAATGATATAAACAATTCATTCACATTGGTGTATATAGAAATCATACTCGTAGCACAGAATATATAATAGTACTCTCGTAGTCAACTTTCAATAATCAAAAAAAAACCTTGATAATCTTTAATACAATACAATACAGTGACGTAGCTAGTTTTGCGTCATTAATAAACATTCAACTCTCAAAATTGTTTTAAACCATAAAAGATTCTCTTTCGTTTAAGGAAGTACGTACTAGGAAGTTTATTATATATTGTATAGTATTAAATTCTGTACCATTACATAGTAGCGTTTATGTGTAGGTACTGCCAAGGATAACTACTTTCAATTTTAACGTGAAAACTTTGGCATAACAATTTCGGTTATTAATTCACAGATCCAATCAACCTGATACCGTGACTTTTTTAATTTTAAACTGGGGCCTAATTGTTTATAAATGACAAATCTATCGCAATCGGTTTCAATTTGACATGCAATGTATATCCAAGATCCATTGCTGCGGCAATACTGTGACAATGTATCATAGAGATTGACTTTAAAAAGAAATTTAGATTATTCGTAATAGATGTTGAGTTATTCATAATATAACATAACATAATATAACATCGAATAATTTTTAGGTACTAAACACTTAGGTACTACTGTATTCGTTATAACACGAGACTTGATATAAACAATTTAATTTAAAAGTGTTAAATATGATTGGATTATCTAAAATGATTCAAAATCAGAGTCAAAACCTAATTTTTATTTTATAAACTACTTTTTAAGATAAAAAGACACATCAAGATTTGCTACATTAGGTTTCGCGTTGTATGTAACCAATCAAATCACGTAATCATTGCAAGAATACAAATCTTTTTTTAAACCTTAATTACCTATGTAATCAACAAACTGATGCGAATTAATTGATTTGTTCTTGATAAAAACAAAGGGAATTATAAGTTAAAATGAACGTATTTGTGTTTTAATAGCTTCGCAACTTCAATACAAATGATACGTTAGAAAATTAATGTAGGATAAAAACGATAAATTATCGTTTCTATATTTTTTACCCAGATCCGAAAGAAAAAAATCAATAAGTTGACTGATTGCTCGCATTTAAAATACTTTCTTTCTAAAATAACTTAAACACATAAGATTCGCAATCAAAAAGTTAAAAAAATTAAATTTACTTAAAAAAAACAACTTAGAACTGTCGATGTTAGTTATAAACTACGAAGTCATGCACAGTGACATCAATAAAATAGTTTTAAATTCCAGTCGCGCAGGTAGCTAGGACCATAAATTATGTCACACACTGTACCCAGAGGTCAAATTACGTACGGTAGAAATCGCATGCGAAACCAGAGGCCTTACAATTTAAAAAAAAGCGATCATCGGACGAAGTTCGTCGTTCGATTAACGTAAGAATAGCTATCAACATGCGTTTCTTTCTCGCTGTATAGCAAATAAAGGAGACGCATTGATAACCATTCAAATAGTTACTGACAAGTTTTAAAAGCTTATAATTGTAATACCCCCTGATCCAATCAATGTCACGAAGCTGAACAATCTTCAAATTATCGTAGTTTAATTTATGGAATAGGCTCTCAGCCCCAGAACGTATCTATGCCACAACCAAATACTAACGAATTTCTCATCACTTCGAGTGATAAATTAACTACCCATAGTACCTATTTAGAATTCTAAAGACATGTGTGGCGTAACTCTATTGTTTATTCCTAAGTCGAATACGAGAATTGATGATCGATGTCGCAGTTATAGAATACTAGCGGCCGACCGCGTCTTCTGTTCTAGGGATTCTTCTTGCTATTAGATTAATTAAATATGCATTTTCGCTTCAAAAATCTTTCGCCCTTCCCCATGATCTAATCTCTGTCTACACCAAAATCATGAAATAATAATTAATAACAGTTTTTAATGACTTTTTTTAATAATATGTAGTGATAGTGATATTGAATTTATTTATACAATGGAAACATAAAAGTCGGTGTAGCACGTCCCAATTTCACGGTCGCTTACGTACAAGATCTGCGAGGAGATAGGCACGCGATCCCATAATGTACCATTCAATGACAGATCTAATTTAGATTATTGCTCTCGTGCCTTCCGCAAAATACAATGACACTCATGAAATATATATAAAGCAAAAAAATTAACTAAATAATAATCATGCTGAAGAATACCCCAATTTTAAATGAATGATTTCAACGTATAGTTACTTCCTGTCAATATACCTTTGTTAAATATGCATACAATAGGTACGTATACAATTTTGTTAATAAGAAAACTAGGTAAATTATACTTACTCGTATATAGACTTGAAATTGGAATAAAATTTAAATACGTGCTAATGAATATATTATTCTGTAACTATTAATTGCCCATAAATGCAGATTAGAATGTGCATGCATCATACAATAATATAATGTATTATGGTATGCTTGGTAAATCTGCGTCCTAATTGCGAAGGATGTATAATAGCGATTAGACCCTGTCCAGAACTACGCGCGAATAAGACGCGTTTCGTTATACAATGCTCGCTAAGACCAGCGAAGTCAGCAAAGTGTGCAATATTAGCAGCAGTGTAACAAAAATCGCGCGTAAATTCGCGGCGAATTCGCCCTCTCTGGCCTAGGGTCAGTCCTTAACTTCTTATTGTGAGCGTTAGCTAGCGAAATAAATATAACGCTGAAAGCCACAAATACTCACAATAATTTATGCATGACAATATTTTATTTTCCGTTATAAATAACGGAATGATTTTATTCAAATCAATGAGTTAAACTCAACAAAGATATTACAAAACGAATACCGTTATACCGTCTATTAAAAAAAAACAATTATTTTAAATCACGTTTAAAAATGTATAAAATTAATATACCTACATGTTCCACAATACTATTTTCGATACCTTGACGATGTGACCTGTCGTTCAGGTTATGTCACACTCTGTCGAACAATACCCACTTACGACACAATACATTCAGTTTTCATTTAGCCCTTATGCTACGGCTCCACCTGCGTCTTAACGCATAACTTAAAGCGTTAATCTAGGCGATACGCAGATGTGGTCAAGACTTAACGGCGTTAATTTACAAACGACAGTACTAAATTAACTTAACGCCATAGCTAAAGCGTAGTTGGACATTACCATTAACGTTAACGCTAACGCAGTTGGAGCAGTAGCATTAGGCTTGCTTACGCTAACAACAATATTGATATGGTATAATAGCACCGTACAGCCGCCATGTTGGTTTTTTTATAACCCCACCTTCTTAAGAACACTTGGGCTGGCAAGACAAATCTAACGATATCTTAATCATAGAAATCTGTTCAGCCGTTTGAAAGATATGAGGTAATAAAGAATATTACATACAAACACACATACAACCATACTTACAAGATACGCGCGAAAAACATAACCTTTTCTTTGCAGTCGGGTAATTAGGGACCTACATGAATTGAGTGAGACACATTCTGAATTTTATAATGTGGTTATACCACCGAAAGGCCCCTATGCCTGCCTAGCATGACCGATTTATATCGCGTGATATAGCGTTGTATCACGTTTAACTGTCAAAAAGACAAAGGAGTTTGACAGTTGAGTGTCGATAAAATGCTATATTACGCGATATAAATCGGTCATGCTAGGCAGGCAGAGGTTTTTATTTAATAAGTTGTTAATAGAAAACGATTTAAAAAAACTTTACGTGCAATTTAAAGGGCCCGCCCATGGTCTAGTATTTTTAGAAGGTATCACTATATTCCCTTGTAGTCATCAGTAGAAGTAGATAGCAAAATGTCAAAAAACAGCCACTTTTAGCAGTTTTGGTATCTACTTCTAGTGACTACGAGGGAATGTCATTACATTCCCTCCTAGTTCCGTAGTACGGTATCGTTATACCGTTTAAAAATACTAGACTATGGGCCCTAAAATCCATGTAAAGTTATATTAAAATTGTGTATAGTGAAATGTATTATACCATATCAATATTGTTGTTAGCGTAAGCAAGCCTAATGCTACTGCTCCAACTGCGTTAGCGTTAACGTTAACGGTAATGTCCAACTACGCTTTAGCTAAGGCGTTAAGTAAATTTAGTAGTGTCGTTTGTAAATTAACGCCGTTAAGTCTTGGCCACGTTGCCTTTAATATTTAATCTTGATTCCATCTTTTCAGTTGACTTGTCTTTTTATGCAGGCGGGTTTTTTAATTTTTTAAATTAAGACGTTTACGTTTTTTAGAATGTCCATCAGCCATTTTTAATGTCCCCACTGCTGGGGCACAGGCCTTCCTTATGGGTGGTAAGGAGGATGGGCCATAACCCACCACGCGGGCCCAATGCGGATTGGTGGGTGTTAACGACTGCAAATTCAGCCGGGACCAACGACTTAACGTGCCTTCCGAAGCACGGAGGAGCTTGAGATAATAAATTTTTGGTCACCCATCCCATGACCGACCAATGCGAACGTTTATAGAATAGAATATAGTTATTATGTCGTTTAACAAAATAGTTTGAAACTACTTTATATTTGAATTTAAAGTCAGTGGCCAAAATGGGCTTTCTGAGGGTCTCCGAATGACAAGCTATTTAAAGATTAAATAAATAACTTTTTCCTGTGTTAAAAGAAAACATTCCTCGGGAATTCAATACTTAAATAGAGTTGTTATACGAAAGCGATAGATAGGAATAAAAAAACAAGACTTTTTTGAGATGACTAGAGAGTTTCTGCATGAACAAAAAAATCATAAAATTCTGCAAACAAGATAGGCCTTGTTTCAATTACTTAAGGTTCATTTTCAGTTCAACTTGTTATGCTTGACTTACTGTCACCTCAGCTATTTACTTTGAGGTTCTTATTTACGTGTTTTGCAGTTTATTTCTTATAATAATTTATGTAACGTTAATAATTAGAGCTTGACGTATTTAGCCGCTTTTGAAGAACAACATCCTATCTTGTATTTGATCAAATGAAAGTTTCTACGTCAAAAAACAATTTGTTCACACAAGTTGCATAAAGTTTATTAGTAATGATGAGCCCTACTGTTAAAAAGTTTTCAGGTTGTGTGTGCGTTTTTTTTAGTCACACGAGAGAACTTAAATTAAATAATGTGGCTACTGGCAGGAATCATAATTTTCACATCGAATAAGAAAAAGCAAAAAATAATTATTGTTTATGATTTTTTACTCTATGATTTGTGTAGGTAATATTAAAACGTAGTGATTATTTCCTCTGTGGGTAATATGAGAAAAATCGCAACTCGTGCAAAGTAAAAAAAATCTATGAAACGGGGTAGTACTTTTATGGCCGCTATATTTATCTCACTCTTTCGACGCTCTTTCGCCATAAGCTTGACTGTGTTGGCCCCCTTTTAATATACTATATCTATGGTGTTGGCAGAGATCGAAGAACCCTGTTTTGACATTTGGCGTGTCAAAAATTTTGTATGAAGTCCCGTCTCCTAAAACGTAGTGATTTTACATTCTCTTTGGTAATCAACGGAAATTACCATACACTGTCGGCCTTACCACAAAAGATTTTTCAACACACTTGCTCGTAAAGTGAGCCCTAATACATCGCTTTTAGGGCCATAAACCGAGCTATAACAAACGCGTGCAATAATATATAAAACACTAGTTCGTAATAGAATTAACCCCACAAAGTTAAATTAGTACCTTACTGCAAGTTCTATGCGAGTAAACAGAGCATTCCCAATTTAGCCGGGTAATACAGTTATTTTTTTTTGACAACAAAGAGGTTTTATGCTGCTGAAAATTCATATACATTTTTGGAATAAATAAATGTGTAAGTCCTTAATTAAGTCAAATAAATATATAATTATTAACAAATTATTCTTATTTCACAATATTTTGTTATAAAATATTAAAATATTTGCATTTTGCCACTTAAAATTATAATTTTGAAGTATTAGTAGTAGGCTGTATGCTCCTAACCCCTTTTTGTTCGCAAAATATTTTTGCGTTGGGCGTGTGAAAAAAAAAAAAAAAAACATGCGCGCCTTTTCCCATAATTATCATATTTTGTTTTTGCCATATTTGTTGCTGTGTGTTAAATTACTTTGTTTTTTCCTCGCAAATGTGTTGAAAAACGTCGTATGAAACTCGTGAGCTCTTGCTTATTGCACACTCGGCTGAGTTACGCCCTCGCCTACGGCTCGGGCTGCAACCCACAGCCTTGTGTGCAATGAGCAACCTAAGCTAACTTGTCTCATAATGTACTATTAAAACACTGTTTAGTAAAAACTCTGTTTAAATGTGATGCCGTCTCTTTCAAACAATATCGTCAAAAAAGTGACAGCATCACATTGAAACAGTGTTTTAGTTAAACACTTGTTAAACAGTGTCATCTTAAATAATTTTATCTACACTCACAACGTAATGTTCCAAATATGAATTCAAAAGAGGTAATATAAATACGTACTTTATTTTCGTGAATAGGTAAAATTAAAAAAAAACTCATTACGATGCAGTCAGCTGCATCATAAAATAACTTTTTTTCTCATTACGATACAGGGCAAATCCAAGAAGAAAGTAGTGCCGTGATATTAAAAAAAAACACGATATTTTCCCACCTACTTTCCATGATTAAAATGCACTCTATGGTGATCGACGACTTATTGCGCGCCATTTTTAGAGCATTACGAAAAAAGTTTTGAATTTTGATTTCAATTTTTACTTTTTTTATAGGTACTAAATTTCGTAGGTGTTTTTTATTCTTGCTTAAAAATGTGAAAAAAATTGACTCTGCAAAATTATTTTAGATGCAGCTAAGGAAATGACTTATTACAAGGTAGGTACATAGCTAATACAACCAAAGTCTCTCTCTCTTTTCTAACGTTGATCTTTTATTTAGTAGGTTCAAATCCCAAATGTATGAGTGTAGATAAAGTAGTGTATGAAACTGCACATAACTAGGTATTAAAACACTCGTGTGATACTATTAAAAACCTCGCCTACGGCTCGGTTTTTAAACACACACTCATGTTTTAATACCCCTCATTATGCATCAGTATCATAAACTACTATTATTGCTCGCTAAGTACATAATGTATCAAAAATTCAAACGTTGAGATTAAAGTCAAGGTTCTGTAGTTTATTTACAAACAATAAACTTTATGTATTATGTACCTATACTTAGCGAGCAATAAATTTATTTAAGGTGAGGGCACCACTGTGAGGAAGCTAATCGCCCCGAAAGTGGCGCCCTCAGAGGTTTTTATTTAATAAGTTATTATAGAAAAAGATTTTAATAATGTTTATCGTGGAGATTTTAGGGCCAATGGTCTAGTATATTTAGAAGGTATCACTACATGCCCTCGTAGTCATTCGTAAAAGTAGATAGCAAATGTGTCAAATACGGCCACTTTTAGCAGTTTTGCTATCTACTTCTAGCAGTGACTACGAGGGAATGTAACGATACCGTCTAAAAATACTAGACTGTGAGCCCTAAAATCTCCACGATAAACATTATTAAAATTGTGTACCTATTAGAATTATTATATTAAATATAGGTAATTCACCGCGGCGCCACTTTCGCTCAGGGTACCACCTTAACACCCGTATTCATAAACATTACTATGAGGTCTCAAAGTGGCCGCGGACTTACAGCTTCCCAACTATAGTTGTTTCATCTCACGAATGCACCTCGGCTATGAATGTTGTTAGGCGTGCACATGCACATTGTTTTAGTGTGCGTAACAGGAAAGCGTGCAGGCGCACACTAAAACAATGTGCATTTGCACGGCTAACAAGATCCATAGCCGAGGTGCATTCGTGAGATGAAACAACTATACCAATAATTTTATTACACTTAATACATAGGTACCAATCACAAAGCAAATCTATATTTCAACGCAATGCGCTTCGCATAGGAAAATTGTCGTTTCAGTTTAGTTCTTGGATAAGGGCATTAGTCAATAGTCGGCTTTTACGGAGTTTTCCGAAGGTTCCATTCTACTTTGCCTAATGTTACCAGATCCCATAATGAGATTTCCTGACTTTTCCCCTGATTTTTCAGAAAAAATCCTGACATTTGATGTTTTGTACATCAAAATTTCATATTTAGTTGACTTTGATTATCAACTCTATCCAAAATGATTTTTACTTACTTACACAGTCATTTTCTTTTGGAATTAAGAAAATCCCTGACAATAGGGATGCATCAATTTTTTTTTTATCAAAATCAAAAGTATAATGCGTGAGACAATCCACTGTAATATTAAAACTTTTCTCTTGCGTTTTTTTCTCGTGATATATTCACTTGAAGTAAGCGCGCAGCAGCAGCACCCGCCGAAAACGCTCTATACAAAACGGTCAACATTTGTGACTTCACTTCAGGAATTTTCAAATACCTCCCTAAATATTGCGTTTAAGTACATATGTGTCATACAAAATATTATTTCTTATTTGATATTCTATCCGACTGTTAAGTGCATTATATCCGAAAATGAAAAAAAAAACGCTATTTTCCCCTGTGTGATAAAACTAAAATAATACATATTTTATTTGTATTTTTCTGTTCATTCATGTTTTTAATACGTGCCCGCAGCGATCAAGCTCAAATCTATCAAAATCGGTTATTTATGCATGTTCCCCATTACAGTTTTCCCTGTTTTCCTGACCGATGGCTAAAATTCCTGACATGTCTGGAAAATTCATGTCGTCTGTCTGGTAACCCTAACTTTGACGGACACCACACCGGCTACCACTTTGGGTAACAGAATTATTTAGAAGAAGAAGATAGACATTTGATGAAGATTGCCACATTTTGATTATGGAATAGACCACTTTCCTTAGTGGTCTTCCATTAGGAGGGCCATCATCACAAACAAAGGCGACGGAACTTAAACGTTGGTTACAACAAGCGGAAACATAAGAAATGCCGTAATCATCAGGTTATCGCAACGGTTGCAACAGCGGCACACATAATCGGCAACCGTATGCTCTTGCGCAGCCGCGGTGGAGACGTCGAATTACGGCCTCATTAATAAACGAAGAATAAGCTTATACACCCTGATGGCTATACCAAAATGGAGCAACTTGACAGGCAACTTTAGTAAATCATCAATTAGCGCTATTTTATCGACAATAGCTTGTAAAATCTAATTGTAATTGTAATCATCGCAGCGTTAACAAACCCGGTACGACGGAAGACCAGCGCTGGTCGCAGACCATGCATTATGCTGAGTCGGGACCGTTTTGAGACAATGTCTAAGCTTGTTTTTATTCTTTGTATTTATTTTGTGTGTCTCGAATAAATGTTATTTCTTTCTTCTTTCTAATTTTTAATGAGGTGGCGTGTCGATTTTACAAGCGATTGTCGCTAATTGACTAAATTCGCCTGCAAAGTTGCCTGCCAAGTCTACTTGTGTAAACATCTGCGTTTCTTTACGTTTGACATTTCAATGGGTCATATTCTTGCAAACTTTTTAGTATAACGCGGGTGTAAACCTTTTGTTTATTAATAAGACCTTAACGTCGAAAAGCAAAGAAAAAAAAATAAAACTTGCAAAAAACTGTTTGCGATGAGGGGTTTTTAAAGTGACATTTGAAAAATAAAAATAGTAACTATTTGCTTCACTAGATGGTGTTGATATTCTTCGAAGCTTAGTAAAAACATCACATTGTCACCTATTTTTATCAACGCCATCTATCGAGCCTACAGTTTTTAGTCATAGTGAAAAGCCCTCATTACACATTTTTATTGATAACAGCTTTAAAGTTCGTCAAGAAAAAAGAAAATCAGTTACGAAAAACAGAGGAGGAAAAGATCTAAGCTGTTTCTATTTTTTTTTGTTAATCTGAGGTGCGAAGAAAAATATTTCGTACTCATCCCATGACGTCACATCCAACTAATTATGTTTCCTTTATTAACTCTATCTTGAGATCTAAAACAATCTCAACCCATTCTAAATATTATCTCTAGCAAACCAGAGGACACTAAGAAATAAATAAAAATTCTGATTAAATGTTATAACCAGTTTTTGATTAATCAGATAAACGCAGACTTTCATTTTACTTCAATATATCTTCGTACCGGATTTTATATCCTTATTTATTTATAACCATTACGTAAATTATTCTTCAATCTTTCATTTACAATAAAATATTACTAAAAACCATTTGACCTAATGCGATGACCTAATGTTGTTGCAAAAAATATACTTACATACATATTATTTAACGACGCAGATAGGTATGTATGTATCTATTATAATGTAATAGTTTATCATGAAAATATGATTTTCTTTTGGTAGAATGCTGTCAAAAAATCTGTCTCATCTTACTTTTAAAAATAATTTATTATAATACGCACATGTACTTATGTATTCATTGTCATGAAAAGTAAATGTGTTTTAAACAATAGCATGCAAATATTTCGCCCACTTGGCTTTCAACACGAGTGCCAATTTGCACACATTTTTATAAAGCCTAGTAAAGTATCTGATGTAATGTTCATTTGTAAGTGAAAAGTATGTATGTGTAAGTTATAATGGTTTTTACTTCTTGTTCCTCATACGAGGTATTAAGAAATCCTTAAAAACTTAAGGCTGTTGATGGAACTTATTCATGCATTGATTTTTAATGTCAAGTAAAATTACGGTTATTTTAATGGCTTATATTAACGACTACAGTAATAACTATTCAGAATAAAATAAAAAAATCAACTATAGGTAAGAACACGGAATAGTTAATATTTTTACACTGTAAACAATTATATTATATGTAACTCAGATTTGGGTTAGTTTTCCGAAATCTATTTTATATAACTGACAACTTATTAAAATACAACAACAAAAGTATTTTTTGTTAAGTACCTACTGACCTTATGACGTCACTAGGTTCAGTCTATCTTTAGAACCTAAAGACGTTAAGTTAAGGCTAACTATGTCACAGGTCAAGTAAGTCACGCTTTCACAATTGACGTTACTTAAGACAAGTTTCAATAAAACCGAATCTAATCCAAGCTTATTAAATTAAATACAAATAGAAAAAGAATTAAACAATTTAATCATAATAATCATAATCATAATCTTTATTTGCAAATAAACATGGTATATAAAAGATTTAATAAGTAATAATAATAGGCACTTAACATGTTTAGCCAAATTAATTAGCATGCAAAATTTAAATGAGTACATAATATTTACATTAATAATTTAGGTAGGTAGTAATTTCCTTATTTTGATAATACAATCAATATACAATTCATTCTCTAATGTCAAAAAATTCTTTTAAGTCATACAGGGTATGTGAGCCTAACCATTTACCCAAATGTCTTTTAAAACTATCGATATGTAAGGTCCTAAATTCCTTAGGTATTTTATTAAAGATTTTGATACACATAGTCAAACAGCTTTTTCTGTACTGCATTGTTTTTGGAATACCAACCTATTCGGATCTCTACTATTTCTTGGATAGATATCACATGCTCTTTTAAATAAATGCTTATTCTGCATTACAAATACACATGCATCATAAATATAAAGCGATGTTAGAGTCAGTAACTGCATTTTACCAAATAAAGAACGGCAAGAAGTCCGTGCCGGAACACCACATAATGCTCTTAAACATTTTTTTTGAGCAATAAATGCTCTGTTAATATGAGAACTATTGCCCCATATCAGTAAGCCATATCGTAAAATGGAACACACATAAGCATGGTTAGTAGTAATCGCAGTATTTAAATTAGTTACAGTTCTGATACACTTTAGTGCGTATACAAATTTATTAATTCGGGTACAAATATTGTCTATATGCATTTTCCAATTTATGTCACTATCTATTATTATTCCCAGAAATTTGATTTGCTTTACTTCATCAATATTAATGTTTTTATACTTAATGTCAAGGTTTATATTATTATATTTATTGAATTGTATATATTTAGTTTTGGTCAAATTAATTTTTAAATTGTGCATGTCAAGAAATTGAATCAGATTATATACAGTCTTATTTATGTCATTTTCATGTTCTGTCACTGTTTTATTTGAAGTTACTACTACAGAAATATCATCAGCAAATGCGATGCATTGATAACCGGTTGCATTAAAAATGTCATTAATATAAATGATAAACAACATTGGGCCCAATACACTCCCTTGCGGCACACCACTGTTTCACTTAAATAACATAGCTACCATGTTGCTAATTAAAGTTTAGTTTTCTTTTATATACATTGCTTTACATTCATTTTTAACTTTTCGAATTGAACCATCATTTTAAATATAAACACACCATCGACTCTACATACAAGGTTAATAATTAATATTCACAACATATTAAATACAAGTGTTTTTTTTATATAAAATACCACAGCTTAACATAGCAACTTACAAGGCTCAAGTGTATTCACATTTTTTTTTCATCTTTACGCGTCTTAAAAAGACTTCAATTCAAAAGCCCGTTAGTTCCGGCATTCTTTACTTATAAAACAATCCACACGCAAAAAAAAACAAAATGCTTAAACCTTTTGTCATAAAGAGAGCGTTATCGCGCATCTTGAATCACATCCGTATTAAACGAGTAACAGGGTTACATTCCCGTCTATGTTGTCCAGTCTAATGAGGTAACCACGAGTGAAATATTATCGGCTTATGTAACGATGTGAGGAGCTCGGTGGCGCAGTGGCTTAGCGCCTGGCCCAGCGATTGCGGAAGTTAAGCAGCGTTCGCAAGGTTCGGTCATGGGATGGGTGACCAAGAATGAATTATCTCGAGCTCCTCCGTGCTTCGGAAGGCACGTTAAGCCGTTGATCCCGGCTGCATTTGCAGTCGTTAACACCCACCAATCCGCATTGGGCCCGCGTGGTGGGTTATGGCCCCTACCTCCTTACCACCCATAAGGAAGGCCTGTGCCCCAGCAGTGGGGACATCAAAAAAGGCTGATGGACATGTAACGATGATTCGATTAATCGGACTAATAAATAAGAACACTCACTACCATAACCGAAATAACCGATTTAAACGCCTTTGTGGTCTAGTGGTTCGCTCACCCGTGGAAGACAGGGGTCCCGGGTTCGGTTCCCAGGGGTTCCAATTTGTACTCGGTTTGGTTGGTGGTAGGGCTTATTTCAAGTCCGCCTGGCTAGCTACCACCATCTTACCTAAGTAAGTCTGACGCTATAACAACAATTTAAAAATTGTTGTGATAATAGCCAGTTCCTCAGTGATGAGGATTTCGGGAGTAGTGCGCTTCCACCTTCTGCTTTATCGTCACTTAACATCAGGTGAGATGAAGGCCTAGCACTATCCCGTTGTGGATAAAAAAAAATACAAAACTCGACCACGTTCGTTCCATTTCGTGACATTTTTAACCGATAAGGAAAAGGACCAATATTAAGGGTCATATTCACAGGTTGCGGATACCACCAATCTTCTAGTTTAGAAACGGAATAAAATTTGTTTAAAATTATCTCTCTCTCCAAATGTATACTATGAAACTAAATTAAATAACAAACGTGTCCTGATACCGTTTTTTTTTAAATTGCGCGTATTTGAGTATTCTGAATACAATAATAGAGATAAAATAAATTGTAATTTGAAGTAAAATACTTGTTACAGAATGTTTATTGGATCTGTTAGTGTCTACATACACTTTCTACAATAAATCTTTCATAAGTATTAGAACTTTCACTATAATTGGAGATCTAAAAATTGATTGTAGTTAGAGAGTTTATTAAATTGGTTTTACTATTATTCGCCTTATTAAATTGTTATTTTTAACTTCCCTTAAAGAATTGTAGTTATTAAATTAATAATGCTAATGTACATACTTATAACAATTCTAAGGCAAAGAGATTACCCTTTACTATTCTATACGACCATGATGTTAACAAAATCACAATACCTACAAACCGACAATAAAAGGTAAAATAAAATCGTTAAGGAATAGTAGTTTATGATACAAGGTTGGTAAGGAGGTTTTTAAAACGAGTTGACGCTTTATAAGCCCGAGCCGCAGGCGAGGGTTTATAATCGTCACGAGTTTTAAAAAACCTTAACAACCATGTGCCATACTACGTTTTTCAATAAATTTGCGAGAAAACATTATAGGTAAGTACTACTGAAATTGTAATGTATACATATAATAAAACTGTAAATTCTAAATATTTGTGCTCGAATTACGCAAAAACCGCTAAACTAATTTTGATGGATTTTTCATAATTTAGTAGATTGAGGTCCAACTTAAAATCTAAGCTATGTTTCATCAAATTCAAGTGGGTGATACCAGGGAAACAGCTTGAACTCTCCGTAGTACTAGCTTTCATACACTAAAGGGGTCATTTTAAACTGGTTGCAATATTTTTCTACTGTCCATGCGGATGAAGTCGCGGGCGGCAGCTAGTAGAAATTACAAAAAACTTTCGTAAACAAAAACGCACGGCGCCGGCGTGCGGTAAAATCAACTTTCCGCACGCTCGACTGTCATCGTAAACTTACATTTTTGAGCAACTGTATTGAAAATTAGTTTTCTTTTAACTAGGTATTTGATAAAAGTGTGACAAAACGAATCAATCGGTACAGCTGTAAATTACACTACGTACGATGAGTTTCGTAAGAGGGTTTTCCTATACTTCGTGCTTAGGGAAAAGGCCTTTGCGCGCACGCACGTCTGTGCATTGGCACCGATCACGAACCGATGCACCGATTTCTCTTAGCTAGGGGAAACATAGATTGGTTTTGAATACAGTTGGCTGCCATTGTACAATTAGATGATAGATAGATAGATAAAACATGATAAAAGATGTTTTACATCTTTACTGTTATTTTAAGCTTTAGCGAACATTTTCAGATATTTGTTCAATTGGTTGTACTTATTGTATGTGATGTTTAATGAGCGCAGATTTTTTAAATAAGTAAGTAAATGCCTACATATTAGAATAAAGTATTTTTAGATTAAATCAAAAACTGTTTAAAATGTATTTCAATTAAAAAAAGGGTAAAGTTTAATTTTCATAATAATTGGCAAAATAAGATGTTGAAACTATCAGACAAGTTCATTCATATTTTGTTTCAACCTAGCAACGTAGGTAAGTACGGCGGGCCCAATGCTGTACCTACTCGTATACTCCGGTCTCAATAAGATATTTCCTGCTTAAATAAGTACCTATCATTCTAATTTTGTCCCTAGGATGTTAGGTACAGTACCCTAGGCTAGGATGTGGTGGTGGGAAAGAATTTAAAGCCTAGTTAAATAATTTATACATTACCGAGCGATAAGAAATTGGTTTACGGAGGTGTTAGTTCTTACTACTACTGCTGCCTTAGTCGCCTTTTTAACCGACTTCCAAAAAAGGAGGAGGTTCTATGTTCGTCTGTATATTTGTTTTTTTTGTATATGTCCACCGATTACTCGAAGACGGCTGGACCGATTGAAATGATTCAAACGTTATTACATTGGAAATCGGTTCAGTACTTTTCATGTAATCTTGAAAAAACCACGAAAATAGTATGATTTTGTGTGAATTACCTCGATGATAATGGTCGTATTACTTTTTTGTTTATGAACTGAATAAGATAAATTATTTTTTGGTAGGAAGAGGGATATCTTAATTGTAAGTTCTTTAACCGACTTAAAAAAGGAGGTTCTCAGTTTGACCCGTACGTATGTTTCTCCGCGATTATCTTACGTTTGGCTGAGCCGATTTGTCTACATATTATAACACTAAAAATAAAAAAAATAAAAAATTGTTTAAAAAAAACAAAAAACCGAATTCAAAAAACCTACCTCTAAAAAGCAAGAAATAATATTCGTAATAATAAAAATACGTCTATTGAAGTCGGGTGGGGCTTTTAGAATAAAAAAAAGGAATCTGTACTCCAGCCCCACCCGACTTCAATAGACGTATTTTTATTATTACGAATATTATTTCTTGCTTTTTAGAGGTAGGTTTTTTTGAAGTCGGTTTTTTGTTTTTTTTAAACAATTTTTATTTTTTTTATTTTTAGTGTAGGTACCTTGTAGGTAGGTAGGTTTTTTGAAGTCGGTTTTTTATTTTTTGTGACACATATTGTTGGTGCTATTTTACTTTGCAGACGGTCTAAATAGAAAATTTAACAACCCCGTTCAAATTAAAAACATCTGTATGATTCGATCCACACACTTTTAAATGCTCTCTGATGCCAACTAAGAATAGTTTCGATATAAATTCCGCCAATCCATTGTGTCAATAATATTCGCCGGAGCGTAGAAAGTGGTTTGCGTGATGCACAGTGGGCGAGTTAAGAACGCGCACGCTACAAGCGCAGCAATTAAAATTAATAATCTGAGGCATGTGCGATCGTTTTGAGGTGAAATATGTGTATCAGATAAACGGTTGAATCAAGGCGAGCTTTTATAGCTTAAACATAAACCCTACTAATATGAACTGAAAGCCTCTTTTTCATTGCTTTAGTCGCGTCTATCTCTTGAAAGTGAAGCCAACTTTGCTGTAAAGTGTATAGCATTATTTTATAATGGACTTTGATAAACATCATTTTTTTTAAATAAGTACTTACGCGGTATGTAGAGGAACATTCACTTTTTCTTCACAAGTTACAGTTGAACCGAAAGCTCTTAATTAAATTTTCGACTTTTTGACCCCAAAACAAGTCTATAACATTGACATTTAATTTCACAGCTACGGAGTCTGAATTCCACTCAATAAATCCGGAAAATAAAAATAGCGCAATTATTTACCTTATCAAAATGACAATACGCGGTCCAATATTAATTCGTGATCCGTCAACTTTTTCACAACACGATTGTGATTTTAATTTTATTGTTAAATTTTTATTGCTCACTTGACTTTCGGCCAGTCCTTGCTCTACTTGCTACTAAACTACTTGCAACCTTGTTTATTTGATTTATTAATCAAGACAAACGGATGCCCAAAAATTAAGAACATGCTTCTTATTTTTTTTTGTCAGGAAATGTAGAGCAATTTTTAATGGTAAGACGAAATTTTATGTATCCTTCTGAAGTAATAAATTAAAGAAAACATCATAAACATTACTTTGATCGTAATATAAATAAATAAAGCATTTTTTTATGAATCTTGGAAATAATGACAATAAACCAACTTCGTTACTATACAGATTGGCGATATTGTAACGATATGGAAAAAAATCGAGTAAAATAATAATGCATTCAAATGTCCATCCCGTTTAATTTAAGTAAAACCATAATTGGGAATACTAAAACATTACTATTTATTATATTTAAAACTAAATCCAGCTTTATACGGTTAAGAAAGGACGTGTAGGTATCACTATATTTTCCCACTATTTTAAGTAATGTGTACCTATATATTCATTTGTTTATTTTTTGACACTTGATTAATGATTTTTATTCACCATCACTGCAACGCTGCTGACAGCTCATCTTTGTCGAGGACATTTTTATGGTGCAAGCTGTTGAAAATACCAAAACAGTTTAAATCTTCATTTGAAAAATAACTATTTCTCATATATAAATATACCTTTTTAGTATACCTTTTTGAGTTCTTTTTAAGTTTTAAAAATGTAACTTACTTAAGGCGGTTGTATGACCGAAAGTGGCGCCCTCAGAGATTTAATAAGTTATTAATAGAAAAAGATTTTAATAATGTTTATCATGAGAATTTTAGGGCCCATGGTCTAGTATTTTTAGAAGGTATCACTACATGCCCTCGTACTCATTCGTAGAAGTAGATAGCAAATGTGTCAAAAACGGCCACTTTTAGCAGTTTTGCTATCTACTTCTAGCAGTGACTACGAGGGAATGTAACGATACCGTCTTAAAATACTAGAGTGTGGGCCCTTACATCTCCACGATAAACATTTTTAAAATTGTGTATTAGAATTATAATCACCGCGGGCGGCGCCACTTTCGCTCAGCCACCTTAACCCATTTTTTCCAGTTATGGTTTATTATTAAATTACCCCCCATAATCTTTTGAAAAATATTTCTCATACCTTTTTGAGTTCTTTTTGAGTGTTACGAATGTAACTAACTAAACCCATCATTTCCAGTTATGGTTTCTTATTAATTAACCCATATATATGCATTACTTTTATCGCAATAGTGATGCCCTCATTAACCATCAAGAGTCTTGTCTTGTCCTTAAGGTAAAAGGTCCCATATATTCCTAATACGCATAACAATGAGACACAATAGTCAAACGGAAGAAGGCAAGGAAATCCCGTACTACCTCGAGGCAACCTCGCTTGCCTCAAGTTCTCTGCGACCCGGCCTTGAAAAGGCCTCGTGGCTCGTTGCTTCATTCAGCTGATAGCAAAAAAAGTACAACTAATATTGGCCAATGTTATACTACTTTCATTAGGTCTGCGTCTGCAGTGGTTTTGATGTTGGGTAACAGTTGTTTCTTATACTTATTAGTTGATATGTAATGTAGGTAAACATCTAACGATATACCTACTTAATTCTTTATGTGAAAGAGGTTCGTGCATGTCAAAACAAGGTTAGGTTTTTGAAGGAAATTAATAGGTACCTACTTTAACATTATCAAAAAAAATTGTTCCCCAAAATTAGTAAATGATTACCAAATCCTAAACCGCCCAGTGATTTGGTGATCATTTATTAATTCTGGTAAGGTTAGTATGGTGATCATTTAAACATTATAAGCCAATTGAAATCTTGTTAGGTTAATCTGAATTTCCATTATTTTTTAATAATTATTACTAATAAGTAACATACAAGAAATGGAAAACAAAGTTGTTAATCAGCTTACGATAAGCATTGATTTAAGAGGGATACCACAAAAGTGATAGGTTTAGCTATTGCAAATTGTCCTTATTTTTAAGAATTTACAAAAAGAAACAAAAGAAATGGCAAACAAAACAAAACGAAGTTGTTAATTGGCTTAAAAGATAGGCATTGATTTTGGAAGGATTCCATAAAATTAATAAAGAAAATTAAATTTATTAAATTAAACTTTCTTTGTACTTATATAAAACACACTTTCTAAATAATGAGATAGAAAATAATTGAGTGGTTTATCTGGATGAAGATAGAAATTGCCCACAAAAAAATGGAATATGTCGTAAGTGGGATATATTTTTTACATGAATAATGTTAAAGGTTCTTAGTTTCATTTATTTGTTAACTCTAATACAGGGGATTCCCAAAGTGATCGATATGGACCCCTTGGGGTCAAAATCAGTTTCCCAGGGGTCGACATAAAGGATTTTAGGAGTCGTCGAGGTCTAAAAATGCACCCCTATAAATTAACACAGGTTCTTATTTCAAACTTTCAAGATACTGTAAGTAACTATAAGTTGTGTTACACACGTGTTAAGTTGTTATAAGAATTACCAATATTTCAGTAGTTTTAAATTGGTAAGTATTTTGTATCAATAGGAAAAAACTAGAGTTTTTTTTTGGTAATTTGGCCATGGGGGTTTGAGGTATCAGCTTATTTTGGAAAAGGGGTCTCTTGCCCAAAATATGGAAATCCCGGCTCTAGCACGTCAGCTGTTACGTTAAAATCGCTAATTAAAATAGGAGTGGAACCGCTAATGAATAAGAAAAATGATAATAAATTACTGTAAATCAATTTTCTTCTATGAGCCATAAACGTCAAGCCGTGAAACTCGAAAGTGGCATAGTTAGTAAACTTAGTTTCCTACTGGAAGTTATAATGACAGACTTTCTTGTTCACTTTACAAACAAGTATAGTTGTCAAATAAAATACTACCGTAGTATGAGGAATAAAAACTGTTATTACATGTATAATCATATAACTTTTTGTAACGACTACTCTAATAGTACTTATAACTGAATGTAGATTTTCTTAAAGTTGAAATAGTTGAGATTTTATATAAATTCTAAATGCTTTTTTAACTTAACTTAGGATTATTAATTAATAAATATAATATTTTAATTAATTTTTAATGTAGGTTAGATTTTTTTTAATTATTAATGTTATAAACAACAACAAAAGTAAAACAATCGTCATTTCAATATTGCGAAAGATGTTACACGCATTTCAACAATTAAACCTACATTATAACAAATTGTATAATTAGGCTTATATCCGTCACTTATACATTTATGTTTTGTTTCTCAAAATTACTTTAATTTAACTATAAACCAGCTTCCTTGACACGTAGTAACCCTTAAAACATTTAAGGGTTCAATTACAATTGCATAACGCTATTAGATGCATTATAAAAATGACGTGTCATTTACAAAGTAATTATTTCTGTTATTTTAAGTGTTAGATGCAATTATAACCATAGTTAATGCTGTGGGAGTGGTGTTTAGTGTCAGTAACATTATAAATATTTATGGTGGGATTCATAATCACTGTTTCACAGAATATATTTACTTGCGTGTTACAAAAAACCCTATGGTAGATGGGGACCATCAAACTGAACAACTTTTAATGGAACCAACTCTGAAATCGCGAAAAAATAATTCTGTTTCTTAAGGCGAGGCCAGTTCACGATCTGATGAAAAGTCTGTAAAATTCTACTTCACAAAAATTACTGTAAACTGAAAAAGAAACAAAGAAGCATAGTAACCGAACAGAATATTGAAAAATGGCATGGTAACTCTGTAAAAAAATCCTGAATAACACCATAAAAACTTATAAAAAAAAATTCAAATCGTCAGATTTCGTAATTTTCAACGACAGTGATATGATTTTTTATGTAAAAAGGATAGCTTTTTTATCGATCTAACACAATAACCGAGTACATTTTTAATAAATGATCCAGTATTTCAGAAATCAATAAAAATGTACTAAAATTCGTCAAATTTCTGGCGAAGCGTCAATTAAAGTTATGCAATATTCAACCTTATTCTAAAGACATAGTGAAAGAGTAAATTTCGTGAACTGGCCTCGCCTTAAACATTTTGATATTTTCGTTATAAATTTTTGTATGAAACAGCTGGGTGTTTTTGCGATTTCAGAGTTGGTCCTATAGTAAAAGTTGTTCAGTTTGATGGTCCCTATATACCATATTCGGCTTTAGGGGTTATTTTGAAACACGTTGTATACTAATGTTTTGTTGTCAACAGCGCAGGATGCCTTAGCTCCAATAAGTTTCTAAAATTGTCCGTTTTCAAAAATCATTTTCGAATTAAAAAAGTTTTCGTATCTAGATTTCTGTATGTAGAAAATGTACCTTTATTTTAGGTTATGTCGCAAAAAAATTTATGAGTAGGTTAGGTAACTATAACTTATACTTAAGTAGATAATTTGTGGTCGTTTGCTTCAAGGTTTTACTTCTAAATAATAACCAATATATTCATCTATTTATAAGTAGGTACATCTAAGATTAGTGTACCTTTTATTTTAAACCTCCATAAATCATTCAATCAGTTATTATAACTTACCTATAAGCCTAATTTATCATGCAAACATTACGTTATATCTACGCAATTTATAAAGAGCATATTTTCAAACGACTTCAAAATGGAGGTTATCAATTCGGTTGTATGTTTTGAGTAGCCATAACCACACCATTTTCAAATAAACAAATAATATAAGTATACTTAGGTTCCTATTAATTTAATTATCAGTTTAAAAAAGTTAATGATACAGAAACCATTGTCTTTTTGATAGTACGTAGGTACTCACGTAAACTCAGATTCAGTACCCGTAGCACGAACAGCTATCGAAAAAAAATAACGCGCGTAAAATCATTCTATAGTGCAATTTTGTATTGGAAATTTGTACAACGCCATCTACCGCCGAATAACGAAATTAAAATTTCCATAGATAATTCTCTATCGAGTAATATTACGCGCGTTTTTTTTCTCGTTAGCTGTACGTGCTAAGGGTACAGTACCCTTAGCACGAACAGCTATCGAAAAAAAATAACGCGCGTAAAATCATTTGATAGATAAATTTTGTATTGGAAATTTGTACAGCGCCATCTATCGCCGATAAGCGAAATGAAATTTTCCATAGAGAATTTTCTGTCGAGTGATTTTACGCGCGTATTTTTTTCTCGATAGCTGTTCGTGCTAAGGGTTCTGATTACAGTTTCAGTGAAATTACGAAATTTACAGTTCAAGAACATTGCTATGAAGGTAGGTGTACCTACCTACCTAGTTTATGTCAAGGCATTTAGTAAATTAAATACATTTTTACTTATAGTTTCGGATAATGGTAGCCATTGAGTAAGGATATAAATATTGTAATTCATGAGTTATTAGCGATCTTGAAATTATAGTTAATTGCTACATAAAATTTTACATCAAGGTCCCTTGCACCTTGCACCTGTAAAATTTACGAAATAAAATTACGAATTCTGTATATTTTTATATAATACATGATCATTGTATGATAAAAAACATAGCCATAATATTATGACTATTCTATTATAGGTACTACTACTGACGGTATTGAAAGTAAAAAGCACATTATCTAAAGTAAGTATACTTACCTAGATAATTGTCTTATTCAAAGTCAAATTTTATATCAGTTTTTTTTATTAAAATTATGTAAACTTTAAAAACATAAAAAAATTAATTACCTATACTATAAGTAATTTTTAATAAGGTACATCGTAAGTAATACTTCGTAGTAAATGAGGGAAGTTAATTAAAACGCATTTTTTTTAATAACATAGCGTGCAAAATCTACTTCAAGCGACCACGACCACCAATAAGTACTTAAGTATAATAGTTAGATACACGTGTAAAACTGTACTTGTACTTAAGTAACTTATTCGCATTTTATTTATATTTTTTTAAACAATCTTTAACCGATAAAAATGAGTGTTAGTCGACAGATTTTAATAGGAAACATGCATCAATTTTTTTTGTATCAAAATCAAAAATATAAGGCGTGAGAAAATCAAATGTAATATTTAAACTTTTCTCTTGCGTTTTTTTTCTCGTGGTATAGTCACTTGAAATTAGCGCGCAGCAGCAACCGCCGAAAACGCTCTATACAAAACGGTCAACATTTGTGACGTCACTTATGCCACGTTTCAGGCGCATTAGTATGGAGTTAGCCAAGAATTTTCAAATATCTCCCTAAATATTGCGTGTAAGTACATAATATGTCATACAAAATATTATTTCTTATTTGATATTCTATCCGACTGTTAAGTGCATTATATCCGAAAATGAAAAAAAATCGCCATTTTCCCCTGTGTGATCACACTAAAATAATACATATTTCTTGTTTATTCGCATCAGTAATCTTTTACTTATGACTTCTTGTAATTTTTTTATGTTTATTTTACCCTGAATGTTGATCAATTACATTTTTGCCCTAAAGATATCAATATCATGGTTAAATTCTTAGTTTAAAAGATTGTCAATTACTTCTATTTCACTCTGTATACAGTCATACACTTATACTATCCCCGCAATAATGAACCTCGGCCATTGCTTTAACCTCAAAAATGAAAAAAACTATTGTAAAGAATGTATAGGTATACTACGCTAGTAATATAATAAGTCTATGGTATATACTTATCTAGACCTTATTATTGAAAATAATAATTCAATAAAATAATATTAATAAAATTACTTAGTACCTAACTCTGAATTTTATTGTAAGTATACAATACATGTCATTTTTTGTTGCGGATGACGTCAACGGGATGTTAATGTGACAAGGTTCCAACGTATTACCAATTTGCGGGATTAGTAAATATAAATTGGACATAGGGTTACCATTGAGAAATTTGAAAAGTCCTGACAAAAAGCCGAACAGGACAAGAAAAGTCCGGACATTTTCAGACAGATCCAGACTCCATACTTTTTAAGACTTCTCTTAAGTCCGGACATGTCCGGACTAATCCGGACGGATGGTAACCCTAATCGGACATGATTGACAGCGATTAGCAAAAGTTGATCGACCTTCCGTAACGAAAACGAATGCACAATTGCACATGACAGGCTATACGTCACGCCTGGTAAAATGGCATTGACCGGTTATGTTACTTTCTAGCTCATTCCAGATGTTACGTAAAATACCATCTTATTTATGCGCACGAGTCGGCATATAACGATTTATAGGAATTTCTTTCATTTTTTAAGTGTCTGTGTGCACATTTGTTTGGGGTTATATACGAAAGTTGTCAGCTTTCGAAGTCAATTGACTCTGTCTAGTCACTACTTATCTCAAAGATACAATTTTACAAGTCTATAGAAAACTAATATTGCTATGCCCTTGCAGTTGCAGGGCGTCACATGTAGACCTTATTAAATATTCCACCTCATTATGTAATGTGATATGCAATAAATGAATACTGAATACTAGAAAAAGTGTCATCGATTTAGTTAGAACGTCAAATCTACGAAGGTAGTCAAATACCTACTCAAATCTGTCGAATCCATACAATACATTTTTCATCTTTCGAAACTTCGATCAAGAATATATACTCATCAACTTTGTCTAGGGATACAGGTGTTATTTTCATACAAACGAGGTAACTTTGAAGCCTTGTTTTTCTGTCAGGGATGTACCGTGCTGTGATCTGATGATGGCCATCCAGAAGTGAATGGAGGAGATTCAAATCGCTATACACACCCAACTGATCTGATCAGCATTCTAAAAGATTATTGGATCAGAGTTTTCAGTTTCAGGATTACCATACATTTTCATGCTCTTTTCGCGGTTTTTTTAAACATATCCATCAATCTTTTAGAACGCTGGTCAGATCAGTTGTGTGTATAGCGATCTGAATCTCCTCCATTCACTCCCTGGATGACCATCATCAGATCACAGCACAGTACATCCCTGGCAGAAAACCAAGGCTTCAAAGTTACCTCGTTTGTATGAAAATAACACCTGTATCCCTAGACAAAGTTGATGTGTGTATATTCCAGTCTAGTGTATTCTTGATCGAAGTTTCGAAAGCTTTAAAGCAAAGCGAGAGTAAAGATATTTTACAATTATTGGGACGTTGGGGTTCTGCCGTTTGGCTAAAATACTTTTTTGGGTTCGTGTGTTACGCCCCCCCGGTGTGTTTTGCCCCCGTGGTGTTTGCACCAGAATTTTCTAAGTACTTAATAACTTATTTCTAAGTAGGTAATAACGTAACACACACGAACCCACTTTTTTGGCCATTCATTAGTAGGCAAACCTCGACATTAGGTATAGAGGGCTATACTTTTTTTTTTTTAATTGAAAACTACTTAGTGATATTCTCTATAATCTACATGTGATTATAATACGATTAAACTATTTATTTCATTCAAAACTACATAGACCGCCGGCCAACCAGGGTCATTTTCAATCTATCGCATATTGGGACCAGACCAAATTGGCAAGATAGCAATAACTTAACTTGGTTGGTGTTATCAAATCATCGTCTGGGTTGCAAAGTAGGAAGCTTCTGGGACATATGCCACCAACCTTATAAGGTTCACATGTAAGGGCTAGGCTTATTTTTATTATACCTTTAATTAGTGTAACATTTACTTCTTATATCATAAGATGCATCAAATCTTATGCAAATAACCCCCTTTCACTATTGAAATGATCAAGTCTCGCCTAGCGATTGCGAAACTTTGTGAGAAATAAAATAAACAATCACTATAATTTTTCTAAAGAATGAATACAATCGTAATAGTATACTTACCTACTTACTAGAGATGAAAGAAAAAGAGTAACCAAAGTAGCAATATAGGTACTTACCAGGAAATAAAATTATACGGTTGTTTTCTGTTTAAATATTTATAACTACTTACCTAGTACCTACTTATGAAGAAAGGTGAATTCATTCTGTATGAACTTTGAATAGCTTGTACTTTACTTTTGCACCCTAGGTTGATTTGTCCTGAAAATTAAAAATTATAGGAAAAGTAAAAACTACTAGTGACTTTTGTTACCTACTTGGTCTAAAATTCCAAAAGAAAACGTTTGTTTTGTTTGTGTGTGTTGTAAAGACAGAGATTTTCAACATCAATCAAACAACAAAATAATGAACTCGTTTTATTTAAATTTTTAATTAGTTATGACGGTAGGTAGGTACTACTTATTTAGTTTAAAGGTTACTTACAGTCTGCAATTTGATAAGAACCTTCATTATTTGCCTAACGCCCACAAGTTTTCCTAATTGTTTTTTTTTATTTTCCACACAAAGTTTCCCCGCATAGAAGTTTTAATTTTATCAATGAGCGCTAGGACACCTGTTGTTATTTACCTGTTACAATTATGCTATTAAACAAGCTACTTCGAAAGGCAGTGCCCGGTCAAGGCGGTCTACTGAATCCATGTAGGACTATAAGTACGGTCACAATCAAGCGGCCAAACATTTTAGTACTATGGATCAACTATTGCGCTTGTTCTTATTTCTTTTAAGTTTAATCATCACTATTCATACTTATTCAGAATTAAAAGTGGATGAGAGCTTTTTTCGTACAACTTACTTATATTATAGGTAGGTATGTTTCTTGTCTGCTTGTACCTATGCATCCCCACTAATGAGTATGTGAATAAGGCCATAGGTTTCATGAGCGCAATAATTTGAATGACATCTATATATATAAAACTCTAAATTGATTGATTCATTGTTGGAATAGGCGTAGAGCCCTAACGGCTGAAGGTAGAGACACCATTTTTGGAGGGTAGACACCTTTCATGATGTAGATGAGCACTAAGAAAGGATTTGAAATTTTCCTGTTATACAGGCTGCTACAGGTTGTTCAACTTTGTATGAGAATTTGTATAGAGTCGAAGTAGAGACACCATTGTTGGAAGGTAGATTAGATACCTTTCATGGTGTTGGTGAGCACTATGAAAGGCTTTTGGAAAATTCCCGTTGTACAGGGTGCTACAGTGTTCCAGTTTGTACATGATTTTTTATGGGAAAATTTAAATGTGTGAAATGAGGTCTACTGATAAATACCTACCTAGGTATATTGGTAATCCGTGACTTTCAAAATAAATGTACAACTATCTTAATCACGCGAACGAAGTTGCGGGCAAAAGCTAGTACTATAATAATAATTTAATGAAAATATTAAAATGTTTGAAACAGCAGATTTTTTTCGCGATTTCAGCTTTGGTCCCATAGTAAAAGTTGTTCATTTGATGGTCTGAAGAAACGGTTTTCACATTTTTTGTTAATTCATTAACACCCTGTTTATAGGTAATGTATTGTTCAGTTATCTTTTAAAGCCAACTGTAGCCTATGTGCATTGTCCATCAGCCATTTTTGATGTCCCCACTGCTGGGGCACAGGCCTTCCTTATGGGTGGTAAGGAGGATAGGCCATAACCCACCACGCGGGCCCAATGCGGATTGCTGGGTGTTAACGACTGCAAATGCAGCCGGGACCAACGGCTTAACGTGCCTTCCGAAGCACGGAGGAGCTCGAGATAATACATTTTTGGTCACCCATCCCATGACCATGTGCATTAATTTATCTCAATTTATTCAACCTGTGACGCTTAATAAACGTTCGACGAAAAAATATAGGTACCTACTTACCTACTAGAAAAACGATCGAAGAGCAAAACTTAGTGTGGAAAAACGTGAGAAAAATATCTAATGTCATAATAAGAAATATATTACCTACATACAAAAACCGGCCAAGTGCGTTTTGGGGCCACGCGCAGTAGGGTTCCGTAGTTACCATAGATTAGATACCTACCATATTTAAAACCACTATCATTTTTTCATCTGCAAAAAAAACTTTGTTTTTTACAGTGTTTGTATGAATGACAAAGTTATATTAATTTGCGGTTTTGGAAAAAGTACTATACTTATCTCGAAAACTGATAACTAAGTATATCTCGTTCAAACCAATTTTTGTTGAAATTGTTCATTAAGATCTATTCCATGTCTATAGCATTTTTTTTTATTTTTCACTCTTATTTCAAAACTTAGATGGGATATGGGACACTTATTATACCACTTTGGCAGTGTATATATTTCAAACGGTTAACTATGAGAAAAATAGTCTTAGAAACCTTAGTGTAATTTTTGAAGATCTATCTATAGACACCACGCACATATTGGTTTGATGAAAAACATTTTTTTCAGTTTCAGTTCCATGTAAGAGAGCCCCTCCTTAAACTTTTATTTTTTTTATTTTTGTGTAAAAATCGTAAAGCGGTTTACAGAATACATCTTCCTGCTAAATTTTAACTATGTAGTCCTAATACTTTTCGGAATAAAGTGGCTGTTACATCCGGACGGACAGACAGACAGACATGACGAATTTATAAGGGTTCCGATTTTTGCCATTTAGGCTACGGAACCCTAAAAATGGGAATATTAATTACGATTGGGTGGTTTATACGTGGTGATAACAATTGACCTGTAAACAGATTTTTATTATCTACAACCAATACGTCACGCGTCAGTTTAACACAATGAACTATAATTTGGTACAATAGCAATGTGAAATAACCACTTCAAAAATATATAGGTACTTAGTTAAGTATCATATAATGTATTAATCTAGATGAATGACTACGAAAAACCGCAATGAATGATGTGTTAAAATAACTTTAGAATTTATGTAGGCAATATTTCTAAAGTTATGACAGGTACTTTTGTCACAGAATATACTTATTATAATCTTTTGTTATGACAAGTTATAGCTTAGGTTGCTCATTGCACACGAGGCTGTAGGTTGCAGCCCGAGCCGTATGTAGCGTTTATAGTATGCGTAACTCAGGCAAGTGTGCAATAAGCAAAAGCTCACAAGTTTCATACGACGTTTTTCAACATATTTGCGAGGAAAAAACGGGGTAATTTACCACACAGCAACAAAAACAGTCATGAAAATTATGGAAAAAGGCGCGCAGGTTTTTTTTCACATGCCCAATGCAAGAATATTTTGCGAACAAAGTGGTGTGTGTGAGCTGTATGCTCACACATCCTACTTACCTTGCCTACTTCAAAATTATATTTTTTAAGTGATAAAATGCAAATATTAAAATATTTTATAAGAAAATACTGTGAATTATGAATAATTTGATAATAATAAATATTTGTTTGACTTAATTAAGGACTTACACATTTATTTATACAATACTAAATAATATACTAGAAAAAATACGACTCGCACCAGATCAATACTCAGACGGGAATCGAACCCGCGACCTTTGGATATCCGGTCCAATGCTCTGACCGCTGAGCTACCGAGTCACTATACGACTCGCACCAGATCAATACTCAGACGGGAATGACTCGGTAGCTCAGCGGTCAGAGCATTGGACCGGATATCCAAAGGTCGCGGGTTCGATTCCCGTCTGAGTATTGATCTGGTGCGAGTCGTATTTTTTCTAGTATATTATTTAGTATTGTATAAAAATAGCATTGTGAATGCAAAAATCTCAAAATTTAACATCTACTTATTTCAAAAATGTAATATGAATTTTAAGCGGCATAAAACCTCTTTGTTGTTACTAAAATAATTTACTCGCATCGCATAGAACTAGTAGTTACACTAATTTAACTTTGTAGGGATAATATACCTACCTACCTACTGCACGGTGTTTGTTATAGCGCGGTTTATAGCAAGTGTGTTGAAAAGAGTATTAAGTAGGTACCTACATATAGAGTGCTTACAGATAAACATATTTCATAGTTACGTATATTCATTAGACAAAAACACAATTATCGTGCAATAATTTCTAGAACGGACACGGGTCATATTTTCTAAGAACGACAACACAACACTAACACTACCCCTGCCAAAAATAAGTAAAAAAACGGTTTTTCCTTATTTAATCTTCCAAAAAAGCCGGCTTAGTATTTATTTGTTAAAGAGATAACGAACAAAATACAAGTGTAGTTTTGATCGCTAATCATAGCTCAAAAATATATCTGCTTATGGCGCTGTAGGTAGTGAAACTAGCGCCGCCACTACATTTATTTTTATTACTCGTAAACCAAGTCAATATTTAAAAAAGCTCATGTAACAATCTGTTAAATTGTCTCTAATATTTTTTGAATAACTCTTCAACAGTTTTTATTCTTTTTGTAAGTTTTAAAATCCATTTTAGCTCAAAGTGGCTACTTTTGGCAATATTGGATTTTAAAACTTACAGAATGAAGGATAACTGTTGAAGAGTTATTCAAAAAATATTAGAGACAATTGAACAGATTATTATTACAATTTAACAGATTATTACATGAGCTTTTTTAAATATTGACTAGTTTCACTAAAATCTATACCTAAGTCTACATTTTATTACTTTCGCGAGGTTCGTACTTCGCTTGGGACTTTGTCTAGGGAGAGCCAGACATTTTAACTCTTTTACTAAGGGTTAAGTAAGTACTGCTAAGGTAAGTATAGGTACCTGTGTCACAGATTTCTTTTCTGAAACCTATTTCGGGCACCAGTCCCTCAAAAATATAACCCTCAATTTGTAGCTTCTAATTACCACTTAAGTCCTTTATTTGTGATGGAAAAAAAAACGAACATTTTATTTATTAAGTATTTTATAATACCAATATTACCGATGCCATTCCAGTAAACTTACATAGACTTAATTCTAATACCTACCTGCGTAATCTGTTTCAGCGTAGATATACCTACCTACCTACATCAACAAATGAAAAAAAATGCGAAAACAAAATTTCAAATTTCAAATATCATTATTTTTTTCGTTATTGATAGAAAAAAAATGTTAGCAGAAAACAAACATCATAACAATTCAATGAAGTTCACGTACGTAATTATACGGACGAAGGATATTAGTTAGTATTAGTTGGACACCTACTTGAATATTAAATATTTGCCCAACAACTAGTCTAAGTTATCGCTAACCAAATATTTAATAAGAATCGACTCATCGTTGAAACGCTTAGGTGCTATGTAATTATAATTAGTTAAACATTTGTGCGTAATTTAATTGAATAGCTTAAAATAGATTAAGACGTTATCAAATATTGCTAATTATGTTACAAGTGCAATTAAGAATATATATAAGTATTTACTTTTTCCTATAAGTAGGTAGGTACCTAAACGAGTTTTCAAAGATAAGCTATCGGTACATAACAATAATTTTGCTCTATAGTGTAGAATAAATTCTACAGTGCTATATTCAGTCAAAACATTTACAACAAGTCGCGATAGTCTTATCAAGTTTATTTAGAAAATAAAAGCAGAAATTATAAAAATGTAACTTGATGTTATGTAACTAAGCTTTAATTCAAAAACATTAATTTGTGCATTTGTCTATAATTTAGACGAGGGTTAGACAAAATTTTCTGTAGGGCGGTCTAAGCCAGTTTTAATAAACATAGGTAAAAACAAGTCTTTCGTGATTTTAACAAAATTAAGGAAAAATACTAGGTTTTAAAAGCTTTCTAATAAAATCCAGCTTTCGATTAATAGTTAAGTAAACGCAAACTTAAAAAAGAGATAGGTAAGTAGGTAATAATTAATATCTCAAAAATTTTTTTAGAGGTCAATGATCTCCCTTATTCCGTTTACGTAACTATTTTTTATAACTCCTACAAAAAAGGATGTTTTTTTCTCGTTTAATAACTGGTTATCAAAGAAAAATTATTTTGTCCGCCTTTGTAACTTTTCGTAACCGACTACGAAAAAGGAAGTGTATTTTCTCATTTAATAACTGGTTATCAAAGAAGAATTATTTTGTCCGCCTTTGTAACTTTTCGTAACCGACTACGAAAAAATTTATTTTTAATAACTGTATTTTCTCGTTTAATAACTGGTTACCAAATATGTATTGAAATGCCGAATATAAATTTCATGAAAATAAATAAGTACGTAAAAGTATTTATTCTTATTGTTATATGTAGTAAATTAGTAGTTATGTATACGGAATAAGGGAATGATCTATCTATATCGCAACTCAAAAAAATATTATTTTATTTTGTTTCAGATGGGTTGCAAGTTGACGTTCGTGGATGACGTCCTAAACAAATCCTTCTACAAGCTCGGCTTACTGGTGGGCAGGCAGCCAGGGTACTTCATCATCATCCCACTCCTGCTAACCCTGCTGATGATCACTGGCTACCAAAGAGTTCACTATGAAATGGACCCAGAGTACCTCTTCTCTCCCGTCAGTGGCCAGGGTAAAACCGAAAGGAGGATAGTTGAAGAATATTTTAAAGTCAACTATTCTCACAGGTTTAATGTCGGGAGGATCACAAGGGCAGGTTAGTAGGTAGCAATGTTTTGTTTTTGTAAAATGAAATCTTATCCAGAGGTTCTCAAAGTAGGGGCCTGAAAACACAGAATACATAATACTGAAAATGCGGCGAAATGGTTCCAGTAAAGGATGGTACGGCAGTGTTTGCTTCGCGCTCGCCCCCAGATCACTAGATAAAACTCGTTTTATCTACCTATGGAAAATGTCATTTCGCTTTTCTTCTGTAGATGGTGCTGTACAAATTTCCCATTAAAAATTACTCTATAGAATGTTTTACGCGCGTTATTTTTTTCGTCGTGCTAAAAGGGTAGGCTGAAAATATATCTACTGAACTAAAGTTACACTGAAACTTGAACTAGGCCACACACAATAAGTATTTGAATACGAAAATCTGATACGTAGGTAGGTACCTACTTAAGTTACTAGTATTGAACTGAACACCAGATATTAATTTTAAAATCTAATAAAAAAATATAATCAAATATGAGTCAAGTAAATACTTGACTCATATTTGATTATATTTTTTAATAATATATATTATATACTTAAATAAGTCGAACATTGACTTTTCGTACAGACCAATTTTTATTCTTATAACGAGTTCATCAACTAACTGGTATAATATTCATCGATTAAACATACCTACAAAGATCGTGATTGTGAATTTTTATTAGACACGTTTTTGAAGGACAAAATTTATAGTTACACCTAAGGATAAAAAATATGTAGGTAGGTACCTATGGGAACTATATGTATTAAATAAAAGCTTTATAAAAAGAAGGTAGGTACTCGTAGGTAAATCTTTTAGATATTTATGTAGGACCTTCTAAAATTCTTCATACTTATTCAATCATTAAATCTGTGCATAACGCACCTTTTTATAAGCAATAAAATTGTCTTTTTAAAATATGACATTGACGTCGGCGTATTTCTTTTTGTAACTTACTTGTCAGTGTGAAAATTATCTGAAAGTTTGCCTTGTATATTGATAATAAAATTCCCTTCAATTCCATTATGTAGCCGCCTTTAAATTATTAACTAGTTTATACAGTCCCTCGGTCACAAATCTATAAAAACTTTTCATCCAAGAATGAAAATGATTTGATGATGATATTTACGTAAAGAAATAAATCTTAATTCGCATTAAATTTTTGTGACGAAGTTGCTTTGGAAACTGGTTTCAGTTTAAAAACTTGTTGAGAACAACAGCTGCTTATGTAGATGTAGGTGATAATATAAGCAAAATATCTCTTTTAGAATAATTTAATGAAGCATTTGTAAATATTAGACTTAGGAAAAAATGGGTCCTAGGGTATTAGTTTGGCTACAAAATGGCGAAAATTTTTGAAAATCGATTAATAATTGTGACTTGTAGGTGGTGGTGTGACCTTTAGATTTGGATTGTAGAAAAACGGGTGTTTCCACGGACATTGTTTATGGACGCTTTTTGACTAGAATAAACTATAAAGGGTTAAAATGTAGATAGGTATAATAGGTATCCCTTCTAGTTTTCCTATAGGCCTACCTATGGAAAATTTCATTTCGCTTTTCAGCGGTATAGATGGCGCTGTACAAATTTCCCACACAAAATTACTCTATCGAATGTTTTTTACGCGCATTATTTTTTTTGATATCTGTTCGTGCTGGGTACAGATGAAAAGTCCCTGGAACTCTATTATCATTCAGCTCAAATCTAGGTTATCTAGGGTAATGTCCTCACGCTGGGTTACAGGCCTTCCTTATAGGTGAATAAGGGGGGAGGATTGATAACACACCACGCAAACATAATGCAATGGGGAATGTCTAAAAAAATCAAATTGGCTGATTAGCTCTTACCTAATTAAATAATAGTAAAAAAATCATAATTTTTGGTTGCGTGAAAAATTCTAAAACATTTTTGTGTCGAAACTTTTTTAATACAATATGTTGTGATGGTTGTGGCAGGTGGTGGCAAAGACATCCCCCGTGACTGATTGACGTAGAGAGAGCAAGTAGTGAGGGGTTTAGCTGGTAGTGGTGCCTGCTCTCGATCATCCCATCTGGTCAGCCCACCTGAGTGGGTAACCTTATGGGGAGATCGGGAGGAGGCTCTCTCCCTCTCCCCCCGGATCCGCCACCGAGCCAACTATTCAGGCTTGACGGGGGACCCGGGGGCGGCGAGAGACAGACCAGGAGTGGCTTCCAACTGATCGAGCCCAGCATGCCAGGTATGGTATATATACTTAAAGATTGTATTTGCCCTCACTATAAAAAAAGGAACTCATCTCTATTCTGCTGTTACTCTCGTACTTTTGCGAAGACGAAGTTATTTTATTTTATTAGATTTTTTTCACGCTACCAAAAATTCTGAAACTTTTTTCTATTAATAAGGGCGCTTATTCCTACCAATAAAAATTCAGCCAATTTTGATTTTTTAAGACATTCCCCATTGGAGGGTGTTATGTTATCGACTACAAAATCAGCCGCAACGAATGGCCTTATAGCATCCGAAGCGCAGAGATAATACACTTTTGGTCACCCTTCCCTAACCAACCCTTGGGTGAATGTGTTAAGCCACTTCGCCATTGAGCTTCTCAAGAAAGGCAGTAGGCTTAGGAACGTAGGTACTATAAAATAAATGATCAAGTAGGTACCTAGGCTTAATAATTTTATTCTAAAATCATTCACAAGAATACCATTTGTAATTTGTATAACCTTAATAAAGTAACCCCACGTAACACCCGTGTATTACCGAGTTTTGAAACGATATGGAAAGCGTGGGGCAGTTTATAGGTCGATCATACAGCGACGCAGATAATGAAGACAGCATGCGCATGCGCATACCTACTGATTGGTTATCGCGTCGACGCGGACGCATAATTAGGACGGCTAATTGATACCATTGTTTCATTGCATTTTCGCATTCTAACTTGATATGTTAGATCCTTTGAAAATGAGCATAATGATTTCAGTTTTTAACTTTAATTGAGTTCGGGTTACATATTTGAGACACACCTATCCCGAGTTCCCGACCCTAGCTTCGACGCTTGGATCAGCCGATTTGCCGCCCCCCTAGACTTACCGCCCGCGTGCGGTGCACGTGCACCCCTTGCACGCCCGCTTGCGGCGGGCCTGTATGTACCTACCTAGATACTTAAAAACTCTAAACAACATCACATAAGTACTTACATTATTTTCTCCAATACCAAAGTAGCTAAAGCACTTGTATCATGGAAATCAGAGAAAACGGTGGTATCACAAACACCCAGACTTGAGACAATATAGAAAAGTTCATTTTCTACATTGACCCAGCCGGGGATCGAACCCGGGACCTCAAGTGATGATGAGGCCTCGCGTTGAAAACCGGCGTGCAAACCACTCGACCAAGGAGTCGTCATGATATTTGGGAAATGTAGATATAAAATTCAACCAGTTTAAATTAGTTAGGTAGGTAGGTACCTACTTATACAAATAACAAGACAAATAATTAGGAACATCCCTAGAAGAGCAGACGAATCTGTCTTTATTAACCGTTTTCCAAAAAAGGAGGAGGTTCTCTGTTTGTCTGTATATTAGTTTTTTTTTGTGTGTCCACCGATTACTTGAAGACGGCTGAACCGATTGAAATGATTTAACCGTTATTACATTAGGTAAACTCCCAAGTTGGTCCCATTTTTTTAAATTTTGAAATCGGTTCTGTACTTTTCAAGTAATCTTGAAAAAAGCACGAAGATAGTATGATTTTGTGTGAACTACCTCGATGATCAGTCGTATACCTAACTTCTTTGTTTATGAACTGAATAAGAAAATTATTTTTATGTTGGAAAGTTCTTTAACCGACTTAAAAAAGGAGGTTCTCAGTTTGACCCGTAGGTATACTTATATGTTTCTCCGCGATTAACTCAGGTTTGGCTAAACCGATTTTTTGCCTACACTACCTAATACAGAAGGTAGGTAGGTACCTAGACCTACACTAAAAATTAAAAATTGTTTAAAAAAACAAAAAACCGACTTCAAAAAACCTAGGTACCTTTAAAAAGCAAAAAATAATATTCGTAATTATAAAAACACGTCTATTGAAGTCGGGTGGGGCTGGAGTCAAATTCCTTTTTTTTAATTCTAAAAGCCCCACCCGATTTCAATAGACGTGTTTTTATTATTACGAATATTATTTCTTGCTTTTTAGAGGTAGGTTTTTTGAAGTCGGTTTTTTGTTTTTTTAAACAATTTTTAATTTTTAGTGTTTTTTAAATAAGCGTCTCGTACATAATTCAGATTTTTCAGCTATTGATTCTATAAAAATATTATAAAACGTACATAAACGCTGACTCGTATATATTGTCAAAACAGTTCTCAGAACCACGTACCTAATACCCATAAAACCTCATTCACTGTACCTAACCACTTACCTTTTTCATTGCAGGGCGATTCGGCCGCGTAATAATAGTATCCAAAGACAACAACACCAACATGCTCCGTACCGAAGTGTGGAAGGAGCTGAGAGACCTTGACGACCTGGTGCAGAACATCACGGTGACCCTGCCCGACGGAGAGACCTTCACGTACCGAGAGGAGTGCGCCCGCTGGGAGGGGCAGTGCTTCGTCAACGACATCTTGAACCTTGACAAGATTATAGGGGAGGTAAGTCTGCCATAGAATTCAATTTTACTTGAAGGGAGTGAACGAGATGACGAAGTAGTATACTATAATAAGTACTTAAAGGTCTATACCAGTAGTTCTTAACCAACCAGTGGTCCCTGTAAGCACCAGAAGTGGTCCACATCCTTAAATAATAACGCTTCATACATTTACTTTATTTTACCTCCAATCTAAACAGTGGGTGATCCATGGATTTACTAATAGGTTAAGAAGGGTTATACAACATAGGTATATTGGGATCCTTTTCCAAAAGATCGTCTTGCTTGGTCTTACAGATGATTTATTTATATTTATTTATTTATACTTTATTGTACACACTAAAGAACAAAAAAAAGAAAATCACAAAAACAAAGGAGACATACAATTGGCGGCCTTATCATTAAAAAGCGATTTCTTCCAGACAACCTTAGGATGGACAGGAATAGAAAAATAAAATACGATAAGGTAGTTGAAAAAAAAGTGTGCGTACTAGATCATGATAGTATCTTAGTCGCAATGGAATGGAACCTAGGGAGGTCATGTCCGACTACTTAGGACACATAGAAAAGGCGTGTATTTTCAAACCGACCGCGCGACGTTAAATTTTGAATTGACGGAATACAAGAAACGATGCCTTCTGACAAAATTCGTTGCATCGGATGGCACCAGCAGTCAGTCGAAATAATGTTTTTATCCTAATAATATACTTAAACGTGTGTTCAACACAAAGTGGCCTCTTTTGGCAATTATGGATTTTAAAACTTACAGAATGAATGATAACTGTTGATGAGTTATTCAAAAAATATAAGTATTACATGAGCTTTTTTTAAATATTGACTTGGTTTACGAGTAATAAAAATAAATGTAATGGCGGCGCTAGTTTCACTACCACCCACTCATAAGTAGCTTATGAATTTAGTAGAAACATTTGTAGAATCAGTCTTTATGAGCTGAACTAAAAAGCATGACAAAATAAAATAAGACTTAATATATTGTCAGGTGTGTCATTCAATACCATAGGTAGATACCTACCATACTTTTCATTATTCTGAACTCGTCGACTCATTGAAAACATTGCGTAGTCTGACAAAGAATTTGCATCTTTTTCTGTGTCAGGTGTACCAAACACACTCATTCAAACCAACTGTCTTACTATCGTTTTCTTTCACTTTCTCCTTGAAAACCATTGTTTTTATATTTACTTACACACCGGTACCTTTAATAAGGCCTTTAATATTCAGTGGACTTAAGCTTTCCTCATGTTAACATGGACTTGACCTCACTTACACGAGCATTATACTTACTTCTAAACTGTTTCAAGGAAAACTAAAAAGGTCAGTCACGGGAAGTTCACGTTTACCCATTGCCATGGTCGCGAATTTGATTGAGTAGGTACTCATTGCTTTGTCATTCAGGGGTTTCCTACTCGTGACCGAAAGACACTTAACCGAAGTCCATTTGTCCAACGCCATTTCAATGGGTCATTTGACCAAAAAAACAAATTTTCGAAATCCCATTTCACCGCAAGGTAGGTACACCTACGTCCTACACACAGTGCCGAAAGTGTATTTATCTTCTAATGCAATATGATCGAAAGTGTTTTGTTTTTAAATCAACAAGGTTAATTTAAGATCAATCAATCTTCCATCAGCCATTTTTGATGTCCCCACTGCTGGGGCACAGGCCTTCCTATGGGTGGTAAGGAGGACGGGCCATAACATAACCCACCACGCGGGCCCAATGCGGATTGGTGGGTGTTAACGACTGCAAATGCAGCCGGGACCAACGGCTTAGCGTGCCTTCCGAAGCACGGAGGAGCTCGAGATAATAAATTTTAGGTCACCCATCCCATGACCGACCCTTGCCAACGTTGCTTAACTTCCACAATCGCTGGGCCAGGCGCTAAACCACTGCGCCACTGAGCTCCTTCAATCTTAAATGATTATAATTTCTTAATATTTCGTCAAATTAAAATGAGTAACCTACAATAATCTTCTTAAATTTAACTTGTTTATTAAGCAAAATAGTTTTATTTCACCTTCCATCATTAAACTGTCGGCTGTCGGTGAAATGGGATTTCGGACATTTGGTTTTTCGGTCAAATGACCCATCGGTCAAATAGCTTTTCATTGCCATGGCGTTGAAAATTGACTTCGGTTATGTGTCTTTCGGTCACGAGTAGGAAACCGCTCATTCAGACCCATTCCAAGTAATCACCCATAGATCACTGAATCACGCTCGTTTAATAAACAATAGACAATTTATTACTCAGACTATAGCCGCAGACCGCACGTTCATTACCTACATAAAACAATGGCATTTATTTAGAATACCACCCTCGATGACACTTTAGTGGTTGATTTAATCAACATTGTTAACCACTCACTACCTACTTACTTACTCTTGCATTTTCTTGGTATGATTTATTGGCACTTGTAAAATCAAAGTAACATCCATATTCAATTACATTGTTAATAAAATCAATATCAATCGATATTCTTCAAACAAACAGACTTTCGTATTCATAATAGGTACCTATTAGTACCTAAGGACGACTAGTTATTCATCAAAATTCTGTCTCTTCCTAACCAAATTCATACTATCATTATGATATCTACGCATGTTCAAATTGTAATTCAGTCAATACTTACCTATGTTTACCAGATCCTTAACACAAACAAAAGTTCGTTTAATTCGTTTTAGTAGGTTAATGCTCGAAGTGTGCTATCGACTTTATTACTGTTTATATGAACAAGACTCAGATCAACCGGATTAACCACTCTCCCTATACTTTGACATGCTAGAAAACCTAAGTGGCCCAGTTCAGTTAAGGACAACCAGTATGAGAGTACTGACCCGCAATCCGCAACCAAGCAGTCTCAATTGACGACTTCTGGTAGATGTATTGAGTATTTTAAAATTAAAGTTTGTTTTTAGTAATTGTATATTTAGTAAAAACAATCGTAAACAATAATTTTCGAAACGCAATAAACTGTTTGGCACATGAGCGTATTTAAAACAAATGAGAAAGAACTAACAAGTAGTATCTAATCCAAGTCAATATATTTACCTACTTACGTTAGGTCCCATTGAAGAATTCGTAATTCATATTAGTAAGCAATACATAGCAAGAGTTACCGATTAGTTTTACCAATGAAGGATAAGAATCAGCTATTAATAAACATGTTGACATTACATCCTCCAGGGATTTTAATGCACTGAAATAAAAATCACACACATAGAAAACTTAAATAGCTACATTTTTGTCTTTCAAAGTATGATATTACCTAAATGAGAGTGAATCGAAAATATGGCTGATAGAGACGAATGGAAGAAAGATGCGAAGCGAAAGAGTGTCAAAGCGAGGTCAGAATAAATTAGGGCAAGGGCAGAAAGAAACAGAAGAAAACTACGATAACCGGAACCTTGCGGTATCCCTTGCTAGGTGCGGTGCAATATCTACTAATTAAGAAATTCTGCCAAAAAGATAATATTTACACCCAAAGCTTGAGAATTGATTTGGATTGGATAAGTATACCTAGTAATCCTATTGTAACAATGACTTTTTCGTCTTCAGGTGGAGCGAGGAGAGTTGAATCTGACATTCCCGATAATGTTCAACCCAGTGACGTGGGAGGCCCACGCATTCCCAGTGTTTTTTGGGGGTTCGCAAGTGGTGGATGATACTATAGTATCGGTGCCAGCAGTACAGCTGGTGTGGTTTGTGAGAACTGATACGAAGTTACAGGAACAACGGTATGTAGTAAAAGTTTCATTAAAAGCACTTGACTATCCTATTTAGATTAGCTATCTACGTAGATGATTACTAATATCGAAGAATACTAATAACACGCAATGCAATGCAAGAAACCTGTCTGTCACCAATTGGTACTTTACCAACCTACCAAATATTATACCTACCTAGGTAACTCATTCTGTTTGATAGCCTTGCAACGTTATTGTGCGTTAAATTTTTTATTACCAATGTTGGTGGTTTATTCAATTTTTACCTTGTAATAAATAAAACTGTATTAAAATTCGCACTGAGGTACCGACATCTAATTTTTTGTTTCTCATGTCAACATTACATACAAACCCATTTAATACACATAGTTACTTACTTAGCCTCCTTTAAAATTTATTGATATTAGGTACTTTAAATGCAGCGGTATTTAGTTAGGTAGGTACCTACCTAGTTTTTTATGACCGTTAAAACAACTTACTCTTATTATTTGCTCATATACCTAATAAATACATTTTCAGAGGCGCGGCATGGGAAGACGCATTTCTGGATGCGGTCGGAGTCGCAGAAGACACCGGTCGCTTCAAACACATATCAGTCGCACGATTTGGTTCCCGAACTCTAGATCACGAATTGGAGAAAAACACCAGGACAGTTATCCCATACTTCAGTTCCACGTTTATCCTTATGGGAATTTTCTCCATCGTCACCTGCATGATGGCGGATTGGGTTCGGTCGAAGCCTTGGTTGGGACTGCTCGGTAACATATCAGCTGTGATGGCGACCGCCGCAGCTTTTGGCTGCGCCATTTATTTGGGTATCTCCTTCATAGGCATCAATTTGGCTGCTCCTTTCTTGATGATTGGTAAGCACAATTTTCTATTTTAAACAGCAATCTTACTACATTTGAGTTTTTTTTTCATGATTTAATTTTATTGCACTGTATTGAAGTCTTTCAAACAAATTTATTAGATGACACTTTTCACACATTAACTTTACGCTCGAGCTGGATTCCATTTTGATACCATGCCCATTATAGGGGAAATTATATGTAACAATTTCTGAAATGTTTCAGGTATTGGTATCGACGATACGTTTGTAATGCTAGCGGCTTGGAGACGAGCCTCTCCGAAGCTGGACGTCCCTGAACGGATGGCTGTGATGCTCTCGGAAGCTGCCGTGTCTATCACCATCACCTCCGTCACCGATATGCTGTCCTTCTTCATCGGAATCTTCTCACCATTTCCCTCTGTGCAGATCTTCTGCATGTATTCAGGTACAGATTCTTTTTTGTTTTATATTTACTTAATTACCTATTAACCGTTCTAACAATCATTCTGATACACAGGAGGATATCGAATCATGTTTTATACTCAATACAATAGTCCTTTTTATGATCCATATTGTGTTAGGTACCTAATTTTAGTTTTTATGTTGCAGGTCTAGCAGTTTGTTTCACATTTGTGTGGCATCTTACATTTTTCGCTGGTTGTGTAGCAGTCTCCGGTTACCGAGAGAAACAGAATCGACACACCATCACTATGATGAAAGTTTTACCAGAGTCTAGGGCTCGAAAAGGTATTTCTGTTTGTTCAGTTTTTGCCTCATAAAATCTTGTGTTATCTTAGTTTTAACGTTGATTATCTTTAATGATGTGCTCAAATGAAACATTGTTACAGAAAAGAAATCATGCTTGTACAGGCTCTTCTGTACAGGCGGGATTGACCCAGCCGATCCAGACAACCCTATAGACAACAAGGAACATTGCATCATGTCCTTTTTCAAAACAACAATGGCAGATTTCCTGAACAATGGAATAGTCAAAACTTGTATCATTATTATATTCCTCGCTTATTTGGCTGGCGCTGGGTATGGAGTTACCAATCTCAATGAAGGGCTTGAAAGAAGAAGACTTTCGAAAGAGGATTCTTACTCTGTGGAGTTCTTCGACCGAGAAGATCTTTACTACAGAGAGTTTCCTTACAGAATTCAGGTAGACTGCCATTATTAATGAAGTCCTCTCAGAGAATTTAGTTTCAAATTATCATAATTGCATTGTGTCTTTTCTTTCCTACAGGTGGTGATAAGTGGAAATTATAATTATTCGGATCCCAAAATACAGGATGAAGTTGAACTTTTAACGCAAAGATTAGAAAATACATCGTATATATCAAATTCGCTGTACACCGAATCGTGGTTACGAACATTCATCAATTATGTATCGAGAAACAACGATTACTTAAACGTCACCATCGACAACGAACCTGATTTCATACAAAATCTGAAAGAAGTGAGTAGACCGATTGGATGGAGTTAGTTTTATTGATTGATTACGATCAACTCATCAACATTAAAATCAATATACCTAGGTAGGTATGTACCTACCTAAATACCGCGGTTCAATATTCTCAGCTTGATTCATCTTTTTGCAGTTATGGCTGTTCCCTGCAAATCCATTCTCCTTGGATGTGAAGTTCAACGAAGCTGGAGACCAAATTATAGCATCAAGATTTTTAATACAAGCCATTAACATTAGCGGCACCAATCATGAGAAGGAAATGGTCAAAGTATTGAGAAACGTAGTCGCTCAGTCACCTCTAAACGCGTCTGTCTTTCATCCATACTTCGTCTTCTTTGACCAGGTAAAAATTGAAGAATACTTATTTATTTCATGTTTTAACGTAATTCCGATTCTATTTGTTTATTTAAAATTATATTTCTTTTTCAGTTCGAGCTGGTGAGACCGACTTCCATCCAGAATCTCTGCTATGGTGCTCTAATGATGATGATCACGTCCTTCATATTTATCCCCAACATTCTGTGCTCGCTTTGGGTCGCCTTCAGTATTATCTCCATAGAAATCGGGGTAGTTGGATACATGGCTTTATGGGACATTAATTTGGACTCTATATCCATGATAAATCTCATCATGTGCATCGGTTTTTCTGTCGACTTCACTGCTCACATCTGTTATGCGTATATGGCATCCAAAGCTAAATCGCCGGATGCTAGAGTTAGTGAGTGCCTGTTTTCGTTAGGTTTACCTATTGTTCAAGGCTCTTTCAGTACTATTCTTGGAGTTGTAGCCCTACTTCTTGCTGACAGTTACATATTCTCAGTCTTCTTCAAAATGGTGTTCATGGTAATATTCTTCGGAGCAATGCACGGCTTATTCTTACTTCCCGTCTTGCTCTCCTTGTTTGGACCGGGTTCATGTACTAGACAACAAGAAGACATAAAAATGACAAAGATAGAAAAATGTTACCCGCATCCTTATTGTCTACCACATCCGCAATTGGTCTTGAACGATCAAATATTCAATGGGAAAACACTTAACCCAAACGGAGTTTATAAAATTTATGGTGATGACAAAGACCTAGGTATCGGCACATCGGGAGAAGACACAAGTGAAAGTAGCTCAAACCAATCGCAGAGACGACAACTAGACGATGACGGTGGACGTAAAAAATACGATGAGGGATGGAAAAGATCAAGTTATTGCCAGAGTGCGAGCCAATTTCAACCGTCAGGGGAACTAGATGTGTATGGTCACGAATTGGATAGGACGTGGCAAAGGCAGCGCTACGAAGACAACAGACGAGTGTTCGACAACTATAGGAAAGCACCACAGCCAAGGTCTAGAGACGATGACTGGGTTACATCAACCCGAAAGAGCAGCGACGACGGGCCCCGTCGAGAAGGCACGTACAGAGTAATGCGCGCCCACTCCCACCACAACATTCACAGGCCACGGGCTCCCCGACGATCCAATTCTCACCAGAATCTCGAACATTTAGATTACGTAGCAGAAATGCGGTTTCCTTGACAGTAGACAACTTGTTAACTTGTGTCTAAGTTTTCATTTAAGTTAAAAGTGCTCAAATTGTGGACCAAAGTATTTACCTGCTACTTTCGTAAATTGAAAGTAATATTTTAAGATATGAATTTTGATGAAACTTTCCTAATATTGTATTGTACTATATTAGAAAGTATTAAATTAATATAGGTATAGCGTAAGAGACAATAAAAAACCGTAGTGCTATTAACTACAGAATTATTTCCAGTAATAACATTTTATAAAAGCAATCAATTAATATTGAATAAGAGTTAGGTCCTGCTGTGGAAACAATATTTTTGAAATCTTAAGTACCTATATAAACTAATAAAGTATTTTTTTATATTCACTTCTACAATTTACGATTTATGTAACTTTTGTAAGATACTAGGTACTAAAATTTAAAAACTTCACAAATAAAATAGCATCATTTTGATACTTATGTAGTATTCAGGTGCGAGTTAAACACAATAATGTTTAAAACAATTTATTAAAATATTACTAGTTCCTATAACTATTAATACTTAAAAATTAAAAGTATCAATCAGTCAGATTTTCATTATGTATAGTTATAAAACTTATACAATTATAACATTCTGATGCGAAAAATTTCGTGTCTTTTTGCTTAGTTTCATATGAATTGTGTGATATTATAAAAATCGGGGGTAGATAAGGTTTTAACTTTTAAAAGATTGTGTAAATATAAGGGTGTATTTAGATAGACAATAACTCTCTGATTTTATAGGAGATAAGCTTTAACGTAACTTGTGTTTAAATACTGTAAATAAACATTTTAATTATGTGATATCTATGTCTTGCTGCCATGTATGCTATCCCAATTTATGTTATTATGACTTATGACAAATCTCCTCAGTATGAGATATTTCTTTTCAAATGACAACTTGTAATGTACTATTTATACAAATGACTAAACCTCACTACTAATTTCTACTGATCATGAAGAATAAAAATTTATGATTGATTTATCGTTGTGTTGTGGGCAACTTGTTCACAAACATCATGACTGAATATTGTAAATATTTTGTTTAATTTTAATAAAATTACTTTTGATAAATTGAAAAGGTATTATTTACTGTTTAAAACTTTCATATCAAATGGGCTTAGGGTCCCCACACACGGGCGACACGCCACAAACGTCGCCACTAAGCGGCTGCAAAAGTAGCTGAAGTGCGCGACAGCCCATATTACATCAAATACAATATCAATATCTGAGTAAATCTCTGTTTAAATTTCTTAAATCCATCAAGAAATGACAAAATTATTAAAGTTTTAAAAGTGAGTTTAAAAAACACGGCCGGCCCTTGCGGAACATGCGATGACGTCACGTGCCACGATCGCCCGAACAAACACCCGCCGCGCCGCTGAGCGGCGAACGTGGCTGATGACGTCAAAAGCGAATCTTGTAATTGGGGAGCGTTTTTGAGAATGCGACACGAAAATCGCTCTATCTTCGTAATTTTTAGTCTAATTTCAATAATTCTTTTACTGAAATAATTGATTTTGATGTGACTGTAACTCTACATATTTAACTAAAAACCTCATTGATCACGAGGATCAGGATACTGTGTGCAGCGATGTATGAAAACTACAGGCATCAGTGGCGGCGCGGCGTTTTGTAGTTGTGGCGTGTCGCCCGTGTACGGGGACCCTTAGTCCACTCAATGAATGGCTCAAAATAGAGTGTAGAGTGAGCGAGCGCGAATTCTTCAAAAACTTGTTTAGGGTGCTTAATGCTTATTGTGTGAACACACTGACTGACACTCCGGCTCACCTCCTAGACGAGAGAACTTTTAGTATGTTCACACAATTAGCACCCTACACAAATTTCTGAAGAAATCGTATATGTTGCTCGCGCACTCTACAACTCCTTTATTGATTGGATTATAAGAAATCATTAATTCATAAATAAAAACGAATCAGGTAAACTTGTATCACTATAACTAAAATATACAATTAGTATTACAAAGTACCTAATGATTATTTAAAAATAACACTAATCAAAAATTCAACGAATCAAGTAAAGATATTTTACTACTCCTTAATTTTTACAGGATATAACTATCTTGTGTTATTATAACAAAGATTAATTTTTTTTTAACTGGGATCTTATAATGATAAAGCAAGTCATTTTTTCTTCATCACCGTAACAATAATCACCAAAACCAAAATCGTAACCCAAAATGACGCTTATCGCTGGGTCAAGAGCGTTTATACAGCGCGCTAGCGCCGCCATTGAAAAAAACAAAGTGATAGCTTTTAGCAAAATAACAAAACGACAGGCTAAAAAATATTGTTTAAACGATAAAAAGTACCACAACGATTCTTCGGAGTGCACTAGAAGAACTCAATTCACAATTTTGTCTTTATTTAAGCACTATGATTTTTTTTCCAATGGCGGCGCTAGTGTACTGTATAAACCCTCTTAAGGCGATTCCCCCACCGAAAGTGGCGCCTTCAGAGGTTTTTATTTAATAAGTTGTTAAAAGAAAACTATTTTATTAAAACTTAACGTGGAATTTTTAGGGCCCATGGTCTAGTATTTTTAGAAGGTATCATTTTATTCCCTCGTAGTCATTCGTAGAAGTAGATAGCAAATGTGTCAAATAGGCCCCTTTTAGTAGTTTTGCTATCTACTTCTAGCAGCGACTACGAGAGAATGTAATGATACCGAATACTAGACTATGGGCCCTTAAAACTCCTCGTAAAGTATTATTAAAATTGAGTATTTTATAATACAATATTAAATAAAATTTACTTTCGGTCACAAGCGCCACTTTCGGTCATACAACCGGTCAACTGATGAGTACATAAAGTTTGATGTAAACTTACCAATTATTAAAGTTATACAATCGTCAGCTCGCTCTTGATACAGAAACTATACCATCTTAAATCGGTAACATACCAACATTTAGTATTTATGAAACATCTGCTAGGTACAATAAGATACAAAAACATACCTTGTAGCAGAATCAAAGTGGCAAAGGCAATACACAATAAAATGTGTAGTCTATCTAACATGTTCTAGCGTGGATATTTGCTAACACTTTACTGCAGAATAAAATCAGATCATTACTTGCAAACCTTTCACATACAAAGTCTTCTAAAAACGACAATTCTCCAGTTCTATTTTGTGAATTAGGTTCATTATGTTTCTCTACTATTTCAGTAAGTAAAGTCTTTGAATCATTAGTAGTAACTTTCTTCATAAAAGCGTATCTAAAATCTTCAAATGGCAGTGTATCAGCAATTTCCATCTTAGAAGACTTATCTAAATTAGAGCCAAGTAGCTCAATGAAGTCAGGTTTCTGTAAAGCATAAACAAAATATTTAGTACCTAAATAATAAAATATTAGTGTCAAGAATTTGTTTTTCAATATTTATTATAATACTAGCGACCCGCCCTCGCTTCGCTTCGGTTCCTTCCTTTTTGCTAAATGGTTAAATTTTACACTGTGCTAACCGGTGAGCGATTGGTCTGCTGGAATGCACCTACTATCACGCGGCATGACACTAGCGCCATATTGCGGAAATAAGTAGAGGGAAATTAATTCCTTTTTTATTAGTTTAAGAAGAAATTAATTATAACAACATTTAAAAGTTTCTGATAAATTAATAATAATATGTACTATATTGTTATTTCAAAAATAATTAATGGTGCGATTAACACAAAGATAAAATATTTGTGATTACCGTCATGGCGGATATTAAAGAACTCCTGAAGTTCTTGACAAAGTCTAAACTAAAAGCCGCGTCTGTCTCAAACTCAACAAAAACTACTGCACGGATTTTCATGCGGTTTTTATCAGTAAATAGAGTGATTCATGAGGAAGGATTAGAAATAAAATTTGTTAAGGTTTTGTGTAAATTGCTAGAAATATTACGTTATTATAACAAAAAGTAATTTTGGTTATGAGTTTATAATTTCAGACAATATTATGGATTCATGGCCAAAATTACTTTTTGTTATAATAACGTAATATTCTAGCAATTTATCGCGAATACAGACAGAAAGACGCGGTTAGAGGACTTTGTTTTATAATATTATGTAGTGATAACATACCTCTGCTAAACATGTGGCGATTATGTCCTTAGTCGATTTGCTCCCACTCTCAATAGTTTGAATATCTTTGTGACATGTCTTTATTTTATCTGTTTGAACACTAACAGGCGTCGACACACTTGCAACAGTTTGCATTTCCATATTTTTCGAAACTATGCCAACTGTCTGCGTCTCAATGTCCATTTTAACATCACTCGCTAATTCTGGAGTTTCATTGTCATCGACGTTAATAACTATAGCTTCTTTTGGCCCAGTTTGATCAAATGCTTTCTTCAAAGCATAATCCTTTAAAACCTTTTTAGCTATTTTTACTTTCGGTGCCTTTATACATAACCTATTCACTTCAAGTTCCGTCATTTTTGCGAGATCACCAATCGTAGTAAGTTTGCCTTCCAACTCTTTCAAAAATACCACTTTCATTGTTGGTGATGACAAGTCACTAGCGATAACATCAATGGGATCCATACACTCGATAAGTTCAGAGCACAGAGGATCAATGTCATTCAAATCACTATTCTTGAAAATCTCCACAGCTGGAGTTTCATCCAATGACATTGATTGCGTATCGTCCACGTCAGTTCGATCCAATTCGCTAAAACTTTCCACAGCTTTCGTAAGTACAGAGTCAAGCTTGAAAACATTATCCAACATTTTAGGTGATTTTGTCAACACTGTCTGTGTACGGGAATTTTGCCTTTCAAGGCGTTTTTGGGTAGAGTTCTGTGGGGACCTTATTCCACATGGTTCAATATATTTCTGGACTGCTACTGTAGTAGAAACGGGAGGATCGTGAAAACTCACTCTTTTTCTCTAGAACAGGAAAAAACAAATATTTAGCAAATTCAACATTAACAAGATGATTAAAATATCAGGAAAATGTTAAAATTTAACAATAATCACTTACTTTGCTAGCAGGTGTGATAGTTGCATCATCAGTAATTTCAATTAGTTTTCTTTTCAATATGGGACCCGAAGGACTGCAGTCAGTAGTTGGCAAGGACTTTTTGAACTTCAGGAAATTTTCAGAACCTTCATTTTCTTCAGAGTTTTCACTATTATCACCCACTGAGCTGTATAAAATTCTTAGATTTGTTCTAGCTGGCGTGGATGATGGGCTTACTTTTTTAGGTTCCTCTAGTTCAGACCTTTCATTATTAATAATGGTTTTTAACCTATCAGGAACACAGAGCCCCAACATTTGAGCTGCTCTCCTTCCAGAACGCATTTGCGGTTTGTTTTTCTTAAGGGAAAAAGATGAACTAGGACTACCGTTATTATTTATATTATTAGTTTCTTCCCTTGGAGGAGATAAATCCCTTTTATCTGGCGAAATTTTCTCTTCAGTAAAAATTTCTGGGGAATCGCATTTCTCAAATGGTTCGCCATTGCTCTGAACTGGCGACGTTAATTTTATGACAACATAATCACTAATAGCTTCTGGTGACGGAGACTTCTTATCTCTGACAGGACTCATTGTCTTTATTGGTGAGATTTCCAAAGTGTTATCAAGAAAATCTTTTTTCCTTTGTTCATCGTCTTTGAACGGCGAATACACAGTATCTACTTCTTTTTCAGCGTTAGAAGATACATCAAGTGATTCACAGATGGTTTTTGTAATGTCATTATCAGTATTTACCGTTTCTGGCTGTGCTACTGTGTTTTCTTCAGTATTTTCGCCAATGACTTCTTGCACATCGTTCAAATTAACATCGTTTTTCTTTATTGCGTTGTTTGTAATCTTATCATCATCGGGAAAGACATTAGGGTCTGTAGGTTCAGTGTCTGCATCTGCAATCTCTTGGGTTTCTAGTCCAACGCAAGTATCTTCTGTGTTTATTACAATCGGTGGCTCGTCATCATCATTGATTAAAATAACATCACTTGAATTATCCTTCAATTCTATTGATTTATCATCTATAGGTTCGGTGTCCATATTTTCTGTAGAATCCATATCAGATTTCTGAGAAACAGCTCTATTCTGAGGAAAGTCACTGTCATCTGCTTTCTCAAATATATCAGACTCCTGTTGCGTTGAGGATTTGTTATCCAATTCTATAACTGCTTGTGTCTGTTTTCCAGTAACATCGAAATTATTTTTAAATGATTTTAACGGAATTTTTTCCACAATCGCTGTTAGTTTTTTATTTGATTTTTTTGTGGACGTAGTAGATATTGTGGTGAAAGTTGAATCCTGCGAACTTTCTATTATATCTTCTGATAGAGGTATGTCTTCTTCTGTAACGTCAGAATAAGTTTGAGATTTCTCTTGGCTATCCTCGACTGTAACTAATTCACTGGTTGCGGATTCGTTGGAAGTTTGTTCCTTGTCTTTCTTCTTTGAATTTGAAGAGCTAGTTATAATATCCGTTTTAGATTTGTTTAGCTCTTCTGATAAGCTTTTACCCTGTGAATTATTCACGGAACTCAAATTTTTTCTGGTTACTCGTCGCCGTTCTGTATTTATTTTTAAGAAAGGGTGCCCTTTAACTGCGTCCACAAGTAAATCTTTTTCTATACGTCTTTTCCCGCTTTTTTTGACAGAAGATTTATGATTAGCACTTTCGAGCTTTTTAGTTGATTTGGGAGTTTTCATACTTTCATTAATTTCCTTTTCTCCTGCATTTTTTTCATTTGTTACCAATTCTGATTTTGCACTAAAAGCTATTTCTTCGTTCTCTTGTTTATTTTCATCAGTTTTATTTTTTTCAACTTTGATTGAAACTTCCATTTCACTACTTTTTTCAGAAGTATCGTCTTTTTCGATTGGTAAAGCCTTTTTCACTTTGTCTTTTGTGTTGTCTACTACTTTTTTATCAATTACTTCTAAATCGTCTCCAACAAAATCATTTGAAGATTTTGTTAGACCTTCACTTTGTTTATCACTATTTATGTTATTACACTGATCTTCATCAACTTCATTGGATGTTTTTTCCAAAACTGATTGTGGTAAAGTTTTTTCGAGAGTTGGTTCATTGAATAAATTTGTTTCAGGTTGCGAATCACTTTGACTTGCCGACCGACGGTTACGTTTTAAAGCAATCAGTTCTACATTATCGAATTTTTTTGGCTTCCTTTTAACTCGAGACGGTCTATCGACGCTTACTTTGGGTGGGGCAGAGTTGATAATATTCGGAGTATTATTTACCTTTGATGTAGGAGTTTTTGGAATATTCTCAATTTGTGTTAAACTTTCGGATAAATCCTTGTCTTTCTGAACTCCAGATTTTTCAATCAAATTCCTTACATTTCTGAATACCCTGTCTTTTAGTGCTATTCGGGGAGACTTTGGATCCTTTGGAGAAGACAGTGGTTTCAATGAATCTAAGCTTACAGTAGTAGCTTTGACTGTACTATCTTCAACAGACTCTTTCTTAACATTATCCGAGAATATGTTTTCTATTATTTTGGGAACAACATCTGAACTTGGAATATTTTTAAGAATGTTTGTAACATCTTCTACATTGGATGATTTACTAACTGATGTAGACTTGCTACTAGTGGATGACGAATCTTGTGAGTCAGTTTTCCAAGTTGTTAGTTTAAATTCATCTTGTGATTGCGATAAATCTTGGTACAATGCTGGAATATCTTCTCTTTTACGTTGTAACTTTTCTTTTTGGTTTTCAGTTAGTTTTCTAGGATTAAATTTCCAATTTGATTTCACTACAAGATATTCTTCACCATTTTCTACAACTGTATTTATAATACTTGCCTCTTTTTTCTTAGCCTGTCTCGTAATTATTTTAACATCTGGAGTAGTGAAATTGTTTTCATTATGTGTTTTTTCAGTAGTTGTATTTACAGGCTCTACATTGCATTCTATATTAGCAATAGCAGTTTTGATTTGATCGAATGGAGCTACAGGATTATCTCCATTCATATTCAATAGACATGTTTTCAGAGTAGCTAATAAACTCTTTTTAAGAGAATCATGGTTATTTAGTAATTGTGATAGTTTTAATAATTCATCGCTTATTATAGTAATACAATATAGTTTTTTTGATTGATGAAAAAATGCATCTAATTGGGAAAGTAGAGTTTCCAATGGCAGTGCGTGTTTTTCCTGAAAAAAAGGTTAAATACAATAAAGCATACAAATGTAAATGCAAATATGTAAATGTTATACATATAAGTACTGAAACTAAGTACTTAAATACTTAGTTTCAGATATTATTAGTCTTACATCCGTATTCAGAAACAACACTCAAACCACAAGACAAGAGGTCAGAGTGTAAGTTGTTAAATAAATGTTGTACAAACGTTACTATCGCGTTCGAGTAAAGAATTTGATAAACTTTAATCCTATGACAAAAAAATCTTAACGCAAACGCGATAGTAACGTTTGGACATTGGAAAACTTGCACTCAAACTTCAGTTTTCAATGGTGTATTTCACCTAATGACTTACCAATATTTTTTTTTCTTGGATCTCTTTTATAATTAACTTAATAATATTTTTGACACATCTCATTGCATTTTTCTCAAGTTTAATTTTATCCATCTCTTTTATTTTACTCAGAGCACTGGCAATTGTATCTGCTAATAACTTGCAGATACTTTCTATTTGTTTGTAATCTTCTACTCGGTTGGTGACTGCCATTAGCAGCTCTACTGTTTTTTCATAATCTTAAATAACAATTTGAAGTATATTAATTTCAAAGCTTTACACACCAAATAAGTTATTTTACTTGTCAGAGAGCAACATCATATTACTAAAGAAGTCATCATACATTTATCAAAGTAGCATGCTACCCAAGTTGCCACAGTTGAATAATATATGTGCAACTAAAAACATAATGGTATCTACTTTATTACTTTATAAATAGATCATTATGTATTTATATAAAATTTGGATTGCTGATCAAGACAAAACTATTACATCGGAAGCGTGAAAGTATTGCTAGACATTATTAATAAGGAAACATACAAAATACATAAAAATATAACCGAACAATGTAATAACTTTGTCAAAAAGATCATTTCTGTCTCAGTGTTTTTACAATGCTCAATAGATAAATCCTACTGACATCAAGATTACAATGAGAGGGTCTTGGGCTGAGTCAAGCAAGACTACTTATGATAGAATGACTTATGTATGCCTTTTCTAATCATTTGCTGCTCACATTTATAAAGAAAACTTTTAATAAACTAAGATATACATACCGCAATCGTTCACCGTATGATTTAGAATCACCAGTGTGCCACTAATTTTGAAGAGCAAATTTAAGTTTGTCACGCCACTAGACCAAAGAAAGGCGTCGATACCCTTACTGACTTTAGCATTAAGTACCAAATAATAACTCTCAAATAATTTGAACCATAAAAATGCAGAATATGACATATATAGATATATCTAAAAGAAAGACAAAATTTATTAGTTATTTGTGTTTAATATAAATAAAAATAGTCCGATTAACAAATTGCTCAAAAGAGGGTATAGAGTGCGTGCCTCGGCGATTTCTTCAGAAACTTATTCAGGGTGCTTATAGGGAGAAAACATACTAAATAGACGAATACCGCTAGAGTTTTAGGTTTCAAAAATATTAAAGTTTGTTTTTTTTTCGTATATAGTTTCTGCACCATTAACTAAGACTAATACATGAATTTGTGTCATTTTGGGTGGATGCATAAGAGACAATTTAGGTTTTTGTCTTTTTTAACACTATCAATCGAAAAGAAAATTAAAGTTGAAAATTTTACTTTCATGATGATTACGAAGTCATAACCGATGTACATGAGCTTTTTGTGTCATCTTTGTCCACGGGAACACTGTTATTTAACTATTACCTAAAACGTTGCCTCAGTACCTCCAAAAGAATATTACAATTGATTAAATAAGTGTTAAATGTTTTAGATCAATGGTATCTATTGTACAAAATGTTTTGTGCCGAATTCATCAATGGCATTTTCAGCTTTTTTATTTTTTCTTTGCAACACCCTGTAAAAGTCACAAAAGAAAATTCAAGTTATTAGAGTTTGTGTCTCTCATTGATATATCAAAACAAAGTTTAGATGCGTTATGCGCCAACATCATGCAATTTAAAACAGCGACAGGTACTGCAGATACACACATTGACATATTACATCAATAGTGGGACAAAAATGAACGCCACCATACGGAATCCCTGTCGTTAGAAAGAGATAAACAGACAACATAAGTTTCGTCTGATACGCTGCATGCTCATTGGCGCGTCTCGCTGTTTGTAAAAAAATGGCCGATTAGAGTAATACAAAATACGAAAATACATTTTACGGTTAAATACAGTACTTACGTGTGAAATAAATCAATTTTCCGATCTCTGACTGTTGCTGTATAATTTGCACATCGTTTATAGACGCAGGAAGGCATTTTTGATCAGGATGTCACGGTTTTTTAGTGTCTGTCTGGCGAGAGTGATGTGTGTTTACGTGTCACGAGCCTGTGTCTGACTAATTGAAAGTCGGGCAATTACCTTACTTTCGTCTTGCCATTGTGGAGTGCGGGTAACGCATCTAAACTTTGTTTTGATATATCAATGGTGTCTCTACTATTATTATGGGGTAACGAAACATTATTCACAATTTGTGTCGTTTTTATCAATGGAATCTTATATCAGATACAGTTGAAGTTAAAGTTACCGTTACCTACTATAAGTCAGTTTGCACTGGACGAAAATGACACAAATTAGGTTTGTACACTACTCAGGGGCCGTATTATGACCTCTTATTTCCTGGCAGTTTTCTGACTGGCTATCAATCTATCTCTTTTATTTGCTATACAACGAGAAAGAGATGTAACTATAGCAATTCATAAACCTGGCAAGTTTTAAGAGGTTGTAATACCCCCCCAGGCTATCTTAAATACAATACCATTGAGTTTTTTAACTTTTAATCAATTTTGTCAGTTTTGTGTTCAATTATTTATATCGACGACAAATAATCGAATTTCTAAAGATGCATCAGCTAGATGTGACACAAAACGCAAAAATAAACGTTTTATATGCAAGTCTATCGACAGACAAGATTTCATAAACTTTAGAATTTTTTAAGGTTATACCCTCAAAATAACGTATTGGTATCGGTCTAAAAAGTCCTTACGTCTAGGAGGCGAGGCGGAGGGAGGAGGGGGGACAAAGGTCCCAATTTTAGGTTTTTCACCCATATCTTGCGTTGAGGGAAAAATGTTGTAGAATGAAATGAAAGCTTATAAAATTCTCTATGTATACACTGTGACCTGTGTTCGTATTTCCAACCGTTTTTGGGCTACTCGCTCAGGAAATGTGAAAATTTGGATGATGGGCAAGATGGCCAAAGGAGTTGTTCTACCTACACACCCTCTACCAACGAATGATATATTATCATTAGACAAATATTTACTGCAAACAAACTTTATATCAGTTGTTAGTATTTTTGGAGTTAAAGGTCAATTAGCTTCCGCACGCGTCTTTGTCCTCGTGGACCCTAGGGAACCTTTGATCAGAATAAAAAGTATTCTATGTTTTAATTCAGGTTATAAACTATATGTATGAAATAAAACACTTTTAACGGATACTAGCGCGGTTTTATTGAAAGTACTTTGGTAATTAGTTGGTATTTGGTTTGATTTTTGATTTTCCCGACGTTTCGGCACCTTTGCAGCTGCCGTGGTCACGGGGGACTGAAGCTACTTGTGAGCCTACCCTCAAGCGATGAATTTTTTAGAACGTTCAGAAATTAAAATTTATCAAATTTAATTAGTTTAATTTTGGTTTGGTTTTAATTTAATTTTATATGTTAAAAAGAGAGAATCTACTGAAACTACTACCATTTCAAAAAATTGGGAGGCCCCTCCAAGAAAGAAATGGCGAAAGAAAACTTGGAGAGGAAGGCCGACCTCCGTCTTTTATATTAATTAATTTATTTGCAAAAGGAACTAACCGTATCATTAGATCTTACAGTGTGTGTTTGGGGCTTTAGCTTGTGAATGATGGGGTCCCAAGCTGGTGGAATTTTCCAACCATCATCTCTATTGAAATTAGGATATTTATTTATTTCGATAGCCTCGCGGAGCATTCTCGGAATGAATCTACGTTCCCTAGCAAGGATTTGGGGTTTGTCAAATCTAATATAATGGTTGGGCCCCTCAAAGGCGTGTTCACTCACTGCAGACTTGTTATCGCGTCTATGTTTCATGTCAGCTACATGTTCTTTAACCCGGGTCCCTATGCTTCTCTTTGTTTGCCCGATGTAGGAGAGCCCACAGTCACAATCTAGTTTGTAGACGCCTGCGGCTTGAAGGGGGATATTACACTTGACAGGTCGTAAGAATTGGTTGATCTTCTTCGGCGGCTTGAAGTAAGTTTTGATTGACGCTCGCTTCAGAATGTTTCCAATCTTGTCAGTGACACCCTTCAAGTATGGTAGGATGGCAGGTTGACGCTCTACTGTGGCTGTTTTGGTGCGTTTTCTGTGACGAAGGCGTGGTACTTGCAACTTGTTGTTACGTAGTACTTGCTTGACGTGCTGAAGCTCAGCAGTCAGGTGTTGTTTGTCACAGATGCCGCGGGCTCTCTGAAACAAAGATTTCCCTACGGTAGCTAACTGTATAGGATGATGGTGAGAGTCACCATTAAGGTATCTGTCTGTATGGGTTGCTTTACGATACACTGTATGGCTCAAGGTTTGGTTCGGATTCCTGATAATGAGAATGTCTAGGAAAGCTAGCTTAATATCATCAGGAAAAAGCTAGTTGATAATAACATGCCAATTGAATATGCAGAACTACTAGAATTATGCCTAACATCTGGCTATCTGTTATGGAACGAGGAGTTCTACGTGCAAGTGGATGGCATAGCAATGGGCTCTCCTGTATCCCCCATTGTTGCTGACATTTTCATGGAGGATTTTGAGGAGAAAGCACTAGCCACAGCACCAGTGACTCCCCGGTTCTACAAACGGTACGTAGATGACACTTTCACAATACTACCTAGAGACAGTGTCCCTGCATTTCTTAACCATCTTAACTCCATAAACCCCAACATACAATTTACTATGGAGTTAGAGGCAGATAATAAACTAGCTTTCCTAGACATTCTCATTATCAGGAATCCGAACCAAACCTTGAGCCATACAGTGTATCGTAAAGCAACCCATACAGACAGATACCTTAATGGTGACTCTCACCATCATCCTATACAGTTAGCTACCGTAGGGAAATCTTTGTTTCAGAGAGCCCGCGGCATCTGTGACAAACAACACCTGACTGCTGAGCTTCAGCACGTCAAGCAAGTACTACGTAACAACAAGTTGCAAGTACCACGCCTTCGTCACAGAAAACGCACCAAAACAGCCACAGTAGAGCGTCAACCTGCCATCCTACCATACTTGAAGGGTGTCACTGACAAGATTGGAAACATTCTGAAGCGAGTAGAGATGGGCATCTACCCGGTAAATACCGGGTAAATACCCAAAGTACCCAAAATCAAGGTATTTACCCAGGTAAATACCCAAAGGATGGGTATTTACTTTCCAACTATTTTTTAAGTCTCTTAATAGTCTCTTATACTGTTTAAATGCTGCTTGATCTGTCATGGAGGTGTAGAGCGTCTGGAATGTTTGCTAAAAACAAGTCCAACGGCTTTTTTACTCTGTAATGCGATTAGTTTGCCCATGTCAACCAGTAGTTGACACGAGTTTGTGTACCTACATGAAATGCCCGTGTCAACTACTGGTTGACATGGGCTAGCGCGTGAGAGAGTCCGCGATTTATTGAACTATACTTATCTCTTTTACTCTTAGGGACATTTCTGAACGTTTGTCTCGTTATTCTGTGAAATTTGCTGGCTGTACAATCCATAAACAGCATTAGGTCTCTGAGAGAAAAAAATGACAGTTCGTATTGAACGTGGTGGTCTGTCGAAAAGTGTATTGTGTTTTCTGTGTTTTGAGTGATTTTGGTATTTTGTATAGACAAGTGTATGTTTTTATTTTTTAACATAATCTTTATTATCTTATTCACTTCTCAAGCTTACGCGCTCACTAGACATGAAATAAACGAGGCGTGCCGTGCGCGCCACGTGCGTAACGTGCCGTGCACGGCAGCTGCAAAGGTGCCGAAACGTCGGGAAAATCAAAAATCAAACCAAATACCAACTAATTACCAAAGTACTTTCAATAAAACCGCGCTAGTATCCGTTAAAAGTGTTTTACTTTATTATCTTATTGACGTATTTTAAAATAAAAAACCATAGGTTATCGCTTTAATTTTTTGGTACGAATTTTTAAATAAAAGTGCGCTTTGAAACGCGCTATCTCAATGTTTACCTCATCGTAATACTTCACCGGAATTGCATTTTGAAAAACAAAAGACTTAGTGGAGCCGGAAATCGCATATTTTCATTAAAATTATGCACGTGATGAAAGCGTGATTCTTTTACCATTCGTAAGTTACACTACAGTTATCGTTTTAAGATGTGGATACTAGCTGGATTTGACCCCTAACAGATTATAGAGGTAAAATTGTTCATCACGGACCTATCATTTCGCCGCACATGATGTTTGGCGTAATAACTGCAAATTTACAGCTACTAGGGCAAGTATTGTATCATTTTCGGATAAATAAAAGACGGCCAATAGAATTCTGAAAAAAAAAAACCTTTACATACTAGAAAATAAATAACCGTAATTCCGAACCCCAAAAATCGAAAATTTATTTTCGAATCGATAGTTATTAACAAAAAAATATTTTCCAGTGACGATAAATTTGAAACGAGTACAGATATCGGCTTTAAAAAAGTATGATTAGAAAGCCACATTAATACAGATTTGAAAAATATAAGTTTAATTGGAACAGTGTCATAAAAAATACGTTTAAAAATATTATACACAGCGCGGCAATTACATAAAAAAATCTTAAAAATGCGTTCTATTAAAGGCCGTTACAGTTATTTCTGTGATACCAGCACTAAATTTTTATATGTTGTTTAGCATTTTATTTTCTCTTAAAATCTTTTTTCTCTTCACAGGTGTTCGGGAGACCACCTGTGAAGTGTTTTGTTCCGGAGATATGACGTCATCAAAATGGCGACGGACGTATTTTAAAAAAGCCCTGATAATTATGATTCTATGAATCCGGTGTCAGATTAAAGGGAATTAAGTGTTCTATAATGTTATAATACAAAACATAAGCTGAGTAGTACAGTTACGAAAATATATTAAATTGTAGGGAAATTCAATTTTGAAAAACTTCATTTTTTTTAATTTTTTTTAAATTACCGTAAATAATAAACTGATAATTTTAGTGCAAACAAAAAATATGTTTATGAATTCTATTTAATGCATATTTGAAAAAATATAATTTTACAAACAAACAATACATAGCGAAAAAAAATTTAAACGTCGCGCGCCGTCTATTTCCTATATAAAAGATTTTTTGTATTAAGTATAACAATATGGCTACCCAATGAAAGCTAATAAATAGCTGTTTCCAAATATAAAAACATTATAATACTTTAATGTTATTGTTTTGAAGAAAATAAAAAAAACGAAAACTAAATTATTTGAAAAACCAAAAAAGGCCACTTAAAATCAACACAAAAAAGGCAAAAATCGCAAGCGTGTTATGTCCCTCGAAAGTAGTTTATACCGAAGTATGCAGCTCTGCAACACTGTGCTGCTCGAAAAACTTACCATTTTTTTCAGTTTCTTCAAAAAAACTATATTAACGAAGCGTTTTTCAAGTTACTTGGTCCTATACTTTTGTAAAGCCTACTTAATTTACTTATAAGAAATATTGAAATAAAAGGATATTATTTAAAAAAAAATCTCTAATTATTGTTTGTAAAGGTTGTTGAAAAATATTTATTTTTTAATCTGCATTAAATGGAATTTATCACCATATTTTTTGTTTGCACTAAAATTATCAGTTTAATATTTACGATAATTTTAAATAAAATAAAAAATGGGGAAATTTTAAAGATTGAATTTCCATATAGTTAAATATATTTTCGTAACTGTACTACTCAGCTTATGTTTTGTATTATAACATTTTAGAACACTTAATTACCTTTAATCTGACACCTCATAGTGCCCCATACATGTATATAGGATTCATAGAATCATAATTATCAATTTTTTTCCAAAATACGTTCGTCGTCATTTTGATGACGTTATGTCTCTGGAACAAGGCACTTCACAGGTGGATTCCCGACGGTTTTAAGAGAAAATAAAATGTTAAACAACATATTATTATAAGAATTTGGTGCTGGTATCACAGAGATAACTGTACCGGCCTTTAACAGAACGCATTTTTATGATTTTTTTATGTAATTACCGCACTGTGTATAATATTTTTGAACGCGTTTTTTTATCAAACTGTTCCAATGAAACTTATATTTTTTAAATCTGTATTAATGTGGCTTTCTAATCATATTTTTTAATGCCAATATTTGTACTTTTTTCTTTCAGCAACCAGTAATCAGTACTATTCAGTACTCATTTGAATCTCTCTCAAATGTAAAAAATCACTTCTGCTGCCTAAACTACTGAACCGATTTTGATGATTGAGGTGTCATTGGAAAGGGGGTGATGTGTAGATGTGTTTTCATATGTCAGTTTTTATACCCTTCCTATTTAGCTTCGTAAAAAGACAAAACGGAATAATACGGAATAAAACGTCCTCTATATCGAATTTGACCTCTAAAGTACGTTAGGGGTCAAATCCAGATAGCCTCCACATCTAAAAATAATATAATATAATAACAGTGGTGTCCCCTAAGCATGGTAAAAATTCATCATCTTTCATCACAATGCGCACAATTTTATCGATTTCCGGCCCAACTTACTGCATTCTATAGCTGTATTCCTACTTATCATAAAAACACAACACTTGATAGTGTTACATATCGAGTTGAGTCGCAATGAACGCTTTAACGGGAACCGAGCCGCCTGGTGGCGAGGGGCCGGCAAGGGTGGAAAATTGACGGGCAAAGCTCGAGTGATTACGACGGGCGCCCGGGGCAACCGAGCGGTTGGGGCATATTTTGAAAAGACTGTTTTACAACAATACCGCTATAATAATTTATGACTGTTCGTAACTACTACAATATCCATTTTTTATTTAATTATGTTGTAAAGTAATTCAATTCATAATATAACTAACTAAATTATTATTTTTTAATTTATTTTTGTTATAGAACACAACTAACCAAATAGTCGGAAATGATCATCTCATGAATCACCTCACTAGTTTAGTCAATAATCAAGATAATATATTTTTTTTGTACCTAAACATAAAACTAAACTTAAATGAATAGAAAGAAAGAAAAAAAGAGAAAATACTACTAAACCACATCGTGCTTATTGTTTTTACCCATGCTTTTGGGTATTTACCCGGTAAATACCCGGTATATACCCAAATTGGGTATTTACCCAGTAAATACATCCATTTTTATTTAATTATGTTGTAAAGTAATTCAATTCATAATATAACTAACTAAATTATTATTTTTTAATTTATTTTTGTTATAGAACACAACTAACCAAATAGTCGGAAATGATCATCTCATGAATCACCTCACTAGTTTAGTCAATAATCAAGATAATATATTTTTTTTGTACCTAAACATAAAACTAAACTTAAATGAATAGAAAGAAAGAAAAAAAGAGAAAATACTACTAAACCACATCGTGCTTATTGTTTTTACCCATGCTTTTGGGTATTTACCCGGTAAATACCCGGTATATACCCAAATTGGGTATTTACCCAGTAAATACCCATCGGGTATTTACCCACCGCCCATCTCTAGAAGCGAGCGTCAATCAAAACTTACTTCAAGCCGCCGAAGAAGATCAACCAATTCTTACGACCTGTCAAGTGTAATATCCCCCTTCAAGCCGCAGGCGTCTACAAACTAGATTGTGACTGTGGGCTCTCCTACATCGGGCAAACAAAGAGAAGCATAGGGACCCGGGTTAAAGAACATGTAGCTGACATGAAACATAGGCGCGATAACAAGTCTGCAGTGAGTGAACACGCCTTTGAGGGGCCCAACCATTATATTAGATTTGACAAACCCCAAATCCTTGCTAGGGAACGTAGATTCATTCCTAGAATGCTCCGCGAGGCTATCGAAATAAATAAATATCCTAATTTCAATAGAGATGATGGTTGGAAAATTCCACCAGCTTGGGACCCCATCATTCACAAGCTAAAGCCCCAAACACACACTGTAAGATCTAATGATACGGTTAGTTCCTTTTGCAAATAAATTAATTAATATAAAAGACAGAGGTCGGCCTTCCTCTCCAAGTTTTCTTTCGCCATTTCTTTCTTGGAGGGGCCTCCCAATTTTTTGAAATGGTAGTAGTTTCAGTAGATTCTCTCTTTTTAACATATAAAATTAAATTAAAACCAAACCAAAATTAAACTAATTAAATTTGATAAATTTTAATTTCTGAACGTTCTAAAAAATTCATCGCTTGAGGGTAGGCTCACAAGTAGCTTCAGTCCCCCGTGACCACGGCAGCTGCAAAGGTGCCGAAACGTCGGGAAAATCAAAAATCAAACCAAATACCAACTAATTACCAAAGTACTTTCAATAAAACCGCAATAGTATCCGTTAAAAGTGTTTTATTTCATGTCTAGTGAGCGCGTAAGCTTGAGAAGTGAATATAACTATATGTATGCTAAATTTAATCTAAATCCATTCAGCCGTTCTTGAGTTATAAGTTGTGTAAATAACCTGACTTTGTTTCATAAGGCTCTCAATATTTGTCTAAAAAGGAGTTGTAAAATTCACTTTTCCGGAGTGTGTAGCTCGAAAATTATTTGGAAATAGGAAAAAGTGAATAGAATCGAAGTTATAGAAAATTTGATAAGCTTTCATTTCATTATCGAACATTTTTCGCTACAACGCGTTATTTTTGAGATATTGGTGAAAAACCTAAAATTGGGACCTTTGTCCCCCCTCCCCTCCCTCCGCCTCACCTCTTGACGTCAGGACTTTTAGTATATTTTCTCCCTAAGCACCCTGAATACATTTCTGAAGAAATCGCTTAGGTTCACCCTCACGCACTCTACAACTTCTTATTGATTGGCCTAAAAGCATTCATTCTAATAAATTACTGACACATACATCAGTGATGGTACTGTGTGGCTGTAAAGGCCACATGAAGATGCATTCCAAATCTTCAACGCTGTCTTGTGGCAAATCAATCAGTGTTTCAGAAAAAGCCATCCAAAAAAAGGACAAACTATCTTCAGAAAAGTTTGAAAACACCCAGTCTATTACATTGCGTGGTGTACAAATTTCAGAGTCCAGAACATAGTTTGTAATTAACTTTAATTTTGATATCACATCTTCGATACGCTGACTGAAATAAGAAATATAATTTTACATATTGCTAATAAGGGAAGTCTAGGGTTCAGTGCCAAGATGTACTTTTAGAACAGATATTTTTTGATCTGCCATTAAACTAAATGGTTAGCAAAAAAAACAGCAGTTTAATTATTTGCCCAACAAACATTTGGTTCGCATTAAACTAAAATCAGGCAGCAAACCTTGATCTACAAACAATCTTAAAAACGTCAGCAATTTAATAAACAGTTAGAGAGCAAAATATTGTAATTGGTCAGCATGATATGATATTGATCAGCAACATTTGAAAATAGGTTAGCTGTTAAAGCTGACGGGAGGGGCAGGGGAGGGGATGGGGTACGGGTTGGGGGAAGGGGCGAGGGTAAGGGTAAGGGAGGGAGAAGGGATGGGGACGGGGAAGGGGAGGAGGATGGGGACCCCTACTCATTCCAAAGGTGATGTCCAAAAATGTATGAGGTCTGGGTCACGTCTTTGTACAGTATACCAAAAAATAGATAAAGACACGATGAACCGTTTCTAATTATTCAATTTCTTTAAAATCGCTTTGTTTTCTGGAAGGAACATAAATCATTGAATTGCTCACCAAAATTTTATCAACTGTAGAATTGAATGCAACTTAATAAAAAAATTGAGCAGTTCAGTCCAGCCAGTATAACATTAATTGCCGATTGATTTAGAAATATTTGCTAGCCAAAAGTTACTGACCAGCTAACCACTTTGGGTTGGGGTGGGATAGATTTGTCGGCTCACCAAAACACGATATTTTGCTAACCATTAAACCACACCCATATAGTACCTAATACTTGTTCACACCAAAACATTCTCTCAACTCAATTCCAGTAAAAATCCTTATCCTTACTTCCTAACTAATATTATAAATGCGATTGTCAGTTTGTTTTTTTGTTTGTTTGTGTGGTACGCCTTCTCGTCTTAACTACTGAACCGATCATCATGAAATTTTGCAGACACGTTGTACCCCTAAACAGAGAAGAACATAGGGTACAGCTCGCGTAATATAACTTGAACCAAACCATAGACAATATGGCTTGCACACTAAACATTTTTGTACCTAAAATTGCTACAAGTTATTGCGCGAACTGTACCATTCATCCCGAAAAATAACTTTTCCCGAGGGATAGAGAAATCACTTTCCACGCAGTCGGGCGGTCGCTAGTTTATAATAAAGATTAATTAAATAAACTTAAAAAATATTTTTACATTTCTCATGCAGATACGATTTTTCATCAATTTTATTAAAGTTTCAGTTACCTCCTATAGTAAATAGTCAGCGAGGGCCTCATTACCAGAGAGATAATTTTGTGCATTGGCTCCTCTTTCTCACCATTACTCTTCAACAGTGCCTTAATTTTTTCATTTCCAAACAATGACGTCACCAAATTAAAAATAAGTTCTGTCCTGTTATCATCTGTGGGTTCATGCTGAAAATTTTACATTAGAGATTATTATGAGAGGAGCTCGATAGCGCAATAGTTTAGCGTCTGGCTCAGCGATTGCGGAGGTAAGGCAACTTTCACAAGGGTCGATCGTGGGATGGATGTCCAAAAATGTATTAGCTCGAGCTCCACCGTGCTTCGGAAGGCAGGTTAAGCCGTTGGTCCCGGGTGCATTTGCAGTCGCTAACACCCACGAATGCACATTGGGCCCGCGTGGTGGGTTATGGCCCATCCTCCTTATCCACCCATAAGGAAGGCCTGTGCCCCAGCAGTGTGGACATTAAAAATGGCTGATGGTCAGTATAACTGTTAACAAAATTAATCTACAAATTCTTAAAATAAAATTTTATACCTCGTCCATAGTCACCAATATACACAATAGTTCATGAAATAAGTCTTTCCTGATATTATTATCTGGCAGCTCACTAACAACTATCACAAACGATTTCCAGGCGCAAGTGATCTGCTGATGACTGACTCCAATATTTTCAGTACTGAGGGATAATATCACTTTGAGAGAAAATATCCAATCATTCCAGTAGTCTACCAAAACCTTTTTGGTTACTATTCTTTGACTTAATTTCGGGAAATCGACACAACCAGTACAGTCTAAATGCCCAGCAATTTCAATGAATGCTTCAACCGCTTTTTTCTTTGTATTTTCAGTTAGCAAACAAGGCACAAGGGACTGTTTATTAACACGAGCATGTTGACCGAAACAAAAGTGTAAAAACGATATTAGTATCGGATCTAAAAACTTGTCTATCCTATTCTGGAAGCTTCTTATTAAATGCCACCATGTGTTCAGTTTGGCTAGAGCTGTCTCTTCTACTTTAGCATTATTAGACTTTAGTGGGACTATCAGCAATTTCACCATTTTATTGATGTTTGTTTCATTTGTCTCTCTGTGAAAACTTTCAATCAAAACATCCCAACATTGAAAAGCTCTGCATCTATTTGTTACATCCATTTTAAAAGCTATCTCGACAACTGGCAACATTGCATTGATCGGACTTCCTCCGGGGCTGTTATTTCGTGTTATTTGATTCTTAAGTAATTTTATGAAAACTATCCATAATCTATGCCAAGTTTTGCTTCCTTTCTCTAACATGTTTTTCATTAAAAAGGGGTACCTAAAAAATAAAATAACGAGATGACACAAAATGTATGCTACTTGTTGGCACCGCTGCTGCTATTAACCACCGATTTTCCCATTTTTATTAAATTATATATAAAAATGGTTAATACTAATAAATAATTATTTTTTATGGAAGTTGGACAGTAAACTAATTTAAAATTGAAGAAAACCAAAATGTATTGGAAGAAAAATTCGCTGCCAACATCCAAAAATTGATTGCAAACAACAAAATGACAGGTCTACATCTACACTAGCGCCAAGTGGTGAATGATTTGTGAATCAGCCAAATTATCCTGGCATTATTATAAGTTAATGTATGATAAATTGATAATCCCATAGGTATTTACTATTACTAATATTTCAATTTAAAAGTCAACTTACTTTTTGGGGTTGTAAATACTTTCCAAAACACATTGCCAATTTGCATCATTTGAACAATCAATACCGACTAATCTTTCTGCAAGTGCTTCTAAAGTTTGTAAGGGCTCCGAACTAAGAGCTTCATTCTGAATACAATGCACTAAAGTGGGTACAACTTTTGAGAATAAAACTTTTAGACTAGCTTTTAAAAATATGGTTGTCTGCTCCGTTGGTAACACTTGTAATATTTTGTGTAATAATTTACAAGCCTGAAAATGTAAAAAAATACATTTACTCAAAAAAGCATATATATATGGTATATAGTCTATATTTTGACAACCTTCTTTGAGCAAAGTGGAGGTTGCTGCGCTCTTCCGATGGTGACGCAGCAAAGTTGTATGGGATTTCATTATTGCAGAGTTTTAGCCACCAGCAATTTCCTTTGAGAATCAATTATTGTCGAGTTTGTTTCAAACCTAACTATAGGTGAAAAATACTACCTACATTGTACCCCGCGCAGATAAAGAATGGGATTAGAAAAGGCGTCGATCATATTCACTCCTCGCTCGCACACTAAACGCCACACCTATCGCTCTCTCAGTCACACTCGTTGTGGTAAGCGCGGTGGCCGGTAAGCCGCCATTTTCAATCCTATTCTTTATCTGTGCGCGGGTGTCTGCGGGAGAAAACCCTATTACACTGGTGATGTTTTAGTATTTTTATATAAAAATAGTATAGAAAATTATAAAAAACTCGCACTTGACCGTTTTTTGACCTTCCATTAAATACATCTTATCTACTTCCGGAGTATCTAAGGGGGTCAAAAAAAAATTTTTGGCTCCGACGCACCGTTTCTGAGATATTTTTAACACGTTTTTATTAGGTTGCTTTTTCGTTTGTGTGTTCGTTCGTTCTTGTGTTTCTCCACAAAGTTTGCGAACGATTTTATACTAGCTCCCCGATGAGCTAGAGACTTGAAACTTTAAACATAGGTCAGAAATGGAAGGCAATGCAATATTATGGTGTAATTGAGCTGATCTGATGATGAAGCCAGAAGAAGGCCACAGGAACTCTATGATGAAACCATACAACCCCATTGTGTTTGGGCTCGTCAGAACCGTCTTGACAAGTACTCTAATGGGAGACGAGGTCCAGGGTCTGATGATGAAGCTGGAAGGCCATGCCATAGGAACTCAATATTGAAACCGTGCAACCCCATCGAATTTGGGCTCGTTTGAATCGTCTTGACGAGTTCTATGTTGGGAAATAGTTTCCAGGGTCTGATGATGGAGCCGGACGAAGGACACAGGAACCCTTTAATAAAATCATGCTACCCCATCGAGATTGGGCTTTTTACTAGTCCGTTTTAATGTTTTTAGTCCGATTTTTTTTTAATAATTTAGTCTGTTTTTAAAACGTGTTTTATAAATAATAATTGTTGATTTTAGTAGCTGTCCAACTTGTTCATAAATGATAATAAAACCAACATTTTTGTTTTTTAAATGCTAGCCAATTAAACATGAAATGAGTATGAAAAAAATCGTTAAGCGGTTAACAGAATACATCTACCTACTAAGTTTCAACTGTATAATATAAGATCAAACAAACTTCTAGAAGTGAAGTTCGATCGATATTATATGAGTCGCTTTATACGAAAGATAGATACTTTCGGAATAAAATGGCTGTGACATACGGACGAAGGGTTCTATACCAATTACCATAATATACAACATTGTTGTATGGGAGAGTGGTGGTCTGCTGTGCAAGTAATATAGTATTTTACCCTTTGTGTATGGAACCCTAAAAATACAATTGAAACATTATCAAGACGTAAAACAGTTAAGGGCTGTTAGTGTTAGCAAACCAAAGGAAAGCAGTTCAAGGGACACATCAAATAGTATAAAAACTTAATATTTTTTTATAAATTCACTTACCATACATCTTATATCCAGGTTTATCCTGTCAAGACAATACGAATTGAAAACTTCTGTCACTTCCTCTCCGTGCAAAGTTGCTAAATCGATAAGGACATTGTCAGGATATGATAGGACTGTTTCAAAGGATAACATTTGCAGTGTTTCCATTCTACTCAATAGAGATATTGTCTTTAAGATATTTAGAACTTCTAATAATGATGGCAAAAGATTTGAAGGTGTTGAGTAATCCCCAGCCTAAAAAAACAGATTATAAAATATGTAATTTAGAATAACATAATGCTCAGTGCTCAGCCTCAGATGTACCTCAAAAAGTTAAGAATTATTTGGTGTTAAATTTTGCATTTAATGATAAGTAGTTTTAGCCAGCGAATTAAAATCTATTGAAATGTAATTTCAAACAAATATTGCTTAAAAATGGCACCATGGGGCAAAAAAATTACAACCCGCACAGCTTTAGTACTGACTGACGTTAGCGCTCTTTACAACAATTGCAGTTTGTATTGTAGAGAAAAGAGAGAAAGAGTGTTAATTAGAAGGGTAGTCAAATGGTGTAAAAGATGCAAAGAAGGCAGTAAAATATAATGACACTCTGTGTAGTGTTCAGTTGCTTTGTGCTGCATAATTAAATGCCAGCATTTTTATCTCCATTCACTTAGTTATAATTTTCGTGTGATGCCATTTTTTGAGTGCAATACCTGTTTCATTGATTTTATTTTCGCTGGTATTAGCTATTTTACTTAGCTATTTCTAAGCAAAGCTAAAAAGGAATGTTAAAAAGTTTTTACCTCATTCCTCTTCAATATTGAATTGATGATCCTCAGTACAGTAAGACTATACTTTTTGTCCTTTTGCAAGTCATGTACACATACAGCCAATAGTCTGTTTACTACCAAACTACTCATTTCTACTTTATTATCCAATGCATTTTGGAGCAGTCTATAATGTTGACTTCTTGATACTGGTGTATCTAATGTGTAATCTTCTAACAGATCTAATGCTCTGTGAATATCCATTATGGCAAGTTCTTCAGGCATGTCTAAAACAATAGAATAAAATTGATTATGAACCGAACCTAGGTATATACATACTTTATGGAAAAGATATCTTGACTGGAATGATTATAGAAAAGTCAACAACAATTCTCGAACCTATGAGACCTACGAGAGTGACCTACTAAAAGCTGGACCAAAGAAATTCTACTCATATATTACAAGGAAACAAATATCTTCGTAAGTTAGCATACCAATTACCAACAGCCTTACGAAATAAGCAAGGCCTAACTATAACTGGAGCTTATGATATTGCTGAAGTATTCGTGGAACAATTCTCAAGTGTCTACGAAGAAGAACTACTTACTCCGTTATCAGATCTGGATCCGTCTCAGTTACACCCATATTTGAAAAAGGAAACAAGCTTGATCCTGCCAATTTTAGACCCATAAGTCTCACTAGTGTGGCATGCACGTTGATGGAGAAAATTATAGTAAAATTCATCAGATTTTTTTTGCCAATCATCAAGTTATTACTGATCACCAGCATGGCTTCTGTCCACGCCGGTCAACTGTGTTTAACTTACTGTCATGCATGTCGAAATGGATCAAACAATTCAACGAGAAACAAACAATCGACGTCATTTACCTTGACTACAAGTAAGCATTTGACAAGGTTTCAATAAACAAAACATGCTGCTGCATAAGCTGGAATTTGTGGGAGTTAGTAGAAACATTAGAACATTAGAAGAGTTAGTAGTTAGTTAGTAGAAACTACGTTCATAATTGTGAAGTGCCTACACTTAAAACATGGTGATTTACTTGCTCAGTGAGATGAACGATTTGAATCTTTCTTTATTATTTTTTTTGTTCACCAAAGTGTCATCACCACAATGATATAATTTATAAATAGTTTCAGAGTGCATAGAGGACAAACATACATTACATTGATTTTTATTATAGATAAATCAATACACACAAACCCACAGTACCTATAATTACCTACATTTTCTACCGAGCCCTTACCACATGAGTAAAGAACCCTTGCGAAGTGAAGTACTCGTAAACAAGTTTGCAAGAAAGCAATAAAAATAAAAACTGTGCAATCTCTTAACAAGAAATATCATCCCGTACGTCCCGTGTTTTGTCAACGAGGCGGTTTCAATTGTCAAAGTGAGCAAATGCTTGGGATGGGATCAAAAATCTGAATATTATTGTGCTTACAAACTGTAAACAATTAAGAGTAGGTACCTACCTACGTGGGAAGTAAAACATATTTAAAGCATAGGTATACGTTACGTTGATAAAGGCTCCAAAAGATAAAAAAGTCACGCCGACGCCGAACCAACGCAGTCATCAGAATTTCAAATAGAAATAAGGCACCTCCCATTATTTTTATGACGATGTTTTATTATATACATATAAACATTTACCTGCTGTTTTGAAAGTCCTTATCTAGCAGTGTTTTCAGAAAGTATTACACAATGCAGATAAATTCACAAAACAACGACACACTCCAACACAATGAATTCGACGATCATTTTGACATTTGTCTGTGATTGACGCATTCATTTCTGGCGCGAATGCTTTTGTTTTGTGCAATCTGGCTGGGGTGCGTTCCGAAGTTCAGAAATCAGAGTGCTAAAGTTGCTTGGCTTCCGAGGTTTTTATTCTTAGAGCATTTTTATTCATAGCTACTGTTATTGGCCCCCATACAGCTATTAGGCCGGCTACACACAGACGGAATCCCGTTACGGAATTCCGAACGAAATTTCGATAATGTATGAGATTCCGTACGGAAAAATCCCGTATGTGTGTGGTCCATAGATTTGTATGGATTAGCTGCGTTCGGAATCACGTATGTACGGAATTCCGTAACGTGATTCCGTCTGTGTGTGGCCGGCCTTAAGGTGCGGGCAAATTTGTCTGACGCCACGTGTTAAGACGTGTTAACACGCCGTCATGTCAGATGACATCGGTTTTCATAGTAAATGTATTTATTTTTATATTTATTTAATCTTTATTGCTTATAATAATATATAAAAAATACAGCAAATGGCGGACTTAATGCTAAAAAGGCATTTTCTCCCAGTCAACCAGGGGCCTTACTATGAAGGGCTTATTTGAACTGCCTTACTTTTTTTAGTACTATGACCTCAACTGTTAGTATGAAAGCAGGTCTTAAGCAATCCTGTTTAAGGCCTGCTTTTGAACTTAACGGTTTCTTATTTGCTGATGCTAAGCCCCCAGAGAGGATGTGACAAATGTATGCACTAGGATCACACTTATAACACGTCGCTGACGCGACAAAATGTGCGCTTTTATAATTGCTGCCGGGCCGTGCCGTTGAATGTTTATCAAAGAACACTATAGCGATGAAGTTACCAAATGTACGTAGTGCAGTGCAGTCATGGTCAACAATCGACTGCGTATTTTATTTTTATTATAATATTAAAATACCTATATAAAAATAACTTTTATCCTTAAAAGATTAAAGGACTGCTTAGAAGAAAGTAACTTGATCCCACAACACTAATTTGGGTTCCGTGAACAACACTCCACTCCTCCGTTCAGCAAGTTCATCGAGTCTATCAAACAATTAGACAGGGCCTAGAAAAAAAGGAATACTGCTCAGCTGTCTTCATCGATGTCCAACAAGCTTTTGATCGCGTTTGGCATAAGGGACTATTGTGTAAGATTAAAAATCTACTACCTCATTCGGTATATCCCATAATCAAGTCCTACCTTGAAGACAGAATATTTCAAGTAATGTATAGAGAGGGTATGTCTGCATTTTACAACGTCCGTGCTGGTGTCCCGCAAGGATCGGTACTTGGCCCGATACTCTATAACATCTTCACATGTGACCTACCACAATCTCCAAAGGTAACTGTTGCTACATTTGCGGACGATGCTGCCTTCCTTTCGTGTAGTTCTGACCCTGACTTAGCAAGCGCACAACTCCAGAAGCAATTAGATGACACCACTGCATGGCTGAAGAAATGGCGGATCAAAGCGAGTGCTACCAAATCTCATCACATTACTTTTACTCTAAGAAAAGGTGACTGCCCATTGGTTAACCTTGGGGCTGATAAACTGCCGCAGACCTCTTGCGTTAAATACCTGGGTTTCCACCTTGACCGCCGTATGACCTGGAAAGACCATATAAAGCACAAGCGCGATGAATTAAATCTTAGATTCAGGAATCTGCTTTGGCTCCTAGGACGACAATCCACCCTGTCTCTGAATAATAAAATAATGGTCTACTGTGTAATCCTAAAGCCTATTTGGCTTTATGGTATTCAGCTGTGGGCTATTGCCGCTAAATCAAACATCCAGTGCCTTCAAAGAGCTCAAAACAACATCCTTCGAACCATCAGTGGTGCCACATGGTACACCAGGAATACCGAAATTCACGAATATTTGGAAATACTGACAATTATCGAAGAGATAACCAAATATAATAATAAACACAAGGATCGCCTTTGTGCTCACCCGAATCCTCTTGCTAAAGAGCTAATTAGATCATCCTAAATATCGGACCCGCGGGTCTACCGGCTAAAAAAATGAAGTTAATGTTAACTGTAAGTATGTGATACATTGCTACTTTGTTTTGGCACAAATAAAAACTTACCAAAGAAAAGAAGCAATGTATCACATACTTACAGTTAACATTAACTTCATTATTTTTAGCCGGTAGACCCGCCGATATGAAGTCGCTCCTAAATTCAGAGCAGTGTAATTGCATTCAGGAAGCTAGGATCCGATTTAGGATCCTGATTAGGATAGAAATTGTCTCCGACATAATGGATGCTAAATCGGAAGCACTTAGGACAGTGTAATCGCATTCAGGACGCTCGGCTCCGACACAGTAGTACCACAGCATAAAGAGTACAGTCAGTCAACGCCTTTTATGTTGGCGAAAAAAAATCCGCCGCGCCGTTCGTCTAGATAGACAGTTGGCGCAACGACTAAAAGTATATAAGGGCAAATCAAATCACACTCTGTGATTTGCTTTTTTTTTACCTACATCAATATAAAAAAAACAAAAAAACCGACTTCAAAAAACCTGCCTCTAAAAAGCAAGAAATAATATATAAATCATTAGCTACGCATTATCATTGTTATAATAAAACACGTCTATTAAAGTCGGGTGGGGCTGGAGTACCTACAACTTCCTTTTTTTATTCTAAAAGACCCACCTGACTTCAATAGACGTGTTTTATTATAACAATGATATTATGATAATGCGTATTTAATGATTTATATATTATTTCTTTGTTTTTTAGACGCAGGTTTTTTGAAGTCGGTTTTTTTGTTCTTTAAACAATTTTTTATTTTTTTATTATTAGTGTAAGTACCTTCTGTATAAGGTAGTGTAGGTATATTATTTAGGTAGTAAAATCGGCTCAGCCAAACGTGAGATAATCGCGGAGAAACATACATACATATTATACAAACTGAATACCTCCTTTTTTTAAGTCGGTTAAAAGACTACACAAAGGTTTTATTTATTTTTATTTATTTATTTATTTTTATTTCACACATACAATTACCATTACAGGATGTTTTCCCTACGGTAAAGTCGCAACACAACATAATATTTAATTATTTTGTTTATAACATATAACATATAAGGCCGATCTTGTGAATTCATTCAAATTACATGCAAAAAGGTCGATAATTTCTGCAAGTAGATTCAGTGTGCGCAGTGCCCGCGACAAAGGCGCCTTGTTCAGTAAGTGTGTTCTGCCAGACGGCACCGCCAGCAACCGAGGCTTTCGACGTCTACCGGCATAATTATTTGGAACACACAAATAAATCGTGGCAAGTAACTCCGGGTTATAAAATTTACCATTAATTAAGAGAAAGACGTATTTAACTAGTGCAAGTTCTCTTCTCACACTTAGCTCATTATAGCCAACCATGCCCAAAATGAACAGAGTGGGATACATAAGCGGGTAAAAAGGATACACACCATATTGTTTAAAATATAAAAACCGTAGAAACTTCTTTTGTATTTTTTCTATCATTAGGACATATTTTTTTTCGTATGGGGTCCATAATACAGCATTAGTCTCTAACTGGCTTCTGACCAAAGCGTTGTATAAAGCTATTACCGCTTTAACGTTACTAAAACCACTAGCGGTGCGCAGTATAAAACCTAGCTTGCGGAATGCCTTTTTACAAACATCCGTAATATACTCCCGGAATGAAAGTGTACTCGTCAATTGAACACCAAGATCGCGGACTTCTGAGACACGTCTCATGGGGACATTATCAACTTTATATTCGTAATGAATGGGGGAATGTACACGGGTGAACGAAATAATTGTACATTTAGATGTGTTAAAACGTAACTTGTTAACTTTACCCCATGCCACTACTCGGTCAATATCTGCTTGTAAAAGTTTAGCGTCCGTTATACTATTTATAGGCAAATATAATTTTAAATCATCCGCAAACAGTAGACACTTAGCATGTTTAACTACAAGCGGGAGGTCATTAATCATGATAAGAAATTGCAATGGTCCTAGATTGCTGCCTTGACTCACTCCTGTCTTTGTATAATAAGGATCTGACATGTAACCATCGCAATCCACATATTGACGTTTGTTTTTTAAATAGCTCGCGATCAATTTCAGTAAGTGTGGAGTACAACCGACTGATGCTAACTTGCAAAGCAAGATGTCATTGTCAACCAAGTCGAAGGCTTTTTGGAAGTCAAAATAAGCAGCATCCACCTGGCCGCCCTGGTCAACCACTGGTGTTATGTGTGACATGAAACAAAGTAAGTTACTGGTTGTACTGCGCTTCGCTATGAAACCATGCTGCTGATCAGATAACTGATAATTTAGCTGTGATATTAAAATATTATAAAGTGCAGATTCAAATATCTTAGCTGGAATTGAGAGCACCGCCACCGGCCTATAACCTGTTACATCCGTGCCCGCTTTACCCTTCGGAACAGGAATCCCTTTCCCAACAAAAACAATCATCTAATTCGGTTCATAAATAACAAAGTCGTCAATGTAGTTGATGTAAAGTCATAGTATTTGCGGGTTTACTTAAAAACTACTGAACCGATTTGAAAAAAAAAAATGGGACCATCTCGCAAGAAAACTCAATCGAACAAAAAAATAATCATCAAAATCAGTCCATAAATGTCGAAGATACGCGCGAATAACGATAAAAAAAAAGTATACAATCGAATTGAGAACCTCCTCCTTTTGATGAAGTCGGTTAAAAACTAGTTCAGATTAGCGTCACAGAATATATAATAGTTGTTAGCGTTGAAAATGACACGTACCTACTACCTACCTAGCTACCTACATATACCTCCTATTTACCTAGCTATGTATTTTTACGGCTACAAGAACATTCGTTTAACAACTGTATGATCGTAAAGCTGTGATATCGGATCCGACATTCAGGGTGCCTACTGCCATGTCTTAGCGCAGTATTATAACATTCTTACCATGCTATTTCGTACTACGACCTTCATAAAGTATGATTATTGTAATAATGTTTCCGTTGGAAGTTTTGTGACGTCATCGTTCAATCGTTCACTTAAACCGTACCACGACGTGTCTTTTGACAGCTAGCATTATTGTTTTTGTGTCAAATATTGAGAAATTTTGCAGTCTTAAAAAAGTTGCTTTTTCTCGACGGAAACAAAACTATTTTGAGTTATTTTATTTAGAAATTGGAAATTGCGTCATAAACAGTAAGTGAAACGTTTTTATACATATTGTTCTTCATTGTGAATGTAATATTATCGGCATTATGTTTCATTTCTATTTGATAACAAATACTTGTTTTCGGAGGAGCTCGGTGGCGCAGTAGTTTAGCGCCTGGCCCAGCGATTGCGGAAGTTAAGCAACGTTCGCAAGGGTCAGTCATGGGATGGGTGATCAAAAATTTATTATCACGAGCTCCTCCGTGCTTCGGAAGGCACGTTAAGCCGTTGGTCCCGGCTGCATTTGCAGTCGTTAACACCCACCAATCCGCATTGGGCCCGCGTGGTGGGTTATGGCACATCCTCCTTACCACCCATAAGGAAGGCCTGTGCCCCAGCAGTGGGGACATCAAAAATGGCTGATGGACACACTTGTTTTCGGACGGACAGTGAAGTGAATACGAAGTATTTGAGTTTTTGGAAGCCGATAACGCAGAAACCAATAGAAATCGAAGGCAGCGTCGACTAATGTTGCGTTGAAGAAAGTGATCCCTTCGAATTAGAGGATGCTGAGTTTGTGAAACGTTATCGACTTACCAAGAAATTGGTTTATAACCTCATCGAGGAGTTGAAACCTCTGCTGAAGTCCCCTGTAAAATTAGCTGCTGCTGTTGCTGTAATTTCATTCCATTTTCTGTGCGAGTGTATTCTTTAGCCTGCAACCACCTATTATAGGCCGAAGCAATATCCTTATTGGAATTTAGAAACTCCCATAGAAGTTCTAATTTTATTGTCGTATAATAAGAAATAATACTTAATAGTTAAACTAAAGCACTGCGCATTTAAAGGTGATGAAAGGAAATCTGTATTTACTTACTTTAAGTCCGACATTTAAGTTTAAAATATAAAATTTTATTAATTTACAAAGTTCAAACACAAGCGCGCTTACACATTTTTTTTTAATGGGGTTGGTAAACTTTTCCAAAACTGTTGTGAATTATATATTTTCTGGTAGCTTTTGGCTTTGGAGTCAGGAATAACCAATTGCGGAATTATATAATGCTTAATTTTAATTCTAATAAAAATTTAAATTTTTCATTTACAGCATAGTACAATAAATCACTATTACGGCTGTATGCGTAGGTTATGCCTTTGCTCCGAAGACTTTCTATGTTGTTGCTCAAAACAAAAAAACAAAGGTATGATTACTCTTTGTCACTGTCTGTCAAATCTGTCAATCAGATTTTTAAATAAGTAAATGCAAAGGAACTTCGTGTTCAGCCGTATGTTTGATATTTTATCGCGATAATAATATAAAAAAATATATTTAGTTAACAAGGTAAAATAAAAAAATCATAATATTATTTTCTTTATTCTTCAAACTTGTGCTATCAAAAAAAAATATAAAACAATTCTTTTCGAAAAAGTTTACCAACCCCATTGTCGCATTCAGCTTTAATATACTATATCTATGCATTCAGCGCATTCTTGGCCATTTTTCCCTTCTTATTATTTTGTTTTGGCAATCTACTTGCCTCTTGGAAGTAATTTTTGCCAGTGTCAAGTGTAGATAGCTAATAAGCCGTAGTGATGGCTAGCAGGGAATAGACAATTTCGCAATATCATTCGTTCTTTGGCAGGAATAAAGTATTATTACTTTGTGCAGGTTGTGGTACGAATTTGAAAAATCTTATTGTAAGCTTATAACAAAACGTTCATAAAACATGATGGTTTTCTAAAAGGTGATGGTAAGCCTCCTGGACGGTCTAATTGGCGACTGAATTTCTCGTCCTAAATCGGACACTAAATTCCGGATCCGAAATGCAGGAAGGTGTAATAAGCGCTTAAGAGCTAATTAGATCATCCTAAATATCGGACCCGATATGAAGTCTCTCCTAAATTCAGAGCAGTGTAATTGCATTCAGGAAGCTAGGATCCGATTTAGGATCCTAGTTAGGATAGAAATTGTCTCCGACATAACGGATGCTAAATCGGAAGCACTTAGGACAGTGTGTTAAGCATTCAGGACGCTCGGCTCCGACACAGTAGTACCACAGCATAAATAGTACAGTCAGTCAACGCCTTTTATGTTGGCGAAAAAAAATCCGCCGCGCCGTTCGTCTAGATAGACAGTTGGCGCAACGACTAAAAGTAAATAAGGGTTGTCACTCTGTGATTTGCTTTTTTTTTTGACCTACATCAATATAAAAAACAAAAAAACCTGCCTCTGAAAAGCAAGAAATAATATATAAATCATTAGCTACGCATTATCATTTTTATAATAAAACACGTCTATTAAAGTCGGGTGGGGCTGGAGTACCTACAACTTTCTTTTTTTATTCTAAAAGCCCCACCCGACTTCAATAGACGTGTTTTATTATAACAATGATATGATAATGCTAATGCTAATCTAATGATTTATATATTATTTCTTGCTTTTTAGAGGCAGGTTTTTTGAAGTCGGTTTTTTTGTTTTTTAAACAATTTTTTATTTTTTTATTTTTAGTATAAGTACCTTCTGTATTAGGTAGTGTAGGTATATTATTTAGGTAGTAAAATCGGTTCAGCCAAACGTGAGATAATCGCGGAGAAACGTACATACATATACAAACTGAATACCTCCTTTTTTTGAAGTCTGTTAAAAAACTACACAAAGGTATCCCTCTCCCAACAAAAACAATCATCTAATTCGGTTCATAAATAACAAAGTCGTCAAGGTAGTTGATGTAAAGTCATAGTATTTTCGGGATTACTTGAAAACTACTGACCCGATTTAAAAAAATAAATAAATGGAACCATCTCGCAAGAAAACTCAATCGAACAACAAAATAATCATCAAAATCGGTTCATAAATATCGAAGATACGCGCGAATAACGATAAAAAAAAGTATACAATCGAATTAAGAACCACCTCCTTTTGATGAAGTCGGTTAAAAACTAGTTCAGATTAGCGTTGAAAATGACACGTACCTACCTAGCTATACCTACATATACCTCCTATTTACCTAGCTATGTATTTTTACAGCTACAAGAACATTCGTTTAACAACTGTATGATCGTAAAGCTGTGATATCGGATCCGACATTCAGGACGGTCTAATTGGCGACTGAATTTCTCGTCCTAAATCGGACACTAAATTCCGGGTCCGACATTCAGGATGGTGTAATAAGCGCTTTAAAGCGCTGGTGGAGATGAATGCAAGTGATGTCAAAAGACTAAAACGAAGAAATGTGTTTGGTGACTAAGAGAGGCTGAAGCATTGGCTTTCTTCACTCTTTAACGTGAATAGCTCCCATCACAATTACTTATAGTCTGGCGACTGATTGTATATTATAAAAATTAAATTATTAAATTAAATTAAATTATTATTATAAAAAAAAATATATATAAAAATAACTAACCTTCTCTAGATTTTTGTGATCCTGATATTTTTATAAAATAATACCTACCTACTATGATAATAGTTTAATTTTAAGTGTTTATATGTACGATATGATACTAAATTACTAGGTACTTACTCGAATGATAATAAATCTTTCAAAAACAAAAAATATAGACGAGTACGTAAGTGTACTACAAAGTAGGGTTGCCAACATGTTTTTGGCGAAATATAGTATTTTTCAAATTTAGCTATAAAAAATATAGTACACTTAAAAAAAAATACTTACTTAGTATTTAATAGGCAAATATATTTTTTTTACTTATTTATTTTTATAAAAACTATATTTTTTCAGTTTTTGCATTATTCAACAAGTTTTGGATATTTTTGTATCTTTCGCTTTTTAATCTTGCTTAGCACTTGCCATAGCTAATTTATCTAAGACTTTACTTATATTTCTCAAAGAAACAACAATGTTATATTTTGCAGATGATGACCAACAAAATCTCAAAACAAAAATATACAGACGAACATAGAACCTCCTCCTTTTTTGGAAGTCGGTTAAAAATAGAGCAGACCAACCAATGACCAAACTATCGTTTGAAGCTTTTGAATTTGACATTGATGCAATAAGACAGATACGTTCAGAATTCAGATACGATATAACTAGATATACACTAACGCTATCGAATCAGTCAAAATGCACGATCACCACTTAAAAAATAAAGATTTGTTTCATAACGTTCGATATAAAAAATATAGTATTTTTGCGTACTATATATTTCTTCAACAGTATATAGTACGCAGACCCGAAATATAGTACAATACTAATTATAGTACGGTTGGCAACCCTACTACATAGCTGGTTTTCATTATGTAGGTACCTACTTACCAAGATAGGTAGGTAGGTACTCAACACATTATTTAATTAAATAGGTAGGTAGGTAACTACCTAAGTACTTAAGTAATTTCTCGGTAATTATTTGTTGAGATAGGCTTTATCGATACGAACGACAACGATATTTAACTTTGGTAAGTACTGTACCTAGATACCTTTCCGAAATAACTGTTTGTTGGAATTTTACCTATTTGTTGAATTTTGATGTTGTTTATTTCCACAATCTTTAATAATAGGTACTTATCATAAGTACCAACAATACATATTATAGTACTTACATTATGAGACAAGTTAGCTTAGGTTGCTCATTGCACACAAGGCTGTGGGTTGCAGCCTGAGCCGCAGGCGAGGGCGTAACTCAGCCGAGTGTGCAATAAGCAAGAGCTCACGAGTTTCATACGACGTTTTTCAACACATTTGCGAAGAAAAATCAAAGTAATTTATCACACAGCCACAAATATGGCAAAAACAAAATATGATAATTATGGGAAAAGGCGCGCATGTTTTTTTTTTGTTTTTTTTTTCACACGCCCAACGCAAGAATATTTTGCGAACAAAGGGGTGAGGAGCATACAGCCTACTACTTCAAAATTATAATTTTAAGTGACAAAATGCAAATATTTTAATATTTTATAACAAAATATTGTGAATTATGAATAATTTGATAATAATTATATATTTATTTGACTTTATTAAGGACTTACAAATGACAAAGTTAAATTACTAATACTAAATAATAACTATAATGAGAACTTGTTTCACGAGTTCCAGATATAGTTCCTAATTTCTTTTGATTTAAGTAATTTCAAACTTGAGCATCTAGTACCTACCTACCCATCTTAATTATAAGAGTTATTTAACACAAGGCCTTTTATCAGTAAAGTAGGCACCTATAGGTCTACTCTTCTAGGTAATTTGGATATTCTGCTTCAGTGTGTTAAAGTAAGTAGGTAGGTAAGTACCTACTAACTACTTAATGGATATCTCTAGCTACAAGTAAGAGTAAGGACAAAAAATTGCTTTTGAAGCTTGCGTGTATGTCTATAAACATTTCTCTGCGTAGTAGGTACAGTCAGCAACGAAAGTCGCTTAACACTTTAGTACTTTACCATATCAACTTTTTTGACGATGTCTCACAGTTTGAAACATTAATCAAAAAAGTTGCTATAACAAAGTAGTAAAGTGTTAAACGACTTTCGTTGCTGAACGTACAGCTACATCCAATGCATCTTTTCGAATCGTTGCGCACGCCCACTCTACTACAAGATTTTATTCCAACATTCCCAGTCAAGTGTTGATGCGAGCGGCCGTGTCGCTTACGGACACTACCATACGCGAACGTCTCGATTGCACAGTCACACGCGCCCGCCGTGCCAAGAATAACAATCGACAAAGCGAACCTCATAAAATACGACTCCTTATGTGGATGAAACTTGTGGTAATGGTTAGTCCAAACAATCCAGACGCAGTAACAGTGAGCAATTTATCGTGGTACAGTGTGGACTTTTCCAGTGTTTTCTTGTAAGAAGTGATGCCGGGACACGCAGGTAGCCCTTACTGGGCCGCTGTCGACTTCGACAGCGAAGGTGAAGAGGCTCAGACTCCACCGCCGAATCACAGGGTTTATCTAGATCCGTGGGATACTGAGGCCTACGGAATGATGCAAGCGGAATCTGAGTCTAGCCAAGGAGACAACTTCAACTCCTTCGCTGGAGAACCAGTCAGCGCAAGCTTTTACTATGTCCCTACGAAGAATTACGATGAAACCGACGAACCGCCAGTGCCACCTCGAAGAATGTCGCCCCCAGAAGCAATATCACCTGATTATCCAATTTATGGAAGAAAATTAACCAGGTCTATGATCACCGACTTTCAGCCTGAAATGCCGATTTACGGGGAACGAATTATCCGTAAGTTGTTAGCCACAGTAATTAAACACTTGCCTAAACACTGGCCAGAAGAATGTTACCTACCAGTATCAATTAGATAGTATGAAGTAATTTAATTAGCTTCTTAAATATTGTTATGAAATGTGATAGCTCTTTTGGTTTAATACTTTTATTATTTAGTAACTTAATGAACATGTTTTGATCACTTTGATCATCTTATTCATTGTCCATCAGCCATTTTTAATGTCCTCACTGCTGGGGCACAGGCCTTCCTTTATGGGCGGATAATGAGGACGGACCATAACCCACCACGAAGGCCCTATGTGGATTGGTGGGTGTTAACGACTGCAAATGCAGCCGGGACCAACGGCTTAACGTGCCTTCCGAAGCACGGAAGAGCTCGAGATAATAAATTGTTGGTCACCCATCCCATGACCGACCCTTGCGAACGTTGCTTAACTTCCGCAATCGCTGGGCCAGGCGCTAAACCACTGCGCCACCGAGCTCCTCAACGGACGACACATGTGTTCATATACTTAAGGTAGGTTTCCCTATCAGCACAGAATACATACAGGGTGTATTTGTAACCACTCTCCAAATTTTAAGGATGTGTTCAGTCCATGTAACTAAACAACTTTCTCCATGAAACATGTGTCGAAATACGCCAAAAAAATTTGGTCATCCCATACTAAATTTAACTGATCACCATTTTTTTTTACATATTTGACCCTATGTTACTTAGAGAAAGTGGTTCAGTTTCATGGACTGGACACATCCTTAAAAATTGGAGAGTGGTTACAATACAAGTACACCTTGTATGGTTGAATAGTTTAAAAATGCTTGAAATAAAGTACTTAATTTACAAACTCGCACAACGAAATAATTAATTGCCTATAAGTAAGTAGCAATAAGCCATTCTACATAGTTTTCAGTTAGCATACAATAGGGATGTTGACTATTTTTTTTATTTTATGTTACATAAATTACCTCTCAAAAAAAGAAACATTGGTAAAAGAATTAATTCGCTAGCATGAAAACTGCCCGAGATATCACAGTGTGAAATGCACACAAATGGACTCGATCAAAAACGCTCCATACTAATGGCTTGCACGTTATGACGTCACGCCGTGCTAGTTTGTATGCAACGCGTAGGAAATTTGTTCGGCAGCTATATTAAATATTGTGTTTATCAAAATAGTTTCTTAGACAAATTTGCTATACATTTCACGGACTAATTAAAGGTATTATTTATTTTAATAAATTTTATACTTTTTAAATGGACTTGTCCACCCAACTTTGAAGGGTCATAAAACAAATAATATGCAATATATAAAACCAAGAGGTATACAAGCTACTCTAAAAGTTTAATATGTTTACGATTTTTATTAGTATTTCGTTATTTTATTCATTAGTCAACATCCCTATTATCATGATTCGTTGTGCGTGTACCCACATACAACATGAATTGAGGGAACACACGCTAAGGATTTCTCACGGCAAAGTAACACCATTCCCTGTCACTTCATTTGAACCGTCCCATTTCAGGGACAGAAGAATCAAGAAGGTCCATTTACATAATTCCTCTATCGTCACGAAAATGAAAAAGAATGAGTAGGTAGGTACTGTTTTACATAGGTACTTTGTGAGGCCTTTTTGTAAGGACAAACTTTTGAACGCCGTCGATCAATGCGTCTTGATTAACCCTTATGTTTTCAGGGGACAGAAGAAGGTCAATGTATATCGAAGAGCCTATCTACGCGCCGCACCCTGTCATCTACGAGCCGGTATATGGCCACATACCTCCGCCACCAGGATACCTCCCCCCACCCCCCAGATCTCGCATGTCTCTTCCTCATCACCCTGAATACGTGATGGCCAACCTGGGCTATGGGAAACACAGGAGACATTCAAGGTAGGTACTTATTTATAATTTACTTATTATAATTGTTACCAACTATCAATTATCTGATCCTCCAGAACTAGCCCCCCCTACTCAAATGGCCAACATTCTATACAATTACGTTTGAATAGGCTTATTTTTAAAGCTGAAATATGACCAATAGACGATTAAATAAAATTTCGCAAATCTATGTAAATCGCAGACTATGACGTGATACAAATATCTCTGGATACAATTCAGAATATTATAAACTAGCTTCCGCCCGCGACTTCGTCTGCGTGGACATTCGATAAAATACTCATGTTTTAATTTCATTAAATTCTGATCAGCCGTTTTTACGTGTTTAGGCGGGTCCCCACCAAGCGAGCAGCCTCGTGCGAGGCCCGTGCGGCAAACGACCTGCCTCGCGAGGCAGCGCGCTTGGTGGGACTATGGGAACCCGCATAATCACGTAAAAACGGCTGATCAGAATTTAATGAAATTAAAACATGAGGATTTTATCAAATGTCCACGCGGACGAAGTCGCGGGCGGAAGCTAGTTGATTATAATTCTTAAATCCGAATAATGTTCAAAGTAATTTTGATATTAATGTTAGGTTAGGTTAGGTCTCGGCAATTTCCTCGGGCAGAAAAGTTACAATGGGGACGCTTTGGGGAATTTGCGGGACTTATTCAGTTCAGTAGGTACCCTTAGCACGAACAGCTATCGAAAAAAATAACTCGCGTAAAATCATTCGATAGATACATTTTGTATTGGAAATTTGTACAACGCCATCTATCGCCGATAAGCGAAATGAAATTTTCCATAGAGAATTGTCTATCGAGTAATTTTACGTGCGTTTTTTTTCTCGATAGCTGTTCGTGCTAAGGGTACAGTTCAATATTATATTCATTTCATAAATGAATTTAGTTACCATTATTATCCAAGTTGGACAACTTCGATGATGATCAAATGGGTTAAAAACTAATATTAATTTAAGCTTAGCATTTTTTTCATGTTAGACACATTCTACGCTTCTATTACTCACACGGCTGGTGTCAACGACCTTGACAATTTGATGCAAGAAAATAAGCATAAAAAACCGCAGATATTTCATACGCTGTGCAAGTAGTCGTAACGAGGTGTGCAGCGAGTAAATGCCATCGTTCCGCGATGTGACCACCGCCATCCTTGCTAGAAATGGCCACAAACGTGCCACGGACAGTCATGATTTCAGAATTTATGTTTTTCTTGTAATAAACAGGTTAGACCGTGTAGACGCTAAGCACACGCTAAGACACGAACATGGATGAGTTTTTCATAAAGCGTTCATACCAAAGATTTTATTTGGTTCATATGTATCACTTGGATGTTCTAAGACGTCTATGTAGGTATGGTGAACGTATGCATAAATAAAGTAACTATAGATCATTATGAAGGCAAGCTTTATAATTTTAGCGGTTATAGAAGCTATGTTTTTTTAACAAAAAAGCTTTATCAAGTTTTCCCGGGAATATTTTTACTAAGTACCTACCTTTGATTATTGTGTTATCAATTTGCCTATCATTTCGCTTGGCCGAGCTGTGTAATGCGCTATGTCCTATCGAAGTTATTTTTTTATCTTTTTCGTTGATAAAGTTGCGGAAATAAGTACAATGTCTATTAGGGAACCATATCTCTAGGAAAATTTTCTAAAAAAAAACCACTCAATTAATGTTTTGAGATGGTGTGTGAGTCATTCACACATTGTTATAGCAGCTCTTCCGATTGATTCACTTCAAATATTCGTGTATTAAGATTTCTACGATAGTGTACGCTGCCTTACATAAGTAATGCACGATGATGGTGGGTCGTTATGTCGTTACCAGTCGTCTGGTGATAGTGAAAAGCCTGCGTAATATCGTATGCAAATGTTACCGAGTTGTTTTGTTTAAGATCAGTCTTTGTAAACACAGAAGTTTACGTAAGAGAAAATGTGAATATTGATCGACGAAAGTAAAATCGATACGATTTAACTTAATAGCCGTTGTTAACTTACAGTGATAAAATTTTATCCAAGAAAATTATATCAACACAATTCAACAAAATAGGCGTTCATTTATACAACGCTGTAGCACATTTGTTATTGTAAAAGTTTCAATAATTCAAATAAGTACAAAGTATTTTGCTTACGTAAAGAAAGAATCAATATAAACTTCATTATTGTTAATCACGAAAACTATCGTGATAAATGATTGTAAATTTTACTATTTCTTTTATGTAAAGTATTTTGCTTACGTAAAGAAAGAATCAATATAAACTTCATTCATTTATCACGAAAACTATCGTGATAAATGATTGTACATTTTACTATTTCTTTTATGTAAAGTATTTTGCTTACGTAAAGAAAGAATCAATATAAACTTCATTCATTTATCACGAAAACTATCGTGATAAATGATTGTAAATTTTACTATTTATTTACTATGTATTTAATTGCATTTGTTCTTACAAACGAACGATTATTAGAGTATTAGCACAGAATATATAATAGTACTAAACTAACGTAGTATTAGCGCGTTTATGTCTTTTGCATAAGCGCTTAGTGAAAGCTCTAAATTATCATAAGATTATTAAGTATGAGTGAACTCTTGGCTATAATTTCGTCTTTAATTAATTTATTCTTTGCTAAAGATTATAATTATAACTTTTCCTTCCGTTTGATGTCAACGTTGAATACCTAGTTATTTGTCAATAGTTAGTAAGTGGATATACTAGGTGTTATCGAATAAGGGTATAGGCACTTCAATTTAGACACCAACATTTTTTTTCTTCTTTTGATAGTAATAATTAAATCATAATTCGTAGGTAAATAAGCTATTATATTTTTAGTTAGGTATGGCATAAATAGGTAAAACTTTTTTATTGAAGTCGATATAGTTAATCTCACAGAATAAAGATCATTTTTTTTGTCTTTGTTCTGTTGTTAATATATATAGTGCTACGGAATTCAACACAAATTTATTCGATGACATTTTCAAACATCATAAACTTAGTATTCTGTACCCATTCCCATCACAATGTTGGTTCGTCAGTCAACTTCACGGAAAGCATTAGTGGCAAAAACACATGCGCGGGCGCACTAGGAGAAGAAGCGTTATTTTGTATCATAATAAAGGTGCGCAAGCGTGTGAACGCACCAGTTTTTGCTTCCTATTAATGAAAGTTGCACCTGTGAGAATCTAGCCTCTGTTTGGAGAAACTCGGATAACATTGACCTCTGGTGACTTTTACGTCAATCGAATAATTGGAAGTTAAGTAAGTAGTTAGGTAATATATGAAGTGCCTATGATAGGTAGGTACCTATCAGACCTTGCAGAATAACTTAGGTACTTTCTTTTGTCCGTAGTTTTTAAGCCGACTCCCACTGCCTATATGACGCTGACTCAGAAGCTAATTGTTAGATTGCCCGCCCATCCAACCACCTACCTTTACAATAGGTGCTTTACAATCGATATCGTACTTACTATATTATAAAGAATTTATAATCTCAACTGCGCAGCTGGTTTTAATCGTAGGTAGGTCGACATAAAAAAATTCATACATATTTTATGGTTTGCGTAAACAATAATTTAGTATGCATTTATTGTTTTTTACGCTAATACAGCACAGCTTAATAGATTTCCATTATCGAGTTTCTTTTAACCTGTTACAAAGAATTTGCTACAGTTGTGTCAACATTATTGTACTTGCTTGAATAACATGTATCATAATTTGTTTTGTTCAACATGTATAGGGTTTTAATTCTCTGAAATCAATTAAAGATGCTTTTAGTTTTCATTTTAACTCTTACAACTAGGTATTTAAAAATTGTTGTGTTCCTGCAGTTAGATGTAAGACCTCAGTGGTGAGGATTCCGGTTATAGCACAGAATATATAATAGTATGGTTATAGTGCGCTTGCGCTTACATACACTTTCGGCCTTACCGTCACTTAACATCCCGAAGGCCAAGCACTATCCCGTTGTGGTTTAAAAAAACCTAAAACCAATGATGCGTTGTGGACTGTGGTTAATAAAACTTTATACATAGGGATGTATACGTACCTACATACAAATAAGATAGGCACGTTAGTTACAAACAAAGTTAGAAAAGGCGCGGTCCGAAGAGGGGTCACAGGGGACATGACCCCCTCACGGTAAGGGGGTCACAATAGTACATTATGAGACAAGTTAGCTTAGGTTGCTCATTGCACACAAGGCTGTGAGTTGCAGCCCGAGCCGCTGGCGAGGGCGTAACTCAGCCGAGTGTGCAATAAGCAAGAGCTCACGAGTTTCATACGACGTTTTTCAACACATTTGCGAGTAAAAAACAAAGTAATATATCACAAAGCAACAAATATGGCAAAAACAAAATATGATAATTATGGGAAAAGGCGCGCATGTTTTTTTTTGTTTTTTTTCACAGGCTAACGCAATAATTTTTTGCAAACAAAGGGGTGAGGAGCATACAGCCTACTACTACTTAATACTTCAAAATTATAATTTTAAGTGACAAAATGCAAATATTTTATAACAAAATATTGTGAATTATGAATAATTTGATAATAATTATATATTTATTTGACTTAATTAAGGACTTACACATTAATTTATTCCAAAAATGTATATGAATTTTATGCAGCATAAAACTTCTTTGTTGTCAAAAAAAAAATTGTATAACCCGGCTAAATTGGGAATGCTCTGTTTCCTCGCATAGAACTTGGAGTAAGGTACTAATTTAACTTTGTAAGGTTAATTCTATTACGAACTAGTGTTTTATATATTATTGCACGCGTTTGTTATAGCTCGGTTTATGGCCCTAAAAGCGGTGTATTAGGGCTCACTTTACGAGCAAGTGTGTTGAAAAATTATATTAAGTGATCATAGACACAATTTATCTTTAGAACTTTCCGAACAGTACTTAGTTGTATGTATACATTTTTAAAGATATATTTCAATGTCAAAATTTATTTTTATTGATATTTTCGCAAATAATAATATACGATTGTTATCGTACCTTTTAGGAATAAAAAAACCTTAAAAAACGTCGTTTTTATTATTTCATGTTACATATTTTGGCCTTTTTATGGATTTTTGTACATATTTTAGCTATTTTTCTTGCATATTTGCATGCATATTTTGGGTTTTTATGTTGCATATAATCTTGTCTCTAATAATTTAGTGACTTACTCCAAAATTTCAGGCATTTCTTCAAATTCAGATAAATTATCGTTCTCAGTATTTTATTTAATAGCAGTAAAAATAATTTGCAAGTGAAAATCAAAAACTTTACGACACGACGACATGTAGGTATATTTTGTACGCTGCAAATAACATTGATTTTAGATTAAAGCGACATTGAAAAGGAATGCTAATTTTCGTATGTGAAAGCGCCGATATTACGGAATCGCTGAACGCAGCCAATGTTCTGTGGCAATGCAACAGATTAAAAGCACCACCAAGGGCGAGATATTTTATCTAAAAAATAAAAACTATTTCTTCATCATACCTAGTTCAAAGTGATTAGGATTTAACAACTTACCGCTATTGGTTCTATAGCTTATTATAAACGACCGCCCGCGACTTCGTCTCGATGTCAGTTATTTCTCTATTCCTCGGGAACAGTACTTTTTCCCGGATGAAAGGTACCTACCCTATGCCTATGTCCTTCTCTGTACCCCTTACATACAACGACATGCATTTCATGATGATCGGTTCAGTAATTAAAACGTGAAGTGAAGGCGTCAAACAAACAAACTTACTTTCGCATTTATAATATTAGTTATGATGTAGGTTTTATGTGATTAAATATAGGTTGTAAATTATAAATAGTTATGAATTGACTACACCGATAATAGTGTAGGTACCTACCTAGATTATTTGATTGCTCATGAATAATTTTAATTAGGCATACCTAGTTGGTAGCGAAAATTGTTTAAGACAGTCAGACCGAAACAGAAATGATTTGTTCTCAATTGCATTGCAGTAATTTTCTTTTTACGTTGCATTCATCTGTTCTAATAACAGAAAAAGTGTTGACCAGCATTTCTCTTATATCCACAATATCCACATTTCTACCAATTTGTGGGGAACGCTAAACACATTAGACACGGTATTTAAATAGAGTAGCGTGGTCAGATGAACGCACTATTTACCCAATTCATTTGTGAATACTTACGTGTGTACAATTATTTCCACAGAAAAGTGATTATTTCGGTAACACGCCACTTTCTAAGCGCGAATTACGTGAACGCGACTTTGAGGAATCATAGAAAGCCAGTGAAGCATCGTTTAAGGCCATCATATTAGTGAATTAGTGCGAAGCGCATAGGAAATCACTCACTTATCTAATATACGAGATTATTCTAGTCTCATCGGTTATGCAACAAAACAACTGTATAATGGTGATATAGTCAAATTGTGAAATGCGGGTAGGTAGGAAGCAGCTGTCAGTTCTATTTGAGGACGAAAATGTGCAAGTCATTTCTTAACGTAGGTATACGCCACTACACTACTTACTTTGTGATACTTACGATAACAGCAAAATTTTGATTGTCTTTTAGATTAATACTGAAATGGTTAAATTACATAATTAATGGTACCTATGGGTGGAGCTCGGTGGCGCAGTGGTTTAGCGCCTGGCCCAGCGATTGCGGAAGTTAAGCAACGTTCGTTAGGGTCGATCATGGGATGGGTGACCAAAAATGAATTATATCGAGCTCCTCCGTGCTTCGGAAGGCACGTTAAGCCGTTGGTCCCGGCTGCATTTGCAGTCGTTAACACCCACCAATCCGCATTGGGCCTTCGTGGTGGGTTATGGTCCGTCCTCCTTACCACCCATAAGGAAGGCCTGTGCCCCAGCAGTGTGGACATCAAAAATGGCTGATGGACACACCTATCTTAAGGGTAGTTCTTGGGAGAGCAATTTTTGAGTGTCACAGACTCATATCTCCTATAAAACAAATAATTATGATTAAAACTATCATTTCATCGTTTCTACATTTCATTAAGCATCGTGTCATATAGATTTCACTGGTTAAAAACTACGTAGATCGGAGTAACTCACCCTCAACACCTCAAAAACGGGGTTATTTTGCACGTTTTTACGTGTCACACGGGCGCCGGCTTATGAGAAATCGCGGATATTTTTGAAATCACCCACGTTTTTAATCAGTTTTGTACACACATTTAAAATAGACATATCACGTTATATACTGATCAAATTTTAAATCCTATCGGAGGGAAACTTTTGATTTTATGGACCTAAGTAAGTATGTCACACGCCTAGCTACTTTTTCACTGCGCCCTCTTGCGAAGGCCATTGCTCTGGACTGGCTAGGCACAGACAAATAGTGATTGATGTTTTCGAATCGACAGTTACACCGCTACTGACAGGTAAGATGACTGTGTTGCTGTTTCCCACGCTTTTGGTGCAAGACTAAGTTCTACGATTTTAAAAATTTTGGTTCTCATTTCTAATGTATTTCCATGTCACATTTTTGCAATATAATTGTGCTATTTTTTGTAAACGGGTTCTGAGGTGCAATACCTTACTCCCAAATGTACTTAACCAGTAACAAAGTAGCAGGTTATATCTTTTCAATGCCGATAAATTTCAAAATTAATGCTTTTTGGTCATTTCCATGGCGTAATTTCCATGTATAAAACACCATGGAAATTACATAAAGCCCATGGAAATTACTTTGTTTTATTTTTGGTTTATTATATCAGCCGCTCGACACTTACTGTTGGGTGTCTTCCCCAAGGTTCTCCACAACGATTGGCCCTGTCCTGCCCACATCCAGCAGCTTCCTCCGACCTTCACCAGATCGTCGGACTACTTTGTCAGGGGGTGGAGGCATCCGGTGCGCGATCACTATTCCAGAGCCACCGGTTTGTCTCGCTATGTCCGCCCACTGCCACTTCAGCTGTGCAATCCTTGAAGTGATGTCGGTTATTCTACGGATCTCTTCATTTCTGTCGCTAAACAAGGCAAGTTGGCAACAACACACACACTGTCGTTTTGAGACACTGAAGTAAGTTGGACGCAAACAATTTTCGAAGCTTTGAGTTGGAACTGACGAGAGATCTCTTCCTCGAAATTGGACTCACTTTACTAGGACTGTCTGTCCTAGGTATAATTAATAGTCTGGATAATTTGAGTACACTGTTCCTAAAGCTTCTAGAAACCTCGTGAGTATCGGCTTTCCGTCAGCTCTCAGAAGTTCTCTAGTGATTCCATCGTCACCCGCCACCTTGTTGTTTTTTAGCTGTTTGAGGGCCATACTATTCTCAGGCTATTCCAGGACGCCCTGGATATCTTTGGTAAAGTGTCGGGTGAGCTTGGCTTTCGTCGATCCTGTATTAATTTCTTCGTTACTCAAAAAAGAAAATCAAAAGCAAAGCAAGTGGCTTTGCTTTTGATTGAAATACTCGTACATAGGTCAGTTACACTTCAGTCTCCCGATATGACGATATGTGCTCTACTCTATGGGCGGTATCGCTTCGTATGCAGAACTGCCACACCGGTGTAGGTCGCATTATCAACTGGCTGTGGGCTGCCGTGTTACCGTCGTCCGCCAGTTGTCGAGTTGCTGCTGCAGGGCTTAGTTGCTTTTGATTGCAGACCTAGAAAGCTAACTCCAATCTTCACTCATGAGGGGTGGTATACCTTGCTGCTGTCCAGTGTCGGTGGTCAGGTCACCATTGTTGAGGACGGCAGGTCACGTCGTATATTCAGCGAAAAGGGAAGTATGTACTTCTGCCGGGCTAGGAGTCTGTGCCCGGGACTTGCTGTCCAACTGATCTGCATTAGAACTTGTATCGTTATACAGAGCAGGTTGGTAAACTTAGTCAGCGTTATTGTTTGAAGACCATACATAATTAGTGAAAACTAGTCTTTAGTAAACGAGTATTGACCTAGGTCGTACAGATTGTTGATACTTTTTACCAAATATTTGTTATTTTTATTATTATGATGCTCATCCATAATATGCAATCAATAATATACTCTAAAAGAAATTTATTAATTAATAACATTATTATTTATTACCTTCATGTTTCTACATTGAGTTCCTTTGTAAGTTTTTTTTTATTAATCTACTGTTTTTGTTAAATATAATTATAATACAATGTAGTTCTTAATACTACCCCAACTAACTTTTATTTGAGCTTTAATTTCATATCTGACATGATGTTGAGAAAAATTTTATCTGCTGGGTAATTTCCGTGGTCTTGTCTGTAATTTCCATGGATCGCAAATTTTTTATATTTTTTTTAGCAAAAGTATGCATTCGCTACGTGGCGAATTTTGATATAATGTTTGAATTTGCATAAGATTTCAATTTTTTTGTGTAATTCACTTTAATTTAGTGATTTCAAAAATGCCGTGGAAATTACACGGAGAACACTTTTCCGAAGAACTACCCTTAAAAATGAAAAGAATAAGATACAATGTAATAAGGTATGGAAAATTACACAATTTCCTATTCACGTTGTTTGTACTTACCTCTGAAATGAAATATAGTTATTTTAGCTGTGGGTGTAAATGTTAACAATTTAATCTGACTAATACCCATATATTTGTATAATTACCACTAACATCGTCTTCTACCTAGGTAAGTGATTTACACAGAAATTGCTCATCGTCATCGAACAGCGAATAGGTAAGAAAATTTGGTAAACAAAACAAAATTAACGGTTAGTGTTTTTATGCTATACCAGTAATGATTTGAGAAAATGCTTGAATAATAAAAAAAATGCAACGAAAAGGTGACTTAAAAGTTAAAGTGTACACTGTACCAAAAGTAAGTGTACCAACATACCGCCCGCGCCATGTTATACAATCACCGTAATTATATAGCGGTAAAACAATGAAAGTCTCCTTATCTCTATAACAATACAGTTATCAGTAAGAACAATCAATGAGTAAAATTTAAACCACAAGATTATTACTTACCTACCTGTCACCTGGCACTTGCTTGACTCAACTATTATTTTTGACTTGACTTAACTATAACTTACTATTCTGTGACTTAACTTTATGAACTTAAATTATGAAGATTCCGAATAATTACAATGTATTGTGATGGCATTCGTATTATTAGCAGATGTGAGAGCCGGGCTCGTAAAACAAAACTAGGAATAAAAAATTTGTTTCGAATATTTCTTCTAATAGATTAAGAGCGACAAGTTTTATTAGCGCACAGCGGGGACTAAGACAAATGGAGTCTTGGGTAGGCCGTAAATTACGCTCAACTGTCATACAAACTATTCAAACTGGTGAATGATGGACAATTTTAGTTGAAATGCACAGATTTCTAAGAGTTTGGTAGATTTAAATGTGTTACAGATGGGTGAAGTAGTCGAAGGAAGGAAAAAAAACTTGAGTTCTCAGAATTGGTAGGGCGGATCGTGAGAAATGGTGCGTAGGCGTCGCCGTGAAGATTGCAAGCATCAAGCTGACCAATGAGGGGTCTAAATGGGCGTAGAACGGGCGGAGAAAAACTTCAGTAGGAATGGAAGAGATAAAACGAGGAGGCAACTAGCATTCGGGGGACAGACGCTAAGACAGACAGTAGGACGCAGACGCTTTTAATATTTTAGGAGTGTTAGATTGGGAGTTTCGTGACTCCATTGTAACTAACTGTGTGAGAAATAAAGACTAAAGAGTTAACTATTAAATAAATACTAACTTTGTTAAGTAAATTGTAGATTTGAATATTAAAACAAGTGTAACTATTTTACAAAGTGAATCCAAACAACGTCGAGTGGGGTATGTAATTGTATACATTGTGATTTATTTCATGTGTCAATAAAGGTACAATCTCTAGATTAACGAGCAGAATATCGTATACAACGTAGAAATGTATCAATACGAAGAACAACTCCATTCTAGGGGTTTCTCTTTAATAACCGAATGGAACTCGGTAGAACACCTCATTTTTGTGTTGACTTTAATATGCGCAATAGTTGTATTAGGGTGTTGTGGATATAAGATATTCAGTTATTGCAATCGTCGAATATTAAATAGACGGGGGTATTTGCAAGATGGTCTACCAAATGAGATAGAAATGCAAAGAGCCGGGTTAGATTGAATTGGATTGCGTTTTCTTAATGCATAGTTAATCTCGGAGATAAGGATGGTTAACGTGAAAGTATTAATTAAAGCTCTAGAGACTGTAACTTTATGTAGCCTGGTGGAATACGAAACACTAATATCTATTATGAATGTTAATAATCAAGTCTAGATTAGACTAATATGTGAAATAGTTTTTTCTTTCCATTTTTCAATCAATGTATCAGGTTAGTTCTATAAATGTGTTCGTATCTCACTTTAGACTTAATTTGTAAAATAACTATTGAAACTTTAGTGTGTGTTTAATTAAAATTAAGTGTGAATCTAGATGACCTTAGAGAGTTTTTTCTTTGGATTTTCGCTTTCTCTCTATTTAGTGTGGTCTTAAGATAGGAGCTGAAAATCTAGCTGTCATTATATAGCAACCTATAGGTGACAGCTTAAATAATCAAACCAGTTTCTTTTGCTATTTCGAAGTTAAACTAAACACATTTAATTTAAATAAATAATATTTTTTTTCCATAATTATATGTTTTACTGCTTAGAGATAAGATTCCTAAGAGGAGGCACAGTGTGAGGCATAGTCAAACTCGTGTTAAATACTAAGAAATACTTAGAAGAACCTTTGAGCTAGTTTGTTTGGCTTCGTTTAACACTTTGCGTTCTCACACATATACCTTTCAGTTGAATCACGATTTCTATGAGCTAAATTCGTCAGATTTCAGTCTAGGTCTAGGTAGATTTCTATACATATACCTAATTAAATAAACATGGGATAGTAGGGAGTGATTAAAGACTAAGGAAGAGACTACATTCAAACCGTTGAGGTTACTTGTGTATAGGTAGTTTATTTAAACGTGTTAGTAAAGGAGCCTAGCTGCTGAATTTGGACGAGAGACACAACAGGAGCTGAGCAGAAGGAAGTATAATGTATTAGTGTTGAATAGGTATAATGTGTAAGTACATTTTGCCTCTACACAGGACATAGACATTGTTAGGTGCACTTATAGACTTGTATTTAGGATAGGAAATAGGGATAGGTATACTAGGTGATCTGTGATGAAATTGAACTTGTACAGGATGTTTAGATCCTGGGGTGTTTGACCGCTTGAGGCTGCGAGCTAGGCATTCCACCCACTGACTTTAATCGAATGAGGGCTCTTGACTATAAGAGATTATTCTCTTAGACTTGACTGAACGGGATGCTATGGCCGGTACTCGCGAGCTCAGCCTTATTGAGCCTAAAGGCTATCTGCGTGTGGATTCAGCGAACGGGTAGAAGCATTTCTGGGTCGTCGTCACATTTGCACTTTCATAGCGTTCAGCCATCGCCCGATTTGGCCAAATCGAACTTTCTCAATTAATACAAATATGAATAAATAAAGGTTACCATGGTTTTATGGGGAAAGGTGTCTAGCGAACACCTTATAAAGTAAAGTAAATAAATGTCCACATCCTGGAGATGTCTGACAAACGCTCCGCAGCGTAACAAAGATGGCTGACGCTCCCCAAATAATAAACCCCAGAAGGGTTTTTCCTAGAAGGTTTTGTAGGCGCTATTAAACGACCAGAGTGTAATCCACATCATGAGCAGACATCTTTTGGTTATAGCTTAGGTAATTAGTGTAGAGGAGAGGCGAAAGTCGCGATCAGATTAAAACAATTTGCATTTTAATATTAACAAGCTTCGCAATGTTATTTAAAACCATAGGCCTGCGGAATGATGGATTTATCTCGATGAGCCTCCGTTCCATTCACACGCAGCTACTAAATAGTACAAACATAAACACGATTCGCAGATCACTTAGATGCCAGTAACATCGACTTTCACCAAGACCACCAAATACATAGAAAAACATTATAACTAGACGATCACATATACAAATTAGGATTTGAGCCACTACAGAAAATGATGCCGTGTCGACCAGGATTCCAAATACGTATTCGAAATAACGATACGATTGGATCAAAAGGACCAAATAATTATAATAAATAAATAAAACAAAAATAAATAAAATAAACACAACGTAGAAATCGTGGTCAGTTGAAAGGAATACTTTTACAGGGATGTTACGAGACATCGTGATGCGAAACAAGGAGGCGAGATAAATTGTGCATGGAATAATTATTTTAATTATGTGCATGGTGTGATTATTTTATTGTGTTAAACTGTTTACATGTCTTTTGAATGTAGGGGAAAGACACAGTTACAGTCAGAATTCGTCATAATGTTATCAACGAGATCGAAAGAAAAAAATATATACATACCTATTTCGTAAATTATAAAATTAAAAGAATTTATTTTTAGACAACTGTATAGCCAAGTTATTTGTTCACGGAAGACAAAAGCCTGTCTGACAAGCTTGTGAATGGGAAGCGAGACAAAGGAAACCTTAGGGTAATGTTTTATTGGTTTGCAACTTAACTGCTGTTGTCCATTGAAGTAAAATTTGACGGTTGTACATTAAAGACAAAAGGGAAGGACGTGGAGAAATCTTACCCAACAAAATAAACAATAAAAGAGTAAAATAAAAATACTTTCCAATATTATTCAAAGCATAGCAGCGCGTTTGACGATTTTGACTGTACGTAAAAAGGTTAGCATAATAAAGATGTGTGATTTAGGTGGAGACAAAGGCGGGAGCAGATTCTCAAGATATTGTTACATTTCAATGTAAGTCTGTTATCATGAGTATTTTAATCACATGTGGAACTATCTACCTTTCTCATAAAGAACGATCTGTGCATTTAGGAGTAGGGGAAAGTTTAAATCAAAACTAGTTTGTCGGCAGTTGAGTTAAGTGACGTTATAATGCCTAGGCGCAGTAAGAGACGGGTTAGAGGTCAAGATAGGACAGGGGAAAGTCGCGAGAGTAACGGAAGCATAGGGGAACAAACGGGAAATATAGATAACATAACTTTACAACAGATGTCACAAAGAATGGATGAATTTCAAAATACATTACGGCAGTTGAGCGCGGAGCGATTAAACGAGAGGATAGAGTCGAGCGGGAATGTGCAAAATAGTCATCAGACGATTAGACAAGAGTCGATTAGCACAATAGCTAGTGGTAGTGTCGCGAATTCGGAAACTAGAAACTTATACGTCATACAGCCTTCAGTTGCGAAGCCGAGTTTTGACGGAAAACCATTCACGAACCCTATTGCGTTTTTGAAACGATTAAAAAAATATATTAGAGAAGTGAACGGACAGGACCGCGAAATTGATATAGCGCTAGGTTGCATCACGGGACATGCACGAAAATTGATGGAGATGTACTCAAGGAGATGGAATACTTTTAGTGATTTTGAGGACGACTTTAGACGGACTTATTGGACTGAACAAATACAAGAATCCGTTAGGTATAGGTTGATTAACACGGTGTACACAAGTGAATCAGCAATTTCGATGTCCGAACATTTTGCTGAATATGTTGAGTCGATGCAGTCCTTGACCATATCTTTTAGTGAAAGGGATTTAGTAAATTCGATAATGCGTCATTATCCTTTGGATGTTCAACGGTTGTGGTTTACGAGAGCAGAGGAACCCACTATTATGAAAGGCGCGAACTTTCTTAGGAGTATCGAACAAAATGTAGTTGTGGGACAGAGAGAGATAGGTAGATATGCTAGAGAGAGAGGAAATAATCAGAGAGGTCGTTACAGTAGGACACAGACAGATTATCCAGTTGCGGCAACGATTTTAGCGGAAAGATGGCGAGGCAGAGGCGGTTCGACTCGGGGAAGGGCTCACCGACGAGGCAGGATAGGTTACGGATCATATTCTAATAGGAATACATCACGGTCGAACGTGTTGGGTGAAATAAATACTAGGCCAGCTATAACATTCACGAAGGAAGGTGAGGGGTCAACATTATCAACGGCTGTGAGGGAGGATAAAACAAAAAACTAATACCCCCTACACAAGCGGAGTCCGATCGGTTATCAAAGTGTAGGAAGGGGAATGAATGGACTTCAGAAAATAGGAAAGACGATATAGCGTATAAGATTTTAGTTAAAAATGGATGGGAGCCAGGTCAGGGTTTAGGAGCAGACGGAAAGGGATTGAAGAGGCCATTGACCGGGGGAGTGTCAGTGAGTAGCAACAGTTTGCGAGCAATAGCGTGTAGCATAGGTGTCTTATTGGAAAATCAATTCAATCATGTGATAGAATGTGACGAAGAAGGGCTTGCGTGTGATCTTTGTACAAGCAGGGGTAGAGAGGTTTTGTCGATATCACATGAGCTAGACGAGTTAGATTACTTAGGTGTTGATTATTCGTTGCCTAGATTACCCGAGATAGGAGTGGATGTGTACGGGATGCGTATAAGTGCATTGATAGACACAGGGAGCCAAATAAGCGCTATAACTAGGGAACTACACGATTCTATTCGGAAAGAGAGAGGTGATTTGCCCGAGATCGCTATCCCGGCTATACAGGTGCAGGGAGCATTTGGATCACGGAGTGAAAGTGCGAATCGTATGGTACTAATAGAGCTAAGTTTGGGTGGCACAATCATTGAAGCGTCAATGTTAATTCTGCATAGGCTTCCTAGGTCAATGATATTAGGATACGACTGGTTGGAACGTGTCAAGGGGATAGTGGAGTGTGGCAGAGAAAGGACGTTATCAATTGAGCACTTAGGAGTCAGGACTAGTGTCAAAATAAATTCGAGTTGCGAATTAAAACGGTTAGGCGGGAGAGACAATGCAAACATGATAAATACGATGTTAGAGACGGACGCCCAACCGGCGGTGTATAGTGAGGCGAGCGAGAAAATAAACAATAGCGGAAAGGTGGCTACCTACTTGGACGAGATGGGTTTAAATGACGAACAAAAGAAACTATTGTTACCCGTTTTAAACAGATATAGTAGAGTGTTTACCGACGAATTAGGATTGACGGACAGATACGAGCATGTTATTGAATTAATCGACGACACGCCTTTTATAAAGCGAAGTTATCCAATACCTTTAGCATATAGGGAGGAGATAAAAAGAGAACTAGATGGGTTAGAGAGTTTAGGAGTTATCCGTCAGGAGGCGACACCGTGTTGTAGTCCGCTTACCTTTACAAAAAAGCGAGACGGAACAATTAGACTCTTATTAGACGCGCGCGAACTCAATAAGAAGATGGTGGGGGACGCGGGAGCGCCACCACTTACATCAGAAATCATACAATCCTTTTATGGGGTTAATTACATCAGCCTTATTGACCTCAATAATGCATATTTTCAGATACCATTACCTCCCGATTCTAGAAAGTATACAGGGTTCACTTTTATGGGGAAAACCTATACGTATTGTGTTTTACCTCAAGGACTTAAGACATCGGTGGCAGGTTTCTCGAGGGCTATGGATTCGATACTAGAAGGGGTGCGCGAGTTTTGTATAAATTATATAGATGACATAGTAGTGTTCACTAAGGGGGACCTAAAGTTACACCTAGAACACCTAGATCAAGTACTGAGCAGGTTAGAGGCGGCTAGACTAACGAGTAGGAAGGAAAAATGTAAATTCTTATGTGTGGAGGTAAAGTTATTAGGACACATTGTAAATACCAAAGGGGTACAAATGGATCCGGGTAGGGTAAGGGCGATATTGGATTTCCCCGCACCTCGAACCATAAAACAATTAAGAGGATTTCTGGGATTAATAAACTATTTTCGTAGATTTATATCAAAGTATAGTGAGGAGGTTAGGCCTCTGTGTGACCTATTGAAACAAAACCAAAGATGGTCATGGACACAGGAAGTAGACGATTGTTTTAAAAGGGTGAAAACTTTATTTGTAGATACCGTGCTTCTTGCACATCCAAACCCGAAGGGTATATATTATTTACAAACGGACAGCTCGAATATAGGTGTCGCAGGATACATCTACCAACTAACGAGTGAGGGGGAAGAGAGAGTTATAGGGTTTTGTAGTAAATCATTATCAGAAACGGAACGCAGATGGACAGTCACTGAACAAGAGCTGTGGGCCATAATTTATAGTCTATCAAAGTTTGAAACGTATTTAAGGGGTGCTCAGTTAGTAATTAGGACCGATCATAAGAGTTTGACGTTTCTACAATCGTGTAAATTACTAAGCGCTCGCATGATACGGTGGGTAAGTTATATAGGACAGTTCAATTATACGATTGAACATGTCAAGGGTAGTCTGAACACTGTAGCGGACGTGTTGTCACGACATATAAGTGGAGCCACCGATATCTTGACTAATAAAACTGTGGGACCGGAAATGAATTTGTTTGAAATACCAACTGGACGACTCATAAAGAATAAGTGGGAAGAGATAAGAGAACATCAGGGGCGCGATCGTGTTGTTAGCGAAATAACTAAGCGTATAAAAGCTGAGAGCGAGTCTGAGGCTAGACATTACAGACTAATAGACGGGATTCTCTATAGGATAGAGATAGGTTCGGGTAGGTCGCGATTATATGTTCCCGAGAACTTACAAACGGAATTGATTACTAGTATACACGAGGAAGTAGGACATTTTGGGCGATACAAGGTGCTTGCGTTAATGAAGCGACGTTACTACTTCACTGATATGGCACGCAAAATAGGACAGGTAGTTAGGGCTTGCGACGTGTGTCAAAAATCGAAACATGCGTTGGAGGCACACTCAGGACCAATTAAGACGGTGATAGCTAGGGAGATAGGGGAACGAGTATTTTGTGACATTTATGGACCAATACCGGCAGGACGCTTTGGTCATAAGTACGTGTTTGTTATGCAGGACGCCTTCAGCAAATTAATTAGATTATACTCATTACGACAGGCGAGTGGCAGGGCCTCGTTAACTTGTGTTAGAAAATTTCACGAACAGGTCAAAATAAAGGTTTTATGTTCGGATAGAGGTGCAAATTTCACATCAAGGATTTTTGAGTCAGGTGTTAAACAGTTAGGTATCGTGCTAACGCACACCTCAATCAGAAACCCGCGACCTAATTCTACGGAGAGGGTCAATAGAGAGCTAGGAAGAATGTTTAGGACGTATTGTGAAAAATCACATTGTTCTTGGGTTGACGTATTGCCGAAAATAGAGGATTGTTACAATCAAGTTATACACACCACGACGGGTTACACACCTAACGAAATAGTATGGGGTACAGGAACTCGCTTATCTACGGATAACGACAAAATTATTGGAGTAGGGTTAGGCCTACAACAAGAGCCATTAGAATTAGTTCGGGAACGAGCGAGACAGAACATATTGAAGTCAGCCGAGAGTAGAGAATTTCATTATAACAAAAATCATAAACTAGTGTGTTTTGACATAGGTGATCTAGTGAAGTTGAAAAAGTTTGCGAAATCGGATGCATCTAAAAAGGTGACTAAGAAGTTTGCACGTTTGTTTGAAGGACCATACGTCATTGGTGCTATTCCCAGTAGCAACGTGTACACTCTAATAGATAAACAAACAAACAAGATAAAAGGGAATTACAATGCGATACACCTGTTTCGCTATTATGTGAATAGGTAAAAATAATAAAAAAATAAAATAAAAGAAAAAAAAGTAGGGACAATGGTTTGTGAGGCGCCATACTTATGTAACAAAGGAGGCGGAGTATCGGGGTTTATTGCCTACTTGGGTATACAATGGACAGATAAGAGCTATAGAAAGGGAACGTGAGAACTGAACGAATACCGTGGGAAAGTTTGGAAATGTGGACAGATAGGAAATATAATTTAAAACGACCGTACATTCGGATGTAGGTGTTTAAGATTCTATTTAGGGGAATGTGTGATGGCATTCGTATTATTAGCAGATGTGAGAGCCGGGCTCGTAAAACAAAACTAGGAATAAAAAATTTGTTTCGAATATTTCTTCTAATAGATTAAGAGCGACAAGTTTTATTAGCGCACAGCGGGGACTAAGACAAATGGAGTCTTGGGTAGGCCGTAAATTACGCTCAACTGTCATACAAACTATTCAAACTGGTGAATGATGGACAATTTTAGTTGAAATGCACAGATTTCTAAGAGTTTGGTAGATTTAAATGTGTTACAGATGGGTGAAGTAGTCGAAGGAAGGAAAAAAAACTTGAGTTCTCAGAATTGGTAGGGCGGATCGTGAGAAATGGTGCGTAGGCGTCGCCGTGAAGATTGCAAGCATCAAGCTGACCAATGAGGGGTCTAAATGGGCGTAGAACGGGCGGAGAAAAACTTCAGTAGGAATGGAAGAGATAAAACGAGGAGGCAACTAGCATTCGGGGGACAGACGCTAAGACAGACAGTAGGACGCAGACGCTTTTAATATTTTAGGAGTGTTAGATTGGGAGTTTCGTGACTCCATTGTAACTAACTGTGTGAGAAATAAAGACTAAAGAGTTAACTATTAAATAAATACTAACTTTGTTAAGTAAATTGTAGATTTGAATATTAAAACAAGTGTAACTATTTTACAAAGTGAATCCAAACAACGTCGAGTGGGGTATGTAATTGTATACATTGTGATTTATTTCATGTGTCAATAAAGGTACAATCTCTAGATTAACGAGCAGAATATCGTATACAACGTAGAAATGTATCAATACGAAGAACAACTCCATTCTAGGGGTTTCTCTTTAATAACCGAATGGAACTCGGTAGAACACCTCATTTTTGTGTTGACTTTAATATGCGCAATAGTTGTATTAGGGTGTTGTGGATATAAGATATTCAGTTATTGCAATCGTCGAATATTAAATAGACGGGGGTATTTGCAAGATGGTCTACCAAATGAGATAGAAATGCAAAGAGCCGGGTTAGATTGAATTGGATTGCGTTTTCTTAATGCATAGTTAATCTCGGAGATAAGGATGGTTAACGTGAAAGTATTAATTAAAGCTCTAGAGACTGTAACTTTATGTAGCCTGGTGGAATACGAAACACTAATATCTATTATGAATGTTAATAATCAAGTCTAGATTAGACTAATATGTGAAATAGTTTTTTCTTTCCATTTTTCAATCAATGTATCAGGTTAGTTCTATAAATGTGTTCGTATCTCACTTTAGACTTAATTTGTAAAATAACTATTGAAACTTTAGTGTGTGTTTAATTAAAATTAAGTGTGAATCTAGATGACCTTAGAGAGTTTTTTCTTTGGATTTTCGCTTTCTCTCTATTTAGTGTGGTCTTAAGATAGGAGCTGAAAATCTAGCTGTCATTATATAGCAACCTATAGGTGACAGCTTAAATAATCAAACCAGTTTCTTTTGCTATTTCGAAGTTAAACTAAACACATTTAATTTAAATAAATAATATTTTTTTTCCATAATTATATGTTTTACTGCTTAGAGATAAGATTCCTAAGAGGAGGCACAGTGTGAGGCATAGTCAAACTCGTGTTAAATACTAAGAAATACTTAGAAGAACCTTTGAGCTAGTTTGTTTGGCTTCGTTTAACACTTTGCGTTCTCACACATATACCTTTCAGTTGAATCACGATTTCTATGAGCTAAATTCGTCAGATTTCAGTCTAGGTCTAGGTAGATTTCTATACATATACCTAATTAAATAAACATGGGATAGTAGGGAGTGATTAAAGACTAAGGAAGAGACTACATTCAAACCGTTGAGGTTACTTGTGTATAGGTAGTTTATTTAAACGTGTTAGTAAAGGAGCCTAGCTGCTGAATTTGGACGAGAGACACAACAGGAGCTGAGCAGAAGGAAGTATAATGTATTAGTGTTGAATAGGTATAATGTGTAAGTACATTTTGCCTCTACACAGGACATAGACATTGTTAGGTGCACTTATAGACTTGTATTTAGGATAGGAAATAGGGATAGGTATACTAGGTGATCTGTGATGAAATTGAACTTGTACAGGATGTTTAGATCCTGGGGTGTTTGACCGCTTGAGGCTGCGAGCTAGGCATTCCACCCACTGACTTTAATCGAATGAGGGCTCTTGACTATAAGAGATTATTCTCTTAGACTTGACTGAACGGGATGCTATGGCCGGTACTCGCGAGCTCAGCCTTATTGAGCCTAAAGGCTATCTGCGTGTGGATTCAGCGAACGGGTAGAAGCATTTCTGGGTCGTCGTCACATTTGCACTTTCATAGCGTTCAGCCATCGCCCGATTTGGCCAAATCGAACTTTCTCAATTAATACAAATATGAATAAATAAAGGTTACCATGGTTTTATGGGGAAAGGTGTCTAGCGAACACCTTATAAAGTAAAGTAAATAAATGTCCACATCCTGGAGATGTCTGACAAACGCTCCGCAGCGTAACAAAGATGGCTGACGCTCCCCAAATAATAAACCCCAGAAGGGTTTTTCCTAGAAGGTTTTGTAGGCGCTATTAAACGACCAGAGTGTAATCCACATCATGAGCAGACATCTTTTGGTTATAGCTTAGGTAATTAGTGTAGAGGAGAGGCGAAAGTCGCGATCAGATTAAAACAATTTGCATTTTAATATTAACAAGCTTCGCAATGTTATTTAAAACCATAGGCCTGCGGAATGATGGATTTATCTCGATGAGCCTCCGTTCCATTCACACGCAGCTACTAAATAGTACAAACATAAACACGATTCGCAGATCACTTAGATGCCAGTAACATCGACTTTCACCAAGACCACCAAATACATAGAAAAACATTATAACTAGACGATCACATATACAAATTAGGATTTGAGCCACTACAGTATTGCGGTGTACAGGAGATCGAGTTAACATTACCTATCTGTGGGAAATCAATTTAATAGGTTTCGACTGTTTTAGTGGTCTTACTTAAAAGTAGTACTTAGTTACTTACCTCTTACATTATTCTTGAGAATAATAATATCATTTTCAACACACTCGTAAAGCGAGCCTTAATACATCGCTTTTAGGGCCATAAACCGAGCTATAACAAACGCGTGCAATAATATATAAAACACTAGTTCGTAATAGAATTAACCCTACAACGTTAAATTAGTACCTTACTGCAAGTTCTATGCGAGTAAACAGAGCATTCCCAATTTAGCCGGGTAATACAGTATTTTTTTTTTTGACAACAAAGAGGTTTTATGCTGCTAAAAATTCATATACATTTTTGAAATAAATAAATGTGTAAGTGCAAATATTTTAATATTTTATAACAAAATATTATGTTATATGTTATATTCATAATTCATAATATTTTGTTATAAAATATTAAAATATTTGCATTTTGTCACTTAAAATTATAATTTTGAAGTATTAGTAGTAGGCTGTATGCTCCTCACCCCTTTGTTCGCAAAATATTCTTGCGATGGGCGTGTGAAAAAAAAAACAAAAAAAAAACATGCGCGCCTTTTCCCATAATTATCATATTTTGCTTTTGCCATATTTGTTGCTGTGTGATATTTTTTTTTGTTTTTTCCTCGCAAATGTGTTGAAAAACGTCGTATGAAACTCGTGAGCTCTTGCTTATTGCATAAGCTAACTTGTCTCATAATGTATAAGAATAAGAATAAGAATTTTTATTTGTTCAAAACATGGATATTACAGGTGGTACATTAGTGATATAGACCAACATGTTTTACCAAAGTTTGGCGTACAAAATTTCATAACAATAAAAATTTTAATAATTATTAAAAGAATGAATTAAATTAAGAAATTAATAATTTTATATACTATTATTTAACATTAAACATTTAATTCAACTTTGTTTGCATTTGCTAAAGTAGTGCGTGCGACCTAGGAAAGTGGATACCTAACACAAGCGAAAAAAAAAACTATAAAATAACTAATTCTAATCAAAGTATGCAAATCAGACCAAGGATGAATATCTTATCATTGGAGAAAGTGTATGCATAAAGTTTGTACTAGGCTAGGTAGGTACTAACTAACCGACCTCTCCCAATCCGGGCAAATATTCTAATCAGTTAAATGAGGCTTTAGCACTTTCCCCATTAGTTTAACACTCAAGGCAGTTTATTTTTCCACGCAAGTGGCATTACGTATATTTTTAAGTGGAAAAGTCATGAGACGGTTTACTTTTCATAAACCGTCTCAAGTTAGACGGAAATTGTTTCCGATGTTTTTTACTAAAATGGTTTGGCTATAGAGGCGGGTTACTAGGAAATAATATTGGCCCAAACTGGTGAAGAACCTTCCATTTTTTTTGCAGTAGGTGGTACGTTTGATGCTTTTTTACCGAAAATATTATCTATTTAGCTAGAGATTAGTTCGAAGGTATCGCTAGGTAGGTAGGTACTTATCGCTCAAAACTTATTCCAGGGGCCCAAATCTGCTACCACTTGTTAACGTCATAATCGTGTTTCAATTGTGTTTAAATTTTAATGCGACATAGTTTAGTTCTTGTTACTTAAACCCAATACCGAAACATGATTGAAACACTTACAAGATTATGACGTTAGCAATAGCAGATTTGGGCTCCAGGTTTGGGCCAGCGATACCAACTAAGTCCAATCTTAGTCAAAACTAAGTAATGATTTATAATTTTGATCAGGGGACTCCAAACTACGGCCCTCGGGCCGGGTCCGGCCCGCGAGTACCAACAATCCGGCCCGCGAAAGCGAGCCCGGATCGTACCAACATACTGTAATTATGTATATTTATAGGCACATTGTGTTGATACATTGAGCTAGCTAGGTCCTGGCCCTTGGGACTTCGTGGAGGAGTTAGTCCGGCCCTAAGGCTAAAAAGTTTGGCGACCCATGATTTTGACCAATGATATCCTCTAGACTAGAAGTCAATCATTGATTTCAAATGAAACATCCTTATTTTCCAGGTTGACAGACGCGTACGAACACTTCGCGTACGAAAGCCTGTCTCCAGACTACGAGGACTGGGCCCGTCCCCTTCCGAAGACAGCACCAGACAACTTTCACCTCTCCAGGTACGGCCACCTTCAGATCGACTACTCCTGCAGTTGGAACTCCCTCGATAGACTTATAAGGCACCAATGATAGGCTGATAGAAGATTATACTGCACATACTGATCGCATACGAAAGATTTTGTTATTGATTTGTTTTCGTATGTTTCTGTTATTGGAAGTTTTTGGCGTGGAAAGTGCCTATGTACTATTTCCAAGGTTTTAACAAGTAAAATAAAATGTTTAGACTTTTCAATACCTTGTTCATATGTGTGAAAAATAATGGTATACCTTAGGTACTTACTTTTTGTAGACAATAAGTTTATTCCTAAACTTTAGTCCTAGACTATTTTATCCAAATTGTCACGAATTATGGTGCTTATGTTAATAATTATTGTTTTTTACTAAGTTAAGTACCTATCTGATAATTTTAGTAGGCTGCACAGTTCACGATCTACTTCAATAACTAATACCTAATTGTTAAAAAAAAATATTTATGTAGGTAAGGTACCTCAACCTTTTGTGTTAAATATGTGGTTTTATCAAAACAATTAAATATATTAATTGACATAGACATTAAGTATTCTAGGTGACTACATAATAGTTTTACTCTTAACAAAGACTACTCTTAAGATTTATGTAATTTAAAAGATGTAAATGTCCTATTCGTAGGGTTACTTTTCAGTGTCTGATCAATAAAAACAAACCAAAGATAAAAAAAATTGCATGTTTTTTTATATTATCCTCTATATCAGGGATGCACAGACTTATGGAGACCATGGGCCACTTGGGCAAATGATAAACTAATGGCGGGCCACCAGCACAACATAAAAACATAAAAAAGCCAAAAAAAAGATTTTTTTTCATATGAACGAGGGAATATTTTTGCTGGCGGGCCACTAGCATATTGCCGACGGGCCACATGTGGCCCGCGGGCCGCAGTCTGTGCATCCCTGCTCTATATCAACTCACAAGTCCCAAGAGTCAGTTTAGAGTCCTAACTAAAATTCTTCAATCTTAGAGATACCAAATATAAATAAATAATAAATAAGTTATTTTTAATTTCTCAGACTCTTGTGAGCATTCTACAAGAAGTTATGATTTTAATTTATTCGCTATTGTTTCTCAGCAGAAATATAGGTTCCTAACCATTATAGCTACCTCCATAAAGTTAAAGTTATACAATCCTACTTAATATTATAAATGTGAAAGTTTGTGGGTTTGGATGTTTGGACGTTTGTTAGGTACTCAATAACGCAAAAACAACTAAGGGAATTTGGTTGAAATTTGGCACATAGATAGAAGATAGCCTAGATTAAAACATAGGATACTTTTTATCCCGATATATTCCCAAGGGAACGGGAACCACGCGGGTGAAACCACGGGCGGCTGCTAGTTTACTATATTGCGGTAAGCTTTCATACCGCATATCGAAAGCTGTTATGCTTTGAATCATAATAATATTGAGATTATTACAAACAGTCTGGTAGATAGGTAATGTCTAGTTATTTTGTAAAATGACATTGCAGTCGTGACTACAAGCATTGATAGCATCAAAGAAAGTTATAACAACTTCTTGCCATAATAACCGTAATTACAAATACTCTGGGAGATATGGTTCAGTTCAGACAGTGTGAAACACTGTTTGATGAAGATTAAGTTAAAACTACTCTCTAAGATTTCATTAAAATTAACTATGCCAGTTCGCCAAGGGGGCTTATATATTGCTTCTCGAATTTTCAGTAGCTATAGCTAGCTAGTCAATGCAAGTAAAGTTTACTAATCTTTTAGCGAGAGTAAAGTTTTAAGTAATGTAAGTGAGACAGTTAAGATTTTTAAAATTTCAAACTCTCTTGTAAACCTCTTCAGCTAGTTCAATGCAAGTATTGTGATAATTATATATTATTAATAGTATTGTATTGAAATAAAATCACAAAGTTTGAGTTGAAAGAAAAAGGAAAAAGAATTTAAGCTAGGTACAAGACAAATCCGAAAACAATAATCATTTGAAACCATTACCAACTGTTTGCTTGGATAAACACCACAACAATTTTGTAACTAAAAACTACTTACAATTAACTACATATACTAATTTAGTTTTAATTCGTGCATGTAAATACTCAATTTTCATGTAAATCATCTAAGCCAAATTAATACGAGCGATTCACGCTTCAAGTGCTGTACCAGGTTCTAATCTAGGTCATAATGTAATTATGAATAGTAAGTACGTAATGTAATATTTTCATAACCGCATTCTTATTCGAAGTAACATCATACTAGGTACTTATTAGATAAAGCAACAGATATAACGATCGGCCAAATAATAAAAGAGCTAATTAACTTTTTCGTTAGAAATAACGATGGTTTATTATTCTGTTAAGACATACCTATCTACGTTAATAATGTACGATACGGTATAATTTATTGCGTAAAACATTTTGTAACACTAAATCGTAAAAATATTCAAGTCAATTTTAAATTTGAAGAACGAGGAAGTCGTTAGTGATGTTTATTTCCGCTTAGCGTTTATCTGATGAAGATAAAAAATCAGATATAAATACCACATTTTCATAAAATATCCCGTAAAATGTTTGCTGAAAGTGAAATGAAAGAGGTCATTAGAAGGAATTATCATGCAATTTATTGCTGTTAGAAGTCATAAAAGAAATAAAAACCAGATAAGTACGTACGTGACAATAAATTAGAAATCTTGGAAGTCTTTCTCGTTGTAGAGTTTCCGCTTTTTAGTTATATTAAACGGTCCTTTCTTTTCGTTATTCCCATTTGCCGGTAGTTTGTTTCCGTAGTACATTACTTGTAAGGTATTAGTTGGTTTTGGCTTTATTTGGGAGGTTGGTGTGAATTTCGCCTTATTGCCTTCGTAAGACGGTTCCATGTCCATTGAACAAGGTTCAGGGAAAGGGTCTCTGTTTACTGAATAAGGACGTTCTACTTGAGTTTCATACTGGGAACGGTACGTATTTTGAGCTAGATATTGCTTGAACTGACTTTGCTTCAGTTTCTCCTCCAATTCTTCCAATCGCTGCAAAACACTAGAGTGTAGTGAAAGTGCGCTGCTGACTGTAATTAAAGCCTAAGAGATCTCATTAATGCTCACATGTATTGTTAAGATTCATTTGATGCACGTAACTAAGTGTAGGTTGGGAATTATGGACGTAATTATGGAATCAGTAATTAGGTAGTTTTCAACTGACAGTGAGAATTTCATGGTGTTTCTTCTGCTTTTGTAATGATAAAACATTTTTTAGTATTTGATTGAATCAGGCGTCACTTGGCGGAAGTCCCAAACCATTTTGAAAAAAGAAATATATGTAGCTTACTTCCGCAATCGTGCATCTTGCATATTTTGTTTGCGGAAGTAAGCTACATATATTTCTTTTTTCAAAACACATTTTTTAGTTTTACAATAGTGTATTTATTAGGGTTAACGAATAAGAGGATGTTCGAAAGAGGATTGACAAAAAAAATATTTATCTAACTTTCTTTTAATATGAATACCTACCGACATACCTACCTAATTATGTTAACGATTATGACCGGCGCTAGATGGCAGAAATTGAATAAAACTATTAAATATTTTAATAAATTATCTGAAAATCATCTATTTTTACACAACTGCCCAAAAAACAGATAGATAGTGTAATGTATTCAAGGTTCTTGAATGTTTGTATGCGAGTTTATTTATTCCACCATAACTTCTAAATGCCGTAACGGATTTGGATGCATATGATGCATATCGTTAGACAGAATCGTAACGTAACACTATCGCGAGTGACATTGGCTATTATATTTTTAATCAATATCGACTGTGTATTTCGAAAATATAACTTATGTCAACACTCGTGACGTCACAGATCGCGTTGACGTCGGGAATATTTCTAGAGTGCACTATTTTAAAATTCATCATTCCATAATGTAACTTGTCTCAACATAATTATGTGATGTCATTGACCGCGTTGGCGTCGTACATATTTGAGAGTGCAGAGTTACCACATTAAGTACTCTAATATGTTCCCGGCTTCAACACCACTAAGTTGTTGGCGTCAGTTATAAATTTGATTCCCGAAGCCAACACTCCCCGCCACGCATTGTATTGTATGTCGGTTATTATCTGTCTCATCGTAAATCATGCTTTCTTTTTTACTTGCAGTGCAGGATAATGACAATGTGTAGAAGCCATGAACATTAAGTTTAGCAACATCTGTTACTGTCACCAGAATACATAATAGTACTTACTGTCAGTTCGTGGTCATGTCGTCAGCCAGTCTCCATACTTAATGTATGAGAATATTTTAATTTTAAAAAGTCTATTTTTTTTCGTAGTATACGTGTGGGGTTTAAAATATGAAAATGAAATGCTTTATATATTAAACAATAAGAACAATATCAATAGTAACCAGAAAAAAATGGCTGTCAAAGATGTAATCTTTTTGTTGATTTTGTGACATCTGTAGGTATAGGGTTAAAAATATTTACAGAATAATTCATTTTATACTTTTTACTAGTCCGTTTTAATGTTTTAGTCCGATTTTTATAATTTTTAGTCCCTTTCAAAAACGTGTTTTTAAAAAAGTTTTTTTACAGTAAGTATATTAATTTAATTTAATTTAATTTATTTATTTATATTCAGGCATCAATGACCCATAGATATATACCTTAAAAATTAAATTTTCTGCTTTTTGGTTAACGAGCTAAGACTAAAAATATACATATACCTACACCATCTTCTATCGGAGCACTCGTCAAGACGATTCAACTAGCTGAAACTCTATGGGGTTGCATGGTTTTATTACAGAGTTCCATGTGGCCTTCGTTCGGCTCCGTCATCAGACAATGGACACTATTTTCCAACAAAGTACTCGTCAAGACGATTCAAACGTTCCTAAACTGGATAAGGTTGCATGGTTTTATTATCGAGTTCCTATGGCCTTCTTCCGGCTCCATCATTAGACCCTTGGACACTTATTCCCAACAAAGTACTCGTCGAGACGATTCAAACGAGCCCAAACTCGATGGGGTAGCGTGGTTTTATTAAAGAGTTCCTGTGTCCTTCATCCGGCTCCATCATCAGAGCCTGGAAACTATTTCCCAACAAAGTACTCATCAAGACGATTCAAACGAGCCCAAACTCGATGGGGTTGCATGGTTTTATTACAGAGTTCTAGTGGCCTTCTTCCGGCTCCATCATCAGACCCTGGACACTATATCCCAAAAAACTACTTGTCAAGATGTTCAAAGTTTCAAGTCTCTAGCTCATCGGAAAGCTAGTTTAAAATCGTTCGCAAAGTGGAGAAACAATCAACACACAAACAAACGAGAAAGCAACCTAATAAAAACGTTTTAATTAAATAGTAGTTCCTTATCCTGTGTTGTGTTGTGATAAGTTATAATTCTGAAATACAGTAAGCTGACTTGTTGATTCGAAAACATAACCGAGTTGAGTGTTGAGATCGGGAATATTTAGAATGCCAAACTCGTTGTAGGCTTACTCAAACTTATAACCGATCTCAACTCTATGGAGCGTTGACATAAGTTATATTTTCGAAATACGCTATACCACATTCAAATGTAAAAAAATCTTCAATTTATTAACAAGGTTACTAAGCTTTTGAAACGCAAACAAAACTAGGCTGACTATACGCTTTACTACTTACTTACTATGACTTGTTACGAAACAATTTGAATGTTAAACGGATTTTAAACGGCTCTTAATTTTTTTTTTGCAAACGCTAATGACCCCACTTAGCTAATTCAACACCACTTTAAGTATTGATTGTATAATTATGCGTTTTTTCTACGCTCATTTTAAATACTAATTAGCAGCATAGCATGTAGTGTTTAATATTTATAGGGATTATTATTAACTTTATTATTAACGTGTATGTCGTAGTGTTATAATTGCGGTGTTCTTCACTCTTCACTGATCACTATTTACTTCATTGTCCAGTGAAAACAAATGATTGTTCATGAGGTAGGTACCTAGACTGGATAGACATGGTACTGCGTCTATTAGAGAATGACTAGTCTTGGTGCAGTGCACCTAAATCGGACAGACCATCAAAAAATGTGTGAGTGAACCAAATCCTAGTACACCTACCCTACCTACTGCAAAAGTTTGCGTGTGTATTTGTTACCTCTTCACTCCAAAACGGCTGACGTATTTGAAATGGGTTGGTTTGAATATTCCTGTCATCTGGTATAAACCCTAGACTGCATGTTATGCGAATGATGTCCATCCATCCATATGGACTTACACACTATCCCCGCAGTTTCAGTATCTTCAAATCGATCAACCTACCCGTCTGTAAGCGTCGATATTAGAGTCCGTGCGAGCCGCCTGCCGCGACAGCTGTTCCTGAAGCTGCGTGATCTGAGCTGCGCCGCGCTGGATCTTCTCCTCATATTCCAGAACCACCACGTTCATCTGATTTAAAGATTTTTCTTAAGTAGTTCTTGTTAATCATTTAGAGGGAGATTACACGATCATGCAGACTGACGCGGGAGACTGATGCAAGGCTGCCAACTGCACCATTTTTTGTATGAAATCCTTGAAAAAACAGTGCAGTTGGCAGCCTTGCATCAGTCTCCCGTCAGTCTGCATGATCGTGGAATCTCCCTCTTACATTGCATCACCACCACTACCATTTGGGGGCGTGGCCTACTTTTGATTGGCCGCGGTAATCTATCTATTCTGTGGTGCTTGTCAAGCATCGTTCCTAGAGACGATCAAAATTGATTGACAAGCAGTTTTGATCGTTTAATTAAGGGGTGTATTAGAATAGGCCAGGTGCACTCCGCGCTTTAGGTATGAAGCTACAGTTAGGCGGCCATTACATGCTCATGCAAGCGTCAGTCAAATTCCATCAGTCATGAATTACGTTTGACTGATGGAAAGAAGAAATCAACTTCATTCAACCATCAGTTACTACATTACACGGTAGGTTAATCGTCAGTCACGCACGGCCGTGACTGTGGTTAAACTGACAGCAAAACCTACCGTGTAATGGCTGCCTTATTGCCTGGCGGCGGGCGGTTCCGTACGGACGGAACAATTTCATAGGGCTAATTGTCTTCAGAATAGGCAACTTCTACGTGAATTTAATTATTGTGGGGAAGAAGTGCTGTGCGACCTGAATGAATTGCACTTTATTGTATCGAGGCAAGAGTCGCGCTATTTATTTCAATGATTTTGCGCAGTGCATTTCCTGTACTTGTAGGTAGGTACTACTTATTCTGTGCTTAGACCACGTTTCCTCCTGCAAGAAAACTTCTGCGAGTAGTGTCCCACACACAACCAGTCACACAGACGCTAGTGTTATAGCAAATGCACCTAGACGACTTAAACAATTTTTCGCTGTTCTCTGGGCGACACGTAGCTTACAAGTGTTAACTAATTGCTAATAGCAAATTCACAGGCGTTTATGTTTTTTATTATTATTATTACCTTGTCTCTATGTTCGATTTCCATCTCCTTTATTTTGCTTCTCAACTCTTCTATGACACACGAGAACTGTGCTACTTGCGTATCAGATTCGTTTTGGATTTGTTGAACTAAAATTTGAAAAAAAAAATATTACAAACCTAAAAAGATTTGCAACGATTATAATTAAGTAGTTAAGTGCATAATAATGTTAAAAAAGTTCAGCTAAAGCACAATTTTCGTACATTTTTTGGTAGTACCTACCTATGCAAACATTTTTTGGTAGGTATTCAAAACAGTTAAATTCTAACAATGGTAAAGTGTATACTTGACTAATAAGAGAACCTACCTTTCTTTTCTGAAGCAAGTTTCAAATCTTCGATATGTTTCTCTTGGTTGTTTCGTAATTCATTTATTGTTTCAGATTGTTCTTGTATAAAAGATGCCTTTTCCTTAAATATAGATCACAAGAAAATAAATAAGGTACTTGATACAAATAAGGTACTTAATACAAATAAGGCCTACCTAATTTGAAATGCTTATCTCTGTATAAAAGTGAAGGGTGATTATGCATATCAATCAACGCCCAGCCCCTTCGAGCATCGCGGCTTCGTCCTGCAGAAGCGCGTCTTACTCTAAGCCCTGCCCAAACCACTGGACCTAGACTTGAAATTTTGTACAAAGATACTTTATACAGCGTAAAGCATCCACTAAGAAGGGATTTTTTGAAATTCCACCCCTACGGTGAAATGGGGTTCAAAGTTTGTATGGGAAAAAAATATTAAATAGACATTTTGACTTAAAACTTCGGACGAGTACTTCTAAAAACAAATCAGAAAACACATGTTTCGTGGTTTTCCGAAAATCAACGCTTTAAGGGGTAAATGGGGTAAAACAAGCCCAAAATCGATTGAAATATAAACGCACAGCCCAAACCACTGGACCTAGAGACATAAAATTTTGCACCTAGATACTTTATACAGTGTTAGAACCCACTAAGAAAGGAATTTTGGAAATTCCACACCAAGGGGTAAAATGGGGATTCAAAGTTTGTTTGAAATAAAATTGTCATTTTGACTTAAAACTTTGTAGGAGTACTTTTAAAATAAGCAAAAACCTGTTTCGTGGATTTCCGAAACTCAACCCCTTAGGGGATAAATGGGGTTAAAAAAGCAAAAGTCGATATGGGTGTCGTTATTAAGGTCAACTTCATTGTAAATAAAAATTAGTTTTGTCGGTGATTTTAATGACGTCTCATTGTGTCGGACGTAGGTACGTCAAACCAGTCATACGTATGACTGGATTTTGATTGATTTTGATTGTTTTAAGGCTTATTTCTGTGAGTTATTATAAAAGAATCGTTGTTATTTCTACTTTAAGTGGGTGTATAGATCATAGTGTTTTATAACAGTGGTGTGCATATTTTTGAGAAAAAGTGTGTGGCGGGTCCAATGACCTCTGTGGTGTGATCGTCGATTTTGACGATTTAATTTGGAGTTTTAGCTTGAATTAATGCATTTGAGCTTTGGTAAGTCATTTGGCTTATTAGAAATCGTTTTTTTATGGTGATTTTTGTGGGTATTTTGATGATCCCATATTTCGGAAATATCAATTTCGCGGCACTTGATTTTTTTAAGGCCATTTTATTATCAAAATCAGCGAACGAACGTTAAAACAGGGTCCAACAGAGCCCTCTGAACGTTTCAGTGGTTATAGGACGTGTGTCTACGTGTCCATGAAGTATTTTTCCTGTAGGATTTATTTATCTAGGTTTTCTAGCAGATAGAGGCCTTATTAAAACGTAGGCCTTATTTGTTTCAAGTACCTTAGTTACCTACCAGTGGCGAAGGGTCCATACAAGACAATTCCCAATTCCCATCGACTTACCTCTTAATACTTAAATCCCACGGAATCCCACCCACCAATCCATGCAGATCATACCATTTTTGTAGAACGTCTTTACCTTCCTTCGCCATAATTTCACCCCTCGCCACTGATGTACTTACTTACCCAAGTACTTACCTTTAGACCATCAGCCATTTTAGTGTCCTCACTGCTGGGGCACAGGCCTTCCTTATGGCTTATGGGTGGATAAGGAGGATAGACCATAGCCCGACACACGGGCCCAATGCGGATTGGTGTGTTAACGACTGTAAATTCAGCCGGGACCAACGGCTTAACGGGTCTTCCGAAGCACCGAGGAATTCGAGATATTACATATTTGGTCACCCATCCCATGACCGACCCTTGCGAAAGTTGCTTAACCTCCACAATCGCTGGGCCAGGCACTATAACCTCTGCGCCACCGAGCTCTTAATCCAAATAGAAATAGTTTTTTACCCTTCGAACACGAACACCGGCCCACACCGATTGTGTTGGGTTGGGGGTAAGTCCAAGGGGTGTAAGTAGTATTCTACATAAAAAGGTTAACGCCTTTGGTTGATGACCGGATGATTTCCCTCGAGCACCTTTATTTGCAAAAGCAACTGCATGTGTGGATGATACTGTGTGATGACATAATCAGCATACAATAAAAACCGGTCAAGCAAGAGCGAGTCGGACTCGCGCACCGAGGGTTTCCGTACCATCATAATAAATACACTGCAGAGCTGTAGAATAATAAAATTATTATTGCAATATTAGGTCAGCACCATCTCTTGGCCGATAGTGGAACTATTTTTTTTTCTTAGGCCAGCGCCATCTCTTGACCGATAGTGGAACTAATTAAATTTTTCTTAGGTCAGGGGCGTCAGGGCCATCTGTTGACTGGTAGAAGAACTAATAAACTTTTTGTTTGTTTTTTGAATTTCTAAAAAAGTGTGTTATATTGAGACATCGTTTTATTTTTCCTGTAATCTTTACATAAACTACTATAACATAGAATTATTTCAGATTTTTCTCTTTGCAAACTTCGGAGATAAAGGGGGGAACGGTATTTTTTTACATTTTTCATCATAAGTCGAAAACTATGCTGCCTAAAAAAAAGAAAAAATGAAACAAACAGCGCTCTTTCATATGATACCCCACATGCCCTAGTCGCCCCACTTAAAATTTTTAAGACCCCTTTTCAGTCCCTGTTGTAAAAAAAATATTTATTATTTTATTTCTTTCTTATTTGCGAAATAGTTAGGCAAACGTCATCTTAAACTATTCCAAATTTCAAGTTGATACCATTAGTAGTTCTCGAGATATCTAGCTGTGACAGACAGACAGTCTGAGTCACACCATAAGGGTTTTACCATTTTGGTACGGAACCCTAATAAGCAAGCACATTCATCGTCAAGTCTGAAGGGCCCAAATAGTTAAAGGCAAGAGTTAATAAAATTAAAAAAAATACCTTTTCTATGTTACAGATGATTAAGTCTTTACCAGCTAATTCATCTTTTAATTTCATAATATCTCTTTTTAAATACATCAGCTGAGATACAGTTTCTTGAAGGTTTCCAATCATTTCGCGACAGGTTTGCAAATGATATCGATGAGACTTTTCGAGTTCACGTGCTTCTCTTATTTCCACTTCAAGTTTTGAATTAGTACTTCTTAATTTCATCAATTCTTCCCTTTCGCTTTCTACAACCTTTTTAACAATGACTAAAGCTAAGCATCAGAACTGTAAAATAATAAAAATCGTACCTATACCTACCTACTTAGTAAAATTTATGTTTTTTTCAACAGTTACTTACAAATTTGCATTGTGACAAACATTTTAATATATTTTGTAGGCGCTCATTATGAAGCTGCTGTTCGCCTTGTCCAATTTCCATTTCCTAAAAATAATTTTATTTACGCAAATAAATTAAACTTATAAACTTTTCCCGCTCCATCAAACGTGTCAGTCGTGTCACTCATGTCAAAGACTTGATTGTTATCGTTTTTAAATAAAAATCTCTTGTTAGTGAGAAGGCAAAGGATTTATGTTCATACTGCCATGTCTTTAGTCAGCAAATCTACATGATATTTTTGCCTAGTTCCAAATCACGCCAATAGAGGCGCGTTCCAAACCCACACTCCGAGTGCAACCTAACCACAACCGAACGCTCTAAGGGCGTTCCAAACATTTGAGCGTGACGTTCGGTTGACACAACCGGCCCGTTCCAAACGTCGGAGCGTTGCAACCAAACAACCATCAAAAATGATGGTTGTAAAACGCTCTGACGTTTGTCTATAGAAAAAATGTCAATGTCATTTGACATTATTTTGTATTTATGATGTTTTTATGTCTAATTTTTAAAATAATCATGGTAGATCCTCAAAAAACGGATTTTATTTGATTTAGTATAAAGAAAAGTTTAAATTATTCGTATTCCAAATGGAAAATGAAGAATTTGTATTGACATTGACATTTAAAGTTCTTGGTCGTTCCAAACCTCAGAGCGAGTTAAAAAACAACCAAACAACCGACGCTCAAACGTTCTGAACGCAACCCAGCACTGTTGGCGTATAAAATATTAAATGAAGTAGGTACACAAATACTCTATTTGTGTAATATTTTGTGACTATTTATTTGGTCGGATTCGAGCTAGAGTCTGGCCAGCGAGTCGTGTCATTAGATATTTTTTTAATCTTTGGGATGGCAACATTATTTAAGCTGTCAAACAGTTGTTTCAACAGCAGCACGCGTAGCATGACCACTCTCGAGAAAAGACTCGACTCACAGAACAATGGCTTGTCTACACCCAAATGTCACTTTTGTCGGGTTGAGATCGAGATACTCATGCTCGCACTTTTACACTAGTAGACTCGCATTGTTCTTTGTCGTGGCCTTATGTCAAAAGTCGACAAACGACCACTTTTCTCTTCAATTGACATTAATTTGACAGTTGAGTCGGAGAAACTTGTCTACTACCCCTTGGGTAGTCGAGAAGGTCGAGAAAGATTTTTTTACGTATTTTATTTTATGTTAATCTAAATTTCGCAATAAAAACAAGTTGCCCGTGCTTATATTTTATTATGGAAAAATAATAAATAATGTGTTGATTTAATTTTTTTATTTATATAATTTATAAAAAATAAAATAAGAAAATTATTAAGTGTTAAACTAAGTATTTAAAAAAATATTTTTATTTTTTTTAACTTATATTAATAAAAAAAATTAAAACTATAAATAATTCTAAATAATTTATTGCTTAATATAATAATATTGTTTCTTAATATTATCACCCTTTTTACCCAAATTTAGTTTTTTTATTTTAATTTTTTAATATTTAAAAACGTAAATTAACATTTTATTTTCATACGTTGATTTCAATATTTTGTAATTTTTTCGTCAGTTTCCACAGACTACTAAATTAACAAGCGTGTTCAAAATTCTCTTAATAAAAGAAAGGCAAGCGAATCTATATCCATACAGCTAAATTTTACTCAGTTTTAAGTTTTGCGTCTTGAAATGTATATAAAGGAACAGCACTTTTTGAGAAACGACGGCAATTATGGTAATTATTTACTATTGGCAACATTATTTCTTCTCGAGCTCGAGAGAGCTTTGTCTACGGAAGTGAACGCTCTCTTGAGTGTCTCTTTATCTTAGAACTTATTTTAAAATAAGAATCATGTTTAAACTAAATTATTTCGGATCATTTTATATAATTTCGACGTTTATTGATGTTGAAATAAAAATGTTACCTTTTAAAATTCATATTTGTAATAAAAAGACATTAAAAGATTGTAAAAATCTGAGAGCGAGTCCCACCTGTCTGTCAAACTGTGCTCGCATATTTAGAGGACCCGACAAGCAAGTCTTCGTAGACAAGAGTCCCGTTTGCTCATGCTACGCGTGCAGGTACGCGTCTCAAAACATTGATACTTTTCAATATGGGTTTCTTCCACCCGACTCTGCATTATTTTTTCATTTTTGCGTTATATTAAGTTCGCAGTTTTAGTGACAATGATAGTGATAGTGATGATCCTGATGTTAACTTGGGCATTGAATTTTTGGATTCTGATTTTGATTATGAAACTGAATAAATATATGGTATAATAACATAAAACGTAGTTTTATTTTAATTACCTTTTAGCTTCATTAGTACAATCTCTGTAGTATTCAGCTATCTACATATTATTATATTGAAAAAAGTGATTAAAAGTCCCAACAAAAAATATATAATGAAAGTATCAAATTGATATATCGCAGTTTTTAAAGTGTGTACAGCTACAAAATTTTCAAATTTGCCGCGTTTTTGAGATGACACGACTCGCTGGCCAGACTCTAATAGCGCTGTCAGCGTGATTCGGAATGCGGCCCCTTTTAATATACTATATCTATGGAATGCGGCCTTTATGAGCAATGGCGTTTAGCCAAGAATTTTATATAAATTAAATAAATTCTTGCCCTTGCCCTTAATTTCTGACAGCTGACAGTTCAATAATGTCAATTAATTGACTCGAATTGACAATCCTACTCTATTAGTCCAGACGGACAACCAAAAAAGAAGTCACGTAAACGCGGGCAGTGTAGCGACGCTGATTATCGTCCTTTGAAACTCAGTGGCGGTGATACAGCAGAGGCGAATCCAGAATTTAAATCTTGATATCGGGTGGGGATTGCGCAGAAAGCGTATTTTAGGTAACATGCGTAGTAGTGAAGTACGGGGGTGGGGGAGAGGGGCGCGCTCTATTGGTTGCTCGCAAGTGCACATGCGTGAACTTATTTATCCCCACTCCGTCGAAAAAGCACAGATCGTCAAGAAGTTTGCCGAAATCTGTACTGTGGTGATCGATGACTTAGCGATTGGTCTGCTGGAATGCACCCATTGACAGTGACAGCTTGCATGATGACAGTGACAGACAAACATTAACAAATCAAATCTGACAATGACAAATCGCCACGAAAACCGCGTGTTATACTATAATTTATTTTAATTCTATAAAGTATAACCAAATCCAGTTAATTTTAATATCTTAATAAATTGCAAAAGGAAATTTTCTACGAATATAACTCAATCTTGAATGGTGAGTCGAGTGACAAGTTGTAATACTGTCGTGTGTACACTTAATTTACGATGACGACTGCTTATGGAATCCATTTAGGAAATCATTCCGCCTGTTTGGCTACATTTACCAACAGCAATGCATCAGTGGTAGCCAACGACGCAGGCGACAGAGTTACACCAGCTATAGTGGCCCTCAACGGGTCAGAATGGGAGATTGGGCTAACAGCAAAGTCCGGTCAGGCACTCACTAAATCAATCATTAAACACAATAAACGTTTATTAAACTGTGACTTCAACGAAGAGGACCTTGCATATGTAGAAGCTTCATCATCTTGTCGTATTCAAAACGAAGAGACACTAAGTTATGAGTTTGAAACAAGTGAGACCACTCAATTCTCTGACCCTGACAACATTGCAACTAAGATTTATGCAAAATTGTTTACTATTGCAAGCCATTCAATGAGAAATGAAGGTGATTTGAAACTAGTGCTTGCAGCACCTTTGCACTGGACAAATGAGAGTAGAGATCGTTTGGTGAAATCTGCTGAATTAGCTGGGTTTGAAGTTTTACAAGTTATCAGCGAGCCTGCTGCAGCTTTAATGGCATACAATGTTGAAGAAGCAGAAGAAGATATAAATGTATTGGTGTATAGGCTCGGTGGATCAACATGTGATGCTTCTATATTGAAAGTCTCAAATGGTTTTATCACAGTTGAAAAAAGTATTTTCCGATCTGATTTAGGTGGTCAATGCTTGACTAAGGACTTGGCCGACTATATTGCTCAAGAAGTGAAACAGAAATGGAAGATGGACCCCCAAGAGAGCAAAAAAGCTATGGTCAAGTTAATGCATCATGCTGATAACTGCAAGCATGTGTTATCGACTTTAAATTCTGCGCATGTTTTTGTTGAGTCATTGTTAGATGGTGTTGATTGGAGCCAAAACGTATCACGTGCCCGATTTGAAAATTTAATCTCCTCGAAGATTTCAATTTACATAGAACCTGTGCAAAAGCTAATTGAAGGTTTTGATGGGAAAATCAATAAGATTGTTTTATGTGGTGGTAGTATGAAAATACCAAAAATTCAGTCTGCCATAGCTAATCTTCTTCCAGAAGCTGAAGTACTGTCTGGAATAAACCCCGACGAAGTGATAGCTATGGGCTGTGCCCGACAAGCAGGCATGCTGTTTGATATCCCAGAATTTAATCTTCATGATGTTAGTACTGAAGTAGAGTTTCTAGGAAAAGATATTTATTTGAAGTATTTGGATCAGACAGTTCAAATTTTCAAAGAAGGAACACCAACATTTGCTCAGAATATGTGCAGTGTCGATGCAGGAAATGAAGTGAAGAATTTAAGCTTTAGCTTACATGAAAACCCTGAAGGTGAAGAGTTTGCTAAGGAAACATTTAATGTTGAAAACTTAACAAAACCTTTTACTTTAAAAGCTACTTTGCAACAATCAAAAATTTTATTACAAGTTGAATAATAAACATTGAATTTACTTAAGTTTTTATTTTATTTATCCCAAATAAAACTAGTATTAAATAAACTCAAGTTTATGACCGAATACTCAAATAGCTAAAATCTTAAGGTACCTACCTAAACGCCGCCAATACATTTATTTTTATAACCTACTCGAGTGGCGCCCACAGAGCTTTTTATTTTATAAGTTGTTAATAGAAAATGATTTTATTAAAACTTTTGCCTCATTTACACTTTGGCTTGGCACTTAGAGTAAGACGGGCTTCTGTAGGTACCAGAAAGAGTGGCCATACAAAGCGTTTCCCCTCTGCCGAAGTACAAGCCCAAATGGGCATACGCGTTAATAAAACCAGTTGCGCCCGGATTTCTTTCTAGACCGAGTCCAGTCGCGCATGTGAACGCTGCAGTGTTTAAAATGCCGAATTGATGAGTTTTTAGGGTACCAAAATGGTAAAAAAGAACCCTTATGGTGTGTGTGACTAAGTCTGTCTGTCTGTCACAGCTGGATATCTCGAGAACTACTAATGGTATCAAATTGAAATTTGGAATAGTTAAAGATGACCTTTGTCCAACTATTTTGCAAATAAGAAAGAAATAAAAAAATATATAGTTTTTTTACAACAGGGACTGAAAAGGGGTCTTAAAAATTTTAAGTGGGGCGACTAGCGCATGTGGGGTATCATATGAAAGAGCGCTGTTTGCACATTTTTGAAATAATTTTTTTCTTTTTTTTTAGGCCACATAGTTTTCGACTTATGATGAAAAAAGTAAAAAAAAATACCGTTCCCCCCCTTATCTCCGAAGTTTGCAAAAAGAAAAATCTAAAATAATTCTATTAGTTTATGTAAAGATTACAGGAAAAATAAAACGATGTCTCGATATAACACGATTTTATGAAGACATCACCACATTACCTCGTAGTCATTTGTAGAAGTACCTACCTAGATAGCAAATGTGTTAAAAAAAGGGCATTTTCGCGAGAAGATGTCCCTCCGCTTTTTAAGATGTCCCACGACTTTCCATGGCAATGAGTAAAAATCTATCTGGTCAACTAGCTCCAATATTTAATGACATCGAAGATTTTATATTCCTTTTTACTTCTAAACATTAAAAAATAGAAGGAATCATCTATTATAATTTAAAAATATTATTTTATGTTAATATTATGGTATTTTTTTGCATGTCCCATACTGACTAGTTGAAGTTTAGATCATTGTTGTTCATTCATTATCTCTATGCAAACGCAAAGTATTTATTTACGTGATGCATTATATTATTGAATTTGAGGAAATAGAGTTTAAACTATTGAAATACACGTACATTATTTTTAAAACTAATTTAATTACTCGTGTCGGATTTTGGTCCTGACATGGAATTCGATTTTGTAACCGCCTTTTTGCAAAGAAATTGTATGAAAACTACCAATTAATTTAGCTTTTAAACGGTCTAGCAACACTAAATCAATAGGCTTGTTTCCATTAAGAATAAATATAATGGATAGGGGTTTATAATTAATTATAGGAGAAAATAACAAACAATTTTAATTATTAAAAGCGTTAAAGATTAATAATATTTTTAAAAAATAAATTTCGTAAAACGAAACCTTTAGTCACGTGACAGTGAACACCAATCAGAAAGCGTTACGTTACGCCGTGCGAAACTCCAATCTTGTCTTTGACGTTTCGAGTATCACTACCGGAGGCGCGTTCCAAACCTACACTCCGAGTGCAACCTAACCACAACCGAACGCAAGTTTTAGCCACTTTTTCCGTATTTCTTCCATTGTTTGGAACATATATAAATAACTGGTTTGGCGTTTTTATAGTCGTGCTATCACACTGGGGCACTATACAGTACTTATAATATGAGAAATTCATTTTTAAACGATAAAAACTAGCTATAACGTACGAAGACACGATCGTTCTTTGGTTTGTTTCGCACGGCGTGACGTCATTCAAGACGCCATGACAGTCTTGTGCGTTTTGGAACCAAATTAAAATTGGTTTTTTAAAACGCGAAATTTATAATGTAAACGCTCGATTAAAAATAAATAAACCTTTTTTTTCGATAAAATGCCTAATAAGCTAAAATATTAAGTAGTTATTGAAATTTTGTCAACTAGCCTATTCCGGAGAACATTATTTTCTTAGATTGGCAACTTAGATTGCCAAGAATCATGTTCTGTTACTTGCCATAGAGTGGTACAAAAAGTTACTTCTACTTTGTAACCCGTAAATTAAGTGAAATATCAAGGATTTGCTGTTTAGACCTATTTTGAAAGGTAATTTTGATTATATTCCAATGCATCTTAATACATTTATAACGATTTAGTTTATACTTTACGAGATTTTACAGTTTTTAGCTGCGGAAATGGAGAAGCGTTACTTCCACTTTGTTTGGTTACGTATAAGATGAAACCTCATAGTTACAAAGTTGAAACATAAAGTCTAGTACTAAACTAAACTGTATATTTCCATTTTGTAACCCTTTTACTCGATTTTGTAACCTGTCTCATTTTTATAATACCTTAAATTTAAAAATTTGTTATTAAGATTAATATGTTGTTTTATTTTGTTATGCTAAGACAAGAATAGATATTTATATTTGTATTATATTATATTTTATTTAGTTATATTCGACGTTCTGAGCACGTGACAAAGAAAATAAGTGTCCATTATGGACCACTAAGTAAAAAGTGGATTTTAATTTACACATAAAATTTGAACTAGAGCCGTTAGAACTTCTGATTTTTTCTAATTTATTAAGCTATGAGTAACTAATTTAATGCAGTAAAAATGCAATATCTCAACACTATAGTTTTCATGTAAATTAGAAAACAGTATGGGCCTGTATGGGTACAAAGTGGAACTCAAAATGGTGTTGCATGCACCATCTTTGAATCCGTTTTTCGCAGGTTTTTTTATGTATTTACTAAGAAACTTTTATGTTCATTCGGTAGCTTGGAATATAAGTATTATTTCTACACTTATATAACATAATTTTATTATATAAAAAACCGACTTCAAAAAACCTGCCTCTAAAAAGCAAGAAATAATATTCAAATCATTAGATACGCATTATCATTGTTATAATAAAACACGTCTATTAAAGTCGGGTGGGGCTGGAGTACATATTCCTTTTTTTATTCTAAAAGCCCCACCCGACTTCAATAGACGTGTTTTATTATAACAATGATAATGCGTATCTAATGATTTGAATATTATTTCTTGCTTTTTAGAGGCAGGTTTTTTGAAGTCGGTTTTTTGTTTTTTAAACATTTTTTTTATTTTTTTATTTTTAGTGTAAGTACCTTCTGTATTAGGTAGTGTAGGTAAGTATATTATTTAGGTAGAAAAATCGGCCTAGCCAAACGTGAGATAATCGCGGAGAAACATACATACAATACCTCCTTTTTTTGAAGTCGGTTAAAAAGACTACACAAAGGTATCCCTTCCCCAACAAAAAAAATCATCTAATTCGGTTCATAAATAACAAAATTGTCAAGTTAGTTGATTTAATTTCATAGTATTTTCAGGATTACTTGTAAACTACTGAACCGATTTGAAAAAAAATTAAATGGGACCATCTCGCAAGAAAACTCAATCGAACAAAAAAAGAATTATCTAAATCGGTCCATAAATGTCGAAGATACGCGCGAACAACGATAAAAAAATAAAAAAAAAAAAAAAAAAAAAAACATACAATCGAATTGAGAACCTCCTCCTTTTGCTGAAGTCGGTTAAAAATAAAATTACATCCACTTTGTAACCGGGACATCTTCTCGCGAAAATGCCCAAAAACGGCCACTTTTAGCATTTTTGCTAGGTATCTATTTTTAGCAGTGACTTCGAGGGAAGGCCCGTCTAGTATTTTAAGAAGACATCACCACATTCCCTCGTAGTCATTCGTAGAAGTACCTAGATAGCAAATGCAAAAACGGCCACTTTTAGCAGTTTTGCTATTTACTTTAACAGTGACTTGAATGTTATGGACCCCCTAAACGATCAAAATTGCTTGTCAATCATTTACCTTGCATTGCTTGTCAATCACATTTTGATCGTCTAGGAGCGATGCTTGACAAGCACCACAGAATAGATAGATTACCGTGGCCAATCAAAAGTAGGCCACGCCCTCAAATGGTAAATGCAATGTAAATGATTGACAAGAAATGCTTGATCGTCTAGGGGCTCCATAAGAATGCGGCGCGCGGCGCCACTTTGGAAAGGGTCAGTCAACCTTCCCCACTCCGAACTTCGGAACGCACCTCAGTGACTGCCGAGAGTTGGTTATATTGGCCGCGTTCCGAATCACGCTGATAGCACAGAATATATAATAGTAAATAACGTACAGAAGTCGGTCCCCGCGAGGACCATCAAATAATAAGCTACACGGCAATAAAGTACAATTTCAAACTACTCAACGCTGCGTGGATAAAATTATATGCACCTACGAAGGAGAAAGAGAGGCGTCTCTTTCTGTCGCATAGCTCTGTCTCAACCGACACATTTCGGGGTTGCTACTCGCTAGTTTCTGATATCATAGAAAACATTCGTTATGCCCATGAATAAACAATGAAATTACTAATAGGTACCTACTTATAAAATAAAATAAATCTACCTAATAGGTGCGCTGAGCATATTTAAAGAGCATAAATAATAAGTATTTCTAAGTAGTTAGAGAAGCTCGATGGCGCAGTGGTATAGCGCCTGCCTGCCTAGCATGACCGATTTATATCGCGTGATATAGCGTTTTATCACGTTTAACTGTCAAAAAGACAAATGAGTTTGACAGTTGAGTGTCGATAAAATGCTATATCACGCGATATAAATCGGTCATGCTAGGCAGGCTGGACCAACGATTGCGGAGGTTAAGCAACTTTTGCAAGGGTCGGTTATGGGATGGGTGAAAAAAAAAATAGTATTTTTAGCTTTTTTCTTTACTGGTGCCATATTTCGAACTTCGATACAACTAAGTATGTAAATATGTATTCAAAAAATACAATAAACTTTGGTAGGTACGTTAGTAATTAAGTATCAAAAACGAAGTGCATGCAGTTTCGCATTCGGCGCTTGACTGACTCGTTTCGTTCGTGACGTTCACGCGCTGCGCTCTCGTCGCTTGCACACGCCGCGCGTTTCGGTCGGCGGCGCGGTGATATCCCTCGACAATGGCCCTCTTGGAGTGGGCCGCGAGCAGTAGGCTAATATAAAAGTTTAAGCGCGGAGTGATACCCCCCTGCTGATAGCGCTGTTAGCGCGCATCCGACCAAAGTCACAAATGGATAAAATAAAGTTCATTTTTAACCGACTTCATCAAAAGGAGAAGGTTCTCAATTCGACTGTATATATATATATTTTTTTTATCGTTGTTCGCGCGTATCTTCGAAATTTATGGACCGATTTAGATATATTTTTTTTGTTCGATTGAGTTTTCTTGCGAGATGGTCCCATTTAATTTTTTTTCAAATCGGTTCAGTAGTTTACAAGTAATCCTGAAAATACTATGATATTAAATCAACTAACTTGACAATTTTGTTATTTATGAACCGAATTAGATGATTTTTTTTGTTGGGGAAGGGATGCCGTTATGTAGTCTTTTTAACCGACTTCAAAAAAAGGAGGTAAGTTTTCAGTTTGTATGTATGTATGTTCAGTTTGTATTTATTTCAGTTCAGTTCAGTTTGTATGTATATTAATCTCAACAGTTTCAAAAAGTATCTGATAAGGCAACGCCACTGTGTGTGGCTGGACACCTGTCAACTCGAGTTATTTCATGCAAAAATATAATTGGCAGCACTAGTGTTCCGGAGACCTGTCACACTTCATTATTTCTCATCGAATAAGTACTTAAACCACGGAGGTAGCTTGCGCAAATCCTCACGAAGGTTTTTGTTAAGCCGCTTGCTCAGGATACGCTCCCGTCCCAGCAGCTTTTGATATATTTATTACACATTATACATTACAATAATCTTGTCATCAGTTTTCTAAAATCTGGAGGTAGGTGAAACTAACATAGATCTGTACGTACATCTATGTAATAAAAAATAAAAATATTGTCAACGATATTCACTTCGAAATAGAAAACAAAAGATGTTCTACGTGGGGCATTACAAGGTCATACATAACATAATCACAGGTTGATCAAATCGAAATCAATCGCTGCTAAAAGTCAATCTCTCATCAAGTTAACAAAGAAATTTAAAGTCTGAACTGAAAATAATAAACTTAGACTCAAATGTATAATTTTGAATCATACCAGCAATATAAAGATATTGGCAGGCAAGCAGATAATAACAAAATAATTTAAAGACAGAACTGAAAAGACGAATAGGCTAAGACTCAACTTAGTTAATCATACCAGCAATATTCTTATTTATTAGTAGAGATATTGACAGGCTTATTACCGGAAAAAGGCAACCGGTTTTAAACGTACAAGTTGAACAATTCACCTCGAGGTCTACGAAAGCCAGGGTAAGGCGTGTGTGTGTGTGTGCCTTTTAAGAGTCAAAATAGTATCGAATATTTTGCCGACATTACTTAGTATTTCTAAAACCCTATGCTCTTTATATGCTCCGAGTGAGCAGGCAGGGAAAGTTATTATTTTATTATAAAATCAGGATTCAAGAGACTGGATTCAACGTCACTGGTGTCAGAAACGACCACCGAGCTATCCAATTGACGGTCAAAAGCTGTTAATCAATTGGGCCAAGGCACCGGTACAGGCACCACGTTGGTAGCATTGAGTTGTCACTGTTAGGCACTACATGCAAACTGGCCGCATTCTAGACAAAATTTTCATCAAAACCGACTAAGATGGTAATACAGCTTTTGTAGCAATGACCAATTGTAACACTTTTATTTTAGTCACAAGTTCATTAAGTAGTAGTAGATCATAGTTCGACTCACCAAGTCTCCTGTGTTTTACCTTGCGTCCGAAAATCGTCAGCGGACGGCTCCGGGCTACAGTTATACAAACGGCGTCGAAGTTTTAAGGCACGTCTGCTATGGCTAGGAAGACGGGACTCTTCATCGACCTCGCGCTCTGCGCACGAGGTCAAAGCACGCGTTTGTTTCACTGACACTGTTAATAACTATTACTAAAGCATAAGCTTAGCATAAGTAAAAACTATTCACTTTGAAATCATGAAAAAATTTCGTAGTATTTAAAAATAGATGTTGCTTCAACGAGAAGTAACTCCATCCTGCCTAGCATGATCGATTTATATCGCGTGATATAGCATTTTATCGACACTCAACTGTCAAATTCCTTTGTCTTTTTGACAGTTAAACGTGATAAAACGCTATATCACGCGATATAAATCGGTCATGCTAGGCAGGCAGAGGTGAATAAAAAATGGCGCCAACCGGAAGTAAGTCTGTTTTACAATTTTTGACAGGAAAACTGCTTAAAGGGTAAGTCGAATGACTACTTTGACAGGATGTAGCTATACTAGAAGTCGGCGCACTCTCACAGATGCTGTGCATCGTCACATGCCGATAATATACAAATCATTAGATACGCATTATCATTGTTATAATAAAACACGTCAATTGAAGTCGGGTGGGGCTTTTAGAATAAAAAATGATAGATGTACTCCAGCCCCACCCGACTTTAATAGACGTGTTTTATTATAACAATGATAATGCGTATCTAATGATTTGTATATTATTTCTTGCTTTTTTTAGAGGCAGGTTTTTTGAAGTCGGTTTTTTGTTTTTTAAACAATTTTTTACGTTCATTTTCGATGCTTCATCAATGAAGCATCTTAAATGAAGTGTCTAATTATGAAGTTTCATCTCATCTTTCATCACATACAAAAAGTCATTCACTGGTCACTATTCACTGCCTTTCATCGAAAATGAATCACTTTTAATGAACCATCTAATTGTGCCTTTACAGTGCTGCACTGCATCGCATCAGTCAGTCCCTATTTTATTTATCTTACTCTATGATCAGTGCTGTTGGGTTGGCGTGATTCGGAACGCGGCCATTGACTGTCACCACAGATTAATAATTGTAGCAAGACTGTCACAGATTACTAATTTGTAGTTGACACTTGTTGTGTTTTTTTTGTTTTGGTGCAAGTTATTATTTTCTTACGAATTTCTGTTTAGAAATTCAAAAATAACTAAAGCCAAGTGAGCTAAGCCAAGAAAATAATTAAATAAATTTAATTTAAATACCTATCTTTGATAGTCAATGATGAATATTTACTTCATCAGTATTTTTATTGTTACGTTCATAAAAGTGCGTGAAATTACAGCTATTAGTAAAAAAGATGTGCGTAATCATCTTGGCACTCGTACTCCTTATCGATTTAGATACAACAAGGATGATTCCCGGATCAAATATGCAGGTAGGTATTGAATATTCCACACCAGAGTGCAACCGAGAAAATTAAGATAGGTAACCACTGTTCTTGGGTTTTCTTTTCATTACCAAGAAGTAGGTATTTGGGTAAAAATGTACTTCTCCGCCACACGAATTTGGGTATAGGGGGGAGGGGGGCGAGGAGGGGGGTCTCCCATACCCCCCAAAACAACCCCCACCCCTAGCAAACACATACTTCCAGAGATATTCAAGGTTAAAGTTTGAGGTTATGAAGGAAAAAATGTAGTACATAGAATGTTGCATTAGGGTTTGGGGGGGGCTTCATCCAACAATCTTCAACCAACTATTTATTGAATCATTATGTAAAATACAAAAAATGGTTTTCCACACATAGAATGGGTAGGTACCTATGAAAGATGTAATAAGGTTATTCTTGACAATTCGATTTGAAACAGCAATTTCATTTTAATGCCTGGTTTATATGGGGTCAGCAACATGGCAGTACAGTAACCCAGTCCAACGCTGACTTGCTACTGGGTTCGTGTAGACACTAGCTTCAACCCAGTCCAGTGCCGACTTCTTGCTCGCAAGTCAGTCCAGCTGACTAGCCACCCATTCTATTATCGGGCACAGTTCCACTTACTGCCGATCCTGTCTACATGTACATGTACCCAGTTACTGGGTCCGAAATTCTGAGTCCCTGGGTCCAGTCACTGACCTCGTATAAACCAGCCCCTAAAGACGTATAACAACTGTCAAACTGTTTACAATAAATAGTGCAAGTAAAGAAAGGAAGGATAAATAGTCTATAATATAGATAATACTATTATCTTGACCTTGTAAGTAGCAGTTTTTTGTTGTCTTTCAGGTTGTGAAGATGCCAGAATTTGGATGATAATCCGTCATGGGACGAGACTTCCCAGTGCTAAAGATATTATTGGTATGAACAGCACACTGAGAGATCTGAAATATAAGATTTTACTCAATCATAAGCAGGGAAAAGGTACTTGTTTTTTTACAATATAGTGGTAATTGTATTACCACCAGGGATTGAAATACCGTTAAAAAAAAGATACAAAAAATAATGTTAAACATTTTATCGGTAAATTTACCGGTAAAAATAACATTAACATTATTGTACCGGTAAGATTACCGTTAAATATAGCGTTAAACTTTACCGGTACTACTGTACCGGTAAAAACATCGGTAAAAAAGTAACATTATTTACTGAAATAACGTTAATTTCAATGTAATGTTATCTAAAGTAACGTTATTTATTAACATAATGTTAATGTTAAAAGTAACGGTTAAAAAAGGAAGATATAACGTTGCTAATATGGTATTACTAACACAAATTCACTAAAGGATTTATTAAATATTGCATTGTTTTTGTTTTGATATTTGATTCTTACTATAGAAGAGTAATTAAATTCCTTGTTTAAGTAAAAAGAAATCTATTTCTAGTATTATATTCACATGCAATCAATTTATTAATAACTAGCGGCCGCCCGCGGTTTCTCCCGCGTGGTTCCCGTTCCCGTGGGAATATCGGGATAAAATGTATCCTATGTTTTAGTCTAGGATATCTACTATCTGTGTGCCCAATTCCAACCAAATCTGTTCAGTAGTTTTTGCGTGATTGAGGAACAAACATACATCCAAACATCTAAACATCCAAACCCACAAACTTTCACATTTATAATAGTAGGAATATTATGTGAGAGAGAGTGCATTAGTTTTGGTACCTACCTTTCAAGTGAGTGTTTATACTTCTTCCAGAAGAGTGTCATGTCATTGGACTAAATGCACTCTACTAATACGCTTATAAAATATCGATTTACATGCTTCCAGTAGCGAGTAAGGCAACTAGAATGTTACACAACTAAGATAATGTAAACCAGCCATTATGAGTCACTAAGTATTGGACGTAGGTATATCTTTAACAACAATGCATTTTTAGGTGCCTTGGATTTAGAAAAGCTAAAATTGCTTGAAGAATGGTCAAGTAATATAGACATTGAACAAGAAAAGTATTTGACCCAGGAAGGTCAAGAAGAAATGATATTACTTGCAGAAAGAATGCATAAAAGGTTCCAAAATGCTATTAAATCAAAATATAATAACAAGACATTCTATGTAAGTATTTTAAATAAGTAATTAAATGAAATAAGTCTGGACATCTTGCACTCATCATACTAAGAGAATCTTGCACTATGAAGACTGAATTAATAAATCAAAAACAAATGCTGATTTTTTAAACACAATTTTGCCCTTTCCTACTTTTGGATTTGAACCTAGAACCTGTGCTGTAGATAGTTAGCAGTATTGCCTAGTGCAGTTTTCCCAATTAGTTGTATGCGTACGTACCCCTTGGGTTACGCGAGGTAGCATCAAGGGGTACGACGCAAAACAATCTCTTACTTGACTAAGGTATTATATTGAGGTTTTTCTTGGAGGGGTAGGTATATCCTTACATATTATAAAACAAAGTCCCTCGCCGCGTCTGTCTGTCTGTCTGTTTGTCTGTTCGCGATAAACTCTGAAACTACTGAACGGATTTTCATGCGGTTTTCACCAATTGATAGAGTAATTCCTGAGGATATAGTGTAATAAATTAAGGTTTTATGTAAATTGATAGAAATATGACGATAATTGAAAGTGAAAGTGAAAGTGAAATAAGCTTTATTCAAATAAACTTAATTATTAAGTACTTTTGAATCGTCTATATTTTCCTACCACCCGTTCCAGACTTTTTTAGCTGACAAGAAGAACGGGCGCAAGAAACTTATCAGCTGTAACAGCCATAAGTAACAATATTTACAAACTTGAATATATCGTTACCAGGGTAACATAACATAATTACAACAGGGTGACAGAATTATTGGCAACAACATAGACTTATTATATTACTTCAATAAAGTACTTATATTAGCAAGTTATGTGTTACATCATTTCCACGCATTTTGATCTTTAAGATAATCGCCAACTTTATAATAACCTTTACCCATGAGCGTTTTTTTAACATGGTTTTTAAATTCATGCAAAGGAAGATCAATCACTTGTTGTGGAACTTTATTAATAAAGGCTATTAATAATTGTTGAAGGAGTCGGCAAAAATTAAGCCTTCTGGGAGCTTGCATTGAAAACGCTACCTAAACCTTTCGAGCTATAACAAAACAATGTATGGAGGAGTTGTTTCTCTGTTATAGGTCTACAAAAAAGTTCGCGACGGTATATGTCCATCTTTTAAGGATAGCTAACTATAGCCATTTATATTTTTTTAAAATAGTCACAAATAATGTGGTAATTGGAAAGGTATTTAGACGGAAACAGTATTATTCCTTATCAAATAAAATGCGTTCGTTACTATAAGCGTTTCAGGCACATAATTTTAGCCCTTTACACTATATAGTTTAAATAAATATCTTAGGAGTTATCGCTAAAAGTTTACGCACGCGAAAATAAATTCAAGCGCGTTTCTCATACCAATGATGACGGGGCTCGAACGGGATGGGTACAGACTTTTGGAGCGAAAAGAAAGGAACCAAAGCGAAGCGAGGGCGGGTCGCTAGTACATATATAAAAAGACACTATTTACTTTTTCAGTTTCGATACACAGCAACCCAGAGAGCTCAACAAAGTGCGAGGTATTTCACAATAGGGCTGTTTGACAAAAAAGATGCTCAAACTGTAGTGTTTTCTCCAGCAAACAAAGTTGATCCTATCTTGAGAGTGAGTTTTTATTTCTTTAAAATGTTACTTAGACATTTAATTTTTTTATTTTAAAAACATAGTAATCTGGTATATTCTGTGAATAATTGTGATTTGAGTTTTAAGCCTTTCTAACGGCCTGTGGCCATACAATGAGTTGATGCAAACTGTTTTCGCTACCTACCGGAAACTATCGTTTTCTCTCTTTCACTTGCATTGGCTGTGAATGTGAGCAGTATATTCGATTGGACCCCTAAACGATCAAAATTGCTTGTCAATCATTTACATTGCATTGCTTGTCAATCACATTTTGATCGTCTAAGAGCGATGCTTGACAAGCACCACAGAATAGATAGATTACCGTGGCCAATCAAATGTAGGCCACGCCCCCAAATGGTAAATGCAATGTAAATGATTGACAAGAAATGCTTGATCGTCTAGGGGCTCCATTTAGTTTACGGTAGTCGGTAGCGGAAACAGTTTGCATCAACTCATGGCAGAGCCACTGGCTACGCGAAGCGGCGAATGGCGACGCGATACGGGACTTCATAATACATGGCGTATGATGTTGCGAATTGTGAATTAGCTGCTGTGCGGTGAGCGAATCGAGCGCGCAATGAGGATCAGTAACGGTTTGAATCCTCTAGTTTTATTGATATAATATAAAATCATATTAATAGCTTTGAAACTTAGTGAAAGATTTTTTGAAATCCGTTTAGAAATGGTTGAGTTATTAAAGGTTTGAAGGAAATGCCAAATTCAATGCAATATGTGCTTTATCACTAACGGCATAAGGTTCGCGTACGTCGATGACGTCATAAGGACCCCCCAAAATTTTATGTTATAGCATGTTTTAGCTAGTTTAACTTCTCAGGTTTAAGAGATATCGCAAAAATTTCTTCACAGTTAATCATGTGGCGGTATAAGCTTTCTGATAAGCCACTAAACAAAAATCGTTACTGATCCTCATTAAGATATACAAGCCTCGTAAAGAAGCTTCATCATTCGCCACTTCGTTCGCGAAGCCAGGCGGTCAAGCTGACACTGAGATGCCTATTTCAGTTTTACAAACACTGTGACAAGTGGCAAAAGCAAGTTAAGAAAAATCCTATTACATACAAGGAGCAAAAGTTGTTTGGCGATAGTCATGAAATGAATGACACTTTGGAAATTGTGAGCAATAAATTGGGTCTCTACAGTGTACTTAGCTTAGGTTCGTAACATTATGGCAATTAAGTCACCATCTAGCTTGCTTTGCTATTTGAAACAACTGTTTTATGCCATTAATTAATACTGTTTCTAGCTAGACCAAGTAGTCACAATATGTCCAACTACCTACACAGCAATTTATCTATTACATCTAGATTTCAACTAGATGAATAAAAATATTATTTCTGTTTTCAGAACAATTGAACCTAATTTACAAAATTTGTGGCTTTGAAACATCATGGCATAAACACCACACATCACCGTGGTGTTACGGATTCGACAAAAACAGTGCAGAGGTAACTACGAATTATAATAATACATTGACTAGCTGTCAATGTACACAATATGTACCATGGACAACAGCGTCGCTTAACCTCTCTTAGGGCGCTGTAGGTAGGTAGTACTACTAGCGCCGCCAATACATTTATTTTTATTACTCGTAAACCAAGTCAATGTATAAAAAAAGCTTGTGTTATGACCTCTTAAATTGTCTCACTCAAAAAGTGGCCACTTTGAGCTAAAATGGATCTAAAAACTTACAGAAAGAATGAAAACTGTTGAAGAGTTATTGAAAAAATATTAGGGACAATTTAAGAGGTCATTACATGAGCTTGTTTTAAATATTGACTTGGTTTACGAGTAACTTCGATCTATCCTGTGGATATTGCATGACTATGGCATTTGTGGGACACCTCAAACTCTCCCAAATCGCAGCCCACTATGAAAGTCCCCCACGACTTGTCATACAACTTGACATTTAGTGTCGCGTGATTTAACAAACGGCATGTGCCACATTTCAGCTTTGTTATTGTATGACGTGCTACATCCTCAGGTATAGATGATCGAAGACGAGTAATAAAAATAAATGTATTGGCGGCGCTAGTAGTAGGTACTACTTCCGCGCCGTCACAATCACAACATACGTTTAGTTCGTGCAGGGGCGATATACGCGCACACGAATTTTGTTGCTAAGGACAGGGTTGGAAAAAATCATGATTTTTTGCAAAAAATAAAAAATCTGTTTTTTTCAAAAATCTAAAAAATCTTAATTTTTTAGATTTTTTGCTTGAGCCTTTAAAATCCACTTAATATAGTGCGTGAAACCACAACGCGCTTTTGTTTGACTTATTTAACACTTTAATTCGGAAGAAACACAAGTAACGATCAATAAAACAGTTCAAAATAAAAATGCCTGGTGAAAGTTAAATATTAGGACATGATATGGCGGTTTTTTTTAGAAGAAAAAACAGTATAAAGCAGTAATTCTAACACAAAGTTACATTTAATATACATTTTTATGTGTCTATCAATTATTTAAAATTAAGAATGTTATATATAAGTAAATATATTTTTGTTCTACATAACTTCATGTAAAAATTGTGTGTGTACTAAATAAATAAATAAAATAAATAAAAAAAAAAAAACTACTTAAATAAATATTTTTATCTTAAAAAGTCCTTCTTTTAAATTCAAACTATACTTACAAGATGCGAACACCAAGCCAAAAAGCCTCAGTAAGTACAGTGTAAATTCACGTAAAAAAACAATGTTACAGTTAGTTTACTTCCTACTTGAGCTAGGGTCCGCCCAAAAAACGGTGAACCAAAAAAGGGTTCCGTAGCCAAAAGAATTCGGGAACCGCTGGTGTAGGTAGAGCAACCAATCACCTTAATCGTGGTTAATTTTTTTAATCAATAATAATCAATACCGATTTTTTTGGAAACATTTTTACATAATGACTTTTTTTCCCTCCTAATGTATTTCTAATAACAAAAAAAATGGCCCCTGATCAATAAATCTTTAGGAACCACTGTTGTAGTGGAAGATACAATTAATGTCTTATGTCATATCATTGCTATCTATTTCCAGATGTTAGAATATTATCATGATTTGAAACATTACTGGATGGACAGTTATGGGCACAATTTGACTTATCGTCAGGCATGTATGGCGATCAAGACAATGTTTGAAGACTTCAAGTAAGTTCTAAGTTAAATTTTATAGTGTTTTTTTCTTACTCTTAATGCCAGATTTACGAAGAATGACAATACTTTTATCTGACAGTACCTGTGGCAGTACTCTAGTATAGTTATTTATGCAACTGTGGTATAATGAGGTTTATTAAAAATTATATACAGTTGCATACAAGACTATCTACAACCCATGATATGTATCCTCTATGAATGGTTTTGAAACAGTAGCATAGAGTCAACATCAAAACAAACAGTAAAAAAACGACTGGCTGGGGGTGTTTCCAGCCCTCCCGCGCGCGCTGCCGTCATAATATCATCCAAACGAGTGCTTTAAGGCCTTAACATGCGTCAATCCGAGCGGGACGATCCGTGATGGAGTGAAATTGAATGTAACTCTACTCACTTTGGGTTCAAATCAGTGCGCGTGGAACGCGGCGGTTGCGTTGAGAACTAGCACCGAATTGTGAATTGTTGAATGTTTTTATTACTTTTCTTCGCTTTTAAGTTATTGAAAAATCTATTCAATTGAGATTGAAGGTATTAACATCGCTGATTATTATGGTTGGTTTTACCATAAACGAAACAGGGTCCATAGAATATTTTTTTACATCAAAGGTGGTAACATTTTTATATTTTTTCCATGATAGCTTCACGCGCGTAATCCTTCAATAATTTGAATTGAATATTGAGATTTGACGCACCTTAAGGCCTTAATGTTGTACTGAATTTCATAATGCAACTCCGGGGGCGCGCGCGGGAGGGCTGGCGGCACCTCCAGCGACTCGTTCAGATGACACCATGACACTGGTTGTTATAATGTTGGCCAACATAAGCTGTTTCAGAACCTTTTATAGAGGATTTAACTTATGTATAATAATTCATGGGTGTAGATAAAAGTACTCATAGCTTATCAATATAAAATATTGTGATTGAAGAAAATTAACTAGCTAATAATATACTTAGTAAGTAATGTTTAAATGCTACAACAATATAAGGCTAGCGGCGATAGAGCTAATATTTGCGTTTCTTAACAACTACTACCAGAGGGCAGGGCTTAATCCGTATTTTCTGATACCGGTATGGCTTGGATAACAAACCGGTATATTTGTTTAACCGGTAATCAAAATACAGGTATTATTTCTATACCGGTATTCAACATACCGGTAGTACCTTTATAAATACCGGTATCGACCATAGTAACCAATGTGCGAGTGAGACAGATGCCTCGCCGCTGGTGCGCAGTTATATCTGCCTCACTCGCACATGATTAAAAAAAACCGGTATTTTCAGGTATAATACGGGTATAGTTTGCGATACCTGTTAACAGGAACTGAAATGGAAAATACTGGTATTACCTTTACAATACCTGTATTTTCTATACCGGTTCCAAGCCAACCTGCCTAGCATGACCGATTTATATCGCGTGATATAGCATTTTATCGACAATCAACTGTCAAACTCGTTTGTCTTTTTGACAGTTTAACTTGATAAAACGCTATATCACGCGATTTAAAAATAAATCGGTCATGCTAGGCAGGCAGAGAGGGACGAAGCCTGTTCTTAGCTTGCGAAAGTCTAGCTAGAACCTTACTAAAGGAGTAGCTACAAAATCCTACTAATATTATAAATGCGAAAGTTTCTGTGTGTGTTTGTTCACGCCTCCACGCCTGCCCCCCTAGCCTGACCACCGAATCACGAGATAAATCGCGTGATATAGCGTTTTATAAGCCTGCCTGTCTAGCATGACCGATTTATATCGCGTGATATAGCATTTTATCAACACTCAACTGTCAAACTCCTTTGTCTTTTTGACAGTTAAACGTGATAAAACGCTATATCACGCGATATAAATCGGTCATGCTAGGCAGGCAGGGCTCTGTCACTCCGCGCGCGAGTCTGAAGCGCTCGGCGTCCTCTGAGAGGACAAATTTCATACATCAGAAAAGATAAGACCTACGCGATAGAAAGAGTGGCAACTGTGAATGTTTTGGAGCGAAGGGAGCGCTGTGCGACCTGAATTGTACTTTATTATGTCGGAGCAGTCTGTCTGTCTGTATGTCTCAGCTGAAGTGGCAATGGGCGGGACACATAGCGAGAAGAACCGTTGGCCGTTGCGGCGGAAAGGTTCTGGAATGGCGACCACGCACCGGACGGCGCTCCGTGGGTAGGCCCCCGACAAGGTGGACCGACGATCTGGTGAAGGTCGCGGGAAGCCGCTGGATGCGGGCAGCGCAGGACCGATCGTCGTAGAGATCCTTAGGGGAGGCCTATACCCAGCAGTGGGTGTCGTGCGGCTGATATGATGATGATGATGATGATGTCGGAGCAAGAGTCTCAATTCATTTAAACGATTTTGCGGAGTGCAACTTCTGTACGCTAGTACTATTATCTATTCTGTGGTTTTATCGACACTCAACTGTCGAAATCCATTGTATTTTAACAGTTAAACGTGATAAATCGTTATAATCATAGGTATCGCGTTTCGGTAGTCATGCTAGGGTTGGACGGATTTATATGAAATTTGGTTAGGTCAGGTCAGACAGATAAAGACCTGGATTAACATATAGGCAACTTGTTATCCTGGCCAAAGGTTCCTTAGGGTCCCTGCGGATGAAATCGCGGGTGGCCGCTAGTTGAGCAATAAGCTTCCATCAAGAATATCCTAGATAACGCTTCACGAACTAAAACAGTACGCAAAAATGGCACCTCAAATAGAGTCCCACTTACAAACTTGGCGCTTATTTTGTACATAATCACCTCTTATTTTGTACAAACTCACATTTTATATTATTTATTATCTTTTATCACTTACTTTGTGCAAAATAAGCGCCCAGTTTGTAAGTAGGACGCTATTTGAGTTGCAATTTTTGAGACTGGACGTCTAGGGTATTCTTAATCGAAGGCAATAAGTAATTGTTTTTTTTCCAGAAATAAAGACCAACCACACGCGACGTTTCTATTCGCTCACTCCGGCACACTATTGAAGATCCTCACTCACTTACAGCTGTACAAACCCGACGCGCCGTTAACTGCAGATGCCATAGACAAAACCAGGAAATGGAGAACGAGCGATATAGACTGCTTCGCTTCTAATTTGGCTTTTGTTCTGTTCAGGTGAGTAAACCTAGAGTTACTCAGACGGCGACTATTCGATTAGTTTTTTTCATGTATACGTTTTTGCTGTATACGACGACAATTTTCGTTCGATTTTAAGGTAAAGTCAAAATTTGCTGCAGACTGAACGTAGCCTTGCGACTGATTCTTCTTTTTGACTGATTTAGCTTTGTTCTTGTAAAATTCCCTATATTCTCAACGTGTCACACTAAATCGTGTCACGCAGTGACTAGTTGAGAAAAAAAAAAACCGACTTCAAAAAACCTACCTCTAAAAAGCAAGAAATAATATTCGTAATAATAAAAATACGTCTATTGAAGTCGGGTGGGCTGGAGTACAGATTCCTTTTTTTTATTCTAAAAGCCCCACCCGACTTCAATAGACGTATTTTTATTATTACGAATATTATTTCTTGCTTTTTAGAGGTCGGTTTTTTATTTTTTTTAAACAATTTTTTATTTTTTTATTTTTAGTGTAGGTACCTTGTAAGTAAGGTAAGGTATTATGTAGAAAAATCGGCTCAGCCAAACGTAAGATAATCGCGGAGAAACGTACATACATCCGGGTCAAACTGAGAACTTCCTTTTTTTAAGTCGGTTAAAGAACTATACTAGATATCCCTCTTCCAACAAAAAAATAATTATCTTATTCAGTTCATAAACAAAGAAGTAATACGACCATTATCATCAAGGTAACTCACACAAAATCATACTATTTTCGTGCTTTTTTCAAGATTACTTGAAAAGTACTGAACCGATTTTCAAATTCAAAATGGGACCAACTTGGGAGTATACCTAATGTAATAACGTTTGAATCATTTCAATCGGTCCAGCCGTCTTCGAGTAATCAGTGGACATACACAAAAAAAAAACAAATATACAGACGAACATAGAACCTCCTCCTTTTTTTGAAGTCGGTTAAAAAGTCGCAACGAGTAACTAATGGAGCCCCTAGACGATCAAGCATTTCTTGTCAATCATTTACATTGCTTTTACCATTTGGGGGCGTGGCCTACTTTTGGTTGGCCACGGTAATCTATCTATTCTGTGGTGTTTGTCAAGCATCGCTCCTAGACGATCAAAATGCGATTGACGAGCAATGCAATGTAAATGATTGACAAGCAATTTTGATCGTTTAGGGGGTCCATAACACGTAACTCGATGCGAATTTTTATTCTCATCTAGTAACACTGGTTTGTGTTCGGTAAAGTTATGTTCTTTTTTCAGATGTGAAGACGGGGATAAAGTACTGACTTTACACCAAGAGAGGATAATCAAACTCCCAATGTGTGAAGATGAACTCTGCCCACTACAAGAGTTGGAAAAACATTTCCACGATTCGATATACAACTGTGACTACTCAGACATGTGCAGTCTAAACAACGATGCTTAAATTGTTAGCTTGAATTGTCAATTATGTAATAGGTAGTTTTTATTTTTATATAAAGCTATTTATGAACGATGTTAGTTGATGGGAATAAAGTGTACCTGCTATTACGATGTATGTTTTTTTCTTTCTTTACGAGAATCTCTGGTGTATTCCCGTTGTCCCCATTGACCATGTCCCTATTAATGGGGACAGCCGGAATTCAATAAAATAATTAAAATTACTTCCTGTTGTCCCCATTCGCTGTCCTATAATCAATGGGGACAACGGCACGGATTTTTTTGACGTGCCGTTGTCCCCATTATGGGGACAAAATCATGGGGACAACGGGTATACACCGAATCTCTGATCAAATAAAAAAGTAAGATGGAGCCTTGCGAAGTGGTTGCGATCAACGAAGTGAGGCCGGTTTTTGATAGTACAGTAAGCAGCACATGATGTTATTACAAAACTGTCAAAAATCTGTTATTTATTTTGAACCCTAATAGCTTTGCATTTAAGTATAAAATTGATTGAATATCATTCCCCTGTCGTGGAAGCTTAGCGGGCCGTTCACTGTACATGTGTGCGTACAAGGGGGCGGGCGGGGACCGGGCGGCAGTGTTCGATATGGAAATCCAAGGCGTAGTTTCGCTACATGTGTGTGCGTGAACTGTGTATATACAGCCAAGGCGTAGTTTTACATGCCCTACCGCTTTTTCGGAAGACTCCGTCTTTATTTTTTATTTGGTCTGAGAGCAGGGCTCTGTCACTCCGCGCGCGAGTCTAAAGCGCTCGGCGTCCTCTGAGAGGACAAATTTCATACATCGGAAAAGATAAGACCTACGCGACAGAAAGAGTGGCAACTACTCAGTGAATGTTTTGGAGCGAAGGGAGCGCTGTGCGACCTGAATTGTACTTTAATGTGTCGGAGCAAGAGTCGTAATTTTACTTAGGTAAACCATTTATACTAGGTATAGCCTAATTAGGTAATATTTATCTAAAAATCTTTGATCTAGCTTACGAATTCTCATTTAAATTGTCCAAAAAATTGGCATCCGGGCTCCCATGGCTTTCAACAACTTTAACAAAACTAAAGCGAGTATTATTTGTTAACAAAACTGAAACGAGTTTTAGTTTTGTTGTTGAAAATTAGCGCGATTAGGCCCCGTGTACTCTTAGCACGAACATCTATCGAGAAAAAGAAACGCGGCTTAAAAGTACTAGATGGAGTATTAAAAGGAGTCTTTCTTTCCTGGGTACACTTTTTTTAAATTTTCCTACACCCATAATATTTTTTTTTCTTGTAGATTTCTCTCGTGGGACAAGGTTTCCAAAAAGAAAAAAATATTAATCCCTGCAAACATAAAAAAAAAAAATTAAAAACTCGAATAATGGTGCTCTTTATCGTGTATTTTTTATTTTTTTCGCTTTAAAATGAATAATAATAATAATAAATAATAATAATAAAAACTTTTATTGTGCATAATTTATGATACAGATCGTACACTAAAAATACAGTTTAAAAAAAACTTACATTTTTATGTTGAGGGTTGAGGGTAAAAACATCCGTTACCTCCCGCCGTAGTACATGACTGTGTGACAGCAAGGTAATGACACGTAATGATTCTCTTCCATTATACCACATTATACCTAAGATAATTTTAATCACCGTAATAGGAACTGGATAAAAACACAGTAGATATTATAAGCAGTTAGTTGAAATTAAAACCGAATTGAGAACTTAATGCATAGAAATGCAAAATGAAAGTGTCTTACTATTAAATTTACTCTCCCGAGTAGGTATATCAATAAATTCTAATGCTTGTTACAAGTTTTTACTGTTGATTTAATCCTGAAAATCCATTTTGTGCGGCTGCCGGCTGTTAAGGGATATTCCTTTGCATTTTTATTTCTATTAAAATGGACTACATTGGCTGTTGATATGTCATTTTTCATTTTATTTGACATCTGACAGCATAAATGTGACATACAGTAAAAAATCGATGTTGCCAAGGTAGAAAAACGTTTTGGGTTGCTGTTTTATTTACTTTAACTATCCAACTTTAAAAATAAAAAAAGTATGTTTGCAGGTTTTTAAAAAAATATATTTTCTTTTTCCATAAAATATAATTTTATGACCGTAGGCCACGGGTTACCCAAATGGGCCCAGTCTCCATACAAAAATGGAACATCTCCTTTGTCTATGAGAAATATCATTGTGCCTTTCGAGGGTAGATGGCGCTGTACAAATTTCCGATACAAAATTACTCTATCGAATGTGTTTATTACGTGCGTATTTTTTTTCCTATAGCTTACACTAATTTGAAAGAAGACTTGTGAAATTTTACAAACCAACATTACAATAAATTTGTATCCTGAAATATTGTTATCGCCGCCGTGTTAAAAGGCTCCATTTCGTTTAAAGGGCTTTCAAGGAGAATGCGCGAATAACTCTGAAACAAAATTAACGACCGGTGTAACAATAATTCGGAACATGTTTCCAGGTCATGAACGCATTTAAATCTTTTGTTAAATCCAAAGCTTTCGGAACGGTAGCGTGTCTTTATGAGTCGTCAAATGAACAATGTGTAGTAAATTGAGTCATTACATTTTCATAATTTCCATGTAGGTATCTACCTAACAGTATTTCAAAGAAACGTTTTGGAGAAATTACCACGGTCCTGAAATTGAAAACTTTGGTATTTACTGGAATAGGCTAAAGGTTTACCCCACATCCCACACTACGTAACTCAGAGCAGCTCTACGAGTTACACACCTGAAATTTTCTTATTTTACCTATTTAGTAGGTAGGTAACTTGAATAGGTAGCTACCTAGGTGTTTTATAAAAAGTAGGCTAGCCTAGCTATCATTTTTTTACAATTGGTATCCGATAGAGAAAGAGAGAGAGCCATCAATCAACTAGGAAGGTTTATTACTAGGACTTAGTAGACCGTCGGCCAACCATGGTCATTTTCAATCTATGCCACACTGAACATATGGCCTCCCATACAATGATCTGCCCAAAATGCGATAGATTGAAAATGAGCCTCTTGGCCGGCGGTCTATAGCCTTTTCTATTTTTATAGAAGGACCCAAAATTAAGACCTTAGTAAGTATAGGTGAAGATGGGTATTGTTTTTCTACAGGCCTGACACAAAAAAGGACCAAAATTGAAACTTAAAGTTTACTCTTTTGGTATTGTCACAAAAATAGGATTTGGCATAGGTACATTTGGCAACGCCATAACTTATAGTGCGTCGGTTGCCAAAACATTGTTGGGCACTCGCCACGGTTCGTTCACCCCGGTCCTAGTTGAGGAAGGGGCGTGTTAGAAATTACTGAGATTAATTGAAAACGTTTGAAATTTATAGACACTTGAAAACAATTTCCTTTCGTTTCAGTTGAAAGACAACGGTATATTATTACCTATGTTGTCTTGGTAGCTCCCTTGAAATCTGACCTCCTCTTTCTATTACGTTTGTATTGCATATGTATGTAGGTATATCTATATACATATATATACCTACCCATTATAATTAACCTTTTACACCATATCATTTAAATTAATATCTTAGTTAACGCGTGCGAAAATAAATTCAAGAGTGTTTCTTACACCGATGACGGGCGGGACGGGACTCGAACGGGAAGGAAACGGACTTTTGAAGCGAAAAGGTGACGACTGTAAGGTACCTATTTGTTTTCTTTTTGGGTGTTGTTGGAAGGTCACATTTGGCAAAAAAAGGAAAGAACCGAAGCGAAGCGAAGGCGGGCCGCTAGTGATTATAACTTTATATTATAATATACTTATATTAATTCTATGTTATGTTATAAATACTTGTACATGTACTTAAGTATAATTTGAATATTATTATTTTTCATATCCGCTTTATTGCCTGCTCATTTTTCACTGTTACATCCTCTCTGGTTGACTGAGAGAGAATGCCTTTTTAGCATTAAGTCAGCCATTTCATTTGCTGTATTTTTTAACCGACTTCAACAAAAGGAGGAGTTTCTCGATTGCCCGCCACGACGCCACGCCAAGAATAGAATGTTCGTTGATCGATTTACTTGATTTTGAACCCTAATGTCACGAAGTGGGACGAATATCGTACGCTTATCGAGATGCTTTTTTGTAATAGGCCCTCTGAATTCAGTGACAAGATGTACGTTCAGCAAAGAAAGGTCACATTTTTTTATCAAATCGGTTCAGTAGTTTTCAAGTACCGTCAAAACTTCGCCTACTTTTAAAAGTTTTTTTTTAATTTTCGCCAATTCATTGTTTATATTTGAATCGAAACGGTTGCATGTTATTAAATTAAGTGCATTAAAACACAGACGGAATACCATAATAGTACAAATTAAAGTGTCTATTAGATTTATTAACACAGTCGCTATTTTTAGACTTACGAGTAGACATTTATTTCATTCCTTTATTTCTGTAGAAATGATGGGCTATTACGTTGCAAATGGTGTTGACTTAATCTTGGAAAAGAAACGTAATATCTTCATAATTTACATTAAGTAGGTACGTCGCACCTACTACTGCAGATCAATGATATTAAGTGCAGATAGGAACCTAGGTGGGTACTAACTAACTGAGATTTGAAAATGAATAAATATAAGAAATCGAAAATCAAAGGGTTATGGGGTATGGGCACAAATGTATGATGTATGGACTCTGGTCCTGGACCCAATAGATATAAATACTTAGAAAGGTATATTCTCATAGAGCACGAATAGGTATGGCGCTTGTCCTGATATGTTGTCCGATCGGAGTACGCGTAGGTACCTTGAACATTAAGGCTCGTATTATAGAATCAAACTCAAACTAGGATCTTTGCTTGAGTACAGTTAGAAAAGGATGGCGCTATATGCGATGAATAGCACCATCCCTTTCTAACTGTACTCAAGTTGAGATTTGAATTTGAGTTTGATTCTATAATACGAGCCTAAGTGTTTTGTGATTATATCTCTAAGTATTTTTGATATATTTTTCAAATGTTTTTTACGTACGGTCACCAACGAAAGTTGCTTAACACTTTAGTACTTTGTCATAGTAACTTTTTGACTAATGTTTCAAACCGTGAGACATCTTGCTATGAAGTAGGTACCAAGGCGCCAAAGTACCAAAAAATGTATGAGGATTTTGTAGAATGTTGTGATGTTTTGTTGATTGTGTAAAGCAAAACACGCGCTATGGACCCGCCGCCGCCGTTAAGCGACTTTCATTGCTGATTGTACCTACTATCCGAAATACTGAAATGTAACCCCATAATAACTTTTTTTCCTCTTGAAAAGACCTATCCAACAATGTACTATTCAAGTCTATTGGTCATACGGCCCAAAGTGCCCGATCCCCTTTGCAATTTTCTTGTCTTTTCGTATAGAGATTATCAATAACGAAGTTCGTTTTCGCGTACCTACGTGATGAGCAGCACATGTTCGAACAATGGCCAATTTGCCTAATATGATAAAGTATCTGCCGTGTCTATTTTTGCCGATTTTCTGAACGGATCACAATTTTTTTTGTGGCAAATTGAAATCTTGTTGGTAGTATAATAAGACATAATGAAAGGATATGAATAAAACCTCATTGTTTAACGTGTTTACACAATATTGGTTTACTGAAAAACATTAGTCAGCAGCAAAGGAGTGACATAGTGATAGTATCTATAGCGATAGTAGTTAGTTGACTACCTTTTTTTTATCGGGCTGAAACGTAGTAAACGTTTTTTTTTTATTTAAAGACATGTACAATTCGATTAAATTGACAATAGACGGTGATCCGCTGCAACTTCACTAGAGAATGTATGGCAATTACATACAAAATATAACATTTCGCAGACTAGAATATATCGTTTTGTACCACATGCGCTCTGAAGTTGGTCACTCTATTGTACACCTACATATTGTTAAAATAATTGCATTGTATGGGTTAGTACCTGTCCATCAGCCATTTTTGATGTCCCCACTGCTGGGGCACAGGCCTTCCTTATGGGTGGTAAGGAGGACGGGCCATAACCCACCACGCGGGCCCAATGCGGATTGGTGGGTGTTAACGACTGCAAATACAGCCGGGACCAACGGCTTAACGTGCCTTCCGAAGCACGGAGAGATAAATTTTTGGTCACACATCCCATTACCGACCCTTGCGAATGTTGCTTATCTTCCGCAATCGCTGGACCAGGCCATAAACCACTGCGCCACCGAGCTCCACGAGGGGCAGTACCTATTATTATATATTCTGTGGTAAAGGTGTAGGCGTACTATGTATGTATGTACCTAAGTAGGTAAACAAAGTCAGGAACACTCACGCTCCAAAAATTCAGGAAAGCATTCCCACGGAGTTTACGATTAACTGTAAAGACTATAAATCTCGCGATATCACGTTTTTTCGCCAATTAGGAAGCGCTGGTTATCTTCGCGAAGCCGTAAAAATGTTATCTGGTAAACTTCATGTCGATTAATGGAGAAACAGTAATCGCATCATTGTTCCGAGGAGTTCGACTGCGAAAGGTTTACGCGTTTTTAACGGCCAGACGGTCAAGTAAACACGGCGTGATTTCATTATGCAGTAACGATAATTTCCTCTTGCAGTGCGCGCGTAGTCTTCTTGAGAAAAGCGTAGTGGCCACTTACTTATCTTTGTGAAAAGCTTTTTGGTGCGCGTCGATATTAAATATTTCCTTTTTGTTTGCCATTTTAAAAAGAAATGAATCTGAAGCTGAATAATGAAATTCAAGGATCACAGAGAGTCTTATCAGTTAAGCCGATTTCAGCAGTGAAGGTAAGTTCTGTTAATTTTAATACTTATATTTTTACAGAATAGATATTAGTATTACCTAGCTGTACCTACCGAATTGTTAATCAAAGCTCTTGTTCGTAATATTGCGTAGGACTCTACAGGTATGGTATTGGTCACAATAATATTTTTTTTGGTATCTGGAAGATTGTTCCTAACATAACTTGAAAGTATTTTTACCTAGCGCTCCCACTAGCGACTCGGTAGCATAAAGGTTCGAATCCCGTCTGAGCTGCTACGGGGAAGTCGTTTTTTTCTAGTATTTTTCTAATAAGTAAGTATATTATGATCTTAGTAAATTAATATTTGAATCTTGCTCGTAATTGATATTTGTGTTGAAACAAAAATAAACACACTGAATAATCTTACAAAATAAAAGGGTCAATCATTAAAAATGTGTAAAAAATCTAATGCAGCATTTAACAGGTTTCCAAATAAACTTTCCTAACAGCGAAAAAGGTGGAAAAAGAAAATAGTGTTAGATTGCTATGGGTTTACTTCATTTAGCTTTGTAATCCCCGGAGGCTTCGCCGAAACCACAGGAATAATAAACAACCAGAATAAAAGCTTAGAACATACGAAAAGCTCGGGTACACTACTACATGCGCAGCTTTTATACAAGCGGGGGGTGCACCGGACACCAGTGGCCCTACCATGAGTTGATGCAAACTGTTTACGTTACCGTAAACTATCGGATATACTGCTCACAGTCAGTGCGAGTGAAAGACACAAAACGATAGTTTACTGTAACGTAAACAGTTTGCATCAACTCATGGTAGGGCCACTGGGGTGCGAGTTTGAAGTGTTTTTTCTGGTTTTCACAGAACATTTTTGTTTACTCTGTGGCGCAACCCTAAGCAGGGATAAATACGAGATAAAGAAGGGCCTTTTGAATTTATTGGGATATCCGAGTATCCTTAGGAGGGCTTATGTAAACCTGTCAATTTTATCTTACACGTAATTCTTTTCTATTGACACAAGTGGTCCAAAATGTTAATGGATATTCAATTATATGTAGGTACCTATTTTGTACGGGTTTTTGTCAGAATAAATATAATTTTCTGATCCTTTTAATCTACTTAGTCAGTGATTTATTTGGGGCAACAACATGTTTAAACAATATACAATACACACTTTGTATTTCTACTGTCTTTTAAAATCGAGATTGGGCCACAATTTGGGCGACAATTGGGCCACAATTTGGGCGACAATTGGGCGACAATTGGGCCACAATTTAATCACAATCAAAGGTTCTTGTTTTTTCCATGTAAACTAATGAGTGTTTTATACACTTAAAATCAGAAATCTTTTGTGTACAAAAATGGAAATTATCAATTTCGTTTTGAAAGTTATTGCTTTAAGTTCCAGGTTGAAACAAAAACAAAAATAGGCTGACTGATATAGGTGCCTACTCAGTTGATTATATTTAGTTTTTGAACTTCATCGTTAGTGTTGAGAACTGTACACATAAATCAACCGTAACAGATGTTATGGTGCCGTATCTTGGTAACGATTTGTTTTATACTCGGTTTACATTGTGCGGATAAACAGACGCCTCGGTACCTAATAAAGAAACTCTTGCGCCTTAGACAAAGTTACATTTCATCGCAGGGAAAACCATGTAGGTATAGACAGTTTTTGTGCTCTATCGACATGTAATATTTATTTGTTTAACTATAGGGCCAATTCATTTTTTGCTGCGAGTGCCGACTTTAAATCACTAGACAAAAAAATGGGTCTCGTGTGAAACGTAGGTACAACTTTTCACCTCTACCAGCGAAAAAAATCGCAATTGCTTTTAGTGTGCGAGCGCGAGAAAAAGAGATTCGAAACTCATGCTCGCAGCAAAAAGCGAAGCGGGTCGGTTTTTACGCACCAAAAGCGCTCTTTTCGTGCTGGAGAGCTGAAAAACCAATTCCTTTGTAAAACGCTCCGTTTCTGAGATAAGTTTCTTCTTGCATAGGTAACAACGATTTGCAAATCTTCGTTATTCTTTCGCGTTCGAAACATGTTTGAAATTTATTATAGGTATATTTAAAAAATCACTTGTTAAAAGGTGGCGTTATAAAAAAACCAACATGGCGGCTGTACGGTGCTATTATACGTAGTGAAAAAATTTTTTTTTTATTAGAATACTGCAATATGGGTGTCAAGTTAAAGGGCTTATTATAAGGATTTCAAAAAGGTATATCATGACCATAATATAATTATAAAAAAAACAATAAAATAAAAAAAGTACGAAGATTTTTGTCTATCTCATACCTACCTGCTTACATCTTCCGAAATCGGAACGGTTACAAAAATTTGCAAATTTATGTAACTTTGCCTAGGAGGGGCTGGAAGTAAACTTGTCTAAGTTTGTATCTTCATAGGCACGTGATTGTGGATGAAGAACGAGCGTGAAGTTTTTTTGTCACTAGTAACTTGGAGTAAAACTTTCATATGCTTGCTTTCGACCTTATACCTACCTACTTTGTAAGTTCAGGTTATTTCAGCATTTCTGAAACTTACAAACTGAAGTGTTTCTGCTGAAATGTAGGTGGTAATGCCATATTCTTTAATTAAGGAGGTGTGGCGACTCTGCAAAAAGGTCACCACTCCTCTATGGTAGGTTGCATTGCAATATTAGAAGAAAAGTTTTCTTCTGACAATTGATTAGCTGTCACTTAATTCCTATGATGAAAATTATTCCGACGTGAAAATATTCCTGTTCATATCATAATGTGACCTTTGTGTACATAACTGTAAATAAGAAAGTAAATGTTGTAACAACGCAAGCTGTGTTTCGAATGTAGAGTTTTAGTTGCTAGGACATCCTCCATAGTCAGCTCGGCACATCTACACAACAACAGATGCAAGTATAGTGCGGACGGGCGGGAGGAGCAAACATTAAAAACCAACTATTTACTACTTACACAGAGTGTTTGGTAAATTAATAGCCATCTAAAGCAAAAAATGTTAGATAGGGATTAGGGATTTTTTCCCAATTTCAGAGTTGGTCACAAAGTAAAAGTTCAGCTTGATGGTCCTTATCTGCCATATTCGGCTTTATATGCTATTACCAAACACCCTGTACACCGATTGATTCCCAGAATACCCTGTTTAAAGCTCGATGATTGAATCACGGCTGTGTTGATTGACTGCTTGATGCGACCAATAACGCTGAATGCCCACGGGACACAATACAATTTCACCCAGTAAGTACCTACCTACCTTACTGGGTGAAATTGTATTGTGTCCTTTCTTTACGAAGATCGATGTCGCAAAGACAATCACTTGACACGAAACTTGGCGAAAATGTTGCTTTTGAACAAAGAATTACTTTGATTTTTAACCTTTTGGACCCGATAGTTGACCTATATTTTCTATGTCTCGAAGAAAAAACAATATATTACTACTAAATTAGACTATATTCCAAAGGTATAACTTGGTTTAAGTTATGTTATGTCAAAGACAGTACCTATAGGTACCTACCTTAGAATGTCGTTGTTATTTTGTTAACCTACGTGAAAATAAATTGGAAAAAACTTTTCGTCGGCAACGTCAATAAAACTATAACTAAAACTAAGCTAGCTAACACGAACATGGAGACGGTCTCAAACGAAATACCGAAATTGTAGGTTGACAAGAGAGCTTGACAAAAGATTGACAAGAGAATCGAGCTCATTACTAAGTAGTTAGGATTTAATGACCAACGTACTTACCAAAAGACCTATTACCATTCTCTTTGTGGTGGATTAGGTACATAAGTAGAAACTTACTGAAACGAACGAAGTCTGATCGAGATACTGTTCACCCATCTGCGTGCGAGTCATTAGGAGTCCAATATCACGGTAATATTATCAAAAGGACATGTCGGACAAGATAAACGGGATTCCGTAATGGCATTACTGGGGAGAGTCGAGAAAAATTGAAGAGGCTTCCGAATAAATGAGTTGTCGTGTGTAGTTAACGATAATCATTATTTCATGAGACGCTGACGCGTTTTTATTCGGCAAAATGTATAATGTCGCTTTTTCAGCTTTGTTGGGACTGTAGATAATGAGCTTTTGCGTAGATAGGGAAGTATAAGTAATGACATTTTTCTTTTGGTTTTGCGCAAAATAAATTACATGATAATAACCACGTTGGATGAGACTTTTGGTTTAATTTGTAGTTAGTAGATAAATACATAATTATTTATATTATTCACATTAAATATACCTTTAAGCAGCCTATAAGTAAGTGCTAATCTAAAAGCATTGTTATGGAAATAAAAAACACTAACATCGAAGTTACTACAACCACACTGATTAAAAAAAAGACAAGTCTACTGAAAAGATGGAAACAAGATTAAATAAATATTAAAGGCAACATGTCAAAATAACATGCAGTCGGAGGCATGCATAAAGAAAGTGACATTATGAATGATTGAATTATATGCCTCCGACTCATCTCCGACTGCATGTTATTATGACATGTTGCCTTTAATATTTATTTAATCTTGTTTCCATCTTTTCAGTCGACTTGTCTTTTTATGCAGGCGGGTTTTTTAATTTTTTTAATTAATTTTTTTATTTATCTCTTTTTAGTTACCTATTAATTTAACGGTCATGATATACCTTTTTGAAATCCTTTCAGTATTCTAAAAAAAAACTTTTTTTTCACTACGTATAATAGCATCGTACAGCCGCCATGTTGGTTTTTTTATAACGCCACCTTCGAACACTTGGGCTGAAAAGACAAAACTAACGATATCTTAATCATAGAAATCCGTTTGAAAGATATGAGGTAATAAAGAATATTACATTCAAACATACATACATACAAACATACAAACTTACTTACAAGATACGCGCGAAAAACATAACCCGCAGTCGGGTAAATAGAAACAGACAGAAAATCGAACCTAGTAGGTAACTTGGAAATTGTTTTTTATTGGTTGCAATCTTGCAATAAAAATAAGTCGAATACATTGATATGTCGGTAAATACTAGTAATGTTATATTATCTGTGATAGTGGCTACAAAGAGTTTCTATTACCTAGTGATAAGAGCTTATTGCTGAAGTGGCAATGGGCGGGACACATAGCGAGAAGAACCGATGGCCTCCGAAAGGTTCTGGAATGGCGACCGCGCACCGGACGGCGCTCCGTGGGTAGGCCTCCGACAAGGTGGACCGACGATCTGGTGAAGGTCGCGGGAAGCCGCTGGATGCGGGCAGCGCAGGACCGATCGTCGTGGAGATCCTTAGGGGAGGTCTATACCCAGCAGTGGGTGTCGTGCGGCTGATATGATGATGATGATGAAGAGCTTATTTTGTTGACAAAAAAGTACCAATAGGTTTAAGTAGTCATATTTTTAACGTATATTGAGATGTTATTTTTTAATCCAATTTATCCAAGAGGCGATAACTCGGGAATCTTTACGTTAAACTTGCAAGCGATTGAGATAAATTGAGAAGGGCTCACAAAATTGAAGTTTGTTTTATTTTGTAACAAGCTTCTAAGCCCCCAGTAGCTATTTCAAACGAGAACATCTTCTTTTAACGAATCACACAATTTTCATAGGCTTCTTGATCAAATAAGTAAGGTACGTGGAGAGTTTCTTAAATTAACAAGCCTTTTTAAGTACCTAACATTATGTTTTTGTGTTACAGATGTAACTCATTGGAAATTAGTATTAAGTATTTTAAACCGGGAATCAAATGAAAATATTTCCTAAATACATTTTATTGTACGACTGCAGATAATAGTTACTCATTGGAGAAGCATTAATAATAATTATTATATATTTTTTTAATTAGCACCTACCTACCTACTTATTTCTACACAATGGTGCACTGATGAATAATGATTGTTTATTTGTTATTTAGGTACCTACCAAGATAATTATGTTATCGGGTGAGAAAACTATTTATTTCTAAATATTTACGTTTCATCAAAATTTTTATCTGTGTATTTAATCATAAACTTTCTATAAAAAACCCATGAAAACTTATGTTTCTTGAAAAATCAAACAGTAATTTCCTGTTAATAATGTTTCTTCTAACAAACTTTGACCTTTCATAACAAGAATTGGATAAAGTCAAACATAAAAATTGGTTTCTTTGTTTCACAATTAGGTAGGTAGTTTAAGTAGGTACCTACTTATACCAGTATGTAATAGAATGTATGCCCTTTCAACTTTACTCGACTACTCCGAATTCTGATCGAATAAACATGAGACGCCGTAAAATTAGAGGTCGAAAGATTCGTACTTCGTAACGACAAGAGCATATTTTTTCTAGCTAGACTACATAGTATAATTAAATCAAAGTTAAAGTCAAAATGTCTTTATAGCACTTTTGAATCGTCTATATTTTCTTCTTTTTTAACTGACAAGAAGAACGGGCGCAAGAAACTTTTATCAGCTTTAACAGAAATAAGTAACGATATTTAAAATTTCAATATGAGATAGATATTACTAACAATATCACTACATATTATAAAACAAAAAAGTCCCTCGCCGCGTCTGTCTGTCTGTCGGTCTGTCTGTCGGTCTGTCTGTCGGTCTGTCTGTCGGTCTGTCTGTCGGTCTGTCTGTCGGTCTGTCTGTCGGTCTGTCTGTCGGTCTGTCTGTCGGTCTGTCTGTCGGTCTGTCTGTCGGTCTGTCTGTCGGTCTGTCGGTCTGTCTGTCGGTCTGTCTGTCGGTCTGTCTGTCGGTCTGTCTGTCGGTCTGTCTGTCGGTCTGTCTGTCGGTCTGTCTGTCGGTCTGTCTGTCGGTCTGTCTGTCGGTCTGTCTGTCGGTCTGTCTGTCGGTCTGTCTGTCGGTCTGTCTGTCGGTCTGTCTGTCGGTCTGTCTGTCGGTCTGTCTGTCGGTCTGTCTGTCGGTCTGTCTGTCTGTCTGTCTGTTCGCGATAAACTCAAAAACTACTGAACGGATTTTTCTGCGAATTTCACCAAATGATAGAGCAATTCTCGAGGAAGGTTATAGAGTATAATAAGTTCAGGTTTTATGTAAATTGGTAAAAATATGACGATAATTGTTGAACAAGTCGGCAAAAATTAAGCCGTCTGGGAGCTTGCATCGAAAACGCTGCATAAACCTTTTGAGCTATAACAAAATAATTTACGATGGAATTGTTCATTTTTAATAGGTCTACAAAAAAGTCCGAGATGGCATATATCTATCTTTTAAGAATAGCTTACTATACCCATTTTATCTTTTAATAAAATTGGTCACTTACAATGCGGTAATTTGGAAAGCTATTTAGAAGTATATTCAGTATTAATCCTTATCAATTTAAATACGTTAGTTACCTTAAGCATTTTATGCACATTATTTTACCTCTTAACACCATACCATTTAAATGAATATCTTAGTAGTTATGGTAAAAATTTAACGCGTGCGAAAATAAATTCAAGCACGTTTCTTACACCGATGACGGAACGGGACTGAAACAAACTTTGGAGCGAATGGGTGATGGGTGTTGTTGGAAGGTCGCATTTGGCAAAAAAGGAAGGAACCGAAGCGAAGCGAGGGCGGGTCGCTAGTTATACATAATTAATTACCTTTAATAATAAATTTTAGTCTAGCGGCCGTTTGTGTCTTTGTGTGCTTGTGCACTTCGTGCTATTTCCCAAAGCTATAAATCGTCTATTTCCTGTGAAAATTTTCAACAATCCTTTCACAGTGTAATTCTTCTTGTAAATTAACACGATAAGTGTAGATAAACAAAATAAATTAAAAGTTTCAAATTGTAAGATTGTAATTGAAATGTAAGAGATTATTGAAGGTCCTATCTCATTCGCAAAATATTTTCAGTGTGGCAATTTTCAAGGAGTTCTCCCTTAATTAAGGGAGAACTCCTTGAAAATTTCTCCTTTCCTAAAGGAATGGATCGCTAAAGGGTTAATTGTAATAATATCGAAAACTTTTTAAAGGGCCAATATCTTAGATCAATGTGGCGAGTTTACAAAGAAACTACAAGGCTGTATAGCTGGCTAGTACGCTAGTAGGTACTATTATTAATTTATTCTGTGGTAATAATAATGTTACAATATACCTACCTACCTACTATGCACTTTGAAATTTAATGACGATGATTGATAAATCAATAATCAGCTCTACATTTGAAGAAAAATTAAACAAATTATACATTTGATTAACGGGTTTATTCCAAGCTTAGAGTAAGACGCGCTTCTGTACGAAGCCGTCGCTGCTTGAAGATTCCAAGAGTGGCCCAATAGATTTTCTTGGTGGGCTAAATTTTGTAGACTGTAGAGCCAACGGGCCACAACCACAACATAATGAAGTAGGTATCACAGACTAAGTACCTACTACCTACCACAGACTAATTATCTAATAAATACCTTGTTTATAAAGTTACAAAGTTGAATGTATATTGGTAGCGTTAGTTATTTCCAGTTAAAAAACTCCTTACTTAATTAATTTTTTGATTCATTAGTAATCATGAGCCTTACTAGTGATTTACCCAACTGTTGTATTATCAATGATATAGTCAAAGCGGTAGTACTTATATCTATTCTGTGGTCAAAAGTAAAGAAAGATTTTTTAAGCGAAACTGTGAAAAACATGGCTCACTCTTTACCTTCGCTTTTTAGACTGCCAAAGGATCTTGAAAAGAGCTTCTAATGAGCTAACATCATTTTCCCGGTTCCGTCTCACGCAAGGCACGTAAGACATCGCATGTTCATTTTTTCGTGCCCTTACAGACAGTAAATTAAGAGCAAAGGTGGGAGAATTTTAGTCTAATTGATGGTTGTTTATTCTTCCTGCTTCTTGGAGATCTTAGTTTCCTAAATGTCTTAAAACTTTTGGAAAGTTAACGGTATTTTTTAATGTACCTCGTATTGCGGTATTGAACTCCTGTCACTGTCAGACTTTTATTGAAACCTTAACCTTTACCTTACAGGAAGAACGCCGCCGCACCGGCCGGTACATAGCGGTCCTGGTGGGCATCTCGCTGTTCCTACTGGCCATGTACCACGCGTGGGTGCGACGAATCCCGATAGTGGCCAGTCTGGTGGTCCCAGCGCTGATCATGTTCGTCTACGTGGCGTGGGTGCTGTTTACTGCCTCCAGGGATAAGCATAGGGTAAGAATGAAGAATACTTAGCCCTCGCACCGGCCGGTACATAGCGATCCTGGTGGGCATCTCACTGTTCCAACTGGCCTTGTACCACGCGTGGGTGCGACGAATCCCGATAGTGGCCAGTCTGGTGGTCCCAGCGCTGATCATGTTCGTCTACGTGGCCTGGATGCTGTATACTCCCTCCAGGGATAAGCGTAGGGTAAGTTCTTATATAGGAAACTAGTTTCTGTCCGCGACTTCGTCTGATTGGTTATTCGATAGCTGCCCCCTTTTTTTCTTTCCCTCTCTCTCTCTCTCCCCTCCTCCTCTTCGCTTTCTCATTTATAATAATATTAGTTAGGATATTAGTATGGATTACTAAGCAGAGCGTGTTTCTCTTCACTTGTGTATTTTTCTTGATAATGTTTTTTTACTTAAAAGGATAAAAGTTACTTAAATTATATAGCCTTTGTAGCGAGACGAGTTCGAGGGCGGGTTTGTCTACGTTGAAATTGCAAAAATTACATCCCGTCCCGACGTAGGCAAAATGTCAATGATCATCATGCCTGCTGATTGTTCCCTTCTATCGTACTGTCAATATTTAATGCAACTATTTGGTGTACTAGCTGACCTTAATTGTTTGCTTTACATACGTATGCTACGCAATATATGTGTGTCCTCCTCCTCCCTAGCGAGTAGAAAGGTATAGTCCAAGGCAATCAAATAGGTAAACTGAAATAATGCCTTGATAGCATCACTGATGTATTCCAGAGGGATTTAATTAATATAAGACCAGAGGGCCTATTACAAAAAAGCATCGCGATAAGCGTACGATGTTCGTCCCACTCCAACACGAATAAGGTTCAATATCAAGTAAATGAACGACGTATTGCGTCCGGCTATCGTGATTCTTTTTGTAGTAGGCCCTCAGGAAAATCTTTGCATCACTGTAATTTCAGCTAAATATTTGCTTACCCTAGTCATCTTTTAATAAAAAAATATTGTTTGCATGCTTATTCTTTATATTTGTGAAAAAAAAAATGGAGTGTTGTAATTAGCGTACCTATACGCTCGCGAAGTTTCCTGACCCAAAAAAAATATGTTTGTTATATTATATTAGAATATAAGGATATAACTTATGGATGCCAAAAGCTCTAGGTACCTAGGTACTACAGTGGTTTACGGCAGAAAACTTTGTATGGGGAAGAACTGTAGCAGGAAACTTATTAGCATAGTTAGTTTCCAGTTTGTTTTTTTGTTTTGTTTTGTTGTACATGGACATAATTATTATATTACATTGAACTTCATTGAAGTGAATAGTGTAGAGATGCTGTACGAACGATTTCTAACACGTAAGCTATAATTAAAAAAATAAAATAAACGAAGAACAGAAAAATCGTTCAGTTCTTCATGTCAATGATCGCAGTTCATCATGTCAATGTTATATTTGGAATATTTATGTAATCGAAATAACGTAAGTAGGTTGGCGGAATGAGATCACATTTAATTTGAAAACTCATCAAGCTTCGTTAAAAGATTAATTATAACATCAAAGCACTGTCTGCCGAATCATACATTCATAAAATGTGTACACTAAAATATACTTTTGTTTTCAAATGTTTAACAATGGTCTTCTTTAAAAAGGTAGAATAGAAAACAAAACTACTAGTAATAAATAAAGTAATTTCAAGATTAGGTGTCTTATAAACGTTAACGACTCAGTAAACAATTATTTAAACCCTCATGACATGAGCTATTTAGATGTTAGAATGTTGACAGAGAGTGACATAGGTTGCCTAAGATAGCTTTTAGAGCTTCAGAAACTCGACTTATGTGATAAGTACGGACTATCATATCTGGCAGTTATTGTAAATTCTGAATTAAACGTGACTAGCACAGAATATAATAATATAACAGAAGCGAAGAAATGGTTGCCGGATACCAAACGTCATACTTTATAAACAATGTTAGGGCTGGTTTATACGGGGAAAGTGACTGGACCCAGTGACTGGACCTAGTGACTCGGAGTTTGGGACCCAGTAACTGGGTACATGTAGACAGGATCGGCAGTAAGGCCCTCCGCCGCGTCAAGCGGGAACCCGCCGCGGGTACACGGCGCGGGAATATAGATTGCTGGTTTTTGACGGACAGATGCTTGCGCAGTGCATGAGTACGCTCTAATCTATGTCGCCCCGCGCGCGTGTCCCGCTTGACACAGCGGTGGGCCTAAGTCGTAGGTACTGTGCCCGAAAATAGAACGGGTGGCTAGTCAGCTGGACTGACTTGCGAGCGAGAAGTCAGCACTGAGCCCGATTCACACATATCAGTGAAGTCACAGTTCCGGCACAGTACCGCGAGCCGCCACTGTGATTATTATCCTTTCATACATTCTCTATGAACGCGTCCACACCTGTCAAGTGTCAGTGGCAGTCAATGACGAGACAGTGCTCTCAATGTCAGTGAACGCGTGTTCCTGTTCATAGGTAATGTATGAAATAATAATTATCAAGGTGTGAAACTGTGACTTCACTGATATGTGTGACTCACTTCACAACCGCCATAAAGTTTTCATGTTACTGTACGTATACTGTATGTATGTAGGTCATCTAAGTCATTAGGTGCGTTTTACGACACCCTTACGTGTGAATGGGTTGGAGCTATTCCACTCTGGCTATACACAGAAAAACAGCTTAGGTATGTATTTAAAAAAAAAAGGTAGCTATATTTTTCCTGTTAATACGGTACTCTGAAAAAAGGGATGTGATGTTTCATCAGCATCACTGAGGACTTATTACAAAATAGAATGATGAATAGAATGAAAATAATAGAATAGAATGTTCGTTGATCGATTTACTTGATTTTGAACCCTAATCACAGAATACATAATAGTACAAGTCCTAATGTCACGAAGTGGGACGAATATCGTACGCTTATCGAGATGCTTTTTTGTAATAGGCCCTCTGAATTCAGTGACAAGATGTATGTTCAGCAAAGAAAGAGTGAATCATGAATCAGCTGTTTACTTAAACCTCACGATTCACGAACTATTGGTGTAATTCCTACCACATGGTAAACTAAACTAGGTACGTAAGTTTGTGTGTTTTTTTGCCTTCATTGTCTTTGCCACAAGGAAATCAAGTATTGTTGAGACTATTTTTACCCGACTGCGGGTTATGTTTTTCGCGCGTATCTTCTAAGTATATTTTTTTTATGTTTGTATGTATGTATGTTTGTATGTAATATTCTTTATTACCTCATATCTTTCAAACGGCTGAACGGATTTCTATGATTAAGATATCGTTAGATTTGTCTTTTCAGCCCAAGTATTTTTCATTCAGACCACTGAGGTTTTAGAGGGTCGGTTTACTTACTTATTTTTTTTCACTGATATATTAATATGAGGCTATATTTTAATTTAATGAAGTTACTTAAATAAAGTTTTTTTAACATCATGACTTCTCCATTGTTTGTAATGTTCAGTCCAGTCCAGTTCAGTTCTACGTAGACGAAGTCGCGGGCAACAGCTAGTTATCAATAAAACAGTCCTAAAGGTTCAATATAAACTGTTTTTTATAGACGACATTTACGACTGCTTTCCAAAGTGAATCGCTATTCAGCTATAAGCTTGGCTATTCACTTCAATGATCAATAAAACGAAGAAACATCTGTGTTCAAAAGACACCGCATAAGGCGTACCATGCATTATTTTCTTCATTTTGTTTAAGAGCTACGTGCCAGCTCCATTTTACTAAATTTTTTTGGTCAGTTAAAAAGATTAATAAAAATTTTGTAACCTAAATGGATATAAGTACGTAGTAGGTACTTGTTGTATGGCCTGTGATGGATACGAAATAGAATTGATTGCTAACGACAAGCATATTAACTATTATTCACACTATTAAAACAATATATAATTTAAATAGTTATTGAATGCTTAGTATTTTGACGTTGCGCGTTGTTTTGTTAGTAGGTGAAAAGATAAAGCAGTAATTCGCCTACAGGAACCAACTACTTCAGGAGAGTCTCTGCCATGGACTTACCGTCTTATCAAAGACCAAAGAATGTCTCCAACTTTTACAGGCATCCAACAAAGCCAAATCTGTCATCATAATAATTTATATTAAACTGTAAATATTCCAAGCAAGAATTTAACTTTAAATTTCACAAATTGTTCTAATTTTTCTAGGTTTTTAAAGGTAAGTTGGTATAGGTAATAATTATAAGGTCTACCAATGTAGTTACTAAGTAGGTACATGATTTTATTAATAAACATTTTGGAATAACTAAGACTTTTTTTACTTTCCTGAAATTCGAAATGAAAAGTAGAGTGTTTAACACGGGCAAAAGTCATCTATTCCATTCTCGAACTATAGCCGCCCTCGCTATGCTCGGGCGTCTAAATATCTCGAATGGGAATTGCTTCCTTTTGACCCTCGTATAACAATCTACTATTATACCCGTAGTTGTAATGGCCACACAAGCTACGCAACACTCGTGTAAACAAAGTCCGATTTGCGGCTCACCAGTCACCCATTGCCGCAGCGTAAACATGTGCGGTCCGATTGATGCTGCGACAGGGTGTTCATGAAACTGTAGGCAAGGGGCTTTATTTTTCGTTGTCATTGTTTAATCAACATAATAAAAAAAAAGTTGAAAAAATCTAGTAAGATTTAACGTAGGTAAGGGACATTTAACTGTGTAAGAATTAACTTAATAAACATGATTTCAGAACGGATAGACACATACTAAATGTAAACACATAATATGATTTCAGATAATCCATCTCCAAATGAATTTCATTATTTTATTAGTTAACCGTTAGAAAAATCTTCGCCGATTCATTTTGCGACGTAGACTAAACCGAACAAAATTTTAATTGAAAAGTTAATACTTACTTATTTTCATTTAGCGTCACAATAACACGACCAACGACGATTTTACTCTATAAACTTTACTCCAACACAACTTATCATAGCTTCAGTATACTTTTATGAATTAAATTCTGTGGTTTCAGACCGATTGTTCAGTGAACTTTAGTTTTAAAAGGGTACTTTGATGTTTTTATTGCAAAGTTGTTCTTAAACCGAGAGCATTGGCAATGGAGTGTTATTCTTAATTTATTCCAAGACCTTTCTAGACCCTTAGAATATATTAAGTTTACTGCAATTTACTTATGAAATAGGTATTTGTTTCAATGAGCGCTTTGTTGATATTTACTTTGAAAGTTAGATCATAGTCTCAAGCATGTCTCTAGGTCTATTATGTGGCGATGTAAGATTAAAATGTTATAGATGTAAAGAACATGATTGTAAATTACAAACGGTTGAAATTATTTATCGTTGTTCTTATAAACACTTCACTTTTTCTGTCTGCCCACTTGAAATACTTATGCACTAAAATATTGCTCGAAATGTTGATAAGGACTTCAACATGTCAACCATACAAACTGCTTCTCTTTACCTATTGACTTATTATTAGACAAAATTTAAGGGATTGAACATTGAGCATGTCGTAAAATGTTTGTTAATACCATGGAACAGTTATTCCTCTCGAATAATATCCATTATTTTGTATTAAAATTAACTTTACAAAATATACAATGAGAAACTAAAAATAAAAGTACTAAGGGGTGACTCAGTGACTCTGCAAAGTTCCTTATTATTCAGTTTTTTCTTTAATAATATTAAAGTTATTTTTGGCTATTATGAATCATGTTCAAATATCCTTCTTATAAACGTAGGTAAAATAAACCAGCTCTCAAAATCTGACAGGAGCCAATTGATCGATACGTTCCAAGACAGGTGTTCAGCAAATTTCCAAGATGCAATACCTATGTTAAAAGCGCTCAGTCAAAATCGTGATCCGTATACAATATACGAAATCTGGTAGACTATGAAGGTAGGAGCGTGTGCGAACGTGTTTATTTGTTTTAAGCCGCGTACGCGTTTTGTTTACAAAATCAAATTATCAAACTGGCTTCCCAGGTGCAAAGTCAAGTGCGCCATTAATTTTGTTTGTTTGGGTAGACTTTTCTCGAACGCGGTAGGAGTGAATAATTTTATTCTTTTACGGTATCAATTTTAAGACGTGGTTTATTTTGCAAAAAGTGTTTCTACGCGATATAATAACACAAGTTAAAAGAAAATTAGCAGGCAACTCGTAAAAAGCTCAGTTGCAATATCGCGTTAGGGAAACTGACGAGTGATAACCCGGCCAATTTTAACTGACAGCATAATAAAGTTACAAAAATTTGTAATTATATTCAAAGCAGCATTAGATACTATTTTAGAATTATTCCAATTTTAATAGCGTCCCAAACGAGGCGTGTACATCGATTCAGCAAGCGTCCATAGAACTTCGGCAGTTATTCGGAACTAATTATTAGGTACTGTGTTCCGGTACTTTCGGAAACACAATATTGCCCGGATAATCCTCCAAAGTTATTTTAGGAAAACATGCTTAAATACACAGACATTTTTACATACATTTATCTTGCTATGATTATTATATCAATTTGTCACTTCTTTTTAAAAATCTGGTGGAAAAAATGTTCAGCGTTGCGTGATACCGAAAATAACAAAAACTGTTTTGTAACAAATTAAAAAAAAATTAAGGAGTGACGAATCTTTTATGCCTCAAAACTGCAAACTGGGCGCAACATTTTTTTTCAAAACGTTATTGTATCTACTAGATGCCCAGATTTTGTTAAAACTCGTTACAAACCAGGGGCCCTATTTTTGAATCCTTCGACTGGCGTCGAGCGCTTGGTTTCTACTGATTTTCGTTCGACATTTGACTTTCCATATTTTTGAATCGCTCGACCGCAACGAGTGCCCCAACCCACTCGTTAACAGTCGAGCGATACGGTACGGCGAGCGATATTCTTTTTTACTAAAAAACAAAGATATTTATGTAACAGCCAATAGAAACATGAATATTACGTTTCGTTTTCGTTGCAGTACCTAATTACCAGTTTTTTTATTTAAATAAACAAATTTACATGTTTATCTTAGTCTAAATAGTGCAACAAAAACCAGTTTTCTCTAGATTCTGCGTGGAATGGATAAAATCCAACATTTCGTTTATATTGGCAGCACCGGAAAAGCGGCGTCATGCGACTTGGAAGACGAGTGTGACTTACAGCTTGGCCATAAAGAGTTGAAATTAAATAAAATGGAACTAAAAAAATTCAGTACAAAATATAGTCAGTGTTGCCGAGTAATACGTAATTTTGACGTGTTTACATAGAAAGTAGCGCCCTAAATTTTTGTCAACTCTTTATGGTCAAGCTGTAGGTAAGTCGCATGCGGCAAAACTATGTCATACGAGCGATTCAAAAATAGAGCCCCAGTCTTTGGCCGCAGTCCAAACTAATAGGTTTTGGGTCTGAACATCAATTGAAAATTTGTAACAGCTGCTGAAAACGGAGCAAATTAAGGGGTAGGATGGAAGCCAGTATCGTTTTATAGAAATTTTCGCAAATTGTCATGGTAATAGATGGTAATAAGTAGATAGATAGCCATGTTAAAAGCTAGCAATATTAGGAAAAGTTAAATGTAATCTATACTGAATGAGGCTCTCATTCCAACTTCTAGTGGCAATACAGAATGATAACCCGACCCGTATTAATAGCCTAGTTTTGGAGATTACCTTCTACAAATAAACTTACAACTCTTTATAATGCTATTTGTGTTATTTTACGTAAACAAAATATTATTGTTTCTTTATGAATAATTTATTTGTTTTTATCGTAATGAGTTTATGAATTAAATCTAATAATAAATTTGTCAGTAAGTATAACCACCTAATCTAATACGAAACTTTGCTTCGAAGTTGAAAATTCTTCCATCGGCTCTCCATTTAAAAGTTATCCGTAAATCGAGTTACTATAATTAATGATTCACTTTGATTTTATTGACTGTGATGTAAATTGTTTTTAAATCGGGAAAGATTGTTTTTGCTGTCATAGCGATTTTTATAAGTTTTAAGTTAGTTTTTAGTTATTACACGTACCCAACTACTCATAAAATTAATGTCCTGACTGATTCATGCAAATGCACAGCTCAAACTACTGGACGGATCGGACTAAAAGTTGGCATGTAATGTAAAGTAGCATTACTTATTTCCCAGCAAAAATGAAAACAAAGGTGTTGCCAGAACAAAACAACACAAATGGAAATAGTATATTGCTAAGTCAAGAAATAAACACACTTACATGTTTTTTCATCACAAATCTAATAAAAATGCAAAACTCATGATTCAGAGTATTTATCAAAATAAATACTCTGAATCATGAGTTTTGCGGCAAAAACAGTAATAAGTGTAATTTAATATTTCATAATAACAGTTTTATTGTAGAAATCATTTTTATGATGCTGTGCACACATGGTCATTTTATAAAATTTCTCAAAAAATTGTATTACGATACGAGTAGTAGCTGTAGTAGTAAAATGTGTCTTTTGGTATTGGGGGGAACAGGCAAAGATGATACGTATTTTTGATAGTTTACACACAGTCAATAGTAAGTAAAGTTTTCTTATCAGCTCGTTTCAAGATTTTTTAACATCAAAAATTATGATAGGTTATAAAGATAAAATTTCTAATACCATCCTACTTTAAAATTACCCTGGATGACATTATATTTATTATGACTCAAAATATAATAAACAAATTAAAAGTTATAAAAGTGACCAAAGGTTTTCAATATCTGAAAATGTCACTATCAGGGTGTCAATTTGACAGTGACGTTTCTTTGTTTACATTTTTCTAGGAAATTAGTAATGCAACTTTAGATAGTTATTATGGCGTTAGCATCCACAAAGAAAGGATTTATTGATATTTTTAGCGGAAGTTAGATCCATACCTCAAAAAGGGTAAAACCGGGATAGATGCCGCAGTGGAATAGGTACCTCATTTTCAAAAAACCTAACTTCCCAAACTCGCAACTAAGAATTAATAGTATAATTAGGAGCCGCAGTCACCCCGCACCTAATTGTCCAAGGGCTTTTGTACGGCGTGGACGCGCTTCGCTCGTATATGCAACCAAATCAGCGACGAACTTCACAAAAACGTCAAAGTTTTAAATATTTGATTGAATCAGGCGTCACTTGGCGGAAGTCCCAAACCATTTTGAAAAAAGAAATATATGTAGCTTACTTCCGCAAACAAAATATTCAAGATGCACCGCCGCGGGCGGGTGGTGGTGGTTAATTAATATGTCAAAAATATTAATTATTAATAACAATTTTAAATCAATCAATTTTTATTCATATTAATAACAATAACATTTGAGGCCATTTCAAAAAGTAGGGCATCTATCCCGGTTTTACCCTACACAATACTTACCGCGTTAGATAGAATTCAAAATATAATAGAACCTTCCATTTAAAATAAGTATTATTATTGAAAGACTATTAATTGTGTCCTTAATTTTAATGAAAGAAATATGTTTTTTTACAGTTACTGGATGCGGAAGCTGCAATGCGTGCCGCTGAGGCTGAAGCGTCAGAAAACGAAGCTCAATATTCAGACCATTCAAACAACAACATCGATATATCAGTCATATCCAGCAAAGATAGTTCCAAAATCAACTCCCCAGAATCTCCCAACCAGGAAGACACACAGAACGGATTGGAAAACCGATTTCTTACACCCATAATTCTCATAAACGACAAATTACCCGAAGATATGGACCAAAAATGGACGCATGTGGTAGCTTTAACTAATATTGAGAAGTTAAAAGCTTTTCCAACGAGACGAAGGCACAAAAGGAAATTTTGCAGAAGAAAACACGACGTTTTTAAAAGATCGTATTCAATAGCTTAGTCGCGTAGCACGTGTGTCGTGTATGAATATTTATTTAGAATGAACAGTAATATTTATACATTATTCACTTCTTTATATCTTGTTGGTTGGCATGTTAATAATGCGGTACATAGGTATACCTAAGAGACAGCTGACATTTGCTGTGCACAAGTTAATATGCCTATAGCTTTTCTACTGTTGCTATTTAGTTGCAGTCGAAATGAGGTCGAAATATTAACAGAGTAGAAATAATGGTCAGAGCATTTTGCATGGGTTGCCAAAGACCGTGTTTACGTTTTTTTTCTGGTAATAAAGTTATTTGAGTAAAATCACTGAATGCAAAAGTACAAAACTAGTTTTTTTTATAGAATCTGAATGGCGTATTAGTATTCGTTCGAACCATACTGCAGCAACTGTCACATCCACGTATCTTAATAAAATCACATAAAAGCCAGTAAGAAATAATACCAATGATAAAAGCAATTCTTCTAAAATATAGTACCTACCATTGAGCCCAAAACTTCTGAAAAAAGCGTGTGTGTTGCTGTAGATAATAAGTCAAGTTACTGTTCAATATAATCCTTAGGTAAACTCATGTGATTAAATTATAGAGATTTGATTAAAATGAAAAACATATATTTGATATTAATTTAATAAATAATTTAGGTCATTCTATAATTAATTCTATAATTTACCCAAAAGTTAGTAATTACTTACTAATTTAATAAACAGCTTTTCAATTTTCCAGTAAATAAGAAAACAAACAGTAGATTTCTGTAATGAAGCTCCAAGTTTGTCAAATTTAGATATTTCGTCTGGAAGTTTAATTAGTTTTATTAATGTCGTGTCATCTCAATCTTCGAGGTACTTACATTTTGACAACTACGACGATTTATAATTCTAAATTCTAGCAGTTGGCAAAATGGTTTTGCTTTATAGAGTGAGCCCGTGGCAGCTAGACCTAAGTAGGTACGTCATTTTATACAAGCTGAAATTTTAATCATTTGGTTCCCGCAATGAGGTGGTTCCACTCATGATTACAAGCAACTTTTACTATGGGATATATTCTGTGCTATGGGGCCAACTCGAATAGCGCATTAACAAACATCAGCTGTTCCATACAAAAGCGCAATAAACTACTCGACCTAATTAGATTAGCGATATTTTGCTGCTAAATCCAGGATTTGTGCTGCAAAATAATCTACTTTGCTCTTCGATCATCTATACCACTTTGCTGCTTAATAATGGTGTGAGCTGCGCTTTAAAAACTGGCGTGCTCCTCAAACCTGATGGACATTCTTTATGCCCTACAGCTACTCAATAAAAGCTGTATTCGTAGTTATTGTGTGAACATGAGTTCTCTTTACGACCTTACGTAGAAAAAAAACAGCGGTTATAAAATGACGTAAGTCTGATTATCACAGGATCTCGGTCTAAAATAACTCCATAAAAAAGTACATTATCAACTCCAAATCAATAAGCAAACTTAAAAGTAAAGTAAAGCCGGTACTATGAACCTTTTTCTGCTTAAATAAACTTGCGAGTTTTATGAATTTATTTTAAGAAATACTAGACTTGTTCTTGACTGAATTTGTTAAAGTAATTTAACCACCCATTTGCTTGAATAGTTTTATAGGTAAAATAACATTTTATATTCATATGTTATGACACTAGCATAGGTTCTTGAAAACATCCAACTCAAAAAAATATCTCATAGCCAGAAATACAGGCAAGTAATTTCTTTATTACAAATTTTTAGGAATAATTATTATTACCATACTAGAGGTACCTATATATAAATAATTATTATTCCTATATACTAGGATCCAACACGCAACAAGGGTCAGACGCTTCTAGAATAATAATACAGATTGTGTTTTCATAAAATTCCACCTGTAAAAGCACATTCGGTAAGCCCTCATAACAAAATAATTTGTAATTATGGTAATGCGAATGGGCATGATTTGCACATAAATGTGGTATTCGTTAGAACGTTTCTCGAGTTGTTTTAAATTTTGGTTCAACTCATTATTTGAGAGCTATTATTTAATTTAAAACATTTATTTTGTAAATAAAACTGTTATAAAATCAAATCAATATTTATGTACCTACCTATATTTTGTAAATATTAGCTATATATTACACTGGTTGCGTCTGCATGCGAAACCACATACGTATGTAGAACGCAGCCTGTGTCTAACTTACTCACCTGCTCATTAATGTTACTAACATAGTTTTTAAGGCTCATTGTTACTAACACTATGGACTTATTTTTTTGTCTGAAATAAATTACTTATTATTATTATTATTATATCTATAGGTAAAATTATTTGGAGAAAAACAGGTAGGTAGGTATATAGACAGACGTCTTTAAATTCACTGGCGTTATTTTGTTCACGTAGAACACCAGATGCTCCTGGGACGTTGGTAAGAGCGGTTCCGCACTGCGTCCGATCCAAATCCATTCCGAAGACGGACACAGAATAATACAACGGCCACTTCGGATCGGACAGGCTTCAGTTCGAATACGTGCGTAAACGCTCTAAAAAGTTAAAAGGAGAATTAAAAGATTTAAAAAAAAACTCATTTTACGCAATCTTGTATCCCAGCGTCAATAAAAGTCCACAACTTTCATTTATCACTCACGGGGTCTCGAAGTGGAATTCAATACAGAGATTACGAAACCCTTGAATCGTTTGACGTATATAAGTCATGAAGATGTGATTCGCATTAAGCCGAGGATTTAAGTGGGTGTGGAAGATTCGGATTAGTACGATCAATCACAGTCGGGATGAAGGTACACGTGCCGTGGAATGAATGACACCTTATTTTCACGTCTCCACAAGTCCTTAGTAATATTTAATTAAACTTGAGCTTATGGAAGCCTTCTCTCACATAACTAGATTTTACCAGATTTATTTCTGAATTATTTAATTGTGTTATCTTGTAAAATCGTATATTTAATCTTGGTTCTCTTAAATCAATTAAACCTAGTCTGTATTTAGATAGGTATTCCCTATATAAATATTTATTTTAGGCTCAGATTATAAGTAGGTAACGGCACGATCTAAGAGCGTTTTAGGATGAAGGTGACAGTGTTTTGATAGTATTTTTGTTGGATAACAATTTGTATGATAAGGGTGATTAGGTGATAATATGATGAAACCTTAATCACGATAGTATTTATAGTGTGCTTCACTTACTCCGTAAAAACCGCTTAAACGACAAAATGCTGTTTAATCTGAGCCTTCCTTACCCCAACATTAATCGCATTAGCAATTTGCAAATCAAGTAAGACCCTGTGAGGTGTCGCGTATAACCGTAATTATATATTCAACGGGATCGTTCTGTTACAGTGGAGAGGATTGTAATTGAATCTGACTTGTATATCTATTTGATTACTTGGTCTAACGGAGTTGTTTGAACAATGTGGTCTGTCTATACCTGTTTAGCTACCAACATGGTTTAAGTTTAAACGTAACCTGCTTCCTAATCGTGTAACCTCAGATTTATCGCAATCGCTCTCAGTTTTACTTACCCTGCACATTCATTGCTGGGGCTATAGAAATTGCTTTGACAACAGACTTTATAAGCCAGTGATGGATGTACTGTACACAAATTGTCATATTGAAAGCAATTGTGATAGCTGTTGAGTTACACAATTAGGGCCCTGATACAATATGACTAAGTGACGTTTGAGTTTGACCATAATTATACAATGTGTTACCTATATCCGGAGAGATTTAGTAGTTTTGTAGACATTGCGCATGCGTTTAGAGCTACTTACACAAACTTTTACAGCTAGATATTTTTTTAAGTAGTTGTCAATCAACATACCTCTTTCCCGTGCGCTGGTCCATGCTAGTGCAGGTGCAAAAATATGAACATTATATTTTTTTGACAAAAATATATATTAAAATTTTATTTGCAATTTCTAGTCGTTAACCGAACAACTTGGACTATAATAATATCAGTAACAAGTTACAACATACTTCCATACAAAGCCGAGTCAGCATTTTCAAAGTAAGTCGTGACATATTCGAAATAAGGTAATTGTTGCAAAACCTCTTCGAGTTCAAGCACATCCTTTTGGATCGAAAAGGTTCAGAAAATGTATTGGAGTCGTTAAAACGCTTAATGCCATTCCTCGCAAACCGGATTAGGACACGAAACGTGAGGTGGCCTAAAGGTAGGTATTTTTATTGATGAGTTGGGCACAAGTGGTCCAGAATTTGATTAATTAGGTTAGGCACTCGTAGTTTTCTAAAAGGCTTTTCAAATCAATCGAATTGGGGGACACATAATACGTGCTCTAAATCAAGGGTCTTCAACCTTTTTGAAGTCAAGGGCCTAGTATACTCTGATATTGGTTCGGTGGGCCGCAACACAAGAAAAACATTAAATTCTAACTAAATAGGTAGGTAAATAGTATAATAGACAATAATATATGTGAATTTAATTTTGTCAATCAATACAATGACGGGCCGCCAAGAACGCAACCACGGGCCGCATGTGGCCCGCGGGCCGCGGGTTGAAGACCCTTGCTCTAAATAATAATGATGTTTTTGGTTACGTAGGTAGGTAAGCTTAATCTTCTTATTATTGTAATCTGCGTAAGTTGATCGTTAGATTCTAGTATTCTTGTCATTGATTACAAATTAGTGGCATCACGTTTAAACTCTAGGAAAGTAATGTATTATGTTATCAATAGCAACCATTTTCCCGCAATTTAGGTAGTTGAAAGTGACTGAAGTTTTAAATTAATTGAAATCTCAGAAAACATTCTGACCTACAAAACATCTAGGCTACAAACATGATCTATCTCTAGATCTATCTAGCTACAAACAAAACCCAGGTAGGGAATGACATACTCCAGGCCGGGTCTGACACACCCCAGACATGATAATTAAGCTTCATAAATCCATGCGCTATGGGCGTGTCTAATTTTGTGCATAAATCCAACTTCCTACTTAGTTTCTAATTGACTAACTTTGATATTAGGTTGCTTAGTATTCGTAGTAGCTAATAACGGAGTTAGGTTAATACATCGACAGCAGAATGTTATTTGAACGAATTTTAACAGGTATTGATGATAAAATTGAAGTAAAATTGATAACACTCTTGTACAATTTATATTGCGAAAAAACATGAAAAAGTATCTAAAATATCTATGGTATTGTGTTCGGTGATTTGATTTTACTACGTCATCGTCTTAATGTATGATATTTCTAACAAACTGAGATTTTTGAGTAATCCTCAAAAATGCTATTTTTAACCGACTTCATCAAAAGGAGGAGGTTCTCAATTCGATTGTATGTTTTTTTTTTTTTTTTTTTTTATCGTTGTTCGCGCGTATCTTCGACATTTATGGACCGATTTCGATAATTTTTTTTTGTTCGATTGAATTTTCTTGCGAGATGGTCCCATTTAATTTTTTTTCAAATCGGTTCAGTAGTTTACAAGTAATCCTGAAAATACTATGATATTAAATCAACTAACTTGACAACTTTGTTATTTATGAACCGAATTAGATGATTTTTTTTGTTGGGGAAGGGATACCGTTGTGTAGTCTTTTTAACCGACTTCAAAAAAAGGAGGTAAGTTTTCAGTTTGTATGTTTCTCCGCGATTATCTCACGTTTGGCTGAGCCGATTTTTCTACCTAAATAATATACGTACACTACCTAATGCAGAAGGTACTTACACTAAAAATAAAAAAATAAAAAAAATTGTTTAAAAACAAAAAACCGACTTCAAAAAACCTGCCTCTAAAAAAAGGAAGAAATAATATACAAATCATTAGATACGCATTATCATTGTTATATAATAAAACACGTCAATTGAAGTCGGGTGGGGCTTTTAGAATAAAAAAAGGAAGATGTTCTCCAGGCCCACCCGACTTTAATAGACGTGTTTTATTATAACAATGATAATGCGTATCTAATGATTTGTATATTATTTCTTCCTTTTTTTAGAGGCAGGTTTTTTGAAGTCGGTTTTTTGTTTTTTAAACAATTTTTCTTATAGTGATCTAAGCACACCACTATCTCTCTGTCTTGCTTGTAACATTTTCACGCTTAAACCGTTGACTAATTGGACCTTGCAGAAGAACTAAGGTTTACTTTTGTTAAAGATGCAGAAGATATTTAACTGGAAACTACCTATACAACGCACTGACACTTACATACTTTTTATTCAACTGAAACACATTAAACGTTTAATTATCACTGTTTAAGAAAATAGATTTAATCAAACGAGGAGCCGATACAATCGTGTGCTTGGTCAGACAAAACAGGCCGAGGGCACTGGTGGCAATGGCAACATTCACCTGTCAATACGGTATTTAATAAACAACTATTTACAAAATTCTCCCGTAAACGAAATTGCTCGTGGATGAAATCGCCGGCAAACTCTAGTTAAAATAAATAATAATAAAACTTGCAAATCCTAGCTTAAGAACAAATGCAACGCAATTAGACAAAGAGAGATTTTTCTTCATTGCAAAGCAGACAAGCAAAATTAAAATTAATCTTTTTACCTCCAAGTTAAAAATATATAAAGTTAATTAATTTTATAAAAAAAATAGAACTAAGGACGTTATATTAGTAAGTGAAGTCTTTACTGGTTATTGATTAGTTTACTTTATATAGATAGGTAGATAGTAGACAGTATAATCATGGTATAGATACACGTTGCGCTAGCAACACTTTTTACGGTTCCCGATAATAGAAGTATTATTTCGATAAGTATTCTAAAATAAAGGAAGAAACCGAAGAGAGCGAGGGTGGATCGCTAGTATTATATGTTTTAAATTTTATTGTAAGTTAGGTATTTATTGAACCTATAAATTGAAAGGAGGTGAAATTAATAATACTACAAGAGGAAGTGTTTCTAAACCGTAGTAGCTACAGTTAGTGTAGAGGTAGACTCCGTAGTGACTACGCCGTAGCTTGGCTCCTACGGGCGTAGCCTTCAAACTGTTTTTACACTGGGACCTATGCTATAATCAAATTAATTATAATTCTTATGGCAAATACAATATTTGGATACCTACAAAAAATAACTAATTAGTGAATAAGTAAATGTTTAGTAAGTATTTCATACTTTTCATAATTGGTATAAACCACAGAACAAAGAAAAAAAACGCGTGGTATAAACGATAGTCAGTAAAAACAAAAAGTTTAATGTACCTAAGTATAGACAATGTTTTCACAGTCTTTTTACCCGATATTCATTCGTAACTACTCCTAAATACATTTAAAAAGTTTTTCGTTAAATACATTTTGGGCGTCAAAAGCTGTTTAATTTTGTTTCTTTAAGTTTACCGCGTTTCATTATTTCTTAAGTAAGTAATTATTTTCGCTTCAGTTCTGAACAAAATCATTAGAATTTCTTTATTCAAAAGTTAATGCTAAAGTTAAACGACAAAATGTTTGAATGCTACGCAAATTGGTGCTTGTATTCAGGGCTCTTGAGTCGAGAGGTTCTTCTATACATCAAATAGTACTTCATTCTAATTAAAATAATGTTGAAATAAGTAAATTTTATTATTTGTCAGTCATTTGGCAGCTACGGTTAGAGTATATATTCTGTGGCTACGGGTCAAGTAAAAAATCAAACAAGGTATTTGTTACCAATACCTATTTAGCTCTCAAGCAACCGCTCACTAGACATTAAATAACACGGACACTAGCGCGGTTTTATTGAAAGTATTTTGGTAATTAGTTGGTATTTGGTTGGATTTTTTATTTTACGGGGGAACTATCCTCTCTTTTAAGCATTGATTCACAAAATTATATTATAACATTACTTAACATAACTCAATTAAACATTTTGTTTAATATTAATTTCTGAACGTCTTTATAAATTCATCGCTTGAGGGTAGGCTCACGAGCAGCTTCAGTCCCCCGTGACCACGGCAGCTGAAAAGGTGCAGAAACGTCGGGAAAATAAAAAACAAACCAAATACTTACCAACTAATTACCAAAGTACTTTCAATAAACCGCGCTAGTATCCGTTAAAAAGTGTTTTATTTTAAACAATACCTTGCGAAATCTTCTTTGAAGTCTCTATTGATCTATGTTTGTAACGATTGAGAGTACGTCGCGGTTTCATTTCATTATCATTTTTTGCAGATTAACTTTATTTACGTATAGTATATTTTTCTTTCCCGCCATTATCTCTCTCGAACCCTTTGTTGTTTGCTGTGTGAGTAAACTAGTGACCTACTTGTTTAGATGAAGAATATTTTGGTGTATTCCCGTCTGCACCAGTAATGGATAATTAATGAATATTATCTCATGTATGAATATGCAAGAAACAAACATAAACTGAGATTGCATGTATTTATTTTATCGTATAAAACATTGCTTAACATTTATATAACACGTGGCAATAATTTCTTAAAACGTATATTATTTTTACTTTTTAAGAATCCAAGTACCTAATCCTTCTTCATCTTCTTTTTAAGCTTTGGCGGTCCCCTTGTGGATTTCGCCAGTGTCGAGTGTTTTGCTTAGTGATTCAAGTAATTAGAGGTCCATCCTAAATAGATACGGCAGATTTGATTTGCCTTGTAATGACGTTTAATACCGAAGATAATGTGAAAGTGAAGTGAACGTGCCAATCGCCGGGACGTGTTGTGCACGTGCACGCGAGCCGTGAAATGTTTGATTAAAAAAAGTAATTAGGGGCTTATACCAAATGAAAACGGCAGCTGGGAGGAATCCTTACCATGTAATGACGTTGTGAAATAGCGAAGATAGAATGTGAGAGTGAACTAATGAACGTGCCAATCACTGCGATGTGCATGTTATTACTACGGCCTTTGTTGCTGTTGCTTTCTAAATTACACAGTTTTACAAAAATATTCGGTATGATTACAAAATATTTATAAACACATAAATGTGATGCTGTCACTTTTTTTGACAATATTGTTTGAAAGAGACAGCGTAACATTTAAACTATCTAAGTTAAGTAGTGTATAAAATCTTTTAGGCTTTCAGTAAACTAAATCTTGATAATATAATCAATCGTTGAAACGTGTTGGTAATTTTCCTATTTTTCCGGTTTCTATCTAAAACTGATGGTAAAATTAATCAAAGGAATTATCACAATTTTTTTGTATAAGTAGGTATTAATCAAAGCAATTTATCACTTTTTTTATATATTTATTGCAAACTCATGGTCTAAAGTTGCAACCGAACTTACATTTCACACATACTAACAATAGTCCAGTCTTAAAAATCATCATCAAATAAGCATCGGCAGAATAAAAAACAGAATTAAAGATTTTATAAGAACTAATTTAGTTCACATGGGGCCTATTTCTTGAGTTACGGATAAGGATTTAATAAATATTTTGTAAGAAAATTTTAAACAAATCTGTACCAATGGTATTTATTTTTGTTTTGCAAAATAGGTGCTATCCGAAGCAGTTAAACAGTTAGTAAATTTAAATCAAAGGCGTAAATCAAAATTTTTATTACTTACTTGGTTGCAGATAGAGTTGTTTAAATAGTAGTTCTTAATTAACATTGAATTTAATAACGGGATCAACATCAAAGCATTATGAGCAGTCTTAATTGTTTCCTAGTTAAATAAGCATGAATTGAAGCCAATAATTTGACAAATTGAATTAAGGTAACTCATTCATCGTATAATACAGATATACGGTACGTATTTATATACGAAAACACAATTCTGTTTGTCGACAAAGACCTCCTATGTTTCTACTACCTGTACGAGATTTAATTAAAGTTTGTAGCTGGTATTGTTCGTAGGTGTATTGTTTTATTCTATGAACATTTCTGGCATTCATTTCGTAAAGAGTCAGTAAACAAAATATATGTTTCAACTGTTTGATACCTTTGTATGTTTGTATTAATCAATTTTCAATTTGTTTCTATTACAGATAGATACTCAGAATAATAATATGACCTAAAAGTCTAGATTTTAATTTAAAATATTGAAATACCTAAGAATCAAAATGGTGTTTTTCTTTGTTGATTTATTTGGTTGGTTACTATAGGTTTTTTTAGAATCGTTTTCATCTATCGAAAAAATAACGCGCGTAAAAACATTAGATAGAGATATTTTGTTTGGAAAATTTGAACAGCGCCATCTATCGCCGAAAAGTGAAATGAGGTTTCTCATAGACAAATTTACTAGGTATTGAGTACTTTTACGTGCGTTTTTTTTCTGGATAAATGTGTCCGTGGTACTGTAAGAAAAGAAACGCATATTATTAGTCATCATTAAACAGAGGGAATTTGAATGTGTTCATAAATTACGTGAAATCCAGCTGCCTCCTCTTAAATGAAGGTGTGGTAGACACCTGTGGGGGGTTCAAAACAAAGTCATCAATTGCAAGACTTGGGCTCGAGAGATCGGGCACAAAATAAAAGTCTGTGTGAGACAGAACGTCCGCTCTGGCCGTATCCTAAAACACTACCGTCATTTGTTTTGTTGCGCTAGAAACATCTGGGTCTGCTACAATACAACCCTCCTATCTATAGACGAGTAAGTAAGTAATGACTTGAGTAAAACTTACAATTTTGAAATGCTTCTATATATTATTTTTTTTTATGATAGAAGGCAAGCGCTTGCTCGCAATCACGCCTGATGGTAAGCGATGATGAGATTTACGATGGAACGCGGCGATTCATATGCAATCATATTTATATACAATTTATACTATAAACTATAAATTAATCTTAAATGCATCATCATTGCACTAAAACTGCAATTCAGATTAACTATAGGTACTATGAATTGCATGTGATGTGAATATAATATTAGAACCTTATGAAAATTGCAAGTTTTGCTCAAGTCATTACTTAATCGTCTATAAATACGAAGTTATTGCATTTTAGTGCAATTTTGGTGCATTTAAGATTAATTTATAGTAAATATTTATACTCACTATAAATTCATCTTGCTTATCTACCCATCCATAAGGAAGGCCTGTGCCGTGCCCCAGCAAAGGGGACATTAAAAATGGCTGATGGACAAGTATTCATACTAAATTGCACGTGAAGGATAAAAGTGAATAGACTTTATTTAAGTGAGTATGCTCCGTCGTAGACCGCATCATCACTTAACACCAGGTGTGATTGTGGACGAATGCTCACTTATTTTCAATAAAAAAAAATATTAATAATATGTTTTACTCAAGTCATTATTTAGGTACTCGTTTGGTTGGTCTGACATTGTCGGTACGATATGTTTAGGTGTGCGTGCATAGAAAACTGCGATTTGTTCCGGTCGGTGGTTCTGTCTACTTTATATTTTGTGGTTCGGAGGCATTCAAGAGATTTAGGGCACTCGTAAATTTTCATTCACATTGTAATTTTGGGACTATCCAGGGTAGATAAAAATGGGGATCGGCATCGGTAACACAAAGGTTTATTACTGCAACTGTGTTTATAAATCGTTATTGCATTTAAATCGAAAGGAAGATGGGTACTTACTGGAATAATTGAGTAAAACATTAGCATGATAGCGCTCTTTGATCGCGTTTTAATAAAGTATGCATTTATAATTAATGTTATTTGACTCTCAATACAAACAGAGCTTTACCAAAATAAGTTATTTACGTAAGTATAATTTAAATTTCTATTCGCTTCGCCCATTTTTTTTTTCATGTAAATTTATGCGCACATCAGCTATAAGGACTGAAACAAAAATGGAAACATTATTAAAACAATCGTCTTCAATTTCCTTTATCTTTCTACGTTAAGGTAATTTTAAATTACTGGGAAGAATTTGGCCTACGCTTATACATCGAAAAATTTGCATATCAAGATCGATGTCTTCATAAAAACGTGGGCATAGAATGACGCTTCATTTAGTTAGACGAAGGTAAACAAGTGAAAAATGTTTTGTTACTGTCATTTGGTTATTTTTATTAGAGTAAAATTTATAAAATCACTGTTTTAAATAATTGTATCGTAATCTACCAACTTTCCTCTTCTCCATGACTCCATTACCAAAACATAATTTCGACAATAGGTCTACATTAAAGGTTTTGTATTAATTATCGAAGATTAATTCTAATAAATAATTCAATTCCAAGTAGTGTTTGGCAAAAGGGTTGGCAGCGTTAATTTAACTCCTATACAACAACAAACAAAGTTTTATTTAGGATTTCCCAAGCTTACGAGTACCTACATCCTCACAAGGCATGAAATAATAGTACATTATGAGACAAGTTAGCTTATAGGTTGCTCATTGCATACAAGGCTGTGGGTTGCAGCCCGAGCCGCAGGCGAGGGCGTAAGTCAGCCGAGTGTGCAATAGGCAAAAGCTCACGAGTTTCATACGACGTTTTTCAACACATTAAACAAAGTAATTTAACACACAGCAACAAATACGACAAAAGCAAAATAATATGATAATTATGGGAAAAGGTTTTTTTTGTTATTTTTACACGCCCAACGCAAGAACGTTTTGCGAACAAAGGGATGAGTGAGCATACAGCCTACTTCAAAGTTATAATTTTAAGTGATAAAATGCAAATATTCTAATATTTTATAACAAAATATTGTGAATAATGAATAATTTGATAATAATAAATATTTGTTAGACTTAATTAAGGACTTACACAATTATTTATTCCAAAAATGTATATTATGAATTTTCAGCAGCATAAAACCTCTTTGTTGTTACTAAAAAAAATAACTGTATTACCCGGTTAAATTGGGAATGTTCTGTTTACTCGCATAGAACTTGCAGTAATGTACTAATTTAACTTTGTAGGGTTAATTCTCTAACGAACTAGTGTTTATAAATATATTATTGCACGCGTTTGTTATAGCTCGGTTAATGGCCCTAAAAGCGATGTATTAGGGCTCACTTTACGAGCAAGTGTGTTGAAAAACACTTTTCAACAACACAGCAACCTAAACTAACTTGTTTCATAATGTATACTATTAGAAGTTTTTTATTGTGTTCCTACTCTAAATACAGAGAAAAAGTGACTTTTATTCTTTTAAAGGAATGATCGGTTTGTTCGTTATCGTTATTAAGTCAGATTTCCCTTCCAGATGTTTTGTTATACAAAAGGCAAGCTGAGTCATTGGCAATGAAAACAAGGATTATGACTATTAGCTAAGCCAAGTCGTAATCTCCATTTAGCTCTGGAGAATATTAATTGCTGGCTTACAACCTTAGTTATTTTTCAAGTTTCTTTTCTTTATGGCAAAGTAAACAATCGAAGCCCATTATGGCGCATAATATCTACGTATTTAAAGCTACTTTGATATTAAGCTTCTTTAATATTAAGCTTAAGCCCTTATTTTTTCTTTTTAATTATGTATATAAAGTATATACTTAGGGTCATTCTAAATTTACCATCCACATTTTAAGGATGTGTTCAGTCCATGAAACTAATTAACCTTCTCTAAGGAACATAGGGTCAAATATGAAAAAATCGACTATCCATACACAAATCAAAGAGATCAAGTGATCAGTTTAGTTGGGATGACCAAAATTTTGTGGCTAAATTCGACACTGTTTCTTGGAGACAGTGGTTTAGCTTCATGCTAAACACAGTCATCCATAAAATTTGGATGGTGAATACGAAATGACCCTGTATACCCACATCGATCAAGTCTAGTCACCTTAATATTGATTCCCAAAGGGAATTAATTAATTGGGTAACTGGAACTATTGAAAGGCGACTGTTAATGGGATACCTAAATACTAAACCTGGCAGCGGTTTATTTAATGGCGACAAAATTACTAAATGGGTGACAAACTTTGGATTACAAAAATACGTAAAACGGGCAACTACATGTGGGAGATAAATAATTTAACAGTGAAAAGTCTAAATGACTGACAAAAATACTGAGTGGGCAACTATTATACCAAGTAGGTAACTATATATATGTATAACTGATTTAAGCTGCCCAACATGATATTTTTGTCATCTCGATTTCCTAATCGAGATGACAAAAATATCATGTTGGATATTATAGATATTATAGATAATAGTCACCTATTATAAATAAAATATATGTCAAATTTTAAATGGTTTATGTGCCCTAAGGTTGTTGCCCAAATAGTAATTTGGTCGCCCGATCTGAATAACTAGTTACTCAATTTGTATTTTAAAGTCACCCTTTTTAACATTTGTATATTCAGTATTTATGATTCCCAAAAATGGGAATTTGTTGTTACCCGATTAAATACTACCCATTTCCAAATAGGCCAACTTTGCGGCCTCCCAGACTTAATGCTAATAGTTCCTACCCATTTATAACGACCGATCGTTATAAAGATCAAAAATATCCTCAATTTAAAAATATAAATGAGCGGAAAACTTTTTCTTATTGTTTACCAATCGCCGCAGTGATCGTTTGACATTGTTTTGGCTTTCCTGAAAATTTAGTTTTTTTTTGGTATTTTTCCATGTATAGTTTATGCATCAAATTAACAATCCTAAAAAACTGCTGTGATATAGCACGCATGAGTACAACTTCGAAAGCTATTACAAGAATTGCTTCTAATATTAGGACCCAGAACCTTTGACCTTTGTTAAATGAGATGTAAATACAGTAATACATCTTATCGTGAGCAATTTCTTTATGTACCTACTTACCTAATCAATCTTTTCATTGATTTTTCCGTTTGTATCCTTAGAAAATATTGTTTTTGATTACGTATCACAATTAATTTTTACATTCCTATGCTGATAGGATCAAGTATATAAATGTCTTTAACTAAGGAATGCCCGATATTCTAATCGTGAAGAAATTTAAATAAATATAAAGAAAATCTCTGAGTTGACGCATAAAATTGAAGGAAATCAAAACGGGATTACTTTTCCCTTAATAGCTTTCGTTCCGCCGAGCAATACGAAAAATAAAATAAGTGCCTATTGATATACTATAAAATAAACAGAAGACTGAAGTGTCGAGTTATTGAATAGTTATTATGAGAATCTCGTCTTAGGTTAAGGTTACACTGATCTCAAAGTTTCTGTAGTGGGCGGGTTGTGATATTGAAATTGGTAAATTTTATGTATTGTAATTTTAAAATAACTGCTAGGGTGAAACTGCTTTGGCCTTCCCGGCACTAAGGTGCAGGGTAGGGTCAAAGCAGCAATGTAGAGTTAAGTGAAAATAAGTTTTCACTTAACTCTATATTAATTGTTGCAGAAGAACATCGTTCGTGCTCTATGCACGAAACCACTGGTTCCGTGATCTTCGGCAGTCTTTGTCGAGCGATATTATATTTTTTTCGACAAATGGTTCTGAGCAATGAAAAAATATCCTTATGAAACTATTTTGAAACTAGAAAAATCCTCTAAAGTCAATCTTAACTAGATTGCTAGATAGTTCCGATAGTTAAATACCATTAGTTACATTAACGAACAAAGTAGAAGCATTCTTCAATAAATTCTAGAGCACTTTGTAGTAAGAGGTGGAATTTGTAATAGAAAAGATCAAGCTTTAAAGTTTTGTTACTTTATAAGAGACCGTACATTACTTATCGTACCTTTGCGTTCCTGAGAAAAAAAAGTGTTGCCAGGCAGATGGACAACGAAGTAATCCAAATTCCAATAGAGGCTCATTTACACTGTGCATCCCAGAGAGTAAAAACGGGACCTTACTAAGACTCCGCTGTCTGTCTGTCGCTCTGTCACCAGGCTGTATCTCATGAACCGTGATAGCCGGACAGTTGAAATTTTCACAGCTGATGATGTATTTCTGTTGCCGCTATAACAACAAATAATAAATACATAATAAAATAAACATAAAAAGAGGCTCCAATATATCAAACGTGTATTTTTTTACGGAACCCTTTGTGCGCGATTCTGACTCGCACTTGACCGGTTTAATATTTTGAAACCTTTACACCAAAATATTAAGATAAATCCTAAAACTTCCTCAAAAAAGTACTAAGTAGTAAGTAAAGTTGTACAATCGATCCTGCATACGCCAGTGAGGATAACAGTTGTGCTCAAGTAATCAGTAACGCTAGCAACAGGATTACCGTCTCGCCTTGATTTCAAATTCAGCCTGAGCTTACTGAATTCAGGAGTTTCAATTAATCCCGCACAGATTTCATGTTAATCGAATAACTGCCTAACAGTTGCTGGAATAACACTCTAAGAAGGGGAGGGGAGAAAATCATATTTGTAAATTGAATTAGCAATATGGATTTTGAGAATTTGGAGAAGTAGGTTTTAATGTATTCTGTTTGTAATTAATAAGTTTTTCAGTTAATAAATAATGATGGTACCTACCTACTCGTAAATATTAAGCCCTTACCTATGAAATTGAGGTTTTGTATGGATAATTTTTAACAAATTGCATATTCCATACTAGCATTTTCATAATTTATTTAACAATAACAATAAATATTAGCTTCCTACTGTATTAAGTTTAGCTGTTGGTCTTCCGAATAAATAAAATAAAAATAAAACAACCGTGGACGCTCACAATTTTTAATTTTAACCAAAAATTTTGTTACAATTACAAAAAAAAATCTGTACAAAAATGATTGAACATTAAGCTAACTTAGGCTAAATAAGTTTAATAACGTGGTCATTATCGCTAACAAAAAGGAATCACTTTCATGATATTTTTAAATGCTAAGAATACAAAATAAATAGACTGATAGTTGACGGCTATGTGGTCATAATTTGATGTAGTATCCAGCAACTGATAAATATTTTGAATCACATAAGTTTGGAAGGTTCTCTCTGTGTGGAAAAAAAAACACAAATTTCATAGGTAAAAACCAACACAATATTAGCTTGCCAGAGCAAAATAATTATGCTTTATACGGAAAAAAAATTAATGTATGAATATTGATAAAACAGAACATAGTTACTTGACGAGTACAATTTCGAAAAGCTATCAATATTATTAAGTTAGATCTAAGAAATATTAGTTTGTTAATTTAAATAAGTGCTATATCAACAAAATTACGCGTCTTTCCTAGAATTTTGAGATAGAGACGACGACGTTGAACATAATTTCGTATTTTCGTCTAATGAACTGCCTTTTGATGAGGAACATTGATAAACTCACAAAGTGAATAATTCGTTCTCGGCGAACGAAAGCACTTCTAATTACAAGTGATTTATGATGACAGCTCTAATGTATGCAGATATACTTACTCGTACTTAAATAAATATTCACAATTCTCGGATAAAATTAAGTAGGTAAGTATGTGTTTAATAAGGGTATCTTACTTTCCTTTCAAATGCACACACACATAGCGCACACAATAGTACATGATGACAAATTAGCTTAGGTTTCTCATTGCACACGAGGCTGTGGGTTGCAGCAGCCCGAGCCGCAGGCAAGTGTGCAATAAGCAAGAGCTCACGAGTTTTTTATACGACGTTTTTCAACACATTTGCGAGGAAAAAACAATAGTACATTATGAGACAAGTTGGCTTAGGTTGCTCATTGCACACAAGGCTGTGGGTTGCAGCCCGAGCCGCAGGCGAGGGCGTAACTCAGCCGAGTGTGCAATAAGCAAGAGCTCACGAGTTTCATACGACGTTTTTCAACACATTTGCGAGGAAAAAACAAAGTAATTTATCACACAGCAACATTTATACGACAAAAACAAAATATGATAATTATGGGAAAAGGCGCGCATGTTTTTTTTTGTTTTTTCACACGCCTAACGCAAGAATATTTTGAGAAAAAGGGGTAAGGAGCATACAGCCTACTTCAAAATCATAATTTTAAGTGACAAAATGTAAATATTTTAATATTTTATAACAAAATATTGTGAATTATGAATAATTTGATAATTATATATATTTATTTGACGTAATTAAGGACTTACACATTTATTTATTCCAAAAATGTATGTGAATTTTCAGCAACATAAAACCTCTTTGTTGTAAAAAAAATATTACTGTATTACCCGGCTAAATTGGAAATGCTCTGTTTACTCGCATAGAACTTGCAGTAAGGTACTAATTTAACTTTGTAGGGATAATTCTATACCGCACTAGTGTTTTATATATTATTGCACAGTGTTTGTAATAGCTCGGTTTATGGCCCAAAAAGCGATGTAGGGCTCACTTTACAAGCAAGTGTGTTGAATTTTTTTTAATAAAGAGCATTAAGTGCCTATAAGAACAGATTCGAGGTAGTTTAGGTACTTAAGTGTTAATTATTTTAAGCATTTATCAATATTAAAATAATAATAATAAAAATGTTCAAAAAAACATAACAATTATAACCATATGTTTAACCTACTTATATGTTTTTTTGGAACAATAAAAGTTTTTTTATTATTATTATTTTAAAATCGATACCTACCTACCTATATTATATAGTATGCATGGACTAAGGATACATAGACTAAATACATTACTTCATAAGTTGATTATAATTATATTTTTGGGTAATTAAATGTTTGCGTTAAATTTTAATTATAAGTCAGTAGTGGTAAGATTTGTGTTAAAATTGTAATTGTAATAGTTCAATAGCAGGTATATTTATATTTATCTTATATATTTATTTATTTATTTTATGTATTTATATATTTGGTAATAATAGATTGTAGTAATAGATAGTCACTTTCGACTAGACTAGATAGTAATAACTTTACATGTTGTATTGTATTCGCTCATATTCATTTACTGCGCAGGTGTAGATGTTCTGGCAGAGGAGCGGCCCCTTCTAATACAAGTTATCTTAACTTAAAGGGAGGAGTCCAATGTAATTTACCCTAACCTGTAATTTATGAAAATAAATATTTTGTATTTTTTTTTTGTATTATAGGTAGGTATTGTTACCCCTTTACACCAGAGATTAAAATATCGTGAGTTTTAACTTTTAAAAAATCTACACCGTACCCAAATCTATTTTTCGGACCGCAACCGACGTCGATTGATAATGAGGCTATCTGAGAACACGTCAAAACACACTTTATTGGTATAGATGCAAGTTACAACCCGTCAGTTATTGGAAGGCCGCGGCAGGTATGTTTGTTTCTTGGCTGTGTTTTTTGATGGCAAAACCCGCCAAAAAATTTAAAGAGACTTTTAAATACTTTCGCTTTATATTGCATATATATTAGTTGTTTAAGAAGTTAACGTGTGTTTTTTGTAAATTATGTTAATAGTTAGTACAATAAATTCCTGAAACTCACAAACGTGAGGGTCTGATTGCTGGAAACCAGCACCAGCAGGATTTTTTTCATTATTTTTCTCACGTCTTTTTAACCGACTTCATCAAAAGGAGGGGCTTTTAGAATAAAAAAAGGAAGATGACGTACTCCAGCCCCACCCGACTTTAATTTCGACGTATAATGATAATGCGTATCTAATGATTTGTATATTATTTCTTGCTTTTTAGAGGCAGGTTTTTTTTGAAGTCGGTTTTTTTGTTTTTAACACTAAGAAAGCCGCTTAAGAACACTTTAACTGTAATTTTAAAGAATTAATTCTCTCGGGTGTAAAGGGTTACTTGGTTACACTTCATAATTAGGTATATCTATTAATATTAGTTATTATACCCAAATACCATATTTAGAGTTAGAGCTTAGATTAAATTTTGTTTTAATCTAAGAGTTAGAGGCGTTTGTTAAATCAGATTGTAACTACTTAGGTTTGATTTTCAACAAATAGGTTGTCTTTTATCTATTAAATTACAATAACCATATTGCAGTATTCATATTTTTTTTTTTCACTACGTATAATAGCACCGTACAGCCGCCATGTTGGTTTTTTTATAACGCCACCTTCTTAAGAACACTAGGGCTGAAAAGACAAATCTAACGATATCTTAATCATAGAAATCCGTTTAGCCGTTTGAAAGATATGAGGTAATAAAGAATATTACATACAAACATACTTACAAGATACGCGCGAAAAACACAACCCGCAGTCGGGTAAAAATAGAAGACAAGAAGACATCTTACGGTAAGTTTATAGGTAGATAGTTGACATTCCAATCCAAAGTAAAGACAACCAATACGAAATGTTACAAGGCTTCCCTATAAGGAAAAAGGTCGATGCGCTCTCAAAGGCTGAACGCTCGGGATTTAATCAATTTAATGATAAAAGTCTTGTGGCGAAACGGATCAAAAGATTTATTGCCACTCCAAGTCTGGGATTACTTATGTGGTTTCCGTAGTTTACATATTAAAGCAAGTAATTACCTTTAATTGCTCAACATTTTGGATAAACTCTCCTCCTGAGAAACGTAAAGCCGACACGGGGCGGTTAATAATTCTCTTGGTAGGACCAAACTACGGGAAGGCTGACTGAAATTAAATTTTGTACATTTACTTCTACTTTAATGAACTTTGCTTAGATTGGTTAGGGTACTCAGACATTTAACTAATTTATTTATTTATTTTAAACTCTTTATTGTACTACAATAAAATGATGTACAAGAGACGGACTTAAAGCTAAAAGCATTCTCTCAATTTAAATTTAAATTAAATCGTTCAAAAAAAATTAACGATTATTTTTTGTCACGTCACAACTTTTATTTTGCCCTAAAGTGAGCACACTTGAGCTGTCATTCCTATTGCATCATCGAAAGAACAACGTAATAATAATTAATTAACTTTATTTAAAAAATGCCTATTCATCCCTCTTATAACACTAGTAGGAACCTTATAATATTGGAAGTAGTTTAGATCAATTTCACAGCAATATGTTTAAAAGCATGTGTGCGAAGCAAACAGTGTTTGTGAATAATTGAGGCGAATGGCAAACAAACCCGCAGTGTTGGGTTCATAGGTCCTCTGACGAGTCTCGCAAAATTATTGGACGTCAATGCCCTTGGCAAAAACAATAAATTATTAGGTCCTATCTATAAAATTGAAATTTTGTATGGAGAATATTTAACAAATTAACTAGAATTTTCATCATTTATTATCGACCGTGAACGCTGTTATAACAAAAGTTTTATGTACAAATGTTTGAATATTAATTTAAATTAAGCGAAAAATAATTTTAGGCTAAGTTACACTCACAATGGTTAAAGTGGTCATTTTCGCTAACAAAAAAAAAAAGTCACTTTCAAGGTATTTTTTTAATATTAAGAAAACAAAATAAATAGACTTTAATTATACGTCATATATGATAGATGACGGTCATGGTCATACTTATAAATATTTTAAATCACAGAAGTTATGAGGTTCTCTATGTTGAGAAAAAAACACCAATTTCATAGGAAGGACCCAATTTTTTTTTAATCGGAAACCTTAGTTCTCTCTTTAGTATAATAATGTACTCTATGGTCCCCTCGGATTTAGGTGGTGGTGGTGCTGTTCAATACAAAAAAAATACCTAAATTAGTCAGTGCTCGAAAAGGTATTATTGTCATTTGATGTTTTTGATAAGGACGCTTATGCTTACCGCTGACGGGCGCTATTTTGTAGCTGCGATAAGCGCGGCGTTAATCGCGGCGATATCGCTGCGATAAACGCGGCGATAATCGCGGCGACAATCACGGCGCTTTTTAGTCGCTGACGTAGGTTAACCCTAAAAGGCACCCGGTAATAATATTATAGAACAATCACTTTTATTATTGCTAAGCTCTATAAAATAAAGTTTATGATTTATTTATGTCAGTAATTATATACTTTTCACAAATGAAGCAAACAATGATTCAAATGTCTTCAGTACCCTTAGCACGAACAGCTATCGAGAAAAAAAAACGCACGTAAAATTACTCGATAGACAATTCTCTATGGAAAATTTCATTTCGCTTATCGGCGATAGATGGCGTTGTACAAATTTCCAATACAAAATTTATCTATCGAATGATTATTTTTTTGATAGCTGTTCGTGCTAAGGGTACAGATCCTTTTATCGTCAAAATAGTGTGAAGAACAAAAATTCTGCATTTACTTTATATGCGCAAATTCAAGAATTATATAAATTGGTAAGCATATCATGTAATAATAATTCTCTTACTTTTTATTGCAAACTCTACCATTACAAAAATAATTATGTCAGCCAGCGAAAAAAATTGTGGTGTCTTTTAGGGTTAAAGCCGCTTGTCACTCTTGTCAGTGTCATTTCGTGGGCGATTAGTCGCCGAGCTATGTGTGAGCTACTTTTTGTAGCTCGTGGGCGTTTACGTATTGAACTCCATATGTTCTATTCTGGGCTACAAAAAATCGCTCGGCGATTAAGCGTCCGTGAGCGGTGGCGCTTATTGTTTTTCATTTATAATTGAGATTGAATAATTTCTGACTATCTCAATATATTTTTTTTATTATGTACCTACCTCTATAGCTAGAATAGCCACAACATTCTTAATAGGTAGAATCAATAAAATAATAATTGTTTTTATTTATGATCATGAAATAAATTATACAAATGTTTTGCAAACAAAGCAACATTTCATGACTAAACCACAGCCCGCTATAACTTTCATCACGAAAGAACATGCAGGGGTTTTTGTGAGAAACCTTTCCCTAAATTTTAAGGCCGTACCCGAAGCTAAAATCACGAATACAAATGATGACGATAAGGCGCTTTGAGAAATTATCGCACAAATTACATTAGGGATGAAATGGGGGTAAGGGCCACACCAGACACGATACTTTTGGCGTCTTTCTTTATAATGTATGAGGATTAGTGGCTACCTCTGGGTGTTAGAGTTTATCAAGCCGCCTGTAAAGCCTCTGTCTTGTCTTAACGACTGTTATCAGATGACTACAGCTGGGACCGACGGTTTATCGTGCCCTGCGAAGCATGGAAGCTCTCAGTTGTAATGCCTAACGGTCACCCATCAGACACCTGGCCGGGCGTTGCTTAAGGGGCTTAAAGAATCACCCTACTACAATTTGGCGTCAACAATCATTTCTTTAAAGATATATTTAAAACATCATTCTACTTTAATATTTGTACCAATAGGTTCAGGTAGTTAATTGATATTCATACAGTTTTCAAAGAACTTCGAACATTCAGAACTTCTATGCGTTCCGGTGATTTTCTCATAAATGTTTAATGGGATAGAATAACATAGCTGATGTTACCCAATGTTGGTAATATACAAACGTAACTAAACAAGAAAATAATATTTTTGTGGCTAAGGTTTAAAAAAATATTGATAGTGGTTAATTTTGATAGCAGTAAGTAACAAACAGGAGCAGGAGGAGGAGCTCGGTGGCGCAGTGGTTTAGCGCCTGGCCCAGCGATTGCGGAAGTTAAGCAACGTTCGCAAGGGTCGGTCATGGGATGGGTGACCAAAAATTTATTATCTCGAGCTCCTCCGTGCTTCGGAAGGCACGTTAAGCCGTTGGTCCCGGTTGCATTTGCAGTCTTTGATTGAATCAGGCGTCACTTGGCGGAAGTCCCAAACCATTTTGAAAAAAGAAATATATGTAGCTTACTTCCGCAAACAAAATATGCAAGATGCACCGCCCGCCCGCCCGCAAAAATATGCAGCACACCACAAAATATAAGTGCACAATACCTGCATTTAGCAAGACAGCAACACACCTAGCACCTTCACCAATTAGGCCACTCTACACGTGTTTCGCCCCAACCCGGAGCATCCTCAGGAGTTAGATCGTGCGTAAACCAACCGACAACGTAACAACGTATAGGAAGTGACAATAAATACGTTGTCGGAGGGCGTAGTTGCTCATTCGGTGTTGGTTTACGCACGATCTAACTCCTGAGGATGCTCCGGGTTGGGGCGAAACACGTGTAGAGTAGCCTAATTGGTGAAGGTGCTAGGTGTGTTGCTGTCTTGCTAAATGCAGGTATTGTGCACTTATATTTTGTGGTGTGCTGCATATTTTTGCGGGCGGGCGGGCGGTGCATCTTGCATATTTTGTTTGCGGAAGTAAGCTACATATATTTCTTTTTTCAAAAAGCATTTGCAGTCGTTAACACTCACCAATCCGCATTGGGCCCGCGTGGTGGGTTATGGCTCATCCTCCTTACCACCCATAAGGAAGGCCTGTGCCCCAGCAGTGGGGATATCAATATGGCTGATGGACAAGTTACAAACAGATGTCAAATTGCTAGCTTTTTTATTGTGTTGTAATGCTGTTAATTATATTGGTTATATTAAGTTAATTTGATTGATTGATTTTTCATAATAACGTGCAAACATCAAAACTTTGTTTATTGTTTTAATTTTGGGTTAAGAAAAAATAAATAACCTCTATTGTATGTCTATAAATAGTACCTACTCTTGCTTTTTTAAAGCGGTAATGTTGGTTGAAAACGTGAAAAGTTATACAGCTATGTGTAACACGAGACCAACTTATTGGTCTCTAGTACCTATAGCAAATAACTATTAATCTTGACAAGTTATATTTCCCCATTTCAAAGTCAGGCTTATTTTGCATAGGAAGTTGGAATCCTAAGGGAATTTCTCTCGTGCATTTTCTAAAGAACCTTTTTGATAATATCCTTTCTCGTCGTGAACACGGGAAGCTGTTTAATAATATCCTGGAAAATGACAATTTCTTCCAGTATTTTTTTCCCTGGGGAAGTATGAATAGTTACTGGAAATTGGCAGCAGTTGGTAATGAATGTTATGATCCTGAAAAAGATGGAAATTAAGGACGTTGTTCTGTTTGTATTTTTTTAATCCTCAAGCAGTGTTTGCCACACACAGGGAGTGTGTGTAGCTAAAAACTCTTTATTTTAACTTGTTCAAGAAACAAACTCCATTGCTACTTTTCTGACAAAGAGTTACATTGTATTTCCAAATAAATTGAGTTAATCTGGCGCAGTGCGTCAATGCATTGCTCTGTGACTGTCGCAAAGTTCGGTCATGGGATGGGCGACCAAACCAGTGTTCTCTCGAGCTCCTCCGTGCTTCGGAAGGCACGTTAAGCCGTTGGTTCCGGCGTCATTTTCGGTCGCTACACTCACAAATCCGCATTGGGCCCGCGTGGTGGGTTTATTCCCCATCCTCCTTATTTACCCGTATAAGGAAGCCTTTGCTGTGGCCCAGCAGTGGATACATTTAATGGATTTGAGTACTGCCTGCCTAGCATGACCGATTTATATCGCGTGATATAGCGTTTTATCACGTTTAACTGTCAAAGAGACAAAGGAGTTTGACAGTTGAGTGTCGATAAAATGCTATATCACGCGATATAAATCGGTCATGCTAGGCAGGATGACCATGTTACCGACGTTAACGCTATTTTAGTCGGGCGCTTTATAATAATCTGCTTCAGGCTAGTTTGAAGCTTGTTATTTGAGTGCATCCATTTAACTTAGTTAAAAACAAGTCGAGATAGTTCCCAGGAATAATAAACATAATTGTACCTACATAAAAGTTATATTAATATTATTCGTACAAAGTGGTAAACTTTCTATTCGTTTGAACTCTAATGCGGTCAGCATTATCATAAAAACTATATAACTATATAACGAAAATACATTTTCCCCTAGAAGCAAATATGGTATTTTATCCCAGCTCTGGTACGCTACAATGACGGACTTTTTCGGACGGATCAAGAGGAGTGAAAACAATAGATTACCGTTGTTATTTCGCTAATCAGTTGAAAAACAAAAGAGTTCTATTGCCCAAAAATTCAATCAATAGAGCAATTTTTCTGTTGCAAACAAAGAACAATGAAATGGCAATTCATCAATGAGTATTCATAAATATTTAACGGTACACAGTATTGTGTAACCAGTAAAGCCTGAATAATGTATCATCATAGCCTCTTCCAATGCTTTGCAATCTGTACAAAGAGGTTTTCCATGTAGCGATGCACATAATTACGATAATATCTTCAGTGAGGTAGCTAGGTTCACTCAAGAAAGGTTCGATAATGGAAAATATTCCTTACTCCGCTGAATCTACTTCTGGTAATAGAATTTCATTTAGGATGAGTGAAATATCTAAATCTGGAGAGAGAATCTGGGAATTTACGCATTGAATAAGATTAGAACTCATCCATTTTTATTAGCCTAAATAATGATATTTTGGCAAGGCTGTCTATATTTGGAGTTGATTTACCTTAAAATCTTTGATCGTCTCTTTTAGTGGTGTATTGTGTGGGGTTTTCATTTCAATCGGTTCAACAATATTTTTTATATATCGAACCCATACCAACCGTCGTCGGCGGATATATTAAGCCACACGTATAGTAGGATAGTAGCATAATCCGTGCCTACCTACTTCATATCTATAGTGCTTGCAACAAAGAAGCTTTTGCAGTCACCGTCTCTATTCTAGTGTCTAGCATTTGATGGATGACCACCAGATAGTATGCTGTCTGAAAAGCTGTAAAACCTCTCAGCTTTTGAGCTTCAGAGTAATTTATTGTTGAACTTAAGTAATATAGAAACTAAAAATTCTAAAGAGGAGTGGTGTCCTATTTTGATTGTTGTGAAATATAGTTTATATTTTTATAATTTATTTGGTGCATTAGTTGGTTACTTAGCAGCTTATATGCAGTTGTAGGTTTGACAATAAATGCAAAAAAACCGACTTCAAAAAACCTACCTCTAAAAAGCAAGAAATAATATTCGTAATAATAAAAACACGTGGGGCTGGAGTCAAATTCCTCTTTTTTATTCTAAAAAGCCCACCCGACTTCAATAGACGTGTTTTTATTATTACGAATATTATTTCTTGCTTTTTAGAGGTAGGTTTTTTGAAGTTGGTTTTTTGTTTTTTTTAAACAATTTTTAATTTTTAGTGTAGGTACTTTCTGTATTAGGTAGTGTAGGTAAAAAATCGGCTCGGCCAAACGTGAGTTAATCGCGGAGAAACATATAAGTATACATACGGGTCAAACTGAGAACCTCCTTTTTTAAGTCGGTTAAAGAACGACACTTAAGATATCCCTTTTCCAACAAAAAAATAATTATCTTATTCAGTTCATAAACAAAGAAGTTATACGACTGATCAACGAGGTAGTTCACACAAATACATACTATTTTCGTGCTTTTTTCAAGATTACTTGAAAAGTACTGAACCGATTTCAAAATTTTAAAAAATGGGACCAACTTGGGAGTTTGCCTAATAACGTTTGAATCATTTCAATCGGTTCAGCCGTCTTCGAGTAATCGGTGGACATACACAAAAAAAACAAATATACAGACGAACAGAGAACCTCCTCCTTTTTTGGAAGTCGGTTAAAAATTGTTATTAGCTCTCTTATCATAATCTATATTTAATAATAAGACGCAAAAAAGGACGTAGCTTCTTTTCCCAATAATTGAAAAAAAAATGAAAAAATCGGATCGCATAAACAAGAAGTCCTAAAATATGAGTTTATTCGAATCACAGAATAACTGCGATCTGTCGGAATCGTGTCGGGACACGACACGGCTCAGTATTCATTTGCTTTACTCAAGTGTCCCTCATCATTACTTGCCACAGAGTAACTTCAGCCAGTATTAAATTACACGGTTAAGACAAATTGCGGAACTTTGAAACAAAGAACTTTTAAAAGATTAAAGATGGCTCTATCTAGTGGGAAAACAGTTTTTAATTGATGAATCTTTAAGATTGTTTAGTTTGCTTACGCCAAATTGATTAATTAAAGATAAACATTAAGGTAGGTTTTGTTGAATGGCTATTACGCACTTTGAATGATTAAACCACGTTCCGTTTGCCTCTTGTCACGAAATTTAATTTGGTCATGATGCTTTTTCAGAAAGCGATATTACATTTTTCCACTTTACTAATATTTACTCAAACCATTACCGATTACTACGAGGGCGGATTTAAGATAAGTCCTGGCCTAGTCAAGAAAACATAATAAAATACGTAGGTACTTAAGTCCAAAAATATTTTAATTTATCGACATAATTTCCATTTAGCTCGTTGAAAAAAGTTTCTTTCTCAAAATAGTCACTCACAGCGGCTTCATCCTCATCATTAGTAGAAATTTTATTCCACCCAGAATGTTTTTCGGGTTCAAGAGTCCGATGACGAACCCAAGTTTCATGTATAGCAATAAATCGACCCAAAATTGTTTGAAGTTATCTCCAAACAATCACGAAAATTGTGAAAATTGATAGTTTTTGCTCTTTTATAGAAAATCTATTTTTGCTTTTCGCGCTGATTCCGTGAAAGCCCAAAATTAACGTTTAATTGAGACGTTCGAAACGTGTGGTTACGCTGCCTCGGAGTGCGGTTCGACCAACTTCATGTTCATCAAGATACTTTGACGCGTGAAAATCTAAAACAAGTATGGAATCTTAAAGGATCCTTCAAAAGCGTATAATACTTACTCGCCCTCTTCATACCGCGGGCTCGATATCTCATAGCTATATTCATATAGCCATATGTTATAGGCATAGCCGCAAAAGTATTGGATGAAGCTGTTCATCTACCCATTCTTGAACAAATTAGTTCACAGTTGTCAGAAGCTCAGCATGGGTTTCGGCCAGCAAGAGGTACTACCAGCAATCTGCTGGAGTACATTAGTGGGGGGCGAATCGATGCCGCCTATTTTGATTTTAAAAAATCTAATTTACAGAACAAAGAAATTAGAGAAAATATAATCACATCCATTTTGTCAATTTTGAGAGGTGGCCTAACTAACTACTAATCATATACATAGAAAATTTTTCGCTAGAATATTAAGTTTATGCTACTAATATACTCGTATTTTTGTAGCGCAGCTGCAGTTCAAGTGCAGTCGTCGGTCGTGTCGCTCGAATAGATCTTGTCGAGCCACAGAATATAATAATAGTACTAACATCCGAGCTACGCGTGAGTGAGACGCGGTACGTTAAATACAATGCTCGCTTAGGACCCAGCGATGTGTGCAATATTAGGTAACAGCAGTGTAACCAAAATCGCGTGTCAATTCGCGCGGCGAATTTGCCCTTTCGGACCTAGGTTACTCTGCAATTCTACAGTGCAGTCTGCTTGGTGTGGTCCCACCTTTAGGCTTAATGTATTTTTTTTTAAATATTAAACCACAGCAAATATGTTGTATATTTTATTTTATTTTATTTATTATGTTTGCACTAAATGAGTCTTAATTCATTAAACCTTATTAAGGGTGACTTCCACCATAAATTAATTTTTGATTAAGTACCATTTAAACATAATTTCGTATAGGAAGGAAAAATTGTAGTTTAATTATCATTCACGCCAAAAGTATTTATTTACCACAGGAAACGAACAGTTTATCTTCCCGCATAAGAAAAGAGCCATTTTATATATTTCTTGTGGAGCTATTATACCCATAAATCTTCTCAAATCATAGCCAAGGAACATTAATCAGCCGAGTATAGCTGCTATCCCTCTCTCCGCGCTTGACTTAGCGGTGAACACGAAACTATAGTAACTCTGGTCACATTCACATTACCTACTTTTTTTTTAATGTCGTTATAGTACAGTCGCCCGTGGTACATTTAAATCACGAAATAGGTTACAGTTTGCCTTTGTGATATACTTATTTATTACGTCATTTTAGATACTAAAACCCAAGTTTTACATATCGCAACCCGCCGTAACCTTTTTAATTCGTGATTAACATGTACCACGGGCGACTGTACTATTAGTTCTTTTGTGAAAGAGGTGAAAATTGTTTAACGAGTGAAGTGTCAAAGTTACTTGGTTTTCAGACCGTTGTTAATTATTCTCTTTTGAAATAGTTATTTGAAAAATTGCTGTTTAATTGTTGAATTTTCATCAGAATTATGCTGCTTCAACTGGAGCCGAATGTTCTTTTTTTTACTGCACAACGGCATAGTGCTTTGCCTTCACCTCACCTGATGTTAAATGACGATAAGGCCGAAGGTGGAATCGCACTACACCCGGAATCCTCATCACTGAGGATGGCTATCTTACCTCTAAATGCCGGAACTCAACAATTTTTAAATTGTATTTATGGCGTCAGATTCAAGTAAGAAGGTGGTAAGCCCTAGCACCAAGCATACCGAGTAAAAATGTACCCCACTCCTGGTAATCGAACCCGGGACCCCTGCGTCTTACACGGGTGCGCAAACCACTAGACCACAGAGGCGGTCAAAATATAATTGAAGTATTTGATATTAAACTCGTATTTCCGTACATCACCCTCGGTCTTTATTGCTCCGATAAGCTTTGATTTATTACGGTCACCTTAATTGCATGGTTATCGGTACATATTTGTCTTTTATTACCTACAGTAAAAACACCATATTCACATGAATAAAAATGTAATTTATGAAAAAATACATCTGGTCGCTATTGAAACAAGTAGACTATTTGTATTTTTACCAAAGTTGCCAACGTTTATTTCGGAAATCTTTCAATATGAGCCGAAGATATACCGGATGCAGAATAAGTACAAATGTTAATATTTGTCCATCAGCCATTTTTGATGTCCCCACTGCTGGGGCACAGGCCTTTCTTATGGGTGGTAAGGAGGACGGGCCATAACCCACCACGCGGGTCCAATGCGGATTGGTGGGTGGCGAAATTTAAAGTAATTTAAAAGTTAATAAAAAAGTAGACGCCAAAATCATAACTACCACTATTAATACTACCTTATATTGGAAACAATAAGTGACTCCATAAGAACTGCAGATCATAGTTAAAATAATTAAAATCTTTTAACTTAAAAGTGGGTGCCAACTGCCAAACCACAATTTCTTTTCTCACTTGGCACCAAGTACAGCTTTTAAACTTAAATTTTAAGTAGCGGTATTATTTTAGTCGTTAAAAAGTCGCAATCAAATTTTTATTTTCTATTGGACAAGATAAATATTTTATATTAGTATGGCGCTCAAATCAACAACAACAACACACGAAAAACAAAAGTTTCTTAATTACCAGCGTTGTTTTGTGCTTCAAGACACGATAAGAAAAAGTTTAATTTAGAGAAGAGACACAAGTTGTAATCGATATTTAATGATAATAAATAAATGATTGAAAAAATAAATAAACTTTTTCATTTTAAAATAAAATAAAAATAAATTAAATCATAAACAATTAAAATTGACGGCATTTAAATAAAATAAAATCATTTATATAGTTCATTATTGCTTAAATTAAAATTCATTTGGTTAGTATATTAAAATCAAAATAAAATAAGTAAAATTGAAATTAAAAATAAAATAAAAATTGCTCATTGTGTCCTATTTTGAAATAAAATATAAAAATGTCAATTCGTTATCTATACCTATACTCACAAAATTACAATTTATAATAATATATTACGTTTCATTCAGTACAATTTATCTATAAAAACACAACAACCAATAATTTATTATTTATTTATGTCGATTGCCCGTGCCGCTGCCGGTTGCTTAGATATGCTTATTACAGCAGTAACGGATGTAAGGGCAATCGAGCCTCTCGGCTATCATGGCTAGGACGGTATTGGGACTGGCCCGCACTCTGCGCACCAAAGAAGTGCATCTCTTGCGCATAGTCGCATAAAAACAGTCAGTGCGTGCCGCTGCAAACATACCAGAGGCGCTGCAAAAACGGGGCAATCCCAATATCGCCCTAAAAGCATTATTAAATTGTACTCGGAGAGCGTTGTACGTTCTTTGCTTTAAAAACGATGATTTGAACCAATGCTTGCACTTCATCGCTCTAATGGGCTCTCGATGTTGTTCCAAGGTACGAAAAAGTACTGTTCCCGAGGGAATATAAAAAAAAAACTTTCCACGCAAACAAAGTCGCGGGCGGTCGCTAGTATAATAAAAAAAGTTATATCGTGGTTATGCTACCTGGCATGGATTGATTTTATAGAGCCTTTTGGAATACTAACAACCATTTTAGGCTCTATGGACTTAAAATATTATTCGATTTCTACTTTTATCATAACAATATGAGTAGGTACTAAACAAAGATCTAATAATATGTTTTTTCTTCTTCAATAGAGTTGTAATTTGCAATGGTTTACTTTGGAGTCCATCGGAATTGTTATCTTTCCATTCTCATCGTTCTTACGGAACTAATGGTATCTCATTTCCGTCGGCCGCTCAGGAAGATGCATGGTCACATTACACACGCTAAAGCACGATGCTGTTACAAAGAAAAATATGCTAAGAGACTGTGTAAGCTCAAGCGAAAAGCTTATAAATAGAATCGTGAGTGAGTATTGCACACTCGCTTTTTAACGTAAAGCAGATTCTTCTTACTGACATGCCATGAATATACAATTTGCTATGAAAGCTACTCAATATATCATTCAACAAAAATCATAGCATTGGAATTTGAATGTGATCTATATTTTTGATGTCTTTTTTTGCTTTTCCCATCCCTAGATCGTATTCCCGAGATATTACAATCGCAGGGTCGATTAAAAGACTGGCGACCTGTAAAAAAGTGGAATGGTCGGTACAGAGTGCCATTAATGGCAATTTATATACATCAGGATGGCATGATCAGTCTGTTGGTTCGTTCTCTTTATTATTCCTATCTTACTTCGTCTGGGGTCCTTTTTTATTAGGGAAAGGTTGAAGCTGGATAATAAATTACTTTGATATCGTTTCATTCATTGGTGGTCGCTATGTTATAGTTTTATTTATTTAAAATAGTAATAGAATTGAGGGCCCAACAAATTAGGTTATAAAAGCTTATAATTCACGTTTTAGAAATTTTTGAAGTATTGCTTCAGGTTTTTAGAATTTTTTATTAACTCCCCTATAAGTTTCAATTTGATTTGCAATGATTTAAAATTTAGGCTCTCAGTTCAGATCCACACGAAACCATCTAAAACTAAGAGAGAGACGAAAAAAGTCGACGCTGTAGGTAGTGAAACTAGCGCCGCCACTACATTTATTTTTATTACTCGTAAACCAAGTCAATATTTAAAAAAAAACTTATGTAATAATTTCTTAAATTGTCTCTAGTATTTTTTAACAACTCTTCAACAGTTTTCATACTTTCTGTAAGTTTTAAAATCCATTTTAGCTCAAAGTGGCCACTTTTGGCAATTATGGATTTTGAAACATACAGAATGACTGATAACTGTTGAAGAGTTATTCAAAAAATTTTAGAGACAATCTAAGAGATTATTACATAAGCTTTTTTTAAATATTGACTAGGTTTACGAGTAATAAAAATAAATGTAGTGGCGGCGCTATTTTCACTTCCACCGAGCATTTCTACGTAACTCTATCTCTTTCCGCCGCTTAGAAACATCGTTCGATAGAGTAAGAATACCGTTTGTTACAAATCGGCTCATTGATGCCGAAGAGTGATTTTTCGGCAATAGTAAACGAGATGGTTTTGTTTGACGGAGAGATGCAACTTTGAAAAAATGCGATGCCAGTCAACTATTAATAACTGTGTCAGTTTTGCGTAATACACTCTGTATTTTAAACATAAAAATTACATAGTCCATTGAGAAATTGTTATAATCAATGGCTAGCATGGAAAAAATTAAAAGCTTTATTTGGATGGTTATTAGTTATAATCGATGTGTTGATTTAAATTAATAGAGACAATAATGGCATTAATACTATAGTTAATATTAGTAAACAAATGTAAAGAGTGGGAGAGTTTAAAACTGCTGTAATAACTATTCACATAAAAACATAATAAATGGTAAGAGTCACTAAGTTACTAAAATGTTAATATTTAATATATTTACGAAAATGGTTGGTTAAATAGTGCACGTGTAACGCTAACGGTAGCTCTCGAAATACTAACTTTAAATTGTGGTAATAAGTTAAATGTGTAAATTGCATAAAATGCAATTTGCTGAGCTGTTAGTTTGCGTAGCACTGAACAAAACGTACTACCTAAGTAACCCTAAGCAAATAAAAATCACGTACAACGCAAAGAATTAAGACTCAGTTCTTAACAAGTTGCGCGGGGCGAATATATAGATAGGAGTTGCAAAGGTTTGGCTTTCACTTGTTGAGCGTCATTTTTCGCACCTTCTCTCCCACTCCTTTCCAACCCCCCCTTCCCACCTAATTTTGCAATTCCCGGGCGAAGCCTGCTTCCCGGTCTCAGTAGGGTACTTTTCTTTTATTGCACCAAGTTGTTAGTCACTGCGCTGTTAGGCTAAAAGCTATGATTTATTCCTAATTCAGATTCTATGATATATTTCGTTTGGTATTTCATACCAAAGAATTCGATTTGTATAAAATATTTTGAAGGTCTTAAAAAAGGACAAGTGCGAGTTACTCGCATGCCAGGAATTCATGTCGTTTCATTTAACTACAAAATGACGATTTTTTGATTTTATTTTACATAAGACTTCCTTTTTAGGGTTCCGTACCCAAAGGGGCCAAGCATAGCCCTATCTGTCACTCATGTGTCCGTTTGTCCGTTCGTCGTCTGTCACAAAACTCTATCAGCTAAACCGTTAAAGCTACAGTCTTGCACCAAAGATGTGTCTTGCAAACCCAAATCCAGATACCTAAAATAATAATACCAAAAAATATTAATACCAACAAATTTTAATAACAATATATTGATAAATCATTTAAATTCCCTCATTTTCCTATTACAAACCAACTTAATTTTGCGGTCAAACGCGTAGCACCTCTTAGCCCTATTTGCTACGGAATATGCGAAGTCCGACATGCACTTGGCCGGTTTTTTAACCATTCATGATTCTAAGACAACAGGAAATACCCCATGGGCTTTTGATCTATATCCTTTTTAATTGATTGATGTTGTGTTCCGGCATTTAGGGTTTAAAGGCCAGTTCCACAATGGTTAAGAGTTCTGAGTTAAGTACGTAGTAGTTGAGATTAAGGCCTAACACTGACCCGTTCTGAATTAAAAAAAACCTAGGCCTGATATTAAAACTAAGATCTACTAAGATCTAAAATCAATATTTTATTTCTTTCTACACTTAAAGATAACTCTAAATGTATGCAAGTGAGTATATATTTAGTTTTACGAACCGAACAGATGTTTTAAATTCTTACTAATAAAAATAAAACCCTTTTCTCCATTCCATGAATATTTTATGAGATTCCTGTAAAAACTGAAACGTTCATAAACGCGTAGATGCTTCTTGGCTATGAAAATTTCACTACAACTACAAAACGGTAAAAATTACCACCCAATTCATTTTCAAAGGCCAAAACCTATTTTTAGTCTAAAGTTACCTATTGAGTAGGTAAGCGGCGTAGAAGAATAAAAAAAATCGCCTTCCGCATTATTAAGTTAATGCAGGCTAACGATGACTTTTGACATTTACTACTTACTAAGCCAATGACCCTGCACATATGTACCCAATCCACCTCAGTATCTATATATATGTAGATAAATATATATCGATACTTTCCCTGCTAATGTTCAATCGGGCGCGTCAAGGGTTCACAAACATTCCCGAGGAAAATCGACCAAAACACAGTTAGGATATTTTATCGAATCGCTTCGACTTTTGAGGGCGCGAGACGCACACAGGTGACCGATTTAGGGCTGTCCTCGTACCCGGATTAACATTTTATACACATATAAAATGCTCGCTAATATGTAGGCTTTCTCTTGAAATCATAAAGTTTCGTTAGTTAGAATAGTCCAATCTGTCAAAAGGCAGTCTCGAATTTGAGAAAACGGTTTTTGTCATCATTTAAATTGAGCATTGAAATGGAATTGTTATCGGTTTCAAGAATTGCTAAACAACTGTGATGTCGGGCTTCTCACAGGGTAAAACATATTAATAATGTAATGTGAGTTATTTATCCATAATGGTTTATTTAATTTGCTACTAAATTATCATAACTAACCGTGTATAAAATATACAGTCGTCTTGACGAAAGAAAATCTAAACGTACTAAAGGCGTAGCATTCCGTGGAATTGCGAAATGGTATTTAAATGAGTTTTGCAGCGTTGGTGACGAAATAGATTGAATTTACCGTAGACTAGGTACTTAGTATTTAATGACAGAAATAAATTCAGATCGCTTTTTTATGTAAATATAATAATTACACGTAGGTGTGTTAAGTCACGTCTAAAAATATGTATACAGTTTAGAACTTGTGGCAAAGTTCTAAACTGTATACATACCTACATATTTATTTATAGACATGACTGTACATAATTAGGAAAAATTAATAAAATACCTAAAGGAAAAGAAAAAAGAAAAGGATTTAAAATAAAGCTTTATGGGAGGTCGAAAGTGTTAGGAGCATTTGCAAACAGAAAATTAACATTTACGCTAAACTATTGCGTAATGTTTTTCATATTAATGTTTTTCATATTATTTTTTTGCATTTTTTTCAATACTTTTCTAAACTTAAGAAGTAGCTATCAAGCCTGAGTAGTTAAGTTGGGTGAAACGTAGTTGTCTGAATGTTAGCCTGTGTAATAGTAGACCTTACCCAGTGCGTAGCGGTCGGCCTTAGTAATTGATATTGCCAAGCCAGGCAGAGGCGCTGCCCTGGCAACGGCTGACCTGAAACGTAATGTGAATATATACGAATCTTGAAACAATGTGTAGGTCTTGAGATCCGTTTAACGAATTAGTTTACGGAATAATTTCCAACATAAAGAGTTCAAATTAAGGGATACGATTGTTATTCAAAATTGTTTCCACAAACAGTTTTTTTAAGAATTTACTTACTTCTAATATACTTATTATTTATTACAGGAACAAAAATCTTCATTTTTATTATGCGAGAGTAAAACAAATATAGGTGAGACTTATATTGTATCTAACTATTTAGCATGTTTAGGATAGCTGTAAATACAAAATTATACTGGATACAATAATTATACTTCCATAAATCTAGTACAAAATTATTACTTAATTAACATTTACGGACGTTTATACCTATCTTGAATATTCTAAATTTACATTTTTCAAGTAAGAATACCTACATAATGACTTATTTTAATAAAAAAAACAAATTATTACATAATTTAGGTGGATTAAACTCAATCATTTGATTATCCATTTTTTAAGAAAAGAAAGTTTAAATAAACAAAAAATCTAATATCGCCATGTTTCTTTTGTCCAATCTAAACAAAAATAAATATTTTTCGTGTTGAAAGGAATCTCATTTATCTTTACAGAAATGTAAAAGCGATCGCACTGTTTGATTTATTTTTCTCTTAAACAAATTAATGTATTCTGTTTATCAAGGCTTTTTAGTGGAAAGGACAGTCAAGCCTGCGCTTATATTTTTTTATTAAATTATAAATCAGAATAATGAAAGTATAAAATCTACTTATTAAGGCGTCTACCCAAAATCTTAATACGAATTCACAGTCTTATTCTATTATCCAAAAGGTTCCTTTCCCCTTTATTTCAATTAAACCAAGAAACAGACAAATGTTTCTTCTACGACTTATAAATTGTATTACTATTTGTATTTCTACGGCGGGTGTTCGTTCTTCAGGGCGACAACAGGTGCGTTGCGGTTCTATGCATAATTAATACCGGTAAGCCTCCGCCAGCCAAGACGACTCCTTACATAATTAACGTAATTAAAATATTCTTAAATCGCTATTGTGATCAACCTTTTTATTATCCCCATACATTAAAAGGGCTGGTCATGGGGCGCAGGCCTTCCTTATGGAATAAGGACGCTGGGCCATAACCTACCACGCGCGCCCAATACGGATTAGTAGTAGTCCGTAAGCCCGCGACAATATTGCCTACGTCATAATATGACATCACGATAAAATGCATGGCACACGGTCGGAAATATTGTGCAGGGCGAGGATCCTTGAGAAAATCCTTCACTTCCGGTCAAAATTTTTAAGGTTAATATTTACGTCATGTGACATCAGTACGAGACCCGTGGCATCATTTGGCCTCCAATAGTAAAGAGAGTTAACATAAGTCTTAACTATTGAAGGGCTAAATGATGCCACGCCACGGGTCTCGTACTGATGTCACATGACGTAAATATAACCTTAAAAATTTGACCGGAAGTGAAGGATTTTCTCAAGCTTCCGGCCAATTTTATTTGCGATAATCTTCTGATCCTCGCTCTGCACAACATTTCCGACCGTGTGCCATGCATTTCATCGTGATGTCGTAATGACGTAGGCAATATTGTCGCGGGCTTACGGACTATAGGAGCTAACGATTATAAATGCAGACGAGAACGACGCGTGCCTCCCAAGCCTCAGTCCTTGAGATATACTCGTCCAGTATTTTTTGTTATAAAAAATATCACATCTTTCGTTACAATTAAATTTTTCTCTAAATTAATGTTGCATTCCTTAATAAAATGAGCATTTGAGAGTTTTGTAGTATTAGCTTTTGCAGTTGTTTTTTTTTACGGAAAAAAAGAGACTGAGCTTTTTATAGACATACCATGACCATCGTTATTAAAAATAATGAATTTGTTATTCCATCTTCTTTAAAATCTTCATAGAAAATGCAATATCTATCATAGTTATAAAACTTTTATATAAGATATTGACTATTAACTTATTATTGAAACTTTTTATTATATTAGTTAATAACTACTACTACGCAAGAAACAAACTCTATTTGTATTTGGTTGAGGATTGCAGGAGAAGTTTATTGTCACTTAACATCAGGTAAGAAGCGTTTCTAATAATAAAATAATATGCAAGTAGCTCTTGTAAAAATACATTACTCATAATCACTTAAGATGCAAGTAAAGCCCTTCAAGGCTATCAAGAAATGTGCAATTAACCTAGAGAGGTTAAACAAAATTTAGTTTGTTGCATCTCCAGTTACATAATTGAAAAAGTAATTTCAAACGTAACTTGATTCGACAGTTTTGAATTAATGTATATTTTTTTAATTTTTTGATGGAAATATCAAGTTTTAATTTTAATCTTAATGCTTTTCTATCAGAAAAGTCTATCGATTTCGTTGCAATTTCAAAGATCTTGGGTTACTGTGAATTGATCTAAATTGAAATATAAATATAATAAAATTTTACATTTAAAGACTTATTCCACGGTAGACATTAATACTGTTATCAATTTCAAACTCCCGTGATAAAGTTTTTCCGTTATTTATATTAATTGCAATGTTTGTCAGGATACCTACGATTATAATTTTAATAGAGTGATATTGTACACGAAAACAGTCTACGCATATTCTATTTGAAACTGAAGCTGAAGAAATTGACGAATGATGTACAAATTATGTTTCACACAAAATAATAGCCTAAATTATTACGCTTAAGTAAGCTAATCACACGGTAGAAGAAACTTATATTATATCTAATCACACGTCCAACAGGCGAACAAAACAAATGGCAGCGCTGCCGGGGGTGGGGCGGATCGCGCCCGCGGCACATAGTGTATTTATCTATGCGCGGCACTCGATCGGCAACCGTCGCGCGGCGCGCACGTCTCTGTGTAGTGAAGCATGTGTCAGTGAGCGCGATGAAGGGCCGACACCAGTTCCGACGCCGCTTCAGCTTGCAGCCCTCTTTTATGAAAGAGGATCATGAGGAAGAGAGGCGCCCTCACAGGTGATTAAAAGTTTGAAGTAAAAGTAAACAAAACTTCGCTAAGAAATGTGTCTCTACAAACTTTGATTGGAAAAGTATGATTTTGAAATTACGTTTGACTATTTACAATATGAAAACGCAATTTAGATAATAAACATCAGTTTTTATTTATGTGAAACGTGCTACAGTTCACGCAGTGCGTTCCAAAGTTTGTAGTCACGTAGCTTCGTAGCGTCGCGTATTTGCTTGGGACTACGGCGTCGTAGACAATTATTTGTCATCGAAGTGTTTAGAAAAGAAACAGAACTAGCAATCTGGTTTAACCAAAACTTTACAATATTTTTTGGTTTAGTACTACAAAACATTATCAACTAATGCGAGAGAAGAAAAAAATAACCTTTTGCGACAGCTTCGTCGAATAAGTACTTAGTATTAAAATATACATATAAATAGGAATTAAGTCATTACTTATTATAATATTAATACTATTCAAAGATGCTGTCGCAAATCATTATTAGTTTTTCTCCAGAATTTATTAGTTTCGGAATTTTGACGGAATTATTATAAGGGTCTATCGTATTGCCGTTTTAGATGATTTCTTTGAAAACAATTTTTTCTCTTCTCTCTCAAAATATATTTGTTTATATTCCTACTCTCGAGGAGCTCGGTGGCGCAGTGGTTTAGCGCCTGGCCAAGCGATTGCGGAAGTTAAGCAACGTTCGCATGGGTCGGTCATGGGATGGGTGACCAAAAATTTATTATCTCGAGCTCCTCCGTGCTTCGGAAGGCACGTTAAGCCGTTGGTCCCGGCTGCATTTGCAGTCGTTAACACCCACCAATCCGCATTGGGCCCGCGTGGTGGGTTATAACCAATCCTCCTTACCACCCATAAGTAAGGCCTGTGCCCCAGCAGTGGGGACATCAAAAATGGCTGATGGACATATTCCTACTGACTGATACAATTTAACAATTTAACCTATTTGATAAACGAAAGTCTCAAATCCGCAAACATTTTTTTTACATACTTAATATTATGTAAAAGTCATTGATGTTGTCAATCAATCAAACTAGGATGTGCACGAACTGTTCTTAAAATTAATAAAAAACAAATTTCCAAAGAATTTGCTAGATTTCACAAAAGTCAATATTATTAAAATGGCTTTCATAACAAGGTATCTTGACTCTGTTATCATTAGTAAAGTTATTTCGTTTCTGAAAGACGCTTTGCAACAGATGTTGGTGCAAACCCGCCTTTTATTATTCGGGAGGAATATTATTTTCATAAAAATACGCAATATTTTAACGGTGCCTTTCGGGTGTGCTAGAGGGTTAAAAAGCTTCACCTTTTTGTGTTATTTTTGTATAAAAGTTGTTGATACGAGTAATAAAGGTTAGCGAACCATATCTTTCGTCAGACAATTAATTTAGAAATCTTTTTTTTATACAAAAACGGACTAAAAAGTGTAAAATAATTTCTCCTGTAAAGATTTATAACCATATACAGAAGTTTTTAGGATTAAAACTTCTGAATAGGGTTATAAATCTTTACAGAAGAAATAGTTTTACACTTTTAGTCTGTTTTAAAAACGTGTTTTTTTTAAATGGTTTTTTTTTCAGTAAATTATTAATTTCTGCTTTTTAGTCAATGAGCTAATACTAAAAATACACCGTCTCCTATCGGAGTACATGCCAAGAAAATTCAAACGAGCCCTAACCGGATGGGGTCGTGTGGTTTTATTATAAAGTTCTTGTGGCCTACTTCCTGCCCCATCATCAGACTCTGGGCACTATTACCCAACAGAATACTCGTCAAGACGAATCAAACCAGCCCAAACTAGATAGGGTTGCATAGTTTCAATACTGAGTTCATGTGGCCTTCTTCCGGCTTCATCATCAAACACTAGACCTCGTCGCCCGTTAGAGTACATGTTAAGACGATTCTAACGCGCCCGATCTTGATGGGGTTGTATGGTTTTTTTCTTGTGGCCTCCTTCCGGCTACATCATCAGATCAGGTCAATGACACCATAATATTGCATTGTCTTCTAGTTATGACCTATGTTCAAAGTTTCAATTCTCTATCTCATCGGAAAGCTAGTATAAAATCGTTTGTTAAATTTGTGGACAAACAAAAAAAACAAAGAAACAAATAAGAAAGCAACCTAATAAAAACGTGTTAAAATAGACATATTCATTTGAATGACGATGAAGTAGACTTTACTGAGAGTACAAAATTTTTAGGTATTACACTAGATTCTCGATTGCAATGGGATCCACATATTGAAGCCTTGTCAAGTAGACTTAGTTCAGCGGCATTCGCTGTTAAGAAAATAAGGCTTTTAACTGATATTGAAACGGCAAGGTTAGTATACTTTAGTTATTTTCATAGTGTAATGTCTTATGGGCTGCTATTGAAATATTGAATGAATTGAAAATATTTTTGTACTCCAAAAAAGAGCTGTTCGCGCCATATACAATCTACGGCGGAGAGATACCTTGAGAGAATTGTTCAAAGAAATAAATATTTTAACTTTGGCAGGCCAATATATTTATGGAAATTTAGTTTATGTAAGGAAACACTATGATTCATTTGATAAGAACAGCAACATTCACCAGTTTAATACAAGAAATAAAGATAAACTTGCCGTTCCAAGATTTAGGCTTGCAAAAACGAGAGGTTCATTTATGGGGAAAGGCATAGCCTTTATTAATAAAGTTCCACAACAAGTGATTGATCTTCCTTTGCATGAATTTAAAAACCATGTTAAAAAAACGCTCATGGATAAAGGTTATTATAAAGTTGACGATTATCTTAAAGATCAAAATGCGTGGAAATGATGTAGGTAACACATAACTTGCTAATATAAGTACTTTATTGAAGTAATATAATAAGTCTATGTTGTTGCCAATAATTCTGTCACCCTTTTGTAATTATGTTACCCTGGTAACGATATATTCAAGTTTGTAAATATCGTTACTTATGGCTGTTACAGCTGATAAGTTTCTTGCGCCCCTTCTTCTTGTCAGCTAAAAAAGTCTGGAACGGGTGGTAGGAAAATATAGACGATTCAAAAGTACTTAACAATTACGTTTATTTGAATAAAGCTTATTTCACTTTCACTTTCAATTTCACTTTCACTTTCATAATCTAACATAAATTATTACGTCGTTAATTTATAGATAAGTATTTAAATACTTATACGTATTACCGAGATAAATAAAGAAAAAAAAAATTAAAAAATTCATGGATACCGTTCTGTTATAATTTTTATTTCTTTATTTATCTCGGTAATACGTATATAATTAGATAGCTAATTGGCAAAAAAGTCCATGTTCAACGTCTGTATACTCTGTATAATGTGCCTAATTTATTTACCATAGTACTTACTTATTATTGATTTTTATTTTCAACTCTTTGTAAAGAAAAGTAATAAATGAAAAGCAAATAGCTTCAAAGCAATTTAGTTCTAGGTAATATGAAAGTAAAGAGATATTAATTAAGGCGGCACTCTTGACTGACTGCGAGTGTCATTTTTATTGCCGTGAGTGCATCTAAAAGCTATTTTAATACACTACGCCATTAAAATTTTCAAATAAACTAGCCGAAACTCAAAGTTAGTTAATGCGGGATGTATATATACGACTCTGGGCTGTGGAACGTCATGTTTACTGTTTTAGTACTGATGTTTACAGCTAAGTCCTCAATTCTACTGGGAAGCATTATTCGAAGGCTTTCATGCGAACCGAACATATGCGGTAACGTAACGTATCTTCACAACTTATACAATAAAATGAACGCATGAACGTAACTTAACATTTCCTAGAACTCCGAACGATCGTTCTGGGAAATGTTTTCCGTATAAAACTTCCTTTAATTATTTGAGCAATTTTATTTTCACTATGTTATAAACATATTTTTACTTTTATTACTTAAATTATCTTTACGAAAATGTTTCCCCTATTCGTAATTTTTCGACTTCAAAATCTATCGCAATCGCTTTAAGGGTGTGATACATTGATGCTTCTTTTTGGCACAAATAAAAACTTACCAAAGTAATGCAGCAATGTGTCGCATCCATCTGTCAAACGAAAGCGATTGCGATAGATTTTTAAAATTAGACAATAGCCCCCCCCCCCCCGTGTGGGTTGTACCAAATCAGAGTTGTTTTGGTATTTATTCATGAAAGTTTTTATTTTTTTATTAATTTCATAATTATTTAATGCAGGTTTTTTTACAGAAATATTTAAATTCCCTTAAATCTTTTTTTACAGTAACATAATATACTACGTTACTTTTTGTTAATATAAAACCTGAAACAATTTGTGAGGTTTTATGGGTTTTTTCCATACAAAAAGTATGATCAACTCTGTAAATGGAGTGTGTTATTCAAGTATGGTCAAACACTACCAAAAATTTTTTGTAGGTATGATTATCGAATCATAGAAAAATTGGGCATCGAAAAACGATCTCAGCATCTTTCACGACCACGACTCTTTACCTGGTTTCAGATCTAAAATACTGGAGACTCAAGTAAACTGAAATATACCTCATTATTGTGATATGTTTTTTTGTTGTGTCATGTTTGATGTGTAAATACTTCGTCCCTGTGTTTTTTGTGTGATTTTTAACCGACTTAAAAAAAAGAAGGTTCTCAGTTTGACCTGTATGTATGTTTGTTCGCGTATCTCGCGTTTGGCTGAACCGATTTTAATGCTGTTTTCAGAATAGTATTTGTTACATTTAGGAGAAGGTTTTGGTATACCGACTTCAAAAGGTTCTCAGTTTGACCTGTATGTATGTATGTTTCTCCGCGATTATCTTACGTTTGGCGAAGCCGATTTTTCTACCTAAATAATATACCAACCTACACTACCTAATACAGAAGGTACTTACACTAAAAATAAAAAATAAAGAACATTGTCTAAAAACAAAAACCCGACTTTAAAAACCTACCTCTAAAAAGCAAGAAATAATATTCAAACAATTCACTAGATAAACACCACCTACTACCGGTAGTACAGGTAATATTTGTAAACAAATACAACTGAATGCGTATATAGTCGCGCAGCAAAGATACGTGCGTGTTCGAATTTGTTCGGTGTGACGTCCAAATAGGGACATGCCATTAAATACAACGTCATTACTGCACACATCAATGCGTTCCGCTCTGCGTAGGTACGCAGCCTGTTTGTCTCATGGGAGCTGCAATGCGTAGGGTTACGCATCAGTCTACGTGCACGCGTACGTTACTCAAGCGGTGTACCATGTCTCATAAAGTTTCATACATTACAACGTCATGGTACGTCTACGTGCACGTCTACGCTTACGCTTACGCATCCGGTGTGTTTCGCACTTTAACCAGATAACGTGGACCCCTCCGATAAAGTTAAACCACCGATAGTACCTCATCAGAAACCGAGCATTAGTCGCTGACCCATAGATATAATATTAACAAGAAAGACAACTTTATCGTAATTGGTTCCAACTTGCTCTGATTCAAATCCCTCGTAAACCGAATCATAAATTAATTTGCAACTTCTAAGCCGTAGGAACGGTTCAAACTACACGTTCGTCAGATATTGAATTAAAATTGGATTCGAGTTGTAAATTATTTGTTTGCGAATCTAATAAATTGTTTGTATGCGTACATGCATAAGTAATATTAGGGGTTTAAGTTGAAATTTTGTTTGGAGATTTTTTGAAGAATTTTCGATACTAACATTATCTTTATTAATTCAATAAAAATGAATGCAAATGTTTTCAAACTTTTATAAACAAATGTTTAAACACTCGTCGGCTATGTAATGCAACATCTGTTAAGTGAACAAAAGTATCGGCTTTGTTAGAACGATTTAAAATGTTCATTTCTGCTAACGAAAAATGGAGTTACTTGGAGTGAGTTGGAACGTGGGCCGTCATGATTCGAAATAATAACAAGTAACTGAAGCATCTTTATCATCGTAGAAGATATGAGAGCCTCTGTGTGTGAGAAAAAAATTCGGAAATTTCATACTTACGTGGCTCTGTAGCTGCAGACCTCGCGTTTATGACTTTTTGATTTTTTTTCGAAATAACTTATGATTATTCCCATAACTCCGCCATTTCGAAATATTGTCTCGAATAATAATTCCATATTAATTATAGAAACTCACAATATTTCATGAAAATCGGTTGAGAAATGCGACGTGTAGAGGAGAAGAGACGGACAGCCTGATAGCGGGACAGACATACGAAAGCATTTTTGCCCAAGCAGGCGCTTCGCTCGGGCTTCGCGCTGGCTTGGTCAAATACATTAATCCGCATTGGGCCCACGCGGTGACTTTCATTACGAAGGGGTTAGCACAATACAAATTCACAAGATTGTTTGATAAGAAATAATTAAGTCCGTCTTTTGCGTTTTTAATGTTCAATGATTTTTATAACAACTGCAGAAAATAACATGATATTTTGCTAATATTTTCAATAACAATTTCAACATTTAATTTTTTTGTTAAAAGTTTAAGTTATTATTATTTTAGAAAATATTCATATCGTGTTATTTTCTGCAGTTGTTATAAAAATCATTGAGCATCAAAAAAGCAAAAGACAGCTATTACGCAATACCTATTAGAATTTCTTTGCTAACAAACGCCATCGTTACATGTCTTTGTAAAAAAAATATTGTTGCCATTTTGTAGGCAACACAAAGGTACGCGAGAAAAAGAAGTAAAAGACGATGTAAAAGGTTACGTTTTTTGTGCTAAATTATAGAAAATTGGTCTGATATGCTTGACGAACGAGTACCTTTGTGTAAACCTACACAGTTGTTTACGAATTTCTATGTACCTAAGCTATACCATGTTCATTATTTTGCGATGTGTCTGTCAGCATTGATAAGAATGACTGTGAGTCAGGGTTTGTAAAAAAAAATAAAGAAACATAAGTTAAAAAAATAAATGCCTTTAATTTCATTGGGAATTAATACTTAGCTTACCAAAAATAATTATTTTGTTCTCCAAAACTAGTAAATGCACACAAAATCCTAAATCGCTGTTAGTATGGTGATCATACATACATAAGCCAATTTAATTTGATTCAAATTGAATAATCAAGAAATAAGTAATTTAGATTTTTATCCTATTACAAGAAAAACGCAAAATTTCGTTCGTTACTATACTTTTGTGATTCGCATAAAAGTTATCTGCAAACTCCGTACGAACGAAAATCCAATGTTCATTTTTATCACACCACGCAGGCAGCTGTCACGTCCCGAGCTAACCAACCGCGATGCATTATTAAATAAACTTTATTATTATAGTCAGAATGTAGAGCTTTTATGTATTCTATTTATTATGGTTTTTATTAAATTAGTAGCTTTCAGAACAGTTCTCAACAAAGCATATTATCATCATAAAGTAGTGACTACGGTAAATCAGCGGTTTCTCTAGATCGTGTGGCTCATATATCTTTTCATCTGTCTAAAATTATAGTACCTAGTTTATGTAAGGTACCTAGGTACCCATATTTTTTTCTTGAAAATGTTAATTTATTACTTTGATGTGACTATAATAGGTATAACCACAGAACAAAGAAAAAATAACACAGACCAAAAGTTATCTATACTGGCCACAAATTATTTGTCTTTAATTTATCCGTAAAATAACATCGTCAATATTTAAAAATGTTTAAAATTTAGATTTTGATGACTTTTTGTTTGGTTTTAATTAATGTTCATAATGAAGGTGATTAATTGGGTGAGAAATGTTTATAATTAAAAAATAGACATAAAGGAAATTTTGAAACGAAATCGACTTTTATTTTTAAATTTGAGATTTTTGCATTCACAATGCTATTTTTACACAATACTAAATAATATACTAGAAAAAATACGACTCGCACCAGATCAATACTCAGACGGGAATCGAACCCGCGACCTTTGGATATCCGGTCCAATGCTCTGACCGCTGAGCTACCGAGTCACTAGTGACATCGCCGAATTTCTTCTAGTATATCCTACTCTTACGCTGCAAGCCAGCGTTATTTCACCAATGTGAGGAATTACCTCGACATTCAATTGAAATATCTTTCCAGATATTTGGCAATCGATTAAGATGAAAATAGCTATATAATTTTTAAATTTGAGATTTTTGCATTCACAATGCTATTTTTACACAATACTAAATAATATACTAGAAAAAATACGACTCGCACCAGATCAATACTCAGACGGGAATCGAACCCGCGACCTTTGGATATCCGGTCCAATGCTCTGACCGCTGAGCTACCGAGTCACTAGTGACATCGCCGAATTTCTTCTAGTATATCCTACTCTTACGCTGCAAGCCAGCGTTATTTCACCAATGTGAGGAATTACCTCGACATTCAATTGAAATATCTTTCCAGATATTTGGCAATCGATTAAGATGAAAATAGCTATATAATTTTTAAATTTGAGATTTTTGCATTCACAATGCTATTTTTACACAATACTAAATAATATACTAGAAAAAATACGACTCGCACCAGATCAATACTCAGACGGGAATCGAACCCGCGACCTTTGGATATCCGGTCCAATGCTCTGACCGCTGAGCTACCGAGTCACTAGTGACATCGCCGAATTTCTTCTAGTATATCCTACTCTTACGCTGCAAGCCAGCGTTATTTCACCAATGTGAGGAATTACCTCGACATTCAATTGAAATATCTTTCCAGATATTTGGCAATCGATTAAGATGAAAATAGCTATATAATTTTTAAATTTGAGATTTTTGCATTCACAATGCTATTTTTACACAATACTAAATAATATACTAGAAAAAATACGACTCGCACCAGATCAATACTCAGACGGGAATCGAACCCGCGACCTTTGGATATCCGGTCCAATGCTCTGACCGCTGAGCTACCGAGTCACTAGTGACATCGCCGAATTTCTTCTAGTATATCCTACTCTTACGCTGCAAGCCAGCGTTATTTCACCAATGTGAGGAATTACCTCGACATTCAATTGAAATATCTTTCCAGATATTTGGCAATCGATTAAGATGAAAATAGCTATATAATTTTTAAATTTGAGATTTTTGCATTCACAATGCTATTTTTACACAATACTAAATAATATACTAGAAAAAATACGACTCGCACCAGATCAATACTCAGACGGGAATCGAACCCGCGACCTTTGGATATCCGGTCCAATGCTCTGACCGCTGAGCTACCGAGTCACTAGTGACATCGCCGAATTTCTTCTAGTATATCCTACTCTTACGCTGCAAGCCAGCGTTATTTCACCAATGTGAGGAATTACCTCGACATTCAATTGAAATATCTTTCCAGATATTTGGCAATCGATTAAGATGAAAATAGCTATATAATTTTTAAATTTGAGATTTTTGCATTCACAATGCTATTTTTACACAATACTAAATAATATACTAGAAAAAATACGACTCGCACCAGATCAAATTTAAAAATTATATAGCTATTTTCATCTTAATCGATTGCCAAATATCTGGAAAGATATTTCAATTGAATGTCGAGGTAATTCCTCACATTGGTGAAATAACGCTGGCTTGCAGCGTAAGAGTAGGATATACTAGAAGAAATTCGGCGATGTCACTAGTGACTCGGTAGCTCAGCGGTCAGAGCATTGGACCGGATATCCAAAGGTCGCGGGTTCGATTCCCGTCTGAGTATTGATCTGGTGCGAGTCGTATTTTTTCTAGTATATTATTTAGTATTGTGTAGAAATCGACTTTATTAATACAACAGAGCTCCACCTTCATTACTCAAAAACTAGAACAACCCAGCCCTTTTCTAATGAAGTCATGTCAGAGGTAGTCGAACTTTAACGTCATCCATCCTGTCTACTGTTTTAATAGAACAATCGTATTAAATTAATGTCTTTTGCACCCTTAGCTATAAGCCTTCCCTTATCATGGCAGTGGTTGGAGCACAAAGGGCAATTTTACGGATTAAATAAGTACTTAGAATAACCCACAATATTAATTATTAATGCTGATAGTTTTTAGTATAGTAATTATTATGAGAATAAAGGCAATTGAGTGCACTATTGCTGTAATTTGACGTACATTAAAGCCGATGATAAATGCTTAGGTCTTTTTGCAACGTTATAATAGCCTTTGTTTATTTAAGTTTAGGTTGGGCGAATTTAATGATTGTATTCCGTCTTACCCAAGAGAGATATGCCAATGGTATTGCTAATTATTCAAATACTAATCACTATAGTATATTTAAGAGCAAACTATAGTGCCTATAATGCCTTTCTAGTTATTAAAAGTTAAATTGTCATTGAAATAAAACACTTGTTACGAATACTATCACGGTTATTAATGGATTTTTGATCTTTCATATTAGGCACTTTACGTAATAGGCGGAGCTTTTGATTTTTAAAGTTTAATACTGCACACGATCACATCCGGGGCTATAGATGGCGAGAGGAGTGTTACGTCACTTTTATGCGTAAGAAATAATTGAAATAGTCGTACAGGGGCGCATTTTATAATGTATTTTTCTTACTTGACTTTAGACGCAGACAGAACAAAATGTACGATAAACTACCGAACTAATACAGCTCAAACATAACAAAATAGTTAGGTATCGAAAGTAACAAAAATCTTATAAAGCAAAAAATATGCCATTAAGAAAGTTCATGTCAGCAGCTTACATCACACTCGGTTTGTAGTAGATAGACTTAAACATAAACTGCTGAATTGTAACAAAGAATATAAAAAGAATGAGTCACCAAATCTTAGATAGTAAAATACACGATTAAGAAAGGCATCGATGGAAAAATACACCATTGTGGTCAATGAAAGAGTGTCGGCTTGACGTTTGATCGATGGAACGCTTCGCTAACAAAGCGGAAAAGAACCAATTTCAATTTATTTTTCACCCTTGAATGAGTTTAGCAATCGGTAAAGCTATTTTTGGCTATTACAACAATTCTAAAAAAGTGCCTGCCTAGAAACCTTTTACTTTTCAAACTACATTTTTCGACGATCAACCTTTTTAAAGTGACTTTAAATTGTACAAAATCGTGATAGTCTAGCCAAATTTGGCGCTATTAAAAAATAATTATTCTCGATACACTAGATGGAGTACATTTATTAAAATTTCCTATTTCCGAAAACAAAATAACAAGCTTCGCGCTCGTGTAAGCACGATAGAAGCAAAAGAGAAGAACGCTTAACTTCGACAACGACCAAATTAAAAATTAATAAGTTTTTTCCCCTAAACAAAAATATTGACGGTAAACAAAAACGGGGGTATGTTAACAACGGCCCACTCACACAGGGTTTCTCAAAGTGTTGTCCACAGAACCTCCGTAGGCATCCGTAGCATGTGTATCTGGGGTCCGCAGCTAACCATCCCAGTAATGGAACTACCAATAAAATTGGGTTTTTAATAAGGCTTGTTTCCTCTTTCTAAAATACCTATTGTTTGACAAGGGTCCGTGGATTTTTTTAATTCTGAAAGTGGTCCGTGACTACATGAAGTTTAAGAAACACTACAACTTGTTATGTAGGCACCTAATTTGCGAATGTTTCTTTTGAGTATAATACTCGTATATCCTCAATATCTACCTCCAACATGTAGTTTAGATAATAGACCTCATTGAAGTTACTTATTATATTTCTATTCAGAAAATAAATATAATTATGCCTACAGCAAGTATATGTCCATTTATTCTTACTTGTCCTATTTAGTAAACAGTTTTTGACTGTTGCCATATACATATGTCTTGCTTTCGTCGTGTGTTACACTCTACTTTTCACTACAATTGCGAGAAAATAAAATACAATATTAAATAGTTTATACCTAGGTACTTCCGTAAACGAATCCACTCGTTTTTCTTTCCTCCACTTCATAAACTTTTTGTACAGTATTTAAATAAATGATTTGTGCTTGATGGCAAAAGATTAAAATTATTTCTTTCCTATTACAGTCACACAATTCAATCAGTTTGTAATTATAGAAAAATTCTGAAGATTTCGCGCCATGGTACATTTTTTTATTTCTGCTGTAGCAGCTAAGCAACACAATCACGCATTCTACGATTCACTCTGTGCAAGTCTTATTTTTGTTATGGCAATCTACTCCTCTTCAGGGAGTAATTTTTGCCAGTGTCAAGTGTAATGATTTCACCGAAGAGATGATTTTAGTTCCATTTTCAAAAATAAGAATGAGAAACAGTATTAAGTCGAGCAAGTCTTTATTCGTGATTATGAATAAAGACTTTTTCGTTTTAGTAGGCTCATTGGTAATAGACAAACATTAAAAAAGAAAAAACTTTATTCCCTAGGGGTTATTATGCTATTTTATCTCAGCTCTTGTACGTTACAATGACGGACTTTTTGAGCAAGAGGAGTAAAAAAGCATTTAAGTATTTGACAAAGCCTTAATCAAGATCTTTACAAATCGTATGACGATCAAATAAAATAACCAAAATTATATCTGTAAGCTGAAGTTAAGCTGCGAAGGTGAGGATCTAAGTGTAAAAGCTATCTAAATCTCTCCAGCGATAAAGAGGCTTAATTTTCAACTACACCTAAAAGCCGTTGCTAGAGAGTAGTGTAGAAGAGCTTAGATATTTTAGTAAGTAATCGGGATCTGAAACGTGTATTCAACTTGTGTTATTACAATAAAAATTGCTTAAGCACAACGCAGTGCACTCGAGTATTCATACGTAATGTCCGAAGCAAAACTTTATCCAGATATTTGGCAATGGCGTACGGTCTGCAAAGCCAAGGGGTTTTTGAACTCATAAAAATTTAAAGGATTACTTTACAAATCTGGCAAATGTTCAAAAGCATAAGATTTGAATTCGCACTGCTTGAAATAAGTAATGCTTATGTGTGGGAATTTTAGATTCCAGCATTAGCGTTTATTACAAAATCTCATGAGCCTGATTCAACCTAAATATTGTTATATAAAATAAAAGAGGTAGATTCGATATCACTACAAATATTCTTTGGAGTACGGTCACCATCAGATTTTCAAAAACGGTATTTTTTTCTTTTGTACCTTAATGAATTTACATAATCAGTCCCATTTTAACAGCTACGAATTCGTTAATTAACAATGCTTCTTTGGACGAGGGAAAACTGACTTTCTTTCATTGATTTATAACCCTTTGTTGGATGTTAACTCTAAAGTTGATTGAGGAGTTTAACAATCTAATAATGGTACCCCAGCGTACCTGCTCGGTGTATGTACTGTACAGTCGCAGTGAGTCGCCCTTTGCCACCTTTAAGTCCAAAATTGCTTGCGCAAACGACGATGCAGTAAGTAACCAACCTGACCTTGAGACCGTCTTTAACCCCTGCGTAATAAAAGCTGTTTTCGCAATTCAACAGTTTAACTTGATGTGCTGTCGTGTTTGTATGTAGATACATAACAATAACAACAAACTTAGTAAGGTCACTCTGCAGTAAACGATGAAGACTTTCATCCCTTTAGTTATCTGTTGCTCTTACACTGAGTATACTTTTAGTCCCATTTGCCGGGTCAATGACTCACATAAGGGCAAGAACGTAACCTCTATCAAGCCCGATTCCATTTACAGTAGGCCGAGCATCGGCATTGGCCACCACTCAAGCATCCACGCTAACGACCTTTACTGAATATCCCTTAAACTTTACTGCTTAAGCCATTGAATTGGTTTTGACAGAGAAAGCAGTTATAACGATCGGAATGACCTTTAGTGAATATTAATGCACAACACAGGCAAAAAAATTAGCAAATAGAAAATACGTTTTAAATAGTCAAAATACCGGAAAGGCAACATGGACAGTAATAAAAAATGAAATGGGACAAACCAAATCAAAAAAACATATAAATAAATTGACATGTAACGGAACAGACATATTACAACCATCTGACATTGCCAATAAGTTTAATGACCACTTTACTGACAAATCTGACATTACAAAAAGGACATTGAATAATTCAGAGTATAATTACAGTTACAATACCTCCAGTCACTCTATTTTTATAACACCTGTTGACGAATTGACGATAAATAGGATAATTAGGACCCTAAAAGATTCAAAGTCGGAAGGCTATGACTCTGTTAGCACCAAAGTTATTAAGGCCTGTAGCAACCAATTATTAGTCATATTAACGTTCCTAATAAACCTTTCACTAGAAACGGGAACGTTCCCAGAAAAACTAAAATATTCGATAATCAAACCGATGCACAAAAAAGGAGACGTATCCGATGTAGCAAACTATAGACCTATCACACTTATCTCAATATTTGCTAAAATATTTGAAAAGGTTATGTATGAAAAGCTCATTTCATTTCTAACCAAGCACAATATTATACAGAAGAATCAATACGGCTTCCAAAAACATAAAAGCACGGTCAACGCGGCTTTTCACTTGGTAGATAGCATTCTGCGTAGTGCAAAAAGTAAAAAGAAAACCACGGTTCTATTTCTTGATATGTCTTCCGCATTTGATCTGGTGTCTCATGATATTTTGCTGAGAAAATTAGAAAGTTACGGGGTGAGAGGAACTCCAAATGACTGGGTTCGCTCTTATTTGAAAAACAGATACCAATGTGTTGAGATTGAATATTTAGATAAAAAAAATAATTCAGTACCAGTGAGATCAGACTTTAAGCGAAATTTAACCTTAAAAATTGAAACCTTGACATTAATTACTAACTGGTTACAAAATAATAATCTTAAAATCAACCTATCCAAAACTAATTTAATAAATTTCAATAATTCTAAAGATGACCCCATTGACATAATTTTTAACGGACAAACTCTACAGACGGCTGAAAGTGTGACATTCTTAGGTATTATTATCGATTCAAAACTTAACTGGAAAGAACATGTGGAAAAAGTATGCAACAAGTTAAATAGTTTTGCATATGCTTTACATAAGCTTAGTATGATAGCATGTAGAAACACCGCACTAACCACATATTTCGCCTATGTGGAATCTGTTCTTAGATACGGCCTACTTATCTGGGGAAATGGAACAGAAAATAAAAAAGCATTTATTGCACAAAAAAGGTGTGTTCGTGCAATATGTCACATTGCTCCAGATGAACCTTGCCGACCCTACTTTAAATGCTTAAAAATACTTCCACTGCCATGCATTTACATTTTTGAAGTGGGAGTTTTCACATATCAAAACATAAATAAATTTACACAGTCTAAAGATTTGACAAGTAGGAGTAATAGAAATCCTAATAGGCTAGTACTAGGCAATATACCTGGATCAAAGTGCTACTTGAAAAACTGTTATGTGATGTGTATTACCATTTTTAATCATATACCAGATACCATAAAATATCTACCCTTGAAAAAATTTAAAATAGTCCTGCGTGAATGGTTACTCGAAAATACTTTCTACTCCCTCGATGAATTCTTACAACATAAACAAGTAAAAAAATAAACATGAAATTGAATGATATGAAACATGAATGATGCATGGACAATTGATCCCAATATTGTAACATAAAATATAATTTTAGTTTAAAAATTAAGATTTGCATGCTATCATTGTATGGCTAAATAGGTTTAAGCAACATTTATATTATTTCTGACCATCACTGTTATACCCTATTTATGGCAAATAAACAATTATGAATTATGAATTACTTATATTGAACTGCTGAAATTAATAATGACAAATATTGAATAGCTAGAAAAGAAAAGTAGAAATGTATTAGAGACCAAGAACATTTGTTTCCTTTTTCAATATTTACCAGGGGCTCTACCGCCTAACTTATATTGCTATCGCAATCGCTTTGACTTGACAGATGAATGTGACATATTGCCTACTTCTTTTTGGCAAAAATAAAAACATATTTACAGAACAGTATCAACATAATTATAGGTATCACGTCCGTCTGTCAAATGAAAGCGATTACGATAGCCAATTGAAGTTAGGCGGTAGAGGTGTAGCATGGAACCTGTCAAAGATTTTGTCTACCCCCAAAGCCTCCAAAGGTAATTTTTGACAGAATGTCAAAAAATAATTGTCTACGTCGAAGCGTTCGGGTGTAATTTTTGACATTTCAACGTAGACAAAACCACTCTTAAGCTCGTAGTGGCGCTAGTATTCTTCTCTCAAAATTGGTTAAGAAACTTGCTTTAAGAAAGGCCAAACCCCTGTAGCCCCTATATGCCCCAAGCCATTGACTTTGGTTCAACGAAAAAAAATTGGTTAAAGTTAAAAACGTTCGGAATCTGAATTGTAATAATTCAAGCGTGTAATCTGATGAATGACATCTGTTTGTACCTATTTTTCACAATAAATGATTATGATTATGATTATTATGATTAATCCAGTCAATAACTTCTCAAATTCACCCTATCTACTACTACAATCGTAGTCCGATAAAGTACCTAATCACTAAGTAAAAGTTGCTAGTACTCTTACTTACTACGAGAAACTCTTTTCTATTGAATTTCAATTAATCTATTGTTTTAAATTTCCATGGTTATTAACGTTATTAGAATAAATTATATCGTTAACGATATAGTTAAAATAAATAAAATAAATAAAAATCAGTTTATTCAGGAAAACACATAACAAAGCAAAATATGAACTGCTCTCATATAAGGTTACCATGTGTTACAAGAGACAGGCTTTTCAAATAATAACAATTTCAACAATAGTGTTTTTTAAACATTAATTTCTTTATACTTATTGCTATAGAGAAAAGGTTTTACATTTTTTTTGTGTGTGTCGTGTGTGTGTGTGTGTGTGTGTGTGTGTGTGTGTGTGTGTGTGTTTATTTCAATTAATCTCTTTTCAATTGTAGCTATTTTATTTCTGCAATAAAATGTTGTTAAAGGATGTAGCTAAGTTAATAAAAGTTATACTATTAACATTTAACGTTAACGTTAGCCTAACATTTAATAGAATCGAACCACGTGCCTCTGCATCTGACAGCAGTGAGTGGTTAAACTTCGAAACCACGGAATAACAATATAGACAGAATGAGATATTGATAGAGGATCCACCGTCCAATAAAGTTGCTATGTGATGTTAGTGTAGTCTTGTTAGCTGTACGTTATTAGCTACGTTAATTAATAAATTATTAGTCTATCAAATTATTAAGAAATAGCTTTTAGGTCGATTAAAGGAAAATGTACTAAGAAGGTTAAAGTGATGATCACTTACCTATTATTATCATATCACCAAGTGTTAATAGGTATACCGGCTTCAGTTTTTTTATGTTTGAGTTACTTTTCTATATTAGAACGCCTTACCTGCCTTGTCATCTGAATATTGTTTGGAGTGAAGTTTATTTAAAGATTTTAAATACAACATAAATACTAATATATAATATTCACTACAAATAAAAAAGAAAAGCTTAGATTAACTTAACTTTCCGCTTTCCTAACCAAGAGAACTTGTAAAGGTTAAACATTTACATAAAACTACCTGAAATTAAAATAAAGCAACCTTTTATTACCCTTTTTCTTAATTTAAAGCTTCTCATTCAACGTTAATTAAAATGCAGATCTCTGTGAAATGTCACTGAACTACGCTTTTTTATGATTGTTTCAGTTCTTAACATTTTGCTTATTCAGATGAGTATAAGATGAAACAATAAATTGTCTATTAAATAAGTAGATCAGTATTTAGGTATAAGTGGATAGCTCTATTTATACAATCATCTCGTTACTTTACATCATGGGTCTCCCAAACTTTTTAGCATAAGGGCCAGACTAATCCTCCATGAAGTCTCAAGGGCCAGGATCTAGCTAGCTTGGTACCAACATACTGTAAAGTACAGTATGTTGGTACGATCCAGTCCGCATTCGCGGGCCGGATTGTTGGTGCTCGCGGGCCGGAGATGGCCTGCGGGCCGTAGTCTGGAGACCCCTGTTTACATGGTTATTTGTAAAACAACCTCAACAACCTCGCAAGGGTGGATTACTATCATCATAAACAACAACGTTTGTTCTACGACTTTCCGAAAAAGAAAAAAAAACACTTTTCATACAAAACTCGGTCACTATTCGGATATTTTTATGGGAAGTCGAATTTTTCTTCTCTTTTTTTGGAAAAGTCGTAGAACAAACTTTGCACACGACAAAAACAAAAACAGAAAGAAACAAAAAAGGCAAACGAAAACATACAAAAGGCGGCCTTATTGCTAAATAGCAATCTCTTCCAGGCAACCTTGGGTGAAAGAAAATAAATAAGCAGAAGTGCGGGAATGGGTGCAAATTTAAAGGAAAGGTAATGTATACAGAATATGGACAATTGTATACAGAATAGGATTTAAAACAAATTAATTTTTGCATTTTCTGACGTTTCAGCTTCTTTTCGTGGGCCGTGGTTTTGGGAGTAATTTCGTTGGGAAATGCGAAATAAAATGAAATCCAAGAAACTTCGAAATCCAATTTTGTTTAGGGAAATACTTAAGCAACGTACTTGTGTAGTATAAAAGTATTTCATTTCAAAGAATAGCGTCCAAAAAAATCGAAAAGTGAATATGGATAAATTCGTATGCAAATGGATTACGAAGACTGTCAAAAGCCATTAACAAAATCGAAGTACTATACAAGCAACTATCACCACGACTTGTCACTTGAACAAAGGATACCCCACAAAGGAAATATACACACAGTGACATCAAATTCTATTATTTTCTTACAATGGACCAATAAAATTAATACGACACCACCCGTGGGCAAATAAAGCGGCTCGATCGTAAAGCAGCAATAAGCACTTAGACTTATTTCGATCGATGCTTAAAGACGAGTGGTTTCACCGTTGGCGATTTTATTAATTTATTGGTACTTGGCTGTTACTTAAAGCAAAATATATTTAGTTAGGTATATACTTAAGTTGTTTTATAATGAGACTTGATTTCGTGAAGACCGGTGTAGGTAATGAATTGGTAAATTATTTGTAAAAATTTGTTTTCGAAAAACGTTTCTGAATTTTTTGGTTGCGTGAAAAATTAAAAAAAAAGTCACATTGACTTCACAAATGTACAAAAGTAACAGCAGAATGGAGATTAATGCTATAAATAAATAAAAATTTAACAAACGTAAAGCGCCCTTTAAAAAATCAAAGAAAAAAGTGATGTTTAAATTAATGATGTATTGTTATCATAGAAAGATATTTGTCAAGTCGTGTGACATAAAGGTGTGTTATGTACATAGCAATCCATAGTTTTATCTATAATTAATTAGGTCATAAGTTATGTAGTTTCTGATAGGTTTATTACTAATATCAAATACTCAAAGGTTAACCAAATTCGATTACTCTACGAACTATAATAAATAATATCTACTACCAAATGTAGCTAAGTGCCAATATAGTTAATAAGGCAAAGTTTTCCTAGATTTATTAGATTGCTTTCGAGGTAAAGGATCTATTTCTGAGGCAACCCTAACATGAATTTAATATTTACGTTTAGGGCCAAGACAGGCTACGTTATCAGGCATGCTAGCTATTCATAGAGGTTTGGCTAATACATTGTTGGGCTTGAGAAGTTAATATCAGTACATATAGAAATACTTTACTTCCTAGTAAGTAATAACTTCGGTCGGTATCTATAAATAAAGGATACTAACGAATAAGTTACTCTATGCTCTCGAAATAAGTATCTATATCTACATACAGTACAGTTGAAAAAGGTGAATTAGAATATTGTGTTATGAATGCAAATCAACGATTTTTGGATCTTTCCTCTACTTGCGTTGTGAGACCTTGCCTTTTGCCAAATTTCATGATTCTGATATCTGAAATTAATTGCGTTCACTTAGAAACTTGTTACTATTATTACTTGGGTACCATGGTATTTATTTGATATTAATTTCAACTTAAAACTTCAACACGTTTCTGAGAAAAAAAATCATTACAGACAGAGAGAGACAAAATTAAAGGTGAAGCAAAGAAAGGATATTAACTTTTTCTTGCGTAATGGAACCCTAAAAGCCTAAGAAAACATATGAATTGAAATGACAAACGTTCATTAGAATGTTATTTGACGTTCTATTTAAGATTCAAAGTTTACTCAAACGATTTCCATTCGTATTTCAACGAATCCTAATTTATTCCTTTTCATAAGACCTTCCAATTTATACTTGAATACCTCCAAGAAATTTGTCAACGAACTCAACCTTTGTTTCTTAGTTACCAGCTCTTGATGCTATATATTTTTGTTTTAATGGTCCAATAAATTGGCAATAAAATGATGAAAAATACTTCTATTTCTCATCAAATTCAAGCCATGGTAAACACTAATTGGATAAGAATTTTATTTTTTTAAGTGTATTTTTATGCTCCTTTTAGAGGAAAAGCTCTAGTGAAGTTTAATTTACGAGGTAATTTTTTGGAATCTTTTTTGTATAATATTTTAATGAGAACCAATGTTCTAAACTAAATAACCTAAATATTTATCTTAATATAAAAAACCTGCCTATAAAAAGCAAGAAATAATATACAAATCATTAGATACGCATTATCATAATTATAATAAAACATGTATATTATTTATATTATTAATGTATATTAATATAAAAAAAGCAAGAAATAGTGTATATTATTTCTTGCTTTTTAGAGGCGGGTTTTTTGAAGTCGGTTTTTTTGTTTTTTAAACATTGTTTTTATTTTTAGTGTAAGTACCTTCTGTATAAGGTAGTGTAGGCATATTATTTAGGTAGAAAAATTGGCTCAGCCAAACGTGAGATAATCGCGGAGAAACATACATACATACAAACTGAATACCTCCTTTTTTTGAAGTCAGTTAAATAGACTACACGGAGGTATCCCTTTTCCAACAAAAAAATCATCTAATTTGGTTCATAAATAACAAAGTCGTCAAGGTAGTTGATGTAAAATCATAGTATTTTCAGGATTACTTGAAAACTACTGAACCGATAAAAAAAAGGGGGGGCCATCTTGCAAGAAAACTCAATCGAACAAAAAAAGAATCATCAAAGTCGGTCCATAAATGTCGAAGATACGCGCGAACAACGATAAAAAAAGTATACAATCGAATTGAGAACCTCCACCTTTTGTTGAAATCGGTTAAAAATAGCATTGTGAATGCCTAAAATCTAAAAAAAAACAAACATAATGTTCTAAACATCGAATATAATGTACTGCAAATATTTTTTTTATGGAATCTCGCTATTCCAAAAGGCAATCTTCATCTCGTAACTTTTTTCGTTGCATTTACATGAAAAGAATTGAATATTTTGTAAATTATGAAAAACATGTTTTACCTTACACAATAGTCATAATCAAGGGAACAATCTCGGCTGAGTGCTAGGAGAGTGGGAGCCCTATGGGACTCAATTCAGGATTCGCATGTGAAAGCAAAGTCTTCTTGTAATGTTCAGGGAATTGAAACAAACTTGTTTTTTTTTAATGTAGGTAGGTACTGAAATTATTGAGTATTTTAGTCAATTCAAGGAGTTAAGTATTTAAAAATAATAATTTATAGGGTTGTGTTTGGTTAGTTCCCAACATAATAAAAATACTAGCAGATAACACAATTCAAATTAATCTCCTTTACACTATTTGTAGCAGATATTTATTTTATTTTGAAACTATTAACTCTATTAAATTCCTAATAGTTCGCTGTAGTCTTAGATAGCAAAAGTACTCGTAGCCAAGCTTATTAGCTGTTGAACCAAGTTTATAAATTTCAGACGTACCGTTGTCAGAAGTAGAATTAAATAGGCGCAAAGTATTATCTATATAGCTTCTCCGGTCCGAAATTCACGTTAACCCGTTTGTCTGGGCTGCTTTAGCAGTCGTTAGCAAGTACCGGCGCCGCGGCGCCGGTAATGACATCTGTAAATAAAAAACCGGACAAGCGCGAGTCGTACTCGTCCACCGGGGTTCCATACAAACTTTACGTACCTACTTTAAATAAAGACAATTTTTTATGATTTAATTACAAATTTAAAGTTTTCAGATTTTTCCCTGCACTTGTAGTATAAGACGATATTACTTGCCTTTCATAGTTCTAGGTCAACGGAAGTACCACAACGGACCCCAAGAGACCAACCGGTGGCGAGAGGGCAAGTGCCGGTGTTTTTAGTGGGTATTCCCCCCTCCCGGATCACGGAAGGCGGTCGTGGGGGGGACTGCAACGTTGTTAAATGTTGCGGTTCCCTCCTGGCGAGCCCCACATACGAACCTCCTGCTCACCTGCAGGGGGGGGGATGCGTAAATGCATTTTCATCGGCATAAAAAAATTAAAAAAAAAGGTCAACGGGAAGTACCCTATGAATTTTGATTCTTTGAGAGTGTCGAAATATGCGTTTTATGCGGCATAAACGGCCGCAACTTTTTTTGCGTTAACTTAGGTATTTTTCACAGATTCAAGGGACTGTAAAGTTGACATACCTAAATAAAAAAATGTCTGTGGATTATATTGTAATGCAGGTACCTACCTATATAAATGGTTATCACCACTTACCTATATCCAATAACAGTCAATGCATATTGAAACTAAGTGGTAAGTTTATACTTGTCATTGAGAAAAGAAACGTAAAATGGTTTAGATTTTCAAATCTAATTCACATAATGCGGTGATTAATAAACCAGCTTTCCCCTGAATTGCGGTTAGAGCAACGTTCACACTGTCACCAATGAATATTCATGAGTTATTCCGTTCATCAAAGTTGTGTGTAACAATGTTAATTGTCGTCTAAGTTATGAGTGCTCAATTATTATTCTGCGATCCTATGAGAAACGTTTGCTTTATTTACAATTTAACATTTTATCTAATTAATAGACTGTTTTTGTAGACCTCATTTAGAGTTTGTCAAAAAGATGAAGGTTGTGGAAATCCACTAAATGTGTGCAACGTGCCTACAAATGTAGGGGAGGCCTTTACCTGCTAGGGGTGTCGTGTGGTTTATGTAAAAAAATTACAGATTTTACAATCCCTGCAAGAAGAGCATTGAAAATGAACCCAAAAATTTACGAAAAACCAAAATCAAATTAAATGCAAAATCCTATTATTATTTTTTCTTACAGTTACCTTGGTACCTAGTACCTATTTATTTTTACGATTGCGACACTCGGCTTCGCCTCGTGTCACAAAAGCGCCCGCTGACTGCCTCAACGCGGCCGAAATATTAGTAAACGATTTTCTACAATTCCAATTCTAAAGGGACCACCTAAAGGTCACAATTATTAACCGATATTAAAAAAAATTGCCATTTTATAGTCAAACTAATACCCTAGGACCCATTTTTTCATTTTTTCTTTTCGGGTTTTTCCGAAATATTTACAATTTAGTAAACAAACACCCCCCAAAAAACCCGAATTTACCCGAACTTTGCAATATTCCAAAAAACGTTACCAGTAGATTTTCAAAATTCAAACATTCACACGTGTCTCGATAAATTCCTCAACTTTTAGTACTATTCCCATCTCGATCCTTCCAAAATCCTGGGAGATTTGGCCAAAAATACGTCTCAGGCGATTTGCATCTAATAACCATTTTCAATGGTAATAAATAAACCCTTTTGTTTGAATTCAGACCTAAATAACATCTTTTTGAGTCATTTCAACTATACTTAATTATTACTTTTCAAACAAAATGACGTCTGTTGTTGCTGTCAGAAAAATACTTCTAAGAAAAATATTTATCAAACATCTAGATTAAAATAAGATTACCATCACATATAGTCTCTGATGTTTCTTGAATCGCATAGAAAAGTCACTTGAACTTGTGCATAGATATAAGAAAGTGGTTGTAAGCAAAATTCGTTTGTTTAGCATTTTCAGCACCAAGCTGACTATTGATCGGTGTGATTTATTTGCTGACGATAAGAGTGACACACAGATAGGGAGGGGCGATAACGATTTATCTGGTGGAAATTGTCAATATGCATTTTATATGGGGTGCCTATAATATAGAAGCATTTTTATGCAATCATAATCCAGAGAAAGCGATTTTTTTTTCAGAGAAATTCAGAAACATATTTAGAGAAAGTCACTTAATTATCTAAATGTCCGGTTTGCATGACAAAGTTAGGTCTCTACAAAGTTTAATTTGGTGCATATTTTCTCACTTTCAGAAAATTCAGTCCATAAATTTTCTGAAATCCATTGTAGGTTTCTCGATACCTTACCTACAGGCTTTTTTAAGGAAGTGGTCATCAACTTTATAAAAATTGGTATGAAGGCAAGATAAATTTTACTGTCTCCAGCAGAGACCAATTTTTTGGAATTAATTAACAGTAAGAATTTTCATATTTATAGATAGGAAAAGCGAGAAAATTTTTCTTCATGGAAATAATTTGTGAAGATAATTCAATAAAATGTCATTGTTAAATATTACAAATAAGCTAACAAGTTGCGTTGTTAATCCCTCACACTCAGTGGTTATTTTAGAAAAGTCGAACGGGTGATTAATTTCAATCGAAAGCAATTTAACTGCTGTGTAATACGTACAGTAACGACTTGTTTGGCAATTAACTGATTTGGACCGCCCTCATTTCGGCGATATCAGTATGTTCTACACTGCGCATAAATTGCAAATTGCCTATTTCGCCAAGGAGTACATACGTGGTAAAGTTGGCGGAAACCTGATTTACATTATTATCGTAACACCCACATGCGAGGCATTTACGACGTTTCGTTCGCCGTTTTAGATTGGTTGTTTCAGTGAGTGATTTTATTAAATATGCAATGCTCTAGTGGAGTTAGGTGCGTTTTATGGTGTGGACGGGAATATTTTATCTGACCGAAGATATAAGTAGAAACAGTAGTCTGTACACACATTACCTAATTAACACACGCGCCCGCCATCCCTCATGCTACTTACCTATTTGTCTATCATTGGGGTCACATAGGTACTTTTAATTTAGACACTTGAAATTATGTTTTTGCACGATGTTGCGATTTTCTTAGTAGCACATAGGCCCGTATTTATAAACTGCTCTCATCGTTGAGAGCTATCTTGAGCATCGTACTTGAGATGCTCTTCTTATAGAAACAGCATCTCAGGTATGATGATTAAGATAGCTCTCAACGTTGAGAGCGGTTTATAAATACGGGCCTTGGTTTATAAATATATCCTGCTGTACCCTTAGTATATCATTTATATATGAATTCTATTTGTAAACTTCAAAGAATTTAGGAATTCTTAAACATAGCTCTATTTTTAGTTTTCAAGATTCAAGAGATGTTGAAGTTTACTCAACAAACTAATAAAGAATGTACTTGAATTAAAGACAGAGATTTAGATTTATTACTCAGTTTAATATACGAGTTTACAGTAGGATCATGCAAATATGATTATCCGTTTTAGAATTCCGTAATAAAATCAATTAACAAAAATGAAGCTAAAATATACCACTAGCGCCCTAACTATAAACTAGTTTCGCGAGTTAATGACATTCGCTTATGTTCCAACAGATAACGTACTTAAAATTTACATAGTAAGCCAATAGCTAAAGCGTTTAATACTAGCTTATCTTTGCCCACATATTATTGGGAAAATGTTTCACGCCATGTACCCGAAATTCATTGTTTTCATGTGATAAGTAAAAGGGTTATCTTCAGAAGCCTATAATTCTATACACGTTTATTCTTATGACGATATTTTTTGACTAATGTAACTGACTCGACATCTCGAATCGAAAAATATAGCTACGATTCTATGCATAAAGTTTTTAGTTCAATTATTAATAACATTAATATCAAAGATTATGAAGATGATAGTTCAAAATTTTCTTCAAATTAATGTTGTTGGGGCCATAATGTTGATCTTTTTTTTTTCTTTCCAGGACTGAAAGGACTGAAGACACAGTATCAAGTAGTGGAAACCTCAATAGCAACAGCGTTGTCAGGCATAAGATCGTGGTACTGGGCGGTGCAAAAGTTGGCAAATCCTCGCTCATATCCCAATTCCTTTACACCACATTCTCACCCAAATACAAAAGAACCATAGAAGAAATGCACCATGGAGACTTTAACGTCTCTGGAGTGAGACTAACCTTAGATATATTAGATACGTCGGGAGCTTACGAGTTCCCCGCAATGAGAGCCTTGTCAATGCAGTCGGCTGATGCCTTCATACTCGTATACGATATAACTGATGCTGATAGTTTCTCCGAAGTTAGAGCCCTGAGGGATCAAATACATGAAACGAAGGAAAGCACAGCGGTGCCTATTGTGGTTGTTGGCAATAAAGTGGACCTGGCTGAGACTGGCGCGAGACAAGTGAGTACCTATTGACTTTATCTATAAATATAAAAAATACACAATCATGATAAAGAATCGTTTCTGTAGGCAACATGAACAATTAACATTCAAATCACGTGCCAGAAACTTAATGGAACAGCAATATTTTTCCCAACTTTATCCTGAACATTCCATTATCGAATTATTATACTGTTAATTTTAGCGCCAGAATTCACTGATTGCAACACATACAAAAAATCTTGTCAATCCGACGTTATTTACAAATAAATAGTTTAAAAATTCGACACCGTAGACAACATGAAAATGAAACAAAAAATACAGAGGAATTTCGCGACGAGCAAGGTATTTAAATATGTGCATATATTCAGCATTTTCTACAGACAGTTACGGTAATAAAGTTAGACCATTTTTACTTCTTATGAAATGCAATTCTAAAATAAAAATGTTACCTAAGAAATTTCCACTTAACACTAGACAAGATAGTTTAAGTTAGCTAAAGTTAGTGTTAGTGCAGCTCAGTGGCTATCATCAAGAAAAGCCCGTTTCCACGCGTAGGACGTAAAATTAGCCCTCGGTCTTTATAGCCAAGGTTATAATGTGTAATGAAGCTATTCCGTCGAGAGGCGTACTCATTCATACTCAAACAATATACTTACGTTATTCTGTACCCAAGATCGAGACAATATGTTTACTTATGAATCATATTCCATAACATGTTAGCACCACGAGTGTTGATATACCCTTAACGAGTCCTTTCTCGACTTCTTTTTAGGGTTCCGTACCAAAATGGTAAAAAGGAACCCTTATGGTGTGACTCAGTCTGTCTGTCTGTCTGTCACAGCTGGATATCTCGAGAACTACTAATGGTATCAACTTGAAATTTGGAATAGTTTAAGATGACGTTTTCCCAACTATTTTGCAAATAAGAAAGAAATATTTTTTTTTTCAAGAAATGGTGCTGGCCTAAGAAAAAAAAATAGTTCCACTATCGGCCAAGAGATGGTGCTGACCTCATACTGCAATAATAATTTTATTATTCTACAGCTCTGCAGTGTATTTATTATGATGCACAGTACTTGTTGTATGGTCTGTTATGTATGATGGTACTGAAACCCTCGGTGCGCGAGTCCAACTCGCTCTTGACCGGTTTTTGAACAAATAAGGGTTTTGTTATTTGCTATAAGGTTTAATTTTATTCAGTACAATTTTTTGACACAAGTTAAGTACTTCTGTTTGAATATTGTTATGATCGGAGTCATTTGGTACTTTTAAATTTATTTTTTTTAAATTATGTCAAAAAATACATAATGATGCAAGTGAGCTAGGTTGGTCTAATGACCAATTACTAATGCTGTTAATTAGTCATTAGACCGACCTTACACCCTTAGCGGTTTTTAAGACTCACTTTACGAGCTAGTGTGTTGAAAATATCTATTCCCGTGCAGCATTCCCAGAAATCGACGGCCGCATCGAATGAACGTGCAAGTGAAAAAAGTTAACTTTACGGGAGAAAATAAAAACGCAATAAAGAGACCTTTATAACTCAAGCTAGAATTAAAATAAACATGACTAATGTAGAAAGAAAAAAAAGAAAGATAAAAAATATGCTTTCAGGATAAGTAACATAAACAAACACGTTTATTCGTGTAAAAATTACACATCTAGAAAAATGTGATACACTTTACACTATTATTGGCAGTGAATAAATTCGTTTTAAAGCATTGCACGAATAGTCGAAGGATGTATTTATTGCAATAATAATACAAAATATTAATGGTATTCCAATATTGTGCAAGGAACTACCCAAAGAAGGATGCCCATTTTTGATCTTTCAAAATGATGATTATATCTATTATCGTGTACAGAAAAGCATATTTAAATATAATTTTAGAATTGTACATTCACTTTAAAAATAGTAGATTGTTATACGAGGGTCAAAAGGAAGCAATTCCCATTCGAGATATTTAGACGCCCGAGCATAGCGAGGGCGGCTATAGTTCGAGAATGGAATTGATGACTTTTACCCGTGTTAAACACTCTACTTTTCATTTCGAATTTCAGGAAAGTAAAAAAGTCTTAGTTATTCCAAAATGTTTATTAATAAAAACATGTACCTACTTAGTAACTATATGGTAGACCTTATAATTATTACCTATACCAACTTACCTTTAAAGACTCTCCTGAAGTAGTTGTTTCCTGTAGGCGAATTACAGCGTAGTTTTATTGTTTCTTTTATTTTATTTGAACTTTTTGTTTTAGTTTTAAACTCATTTTTAGTAAATACAAAATCAACACAAAACTTTAATACGGCACACACAGCTCAAAGTCACAGAGTTAGGTAAGTCTCCCTCCAATATTTTATAGTTTTTCTTATTTTAAATTTGGAACACGTCGCGTCGCCGGCCGCTCCTCCCAATGTTTTTAATTTTGCACTGGCTGTTTATACCATGTTGTTGTTCGTGAATGCGCCCTACAAGGCTGCAACTTTTTTTAAACCATTTTGTTTTTAACTATTGTAAACTTTTTCATTGCCAAATTCAGTTCTATTTTTAAATTACTTTTCCACCCTAGGGTGGAACGAAGAGTTTTGGACCCGCTGCTCAGTTCAAATATACATCACTTTCCGAATATGAGAAATGAAAAAGCTATTTGACAGGTCAACACATGGGAAGTGGTTATGGTTTTTTATAGGTATTGATTTTCACGAGTTAACGTTCAAGAGTTTATTGCACTATGGGCATGTAGAAAACTTGACAAAATCACTTAACACGTTTGTTTGTGTGTTACTTATTAATACACTAGCGGCCGCCCGCGGTTTCACCCGCGCGGTTCCCGTTCCCGTGGGAATATCGGGATAAAAAGTATCCTATGCTTTAATCTAGGCTATCTACTATCTGTGTGCCAAATTTCAACCAAATAATTCAGTAATTTTTGCGTGATCAAATCCGTTCAGTAATTTTTGCGTGATTGAGGAACAAACATCTAAACATTCAAACCCACAAACATTCACATTTATAATATTAAGTAGGATTTTTGTCGAAGAACAATAAAATTATTAATAAAATAATATTAATATAAGTACTTAATACCAAATTTCACCAAAAAATACAAGTATTTGGTGCATTATCAAATTCTGAAGCATTATGTTTGTGCAAGAGCTGTTGCTCGTTAATTCGTATCACCCGCTGAGATATTACATTATTTGGATTTAAATAAACAAGCATCAACAACATGATAGTTTGTAATGACGAAGAATTTCTGAGTAGTGAAGGTACAAAGTTCAGGTCGGAATACTGAAATTTAAAGCACTTTTCTGTGCTAAAGTAACGTTCGTTGTAGTTGGTTGTAGTTCAAAGTTGTAGTAAATGGCAAAATTGAATTTCCGTGCCGTCAGACCAGCCGCCCGCCACTCAGCCTTCGTTGACAATACGAAAAAAGCCCAGTACGTTTACAAAGTTGGATTCTTTCCAACTAAGTATTTTATTTTAGAACTTCGAGCAAATAGGCGTTACAAAAATCTTCTTTAATGAGAGAGTTCCTTAAATAGTCCTTTAATTGAGCTAGCGAATGCTTTTTGTGGATCTATTGTATTTTAATTTAAAGTTTTATTATCTGAGAAACGGCTGTTTCTTAGCACGTGTTGCTTCAAATTGTAACAATCAACATAATTACCATGATGTTAGAATATAAACGAATGTTAATGTGATTCCACTTTTATTTGTTTTCAGACGTTGATAGTAATTAGGCTGTTTCCGATTCAGCAGTAACTTACAAAATGGCGTATTTATTACCTTCATTATTATTATTAGGAAAATTACCTCGCTGACATCATCATACACCTTAGATGAGTTCTATGCATCTAAACACTGATATATTTCATATTGTTTAGTTTTAAGTATTAGTTTTATGTAGTTTATACGATAAATATTGCATACCCGTTATGGTATACTGTTGTTACCTAAATACTAATCTGCAATGTAACCTGCAAAAATTTGTACACAGTTTACAGCAATAAATATATTGAATTGAATTGAATAGACAGTCATTTGCCTCGGGTATATTGGTCATAATCTTGGTTTTTGATAGGTACATCTTCAAGCCCACTTTTGCACACTCCACCTTTAAATCTTCGATCATATCCAACATATCAGAAACACTTTTAGAAAACAAAGCCAAATCGTCCTCGAACCTTAAGTTTGTCACCTTTCTCATCCCAAATTAATTTCCTAAATATATTTTCTAAGGCTGCGGTAAAGAGTTTGTCACCTTGTTTCACCCCTGGGGCTAGATGGAATTTCGGTGTAATTTCATGCAGACTAACGCAGGCCGTGGCATATTCTGTGGATGACGTATCATGTCGATGTATCTACAGCTGTCTACTCTGCAATCCTCTAAGGCTTCCCCAAAGGCCCAGGCTTCCACTGAGTCGAACGCCTTTTCATAGTCCACGAAAGCTATAATGATAGATTTTTGATATTCGTGACATTTTTCTATCAGCGTTTTGATGGCTTCGCTGACAGTGAAGTAAAAACCAAAAACTGGGTACGACTTGATTGCCTTACTTAAAGATAACTTAGGCAAAATTGATTGGAACCCCAGGGCAAGACTATTGGGCTGTCGCGAAGCTTTTCGTTGTCGGTCGTGTTGTACTATTAGAAACTTTGTACAAAGGAATTAGAGTTTAATTTCACTTAAAGGAAATAAATTAAAGGGATTTCATGAAAATAAAATTTAATTCCTTGACTTTTAGTTTCTAATTGTATAACACGACAGCGAAAAGCTTTGCGACAACGCGATAGCATAAAAAATAATTGTTATAAAATAGCAACCGCCCGTAACTTCTTCGGCTTCGTGGTACTTTTCGATCCCTAGGGAACAGTACTTTTTTCTTGATAAAAAATAGCATTATATCTTTTTCTGTAGCCGGTAAGAAACTATGGTCCAGTCAAGACAATCCCAACTGTACTACGGACAAAAAAGGAAATGATCCGCTAATGAAAGGACATTTAACCGCCTCTGTGGTCTAATGGTTTGCCCACCCGTGTAAGCCGCAGGGGTCCCGGGTTCGATTCCCAGTGTGGGGGGGCAATTCTCTCGGGGTACTCGGTTTGGTTGATGGTAGGGCTTATTTCAAGTCCGCCTGGCTAGCTACTACCATCTTACTGAAGTCTGACGCCTTAACAAAAATTTAAAAAATATTGTGTTCCGGCAGTTAGAGGTAAGTTAGATAGCCAGTTCCTCAGTGATAAGGATTCCGGGAGTAGTTCGCTTCCACCTTCGGCCTTATCGTCATTTAACGTCAGGTAAGATGATGACCAACACTATCCCGTTGTGCATAAAAAAAAGATCGGCTCAGTAGTTAAGACGTGAAAGTGTGACAAACAAACAAACACACTTTTGAAATTTTGAATTTTATAATCATTACTAGCTTCTGCCCGCGACTTCGTCCGCGTGGATATTAGAGAAAATCCTTAGGGAACCTTCAAAATCCTTAGGGAACCTTCAACCAGGATCTGACAAGCCATTTTTACGCATTTAGGCGGGTTCCTACCAAGGGCGCTAACTGGCGAGGCAAGACATTTGCCGCGTGTGGCGGGCCTCGCACGTAGCTTCCCGTTCCCGTTCCCGTTCCCGTTCCCGTTCCCGTTCCCGTTCCCGTTCCCGTTCCCGTTCCCGTTCCCGTTCCCGTTCCCGTTCCCGTTCCCGTTCCCGTTCCCGTTCCCGTTCCCGTTCCCGTTCCCGTTCCCGTTCCCGTTCCCGTTCCCGTTCCTGTTTCCGGTCCCGTTCCCGTATCCCGTTCCCGGTTCCGGTTCCGGTCCCGTTCCCGTATCCCGTTCCCGTTCCCGTTCCCGTTCCCGTTCCCGTTCCCGTTCCCGTTCCCGTTCCCGTTCCCGTTCCCGTTCCCGTTCCCGTTCCCGTTCCCGTTCCCGTTCCCGTTCCCGTCATTTATTAATATTGAATTTAATAATATATATTTATATTATTTAGCAGTGGTTTGACAGACAGAAAAGAGAGTGAGTGTCAATATTATGAATTTGGAACTACAGGCTATTCGCATTGACCATGAAGGTTTAACACCCCCCCGCAATGTGAACACCCTGTATCTTCCTATACCTATGTGCTCCAAAAAATATACATTCGACATATCAAAGAACAAACACCCTATCTATACTTTATACAAACACAATTCAAAATTAACATAATTATTTACACCATACTATTTATTTATATTAGATTTAATAATATATATTTATATTATTTAGCAGTGGTTTGACAGACAGATAAAGAGTGAGTGACAGAGTCAATATTATGAATTTGGAACTACAGGCTGTTCGCATTGACCATAAAGGTTTAACACCGTCCCTGTCCCCGTCCCCTGGATATGCATGTCCTGGTCCAATCATGTCCACCGTGTTGGACTTCAAAATAAATGTCATTTTCGCAATCACCATCCCATGAAACCTCAAGAACGACATCCACATCGATTTTCATGTTTACTTACCCCATTTACACCTTAATGCTTACCGCTGACGGGCGCTATTTTGTAGCTGCGATAAGCGGCGATAATCGCGGCGACAATCACGGCGCTTTTTAGTCGCTGACGTAGGTTAACCCTAAAAGGCACCCGGTAATAATATTATAGAACAATCACTTTTATTATTGCTAAGCTCTATAAAATAAAGTTTATGATTTATTTATGTCAGTAATTATATACTTTTCACAAATGAAGCAAACAATGTATACGATTCAAATGTCTTCAGTACCCTTAGCACGAACAGCTATCGAGAAAAAAAACGCACGTAAAATTACTCGATAGACAATTCTCTATGGAAAATTTCATTTCGCTTATCGGCGATAGATGGCGTTGTACAAATTTCCAATACAAAATTTATCTATCGAATGATTATTTTTTTGATAGCTGTTCGTGCTAAGGGTACAGATCCTTTTATCGTCAAAATAGTGTGAAGAACAAAAATTCTGCATTTACTTTATATGCGCAAATTCAAGAATTATATAAATTGGTAAGCATATCATGTAATAATAATTCTCTTACTTTTTATTGCAAACTCTACCATTACAAAAATAATTATGTCAGCCAGCGAAAAAAATTGTGGTGTCTTTTAGGGTTAAAGCCGCTTGTCACTCTTGTCAGTGTCATTTCGTGGGCGATTAGTCGCCGAGCTATGTGTGAGCTACTTTTTGTAGCTCGTGGGCGTTTACGTATTGAACTCCATATGTTCTATTCTGGGCTACAAAAAATCGCTCGGCGATTAAGCGCCCGTGAGCGGTGGCGCTAAGGGAGGATTTTCAAAATAACAAAATATGTGTTTGCCTACTTATTTTTAGACATGCTCCTACGAATTTTAAAGTTGTAATGTCTATTTTATATTATTTTTCCATACAAAATTTTTACCCCATTTTCACCCCTTTAGGGGTCAAATCATGTCCACCGTGTTGGACTTCAAAATAAATGTCATTTTTGCAATCGTCATCCCCGAAAACCCCAATAACGACATCCATATCTATTTTTGTGTTTTTTACCCCTTTTCACCCCCATTTCATCCCAATAGGGGTTCAAATGCTAACAATAACAATATACGTTGCGTTAGATGTCTATCCATAAGCCTAAATTATAAATTTAGCGATTTTAACTTCGAAAATAAAGGATTTTCTTCAATACACAACTTCATCCCCCTTTTGACCCCTTCGGGGGTAGAATTTTGAAAAACGCTGTGACCCGTATTTATTTATTTTCAATGGTCAGTCTAAACACAAAATTTGAAGATCCTAGCTTCAAAACTGAGGGACTTTCATACAAACTTTGATTCCCTTTTTTACCCCCTTAGGGGGTGAATTTTGAAAAACCCTTTCTTAGTGCACCCCTAGACCTCATAAGGAACCTACGTGCCAAATTTGGAGTCTCTAGACCCAGCGGTTTGGGCTGTGCGTTGATAGATCAGTCAGTCAGTCAGTCAGTCATTCAGTTTACGATTTTATAAATATAGATTAAGATTAGAATAAAGTTAGGGTTAGGATAAAATAAAAACTAATATTGAATTTGCGGCATAAAGCCTCTGATTTGAATGTATCATGGATAGGTATAACAAATTGACTCAAAACCAATTGTATAATTGGTTTTGAGTCAATTTGTTATAAATGATACCTATCCACGCGAGTATTCGCGTACTATCAATTTCAGATAGGTGAACACTGAATATCAGTAAATATTACAGGCAAAGGAATATTTTATAAAGGCTTTCAAGAAGGAAAACATCAATTTACGGCCGGCTTACCGAATACCTTCTATCTGAATTTATTTTCGCAGAACGATTATCGTATTCAAAAAGGTAATAAAATATTCGAGACTGATATACAATACCTAGGTACATTATAACAAATCTGCGATCGCTGACCTTATGTTAGTAGTACCTACCTACCTACTTTATTAGTTTTAAAGTAATGTTTTGACATTGAATTAAAATACCCTAATTCTGAATATCACATGTCATTATTATCAAGGTATTTACTATATACCGTAACCTAGCCACCCACAGTAGAATTAAAAAAAATAGGTCTAAGTAACTTAAAATTCAAGTGATTATCGATAATTAGAAATTGTATTATCATATAACTGATCCAAATTTTAAGTATCTGAGAAGGTTTTTCAGTAATGTAGGTTTTTTTGCTTTTGCATTAGGCCACACAGTGTCTGTAGCAGCGAACTAAAATCTATGGAAGTGTAATTGCAAACAAATATTGCTTAGAAAAATTGTTTAAAAAAACAAAAAAACCGACTTCAAAAAAACCGACTTCAAAAAACCTACCTCTAAAAAGAAAGAAATAATATTCGTAATAATAATAACACGTCTATTGAAGTCGGGTGGGGCTGGAGTACAATTTTTTTTTTATTCTTAAAGCCCCACCCGACTTCAATAGACGTGTTTTTATTATTATCGAATATTATTTCTTGATTTTTAGAGGTAGGTTTTTTGAAGTCGGTTTTTTGTTTTTTTAAACAATTTTTTATTTTTTAAACAATTTTTTATTTTTTTAATTTATATTGTAGGTACCTTCTGTATTAGGTAGTGCTGAGGTTGAAAAATTGGCTCAGCCAAACGTGAGTTAATCTCGGAGAAACATACATACCATACGGGTCAAACTGAGACCTCCCTTTTTAAGTCTGTTAAAGAACTACACTTAAGATAATCTCGGAGAAACATACATACCATACGGGTCAAACTGAGACCTCCCTTTTTAAGTCTGTTAAAGAACTACACTTAAGATATCCCTTTTCCAACAAAAAAATAATTATCTTATTCAGTTCATAAACAAAGAAGTTATACGACTGATCATCGAGGTAGTTCACACAAAATCATACTATTTTCGTGCCTTTTTTTAAGATTACTTGAAAAGTAAATGGGACCAACTTGGGAGTTTATCTAATGTAATAACGTTTGAATCATTTCAATCGGTCCAGCCGTCTTTGAATAATCGGTGGACATACACAAAAAAAAATATACAGACGAACAGAGAACCTCCTCCTTTTTTGGAAGTCGGTTAAAAATTACGGGTGCCACGGGGCCGAAAAATTACAACCAGCAGACACAGCAACAGCGTCGGACAAGCCACACGCGGTGACTGACGTTAGCGTTCATTACAATAATTGCAGTTTGTATTGACAAGAGTGACGATAAGGCCGAAGGTGGAAGTGCACTACACCCGGAATCCTCATCAGTGAGGAACTGGCTATCTTACCTCTAACTGCCGAAACACAACAATTTTTAAATTGTTGTTATGGCGTCAGTCTTCGGTAAGATGGTGGTATCTAGCATACGTGAAATAAACCAACCAAACCGAGTACAAATTGTACCCCCCCTGGGAATCGAACCCGGGACTCCTGCGTCTTACACGTGTGTGCGAACCCTACACCAAAGAAACGGTTAGATTTTCCTAATTAAATTTTATACCTATTTTAAATGAACATTACAAAAAAAAATAAAAAAAATAAAAAAATAAAAAATAAACATTCACTAGCATTTATCCTTCCGCTTCACCAATATTCACCATCATTGACGCTTACTGAGCCTAGAATGACCCACATAGAAATTAGGTCATACCGTGGGTACACCTCTAGCGGCATAAATTACAACCAGAACATTAAACTTTTATAAAAACTGCTTAAGTAATAAGTATATCACAGCGAAAGCATAGTCTTCAGTATTACTGAGATAGGCTATTGTTTTTTTTTCTTTTTAAATTCTCAAGAAAGTTTGATTGACAATTTTTAAGAGAAGAATAAATATAATAATAAGGAGCAATTAGTGATAGATTCAGTAATTCACCGACACGCAACTACACATAAGAGAAATCTCCATTGTACCTACATAGATTACAAAAAAGCATTCGATAGCATTCCGCACTCATGGCTACTTCAAATTTTGCAAATATATAAAATTAACCCTATTATTACAGAATTTCTTAAAAAAGTAATGAATCTTTGGAAGACTAAACTACACCTTAATAAAATAATAACAAGAGAAATAGCCATCAATAGAGGAATATACCAAGGTGACTCCTTGAGCCCCTTGTGGTTTTGTCTCGCCCTTAACCCAATCTCTCACATGCTCCGAAGTCGCGGGGTTGGATATAGACTCAAACATGAGAACTCCGAGACGATCGTATCACACTTAGTTTATATGGATGACATCAAATTATATGCCAAAACGGACAAAGAAATGAAGACACTCATTGACACTACAGGACAATTCAGTAAAGACATAAATATGCAGTTTGGATTGGAGAAATGTAAAACGATTCATTTAATAAAAGGTAAAATCCGACCCGGCGATTATATAGTAGGAGATCAAGATAGAATATCAGCAATGGAGCCAAATGAACTTTACAAATACCTTGGGTACCATCAATCTAATGGTCTAGACCATAGCAAAATAAAAGCCTCATTAATCCAAGAATATAAAAATAGATTAAATGCCATATGTAAGAGCCAATTAACAGGAAAAAGTCTTATAAAAGCAATTAACACATACGCCATTCCTATTTTAACTTATTCGTTCGGGATCATCAAATGGACAAAAACTGATATTAACAATATAGAGATAAATACGAGAACAATACTCACCAAACACAACTATCACCATCCTAAGTCTGCAATAGAAAGAATCGCACTTAAAAGGAATAATGGCGGAAGAGGATTAATTAGCATTACCACACTTTGGAAAAAACAAATAGCAAACCTTAATTCATTTTTCAAACAAAAATCTACTAATAGTCATATACATAAAGCAATAGTTGGAAATGACAATAATCACACACCACTCAATCTGGCAGATGATAATATTATCAGTCACACTACAGAAGCTGAATCGGAAAAAGCCAAAATGGAGCAATGGAAGAAGAAAGTGCTGCATGGACGTCATCCCCATGATTTAGCTCAGTCACATATCGACCCTCTGGCTTCTAATAAATGGCTTACCGTTGGTTCCCTATTCCCAGAGACTGAAGGATTTATAATCGCAATCCAGGACCAGGTTATTAATACTAAGAACTATAGAAAACACATCATAAAAGACCCAACTGTAACAAATGATAGGTGTCGCAAATGCCACAAACACCCAGAAAACATACAACACATAACTGGAGCATGCCCCAACCTCGCACAAACCGATTACACCCATAGACACAACCAAATAGCTAACATTATACACCAAAGATTAGCACTAAAGCACGGACTCATACCAAACACACATACACCGTACTACAAATACAGCCCTAAGCCTGTCTTAGAAAATGAGTCATACAAAATGTATTTCGACCGTGCGATCTTAACAGACAGAACTATCCACAACAACCGCCCAGACATCACCTTACAATGTAAAAATAATAAGACTACTTACATCATCGACATTGCCGTGCCAAATACACATAACTTACAGAATACAATAGCTGAAAAAGTACACAAATATACAGACTTAAAAGACGAAATTACGAGAATATGGAAGCAGGATAAAGTATTTCTAATCCCAATAGTTCTTTCAACCACCGGCGTTATTCCTCAACACCTCCATAATAGTCTAAAAATTCTTGACCTGAAACCCAGCACTTATATACAGTTGCAGAAAGCAGCCATCCTTAACACTTGCCGAATAGTCCGCAAGTTTCTCCAGTTAGATGACATATAAAAATAAACAAATGTTTCATTTACTTGGCCTTGTCCCGTAAATGACACAAAATACCAGCGTAAGCTGAGAAAAAAAAAAGAAAAAACATAATAATAATAATTTTGCCAACACCATCAACAGCTGAAAGTCAACAACAAAGTTATCTTTTATGCAACATCTCACACTATTAACGCATAAGTAAGTAATTATTAAATTATCTCCTCTCTTGTTAACCTGTTGATCCCAAACATTACTTAGGGGTCAAACACTTCCTTTGAACTTGCTGGCTAGTACAGTCAGCAACGAAAGTCGCTTAACACTAAAGTACTTTGTCATAGCAACTTTATAACAGATGTCTTACAGTTTGGAACATTATTTTATCAAAAAATTGCAATGCCAAGGTACTAAAGTTCTAAGCAACTTTCGTTGCTGACCGTACCTAAGCACAGCTATCTCTTCTCGGTTCGCTTCCTAGTCACACATACCTCAAGATTGTGTGCCAACCCAGTAAGTCAACTTCCTAGTCCACTTTAAACTCACTCACTCTATAGTTATCTCATTAACTTGTTCAAAATACACATCTTGTAATCAATTGCAGAGGAAAAATTGGCTTATCTTAAAATTAGTTTGTACAATACAGGGTTTTTCATAATAAAATAAAATTAAATTAAAAAAGTCGTTTTTTTCTCGCATAAACAGTTGACATTGCAATATTCGTAACTTTAAAAAAATTTATTTTTAATACTTAAGTAATTTCATTCATAGTTTTCATTAAAATAAAATATTGCATGCATGGTACATTCCTAATTTAAAGCTTATCATGCAGGGTTTTTTTAATAACCCGTAAATGTTTTTCATTTGTATGGAAAACTGCAAAGACAACCCTAGACGCAAATAGACATTATAAGGCAAAAGCAAAACACAATTTAATCAAGGGCTGCCTTGCCACTATGCAGTTTATGTTGTAAAGATTTTTTTTCCAAAAATTTAAAATAAAATGAAAAATAAAAATAGCTTTATTACTAAAATCATTTTACAATAAGTTTACGCCGAGGCTTCCCGGTAAGTTATCAAAGATACTTGTGGTGAGAATGACTCGGATAAATTTAAAGGGTAACATTACGATTAAGTTTGTACGTGTTACGTGTGTGCGTGTGTGTGTGTGTTTGTGTGTGTGTGTGTGCGTGTGTGTGTGTGTGTGTGTGTTTGTGCTGGTTTTCAGGGTTTATTATAATTTTCCGGGGTTGCATGCATTGTAACCTATCTACCATACTCGGCTTTAGTGGTTTTATTTTGTAATACGTTGTACATTCATATTTTTTTACAACGGCATGCTGGGCTACCACGACAGGGTAGTCAAACTCAACCAATTTTTATACTTAAATGCGAAAAAATTAAGGTTTATAATAAAATTGCCCATTTTTTTAGTTTTGTATAACCTGACGTGCTGCTGACTGTACCTGCATACATCTGGTCTTTGCAATGGTTCTGTCGCGTAAGATTCAGAACAATGGGCGATAAGATTTGTTCCTCTCAATCGTCCCTCGTCCTTTTGGTCGGTGGTAGAGCTTATTTCAACAGGCTTATCGTCACTTATCATCAGATGAGGAAAGCAATCGGACCACGCGGCCAGAGGGAGGTGAAGGCCAAGCACTATCACGTTGTGCATAAAAAAATTGAATTGCAATACACCAAATACAAAAACACGTACATCACAGCTAACATGTGCTCTGTACCCTTAGCACGAACAGCTATCGAGAAAAAAAATGTGCGTAAAATTACTCGATAGAGAATTATCTATGGAAATTTTAGTTTCGCTATTCGGCGGTAGATGGCGTTGTACAAATTTACTATTTTATCCATACTAAATTGCACTATCGAATGATTTTACGCACGTTATTTTTTTCGATAGCTGTTCGTGCTAAGGGTACTGCTCTACAACTTGGAATTCGCTTTGTGCTGGCACTAACAATATCTCGTAGTGCGAGGCGAACACTTGCCGATATCGCCCTCAGCACCTCACACACATGGTGCCACTCAAATATAAGTTGATGTGTTTATTTTTATTAAAATTCAAGTAGATTTTCAATAATTAAACACAAGAGGTGCACTACGCATCGGTGGCACCATTCGCACCGTGAGAAAATAGTTTTTTATAAGTACCAACAATCTGGAGCCGCGTCCGCGCCCCCTTTGGATACTTCTAAGTTTTAGAAAAATCCATGGTTTACCTTATTTTTGATCTAAATGTCCCGGTCGGCATTTCAGCATTTATGGCAGCCCTATGCAGACGTTATTGTTTCATCTACCTAAATTATAGTTTTAATTTGGTTTTATTTAAACAATATAAGATTTGGGTACCTACTACAACAGAAAAACATCAAACTGAAAGTTATAATAAAAGCCAGGAACTTTACGCAATGGAATTATAATTATAACCACTGCAGTCGCATACCGACAATATGCCCCGACAGCGGAACATGCCTCGAGGGCGAGAACGGAAAATAGCCCCAGCCAATATCCGCCCCGCTGCGCTTCCGAATGCGTCTGTAGACCTTGTCGCTTTTGAATAAAATAGAGTGAATAAATGAATTTGTTTATTTATAATAGATACGTAATAAAATTGGATGTTTTCTACGAAGATTTCAAAGAATTTCCCATACCAACGTATTTTTTAAACACGACTGCCGCGTTTGCTAATGTTACAAAACTTACAAATTAAGAACACAATTCAAATAAATAACAGACTTCAATTTTTTTCGTAAATCGGCCTTAAGATTTTTAGGTAAGTAGATATAATCATGAAACAGTGAAACTACAAATATTCGATTATCTTTAGCCCAGATCATGATGTGGTTTGATCAGACTAATAAACTGCTTTTGTTTAATGATTATGATCACGATCATTTAAATAACGATCGAAAAACAATATATAAGCTTTTGAACGGTTCCTTTTTTAAAATCTAGTAGTTATAAGAAGTATAATTTTCTGCTAACTTACACTTTTGACTAACATTCTCCTGTTAATATACTATCAGCTAAACTAACACTGTGTCAGCTCAACGTTCTTGTAGAAAACTAACATGCCAATTTAACAGATAAGTACCTAACAGTGCCAATAATTGCCAAACAACGCGTTCGCCCTGCTTCCCTAAAATTATGCTTCCCGGGTGATTTGAATGAGGTGGGAGAGCATTGAACCACCCTGTGATTACCCGCTGTAGGAATTTACGTTCTGAGGGAATATACGCTAGTGAGTTCGACAATGGAGCTGACAGAAAGGGTGGTTTTTGATTTGACATAGAGATCTTTGTACAAAACTACTGGTTTTGCCATGTGTCGTCCAGCATAGTAAAATAGCACCAGCATATCAATTTATTGCTGAGAAAGCCTCAACGCCTAAGCTGTGAAACATTTTGAAGTGTCATATTTCGAAAAAAATACGACTAACCAAAAAAAATACCTAGACATTTTGCTTTTTCCCGCGACTTTGTCTAATTTATATCTAAGTATACGTATACCAAAATTCATCAAAGTGGTTTATGTAAAACAAACGACGGAGTTGTTTGCAAATAGCGACGTTTCTCTCTAGCTAGAACATACACCTAATGTAGTATTTACACGGGTCAACTTGGCAGGCGACTTGCTTTTTAGTCAACTAGCGCTTTTTATCAACAACCGCTTATAAAATCGAATTACCACTCCTACTTCTGTTTTTAGTATTTGTTGTTATAGCAGTAATAAAAAGTGACATTATGAATGATTGAATTATATGCCTCGCGACTGCATGTTATTATGACATGTTGCCTTTAATATTTATTTAATATTGTTTCCATCTTTTCAGTCGACTTGTCTTTTTATGCAGGCGGGTTTTTTTTTATTTTTTTATATATCTCTTTTTAGTTATTATATATTACGGTCATGATATACCTTTTTGAAATCCTTATAATTAGCCCTTTAATTTGACACCCATATTGCAGTATTCTATAAAAAAAAATTTTTTTCACTACGTATAGCACCGTACAGCCGCCATGTTGGTTTTTTTATAACGCCACCTTCTTAAGAACACTTGGGCTGAAAAGACAAATCTTACGATATCTTAATCATAGAAATCCGTTCAGCCGTTTGAAAGATATGAGGTAATAAAGAATATTACATACAAACATACATACACACATACTTACAAGATACGCGCGAAAAACATAACCCGCAGTCGGGTAAAAATACATCATCTGTGAAAATTTTAACTGTCTAGCTATCACGGTTCATGAGATACAGCTTGGTGACAGACAGAAAATCACGTTTGTTGTATGGGAGCGATACTTAAATATTTTATTTCATTTTTACCCGACTGCAACAGGGTTATGTTTTTCGTGCGTATTTTGTATGTTTGTTTGTTTGTATGTGTGTTTGTATGTTTGTATGTAATATTCTTTATTACCTCATATCTTTCAAACGGCTAAACGGATTTCTGCCCAGTGTTCTTAAGAAGGTGGCGTTATAAAAAAAATATCATGGCGGCTGTACGGTGCTTTTATGCGTAGTGGAAAAGGAGTTTAGTTATGTTGCCTTTAATATTTAATCTTGTTTCCATCATTTCAGTTGACTTGTTTTTTTATGCAGGCGGGTTTTTTAATTAGTATTTGTTGTTACAGCGGCAACAGAAATACATCATCTGTGAAAATTTCAACTGTCTAGCTATCACGGTTCATGAGATACAGCTTGGTGACAGACATACAGACAGACTGACAGTAGTCTTAGTAATAGGGTCCCGTTTTTACCCTTTGGGTACGGAACCCTCAAAATTGTTAACTAAAATCGACCAGCAAAACGCCTGCCAAGTCAACCCGTGTAAATATCACATTCCAGAGCAGAGGTAGGTATTTTGAGCCCAGCTCACTTTCTGCACAAACGAATACACGTGTTTTTATTTGAGGGGAAACAAAACACTTTTGCTTACGACACTACAAAGAATGGAAATAACGAGGTAATAGTTTCCTTTAGGGAGGGAGATGAAAAACTTCGCATCTAGAACCGTGTTTCATATAAATAGTTTACCTCTCTTTCAGTGAAACCTTTGTGGAGGGACTTCAAATAATTGAGGATTTAATCCGTAGAACCTTTTGAATAAGGGTGCGAGCGAACTTAGTATAGAAAAATCAAGATGATATTTTGTTACTTTTTAATACTCAAATATGACTATTTCAAGTTTACAATGTTTATTGTAAGTTAATGTTTGTCAAAGAATAAGGATAATTTTGTAACATTATCCTTATTCTTTAGTTTTAATTTAATAAGCAAAACATTGCGTTGCAAAAAACTATCCTTGTTATTTCTGTTTGTGTATTTGAAGATATTAGTCAAACTGCGAATGCTTATTAATAATTGCCTTTAAAGAGACAAAGATTTCATAAATAATAAGATATTTTCCTAAAAGAACGACAGGAAAAATATTAAAGCTTATTATTGTAATAACGATATTTAAAACAACACCCTAGCAAATGTTTGCATTTAAAAAAAAATCCTTCGATTAATTAAAGCTTGTTTGTATCGTCGAAAGGTTAACTCAGCTGAGAGGGTCAAATTAAATATTTTGGTTCAGCATGGTAAAGTTAGATGGGTAAATATAAATATGTTAGCACTTCACACGTAACGGGCAAAGGCCAATTAAATTAATGTAATTAATGAATTGGGATCTCTGTTGTAGACTCAGATCAAATATTAGGTAAATTATGCGTGATTAATTTAATTACTTAAAAAATTTAGGTATTGATTTGAATTATGTATATTTAAATAAAATATAGACGATTCAAAAGTACTTACTAATTAAGTTTATTTGAATAAAGCTTATTTCACTTTCACTATTAATTATTAACGGAGCGTTTACGCTCCGTTGAAATTCACCTAAATATAACGATTAAGTACTTGATTTTACCCGAAAGTAAGTAAGTATGCAAAATTTCTCATATACCTACTTACGGGATTTTCCCGGATGAACTTTGTGTAAACATTCTAGGAACTATTATGATTACAACCCGTTTCCGTATTATGAGCCGTTCCGAGATATGATTACAACCCTGTTTCCGTATTATGAGCCATTCCGAGAAACACTTATCCCAAGAGCGAAATCCTTACTCTAATATTATAAATGCGAAAGTCAGGTTCAACCGATCATCATGAAATTTTGCATCTCGAAAAAAAGTACTGTACCCGAAGGATAAAGAAATAACTGTCCAAGCAGACGAAGTCGCGGGCGGTCACTAGTTACATATAAAATGGATGTAGGTATTAACATTTATTATGTATTTTTTTTTATTATGTACGTTTCAATACTATATTGTGAACGATACAAAACTTACATCTTAGGCCCCACGCAGACAGAAAGAGTTCAGCCATTCCGAGTTCTGCGTTCTACGTTCAGAGTTCTTTGTAACGTTTGTTACTAAGGCGTGAAATACACAGAAGAGATGCGGCGGAGATAAGGCGCAGATACGGCGGCGATACGTGTACTTCCTTTGTCGACCGTCTAAACCGTGCAAAGGAAATACACGTATCGCCGCCGTATCTGCATCTCTTCTGTGTATTTCACGCCTAATGGCGCCGCGCAGACAGGCAATCAGAACGCGCCATCAGTCAGTGCAATATTAAAATAAAAAGAACGCAGAACGCAGAGCTGGAACGAACGGCTGAACTCTTTCTGTCTGCGCTGCGCTGCGCGGGCCTTGTACTTGATTTGATTAATTAATTTAGTTCCACAATATGTGCCAATTTGTCGTGACAGAAACTTTTGTCGGGTGTTTGTTGCCATAAGTTTGTTGGAGACATTGTAATTACAAGTTAATCTAGTGTAAGTTGGCATTTTGAGTTGTGGACAGCTTCATTACTGTTTAAACTTTAACCTTTGCAGATGTTGTGTACAAGTTTATTACCGAGTAGTTTGATAAGTAGGTCAAATATGTAGATATAGCTACACCTACTTAATGTACCTACTTATAAAATATTTCGACGACTAACATGTATAACTACTTTTATATTAAGATAATAATATATAATAAAAAATTATAGAAAAGATCGACTCACCCGTATAGCACCTCAGACTGGACGGGACTGAGTTTTTTTTCCAAAATATTAATTATCTAAAAATAGCATTGTGAATGCCTAATATAAAATAAATAAACAATCAAACACCAATTATAAACAATAAATAAAATTAATAGTAAGAATCTAAAAAGCATACTTAAATCCTATTTTATAGATAAATTAACTAAACTTCACTATATAAAATAAACTAAATACTTAAATAAACTTATTACTTTACCCTTAAACATTCATGAAATGGAGCATCCTGTATGCAGGATTGCAAACATGTTTACTTTAAACTTGAATAAAAAAAAACTGATCACCGCATCATAACAATAGCTCTGTCGACTGCCATCTTTTGTCGAACTGCACATGTGTGTGTATTTTTGTCCTGTTTCCGCACACCATGCCACCAGCCTAGCTTGTTTGTCGCATACTTTTATGTTTCGATGATGCTTGGAAAATAATAATTGTAACTAATTTGTCTGTATACCTACCTACATTTATGGACATCAGTGACGAATGTGTAGTGTACGAATAAACCTTTCTGGTTTGTGTTGCACTATCTAGACTAAGATAAAAATGTAAATTTGTTTATTTAAATTAAAAAAAAATAATAATAAAAAAAAATTCGCATTAGTGTATACGCTCTGCGAATTTGCAACTTTCGCAAAGCTTGGCCATTTGATGACCTAAAATTTGCTACCTCCAGCTTCTTTGTGCATTTTAATGTTCATTTGGAATTGTATTAGTTTAGTTTAGTTTTAGTAAGTGTTGTCACAAGCAAATCCTTCATGTGAATAGCATGAATAGAATTAATTTAATCGTACATAAGGAATTACTCACCACAAGAGCCTTAGTGGTCTAATCTTATAAGAACTATCAGACAACAGTTTAGGTCTTAGGGCTTAACGCGCCCTACCAGACACACAAAGCGGGATTATAGGCTTTTGAAATAAAACAAATTAGACAATACTAAATAATTGTGAATAATTGTAAGCATTGTGAATGCAAAAATCTCAAATTTAAAAACAAATTAGATTAATTGTGAGCATCAGAATGGCTGGTTGTCTGCATCGGCTCGCGTCAGGCTGGTGACCAAAAATTGTTCAATATTTGTTACTCTTTGCTACATACAGTCAATTAACTGCTACCTAACTATAAAAAAAATTATAGGGATTTCAAAATGTCCAGCCATTCTGATATCAGGCTGGCCGGTCCACTCTCCGTTTCTGTAAACTATACAAATTCGTGCTATTATTTTTATCAGTAATAAAAATAATAGCACGAATAACTACCTGATTGCTACCCTCACGTTTATCAATGTCCACCTTGTAGCTTTACAAGTAAAAAGTTATGATCATTTGAAAATTTTACAGGGAATGGCGAGTTGCTTCAACTTTCTATTCAACTTTCAAGTTAACTTTCGTCAAACGCATGTAAAGGGAAAGCGCATAGTTTGGAGTTGGAGGCAATATTGCATGCGTTTGACGCAAGTTGACTTAAAAGTTGAAGCGACTCGGTGAAGACAGACCATTATGAAGACACACCTCAATCCAAATAAATTAACTATATTTTCCACCTGCAATTCAACCAAGCTGACTTTATTCCTATAAATCTTCCTCTATTTCACTCCCTACATATTCTATTTCGCATCAAACTGCAGTAATTTCTTTCCCATGATTCAATCTATCTTAAACTAAAATAAATGAAAATCAGTCCAGTGTTTTAAGCGTAAATACACTCCTTTTGCGCAATCGTGTAACAGATAAACAGTTACTTTCAAGTTTATAATATTTGTATTGATTTGCCGTGATTACAACATTAACTAAATCTTCTTTTTGTTACAGGTAGAATTCCACACGACAGAATCAGTAGTCACCGTAGACTGGGAGAACGGTTTCGTCGAAGCCTCAGCTAAAGACAACCTCAACGTCTCCCAGATCTTCAAGGAGTTACTAGTCCAAGCAAAGGTTAAATACAACTTGTCCCCTGCGTTACGGCGGAGGCGGAGGCAATCGTTACCAACTGGACCCCAGGGCCCACCTGGGTCCAGCCCGACCCCACCCGCTTCGTCCAACCAACCCCACGTACCGTCGCCAGCACAATTGGCTCATCTCCAACAGATCAGAGAACGACATAACAACAAAAGGAATTCGTGTGTAATTTCCTAAACACTTCTACTATCTGTCAAAGATTTGTGGATGGAATCTTTTTCAAAATTCAATGGTTTATCATCACAGATAGTGTTTAATATAAGTAAAATTAACGAGAAAGAGTGGCAAAGAAAATAATAAATAGATATAAAGAAAAGAAAAGAAGGGTATGATTGTAATGTTTACGTAGGTACGTAAGATTCAGAGGGTCGGTAGCGTCTAAGATATATAATAGGCATGATGACTATTTTTTTAATTTTATGTTACATAAATTACCTCTCAAAAAAAGAAACTTTGGTAAAAGAATTAAGTCGCTAGCATGAAAACTGCCCGAGATGTGTGAAATGCACACAAATGGACAAATCCCAAAAACGCTCCATACTAACGGCTACTAAGTGATGACGTCACGCCGTGATAGTTTGTATGCAACGCGTAGGAAATTGGTTTGGCAGCTATATTAAATATTGTGTTTATCAAAATAGTTTCTTAGACAAATTTGCTATACATTTTACGGACTAATTAAAGGTATCATTTATTTTAATAAATTTTATACTTTTTAAATGGACTTGTCCACCCAACTTTGAAGGGTCATAAAATAAATAATATGCAATATATAAAACCAAGAGGTATACAAGCTACTCTAAAAGTTTAATATGTTTACGATTTTTATTAGTATTTCGTTATTTTATTCATTAGTCATCATCCCTATTCCAGATCATCTACTAAACAATTATACAAATATTATTACGCTAGCTAGTTTCTCGTTTAGTCCCACAATTCTACACAAGTATCTTGCAGATACTTTTTACTAAAATGTTTTAAAAATGATATCACCTTATTTTATAATGAATTGTGCACACTTTTAAGTTTTCTGAAAAACATAGTTTTTAAAGGAAAGATTTCATCCACATCTAGGTTGTAGTAATGATACCTATATGGATACAGTATTAGAAACATCTTCCGAATTCGATGAATGGAGATTTTGCGCAATGAATAAAAATAGGGATACTTACTGGGGGTCTATTACGAAAATTTTAATCCGATACACGCAGCTGCGTCCGTGCTTCGTTATGATTGTTTCCTATTACAAAGCACTTGCGTATGCGATATTGCAAAGTGATTGCGTTAGTTTGACAGTTTTTCTCTAGCGTATCCGATATCATTCGTTCAGTCTTTGAGCTGCGATAGCCAAATTTATTAAAAATGTGTTTAATAGCCACAATCGACGGCTGCGGACGATTATCGTGACCAAGTGACTGCGTTACGCAATTGCGTACGTTATTTTCGTAATAGGTCCTCTGATTCCATTGTAAAGATATTTAAAGAAAAGGTACCGGATACAATCATGTGACAGTGAACGTACATACACACACGACAGCTTTGTTACATAGTTAGATCGCCTAGTCCATAATATTTACTTACATAACACATAAATACAAACTCAAAATGTGCAATTTGGCTCAAGTATTTATTTATCCACAGATATGGATGATTGAAAGGTTTATATTAAAAAAAGTTACGTGAAAAAGCTTTCAGTTTGCTGCTTTTACCATAGATAATGTTTTATTCCAAAAGGTACAGATTGTTTAAATATCTGCTCATTAAGCTAGAATTAATTTATATATAAAGTTCCAATGTAAATCAGATTCAATAAAACAAATAATATAAATCTCTTAGTAGAGAGAACCACTAACAAATAATCATGTCCCTTATAAAATAAAATAAAATAAAAAGTAAACATTTTCTATTTCGAAACTTTATTAAAGCCCTTATTATTGCCCTTAAGGGGCCAAACAACATCAAATACACATTTTTGATCAACGATTTCACACAGTATTACAATGATTTATCGGTCCCAAAAAATTATGTAGAAAGTAGATTATAGTACCTAGTTATGTGATTGATAGAAACCTGATAGCTAAAACCTTTCTTGATAACAAAAATCGTAGAGTGACCTCCAATTTTGTATTTTTTCAAAGCTGTGCCAACCAATAATACCTACTACCTTGCTAACCTTAACCTTGAAACTATAATAAAAAAAACCTTAGCTAGCTCTCTAGTTTTGTGATTGACAGTTGTCTAAAATAAGAAATAATAAAAGGTTATTTATTAAAAACAATAATTTTGTCAACAGTTTCGATCATTTTTACTATAAAAATTTCTTCCAGCGTTGTATGCCCCCTTAAAGAAAGCAGTGCTTGTAATTAACTCTAAAATTACTTCTACAAATTCTCGTAAATTTTATAGCTCCATATTTCTATTTCAATAGTCACTGTTGCTATTGATATATTTATTAACGACTAGACTGTTCAGATTTCATAAGTTAGGTATGTTTTTAACGTTTTATAATATGTTTTCAATTGATTTCTTGAATTCAATAAAATTTCGTGAATTATATTATTTTTCCTCGAGGTCGACCACACCACATTTCATTATTTTTAACACAGCCTTGATGAAAAAAAACTGTACTATTTATATATACTTAGATAAGATTTAGACATAATAATATGTTATCGGATCAATTCGGAAGGCACGTAATCAAATGGTGATAATGTAGTGAGGGGTATCATATTGACTGGTTGGTTAATTTAAGTATTATTAATACTTGTGTAATTAATAGAATTAAAATCCGTCGTCATTTAAAAATATACAATAAAAGCGATTATAGTTTTTTCTTATTAATCAATTTATACTTAACCACGTATCTTTAACATTTTGAATTGTGCAACCAGAGAAAACTCGTTTTGTAAGCTAATCTATTGCCGACTAATAATTATGTTTTGATGTTTAATTGACCCTTTATTAAATCTTAATTACAGTGGTAACTTTCAGTTCTGTTAGATGTCAAGCAAATAGGTATACCATTTCAATAATTTTCCAGTTACAGGATTTCATATCACATGTACTTTAAAGATATTTCTTACAAATATGGAATGTTTGCTTCCTTGATAAATATAAATAATTGTCCTGAGAATGTTGTATAATTATCCTATCAAGTTAACAAAACTTTGAAGAGCCTCGTCAATTTGGCTTCCATGACATTCTAACTTAAGTAACATGTGGGAGAGAACGAAACACCAAAATTGTGTTAAGTTATATGGCGTTCCAACGGAGAATTACTGCTCCAGTAACTTATTAAATAGATTCACCTTCTCAAAATGAAATGTGTTTACGTATAAGCTGACTCACTAAATTAAACTATTAAGTACATTTAACAGAAATTGTGTACAATTTATCACTTTATCAAACTTTTTAAACCCTGATGATGAAATAATTAAGGTATTAGTTGGTTTATTAGCTACATTTCAATACTTTTTCACGCAATTTCACATTGAAGAAATTACTGATACAAAATAATTTATTATATAATTATTGTAAATGTCAAAATGTCCACTATTTAGGATAATATACCTTTTAGAATTCTTCGTGATTATAAAATTTATATCAGAAGTTCGTAGATTTATACAAGGTATCTTTTATAGGATAAAAATATGACAAATGTAGCCAAATATTTATTTATTTTCTTATGATGAATTTATTAAGCGTTTCAAATTATGGATGTGCCTTTTTTAACAATGTGTAGATTTATTAGTTGTAGTAACATTTGTTAGGTTTTCTATTTTATCTTTTGTTCATAGATCTGCTTGATATATTTAGTAGTCGACATTTCCTTTGCCTCCGTCAACTAAGTTTTTAGGCTGTGTGTTGTTAGTATTATAGGGAAAGTAGAACATAATTTTATGGTGATAGCTTATTGGGAGTAGCAATTCTATAACTTAAGATAAGTATAGTTCTATCAAATTCTTCAATTTATAAACTATTTATACATTACAGGAATGTCAAACAAAATATTATTATGGAACTATAATAAAATTTCGATGTGTTATCGACAAATGATAGATTTAATCCGATAGATCATAATGTTACGGTGAAAGTATAAAGTTACTTTAGCACAGATGGATTTGAGAACGTAGTATGTGTAACGATTTCCCTTATAAATGGGAACTTGTTGAGAATCATTAACATCTGCCTATAACTATTATATTTATTACTAACTCTGGACCGTGTATTTTTAACTGTTATATTTACCTTTGTACAAAATGTAACAACTTTATGACTTAAATAAACATACTTCCTAACAAGTTGTGTATGTTTTGTCGTATTTTTAGTTTTCTCCAGGAACTTTTGAATATTGTAGCAATTTTATCACACTTACATAATCGAATTGTACATTCGAGTTCAATAATATGTAAGTATATACTTTTAACAATTTAACAACCAAATAATAATCATACAGAAGATTTTTATTTTTACCCTGTGCTAATGCCCTATGTTACAAAAGTCAACAACTGTCAAAAGTGTTTACATAATAAAACTCAACTGTGTCTACGATTCTCACATCTTATATGAGTAAGTAAATAGTTCATTAAACTGTAACAGCAAGTTAGATGCGAGTAGATTAAATTTGGTACGTACCTAGTTAAAATAGTTTGTAATGGGTTCAACTAAATGGACCCTCTCATAACAAGAACATATCCCTTAGGGAAAACGAGTGCTGTCTAGAGAATGCCAGTGGACCCAAAACTGTATATTTTATAGGGTGGTTAGGTTTGCGAACCTCCGCTCTCTGCGACCCTGCAACAGTGCGCCATAGTGTGTACATACATACGTGTGCGTTACCTCGGTGCGCGCTCCGTATTTTGCGATCCAATGCCAAGGAACAAAAAACCGGCCAAGTGCGTGTCGGGCCACGCGCCGTAGGGTTCCGTAGTTACCTTATATACCATACCATATTTAATACCACTATCATTTTTCGTCTGTAAAAATAACTTTGTTTTTCACAGTGTTGGTATGAATGACAAAGTTATATTTGTGGTTTTGGAAAATATGATATATCTTAAAAACTAATTACTATATCTCGTTCAAACCAATTTTCAGTGAAAGTTTTTATTAAGATCTATAGCATATATTTTTTTTAGATTTTTCACTCACCTATTTCAAAAGTTAGAGGGGGGGGACACACATTTTACCACTTTGGCAGTGTTTATCTTTCAAACGGTTGACTTTGAGAAAAAATTGTCTTAGGAACCTCAATGTCATTTTTGAAGACCTATCTATACATACCCCGCACGTATTGGTGTGAAGAAAAAATTTTTTTTCAGTTTCAGTTCCATGTATGGCCCCCCCTTAATCTTTATTTTTTTTATTTTTGTGTTAAAATCATTAAGCGGTTAACAGAATACATAGTTTCAACTGTGTAATCCTAACACTTTCGGAATAAAATGGCTGTGACATACGGACGGACGGACAGACAGACAGACAGACATGACGAATCTATAAGGGTTCCGTTTTTTGCCATTTTGGCTACGGAACCCTAAAAAGGGGAGGAAATAGAAGTTCCCAATAGCATCCACACTGAGCTTCGCCAACCTGCAACATTGAACATAGGTTCGCGGAGTACGAGGTTCGCGAACCTATTTAAGTGGGTACCCACCTTTATAATAATAGTATCAAAGCATTATAACGTAGATACGAAAATAGTTCTAAACGACACACTGGAAAACCTTACATTAACGTCTAACTAAAGAATACAAGATTATAAATCACAGTGGGTTATTCCGGCTTTTTACGAGTTCTATGAAGCAACTTGATTCCTACAAAGTCGAACTTTCCCCCAAAGAAATGCTTACGGGCATTCTTCCGAGGCAGTTTTACTATAGACATATCGTTTGGGAGCGAAAAGATACGGAGTTAGCGTTTCCCTTGACACAGAGCTAAGGAGATTGAAAAACTTAAACACTTTAAAAACCGTCACGGTTGTAATGACAGTTCGAATTGGCACTTTTACAACTTATTAAATGTCAACGTCTTGAACGATAGTGATACAGGAAATAAGTGGTCATGATGAAAATTAATCCAGATAACAGCTAACATGTGAAAATATGTAACAATGGAACTTCTTCAGAAAAAATCTAGATACCTATCAAAAACAAAAAACTTTATAAATTGTCAGCACAATTGTTTGAGAAACTATATTTCAGGCTTAATATCGGTATTTTTTTACCTTTATCAAATTATGACAGGACAGACAGTCTCCTTAATTGATTAATCTTTGAACCCACGCTTGCCCCCTGTCCAACAACGGGAGAAAAGGTCAATTTTACCACAGTATTAATAAATATAATAAATACCAGTACCAGTAGGTATTCAGTTTTTTCGAACCGGGCGGGCGTCGTGAGTGAGTGCGTCGAAATGACGCGCTACATGTTATGTCGCGATTACGCCACCTCTTTATACCGCAATGTCGGCATATGTGCGAGATGACTTATGGGGTATTTACATAGAGCGACTTGGCAGGCGACTTGGCAGACGACTTAACAGACGACTTGGCAAAATCGCAAAACTAATTTCAATGAGGTGGCGAATCGATTTTACAAGCGAATGTTGATAGAAAGCGCTAATACGGTATTTTCCAAATTTTTGGAAACTGCTTATAATTAAAGATTGGGACGAACGATTTAACAGTAAAATAAAAATAAATTAATGTATGTCATTTTTCTCCATTTAAACAATTAAAATTATATTTATTTTTAATGGTTTTGAATCTACCGCCAAAACGCTCGGTTCGATGGCGTCAACTCTATGTAAACAATTTTAACACCTATGTAGTCGGTGTTACAATTTACTTTATGGTTTATAATTGACGTCACACAGTAGACGTCATCGAACCGAGCGTAATGGCGGTATATTCAAAAACTTTAAAACTAAATTTGACTTTAATTAGTTTAATGGAGAAAGAAAGTCATTTTTTAATGTTTTTTTCTGTTAAATAGTTCGTCCCAATCTCATTATAAGCAGCTTTAAAAATATGGAAAATACCCTATTGACAAATGTTGCCTGCCAAGTTGCCTGCCAAGTTGCCTGCCACTCGTGTAAATACTCCATTATGTATCTATAAGTTAGTTTTAAATATCAAGATATGATATACTCATAAAATCCAGGTTTATTTAATATGCGATTAAAATTGGATGACACTGAGTCAGTACTCCTGGCCAGTGTTGTGCAGCGAAGCAAAGTCTGCTGCGAGGCAAATAATAAATAGGTGAAAAAACCAAAAACCGACTTCAAAAAACCTACCTCTAAAAAGCAAGAAATAATATTCGTAATAATAAAAATACGTCTATTGAAGTCGGGTGGGGCTGGAGTACAGATTCATTTTTTTTATTCTAAAAGCCCCCCCCCGACTTCAATAGACGTATTTTTATTATTACAAATATTATTTCTTGCTTTTTAGAGGTATGTTTTTTGAATTCGGTTTTTTATTTTTTTTAAACAATTTTTTTATTTTTTTATTTTTAGTGTAGGTACCTTGTAGGTAAGGTATATTATAATTATGTAGAAAAATCGGCTCATCCAAACGTAAGATAATCGCGGAGAAACATACATACTGGTCAGCGGTTATATTTGCGGTTTTGGAAAATATGATATATCTTAAAAACTAATTACTATATCTCGTTCAAACCAATTTTCAGTGAAAGTTTTTATTAAGATCTATAGCATATATTTTTTTAGATTTTTCACTCACCTATTTCAAAAGTTAGAGGGGGGGGGACACACATTTTACCACTTTGGCAGTGTTTATCTTTCAAACGGTTGACTTTGAGAAAAAATTGTCTTAGGAACCTCAATGTCATTTTTGAAGACCTATCTATACATACCCCGCACGTATTGGTGTGAAGAAAACATTTTTTTTCAGTTTCAGTTCCATGTATGGGTAGCCCCCCCTTAATCTTTATTTTTTTTATTTTTGTGTTAAAATCATTAAGCGGTTAACAGAATACATAGTTTCAACTGTGTAATCCTAACACTTTCGGAATAAAATGGCTGTAACATACGGACGGACGGACAGACAGACAGACAGACATGACGAATCTATAAGGGTTCCGTTTTTTGCCATTTTGGCTACGGAACCCTAAAAAGGGGAGGAAATAGAAGTTCCCAATAGCATCCACACTGAGCTTCGCCAACCTGCAACATTGAACATAGGTTCGCGGAGTACGAGGTTCGCGAACCTATTTAAGTGGGTATCCACCTTTATAATAATAGTATCAAAGCATCATAACGTAGATACGAAAATAGTTCTAAACGACATACTGGAAAACCTACATCAACGTCTAACTAAAGAATACAAGATTAAAAATCACAGTGGGTTATTCCGGCTTTTTACGAGTTCTATGAAGCAACTTGATTCCTACAAAGTCGAACTTTCCCCCAAAGAAATGCTTACGGGCATTCTTCCGAGGCAGTTTTACTATAGACATATCGTTTGGGAGCGAAAAGATACGGAGTTAGCGTTTCCCTTGACACAGAGCTAAGGAGATTGAAAAACTTAAACACTTTAAAAACCGTCACGGTTGTAATGACAGTTCGACAACTTATTAAATGTCAACGTCTTGAACGATAGTGATACAGGAAATAAGTGGTCATGATGAAAATTAATCCAGATAACAGCTAACATGTGAAAATATGTAACAATGGAACTTCTTCAGAAAAAATCTAGATACCTATCAAAAACAAAAAAACTTCATAAATTGTCAGCACAATTGTTTGAGAAACTATATTTCAGGCTTAATATCGGTATTTTTTTACCTTTATCAAATTATGACAGGACAGACAGTCTCCTTAATTGATTAATCTTTGAACCCACGCTTGCCCCCTGTCCAACAACGGGAGAAAAGGTCAATTTTACCACAGTATTAATAAATATAAAAAATACCAGTACCAGTATTCAGTTTTTTCGAACCGGGCGGGCGTCGTGAGTGAGTGCGTCGAAATGACGCGCTACATGTTATGTCGCGATTACGCCACCTCTTTATACCGCAATGTCGGCATATGTGCGAGATGACTTATGGGGTATTTACATAGAGCGACTTGGCAGGCGACTTGGCAGACGACTTAACAGACGACTTGGCAAAATCGCAAAACTAATTTCAATGAGGTGGCGAATCGATTTTACAAGCGAATGTTGATACAAAGCGCTAATACGGTATTTTCCAAATTTTTGGAAACTGCTTATAATTAAAGATTGGGACGAACGATTTAACAGTAAAATAAAAATAAATTAATGTATGTCATTTTTCTCCATTTAAACAATTAAAATTATATTTATTTTTAATGGTTTTGAATCTACCGCCAAAACGCTCGGTTCGATGGCGTCAACTCTATGTAAACAATTTTAACACCTATGTAGTCGGTGTTACAATTTACTTTATGGTTTATAATTGACGTCACACAGTAGACGTCATCGAACCGAGCGTAATGGCGGTATATTCAAAAACTTTAAAACTAAATTTGACTTTAATTGGTTTAATGGAGAAAGAAAGTCATTTTTTAATGTTTTTTTCTGTTAAATAGTTCGTCCCAATCTCATTATAAGCAGCTTTAAAAATATGGAAAATACCCTATTGACAAATGTTGCCTGCCAAGTTGCCTGCCAAGTGGCCTGCCAAGTTGCCTGCCAAGTTGCCTGCCAAGTTGCCTGCCACTCGTGTAAATACTACATTATGTATCTATAAGTTAGTTTTAAATATCAAGATATGATATACTCATAAAATCCAGGTTTATTTAATATGCGATTAAAATTGGATGACACTGAGTCAGTACTCCTGGCCAGTGTTGTGCAGCGAAGCAAAGTCTGCTGCGGGGCAAATAATAAATAGGTGAAAAAACCAAAAACCGACTTCAAAAAAGCTACCTCTAAAAAGCAAGAAATAATATTCGTAATAATAAAAATACGTCTATTGAAGTCGGGTGGGGCTGGAGTACATAGATTCCTTTTTTTTATTCTAAAAGCCCCCCCCCCCGACTTCAATAGACGTATTTTTATTATTACAAATATTATTTCTTGCTTTTTAGAGGTAGGTTTTTTGAATTCGGTTTTTTATTTTTTTTAAACAATTTTTTATTTTTTTATTTTTAGTGTAGGTACCTTGTAGGTAAGGTATATTATAATTATGTAGAAAAATCGGCTCATCCAAACGTAAGATAATCGCGGAGAAACATACATACTGGTCAAACTGAGAACCTCCTTTTTTAAGTCGGTTAAAGAACCTACACTTAAGATATCCCTCTTCCTACAAAAAAATAATTATCTTATTCAGTTCATAAACAAAGAAGTAATTATCATCGAGGTAATTCACACAAAATCATACTATTTTCGTGCTTTTTTCAAGATTACTTGAAAGTACTGAACCGATTTCGAGTAATCGGTGGACATACACAAAAAAAAAATATACAGACGAACATAGAACCTCCTTCTTTTTTGGAAGTCGGTTAAAAATGAAAACAAACCTTTTTCATTATCGATTTCATTCCCCTCTTGGCGAGTCCCACACACCCCCTTCCCGCTCACCTGCGGGGAGGAATCGTTTAAATGCGTTTTTCTTCAGTATATAAAAAAAAGGATTTGGTTCTGTGACACAACTTAGATAACGCAGAGTCAGGGCTTGCCAGCTGCACGGCCCGTGAGTCCTGCGAAGCGTCACTTGTTGCGCAGGGCACGATCGATACCGATCCCGGCTGCCCGTCTTCGGCCGCGACACCTCCATCCACGAATAGGGACCACAGATATCGGGATTGCCCGATAATTTCCACTCGGTAAAAGTTGAACTTTCATATGCCAATTCGCTGAGGCTGACAGCAACATCTTAAGTTACGGGCTTCATGGAATTATAACATTTTCAATAAATTCAAGATTTTATGTAAACGTTAAACACGACAGAACCTATGTTGGTTTAATATAGACTAATTGCCTAATCTTGTTACTTACTCATACTAAGATGCTAAGTATTATTAGTTAATTTCTAAGAACCGTGTGTACTCTTTGAAACAAATAAATGAGTATCGCCTAATCTGAATCATAAACTTAATATTCATAAATATCTTTATGATCTGAATTATTTTCAGTATAATTTATCTAAGTCCAAATGGTATTTCCGTAAATTGTGCTGCTTTATTCGCATCTGCAAGTAATTACCTTGATATTGATATATGCATTGTTACAATATGGTAAAAGGCGACCGCTATAGTTCCAATTCCAACTTATCTTCGTGAGAAATACGAGAAATAGGAATTCTAATAGCTGACTCAGCATGTTTCGCTAAACGATAGCATTAGCAGATAGGTTGAGTCAGCACAAATAAACTTTTAATGCTTCCTCAACGTTTAGGAGAAATCTAAATATCAAATCAATACTCCAGACCACTTTAATTAATTTTGCTTTCCAGTCATCAACCGTTAGAGATTATGAAAATTATGATACAGAATATTTTAGAAGTCCGGAAAGGGGACTGTTTCAAACGTATACTAAATATACGTATACTAATAGAAACGTTTTAGAAATGGGTTTCACTGGTCCGTCCAACCCGCATTTTCCCATAGCAGATAGCTTTAAGAAACCGTTAATTTATTGTGCTGGTGGAATGAATTTAAAAAATTCTAAATTAAATTAGAATTAACACCAAAATGGTTATGTGGCCATGTGATCAATATAATAAACTAATTGTAATGATAACTGACATCAAAATTAGCCTGAAACTAACAAGAATTTATACAGATATTAACATGAAATAAGGGTTCCGTTTTGCCATAAGGCTACGGAACCCTAAAAATGCGAGATTAACAGTTTGTGAAAGTGAAAGTGAAATAAGCTTTATTCAAATAAACTTAATTATTAAGTACTTTTGAATCGTCTATATTTTCCTACCACCCGTTCCAGACTTTTTATGTGAAAAAGAAAGCTGCTATTTCAACTGAACCAAATTAAAAATTTGAAATGAAGCGCTTTGTTCGCTTTAATACGTACATTTGCCATTCAATAGTGGAATGAGACTGCACCTATAATTCTGCACTTTATGGCACAAACCCGCAGGTCATCTGGTAATATTTAGAATAGGGATGATGACAACTTTTTTTATTTTATGTTACATAAATTACCTCTCAAAAAAAGAAACATTGGTAAAAGAATTAATTCGCTAGCATGAAAACTGCCCGAGATATCACAGTGTGAAATGCACACAAATGGACTCGCCCAAAAACGCTCCATACTGTCATAATGGCTTCCTAGTTATGACGTCACGAATAAGTAGTTTGTATGCAACGCGTAGGAAATTTGTTTGGTAGCTATATTAAATATTGTGTTTATCAAAATAGTTTCTTAGACAAATTTGCTATACATTTTACGGACTAATTAAAGGTATCATTTATTTTAATAAATTTTATACTTTTTAAATGGACTTGTCCACCCAACTTTGAAGGGACATAAAATAAATAATATGCAATATATAAAACCAAGAGGTATACAAGCTACTCTAAAAGTTTAATATGTTTACGATTTTTATTAGTATTTCGTTATTTTATTCATTAGTCATCATCCCTATTAAAATAAAAAATCAGCTATAAGTAATATATTTTATGGCTTATCAAGGAGTATGAAGAAAGTTTATGTCAGTTTGTTATTCCAATCCCAAGTTGTGTTTTATTGTAATCCTTTATTGTCGTGTCGTCCATATACTTAGAAATATAGGTCTAGAATATGAGGCTGATGATATACTTTATAGCCTAATTAAATCTAGACTAGACGGTTTTAAGTGAAATAATTTATTACCAACGACACCTAACTTTGGAGTTTTTGTTTGAGCTAGAAATAGGAAAAGGTCAGGGTATCTATGAATGCCCAGCAGTGGGTATCATGCGGCTGATATAATGAGGATGATCTAGAAATTTAAAATAGAATACTTAATTGTCTACCTACATCACGTCGGGTGGTAATGTGTTGTGAATTGAAAATATCTCGAACGTCAAACCTCCAATAATTAATGTTTATCTCGTAAGTTAAAGAGGTTTTCAACAAAAAATTGGTGCAAGTTAGTTGATTTCTTTAGATGTTTATGTTGTATGTATGTTTATGTCCCGCTTAGTCGAGCAGTTATTGGTCAAAAATCCCGGGTTTGAAGCCAACTGGGGTAAAATAAACTCATGCGAAGATCGGAAGTTCAAGCTACGCCTAGTTTCGACATAATATAGTTATTCTCCGGAGAACAATTAGTCATGATTTTGCCAATATGTCGTTTATATTGTAAACATCGATGAATTAATGAAAAAGGAAGCTAATCACAAATATTAATATGTAGGATCATAATGCAACAAAGTCTTATATTATTTTCTAATATTAATTATCTTAATGCAACAAAGTGTTATAATACCTCTATCATATAATATCAAATTTTAGACCGCAATCTCGAGCGTGGACATTGTTGCCGCATGATAAATCTTGCAATTTTGTCGTGGAACTCCACATTCATGAATTTATATTGAAACACTTCAGCATCTTAGAAACCCATATTGATTTAGGAGAAAAGATCAAGAGAGACTTTTATACTTTAGTGTGTCCCAACATTGATAAATGTTATGATCTTTGTTTTTGAAGTGGTATCAAAATATTCCTATCCGCAATCATTATTGTATGTAGGTATAATGATCTCAGGGATTGAAAATCTGTATTTAATAGTTGCAAATAAGAGAAATATTAATTCAATTAACAGAGTCAGTGCCTTTTATTTTATAATGGAAAAGCAACGAAGATAAAAAAACACCTTCGCTTTGCTACTGGATTAATTTTTAAGTCGCATATAAAAACGCAGAGAAAGCGCTAAAAATTGCTGTTACTGTCATGATAGAACGGCATAAAGAGTCATTGAAATAAAATCCTACATGCACACGGGTCAGTAATGAATAACCCATGACCGCGGACGCAGACAAAGGTGCCCAAACGTCTAAAAATTCAAAAGTTAGCATCCGTAATTCCGTAGTAATGTTTTATTTCAATATAATTATGAAATAAGGAAATCCTATAAGTGAAATAATTCTGTTAATGTAATAAAAATGCCATTTCTTGTACTTTTAACTGAAATTTGAATTCAATTATAGAAAGTCCAATGTTATTCTAAAATAAAATTTTAATAAGAGAGTATATAAGTACATCCGCAATATTCCTCTATCCTCCTCTCTATACCTCATCCTATTTTATTTTATATAACATACGGATATTACTCTGCGGACTCATTTCGAATTATATTTTAGAGTCCTCATAAAAAATTTCGCATTGCAGCAGTGAGAAAATTTTCTCCATTTTCTTTATTCCAAAAATAAATCTTATGTTTAAAATTTCAAATTCACTTACGGCCGTTTCAATTATCTATCTTGAGAAATAGCTAGGTCTGCTATGGATCAGTTTTTAGGCGAACGTTATTATTTTCCATCATTAAACGGAATGTAACAACAAAGCTCTAGTAGGCCTGTTTCTTACTAAGGTTAGATTGTTCATACTAAGCCATTTTAAAGCATTAGTGGTTGACTAGCGAAGTAAAGTCAAAGAATAAAGATAGGTAGGTACCTACTGCACTCGTTTAAAAATATTAAAATCCCATTGCGGTGTCTAATTTTGACGTAGGTGAATATTCTTTGATTCTCGTGAAAATTGCGACCGGCAGAACCAGGTAAAAACATCGTCCCTAAAATGTAAATGACCGAGGTAAACGATTAGAACATCCGTTTTCGAAGGTTCTGAAAAAGATCACAAAGAAATCTTTTTTGTCATACTCATAAGTATAGGACTAATTAGACTAAAAACGCTCTTGTATCTTCTAAAAGAGAATATTAAACAAAAAATATTCGTCCTATAATGAAATATTTTAATGAACCTTAACACATTGGTAAATAATCTTGATAAACAAGACAGACAGGAGTATCCTTTCAAGACTCATAAAGTATCTCCTGTATCTCCTAATGATATTAATATAGATGTATGTCATGTGATACAACCTTCTTTCGAAAACACAAGTTCTCAAACTATCCAACAAAACCACTTCAGTCGCCCGAAATAGTTCGGCAGTCTTTAACAAGTCGAGTACAAGATGAGTAGTGTAACTATTAAACAAGGATCCCAAAACTCTGCGAGAAGTATGCGGATATTATGAACATGTAGGTATTCGCTATGTGAGCGTACCTAGGTAATCTTTTTGGAAATAAGTCGAAGAAATTTGGCAAACGTTCTGCAGCTTTCTAGTTTCATCTATTTATTACCAAAGCAAAGGACATCATCCATTTTGGTCCAAATGTGATAGATTTTGTCCACCTAAGCATTTCTTATTATGGCGCCGAAGCTGTAGCACCGCTATACTTGATTTTAAATAAGTTCAAAAAGTCTGTCTTTTTATACATTTTGGCATAAATGTAAAAAAAAGTCGGCCAAAATGCAAATTCTGATAGATTTTGTCCGCCTAAGCATTTCTTACCGAAGCTGTAGAACCGCTGTACTTGATTTTAATTGAGTTCAAAAAGTCTGTCTTACATACATTTTGACACAAATGTGAAGCGGTGCTACAGCTTCGGTGCCATAATAAAAAATGCTTAGATGGATAAGATCTATCAGAATAAAGCAGTTTTGTCTTTTGGGCGGCACTTTCATATTTGGACCAAAAATGTATGAAACATGGATGATGTCCTTTGTATTTGACGCCCCAGTTTTTACAACATGATTAAAAAATGTAATTGAAGAAATTATTTTACGGAATCATTATACGATTTTCAATCATTATCACAAATTATTACTGCCGCAATTTCAAGCTCTTTAGTTAACCGAAATTTACACGTACTGAATTCGGAAATAAAATAAACGAACCTAAATACCTATTGCCAGTTCTAACCATACAATTGAATATTGAATAATAAAAATGTCAGAATCTCCGCAATATCAGCACATACAAATCACAAAGGGAGGTGTTGGGAATAATAATGTTCGTGGGTACAATACATAAAGGAGGCGTTGTAATATATAGGTAGACAGTGAAAAGCGGGTACGCACAGACGTACATTTTTGTTACGTAACTTGCAACGGAACACTTTGTGCGTACCAATAAACGAACATCGAACACTGTGTTCGTTAGTGGTACGCACATGCAAACAATTTTTTTTGTTGCTAAGAAAAAGTGAGTACTTGCCTGGCTGCTTTTCCACCAGAGATGTGCTAAGATGTGTAACTAAGCATATTGTGTAAGTAACTAAGGATGTGTATGATATCCACCAATAAGGATCGTTATTTTCATAGCATAGCTAGCTTGCACAGCAGCCATTTTTAATGTCCCTACTGCTAGGGCACAGGCCTTCCATATGGGTGGGTAAGGAGGACGAGCTAACCCATCACGCGGGCCTAATGCAGATTGGTAGGAGTTAATGACTGCAAACCGAAACCGAAAAAAAGAGATCACCCATCCCATGACCAACTCTGCGCCACTGCACCATCAAGCATCTCCATTATCGAGCTTATTAGCTCAGCCGTCAGCTTAGCACTCGTTAAAACGGATTCTACGAAGCTATGATTTTTATGGAAAAAATGGTTGCGTGCTTAGGATCGGATATTGCGCTACATCTTACCCGCTCCGCTACACTACTTAGCATGACTTAGCAGTTGTAGAAACGATTACAAAGTTTCGTAGGAGATTTGATCTCACTCACAGCAAATACAGCACATACATCTCAGCCCCCCTAGCATAACCACTGAAACGCGGTATAATATAGAAATATTTATCACGTTTAACTGTCAAAAGAACGTGGATTTTGACAGTTGAGTGTCGTTAAAACGCTATATCTCGCGATATACGAGTATATCGTGTTTTGTCGGTCATGCTAGGCCTACTGGTGGCAACCCTGCCCTAAGGTTGAAGGGTTGACATTCACAATACGTTTCTGGTTCAGTGGACGGCAACGAAACGGTGGGCCGTATGTGTGTAATTTTCATGGGTGAGTGAGTTGCAATACATTGTTACCTAAACAGGTGGGTGCGTGCTGTGACCGCAAATGATGGGTGATTTTCGCGTCGCTTTTTATTATGTCGACTCTCGAACGAAATATTCGGGAAACCGAATGAGTAAGTATTATTAGGAGGGCATGAGCGTAGCCAGCCATGGGCTCAGGGTGGGGCAGCAGTCTAAAATAATGTGTAACTAGCAAACTATACCCGCGGTCTTGCCCTGGTATTTTTTTTTCTATTCATTTTCCATGCATATTTTGTATTGCTAAGGGCCTCATTTTTGTATTTTCTTACTTAGGTAAGATTAGGTAGGTACCTCACAGGTCAGAGCCAGGGTGGGGCGCTTGCCCCACCGTGGCTACGCCCATGTCGGAGGGCTTATTACAAAAAAGAATTACGCTAGTCGGACGCAATTCGTCATTCAATTTACTTGATATTGAACCTTATTCCTGAGTCAACAGTGGGACGAACGTCGTACGCTTATCGCTATGCTTTTTTGTAATAGGCCCTCTGATCTTGGTTTTTCGATTTCAGTGCTGTATTGAAAAGCAAGTTTACGTAGTCGGTATTCTTTATCCTTACTAATATTTAGATGAGAGAGTCCGTTTGTTTGTTTGTTATGTCATGTCTTAACTTCTGAACCGATCATCAAGAAATTTTACATACACGTTGTTAGAATTATTAGGCCTACTTACATATATTTATATATTTGTGTGTGTGTGTACATGCATGTATGTTTAAGTGCATTTATGAGAGGATGAGAGATTTTACAAGTAAAAACCAAATACCAGTAACTATTTGTTTAGTAATAATTAATTGTATAAATATATAATAATCCAAATCGATATCAGCTGGCCAAGATGAACGAAGACTTCCCCAGCAAATGCATGCGTTTGTATGTAAATACGTTCAGTTTCTGGGGAGTTCCAGTTTGATTCAATTAAGGCTTCAAATTGACTGAGTAATCAAGACATCCTGTGAACTAGTTCTTATGTTATATATTAGTTATAATAAAAATACGTCTATTGAAGTCGGGTAGGGCTGGAGTACAGATTCTTCAGAGACTTCAATAGACGTATTTTTATTATTACGAATATTATTTCTTGCTTTTTAGAGGTAGGTTTTTTGAAGTCGGTTGTTGTTTTTTTAAACAATTTTTTATTTTTAGTGTAGGTACCTTGTAGGTAAGGTATATTATATATGTAGAAAAATCGGTTCAGTCAAACGTAAGATAATCGCGGAGAAACATACATACTCCCTCTTCCAATAAAGAAGTAATTATCTTATTCTGTTCATAAACAAAGAAGTAATACGACCATTATCATCGAGGTAATTCACACAAAATCTTACTATTTTCGTGCTTTTTTCAAGATTACTTGAAAAGTACTGAATTGATTTCCAAACTTTAAAAAATGGGACCAATTTGGGAGTTTACCTAATGTAATAACGTTTGAATCATTTCAATCGGTCCAGCCGTCTTTGAGTAATCGGTGGACATACACAAAAAAACTATTATACAGACGAACAGAGAACCTCCTCCTTTTTTGGAAGTCGGTTAATGATTACCGTTAGTTATTTGGTACAGACGGGAAACAAGTCAAATATTGTTAATTTTAATAAAATACTGTCAAAAATACATGAAAATGCTTATTTTAAGCTTAACTGACTCAAGTAATATACTTACTCGTGCAAAAATAAGTTACATGAATCTATTAAACTCCAAGGAGAAGCAATCCTTCGATCGATTTACCTAATTTCACTTGTACGGCTGGGTCGTCTCTACATTTCCAGATATCCCGTCCTAATGAGCGACCCATGTCAGCCCATTATGCCACATCACTATACAACTACACAATTTGGCATTTCAACCCTATTTAGTTTGATAAAACAATTGACAATGTCAGATACAAAAGGATAAACACATAAACAGGGTTATTAAGAATTTCTTATGGAAATAAAGCTACTCGTGGATGTAGTACCTACCCAAAAGTATTTTTGTTGTGCAATACATTTTGAATTGGCAAAAAATGGTATATAGTTACTTAATAAAAAGCAATTTTGATTTTTTAAATAAAAAAAGAACGAGGAAAATTCACTTCTTAAAGTCTGTATAATTTACCAGTTGAATGACTTTAGGGAGACAGATCTTTTTTATTAAATTAAAGATAGGTTCTGTAATAAAAAAAATAATGATTTAGTAGTAAGTAAAAATGCTGTTTTAAAAATAATAAGAAACTAACTCATATTTGTGGCAAAACACTGATTATAGTGTTTGAGTTGAGATTACCATAAGTAAGTACCTACAGCTAACTATTATTCAATGAAATTATGTTCATCTCAATCTTACTTACCTATTTCATTTTTACTTACTGCTGTTGTCCGCAGTACATACCACCTGCTACTGACATTAAACTCCTGAGGTGATAGAACCAGTCGTAAAACGTACAGAACAAATAAAACTTCGTTAATCTTATGACCAATTTTATAAGTTTGAAGTAAAACACTAAAATAACAAGATGAATTTTATATTTCAATAAAATACACTCAAAGATCGTACCTTAAATTGACAAAATCACATTCTTTTTTGTAAATAATTAGGTAATTATTTTGAGTTATCATTTTGGATTAGTAGATATATTATCAAGTGTTTAAAGAAATTTTGAAATAAGTAATTTTATTTTAGTAATAGAAAAACTTAGACAATATAAACAAACTTCCAAATTTATGTTCATTCATTTATTATTTGTTTATTCCGTTTGTCAAGATAAGTTAAAATCTTGAGCGCTTCGTAATGAGATAAATATTGTTAAAACAACACTATAATGAATAAAAAATACTATTATCTGCCTGTCGATTCTGTAACAAACTCGCATCTCACTTCGAACCTCACTTCACTTCACGGAAATTTTAAATCATAAACGAGATAATGATAGGCTATTTTTTTAATCACAAAAAATTTAAGATAGCTACGGTAGCTACTTAAAACATTTTGCAATCGGTAAAATAGCTTATATTTAGCTAATATCTAATAACAAATTCACGCGAAGTGAAGTGAGGGTCGAAGTGAGATGCGAGTTTAGTTACAGAATCGACGGGCTGGTGCGAGTCGAATTTTTTCCAGTATAGATTATTTATTTAGTTAGTAAACATTTGTGTCTGTCTTTTTTTTACGTGTAAAGAGTATGGAAAATAACCGCACTTCTGCACTTTTTCGATGTTTTTCGTTGTTTTTTCATCATTATCTTTAGCACAATTATCTTTCTTGAAAAAAAAATATTGGAGCAACTGCACTGTACATTAAAGTGTATTTTGATGTAGAATTCAATACATTTCCGCTATTATTCACGCCAATAATATGACCCGCGACAGGCACTTTTGATTATATTCTGTTTTTTTTACAATCATCTGTGAGGTTTATACGCAATTTAATACTTGTAGCTACTAGATAATCTCTTTAGCTTGTCGTATGTTTTTTTTTGTGGCTATAACTTTACGTTTTCTATATAAAAATATGGCCCGCGCAATCTATGTTTTCCTTTTAAGGACCTACAATAACCATTTATATGCACTACCACCTTACCTTTCCTACAATTTCAACAGTTTAGAAAATAAAATCAGCTTAAGAAGTATTCGCTCCGTCGGAGCATGAAAATGATTAAAGACTGAAAGCATCTGAAAGTTATTAAAGTCTTTCCATTTAAATAATACTACCATTAAGACGCGTAATGTCACGAATAATAATAAACTCCTATTTAATATTATTGTTATTATGAAAAACGAAGGCAACCCGTTTTCCATAAAATATCTAGTAATAATTAAAATATCAAGCTTATTGAAGAAGTGACTGTTTATTTCTTGAGACATTTACTTTCTTTTTTATAAACAAGCTGTGGTGCCAGGCTTCGTTTAGGGAGTTGATATGAAATTGTGTGGTAGTTGAAATACAAAATATTCAAAAGGTTTTAAAATTAAAAATGTTTGTCTTTTATTTTATGAGGAGCTCGGTGGCGCAGTGGTTTAGCGCCTGGCCCAGTGATTGCGGAAGTTAAGCAACGTTCGCAAGGGTCGGTCATGGGATGGGTGACCAAAAATTTATTATCTCGAGCTCCTCCGTGCTTCGGAAGACACGTTAAGCCGTTGGTCCCGACTGCATTTGCAGTCGTTAACACTCACCAATCGCACTCAGCAACCGGCCCGCGTGGTGGGTTATGGCCCATCCTCCTTACCACCCATATGGAAGGCCTGTGCCCCAGCAGTGGGGACATCAAAAATGGCTGATGGACATGTCTTTTTATTGGAAACATATTGTTATGGAAGTGGATTACAGGATTGGGAAGGAAGCGACGGAGTTGGCGAGACGAGTGACGCAGTCTTTACGGAACTCATTTTTTTTGTTTTGTCAGCAGATCTAACTTAGGTCATAATCACAACATAAATGAAGCCTTAGTGAGTGTAGCCCAGTCACCGACTAACACACACATGAAACACTCACCATTTGTCAACACGCATGAAAACCACAAGCATTGCTTCATCTAAGTATATCGCAAACTATAGAAATGTTTTATTTGACTGGAATTTGAAATTGGTTTTAGCACAAACATAAAAATCGGGAATCCTAAAATAAGATCCCGCCCTCGTTTTCACCCTTAGGTGTTTTATTTGACATGGAACATCTTTATCGTCCTGAAACATATCTTTAACCTTTGCCCTTATCCTAGTCTGCCTACGTTAGTACAAGTTCTCTACACCAAACTAATAAAATTGGTTAGGTAACAGATGGACAAAGACGAATTTCGAATATTACTTACTATTATCATAGCAGACGATCTGAATCTATTACAAAAATGTAATATCATAATAAAATTATGATCGTTGCAAATTTAAAACCTTCATAAGTGTCATTTTGGTCGTAAAAAAGTTTTTAAAGCATTCTCACACAGAAATCTCCATAATTGAATGTACCAAAATAAAAAACCGGCTAAGTACAAGTCGGACTCGCCCAAGAAGGGTTCCGTACCAATAATGGCAAAAAGATCACGTTTGTTGTTTGGGTGCCCCCCTATAAATATTAATTTTATTCTGTTTTTAGTATTTGTTGATAGAGCGGCAACAAATTTCTGTTGCCGCTCTATACATCATCTGTTAAAAATTTAACTGTCTAGCTATCACGGTTCATGAGATACGGTCTGGTGACAGTCAGACAGACGGATAGCCGAGCGGAGCCTTAGTAATAGGGTCCCTCTTTTGCCCTTTGGGTACGGAATCCTAAAAATGACACTATGAGGTTTTAAATTATTTGCAACGATGAAGCATTGGGTACTTAATTATAGTTAATATGAAATATCTGAAAGGCCTATTTGAACATAAAATGGGGTTAGCTTCGACATTGATTTAATTAAGAAAACAGTATACCTACCTACATTAATTTTCCCGCGCCTCTGTTAAAAACATTATAAATATCGAAGTGTGGAAAAGCAAACTTTAATTAATTACCTAATTGAAACGAAAGCGAAATTTAAATTTTCGTTCCATTTATTTGCTTGTTTGAGATATATTTAATGAAAACAAATTTTCCAGGTTGATGTTTTGAATAGGTACTTCATTTAATATTTGAATGTCCATAGTATGTCTGTTAATTAAAGATAATTATTTAAAATAAATTGCCTTAACTTGAAAATTTGTAGTCATAAAATGTTTTCAAACAATATTGAAGTTTATCTAATCTTAAAATTGTAAGAAATATAATAAAAAAAATATACCTTAGATGCACAACGAAGCAGCTCAATTATATTTACTTAGTGCAAACGTCATTTGAAAAAACGACAAAGATGCTCAATACTGAAAATTAATACAAACCATTTGCCTGCAATTTATTATGTTGCACATTTTATTATGCAAACAAAACTACCCTACTTTTTTATATATTTTTATATCTTTCCTAAATTAAGAAATAGAAATATCATGTTTTACACAGGGAGAACTGTTTCGAAAGAGGAAAAACAGCAGCTTTAAACTTAAGCTTCTGAGCCAGCCGACAGCTGGAAGTTAGCGTTGCCCAGCGCGGCGCGGCGGACGGAGGACGGACGGTCAGCGCCATTCACCGAGTCCACAAAACGGGCTCTTTGCCTATAGCCGTTGGTTTCATAGACAGACATTTTTGTCAGTTGCAAGAACGATCTTTAAAGTTAATGCTTCATTAATTAATTTTATTTTTACGAACCGAAAGAGATAATCATAACGATTATTTTTTCTTAAGTGACACTGCATCTTAAACGAAAGGAAAACCATGAACTTTGCATTTAAATTTTGATTATTACGGAATCGTATGTAATTTTTTTTCTTTAAATGCAGTTCCATTTCTTTTTAAAAATAAAATTAAGACTTCTTTCAGTAAAATTTTCTATCTTCAATATTTAAGGTACATACTTTCCCTTCGTGCGGCAAAGTTTTGGGACCTGTATATCGCGAGATATAGCGTTTTATCGACAAAATCCATTGTCTTTTGACAGTTAAACGTGATAATCGCTTTCATTCGCGTTTCGGTGGTCATCCTAGAGGGGCAGTCCGCACTGACAGCTGGCTTGCCTAGCTCCTCGCTAGAGCCTGATAGCCCTACCTAGCGTGTTGTGAAATAAAAGGAACGTTGTATAATTTTCGCTGCGAGTCGCAATGCGTGCTTGGCGCCTTTGCTGTGCTGCTGGTTGCGAATTTCCATTCACTCCGCTACGTGCTAGGCTGGTGACTATATCTAGCCTCGAGGCACTAAGCAAGCCACCTGTCAGTGCCTACGTGGCCTTAGGTTATATTTTTCCTAAGAAGAGGACCATGAGTTTTTTTTAGCGCCATTTTGTCGGGTTCAGTTCGGTGGCTATTTTAATTATTTGCAAATTGTTTTATAGTGGATATTGTGTCTTAAAATTGGTGCAGTTTTGTGGTACAAGTGTCTACGCATCTGAACAATATGTGGGATAATTGAAATAGGTGCGATCTTGGTTGTGTGAAGCTGAGACTTTTATTGTAGGGCTACCTTGGCAGAACTTACCGAGTAAACTGTATCGATATATTTGATGCCAAATTTGGCAAGCATTGGAATGCGATGCACCCACAATCTAATGTAAACTGAAACAATAAAACTGAATTATTTAACACTTGACACTGGCAAAAATTACTCCCTGAAGAGGAGTAGATTGCCATAACAAAGATAAGAAGAAGAAGAAGAAGAGGACCATGGACTCTACTCCAAATCTGAATAATCAATATTTGGCCATATCTTTTTCCTTTTGCTGGTTAGCTACGAAACTAACATTTTCAGTTATCGTACAAACAACTGGTCCTTCGAGTAATCCTAAAGAGGTTACAACAAAGATAACCTGCTGATATTATTGGATCTAACAGCAACGCCTTCATGTTGCTATAAAATGCCTTGAACTGGGGTTTGTTTCAATCATCTACTGTAAAAAACCAGTCGGAACTAAATATTAAAATCTAGATATTTCAAATCTGGATTTAAATTTACTTTCGTTATACATAGCGAATCGCCTAATCTTATTATCTTACCTTTGTACCTGTCAATAAAACCTGATCCCAAATAATCTGAATTTGGTTATCAATACTGAATAACTTATAATAGATTTTTTTTTCTACGACTTGCGGCAAAGCAAATTCAATTCCAATTATATTAAAGAGCATTTTTGTTTTTACGTTGCCATACCTTTCGCAGTGTCCATCAGCCATTTTTGATGTCTCCACTGCTGGGGCACAGGCCTTGCTTATGGGTGGTAGGGAGGATGGGCCATAACCCACCACGCGGGCCCAATGCGGATTGGTGGGTGTTAACGACTGCAAATGCAACTGGGACCAACGGCTTAACGTGCCTTCCGAAGCACGGAGGAAATTTAAATTTTTGGTCACCCATCCCATGACCGACCCTTGCGAACGTTGCTTAACTTCCGCAATCGCTGAACCAGGCGCTAAACCACTGCGCCACCGAGCTCCTCGCAGTAACCGCTTTTAATTTCTAGAGCGTGAACTCTCTAGTCTAGAAGGCGTCCAATTCTTCCTCAATTTTTAAAATTTTATCCATATTAATGGACAAAAATTTACTAAATTGGTTTTATTCTTACTTATTACCTCCTTTGGCACAGAGCGCAGCGTTACAAAATGGCTTGGCCTGCCTCTCTAAAACTAAAATAAAACCTCGATGGATTTGTATATTTTGACATATTTTAATAGAAATAGACCTTCGATGTTACATGGTATAAATATGTTTAAAAAGAGTCTCAAAAGCAGCACCTCGAAATAGCGCCCCACTTTCAAACTTGGAGCTTATTTTCTTCTTTAGTTCGGAAAGAATATATTAATTTGTACCCAGATAATAGTATTCATGTGGGGATTCAAAGTTAATTTCGAATCGCTTTTTGTGTTGTCAGTTGGTGCCATATTAGCATGCTGCTTTAGTTCCTGAAGTTGCTCTTACTGCAAAATCTGTGTTTTTTTTTATTCAAAGTATAAATTACTCTGAAATGAAATGGCGACGTAATAATTCATGTAATTTATTCTGTTCACACGATTTGTATTCGAACTTCAAATCGATTGCAATCGTAAGTTATTGCAATCAAAATTGCGATTGTAATAAAAAAAAATTTTTTGGGTACACCAAACAAGTTAGCAAAATGTGTAAAATAAAAATAAATAAGTACAAAATTATACCGTGGTAAATGACAATTGAATAAACTTTCCCGGACATTAATTTGAAAGCAACGGTAATTATTTTCGTCTCTAATGCAATTTAAGCACACTGCTATTTGGGTCACTGGGACTAAGTGATTTACTTAAAACGTTGTTCGTTCCGCCTTACCATTTATTCATGTTTTCAAACGTTTCAGTGATGGAATTATAGAATCATATGGAAATATTTATTCGTTATTTCATATATATAATATATATTTTTTACCATCGTCACTCGAAAAAGTGCGTTTAATTCAACGATAAGCGTGAATAAAACGCTGTTTTATTCACCGAGTGAATAAAAATATTTTGAATTTAGAACAAGCGCGCATCGTATGAATTATGTAGAAAAAAAATTAAACGTGCTGAAAGTATGGAGCTATTCCATAGATAAAGCCATAGTTATACAAATAAATAAAAATATCCCGCCAATTTTATGTAGGTTCTTTTTAGTGTCTTATCTTTGGGTTCTTTTCTAAAAAATATCCCGCCGAATTAATTAGGTCTTTTTTAGTGTCTCATCTTTGGGTTCTTTTCTATATATTAGAGGGAGATTAGATGTTCAGTCTTGCATCAGTCCATTCCATCAGTCTGGTACGATCTTCAGTCTGTAAAAAATCAAAGTCTATACAAACTGATGAAATGGACTGATGCCAAACTGATCATGTAATTTCCCTCTTAGCGTGGTTGTTTTATGTCATTGGAAAACTTCTAGTTTCACTATTTTCTAATGTTTAAATATTACTGATTACCTACCTAAATAATAAAAATGTGATAACTATAATATATACTATAGGTATAAGTACCTACTGCTATTTGTGTTCTCGCAGTCAATGGTAAAAAGTAGAGTACACAACTCGTGAAAAAAATTCATCTCGGTCCTTTGTATCCTTCGCTTCGCTCTCGGGATCCAACTTAGTCCCTCGAACTAAATTCCCTCTTTTTTCACTTGTTGTATAATCTACTATTATACCATTCCCCCTCTAAAAACGCTTATTTTATTCACTGAAAACAGTGAAAAAAGCAACTTTTAATCACTAGTTATAGTGTTTGAATTTAGAACACAATTAGACCTCCATCGCATGGCTATACATTATACAACCTTGCGCAAAAAATACTTGACATACAAACTCCTTGTGCAAATAATATAATTTTTCTCGTAGCTAACATGGTACTTATAATATAAAGTATACTGAAAACGGATTTATATCGAGAACCATTGAATCACTCACGTCGCTCAGGCTTCTAACCCCTTACTAATAAAGATTGTATAGCAGATGTATAGTTACACAATGGTTACCTACTCTCTGTCAAACTATTTGAGTTTGACATTGAAAAGAAAGTGACAAAACACTGTGTAACTATACATCTGCTATACAATCTTTATTAGTAAGGGGGTTTCACTTGAATATAATTCTACCCTACGTCGTGATTCAATAGTTAGAATCCTTCGCACTTGCTCGTGATTCATCCATGGCTCTCGCTTTAAATCCGTCCTTTATTTACTAATTGCATAATATACTTGTCGAAGTAGACCTATGGGTTTCTCAAGTATTTCTTGCCGATATCAGTTATTCTTGAATGTGGGTATATTTTTCTAAAATAAACTCGCAGGCGTTTTCTCTAATCCTATTTTATTACAATTTCACAATTAAAGTTGACTGTTAACTACAGCACGGGATGAAGACTGACTAGAGAAACGCAGTGAGTTCTGAGGCCTTTCACGATTCTCCATGAATGAATCACAACACAACTCGCAATAATAATAATCTCCATTTCTACGCCATTTTCCAATATTATAACCTCCATCTTTTCTACACTGAGCTCACAGAATCGCTATACGAGGAAGACGACCCATCCACAGACCAGTCTGTCGCAACTTCCATACAAAAAAAGATTCTATGAAACGGACACGAATTTTGATGGCGACTATATTTGTCTCACTCTTCCTCATTCTTTCTCGTTCTTTGATGATAGGTCATCTGTCAGAGAAACATGGCGGCAACATTTAAAGTATTGTAACAAATAAAATTAATTTGAGTAGGTAGTTAAAAGTTTGTTTTATAATAGTTTTGTGATATTTAAAAGTTTGTTTTAATGTTTTAATTTGTTAATAGTCAAGTTAAAGTGCAGTACATGTAAATCACAATGAAGCATGTAAAATGTGAAATTTGTGGTTTAAAATCGGCGTGAAAAGACGATACAAAACGGTTTTTTATGGCCAAACTTCCTTCAGATGAGCTTCGGTGAGTAATACATTAACCAATATAACATTCGTTTACAATTTTTGGTAGGTACCTATTTGAATGAAATAATAAAATTTTAGTCAGAAAAATCTGCAGGAAAATAGAGTGGTGCTACATAATATATAAATATCGATATCGATGCTTTTAATTTTAGGTGTAAGAAATGGGCTTGGCCCAATTCTGAATAGGTATTATAAACTAGTTTAATATTTTATTATAATTGCAATTTTATATCTGTTTTTATTTAACTCTTACTTCAGGTCACTACTATGAGCTAACGAATTAATTGGCGAAAATGCGAATTTTTTGGGAATAAATCTTTTTTTTTTTTTTTATTATATTAGCAATTTTATATCTGTCTTATTCCAGGTCACAACTAAGAGCTAATAAAATGTTCAGCAAAAATGCGACAATTACTTTTTTTTGGTAATAATTAATTTTAATTTTTTTTTTTTTACTAAAATTGTAATTTTATATCCATTTTAATGTAACTCTTATTTCAGGTCACTATTATGGTCTATGAGCAAATGAATTGATCGACGAAAATGCAAAGATGAGGATTAATTTCGTTTTTTTTATTATAATGGCAATGTTGAATTATTATGTAAGTATTATTAATGAAATTTTAATGTGCGGTGAAAATGCGACAGTGAGGATTTTTTTGGGAAATACATATTTTTTAAATTTTTTAGTTATTATTTCTAATATTACTACATAATAAACTGAACACATGCTCTGTTTTTTAATTAAAAGTACTGCCCATAGGTTAAATGTTTGATAATTAATTCTAACATACTTGTTTGACTCAGTACTGGTTAAAAAACAGAGTATTGTGTCATGTTAGTAGAAATTTTAAAATTATTCCTTAAGTAAAGCGCAGTTCAGTGCATTCATCGATATCGATAAAAAAAATACTATAAGCTCGCCCATCTCTATTTCTTTCCTGTAGGTTGGCAAAACATTGTTTTACATTCGTTATGTTGGCTACGTCGAGGTATGTTTGATTTGACATTTCGTAGATTTTTTTGGTCTATGAAGTCCCGTCTCTTCTTACTATAGTATTGCTTTCTCTGTGCCACAGACCACACTCCAACGTTATGTTAAAACTGACGTAACGCTTGACATTTATCCAAACAGCCAGTCAACCATTACCATAATCAAAGGAGTTTAGCAACATAAAGTTTAGTCGTATCCAGCCTGCACCGATTCTGTTCCGAATTGTCACCAGCATTACGCTCTCGCTCCGACATACTATTTTATAGCAATTCCATTTTATTTTTAATCCAAAAGTGATATTTGGAACATGACATGTACCTAGACTTTTCTGCAATAAACATTTGGTATATATACACGCTGAAATTTTAATCATTTGGTTTCTGCAGTGGGGGTGGTTCCACTCATGATTACAAGCAACTTTTATTCTGAAATCGCGAAAATACAGCTGTTCCATAAAAAAAAAAACACTATGTATTAGTAAAATGTTTGCGATTCTGACTAACAATACCTAACCAAGCCAGCTTTTATTTAGCCAAAAAAGCCCACTCAAAGCCCGCTAGGACCTGCCACACCTGATACAAATATGGCTCAATGCCCGACCCAGTCTTGTGTGAATTTTAAAAGCTTAACAGCTTGTGTTCTAGGCACAGGGAGAAATCATTAAAATTTAGAATTCACCTGGGCTAATTCATCTAGGTGAATTAAGTATACAAATCGGTAGAAGTTAATGCACCTAGGTGAATTAAATATCACATGTGTATCTCTTTTGATAAACAAGCACCATTGGTCTCTGCGTCGTGTATCGTTAACGCGCATACTTTTCATACATTTTGTACCGTAATAATTTTACATACCTAATTTAAATAATTTTGGTTAAATTTTTTATTTTATTTTATTATGGAGGAAAATGTAAATATAAAATGTACATAAGTACAATTGAAAATGGAAGTATTGGCATACAAATCAAACTGGCTGAATATTTTTTATAGAAATAAGCTCCTTTAGTAATAGAAAAAAGTTTCAGAATTTCAGTTCACGCAACCAAAACGGGTTTGTACATTCGCATGCATATATTATGTATAGCTGTCGATAGCAGTCAACGAAGGGGTGGGCAAAATTTTACTATTTCGAATCAAGTTGGTATTGGCTGCATTTAATTTTGCAGTTTTTCACCATTTCTTTACCTATGTATTTTATAGCGAGTTCTCGAGTAATAGGTATACTATACATACAGACAACAAAAGTGTATTATTTTAATAGCTGGCATTATAAACGAATTCTCTTTGGCTTAATATTTGTTTCTGAAGTTTATAATTGCTACACCTTGTTAATGCGCTCAAGTTTCAGTTTAATTTTTAATGTCCGTAGGCCGAGGTTTGTTATAAGTTTAATTTTTTCGTGTTTTTGCTTCATTACTTTTAGATTTTTATTTTGGATACAATTTTACAATTTTTAGATTTTTATTTTGGATAAACATAATAATTACTGAGAATCTCAATATGAAATTTATTTGAATAAAGACTTGACTTTGAGTTTGAATTTTCTACATCTTTCACTACTACTTCTACTACTAACTAAAATGAAAATCTATTGAGAAACATAAAGTTGTCTAATTTGTGCTCGAATGTAATTAATTGATGGATGAAAATGAAGTAAAATTTTAATTAATTTCATTTATTATGTCGGTGTGTTTAATTTAATATCTAAGTGGTCTTTTTATATTAATTCTTCAGTCATCCATATAAAGTTGGGTGTATATTTAACGATTATTGGCGTGTTAAAGCAATTATTATTAATATCAAGATTTAACAATTATTACGTGTCCAACCAACCGCAATCGATATATTTGTCGACGCAATATACGTTGATGAAATTAATTAACCGAGCTAACAATAAACACCGTATATATAGGTAGGTACGTGAGTAATAATAAACTCTTGCAGATAAACACTCACTCAGATACTTCTTTTATCAAGCGTTTAATTGAATCATAAATCTTGCGGAAGTCCATTAAAATGGATACAAAAAAAAATTAGCAAAAATAACTTACATACAATTGGATGGCAAAATATACAAGAAATCTGTGCAACACCGCCCGCCCGCCCTCACAAATAAATGCACATGCAAATGCCTGCAGAAACACCGATAGCAACTATCTACATAACATGTTTAGAGTCTAGTCAACGGAAGATGAGACTGAAATAGTGGCGCCACTTTCCTTATTAAATAAATATAAAATAAGGCGAAAAATTAGTTCCTTTTCCAACCGAGTGTTAGACCGTGCAATGCCAAGCACCGAGTTCGTGCATATTTCTTCAAAGGAGGAGGTTCTCAATTCGATTGTATGTTTTTTTTTTTTTTTTTTTTTTTTTTATCGTTGTTCGCGCGTATCTTCGACATTTATGAACCGATTTAGATAATTTTTTTTTGTTCGATTGAGTTTTCTTGCGAGATGGTCCCATTTAATTTTTTTTCAAATCGGTTCAGTAGTTTACAAGTAATCCTGAAAATACTATGATATTAAATCAACTAACTTGACAATTTTGTTATTTATGAACCGAATTAGATGATTTTTTTTGTTGGGGAAGGGATGCCGTTGTGTAGTCTTTTTAACCGACTTCAAAAAAAGGAGGTAAGTTTTCAGTTTGTATGTATGTATGTTTCTCCGCGATTATCTCACGTTTGGCTGAGCCGATTTTTCTACCTAAATAATATACCTACACTACCTAATGCAGAAGGTATTTACACTAAAAATAAAAAAATAAAAAAATTGTTTAAAAAACAAAAAACCGACTTCAAAAAACCTGCCTCTAAAAAAAAGGAAGAAATAATATACAAATCATTAGATACGCATTATCATTGTTATAATAAAACACGTATATTGAAGTCGGGTGGGGCTTTTAGAATAAAAAAGGAAGATGTTCTCCAGCCCCACCCGACTTTAATAGACGTGTTTTATTATAACAATGATAATGCGTATCTAATGATTTGTATATTATTTCTTCCTTTTTTTTAGAGGCAGGTTTTTTGAAGTCGGTTTTTTGTTTTTTAAACAATTTTTTTCAAGCGTTAACTCAAAAGTAAAGGCCAATAAAATATGAACAGTACCTAATTACCTACCCTTAGCACGAACAGCTATCGAGAAAAAAAACGCGCGTAAAATCATTCGATAGATAAATTTTGTATTGGAAATTTGTACATCGCCATCTATCGCCGATAAGCGAAATGAAATTTTCCATAGAGACTTGTCTATCGAGTAATTTTACTGAATAATACCTATTATCTGATAATTAATAACAAGAAGTATAACGCAACTATCGCAAGTGAGTAGAAAAAAGTTTCCCATTTTTTTCTCACACTCTGAGAAATCGTTTGCTAGAGCGAGAAAACCACTCGGACGCATCGTGAGGTCTAAAATATGAACTGAATAATAAATTATCTGATAATAATTAATAACAAGAAGTATAACGCAACTATCGCAAGTGAGTAGGCAAAAGTTTCCCATCTCTTATATACCCACACTCAGAGAAATCGTTTGCTAGAGCGAGAAAACCACTCGGACGCATTGTGAGGTCTTCCTCGTTTTTGACTAACCCCAAGCACAGTCCGCTGTTTTGAGTGTGCATACCAGAGCATAACTTCTTTCTAGACAATCAAATAAATTATTATCAGTGGTTTGAAGTGAGATATTTTTTAAGAATACATTTTCTGTGACATCGTCTGCAGTTGCTATTACCTGCTATAAAGTAAACATTATTCCACTACTAACTACTAAAGTAGCCGGCTTAGAACAATGTGCGCACAACAATGCAAATTCTTCACAAGTATGTTGCTTTATAGTCGTTCAAACAATAAAAAAAATTGTCTACTTACAAAAGCACTTTTTGACTAACACTATTTATATACTTAAGTATTAAAATTCAGTTTCTTTATCAATTAAAGATTGATAAGAAAATTAGAAAAAACTGAAAGAAAAAGAGCTGATCTTTATATTATGAATTTTACATTTGGGAATACTGGCAAAGTTGCTCTTAAACTATTCAAAATAAGTAAGTATTTTACGGCACTCTTCGTTTATTTTTAATCACAATTAATAATACAATAACTTAGGAATGTTCAGCGGTAACAAATGTATTTGATTGAATCAGGCGTCACTTAAATACAGTGTCGGATCTGAAGGCGTAGTTACTCATTCGGTGTTGGTTTACGCACGATCTAACTCCTGAGGATGCTCCGGGTTGGGGCAAAACACGTGTAGAGTAGTATAATTGGTGAAGGTGCAAAAGGTGTGTTGCTGTCTTGCTAAATGCAGGTATTGTGCACAGTTATTTTGTGGTGTGTATGCATTTTTTTGCGGGCGGGCGGGCGGTGCATCTTGCATATATTGTTTGCGGAAGTAAGCTACTTATATTATTAATTCTTATTTCACAATGGCATAGACCAAGAATATAAAGACCGACAATTGCATTCTTCAAAACGTAAACTGATGTTTAATTCCAAAAGTTGCGATAGATGTCCCTACGCGTTCCGTTTGGAGCAAATTCGTGACTTTTTTACCGCACGCAAGCATAGCCTTGCAGCACAAACCAAGCATGCTATTCGAACGTAAACCGCTCTACAAGTATTCAACTAGATGGCGCTGTGTAATGTAATGAATGATGTATATTTTTTTTATTTTTGGTAAATTGATAACAAAATGAAATAAAAAAGTACGTAATACGTTAGAAAATAATAAAATGTATTAAAAAGTGGCTTTACAGCAATAAAAAAGAAAAAATAACGACAGGTGGAATTTTTAATATTTAGACATCATCATCATCAGGTAAGTATATTTTTTGCATAAGTAGGTATATATCTACTTACCTACCTATGTGAAATACATTGCAGAAAGCATAAGTAGGTAAGTAGGTATCTATTTGATTTACCTACCTACTTAAAAACACACATCATAAAAGTTGTAATGTTGTTAGCTAACTTACAAATAGTACCTAGGTAGGTACCTACTTATTTATAATAAAATGGTACTACTAGCAAGCCAATCAGCGCTAAATCACTCTCAAGCCTCAATTACACTATTTAAAGACTGTCTTGAAATCGAAAAAGACTACGCGCATTTACACCACAAACACAATAATTTATCGCACGTTCGACCGCGCTTACTGTCACAGTAAAAGGAAAGAAAGTATGTCTCTAAAAAGTATATTTTTCAACGTAGTAAAACTGTGGTAGTTATTTACAGTGTCTATTTTAAATCATCTCTTCATACAAATTGATAGATTTTGAAAAGATAATTATAATATCTCGTTTTATACAACGTGTTACTAAACAACTAATGCCGAATATAGTAGATAAGATAGAGACCATCAAACTGAGCAACTTTTACTATTGGCCCAACTGCGAAATCACGAAAAAAATATCAGCTGTTTCATACAAAACTTGACTTGACGCGATTTTTATCTTCGCGATCTCTATCCTTACTTATCTATATTTATAAAATCGTAAACTGAATGACTGACTGACTGACTGACTGACTGATCTATCAACGCACAGCCCAAACCGCTGGGTCTAGAGACTCCAAATTTGGCACGTAGGTTCCTTATGAGGTCTAGGGGTGTACTAAGAAAGGGTTTTTCAAAATTCACCCCCTAAGGGGGTAAAAAAGGGGATCAAAGTTTGTATGAAAGTCCCTCAGTTTTGAAGCTAGGATCTTCAAATTTTGTGTTTAGACTGACCATTGAAAATAAATAAATACGGGGCTCAGCGTTTTTCAAAATTCTACCCCCGAAGGGGTCAAAAGGGGGATGAAGTTGTGTATTGAAGAAAATCCTTTATATTCGAAGTAAAAATCGCTAAATTTATAATTTAGGCTTATGGATAGAAATCTAACGCAACGAATATTGTTATTGTTAGTATTTGAACCCCTACTGGGATGTAATGGGGGTGAAAAGGGGTAAAAAACCCCAAAAATAGATATGGATGTCGTTATTGGGGTTTTCTGGGATGACGATTGCAAAAATGACATTTATTTTGAAGTCCAACACGGTGGACATGATTTGACCCCTAAAGGGGTGAAAATGGGGTTCAAATTTTGTATGGAAAAATAATATAAAATAGACATTACAACTTTAAACTTCGTTGGAGCACATCTAAAAATAAATAGGCAAACATATATTTTGTAATTTTGAAAATCAACCACTTAGGGGTAAATGGGGTGACCATTAACATAAAAATCAATATGGATGTCGTTCTTGAGGTTTTATGGGATGGTGATTGCGAAAATGAGATTTATTTTGAAATCCGACACGGTGGGCATGATTTAACCCCTAAAGGGGTGAAAATGGGGTTCAAATTTTGTATGGAAAAATAATATGAAATAGACATTACAACAGAAAATTCGTAGGAGCATGTCTAAAAATAAATAGGCAAACACATATTTTGTTATTTTGAAAATCCTCCCTTAAGGGGTAAGTAAACATGAAAATCGATGTGGATGTTGTTCTTGAGGTTTCATGGGATGGTGGTTGCGAAAATGACATTTATTTTGAAGTCCAACACGGTGGCCATGATTGGACCTGGACATGCACATCCAGGGGACGGGGACAGGGATAGGGACGGGAACGGGAACGGGAACGGGAACGGGAACGGGAACGGGAACGGGAACGGGAACGGGAACGGGAACGGGAACGGGAACGGGAACGGGAACGGGAACGGGAACGGCAACGGCAACGGCAACGGCAACGGCAACGGCAACGGCAACGGGAACGGCAACGGGATCGGGAACGGGAACGGGATCGGGAACGGGAACGGGAACGGGAACGGGAACGGGAACGGGAACGGGAACGGGAACGGGAACGGGAACGGGAACGGGAACGGGAACGGGAACGGGAACGGGAACGGGAACGGGAACGGGAACGGGAACGGGAACGGGATCCAACGTGCGAGGCCCGCCACACGCGGCAAATATCTTGCCTCGCCAGTTAGCGCCCTTGATAGGAACCCGCCTAAATGCGTAAAAATGGCTGGTCAGATCCTGGTTGAAGGTTCCCTAAGAATTTTGAAGGTTCCCTAAGGATTTTCTCTAATATCCACGCGGACGAAGTCGCGGGCAGAAGCTAGTAATCTTATAAATGCGAAAGTCCGTTTGTTTGTTTGTCACGTCTTAACTACTGAACACGACCAACCGACACGATAATCGTGAAATTTTCTGGGTCCACTGGTAGGTATCGAAAAAAAATTATATTCAGTATTCAAAGTCGAGTTTGGCAATTTAGTCGCGTAGCTAGAGAAAAATTACCTTCGATAATACTAAAAGTTTTCGTTTTTGCTGAGTGTATAGATTATGTGCATTGTGAGCTATTTTTGAAAAGTTAGAAGTTTTATGCCGGTGCTTTAGGTATAGTTTAGGTATTTCGTAATATTTCGATTTTCGTTTAACTTCATATATATAGAATTAAAGTTTGAAATGTTGATTGTTTCATAATAAGAACTATGTTATCATCATGTTGTAAAAAAATTAGAAAGTTAATATATATGTAACTGCGTAAATCACAAAATCACTCTTTTGTGTTCGAATAAAATTTTAAAGTTTCTGAAATCTTATTTTAAGACTTTCAGTGGTTAGATATAGCTGTTGAACAAAGTTTAGAAAGTTAAGTGGTGTGCTTCTTTGATATTTTCATTTTTCCTTTATAGCATACGGAATAATGAATTAAAAATTGATAAGATCGCTCTTACATGACCTTTTCAATGCACTTATATACTACACAAAATTAGAAACATACATAATGTGGATTTTGTTTAATTACGAATTATGCGGGACGCGCGAGCGGGTCCATGCAGGGCCCGCCGACTGCCACGCGCCGCGCGAGCAGGCGCGGGGCCACAAACAATAAGCTACTCTCGCTGCACGGCACTAAAGTACAATTTCAAATTGCACAGCGCTGCGTGCCTGATATTATAATATGCACCTACGAAGCGCCTCTCAATATGTTCATATAATATATATAATGTATATAATATATATAAAAATATGTATATAATATATACAGGGTTATTTGTAAAACACCAACAACCTTGCAGGAGTAGATTACCAACATCTTAAACAACAACATTTGTTCTACTATACTCTTTTATCATAACTCAATACATTCACCAAAAATGAATTTTAAAGTTTTTATTGTACTGTTCGACACTTTTTACGTCTATGGATGGCCGCGGGGCGGGCGGGTCGCGCGCACTAGGCGCTCCGAGCGCCGCGCGTAGAGTTATAAACATACGAACGGCAAATTAAAATGATATTTTACCTACAGTATAAGTTTAATATATTTTTGAGAAAAGTACTTACCTGTTTTTCCGTTCCTGACGGAGCCGCGTTGCTCTAAGATTTCAAGACTTTTGGTAGGTATTTAATGATACAATACTAAATAATATACTAGAAAAAATACGACTCGCACTAGATCAATTCTCCGATGGGAATCGAATCCACGACTTGGATTTCCGGTTCACCGCTGAGCCGGTAGCTCAGTCACTAGTGATAGTAAGTCCCACTTAGGGTTACCATTCCACAATTTAGAAAGGCCTGACAAAAAGCCGGACATTTCAATAAAAGTCCGGACATTTTCACAGACAGAACCAGACTCCATAAATGGGACTTTCTCAGTACTATTATATATTCTGTGCTTTCTCTTTCGAACACTACTGCTATGTCTGTTTTTTAACTAGTATGATAGCGCCCAATCTTAAAAAGCCGGACAGAGTCCGGACAATAGTCTAAAAGCCCGGAAATGTCCGGACTAATCCGGACGGATGGTAACACTTTCGAACCCGTAACACTCGTTTCTTGCCGTCCGCGTCTTAACCCGCTCTGGACCAGACGGATCGTGGCTGGCTGGACAAAATTAGCGACCATATTCTGCGTCGAAAGAAAATGCATGAAGACTCGAAAAGGGTTACAGTAAAAATATAATACAGAAGTATTTATTTTATAAGTAGGCCTATTTTACTTTTTATTGTTTTACTAGGTAGTCCGTTTTTAGTCCGATTTTTATAAATTTTAGTCCGTTGCCGTTTTCAAAACGGGTCTTTAAAAAAAGAGAGCGTTAAGTTTGTTTGGAGTGAATACAATTTCTAAAATAAATATAAGAAGATGATGAAATATTTTGTGTCAGTGCACAGACAATTTGCTGGGAAAAAAATGTTCATTATCATTCATTATTTAAGTAATAAACATTGATTTTTTTTTACCGATAACCATGCCGATATAATACCTACCATTTAATTTTAATGTTCTACCTACCTATGCCTACCTACTAAACATTTTTGCTAAAGAGACTCATAATAATATACATTAAGTACTTTTTACTTTTTCGATTTTTTCTTATATTTTATTTAATATTTTAGTATATAAAAATAGCATTGTGAATGCGTAAACTTTATAATACGTAAATTAATTTCCAAATTTATAATACGTTTTGTAGTTTTGAACGCCATCTACCCATTTTTCTTAGAACTATTAGAACACGGTAGAACAACGAGCAGACGTAAGCTTTTTGCGACGACAGCGATCCATGCGGAAAATGCAAGGAAACCTATAAGGCGTTCGATTACGAGCGCCATCTAGGTTTAAGGCGGGATTTTGGGGCTACGTTTTTATTATATGTGATTGGACGTCTTTATATTCTTGGTCTATGACAATGGTAATAAATGTATTTCACTCTGAGTAAAAATATACTTCAGATCCAATCAGCTTAGTATCAACTTGATTTCAACGATAATGAGCTTTAAAAAGTGTCAAAACATGCTCAAAAGCATAGACTTAGAAAAATTTACGCTGCATGCTCAAAAGTAATATTTGATAAATGGCATTCAATTAAAAACTTTCAGAAGTCCTTTGCAAAGTTTATGGCCAAACGATTGATAGTAAATTACTTTAGTTCATTCTACTGTAGTACCAACAATGATATTAAATGTAAAGATAGGTTACCCGCGCTTCACAATGGCAAGACGAAAGTCAGGTAATTGCCCGACTTTCAATTAGTCATGCACAGTCTCGCGACACGGTAACACACGCGGCTCTCGTCAATCAGACGCAATAAAATTGTGAAATACCATAAAAAAATGCCTACTTGCGTCTTTAGACGATGTACAAATTATACAGCAACGGTCAGAGATCGGAAAAATGCTTTATTTCACACGTAAGTACTGTATTTAAAAAAAATATGTATTTTCTATTACTTTATTCGGCCATATTGTACAAAGAGCGAGCTGTCTGCTTTGCGTGTGGGAGTAAAGGAGACAGCTGTCGCGCTGTCAATTGGCAGCCAATGCGCATGCAGCGGCCAATGTGTGTATCTATAGTACCTTTACGCTGTTTTAAATAGCAATGATGTTGGCGCATAACCTATCTTTATATTTAATATCATTGAGTACCAAAGCAACAAAAAACAATGCGAAAGCAATCAAAAAAATATATAAAAAGAATGCGAAACGGCTAAGGAAAAGGAATTGCTAGTCGACCTAGTATTATTTTAAAACCTGTTGGGAATACGCAATGAATCTTAATTTTCGACATTAGAGTTACTTGATGCAGAAAGAAAAATAATTATAGCTGGCTACTTTTTTGCTTGATGTCGACCTACAACTTCTCAAATGCTAATAAATAAAATGCTAAATTATAAAACAAAACAACGGCAGTAAAATTAAACGAAAAAGCTATTATAACAGCCCTTAGAGAATGTAACTTAGATTTTGTATATTGAACTGAATACGCGTAGTATATTTATTATTTTTATTAATACCGTATTTTTATTAATCATTGTAAATACGCGTTTTGCTTCAAATTTTATCATCCGTACCGCTCGAGTGTGGAACTCCTTGCATGAGTCTGTGTCTCCTGTGGGTACAACCTTGAGGCTTTCAAGTCACGTGTAAAAAGGTATCTTTTAGGCCAGCACGTTTCGTCGTAGATCGCATCATCTTAGGCGTGATAGCGGTTAAGTGCTTGCCTATCTATGGTAAAAAAAAAAACTAATACATAGAAGATAGCATGAAACTCTGCGGTTCAGACTCAACCATGAATACCTTCCGTATTTTTATTAATCATTGTAAACTAGTCGCTGATATTCCACAAATAAATATAGCTAAATATATTGTTCTTATTAACAGAGCAATATAATTATTATCACTTCAATTAGAAACCACATGGTATTTTCATCTAAAATATCTATAAATAAACTTAGTTCTAATTAAACGATGTGCTCTTTCATAGAGTTCTAAATGAGAAAGCCTAATTATAAATACACACGTTTACGAGTACAATATGAACATTCCCATTCCTATTATATTGAATTACTAATGATAAAATTGTTAGAGTAAACGTTAATAATAATTTCTCAGAATGGTTTTTAGTTTTAAAGTTTAGTGCTTGGTATAAAAAAATGATGAAAATTAAATGTAGTTTTACAAAAAATATAAAGTGATTTGACTAGTGGCAGATTCAAATCATAGTTATATTACTAAGCTTTTGGCCTCGATTATGTATAAATGGAGATTATACAAAAACTAATTTCCTTTCCAAGGCTCAAACTTCAAAAGTCAAAGGTGAATCTATACAATCATAGGTTGTGAAGTGGCATGTAGGCAGCTCTCGACATCTACCCAAGTGCCCAAGTTAAAAACGATCCGAGCGCAGTTATTGCCTATAAAGCCTTTGTGCCTATGTTTACGCCGTAATCTTTTTTAATCTCCAGAATGATCTCCAGCTTTTTACAAAGTGAAAAGCAGTGGGAGGTTCTAATATTCATAATAAAAAATAGTAAAATAAATACCTAGTTTTCAGAAAAATATTTGTAATTTCTATTTTTAGAAGCTCCTGAAAAATATTTTAATATTAAGCTCTACAAAAATTGTGAGAGAAAATCCATCGATGCATAAATCTACTTTCTAAAACGTCTACTTGAACCTTATTCGATCCATTTAAAAATTGTGGAACATTTATTTGTACTGTAAAATCGAAGGAATAGATACAACAAAATCATGCTGTAATTTAAAAAAAACTTGATAGGAAACTAAAGTTTAATTTAATTTTACACTTCTATTCTAAAGCTTCTTCTTCTTCTTCTAAAGAAATAAAACACTTTTTATGGATTTAATTTACATTGCCTACGCAGAGAAATAGGTGCAAACACCAATATCAACTATTTTATTTAATGAGCTAGGAACACTTTTATCCATACCTAACTTGGAAAAAAGTAGAGTTACTGTTGTAATACTATTCTACTCTGAAGAAGCGCTCATGGCGGAACTTGACAGACTGATCGTACTCGATCATGTTTGTTAAGCAACACTCGGTCCGGCCAGGTATCGGATGGGTGACGTGCTTCGGAGGGCACGTTAAAACGTTGGTCCCGGCTGTTGTCATCTGATAACAGTCGTTAAGCCAAATTAGATAAACTCTTGATAAACTCTAACACCAGAGGTGGCCACTATTCCTCATTCATACTCATACTCGTCTTAGTAGAGTATTCATATGTTTATTGCTTTGACCATAATGTGTAAGCTATTCGATAAGAAGAAGATTCTACTGTGAAAAGAATAACTTTTCAAAATCTAACCAAACCAATGATAAAACACTAAAAACAGGCAACTGCCCAATAAATATATTCGTTATTGTAATGACATAATTTAAAAAAAACTTTTATTTTGTAACACAAAGTGCCTATGCCTATATCAGATGTAAAACGGACAAGGCTTAATTTACAATATCGACTGTTACTACGATTTACACAGGTCGCACAAATCGTGACGTCATTATAAAGGCTTTTTATACTCTCAACGTTTTATTTACTCTCTTTACAAAGTAAAGTGAGTGCTTTTCACCCGCAAGCTTTTTTTTTAGAATACTGCAATATGGGTTTCAAATTAAAAGGCTTATTACTTATAAGTATTTCAAAAAGGTATATCATGACCGTAATATATAATAACTAAAAAGAGATAAATAAAAAAATAAATTTAAAACATTAAAAAACCCGCCTGCATAAAAAGACAAGTCGACTGAAAAGATGGAAACAAGATTAAATAAATATTAAAGGCAACATGTCATAATAACATGCAGTCGGAGGCATATAATTCAATCATTCATAATGTCACTTTCTTTATGCATGCCTCCGACTGCATGTTATTATGACATGTTGCCTTTAATATTTATTTAATCTTGTTTCCATCTTTTCAGTCGACTTGTCTTTTTATGCAGGCGGGTTTTTTAATTTGGTATATTACTCGATTACCTACTCGTAGGCGGCTGGATCGATTTAGAAGATTTTATTCTGGTTAGTTTGAAAGAGTATAACTTCAAAAAACATAAAATTAAACGAGGCCTTCTTTAGCTAGTACATAAATAAGCCCTTTCTGCATAAATTTAGCTAGTACATAAGCAAGGCCTTCTTGCTTAAAAGCTATTTAATACATAAACGGGGCCTTTTTGCGTAAAATTAGCTAGTACATAAGCGAGGCCTTCTTGCATAAAAGCTATTTAATACATAAACAAGGCCTTTTTGCGTAAATTTAGCTAGTATATAAACGAGAATTTCTTGTATGAAATTAGATAAAAATAAACAAGGCCTTGTATGAACATAGCAAGCACATAAACGAGATCTTCTTGTATGAAAATAGCTAGTATATAAACGTGGCCTATTTGCATTTTAGCTAGTACATAAACGAAGCTTTCTTGTACAAATTTAGCTAGTACATAAACGAGACCTTCTTTTATGAAATTAGCTAGAAATAAACAAGGCCTTCTTGTATGAAATTAGCTAGAAAAAAACGAGGTCTTCTTGTATGAAATTAGCTAGAAATAAACGAGGCCTTCTTTTATGAATATAGCTAGAAATAAACGAATCCTTCTTGTTTGAAATTAGCTAGAAATAAACGAGGCCTTCTTGTATAAAGTGAGCTAGAAATAAACGAGGCCTTGTATAAAATTAGCTAGAAATAAACGAGGCCTTCTTGTATGAAATTAGTTAAAAATAAACAAGGACTTCTTGTATGAAATTAGCTATAAATAAACGAATCCTTCTAGTATGAAATTAGCTAGAAATAAACGAGGCCTTCTTGTATGAAATTAGCTAGAAATAAACGAGGCCTTTTTGTATGAATTTAGCTAGAAATAAAGCAATAATTCTTGTATGAAATAAGCTAGAAATAAACGAGGCCTTCTTGTATGAAATTAGCTATTAATAAACGAGGCCTTCTTGTATGATTATAGCTAGTACATAAACGAGATCTTCTTGTATGAAAATAGCAAACTGAGTTGTGAGATTTCATATTTAACTTTAATTAAAATGTATATTTTTACTATGAATTTGTATATATAAGCTTTAATAAATGTAGTCAATTTATTAAGACCAAAATCTATGTCTTTGAAATTTCATTATTTTGCTTAGATTGAGCTAGAAACTGTGTGTTTAACACGTTTCTTTCCTTAGATTCCTACAATTAAAGAATGAAAGAAGCTATTTAACCATGTTTTACTAGTAACCTTTAATTGGCATTTCAAATTAGGTAGGCCTTACTTGTATCAAGTACTTTACTAAGCAGAAAATCTACATCTAACCTTAAGGTCTTGAAAATAATGAGAATTTAATATGTGGGTTTCAACATGTTTATAAAAGCTGATAAAAATAGGGGTGTATTTGTCGGTTAAATGGTTTTCTAAATGCGAGATTATTTCTTACGGCCTTTGTATGTATTTAGTTGACACATAAATAATTTCATTCTTAGTTTACTTCACACATACCTGTTTTAAAGAACATTAAAATTAAATTAGAGCTCTATGATTGGTTCGTTTGTTTTACGTATTACATGTGATTGGTAGTTTGGATGCTGTGCGTCCGCGGGCACTGTTAAGCCCGCGCACAGCATCCAAACTACTACTTACATACGGGTGTAAGTTTAATGGCAAAACCAAATAGTGAAGTGGTACAACTTATACCTTATAGGTACCTACAATTATGTCATTTTGTTATACTCCAAATACCTTTAACATAATCTGTAATTTCTTTAGTAAAAAACCGAAATTCGGAGACAAATCCTCTTAAATGAATTCAATCTAAAAAAACCTTCTCTAACAAAAACAACATAGGCGAACGAAATTAAGAAGAAAATTATCGTTTCGTCAGAAAATGAATGGTAGGCATAAAATAGTTTTTTAATATTTTGAAGAAGTATTATTCCATTTTTATAAAAAGGGTCGATCTTTATCGAAATTTAGGTTCTATGTAATCAAGTGTTGCTTTGCAGTCTTCTTTTAAAACACACGAACGAAACATTGAAACGTAATCAACTTACGATCTCCGTACATGGACACTATATAATACTATTATAGCATCAGCTATCGACGATTTAGCTACTTTTCAGAAGCTATGTGCAACGACTGAACGCTATACCCCGCTCGTTTGAGTGGCGTTCGCTGCTTCTTATAAAATCAATACAAGTTGCACAATAGCGTTTCTCATCTGCGATCGAACGCTATTAGTCGCCAAAAAGCAATCCAACATCCCTGTCCGGTTCACATTCAATTCAGTCCAGTTCTAGACTATTAGATCTCATTAGAATACCTATTCCAGGGCTGGGTCGCGCGACTCACTTACTCGCATCTCACTTCGAACCTCACTTCACTTCGAGGAAATTTTAAATCATAAATGAGATAATGTTAGGCTGTTTTTTTAATCACAAAAGATTTTAGTTAGCTACGGTAGCTACCTAAAACCTTTTGCAATCGGTAAAATAGCTTATATTCAGCTAATTTCTAATAACAAATTCACGCGAAGTGAAGTGAGATGCGAGTTCGGTTACAGGATCGACAGGCTGGACTCGAATGCTTATTGAAACAATGTGACATGAACGCAGACAATTGCCAAAACCCGATGCAATTACAAAAAACGCTCATCGCCGAGACTAAAAGTATCGTGTCTGCTGATGCTGTGGTTGTTAATATTCATTTCCAACAAAACATATTTATTTGAGTGTGAAATTTAAAGGATTCGAGGCGCAGATGGTGTCACATCACTTTTGGTGATTCATCGCACCCGCGACTGACAAGACGAATGTTGTTTGTTGTTCCCTCATCGTCGAAAACAACCATCCGAGTTTTTCCCAGTAAAATGTTTTAATTTATCTCTATCACCGCAAATGTGAGTGTGATTAGACATTCTGAAAGGCATTTTCAGGAAAGCTTTTGAGAAAATCTCTTCGGTGACTAATTGCTAAAGAGGTTGATAAAATGTTATAGCCAACTTTTATGTAGAAGGGTAGGTACTCATTATTATATTATGGTAGAAGTGTAAAATCTAATAAATATGTTAAAGGATTTTAACATATTTACTCACTGATATTAATTATTATCTAATCTTTGCCTCTCCATAATGTTGTTATACTAACTATTACATTTGTGAGCAGTAGTGTACGTATAGTACAAAGTTTTTGTAATAACCCTTAAGATCTGAAATCAAAATCACAAAACATGATTGGTTAGGTTTATTTCGTACTTTTGCATTAACAGCATTCGTTCGAGGTTTTAGTAAGATGATTTCAAGAACTGAACTATTGATTCATATCAGAGATGTAAGCGAAAAAAAAAACATTACTATTTCAAGAGATATCAGAATAACGCAATTTAAAGACTTCCATTCTCATACTCATTTAAATTGTGACCAATAAAAAATCTTTCGTTTGGAAATTGTCCAGAGAATATAATGCAGGGTGAAATAAAAATATTTCAGTGTTAATCTGAACGTTGTGAAAGCTTAGGCATGCCCTATAAATTTTGTTTAACATAGGCTGACCTTTTATTTTTGAGGCAAAATAAAACCTTAGATTTACCAAATTTCGGGACGACGAAAGCTTTTAATCTCTTCGAAAAAATACTCCGTTTATGCAAAATTATGTGCGTAGGTATTTTGACGTACGCTTTTAATTTGTGTTTGTCTTTGAAATACCAAAGAGTAGCAGACAAATAATAAAATCACAATTCAATTCCATTGCGTGTTACAATGACAGAAATAGCAGTAGTTTAAGCCAACCAAGCCATTAAGCATAATTTCTCAAGATGTCTTATAAAGTAGGTATTCAATAAAAATTGCTTCATTTCCGCCAATAATAAAATTTTACAAGTGCTTTTCGCACCAAAGGACGTTTTCAAAGCCCAAAGATTTTTCGTAAAAAGAGATCTCATTCAAAACGGAATGGAGATAAAAATGCAAAAAATCTAAATAAACGAAACATCACAGACGTGGAATTTCCATTATCTTTTCACTATCAACAAATGTTGTTTAAATCAAAAACAAAATACCCTTTGTGAGCAATTTTGAAATGTGACGATCGTCCAGAATGCTCGTTACCCGATAAAGGGTTTTCATCAAAGTTCGTTTCGGGGGACATATCGTTTGGACAATGCCCACTAACAATGCTATTTCCCACTGTGCATGGCTCAGGGCTGGCACACGTAGTTTTAAACGGATTCGTCCCTCGTTCCAGTTTGGGAACAGGGGATTTGCGGTTCGTTTAATGATATGTGGAGGGTTTAAAGGTAATTATAATGTTGAATATAAGATAGATATCTCTGCCTGTTGTTAAATGAATATGACTGAATAAAACAAAGAAATTAAAGATAATTTTGAAAGTATTTTTATATAGACCTACATAAGTAACTAACATACGTAATAAATTCAAAAATGGAGAAATAAGAATTTCCTTTTAACATTTGCGACACAAGAAGTCGCTTGTTGTTACAATAGTTCTTGATGATTTCTATTCCTACAAACTTACATATTACAGGAATGCAAAGCTACAGAAAAGTTAAAAAATATCATTTTACTTATAGCTTGAACGCATTACATTTTAACAACAATTATAAAGTACTTAATTGAAATGTAAAGGTATATTTTATTTTCCCGGCAACAATAGAAGAGGTCTAGCAGTAACTTTCAAATAAGTAATAGACCCAATAAAGACTCATAATTATGCAATAATCACGTCTAGCGTCTCTATCTTAGAGTCTCTATTATGTAATTTAATAAGTCTATGCTATTATGTTAGTCTTGGTAAGCGATATCTGCTTATCTTAGTACTTTTTTTTTATGCCGATGAAAATGCATTTACGCATCCCCCTCCTGCAGGTGAGCAGGAGGTTCGTATGTGGGGCTCGCCAGGAGGGAACCGCAACATTTAACAACATTGCAGTCCCCTCCACGACCGCCTCCCGTGATCCGGGAGGGGGGATATACCCACTGAAAACACCGGCACTTGCCCTCTCGCCACCGGTTGGTCTCTGGGGGACCGTTGTGGCAATCACCCCTGCGCTTATCTTAGTACCTAGGGCCAATATAATAGATCACATTTTTGACACTTCGTCAAAATTCAACAACGGCGGGCACGCAATATTTATTTTTTCAGACACAACAGTATCGTAATAAATAACACAGAAAACCTACGTAATGTAATAATCACAAAACTCTATTTCCTTTGACAAATAACACTAAAGACCGGCAGATGTCAAATGTGATCTATAAAAAATTGGCTCTACTTAAAGCTTATCGAATAAACAACGGTCTCTTACCATTATTCGATTTGTATAAAAATAATAAAACAGTAGAAAAATGTTACAGAATTTTCGGTTGCGTGATAAAATAAAAAAAATATAAGTATTGGACTTCACAAATGTACAAAAGTAACAGCAGAATGGAGATCATACCTTTGCCACCACTTGCCACAACCACAACATGGTATTAAAAAAAAAGTTGCAACACAAAATGTGATAACTTTGTTTTAATAGGAACGTTTAAATTTTCAACCGAAAATTCTGAAACTTTTTCTATCAGGTACTAAGAGAGCTTATTCCTACCCTACCGATAAAAAAAATATTCAGCCAATTTGATTTTTTCGGACATTCCCCATTATGTATTGTGAGTAACTTTTAACCAAAGAAAAGTTATAAAAAAAATATTAAAAGTATTTCAACCCTATCGACATGTTTTTCTAGGAATGACAACTAATATTGTCCCCATCGTCGAACAATAGATTTATAGCCAGAAAATTCAATAAAAATGCATTTTGGAATAGCACTGTTGTGCGTCATCACGTGAAACAAAATGTTGCGTGCAATTTGTTATTGACTCTCGCATATCAAATTGGTAGCAATCTAGAGAAGACTTTAAAAATCTAATTTTGATGATTTAATGTAACTAATAAGTTTATGAAAACTATTGCTTGGATGAAAAATAATGTAAGTACTTACTTAAGTTATTTTTTATGTTAATTATACCTAAAGCTTTGGTACAAATACAAATAAATCTTCAAAACAAACGGAAAATAAAGGAGAACAAAGCCTGTGTCCTCGTTTTGTTAAGTTAACGCGATTAAGTTAACTTAGCTATGTACACGCGTTTCTTTGTTTTTAGTTATCCCTCAATAATATAATTACATAACAACATAAATGGTCAAAAGAGGAGAATAACAAAAAAACATAATATTAAAAATAATTCTCAATAGCACAATATTCGATAACATAATGTATAGAGTTTAAAAACATTTAATACGATTCTTAAAATATGTCTGCACTGCAATGCTAAATTTGATTTTATATTTAAGGAGTTTTTCTTTGAAAACTCAGCACTAATTATCGCAAAGCGTAGATCAACTTGAAAAGGTATCCATAACACTGAGGTTTTACATTGCACAAAGAGAAAAAACAATTCAATCACAAATGAAAAAGTACAAAGAATCGAAACACAAAGGCACAGAAATTAAGTGGTACCTATAATACAGCCATCAACACCTAAAAAGTTTTATTTGAAAATCAACCTTATGCCTGTATGTAATAAAAATATTTTTCCGTCAAAAATAACCCAACTTCGTATTGCGCATCGTATTTTCTCTAAGGGAACTCCTCAAGCCCCTTGGGATAGTTCGTCACCTTGTGTTGTGAAAGATAACACATAAAATTACGTTCTTCCGTAAGGATTCTTAAGCCGAATAAACCTGATGTAAATACATAAATCATGCTTTAAAAGGAGACCTCTTGTTTTAGGATTCAGAAAAGGTGGGAAGGAAGTTATTTTTACGGGTTTAACAAAGTGTCGTCGTTGTTCCATAGAATGTGTGATTACATTTAACTTAGTATTACTAAATAATCTGTAATGTAATAATACTTTGATCAGCATTTACGTAATTTGTAATGTAGGTAGGTACGAGTATTAAAATAGGGATGTTGACTATTTTTTTTATTTTATGTTACATAAATTACCTCTCAAAAAATAAACATTGGAAAGAATTAATTCGCTAGCATGAAAACTGCCCGAGATATCACAGTGTGAAATGCACACAAATGGACTCGATCAAAAACGCTCCATACTAATGGCTTCCACGTTATGACGTCACGCCTTGCAAGTTTGTATGCAACGCATAGGAAATTTGTTCAGCAGCTATATTAAATATTGTGTTTATCAAAATGGTTTCTTCGACAAATTTGCTATACATTTTACGGACTAATTAAAGGTATCATTTATATTTTAATAAATTTTATACTTTTTAAATGGACTTGTCCACCCAACTTTGAAGGGTCATAAAACAATATATAAAACCAAGAGGTATACAAGCTACTCTAAAAGTTTAATATGTTTACGATTTTTATTAGTATTTCGTTATTTTATTCATTAGTCAACATCCCTATTGTATGGGTTAGGAAAAGTTTAAAACTTTCAATTGATTGATTCGTGTAGATACCTATCGCTCGTGATTGCGATCGCTTTTTACTTCACTTCTCATTTATTTATTATTAATTGTATAAAAACCTTTCAGTTGGAACTAAAGTGCAAGCTTTGAAAGTTGAAAGGAAAACTTTTTTTTTATATTTGACAACATCACAAACATTGCTCCGATTCCAAAGTAAGTAGCTCAAGCACTTGTGTTATGGAAATCAGAAACAACGGTGGAACTACAAACACCCAGGTGAGCCAATATAAAAAAGTTTACTAAATTGACCCAGCCGGGTATTGAACCTAGGACGACGACCTAGGAAATAGCGACGCCTTGAAAACCGGCGTACAAACCTCTCAACCACGGAGCTCGTCAAAGTTAATTGATGAAAACCCAGAAAACCACTTCCAAAGTTTGATAGGCCATTAAAATACTAACTCAAACAATTCAGTAACAAACTTCTCCCATACATCACTGTCGTTCACTCATTGGACTAGTGAGAAGTGAGAACGTTGGTATACAGAATGTCCCAAAACTTTGCCACATGGAGGGTTACCCACTTAGGTTCGCGAACCTCCGCGCTCTGCGAACCTGCAACAGTGTGCTAAAGTGCGTACGTGTGCGAACCTCGGTGCGCGCTCCGCATTTTGCGATCTGATGCGAACGAAAACATAGGGGAAGCGAGTAGAAGTTCGCAGTAGCGTCCACAATAGTCCACATTCAGCGAACCTGCAACATAGGTTCGCGGAGCATGTGGTTCTCGAACCTATTTAAGTACCCACTTAAATAGGTTCCTAACCTAACCTAACCTAACCCACCCACCCTTAAATATTGTAGATACTTCATATAATAATATACCTAACTGAAAGATTTTTTCATGATTTTTTTAAATCGCGTACGATACTATACAATTTAATTATTAAAAAAGATGTTAAATTTCATAGTCTTCCTTTTAAATAATATTCCTTAAAAAAATATGTTTTTTTTTTAATTTGGTGGGTTCGATTCCTAGTTCTTTAAGGCAGGCGATTTTTCAAATATCTTTGAATGCAGTTCCAATCATTTTTAAACTGAAATTGAAGTCTTCTTGCGGTAAAATTTCATACCTTCAATATTTAAGATACTTTTCTTCTTTACTGTGAAAAGTTTTGGGACACTCTGTATAATTAAGATAATATTAGCAAAAGTTTGTGAAATTACTCACAATGAAAACAATATTCATTCCTTACGTCCTAATAATCGTTGATTATTCTTTTACATTATGTCATTATCTATTTTTTTACAAAGTAAATGACGGAATTCGAATACGACCAGCCAGAGTTGAACCTCTACGCTTGGTATTTTATGGTGCTGTCACTGTTTTAAAGTTACCTCCTAAGCAATTCTGTAATAATCTAATATTATTTCAGTAAATGGTGGTACAGAAGATCAAACGCTGTTCTGGATAGGTACATACGTGGGCAGACCTTAAAGGAGTTCACAGCTCGGTAAGTATGTCATTTAATATATTTACTTATACTGTGGCTCTGTGAGATGTAGACCTCGCGTTTGTGTCATTTTTTAACAATTTTCAAAATGGCCGAAATATGTTTTTTACGCTCTCACAACCCCCATTTCTCCGCCATTTTGAAAAATTACGAAAAACGGAAATGACAAAAAAACATATTATAAGCACAGAATATATAATAGTACTAACGTAGAAAATGCTCGCTTTCAGAAACGCGACAGCGTCTATCGGCTAAAAACATTGAAGTTCATTTTAACTGTAATTTGATAGATGGATGTGATACATTGCTTCTTCATTTTGGCACAAATAAAAAATTACCACATATAAGTAGCAGTGTATCACATCCATCTGTCAAATTACAGTTAACATATGAACTTCATTTTTTTTAACTGATAGACCCGCTGTAGAAGAGAACAGCGGCACAGTACATATAAACTTATATAATATGTACTGTGACAGCGGACACCCGAACATACAAAAGCATTTTTGCCCTATAGTATTGCTTTCTCTGTGTTTTGCCCAAGCAGAGGCGGATACGCTTCGCTTCGCGCTCTCTCGGTTAATTAAAGTTAAGTAACGATTTAATATTTCTTAGTATGTTATCACTAAGTTTTGGATACGATAGAACTAACATAATTCGTTAGATACAGAAGTATTTAAAAATAGTAAAAGTTACTGAAACGTTCGTAAATTAAAAACCAACAAAAACAAAAGTTTTGTTGCAATTGGTTAAAATAAAAAAAATCTCCATAACATATATCTCATATAACATTATGATAAAACAAAATGCTTATAATATTGCAATTAAAAGTCTGGCACTGTTTTCACGCTTGATTCTCCTGAGGCAAACCGAAAAAGGCAATTTTTGTTTGCGATATTCGAATGAGTTATGAAATTACCACGTTTTCAATGGTAATAATAAATACAACCTACAACTATAAAATAAAACCTACCTAATCATAAATTGTGTCATTACAAAGTTTTTACCTACAGATTGACAAAACGTGGACAAAACACAGAAATGTTCGATGTTCATTCAGTAATTAGCCATCATATTGTTCAATTAAGCAAAGTACAGCAATTAAGCAACAGTGACAGGTAGAAAATTAAATACCTACATAGTTTTGTGAATTATACAATTATTATCTTCGTGTCAAAGATTGATAAAAAATTCAAGATGGAAGCGAACAAAATGGTATTTATTATAAAATTGCTTATACAATTCTCCTTACATTACACGATTGGTTTAATTTTCATAGGTCCTAAATTAATTAATAATAATTATGGAAGATTTATAATATAAAACATCACAATAATGAATTTTTCCCTAGACACGTTTCTTTCAAAAGTAAATTTTATGCACGTATGTATTTTGTTTTTGTGGTTATACCACTATTATTTATTCTGTGGTCATACGGGGCGATCAATTATGCAAATACACAAATTGAAGTGGATTCAATTTATTTTACTCAATCCTCTTGCATTTACCATATTTGATTAAAATAAAATATGCGTGGGTGTTTCTGTACACTAGGTAGGTAAATATTTTTGTGTAGGATCTTCGATCAGATAACATCGAAGTGTAGGATCAAAACAACACTTTTTTCGACTCTGAATGAGACAGTTTTTTAGGGTTCCGTAGTTAAGTCAACAAGGAACCCTTATTAGTTTTGTCATATCCGTCTGTCCGTCCGTCCGCCCGTCTATCCGCGGCTAAGCTCACAGGCCCTATGCTCTAGAAAGCTGTAATTTAGCATGAATGTGTATTTATTTTATTTTATTTACATGGCACAATAACAGACAACATACAAAAAATCATAAAAAAGACAAACTTCCATACAATATGTGCATGTCTGCGCCCTCATTTCTAAATATATTACTATCTATCTGACACACAATTTTACAAAAAAATACAAATTAATTAAAGACAAAGTAGCAATAAAAAATAGGATTTAATTACAATAGGGATGTTGACTATTTTTTTTATTTTATGTTACATAAATTACCTCTCAAAAAAAGAAACATTGGTAAAAGAATTAATTCGCTAGCATGAAAACTGCCCGAGATATCACAGTGTGAAATGCACACAAATGGACTCGATCAAAAACGCTCCATACTAATGGCTTGCACGTTATGACGTCGCGCCGTGCTAGTTTGTATGCAACGCGTAGGAAATTTGTTCGGCAGCTATATTAAATATTGTGTTTATCAAAATAGTTTCTTAGACAAATTTGCTATACATTTTACGGACTAATTAAAGGTATTATTTATTTTAATAAATTTTATACTTTTTAAATGGACTTGTCCACCCAACTTTGAAGGGTCATAAAACAAATAATATGCAATATATAAAACCAAAAGGTATACAAGCTACTCTAAAAGTTTAATATGTTTACGATTTTTATTAGTATTGCGTTATTTTATTCATTAGTCAACATCCCTATTAAAGAGCTAGATTATAATGTAAATAGGGTTCTTTTAAAAGACTTTTTAAAGACATAGCGCGGTTTTATTGAAAGTAATTTGGTAATTAGTTGGTATTTGGTTTGATTGATCCCGATGAATGTGTATATTAATTACGCCAATAAAGTGGTAGAATAAAATCTCAAAAAAAAATTTTTTTAAGTAAAATCTCACCAATCTCATAGTTGGGTTGATAAAACACTTTTTGATTCAAGGATCCGTTTAAATTGCAAAATTTTGTTAGAGTCAAAGGTCCCCCCCTCCCCCTCTGCCCTTTAAGTATGCTAGTAATGTAACACAGGAAATAAATATAAGTTTTAGCCATATAAGGTAACTGCGGAACTCTATACTGCTCGTGACCCGACACGCACTTGACCAGTTTTTTCTTCTTCATTTATTTTCATGCGTATGTTTTATTTTCATGTTTGAATTATAAACATGAAACAATGCTAAAAAAAGGTAAGGTCAAAACTATTCTATTATTTTTTTGAAATAAAGATAGAAATGCGATTATTTTAATATTATCCACTTAGTATTATTCTCTTAGAGGAGCTCGGTGGCGTAGTGGTTTAGTTAGCGCCTGGCCCAGCGATTGCTGAAGTTAAGCAACGTTCGCAAGGGTCGGTCATGGGATGGGTGACCAAAATTTTTTTATCTCGTGCTCCTCCGTGCTTCGGAAGGCACGTTAAGCCGTTGGTCCCGGCAGCATTTCCAGTCCTTGGTGGGTGTTAACCACCCACCAATCCGCATTGGGCCCGCGTGGTGGGTTATGGCCCAAGGAAGGCCTGTGCCCCAGCAGTGGGGACATCAAAAAAATGGCTGATGGACAGTATTATTCTCATATAAAAAATAGTTACCATAAACAATTATTTTAACAAGAAAAATATTATTACAAGCAAGAACATCTTGGTAAATTATCACAAAAGTCACGCAATGCCTAATTACGAGTACTAATGGAATTTGCCCTAACATCCTAAACAAATACGAATTAATGTGAGCAAAAAGGGGTAAATCAGTCTGTTTAATTAAAATAGTCCTTTTACATTTAATTTTACAGTATAACAAATCTTTAATTAAGAAGAATTAAACAGAAATATATATTTGAACATCGCAGAACCTGCAAAATTTAAAAAAAAGTTGGATATTCCATATCTGACATTTTCTTACAGCTGCAACCGAACGCTAACTAAGATAACTTATGCCAATGGCTTTTAAGATAAAATAAGTCCAAGCTTCCGTGCTTCGGAAGGCACGTTAAGCCGTTGGTCCCGGCTGCATTTGCAGTCGTTGATACCTACCAATCCGCATTGGGCCCGCGTGGTGGGGTATGGATGGCCCATCCTCCTTATCCACCCATAAGGGAGGCCTGTGCCCCAGCAGTAGGGGGACATTAAAAATGGCTGATATAGGAAGTCTCAGGCGTCTCATCATCTCAGCTAAGTAAATGATTATTAATCATTGCCAACAAGGGAACAGTTACCATCAATTATTGTTTATTGAACGTAACAGAAACCAAAAAAAACAGGTAGGTACCTATGTAATGTTTTAAATAAATAAGATTTCATTACATATTAACACGGACGTAGCTATATCTTTGACAAGGGGGGATCCCCAAAGTAAAAAAAACAGAGCTTTAATGCCAATTAAATCTATCATTTACAAATTAAACATTGCCTGCGACTATAACACGCAAGTCTCAATAGTCGCGGGTAATCTGTCTATAGGTAAGTTTGTACATAATAATATATAATAATAAAGCTAAGAAAAGTTGTGTCTGTACAAAGGACATATTTTGAAAATAAGCGGTTGGGGTGTTTAATAATAACCAGTAGAACCCATTTCTAACATTTTTGGAATTTTTGTTTGTTTATCTGTTTGTCTGTATGTTTTTGCGCTAATAATGTAAAAAGCGCATACTAATACAAATATACTGTGTATCTTGCAGAACAATCAAATCTTTATTTCATTACAATCGGTTCACTGAATCAAAAGATATACGAATTTTAAGTTTACGATGAATTCGTGGTTCCGGGGAATTATACTGTTTATTAGAACGACCGACCAGCTATGCAATTCTCTAAGAGATTCGGCGTAGAGTTCAGCGGTGCGGCAAAGTCGTGATACAATTTGGTATTCCCTTAAAATTGTTTGACAACTCCTGGCGACACCAGCGCTCCCACTTCGAGAACGATGCGAGTCGGAACTAACAGTTTGACATTTTTCCATACAATTTGGTATTCAGCAAAAAAAAACAGAGTCGAGCTCGCCTCACGGCCCGAGTGCTATTCTCCGTATATAGTAGCGCTCTAAAGTGGGTACAGCGCGCGGCGTCAAGTGGAACTATTCAAAGACGAGCATTTTCACAACTTTGACATTTCTTAATAGATTTTGGTATTCACAAACCAAAAATAGCGTCGCGCCCGTCTGCGCTGTCAGCCTCGTCCTCGCTTTTAAGTGTCAAATCCAAAAGCTACTAATTTTATGCTGAATTTGCATTGAATTGTGCAAAAAGTTCATGTTTTCTTTGTAATCTGGTGTATCCGCATCTGGCACAGTATAATGGTCAATGGCTAAAAGTTTTCTACAGTCGGCGAGGTGCATATAATTTTTTTTGTTGGACAAGTAAGATGGATATGAAAGGGAGGGGGGGTCCGGACCCCCCCCCCTTATATACGTCCGTGCATATTAATAAGATACTATTTGTACTATTTGATCATAATTAAATATTGTAACTTTGCTTGAGGAACATAGGTACTCAATTTTTTATACAAATTATCTTAATTTCTCCAATTTGTGAATCATTTGGAATAGGTACAAAGGAAATCCGGCGAGAGCCATTAGTGAGCCGTAATTCGTTACGAGAGCGATTAAAAGTTTTTATTTGACACTTACTAGATTCCTTTAAAAATGTCTGGATTAAAACGCTTGGCCCTTGAATATTAAATCGTGTGTAGGCTCTGTGAAGTAGATTTATGCTTTTCATTTCATTCTAGTCCACTGCAAAATGTAGGCTTTTCCTTGTTTATTTATTTATTGCAAAAAAATCACCAACAACATATCATTACATATTACAATAAACATACAAAAGGCCTGTACTAAAAGATATGCCTTTACAGGTAAATACAGCTTTTCGAAGAGAAAAAATAAAATAGTTAAGTTTACCAGTAAGTTATAAAAAGTTAGTTTAGTTTAGGATGTATTTAAGCACACATTACAATAAGTAAGTATGAGTTTAAATTAAGCATTGTTCCGCCATAACCTACACGCCAGTGGGTGAGGCGTGAAATTATTATTATTATTATTATTTATTTATTATTAAAAAGTAATGTACACAAAGTTTGCAACTTGTCTCGCAAAACCTAACATCAGGTTTGTCTGCGAGTACATAAATTAATCTAATTTAAGTTGGTAGGTATTATATAAAATTAACAAAATTAACATTAAACATATTATTATACTCATACTTAAGGTATCACAAAGTTATGAAGGTAAGCCGTTCTACAAAAACGTTATGCTAGTAATAATAATAAAAAAAAAGTTTATTGTTCACTCGATTTACAAGTTTAAACATTAGCCTATAAACAGGTTCAAAAATAATGTAAATCTGATGATATTACCCTTAGCACTAGTACAGTGGTCCGAAAAGGTTACCGTTTGCCTTTGTGATATAGTTATTAATTACGACATTTTAGATAATAAAATATACCACGAGTGACTGTACCATAACAGCTTAAAAAAATAACGAGCGGAAAAACATTAATAGAGTAATTTTGTATGGGAAATTTGTACAGCGCCGTCTACCGCCGAAAAGGGAAATGAGATTTCCCATAGAGAATTACTCTATCGAGTATACGTGACCACGGGTCGGCCGGGTACTTTACGCGTGTTTTTTTCTTGATATCTTTCCGTGCTAAGGGTTCTGTCTCCCTAGCACACACGCACATAAAAAAAATATCTTCGGCGGTATAATAGCACTGTAAACATTTCGCACACAAAACGATACGGGAGACGGGTTATACGTCATTGAAAAGAATATCCGTCAAGGCCCAATGTCACAGAACATTAAATTTAAATCCAATATTTATTTAATTTACAATAAGGCAAAATATTGCCTGGCAAAATATTTGATCTCTGGGTGCCTGGAGGCACCCGCGATGCTTGACGGTATAAATTTCTCGCCGGTGCCTGGGGGAACCCGTGGAGCTCAATAGGTTAATTTATTAATTCAAAATACATTCATTCATTTAAAATACTAATAATAAAATAATAAATATTTAGTTGGAACTTCTTTTGAAACTAAAATCATTGCTTTAGTTGCTAAAAACTTTACAAGAACAAAACAAACCTGTGATGTCAGTCAGTAGTATAAATTACCTTATACCATACGATACTTAATACCACTATCATTTTTCATCTGCAAAAATAACTTTGTTTTTCACAGTGTTGGTATGAATGACAAAGTTATATTTGCGGTTTTTGAAAATGTGATATATCTCAAAAACTGATTGCTATATTTCGTTCAAAGTTTTTATTAGGATCTATAGCATATTTTTTTTTTAGATTTTTCCATTTCTTATTTCAAAAGTTAGACACATTTTACCACTTTCTCAGTGTATATCTTTCAAACGGTTGACTTTGAAAAAAAATTGTCTTAGAAACCTCAATGTCATTTTTAAATACTTATCTATTGACACCCCGCACGTATTAGTTTGAAGTAATTTTTTTTTTCAGTTTCGGCTTCATGTATGGGGACCAACCGTATTTTTTTGTGTTAAAATCGTTAAGCAGTTAACAGAATACATCTACCTACTAAGTTTCAACTGTGTAATCCTAATACTTTCGGAATAAAATGGCTGTGACATACGGACGGACAGACAGACATGACGAATCTATAAGAATTCCGTTTTTTGCCATTTTGACTACGGAACCCTAAAAAGACAACCAAAATATGTTTGCATAACTTTGTCCCAGTAAAACATTTTACTTTGTCATTTGTAAATTGTTAGAGGCTTTTGAGTTGATCCCAGACATGTTTTTATTAAATTATTTGTTTTTTTTTGCCTCATAACTTACAGCGGTACAGCGACTATCTCATTAATCTGACCAAAAAGTGGCAACAAAATGTTGGCCGGAATCGACTTTTTATAAAAGTTACTAATGTCTTTATCCAAGGGGGAGCTATTTGAGAGTTGGTATGCTGAAAAATTTGATTTCTGTGGAAAGGGCCTTTTAAAAACATCCCCTGGGAGGGTCGATGCTCACTGACTGTTGCTTTTTAGAACTCAATGTTGACTTAAGCGTAATTAAAAATTAAGAAATACGAAATCTAAAAAGGTTTGCTTTGTTTCACGTAGTTTAAATAATGTAGGTTAGTCTAACGAGCAGCTGCTATACTTACGACTATTGTGAGACGTGTTATACCTACCATATGCTAATAAACTTAATTTTTAAAGTTCAAAATTTATTAAAAAAAACTCTTGTTCTTATAGTATATTTTTCGTACTGCTAGACGAATGCTAAGACAGAATAATTTTTAGTAGGTAAGTACTCCAAATTACGGACTGTGCAAATATATTTTGATTGCAATTTCGCTAGAATACTAATTTAAGCTCTCATACAGTAGATAACTAACGTCATATATTTTTTATAACTATCTACATGTTGTTAATTATACTAAAAGCTGGTATAATAACACTGACATCAAATGTTTATTTCATTAAATCTGTTTTATCGTTATTAGTTGTTGAACAAATAGATTCACAATTACCATAATCAATATTAATAATGAGTTTATGATAAATGTCAACTGTGTTACGTTAAAAGTAGGTGCACATTGGACCGCGCGAACGGACCACACTCTGTTTACACTGGCGTCCCCTTGTGTCAATTTACACAAACTGGGCGCTCCCTCTAACGAATAAACAGCCAGTTTACATCGATCGAAATTAATTGACTAATTAACGAAATGTAAAACAGGCTCTTTTGAGTAGGTATAAGATTCCTCACATACTGCGTAGGTAGATCAAAGACGTGATAATGGGTGACAAACATTTGATGATGTATGCCAGAATGTAATCAAAGTCGCTTTAACTTTTTAACTTTAACTTCTAGTTACTACGTTAATTGTTAATAAAAAAAACCCATCATGAAAAACCTCTTTAAATGGACTTGTTTCTTTTGGCAATTACTTCTTCAAACCGTGATCAAACTAGAGCATAGATGTATAGTTACACAATGGTTACCCTCTGTCAAACTATTTGAGTTTGACATTGAAAAGAAAGTGACAAAATACTGTGTAACTAGACATCTGCTATACAATCTTTATTAGTAAGGGGGATAGAAACTATAAACAGTTTCTGAAACTATGGTTTCAGATAAAATTTTGCAGAAATATCAACTGTGGCATACCACAACCAATATACTACGACCAATTTATTTTCGTATTAAGTATTTTACAATACGAGTGATGCTAAGGCACAGAATAGATACATGCTAAGGTTAATTTACTAATCTTTTAAGGTGGCACCGCCAGCGAAAGTGGCGCCGCGGTGAATTTTATTGAATATTATAATTCTAATACACTTTTAATAATGTTTTACGTGGAATTTTAGGGCCCACAGTCTAGTATTTTAGAGGGTATCTTTACATTCCCTGGTAGTCACTGCTAGAAGTAGATAGCAAAACTGCTAATAGTGGCCATTTTTGACACATTTGCTATATACTTCTACGAATGACTACGAGGCCATGTAGTGATACCTTCTAAAAATACTATAAAATCTCAAAACATTATTAAAACCTTTTCTTTTAATATTTTATTAAATAAAAACCTCTGAGGGCTCACTTTCGGTCATACAACCGCCTTAACGTTGCTTCTTTTTCTTCTCTTTTTATTTACACTAGAATCGGAGTTTCATAGCTATCTTTAATTTATAAGGTCAATTTCCGACAAAGGCGTTATGTTAAAAATGAAAAACTTGTTTTTTTAGCCTAATAAACAAAAATAGATTATCTAAAACCTAAATACTGCCCGTTATAATGCACTCAAGTGCAAGTGTCACTGTGAAATGCAGTGAAGCCAGTATACACATAACACGTGCCGGTTAAACAGAGTGAGGGTAAACAGATGTTGGTGATATACTTTGCCCGTTGCGCAAAGTATATCACCAATAGCAAAGAAACTATGCCACCGCAAACTTCATTTGTTTAGTTTTAACGAAGCTGTTATTAAATTAAATTTGAATTTGTCATTAACAAGGGCATGTCCCGAGAATCGCTGCTGTTAGTTCTTAGACTAATGATAATAATAGAAAAGGTATCTTAAGTAAATTACAATTTAGCCAAAACTTTTTACCAAAATTATATTATATGTTTCGATAAAAAATATTCCAGCTTGATCAACACGCTGGGTCGGCCCACAATACTTTTTTCATCAGAATTTTGCCTCTGTCTGCGCGGTCTGTGTCACGATGCGTTGGATTTTAATGAGAACAGACATATACATACATACATATCGGAATTAATCCTCCGTCGAAAAAATACAGTTGTACGTTTTCTCATTCAATGAACACTCTCATAAAATTTACTTTTGTCACTGTTTAGAAGATAATGACTCTGGAACTTTACTTAGGTAACTATTTTTTTTCTAATTAGTAACTACTTAATTATAATAGATACACTAGCGACCCGCCCTCACTTCGCTTCGGTTCCTTTCTTTTTGCTCCAAAAGTCTGTACCCGTCCCGTTCGAGTACCGTTATCATCGGTATGAGAAACGCGCTTGAATTTATTTTCGCGCGCGCAAACTTTTTGCGATAGCTCCTAAGATATTTATTTAAACTACTAGCTGTTGCCTGCTACTTCAATCGAATTATTTCGGGATAAAAATAGCTAGTATATTAATTCAGGTCCTAATGTATCTATATACCAAATTTCATCCAAATCTGTTAAGCCATTGAGTTGTCAAAACAATTTTTTTACTTTTCCTTTTTTATTTTGGTTTCACCAGCGTGGTTCCTGTTCCCGTGAGAATATCGGGATAAAAAGTATCCTATGTTTTAAGCTAGGCTATCTACTATCTGTTTGCCAAATTTCATCCAAATCCGTTCAGTTGTTTTTGCGTGATTGAGGAACAAACATCCAAACATCTAAACATCCAAACCCACAAACTTTCATATTTATAATATTAGTGGAAAGTGGGATATAGTGTAAAGAGCTAAAATTATGTGCATGAAACGCTTGGTAACGAATGCATTTTATTTGATAAGGATTAATACTGTTTTCGTCTAAATACCTTTATAATTAAGTACCACATTATAATGTGATTATCCTGGCTATCCTTAAAAGATAGACATATGCCGTCGCGGACTTTTTTGTAGACATATAACAGAGAAATAATACTAAATAATATACTAGAAAAAATACGACTCGCACCAGATCAATACTCAGACGAACGAATGCAAGAGCATTGGACCGGATATCCAAAGGTCGCGGGTTCGATTCCCGTCTGAGTATTGATCTGGTGCGAGTCGTATTTTTTCTAGTATATTATTTAGTATTGTATAAAAATAGCGTTGTGAATGCAAAAATCTCAAATTTAAAAAAAAACAGAGAAATAATTATTTCATACATTATTTTGTTATAGCTCGAAAGGTTTAGGCAGCGTTTTCGATGCAAGCTCCAAGACGGCTTAATTTTTGCTGACTTCTTCAGCAATTATCGTCATATTTCTATCAATTTACATAAAATGTCAACTTATTATACACCAAAACCTTTCTCAGGAATTACTTTATCCATTGGTAAAAACCGCATGAAAATCCGTTTTATGAAGCCGAAATCTTTGACGAAACTTATATGATACCTAAAATACAAAAAGGGTATTAAGTATCCAATATGTGATTTAAATTATCTTCTTACAATACTCACTCGAGTATTGTAAAATGAGAGTTATTGGACTTCTAAAACCTGTTGTACGAGAATAAGATCTGGAAATATCTGTGGAAATAACGCAAAACTAGTTCGTCTAGGGTCCCATTGAAGTATATAGCAAAGAAGTATTATTGCACCTGAAAATGGGGCTATCTCAGCAAGAAAGGGTCTTTCAGAACTGCTCGTAATATTTCATTGGATACGTCCTACAAGTTTCATCAATATTAATGTCATAACGAACTCTTTTTGTGTGGGAGTTCTTATCGATACTCGCACAATGTTTCATGCATGCTCAACCCACCCAATATACATGAATATGTGAATAAATGAAAAGCAATATGTTACTTTATCCGGGCTAGCATTATTATTTTTGGATATATTGAGTATTTCATGATAACGTACCAAATATAACAATATTAATATTCATAAATAGTTGGAGACAATGATTATCAGCCAAGTGCTTAATTATTGATTGGGTTTCCTAGCCTAGCTAGAGATATGATTATTCGGATCATACGCAGGTCGTCACATACGCAACTCGCCAATAAACGCAAGTCACGAATTTCCCGATATGTCGAAATATGGGGAAAAGAAAATGGAAAAATTTAAAAAATATAAAAACCCGCCTGCATCAAAAGACAATTCAACTAAAAAGATGGAAACAAGATTAAATATTAAAGGCATCAAATTATCCGACAACCGACATGCAGTCGGAGGCATGCATAAAGAGAGTGACATTATGAATGATTCGAATTATATGCCTCCGACTGCATGTTATCATGTTGCCTTTAATATTTAATCTTGTTTCCATCTTTTCAGTTGACTCGTCTTTTTATGCAGGCGGGTTTTTTATTTTTTTTTATTTATTTCTTTTCAGTTAAGTATTATATATTACGGTCATGATATATCTTTTTGAAATCCTTATAATAAGCCCTTTAATTTGACACCCATATTGCAGTATTTAAAAAAAATCCACAAAGTACGTATAATATATAGGTATATCACCGTACAGCCGCCATGTTGGTTTTTTATAACGGAACACTTGGACTGACAAGACAAATCTAACGATATCTTGATCATAGAAATCCGTTCAGCCGTTTGATAGATATGAGGTAATAAATAATATTACATACAAACACATTTACAAACATACAAGATACGCGCGAAAAACATAACCCTCTTGCGGTCGGGTAAAAAGGGTACTAGTCTGAAACAGGTGTTGACTCAGCACTAATATTCTATTGTTGCTTGCATGTACCTATACAATAGCCTTAAACCACTTTTAACCGCCTCTGTGTTGTAGTGGTTCGCCAACCCGTGTAAGACGCAGGGGTACCAGGTTCGATTCCCAGGGAGGGGGTACAATTTGTACTCGGTTTGGTTGGTAGTAGAGCTTATTCAAGTCCGCCTGGCTAGCTACCACCATCTTACTTGTGAAAAGCTACATATCTTCGCAACAGGAATATAAATGTGTATTTTTATTCAAGACAAAACATTTCTTATAATTTATTGTACATTCACGATGCACATTACTACTAGATACGATGACAACCACGCTTTTCTTAAGTTTCATAGTATTTCACAGTAGCTATTGGATGATAGTAACTATTGGGTGATAGATTAAGGAGCTCAGTGGCGCAGTGGTTTAGCGCCTGGCCCCTTCCCAGCGATTGCGAAAGTTAAGCAACGTTCGCAAGGGTCGGTCATGGGATGGGTGACCAAAAATTTATTATCTCGAGCTCCTCCGTGCTTCGGAAGGCACGTTAAACGTTGGTCCCGGCTGCATTTGCAGTCGTTAACATCCACCAATCCGCATTGGGCCCGCGTGGTGGGTTATGGCCCATCCTCCTTACCACACCCATAAGGAAGGCCTGTGCCCAAAAATGGCTGATGGACATTGGATTATCAACAAAATATTAAATTTGTTTTCAATCCGGTGAACTGAATTTTGAACCTTAGCTCTCACAATATCAATATTTGTCCACAAAATTTTGCAGCAATGTAGGTAGTTTAAACTTGCATCGCTGTTTTGGTTAGTGCTTAAATGCTAAGCTTACATAATAATCTCATCTAGCTTAAAGTAACAAAACTTTATGCCCTCTATGTTAGTAGTAGTTAGTAGTATATTGTTTATTTATTTAGTATGATACTGAAAGATAGTACCTAGGTTAGGTAGGTATAACAAATGTTATTTTAAGAAATTAATTTAACCAAGAAACAGGTGAAGCCTATAAACGAAAAACAATTAAGTATCAAATTTCAAATAGGTACCTTTATCAAAAGCCTCGTTTATATTTTTAACTGAAAATTGTTTTTGCATTCAAAGGGAAGGTAAAACGTTAAATTATTAATTTTAAAATTGGACAAATTAACGACAAGGCCAACAAAGACCATTAAAGACAGGAAATTAAATAAGGTAGATAAGTATATTAATTTTTTATAAGTTATTTATCACGTTTTTATAATAGAGGATAGGAGAAAATTCAGGGTTTTGGTAAAATTAAAAATAAACTTTTGATTTTACATCTGGATATTGAATACCTACCCTTCTTTCTTTCTTTTCTTTCTTTTTTCTTTCTTCCAGTCCAAGTTCAATAATAGAGAATGTCACTGGGTCTGTTAAATTACTTAAATCTTTAAGACCAATATAGCAATACCTTGTTGTTCATTTAAATCAAGCGATTAGTTTCGAAGTTATAAGGGTTTGAAGGAAATTCTAAGCGCACTTAAATATGTGCTTTATTACGTAATATGTAAGGTTCACCTGTATGTCCAATGACGTCATTCGATACCATGAAAAATAGCAGTGTTCCATATAACGAACATTTCTTCACAGTTTTTCATGTGGTCTGGATATGTCACTAAACAAAAATCGCCGTTATTCTTCATTATTCACACACACTGAAAAACTGAAGTCAAGTTCAATTATGTAAGCACCTTTTGAAGTTCAACCTTTTTGCCTTTGTAATAAAAATCAACATCCTGTCAAAAGTGCTAACATATTGAACTCGACTGTACACTAATGACACAGGAATAAAAATTGTCTAATGATTGACCCTGTGCTAATGATTAAATCCAAATATTAAAAGTTCTCTAATTTATAGTTTACAAGGTAATTTTTCGTTAACACCAAATCTTAAAAAATCATTTAAGGAGTTGATCACTATGAACATGTTTTGTATGGAAACAGCTCTGAAATAGCGAAAAACGCTTCAGCTGTTTCATGTATTTAACCGTTCAGGGTTGTTTCTATGCAAAAAGTTGTACAAACTCTCCAAATGGTTTTCATATTTTGTGCTAGCAACTTCGACCAAAAAACTAAAACAGCACGCAAATGTGGCAGCGACCAAGCAGCGACTGACGAAACAAAAAAAAGCGATTCGTAATTTTGAAATTCTAAACCCCATATTATGATTTTTTTTATCTAAGTACAAATTACTGTTCTTTCCATATTCAACTTTAAATAGTAAGAAACAAAGAAGAGATTATACTTTGTACAAAATAACAACCCAGTTTAAAAGTATGGCGATATTTCGAGGTCTCGTTTTTTAAACTCTGATAGATAATAACGATGCAACATAGGTAAATAAAAATATATCAATTCAGTTTAAAAAAAAAAACAAAATGGCGGAGATAAAGGAAAAATTCATAATTTCAGCTATTTCGAAAAATGATCAAAAATGCCACAAACGCGAGGTTAACAGCAGCTCATAGAGCTCGAATAGCGACACCTTCAGGAAAAATTCAGAAATACTTTATGTGGAAGCATTCGAGGAGTAGTACACTTTTCACGACAGCATAGTACGATGCTTGCGGGTTTTCCCGAGGGCTGCCTATAAATAACAGATGGCGCTAACGTCTTCAGTTTAATTATTAGTATAATTTTAGTATATTACCAAATTTCAGTATAATATTAGTATAATTTTTACTTCTTTGGTATTTCTTTGGTATTTTCACCTAATAACACTGAAAAGGAAAAAATCAAGCATTTTTTTGTAAATTACGCTGTGCTAGTTTATTGTATCAATCCATATGATGAGAATGGATTAAAAGTTTGTTTGTCACCAATTAAGTATTATTGTCACACAACTCACACTAACAAAATTTGTTGCGAGTGTAAAAGACCCATATGAACAACAAGTGAATGTAGTATGAGCGTCAGTGGTCGGTCTTTTTTACGTGTTTACAATAAATATTTTTGACTCAAATACTGTTTTATTTAGAATATTTCTCGAAATATGCAATAAAAACCTTAGTACCTATAATTTTGGTATAATTCGAATATTCCTTGTAGTATTTTTAGTACTGGCAGCAGAATTTTCTGGTATATTACTGAATTTTAAAACGGTCACACTGCTAACAATATACGTTGCGTTAGATTTCCATTCAGGCTTCTAAATGGAAATCTAACGCTACGTATACTAACGTACGTAACTAATTATACATTTAGCGATTTTTACTTCGAAAATGAAGGATTTTCTTCAATACACAACTTCATCCCCCTTTTCACCCCTTCGGGAGTAGAATTTTGAAAAACGCTGAGATACTTATTTATTAATTTTAACACAAAATTTGGAGATCCTAGCTTCAAAACGGAGGGACTTTCATACAAAATTTCATCCCTTATTTCGTCCTCTTAGGGATGGAATTTTCAAAAACCCTTCCTTAGTGGATGTGTACACTGTATAAGGAATCTGTGTGCAAAATTTCAAGTCTCTAGGTCCAGTAGTTTGGGCTGTGCGTTGATTTGTCAGTCATTTTTGGATTTTTTGCCCCATTTAGCACCTAAATGGTTGATTTTCGGAAAACCACGAAACACATGTTTACTTATTTGTTTTTAGAAGTACTCCTACGAAGTTTCAAGACGAAATATCTATTTTTTTCCATATAAATTTTGACCCCCATTTCACCCCTTTAGGGGTGGAATTTCCAAAAATTATTTCTTAGTAAATGGGTATCTGTGTGCAAAATTTCAAGTCTCTAGGTCCAGTATAGTTTGGGCTGTGCGTTGATTTGTCAGTCATTTTGGGATTTTTTGCCCCATTTAGCACCTAAATGGTTGATTTTCGGAAAACCACGAAACACGTGTTTACTTATTTGTTTTCAGAAGTACTCCTACTAAGTTTTAAGTCGAAATATCTATTTATTTATTTTTTCCATACAAACTTTGACCTTCCATTTCACCCCTTTAGGGGTGGAATTTCCAAAATTTCTCTGTACAAAATTTCAAGTCTCTTATGTCCAATAGTTTGAGCTGGGCGTTGATATGTCAGTCACCCCTTCACTTTTATATAAAGAGAGGAAATTAAAGCAAAATAAATGTTTCAATTTATTTCAATTTATCGAAAATATAAATTAATCGATTACGGGGTTCACACTAGCGTAGTGGGTGGAGGGGTGATTGTGAATTACCCGTCCACCCACCGCACCGGTGGAAAAGTCCAGTGGGTGGACGGGTCGTGCCTTAAAATCCTTTGACTTTTAAGATTCAAAGGAGTCAAACCGTCATCAGTCAAAAAAACTAACCAAAAATCCTTACTACGGTTTCCCTAAAAGGTTCTTATTATTTCAATGAAAGTAATTAAAATAGAAAAAATTGTTTAAAAAAACAAAAAACCGACTTCAAAAAACCTACCACTAAAAAGCAAGAAATAATATTCGTAATAATATAAAAACACGTCTATTGAAGTCGGGTGGGGCTGGAGTACAAATTCCTTTTTTTTATTATTCTAAAAGCCCCACCCGACTTCAATATTTGTGTGTGTTTTTATTATTACGAATTTTATCTCTTGCTTTTTAGAGGTAGGCTTTTTGAAGTCGGTTTTTTGTTTTTTTAAACAATTTTTTATTTTTTTTATTTTTAGTGTAGGTAAAAAATCGGCTCAGCCAAACGTGAGTTAATCGCGGAGAAACATACATACATACTGGTCAAACTGAGAATCTCCTTTTTTTAAGTTGGTTTAAGAATTACACTTAAGGCGGTTGTATGACCGAAAGTGGCGCCCTCAGAGGTTTTTATTTAATAAGTTATTAATAGAAAAAGATTTTAATAATGTTTATCGTGGAGATTTTAGGGCCCATGGTCTAATTTTTTTAGAAGGTATCACTACATGCCCTCGTAGTCATTCGTAGAAGTAGATAGCAAATGTGTCAAAAACGGCCACTTTTAGCAGTTTTGCTATCTACTTCTAGCAGTGACTACGAGGGAATGTAACGATAACCGTCTAAAAATACTAGACTGTGGGCCCTAAAATCTCCACGATAAACATTTTTAAAATTGTGTATTAGAATTATAATATTAAATATAATTCACCGCGGCGCCACTTTTGCTCAGGGTACCACCTTAAGATATCCCTTTTCCAACAAAAAAAGAATTTCTTATTCAGTTCATAAACAAAAAAGTTATACGACTGATCATCGAGGTAGTTTACACAAAATCATACTATTTTCGTGCTTTTTTCAAGATTACTTGAAAAGTACTGAACCGATTTCCAAATTTTAAAAAATGGGACCAACTTAGGAGTTTACCTAATGTAATAACGTTTGAATCATTTCAATCGGTCCAGCCGTCTTTGAGTAATCGGTGGACATACACAAAAATAAAAATAAAAAAACAAATATACAGACGAACAGAGAACCTCCTCCTTTTTTGGAAGTCGGTAAAAACGCAATAAAAATAAATAAATAACAATAAAAATCATTTTATTTGCGTTTTCTACAAGTAGGACTTAAGATAGGTACTTATGATTAGTAGGTACATTTGTATGTAACATAGTACTTGTGGAGTCTGATGCCTTTTTTTATTTTTATTATATTTTTATTTTTAATAAAAGTATTTAGACACAAATCACGTCCGTTTTAGGAGACCTAAATATAGATGATTACACAGTGTGACAGCGCTACGTATTATCATAACCCTTGGAGCAGTCACGCAGCCCGGTGTATTACCTGCGCTGCGACCTTGGTTCAGACGCAGGCAGCCCACAAAGGGATGACTTGTAATCAAAATAATGTTCTGTTTACTAACTAATATTGGCACAGTATAGATATTAGTTATATTGCTTACCATACTTACGAGTTACTCGATAAAACGATAAATGTATAGGTAGTTTGTTACTTATTGGTCGTAAATTGACGACTGATTGGTGCAATGGTCAACATGCCAGTGACTGTTGGTGCAATGGTCAACGTGCCAAAAGGTTCGATTCCCGGCCGGGCAGAAGTTTAAATTATATTTTTTCTGTGACGGGTCTGAGTGTTACTATATTGTATAATAATTTATAAGTAAAGTACCTATATTAAAAAAAGTATTCAGTTGTCAATAGCACCCATATCACAAAGCTTTGCTTAGTTTGGGGATAGACGGCGCTAAGTGAAATTGTCAGAAAAATATTATTTTTAACCGACTTCAAAAACTGAAAAGGAGAAGTTTATCTATTTATACTACACCTGCTCGGAAAGTACCTTGATACTTTATCAAATTTACGGTAGAAAGTACGTCATTGCATATCGAACAAATATGCGGGGAGAAAACGCATCTGAGCGGGAGAGAAAAGTGTATGAAAATCCATTTCTTACGTGGTTTTTCTTTTTTAATTTTGGGTCAGACTATGCGCCGGTAACCTAAATATCAAAAGCCAAAAAGTTTTTACAGTGAGTTTTTATCTCCAAGTTCGCAAAATGACACTGGCCACTAGCTGTGTGTCGGATGGTGTCGGGCTGGCAGTGCGACCCTGCGGCGGCAGGATAAACAATTTGAAAAAAGAACATGTGAAAATTGCAGACGCCATTGGCGCCATTTTCAATTTGCGTGTTGTTTGAGGATACAGTTTTCGTAGAAAGTAAAATAAAACTATCAAAATGATGAAATTTTTTTAACTCCGCCGCAGTTGAAGGAAACAGCAAAAATACTGATTGATAACCTTTTACCACAGAAATCAATTAAAAAAGTGTTATATTAAGCTTCACTGACTGTAATCGGTCTCTTTCTCCTCTCGCTGAACAATGTACTATTGTCGCGTACCTATAAGTATAGGTACGATATTATAGTAACGATATATTTTATTATATCGTCGATGGGCTGTTCGATAAGGAATGACGAAATGAGATCTCTTTTAACACCAAAACTTCCGGATGGGTGTTATTTTTATGAACATGACTAATCGATGATTTTACTCTACCACTATTAAATAAGTACACAATTATTATCGACCTCAATAATAAATAATAAAGTTCAAAATTGAAGAGTACAATCAATATTTAAAAGTCAAGTGTCAGCGTGTCACCGTCTGAAGGTGTAGCTGGAATTTTAAAGTTCAGTTTTGTTGAATCAATGCTGTGACGTAAAAGGTTACGTCGCTTAGTTCCGGGGAACACGAACTGAGGGCCGATTATAAAAAAAAACACGATAGTTGGGCGCAATTCGTCGTTCAACCTTATCCGTGAGTCAATAGTAGTTGTACGGATTGGGGCGACGAACATCGTACGTTTATCTCAATGCTTTTTTGTAATAGGCCCTCTGTACCCATTATGGTAAGGCACTAAATATTACTGTTGGTTCTACCTCATTACCTGTGTTTTCTGAGGCAAGATGTTAATAGGATATTATTCTTGGAAAATGTAGAAGCTCACAACATCGTAACGTCAGCAAATCTTTTAAAACCTCTGTTCATCTAGTCTTTGAAAATATTATTTTTCATATCTAGCGATACCGAGCCGAGCGTATGTAACAATAAAGCTGCTAAATAGAGATAAACTCAAAAACTAATTAATATTATTCTTTTTGGGAACTTAATTCTAGATACGGGAAAGTTTTGCATTGTGAGAAGAACTCTAATCTAAAGCCTAAAGCTAAACAAATAACGTAACTTTCGTTGAACTTTTGTCGAAAGTTTGTTACCGTTTTGATTGCATAATCAACTTTGAATCAAATATTTAGACAATTGAGTGGCGGTCTTGAGAGAGCTAGGCCTATGCCCAGCTGTGGGCAATAGTCCTTAGTAAGTTTGTTATGATGACAATAATGTTGATGTTGAGTGGTGTAATCAATGCATAACAACACCAATATTCTTTGTTTACATGTTCAAGGAGAATTCCAAGTTCAAAGTTATACTTTATTTTCAGAAAAGGAAATTCATAAAATTCTAACTCAATGTCAAAACTAAAAACTCATTAAAAAAAAGGAATTGTCCTTGCGAGCGACATGCACGTTACTACTACGTATTTAAATTATAACGGAAATAAAATTTCATTTAGCAAAAAATATCGCTAACATATATAAGGAACAATTAAGTCAGGTCTTTGTTTAAGGCTCTTATATCCCTCAAGTGGCGTCCTCATCCTAATTAAATTTATTGCAGCCTAAGGACTTAATGTATCAAAAATTCACATGTACAGATTGGAGCTAAGGCACAGAATACATAATAGTACCTACGCTAAGGTTCTATAGTTTATTTACAAACAATAACCTCAGTAAAATATAGTTCGTTGTAGTATTAGTAGACAAAAGTGCCTAAAGTATTTATCACTTAAGTATTTATTTAAGATGATGGCGTCATTTTGATATACTTTGATACACTTTGGTATATAGGGCCCTTAATAGGTAGGTTTTATGAAATTCTAATGCGGTTCCTGTGAACACGCGAAATGTGACTAATACGGAAGCTTTTTCAAGGACTTGCTTAAGGTTCTGACGTCGTGAAAAGTCTCAAAGGAACAAAGAAAAAATACCTATTTAAGTAAACAAAAAAAAAATATTTTACAAAGTATAATATTATATAACTCTATCGTTCCTACATTTAAATAACTCTTTAACGCCCGGAAAACAATACAACAATAGATTTCTTTTGTTGTTTGTGCCCGATAGGGCACAGCGGGCGTTGACGAGTTTACCTACCTAGGTAGTTTGTACAGTGAATTTTTCTTGTAAAGTCTTTTGTGTAGTCACAGGCAATTATGACAGCTACAGTGTAATAATAGTGGATTTAGAGCATGGGTGTAGATAAAACGACTTACCTATTACAGTCGTGTCTCGTATGTCTAATGTACACTATGTCGCATGTGTAATAAAAAAATATCATATTGTATTACTTATTACCTTACCCTTAAGTTAAGTTCTTACATCAACTTTATCAACATCAAGTATTAGCATAAACTTTTTGTAAGGATTTATTGCAGGATATAACCTTGACCTATTAAATAGTTCAAGTGATTATCCTGCAGTAAATTTTATAGAACCTCCCTATCACGAAAGTAAAACAGTCAGCACTACCGAAGGGTCCATACAAGCCACTTTTTATCAGGTTATCTTTTAGAAATCCACTATCTATGCAGATCATAACAGTTTTGTAGAACGACTTCGCCATAATTTCACCCCTCGCCACTGCTATAGACAGTGATATCTTATCTCCGTTCCTCTTAGTCTTCTGGGATTGTATCTAATTGATACAATCATGTGTCTATCGGTAGGGTTGCCATAACTTTTGCGGACCAATACGACAATAATAGAACTATCCTTTAGAAGGGACCTCGTACAAATGTTCGGAAAAAGCCAATCGGTCAATTTGGCTGAAATTTTGTGTAAACATACCCTGTAACAGGTTGATCGAAACTGTAAAGTTGCAAAGTGAAATAATAACTAGTTTTAGAGATATGGCTTTTTTAATGTTGTATGCAGAAAGTAAAAAATATCGAAGCACATTACATTTTCATGTTTCTAATTTTAATTCTTAGGTTTAACAGTACCATGTACTCGCATTTAGTGCATATTTTGATATGCATAGTCCCATACACAGTACATATTAATTGAGGTAAGGAAGAGACGTAATATTTTTTTATCTTATATTTTTTAGTATCCGTCCCTGATAGCGCTCCTAACCACACTAAATGCGAGTACATGGTACTGTTAAACCTAAGAATTAAATTAGAAACATGAAAATGTGATGTGCATCAATATTTTTTACTTTCTGCTTACAACATTAACAAAGCCATATCTCTAAAACTAGTCATTATTTCACTTTGCAACTTTACAGTTTCGATCAACCTGTTACAGGGTATTATTTACACAAAATTTCAGCCAAATTGACCGACTGGCTTTTTTCGAACATTTTGTACGGGGTCCTTTGCACTGACTACTTGTCCGTCCTTCCCCGACAAGGTAGACCGACGATCCGGTGAAGGACGCGGTGCGCCGCGGGATGCGGGCAGCGCAGGACCGATCGTCGTGGAGTGGAGATCCTTGGGGGCGGCCTATAGGTATAGGCTAGCAGTGGGTGTCGTGCGGCTGATATGATGATGACTTGTCCATCTATTTTAAATGGTCTCATCTTGTGTATTTGTTTATGCTGATAAAAGAAAAATGTAACTTCCGTCTGTGATGCCATTACGAAATGCAAACGGATAGAGACGTGCGAAGGCTAGCGAAATCAAAAGCATATAGCTGTTTATTTTTGTAGTCAAATAAATTATACCTGCCGAGTGTTTGACCTACTTGGAAAATAACAATGTTTTTCTAATTTGTGACGTATCAGCTGGATGAGACTAATGTGCTTACGAGATGTAAAAAAAGCATGAAAATATTGAGGTTTATTTTTATCTCACAGTGATTATTTGCATTTTATACAACAGGTATTATTTTTTACCCTAAGTATAATTTTGTAATTAACCATTTAAGTTACTTACGCTTTGACAATAACTAAAAGATGTGGTAAGCGGAAATTCATCAAAGGTTGAAATAAAACAGTGAGATGTAGGTATGTAGGTGCCTAATTCGCAACGAAATGTTGAAAAACATGCACGTTTTCAGGAATCGGAGAAGCGGATTAAAAGTTCGACCTTGTTCATATTGTCGTTATCTTTCTTTGAGCAAAAAAAAGTAAATTAACAGCATCAGTTTTAATCCAAGTCTTCTTTACTATGTCTTAGGGGAAAAGTGTTTTTCTAGTTCTGAGGGGCCGGTCTTAGACTATCTAGAACACAATTATTGTACTACTTATTATCTATTCTGTGACAATTTGACTACATTTGATATTTGCCTAAAGCTTAAAGTGACTAGGTAGGTAAGTACTATGCTTCCATATCGTATATGTGATAAAGACGCAATACCGTGTTGCAGTGCTGTCTTTGGCATCCACATATAAAGGCTGGTTTACATTAGATTATTTTTAGTAGAGTGCTTTAGTAGTTTTGGTGCCTTTCCAGTGAGCGTTTACATGCTTCCAACACTCTTTTAAATACGGTACTAAAATGTCGATTTACATGCTTCCGGAAAGTGCACCAGTTCGAGGAAAGTGTCGCGCGGGGGGTGAGCGGGCAGCGCGGGCGCACAGGGGGTTCTACTGGAAAGCAATAATTCCAGTTGAAAGGCTACTAGAACGTTACTCTCTTTAGTCATAAGACGACCGTTTACATGTTTCAACTAAAGCACTCTACTAAAGACTAAGATAATGTAAACCAGCCTTTAGAGTCGCGAGAAACGTGCCACTGACACATAACACAGACGTGCACGCGTCAAATTAAGCCAGAATTTAGCTGCCCACGCGCACCGTCCAAGAATGCTGTAGCATCAAACGTAGCTCACAGACTTAAGAGCACTCTACAACATTATTGTAAAAAATATTTGGTTTGCTAAAAGTGTTTGCATAGTAAATTCGCTTTTGAGTTAAATATGAATATGGGTCGCTAATGCACACTGTCTCAAATGTTTTGTAGTAGATAGTTTCCGTGCCAGATCAAACGAAGGTAAAATTAACAATATTAAATTAATTTAAATATTTTATTTTTATTTTTTATTTTATTTTCATTGGAAAACATACAGTATTTATAACTAGTAGCATAACTAAATATGATACAAATATACTCATTTAATTTGTTTTCGCATATAAACACCAAGTAGCTTATTTGTATTCACAAAGAGATTTTAATAAACATTTTTGGATCGGAAGAAAATAGTTAAAAAAATAATTATGCTATTATACTTAGAAAACAACCAAAAATCGGTAACAAAATAAAAGAGGAAATCTTAAGAAACCACACCAAACCATTTCTTACTCAAAACATTTCTAAATTGTTCCGGTTTAGAGTTAAAAATGTCAAGCACAGATATGTGCTATTCCACCATCTATCCAACCATTCTATTAAAAGTAACAGCTGATATGAAGTCTTGTTTTGTAACTACTCGCAGAAGAAATGTCAAGGTTTCCTCAAACTAAAATATTGTCAACATGACTTTATACTAGATAATAACTACTTTTATAGAAATTGATATTACAATATTCAAAAGTTTTCTATTTTTTCTATCTTTTTTCCATAATTAAGATTTGTCAAAGGTAATTTAACAACCGTTAAAAGAAAAGATGAAAGTATGTGAAAATAATTAGTGCGTGAGCGATGTCGCGGCAGTTCCAGACACGTGTCTGCATAAACCTGTGTTGACCATACTTTCGGCATCTTTCTTCTTGTAACGGGAAAATCAATTTTATTCTTTTATACAGGGTGTATGGGACAGCTTGACAAAAACAAAAACTATGAATTCTGACCATTATTATAAATTATGTTTATAGGGCAGGACTTTGTTCATCAACACATCACAGATTAAGTGGAAAAAAGTAGGAAAATTAGAACATTTTCCTGAGAAAAATTCCAGCTATTTTCAATCATAAATCATGGTCTGAAGCTACTGTTTCAGTTTTGGCCAAGCTGTCCCATACACCCGGTATATAGTTGTTTGTTGAAGACTTCCAAAATGTAATTTCGTATAGTCTTTTTATTTACCCTTACTTGTCTTATTTAGTAAACAGTAATTGTTGACAGTCAGTTGTCACCTTTTAAACTTTAATCGTTATTAAAAAATATCCCTCGATCCACTAAAATCTATTGTAAAGATCCATTGATGGATCTTTTTGCACTCTGCCACTTAAATTAAATTGTCATTATTAATTATCAACTTCTTTCGTAATGTGTGTGGAAAACCATTTGTTGTATTTTAAAACTGGTTATTTCAATAAAGAGTTGTGTGAAGATTTTTTACCAAAGCAAGGCTGATTTTTTATGTATGATGGATTCAATAACTTATTACCTACATTGACTGCTTTACAGTATGTTAAAACGATATACCTACTATTTGGGTAGGCCTGAGTTGCCCAACTAAGTATGGGACATGGGACATGGGACAACCATCTCTTTGTTTTTAAAATGCCATCAAAATAATAATGTCAAAAGACAGCTGTTGCTCGCTAAAGTGCCACTGATGACTAAAATTAAAAATAAAGTGCCACTGATGAATAAAAATAAAAAAACATCATTATGTGAAAAATATTTTCCAGCATTTTCTCAAAAGCTTGGTGACCGTCCGATCTGGGAACTTTGGCTTCTGGCGCGCTCTTTCGAATGTTTTATTTTGGCTACTTGTCCCAACACCCAAATAATTACATTTTTCAAATACCAGACGACGTTACGCAAGTTCAATTGACACAGCTTTCAGACACACAACGTCTGGGCTACATATAGCAACTGTGCAATAATCCCAATAGCGACACACGTGTGACACGTGTGATTCGTAGACGATTGTGAATCCCTGATATATTTTCGAACATCTGGGCAGTCGCCTTCAAATGTATAATAATAAAAACGCGATTGATTATCCTCTCCTACTATAATATTACAAATGCGAGTTTATGTGCTTGTGTGTGGGTGTGTGTATTAACGGTATTAACAGTCGCGGGCGGCCGCTAGTACCTACCTACATTATGATAATCGAAGTATATAAGTAGCCATTAAAATTAAAATAATCAATCTCGAACGTAGGTACTTTTAATTTTTAATATTATTTCTAAATATAAATCTCGTGACTATTACCATCATCTTTTGCATTTAGGCTTATCTGATCTTTATTTAAATAATAATTGCAGCATTGTTACGGTTATCAATTTTTAAGTACTACTTATGGGAGCTAAGGACAAATTATACGGAGTCGCTAACCTCGCCGGAGCACAATGCAATTTATTAATAAATCCAACATTGACAAAGACCGCCAAAACATCTGGCTTTGAGCCAAACAAGAAAAAAATCAGCCTACGCCAATGAGCACGCGCCATGGACTCAAATCAACTCCGTTGGCGCGCAAATTGACAATCATATCCGTATAAAAAGAATCAATATTGAATTTATCTAGATATCGAACACTAATTTAGAACCTTAGAGGGCTTATTACAAAAAAAAGCATCGCGATAAACGTACGATGTTCGTTCCACTCCGTGGCACTATTGACTCACGATCATGAATAATGTTTCATATCAAGAAAATTTAACGACTATCGTGTCCGAGTCTTTTTTGGAATAGGCCCTCTGGAAGTGGTTTTCAATATTATAACATACGCAGGTATGTTAGTACTGAGAGTTTTGATAAGTGAACGATCTCCGGCTCACCACCGCACCAAGACGGACACACTTCATCACCAGCACTCCTGTACATGAGGAAACTCCAAGAGTTCCCATACATTCTATTAATTGGCTTTCTTCCAAACCCACATAAACCCGCCATCCTCTCCAGACTGACATGACAGTTCAGTGTTGCCATGGTACAAATATATACTGAGTGTTGCCCTCTTGTGCGCGTGAGACGGAGTATTGTATCTATTCCATAGATACAAACACTACATCCCTTCCTTATCATTTTTTATATTTTTTCTAACCGTTGAGATCACATACTAATCACAGGAAAATAAATCAATCATGTAGCTTATTACACTATCGATTAAAGACAATCAATTAGGTACTTATCTACTTATAAAATTATGTCTTTAGAGATCACAGCAAAGTGCTTATTCAGCTTACACTATCAATAGGAATAAGCAGCCATTCATATTAACATAGATAAAATACATTGCAGTATTGAAACTTAAAATTAAACTTTAGAAATCACAACAAAATAATAATTTGAAATAATAATTAGAATAAGTTATCAGTTAAATTAAATCTTGAGAAATCACAGTAGCGTTCAGTTAGTTATTGAATAATTACTACAATGAATTAGACCCAATCATATTTATATTACCTATATTTATTTAAAGAAGTATTTTAAGTATTACAATAACATGTCTGTTTCATTCAAGTTCCCATTATACTATTTATCCTGTGAAACCACTTTCCTAGTACAATTGACGTCACATCAAACCACACATGTTGCCCTTGGGACCATCCGTCCCTTATGCATAAAAGCCGCTTCCGTTCCGAGTCTCACCGTTCAACTCGACGTGCTGTCCCGTGTACCCTATAGATACCTGTACCCTTTAACTCTAATAATATTATGTGTACTAAATACATTCCTTTCCAACTTTTCCTGTTCCTTCATTTCTTACTTAATGTTCTCGCTTTCTACAGCTCCTTCTACACATCACATTATGTAGTTGAATTAAAATCGATTACTACTTAAGTCTGCTTTTCCATTTCTTTCACAAGACTATATCCCTATCTCTCCTTTCCCTCTTCTTTTTGTATTTTTTTTTTATTCCTGGTTTCTCGCTTACAGATTTTCCAGTTACAGAGTCAAGTTACCTATACACAATTCAATATTCATTTAAGACATCTTTTTTTATTAAGTTGGTCAATCTTCAGCCTGTTTATTGATTGTTGGTATTCTGTGGCCAGCCAAATAGAAAATAGTACCTAGGTATTAAATTATTTGTAACATTGAAAAATAAAAGAAGGATGTCCATTTCTGACCTGCCAAAATGTTGATTTTATCCACATTTTATCAACCATTGTGTACAGAGAAGTAATATAAATAGCTCATAAAAATTGAATTTTGGAATTTGTAAACTGCTAATTAAAATAGAAATATGGCAATACAGAAATAAAGAAAACCCATAATAAAGATTAGCAATAATACTACAGCTTTATTCTCCTTCTTATCATTATTGAGGATTAGTGGCCACCTCTGGTGTTAGAGTTCATCAATTAAGCCGCCTCTAAGGCCTCCAACTTGGCCTAATGACTATTTTCAGATGACCATTAGAACATATTGATTTTACCATTACACACTTTTCCGACTACTAAATTAGAATTCAATAAATATTAGTGTTCTACGGTCATAGCACTACCTATCAACCAATCCAAATATAATTTTATTATCATCAATATACATAGATTCTTTAAAAACATTTAACCAGTCAACATTTGTATGGAAAGTGGTAATTGTTCTGTACAATGGTGTATCAGTAAATCACAACCATGACTTTATTTGTTGAATTGAAATATTATTGATAATCAAAGTCAATAAACCTAGACAGGTGTACAAAACGTAGTGATTTGTTACTTGATCAGTGAAGTGCACTCTTCTATCTATCTATCTATCAAGGGTTTATTTTTAGTTATTGAACGATTACTTAAAATTATTAATATTAAAGAAATTCCTTATACGAACTAATAAGCTCACTGTACTTTTAAAACAAGGTACCTAATTAATATTTTGTAAATAAACATATTATTTTGGTTATAATGTCATTCATTTACTAACATTCCTTACATTTGCTTAGTAGATGCTTTAGTTTCCTGTCTATTAGCTGTCAAATATTAATATCAATTCCCAAATGTTTTTCCTAGCTTGGATTATTATGAATAATCAGTTTCCTGGTAGGTACCTAGTTCTTTTAGTTAGGTACCTACGATATAAAATGTTATTGTAATTAACATTAATTTTAATCAGAGATGTGGGCTTAGATATATTATGTAGTATGATATCATAAATATGTATAAATTTGCCATCATGGGAATTTGTCGAAAAGAAAGTCGAAAAGAAAGTTGCCCTTATGCGAATGAGGGTACCATATAGTTGCAAATAAAATCATGAATTATGAATAGGGATTCTATCAGCATAGCTTGGAACTCATTTGTTCATGTATAGTCAGCATCTTTGATAAAGACCTATCTTCTCACATCTTATACCTACTCTAAAAATATTTACAAGTTCCATTCCATTCCATTCCATTATCACTTTATCCAATGTCACTCCGTCTCCCATTGTCAATATTCTTTTCCTCAGTTCAGAAGATATGCATTTTTCAATTATTTGGTCAATAATATGTTCATCGCCATTATCAAATTTGCATTTACTGGATTGTTCTCTTAACTTCACTATAAATTTTTCAAAACCTTCCCCATCTTCTTGCTTGATATGCCGAAAGATATGTCTTTCATAAGTCTTATTGTGTTTAGGAAGGAAATAACTATCAAGTTTTTCAATTGCCACGTTAAAAACATCAACTCCTTCTTTAGTTTCAATGCATGCTCCAGGCAGGTTGTAAAATATTTCCTGCAATCCCGCTCCTCCTAACACTAATAATGATGCTCTCTTTTTTGTCGGGATGTCAATATCTGCTGCTTCAAGGTATATTTGTAGAGATCGCTTCCACTTTTCCCACCTTATTCCTACTGAAGCACTATCCCCGTCAAGATCCAGCTTTTCAGGTGGTGGTAGATTGTTTGCCATTTTTGATATGTGGGCACCTGAAATAGATTTAGATTAAAACTCCAATTTAATGGAATTCAGAACTTATGTTTATCATCTCCAATTGAATGGGAATCTCTTACATCCAATTTAATGGACGTCTACATCCAATTTAATGGACGTCTACATCCAATTTAATGGACGTCTACATCCAATTTAATGGACGTCTACATCCAATTTAATGGACGTCTACATCCAATTTAATGGACGTCTACATCCAATTTAATGGACGTCTAATATCTCCAATTGAATGAAAGTCTTTCTCAACCACAAACTGAGACATTTTAATTTATGCACTTCTGAAAGGTAAAGAGTACTGCAGAATAATAATTACAATATAGGTAGATAAGTATCACACTGTTCTTGTTTTAAATATTTTTAGACTGTTCACCTTTGGAAATCCAGACCAATGCTCTTACCAACTGAGCTACTGAGACACTAGTGCATCGTCAAAGTCTTTCTAGTACCTATATACTTATATAATGATAGAAACTCAGTCGTCGTCAGTTCAGTTCAGTTAACTCCAATTGAATGGAATTCTACAATGAATTTAATCATCGTCAGGTCAGTTAACTCCAATTGAATGGAATTCTACAATGAATTTAATCATCGTCAGCCCAGTTAACTCCAATTGAATGGAATTCTACAATGAATTTAATCATCGTCAGTTCAGTTAACTCCAATTGAATGGAATTCTTTGCCGCCTGGCAACAGACCTGCAAACAAATAAAACTTAAATACTGAACAAATATAAAAACAAAAAATGTCTAAACTAAGGCTATTATTATTATGAATGGAAATCCATCTTAACTTACAGTATTTTTTTTTTTTTTTCAGTACATTTAATTTATTATTTTACTAGCTTTCCGCCTGCAAGCAATCTAGCCTGTAAGAAAAGAAAGTAGAACAGACCCACAGACTGAGAATTTAATTAATTTGCAATTTCAATGTTATTATCATTTCCTTTAAACACTTAGGTATATAGCTAAAGACAAAATAGTTCATAACTATCATACCTTATCCTCCTTTTTCTTTTTTGTTTGTTTTGTATCTTTTGACCAGGCCCGACTCCAAATACATCTCACCTTGGTAAACCAGCACGAGTCTGGTGTTCATTGCGTCGCCAATTTGAAACCAGAATACCATTATGCCATTCGCCGCAGCAAACCACAAGTATAATGTTTATGAAATAGCCCCCAGGAGCGATTCACTAAAACAGTGCTGTGCTCACTCATACTTACTTATGAATTTCAAAGTTTTCAAACTATTCCAAATAAATTATGAAAATAAAATACATTTCATTGTACGCACATACGTATCTTGGCGCTTGCAGATTTAGATATTTTTTTTTGTGTTATCAAATAAAAATAGATATATTGGCACATTGATTTGTTCAAGAGTAAAAGGGAAAAGCTTGTTTGAAATTGTACAAGAGATTCTCAATACACTTTTCTGAAATTAGTATCAAATAGACTATAATATGTACCTAGTATTTCTTCAACATACAACAATATAATAATAATAATATCATATTAGACACATTGCCACAGTTTTAATTATACTGTGACATTGCTGTGACGGTAATATACATAATATACAATACCTGAATTATACAGATTGCCGGTAGGTAAGTTTTTATTCTTTACTTTTAGTTTGACATCCTTACTAAATAATTAATAGGCACTTAGGTTACAGGTCATTGAATCGAATAGTAATAATCAAAATGTCATTCAAGGTAAACAATAGCGAAATTGAGTACAATGTCTAAGCTTACCGCTTTTACCGGCTAACCTAACCTCTTTTCCCACAGTGAATAATATAGCTAGTTAGTTGATCTTGTCTAGTTGTCTTACTATTATGGTGGTGTTAAGCAATAATCTGGTAATCCAAAGAAACTGAAATACGTGTCCTTGATAAACCTACTACTTGTAGTACCTACTCCTTCCCTTCAAATAAGAGCAAAATTTTTACCTTCGTCGCCACTATAACATACGCAGGTATGTTAGTACTGAGAGTTTTGATAAGTGAACGATCTCCGGCTCACCACCGCACCAAGACGGACACACTTCATCACCAGCACTCCTGTACATGAGGAAACTCCAAGAGTTCCCATACATTCTATTAATTGGCTTTCTTCCAAACCCACATAAACCCGCCATCCTCTCCAGACTGACATGACAGTTCAGTGTTGCCATGGTACAAATATATACTGAGTGTTGCCCTCTTGTGCGCGTGAGACGGAGTATTGTATCTATTCCATAGATACAAACACTACAAATATCTAGCTATAAACTTAGAAACAAAAAGTTTATCCACTGGTAAAAGTTATTTTTTGTAGTACGCAACGTCGACAAAAAAACGCGACTAAAAACTTTCAATAGAGTAATTTTGTATATGATTTTTTTACAGCGCCATCTACCGCCGAAAAGCCCAATGATATTGTTTATGATCGACCATTGATATTTATACCGTGGTAGGTGGCCTTTTCCATTCAAACTTTGGTACCTTCTAACCGAGATCGAAAGCTGCGGTTGCGATTTGCTCTCATGTAATCTGGATTCAGTATAATTAAGAATTAACTACAAGTGAGCAATATATGTAAACATACAATACCCATCAATACATCTCAATTTGTTTCTGCGTTCCATTTTGTCAAGTGCGACGTGTTGCAGAATCCGTGGCACATAATTAGCAAACTGCACGTTCTGTGGTTCCTTTGGTGCGTCCACTTTCATCCCGCACGTGTCCCGTCCCGCGTCCTAATTAAAACGCGTGGGACGTCCTGACACGCCACAGACGTCCCAGCCGGCAATGCACATTAAATATTCTCATACTCCTGCAAAAAATTAAACGGATTTCTGTGAACTTGATTTAGTATGTACAGACGACGGCACATCAAACGTAAAATTGTAAATTTTTATGTAATACGTAATAAAAGCTGTTTTTTAACCGACTTCCAAAAAAGGAGGAGGTTCTCTGTTAGTCTGTATATTTGTTTTTTTTTTGTGTATGTCCACCGATTACTCGAAGACGGCTGAACCGATTGAAATGATTCAAACGTTATTACATTAGATAAACTCCCAAGTTGGTCCCATTTTTTAAAATTTTGAAATCGGGTCAGTACTTTTCAAGTAATCTTGAAAAAAGCACGAAAATAGTACGATTTTGTGTAAACTACCTCGATGATCAGTCGTATAACTTCTTTGTTTATGAACTGAATAAGATAATTATTTTTTCACTCCTCTTGCTCGAAAAGTGCGTCATTGTAACGTACAAGAGTCGAGATAAAATAGCATAATAAGCCCTAGGGGATAAAGTTTTTTCTTTTTTAATGTTTGTCTATTACCAATGAGCGTACTAAAACGAAAAAGTCTTTATTCATAATCACGAATAAAAACTCGCTCGACTTAATACTGGGGGTCTATTACGAAAAGTTTAATGCGATACACGCGGCTGCGTCCGTGCTTCGTTCTGATTGATTCCTATTACAAAGCACTTGCGTATGCGATATTGCAAAGTGATTTCGTAAATTTGACAGTTTCTCTCTAGTGGATCCGTCATTATTCGTTCAATAGACTATGGACTACCATAGCTACATTGAAAATAATTGTAATAACTATAACCGACGAACTGCGGACGACTATCGTGACCAAGTTTCGTAATAGGCCCCCAGTTTCTCATTCTTATTTTTGAAAATGGAACTAAAAGCATCTCTTCGGTAAAATCATAGATTTATTTAAACTCTGTGTACAGAGTGAATCGTAGAATGCGTGTTTGTGTTGCTTAGCTGCTACAGCAGAAATTAAAAAAAGGTACCGTGGCGCGAAATCTTTAGATTTTTTTTATAATTACAAACTGATTGAATTGTGTGACTGTAATAGGAAAGAAATAATTTTAATCTTCTGCCGTCAAGCACAAATCATTTATTTAAATATTGTACAAAAAGTTTATGAAGTGGAGGATAGAAAAACGAGTGGATTCGTTTACGGAAGTAAGTAGGTATAAACTATTTAATATTGTATTTTATTTTCTCGCAATCGTAGTGAAAAGTATAGTGTAACACACGACGCTAAAACCCATTGTAACTCGGTTTCTATTTATTCCCTCGCTAAAGCTCGGGAATAAAAATACCTCGTATATGCAATGGGTAATTTTAGCGTCTTGTATAACAATCTACTATTTTGTTGGAAAAAGGATATCTTAAGTGTAAGTAGTTCTTTAACCGACTTAAAAAAGAAGGTTCTCAGTTTGACCCGTATGTATACTTATATGTTTCTCCGCGATTAACTCACGTTTGGCTGAACCGATTTTTTACCTACACTACCTTATACAGAAGGTACCTACACTAAAAATAAAAAAAATAAAAAATTGTTTAAAAAACAAAAAACCGACTTCAAAAAACCTGCCTCTAAAAAAAGCAAGAAATAATATACAAATCATTAGATACGCATTATCATTGTTATAATAAAACACGTCTATTAAAGTCGGGTGGGGCTGGAGTAGATCTTCCTTTTTTTATTCTAAAAGCCCCACCCGACTTCAATTGACGTGTTTTATTATAACAATGATAATGCGTATCTAATTATTTGTATATTATTTCTCGCTTTTTTTAGAGGCAGGTTTTTTGAAGTCGGTTTTTTTGTTTTTTAAACAATTTTTTATTTTTTTTATTTTTAGTGTAAGTACCTTCTGTATTAGGTAGTGTAGGTATATTATTTGGGTAGAAAAATCGGCTCAGCCAAACGTGAGATAATCGCGGAGAAACATACATACATACAAACTGAATACCTCCTTTTTTTGAAGTCGGTTAAAAAGACTACACAAAGGTATCCCTTCCCCAACAAAAAAAAACATCTAATTCGGTTCATAAATAACAAAATTGATATAATATTCGTAATAATAAAAACACGTCTATTGAAGTCGGGTGGGGCTTTTAGAATAAAAAAAAGGAATTTGACTCCAGCCATTAGAATTAGACTATACGGGAAATAACGAGCGTGATTTCAGAGTATCGTCCACCTTATTCATAATTTTTATCTTAGTGTCGATTATTCTTGGTAAATATTATTGCATTAAGCAACTGCTTCTATTCAGGGTTGCTTAACCAAAACAGCAGGTAGTTAAGAGTTAAGTACAACAACACAAAGATAATCATAGATAGAGATATGTAAGCAAAGACATAAATGTCTAATTAGTACTCCTACATGTGGTGACTATTTACTTTTAGTAAATATTAGCTAATTGTGCAAGTAACAAATAATAAGGTAAACTCAAAAGTTAACTACTTAGTTACACACAATTCACAATTAATTACTGACTTGTGATTTACCATCAAGTAAGTAAGTGAATAAAATTAATAGGCTTGAATATTCTCTCATTATGTGACGATAGGTGTAACTAAATAATTAATACTGCAATCTATTTATATTTTTCTTCACTAATTAATATTTGTATTGCACAATACCTTTATGATAGATAATAAATTACCTTAAAATGGGTCACTTTTCATGATTTGTCATGGTTGTTGAGACATATTTCAACTAATGACAAACCGTATTTAAGTATGTGGCGAATGTTTATAAACTGAAAAACTATTTAAAAAAAATTGATAGAAAAAAATTAATACCATGTTGTTGGTGGTAGGTAGCGGCAAAGGGATCATTTCCATTTTGCTGTTACTTTAGTACATTTGTGAAGGCGAAGTGACTTTTTTTTGAGTTTTTGGCGCCATTTTGTCCCGTTCAGTTCGGTGGCTATTTTAATTATTTGCAAATTGTTTCATAGTGGATTTTGTGTCTTAAAATCGGTGCAGTTTTGTGGTACAAGTGTATATACGCAACTGAACAATATGTGGGATAATTGAAATAGGCTCGATCTTGGTTGTGTCTGTATCTGTTGTAGAGAAAGAAGAAGAAGACTTTTTTTTTTTATATTTAAAAAAAAATATTCAGCCAATTTTTTATTTTATTCAGACATTCCCCATTGATCTTACTTATGTAGATATAATTTGATTCAGATACATTGGTTGGTATACCGTTCTAATAGTAAAGTATCTAGTGATGTACAAAACTCGAGTCGTTGAGTTCTACTTTTGAAGACTCGACTCGGATTGGCAGGACTCGGTGAGCTCGGTAGACTCGTAAGTCCAAGCCTAGTCGAGAAACGTGCTCTCTGAGCCAAGCCTCGAGGCTTCAAAAGAGTTTCTAGCCTTCAAAAGAGCTCAAACCTATCAAAAGAGCTTCAAAAAAAGCTCGAGTCTTAAAATGAACGCGAGCCTCATAAAAAGCTTAGAGTTTATGTTTATGACTTTAATATCTCCGTAAATAATAATATTTACAATATTATTTACGGAGATATCAAAGCCGAGCCTACCGAGCTCACAGAGCCCTGAAAATCTGACTCTAGTCTCCAAAATTAGAACTCAAAAAGATGAATGTCTTATGTTATAAAGAGCACCGTAGATGCTAAATCTATTGTGCTTTAGATCTACTTATCTTCATTCCTCAGCAGCCCATCACAACTAGTGCGCCGAAAAAGACTCGAGCCGTAAAAAAGCCTCGAGATTGACCGAGATCTCAAAAAGGCTCGAGCCGTGAAAATAGCTCGAAATCGGCCGACCTCTGAAAAAGGCTCGAGCTCTGAAAAAGACTCCCGAGTCGTCCAGCTTCATACAAACGAGGCGAGCCCTGTAAAACGACTCCAAGCTCTAGACCAAGGATGCACATACTTATTGAGACCATGGGCCACTTGGGAAAATGATGAATTAATGGCGGGCCACCAGCACAAATAAAAAAAATTAAAATAGCCATAAAGGTTTTTTCAAATATAGGTAAGTACGAGGGAATATTATTGCTGGCGGGCCACTGGCATATTGCCGACGGGCCACATGTGGCCCGCGGGCCGCAGTCTGTGCATCCCTGCTCTAGACAAAAGGACTCCGAGGACTCGAGTCTTGTACATCACTAAAAGTATCGTATAGGTACTATCTCAGTTTAGACATAATATCTTATTCACATAGTTAGTTAATTGATTTACGATCATGTTTGCTATATAGACTTATTAATCATTAACAATTTGATTTAGATACATAAGTACTAGTACAGTATTATGACTGTTTATCCATACCCAAGGTTCGTGATCATTGTTGTTTAAGATTTTAACTTTATTTTCTGTATTAAAACCAGCCTCCCCTCCCTTGTGAAATGTGAAAGTGACGCCCCTCCAACTAAAAATTTTGATATTATCTAGATTTTTAGATACCGCGTCACTTTGTGATTCTCGACATCGACACCCCCTAGCATGACCGATTTATATCGCGTGATATAGCGTTTTATCACGTTTAACTGTCAAAAAGACAAAGGAGTTTGACAGTTGAGTGTCGATAAAATGCTATATCACGCGATATAAATCGGTCATGCTAGGCAGGCTGACTGGACAAACCTCCAGCTGGCATAATACAATTAATAACAAAATAATATTACTAAAAGAGGACTTACAAAGGGACTGCTACTAATGATCTCTCTTATTGCCAACCCAACACCAAATATGTGCCTTTGTGTAGTTTGTGTGGTGAATGAGAAAATGTTTGTTTCCAAACATAGAGGTTTTGTAAAGTATACCTATTTTAATTCCCTGGGTTGAACGATCAATATCGTTCCCTATTCTTCGAATGAGGAACCGACCAACTAGCCGATCATCTATGACTCCTAGTTTTCGACTTGGCAATTCTAGACAAGCTAGAAAGCCAACCCACCCATATTTAGACCCACCTCAGTGCTAGAATCCCTCCTCACCCCGCTTCAGTTCTCGCGTCCCTTCTCATCCCTACCACATTCGTCATTCCATTCCCATGATCACTTGTATCTCACAACCTTCCAAGAATTCTAAAGCAATTAAAATCCTCAAATTGCACTCTATACGCCAAACCCGACTAGGGATCTAGGGATAAAGACCTCATTGACACAAGGATTCCTCTTACTAAAGAAATATTTAATGCTATTTGTGTCACAAATATTCTTATTTATTAGCATTTTTAATACTACCTTTTAATATTCAGCAGTTTATAAGTGGTGTAGTTTAAACCATAGTCAAAGTTACGTACAGTATGTGTATAATAAACAGTATATTCAGTAAGGCATAGTTGAAATATTTTCATTATATTTCTTCTATGGCGTCACTCTTACTAAAACCTCTCTGAAGATAGCCACACGCAACAACATCCTGCATAAGCTTAGTGGTACATCATGGGGCGCATCTGCCGATGTCCTTCGAACAACAGCACTTGGTCTCGTGTATTCTGCAGCAGAATACTGTGCGCCTGTATGTTGCGGAAGCGCACATGTACACAAAGTAGACACGACGCTAAATGATGCAATGAGGCACATTTCAGGTACTATCAAATCCACACCGACTCACTGGCTGCCTGTCTTGAGCCACATTGCTCCACCTCACCTACGAAGAAAACGCGCTCTCGCGAGGGAAGCTCAAAAGATATTTGATCGACCTGATTTGCCAGCCCATCGAGAGTTCACTGAACCGCCACCGCAGCGACATAAATCACGCCGACCAACAAGCGAAGCTGCCAGAAAGCTGAGGGCCGACGACTTCGCGCTGGAGCAATCCTGGAAGAACGAGTGGACGGAGGTGACTGCCGGCCATTGCAACACATTTCCAGACCCAACCCAAAAACCCAGAGGTTTCTCCCTACAGAGGAAACACTGGTGCCGCCTCAATAGAATCCGCACGGGACACGGCAGGTGTAACTTCATGAAACATAAGTGGGGATGGATAGAGAATCCGCTGTGTGACTGCGGCCTTGAGGACCAGACTACCCAACACATTGTGGAACGATGTCCAAAGCGCCAATTCCCAGGCGACCCACGGGAACTCTACGAGGACCTGACACCAGCAGCTATAGACTGGTTGCGTGACCTGGATGTGGACCTATAATAAAACCAACCTACAATTTGATTGCGCCATACGATTAAATAAATATGGCGTCACAGTATCCTTGCACTTTCCTTGTCTACCTGTACATTGTGCACAAAGCTGAACAAATCTTACAAACTGGCCACTGACAATAAACGGAGCCATTTCATTTTATGGCCCATCTCTTTATTGGCATGCAAATGTTTCACGGCAGCTACAAATAACAGTGCATTGTTAGTGCATTGTTCGTTAAGATAATAACTAATGACGTTGTTTATTAAGAAAACTCTAAATCACATCCTGTCAGTGACCATTGGACAGATCAAGGCGAAAATGTCACTTAGTCCTTTGATTTTATCTAGAGGTGACTGACTATTTAAACGATCGTTATCACTGAATAAATGTTATTCAAATAGCAATTAAAATGTTTTTTTTTATTTCACAATAATAATTTGTCGGAAACTCTGAACTAAGTAATCAAATCAAAAAGACCCGCTTCTTCTAAGAAACGGCCAGTTTTTATTTTTTTTAAACATTACTGCAATACCAATAAAGCGAACAGTATTTCGTCTTGATCTTGTTTACCTAATATCCTCACGTAATTTTTCTCCTAGGACAAGCTCTAAACCAAACTAAAAGAAAGGTGACCATAATTGTGAGTTCAGTGGTCATAAAATAAAGTAAATAAGTAAACGTCACGGCAGCAGCTTCGATGCTAGCACCATAATTGTATTATCTTTTACTGAAATAGGCCATCTGTTTGTTTCGAAAAAGGGTCTTTTTACACCCTGTATGAAATTTTTATCTATCGCGGATTCAGTTTTCAAGTTACATAATCGTTTTATAGAATACCTATCTCATAAGCTTATCCTGTAAATAGAAATGCACACACAACTGTTGCAAAGGCAATGGACACCAAGAAAGTATTTTACTAGTTTTTTCATATTTTTTTTCGTAACAGATTATTAAAAATAATAATTAAAATAAAACTAAATAACAACTGATATGTGTAAAAATGTGTATTGTACTAAGTACATCTTTTTCAAAAATCCAGAAAGAATTGCAAAAATAATCTAATAAGCGAACAATATTTTTACATAATTATTAATATTATATTGTCTGTCATAATTTCACTCAAATAACTTTTATCTGACATGGCAAATGCTGAACAGTGCCAACATTTTCTAAAACTTTTGGAACAAAAATTTCGATAAAAAAATATTTGTTGTTGAATCTTGCTGCTGACTGTACCATACCATAACCTCATTGCTGAACACGTTCTGTGTAAAGTGAGCCCTATAAAGTGCAAGATAATACTTTGTTCATGTTTGTTCATCATTATGTAAACAATGAAAGGGATTATCTTCAGTGTTTTTACGTAAAAGATAGGGAAAAAACTTACTTAGTGAGCGTTTTCATAGGACTGAGAATAAGCGCATTAGATATTTTTAAAAATATCAACCGATTTTAGGATTCCGAAGGCAAGTTAAGAACGTTTATGCGCTATACTAGCACCGCCAATGGGAAAAAAATCATAGTGCTTAAATAAAGACGAAATTGTGAATTGTTCTCTTAAACTATATTTTCTAGTCTGTCGTTTAGTTTTAAATTAAGTTTTATTGCTAAAAGTGACCACTAATAAAATAGGTTATAAAATATTGTTTAAACGATAAAAATTACAACAAAGCTTATTCGGAGTACACTAAAAGAACACAATTCACAATTTCGTCTTTATTTAAGCACTACGATATTGGCGAGGCAGTTCCCGAAATTTACTCTTTCACTAGGTCTTTAGAATAAGGTTGAATATTGCGTAGCTTTAACTGACGCTTCGCCAGAAATTTGACGAAATTTAGTACATTTTTATTGATTTCTGAAATACTTGATCATTTATTTAAAATGTACTCGGTTATTGTGTTAGATCGATAAAAAAGCTATCCTTTTTGCATAAAAGATCATATCACTGTCGTTGAAAATAACGAAATCTGACGATTTGAAGTTTAATTTTATGGTGTTATTCAGGATTTTTTTACAGAGTTACCATGCCATTTTTCAATATTCTGTTCGGTTATTGTGTTTCATGACATAATGTTCAGTCTACAGTAATTTTTGTGAAGTAGAATTCTACATCCGTTCTTCACATTGGAAGTTCAAAAATCGATCTTTTCATCAAATCGTGAACTGGCCTCGCCTTATTATTTCGCCATGTCCGTCCGTCCGTCCGTCCACGGCTTAGCTCAGAGGCCCTAAGTACTGAAAACTGCAATTTAGCATGAATATGTTTAGCTATATTGATTACGCCGAAAAAGTGGTAGAATAGATCTCGAAAAATCTTTAGTGTACTTACCTCCCCTACATGTAAAGTGGGGATGAAGAAAAAAATTCTCATCAAACATGGATTTGAGATTACATCAGCTTCAACATAAATTTTTGATACGTATCTAAGATTTATTTTCTTTCACATCTGTACTCTTCAAAGTCGTCATTGGTTACCAAGAAATTGTGGACACAGGTGTATCCCATTAGATATTGTTTGTGACAGAATTTCCACTTTGATCGCTGAATCTTTAAATGCTTGTTTATGATAAATGGTAATTTTAACTAAGAAGGTAAGAAAAATATCCGTGAAGATAATACCTTACCTTATACTTTTGGGCTTTCAAATTATCTGGGTAGGTACCCAGATAATTTGAAAGCCCAAAAGATAATTTGATTGGAACATCTACCAGAATCTAACCGGGTTATTTATAACTTTAGAACAAAAGTTTACATCTTACATTAAAATACGAATTAGCTAGGTACACATTTGCGGCGATCTTTGATAGCGTCCGGGCTTCGATCAAGAATATCATAGATAACGCTTCACAAATTAAAACAGCACCCAAAAATGGCACCTCAAACTTCCAAACCCACTTACAAACTTGGCGCTTATTTTGTACATAATCAGCTCTTATTTTGTATAAACTTACATTTTATATCACTTATTTTGTACAAAATAAGCTTATTTTGTACAAAAACACATCTTTTATCACAACTTACTTTGTGCAAAATAAGCGCCCAGTTTGTAATTGGGACGCTATTTGAGGTGCCATTTTTGAGACTCTGACCGGACATCTAGGGTATTCTTGATCGAAGCGTGCGGGCGTTAAAAGAGTGGGGTGTTATAAGTTTAACGTGTCTGTGTATCTGTCTGTGGTATCGTAGCTCCTAAACGAATGAACCGATTTTCGTTAAGTTTTTTTTATGTCATAGATAATTTTATCCCGAGTGTTCCTAGCCATGTTTCATGAAAATCTGTTTAGCCGTTTGGAGATCATCAGCTCTTTTCTAGTTGATGAGGGGATCTGACTAACTTCCTTATGAAATAAAACACTTTTAACGGATACTAGCGCGGTTTTGTTGAAAGTACTTTGGTAATTAGTTGGTATTTGGTTTGATTTTTGATTTTCCCGACGTTTCGGCACCTTTGCAGCTGCCGTGGTCACGGGGGACTGTTCGTTAAAAGTGTTTTATTTCATGTCTAGTGAGCGCGTAAGCTTGAGAAGTGAATAACTTCCTTATATCCGATCGATTCAAAATTTGGTACCGTGTATATCTGTTCAGCCGTTTGAAGATCATCAGCTCTTTTCTAGTTGATGAGGGGATCTGACTAACTTCCTTATGACCGATCGATTCGAAATTTGGTACCGTGTTACTTCAATGATATTGGAAGTATATGGTAAGGTAGCCATATGACCTGATCAGCCGTTTGAAGATCATCAGCTCTTTAATAGTTGATGAGGGGATCTGACTACCTTCCAGATGTCCTATCGATTCGAAATTTGGTACCATGTGTCGGGGGTTTTTTTTCTTTTTTTGTTATTTATTTTATTAAGTAGGTAGGTAGCGTTTTAGAATAGAACAACGTTACTTTCATGTTACTCAGCATCAGTATCTTTTACTTAGGGCTTCTTGTTTTCTTGCTTGTTTGCTTGCTTCTTTCTTGTATTTTTTTATGTTTATTCCACCTTGAACTTTGATCAATTTGATTTAAGAAATGTTTAGTCCTAAAGTTATCAATATCGCGGTTAGATTTAAAATTCTTAAATTAAAAGATTGGTAATGACTTCGTTTTCACCCTGTATAATCATTATTGATCAAATTATCTCGCTGGTAGGATGGTACAATGGCGTCGTTCTCCACCAAGAAGTTTAATTCATCAACGCCCGAGCGATCTCCGGCGACCGGACAACAATATAATAATTTATTGTGTCTCGTTTTCCGAGCGTTGGCGAGTTAAATTCATACAAGTAAACTTCTTGTTTTCCATCCTTGTTTCCTAATACTACATAAAAACAATCGCAATGTTCGTCCCACTCCGTGACACTTCTTATTAACTCACGAATAAGGTTCAATATCAAGTAAATTGAACGACGAATTGCGTCCGATTATCGCAATTCTTTTTGTATAGGCCTGCTGTTTCATTTATAAGTTAAAACAGAAGATAGACATAACCACTGTGAAACAGCAAAACCTCAGTTCAGTAACCTCGAGATTTAGATGTCTTTCTAATTAATGTAGGTAGAGTTCTACCACATTTAATTCTACTTATGTGGTCTTAGGAAACTGATTTCTGAAAAATAATTCATAAATAGGTGAAAAACGTTTGGAATCTATTACATTATGTGACTATAAGAATATACTTAGTCACATGAACTAATATTCCAAACGCTTTTCACCAGAGAACGGAAAAGGCGTGTGTTATCAAACCGCGCCTACAAAGGCTGCATTGCCATTCTAAATATATCAAACGACATTGCGCTCTGCAGCAATGAACATTGAACCTTCGAAAACAACCCATCGATAGCACGATAAGACAATCGGGGCACATTTGAATCAATTCGTCCGCAAACCAGCCGGTCCCAACGATTCACTCTATTTTTGTACACGGTTAAGTTTTGCTGAAATTATTAATAATTCGCGAAAGCACGCAACCGTTGTAAGTACAACAATCGATAATTTCGCAATGCCTTATGATGTTAACTTTTTAATTATTCTAGATGTTATCGATAATGTTTACGGTTTTGCTTCAGTCAGATGCATAGAATTGTGAAGAAATAACTTTCAAAGTCGATGGCCTCGCGTGAATTTGAGTTATTCTCCTAGTTCTCTGAACGAACAGCTAAGTCAATCAGTATGTGGTTTTGTCTACATTTATCAATCTCATGTGCATAATACGGTTTTCCTGAGCTTAGTACTTCGGAAAATTAAAGAGAAATTCAGGATCAGCCCCCCTAGCATGACCGATTTATATCGCGTGATATAGCGTTTTATCACGTTTAACTGTCAAAAAGACAAAGGAGTTTGACAGTTGAGTGTCGATAAAATGCTATATCACGCGATATAAATCGGTCATGCTAGGCAGGCAGGACAAAAATTCGATATTGTTACATTTCAAAATATTGAGGTGAAAAACTTGTTATGAGTTTAATCGGCTTTGTCTAGATTCTAGGACGAGTGAATTCGCGAGCTCGGCGTTGTCACCGTGGGCACGGCAGCAGGCCGTCACGCGAGCCCCGCCGTCTGCCACCCTGGGAATCGGCCCTATTAACTCAAATAAACATGATTGTCTTTGAACAAGGTATATTTTATCCTAATTTGGACAAAACATAAATAAACCCTCTTTAAATTCGTCATATTCTATCAAAAACTGAATAGGTCGGATATTTCTTTAAGCTGATGAAACTTCTCATCTCAAAGTGATGCTATTTCCTTAGCAGAACTAGTCTATTATATTACTGGGTTGATATCAATATCACATCATAACAAGCTTACGGCCTTAACTTTTTAAAGATCCTATGGAAAGTTCGAAAAATCATTTAAAGAATGTAATAAATAACAATAGAAAGTGTGCTTCCTACTTCAAAACTCGACCGATGAAACTCTAAAAAGTTGTATGTTGTTAGTTGTCGTTTTTTTTCCTCTCTCGTGACCAGCCAAACCAGGCTTAGTCATAATAATGGCTCACGAGAGAACATGACGTTTCAAAGCACGGGGCCCAGCGCTGCAGTCGTCAGCGCGCTGCGTAGCGTTGCGTAGTTTTTCCGCTGGCGCGTCACAGGGTGAGACCGGCGAAGGTTGCGCCCGTGACCGCGCCCGCCCGCCGCGTGTCGGCCGCCCGTCGCGCAGTATCGCATCGCGCTCGCTGCTTCTCGGACCTCCTCCGAGCGACCAGACCCGAGAGGTCGCCGCCGCACCGGTGAACCCGCGCCGCGAGTGATGTGCCCCCGCTGACATGTGCAAGCGGCGAGTGAGTGTTGTGAAATGCGCGAGAGGTGACCGACGCCGACGGCCCACCGGACCTTAGCCATGTGGACTTTCTTGCTGCCCATACTCGCCCTCGTCCATTTAGGCGGTGGGGCCACTTTCGCTCCCAACAAGGAGCTCCTCGAATGCGCGAGGTTCGTTGCAAATCACCCATTATCGAGTACACATTCCACTAACCTATTACCGAAATTAATTCATTCGTTCAGGGACCTCGGATGAGCTACAAAAATAATTTAGATGGGCACGCGAAACAACCGTCTGGGCGTCTGGTTTACTATGACAATTATTTTATCTATGTCACGATTGGCGGCTGCGAGAGCATCTCTCGTTAATTGGATGGGTTATTTTTGAAAATCGCTACATTACATTCGTCTGCGACACTCACTGCAAGTTAAAATTTTAAAAAGGTGCTTCACATTAATGTACTTAATTTTATCAATTTTCTTTCTTCGTTTGAAAATGTATTGTCAATAAATAGAAAGATTAATAAAGGTATCGTTCCACCAGTCTAGAGACCGTAAATCACATGCTAATGTGCAGTAAAATCTTGCAGTCATTATCGAATTGTAGTATACTTATAAATAAACCGTGCATTGCAGCCGCGCGGCTGGCAGGGTCGACGGTTTTGGACAGACGTGCGGCGACAATTTGGCAACTGTACCTCTTGTTGACAAAAACACCGGTGCAACAAAAATGCGTTACCCATACAGGTGTTGAAGTACTAAAAAATGTGTTTAACGCTTATCATTTTTGATAGATTAAAGTGATTATTACTTAATTCAAGAAAAACATAGAAAGTTCAATATTAAATTAAAACATTTAAAAACTTATAATAAGAAACAAAGCTTACTTTGATCGAAGTTACTAAGTTAGTAAATAATGTAAGGTTTAATTGGTTTTAAAAGTAACACAATTATCTTGTTAGCGTTTTTGGCAAAGACATTTTGCGGACGAATATAACTAGACAAAGCAAGATGAAACTGGTTTTTGAAATATGGCCCACTACGACAAGTTGGCCTCAATATAATTGTCTTCTTATATTGAGGCCAATCTTATTTTGACAATAGTTTCACGTTCGCTTCGAATACGTTACATCTAAGCACATTTTCACAGATTTTCTTTAAAACTTTTAGTCTTATTACCTGACTCTAATCTATTATAATCTAATCTTATATAAAATAAAAAATATAAATCTTATATATCTAATCTATTCAACCTACTTACCTAAAATGTTAAGGTGCTTTTACACGGTGCAAGTAGCCAGCGCAAATTGAGCACTTGCGCAGGTTACATGGTCCGTGGAAACACGTAAAGCGGGTCCAGCTCCATAGCATTGTACACCCGCGCAAGTAACCCGCGCCTCAACTTGCTCAAGCTACATGCACCGTGTAGAAGCACCCTATGACTTAATTAACCAAACATTAATAAAAAAAATACTGAACCAACAAATATTTTTTTATCGACTAACGGTTTTTTATTATCACTATGGAACTAAGTAAGTACATTAAAAAGTGAAAACTATCACCATCCACTAATAATAAAACTTAGCGCCAGAACAACAGACTCATCAAGGCTGCAACAGACGCAACAGACGTCCGTAGTAAACACAATACACCACCAACAACAATAGAATACGGTCCGGCCAAAATTAACCCCGTTTATCACTATTTGCGTCACTGATACCCCAAATAAACCATGTGCCTAACTGTGACAACTGAAATAACTGTTCCAAATACCGAGTGCAAGTGCGTCGGTTGTCTTGCGTTGCATAATTGTACGCACTATTTTGACGCATCTGTGACGTAGATATGCGATGTGCCGCTTTATTTTATACTATCATGCATGACTTATGTCTGTGTGATTTAAAAAAAACAAGCACGTATAACGAAGATTTGATTGTTCGTCGAATAATTTTGTAAACGATTCGTCTTCAGACTTTTGTGATTTCTAAACATTTTCAGAAAATTGATATAACAGACCTAATAATTTCATTAGCTCTATAGTTACCAAAATCTAAATATTATGACGTCGAACGCATAAACCACATGTTGTTATTTGGCAGTAAAGTGTTAGAAATTATCAAAGGATTTGTACAGACATTATTATACTTGAAGAAACGTAAGACGAGTGATGATATAATAATATAAATTTAATATTACACATTCAAGATCTCTGTTTACATCAAATTTATTGTTCTTGTACGTACGAGTACAATCTCAATAACATCTGTTCATCTGTAATAATGTAAGTAATGTATTGTAGTAATATAATAAGTTAACCCCCTTACTAATAAAGATTGTATAGCAGATGTATAGTTACACAGTGTTTTGTCACTTTCTATTCAATGTCAAACTCAAATAGTTTGACAGAGAGTAACCATTGTGTAACTATACATTTGCTATACAATCTTTATTAGTAAGGGGGTAATTGTATAGTATTTTCCTCGAAACGATGATGTGCATTTTACAACAATAGATTTAAAACCAATCATATTTCTAAACCTCCAGAGAATCCATCAATTAGGCAAACTTAAAGTCAGAAAAATTACATACCACTCATAGATTTTCTATTCGCAGAATAAATCAACCGGACGTGACAAAGTAAATTAGTATAATGATATACCATTTAAGAGTTATCTACTCTACCATATATGTCTTATAAATACCATACCTGTATAACACAAAAAAATATTGCTAATTGTAAAAAATTGTAGTTACTTAAAACAAAGTGACTTGCAAGAAGAGATGACCGCAGCTGCAAAATCTTGGTCAAGGCTTGCTATTTCTTATATCTAGATTCAACTTGCAAATTGTTTCGTATAATCCAATTTAAGTACTTAGCTCGCGATTTTCGTTAGCGTGCTAACAACAAACAAAAGAAGGTAACAAAATTATCTAAGGATATTGCCGACGCAAAAGTCACGCAATGGATTATCTTCCATTTTACTTTTGTATTTGACTAAATTACACGTTAAATAAGTTTATTGAGGGATTGACTATGATTAATATACTAATAACTTTCATAATAAAATTATAAAATTGAGAAACTGTAATTCCTGATATCTATTTTGAGTACCTACCTTGAAACCATCACTTCATCTGAATCATGAACGAAAAAGATCTAAATTCACTTACTAAAAATATGTTTTGGAGTCGACCATTCATAAATATAAACATTTATAAATAGAAGATGTCAAACAAAAAATAAAACAATAAAAAAATAAATCAATTGTAAACATATTTCTGTAGACATTAACTAATTAAAAACACTTTGGATATTTTGTCTACAAATAACAGAAAATAACCTCTTAACCTTTAATGATGTTAAATAAATCTTGATAGCGTTTGATAACTACAGAGAGTTTCTTTGATACGGGAGCTTCATTTCGGCAGACGGATAGCCTGGCCGGGAGCCAGCTTTGTCACGTGGTACTTGACTACCACAGTTTGTACTAGGTACCATCTTTTCACACACACTTTAAGGGGCCGTACACGCCAAATATACAGTTTAAAAGATAAAGATAAAAGATTTCACACAGTATTAGGTACTTGATTTATCGGTACCAAAAAAATAATGTAGAAAGTAGATTATAGTAGGTACCTACTTAGTGTTGTGTTGACAGAAACATGAAAGCTAAAACTTTTATCGATTGCAAAAAAATCGTAAAGTGGTGACTTCACGATTTTTTTCAATCGACAAAAGTTTTAGCTATCATGTTTCTGTGAAAAACTATACAACATTGGAGGTGTCCAATGTTGTATAGTTTTTCACTGATGTGCCGCCCAAAAAATAAACATATAATCTTGAAACTATAATTAAAAGAAAGCTTAACTAGCTCTCGAGTTTTGTATAAGATTGACAATTTTTAGTTAGTATAGTTTAGTAGTTATTAATTAAAAACGATAAAATTCACAATAATTTCGATAATTTTTACTATGAAAATTGCTTCCGGTGATATATGTAATAAAATGAAATGAAATAATTCTTTATTGCTTTAAATGTGGTCAGTATACAAGATTATATCATTTATTGGATTTGTTTCTCACATTTAACCAAATAACATTGGTATGCAAATTAGAGATGGGTCTTGAGTCTGATAATAAATTAAAAATGTCGCGAAATAATCATAAATAAAATAAAAACCAAATTAAACCATAAAAATAAAAATAATTAAATCATGTCCAAAAGTAATAATCGAATTGAAATGAGACCTAATACATAATATATATAAAAAAATAATGGTTTGATAGTGTTCAAATTTTGCAATTAATAAATTCCTTAACGCTATAAAAACATTTGTCAGTCAGTAGCATGTACCTACTTACCATTCGATGTCTTTTGTATTCTATCAAAATTAAATTATCTACTCCTTAGCTTCAATACTGAATCCTTATCCAATTTTCATCAATACTTTTTTAGTTTTCAATTTATCGAAATATTCTTTAGATTTATAATGAAAATGCGATACAAAATAAAGTAAAGAGATAGATATAAGTATATAATTATGTATAATTAAGATATCTAAATGATAATCTCAATCAAAACTTTTCGTGACATTCTAAAACAATTCTGAAAACATATTCTTTCGACTTCAAAGAAACATTTTTACCACTAAGTACATCTTTCCAAGATATCTATAACTGTACCCGTGTATAATTTAATTACGCTGATAAATTAAAAATGGCGTAGACATTACAGCTTTGGCGGAGTCAAGAGCCCCTCAGCACTGCTATTTTCTCTTATGAGCGCTGGCAATAATTTAAGAAAGAAATAAAATCTGTCTGGTGAGCGTCTGCTGATAAAAGCTGTTAGTCGTCGGCTTGCGTTGGATTCACATATCGATAGAAAACGATTAAGAAAATAAGAAAAAAATTGTGGCAACCGACCAACCAGTTTGTCAGTTAAGAAAAAAAGTATCAACTGACCGACCAGGTTGTAAGTTAGGAAAAATAAATACCTATCAATCGACCAACCAGCTTGTTTGTTAAGAAAAAATACTAACCATCCCACCAGGTTGTCGATTCTGCTAATTTTAACGTCATAACCGAGTTTCAATTGTGTTTCAGTTATGGGTTTATGAAACAAAAACTGTGTGAAAAAACGTAATTGTAACACGATTATGACAATAACATTAGGAGAATCGACTTCCAGGTAGACAGAGCGATTTGTCGGTTAGTAATAGAGGAGGTAGCCATGATATGTTCTAACTTAGAACAATGAATTTGCTGTTCTTGTTCTTTTTCTCCATTCTTTCCTGTTACCTGTCATGTAAGCCCCATCTCTTCACATATTCCGCAGTTCTGCACACAATCCATCATCCATCCATCTATCAACGTTCATCCGGTCATACTGTATCATTTATTCCAAAATAATAACGAAAATTTTAATACAAAAATTACCAAGTTAAATAAAACTCGTTCATTTTCTACCGATTCTTACACAAGGCCCTTCGACTATACTGTAGCGGCTTTGTTCTCTAACGCGTATTTCAGGTTTTACATTTCCGTTATGACTCTGCATGCGTACAAATAACACGAACTTACCGCAGAATATTTTGCAATATGTAAGCAAGCAGCAGATGTTACGGGTCATAATAAAAATATGCAAATATGTAACAACATGAAGTACCTAAGTAAACAAGTTGGCTCTTTCTTCTTAAATGTAAAACTTTTTTACTTTGGCTTTGATAACTCACTAATTAATAGTTTATTTTAATGAAGCGCAAATAACTGTATATCAAACTCCTAGTTACTGACGAAAACTATAAGTATGTCATATTTCGTGTACCTAGAGATCAGAAAAGTGCGTGATACGGAAATATGAAAAATTACTATCTCTAGTTCACCATGAAATCGCGTGCGAAATTCTCTTCGGAGAGCTGAATTTATACCTTCACGAAAAAAACGTTTTCGGATATATGATAAATGATATTAATATCCGCGAACTATACCTATAATTATGTGGTAAACCACCCATTCTTTTGTTTCATGAAGTCGGTTAATAAATATTAATTACTCGTATGTCCTAATGTGATGAAATGACCCATTATAATTTCGACCATGGACCTCGATCTTTCTATTATAATTGGCTTAAAGGCATACCAAACTATACAAGTAAAGATTTCACTAAATTGACGACAGTAGAAAAGAAGTTACCGTATTTAATATTCTGATAGAAGAAAAATCTGAACGCCCTTTAAGAATGTAGGTGATTTAATTTAGGAATCTTTATTTAGCTAATTAATCAAAACCGCAATTTCACAATGCATGCGACAGTATTGCAATAAAAAATTGAAATAAACATGTAGCATTGTGTGTTTCGTATGCTAGGATTTTTTGTTAAATTTCGTATCCATTTGTGTCACTCTTTACTATAGGTAACCTACTTTTTGTTTTAGTTAGAATACTCAGGTGATTAATTATGAAAACTTTCATAATACTTACTATAACATTGCCAATTGTTGCACAATAATCGTTTTCACCGTAGTTACAGTTTTAAGATTCATAAATTCTAATATTTTACTGACAACTAACATACAAGATGAAGAAAATAGTTTAATTTATTAAAATTATACCCAACCAATAAAGTACTTACAGAAAACTACACTTTTTCAGAAGCGTGCCTGCATAGCATAATTGCATAATTAGCATAATAAAATTATAATAAATTGATGGCCTCGAGCGATACTAAAGTAGTATTTGCCCGTTTGACACATTCGTGCCCCACAGAAGACATGCGACATCAGTTTCTTAATAATTGCAAGTTGCACTAATAGCTACGTGCACAAGGTTATTCAAACTTGATGCAAAACCATTATTTTTTGCTAGTCATTATAGTACGGCACCCGTAAAATAGTGTATAACGAGATTATTATTTATTTATAAACTAGTTTTAATTAATTTTATTAGGTACGCGATTTTTTGTTCAAAGATTTGTTTTGCTATGTTTTTATTTAGTCAAAAAAGAGCGATACCTATCTCAAAGTGACTAAGACGAAAGTAACTCCTACAGTACTTGAATACCAATGGGCTAACGTATATACCATATATCCATCTATCTATTTATATGGTATACCTACAATTAAGTAGATGTAATCTACAATGACGTGGATTATTAATAAATGTAATTTATCACATCAAAAACACAGGCATTAAACGCGTTTAAACTAAAACATAGGTGTTTTATCTAATAAAATGGAACGTGACAGTCTAAAAGCGTAATTTACAATTTATTCGATGATATTTAACACTTTAAGTCTTCAATAATAACAATAAAGAGCGTTTAATCGTCACTTATAAGCTATTTATAACGCTAATGAACGCTAAGCTAAGCTTTTCTGTAATCCATTCAATTCGCAGATCTTCACCTTCACTTGTAATTGTATTACCTTTACATGCCACGGCTGCGCATCTCTCCTACATACAGGGTGAAACAAGACCTTCAACGAAGCCTAGGTCTACGTATTCTGTCCGTCATCAGGACCATTTCTGTTCAAAATTATTACTGGGAAACCATTTTGATTTTTGGTGTTAAAAAAGCATTGCATGCATTACCACGCAATGTGACGCGTACAACAGGCCGCGCCTGCGAGTGTATGCTACACAGCTGCGTGCGGCCAAGTTGAAAGGTAGCGTTTATGTGCGTGCTCATGAGATACATCGAGTGACGACGTTTTGAAGCCATTGTTTGTTACGAAATATTTAAAATTTTGATAATGTTTCTTTAGTCAAAAAGTAGGAAATAACGAATAAAATAAGATTTCATAAAAAAGCTAATTCTACGTGTAAATTTTTTTTGCTTACCATCAATTTGTTGTACGGAATAAATGATTAAGCAGTTTAGCATAATTTTTCATATAATAATGTACTATAGTTTATTTAAAAAATAAATAAACAGGGGCATCATTATATCTACGAATAACAATTTTTTTTATTTTAATACTGGACAGAAGCAAAAAAAACAGTCAAACCAGTGAGATGCGAAGTGACAAGAATAAACAAAATACTGAGATGAAAATGAAGAACCATATCATAATTATTTAATAAGATAATAATAATACCATGGGACAAATTTCATCGTGATTAAGTAAGAAGGAAAAAATATGAAACTAAAGACTTAAGTGACTATTGGCTACAAGAACTCTGCAAACAATGTCTGAGGTGTGGAAGTAATTAACGCATTATCTAAATGGAAGCATATTTGCCCTCCTACAATATAAGTCCATAAAAGTAAAATAAATATTTCACAATCATGATTTTAATTGTCTTTATTTTCAAATATAAAAAAGTTAAACAATTCAAGTTTTTTGAGTTATTTATGTTGTTTAACGACCTAAATTAAACAAAATAAGTTATAATCACGCAAATCATACAAAAACGGATTCATTATTGTATTTTCGATCTCGCATAGAAGAAACGGTCAAATAACGTCCCTAGGTCCTTATCCGTAGCACGTAGCATATGCTACGACTACGAACGACTACATACTACGCCGCTACGAATTTTGACACTGATAATTTCCTTCCTTATTGGATTTTGACACTGATATTCGTTTATTTGTTTATTTTATTGGAAAACCAACAGCAACAATATTACTATAAGCTACAATATGCCAATTACAGGTTTTCACTTATAGCAATTAATTAATACAATAGGGGTGTGAACAATATGTATGTTACAGCGTAATTATGAAGTTGTTAACACACAAAAAAAACTATAATCAAAAACTATTCGAAAAACTTACGGGTTAGACACTGCTTAGTCTTAGATAATAGGTATATATTTCTTTCTTTATTGTATCATGTAGTGTGAAATAACGGCATTATGGAGAGAAATGAAGCTCGTCACATGGAACCTAAATCTCCAACTCTTTTTTATGCACAACCTCACCCATAGCCTTCTATATTTTCCCCTCACCTGATGTTACTTGGCAAGATAAAGATGAGGCAAAAGATGCGCCGAGTTTAGTGTTGGTAGCTGCTGCGCATCTTTTGTCTCATCTTTGTCATAGTAGATCTTTGTCTTGCCAAGTTACGTGCCGGTATCTGAAACACGTTGTAATGTAAGCATGTAATTATGTTACGGCTAATATCCGAAGTGCGGCTACTAAACCAAGTTTTGGCCGGCTAAAATTATAGGTGTAACCGATCTGCTTGACTCCTGTAGGTCCCGAATATAGGATAGAAGGGATTTTTTTTTAACAGACAACAGAAATATTTTTCTTAATACCCCATAACTTTTAGAAAAAAGCCCAAAGATGGCTATACTTAGTTTTATCCGGCAACACCTAGTATTACATACATACATACATATACTCACGCCTGTTTCCCATGGGGGTAGGCAGAGAATATGGATCGCCACCTGCTACGATCCTTGCACATTTCTTTCGCTTCATTAACATCCATCAATCTTTTCATACATGCCCTACGGTTTTTGTCACTACGTACACCAGCCTTTTTTATTACCTAGTATTAGCCGCGAGAAAATCGGATACACCTAGGTTTAACATAGCTACCTGCTACACCTAGTTTTAGCCGGCTAAAACTAGATTTAGCTAGGTTTAGTTCGGGTATTAGCCGTAACATACATACATTATCCTGGTGTCTAATGAATCCTAACTTTCTTCCAGCCAGATCCTGTACATGGACCAGCATACATACCAGATCCCCACAGACTACAATAGGAACATTCCACCCGGTAAGAATCCTTAAGCTAAGGTTTCCTAAGATGACGGTGCTGTCATATTACGGCCGTAATTTAGCGGCGTAGAACGTTGTCTATGTAAACAATATGGCGCGCCACATTGTTTACATAGACAACGTTCGTTAGCTTTACTAAGTATTATAAATGCGAAAGTCAGTTTGTTTGTTTATTTGTTTGTTACGCCTTCGCGTCTTAACTACTCAACCGATCGTCATGAAATTTTGCATACACGTTGTCAGGGGTAAAGAGAAGGAAATAGGTTACCTTAAATCCAGAAAAAAGTACTGTTCCCGAGGGATCGCATAAAACTTTCCATGCAGACGAAGTCGCGGGCGGCCCCTTTCATGTCCAGTCCATGAAACTAAACAACTTTATCTAAGAATGATGTGTCAAAATACGCCACAAAATTTTGGTCATCCCATACTAAATTGATCAAGTGATCTCTTTGATTTGTATGGAAAGTGTTTTTTTTACATATTAGGCCATGTGTTCCTTAGAGGAAGTTGTTCAGTTTCATGGACTAAACACATCCTCAAAATTTGGATGGTGAATACAAAATGACCTTGTATAATAATTTCTAAATAAAGGTATCTTCTTTTACCACGTTAGAAACATTTTTCGCCGGTCTGTGTTGTTTCGCATTTAACCATACAAATTAGATGTTCATTAACAACAATAAATTATTGTTATCAAAGATGATAAATCCCAAATAAACATCGAAATCTGAATGAAAATGTCATAGGTACATTCAAATGTGTGCATATGGATTTTACTGCAGTTTTTTAGCCGCAAACAACGTACTTATATGACTCTCCCGTAATTGAATTAATTTTAAAATATGTAAAATCCCGAAAAGTACATAAACTATCATCAAACTTGAATTACTATTTGAATTTGTATTTTTCTGTTGCTGCTTATTACTGAGTTTCAAGAAGCAATTAAAAAGTAGCTATATATGCTTTACTTTCTGCTATGACGGAACCATGACATTGCTACCTACCTACCCCTATCTTAGAGACATTGAACAAAGTACAAACGACTAATCTCTCTATCTTCTTAATGTAGGTAAAAAAATATCCAGAAGTAACAAAAATACCTTGTATATTTATACCCTATGCCATGTGGGAGCCTTGACAATGCTACTTTACTTGCGGAAAAGTATTATCCAACTGTTTTAAAAACACCCATATCATTTACAAGACAATAAAGCTATATTTAGATTTAATACGCTTCATAATAATTAGTACCTAATTATTACTTACGGTGAGGCTTAAACCCGCATTTTGCATTATATGACGGTAAAATTACAGTAAGTAGGTAAGTAGGAAGGTACTATAGTTTAATAAATACAAATGGGTGTTATAAATAGCTACCATGTAGTACCAATTGCATTTAGCTATACAGAGGTAAAGGTTAAAGACGAAAAACCTTTCAGAACTATTATATTACTTACAACTTACTTGTTCAAAAATTATATATCAATTAACAAACGGAACTGAAATGAGTTAAATAGAACAACTACTTATTATACATATCTTGAAAGTTTGTTTTTATGCCTACTTACATTTACAAAAAAAAAACCGTTTTGTAAAAAATCATGCACAAAAAAGTTAGTAATATATTCAAGGTTGTTAGTGTATTACCAATAGTAGAATGGTAAATAATAATTATTATTAAATTTAAAGTACCAGAATCACAAAAATCTGTAGATCCCATGGAGTCAAGAGGCGAAAAAATTATATTTGTGTATCCCATGGGAGCGAAGTCTTGGGAGCCTTGTGTTCGGAGGGGTATCAAATACTAAACAAGCGTTACAATTGGTGTGACAAAGTACTAAAGTCTCCAAACTTCTGAAGTCAACTATACTATAAGTACCTACTTTTACTTATTGATTAAAGTGAGTTGCTATTTATAGTGGATATCGGTTCACTGATAGGGCTGAACCAAAAGCTATCCACTCATGGACGGACGTTACTCAGCAGGCTCGGACAGCTGTCAGTCATTAGTCAACCAACTAGCGGACAGCGGTGCAAATGCATGCTATTTTAGAAAATCATTGGTCAGTCTAAATTAACCTAAAAATACAAAAATATCCAGTTCGAAACCAAAAATAAAGATACACACAGGCCTACTTTTAGATAATGTATATCTGTGTCACAATTATTTAAATAACATTACATTATGTTATGAGAATGAAAATAAGTATTACCGGTCAATAATTATGTGTCTAAGTTAAAGTTATCGTCCAATGATAATGCTATCTATTTGTCACGTCAAACTTGTCAAAGGCCATCATGCTGGCTGGCAACCTTTTTTTTGGCTAACTTGTGCTTAACCGGTACTTTAACAAGCTTGTTAAAGTTAGATGGTGCAACTGAGCCTTACTTTTTACAACTTGCTTAGTATAAATGAGGTTATACTTTATTGGCATCGCTCTGTTAGATGTCAGTTACCTGTATGTTTCTGATATCAGTAGATATAGAATTAAATCCGAAACAGACAATGTTACAATATGTAAATAAAGAAAAATAATTATTATTTCACTATTAAAATACAAAGTCTGAGTCATAGATAATACACCTATATAATTCAAAGTCTGAGTTCTTTCGTCGTCATTGAAGTTTCCCTAATGACATTTTATTTCTATTACGTGTCATCTAGAGCGGTTAGATAGATAAAGTTTTATTAATAAACCACTACATCACACAACAAAAACAACAGGAACACTTGAGAAAATGCAAAAAAAATGTGATAACTTAAACTAAACACATTGTCCAAGATAATACCGTACCGGAGTGTGCAGCAGTGGCAGTCTGAAAAGGAACTCAAGCACAGCTACGTTAGCTGGTTAGCTACGTATTGAGTAGCAAATGCTACGGGCCCCGCGTATTTGGGGGCCCCGCGCACCAAAGCTTCTGACCGTAAAAAAGTAACAATTTAGTTAAGAGCGTGAAAATATTTTTTTAATCAATTTAGGTAGGTGCACTAGTTGCCGTCACCATCACGAAAGAGTGGGTATCAAAATATGTAACTATACTTTAATTTAAAATTTCAGTACATTTTTATAGTGAGCGCTGGGTAACATGATAAATATTTTTTTTTACACCAAATTGAGCACAAGTTGACTAGCGAGAGAATTCCCTAATATTGTCATCGAGCTAGTCCTAATTTATTAGGGTTATCAGTTGACAGGTATTTTTTGGTTTAGATAGGCGTGCGGCCGGCGCTAAGCTGAGACGGGCATTTTCGGGTCTCGCTGAAATTTGAAAGCTAGCATACATGCTCCAATTACGCAAGCCTACAGCCGGCTGCCCGCCCGCCTGGATTAAACACACACATTACATGTTTAGTGAGATAAGTAGACAAAACTGACTAAAAATCGCTCTGTGCGACCGTTTTTTTACTATTGACATGCAAAATCACAAGAGTTGTGAATAGAAGTGATGGAACTGATTAAATATCGCACTGCGCGGCCAATTTTTTTTACTACAGACAGGATTTTTGTGAATCCTAAACAGGCATTCTCCCTTACGTATATGGTAACCCTTGTCGTAATACTATAAACTTGATAACCTAAAGCAAACCAAGGGCTCCTTGACAGAATTTGCTACAGGCCCCGCGCTCGCTTAATCCGGCACTGGTGTCATCAAGACTGAAGATATTTTGTTTGTTCCTCAAATTATTATATTTATATTACTGTCATTAATGACTAAATGTTTTGTACGTATGTACATATAACATAAATACATACACTTGCATAATAATCGCCTTTTGAATGCTGTTTGGCATCCTCTTTGGTTTTCCCCCGAAGTGATTACTATGACAAAAACACAATAATAATATATTAGAAAAAATACCCTTTTATGTTAGTAGATAATAGCATTTTTTCTTACAATAATGTGTCTGACCGTATTGGGATAATAAGTATCGTGACCGCATAATTAAAATATAATAAACGTCGCTGTCTCATCATTGTTTTCCATACAACATTATTATATTCAACCAATATTCATTTGCGACTTACAACCGTTTCCGTTTTTTACAGCATCGTTACTAAAAGTTGTCAATGCGACGAGTGTTACAATTGTTTGTTAATGTTCAAAAGAACTTTAAACTTTTTTGTGAAATAATTAGACGATAAAGAAAGAAGTATCGTCTAATTATTTCACATTTTTAAAGTTTCCAAGAATCTTTAGTTAAGCCATAAATCAAATCCCAGTTTAAACTCTATTTAGTTTTAATCCACATTTAATAGCACAGTTTTTAACCCAGTCCTATCTAATATATCCGTTATTTTGACAACAAGATGAAAGAACAGCCGTAATGGTTGTTTCCTATTTCTATTTGATTATGTTTCATTCTGTTGTTAGGCATAAATTATAGTCTAATCACTGAACGTTCTGCACCAGAGCACGTTCTCTAAAACTAATATTAGAAATAAACAAATCAATCGAAGAAGATTATCATCTCCGTATCCATTGGCGTGTTACCAATCTGTTACGACACCAAACACGATCCTGTTCGCAGTCGATTCGTCTGTTATAAATTTATAATTCATCGTATTATATCCAATATCTCAATGTAAATCTGCATGAAGGCTACCATTCGTAAGGTAAATTCACAGAAATCGATTTATATTAGGTACAACAATTTCTACGTAAAAAGAGAAGTACCTAACCTACAAAATTCATTCATATAGATAAGCTTGAAAGCACATGTTCTTAATTTTATGAAGTTGCTAAAAATAGTATTTTCCCATCTTTCAAAAAAATACCTTCCTAGACTTAAGCCACTATTGCATAATTATCGAATAAAGAAAAAAATATATTAAGGGTGAATATGATATGAAGGCTATTGCAACTAATAAAGATAAGTTATTTACCTCTTGGTAATGCTGTTAAGAACAAAAAACCTAGACAGAAATGAATAAAATTTTCCATAAATAAGAAATAACGACACAAACACCAGTACCTAGCACTCCAAATAAAACTTTTCGTCCAGCATTAGATTTACAGTCAGTAAAAGTTCCAAAAGCCTGCATACTGTAACCGGTACATAAACCCGCGATGAAGCCGTGGCGATATCGCCGCCGGCCGCAGTAAAATGCTCATTACTAATCCGCTATAGTTTGTCATAATTCGGGGTAAGATGTCATCTTTTATTTATGAATGAGCCTCGGGAAAATTGTTAAACACTTGATTTCAAGTTTTTTAAAATCTAATGTTTGTATTTTGTTTGATGGCTTCGTTTTTGCTAGTTTTATTTTGTATTTGGTATTTTCAGTCGTATCGGTTTAACAAAGGTGTTAAATAATAAGTATTAAGACGTTTTTGTTTCTAATAATAAAAACAATAAGAAAAGAGAAAGAAAATTACTTTTCTGAAAGTTCTAATCTCATCAAGAATTATATATATTTGTTAAAAAACAATCAGCAGACAATATTTTCTTCTAACATAACTTTTAATATTATGTTCCAGGAAAAAACACAACAGTATTCATTGGCGTAAACGTCAACCGAGTGTCTGGAGTCGATGAGAACAAAGGGGTATGTAGGTATCTCATTAATGCCTACTATATTAGTTAGTTAACTCTAGCTTAAATATTATATCGTAACGAAAAGAAAATTGTTATTTGTTATACTAGAGAGCAAAGTCAATTTGTGCTGCGAGTGCTGATTTTAAATCACGAATTAGCGTTTGAGTATTCTAGAATTGAAGCACAAGCGTAGCGTGTGATTATCTACTGATCACAGTGAGTGATTTAAAAGCACGAGGCATCTCCTTCCCTCTTTTTCTCCCTCTTACCCTCGTTAGCCCTATCTTCCACTCGCTTCCACTATCTTCCACTCGCTTTTCCTATCTTCTCATCTCTTCTCCAGTTCCTTCCTTCCCACTTCCCTCCCTTTTATTCCCCTTCCTCTTATCCGTCTTTCCCCTTCCTCTTTCGCTTCCTTTCTTCATTATGAGATAAATCGCTAGATCAAAATGAGTTTCTGAACGAACCATTGTCTATTTTTTCGCGCCGAGTAATTCCAAACGGTTTTTATTTATTTTATTTATCATAATGTTTGAAATAAAAAAAAAACACTTTCCCCACGCTGCTCGCACCAAAAATCGATTTTGCTGCGAGTTTTTACACGCCAAACATGCGCCAAACGCACCCTTTTCGTCCTGACTATAATCATACTATTATAATTCTGCTAATGCATAAACTGAACCATTCATTTAGTGCATTCACAGGCTAGCTCAGCTCTGCTAGTTAGCATAAAGGCAATAAAATTTGCAAGATTAAATAACAGTTTTGGTTTTACGTCAACAATACCGATTATTATTAATTAAATTACTGAATATGCTTATATAATGTAAGCCCTTATTACTAACTTGGTTCATCCATAGGAAATTTCTACGAAAGTTTAATAACATTTTGATGTTACCATGAAAAGTATGCCAGAGACAGCTGAACTTTATTTATTGTGATTTGATAAGTTGGAAAATTGCTAGATCACAATAATCATGTCAGTTCACTTTTCCGAGGAAATAAAAGCGAATAAATGGCAACACTGAAACACGACATGGCGAGACATTGCCCTAGAAATAAAATTGAGGTCGGATGCCAGGCCTAAATTCATGACAGTATTTCATACTTTGATGAATTAAAATATTTAACAAATGTGGCAGTGTTTCAAAAAAAATCCCAATTTATATTAGTAGTCTATTCATACAACCCTTCGCAAGGAATAGCATTTGTGTACGTGTAACCAGAATGTAGATAAGGACCATCAGAAAAACAGCACTGTGTTACATTTTCATATTTTCGTTATTAGTATTTTGTATGAAACAGCTGTTTTTTTTTCGAGATTCAAAGTTCCCATAGTAAAAGTTGTTTAGTTTGATGGTCCTTATTTACAATATTCTGGTTTTGTTACACGTTGTATATACTTTATTTTTATAGTTACGTCTAGGTACGTGTATTTATACTTATTCGTGCACTAATTTGTACACCCTTAAAAGTATAGGTACTACGTTCGCCAATTTCCGTTTGTCTACGTGTAGGTACAACATGTACTACTGTACTAAATTATATCCTCAAATACCAAACAGTTTAATTTATTTGCCAAAACACGAGGCATTTGAAATTTGATCCAGAAATTACGTTACCTAATGCTAAAATCATTTTTAACGTTCATACGAGTATCACAAGATAATGCGACTTAATTTATCTTAAGTATTATGTTGTTGCAGTAAAAATATTAAACAAGACAACGAAATATTGTACAGTAATAGCCTACACTTTATAGCACTAAATAATTTACTAGAAAAAATTCGACTCGTCACCAGAATTGTCTCAGGCGGAAATCGAACCCGCATCCTTTGGAACTTTGGTCCAATGCTCTTACCAACTGAGCTACTAAGTCTGTCGAGTCACTAATGGCATCGACAAAAGTCGCGGGTTCGATTTCTGCCCGACACAATTCTGGTGACGAGTTGAATTTTTTCTAGTACTTACATATTATTAAAAATCTATTTTTTTTTAAATTGATTTAGAACTTTTTCGAATTTTTACTTTCCAAAGGAGATCACCCTTGACGTATTCCTGCAAGTATCATGGGAGGAGAAGCGGCTTCACGTGCCGCAGAACTCACCGTTCATAGACCTCCCGTGGGAGTATCGGCAGCTGATCTGGACCCCGGACCTGTACATCTGGCAGCTGCAGACCATGAAGATCCTGTCGGTGCTGCAAGAAATGGCCTCATTGCGGCTATACACCAACGGCACCGTCTCAGTCAGTATTGGGTTCGTCTACTTTATTATTTAATTTAGGTACTAACTTATAAAACCTCCCGCCTAGATAATGATCTGGTGGTGAGTCGATTTTTTTCTGGTAAGTATATGTTACGGCATATCATTGGTTACGGCTAATACCCTAAATGCGACTAAAAGTAGGTGTAGCCAATCTATTGTTAAAACTAGGTATAACCGATCTGCTTATATAGGTATTATTTTTAAATCTTATCTATATCGTGATATACTTCTAAGAGAAAAAAAATGGAGATCATTTGTATTTTAATACCGTTATAATACTTATTTATAAAATTTAATACAAATGTTAAAACTCGTATTTATGAAATACTTATTTGAGATACCGAAATCTCAAATCAGGAAGTTACCTTCTTTATTTAATATTTAATAGTAGGTAGGTATGAAGTTAAATAAGTGTAAACGCGATTAACGCCTTAATAGTTCTTTCAAACATACACAAGAAGGAAATAAGAAGATTAAAAAAAACCGTGATTGAGGAAACAAAATATTCCAATTCTCACTAACTGTATTTTTTTAATGTAAAGCTTTGTTTATTTTGGCACTCAACAATAGAGCAGTTATTTCAAAAGTAGACTACGCTGACGTATGAAATGAACGCATAAAATTAATTTTAACATTTAACACGGTCCTCTACAAAACAAGTGGTTTTGATGAAAGATTAATGATGTAGTTCGCAGCAAATTAAACACTCAATTTACAAGGAAACGTTGTTTAAATTCGTGATTGTTTTCAGTGCGACTATTACTATCAAATGCGAAATGGACTTCGTACTATACCCGCTGGATGTGCAGAACTGTGACATAGATTTTAGTAGTTGTAAGTATATCAAATTAGTTATACTTAGGTACTTATGTTTTACCCAATAAGTAATTTGAATCGTCTTTTCATTTTAAGACTAGACAAAAATGTAGTATCAAACGCCCAAATATCGGGTCATTTTGAACTTACCATCCAAATTTCAAGGATGTGTCCAGTTCATGAAACTAAACAACTTTCTCTAAGAAACATGTGTCGAATTTCGCCACAAAATATTGGTCATCCCATACTAAATTGATCACGTGATCTCTTTGATTTGTATGGATAGTCGATTTTTTTACATATTTGGCCATTTGTTCCTTAGAGAAAGTTGTTCAGTTTCATGGACTGAACACATCCTTAAAATTTGGATGGTGAATACAAAATGACCCTGTATAGACAATACTGTTTTAACCCCTTTTATAATGCTCGGGTGAGTTAAATTAAGTCGATCTTTCCCTTTTGGAAATGGAATTATGAAGATTAAATTACTTGAACCCGTTTTAGACGAAGATTTAAAAAGTACCAAAGCCCCAATAGCCACATTATAACGGGTGTAACAAGACCTTCAACAAAGCCGAAGTCCACGTATTCCGCTCATCATCAGGATCATTTTTGTCTTTTAGACTATACCTGGGAAACCAATAGTTACGAAGTTATTGAAAGTCAACTTTTTGACTACAGAAACATTATCACTATTTTAAGTATTTCGTAACAAACAATGGCTTCAAAACGTCGTCACTCGATGTATCTCATGAGCACGCACATAAACGCTGCCTTTCAACTCGGCCGCACGCAGCTGTGTAGCATACACTCGCAGGCGCGGCCTGTTGTACGCGTCACATTGCGTGGTAATGCATGCAATGCTTTTTTAACACCAAAAATCAAAATGGTTTCCCAGTAATAATTTTGAACAGAAATGGCCCTGATGATGGGCAGAATACGTAGACCTCGGCTTCGTTGAAGGTCTTGTTACACCCTGTATAGGTACCTTAACAAGCAAGTTGCATTGCATTTATGCAAGACCTTGCAGCCCGCAACATGTAGGTTATCTCACTACTACGGATTCTTTCTCGTCTTGATCGAACATCCGAACAATGTCAAGTTTGAATTATGTCGTAGAAAACCTACAATATCTTCTGTCTTAAATTAGTTGGGGTTTATGGCTTCAAACCCCTTTTAATAAGTCGTTTTAACACGATGATTTGCATTTTATTCTTCATGTAACTATTAATCACCTTCGAAGATAAAGTCTATTAGCTGACGAGTAATGGTCCAATCTCTTAATGAATTTTAATGACTCACACACAACCTTGACAAGAAAATAATATAAATCAATTTTTCCAAGGCTTAGATAAAATATATTCGTACTTATTGAATGAATCACAAATAGGACCAGACATTAGGTTAGGACCCGACCGAGACGTATTTAATGACAGTCTACGTACCGACCATCTGCTTCTTAACTCATTTTACTATCCACCCAGTCATAATAATGTTTAACGGCATCTTTTTTTAGACAAGTACACAACGCAAGATGTGCGGTTTGAGTGGCGAGAAGTGGCTCCCTGGCTAGGATTGGGGCTGGTCGGCGAGCATCGGAACCAGTACCGACTCCCGAAATACGTGGTCACCTTCGCCACCGACAAAAGTAATCATATTCGCAATTTTGGTGAAGGTAAATGTATATTTATTGCTTTGCGCTTCAGTTTGCGCCCGTACTAACTGTGTCCACTAACGCTACGCATTGTCGCTGATCGCTGGCATGCCGCTTGTTTGGCTCGGATGTCATTTAGACGGGATTTTATGTATCTACTTATTATGTTTTCTATTTCAAAACCAATGTTTTGGCGTCACACGGAAAAAGTTACGCGACCACAAACATTGTTGTCCATAGTGCAAGCGTCAGAATGCTATAACAATATCACTTAATCTGCAACTGCTTGATTACTAGGTACTTACTTACGAGTACGTAGGTATATGAGCAGTTAAAATAATAACAAATCGCATGCAATACCTAATGGTACCATACTGCCATTATTAGTACTTACAATAGTGAAAGATAGTTATTATGTACCTACTTACCTATATTTTTCATTAAATATAAGGTCCTAAGAGTTTATTCTCTTACACGGCGGGCAATTTGTATGTCAATGTAGGTAGGTATGTGTCTAGTGTAGCTCTTATCATCTACACTACACTACCTATCAATAATTGTGCTCAGTCCTCTATTCCATCGAACTCTCAGCATCACCAATGTTAACCAACTCATATCAGCAAGTAGATTATCTATGTAAAAAATACGAAATTCCGAGAATAACTAAGTTCAAAGAATAAACTGCTGATATAGCTGAGTGCAGAATTATGGTCTTCGTGATAGGTGACCAAAAACCTGTTGCTAAATCATCCGTGCCAAACAATCCTCATTGTTAATAATTATAGTAGGTAGATAGGTTATGTAGGTATGTATTTAGATGATTATGTTTTTCAGTATACCTATATGTCTGTCAATGTGTTTGATTCGAGTACCTACCTATTATAGGATGTGTTTAAAAGATGTCTGAGTATCAAGTGTAACACATTGTTGTTTTTGTTCCTCACACTATAGTTAACTTGTTTTACTAAGTAGTTAAGTAGATACTAACTACCATTCATATATTTTTGTCATTAAAGCATGTTTTAGTTAGGAAAATATGTAAGTTAGACCATTAAAATTCCTGTTCATTTTTAAATCCTTTTTAAGTTTACTTTTCTGTCACACGCTATAAATGCACTTTTATCTCTCAAGCGTACCAACCAATGAAAATAATTCTCCGTTTGCTACGCTTTGGAGACTTAATAAAAAGTGTTTGGATTTTCAGGAATTATTTTGATATTAAATTCCAGGCGATCATTCAGCAGCTCGTCTCCAAATCAAGCTATCTAGAGAGCTCAGGAGCTACCTCCTGGAGAGTTACTTGCCGTCGTCTCTATTCGTTATCATCTCTTGGGGCAGCTTCTGCGTCATCCCAGAAATCGTCCCCGGCCGCATGGTGCTGCTAGTCACCACGTTACTGTCTTTAGTGACGATGTTTGACACCGTCAGGTAAGCAAAATATCTTTGCTATAAAAAGAAGGGAGCGTAGAATCTATCGCTGGCTCTGCCGCTGTTCATTATTCAACTTCTGCAAGCTCTTTTGATACGACACAAAAACGAATGTCAAAGTAGCTACAGTGACTTAGCTGGATAAACCCAACTTGTCCTCAAATTCCAACACTACCATATTATAAAAAAGAATTATTTTAGACGAATTCCTATAAATACGGATGCATCAATTTTTTTTTGTCTTATTGCAGCACAAACTCCCCAGACGCACTAGAACTCAAATGCATCGAAGTATGGCTGATCTCGTGCACGATATTCGTGTTCCTCGCACTACTGGAGTACTTCGTAGTACTGTTTGGGATCCGGTACGACAAGAACTGGAGCCAGCGGCGGCAGGACTTGCGCAGAGCTGCTTCAGCAGCGCAGCTAGGACCTCCGCCATTACACATGAACCATACACAGGTAATTATGCCATAAGAAATCTAACTTATACAGAGCTTTTAAACTCATTAACGAATTCCGTAGACTCTCAATTTGCATGTAAGTATATCCAAGAATCCACCTATTACGATTACCTACTTTTGTTGAAGCGACTCTATGCTTTTACGCGCAAAATCTCAGTTAAGGTGATTAGTATCCTCAAGTGGCGCCCTCATCTTAATTAAATTTTTTGCTTGCTAAGTACATAATGTATCGAAAATCCAAACGTTGCGATTGAAGCTAAAGTTCTATATTTTATTTACAAATAATAAACTCTCTTAAATATAGTTCGTTCTATAGGCAAAAGTGCCAAAAGTGGACACTTTTGGCTCTTTTGCCTACTACTACTATAACAAACTGTATTTTACTGAGGTTATTGTTTGTAAATAAACTATAGAACTTTAGCTTCAATCCCAACGTTTGGATTTTCGATACAGTATGTACTTAGCGAGAAATTAATTTAATTCAGGTGAGGGCGCCACTGTGAGGATACTAATCGCCTTAAGGATAAATAATAGACAGCATTTAGATGTAGTAATGATTCCCTTAGGCTGCGAACGCACTGACAGGTGCCTAAGATAATATATCCTGGTTACTTGGTGACCGCACTGAGGTGAGTCGCTAGGATAGTCGCCTTGGTCTCATAGTCTTTGATTGTAAGCTTCGCGCCTACGATACATTCTAGTTAGTCGCCTGGATGTATCGAGGCACCAAGCGTGCAGTGCGGCCAGCTGCGAACATCGTTTGACTTGGTTACATATCTAGGCTCTAGTCTAGGCACTTATTTAGGAACCTGTCTAAGTAAGTAAGTAAGTAAGGAACTTGTCTCTTATCGTTTGACTTGGTTACATATCTAGGCTCTAGTCTAGGCACTTATCTAGGAACCTGTCTAAGTAAGTAAGTAAGGAACGGTCTCTTATCGTTTGACTTGGTTACATATCTAGGCTCTAGTGTAGGCACTTATCTAGGAACCTGTCTAAGTAAGTAAGTAAGGAACGGTCTCTTATCGTTTGACTTGGTTACATATCTAGGCTCTAGTCTAGGCACTTATCTAGGAACCTGTCTAAGTAAGTAAGTAAGTAAGGAACCTGTCTCTTATCGTTTGACTTGGTTACATATCTAGGCTCTAGTCTAGGCACTTATCTAGGAACCTGTCTAAGTAAGTAAGTAAGGAACGGTCTCTTATCGTTTGACTTGGTTACATATCTAGGCTCTAGTCTAGGCACTTATCTAGGAACCTGTCTAAGTAAGTAAGTAAGGAACGGTCTCTTATCGTTTGACTTGGTTACATATCTAGGCTCTAGTCTAGGCACTTATCTAGGAACCTGTCTAAGTAAGTAAGTAAGTAAGGAACCTGTCTCTTATCGTTTGACTTGGTTACATATCTAGGCTCTAGTCTAGGCACTTATCTAGGAACCTGTCTAAGTAAGTAAGTAAGGAACGGTCTCTTATCGTTTGACTTGGTTACATATCTAGGCTCTAGTCTAGGCACTTATCTAGGAACCTGTCTAAGTAAGTAAGTAAGGAACGGTCTCTTATCGTTTGACTTGGTTACATATCTAGGCTCTAGTCTAGGCACTTATCTAGGAACCTGTCTAAGTAAGTAAGTAAGTAAGGAACCTGTCTCTTATCGTTTGACTTGGTTACATATCTAGGCTCTAGTCTAGGCACTTATCTAGGAACCTGTCTAAGTAAGTAAGTAAGGAACGGTCTCTTATCGTTTGACTTGGTTACATATCTAGGCTCTAGTCTAGGCACTTATCTAGGAACCTGTTTAAGTAAGTAAGTAAGTAAGGAACCTGTCTCTTATCGTTTGACTTGGTTACATATCTAGGCTCTAGTCTAGGCACTTATCTAGGAACCTGTCTAAGTAAGTAAGTAAGGAACGGTCTCTTATCGTTTGACTTGGTTTACATATCTAGGCTCTAGTCTAGGCACTTATCTAGGAACCTGTCTAAGTAAGTAAGTAAGTAAGGAACCTGTCTCTTATCGTTTGACTTGGTTACATATCTAGGCTCTAGTCTAGGCACTTATCTAGGAACCTGTCTAAGTAAGTAAGTAAGGAACGGTCTCTTATAGTTTGACTTGGTTACATATCTAGGCTCTAGTCTAGGCACTTATCTAGGAACCTGTCTAAGTAAGTAAGTAAGGAACGGTCTCTTATCGTTTGACTTGGTTTACATATCTAGGCTCTAGTCTAGGCACTTATCTAGGAACCTGTCTAAGTAAGTAAGTAAGTAAGGAACCTGTCTCTTATCGTTTGACTTGGTTACATATCTAGGCTCTAGTCTAGGCACTTATCTAGGAACCTGTCTAAGTAAGTAAGTAAGTAAGGAACCTGTCTCTTATCGTTTGACTTGGTTACATATCTAGGCTCTAGTCTAGGCACTTATCTAGGAACCTGTCTAAGTAAGTAAGTAAGGAACGGTCTCTTATCGTTTGACTTGGTTACATATCTAGGCTCTAGTCTAGGCACTTATCTAGGAACCTGTCTAAGTAAGTAAGTAAGTAAGGAACCTGTCTCTTATCGTTTGACTTGGTTACATATCTAGGCTCTAGTCTAGGCACTTATCTAGGAACCTGTCTAAGTAAGTAAGTAAGTAAGGAACCTGTCTCTTATCGTTTGACTTGGTTACATATCTAGGCTCTAGTCTAGGCACTTATCTAGGAACCTGTCTAAGTGAGTAAGTAAGGAACGGTCTCTTATCGTTTGACTTGGTTACATATCTAGGCTCTAGTCTAGGCACTTATCTAGGAACCTGTCTAAGTAAGTAAGTAAGTAAGGAACCTGTCTCTTATCGTTTGACTTGGTTACATATCTAGGCTCTAGTCTAGGCACTTATCTAGGAACCTGTCTAAGTAAGTAAGTAAGGAACCTGTCTCTTATCGTTTGACTTGGTTACATATCTAGGCTCTAGTCTAGGCACTTATCTAGGAACCTGTCTAAGTAAGTAAGTAAGGACCCTGTCTCTTATCGTTTGACTTGGTTACATATCTAGGCTCTAGTCTAGGCACTTATCTAGGAACCTGTCTAAGTAAGTAAGTAAGTAAGGAACCTGTCTCTTATCGTTTGACTTGGTTACATATCTAGGCTCTAGTCTAGGCACTTATCTAGGAACCTGTCTAAATAAGTAAGTAAGGAACCTGTCTCTTATCGTTTGACTTGGTTACATATCTAGGCTCTAGTCTAGGCACTTATCTAGGAACCTGTCTAAGTAAGTAAGTAAGGAACCTGTCTCTTATCGTTTGACTTGGTTACATATCTAGGCTCTAGTCTAGGCACTTATCTAGGAACCTGTCTAAGTAAGTAAGTAAGGAACCTGTCTCTTATCGTTTGACTTGGTTACATATCTAGGCTCTAGTCTAGGCACTTATCTAGGAACCTGTCTAAGTAAGTAAGTAAAGAACCTGTCTCTTATCGTTTGACTTGGTTACATATCTAGGCTCTAGTCTAGGCACTTATCTAGGAACCTGTCAGTGCCTAGCCTTAGGGATTTAATGGAGCATTTTCCATTATATAGCTTGTGTATATTCCACAGAGATTGAGCACGCCAGTAACAGGCACGCCACAAGGCGGGGTCTTCTCGCCGCAACTGAGCGTCGAGGATGAAGCTCTAAAACAACAATTTTCACACCAAACCATTCAAAGGGTAGGTTTGTTAATTCAATCATCAAAGTTATGAGCTTGAGCAAATGAAGTACTACTTAATGTACCTACGGTTTTATGCACTTAAATAAATAGGTTAATCGCATACGTGTGGTGCTATCATTAAATTTAGGACACAAATTTTTAGTCGTCCCACTCGGGAAAAAGGAATTGGAGACAAAATAAGGTCGGATGTGAAACCGTCAGTAAGGTAAAGATATTCAACCTGAACCCTGCACTAAGTGTGGCTAGTGCTAAAGCAATATTTAAGTTGTACACAGGTAGGCAGATGACTTTAGACAAGCTATCTGCAAGTAAGGATGCTGAAAATTATATTAGAAATTAATTATCATTCTAGTCGAACGAAACACGCATTTGGAATTGGCATGTTAGTCGTCTTCACGCAATCAGAATCATACCACGGGCAGAATGGTATTAGGTACTTGATATGTACCACAAGCAAATAATGGTGTATGTACCTATCTACTCTGGGAATTAATTCATAAATGGAATAATGAAGAATTTTTTGGTCTGTAATGAGAAAAAACTCTAGCACTGTAAATAAAGGACAAAAGTTTAATATAAAAAAGATTTTTGATACTTACGAGATAAATATTATGCTTCCTTTAACAAGTAAGTATACTTGTAGATACTTGATTGTTATAAGAAAATTAAAATGTTTGCACAGCTTAACGCGCATGTTAGCTGCGTGTGTGGAGTAGTTAGCCGGTGTTTGTGTAACAACTATTTTAGGACGACTAGAAAACGGTAATCGATTACGGCGCTTTCCTAATTGGCAGTTGCTTGGACGAATTTGATACCCATGCTGAAAGTAATAACAAATTCTTTGATTTCACTTATTTTAATAACACTCAAGAAATCCACTATATTTTTTTATTCGTACGATCGACTATTTCATTCGTGCAATCAACTATCAATCACCCTTATACACGCTGAAATTTTAATCATTTGGTTCCCGCCGTGGGGTGGTTCCACTCATGATTACAAGCAACTTTTACTATGGGGCCAACTCTCCTCCTCGCAAAACAAAAATCAGCTGTCATACATTAAGGTCGAGTAGGTACTGCACTTTTGTATGGAACAGCTGATTTTTTTTTGGGAGGAGAGTTGGCCCCATAGTAAAAGTGGCTTGTAATCATGATTGGAACCACCCCACGGCGGGAACCATGATTAAAATTTTAACGCTGTATAGTACAAAGATAACATTTTCTTATTGTTTTATGTTTACGTTTTTAAATTAACCTTTTTGATCGCTAGGACTCCCCGATATTTGATACGATGCCTCCAGGCGACAGGCCGACCAATTTCATGGCGCGCGTGGCGTCGATGGCGGACCGTGGCGTCATGTTTTGTGGCGCCCAACATGGGACTCTGGACAGATTTGCCCTCATACTCTTCCCTTTGTGCTTCGTCCTCTTCAACATCATTTATTGGACCACATATCTCAGTGAAGCAGCACAAAATAAGTGAGTGAAACCAAACAAAAGACGTTTTTAAGTGAAAGTGACACTTTAATCTTAGGGTAAAACATTAAGTGCCTCAGACAATATAATCTTAGTTAATTTTATTGTGATTATTGTAAATATTAGACAATTTGCTAGTCGACCTTACAGAATAGTTGTTTGACCCCACATTACTTATGTGTGTAAAGTTCAAGTTTATAAGGTACAATTTACCTACTACCTAATTTATAATTAGGTAGATAGTTAATATTTAATTTTAAGTTTTCGTCAGCTTAGAATATTAACGATGCTGGGATTTCATGATAGCTACGTAAGTTTTGAAAAATTGAGCTTTTTAAGAAGCACTAACAACGATTTTTATTCCCTTTTACTTGTCTTACCTTCGTAAAAGATTGAACAAAGAAACCTAAGGGCCTTTTCGGAAAGTGCCTTCTTATTAAAAAGTACTTATCTATGTTTAGGCGGAACCTTAGAGTAAGACGCGCTTCTGGGCGGAACATATCAGTAAATTACTGATGAAATACATTTAAACATGTAACTAACGTCGACTATTAAATGGTTTGAAATGAAAAAACCTAAATTAAGTACCTAATAGAACCCCTACAATAAATACTAAAAGCAGGTAGGTAGGTGCTCAGATAAAAAATGTCAACGACAGCTGACTTGATTGTAATATCAAATGTTTAGCCAATTTTTTGCACCAGTCCCCTTAGCATGACCATCGAAATGCGATAGATATATATAGCGATAGAAAGTTGAGTATCGATAAAACGCTATTATCACAGGCTTTATAATACTGTGCTATTATATCACGTTATAGAAAATACTTACATAGTGTTTTGTTTTGGTCATGCAACGGTTAAAGAATAAAGACGGTTCCATTTCTATTTGAACGGATTGCTATCATTATCGTTGACCTTACGGCTTGAAAATATTAAAATTATTTTTAGTAATATAAAAGGGACCATAGTGAACGGCGTTACAAAGCTTAGCGTATGCTGTTATAGTGCCTTTTTCTATAAGTTTTTTGGAATATTGTGTAAATTTTTGAAATCATAGCAGATCTGTAATAAATTGTAAAAATATATTTTAATCTACTTTTGTACTTATTAGAATATTCAATAATCTGACATAATATTATTATGTTAAACCAACAGCAACACATAAATCCGTGTTGGCAATTTGTCTTGTGTTTTAATGCGTCTTGCTTGCTTTACTGAATTTCATAATGTAACTCGTTCGGACGTGAGCGCGACGACTTAGGCGGCAACCCATCCACGGATCAGTGGTATGAGTATTCCACTTTATAAAAAATATTATTTTTAGGCGGCAACTGATCCCTGATTATAAAAGTATTGTAAGTATGAGTATTCCACCTAACAAAAACGCGTTTTGAGGCGGAAACTGATCCACAGATGTCAAATTTTTGTCAAGTTTTTTTTAAATTTTGATACCTATTTTGTACAGAATTGTTTTATGTCACAATTTTAACATTTTGTGTAGAATCTTTTTTTATTTTGACACTTTTTATCGAAACTTTAATTTACAATTTTGGTAATATTAGTCTCGATTTTTTTATTTTGATATAAATTTGATAAGTAAAAATAATATCGATTTTATTTTTTGACACTATTTTAATTTAAATTAAACATTGTATATTTAAAAAAAACACGAATAGATAAGTATCTATTCAGTGCAAATAAAATTCCCCCCTTTTTTAAAAAAACCTATATTTTTATTTAAAAAAAAATCTTATTTATTTTCATCTTTTTTTCATTTTATGCACTTTTTCCAAATTTTTCTTTTTTTTTTGAAGAAAAAAAAAAGAAAATGTTACACAAAGTGGATACTAACTGATCAAAAACATAAAAAGTACGTACTGACTGATTCTATGGCTTGAAAATTTTGCTGCAGCCAAATCATCCACAGATTAAATACGCGGTGTACTCATCCTCTGCTACAGTGATACAATTTTAGTCGGATAAGATGCCGCCCCTATACCAGATCGAAAATGGATCTTTCATCCTCGGATGTGATCTGGCTGGGATGAGTTGCCGCCTAAGTCAGCGCGACATGCTCTCGCTCTGATATTATGCTTATTATGACACTGGTTGTTACGTTATAATGTTGACGATGTTACAAAAAAGACGACAACATTAAATTGAGTGTGTTGTGTTATACCTAAACGATGACTCAATTATGAAAATAGTTATAATAGTGTTAAAATAGGATAAAAAGTGACTATTAACAATATCAAAAAGATTTTTATGTATAAGTAGTTAATGAAAACTATAGAATTAAGGCCCTCTCCGTCGCTGAATATGAAATTCGCAAAAAATCATAATAGCAAGACATCATATTTTTATAATATTACATACCTACCTACGCATAGAAAACACCACATTTTCTCACGAAACCATATTCGCCTTTTTAACTATAGACTATAGACCGGGATGGTTACAAAACTAGTGGATGAAACTGACTAAACATCGTGCTGCGCGGCCGTTTTTTACTATAAACAAGCAGGATTACCTACATGATTAGTGGATGAAACTGATTAAAAATTGGATCTCGTTCCATTCTAAGCCTTGCCTCGGGCCCGCACTTGGGTGGTAATTAAGGCTTATTTCATGTCCGCTAGGCATGGCTAACTAAGTACCACCATTAATTTTATGCTTACATTTTTTTCTTTTGTGCGAAATCTTTAACCTTCCTAAGGGCCCCCAAACAATTTTTTTGTACGGGGCCCCGCCGAGGCACGCTACGCTTCTGAGCAAATAGCAAGAAACATAGAATAATAACACCTAGAAGCCGTGTCCTCGTATGCAAAGTGAGGCAACTAACACTAAGCCAGAAGGCCAGAATGGCCTAGTTTTCAGATTTATATCCTTCATACGTTACCTAATCGTAACTAAAATCCAATAATACAGTAGGTAACTAATCTAATAAATGTAGGAAAATTTAAACTGTATTTTGTACTTATTCGGTATGATGATTAGGTAATAATGGAGAATAAAAATCTGAAAACGGAGCCATTTTGGCTGTTTTAGTTGCCTCACTTTTGACAGTGTGCTTTGTAGAGAACTATCGTTCTAAGTAGGTAAGTTATTATTATTCTAAGGCAAGAAATAATATTCGCAAAATATATAATTATACGCAAAACACTAACTTAGATTCTCAAGAAACCATATTCGCCATATCATAATATTACATAGCGACATATTACATTGCGAATATCATATTCAGCGCCAGAGGGCAAAATTGTCGTAGATATTTTTCTACAAGCAAAATAAGTTAATTCTTAATAATTTTTAAAAATTTAACAAATACAAAGATTCATAAAGTGTTATATTAAGTATATTTATTGTTTGTCTTTAAATTATTTGTTAAATATTTGTCTCCATTTGAACGTGTGTGCAATAACATGCCTAAGGCGAAAGAAAACGAACCTATTTGAAATAGTGTTATATGCCTATAATATAACTGATTATGATAATGTTATCTAGTCATAATTTAATCCGTATTATGTACTTATAAGCTATATTTTGCTTCCTAGTGTAGTGGCTCAAATCCTAATTTGTATATGTGATCGTCTAGTTATAATGTTTTTCTATGTATTTGGTGGTCTTGGTGAAAGTCGATGTTACTGGCATCTAAGTGATCTGCGAATCGTGTTTATGTTTGTACTATTTAGTAGCTGCGTGTGAATGGAACGGAGGCTCATCGAGATAAATCCATCATTCCGCAGGCCTATGGTTTTAAATAACATTGCGAAGCTTGTTAATATTAAAATGCAAATTGTTTTAATCTGATCGCGACTTTCGCCTCTCCTCTACACTAATTACCTAAGCTATAACCAAAAGATGTCTGCTCATGATGTGGATTACACTCTGGTCGTTTAATAGCGCCTACAAAACCTTCTAGGAAAAACCCTTCTGGGGTTTATTATTTGGGGAACGTCAGCCATCTTTGTTACGCTGCGGAGCGTTTGTCAGACATCTCCAGGATGTGGACATTTATTTACTTTACTTTATAAGGTGTTCGCTAGACACCTTTCCCCATAAAACCATGGTAAACTTTATTTATTCATATTTGTATTAATTGAGAAAGTTCGATTTGGCCAAATCGGGCGATGGCTGAACGCTATGAAAGTGCAAATGTGACGACGACCCAGAAATGCTTCTACCCGTTCACTGGATCCACACGCAGATAGCCTTTAGGCTCAATAAGGCTGAGCTCGCGAGTACCGGCCATAGCATCCCGTTCAGTCAAGTCTAAGAGAATAATCTCTTATAGTCAAGAGCCCTCATTCGATTAAAGTCAGTGGGTGGAATGCCTAGCTCGCAGCCTCAAGCGGTCAAACACCCCAGGATCTAAACATCCTGTACAAGTTCAATTTCATCACAGATCACCTAGTATACCTATCCCTATTTCCTATCCTAAATACAAGTCTATAAGTGCACCTAACAATGTCTATGTCCTGTGTAGAGGCAAAATGTACTTACACATTATACCTATTCAACACTAATACATTATACTTCCTTCTGCTCAGCTCCTGTTGTGTCTCTCGTCCAAATTCAGCAGCTAGACTCCTTTACTAACACGTTTAAATAAACTACCTATACACAAGTAACCTCAACGGTTTGAATGTAGTCTCTTCCTTAGTCTTTATTCACTCCCTACTATCCCATGTTTATTTAATTAGGTATATGTATAGAAATCTACCTAGACCTAGACTGAAATCTAACGAATTTAGCTCATAGAAATCGTGATTCAACTGAAAGGTATATGTGTGAGAACGCAAAGTGTTAAACGAAGCCAAACAAACTAGCTCAAAGGTTCTTCTAAGTATTTCTTAGTATTTAACACGAGTTTGACTATGCCTCACACTGTGCCTCCTCTTAGGAATCTTATCTCTAAGCAGTAAAACATATAATTATGGAAAAAAATATTATTTATTTAAATTAAATGTGTTTAGTTTAACTTCGAAATAGCAAAAGAAACTGGTTTGATTATTTAAGCTGTCACCTATAGGTTGCTATATAATGACAGCTAGATTTTCAGCTCCTATCTTAAGACCACACTAAATAGAGAGAAAGCGAAAATCCAAAGAAAAAACTCTCTAAGGTCATCTAGATTCACACTTAATTTTAATTAAACACACACTAAAGTTTCAATAGTTATTTTACAAATTAAGTCTAAAGTGAGATACGAACACATTTATAGAACTAACCTGATACATTGATTGAAAAATGGAAAGAAAAAAAACTATTTCACATATTAGTCTAATCTAGACTTGATTATTAACATTCATAATAGATATTAGTGTTTCGTATTCCACCAGGCTACATAAAGTTACAGTCTCTAGAGCTTTAATTAATACTTTCACGTTAACCATCCTTATCTCCGAGATTAACTATGCATTAAGAAAACGCAATCCAATTCAATCTAACCCGGCTCTTTGCATTTCTATCTCATTTGGTAGACCATCTTGCAAATACCTCCGTCTATTTAATATTCGACGATTGCAATAACTGAATATCTTATATCCACAACACCCTAATACAACTATTGCGCATATTAAAGTCAACACAAAAATGAGGTGTTCTACCGAGTTCCATTCGGTTATTAAAGAGAAACCCCTAGAATGGAGTTGTTCTTCGTATTGATACATTTCTACGTTGTATACGATATTCTGCTCGTTAATCTAGAGATTGTACCTTTATTGACACATGAAATAAAGCACAATGTATACAATTACATACCCCACTCGACGTTGTTTGGATTCACTTTGTAAAATAGTTACACTTGTTTTAATATTCAAATCTACAATTTACTTAACAAAGTTAGTATTTATTTAATAGTTAACTCTTTAGTCTTTATTGCTCACACAGTTAGTTACAATGGAGTCACGAAACTCCCAATCTAACACTCCTAAAATATTAAAAGCGTCTGCGTCCTACTGTCTGTCTTAGCGTCTGTCCCGAATGCTAGTTGCCTCCTCGTTTTATCTCTTCCATTCCTACTGAAGTTTTTCTCCGCCCGCTCTACGCCCATTTAGACCCCTCATTGGTCAGCTTGATGCTTGCAATCTTCACGGCGACGCCTACGCACCATTTCTCACGATCCGCCCTACCAATTCTGAGAACTCAAGTTTTTTTTTCCTTCCTTCGACTACTTCACCCATCTGTAACACATTTAAATCTACCAAACTCTTAGAAATCTGTGCATTTCAACTAAAATTGTCCATCATTCACCAGTTTGAATAGTTTGTATGACAGTTGAGCGTAATTTACGGCCTACCCAAGACTCCATTTGTCTTAGTCCCCGCTGCGCGCTAATAAAACTTGTCGCTCTTAATCTATTAGAAGAAATATTCGAAACAAATTTTTTATTCCTAGTTTTGTTTTACGAGCCCGGCTCTCACATCTGCTAATAATACGAATGCCATCACACTAGCTCAGAAGAACAACTTAAGAGTACCTACCTACATTTTGTTTACCTAACCAGCACAAATTTATACTTAGATTGCACAAATAATAAACTTTTGAATTCCAACTGTTAATATGCAGAAATAAAAAATATATTAAGTATCTTTATCAACAAAGAAACATATATTTTAACATGTATAATTTAAGAAAAGTTTAATATCAGGTGCAGTATTCAATCGAACAAGGTGCCTTTTCTTAATAGTCCTATAAGCCTATTTTATAATTATTGTTCATTATCTGTTACTAGTTATAAGACGCCATTAAATCTCTGAAAGGACAGTATTAAATACTACCTACTTTCGCCTCAGATTTAGCAGCTAGATAATAATGTAAATAATGGAATAAAAGACATTATTTTAAATCATCACAAAAGTGTATTATTTAACAACAAATATCTTAGGAGTCTAAATCTATTAATCTATAGTCAAATATATTAGTTGAGTGATTCCCAATTAGTTTTTTCTACTTACCACCCCAGGAAATATTTCAAACTCGCCTACCCCATATTGCAGGAGTGATTCAAAAATTAAATCAGATGTATCCATAGGTACTGTACTATACCGAGAGGACAATGCGACAATATATTAAATAGTTTTGTCACAGTAAATATTTTTCAGTTAAATACTTACTGTTTTCAATACAATTAATTTTCGTGCGATTTAGTTTGTTAGAAAAAATCATTTTTTATTTCGTTCCTAGGAATTATTTGATACTTAGTTTCAAAATATTCTAATGAAAATACTTACTCTAAATGAACTAGTATGACCAATGTTTTCATTTATTGTCGCATTGTCGTCTCCGCCTACATATATCTTAGTTGAGAGATTGCTGTGCGTACCCCTTGATGCAATCTCGTGTACCCCTTGTTACAATCTCGCGTACCCCTTGATGCAATCTCGCGTACCCCTTGATTCAATCTCACGTACCCCTTGATGCAATCTCGCGTACCCCTGAGGGCACGCGTACCACTAATTGGGAAACTGTAGTAGTGCTATCGTTATTCATAGCCGTAGTATGCTGCTTCTCTGAATACTCGCGTCATATCATCAGAGTTCCTCCTAATCCGTCTGCCAATAGGTTCCAAATCTGCATAGCACTTCGGAAATACTTTTTCGATAACATCTACAGCCTCCTTTTTGCCTATTTGTCGGACAGCAAGAACGGAATACAGAGCTTTTGTCTTGACGCAATCCTACAAAGAAAAATGGCATTTAGTTTTCAGACATTTAATCCACTGTTTATTTTTTAATCTAGGTCTGGTTTGGCGATTCAAAGAACATCATTGGCACACAAACACAAACTTTTTTTAATGGTACAACGGGATTGTGCTTGGCCTTCACCTCACCTGATGTTTATAAGCGACAATAAATAAGGCCGAAGGTGGAAGCGACACCCAGAATTCTCATCACTGAGGAACAGGAACACAACAATTTATGGCTTCAGACTTAGGTAAGATTCAAGTTTTATTTCAAGTCCGCCTGTCTAGCTACCACCATCTTACCTAAGTCTGACGCCATATTGTGTTCCGGCAGTTGGAGGTAAGATAGCCAGTTCCTCAGTGATGAGAATTCCGGGTGTAATGCACTTCCACCTTCAGCTTTATCGTCACTTAACATCAGATGAGATGAGGGCCAAGCACTATCCCGTGTGCATAAAATAACAATTAAAAAATGTGAGATTTGCTTAGATTACCTGATGGGCTTCCTTAATCTTCGTCCACGAGGCGTCGCCCTGTGACCACGCACTAACGAAGGAGCAGTGCGTTAGATTCGCTGCACGGATCTCTGTGCAAGCTAGGTGTTCCATGTTCCTGAAGTCCAGCTCATTACGGCAGTAGTCGAACATGTGAATCATCTCGTGGGTCAAAACGCCCTGCACCATGCCTTTCCTCGTTGACACATTTTGACACACTACAATCTGTAAGAAAGAAAATACATAGAAAAATTGTTATGTATTGACAGCATTTATATAATCTTGGTTGAACTGACATCTTTATATATATACTTATCTTATTCTTTTAAAACATTTGACAGAATTATATTCGAAAATGTATAAAGTATAGGTATAACATGTAAATATCATATTTAGCAAATAATGTAACTGAAGTTAGAAATGTGCAATACGTATACCTACTAACACATAATACATACTTTGGACAACAATAAAATCAAACTTACTAACAACGAGGCAGAAAGTAATTTGTATAAAATAAAATTATGTAGCATAACATAACATAGAAATTATGTATAAAAAAAATTTCAGGTCAATGAGTGTAACCAAACCCAGTCTCTTGCTGCTTGAGCGGTGCTAAAACATGACAACGATTTAACAGCATAAACTAATAGTAGGTTCACACAAGGCGATTTTAGTTGATCAACTGCTGAACTCTCCAAACGTTCAAATTGCAAGCGACCGCATTCAAATTTTGTTGACTGATAATAATTGATCAAATAAAATCGCCTAGTGTGAACCTTTTATAAGTTTAAGTTACAAGTGTGATTATTGTCCAAAATATCTTAATACCTGATTCAACTGAGGATCGTAACCGCCACTAACTGAGTAGTCGCAAACTTCACATGATATATGTCTTCTTATATCAATTGGGCTGAAAAGAAAAGAGTAAAGTCGTTTGTCATACATCAATTGGCATAATCATCAAATAGCATAACACTAATGTCACATAATCTTTCCTTCGCATAACTTTTAAGTAGCATAACTGTATTCACTTCTCAAGCTTACGCGCTCACTAGACATGAAATAAAACACTTTTAACGGATACTAGCGCGGTTTTATTGAACCTCAAATTGAAAATCAAACCAAATACCAACTAATTACCAAAGTACTTTCAATAAAACCGCGCTAGTATCCGTTAAAAGTGTTTTATTTCATAGCATAACTGTCTAAAGGCATATTATTATGAGGCATAACAAATTAAATCCCTAATTTGTTTGCATGGTGCAATGCCTGCTTGCATGCTGCATGCCTGCTTGCATGCTGCTTGCATGCTGCACTTGTAGGTACACATGCTTGCTTGCTTGCAAAATGCTTGCCGGGGGTGCAGGGGGGCTGGCCCCCCTGCTCGGGGGTAAAAGGTTAAGGATCAGTTCATAATATTTAAATAATATAACATCAACATACCATCCAGAGCTTTTGAGGGCTGCCATCATCACTTTAACTATGGGACCTGAAAAAATGACAAAATTATTGTTTTATTGAGTGGTAAACAGTTTTTTTTTTTTTAAAGTTTACTTTTAGACTTGACTTGCAGTTATAATAAGGCTTAACATACGTCCCGGTTTGACCAAGATTGTCCCGGTTTGACCAAGATTGTCCCGGTTTCATGCATTGGTTCTGGCATCCAGGCCAGTTTTGTATTTTGTCCCGGTTAAGTTAAGACGTGGTCCGTACTACCATCGGAATGTGTATTATGAAAAAGAAACAAACTATACCTATAATGCCCAGTAACGCGAAGATGGTAACAATATAAGTCACTTTATGGTACTTAACGTAAACCCTAGTTATAATTAAAATACGCAGTATACTTACTGTTTTTGACACAGTGGTAAACGTTTTGCTCACATTTTAACTTCTCTAAGTTTTCTTTTCCTTCCTTTCCAATGAGGACATTGCCAACTTTAGGCGTAAAAGTACCTCTTCTTTCTGGGTACAAGTCATAACCCCACGACTCTTCTTTTTTGGTTGTACCAGTTTCAGGGGCCTGGATATCATCTCTTTTGCTATTTGATTCGGTAACCGGTGCGGAAATTTGACTTTCTTCAGCCATTTATTTAATAAACTTTGGAGTTAGAGGTTGTATTTTGTAATTTGGACTTGATCAAAATTCAGTTAGTTTCAGTAACTTTTCATTTTTTTTATTTTAAAACTTAATATTGTTATTTAAATGCATTTTTCTAAAGAATAAATGATTTAAATTGTAGAAAAACTGATGTTCAACATGTTCAATACAATACCAATCAGCTGCTTTTGACTTTGACAATTGACAATAAAAGAAAGAGTAGTCTGTGGACTTTGACCATCATCAACTCGGGGTTGCCCAGTGTTGCCAACAAGATATTTTGAATTTCGCAAAGCAAGTTGGTATTATGCGTCAAAAATCCGTCAAAATTATATACTTTTCCGTCAATGAAATCCGTCAAATAAAAAATCAATAAGGGCTTTTCAAAGTAATATTAAAAAAAATATAATAGTAACTATTTGCCTCCTTAGATGGCGTTGATGGAAAATGAAGTGTCAAAATTGGCTTTTAAAAATAAACTGTCTGTACCAAAGTGGCAAGTAATATAAGCGCTAAGAGAAAAATTTTAGGGTTACATCTGCCTACCTACCTGAGTACTCTTCGAAGCTTAGTAAAAAAAACACATTGACACGTACATTTTTATCAACGCCATCTATCGAGCTACAGTTTTGTGTCATTTTGAAAAGCCCTCATTACTACATCGGGTAAATCGTACGAGTAGTACCTACTTCATCCTATTCAACACGTTGAAAACGTCCTATAACCTAACACGTCATGATTAGTACAATAATGTCAAAAACGTTCATTTTGGTCAAAACTATGCCCGTCAATAAATCTGTTAGTCATTATTATATTTTTTCCCGTTAGTACCTGACCATAATCCGATAAATCTGACGGGAAGTCCGTTAAGTTGGCAGCACTGGGGTTGCCAATTAAACGTAGTTGTACTCTTTGTTGCAAATTGACAAGTGCTAAAAATCGAGAATCGTGGGATAAAGTGGGATCCACCCCTGGGGGCTTACCATCAGGAAATAAGAAACCGTTCAGTTCAAAAGCAGGCCTTAAACAGGACTGCTTGTGTTTAAGGCCTGCTTTCATACTAACCGTTGAGGTCATAGTACGAAAAAATAAAAGCCCTGCTTTAGGAGCTCATAGTAAGGCCACAGAGTACATTTTTAAAAAAATCGTATGCCTGACAAAAACGATCCTAATTCAGGAAATACGTGGAAAAACTATCTTACACTTATGGAATTTTGTATGGAAGTATCGTAATCGTACTTCCATACAAAATCTAAAATTTTCTGAAAATTTGTGTTGGGTACAATGGTTGGCAACACTGCTTTGACTTGCACAGTCTTTAACAACTTGTTCACTCTAGTCTGTGATTGAGGCTGTCGTGCGTGAGCGTAGACAGAGAAGCAACAGCAACTTCACTTCGCGTTACATACACCATATTTGATACATTATTAAATTATTTTACCATCGTACATGACACACTATCATCACTATTTTAACATCGTACATCCACTTATTTCCTGAGATTTTTTCAATCACAATGCAATTTTATACAATACTAAAATTAAGAAACCGTTCAGTTCAAAAGCAGGCCTTAAACAGCGGCTGTACTCTTAGCTCTTACAGCAACCTTAAAGTAATGTTGTTATAGGGACAGAGCTATCATCGCGTATAGCGCCATCTCATTTACAACATTGCTTCGATATTACTTTTGGCAGTCATGGTAGGGGGGCAGGACTGCTTAAGGCCTGCTTTCATACTAACCGTTGAGGTAATAGTACGAAAAAGTAAGGCAGTTGAATATAAGCCCTGCAGTGCCCCTGCTATAAGAGCTCATAGTAAGGCCCCTGGTGCGAGTCGTATGTTTTCTAGTAGGTACTTATTTTATTTAGTATTATTACTTAAACTAAATTATCATTTTAGAATAAGAAAGATTGTGTAAGTAAATTAATATTAATAAAGATTAAACCAATATAAAAATCATAATTTTATTTTCATTAGATACATCTCCGCATGGCGATTCCACTCTAAAAATACATTTTTGTCATGGCAAATACTGTCTACTTGTAAATTTGCTGCTCCTGAAAGAGTAAACGAATGGGTAGGTAAGTTAAAAATATAATAAATTAATAATAGTATAAATAAAACGAGAAAAACATTTTAAAAAATTACTTACCAATCTTTTTCATGAAAGTGTTATATGTTTCTTTGTTTCTTATGACCCCCGCAATAAATATGTCAACATTGCAATTTTTCTTCATAAATAGTGACAAAGCATTAAAAAGTGGTTCCAGTATAGTAGGATCATATATAATATCAGCTCCAATTACAACGTCGGGACATATTTCAGAAGATAGACCAGAAAGATCCATCCAATCTAAATTCATAACTCCTGCACATATAAATTTATACTAAATTAGCTAAAAACACAGCTACGCTCGCGAAAAATATAGGATTACATTAAGCACTCATTCTACTACTTTACTATGGAGCTGGTCAAGTATTAGCTACATTACTTTTTTCCATCATCAAAAAAACTTAGCTTACGTACTTAACACTTGAAATCAATTCAATAAAAAAATGGGTTAAACACGGTTTTACAAAGACGATACTTAATAGAAGTATAGATAAGTAGACACCATTAATTTTTAAGTATATCTAAAAATGTAATACGATATCTGACCCCGTTTCTGAATATGAACGTGCAGTCAAAAGTAAAAAAATAATAGTTTGAAAATATCGGAAAATAATCTTGATTAATCGGCAAACTCACAAAAATAGCAAGACGCGTGCGTAGATTTATTATTTTCATTATTTACGTAGGTAAACAAGATAGTCTCCTTTGACTATGCGCATGTAATTACCCGACTACGGTCAAGCCAAAACGGAGGGTATATGATTATGACCAGGGGGCTTTTTTGGAAGTCGGTTAAAAAGGAGGAGGTTCTATGTTCGTCTGTATATTTGTTTTTTGTGCATGTCCACCGATTACTCGAAGAACGGCTGCACCGATTGAAATGATTGAAACGTTATTACATTAGGTAAACTCCCAAGTTGGTCCCATTTTTTTAAATTTGGAAATCGGTTCAGTACTTTTCAAGTAATCTTGAAAAAAGCACGAAAATAGTATGAATTCCCTCGATGATAATGGTCGTTTTTTTTGTAGGAAGAGGGATATCTTAATTGTAGGTTCTTTAACCGACTTAAAAAGGAGGTTCTCAGTTTGACCCGTATGTATGTTTCTCCGCGATTATCTTACGTTTGGCTGAGCCGATTTTTCTACATATTATAATATACCTTACCTACAAGGTACCTACACTAAAAATAAAAAATAGTTAAAAAAAACTGACTTCAAAAAACCTACCTCTAAAAAGCAAGAAATAATATCAGTAATAAATAATAAAAATACGTCTATTGAAGTCGGGTTGGGCTTTTAGAATAAAAAAAAAGGAATCTGTACTCCAGCCCGAGCCGACTTCAATAGACGTATTTTTATTATTACGAATATTATTTCTTGCTTTTTAGAGGTAGGTTTTTTGAAGTCGGTTTTTTTAGATATAAATACTTAAAAATTAACCGTGTATAAGTAAAGTGTAAGTATTACGACGTATAAGTGAATGACCCTTACTAGAGTGATATTACACGAGGTTATAGAACCGTGAATTATCCCGGTCCCGAAAATGGATACGTTTTCTATTCAATCACCCCTACTATTATGTGTTAAGAAACCTGCTTTGTATAGTTACCTATATGAAATACTCTTTTTGTATAGAATGTAGTGTCAATGTATCTACTGTCAATATTCTGCCTTGCGTTTTTCCAATACAGTTTTTTCCAAGTTTAATTCTATTATTTTGTTTCCCAAGATCTTATAATAACAATACTTTAACATGGTAGCAGATCGTTGAGTTACCGGGAATAAAATTCAGATAGAATTTACGTCGAGAGTTTTCGATTGCGATGGAAAAGTCTATCGTTGAAGCAGCAAAAATCCAAGTGGGAGAGCTTCATGAGTCGAACTGGGCGACATGGAAATTCAAAGTTTTGATCGCACTGCGTGGCTTAGGGATCCTAGATGTGGTTGAAGGCAATTTACTACCGCCTAAGAAACTAGAAAAGGACGCAAAACCCGCAGAAATACAGAAGTTCAATAACGAACAAAAGACGTATTTGACAGCAGACAGCGCAGCCTTACTGCTTATTACTACGAATTTGTCACAAGACAACTGTGAGAAAGTTTTGCGATATTCTACAGCGAGGGAAGTATGGCTAGAACTACACCGCCTGTATGATGGTATGCAAGAGAGTAAAGCCTACGACCTGTGCATGAAATTCTTCAGCTACACAATGCAATCCAGTGGTGAAGTGTCAGTACATATTAGCAAATTGAAGAACATCTGGTCTGAACTTACCAGGGAACTCCAGAAGGAACACCTGAAGGAAGAGCTGCCAGAACTATTTTTAATCTGCAAGATACTTGACATTTTACCAGAAGAGTACTTCTCATTCAAATCGAGCTGGATGATGATGTCAAAGGAAGATAGAACTGTAGAAAATCTGACTTCTCAGTTGTGCAATCACGAAAGAGCTTTATCTACTAAGCACGAGGAGAAGGTAGAAGCACTAGTAGTGAGAGGAAGTAGAGAAATGACAATTAAGAAGAGTAAAGCGAATAAGTATTCCGAGAGAAGTAAGGTGGATGTGAGTTCAGATAAATGTCATTACTGTGGCGTAATCGGACATCGAGTCAAAGGGTGCTCAAAGTGGATTTCTGATGGACGACCACCTAAACAAAGGCCATCAACATCAAAGCAAAAAGGACCTACTACGAGTGTGAACATTATGGCAGTGAATCCAAATGATTTTGCAAATAGAGACCATTGGTATGCAGATAATGGCGCGACTAGTCATGTATCGAACAGAGGGGATCTATTCCAGACTTTTGAGAGGTTTAGTACTGCACACACAGTGACAACAGCCAATGGAGATACGGTTGAAGCAGTCGGAAAAGGAACTGTATACATAGAAGCTGAAGTAGAGGGTCACAAGGAGCATATAACGCTTAAAGATGTTTGGTACGTGCCTACAATACAGAAGAACCTATTTTCAGTACTGTCAGCTCAAGATAAGCTAACAAATAGCCTTTTCATGTCAACAACTACAGTATGCAAACTTTCACAGAATGGAAAAGTTTTACTCATTGGCGAAAGAGAGAAAGAAGGAGGACTTTTCAAATTAAAAGTCAAAAGTATCAGACCTGAAACTCCAAATGAGGTAAACAACATTTCACAAGAGGATAAAATGCAACTATACCACGAGAGGTTGGCTCATCAGAGCAAAGCACATGTGAAAAAGGTGATTGAGAGAGAGCTTGGTATAAAGGTGAAGCTAGACAGGGAACTGTGTGAGGGTTGTGTATTTGGAAAAGCACACAAGTTGAAATTTGGTACAAGAGAAAGAGCTACTGAACCAGGAGAGTTAATACATGCCGATGTATGTGGGCCATTCACGAACTCTTTATCCAAATTCAAGTATTTCGTACTCTTCAAAGACGATTTCAGCAAATTCCGTCATGTCTACTTTCTGAGAGAGAAATCAGAAGTTCACAAGAAACTTGAACTAATGTTGGCTGAAGTGAGGACTGCAGACCATACGGTAAGAGAGTTATTAAGTGACAATGGAGGAGAATTTGATAACGGAAATGTCAGAAGAATACTAGAGAGGTCTGGCATAAAACAGAGATTGACGATGCCACACACACCAAACCAGAATGGATGCGTTGAGAGAGATAACCGGACCATTGTAGAAGCTATGAGAACGCTAATGCATGCAAATAACTTACCTGAAATTCTGTGGGCTGAGCTAGTGGCGACTGCAGTTTATGTACTGAACAGAACTGGTCCAACTACACTAGATAAGTCACCGTACGAAATTTGGTATAAAAAGAAGCCCAGGATCAAGCATTTGAGAGTGATAGGTAGTACATGCTATGCACATGTTCCCAAAGTGACTAGGAAGAAGCTGGACAAAAAAGCTATTAAAGGAGTCCTGGTTGGCTATGATTGTGACGAGGGTTACAGAATTTGGGTTGAAGAGAAGAACAAGATAGTTCGCTCCAGAGACGTAATCTTTGAAGAAAAGCCTTTGAAGTCTAGAGAAAAGACGGAGGAAAATATTCAAGTCCCAAATACCCAGAAAGGTCCAAATTTTGCCAGTAAAATAGTAATTCCAGAACTGATTGCTAAATTAGTAAATCCAGATCCAGTCAACAATGAAAGAGATGATGCAGAACACAGTCAAGAAGACGATAGCTTCAAGACTAGTTATACTGATCATGACCAATATGAGGTTGAAAATAAAGAAGTCTTACCAGAGTCAGATGTAGAGCAAGAGACAGGGTCTGATGAAAGGATAGAGTCAAGTGCAGAACCAGAGATAGAACAAGGTATGAGACTTAGAGACCGTTCTACATTGAAAGCACCTGAAAAATTTGAAGATTTTGTGATGACAGCAGTTGCAGAGCTAAACGAAATTAAAGAACCTCAAACATTCAGAGAAGCTATAGAATCTAAAGATAAAGAAAAGTGGATTATAGCCATGAATGAAGAAATGAAGTCATTAAAAGAAAACAATACATGGGAAATGGTTCCCTTACCAAAAGGGAGAAAAGCTATACCGTGTAAATGGATTTACAAAGTAAAGATGAATCCAGATGGAAGCGTAGATCGTTATAAAGCACGACTGGTGATTAAAGGGTACTCACAAAAGAAAGGGGTGGACTATTTTGAGACTTTCAGTCCAGTAGCAAGGATGAGCACGATTCGGACTATTTTAAGCATTGCTGCAAGAGAAGACATGCATCTTACGCAGTTCGATGTATCCACAGCTTTTCTTTATGGAAGTCTAGATGAAGAGATTTTCATGAGACCACCAGAAGGGTATGACAATCATGCGAACCTAGTTTGCAAGTTGACAAGAAGCCTCTATGGACTAAAACAAGCTCCTAGATGCTGGAACAACTGCATGCAAGACTTTTTAGTAAAAGTTGGATTCAAACAGAGTGAAGCAGATCCATGCCTCTTCGTAAGGAGGAGAGGAGAGAAGAAGCTTATATTGGCACTCTACGTCGATGATGGACTTCTAGCATCCACTCATGTAGATGAATCAAACAAGTTTATGAGTGAACTAAAAGACAGATTCAAAATCAAATCGAAGCCTGCAAACTACTATCTTGGTATAGAGATATCAAGAAAAGAAGATGGCTCAATTGTTGTGAATCAGACTGCTTATACAAAGAAGATTCTAGAGAGATTCGGAATGGACGAGTGTAAGTCAGTTGGGACACCAATTATCAAAGATGATACGAAATCGGAAAAAAGAGAAGATAGTGAGAGTACATCTACAAAGTTTCCGTATAGACAAGTTGTTGGTGCTCTGGCTTATCTAATGGTCGGAACAAGGCCCGATATCGCCTATGCCATTGGAGTTGCTTCTAGAAAGCTAGATAACCCGTCAAATGAAGATATAGTGAAGGTGAAACGAATCCTTAGATATCTGAAAGGCACAGTAGATTGGGGGTTAACTTATAGAAAAAATTCTAACTTAAAGTTAGTATGCTACAGCGACTCAGACCACGGTGGAGACTTAGAAACAGGGAGGTCTACATCAGGAATGGTCTGCATGTACGCAGGGGGGATTGTTTCGTGGAAGAGCAACAGGCAGACATCTGTAGCCATTTCAAGCACCGAAGCGGAAGTTGTTGCTGCGAGTGAGACTACTCGAGAAATAATCTGGCTTAAGACACTGCTTCAGGATATTGAACAAACGAAGGATGTTCCTGAGCTGTATATTGACAACGAGTCGGCTATCAAGTTGGCGAGCAATCCACCTTACGAGTTTCACAACCGAACGAAACACATTAGGATCCGCCAGTTCTTCATAAGAGAAGCTGTAACGGACGGTGTACTGCAAGTGAAGAAAGTTTCTTCAGAGATGCAGTTGGCTGATATGATGACTAAGCCACTGTTTAGGCCCAGACTAACAATGCTGTGCAAGTGTATAGGAATGTGCAGTGGAAGAGAAGACACTGGCTAAACTAAACAAAGAGAGAAGATGTTAAGAAACCTGCTTTGTATAGTTACCTATATGAAATACTCTTTTTGTATAGAATGTAGTGTCAATGTATCTACTGTCAATATTCTGCCTTGCGTTTTTCCAATACAGTTTTTTCCAAGTTTAATTCTATTATTTTGTTTCCCAAGATCTTATAATAACAATACTTTAACATTATGCACATTTGAAAAACATAAAAATATAAATAGGTAGGCCGATTAGTCGGCGCTTTTTGCAAACTATTTGCGGACTAATCACCGACTTCATGTGACCGGCTTTCCGACTAGTTGGAATTAGTTACATCTTTACTTTTAAAATCTCTTTTAACATAACTTTTAAAATAATTTTTCGATTTATTCAAAAGTATACTTATGTTTAAAAAGCATGCAAAGCATTATTTTTTAAAAAAGGAAAGGAAGAAAAGGAAATTAAAAAAGAAGTATTTATACTAAATACTCCTTTTTTGTGTCTATTTAACATTGTTAATATATTATACCTAAATTCAAAAATAGTCCCGAAAGTCCCAGTTTTAATCCGATTCTTCATTCTCTTTAACTTATAATTTTGTTATCAAAACCTACCTATATTAACGTCCGTTTGGGTGTATGTATTTGCATATGAGGTGGCTTGCCGTTGTAAATTATTATTAGAAAAATTGATGTTAATGTTATCTTCCATTGCTCTTAAAACATCGTGATGGCAGTCACTCATCAATACAGTATTTGGCTGGCAGTATTTTGCTATTGTGATTCCTGCGAATCCAACTCCTGAACCTAATTCCAAAATATGCTTATTCCTAAACACTTCTTTGTTATGCAGCGCCCAATCTGCAAGCATCAATGAAGCCTGAAAATAATTTTTCATTTAATAAACCTACTATTTAATTGTATTAAAAATATTATAATTTAGTGTCTCTCAAAACGATTTCATACCTCCCATGTTCTCATCCCAGTAGTGCCATTAACAACTAAATTATTGGTTTCTTTTATTATTATTCTATTCATCAAACTATTACCAATAACATAATGACGGTAGTAAAATGTGTCATCCTCATTATTCATAGTCATACATAAATGTTTATATAGATCATCGTGTACTTCTTGCTTTTCATTTAAATATTTTATTAGCTTTTTGAAGAAAAGCCTAGTAAATTCTCTTTTCACAGGATACTTCTGTGTTAAAATGCTATTAACAGTGTCTTTTAAGAAATCTTCCTGTTGGCACCATGACCATTTACTTATGTCTTCTGCCTGAAACCAAAACATACTACAATAAGATAATTTTGAATTTGAATCGTATGCGGAGACAGTAACGCGAAGCAACTCTCAATAACAGCTGCTTCAAGCGTAAAGTACCTATTAATAACCAAAGTACTATCTCTACTACCTATAATATTCTCATTTTAAAACATGAATGAAAAAATGTTTTTTATTTTAATTACAAATATTTTTATTCTAAAATTCACTCACTGTAAGTAGGTATACCTAGGTACCTACCTCTGATTCAAAAACAAGAGAACCCCTATAAAACTTTCTTTTTAACAATTCTATACCACTCTGAGAATAATTATTATTATTTAGTGGTTTCATATTAGTAAAAAAGCACTTCTATACTTAGAAATAAATAACATTTAGGTATAATTGGCTGTAAAATAATTAGTTAAGTTAGGTACGTATCCTAACCTAATAATATTATAATACATGGTTGATTGATTGGTTGCGTTGCGTTGCGTTCCGAACCTACGCTCCGTTCCGTCCCGCTCATCTTCTTCTTATTTTTGTTATGGCAATCTACTCCTCTTCTGGGGGCTTACCATCAGCAAATAAGAAACCATTCAGTTCAAAAGCAGGCCGTAAAAAAGACTGCTTAAGGCCTGCTTTCATACTAACCGTTGAGATCATGGTACGAAAAAGTAAGGCCGTTCAATATAAGTCCTGCTATAAGAGCTCATAGTAAGGCCCCAGGGAGTAATTTTTGCCAGTCAAGAGTTAAATACATTAAAAGGGTGCATCGCATTCCAATGCTGCTTGGAGCATTTGGCATCAAATATATCGATACAGTTTACTTGGTAGGTAAGTTCTGCCGAGGTAGCCACCACTACAATAAAAGTCTCAGCTTCACACAATGTAGCGTGCTGCCTGTCGCTCCTGAATTCTTAGTTTTAAGCTAGTTTTAATTAGTATAAGTTTCTTAGGGAATAAGTATTTTTGGCTGTATCTTTCCAAATTCTTTGAAAATAAGCATTTGCTTGGCAGCAATGTATTCGTCTCTTTATGGCGATTCTTATTAGGTTTAAAGTTTCATCCTTTCTCATACAATTTTGTTAAATTTCATACATAAATTTCATACTTAGTAGAAAAGTGAGGTTATAATTTTGTATTTATTTTGACAGCTGCTTGTTTACATGTGACAGCTATGTTTATTTGCTTTTTCTCAATTCTATTCACACTTCGCGTAGGTTGTCTATCAATTTATTGTTCATCCCGCTCTTTCGTATTGCTGCCGAGCGAATAAACGAATTTCCATTTTGAAATGCTGTATTATTTTTCTTCTACGTTTTTCTTTCGATTTTTCAAAATTTTCTGTGAGTATAAAAAGATTGTCAAACGTGTTACGTGGCTGAGTCAGTCTTCGTGATCTACAGTAAAAACAAGTAGTGGCCGTTCCCGGGCCTTAGGCAAGGCCCGGGACTCAAGAAAGCCCGTGCCGTGTGAGACTTCTAACAAGTTCTACGGGTGCTGCGAGTCTCCAACTCCTGCTGGTCAACCCCAAGCTAGTGATACGCTCCATCTCCGGCCTGGCTACGCTGCTCGTCAACGGTTTAACTACGCTCCATTGTGTCCCCTCTCCGCGCGCAAGAATACGTTCCCTCTCCGCGAGCCCGTCAACGGTTTAACTACGCCCCATTGTGTCCCCTCTCCGCGCGCAAGAATACGTTCCCCCGTCCCTCTGCAAGCCTCTGAAGATCCACCCACACCCCTTACCTCCCTCGTAGTTTTTAAGTTCCTTAACATCCTCTTTGTTAGCTTAAGTGATATTAAATGTTTAATTTCCATCTTTCCGCTTTTCTCTTTACTCGTTAGATAAAATCCTTCAATCTTAGGTAGGCTCTCTTCCCTCTTACTCTGTAACGTTACAACAACCAAGATCGCAACTATTTCAATTAATTATCACACATATTGTTCCGATGCGTAGACACTTGTACCACAAAACTGCACCAATTTTAAGACACAATATCCACTTTATAACAATTTGCAACCGAACTGAACCCGACAAAATGGCGCCAAAAACCTCCGTCGCGTCGCTAGTGCAACCAATCGTTCGGCATTCCGAACATTAGAGCGTGACGTTCCACAACTTTCCCAACGAAGTAGGTACTTATTATTTCCTTGGAGTGAGCAGTTTTCAAAAGAACTAGATGTCGCTGAACTAAGTAGGTAGCTTTTTATGAAAAATATGAAATGTAATTACTTTTTTATTATAAGTTTGTTGAGTATGTGGTTTGTAATTTGTTACGTTGTGCGTTAGTTGTCCGTTTGCGTGTTACGAAGAACTTTTCTATGACCAATATTAGTGGGAAATAATATAAAAATCTACCTAGTTGAAGTAGCGCCATCTATCGACATAAAATTAAACTAAAATTCTCTGCTGTCAGAACACCGCTTATTGACAAAAAATTAGGGCGCCACTTTCTATGTAAACACCTCAAAATCACGAATAATTTGGCAACACTGAGTTGTACTTTAAATTCATTCATTCATTCAATTCATCTCATCATTGTTTTTGGAAGAATGAAAATTGAAATGGGAAATAATTGGGAATAGCTTGAGTATTTACAAATTTGAAATTACTCATCAAATTAGTAATCTGTGTTGGGAATCGATTTGCTGAAAAAGCAGTTGATTATTGCTTCTTAATGATATAATTATAAATTCAAATATATAACTTGTAGCAAAAAAAAAAATCTGGGCCCGGTAAATCCATCCATAGATATCTGACTTATATACATTAACTTTAGCCTAAAGTTCCAGTGCATCTAAAATATTAAAATGGATGTAGCAAAACCAAGGAAAAGAACAGTTGCATTGAGTGCTAATGTAAGTAATAGGAAAAGAAAGGCGCAAGACTCTGAAGAAGAGGCCATTGACACTGAGGTACCTACTAAAAAAATCAAGACCCGAACTGTTAAAAAAGAAAGAGTTAAACAAGTACCTAGAGTCAAAAAGCTTGTTCCAAACAAGTACAAAGAAAAACCAGCTGTTTCAAGTGATAATGATGAAAATATTGTTGATCATAACACTGATGCGTCAGATGGTGTTATGCCTCCACTATGGGATGAAGCAGAAGTATTATGTCTTACTGGAAAGATATCAAAAACTGTTGCTCAAAATTTCATTAACCTACTCAATGATGGTTGTACATTGCCTTTTATTGCTAGGTATCGTAAAGCGGCTATAGATAACCTTATGCCGGACAAGTAAGTTTTTTGATAATTAAACTATATTCTTTTTTACTAGGTGCCTACATACAATAAGTTTAAGCTGTCTTTTCATGCTTTCAGACTCCAAGATCTTTATGAAAGTTATCAAAATGTAACTCAATTAAAGAAAAAAGTTAAATCAGTCCTTGAAACTCTGAAAAAAACTAAAAAGTTATCACCACTAATAGAAAAGAGTATCCTGAATGCTCGTAATTTGTCAGAATTAGATTTAATTGTAAGTATTTTCATAGTTTAGATTATTTTTTGTGAACGTTATGTTTACTATTAATGTCCAGACCGATTTCGGCCATGGTGATTGCATCAACTCCTTAGTAATTGTTGTTGTGTGTGTTCTCCCATGTGGCTAATGTAACCAATCTTCTTTGCGAAGATTCTCGAACATTGCAGGAATGTGAGCACATGATTAGAAGAGCTTGGTGGAGCAGTGGTTTAGTGCCTGGCACTGCGATTATGGATGTTGAGCAACTTTCGCAAGGGTCTGTCATGGGCTGGGTGACCAAAAATGTATTATCTCTTAGTCCCTCTGTGCTTAAAAAGGCATGCTAAGCCGTTGGTCTCAGCTTCATATGCAGTGTTAACACCCACCAATCAGTATTGGGTCTGCGTGGTGGGTTATACCCATCCTCCTTATGATCCTTATCCACTCATAAGGATGGTGTGTGCCTCGGCAGTGGGGACAAAAAAATGACTGATAAGAATTTGAGTTTTGATCTCAGTTACTTTGTAAGTGTTACTTTGGCATCATCTATATCAATACTATAATTATAGGTAGGTCGTAGGACCTCATATAGGCTTTTATTGGATATGCTTTTGATTGTTACCTATTTTAAATGTAAATAATATTTCTTTACAGTATGCACCATTAAAGTCGCATTCATTATCATTAGCAGAAAGAGCCCGTAATTTGGGTTTGGAACCTCATGCGGTATCAGCATTAAATGGTGCATTTATAGATCTGAAAATGCTGTGTGATGATAAGGAAGAATTAAATTCTATTGATAAAGTAGACTCTCAAATAACACACTTAGTTGCTGATATCATTCATAAAGATACAAGGGTTCTTGAACAAATGAGAAGTTTGTAAGTTAATTAATATAGTCAATAAGAACATGAAATTAGAATTTCTCTTAATAATTTTAAATGCTTTCAATTTAGGAAAGCTGGGTACCTACCTAATATCATCTTATTATTTTCAATTAAATAATAGAAAAGAAATTAACGTCTCATTTAAATTTCTGTTAACAGGAAAGATGAAACTCGATTTACTATACAGAGCAGCAGAACTAAAAGTTCTACAAAAGAAAAAAATGATGAAAAAGCTACCAAAGTGGATTCAAAGTCTGATCCAGAGACATACAAATTGTATTTTGAATGGAAGTGCCCTAGTCAGTTTATCAAACCTCATCAAACTTTAGCATTAAATAGAGGTGAAGAAGAAAAGATTATTTCTATCAAAGTTGTTGTACCGGATTGGTTTTATAACAAATTGGAAAGGTAGTACAAAAAATTACTCTACTGTTCCCGGAATATGTCTAAAAATATGATGAGTGTGTATATTGGCAATGTTTTATTCCAGGTTTTGCCTATCTCTTTGGAAAAGTAATTACTGGGTTCGCAAAGGACTTGGTGATGCTTACAATCGACTGATTAAGCCTTGGCTGTCAAGACAAGTAAGATCTGATCTCACAACTCAGGCCCACAAAGAAGCAGTAAAGACATTTACAACTAATTTAGAAAAATATCTTCTAACAGAACCAATAAAAAATAGGACCATAGCCGGTATAGATCCTGGTTTCAGAGCAGGCTGTAAGGTAAGTCAACGAATGGCTCAAAAAGGGGTGTAGTGTAGAGTGCATGAGCAGATAACTAATTTATTTCTTCAGAAACTTGTATAAGGGGCGAATGGGTAACTATATAAGTGTTTTTTTTTCAGAAACTTGTTTAGTTTCGGTGCTCAGGCATACCCACACCCTAAGTTCAAATCCGTTTAATTATTCTTGAGTTAAATGGTGTGAATAACGTGACTTTGTTTTATCTCATCAATGGTTCCCTAGGGTCTTTAAGCCCCCCCGACTCACGCTTACCTCCTAGACGAAAGGACTTTTAGTATTTATTTTCACCCCCTAAAGTCCCTAAGCAGCACCCTAAACAAACTGAAGGAATCACTAAGTTACCCGCTTGCGCACTCTACAACTCCTTGTTGGCTGGACTCTTAATGTATATTTTTTATATTCAGAATCTTATAAGGCATGTATGTGGGTATAGGTTATAAGGTAACCACACCACTACTGAGTAATTATTTGTAACATGTCATGTCGTGATCTTACGAAAGATAAATAATTGATATTGATAAATGCAATGTTAGTATTAGAATTTCACTACGGTGGTGTGGTTGTCAAAAAAATATAGTAGACCACACCCTAGTGGTGTCGTTGACAATACATCTTAAAAGTGAATAAGAGGATCTTCACATTCTAAATTTTCATGAGATGAAACTTATTTACAGATTGGAATCATCAATGCCAATGGCGACAAATTACATGCCTGCACCATATTCCCAGACTTGAGACAAATCAGGCATAATGACGTAGCTGCAAAACAGCTTAAAGAATTGTTAGAAAACCACAAGTATGTTCCATCTTTGAAATGCTTTCCATAAGGTATATGAAATGAAGTGCAAACTATTGTTAATTGTTGTGATGGAAAATAACCTAATTTTAAATGCTGAGATTATTTTAGAAAGCAGGCCTCGATGAGTTTCTTGCCGGTTCTTCTCGTTACAAAGTCTTCCGCTTAGGATTTGCGAACCGATGCCGTAGCTTCTGGGGGTCAATTCTGCTGATGTTAACATCGAAATCGTAGTTTAATGGTGTTTGAATGGTAATGCTTTTTGACACAGATGTTGTTTCTTAAACACAAAACCGGGACACATTGTGTTTCTTAAACTCATAACGGTAACACATTGTCTCTCGATTTTGGGTTTAAGAAACAAGAACTGTGTCAAAAAGCATTACCATTCAAACACCATTGAACCACGATTTTGACGTTAACATTAGCAGACTTGACCCCCTGTGCTTGTAACAGCCTAGCTACACTGAATACATAAATGTTTTTTTATTTTTTTTATAGCACGTATTTTGTGTCTTTCATAATTTCATTGTACTCTAAAAACTGCCTTATAAAATGTATCTCCTCAATATGTTGTGCTTTTTTTCAGAGTAGATTTGATTGGTTTAGGCAATGGAACAGCTTGTCGAGAAACGGAAATATGGCTAAAAGGTCATAATATATCAGAAAATATTCCTATCGTCATAGTTCCTGAACAAGGTGCTTCAATTTATTCCATCAGCAAAGAAGCACAAAAGGTATAAATACTGCAGCAGTTCTGGTTTTCTACAATATTTTTAAATTCAGAAGTTAATAATAATTTGGTTTGGATATTCATTTGGATCTTATTTTAAGGAACATCCCAATATGGATCCAAATCTAATATCGGCGTTATCTATCGCTAGGAGAGTGTTAGATCCTTTAGGAGAGCTGATCAAAGTAAGTATTCTCTTTAGAATTACTTTTCTATTGAGATTTGTTCCAATGAAGGTTCAAAGTTCATGTGCTACAATACAAAGTTTTTATGAACTCCTGTTTTCTAGGTGGATCCCAAAAATTTAGGAGTTGGTCTCTATCAACACGATATTCCACCAAAAATGTTGGAGTCAGCATTGGATTGCGCTGTTGAGAAAGTAGTTAGTTTAGTAGGGGTTGACATCAATACTGCATCTCAAGCTATGTTAAGGTACATCTTTATATTTTAATAATCCTTACTAGTATGAGGGTCTTGTTACACCCGTTAGACATAAATGTCTGTGGTGTAACATTACTATACTAGTATACATTTATTGCCATTGAATTAGAATTTTGTTTGGTCATTGCCTATAAGTAGCGGACTACTTCTGAGAGCCTAGAGAAACAAACATATCCAAATCTTCGATATCGCTTCGCTTGTATGGAATGGACATATAAGTTTAAATAATCTATTTTCAACACACTTGCTCGTAAAGTGAGCCCTAAATACATCGCTTTTAGGGCCATAAACCGAGCTATAACAAACGCGTGCAATAATATATAAACACTAGTTCGTAATAGAATTAACCCTACAAAGTTAAATTAGTACCTTACTGCAAGTTCTATGCGAGTAAACACAGCATTCCCAATTTAGCCGGGTAATACAGTTATTTTTTATAACAACAAAGAGGTTTTATGCTGCTGAAAATTCATATACATTTTTGGAATAAATAAATGTGTAAGTCCTTAATTAAGTCAAATAAATATATAATTATTATCAAATTATTCATAATTCACAATATTTTGTTATAAAATATTAAATTATTTGCATTTTGTCACTTAAAATTATAATTTTGAAGTATTAGTAGTAGGCTGTATGCTCCTCACCCCTTTGTTCGCAAAATATTCTTGCGTTGGGCGTGTGAAAAAAAACCAAAAAAAAGCATGCGCGCCTTTTCCCATAATTATCATATTTTGTTTTTGCCATATTTGTTGCTGTGTGATAAATTACTTTGTTTTTTCCTCGCAAATGTGTTGAAAAACGTCGTATGAAACTCGTGAGCTCTTGCTTATTGCAAACTCGGCTGAGTTACGCCCTCGCCTGCGGCTCGGGCTGCAACCCACAGCCTTGTGTGCAATAAGCAACCTAAGCTAACTTGTCTCATAATGTACTATTTTAATACATGTTTCGAAAGCGCGATATTGTTGCTTTTGCTAGAGGGGCAGTTCCGCAAGTGTTCTCCAGTACTAGCTTGCCTTTGTTGTATAAAAAGTGCTTTAACTATCCTTTTCAGACGCATTTCCGGCCTAAATGAAGGAAGAGCTAAGAAAATCCTTACCTATCGACAAGAGAAAGGTGGATTTAAGAGTAGGGCAGAGATACTCAAAGTTCCTGGTATTGGGAAGATAACATTCCAACAATGTGCTGGTTTTCTGAAAGTGCTTGGGGGAACTGAGCCACTGGATTGCACTATTATACATCCAGAGAGTTATAGCATTGCCAAAGCGTAAGTTTACTAAGCATTATGTCGGCCGCACTACGCCAACCTGCTGAACATAGGAATTTTAATATCTCAATATCAGATCCCGATTATAATATTATTTTAGAACTATATAACTAAAAACAAGTTTAAGTACATAAAAATCACAAGTCTTTGTTTGATTAAGGTACAGTGAACAGCATGGTCTATCACAACATGGTCAATCAAATTTAAACTTAAAAGTGATCACTTTAAAGTACAAAATTCATTAGAGATTTTTTACAGTTTTGTATTTAAGGTGGTACGGGGTGCTCAGTAGCGCCACCAATGGAAATAAATCATTTACGTTGTATCAAGGGCTTAGAATAAAGTTTTGGATTTATTTTGCGCAAATAGAAGAGTAAAGTGCAATTTTTTAATATTTTTTCATGGCCTCAAATATAAACAATAAGTTATGAATGTGAATATTGCTAAATGTGGCCACTTTTGGCACTAGTGACATGCACGACTTATTGCTTAAGTTTGAGTTCTTGAAACTATATTTAGAAAATGCATTTTAGTCTTTTATTTGCGCGAAATCATCAAATTTTTTAATCTAAACCCTTGATACAACGTAAATGATTTATTTCCATTGGTGGCGCTACTGAGCTCAACGAACCACCTTAAGTAACTTGTGCTGCTGACTGTACAACAAATTATTTTACTTCATATTCAAATAAACTTTTGTTGGGCTTTGTAAAATCGCATTTACTTAATGACGTTAGTATTTGGTAGCGACATAATATCATAAATAGTATTATTTTCCAGATTTGCGAAAAAATTTGGTGTCAATGTTAAGGAACTTAGTCAACCTAATTTCCCAAGTACAGTGGAATCAAAAGTGGCCTCTATAGATGTAGAGAAAACCAGTAAAGATTTGAATACAGATATTTGTACATTGGAGCTCATTATAAACTCTTTCAAACAGAAGTCATATGAAGATAACGTCATTACATTTTGTAGACCAGTTTATTCATTAGCCGTGCAAGCTAGAGACCAGATACAAGATGGAATGACACTGACAGGTATGAATTAAGTAATTTTTCATTAACACTTTACCTGCAAAAATATTGTCTATTGACCCCCAAACTTCATTATGAAGATGGCATAATATAATGTAAACTAGACGTGAACCAACGTAAAATTTCAAGCAATCTTGAACCATAAGCTGCTCGCCCAAGGTCAAACTTTGTGTTGGGTTGGTCCCACTTTCGAATCGTTAACTTTCTTTTTATACCTATTCGAAGGACCAACTTTTCTAAGGATGTGTGCGTGTATTTTTCTATGAAATTCTTATACTCTACTATTTTCTGACAAAAGTCTGATTGTCTGTCACATGGATGAGTTGAGCAGCTAATACTGATCAAGATTTCCGAAACTAAACCAAATGGCAGGATGACAGATAAATCCCGCTTGGTAGCGCTGCTGTATATACCTAACCTATTGTACGTGTGCATATGAGTCATGTTCCTCGTTATTTTTCAATTATGTCTAAAAATGGTTGATAAGTAATAACAATTATTGGAATGGAAGTTGGACAGTAAAGGAATTAAAGACTAAAGAAAACCAAATTGTGTTGGAAGAAAAATTTTTAATAACGAAAATTCGCTTCCAAAATACCTACAAACATTGATAGCAAACAGCAAACAACAAAATGACAGGTCTACATCTACATAATAGGGATGTTGACTAATGAATAAAATAACGAAATACTAATAAAAATCGTAAACATATTAAACTTTTAGAGTAGCTTGTATACCTCTTGGTTTTATATATTGCATATTATTTGTTTTATGACCCTTCAAAGTTGGGTGGACAAGTCCATTTAAAAAGTATAAAATTTATTAAAATAAATGATACCTTTAATTAGTCCGTAAAATGTATAGCAAATTTGTCGAAGAAACCATTTTGATAAACACAATATTTAATATAGCTGCTGAACAAATTTCCTATGCGTTGCATACAAACTTGCAAGGCGTGACGTCATAACGTGCAAGCCATTAGTGGAGCGTTTTTGATCGAGTCCATTTGTGTGCATTTCACACTGTGATATCTCGGGCAGTTTTCATGCTAGCGAATTAATTATTTTACCAATGTTTCTTTTTTTTGAGAGATAATTTATGTAACATAAAATAAAAAAATAGTCAACATCCCTATTATACAGTGGCGGTCACATAATTAAAGACACCAGTCGATATTCATATAAACGAGGTAACTTTAAAGCCTTAGTTCTCCGCCAAGGATTGATCTAGCTGTGATCTGATGATGGCCATCCAGGGAGTGAACGAAGATTCAGATCGCTATACACACACAACTGATTTGATCAGCATTCTAAAAGATAATAAGGAATAAAAAAAACGAGAAATTAGCATAAAAATGTATGGAAATTCTGAAACTGAAAACTCTGATCATTATGTCTTTTAGAATGTTAATCAGCGGGCTAATTGTCTAATTTCAAAATCTATCGCAATCGCTTTTAGCTTTTATTTGACAAATGGATGTGACACATTGCTGCATTTCTTTGGTAAGTTTTTATTTGTGCCTAAAAGAAGCATCAATGTGTTACATCTTGAAAGCGATTGCGATAGATTTTGAAATTAGACAATAGAAAGGCTGATCAGTTGGGTGTGTATAGCGATCCAAATCTCCTCCATTCAGTCCCTGGATAGCCATCATCAGATCACAGCTAGGTCAAACCTTGGCGGAGAACCAAGGCTTCAAACTCAAAGTTACTTCGTTTGTTTTGTATGAAAATCGACTGGTGTCTGCCACTGTATACATAATTATAGCATCAAGTTGGCGGTAGTTCGTCGACTGGTTGGCTATTTGTGAATCAGCCAAATTTTGGTTGATCTTATTATCTTTTTCATATAGTTCAATATCGCAATGACACGATGATATTGTTACAGGTGTTGTTCGCAACGTAGTCCCTTTCGGTTGCTTCGTCGACTGCGGTGTTGGTGAGAATGGATTGATTCATAGAAATAATCTAGGAGGCCACATGACTCCCAAGTTGGGCGACAGAGTGGCAGTTAAAGTAATACCATCCATGAAGGCCAACAAATTACAACTAAAGTTAGAGAAAATCTTAGACTGACTACTTCGCAAATAGGTAATCATATTATTTTTATGTAATTTTTATGTCTAGTATAAGTAATTGTGAAATGTGTAATAATAAATAAGTCAAGAATGATGAAATATAATATTTATTTAAATGAAAAACCAGAACACATTATTGAGGGTGCTCCCACTCCACATAGCAGTTATATAACGTTATATAGAATCAAGAATTTATTTATTCGATGCAACATTTTCTAACTTTTTTCTCTTGCATTTTGTAGCAAAATGTTACAGAATATAATGGTATCGTGTTACGAAATGTTACATTACTGCTTTGTGGCAGCACCATAACATTAAATAAACTCCATTCTGGACCTTATTTCGAGGATAATAGTCAATTATAACATTCTTGGTTAAGAGTGAGTAAAATGGAATTACCAATCTGTCATACAGTTGTATCATCTAAATATTTCTTGTCATTTAGAAGTTCTTATTCGGCTTCCATGAAAGAAACGTCATGTTTAGGATTTAAGCTATACACATGGAAAACAGCCTTGTTGACAATTGCGTCACAAATCCCAGATGTTACCCTGTAACATAGTATTTAATATTTAGAGGTAACACAACATAGGGGAAAAATCCTTATATCTTCGTTCGTAGAGAACTTTAACGGTTGGTAAAGTTTTTATCTGATATGCGAGTACATTTACCTATTATCGCATCAATGCGGTCTCAGAGAGAGTTCTCTGAGACCGCATTGATGCAAATGAAAGAGTTTAAAGTTAACTAATTTGAGTTCTCAGTTTGTTAGTAAAAAAGGTTCAAAACTATTCCATTCGTGTATTTTTTTGGCGCCCAACGTGTTGCTCCAAATATATCATCTACCTACATTAAAATGCTCAAGACCAAAGGCTTGAAATTTGAAAATATGGAGGAGTTTATTTGCGTGCTCTCTTTGATGATGAGATGATTGAAATATTTCATGTACGCGTAAGTCGGTCGGTAAGAAATTTACATTTAGGTAACTAAAGTCGATCCATACTTACCGTCTACTTAATCGTGAGGTTGTGTCCTTTTCAATAACTTTCACAACTTGTGGATATGTCGGAATTTCTTCCTTCGCATAAAATTGGATTTGGTGTTTAAACATTTTGCTGTGAAGTGCATCCCTGTAAAAATATAGTTATAGATTGTTTTAGTGATATGATAGTTAAACAATAAACATCCAGATAATTGATATAATAGAAAAAATGCTAGAAAAATCGACTCTCGCAATGTGAATGCCTAAAATATAGAATTTCAATAATAAACATCCTTTGAAACGTGAGACCGAAGATAAGGATAATTGCAGAAGAACTGTTATTAGATTTCAGTGAGGCCGTTAACACTAAATGAGAAATAATTCCTTAGTTAGGACTTATAGATACGATTACCATAATATTCCATCAATGACCCGTAATATGTCATATTTGGTCATGCTGTTGCTGCCAGAATTCCTCTCGTTGCCGCCATACTCGCTCAAATCGGTCGACAATAAGTCATATGGTGGCGTCTAAAAGTTAAATAAAGACAAGTCTATTTAGATTAACAAGCTACGATTAAAGCGTATGTTATGCTTCATTTGTACATAAATCGTAATAGCCATAAAACATATCCTTACTTGTTCCCACATTTGCTTCAACAGCATTCGAGGATAACCGTCGCGTTGGCCTTTAGACGAGACAGACACCGTCATAGATAAATAATACGGCTGCGGTTTTTCCAAGTCTTCAACGTAAGGCGGAAAATCATTGATACCCTGAAAAGTAATAAGTAGTAAATAGATTGTGATTAGAACTTTCCGTTTATTAAATTTTAATTGATGCTTCTTGAAGTTTGTGAAACAATTTCATACGGTCATATTTAAAGCCGATAGCTTATTTGATGGGGAAAAAACACGATGGCAATCAAAATATATAGGTCTTCACGTTTAGTTTAGCTGTTTTCATTTTTTCTAGCTTAACCTGTGCTTAAGCTTTATAGGATTATTTGAGTCGTTCACTAACAGGATATGTTAATCCTTCTTCAGTAATGATGAACTCTTGATTACACTTTTCTATCTTGCTTCTTCGTAGCATTTCGTTACGTTGGTAGCGTCGCCGTTCAGTTAAGTCCAGAATTTCGCAAGCTACAGTCGTCCTGCAGGTATTATATTTGAAATTGTAGCCTAATTTAGTTGGTTGGTGGTTGTTATAGTACAGAAATTAGTAGGAGAGGCTCTTAGAGTGCTTAGCTGGATTTATACATTGTATAACGTTAATAATATTTATTTATTACGTGAATGTCGCTGGCTCTTGTAATGTGTAAACAGTCATAGTGATCCATTCGCTGCACCTCGGTTGAATCACACCCCAACACGGTGTCATTACTATGTTCACAATGTTCGCAATTCTTTCTCTGCAAAAATATGTAACTAGTTATCGAGTAGTTTTTTCAAAAAGCTAAGAATATTGTTAGTCCCTAAAAGTCGTTGTAAATATGGATAAAAGCAGTTTAAAGTCGAAGTTTTAAAGTAACTTACGGAAGCCATATGAAACGCATGATGTGATCCGTGTTGTTGCATAGAGCTACTATATCTCTAGACAAAGAATGCGTTGCCATCGGTGCTATCGTCAAGTGTTCTTGTGACAAAAAAATCTGAAACATTATATTTTCGCTAATTACTTTTGAAGTTGTTGCGTTCAAGCAATATTTTGTGGTATAATTCTGTTAATTTATCTAAAATTGCGCAAATAAGCAGTAGTACATTGGTCTTTGATACTTCAGTTTGTCGAATGTGAAAAAATGTAGATAAAGTTACATACCACCTCCTCTCTGTACGCAGATCTTATAACCTTTTCCACATAAAGTGGGATATCAAGTCGTGTTTCCAAACTGTTCGGAAGACCACCTTGCCCCTTGACTAAAATCTTAACAGTGTCGTATCCAAAGGAACAGAAGAAAATCGTCTAAAAAGATCACTTTTATTTAATCACATTGTACCTTAATTGAGGATAATAATAGACAATTTTATGATTTACCTCATAGTCGATCATCTCAGTCGGCATAAATGCGAATGGTATAGCGAGTTTTCCAAGAGGTGGAACTTCAGCAAAATATAATAGGCAGCGCAGTACAGAGTCGGGGGATATTGTGTTACCTTTCAGAAGTCGCCAGGTCGTGAACACTTCGGTGGGATTATAGAGCCAAACAATCTATAAGAAATATTAGGTAGAGCAGGAGCATAGATTTCCAATAAAAATGATCAGAATATTTCCACTTACTCTAATGACGGGATCTAGATTATTAATAGCCACTCTTCCACAATCCAAAATGGACAAATACTCATCTACACCAACAGGCCTTCTCAAAGGCGTCAAGATGCCCTTGGTGTTTAGGTAGGCGTACAAATTGAAGTAAATGTAAATGCTTCTATCATTCGGCAACGTCATTACGTAACACAACACAGTTTGGCCTTCTAGGGAATAGTTGAAATTTAAATGAATAAGATTGGGATTATCCGGCTAAAAATATTAGAATGATTGTAGAATAAAGTTGGTCCTTCGAGCCGGAAGTTGTTAGCTGTTTGCTTTATTGTTTCATTTACCGTTACAATTCCTTCAAGAGGGCTTAGCTCCACTAGAGGTCTATGAATACAAGTGTGTCTCATTACGTATGTAGATATTCCAATTTGGACTTCAACCATTTCGCAATCACAGATCTTGTCTCGACGCAAAGACCATGCCACGGGGGCGGCGTATATGCAACCCAGAACGAATATGAACTCAACCTGGCCTGCCCTCATGCATAAATCAGGTGCATAAATATTTACTGACAGTGGTTTGTTAGGACGGCAATCTTCAAATGCTTTATTGAGTCTGGAATTTGCACACGGTATGTGAAACTTTGAGTAGCTTCTAGGTAAGTAACGAACAATGCTGTTGAAACTGGATTTGGTTTTCTTTTAAGGGTTTGTAAAGAATAGGAGGTCATTGATATAATGTAAAAAATATAATGTGCTTTGCTTTTAGTTTGAGCATAGTACTAGATTTGCCCAAAGATCGATTAAAAACAAAGTTAATTGTAGTAAATGTAACAAAACTAAGATAATGAAATATTATATTTATTGAATTTTACTCACTCTTCTATGTTCACGAGATTCCAGACACAATGATTACTCAAGATCACAGGACATTTTATAGATATTGTACGCTTGACCTGTAAATGTACTGTACTGTAATGTAATGTAATTTCTGTACCAAAACTCAAGTTACGAAAATTAATATCGTATCTTTACAACAGAGCGAGCGCCTCCTTATCTAATTAAGACATGGTAGAAAGTAAGGAATAACCTTAAGAGTGGGGTAAATGCCATCATACCACACAATGCAAATGGTCTTCTGAATCGGTTGGATCTCCTCGATCTCGTCATACTCCGTCCGGAAGAGAACCGTATACTTAACGTCTATTTGACGAGGGCCTGCGCCGTCAGGCGTAGCTGTCAACGTCACCTCACAGTGATTCGATGGCTTTAGACTATTCTGTTTAAGAATTCCCAATTATCTTTTCATACTTATGCGACAAGATTACCAACCTCGTAATGACAATGACTCACCACTGAATTTTCAATCTCAAATCGGTCCCCACTAAAATCGTCTCCCATTCCGTCGATTAAATGATATAATTTGGATGTGAAGAAACATGATCCATAATTGTATAAAGTAACAGTTATACTTGAGCTTTGGCCTACTACTACATCGTGAAGATTATTTAGCTTTGGCAACACCTGTATATTGAAAACAAAAATCAATAAACGAGATAAATATGGCTACTATCTAAAAATCTAAAGTTACCCTTAGATCTGGAAATTCGGAGAATCCAGTTATATGAATAAAAATTTCTGTTGGTTCTCCAACTGGTCTGAAAAATAAACAAAAGGTCTGATGAAAAGAATAGGCTCGACTCAACATAACTTTTACATTATTATGGATAAAATAAGACATTACCTTCCATCGATCAAACAGACGCAGGTGCAAGTGATGGTCGTATCGTACACTTTATTTGGAGATTTCGGGAAGAACCACCATCGATAGCGAACAATCTCCTTAGGAGGGAGTACCAGAGAACCGCAGGTATCAGCGCCAAGCCAAGGTACACTGTTTAGTACTCTCATACTGAAAAGTACAATCAATTTTGAGGAAGGAGGAGGGGTGAAATGGAATGGGAATATTGTTCTTTATGACCTATGCGTTCTGTGGTAAGGGTTGTATGTAATAATAAAATAAAAGAAATACTTAATGAGGTATAAAATCAGGCTGTTGGGCTAGACGGAAAGATTCTGGAAGGGCGACTGCGCACCAGCCGACAATCTCGTAAACTGTGAAATCTCTTACTGTATTTCCATCCTAGTAACGTTATGCAAGTAAGCGGTGAAGTAATTGGTGCATCCAGTGATGGTCGGCGGGAACTCGTACATAGCATCCGTCGCTGGATTGTACCCATGAGACATTAGTTCCACTTTACTAATTTCTGCATTACCACAAAAGCAGATTCGAGTCTGGTGTGAGAAGTTACTCATTAGCTTTAAAAAAGTAGGAAATGATTCTTTAAAAAACTACTTCACAATCACAATACATATGAACTGAAAATTAAAATTGAAATAAGTTTTTGTTCTGTTAAGGACAAAATGCTTTTGGTTTCCGCAACTAGATATTTAAATTAGCTGAAATAAAAATGATGATATTTTATCTAGGACGTACTTTTTGCACTTTATTGATGACCAAGTCCCAAGTTTCACAGTAATCTCCAAAAGATAAGGGCTCTAAAGCGACTGACAATATCTGCCAGCCTCGACTTGGAACTATTCCGCACATAGGGACTACCACGAAATTCCTGCAATTTGTTTGGAAATATAAATAGCGAACTAAATAGCCAGCATAAACATCAGCAGAAAAATTAGATTTAAAATATTTACGTGTTATATGGTGCTTCCAATTGGAAATGCATGGGTATATCTAACTTATTGGATAGCATGAAGTTTTTAAATGTTGTTCTTCCTGGTACTGTTGGCGGCAAGATCACCTATGCAAATAGTTTCTTCGTTAGTCTCATTTTTACTATGCATATTTTCAATGTAGGTAGATCAGAAAAAATAAAGATTGGTAATCTTTCAAAAATTCTCCTTTTCTTATAAAACTGTAGGACTAGGTGTATTAGATGCAAATAAAACTGATATAGAGATGGTTATTATACAAATTGATCGTGATAGTGGGGGTGGGACCTACCTAATTGCGACAGACTGGTCAGCCTGCCTAGCATGACCGATTTATATCGCGTGATATAGCGTTTTATCACGTTTAACTGTCAAAAAGACAAAGGAATTTGACAGTTCAGTGTCGATAAAATGCTATATCGCGCGATATAAATCGGTCATGCTAGGCAGGCTGGCTAGGTGCTTTCTTGCTTCATCCAACTGTAGATTCTAGGCAAGGATATTATTAGAATAATATAAGATTATTTTACTTTAGCAAACGAGGATATATATGATGACAGTGATATCTACGGTCACCGTAGCATAATCATTAGATGGTATTCCTACCTATTGGATTTCTAAAATCCTCGTGACAGGAATACTCCCAACAATTTAGTTTCATTTGGCTGATGCAGTATTAAAGATGCCTAGAAAAGGCCGTAGCCGTGACATTGGGCCTTATTTCGCGGAGGTTGGCCTCCTAAACATGCGCAGCGTGTCTTACCCACAATATGTATGTGGTCTTACCATTTCATTGAGTTCTTAAAGCAGTATATAGCAGTTGTAGCAAAATCGTACCTCAACAGGACAGTCCCATTCTGTAGTCCACTCTGTGCAGGGTGACCACGTGTTACCTACACAAGGGATACGGAACCATGTGTGCTTCAGCTTTACCACACTGGCATCCTCTTTGTTATACTTCTTATATTGAAAATCACCGCATATCAAATAACCGTATACTTCATTATCTATTTTGGGCCTGCAATAGTTGATGTGAATGTAAAAAAATATCTATATAGGGGAAATAACGTACCTAGGTATGTAATAATTTACCGGAATCTGATTGTAAATAATCTCGATTCGTTAGGAGGTATAACAGCGTACAGCGGGTCTAAAATAAATACGTTATCTGGATCTGCAAAACAAAATAGTTTTTCACAGTCTATTGTAGAACTAAGTAATCCAATAGAATAGTAAGATGTTTGAACAAATGACGCACCCGGCATCCACTGGATATATCCCTCATCCTGCTCATGATTAGTCACACACATTGTCTGCGAAATATTCCTGGTTACGTCTTTCACGCTTCCCATGCCGAAATCTAAATATCTTTCGAATACGGACGCAGCAGGTATGTAAGTTAAACGGTTCAAGCTGTTCTCCATTAGATGAGCGGAGCGACTCTTGCGCTTCCAACTTTTCTCAAAAACGTGGTCACTGGTGTTAAAAAGCGGATTGTCGGGCAAGACCACGGTAGCAAGTGCGTTCAAAAATAACGGCTCCTAAAACGATCATAATTTGGGCCATATTACCGACTATCATCTTTAGAACACAGTAAAGGTATTAATTAGATACTTATTAGTGTTTAGGCTTCGATCAAGAATATCCTAGATAACGCTTCACGAACTAAAACAGGACGCAAAAATGGCGCCTCAAATAGCGCCCCACTTATTTTACATCACTTATTTTGTACAAAAACACATCTTTTATCAATTACTTTGTGCAAAATAAGCGCCCAGTTTGTGGAACGCTATTTGAGGTGCCATTTTTGAGACTCTTACCGGACATCTAGAATATTCTTGATCGATGTGTTTAGGGTTAAAAAAAAACTATGGATTATTCGACAAGTCGTTATGTCGGTCTAGCACGGTAATGTGTTTAGACTCTAGGTAGGTAGGTAGGTAGATCAAGGCACCTTCAAAATTATGGTGGCTTTTTTAGATTCTAGTAATAATGATTAGGTACTGTGATTAAAATATCGAATAATATAACACTTTAAAATAAACTTTTACCTGATTCAAGACAAGACAAACCAGTTCAGCTGTGTAAATGCCTAGTGCGATTCCAGAAAAATATACCGTCGTCGTTATAGTTTCGTATGCTCTTATTAGGCCACAGTTGCCCGTGGAAATCTGTAGATAAATTGCAATTAAAAAAACTTGTTGACGAGTCCAGTTAGACAAGGTTCTGTTGCGAAGGACGTCTCCTTACTTGGAAGTAGCCTTGTCCACCTAACGGTAAAAGCCACTGGTATGTAGTTTCCACAGAGGATCGGTTCACAATATTTATGGCTACTTTGCGATCCTCCGAAACGTTTTTGCATATACGAAACGAAATTTTTCTTCGGCTCAATGATACTTCAGGCCCTGAATAATTATGGAGTAGAATGTAATATAATTTTATTGGCAGCAAAAAGGCACATTAAATATTATGTAAGTACACAAAGCGTAACAAAAAATAATTGAAACTCTTAAGTTCTAATTATTTTTTGTTAGGTACTTACTTATAAGTAACCCTAAAACTAAAAGAAAAAAAACAAGGATACACTACTGTAAAGTATTACTATAAGGCTACAGTAGACGATAAAGAATATCTACTGCAATGCAACTGGTATTCTGCTGAGACCAGTGGTGACATCGCTGAGCAGACAGAAATCATAATTTGAAAAAAAAAACAAGGAAATGATGGGCAAGTCTTTGAAAGTTACTGCGTGATACTTCAGGCCCTGAATAATTATGGAGTAGAATGTAATATAATTTTATTGGCAGCAAAAAGGCACATTAAATATTATGTAAGTACACAAAGCGTAACAAAAAATAATTGAAACTCTTAAGTTCTAATTATTTTTTGTTAGGTACTTACTTATAAGTAACCCTAAAACTAAAAGAAAAAAAACAAGGATACACTACTGTAAAGTATTACTATAAGGCTACAGTAGACGATAAAGAATATCTACTGCAATGCAACTGGTATTCTGCTGAGACCAGTGGTGACATCGCTGAGCAGACAGAAATCATAATTTGAAAAAAAAAACAAGGAAATGATGGGCAAGTCTTTGAAAGTTACTGCGTCAATGTGTAAAGCTATTTGGTACGTAAGTAACTATCATACTAGCAGTTTCCAACCACTTGCCTTACGACAATGTAGTCTTTACTATACGGTTACTTTAGAAAGCGACTGCTTGCTACTTTTTACAGCAGTTGTATTAAAAAAAACAATTTTATAGGGAGCCGGAATGGGAAACATACCATAACATTTTCCGCTTACAGTAAGCCTGTAAGTGTTGCCAGCTGTATCCTCTATTACGCAATACTCGGTGAAGGATTGGCCCGCGATGTTGGGACGAAATAAAATTTCGACCTCGGCACAATCATTGGGCTTTACCGGGGTCGTTGTGATACTCAAATTGAATACGCGATCAATGGTATTTAGGTTGTGCATTAGGGAAATTCGGTAAGAGAGAACCCTCTGGAATTCATAAGTAATTAAGTATGAGGGTAAGTAAGTATTGCATTGTAGATGAGATGAGAGAAGTAAAAAATAAGATAATTCAAAAACTATTATAGCTAAATAAGTAAGTAACTTATAAGGAATACAGAAACCACTTACTACTTAGGTAGTATGTTACTTAAATAAGTAAGTTTTAAGTACAAATCTTTAATTAAGTAGGATATTATATATTCAAATAAAGTTCGTTATGGCGGTTAATTCAAAACGAGCGTTTTTGAATACAGAGCCAGCTTTTAACGCTCTAAGCACCACGCTGGATTTCGTTTCCCGTATCGTATTTATTATAGGGGAAACCGGGAAACCCATGTTCTTTTAGCTCCTTTCATGACTTACTTCGGTCGTATTTTCTACTAAGAGTTCTTTCCTACTCAGAGTATCCACAGGGACACACCCGAAGTCTATAACTTTGATCTGGAATATGCTTTCCTCTGATAGATTCTGCATTTTTGTAGTTATTCTTAGAGGCTTCAAGATACTTTGATACGTTTAAGCTTTTTCTGTGACTTTATTATTTTTTACTCTATTTTACGTATTTGCGTGATGTCGCCAAAGAAGTTACAATCAAAGAGTACAGCCTAGTTGTTTAAAGTTGGAAATATACTAGGCCGACGTGGGCCACGTACGCCGATGGGCGCGTCGGTTCCCATACATTTTACATAGAGAATAGACATTTAGAGCCATAAGCAAAGCAAATTCTCTTCTTTTTCGCTATCAGATTCGAACATTTTCAATAATAATTCGTTTTGTGTGTCTGTAGTTCCCGCCAGTTCCCGCTTTACCGACAACCAGCTTTGAAATTCACAAAACACGTGTATGAGGCGCAACAGTTGGTGTGCACACCTATCTCACACGTGTGATGTGAGACGTCTGAGGCGTGTGGGCCGGCTTCGGCCTAGTATAGTTCCCGCTTAAGTCTCGATCATGTCACACACGATATCTTAGACAAATATTTTATTCTTTGGTCACCAAGGTAGCCCTACCATGAGTTGAGAGTTGATTGATCACGCTGCCTAAAAAGCAAAAGGACTACTTATGAGGGCAAAATGAACAAAACGCAGAATGACTAAAATGCAGAATGACTAAAATGCAAAATGACTTAAAAGCAGAATGACTAAAACGCAGAATGAGTAATGACTAAAATGCAGAATTACTAGAATGCAAAATGAATTAAAAGCAAATGACTAGAATGCAGAATGACTAAAATAGAGTAAGTAGAACTAAATAACTTTTTCAGATTGCCGCCGTAAACAATAAGTTCAAATGACTATATAGGTAGATACCTACCTACTATAGATCCAGAATTAATAAACACAAAATGATAATATTATCTTTTATTCTCAATTACCTAAACAACTTTAAATTTTATTTTTTTACTTGGTTATAATTGTTTTTCTTACAAGAAATTAATTTTCATTCAAAATATATCGAAGTTCAAAATACGCTTCTGCAACCCGCTCCTTCTTCAAAAGTTGTTAGGGCGTCGGCGTTATGATGCCTTTATTCAGCTTCTCTAATTCTTCATGATAATCTATATTTATAAAATCGTAAACTGAATGACTGAATGACTGACTGACTGGCTGACTGACTGACTGACTGATCTATCAACGCACAGCCCAAACCGCTGGGTCTAGAGACTCCAAATTTGGCACGTAGGTTCCTTATGAGGTCTAGGGGTGCACTAAGAAAGGGTTTTTCAAAATTCACCCCCTAAGGGGGTAAAAAAGGGGATCAAAGTTTGTATGAAAGTCCCTCAGTTTTGAAGCTAGGATCTTCAAATTTTGTGTTTAGACTGACCATTGAAAATAAATAAATACGGGTCTCAGCGTTTTTCAAAATTCTACCCCCGAAGGGGTCAAAAGGGGGATGAAGTTGTGTATTGAAGAAAATCCTTTATTTTTGAAGTAAAAATCGCTAAATTTATAATTTAGGCTTATGGATAGAAATCTAACGCAACGTATATTGTTATTGTTGGTATTTAAACCCCTATTGGGATGAAATGGGGGTGAAAAGGGGTAAAAAGCCCCAAAAATAGATATGGATGTCGTTATTGGGGTTTTCTGGCATGACGATTGCAAAAATGACATTTATTTTGAAGTCCAACACGGTGGACATGATTTGACCCCTAAAGGGGTAAAAATGTGGTTCAAATTTTGTATGGAAAAATAATATAAAATAGACATTACAACTTTAAACTTCGTTGGAGCACATCTAAAAATAAATAGGCAAACATATATTTTGTAATTTTGAAAATCAACCACTTAGGGGTAAATGGGGTAAGTAAACATAAAAATCGATATGGATGTCGTTCTTGAGGTTTTATGGGATGGTGATTGCGAAAATGAGATTTATTTTGAAGTCCAACACGGTGGACATGATTTAACCCCTAAATGGGTGAAAATGGGGTTTAAATTTTGTATAGAAAATAATATAAAATAGACATTACAACTTTAAAATTCGTAGGAGCATGTCTAAAAATAAATAGGCAAACACATATTTTGTTATTTTGAAAATCCTCCCTTAAGGTGTAAATGGGGTAGGTAAAGATAAAAATCGATGTGGATGTCTTTCTTGAGGTTTCATGGGATGGTGGTTGCGAAAATGACATTTATTTTGAAGTCCAACACGGTGGCCATGATTGGACCTGGACATGCACATCCAGGGGACGGGGACGGGGACGGGGACGGGGACGGGGACGGGGACGGGAACGGGAACGCGAACGGGAACTTGAACGGGAACGGGAAAGGGAACTGGAACGGGAAGCCGTAATGCGTAAAAATGGCTGGTCAGATCCTGGTTGAAGGTTCCCTAAGGATTTTGAAGGTTCCCTAAGGATTTTCTCTAATATCCACGCGGACGAAGTCGCGGGCAGAAGCTAGTTCTTTTATAAAAAAATATACCTAATCAGCTTTGTTGTGGTTTTTACAGTTGAACAAATGCGACAATTTGCGTCATGGACGTTTTGCAAATTAGACCTTTTTAATCCTAAGGCAAACTACTCGTTAGTCATTCTGACATTTAGACAATTTACTTAGTAGTCATTTTCCTCTTTAGTGACGAATTTTAGGCATTTTTAGGCAGCGTGATCTGTGGTACATGTCACAAAAAAAAGAAAACAAGATTCAAGATTGGGATGACTAAAGGTGCGGGCACATTTGTCTGACGCCACGTCTTAACACGTATTTGTATGGACGTGTTATCAGATAAGTGTGATCCTAGTGCATACATTTACTATGAAAACCGATGTCATCTGATGGCGGCGTGTTAACACGTGGCGTAAGAAAAATGTGCCCGCACCTTTATCCTCATGATAAACAAGACTTGCGCGTGCTGCGGGGGCGCACGTAAAGTGCACACCCACAGACCCAAGTTCTGACGCCCATAGAGTACTTTATTTGACGCATCCACATATCGGCTTACGTGGCCCACGTGTGCCTAACGAAGTTACGACTTACGAGACGATTCGGACTGTCCATTGCAAACGTCAAAAGTCAAACTTGACAACTGACTGACTGACTTTTTCTTTGTGTATGCGAGGGAGGCGAGCGTTGCGATTCTTTGGATTGGATTGGAAACGCATCTGTTTGTTTTGTGAATTTTATTTATTCTTGGGTATTTCTACTTTTTATAGCTGAAAAGTTTTCGTGTAATGAATGTTCTATTGTATGTCAAGTGTTTGTGGATAAAGTGTTAAAGTTTATTGATAATTTTTGCAATACTTGCTGCACATACTTGTGCTCCGTAACCATAACTTCCTGCTTGAAATGCTACCTTTTCTGTTTCTGGCTTTTGCAAAAGGAAATTAGCATCAATGGATTCGGGTACAGATTGGCTCTGCGAAATTCTTCAAAATGTTCAACTGGAACAATTTTATTTACCAATCAGAGACCAACTACAGGTGAAAATACATAAATATTATATTTACATATATAAATTACAAAAAGGTAAACATTTTTGATTTATTATGTTCGCACCTTTCAGATAACAAGATTAGCACATTTTGACTATGTACATGCAGAAGATTTAGAAAAAATTGGCATCAGCAAGCCTGGTGTACGAAGACTGTTAGATACTGTCAGAAAGAAAAAGTTACAATTATGGAACAGGAAATTTTGGAACAAACTATTTGGCTCGTCATCTAGTTCATTAAATAATAGAGAAAAAACTGATTTAACTATAAGACCACCAGTGGAAGCAGAGCCACGCACAACATGTATAATTTTAGAAAAAGATATTGTGTAAGTGTTGCTAACTTTTTGTATTAAGTACTTACTACTAATTAAAATTTTGAAGCTTACATGTTTAATAATATCTAAATTGTGTTATCCATATCACTCCATATGCATACTATAGTATAATGCAATTAAACTGACAATAAACAGTGATCTGCTGCCACTTCACTTGTGAAAGAGAAAATTTTATATTATTATATTCAAATATATGTCATTTTGTACCACAAGGGCTCTGAAGTTGTCGCCTCAGTTGTACATTGTTAAATTAATCACATTGTAATTTAATTCAATTTACAGATTACAAAATGAGCTTGGCAACGGATCTTTTGGAGTTGTCAAAAAGGGAGAATGGAAAGTGTCAAACCAAACTATCGCTGTAGCAGTAAAAGTGCTGAAAGCAGACGCTTTCTCACAACCAGCAATATACGATGACTTCCGGAGAGAAGTGGAGGCTATGCACAGTTTGAAACACACTAATTTAATCAAACTCCATGGTGTGGTGTTCCACCCTTTGATGATGGTGTGCGAGCTCGCACAAATGGGTGCTTTACTAGATTACCTTAGAGCACAAAATGGCAAAGTTTCTCTTAACTTCATATCAAAATGGTCTAGTCAAGTGGCAGCAGGAATGGCACATTTAGAAAAACATAGGTTTTTGCATAGAGATCTTGCATGCAGAAATATTTTACTATCTACTTTGGAAATTGTGAGTATTATTTTACCCTGCTAGCAGAAAAAAGATCTGTTTTTAAGTAATAACTTTCCATATAATGTAGCTAATACCACAGAATTTATAATAGTACTACGTACAGAAGTCTATCTGAGCGAGGACAATCAAATAATAAGCTACTCGCTACACTACACAGCAACAAAGTGCAATTTCAAATTGCACAGTGCTGCATGCCCCTTATTTTATGCAGCTTCTCTTTTTGTCGCGTTAATCGCGTAGCTCTGTCTCAACTGACACACTACATTCTTCATGCGCTGATTTGACTGAGTGAGCCGTGCGTGAGCAGCTGGCTAATATAAAAGTTTAAGCGCAGACTGAGGCCCCCTGGTACATCAAGAGCATTAAGAATTAATTGTTTTGTCAGGTGAAAATTGGTGATTTTGGCCTAATGAGAGCATTACCAGATGCTGATGATTTCTATGTAATGAGTGAGAGGAGACGAGTACCCTTTCCATGGTGCGCTCCAGAGTCTCTACATACCAGGCAGTTTTCACACGCATCTGACGTCTGGATGTTTGCTGTAGCTCTATGGGAAATGTACACCTTTGGAGAAGAACCTTGGATTGGTAATTATTATATAATAGTTAAAATAAAAATGTTTTATTCGTTGATTTGGCAAAAATAACTATCAGTAGCAATGTGCAGACAAATTAATAAGTATGTTACAAGTTTTGGTTAAATTAGCCACTGTCAGGGAGCAACAAAAACATCTGTTTTAATTTTTATATTTTAATCTTATCTAAACGAAGCCTATTTTTTTTGTTCAAAATATAATAGGTAGTCTGAAAAGTTCGCGGCCTTTTTGTTGAAACATGAATTTTGTGGTTCAGCAGCTTCAGTTCTGGTACAGCTCGCGCAACATAACTTGAACCAAACCATAGACAATGAAGCTAGCACATTGCAAGCACATCGCAATTTTCAGTATAAAAATCTATTTGTCGTACTAACTATGCAGGTAACTGTTTGATACTAAGTTCCATGAGACTTTATAATTTCAAGTATTGTCACATCGATATTTTCTGCCTAAGAAATTCAAAAGTCTGTTAAGGCGAGGCCAGTTCACGATCTGATGAAAAGTCTGATTTTTTAACATCCAATGTGAAGAACTGATGTAAAATTCTACTTCACAAAAATTACTGTAGACTGAAAAAGAAACAAAGAAGCAAATAAACCGAACAGAATATTGAAAAATGGCATGGTAACTCTGTAAAAAAATCCTGAATAACACCATAAAAACTTATAAAAATTTCAAATCGTCAGATTTCGTAATTTTCAACGACGGTGATATGATTTTTTATGCAAAAAGGATAGCTTTTTTATCGATCTAACACAATAACCGAGTACATTTTTAATAAATGATCCAGTATTTCAGAAATCAATAAAAATGTACTAAAATTCGTCAAATTTCTGGCGAAGCGTCAATTAAAGTTATGCAATATTCAACCTTATTCTAAAGACATAGTGAAAGAGTAAATTTCGTGAACTGGCCTCGCCTTAATACAATAGTTTTCCCTAATTTGTACTGGCTTGCTGTCTTATATGAATTTGTGTCCAATGTCTTTGGTTTTTAATTTTCTTGCTTAAGGTGTTTGTTTATTCAACTTTATAGGTAGATACCAATGTGTAAGCTATTTGTGGAAACTGTTTTGGCAAATGTGTCATTTATTGTAAAATTGCTGTTTGTTTCCCTAATAAACTAAAAAAAAAATTTTTTTGTAGTGCGTAAGTCACGTGGTACAAAAAATTGGGTGAAGTTATGTTGCGTGAGCTGTAATTTTGATGATTAAGATGTTCTTCGATGTGGTATCTTTATTATTTTTAGTACTAAAAGGCCACGAACTTTTTCAAATACGTACCTAATATTACATACATACTTATATAGAAGATGAGTAACTACAAACTATTACTGCATGCAAGTCATGAACTTCCAAAAAGATTTTACGAACACTATGACCTCCTTCAGGCTTGAATGGCTCCGAGATATTACGGCTAATAATGCGCGAAGGCCAGCGGCTGACCGCGCCGAGCGCGTGCCCGCCTGACGTGTATATGCTCATGATGCAGTGTTGGGACCTTAACCCAAAGGAAAGGCCCACTTTTGCTGGGATCCAACGGTACATGGAGACTAATAAGTTCGAAACTGCCATTGCTGCGCTGAGGTGAAGTAATATTCTACTGCCTTATTGCATGAATCATACCGGGTGTAGCAAGACCCCCAACGAAGCCCAGGGGGTCAAGTCTGCTAATGTTTTCGTCAAAATCGTAGTTCAATGGTGTTCTAATGGTAATGCTTTTTGACACAGTTCTCGTTTTTCAAACCCAAAATCAAGACACAATATGTTTTCGTTTTGGGTTTAAGAAACACAATGTGTTTCGGTTTTGGGTTTAAGAAACAAGAACTGTGTCAAAAAGCATTACCATTCAAACACCACTGAACTACGATTTTGACGAAAAAATTTGCAGACTTGACCACCAGGTCTACGTATTCTGCCCATCATCAGGACCATTTTGGTTTAAAATTATTGCTGGGAAACGATTTTAATTTTTGGTGTCACAAAATCATTGCACACATTACCACGCAATGTAACGCGTACAAAAGACCGCACCTGCGAGTGAATGCTACACAGCTGCATGCGGCCGAGTCGAAAGCCAACGTTTATGTGCGTGCTCATGAAATACATTGAGTGATGACGTTTTGAATCCATTGTTTGTTACGAAATACATAAAAAATTGATAATGTTTCTGTAGACATAAAAAATAGGAAATAACGAATAAATTAAAATTTAATATAAAAAAAAAATATTTTTTTTTTTACTTTGACCTTCAATAACTTCGTAGCTATTGGTTTCCCAAGTATAGTCTAAAAGACAAAAATGATCCTGATGATGGGCGGAATGCGTGGACTTCGGCTTCGGTGAGTGTCTTGTTACACCCGTTATATTAGGTAAGTACTTTGAATTTCGATAAATATGTGAGATATAATAAAACCAAGATTAATTTATTAAATAATTATAAAATTATAGTTACATCTGTAGAAAACTGGGGGCTATTTGATAAACATTACAATTTGTAATTTACTACGGTAAATAGCATACATTGCGGTGTCTGTGAGTAGTTAATTTTCGAGTTTCAAATTGGCGACGCAATGAACACCAAACTCGTTGTAATTTACCAAGATAAAATGTACATGAAACAGAAGCCTGGTCTCTTTTTGAATGAAGGGTTATTAGTGCTACTATTGTAATGCAATCATGTCCATCAGCCATTTTTGATGTCCCCACTGCTGGGGCACAGGCCTTCCTTATGGGTGGTAAGGAGGATGGGCCATAACCCACCACGCGGGCCCAATGCGGATTGGTGGATGTTAACGACTGCAAATGCAGCCGGGACCAACGGCGTAACGTGCCTTCCGAAGCACGGAGGAGCTCGAGATAATACATTTTTGGTCACCCATCCCATGATCGACCCTTGCGAACGTTGCTTAACTTCCGCAATCGCTGGGCCAGGCGCTAAACCACTGCGCCACCGAGCTCCAATGCAATCATACTAAAACTAAATTGCTTTTGTTTTGATTGCATATGTATGTAGGGAGTGGAAGTGCTAAAACGCCAACCATAAAGTTTCGTCCTAAACTAAAATATAGTTTTTGTTTTATAGCTATCGGAGGCAAGGACAAATGACCATAGAAGCGGGTGATGCCATAGTACTCATAGACAAGAGGCCGGAACTTCACTGGTGGAAGGGACAAAATCAACGGACCTTGGAAATTGGACTATTCCCAAGGTAGGGTTAATTTAAAATATATTGTTTTCATTCCCAATGCTTTATATTTCACAAAAGTTTTTTTTTTATAAAGTTACTTATCTAGTTAACAAGAATCCTTTTCGATTAGATTTGTCACATACCTACCTACATAAAATTTTCATAAAAGTAATCATATGCACTTAAGTTTTATATGTTTAGTAATTATTAGTTTAAGAATGTTTAAAAATATTCTTAAAGAATGTTTAAATGAATATTATTGAATATATAGATTTTAGGCATTCACAATGCTATTTTTATTAAGATAATTAATGTATTAGAAAAAATACTCTAGTAGATTTTTTCACGTATTTGTTCTAATATATTAATAATAATATTAATAACTTTTGGCCTGTGAATTCCTAAGCGTACATGTATAATAATAATAATACTTTATTTCGGAATACAAAGTTCCATAGTCATTCATTCAATAATCATAATCTTAATAATGCTAATAAAAGTGACAATTAAGAATATTACAAATTAAATCAAATAATATAAATAATAAATGAAATACTTACATGAAATTACGAAATGAAAATAAAATAGAATTAAAAGAATTACAATTTAGTTGTAGTAGTAGAGGAGCTCGTTGGCGCAGTGGTTTAGCGCCTGGCCCAGCGATTGCGGAAGTTAAGCAACGTTCGCAAGGGTCGGTCATGGGATGGGTGACCAACAATTTATTATCTCGAGCTCCTCCGTGCTTCGGAAGGCACGTTAAGCTGTTGGTCCCGGCTGCATTTGCAGTCGTTAACACCCACCAATCCGCATTGGGCCCGCGTGGTGGGTTATGGCCCATCCTCCTTACCACCCATAAGGAAGGCCTGTGCCCCAGCAGCAGGGACGGATACCGTTATCCAAATAATACCGGTATCTGACCAAAACATTTCGTTATCGTAACGTTACTCACGAAATACCGCTACTTATCAAGTAACGTTACTAAAATACCGATACCGTAACGTTATTATGATAACGTTATTTTTAACGTTAATTTTGCGACCTGATAACGGTATTTTTAACGTTAATTTAGCGACCCTTACTTGCTGCGCCGACCGCCCCGCCCGCGCATCCGCCAGCACGCACGACACCCCCCCGCCCCGCCCCTCTCGCGCGCGGCGCGTTATTGTTTGCTTATTTACTTAAGGATCATTCACACAGCTGCGGCGCGTCAGCGGCGCGTCACCGGCCCGTCCGGCAACGTCAAAAATGTGTGTGAACAAGCAGTCCACGGCAGCGGCGGCGGCGCGGCACCGGCGGCGGCGCGGCAGCGGCGGCGGCGCGGCACCGGCAAAACAAACAGGGTTGCTATTTTTTTGTTTTAATAAATTATTAGTTGCTATAATCGGTAGAAAAAAAGTACATTGTGGTATGGAAATAAAGTATTATTTATTTATTTCAATTTTAAAAACAGTTTTATTTTTTAATTTTGTTAATATTTTGGTAATTTTTTGAGACTTAATTTCACCTGTTCCACTAAGTTCTAGCAAGGGAACAATTTTTCGAATTTTAATAAAAATACAATAATGTGTGTGGATTTCGGGTAAACAATGAATGTCGGAAAAACAATGTGAAGGTCAACAATTTATTTTTGAGATATTGCTGTTTTAACTTTGTCAGCTGTCATCTGTCAATCTTAAATCAGCAATATATCTCGAAAAATACTCATCTTAAACTGGTGGTGAAATTTAAGAGTATTACCAAAATAAAAATAAATGTTTTTCAAAGTTGAAGTAAATAAATAATACTTTATTTCCATACCACAATGTACTTTTTTTCTACCGATTATAGCAACTAATAATTTATTAAAACAAAAAAAATAGCAACCCTGTTTGTTTTGCCGGTGACGCGCCGTGCCGGTGCCGCGCCGCAGCCGCGCCGCCGCCGGTGCCGCGCCGCAGCCGCGCCGCCGCCGGTGCCGCGCCGCCGCCGCTGCCGCGCCGCCGCCCACTTCCCCGGCAAGGCAAACAGGGTTGCCACTTATTTGTTTTAATAAACTATTGGTTGTATTATAATAGGTAGAAAAAAAGTACATTGTGGTATGGAAATAAAGTATTATTTATTTATTTCAATTTTAAAAACAGTTTTATTTTTTATTACGGCGCGTCACCGGCGAGTCACCGGCAAAACAAACAGGGTTGCTGTTTTTTTGTTTTAATAAATTATTGGTTGCTATAATCGGTAGAGAAAAAGTATATTGTGATTTGTGGTATGGAAATAAAGTATTATTTATTTATTTTAACTTTGAAAATCATTTTTTTATTACTTTTATTAATATTTCGGTAACTTTATGAGACTTAATTCACCTGTGCCACTAAGTTCTAGTAAGGGTACAATTTTTCGAGTTTTAATAAAAATACAATAATGTGTGTGGATTTCGGGTAAACAAATGAATGTCGGAAAAACAATGTGAAGGTCAACAATTTCTTTTTGAGATATTGCTGTTTTAACTTTGACAGCTATCATCTGTCAATCTTAAATCAGCAATATATCTCGAAAAATACTCCTCTTAAACTGGTGGTGTAAATTAAGAGTATTACCAAAATAAAAATAAATGTTTTTCAAAGTTGAAATAAATAAATAATACTTTATTTCCATACCACAATGTACTTTTTTTCTACCGATTATAGCAACTAATAATTTATTAAAACCAAAAAATAGCAACCCTGTTTGTTTTGCCGGTGACGCGCCGTGCCGGTGCCGCGCCGCAGCCGCGCCGCCGCCGGTGCCGCGCCGCCGCCCACTTCCCCGGCAAGGCAAACAGGGTTGCCACTTATTTGTTTTAATAAACTATTGGTTGTATTATAATAGGTAGAAAAAAAGTACATTGTGGTATGGAAATAAAGTATTATTTATTTATTTCAATTTTAAAAACAGTTTTATTTTTTAATTTTGTTAATATTTTGGTAATTTTTTGAGACTTAATTTCACCTGTTCCACTAAGTTCTAGCAAGGGAACAATTTTTCGAATTTTAATAAAAATACAATAATGTGTGTGGATTTCGGGTAAACAATGAATGTCGGAAAAACAATGTGAAGGTCAACAATTTATTTTTGAGATATTGCTGTTTTAACTTTGTCAGCTGTCATCTGTCAATCTTAAATCAGCAATATATCTCGAAAAATACTCATCTTAAACTGATGGTGAAAATTAAGAGTATTACCAAAATAAAAATAAATGTTTTTCAAAGTTGAAGTAAATAAATAATACTTTATTTCCATACCACAATGTACTTTTTTTCTACCGATTATAGCAACTAATAATTTATTAAAACAGAAAATAGCAACCCTGTTTGTTTTGCCGGTGACGCGCCGCCGCCGCAGCCGCGCCGCCGCCGGTGCCGCGCCGCCGCCGCTGCCGCGCCGCTGCCGCGCCGCCGCCCACTTCCCCGGCAAGGCAAACAGGGTTGCCACTTATTTGTTTTAATAAACTATTGGTTGTATTATAATAGGTAGAAAAAAAGTACATTGTGGTATGGAAATAAAGTATTATTTATTTATTTCAATTTTAAAAACAGTTTTATTTTTTAATTTTGTTAATATTTTGGTAACTTTATGAGACTTAATTCACCTGTTCCACTAAGTTCTAGTAAAGGTAATTTTTTTCAAATTTTAATAAAAATACAACAATGTGAGTGGATTTAGAGTAAACAAATGAATGTCGTAAAAACAAGTGATGGTAGGAAAACATAGTCTAGTGATCTGTAATTAAATTATGACGTCATCCGCAACGTACGCAAACCTCAACAATTTCTTTTTGAGATATTGCTGTTTTAACTTTGACAGCTATCATCTGTCAATCTTAAATCAGCAATTTATCTCGAAAAATACTCCTCTTAAACTGGTGGTGTAAATTAAGAGTATTACCAAAATAAAAATAAATGTTTTTCAAAGTTGAAATAAATAAATAATACTTTATTTCCATACCACAGTGTACTTTTCTATAACGATTAAAGCAACCAATAATTTAGTTAAACAAAAAAGTAGCAACCCTGTTCTCCTTGCCGGTGACTCGCCGGCGACGCGCCGCACCGGTGACGTGCCGCACGGCGCGTCAGCGGCGCGGCGCCGGCATGCCGTAGCAATATGCGTTTGACTTGCCGGTGACTGGACGTTGACGTGACTGATGTGTGTGAACAGTGTAGTACAACTTGTATGTAACTATATTTTTGCCGCTGACGCGCCGCAGCTGTGTGAATGATCCTTTACTCTACTCGACGTCTATAAATAAGTGCACGCGCATCGCGCTGTTTACAATCTGTTTAATTAAAGTTCTGTTTGTGGTAATAATTACGAAAAATGGGACGGAAGAAACAGAATAAAGTATACCGATACTTTACGATAGCAGATGAAAATAAAAATTCTACGTGTCTAGTGTGCAACAAAATATTAAATGTGAGTAAACCTACCTACTTACCCGACTTCATTAATTGAATAAATTACTTACCTAACTAAGTAGGTCTGTACTACCTACTTACCTAAGTAGGTACAATGGGCAACAGCGTCGCGTAACCACTCCTAAGGTCAAAATCGCTTGCGTGCCGCCGCGCTGTCACAACTCACAACCATACCACAGTATAATAATAAAACTGTGACCATAGGGTAAAGTGCCAGTTTCCGGCCGTTTAAGGCAGTTGTTGACTTTGAACAGTTGTAACTTAAATTTAACAAATAGTAATGATCCCAACTATTTTTTATGTTGTTGGATATATCCTTGAGAATTACTTGTATTTTTTTTGAAAATTTCCATCAGTCGGTTTTGTCATTAGAAATTATTTTCCAAAAAAGTACGATTTGCCCAGTTTCCGGCCCCCATGTTCCTATTTCCGGCCCCCCTTTGCCCAGTATACCGGCCGCCTTTCAAAGAACATGACGGCCGGATACTGGGCAAAAGATAAGCTAGCCCAGTAAGCGGCCTGTGACTCTTAAAACAGTTTAAATAAGGTCCATTTTTCTTTGATTTTTGTATGAAATTGAATTTCAGATAATATACTTAACAAGTATTGTCCTATGGCTTGGCTTGTGATGTGAACTATTATTTTTGAGTTAAAAAAATCGTTGATTGTACTTTTATTTAACATTTACCTTTAATTTACTTTTAATTGGAACCTTTATATTGATTCTGGAATCAGCCTTGCAGTTTTTCATATAGGAATAGGAAAATTTATAGAAAATCTAAATCTTCGATTAATAATTTTATTACAGTAATCAAGAAGACATGTCCAACAGCCATTTTTGACGTCCCCACTGCTGGGGCACAGGCCTTCTTTATGGGTGGTAAGGAGGATGGGCCATAACCCACCTCGCGGGCCCAATGCGGATTGGTGGGTGTTAACGACTGCAAATGCAGCCGGGACCTACGGCTTAACGTGCCTTCCGAAGCACGGAGGAGCTCGAGATAATAACTTTTTGGTCACCCATCCCATGACCGACCCTTGCGAACGTTGCTTAACTTCCGCAATCGCTGGGCCAGGCGCTGAACAATTGCGCCACCGAGCTCAAGAAGACATAGGTAACAAATAATAATTTAACGAAACCACATGTTTCCAGTATACCGGCCGGGGGCCGGTTAACTGGGACTGAGCTCGATATATTGTTTTGTCTCTTTTTGTTAAAAGAGGGATTCCATAGAAGAATGTATAATGCTATCCCTTTTTATTTATTTTAAAGTACTTTGTGTCCAGTACTCGGCCGCCTAAATGTGCTTGTATAAGAAGTTGATTTTTTCTTTTTGTATGGAAACGGGTGGCCGGTTCTACTGGGTGCTTGCCCAGTTTACCGGCCTCCTAGTATACACTAGGAGGCCGGTATACTGGCTATCCTGCAAAATACTCCCAGTACACCGGCCAGCTTTGAAATTTATCTACTAATAAAATTAATTGTGCGTCTCGTGAACAAGCGACGGCGACGTGCCCGCCATCCAGGTCGTTGACCCTCGCTGAATACCTATTTGTCTCTTGTTATTTCCGAAGTGTATGTCAGCGAATTACTCAAACGAACACCACTGCATTGAACGATGTGTTTTTTTAAGCAGACCTGCCTATTAGCTAGACTTCTTTATTTCTACACTACACTTTAATACTAATCTATATATTATAATTAGAAAAAAATACACAAAAATATTATTATACCTATATTATTATTGAATACCAATCAATGTTATTGATTGTTAATATTATATTTTTTACAGATTATACGTACTTCCGGTCATTATCAAATACCCATAATATTTATTGTTATTGTTTATAAGAGACCTATTGACATTCGGCTTTAGAATCAATTTTTTTGTTAATTATTAAATAACTATTTGTTACCTATGTCTTCTTGAGCTCGGTGGCGCAATTGTTCAGCGCCTGGCCCAGCGATTGCGGAAGTTAAGCAACGTTCGCAAGGGTCGGTCATGGGATGGGTGACCAAAAATTTATTATCTCGAGCTCCTCCGTGCTTCGGAAGGCACGTTAAGCCGTAGGTCCCGGCTGCATTTGCAGTCGTTAACACCCACCACTCCGCATTCGGCCCGCGAGGTGGGTTATGGCCCATCCTCCTTACCACCCATAAAGAAGGCCTGTGCCCCAGCAGTGGGGACGTCAAAAATGGCTGTTGGACATGTCTTCTTGATTACTTAAGGGTAATAAAATTATTAATCGAAGATTTAGATTTTCTATAAATTTTCCTATTCCTATATGAAAAACTGCAAGGCTGATTCCAGAATCAATATAATGCTTACCGCTGACGGGCGCTATTTTGTAGCTGCGATAAGCGCGGCGTTAATCGCGGCGATATCGCTGCGATAAACGCGGCGATAATCGCGGCGACAATCACGGCGCTTTTTAGTCGCTGACGTAGGTTAACCCTAAAAGGCACCCGGTAATAATATTATAGAACAATCACTTTTATTATTGCTAAGCTCTATAAAATAAAGTTTATGATTTATTTATGTCAGTAATTATATACTTTTCACAAATGAAGCAAACAATGTATACGATTCAAATGTCTTCAGTACCCTTAGCACGAACAGCTATCGAGAAAAAAAACGCACGTAAAATTACTCGATAGACAATTCTCTATGGAAAATTTCATTTCGCTTATCGGCGATAGATGGCGTTGTACAAATTTCCAATACAAAATTTATCTATCGAATGATTATTTTTTTGATAGCTGTTCGTGCTAAGGGTACAGATCCTTTTATCGTCAAAATAGTGTGAAGAACAAAAATTCTGCATTTACTTTATATGCGCAAATTCAAGAATTATATAAATTGGTAAGCATATCATGTAATAATAATTCTCTTACTTTTTATTGCAAACTCTACCATTACAAAAATAATTATGTCAGCCAGCGACAAAAATTGTGGTGTCTTTTAGGGTTAAAGCCGCTTGTCACTCTTGTCAGTGTCATTTCGTGGGCGATTAGTCGCCGAGCTATGTGTGAGCTACTTTTTGTAGCTCGTGGGCGTTTACGTATTGAACTCCATATGTTCTATTCTGGGCTACAAAAAATCGCTCGGCGATTAAGCGCCCGTGAGCGGTGGCGCTAAAGGTTCCAATTAATAGCAAATGTTAAATAAAAGTACAATCAACGATTTTTTTAACTCAAAAATAATCGTTCACATCACAAGCAAAGCCATAGGACAATACTTGTTAAGTATATTATCTGAAATTTAATTTCATATAAAAATCAAAGAAAAATGGACCTTATTTAAACTGTAATAAGAGTCACAGGCCGCTTACTGGGCTAGCTTATCTTTTGCCCAGTATCCGGCCGTCATGTTCTTTGAAAGGCGGCCGGTATACTGGGCAAAGGGGGGCCGGAAATAGGAATAACCTAGGTATAACATTATCACACTGAGATATATGCTGAGATATAGGCTTGCAATTCGAATATTCGAATACTTCGAATATTCGCTTCATTTTGCTATTCGAATACTCAAGCTGGTGATATTCGAATATTTTCTACTTCGTCAGATTTAAGAAAAAGTCGTTCATTAAATACCCGCATAGCGTTTGTGCGCATAGAATGAAGCGTTTAATGTTCACTTTCCTGTCTATTTATTTGTTTACGTATGTTGTTTGTTTGTCCACAAATTGCAAACAATTTTAATCTAGCTTCCCGATGAGTAAAAGACTTGAAACTTAAAACATAGGTCAAAAATCAAGGTCAAGTCAATAAAATGTCATAGTCATTGCGCTGATTTGAAGATGAAAAGGGAAGAAGACCATAAGAATCTGTAATAAAAGCATGTTAAAAAAATACGAATTTTCGAATATTGAATTTGTCCATTCGCTCAGATAGTGTCGGTACACCCACAATCACTTGTGTTCAGAGACAGGAGTACTGGTATCAAACACACCTTTCACTGCGGCATTTCTATGTAAACTGCCGAAATCCAAATTGACTTGCGGGTGTACGCCGCATGCGGTATCCTTTGTTTATGCGGCGGCGTCCTTTGACAAGGAGCGGCACGTGCAAAGGCGGCGTGATATAAGGGCGACACTATCTTACCGAACGGACTTTACATTTTATTGCTCGTCGTGACTGTACACGATAAAGGTATACTATTTTTTTAGCCTTTGGTTATAAAAGTCTGTGAGGCAACAACTTAAATAATCTAGAAATAAATTAAACTCCCTTTTTAATTATTTTTAAGTATTTAATGTTTTTTGAGGGAACTTTAATAACGTGATTAGCGATTAATTCCCGAATTGTTGACAGATAACGGCTATTTGTTGCAAGATCTATTTCTTTCTAATACCAAAAACGAATAATTATACATATTTACTTATATAACTATCCTTACTAATACCTATTATAAATGCGAAAGTCCGTTTGTTTGTTTGTTTCCTTGGTCTAGAGACGCGGGCCTAGACGCGAGATAATTTCGTGCGAGTTGACGAGACGACTTAACCACAGAACAACTCATTGTACCTACACTTAACTCCGCTATCTAATAGGTAGGTATCTAACTAGCTCACTTTCGCGTTTATAATATTAGTAAGTATTATTTATTATATTACGAAGTTCCACTGATGTTCATTATTTCATTAAACACACAACTACTATCCCCGTTAATTGGTAATGCGCCTGGCGGCCATGATTTTAACCTCAAAAACGAAAAACAATTGTAATTTTTTATATACATAGGCCATTTCTTATTAAAAATAAGAATTCAATAATTAATTTATTATATAAGGTACCTATTAGAATTTTTTTCGCTTTTTGTCATTTTTAGTTGCGGATAATGTTGATGTTTATGTTAATTTGACAAGGTTCCAGCGCATTACCAATTGACGGGGATAGTACACAACACAACTTGTTTTTTTTAACCGTTAAATTGAAGAGCTCTCATTCACTTTACAACCGAATTGAAATTAAACACTTACCGTTGCTCATTTTAGAGCCGGTGGATTGCTTTCAAGTTTTCGCAAAACTTCACAGCACAGTGCAAAAAAATCAAAATATAAAAAATATTACACTCGCGCACGCATGGCGAACTGAACCTGTACTGATGTTAGGCGACCGACAAAGCCATGCCGGCCGGCTACGGACTTGAGTAACGTTACCATTACCGTTACTCAATTACCGATATCTCTAACGTTAATAGGGTAACGTTACAAGAAAAAGACAACTTAATAATTACCGATACTAATACCGGTATTTTTTACCGTTATCAGTAACGTTATTTGTATAACGTTATAACGTTACTGATAACGTTATACGATAACGTTACCCAGAAAATACCGGTATTCCTGTCCCTGCCCAGCAGTGGGGACATCAAAAATGGCTGATGGACATGGACAATTTAGTTTAACATAACCAATGCATTAGTCCAGTGCTGGCTAATAATACACTCGTACCTACCTCCCACAGCTCTCAAGATGCTATTGCTGCTGCCGCACACTCGGTTCATGAGTGAGTCTACTACTACTAATTACCTTAAATAAATATTTTCTTTTCAGTACACTGGTATCACAAGGAAAAGGCAAGGCTACATCATCAGTAAAAAAACCGCAGACAGTATCACCAGTGCGTAGAGGTAAGATGCTATGGCTTATTGCGGTAAATTATTCGCGTCCCAATGGCGCCTCGAAACACGGTTATGACGTAACAATAGGCAGACTCGGGCCCCAGATTTCTGGACAATATTCAAAAATATTTGGACAATAGGATTTTTGGCTGGACAAAATAAAAATCAGCGGGCCGGGTTGAAGTTCAAAGCAAAAAACGCGTGAGGTGCGACGGTGTGTGCGTTTCTTTTTAGCTAGACATTTTTGCCTAAAACGGGGACACTGGACAACATGTGAAATAGCTGGACAATCCAGCCATGTCAAGCCCATCTGGCCTACCTACCCTACCAACCCTAGCATACAATTATTGTTAAAATAAGTTTCTGAATTCTGAACGTTAACTTTTATTTGTGACTTGTCACACTGTACATGCAGAACTAATTTGCTTAACATTATTATGCAAACGTCGTAAATCCTTACAGAAACACGCACGTAATAATTAGCTTTTACTTTCAATTGAATAATGATGAAGGTTATATTCACAACACAGGTTAAAACATTTTCTATTACCATTCCTTACAGTAAGATTAAAATCAAAAGAAGCCCTTTTTTAACCGACTTCAAAAAAAGGAGGAGGTTGTCAAGTCGACGGTTTTTTTTATTTTTTTTTGTATGTTTTGTCGTGTCATGTTGCCGGTTTCCCCAACCAGCAAATTCTTAATGCGTCTAGCAATTAAAAATCATTGGAGCTCTTGGGGCGGGGCAGGTCCTATAATTTTAAAATAGAATTTGCGGCCACCGTAAACTGGGTTGCTAGTTGCAGCAACTGTTGCTTCAACTAGCAACCTTATCGAATAGTTATTAAAAGTTAATAGTTTCTACAACAAGTGCCCGTCTACGGAGCGCCTAAGATTACCTGTAACTTCGAAACAATAGATAATTAACTTGAGTTTGTTTACATTTGTTGTGTAAAATGTTGATAGGTCAAGTTCAAACCTTAGTGGTTTTTGTCTCTTTTTGTATTATGTTAAATAGGTAGCTCGTTATTAAATATATAATTTACGGTTATACTCGAATGTATGACTTAGCGAAGATTTAACACAATACCGACATTGAAATGTGCTAATCTGCTTGCAAACGAATTCATTATCGGCAAATGTGTGACTAACGGAGTTACGTGGTTTTCACATGCTATGGAATAAATGTGTCGCTTGTCACACCTTGCAGTGATATCAATACTCGAAACTTCACTTGAGCTCACAATAGAATAATGACGTCGTTGTGATTTCCATTCACATTATCGAACGACTACTTTTAAAGCACGTGACTAGACGATTTTTCTTATGTTGCTATTGTATGAAGATTAATGTGTAATTTTATTTGTTTATACTGGAAGTATATTGAATATTATAAACATTATTGCGTTGCGCTTATTGTTGCATATTCACGGTCGACTTATTGTGGTGGCCAGATAATTAAGGATACTAGTAGATGTTCATACAAATGATGTAACTTTCAAGCTTTGGTTCTCCGTCAGGGATTGACAGAGCTGTGATCTGATGATGGCTATCCAGGGAGTGAATGGAGGAGATTGAGATCGCTGTACTCACCTAACTGATTTGATCAGGATTCTAAGAGATGTAAGGATCAGATCAGTTGGGTATGTATAGCGATCTGAATTTCCTCCATTCACTTTGGATGGCTATCATCAGTTTACAACTCGTTAATCCTTGGCAAAGAACCAAAGGCTTCAAAGTCGCATCGTTATTATAAAAATCGTCTTTGTCGTCCTTAATTTATGTGGCCATCACTATATACCTACATTATATATTTAAAATAATGCCTCGGTCAAATAAAAAATTAAAGGAAGTTTGGTAAAAAATCTACTCATAATCGCACTATTATAAAAATAGCGTAAACCAGGGATCGTACTGCGGCATCATTGAGTCAATATTTGTCTAAAAAGCCAAGCCTTAGCTAGAAAAACAAGATTAAATAGTTCTATTCATGAGTAACATGATATCTGACGGCTCGCAAATAACAATGTATCAATATATATTTTTTCATATTATTATCTATTAGGAAATAATCATCAAGTAGATTCAAGCCACACCCCGGACACTCCATACAACCGCCCCATTAGAAACAGATGACGTCTGATGACGTTTTTGTACACACGTAACTGTGTGTAAGCCCTAGTGCAGTTTGTACTGTGTGAGCGGCGTACAATTCATATATCGAACTTTTTGGTAAATAAAGTTTACGACGCATTGCTTTAAATATCAAAATAACTTGACAGTTCTCAAACACGAGTAAACGAGCATACGATTCGGTATACGAACTCGCGAGGTGGGGTGAGGTAATTGATTCTAGGGCGGTGCGGGGAGTGTCTTTTCTGAACGTAGTACTTTATCTATTCTGTTTTCAAGCCCAAAATGTTTTTTCTAGCGTCCGCCGTTTCAAACGCATCTGTCACGATAAACGGCTCATCTGACGACACGGACATAGTGTTGCGCAAGCGCCGAACGATCGAATCCACTCAGCCGACGTCGACGCGCGGCGGCAACACTGGCAGCAAGCACTTCAACTACAACAAACTAATCAACGATAGAGCGGCGGCCAACCTGAGGCTGGCGCGCTCCGCGAGGGACGCGTACTCCAGGAGTCTGAACCAAGGTTGGTGACAACTTATAAGGCCGTCAAAGCGAAGCCATTCGGATCAAGATCCCGCAAGACTAGGGCACAAAATATAATTTGGCCAGAATAGCTGAAATTAATGAAATTTGACAGTTTCAATTGCTTTAAGAGAGCTATAATAGCACTCTGCTAATAAATGAAACTATTACCACAGCCGGAGAGTATTCCTATCTCTCGGCTGTGCTATTATTACTATGCGAGCCAAATAAGAATAGTACTGTCAATACGGCCATATTTGTTTGCGTTTCGCTTCCACTTCAGGGGTGTAGGATGTGCAAGAAAAGGAACAAAGATCAAGATTGCCGTTTGACGGTACTATTCTTATTTGGCTCGCACAGTAAATTGCATTAATTTCAATCGATTTCAAACGACAATTGTTAGCAACAGAGTTTCGGAATCAGGGGACTAGCTACACAAGTCACGTGGTAACTGTGTCCTGCTCGTAACTACATTTTCCCTTTTGTAAAAAAATATATCTGCAGTGAACTTATTCTGTCGCACGCACCGAAAAGCAATAATGTAAAGAATAAGTATCTGTTTTTTGTTCTTAAGTTACAAGTTTTGTGGATTTTTATTTTTCAGTTAAAGAAGACCTTTTGATTGACTTGGATCTGCCTCCTTTAACGCGGCTCACATCGCCCACAAAGAAACCAGTCAGCCAAAACGTATCGATATTAGATGAACCTATAGACGTGCCGGAAGTTGGTAAGATTACTTCACTACATATTATAAAACAAAGTCCCTCGCCGCGTCTGTCTGTCTGTCTGTTCGCGATAAACTCAAAAACTACTGAACGGATTTTTATGTGGTTTTTACTAAATGATAGAGAGTGATTCCTGAGGAAGGTTATAGGTGTATAATAAGTTGAGGTTTAATGTAAATTGGTAGAAATATGACGCAAATTTGTTGAAGAGGTCGGCAAAAATTAAGCCGACTGGGAGCTTGCATTGAAAACGCTGCATAAACCTTATGAGCTATAACAAAATAATGTATGATGGAATTGATCATTTTTAATAGGTCTACAAAAAAGTCCGCGATGGCATATATCTATCTTTTAAGAATAGCTTACTATAACCCATTATATCTTCTAAAAAAATTGACAAGTACAAAGCGGTAATTTGGAAAGCTATTTAGAAGGATACAGTATTTATCCTTATCAAATTAAATACGTTAGTTATCTTAAGCATTTTATGCACATTATTTTAACCATTAACATCATACCATTAAAATAAATATCTTAGGAGTTTTCGCAAAAAATTAACGCGCGCGAAAATAAACGGGACGGGACGAACGGGAGGGAAAAAGTCTTTTGGAGCAAATGGAGGTGAGGACTGTAAGGTATCGTTTTCTTTTTGGGTGTTGTTGGAAGATCTCATTTAGCAAAAAAAGAAGGAACCGAAGCGAAGCGAGGGCGGGTCGCTAGTATTATGTAATACCAATAAATATAATTATATAGTTTGTTTATCCTTACTTGGTAAACAATCTTCGCCTTACTCTTTATTGAAAAATCAAGTATAAAACACAACAAATAGTTTTCCAGACAATAAATTACGAAAAAATACTTATTATTAGTTTAATTTGATAATAAGACAATATATTTTTAATTAACGATTAACTTTAAAGACGTATGACAATTGACAACTGGTACTGTCAAAAGCTGTTTAAAATGGGTCTAGTAAGGATAGATAGTCTGTTCGCCGAGATTTGAAAAATGTTATGAAAATTTATGAAAACGGGACCGATTGTAGCTTTATTATCTCGATCTGAGCAGGCCTCCTTCACTCGCTCAAGGTCGCGCGATAAGCACCTACCGCTGTGCGTATCGTCCACGATACAACTGGCAGAGGGCCGCGCGCCCGCCTGAGCGCGACCACCGCACTCATCCCGCGACTACTCGTCCATTTTTTTCATAATATAGTAAAGTGGTAGGAACAACGCTTGTCTACTTTACTTATAGGTAGGTAGGTAGGTAGGTACCTAGTTTATATACTTATAGTCCGTTTATTCTTAGGTAGGTACTTGTGTTAAATATTTGGTAAATAATCTTCACCCAACTATTTATTGAAATAATAATTACTTACCTTACGAAATAATAATAATAAAATAAAGTTAATTAAAGTTAAAAGTGTTTTATTTCATGTCTAGTGAGCGCGTAAGCTTGAGAAGTGAATATATAAAGTTAATTATCATGATAATTTGATTTCGTAAGAAAGCATAATTTTTAATACCTAGGTGTTGTATGACAACAAACAAAAACTGTTTTCTAAATAACTAAATAGGACAAGTAATGATAAACAACCTTTAAAGTATCTGTAGTCTGTACTTTAGGATAGGTACCTACCAAAAGTTGACTTTTGTTATCTTTATGTCTCCCATATTTACGTACTAGGTACCTACTTAGATAATTAAATATCATAGTAATGTTCGAATATTATTGTAAGATTTTCTTTAACCATAGTACGTAAAATCGCTTTCCTTTTATGATAATGCTACGCAGTTTATTTAAAAGATGACAATTGACAACCCTAACGGCGTCAGAAGAGATGAGAGCTACGCGATAGAAAGAGAGAAAACTTCTAGGTGAATATAACTAGGCGCTGTAGCGGTGTGCGATCTGAATTGCGCCTTATCGAGTCGTAGCAAGAGTCGCTATTTAATTAAATGATGTTGCGGAATGATGCTTCTGTACTTGTACTATTATGTATTCTGAGTATGAAGGGCTTCACTTATCGCCACGCGCACTGAGTTTTGTAGTACGAGGTACGCAGCTATTGTCATTAGGGAAATATTTGTGTTTGAGTTTAGAAACCCCAACTTTTTTTTTGTCAACTCTCCGCGAACAGACTATAGAATTACACGCTGAAAATTGTATCATTTGGTTCCCGCAGTGGGGTGGTCCCACTCACTCACTACTATGGGGCACACTCTGATATCACGAAAAAAATAGTTTGTTCCATACATTAAGGTCGAGTAGGTATTGCGCTTTTGTATGGAACAACTGATTATTTTACGCGATATCAGAGTTAGCCCCATAGTAAAAGTTGCTTGCAATCATGAGTGAAACCACCCCACTGCGGGAACCAAATGATTAAAATTTCACGCTGTAGATTAGACTAGTCTGATGATTTTATATATTTTGAACTAATCTCCATTACATTTTTTCAGGACCCGAAACCAGTTGGGGTGAACCAAGCGTTGAAAGTCTTCCATCATACTCGACACACAGTCAGAACTTGCAAACTTACTCCAATCTCTACGGCGCTAAATCCTTAGACAATCTCTCAATGCCCAGCAGCTCTAATTTATCTCTAGCCCAACCTGACCCTTTTGATACCACCCAGTTCTGGCCCACCGCTGGGCAAACTTCAACTAGGCCCAATTATGACAAACAACTGGGTTATGCTTACACAAATAATAAATCCGATGAATCTCAAAGGTACTCTATTGGCAGCTTTACTACAATAAGCTCTGACAGTTCACACGCCTACAACAATGTAACGCCAAATAATATTAGTAATCCTAGTAGTAGGTACGGTGTCACGCCCAATGCAACTTATACGAATAGTAGCTCTCTCTCTTTAGAAAGAAACGATTCGAGCATCGCTAAGAGTTTAGCGGAGATGTCACTCGACGATCGAATCTCGGAATCGTTGAATCTCAGATCGAAAAATACTAATAGTGATAATATATATTCGAATAGTGACGTATACGCATCGGCACCCGTCAGCGCGGCCAATGCGTCCGGTGATAGTAGATATAAGGATATACCTATATACAATAATTTCGACGTAAATAACGCTCAGCAGCAGTTCATTTTAGAGGAGAAAGATTATTACAAGAAACTTTCAACACCGTCGGGGGCGAAGACGAGAAACGACTACGAAAAGAATATTTACGTTCCCAAGTATGAAGAAGAGGCGGAGAAGCTTCATAACTTCAGTGACTCCTTGGAGAATTCTAAGAATTATTCCGCACTGAAGTATCAGAATGTGGATTATAGTAATTATGCTGGTTACAGTGGTGATTACGGTCACCCGGCGTCGACTTCGCGCGCGGGTGTGATGTACGACGAGGTTAACGATACTGCTAGCAATATTTATAGTGAGATTGGAGAATCGAGTCAGGGTGTTTATGGCACCAGCAGGCCGGCAGCAGGTTTGTATGATGAAGTGTACGAGGAGTCGACCCCGCGACCGCATCGGCCGGCACCGCCTTGCCCATCCAAACCCAAGTAATTTAATTTAAATAAATAAACAAATAAAACTTTTAACGCCTGTAGCACACCCCGCGAAACAATACCGCCGAAACCGCAGTAGTTCCGCCATGACTTTTCAGTTGTACGACAAGCGATACAAACGCGAAACAGCCTGTTCTAAGATTAAGGGCGGCCGCATATTGTAAGAAAATTTCTGTTAGAAAAATTCTGACTGTTGCCGGAAGGTACTCGGTACATACATTTTGTATTAGACCCCGCACACATTTAGAAAAATTCTAATTCTAACAGTGTGCGGGGTCTAATACAAAATGTATGCACTGAGTGCTTTCCAGCGACCGTCAGAATAGGGATGATGACTAATGAATAAAATAACGAAATACTAATAAAAATCGTAAACATGTTAAACTTTTAGAGTAGCTTGTATACCTCTTGGTTTTATATATTGCATATTATTTATTTTATGACCCTTCAAAGTTGGGTGGACAAGTCCATTTAAAAAGTATAAAATTTATTAAAATAAATGATACCTTTAATTAGTCCGTAAAATGTATAGCAAATTTGTCTAAGAAACTATTTTGATAAAAACACAATATTTAATATAGCTGCCAAACAAATTTCTTACGCGTTGCATACAAACTACTTATTCGTGACGTCATAACTAGGAAGCCATTAGTATGTAGCGTTTTTGGGCGAGTCCATTTGTGTGCATTTTACACTGTGATATCTCGGGCAGTTTTCATGCTAGCGAATTAATTATTTTACCAATGTTTCTTTTTTTGAGAGGTAATTTATGTAACATAAAATAAAAAAAATAGTCATCATGCCTATTATATTACTTAACCGTTGGCACACCTCAGCCGCGAAAATAATGACGCGAAGCCGCTACATTGATGTGATCGTCATAAATATCGTCGTCGATAGAAGAATAGGAGAAGTTATTGGTATTGTTTCGCAGCGTAGGTGTGGTACAGGCTTTAAACTTATATTGATGTTACGTAACAAAGAACATTCGTAATGCCCTCTATACAAGAGTTGTCATCATAATAGATTAACGTAACAGACTAACAACGCGAAGGAATCCGTCTTGAATATAATTTTTATTAAACTACTTTAGTCTGTAAATAAGTAGGTAGATAATTTAATAGGAAATTAAAAGTGACACAAAACAAAAAGCTATTGTGTCTCATTTTCCGGGGCTTTAAGGATTAAAGAAGGATTACGACCTATTTGTGATATAATAACTTTCACACGTAATATAATCAGAACTGTTGTGGTTCTAAATATTAACTGCAAAATAATTTATGTAGGTAGTATAAATATTGTTGTGGATGTAAATTCTAATTGTCATGTGTGAAAATATAGCCAAAATATTTTTCATTCATATTTCTCATACAGAAAAAATGGGGCTTGCTTGATTCAATTCTGCAATAATTCATTCGCAATGAACGCATGGATATTATGAAACTGTTTAATTATTTAATAATAGGTTGTATAAACGTCAGTCTCGAATAATATTATTAATATAAATATATGATTATATTCGGTGATTTGTGATATTTGAAAATGAAGCAATTTTCATTTGTTTATGTTTTACGTCGTAGTCATTAGGCTGTTTTCTTTGACTGGTTATTTGAGTTTAAGTATTATGTAGTCAGCTGATTTACACAACGTTCTAGAATGCATATTATTACGGAAAACCGCCTAATAATATGGAATTGTAAGCTACTTTTATCTATTTAGCCTCTCTGGCAAAAATACTTATTTGATTTGTTGTCTTTGTGCGTTTGTTTAGGTACTATTTGTTGGTAGAAACTTTGTACGTATACCAAACGAGATAATCGAAATCGCACTGTGTCACCTTGTGACATAAAACATCGTATAGGTGTTTACAACATGATTACAATCGCAATAAAAAAAATCTGTGGTATTTAAAAATACGATCGAAAGTAAGAACAAGTAGGCTTATAAAATTTTTAGTTTGTAGTTTATTTAACTTATACATTACTTCGCGAATTATACATGTTTTAAAAGTCTCAACCATGAACCATTTTATACAGTGACAACTTAGTAGGAGTAATATAAGAGGCCGTACAACGCTGGAAGAAGTAGTAAAAATTATAGAAATGATACAAAATTGGAGGCCACTTAAAACTAAAACTTTTAAGTGACCTCCAATTTTGTATGTTTCTGTCAATCACAATACATACTGAATACTATATAATTTTTTCTACATTATTTTTTTGGGACCGATAATTCAAGTAATACTGTGTAAAATCGTTGCTCAAAAGTGTTTATTTGACGTTGTACGGCCCCTTAAAATACATCACAATAAGGTGCCTGATTTATTTGTACCTGTTAGTTAAGTCCCATCAAGCAAACTTCTCTATATATAAAGATCTTTGTCTATAGTGAATAACGTTTGTTATAAAACTCGTAGACCTTGCCTAATATTTGATGCATGACATTATTGAAATCTGTGTTAAATATTGTATGCAGTCTATGTAATGTATGTAAATTTTAAGGTAATGTAAGTTATCCCTTAATTCTTAATCAGTGTATAAGCATTGTAATGTGTTGTAAATTGTCATTCATTTATTCATTCATATACATAGATACTTATAACATTTTATTAATCCTATTTAAATGTATTTTGGAGTAAAACGGACAAAACTATATCACATCTGTACAATTTTTAAACACTGTTTATGAATGGGGGTATACTATTGACAATGATGCTATTATTGTTAAGACTTACTTTTGCTAAAATACATTATTCCTTATGTAAAAATAAATATTGATATTTTTATCTACACCCATGCTTTAAACCCTCTATTAAAGGTTCTGAAACAGTGGCGACATTGAAACAACCGTGTCATAGTAACCCCAATATCCGAGCAAGAGCATGTCGCGCGCCCACGCCCGACGAGTTACATTATGAAATTCAGTACAACATTATATCACTCGTTCGGATGATTTTATGACGATTTGGAAGAGGAGCGCGACAAGCCCTCGCTCGGACATTACGGCTACCATGACACGGTTGTTTCAATGTCGCCACTGTTTCAGAACCTTTAATAAAGGGTTTAAAGCATGGGTGTAGATAAAGTCTTGTATGCAACTGTACAAAATTAAGTATTAAAACACTCATGTGATACTATTATCACATTCGTGTTTAAATACCCTTCATTATAGTACAGTTGCATAAATAACTAATATTGTATACTTTACTACTTTGCTTATGTAATATGTGTGTGCAACGCTGATTTTACATTATGAGCTAGAAACAAAATGAGCCGAATATAAAAAATAATATCTATGGTACTGACATAATATAATATTTATTACACATAAGCCGTTTTAGAATTTTCCTACATAAAATCCTTTAATTTAGTTAGATTTAACAAATCTAAAATTTTACGCTTGAATACACTAAACACTTTATATGGTGCAGTTTTCTCTCTAATGGATGTTATAAATTATAATATAGGTACTTGCTTTACAAAGTAAATAAAAAAAGAGATTACTATACATATCCTAAAACTAAAACCTTAGTTTAATGACTGTTTTCAATCCATGTTTGATATTATACTATACCAAGGACTTGCGCTTTTTTTTAATTTTGAACATAATATTAAGGTTCGTTATACTGATTATTATATTATAAATTTTTAAGCTGTTTTATGAGTGACAGTTTGTCATAATTGCAAAAACATACTTTTTGGTACAATACGTTTCACGCTTGTTGGCGGCTCGGAACATCGCGCGAGACAATGGGCAGAACACAATGGAGAAGTTTCATGATGTTTAAATATTTCTTCATAAAATTAAAATATAGCCTAGCATATATATATATGTTTGATATTATACTATACCAAGGACTTGCGGTTTTTTATATTGAACATTATTAAGGTTCGTTATACTGATTATTATATTATAAAATTTTAAGCTGTTTTATGAGTGACAGTTTGTCATAATTGCAAACTTTTTGGTACAATACGTTTCACGCTTGTTGGCGGCTCGGAACATCGCGCGAGACAATGGGCAGAACACAATGGAGAAGTTTCATAATGTTTAAATATTTCTTCATAAAATTAAAATATAGCCTAAAATTAATATATCGGTGAAAATAATGAAATCCGTCAATAAATGGCAGAGTGACGTCATCCCACCCAACTTGTGTGGCGGTGGTGCGGCCGGGCCGCTCGAGATGTTCCGCAGATGACGTCACGGTGTTGCGCCCGGACATGCCACCGCTGGAAAGTATGACACGTCCGATGAGCGAAATTATCTTAAAATCCTAACTTTCACGTCCTGTATTTTTTTTATTTTTAGAGATAATTTGATAATTCTTTCACAGTTGTGTATAATGTGGCCTTAATTTTTTATAATACTTAGCTAATAAAAAATAGGAAACTTCTCTATTTCGAGATAAGTGGGTGGGAGAGGCGAGTGGCAGCCGCCAATAAGAATGAAACACATTATAACTGGTGTTTTTTTTAACAAAGCCGAAAATGTATATATATTTCATTTTCTCACTGAATACTCTAGCTAGCTAGACAATTTTAAGAATGTTAAAACGCTGTACAGGGTTATTTGTACAAGTCCAACAACCTCGCAGGACAAGATTACTGACATCATAAAAATTGTTTAAAAAACAAAAAACCGACTTCAAAAAACCTGCCTCTAAAAAAAGGAAGAAATAATATACAAATCATTAGATACGCATTATCATTGTTATAATAAATCACGTCAATTGAAGTCGGGTGGGGCTTTTAGAATAAAAAAAAGGAAGATGTACTCCAGCCCCACCAATTTTTTTATTTTTTTATTTTTAGTGTAAATACCTTCTGCATTAGGTAGTGTAGGTATATTGTTTAGGTAGAAAAATCGGCTCAGCCAAACGTGAGATAATGGCGGAGAAACATACATACATACAAACTGAAAACTTACCTCCTTTTTTTGAAGTCGGTTAAAAAGACTACACAACGGTATCCCTTCCCCAACAAAAAAAATCATCTAATTCGGTTCATAAATAACAAAGTTGTCAAGTTAGTTGATTTAATATCATAGTATTTTCAGGATTACTTGTAAACTACTGAACCGATTTGAAAAAAAATTAAATGGGACCATCTCGCAAGAAAACTCAATCGAACAAAAAAAAATTATCGAAATCGGTCCATAAATGTCGAAGATACGCGCGAACAACGATAAAAAAAAAAAAAAAAAAAAAAAAAAAAAAAAAAAAAAACATACAATCGAATTGAGAACCTCCTCCTTTTGATGAAGTCGGTTAAAAAAACAACGTTTGTTCTACAAATTTTCCGAAAAAGATTAAAAAATAATCGACTTTCCATACAAATGTCCGGACAGCTGATCGAGTTTTGTATGAAAGAAAAGATCGATTTTATCTGTCTTTTTTCGGAAAAATCTTAGGACAAACGTTTTTGTTTGTGATGATAGTAGATACTTAATCTAGTCCTGCGAGGTTGTTGGTTGGTGTTTTACAAATAACCCTGTATAATATGCATTTTATTCAATTGCATTTGTTAAATCTGTAAAAATGTGGAATAACAACATAAGTTTTTATACAATGTGAGCTTCCGACACTATTCCTTCCTTACTATTTTTTATTCTACTCGGTTTCATAAAATACAGTTGATTAGGTAATACTTTTTCCATCATTATTGATTTTTTTATAACTGCTATCAATAATGCTTAAATCCATAGCTATTTCACTGATAACCGATTAATTTAAGAGCCGGTCTTTAAAGTGTCATAATTTGAGCTCTGAATCAGTTTTATTTTTATGCGCTTGTAAAGATAGACTTCGGAGCAATGCGGCTTGCGGCTCACGCGGCCATGCGGCTGTACTTTGAATGGAACCCGCACCGGCACCTTCGCATGCGGCCGGCCATAACGCATCGCTAGGTTCCATACACTCCTATAATAAGGGCTAACGCGCATGAATTCGCCGCTAGAGGCGCTGGTGTTGCGTGAGGTCTTCAAAACGTAAAATTTCATACTTTGGGTGTGAGCTACGCGCGTTTATTTCAAAAAAAAAAATGTGATTATTTTGAAAAAAAGAAATATATGTAGCTTACTTCCGCAAACAAAATATGCAAGATGCACCGCCCGCCCGCCCGCAAAAATATGCAGCACACCACAAAATATAAGTGCACAATACCTGCATTTAGCAAGACAGCAACACACCTTGCACCTTCACCAATTAGGCTACTCTACACGTGTTTCGCCCCAACCCGGAGCATCCTCAGGAGTTAGATCGTGCGTAAACCAACACCGAATGAGCAACTACGCCTTCCGACACCGTATTTATTGTCACTTCCTCCCCATATAATAATTGTGATTATTATGAATTACGGGTCAATGAGCATCAGTGCTTTAAAAGCGTAGCTAAGAAAAAAAAGAGGTTTTTCAGAACAAAGCGGGACTGCACAGCATTGCGGCATGCTGGATATTTTAATAAATTGGTATTATCTAAGATTTGTTTACTTTCACACCCGTAGGGGCCGTAGTAAACAAACTTTTACAGGACCTCTCGCGACTGTGGCGCCAACTGGTGAGCTAAAAAACGGTAGCCCTCATTCAAAGTACAGCCGATGGCCGCGTGGGTCGCAACGCAAGTGACGCATGATGCAAGCCGCAAGCTGCATTGCTCCGAAGGCTACCTCAGTTACAAACTTATTACAAAAAACTTACTTTGTAAAATCGTGTATGATGTAACAATATTGTCCTTTTTTGTATACCTGCAGATATGTACCTAATTTATTCAATTAATATAAGCCAACCATTGTGTGCAACTCAATAAATATTGATATTATCAAAAATGTAAAAATGTACAGTTCTAATGTATCTTTAAAACTTTGTAATACAGTTGAGAGATTGCCATGCAATAAGTATCAAATTTTAGATTTTTAATATAGGGGTAAGTATAGAATCAAAGACAGGTAAATGCCATAAATTACGAAAACGAACCAAGTATCACGCCATCTAGGGAATTTTAGGTTTTAAATATTATTTTTTTATTTTAGAAACAAAAATAGCTAAAGCCCTTTAAATTACCTACGTTTAAAATTGAAGTTGGGTTCAAGGGCAGCTAAGGTCCATACAAAAGTGAACCACGTGATTATTGAGGTAAAATACATTTCCTGACAATTTGACATTTATGCACTTTCCTGCCTTTGATTCTATAATACCCCTCTATAGAAAAAATCGACTCTGCCATAGCTTCTAAAACGTTAGTGCATTGGGCCGGATTCCCGGATATTTAACACGAGTGTCATTTTAGGCAAAATTTTGCATTTGTGCGTAAATGCGTTTGAATTTTATTTAGGTTGAATTGCGACTTTATTACGTTGAGATAAGATCTGTATCGGTGTTACTTTTGATATGCTCTCAACTGTGACTGTTTAATATAAATGTTTATTTATGGAGATAATAAAACTCGTTTGCGATACTCTTTGGTTTCATTTCGAAACCATACGCTTAGTAGGTACAGTACGAGGCATATATCTTAAAAAAAATTCGACGGAGTGGGGATAAGTTCGCGTATGTGCTCTTGCGAGCGACCAATAGCGCGCACCCTACTCCCGCCGCCCGCGCCCCTCACCGCTACGCATGCACAAAATACGCGTTCCGCGCAATCCCCACCCGATTTCAAGATATACATACTTATGCCTCATACTGTATTGGTACTCGATAGCGTTAGTTTAGTGTAAATTGCATATAAAATTGAATCGCTATCCCCTGGCAATCTCATGTTGTTTTAATAATTATAAGCACAAAAAACAACATAGGTAATTCGAAATATGAGAGCTGATGCACAGAATAACTAATAGTACAAGTCTGATGTGGCTACAATAATCTATAAGTAGGTAGTGAGTAGGTAATATTATAAAACTGTAAGAAAATATAGTTGGATTAGATTAGGGTAGTAGGGACGTATAACTTTGTCCAAAATGATTTTTTTTGTTTTGCAAAAATCGCTAAACTGATTTTAATGGGTTTTCGGGTGGGTAGAACCAGGAAAACAGCTTGAACTCTACTAGTACCTTTTGACTTTTCTATAAGTACTTACTCCGATGGCTCAGCGACCCGAAGTGAGTCTTGCCCTTTCTATAAGTACCAACCTACCTACCTACTTAAAGAAAAAAAATAGAGTGGTGATTTTTCTTAAAGGACCCCGAACCTATAGTAAAAAAAAATTGGTTTCAGTTAAATGTCCTGGGATTTTCATATGTAGATTTCGGTGCCCTGAGTAAAAGTCTCTATGGGTGTTACCACTGTTTCAGAAACAAGAACTGTGTCAAAAAGCATTACCATTCAAACACCATTGAAACACGATTTTGACGTTAACATTAGCAGACTTGACCCCCTGGAATTGATATGTTATAGATTTCGGTACCCTAAGTAAAAGTCTCTATGGGTGCTACCACTGTTTCATAATATCGTAAAAAAATTGCTGAAAGGAAAAGTGAGTAGACTAGGTACTTACATACTTCTATTCTAATCTTTTAATTCTAAATGATTCTTTAAAATAAGTATATACCTGTTTCTTACTTCGTAAGTATACCTACCAGTGGCGAAGGGTCCATACAAGCCGATTCCCATCGACTTACCTTTTAAAAATCCCACCCCATCGATCCACCATGCAGATCATAACATGGCATTAAGGTAAATGTCCCATACTTCGGCATGTTACGACTTTGAGATTTTTTATAAATTTAACTAAACATGATATCAGTTTGAAGTCTTTTGTGTCATGAATATTGGTTTTATGACAGTAATTCAATGCATAAATTATGTAGTTTTAGCTTGAATTTATTGTTTTATTAATTTATTTGTAGACCTCTTGATTTAACCCTGATTCGGGATAAAAATTGGGCTCTTCTAAGTTCGTGAGCTCATGTGCCCTGTTTCGGGATAAAGATTTTTACATTGATAATTTATTAATAAAGAAAACATAAATATTTGAAGGATTTCATAATAAGAAACAATATGAAGATATTTTTAAAATAAAAAAGATGTGAGGGCAATAAATAAAGATTTTATTACTTACAAAAATAAAAATTAAAACAAAATTCAATAAGTATCAGTTCTGTTTGAAATTTTTGTTTTCGAAAATATAAAAATATACTTCGAAAATAAATAAAATCAATTTAATAACAACCAAAGTTATTTTGGTAGTACCAACTTATCCTATATCGTAAATATAGGTCACCTTCAAACTCGAATTTATAAGAATTCTAGTGAACAAAACATATACCGAATTTAGCTCCTAAGAAACTTAATTAAATAGGTACATTATTCGTTTTTTCATTAACTTTTATTAATTATCTTGATTATTATGTAAATGAACAAGCAAGAAAAAATTCTCTATAATATCCCTGATTCGGCAGTGACACGAACTAGGGGACACACGAAAAATAAAATGACCGCTATTTCGTGAGTCGATTTATTGCAATTTTAAAGGAATTATATGCTTGCATATAACTTTTTTCTTAGTCAAATCAATTGTAAAGGAACGTAAGAAAGCTCTATTAAAAGTTTTATTCAAATGGACTTACCTTTGCCTTTCTATGAGCTTAAGAAGTACGAGTGCCAACCTTACGGTGGTAACAAGGAATACAGGCCACACAACTGTCCGTGGCCGAAAGCTGAGTTTCAAACGTCACATTGCTCTCAGTTTAGTCGCCAAAATTTTGGTGTTTGATTTTTTCGACAGTTTATATGATAGAGATTTTTTACTGATGTATAATAAAAATAAATAATAAATATATTCCTTGTTTTTCGCGCCAGAATCAAAACTCACGAAATAATGTACTATCACGAAGTAATGGCCCTTTACCTTACTTAATTAATTTTCACCATACATCTTTGTACGATAACGTGGATGTCAGGCAGTTGCAAACTCAATAAAATGTTTTGTTTTCCATGTTTATTATTCTCTGATTCCAACTCAGTTGTACTAATACCTATGTATTCTGTGACTCAGTAGGATACCTAGAGTAGCACGGGCTAAGTAGACACTGTCACTATCTTAGTGCTTTATTGCATGGTCCCTATTATGGAAATTGAAGCCCTAACTTCTGAAGAAACGCTTGAAATGTACATAGGTAGGTACTTCTATGTTGCTACCGACACACTATAAAAAGTCGAATATATTCAGTGCGAGTCACAAACCATACAACAATACACTGATGCGAGTCAATATACGTAGGTACTGTAGTGGCTCAAATCCTAATTTGTATATGTGATCGTCTAGTTATAATGTTTTTCTATGTATTTGGTGGTCTTGGTGAAAGTCGATGTTACTGGCATCTAAGTGATCTGCGAATCGTGTTTATGTTTGTACTATTTAGTAGCTGCGTGTGAATGGAACGGAGGCTCATCGAGATAAATCCATCATTCCGCAGGCCTATGGTTTTAAATAACATTGCGAAGCTTGTTAATATTAAAATGCAAATTGTTTTAATCTGATCGCGACTTTCGCCTCTCCTCTACTCTAATTACCTAAGCTATAACCAAAAGATGTCTGCTCATGATGTGGATTACACTCTGGTCGTTTAATAGCGCCTACAAAACCTTCTAGGAAAAACCCTTCTGGGGTTTATTATTTGGGGAACGTCAGCCATCTTTGTTACGCTGCGGAGCGTTTGTCAGACATCTCCAGGATGTGGACATTTATTTACTTTACTTTATAAGGTGTTCGCTAGACACCTTTCCCCATAAAACCATGGTAAACTTTATTTATTCATATTTGTATTAATTGAGAAAGTTCGATTTGGCCAAATCGGGCGATGGCTGAACGCTATGAAAGTGCAAATGTGACGACGACCCAGAAATGCTTCTACCCGTTCACTGGATCCACACGCAGATAGCCTTTAGGCTCAATAAGGCTGAGCTCGCGAGTACCGGCCATAGCATCCCGTTCAGTCAAGTCTAAGAGAATAATCTCTTATAGTCAAGAGCCCTCATTCGATTAAAGTCAGTGGGTGGAATGCCTAGCTCGCAGCCTCAAGCGGTCAAACACCCCAGGATCTAAACATCCTGTACAAGTTCAATTTCATCACAGATCACCTAGTATACCTATCCCTATTTCCTATCCTAAATACAAGTCTATAAGTGCACCTAACAATGTCTATGTCCTGTGTAGAGGCAAAATGTACTTACACATTATACCTATTCAACACTAATACATTATACTTCCTTCTGCTCAGCTCCTGTTGTGTCTCTCGTCCAAATTCAGCAGCTAGACTCCTTTACTAACACGTTTAAATAAACTACCTATACACAAGTAACCTCAACGGTTTGAATGTAGTCTCTTCCTTAGTCTTTAATCACTCCCTACTATCCCATGTTTATTTAATTAGGTATATGTATAGAAATCTACCTAGACCTAGACTGAAATCTAACGAATTTAGCTCATAGAAATCGTAATTCAATTGAAAGGTATATGTGTGAGAACGCAAAGTGTTAAACGAAGCCAAACAAACTAGCTCAAAGGTTCTTCTAAGTATTTCTTAGTATTTAACACAAGTTTGACTATGCCTCACACTGTGCCTCCTCTTAGGAATCTTATCTCTAAGCAGTAAAACATATAATTATGGAAAAAAAATATTATTTATTTAAATTAAATGTGTTTAGTTTAACTTCGAAATAGCAAAAGAAACTGGTTTGATTATTTAAGCTGTCACCTATAGGTTGCTATATAATGACAGCTAGATTTTCAGCTCCTATCTTAAGACCACACTAAATAGAGAGAAAGCGAAAATCCAAAGAAAAAACTCTCTAAGGTCATCTAGATTCACACTTAATTTTAATTAAACACACACTAAAGTTTCAATAGTTATTTTACAAATTAAGTCTAAAGTGAGATACGAACACATTTATAGAACTAACCTGATACATTGATTGAAAAAATGGAAGAAAAAAAACTATTTCACATATTAGTCTAATCTAGACTTGATTATTAACATTCATAATAGATATTAGTGTTTCGTATTCCACCAGGCTACATAAAGTTACAGTCTCTAGAGCTTTAATTAATACTTTCACGTTAACCATCCTTATCTCCGAGATTAACTATGCATTAAGAAAACGCAATCCAATTCAATCTAACCCGGCTCTTTGCATTTCTATCTCATTTGGTAGACCATCTTGCAAATACCCCCGTCTATTTAATATTCGACGATTGCAATAACTGAATATCTTATATCCACAACACCCTAATACAACTATTGCGCATATTAAAGTCAACACAAAAATGAGGTGTTCTACCGAGTTCCATTCGGTTATTAAAGAGAAACCCCTAGAATGGAGTTGTTCTTCGTATTGATACATTTCTACGTTGTATACGATATTCTGCTCGTTAATCTAGAGATTGTACCTTTATTGACACATGAAATAAATCACAATGTATACAATTACATACCCCACTCGACGTTGTTTGGATTCACTTTGTAAAATAGTTACACTTGTTTTAATATTCAAATCTACAATTTACTTAACAAAGTTAGTATTTATTTAATAGTTAACTCTTTAGTCTTTATTTCTCACACAGTCAGTTACAATGGAGTCACGAAACTCCCAATCTACCACTCCTAAAATATTAAAAGCGTCTGCGCCCTACTGTCTGTCTTAGCGTCTGTCTCGAATGCCTAGTTGCCTCCTCGTTTTATCTCTTCCATTCCTACTGAAGTTTTTCTCCGCCCGCTCTACGCCCATTTAGACCCCTCATTGGTCAGCTTGATGCTTGCAATCTTCACGGCGACGCCTACGCACCATTTCTCACGATCCGCCCTACCAATTCTGAGAACTCAAGTTTTTTTCCTTCCTTCGACTACTTCACCCATCTGTAACACATTTAAATCTACCAAACTCTTAGAAATCTGTGCATTTCAACTAAAATTGTCCATCATTCACCAGTTTGAATAGTTTGTATGACAGTTGAGCGTAATTTACGGCCTACCCAAGACTCCATTTGTCTTAGTCCCCGCTGTGCGCTAATAAAACGTGTCGCTCTTAATCTATTAGAAGAAATATTCGAAACAAAATTTTTTATTCCTAGTTTTGTTTTACGAGCCCGGCCCTCACATCTGCTAATAATACGAATGCCATCACACATTCCCCTAAATAGAATCTTAAACACCTACATCCGAATGTACGGTCGTTTTAAATTATATTTCCTATCTGTCCACATTTCCAAACTTTCCCACGGTATTCGTTCAGTTCTCACGTTCCCTTTCTATAGCTCTTATCTGTCCATTGTATACCCAAGTAGGCAATAAACCCCGATACTCCGCCTCCTTTGTTACATAAGTATGGCGCCTCACAAACCATTGTCCCTATTTTTTTCCTTTTATTTTATTTTTTATTATTTTTACCTATTCACATAATAGCGAAACAGGTGTATCGCATTGTAATTCCTTTTTATCTTGTTTGTTTGTTTATCTATTAGAGTGTACACGTTGCTACTGGGAATAGCACCAATGACGTATGGTCCTTCAAACAAACGTGCAAACTTCTTAGTCACTTTTTTAGATGCATCCGATTTCGCAAACTTTTTCAACTTCACTAGATCACCTATGTCAAAACACACTAGTTTATGATTTTTGTTATAATGAAATTCTCTACTCTCGGCTGACTTCAATATGTTCTGTCTCGCTCGTTCCCGAACTAATTCTAATGGCTCTTGTTGTAGGCCTAACCCTACTCCAATAATTTTGTCGTTATCCGTAGATAAGCGAGTTCTTGTACCCCATACTATCTCGTTAGGTGTGTAACCCGTCGTGGTGTGTATAACTTGATTGTAACAATCCTCTATTTTCGGCAATACGTCAACCCAAGAACAATGTGATTTTTCACAATACGTCCTAAACATTCTTCCTAGCTCTCTATTGACCCTCTCCGTAGAATTAGGTCGCGGGTTTCTGATTGAGGTGTGCGTTAGCACGATACCTAACTGTCTAACACCTGACTCAAAAATCCTTGATGTGAAATTTGCACCTCTATCCGAACATAAAACCTTTATTTTGACCTGTTCGTGAAATTTTCTAACACAAGTTAACGAGGCCCTGCCACTCGCCTGTCGTAATGAGTATAATCTAATTAATTTGCTGAAGGCGTCCTGCATAACAAACACGTACTTATGACCAAAGCGTCCTGCCGGTATTGGTCCATAAATGTCACAAAATACTCGTTCCCCTATCTCCCTAGCTATCACCGTCTTAATTGGTCCTGAGTGTGCCTCCAACGCGTGTTTCGATTTTTGACACACGTCGCAAGCCCTAACTACCTGTCCTATTTTGCGTGCCATATCAGTGAAGTAGTAACGTCGCTTCATTAACGCAAGCACCTTGTATCGCCCAAAATGTCCTACTTCCTCGTGTATACTAGTAATCAATTCCGTTTGTAAGTTCTCGGGAACATATAATCGCGACCTACCCGAACCTATCTCTATCCTATAGAGAATCCCGTCTATTAGTCTGTAATGTCTAGCCTCAGACTCGCTCTCAGCTTTTATACGCTTAGTTATTTCGCTAACAACACGATCACGCCCCTGATGTTCTCTTATCTCTTCCCACTTATTCTTTATGAGTCGTCCAGTTGGTATTTCAAACAAATTCATTTCCGGTCCCACAGTTTTATTAGTCAAGGTATCGGTGGCTCCACTTATATGTCGTGACAACACGTCAGCTACAGTGTTCAGACTACCCTTGACATGTTCAATCGTATAATTGAACTGTCCTATATAACTTACCCACCGTATCATGCGAGCGCTTAGTAATTTACACGATTGTAGAAACGTCAAACTTTTATGATCGGTCCTAATTACTAACTGAGCACCCCTTAAATACGTTTCAAACTTTGATAGACTATAAATTATGGCCCACAGCTCTTGTTCAGTGACTGTCCATCTGCGTTCCGTTTCTGATAATGATTTACTACAAAACCCTATAACTCTCTCTTCCCCCTCACTCGTTAGTTGGTAGATGTATCCTGCGACACCTATATTCGAGCTGTCCGTTTGTAAATAATATATATCCTTCGGGTTTGGATGTGCAAGAAGCACGGTATCTACAAATAAAGTTTTCACCCTTTTAAAACAATCGTCTACTTCCTGTGTCCATGACCATCTTTTGTTTTGTTTCAATAGGTCACACAGAGGCCTAACCTCCTCACTATACTTTGATATAAATCTACGAAAATAGTTTATTAATCCCAGAAATCCTCTTAATTGTTTTATGGTTCGAGGTGCGGGGAAATCCAATATCGCCCTTACCCTATCCGGATCCATTTGTACCCCTTTGGTATTTACAATGTGTCCTAATAACTTTACCTCCACACATAAGAATTTACATTTTTCCTTCCTACTCGTTAGTCTAGCCGCCTCTAACCTGCTCAGTACTTGATCTAGGTGTTCTAGGTGTAACTTTAGGTCCCCCTTAGTGAACACTACTATGTCATCTATATAATTTATACAAAACTCGCGCACCCCTTCTAGTACCGAATCCATAGCCCTCGAGAAACCTGCCACCGATGTCTTAAGCCCTTGAGGTAAAACACAATACGTATAGGTTTTCCCCATAAAAGTGAACCCTGTATACTTTCTAGAATCGGGATGTAATGGTATCTGAAAATATGCATTATTGAGGTCAATAAGACTGATGTAATTAACCCCATAAAAGGATTGTATGATTTCTGATGTAAGTGGTGGCGCCCCCGCGTCCCCCACCATCTTCTTATTGAGTTCGCGCGCGTCTAATAAGAGTCTAATTGTTCCGTCTCGCTTTTTTGTAAAGGTAAGCGGACTACAACACGGTGTCGCCTCCTGACGGATAACTCCTAAACTCTCTAACCCATCTAGTTCTCTTTTTATCTCCTCCCTATATGCTAAAGGTATTGGATAACTTCGCTTTATAAAAGGCGTGTCGTCGATTAATTCAATAACATGCTCGTATCTGTCCGTCAATCCTAATTCGTCGGTAAACACTCTACTATATCTGTTTAAAACGGGTAACAATAGTTTCTTTTGTTCGTCATTTAAACCCATCTCGTCCAAGTAGGTAGCCACCTTTCCGCTATTGTTTATTTTCTCGCTCGCCTCACTATACACCGCCGGTTGGGCGTCCGTCTCTAACATCGTATATATCATGTTTGCATTGTCTCTCCCGCCTAACCGTTTTAATTCGCAACTCGAATTTATTTTGACACTAGTCCTGACTCCTAAGTGCTCAATTGATAACGTCCTTTCTCTGCCACACTCCACTATCCCCTTGACACGTTCCAACCAGTCGTATCCTAATATCATTGACCTAGGAAGCCTATGCAGAATTAACATTGACGCTTCAATGATTGTGCCACCCAAACTTAGCTCTATTAGTACCATACGATTCGCACTTTCACTCCGTGATCCAAATGCTCCCTGCACCTGTATAGCCGGGATAGCGATCTCGGGCAAATCACCTCTCTCTTTCCGAATAGAATCGTGTAGTTCCCTAGTTATAGCGCTTATTTGGCTCCCTGTGTCTATCAATGCACTTATACGCATCCCGTACACATCCACTCCTATCTCGGGTAATCTAGGCAACGAATAATCAACACCTAAGTAATCTGACTCGTCTAGCTCATGTGATATCGACAAAACCTCTCTACCCCTGCTTGTACAAAGATCACACGCAAGCCCTTCTTCGTCACATTCTATCACATGATTGAATTGATTTTCCAATAAGACACCTATGCTACACGCTATTGCTCGCAAACTGTTGCTACTCACTGACACTCCCCCGGTCAATGGCCTCTTCAATCCCTTTCCGTCTGCTCCTAAACCCTGACCTGGCTCCCATCCATTTTTAACTAAAATCTTATACGCTATATCGTCTTTCCTATTTTCTGAAGTCCATTCATTCCCCTTCCTACACTTTGATAACCGATCGGACTCCGCTTGTGTAGGGGGTATTAGTTTTTTGTTTTATCCTCCCTCACAGACGTTGATAATGTTGACCCCTCACCTTCCTTCATGAATGTTATAGCTGGCCTAGTATTTATTTCACCCAACACGTTCGACCGTGATGTATTCCTATTAGAATATGATCCGTAACCTATCCTGCCTCGTCGGTGAGCCCTTCCCCGAGTCGAACCGCCTCTGCCTCGCCATCTTTCCGCTAAAATCGTTGCCGCAACTGGATAATCTGTCTGTGTCCTACTGTAACGACCTCTCTGATTATTTCCTCTCTCTCTAGCATATCTACCTATCTCTCTCTGTCCCACAACTACATTTTGTTCGATACTCCTAAGAAAGTTCGCGCCTTTCATAATAGTGGGTTCCTCTGCTCTCGTAAACCACAACCGTTGAACATCCAAAGGATAATGACGCATTATCGAATTTACTAAATCCCTTTCACTAAAAGATATGGTCAAGGACTGCATCGACTCAACATATTCAGCAAAATGTTCGGACATCGAAATTGCTGATTCACTTGTGTACACCGTGTTAATCAACCTATACCTAACGGATTCTTGTATTTGTTCAGTCCAATAAGTCCGTCTAAAGTCGTCCTCAAAATCACTAAAAGTATTCCATCTCCTTGAGTACATCTCCATCAATTTTCGTGCATGTCCCGTGATGCAACCTAGCGCTATATCAATTTCGCGGTCCTGTCCGTTCACTTCTCTAATATATTTTTTTAATCGTTTCAAAAACGCAATAGGGTTCGCGAATGGTTTTCCGTCAAAACTCGGCTTCGCAACTGAAGGCTGTATGACGTATAAGTTTCTAGTTTCCGAATTCGCGACACTACCACTAGCTATTGTGCTAATCGACTCTTGTCTAATCGTCTGATGACTATTTTGCACATTCCCGCTCGACTCTATCCTCTCGTTTAATCGCTCCGCGCTCAACTGCCGTAATGTATTTTGAAATTCATCCATTCTTTGTGACATCTGTTGTAAAGTTATGTTATCTATATTTCCCGTTTGTTCCCCTATGCTTCCGTTACTCTCGCGACTTTCCCCTGTCCTATCTTGACCTCTAACCCGTCTCTTACTGCGCCTAGGCATTATAACGTCACTTAACTCAACTGCCGACAAACTAGTTTCGATTTAAACTTTCCCCTACTCCTAAATGCACAGATCGTTCTTTATGAGAAAGGTAGATAGTTCCACATGTGATTAAAATACTCATGATAACAGACTTACATTGAAATGTAACAATATCTTGAGAATCTGCTCCCGCCTTTGTCTCCACCTAAATCACACATCTTTATTATGCTAACCTTTTTACGTACAGTCAAAATCGTCAAACGCGCTGCTATGCTTTGAATAATATTGGAAAGTATTTTTATTTTACTCTTTTATTGTTTATTTTGTTGGGTAAGATTTCTCCACGTCCTTCCCTTTTGTCTTTAATGTACAACCGTCAAATTTTACTTCAATGGACAACAGCAGTTAAGTTGCAAACCAATAAAACATTACCCTAAGGTTTCCTTTGTCTCGCTTCCCATTCACAAGCTTGTCAGACAGGCTTTTGTCTTCCGTGAACAAATAACTTGGCTATACAGTTGTCTAAAAATAAATTCTTTTAATTTTATAATTTACGAAATAGGTATGTATATATTTTTTTCTTTCGATCTCGTTGATAACATTATGACGAATTCTGACTGTAACTGTGTCTTTCCCCTACATTCAAAAGACATGTAAACAGTTTAACACAATAAAATAATCACACCATGCACATAATTAAAATAATTATTCCATGCACAATTTATCTCGCCTCCTTGTTTCGCATCACGATGTCTCGTAACATCCCTGTAAAAGTATTCCTTTCAACTGACCACGATTTCTACGTTGTGTTTATTTTATTTATTTTTGTTTTATTTATTTATTATAATTATTTGGTCCTTTTGATCCAATCGTATCGTTATTTCGAATACGTATTTGGAATCCTGGTCGACACGGCATCATTTTCTGTAGTGGCTCAAATCCTAATTTGTATATGTGATCGTCTAGTTATAATGTTTTTCTATGTATTTGGTGGTCTTGGTGAAAGTCGATGTTACTGGCATCTAAGTGATCTGCGAATCGTGTTTATGTTTGTACTATTTAGTAGCTGCGTGTGAATGGAACGGAGGCTCATCGAGATAAATCCATCATTCCGCAGGCCTATGGTTTTAAATAACATTGCGAAGCTTGTTAATATTAAAATGCAAATTGTTTTAATCTGATCGCGACTTTCGCCTCTCCTCTACTCTAATTACCTAAGCTATAACCAAAAGATGTCTGCTCATGATGTGGATTACACTCTGGTCGTTTAATAGCGCCTACAAAACCTTCTAGGAAAAACCCTTCTGGGGTTTATTATTTGGGGAACGTCAGCCATCTTTGTTACGCTGCGGAGCGTTTGTCAGACATCTCCAGGATGTGGACATTTATTTACTTTACTTTATAAGGTGTTCGCTAGACACCTTTCCCCATAAAACCATGGTAAACTTTATTTATTCATATTTGTATTAATTGAGAAAGTTCGATTTGGCCAAATCGGGCGATGGCTGAACGCTATGAAAGTGCAAATGTGACGACGACCCAGAAATGCTTCTACCCGTTCACTGGATCCACACGCAGATAGCCTTTAGGCTCAATAAGGCTGAGCTCGCGAGTACCGGCCATAGCATCCCGTTCAGTCAAGTCTAAGAGAATAATCTCTTATAGTCAAGAGCCCTCATTCGATTAAAGTCAGTGGGTGGAATGCCTAGCTCGCAGCCTCAAGCGGTCAAACACCCCAGGATCTAAACATCCTGTACAAGTTCAATTTCATCACAGATCACCTAGTATACCTATCCCTATTTCCTATCCTAAATACAAGTCTATAAGTGCACCTAACAATGTCTATGTCCTGTGTAGAGGCAAAATGTACTTACACATTATACCTATTCAACACTAATACATTATACTTCCTTCTGCTCAGCTCCTGTTGTGTCTCTCGTCCAAATTCAGCAGCTAGACTCCTTTACTAACACGTTTAAATAAACTACCTATACACAAGTAACCTCAACGGTTTGAATGTAGTCTCTTCCTTAGTCTTTAATCACTCCCTACTATCCCATGTTTATTTAATTAGGTATATGTATAGAAATCTACCTAGACCTAGACTGAAATCTAACGAATTTAGCTCATAGAAATCGTAATTCAATTGAAAGGTATATGTGTGAGAACGCAAAGTGTTAAACGAAGCCAAACAAACTAGCTCAAAGGTTCTTCTAAGTATTTCTTAGTATTTAACACAAGTTTGACTATGCCTCACACTGTGCCTCCTCTTAGGAATCTTATCTCTAAGCAGTAAAACATATAATTATGGAAAAAAAATATTATTTATTTAAATTAAATGTGTTTAGTTTAACTTCGAAATAGCAAAAGAAACTGGTTTGATTATTTAAGCTGTCACCTATAGGTTGCTATATAATGACAGCTAGATTTTCAGCTCCTATCTTAAGACCACACTAAATAGAGAGAAAGCGAAAATCCAAAGAAAAAACTCTCTAAGGTCATCTAGATTCACACTTAATTTTAATTAAACACACACTAAAGTTTCAATAGTTATTTTACAAATTAAGTCTAAAGTGAGATACGAACACATTTATAGAACTAACCTGATACATTGATTGAAAAAATGGAAGAAAAAAAACTATTTCACATATTAGTCTAATCTAGACTTGATTATTAACATTCATAATAGATATTAGTGTTTCGTATTCCACCAGGCTACATAAAGTTACAGTCTCTAGAGCTTTAATTAATACTTTCACGTTAACCATCCTTATCTCCGAGATTAACTATGCATTAAGAAAACGCAATCCAATTCAATCTAACCCGGCTCTTTGCATTTCTATCTCATTTGGTAGACCATCTTGCAAATACCCCCGTCTATTTAATATTCGACGATTGCAATAACTGAATATCTTATATCCACAACACCCTAATACAACTATTGCGCATATTAAAGTCAACACAAAAATGAGGTGTTCTACCGAGTTCCATTCGGTTATTAAAGAGAAACCCCTAGAATGGAGTTGTTCTTCGTATTGATACATTTCTACGTTGTATACGATATTCTGCTCGTTAATCTAGAGATTGTACCTTTATTGACACATGAAATAAATCACAATGTATACAATTACATACCCCACTCGACGTTGTTTGGATTCACTTTGTAAAATAGTTACACTTGTTTTAATATTCAAATCTACAATTTACTTAACAAAGTTAGTATTTATTTAATAGTTAACTCTTTAGTCTTTATTTCTCACACAGTCAGTTACAATGGAGTCACGAAACTCCCAATCTACCACTCCTAAAATATTAAAAGCGTCTGCGCCCTACTGTCTGTCTTAGCGTCTGTCTCGAATGCCTAGTTGCCTCCTCGTTTTATCTCTTCCATTCCTACTGAAGTTTTTCTCCGCCCGCTCTACGCCCATTTAGACCCCTCATTGGTCAGCTTGATGCTTGCAATCTTCACGGCGACGCCTACGCACCATTTCTCACGATCCGCCCTACCAATTCTGAGAACTCAAGTTTTTTTCCTTCCTTCGACTACTTCACCCATCTGTAACACATTTAAATCTACCAAACTCTTAGAAATCTGTGCATTTCAACTAAAATTGTCCATCATTCACCAGTTTGAATAGTTTGTATGACAGTTGAGCGTAATTTACGGCCTACCCAAGACTCCATTTGTCTTAGTCCCCGCTGTGCGCTAATAAAACGTGTCGCTCTTAATCTATTAGAAGAAATATTCGAAACAAAATTTTTTATTCCTAGTTTTGTTTTACGAGCCCGGCCCTCACATCTGCTAATAATACGAATGCCATCACAGTACCTCCCTACTCGATAACAATAATTTTGCTTCATCCAGTGTTTTTACAGTAATGTTTTGACATCGATTCACTCTATGAGTGCTATCGTACGTAACAGCGTCATTAGTATTCGGCGCTGAAGCGATAACCAAGAGCGTGGGCGCCTTATACCAAGGCAGTACATTGAACGTGTACATGGGCGTACCGAGGCGGGGGCAGGGAGGGGCAGCTGCCCCCCCTGGATTTTGTTTCCTCTAACTTACCTCTAACTATCAATTGTTATCAATAAAAGTTCTTATTTGATTTACATAAATTTGCCCCCCCCGGGGGCGATACAATAGATTTGCCCCCCCACCTGGCCCAGAACCTGGGTACGCCCATGAACGTGTACCTACGTACATACAGTAACAGTAACTGATCATTCCGCTTCAACTATAAAACAACGTAAAAACGTTAGCTGTTTAATAATAAAAATACTATTGGGACTTTAAATGTGGCGTTTTTTCGTTAAAGTACCAATTTCTACGTAAGCTTTTATCGCATCAGGTATAATTGGTGTCCAAGTTGAGTGGTTCAAGTGTGGAAGCTCCGAGTGGTAAATAGCGTTATCAGACGATCGGTGTCTGACATCGGGCCGGTGTTTCGTTATGTAGGCGTTGTTGGAAGTGGCAACACGTGAATGGACGGGCGCGGGATCGATACAGCGGAGTGCGCAAGCCCGTCTCGTCTCAGCTGGCTCCGCGTCCGCTATCAAAACGCCTCAAACTGTGTCTCAGTGACTATTTCGAGGTTCCTAAGTGCTCTGTTCCATCACGGACATGATTACCAGCAACCGACGGCTCTAAACGGTAAGTAGAACAGATCTTACGGCTCACCACTTGCCAGATGTACAACCTTCAGCTTTCATGCACTTGACAAACACAAGTACGCCATGTCTGAAACTGAAAAGCAATCCTCGGTACCTGTTACACGGATCGTGATTATTAGTTCAAATGTGTTAATGTCGCTTATTGTTTATCAACCAACACAGGGTTGGTTCATCAGTTACTTCCAGAATATTATTACGCCTTTACATATTTTTGTAATTTGTTGTTATCGTGGTATGAATGCGTAATGCTTGCGGCGATTTTTGTAGAAGAAAAGATCTATAGCCTACTGAAGTACTTGTTATTTTCTTCGTCCAATCCAAGCAGGCATATTGCCTTGGAATAGGTACTCCTATTCTAGTCAAATTGTTTATTCAGTTTTTTGTGCCTAAATGGGGTGCGGGCTGAGAGGCCGTTTGCGTGGGCCGGTCTAAAGGGCATGAGCGTCTACGTCAGAGGAATCGACATAACAAAGGTATAAGTAGGTACCTACCTCATTGACCTACCTACCTAGAAACATTTTTGTGTTTGCCGATTAATTATGTTAAATCCGTCATTATTTTTGAATTGTGAAAGTTAAAAAAATATCGTAATTATATTTTTTTCAGAGCTAAGTAAATCCTATTTTATGGTTTTGCTGTTTATCCGACAGAGAAAAGTTAAATTATTCTTTATGATTATGACCAATAAATTATAATACTCAGAAGGAACGATAATTTGATAATGACGTAAAATAAGAAGAATAAGTACCTACCTACTTCCTTAAATTAATTTACCTGTTCATGAAGTTTTTTAAGAGTCAATTAAACAATCTCCTTTAGAGAAGTTTACTTTAGAGAAGTTTGCAAAGCTCATACCTCAGTGGAGCTGAAGAAATTCAGATAAAAAGGTCGTGTAAATGACGATCACGTTTTGCCTATAAAATTGTAAATCTCTGGAGATTTATCTGAGGATTTTAGTTGGACTTGGTACCGAATACTTACTTACTTTTAGTTAGATATAACTCCATTGCCTATTATTCTAAAACTTTTCACATTTTTTTTATTAAAATTATTATACTTATTTTATAAATTTGCAATGATGTGACAAGACACAGTGTTACCTACAAAAAATTATGTCTTTCTTTTGTATTTAATATTAAATAGAGAATGTGTAAAATTAAAAACATTATTCTATTTTACGATCGTATTACCAAATGCTTTGTCAATAATATTTTACATCTTTCTCCGTGAGATCATTTCAATATAAGTACTTATAACTGGTAGGACTTACGAGTTAGAGCACTTTGTAATATAGCTCTCTGGTCAATCTTATTACCTATTTTCCGAGTCGACAGCGGCAGCTAATAACAGAGTTTGACCTTAGTAACAAAATAATCTCAGTTTCTTCATTCTTGAGATTCTTGCCTCTAGTGACTGATGTATCAGTATAAGTTTTCACTGCACTACGATCGATCGATCGGTTGAACGTAATTGAATATTAAGATCTTCTATTTACGTTCAACTTCTGAAATAAGTACTTAGGTAAGTAGGTACCTAAAATTTTAAATGGTACCTATCTTTTATGTAATCTGTGATGGTATCAATCTAAATAAAAATCGAAATGTACATCTCATCATCATATCAGCCGCACGACACGACACCGATACCCACTGCCTGGGTATTAGGCCTCCCCCTCTGAAAAATAAAAATAAAACTGGTCTATAGTACAATAGGTAATAGGGAATATGCATAAGTCACCAATTTTGATAAATTTGAGCTTGATCGCTGCGGACACTTGTAAAAACATGATGGAACAGAAAAAAAACCAATGTATTATTTTAGTTTTATCACACGATGAAATCAGGGGAAAATAACGATATTTTTTTCATTTTCTGATATAATGCACAAACTTAACAGTCAGATAGAATATCGAATAAGAAATAATATTTTGTATGAGTACATAATGTGCATACGCAAAATTTAAGGAGATAGGTATATTTGAAGATTCTGGGCTAGCTCCAGTAGCTCCATATTAAACGCGCATGAAACACACCTGAAACGTGACAAGTGACGTCACATATTTGTATAAGTAGAGCGTTTTCGGCTGGAGCTGATGCGTGATAACTTCAAGTAATAGTTACTATACTATCACGATAAAAAAACGCAAGAGAAAAGTTTCAATATTACAGTTGATTTTCTCACGCATTATACTTTTGATTTTGATTAAAAAAAAGATGCATATTATTCCCTATTGATGACTTCTGGTAGGAAATCTTTGTGCTACGGTTGCTTTTTCCAGTTTCCTTTTGCTCTGAATATATAGGTACCTTAGCTACGTTAAACCTAACCTAATATAACACTATAAGTAAGTACTTACCTATTATTAAATTCGGTTGATTATAGAAACACAAAAATTGGAAAGAGTCAAGCACACTTGGAATCAATTATCATAACAACAATGCACATACTAACGGTATGAAATGATCCCATATAGGTTAATGCATTCTACCAAATAGAATGAGTAAAGGCGTTCCAAAAACAGCCCTACTCACACCAACCAACGAATGCTACAATAATAGTATATTGACTTTGACTAAGCTTTGAGAATATTAATACCTCGAGCGGGCTTAATGAAAGATCTACCCACCCACGTCTTTAATTCAGAAAGCGTGTTTCGTTGGAAATAATTTATTGTTTGTGGGGAGGCCATTTATACTTAAATAAAATACATACTTACTTAAATAAAAAATAAATTAACATTTTAAAAACTAAAAAAAAACCAACTGCATCAAAAGACAAGACAATAGTCAACTGAAAAGACAAGAATTTTTGTTCAACATGGAGGCCAGTGATTATTTCCTCTGTGATGGAGGCATGCACAAAGTGACGTTATCAAAGATTTGACTTATCATTAAATTCTATCTCTCCGACTGCATGTTATTATGTTGAACAAAAGTTCTAAATACAATGTTATAAGTTTGCTTTTAATAAGATCTTGTTTCCATCTTTTCAGTTGATTTGTTTTTCGTTGCAGGCGGGTTTTTAATTCTATTCTACCTACTAAAGTTCCTCATAAAAGCTCTGTTATTCTTAGAATTGCTAGTCTTATTGATCGGCAAATGCTGACGAATAACCGTTAACAATATATTTACCTATATTCTCGAAAAAAAGATGATGAGGAAAAAAACACGTTTTTTCACGTTTACCAACTCGAGTTCCGCGTTTAAGCTCTCGAATTTATTGAATTAAGTATAAAAATAAAACGTGTAGGTGTTAACCTCCCAGGGAAGGAACGGGATAAAAGGCAAAGATGAGTCTCTGAAATACGTGCAACTATATTTATAAAAAAAAAACATGAAATGCCTTTTCAGGACTGCCGACTGGTGTGTGACTATACGCTAGCTGATGCCACTGCCAGCATTTATAATTGGGAGCTTGCAAGTTTTATTTTTTATCAAAAGGTGAAGACTATGGGTTTATCTCCGAGTAAATTTTTGGTACTTAAATAGGATTTTCATTTACGTTAAAGTAATGAAATAATTGCCTTGGGCTTTTGGAGGATAATGTTTCCATAAATTGGCAGACACGACAGGTACATAAGTAATTATAAACTTAAAACAGTCGCTTTCTTTAGAAAACAAAGGCTTTATTTTAGTTAAATTATTATTGATATATCTACAATTTCGTTGGGGAGTGAAAATGTAGAAACGGTAACGGGAAATATCATAAAAACCTTGAAGCAACTTCTCGTAGCAGCTACACCGTAGCACTTTCGTAACTTCTCGTGAACTTGCAATATCTGCTCCAAAAATTTTTGTTTTAATTTCTATTTATATTTACAGAACTCATATTTACCTCATTAAAAATACGATAGAGCAATAAATTATACTTATGGGCAGTAGCTTTTTCCGTAAACATATTCTTGGATAAGCACGGCTTATTTTAACGAAATTATGGTGAATTTCATACAATGAATCTCAAAGTGAATCTCAAATTTAAAAATTATATAGCTATTTCATCTTAATCGATTGCCAAATATCTGGAAAGATATTTCAATTGAATGTCGAGGTAATTCCTCACATTGGTGAAATAACGCTGGCTTGCAGCGTCAGAGTAGGATATACTAAACGAAATTCGAGGATGTCACTAGTGACTCGGTAGCTCAGCGGTCAGAGCATTGAACCGGATATCCAAAGGTCGCTGGTTCGATTCCCGTCTGAGTATTGATCTGGTGCGAGTCGTATTTTTTTAGTATATTATTTAGTATTGAATTTCATACACTTTACGAAGATCTCCGAAAATATGAGGGCAAGTTTTGTGATTACTTTTAGATGAATTACTAGGTGCCAAATTATTACGGTAGAGGTGCGGCGCGGGATCGTGTACAAGAGCGCGATAATCACGGTACTTTTGATAGACAGACTGGTACCATCGCATCGGTTTTCACTGCCTCGGCGTGTGATTATTTAGTACTTCGATGTTTCTGTCTTTTGTCACCGAACACTTCGATTGACGTATCCGTATTAGATTCTGTCAAGTCACGCCCTCCGTTCCTATCGAATATGTAGCGTTCGAGCTTTAGGAAAATAAGTAGCTACCTACCATTCAGAGTGAACACTTATTCATCGTAGAATTTACAGTATTCTTTAATGGAGATGATAACAATAGCACAGTCCCACCACTAACCTCGTAGGCAAGAGGTATTTACCTAGTCTACTCACTTTTCCTTCCAGCAATATGTTTTACGATATTATGATAATTACGATTTTAGAGTGTAAAATTTTACTTCTGATCTAGCAACCCTACCTACTCAAGAATGTATGGGAAATTAAGCAAATTAAAAAAAAGTAGCTATTGTAATTTAAGTATGTTTATTTTTTTAACTAGGTGCTTATGAAAAATCTGATTTGCTGGTTCAGAACCTGGCGCCCATGCTTTAATGTGTATCTAATCGATATTGGTTTCAGATGTGATGTGCCGCCTACAATGGCGGCAGGCTCTGTGGGCGCTGGCGCTACTCAGTTCGCTGGCGCCCTCGCACGCCGATGGAAACATAGGTCAAGTTTCAGTAATCATTGATTTAAAAAAAAACAGTTTTAGAGTTCACAATGCTATTTTTAAACTGGACAAAATCCACTTACTCGATAAACCCACTTAGCGACTATTGGGCCCAATTCTTAAGGGTGTGGGTTCGAGTCCCGCCTGAGAAGCTACGGGTGTGTCAATTTTTCTAGTAATTTATTTAACTTAACAAATGTTCCCCTATACTGCTGGCTTTGGGCATTTTGCCCAAAAAAAACTGTTGGTGGTGATAATCTCTCGTTTGGTCAGAAAAGAATAGGTTCCTTAAATGTGTTGTAATTTCCAGCAAATACAGAGTTCTATAACTATTTATTATTCACTATTGTACTAGATGTTTGGTAAATTGTTTTTTTTACAGGCTGCTTATTCGGAGCTTCTCTCTGCGTGAAGGGAGCTGAATGGTGTTACGATGGTAGGTAGTTAGGTTAAGTTAGTTTTAAGTGAATCCGAATAACAAAATAATAATGTTGATGAAACGTTATTAATGCCTACTTTAATTATTAGATTACGCCTTCGGGAGGTGCATTCAGCTCTACGAAGCACCGGACGAGGGAGCTATGTACAAGTACGTATATATAAAAAAAATATTAACAAGCAAAATTAAATGACTGCAAATGAAATTGGTAATTCACATGTGTGTGACACTTGACGATCGACGTGGGTTGGTCGTTTCCACGCCCAAGTCTCGGGAGGCTATAAATAGATTACAATAAATGCACAGTCTTCTTGATTAATTATGTACCTTTGCTACCCTTTTACAATCAATATTGAGCTTTCGGATCACGTTCTTTGATCAAAATAACTCTGTGCGAGCCGCGAAAATGAGGGCGAATTTAAAAATTCCTTTTCAATACAGTTGCTCGAAAATGTAAGTTTACGATGACAGTCAAGCGTGCGGAAAGTTGATTTTACCGCACGCCGTGCGTTTTTGTTTACGGAGTAGTACAGCGTGCGGAAAGTTGATTTTACCGCACGCCGGCGCCGTTTGTTTTTGTTTACGAACGTTTTTTTTAATTTCTACTAGCTTCCGCCCGCGACTTCATCCGCTAGGACAATAGAAAAATATTGCAACCAGTTTAAAATGACCCCTTTAGTGTATGAAAGCTAGTACTACGGAGAGTTCAAGCTGTTTCTCTGGTTCCACCCACCGAATTTGATGAAACATAGCTTAGATTTTAAGTTGGACCACAATCTACTAAATTGTGAAAAATCCATCAAAATTAGTTGAGCGGTTTTTGCGTAATTCGCGCACAAATATTTAGAATTTACAGTTTTATTATATGTATAGATTACAATTTCAGCAGTACCTATAATGTTTTCTCGCAAATGTATTGAAAAACGTAGTATGGCACACGGTTGTTAAGGTTTTTTAAAACTCGTGATGATTATAAACCCTCGCCTATGGCTCGGGCTTATAAAACGTCAGCTCGTTTTAAAAACCTCCTTACCATCCTTGTATCATAAACTACTATTTCAACACACTTGCTCGTAAAGTGAGCCCTAATACATCGCTTTTAGGGCCATAAACCGAGCTATAACAAACACGTGCAATAATATATAAAACACTAGTTCGTTATAGAATTAACCCTCCAAAGTTAAATTAGTACCTTACTGCAAGTTCTATGCGAGTAAACAGAGCATTCCCAATTTAGCCGGGTAATACAGTTATTTTTTTTTGACAACAAAGAGGTTTTATGCTGCTGAAAATTCATATACATTTTTGGAATAAATAAATGTGTAAGTCCTTAATTAAGTCAAATAAATATATAAATATTATCAAATTATTCATAATTCACAATATTTTGTTATAAAATATTAAAATATTTGCATTTTGTCACTTAAAATTATAATTTTGAAGTATTAGTAGTAGGCTGTATGCTCCTCACCCCTTTATATAACATATGTAATAAGTGAAAAAAATAATTTGTCGTCGTATTCTTATTTTGTACAGCTGAAACTTTTGTGAAAAAAACCTCTGACAAGCAAATTTGAAATTCCACTTTGTTGGATATAAGGATCCTAACAAGGCGGACCACGCGAGTGGGAGTAAAAGATGATATTTAAATTAACTTTTATAATATTGAGAGGCGCGTTTACAAGTTGGGTGCGCGGTGACGACTGCACGGCACCCTGTTACACAATACAAAATTGGTTCGGTAATATGAACCTTAAGGAACATACTGTGTCCCTACACCATTCCCCTCCTAAGAGGAAAAAAAAAAATATATATTAATTATAAAAATAAAGGTAAAACACAAAAAAATATTAAAATATCTATCCTTAAAATAACTTTTAGAAAGACACGAAAAAATTCACAATAAAACAAAAGTCGCGTCATAGCGAAAAAAATAAAATAAAAAATAACACAAGTCTTAAAGAAATACATTAAAATTTAGGGTAAAGAAATACAATAACATTATCGATTGTAATAGTGTAGCACGTCAGTCATCATTAGAAATGTTGGTTAAGTAGGTATAATGAATGTGAAAGAACAGAGGCTCCTTGTTAAAATGTTATGGGAACGGAAGCCTAAAGTATAATAAATTTTGTACCAGACCCAACTTGAACTTACTGTAAACATCCTGAGTGGATTCAGTCACAAAAAACAATAGTTCACTTTGGACACAATAAAAATGTTGTTTTGTTACGAGTTATGACACACTTGAAAGGGTCTAGACGAGATTTGAAGTTCACTTATGTTCAAAGTTGTAAAACTTACAATATTATACTGAGTGCTTTTGTTGAATCTGAATTGGGGAAGTGACCAATTAGAAAAAAAAGGTACAACAGAGTATTATTTTAAGAATGCACAATGTGCTGGCAAACAAAGAAAAGAAGTAAGTAGTGTGTACTAACGTACGTAACGTTAATAAAAATAACAGCAAAGCAAACATCTACGATTACTTTTGTAAAAATAAATTGATAACATTCTAAATAGGTTATTATAATCAAAGTATATCAATCTAATATAATAAAAACTACAAAGAAAAATAACAAGTTCTCTAATATCTAGATATAAAGTATAAAATGAAAAAAATATAAAAAGTATAACTATAAGTTTAGATGACTGCAATATTATACTTATCGCAATTATATTGGTCGATTTCTACCAGTCAACATATGACGTATGTTTAATGTTATATTTTTATAAAATTAATTGTTTTTCCGACATTACATCAGAACAAAAACAAAATTATTTTAGTTGTAACGCAATTACATACAAATGTTAAATTCAAATGATATAAATATGTACAATATGTAATGATATGTAAACTAAATGAAATTACAATGTAAAGTTAACTTACTTACTAATTACATAGTTTCTATAGCGCAAAAATTTCAAAAGCAAAACAAAATCTTCTTACATATAAAAAAAATGACCTAATTAGGTAATAATTAACTATAATAAAGATTTAACTAAAACGTACTGGCGGTCGGGTTATACGACCGTAGCGTGTGATATGGTTCTCACATGAGTTATTGTTCATGGGCATGATTCGTTTGTCCTGTACCTCATTACTATTTGAAATTTCATTTTTCTTAAAAACATCATTATCTTGCTCTATAAGCATGTAGGCTGGCTTCAATCTGTCTATTGAAATGCGAGCCTCGCGGTTAGGTAATTGAATTAAAAATACTTTTGAATTTCGCTCTAATACTTTATATGGACCATCGTATGGCGGTTTTAACGATTTGTGAACCGCATCGTCTCTAACAAAAACATATTGACATGATTTTAAATCTTTATTTACGAAGAATTTCTTTGAATTTCGTGATGACTCATTAGATGGTGTAAAGTTTCGTAAATTTTCTTGAATTTTGTAAATTAAACTAGATGGGTCACTGGAGTCATTTTCCTTAGATCTTTCATAGAACTCTCCGGGTAAACGAAGTGTTCGTCCAAAGGTTAATTCTGCGGCGCTTATTCCGTTATCACTGCGGCATGCGGCGCGCAATCCTAGCAATGCTGTAGGTAATTCATCAACCCATGAATTATTATTTAGGCGAGTCATTAACGCTGCTTTAAGAGATCGGTGCCAGCGTTCGATTGCACCGTTACTTTGGGGATGATATGGTGTTGTGCGTATTTTATTTATCCCTAATAATTTCATGAGATTCAAAAATAGATTGCTCTCAAATTGTCGACCTTGATCGGTAGTGAGCTTTACAGGACAACCGTATCGTGCGATCCATTCGTTAAAAATTGTTTTTGCGACAACTTCAGCTGTAATTTCTTTTAAGGGGAAAGCTTCAGGCCAACGTGTACACCTATCAATGATAGTTAAACAAAATCTATATCCTTGTGATGACGTTTTTAAAGGTCCCACGATATCAACGTGGATTTGATCAAAACGATTGACGGTTGGGAAGCTACCTAATTGCGAAATTGTATGACGGCTTATCTTTGACTTTTGACACTTTATACATGTCTTAGCCCATACGCTTAAGTCTTTATTCATCCCAGGCCAGAAAAATTTTTGGGATATTAATTTACGCGAAGTTCGTATGCCTGGATGACTTAAATTGTGAATTGTATCAAAAGCTATTTTTCTAAATTCTTCTGTTAGATAAGGTCTAATAATATTTTCTGTAACATGACAATATATTGATTTATCACAAGTAGGCAAAGAAATTTGTTTGAAACATGTTTGGTTGCTATCGTTGATCTGCTGTAATAGATATTCATCTTTAGCTTGCGCGTCTGCAAGTTGACTGTAGTCAAGTACGGTTGGACAAAAAATAGTCTCGACGCGTGATAACGCATCGGCTACTATATTAGCGGGACCGTTAATATATCGTATGTCGGTCGTAAACTCACTGATAAAAAGAAGTTGTCTCGCTCGTCTCGGAGTTTCTTTATTATCTTTACTGGACTTAGTGAATGCATGGCATAAGGGCTTATGGTCTGTATAAATTATCAAATGGCGACCTTCAAATAATTTTCGGAAATGAATTATCGCTGAATGTATAGCGAGTAATTCACGATCATAAGTACTATATTTTTGTTGACTCAAAGACAATTTTTTTGAATAATAACCCAGTGGTTGCCATTGTTCGTTACATTTTTGTTGCAAAACAGCTCCAATACAATTATCAGATGCATCTGTCATCAATGCTAGCGTGGAATCGGCGTAAGGATGAGACAGAGTGGCGGCGTTTTGTAATGCCGTTTTACACTGCTCAAATGCATTTTCAGCTTTTTCCGACCACGTAATAACTGTTTTATCGTTTCTTTTAGTATTTGTTAGATATTTATTGAGTTCTGATTGATATGACATTGTATTCGGTAAGTGAGAACGATAAAAGTTGACCATGCCTAAAAATCGGCGTAACTCTTGAATGGTTTTAGGTTTTGGGAAATTGACAATAGCATTAACCTTATCTTGTAAAGGTTTAATACCGTCTGCGCTTACATCGTGACCTAAAAATTGAACTTTACTTTGACCAAAAGAACATTTAGATAGATTAATCGTAATACCGAATTTTTTGAAACGCTGAAATATAATCTCTAAATGATTTTTATGTTGTTCTTCGTTATCGCTTGCAATGATGACATCATCCAAATAATTGTAATGAAAATCTAAGCCTTGTAATACATGGTTCATAAAGCGTTGAAATGTTTGCGCTGCATTACGTAAACCGAAGGTCATTCTAGGGAATTCAAATAAACCGAATGGAGTAATAATAGCTGTTTTTTCAATATCATCAGGATTTACTTTTATGCAATGATAAGCTCTGTTCACATCTAATTTAGAAAATATTTTCTTTCCTGCCAATATATAAGTGAAATCACGTAAATGGGGAATAGGATATCGATCGGGTTTTGTAATAGAATTTAATTGGCGATAATCTCCACAAGGTCTAATATCTCCGTTTTTCTTCGGGACTATGTGTAGTGGACTTGCCCACGGACTTTTAGAAGGTCTACATATTCCGGCTTCTTGCATGATACGAAATTCTTCTTTGGCTTTTTTATATCTGTCCGGTGGTAGCGGACGTACACGAGCGTGAACAGGAGGACCAGAAGTTTCAATATAATGAAAAATATCGTGCGATTGAGTTTCCTGGAATGACATAGGTTTCGTAATCTCTTTATACTTACTTAGTAAATTGCTATATGGATGTCCATGACTAATCGTATTTATGGAAGGTTCAGCAACACTTACCACAGAAGCGATTACATTTAGGTCGGTCACTTGGTCTCTTAACCTACGTGCACTAAGGTCCACTAATAGTTTATGATAAGTGAGAAAGTCAGCACCTAATATTGGTTGTTTTACGTCAGCAACGATGAAGTCCCACCTATACGGTCTGCGAAGTTTAAAGTTTAGCACCATAGATTTCACACCGTAGGTTTTAATTTCAGTTCCGTTTGCTGCGTATAGTTTATAATCCGAACACTGTGATTGTGAACGACACTTATTACGATTAACGTGCAAAACTGAAACGTTTGCTCCCGTATCTACTAAAAATTTAAGTCCACTATTAATGTCTAAAATACGTAAGCGGGCGCAAGGTGATACGGCACAGATTTCCGCTGACAACTGTGCCTCGCTTCCTAGTTTTCCGGCTGCGCTGGAGTTGTGGCTTTATTGTTCCATGCGCAGGGTTGTACGCATTTATGAGCCTTCTCTTTGTACTTCTCATGGTAAAAACAAAGGTTTCCAGGACTTGAACGTTGTGGCCGCTGCGATGAGTTATTTCTGTGCCGGCTAGATGATCTGGAGGAGTACCGGCGATATTGATGGAAATTTCTATATCTAGGACGAGAGCGTTCCGCGTTCAACACGCGAATATTTAGTTTCGCTATTTCTGCTCGCAACAGCGCAATTTCGTTTGTTGTATTAGAGGTGGTCGTTATCGCAGCCACTTGACTTGAGCGAGTCGCCTCAGCTACGTTGTCTGCGACCGAGGCTAGGTTTTCTAAGTCCTTCGTGTCTGTCACGGCTAATACTGCCTTGACTGTGCTTGGCAAATGTCCTTGCCAAAGCACGCGAAGTGTATCATCCGGAATTTTGTCACGGGCCAGATCTCGCATCCTTCGCAGAAGTTGAGAGGGTTTTTGATCCCCAAGCTCCATTTCACTTATTAGTTTTTCTATTTGTCTAGCTTTCGAATCTTCCAGGAGTGAAAGTAGTTTTATTTTAATTGCGTTGAATTTACCGGACGCAGGTGGATTTGACAAAAAATCACTAATTTGAGTAATAATGTCCTTTGGTAACTTTGATACTACCATGTCGAAGCGCGAGTCGTCACTTAATTTTTGAGGCGCTAATATTGCTTCGGTTCTGATAAACCATACGCGTGGTTGATCCGCCCAAAACTCGGGAATTCGCGACGCTAATTGTATTGCCATGATGTCAGTAGTCGGCGTAAACAATGGTGTCGGCGTCGGAGGCTGATACGTTTCCGGTTTCTCAGTGTCCGTCATAATGCACTATTTTAAAATTTTATTGTCCGAAATTTTATTAAAAACTTAATTAATTATACACTATTTATTTTATTGTCCAAATTATTTACGCGTATTACAAATTAAAGTTCGTTCGGGGTCACCAATGTTGGATATAAGGATCCTAACAAGGCGGACCACGCGAGTGGGAGTAAAAGATGATATTTAAATTAACTTTTATAATATTGAGAGGCGCGTTTACAAGTTGGGTGCGCGGTGACGACTGCACGGCACCCTGTTACACAATACAAAATTGGTTCGGTAATATGAACCTTAAGGAACATACTGTGTCCCTACACACTTGAACAGATTATCTTCGTTTTAAAATACCTGATAAATATTATGTTTTTCTCTCTATATTTCGTCAAAGTAATACTTTCATTCTTTAGATAACTTCTTTGGAAAAACGCTGAATTCTTTGAAATGCGAATATACAGCCTTAAAACTGCTGTTTAACTCGGATTTTATATCAACAGCTGACACCCTGCCACTAATTGATGCATCTAGTAGCAAGGATAATCATTCAAATCTCAACCAACCATTTGACAAGTAGCCATACTTGATATTCTTATAGTTAACTTCATTCCATGTGGCATAACAGTAGGTGGGGTGGGATCTTATAGCATTCATAATTTTAACATTTGTGAGTATTCTTATATCATAAAAATATAACTTACCAGGTACGACATGAGTCCTGAACAGCTGCAGTGGTTTGAGGGTGAGCTGCAAAGGCTAGCTTCTCGAGGATACCGCTGGGAGCATGCGTATACGCAGTGTGTGCTGCAGTCAATGCTTTATACACTGCGGCAGAATCTGTAAGTAGATCCAGGCTAATATTTATAATACAAAGGAAATTTAATTTTAATTAACCCAGCATAAAACATATTGATGATTATGATACTACTCATTTATTGTGAGAATTTAATAACAATATAAGTACCCTATTTTTATTACTTTTGCCCATATAATTTCATTTTTACGTACGTAAATAGTATTTACGTACGTATAATCTAACACATAAAGGTATTTACTAAATACAATATGTATGTGTTCTTAGATATATACTCGTGATCTTTGAAATCAGGCATTTGGATTTTTTCTTTACAGAGAAGCAGATCATGTTAACACAAAAATTTGCGAACATTTTGTTGATCCCAAATTAAGTGCAGAGGGACCTATCGATGAAGCCGATTTAGAAGTGAGTTTAAGTTCACGACTTAAAGTTTCACATCCAAATATTATTTTCAAAACGAATGTTTATTCTTTACTTATCGTTTAGATGGAACCTGATGAAACAGCCTTTGTTCGGTTTACACCTAACTCGGATTTGGCCGACTCAGATTATGCCAATGAAGTTTATAGTCCTCCGTTAACTCCAGATGAAGGTCCACTAGCATACCTTATGGCTAAAGGTACAAAATAATAATCACTAATATCAGTGGAATTGTATCAAATTTATATTTTAAATGCTAAAGATATTTATTTAACATTATAGATGAAGAAGAACGAATACTTAATGATGAAAACCCTAGTGACAAATTACGTGATTTAATGATGATGAGTGAAGGAGTAGAATTACCAGAACGATTGCCTTTCGAAGGATTTCGAGAAAGAATTAAAGCTGAAAAGGCTAAAGCTTTAGATAGTGTGAACGAAAACTCTGGTGAAGTCCAGAAAGAGAAAAAATCACTTGCTGTTAAAAGTAATGATAACAAACATGAAGCCTTTTCAGATGAAGAACGCTTGGGAGCTCACTTTCGCAAAATAAAAACTAAACCACCTCTCTTTACCGCTGAATACATCACTGGAAACCGGTTTTCGCCATTAGATGCTGAAATTCGCTCCAATGCGTTGGAGAAGTATAAACAAAGTTTTGCTGAGAAGAATTTCCCGTTTGAGTATGAAACTGGAGATATACCTGAACAGCGCATTTACATCGACGAGGATGGCTTAGATGAGATCCCCTTCGATACTGGCAGTGGAGAGCTTGAGTCGTACCACTTCAAAGGTAGCTATTATATATAACTATTTGTTTCATTTTAATATAGATGATCGAAGCATTTTAACGTACTTAAGTAAAATTATATTTTTAGTGTTCAAATTATTTTTTATTATTTATAAACACTTTTATCAGACGGTTCTCCTGACGGCAAACATTACAAAAATATGGATTATCTGATGAACTATTGGCGAGAAATAACCAAATCTAAAATGGAACCTCAAGGAGCCTTATATGCTGAGGGGGGGCCGCTAAAAGCAGATGATTTACAGGGTAAGTAAATGTAGGTACATTAGCAGAGCAAACATCATGTAAAGATAACGATTTTTGTTGCTTCATTATTTTATTTGTAGTATAGGTATTCAATGCTGCTGCATTGCATTGCCGCGCTCATTCCCTCAAAATACCCATATAAGTTATTATTTTTCTTTTTCTCCTTTGTTCTATCTACCACATAGGCCCTAACTTGAGAAAGTTAAATCGAGAGGTCGACACAAAAACGACATTCACACCAGAATGAGGTGTTACTGTTTCTAAAACCGACGATGTTTCAGGTGAAAATTCAAAATTTTATCCCGAGGATTTTCAAGATTTCCTTAATTACGAATGGGGCTTTAAGCGTAGGGAAAGAGATGATGTTAAAAAGCCTGGGCCGCACCTGGACGCGAAAACTTTAATGATTTTATACCAAAATAAATCAGTGACAGGTTAGTGTCACGGCGGCCGGATAGTCGTCTAGAATTAACGTACCCTCAAGTTTTAGAAACATTATTATGCTATTCCAAGATAGTCGTTTTTTTCCTGAACAATTTGATGCACTTTGTTTTATAGAATACTGCACTAAATGTTTCCCTGTGTCAGCACTTTATTTCTTTGACACAAAAGCATGTATTTACCCTTATAAAAACAGTTTTCGATGTTGTCGCCATCAGTTTGGTCACTCGGATGGGCTATTTCATTATTATTTTGATCATGCATCTCCCTGTCATTTCTCCATATTATTAAGTTCAATTTGTGCTTGTTCTTAAATTTATTTTCCGTTTCATAAGTCTGTGATTATTTTTGGTAAATTATATTTTTTAACAAAAGTATTTTTTTTTATATTTGCATGTATCCAAGTTTCGATGTTTTCCTATACTATTTGCTATGCTTCACAAGTACCCAGTAGTTAAAATGTTTTTTTATTTTTCAGATCAAGGGTCAGCGGCAGCACAAAAAGCTGGAACTGAATCAGAGCATGATCATAATGACTATGATTATGATCCATCGTATGCTTATGTGCTGTTTAACGATAGGTAAATATTTTCGTAGACTGCGAACAACTTTCGATTGTGTGATTTTAGTGAGTGAGTACAACTTGTATTTTCTTACAGGTTTTTAACCGATTGGAATAAAGGTATCTCATTAATTTCAAAACTTGAAGAAATGCTTGGCTTAGAAAAGAACACCTTCACAAATCCTCGGTAAATTCATTTGGTCAAAGTTCCTTTCTCCGAATTTCAACTATGGAACTAAAAGAAAGGATATTGTTAAATTTTTAAAATTTTCAGAGTTGATCGAGGTGAAGTTACATTCAAAGTGGAGAAAAATGGTAAAGGATACAACGCTGTTGATGTAGCCAGTCGTGTTGGTGAGTCTATTACTTAGTCTATTAATATTAACGGTGAATAAGAACATCAATTCTATACATGAGTCGGAAATTCAATGGCATTCGTTTTACAGACGACATCAAAGAAGACTTGCGACGGGAAACTGGCGCTCAAGTATTATCCACCGGTGTTGGAGATAGAGTAAGCAATGCTTTTCGTTGTTTATCAACACTAAAAGACATCAAATTTTATTTCGAAGTTATGTTGCTTACTAATCGTGAGATTGGTAAAATTATTTCCAGAGCAAGCGTCCTGTGATCCGCCACGTTGCTTCTCCTGAGACGACGATATTCGGTCTGGAGCTACAAGTCCTGCTGGCTTTGGTTGGAAGCTTGTCGGTTCTCGTCATTGGTGCTGTCGTGTTTGCTGTCCTTCTTAAGAAAGACTTCAGCTCCAAGAGGAAAGTGCAAGGCTTATCTACAGCATCAGAAATTGATGCAGAAGCGACAAGGGATTACCAGGTATTCATTGTTTTTGTTAATCAAGTTTGAAAACTTACGAGCATTAATAATTGAAATGAGTTTTTTATAACTCTGTCCCCGCCGTCATCTTGATCCTACATGTTAGCATGAGCAGAAAACCAGCCTTCGACTTAGTCTAGATATTATAATCTGTATAATGTGAAATAGTATAAAAGCCCATTCAAATCTCAGCGGTTGCCTCTACCGGTGGCGATAACGATATCCCAGTCCCAATAGATATGCGGATAACGCGCTCAAACCTTCAAACCATAACGGAATTTTACCGCTACCGGAGGCGGTTGCGGTACTGGCGCGCGACTCGAGCGCTGCGGGTGGTCGGCGCGGGGTGCGTCAGCGGGGTAGTAAAAGTGATGGATCCCTGAGCAGGCGGGCTTAAATACTTGTTAGCGCATGTGATAAAAAAAATCTTCTAGGAACTGTGCTGTGTGCCCTCATGTCTTTTTTAACTACATATAGTCCCCTTTTTACGAGAGGCATGACACAGATAGTTGAGATCAGAATGAGGGTCGGTGTTTCCGTATACCGGTGGTCAATGTTCCAGGTGAAAATTGCTGTTGTTATAAAAAGTAGTTCTTCCAGGAGCTGTGTCGTGCCCGCATGACTGGCAAGTGGTCTGGTCAGCAGACGGCGGCGGCGCCCGCGCACCCAGCCGACCAACCGCAGCGGATCACCTCGCTGTCCAAGGAGCCCGACACCAACTCACCTTCAACGAGGTCTAGTACATCATCGTGGTCAGTGTTATTTGTTCTCTTTATTAGTTCTTTTGTAGTTTGAGCTGAACATGGTTTTTATTTTTCGTAATGTGACTAACATTATGTTTTTTTGATGTTGTAGATTTCTCTCTCTCTCTTTTCTCTAGCTTGATTTACTTTACGACTGACTTAACTTCTAATTATTTTTTATTTTAGTTAGTACACTTTACTATCCAATGAAAGCTTTGTGATTTTGTGTACCTGATAGAAATTATGGAAATTGAATGTTGCACATTTTTCTATTTCAGGAGCGAAGAACCGGCTCTAACTAACATGGATATTTCAACTGGTCATATGGTTTTGGTGAGTTACACAAAAATATATTACAATTTAAATTACAGTTTGAAAAAATAAAACAATTGTTATACAGTCTTTTAAACAGTTACCTATACACATGAGTATAATACAATTAAATATAAAAAATTGTTGCATTTTCATCTCGAGATGAAGATGATCGAAGTCTCTAAACCACTGAAGCTACAAATACTTTATCTATTTTTCTCTGTCACACTATTTATTTAGTGTTTCGTGTTGTGTTTGATTATGACTGTTCTTTTTTGTGTACCTCCAACAGGCATACATGGAAGATCACCTCCGCAACAAGGACCGTCTGGAGCAAGAGTGGCGCGCCCTATGCGCGTACGAGGCGGAGCCATGCGCCACCACCGCCGCCCTCAAGCAGGAGAACACCGGCAAGAATAGATACGCTGACGTGTTGCCGTACGACCACTCCAGGGTTTCACTCAACACTTTATCTAACCATCTCGGCTCCGATTATATCAATGCTTCGACCATTGTAAGTTTTTTATAAAACTAAAATAGTTTGTGTTTTATCGTTAGTATTTCTGTGTTTATCGTGTCTTTACGGATCTATCGAAATGGATAGATATTCGCGTATTACTTAAATTGTGTGCTTCGATTTTGGATATGTCTGTATTTTTGATGTAGAGGTGTGTATCCCAATTTGGAAATCGATAAAATAAAAAGAATTGCATAAAAATCAACATGACAATTAGCGAATTTAAATTAGTCATATGAAAAACACTATTGTTTATTTCTTTATTTCTTTATTTATACATTTGCACTACATGCGACTTAACTACTAGATCTTAAAGTAACTAATTATCGCATGCACCTTGACAGGCATAGCAATGTGGAAGAGAGGGGCAGACATTTAAATATTCCTATCATTAAAATATTCGTTAACAGAATAATAACATTTAGTTAGTAACAGTTGTTTTATTGAATTAATGAACTTATTGATTTTTGGTTCGGCTTTTAGATTTTCTGGTAATTTATTATAAATTTTTATTGACATCGGGTAAGGACCCGAACTATGTAAAGTTAAATTAGATGTAGTTTGCACAAGATTATTTTTATATCGCGGGACATTGTGACGAGGCGCGTCTATAGTTTTAATATAAAGATTTGGATGTTTCCTAACAAACTTGCACATTTCTAAAATGTATAAGCAAGGTAATGTTAAAATTTTTAAATTTTTAAAATGTGGTTTGCAGCTATCGGTTTGTTTTATATTTGCTAGTACTCGTATACATTTCTTTTGTGAGATTAAAAGATCTTTCGCATCTACACTATTACCCCATAATATGACCCCGTAGTTCAACCATGCATGCGCATAAGCATAGTAAGCAGCCACTGCGGTTTTTAAATTTGTAGATTTTTCTAACCTATCCACAGACAGACCATGACCCCCGCAACCCAGCTTACATCGCGGCTGCAGGGCCTCTGGCGCACACCGCTCCTGACTTCTGGCAAATGGTGTGGGAGCAAGGCAGCGTGGTGATGGTGATGCTCACGCGACTCACGGAGAACGGACAGCAGCTCTGCCACCGATACTGGCCGGAGGAGGGCTCGGAACTCTACCACATCTACGAGGTGATTATGACCATTCAACTTCTTTCTCCGCCGACATAGCAACTTTACTGCAGGGCCTCTGGCGCACACCGCTCTCGACTCTAGCAAATAGTGTGGGAGCAAGGCAGCTTGGTGACGCTGATGCTTACTCACGCAACACAAGGAGAAAGGCCAGCAGCTCTGTCACTGGTACTGGCCTGAGGAGAGTTTGGAACTCTACTATACGACTGAACCTGGTAAATTTTTGGCCGTTCAACTATACTTTCCCACTATCATAAAACCCCCACTCTGAAATAACTTTGACCTAAGGCAAATACAAGAATATACTTATGACATTTAAAAAATTCTAACTAGGTACAAAAGTGGGGACAGTTTGAGGATTCTACCGAATAATAACTAATTAATTAAAACTCTGTTTACACGTCAGGTGCACCTTGTGAGCGAACATATCTGGTGTGACGACTACCTGGTGAGAAGCTTCTACTTGAAGAACCAGCGCACGGGCGAGACGCGCACTGTCACGCAGTTCCACTTCCTCTCTTGGCCAGAGAACGGCGTGCCATCTTCTACGAAGGCTCTACTGGAATTCAGGAGGTGAGTTCGAACAATTATCACTGTCATTAGCAAAAAGTATCTAGTGTTTGACCATCTGCCATTTTTAATGTCCCCACTGCTGGGACCTGGGACACAGGCCTTCCTTATGGGTGGATAAAGAGGATGGGCCATAACCCACCACGCGGGCCCAATGCGGATTGGTGGGTTTTAACGACTGCAAATGCAGCCGGGACTCACGGCTTAACATGCCTTCCGAAGCACGGAGGAGCTCGAGATAATAAATTTTTGGTCACCCATCCCATGACCGACCCTTGCGAAAGTTGCTAAACCTCCGCAATCGCAGGGCCAGGCGCTAAACCACTGCGCCACCGGCTCCTCCGCCACCGAGCCTAGTGTTTACTCAAAGCGAATTCCCTTTAAAAATTCTCGATTTAAATTATAACAGTTGCCTTGTTTATGTGTACCCATCACACACTTCAGCTTTATCATGGCGAAGGAACTATTGTGTCTCATTAAATTCTCACTAAACATAATTTGGCAAAAAATACAATAACGGTACCTATTCTATATCGAGTAGGCAAAAGAAAGAACTCTCGTGTAGATATTTCTAATTATCCATGAAATATTGAACTGATTGTTGTTCTAAAGACACTGCTAATAACGCATTATTTGGTTGATATGTACCTATTTGATCTTTGTTTCAGGAAAGTGAACAAATCGTACAGAGGCCGATCCTGCCCTATTGTTGCGCATTGCAGGTATTGTGTTTCTATTCTCTATGACTGACTATCACTTTCTTCTTTTTATCTTGTTATCATGTAACTACGTGACGACCTTAGTTTTCAAGATTTGTATCATTCCATATCAAGCGCTATCTCATTCACAGTTTCAAATTAAGTATGTCATTGATTCATTAATCACAAGACATCGTTTTGACTTATCTTTGTGGAATGTAGGAGATTGAACTAGACAACACTAACGATAAAATATAATATTCTCTTTACCTAGTTTAGATTACATTTCTCATAATAGTAAGTTAACATAATGTAGATTAAAAGATGGTTTAAACTTTGGTCAATAAAAGTCCAATAAATTATCAATAGAAGATGGCTAACTGCATGCATGATGTTGATAAGCATAAACTTATTCGAGTGGAATATTAAGTTTATGGTTGATAAGATAAATCATTTCGGCATGATCTCGGCATTGAAAATGATGTAGGTAATAATAATATATTATTATGATTTTTATCTGTATCGGCTTAAGCTTTTGCAACTTATACATGACAGATGGAAGTATAGTCACGTTACTATATGATTAGCAAAAATTTCATTCCCTACCTTAGGCTATACCCTCCTTTATTGTGTGTTATTCAACCAGTTTAGCAAAATTAAAGTGTATCAAATAAAAAATAAGCATGTTTCCGATTCAGTGACGGGGCAGGGCGTACCGGTACCTATTGCCTGATTGATATGGTCCTGAATCGCATGGCAAAGGGCGCGAAGGAGATCGACATCGCAGCAACCCTCGAGCACATCCGAGACCAGCGCACGCGCACCGTCGCCACCAAACAACAGTTTGAGTTCGTTCTCATGGCTGTTGCTGAAGAGGTATGGATGGATTTTTACTTATAGCAGAACTTCGATCAAGACCACGAACATAAACAACACGCAAATGTGGCATCGGCTAACAAAACAAAAGTGATTCGAAATTTTGAAATTCAAATCCTAATATGAATATTTCAGACACTTTCAATTTCTTATCGAGTGAATTCACATTATTGTATGAAACATTAAAAGCGCTTTACATTTTATCCAGGTACACGCTATATTAAAAGCATTACCAGCCCACCTGCAGCAACTCCAAGAGAAAAAAGAAAAAGAAAAGGAAAAAGATAAGGAAAAAGACGGCAACGACAAAGAAAAACCGAACAATTAAACCCGCAGAACACATGACTATAGACACTTTCAAATATAAGCTGACAGACTTCGAAACTAAATGGTATCGTTTAATCTGGAGTTCATAAAAGCGTAGACAATTCTGGCAACTTATGTTTGAAAATTGCGTTAATTTTTAGCCATAGTTACATGTATTTTATCAAACGTTAGGTTGGGAATCTCGAATTTGCATAATAAAAATATTTTCAAGTTAAAAGGATTTTACCTTATTAGATTGTATAGTATTCGTTTTAGATTATTTCGAGATTCTCAACCTAGACATTGTATGTCTATTCATTTAAATGCTTAGGTATAATGTAGTTTACATTTCTTTTTATTTTGCTTGTAAAGTTATTTATTTATGTTAACGTTTCTATTGAAAATTAGATGAAATTTATAATTTTGTTTGCTATGCTACAACCGTTTCAAAAACAAAATGACGGCAGCACAAAATATGATTCAGGAAACATAAATTTAAGTAGAAAATCTAACTTAGACGCTATCTTAGATGCAAAATTAATGTAACTAGACTGGTTTTAATATTAGGGAATACTATGACATAACATTTTCGATAATAGGGCCCAAACGCATGCAACACCTAAGTTTAACTACTACGAAACTGTTTATTTTTTTATGAAAGCTTTTTATAGCTGCAGATTTTATATCAATTATTTTCTTAAACAATATGATGCGCTGGGCCTTTAAAGGTAGTTTAAAATACTTGCATATACGAACTTTAGGCGACCATGCAAGGGTCAATTCCGTCAGCTATCATCATTGATGTTTAATTTCCATCAAATTAATCTCTGCATCCGTTATGACCAATCGAACTTTACGAACAATTTAGGCGGAAGCGGAAGGGTAGACGCCTAATGTTAATTGGTCGCGAAATAGACATGACGGAATTGATTCACTGACGCTTACATGACTGCCGCGTTCGCCTTACATACAATACAAGTAAACTATGACAATTTGTCAATTGTCATGAAAATTTGGTTTACATTGCGGTGTAGTTATGAGTACTTAGTTTGTTCTTTTTTTATTTGTATAACGCAATGGATATAAAATTATCACGACAGGTGACAAATTGTCACATTTATCAAAAAGGGCCGGTAGTTCATTGTTATCACAAAACTCTACTTAAGCATCTATACGATTTAAATAAGTATTTGAAAGGTTTATCGGAGCTATTCATTTGTTACAAATAAACTTGATTTGATTTGATTTGTTATAGAAATAAGGTATCACAACAGCTTAGAGCAACAGCTATACCGTTCACAGTTTGAAATCAATAAAATGTTGCCGTATTGTCTACGCACGCCTTTGTCTAGCTATCTGATATAGATTATACTTCAGATTCGTCCTTGATATTAGTATATTAACACATGTAGTACCGCTTTTGCATGTATCACCACTTAGCACGTTATTTTAAAGTAATAACCTAAAAAACCTGAAAAGAGAAGGTTTTTGACTTAAAATTGACAGATAATTTGACATTTCCGGTCAGAGTTCTCCTCGTCATCACTAGCCGCCAACCACTTCATTCGTTTTTCGTGCTTCGCCACGGACGCACGTATACAGTCTCAATGTGAGACTTCTTTAGAATTATATTTTTACAGTGAAAATTAAATTTTATTTAAAATGCTTCGTGAAGAAAGGTAAAAGTTTTCAAGGCTGAAGAGGACAAGAAGAAGAAGAAGTCAAGATGGAGGAACACTATTCAATGCCGTTTACTTGGTTAAACCTGCTTACCTTTATGAATGCGTAACTGCCACACTGGGCTTTTACCATTATTTTAATTATTTGTCTGATGCGAACTTACCATACCGGGTATTTTCTGTCAATTTATTTATTTATCTGATGCGAACTTACCATACTGGGTACTTTCTGTCAGTTTATTTATTTGTCTGATGCGAATTTACCATACTGGGTACTTTCTGTCAAAGCATTGTGTCTAATAAGACATCAACTAAATATCTATTGCACTCGAGATAGTTATACTGGACTATTTCACCGCATAGATAGGTCAGACAACGCAACTGCAACAACTACACCAACTCAAAGTGCCGTTGACGACGCGGCATTGTAAAAAGCAGACTACCCTCAAAGGTTGCCACGTTGGAACCGATGCCGAGCACCAATCGGGTGACTCCGTCGTCCGCTGAATTCACCTTCCAGGCAGGCGGCCGCTGCACTGTAGCTGCAACAGCAGCCCTGACAAGAGCGTTGTTCATCAGGTATGAGTTCTGATATCATCATATCATGATATTCTTGGTGTTGAGTTGAGTTAGTCTCAACGGTATAATACGAGTACCGTCGGTACTAAGATAAATTTATAGTTTACAAAACTGACAGAGCTAGCTATAAATGCTAAAACTTAAGAACTTATGGAACCAGATATTGAGTTGTACAGCAACTAGCTCATACCTGATACTTCACACCTTTTATGTAAAATAGCTTAGCTGCTGAAATAGCTAGCTGCTGGCATGCTGATAGAAATTTTAATGAAATAAAAATGGATTAACAGAATCCTTACATTTTATTATTTATTAATGCATAAATCATAATTGCAGTTAATGTTTGTTGGTATACAGTAACATTTGCCTAAACTAGGACACCTTGTATTTCAGGCGGGTAGACCTAACATGTTGAAAAATCTGTTAATCACTACCTAACTATTTAGTATGTTTTTTTTTCCTAAGCTTTGCCCTTGTGCAAATTATCTCTATTACTTTTCAAATTTGATTTTTGTGAGTGTGTTGAAAATGATGTTTCTGAAGTGAATTTTTTTTTTTTTTAGCTACAAGTATCACTTATGTTTAAGGTGTAGTATTATGTAATCTGTGGTTAAGACAGCTTTCCAATACAAAACTAATACATCTTTTTTGTGACAGTATTTCGCATTTTTTACATTATTACATTATGGCATACCGACGTTCGGTTATACCGTACACGGTCAACTCTAGTGTAGCTGAGGCTTTTCGCTTAAACTGCCACCGACAGTTCAGTCGAATATGAATGATGCATTGGCCACAGGCCTGATGTGAACGATATGGATCAACGAAAAAACTGTAAGTAAATCGGGCGCAGTACTCAATAAAACATTTTTAAAACTGATTTATATATTTATTTAACTTAAAAGCGACAAACAAAAGACGTAGGCAGGTATGCAACATGCTTCATCTCCGACGGCAAACGAACAGCGAGACGCGGCGAGGAAGCTCCATCAGCGATTTGTTTCGTCAGTCACATCACAGCAGACTCGCAGACGGGCGTTACGGCCCATCCAAACAGTTGCCGATGATGCATTCAAATTAGGATATTGTATTCGTGAGGGTGCGTGTTGGTGTAGCATTTGTCTGTATTCAGCTAATACAGGCAGTGGTCGCCAACTACAGGCGCAAAGGTCGACTCAATTGCTGGGGCCGGTAATCGTCTATGTGTGGAAGTACTTACCATTTAGCCGCGTTACGCAGGGCACCTAGATTATTATTATATTTTTCTTATATTTTTTATGAGTGTATCTGTTTAATGATTCACTTTTATACCATCTCCAGAGATATATTGTAGTCTACCATTAATATGACTAAAATTCGGGCAGTTATAATACATATAAATAATAGTTTTGTTCCATTTTGTTGAAGGTTCAACAGAATGTGATCTATGTTCAAATAAAATAAAATTAATAAAAAATAAGAAACAGGTTGTCATATCAGCCCCCCCTACTATGATTGTCAAAAGTAATATCTAAGCGATGTTGTGATTGAGATGGCGCTATACGCGATGTATAGCTCTGTCCCTGTAACAACATTACTTTCAGGTTGTTATAAGAGCTCAGAGTACGGCCCCAGGTTAAGTTAAGAACTGTTTAAAAGTTAACTTAGCTTTTAGAAAAATTTACGTACTATAAGTACGTAAAAATAATAATATCACAATTAAAAAATGCTTATTGTTTTTAAAAAACACAGTCTAGAGATCCCATCACCTATAAGGTTTTAATATTGATAAGGAAAGTACTAGAAATACACGAATTAAAAAATCTTAACTTTTGGGCATTGTAGTGTCCATATTTTTATTACAAAAACTACCGCCGCCAGCTATGACGTTTTTTAAACAGCATGAATCCCCTGTTATTGGACAATATTTACTATAATGGACTCAGAATTGAAGTTCATCTTTTTATATACAATGTTTTTTCTTTTTTAATATACAGCTACCGTCACAACTTTTCATTATATTACAAATGTAATGGCAATGGTCTTCACAAGACAAACGTTCACAAAACTACAAAAATCTTTTTATGACCTTTTTTATGAATTGATTAAACTGGTAGATACCGGTATGTCATCGTATTATTTTACTTAGTATAATGTCATCGATACTTACACCGAATCAGAGACTACATAATTGTAGACATATTTTCTTTTGTGCCTTTTAACAACGGGATGGACTAGGGGTTTGTGGTCACACCAGGAATAAAATTGCAAAATAATTGCATATCAATTATCTATAACATGCAGCTCATGATATTTTCATTGCAATTTTTCTTATGGTATTCAGTACGGGGTGTTAAGTATTCTAGATTTATTTTGATGCTAAATAAAAATTATTCAATTCATTAATTTAAACAACTTATCACCAGTTTTGTCTTTTTCTTCCAGATTGAGATTGAGTAAATTCGAATGAAAGTCGAATTAGGCAGTAGAAATAAAATGTAGTTGATTATATATATTTTTTTCTATTTCTAGCATTTGGATCCCAAAAACATTTATTTTATAATTTGAGATTTTAGCATTCACAATACTATTTTGGTTAAGTATTGTACAAAGTCTATTCTGACACTAAGCTACCTATTATTTCAATTATTTTCCACCAGTTTCTTAAGCTAGAGGTGTAACGATTGTGCCATCATGATCGTCACAATCTTGACTTGAGCCTTGGTTTGGTACCTCTTACCTGGTACCATATATGGTACTCCTTTGAATCTCTTATCCTAATATAAAATATTAACATCCTATAACTTTCAATTTCAGAGACTGAAATCGCACAAATAAATTGGTTTTAACAACATTATCAAGGTGGTATTATTTTACAGGTTACACATATTATTTATGTTATTATTGAAGCTGCTGTCTGCTAATGGTATCAGGAAGTACAGAGATTGGTAACAGAAACGGTTCGATTATTTAACAATAATATTAACAGAATAAACTCATTTTTATTTACAGAAGTGTATAACACAAATTATCAGTATTACATAATATTGCGTTCATTATTAAATAGACAAAATTGAGCTAATTTCAAGGTTTGGTAAAGAATCTAACTACGCCTTTGCGTAGACTTCATTGTTCAAATACAATGTATATCTTAGAATACTTAATTATTTTTATTAAAAAAAAAAAAAAAAAAAAAAAAAAAAAACCAATTCTCTTCTTTTTTCAACTTTTTTATCTTAAAAGTTTAACTTTGATTACCTTGCCTATTGCACAAAGAATGCAAACGATACAAAAAAAAAATACAAGAAGGTATTATAATTATTAAGTATAATAAAAAGTTCATAATCACTTCTTATTTAGAAAGAAATTAAATTCATATATTATTATGACATGTAATGTAATTTATAGATTGTTGTAATTAAACATTTAATGATAGTGGAGTAGACTCGTGTCCAACCAATTTTAGCACTCGACGTCGCCGGCCTATACCTTTATAGCCCTAACGAAAAATGATATTTTAGATGTTCTAGGTAATACGGCGAGATGGTCAATGACTCCCACTATATTCGGAAAATATTAAAACATATTATCATCGATAATAATAAAACGGAGTTTTCCAAACCAACCTTGCATATTTTTTTTTTTGTACCAACCATCTGTAGGTACTGTTTTTAATAATAATCATGTAAAACGTTCAGAATTATGTTAAATGGTATTCTTTTCTTTTTTTTTTTTTTTTTTTTTTTTAAAAGACTAATACGCAAGAAATGATATTTCCATTTTCTTATTATAATGCTTTAAACATCTACATGTGTTAATATACTAATATCAAGGACGAATCTGAAGTATAATTAATGATTAAACGAACTTACCTGTAAGTGAAGTTCTATCATTATTATACGAAGGATTCGTCCGTAGATATTAGTATAGAATCCCACCCTCCCTACTCATTATTGTAAATTACAATAACTATCTACCCACTGAAGAAAATGAGGAAATATCATAGGATTTGGACTTTAAACTAAATGAAGTGGTTGGCGGCTAGTGATGACGAGGAGAACTCTGACCGGAAATGTCAAATTATCTGTCAATTTTAAGTCAAAAACCTTCTCTTTTCAGGTTTTTTAGGTTATTACTTTAAAATAACGTGCTAAGTGGTGATACATGCAAAAGCGGTACTACATGTGTTAATATACTAATATCTACGGACGAATCCTTCGTATAATAATGATAGAACTTCACTTACAGGTAAGTTCGTTTAATCATTAATTATCTCAGTCAATTTTAACGGTGTCTAAAATAATGTCGGAAAATTCTACGCGATAACCGATGTTTTCCCCTTTTCTATCAAAATGAACAATTTTGTATGGTATTTGGTACTAGCCTACTTATAAAGTACTACGTAGTATAGTATTTATGACGTGTTACCTATAGTTCCGTTTTATTTTTAGTAAATATACAAAATTGCTTATTTTAATCGTAAGAGGTTTATACATAAAGGCATGCTGGCTTATTTCTTTAGCCAAAGAGACATAAATATATCTTTAACTTATTACTTAATCTGTTCAGAGATTTATTATACTTACAGTATGTTCATGCATTGTTATTGCGCATAAAATGCACATTCTGTAAATTGAGCTATTCGCTAAAATGTTATTTAAATATGTAGTTAAAAGCATTTTTTTATATTTTCGCTTTCTAAATGTCCACATATTCAATTACTTATTATACCTATGTTATATTGTTTAGAATTTTGAGTAAAAATTTGTAATACTTACCTACTACGCGTTCACTTCGTCATTGCCGCCGACGACCGTTATGACGTCACAGCTAACGGCACTGTAGACAAAAAAGTAATCATGTTTTTTAACTGTTTTTCATTTTTTTCTTATTCAAAGAGTGTCATTAATTTATATAACAAGTTAGGTTCGCCATTATGTAGGAACTTTACTCTTTTAATCATAAAAACAACACAAATAACGAACGTAATGATTAAATGAACAGAAACAAAAATTAAGCTTTGCATTGCTAGCCGTACTAGAAAGGCGACGCAGGGGGTGCGGTATGACGAAGCGGGCCGGGAGGTAGCGGCAATGATGAAGTGAACGCGTAGTATGTTAATATTCACTGGCGAAATTATTTTCTTTCTTAGTTAATAACTATGTTTAAATATTTCTAATGCAGAGTTGCTATCGATCATATCCTGGACAAACGGAATACCTGATATTTAATAATCAATTTAAACAAAATAACTATTTACAGAAATTAGAAAACAATAGAGATCATCATTATTATTATAAACAAGTACCTACTTGTATGAAATTTGTATAAGATTATATTTACTGCATATTATTATGGGAAAATGTAAAAAAAATATTAACTACCCACGAAATTATGATTGTAGTTTAGAATATAAGAGAAAATATATTTAACCGTATTTCTGTATGAAATTATATGTAGTTTTTATGTGAATGATTGAATAATGGATTTTGATTATTAAATTGTTTTAGGGAATAAGAGAAGCAGTATCCTGATTTCCTTACACTCGTATCAAAATACCTCTATCCGGGTTATTGGTTTTGGATAACATTATTCCGAAGTGTTTTTTTTATTAGGTACCTATTGAATCCAAACGAATGTTAGGTCGTATATAGGCCCTATGAAAATCAACCAATACAGCAGCAATACCTATTTGCGAAAATCACAAAGTACCCATCTAATTCTACAAGCTTACGTAATCTACTTGGGTAGGACCCGTCTGACGGAAAAACTGAGCTGTTGAATTTTTTATACTTAGGTACATCAAGTAAGTACTTATGTGTTTATTTGCGAGAATTGCGATTGCGAGTCCAGTCTGTAAGGGCTTATAAAAGCTTTTGCTTTACATAAGGTGGAGTAGAAACGGTTTTGTCATAATTATGTTGTTTAGGTTATGGTTGCCTAATAAAATTACAAGTTTTCGAGGTTGTGGGTCGCATGAAAATGTCAATCAATACCAATTTAATATCTCAAAGAATTAAAAAATGTACATTTCAAAATGTCAACAGTTTAGATTTTCAACGAGTCACATAAACAATGAATTGTCTTCTATTAACATTAAAAGGCTTTTGATGATGCACAATATTTGAAGAAATCTACATCCAAATATAAATCAACAATTAATACAAATTAATGATAATTAATGTAATCATTATATTAATTTTTATGATAAACGTCATTAAGTACATGTGAGTCGTTGTTAATTTTAACTGTTGATGTTAAAATTTTAAACCGTCTATATTCTTTGAAATATTAAATTGTTGATTATATGGTGTTGACATTTTAATTGTTGATATTTTGCTTGTTACTTAAGTAACCGGCGCAGGCGTAAGTCGCCATGCCAAAATTAGGTATTTTTTTTTATTCTGCGAGTACCAATAATGTACTAATTTACAAGCGACAGAAAAAAATACTACGTCTTTTCCGGCAAGAGACAAAAAAATCTACTATCCATCCATATCCATACAAAAGTCCGAGGAGCTTCTCGAGTTTTGTGTGAAAAGTCGATTTTTTTTGGAAAGTCGTAGAACAAACGTTGTCTATGATGTTAGTAATTACTCCTGCAAGGTTGGTGGTGTTTTATAAAATGACCCTGTATATACGAAGGTGGAATGATAAGTGCATGACTTTGTAATGAAGAAACACTTTTATTCGGAATATTTTGTTTTAATTCTCTACATATTTGATCTTATTGTAGCTCTGCGTATTCAGTCCAACGAAGTTCCTACCTCTTTAACCCATTATGATTTCTATCATCGCCTGAAAACTGGTAGGTAACTGAAATGAGGGCCCATTTCAGACACCACCATTTGGCTTGATGAAAATCTTAGCCCGCCAAGACATTTATTCATGTTTGGTAGGAGAAAAAATGTCAGTGGGTTGAATCTAGAGAAAAGAAAGGATTAACATCTTCATTCGATGAGTTTTGATGTCATGTCAAGAGTGCCGCCGAGAGGGTCGACGTCGCCTGAGCTTTTTGTTTCCAAAAGTAATAATCTTTTGCCGAATTTGAAAAAATGTAGTGTAAATGAGTTTCTTTTTTAAGATACAAAAATAAATTATGAAAAAAAGTATTTCTTCTCTTCAAAGTCATGGAATTATCAAACCGCCCTCGTAGTGGCGGGGGCGCAGGACAATGTAGGTTCTTAACAACCACTGTGGGAGCGCATAACATAATTAGTTTATAATAGGTACTAACAAGCCTCACCGAGCGATGAGCTCAATGGTGCCGGATCATACAAAAATATAGCTCGGTACTAGCCGGAGAATACAAAAAATATAGCTCGGTACTGGCCGGATCATACAAAAAATATAGCTAGGTACTAGCCGGATCATACAAAAAATAAAGCTAGGTACTAGCCGGATCATACAAAAAATATAGCTAGGTACTAGCCGGATCATACAAAAAATATAGCTAGGTACTAGCCGGATCATACAAAAAATATAGCTAGGTACTAGCCGGATCATACAAAAAATATAGCTAGGTACTAGCCGGATCATACAAAAAATATAGCTAGGTACTAGCCGGATCATACAAAAAATATAGCTAGGTACTAGCCGGATCATACAAAAAATATAGCTAGGTACTAGCCGGATCATACAAAAAATATAGCTAGGCCGCCCGCGACTTTGTCTGCGTGGAAAGTTTTTTTGCCATACCTCGGGAACAATACTTTTTCAAGATAAAATGTATCCTATATTCTTCTCTGTGCCCCTGACAACGTGTATGTAAAATTTCATGAAGATCGATCCAGTAGTTACGACATGAAGGCGTAACAAACAATCAAACAAACTGACTATCGCATTTATAATATTAGTAAGGATAAGTACCTAAATTATTGATAGCGCGCGACTTTTTTAAAAAAAACCAACACAATAATCACACACACTTGGCCCTTATAGCCGTCAAATTTTATTATACGTAAACCAGGTCAATATTAAAAATTAAATTGTATTTAATATTTTTTAAATAACTCTTCAACAGTTTTCATTCTTTCTGTAAGTTTAAAGTGTTTTGTTTGTCTACTCAAATCTCGATTTATAATGAAAGACTTATATTACACACTTTTTTAATAATAGTAGTTTATGATACTGATACATAATGAGGGGTATTAAAACATGAGTGTGTGTTTAAAAACCGAGCCGTAGGCGAGGTTTTTAATAGTATCACACGAGTGTTTTAATACCTAGTTATGTGCAGTTTTATACACTAGGTACTTTATCTACACTCATACATTTGGGATTGAACCTACTAAATAAAAGATCAACGTTAGAAAAGAGAGAGAGACTTTGGTTGAATTAGCTATGTACCTACCTTGTAATAAGTCATTTCCTTAGCTGCATCTCAAATAATTTTGCAGTCAATCTTTTTCACATTTTTAAGCAAGAATAAAAACACCTACGAAATTCAGTATAACAAAATGTAAAAATTAAAATCAAAATTCAAAACTTTTTTTGTAATGCTCTAAAAATGGCTCGCATTCCATTAGAAAAAAAATTGAGATGAGTGCATTCTTGCAAACTAATCGCAATAAGTCATCGATCACCATAGAGTGCATTTTAATCATGGAAATTATGTGGGAAAATATCGTATTTTTTTTTAATATCACGGCACTACCTTCTTCTTGGATTCGCCCTGTATCGTAATGAGAAAAAAAGTTATTTTTCTCACTTATGCTCTGAAATCTTATCATTCCATTTGAAAAAGGAATGCGGGGCGTTCCACATTTCCGAGGGGGTCTGGTTCATCACATTCTAAATTTAAAATTCAGACCAGGAATGAATTTCAATACTTACTTCCCGCACCACAGCACCAGTGCGGGAAGTAGGTACAGTGCGAAGATGATCTGGGTGGTCTGCGGCAACTTCTTTTTTTTGTTTTAGCTGTTCACAAAAACAAAAAAGCAAAGGTACATTTGCACCATACAGCCATAACTTTAGTTCCTTTTTTCTGGCACGCAAGCCAACGACAAGATAGTTAATATTATAAAGGTAAAATTATTTAATAGGTACTATAATAACGATACAATAAAAAAAATGGTGCGAACAGAGTATATTACTATAAGAATAAATAAATATTACATTGTATTGTACCAGATTTATCAGAGACAAAAATCCTCTAAGTAATCTTGAATTATGTACAGCGCCATCTACCGCCGAGAAGCGAAATGAGATGGATTTTTGCGTCTCGGCGGTAGATGGCGCTGCACGTAATTCAAGATTACTCAGAGGATTTGTCTATGATAGATCTCATTTTGCTTTTCGGCGCTTCGAGCGATTAAACTGCTGGAATGCACCCAAAAAAAAAAAACTGGCGGGAATAATTTTTAGCGGTATATTTGATATCGATACAGTTTATATTGTGTAATAAATAACAAAATGAGTTCTGACAGTGAAATAGATACGGCAATTGAATGTACGCCACCAAGTTTGAGAGCAGAAGCAAAATTAATAATAGAAAACTTATTGCCATCAAAATCAAAAGAAAGATATATCAAATGCTATAACCAGTTCATGGTTTGGAAAACTGGAAATAGTTTTTTTAATTTTTTTTTCCTCGCATTTCTTGAGAAAAGCACTATACAAGCCTTGTTCTGGAAGCTACTTGCATTGCCTCGAATGATTAAAGCCCTCGCCTGCGGCTCGGGCTTCAAACCATCCTCGACAATGCAATCGCTAGCTTCCCGTTCACGGCTGTAATGTACTATTATGATGCAGCTGACTGCATCGTAATGAGTTTTTTTTAATTTTACCTATTCACGAAAATAAAGTACGTCTTCGTATTACCTTTTTTGAATTCATATTTGGAACATTACGTTGTGAGTGTAGATAAAATAAGTTATGATTTTTTTATGAAAAAACGCTTGTTTTTTATAAAAAACACAGGTTAGATTTTTACCTTCACAATAATATATATATATCCGAAATCTTTGCCACACGTAGGGAAAGTATACCTTAAATATTGAAGACAGGAAAAAGAAGACTTCATTTTGATATTTAAAATAATTGGAACTGCATTCAAAGATTTTAGAAAAATCGCATACTTTAACCAAGGAATCCAACCCACTAAATTAGAAAAAAAAATCTTTTATTTTTACGATACCGATCGAAAGGGTTACTCATTTGGATTATTTTTTGTTAAGTAACACAGCATCTTAAGCAAAAGGAGGACCATGAAATTTAACATTTAAATTTTATCTATTAGGTAGGTACCTACTTATTGTATCAATTTGTATAGGAATGAATGCGATTTTTAAAAAAATCTTTGAATACAGATCGCTTTATTTTTTAAAACAAAACGAAGTCTTCTTTTTATAGTAAAAGTTGTTCAGTTTGATGGTCCCTATCTACCATATTCGGCACTATGGGTTTTTTAAACACGTTCTATTGTTAAGTTTAAAAAATATATATGTACCTATATAAAATAAAATGAATACTAATCTACTTTTTGCTCAATAAAAAAAGTGAAAAATTTACAGGGTAAACCACCCAATTATTGGCACTAGGACAGTTTCCCCTACCAACTATAAAACAACGAATCTTCAAATGAAACAGGGATGCTCTTAATCTTCCCGAATTGCGTAAGGTCGTGGCTTCGAGTTCCGTTTCAACGGTTAGAGACGAATTTTATTTTTTTAGTAAGTATAAAATTTTAGAGTTAAGTAAGACAGATCATTATGTTTATGTCGATCAAAAATCATGAGAGACACGATGATCTGAAATTTAAAAAAAGAATTAGATTGTCGAATGAACGAACGTAGAAGAACAGATAAATAACTTTCAAATACTACTAGTTTATGCTAGCAAAACAATTTTTATACGTTTTTGCCCAGCCTAAATGTCCAGGAGGAAACGTTTTTGAGATTTCGAAATAAGTAAAGCTCGTATGCCTAAAAACCATACTTAAAAAATTATAAGAGCTTTCCTTACCTAGCTTTTTTAATTTATTAGTTATAAATCATATATAATTTATTGTTTTTTTCCCCAAATAAATAAACTTAGTAGGTTAACAAAGTGAAACAAAAAAACTAGTATTTAAATCGAGTTATTTTTTATTTATAGTAGGCACCTAGCTTAATCTTGCATATTTTTTTAATAAATAATCCTCATTGCACAGGTAGGTACTGTGCAAACTCAATCAGGCAACACTGATCTGTCAAAGTCAGAACTCCATTTCATTTACTTCTAGATAAATGTCATTTGCTCAGTTGTCACTTGGCGAAGAAAGAGTAAAGTGGACAACTTCACAAAAAGAAAATTATTTTCCCTACATTCGTAAATAAATAATTAGTTAAACCATCGTAATCTCATTTGTGTTATTTTTTAATTTATACTTAATTCATTTTCTATCACAATGATTAGTGGTCGTGCGTTACATTTCGTTTTTAAAGTTGCCGACAGAACACTCACAGCAAAATTCTACAGAGATGTGTTGGGAATGAAGGTAAGTTTTTAATCATAATCAATAATTATTATTTGCTTAATGATCTGTAATCGAAAAGTTGACTGAACATGATTTTGGGGCTGTTGTAATATACTGTCGAAGTATAGTTATTTCTCAAAGCCACTGCATTCAAAGCGTAACCAAGGTCACAAAACAGGAGTGCGTCAACCGGTAAATTGCTGTGGATAATTGCATATTTATTGTTGACAAAATGACACATACTTTGTGCGCTGGCTGAAGTGTTTCCAATCTGAAAGATCTGAGCTGCAAGATAGCAATAATGTAAATTGATAATAAACTTACTATACAACATTATACCTAAGTCATTGACTATAATAACCTATTTGATATTCTTGTACTCAAATGATGACTGATGTGATGACATTAGAAAAAATCTACCTCACATAGTGATTATTTCCTCTGTGCTCAGCTCATACAGATGAAAAAATTAAATTAATGTACGGTCAACGGCACGCTGGGCTTTCACGACAGCGTAATGATATTACATTAATTTTATACTTAAATGCAAAGCTATTAAGATTTTTGACAGTTTTGTATAACCTCTGTGCCGCTGACTGTACTTACTTTCTCTTATTTAAAAGAAATCTTTGGAGCAACATATTATTCCATTTTCCTAAACCTAGTTCAAAGACTAGTATGAGTACCTACTTACATAGATAACTGTAAACTGTACAAAAAGTAATTAAAACTTGTGTGTTATGTTTACTTTAAATTTTATTTATTTATCACCAAAGATATTTTTGATATATCATTGTTTATCAGCCCATAATTATTTGAACATCTATACAATATTTAAATTATGAAAATATTCAGTAAATGTAATCTGTGTTTTTAATCACTTGATACAAATCATTATTGAGGCTTGCAGATTTATTTTTATAGAGAGAGTAGAGTTTAGTAGTAGAAGCTACTGATTAAAAATATAATATCTACAAATAGAGGTAACTCGACCTAATGTTGGCATCAGATGCAATAAAATGTTGGCATTAGATGCAATAATCTGTTTGCATCTAGGGTTATCATTTTCAGTTTTCCATAAAAATAAAAAAAATATAATTATCTCAACCATCAGGTATAATAATTTTCCGGTGTTGTATGCAATGCATGGTACCCTATCTCTATCAAAGAAAGAAGAAAGAAAAACATTTATTGACAAAAACATTTATTGCCTTGTACAAACAGAGACAACATAAACTTAAACAAAAAATAATAAACAATCAGTAAAACAGAAAAGAAAAGAAGAAACAATATTAAAGATAAATAGGTGCAAGGTATCCAAATATTGGCCTCATGCTAATAATTGAAAATCTAGTTTTTATAAGTAATGCCAATGATTGGTGAAAGCATGGTAATATTTTGGTTAAAGGTACTGAAGAAAAGCCAATGAGAAAAAACATAAAGAAGCTAGCTAAAAAAGCCTTTCTTGTCAATGGAAAAATATTTTCTCATTCTGATCCATCATGTATCTGGCTTATGTATTTTTCCCCACTTGCCCGCATGATCCGTGGAACCACTCGCATTACGCACCGGTGGGTCGAACGGTAGGTAAATTGCGTTTCCCGTTCGACCCACACTGCACTAGAGTTGGGAACGAAATTTAAATGCAAATGCACCACTTCAGTACGAAAAAATCGGACTAAAACATTAAATTAAAACAGACTAGTAAAACAGATCCTAAAAAGTATAAAATAAATTCTTCTGTAAACATTTATATTATAACCCTATAACTACAGTTTTAAACCTAGAAACGTGGGGCGCATTTTGTAAAATTGTCTTTAGCATGCGCCCCACGTTTTTAGGTTTAAAACTTCTGTAGAAAGTTATAAGGTTATAATATAAATATTTACAGAAGAATTTATTTTAATACTTTTTAGGATCTGTTTTTACTAGTCGGTTTTAATTTAATGTTTTTAGTCCGATTTTTATAATTTTTTGTGCGTTTTAAAAACGTGCTTTTAAAACGGTTTTTTTTAATAAATTATTATTTTCTGCTTTTTAGTTAACGAGCTAAAGCTAAAAATATACCATCTCCTATCGGAACACTCGTCAAGAGGATTCAAACAAGCTCAATCTCGATGGGGTTGCATGGTTTTATTACAGAGTTCCAGTGGCCTTCCTTCTTCCAGCTCTATCATCAGACCCTGGAAACTATTTCCCAACAAAGTACTCGTCAAAACGATTCAAACGAGGCAAAACTCGATGGGATAGCGTGGTTTTATGAATGAGTTCCTGTGTCCTTCGTCCGGCTCTATCATGAGGCCCTGGAAACTATTTCCCAACAAAGTACTCGTCAATACGATTTAAACGAGCCCAAACTCGATGGAGTAGCGTGGTTTGATTAAAGAGTTCCTGTATCTTTTTTCCGGCTTTATCATCAGGCCCTGGAAACTAGTTCCTAACAAAGTACTCCTCAAGACGATTCAAATGAGCTCAAACTCGATGGGGTTGCATGGTTTTTTTTTTTTTTTTTTTTTAATTTATTTTGGCAGCAAACAGTCATGTATAATAATAATGTTATTAACAAACAATTATAAAAAATAGACCTACAGTGCCCAATAGCGATTTTTTACAAAACTGTGTCTAAACGTGGACATTTTTTTTTTTTTTTTTTGTAGCACACTAACACTAAGTTACCTATAAAAAAACATTGAAAAGCGTTAAGAATAAAACATACATTTTTATACCTAGTACTATCAAAGTACCAAGATATAAATAATTAAAATTATACAAAAAGCAAAGATACCTACGTAACAAGAAAAAAAAAACTACTATAACAAAGTAGTTCTTTACATGTCTCTGATCTTAAGATAATTTTACTTTAAGTTTTTCTTTTACTTTATTAAGAGACACGTTAAAAAGATCAATATCTTGGAGCTCCTTGTTATAAGTGTTGGTGGAACGAGAAAAGAATGAATTTCGAGTATAATTTTTTTGGCGTCGCGGAACAACAAATAGTGGTAATGAACGTAAGGAACGCACAGGGAGTCGAATTCGGCCTGAGAACTGGACATAACCCAGAAGCTCAGTCGAGTCAATTAAAGAATTAATAATTTTATAAAGGAAAGTGATGTCAAACATTTTACGACGGTTAAATAAACTAAGTAAATTAAATTTCTTCAGCGATTCAAAATATGTGTCGACGACCGAATTACAACGAAAGTTTAGCGACTTCAAAATTTTTTTCTGGATCCTTTCTAGTCTGTTAATATGTACGTCGTAACACGGGCTCCAAACAGCACTGCCAAAGTCAAGAATTGAGCGAACAAATGAGAAATAAAGAATTTTAAGAGTGTTTACGTCTTTAAAAGGTTTGCTGATTCTGAGAATAAATCCCAGTCTACGAAAAGCGGCCTTAATGATATGATCTATGTGATGGTTAAATGAAAGCTCAGAATCCATAATAATTCCTAGGTCCCTTATGTGCGTCACTCTGTTGAGAGTGTTGTTATTTATATAATAGTCGAAGCTTATTTGGTTCTTTTTGCGTGTGTAAGAGATAACATGACATTTATTAATATTTAGAAACAATTGGTTCCTATGGCAATAATTATGAAGTTCAATTAAATCCAATTGCAATTTGTGGCAGTCTTCTTCTGATTTTACAATTCTATAGAATTTTGTATCGTCTGCATAAAGCAGGTGATGACTATTTTTAAAAACTTTATCAATATCATTTACGTAAAAAGAAAACAGAAGAGGGCCTAAATGTGATCCTTGTGGAATTCCGGATGGCACTGGTAAGAATTGTGAACAGTATCCTTTAATACAGACTGCTTGGCTTCTATTTTGGATGTAAGAATGGACCCATCTGAGGAGGCTGCCATGCACACCGGCTGCTTCGAGTTTATTACAGAGTTCCAGTGGCTTTCTTCCGGTTCCATGATTAGACCCTGGAAACTATTTCCCAACGAAGTACTCGTCAAGACGATTCAAACGAGCCCAAGCTCGATGGGGTTGCACGGTTTCAATATTGAGTTCCAATGGCATGGCCTTCCAGCTGCATCATCAGACCCTGGACCTCGTCTCCTGTTAGAGTACTCGTCAAGACGATTCTAACGAGCCCAAACACGATCGGGTTGTATGGTTTCATCATAGATTTCCTGTGGCCTTCTTCCGGTTCCATCATCAGATCAGCTCAATGACACCATAATACTGCATCGCTTTCAAGAGCTGACCCATGTTTAAAGTTTCAAGTCTCTAGCTCATCGGGAAGCTGGTATAAAACCGTTCACAAACTTTGCGGACAAACAAACAAACCCGAAAGCAACCTAATAAAAAAATAAAAAAACCCGCCTGCATAAAAAGACAAGTCGACTGAAAAGATGGAAACAAGATTAAATAAATATTAAAGGCAACATGTCATAATAACATGCAGTCGGAGGCATGCATAAAGAAAGTGACATTATGAATGATTGAATTATATGTCTTTTCAGTCGACTTTTCTTTTTATGCAGGCGGGTTTTTTAATTTTTTTAATTCATTTTTTTATTTATCTCTTTTTAGTTATTATATATTACGATCATGATATACCTTTTTGAAATCCTTATAATAAACCCTTTAATTTGACACCCATATTGCAGTAATCTAGAAAAAAAAAATTTTTTTCACTACGTATAATAGCACCGTACAGCCGCCATGTTGGTTTTTCTATAACTTCACCTTCTTAAGAACACTTGGGCTGAAAAGACAAATCTAACGATATCTTAATCATAGAAATCCGTTCAGCCGTTTGAAAGATATGAGGTAATAAAGAATATTACATACAAACATACATACATACAAACATACTTACATACAAACATACTTACAAGATACGCGCGAAAAACATAACCCGCAGTCGGGTAAAACGTGTTAAAAATCCGTTCAGCCGTTTGAAAGATATGAGGTAATAAAGAATATTACATACAAACATACATACATACAAACATACTTACATACAAACATACTTACAAGATACGCGCGAAAAACATAACCCGCAGTCGGGTAAAACGTGTTAAAAAGGCGCGTTTGGAGCGTATAAACGTGAATAAAAGTGATTAGAATTGCGTACACCTACCTTATGAAATTGTGTTAAATTGATATGTGAGAAAAGGATAGGTTTTATACATGGAGTTTTATACAAGGATTGTTGAAAAGGAAGGTTGATAGTTCGAAATAAAGAGTTATGCTAATAATTGACGCAGTACATGCCAACAATAGGTCAAAAGGTGCCAATAAAGGGACTATACCTATGTCTATTTTTATAAAAATTTGGAAACGACGTTTAAAACGACGGAAAATACTTGAAAATTAGTATTGTATGTTATACTTACAATATTATTATAGTAATTTATTAAAATAAATTAAAGGTAATCAAGAAGTAGGAAATATTTTACATTTACTAGTGGAGTTTATTTGCAAAAAATTGCTTTATGTGCCAAAAATTGGGTAGTTTACCCTAAATACATATTTATAATCCAACCATAGACTTAAAAAAAATTTCGCTGAATCCAACTCACAGCAATTCAGTTTTAAACTTACTTGTTTACCTTAAATTAAAAAACAACTAGGTTTACCACGATTTAAACCAAGGCCCTTGGGTCAAAAAAAAGGTTTGTTTCTTGCTGTTGCGCCAAATGGCCTGATATTATAAGTATTACTTATAATAATATGCAGATTTAAAATAAGATATAATTATGAAATAAAACACTTTTAACGGATACTAGCGCGGTTTTATTGAAAGCACTTTGGCAATTAGTTGGTATTTGGTTTGATTTTTGATTTTCCCGACGTTTCGGCACCTTTGCAGCTGACAAGATATAATTAGATAAAATATAATGCTCAATGAGATCTGATGTAACTGTTTCAGGTACTTCGCCATGAAGAATTCAGTGAGGGTTGTGAGGCGGCATGCAATGGGTAAGTGTCATTCTGCAGCGACAATGAGGGTGCATGGGATCAAGGAAGGTATAGAAGGGTTGTAGGATTGTGGTTTTTGCGATCTATTCCGATCTAATACCAAAAATTAATACCAAATGGTATTAGTTTATTGCCGTTATAAAATTTCTATTCCCAAGGAATATACCATTCATAAACGAATCCTAAAACAAATGCTACTAGGTACAGGTTGAACCACAATGGTGCACTAATTCAGAAAACTATCGTCATTGCTGTAGTAAAGTCATTGTAGGTAATAAGTAATAAAAAGATAAAGTGAGTTAACATCCTGTCTAGTGATCACGTGCCAACTAGGTTTCCTAAAACTATAATAAGTATCAATAAGGCCGTTTTTTGATTGGTCGGCGCAGCAGCGCAGCGGTGCAACATCGAAACTATAAAATTTATACAATGTGTGATGAATCAACCAAAAATGGGAAAACGGTTTCTTCGGAACATTAGATTGGACAAATTTTACTATGGGGCCAATTGAAATCGCGAAAAAACTAGTTGTTTCATTAATTTTTTGTATATTTTCGTTATTATTTTTTGTATGAAACAGCTGTTTTTTTTCGCGGCTGGCCGCGCGGCAAGCCACTTTTTCCTTTTTAATAATATGCAACCACTCGAGTCTCAAGTGGTTGCATATTCATGTCACGAGCCGCGCGGTTGGCCTTACTTCAGATTAAATATTAAAGTTTTAAGAATAAGTATACCTAATTGGGACTTAATCACTAGAAAGACGTTGACACACTTTATCCTTTTATTACTTACCTACAATGACTTACTACAGCAATGATGATAGTTTTCCGAATGATAACAATAAAAATATACTCAAATAAAAACCTTAATATTTATTTTACTGTCATTTATTATTTTGCTTTTATCATTTCAGGCCATACGCTAACAGATGGAGCAAAACCATGATTGGTTACGGTCCAGAAGACACACATTTTGTCGTGGAGCTCACATACAACTACGGCATCACACACTACGACCAAGGGAATGAGTTCCTTGGCCTCACCATCCAATCATCTGAGAGTCTCAAAAGAGCTGCAGTAAATAACTGGCCGATAAAAGAACAGAATGGTATCAAATACCTTGAAGCACCCGGCGGATACAAATTCTATATTATTGACAAGCCACAGCCGGTAGATAAAGGTATGTAATCACATAGACTGGTACCTATATCTTTGTCACAGATACTCTAGTGATCGTGACAGATAAGCATTTTGATAGTTTACGTCATGATCCTTTAAACAACAATTCTTCAAATCATATTAATTTATTCAACTTTATTATTAAACCACCCATTAAATAGGGAACATGCATAAGTCACCGATTTTGATAAATTTGAGCTTGATCGCTGCAGACACGTATAAAATCATGATGGAGCAGAAAAAAAAATCGTTTTATCACACAGGGAAAAATAACGTTTTTTTTTTAATTTTCGGATATAATGCACTTAACAGTCGTATAGAATATTGAATAATAAATAATATTTTGTATGGCACATAAATATACTTAATCGCAATATTTAGGGAGATATTTGAATATTCTTGGCTAACTCCATAATAATGCGCTTGAAACGTGACATAAGTGACGTCACAAATGTTGACCGTTTTTGGCGGCTGATGCGCGCTAACTTCAAGAAACTATATCACGAGAAAAAAACGCAAGAAAAAAGTTTTAATGTTACAGTTGATTTTCTCAAGCACAAAAAAAATTGATGCATGTTCCATGTTCCCTATTAAGAATTTCAATGAGAATTTGTTATGAAATTATATTTTTCAATTGGCCAATATCAAGTGACGGGACGAATCTAATATCTATACAATCATGACGAATGCGGAATTTAAATCTAATGTATTAAAATTATCAAATCAAATAAACGCAATCACTGTAAATCAAGGGTACCTAATAGTATAAGTTAGTAGTATTTATCAAATTTAAATAATCTTATTCACATAGCAATCGACCTAAAAAGTGTGATAGGTATTATACGGTATCAGTCATCGCCATGATTGTAATTTTCTTTATTTAAGCGTGCTGTGAAAATTAAAAAGAACACTTCCAAGATTTAATTAGCTTGTTTACTACCTACCTCCAATGACAAATAGTAAAGCTGATTTCAACAATGCTATATACAAGCGGGTACCTACCCTACGTATCAGAAAGAAGGTTAAAATGGCGAAGTTCAAAATGTCGAAAATTCAAATTCTTGAAGTCGGGTAGGGGAGGAAGGTTTTTTATCTAAATTTCAATCATTGGTTTAAAACCCAACCCGACTTCATAACACGTTGTTTAATAATAGAAATGCGTACAAACTTTCGAGTTAGTAATTATGCAGATTTGAATATTTTATTTCTAGCTTTTTAGAGCCATTTATTTTTAAGCTATTTTTTTAGGTTATTTTTAAAGTTTTCCGAAGGAAGGTTTTGTTTTTTAAAGAAACTTTTTTATTTTAATATTTTCTGTGGTAGGTATATTTAGTGACGATTTTATCTAAGTTACAACAGCCTTATGTCAACGGCTCATCACTTTTTACAAAATACTGCTTTTCCCGACCGACGCAGGGGCGTTAATTGTTGAGGAGTTCTCCTGGTACTTCACTATCACCATATGCATTATGATGAGCACAAATAGCTTAGCAACCATGTAAAAGTGATCATATCGCACATAATATAGTATTTAATATTTCTGATGATCATCTATGGCCTTCATCATCAGTTCCACTTCACCAATTCCAAAATAGCTTTAGATGTGCCTATAATATTTGAAGAGTTCCCTTGATTTCTCCAGAATCCCATCATCAGATCCTGACCTCATGACAATGGGGCCAACTTGGACGTATATACTTTCAAACAAAAAAATTTTTTTTCAAATCGGTCAGCCGTCTTTGAGTAATCGAGTAACATACATAAAAAAACATTCCGACGAACTGAGAACCTCCTCCTTTTTTTGAAGTCGGTTAAAAACATTCTGACGAACAGAGAACCTCCTCCTTTTTTTGAAGTCGGTTAAAAACATTCCGACGAACAGAGAACCTCCTCATTTTTTTGAAGTCGGTTAAAAACATTACGACGAACAGAGAACCTCCTCCTTTTTTTGAAGTCTGTTAAAAAGAATGTTAAAGAAAATGTTATGATAATATTATAACTTAGCAACTTCTGTAAAATTCATCTTGCGAAACGGCAATTTCATTGATAAGTAGATAGCTAATAATATACTTACTTTAGCACCTATGCTTCTGTCGAGACAACTAACACGTACCACTTGAGTGATAAGCACATGTTTCTCGTGTTTAAACCATATTAGAGATTACACTAAAAGTGGTGTGTATGTACACACACTAACATATATTATACCTTTGTTCACTTAGAGTCGGCATCAGATTATGAATTCAAGGAGCTGATATTGGCATCGAGGAGCTAGATTTAAAAAAAATATCATCATCATGACAGCCACAAATTAAACGATATTGATCAATTTAAAATGAAATCTTTGCAACTACAATGTAATCGCGATTTCTCGAGGTTGATTTAAAATAAAAATCACCCAAAGTCCAGTAAATATACACGTAGAAATACAAATGTCGACATAAGCCATTTTTTAATGTCCCCCACATCTGAGGCACAGGCCTTCCTTATGGGTGGATAAAGAGGGTGTGCTATAGCTATAACCCACCACGCAGGCCCAATGCGGATCGGTGGGTGCTAACGACCGCAAATGCAGCCGGGACCAACGGCTTAACTTGCCTTCCGAAGCACGGAGGAACACGAGATAATAAATGTTTGGCCACCCATCCTTTTGAGAAAGCAGGACCAGACGCTAAACCACTGCGCAACCGAGCTCGTGATACCAATACAAAAATATACCATCATGAAAATATTATGTTGTTACAGATCCAGTAGTGAAGGTGTCTCTAGCAAGCTCAAATCTGGCCAAATCAATTGCGTACTGGAATGGTCTGCTGACTTTGAAGATCTTCGAGAAAACAGACAAGTCGGTGCTGCTGGGCTTCAGCGACGACCAGGCAAAGTTGGAGCTAGTTCAATTAGGTGAGTGAATGATTGACGTTTACTATGGCATTCAGATTAAATGGCAGTATCTACTACGAGCAGTACATCGACTTGAGAGACCACTTTTAAAAATAATGAGGTTGATAAAACCTTGCGTGTGTAACTGTGTGTACCTTACTTGTTATTGCTTTTTTACTTAAGGTGGTACCCTGAGCGAAAGTGGCGCCGCGGTGAATTATATTTAATATTATAATTCTAATACACAATTTTAAAAATGTTTATCGTGGAGATTTTAGGGCCCACAGTCTAGTATTTTTAGACGGTATCGTTACTCGTTACCTCGTAGTCACTGCTAGAAGTAGATAGCAAAACTGCTAAAAGTGGCCGTTTTTGACACATTTGCTATCTACTTCTACGAATGACTACGAGGGCATGTAGTGATACCTTCTAAAAATACTAGACCATGGGCCCTAAAATCTCCACAAATAAACATTATTAAAATCTTTTTCTATTAATAACTTTTTAAATTAAAACCTCTGAGGGCGCCACTTTCGGTCATACAACCGCCTTAAACACGATAATTATCATTTAAGTAGGTTATCTTCAGTTGTCGCGTTTGTCAAAATAATTAGACAGTCACATAATACGTTTACTGATTTCACAAAACTCTTGTATATTTTATTAATGACAGAGTGGATATTAATAATCACCACAAATTTCAGGCGAACCAATAAACCGCGCGAAGGCATACGGCCGCATCGCGTTCTCCTGCCCATTCGACCAGCAGCCGCTCATCGACCAGAAAATCCAAGAGGCCAACGGCACGATCCTAACCCCCCTCATCTCCCTGGACACGCCCGGCAAGGCCACCGTACGCGTCATCATCCTGGCCGACCCGGACGGGCATGAGATCTGCTTCGTTGACGACGAGAGCTTCAGACAACTCTCGCAAGTAGACCCCAATAGCGACGCTGACCTTGACAAGTACATTAAGGCAGATAAATCAAGAGCCTAAGCGTATATCCACAAATTTGATACAATTTAAACGATTCTGGCATCCTCTATATGCATTATCCTAAAACAGTGATTAGTGCACACGAACACATAGAGGTAGTAATGTACTTAATGAATTTAATATTTTGAATACGAAAACTCTTTTGAAAGCCCTTGTCCACAAAAGAATTGAATTTTGCAAGCACACAACTCGTTAAAATATTCTGAAGATCAGGAAGAACCAAGAGGCCAACGGCATGATCCTAACCCCCCTCATTTCGCTTTGATTTCGTATTAGATTCCAAAACCAAATGTTTTGCAGTTACAAGATCTATTATATCTATATTAATAAAATCACATATTAGCTAAGTAATAAAATTATGTAAGATTTTATTACAGTATTCATTCATAAGTTTACAGTTATTCAACATTGTGATAAAAATAATATGTAGTAATAATAAATAAGGTGTTTGTGTAACTAGCATTCCGTTAAGATATATTGTACATTATGTAAGTATCGTTTGTGATTTAAATAATATTTCAAAATGTTTATTACCCATTATCTCAAAGTACAATACCTTTGTACAATGTCTATTTTTGAAATATATTGCTTACAAAGTCATGATATTTTAATTTTATTACTGCGCTTGAATTTTGCTTGTTGTTAGATAAATCTTAGGTCCCTCAACGCAAAGTTAATTAGAAACAATAGGCGAAGTGGGTACAAGCTTCATATTTTGATGTCTCATATTATTTATCGAGGTTTCGCCGGATATAGCAGGTCATAGCAAAATATATAATAATAATATATATAATATAAAAGGTATAGATCCACACTTGACATACGAGTATACGGCTTGATGGACCATTAAATGTGATGTCTAAAATTTATTATTCAAATTAAAATATTTAAATGCCTATGTTCAATAATTACTTGAAATTATTTCAGTTCTTTATTAGCTTTAACTAGGTACCTATATACTATACTCTAACGCCTGAAAATAATACTCTAGTATAAACAAAGATTCCGATTCTAGTTCCGGGGCAAAGAAGGGTGGTAGAGCCGCGTTGAAATGTTTTTGTCGTGGTAAAAAAATATTGCCACCGTACCATCAATGGTACTGTCTAATGGTACGGCAAAGGAATGGTCAGTCATTAATTCAGTAAATTGTGTAGCTATTACATAGTCACACACAAGTAAAGTAAAATATATGGACGTAAATCTAATAGGGAGGCAGTAACTCACTACCTAAACTAATTGGACCTACAAAGTAGGTTGTGTTCTGTGACCACCAAATCGTCATACTCTAATCTCGAACAAACTCGTAAATTCGTAAAGTAAGTGAGAAAATGATATAATCACTGAGGTATATATAGTTACCTTAGTGGATAATACCTACAAATGTCGTAAAAGTTGCCTTGCTTCATGACGTAGACAAAGTTACTGTATCAAATTGTTATTTCACGGAAAAGAAATCTAAAAATAAATCATGACGAAATATCATTGGGTCTGTGAGGCTAATGACTTGATCCTATCGATCGATATCGATAACAAATGGGACTCCTCAAGTCGTGGCGCAGTTAGAACAAATCGCGGGGCGACATAGATTAGAGCAGGGATGCACAGACTGCGGCCCGCGGGCCACATGTGGCCCGTCGGCAATATGCCAGTGGCCCGCCAGAAATAATTATTCCCTCATACATTTGAAAAACAAATTTTTTTTGGCTTGTTTTATGTTTTTAATTTGTGCTGGTGGCCCGTCATTAGTTCATCATTTGCCCAAGTGGCACATGGTCTCAATAAGTCTGTGCATCCCTGGATTAGAGCTTACTCATGCACTGCAAGCATCTGTCCGTCAAAAAACCAGCAATCTATATTCCCGCGCCGTGTACCCCCGGGCGGGATCCCGCTTAACGTAGCGGAGTGCTTTAAGTAGACGGAAGTGTTTTGGAACAAATCGCAGTTTTTCTACGATCACACACATGGACATTACGTATTTGCAATCTCAGGCCAAAATGAAATATCTAACCACTATGTAAGTATTCTTAAAAAGCACGATGTCGAAAAATATCATAGAACCCTTTGTATGCAATTTGCACAGCGTCTGGCGTCTTTCTACAGCGTCTTTGATCATAAAGGCAAAGTTTAGTGTTTGATCAAAGCCTAACTTGCAACGTCTACACAGATAACCTAACTTGAATAATGTCAAGAAATACGTCTAGGTATACAGTTATAGCTTGATGACTAAAATGCAGACAACCTAACTTGCAAAACGTTATAAAATTATTTATATTTTTTGCGTTATAAAATTAATAAACTGTTCTCATTTTATAACTGCAATACTAAAATATTATTAAATTATTAAGGTTATGTCTTGTTTATTGACCAAGATATTCAGTAAAATACTAGAAAACTCCTTGCAGTGTACCTATAAGACGTAAGAAGGGTATATAGACGTAATGCTTCTAAGGCAATATGCATCTTAGACGTTTTTAGACTTTTTACAACCTTAGACATTGATTTTAGACAGTTTGCTATAATTACGTTCTGCAAGTTTAACCCACTAAAAGTTGTCATGTCATACAAATGGCAACTACTTACAGTCGCTAATCGAGTATTATAGTAAGCGTAATCTCATAAAACGCCTACAGTAATAGCACAGTGTATAAAAATCAGTTCCAGCGCAATAAAACAAATGACGGAAAATGTCGTTTGCATGGCACAGTGCACATAGACTTTATATTTTACTAGCCGCTGCCCGTGACTCCGTTCGCGTGCCTATATGTTAATCCAGGTCCTAATCTAATTTCACAAACAAAACATCATCCAAATCTGTCCAGTTGTTTAGACGTAAAGAGGTAGGTACCTAACAAACATTAACACCCACACACAATCTTTCGCATTTATAATTTAGTAGGATGCTATTAGTTCTGTAACTACCTATACACGCTGAAATTTTAATCATTTGGTTCCCGCAGTGGGGTGGTTCCACTTATGAATACAAGCAACTTTTACTATGGGATCAACTCTGATATCGCGATAAAAATCAGCTGTTCCATATACAAAAGCTCAATACCATCTCGACCTTAATGTATGGAACAGTTGATTTTTTTTCAGCGTGTTGATAGAGGTAGGTAAGTATACAAACAAAGAAACGACGGCTTCGCGCTTTTTCGTACACTTTGGCAGTGAAAATAAGTGCTGTAAGAAGAGGCGTCCAGTGTAGGGAATGCAAAACCGTAGTGAAATGAAAACCGGTTTTTTTTCGGTTTTTAATCCAAAACCGGTTTTTAACCGGTTTTAAAGAAAACTCTTGGAACAAGTGCAATACTACATTTTTATTGATTTCGTTAACATGTTTACAATTTTAAGAGTATCCCCATTCACAGTTTATCAAAAAATGCACAGTAAACAAAAAAATGATCATTTTACACAATTTTTTGTGACGCCCATCGATCCTGCTTCTAAATGATCAAAAACTTCTATGGTATGGGACCAACCCAGGTTTGAGACTCAAAAGTCAGACATCTCAAAAAACCTATTCCCATTTATTTCGTAGGAAACATTGCAGGTCCTTGGAAAGAATTTGTGTATCTAAAATACAAAAAATATAATAAAAGTCAAATAATCACGTAGACGTAATAAGCTTCTACTAGCAAATATTAACGTACTAAATTAGAGCTCATTGTTTTCTTATACTTAAAACAAAATATATATATATATATCAAGTCTTTTATTATTGGCACTAACGTATTTTTTATAATTGACCAATTTGCTATCTGAATATATCAATTAAAAATGTTATAAAATTCTAACAGTAATAAAACTTTTTGTTAGAAAATAGTCATTTGGTCAAGGAGGTCTCTAGGAGTAATCACCATTAATATCTTTAAAAAATTACACCATACGCTTGATTTATTTTGAATATATTGTATGTATTCCAGAGCTAACTGTAAAGATATATTTTCACTTCTCAAGCTTACGCGCTCACTAGACATTTACTTTACAAAAGTACTTTCAATAAAACCGCGCTAGTATCCGTTAAAAGTGTTTTATTTCAAGATATATTTTTTCAATTAAATACTCCATTTTATATGAATATGAATTAAAATCCTTAAATGTAATTTCATGAGTTTCTTGACAGACTGTACCATCTGAATTGATCTGAAATATTATTATGCTATTTAGTTTTTGTTAACTTATTTAAATCTATAAATGTATTTTATTTAACAAATGTCACTACATAGTATAAATCAAAGTCACTTTCCACTGTCTGTCTTGTCCCTATGTAGGTATGCTTAGATCTTTAAAACTACGCAACGGATTTTGATGCGGATTTTTAATAGATCGAGTGATTCAAGGGGTATAATACATGGTGAAAAACTCTACACCGATGCAAAGCGAGAGCGGGTCGCTAGTCTATCAATAAATATATAATGTCCCCCGACTGCAATGACACTAGTCATTTAACTTTTTAGTTCGTTTTTGGCACGGCAGTTGTTTTTCAATATTTTTTAAATTTATTTATTTTTATTTCATAAATTTTAGTGACAAATTATATAGTTTTGGAATGTGCTCGTCAAGGCTTTTCATTTGATGCCCATTTTTTTCACATTTTAAAGTTGCGTCGTGCAGCCGCCATATAGATTTTATTTTCAAAAAAAAGTATACCCAGTGTCACCCGGAAAGATGTTAGGATTCTAACAATACCCCATACATCTAAATCCGATAAGGCATTTAGAAGTTATGGTGGAATAAAGTAACTCACATACCCACATAACATAAATGAACCCTGAACACATAATTCACTCCTTTTTTAACCGACTTCATCAAAAGGAGGAGGTTCTCAATTCGATTGTATGTTTTTTTCCAATTCCAACCAAGACCAATTTCGATAATTTTTTTTTTGTTCGATTGAGTTTTCTTGCGAGATGGTCCCATTTAATTTTTTTTCAAATCGGTTCAGTAGTTTACAAGTAATCCTGAAAATACTATGATATTAAATCAACTAACTTGACAACTTTGTTATTTATGAACCGAATTAGATGTTTTTTTTTGTTGGGGAAGGGTACCGTTGTGTAGTCTTTTTAACCGACTTCAAAAAAAGGAGGTAAGTTTCAGTTTGTATGTATGTATGTTTCTCCGCGATAATCTCACGTTTGGCTGAGCCGATTTTTCTACCTAAATAATATACCTACACTACCTAATGCAGAAGGTACTTACACTAAAAATAAAAAAAATGTTTAAAAAACAAAAAACCGACTTCAAAAAACCTGCCTTTAAAAAAAGGAAGAAATAATATACAAATCATTAGATACGCATTATCATTGTTATAATAAAACACGTCAATTGAAGTCGGGTGGGGCTTTTAGAATAAAAAAGGAAGATGTTCTCCAGCCCCACCCGACTTTAATAGACGTGTTTTATTATAACAATGATAATGCGTATCTAATGATTTGTATATTATTTCTTCCTTTTTTTAAAGGCAGGTTTTTTGAAGTCGGTTTTTTGTTTTTTTGGGCAGTCATGTCATGTAATAACAACTTTTTTTGCTGTAATAATAATAAATATCCATATTTTACTTACTTACTCGCTATAAACACCTTCGACCCGTAAGCAATCAATCAAAATGGGGCGGTGCATTTGCGTTTTGTATGTATTGCAAAGCATGAAACTTTAATTAAAAAAAACCGAAGAAAACCGGTTTTTCGTTTAAAAAAACCGGTTTTATTTTGCTCGTGAAATCGACTGAAAAACCGTTTTTTTCGGTTTCGGTCTCTCTAGTCCAGTGACATCAAATAAGCACCACGCGATAATGACTTTTCCGTTTAATTCGAGGTGACCCTTTTATTATAAGTTTCGTAGCAAGAAAAATAATTCTTCACACGTAACTGGTTACGTAGCATTGGTTTCCTAGGCGACCGAAGGGCATGCCCCATACTCAGGTTAAGGCGCCCGGCGCGCCCGCCCTTTAAAACTTCTTTGAATTTGAACAGTTCTCTTTTTAACACGTTTTTATTTTTTGTTCAAGCAAGAACGAAATCGCAGAGGTCAACAAACATAAAATTTACACTATTTACCTACGTAATTAAAAACAATTGTTACGAAAAAACTTTGTAATTGATAAATATCTACATATCGACGGTTGAAAGGCTAATTGATCCAAACGACATTTTGTGAAACTTGCAGGGGGAAGGATTAAAGTTTTATTATTTGGAAAAAAAATCATAAAAAAACAACTATTGAATAGACTTTTATTTATTTTATACAGTATATCCCTATTAAATAGGGAAGTTTTCTAAGCTGTGACTGATGATAATTGTGTATTATTTTAGAAAATTTATGTTGGTTGGCCCAAAATGCATCAAATTTAGTTATTTTTAGAGAAAGGCAAAATGGTTCAAACGCTTACCGTAAATAAAATAGCCAAGCATTGACTTCGAGTAAAATAATACGAGAGAAAATGAATTTAGCGCCAAGTCAACTGACGGTTGAATATACCCAATGAGTCAAAGCAACATGATGGTGTTGCACCCGAGTGAAGTTGTTTGATGCAGATGCTCACTAGAAAGACTGCAGGATGAAACAAAATGAACCCTCACTAGGTTTATAGTAGATATTGATACTAAGGTCATCATTATTCAGCAACATCCATAAGATAATTTTGAGGCTGTTTTGCCACTTTATACAATTTTAGATGGTGTCTTGTATATTTTTTTAAATTTTTTAATGTAGTTAACAGTTAACAGTTTTTTAATGTAGTTGAATGTAAAATGGGTCAAAAGACATAGCTTTTCGTTTTGGTGTAATCCAAAATATGCCAAACGACAAAACCACAACCATGGCGAAAAAGCCAAATGCCTTAATCGACACACGTTATAAAAGTTCGAAAAATCAAAACAGCTTAAGTTGTCCTGTCCTCAAATCGGTCTAATTTTGTGTCGTATAGATCAATGAGCTTAAAAATGAGGCCTGTTTTGCTGTGGGTGCCAAGCGCCAAAAAAGTAGTCAGAAAAATTTGAAACCTAGCTCAAACGACGGCGAAAAATTTGCTGATTCCGAATATAACTCAATATCGCAAAAAATGTCGCTTAGACCAATTAGCCTTTCAACCGTCGATATAGAATAGAATAAAATAGAATTATTTATTAGTATCACAACACACATGCGCATAGACAAAAAATAAAATAATTGCAACAATGAAAACTGCATATTGGCAACTTATTTATTAACATATTCATCCAGAATACCTTCAGAATACTGAAAAATCACTATGCACACGATTACTACATTTTACTTCAAAGCATATAGGTCATCTTTACAAATCATACAATTAAATTTCGCCTCAAATCTCGCTTCTAGATTAATATTATTAATATTTGTAAGTTTAAGTACTACCTACTACACAAAAATCAAAACAACATAGAAAGTCTTTTACAAAAATATTTGTAGTGACATTCGTAGCATGCTAGGATCCAACAGGAGCAAAAATACTCTGATTTATTCAATCGTGCACATTGACACATTTTTTGTTTAAATAAAGATAAGTTAGGCCTTGTAGAAAATCCATCTAATCGAAGTTGCGAGTAAACCTAGTTGATATGTGCATGTTTTAAAGGTTTTTGTAAAGTAATAATGCATATTGAATGCGCTACGGTCGGTTGGCGCAATGTAGCGGATCTGCCACTTATTGTATTCCGTTGAATTAGGTACTGTTACTTTTAAGTGTTTTTAATACTTATTTCCTAACTTAAAAACATGATGAAAGCAGTCACAGGTTATAATAACGCTAAACATTTTTTTTATTTCTGAATTTTGTAAACGTGATAAAGAATAAATCGATCGTTAAAATTACCGATCATTACTGTAAATATTTTCTTTGTTCTGTGATTATAACAATACTCGTAGATGGTATTAGTGCGAAAGTTGACCTAACTGCATCTGAAACAGAAATTTTTCATAGATAAGAGTGAACATTTTACTTTTTTATTGTTTAATGATGGTTTAATGTAATTCCTATATTATATTCTTTCATATTATTTTTGTTCTAGAGCAAAATTAGATTTTCATAATTAAAACCATGATTAGATTATTTTTTCAACCTATCTAAACCGTTCCCAATCTCAGCTTTTATCGAGCCTGCGAATAATAGGCGGCTCGGTCGATAGGTATCACGTCGATAATAGATCCACGACCTGTCATAAATTTCATTGCAATCGAGGATCCGGCTGATCAATTTGGTGAAGTAGGCGGGCGGGGGGGCGATGGGGAGCTAGGAGGTGGCGGCAGGGCGCGTGCGCGGGCCCGGGAGCGGGCGGGCGCGGCCGGGCCGGCGGGGCGCGGGCGGCGGCGCGCCGGCAGTGCGCGAGCCGACGTCGCCTTGCCGCGCCGCCGCGATGGCCGCGCCGCGCCGCGACCGCTGACCGCAGCGACCGACCGCGCCCGCCGCCCGACGCCCGCATACTCGCGCCGCTCTGACTCTCGCCCCACACCTCGCCGCGCCGCCGCTAGGTAAAGTATCCACGCGACCTCGTCGCCGCGCGCCGTCTAGTAGAGCGTAGACGCGTAGAGCGAGCCTGCCGCGTGCTGCCCCGCGCTTTGTCCTGCGGAGTCGTGCCGCTCGCCCCCCGCCCGCCCTCCGCCAGTTCATGACGATACATAGGTAAAGTTAACACGACACCGGTCATCGTAGCCCGGACGATTTCGCCGCTACCACGATCGGAAGAACTGGACCCTCGTTAGCTCGATCGTGTGAGCGACCCGTCACCGACGGTCGGTTGTTGCGCGTCCGACTGCTCCGATGCTCCATCGGTTAGTCTCATCTTTTCTCTTCTTTAGAATTTCTAAGTGCGTTGTTTAGTTACTGCTTATATTTTATTAGAGGAGTAGGCGACAGCTTTCTAAGTTGCAAGCTATGAACCATTTAAGTCAGTGTTACATAATGGACCATCGCCGTCCTCGATCGACCCTGGGTCGCGAGCCGACAGCGTTACGACACAAGATGCTCTGTTATGGACGCCATCGAATTAATTCTTTCGGCAATCGCTTGGCAAGCTTAACTCGGCAGTAAGTAGCCGTTAGCGCCTCCAAAGCCGCTTTAGTGACTTGGTTACGAAAATGTTAGAGCAGTCGAAGTGTTGCGATGGCTGCGCATGTTGTGTTAATGCGTGCGTGGTGTCTGGTGTAGATGGTAGCGGCTGGCCCTGGGCAGGCGCGGGCGAGCCGGCTAGTAGTAATGTGCGCCGCGGTCCATGGGATCAGAGGTGCCCCTAATCAGGCGCCTGTCGCTATGCGGAGGCGCGCCACCCCTCAGAAATGAGGTACACTCACATTATACTCTGGTTCTGTTGTTGACTTGGATGTTGTAACCTGTTATCTACGTTTAACTTCTTTATTCTAGCTATTGATGTTTCTTGTGAAGCCAAGTATATGTTTTTCTTACGTCGTCGCTGCAAATCGTGATCCTGTACGTACACGAACTAATACCTACTTGAGAACCCTAAAATAGATAGCATTTCAGAAACAAATTAGGTAAACAAAACAAAAAAAATTCTTCAGCAGCCAAATAGCAAATCGACAGGTTTTCCTTAGATTCGATTTCAGAAAGTCAAATCTTATCTTTACTCAAAAGAATCTTTAAACAGAAATTATAGAAAATACCAAATTGATAACAGTAATTGGAGTAAACTATACAAAACGAGATAACGATTAAGTGGAAGATCACTACTAAACTACAAAATTATTACAATTAAACGGGATTAATATAATAACCACCAAAAAATACGGTTGATACAAACATGTTTGGGCAAATCATTATTTACCTAGCCTAATTTACATTAATTAACAGGATAAATATGACATTTCAAATTGAAATGTAGTAAAAATTTTAATAGTTTGAAGTTTAATAGGATAGCAAGATGTGAATGCAATTATAACTTTGGTTATAATTTCACATTAAAATGGAATAGAATAGAATATATTTTATTGCCATATACTGTGTACGGATAGACTATTCTCGGTAATAAAAGGTGTTTTTGACGTTATATTTTACAATATTGTGATAAGTTAAACATAAGATCCCAAAAACCATTCGTGGGCAAAACTTTAACATGTTTAAAATTAAACTAACGAAATATTTAAGGCGGTAATTATATTTAATATTATAATTCTAATACACACTTTTAAAATGTTTATCGTGGAGATTTTAGGGCCCACAGTCTAGTATTTTTAGACGGTATCGTTACATTCCCTTGTAGTCACTGCTAGAAGTAAGTAGCAAAACTGCTAAAAGTGGCACATTTTTTTGACACATTTGCTATCTACTTCTACGAATGACTACGAGGGCATGTAGTGATACTTTCTAAAAATACTAGACCATGGGCCCTAAAATCTCCACGATAAACATTATTAAAATCTTTTTCTATTAATATCTTATTAAATAAAAACCTCTGAGGGCGCCACTTTCGGTCATACAACCGCCTTAATGGATAAATAGTTTATTTATACTATAAATTTTTAAATTATAAAACTTGACAATATTAAAATACCTACCTAAATTCAATCTACCTATTTAAATGACCTTTTTGATAGTTTATAGATTAAGTAGTTATATTTTGCTGACTCTGCAACTGAGCTAAATAGAAAATAAATTTTGTTAGAAATAAATATAAATTAATAAATATAATATAAATAAATAAATAAAAATAAATAAATAAATATTTGCACGCCATTAGATTTGGCAAAATATGTGGAACTAACTATATTTAGGATTTTAAAATCTCAGGGCGGCTTGCGCAACATTTGGTCTAAACAGAATTTAGTTAAATATATTAGCCTAAATACAATTAAAAAGGTCTTGCTAATTATAATTAGCAGACTAATGCGTTTACGTCGCTCTTAAACTGTATTTAACGACGATGCGCAAGCCGCCCTCAATGTACCATATTTTATGCAAATAATTATCTTTATCTTTTTATTAGGTATTTGGGTATGTAGGAAAATCTTGATTATATTTCAAAAATGAAAATCATCTTATTATCTTTTAAAATAGTATTGACTTCACAATCATAATCAAAAAAGAAGAACTAGCAATCTGTATATGACATCGCTTTTTAATCATCCAAAGCATTTTCATTCAAACATCTCTATTTGGAGCAGAGCAGACTCTGCAGTCTCATTGTGCTAGCGCGAGACTTTGTCCCCATTCGCTTTCGAACGCCGAACGCCAAGAACAACGGAAGCATTCCGAGTTTACGAGCGTTTTCTACGACTTCTTTCCATGGGCCATAAACGTAGCTACAATTATAAACAATCTGTGTATCGCTCTACAGACGTTGGTTTACCGTCATCCGCCGAAATTTTATTACCTCTGGTTAGCATAACGTTTGCCACACAGGGTGTTAAACGAATATTTTTAATAGCTCTCAATGATGTTATAGAATACTTAGTTATTTTTAAGTTAAGTACCTTTAACTGTTCAAGAGAAAGTATTAAGTACTATTTATTTTCACCAATAGTATGCTACTGTGTTGTTTAAATTTCTCACCTTTTTTCATGAAAACCCGATGAAAACTTTTCCGGAAATTTCTTGTAATTTAATGGGCATTTTTAAAGTGTAAAGTATAAAATTACTTAGAATAATGTAACATAATGAAAAATATTCTTATCTAGATCAATTGTAGAGTTAATGTTAGTTCCACAAAATAAATTATTTTTAGACCACGGTTTTCACAGTCATACGTAGATATTTTATTCATTTCTCTACTACCACACAGAATGGTAAATAAATAAATCTCTAAATATTGTCTACAGAATCCGTAAGTAGTTTATTTAATTCACTACTGTACCCTAAGTAAAAAGAAAAGTACCTATTTTTTAATATCTACAGGTATTAAACGAAGTTTATCCGAACTCTAACGGTAATAATTACCATCTCAATATTCAAGTTGCATAAAAACTAAATGCATAGATCGTCATGTTTGATGAATTACTTTCCAAAGTCTTGTAAATAGTTCTAAAGAGTAGTTAATGAAACTTCATAATTGCCAGAACAATATACTTCACGGCAAATTGTGGAAAGTGTCGGTGAGTAGGGCGGAATTTCCGGCACACTCCAGGGTGTTGTAAAATTTATCTTCAGAAGATTTGAACGACCCTGTAGCACCTGTAGCTCAGTCACATAAATACGTTCATTTGAATCTCAACATTTTGTCAAATCACTGTCCATAGTCTTGCACACGACGGTTCTAAAGAGTATCTAATGAAGCTTCATGATTGTTATAACCATATCCCTCAGGGCAAATTGTGGCGAGTGTCGTATTATTTATTCTGTAGTGTCGCTGTGTGGCGCGGAGTTGCCGGCACACTCCAGGGTGTTGTAAAATTTACCTTTAGTAGACTTAAACGACATAGTACCTCTGAGTCACACTATACTGTGTCATTTAATTGAATCTAGTAATGGTTTGATGTATCATTTTGTCTTCCACGGCTGAATAACATGAGGCAAACATTTGTTTTCAATTTTTGATTGCCATTTGCCTTTGTTCATTTAAGAAAACAGAAGTCTTAAATGTCTCTTAGAAGTCTCTCAGTTCAGTTTTAGTCAAGAAGTAGTTAGTTTTTCATTTCACGATCGTTATATTAGGTCCCCACCTATGAAATCGGCGTTTTTTAGTATGGAGAAATTTTAAAAAAGTTGCATTTTCCATAAGCAATTTTCTTAATTTATTTAACAACCATGAACGCTAATGTTTTAAAACTTTTATGCACATTTTTTTAAACACTAGATAACGTACGCCACTTAGGTTAAGCGAAAAAAATAAGATTCTGCTAACAAAAAGAAGAGTAATTTTTAGGTATTTTTTATGTTTAGAAAACTATAAAAAAAATTAACAATTGATAGTTGTCTGTGATGGTTACTTCATTATTCGATATAATATCAAGCAATATTGGCAAAGATATTAGAATATTGGTGAATATTTAAAATCATAGAACTGACGAGGTTCCCTATTTGTAAGGAAAAAACGCCAATATACCTAATTGAAAGTTTTCATTGATTGCAATAAAATATTTAAATTTTTGTAAAAGTCTTTCAAATCAATCGCACTAAAATGTTTAAAGTTACTTACCTTGACGTCGAGGGATAAAAAAATATTTCGTTATTAATCTAAACTTTACTTTCTTAAGATTCACAGGGTTAATGATCGAGGATAGTTACAAACAGTAAAATAAATGTATATCACTGCACTTGATGCACTTTGAAGTATTTCAATTCCCAAACTTACAAAACTATGAAGGTAACTTTTTGTGTACAGTTTCAATTATAGAAAAAAAAAAAATTTGTAAATACCAACTTATTTTCTTAACTTACAAGTATTATCTTTACTAGACTCTGTTTTTTCGAGAAATTTAAAGAACTTGAGAGTTTTCTTGTCAAATGGTTTATCTAAATATTCTGCAATGCAAACTAAAATTACTTGTTAGTACTACCTTACTAAGTACCTACGTATTATCCTTGATCAAGCACGATTTACGTTCATGCTGCTAAGTATTAGTCTACACAATAAATGGAATGGTTAATAATATAATAGATCTGTCATCACGTTGGACACAAAGTGGGTAGTGCTATATTTTGTGCGTTGGACAAGTAGTTAGTGAATAAACATACCTATTCTTAGGTCAATCTAGTTAGATTAAGGAACAATAAAATGAACATCCTTGCAGACCACCTTTAAGTTACATCAATAGAAAAGGAAAAATAGAAAACGTGTGTAAATATTTAAAGAGAAGATTGGTCAGTAAGCTTGCAGTGAGAGAAAATTAAAAATACCCAGAGCATCGCACCTGTGCTCGATTAATGAGCGATGACGAAACGCAAACAAAACGCTATGAAGCCATTTATATACAAGTTTATGTATGCAGGTGACGTGGAGGCCGACGTCAATCCGATACTGTTTAAGAGGGAGATTACATTGATCAGTCTGGCATCAGTCTGTATAGCAGTGCGAAGGGTCCATACAAGCGGATTCCCATAGGCGGCTTACCTTCTGGAAATACCGCCCACTGATTTGCTATGCAGATCATAACATTTTTGTAAAACTGCTTACCTTTGCTATAATTTAACCAGTTTCCCCATTTTCCAAACTGATGATCCCAAAGGAGATCACTCATTCTGGGATAAATTTTTTTTTTTCTTTAGCGGCCATCAATAATAATAATCTCTGTTCGCAAATTCATTACAAAGTTGTCGCCATACAAATAAATATTTCTACTCTTATCACCATTAAAATAAAATGTAATTCATTCCCGGCCGCCAACTTTTTTTTTATCCCAGACCGCCCTATAAAATGGGTGATCTCCTTTGTACCAGACTGTGAGGAATGGACTGATGCCAAACTGAACATGTAATCTCCCTCTTAGGGTTGAAAATATTTTATTTAGTTACAGCGTTTTTTGTTTTCAATAGAAATTAGATATTCTTTTTCAATAATTTAGGAGGAAAGGGAGCATTGTGTTTAAGTGAATGCAAAAATAAAAAATATGAGTTACGTTTATATGCTTGCTTGCTTATCACTTTAATAGTAGTAGGAGAGGGGTTTATACTAATAGAAAAATAATTCATCTACCTCTTCAACAGAAAACTGATAAAAGAAATCTAAGTCTTTAAAAAATGAAATTATCTGTAGCCTTTGCTGAAACATCATTTTGAATTACTTCAGTAGGTACTTATAAAGAAATGTTATTGTACTTATTTGTATGTAGGTACTTACTTATAAACCAATAGTTTGCATAATAATATCTGAATTCTATACGGTACCTATCTTGATAAAAATCTGATAGTAAAATCGGTAGATATTTATTCCGTAGTAATGCGTAGAGATAGAATAACACTTTTCTATTAGTTCGTACATTGTTTATGTTAGCATTGAATCGCGGAATTGCACGTAATCTATCACTAGATCTGTTTGCAGTAGTTGTTTTGCTGATCGTATTTTTGAGTAGTGCTATTTTATACAATGACAAATTGTCGAACGAAGAGTTTTGCTTGAGTTCGATGTTTCAAACAAAGTTTATAATAAATTGTAAAATCAAAATGTAGCAACATAAAAAACATAATGTTTTTAAAAATTATATGCAAAAATGTTACTCCTTTTTTAACCGACTTCAAAAAAAGGAGGAGGTTCTCAAGTCGACGGTATTTTTTTATGTATGTTTTAACATAACTTTGTCAATCTCAAACCGATTTTAAAAATTATTCTTTTGTTTGAAAGCATATAGTTACAGATTGGTCCCATTGTCATAAGATCACGATATGATGATGGGATCCTGGAGAAATCAAGGGAACTCTTCAAATATTATAGGCACACCTATAGCGATTTTGGTATTTTCTTAAGTAACTTGTGCATTTGCTTTCGAAAAGTACCATTTTGGTGAAGTGGAACTGATGATGAAGACCATAGATGATCACCGGAACTATTCAATAGGTACTAAACTAAGTATCTCACTGGTGCGATACGATTACTTTAACACGGTTGCTAGGCTATTTATGTTGTTCGTTATAATGCATATGGTGAAGTGGAGCTGATAGTGAAGTACCAGGAGAACTCCTCAAGAACTAACGCCCCTGCGTCGGGAAAACCAGTATTTTGTAAAGGTGATGAGCTATTCACATAAGACTATTGTAACTTAGATAATATCGTCGCTAAATATACCATACTTACACAAAAAAGTTAAATTAAAAAAAAATAACTTTGGGTCTACCGATGTTTTATCTACCTAGATAATATACTTACTGGATAAGATAATATAAATAAACTAAAGTCTCCCAAATACAGAAGGTACTTACTAAAAATAAAAAAATTGTTTAAAAAACAAAAAAACCGACTTCAAAAAACCTGCCTCTAAAAAAGTAAGAAATAATATACAAATCATTAGATACGCATTATCATTGTTATAATAAAACACGTCTATTAAAGTCGGGTGGGGCTGGAGTACATCTTCCTTTTTTTATTCTAAAAGCCCCACCCGACTTCAATTGACGTGTTTTATTATAACAATGATAATGCGTATCTAATGATTTGTATATTATTTCTTACTTTTTTTAGAGGCAGGTTTTTTGAAGTCGGTTTTTTTGTTTTTTAAACAATGTTTAATGTATTTTTTTTAACAATTTGTCGTTCAACAATAGTTGAAAACAATTTGTAAAAGTATCTAACGATTTAGAAATAAAAATTCGGTCGGTTTTTTTAATCTTTGTTCAATGGTAGATACTTCTTGCACTTTTTTTTTTTTAATTTATTTATCAAAAATAAAACATTACTTCCAATCTTACTTGCAATATGCGAAAGGAAAATTATTAAAATTGTATCATAATAAATATTTAATTAACTCAACGCCCGGAAAACGAGACACTATAGATTTTCTATTGTTGTCTGGTCGCTGGAGACCGCTCGGGCGTTGATGAATTTAAAGAACTGACAATGACTACAATTTGTTTCTAATAAACAAACTGTGTATTATATAAAACAAATAATAATAATAATTTCGTAAAAGTGACATGATAAAAAACCGACTTCAAAAAACCTGCCTCTAAAAAGCAAGAAGTAATACAAATCATTAGATACGCATTATCATTGTTATAATATAACACGTCTATTAAAGTCGGGTGGGGCTGGAGTACAGCTTCCTTTTTTTATTCTAAAAGCCCCACCCGGCTTCAATAGACGTGTTTTATTATAACAATGATAATGCGTATCTAATGATTTGTATATTATTTCTTGCTTTTTAAAGGCAGGTTTTTTGAAGACTTTTTTTGTTTTTTTTGTGTAAATACCTTCTGTATTAGGTAGAGTAGATATATTATTAGTAGATATATTATTTAGGTAGAAAAATCGGCTCAGCCAAACGTGAGATGATCGCGGAGAAACATACATTACGTACAAACTGAATACCTTCTTTTTTTGAAGTCGGTTAAAAAGACTACACAATGTATCCCTTTCCCAACAAAAAAAATTCGGTTCATAAATAACAAAGTCGTCAAGGTAGTTGATGCAAAATCATAGAATTTTCAGGATTATTTGAAAACTACTGAACCGTTTTGAAAAAAAAAAAATGGGACCATCTCGCAAAAAAACTCAATCGAACAAAACAAGAATCATCAAAATCGGTCCATAAATGTCAAAGATACGCGCGAACAACGATAAAAAAAATATACAACCGAATTGAGAACCTCCTCCTTTTGTTGAAGTCGGTTAAAAACATTAGGTACTTTTACATGGTAGGCTACATGGATTTGAGATAGGAAAATTTTCTCTCAGTTTCGTAATGTTAGCCTATATTATATTAACTAAGGCTAATTTCGTATTAATTATAATTTACTTGAGTGTTAATGAATAATATTCATTATTTTAGTATGATTGTATGTACGTTTAATTAGTCTGTATCAAGTCACTTTTATAAAATGTACAAACCTCGATGCAAAGAGATATGAAACCTCTTTGCAACAAATCTCAATGCAAAGAGATTATTTAACCGCCTTTGCATTTCATACGATCAGTTTATTTTTCTTAAACAAAAGAAGATCGATATTCAAAATATGGAATTGACATCCCGCCATTAATTAGCGGGTCGTACAAAAAGGCGAATGTAAAACAAACATGTTATTTGCGTAATTTTGTAATAAACAGCTAAAAGTTCAATTGCTCTCTTATTCAGCATTCCTTGCATTTTGAAGTTATCCCTACAGTAAGTAATTTAATCAAGGTTAAGTTTAATATTTCAACTACTTGGTTGTACTTACATACTGTACTTGGTATATAACAGCTACGTAGGAACACCTATAAACAAACTGTCACCGAAGTTATTATCCACTCAGGGAGCCTTTCACGCAGTGCCTACTTATCTCACTTATCTTAAGGTGCTTAAGCCTCCCGAATTCTCCCATGACTCTAAAATTTACGACCTGAGAGGTTTAAACGGACGCGGTCTTATCTACTTTATCAGGAGATATTGCGAGACGACTAACACAATAGTTGTCGATGCCACTAGCTGTGCGAGGGTCGTGAGATATGTTGTTGGTTGCTAGTGGTTACTTACAGAAATGCTAATGTACTTAGAAGCATCAATGGGTGATCTCTGATAACAGTTACTCACTGTGCTAGCGAGGCGCAGTCCGCTTGGCCGAGGTTAGTGCATTTATTCATATCACAATGCTTCCTTTCACACATTCGTAGGTATAGTGAAACAATCTTTAATCTATTTTCCTTTCTATTTAAATTTCAAGACTTCTAACAATTCAATGAAAACAGTAAATTAATTTCAATTGTTTCTTTTTAATTTTGAGTTAAGTTTCAAACTGTTTCGGTTTTAAAAATGCGCAATCACATTTCAGATAAAAATCAACGTGAAAATGTCGTTAGATGAATTCGTGAACTCACCAGCATGGCTTATAAAGGTATTATGAATATTATGATTGTTATTGTACATTACATAAGTGAAAATGGGGTGGTGGATGGTGTATCTGGTACGCGTCGATATCATCTTGCAGACGTATTACCTACGTTTGAGGTACAATATTTACGGTAGTTGGTCAGTAGGGCAGAGTATGAATAAAAAAGCAATTCTTGAATAATGTGTTTTGAGTTTTCGACCTATATGCATAAAATCAAAACAAAACCTTAAAAAATACTCGTACTTAGCTTTAGAAATAAACAGCTCTTAAAAGAAAGAAATCATATTCAAATCTGCATAGACTTAGGTAGGCATATTTTCTGATATTATAACATTTCATATTGCTAAATATTTGTTGCATAGGTATTACATGTTTAAAGTGTAAATTTTAAAAATATTTCGTTCTATTGAAGACTTTCACACAACTCCATTCACAAAAAAACATAGATTATATCGTTGCGGGTTCAAGGATATAATTAAACGTAATGGATGATAATTTACAATAACTCGTATAAGGTTGTTATAATTATGCTGCTCATGATATTCATAACTCTATTAGTTAAATTTTAATGATGTTGTGTAAAAGTTAAATAAGTTTGTTTCTTTACATACATATTTAACTTTTACTTAACAACTATTAATTATTTCACAAACACTTTTCGTAAAGCGTAGAGGTTATCGGTATGTTTTATCAGATTTCCCACAAGAATGGAAAAATTTGTGTCAAAGCAAATTAAGTAACAGTAGTAGAATATCTCATTTTTAATATTAATTAAATTTCAATTGAAAAGTTTTTTATTTCCTCGCATTTCTTGAGAAAAGCACTATACAAGCCTTGTTCTGGAAGCTAATTGCATTGCCTCGAATGATTAAAGCCCTCGCCTGCGGCTCGGGCTTCAAACCATCCTCGACAATGCAATCGCTAGCTTCCCGTTCACGGTTGTAATGTACTATTTCAATATTAATGCAAGTAAAGTAATGCAACACGCGTTCCAATTAGATAGATGGAATCTAGTATAATAAATAATGAATGTACTCTAGCTAGCTAGATGGAATCGTATTAAAATAATTATCAATTAAAAAAGTTGTTAATTGTTATAAAGACCATAAACGAGAATCGTTTCTTCTTATTTCTCGTTATCGTTTCTTCTATTTTTTTTTATTATCTTTATATTTTCAGTATAAACACAAAAGACCTTATATAATCTACAGAGAGCTAAACCATACCGAGATGTATTTGGCTACAACGCCATCTATTGATATGGTCTATGCAACTAGAAATCTATTGATGATGAATACAAAACCATACCGCGATGTACTCGGCTACAGCGCCATCTATTGATTAACTTAGCCGTGCCCTGCGGCATAGCCTGAGGCTTCGATCCCGAGGAATTTTGGGATGATATTATAGCCTATTTTTTCATCATGAATGTGGCTAACATACACAAACAAAATATAAATTTCTCATTGACATGTTTATAGCGGCCGCTCGCATTTGCGTAATATAATTTACTTTTTTTATTTTATTGTTTTTTTTTATAATTATATTATGGTCATGATATACCTTTTTGAAATCCTTATAATAAGCCCTTTAATTTGACACCCATATTGCAGTATTCTAAAAAAAAAATTTTTTTTTCACTACGTATAATAGCACCGTACAGCCGCCATGTTGGTTTTTTTATAACGCCACCTTCTTAAGAACACTTGGGCTGAAAAGACCAATCTAACGATATCTTAATCATAGAAATCTGTTCAGCCGTTTGAAAGATATGAGGTAATAAAGAATATTACATACAAACATACATACATACAAACATACATACATACAAACATACAAACATACTTACAAGATACGCGCGAAACACATAACCCTTTCTTTGCAGTCGGGTAAAAATGTTTCAAAATTAGGTAGAAAATTAATCATTATGATAGAAACTTCGATCATGTATAGATTATCGAAGGATAGAAAATAATAAAGTATTAACTTTTGGGGATAATCGATCGAATTTTACATTTTCGTCTGCCATATTCAATAATAACATTTTATTATTATAATATGCGAATATAAATTATAAATGTGTTCCATAAATGACGCACGTAGCGATAAACAGTCCCTTGTTTTGAATTCCTAATGTGCTCAAGTGTAAGGTATTGCGCACGCGCATATAAATCCAGTTATTTTCACATGCGCCCGTACGTTTTACGTGTTCGGCTAAACATTGCCAATTTTATTCAGTTACAATCAGTCGGTAGAGCATGTAAATATTTTCGACATGTGTGGTAGTTTTGGCATTGGTATTTTTGTACTTTAATAAATCATGAGTTATATTAAACTATTTGTATTTTTATGAGTTATTTAATTTATTCCCGGATAAAAAAATAAACTTTTTATTGTCCGATTATATGGTTAGTGTTAGTGGTTCATTTCACAATAATACAAAGGTATTTCAGACACATCATGAAAATGGCAGTAAAATGTGACAAAAACCAAACAACCAATTAGAGAAGGTATGATTAAATAGAAAAAATTCGCGACATACATAAAATTATGTTCAATACTAATTATATAGCCATGCCATTAATTGATTTTACTTTTAGTTTTTGTTTGTTCCTTTAGCAATTGTAGTAACCAAGTTGTTTTGCGGTGTGTACCCACACTATTGTTTAAAAAAATTTAATGTGTTAAATGTGTATAAGGTGGGTACTCCTACCCTTGCTGCTTTTATATTTCAATTGTAAGCTACCTACGTAATAATTATGTAATGTATGGTTGTGCAAATAAATCATTCATTCATTCGTTGGAGAAAAAATATTTTCGCATTATAGTTACGTAAACTTGTAATAAAATCTCTTTAGCTATGCCATTTGTATCTGGCTGGTTTTAGTATCATTAAAAAGTTTAAAAAACAAGATGATATCGATTTTCATTTGTTTTTCTTACTGTCAAGATGAGTGAATCTAATGAAGGAATTCGAAACATTTCAAAATTTCGGTTCAAAGATCTTTATTTCTCATTCCGACAATCGTCACTTACATAAGAATAATACTATCAAAATTACATTAATTTGTCTCGAGGTGTGGGTAGAATTAAAAGTATTATTTGTTCCGTCATCGATATCCGGAATCCATATTGAGTTTAGCCTTCCGTTTTTCTTGCGTTTCCGTCTAGTCTTACCCTCTTTCCGCTAGGAGCGCCACCTGTTTCCGTATCCTGTTGTCGTATTTCCGGCAAATGGGCGCCTTGTTTGCGGCCATTTATTTCATCATTATAGCGTCGTTTTTCGTAGCGTTCACACGTCTAAGAAATATTACGGGAAATTTCCCTACTTTAAATTAAGTTATTTTGCCCTCTTTTTCGCGATTAAAAGTAAAAAAGTGCAATCGTCGAGTAAAAGCAAATTAAGTAAAAGCAGTGCGTCGCAGTTATCAAGTTCAAACTTCGGAGACGGTAAGCTGGTAAGCTTGTAGCAGTTGGGGCCGGCCCGCGGCCTAGAATGCGGGCCATGTCATGTAAGTGATTTAAAATCTGTGTTTTATCGTAACAAGTGAGTTTTTATTACTGCCTTGATTACACACCCATAGTTAATCAGTGTAATATATATCCCACTCGACATTACGCAGAGGTTAGAAAATAGCGATTCTGTTGATGTATTCATTTTTGACCACTATTTGTGCCACGAGTACGGAGTATTCTGGTGTGTATCGTGGAAGCAAGGATCCTAATCCAAAGTTGATTCGACGTTAGTAGTACGTCGTTTTAATACGGGCGGTGACATTCTATCTAATTTGTTGCCGATGTGAAAAAGAAATATTTATAAACCCTAACTTTATTATTTATTATTTTTAAATTAATAACGAGATATTATAGAGATTTACGAGTAGTCTCTTAATAACAATGATTTATGGTTATAACTCTCCTTTACTGTGCAGTAATTGCTATTGCCAGTTACATATGTGTAACGCTTATTTAAATATGATCATTCTTAATCATATTCTTGATTAGTCGCGTGAAAAGATACTGAGTTGACACCAATACCAGTTATTTTAAACAGCATGTTTTTATGAAAGTGATCGACAATAATTTACAAATAGCATCATCATCATCATATCAGCCGCACGACACCCACTGCTGGGTATAGGCCTCCCCTAATAAATAGCATGCGGCACATAAATCAGATTAGTTAACGCTGCGATCTCCATCCAGGCTGCCAAGCATGGATATTATAGCGACATCCTCGCGCGGAACAAGTTTTTGTCCTGCGGTGGAATATAGGAGGGTTGTAATGATAAATAAAATAAAATAAAAAAATCTATTTATTTGCAAAAACACTTTTACATTGCAATATTGATCTGCTCTCATATGAGGTCAGCCTGTGTTATAAAACTTCTAAAAGATAATGTAACGATGATGATAACGTAGTTATTCCTTGAATTTTTTTATGAATATTTAAGTGCCGGGTTGCCTTTTCTGCTTCGTGCAGAAGTATTATTTGATGCTTATCGCTTTCAATAGTCAATTCTAATTCTGATACTTAGTCGAGGCATCCTTAGCATTCTCAGCTCTAGTAGTGGTCTTAGATGGAAGGTTCCTGCCTACAACAAACTGAAAGAAAAACCCTTTCATTCCATGGCTACTAAAGCAAAGGTAAGACCAATCAATTCAAAAGAAACAGGATTTTTTTTTTTAACAGAAACTAAAGCAGTTGAGGACAGGACGATCTGCTACCGCTCCTCAGCAAGATGTCGAAATTGTCGTGGTTGATTTGACGACCGTTCAAGGTTAATCTAAGGTCTTTCGCAACAACGACTTTTAGCTACTATTACATCTGACTGCATGGTGTATTAAACATATCCGCAAACTCTGAAGATAAATGACATGATCAACACTGTGTAATCGAGGGGACGGTTCCGTCATCCAACCTCCTGTCAACTCTTTTCCTGATTTCGAGGTTGGACGGATCGTTTCAATCAATTATTATCAGTTTGATAAGACTGAACGGGTTTGTATGTAAGAAAGTTTTAACTATCCAGTTACTTCACTTTCATTTATCTTTATTACTTGCCTTAGTCCTGCAATTGGACGGTATACAATTCAGTTACATTTGAGCGATGCTTATGTTCTATTGCTAATAGCTCAACAGCGCCGCCGTCCACTCTGGTCAAGCTACTGATACACCTTACCAGACAAACTTGCTTTTCGGGCTGTCTGCAACACCAGGTAATCTTACATCAGTCACCAACTTGGTCACAAAACCCCTCTCGAACCTCGACATTCGCTGCTTCATCTACCTGGCTGATTTTCTACTGGCTAAACGGTCGTACAAGTGGCTGCAACAACAGGTCAGAAATACTGTCACCTTATTACGACTGGGATAGACGGTCTCAACTTTGAGAAATCTGTTCTGGTTCCGACGTAACGTCTGGAGTTTCTAGTCGTTACCTGGGACACACGAGGCAACTCAAGTCCCTGTCGGAACCGTAGTGCCACACGCGCCGCAGTGCACTTACAGAACAGAGAGGCAGTTGGTCCCTCAGACAGGCCCAGCTCCTAATGGGGAGACTCAACTTTGCCTCGTCCGTCATTCCGAGGGAAAGGCACGGCATTCGGACACTGCAATATTTCAGCCGTCAGCTGCCTAAATCTCAACAACTATACTTACACATTCATTTCCGGAACCAGTCTTGCCGAAATGAATTCGTAGGTGATGATGGCATCGAGTTCAACACCACTGCACAAGTGAACACGAAGTCCATCGTGCTCACAACGGACGGATCCGACGTGGAGCACAACTAGGACAGAAGTCCGTATCAGGTCAGTCGTCCACGAAACAACGGAACTGGCACCTCTACTGCAAGGAGCTAGCTGCGATACATCTGTCCAACAGCATCCTAGGTATCGTGCCATACTCCTACAGACAGGTAACTGTACTATCATTGCTTAATGTAGAATGAGGGCCACAAAAGTTTTACAACCAACCAGACAGCTGCCCGATTGCCCAGACAACCCTGTTCGATTATCTAAACGTAACTTTGATAACTTAGTACTTTGCCGGGCGATACTATGAACAAGTAGTTGTACTGTCACACTAAACCGATCCAGAGCGACTCCTGTTACCGCTGGCAGGCAGTGCTTTAGCGCCAGAGGAAGCCAGTGGTCCAACAAGTGGTCCTGTTTGCTTCAAAACCATCACACGTCGTGTCGCAATTCGTATCGATATATCCACGAGACCACGATATTACATTTCATAATGCATTTCTCTGTCGCTAGGACTACCTACCTACAGCTTTCATATAGTTCCTAGCGCCCAACCTAAGTACCCTAAGGCTAAATCACCTCGACTCGGCTCGTGGCCTTATCGCCTCAACTCGGCTCGTGGTCTCAACGCCTCAACTCTGCTCGCGACCTTTTGTAACGCCTAGATGGGACAAAGTTTTTCGGTTGATGGACCGAAAGCAGAAGCCGTTCAGATGCCACGTCAGATTCAGAACCCGCCACAAGAGACAAAATCAAAATCCGGCAAATATTCGCAACGTGTTCTCGAGACAATTCTATTTTAGCAAGTAAAGTCACTGTTCACGGCAATCGGAAGCAGTCGACCATTCAAACATACCTATATGCATCTACCTACATGGAGCAAGGGAAAAAGATATGTATACCTAATTCATTAATTTTAATCTGAACCTGGCTTGTTTCTGTAGCTCAACAGCACCGCTCAGCAGCACCTCAGCTTTCAGGGTGAGTCACACTTTACCAGATGACATGGCTGCCTTGCGGCCTGTCTGCAGCGCCCTGTATTTCCGCATCAGTCACCAAGTGATTCGCGGAACACCTCAGTTCTCACCTCAACCTTAACGTTTGCTTGCGCAGTGTGCCTGGACGATTTCTACTATTGGTTGCAACAGTAGGTCAGGAATAAAGTCACTTTACTACTACGACTAGGATGGACAGTCTCAATTTCGAGAAATCTGTTCTGGTCCCGACGTAACGTCTTGAGTTTCTAGGCGTTACCTGGGACACACGAGGCAACTCAAGTCCCTGTCGGAACCGTAGTGCCACACGCGCCGCAGTGCACTTACAGAACAGAGAGGCAGTTGGTCCCTCAGACAGACCCAGCGCCTAATGAGGAGACTCGACTTTGCCTCGTCCGTCATCCCAAGGGATATGCACCGCTGTCGGACACTGCAATGCTTCAACCGACTAATTGGTGAGTAAATATGGCTTCGAGTTCACCACCGCTGCACAAGCACTCCACGTGCTGTGAGTAAAGATGGCTTCGAGTTTACCACCGCTGCACAAGCACTCGACGTGTTCGCCACAGATCGAATATCGTCTAAGGAGCACAACTAGGACAGACAGACGTCCTTATCAGGTATTATCTCTCCCTATTGTAGGCTGTTCTTCGAGGAGGCTAGAATGGAGGCGTCACCTGGATCTGTTCGGTCAGCGGTTTCTTCATTGAGAAAACTTTTTATAGATCAAATTCTTGCCAATGGAAACTGGTGACAAGAACAGTAATTTTAGTAATATTACCAAAATGCAATTTTATTTGCAATTATTTAACAAATTCTGTCGAATAAGAATAATGCAGTTCTGAATTTACCTAACATGTTACAAAATTGTTAAGTTGGATTTGATTTTATTTCAAAGCGAATATACGCAAATTTGTTGTCTGTTTTTATCATGCCCTGTTTCTACTCAGGGTCACACTTCGTTTACTTTAATACTACACATTATAGCATCACATTGTATTTGTATACCAGGAGAAACCAAACACATCACTCAATATGGATTCCGGATATCGATGACGGAACAAATAATAGAGAGTTTTACCTACCAATAAAACTTACCTATTATTTTTCCTGAGATATCCGGAATCCAAGTAATTCCTACCTGGTATTAAGACGTATAATGATGAAATAAATGGCCGCAAACAAGGCGCCCATTTGCCGGAAATACGACAACAGGATACGGAAACAGGTGGCGCTCCTAGCGGAAAGAGGGTAAGACTAGACGGAAACGCAAGAAAAACGGAAGGCTAAACTCAATATGGATTCCGGATATCTCAGGAAAAATAATAGGTAAGTTTTATTGGTAGGTAAAACTCTCTATTGCTACAGCTACACTCACCGCATAGTACTGCATACAAGTTGCGTTCTCGTCTACACAAGGCGGTGCCGGTGGTCCAAGTAACAAAACAATAAGTAGGTATGTTATACATCACTGACTAAGATGAATTGCTTTAATCTTTTTTTGAAAATGTTAAGCGAGCTCGCATCTTTTATGTCTTTTGGGAGTGAATTATATGCCTGTACTCCTGCAAAATTTAAATTATTTTTACCGTAATTAGTTCGCACACATGGCAATACTAAATGGTTCTTTCGACGAGTGGCGTATTTGTGTGTTTTTGTTTTTAATGTAATATTTGAGTGAATTTTGCTGTTGATTATTTTGTGTATGAGTACACATGTACTGTATTTATGCAGTTGTTTTAAATTCATAATTTTGGTTTCTTTGTATATAATTTTACTAGGTGTTAGATAGTCATAATGATATAATATTTTAATTATTTTGTTTTGTAGTGTTTGTATAGTTTTTATGTTCGTTTTACTCGCAACTCCCCATATTTCAATAAGATAAAGTAGATGGGGTTTCACCAAACTATTGTAGATTAACAAACGAGCCCCTTTTGGGATACATCGCGCTATACGGTACAGAGATCCCACTAACGCTGATAGTTTGTTTTTAATGTGACTTATATGTGCACTCCATGTTAAATTACTATCGAGTATAAGCCCAAGATATTTTTCATGAGTCTTTTTCTGCAATGTTTCACCCTTGATATTTAAGGTTATGTGCTGGGAGATTTTTTTGTTTTTTGCACTAAATATAATATATGATGTCTTTGAGGCGTTTATTGTGAGGAGATTGTACTGAAACCATCTATTCTATATAGCGAATTTAAGTCCTCTTGAGCATTGCTGAGAATTTCGTTTACATTATGCCCAAAATAAAATACACAAGTGTCATCAGCATAGAGAGAGAGATGACCTTTTAGAGACAGTTGGTGGATATTGTTTACGTAAATAAGGAAAAGCAAAGGTCCAAGAATGGAGCCTTGTGGTACACCGCATGTAAGATGTTTGGGTTCACTCGTGACCTCTCCAATTTTCACCAGTTGATATCTATTTGTTAAGTATGATTCTAACATTTTGAATGCTGTTCCAGTGATGCCAATGTTTTGGATTTTCTTTAATAATAAGGAGTGACTAACCGTGTCGAATGCCTTTTTTAAATCAATGAACAATCCAAGAACAATTTGTTTTTTGTCTATTTTTGTTCTTATTGTAGTTAACAAGTCAGCAGCAGCGCTGAGTGTAGAAGACTTAGGCCGAAATCCATACTGTCTTTCAAATAAAAATTTAATATTTGTTAAGTATTCCTCTATTCTTTTATATATTATTTTTTCTAATATTTTTGATAGTACTGGCAATACCGAGATAGGTCGGTAGTTCCCAGAATCTGATTTAACTCCAGATTTATAAATTGGTGTGACTTTGGCAATTTTTAAACTATCTGGAAACACTCCATTCGCTAATAGTTGGTTTAAGCATTGAGTTAAATTTTCGATTATCAAGTTTTTGATACATTTTAAGGCCTTTGTGCTAATGCAATCAATACCTGTACTTGTGTTGGGGTCTAGTCCATCTATTATTTTTGAAACTTCATCAATAGAACACGGAGATAAAAACGAAAGTTCATTGTGTTCAGTATTGGGGTGGGGTTTTGTCACTGTGTATGTGTGATTGTTGTGAAATTGTACTGGTATTTTGTTAGCTAGTTGAGTCCCTATATTTGCGAAGAAGTTATTAAAATTTTCACAGATTTGTGCATGATCAGAAACAAACTGTCCATTTTCATCTAATAATTTTGGAGGAGTGCAGTTAACAGTAATTTTGTTGTTTGAAAGATTATTAATAAGTTTCCACATATTTTTAGGTTTTTTCGTACACTTTATGAATTGTCCATAATAATAGCTGTCCTTGGTGTTTTTTATTGTTTGTGCCACATGTTCCCTTTTGAATTTTACTACAAAAAAAGTAAAAGTGCAACGCACGCAAGCCGCGAAAAAATATTGTGTCGGATTTGTCTATGATAAATCTCATTTTTAATATTAATTAAATTTAATTAAGTTTCAATTGAAAAGTTTTTTATTTCCTCGCATTTCTTGAGAAAAGCACTATACATACAAGCCTTGTTCTGGAAGCTACTTGCATTGCCTCGAGGACCTAGTGCAGTTCTTTTTCAATCCGGAAATCTTACGTTAGTATCATGTTAGTATTGCTTTCTCTATGTCCGGAAATTTTAATGTCAAAGATGCACGTCGCTCTGTTCGCCCTGTTACCGATAAAATGGATGCCAGAGCCAGATCGGCATATCGGTAGTTACGACCTTAGAGCATTAAACCAAGAATGCTCTAACTAAGGTTACGACATAGCTGAAGAACTGGGAATTGATATTGAAACCGTGCAATCCCATCGAGTTTAGGTTGGTTTGAATCGTCTCGACGAGTACTTTGTTGGGAAATAGTTTGAGGGTCTGATGATGGAGCCGGAAGAAGGACACCGAAACTCTTTAATAAAACCACGCTACCCCATCGAGTTTGGGCTCGTTTGAATCGTCTTGACGAGTACTTTGTTGGGAAATAGTGTCCGAGGATCTGATTATAGAGCCGGAAGAAGGCCATAGGAACTCTATAGTAAAACCATGCAACCCCATCGAGTTTGGGCTCGTTTGAATCGTCTTAACGAGTACTTTGTTGGGAAATAGTTTCCAGGGTATGTGGATGGAGCCGGAAGAAGGACACGGGAACTCTTTAATAAAATCACGCTACCCCCATCGAGTTTGGGCTCGTTTGAATCGTCTTGTCGAGTACTTTGTTGGAAAATAGCTTTCAGGGTCTGATGATGGAGCCGGACTCCATCTACTCTCCTCTATCTACCATATTCGGCTTTGTAAGGCCTATTTACCAAGCAGAATTTTCTTACAACAGAATGCTCATCTGTGTATACAAAATAAATACTTAGCCGTTTTAGCAGAAATCTTTGTTGTTGTTTTGATAACATATGAGTTATTCAATAAAAGTGAAAACACGTAATTCTGACTACTAAACTACTAAAATCTATCTAGATTTTAGTAGTTTAGTATATCTATCGAAATAAAATTATAGTCAAACAATGTTTGCCAATGCGAGTGTTACAATTTAGGTCCACAACTTGATATGTTATTGTTATTTTCGTTTTAAACCTATTTTCCTAGAAATTATATTATGAGTAATTTCGCACGATCACAATGTGTTTGGTAACTTTAGAACTGTTAATCTGGTAATATGATGTTGAATTGTCTATATGTTTTGTCATATTACGTATTTCATCATCATCAACATATCAGCCGCACGACACCCACCCAAGGATCTCCACGACGATCGGTCCTGCGCTGCCCGCGTCCATTACGTACACATTACTTATAGCCAACTTTTTTGCAACTTATAATTAATTGTACTTTTTGATTTGTATCAACATATGTAGGTAATCTTGTAGTGTGGTGTGTTATCAGTGGCATTGAGATCAGTGATCTCTGCGTCACAGTGTGCGATCTGACTGCCACTCTGAGTCATAACGCACGTGTGCACTTACTTTGAAATATTTTGACTACATTTCTTTTTACTATAATTATAACCTTTTTTGGGTACGTATCAGAATGTCTAAACTTAAAATGGCAAAGTTCAAAATGTCAAAAATCAAAATTCAAATGGTTTAAAATGTCGAAAATCATTATGTTTAACTTCAAAATAGCAAAATTTAAAGTATCAAACGTATCAAATACTTGACGAGTTGAAATATCAATGGTAATTGAGTCTAAAGTTCACAATGATTTATTTGAATTGGGTTGGATCTTAAAACGAATCGCTTTCTTTGAGTTTAATTGAGTCTGTGGAGGTCTTTGGGCTTCGCCTGAAATGCTTTATAGCAAATTTAGCTGCCGGAAATGAGCCTAAACTAGTCTACTGGGACTTAGAAACCGTAGACCATAGGTCTCGAGATAGGTGCGAGGAGCGTAGCGACGGCATGTTAGGTTGACATGAACCCAGCGCGCGAGCCGAGCGAGCGAAGTGAGCGTGCCGCGGCAGCGGCCGGCGAAGCGCCAGAAAAAAATCTATTTCAAACTCAATTGGTGGATTTTGTTCGGCGGCTACAGAATCAGTGACTGGCACCGGCTACCGAATCAGGGAGCGGCGTGGCTATGGTGATGTGCGGCGGAGACACAGAGGTTAACACGCAATTATTTTACCTAATTAATTAGGTACCTAAATGAAAGAAAGGCATAAGTAAATTCTTTACGTCTTTATATGTATTTTGACTATTAGACATTTTAAGTTTTGATCATTTGAACTTGGACATTTTTAGTTTGGACTATCTGACCGCTTGACATTTCCGTTTTTGACATTTTGAACTTTCGACATTTTAATCGTTAGACATTCAAATTTTTGACATTTTGAACTTTGCCATTTTAAGTTTAGACATTCTAACTTTAGACATTCTGATACGTACCCCCTTTTTTATTTATAAAGGGAAACAAACGGCCATTGTAACATTGTACAATGTTAAACGGATCCAAAAAAGTCCTATAGTTTCATTAAAAGTATACAAAAAAGTAGTTAGTAACAAACTTAATGTTGTATAGCAGTGTTTAGTAACACTGTGTGAAAAATTTGAAAGAAAGTGAGAAAGAAAAGTCAGCTCGTGCGGCGACTACTAAATAATTATTATTTTAATGACTAAAAGAGTAAAATAATAGACGTGTGAATCCTCCTTTGTCGGTAACAGTGCTTTGTGAGTAAATGACGGTAGCAAATACTTTAACTTTCGGTTTTTCTTGTTGTGAATGAAAGTGTTAGGTAAATAATACAATCATAAGTTTTTATGTCAATCTTCAGTAGTTTGACTATAGAGTCACCGGTGATTAACATTAATTATTTTCTAGATCTCTAGCAATTCTGTAAATCCATTTTTCTGTTTTCATTTTATTTATCAATTCAAGTCAGTTTTTCCCATGAACTCAAGTTACAGGCACAAGGTGTGGAAAGCTTGTTCGCTTATTCGTGTTGGTATGCTAATTAATTTAAGTATTACCCACTCAAGCCAAATTATTTCTTAATTCTTCTTCTAGTCTTGGGTTATATCTACGTATGGTGATTATATACACCGTTAATTTTTAAGTATATCTAAAAATGAAATGGGGATTTCAGACCACGTGAATGAACAACTTTTACTATGGGGCCAACCACGGAATCTCGAAAAAAAATCTGCTGTTCCATACATTATAGTCGAGTCGATGTTGTACTTTTCTATGGAGCAGCAGATTTGTTTTTCGAGATTCCGTGGTTGGCCCCATAGTAAAAGTTGTTCATTTACGTGGTCTGATATCCCCATTTAATTTTTAGATATACTTAAAAATTAACGGTGTAATTATATACATATATTTTTTAGTTACTTACCTTTTATAGTTTTTTCACTAACTTTTGAGAAAATATTTTGCGCGGTATATGCAACGCATTTTCCTTAATTCAATAAAAACTCCTATAACGTAAAAAACCCCTTACCTTGGAATCTTTGAAAAGTTGACTTTTTTACTTTCTTGACTGTTCTTATCTTTTAGTGTAGTAACAACAGAGTTCTGTATATTGTCGTCCAGGTGTCGGGGGCGCAGCGCGGGCGCGAGCGGCATGCGGCCCCGGCGGCAGACGCCCATGGAGGTCGGCTAGCGGCGCGCGCGCACCCCCCGCGCCCGCGCGCCCCGCCCCGCCCCGCCGACGCCATGGACCCCGCCGATGTGCCGCGACACCGACCCCTCGCTTTCGATAAGGTAAACTTTGAAAAACTTTTCACTTTCTCTGAATGCGTTCCCTGAATAGAAAAGAAAACATCTGGAATTTTTTATGAACCTGAATTCAAATATCAAACACGGGAATAGTAAAAAAATCTATTAGATTTTCTGTAGTAAGTAGTAGGTGTTTTTCATAGCTCAAAAAGACATTAACTCTAGCAAAACCATATTCGTATTTACAGTAATAAACTTTCCTAGTAATGGTTTCTTTCCTTTATTTAGCGAGCCCCAAAGCCGATTTCGTGCCAACCACAATCATGGCACGGAATATTTCATCATCGTAATACAAAATCGCATGATAAAAGTGCTGATTCGCTAACAACCGCCGCCTAACGTAAGCGAATCGTGCTCCAAAGTAATTACACAATTTTTGTTAGATCACACGCGAACATTGCGGTACAATTTGATAAGCACATTACATCGTTGATGATGATCCTCAGAAATATATAGTTAGAAAAAAATGACGATCGATTCGTTCGAATGCATTTTAGTTACAACAAAAAGTGTCTACGATTTTGTTCGCAATTTGAAACTCTGGTTTCTTTTATTCAGTGATTTTTTGTATGTTTTTTTCTGCAATTAGACATCAACGATTGCAAATATGCCCGGTAAAAGTAACGATTCCATTTAGAGGTGTTTGATGTTTGTGGAAACATCATGAGAGACTTGAAGGTGTATTTGCATCTCTTGTCCAACAGTAAGGTCGTCCGTTAACAAGTTGAAGTGATTTTAATGATCTTTTTTTAAACATCTGATTTTACGAAAAGTAAATATTCCAATAAAACATTGTCGACTGGAGGTGAAATAAAAAGGCAATAAGAAGAAAAAGCCAAATAAGTACCAGCTTAAAAATTGACACTGTATATAGGTAAAAACCAACACGAAACGATGTTCTATGCAGTGGTTACGTCCTTTCAATTTATTTTTAACACGGCTACGCTGGCAGTGAAAATCAATAGGGCCGCAGCGGACAGGTTGCTGCTAGCATCCGCCACTAAATTGGGATTTTCTCGTAAATTTTTAAGGTGTCCAAGCACGCGTCGGTATGCCAACCATTACTAGGGTTGTCGACTGGGTTACATCAAGTATTTTAACGAAAAAAATTGTAGATGGGCAGTATGGGCACATCATTTTATGAAACACATTTTGTATTTCTTCTGCTACTTGTCAATGAAACGCTGTGAAAATAAAAAATATTTTAGTTTTAATTCGCTCTGTTTTTATGATTTTTTTATTAAATTTGTATAGGTAAGTATGTTATATTTTAGGTTACTTAATATAACTGAAAAAATATTAGAAAATGTCGACCCACCCGTAGCAGCTCAGACCACCCGTAGCAGGGACTATGTTATATTTTTTAATATTTCAAACATTTTAAAATGGTTTTTCAAAGTCAAAGTCAAATAAGCTTTATACAAATAAACTTAATTATTAATTACTTTTGAATAGTCTATATTTTGCTACCACCCGTTCCAGACTTTTTTAACTGACAAGAAAAACGGGCTCAAGAAACTTATCAGCTGAAACAGCCATAAGTAACGATATTTACAAACTTGAATATATTGTTACCAGATAATTATTTTAGTTTATTGTGTGATCATAATTGGCTTGCTATTTATGTATACTTTCTAGATGAAAATATATAGAGGAACTCTAGTTTTACGAATATAGTACGATTAGCAGCCCTAGTCGTTACTCCTAAAGGATTTCATCCTGCGTGCCTCAACGCAAACCTATTACTATTTTATTAAACACTTTATGTACGGATTCGTTCTCTGGTTACGTCACTTAGTTAGATGAAAGCGAATAGTATTCAGTAGGTCTTCGCAACACACCTTATTTAACTGTTAAAATTGGCTGTAAGAGTTTAAAAAAATTGAAGAGTTTCATCTATGAATATATTATGTTAAAAGCTTTTATTATATGTATAAGCTGCTTTATTTTTTACTACCTATCATAATGATATAAATTTACGAATGTAGCTATTGTAATAAATTTCGCTGAAAGTTGACAACAAACTTTGTTAGGTTGCGTGCAGCGCTTTATCAATAGCTTTTTTTGCAATTTTCATGGTTAAAAGTTATTTCATGGGTAAAAAGTTAAAATTTAGGTATTCCATTGTATATAGTACTATAGTATTTTCTATTTACTTTTTATACGTTCAAACGTAATCATTCCCTTAAATAACTGTTTGGTTTAGATTTTTATAATTAAGACGGTAGAACTTAATCTATTCCGTGATCAAGTGAAGTTTTGGCGCATTTTTTGAGATCGTAGTCACAGGAAAATATTCTATAGGTATACTTACGTCACAAAATTACTAATTTACAAGTACCTATATACGATACGTAACAAGTGTTTAGTTTAAATCGTTCTATTAATGTTTCGTTTTTCTGATTGATTGCTCGACGTTGAAAAACAATGTGACAAATGACAATTTCCGTCCTTAAATAAATAGCCTTGAAGTAATTCGTGCCCCTGGTCACCGCTCCTGACCTGTGTCTCACTTAAATAGCCAATTGTGAGTTCAATGGCTCCCCACTAACAACAATTAAAGAAAGGAAGGAACGAACAAACGTCGCCGGGGCATAGTTAATTATACGTGGCGATGTCTTTGATTCTCGAGACATATTGCCTATTATGTCTGTGAGTATCGCTACACCCTTTGTCGCAGTGGAACCGACACAATACCTAGGGGTTGAACAATAACAGTACGCTTTTGATTCCGAGAACGATGATTTATTCATTGTTGCAAGTTTTCAGTCCCACAAACAGCACAGATTAAGCTAGAGCCTGGCGGAATATTTTTCCTAGGCTATAGAGAACATAAATTTATCATACTGTGTGCTTTTTGGAGGCTTGCCAACGGAGGGTGAGATAAAAAGAGGGATGGTCGTACGTGGCCCGATGTTTTCTATTGTGTCGTTGTCATCAATGTAGATGAGTTTGGGATGAGTCAGATTTTACACTGACATATTGTAAAATTGAAAATTGAGAGACATTTCTTTTCGCTTCCATCTGGCCTGATGATTTAATTGAGATTGCATAATTGATAAAAAACCTTTACGCGTGATAGTTATAAGGAGATTCTCTTAATCATTCCAGCTCGGTACATCTTCGTGCGATCGCCGTGAAACGGCTTCTCGCATTTCGTACCGTACACAAACTGAGTTTCACCACTCGCCTCTAATACCAGATTCAATATTCGGATGTTCAAAACAAACAATCTTTAGATGTAATGAATTGTGGGGTGCGGGGTGCGGTGGCGGCGGGTCGGCGCGATCGATCGCTCCCGTGACGTCACCGCCTTAGCCTTCGCCCTTAGCCGCCCGGCCGCCGCTGGGACTCAATCTAAGACTGCTCTGAACAATACGAAACGCTCTCGTGAATTTCATGACATTGAGAATGGAAAAACAGTTTTCTAGCCAAGCTGTTTATTGTGAGCCTCACTTTAAATCAAAAAAAATACTTAAGTACACACTTATTTGCATCCAAGAATCTTAAAATTCTTGCTTGCATCCCATATTTATGATCTACTGTAAGTATTTAGGTACTAACTAAAAAATTTAAATATGGACCTCAGTGTAATAAAGAAAATACGGTCTTCGATTTTCGCTGAAAACCCCTATTTTTTATTTTAATATTTGGCTTAACATTTTTTAACTAGACGAATCCGAGTCGTACGCTGACGAGTTTGTCATGTGTTTGAAAGTAAACAAAAATTTTGGTTTCGTTCTTATTATTAAATTACTTGCCAAATTTCATACTTCTAGCAGTTCTAGGTCAACGGGAAGTACCCTATGAATTTTGATTCCCTTGAGTGTCGAAATTATGTGTTTTTGCGGCATAAACGGCCGTAACGTTTTCAAAAGGTTTTTAACGTAAACTTAGAAGTTTGATTTTTATCACAGCTTCAAGTTACTGTAGACTTAAGTAGTTATATGGTTTAATTTCAACTTGATACCTCCACGCGTTCCCGAGATAAAGGGTCTGGTGATCTTGTCAGACAGACAGACAGACGGACAACAAAGTGATCCTGAAGGGTTCCGTTTTTCCTTTTGAGGTACGGAACCCTAAAACATATTTTTATTTGATATAACAAAAATATTGCGACGTGCCAAATTTTATGATTCTGGGATAACAGGAAATACGGGACTTATCTGTCCGAGGTCAAAAATGAACGGATCTAAGTAACTTGATATACATACAAGCGTTCCTAAAAAAATGTGTAGACAAACAGACATATATACTTATTATACACTATAGCTTCCGCCCGCGACTTCGTCCGCGTGGACATTCGGAAAATCCCTAGGGAACCCTTGACCGGGATAAAAAGTATCCTATGTTTAAATTTAGGCTTTAAATTATCTATGAGTCAAATATCGTCCAAATCTGTTCAGCTGTTTTTGCATGATTGAGGAACAAACATCCAAACTCACAAACTTTAACATTTATAATATGAGTAGGATTAAAAAGATACTTTTAAATATATGTTAGTATATTCTCGCTATAGCATAAAGTCTTGCTTTCCAGTGTGGTTTTTATGCCTTTCCTCATAGGAAGTAATTAAGTACCCACCCGCCACGAACTGGAAATTTGCCAAGCGAAATTCAAGTAAAATCTTAAATTGAAATAGAAATTTTAATGCAACTTGGCACCAACTTCGGCCATAGCTCATTTGTAGGAAAAAATAAGGAAGAAAAATAACAGAAAATGAAATTAGTTTTACTTAACTAGGTACTTAAAAAAAATATTTTAGTTTTACAAAATTGCTAAAAAGTTAGCTCTCCATTTTCATTTTCCATTTAAATTTTACAAAATCGCTAAAAAGTAAGCTTTACTTTAGAAAATTCTCAACAAATTGTGTTACTTTCTCAAACAATCCTGCTGAAAAACTGATACGAGATTAAAGCGTTTTTTGGAGACTATTTCTAAGTTCAGACAAAGCAATAGCATGGAAAATTTTCTCCCACAATTTTCTACAACTATTTTCTCTAAAATTATGGCTTAAATAATAACTATACGCTAGCAAATCACTGTAAGAATCCGAAACTAACAAGTACTGGGAAAATGTACATACGTACAAAGACTGTTTTACTCTGAGTTAGCTGAAATTCCCGAATCCAGTTTTCATTTCTAAAAAATTCAAAGTATTAAAAAAAAAATACAATCTATATAGATCTTATTTCGAACAAAGCGATGATGGCGGCTTCTATCGTAAATGACGATGTCGATGCCCACTCGACCGCTCTCGAACAGATTCTGAAGGGGCGCCACTGCACCGTTTGTCCTCTCGTCTGAGGGCCCTCGGCAGAAACATCTGCGAGGTCAGCCATCTTGAGAGATGGCTGGATGACGTTGTCATTAGATTTGTCGTCCTCGAAAGATTTATGACGACATTAACGATAGAGTAGAGTAGGAACAGTTGAGGATTTTGAAGATATGTTTCTCAACAAAGCGCTTGGTAGGGGTTAGGTAATCTAGGTATAGGTACATAGTCCCGTGAAATGTATTTTCTGTACTAAACAGTCATGTTACTATGTGTTAACAATAATTAGAACGATAAACAATATCCTAAAGGCACTCCGTTAATTTTAAACGTTTAGTAATAGCACATTGGAATCCTAAAATCTAGAAAATGATTGTTATAATTTCCAAATCTGTACCCGTAGCACGAACGGCTATCGAAAAAAATAACGCGCGTAAAATCATTCGATAGATACATTTTGTATTGGAAATTTGTACAGCGCAATCTATCGCCGATAAGCGAAATGAAATTTTCCATAGAGAATTGTCTATCGAGTAATTTTACGCGCGTTTTTTTTCTCGATAGCTGTTCGTGCTAAGGGTACTGAATAGCGAAATGCCGCCTTGATAAATCGTCGTAGACCTATGTTTGTCGCCGTTTGTTTTAAACAAATTTCAATTATTTTCTTCTCGTTCAAGTCTTTCAGTAGAAGTAATTTATTCAAAGTGATTGTTGATAATGACGTAACGTTATGATTGTCTTTCACAGATGGAAAGTTTGATAAAAGAAATGCAAGATCCAGAATCAGGGGTGCCGGTGCGAAGCCAGAAACTTTTTCTAAGTGTAATTCCGTCTGCTTTTATGGGTAAGTCCGTCTGTTTATTTTTATAACTAGCGGCCGCGACTTCGCCTGCATGTACAGTTATTTTTCTATCTCTCAGGAACGGTGTTTTTTTCTGAATGTACCCCTAAGGGTACAGAAAAGGACATAGAGGTACCTAACGTTGTTAGCAACGTGTTTGCAAAATTTCATGATGAGACGTGAATACGTTAAGGCCTCCGGTAACGATCAATTGCGATTGTGAATGTTTTCGCCAATGCCATTTTTAGAGGAATTGTCAATTTCGCGTCAAAGGGCGTCAATAACGTAAAAATTGACAATCGCAAATTATCGTTACTGGAGCGCTTTACAAACAAACACTTTCGCGATTAAAAAAAAGAGTAACGATTTTACTTGAGGCACAGAATATAATAGGAAAAGCTTATGAGGCGAAACTGTAAGTCAACGATAACTCGTGAGCTTTTCTTATATAGGTAACCTTCAACTTTCAAACAGCAAAAAATGTGCTATGTTTCATGTATAGAAGAAGAAGTAGTACACTAACAAGGAAATGCGCCGCATCATTCAATAAATCAATAATCTAACATTTCGAAAAATCAATTTTATTATGTCGTTAAGTGATCAAGAATATTTATTTAGAATACTCTCAACATTTTTTTTTATTTTTTTTGGAAAACAGCGTGTATTTTAATTGACGTGATTTCATCGAAGCAAAATAGGTACTTATGTCCCTGATTTCTTTAGCCTCTGTGCATGTCAACTGCAATGCAACTAGATTTGTTGGAAAACCGTTCTTTAGACAGGTCTCGAAGTAGCCTCGAGCGTGTCTACAGCTTGATTGTAAAATCGATAGCCAACATACTTATTTACCCGTCTGCGCCTACAGGGGACGTTCACCGCCATTGTCGGAGCGCCTTTATATTTTACTTGTTATGTCGACCTGAGTGGTGCAGTGGTCAACATGCCGGTTACCGCGCAAGAGGTCCCGGGTACGATACCCGGCCGGGCAGAAATTTAAATGATGAATTTTAATTTCTGTGACTGGTCTGGGTATAATACCTATGTATAATCAGCCTATATATGTATAATCAGTATATATTTAAAAGTATATCAGTTGTCTAGCACCCATATTATACAAGCCTTGCTTAGTTTGGGGCTAGATAGTGCTGTGTGAAATTGTCCAAGCTATTAATATTTTATTTTTATTGTTGTTAAAAACTTTTTTTCTTCAACTTTTATTCTGCCTGCTTCGTGAGCTAATTTCCGTAAAATCTTCTCAAAGTCTATTTTGTCTAATCACGCTTTCATTTCGGCAACCAATGATGGTACCAAGTTTACGTCGTGTTTTATTGTTGATGCCAAAAAAACAATAGGTATGAATTTTGGAGGAAATACTGTAAAACAAATAATACTTACTATAAACATCACACATTTAGAACACCGACACATTACGGTTTTCGCGTTTATAAAAAAACATAGGACTGAACTGGGGGCCTATTACAAAAATAACGTAGATACGCAATTGCGTAACGCAGTCACTTGGCCACGATAACATTTGTAGGTATAACAAACATTTTGAATTTGGCTATCGTTGCCCATAGACTATTAAACGAATGATGTCGGATACTCTAGATTAAAACTGCCAAACTTACGCAATCACTTCGCGATATCGCATACGCAAGTGCTTTGTAATAGGAAACAATCAAAACGAAGCACGGACGCAGCTGCGTGTATCGCATTAAACTTTTCGTAATAGACCCCCTGAATGAACCCAAAATGGGAAAATCGTTTCTTCGGACCATCAAAACTTTTATTACGGGACCAACTCTGAAATAAAAAATAAAAAACAGCAAATCAGATTCAAACATTTTGATATTTTTGTTATTAAATTTTGTATGAAAGATTAGTAGGTATTTATTTTCGCATTTTCAGAGTTGGTCCCACAGAAAGTTAATTCAGTTTGACGGTTCTTACATTAAGGTGGTAGGTACCCTGAGCGAAAGTGGCGCCGCGGTGAATTATATTTAATATTATTATCCTAATACACAATTTTAAAAATGTTTATCGTGGAGATTTTAGGGCCCACAGTCTAGTATTTTTAGACGGTATCGTTACATTCACTCGTAGTCACTGCTAGAAGTAGATTGCAAAACTGCTAAAAGTGACCGTTTTTGACACATTTGCTATCTACTTCTACGAATGACTACGAGGGCATGTAGTGAGACCTTCTAAAAATACTAGACCATGGGCCCTAACATCTCCACGATAAACATTATTAAAATAATTTTCTATTAATAACATATTAAATAAAAACCTCTGGGGGCGCCACTTTCGGTCATACAACCGCCTTAACACCTTGTAGAGAAAGAGAATTAATGTAGAACATAGTTATTATAAATGTAAGTAGCTAAAGAAGATAAAAGCTACTCTTGAAATCTTTTTTATTTTGTGATAATGTACCTGTTCATCAGCCATTTTTTTGATGTCCCCACTGCTGGGGCACAGGCCTTCCTTATGTGTGGTAAGGAGGATGGGCCATAACCCACCACGCGGGCCTAATGCGGATTGGTGGATGTTAACGACTGCAAATGCAGCTGGGAACAACGGCTTAACGTGCCTTCCGAAGCACCGAGGAGCTCGAGATAATAAATTTTTGTTCACCCATCCCATGACCGACCCTTGCGAACTACCGCAATCGCTGGGCCAGGTGCTAAACCACTGCGCCACCGAGCTCCTCAATATTGATAATGTACCTACCTAATTTCTGGTAATATCACCAGCAGACCAAAATGCAAAATGCCCTAACTCGTAAAAGATTCCCGTTACGATTTTTGATAGTTCTTATACTTAGGTTCTTATAATTCTAAAGTTAAATCGTTGTCACATCATATCAAAATAGTTATTATTGTTCACAGGTTATGATCTAGTCGAATGGCTAATGGAACGGTTTAATCTCGATGAGACCAGCAACGGTGAGTGTATTGTAAGTGGTGCCGGCGGCTCTGCATCGCGACGCAGGATCCCCGTAGAATCTAGCTATAGTGAGAAGTCATACCCCCAGATTTTAATATGTAGGTAGCGCGTAATATTTACGCATGTGTGTGCTGCCCAGCTGAACATCTTCCGATGTGTTAAGGTAGAACCTTGCTCATGGAACGCGCTAAGTACATTCAATTTGGAAAAGGTTCGATTAATGTCATATTTGCTGCGAACACCGTTTTATTATGTTTATAAGAACCTTGTCGAAGAACATCACCTTCGATAAGTGAAAATGAAATAGCACACACATGAAAAACCATGAGCAAAAGGTCTACCTGATGTAACGAAATTTTAACAAAATGAATAATAATATGACTCTTCAATTGGCTAATCTACTTAAACTTTGCTTACCGCATAATTGTCGTCTTGCTGTATTATTAGCTTAGTTGTTTGTTAGAAAGTGTAGACGAATTAATATTGATGTCACTTGATTGACAAAATTCCAGTCAAGTAATAGAAATTGTCAGTCAGAGGCAAAGCATATTTGCTTGGAATTGTGATTTGCTGAATACATTATCTATACAATTTTATTAAAACAAAAAAATATTATATTTTTTGTTATCGGTAATATTATTGTCTTAAATAGAGATTCAATGTTTAGAGGTTTGTGCGTGTATGTTAGATCAATGCTGGTAATATTTTTTTTACTAAACTGTATTTATATGATTTCCAGTTGAAGCAATAAACTTAGCCAATCAACTCTGCCAATATGGTTACTTCTTTCCCGTCAACGATTTGAAAAATCTTGTGTTAAAGGATGACTCTTCACTTTATAGATTTCAAGTGAGTATCTGATCACCAACTTATTTGCATTACCGACTATAGAAATGTTTAAGAGATACTGGTTTTTAATACTGAGTAAATACCGTCGTAGACTTAATGCACCTGAACCAAATCACCTGGGTGAATTAAGTATACTAATTGGTAGACTTAATTCACCCAGGGGAATTAAGTATACTGATTAGTATACGTAAATCAATGAGTCAATGACTCGGAACTTGCTAGCGATCTTCCCCATGTAATGCACATGTGTTTGTTAGTTTATTTTTGTTATTCAATAACACCACAGTGCAAAATTTCACAACGTAGTAACTAATAAGTAGGTAATAGAAACACATTTTCTACACTATAAGAATGTGATTTCAAATACTTACCCTTGTTTTTTTCCCAATTTGGATTATTGCCTGACTTTAGTAATTAAATTATTATCTCTCAACCATAAGATGCATTATTTCCTTAAGAAAGAGTGAGGAAAATGAAAATTAAAAAATATTTTATGTTTGTGTCAACCAGAGTCCATATTATTGGCCTTGGCAAGCGCCACGGGTGGCAGGGAGTGGTTCAAGCGCACCGACCCTGGGGCCCGACAACGTTGAGTACGCCATCTATCTGGTCAAGCGGACACTACGCAACAAGCAGCGGCATGGGCTCGAGGAGTACGAACAGGAGGCGCTCACCAACCTCAAGAAGAACCTCGCTGCCAAATGGGACTTCATCACCATGCAGGCGGAAGAGCAGGTAAGACGTTTTAGTTGATTGGATCCACGTAATAGAGGTCAGTTCTTCAGCCTTCAAATATTAAGTCGGTACTTGGAGAGCCACACGAGTTTTATCAACCACAAAGACGTATTTCGGGCTGCCCCACATGAACCTCATAAATTAAGCTTACCTCAAAAATTCTCTACAGAGGAGTTCATCACAATGTATAAGTGCTTCGTATCGGAGTTAAATATATAATGATCATCGTGTAACTCAAAGTTCCACAGCAATAGGTGTCTGAGGCAAACGAATGCGACAACTCGACAACACGAGCTATAAGTGCTAATTATATTGACTATTTCTACATTTTTATTGCAGGTGCGATTGGCAAAGGAACGTAAGAAAGGCGACAAGATAGTGAGCGACAGCCAGGAGCGCGCGTACTGGCGCGTGGCGCGGCCGCCGCCCGGCGTGCCGAGCGCGCTGGAGCCGTGCCCCGTGCCGGTGCGCGTGCGCCACCCGCGCCCCAAGAGGCGGACCATACAGCAGCTCACGCGGGAGGTAACATTGTCGCTTGTGCTGCCACTTTTAGACAAAGAGTTTCATATGTCTCCGCACCAAAGGCCTTTTGAATAATCATATTGCACTCTTATGACGCGACCTGCATCAGGTGATCATCCGAAGAAGATACATAGAGGATCTTTTCAGTTACTTGTAAATAAAATAAGCACCACCTATAATTATGCAATTTAAAAGTAAATAAATCAAGTTGACGATTATTAGTTTAGAGTATTATTGGTTTTCTCCTCATTATTGTTAATTCCTATTCGCTAAAAACATACACTAACAAGCGAGCTTGTAGAAAGATCAGTAACTATTCTTATACCCTGTAGAATTGTAGATGCTAACAGCTTCTACCTGAACAGTTACTTCTGTCTTCTAGATTGAACATCTAAAAGCGAGCCTGGACCGTACGCGAGTGAAGACTTCAATTGCCCTTGAGGCCCTAGTGGCCTACTCGGAGACCTTCGCTCCCTACGATCCCTGGCTCACCCCGCCGCAGCCCTCCAATCCTTGGGTCAGCGACGACACCCTTTTTTGGCAAATTAACAGTCCTCTGTGAGTTTCTGCTACCAAATTATAATCGCATGTTGTACTTATTGCGTAGTGTAATGTAACAAAATGTATTGCTTATGGATTTGAAATACTCTCTCAATGCATGTTGTATTTTAAACCCTTTTGAACTTTTGTATGACTTCAAACTTTTCCGAAAAATATAATATATTCTACCGTGATGTTCTATAATATTATTCCTAAAGAGTAACTTAATATGATATTACTATCAGTCCTCTAAACACTCAAATAATATTCTATTATCCTAATTTTAATTTCTAGTCGATAAAGAGCCCAATATTTTGATAATTCAACCACATCCCTGCTTTTAGTGTACACAAAGTTTATTTTCCAGCGTTTATTAGTCAATTAACTTTTCAGAGTGGAAGTGCCAAGCGAAAAGCGGGTTCAACGATGGGCGCTCTCAATAGAGGAGCTGGTGTCTGACCCGACGGGGCTGCAGGAGTTCACCAGCTTCCTGCGCAAGGAGTATTCGCATGAAAACATCAGATTCTGGCTGGCAGTCATGGACCTGAGACGCAGCAGCACGAAACAAATACCTAAGAAGTTGGAGACAATTTACGAGTGAGTTTAGCCTGGATGAAAAATATCTAATAAACTTAGCTGTGATTTTGACTGTGACTATCTGTGCTACTGCGGTTGTACTTTGTACTTGTAATGAAAGAATAATATTTATATTGTCATAAGGTAGTGCTTCAGTTCATAATTAACTCATTAATATTGCAGAGAATTTCTAAAGCCCGGTGCGCCTTGTGAGATCAACATTGATGGTGCGACGGCTGAACGCGTAAACGAGGGGCTAAAGTCTGGCTCTCGGTATGCGCTTGACCACGCTGCCGACCACGTTTATGGGCTTCTGCTCAAAAAAGACTGCTACCCACGTTTCGTGCGCTCCGACCACTTTCAACGGCTGCTGACCGAAGGACGAAATGTGCATCAGAAGAAGGCCAAGTAAGAAACTTTAATTTTAATCATTTGTTTTGTAAAGATTAAAGTGTGTCATGCGTGACTGTGGTTCTATCGTCGTGGGTAAGACTTTAGTTTTTACTTTACCACAATAAAGCCGAATGCTTCCTTCCCATTTCATCTGATGATAAGTAACGAAAAGACTGTGCACTTTACCTGTAATCCTCAATCGTCATGAAACTTTTTATAATATTACATCTGACTACCTTTAAACATTTGTTATTTTAAAGTCACTCGTCTGAACACATATTAAACGTGTGTTACAGGTTCTTCAACTTTGGTGGGCAAGTGAAGAAGAAGCCTGGTTCAACTAGTACCAGTGCGGGCCCCGCTCTGCAAAGGCGACGCGGATCAGACCGCTCGCTGTCAGGATCGGCTCACGAACTAGCCGTGTGCGCAGCGCAACCGCCGCGCCCGCCCGAGCCGCCGCCGCACAGCCACAGCCAGTCAAACCTCGCTGATATACCCTTCCGGTGAGTTTGTGATCGAATTAATATAATTTTCAAAGTATGCATAAGAAAAAAGTAATTAAATTTTAATTTTCAACCCTATAGGGATCCTCTCGACGACGATACGGCTGACGTCCTGCCTTGGGAGAGTTCGTCACGGGAGGGTGTCAGTGGTGGGGCAATCCGCAGGAGGCAAGATTCAGCTGCTGACTCAGGCAGTTCGTCCTCGGACGTGAGCGCGGCCGTGGCGGTTGCCGAGCGAACACGCCGTCTGCCACAGCAGAGCACCCTGGACGGCGGGTTGAGAGGTGCACCGCCTCCTTTACGTCGTTTATCAGCTGTGGAGCCACGACACCTTGCGCCTCTCGGATCTCCGCCGCATTCGCCGCGACCTCCACGGCCCGCACCTGTGCCTCAGCCTCCTGCAGCCCCACCACATCCCACGCCCACCATCAGCGTCAGTTCTGCGCCGGATGACGAGTCCGCTGACTCGCCGCCCGGAATCGCTTCGCCGGATGAGCCACGCTCCATCGCGCACTCCGACGAGCCGTCCTCGGTGTTCGCGTCTGCTGATGCGACGCCGACGGAACCGTCGCGCCCTCCGTTCCGGTCGCTCGACGACCGGACCCCGTCCGCCGCCGATCGGCTCCCGGAGCTCGGCGACGATGTGAGAACTGACGATTCGCGAGTGCATGTGAACGTGTTATCGAAAGCGGAGTCGGAATCTCACGAGGATTCCACCGCATCAGGTACAATGTCTGAATCTAGAGACTCTGAAAGGACGAGGTCGTCCGAGGGCGACGTCGTTTCGGTGCGAGGAACGCTATCCCGCGAACCGTCAACGATGAAAGAAATCAGTCCGGCCTCAAGTAAAGATATTAGTAGCAAAATCGGCGATCTTCCAGAGTGCTCGCCCGACCCGATCAGCGCGACGTCGGAATCCATTCGAGACGTGAAGGTGGAGCCGGCGCCGGTTCGAAGGGAGCCCGCGACGCTCGTGGTTCAGCCGCCTGTGACGGCAGAGTCTGCGCCGCAAGAGCGCGTCCCGACGAGCGCAACCGCCCCGGCCCCAACGCTGGTGGTGGTGACGACAACCCACGCGGCGGCGGCTCCGGCGCCCTCCGCGACTCCGGCCGCTCCGCCGGCGCCGCCGTGCACGCCAGCGGCGTCCGCGGGCGCGCGTCCTCCGGTGGCACCGCTCGCCGTGTGCGAGGACATCGGGGTCGACGACGACAACGTAGACAAAGTGCCTTCGGCGCCCCTGCAGAGGGTCTCGACAGTTTCCGAGGCGGAGTCCGAGTCGGATGTGACGAAAAAAATTGCTCATAAAGACGAACTGTCGTCGGTCTCTGAATCCAATATTGTTAAGCGTGATAATAATAAAAGCGGCATCGGTGAGCGTAAGCAGCGGAACGACATTTGTCCCTGGGAGGACGAGTAAGTAATCGTGAGTTTAGTTTGTGCATTGTTTTGTAAAACTGATATCTTCTACCTATGATGTTAATTTTCTTTTAATTTAGCTAGTTGGTAGAGCGTGTTGTAGTTTGAAATACAGTAATTGCTAGTTTTTTGTTTGACAGTCTCTAGCATGTTGCGATTGCGACTGTTTTTGTTTCAGCGAAGTTCATTAGTTTCAAAATATGGTTTCATATTATACCTAGTTTCACTTTGCTTTATTTATGTTTGTTTTTAAAGTTATAAGTTATCAAATATTAGTTTATTGAATGCATTTGCGATGCTTTATCTCACACAGTATTGTAGTTTAACTATCGGATGTAAATGTTTCACAAATGACATAATTCACTATTTGCCCAGGTACTTACCTACAAAATTTTGTTAAATTAACGACATTAAGGTCATTTTGCAAGTATTTCTAAGTAAAGTACTTATGATAAATCAATCCGATTGTGAAATGTAAAGGTGCATGCATGTAGTTGCATCCTTATACAAATTGGAAATCAGTTAATACATAAATTGTTAAGTAGGTATATTTTTCAAATGACTAACAGAGACCTTGTGCCCGCCCTGCCTATGTAAATAATATAAAAATTAAAAAAAAATAATAGAAAAAAAAATGTTTTTCATATTACTAACTATTTCAGATTGTATTTATTTATTCAAACAAATACTGTGTTTATGTTCAAGGCAATGTTGCATGTAACTTTGTTTATGGAAAAACGCCACTTGAATACTGTGTCTATTCTTTTCAGAGTTAAAACCGTGTACGGTCAGCAACGAAAGTTGTTTATCACTTAGTATTTTGTCATAGTAACTTTTTTGACTAAATGTTGTTCAAATCGTGAGACACCTGTTAAAGAAGTGGCTATGACAAAGTAACAAAGCGTTAAGCGACTTTCATTGCTGACTGTACTTCACTGTAGTGCACTATGCTATTTGTGTAAAAAGTTTTAGTTACTTACTGAGTAGGGTAGGTACCTACTACCTAATTCAAGTCAGTTGCTCGCATGTTGTTTGGAACTACTCGTATAAAATAGGTAATATGAAAATTATCTATTGTACCGATATTGTGTAAAGAAATCACTGAGTAACATAATTAGTCTACTATTTTTCGGAACGAATACTAATCTTAATAGGTTTGGACGTTTTTCATTTTCTATACGTAGTTCCTTCTAATAAATCAAAATGTTATCATTACCTACCTATGAATAAAAAACACATCATGAGATCTACACGAAAAATAAGATTTTCCTGTGCAATGAATCTCTGGAACGTTTGATCCGATCGGTATCGGCACATAAACATTAGTAACCAAGTCAATTATCTACAGACAATATTCAGTTTTAAATAGGTACAGGTGCTGTGACAATTTAAATCTTTGGTGCTATGTATAAAAATGCACAACACGGCACATAGTCCCTAGCTTAGTTATATTACTTACAATATTTAATATTATTTTTACCACATGACAGTAGCAAAAACACGCCATTATCACAATAAATAGCCTACAACTGCACGGTATAGAGCAGGGATTGGGCAAGAGACCCCTTTTCCAAAGTGAACTGGGGGGTAATTATGTAACTTTGTTGCAACCAACTCTGACAGAAATCGCGGATTAATTGCTGCTTTCGTAAGGACCAATATGAGAACTATCTTACTTAAAGCAGCAATGTAACTGCGATTGCAATCGATTTCAATCGAGAATAGGCTTGTTTCCATTAAGAATAAATATAATGGATAGGGGTTTATAATGATTAATTATATTATGGAGAAAATAACAAACAATTTTAATTATTAAAAGCGTTACAGATTAATAATATTTTTAAAAAACAAATTTCGTAAAATGAAACCTTTAGTCACGTGACAGTGAACACCAATCAGAAAGCGTTACGTCACGCCGTGCGAAACTCCAATCTTGTCTTTGACGTTTCGAGTATCACTACCGGAGGCGCGTTCCAAACCTACACTCCGAGTGCAACCTAACCACAACCGAACGCAAGTTTTAGCCACTTTTTCCGTATTTCTCCATTGTTTGGAACATATATAAATAACTGGTTTGGCGTTTTTATAGTCGTGCTATCACACTGGGGCACTATACAGTATATACTTATAATATGAGAAATTCATTTTTAAACGATAAAAACTAGCTATAACGTACGAAGACACGATCGCTCTTTGGTTTGTTCCGCACGGCGTGACGTCATTCAAGACGCCATGCCAGTCTTGTGCGTTTTGGAACCAAATTAAAATTGGTTTTTTAAAACGCGAAATTTATAATGTAAACGCTCGATTAAAAAAAAATTAACCTTTTTTTTCGATAAAATGCCTAATAAGCTAAAATATTAAGCAGTTATTGAAATTTTGTCAACTAGCCTATTGTTAGCAACAGAGTTACGTAATTCTCTAGCGGATACCTCAGACTCAGACCCCTTAGCCAAATTACTTTTAAAATCCGAAATCAAATATCAAGTGTGATTAATTATTAATATTTAAATATCGCTTATGTCGACCCCTCGGAAACCGATTTCCCTGGTATAAAGCGTCACAAGTCACGGAAGGGTGTAAAACTGTAAAATATAAGTAATAAATAATCTCTCAGGATTATCGAAGTATCTGTTAAACTTTTTTTATCTATAACGGGTGTAACAAGACACTCAACGAAGCCGAAGTCCACGCATTGCGCCCATCATCAGGATTATTTTTGTCTATTAGACTATACCTGGGAAACCAATAGCTACGAAGTTATTGAAGGTCAGTCAATTTTTTTTTTCAAAAAAAATATGAAATCTTATTTTATTCGTTGTTTCCTAATTTTTGTCTACAGAAACATTATCAAAATTGTATGTATTTCGTAACAAACAATGGCTTAAAAACGTCATCGCTCAATGTATTTCATGAGCACGCACATAAACGTTGCCTTTCAACTCGGCCGCATGCAGCTGTGTAGCATTCACTCGCAGGCGCGGTCTGTTGTACGCGTTACATTGCGTGGTAATGTATGCAAGGTTTTTTAACACCAAAAATTAAAGTCGTTTCCCAGCAATAATTTCAAACAGAAATGGTTCTGATGATGGGCAGAATACGTAGACCTTGCCTTCGTTGAGTGTCTTGTTACACCCGGTATATCTATTTATATTCGTATGAGCGGCATAAATATCTGTTTATACCCTTTCCGTTATTTACAAAATTTAAAGTATTGTTGCAAATGTTGAAAATGCATTTTTGTTTTCAGGAATTCCTGTGAAAGTGATGCTCCATTTGTTAAAACGTATGCAACGCTGGGTTATTTATAATTTTTGTAGATGAATATCAATAATGTTTTACGATGGCAGGGTTAAAGAAAAGTATTTAATTTTTTATCATAGACTTTTTGTTTTAATTATCACAGAGTTAGGCCATTATTATGTAATTATAATGAATATTTTAAAGTAAATGATCGTTAATTATTAGAAATAAATGTCTTTTATTTACTACCCATGCTAGAAGTAGTTAATACGTCAATATAATTAAAAATAGTAGTTTGTTACACAAGAGACGTAATAGCTACTTACAACCGAGGTATATGCATACTACCTTACATCATTCATGCGAGGTGAATAAAACATTTATAATTGGTATGACAAAATGAATTTTTCATTAGAGAGATAATATTTATAAAAACATTATTTATTAATAGTAGATTATACAACAAGTGAAAAAAGAGGGAATTTAGTTCGAGGGACTAAGTTGGATCCCGAGAGCAGCGAAGGATTCTAGAGTTGAATCCCGAGCGTAGCGAGAGATTCAAAGGTAGAATCCTGAGCGAAGCGAGGGATACAAAGGACCGAGATGATTTTTTTTTTCACGAGTTGTGTACTCTACTTTTTACCATTGACTGCGAGAAAAAAAAATAGCAGTACCTATAGTATTTTTAGTTGTCCATTAGCCATTAACCCGCCACGCGGGCCCAATGCGGATTGGTGGGTGTTAACGACTGCAAATGCAGCCGGGACCAACGGCTTAACGTGTCTTCTGAAGCACGGAGGAGCTCGAGGTAATACATTTTTGGTCACCCATCCCATGACCGACCCTTGCGAACGTTGCTTAACTTCCGCAATCGCTGGGCCAGGCGCTAAACCACTATGCCACCGAGCTAACTAAGAGGGAAACTACATGATCAGTCTTTCATCAGTTTGTATATATATATATATATATATATATATATAGACTTTGAATTTTTACAGACTGAAGATCGTACCAGACTGATATAATGGACTGATGCAAGACTGAACAACTAATCTCCCTCAAATAGATAAAAAAGAACCCAAATATAAGACACTAAAAAGGTCCTAATTGATTTAGCGGGATATTTTTTAGAAAAGAACCCAAAGATAAGACACTAAAAAGAACCTAAATACAATTGGCGGGATTATTTTTGTCATTTAATTGTAGAACTATATCTGTATCTATGGAATAGCTCCATACTTTCAGCACCTTTTATTTTTTTTGTACCTAATTCATACGATGCGCGCTTGTTCCAAATTCAAAATATTTTTATTCACTCGGTGAATAAAAACGCGTATTATTCACTGTTATCAATGAATAAGACGCACTTTTTTGAGTGGCGATGGTAAAATAGTAGATTATACAACAAGTGAAAAAAGAGTGAATTTAGTTCGAGGGACTAAGTTGGATCCCGAGAGCAGCGAAGGATTCTAGAGTTGAATCCCGAGCGTAGCGAGGGATTCAAAAGTAGAATCCTGAGCGAAGCGAGGGATACAAAGGACCGAGATGAATTTTTTTTTACGAGTTGTGTACTCTACTTTTTACCATTGACTGCGAGAAAACAAATAGCAGTAGGCTTCGAGCACCGCCGGCTTCTTACTCTAAGGCAGTAGGTACTTATTCCTATAATAGTTATCACATTTTTATTATTTAGTAGGTAATCAGTAATATTTAAACAGAAAATAGTAAAACTAGAAGTTTTCCAATGACATAAAACAACCACGCTAAGAGGAAAATTACATGATCAGTTTGGCATCAGTCCATTTCATCAGTTTGTATAGACTTTGAATTTTTACAGACTGAAGATCGTACCAGACTGATGGAATGGACTGATGCAAGACTGAACATCTAATCTCCCTCTAATATATAGAAAAGAATCCAAAGATAAGACACTAAAAAAAGACTTATTAATTTGGCGGGATATTTTTTAGAAAAGAACCCAAAGATAAGACACTAAAAAGAACCTAAATAAAATTGGTGGGATATTTTTTATTTATTTATTTGTATAACTATGGCTTTATCTATGGAATAGCTCCATACTTTCAGCACGTTTTATTTTTTTTTCTACATAACTCATACGATGCGCGCTTGTTCCAAATTCAAAATATTTTTATTCACTCGGTGAATAAAACAGCGTATTATTCACTCTTATCGTTAAATTAAACGCACTTTTTCGAGTGGCGATGGTAAAAAATTAATAGTTACATTGTTACAATTATTAAAAGGCTGTGATACTGGTTGGCCAGGCATGTGCACTGTTTAGATAGAACGTTCCATTTTTAAATCACTTTGGGTTTAATCCCGTAAAGTAAAGTAAAGTAGTCACATTGTTTGACAGTGACCACACAGTGACAGCGTTTCCCGCGTGTTTTCTGAATGAATCACTAAAAAATTCTTCAGGTCAGTGGAATCACTACTTATGGCCTCAGAGCTACTTCACTTCTGGAAAAGTTTTTAAACTTTTTAAACATTTTTATTGTAGTCAAAAAAAAATAAAACTAAAATATATGGATCATCACGTTTCTTATTCTCTCTTCGAAAAGCAAATAAACAGTGCATGTTATTTTTTTGTCGTGTTGTCCATTCTTTACATACTATTATATTTTGTACCTTCTAATAAAATATTGTAACTACTGTAGTTAAGGCGCGGTTGTAGTGAAACTAGCGCCGCCACTTCATTTATTTTTATTACTCGTAAACAAAGTCAATATTAAAAAAAGCTCATGTAATAATCTCTTGAATTGTTTCTAATTTTTTTTTAATAAATTGCCAAAAGTGGCCTCTTTGACCTAAAATGGATAAAACTTACAGAAGGAATGAAAACTGTTGAAGAGTTATTCAAAAAATATAAGAGACAATTTAAGAAATTATTACAGAGCTTTTTTTAAATATTGACTTGGTTTACGAGTAATAAAAATATATGTAGTGGCGGCGCTAGTTTCACTACCTACAACGCCTTAAGATGATTTATGCTCTACACTAGCGCCACCAATGGAAAAAAAAACATCGTGCTTAAATAAAGACGAAATAATTGTGAATTGTGTTCTTCTAGTGTACTCCGAATAAGATTTTTGGTACTTTTTATCGCTTAATTAAACTATATTTTCTAGTGTGTCGTTTAGTTTAATGAATTTTTATTGGCCACTTTTAGCAATAAACTAAACGACATGTTATAAAATATAGTTTAAACTATAAAAAGTACAACAAAGCTTCTTCGGAATACACTAGAAGAACAGAATTCACAATTTCGTCTTTATTCAGGCACTACGATTTTTTTTCCATTGGCGGCGTTAGTGTAGCGCAGTTAATCCAAAATCACAGATAAACAGAGCCGTTTACAAAAATAATCACATAAATTGGACGATTGTCGTTGATGTGCTACTTAATTTTGGATTTATTCTTGGTAAGTACTATTCTGGACCACAGTACCACACATTCTTCAGCTAATAATGGCTCCCGTCAGATTATCGTGGCTTGGTTTTCGGAGTACACTCTCAGCTAGCCACTAATCGAAGACTTCACGACACACGCCATCAGGCCCCATCTGGTAGCCCGGCGGGCAGTTGGCTGGGACTGATATCATGCTCCTAGTCTGGACCATGGGCACCACGGGAGCCTCTTCTATGGTGTTGGAGTCTCCTCTTTTGTTCTGGTCTGCGGCGTCAGCAGCTGCTGCCTTCACGTCTTCAACTTCGTCTGGGTACACGATGCGGTCATCGGCCATTGTCTGCAAATTATGGATATTCATTTGTTTTTGCTCTAAAACGTAGTGATTATTTCCTCTGTGGTACCACCTACAACCCGCGCAGATAAAGAATGGGATTGAAAAACCGAGTGTGACTGAAAGAGCGTTAGGTGTGTCGTTTAGTGTGCGAGTCAGAAGTGAATATGAACGACGCCTGTACTAATCCCATTCATTATCTGCGCGGGATGTACACGTCCTTTTCTTCGTTTGAATAGGAATGTCTGAACTAAAGGAATATCGTGTTCTAACTTACTTAAATTATCACCAGTACCTACCCTTAGCACGAACAGCTATCGAGAAAAAAAACGCGCGTAAAATTACTCGATAGAGAATTATCTATGGAAATTTTAATTTCGTTATTCGGCGGTAGATGGCGCTGTACAAGTTTCCAATACAAAATTGCACTATCGAATGATTTTACGCGCGTTATTTTTTTCGATAGCGGTTCGTGCTACAGATTTGTCAACCAGTAAATCGGTTTTTGGTCATTGTGAACAGTCATTAACTCACACCTATCGACTAAACCACGTCATGGACGTACTCCACGCACATTTGTAACACTTTCCCACTTTATTAATAACTACAATTAGTGACCGCCCGTGACTTTGTCCGCGTGGACTTTGTTCTAGTTGGCGTATCAGGATGAAACATGCACCGGATTCTAAGTTAGACTCTCAGAAATACTAGTGAAAACTGTGAATTCGTTACAGTAGTTTTTGCGTACACATTACGGACAGACAGACAAAAGTTCTAAAAATAATTTAGACCCCTTTACTTTTTTTTTAATATCTTCAATGTACAGACATATCGGCCAGTTACAATTTTATTATACGCTAGCTTTTGCCCGCGACTTCGTCCGCGTGGACATTAGGGATCGAACCATTGACCGGGATAAAAAGTAAAACTATCTGTGTGTCTCCAAGGTACCAGGATCACATAAATATAAAGAAGTTTAACTATTGTATTTTTCAAAACTCATGAAACTTATGATCTTATTATAAACTTATATCTATATTTGAAAATTATGAAAGTAGATACATTACTTTCTAGATAATGAAACGATTCACCCGAATTGAACTACTGAACCGATTAAAAAAAAAGAATAAATGGGACCATCTTGCAAGAAAACTCAATCGAACAAAGAAAGATTCATCAAAATCGGCCCATAAATGTCGAAGATACGCGAGAACAACGTTAAAAAAAATATACAATCGAATTGAGAACCTCCCCCTTTTTTGGAAGTCGGTTAAAAATAGCGCAAACTCTCTTGTATCGTTTTTGCTGATTGTACTTCGGATAAATCTTGTGGACCCGTTGGGAAATAAAATAACTTCTTCGTTTGCGTGGATATTCATTTTATATTTCTCGGGAATGGTATTTTTTTCCTGGATAAAAGGTGGCCTATGATGCCCTTCTTTACCCCTGACAACGTGTATACTAAATTTCATGATTATCGGTTGGGTAGTGAAGACATGAAAGCGTGACCAACAAACAAACTATCGCATTTATAATATTAAGTAGTTAGAATCACGACTCCATGAAGGCCGCAGACTGCGGGCGGTTGAACTTCATTTAAAGATCCGCATTAAATAAAAAAAACCTGACAAGTGCGAGTCGGGCTCGCCCACCGAGGGTTCCGTACATACCTACATCTATACATCGAATAAGGCTACAGAAAAGTTGTGTCTGTACAAAGGAAATATTAAAAAAAAAGTAGAATCCATTTCTAACATTTTTGTAATTTTTTTCTGTTTGTATATTTGTGCGCTAATAACATTAAAAGCGCTTACCTAATCGTAATAATATTAACATACAAAATATATACTGTGTACAACTGACTAACAAATTAGGCATAATAATTGTCTATGTTGATTGAGTTGTTATGAAAAGAGTGAATTTGCACGAGCAAAATAATTTAGTCTTTATTTTATTGCAATCGGTTTACTCAATCATAAGATACTTATACAAATTTATTTTGATATGCAACATCAATATTTTAAAACTGATATACCCGGACAATTTTATAAGTAAAGAAAACAGCAGCATGTAAGAGAGTCACAAATATTGAAAAACATTGATAAATTAATTATTTCAAATACGGAAACAGACACACTCACCACTTTACATAAACACAATACAACAGACACAAATAAACACAATCAAACTTAGCACACAGCTACATAAATCTTAAATTCCTTTTGCATCAAGCTCGATTATTATATTATCGATCTGAATTAAATAATCAAAAATATCACAAATTAAAAGATTTACTGCGAAATCAATGTCAATTTTTTTATAAAATTTTACAATCCGTTCCTAACCATTCAGTTCCCTTTATAGTTTCATTTAAATAAAAGTCATTAGTTATTTAATAGCATGTTAATAGAATATTCTATGCTTAATCGAAAAAATAACTTACACTGATTTGTATTTGTGAAAATCCGGGAAAACTGCTTTAGAGCTCAAGTGGTCAACACACGCGTTCCGTACACCACAGATTCACAACTGCCTACCTTAAGTTGGCCATCAGTATGGCTACAGCGGGCCTTAGCATCTAAGGACACAATAAAAAGATAAATAAGCTTTGATGTGGCTTCGAAACGAGGACCGCGTGCCCATTCTTCAATAAAAAAATACAAATTCGAATTGTATTCACTGAAGTTCGTACAAAAGCTATTAGCGTTGATTAAGATTGCAAAAGATCGCATAAGCTTTACATTTATTTGGTAAAAAATTCGACGATTATACTAAGGCTCTGCAAAATGGCCTTCGAATTCTTCACTTCTAAATAGAAGAACACCAAATGACCATGCTATTTGACGTTAACGCCCTGTTTACATGGGTCAAGCGATTAAGTAGTAACTAAATGGGCAGCTTAATTTTAAGTTAAAATTTAGTGAAAAGTCGTTCACACGGTTTAAGTAGTAAGTACTAGCCAGTGTGCCCAGTGTTGCCGATTACGAAAGGCCATAATATCCGAATGCTAAGCTAGAAGTAAAGTCGAAAATCACTTGCAACCGTTTTTATAACTTCACTAGTTAAAAAACGATGACAGCTGTCATCTGTTAAACTTAAAACAGCAATATCTCGAAAAGTACTTTTTTTTTTTTTATTTATCCAAATAACATTACAATAATTATTCTAAAGATGCCTTTACGCTTATAAACCTACGAGGTTTGTCCAAGCGTTGCACATTCGACTCGGACGATAACAATTAAGTAAAAACAATAACAATACTGCGACATGCGTCAGTCGCACGCACACAATATTAAGATACAAATAAGTTGCATTGATGCGCATGAGTGAAATAGTTTCGTGTGCGTCCACCAGTTATCCAACAGGGTTCTGGTTTCTTATCCGAGACTGATGGTGTCTTTGAAGAAATTAAAGATCTTAGTGAGATCTTCGTTTTAGATGACATACTAAAATTTGACAGCTGTTATCTACGATGAAGATCTCACCAAGACCGTTCATTTCTTCAAAGACACCATCAATCTAGGATGAGTGCTTTTCGAGATATTGTTGTTTGACAACTGTCATCTGTCAAACTTAAAACAGCAAAAAGTCCCGAATTAAATCAATTTCCAAATTAATCCCAACTACGCTCCATATTTCCCGAAATCGTGAAAAATCCCGTAAATCGGCAACAAGTGGCAAGTACGGTGCGTGGCCACGCCCAGCGGGGGGCATGCGGTGCGGGCGGCGCGGTTACTTGTCCAAAAAATAGACTAGATTCTACTTACTTAATCACTTTCCCACTTGATGGCCAACTTACTACTTAATTGGCTGTTTACCTACACGCAAAAATTAAGTTGGCCAACAACTTAATTTTAACTAAATTACTTAACAGCTTGACCCGTGTAAACGGCTCTTTAGTATTGTATTATTGGTACCTAATGACAAGTTTAACTACGATTAGGTACGATTTAGTCTAATGACTGTTGTGTTTGTGAACAATGTTTACTTTACATCCGGTTCTGTCTAAGTATATTGTGAGTACTTACTCCTAAAAATGCTTATTTAGTTGAGGTAGATGACGTAGTACTTGTTGTATGTGTATGGTCTATTGTAGATGGGTATTCGAAATCGTTAAAAATGTTATAACATGGGTGGATCCATACCTACCTACTTTAAATACGTAAATTATTGTGTACTTATGTAAGTACACAACATTTAGTATTGTTTCCAGTGGCAATTTCATTTCAATGAGGGATTGGTCAAAATTCTGAAATATTATTTTATGCAAATTAACAACTATTCAGTCAGAACCTACACTATATTTCAGAACTTCGACCAAACCCCCATTGAAATGAAATTGTCACTGGAATCAATTTCTAATAAATATATTTTTTATTTACATATAATTTCATTTCCATCTATATCTAATGGAATGTGCGTTAGGTGCGTCTTTACTCCTGTACTCCAAAAAAGAAAATAGATAATCAAATACTCGCATAAAAACTTACAATCTTTTTCGTTACCTAAGCGTAAAAGTGATATACAACCTACTTAACTTAATTGACAAAAACAAAATTAAGACAGACCTTGACATTTGACATTTTCGACTCCTTTGACATATTAGTAAAAAGACAAATATCAGTTGCTAAAATTTTTAAAGAGATTTGGGCGTTTTTAATAACCCTGAAAACAATATTATTTGCAATATGGATCACGTTCCTCCAATACTCATTCACCGAATTTGAAATGAAAAAGAGTGCTAGTTTGGAAAAGGTACTTCTTTTACCATGGTTGTTGCCGTTATTAGAATAAACTATGTCGGGATTTACACCATGTAAAATAATCGGAGCCACAAAAATAAACAGGTACATGGTGTAAATCCCGTCATAGTTAATTCTAATAAGGTTCGTTTTCGTTCTTTTGCACAAATTGCTATAATTCTCAATATTTCTTCTTTTGGGTTTAAATTTATGAGAAAAAATTAAATGCTCAAGGAATTAGTTATTAATAAATGAACAACGTTATATTAATAAAGTTAATCGTGGATTGTGCAATTTGTATTTTCCTTATTGGACTGTATGTTTGTTTCTTATTATGTTTCTAATATGGTAATAATAAAAGGTAGAAACACAACACAAGTAGAGATATACTTCCTTCTATTTTAATCTAATGTCTAGCCAACGTTCGATCATCCATCCGTTTTTACAGTTGATTCATATCATAACCTCAGACCAAATAAAAAAGTAAAGGCGAAGTCTTCCGACAAAGCGGTGAGGCATGTAAAACTACGCCTTGTGTGTACATACACAGTTCACGCACACACATGTAACGAAACAACGCCTTGGCTTTCCTTATCGAACCCTGCCGAAGAAGAAATAGAAATAGAAAGAATTAGAAAAATAATTATCTTATTCAGTTCAAAAACAAAGAAGTTATACGGCCATATCATCGAGGTAGTTCACACAAAATCATACTATTTTCGTGTTTTTTTTTCAAGATTACTTGAAAAGTACTGAACCGATTTTCAAATTTTAAAAAATGGGACCAACTTGGGAGTTTACCTAATGTAATACCGTTTGAATCATTTCAATCGCTCCAGCCGTCTTTGAGTAATCGGTGGACATACACAAAATAAAACAAATATCTGTATATTTTTATATACAGATGAACAGAGAACCTCCTCCTTTTTTGGAAGTCGGTAAAAACCGGCCTCACTTCGGTGTTCGCAACCACTGCGCAACGCTCCATCTTCCTTTTTTATTTGATCTGAGATCATAACTACTGCAAATGACCTCCTGCTTATACGTTTTCAGATAAATGGTTCAGAAGTAGAGACAAATGCGAAATACGCTTTACAGAACTTTCCTGAGTAAGTACTAAACAATTTATAACTATGAAAAAAACAGAATGTGTGTGCGAGTCGTATTTTTTCTAGTATATTATTTAGTATTGTGTAAAAATAGCATTGTGAATGCAAAAATCTCAAATTTAAAAAAAACAGAATGTGGTTAAAATCGAACTTTACTGAGAAATCCACAAATCCATCAAATTTCAATGCTCGAGTTGATACCATTAATTGCCTACACATTTAATGGATAACGTAATGTTATCCTTTGTAAAGTCTGGTTTGTTAATAGTACATTATGAGACAAGTTAGCTTAGGTTGCTCATTGCGCACAAGGCTTTGGGTTGCAGCCCGAGCCGTAGGCGAGGGCGTAACTCAGCCGAGTGTGCAATAAGCAAAAGCTCACGAGTTTCATACGACGTTTTTCAACACATTTGGGAGGAATAAACAAAGTAATTTACCACACAGCAACAATTAATACGACAAAAACAAAATATGACAATTATAGGAAAAGGCGCGCAGGTTTTTTTTGTTTTTTTCACACGCCCAACGCAAGAATATATTTCGAACAAAGGGGTGAGGAGCATACAGGCTACTTCAAAATTATAATTTTAAGTGATAAAATGCAAATATTTTAATATTTTAGAACAAAATATTGTGGATTATGAATAATTTAATAATAATAAACATTTTTTGCCTTAATTATGGACTTACACATTTATTTATTCCAAAAATCTATATGAATTTTCAACAGCATAAAACCTCTTTGTTGTTACTAAAAAAAATAACTGTATTACCCGGCTAAATTGGGAATGCTCTGTTTACTCGCCTAGAACTTGCAGTAAGGAACTAATTTAACTTTGTAGGGTTAATTCTATTACGAACTAGTGTTTTATATATTATTGCACGCGTTTGTTATAGCTCGGTTTATGGCCCTAAAAGCGATGTATTAGGGCTCACTTTACGAGCAAGTGTGTTGAAAAAGTAATTATGTTTTAGGAATTCACAACCGAAAAAAAGACATAAACGCATTTCGGACATATTTGAGCATTATTGCATTACAATCAAACCTAAACTCCATAAAAGCAGTTCTCTGACAGACCTCACAACGCATAACAGTGATTTCAGTAAGTATTATCTTCAAGTTGCCATGTTGTGTTTTGTTTGCGACACGGTTATCCAATATAAAAAAGGTTGATAGTGCAACTTTTTGCTACCTATTTGATAGTCGTGACTCAATTAAGTTTACTATTGATTACTACCTGGTGCGAAATGTTGGAAAAAGGTGAGATAATTTCCTACCAATAGTATGTTTTTCGCATTTTATTGACATTATTTTATCACGCGTTTCTAACGTTTTGGAATATAAAACTTGTTTTTTTTTTATAGTATAAAGCTCTTGAAGCGGAAATTTTGAAAGAAAGCCTTTTAAGTAAACCTTTTTCCTTACTATTGGATATTTTTTTTATACTTTGATTGTGTGCCATAAAGAATAAAGTTTATGAAAAAAATATGTCGCTAATTTCCGTTAAATTACAGATTTAGATTTTTATAAAGAAACTACCAAGCTCTGGTCTCGGCGTATTGACAAGCACTCGATACATGGTAGTTCAGGATCAGGGGACGCAGTGAAGGTTGATACAAAAAAACCCACTAAAATCGACCAATACATGTCGTGGCATTATAAAGGAAAGTGAGTATTGCTTGGAATTTTTGTTTAAAACTTTTTTTATTAAATTGGGAATAGAAACACATTTTGCGATCGTTTTTTCATATGTTAACTTGCTATTTAATGTGTAGTGTAAGAATTAATTTTAAATATGTTCAACTTTAATTCACCAGAGGAAGCGACTGGTATTTTATGTTTAACGTTTAAAAAGTTTGATCTGTTTTAATTTAATTAAACCTTTTAAGTAAGGGTATACAAAAATAATATGTTAAAGGTCTTTTCTATTAAGTCATATACGGCCTTACCACAAAACACTGTTTAACACGTGTTTAACTAAAACACTGTTTAAATGTGATGCTGTCACTTTTTTGACAATATTGTTTAAAAGAGACGGCATTACTTTTAAACAGTGTTTTTACTAAACAGTGTTTTAAAATCTTTTGTGGTAAGGCCGATAATGTCTAATACCGATATAATCTGCCTGTCGATTCTGTAACCATATTCGCATCTCACTTCGATTAACCTCACTTCACTTCACGTGATCTTCTTATTAGATATTAGCTGAATATAAGCTACGCTACTTTAGTGATTGCAAAAGGTTTTAGGTAGCTACCGTAGCTATCTAAAATCTTTTGTGATTAACAGCCTATCATTATCTCATTTATGATTTAAAATCCCCGCGCAGTGTGAAGTAAGATTCGAAGTGAGGTTCGAGTATGGTTACAGAATCGACAGGCTGGAACTTATCCAGAACTTTCGAAAGCTAGTATAGGTTGTTCTATCTAACGAAGACCATTTTTCTATGAATGTGTTAGGCGTGTACATACACATTGTTTTAGTGTGCGTAATACGAGAGCGTGCAGACGCACACTAAGGGCTATATTTCACCGGGACACCATGGCGGCGCAACCAGTCGCCGCTACCAACAAAATGTATGCAGCTCTATAGAGAGTTACTCACCTGGTGTCCATTTGGTTGCGCAACCAATTTGGCGGCGCCACCAACTCGGACGCGTGCACAGAATGTTACTGGTTGCGCCGCCACGCTGGTCGCGCCACCACTAACTACTATAGCGTTGTATGGTGTCTCACTCACTCGGCCGCCAGTCCGGCCGCCAGGCGCCAGTGACGCCCCCACCTCATTGGTCGAGGTCCATTTTGATACTGTCTTCAGTGTGGTGTGGCGACTCTGGTGTCTGTATGGTGTCTAGTTTGGTAGCTTACGGACACCACGGTGGCGCAACTGGTTGCGCCGCCATGGTGTCCCGGTGAAATATAGCCCTAAAACAATGTGTATGTATGCCTAACAACATTCATAGTATAGTCCCAGCAAACATTTTAAGTATTTTTGTCCAAGACTAAAGATTATATTACCAATTCACGTAAAAATAACGTCCCACGCACCATTTTTTTTCACTTCTAACACACTTTAACTGCTACGTCGAAATATATAGCAATTAAAACGTTATTTTTACTTAATCTGGTAGAGGACTTTAAGGTTGAAATTTAGTCGAAATAAGTGGTAGAATTGACGGTTGAAACCTTGACCAATAAGTCATGAATACTTGTACGTGCTTGCTTGGTATTTACTACGTAATTATTTCTTTTTCAGCGACCAGGTCATCGATTTTAAGTCGAATTTGATACTAATTCCGAAGTAAATTTTACCAATAGTAAATACCAAAATATTTCTTATTCAGCGACCATTAGGTCATCGTTTTTAAGTCGAATTTGATACTAATTTTGAAGGAAATTTTACCAATAGTAAATACCAAAATGCGACAATCGAGTGAAAAATACTTGTAAAGTATTTGCAATACCGTTAGGTTATATCGTGATAACTTATAAGTCAGACTTACGTAAAATAACTACTAGAGATACCTATAGGTCGATATATAGGTTAAAAGAACATTTTAGTCGAACCGCCATTTTATTTTAATAATCCGAAGAAATGATATTTCAAATCGCAGATTTTTTGTTGTTATTTCTCGGATAATATCGTTAAACGGCACCTCTACTATCTAATATTCAGAGAGTTAGTTGGGTTTATGTATCTAAATACTGCAAAGGCAAGATGATGACAACTATTGATAAAATAAAAAAAATCATCTTGACTTGAAAAAATTGAATTTTTTAATATATTTGAAGCCCATCAGCAGATTTCAACGTTAAATCAACATAATGCGCGAAAAAAATTTCATCGCAGAAGATTTCGTCATAATATCGCGTTGTAATGAGCGCCAAAACTTGGAAACTTGTAAAGCCGCCATTATTATTCTATCGATACAGAGTTTAGCTTTTTAGTTAGACATTTTGTTTTGGAGTAAAAATACAATATTATTGTCTCTTTTACTCTTCATCGCAAACGATATAAACATCACCTAAGTATGTAATTAAATTGTAAAAACCACGTGCGATATACGTTTAAAAGAGGTAAATGATTACCAAATTAGTAATTGCAACTACAAGGCACGTCGTGGTGACGTAGAGTTTACGTGGAAAGTATGACCTATCTGTTGACCTGCTGGTTGCAATCACTAAAATTACGTGGAATAAACGTCACTGGCACGTGCTTTTTTCCCCACTTAGGGTGATTCCACGTCGACTCTACGTCGATTCTAGGTATCTTATTTTGGTCACCGTAAAAATTGCAACCTAAAATTGGTATTTTTATTGTAATTTTGACCTAAAATGTTTGCTGGGGTGGTCTTCGAGAGATAGAACAACTGTAACAGCTATTCTCATGCATCCTTCCTTCACACGTTACTCAGGAAACCAAAGAGGAAGCCGGAGATGTCCCCCGAAACAACTTTCGCGTCCAAGTTTGCCACAGAGTACGTTCAGAAATGTCCCTGCATCAGAGACGACGAGGGAATTATCATATCTTCCGGCGTCGAAGATTCCAGGTTGATCGAATTTTATTCCTCAATACTGCAATATACCCTAATTGTCTTCGCATTTTAGTAAAAAAAATATTGAATTTAATTACCCTGTCATGTTAGACCAGCGTGCCGTTGACTCACTATATTTTTATTATATACCACATAATATGTAAATTAATAGCATGTTACTGTTAACAAATATTTTAACTAGCTGTAAATCTGCCTGCAACCAACATTATGTTTAATTTTGGGCACTCGTTGTCTACACCATTAACTCTTTTTTTTTGTAATGACTGTATAAGTGCCAAAAAAATAAAATAAAATATATCTAAAAACAGACTCAAAATATGCGGAACTCAGTAATACAATTCTTCAGTACCTACACAAAAATTAGTCTATAGCGAGATTCAAACCCACAACAGATTTTACAGTAATGTGTAGGTCTAGGTATGCACTGAATATACTTAAATAGAATTTCTTTCGTAATTTTCAGCGATTTCAGTTTAGATCAAAACGATGGCCAAACAGGCGCATCATTTCCTTTCAAGCCAACTCCCAGTGGAAACTTAAAAGTACAATCAAATCAGGTATTTATTTGATACATTTACCTTTCCGGTCAAATGTAATATGCAATTTTTTTTTTAGTTTTAAGTCTATTTTCCTTAGGTAGTGTTTCAATCATCAACTGTTGGAGTCCTATTGGCAGACCCCACACAAGCCAAAGTCAAAGTAAAGTTTGAAGGTAATGCTGCCGGAGAGCCTGACGATCCTGTGCATTCGTGTGTAAGTAACTTCTGAAAGCTTGGACATCTGTCCATCCAGAGGATTTCCATGGTTATTGACGTTATTAGAATTTAAACTATGTCGGAATTCAGAAAGTTTCGAAATTTCTTCCGTGATCATGGCGCATGCAACTGCGCTGAAATATCAGAGTCTCAAAAATAAAGGTATATACATGCTGTAAATACAGACATAGTTTATTCTAATAACGTCATAGCCATGGAAATTAGATGTTCACTGTACTCTCTACGCCATGAACGTCATAGCCATGGAAATTAGATGTTCACTGTACTCTCTACGCCATGAACACGAAAGATGAACACGAAAGTTCTTCCGTGATCATGGCGCACTGCGTCGAAATATAGGAATCTCAAAAATAAACAGGAAGGTACATGGTGTAAATCCCGACATAGTTTAATCTAATAATCTGTAGAGAATTTAGATTTTTTTATTCACAAGTCACAACGGGTTGGGCTTGGCCTTCATCTCACCTGATGTTAAGTGACGATAAGGCCGAAAATGCAAGCGCACCATACCCGAACAATTTGTCGAAACCTGGAACCTTGGTGAGGATGCCAGGTCTCGACAAAATGTGTTAAAATCCATAAATTCACTAAACAAAATTATTTTCGCGAATGGCGTTGTTTTTCATTTAAGATATTCTATTACGACTAATACTTATCCTTACTAATATTATAAATACGAAAGTCCGTTTGTTTGTTACGCCTTCACGTCTCCTACTGAACCGGTTATCTTATCATGAAATTTTGCTACATGTAGTCAGAGGTACAAAGAAGAACATAGGGTAACTTTCATCCCGAATAAAAATGTTGTTCCCGAGGGATAGCAAAATAACATTCCACGCAGACGAAGTCGCGGGTGGTCGCTAGAGTTAGAAATATTTTAATCCACGGTAGAGAATTCGAATTACACGAAACCCAAAAATAGCGAACAAAGCTAGTCTGTCTGTTTAGTTTCAAAATATTTTGCTTTTCTAGGACGTAGATAGCGAATCCGATCCCCAGTTGCAATATTGTCAGAGAGAAACCTGTCCAAATGTACAAGTAAAGAATAACGTTGATAGGAAGACGAAAGCCAAGCACCTCAGTGTAAGAGAAGACAAGGGCCAAGACTTGGCTAGTCTCGGTTACACCGTGGCTGAGCCTATCGACTGGATGCGAGTACAATTGCCGAAGAAGCAGGATTTGTTCCAGGAGTTTTACAGGCGGATTCACAATCATGTGTAAGAACAGCCCTCTACTCAAATGACCAAAATTCTATACGATTGAACGCTAAGCTTACTTAATCGGAAGCATTTGCCTCCATTGCTCACGCACTGCAAATTGGGACCCGGTCAATTTGCAGCACGGCATTCGGGAGATCTATTAAATCCTAAATATGAGCAACAAACGATTAATCAGTCATGTTGCAAATTTATGTTATGTAAACTACGGACTTTGATGTATTGTATGGAATGGCACGTAATTTTATAGATTATTGCAAACGTGTAGAATCTTGGCCATTTGAGTAAGTATTTACAATATACCTCATTAGGTTTACTCAAACTTCAAGATAGCCCTCATCGTTGAGAACGGTTTTATAAATACGCGTCCTAATATGCAAAATCTAAAATAAGTACCTATCAGCAATTTTATAATTCCAACATCGATCGAATACAGATTTTAAATTTTCATGAATCCATCCTTTCATATTATCATCTCCAGTCTTTCCAAATAGTTGTAATTATGATCTTTTGATTTTTCCAGAAATACGGACACAGTGATACGCATTGGTAACGAAGTGTTCCACTGTCACCACGTAGTACTAGAAGTATACTCAAACTTCTTTGATATGAATCCGCACAGAGAAATCGAACTTCCTATCGTAAGTCTTCTCTTGATCTTTTGAATTAACATTTTAATAGTCTCGAATAATTTATTTAGCAATTACAAAGCTTACTATAATTTAGTGTAGCAAGTAGTTTAGAGTAGATTTATATTTTGTAAGTCATCTAGAGGTTCTAGAGTTAGAAAATAAACAATAGGCATGATGACAGATTTTGAAAAACTGTTCCTAAGTGTTTGGAAACGTATATTAATTACAATGAATAATAAATTTCTACTTATAATAAAGATTTAGGAGGAAAGAAACACATTTTAGTCTTTAGATTTAAAATTAGCGCTAAAACGCTTGTCAGTGTCATGGCGTCGCTAATGACGTCACGTTTAAGTAAACAAAACGTATTTGACATTGTATTCTGTGATTTGTATGTTAGATGATTTGGATTTATTGTTACTTAAATTATTCGGTAATAATAAATTACTTACATGGAGGTTTTGACGTTTCTAAATTCTGCTGAACAAAAATCTTTATTTGATGCTAAAAACTCCCCCAGCATTAACACATCAATTTTAGGCAAATTATCACTGTTTGCCTTAGTAAATCCTTGTTCCATGACTCGCGATATTTCACTTTCGTTTGATTGTCAATATTGCGCAGTGTTGCCAGATCGAAATTTCAATATCCAGGAAATATGAGTAAAATAATCAGGAGATTGATGTGAAAAATCAGGAGATTGATAAAATTCTTATATTTTAATAAACGTATACTAAATTATTGTTTCTGATACATTTGGCTATTCGTTTTCGAAGTCATTTGATGGTTTATTTGATAATCATAACAATTTTTTTTTTTTTTATGTTTTTTGTCCTCAAGACTCCGGCAATTTAGTGCTCAATTTATTTCTCAATTTTGTTTTTGTTAGATTTATTTGGGATAATCAAACAAGAACAACAAATCGTTCTATTATTTTAAAGAAAGTTTCTAAAACTCAAATATTACCGCAAAATAATAATCGCATCTCGCAAAGTCGCAATTCTCGCGTGGTAGGTACGTACGTTAAATTTTTGACGGCTGCGCTGCGGCTGGCAATCCTATGCATGCGCAACAAACAATACTGAAAGATCGGCGATCGATTCGAGTTTATTGCAAAAACACTCTTATGTATGTTATTGAGTATAAATGTATAATTTCAGTGATTTTTAATTACTGTCATCATGCCTATTGTTGGTATTCGTAAATGTAAACTTTCAGTTTTTAATAGTATCTCTATAGGTAGCTACTACCTCGTATTTACTTATTCTATGTGATTTTATTACCTATAAGTTAAGCAAAGCAATGTATAACATTTGTTATAGAATAATGTGACGCCTGAAGCGTTTCACTTGATATGCGAATGGATGATCTTCAGTGGGCAGGACAGCAGTAAAATATTAAGAAGAGATAACATTTTAGATCTATTCTGTGCCTCTCAATTCTTATCGATAAAAGGTAAACTTTCTTTCTTACACAATTTATAAAACTTTTTGCCAATTTACCCAGTCGTTTGTAATTGGGTTGGTAAACTTTTCCAAAACTGTTGTGAATTATATATTTTCTGGTAGCTTTTGGCTTTGGAGTCAGGAATAACAAATTGAGGAATTTTTATAATGCTTCAATTTAATTTAAATAAAAAATTTAATTTTTAATTTACAGCATAGTACAATAAATCACTATTACAAATTTACAACTGTATGCGTAGGTAATGCCTTTGCTCCAAAGACTTTCTATGTTGTTGTTCAAAACAAAAAAAAACAAAAATATGATTACTCTTTGTCACTGTCTGTCAAATCTGTCAATCAGTATTTTTAATCAGTAAATGCAAAGGAACTTCGTGTTCAGCCGTATGTTTGATATTTTATCGCGATAATAATATAAAAAAATATATTTGGTTAACAAGGTAAAATAAAAAAATCATAATATTATTTTAATCAAAAAAACATATAAAACAATTCTCTTCGAAAAAGTTTACCAACCCCATTGAAGCCAATAGAATACACCACCGTTTTAAGATCGACTCTCACGCCTGTAGGCACACCTCCGCCGCGAAACACCGCAGCAGTAGATTCCGCAATGATTTCGACAAGCGAAACAATTGCGAGCAGCAGGTTCTAATGCATAGATTTTTCACGCGCGATTCCGCCCTATTGGCTCCGACTGTTGACACACGCGAAACCGTTACGTAGTGTTGTGATCCTCAGATCCTCATAATATATTGTCGTCGATAGAAAACAATTCATGGCGGAACTACCGCGGTTTCGCTGGTACTGTTTCGCGGCGGAGGTGTGCTACAGACGTTAATAAAAATGCTTCTATCTCCTATATAGATTTGGAAAACCAATGCTGGTCATTTATAGTAAATGAAAATCTATTTAATGAAGACACTGCCTTTGCTCTGTACAGAGAAGCTAGGTTGAAAAGGATAACGCCTGTCGTTGACCTCATGGCAAGTACCTTAGAGAACGTATAAATAAAATTAAATCATGTTATAGTTACTAGTCACTTGAAGGTGAAGTTAATAAAAACTTCTCATCAATCTCTCAAACTCTAGGTACAGTAATTTATAATCATCAATATTGCAAATCACTTTTTTGTCCACATTTGAAGAAAAAGTTTCGATTTCCTTACTCAAATAAAAATTGGGGAAAAAATATATTTTCTGTACCTAGCATCTCTGTATATTTTTTTAGTTTTTAATGAAATTTTATTTGCAGGTTCCTCGTATTATGCGTTTTTTTCTACCACTGGTAGCATCGAAAGACTTCCTTGAACTTGAGCCCGAAGAAGTTTTGATATTTTTGAAATCAAACTACATTTGCGTCACGAGGTGATTATTATTATAATAGTTATCATTATTACAAGAAACCTGCCTGACCCACCATACTACTGGCCGTACCCCTCCTGGTGGTATGGTGATTCTAAAACTATACTAGTGATAGTATAAAGATATCTGCATATTTTGTCATTGGAGGCACGCGCAATGTCAAATAAGAATTTTAAGTGAAGTCAATAAGCAATCATTTTTGTAGGTATTGGAACTAAGATTTCTAATAAAAAAAAACATTGCGTTCAATACGAATTCGATTCGCACTCGAATGTTTTTCGTGCTAACTGAATAACCAAAAAGAAAAATTGACCGGACGACCGCGAAACGCCAGCGAAGCGTCTCCATTTCAACTTGGGCAAAAATGTTTTTGTATGTCTGTCCTGCTGTCCGTCTGTTCTCCTCTACCTCGTGAAAATTTGTGAGCGATAATTATGCTTTTGAATATTTTTTGTCGACTCAGTTTCTCAAAATATTTCGAAAAAGAAAACGTAAGTACTTAAGTATATACCTATTTCAGCCATTTCGAAAAATGTTCAAAATTGTCACAAAGATGAAGAACAGCTCACAGCAGAGCCTAGTTAAATTAGTTTAATTAGGTACCAACCTTTTCCTTAATCAGCGAAATAGAAGTTCTAATGGCGGGCATCCGGTGGCTGCACGCGGACTGGCCGGCGCGGCGGCAGCACGTGGTGGCGGTGATGCGGTGCGTGCGCTTCGGGCTCATCTCGCCGTGGCAGCTCGTCGACATCAAGCGCAACCCCGACAACGGCGAGATGCTCGACATCGTCAGCGAGCCGGAGGTGCAGCAGATGGTCGATGATGGACTCGCGTGAGTTGGAATAAGTTTTTACACGACTGCCCAAAAAAATTACTGTATGCGGGATTGTTGGTATAGTATGGGAGGTAGCCACTGATAGAAAGGTCAAATGGAAGATCTTCCTCCGGGCTGGGTGGTATTAGCCCGGGGACAGCGGTTCAACCGATGATAACTTATATGATGCGTCGCTGAGAGAACTCCGTTGTGTGAGGTATCGTTAGAATCCTTATATCACCCCGAGTGACACTAGCTATATAGATTTTTTGAAAAATATCAACGCGTCGGCTGCAGGACGCCATTTTGTTATGTGGAAAAACAACTATTATTACAAAATGGGTAATTGGGTATCAAATGAAAGGCCTTGATGAGAACATTCCAAAACTATAGAATTTGACACTCAAATGTATGAAATAAAAATAAATACTTAATTTCAAAAAATATTAAAAACACGAAGCCATAACCATTCTTTGGAACAATGATAAGATTTATTATGATAAGTCCAAACATATCAAGGAAAATCACATCGTATTTTGGCATGTTCTTCTTCAAGCAATTGCCTCAATAGATTACCGAGTCAGCTCACCCAACCTGGTTTATTTTGCAGCTACGGCATAATAAAATACTGGTTCGGAAACAACTCAAAGAACTATTATCACTGGATAGACGTGCTAGGCCTCACCGAGCCCTCCGAGAGGAACTGGATTGGGGAGGAGAAGGTATGAATATTTTCTTCCATGTTACTCAGTACGAGGGTGGATTGATAGATATCATCAACAGCTATGATAACATGGAAGTCCATGACTTTGAAAAGAAGAAATACTTTTTTTTCTTAATTTATTTTTGTATCTTAAAAAGAAACTCCTTAAGGAATCTTTACACTACATTTTTTTTCAAATTCGGCACAAGATTATTACTTTTGGAAACAAAAAGCTCATCAGACTTCTAACTTTTCTTAATGACTCTGTCGACCTTCTCGGCGGCACTCATGACATCAAAACTCATCGAATGAAGATGCGAATACTTCCTATTCTCTAAGTAGATTCAGATTTTTTCTCCTACCAAACATGAATAATTGTCTTGGCGGGCAAAGATTTTCATCAAGCCAAAAGGTGGTGTCTGATAGGGGCCCTCATTTCAGTGACCAGTTTTTAGGTGATGATAGGAAAAAATAATGGGTTAAAGAGCCTACCTCTTTACCCCCATTATTTTTTCCTCTCTGCCTTTAACTTCGATGGATTGAATACGCAGAGCTACAATAAGATTATGTAGAGAAATAAAACAAAATATTCCGAAAAAAAAAGTGTTTCTTCATTACAAAGCCATGGACTTATCAATCCACCCTCGTATTTTAAACAAACAAAATTAAGATCATTTGGTGTGATTGTAGACCCCTAATCGACCGGAGGAAATAAAAACTTTAAAGCCAGGAAGATACTACACTTCCAGGACGCCACAGGGCTTAAAGAGTTACTATAATTAAGAAGGTGGCGAGTCACTCTATCAGAGCAACAGAGACCCTAACATTCAAATAATAATAGAACATTTGGTAGATTTGCTGTCTTTCCCTAATTTAATAATTAATTTGCTTACTTTTAACATATTTGCAGAATCACGTGACGTACAAGGATTTCCTCAAGTATTTGGAACAATTTATGATACCGAAAGAGCAGATGTATCAACAAATGGCTGTCATGCAACCGCCTCGGAGAAATGACGATATACCCGGTAACACTGTACTTTGTATTTCTGTGACTCCTTACCTATAACTTTCGTAAATCATTACATTTTCTGAAACATACAGCCGATGTTGAAAAGCTTTTTTTAGGTTAATTTGGTGAACACTGCAAAAAATTATAGTCAAAAATACGAATTGTACCTGGGGGCCTATTACGAAAATAATGTACGCAACTGCGTAACGCAGTAACTTGGTCACGATAGGCGTCAGCAGTTCGTCGGTTGTAGTTATTACAAACATTTTCAATGTAACTATCGTAGTCCATAGACTATTGGACGAATAATGACGGATCTGCTAGAGAGAAACTGTCAAATTTACGCAATCACTTTGCAATATCGCATACGCAAGTGCTTTGTAATAGGAAACAATAAGACCGAAGCACGGACGCAGCTGCGTGTATCGCATAAAACTTTTCGTAATAGACCCCCAGACAACATGGAAGAATTTTGACACCTATCTTTTAATTGATAAAATAAATTGTAACTATGCGATGTGGAGTTCCACATCGCATAGTTACAACCTACTCGAGTAAATCGCAAATATGATTGACCTTTCAATTTCTTTAGGCAGTATGCGAGGAGTAGAGAACGATAAGATTGATATGAGGCGGCCGAAGATGGACTTCCCTCTACCATTTACTTTGAAAGGATTGACTGGAGATAAGGACAAGCTACCCACTATGAGCGAGTTTTTCGACAGCAGAAGAAATGTGTGTACTACATAGTATTATGTAATCTGTGGTAATGTACTATCCAACGGGCGACTGTACTATCTGTTAGTACAGTCGCCCGTTGGAAGTAGCCTCATAAAGCTGAATGGAAAATAATAAAAAACCCTGAAAATCACTGCATAAAAAAAATGTTTTATTATTTAAACTACATAGTACGAAATTGTGTTTTGCTTTTACCTTTTAAAGGGATTGATTATCAAAAACAATAGCCTATTTACGTTTAGTACCCTTTCTACCATATTCAGCTTTATAAGGCTATTTCCAAACGCCCTATAGAAGTATTCAAGAACATGGCAAAATATTATTCGCTGATTTTAAAGTCAATAGGGCTTCAATTAAATACACAGTGCCGAAAAAGATATGAAGATGAGGGAACTAGTCTAATAAATAAACGATAAAATATACCCGTTATTTAATACGTTATTAATAGAAAAATATTTTAATAATGTTTTAGGTTCTAGTATTTTTAGAAGGTATCATGCCCTTCTAGTCATTCTTAGAAGTAGATATCAAATGTGTCAAAAACGGCCACTTTTGGCAGTTTTGCTATCTACTTCTAGCAGTGACTACGAGGGAATGTAACAATATCGTCTAAAAATACTAGACTGGGTCCTAAAACTTCCACGTAAAACATTATTAAAATTTTCTCTTTTGCTCATGGTGCGGTGGTACCTGTGACGGAAAACGAAACTGATATGTGTAAAGTTTTCTTAAGGTGTTAAGGAAACTTCACACATATCAGTGAAGTCACAGTTCCGGCACAGTTACGCCACCGCGGTTATTATCAAACACCAAGTGAACGGGTTTGGTTCTCGGTCATCATCAATTAACTGACCGAATGTTTATAAATAAATATAAAATCAAAGAACATTAGATAAATACAGGTCATAGTTATAAGATCGCGCTGGGAAGCCGCCAGATAGCACGGAACAGCGTAGCAGAACCGATGGCCCGTCTCGTGGAGATTCATACCTACTTTGCCCTGGAACTGGGCCAGGCCTCTCCTGGAAAGCATCCATAGATACGCCCATGCATGCCGGTCTACCACGAAAGAGGTCCCGGGTTTGATTCCCGGCCGGGCAGGAATTAAAATGATGAAATTTAATTTCCGAGGGGTCTGGGTGTTACTGTGTTTAAAAAGTATTATATCAGTTGTCCAGCAAGCAATTAACAAGCTTTGCTTAGTTTGGAGCTAGATAGCGCTGTGTGTTTATTTGTATTTCATCAGGCACGAGACCAGTCACCATCACCACCGCCCCTTCGCTCGCCGCCGCCAGCTGATGACTCCGTGCTCAGAAGAAGTTCTGTGTTTGATAGACGTCAAAGTATTTTCGAGGTAAAATTACACCAAATAAATTGATAAACTGATAGTATAGTACACATTTTATATTGCAATGAAATTTCAATGTTTGGAATCCATATACTTAATAATTAGTTATTGCTATTCTTTATCAACCTGTTTTTTTTTCAGAAGGTTTTTTTAGAGTTCCGTAGTCAATTCCCCGGCGATGTCCATCCGTCTGTCTGTCCGTCTGGCCATCCGCGGCTTAGCTCAGAGGCCCTTAGTAGTGTAGAAAGTTGTAATTTGACATGATATGTATACTACGCTGAAGTAATAGGGTAACTTTGTGAATTAGTTTTTTTAGTGTATATCTCCACACGTAAAGTGGGGAAAGTGGGGATGTTTTTTTTCTCGTCAATCTCATAGTGTGGATGTCGTTGGATAGGCCCTTTAAAAATATTGCAATAATTCAGGAACGTAGTACCTATATATTTTGAAGTTAAAAGGAAAACTATCACTGCTAAGTTGACGAATAATAGTCGATCAACTTATAAAAAATATTTATAAGTATTGAAAAAGTATTTGATTGAATCAGGCGTCACTTGGCGGAAGTCCCAAACCATTTTGAAAAAAGAAATATATGTAGCTTACTTCCGCAAACAAAATATGCAAGATGCACCGCCCGCCCGCCCGCAAAAATATGCAGCACACCACAAAATATAAGTGCACAATACCTGCATTTAGCAAGACAGCAACACACCTTGCACCTTCACCAATTAGGCTACTCTACACGTGTTTCGCCCCAACCCGGAGCATCCTCAGGAGTTAGATCGTGCGTAAACCAACACCGAATGAGCATTATTGAAAACGTTTTCGTAAATACAAATATCACTGAATAGTTACATACTTTTAAGTAGTCATTACATTAGTTATATAAAATAGGGAGTAGCCATATGAGGTATAATAAGGTAACTACGGACCGTGGCCCGACACGCACTCAGACTGATTTTTTATTCTATTTTTCCTTTTAGGAACAACGCAAAAATAAAGCCGATCTCCAAAAGCCACCTTCGCCTCCCACTCGATATAATGTACAGGAGGTTCACATGTGCACGGTGCATCCAGAACATGTAGTTACTCATTTTTATTTTTTATTCCTTTTTTAAGAGTCCCTTTCAATTAAGTAGCTATGTAATTTTGCAGGGGCATTAATTAATTGGGTGACTGGAAATAATTAAAGGCGACTGTTAATGGGATACTTAAATACTAAACCTTGTTTATTTTTTTGGGTGACAAAATAACTAAACGGGTGACAAACTGTGGATTACACAAAATACCTAAAAACGCGCGACTACATGTCGGAGATAAATAACAAAAATACTGAGTCGGCAACTATAATATTATACCAATTAGGTAGGTAACTATATAACTGATTTAAGCTGCCCAACAAACTTAAAAAAAATATCAAAATCGGACTTAAAACATTAAATTAAAACAGACTAGTAAAAACAGATCCCAAAAAGTATAAATAAATTCTTCTGCGTTTTAAAAACGTGTTTTTAAAAATCATTTTTTTTTGTATATTTTTATTTTCTGCTTTTTAGTTAACGAGCTAAAGCTAAAAAAATATACCATCTCCTATCGGAACACTCGTCAAGACGATTCAAACAAGCTCATACTCGATGGGGTTACATGGTTTTATTACAGAGTTCCAGTGGCCTTCTTCCATCTCCATCATTAGACCCTGGAAACTATTTTCCAACAAAGTACTCGTCAAGACGATTCAAACGAGCCCAAACTCGATGGGATAGCGTAGTTTTATGAATGAGTTCCTGTGTACTTCGTCCGGCTCCATCATCAGACCCTGGAAACTTTTTCCCAACAAAGTACCCATCAAGAAAATTCAAATGAGCCCAAACTCGATGGGAAAGTGTGGTTTTATGATTGAGTTCCTATGTCCTTCATCCGGCTCTATCATCAGACCCTGGTAACTATTTCCCAACAAAGTACTCGCCACGGCAATTCAAACGAGCCCAAACTCGATGAGGTAGCGTGGTTTGATTAAGGAGTTCCTATATCCTTCTTCCGGCTCCATCATCAGGCCCTGGAAACTAGTTTCCAACAAAGTACTCGTCAAGACGATTCAAACAAGCCCAAACTCGGTGGAGTTGCATGGTTTTATTTCAGAGTTCCAGTGGCCTTCTTTCGACTCCATCATCAGACCCTGGAAACTTGTTCCCAGCAAAGTACTCGACGAGACGATTCAAACGAACCCAAACTCGATGGGGTGGCGCGGTTTTATTAAAGAGTTCCTGTGTCCTTCTTCCGGCCCATGCTCAAGACAATTTTACAAAATGCGCCACAGCCTTTTTAATTTATACTTTTACTTAAGATTTTATTTTATACTTTTTAGGATCTGTTTTTACTAGTCTGTTTTAATTTAATGTTTTTTGTCCGATTTTTATAATTTTTAGTGCGTTTTAAAAACGTGTTTTTTAAAAAAAAGATTTTTTTTCAGTAAAGGAGATCACTCATTCTGGGATAATTTTTTTTTTTTTTTCATTAGCGGCCATCAATAATAATTACACATTCTTAAAGTACACATAAAACGAATTATTTTTTACTATGGCGTCAAAGTCGAAAACAATTTGGGTTCGGAGATATATACCAGATAAGAATGAAAACGATGGCAATGGAAGATTGTTTGTTTTAGGAGTTTTAAGAATCAAATCATTATTATTTTGCTAGTACAATCTTAGCAGTCTCCTCCCGCGCCCCTTTTTCTCCTGTGCTCAGTGCCCAATACTCTTATAACGATAGAAACGAGAGTCGTTAGGTGATTCAGTTATGCTATTCTTCAATTAAAGCTACCAGCGGAGTCGAACTGTCTCACCATTATCATTATGAAGCGCTCATGGCGGAACTTAACAGACTGATCGTACTCGATCACGTTTGTTAAGCAACGCTCGGTCCGGCCAGGTGTCAGATGGGTGACCGTGAAGTGGCATCACAACTGAGCACTTCCGTGCTGCGGAGAGCACGTTAAACCATCGGTCCCGGTTGTTATCATCTGATAGCGGTCGTTAAGCCAAGTTAGAGGCTTCACAGGCGGCTTGATAAACGGTGCTTTGGGAACTTACCAGCTCAAACTAGCCCGATCGTATTGTAGCGAGCACATTAGAGACGGGGTGTACATGATCGATGCATTGATCCCAATGTAAACTTCGACTTGCCTAATATCAATAAATCAATATGGATGTGGTCTATGATGGTGCTAAAACCTTTTCGGAACCCGGCTAGTTCGGGAGGTTGGAAGTCGTCGAACCTGCGAGCGAGGTCGCTCGGTAAAGACTTAGTTAACTGCATATTCAGCTGCCAATAGCGATGAGCATCCGCTGAACTCTGGAGCCTCATTTCATGTGCCACGTACCAATCGGTGATCGCTCCCCGTCTTGACGGCGTTGATCACAGTGACATAATTGAATGGTACCTACTTAATAACCGATTATGGTACTTAACAGGTAAAACTTAACTGCCTAATCATACTTTGAAGGGCTCAATTATTAAATAGTGTGTGTCTTTACAATCTTGAGGGCGTCCAAGTAAAATACCTTTAAGGTCTTACAAGTGTTTTCGGGGCTGGCACCTGGTTTCCGTACTTGTAAGCAAAAACCTGGTCGTAAAACCTGCAGATCGCTTACCTACTCAGCACCTGATGTATCAGGTGGTATCACCCAGTTGAAAACAGCTGAATAATCTTATCGAGATCCACGAAATAGTGGGACGACATATTTTTTTTCATTTAAAGATCGTTGTATATCTCTGTTCACAAATGCATTACAGCGTTGTCGCCATACAATGAAATATTTCTACTCTAATCACCATTAAAATGAAATGTAATTCATTTCTGGCCGCCGACTTTTTTTTTATCCTAGACCGCCCTATAAAGTGGGTGATTTCCTTTCTAATATTTGTAGTCGCCCTCAGTCCGTCTCGCCCACTTTATATTTCAGTTTTCATATTGAGTATTTTCGATACCCCAAATGGGAATTTATTGTTACCCGATTAAATACTACATATTGTAGTAAATAGGTAAAAACAATACCGACCTACTTACTTTATATTTTATTCTTATTTTTAATGTTACGATTATATTCTGAGCTATTACTTTATCAAAAATAATGTTATTAACTTTAGAGGCAGGTGTTTGATCCTCCTGAGAAAGACTCCGTCGACGAAGTCACCAACAGCGAGAGCGCTTGCACAGTTGACAGCATTATGGAAAGGGTGAGAAATGGGTGTCTTCACCGAGTACCTTTCCTGTTCCCTTTCAAATTCGTCGTGCGTCAAACGCATGCCCATCAAATAAAACATTTTCGGATACTAGCGCGGTTTTATTGAAAGTACTTTGGTAATTAGTTGGTATTTGGTTTGTTTTTTTATTTTCCTGACGTTTCGGCACCTTTGCAGCTGACGTGGTCACAGGGGACTAAAGCTGCCTCGTGAACCTACCCTCAAGCGATGAATTTTTAGACATAGACATTCAGAAATTAATATTAAACAAAAAAAAATGATTTAAGTTCATGTTATTTTTTTTTTTTTTGTGAATTATTAATGCCTAAAAGAGAGAATCTACTGAAATTACCACCATTTCACAAAATTGGGATGCCCCTCCAAGAAAGAAATGGCGAAAGAAAACTTGGATTGGATTGCCGACCTCCGCGCGTCTTTTATATTCATTAATTTATTTGCAAAAGGAGCTTACCGTATCATTAGATTTTGCAGTGTGTGTGGCTTTAGCTTGTGAATGATGGGGTCCCAAGCTGGTGGAATTTTCCAACCATCATCTCTATTGAAATAAGGATATTTATTTATTTCAATAGCCTCGCGGAGCATTTTAGGAATAAATCTATGATTACATAGATTTATTGCTAGAATGCTCTACGAATGCAAATTAATTAATGATTAATAAAAGAAGGAGGTCGGCAATCGGCAGGTCTTTGAGGGGCCTCCCAATTTTGAGAAATGGTGGTAGTTTCAGTAGATTCTCTCTTTTTAGCATTAATTAATTGGCAAACTTAAATTATAACATTAACTTAAACCAATTAAAATATTTGTTTAATATTAATTTCTGAATTTTCTGAACTTTAAAAATTCATTGTTTGAGGGTAGGCTCACGAGTAGCTTCAGTCTTCCGTGACCACGGCAGCTGCAAAGGTACCGAAACGTCGGAAAAACCAAAAATCAAACCAAATACCAACTAATTACCTACCAATGTACTTTCAATAAAACCGCCCAAGTATCCGTTAAAAAAAATATTTCATGTCTAGTGAGAGCGTAGTCTTGAGAGGTGATCATGCCCATCAAACTTTCACTTTTTTGAGAAGATAGTGCATAGGCATACCCTGAGGCATGCATTTGTTGAAAGCGCAAGAGGAACGGGAAAGCGACTGTGTGAAGACCTTTGGCCCTACCATGAGTTGATGCAAACTGTTTACGTTACCGTAAACTATCGTTTTGTCTCTTTCACTCGCACTGACTGTGAGCAGTATATCCGATAGTTTACGGTAACGTAAACAGTTTGCATCAACTCATGGTAGGGCCACTTATCAACAACAAACGCGCGGCATTAGTTCCGCTTGCTAACAGAAATAGGTCCAAAATTTTAAATAAATCGATGAACGTCGTCATCTTCGATTACCGCGATATAGCTATCGCCGCAGGTTCACCATCAATAGATATGATCAATAGAGTGAATTTTGCAACGAGTTCGATATTCTACCAGTAGAAATGAATGACGTGAGAAAGACACTGACAAGTGTCGAAATCAAATGACTTTAACTGACAGACAATGACATTATAACTTTTTCATTTACGTTCCGTTCCCCCGTAACTCATTACCGGCTTTTAAAATCAACGAGATTATGGCTTTATTATTTTTTCTGTGTGAAATGCAAAATGTTATAAGATTCGAGTTTTTAGAGCAACTCTCATTTCTAATGTTTAAAAAATACGTAAAATTTGGAGCAATCGAAATTAATTTCGTATATACGTTTTGCTTTCGTGCATGAATTTAAGATTCACTTTCGAGTGATAAAAAATGGGGCCCCTGAGCAATCCCCAGCTGATTTCAGGATGTTTTGCCTCGTACTGTTCCATGAGTTGAAGGCTAATTTACTTTACCTACATTCGTTTCCTGGGGGGTAATTATGTAACTTTGTTGCAATCAACTCTCACAGAAGTTGCAGTTACATTGCTGCTTTAGTAAGAACCAATATGAGAACTATCTTACTTAAAGCAGCAATGTAACTGCGCTTTCAATCGATTTCAATCGAGAATTGTTAGCAACAGAGTTACGTAATCCACGGGCTTGTTTCAGAATACGTCATTGGAACAGTACTGCATGACGAGGTCGAGCGAGAAAAGACACAGTGTCGCAGCATCTTATTTGGCTGCTGCAACCGCTGCGCTTTCCTCCAAAAGGTTAACTTTTTGGAAAATTACCCAGAAAATTGTATTTGTTTAACACCTTCGTGGACACTACATCAATACGCTGGGTATCAAATAGTTTTAAAAGTGATACTAATACGTCTTATGGCGTTCTGTGTGTTGTTCGGAAAATGTAGGTATGGAATTTATTAATGTCATTTTACGAACTCGCCACGTGGTTGTTAGGACCACGAAACTTTAAATCTGAAAGGTTTGTCCTACCTTCTGATAAATTTGGTTAACACAAAACGAATACAAGTTAAGATTTAGAAATAAGCATTTTTTTATTACTTACTTAGTTTTAAATTGGATTTATTTATTATGCAATATTTTCAATCTTCCTTTTAAGCGACAACTAACAATGCGAAATTGATAGCAAACCATAATAAACAACAAACTTTTGTTAATTTTGATCATACTCGATGGTTCCGCAAGCGGTGAATAGTATGCTGGTTCTATGCAACTTCGGGTGATTGGAAAAGATCATCTGTAATACGCTAATAAATGTATCTTTAACATTCTATACTTCCAGGGATTCCATAAGACCTGGAAACCTCGTGCTCCGCTCGGAAAGCGCCGCGCCCGAGCCGAAGTCCGCCTCGCTGAACAACTTCCAGAGCCCACAGATCTCGCTCTTCAACTGCTCAAAGGAATCGCTGGCAAAGATCAATATGTAGTTATACCTGATTTACTGAGTGCAGTTAACGTAGTTTTTGTAACTGTATAAATAGAGCAGTAAAGCTTTAGAATTAAGAAAAAAAGTGGCATTATAGTAAGTATACGAATTCTAATTTGCTACTAGGCTCATGCATGTAGCAGTGCTGGATTTACAGTCTTGGCCGCCCTCGATCGATTTTTATCGTGTGATATAGCGTTTTATCACGTTTAACTGTCAAAAAGACAAAGTAGTTTGACAGTTGAGTGTCGATAAAATGCTATATCACGCGACATAATTCCGTCATGCTACTTCTCGAGTCACTCTAGTCGACTAAACTAGACTAAACTAGCCAACCCATCCAAATAATCGAAGTTCGAATCGAATCGCCTTGAAATCAGTTTTATTAATATTAGCCTCATAGTAAGTCATAGTGGCCTACTATCAAGCGATAAAAGTGATTTTTAATAAGTTTATGGCTTGTTCTCTTTTCCAAAAAAAAACTCCGACAGGATCCCGTGGATGTTTTTAAATTCTGAAAGTGGTCCTTGACTGCAAAAAGTTTAAAATTATACTTAGCATTTTTTTAATAATGTATCCGTTAATGAGTAAACTAAATACCTACTAAGCTAATTGTTTCATATTTTAAAACCATTCGCACCACTTCTAGGTTTACGAATCAAATAGTCACAGGACCCTACCCACTGAAGGGAACAGACAGACATAGTGTTAATATAATCATAAATTCTAACTACGATTTATTAATTGCAGGAACAAACTATCCACATCAATTCTCGGTCCATCTAACAAGAACTACATAGCAGATGGGTCGTTATTCAACTGGGACAGAGAGACTGTTTTAGTCTTCGGAGGGATAGACCCACACACATCTTATGGAGTCGGCCGAAATACGGGAAAGGACATCTACAGGTATAAAATAAATACAGTATTTTTTGCGGACTGACACTATACTTGACACTAAACATGAATGCATAGGTACTTAGTACTATACTAATATCTGATTAGTTTTTGATTGAATCAGGCGTCACTTGGCGGAAGTCCCAAACCATTTTGAAAAAAGAAATATATGTAGCTTACTTCCGCAAACAAAATATGCAAGAAATATGCAATTCGGTGTTGGTTTACGCACGATCTAACTCCTGAGGATGCTCCGGGTTGGGGCGAAACACGTGTAGAGTAGCCTAATTGGTGAAGGTGCAAGGTGTGTTGCTGTCTTGCTAAATGCAGGTATTGTGCACTTATATTTTGTGGTGTGCTGCATATTTTTGCGGGCGGGCGGGCGGTGCATCTTGCATATTTTGTTTGCGGAAGTAAGCTACATATATTTCTTTTTCAAAATCTGATTAGTTTGTGAAGGTATTACAAAATATTCATTTAGGATTCGAAAAATTAATAATAATGAAAAAAAACATTTTCGTAACAGTTGCTTTGTAAACTCACAAAATCTTGATTTCTCTGAAAGGCATACATTTGTAAAGTTCGTCTTTCAAAAGAACAGTAGCTCTACCACGAGTTGTTACGGTTTTCGCTACCGTAAAATATCGGATATACTGCTCACAATCAATGCGTGAAAATGAGTGAAAGAGAGAAAATGATACACTGAGAAAAATGTCATTTTGGGGTAATCTTAAAATATCGTGGCGTACGTTTAAATTAAGTGCGTTGTCCTAAAATAAGGAAATAATAGGTTTATATTACGCTATCTTGAAACGTGTTATGATGTAGTCGAATTATATGGTTAAATAAGGCAATATTATGACACTTATCATCGTAAAAATTGGTCATCAAAAATAATATTATCTTCTTAATATTATAACACTATGTAATAGAAAATAGCCCACTGTCCTATAAATATGTATGATAATCTATAAATAAGATTATAATTCTAAATCACAATGAAAGTGCCACCTTCCATAAAAAGATGTCATAGTATTTGAGAAGACGCATCTCTAGAATACGATGACGTCCCCTTATAGTAGTATGATAAAATTATGTGCCAGTTCCTTTTATTTTGAGATTACCTTCACTTAAAATATAAGGAATTGGCATCAAAATTTAAAATGAATCCTACAAAAATACGATTACAGAAACTTATTTAAGAGTTTTGGCCAAAATATTATATCGTAAAAATTGCTCATCAAAAATAATATTATCTTCTTAATATTATAACACTATGTAATAGAAAATAGCCCACTGTCCTATAAATATGTATGATAATCTATAAATAAGATTATAATTCTAAATCACAATGAAAGTGCCACCTTCCATAAAAAGTTGTCATAGTTTTTGAGAAGAAGCATCTAGAATACGATGACGTCCCCTTATAGTATCAAAATTAAAATGAATCCTACAAAAATACGATTACAGAAACTTATTTAAGAGTTTGCATCAATTTTTGTATGATTCCTAAAAAATACGATGACAGCACGTAAATTCGCCGTTCATTATCATCGACTTGTCGTTCGTTTTGTATATTCTCTCCATTCAGTCAGTCGGAGTCGCAGAGTCGCAAGGACAGTTTTTAGCGTGTACAGAATTTATTTATATTTGACTATTTTTTTAAATGTGAGTGAGTGCAAAGTGCAATACTTATGGATAAAGCAACTCATGACTTGCTAAAATAATGGAATCTAGCTCAATACTTATATACAACGTTTTGAAGGTAAGTTGCCAAGCCTATGTTGTGCGCGTGCGCGTGCACACTTTATTGGGGGGGAAGAAAATTAACTTTTTATATAAAACATATCATTTTGGAGGACAAAAAAACGTATTTGGGGTAAATTTTAATTTTCTCTTCATATAAAGTGTACTTATCATTTGAAGGAAAAAATCAAATGATCATAATATTATTGCCATTGAAATGGACCTAAAACATTGAATTCTTATCACAAATTACATGTTTAATTTTAGCTTAAAATCCGGCGGCCTCGACAGCTTCGAAGCTTCATCTGACACCATTTAAAAGCTGCCCGGCAGAAGCTGAATACCACAAAGCACAAGTTTCTTCGCAAGAAAATAACAGACACACTAGCAGTTTGTGACGGTAAGGATTTATGTAATTATTCTGGTCTGTCCTCGTTTGAAAAATAAATTAATAATAATGTGTAGTGTTATATACAATAAGCATTTTTTTTTCAGATACAAAACCAGAGACTAAATTTCATTGCTGTCATATTACTCCTCGGTTGCTTATTTAACATACCTCCTGCGGCTCCTGCCTGCGGCTCCTGCCCGTCGCTCCAGGAAAGATTGGCAAACATCACGAGCAGAAATATTGGAAGGATTTGACGGAGACGGTGGGTGTAACCCACAGTATCTTGCAGAATGCTGGGTGGTTCTTATCTTAAGTCATTGAAAGCGAATCATGATTTTACTTATTAAATTATTTTGCATATTTTATGGATTTTCCTAATGATTGTTCTTAGTGTCATGAGTATAATTAGGTACGTAAGTAAGTTGTGACATGCTAAATAGGTATTTATTTTTAACTATGTAAATTATTTTTGACTGACAAATACTGTGATTGTTATAAGCATAAAGGTACGGGATTATAAGCATGGTGTATTAAGCCGAAAGGGGGGCATTGTACTCATCCATTAAATAACTTTTACTATCGGGTAAACTCTGAAATCGAAAAAAACTGCTGCTACTTAAGGCGGTTGTATGACCGAAAGTGGCGCCCTCAGAGGTTTTTATTTAATAAGTTATTAATAGAAAATTATTTTAATAATGATTATCGTGGAGATTTTAGGGCCCTTGATCTAGTATTTTTAGAAGGTATCACTACATGCCCTCGTAGTCATTCGTAGAAGTAGATAGCAAATGTGTCAAAATCGGCCACTTTTAGCAGTTTTGCTATCTACTTCTAGCAGTGACTACGAGGGAATGTAACGATACCGTCTAAAAATACTAGACTGTGGGCCCTAAAATCTCCACGATAAATATTTTTAAAATTGTGTATTAGAATTATAATATTAAATATAATTCACCGCTGCACCACTTTCGCTCAGGGTACACTTCGTTTACACTTTGTATGGAATTTATTGATATTTAAACTTTTCAGAAGTATTTGATCACCTTTTCTGCTACAGTATATCTGATGGCGACTGTACTAGGATAACCCAAGGTAAGAGGATGTAATAATAAATAGCACGTAAAGTAATAGGATATAACCGGAGATATGAGGAAATCGTTACTAAATAGTAGGATTTAACCCGAAATACGAGAAAAGTGTATTTTAATTAGTAGGACTTCACTAAGGATATTAGGAAGTCACCGATAAATAGTAGAAAACAACCGAATATATGAGGAAATAATTTCTAAATAGTAGGAAAAATATTAGGACCTAACTGGAGATATGAGGAAGTCATCAATAAATAGTACGAAAAATAATAGGACATAACTTGAGATATAATGAAAGAATATTATATCTTTTGACATAAGAGGATGTCATCGAGAAATAGTAGGAAAAATAATAGGATATAACTCGATGTACAATGACAGTAACCATAAGTAGTAGGAACGAGCATACAATATTTTATATTGTAGGACGAGCATACAATATAAAAAATATTGTATGCTCGTCCTACCAAAGGTATGGTGACATGTCATCTTAAATACCGTTATCATCAGCAACAGTAGTATCATCGTACTTTTTGGTGATATCAGTATACTCCGTGCTTTAAGTGAATCCATCTTATTTTAATCTGAATTCACGTCATTTATGATGGGCATTTTTCTCAGTGTAGTTTACGGTAGCGAAAACATGTTTGCATCAACTCATGGTAGGGCCACAGGAACCTCACCACTTCTTAGCGATGAAAGTTACTTAAACAATTATTGCTAAGCTATGAACAAAAGGTAGGTATCACGTTGCAATTGAGACTTTTGTACTTGTACTATATTAATTAGTTATTCTGTGCTTTTGTCCCATCCAGATTCGACCCGGTTACAAATGTTTGGGAGTGTGTCGGGGACCTGCCAGAACCGAGACACTATCATTCAGTTGCTTTCTTGCGTGGCAGGGTCTATCTTGTCGGTAAGCATAACTACTTTATGCTTTCAATAAATTATGTATTTACTTACACGGTAATTAATTATTTGCGGGAGTGGATTAGTTGCTAGTGTTGCATATTGCATAATAATGTCGCCTTAAGACTTGGTTATGCGGAAACATTTGTCTCTGTTTTTTTGAGATTTTTGCATTCACAATGCTATTTTTACACAATACTAAATAATATACTAGAAAAAATATAGGTCGCGGGTTCGATTCCCGTCTGAGTATTGATCTGGTGCGAGTCGTATTTTTTCTAGTATATTATTTAGTATTTGTCTCTGTCTTTTTCTTTACGTGTAAAGAGCATGGAAAATAACCTCACTTCTGCACTTTTTCGATGTTTTTCGTTATTTTTTAATCATTATCTTTAGCACAATTACCTTTCTTGAAAAAAAGTTATTGGAGCAACTTAGTTAAAGTGTATTTTGATGTAGAATTCAATACGTTTACGCCAAAAATATGACTCGCGACAAGCGCTTTTGATGATATTCTGTTTTTTTTAATCATCTGTGAGGTTTATACGCAATTTAATACTTGTAGCTACTAGATAGTCTCTTTAGCTTCTCGTAAATTTTTTTTAGCTACAACTTTGCGTTTTCTATATAAAAATATGGCCTGCGCAAACCATGTTTTTCTATCATGGACCCTTAAGAGGATTGTCAACCACGTGGTCTCCATACAAACGGCGATAACGTTTCCCACCCTCTAAACCTTAACCTACAGCAATGAATTTTTGGTATGTTTTTGAAATGCCTAAAAACTAGGGCTGTACGTTTTGATTTTTAAAATATTCATTGTAGATTTGAAAATATTGGCACTTCTGTGTTTTGTATGAAATCACTAAAATGCAAATATTTCGAAATCTATTAAAGATATTTAAAAAATCAAAACGTACAGCCCTAGTATTTAGGCATTTCAAAAAAATACCAAAAATTAATTACTGCAGGTTAAGGTTTAGAGGGTGGGAAACGTTATCGCCGTTTGTATGGAGACCACGTGGTTGACAATCCTCTTAAAAGGGAAAGATATTAATGTGATTGTAATTTGTGTTTTATACCTACCCATATCAATAGATAATTTAGATCCTGGAACTGTTTTCATCGATATCGTTTCAGAATACTTATCACATGATACTGATATTGATAATGTAATTATTCAAAGATAAAAGTAGATAGCACTAGATACTTAAGTATAAGTATCAACAGTCAACATTGCACGTACTTAGCTACGGACAAATTCTGCATTTGATTTTAAATCTTATTGCAAGTTGAAGTCAAAATCTCAACAAGGAGAATTTACTTGATTTATTTCGTATTATTAAGGGTCCATTAAGGGTCCATCGCACACCCTGTTCGGAAGTTGTAGCCACAAAAAATATACGACAAGCTAATGAGATTATTTAGTAGTTACAAGTATTAAATTGCGTATAAACCTCACAGATGAGTGTAAGAAAAATATCAGAATTTCATCAAAAGCGCTTGCGTAGGTTCATATTTTTGGCGTAATAATAGCGGAAACGAGTTAAATTCTACATCAAAATACACGTACACACAAAAAAATACGTACTATGCTGAGAAGTAGCGCCAATAATTTTATTCATGAAAGATATTGTGCTAAAGATAATGAAAAACCAACAAAAAACATCGAAAAAGTGCAGAAGTGAGGTTATTTTCCTTACTCTTTACACGTAAAGATAAAGACAGTGACGAATGTTTCCGCATAACCGAGCCTTAAATAACGTTAACGCAAACGGCATTAATTTCATACAAACTTTCAAGTCCATATTTTTCGAAATGAATGAGCCGATTTTAATGAAACTTCATACACATAAACAGATTACATTAGTCCAACAAGTTAGTTGAAAACATTTTTGAAATATCTTATTTTAAAAAAAATAATCAGGGCCCTATAACGTGACAATTCTTCAATGGGGTTGGTAAACTTTTTCGAAGAGAATTGTTTTATATTTTTTCGTGACAGCACAAGTTTGAAGAATAAAGTAAATAATATTATGATTTTTTTATTTTACCTTGTTAACTAAATATATTTTTTTTATATTATTATCGCGATAAAATATCAAACATACGGCTGAACACGAAGTTCCTTTGCATTTACTGATTTAAAAAACTGATTGACAGATTTGACAGACAGTGACAAAGAGTAATTATACATTTGTTTTTTTTTTGTTTTGAGCAACAACATAGAAAGTCTTTGGAGCAAAGGCATAACCTACGCATACAGCCGTAATAGTGATTTATCGTACTATGCTGTAAATAAAAAAAAAATGTTTATTTAAATTAAAATGAAGCATTATAAAAATTCCGCAATTGGTTATTCCTGTCGTCAAAGCCAAAAGCTACCAGAAAATATATAATTCACAACAGTTTTGGAAAAGTTTACCAACCCCATTGTCATGACAATTTGGTTTGCATTGCGGTGTAGTTATGAGTAGTTTGCTCTATTTTCAAATTGATTGACGCAGTGGATATAAAATTGTCATGACAGGTGACAAATTGACACGTTTATTAAATAGGGCCCAGGTATTTCTGTTTCTATAAAAAAAAATCAAATCGATCTAATTAGACCGATTTGACCAGCTTTTAGCTGTAACATGGCTGTAACACTATTTATCGAAAATGCTTTCAACTAACTTTTTGACTATTCTGCATAAATGTGTATGATATTTCATTAAAATCAGTTCAATCATTTCTAAAAATAAGGACTTGAAAGTTTGTATGAAATGCCGTTTGTCGTCAACGCTCTCAATACTAACTTTTAGGAGGATCAGATCCTCGCGACGACGACATCCGGGGGAAGTCAGTAGTAGTGTCTACAGTGTGGAGCTACGAACCAGTCACACGGTCTTGGTTAATATCCGTTTGTTTCAATTATTATGCACTCAATTAGAAAATTATTTCCCTGATTTGATAATTTTCCAAAAAAAAAACAACATTTTCTTTCCTTCCTCATTATACATGCTGCAATTTTATTTTTATTTTTTTCTTTCTTCGGTGCGCCAGATCTCATACTAAACTTAAGAAAAGTAGTATGTATATTATGTAATTAGGTACCTTAGTATGAGATAAATAAATCCATTTTTTATTTTATTTTATTTTTTATTTTTAATTTTAATCATTTGGTTCCCGCAGGAGTGATTCCACTTATGATTACAAAAAACTGTTACTATAGGGCCAACTCTGATATCGCGAAAAAAAATCTGCTGTTTCATACAAAAGCGCAATACCTACTTGACCTTAATGTATGGGACAGCTGATTTTTTTCGCGATATCAGAGTTGTCCCCGTAAAAGTTGCTTGTAATCATGAGTGGAACGACCCCACTGCGGGAACCAAATGATTAAAATTTCACGACGTATTATCTTCCATATAAAATTGTCTCTGTTACAGTTTAGGTTCGGAAATTCGTATTTTTAACATGAAACAGAATTTTGAATAGGTTAGAAGAATAGTTTATAGTTAGAGAGCTATTGAAATTTACTGCAAGAGTTTTCTCAAGGTCCTTCTGTCAATATGATAGAGTGTTTAACATGAGTCAGCACCTACTCCCAGCGCCAGGAAGTGGAACACCTGGCCTCAGCACGCTTCCAAGTTTGTAGAATTTCGACATGCTCGTTCAAAAATGACTACCATTTTTTTTATTTTGTGCTATTCTCTACTGTACTGCCAAATTTGAACCTTGAGATAACTCTTGTAGAGCATGTCGAAATTCTACATACTTGGAAGCGTGCTTACGCCAGGTGTTCCACTTCCTGGCGCTAGGAGTAGGTGCTGACTCGTAAACACCCTCAACACTCTATCATATTGAAAGAAGGTCCTTGAGATAACTCTTGCAGTAGATTTAAATAGCTCTCGATCTATTAGTATCGTATCAGCCAATTAACGATACCGTTTCGCAGGTACAGCGAGAACGGCTTAACCATTCCCAGGAAGAACTTCGGACTGGTGGTGCACCGCATGGCGCTGTACGCGATCGGAGGCCAGGACAAGAAGGGCAGGTGATAATGACAAAAACCATGAACACGTACGCTACGTTCACACGGAGACACGATTTGCCGGATCGGATTTTTACCATGTACGGCAGAACCGGATACTCTGTTCACACGGCATCCGGTTTAGCTTTTCTACAAAGAACCGAATTGTATGTCATCGTGTGAATACGCGGCATCCGATAAAAATCCGGATCGGCTCTCGTGTGAACGCATGTACTAAAGTGCCAATGCCACTGAACCAGATACGGTATTTTGTCGGTTGGCGTGATCCGATTGCGGTCGCCAAATCGGATGTCAAGTTTTGCCCGTTTCGGTTTTCACCATTTTCAAATCCAGACGAGTTGCGAAAAAATTTTCTCTTGGTCTAGTCTAGAAGCCTAAGTAGATCATATGATTTGTTCCGGATTCGTCATGTTCCTGACTCGTCGTATTCCAGGTTCGTCGGAATACAGTCGATGCCATTTTTTTTTTATAAGGTACAACAACAGCATATTTTCTGCCGGACGAACTAATAAAAAGTTTGTCTGGCAGACGAACTGCAAATTTAAAAAAAAAACCAGACGAATTGTAGAATAAGGACAAATTGCGAACCAGACAACCTGCGAACCACTCACACGTACACTCTCTGTTTTTTGGGCAGTCGTGTAAAAATTAGGCGGCTTTCGTAGATAATATTAGGAAATGCCTGCTATATCGTCCGAATGCTTAATTTTTCTTGCTGAATGTAAATAAATATGCTGACACCATTATTGATTACTGTTGCTAATCTAATTGAGTAAAATAATAACAAAGCTTAATGCATATTTCATTTTAAAAAAATAGTTAGGTACTTCGACTATTTAGAACTTTTGAGTTGTCATTCTGCATGCCATCTACCTACTTTCATGTTTTGATACTTATCTAGGTCATGTCAATCTAGGTTATACACGTAATTGATTTCTAATCAGAAGTTTAATTAAATTTATTGATGATTATTGTAATCTTGACATGGTTGATTCACAAGTAGATATTCTCGGTAACTCATCATTACCTATAACTAGAATAATGTGTACTACTGAAGTGTAAATTAGTTTATATTAATTGATATCTTTGCTACTGTTTTATTTTTCGTTAAGTACTTACTTATTATAAATAACACATAACTTGTCCGAATCCTTGTCGGCACTTTATAGCTAGTAAGATAGATATAATTAATGCTTTTGTTAGAATGACTGTTTGTTGCCAAAAAAAGAAGAAAGGAATAAAGGAATGTTGAATTGAATATCAGTATCTAGTTTTTAAAAATTCTTTTGGTGTCACAGATAGGTGATTGAATGCATAATATGGATCACCCAATTTCAAAAATTGTATCAACAACTATTGATAGGTACGTATTTCATGCGTATAGGCTATAGCGTATACTAAACCATTTTTCAGCAATTTATATTATTATTTAAAATAGCAACTAATGGAGAAGTTTCCCTTCAGGCACGTAAGGTCCTTTCGTAGTTTTTTTTATTCGCTATTATTAAAATTAAGGCCAAATTATACACAACTGTGAAAGAATTATCAAATTATCTCTCAAAAGTTACAGGACGCGAAAGTTACGATTTAAAACATAATTTCGCTCATCGGGAACCGGTCGCCTGACGTCATCTACGGAACATCTCCAGTGGCCGGCCGCACCACCGCCATACAAGCAACAGAGGGCCTAGCTCGAGTTGTGTTTCTCACCTCACTTTGCGAATATTGTATCGGGTGAAAGAGAGAAAATCATGCGAGTGAGTCGACGAGTGAAAGAGAGAAGACGATAGTTAACTATTCGCAAAGTGAAGTGAGAACAAAAATCCAACTCGTACTAGGCCCTCAGGTGGGATGACGTCACGCCCATACAATCGCATCGTGTATAAATTCGTCAACATAAATTATTTATTACTCTGCCATTTACAATTTTTTTTCAATTTTTTTTTCACTAGTTTAGAAATTTTAGGCTATTTTTTAATTTTATGACGTTAAATAAAGCAGTTTTAACAATCATGAAACTTCTCCATTGAAGTCCCCAGTTTTCCCTAATTTTCCCAGGGTTCTCCGGTCAGTGGAGCGATTTGACCCTAAAACCGGTTCCTGGACCGAAGTCCGGTCGATGAGCGTGGGGCGCATGGCGGTGGCGACGGTCAAGTACCGCGACTACATCTGGGTGGCGGGCGGCATGACCGGCGAGAGGAAGCGGCCCGTCTGCAAGATCGTCGAGTGCTACAACTCCAAGACTAACGAGTAAGTCGCCAAGACTAACAAGTAAATCACCAAGACTATATAGTCGCCAAGACTAACGAGTAAGTCGCCAAGACTAACGAGTAAGTCACCAAGATTAGTCGCCAAGACTAACGAGTAAAGCTTCGTACACGATTCGCTCGCGACGATTGCGTCAGCTAACTTGTATGGAAGTGTTCACATTGGCGCGAATAGTCGCACGTGCTGCAGCGAAATATACCTTCGAGGGATAGTGCCTGAATTTTCAGAATGCCGTTGAACCTTGAATTATTTTAAAAAATAACGCGCGATAAAACATTCGACAGAGTAATTTTGTATGGGAAATTTGTATAGCGCCATCTACCACCGAAATGCGAAAAGAAATTTCTCATATACAATTACTCTATCGAGTACTTTTACGTGCGCTTTTTTTTCTCGATAGATGTTTAGTGCTAGGGCTACTGATCCCAAACTCTCATAAACGAAGAGTAACTTTACACCTAGCTTAACCATAAACTTTCGTTAGGAATATGACGCTTTGAGATGTCAAACGTAAGGATTAATCGTGCTAAGCAATATTTTTGGTGAAACCATGGTGAAACCAGGTGTTAACTTAACCTAGGGTTTCCTAGGATGACGGTGCCGTCATATTACGGCCGTAATTTAGCGGCGTAGAACGTTTATGTAAAACAGTACGGCGCGCTGTATTCGCCGCCGCCGTTATGTTACTCTTCGATTTTATTATTTCGCGAGTAAAACTTAATCTTATCCTTTCTTATAATACAACTAGAGACCCGCCCCCGCTTCGCATCGATTTCTTCCTTTTTTTGCCAAATGCAACCTTCCAACAACACCCAAAAAGAAAACAAATACCTTACAGTCGTCACCCATTCGCTCCAAAAGTCTGTTTCCTTTCCGTTCGAGTCCCGTCCCGTCATCGGTGTAAGTAACGCACTTGAATTTATTTTCGCGAGCGTTATTGTTTGCCACAACTTCTGAGATATTCATTTAAATGGTATGGTGTAATTAGTAAAAATATTGTGCATTAAACTAAGGTAACCAACGTACCTATTTAAGTTGATGAGGGTTAATACTGTATCCTTCTAAATAGCTTTCCAAATTACCGCATTGTAAGTGACCGTTTAAGAATAAGACAATTCTTAAAAGATAGATTATTATGCCATCGCGGACTTTTTGTAGATCTTATAAAATTAAATACGTTATTTTGTTATAACTGGTTTAGGTTTATGCAGCGTTTTCGATGCAAGCTCCCAGTTGGCTTAATTTTTGCCGACACCTTCAATAATTATCATCATTCTAAACCTTCCACAGGAATCACTCTATCATTTGGTGAAAACCGCATGAAAATCCGTTCCGTTATTTTTTTTAATTTATCGCGAACAGACAGACAGACAGACGCGGCGAGGGACTTTGTTTTATAATATGTAGTAAAAGGAAGCTCATAAAAACCACTAGTTTACTTATTTTAACAATTTATTCGGACACACAAGTACACCGCGCACAGCGAAAATTGCGAGAGAGAGATAGCGATACATTTTTTAAACAGAACGGCGTGAAGCGCTCTTCTTGCATACAGGTGCGTTCAGAAACGCTATACATTAAATAAAAGGTTGCATTCGGAAATGCCTAACAGTCGGCCTTCCTGATCGTCTGCTCGTCCCGAGCAGATTACACTCTAAATTAAACACTACGCCACCTAAGGCTCCTTACCCATCAGCTTCTTAATGCCGATATTCAAGGCTCAGGAAAGAATACAATCAACACCTTCTAAATGGTGAGCTGAGAACATTTCAACAAGCTTCTTAAGGTTTTCAGCTAGCCTCTTAAGGCTTATAACTAGCCTCTTAAGGCTTATTTTGCTGCCGTTACAATCAATTTCTTAAAATTTGATCTAGGCAGGTGACTTCTTAATGTCACCACATCTGACTACATCAGAGAAAGGAATTGCACAATTTCTATTACGTCGCGACGTCTATCTCACCTCTTAAGGCATGCATGCATCAACCAGCGGACTCTGCCGCGTCAGCTTCTTAAGGCTAAGTCATCAGGATTAAGTCTGATCAGACTAGAACGTTCTTAATCGTTTCTAATGCGTATGAACACCATAATATCACCTTCTTAAAGGTTACACAGTAATGTAATTTTCTAGTACAGCCTCCTAAATGGCTACTCAGTGAATAAACACACATAGTACTCCAGAACTAAATAAGCCTTCTTAATGCCATCTAAAATTCTAAATCGCTTATGAATCAGAGTCGGAACACTCAGAGATAGGACTATTAGACCTAAAAGGTTTCAGTTTATCACGGGCCATCACATTTTCGTACGCCCGAGTTCGACCTTGAGTACTTTTTATTACATATCGGTCACGTGGTAATACTTTAACGATTCTGAATGGACCATCAAATCGTGGAACAAGTTTACCACTACGCAAACCTTTTCGTAAAATCTTACGTTCGGCAAGAACTAGATCGCCGACATTGAAAGCAGGCGCATCTCGTCTCTTCTTGTCAAATGTCTGTTTTGCCCGTTCCGAAGCTGCAGCAGAACGGGTTACAGCCTCTTGTCTGATATCATCTAAATTAGACGAACGGACTGGAATGACTACGTCGCCTATTAATCTCGGTCTGTAACCATATAACAGTTCAAGAGGACTCTTGCCAGTACTGTTATTGACGTTTGAATTGAGCCCTAATTGAATTTTAGGCAAATGACGCTCCCAATCGTTTTGATCGTCACCAACGTACGATACTAAAGCATCCAAGATTGTACGGTTAAAACGTTCGACCTGCCCGTTCGCGCGCGGACTGGCAACGGCGGTCATAACGTGCTTTATCTGTCTTTCTACACAATAATCCTTGAAGTCTTTACAATTAAAAGCCTTACCACGATCGCTGATTACACGAGAAGGAACGCCAAATGTCTTAATTAATGCTTCAAATGCCTGTAAAACGTATTTACAGCTAACGTCACGTACAGCTTCAAGCCAGATGAATCTCGTAAATGAGTCGACAATTGCCAATATGTGCATTTTACCAGTTGGACTTTTACAAAATGGACCTAGGTGGTCGACGTGTACCGTATGAAATGGTACGGGTATTCTTTCTATAGGATGCAACAACCCTACTCGACGTCCCGTTGTTTTCTTCGCAAATTGGCAACTTATGCAACCTTGAACATATTTTTGAATAAATCTTCGCAATTTACTGAACCAGTACTTAGCCTTAATAGCGTCATACGTCTTCTGAAAATTAATATGCCCGTTATTGTCATGAAAAGTTTGCATAAGTGACCAGCGACATGCCCTAGGTACCACAACCCTTAGACCGCCATTAACTTTACGGAAAAGAACGCCATTTTCGACTGCGTAATCATGGGCAAGTCCTGTCGAATTACCACATTTAAGTTCCTCATTTAGTTGATCTACTGTTGAACGAATTGAGTCGTCTCCCTGCTGCATTGACTCAACGAAACATTTATCATTTATGCGCATAACAGACCCAACAGGATTACGGCTCAAGGCGTCAACATGAGCCATCGACTTACCAGCACGATATTGGACATCAAAATCATAGCTCTGTACCTCAAGCCACCAGCGGGCGATGCGTGGAGATAAATCTCGCTTGGACCACGTCCAACGCAAAGCATTACAGTCTGTAATGATTGTAAATTTTAGACCGGTTACATACACCTTGAATTTGGCTAAACTCATCACAACCGCTAAAGTTTCTAATTCAAAACTGTGATATTTTTGTTCAGCAGATGAAGTTTGGCGGCTAGCATATGCGACTGGTTTCCAACCTCCGTCTGGTTGCTGCTGCAACAAAATGCCCCCTAAGCCTAATTTAGACGCATCAGTGTGAATTTGAGTTGGATATTTAGGGTTAAACAACGCCAATACAGGGCGATTAATTAAAACAGACTTAATTTTATCAAATGCTTGGGATTGGGCTTCACCCCAAACCCAAGGTTGATCTTTTTTAGTTAGCATAGTGATGGGTCGTGCCAAAGCCGCAAATCCAGGTACGTATCGCCTAAAATAATTAGCCAAGCCCATAAATTGACGAGCCTGATGAACATTCTTGGGCACCTCAAAATCACGGACAGCTGAAAGCTTATGTGTGGCAGGTCTCACAGTACCATCAAAGACTTCGTGACCTAGGTATTCGATTCGTGGGACAAGGAATGAGCATTTGTCTAAACGTAGTGTCATATTCGCGTCCCTAATACGCTCTAAAACTGCTCTGAGTCTCTCCAAAGCTTGACTTTCAGTTCCAGCGTATATCAGTATATCATCAAGATACGCTGTAGCAAATTTAAATCGTAAGGGCCCAAGCACTTCGTCCATAGCACGCTGGAAAACCGCAGGAGCGTTAGCTAAGCCGAAGCTCATGCGAGTGTACTGGAAATGACCGTTAGGTGTTATAAAAGCTGTATAGGGTTTGCTATCATCATCAATTTGTACACAATGGTAAGCGGATTGAATGTCGAGGCAAGAGAATACGCGTTGCCCAGACAAACAATCTAACTGATCCTGGATTAAAGGTAAAGGGTATCGGTCTCTTTTCGTAACTTTGTTTAAAGCACGGTAATCGACGCACAATCGCGCTTCTCCTGTCTTTTTTGGTACGAGGATTACTGGGCTCGCGTACGGTGATGAGGACTCTTCGACTATCCCTTTATTTATCAGATCGTCGACAATTAGACGTACTTTATCTCGGTCGGCCATCGACATACGATACGGACGGTAATAAATGGACTTCGAATCAGTTAACTCAATATGCATCTTTGTAGAACATTTACCTATTTTATCACCATCAGTGGAAAAACAGTCTGAAAACTCATCTAGAATCTCCTTAAGGCGTGAGAGTATTTCAGAAGGTAAGTCATCGCCTATCTTGTAACCTCTCTTCTCATCTGACAATGACGCACGCGCTACACACCGTCCTAAAGGTAAGGTTACACTAGTATCACTTATATTAAAAACGTTTAAAACAGCGTGACAATCAACGAATTCGGTTTCACACTGAGGTATGATGCACTCGGCCCTAGGTGTGCCGTGATCTGAGGGGTGAACTAATACGGAACCTATTACAGGTACATCGCATGTAACTATAATCTTATTAACTCCAGGTTGTAAAGTACAAAATTCGTCAACAGGTATTAATTTAACACGTTGAACGTCTTCGTGCAGGTGAGGCAGCTCGGTCAATATATTAGAGTTGTACATACGCAGTGATGTAGGCGTTTTAATAACATACACATCCGCATAATCAGTAAAAGGCTGACCAATAATAACACCTATGTCTTGAGCGCTATCCGGCACTATGTAAGCTGTGGCCTCGCAGGTCGCCTCATCTGCACACACCTTAACCCAACTTTTACCCACAGGAGTAATTTTAGAGCCACCAAAACCCTTGATAATGCAATCAGAGTCACACGAGTTAATACCTAAATGTAACTCCCTAGCAACAGACTCGGTAATTGTTATGCAAGTACTGCCAAAATCGATAAATGCGTGTGTCGGCAAATCGTTAATTTTCACATCCATATAATATTTACTACTACCGGAAACATCCGTAATTATTTTAACCGACTGAGACTTTCGATTCTTTAATTTAAAACAATCGTCCTTAACATGCCCAGTATGATTACAATATGAACACTTTTTAATTTTAGTATAACAATCAGTCTCATCATGACCACGTTTACCGCAGAATGAACAAGTTAACGTCTTATCGTTCTTATTAGTCTTTTTCGTAGGACACTTTGACGCAATATGACCACGTCGTTTACAATTATGGCATTTAATTGTCACATCTCTAATGTTGACATACGATTTATTTCGGTCAACGTGCGCGATTTGCGAAGTTTGCGAAGGCTGCCTGAACGATGACAAATATCTAATAAGACTGGGCGGATCCCGACATCCAGCAGAAATAGCGCCAACTTCGATTAAATTATTACCTATAGTTCCTATTATCGCTTCCGTTATAAGAGAGTCGGGTAACCCGCAAGCGTTACCCAATGCAAGTTTGTCATAATAGAATTGCAAATAATCTTGATCGGAGCGTCGTACGATGTTGACTAATTCACGTAACAAGCTTAACTTACTACGATTAGACGGAAAAGCAGTCAATAACCGCGACTTCCAATCACTCCAGCTTAGGTTTAAATCACTTAATTGATCATACCACTGTTTAGCATAACCTTTCAGTTTCGATGTGCAATTAAATATGACTGTTTTTTCGTCCCAACTATACATACTAGCTATGCCTTCAATTTTTCTTATCCACTGCTCAATAGTTACAGTAGACTGAGGGTCAAAATCAGGTAGAGGGTCGTTACGGCCCACGTATCGTATAATACTAGGCTGAGTCTGCTGTACATTAGTAACGTTCGGTGTCAGCGTAATTATATGAGAATTGTTTGGAACAGATGTACCACTGCAGCTACCGGCCGTGGTAGGGTATGTACTTTCCCTAGTAGTAGTAGTCAGGGGAATGTTATTATGTGAATAATTATTCTGTGACGGATAAAAAGTGACTGCCTCGGGTACATAACAACTATTTGAACTATTACCATTGACAGTAGTACAGCCCCGATTGCAAGAAGTATTATAATTATAGTCAGTATCGCCAACGTTGTAATCATAATAATGTTGATCGTAGTACTCGTAATAGTTCGAATCATCAGCCTCATAATAATTGTTCGCACTCTCATACCTCGGTCCGGGAACGCTGGTACCTCCACTCGGAATAGGCATATCCGAGCACTGACCAGTACGCCAGCGAACACCGCTCGGGACCGCCAAGGCGCCACCAACGCCGTTGACCCCGTCGACGTCGCCACGGACGCCACAACTACCGGCGCCACAACTACCGCAACAAGCACCGGCGCCGCCATCGCCACCGTTGCTGACGCCACCGCCACCGGCGCCGCCATCGACGTGCCCAGCACGGCATCGCAAACGTTGAGTTTGCCGCTTCGACACATCTTTCAATAGTTCGCGACGTAAAGCGTCACACTCACTTTCACTTTCCATGTTTATAGGAATGAATCACTTGAATAAAGCTTATCTCTTTTAAACCCAGTCCGCCCGAAAACTTTCGAACAAACACACACAAACTTGTTCGGAAGGAACCTCAGTGTCTTTGCCTCAGTGCACAAAACCGGTTTCTATGGCACAAGCAAAACAACGCGACGCGTCCCGCCAAAATGGAGCCAGTGTTCTAAACTGGTTTATTCCGTAAACCCTAATGGAGAAAACGTTTATGTGGGCTCTAGGAACACTAATCCCGCTTCTGAGCTAAAAGGAAGCTCATAAAAACCACTAGTTTACTTATTTTAACAATTTATTCGGACACACAAGTACACCGCGCACAGCGAAAATTGCGAGAGAGAGATAGCGATACATTTTTTAAACAGAACGGCGTGAAGCGCTCTTCTTGCATACAGGTGCGTTCAGAAACGCTTAAATAAAAGGTTGCATTCGGAAATGCCTAACAGTAGTGACATTTATCATAGTGACAAAAATCGATTCTTTTTATAGCTAAAATGTGTTGCTTGGATCAGATCATGTCAAAGGTATATCTTTACAGATGGACTGAAATCCATAGTCTCCGTTTCCCGAGGTGCTTCGCCACTCTGTTTGCCATGAACGATCGGCTATACATAATTGGAGGTGCTGGGAAAGTATCTGAAAAGGTATACTGAAAAGCCTTAAAATCGTTTAAAAGTGTCTTGTAGGTACTGTGTATGCAGCTGGATGCAACCAATTAATAAAAAAAATATTGTAACATTACACCAATTGTCGAAATAAGTATAGCTACATACATCAATGTCAATACGCTTTGAAAACACCTATGTGCCTCTTGTAGAACCTTTGAATGAATATATGTTGTGTTACTAAAGGACAAAACTGCAAGCAGCGTGGGTGCCATAGACGTGTGGGACTGGAAGAGCCGCCAGTGGCAGCAAGAGACAGAGATGTCCATACCCCGGCATGGGCACGCACTCGCCTACCTCGGCACGCAGCTCATCATCATCGGTTAGTAACTTCTTCATTGTCAAACCAAGGTCTTATGTGGACAAAACAGCAAGCATTATGTGTGGGACTGGAAGAGCCGCCAGTGGCAGCAAGAGACAGAGATGTCCATACCCCGGCATGGGCACGCACTCGCCTACCTCGGCACGCAGCTCATCATCATCGGTTAGTAACTTCTTCATTGTCAAACCAAGGTCTTATGTGGACAAAACAGCAAGCATTATGTGTGGGACTGGAAGAGCCGCCAGTGGCAGCAAGAGACAGAGATGTCCATACCCCGGCATGGACACGCACTCGCCTACCTCGGCACGCAGCTCATCATCATCGGTTAGTAGCTTCTTCATTGTCAAACCAAGGTCTTATGTGGACAAAACAGCAAGCATTATGTGTGGGACTGGAAGAGCCGCCAGTGGCAGCAAGAGACAGAGATGTCCATACCCCGGCATGGACACGCACTCGCCTACCTCGGCACGCAGCTCATCATCATCGATTAGTAGCTTCTTCATTGTCAAACCAAGGTCTTATGTGAACAAAACAGCAAGCATTATGTGTGGGACTGGAAGAGCCGCCAGTGGCAGCAAGAGACAGAGATGTCCATACCCCGGCATGGACACGCACTCGCCTACCTCGGCACGCAGCTCATCATCATCGATTAGTAGCTTCTTCATTGTCAAACCAAGGCCTTATGTGGACAAAACAGCAAGCATTATGTGTGGGACTGGAAGAGCCGCCAGTGGCAGCAAGAGACAGAGATGTCTATACCCCGGCATGGGCACGCACTCGCCTACCTCGGCACGCAGCTCATCATCATCGGTTAGTAACTTCTTCATTGTCAAACCAAGGTCTTATGTGGACAAAACAGCAAGCATTATGTGTGGGACTGGAAGAGCCGCCAGTGGCAGCAAGAGACAGAGATGTCCATACCCCGGCATGGGCACGCACTCGCCTACCTCGGCACGCAGCTCATCATCATCGGTTAGTAACTTCTTCATTGTCAAACCAAGGTCTTATGTGGACAAAACAGCAAGCATTATGTGTGGGACTGGAAGAGCCGCCAGTGGCAGCAAGAGACAGAGATGTCCATACCCCGGCATGGGCACGCACTCGCCTACCTCGGCACGCAGCTCATCATCATCGATTAGTAGCTTCTTCATTGTCAAACCAAGGTCTTATGTGGACAAAACAGCAAGCATTATGTGTGGGACTGGAAGAGCCGCCAGTGGCAGCAAGAGACAGAGATGTCCATACCCCGGCATGGACACGCACTCGCCTACCTCGGCACGCAGCTCATCATCATCGATTAGTAGCTTCTTCATTGTCAAACCAAGGTCTTATGTGGACAAAACAGCAAGCATTATGTGTGGGACTGGAAGAGCCGCCAGTGGCAGCAAGAGACAGAGATGTCCATACCCCGGCATGGGCACGCACTCGCCTACCTCGGCACGCAGCTCATCATCATCGATTAGTAGCTTCTTCATTGTCAAACCAAGGTCTTATGTGGACAAAACAGCAAGCATTATGTGTGGGACTGGAAGAGCCGCCAGTGGCAGCAAGAGACAGAGATGTCCATACCCCGGCATGGGCACGCACTCGCCTACCTCGGCACGCAGCTCATCATCATCGATTAGTAGCTTCTTCATTGTCAAACCAAGGCCTTTTAAGTGTGACAAATCCATCCTATAAGTCACCATGATTTTACGAAAACTTATGGCTAATCGCAAAATTGCTCAGCTACACCTTAAAAAACACAGTTAATAGGCATGATGACTATTTTTTTATTTTATGTTACATAAATTACCTCTCAAAAAAAGAAACATTGGTAAAAGAATTAAGTCGCTAGCATGAAAACTGCCCGAGATGCACACAAATGGACAAATCCCAAAAACGCTCCATACTAACGGCTACTAAGTGATGACGTCACGCCGTGATAGTTTGTATGCAACGCGTAGGAAATTTGTTCGGCAGCTATATTAAATATTGTGTTCATCAAAATAGTTTCTTAGACAAATTTGCTATACATTTTACGGACTAATTAAAGGTATCATTTATTTTAATAAATTTTATACTTTTTAAATGGACTTGTCCACCCAACTTTGAAGGGTCATAAAATAAATAATATGCAATATATAAAACCAAGAGGTATACAAGCTACTCTAAAAGTTTAATATGTTTACGATTTTTATTAGTATTTCGTTATTTTATTCATTAGTCATCATCCCTATTGTGCTACTTTTCTAATAGCTCGTTTATCTAATCAGAATTCTGAAAAACAATAACATTGTAATACGGTAATTACTTACTTCAATAATATTTGAAAAGTATTTCCTTGATCTCCATTCATAACTCCTTGTTTTAGGTGGCGTAACCACGATTTACATGCGTGCGCTAAACAATGTAGAGTCTTACTGCTGCGAGCGCAGCGCCTGGATCCGAGGAGTAGCCACTCTGCCCTCTCCTCTCTCCGGCCACGATGCCGTCACTCTGCCACCCGCTTCCCTAATGTGACACCTCATAAAACGTACCAGGAACGCAGAGAATTGATTATGAATCTAAATGTCTGCCTGAGCATTTCGTAGCCGCTTTATCACCTCCTACCGAGATCATCCTCTTGAGTAACTATTTTTAACATAAATATTTGTACCAAGTGTACTCTTAAGTTAAAATACATCCTTTTGTAGCACCTTCAATTACTTCGACACATCATTTGCAAATAATTATGGGATACTGCGTGATAGAGATAGTAGATAATTAAAAAAGGCTAAGGCTATTGAAAGCAATCTCGATAAAGTTTTACAAGCAGTATTTAATTATTTAGATTTAAAGATATAAGTTAGCAGTTCTTAAGAAAATTATAACAATAAAATTAAATAAAATTGCTTGTATTCATTTAAAAAATGTACTTGTCATCAATGTGATTATCTTTATTATTGTTGTGAAATTTTATGTGCGTGTAATTTATTTTGTCCTTTACCTTGTAAATGTAATTAAACACTTTTATCGACAAATCGCGTTTGGATTTCTGTAGTAAGTAAATATCTGATATGAATTGATAACGCTATATACATAAAAGTTTTTTTTATTATCATATTTTTTGTATAATATCAGCAAAAGATAAATATGCTTACAGGTAATCAAAGTATAAATAAAAGATCTATTTTTAAGGTATACTGTAATATATTTTTGGAGATTCCACAAAGGCAATTCAGAAAGAGAAATAAATACAATTAATCTTTATACCTCAATCAGTAATAGCTGCGTATATTCACTCTAATACTGCACATTTAACTTAATTGTTGTATTCAAACCCTTAACAATAAATTACTCGCGTAGAAGTGAACATTTCAAACTGGCGATCGCATGGAACTTTATTAGAAACGAATAATACTAACGGGCAAGAAACAACACAAAAAATAATCCCATAGTATTATTTATAGAAATTTCACCATACGTCCCTACAGACACCAAAGTAGTCCCTCACGAAGCCGCTCTCGCAGGGATCGTTCTTGAACACATTGACATCGTTCACTGGCACCAACGAACGAACCAGTCTTCTACTTGGAGTATCCTGAGAAACAACATTTTTGTTAGTTAAACTTTTACCTGAACTTCATAATCGTATATAGGGTACCCCGCAGGAGTGGATTACTATAATAGCATTATAAACAACAACGTTTGTTGTAAGACTTTCCGAAAAAAACAAAAAAAAAACTACTTTTCATACAAAACTCGATCAGCTTATAAAAATGAACTCTCTTTTATAGGTACCAAGAAAACTATCCGTGTTATTACAAAAGATTTTTAAACACTGTTTAACTAAACACATGTTTAAATGTGATGCTGTCACTTTTTTGACAATATTGTTTCACATTTAAATAATTGTTAGTTAAAACAGTGTTTAAAAATCTTTTGTAATAACTCGGGCTATCGTTCGCTACCTATCGTGAAAATTTAAGAAAATTGTAGGATCTTTTACACATAATTAAGGTTACAGACTACTTATATAAACAAGCCCTGAGAATTCGTTTACTTTTTAACCGACTTCAAAAAAAGGAGGAGGTTCTCAAGTCGACGGCTTTTTTTATTTTTATGTATGTATCTTTTGTCTTATACAGTTAAAAAATACTTACATCAGACGCATCTTCCCGATGTATTTGCCTGGCTTCCGTCAACAATCCGAATATGAACACCAAAATCGCCACTAAAATTATATTCTTCATTTTTTTAACCTTACTAACAGATGTTATAGATATGAAATTCGTTCTGTTTATGATATGAGTGCTGTTTCCTTCGGCATTTATAAATGGCCTGGGTGTTATCATTTGCCGTAATCTTACGTCACTACACGTGGAGTGGAGCCACACTGACTGGCGTTGTTTGCCATATAATGACGTATTTGACTTCCCAGGATGTCCCTTTTGTGGTTTCCAATGTTGCCCTTGACGTCAAAACGGTGACCGTTAGTAAACAGTTTACCTGAATTTACGCTGGTTTGAATTCCTACTTGTATTTATTATAATAAGTGATGAAGGCACGACTAACGACGAAGGTTTACCTTGACACAGCTGGACGTGTGAAGCACGACCAGTGCACAGAAGGTGGTAAATGAAAAGTCAATTTTACAATTTACTAAGATATATTGTAAGATCTCAGGGGTGGTTAACAATCTTCGCTCAGGGTTACGAAAAGGATGTAGAAGGGGACTTAGCTGCTGTTTAGCCTAGAGGAGGCAGCAGAGGATGTGCAGCACGAGGGCTACACCCGCAAGCGGAGCGGAGGGATCAGCCTCGGTAGAAAGAGGGTGGGCTCGAGGTGAAGTGGGTGCGCAGGCTCGGCGTGGATGATGCTCCGGGGTAGGCCGGAAGCAGCAGGTGGTGGCTCGGGCAGGTAGGTGCCTGGAGGTGTAGCGGTAGGCGGCGCAGGAGGGTCCGGTAGGGGAACTCCTGCCCGTAGATACGACCCCTAGTTCGGGGACGCACGAAAAACAGACTTTAATTATCAAAAGGTAAAAGATTTCAAGAAATGAGGCAGATTCTACGAATCCGTCGTATTTATAGCCATATAAACTTCGCGAAGCTTCTCAAGACATTGAGAACCTTCTCGATATGTTCCTACATTCTTATTGGTCGTGCATGACCATAATCAAAATGGCTGTCACTGTCAGTCTGGACAGTCTATGGTTGTAAAACGATATTATTATTTTTAATATTTTCTGAAATTAATATATAGAAAAATTAAAGTAATTTAATTTTTAGTTTAATTATAATAAACGTAAAAAAATGGTTTATTATAATCATTGGTGTCTCAATACGCACGACTCCAAGTATTGAGGGTAGGTGGGACCATAGATATAGTATATTAGGTGGGACAATCAGAATTTTGACAATACATGTCAGTACTATGAAAACAATAACAAGTAGCTATGGTGAAGTGAATGTAATGAATTTTTAAGAAAAATATAACAGTAAGTATTAATTATAAGTGGTAGGTTTTTAGAAACCGTTACAACCTATTAAAGAATTGTCACTATACTTTAATTGATAGTGGTATAAAATTTGCCATGATGGGATAACTATTAAATTCCACACAGATTTTTGAAAAACTACTAACTAAAAAGAGAAAAAAACATTATTGTTATTGTTTTTTTATTGCTTTCAATCTTATTTTTTCAACAATTTATTTGTCATTATTGAAAAAAAAAACTGTCAAGTGCGTGTCGGACTTCGTAAATTTAGGATTCCGTACCAAATAGGGCTAAGGGGTGGGTGGGGCTTATCTGTGCTACACATTTGACCGCAAAATTAAATTAGTTTGTAATAGGATAATTATCATTTAAAATTAATTTAGAGAAAACTTCAGATTTATCAATATTATGGTATTTATTGATAAAATATGCGTAATAAACATTATCACTTATTTTAAGTTCATAGGTTAAAAAATACTTCGCTGCAAAATTTTGGAAAAAAAAGAGCCTGACTTTGGCGGCTTCTTATGCCTTTGTTTTTAAATATTTCAAAAAATAAAAAATATAGTCTATTACAACTCACTCCTTAGCAAGTAGGTACTAAACAATAATCACACTATTGGGTAAAAAAAATCACGTTGTCCTTCACGTGTAAATATTTTTATACTTTACCTGGCTTTGGGTCGGCAAGACACTTCGTGCATATATGAAGCTACAGCTTTAACGGTTTTGACAGACGACGGATGGACAGACAGACGGACACATCACATGAGTGACAGCAATAAGGCTCCTCTTTGCCCCTTTGAGTACGGAATCCTAAAAAGAATTCACTATTTGAATCCAAATTCCTTTAGTACGAGACAATTCAAAACATTACTGCCGCGGTCAATAATGACTGTGTTGCTGGCAGCGATGATGATGGCCTGGACCTGCGCTAAGCTCGAGGCCATCATAACGTGGCCAGCAGTGCAGTCATTGTGGACCAAGGCATGTATAGTGCTTTACTCAAAAAAGTAATAAATGACCAAAATGTCCAAAATGACAAAAATGACAAAAATGACAAAAATGACAAAAATTACAAAAATGACAAAAATGACAAAAATGACAAAAATGACAAAAATGACAAAAATGACAAAAATGACAAAAATGACAAAAATGACAAAAATTACAAAACAACAAAAATAACAAAAAGGACAAAAATGTTTAAAATGACAAAAAAAGTCCAAAAGTAAAAATATTAAAAATGACTAAAAGGACAAATAGTAAAAAAGTAAAAAAAAAAGTACAAAAACATCATCTACAACAATACAACACCCGCGCAAATAAAGATTGGGATTGAAAAGGGCGGCTCACCGCGCTTACCACGAGTGTGACTGAGACAGCGATAGGTGTGGCGTTCAATGTGCGAGCGAGAAGTGAATATGAACGACGCTATTTTTAATCCCCTTCTTTATCTGCGCGGGTTGTACAATGTACTTTTTTCACCTAACTATGTTTGAAACAATACTCGACAATAATGGATTCTCAAAGGAAATTGCTGGTGGCTTATACTCGACAATAATGAAATCTCATACAACTTTGTTGCGTCACCATCGGGGGACACCGGCGGCAACCTCGACTTTGTTCAAAGAAGGTTGTCAAAATAATGACCATAATATTACAAGCATTTTTGAGTAATAGTACATTACTGCAGCGGCACGCAAGACAGGCATTGAAGGACGAACGTGAAAATGTGGGCCGAGGTGAAGCCGAGGCACACATACGTGAGTCCATCAATGCCTAGTTGCGGCCAAGGCTTGTATAGTACTTTTCTCAAATAATGCGCGGAAATTCATACCAAGAAGGTATTTTTAACTTTTAATTTTTATTTCAAATTAAAGCAAAAAATTGAAAATTGTTTAAAAAACAAAAAAACGACTTCAAAAAACCTGCCTCTAAAAAGCAAGAAATAATATACAAATCATTAGATACGCATTATCATTATTATAATAGAACACGTCTATTTAAGTCGGGTGGGGTTGGAGTACATCTTCCTTTTTTTATTCTAGAAGCCCCACCCGACTTCAATTGACGTGTTCTATTATAACAATGATAATGCGTATCTAATGATTCTTGCTTTTTAGAGGCAGGTTTTTTGAAGTCGGTTTTTTTGTTTTTTAAACAATTTTTTTATTTTTTATTTTTAGTGTAAGTACCTTCTGTATTAGGTAGTGTAGGTATATTATTTAGGTAGAAAAATCGGCTCAGCCAAACGTGAGATAATCGCGGAGAAACATACATACATACAAACTGAATACCTCCTTTTTTTGAAGTCGGTTAAAAAGACTACACAAAGGTATCTCTTCCCCAACAAAAAAAATCATCTAATTCGGTTCATAAAAACAAAATTGTCAAGTTAGTTGATTTAATATCATAGTATTTTCAGGATTACTTGTAAACTACTGAACCGATTTGAAAAAAAATTTAATGGGACCATCTCGCAAGAAAACTCAATCGAACAAAAAAAGAATTATCTAAATCGGTCCATAAATGTCGAAGATACGCGCGAACAACGATAAAAAAAAACATACAATCGAATTGAGAACCTCCTCCTTTTGATGAAGTCGGTTAAAAAAAGAAGAAAGGAGCCAGTTTCTATATTGTTTTGGAATGTGCACATCAAGGCCTTTCATTTGATACCCATGTTGAAAAAAAAAAATTTTCCAGTTTTTTTTTTCGTTTTTTTTGTTTTTTTTTTCATATTTTTGGAATGTGCTCATCAATACCTTTCATTTGATACCCATCTAGGTATTAAAAAAAGTTTTTTTCTTTTTTTTCGTTTTTTTTCATATTTTTGGAATGTGCTCATCAAGACCTTTCATTTCATACCCATTACCTAGGTATTAAAAAAAGTTTTTTTTCTTTTTTTTCGTTTTTTTTTCATATTTTTGGAATGTGTTCATCAAAACCTTTCATTTGATACCCATATTACCCATATACCTAATATTTAAAAAAAAGTTTTTTCCTTTTTTTTATACGTTTTTTTTCATATTTTTGGAATGTGCTCATCAAAGCCTTTCATTTGATACCTAATATAAAAAAAAATGGATTGTGCTCGCTCATCAAGGCCTTTCATTTGATACCCATTATTCGTGATTCATTAAAAAGTTCGCTCCATTTCTGAATTACACGTGCGTAATGAGTTTTAATAGAAACATTGCTGGTCAGACGCCGGCAATTTTTGTATGAAAATCCATTATTACACGTTAGTAATGGATTCTCATAATAAGATTGCCGGCGCGGTTTAAGTCAGTCCGTAAACTCCGATTTAGCACGAAGAAGGTTGTCAAAATAATGTTCGAATTTCCAAGCATGTTTGAGAAATAGTACATTACTGCAGCGGCACGCAAGACAGGCATTGAAGGACGAACGTGAAAATGTGGGCCGAGGCGAAGCCGAGGCACACATACGTGAGTCCATCAATGCCTAGTTGCGGCCAAGGCTTGTATAGTACTTTTCTCAAATAATGCGCGGAAATTCAAACCAAGTAGGTATTTTTAACTTTTAATTTTTATTTAAAATTAAAGCAAAAAATTGAAAAAAGAAGAAAGGAGCCAGTTTCTTTATTTTTTTGGAATGTGCACATCAAGGCCTTTCATTTGATAAATTGATACCCATGTTGAAAAAAAATTTTTTTTTTCCATTTTTTTCGTTTTTTTTTTTTTTCAGTTCTTTGGAATGTACTCATCAAGGCCTTTCATTTGATACCCATATACCTAATATTAAAAAAAAGTTTTTTTCTTTTTTTTTTTCTTTTTTTTTCATATTTTTGGAATGTGCTCATCAAGACCTTTCATTTGATACCCATATACCTAGGTATTAAAAAAAAAGTTTTTTTTCTTTTTTTTTGGTTTTTTTTTCATATTTTTGGAATGTGCTCATCAAGACCTTTCATTTGATACCCATATACCTAGGTATTAAAAAAAAAGTTTTTTTCTTTTTTTTTCGTTTTTTTTATATATTTGGAATGTACTCATCAAGACCTTTCATTTGATACCCATATACCTAGGTATTAAAAAAAAAGTTTTTTTTTCTTTTTTTTTGGTTTTTTTTCATATTTTTGGAATGTGCTCATCAAGACCTTTCATTTGATACCCATATACCTAACCTAGGTATTAAAAAAAAAGTTTTTTTTCTTTTTTTTCGTTTTTTTTTATATTTTTGGAATGTACTCATCAAGACCTTATATTTGATACCCATATACCTAGGTATTAAAAAAAAAGTTTTTTTTCTTTTTTTTTTTGGTTTTTTTTCATATTTTTGGAATGTGCTCATCAAGACCTTTCATTTGATACCCATATTACCTAGGTATTAAAAAAAAGTTTTTTTTTTCTTTTTTTTTTCCTTTTTTTCATAATTTTGGAATGTGCTCATCAAGGCCTTTCATTTGATACCCATTATTCGTGATTCATTAAAAAGTTCGCTCCATTTCTGAATTACACGTGCGTAATGAGTTTTAATAGAAACATTGCCGGTCAGACGCCGGCAATTTTTGTATGAAAATCCATTATTACACGTTAGTAATGGATTCTCATACTAAGATTGCCGGCGCGGTTTAGGTCAGTCCGTAAACTCCGATTTAGCACGAAGAAGGTTGTCAAAATAATGATCGAATTTCCAAGCATGTTTCAGAAAAAGTACTTACATGCATTTTCACGTCTACAAGATCGTTATTACAAAAAAAAATCCATAGAGAGTTGAGAAGAGGTTGGATGGGCTACTGACGTCAAGTAACTACCAAGAACATTGACGTGGTTTGCGCCTTGTACCTTTATGCACACAGTAGAATTCTTTGAATACACAGATTTAGAAAGATAAACTATCGTTGAAAGATCATCAACCCTTTTAACTAAAACAAAGTTAACAATAAAATACATCGATGTAAAATCTCTATAAAAACCGGCTTACCTATATTGTTTTTTATGAAGAATTTTAAACAATTTGCATTTAATTGACCGAGCGAGCACGAAGTGCGAGCGAAGCGTCTCTGCTTCAGCTTGAGCAAATATTCTTTCGTATGTCCGGCTGTCTGTTCCCTCCTACAGGTCGCATTCGCATATCTCAACCGATTCTCATGAAATTTTGTGAGCAGGTTCGCAGATTTTTTTTGTCGAGCCAGTTTTTGTATGGTTTTTAAAATGGCGGAAATATGTTAAAATTATTATTAATAATAATAATATTATATTATTATTAATTTGGCATATATTTTATTGAAAAGGTGACAATATCATAATCGTGATGACAAAAAATAAACAAACAAACGAGAAAGCAACCCAATAAAAATGCGTTAAAAATACAATGTTGGGCCACTTAAATACTTAAACTTAAATCAGTTATATATAGTTACCTACTTGGTATAATAGTAGTTGCCCACTCAGTATTTTTGTCACCCATTTAGTGTTTTCACTGCTAACTTAAATTTAGCCCAAGAAATAAACTGCTGCCCTGTTTAGTAATTAAGTATCCCATTAATTGTCGCCTTTAATTATTTCCAGTCACCCAATTAATTAATTCCCTTTACTTTTTAGGAAACAAGGTAGTAATATTTCTAATAAACTGTATGATTGACGGCACGCGCATTTATCACAATCCTTACTACTTATTCTGTTCTAGTAATAGATAATTCTTGTTATCAGAGTTTTTAGAATCGACATGTGATTTATACAAAAACAACAAATAATGCAATACTTACCTACAATAATTTTTCATATTATTGTTATTATACGTGAATTGTACCAATTACGTACATTGCATTGGTAATTCATTTTCCTTAACTTTTCCTGAAAATACACCTACAGAAGTGAATTTTAACGGACTTGGGTATTTTCTGTGTAAGTATGTGAAACTTTACAGAATAATTCTGTATTATTGGGGCAAATGTTTATTATTTTACTTTACCTTATTTCCCAAGCACTGAGGGCCTATTACAAAACAAGAATTATTATTACAACGAGTAATTGGACTATGTACGTCCCACTCTATCATTATCAAAATCAAGTAAATCGAACGCCGATCGTCGTCCGATTATCGTGATACTTTTTTGGAATAAACCCTCTCAGCCTGCCTAGCATGACCGATTTATATCGCGTGATATAGCGTTTTATCACGTTTAACTGTCAAAAAGACAAAGGAGTTTGACAGTTGAGTGTCGATAAAATGCTATATCACGCGATATAAATCAGTCATGCTAGGCAGGCTGGTCAGTGACTGTTCATGAAAACGCCTCACATAATTTATTAGCAAGCATTATTTCCTGTAATAATGACGCTACACAACTAATATGATTTGATTTAGAACTTTAGATGATTAAATCGATGAGTTATAAATGATATCCTGTATTTAATATATATAGGTAGGTACAGAATGACTTGTCATGAGTAAACTTTCAAGGTGTACCTATTCAGTCCATTACACTGAATAATTATCTCTAAAGAAACATTTTTAAACTCTTCATGCAAATCCGAGACCTAAGTATTAAAATTTATAACGTGATCAGTTTATGGTGGCCCACAATATTTGACGTATTTCGACCTATGTTAAGAGAATGTTATTTAGTTTCTTGAACTGAACACATCCTGAAGTTTGTCACGTGAGTGACTTTAAAATCACCCTGTTAGAGAAAGTTTAGTTTCATGGACTGGACACATAAATTTGTCACGTGAGTGACTTTAAAATCACCCTGTTAGAGAAAGTTTAGTTTCATGGACTGGACACATAAGTTTGTCACGTGAGTGACTTTAAAATCACCCTGTTAGAGAAAGTTTAGTTTCATGGACTGGACACATAAGTTTGTCACGTGAGTGACTTTAAAATCACCCTGTTAGAGAAAGTTTAGTTTCATGGACTGGATACATAAGTTTGTCACATGAGTGACTTTAAAATCATCCTGTATAGACCGATCGGGATACGTTATTTTGAGGGCATAACCTTCAAAAATTCTAAAGTTTATGAAATCTTGCCTGTCGATACATTGGCATATATAAAGTGTATTTTTGCGTTTTGTGTCACATCTAGCCGATGCATCTTTAGAAATTCAATTATTTGTGTTGGTTATAAATAATTGAACTCAAAACTGTCAAAATTGATAGTATTGTATTTAAGATATCCTGCTACCATTGATCTAAAACATTTGACACTTATTTATATAACCAATATTATCGTAATATTCTTTTGAAGGTACTACGGCAACTTTTTAATCATCATTAAAGTAAAATTTTCAACTTTAATTTTCTTTTCGTCCGATAGTGTTAAAAAAGACAAAAACCTTAATTATTACTTATGCATCCATCCAAAATGACACAAATTCATGTATTAGGCTACTATGTGAATGGTGCAGAAACTATTTACGAAAACAAAAAACTAACTTTAATATTTTTGAAACCTAAAAACGTATCCCGAGCGGTCTATGTAATATAAACAGTCAATCGTAGTATTTCCAGTGAGTGTCGTTGGTGACTCTGGTCCTGCGCCGGGTGATGCACTGCATGTTTGACCCCATCACCTCGCCGGGAGGGCACGTGTTAAAATCTGAAAGGAATTTGGGATTATTAGTAATTTCGTCGTACCTACTTAGGTACGACTTTTGTTTTGGCTAAGCTTAATGTGTGCAAGTGTAAAAAGTTTTTGAAAAATAAAAACTTTTTCCATTTCTTCTTCGGGCAAACTCAGTACATACGAAAGAAAAGACAAACACTTTTTAACTTAAATAGGTTTATTAAGCGTTTGAATTTTTTAATGAATAACGTTGTGCCAAATGTTCCGAGATCGTGTTAGGAGTACCTACACAATAATACAGTCTTGAACTATTACCATAGAACAAGCTCTTAGTTTGGAACTAAATAATAATCGTGGTATCCATTTTATTTTAATAACAAATAAAAATAAGGTAGAAGACATACAGCACATACTGTTGGATTGTGCCAAGAACCAGGCAGAAAGGGAATTACTGTTCAAAGAATTACATTTGAATATCAGGGACGTAGGGCTAATTCAAAGTATTCTAGCAAATCCTAAAGCAGATGCGGCAAAGAAATTAAGTGGTTTAATTAAAAAATGTCAACAGTAATTCCATTTCCATAACCTACCGTAATTTTAAGCACTTACTTTTAATACTGTCTTTAGATTAGTTACAACCACGTTGGTATCGTATTGTGAGAAGATACAATGGGGCTGGCGTATCCATATGGATAAAAGCCCCAAAATAAATAAAGAGAAAAAAAAAAAAAAAAACAAATAAAACTTGAATGAACAATATTTTTATTCGGTAAAAACATATTTACAATAAAACAACAATATTCAGTTATCTACGAGTAATATGGTTTTGTCAGAAAATCCTTAGTGTATATCCCCAAAAGTCTGACCCAAAACTCCTCGAGAAATATTAGGCATACACGTAAACAACAGAGGGACTCCACAATCACTTTCAAAGCGTTTTGGATACACTGCAACTATAGGATATACACGAGTATTATAACTAGTCCTTCCAAACGGTACTTCCATAGTTGGGAGAAGATTTTCCATGTTTGCATCCTGTGCAAGTTGCTTTAGAAATTCGTCCAGTACATCATCATTTTCATCTCTTGTCACCCTTGTTATTGTATCTAAAGCATTATAATCCATCGACATTCTTCCATTAATATATACTGGTGGCAAACGTTTGATAGTAATCACAGGATTCGCCAACGCATATAATATCGGATGTGCGTATGACGTATACAGATTGCCATTGAAATGGGTAGTGCCGACGCCTATTGCTTCTGCATTACTTGACGGTTCAGTTTGATACGGTGTCAGTGACCACTTTGAACCACTGACTACGTTATTTGTTGACTTCGGTGGTCTTGGAGCTATTACTTGATTCAATTTTTCGATCTCGTTTCCCTCACATTTTCCGAATGCAGAAATACACTTTGGTCCCTCACTGGAGTTATTGATATTATCTCTTACACTTGCTATGTCACTTCGATTATAGTTAACTGACGAAATAGTCTGTAAAACACTGATAGGAAGGCTAGTAACGAAAATGAAATTTAATGCAATATAAATTATAAATATCGTTATTTGACTCATTGTAAAATGACACGGTTAATGCCCTGTGATGCTATGCTGCAATTTGTAATATGTTGTAAAATATCTAAATCATTTCGATTGCTGACAGGTTCTTATTATTGACATACGTAACAGTTTTATTCATAGAAGAAATACGAGTAATTAATGATGACAAGGTTGGTCCAGCGATTAGGAAGTTTTCAGTTGCGGATTCGAGTCCCGTTTGAAGCAAACATTTTTGTTAGGTAGATGAACATTTACTTTTCTTAAAAAACCCCTTTGAGTATTTGTTCTTGAATACGGGTTTTTCTGTTTAAAGTGTAAATTTTTAACCGACTTCAAAAAAAGGAGGAGGTCATCATTTCGTCGGATTTTTTAGGTATGTTATTGAGTTACATAACAAATCATATTCCGTATTTAACTACTGAGCTCATTGACCTCTATAAAAAATCTTTCAGGTCAGTGACTGAGCTACTGAGACTAGATTTTTGACAAAACGTTTTCAATCGGTATGATTGATTTACAGAGATGTAGCTTTCCTAATAAGAAAATTTAGATATCGATTAACAAAATATTTCAAATGATGAATTTATTTTTATTTACATACTTATTTATTTTATTTATAAAAAGTTTCAATTTTTTGTGTTTCCAATCTAAGTCACATAAAACCAATTATATTTGTAATAATAACAATTGGTAATAATAACAAGAGTACATTTAATAAAAGAAAATATTTTTATCAATGCTTTATTTGTGATGTTTCATATCCTAAGTAAAAAAATACAAAGTCAAATTATTATTCCTATAGCGCTACTCAATTCATCGTCTCCAAAATTTCGGTATTCTTCTTTGTCGCTTTAGGTTTCGCCTTCTCATTGGTGAGGTCTTTAGTTTTAATAGCGTCACGTTTTTTCTTCAAGCTAAAATCTTCGTCGTCGTCAGTCCTATAAGCAGGTGCAGCATACGACGAGTGAGACTTGGCCAGGCTGCCTTGTACTACAGAAGGAGAACAGCTGAGCAATAGCGGAATGCCACATCCACCAACTTTGGCATTGTGGAAAATGCCAAGAGCTTCAGAACCTCCAGCACCTGCCAGGTTCAATCCACCAGCGGAATAGCCACCACCGTAAGCTGCTCTCGCAGAATCATGATGTTTCCATTGGAAAAGGTTGTCCATCGCCGATTTTCCTGCTGCCTCACGCATTGTCATCTGGATGCTCGGCTGCATGGTGTTATCGAAATCGGAAGACTTTCCTTGTTTTCCATGTTTCATGCCATGGCCAGGAATATTTGTCATGTGCATTCCGTGTCCCGGCCTTTGCATACCATGTCCTTGCATATGCATATCATGACCTTGCATGTACATATCCTGACCGTGCATATGCATACCATGTCTTGGCATGAACATGTCATGTTTGCCCTTGTGTGTATGACTGTCTGCCATTTGCATACCGTGTCCGTGCATCTTCATTTCGTGTCCCATCAGGCTCATATCATTTCCTCCCTTGTGCATTTCATGGCCTGTCATATGCATGCCATAGCCTGGCATCTTTACTTCATGTTCTGATACGCGCATACCCTGGTTATGCGTTGAAATAAGGCTAGAATCCGAGTGCTTCATCTGGGACTCAGGTTTCTCGAGCTTCAAAGCTTCATTGTGAACGTCTAAATGGCTTGCCATCTTTTCTGCATCTTTCAATGACGCCCTTTTATGTTCACCTTTCAATTCATTTGTAGCTTCCTTTGCCATATGTGGATCTGCAGCTTTCATGAAAGTATCTTCTGATTGTGACTCGTCCCAAGCATTCTTTCCTTGTGAGAGATGACCTGACTGACTACTTTCCGATACTTTTTTAATTTCCTTGTTGTCAGCACTGTCTTTTTTAGCATGTTCATTATTGTTAGGATTCAAATTATGATGCTTATTTTCAGAGACCCTGAATGCAGTTTCCTTGTTCAGTTCATTATTTTTTGATTCATTGGTTGCATCATCCTTATTAATACTTAATAATGAATCCTTATCCGCGTCACGATCCTTTTTCTCTTCGGGTTTGTCATTTGAGTCCAAGCCATTGCTTTGAGCATTAATAGATATGTCAGTAGACTTTCCTGCTACCATCGCGTTGTGCTTGATTGTAGATTCAATTGGTTCAGATGCAGCAACATTCATTTCTTGTTCATCGTTTTTATCGCTGGTACTTTTTTCTAAAGGTTTGTGGTGGTCAACATCGATATTTTTATCCATTTTATCTTCTACAGCATTTTTGCTTAGTAGATTCGTTGAACTGCTTTTAGCTGATATTTCATGTTTTTCGAGATCTTGATCAACATTCTTTACAAATTTAGTAGTATCAATTACTTCTGGATCAGCTGATTTAAAACTGTCTTCAATATTTCTTGCTAGTTCAACGTTCTTTTGAATATTCTCCATTGCTTCTTTCCACTGAGCTAGCCTCTCTTCTTCAGATTTGGCCTTGGTCATATCGTCTAGTACCTTGACATCTTTCAATGTTGTCGCTCGTAAGTTCATTGATTCTAATTTCCCAATCCGACCTTGCACGTTTTGTAAAGCATGTCTTACTGTCTCTATATTGTTGTGCATGCTAGTATCCACTTCAGATTTTCCATGTTTCCAGTGTCCAGTTTGTTCTAGTTTTTGCATATCCTTCTGTAAGCTCTCAATCGCCTCTTTTGCCACCATAATGCTGCTCTCGACGTCATTGTTGGAAACTTCAGCATTTTTCTCAGCCAAGTCTGCTGATTTCACGCTTTTATGGGCATCGCACACCTTAACTCTCATTTGTTTTCCACAAGTTTCCTGGGAACCGGCAGCAGCGCGCTCCTCTTCAGAATCTCGATAGAGGTGGTAGCCAGATTTCTTCTTGACTATAATCGGTCCCTTGAGACCAAAGCTTCTAGCGGAGGCAGTTGGACTTTCAACATCGGCGTTGAAATCAGCTGGCAGCGTGTCGAATCCTGAAGCTCCTTCCGGAGATGATGGGATGATGTCCTGCAGCTGGGGAGATTTCTTTTCTCTCTTGATCAGACCAGAAGTTTTGCTCGCTATTTCCTTCGCAATGCTCCTTTCTTGTGATGGAGGAGCTGCTATGGCGAGGCCCACCACTAAGGATAGTACTACTAAGGTCTTCATGGTGATCTGGTGTGAATGTGTCTGATGCTGAGATGAAAATTTACTGAGCATTTATACTATTTTCGTGTACAAGAAATCTCTCGGACATGATGTAAAACAAAACGTGACGATCGTTCCGAAACTTAACTGCTTAGAAGACATGTTCCGTTTCCTCAGTAGCCAAAACCATAAAATTAATAATAAAAAACATATTTACGTAATACAGAGTTATAATATTTAAAAAGATTTATGTGGCATAAGTTAAGCAATGTTTATGCACTTATTTTAAAATCTATTTCCATAACTTTACAATTTTAAATGCGTACGATGAAATTTAATTACAAGGTAGGTATATAGTAATAAAAAAATGTTACTTATGGATAAGTTTTATCGCGATAAATCATCTACAATTAGTAATCGCAGCGACAGCTTTTTCAAATTCGATATTTCGAAGATATTTAAAGAAGTATCTTTCATAATAGTTAATTGTAATTCTAACTTTTAATAACATTTAATTTTCTAATAGTCAATTTAGATAAACTAAAATTAAATCAGAGTTATCAAGCTTCTCCCTAAATCAAAACTGTTTTTTTCTACAAACTAAATCAGTATTATTTTTAACCGACTTCAAAAAAAGAGAAGGTTCTTAATTCTATTGTATTTTTTATCGATGTTCTCGCATAATTTCCAGATTTATGGACCGATTTTGATAATTATATTTTTATTTGAATGAGTTTTCAGTCGAAATGGTTCCATTAACATTATTGTCAATCAAACGGTCTCCATACAAACGGCGATAACGTTTCCCACCCTCTAAACCTTAACTTACCTACAGCAATGAATTTTTGGTATGTATTTGAAATGTCTAAAAACTAGGGCTGTTCGTTTTGATGTTTTAAATATCTTTAATAGATTTTGAAATATTTGCATTTTAGTGATTTCATACAAAACAAAAAAGTGCCAATATTTTCAAATCAACAATGATTTTTTTTTTAATCAAAACGTTCAGCCCTAATTTTAAAGCATTTCAAAAACATACCAAAAAATCATTGCTGTAGGTTAAGGTATAGAGGGTGGGAAACGTTATTATTATTAATTTATTTCAGATTATAAATCCATACAAATATGTTAGTAAGATATTACTTATAGCTAGTGTGTTAGTAAAATTTATATAAATCATTGGACTGGACATGGACATCCAGTATTTAAGGATAGGACTATCCACTCTTTCCGCGATCACCCTCAGGAGAGTGTTGGTGCTGGCCCGCACCCGCTCCCAAAGGGAAGCCACCCTCTTACGCAGTACGGCGTGGAGGCCGTCTGTCCTCCATTTCGCGAACATCCCCGAGGCGCTGCAACGCCACGGCAACCCCAACAACCCCCTGAAGGCATTAATATATTGTTGCATTGCATTGTTATTTGTATGGAGACCGCTTGCTTGACTATTTAGTAGTTTTCAAGTAATCCTGAAAACATTGAGTTTTTACGGATTTTAGGGCATAAACTTCATTGTTTATGAACCGATTTCGATGATCCTTTTTTTGCTAGAAATCCTTTCTAATAATACTTAGTAATACTTCAAGAGTAGACATATTTATATTTCATTGCATTGGACCTTGGATTTTAAAGATACCCAAGGGAATCCTCCTCAAAGTCAAATAGGATAATGTATAGTGATTGAGATATTGGTAGGTAGGGGCTAATTGTCTAATTTCAAAATCTATCGCAATCGCTTTCATTTGACAGATGGATGTGACACATTGCTGCATTGCGATAGATTTTGAAATTAGACAAAAGAAAGGCAGTTTTCATTTGTTATTTATAAATTACTTATGAAAACAAGAGACAAGTATTTTTTCTTTTCTAATTTTTTTTTGTGTCACCTGGAAATGAATTTGAAAATCTCGAAATAGTTTTTGCTTTATGGTGTTGTATACACTAACCTTGTATAAATTAAAACATGTCAATTATCGTCTGCGTCATTATGAACTTGACTTGGACCATAGAGTAAGATAAATAAAATAAACTTGGACTACGAAGACAACAGATCTCTAACCAAACAGCGTGAATGTAGAAATTAAGTTATGGGCATTGTACACCATTAAAAATATATTATTACCTACATAAAAGTTGAAAATTAAAATAGGCACTAAAAAACGCCCCTCACCCGACTTCATTAGAAGTTTTTTTAATATCTAATTAAAAATAATAATTATGATATGAATATTGTTTCTTGCTTTTTAGAACTCTTTAATTTTGAACCTGTTTTTGTTTTTATTTTACTGTTTTTTAAGGAGGCTTTTTTAAAAATCTTTTAAAAAAGTTCAAAAGCGTGAGTGAGCGGGATCAGCCTGTCAATTCTGTAACCAAACTCGCATCTCACTTCGAACCTCACTTCACTTCGCGTGAATTCGTTATTAGGGATTAGCTGAAATAAGCTATTTTACCGATTGCAAAAGGTTTTGAGTAGCTATAGCTATCTAAAATATTTTGTGATTACATAAGCCTATCATTATCAAATTTCCGCGAAGTGAAGTGAGGATCGAAGGGAGATGCGAGTTTGTCACAGAATCTACAGGCTGAGCTGCAAAATGCGAAAACACTCTTATGAACTTGTAACACAGTCAGCAAATAAAAGTTTGATGTTTGTATAATGTTATACTGTAAAACCCTGAACAAATGTAAATCCTAAGATTTTCCATGAATACTTTAATGGTAAAAGTTCGAACTGTTCTGTGATCATCGTTCATTTCGAATATTTACCACCATTCATTCGGTAATTATTAGGTTTTACGTCATAAACGCGGTACATGCTGAAAAAGTTTATTTTGAAACTATTTTAAAATTATCTTTTACTTATATTAATAAATTAACCAAATCATAACTAATAATTTAAACAAAGGGTTTGATTGAAGGGTAATTTATCGTAATATACCTACGACTTGAAATACTCCTAAAATAAATAATAATAGTAATGATAGTGAAGAACAAATCAAAATGACAGTTAAAATATTTAAGGATTTTACTGATAGGTAATTTGAAAAGTTATTATGAGTTATGATATGACAGCTGATTTAATTTAACAAAAATCCAACATTTACCAACCAATCGTCATTGGAAAAACCTAGCATGGTGTGCCTAACTCTAATGATAAAAAAACGAAAAATTTACTACCTTTTATAAAATCTCTCTTTTTAACATATAAAATTAAATTAAAACCAAACCAAAACTTAAACTTATTAAAAATTTGATAAATTTTAATTTCTGAACGTTCTAAAAATTCATCGCTTCAGGGTAGGCTCACAAGTAGCTTCAGTCCCCCGTGACCACGGCAGCTGCAAAGGTGCCGAAACGTCGGGAAAATCAAAAATCAAACCAAATACCAACTAATTACCAAAGTACTTTTAATAAAACCGCGCTAGTATCCGTTAAAAGTGTTTTATTTCAAATCCAACCAACTTATGTTGGTAAATGTCTAAGATAATATTGTAGTGATACGATAAAAAAAAATTGGGTCTAAATAAGCATTTAAACTGGTGTTCTAACTAAGTAGTCAATATTGTGGATATTTTCTTTCTATTTTTTTTATTGTAGACCATATTTCTTGGTAACGTCATAACAAATGACATTGATGAATTTACAACCATAACAAAAAAATATCCAAGTACTTATAAAATGTTTTACATTCTCCAAGTAAAACCAGATGTTCTTACTATAGGATAATCTAACTTATTTAATCACTTTATCAAAATAAAATGTAAAACATGCGAGGTACGTGTTAATTTCAGGGCCATAGCATTACTATCCCTCACGTTTCAATATTGCTGAATTTGCACAGATTTATTGACAACATTAAATATCTTACATCAAATGTAATAACAAGGAAATAACATGTTTTTTCAAGCTCCAAGCTCTAAATACCGTAACACCAACCAAATGCGTCCAAATTTAATACTTAGTGAGCCAAACTACGTTTTTTATTAACAAAACAAAATACCTACCTAGATACTCAACAGCTTTTCCGAAAAACCAAATAGAAATAAGGAATTAGATTTTTTTGAAAATGAATGTCAAGAAAAAATCTACAGAACTATCAAAGGCATTGAAAATGTAATTTAGAAATTAAGGCGTTAACATGCGTTGATCCGTGATGGAGTGAAATCGAACGTAACTCTTCTCACTTTGGGTTCAAATCATTGCGCGTTCCAACGCGGCGGTTGCGTTGAGAACTAGCACCGAATTCTCAATTTTTACATGTTTTTATTACTTTACTTCGCTTTTAAGTTAGTTTAAAAAAATCTGGTCAATTAAGATTGAAGGTATTAACATCGCCGATTTTTATCCTTGGTTTTAACATAAACGAATGTTCTGTTTCCGAGAAATTTTGCAAATAAGACCAGAAACATGTTCCACGAAAAAATTTTTTTACATCAAAGGTGGTTTCATTTTTATAAATGCTTTCAATTAAATCTATTGTGTATTATTCAAGTACATTATATATTTTTCCCATGATAGCTTCACGCGCGTAATCTTTCAATAATTTGAATTGAATATTAGGATTTGACGCACCTTAAGGCCTTAAGCATGCAGACTGACCTCGGCTCGCGCGTGAGGTACATTCTAGAAATAGATATAAATTAAAACTTAAATGATCCAACTAATTAATCATCTAATTAACTGATTAACTAATAGGAACAATAGTCATAAAGACTAAAGTTGACTATTCCTAGCAGCCTAGAAGCAACGTTAACCTATTAAATAATTAGAAAACTTTTTAATAATTAGAAAAATTAGAACTCTTTTTGTCTTAGAAAATATAATAATATACTTTCAAGAATATTAGGGTAGGTACCCAGTATTCACTAAGGTTCGCGAACTGCAACTGCACCAATAAAAAAAAATATCCTGTGCTGCAACTATGCCCCGTGAACACGTATGCGAACCTTGTTTACACTAGCCAAAGTAAAAATATTTTTTTTGCTATAGCGAACTGTTCCAGGTTCGCGGAGTGAACAAAAGAATGAAAGAAGAAATAGTGAACAAAATGAATGAAAGAATACGGAGCGCGGGTGGAGTTAAGGCGCTTATAGCTGTCCACGAGCTCCACCAATACATTGTTTTTACTCGTAAACCAAGTCAATATTATAAAAACCTTCGGGGTTCCGTATTATTTTATTGTTTTTTAGTATTTGTTGTTATAGCGGCAACAGAAATCTTTTGAATTATCACTAATATTATAAATGCGAATGTACGGTTGTTTGTTTGTTTGTTTGCTACGCCTTCACGTCTTAGCTACTGAACCGATCATCATGAAATTTTGAATACACGTCAGGGGTACAGAAAAGGAGATAGGGTACTTTTCATCCATAAAAAACGTACAAAGCAAAAATACTGTCCACGCAGACGAAGTCGCGGGCGGCCACTAGTTATTTTTTATTTTTGGCATAAATATATCTTATTCATAGATAATTTGGCTAATCTACAAATTTTAATGTAAAGAAAAGTGCGCTGAAGTTGGTTTACGTAAAAAAATATTCTCAAAATTAAGTATAGGTAGGTAGTTAAATTATGTCAGAAGTGAGACACACACAACAACAAAATTTTACCTACGGATGCTAATTTTTAGAATTTTACGAGCTACCTAGATTTTTCGTATAAAGCCTAAAAAATGTATGGGCTTTTGTATGAGTGCTAATGGGCCTTGACTGTAATAAGTTATCCCTGTTATAATGTACTTAATAATCCAAATAAATCACCTTGGGATTCGTGTAGACAAAAAAACAAATATACCCAGAGGATTACTTAATAGCAGGGGAATTTAAAGGGAAATAGACTATAAATTCGCAGATTTGTAAGTACCTACTACACCGGTGACATAGCGAGGTTCATTATCGAAGAAATGATTTTCAAGTGATGGATAACGAAACCAATCTAAGTAGGTACACAAACTTTTGTTTTCATTAAATCAAGCAAAGAAGATGACTAATGTCAAATTAATGTTAGTCAGTGACTTCTTTATAAACGAGGTCAAATGTATAATTTACATATTATGTAAATAGGTAATAGAATAGGTAAGTACTACGTCGTATTATTAAATTCTATACAAACATGGAATTTAATTAGAATTTACCTATATTGTTCAACACCTTAATTGTAATAATAAAAACTGATGGCTTCTAAGAAGTGATCAATTATTTTTTTAAAGGAATTCTTTTTCTGTGAACCATTAGGGAAAATTAACACCTAATTAGCCTTATTGGTAACGTAACGTTTAGCCCCTGTTCACCAAGACGCAGGTTCGTATCCGTCGTAGCACGAATACCTACATCTTACGCGCCAAACTAAATTCGATAGATAAATTTTGTATGGTAAAGGTTGTGATTTGTGTTTAAGGAGCTGCAAAACGTAGCGTCAATGAAAACAAATAAAGTTTTGTCGCATAGCTAGAAAAATCCACTCATTTTGAAAGGTAGAAAAAAATATAATTGTATTTGACATATCCTGAATTAGATACTTAACTATAAAAAATTTCAAGTAAAAGCTTAGTTAATGAAAAAAAATGATTTTTCTAAAAAGATTTTTCGTCGCGTAGTACTCGATATTTTCAGCGGCAACTAGCATATTTTTCTCAAATTATAAATCGAACATAAGACGAATTAAAGAGTTATATAAAAAAAAAGAATTTTAATGTTATGGATCACTATTAAAATCAAAATAAACAGGTTTTTAGCGCCTGAAAAATGTAAAGAGCAATGCACTTAGAAAAATATTTGCTAGTTTTCGGCAAACACAGAGATCTGGCGCGCGGGGGCCGGGGGCATGCATCGGGTGGTATTGAGAATGGGGCTGTACTTTTCATTTCATATCGTAGCGTGGGCGGTCTCGTCTTTCCAAACTTGTTTGTTTTAAGTAAATAAATAATTTTATTTAGTGCCAAGTAATAGTTTTAGGTGTTTGTTTTGTAGTTTTAGGTTTTAGTAATAAATAAAATAGATTTAGTGTAGTTTTACGTCTTGTGACTGTGACTTGTTTTTATAGGTACCTAGTTTTGTACGAACTTGACTGTATTATTATTATTATTTATTCATGTATTGTGTGTGTGTAAAATGGGAAACAAAAGGAACAAAGAATTGCGACGGATGTGTCGTAGAATTAGAAAACAAAAAAAAAATTACAAATCCAAGTAAGGTGAATATGCCTATTACCAGCCCCCCCTAAGATTTTTCAACTTTGAATCTCTGTTGCTGCCACAATTACAGTCTTAAAATTATTGTTGATACAGTTTTAGGTAGCTTGATTGATCTTTATTACGAAAATAGTACTTAGTTTTATGGTTTACGTAGTTTTGTGGAAAAAAAAGAGAATCGTTTAAATGCACGACGGGCGAAAAACCCTAATTCCAGCCGTCTTTGCCCTAATATCAGCCGCTTTGTTCCCTAATTCCAGCCGGGTACAGGCTGTTCCAAAATAAAACAACCATGTTTGTATGAGATTAAAGAATATTCGTTTGGTAACTCTAATAATGATAATAAAATACTAGAGGCTTTAAAATTATGGTTCCCATAACAAGTCATTGAAACTTATACCTCTCCTGTAGATATTAATCAACTTAGAATATATAAATATATTAAATATTGCGTAATAAAAAATAACTTATACAATAATCAACGAGTACGAGATCGTTTTAATTATTTGAAACCTATAAAAGCGTTTTCCAAGAAGTGAATATCGGTATACAATTTTTGAATTGAATTTCTTTTCTGTTTCTATGATTGATTATAGGGATGTTGACTAATGAATAAAATAACGAAATACTAATAAAAATCGTAAACATATTAAACTTTTAGAGTAGCTTGTATACCTCTTGGTTTTATATATTGCATATTATTTGTTTTATGACCCTTCAAAGTTGGGTGGACAAGTCCATTTAAAAAGTATAAAATTTATTAAAATAAATGATACCTTTAATTAGTCCGTAAAATGTATAGCAAATTTGTCGAAGAAACCATTTTGATAAACACAATATTTAATATAGCTGCTGAACAAATTTCCTATGCGTTGCATACAAACTAGCACGGTGTGAAGTCATAACGTGCAAGCAATTAGTATGGAGCGTTTTTGATCGAGTCCATTTGTGTGCATTTCACACTGTGATATCTCGGGCAGTTTTCATGCTAGCGAATTAATTCTTTTACCAATGTTTCTTTTTTTGAGAGGTAATATATGTAACATAAAATAAAAAAAATAGTCAACATCCCTATTATGATGATAATAAGTATGATTTTGATTATTATGTTTTTTTTTACATCTATGTATATAAAATTCAAAGTCCTGACTGACTGACTGACTGACTGACTGACTGACTGACTGAGATATCAACGCACAGCCCAAACCGCTGAACCTAGAGACTTGAAATTTTGCACATAGGTTCCTTTTGCGGTCTAGGGGTGCACTAAGAAAGGATTTTTCAAAACTCACCCCCCAAGGGGGTGAAACGGGGGTCAAAAGTTTGTATGAAAGTCCCTCAGTTATGAAGCTAGGATCTTCAAATTTTGTGTTTAGGCTGAACATTGAAAATTAATAAATACGGGTCTCAGCGTTTTTCAAAATTCTACCCCCGAAGGGGTCAAAGGGGATGAAGTTGTGTATTGAAGAAAATCCTTTATATTCGAAGTAAAAATAACTAAATTTATAATTTAGGCTTATGGCTTTAAATCTAACGTAACGTATTAACTAGGGATGTGGCTCCATTAAACAGTTTCCGATTTTTATTGTTTTTTAATTAGAGCAAAGCAAAAACGTATTGGGGGCTGGAATTAGGGGGGGGGGGCTGGAGTTAGGCATATCCACCCTATTCCAAATTCATACAAATAGTCGAAAAGCGAGCCATACTTCGATCAAATACCTACGCGCCTCGAGTTCGGTCTGCAGTCTGCACTCGGTACCTACACAAACAGTAATGATCCCAACTATTTTATCATTAGTCGGTTTTGTCATTAGAAATTATTTTCTAAAAAAGTACGATTTGCCCAGTGCCCGGCCCCCCTGTTTCTATTTCCGGCCCTCCTATTTCTATTGCCCAGTATACCGGCCGCCTTTCAAAGAACATGACGAGAAGAAAAAACCACATCGTTCAATGCAGTAGCGATCGTTTGAGTAATTCGCTAAAATACACATCGGAAATAACAAGAGACAAACAATTAATATTATTAGTAGATAAATTTCAAAGCTGGCAGGTGTACTAGTAGTATTTTGCAGGATAGCCAGTATACCGGCCTCCTAGTGTATACTAGGAGGCCGGTACACTGGGCAAGCACCCAGTAGATCCGGCCACCCGTTTCCATACAAAAAAAAACAACTTCAATTATACAAGCACATTTAGACGGCCGAGTACTAGACACAAAGTACTTTAAATTTAATAAAAAGGGATAGCATTATACATTCTTCTATAGAATCCCTCTTTTAACAAAAAGAGACATAAGGCGTTTCGGCCACTCCTGACCAAATAAAGATCGAACACAGGACATGCTGTTGCTTTACTTTCTGCGTAACAGTTGAATTCTTTTCTACACTACAAAAGAGTAGTATCTTACAAAGTCTTCACAAATTTAATCTAAATTTTTAATACCTACCTTCCACACTCTCTACTATCCAAGGCCATAGCACAAAAAAAACTGTTGGGGGGCCGGATAACTGGAGGCGGCCGGCTAACTAGGCATATTACCCTGTGTACATACTGACAAAATGCAAGTCAGCGTTTTGGAATTGGAATTTTTAGATTTTAGGCATTCACAATGCTATTTTTATATTAAGATAAATATTTTAATAGAAAAGTTCAGACGGGTGAGTCGATTTTTTCTAGTATTTTCTATTAAAATATTTATCTTAATATATAATTTGTCACTAAAATCTGTGAAATAAAAATAAATAAATTAAAAAATATTAAAAACACAACTGCCTCACAAAAACGAACTAAAAAGTTAAAAAACAAGAGTGTCATTGCAGTCGGGGGACCTCTATGATCAAAAATTGTTCCATGAAACGGTCCCCCGACTGCAATGACACTCTTATTATTTAACTTTTTAGTTCGTTTTTGTCATACAGTCGTGTTTTTAATATTTTTTTATTTTTTTTTTCCCACAAAATTTCGTAATACTAACTACTACTTTCGTAATAAAGACTAATCAACCTACCTAAAACTGTGTCAACAATATTTTTAAGACCGCGATTGTGGCAACAACTGAGATTCAAAGTTGAAAATCCTTGGGGGGCTGGTATTAGGCATATTCACCCTACTATCTTATCTTCTTAATATATAAAATCGTAAACTGAATGACTGACTGACTGATCTATCAACGCACAGCCCAAACCGCTTGACCTAGAGACTTAAAATTTTGCACACAGATACCTTATACAGTGTAGGCATCCACTAAGGAAGGATTTTTGAAACTTCCATCCCTAAGGAGATGAAAGAAGGGATGAAAGTTTGTATGAAAGTCCCTCAGCTTTTAAGCTAGGATCTTCAAATTGTCTGTTTAGGCTGACGATTGAAAATTAATAAATACGGGTCTCAGCGTTTTAAAATTCTACCCCCAAAGGGGTCAAAAGGCGGATGAAGTTATGTTGTAGAAAATCCTTCATTTTCGAAGTAAATATCGCTAAATTTATAATTTAGGCTTATGGATGGAAATCTAACGCATGAAATGAATGAAAAGGGGTAAAAAAACCTTTAAATAGATATGGATGTCGTTATTGGTTTTTTTCTGGGATGACGATTGCAAAAATAACATTTATTTTGAAGTCCAACACGGTGGACATGATTGGTGATTGATAAGGGGTGAAAATGGTGTTCAAATTTTGTATAGAAAAATATTATAACTAATTTTTATAACTCTGAAAGCTCGTTTACGTGATAAAAAGTATAGGTTCTTATTATGTAATATCTCAAAATATAATTCAAAGTTTTGTTCACCCTGGACTGATCAGAGAACATGACATTTATTCATAACAGCAAATAATTTAAAATCAAACAAAAATTTTCTAAATGCGGCCCAGTCTACACCGCTGCACTCGCAGGTGAGGTGCGGCGCGGGAGCGGGCGCCGCTGCACTCGCACACCGCTTCGTCTGCCGCACCCCCTCAAAAACCAGAAAATTCGATTAAGCAGCGCCTTAAATGGTAAAATTGTATTGCATATTTGACCTACTTGATGAAAGTACGGGTACCAAACCAGTTTTAAATTGAAGAAATCAATCACACTTTTCAAAATTTTTTTTATGTACCGACCGGCAGAAAAAAGTTATTTTTACAGCGTGTGTGAGTATTTGTTTACTATTAATAAAAACTTGGAATTTTTTGCTTTCAGCATTATGAATATGTGTGGTACAAGTATAATAAACGTTTGTATTGTCTTTTATTTATTTATTTATTATGGAAATGCTATAAATAATGATAAAAAACCGGCCAAGTGTGTGTCGGGCCACGCGCCGTAGGGTTCCGTAGTTTCCTTATAGCACTATAATTTTTCGTCTGCAAAAATAACTTTGTTTTTCACAGTGTTGGTATGAATGACAAAGTTATATTTGCGGTTTTGGAAAATGTGCCATATCTCAAAAACTAATAATTCGAACCAATATTTGTTGAAAGTGTTTACTAATTAACTAATAGCATATATATTTTTTAGATTTTTTATTCTCTTATTTTAAAAGTTAGAGGGGGACACACACATTTTACCACTTTGGCACTGAATATCTTTCAAACGGTTGACTTTGAGAAAATATTGCCTTAGGAACCTCAATATCATTTTTAAAAACCTATCTATAGGTATGTAGACACCACACGTATTGGTTTGAAGAAAAGTTTCAACTGTATAATCCTAATACTTTCGGAATAAAGTGGCTGTGACATAGGGACGGACAGACAGACATGACGAATCGATAAGGGTTCCGTTTTTTGCCATTTAGGCTACGGAACCCTAAAAATTGAACATGGCCTGCAAGAATGCGACCCATACCACTGAGTAGCAGATACATTTATCAACATTATTTAGCCCTATTTCGTCTGTGTACGCCGCAGGTGACCTTTTTACAGCGCCATCTACCACCGAAAAGCGAAATGAAATTTTCCATAGATAATTACTCTATCGAGTACTTTTGTTTGCGCGCGTTTTTTTCTCGATAGCTGTTCGTGCTAAGGGTAAGTGAATTTTTCAATTTGTGAAAATATTTCGTTTGTGAAAATATTTCGTTTTCTGATGTAAACAAAGTAAAACCTCCGAAGATATGTTTTTCCTGTGTTTCGTAAAACAAGATATGGGATGAAAAATATTCATATTCACATTCATATTCTTTATTTGCGTTCTTGTTGTATACATGGTGTTTACAATATGAAGTTTCAAACAAGAACCCCATAGGGGTAGGTACTGCAAATTCCTTACAAACTAGAAAATATTTTTTTATACATTAACTATTAATACAGGGCGAATTAAACAATTATTCAAACATTAAACAAAAAATAAAATATTAGATAAAACAAAACAAACAAATTAACATTAGTTAGGAACCTAAAATTACATCTTGAAATTCCTTAATACTATAATAAGCCTTTTCCAGAAGAATATTTTTAACTGCATTATCAAATTTACCACCTTTAGATTACATGGGTATATAATCAAAGAAAAAATATAACAGTGAAATCATAATACTGATAATCGATATTTTTGTGTTGGGTCGAATGGGTTCAGTGATTTTTTTTTTAATTCATTTTCATGAAATTCCGTTGTGAAAAGCGTGCTTTCCATTTTTCCATTCGTCATCGTCAGTGTTTATTTGTGTGCATGTTTTTTTACTTAAGCCTATAAATAGGTTTGGTATACCACAGTGAGTTTAGGTATTTTAAAAATTAAATGCAATAAAATCATGCTTATTAATTTTCTTCATTTATTTTGCAAAATACAAGTACAAATAATAAATAATTACCTAATTATGAAAATAATGTGATGATTTTCTCATGTTATCCTCATCTTTGTCTTATTGTTTAACAGCATTTGTCACGTCCATATTTTGATAATGTTCCGAGGGTGGCTTGACTATTCTAGTTAAGTTGGGTTCTGGATAATCCTTAGAAATGGTGTGGTGGCTCCCTTGCTGAGGATCTGGGTAGTCTTCAGAGATCTTGTGGTGGTTGGCAGCTCTCGTGTGCTTAACCCAACCTGCTTCACGCATGAAGTCTCCATTATCCCTATATGCTGGGGCGGAATACCCATGTGATTCAGCTAAGTGGCCAGTGACAACATTCGGTGAACAGCTCAGAAGTAACGGGACGTTGCAACCTCCAACTCTTGCGTTCGGGAATAACCCAACTGCTGTCGGAACTGCAAGTTCAGCCAAAGCATGAGCTGCAGGGACTAATCCAGGGTAACGACTGCCGCTGGCGACTGGCGCAGATCCAGAGTAACCTGGAGTAGGGTGCAGAGCATTATGGGGTGCTGGAATTGGTGCAGCTGGGTCATAGTATGATCTCTTATGGTTTACCTTCTGCTCTATTTCCAGGTATCGAGGGTGTGGGGCACTTGCTGCCACGTAGTGACCCACTGGTGCTGTAGAGCCACTTGGTACTGAAGAACTATACCAAGCAGATTTCTTAAGTCTCTCCCATTCTTTAGAATTTTCAACTGGCACAGTCAAGATGGTACCGATGATGGTTAGAAGTAAAACTATGGTCTTCATTATGTGACTGTGAAAGTTTGTGTTGTGTGATCTATGTAAAAAATACATCTATTTATACTGGTCAAATCTAGAGATAGGTAAATGTAGGTAGATGCACCGCGTTATCTATCTAATCGATAGTAAAATTAATCTAAAGATGTTTTCTCACGTAGTAAGTAGGTTTCTTAAAATTAAGTTACTCAACTTACATAAAACAGATGATGTCATAATTTTACATTTTAATGATAAATAACTAAACTTAAACGTAATTAAATTAGACTTCCAATTTACACACAAACTACTAGGTTAGGCAAGTAATGAAAACTTGAAAATGCAATCATTTAAAATCTTTAAAAAAAATATTTGTTATTTTGGGGGCCAAAAAGCTCACCTTGTCTCTTCGAGCATCGCGGCTTCGAAGCGCGTCTTACTCTAAGCCTTGTCTTATCCAGAATATTGGTCATAAATATTTAGAACCAAATAAACTCACTTACTTATTTAGTAATTATAACTAAATTAAATTAAAAAAAATTCGTGCCCTAATTTTTTGCTCATTTCACTAACATTTCCGGGATACGAAACCACGAGGATTTCGATGTCAGGGTCACTACAAGGTGTAGATATTTTTAAGCACTCTCCAAGTTTTAAGGATGTGTTCAGTCCATGAAACGGTCATAAACTAATATCATAAATGTGAAAGTTTGTTTGTTTCTTTGTTTGTTTGTTACGCCTTCACATCATTAAATATTGCATATGCATAATAATATTCCATGCACGTTATTAGGAGTATAGAAATGGACATAGGATACTTTTTATCCAGAAAAACCGTGCAGTTCCCAAGAGATAGAGCTCGGTGGCGCAGTGGTTTAGCGCCTGGCCCAGCGATTGCGGAAGTTAAGCAACGTTCGCATGGGTCGGTCATGGGATGGGTGACCAAAAATTAATTATCTCGAGCTCCTCCGTGCTTCGAAAGGCACGTTAAGCCATTGGTCCCGGCTGCATTTGCAGTCGTTAACACCCACCAATCCGCATTGGGCCCGCGTGGTGGGTTATGGCCCATCCTCCTTACCACCCATAAGGAAGGCCTGTGCCCCAGCAGTGGGGACATCAAAAATGGCTAATGGACACGTGTAAAAATATTGTAGATGGCGAAAAAAAACAAAAATATATAGTAGGTTGTCGTTTTGTATTTTCGAGGATTTTAATGAAGTTGCATTTTTCATACTAACATTTTCATAAGCCTAATCACGTGAAAACGGCTGATCTGATTTGATTTGATAAAATCAAAACATTGAATACTAATTATCCTAGTTAAAGGTTCCCATGGGATTTTCTCGAATATCCACGCGGAGGAAGTCGCGGGCAAAAGCTAGTAATATTTTAAATGTGAAAGTTGTTTGTTTGTTACGCCTTTACGTCTTAACTACTAAACCGATCGTCATGAAATTTGTCATACACGTTGTCAGGGGTACAGAGAAGGACATAGGGTACCTTTCATCCCAATTAAAGGTACCTATTGTTCCCGAGGGATAGCAAAAAAACTTTCCACGCAGACGAAATTGCGGGCGGCCGCTAGTAAAGTATATTCCTCAAAACTATGCCTTTTTTCAGGTCATGCTGTTATATTATGTCTGTACTTAATTAATGTCGCTGTAATAATTTTCTGCAGTAAGTATAAATAGTGCAAACAAGTATGTAATTTTATAACAGTGGAGTCAGTGGACTACTTATACCTATTATTATGCAAAAAATGCGGGAATCAAACACATATAGTTTACAGGGTGTTTGGTAATATAGCCTTATAAAGTTGAATACGCTAGATAGGGACCACCAAACTGAACAACTTTTACAATGGGACCAACTCTGAAATCGTTAAAAAAAAACTGCTGTTTCATACAAAAATTAATAACGAAAATATCAAAATGTACCGCATTTTTTGGAAAGTCTCTGACCGAAACTGTACTAAATAGTTGTCGACTAAAACCAAACTAGAACAGTGGCTCTAGCCACATTATACAAAATGGTACACTGTACACGTACAGTACAACCCTCTAACTACCTGATCCATATTTTTTTTTAAACTGTTCTTCAGATTTCAAGGAAAATAAACTAATCAAAAAATTACTTAAATAACATGTTTTTATTATAAATACATTCTTAAAGTTTACTTTATAAACCTAAATACACTATTTACAACTGGTACATTTAAATATGGAGTTCTCTAGTGCGCGTTCGAGTGCGCGCTGTCTTCGGCGGGTTCTAAGTTATCCTGGGTATGTTCTGCTGCATTGTCCTCGTGCTCCAAGTTTTGATCCTCGTGTTCAGAGCTCCGGTACGAGGGGACGGCGGCAGCTCCATAGCTGCCGTATCCTTTCACCAGGCGACCAGGCACTATCGACGGCGAACAGCTCAGCAGTAGGGGCACGTTACAACCACCAGTGTTTGCATTCGGGAAAACGCTGATCGCTGGAGCCACCTGTCCATACCCGCTCAAGCCAGCCAGACTCGTCCCTCCGTGGACGACGGGAGCCGCGCCATATCCGTACCTCGCCATTGGTATATGCTCCGACATTCCTTGGTCCATATCGGAGAAGTTCAGGATGTCAGCGTCCATATCTTCAGTACGGTAGTGGGGAGCGTAGCCGTATCCATGGCCGCCACCGTAGCCGCCACCGCCGTAGCTGCCCCCGCCGTAGCCACCTCCGCCGTAGCCTCCGTGTGCCACTGGGATGTACGCTGGAGCGTGATGTATGGGCATCTGTGCCCCGCACGGGGCGTAAGCTGGCTGCCCAAAGTGTCTCCTTCCCCGGAGCTGCGGCTGGGGTACAAACACCACACGCTCGTGTTCTTCCAACCCCTCGCTATTATCAGGCGTGGGCGCACCTGCCACCCACAAGCCCGTAGCCGCAAATACACACGCGAATATTACGACCTTCATAATAACGTTTTGATGCAATTATGGTGATCGAATTCGACACCTCGTGAATTTATACAATGTTCGCATTTGACAGTTTAGTCGGTGAATAGCGGATTATCACTTAGGTTGCAGTATGCCTTTGCAACGTTTGACCGAGTAATTAATGCCCACCAAGGCGAACAATTTTTGCTGATGACCCAGCGGTTAGTGGGCTTTCGATAACTGATTAACGTGATATTACGTTAAGGCGCTGTGCTGTAGGTAGTGAAACTAGCGCCGCCACTACATTAATTTTTACTACTCGTAAACCTAGTCAATATTATAAAAAAGCTCATGTAATAATTTCTTAAATTGTCTCTAAATTTTTTGAATAACGCTTCAACAGTATTCATTCTTTCTGTAAGTTTTAAAATCCATTATAGCTCATGCAAAGCTGCCACTTTTGGCAGTTTATGGATTTTAAAACTTACAGAATGAATGATAACTGTTGAAGAGTTATTAAAAAAATATTAGAGACAATTTAAGAGATTATTGCATGGGATCTTTTTAAATGACTTGGTTTACGAGTAATAAAAATAAATGTAGTGGTGGCGCTAGTTTCACTACCACCGCGCCTTAAAGAATTAAAACTATGTCTCAATATTTTATAAGTAAGTAGTACTCGTACAATACGTAGGTATTTAATGGAATATTCGATATTGATAGAAACTGTTTATGTACTGACTGGTATCGAATACGAGACTTTAAAAGTAATTTAAGTATCTGCGCCCCAGGTAATAACGAATATGTATTTTTGTTTAACACTAATGACCGCCCGCGGTTTCGCTCGTTTGCTTGCGTTTATTCTGACTTTTTCGAAAAACATATCTTTACATGCACGAGTGCTTAGTGCATAAGTAGCGATTCCTGAACTAAGCCAAAAGCCCCGGATTTAAAACTTCGTAGGTAGGGATAAGGGGTAAGGATTGCTCAGCTGAAGTGGCAATGGGCGGGACACAAAGCGAGAAGAACCGATGGCCGTTGGGGCGGAAAGGTTCTGGAATGGCGACCACGCACCGGACGGCGCTCCGTGGGTAGGCCCCCGACAAGGTGGACCGACGATCTGGTGAAGGTCGCGGGAAGCCGCTGGATGCGGGCAGCGCAGGACCGATCGTCGTGGAGATCCTTAGGGGAGGCCTATACCCAGCAGTGGGTGTCGTGCGGCTGATATGATGATGATGATGAGGTAGGGATAAATGTTGTTGTCTTGAGGACAGGCATTTAATTTGTTTGAAATCGCTATAATAACAATACTTATTTAGTCAACACAGTATTTACAAGCTCTACCAATTTAGTTTGGGTTGGGACTAAACGAGTTCTTGTCCAGAATAGGGAACATGCATAATTTTTTTTTTTGTATCAAAATCAAAAGTATAAGTAATGCATGAGAAAATCAACTGTAGGTAATATTTATCATACTTTTCTCTTGCGTTTTTTTCTCGTGATATAGTTACCTACTTAAAGTGAGCGCGCAGCAGCACCCGCCGAAAACGCTATACAAAACGGTCAACATTTGTGACGTCACTTATGCAACGTTTCAGGCGCATTATTATGGAGTTCGCCAAGAATTTTCAAATATCTCCCTAAATATTGCGTTTAAGTACATGGTGTCATACAAAATATTATTTCTTATTCGATATTCTATCCATCTGTTAAGTGCATTTATCCGAAAATAAAAATAAAAATATCGGTTTTTTCCCAGGGGAAAATAATACTTTTTTTATTATTTTTCTGTTCCATCATGTTTTCATACGTGTCTGCAGCGATCAAGCTCAAATTTATCAAAATCGGTGATTTATGCATGTTCCCTATTATGCACTAATGCTATATTATTTACTTATATTGTAGTCATTTAGAAGAAATATTTAAGTACTTCAGTACAAGTAAAATGATAAACACACCACAATCCACATACTCGTATTTTTTATGTGGATCAGTTTTACTAAAGCTGGTGGAATGTTGCTTGATTGATTGAAACTTGATATTTTATTAAAATAGTTAATACCTTAGTACTTAACTGACTTACAATTATATTTGTTTATATTGAATGTCATGATTATTTTTTTTCAACCTTTTGAATTTGTAAGTACTGTCTAAATCTTTTTTATAAAGGTAATAATATCCAACAATTTTCAAACAACCATTACCGACCCCCTTAAAATTAGTAAGGTGTGTCTAAGCGATCAAAAGTTCATGCTCAATATTCTGCTGAAAGGTGGTTGCATTAACTCGAAGTCCGAGATATCCTAGATCCTAGAATTAGGATCCTCTACGGCATAGCATGGCAGGCAATGCAACCGAGAACACAAAATAGATATATTTAATATAATGATACAATTAAGTGAGCTAAGTTGCTCAGCAGAGCTCACGAGCTTCATACGAACTCTTTCAACTTTGCGATAAAAAAACAAACATGTATTGCTTATAATCGTTGTACTGTGTGTACACAGTGACAAATACGATAAAAACAAAATATGAAAATTATGGGACAAGTTTTTTTACGCGCCCAATGCAAGGTGATGAGTGAACATACAGCCCTTTCGGCCGCCATGGCAAGTTTCGTAAGTGGGACGTCATGAGTTTAGTCACTAATGTTTCTGTGCTCACAAAGTCACTACTTAGCTCTTAAGCTAGAGTCTGTGCGGAAAGAGAACCGACTTGGGATTTGTGCTTGATCACCATTTTTGTCATGTTGACTGCACTGTTATACGTAAATATAGTGAAGATATTACAGTCGCACTTAAAACGTTACACTTGTACTATTATGCAGTGCCGTCAACATGTCAAAAACGGTTCCTAATCAAGCACAAATCCCAAGTCGGTTCTCTTTCCAAACAGACTCTAGTTTGATTTAACAAAAAAAAATATTTCAGCCATTTCAAAAAATGATCAAAAATGTCACAAACGCGAGGCTCTGTTATAACAATAGAACCTAAGTATTGGATTCTTTTCCTTTTTAAAAGTTTTTTATTCCTAACGTTCATTTTGTTGTACGAAAGAAGGGGCTGAAGCTTGCTCTTCGAGTATTTTTTGTTGAAACTTGATATGTCCATCAGCCATTTTTGATGTCCCCACTGCTGGGGCACAGGCCTTCCTTATGGGTAGTAAAGAGGATGGGCCATAACCCACCACGCGGGCCCAATGCGGATTGGTGGGTGTTAACGACTGCAAATGCAGCCGGGCCGTTGGTCCCGGCTTAAGGCGAGGCCAGTTCACGATTTGATGAAAAGATCGATTTTTGAACTTCCAATGTGAAGAACGGATGTAGAATTCTACTTCACAAAAATAACTGTAGACTGAACATTATGTCATGAAACACAATAACCGAACAGAATATTGAAAAATGGCATGGCTACTCTGTAAAAAAAACCTGAATAACACCATAAAATTAAACTTCAAATCGTCAGATTTCGTTATTTTGAACGACAGTGATATGATCTTTTATGCAAAAAGGATAGCTTTTCTAACTTTTTAGCTTTCTAACACAATAACCGAGTACATTTTAAATAAATGATCAAGTATTTCAGAAATCAATAAAAATGTACTAAATTTCGTCAAATTTCTGGCGAAGCGTCAATCAAAGCTACGCAATATTCAACCTTAGCTTTTCTAGCTTTTAACACAATAACCGAGTACATTTTAAATAAATGATCAAGTATTTCAGAAATCAATAAAAATGTACTAAATTTCGTCAAATTTCTGGCGAAGCGTCAATCAAAGCTACGCAATATTCAACCTTATTCTAAAGACCTAGTGAAAGAGTAAATTTCGGGAACTGCCTCGCCTTAACGTGCCTTCCGAAGCACGGAGGAGCTCGAGATAATAGATTTTTGGTCACCCATCCCATGAGCGACCCATGCAAACGTTGCTTAACTTCCGCAATCGCTGGGCCAGGCGCTAAACCACTGCGCCACCGAGCTCCTCTTGATATGGGATATTTATAATTATTATACTTACTTACACTTATTATACAGTATGTAGCACGTAAAAAATATTTTTGCTTAACCTATATTGGCATAAGTTTAAACATCAGTGAATATAAGTTTAACGTTCATACTTAAGAAAATGTTAGTATGGAAAATGCAACTTTTTTTAAATTCCCCATACATAACGCCGATTTCATAAGTTGGTACCTAATATTATTGTGGACTTTTCAATTTAAAATTAAGTCAGTTCCTAATTTCATAATATTTCGAGCAAGGTGAATTGTTGGTTTGCAAAAAAATATATTTGATTATGTTGGATTTTAGGTTCGTCTTATTTTTATATCAATATTGAGAATGAACAAAGTTTCATTTTTAACATTGAAGATATTAATGTTTTCGTGATCGAGTACCTGAGTATACAGGGTTATTTGTAAAACACCAACAACGTCGCAGAGGAGTAGATTACTATCATAAACAACAACATTAATGTTCTACGACTTTTCAGAGAACAGACAAAAAAATCGACTCCCCATAAAAATGTCCGAACAGCCGATCTAGTTTTGTATGAAAAGTTGTTTTTTTTAAGTCGTATTATGATGTTGTACGTAATGTTGTTGTATATGATGTTACTAATCTAGTCCTGCAACCTGAGTTTCGCAGGTATGAGAGGAGCACGGATGAGCCATGGACGGAGGGCTTCAAAGTGCAGTTTGATTTTCCGTAGCCAAAATGGCAAAAAACGGAACCCTTATAGATTCGTCATGTCTGTCTGTCTGTCTGTCTGTCTGCCTGTCTGTCTGTCTGTCCGTCCGTATGTCACAGCCATTTTATTCCGAAAGTATTAGGATTACACCGTTGAAACTTGGTAGGTAGATGTATTCTGTTAACCGCTTAACGATTTTAACACAAAAATAAAAAAAAATAAACATCCCCCATACATAGAACTGAAACTGAAGAAAAAAAATTCATTATACCAATACGTGCGGCGTCTTTAGATAGGTCTTTAAAAATGACATTGAGGTTTCTAAGACATTTTTTTCTCAAAGTCAACCGTTTGAAAGATAAACACTCCCAAAGTGTACACCTTTGTAAACAACTTTCATATTTACCTGTGTAATTATGTCACAAGTGCAATAAAGAATATATAAAATAAAATGTATGTCCCCCCTTCTAACTTTTGAAATAACAAAGTGAAAATCTAAAATTAATATATGCTATAGATCTTAATAAAAACTTTCAACGAAAATTGGTTTGAACGAGATATAGTAATTAAGTAGTTTTTCACTCCTCTTGCTCAAAAAGTCCGTCATTGTAACGTACAAGAGCTGAGATAAAATAGCATAATAACCCCTAGGGGATAAAGTTTTTTCTTTTTTAATGAGCCTACTACCAATGAGCCTAATTACCAATGAGCCTACTAAAACGATAATAGTACATTACACAAGTTAGCTTAGATTGCTCATTGCACACAAGGCTGTGGGTTGCAGCCCGAGCCGCAGGCGAGGCCGTAACTCAGCCGAGTGTGCAATAAGCAAGAGCTCACGAGTTTCATACGACGTTTTTCAACACATTTGCGAGGAAAAAACAAAGTAATTTATCACACAGCAACAAATACGACAAAAACAAAATAAGATAATTATGGGAAAAGGCGCGCATGTTTTTTTTGTTTTTTTTTCACACGCCTAACACAAAAATATTTTGCGAACAAAGGGGTGAGGAGCATACAGCCTACTACTAATACTTCAAAATTATAATTTTAAGTGACAAAATGCAAATATATTATAACAAAATATTGTGAAATAAGAATAATTTGATACTAATATATATTTATTTGACTTAATTAAGGTCTTATACATTTATTTATTCCAAAAATGTATATGAATTTTCAGCAGCATAAAACCTCATTGTTGTAAAAAAAAATAACTGTATTACCCGGCTAAATTTGGAATGCTCTGTTTACTCGTATAGAACTTGCAGTAAGGTACTAATTTAACTTTGTAGGGTTAATTCTATTACGAACTAGTGTTTTATATATTATTGCACACGTTTGTTATAGCTCGGTTTATGGCCCTAAAAGCGATGTATTAGGGCTCACTTTACGAGCAAGTGTGTTAAAAAGTCTTTATTCATAATCACGAATAGAGACTCGCTCGACTTAATACTGTTTCTCATTCATATTTTTGAAAATGGAACTAAAAGCATCTCTTCGGTGAAATCATTGCACTTGACACTGGCAAAAATTGCTCCCTGAAGAGGAGTAGATTGCAATAACAAAAATAAGAAGAAGAAATCATAGACTTATTTATACTCTGTGCACAGAGTGAATCGTAGAATGCGTGATTGTGTTGCCATAGATATAGATATAGCCATAGATATAGTATATGCTACAGCAGAAATTAAAAAAATGTACCATGGTGGTACCATGGCGCGAAATCTTTAGAATTTTTCTATAATTACAAACTGATTGAATTGTGTGACTGTAATAGGAAAGAAATAATTTTAATCTTTTGCCATCAGGCACAAATCATTTATTTAATACTGTAGGTACAAAAAGTTTATGAAGTGGAGGATAGAAAAACGAGTGGATTCGTTTACGGAAGTACCTAGGTATAAACCTATTTACTTATTTTATTTTCTCGCAATCGTAGTGAAAAGTAGAGTGTAACACACGACGCTAAAACCCATTGTAACTCGGTTTCTATTTATTCCCTCGCTAAAGCTCGGGAATAAAACTACCTCGTATGCAATGGGTCATTTTAGCGTCTTGTATAATCTACTATTTGAGATAAGTATATCATATTTTCCAAAACCGCAAATATAACTTTGTCATTCATACCAACACTGTGAAAAGCAAAGTTATTTTTACAGACGACAAATGATAGTGGTATAAAATATGGTATGGTAGGTATAAGGTAACTACGGAACCCTACGGCGCGTGGCCCGACACGCACTTGGCCGGTTTTTATACCTACCTACTTTTATCGTGGTTTCGTTTTTTTTTTAATTCTTCTTCACCCGAATTCAGGACGTTTTTTAATATCAGATATGCGTAATGTCAGTAATTATGCAGATTTCAATATTATTATTTCTTGCTTTTTAGATCTTTTTATTTATTTAGTTATTAACTAAGTTATTATTTTAGTTATTTTTGATAGTATTTTTGAAGGAAGGTCCAATATCAATAAAAACAAAATCATCTCAATCGGTTCATAAACAAAGAAGTTATATATATCTGAAATTACATCCATGTATTTAGGTAAAATACATAGAAGACAGCAGCTCTTACCGAAATGCCCGAAATGATAGTATTTTCAGGATTACTTAGAAAACTACTGAACCGATAAAAATTAATGGGACCAACTTGGGATTTAACCATATAATAACGTTGATTGAATCTACTTTGAATCATTTCAATCGATCCAGCCGTCTTTGAGTAATCGGCGTCAATACACAAAAAACATTAAGACGAATAGAAAACCTCCTCCTTTTTGTAAGTCGGTTAAAAATGATGTAAAATAATTTCTCTCGGTTCAAAATGTGTAAACATACTTATTGTATTACTTTATCACACGATTTAGATTTCCTTAGCGACCAAGAAATGCATAACACGCAAATGTCGTAACATTCGCTGGGACCGCACGTTTTCACTTCTAAGCAGATTTTTTTTGTGCAGAATTATACGATGAATTTTAAATGAAGACCTACTTATTTAGACTTGTTAAGAAAACCTTGTTTTCAACACGTTTTTATTCTTATTAGACTACCTATTCAATTATTTTAGGGAAAATATGGTCATGATTTTAATTAACAATCGAATTGAGAACCTCCTCCTTTTGATGAAGTCGGTTAAAAATATCAATTCCAAAAGGTATTTAGCAAATTGTCTTCACGTACTTTAAGTAGTGATTTCTTCCCGTTAGGTACTCAAAGAAAAAAAACATAACTTTGATTAAGTTTATGAAATCATAACTTATTGCTCCTTTGCTAAGATGAAATATTGTTTTGTAAAATTGCCGAGAAACTGGAAACAATAATATCGAAAATATTTTTATTACTTATAAGTAGTAAAAATGTTTTATCTCAAACTATGTTTTTCAAAGTCTTAATATTATGATTAAAATAGGTATTTTGGTTGCTAAAAAGAGTAGTATGGTTTTTTTATCTACATAAAGAAATTAAGTAAGTAATAGGTTCATTATAATATTATTATATAGGTAGTAAAAATGTTTATCTTTTGAATCGGTGTATCGGAAATCGTGCTTGAACTTGGATGAGATATATGCCCAGTGGTGGGTACCGTAAGGCTGGTGTGATAATGATGATGATGAATCGTACCTGGACAATCTTCGACCAGCACACACTTCTTTGTATACTCATCTCTGACGTACCCAGCGGCGCAACGGCATCCCACTTTACACTCCCACAATGATGAGCAAAGCGCTCCTCCTAACAAATAAATTTTAAAAAGTCAATAGTAAAAAAAAACATACATTTCATACCTAATACTTGCAACGAGTTACCAAAAACCCTTTGCCGAACATGGTAGATAGGGACTATCAAATTAAATAACTTTTACTATAGAACAAACTTTGAAATCGCGAAAAAAATCAGCTGTTAAATACATTTTGATATTTTCGTTATTAATTTTTGTATGAAATAGCTGATATTTTATTTCGCGATTTCAGAGTTGGTCCCATTGTAAGTTGTTCAGTTTGATATTCAGCATTAGGGGTTTTTTATAACACGTTGTTTACAAAAAGCGAAGAACTCGATGACGCAGTGGTTTAGCGTCTGGCCCTGCGCTTGCGGCGGTTAAGCAACTTTCGCAAGGGTCGGTCATGGGATGGCTGACCAAAAATGTATTATATCGAGCTCTTCCATGTTTCGGAAGGCACGTTTAGCCGTTAGTCCCGGCTGCATTTGCAGTCGTTAACCCACACCAATCTACATTGGGCCCACGTGGTGGGTAATGGCCTGCGTGGTGGGTAATGTAATTGCCCATCCTCCTTCTCCACTCATAAGGAAGGCCTGTGCCCCAGCAGTAGGGACATTAAAAATGGCTAATGGTAATACAGACAGCATACCTACATCCCCCCAGCACACAACCATAATTATGTCAGCAACCACCTCCTTACAAAAGACTTCAACGAAAAACTTGAGTCGAAAAAAAATTTTTACTTTTGATTTTTTCATAATACAATTTACCATTTTGTTCCATTGGTATAGCAAAATAACAGTTTCTTTATATTCTCTGCTACGAATTTTGATTCTAATATAATTTGTTTAACGTAGTCTTACACATTTATAAAACATTTTTAATTTTTCCACCCTATATTGCTCTAATTTCGTAAAACTAATGTACCCACTATCCCCGCAAATAACTAATACGATGGAACCTTAACACATTAACACCCGTTGACGTCATCCGTAACTAAAAAAAGAAAATCTAATTTAGGTAATCCTACTAATCCTTCCTACTAATATTATAAATTTATGTGAAAGTTTATAGGTTTGGATGTTTAGATGTTTGTTCCTCAATCACGCAAAAACTACTGAACGGATTTGGTTCTATTTTGGCCATAGATATAGTATTTTGGCACACGGATAGAAGATAGCCTAGATTAAAACATACAGTACTTTTTATCCCGATATTCCCACGGGAACGGTAACCACGCATATATTAAATATTGAATTAAGTGTTATTTTTAATTGGTACAGGTATTTAAAATTTTACAATTGTTTTTCGTTTTTGATATTATTATGAGAAAAAAATGGCCGCCAGGTCCTTTAACAATTTGCGGGGATAGTAGTTGATGGAAACAACAATTCTTTAAATTAATTTCCAGTTTTTTAAATACAATCTTCGGAAAATCACGAAATACATGTTTGCTTAGTTTTTAGAAGTACTCCAGCCTACGAAGTTTTAAGCCGTATTAGTTATTAATGGAACTGTACTACAACTCATTATAGTTGTATTAAAACACGAATGTGATATTAATACAATTATTTCAAACAAAATATGAACCCCATTTCATCCCTTTAGGGGTTGAATCGTGGCCACCGTATTGGACTTCAAAATAAACGCCATTTCCGGGTGAAGCACACCAGTGTTTGTACTGTTCTTTTAGGAAGTTGAAACTAAACTTCTCATAGGTAGGTATAGGTAGGTACTACTAATTCATTATTTTCGCCGCGAAAACTTTTAGCATTCCCTGCATACCTATTCCCTGTATTTATAAGAAGGTGGATATTTTTAATTCTAACAACTGTGTTGTTATAAATAAAATTATAAATAAATATCTTTACCTATTGGCAAAAGCAATAAATTCACGCAAGTTGGCGGACATTTAAATCCACATAGAGAAAATTCCTCGTGATTCCTCAAACACATCGAAGTTCTATAACTGGTAGATAATATTCTCAACAATATTGTAACTTTTGCGAAATACTTTAGCATTACGAACGTAAAATGCCTTTTCTGTTTATTTCTTGCAAACTATGGCAAACAAACTGGCTGGTATTTTGATAAATATTTATAGTTTTACAAAAGTAGTTTTTACGCGTTATTTTTTTCCATGCAAAGATGTTTTAGAAATATAGGTACTTACTTACGTAGATTTTTAATTCTTTGAGATTTCACTCGAAAATTAAAATAATGTTATCGTAGAAAGTAAATTAAATGGGGAAAGTCTGAAACAATGAAATAGGTTTTTTGGTTAGGATTAAGCTCCCTTATTAGGAAAAAGTTACAGAATATTTTGGTAAAGGGAAAAAATAAAAAATAAAAAATTTCGTCTTTGCGAAAGTACGGGAGAAAACAAAAGAATGGAGATTATTCCTTAGCCACTACGTGATAAGAACAAACGTTCAAACACGTTTGTCAAAAAAAAATTATAAAAAATACTTTGGGGTATTTTCCCCTAAATGTTTACTCGACTAGAGGAAAAAATTAGGGTAAACGTATACGGACAGTATTCGTGAAAAGGAGTTTTTGCTGCAATTTATTTCACTATTATGGAAAATAAAATCCAGAGATTTCATGAATAGAAGTAGGTACCTATATCTGGAAAAAAGTCTCCTTTTAGGGAAAAATTCCCTGAGGGTCAAGGAACACTGTCTCAAGGTTTGACAAACAGTTGGAACTTTTGCCGGGTGATTTAGCTACCATATACCACAACCACAACATGTATTTCAAATTAGGGCACCTAACTCGATCAAAAGTGAATGACATGATTATACAATTTTTGCATGCCTGGCAACAGACAAAACATGATGAACAATGTTACACCTACAAGATCTGTTTTATATCATACCATGCATGTTTATGAGCAAATAAATATTTCTATTTCTAATGGTCTACCTTTACTCCGGTCCGTACTTTTGCGAAGACGAATTTATTTTATTTTTTTATATTTTTTCACGCAACCAAAAATTCTGAAACTTTTCCCTTTTACTAATGGAGCTCATTTAACAAAACAAATTCAGCCAATTTGTTTTTTTTTTCAGACCTTATCCCCAATCTAATTTTCCTTTTTGGTGAGAAGAGATTTTTGTAAGTTGTCTCTTTTTGATGAGATTATAATTATTTTATGAAAGTGCTTAAGGGGCCATAATAGGAAAACATGGTTTGCGCGGGCCATATTTTTATATAGAAAACGTAAAGTTGTAGCCACAAAAAAAACAAACGACAAGCTAAAGAGATTATCTAGTACCTACAAGTATTAAATTGCGTATAAACCTCACAGATGATTGTAAAAAAAATCAGAATATCATCAAAAGCGCTTGTCGCGGGCCATATTTTTGGCTTAAATAATAGCGGAAACGTATTGAATTCTACATCAAAATACACTTTAACATACTGAGCAGTTGCTTCAATAACTTTTTTTAAGAAAGATAATTGTGCTAAAGATTATGCTGAAGAAACAACGAAAAACATCGAAAAAGTGCAGAAGTGAGGTTATTTTCCATACTCTTTACACATAAAGAAAAAGACAGAGACAAGTGATTTCGCGTAACGGAGCCTTAATAAACTTAATACACGCTGAATTTTGATCATTTGGTTCCCGCAGTGGGGTGGTTCCACTCATACAAGCAACTTTTACTATGGGTCCAACTCTGATATCGCGAAAAAAATATCAGCTATTCCATACAAAAACGCAATAGTTAGGTACCTACCTACTCGACCGTAATTTATGGATCAACTGTTTTTTTTTCGCGTTATGGCCTATAGTAAAAGTTGCTTGCAATCATGAGTGGAACCACCCCACTGCGGGAACCAAATTTCACGCAGTATAGGTATATCGATTACAATGAAACAGCTCTCTATTCTCTATTAGAGAATCTACATCCATAAAAAATGCTTAGTTTTGTAAAGCTATACCTACTTATTCAATATATTTTTAAAGAAAGTCGCAATAAGGAATCTTTGTCCGTTTTTCGATGAATCATTGAATTCTTTTGAGGTGACCTAGATGGGATAAATAAGTAAAGATGCACATATTTGCGCAACAGATTTTTCCATTGCAACATGAATTTATCACAAAATGAAAATTAAGCAAGTCTACTTTATCGATTATTATTTTTATCATGATCGCTCCTTATCTTCTTTTCATCTAACAAGATAAAATTAGATAGATAATTGAACGCACAACAGAACGTGTTATGTATGAAATTTACAGAATAATGCGATGTTTTGTAAGATCCCTTTTCTGATAAATCATTAGTATAAGAAGAGATTTCCTCTCGAAACACCAGTCATCAGTTGACACGCACTATACAGAGCAACATGAAAGCACTCAACATTTTAGTCACTGTATCAACAGTAGTGGCTGTGACCTACGGTCATGTTGCAATTACGAAAACACCAAACGAACTCCACCCAGTCCATGAGTTATACGTGAAGCCGTCGGCTGATGGAACCACCGGCGACCTCTACGTGGCGGCCACCGAAGAGAGCGGCTCGAAGACACAGTGGCTCACAGACCAGCCCGTGCATTTCCTACCAGCCCAAACTCAACCAGCGTCTACAAGCTATGATGAAAGTTTAACCCCAAAAAATGTGTTCGCCAATCCTCACCTGCACTATGCTTATACGATGCCAGTAGCAGGAAAACCTGAGGGTAACGCAATTGTCTCTTATCCCTACGCTTACCCTGCTGCCAGCCCAACTCTAGCGTCAGAAGCTGCTAAAATCGAAGCAACCCCTGCGGCCGCTGTTCCTCAGTACAACCCATACCATTTCTTCTATCCCCATATGATGGCAGCCTACGCAAATATGGTGAACGTCCTCAAAGACTCCGGGATGAGTGAGGAATCAGCAACTTCTGCCATGTCTCACTCTCACAGTCCTCCGATGTGGCCCCATTCCTACGCATACCCGTTCCAGTACGTAATGGTAGACCCCAGCGCGTGGGCACAAGCTCAACCCACAACTCCCCCCGCCACCCCTTCAAGTCCAGCTTCAGCTGATAAGGAATAAATTATTGAATAGGTTTTATTTATTTTCTGTACATGTATGATCATTTTGTAATTTATGTCAATAAAGCATTAAAGTATGAATTTATTATTTATTTAATGGTCAAACTCGTACGGTAGGTAAGGTAAAGGGCCATAACTTCGTGATAGTACATTATTTCGTGAGTTTTGTTTCTGGCGCGAAAAACAAGGAATCTATATATTATTTATTTATATTATACATCAGTAAAAAATCTCTATCATTTAAACTGTCGAAAAAATTAAACACCAACATTTTGGCGACTAAACTGAGAGCAATGTGACGTTTAAAACTCTGCGTTCGGCCACGGACAGTTGTGCGGCGTGTATTCCTTGTCACCACCGTTAGGTTAGCACTCGTACTTCTTAAGCTTATAGAAAGGCAAAGGTAAGTCCATTTGAATAAAACTTTTAATAGTGCTTTCTTACGTTCCTTAACAATTGATTTGACTAAGAAAAAAGTTATATGCAAGCATATAATTCCTCTTAAATTGCAATAAATCGACTAGCACGCACGAAATAGCGGCCATGTTATTTTTCGTGTGTCCCCTAGTTCGTGTCACTACCGAATCAGGGATATTATAGAGAAGTTTTTCTTGCTTGTTTATTTATATAATAATGAAGATAATTTAAATGTTAATTAAATAACAAATACAGTATTTAATTAAGTTTCTTAGGAGCTAAATTCGGTATATGTTTTGTTCACAAGAATCCTTATAAATCGAGTTTGAAGGTGACCTAAATTTACGATTTTAAGTTAAATTCGGATAAGTTGGTATTGGTACCACCAGAATAACTATGGTTGTTATTAATTTTATTTATTTTCGAAAGTATATTTTTATTATATTATAATATTAATGTTTTTAATAAAAAACAAAAATTTCTAAAACAGATACTTATTGAATTTTGTTTTAATTTTTATTTTGTAAATAATAAAATCTTTATTTATTGCCCACACATCTTTTTTTATTTTAGAAATATCTTCATATTGTTTCTTATTATGAAATCCTTCAAATATTTATGTTTTATTACTGTCAAAATACCAATATTCATGACAAAAAAGATTTCAAACTGATATCATGTTTAGTTAAATTTATAAAAAATCTCAAAGTCATAAGAGCCTTAACATGCCGAAGTATGGGACATTTACCTTAGCTAGGTTAAGTAGGTATACCGATACCGTAGGGCCTTAGGGAATTTATTAACTTGATGCAAAACGAATACCTACATGCCTATTTTATTATGATTTAATATATTCTCAAAAATGCTTATTATAATGTGGTAATATTACCTATTTCGTTAACTTTTTTTGAGCAAAGTCACAGAGTATGGCAAAGTCGACCTTTCCGCGCTACTCGAATACCTAGGCGCAAGCTTTATGGAATTTCATTTTTGTTTTAGCCACCAGAATTATTTCTTTGAAAATCCAATATAATTGTCGAATTTTGTTTTAAGTAGGTAACCTAATTTCTAACAAAAAAAATACGAATACGAAAATGAAAACAAACATCTCAGAAACGTGTTGGACGGAGCAAAAAATGGTACCTATAATGGTTATTTTCGACACCATAAGGCACATCCCGGGAAGCGAATTTACAAAGGCTATACTATTTGAGTCACGAGTCAGACTCTAATAGATGAGCATTTGTTTATGCATATTACTCGACAAAACCTAATCTATCTCGGTAAAAAAGTTGACTCAAATGGATTAGCTTTTTGCCTTGATATTTTCAAAGAAAATGCACGGACAAAACCTAGTATAGTACTGTACCAGCAAACAAGTCGTATTAATGAAATCGTCGTTTAAAATCCTAGTGACCTTTTTTAAAGATCTTTAGGATTCCTCTGATAAAATTGATCTAATGATTTGAAAGACAGAAAATTGTAGGTAATTTTATAAGGCATTTTCTTTTTATTTACTAGCACTATAAAGATGTCATTAATAGCAAGACGCTACCGTTAGAACTATTTACATTCTAGACATAAATAAGTTTAAACGTTAAATAAGTTATAGTTTAAGTGCATAAAATGTGCAAAGATATGATGCCGAAATATAGATAAAAAAAATATTCACTTCCATAAACAATGTAATCCAGTTATACAATTTATCAAGCTTTGTATTTTTACACGAATAAACGTGCAAAGTACTATTGCAGGTACATGACGAAGTAAACTGAACTAGAATAATAATATAAAATGGTTTTTCGTAAATTTCTTCTTTTTTTTAACAGACTTCAAACAAACGAGTTAGTCGACGATTTTTTTTCATGTATGTTTTACTATAACTTCGTCAGTTGTTAACAGATTTATACAATTCTTTTTTATCTCAATGAACATAGTTCGTGTGTGGTCCCATAAATCAATAAAAAAAAATCTGGCTGGTAGTTTTTTCATAATCCTGAAAAATATCAATAGTTTAGCTTGCCATCACACGTGTTTTTACGGATTTTTGGACAAACATCTTTGTTTACGAACCGATTTTTAATAATGTTTATCATTTATGACTTATATTTAAAGTTATTTTTTTTATCTTTGACTTTGTCATACATTGTATATCAATATTTTTTAAATTTCAAAACATTAATGCGCCTTTAAAGTAAACCGTGTTAAATTAAACCTTTTATAAAACACTAGCTTTTGCCCGCGACTTCGCTCTCGTGATTAAGATATTGCAAATCACGGATTACCAATATACCTAGGTACAGCTTGGCCATAAAGAGATGAAACCCGTTTTACTCTATGGTGATCGGTAATTCAGCGATTAGTCTGCTGAGATCACTGAGATGCACCAGTCGACAGCTGATAGTAGTCTCTCTCTAATCTCCGTTTCGTTCTTTCTTCCTATTCTGCGATGTCAACCAAACCATGTGTTGAAAAGTTGGAATTTCCATAAAATATCGTATATTCTGATTAATTCTCAATAAAAGTACTAAAAAAGTCTATACTATCATCATGGTGTCGAAAAAAAAGAAGAAGGTTTGTATTTTAATCCTTAGAAAACATAAAATCACGTTTTTACGTTAGTCGCGCAATTCACACATGTCATAACCAACATTTCTATTTACAGTATTCCTCTGGAGAGGGTGCACAATTTATGACCCGAAAGGCTGCATTGAAGAAGCTACAGTTGTCTTTAAAAGATTTCAGAAGGATTTGTATCTTGAAAGGGATATATCCTAGAGAGCCCCGTAACCGTAAAAGAGCGCAGAAAGGAGTAGGTGGCATCAAAACGCTTTACCATACAAAGGATATAAAATTCTTACTTCACGAACCGATACTATGGAAACTTCGGGAGCTAAAAGTAAGTGTTTACCTAATAAACAGAAAATTTTAAAAAAATCTTTAGCCAGGAAATTAGTATAATTTATAGCTAACCTATTTTTAATGACATTTATCTTAGGCCTAGATCCAAATCATGCCAACAGCACTGTTAGCTCATAATCCATTAAATGTAGTAGTAGACAAATGCCCTATTTTGTATGATATTTTGTAACTTTAATTTGGTCAGGTTTGCGCCAACAGTGTTGTCAGTGTGATTCGGAATGCGACCTTAGAAGCTAAATTTACCTTTACTACACATGTACTTTATCGTTTTTCATTGCTTCTAATTTCTTACAGGTGTATCAACAAAAAATAAGAAAAGCACGCGCCATGAGAGAATTTCGGCAAATGAGAAAGTTTTTGCGAGATTATCCAGACATAAACATAGATCATATTGTGAAGGAAAGATACCCAACATTTGTGGATGCATTACGAGACTTGGATGACTGCCTGACATTGTGCTTCCTGTTCAGTACCTTCCCATCCCTAAAGAGGGTTCCCCGAGACCAGTCTCTACTTTGCAGGAGACTCACAGTGGAATTTATGCATGCCATCATTGCAGCCAAAGCACTACGTAAAGTTTTTGTATCAGTAAAAGGATATTATTACCAAGCTGAACTCGAAGGGCAGACTATTACTTGGATAGTACCCCATCATTTCTCATTCCAGGTATATTTCATGTTTTTTTTTTTCATTTTAGGCTATTTCTTATCACAATGCTACAAAAGTACTTTTATATTAATTTTGTTTTTTGACCATTTCAGCCACAAAGCAAAGATGAAGTGGATTTCAAGATTATGTCAACATTTGTAGAATTTTACACAATGATGCTTGGATTTGTCAATTTTAAACTGTACCATTCTCTCAATCTTGTGTATCCGCCTAAACTAACTGCATCCTTTTCTGAATCTGATAAAGAACTAATTGATGAGCAAGCTTATGTGGCTGAGAGAATAGCTGCTATGAACATACCTGTTGTAAAATTAGCCGGTGCTAACGATGCAGAAGAATTGCCCGAGATGGATATTTTCCAAACAGAAGGTGAAGACCCACAAAAATTGGAAGAAGCCAAACAGGAGGCAGAAAATGTAAAAAAGTTGAAGACCATGTTCAACGGGTTAAAGTTTTACATCAACAGAGAAGTCCCTAGGGAACCTTTAGTGTTCATTATTAGGTGCTTTGGTGGTGAAGTGTCTTGGGACAAAGACTTCTTTGTTGGAGCTACATTTGATGAATCAGATGAGTCCATAGCGTATCAGATTGTTGACAGACCAAGTATGGATAAGCAGTATCTATCCCGTTATTACGTCCAGCCACAGTGGGTGTTTGACAGTGTGAATGCCAGGGCATTGCTGCCTATTAACAAGTACTTGATGGGAGCAGTACTGCCACCTCACTTGTCACCATTTGTAGATAAAACAAGGGACCAAGTATATAAACCTCCAGAGGAAAGAGAACTTTTGGATCCTAATTTCAAACCGCTCAGTAAGTTCTCCATCTTAGTAATCTTATACATTTTATGATTTTATGTAGATTTGATCCTTTTTATATTTCTTATGAAAACAAAGCTTTTCCTGGTCAAAAAACATTAAAATCAGACCATGTTATTACAAAAGATTTTTGAACACTGTTTAACTAAACACGTGTTTAAATGTAAAACAATATTCTCTGTCAAACAATATTGTCAAAAAAGTGACAGCATCACATTTAAACACGGTTTAGTTAATCTGTCAACTCCCGGTGTGCCGCATGAGGCACACAACGCAATAGATGTGCCGCATGAGGCACACAACGAAATCTATTGTGTCTCATTTTCCGGGCGTTGACGAGTTAAACAGCGTTCAAAAAAAATATTTTGTAATAACGCAGAGATTGTTTTATTATTTAAAATCACATTAAACTGTTACTCTATGTAGATTTCTCAGTGATAATCTAGGTCTAAATTTCGATAGTCATGCTAACACAAAGAATTGATGTTCTCTGTTATTTTTTAAAATTGCCTCCTTTGCACATTCTATTTAATACTAGTAGTATAATTAAGGAAAACAGCATTTGATAGGCTAACAAGCTTGTTTATTCTAGATAACGATGAAGAATCTGGCAGTGACATAGAGGAAGCCAGTGATGAAGATAATGAAGAAGAGGATAAAGATTCTGAGCCCGAAGATCCAGATCAGGCCCTGACCAAACAGTATCAACAAGAAGTACAGGAAGACTCCTCCTCTGAAGATGAAGAGGATGGTGACCTCGACCCAGAGAAGAAGAAATTAAGGAAAGAGAAGGTAAGTTATCAGCTTTTAGAGTGGTTGAGTATTCTGTTATCTTGGACAATAAAAAAGATAAGACATTGCAGGATATACTAATTAAAAACAGTCTGCTAATTTAAAAGTTTTATTGTATTTGTATCTTATCAATTTACTGAATACTTAAACAAGAAATTTTATTTTACAGAAAAAAATTATGGCAGTCACAACAGGTGTGCCACATAAAGAACACCCTTACCAGAAGGAAATTGAAGACAAACAAGCGTTTAGACTGCGTGAAAAACTTGTGCGAAAGAAGCACAGGAACCTTTACAAGAGCATGAAAGCAGGAGAAGAGAAGAGAAAGAAGGAAATATGGCTTTTACGCAAAAAGCGGCGCTTACATGATGAAAAAGCTAAAGAAGAGAAGAAGGCAGAGAAACGGAAGCAAAAGCTGCAAACTATAGAAGCTGCTTCTGTTTAGACATGAATAAAAAATGTGATTATCACAACAAATCGTTTTATTAATGTAAATTAAATTAATATATTTACAACAAATGAAATATACTATACAATTTTATTTCCAAGCAAATGTCTTTAATCATTGACACAAGTTAAATGTTGCAGTCTATTACTTCTCCAAACCAAAGTGTACATTTCTGATGCTTATTCAACTTGTTAATCTGTGTCTATTTCACTATCACCCTCCATATCACTGTCTTCCAGTTCTGGCATTGGGAAACGAAGAACAGCAGCGACTCCCGTTAGTTGATCAAGTTCTGGAAAATAAAAAACATGGTATATCGTAATTTGGGAGAGTTGTAATGTAATTGTAAGGAAACCTGCATTTTAAATAGCGCATTATATGTCGATAGTTGTGATATAACAGGCATTACATCACAACTATCGACTGATAAAGCGCTACTATACATATAATTATATTATCAATTAGGTATTACAATTCTGTACAATTAGTGTCCTACATCTTGGCATGGACCACTTTGAAAACCGCAATTCTGACTACATGGAAAATTTCTCCCCAATTAGTCCCAACTAGTCCTACTTTTTCAGAATTAGTCCCAAAAAGGACTGAAAGATATAAGCGATTTAAATGGTCCATGCCAAAGAAAACCTTCATTTTGGCAGGGACAGGCTATATCTAGTGTTACCGATGTCGGCAACCTCGACACTGTATATTAACGTCAAGCGGGAACGAATTGAAACACCTTCTTGAATCACTCTGAATGCTCGTATATTGTGGTTACAAAGAAAAAATGGGTGTGCGAGCTTACAAATCGCCCTGCGTCCGCGCAACCTGAGGTAGTCTGTTGCATGATTGCAACTGGTACACTAATACACAAACTTACAATATCTAATTAAGTTGGGTACTTGATAAATCTACATTTATTTCTACCCTACGTTACAACGAGTTTGTTAACGGTGGTAGGGAGTGCGCTTCCCCCACTCCGCGCTCGCAACCAACTTGGCAGCGGTGTGAGAGGGACAGCGAAACCCCTACTCCTCTCTCTTTATGAGACTACCTACCTCATTTATTATTTAGGTACCTTTCAGTATTTACATTTTGTCTTTAGGTATTTAGGCACCTCATTACCTTTAATCAGAGACCTATACAAGAGGCCTTTATTTTACATAGTCTTACCTCTTAGTACCTCGTCAAAACCTTAGGGCTTATAGGACAAAGGCTGGCGTTTGACCTAGACACATTTCAGGTCGAAACTACCACCTCCTGGACCTATAGTACCTGGCCCATACCTCAAAACCTTTACCGGGTAATGCAATTGAAACAACAAGACTTTAAATCATTTAATGCATAGGATACCTAAATACCTAAACAATACCTATTTGAGCTAAAACCTAAATATCTCACAAACTATAAAACTTACAGCTACGCTAAATATTTCATTTTACAGCACTTTTCATAAGCTACATTTTAAAATCAAATAGAACGTTACACATTAATAAACTTCAAAGTAATTAAAAACACAAACTAATCAACTCAAATAGTTATAACAAGCTATTGCTTATGAACAAGGTACTTACATGAATATTCACAAACACAATTTTCACCACTAGGTCGCACTTAGTGTCCACTAAACTGTCTTTTTGTTAATCACTTTTTCACTGAATTAAGCTGTCCGCAACAGTCTCCCCCCGGTGCAGCACTCGCGGCACCTTCTTCTTCAGTAGGGAGGACAGCCAATCTCGTTGTCGGGCGACGAAAAACTCCTCCTCTTGTCTTAACATCAGCGTTGCGAATCTCGCCGTCTGGTCCCGGATGCACCGCCGTCACGACGCCTCGCGGCCACACATTGCGAGGCAGGCTGGAGTCGACGATGATGACGACGTCACCGGGCTTAAGTGAGCGGCCCGTGACGTCACGCGCGCCCCCGCGCGGAATGAGCTCGGGCAGGTACTCGCGCACCCAGCGGCGCCAGTACTCGTCGGCCAGCGCCTGCGCAGCACGCCACAGCTTACGCGAAGCTGGCTCGCACGGCCCAGTGAGTGGCAGGCCGCGCGAACCGCCCAGCAGGAAGTGATTTGGGGTGAGCGCCTCTGGATCTTCTTCGCTGACTGGTACGTGGGTTAGCGGGCGAGCGTTTATGGTGTGCTCTACCTCCGCTAACAGCGTCGCTAGTACCTCTTCTCGCGGCGACTTCTCGTTCAGTGTGACTCGTAGCGCACTTTTGACTGAGCGCACGAGCCTCTCCCATGCGCCCCCTTGATGTGGTGCCCCCGGCGCTATGTAGCGCCAGTCCATACGCTCTGATAGTGCGTAATCACGTAGAGCCGGTTCCCATTCTTCTATCGCACGACGCAACTCTACGTCGGCGCCTCTGAAGTTTGTTGCATTGTCTGAATACATAAGACGCGGCCACCCGCGGCGCGCGCCCATTCTTCTTAAAGCCATGATTGCCGAGTCTGTCGATAGCGACGCCACCAACTCTATATGTATCGCTCTTGTTGTGAGACACGTAAATAATGCGCCCCACCGTTTCGACTCTCGTTGCGATCTCATCTCAGCCTCTTCTATGAGCTCTACATTCATCGTAGCGGCACGGTCACGACATTTGCGTACGAATAGTAATACTCTCGCCATCGCTCTCACCAAGCGTTCATATGAGGAAAAACGCTCGGCTCGGGGCATACTATCGTTTGCTTCTCCCATTGTCGTGAGCACTGTCTCTACCGTGTCTTCTTCCGTTACGATTTCACATGTGGGCCATAAAGCCTCATCTTCATATAAAAAATCAGGTCCTTTAAACCATCTGTCATTACACGTCTTCATCTCTACATTTGGGCGCGTTGCGTCGTCCGCCACATTCAGCGCTGTCGGAACCCATCTCCATTGGCTAGCGTCCGTAGTCTCGGCTATCTCTCCTAAGCGGTGCGCCACGTATGGTGTGTAGCGCACGCTATCATTACGTATCCAATGCCACACGGTACGCGAATCCGTCCAATATACAGTTTTCTCGGGTTCCCAGCCTTGCTGTCTCTTGATAGAGCTTGCCAGACGCGTCCCTATCAGGCTCGCTTGTAACTCCAACCTTGGTACGGAGAGTGGTTTCATTGGCGCTACCCGTGCTTTAGCGGCCGCTAGTGTCACTTCTATTTCACCATCTTCATTCTTGACGCGCCAGTAAGCCGCGGTCGCGTAAGCAACTTCACTTGCGTCACAAAATATATGTAGTTCTCGGCTTGGCTCTCCCCCCGTTCGAGCGTAGAGACGCGGTAATCTTAGTGTTCGTAGCTTTTCTATGTCTTTTAGCCCTTGAATTATCTCTTCGGCCTCCGGCCCTGGTAGAGCCTCGTCCCACTCTACATTTAGTTTCCAAATGTTTTGTAACACAATCTTCGCTCGTATGGTGTAGTAACTTAGTAAGCCCAACGGATCGAAAACCGACATTACTGCACTCAGCGCTTCTCTTTTTGTCGGCGGTCTCGCTAACGTCTTCACTTCGGCCGGTACCCTTGCAAGCGTCGTATTGAACCCCAGTGTGTCGGTCGCCGCATCCCATAGTAGCCCCAGCGTGCGACCACAGTCATCTAGGTTGGATCCCAGTTGCTTGGGCGATGACGTAGCACGGCTCTCTAATGGCAGCTCAGCTAAGACTCTAGCTTCGTTTGAGTTGAAGCTTGTCAGCTTGAATCCTGCTCGCCTGTGCACTTCAATCACTTGCTTCATCGTAGTAATCGCCCGTTCCTTATCATCGAAACTGTCCACCCAGTCATCCATATAATGATTGTTCGTTATCGCTTGACATGCTAGCGGGTACTCATCGGCGCTCTCTCTCGCGTTCCAGTCGCGCACACTATGTGCTAAGAATGGCGAACTCTTTGCCCCAAATATCATCGACGTCATTTTATATTTTCGTGGCGGCCCGTCTCTATCACCGCCTCTCCATAAAAACATCTGTGCCGGTTGGTCTATAGGCGCAATTTTCACTTGTAAAAACATCTCTTGAATGTCGGCTGTTATTGCTATCCTTTTCTCACGGAACCGCAAAAGCAACCCATTTAAATCTTGTAATAAATCGGGCCCCTCTAAAAGCTCATCATTGAGGCAAACATCATTGGCTTTTGCTGCCGCGTCGAAAACCAATCTTATCTTTCCCGGCTTGTTCACGTTGGTGACCGCGAAGTGAGGCAGGTACCATGCTCGTGGATCGTCTGTCTCTTTCCCACTACACTGCTCCGCGTAGCCTTTCGTGAATAAATTTTCTATCTGTGTTGTATAAGCTTTTTCAAAGTCGCTTGACCGATCCATCTTGCGTTCTATAGATTTCAAGCGCTTCACAGCATTATAATAACTGGGCGGTAGCGTGACGTCATCTCTCTTCCATGGTAATCGTACTTCGCACTGGCCGCCGACTCGCTTTATACTCTCATCGAACGCTTTCACCGCTTTAACTTCCATTGGGTTTTCGCGTTCCCTCCTAGCGATACCGAGTGCGTCTATTTCAAAGTAACGTTTCACCATGTCTTGTAATTCAACCTCGGGTGTGATGAGCTCCGTCTTGTAAACGTTAGACGCGCCCTCTAGCGCCGTAATTCGAGGCGCCGTTCCATGTATGACCCACCCTAGCTTCGTGAGCGACGCTACCGGTTGTCTTCTGTTGCCCATTAACAACTTTCGTGACACAATCAAATGCCAATTATCGGCCCCGATCAGTAAACGTGGTTTCACTCTGTCATAACACACGTCACTAGCCGCTAATCTTCTTAAGTGTGCGTACTGTAAGCAATCTTCACTAACTGTTTGATGATTGAGCGTCAAACTTGTCATCGTTTTGGCGCGAACATGATGGGTGCTTTCATCTCTTGCTACTAACACTAGGTTTACGTCTTCACTGTTCGCTACGCTCCCTTGCGCATTTATACTACATATGCTCAATTCGCTTACAGGCCCTTTCGCACCTATTTCGTCCGCCAGGTCATGATCAACGATCGTCACTGTCGAACCCTCGTCCAGCAGCGCGTATGTCTGTACGGCGCCGCCGGGTCCTTTTACTGTCACTGGACACACCTTTAACATGACTTTCGCCGCGACGTTGGCCCTATTAATCGTGGCGATCGTCTCAGTCTGCGACTCTCGCACCAACGTCTCTTCATTACTGGCGGCACGGTCCTTATGCAACGTAGCGTGGTGACGCGCATTACAGTTGTTCACCCCGCATAGTTTGTGTGTACAGCGGAACCTCCGGTGCTTATTGTTCACACACCGAAAGCACACTCCATTGTTTCTTGCCCACTGCCATCTCTCATCTACCGTCATGGCTTTGTACTTAGTACAGTGGGGTACTTCATGATCGTTTCCACATAGTAAACACGGCGCAGGCGGCGTCTCTTTCTGGCCCAAAGTGTATATTCTTGCTACATTTTTCTTCTTATCGGTGCGTTTCTCGCTACGGTTTTTTACAGCGACGTTCTCTCTTTGCTGTGACGTAGTCGGTACGTATGCAAAACGCAGCGCGCAGTCGGCCTCTTTCATGAGAAATCGAGATAAAATAATTATGTCAGGTTCACTCGATTCATTCTTCTCGGCGTAGGCGACCCAGTTCGATAACAAATGCGGGCTGAGCTTCTTTATCACCTCTCGAACCAATAGCGGATTTCGTAGGTACCCTCGGTCATCAACCGCTTGAATAACGCAAACTATATTTTGCAATTTCACAGCGAGGGCATTCAACTCGGCAGCACTCGTACCTGAACGCGGTAAGCTTTTCAAATCTTCGAGCGCTCTATCTATAAGCACTTCAGGGCGGCCGTAGCATTGTTCTAATGTGGTCATGATACGATCGGGGTCGGTCGCACTCCATAATAGCGCCGACACACTCTCTTTCGCCTCCCCTTTCAAGCTCACGCGTAATCTTGCTAGATTTTCCTCTGCAGTGAACTTGTATAATCGTGTGGAATCACGCACTGCGGCCTTGAATAACAACCATTCATTCGGTGAACCACTAAACACGGGCAACTCTTGCGCGTACCGCGGCATCGGTCGTCTAGTTAGAACCCTGTCCAATGTTTCAGCGAGGTTTTCCACCCCGTAGCCCTTTTTCGTATCGACTACGGGCCTCGCGTCAGTCTCCATTGGATTTACACAAAAAGTTCGGTTTTTATCCATTTCTAAGGCACGCGCCTCATTGCGCTTCATATCCCTGTCTCTGTCTTGCACGATAACGGGAGCGATATCTCTGTCTCTGTCTTGTGAAACGACAGGGACGATATCTCTGTCTCTCTCTAAATTTTCATCTACCCGACACCGAGGATCGGCTGTGGTATCCAACCATTCTTTCAGCCTCTCTGGAACGCTCTCGGCGGGTAAGCTCGCACGGGTTTCTTCTTCCAAAATAGTATCCATTTCAACTTGTAACCTTTGTTGAATTAATTCACGTTCTAGTTCCATTTCTTTTCTCTTAATCTCGGCCAACTGTTCCGCGGCCCGAAGTTGCGCCTGCCGGACGCGCGCAGCGACACTCGATGAACACACTGACGGCGGGTTACGTCTCAAAGCCTCAGTGTCGGTGGCGGCGGCGGCGGCGGCGTTGCCATCGTCAACTTCCTTGGTGGGCGGCGGCGGTAACGGTCTCTCTGTACCACTTTCTGTGGCCTCTTCTTGCATCGTGGCTGTAGTCAATAACGGTGGTGGTGGCGGTGGCTGTGGCGCGATCGTCGAAGGTGACGCCGGTGGCTCTTCATGTGTGATTGCCCCCCTCTTCTTCCCTCCAGACTGGCTTCTTGTGATTGGCATCTTCTTCTTTCTTGACGCCCTACTATACCCTACTCCTAACAATCCCGCCCGGGCACACTACCGCGGGGAGCCCAGGTGAGGATGGAGGTTGAAGCAGGAGTGGAAGGGAGGAATTACCCGGCAGAGGGGGTGTGCAACTCCGAGGTGCTCGGCCACCGGGAGGAACGCCCGGCAGCTTCGGCAGTGCCTACAGTCCGGCCCTCAGTGCGACACAACCCGTACCGGCGTAATCGGACAATTTCAGCTGCCTTGAAAAAGGCGGCTGGCAGCCGTGTCCGTTAGACTGCACCGCCTTGAACGGCGTTACTCACACTAACCACACTTGGCACCGTAAGGGTGTGGCAGTGTGAGCCGCGGTCCACCCGCGTATTGGCAACTAGTTACTGTGATTCTTCTTTTCTTCAGTGATGCTTCGCTTCTTCTAGCTTGACGCGCAGATTCTTCCTGTCCGCCGCTCTGCAGGATCACGCAGTAGATTCTTCTTATCCGCGCTGAGGATCACGAAGCAGCAGATTCTTCTTATCCGGCTCGAAGGACCACGAAGCACTGTTACCGATGTCGGCAACCTCGACACTGTATATTAACGTCAAGCGGGAACGAATTGAAACACCTTCTTGAATCACTCTGAATGCTCGTATATTGTGGTTACAAAGAAAAAATGGGTGTGCGAGCTTACAAATCGCCCTGCGTCCGCGCACCCTGAGGTAGTCTGTTGCATGATTGCAACTGGTACACTAATACACAAACTTACAATATCTAATTAAGTTGGGTACTTGATAAATCTACATTTATTTCTACCCTACGTTACAACGAGTTTGTTAACGGTGGTAGGGAGTGCGCTTCCCCCACTCCGCGCTCGCAACCAACTTGGCAGCGGTGTGAGAGGGACAGCGAAACCCCTACTCCTCTCTCTTTATGAGACTACCTACCTCATTTATTATTTAGGTACCTTTCAGTATTTACATTTTGTCTTTAGGTATTTAGGCACCTCATTACCTTTAATCAGAGACCTATACAAGAGGCCTTTATTTTACATAGTCTTACCTCTTAGTACCTCGTCAAAACCTTAGGGCTTATAGGACAAAGGCTGGCGTTTGACCTAGACACATTTCAGGTCGAAACTACCACCTCCTGGACCTATAGTACCTGGCCCATACCTCAAAACCTTTACCGGGTAATGCAATTGAAACAACAAGACTTTAAATCATTTAATGCATAGGATACCTAAATACCTAAACAATACCTATTTGAGCTAAAACCTAAATATCTCACAAACTATAAAACTTACAGCTACGCTAAATATTTCATTTTACAGCACTTTTCATAAGCTACATTTTAAAATCAAATAGAACGTTACACATTAATAAACTTCAAAGTAATTAAAAACACAAACTAATCAACTCAAATAGTTATAACAAGCTATTGCTTATGAACAAGGTACTTACATGAATATTCACAAACACAATTTTCACCACTAGGTCGCACTTAGTGTCCACTAAACTGTCTTTTTGTTAATCACTTTTTCACTGAATTAAGCTGTCCGCAACATCTAGTGAACCTAAACACCTAGCCAGGATCTGATTATTAAAAAAAACTCCCTTTTTTATGGATCCCGCAATGCCTAGAATAAAAACGAAATGAAGCGCCGTTCAAAAAATATAAATTAATGATTTGGTCCATGCCAAAATCAACCTACATCTTGGCGAGGACTTTTAAACCAGGTCACCTAGAGAAAATCTGATTATTGGAAACGATTCGTGTAAATTAGTCCCAAAGCCACAAAACTTGTCCCCCTTTAGTTTAGGAGAAATTCAGATTTTTTATATAAGTACAGTCACGTACAAAAGCGTACAGTAAAAATTTATTACATAAAACTATTCCGTTCCGTAATGCACAGTGTTCCGATTGTAAAACATTAAGCATCTGCTCTTGCGGCTCTTTGCGAAAGCTGCAGCCTTTTACACGAACTTTCGTAGATTGAGGAATGCACCATTTCCGTTACACCCTCCCTGCTCCCTGTAGTGCTCTCTTACCTTATCATCACTAGAGAAACCTATACTGGGTTGCTTTAAATTTTATCAGACCATCAAACTGAGCAACTTTCATTATGGGACCAACCTCGAAATCACGAAAAAAAATTCGGCTGTTCCATACAAAAGTACAATGCTTACTCCATCGAAATGAATGAAACAGCTGTTTGTTTTTCGCGATTTCAAGGTTTGTCCCATAATTAAAGTTGTTCAGTTTGATGGTGTGATCAACCCATCAAATTCAATTTCATGAACATTTCATACTTTTGAAATTATTTTCTACGCGACTCGCACATTAATCTTTAAAAGTAAGCTGTGGATAATGTGGTTGGTTGTATAATTAGTAATTAATAATTTGTTTGTAAGCATAGTTAACACAATATTGTACAGCCGTTTGTTATGCAAATAAATAAATAAATAGACTGTACACGTTTTTGATATAGTCCAGAAGCCCAGGATCAAAATATCTCTAAGAATCATTTTTATTTTATGACTTAAAAATTAAGGTTTTGAGTTTCGAAAATGCATAAAAGTTACGTATTACTTTACATTATACTTTTGTTTTACATTATACGTTAATAACACTTCATTATTTTAACACAAACACGCAAAAATAAAACAAGTTACAAACATCGTCACTAAATAGGAAGTCAGCTCCTGTACTATAAAAACCAAACTTTAATTCCGATTATCTCCTAAACTAAAGGGGGACTAATTTTGTGGCTTTGGGACTAATTTACACGAATCGTTTCCAATAAGCAGATTTTCTCTAGGTGACCTGGTTCAAAAGTCCTCGCCAAGATGTAGGTTGATTTTGGCATGGACCAAATCATTAATTTATATTTTTTGAACGGCGCTTCATTTCGTTTTTATTCTAGGCATTGCGGGATCCATAAAAAAGGGAGTTTTTTTTTTTTAATAATCAGATCCTGGCTAGGTGTTTAGGTTCACTAGATATAGCCTGTCCCTGCCAAAATGAAGGTTTGCTTTGGCATGGACCATTTAAATCGCTTGTATCTTTCAGTCCTTTTTGGGACTATAATTCTGAAAAAGTAGGACTAGTTGGGACTAATTGGGGAGAAATTTTCCATGTAAGCAGAATTGCGGTTTTCAAAGTGGTCCATGCCAAGATGTAGGACACGTACAATTAAATAATGTTATTTTCAACAATTTAAAAGTTAAAATTATACGTACGTTCTCCAGACACGTGCATACTTGAGAATATTCTGACATCACCGCCATTCTCTCGCACCGAGTCTACCAAAGCTACATATTCCTTTCTCTGTTGAATGTCTTGACACCTAAAAATATTAGTAACAAAAACATTAAAATCTTCATTATCTACTAGCAACGTAAGGTTGCATTCCGACAAGATAAGATATTCTAATTAATTCTTTTGAACAACAAAATCATTATTATTATAATTAAGTATAGCAAAGGTAAGACCCAAAGGTTCCAAACTTCGTATTACTATAAAAACATCAACAATGCAACGGACCAAATTATATAAACTGCCTTATTAGAATTTAGTGTCCAAGCATTTTATTATTAAAACTTTCTTTACCTAAATAACTTATCAGATATCATTAGGATTTCAATGGCCATCGCCTCATTGGCTCTTTCAACATGCTTCTTCCCGTAAAAAGCTTTTCCAGGTTCAAGCTGCAGCATGGTGTAGAAACTCTCCAACAACTTGACTTCACTGGCTGCCTTTGTATCGGAAATTTTTGCAATCACACTTGGCTCCTGAAGAACCTCTAAAAAGGAAATGATATGCCAAGTATTAGGTTAGTCCAGCTGTCCAGTAATTCTATATCACAATCACTATTCGCAAATATATTAGGTCTCTTTACCTATGAAATTGCTGATACTTTGTCACATACAGAGAAAATAATAACTTCTCTGATTTAAAATATTTAAAAATATCTTGATTGACATTAAAAAAAGATCTTGAAAGTGACTTTTTTTGTGAGCAAAAAAGGGTTACCAGAGGGGTTGTACCTTAGCCAAAACTTTTTGCTTTTCGTAAATGGAATAAGTAAGCACAGTGTTCGAACATTAGTAGGTACTACGCGTTCACATCGTCAATGCCGTCAACGACCGTTATGACGTCACAGCTAACGGTACTGTAGACAAAAAAGTAATCATGTTTTTCAACTGTTTTTCATTTTTTTCTTGTTCAAATAGTGTCATTTATTTATCTAACAAGTTAGGTTCGCTATTATGTAGGAACTTTAATCTTTTAATCATTATAACAACACAAATAATGAACGTAATAATTAAATCAACAGAAACAAAAATTAAGCTTTGCATTGCTAGCCGTACTTGAAAGGCGACGCAGGGGGTGCGGTATGACGAAGCGGGCCGGGAGGTAGCGGCAATGATGAAGTGAACGCGTAGTATATAAAGTTTTGTTACATGAAAGTTCACGGTTGTTAAATGAACAATGAAAACGCTAGTATGAAAAATGCAACTTCTTGAAAATTCTCTCTACAAATCGGCAATTTCAAAGTTAAAGACCTATTATTACAAAATTTGTAAAACAATTAGTTTTGAAATCACTGCTGTGCACATTTACATTTAATTTGTTCCACAATTTGCCTAGATACAGCTTGGCTTTAAAGAGATGAAATTAAATAAAATTGAACTAAAATTTCTCAGTACAAAATAAAGTCAGTGTTGCCAAATTATTCTTGATTTTGACGTGTTTACATAGAAAGTGGCGCCCTCAATTTTTGTCAACTCTTTATGGTCAAGCTGTATCTATTATCTTGAAAATTTTTACAATAGTAAAAAATGGTCCTGAACTTTGCACTAGATTTTAAATGAAAAACTACATAAATACTGTACCTTTTAAGGAATGTTTAAATCCTGATGAAGCTTTCACCAGTAAGAATTTGCTTTTGTTATCAATGAGTAACTTGTTATCGGTTTTAACAGCCTGCTGCATCATGTACTCGAAGAATTGGTCTTTTACGAAGCCTGGCGACGCTATGATTACACACTTCACAACTGTGAACTCTACATGTCTAAGGATTCCCTGCATTACAGCATCATAGAATTTGTTTAAGCCCTGAAATTTCATATTTGTTTATCAATGGGTTGGAAAACATCATGGTGAATTGGTGATGATGAATATGATGATAGATACATAATATTTTTTCTTTCTGGTTAGTGTTTTGTAAGCAGTTACAAGTTCAGTAGTAAGGCTACTTTCAGACTTTCAGTAGGCAATAAGTTCATTAAATCTGCATTAGTAGCGCGTAGTCTGCACACTAGCGCCGCCATTGGAAAAAAATGTTTTCCAATGGCGGCGCTTAAGTGCTTTTAAATAAAAACGAAATTCTGAATTATTTCTCTGTAGTGCACTCCGAAGAAGCTTTGTGGTATTTTTATTGTACAATATTTTTTAGCCTGTCGTTTAGTTTAATGGATTTTTTTTGCAAAAGTACACTAGGTGGTACAAAGAGATCATTTACAATTTCATGTAAGTAGCAGGTAGTATAAGCACTATGGTTTTTTTTCCAATAGTGGCCGCACGTACAGACTACGCGCTCTTACGGCCCGGCCACAACCAGCCACGGCGGGCGGCGCGGCAAGCGAATTCAACAATCACTGGGCGCGCGCTATCGCGATGGCGGCATCTCAGCTCGTAGTCATGACCATGCAGTTATTACCGAATTTACTTGCCCCGCCGCCCGCCGTGGCGCGAGGGGCTGTGGCTGATTAATTAATCTGATACCTTTTCATGTTGTTGAGCAAAACCTTTTCTCTTCCTTGGGATTGTCATATCTATTTTAGAGCGCACCAATGTCATCGAAGGGGTAATAAGACAGACATGAGCGAGTCCTTCCTGCATCACAACGGCAGCCACATCAGCATTCTGTGCTGGATCACAAGCTAAATCCACTCTTTCTAAGGCCACTGAATCCCACAGTGATTTTTGTAATATAAACTTTCGATTTAATTCAAGATCTAATGTGTGATATGCTCCCATCTGGACAAGAAAGGTATTTAAAAGATTAGATATAGTCACAAATATCATGTCCAATTATACTTTATTGAATAGGTACTATAAGGTAAGGCTGCCTGCCAGCCATCCTGCATTGGGGGTACAGTCCTGCATTTGTCGTTATTGTTCCCCTTTCCAAATTGTCCCCCAATTCGTAAATACAGGACGAAATAAAAAATTGCAATAGAAAATCCAAATGCTAAATCAATTTGGTCCTCTGCAAGTTGGCATATTTGTGTGTGTGTGTTTGAGGCATCATAGCTCCCAAGCGAATGGACCAATTTCGATGTGTTTTTTTAAAGCTGGTGTGTGATTGAAATGGTTTTTAGAGAAGATCTGCTCAGCCGTTTGAAGATCATCAGCTCATTTTTTAGTTGAAACCTTTTTGTAAAGTAGGAAATGAGCTGATGATCTCCAAATGCCTGAACAGGTCTTTATAAAATTATAATTTTCTTAGCTATAGCTAAGAACCATCTTGCACGATCACATGAGCTTTCAAATAAATAATGCATCATAATTGGCCCATTCGCTTGGGTGCTACAATGCCACTCACACACACGTCAAACTTTTGGCATTGCGGTTTAAAAAACGAGATGGCAGATATTGTTTTTTCGGCCATTGAATTTTGGATTTTTTTGTCTGTCCCCACATTTTGTTTTGAGAAAATTGGCAGCCTTACTGTTAGATAATCTTGACTTCAGTATCTTCTTCCTGAATTATGGCAAGTAACATAGAATCATAACTTACCTTCACATACTGATTCTCCACAATATTTCGTCCTTTAAGTCTTAATACACATGCTTGCGTATCGAAGTCAATAGTTTCTACACGGATGGTAAGTGTAGTTCTCACTCTACTGCTGGTTGAAGAGCCTGTAGAAGATTCTGTCTGCACTTTGCGTACAGTGGATGCGGTAACTGCATCACCTTCTGTTATGAGGTTGAATGCGTGCCACATATCCTCCGACTCCTCAGGAATAAGGCTAATATTCCTATAAATTAAACAATATTATTATTAATTTAATTCCGTATGTTTCATGAAAATAAACACGGATGAAGTACTCACCCGCTGCCATCCTTCTCAATGTTTTTATAAACCAACTTCATTTTGCACTATTCTTATAATATATTAAAACATTAACAAACAACTATGTACAAGAATTATGTGAATAATCTACTACAATCATTTTAAATGTTAAAATATTATGTGATGAAGAACTAAATAAAATAAAAACTATTTTGATTTGACTGTGTGAATTGTGATTTTGACTTTGACAAATTGGCTGTCATTTTCAAAATGGGTGTATTTCAACAGGCTAATCGCCGAGTCACCGATTACCATAGAGTACATTTTAACCATATAATAAAATGTGAACTTTATAAAGGACCCGGTAAACGTTCTAACGTGTTTGTCAAACTTTACGTGTTATGCCGGGTCCATAGCGCGTGTTTTGCTCTACACAATCAACAAAAATATCTCAACATCCAACAAAAAAAATTGTTAAATGTTGAGATGATTTGTTGATTGTGTAAGGCAAAACATGCGCTATGGACCTGCAGCTAGACCGCCTAATCTCAAAGCGATATAGCCAAAGCGATAGCAATGCTCTATCCGTCCTTGACATTATTATCATAACACGGTAACAAAGACGGACATCACCATGACCATGACATCATAAACCAAAGCAATAGTCAACACAATCGAGTTAAGCCCGCCGGTAACGATCATAAAATTGCGCTTGTCAATTTTTTCGTTAATGCTATTGTTGGAGCAATTGACAAACGTTTCATTTGCACGCGTAAACGATCAATTTTCGCATCAATGGGCGTCAATGACGTCAAAATTGACAATCGCAAATGATCGTTTCTGGCGGCCTTTAATTAGTCGCAAACTAGGTACGTTTTTTTTTCTATGGTTTTTTTGTCAAACGCGTTTGCCTACATTGGCTTGAACGTGTGCGCTGAGGCCGCTGAGAAAACATACAAATAAGCAATCACTCCTGTTAAAAAGGTAAAAGTTTGACAAAAACGTTCGAACGTTTACGGGGCTCTTAACAATTACTTTCCATGGTTAAAATGATGAGTGGGTAGGTATCCAGCTAGGATCATAGGCTATAGAGCTAAGCATGCCATATTTTAAAGCATAATAGCAGCAATCAAACCAGTCATAATAATAGCAGCCACCTGCCTGCCTAGCATGACCGATTTATATCGCGTGATATAGCATTTTATCGACACTCAACTGTCAAATTCTTTTGTCTTTTTGACAGTTAAACGTGATAAAACGCTATATCACGCGATATAAATCAGTCATGCTAGGCAGGCTTAAGTTCGTTACCTACTATGAGTTGTTTTATGTGTGCGAGCTGGCGACACGTGTCTCCAGCTAACTCATGCCGTTAAGGCAAACCAGTGAGCTTAGGGTTTTAGACTGTAGTCATAAATTTAAAGCCTGATTGCAGCAATGAGATCCAAAAAGCTGGAGCTGGAGACACGTGTCGCCAGCTCGCACACATAAAACAACTCATAGTAACGAACTTATGGTGGCCAGGGACCGGATACCGATATATTCTGAATATCGATATTTTAGCAAAAATATCGATAACGGTATCGATAACTGAGATAAATACCGATATTTGTATCGGTAATATAAAGTACCGGTATTTTGTATCGATAATTTTATCGCTACCCAGTACTGATATGCTAGGCTGCGAAGCGACGTTGCATGTTTGCGCGCTGCGGGGCGGGCGGGTTGCGGAGAGGTACGGTACGGCAACAGCGCTCAAGCAGCTAGCATGCAACTAATAAATTCATTTGTTGTTTGATTATTCACGCGACTACTTTCGTTCGTTATTTTTCAACATTTTTATAATTATGGGACGGCAAAAACATAACAATGTTTACAGACATTTTGACATAAATAAAAGATCTTTAAAATCAAAGTGCCTTTTGTGCAAAAAAGATTTAAATGTAAGTACCTACTAACCTATAATTTCGTCGAACCGGTTCAAAAAATTATTACCGGTTTCCAAGCCCTGATCCGAAGTGCGAAAACAAAAAAAAACTAAAGGAAATAAAAAAAATTTAAAGCGCAAAAGGCATTTTATCGGTATTATATCGGTATTTCAGTATCGGTATCAATACTGATAATTTTCTAAAAAGTATCGATATTCGTGTACTGAAATAAAATACTGATATCAGTATCGATAAATCGATACCAAAATATCAGTTCCGATATCGATATTTGGATATCGATACTAAAAAAATATCGGTATTCCGGTCCCTGATGGTGGCTGCTATTATTTTGACTGGAAGTTTGATTTCTGCTATTCTGCTTTAAAATAATGGCATGGTTAGAATTTCTCTATAGCCTATGAGGAAGCTGGAGACCCACTCATGTTAAAATACTGTGGTGACCGATAACTTAGCGATTGAGCGAGTATGTAATCTGTCTTGTCTGTGGTGAAAGGCAAGAGGCAACGTCAAAAACGTTTTGTTTTATCAAATTCTGCTTTTCGATGTGTTGTAAACAACTTGTTGACCTATAAAAAGTTACCTTCCTTCTTCCTTGAACTGAATACAAAATTTCAAGTTTACAACAAGACAAATTGTTTGGAATTACAATCGCTTTCGGTTTTTGGAGCATGTATTGGTAGATTGTAGTGTAAAAACTAGAGAAAGAGGAACCAAACGCAATTTGATGTTTTTTTGTGATGGAAGCACGAGAAGAGAGCGATCTCGTTCGCTGGCCGCCGCGAATTATATTTATTTTCCGTTAACTTTACGTGCACGGTTTTTAGCTTAGCTATGTGCAAATGCACGAAATTAAATGTTAATTAGTTGTAGGCTTGTGGTTTTAAACGAAAATGTTTTAGGGACATTATAAAGTGAGTGCAGTGTTGTGATAACGTTTTGTCAAGCTCAGCTGGTCGTGACGAGCGGTAAAATTTCTCAATTTTCTCTACTACGGAAAGCACTTTTGTGCTCTATTAATTCAAGGTATGCCGTTATCTTAATGTTTTATGTAAGTAATAACTTATTTTTAAACTAAAGCTTTTGTAAGATTACGGGTTTACCTACTTACACGTGTCGTGTTATTTTCATGTAAAAGAAAAGAATTATAGTTTACGACAACCTTTGGTTTATTACACTTTCATCTACGATAAAAATTATCGAATCGTGAAATATTCTCTATTTACTATTCGTTTCACATTGGCCGTGATCCAGATCAACTTGGTATTGCGCGGGAACTTGTGTTATTTTTAGTCGCACGATGATTTGAGATTCTCTTTGAATCTGTTTCGGTAAATATTCGGAAAATAGCCCCTTACTATTGATTTTCAGTGTCAATTTAAAACAATGGGATCTTAACATAAGTTATAAAAGTGTGAATATAAAGTGAGAAAAATGAGTGAAAAACAAGAAGCTGACGTCGTCGCACCGTCGGGAACTCTCGCGGTATCATCGACGTCATCCGAGTCCTTGGCATCAGTCACCACAACATCCACCAGACCGGAAGCTACGAGGCCATCATCCCTACCGAAGCCATCAGGCCTCAAACCTCCAAACAAGATAGGCAGACTGTGCTCAAACAGTACACCAAAACCAGCAGTACCTATCTCCCCAAGAACTGGTAAGTAATAATTCTTAAGATAAAAATTACACTTTTATATTAATTAGGTACCTAGTTAAATTCTCCTAGACATCCTAACATCATCCGTATTGTCATTTTCTATTTAAAATATCTTTAGAATAAACGCAATAATGACTATATTAGATGGTGAAGATATTTGTGTCTTTTTAATAAGCAAAGTTTATATACAAACTGCAATTGACATTGGTGATAATGTTATATAAGCTTTTTTTTAGTTTCAGTTACCATTTTTCAATGCTTTGCCACATTGAGGAATGATAAAAATAGCAGATTTCTTAGAAAATCTAACATCAATTAGTTAATAAGTGGTTTGACTTTCCTATGTCTGACTCTGTCATTGGTCATCCATTAACTTCAATAAACTTTAAGCTGGGCAGGAGGTCACCGAGGCACAGCTAATTCCTAATCAATGGAAGGCCATGTAGGTACCAGTTGCTCATAGAGTTTTAATTATGTGTCATCTGGATTGTGTGAAATTTTTTCACAAACTGGTCTCCATTAAAGTCTTTAATTCAATTTGAACTAACATTGTGTTTATGTTATGTCTGTGAGTAGACAATTCAATGATAGATGTGTTGAGATGGTACCAGACCATAGTCTTGTGAATCAATATAGATGATCTTTTAATTGGATGAAATTACTAGTTGACCTGCACTGCACATGTTGTTGTTATATGCAACATAGAATGCCCTAGTTTCAAAAGATGTGCATCATTCTGATGCAAATAGGCTATGCAGTGAATAAGACACTCATTGTTATTCATAAGCTTGAGCAATGCCTCAGAATAAGCAATGCAAGCAAATAATACTAGAGGTCAATATTTCAGCAAATAGATGCTTAAAATGAAATTAAATTGATTAAGGTAGTTCCACAGGTCCCAAATAAGTTGCTGATTTCCTTTTTGCAGATGGAATTCATAAAAAATCAGTACCATTTCCAAATTCAACCAAAAGATAGGGTGCTAAGTCAGAATCTAAATCAGATACCCCAAAACATTTTTTTATTTATTTTATATATTATTTTTTAAAAATACCTATAGTCTGTTTATTCTTACTTGCCCTATATATTAGACAATTTTTGACAGTTGTAATAGATCTTATAAACATAAATTGCTGTTTAAAAATAATTTAGTTATTGCTAACTTTTTAAATCAAAGTGTCATTCAATAACTAATGATTCTTTCTTATTCTATGTGTGGAAAACCATAATTGTTGTGTTTTATAAATGATTATTTCAATACAGAGTTAGGTGAAGATTGTTTACCAAATTTTAATAGGACAAGTAAGGAACAGACTATACACAGAATACATAGGTATCTTTCATGTAGAAAAAGTAATAATTAATTTGGCAATGATTGTTTTTTTCATAAGAACAAAATGACTGTTACCTATTTTGCTTACTGCATCTCGGAGTGTGTTAGGTCATCATTGCTTATTATATCGATGAGGTGCACGAAACGCGTGACCTCAACTCTCGTCGGGTTCGTCGCTTTAAATAGTTGTCAAGTATGTAACTTTACATATTATTTTCATTTGTATATTATAAAGTAGCCATTACCGTCAAAGATATTAGAATTAAAAAGATGTGTTATGTCAGTATATGCGACGCCATGAATTTGTCCGCAAGGCGTATATACCTGCCTCGTTATAACACACTAAATAATACCATATTACACGGTCAAGGTAACTCGGCACTTTAAGTCGATAATTTCGTATGGTCGCATAGGCCGACTTAACTTGACCGTGTTGTAAAGTGTGAACAAGATAGTATGATTATTTACAAGAGCGTAAACGAGACAGATACATATTGCGCAATGTCGTCGTGAATGTCGCGATAATCATAGAATATCGATAAATGTGTCACAGAAGAGACATTCGATGGTTTGATGCCTATGAACTACAATGATGTCTGAATAAAATAATGAATCATTTTACTTCAAGCGATAAAATAAAAAAGCTACTAATAGTCATAATTAGGGATGTGCAAGGGCTTAAACCCAAAGGTTTAAACCGGGTCTTTACGAGTTTAAATCCGATTTCGACCCAAAAAGCGGGTCGAACCTATTACCACTAATATCTTGGGTTGTTTTTGGGCACAATAAAATTTACCTATTAGTTTCTATTGCTAAAATAACAAATAGTCTGTTGCGTAATGGATTTCCACTTCGAAAAAAATATTTTTTGTAACCAAAACGAATTTTTAAAATATATGTAACTTCGTAAAACTTGTAAATTTAAATAGTAAAAGTGTTCAAATTAGTAAGGAATTTAGCTTTAATTAAATATGGACGATAAGAAATTCCATGTCACAAGATTTAGGTAATCCTTACTAATATTAAAATGCGAAAGTCCGTTTGTTTGTTACGCTTTCACGTCTTAACTACTAAACCGATCATCATGAAATTTTGCATACACGTTGTCAGGGGTACAGAGAAGGACATAGGGTACCTTTCATCCCGAAAAAAGTAATGATCCCGAGGGATAACAAAAAACCATTCCACGCAGACGAAGTTGCGGGCGGCCGCTAGTATTTTAATAAAATTCAGTGGCATTTCATTTAATACATCGCAATTCATTTGCTGGAAACCTATAAAAATAATAGTAAATATATAATAAGTTAATGAGGGCTTTTCAAAATGACATTTAAAAAATAAAAACAGTAACTATTTGCCTCACTAGATCGTGTTGATACTCGTCGAACCCTAAAAATAGTAACTATTTGTATCACTAGATGGTGTTGACACTCTTCGAAGCTTAGTAAAAAACTCACATTGTCACCTATTTTTATCAACGCCATCTCGATAGATCATCTGGCTCGATAGCCTACAGTTTTTTGTCATTGTGAAAAGCCCTCATTAATTATTCATCTCGTGGATAATGCTTGAGCAATGTCGTGGCATTGTCCGTTCTGTACATTTATAATCTATGACAGACATCTCTATCACACTCGGTAATCGGAGTATTTGCTGTCGCACTCAATCTTTTTAGGATAATATTTACTGACATTTTGTATTTCTAATGTACAAATATGAACGAAAATTAGTTAAAATATAATACTTACGCATGATATGTGATCCCTAGACTTTTGGAAGTCTTGCTTGTGTAATTAGTACAAGTTCGCATTACGCAGGACGGCATTTTTACTGTGTTTCGCGGGAGCACTTCAAAGTGTCAACGTTGCCGATGCTTTTGCGAGACTACACTCAGGTGAGCTAATTAGCCAAGTTTTAGACTGCCAGTGTTAAGGCGCAGGTAACCCATCTACCTCTTTTTAAAATTCTAATATCTTTGATTACCGTCACTTAATGTTGGTACCGTACCGATGATTCTGAAACGTTTAACAGTCGAATTTTCTAATCAATTTAACCATTTCGTAAGTTTTAATTTTTCTAAAATATTATTTTGTCTTGGTCTTTGCCAAATATTTTTTGTATGCAGCCGAAAGTGAGATTAGACGGTTCGGTATTCTTTTGTTGCCTTTCGCCATGGCGACACCTTCCAGTTTCACCAAAATCATTCGTCACCTTGTTGGAATGCTCATGTAGCTAGTCTATTAAAAATTAGAGCTTGTATGATAAATGCAAAAAATTAAAGGTGTTTGACGACTAAGCTGTATGTATTTACTAAAATTACAACTACGTAATATTGGCAGATTTGTTATTTTCACAAACTACGAATAATATCCATGACATGACATGACATTTAATACAATACATGCCATTAGTTCCTCAGTATTCAATTCATCCCCATTGGCCTACCAAGTAGTCTATTAGTTCAGGGATGCACAGATTCATATAATAGATCATGTCACACAGTGACCAGGATACCTATCCTTTTTCTTTCTTTTCTTTCAGAACATCCTAAACTAAAGTGTGCATCAGTAAAACTCACTTTTGATTTTACATTCATATAAAAACAACATAGGTGTTTGTCTGATCCAGTTTTTGAAAGTGAACGCGCTCTATAACTGTGCATTGTTTTTATACCTGTACTAGGTACTGCAGACAAAAAATATTCCAGTTATGGAATAGGCGCGAGTTAAACTATACGACCTTCATACCGTACTATTGAATTTAAATAACAGATACCGTTACAGACATGCTGGCGAGGAAGTTGCTTACGTAAGCCAATGAAATTGTACATTATTATTTTAATACAAAGCTCTTTGGCTCGATTGTGTCAAAGTTGAATACTTTTTCTTACTGATAGTTTTTCTCGTGGCTTTTGGTAAGAAATGGAAGAAGATTCCTGAATTTATCTAGGTATCTAAATGAAAGTAAATAACTCGTCATGATGTTTGCAAGATGCACCAGGCCCCAGTCCCTCATCTTCCATTCCATGCTTTGTTGGTAGTTCCTTCTACTTTGGATTATTGATCTAAGACACAGAATATATACTAGCACAGGTTCTAAGAACTGTACCACAGTATCTGTGTGTACATTCTTATCTTATCACTCACAACCTCACTAGGTCTAATCGGAATTATCAAAGATTTTTCCATTAATGATGTTAAAAAATATATTACCAATAACCACATTCAAATAAAAATAAACATGCAAAACTAGAAAGCAATTTCTAACCATGCCTTTGAAATCGGCTAATGACACTGTTATCGGCCGTAAGTCAAAAATGGTCTATTCGTGTTTTGGTGGAGCCTTCGAATTGGTCTTCCATTGTTAGTGTACACTTTCTCCTCGGCGAGCGTGCAGCCGCGGCCGGCAGGTCATCCGCTCGTTCAATTTACCAGCGCTTGTAATAAGATTTCCAATTCAACCATTTTGGCATTTTCTAATACATTTTGTTTTACACTTCACGAACTTTAGAGATTGTAAGTTCGAAAAAATTGTACCACGACGCGACGACGACGTCAATCAAATACATTTGTATGTGTTTGCTTGCAATAACATTTCTCTCTAAAAGCTTGCTCTCTGTTAAAAAAACACCATGACATTCACATGCCCATGATTGCTCATTAAGGAATTATAAAGAATTATTCTACTTACTTTAAAAATCTGAGTAAGTACTTAGGTACCGATCTTGTGTGCTTGGAGCCTTGGACCATACTACTAAGAACCAAAGCCAAGACTGGGTCTTACACTCTTACACCGACATACCTACCGTCAGCCGTCCCTAGCTAGACTAGTCTAGCTAGGGACGGCTTTGGGTCTATCCAAAGCACAGAATAGATATAAGTACCTACTACCGTCCAAAGCTTCAAGTCGTTCCGAAAGACGGAATTCCTTAAATTAGGAAGTTTTATAGACTATTTCGTCTAGATTTCCCATTCATTTGGCACGTCAATTTTCAAAAAACTTAAATCCTGGCATAAGTGGTCGTGCGTGATGACCATTACTACAAGTTAACTACAAAGGCAATTATCACGTCCATTCCCAGTTATATTTCAAGCAAGGTAGGTACCTAGTAAGTTTAAATTCAATTTCATTCCGGATTTCCCCTGCGCCTGCCGAGTTACAATCCTGACTATTTGACAACTCGCCAAGTCATCTTAGTGGACTTCTAAAACACTAACCATTTAGTATAGTGTAATAAACATTACATAAATTTCTTAAAACTCTATTATGCTTCCTTCCAACTTAACTACTCGCCACTTTCTCGCTGTCAGAGGTGTCCATCAGTTTTGATGACTGACAAGTTGCGATGGCATTTTGTGCAGCATACAGCATCATTTGGTACATAATCGTGAAATCGTTTAAATTAAACTTTAAGATAAGGCCATTACTTACTTACCTTATATATAATCAAACAGACCATAACTTAGATGCTATTAAATTTTTATTCATCATTGTTTTGTGAGAATTATTCCTTGTTACAAAGGAAAAATTTCTTATCTCCAATCTTATAATAAACTTGTAAATAATTAATTTTACTCCTTGCATACTCAGTCCTGAGTTGCAAGTGGTTAACCTTGAGAGCACAAACGTTCTATTCGGTGGCCTAAACTTTTCGTGCAATATAGCCAAATGTCAAACAGATGGAAACGATATACCTAACCTAGGTAACCTTTTTGAAACGGAACTGTTATTTCAGAGAGTCATTTAGATCGTGAGAATTGAGTTACTTTTTATTGAAAAAGTGGATTAACCGTTTGATTAAATTACTCTTATTAATTTGTCGTCGTCGGTCGGTGGTGAGTTCTTTTTCAAGAAACATTAGAAAATTACTGTAAAATATGACTATGACATGCTAAAGTATTCTGTGTTGTCACAAATTCAAAATTACCTGCCGACGATCATATAATAATACCACATTGTCCTTTTTTATTTTTTCTTACCTCGTCAATTTATTTGGGGTTGATGGAGCACGACTTAACTTCCATGCATCACAGCGCCGCCGCCGTTATCTCATCATTGACTCTACATTCTTATCATTCCTCATCCTTACACAATGTAGCATCTTTACTGCAGTCTTCCTCTACTACGCTATCTATCAGCATACTCATATTGACTTTTATGAGGATGATTTTGACCTAAAACTACGTATTCTGTTTCCTGTGCTAAGGTGTCTCACCATTGATGACGCTTAAATAAAGTTTCGAAGAGATGTGTCCGTCAACCAACATTCAGGAAGTAGAGGAAAAATTAGCATCTTGTCACTTCGATACAAATCATTGCAGTGTTTTTGTTCATGGGTTAGTCAGATTATAAACACCTTGTTTCCCCTATACAATATTTCAGATTTAGCAAATTTTCGGCATGGGTCAGACAGGTTATCTATCAATCTTTATCCTTCGTTAATTTGCCCAAAAAGCGGAGTCGTGGCAACACCCTCGTGTCTCGTGTAATTATTGATAATGAAGTTAGATCGTCGTTGCTGATTCTGCGTAATTAAACTGAGTCCGAAATCGTGTGTTTGGAACACAATGAGATGAGATCGTGACAGTGACACAATTGGCTAATGTCGGTGTGACCGTCTTTGTATATTGCGAAATTAAATAAACAATAACTGTTAATGCACATTTTGCTGACACGCATTCAAAGAATAACAATGGAACGAGCTTCCCAAATATTATTATTTGTTTATAAAGTTCTTGCTACTGTTAATTTACACTCATCCAAAAGTGTCTGGGGATCAAGGTATTTTTTGTTATACTTAATAATTTACCTAAGTATCTACCTTATTCAAGTCCTGACAGAAGATTTTAATATTGTGACCGAAGTTAAAAAATGTTCCGTTTTTAAATTATGAATGGACAATAAATACACATGTTTTGATGTGTGTATTGTATACCTAATACTTATATCTTTCGGAATAATTAGGTAGGTAGTAAGTAGGACACTACATAATACATAAAGTAGCCTTCTAAGAAAAAAATCTTAGCTTCATTATCGACGTCTAGCTTAGCTATACTCCAGCCCAGCCAATGGAAATAATGTTTACAATTTTTATTGCACATTTTTATAAATACTATACCTATTAAAATGAATACCATTGATAGCGTACCTATGTTGTCCAATTTATTGTTGTTAATTATTCACAAAAATGCGCAAAGTTTTTTACTAACATTCTTTCCGTAAGATGGCTGGTTGGAGTAAATCTATGTCTTATTAAATTGGATTATTGGAATTATATATTTTGTATTGTTATGGTTTGTTGTTTTCAACTGAAGAGCCCACTGAGCACAATCTGTGTCTTAAAATCGCTACTTAGACATTTTGAAAGGCAACAATCATAATTTGCAATATGCTAACTAATATTCACAATTTATCTACAATATTCTCTACGACTCTACGAGGCATCCGTTGTGCTCATTGTGTGTCGCCGGCCGACTCTCCTCATTGAATGACGCCATTCTCAATTGCACAAATGTCCATTCGTTCGTAATCGAAATTAAATAATCTATTTCAATTCGTCATTGCTTCAATTTAGTATTTTGTTCAATAATTGTGTTATCAAATTACTGTCTTATGTCTACCTACCTAGCACTGGTCTAGTCTAATGAGCTGAGTATATGAAAGAAATAATAACTAAGATAAGAGACGTATTATATATTATGAAATCGTGCCGTTTGGTCTCAATAATTCAAGGTTGTTTTATAAATATCCTTACATTCCATTTCGCACTGTTCTTAGAATAAGGTACACAATATCGTTATAACGTCATGTTCGAACCTGTTACTATTAACATTGTCGGTATTTAATAAAGTTCTTAATCGAATTAATGAACGTAAGTAATCAAAGTAATAAGTATCTAAAAGCTTGTGTGATGGAAATCGGAAGCAAAGAACTGTCGAGAGACGATAATCAATATAGAAAAGTAAATATTATTCTACATCAGTCTGTTTGTGGCGGTGGCGTAGTAGGTATGCTAAACTATCGATGTAAATGTAACCATGAAACTCGATTCGCGAGAGGTGCTCATTACTCACATGACACATCCTGTTGTTCCACCGGCTGGTTCTGCCCGTGGCGATCCGATATTCCCGTAACTCGAGCACGTTGAAATCATTACTGGAAAGTATCCGGTCCGCCGCGTCAGCGCTGGCGCACTTGTACAAAACATGTTATATAAAAATAAAACTAACATTTATGCATAAAATTAATCTTAGGACTAAGACTATCTCGGTTCTCAAAACGACTATTTCCATGCTCATTTCTACGCTCTCACAGCTCACTGATTTCAATACCAATGGTGGTGGTATAGTTGTGGTATAGTGTAAAGATGGTGAGGTTTACTTATTAAATTCACGTTGACAAAGTTAGAAAAAATTAACACCACTTGTGTTGTTGTTGGACAGAGCAGACCAAAGGAGGATTTAAAAAAAAGGTGGCGTAGTCAGTGGCTGCAATAACCGAGAATTCCTCACCGACCTCGATGCATCCTTGTGAACGTTCTAAAGTTGTTCAAAAAACATGAGAAAGCCTTCCTTGCTATGATTAAGGAAACAAAGTAAATTCAATGCTATTGAATTGATATTATCTTGACCTTGGATCTGTAGCACAAACAGGTAATCTCTAATAGAAGGTCGTGCGTGTTTCGAAAAATAAAGTAATCTTTTGCATTGATGTAAAAAAAAAATCCTTTTTGTACCTGTTTACTTCATTAAAAATAGCGCTAAGACGTTTGTGTGATGTTCCGTTTATTAAAAAACTAGCGATTTCGGTGTAGTGTGGAATTTGACACCATGTATATTATGCAGTGAATAAACAGAAAACCAAACTAATGGTGGTAGATCGCGCTGGCAAATTGAATGTATCCAGGGAATGACAAGGTGGACATTTTCATCTATTTAGGCGCTCAAATAAACAGCGATGGCACCAGGTGTTCCAGATATCAAGCGCCACATTTCTATGGCCAAAGACGCGATGATACGCCTTCATATCATCTGGAAAAACCGTAGCCTAGGTTTTCATACTAAAATGCGCTTAGTGAGAGCCCTGGTCTTTCCCATCTTTATGTATGGCTATGGAGTGGAAACATGGACCATACTAGCCAGAGAGAGACATAGAATAGATGCATTCAAGATGTGGTGTTGGAGGCGAATGCTTGGGATACCCATGACGGCCAAACGCACAAATGTATCTATCCTAACCTAACACAATTAAATGTCAAGACTCGGCTGTCCACTATCTGTTTACATCATCGCGTACTCTCATACTTTGGCCACATAATGCGAAGGAAGAGGAGATGAAATTCTCGTAAAGGGTCGTGGTTGGTGGAATAGAAGGCAAGAAGGCCCGATGTCGTTCGCCAACCAGATGGTCTGACTAAGTAAGAGTATTCCATCAAGCAGTGAGAGCAACTATGGATGGACCGAGACCGATGGAGGCAAATCGTAAAAGCAGCCGGTGATCACGATCCTCAGTTATGAGGGAACAATGAGATATTATACATATGAAACTTCCTCTTGAATCACTCTATCTATTAAAAAAAACCGCATCAAAATCCGTTGCGTAGTTTTAAAGATCTAAGCATACATAGGGACAGACAGCGGGAAGCGACTTTGTTTTATATTATGTAGTGATATTCAGAAATTTTCTGTCAGAGTAGGTGGCCTTCATACTTTCGCTGCAGAACATTCGGAAATTTTTCAAAACTTACATATTTGGGAAAACCTTTCGATACCCAAACATTTATCCAACTAAATTTTATCTAAAATAGGTACATAACCTTGTTAACTTTACAAGTTTCACGACCATCACTTCAAGTGTTGGGAATGTCTAGTGGATTGACATTTTGACATCATAATATGATGTAAAAATGATTATCATGCTCTCCAAACATGTCAGTTGTGTAAATCAATTAGATTTTTTTGCAATAGGAAATTGCTGATTGAAGCGAACGTTGAAAACAGCTTTTTTGTGTGTGACTGGGAGCAGGATATCGTCGCCGGGGCGTCGCGTCAGCGGTCACAGCTGATTGCTCGACCGCCAAAACTCACCAATCACACGGCGATACAATTACTTACGATATTTGCATTACTTAAGTGTGTTTAATAAATGACGGTCTAAATAATTACGGTTGCAAAATCACTAGATGCTAAGTAAATCTTTTTGTTTGTTGCTACAAACGAGAGATATTTTAGCAGTCGCGGACAATATCATTAATCAGCTTCATTTACAAACTGCACATGAATATGCACCTCCAATATGCGATAAATAATCAAAGTATGCACCCTAAGCATATTTGGGACGCGCCCACATGACATTTGCTAGTCATCTCTAGACTAGAATCTAGCAAAACAAAGTTGAAAATCGACGTTGCTAATCCATGAAGGGAAAGAGCACAACGGAGTCTACCCGTACGTGCTTTCCGCTGCTGTAAACGTTGACTCAATCAAGGATTGTATTAAGTGCAATCTATCGGTCAGCGCCCCGATGTTAGTTCTATTATCATTGAATTATTCAATCGATCACATTATACTCATCGTGGTTAATCTATACATTGTTTCCATCATCATTATGTTAGCCGCATGATAGGACTCCCCCAAATATTCTTTATAACCTACGGGTTTTTACGAATAAAATTGTAAGAATACAAAAGTACACTTATATGTAGTCTTCTAAACGTGCCTATCTCATCGCTTGTCTTGATATAAAGCAAGCTTCGGAAATATACCTCGTCGCTTTCGTAACACTATAACCTGACTCAGCAATTCAGCATGTCCCAGATTCTCAAAGACTGTTAATGAAAGATTAATATGTACCTACAGCGTGACTGACATAAAACGTGTCACGAAGCATTGTATCAAGAATCGTAGATTATGGAATGATTATAAAGATTAAGATTAAAATATTTTTTGCTTAAAACACTTTTAAACTACACTATAGCGTCTATTTATAATGTTACAAGTTGTTGGTATATGGAATGCGGTATACCGAATTCTATAGAATGTTGCTCTGTTGCAGTTATTCTCCCATGTCATATTTGAGACGAAACTGATGAACGAAACAGAGGTCAAATCCAACGGTATGGTATTCCGTTCGAAGAACCTGTTCAGCCTTAACGAGACGTTTAATTGTTCGTAAATACCGGCACGAGTAAATTAAAGAAACAGAATTTCAAACTTTAATAACTTTAATCATCTCAGTGAAAGGATGTTTGAACTCTACTGTCTGATTGCATTGCATAAGCACAGTTACCATTCTAGACATAACTATACCTTTCCTCAGCATGTCGAAGCTCACTTTCTGATTGTAAATTAGCTTTTGTTTGGACACTTACATCTTGGAGTGAAAGGAGCAAGCTCTACCGTTTGCTTGCACCATTACAATGGACTCTCGTTTGATTGATGTTTTATAACATCAAAGTACTTAAAATGTTTCAAAACAGGATGCGGTGACGTGATTCACTTGCTCTTTAAAATGGTTCGACCTCGCTTTCTTTGACCTGTTAGAAATCGTGGCTGGCGCGGCTGTCCTCGGTGCTGTCACGACGACGTCCGAAGACTCTTTATGTCCAACAATTCAAAACGACAACAACGTTAACGAGATTAGTCGTTTAAACTAATGAAGCACACGACAATATTTACATCCTCCTCTTTATCTTGGACGATGTTTGCTTAAGTGACTAGAGCACACTCAAAAAGGCACTGAGCTCTAATTTAAAAGGTTGAACTAAGATAACTTTTCTTAGTTTCCTTGTAACCATTACCAGTCTACCTGTATGTAGATTCTCTTGGCAATCCAAAGTGCAATCTTTTATCGACTAATTTTGCTGAACATAACATTGCTTGATGCTACTTACTGCATGATTACAAAACTTAATTAAACTAAGGGAATTTACCTTCTCTCTCACATATTATATTCCCATAAGAAAACTTGTAAGAAAATCCGCTGTGCTGTAATTAGGGTTGCCAGATCGGAAGTTCAAAATATCTGGAGAAAACTTGAAAATGTCGGGATTTTGCGGTTGTTGTCGGGAGAAATAAATATTTAAAATAAAATTGTAACTTAAATGCCTGTATATAGTAAGAAAACGGCCGCGCAGCGCGATTTTTAGTCAGTTACATCCACTAATCTTGTAAGTTGTGATCCTGCCTGTCTATTGTAAAAAAACAGCCACGCAGCGCGATTTTTAGTTAGTTTGCATCCACTAATCGTATACTCTTGCTTGTCTATTGTAGAAAAACGGCCGCGCAGCGCGAATTTTAGTCAGATTCATCCACTAACCTTATAATCTGTGGTTTCATACGCAAAAAATATTGTTTTCTAGACAACTTTCGGAATAGCTGTTTTTCCGGGAGATTTTTAAATTTTTCGGGAGTCGGGAGATCACTTGAAATTCCGGAAGAATCCAGGCGAATCCCGACCATCTGACAACCCTAGCTGTAATTCATCAAACTGTAATGATCTTCTGAGTGTTGCAGTTTTCTATTAAAAAGGCAAAATAGCTAAATAAATACACTATACACAGAGAGACGCAAAGGATATTCTCCATCGTACCTTACTCACTTGACATGTGGCAGTGTGGCACACGCGCTACTATCGCCAGCTTAACGATAAGATATCGTATAAGATATGAAAGGGCTCTTTGTGTTAGCATTTACATTCTTTAAGACTTAATGGAATTGTGATCTGACAGCAAGTCTGTGTGTTTTATTGGTGTGATAGCGTCATCAAATACTGCATTTTAATTTCAAATTGTCCAACCTTCTAGTGTTTTTTTCATATAGGAAACAATGTTTCTATTGAATGTTCTGACCTATCTAAAAGTAATATAAAATAAAGGTCATAAAAATCAATTTTTATTGTTATTTAAAAATTGCTAACTAAAATAAAAATCGACAATACAGAAATAGATAAAATTAATAATAAAGATTTAGCAATCATTACAATAATTTGACTAATACATAATATTTTTCCGATTGTCAAATTAAAATTCAATAAATACTAGTGTTCTAGGTCATAGTAACTATTCAGTTTATGTAAGGAAACACTATGATTCATTTGCCAAGAACAGCAATAATCACCAGTTTTATACAAGAAATAAAGATAAACTTGCCATTCCAAGATTTAGGCTTACAAGCAAAAACTAGAGGTTCATTCATTTATGGGGAAAGGCATAGCCTTTATTAATAAAGTTCCACAACAAGTGATTGATCTTCCTTCGCATGAATTTAAAAACCATGTTAAAAAAAGGCTCATGATGGGTAAAGGTTATCATAAAGTAGACGATTATCTTAAGGCGTTAACATGCGTCAAATCCCAATATTCAATTCAAATTATTGAAAGATTACGCGCGTGAAGCTTTCATGGAACAATTATATAATGTACTTGAAATAATACACAATAGATTTAATTGAAAGCATTTATAAAAATGTTACCACCTTTGATGTAATAAAATATTCCGTGGACCCTGTTTCTGGTCTTATTTGCAAAATTTCTCGGAAACAGAACATTCGTTTATGTTAAAACCAACCATAAAAATCGGCGATGTTAATACCTTCAATCTTAATTGAACAGATTTTTTTTTAAAACTTGAAAACGAAGAAAAGTATTACATGTAAAAATTGAGAATTCGGTGCTAGTTCTCAACAGAACGCAACCGTCGTCGCGTTGAAATGGAACGCGCACTGTTTTGAACTCAAAGTGAGTAGAGTTACGTTCGATTTCACTCCATCACGGATCGACCCGCTCGGATTGACGCATGTTAACGCCTTAAAGATCAAAATGCGTGGAAATGATGTAACACATAACTTGCTACTATAAGTACTTTGTTGAAGTAGGTAATATTAATAAGTTTTATGTTGTTGCCAATAATTCTGTCACCCTGTTATAATTATCTGGTAACGATATAATTATTTAAGTTTGTAAATATCGTTACTTATTGCTGTTAAAGCTGATAAGTTTCTTGCGCCCGTTCTTCTTGTCAGTTAAAAACAACTGGAAGGTAGGCAAAATATACGATTCAAAAGTACTTAATAATTAAGTTTATTTAAATAAAGCTATTTTTTACTTAACTTGACTTCAAATATAATTTTATCATCATTATAGATAGGTACATTAACTTTTAAATAAGCTGAACCGATTTAGAAGATTATTTTAAAAAAAGGAGGAAGGAAACGTTGAAAATAAAAAGCTTTTTGAAAAAAACTCCTTCAAAAATCCTGAAAATAAATAAAACAAAAACAGTTTTAAAATTGAATACCTCTAAAAATCAAGAAATAATTATATTCAAATCATTAGACGTGTGCATAAGAAATTGTCGTCCAGCCCCGACTTCAATAGACGTGTTACCTAATGATTTGAACATTATTTTTGGCTTTTTAGAGGTAAGTATTTCATTTTGATGCTATGTTTTTATTTTTTGGTTTTTTGAAGTACGTTTTTTGCAATACAAGAGTTTAGTTTAGAGTGCAGAATATAGATAATTATATATATCTCACAGAATTTAGCGTCCCCGATCTTTATGGTTGCAAAGGTAGATTGTGGGGAGGAGGTGGTCGGTCGATGGGATGGGTTGGATACGGTGGCGGGCGGCCTGCCTGCAGGCTGCAGGCGTGCTCTTATGATCGAAATCATGTAGCTATGAATTAAAAACACCAACATTTGAACACCAATTTAGGCTGACTGGTGGCAACAATAGTTTTTAATAGGTACCTACTGTAAAAAAAACCCTCCTGAAACATTTTATTTCTGTCAATTATATTTGAAGGAAACATTAATTGCGCAAGCTTTAAATATTTCCTCAATCTTAAAAGACATGTATAATAAATAGCGGCAGTAGGTATATTGCCAATTTGCTGTCGTCGCCTGTCAGGCTTTCTGGGGTGCAAGGAAAATAAAAACATGCGCCTATAGATTATGTACACCGACGCCGGGACGCGAGGGCGGCGCGCGGGCGTAGTACGAATCACATCACCGGCAGTCCACACTCGGCGACCGACCGATCCGCGCGCATTCACATCACCACGACAAATACACTCGAATCGCGCATCTGCAACACGCAATACTTGAAGAACTCCTTGGCTTACCTTCGAAGACATCCCTGGAAACATCAAAGCATTTTGTTTTGCAATTTTGAGGAATCCATAACCAAAACAATGCCGGTCGAAACGCGAATTAGCTTCTCTGGTAAGTCCCGAATCATCTCAATCTCAATTATATTAGAGTCAATTTGTGTTAAATTAATTGTTCTAAATTATCTGTTTTCTTGGAGAAACTGATGGCATTAGCAAAAAAAGCCAATTTGAAGTTACAAAAAGCCACAAAAATATTTCTTAGTATTCTTTAGTACCTACCTATATTTACTAGTGTTTAGCTTCTTTACTTAATATTATCGAAACTTATGATTTCTAGTACCTTCGTAATGAATAAGTACTAATGAGTGTCACGCTATGTTCAATATGTTATCTATATTGTATTTTAAATGTTCATAAAAACCAAGGCTTTATTATCAAACCGCAACTGTGCTAAAGCTAGCTCTACAGAACACATAATGGACTCTAGCAAGAATATGGCATTTATTTTGAATTGTAACATGGTTTATACTGCAGATCCTAAATATGTTATACAAGTATTCAGCACAGTGCTAACTAGTTCGTGTTCTGTTAATGAGCAGCTAAGTTAGGACTGCAACAAAGCTGGGTGTATGCAAATTGTTGCGAAAATGGTCTGACTAAAATGTAGGTTCACTTAACAAATTGTAATATAAATCATGATAGCAATGTATTAATCGTTTACGTAAATAAATATTACGAAACAATAAAAAGCCACTCAAATAAACATTTCGTTTCGATGATGCTATACATATTTCTCAGAATCAGAACAAGTAACTTCTAATAAAGTATGTGACACGTAAGATTTTATTTATGTATCAACACTATGCGCATTGTTCATTTATTATAATTTTAAATTTAAATTAGCTTCTTATAGTATTTTGGTTAGTGTTATGTACACAGTGAGTTGTTAAATAATGATGTCATTATTGCCATACACTCCACCAAATTCTTTAGCTTATCATTGAAATTGTTTTCGATTTCGTTATCAACATTATCAGTGGCTTCACGCTTCAATTTCTGTTTAATTCTTAATATAGCCTTTGCTTCACAGAAATCATTATGAATCAAGTGACAAGATTTCCTGTTATTTTTGTCTCTATTTCTTTTTATCTGAATCTTATCACAGAAGACCTTAGGGAAAGTAATTTATAGCTATCGTTACTTAAAAGCTTTCTATCTTAATTGTTCTTATTACCTAACGTTAATGTAATGGGTTTTAGGATTTATTAGAGCAAGCCAGCCCCGTTATGTATTTATAGAGCTGAAATATTTCGACGTGTTCGTCTAAGCCCCAAGGGCTTTCCACCCCTGAACTTGCCCTCCCTTCAAGGTTTTCTAGGCCTCTCAACCTTTACAGCGACCTAGCTGCTTTCGTTGAATTTTAAAACTGTTTTGTAATATTTCGTTTTATAATTAAACGCTGCTTTCATGTAAACAGATAGTTACGTAGCGATCATATCAGTCTGAACTACTGTCTACAGTAGTAGCGGAAAAAATATTGAAACATTGTCAAAAATTCGAACCTTTTGTATCTTCTTATCGAATCATTGATGCATGCAAATCCAAACTCTTTGCAAAGTTGTTTAAGTTTGATGAAGTAATTGACATTATTATAAATTAGACATTGGTTTTAAAGTCCATCATTTCCAATTGCTTTAATAGTTTGCGATTTCGACTTTAGCCAACTTATGTATTCAATTGAACATGACAAGATAAACCTACTTCGAGTCCATAAAAGCTCATGATACGCGATTTTTTTCTCGTTATTTCGATTATATTATTAGGTGCACGCTGGTGGTCGGCATTACTTTTCTATGCCTTCATTAGTCATAGAAGTTCACCGTGACCTCTGGACAAAGTGGTTTATAATCCTTAACTCCGCAGTTACTACTGGGGCGCCAGCGCCACTGAACAGTGCTCTTAGCCTTGTTTGGCTCACCGGCATGTCATGCTAACATCACAGCCATAACTGCATCCTGGCCTTGTCTGTGTCTCATACAAAGGAAATTGTAATTTTATTGTAATGTAAAAAAAGCAAAATCCATCGACCGAGACGCCGGGCCTCCTAAAGTTACATTTGTCTGTGACTGCAGTCCTTTGTAATACACCAGCTGGTGCTCCCCGGCTTATGATAGCACGTATATTATGTAGTTCTTTTATCAAATTATATTCGTTTACTTGAACTTGGCATATTTTACTAACTTTAAAAATTATTTTTTCAAAGATAAGTATACGAATATAAAAGTAGCATAGCAATTCTAATAATATATTTAACAAAAAAACGTTTGTCATATTACCGAGTAATATGACAATATAAATCACGCTGTAATAGTGGTAAAAGTTTTTGTTCGATTTTGTTAGTAAATAACATTTTGTGGGAAAATAATATTGTAGATACCTAAAAATATACTCGTTCGTCACGCTACACGCTACCCTTTTGTTTGCTTCCTTCGTGTAAAGTTTTAAGATAACTTAACTAAGTATTTTCCGTCACTGTAAGTTAATAGCAGGCACTTGCGTAACCGACAATGTTTCTTCATTATTTTATGCTCTTCGTGGCTGGCGTGACACACGTCATGTTTGTCGATTATGCCCACCTCACAATTCTACCATAGTGGCTATCGGTTGTTAAAACATTAACAACACGTGACGCTGTAAAACTTCACAAACGCGTAATCGAAGGTCAGTTGTATTTTTAAATATGCTAGTTTTGAATACCTGACTACTGCACTGAACTTTAATTTGAACTTGGTGACTTCCTGTCATGTCCTCTAACGGAGATGTGCTCTTCGCGCCGAAATGTTCAATTACGAGATGTGGCATTGTTGTCGGCCAACCATGGCAAAGCTGCAGAGCAGGTGTGACCTGCAGAGGCTATACGTGACTTGGTTACACACAATGATCAGGGTGTTATTGTCATCACGCGCGCTCCATAAACTTGACGCTTTATCATTGAGGATTAGATCGCGTGATTAGACTCATTACATTTGATTGTTCTTGTAACTCTATCTCTCCGTTGAAATTTATAGTTCGTGTATTGTTTTTGTCACTACAATAAATCAATCAATAATAGAGCCACCTTGAACCAGAGTTTCGATTTCAAGATAGCGATTCTTCTCGAGCGTATCAGACCGAACCAAACATGTCTAGGTAATCAATCGTCGATCGGTGGGTTACCTTACATGTGATTTTATTACGAAATTGAGATGTAAGCTGAAATTAAGTTCGCTCCGCAAGTCCGGGGGTACCCGTACCACCCACACTCTCATCTTGACATGATAAATGATTTGCAAGACGACGCGACGCCTCTCGTCAGATATGTATCATCCATTACTTAAGCACATCAAAGTTGACTAATATCCTTTGATCTACTAGTCTAGTAGATAGATACGCTTATTTCAAACGTTGCAGTAGTATATGATAAGACACATAATTAAACCAATGTGTTTTAAGAACTATACATATACATGCCAGTTAAATCGACATTACTATGCAATGTGTTTACATCATTGGTATTCATTGCATACTTTTAATTAATGCGGTGAACAGTTAATCTTCTTTGATCTTCCTTGCTTTGCACTCCTTATGTTTGTTTATTTGATGTAGACGCAAAACAATCTTTGGTACACGTTTTTCTATCGTTTTGTTTTTATATTATACTTAAGTATATTGCAAGCCAGTAATTTTCCGTAGTAGCCCGAGGTGCTAATGTGACAGTGATTTACGGTTACTACAATTATGTTAACAGTAAAGCCAGAGTCTTAATAATATTCGTTAAAATACTATGATAGTTTTAGCTCAACCCAAGTTTTAAATTGAAATTCTGAATGTGGCTTTGGAGAAAATCTTTCTTGGACCTATGCCAAATACTGAAATCTAGTTGTATTTTTATGGAATGAAATAAGTAGAACACATTTACTTTATTTATAGGTTGTTGGTGATGGCGTCAGTGTGTCTAGACCACCCCATTTATTGGGGAATCCCCTTCAAGCGTTTTAAATAAACGAAGAGTTTGTTGAACTGTAAATATTTTTTTATTCTCATAGAATAAATAACAGCTATCGTGAACATCAATTTGAAAGCTACGGAAAATTCAGAACAAAAGTTCAATCTAGCGATGCAATGCAAGACAATAAAATTATGCTATAGTGCGGAATTGCAATGCTTTTAATTACCGCTTTCATTTAGCTATTGCCTCAACTTTCTCGAGTTAGTGCTGTGGTTACATGGTTAGTGTTAAATTGTTCCATAAACAACCGATAATAACTTTAGGAGTGGATAGGCTTATCTGGACAGATTTATGGCGTATTCTCGCAGTCTCGCGCGCGATTATCTAGCTAGGGAGCCTAGGACCATGCGAGAAATTGAGTAATTACGACGAGTACCGGCGTTATATTGTCTGTACAGTTATCCCCTTAAATGTTATCTTAGTGCTACAAGAATTCGTGCTACAAACCAAGGCAGCAAAAGACGGTTTATGCTTGCATCTTAGCAGAGCGTCAGATTCACAACACAATTGCATTTATTATCGTTGTTTTTCCGGATTGACAACAGATAATATAGCCAGCGTCAATCATTCGATTTGCATCTTTCACATTTGTGAATGGAGCGCAGAGGCGTCGGCTTTTAATATTCCATCGCCGAAGCCGCATAACGCACACGTTCACCTTAGCATGAATTAACGACCGTTTATAGATGTGACGAACCGCCCTCGCAAATTATTGAAACTATTATTTGATTAGTAGGTACCTGCATTTGGTTTAGCTATTATTTCCGTTCATTATTGTTATTTGCGCAGGCATATTTCTGTCCTACAATTACTGTGGTTTTTGCCAAATATTACCTTATTTACAAAAAAATATTTGATTCGCAACAACATCTTAAGCATGTTTTGGCATTGAAATGACATTTGTAGTACCTGCTTGGTTGGTTTCATTTATTAATCATTCGATTATTGCGCAGTTTTAAATATTCACATGATTGTATCTACTATAATGTTCATAATAATATTGTTCATCCTTAATCCATTAAATGTTTGTTTAATGAGTGCCTTTTTTTAATTTAAAAATCATTATCACATTCTCACAGCGGAGGCGGCGCGGCGGCGGTGTTCAGGTGTGGTGTGAATTTTGTTTTATTGACAAAACACTTGCGTCACTTCTTTAGACTCGCTCAAGTTCAAGGTGAGAAGGCTATTGAAAATCTCTAACTATCTGTTGTCGTACGTTCATAGCAAAAACAAAGTTGAAATTTGTTTTCTAGTTCCCTTCGAACTTGTCATTTAATTTTATCTCAATATTAATGTAATAGTTCACTTACCTACGCCTTAAAGTATCTATCTACATAATAATACATTTGGATATCACTGCTTGACACAAAATTCTATGTGTACAATACAAGTAGATTTTCAGGGCAAATATGCACAGCTGGCTGATTTCTACATTTATTATTATGAATATGATTAAACTATGTAGCAATGATTCACGCTGTGTGCCAAAGTAAGTAAACAACGCCTTAGCCACGGATAAAGGTCCGTGCGTGTAAAGAAGTCGTTCAAGTAAAATATTTTAACATTGCGTTGACGTCACTGTTTAAACAATCTCTGCAAACATGCTGACAATGTTAATACATGAACTTGTGCAATCGCTTCTTAGTTTAGTACTTACGGTTATTCCTGGAAATTAAGGAGCTGCTACTCTATAATAGGCAAGTTATCACCCAGCCATTAACATTGTTCCGATAACAAACCCGTTACACCAACAGATATGGGTTGCAACAATAAATAACTGCAGTGTTATTGCAAAGGCTCGCAAGCTTCTCCTTACTGGATGCATTTATCACACCGGTGTGCGATTGCAATCTAAGCGGTATTTCTGCGGGCGTGAGAAACAAAGGCTACTGCGAAACGGTTTTGCAGTATGCATCGTGACTGGTCCCGCTAACTGAAGTGGGTTCAAGAGTAATGCTGTTTGTTATCTTCTGTCATTTACCCACCCAGATTGTGATATTTACATAGGTAGCTGTTATCATATCGACTGCAAGAATATGTATTTTTTTACTATGTAGTAAGTAGGTACGTCATATACATATCTTCATCATTTACGTTAGGCGACATAAATATAAAATAACTACACTACTTACCCCCGTATCTATAGACGAGTAAGTAATGACTTGAGTAAAACTTGCAATTTTCAAATGCTTCTAATATTATATTCACACGTATTTTATAGTATAAATTAACCGTAAATAGACCAAAACTGCACTAAGAAGTCATTTAAGATGAATTATACTATATATTGCATGTGAATGTGATATGGGAAGCATTTAAAAATTACAAGTTTTACTCAAGTCATTACTTACTCGTCTATAGATACGGGGGTTAGTGTATGTCTAAGATTATTATAATCTTGAATTCTGCCTTTGTTCGCAATAATTCTCATTAATTGTTCTTTGTTAGTTCAATAAATAATATAATAATGAAACCACAAGAAAATAACCTACTTATTGTAAGTACTATTATATTTATCGAACTTGCTGTGGTGCCACCTTTAGGTCCGAATGTATGTTCATTGGATGGCTTAATGAAACTTTATTCCTGAAAACCATTTAATTTAAAAGTAAAAGCTTTATGTTCGCATTCACTGGCTGTAACTGCTTTAGGCTAATTAGCGTCGTTTAGTGTGTGAGGAGCCTCATTGAGCATGCCAGGTGTGATTACTGCCCATGATTGTATCGGGTCGGCCCGTGGACCGACTGCTGATCAGTTTTCGTTCCACACAGAGCCCTTTAGGGACAAACTGTCAATTAGCCCGCTCTGAATAATTCAATGCTTTAGCGATTTATCATCTGCGACTATGGTTTTGATAATTTCGTTTTGATGCGATACCGTCCCGCGTCCTATTACTGCCGTGCCGTTTAAGAAATGTTTGTGATCCTATTTTAGAGGTCAGTAAATACTAATTTCGGTGTTTCTTTTAAATTCGTTTTAATTGGTGGTTTTTGCGTTACATATAACTATTAGCCATTATGATTTAGTACAACTTGAGCTTGACCTATCCTTATGCCCGGTTCCTGAGGTACAGTGGTTTATCTTTTCGAAAAGGGGTCCACAAGCGTCGCCAAAACATTTAATTTTATTACTCTAAACCAGATAATGGACCCCTAACGAACAGATAAACCTCCGACAAAAGTAAAGTACGTCAGAAACCGGGCATTAGTAGTTGTTTTCGTAGCCAGTATCAAAATGATTATGCTTATTTATAGATAAAAAATGGGCGACCGAGATATATTTTTAATTTTCATTTGCATACAATTGTTCAATGATATTATCATCACAATCGAATTGACATGCCGATAACAGTGCAATCGATATCAAAATGTGACAATAATTGTCATTTAACCTCATTAATATTGTGTGATGTAATGTAATGTTATAAGTATTACGCTTTAATCAATATGAAATTACAATACATTATATTTATTTCGTTATTGTTTCTTCGACAATGGTCTATAAATCTTTTGGATTACTACAATGAATAATAAATAAATGTTCCGTCGGCAGCGATCTACCTGGCATCACTTATCGACTACTATTTTGGCAACTGTCTGCAACTCTTTAATTCCCTATATACCATTTATGTTTTAAAAGATGCCTTAAAAGGCTTGGTCTTTATTTCCATTAGCCGTGGAATATAAATTATCGCGTTTTTATAAGCGGCGTTTTATTCTTATTTTTCTCTTATGGTCGAAACAACACTGGTTGATTCTACAGGTGGATGAATCACTCGTGTTATGCAGTTAACTTATGCACTATCATCTTTTATGTACGTATAATTCTCTGCAATACATATTTCAATAACGATAATGGACGTATGAACGGTTGAAAATTGGGATGAGTAAGTAGCATTGTGATTTTAACTGACTTGACCCCTTTGCACTTCACACCAGACCGAGAATGGTAATCTGTTTTGGTTGCGCGTTGTTCCCCTTCGTTCTCGATCTCGACCTCATGTTTGGTCACCTTGTTGTATGGTCTGTGCATTTGGTGGACTTCAAGAGTTTTTATAACAAATATACAAAAGGGGCCAATAGCTAATATAGTTGAGGTTGGTTTGTTTTGCAGAGATCGCTGTAGAGAGCTGTAAGTTCGGCAACTCGGTCAAAACGGAGTATTTCGGTCCTAATGCTAATCCTGTGCACTTCCTTCTAATTTTCTAGGGAGTTATAAGTAGTTATAACTTATAACACCTTCCTTTGTTTCATTGTCATTGGATTCCCTGCAAGATAGTAGAGGTATATTTGCCATTTTCCAAATGCCAGCTTTAGCTGGTTACGTAACATTTCCTTTTTGAGAGGGCGAGTATTGCTTTCTAACAAGAATATAAATAATGAATATTAAACGAACTTAAATAAAAAAAATAAAGTAAATAAAAACGTTTAAGGAACTTTCGTGCTAGAATTACTTTGCCGATCCGATAGTCTTCTTTTAAGTGCGTAATTGCCGTTTAGAATTGCATTCGTTCTACAAGAAGCAGCTGTTGCATCAATTGTTAAAACACTTTGGTGGCATGGGAACAAACGTTATTAATTGTCCTTAATCTCTATTACCCGTGTTAGTGTCTATTACCCATGAAAGTGTTACATGATTTAATTAGGACACATTAATCAACGTCGCTTACTACTACTACTCTACTTTTGTGTTGTCCTTCATTCTAAACTCCTAATTGAATATTTTGTATGTCCAATTTAATAAGTAAAATACGTTTATTGTACGTAATTATGTTCAACTTGAACTTGACCACAAAAAGCCAAAGTCATGCTTAATACACTCCGGACACGGTCCGTTGTCAAGTATCTCGTGTGTTAATAAAATGAGTAAATATGCTTGCTGCTGTTGTTAAAGCAATTACATCATTTGGACAACCTCATTTTTTATTAAATGAATTTCGTTTTGGTCTGTGTAAAACCGGCCGTTTACAACACTGTCACGTTGATATTATTTTTCCTAGTGAAGATATGAACTCGTTTTATTGCCCACGCAGAGTTTAACGACTACTTATTAATTTTGACCGTGAAATATAAACATGTATTCCGTGTAGGTATCATATGTGACATTCTGCAATCTCGCTATGTTTTATAAATAGTTGCATATTTTTAACAAAATCATCAAAAAGGTTATCTTCTTCTGGCTCAAATGTTATTAAACATCCTCGCTAGGTATTCCAGTTAATTTATTATTTTACTTAATTTAGGTGTATGTCCGCAAACGCTTTGCAAAAATATAATATCAATAACTGTGACAAATATCTTTTTACCATAACAATTGTTAACTGATGTGCTTCAGACAAACGTGAAAAAATGTCGTCTTGTTATGTTAATGTTGTCAATTTAATTTAATGGCGTCGTACAAACTTGACAACAATGGAAGTTTCGCGTTTCAAAGGTATGGCAGAAATACATTAATATCGTCATAAATGTGGAACATATTTATTGCTATATGTAGATCACCATTGAACTAGGGATTTCCATGGGAAATAACGACTGCCTGCAAGGGGGAATCGACACCACCTATTAAAAGTTAAATAATTTATTAGCAACTGCAATGCAGCTTACTGTTGAACCAATTTGGCTCACGACAATATCCAATTGCCTTTATTTAAGTCTCCGCATGTGCAAGAATTAATGATTCTCCTTGCAAAGATCACGGTGGTGATGATATTATTGCTGTACGGAAATTGTACCTACGCGGAAAAGCTGTTGTCACTCATAAATCAAAGACAAAGGCTGATAACATAGTTATTAATAAGTAATTATAGTTATTCTTGGTTCAACAATGAACTTGGTTGATCTAACTACTCCTGGTCCTGTATTCTAGATCGCTAGCAATCCCGTGGAATGAATATTTATATTCTGATTTCTAGAATCCAGAATTTACATGGTGTATTGGTGAATGTCCGTATGCCGCAAGTATCTGTTTATTTAGGGATTGGTTTGTTACAATTTAGAGTCAATTTGCGTTGCAAGAAATTCCCAGAGCTAAATTTATCTATTTCATGTGATTCGAGTGCTGTAAAAACATCAGTTCCACAAATGACTTTCTCGTCCTCTAAAAATTCGCTGTCATGTCAGTCTTATTGTCTTCATTGTCTATGGCGAGAAGATCTTCACGTCTAAGTTATAATAATCTTGCCCACGCTCACTGACAAGGCCAACCTGCTACGCAGTTGTGAGATGATTAATCCGGCTCGGGCTGTCAGTGCTGGACGCACGCGGTCACCAACCGGCCGGCTTCACTGCCCCGTCTACTACCAGTCTTGCCACTGGTCTCTCTGAAGGTACCAGTAGTCTCGTGAGTGTCGCATCTTGCTTCATATTTCAGATCCCCTCTGCCATTGTTCTTTATATACCATTTGTCATTTAGTGCATTGATAAGTGAATTTTAGTGCAGCAATTTATGTATGACACATATTGATACAATCTGATGACTAATACGATATGATTTTACGTATTGCGATTGTATTGTATGTATCTAGATACGGGTTTTTATATGACCATTATTCAGATAATAAAGTCAATTATTTAGCTATGAACAAATTAACAGTGTTAAAATGGAAGCAGGGCAGGAGTCAGGACTAAAGTACGCATAATGGAATAATAGGTTGATTGCATAAACATGCCGAAGTTAAAACATTATTATCACCCACTGCGTGTCGTTAGCCTACTCAAAAGCGTCGACCATTAGCTGTGTGACTTTGTGGGTGTTTACGCTCGTTATCGAAATCTGCTATTTTATCATATCACAAATGTATAAAGTTTTAAAGTAAATCTTCTTTATCGTAACATTAAACATGATCTTTACTATTTGTTTTCATCTCACCAATGTCTTTATTATACAAATATTTTTTTTGCCGTTCTTCATCATAAGATAAAATTACATGTTCTGGTTAGTTTTTGTCTGCATGTTTCTATTTTGTTTTTGCTTTACGTGTCTTTGTTTTTGTTGTCATAGACGGCAGTTCCTCGGATACGCTAAGGAAACTCAGCGACGACTCGTCCAGAAAGCATTTGTCAGGTGAGCAATGATCTTATCAAAATTACCAAAATGTTGATACTGAATGGATTGACGATCAATTTCTTATTGCATGCGTGCACTGAAGCGAGCATGAAAATGCTTAATTTCCATAAAGCACGTGGCCAATTGTTATCATCTTTCATTTGATACCTGTAAATAATGTTCACATCGCCTTTCTATCGTCATCACTTGGGGCAGACCTTATCGAAGCCGAAGAGGACGAGGTGACCAGCACTCTGCCAGACAGACCGCGAGCACATCGCAAAGCCTCCAGTAAGTTACCAATTTCGAAGTCATTCATCAAATTAAACAACTAAATGTAGGTACATTAGGCAGGTGGAGGCACGCAAAGTGAATAATTCGCTAGCCAGGTGGTGGTGCAGATATTTCGAAATAGCATGACTAGATCGATGATTTCATTGTTATAAACTTTAATACATATTGATATAGGTACTGATAATACGATAATAAAAAAATTATAGGTTGGATAAATAAGTCAATCATGTGAAACGGACATAATTTCTATGTATAATTTTAATCTTGCATGTTAAGCCCAATATATATATATGGGTACAAAAATAACATGCTATCAACTTGCTATCAATAATACATTCAATGTAGACTTAGTTGAACTTAACAACATAAATTTATATTAAGTATATTTAATTAAAATCTATCATAACAATATAATAACGATTAATGCTGCCACTGATCAATTCAGTAGTGTCGATATAATAATATTGGGTGTTATTTGTAGTATTACCCACCGACGATATAAATACTACTTTTTTAATATTGAGAACACTATTATACCTGATAACAGTACCGGTCGTAAAAGACCGAAACTAATCGGATATAGCTCAATTTATATCGCTACACTATAACTCTTTCTAATAGCGATAAAGTTAACTGCTGGCATTGCTCTCGTGTCCAAATCGGATCGGTATCGGCGCGCCTACGGCCCATCCACGTACTCGAACGTCCGTAATTAGCCGTATTGTCTCTTCAGTAAATCATAAATCTTATTCATTGATTCGATTTTTTTTATTGTCAACCTGTTGTTGATTTGCATTGAAACCACACTGATTCCAATAATAACGGCCCCTTTAACCAACTGTTATTATGTATAAACATTTTTAACCAGTTACGTCAGTTTTCCCAATTTATTAAGTTTACGACCTCGTCTTATGTCCTTTATTAGCAAGACGGTCGTTTATTTACCTAATAAAATTCATTTTATAATTTGCATGAACCAACTCTATAACATAACAACGGTATATTGATGGAGATTATTTGATATAAAATAACGTTATTCCGGATAATTCATGAGTTGAGAACATTTTTCTGTGAACTATTGATAACTTTAGAAGTGTTGAGGATGTGAGTTAGATTAACCTAGTCATGGCTAGATATGTGTTAGTAGTGGCTAATGTTTGTGTGTGTCGCTTATGTGTCGTGGCAGCCAGCAGCACCTACAGCGTCAACTCGATGGACGCGCTTTGGGAGAAGCACCCGCGCCGCCTCAGCGAGGCAGGCCTTAGGAGGTCCTCAGGTAACCACGATCACAATCAATTGACAGTTAGCTATCTTAAAGAGTTATTAATAACCCAAAGAATTATCTCCACTATCAAACTCTTTGAGACAGCTTACTGTGTCAATGTACCATTCACTGCATTACGCATCTGTACACATTAGAATCAAAACCACGCTTTCGCTAGAGTCAAAACCACGCTAGAGACTACTAACTACCTCTACACTTTAAAAAAATAAATACAAGTAACGAAAATATTTTTACTGCCCTTGTTCTTGTTTTTATTATCGTGGTTTTGTTTTTAATGTGAATAGTTTCTACCTATAGCATTTTGTTTACGATAAGAGTTATCACACACCTCAGATATCACCATTCCACTCTATTTTTTGGCCAATTCGCAATAGGTTTTGCTTGCTAAAGGTGTTTGTTTATGCACTGTTTGAAATAGGAAAAGGCATGTTTATTTCCTTTAGACATTGTAAGCATCTAAAAATTACAGCGATTCTTCAAAGTCAAATGCAGTTTGTGACGATATCAGGAATCAGAATAATTGGAGCGAAAGTTGATAATTCCGATAAATGCATGCATATGCGATATGCAAACGGACTTGTAAATGGTCGCAACGGCCGTTGCACTTGCTCACAACGGTATTCACGACGTGTGCACATCACACTGCGGACCGAATATGGAATGTGAAGAAGACATGCATATTCAGATGGCTATAAATTTCAGTCCTCTTTAGACTTAGCCACTTTCCTATTGTAAATTCCCCGCTAGATTTTACAAGCACTCTCCCGGATATGATTATTGTATGTGTCTGTTATAATAATCTGATCTTCGTGTATTTCAGATCACAGTGTCATATTAACTGAAGATACCGACAGCTTTATTATCGGCGAGAGGGTTTGGGTGGGAGGTACAAAATCTGGCCAAATCGCTTATATCGGTGAAACACAATTTGCCCCTGGAGAATGGGCTGGGATCGTCCTCGATGACCCAATAGGTATGTAAAGTTTACGTGAGACGCAAGGATTAAGTATAAGAAAGAAATTCGATGTTAAGTCAATAATAATGTTTTCAGGAAAGAACGATGGTTCGGTGGCTGGAACTCGTTACTTCCAGTGTGCTGAAAAGCGAGGTGTATTTTCTCGTTTAACCAGACTTACGAGAGTTCCTTTTATAACACATACACCGCACGATGCATCGCCCGTCTCTGATGCAGGCAGTGTATTTGAGCGTCCACCATCTGGTGCCTCGCGGCCTAGACGCACACTCTCACCAAATGGCAGCGTACGTAGCTTCGTCAGCAGTAAGATGAGTAAGTACACGGTTTCTCCACTGCGTTTTTTTTTTGTTTTGTTGATAAGTACTGTTTACTTAGTCTTAAACTGTTTTTCAAATCTTACAGACGCTTCGATCTCGACAACGACCAACGGAGAACTTCGAATAGGCGACCGCGTAATTGTTTCGAGCAGTCGCGGTAGCAAAGCCGGCACACTGAAATTCGTTGGAAATACAGAATTCGCTACCGGTGTATGGGCAGGCGTCGAACTAGACGATCCACTGGGAAAGAACGACGGTTCAGTTGACGGGAAGAGGTACTAGTTTACATCCTCTTGTGCTAAATGTTCTAGTGCATCAGAGATTGGCAGTTTTCATTTTCAGGTACTTCGAGTGCGCTCCCCGCTTCGGCCTGTTCGCCCCGATCGCGAAGGTTTCACGGTCACCTTCGAACCGCAAGCCGGGCGCGTGCGCTATCCATAGCAATGGCCGCGCTACGCCGCTGCGGCGGTCAAACTCCCGGGAGTCCATCACGTCCTTAGGGACGTCGATCGCGTCGTCTCGTGCGGGGGTGAGACTGGGGGTGACGTCGCTAGGCGCTCAGGTAGGCTAGCCCCGCGCGCGCTCGGCCGAGCCTTGCCCATCACGTACGCCGCCGCCACGCGCCCGCCCACACCGTTCCGCTCCTAGTTTGCTCGACAAAACATTGCTCGTCAAACACGTTGAGTACGATCGCTGCGCCATTATCGCTCTGCCCACACCACATATCTACTACGACATCGTCTTTCGGGCGAGCGCGAACGCTAAATGTAAAGAGTTGAATCCTCGAAGGTGGGCTAGCGAAACCCTGCCAAAGTCGTGGCGGTGTTCGGAGAGCACGCTCAGTTTCGGGAGTAGCGGCGAGCGATCGCGGCGCAGCTTGTGCAACAGCGGTGGAAGCAGCAGCGGGAGCATCGGGCGGGGCGGGGGGGCGCGGGGCGGCGAGGTGGTGAGGTGGGCGGGCCGGCCGGCCGCCGTGACGAGGGCCAGCCGCGGGGTCGCCGCTACCGACGTGTTCGTCGAGATGCCGCCGTCGCGCACTCACTTCTCGGGCTTCGGGAAAAGCTACCATTTCTCTTGCGTGTCACCGTTCCAATTTACCTACCCTTATGTCGTCTATATTTGAGCGCCCGCCGAGCCAGAATCGAAGTTTGGACTATTTCCAGATCTCCGTCTATTTGAAGGCTTCAGTGTTTTAGCTTTCATGACCCATTTTAGTTGGCCTCTTTTTATGCGACTTCTTTTAAGTTAGTTGATCAACACAATGAATTTCTTGGTTGGGAAAATACAATGATATCGTTATATACCTCGCAAGTGACACCGATAAATAATCATAATACTTCTAATTTTAAGTGTTCTTGAAATGAGTGAAAAGACTGGGCCTGATAGGCGACACGCAAGAGTTGTGGTTTCATTTCATGTAGAGGCTTCTCGTTTGCATGAGCATCGATGTATTTTGTGATGGTCAGTAGTGGCACCCCATGGTTTGGCCCTTGTGTTAATTTAAAGTTTATTTGCATTTACATTTTTTGTTACACTGTAGTTGTATTATTATATTTATTATGATTTAATTTATTACCTACACTATTAGTACTTATGGACCAAAGTTAGTTCATTCTCAATCATTTGGAGACTGCTTTATTCTTACGAGTAGATGTTCTCATAATTAGTTTTCAAAAGACTGCAGTAGTCATATCGTACAATCTCTTAACAGTTATTTTCGACTGTGATATTATTTTTAAGTCAACCAACCTCCTCTTATGACTAGATCTGTAAAATATTTATGTACATTTTGTGTAAATTAACATTTATCCGCCATATTTTACTAACACACAAGTTGTTTGTGTTTTATTTATTGAAGCATGGTTTTGAAAAAGCTCGATGAAAACTTTAGCATTTAATTATTACATTTTAAGTTATTAGGTACTAAGTTTTTTATGTTTACTTATTTACCTATTTTTTTATTACTATTCAAAACTAAGAGCTTTTTTTTCTTAATGCAGTAATGGTACCTAGTTAATGCCTATGTAGAATCATCAAATATAACTTACACGGTCATTAAAGATTATGCAAAACAGAGTTTTTATAGAGCTTTTTAAATGTAGTTGCAAATCCTATTAGTGGTGATGTAATTTATTATTTTCTAATAAAATATACTTCTCATCACTAATCGGATTTAAATTTTGTTGTTCGTTTCCAGAGAACTGGTTAATCATTTTGCCAGTTCTTTGCAGACTTACAATTGCCATTAACTAGGTGTACACTGTACAATCATCTCTACAACATCGCTAAACAACTGTTGATTTGATCTGAAGCAAGTTGGGTTGAAAGTTGGCTAACGTAACAGTATGTTATAGTCCATGAGAACGTTCGTGGCACGCGAGGTTGTAAAATGTACGAACGGAGTAGAGTAGCCAAGCCATACATATTGCGCGCTCCTTTGCGCTTATAGGCCTTATGGGCGGGCTCGGACTCATTTTAATGGCACGCGCAACCCTAATGACCGACGAGTCTTACAACCCCACGTGCCACGAACGTTCTCATGGACTCTATAGCCTTCTTACAACCGCGTACACCTTGTTATGGCTGAGTGCGCTAACGCGTGTTGTTTTCCCTCATGTTTGTTGCGTATTCGCACTGTCACTAACGGCACGGCGGCAGCGAGTCGGTGGTCCGAGAGCGTCGTCCACCCCGGTCTCGGCGAAGAACGCCCTGCAGGTACGGTACCCCACGATCGCCGCGCGGTAGGCTCGCGGCACTCGCTCGCTCGTGGGCTAAACTTCAAAAACGGTTTCCGTCCACATTCGAGCATTTTCTACTGCGATGACGTGAGTGACGTCACATATCACTCAATGGTTTGAAAGATTTCTACTAACCACACGCTAGTAGGAACTTCCTCACACCATAACCGGCGTCAAATAACGGGCCTCATTCATTAGAAATAGAATGCCATCGCATTCTATTTCTAATGATTTTGGATTATTTGACGCTGGTTACACTTTTTTGGCTGTTATGTACGCATATTGTTCTATGAAGTAATTTATCAGTCTCCAAACGCAGTAGTTAATGCTCAAAGACTTTTGAAGTTCAGCACACGTTTGACGTAATGTGTCACCTGACTACCTGTTGACGAGTATCGGGGCTCAAATTGTTCGACTGTTAATTTATGCTGCTTTGGCAGTGTCGTGTTTTTATACTAATGGAAACGAGTAACGAAAGTGACTATTGTTATTTGAATTGTATAACAAACTAAAACCCTAACAGATGTTTATCGTTTATAATTTCAAATTAATATCAATCAGCCTATTTTTGTTGGATAATACATAAGGATTGAAAGTTCAATTAGAACAATTATTTTCCAAATAATTTTAGCTATTTATATGTTGACACTCTAGTTCCTTTAGGGACAATATTTTGTCGAAAATACGCACTTTAAGTACAAATAAAGATATTTTTATAATCATGTTCCAACAATATACCAGACACAAGCTTAATAAGTCGCTTTATCATTTTATACAATGAAAATGTTAGAATGTATCCGATGCAAAACTGTGATATTGTTTGATTTTTATTATGTATATTTAATATTTATTGAAAAAAAATTAATAATGTAATTTATGTATGGTGCAATTTTTTCATGATTGTGACTTTATTAATTTCCTTTTCCTCTACATTATTAATTTTTAATATCAACCAGTGCCTGTAAGATACAATGATATTCATAATTATAAGTACACTGTAACAATCATTCCCTTTTTATATAGATATTCACTTTTATTAGTAATTTGTATTACTACTAATATACTGTAGCGGGTGATGACGTATTCCGTAGAATAAAAACCGCCACTTCTCGTACACGTATAGTTTATTGTACACACAATTTACACGTAGATATATACGAACACAGAAGGCGAAGAAATGAGTATGAAAGTCCAAGAAACAAATAAGAAAGCTAACAGCACAATAGGTACGTTTGGGCAAATCTAGGGCTAGCCGAAATCTAAATAAGCGGGAGCACATACGACACGCATTCGACGCAGAGGTTTAGAAACGACTACTGGCGGCGGGCCGATCGAGGCGCAACTGGCGCGCTCGAGCGGCCGCCTATTGTTTGCCGAAGGTCGTGCGTATGCGCAAAATGTCTACATACAAACACGGATCGGTTTGTCCGGTTGTACGTTCAGAATATAAAATTAATATTACAAAATATAAAATCTTGTACATTATTAATTAAGAATTAGGTTAAGTTACTTTACATAATATTTATAGTTATATAATATAAAATTTATAATTTATATTTATATGTATAAAACTATTTATTTTATGTTTTTATTTTTATATAATTTTATTTAAGTAAGTATATGTAAAATTATACATAATTATAGTAGTGACACTACATCACCCCCTTCCAGAGACCGTCCTACGGGCGATAATAGTCTGGAAATCTTACCCTGCGACCCGATTTAGTAATTTTGGCGGGAACATCATTAGTGATGGGTAAATCATCGCGCACTAGTTCAGGAGTGAGTGATTGGTGATGAGTGTGTGTGTGTAAGTGTGATGAATTGTTTGCAAGCTGATTTGGCTTATCTGGATCACGCAGTATATAGGTAGGTTTTAACCTGTCAATTGACACTGTGACTGATTTGCCATTAACTGCAAGTTTGAATACCTTGTCACCACGCTGTAAAACTTCGAAGGGTCCAGTATATGCTGGTTTAAAAGAGCCAGCTCCTGTGTCATCGCGTAGGAAGACATGAGAAGCTGTGGCCAGATCTTTGAAAATAAATGGTGTCCTTCTAGAACCATGGTGAGCAGCTGGAGATGGTTGCAAGTTTTTGGCGAAACTGCGAAGCCGTGACGCATAATCGGTCAAATCCACAGTTTCTGCCTCGTCAGGTTGGAAAATCTCACCTGGCAGGCGCAGCGGTTCTCCATACACGAGTTCCGCGCATGATGCTTTTAGGTCCTCTTTATAAGTGCTGCGAATACCTAAAAGAACGAGTGGAAGCGACTCAACCCAACTGCTATCTGCGTGGCAGGTTATGGCAGCTTTTAGTTGCCTATGAAACCTTTCCACCAACCCGTTGCATGATGGGTGATAGGCAGTGGTCCGTCTGTGCTGGAAACCGGCAATCTGTGAAAGTTGTTTAAAAAGGGCCGATTCAAATTGCCTTCCTCGGTCTGTGACAATTTTTGTTGGACAGCCAAAGCGGGAGATCCAGCCACTCAGTAACGCTTTCGCAACGGTCTCTGCTGTAATATCCTGTAATGGTATTGCCTCTGGCCACCGCGTAAAGCGGTCTACGGCTGTCAGGCAATACCTTGACAAAGGGGTAAAGGCCCCACCAAATCGATATGAAGGTTTTTGAACCTGGCGGATGGTGTACAGTATGTTCCAATGGGAGCCGAAACGTGTCGGGTTACCTTGGATCTACAATTAAATTATAGTAAGATAAAAAATCCACACCTATTATCGCTCGCGTTACATCAGCTATAATAAATCGCCAAGCATAGTCACGGCGCAAGCCTATATTCAACACAAAATGAGAATAACCGTATGTGTTTATTACAGAGCCGTTAGCGGCGCACAATTCATAATTTGTTTTTTGACGGTGCTCACTGATTAAATGCTTAGGAAACACACAAATGTCACTACCAGTATCAACTAAAAATTGAATTTTTGTACGATTGTCTGTTACAAATAAGCGACCAGTATTTGGACAGGCGTCGGTCGCCATTACGGACTGTCCTAAGATTTTTCCGAATAGTCACAAGGTTTCACACATGCATGAGCTTTACCACCGAATTTTGCGTGGTACCAGCATAAGGGAAATTTCCTATAGTTGGACTGCGACCGGGAGCGGGAGCGGGAACGATCGTTGGAGGCGGACCTTTTCTGCGGTCGGGACATTCGTTCTACCCTCGTCTTCAAAGATTGTATCTGCCGTGTGAGCTCAGCGATCTGGCCAGACATACCAGTAGAACTTCCTGGCATCGCTGCTGCTGCTGCTGCTGCTACTTGCGGTGCTGGTGGGACGACGTCGTGTATTCTGTCGGCCAGGTCAGCAATCTCCTCCAGTGACGCTTTGGACTGTGACGCGACGATGGACTGCGTGCTGCTAGGTAGGCGGCTGGTCCATATAGTCTTCAGGAACTCCTCTGGAACATCTGGACCAGCGAGGTGCTGGAGGTGTCGTAGGAACTGTGAGGGTTTTCTGTCCCCTAGCTCCTCATGAACCAGCAGCTGCTTCACTTTCTTCTCACGGGACGCTGACAACCTCTTAACTAGCTCCGTTTTCAGCCGCTCGTACTTGTTAGGACCTGGTGGAGCTGATAAGATGTCCTCTACTTCCGACGCGTATGCAGGATCCAGCTGGCTGATGGCGTAGTGGTATTTGGTGGCATCCGTAAATATATTCGCCAGAAAAAATAGGCTTTCCAGCTGCGCAAACCACAACGCCGGTTTTTCGGGGTAAAAAGGGGGTACCCGTATTCCAACTCGATGTACATCGCTCGACGGGTTTGAATTTTCACCAACGGCTGCCGCCCTTTCGCCGACGCTTGCTGTTTTCTCGGTATTACTCATTGTACGCTCGATTCAGGGGGTCACCAGTGTAATTGTATTGGTTCTCCAGCCAGGCTTGAGCCCTCCTGGCTGCAGAGGACCATGCAGCCGTCAATTTCCCGCGATGTGTCATTCCTAGCTTGTTTGCTATTATTTCTCTCTCTCCCACTGTAAGCACCTTAGATCCATATGAATTTAACAGGTACTTCTCTGACTCCTCTGCTTTTTGTTTGTTTGGCAGAGTCTTCCAAGCTTTGTTCTTGGAGTTAATGACATCCGATGTCATTAAGTATGGAACCATGATCACTGCGAATGCCATGTTTTTCTCAGTTGGATCCAATGATTCTGGAATGATGGAGGCACAGACTTGATGTCTCGAGATTCTCGGATAGTCATCCTGAATCTTCATTAGGGCCTCATAACCTACCGCCATTGGCACTTCGTGGTCATGGAGCAATTGGCATACTGAGTCTGGGAAACAAGCTACCACTCTTGAAAGAGTGATTGCTGCATAGTCCCCTGACACATTCTTTTGTATCTTTAGAGATTTAACTATGGATTCAAATTGTCTCCTGGTGCTCACATTCCTCATAGATGTAGCAATGCGTTGTATATTGTTGCCTCTTGTGAGACCAACTACAAGTAGGAGGAATATGTCCCCAACTTTTGTCTTACTTATTATCTTTTTACGCATTTCTACCGCATCAAACCCACTAAATGCCACGTGAGCATTTATCCAGTCTACTAGTCCATCCTTAACGCTATGAATGAGGTTCTCCAGCTGACTTTTGATCCAGCTGGCTGATGGCGTAGTGGTATTTGGTGGCATCCGTAGATATATTCGCCAGAAAAAATTGGCTTTCCAGCTGCGCAAACCACAACGCCGGTTTTTCGGGGTAAAAAGGGGGTACCCGTATTCCAACTCGATGTACATCGCTCGACGGGTTTGAATTTTCACCAACGGCTGCCGCCCTTTCGCCGACGCTTGCTGTTTTCTCGGTATTACTCATTGTACGCTCGATTCAGGGGGTCACCAGTGTAATTGTATTGGTTCTCCAGCCAGGCTTGAGCCCTCCTGGCTGCAGAGGACCATGCAGCCGTCAATTTCCCGCGATGTGTCATTCCTAGCTTGTTTGCTATTATTTCTCTCTCTCCCACTGTAAGCACCTTAGATCCATATGAATTTAACAGGTACTTCTCTGACTCCTCTGCTTTTTGTTTGTTTGGCAGAGTCTTCCAAGCTTTGTTCTTGGAGTTAATGACATCCGATGTCATTAAGTATGGAACCATGATCACTGCGAATGCCATGTTTTTCTCAGTTGGATCCAATGATTCTGGAATGATGGAGGCACAGACTTGATGTCTCGAGATTCTCGGATAGTCATCCTGAATCTTCATTAGGGCCTCATAACCTACCGCCATTGGCACTTCGTGGTCATGGAGCAATTGGCATACTGAGTCTGGGAAACAAGCTACCACTCTTGAAAGAGTGATTGCTGCATAGTCCCCTGACACATTCTTTTGTATCTTTAGAGATTTAACTATGGATTCAAATTGTCTCCTGGTGCTCACATTCCTCATAGATGTAGCAATGCGTTGTATATTGTTGCCTCTTGTGAGACCAACTACAAGTAGGAGGAATATGTCCCCAACTTTTGTCTTACTTATTATCTTTTTACGCATTTCTACCGCATCAAACCCACTAAATGCCACGTGAGCATTTATCCAGTCTACTAGTCCATCCTTAACGCTATGAATGAGGTTCTCCAGCTGACTTTTGATCCAGCTGGCTGATGGCGTAGTGGTATTTGGTGGCATCCGTAGATATATTCGCCAGAAAAAATTGGCTTTCCAGCTGCGCAAACCACAACGCCGGTTTTTCGGGGTAAAAAGGGGGTACCCGTATTCCAACTCGATGTACATCGCTCGACGGGTTTGAATTTTCACCAACGGCTGCCGCCCTTTCGCCGACGCTTGCTGTTTTCTCGGTATTACTCATTGTACGCTCGATTCAGGGGGTCACCAGTGTAATTGTATTGGTTCTCCAGCCAGGCTTGAGCCCTCCTGGCTGCAGAGGACCATGCAGCCGTCAATTTCCCGCGATGTGTCATTCCTAGCTTGTTTGCTATTATTTCTCTCTCTCCCACTGTAAGCACCTTAGATCCATATGAATTTAACAGGTACTTCTCTGACTCCTCTGCTTTTTGTTTGTTTGGCAGAGTCTTCCAAGCTTTGTTCTTGGAGTTAATGACATCCGATGTCATTAAGTATGGAACCATGATCACTGCGAATGCCATGTTTTTCTCAGTTGGATCCAATGATTCTGGAATGATGGAGGCACAGACTTGATGTCTCGAGATTCTCGGATAGTCATCCTGAATCTTCATTAGGGCCTCATAACCTACCGCCATTGGCACTTCGTGGTCATGGAGCAATTGGCATACTGAGTCTGGGAAACAAGCTACCACTCTTGAAAGAGTGATTGCTGCATAGTCCCCTGACACATTCTTTTGTATCTTTAGAGATTTAACTATGGATTCAAATTGTCTCCTGGTGCTCACATTCCTCATAGATGTAGCAATGCGTTGTATATTGTTGCCTCTTGTGAGACCAACTACAAGTAGGAGGAATATGTCCCCAACTTTTGTCTTACTTATTATCTTTTTACGCATTTCTACCGCATCAAACCCACTAAATGCCACGTGAGCATTTATCCAGTCTACTAGTCCATCCTTAACGCTATGAATGAGGTTCTCCAGCTGACTTTTGATCCAGCTGGCTGATGGCGTAGTGGTATTTGGTGGCATCCGTAGATATATTCGCCAGAAAAAATTGGCTTTCCAGCTGCGCAAACCACAACGCCGGTTTTTCGGGGTAAAAAGGGGGTACCCGTATTCCAACTCGATGTACATCGCTCGACGGGTTTGAATTTTCACCAACGGCTGCCGCCCTTTCGCCGACGCTTGCTGTTTTCTCGGTATTACTCATTGTACTCTCGATTCAGGGGGTCACCAGTGTAATTGTATTGGTTCTCCAGCCAGGCTTGAGCCCTCCTGGCTGCAGAGGACCATGCAGCCGTCAATTTCCCGCGATGTGTCATTCCTAGCTTGTTTGCTATTATTTCTCTCTCTCCCACTGTAAGCACCTTAGATCCATATGAATTTAACAGGTACTTCTCTGACTCCTCTGCTTTTTGTTTGTTTGGCAGAGTCTTCCAAGCTTTGTTCTTGGAGTTAATGACATCCGATGTCATTAAGTATGGAACCATGATCACTGCGAATGCCATGTTTTTCTCAGTTGGATCCAATGATTCTGGAATGATGGAGGCACAGACTTGATGTCTCGAGATTCTCGGATAGTCATCCTGAATCTTCATTAGGGCCTCATAACCTACCGCCATTGGCACTTCGTGGTCATGGAGCAATTGGCATACTGAGTCTGGGAAACAAGCTACCACTCTTGAAAGAGTGATTGCTGCATAGTCCCCTGACACATTCTTTTGTATCTTTAGAGATTTAACTATGGATTCAAATTGTCTCCTGGTGCTCACATTCCTCATAGATGTAGCAATGCGTTGTATATTGTTGCCTCTTGTGAGACCAACTACAAGTAGGAGGAATATGTCCCCAACTTTTGTCTTACTTATTATCTTTTTACGCATTTCTACCGCATCAAACCCACTAAATGCCACGTGAGCATTTATCCAGTCTACTAGTCCATCCTTAACGCTATGAATGAGGTTCTCCAGCTGACTTTTGATCCAGCTGGCTGATGGCGTAGTGGTATTTGGTGGCATCCGTAGATATATTCGCCAGAAAAAATTGGCTTTCCAGCTGCGCAAACCACAACGCCGGTTTTTCGGGGTAAAAAGGGGGTACCCGTATTCCAACTCGATGTACATCGCTCGACGGGTTTGAATTTTCACCAACGGCTGCCGCCCTTTCGCCGACGCTTGCTGTTTTCTCGGTATTACTCATTGTACGCTCGATTCAGGGGGTCACCAGTGTAATTGTATTGGTTCTCCAGCCAGGCTTGAGCCCTCCTGGCTGCAGAGGACCATGCAGCCGTCAATTTCCCGCGATGTGTCATTCCTAGCTTGTTTGCTATTATTTCTCTCTCTCCCACTGTAAGCACCTTAGATCCATATGAATTTAACAGGTACTTCTCTGACTCCTCTGCTTTTTGTTTGTTTGGCAGAGTCTTCCAAGCTTTGTTCTTGGAGTTAATGACATCCGATGTCATTAAGTATGGAACCATGATCACTGCGAATGCCATGTTTTTCTCAGTTGGATCCAATGATTCTGGAATGATGGAGGCACAGACTTGATGTCTCGAGATTCTCGGATAGTCATCCTGAATCTTCATTAGGGCCTCATAACCTACCGCCATTGGCACTTCGTGGTCATGGAGCAATTGGCATACTGAGTCTGGGAAACAAGCTACCACTCTTGAAAGAGTGATTGCTGCATAGTCCCCTGACACATTCTTTTGTATCTTTAGAGATTTAACTATGGATTCAAATTGTCTCCTGGTGCTCACATTCCTCATAGATGTAGCAATGCGTTGTATATTGTTGCCTCTTGTGAGACCAACTACAAGTAGGAGGAATATGTCCCCAACTTTTGTCTTACTTATTATCTTTTTACGCATTTCTACCGCATCAAACCCACTAAATGCCACGTGAGCATTTATCCAGTCTACTAGTCCATCCTTAACGCTATGAATGAGGTTCTCCAGCTGACTTTTGATCCAGCTGGCTGATGGCGTAGTGGTATTTGGTGGCATCCGTAGATATATTCGCCAGAAAAAATTGGCTTTCCAGCTGCGCAAACCACAACGCCGGTTTTTCGGGGTAAAAAGGGGGTACCCGTATTCCAACTCGATGTACATCGCTCGACGGGTTTGAATTTTCACCAACGGCTGCCGCCCTTTCGCCGACGCTTGCTGTTTTCTCGGTATTACTCATTGTACTCTCGATTCAGGGGGTCACCAGTGTAATTGTATTGGTTCTCCAGCCAGGCTTGAGCCCTCCTGGCTGCAGAGGACCATGCAGCCGTCAATTTCCCGCGATGTGTCATTCCTAGCTTGTTTGCTATTATTTCTCTCTCTCCCACTGTAAGCACCTTAGATCCATATGAATTTAACAGGTACTTCTCTGACTCCTCTGCTTTTTGTTTGTTTGGCAGAGTCTTCCAAGCTTTGTTCTTGGAGTTAATGACATCCGATGTCATTAAGTATGGAACCATGATCACTGCGAATGCCATGTTTTTCTCAGTTGGATCCAATGATTCTGGAATGATGGAGGCACAGACTTGATGTCTCGAGATTCTCGGATAGTCATCCTGAATCTTCATTAGGGCCTCATAACCTACCGCCATTGGCACTTCGTGGTCATGGAGCAATTGGCATACTGAGTCTGGGAAACAAGCTACCACTCTTGAAAGAGTGATTGCTGCATAGTCCCCTGACACATTCTTTTGTATCTTTAGAGATTTAACTATGGATTCAAATTGTCTCCTGGTGCTCACATTCCTCATAGATGTAGCAATGCGTTGTATATTGTTGCCTCTTGTGAGACCAACTACAAGTAGGAGGAATATGTCCCCAACTTTTGTCTTACTTATTATCTTTTTACGCATTTCTACCGCATCAAACCCACTAAATGCCACGTGAGCATTTATCCAGTCTACTAGTCCATCCTTAACGCTATGAATGAGGTTCTCCAGCTGACTTTTGATCCAGCTGGCTGATGGCGTAGTGGTATTTGGTGGCATCCGTAGATATATTCGCCAGAAAAAATTGGCTTTCCAGCTGCGCAAACCACAACGCCGGTTTTTCGGGGTAAAAAGGGGGTACCCGTATTCCAACTCGATGTACATCGCTCGACGGGTTTGAATTTTCACCAACGGCTGCCGCCCTTTCGCCGACGCTTGCTGTTTTCTCGGTATTACTCATTGTACGCTCGATTCAGGGGGTCACCAGTGTAATTGTATTGGTTCTCCAGCCAGGCTTGAGCCCTCCTGGCTGCAGAGGACCATGCAGCCGTCAATTTCCCGCGATGTGTCATTCCTAGCTTGTTTGCTATTATTTCTCTCTCTCCCACTGTAAGCACCTTAGATCCATATGAATTTAACAGGTACTTCTCTGACTCCTCTGCTTTTTGTTTGTTTGGCAGAGTCTTCCAAGCTTTGTTCTTGGAGTTAATGACATCCGATGTCATTAAGTATGGAACCATGATCACTGCGAATGCCATGTTTTTCTCAGTTGGATCCAATGATTCTGGAATGATGGAGGCACAGACTTGATGTCTCGAGATTCTCGGATAGTCATCCTGAATCTTCATTAGGGCCTCATAACCTACCGCCATTGGCACTTCGTGGTCATGGAGCAATTGGCATACTGAGTCTGGGAAACAAGCTACCACTCTTGAAAGAGTGATTGCTGCATAGTCCCCTGACACATTCTTTTGTATCTTTAGAGATTTAACTATGGATTCAAATTGTCTCCTGGTGCTCACATTCCTCATAGATGTAGCAATGCGTTGTATATTGTTGCCTCTTGTGAGACCAACTACAAGTAGGAGGAATATGTCCCCAACTTTTGTCTTACTTATTATCTTTTTACGCATTTCTACCGCATCAAACCCACTAAATGCCACGTGAGCATTTATCCAGTCTACTAGTCCATCCTTAACGCTATGAATGAGGTTCTCCAGCTGACTTTTGATCCAGCTGGCTGATGGCGTAGTGGTATTTGGTGGCATCCGTAGATATATTCGCCAGAAAAAATTGGCTTTCCAGCTGCGCAAACCACAACGCCGGTTTTTCGGGGTAAAAAGGGGGTACCCGTATTCCAACTCGATGTACATCGCTCGACGGGTTTGAATTTTCACCAACGGCTGCCGCCCTTTCGCCGACGCTTGCTGTTTTCTCGGTATTACTCATTGTACGCTCGATTCAGGGGGTCACCAGTGTAATTGTATTGGTTCTCCAGCCAGGCTTGAGCCCTCCTGGCTGCAGAGGACCATGCAGCCGTCAATTTCCCGCGATGTGTCATTCCTAGCTTGTTTGCTATTATTTCTCTCTCTCCCACTGTAAGCACCTTAGATCCATATGAATTTAACAGGTACTTCTCTGACTCCTCTGCTTTTTGTTTGTTTGGCAGAGTCTTCCAAGCTTTGTTCTTGGAGTTAATGACATCCGATGTCATTAAGTATGGAACCATGATCACTGCGAATGCCATGTTTTTCTCAGTTGGATCCAATGATTCTGGAATGATGGAGGCACAGACTTGATGTCTCGAGATTCTCGGATAGTCATCCTGAATCTTCATTAGGGCCTCATAACCTACCGCCATTGGCACTTCGTGGTCATGGAGCAATTGGCATACTGAGTCTGGGAAACAAGCTACCACTCTTGAAAGAGTGATTGCTGCATAGTCCCCTGACACATTCTTTTGTATCTTTAGAGATTTAACTATGGATTCAAATTGTCTCCTGGTGCTCACATTCCTCATAGATGTAGCAATGCGTTGTATATTGTTGCCTCTTGTGAGACCAACTACAAGTAGGAGGAATATGTCCCCAACTTTTGTCTTACTTATTATCTTTTTACGCATTTCTACCGCATCAAACCCACTAAATGCCACGTGAGCATTTATCCAATCTACTAGTCCATCCTTAACGCTATGAATGAGGTTCTCCAGCTGACTTTTGATCGTTTCAGCACTTGCTGAAATTGATCTAGCGTCAGCAATTGCGCTCTCCACTCCCTGGATTAAATCGGTTGATGACTTTGCCTCCATATCTGTATCTGTAGAATCCGGGTTAAAGAAGTCCTGAAATTTATGATAAATAGCTCTCAAGGGAGATTTCTTTCCTTTTGAACTTCTTGGCTCCCTTTGGGTGCGGACTCTGGATCTCCTAGATGAGGTTGAGGCGTCTGAGTCGGACATGAAACTTAGTGTCACTACTATAATTATGTATAATTTTACATATACTTACTTAAATAAAATTATATAAAAATAAAAACATAAAATAAATAGTTTTATACATATAAATATAAATTATAAATTTTATATTATATAACTATAAATATTATGTAAAGTAACTTAACCTAATTCTTAATTAATAATGTACAAGATTTTATATTTTGTAATATTAATTTTATATTCTGAACGTACAACCGGACAAACCGATCCGTGTTTGTATGTAGACATTTTGCGCATACGCACGACCTTCGGCAAACAATAGGCGGCCGCTCGAGCGCGCCAGTTGCGCCTCGATCGGCCCGCCGCCAGTAGTCGTTTCTAAACCTCTGCGTCGAATGCGTGTCGTATGTGCTCCCGCTTATTTAGATTTCGGCTAGCCCTAGATTTGCCCAAACGTACCTATTGTGCTGTTAGCTTTCTTATTTGTTTCTTGGACTTTCATACTCATTTCTTCGCCTTCTGTGTTCGTATATATCTACGTGTAAATTGTGTGTACAATAAACTATACGTGTACGAGAAGTGGCGGTTTTTATTCTACGGAATACGTCATCACCCGCTACAATACTAAGCATTGTAGAGTAACGTAAGCCTTAGATTAGTATCTAATGTTGGAAGTTGTATTGAAGTTAATTAATTTAATAAAATGGATGGCAGGCGTTTAATAAAATGTTATTTGTCTTGTATTACCCTTCCTTCGAATGGTTAATAATAAAGTATTACTTTTAACTGATTAGTTGTTTTATTGTAATTAATAATGCCTGTATATAAGAAGCTTTGAGCTACATGCTGGAGAATTTGCTTGACTTCTCATAAATATAAAGTGTTCTACTCGCTTTCAAGCCTAGCGAACTGCTCTCGATTATTTCTCAAAGGGATCGGGTAACTTGTGAATAATAAAACGTGTACCCTTTTGTACAGTTGCCAGACACAGTGCCACTTCTGAATGGTTATTCTTGTTTAGTTTCATGGAAATAGAAGAGTCAAAAGGTCATGCTACATGAATAATAAAGTAAGCTAGATACATATTTAGGCACAATATAATAGTTAGGTTCAGACTTGTTCGTAGCAGCATCTTAAAATTTCTCATTACAAAGCAGAGATGAGGAATGACAGTATGTTATATTATTATAGTCTTGAAGCTCGGGGTGGTCAGTAAACCGAGGAGGCTAGAGTATTCCCTCGTATTTTTCGTAAGATCTAAGTAACTATCACCTACTTCCTTAACTAGATACAATCAACTATCGGTTTTCTTTATTAAAGTCACGCTCAGGACAAGGTCTTTGATCAAGGAAAATAATCAGTTCTAAATACCTAAGCGGTGAACAATTTCAAGCCGACCATTATTATCTAGTATAAAAGATAGCATGGCCGAGCATTCCGTTATAGTTTTCTGATTGATTAGTATCATTTCGTACGCTTTATGGTAAACTAGCTTTCCGTTCGCAACTCGCCCGCGTGGACTTCCGGTTATACCGTGCGGGCGGAGACCCGTGCCCAGCAGTAGTATGAAAAGTAGCTTCCTTCCCCAAGGTCCCATCTATATCCGTCCGTACCAAACGTCAAAATCGGTGCACCGGTCTAGGCGTGAAAACGTAACAAATATAGACAGACAGAGTTACATTCGCATTTGTAATATTATAGTAGGTATGGATAGAAATAGGATAATCTTATGAGACATTTACGTAATTTTTAAATTTGAGATTTTTGCATTCACAATGCTATTTTTACACAATACTAAATAATATACTAGAAAAAACACGACTCGCACCAGATCAATACTCAGAAGGGAATCGAACCCGCGACCTTTGGATATCCGGTCCAATGCTCTGACCGCTGAGCTACCGAGTCACTAGTGACATCGCCGAATTTCTTTCAATTGAAATATCTTTCCAGATATTTGGCAATCGATTAAGATGAAATAGCTATATAATTTTTGAATTTGAGATATTTGCATTCACAATGCTATTTTTACACAATACTAAATAATATACTAGAAAATACGTAAGTAAATGTCTCATAAGATTATCCTAACTAGAGGTAACTCTAGTTAGGTACCTAGGTAGACTCCGTCTCCGTGTGACAAACACGTAATTTTGGCACACTCGGTCGTAAACTCGTACCTAACGTACGTAATTTGAACGGCGCTAGTTAACGAGCGGTCAAGGCCTCAGCTGGGGCACAGTCTCTGCCATGTTCCAGATAACTATTTCCTGTATTCTAGTCCCGGCAGGAGCATCCTGGATGCCGCAGAACTTTAAATCGATAATTTCCGCGAATTCTCGCAGGTCTGGAACAAAACAGGAAAGGTAATGTCGGTAGAGCTGTAACTTTCGGAACGTGCCTGCCCGCACACTACCTACCACCTTTTGTAATTTATTTTATTTTATTTTATTAATTGATCACCAACATAATAAACATTGACACAAGCAATAAACAAAGACAAAATCTTAAGAGAATTCAGCATAATGCTATTACAATTATAGGTGAGATACATGCGTAGGTATATAAGAAGCAACATCAATATTACAAATAAAAATTCCAATTAAGTATAAATAAAAATTCCGATTATAAATAAAAATTACAATAACAAAAAATTCCTAGTACTTATACATAAAAAATTCAGTGATAAATAAAAAAATATAATTACAAATATAAATCCAAGTATAAATTAAAATTCCAATTATAAATAAAAATTCCAATTACAAATAGAAATCCAGTATAAACAATAATTCCGATTATAAATTAAAATTCCAATCATGAATTAAATGAATTGCAAATATAAAAAACTTAGCTTAAGAGCAATCGAGACAATTCTGTAAATTAAATGTATATTATGTGCTAAAAGAGCGCTCTTTTAAATTTACGAATGCCATCTATGAATAGATCCAGATCTTTAGTCCTACTCGCGCTTTTTAGTTCTCTTATAATACGGTTTAAAGGTGCAAAATGACCAAGATTGGATTTGTTATAAGATTCTACGAGAATGTTAAATCTTGAAGGTCGAGGAAGTTTTAGAGGAGCTGAGAATGAGAGTTTTTGTAATAATTCAGGAACATCCAGGATACCATTCGCTAGTTTGTATAAAAACAACAGGTCGTGCATGCGTCTTCGATCCGAAAGGGAACTAATTTTGAAGTGATTCAATCTGTCTTCGTACTTTACCCAGATTGGAGGAATATGTGAGGTGCCATAGAAATCTCTTTTGGATACTTTCGTAATACCGATTATCGGATCGTATAATAGAAGATAAATATACCTAGGTACACAATTTCAAACCAACAACGCACACCGTCATTCGACAGACAAATCAGTCCTTCAAATAAGTTTCAAATGCAAAGAAAGAAAGTCTTGAATCCGATATCGGTCCTACAAAAAGACGACACGTGTGCCAGGCGCACGTTCGCTGTTGAAAAACAAGTCTATTAAAAGTATTCTTAATCTTAAAGTTCATTACTTGGCTAAAACCATCGCAGAAAAATTTGAAACTTGGCCTAATTTCAGCTCATAAATCTTTTGTCGAATGTGCCCAATGTATGTGGTGCAAAGCGTTTTAATAGTTATTGGAAAATTTACTCCTTTCTCGCAAAGGTAAATAATAGAAGTAGTTACTCATTCTTAGATGTCAAACGCAATTCTTCGCCGTTCTTCTTGTCAGTTAAAAAAGTCTGGAACGGGTGGTACCTAGGAAAATATAGACGATTGAAAAGTACTTACTTAATAATTAAGTTTATTTCATTGAAGCTTATTTGACTTTGAATTCAAGCAGTTTACGTCACGGTAATAAGTGTAACATTAATTAAAATGAATGTTACAAATAAATACATAGGTGCTTAGTATTTATTAGAGCAGGTTAATAGTTAATTATAGTGAGTTTATTCCTGTCATAAATAGCATAGTTTAGAATTAGGTAGGTACAGATTAATAATTACAGCTTACATACATTACAGTAAAGGCGATAGTTGAATCATGATCACTACCCAGTGCCTTGTTCAAGATACACCCGATTAAAGTTTACTCTTTCATTAAATTTATTTGTAGAACATAATAGTACAAGTCCATGACCTAAAACGGTAGCTGAAACTTTAAAAATAATAATAATAATATATTGTACGCATACATAAAGTCTGACTACGAACTACGACTCGTAGTTTGTGGTCGTAGCGGCCGATGAATGACAGCTCTGTATTCTATTGCAGTGTGTAGAGTGTAGACGCACGCACAACGGAACGTGAGGCTGCGTTCATACGATAACGCATGACCCGAACTCAACTCGAACTCAACTCAAACTCAACCCGTCAACCGGGGCCCACTCCTTAAAATACAGCGCTTACAATTTTGAGTTTTATGACACATTAATAAGCTCCGTTATATTTTGTTGATGCAACTGCACACGCCCCGCGCTCAACCAAAACTCAACTCAAACTCAACTTGAACTCAACTCAAACTCAACCCGCAGGCTGATTACCTAATTTAAAACCACCTAGCGACCGGTCTCATTTGACAGATGAATGTGATACATTGCTACTTCTTTTTGGGTTAAAAAAACATACCAAAGAAAAGTAGCAATGTATGTCAAATGAAACCGGTCGCTTAATAGTTACTATTTAGATAATCAGCCTGCCGAACTCACCTGAACATTACACTGGAGCTTATTAATGTGTCATAAGACTCAAAATTGTAAGCGAGGTATTTCAAGGTGAGCTGCGTGCGGTTGAGGTGAGTTTGAGTTGAGTTCGGGTCGTATGTTATCATTGGTCGGAACGCAGCCTGAAGGGCCTCAAATAGCCGCTGCAAAAAAACTTTATTCATAAGTATTACGTTTAATACAATTATTATATTCCGTGGTATTACGACGATAATCGCCATATAGCTTCGTCGTCGTCGTCGTCGTCGTCGTCGTCGTCGTCGCCCTTCAGTAGCGACACAAAACAAAGTAATGGTACAGCTTGGCCATAAAGAGATGAAATTAAATAAAATGGAACTAAAATTTTTCAGTACAAAATATAGTCAGTGTTGCCAAATTATTCGTGATGTTGACGTGTTTACATAGAAAGTGGCGCCCTCAATTTTTGTCAACTCTTTATGGTCAAGCTGTAATCGGTAATCTGCATGGGTTCGATTCCCGGGTCGGTTGATAAGTAATAATAAACCACGATATTTTTCTGAATCTGCTGAGTGGTTGTTGTAAAATCATATAAATGTAGTCGCAGGAATAACAAGATTCCTTCGTATACTGGTGAAGAATTTATAACTCCATCAGAATTCATCAGATCGACCACCGTCTCGATTCATTAAATACCTAGGTTAGGTACTGTAATTGCAAAAGTGAAATGAATCTCTACACATAGCTTAGCTACAAAGAGCTACTCTTTCTTCTACTATAATATGGTGAATTTGACGTTAGTTGCAATTACCATAAGTTGTTGTAGAAAAAATGTTAGTGCCCTTAAAACATTTTTCCATTTCTTCTGCACGTCTTTCTGTTTATATGGGTCATTGGCATATTTTTTTATTATACTTACGAGAGTGCTTATGTAAGCCGGTTCTACGAAAGCCCTTCCCTTCGGCATTTTAGGAGGGGAGGTAAGGATGGGGGGTTGATGCGAATGAAAACCGCTGGGACGACACTAGGGTTGCCAGAACGGAAAATCTGGTCCAAAATATCTGGAGAAAACTTGAAAATGTCGGGATTTTGTGGATGTTGTCGAGAAATAAATATTTAAAATAAAAATGTAACTAAAATGCCTGTTTTTAGTCAGTAAGTTGTGATCCTGCCTGTTTATACAGGCCGTTTTTTTACAATAATGTAAAAAAACAGCCGCGCAGCGCGATTTTTAGTCAGTTTCATCCACTAAACTTGTAATCTATGGTTTCATACGCGAAAATTAACGTTTTCTAGAGAACTTTCGGAACAGCTGTTTTTCCGGGAGATTTTTCGGGAGTCGGGAGTTGAAATTCCGGGAGATTCCAGGCGAATCCCGACCATCTGGCAACCCTAGACGACACTGATATTTTATGTTAAAAATGACTTTAATTACATAGGATAATAATATGTTGAGGTATCCTTAGTAATGTGAAATTAGATAAAATATTATAAAAAATGAGATAAATACTTAGTAATTTTTGATAACTTTTTCAAAACAAGGCAAGGCAAGGCTTTATAAGGCATTTTCATACTTAAGTTTTGTTTTTACTGTTGTTATTTATATGCTGTTTGTTTTCCGTGAATATAAAATAAAATAAATAAACCACCTGCGTGGTGGCTTTTTCGTCTGTCACACTAGGGGGTGGATATTGCGTAATTAAAAACACGTTTAAAATCTTTCGGTGTAATCGAAATAGTTTATTTCTTGTATTTACTAAAAAACTGTTTTATCGTATCGTATCGGACCGATTGACAAACATACATAAGAATATTCACTGTAGCTGATACTCAAGGTGTTAGTTAAATATTTAATGGCGCCGTGTTAGCTAATATCATCATTACTTAGGTAGGTCGATTGTTTATTCTGTAGTAGACTTGTACTAAGTATTATGTATTCTGTTGTAGAAGGTAGGCACTATAGGCAGGCACTGACAGTAGCTGACAGGTTAAACCTCTGATACATACAGGTGGCTAGCTAGATGTATTTAATATTCGCTAGGTCTATTTGACTATTATTAAATATTATGAGTATGGTCCTTCGAGCCGGATATCGGTTTTGATTTTCTATAATTATTAGAACTTCCGCACCATAATTCCCCTAAATAAGTAATAGTTTAGCTAGCTAAGTAGGTAGGTACTATAATGATAATAGAATCAGGGTTACCAGATGACAGGAGTTTTCCTGACATTGTCAGGAATTCTAGGCATCGGTCAGGAAAACGGAAAAACTGTAGTTGTCAGGGATTTTTGAAATCCCTAAAATTGTAAGTACCTACTTAATGAAAACACATAATTTGTTTATCATTTTATTGAGAAAATAATATCAAACGTCAACTAAATTAAGGATGTACTTGTAGGTGATGTACAATGTGTCAGGAAAAGTCAGGGAAAAGGTCAGGAAAATTCATTATTAGATCTGGTAACCCCTATTATATAGAATACGCATACTTTTCTTGCCAAGTAGCTTAGAAATATTAGGCACAACAAAAGTTAATTCCACGGTAGGTACATAAAATATTCCCATGGATAGCGTACCAATTACCTGAACGACCTTGGCTAATATAACGAAACGAGGTAAAGAGAAACACATTAATAGCCACCATAAACAAGGGGTCAACACTAATGAAATGTTACATAACCTCCGGTAAATCTGAAAGGTTTACTCAGCATGAACAATTTTTTAAGGTAGACCCCGTTTACATTATTCCATTAAAAACATTCCACTAGAAGTACATTACGTGGTGTGTTTGACGTAGTACTTTTAAAATCAACGATAATTGAACATGCCAGGTAATGTATTTCTACTGGAAATAATGGAATAGGGACGTCTCAAGAGATGCCAATTCGCAATAATGCGATGCGATGGGACCAAGATGGGACTGTATATTTTATATAGCTTTGCGTAAGACAAAAGACACTCGCGATTATTTTATTTATTTTGTAATAGTATTTTAAATAAATTATGCAATCTTTTCTTATAAAATATTCAATGATGAAATAATGCAGACAAAAAATAAAATACTTAACTGAAAGATTATAGGCGGCACGTATGAGCGCTAAACATTAAGCGAATGTATGAGCAGCCTTTCTACGTGCCGCGATGTATATGCAACAAGACATACAGACCTACTATTACTTAAATATTTTAAAGTGAAATCCAGATTATTCATCGGAGAAAAAAAATGGTGAAAAAATCGAAAGCATTAACCAACTTGAAGAATGGAAGAGGCGAAGATCTGCGGCGCTAGCGAAGATACGAAGAAAGCACACGATATTGTTAAGATTATTTTCATTTTGCTGTCTGGTATATTGTATGGGATTAACTACTTACTTATCCAATAATATTTTAAAATGTATTCAATACAATAACATTCCACTCCACCATCACTAGTCTTATCTACTTATGCTACATTCGCAGATGTTTTGTCTATTTCTGCCGTCAATGTAAACGAACAAAAGGGTCACTTTCATAGGCATGATGACTATTTTTTTTATTTTATGTTACATAAATTACCTTTAAAAAAAAGAAACATTGGTAAAAGAATTAATTCGCTAGCATGAAAACTGCCCGAGATATCACAGTGTGAAATGCACACAAATGGACTCGCCCAAAAACGCTCCATATTAACGGCTACTCAATTATGACGTCACGCCTGAGTAGTTTGTATGCAACGCCTAGGAAATTTGTTCGGCAGCTATATTAAATATTGTGTTTATCAAAATGGTTACTTAGACAAATTTTCTATACATGTTACGGACTAATTAAAGGTATTATTTATTTTAATAAATTTTATATTTTTTAAATGGACTTGTCCGCCCAACTTTGAAGGGTCATAAAACAAATAATATGCAATATATAAAACCAAGAGGTATACAAGCTACTCTATAAGTTTAATATGTTTACGATTTTTATTAGTATTTCGTTATTTTATTCATTAGTCATCATCCCTATTTACCGCAGAAAAAGCGAAGTCTTTACTGAAACTAATAATGTGGAATCAGCCTATAGCAATTAATTGTTATTCGACAAGTGCAAAACGCCAAAATGATTTTTATCATTTAAAGTGGCCCCACACAGACGGAACCTGATTCAGAATTCCGAAACAGAATATCGATATAATGTATGAAAATTCAGAACGAAAAAATAACCCCTTATTCCTCGTCGTGCCACCAACAATTTCCCCTGGTGGCACGAACAGCGGGTCTACCGCCTAACTCTATCGCTTTGACTCTGGCTTTGGTTTATGACGTCAGTGCACTGTCCGTCCTTGTCATCGTGTTATGATATGACAAGGACGGACAGAGCATTGCTATCGCTCTGGCTAAAGCTTTGAGTTTTGCGGTAGGGCCCCGGGGGTCAAGTCTGCTAAATGTTATCGTCAAAAAAATCATGGTTCAATGGTGTTTTAATGGTATTGCTTTTTGACACAGTTCTTGTTTCTCAAACTCAAAATCGAGACATAGTCCGTGTTATTACAAAAGATTTTTAAACACTGTTTAACTAAACACCTGTTTAAATGTGATGCTGTCACTTTTTTGACAATATTGTTTGACAGAGACGGCATCACATTTAAACATGTGTTTAGTTAAACAGTGTTTAAAAATCTTTTGTAATAACACGGAATGTGTTTCCGTTTTGGGTTTAAGAAACATATTGTGTTTCGGATTTTGACGTTAACATTAGCAGACTTGACCCCCAGGATTCATGTATGTGGTAGATTCATAGATTTGTATGGATTTGCTGCGTTCGGAATTCCGTATGTAGCGTTGGCCAGGCTTAAAGTTTCCTTTGGCACACCCAGGAGCTTCTTCGAGAGAAGCAGCATCACTTGGAGCGGCTGATGCGCGAGCGGGAGCTGGAGCGAGCCGAGGTGGCCAAGGTGTCGCTGCAGGCTGACCGCGCCGAGACTGCGCTGGCACACCTGCAGAAGCAAACTACGGAGGTCAGACCTTTTTTTGAGCAGGAAGAATGCTTTTTACGCATACCTTTTTTTTATGCACAACGGCGTAGTGCTTGGCCTTCGTCTTACCTGATGTTAAGTGACGATAAAGCCTAAGGTGGAAACGCACTACACCCAGAATCTTCACTGAGGAACTGGCTATCTTACTGATCTCTTATTTTTAACATTTCATATTTTAGACGAACACGGAAAACGAGAAACTCAAATCAGAACTGAGCAAACTTCTCAAGCAGCTTGAAGATGAGAGGCAGAAAGTTGAGGACCTCATGTTCCGCAATGAAGAGGAAAACATCAACAAAGAAGATTACAATGTACGTTATTTATACTTTATTTTGTTTGAATCAATATCTTGAGACATTCCAAAAGCTAATCATATTTTTTGTTACAGCGTTATAAAGAAGCTATGGAGGTAAGTTCATTAAGTACTAAATACCTACTAACTAAATAAGAAGTGAAGTTTTGCATACATACAAAACATCATACATAATAGTGTTACAATGTGTAATGTCTGCTCCACACGTTGGCCCAAACCTTTTATCGTTCGTTGATGCTTTTGAAAGAACCTCTTTGATTTTAAGCATTTGTTACAACGGCCCTTGAGATTTAGGTTTAAAAAAAAGGAAACAAAGCCAAAGAAAAGAGCCGGCATTACGCTATTCTATTATTTATAGTATCACGTCCTAAAGCGAGTTATTTATATTTATTTAAACAAACATCTTAAAAGCTTACAGATGAGCCATCCAAAACGCTTAAAAGATTAATTATTTATGCAATTTACATGTCATTTCATTAAAACAATTATTAATCAAATTAAAACAATTTAAAATAAAAATAGAAAATTAAACATTGAATGAAAAAAAAAATCGAACAACTAAGTCAGTAGATTATGTCATGTCATTACAGTATATACTAAATTTATTAAAAAGAATTCCTAATCTATCAGCAAATATGTCGAGATCGTCGTGCCGAGCAAGTGTGTCCCCGATAGCACGCAGAGCGCGGTTTGAGTGCGCGTGAGCACCGCGTTTAGTGCGCGCGGCGGGCAGAGCAAGGCGCGGCCGTCGGCGCGGCGCCACCAGCCCTTCCGAATTCCACGATACATTGTGGGGAACCAAGAGACGGATTCTCTCTACTATCTGCGGGCTGTAGATCATATTATGAACTATCAATAGATAGTGTTTTATCAATGCCATAAGCCTCCTAAACTTGAGGGTTTCCATGTCAACCATACCCGAAACAGTGATGGATATAAATAGGGATAATATCCATACCGTTTTTTATAGAGCCAGCGAGCAAATTTGCGTTGTATTTTTTCAATCATAAGAGCATATTTCTCTTCGCATGGATCCCAAATGACGGCACCATACTCAAGCTTGCTGCGAATGTATGCATTGTACAATACTTTTGCTACCCCTATATTGTCAAACTGTGCAGCCGTTCTCATAACGAAACCTAACGTTCTATGCGCTATCTTACAGATTTTGTCACGTGCTCATGAAAGTCCAATTTAGAATCTAAAACTAAGCCTAAGTCCCGAATATTATTCACTCTTTCCAAAGGAGCGTCCGATAATTTATACGTGATATTTAATGGTATTTGCTTTCGAGAGAAAGTAACCGTCTTACATTTGCTAATATTAAGAGGTAGATTATTGTCGCGGCTCCATTGGGATACAGCATCGATATCCTTTTGCAGTGCTAACGCCTCGGTTTCAGTTTTGATACCCAGGCTCAGCTTGAGGTCATCCGCAAACAAAAGACACTCAGAAGCAGCGACAACTTCCGCTAAGTCATTAATAAAAATGACGAAAAGTGTTGGTCCTAACGTAATACCTTGACTCACACCGGATCTCGTGAAGTAGCTATCCGATTCGTATCCGTTTAGGCGTACATATTGACAGCGATCTTTAAGGTAACAGGAAAAGAACTTGAGGAGTCCCGGCGTAAAGCCAATCATTGCCAATTTTTGCAACATTTTATCGTTGTCAATTAGGTCAAACGCTTTCTGGAAATCGAAATAAGCCGCATCTACTTGCCGATGATTATCCGTTTCCCCGTAAATATATATATAATATAATTATTAATTATTATGTATAATTACTTAGCCATTTAGTAATTACTTAATCATCAGTTATCACGATTTTCCTTACGAGTTCCTTTTTAATTCTTTCATTTTTATATCAGAAAGAGAAAGCGGAACATCTCCAGCGCATCCGTGAGCTCGAAGCAGAAGCAGCGCTGCAGGCTGCGCGCGCGGACGCCACGGCCGCCGCGCTGCAAGCGGTTGAAGAACAGCGCGGCGCGGAGGCTGCGGCCGTCATGGAACAGCACAAGGAGGAACTCACCGCAGCGCAAAGTGATTAAACACATGCCTTTATAACTTTTTTAAAGCAACTATAAACAAACTTTAAAAACAGATCTGAAATAAAAATTATTTCTTATAATATACGGTAGGATATAGGTAATAGAGGATGGTATGCCACTTGTAGGAAGACCAAATGGAAGATCTTCTACCGGGCTGGGTGGTATTAGCCCGGGGACCGCGGTCCAACCGATGATGGTTGGAAGTTGTATATTATATGCAGAGTCGCTGAGAGAACTCCGTTAGCGAGATATGAAGGTTTCCATATTATTTCGTCGTTTCCATACATTTGTTGATATCAGCGCCATCTAGTGGTATGTGCGGCGTAGGTAGATGCCGTTAAAAAGAATGATTTTATTAATATGCTTCTGTTTTCTGTTTCAGCATTATCGTCCGAATTACAAAAACTGTTAGATGAAGCATACGCCCTTCTCAAAGAGAAAGAACAAGAAAAGGATTCACTAGGTAAAAGCATGTCCGAAGAACTCACAAAACTAAAAGCGGACTCAGAAAAGGCGCTGAACGAAGCTAAAACAAAAATGGCTATTGCTCAAACAGAATTTGAAACTCAGCTGTCTGTCTTGACGGCCAAGTTGCAATTAACAGAATCAAAATTGGAGACTGAAAAACAGAACTTGGAACGACTCAATAAGGAGAACAGTCAAACTATAATTGATTTGAACGCCAAGCTCACGCAGTTACAGGCAACTGTTGATGATAAGACCCTTGAATTTAATAAAGGTACTACATCATTATAATCATGACAAAAAAAATAAAAACACTGTTTTTTTATATTTTTACTAAGTTTGTCTGCAACTATTCTACAATGCAACTTTACCAATTTATATGATACTTATCAATAAATCAGGTTACATAAAAAATTATTAATCGACTATTAGGTACCGGAAAATACTAATTAAAGTTTTAATTTGTTTCAGTGATGGGTGCTAGCAAAGAACACGAAGTTAACCTTAATAAAGAGATTACAAAACTGAAAATGGAACTAAGTGCCAAAATATTAGATTTAGAACAGGTAGAAGATTCTAAGAGGAAACAAGAGACCGTTTGCAAGTCTCTTCAGGAAGAAATAACCCGTGTGAAAGAAGAATATACAACTAAAGTTAATGAATATGAAGCTTTGTTGAGCGAAGTAACACAACAGAATGAAAAGAATAGAACTGAAATAATGGAGCTACAAAACAGTCTTTCTTCTAAAACAAAAGACTACGAAAGATTACTTTCGGAATCAAACAATTCGACTAGTTCATCAGAAAAGCTTATTAACGAATACAAACAAAGTATACACGAGAGAGACAAAGAAATAATTAAACTTAAAGACGATTTCGAACAGGCTACAGCTAGTTTTAACATAAAGCATAGCAAAATCGCAGAAGAACATAAAAAAGAAATAGAAGACCGAAATTCAAAAATAGAACAGTTGATGAAGGAGATAGAAAACCATAAACAAGCACTGGATCAAAGGAAAGTTGAATTTGATAATCTTAATTCTCAATTTAATACTAATGCCGATGAATTAAAAAAACTAAAAGAAGAAAATGAGAAATTAAAACAAGTGGTTTCTGAACTTACTGAAAGTAACAACAATCTTAAGGCCAAGATATCGTCTATGGAATTAGAAGTTGGTGAACATAAACGCCAACTTGATAGTACTGTAGAAAAATGTGCTGAATTACAAAAAAGTAAAGATAAAATTGAAACAGAATATATGAATTTGACTGGTCAAGCATCTAATTCCAATGATCAATTTAATCAACTTTCCCAACATCTAAAAGAGTCTGAGAAAGAGTTACAAGAGTTAAAAGATAAACACAGAGAAGTCTTAAATAATCATGGTAGACTAGAACAAGAGTTAAAACAAAAAATATTCAAACTGCAAGAAGACTTCGCTTTGGATCGGAGCCAATTAGTACAATCAGTTGACGAAAAAATTGAAAAACTGAAAGAAGCCGAATCAAAAATTAAGGAAATTGAAAGTCAAATAACAGCTACTGGTGTCCATGTTAGGGAATTAGAATCCAGTAACGATAAACTGATTGACGAAAATACAAATTTGAAACAGGAAATAGAGAATCTTAAACATAGGGAACAAGAATTAAATAGTGAATTCGATGCTATTCGGAAAAAGATGGAAGTTGATATAGACCGTTACAAAGAAGAAGTTAATATTTTAAAGGCAGAAGGAGCTACATCAGAAGTGAAACTAATGGAAAAAGTTGACCAATTAACTGAAGCGCAAAATGATTTGAATAACAAATTAGAAGAAGCGCGAAAACACGAAGACTCTTTGCAAAAAATTCTTAATGACATGACAATACAAATTAATAGTCAAAAAGTACAATACGAAAATGAAATTGCCCAAGTTCAAAGTCAGTTAACTATTATAACTGAAGATTCGAATACACAAAAGATAGAAGAAACACGCCTTAAACAGGACTTAGAAGAAAAACAAAATGTTGTAAGAGATCTCACTTTGAAACTAGAAATGCTCGAAGTTGACTTAAAATCCAATTTAGAAATTGTTAGTGAAAAAGACCGACAAATAATTCAAGTTAGTGATGAACTTAATAGAGTAACAGAAAGTAAAAAACAACTAGAAGATAAACTAAACAATGCAATCTTGGAAGTATCTTCTTTCAAACAGAAACATGATAACCTTATAGCCAATTCTTCTGCTGAAGAATCACTATTAAAAGGACAACTGGAACAAGTAGAGCATATGAGAAAAGAAATAACTGCACTAATGCAAGACAAATCAACACTGGAAACTAATTGTAGTGAGAGCCTAAATGAATTGACCAAATTGAAAGAAGAGCGTGAATTTATAAGCAATAAACTAAAAGAAAATATTGATACGAATGGCGAGTTGAAAAAAATGCTGGAAGAAAAAGAAATATTATTGAAATCTCACATTGAAAAAGATGAGACTGATAAAAATAAATTAAAGCTATTAGAAGAAGAAGTCAATGCACTGAAACAAGACATTGTGACTAAAAACACAGCAGTAGAAGAAAAGGAGTTGCAACTCAAAAAAATTAACGAAACATTACAAACAGGAACCAGCGAAACACAAGAAACTATTAAACGACTTCAAGATGAAAATTCACAATTAAATGAAAAATATAAAACAGAGATGGAATCTCTAAACAGTTTAGCTAAATCCTTACAAACGCAGCTTGCTGAAAAAGAAAAAGAGCTTGAAGACTTACAAAAGACAAGACAGAAGGTTGCTGAATTAGAGCAGCAGGTTGCTAAGTCAGAGAAAGATATTAAGCAGTTGACCAACATCAATGAAGGACAAAGAACGAATTACGAGGAATTAAACAAGCAATTACAAGCTCAATTCGACGAATACAAACGGGAAAGCAAGCGCATCAAACACGATTATAAGGCTAAATTGAATGATTACGAAAAAGAACTAGAAGAATCCAAAGAAAAAATTAAATGTGAAGGTACAAAGCAATCGGAACTGCAACAAAAGTTAAATGAAGCTGAGAAACAAATAATAGAATTATCCCAAAAGTTAGAATTAGTAGCAGTTAAGCAAACTTCAGAAGTTGATAAAGAAAGTAAGTTAGAGAAACTAACATTAGAGCTTCAAGCTACGAGGAAATCGAGTGCGGAAGCTTTGGCAAACAGCGAATTGATAGTAAATAATCTAAGAACAGAAATCGACCGCAAAATTAAAGACTTAAAGCAAAGAGATGAACTAGTGACAAAGTTACAAGAAGACATTAAGGTAAGCAAATTAAATTAGAGTTCAATTGAAATGTATGTAATTCCCTCTCTATCAGATAATATAATACTAAATATGATGTGAGCTTGCAAAGTTATTACTAATAACGGAATATTTCATAGCCATATCGTTTTAACATTATTCTTATTTCCAGAATCATAAAGCCAAAGCGGAAATAACAGAAAGAGAAAAAGTTTTGTTGCAAAAGGAAATAGCCGCCAAAGGGAGTGAAGTTAGAGACAAAAATGATAACAACGCTATGGGTGTGTTGGGGCAAGGTGATAATCCGTCCCAACAGTAAGTAACCACATCAATTCAACTCCTCAAGTATTTTAATTATCAATCATACAATATTACATCATCTGGGATATCCGGGGTATAAAATAACAAAATTGGATCAATAGTGAACTTAAAATGCCTTGAATGTTAAGGTACAATATTCATCGCATGAGTTTCATCACTTCGAATAACTAGAGTGTGACAAGCCTGATAATAAGTTTGCTAAAATAGTGACAACACCCCTGTTGAGCTTGTCTCTCCAATAAATTTTGAACCTTTTTGATTTTCAGTTATTGCGGAAATCATGTTGTAGCAAGTTACGTGATGAATTAATGAACATACACTTAATGTTTCCAGGAGCATAGAAGATAAAGAAATTCTAGACGGGCAAGTGAGCTTCCTGAACTCTGTGATAGTAGACATGCAGCGCAAGAACGAGCAGCTGATGGCGCGCGTGCAGGCGCTGGAGGGCGGCGGCCTAATCAGTGACTCCCCACTCTTGTAAGTGTCTCATAGAATCTATTCAAAGTCAAAGTCAAATAAACTTAATTATTAAGTACTTTTGAATCGTCTATATTTTCCTACCACCCGTTCCAGACTTTTTTTTAAATCTCCATGGTTATTAATGTTATTAGAATAAACTATATCGGGATTTACACCATGTACCTGATCATGGCGCATGCAACTGCGCCGAAATATCGGGAGTCTCAAAAATAAACAGGTACATTGTGTAAATACCGATATACACTCGCGAGCAAAAGTATGGAATCATAGGCCTATTTTCATACAAACGAGGTAACTTTGAACCTTTGGTTCTCCGCCCAGGATTAAACGGGGTGTGATCTGAAAGAATGAATGGAGGAGGCTCAGATCGCTGAAGAAACCCAACGGATTAGATGAGTCGCTCAGAGTTGTAAAAAAAACCGGGGGATTCGAACCGGGCCCGTGTCGGTTTTTTAACACAGATCAAAAAAGCTCGCGGTAAACGTTTGCGTCGTATTTACACGTTGGCGCGTATTCAGTGTCGCTCATGAACTTGCGCCATACGGGTGTATTTTATTTTATAATCCACCATTTTCTCTGCCGAACTTTTCGCTTCCTTTGTTTTGTTTTAATTTTAAATATGTCCAGCTAAACGCAATATCGGACACAACTTAAATGTCTACGTCTGCCATGTATTGCACAGCTTGGCTATCTGGAACATTCTAACGCACTCGCAAGCGTGTAAATGGTATCCAAGCATTTGTTAAAGTTTGACCCGGCTTGGATCTTGTGGACTCCAAGCATTTGTTAAAGTTTGACCAGGCTTGGATCTTGTGGACGCTTGCCTTGGCAAGCGCGTGTAAATCGGGCATAACATCGCATTTGCACCAAACCATACTAAAATGTAATGTTTTATTCAGCAACGGGCGTAAGCCGCGTGCAGTGGCGCCGCGGTTGTTCTGCGACATCTGCGATGTGTTCGACGCGCACGACACGGAGGAGTGCCCGCGCCAGGCGGCCGGCGAGCCCGCGCCCGCCCTGCGCCGCGCGCCGCCCCCGCCCCGCCCCTACTGCGACCTCTGTGAAGGTACTACCATATACTACCACATATATTGTCCCCTATTTGTATTTGAGTTCGACGCGCACGGCGGCGACGGCTGGCCCGAGCCCGTGCCGTGACATACAATACAATAAACAACACAACAATACAATACAAAGATCCATGCCTTAGTACCAATTGGTGTAGGCAGCATAGATCACTTCTTCTTTGCGTGTCGACTCGGTATAATTATATTTGTGACGACCAGAGGTGGAATTGCGTAAGGTAATCGTATTCATTTGACAGTTCATATCGTATTCCATCGGCTGCAATTTGTATGGGATGACATATATTATGATACAATATGAACTGCCAAATGAATACGATTGACTTTACGCAATCGCCTAGCTGAACTCAGCCACTGATATAGCATAATCAATGGCCTTATAAAGATCCACGCGTGTGTAGGTGTTGGGACACGCAGGGCATGACAGAAGATGTGCCATTGTATGGAGGGAAATACCACACAGACATGCGCTCTCCGAGCTGTGTATTTATATAGTAATGCATATTTTAACCTTAATAAACTAAGCACAATATATTTATAACTGCACTGACCGTGATTTGAAGATAACTTCAAACTATTATCGTTAGTACTATTATATATTCTGTGCTATTATGACCAAAATTTACCGAAATACGGAGGTTCAAACTCCCTCGTAACGTAACAACTTGTTTTGTTGTCAACTTTGGCATTAAGTTTTGATGATTTTAGCGATGTTGCCACAAATAAAAAGTTACCAGAGTAAGAAAAATGATACCAACAAGTTATTAAAGTTGCGGGTTTTTTACTGGGGATACCGAGTTTGCCATAAAAAACCTTAAAACTTATCCCAAGATTTTTCTCTATTCCCCCCGTCAGTTCTATTCACCCCGTTTGACGGTATGGATAACACGAGTAGTGTACATGATTTGATCTTGATTTCGTTTTTTCTTTTTGTTTCAGTATTCGGGCACACTACAGAGAACTGTGATGAAGAAGAAACATTTTAATTATTTGTAACTAATTCATTCAGCATTTTAATGCGCACGAGCATCTGCTTCTAACGTGATATTCATGTGAAATTGTTGAAACAGCGACCATTCGAAAAATTGCAAGCTGTCGCTTTCATGATTTCAAAGTAATTACAAGCAGTTTGAGATGCTGAATGATTTAGGCCTAAAAAATTTCTACTCGTACCTCTTTATGGTATCACAAAATAAGTTTAAATCAATGCATAAGCAAATCGTTTGGAGTATATAATAAAAAGCTTCGACCTCTTTGTATAGTCAACTTTAATGTTGACACAAAAAATTCTCAATGACTTAAAAACTTCAGGATATTGATATTATCTAGGTAATTTTATGATTAACATTATATTTCAATAACAGTGCATTTGACTGGACATGTGGTGCTCCAAACCATTAGTTCTATGTGTACAGGACTGTACTTTACATGTTACCGTTGTTGTTGTTTCTTGTTTTACCTAGGGTATTATTTATTACTTGTTTGCACTAAAATGAGCATGATTTTAAGCTAGTTTAATACTTTAGAAAATGTTTGTAAATAAGAATTAATGATCTTTTTATATTAAATTAATAAATGCATGTTTTATTTTTATAGTGATCTGGTGAATGGTAGGTATTTTGATTTTTCATTTGCATTATCTGGATATAATGCACATTGAGAAATTTTATTATATTACCTATTGCACAAATTGATCAATCCATCACAATCATGTTTTAATGTTAAGTACTGTCTGTACTTTCAACTTTTACTTTGATGCGATAAAAAGAACACCAAATTATAATCTTTTATAAGTAATAAATTAATATTATTGAAAAAAAATGTTTTTTTTCTTCTTTTCATCATTCATGCTCTGAAAAGTAGGCAGGTAAGTAGGTAAAGTCACTATTATGTATTCTGTGGTAAAGTGCTGGTTCTTAGGCTGGCCACATATAGACAGAATTCCGTACAAACGTAATTCCAAACGCAGCTAATCCATACAAATCTATGGACCTAACACACACATGCGAGATTTTTCTGTAAGGAATTTTCCCCTTCGGGGCCGTGTCACCCTCTCGGTGTCTCGCGTAGGGGAGACAAAGGGATGTTGCTAGTGGCCGTAGCTCCCCTGAACTGGGGAGATAAAGCCCCTCCATTTATTCCATAATTTTATGGAGGTTTTATCTCCCCCTCATGTTTGAAAATGACAGGCCAGTGAACTACGTAATGAGTTTCAAGCACTCATTCCTTGTGGTTAGACCTTCGATTATCATCAATTAACACACAATGATAAGCGAAATATTCGAAATTACACTTCTCCAATCTTCCATTGAAATAAAGTGTTGGTGACACCATTTCACGCCCATTGTGCGAGTGAGAGAGAAATATCGTTTAACAAATGGCTGTCGAACACGAGCGGTTCTCAGATAGGTAGTTTGAGTCTTATTCGACGAAGAAATTTTGAATGGAGTCTCTTTGCTTTTATGTGAGCCTGGCCCTAATTGTTTAGCTTTTCTATATAACGATAAACGATATACCTAAGTGTTGCTTTCTTAATTAGATATAGGCTTTTGTATTATATATTCTGTGCTTTTGTATCATCTGTAAGATTCAGCTATCCAATAAACTGTTGTGCAAAATTACTATGCAATTTCATTGCTTGCACCTCGATGGACCTAGTGACTGGCGGGTAAGTGGTGTGGGTGGTAGGGCCTGTTTGAAAGGTCCCAGATAGCACTATCTTCTGGTTAATTTATAAAAATGGAATTAAAAAAATCTATGTTTATCTGTCAAGAGCGCACATTGGGCCACTAGTCGCGACCACTAGTGGCTCAGTCAAGCCACTAGACGCAGCCACCAATCGCTGCCACTAGTGACTTAGTGGGGTCGAACAATAAAAATACTAGATCATTACTAGTTTTAGGCATGTGGTAAATCTCCTAAATCATATTCAAGCAAAGTCGACATATTCAACATTTCGAATCGGATGTCTATGAATGCCGAAATCTAGTCCACAGCCCGCCGCGCGCCGCCGCCGCCGCCGCCGCCCGGAAGAAGCCGGCTACTGCGGCCGGGTGTGCGCGCGATGCGAGCGACAATCGCGGCAACAAGTAGTAGCGGGCGACTTCCGCAGCTTGTGGCTCGAACGCGGCCACTCGAACGCCCCCGCCGCGCCGATACCATACAAAATGTATGAAAAAAAAACTCGTCCGAAGCTTGTGGTCGCGCTTAGTGGCCGCGACTATTGGCCCAATGTGCGGCAGCTCTAAGGGGTCAATTAAACTCAAAAACCCCTTTTGAGTTGAAAAGTTATCCAGAACCTGTTATTATGGGCCATTATTAATATTAACTGCCTAATAAAAATATATAAAACCTTTAGGGTCTTTATATTCATAGGCTAATAGGCCAGCCAGACACACGCAATAATATTGAACAATATGATTTAATCATCGATGGATTTAATACTGACATAATAACACAAACACGCAATATTATTGTCAATAATATTGCGTGTGTGCGGTTAGCCATAAAAGCTAAATAAATGTACTATAAAATATTTTCATTAATTTTTCTTCATAGGCCGGAGCGGTTTTGCCAATATTTCGCGAAATACGAGAGTAAAACCTGAAAATTTATATACTTATTTGAGAAAATGTTGACGTCTTCGAAGTGCCATAGCTTGGCTCCTATAGAGGCAATAGAGCTGCAATTAGGCTCAAATTGTAGGTAATTTAATACAGTTTATAAGTGTATAAAACATCGTTCGTAAGAAATGCAATGTTATGGCCCTGGAGAGCAGATAGTGAAAAAGTCCAAGTTTTTCTCGATTTTCTCAGCTTCCATAGGTTTTTCGAAGTTGCAAATTTGAATTCACACTACCCTAGTCCCTAACCAAGGGTCTGACATGCTTTGATAGAGCGAGATCGTCTTATTAAGATTCCTATAGGAGGAAATACAGAAGAGTGTCATGTTTTTTCTCTATCACTTTCATGGTCGGGTTATAGGCAGAGATCAACTAAGCAAAACAAACAAGTGGGGTTATACCAAAAGTGCCAGAGCAATTAAAGTTTTTGTGGCTAACTCCCTAATTAATATTGAAGATTTATTATAAATCGAATGTGTAGTGTTTGTGTCTAGCATTCAAAATGGTGGGATGTTCGATATTTGGCTGCAAAAGCAACAATCAAAGGAAAGAAGCGGGCGTTACATTTCATGCGTGAGTACACTGTTTTCTATATTTTGATCACGTATTTCTTTCTCAAATCTCACAGGAACCAAGTTTCTGAGCTAAATCATTAGTTATATCATGAAAAACCTGATAAATAGGAAAAATCTAAAAAATATTTCTAAAAATAACCTCGTAAACATTTGACATGCAAACCGGTAAAATTGCGTACATCTACGTAATAGTAGAAGTCAGCTTAGCTTTGACGTCCACTAAAATCAGTAGGTTTATAATTCGATTTCCGGATGCCTACTATATAGAAAATTTTCCCCAAAAATTACCCCATATTTCAGGGAATTTCAAGCGATTTGATTTTTCCAGATTTCCGACGGAAGATAAAACTCGTGAAAAATGTATAGAAGCAACTGGAAAAAAGAATTGGGTGCCACACACGAATTTGTTCAAAACATTTTGAAATAAATTGTTTCCGAAAAACAGAAAAACTAACGTTAATAAAAAAAGTTCTGTATTCCAACGTTTAATAAAGACTTTACCTGTTTTAATTTAAAGTTTATCTTTTTATTCCATTAACCACACAATCTCATATTAACTACCTGAGCGAACCCCAGCTAGTTTACTCTATGTATACGTATTTTACCGTTAAAGTACGGAATCCTTTAATCTGCAGATTAACTGGTCGAGTCAGTTAAAGTGACAAATTTTTACTAGTAATCTGCACATTAACGGATGCTACACCGTTAAGGGTACTTTTTCTGATCATGGCAACCCCATATTTTGACGTCATAATATATCTATCCCTTACACCCGGTCGCTCGGTAGCGCATCTACCCCTTTTAATATACTATATCTATGTCCCTAACAGATCTATACAACCACAGAATACATAATAGTACAAGATACAACACACCAAAAATGCAGAAATACCTCACACTTTGCGAATTTAATGTCTATTTCCAACGGCCGACCCTTGCGAAAGTTGGGGTTGGTAAACTTTTTCGAAGAGAATTGTTTTATATTTTTTTTGATAGCACAAGTTTGAAGAATAAAGAAAATAATATTATGATTTTTTTATTTTACCTTGTTAACTAAATATATTTTTTTATATTATTATCGCGATAAAATATCAAACATACGGCTGAACACGAAGTTCCTTTGCATTTACTGATTTAAAAATCTGATTGACAGATTTGACAGACAGTGACAAAGAGTAATCATACTTTTGTTTTTTTTGTTTTGAGCAACAACATAGAAAGTCTTTGGAGCAAAGGCATAACCTACGCATACAGCCGTAATAGTGATTTATTGTACTATGCTGTAAATTAAAAATTTAAATTTTTATTTCAATTAAAATGAAGCATTATATAATTCCGCAATTTGTTATTCCTGACTCCAAAGCCAAAAGCTACCAGAAAATATATAATTCACAGCAGTTTTGGAAAAGTTTACCAACCCCACTGCGCCACTGAGCTCGACTTTAATCCATTTTCAATCAAATTATCTTTATAAAAATACATTAGAAGTTTACAGGTAAACTGATTAATAGACACCCAATGAAAAAATAATTAGTATTTAATTTATTAATTCATATTTGATACCACCATCTTGAGAAAACCTTAAAAGCTAAACTTACAAAATTATATAATTATATTTACTAATACATGAACTGTGTCATTATAATTTCCCACACTTTCATTGCTTTGCTGCAGACATTTTGTTATTATTACTTATGAAAATTAATTTCAGTCCAACCCTTCCTTCTTTTCTTTGATAGCTTCCTGAAATATAAAAGAAAAATATAAATAATATATTCATTTTCATTTTTGAATCCTATTTTTGTTTTAAAAAACTGATTATTTACTTGCATTAATTTAATTTAGTTGCATCTGTTTCATAATTAACAACATTACTTTGATATGGGTGAAAGAAAACTATTGAGGCCTGGGGCCTAATGCATCGAACTTCAAAAAGTCTGCCGGGTTTCAAATTAAAACAGATAAATTGAGCCCCAATTGGCCCAAAATGGCGAACCCCAATTCATGATGTCACACAAACATCTTATATCTTCCAAATAACTTCGGCAAATAGTAAAATACTAACGTGGATTCCGCACCGTCCGCGAAAAATGTATTAAGCCTATCAAAAACGATCAGTGCGACTTGGAGCTCTGTTTCATACAATTATTCATCCACGGGTGGTTTTGGTTTGCGTCTGCTTTCGGTCCGCTTCTCACTGATCACGGCCTTACCATTTCCTGTTGAACATATTATCATGCACCGACTGTATTGTCTCTTACAACTGGCCTACATGAAAAATTAACAACAAAGAACTTACTTTAAATCTCTCCTCAAATAGTGATAGTTCAGATGTTAGATCTGTAATAGCATTCATGAACGCCTCTTGCGGGGTGTAATCTGATGTTGTTTGGATGCGCAAGACAAACTTGTGTTCCAGAGGATGTGGCACCTTGTACCCCGCAAACAGAACCTTGGGGTCTTTTAATAGTTGACTGAAATTAAAATACCTATGTCAAGTCAAATAAAGAACAAAATACTGGATATAAAAGTAGGTATAATCCGCGCGCGATGAGAATGGTATAATACCTTTTGCGCGGCGCTGTACACTACTGCTTTACAGTCATTTTCAATTCACTTTGACAAGGTCCCTTACCATTCTCATCGCGCGCGGATTATATGACATTATAAGAGCACATGGACTGGATTTTTTCATCATCAAGGGATTGTCTCACCACTACTTCAAACCGGAATCATGCCTGGATACCTCATCGGATCACACTCCTGTGTTGCTAACAGCCAGCACCATGGTTATTGAAGTCGAAAGACCACCTCAACTCTCCAATAATAAGACCGACTGGTATTCATTTCGTGAATATGTCAACGATAACATAAACATGAAAATGTCTCTAAAATCCCCGGAAGAAATAGAGGAAGCGACAAAACATATCACTATGTTGATCCAGGAAGCTTGTTGGAAGACTACTCCTACCATAGTACAAAAACCTTATAGCGCTAACATACCACTAGAAATAAGACAAAAAGTACTAGAAAAGAGAAGGACTCGGCGCGTATGGCAACAGAGTAGGCACAGTGACGATAGGCGAAAACTCAACAGAGAGACAGATGAACTGAGAACACTACTTAAAGACTGGCACGACACTACACTCGAAGCAAAGTTGGAATCACTTGCCCCTAATGGATCAACTAGCCATTCCTTATGGAAGTTTACCAAGACATTAAACGGACCCCAGGAATGTAAACCTCCCTTAAGGAAAAGTGATAATGGCTGGGCTAAAAGTGCAACAGAAAAAGCAAGTTTGTTTGCCAACCATCTGGCCAATGTTTTCTCACCTAACGCTACAAACGACCAGGAATCGAACATATATGTGAAAAATACTCTGAATCAACCTTACCAGATGTCGGTACCACCCAAACCAGTAACAGTTAAAGAGGTGTGGTCGACAATTAAAGACTTAAACGATCGGAAGGCTCCTGGTTTCGACCTTATTACAAAAGAAATATTAACAAAATTGCCCAGGAGAGCTGTTGTATTCCTTACCACTCTATATAATGGCATATTTAGAACGCAACATTTTCCTACTATGTGGAAGGTATCCCAAATTATTATGATTCCAAAGCCCGGCAAGCCACCAAATGAAGTCCCATCTTACAGACCCATCAGCCTCTTACCAATTCTGTCAAAAGTATGTGAAAGAATCATTCTGAAGAGAATACTTCCCATTCTTAAGGAAAACAGAACAATACCGGACCACCAATTTGGTTTTAGACAAAATCACTCAACTGTGGAACAAGTGCATCGAGTAACAGAAGAGATCAGAAAAGCACTTGAGAATAAGGAATATTGCTCATCAGCATTCCTGGACGTTCAACAGGCATTTGATAAAGTGTGGCATGAAGGCCTACTATGTAAAATAAAAAACTGCCTCCCTCATAGCTATCATCTTCTCATGCAATCGTACTTAGATGGCAGAATATCTCAGGTGAAAGAATCGGGAGAAACCTCCGAATTCTTCGAAATTAAAGCAGGTGTACCACAGGGCTCTGTATTGGGTCCAGTGTTATACACGATATTTACTGCGGACTTGCCAACCATAGCAGGTGTAACTACAGCAACATTTGCCGATGACACGGCTATATTAGCCAGCAATAAATGCTCGATTGCGGCGTCTAATACTCTCCAAGAAGGGCTAAACGAAATAAGTACCTGGCTGAAAAAATGGAAGATCAGAGCAAGTGTCACTAAGTCTGTACACATAACCTTCGCCCTTAGAAAAGGAGATTGTCCACCTGTTTACTTAGAAGACAACATATTACCCCACAAGGAGAACGTGAAATATCTCGGATTACATCTCGATCGCAGGCTGACATGGAAGAATCACATAAAAGCGAAACGGGAAGAAATCAACTTGAAATACAGAAACATGCTTTGGTTGCTCGGACGAAACAGTAAACTCTCTGTAGATAACAAATTATTAATATATAAAGCCTTGCTTAAGCCAATATGGATGTATGGCATTCAACTGTGGGGTAGCGCGAGTAACTCCAACATTTCTATAATACAAAGACTACAGAATGTTATCTTGCGAACTATATCCAATGTGCCCTGGTTCATAACAAACAACGAGATCCACGAAAACCTACAAATGAGTACAGTAAAGGAAGAAATCCGCGCTACATCTACAAAATACCAAAAACGTCTTGCTCAACATCCTAACGAGCTAGCGGTCGCACTGACAAAGCAATCTTACTGTAACAGGCTTAAAAGGCATAATATCTTGTCACTGCCGGAGCGGATATAGCTCCGTATTACATGGAGAGTAGTGCTTTCAATGGAAGGCACACTCGTCGCAATCACTAAGGACGGACAACGCATTCACTGAAAGTGGCTGACTGATTGTGAATTAACCAACAAAACAAAAAAAAAAAAAAAAAAATAAGAGCACATAGAGAAATAGACAGAAGAATAAACATAACATGGAAAAAATTCTGGTCCCAAAAAGAAATCTTAAAAGGCGATTACAACATACAAATGAAGAAAACAGTGATAGAAACGTGTCTTTTGCCATGCCTGCTATATGGGTGTCAAACATGGATATTTACAAACCGCACTAAAGCAAAAATTAGAACATGTCAACGTTCCATGGAAAGAAGCGTTCTAAAACTAAGAAAAATCCAAAAAGTACGAAGTGAACTAATAAGACAGAAAACAAAACTAACAGATGCTTTACAATTTGCCTTAACCCTTAAATGGAAATGGGCGGGACACATTTCGAGGTACACAGACAACAGATGGACATATAAGACAACAGTATGGAAGGGACCAGCGGGAAAAAGAAATGTTGGTCGACCCAAACAATGTTGGTCTGATGACATTATCCAGATCGCAGGAAAAGACTGGATACAGTCTGCAAAAAAAAGGGAAGAATGGATGCTAATGGAGGAGGCTTACACCCAAGAAGGGATCCTTAGCGCAGAGAATGAATAAATATTATTGTAACCATTGTAACCACAAACACATTTGCTATGGAATATATATAAGCTTAATAATAATAATAATAATAAGAGCACATTTAAAATTGTTCTTTACATACTTTAAATTCATCAACGCCCGAGCAGTTGAACAATAGAATATCTATTGTGTCTCATTTTCCGGGCGTTGACGAGTTAATGCTTAGAAGGAAAGCAATGTAAATCTGTAGCAAAATATTAAGCAAGCTATGTACTATTATTATTATTAATAATAAGGTATGTGCTAAGGCAGGTCAACAAATCAATATTGGAGAGCAAGTTTTGGCTCTATTTATAGAATTATATATTAGTAAACCCAATACCCATCAAGTTTATAGTCAGTTCACTACATGAAAGTGAATGAGGATGTTGTTTATGGTTACAAGTTACAGCCTCTTTATGGACAATCCAGTAGAAATAACACATAATAAAAATACAGCATTTACTTGCTTTCATTTGATCATCTAACCTGCGGTAGGTACACTGTCAAGTCAAAATAGGTACCTAGATAGGTAAGGTAGGTATAATATTTTGTACTTGTACTTACTGCCTGATCATATTGCCTAACGTGTGATCTTCTTTATTAACGGTAAATATTGCTGCATTAGTGACTTTTGTATCCTCCTCTTTTTGAACCCTGTATACATAAAATAATCTATGTAATTAGTAAATAAAAAAATTAGCAAGCGTAAATGACGGACGTAAACTACTTACTTCTTTTCTCCGTCGTACAAAAGAAATGATTCGAACGTGGGAGGTGCATTCATTTTCGTCTAGGTAGGTATATAATTATTTACCTAACGAAGAATTTTATAATTTTATTTCAAAATATTGTAATGCAATTTTTTTTGTAAAAACACGCTTTTTTAATTTTTTTTTGCTTGCTTTCTTTACTTGGGCCTCTAGTATAATAATGTACTCTATGCCTTGGGCCGCGTTCCGAATCACGCCGACAGGGTTGCGTTCAGAACGTTTGAGCGCCGGTTGTTTGGTTGTTTTTTAAGGCCTTACACAGACGGAATCCCGTTACGGAATTCCGAACGGAATTTCGATAATGTATGAAGATTCCGTACGGAAAAATCCCGTCTGTGTGTGGTAGTCCATAGATTTGTATGGATTAGCTGCGTTCGGAATCACGTATGTACGGAATTCCGTAACGTGATTCCGTCTGTGTGTAGCCGGCCTAACTCGCTCTAAGGTTTGAAACGACCAAGAACTTTAAATGTCAATGTCAATACAAATTCTTCATTTTCCATTTGGAATACGAATAATTTAAACTTTTCTTTATACTAAGGGCTGATTTTTCAATGCCTAGATAAAATTTATTCGCTTGATAACGTATTAAACCGCCAAATTGAAAATGTTTGTCATTCGCTTATCTGTCAAATGTTTTAAATGCCATTTATTTTATTTGGTTAATTATTTAACTGACTGATATCTGTTATCTGAGGATTGAAAAATCAGCCCTAAATCAAATAAAGTCCGTTTTTTGAGGATCTACCATGATTATTTTAAAAATTAGACATGAAAACATCAAAAATACAAAATAATGTCAAATGACATTGACATTTTTTCTATAGACAAACGTCAGAGCGTTTTACAACCATCTCTGACGTTTGTCTATAGAAAAAATGTCAATGTCATTATTGACATTATTTTGTATTTTGGTGTTTTTGAGTCTAATTCTGAAAATAACGAAAATAATCATGGTAGATCCTCAAAAGACGGATTTTATTTGATTTAGAATAAAGAAAAGTTTAGATTACTCGTACTACAAATATGAAACAATTTGCAGATAATTAAAATAGCCACCGAACTGAACGGGACAAAATGGCGCCAAAAACTCTCGAAACTATACTGAGACTGAGGCACTGAATTATTTAACACTTACTGGGGCCTTACTATGAGCTGAGCAGGGCTTATATTGAAATGTCTTACTTTTTCGTACTATGACCTCAACGGTTAGTATGAAAGCAGGCCTTAAGCAGTCCTGTTTACGGCCTGCTTTTGAACTGAACGGTTTCTCATTTGCTGATGGTAAGCCCCCTGGAGAAAAATTACTCCCTGAAGAGGAGTAGATTGCCATAACAAAAATAAGAAGAAGAAGACTGGGGGTTTTTGGCGCCATTTCGTCGAGTTCAGTTCCGTGGCTTTTTTAATTATTTGCAAATTGTTTATAGTGGATATTGTGTCTTAAAATCGGTGCAGTTTTATGGTACAAGTGTCTACGCAAACGTCAAGTCAGATTTCCAACTTTTTTTTTGTGGCCCAGCTGTAGTCCGGCACATGTCAACACGAGTTTTCTGTGAAAATTTGGGCTGCAATGTTAAACGGTGTTCACGGAAAACTCTTGTTGACACAAACTAATCCGCAGCACTATTATGTATTCTGTGTCCACAGGCTGATTTTTTAACTAGTATATTTATCTGTGGCTAGCGACCGGTCTCATTTGACAGATGAATGTGATACATTGCTACTTCTTTTTTGGGTAAAAAAATAATTCCATAGCAAAGTAGCAATGTATCACATTCATCTGTGAACTGAAACCGGTCGCTAGGTGGTTTTTAATTAAGATTATCATCACTATCTGACTAGCTGCAGGCGTACGCGTCCGCCCCGTGATGGGGTCCCTTTGTTCAACAATAGCATCGATCGATCGGAACTAGTAGAGCAATGTTGTTTTTTAGAACAACTCAAAAACTAGTACCTAATACAATGCAAATTAAACATAGGTACCTGACCTTGTTCCAATGATAAAAATAACTGAAAAAAACGTGTCCTACATCTTGGCATGGACCACTTTGAAAACCGCAATTCTGACTACATGGAAAATTTCTCCCCAATTAGTCCCAACTAAGTAGTCCTACTTTTTCGGAATTAGTCCCAAAAAGGACTGAAAGATATAAGCGATTTAAATGGTCCATGCCAAAGCAAACCTTCATTTTGGCAGGGACAGGCTATATCTAGTGAACCTAAACACCTAGCCAGGATCTGATTATTCAAAAAAAATCTCCCTTTTTTATGGATCCCGGAATGCCTAGAATCAAAACGAAATGAAGCGCCGTTCAAAAAATATAAAGGAATGATTTGGTCCCTGCCAAAATCAACCTACATCTTGGCGAGGACTTTTGAACCAGGTCGCCTAGAGAAAATCTGATTATTGGAAACGATTCGTGTAAATTAGTCCCAATTAGTCCTAAAGCCACAAAATTAGTCCCCCTTAGGTTTAGGAGAAATTCCGTTTTTTATATAAGTACAGTCACGTACAAAAGCGTACAGTAAAAATTAATTACATAAAACTATTCCGTTCCGTAATGCGCAGTGTTCCGATTGTAAAACATTAAGCACGAACTTTCGTAGATTGAGAAACAGTATCTGTGAACATAAGTTTTACAATCGGAACACTGCGCATTGCGGAACGGAATAAAGTTTTAGGCCCATATTACACTATCATGTCATGTATATCATCCGAGATATATGTTTACTATCTTCGTCGGAGATAGCATCCGATAAATATATATGATAGTGTAATATGCTCATGCCCCCCTAGCATGACCATCGAAACGCGATAATATGATATAGAGCTCAATCACGTTTAACTGCCATAAAACAATGGAATTTGACAGTCGAGTGTCGACAAAACGATATATATCGTGTATTGTCGGTCATGCTAGGGGGGCAGCCCTTCCTCCCTCCAGTTAAACGTGATAAATCACTAGGTACCATATCACGTTTCGGTGGTCATGCTAGGCTAAGAGGGAGGGATTGTAAGGGCGTTTTCCTACGAACAAACAATGACACGACACGATTGTCAACAGTGTTGCCAGAACGTACCAAAAAGTACAGTTGTCAGCACTATAGCAATATAACTTTAAAATTCAATTTTATACATGACCATTTCATACTTCTTTTGAAATTATTTTGTACGCGACTGTACATGTTTTTAATATAGTCCAGGAGCCCGGGATCAAAATACCTCTAAGAAATAATTTTCATTTCATGACTTAAAAATTAAGGTTTTGAGCTTCGAAAATGCATAAAAGTTACGTATTACTTTACGTTATACTTTTGTTTTACATTATACGTTAATAACACTTCATTATTTTAACACAAACACGCAAAAATAAAACAAGTTACAAACATCGTCACTAAATAGGAAGTCGGCTCCTGTTAGAGATGGGCGGTGGGTAAATACCCAATTTGGGTATATACCGGGTATTTACCGGGTAAATACCCAAAAGCATGGGTAAAAACAATAAGCACGATGTGGTTTAGTAGTATTTTTTCTTTTCGTCTTTCTTTTTATTCATTTAAGTTTAGTTTTATGTTTAGGTACAAAAAATATATATTATTTTGATTATTGATTAAACTAGAGAGATGATTTTCATTTCCGACTATTTGGTTAGTTGTGTTCTATAACAAAAATAAATTAAAAAATAATAATTTAGTTTGTTACATTATGAATTGAATTACTTTACTACATAATTACAAAAAATGGATATTGTACTGGTAGTTACGAACAGTCATAAATAATTATAGCGGTATTGTTGTTAATCAGTCTTTTCAAAATATGCCCTACTCTAACCGCTCGGTTGCCCCGGGCGCCAGTCGTAATCACTCGAGCATTGCCCGTCAATTTTCCACCCTTGCCGGCCCCTCGCCACCGGGCAACTCGATTCCCGTTAAAGCGTTCATTGCGACTTAACTCGATATGTTACACTATCAAGTGTTGTGTTTTTATAAGTAGGAATACAGCTATAGAATGCAGTCAGTGGGGCCGGAAATTGATAAAATTGTGCGCATCGGGATGAAAGATGATGAATTTTTACCATGCTTAGGGGACACCACTGTGATTATTTTTAGGTGTGGAGGCTATCTGGATTTGACCCCTAACGTACTTTAGAGGTCAAATTCGATATAGAGGACGTTTTATTCCGTATTATTCCGTTTTATGTCTTTTTACGAAGCTAATACCCTTCCTATTTAGCTGAAAACTGACATATGAAAACACATCTACACATCACCCCCTTTCCAATGACACCTCAATCATCAAAATCGGTTCAGTAGTTTAGGCAGCAAAAGTGATTTTTTACATTTGAGAGATATTCAAATGAGTACTGAATTGTACTGATTACTGGTTGCTGAAAGAAAAAAGTACAAATATCGGAATAAAAAAATATGATTAGAAAGCCACATTAATACAGATTTAAAAAATATAAGTTTAATTGGAACAGTTTGATAAAAAAACGCGTTTAAAAATATTATACACAGTGCGGTAATTACATAAAAAATTGAAAAAATGCGTTCTGTTAAAGGCCGGTGCAGTTATCTCTGTGATACCAGCACCAAATTTTTATATGTTGTTTAACATTTTGTTTTCTCTTAAAAACCGTCGGGAATCCACCTGTGAAGTGCCTTGTTCCAGAGACATAACGTCATCAAAATGGCGACGAACGTATTTTGAAAAAAAATTGATAATTATAATTCTATGAATCCTATATACATGTATGGGGCACTATGGGGTGTCAGATTAAAGGTAATTAAGTGTTCTATAATGTTATAATACAAAACATAAGCTGAGTAGTACAGTTACGAAAATATATTAAACTATATGGAAATTCAATCTTTAAAAACTCCCCATTTTTTATTTTATTTTAAAATACCGTAAATATTAAACTGATAATTTTAGTGCAAACAAAATATATGTTGATAAATTCCATTTAATGCAGATTTAAAAAAATTTTTTTTTTAATAACCTTTACAAACAATAAATAGTTTTTTTTTTTAAATAATATCTTTTTATTTCAAAATTTCTTATAAGTAAATTAAGTAGGCTTTACAAAAGTATAGGACCAAGTAACTTGAAAAACACTTCATTAATATAGTTTTTTTTGAAGAAACTGAAAAAAATGGTAAGTTTTTCGAGCAGCACAGGGTTGCAGAGCTGCATACTTCGGTATGAACTACTTTCAAGGGGCATAACAACATTTATACAATCGTGTTACCTGTGCGATTTTTGCCTTTTTGTGTTGATTTTGAGTGGCCTTTTTTGGTTTTTCAAATAATTTACAAATATATCGTACTTCTTAGTTTTCGTTTTTTTTAATTTTCTTTAAAACAATAACATTAAAGTATTATAATATTTATAGTATATTTGGAAACAGCTATTTATTAGCTTTCATTGGATAGCCATATTGTTATTCTTTAATACAAAAAACCTTTTATAAAGGAAATAGACGGCGCGCGACGTTTACATTTTTTTTCGCTATTTATTGTTTGTAAAGGTACTTGAAAATAATATTTTTCAAATCTGCATTAAATTGAATTTATCAACATATTTTTTGTTTGCACTAAAATTATCAGTTTATTATTTACGGTAATTTAAAATAAAATAAAAAATTAAAGTTTTTAAAAATTTAATTTCCATATTATAATTTAATATATTTTCGTAACTATACTACTCAGCCTATGTTTTGTATTATAACATTATAGAACACTTTATTCCCTTTAATCTGACACTGGATTCATAGAATCATAATTATCAGGTTTTTTTTCAAAATGCGTCCGTCGCCATTTTGATGACGTCATATTTCCGGAACAAAACACTTCACAGGCGGTCTCCCGACGGTTTTTAAGAGAAAATAAAATGTTAAACAACATATACAAATTTAGTGCTGGTATCACAGAGATAACTGTAACGGCCTTTAATAAAACGCATTTTTAAGATTTTTTTATGTATTGCCGCGCTGTGTATAATATTTATAACCGACTTCCAAAAAAGGAGGAGGTTCTATGTTCGTCTGTATATTTGTTTTTTTTTTGTGTATGTCCACCGATTACTCGAGACGGCTCGACCGATTGAAATTATTCAAACGTTATTACATTAGGTACATCCCAAGTTGGTCCCATTTTTTAAAATTTGGAAATCGGCTCAGTACTTTTCAAGTAATTTTGAAAAAAGCACGAAAATAGTATGACTTTGTGTGAATTACCTCGAAAATTGGTCGTATTACTTCTTTGTTTATGAACTGAATAAGATAATTATTTTTTTGTTGGAAGAGGGATATCTTAAGTGTAGTTTTTTAACCGACTTAAAAAAGGAGGTTCTCAGTTTGACCCGTATTTAAGTATGTTTCTCCGCGATTATCTTACGTTTGGCTGAGCCGATTTTTTTACATATATAATATACCTTACCTACAAGGTGTACAAGGTGTACCTACACTAAAAATAAAAAAATAACAAATTGTTTAAAAGAAAACAAAAAACCGACTTCAAAAACCTACCTCTAAAAAGCAAGAAATAATATTCGTTATAATAAAAATACGTCTATTGAAGTCGGGTGGGGCTTTTAGAATAAAAAAAAAGGAATTTGTACTCCAGCCCCACCCGACTTCAATAGACGTATTTTTATTATTACGAATATTATTTCTTGCTTTTTAGAAGTAGGTTTTTTGAAGTCGGTTTTTTGTTTTCTTTTTTAAACGTATTTTTTATGACACTGTTCCAATTAAACTTATATTTTTTTAAATCTGTATTATTGTGGCTTTCTAATCATATTTTTTTAAAGCCGATATCTGTACTCGTCTCAAATTTATCGTAACTGGAAAATATTGGCGCATGATGTGGCTGTCTATAATTAGAGTTGCATGAACCAAAAACTAGTATTGTAACTGTATTGTATTGTAATCTTGTTAACTCTGTTGATGGTCCAAATAAATAAAATAAAAATAAAATAAATAAAATAAATTTTTTTGTTAATATCATTTTCGATTTTTGGGGTTCGGAATTACGGTTATTTATTTTATAGTATGTAAAGGTTTGTTTTTTATTTCAGAAATCTATTGGCCGTCTTTTATTTATCCGAAAATGATACCACACTTGCCCTAGTAGCTGTAAATTTGCAGTTATTACGACAAACATCATGCGCGTCGAAATGATAGGTCCGTGATGAACAATTTGACCTCTATAATCTGTTAGGGGTCAAATCCAGCTTGCATCCACATCTTAAAATGATCACTGTAGTGTAACTTACGAATGGTAAAAGAATCACGCTTTCATCACAATGTGCACAATTTTAATGAAAATAAGCGATTTCCGGCTCCACTACGTCTTTTGTTTCTCAAAACGCGATTCCGGTAAAGTATTACGACGAGGTAAACATTGAGATGGCGCGTTTGAGAGCGCACTTTTATTAAAAAATTCGTACCATAAATTAAAGCGATGACCTATGGTTTTTTATTTTAAAGTACGTCAATAAGATAATAAAGATTATGTTAAAAAATAAAAACATACACTTGTCTAACAAAATACTAAAATCACTCAAAACACAGAAAACACAATACACTTTTCGACAGACCACCACGTTCAATACGAATTGTAATTTTTTTTTCTCTCAGAGACTTAATGCTTGTTTATGGATTGTACAGCTAGCAAATTTCACAGAATAACGAGACAAACGTTCAGAAATGTCCCTAAGAGTAAAAGAGATAAGTATAATTCAATAAATCGAGGCCTCTCTCGCGCGCTAGCCCATGTCAACCAGTAGTTGACACGGGCATTTCAGGTAGGTACTCAAACTCGTGTCAACTACTGGTTGACATGGGCAAACTAATCGCATTACAGAGTAAAAAAGTCGTTGGACCTGTTTTTAGCAAAAATGCCAGATGCTCTACACCTCTATGACAGATCAAGCAACATTTAAATAGTATAAGAGACTAATAAGAGACTTAAAAAATAGTTGGAAAGTAAATACCCACCCTTTGGGTATTTACCTGGGTAAATACCTTGATTTTGGGTACGTTGGGTATTTACCCGGTATTTACCGGGTAGAATCCCATCTCTAGCTCCTGTACTATAAAAACCAAACTTTAATTCCGATTATCTCCTAAACTAAAGGGGGACTAATTTTGTGGCTTTGGGACTAATTTACACGAATCGTTTCCAATAATCAGATTTTCTCTAGGTGACCTGGTTCAAAAGTCCTCGCCAAGATGTAGGTTGATTTTGGCAGGGACCAAATCATTCCTTTATATTTTTTGAACGGCGCTTCATTTCGTTTTGATTCTAGGCATTGCGGTTAAAGGGTTAGACGAAAGATGAAATTCTTGTAATTTGGCGAACTACTCGCCCGGAAAGACTGTATAAACAGTCTGTCCAATTGAGTTTAAATCTTATTGCATTAGACACAATGTCCAAAATCGACTGAGAATCTTTAACATGTTGTGGTACCTACCTAACTCAAGGTGGTGCTAACTGTACTTATAGGTACCTATAAAAAATATAAACACATTTACAGCAGAAAACACCGTTTATTTTATAATTATGAGAGAATTTCAGATTGATAACCTACATACAGAATATAACTATAAAACCAATCTAACTTGAATTTTACATGTTTGTGTCCAGAACCTCTGTTTAATTTGATATAATAATACTTTAATGTAATAGTGATTGTTTTATTTCCAGTGTTCCTTTACAAGAAGATTACAAGACCATTTATTATAAAGAGGGATACATTTTTATATATCTGAAATACTTATTTAAATACAAGAAACCTTTTATAGAATGATAGAACCATACTAAACTAGGTATTTCAACAATATCGTCTTAATTAAATAAAGAATTATTTCGTAAAGTAACATGATTAATTAAAACAATGGACATATAATTAATATTATGTATGTTGTTCACATCATTCAACGCCAAGCAACATCAAATATTCTCAAAGAACAAAGCACAATTTGAGGATAATGGGGTTGGTAAACTTTTTCGAAGAGAATTGTTTTATATTTTTTTTTGATAGCACAAGTTTGAAGAATAAAGAAAATAATATTATGATTTTTTTATTTAACCTTGTTAACTAAATATATTTTTTTATATTATTATCGCGATAAAATATCAAACATACGGCTGAACACGAAGTTCCTTTGCATTTACTGATTTAAAAAACTGATTGACAGATTTGACAGACAGTGACAAAGAGTAATCATACCTTTGTTTTTTTTGTTTTGAGCAACAACATAGAAAGTCTTTGGAGCAAAAGCATAACCTACGCATACAGCCGTAATAGTGATTTATTGTACTATGCTGTAAATTAAAAATTTTATTTTTTATTTAAATTAAAATGAAGCATTATAAAAATTCCGCAATTTGTTATTCCTGACTCCAAAGCCAAAAGCTACCAGAAAATATATAATTCACAACAGTTTTGGAAAAGTTTACCAACCCCATTATTTCGTTTACAAACATTTAACTACCGAAGTCTAGCGACTCTACGGATAAATTATAAAAGTTGGGAACGAGACTAGCGCCAGTTGGTAGTAACTAGTATGACTAAACTACTACGCGTTCACTTCGTGATTGCCGTCGACGACCGTTATGACGTCACAGCTAACGGTACTGTAGACAAAAAAGTAATCATGTTTTTCAACTGTTTTTCATTTTTTTCTTGTTCAAAGAGTGTCATTAATTTATATAACAAGTTAGGTTCGCCATTATGTAGGAACTTTACTCTTTTAATCATTATAACAACACAAATAACGAACGTAATGATTAAATCAACAGAAACAAAAATTAAGCTTTGCATTGCTAGCCGTACCAGAATGGCGACGCAGGGGGTGCGGTATGACGAAGCGGGCCGGGAGGTAGCGGCAATCATGAAGTGAACGCGTAGTAGTCACACGCAGCCTAATGGAATTTAGAATATTTTTTTTTGCAGAAAACTCGGTAAGTACAGTGTATTTGTTATTAAAATTTATTAACTTTTCCAGTTAACTACTAACAGCGCATCGGTTCTCTATTTTCTATTCTGAGCAAGAGACAGGACTACTTTAGCTATTCTTTATTGCGCTATATAATTACTTAACTATGGCATAAAGCACCTTTTACCAGAAATTCATAGGCAACAGAATTGACAAGGTAGGCCTATCTCTTGCTAAAGTTATGAAATTGGGCCATTAATTGTGATATTATTGAACAATATAGTTTGAAGTGATAAGTACCTACGTTTAAATCACAAAATTGCATCAGATTTTGTAAAAGAGTACGTTAAACTTTGTACTAAAACGGTAGACTAAATTTAAGTTAAGCCTCGCCATTCAAAGGGGAAATGTTGCCAGCCTTCTGGGCACCATGCCTCGTGGGGATGCTCTGGAGGAAGTGTATTATTTGTAAATATTGTATTTAGCATTAAGATTTTTAAATTCGTTTGTATTGTGTGTCATAATAAATGACATTCACGAGATTGCAATTTTGAGGGTAGTTTTCGATTCACAATGGCATGATAGTCTATGGTTAGGTACTTACTACTGTATCAATGTATTTTGATTGAACAATTTATCTGCAAATTGAAGCGTGAACATGGCTTTACCTCGCTTATAGTAAATCGGTCCTTAGTCTAAAATATTAATAGAGAAGGTGTAGGTACACGTCTATGTTTTAGTTAGGAAATGAGTTTGAAAATTTTACAACGATAACACTGCCATCTTATAGGTAGGTAAACCCCAGTCGAAGGCTGTTATAATATGAACTTAATAGCTTGCCAAGTTTTTGTAAAACACTTGCGTTAAATAGAATTGGTTTAACAAGTTCGAGACCAGCAAACTGGTGTCAATATAGTTAAGACTAATTTATTATTCAATAGAACAGCATTATATCTACGTGATGAGATAATATTTTAGATGAGAGAAATGTAAATTTCCGCAACACAAAGTCAATAGTGGGACATCGAGAGAAGTGACAAGTAGGTACACTCACACACAAGAGTCTTAACAAAATTAATTCTGGGCCAGGTACTTAAATACTCAATGATTTTTAGTAAAATTCCATAATATCATAATACATTTTCATTCTTCGTTGTTTTTTTAAATTCACCAAGCATCTACCGAAAGAAAGGTTTATAATTTATATAATTAGCTTGGACTACCAACAGAACTACTTATATAAAACTAATACAAGTCTATAAGTAGGTACATAGGTAGGCATGTATTGTGACGTTAGTGTATATTTTACTTTATGTATATTACTCGTGTACGTTATGTATTGTATTTACCTGATATCAAACATAAGTCTCTTGAATAAGCATTGATGAACAGCACTGTATTATTTTGAATTACGTTTAACACTTACTAACTATCGTCGGTAATGTAATAAAATGCTATAAGAATTGACACATAAGTATATAAACTATACTAATTGTGTACTTATACAAAATTAGCAATCCAATCAACAATATGCAATACTATTGATTATGAAAATATCTATACGTTTTACGATAACATTGAGATTTGTTAGAATGCACGTGCGGTGAGCGCGCCGCGAGCGCGGGCCGTGGCGTCGCGGTCGCCGCTTGAACACGGGAACCTCGCTTATAATATGTACACTAGTAACAGAATAATATAACTGCATTATTATTACTATCGTCTGAATAAAGAGATCATCGAAAGCTGACTAGAAGTTTGTTATACCTAATCTAACACTTTATGTTACAATAACTCGACCAGGAAGAAGTTTGCCGCTAGCCATTTCATGATTTTGGCTTCGAGAACAAACCCCTTCGATGGCGGGTGTTCTGGCGCGTGATCGCGCGTGATTGTGCGAATGTGTGACCAGCGAGGCGCCGCGAGCGCGCTACGGCTGGCCACATTGGTGTCAGGTACGCGGCCTCGCATCGAGGCCCACAATATACTTATGACTAGAATACGATGAGGTAAGATGCAACTAGCTAGAGTCAGCGCTGTCGGCGGCGAGGCTGCGACGGGTTGCGTAGGGACTAGCGCCTGCTCGGAAGACAAGCGACACAATTGACTGGCGAATGGAAACGCGACTGACCTCATTTTATTATGAAGCTACCGAGAGAAAAGGTATCACCTAATTTCTCTACTGTTACGAAGGCAACTAGATGAAATCCTACATTTAAGGATAAAAATCTAATTACGCTATAAATGTTAAAATTAACATTGCTTCTTACGATCGCATCTGCGTTTTGGAATAAAGAATGTGCACGAGAGACCGGGCAGCGCACGGGTACTTAGTGCCGTTGTACTCACTTTCGTGACTTCATTTCAATATTCGCATTTAAACGACATGCCTTTATGACAACTACGTTTTAAACCACCGCAAATATTATTTAATTATAATATAATATTTTTATTTATACTTATAGGAAAATGCTAATAATAATGTTGGTGCTTAAATTTTCATGTGATTTTTCTTCTACGACAATGTAAGTAATATTAACGTAAAATACTGTTTCATAACTATTCTTATATTGCTGAAGACTCTGGTACTTCAAATTTATTAAAAAATTTACCCTAGCTAAAACGGCTACCATTATGTATCTTACTGTACAACGAAGAGCGTCTTAAGAAGTAAGAAATTAAAGTTTTTAATTCATCCAACTAACAATCTGCTCGAAAAGCGGCAATTTTGGTATGATTGTATCATTATCATATCGAAAAGTATTTAAAGTACTCTTACTGTTTATTAAAAGTTACATCCACAATAACAATTCATTATATAATAAAGTTAACTAAACAACAACTGCATCTACTATCACACATTCGAAAGTTAAAACAATTTTACAATTGTATAATCGAACATTATTGCTACGGCGTCGGCACGCCGGCGCGATATGACGTATGCTATCTTATAGGAGACGCGGCCAGGAGTCTGGAGAAAATACTTTATAATGAAGGGAACGTGAGATTATGCACAAACGAAACAAAATATGCACACGTTGTTTGCAGATACTAGGTACAGTTAACGGCACGATGGGCTACCAAACAGGATAATCAATTTCAATCAATTTTATACTTAAAATCGAACACATTTAAGGTTCAAAATAAATTTCCGATTTTTGACAGTTTTGTATAACCTGGCGTGCTGCTGACTGTACAAACGCAGCAAAAAAAAAAAATAATACAATTATACCTATTATAATAATTCACAGTTTACTTATTTCCAATAGGAATGCAATAGCATAAAAAAATATAAGATAATTACGAACTGATTACCCGCTTAAAATAACTAACTTAGCAAATGAGGAAAGATGAAATAACTTATTAGTCATGAGGAAAAAAGTTTTTTTAACATAATGTGACTGCGACTGTACAGTACCTACGAGGCATATACATACATATCTTGAAACTATTTGGACGGAGTGGGGACAAGTTCGCGCATGTGCTCTTGTGAGCGACCAATAGCGCGCGCCCCTCTCCCGCCGCCCGCGCCCCTCACCGCTACGCATGCCCAAAATACGCGTTCCGCGCAATCCCCACCCGATTTCAAGATATTTGCCTAGTACTGTACCCGACCTGACTAACTATATTCATCAACTTAGGGAAGTTTGAGTACCTACTCGTATGAACTTACAAGATAGTAGATACCTTTAAAGTGGTTAAATACCTAAATGCTAATCTCACTTACTCAATGGAGAGTTTTACTTTTCTTGCAATTGGAGAACGCCATCTAGCGGATCCGGCAAAAAACTGAACTCTCTAAAAATAGTCAAAGGTGTCCGTTTTGACTGTAATTGCATTATAGACATAAAGAAGAAGCTTAGAAGTGACTCTTTCTACGTTACCTACCCAAGAAGTTAAGTTATATACTAATTACGTAGACCCCTGACCGCGGCGCCGACTGAACTACTACGCTACACCCATCCAAAATCAATCACTCAGTTGAACACCATTCTGTTTGGCGCAAGTAACCACTTGCAATCAATGCAGCGACTCTCGTATAAGGTGAGGTAGAACCTTTGACTTCGAACCAATGTTATAGATTCAAAACATTGATCCATGTCTTTGATCCATATTGTCGTTGAAAATTTAAAATATTGTGATCAAAAAGTAGTTAACCTCATTTTAATCTGTATTGCCATTATAGAAAATAGTTTTTGTTTTCATAAATATGATTATGTATTGTGTCTGTATGCTGAATATGTTTATGCTAAAATACGATGTCTAATTCCGTCGAATTAGTCAGATAAATAATCATAATTGGTGGGAATTTTGATTACAATAAGAAGTTCACGAAACTGCCTAAATATTGTAATTAATGTCTACGTATTGTACTTACTAATTACATCCACGGATTATTGCGTTTTATTAAATTATTTGGTTAAGTGAATAAGCGAACGCTCATGAATTCAACGGCTGAATGTTAGCATTGCGGTTGCCAAATGCCAAATTTCTGATGATGTATACGGGTATCACGACAATATAATGTGTGCGACACAGTTTGTTGCATCAGCAAAAATATTCGTAGCCGTAGCATGTGTAGCGAGTGTAGCGACACAGTTTGTTGCATCAGCAAAATTATTCGTAGCCATAGCATCGTAGTCGTATACCGTAGCCGCATTATACATATCCCTACACACGTGTACGTACCCTATACAACGATGCTACGGCTACGGCTACGAATTTTTTTGCTGATGCAACAAACTGTGTCGCTACAAAAAGTATAATGCTATAGGTCGTGTCGTATGATATAAGGTGTGACAAACGCTATGTGCACAGATGATTTGCACTGCTGTTGTATGTTGACTGAAGCCAGGCAGGATGCAGGCACCAATGTTAATGCGACGTTTTCTTTTTGTTTCTTTGTCCTGTAAAACGAATAATGATAACTGTATACATGTTTTGTTTTATATAGCACTACATCAAAGTTATGTAAAAGGAATAATGATACCTAACTGAATATGTACATGTTTTTGTCATTATTCACTACCTACCTGCATGTTCATCTAGATTTTAGATGTAAGTAATTAAATAGTATTCTAATACCACTTCTGCCTAGTCAAAAAACGTATTATTTTTATAGAAAAATATATCTACTTTAGTACCTACTTAGATAACTTATACTACTTCTTCAGATAAAATAAAAAAAAAATATTTGGACTAATCTTCAAAGTAAATAAATACTGTATCAAGATTTTAAGCATAGGTAAGTTAAGAAAATAATACGCTAAAAAGTTTTTTTATGAAATCATACAGATTGATAACAGAGGTAAAACATAACTTTTGATATATATTAGGTTTTTGTATTAGATTACCTTCCGTTGCAGCACCAAACTCAATAAGAAATTTAAACTACAGTGTTTAGTGTGCAATAATTAAAAGTGCTGGAATAATAAATAAGTGTAGGTAGAATAAATAAGTGTAGGAAGAATAAAAAAGTAACAGTTAATTTTACTGTTTCTGATAAATAAGAATTTGGTTGCATTGAAATAGTAAAAGGAAAATAGTTTGATATTAAAATAGTATACAAATACTACAGACTACTCATGCATAGGGATAAATATCTTAATTACAAATAATGGTTTGTGATCGATAAATATTTTGTTGTTTTACTCATGTACTATGTATTTTGTGCGTCTACACCAAAAACTGCATATTGTTGCGTATGACTGATTACATAATATAAATACGCAATATTTGAGAGCATTGACTCATGCAAATTTTCAAGGATTCCAATTTATTTTTTTCATTTTCTGATGGGCCTGATGATATTTTTGATCCAATCCTGAAGTTCATTGCAAAGCAACTTAATGGATCTAAATTATGGATTATGATGCTGATTATTTTGTATAACTTCAAAAACTTCAGCCTCTACGCAATCAGTTGACATAAATCTAAGTATGCCTATAAGCCCAGATTATGATGCGGCTCAAACCTGCCCCCTTTTAGTTAGAAGAACGTGTTATACACGTAGCCGGTGGCGATCAGGCCCAGCACGAGTAGGCACACCATTATCATTATCTTCTTCTGCACAATGGACAAACACAACACATATTAGTAACTAGAAATGGTTGTGGCGGCGGTCCGTCGCGCTACAGCCCGGGAATGGAGCCAGTATTCCTCATATAAATCGATCGTCATCTACCACAGAGCTAAACTCAAATGCCGGTCATGAAGAACTTAACGAACAGATATATCGATCTAAGAATAAATGTGACTACTCTGCTCGGCATTAAATAGGATTTACTGCCGGGCAGGTATAATAGAGCTTTCTCAAGTGCGCATGAATAAAATACGAATAGGCAATCCCACAAGGAAGGAAGCCCACGAGGCCAAACGCTAATCATGACCAAAATGAGGTACAGTCTGTTTATCCTTACTTGTCCTATTTGGTAAACAATATTCACTCAACTCTTTACTGAAATAATAATTGGTTTTCCGCACAAGAAAGAAATTGTTAATAACTAATATCAATTTAAGTTATTAACTTATTTTTAAATAATGATTTAAGTATACAAGACGTATGACAACTGTCAAAAATGTTTATTAAATAAGACAAGGCTAAACAGACTAAGTTTAGTAGGACATGATGAGGAATACTAGGCTACATTATATCCGTGACCGATACCGCTGCGCTCGGGCCGCCGCCCTGCAGGAGTTACCTTTGAGCGCAGAGCGGGGGGGCGCGCCGCTCACAGAAACATACTGGACACGTAGCCCACCACCACCAGGCTCAGTATGAGCAGGCACACTAGGATCATGATCTTCTTCTGTTGACCCACCGACCATGCAACAGTACGCTTTAAACATGTCCACGCCCGGGGTCGGCCGCATACTCGGTCTCCCCCGACAAATTAAACCGATATCAATGTAAAACGATCTAATGTAATCAATCTCTTTGCTCCGTTTCGGTGTTACAGAACGGTGCGTGCGTCATTTGCCTTACCTCGTGTTAGAAAATAAATGGTTTGTTAAAATAAAAAGAGAAATTAAATCGAAATAAAATAAATAAATGTAATCTTCAAAATTATAAACATATTTACATCTTGAGTAAAGTTTACCGATAAGTTATTTATTGACAACTTCGTGACGCCCTTCGATAAAAGGGCGACTAATACTCGACACTATAATTTATTATGAAAAGAAAAAAAATATTAAAGTTTCAACGTAACTTAGTAATAAACGATCGATTTAAATGAAATGGCATTAAATTATATCTCACAGTCTTTTGATTAATAAATAAGTGTGATAAGATAATATTAATATATCAGCATCCAACACGAATGCCAAAAATATTGAGCTCCGTAACATTCTATTTTATACGCGCACTTAATCAAATAACACGTTATTTGAATCACAATTTAGTAATATTTATATTAAACATGTGATATATGAACAATAAGTAAACATAGTAACATTTTACCTGACATTTATTAATTTATATATTAAAATGCTAGTATTAAATGCAAATATTGTGTTTAGCAAGATAACACTATTCTTATTCAACAATAGATTGTGACTTGTAAAAAAAGAAATTGTCGCGCTTTCAGTTTATTTATACATTTCAATATTTCCAACATATTTTCTAAGAATAAATTATGATTGCTCGACTTTAAAAGTAACAATCTACTTTTCAATATTAAAAACTAAAGAACAAATTACAGATCTTATGCAATGCCTACTCTTAACTGGCAGAGAGAAATGTATAACCGTACAAAAGAATTTCTACAGATATGTTTTCAAGGCTAACGCAATAATGACAAGCATTATAATCTTATTTATACAACTTAAAAGTAGACAAAATACTGATTAAAACATTTTGCACTAAGGATATAAAAACAAGGTTGTATAAAAATTTGCTCACAAGATAGATTTAATATATTTGGCAATAATTAAACAAAAAAAATATTTCACCTATTTTAAGGGGCCCAAATGGGACTTGCTTATGTTTGTGATAAGAAATTAATATTCGTTGTTTTATTTCTAATAATAATAAGTTGATTAATCTTTCATAAAACTTTGTCAAGTTTTTGACTCATTAATTAAAGGAAAGTGGGAACATATTAAAATAGTTATTATTGACCAAATCAATTAACTAAAAGGAAGGAAAATCAATACTGAGTTGTGATTTTAATTGTTATAAATAAGTGGGTGAAACAACTTTTTGTTGTTTTGTGGCATTTCTTAAAATATCTATGTGAACTATTTTTATTTAAAGTTAATCTGTAGTTGCAAATACTCTCAGCTAATGACATGAAAATTGTAACGTGATTTTAAAGAAAAACATAGGTGACCCAGGAGACAACTCCTATTTTTCATATAAAAGCTGGGGACAACATTGTCCCCTGGGTCACCCATGTTTTTCAATAAACTATTGATTATATTTGTACAAAACTAAGTATGTTTTATTGGCTATGAATCTAAATATCGTAAAATATAGTTTTTTTTTTAAAGTTATCTAGTTTTGTTTTAATTTATGAAAATTTACACAAGGGTCGATTTTTTCCTGACATTAAAAAGTTGATTCACCCAAGTAATTCAATTCGAAGACAGACTTTTACTGCATCTTAACTTATCAATTATCATATCTTGGTTGATATGATGCATGTATATACTTTTAAGTATATGCATTTATTAATTATTTAGGTGCCTCATATCCAGTAAGTATCAATTGGCTTTCGGACACATTCTTTCATTCTACCAAATCCTGCCTCAAAAAGAATTTGTTCCACGAATGAAATAACTAAGTACTTAACTAAAATAAATAATAAGTGACTATTGTGTTATTTACAAGATTGTTACTTATTTTAAAGCATTGTTGCCTACTAACCAGAAATAAGTAAATAAGAATTTATCTGTAATTGTCATAAATAGTTCATGACTTTGATACTTGCACTTTTTTAAGTATCTCTTTACCTACTTCTTTGCCCACAGTACAGAAAAAAGTATCCGCGCCGGTTTAAAGTTTATAAAAGGTGTGTAATTAAAAAAAAATGAATTGTACAAATTCTATTTGAAATAGGATTTAGTAGGTTCTAATATATCCTATTTAAATTTTTAAATAACAAAACAAAACTTTTAGGTACTTTAACATATTTTGTGATAATTATGTAAACCTAGGTACCTTAATGTTTTAATAATAAAAGTGTGTATATACAGATTTTTATTAAATATTTATTTGTTGTAACATAGCAGCGCGTTTTTTTATAGAAGCCATACTCAGTACTTACATTTAAGCACAATCATTTTATTGCACTTTGCAAAATATTGTCTTCAAAATATCTACCGTGGCGATAATTTTCTTACAATACATTTTGTATTCGAATTGAAAAGACTGTGTAATATGTTGACAAACTACAATAACCAATCTGTGTGTGTGATGTCGAGTGGCTTAGTGACAAAACAAGTCGCTAGCATACACAGCCTCGTTGAATGCCACATATTGTCACAATGCAAAGTCATGCATAATAGAGTATGCTGACGGTGGTTAGTGTATCGCTTTAAATACGCAAGCAACATCCATACAAAAATATAATGTTAATGGTATACAGACGAATGTCAATGTCGTGTTGGCAGCAACGATAGATACGACTTAGTCCAGGGCGGCGCCGGCCGACTACGAGAGCACGGACGCGAGCACTATTATTAATATTACCAGCGTAACAGACAGGCATATTATGATGAAGATTTTTTTCTGCAATGACAAAGGAAAATAATAACAAAATAAAATCGCTGAAATGATAACGCACTAAACTAACGGAGCGGGCGGAGAGTGACATCAGCGGTCTCAGATTGATCAATAGCGATAAAGACACAGACAGTATTTAAAGTATCGACGTATTGTACCGATTTACGATTACAAGTTTATTAATATTGTCATAATAATAACAGCTCAGCAAGACAGTATAAATGTTTAGCCAGCGAACTAAAATCTGTGGAAAAAGCCTTGCGCTCAAAAAAATGGCACTACACGAAAATTACAACTAAGTGGATGGAGCTAAAAATGCTGGCATTTAATTTTGCAGCACAAAGTGTCTGAACACTGCTTATTTGCGACCATAATTTGTATACTCATAGATATTTTCTATACTTTAACGAAAGAGTATGATACGTCATTTCTGCATATTTTTACTGCCTTCTTTGCGTCTTTTACACCATTTGACTACACAGGACGTCATTTCTAATAAACTCTCTACAATATAAACTGCAATTATTGTAAAGAACGCTAACGTCAGTCACCGGGTGCGTGGCTGGCCAGACTAAAGCTGTTGCGGGTAGCAATTTTTCGGCCTCGTACGTGGTGCCATTTTTAAGCAATATTTGTTTGCAATTACACTTCCATAGATTTTAGTTCGCTGTGTGTGTTTAGCAATGAATTTGTGTTCGAAATCATTTAATTGCGTCTCTATCCTTATATTTCAATATGAAAGCGCGTATTCAAATAACTTTTAATAATTCAGGCCAAACAATTTGTTTTTTCAATCCAAAATATACACCTACAATACTCTCCGACTGATCCGTCTCTAAACTGTACTCGAGGTATTATGCATCATGGTAAAAATAAACTGAATTTACTGATTTTAATTCAAAGTTCAAATCTATATCAAATAAAATCAAATTGTGGCATTTTGAACAAATAGGGATGTTGACTATTTTTTTTATTTTATGTTACATAAATTACCTCTCAAAAAAAGAAACATTGGTAAAAGAATTAATTCGCTAGCATGAAAACTGCCCGAGATATCACAGTGTGAAATGCGCACAAATGGACTCGATCAAAAACGCTCCATACTAATGGCTTGCACGCTATGACGTCACGCCGTGCTAGTTTGTATGCAACGCATAGGAAATTTGTTCAGCAGCTATATTAAATAATGTGTTTATCAAAATGGTTTCTTCGACAAATTTGCTATACATTTTACGGACTAAATAAAGGTATTATTTATTTTAATAAATTTTATACTTTTTAAATGGACTTGTCCACCCAACTTTGAAGGGTCATAAAACAAATAATATGCAATATATAAAACCAAGAGGTATACAAGCTACTCTAAAAGTTTCATATGTTTACGATTTTTATTAGTATTTCGTTATTTTATTCATTAGTCAACATCCCTATTATCATGCTTATGTTGATGGACCATAAAGAGTTGACAAATATTTAGGGCGCCACTTTCTATGCAAACACGTCATAATCATGAATAACTTGGCAACACTGACTATATTTTGTACCTACTGAAAAAAAATTGATAAATTTTATTTTATCTCTACTCTTTCGGGCCAAGTTGTACTAATGTTTAGAATCTAATTGTAATTATAAACTGTAATCATAACATGCAATAACCATCACCACATTCCACCACATAGAAAGCACACAAGCTTCTTACAAAAACAGTTAATGATGATGATTAAACCGGTGTTTTAATACATTATGTATAAATTATTTTAATCATATTTTATCATAAAATATCATATCATATCATTGTGTTGTAGTTATGATAAATAAGATTGAGTTGACATTAGTCAAGATAACATTTAAACATTCCACAATTTTTTTCAACTTGACTGACTATAAACAGATAATAGTATAACATAGAAAAACACTAAACATATTAATTAAACTGAGTAAGTAATGAAATATTATAATTTTTAATTAACAAAAATTAAAGCTTTTTTACCCTTTTCTACTAGAAGTGTTATTTTTTAAGTATTATTAAAACACGCAGAATGAATGAACCCGTGCTCAGGCGCATCGAAAGCTCGTGCCAATCGTCCATATCATGCATTCAACAATTCACTCAATGTAAAGGCTCAAATCGACATAAAATATGTTAAACCGGCGGTATGAAGATCGTCAGATGCAGTTCCGCATGCAAAGTTCGATAAAAATGAAGGAGAAAAGTTCCAGAAAACGAAATTAGTCAATTACCGAATGTTACAATATTAATAACTTTTAAACCAGTACTTTCATAGGTCCCCCGTAGTGAGTAGATGAGAGATGTTTCGTTAGCTGTTCCGGTAAAGGGTTTTAGAGTTCGTTTGTTAGTGTTTTGGGCCCGTAAGCTCGGCTGTCGGTGTTGGTTTACCTTGCGCGCCTTTTGCGCCCACTTGTAAGCCGAGGTGAGCTCGCTCTGGCCGCTCTCGACATAGTCCGTGGCCTGCGTGACGTGGTGCTCGATGCGATCTATGAGTTCGCCCTGCTCGCCTAACGACAACCAAGGGGGCGGGGGGCTCGCGGCAGATTGGTTCATACGGTTATACGGATCCCACGGGAATGTTACAGGAACCGAAAGTGTAGCTGATCGACAATGTTAATAGACAGTGAGAGGACAGTATTACGAGGTAAACCATTAAAAATTAATTAAATACACATAGAAGATGACGACAGAGATGACTGTTACGTTGATGACATTCAGTGTTAACCTATTCGTAGAGTGATTTGACGATTCGTTTACATACGTCGATCGAAGAGTTGTTACACGATTACAATGTTTTCGAAGCGTTAGTTACAGTATGATATAACAGATATAATATAAATATATGCAAAAGGCAAATTACGCACACACCAAATGAGGTAAAGTAGTTAGTGATACATAAATTTAGATATGTTAGGGTAGAAAGCCCGTTTCCGACGAGTGTTAGTCGGAGCGACATGAACAGTTAGAACACGACAGTTAAAGCGAGTTCGTGATGCGCATGAATAATGAGGATAACATAACGCATGGTGTGAACCAATCACCGGATCATCGACATAAACAATAAATGGTGGGACCAAAATTTAAAACATTCAACGAAACAAAACAAGGGCGGGACGAGGATGCGGATCGTACGGGCACGGTTCGGGCAGGGGCGAACGAAACAAAAACAAAACATTAGCAATGGATGAGTCTGCTGGTACAAGACGACTTACCCGCCGAGCTTTGCTCTGATATTTTAGGGCCTTCTTTGTATCTTGTGTGGCAGTTTGGACATAGTCCACAGCGTGCTCTACATGATACTCAATGCGGTCGATCATTTCGCCCTGTATTCATAGGAATCGTTTTATTCACTACATCGTATTTTAACAAACTTATAAAGTTACTTTAAAAATTTCAAACTAAAGTTTTTGTTTTTAAATTTGAGATTTTTGCATTTAAAACATTTCACAAGGCTATTTTTATTTAATACTAAATATCGCTCATTTGCAGCAAGGTCGACATTTTTCAAAAAGTATCATTTTACAGGAGAGAAATTTTCAAGTACCACCGGAACGAAAGAGACAGTGCTATAACAACACAACTGTGAATAGTTGCGCTCTCTCTCTTACTATAGAGCTTAGAGAAAAGGAGTTTTTACAGTAAACAGAGCTCCATTTTTTCTACATAACTATAATTATTACTAAACTCGCCAATTTTGAGATATGCTAGCCTTGCAGCAAATGAACGATATTATACTACCAATGTATACCTATTAGGTACTAAAAAAGGTCTGGTGCGCGTCGTATTTTTTCTAGTAAGTATATTATTTAGTATTGTATAAAAAAGCATTGTGAATGTAAAAATCTCACATTTAAAATATTTCATCTTAATCAATTGTCAAAATATCTGGAAAGATATTTCATTTGAATGTCGAGATAATTCCTCATATTGGTGAAATAACGCTCGCTTGCAGCGTAAGAGTGGGATATACGACGAAAAAATTCGACGATGCCACTAGTTACTCGGTAGCTCAGCGGTCAGAGCGTCGGACCGGACATCCAAAGGTCGCGGGTTCGATTTCCGTCTGAGAACTGTTTCGGTGTAAGTCGTATTTTTTCTAGTATACACCGTTAATTTTTAAGTATATCTAAAAATGAAATAAAACACTTTTAACGGATACTAGCGCGGTTTTATTGAAAGTACTTTGGTAATTAGTTGGTATTTGGTTTGATTTTTGATTTTCCCGACGTTTCGGCACCTTTGCAGCTGCCGTGGTCACGGGGGACATCGGGGGTATCCGTTAAAAGTGTTTTATTTCATGTCTAGTGAGCGCGTAAGCTTGAGAAGTGAATATATCTAAAAATTCAATGGCGATTTCAGACCACGTAAATGAACAACTTTTACTATGGGGCCATCTCGAAAAAAAATCAGCTGTTCCATAGAAAAGTACAACATCGACTCGACTATAATGTATGGAACAGCAGATTTATTTTTCGCGATTCCGCGGTCGGCCCCACAGTAAAAGCTGTTCATTCACGTGGTCTGAAATCCCTTTTCATTTTTAGATATACTTAAAAATTCACGGTGTATTATTTAGTATAGTACAAAGCAGGGATTGATAACGTTATTTTTAAATGTAGCGTTATTTCATATTTTTTTACCGTTACTTTTGACATTACCTTTATGTCAATAAATAACGTTACTTTAGATAATGTTACATTGAAATTAAAGTTATTTCAGAAAATAACGTTAATTTTAACGTTATTTCTTACTTTTTGTTACCGTTACTTTAAAATTAACGTTAATCCAATTAATAAAAGTTGACGCTATATTTAACGGTAATTTTACCGGTACAATAATTTTAACGTTATTTTTACCGGTAAATTTACCGATAAAATGTTTTAACAGTATTTTATTTGTATCGTGTTTTTTTTTACGGTATTCAATCCCTGGTATAAAGTTGGTGTAAGTAATGTAATAGGTGTAATAAAGTGTAGTATGTGTGACCTGCGACTCGACGAGCATGGCCATGTCCATGAACATGTCGTGCAGCTCGCGGATGGAGGTCTCCAGCTTGATGATGTCGGCGTGGCGCGCCTCGATGTCCGCCAGCGTCTGCTTCGCCTGCTGCGTCTCCATTATTATCTGCAATGCCCACCTTCACTTTGGTAAATACGGCCTAGTGGATATAGGAACTATTCCTAAAATAGCTTAAGCCGCGTCGACATGATCAAAGTATAATTGTCCATCAGCCATTTTTGCTGTCCCACTGCTGCGGCACAGGCCTTCCTTATGTAAGGTAAGGAGGATGGGCCATAACCCACCACGCGGGCCCAATGCGGATTGGTGGGTGTTAACAACTGCAAATGCAGCCGGGACCAACGGCTTAACGTGCCTTCCGAAGCACGGAGGAGCTGGAGATAATACATTTTTGGTCACCCATCCCATGACCGACCCTTGCGAACGTTGCTTAACTTCCGCAATCGCTAGGCCAGGCGATAAACCAGTCGTCGGTGGTGTCGCGGCCCGTGATCTCCAGCCGCCGCTGCTATGGAGCTAACCGGCGTGTGAGCAACAGTAAGTGAGTCACAGACCCCCTGCGTGAAGACGGCGGAGTTGCCCTGCTCCAGCATCTCCTCGAGCTCGTCGTCGGTGGTGGCGCGGCCCGTGATCTCCAGCCGCCGCTGCTATGGAGCTAACCGGCGTGTGAGCAACAGTAAGTGAGTCACAGACCCCCTGCGTGAAGACGGCGGAGTTGCCCTGCTCCAGCATCTCCTCGAGCTCGTCGTCGGTGGTGGCGCGGCCCGTGATCTCCAGCCGCCGCTGCTATGGAGCTAACCGGCGTGTGAGCAACAGTAAGTGAGTCACAGACCCCCTGCGTGAAGACGGCGGAGTTGCCCTGCTCCAGCATCTCCTCGAGCTCGTCGTCGGTGGTGGCGCGGCCCGTGATCTCCAGCCGCCGCTGCTATGGAGCTAACCGGCGTGTGAGCAACAGTAAGTGAGTCACAGACCCCCTGCGTGAAGACGGCGGAGTTGCCCTGCTCCAGCATCTCCTCGAGCTCGTCGTCGGTGGTGGCGCGGCCCGTGATCTCCAGCCGCCGCTGCTATGGAGCTAACCGGCGTGTGAGCAACAGTAAGTGAGTCACAGACCCCCTGCGTGAAGACGGCGGAGTTGCCCTGCTCCAGCATCTCCTCGAGCTCGTCGTCGGTGGTGGCGCGGCCCGTGATCTCCAGCCGCCGCTGCTATGGAGCTAACCGGCGTGTGAGCAACAGTAAGTGAGTCACAGACCCCCTGCGTGAAGACGGCGGAGTTGCCCTGCTCCAGCATCTCCTCGAGCTCGTCGTCGGTGGTGGCGCGGCCCGTGATCTCCAGCCGCCGCTGCTATGGAGCTAACCGGCGTGTGAGCAACAGTAAGTGAGTCACAGACCCCCTGCGTGAAGACGGCGGAGTTGCCCTGCTCCAGCATCTCCTCGAGCTCGTCGTCGGTGGTGGCGCGGCCCGTGATCTCCAGCCGCCGCTGCTATGGAGCTAACCGGCGTGTGAGCAACAGTAAGTGAGTCACAGACCCCCTGCGTGAAGACGGCGGAGTTGCCCTGCTCCAGCATCTCCTCGAGCTCGTCGTCGGTGGTGGCGCGGCCCGTGATCTCCAGCCGCCGCTGCTATGGAGCTAACCGGCGTGTGAGCAACAGTAAGTGAGTCACAGACCCCCTGCGTGAAGACGGCGGAGTTGCCCTGCTCCAGCATCTCCTCGAGCTCGTCGTCGGTGGTGGCGCGGCCCGTGATCTCCAGCCGCCGCTGCTATGGAGCTAACCGGCGTGTGAGCAACAGTAAGTGAGTCACAGACCCCCTGCGTGAAGACGGCGGAGTTGCCCTGCTCCAGCATCTCCTCGAGCTCGTCGTCGGTGGTGGCGCGGCCCGTGATCTCCAGCCGCCGCTGCTATGGAGCTAACCGGCGTGTGAGCAACAGTAAGTGAGTCACAGACCCCCTGCGTGAAGACGGCGGAGTTGCCCTGCTCCAGCATCTCCTCGAGCTCGTCGTCGGTGGTGGCGCAGCCCGTGATCTCCAGCCGCCGCTGCTATGGAGCTAACCGGCGTGTGAGCAACAGTAAGTGAGTCACAGACCCCCTGCGTGAAGACGGCGGAGTTGCCCTGCTCCAGCATCTCCTCGAGCTCGTCGTCGGTGGTGGCGCGGCCCGTGATCTCCAGCCGCCGCTGCTATGGAGCTAACCGGCGTGTGAGCAACAGTAAGTGAGTCACAGACCCCCTGCGTGAAGACGGCGGAGTTGCCCTGCTCCAGCATCTCCTCGAGCTCGTCGTCGGTGGTGGCGCGGCCCGTGATCTCCAGCCGCCGCTGCTATGGAGCTAACCGGCGTGTGAGCAACAGTAAGTGAGTCACAGACCCCCTGCGTGAAGACGGCGGAGTTGCCCTGCTCCAGCATCTCCTCGAGCTCGTCGTCGGTGGTGGCGCGGCCCGTGATCTCCAGCCGCCGCTGCTATGGAGCTAACCGGCGTGTGAGCAACAGTAAGTGAGTCACAGACCCCCTGCGTGAAGACGGCGGAGTTGCCCTGCTCCAGCATCTCCTCGAGCTCGTCGTCGGTGGTGGCGCGGCCCGTGATCTCCAGCCGCCGCTGCTATGGAGCTAACCGGCGTGTGAGCAACAGTAAGTGAGTCACAGACCCCCTGCGTGAAGACGGCGGAGTTGCCCTGCTCCAGCATCTCCTCGAGCTCGTCGTCGGTGGTGGCGCGGCCCGTGATCTCCAGCTGCCGCTGTATCCGGTTTTTGCACCGGTCTCGGTAGTCCGTCTGCGTCCTGTTACCAACCACACACATTTGTATTATCGTCTAAATCTCATGAATGACCTTATTCTAACATAGTAACAACTAACAAATAAATAACAATGACAACATCGGCATGTTTGATGCCTTTGGTTCACAGATTTTACATATGTATAAAGATAGAGCTTTTGTTTGGTGTTTAAATGTCAAGATCTAATAAAAAATATATGTGATATTGAAAAAAGAAATGAAAACCGCGAAACGACAAGTTGTGTGCAATGTTTCGGATATTATTTTATTGAAATTATAAAAGAAACATCAAGTACGTACCCTACTGTGTACAAGTGACAAATGAGCAAAAAAGATTCTTTTGTTTCCAACAAAGTATCAAATGGAACAACAGCTCGCCTACTGGTTAAAGTTAAATAACTTGTTATAATAAATTGTAAACGATTGGCTACCTGTTGTACTCCGTCATCACTTCGACGAACTTGCGCGACAGCGTCGAGTGCTGCGTCTTTCTTATCCTGAGGTCGGCGGACGATTTGTTCGAGTGCTCCTCCTGTTCGATGTTCTGCTCTATGTCTGTTGAGTTGAAAGTTTGGGAAACATTAAAAAGATGGCAACGCATAAACTGCCGCGATAGAAAACATATTGTTCGGGGGTCACTTACACATGAAAATCAACGTAGCTTTCTAACGATAAGTATAAAAATCAGGCCATAAATACTTGATAGTCAGGAGCTATTATTTTTTTAATCTTTGAAATGCTAAGTATATCTTGAAATCGGGTACGTATCAGAATGTCTAAAGTTAGAATGTCTAAACTTAAAATGGCAAAGTTCAAAATGACAAAATTTTTAATGTCTAACGATTAAAATGTCGAAAGTTCAAAATGTCAAAAACTAAAAAGTCAAACGGTCAGATAGTCCAAATACATAATAATGCCGCATAGAATTTACTTATGCCTTTCTTTCATTTAGGTACCTAATTACTTAGGTAAAATAGATAGATAGATAAACACTTTATTGCACACACACATTACAGACAATACAATAAAATAAAACTTAAAACTATGGTGAGCAAAGGCGGCCTTATCGCGTAAATAATTGCGTGTCAACCTCTGTGTCTCCGCCGCACATCACCATAGCCACGCCGCTCCCTGATTCGGTAGCCGGTGCCAGTCACTGATTCAGTAGCCGCCAAACAAAATCCACCAATTGAGTTTGAAATAGATTTTTTTTTCTGGCGCTTCGTCGGCCGCTGCCGCGGCAAGCTCGCTTTGCTCGCTCGGCTCGCGCTCGTCGCTACGCTCCTCGCACCTATCTCGTGACCTACGGTCTACGGTTTCTAAGTCCCAGTAGGCTAGTTTAGGCTCATTTCCGGCAGCTCAATTTGCTATAAAGCATTTCAGGCGAAGCCCAAAGGCCTTCACAGACTCAAAGACTTCAAAGAAGGCGATTCGTTTTAAGATCCAACCCGATTCAAATAAATCATTGTGAACTTAGACTTAATGACCATTGATATTTCAACTCGTCAAGTATTTGATACGTTTGATACTTTGAATTTTGCTATTTTGAAACTTCAAAATAGCAAAATTCAAAGTGTCAAACGTATGGTATCGTATGTCGAAAATCATTATGTATTATACATAATGATTTTCGACATTTTAAACCATTTGAATTTGAATTTTTACATTTTGAACTTTGCCTTTTTAAGTTTAGACATTCTGATACGCACCCGATTTCAAGATATACTTAGCATTTCAAAGATTAAAAAAATAATAGCTCCTGACTATCAAGTATTTATGGCCTGATTTTTATACTTATCGTTAGAAAGCTACTATATACGTTCTCCTATTTTGTATCCTTCAAAAATAAAGCCTTTGGGAATAATATTATAATGATTTTCAAGCTACTAATAGTCTAGCTAGAACCACTTAGAGTTAATACTGTTTCCTTGCCTATTGATTAGTCAATAGGAAAAAAGAACAATCATACAGTAATAACTCAAAATAACATTAAGAGATTTGGTGTGTTAATTCGAAATGCGACACAAACTGTGCAAACGAATTAGAGTAATTACAACGTTTTACCGTTTTGCAAAAAAAAACAAATAAATAAGTAAGTATATAAATAACTCAAAATTTTATATTTTTAAGATAATACTATGTTTTGTTTATTTTCACGCTGATAGCGCTGTTAGCGCGAATCCGACCAAATTAAATAGTCGCAAAATATTACACAAATAAGGTATTTGTGTACCTACTTCATTTAATGGATTATACGCTAACAGTGCTGTTGGCGTGATTCGCAACGCGGCATTAGTAACTTATTTAGAAATATATGTACCTACATAATATAGATAGATACACAGACAGATCATCTCTCATGTCAAAATACTTTTTGCCGCAAATTATCCGTTTTGCAAACAGCTAAAAACAAAATAGTGTGGACCGAATAAATAATTATACAGTTTTGTCTGCACTTCTGGACAATGGTTATAATATAAGGATTATACATTTCGATGGCTAATCCATACAAATCGGCCGGCTTTATTATTGAAGTACCTTATTACCTATTAACTTCATTAGCAGCAACATAAACTTTGTACTGCTCAATCCGGGAAGTGAGAACCTGGTGTCTTGTATTACAGGTTGCAACCCAACCCACTTCAAGCATCAGTCTCCACAACTAGTAAACTAAGACTGATATTGTTATTACTGTTGCTTGTTACTACTATTTGTGAAAAAATAAATAAATAAAGATTTATTATTAGTACCAAAGTACTATCCAAAACCATAACATTGTCTAGACGAAGCTAGATCCCTTATTAACTGACGAAATGATAGATAAGTCTTCACCGAGATGATATAAAGACGGGCTAGACTCTTAGGTCGAGTCAATAATATTGTCGCCATCCCGTATATTAGATTAACGACGCTTAAGAGAGAATACCTATACTTAATTTAATCGATAATCCGCTTTTACTTACGTTTTAATTTTCCTCTGACTTTGTTGGCAGTTTTCTTAACGTCAGCCATGAGATCTTCTAATTCGTGCTTTGTTTCTGAAAAATAACAAATGAAAGTTAAATTTTGTTTAAAAACGAAACAATTTCCCTTACATTACAAGTTTTTATTTAGTTCTTTACAATTTAAATACACATTGCAGCCACAATACATAAGTATGATTTAGTCCATTACAATTTAAATACACATTCCAGTCACAGAATAAATAATAGTCTCCAGCCATATTCGAGCAAAACAAAATTAAAGGAAACAAACAAACGATAATCTGGTAATTTTAACAACCTCATTATTATAGATTTAGTTATCATAATTATGTTTGTTTAACATTATGTGCGATTCATGTGTCAAGAGTACTATTATATAAATTCTCTTGAGCTACAATTATCCCCATTCCATATAATAATGGCGTCAAGGCAAGCCATGATTATATAGAACTTAAAAACGATTACATTACAGAAACCATAATTACATTAAGAGTAAGTTAATAAGAAAAATAAACGGTAAAACTAGGCAACATTTTTTTAAGAGTATTTTATCAATATTTGGTATTAGGTAAGGCTTGAAGCTAATACCAGTTCATATTGTAGTTTGTGTATTTATGATAAACAAAACAAAAAGAAATTGATATTAAACAAACATTTGTTATCCTGAATTATAGATTTGGATCAGAATGACAAATAAAAAATGCTGGTTGTTTGGTTAAGCTTTACATTCTTCGGCCGGTGTATCAGTATCGAGGTATAATACTATAACATTTTATATTCTGTGCTTAGTATATAACTATAATTTTCATATAATAATATACATATAGGTACTTAACAAAAGATTAGTCTACGCTGTACCTTACCTTAACTGACTGTTTTTTACTGTCTGCTTAGGGCTGATTTTAAAATCCTCAGTTAACAGATATCAGTCAGTTTAAATATTAACCAAATCTAATAAAAGTCATTCAAAAATGTGACAGACAAATGAATGACAAGCATTTTCAATTTGGCGGTATAATACGCTATCAAACAGATAAAGCTCTATCTAGGCATTGAAAAATCAGCCCTTAATCATAAAAATCTAACCATCCAAAGAGAATAAAATCGAGGCCTTCTCGGGGGAGCAATTCTAGAGAAATATTTTAGTAATAAAATGGAAAAGAACAACACCAGTTATATAATAATCCCCAAGGGAAGTCGTTAACGTCGAGAATCTAATTACACACTAACTAACAATGTACCGGTTATAAGGATGAATTATATTGGCGGAGTTGTCAGAACATTGGCAATCAAGTAATCTGTACGGCAAACAGTGGGTAAACTGGGCAAGTGCAAGTGTAGCGATAACAAACTTAGGCCATTATGGGACAACCTGAGCAAAAGCTCTATGGACGAAGTTGCTGGTTGCTACGAGGCACCGACGGGACAACTAATGCCATTTCATAACAACCCCTGCGTTGTCACTTCACAGACTGACATATTAAGGTGAAACCGGATTAAAACAAACATTCAAATTGAATAAAACTGATAAGAGTTTATTTAATGAGTGCGGAAAGATAAGCGTAGCGTAGCAATGTTAAAGTATCAATGTTATGTGCGATTACTCAATGATTACAGAGTAAAAAATATACAGCAAGTTTATAAACAAATAACTGGGAATATAACACTGATTGATACACATGAGTAAATAAATTGTACTAATTTCAGACGTACTAGGCATCCTTACTCGTATTCGTATATTGACGCATCTACACAACAATTTAATTTTGTTATCAATGACATGCGAAGCCCATCATTGTTTGCGATACAACAGGTTTACTCAAACTATCGTAAAACCGTTTAAGCGAAACCGAGAAGCTATTAAAAGGTTTTTTTTTATAAAAAAAATATCCCATCCTTTCAGCGCTGTTCGACCCGACCCCACAATCTATCAGTTTGCGCCCGACCCGCTTCCAATTTGCATAAACTATTTGGAGTGTGCATACGCAAACGAGCGAATAAATTCCCAATCGTGCTGAATATTCCAGTTAACGTTTATCACAATACCATCCATAGAAATATTACCTCGTTAGCCAGATTTCTGATGCAGAACTTCTTATAAAATATTATTAAGTTTTGTGTGCAATTTAGGGCGTAAATACTGACGTTCCATCTAACGCGAATAATAATATCGTTGTACAGATATTGATCCAAGTTCAAAATAGGACGTGTAATTTATACGATATGGCAGTTGAATGCAATGCAAGTTCTAAGCTTGCTGATCCCTAAGATCCTTTGAAAGAGAGCTTAGTCCGTATTATAAGCAGAGCGTCCTGGGCGGCAGTCCTGGTTTTTCTCTTTGTTGTACTTCAGAAATAGGCGTCTAGGCACAGAATACATAATAGTACGTCTAGGGACAGACACTATTGGGAAAACTTGCGCTATACGCTCACATAGTAACTGCAATATTGAACATGTTTCAAAGGCAATATTAGTCATTTATTATCTACTTTCGCTAATGAATCACGATACCTCTTATCATATTGGTAATTCCGAACCTGATCGGATGGAACCTTAAATGATAACCACCTCAAAATATTATTTATACGAACTTTCTGATCGCCCTTTTTCCTCTTGATCGCACACTGATCCCGTAAGATCTTTAAGCCATTTGCTTTTTAGTTTCCGCGACACGAATATTTCAGTGAAATTACGGAGTTGGAGATGATTTTGGTTGAATAAATCAATAATACTTTACCGTCGACGACCTCAAAGGTTATTGGTGTGGCTGTTCTGTTTATTGTTAAATCGAAACGAGCCAATTCGAGACAATTGCGAGTGAAATCAAAAGACAGCTAAGATAGCTATTGTTTGCAGCTAGCACAAGCATAAATTCTGGTAATTTGAAAGGGATTCCTAACATTTCCAAGATTGGAGTTGAAAACAAAATCATCAGATTCCTTCTTTGCTTCCACTTGTGACACGACTTGAGAATCTCGAGATCTATGGTAATTTAGCATTGGCTGGTGAAATGAAATTTAATGAATACTCTCAGAATGGAAACTGTGATAAATGTTAACAATTCATCGCAATAACAGAACTAAAGACTTAAAAGTCTTAAGTTAATTATAGAAAAAATATATAATTAACTAAAGACCAGTACATAAATGAGTCAGTTAAATAAAGGACTTAGTATGGCACAAACATTTATAACATTTTTAAAGGTTATTTTTCCTTATCAGCGACATAACACGAGTTGACGTGAGGGAGAAAAAATGGCGTTGTAAATATGAAACACAATGAGTAGCGCTTTTCTGTATCATATAAATCAACTGTTGGCCCAATTGTGACTGTAATTGCCTAAATGTGATTACCATACCATAACTGAGGACAAACCGTCAGGATGAAAAACGAAAATTAAGTAATTTCGGTACGTAGTAGAGCTAATTATTCTCATTTGTATGCAATGAGCGTTTGACTTATGGCCGTGAGTAAGACAAAGTATCGACAAGACATGTTTTTATGTCTACCTGTCACTGTAATTTAAAAATATTGAACCATGATTTTTGTAAAATTCACGTACTTATTTATTATGCAAACTTCCCCAAGGAATCTTAATACCGATTACCGATCAGAAGCAGAATTTGGCAGTCACATTACAATTTACAATGTCATTAAAATATCAGATACAAGAATCGAAAAGTTCGGAAGGTAAAATGCAGATTGTATGAGGGAGATATCATATCTATATATATAAAATTCAAAGTCCTGACTGACTGACTGACTGAGTGAGATATCAACGCACAGCCCAAACCGCTGGACCTAGAGACTTGAAATTTTGCACACAGATACCTTATACAGTGTAGGCATCCACTAAGAAAGGATTTTTGAAAATTCCATCCCTAAGGGGATAAAAGAAGGGATGAAAGTTTGTATGAAAGTCCCTTAGTTTCAAAGCTAGCATCTTCAAATTTTGTGTTTAGACTGACCATTGAAAATTAATAAATACGGGTCTTAGCGTTTATCAAAATTCTACCCCCGAAGGGGTTAAAAGGGGGATGAAGTTGTGTATTGAAGAAAATCCTTTATTTTCGAAGTAAAAATCGCTAAATTTATAATTAAGGCTTAATACTTATGGATGGAAATCTAACGCAACGTATATTGTTATTGTTAGTATTTCAACCCCTATGGGGATAACATGGGAGTGAAAAGGGGTAAAAAAAACCCAAAAATAGATATGGATGTCGTTATTGGTGTTTTCTGGGATGGCGATTGCAAAAATTACATTTATTTTGAAGTCCAACACGGTGGACATGATTTGACCCCTAATGGGGTGAAAATGGGGTTCAAATTTTGTAGGGAAAAATAATATAAAATAGACATTACAACTTTAAACTTCGTAGGAGCACATCTAAAAATAAATAGGCAAACATATATTTTGTAATTTTGAAAATCAACCACTTAGGGGTAAATGGGGTAAGTAAACATAAAAATCGATATGGATGTCGTTCTTGAGGTTTTATGGGATGGTGATTGCGAAAATAAGATTTATTTCGAAGTCCAACACGGTGGACATGATTTAACCCCTAAAGGGGTGAAATTGGGTTCAAATTTTGTATGGAAAAAGAATATTAAATAGACATTACAAGTTTAAAATTCGTAGGAGCATGTCTAAAAATAAATAGGCAAACACATATTTTGTTATTTTGAAAATCATCCCATAAGGTGTAATGGGGTAAGTAAACATGAAAATCGATGTGGATGTCGTTCTTGATGGTTTCATGGGATGGTGATTGCGAAAATGACATTTATTTTGAAGTCCAACACGGAGGACATGATTGGACCTGGACATGCACATCCAGGGGACGGGGACAGGGACGGGAACGGGAACGGGATACTAATATCTCTGGATACAATTCTGAATATTATAAACTAGCTTCCGCCCGCGACTTCGTCCGCGTGGACATTCGATAAAATCCTCATGTTTGAATTTCAATAAATTCTGATCAGCCGTTTTTACGTGATTAGGCGAATCCCCACCAAGCGAGCAGCCTCGTGCGAGGCCCGTGCGGCAAACGTCCTGCCTCGCGAGGCCTGCCTAATCACGTAAAAACGGCTAATCAGAATTTAATGAAATTCAAACATGAGGATTTTATCGAATGTCCACGCGGACGAAGTCGCGGGCGGAAGCTAGTCAATGATAAATTTGAAACACTGTATTGTTTAACTTTTAAAGGAACGCTACTAAAATATAATAATTTTACGCAAATTTCCTTTGCTCGAAGAAAATACAAAAGAATCCCTATAGATAGGGATCAGCAGATTCAACAGCCTACCTATGGCAAATTATAATATCAGTAACTAACTTTAACACGAAAGGTTAAATTAAATTCGAAAATAATGAAAGACTAACGCTTGTTCAAAAAGAAGCAAATAATTATATTAGCCGCCCTCACCAATTAATCACGCAAACTGGCAGTGAACAAGCAACAAACACAACTTAATAAATGATTTATTCATAACTATGTAGCGAGTCTAGAAGTCCGACTCCGAAATGACGAGAAAGAAGCAACTAATTAGGTAGATTGAACACACAATTCACACGGTCGTTGCTGAAGCAGATCGTGAAAATTTACTTTTTTGTTTGGATAAACATTTTCCTTCATTTTACTTTATTACAGTCATGCTATCTAACATTCTTACATTGTTTTCCTACTTCGATGTAAAAGAGCCAATTTCTTCTATTAACAGGCAATTTCAGGTGAAGTGCATTTTCACATTCAGTCTTAATATAACTCGAAATCAGGAGAGATAAAGGTTCAACGCTTCCGTCTCGGTTTTATAAAAATAACACATAGTATACGAGGAAACATTAGCCCTTTGAAGAGATCTGACTATGATTATTTTTCCATTTACAATATTTTTAAGAATCAGGAACAAAACTTTCATACAATACTAAATAATATACTAGAAAAAATACGACTCGCACCAGATCAATACTCAGACGGGAATTGTGAATGCAAAAATCTCAAATTTAAAAACTTTCATACTTTTTATAAGTATTTACTGTTGTATCATAATTAGTTATAAAGAATAAATTATTTCTCCCCATCAAATATTTAGTTTTTATGTATCTTTGGTTGGAGTCCATTATACAGGGTGTATTTGTAACCACTCTCCAAATTTTCAGGATGTGTTCAGTCCATGAAACTGAACAACTTTCTCCATGAAACATGTGTCGAAATACGCCAATTTTTTTTACATATTTGACCCTATGTTTCATGGAGAAAGTTGTTCAGTTTCATGGACTGAACACATCCTTAAAATTTGGACAGTGGTTACAAATACACCCTGTATAGTACACACACCACACACATTATATCTTTTAAATTGCTTGGCATTTTTATAGAGCTATAGGTACGTTCAGAACCGCTTTGTCTCGTAGAAATGAAAAAATGTTAGCGTAGCATCTCAACAACGGCATACAATTACAACACAATGCTAGAGATCTACAAACTACATATTTCATTTTATGCATTATTAAGATCTGCATGTCTAGCTCGGTTGAAGGAATTTTGATGGACGTAATTGGCTCATGGTACACCAACGTACAATAAAAGAGTCAATCTTATTTCTCGATTTCCCCATTCATGTAAAAGTTGATCCACCTCATTTCTGCGAAGCGGAACTTAAATGGATTTTCGATAATTTCTAAAACGGTCCCATGAATTACCGTCAAATCTTTCGAGCAAAATCTCAATAAAAGAAAATATTGTAAACATTACTAATACATTTTCTAAGGAATTTTCTTTGCATTTGCATTGAGCAACTCATTTAACGATTAGGTAAATGCACGTTGGTGTAGTATTTTCGTGTTGAAATAACAAGTTAAAAATACATGACAACAGAACCTATAAAAAGATTTTTTTACATCGGTCCTAAAGTGGATATTTATTTCGTTTTAACTAACCTCATTACAGAGTTTCAAGGGTACAAATTGGGCCTGTTTCATTATAATAGACGCATAAAATGTTATCGTGAACTTGTTCGATATAACGACGGCCACGATGGCTTATTCGAAGCTATTTAGGTCGGGTCAATAGCTAATCGTGACTATTCGTGACGCTCCTGCTGGGCTCGAGTCGAGTGTGTGCTAATGTTAACGAATATTATATTTACTTACATTGATTTTAATACAGGAATAGCATTGTAATCCATCCTAAATCTCAACAATTTTGAAAACAACACCCATCGCAACGCAAATCAATAATCAATATCATATCAAAGGTCTCAAACTTTGACACACACACACAAACAAGTAGGTAGTATAATAAATAAGCTTCATCTTTATATGCCTAACGATTAGTAAGTAGTTGTATTGTAAAAACCATGCGGAGTGTAAAATTCAGATTAGAATTCAGATTAAATAGGAGTGCAAAATTAATTTCAGATGAAAAATATAAATTGCTAAGTATATGTTATTCTATCGCCCACCTTACAAAAGACACAAATGCATCCGAAGTAATAATTTACAAGACAACAAAGAAGTAGATAAAAAGGAAATGGCACTAATTATTTCGGAATAATCTCTCGTCAACAAAACCCTCCCACCCAACACAGCTTTATCTCATTAGGTAGGCCACGTAGACGCGTACCAAATATAGCGAAAGCATATTTAAGTGTTGCTCACGAAAACTGCAACATGTTTCTTATGTTATATTTCATCTCAAATATCTGTGCGAAATAACGAAATAATTGCATCTAAAACGAAACCATTATTTGATAAAATACATAATAAAAAGGTGATAATATTATTTAATTTAAATCCTAAATAAAAGGCTAGCATTTACTTCTTTAACTTGTTTGTTCCGAATTCTAATAAGTAAAAGTTTTTTTTAGATAAGTAATGAAAGTTTACTTTGGGTTACTTTAGGGTTTTTAATAAACAAAATCTTTATGAATATCAATAACGTGTTGATACTCACGTGTTTGTTATGCAAATAAGCGTCAAGGGTGGGAGAGCTATGATCTAAGAAAACGCAAAGTATTCCTATGAACGCAGACTATGGGACGCCCCCTCGTCTGGGTAAATGCCATCAACTTCGCCCTTCAATTAATGTGTGGGCATTCTTCTACTAACTTTGGGCCCACGCGTCACAGCATCAATGTGTTTTCACGAAGAACAAACAACAGATATTTTTAGATATAAATTCGTTTTAAGTTATTATAATAACATGGATGATGAAAGGAAACTCTGTTTTATTAGGTTAGATTAGTGCTTGCATGTGTTTGCTTGGTACTGCTCACTGAATAATTGGCTAGAAACTTTATACATATTATTTTAAAACCTTATAAAAGAAAAACACAACGTTAATTTAATTTGCCGTTTACAGTTGTCTAGCTGGACTCGAAGAAGATTTCATTAAAAAAGCTACATATACATCCTTCAACAGCAGTTGTGTTTGTATCTAAGGAAGTGATCGGTAGTAATTTGAACTTACTTTCATCTGACTGCGGTGCTGATAGGATGGCGCTGTGCTTCTTCTTTACTTCCTCGACGTTAGCTTGGATCTTGTCTATCATCTCTCGTATCTCTTCCACCTGTCAACAAAAAATAACGTAACATATTACTCACAAATCAAATATATGAGTTTTTTTTTATAAAATCAAATAAAATAAAACTGTCGATGATGATGATGGGAAATTAATAAATAGCTCGAGTAAAAAAACTGACTTATCACGTAAGGTAACGCGTGTTCTAAAGGTCAGTTATCTGCAAATATTTTCATTAATACGGACACTCTGAGAGCTTTCTGAGAGAAGCTTATAAAACCAAGTAATCGGCTTAGTAAACCCGCCCACTCATCGACCAAGAAATGTAGTTTCCTGTAACTCATTAAGGGTGGGTGTTACCAATGCGACCACGCTCAAAGCCAGAAGTTAATTACGATGGCAAGGGCCTTTTTTCCCTTTTAATGGTATGCAGTTCAGTGTTTATCTCTACATCGGGTTTAGTGGGTGGTTCTCAGGCTCGGCTAGACAGCCACCGCGTCGTCCTCCCGTCGACGACACGGCACGGGGCGCCTCACTCTTGGCAACGAGCCAGCGTCGCTCGCTACCTCCATGTTTTATAAAAAACTTTACAAACAAAAGTTGATATATTTAAATAAATTTGGCAAAACAGCGTTTGCATCTTTTCACGGGTCGTAGTGATAATGGTTATATCGATTTTCTAGTAGGTGCTACAGTTAAATAAGAGCGTGGAATACTATCGTTTCTGTTTAGCGGAGCAGATATTCCAAGGCACTGCACACAGTTGTGAGTGACTGCATTTATAAGTCCGAGTGTTTTCGTCGAAAAGAATTAATTTTAGCTAAGAATTATTAAAGATATATATTTTTCTAGTTTATAAGCGTAGCATGACAAAACCGACAAAAGCTTAGTCTACATCAAGATGTCATTTTGACAGATAAACAAACAGATCTACAATTCTTTATAACCTTAAAAGTTATATTAGTGTGAAAAGTTATAGTTAAGGTTTTGCAGCTTTAAGAATAATGCGAGAGAGAATATCAGGAACTCGGGATGTAATTTTTGACATTTCATTATGTAGACAGAACCTCCCCTAGCTCGTCATGTTATGGAGGCAGGTTGCCGCTATAAAAACACATGTAAAGATTCTAAAGCTAACATAACGTACCATTGGGCGAAGGCAATTTATATGATTTCGAACAGACTGGGTAATCCAGACAACCCTCGTAAATACATTGCGTGTCCGAAGGGTATGGAGTGGAGTACGTAATGTTATAAAATGTAATATTCCCTTTGATGTCTGTCCAGAGACTAAGGTGGAATCCGAATTTATTTAATGGGAGATGGTGGAACAAAGTTGTTCTTAGTGTTGTTTTTGCGATTTCCAATGATCTTTAGTTGTGTCGTAGTAAAAATATAAAAAAAATCTGAATAATTTTAAGGGAATCACTCGATACATTTTTTCTTACAATATTGCCTAAAGTTTTAATAACTCTCTCGGGTGTAAAGGGTTAAGGAGTTAAGTGTATCCTAGCTAAACTATTGTATAGAGGTACGTTAGTACTATTATATATTCTGTGATAGAGGTGCCTTCTTCTTTCTCTTGACAGTTCGGCAGGCATTTTTCTTTATAATCTTAATAGTTATATTAGTGTGAAAAGTTATAGTTTAGGTTTTGCCGCTTTAAGAATAATGCAAGAGATTTAATCATTATCGGTTACCAAGTTAGGTCATTCATCATTGCCAAGTGCACCTGCACGGAATGAATCATCAAAAAAGCACAATAAGAATATGACAACACAATAAACAACGTAGCTCCTTTATCGTCCACGGTATATGTAAATAATAATGTAATTTTCGAAACTAATTAAAATGTAAACAGTATAACAATTAATGTAGACAGCTAGAGGTCAGTTTTATTTAGTATTCTGAAGATATTCATTATTATCAATTTATCACTTAATCGGACACGTCCGAAGTTCACGGACGGGAGAGGACCGGTCGATACAATGGTTCGACACTCTGACTCACCAATTAATCTGATTACGCCGATAACCACTATCGGCCGTCCGATAGAACTCGACTCCATTTCCCTCTACACGATTCGCAAATACTTCAAACAATAAATTGTCCGTTGACAATATGGTTTTCAAACGAAAACCTGTTACGTTTTAAATCCATACAATCCATCGCATTTTTTGTTTTGGAACCTAAGCAAAATTCGCGTTCTTTTACAAACTGACTATGATTCGAAGTCCATAGTTAGATAATTATCGAATACTGAATACTGACACCTTACTACTCTGAAAGAGTATTTACAATAATGTGCATAATAAACAAACTCTCCGTAGTCAATTTTCTTATCTCCATTTAACGCTAACAAGATTTCCTTCTTTTTTTACGTTCGTATTCAGATTTAATCAACGTTAACGACTTTTCCCTTCTTTGTTTGCGGCAGCCGTGCCGCCCGTGTGCAGAGTTGATCACGAAAACGTACGATTTTCAAGTTTATGACAAACACAGAGACTCGTAGGCGGACTTCTTTCACGTTTTCTTTTAAATAAGTAAAGGCTTTTATCTACACTCACAACGTAATGTTCCAAATATGAATTCAAAAGAGGTAATATAAATACGTACTTTATTTTCGTGAATAGGTAAAATTAAAAAAAAAACTCATTACGATGCAGTCAGCTGCATCATAATAGTAGTTTATGATACTGCCACATAATGAGGGGTATTAAAACATGAGTGTGTGTTTAAAAACCGAGCCGTAGGCGAGGTTTTTAATAGTATCACACGCGTGTTTTAATACCTAGTTATGTGCAGTTACATACACTACTTTATCTACACTCATACATTTAGGATTGAACCTACTAAATAAAAGATCAACGTTAGAAAAGAGAGTGAGACATTGTTTGTATTAGCTAGGTATTACCTTGTAATAAGTAATGACTTATGAGCTAAGGAAATGTCCTTAGCTGTATCTAAAATATCGAGCAGAGTCAAATTTTCTTCACATTTTAAATCAAGAATTAAAAAACCTACGAAATTCATTACAACAAAATGTTAAAATTGAAATCAAAACATTTTTGTAAAGCTCTAAAAATGGCGCGCATCCCATTAGAAAAAAAATAATGAGATGAGTGCACTGGGTTGCGTTCAGAACCTACGCTCCGAGTGCAACCGAACGCTCTAACGGCGTTCCAAACATTAGAGCGTGACTTCCGGTTGTAACAGCTTTCCCGTTTCAAACGTCAGAGCGTTGCAACTTTTTAACCATCAAAATCGGTGGTTGAAAAACGCTGACGTTTGTCTATAGTATGTCAATGCCATTTGACATTATTTTGTATTTTGATGTTTTTGTGTCTAATTTTTTAAAATATTCATAGTAGCTCCTCAGAAACAGATTTTATTTCATTTAGAATAAAGGAAAGTTTAAATTATTCGCATTCCAAATGGAATTTGTACTATTAATGTCATTTAAAGTTCTTGGTCGTTCCGAACCTTAGAGAAAAAACCAAACAACCGCACTCTAAGCCTCTAAACGCAACCCTGCAAACTAATCGCACTTATGTCATCGATCACCATAGAGTGCATTGCCCTGTATCGTAATGAGAAAAAAAGTTACTTTATGATTCAGTTGACTGCATCGTAATGAGTTTTTTTTTAATTTTTCGTGTCCACGAAAATAAAGTATGTATTTATATTACCTTTTTTGAATTCATATTTGGAACATTACGATGTGAGTGTAGATAAAATAACTTTTTTTCACATTACGATACAGGGCAAATCCAAGAAAAAGGTAGTGCCGTGATATTAAAAAAAACAACGATATTTTCCCACATACTTTCCATGATTAAAATGCACTCTATGGTGATCGATGACTTATTGCGCGCCATTTTTAGAGCATTACGAAAAAAGTTTTGAATTTTGATTTCAATTTTGACATTTTGTTATAGGTACTGAATTTCGTAGGTGTTTTTTATTCTTGCTTAAAAATGTGAAAAAATTGACTCTGCAAAATTATTTAGATGAAGCTATTGAAATTACTTATTACAAGGTAGGTACATAGCTAATACAACCAAAGTCTCTCTCTCTTTTCTAACGTTGATCTTTTATTTAGTAGGTTCAATACCAAATGTATGAGTGTAGATAAAGTAGTGTATGAAACTGCACATAACTAGGTATTAAAACACTCGTGTGACACTATTAAAAACCTCGCCTACGGCTCGGTTTTTAAACACACACTCATGTTTTAATACCCCTCATTATGCATCAGTATCATAAACTACTATTTACTAAATTTTTATATGTTTAGACGTATGTTAGTTAACGCATAATGCTTTCTGAGTTTAACTCGGACAGGTCTGGTAGAAGTCAGCCTACGGCACAGAATACATATAAGTCCTACGGTCAGCCTGCCTAGCATGACCGATTTATATCGCGTGATATAGCATTTTATCGACACTCAACTGTCAAACTCCTTTGTCTTTTTGACAGTTAAACGTGATAAAACGCTATATCACGCGATATAAATCGGTCATGCTAGGCAGGCTGGCTTCGATCAAGAATTATACCCAAGATAACACTTCACGAACTAAATCAGAACGCAAATATGTACGGATATTATAGGATTTGTTAGCATGAAGTGTATTTATGGTCTGTCTTCACCGAGTCGTTTCAACTCTTCAATTCAACGTGCGTTAAACGCATGCAACATTTTCTTTTCATTCAATAATGATTATGGTAAAATTTCGACCACCCGGGCCAACATAAATAGTACAATTTAAAAGCGGTTTTTAATAGTAATTGCAGGAAAACGAACCTCCCGTTTTTCACTTCGCTCAAACTCTTGCTCACGTATTCGTTAGGGGAGAGAGGAACTACCATTACTGCTAATGATCGGTTCTATGATCGCTTAACTACTGCACAACTTGGTTCGATTCATAAAATACATTATTAGATTGTCTTTCTGGGGCCCAAGTCTGCTTTTTTTAACGTCATAATCGTGTTTCAATTGTGTTTCGGTTTTGGGTTTAAGATTTGTTTCTACTATGGTTTAAGTTATATATTCTGTGGTTTAAGAAACAAGAACTGTGTCAAAAATCATTACAAAGAATTGTACACGATTATGACGTCAACAATAGCAGACTTGGACCCCAGGTCGGATGGGAAACTGCAAAGGGGGTATAATGACACATCCATAAAAAGCAGTAAGCATTTATGCGGTTAATGTGTCAAGACAGAGCAAGTTTCAGGCCCTTCGTCGCATCACATATACGTTAGCAGGCGTTTCTCACATACACACATAATAACATGTAAATGAATTGCACGATTATGATGAATACCAAGCGCAGCCTGAATATTTATGGAGCGAAGCTCTGCTGAGTGGGTTTTGTCGTGGACTCGCGGATTAAATGAAAACGGACGATGTATTCACGTCACGAAAGCAAACCGGGACGCATTATTTCATTGTGCCCTCGGGAAATGGGCAAGAATACCACCAATAAAGGGGCAAGTTTCGCAAAGTTATGGAAGCTATTCGTATAATGATTAATGTAATTTTTGGAGACTCTTGGAATCTTTCCTTTTGCCCCAATCGCGATGAAACGCAAAGTAAGATATTTAATTTCCGGTAAAATATTTCATCTTTTGCTTAATTCCTTATTGATAGCACAAAATTACTTTTAGAATAGTCTTTATATTGAAAGATTTTAGCTATGAATCTAATTACTATCGGAAATTCAAAGCTCGAACATAAGAATGTATCACAAGCATTACTAAAGGCATTATTCCCACAATGGATCATGATCGCACATTATGCATGTTATATCGGTTGCATCTAAGTAGTCATTAACGGAGCTTAACGGTGGGAGAATTGCGGTAAATTGCCTGTTGTGTAGGTCCCGACAATGGGAAATAGTATTGCTCACTCGTAATGGTGATGGGGGTTCAAACCACCCACGTTCAAACGCATTAAGGCCCCTATATACTCCAAAGTAGCAACCTCATCTTAATTACATTATAATTGCTCGCTAAGCAATAAATGACCACGTTAAGCACTTTTCCCTACTACTACTACTACTACGATTGTATAATATTTTACTGAGGTTATTGTTTGTAAATAAACTATATGTAGGTATATAGAACCATAGCTTCAATCAGTACATGTGAATTTTCGATACATTATGTTATGTACGTACCGAGCAATAAATTAAATTAAGATGAGGGCGCCACTTGAGGGATGTAGTCGCCTTAAGTATAACTATTGTCAGCAAATGGTTGATTTGCCATTTTTCTTTATTGATTTTTCAATGTTTCACTTAGGTATTCATGGTGTATGAAACCACTGTATTAAATATGCTGTGAAAACAATTGATTTTCGATTCTGTATTAATCTACCAGTTTGAGATCATCATAAATTTACAAGTGCATTTCGTTCATGCATCTTTCATCTAGGTATGCTAATGATGTTAGTCATATCATATTGTAGATCGTAATAATTTTAGAGATTATTATAATGACTATTTGACTACTATTAATTAAAGTAATTAAATATAACAAAACAGTTTTTCGATCTGAGAACATGATTTATAGAACGAACGAAACCTTACTTGTGTGACCATGAATTCAACAATGAACCCGTACTAAGCAGTTTCCATAAGAAACCATTTAATTACGGAACTCTGCCTGAACTAGGATAAATTTAGGAAAAGCTAGCATGCCAAACGTCTTTTAAAATCAGGTCAGTTATTATTCGTCTTCAGCTTAGTGGTTATTAATCAATCAAACTAAGGCGGGGTGAACAAACTACAGTCCATTCAAGACGACACCCCCCTCTTTGAGTTATTTTATTTGCATGACTCATGGAAGTCGAAGGATTTTTCTAATTTGCAGACCAACACTTTAGAAATGAGTCACTTTATCAGCTTTTACGTATTTGAATGGATTTCCTTTGATGTTCAGAACAAATTCAATATTTTGGCTAATCGTTTAATTGTTGTGATGGATTGCTAGAGCTTTGTACAGATTCATTGCAAACATAATCGAAACATTATGATATTTATGATGACTTTTGTGGTGATAGAGTGGCTGGCTCTGAAAGTTCCTGGCTTAGGTTTCAGAGTATTCCGGATCAAATTCCGTTCAGACAGATCAGGGGCCCTATTTTTGAATCCTTCGACTGGCGTCGAGCGCTTGATTTCTACTGATTTTCGTTCGACATTTGACTTTCCATATTTTTGAATCACTCGACCACAACGAGTGCCCTTACCCACTCGTTTGCAGTCGAGCGATACGGTAAGGCGAGCGATATTCTTTTCTACTAAAAAGCAAAGATTTTTTACAGCCAATAGAAACATGGATATTACGTTCCGTTTTCGTTGCGGTAGTTATCGGTTTTCTCTAAATTCTGCGTGGAACGGATAAAATCCAACAATTCATATTCCGAAAACGAACGATTCAAAAATACGGAAAATCGGCGTCATGCGACTTGGAAGGCGAGTGTGACTTAAGTCGCATGCGACAACATTATGTCATACGAGCGATTCAAAAATAGAGCCCCAGATACGCGTGAATTTCGTAATTTCAGTCTGTCTAGATTAGTATAGGGTTTACCAGATCCAATAATGACATTTCCTGACTTTTTCCCTGACTTGTCAGTAAATTTCCTGACATTTACGTACCTACATTTCCATTTAGTTGAAGTTTAATAAATCTCACCAAAATGATTAACATCGTTTTCATTTCATTACATACACTTTTTGGGATTTCAAATTTTTCCACGTTTTCCTGACATATTCGTATCATTATTATCAATTTTCCAATTTCTGTCATCTGGTAAACCTAGTCTAGAGTTATTCTGGTTCTAGCATTAAAGGGCATATTTTGATGACGTTTAAGGCACTCACTCCCAGAAGTACTTCTCTACAAGAATAACAAATTACAAAGGCTAGACTAGAAATGTTTATTTAATTTTTGTTCCACTGTGGGTACAGAGTAGTACAAACAAAGTTAACGTCAACTTCTTTATATTCATAGTAAAAGTTTGTGAGAATCCCTTAAGTTCAAGGAATTTTCTGTTACTATAGTGTCAGCTCTGTGTAGGTTATATAGGTGGTGAAGAAACAGACCAACCAATGTAATATTTATGCGTTTTATTAAAATAACGTAGTATATAAAACGGTTTATTGAGCGCTTTTTCCAGAAAACGAAATTACCTTTTGGCCTTCTCAGACCCCAGTTTACCCGCATGACAAGGGACAAAGTGTGACAGTAAATCTAATATGTCGCCCCTGACTAATTGATGGTACACCTCATACTGCTGGATATCGGAATAGTATTAAGATGCCTCCAAGGTAAGTAATGCAATTATGTTTGGAATTGGATTTTATTATCATGTTAATGTATGTACGTACAGACACCTGTAGACAGACAAAGGTACATCAACCTTAAACTAATCAAAATCACATTTGCTAAAAATATGTAAGTTATTTTTTGTGGGCAGTACGGTTTATCTTTTGTACCTACTTAATTTTTAAAAAATTCTGACATTTTGAAAACTTAATGAGAGGTGGACCGGATTACGGAATTGCATAATCCACTCAATAGGTAAGTCTGCCACCCACTAAAGTTCAAAGTTCTCAAGAAGCAATCTATTTCCTCATTGGAAGTGCAACAGGTGGAATTAAATTTAATTTTTTAAAAAAAACACATGACAAAAAACTAAAAAGTGATGAGGAAATTATACGAATTCGATCGAGTTGTTCACGCTAGCAGGTATCTAATATTATTTATATTTTAGTCGCATAATGCCTAATTCGCGAAATGGCACCCGATTCCGGAAAGGACTAATTCTTAAAAAGACTAATTCGCAAAATGGCTTATTCTGAAAAGGACTAATTCGTGAAATGGGTAATTCTTAAAGACTAATTCGCGAAATGGCTAATTCTGAAAAGGACTAATTCGTCAAAGGGCTAATTCTTAAAAATACTAATTCGCAAAATGGCTTGGCTTATTCTGAAAAGGACTAATTCGTGAAATGGGTAATTCTTAAAAAGACTAATTCGCGAAATGGCTAATTCTGAAAAGGACTAATTCTTGAAATGGGTAATTCTTAAAAGACTAATTCGCGAAATGGCTAATTCTGAAAAGGACTAATACGTGAAATGGGTAATTCTTAAAAAGACTAATTCGCGAAAAGGCTAATTCTGAAAAGGACTAATTCGTGAAATGGGTAATTCTTAAAGACTAATTCACGAAATGGCTAATTCTGAAAAGGACTAATTCGTCAAAGGGCTAATTCTTAAAAAGACTTATTCGCGAAATGGACAATTTTTTTCATTCAAAATTTCACCCCTATTTCAACTTTAAGGTTGATTCCATAATGGATGTCGTAACGTAATTGAGCTTTTATGGGATGACGATGCAAAAATGGTATTTATTTTGATGTTCAACACGCTGAACATGAATCAACCCCTAAAAGGGTAAATGAAATAGGGGTGAAATTTTGAATGAAAAAAGTTGGCCATTTCGCGAATTAGTCTTTATGTGACTAAACGTTTATTCTGTAGTTTTACTAATAGGTGCTCAGATATCCCAGCAAGTATTCAGTTATTTTGCTTGTCGCCTGCAAGGGAAATTATTGCGCTATGTTTAAATAAGCGTTCGTAGCTGACGATGACATAGCATGATATTATGGAAACTTGTTCCTTGCTGCTGAAAGGGAATACAAAAAACCTGTGATATAAATATTTAAAGCAATGAGGATCAGTAACAGGTTTAAATCCTATAGTTTTATTGATATAATATAAAATCATATTAATAGCTATGAATGAAACTTAGTGAAAGATTTTTTGAAATCCGTTTAGAAATGGTCGAGTTATTAAGGGTTTGAAGAAAATGCCAAACTCAATGCAATATAATATTATTATGTGCTTTATCACGTACGGCATAAGGTTCGCGTACGTCGCGGTCGCGATGACGTCATAAGGACCCCCAAAATTATAGTGTTTTAGCATGTTTTAGCTCGTATATCTTCTCAGGTTTAAGATGTAACGGAACATAAATAATAGTCTATAACTCTATAGCTATACGTCATAGTGAGCTGTCACTGTCAAGTTGACAGTTGACAGCTAATGTAATAAACTGGCGCGTAGTGTGGTAGATTTTTGCAAGGCAAGCTTACAGGAACGATCTCATTTATTATTGAATAAGGAAATACTATAATACTCTCTAAAAGCCAGGTAATGTGTTGGAATACTGTGAACCATAATAATGTGAAATACAACTCTTGTTATTACGTTGATTGAACTGTTGGTTTTAATTAAACATTATCCCTTTTGAGATAAAACATATAGCTTGGTTACATCTCCGAAGTGGGAACACTTTATAAACAAATTGTTTATATAGATAGACCCGCCCATAAGCTCGACTAAAATAGCAACTGATTGCAATTAACTACGCAGTCAACGTATTAACAAGTACCTAAATTGTAAAGGACAACGTATCAAGCACTTGAAAATAGAGTTATGTATAAGGATTTAGAGAGGTAAGTACAATGCTTTGAGGATGGCTGGAAAAACAAAATATCAAATAGGTAGGTAATAGAATTACTGCTCTTTGTGGATCGAAGTACCTAATAATGGAATGGAACCTATCAAGCAGTGTAGATGATGATTTTGTCAAATACTTGAAACTTTGAATTTACTATCTGTACCTAATGTATAACTGTTTTCAAGAGATGTATTAAACACAGTGTCCCATCCAATGCCGATGCTGACTAAATTCTATTTAATAGCATAGTAGTAACACCGTGTGATATGCTGACCCGACCATTGACAAGACTGCTGAGGTGAATGATTGAATTCCCCACATATTTACAATGATCTTATAATGAATTTTACCTCATTTATAGTTTTCTTTTGACCTGATGATACATGCTCGCCTCACCTACATGGGTAAGTGATATACGGTGAAAGAATGCAAAGTACCAAAACGTTGATTGGTAATATTACAGTTGTAGTAAGTACTATCATCATACACATTTAAAAGATATGATAACAGGATAACAGTGCCGTGAGTATTAATTGAAATCATCTAGGTGTTAAACAATGAGAAAGATAAATGTCCTTATGCATATAACAGTAAGTATAGGTTTCTTAAGTGACAAAATATGATAATGATGATATGATGAATTTGATATTATATGTTTACCAGAATACTTTATATGCATTACTTTCCTACATTAATAATAAAGAAAAAAAAAATTTGTTTGATTGATCATTTTCATACAGAAATTCAATACAAGAGTTTTATAGTGACTGATTGAAGTTTAAAGAAGACTCAGGCATTTACTTTAAAATGTTAACTAATCAACACCCGGAAAACAAGACGATAGATTTTCTATTGCTCTCCGGATACCAGCGACCCCTCAGATAATGATTTCAAATAATCAATATAATAGTATATTGAATATTCCAATTTGCTAAAAATATATGTATAAAAATGTATAGTCCAGCTGCAGCTGGAGTTTAACACAATTAATTATTTTAAGATTGCCGTGTCCTGTGTCAGTCTCATGTCGATACAAACAGAAACCACCTGTAATGTAAGTACAACATGGATATGCAATGGATGTTATGGAATTTGAAGACACAAAATCATAGTCAAGTGTAAGTACACTTGTTGCAATAAGTTCATATTTAGTGATTTTGAAGACTTTGGTTAGTATGATTATTTAGAGAAATTTATACACCTAGGTTTTGAATAGATAGCATATTGTTTTGTTGGCTTGTTAGAGTAGTTAAGCTCTGCCTGAAATTTCAGGGATCTGGGGTTCAAATCCTGGTGATGTTATGTGTAAATGGTAACCTGAGACATTTTTTTTACTTCATGTTATCTACATAAATGTTGTTCAGTCACCACATTATAGATGGAGTCTTATGTTTTAATCTTGAATATTTAAAAAAAAACTGTGAAATGTATTATTTCTATTAGCTGATTATAATCCTACTCCGGAGGCACAAGAATAAAAATAAAAATGTGTCCTAGCTTCTGACACAGAGTTCACCACATCTCAATGTTTGAACATATAAGCTCAAGGTTCACATTACTTATAGGGTATTAGAGTGAAATTGAAATTACATAATCTTTTTTTTATATTAAGAAAACATAAAAAAAAAACATTTTGACCTTAGTATAAAATATGTGAAAAGACAAATTTATTACCATTATCTCTTGGAATGAATTGGTTTCTGAAATTTCAGAAACAAGCAAAGTGAAACATTGACTTATATTATATTGTGTTGCAGCTCTATTGTGACTAATGGGACATTTAACCTCAGAATTTGGTTAACTCTGAATTATGACTGGATTATTATAAGTCATACACCAGTGAAATTTTGCATAAAACATAGCTATGGCCGTAATCCTTTAAAGTAAAGCCAAACAATCAATATTTTCAACTATTGGTTGACTTGTGACTGGTAGGACAGAACTTAGAATGGTTCATTACCTACTGCACTAGCCATAAAATAGTTAATTTTATAAAAGTAATTAATAATTTATATTTAAATTCTATAATATTACATTCTATGTTTTAGCTTATTATTATGAATCCCATTTATGTATGTATGTGCAGTATGAACTTTTAACTACACATTGTGTTGAAATGAAATACAGGACAATAAGAAAAATTCAAAATTAATAGTTTTTCCCCTTGTGTGCGAGAATGACCCGACTTTAAATACCTCTTATTAAAATGGATCATTAAGACACTGTTTTTAAGTTACAGAAAATGAGTGAAAGAGAACGATCGAGCCTAGAGCGTAAATGGAGTACGACTGCGATCTGCGGAAACCAGATCTACGACTACGAGTACGATAGCAACGATCTCGAAGCGACGCTGCAGCGTATGACATTTATACTCGGCCGAGGCCGTAATCGAGGCAGGAGGAGCAGCTGGCTGAGCTGAGCTAGCTGGAGTGATCGCACGGCCCAAAATAGGCGCACGCGAGACTTACGCTTAGCGAACAGGAAAGAATTATTTATCAGAAAAGAAAGTGACTTTGAAAACTTGAATCTAGGTTGTAAAATATTGGTAAAGCAAGCAGTGAGTCTACAATTATCATGGCTTCAAACATGCGCAGATTGTGTTAGAAAGCAATTTTAATAAACTAGCGGTAGGTAGGTCAGTTGTTAATAGGTAGGTAGTAATGCTGTACTGCCGCGCAACTAGTAAAAAAAAAAAACTACAAGAAAAATGTATAATTGGGATTTAAGGGGCCGTACGATGTTGATGTAGACTATAGTACCTACTCAGTTGAGTGATTGACAGAAACATGTTAGTTAGAACTTTTATTGTTAAAAAAAAAGTTAAAGTGACCTCAAATTTTGTAGTTTTCCAATGCTGTGCCAAGCGGTTGGCTTGAATAATAAATAAATAAATTAACCTTAGCTAGCTTTCTATTTTTGTGATTGACAGTTTTTCCAAAATAATGAATTAAATTAATGAAAGTACCTATTAATTAAAAACGATGTCAATGATTTCGATAATTTAACTATGAAAATTGCTTCCAGCGTTGGACGCCCCCTTAAAGACTGGCGTCTCTAAAATGTTTTGTTTTTGTTATGTAAAAAAAAAAAGTAAGTGTGAATCGATTTATAGGACTTATTAAAATAGTCGAGTCTTTTCATCACCCGTGCTAGTACCCACGACAGCCGCGACTGAACTCTGTTCTGTCCAAAACGGCTCGAGAATCCATGTAAAATCATAATGTCAATGTGTGCGTGCAAAATGGCGCATTGTTCGCAGTGGGCTCTCTAACTGCGGAGCGCCATGCTGCTACGTACTTTGTGACAGTAAATGGGTACACAAAAAAAAAAACGTAAGAATGAATTAATGGTAATGATAAATAGGTAGAAAGTTTTATACTAAATGCAGTCTTGGTAGGGTTTAATAACCTACCCTACATACCTGTTATTAGACTTACTTAAATAATCCTCATCCTTAGTAGACTTTGAGATATAGAGTATTTCAGGATCCGATTTAATGAATGATTATGATATGGCCCTAAAAGGAAATAATCATAAAACACTCGATATTTTCAAAGAGTAAGTATTGTAAGGAATTAGGAAATGCGCAAATTATGAAACTGTTGTGGCTGGTATTAAAATATTAAATACATTATAGTTAACATTCGACAACGCCCTGCTTACTCTTCAAGTAAAAGAAAAAAACAACCATGATGATGATGGCGATAAAAACAAGTAAATGAAATACACTCTTTACTGCGTTACTTGATAAGATAATTGTGATAAAGTGTTAATAAAAGCTAAAACAATGATGATGATAACGATAACAACTTTACTGTTATATTGAATACTACACTAATGTTACAAGAATGATATAAAAGTGATATTTTCAATAAGAAAATGATGAAGACGATAGCAATGATAACTAATTAATGAATACACTACCTACTGTTACTTGATAGGAGAATGATATACAAGTGATATTATATGTTATGAGAATGATGTTATTATGTTAGCGATAATAAATAATTAGTGAATGACTACTGTAATTTGTTACAATAGAGAGTTCCTCGATTGATTGCTTTGATTTTGTATTACTTACATTAATAAATATGTTGACTTTGTGATGTTCTGGAAGGTTGACACGGTCGTGAGATCATGCAACTGAAAATCAATAACTAACGATAAGGGGTCAACTGCAGAACAAATGGTAATATGATCAATACCTAACTGGAAGGCGAAGGTGGCTCTAGTTGAAGGGTGAAGTCTTCGATGCAGTCTAGGATAATTGAATGACTGGAAGGCGAAAGTGACCCTACTTGTAGCGTGAACTCCTCGATGCAGTCTAGGGCAAGTGAGACTGGAAGGCGAGGGTGGCACTACTTTTAGGGTGAAGTTTTCGATGCAGTCTAGGATAAGTGAATGACTGGAAGGCGAAGGTGATCCTACTTGTAGCGTGAAGTTCTCGATGCAGTCTAGGGCAAGTGAGACTGGAAGGCGAGGGTGGCACTACTTGTAGGGTGAAGTCTTCGATGCAGTCTAGGTTAAGTATGAGCGATGGGTGTTCGAGTCACAGAGGGCAGGAGCTCACGGAAGTCTCGAGCACCGCAACCGTGGCGGTGTCGTGTGAAGGGAAGTAGCACTTCACCACAAGCGGTGTCGTTGTGAAGGGAAGTAGCACGTCACTCCCGGTTATATTTAAGTGAGAGATGGGTGTTCGAGTCACAGAGGGCAGGAGCTCACGTAAGTCTCGAGCACCGCAACCGTGGCGGTGTCGTGTGAAGGGAAGAAGCACTTCACCACAAGCGGTGTCGTTGTGAATTGAAGTAGCACGTCACTCCCGGTTATAGTTAAGTGAGATATGGGTGTTCGAGTCACAGAGGGCAGGAGCTCACGTAAGTCTCGAGCACCGCAACCGTGGCGGTGTCGTGTGAAGGGAAGAAGCACTTCACCACAAGCGGTGTCGTTGTGAATTGAAGTAGCACGTCACTCCCGGTTATAGTTAAGTGAGATATGGGTGTTCGAGTCACAGAGGGCAGGAGCTCACGGAAGTCTCGAGCACCGCAACCGTGGCGGTGTCGTGTGAAGGGAAGAAACACTTCACCACAAGCGGTGTCGTTGTGAATTGAAGTAGCACGTCACTCCCGGTTATAGTTAAGTGAGCGACGGGTGTTAGAGTCACAGAGGGCAGGAGTCCACGGAAGTCTCGAAGCACCGCAGCTGTGATGGTGTTGTGAAGTAAGTAGCGCTCACCACCCAGCTATAGATTAAGTAGCTAAGTAAATAAATTAACACTTCGATGTAAGCGCCTATTTCACTTGTTCTGATTTATTTTGGTTTTGTTAACTTGATAGATAGTTCTGATAAAAACTAGACTGACACTAATAGAATAAGTACTTAACTTGAATTGACTGACATTGTTGCCTCATTAAAGTGAATAGGTAAGTAGTAATTAAACGATGATGACCACTGTGATAGACTAATCCACCAATTTTCTTTGTTTTATAAAGGGAAAGAATTATTTTAACTTATAATTCGGAACAAAGTTTATTTTAAACGATAAGAACCTACAAAGTGACAGTAATTTAAAGCCTCAAATCCTAAGCGCGAGAATGAACGCTACAAACCCAGAGTGGAGTCACACCCGCCCATTATACTCTGGTGGCGGCTGAGACTTGTGACGTCACGGCAACGCGAGCAGCAGGTACCCATTCATTATCTTCAAACTTTGAATGTGAATATCTCTGTAAACTGTAAAATTCAAAGGGTTCTTACTTATAAAAAAAAAAGGAACTGCCCCCCCTAAAAGAAAGACTGTACCTCTGAACATAGGTAATTAAAATTGAGTGGACTAGTCTATTGTAGAATAGGTAATCACACCTTGTAATACCTTCTTACATGTGAAAACTTGATTACTGACATTTTTTTGGAATATGAATAGAATCTGTAGGTATCTAGTGTTTTCAACGAGTTATACCATTATGCTGTTTTAATGTTCTCTTAAAATAAAACTAGTATAATTTTAAGAGATAGGTATTCGATACATTAGCACCCTTGGTATAGATTTACTGTTACCTATTTATTTTTAAATTGTAAAACGAAGGGACTCGTTCTTGAAGGATGGCCGACTGTAACGGAACATAAATAATAGTCTATAACTCTATAGCTATACGTCATAGTGAGCTGTCACTGTCAAGTTGACAGTTGACAGCTAATGTAATAAACTGGCGCGTAGTGTGGTAGATTTTTGCAAGGCAAGCTTACAGGAACGATCTCATTTATTATTGAATAAGGAAATACTATAATACTCTCTAAAAGCCAGGTAATGTGTTGGAATACTGTGAACCATAATAATGTGAAATACAACTCTTGTTATTACGTTGATTGAACTGTTGGTTTTAATTAAACATTATCCCTTTTGAGATAAAACATATAGCTTGGTTACAAAGAGATATCGTAAAAATTTCTTCACAGTTAATCATGTGGTGGCATAAGCTTTCTGATAAGCCACTAAACAAAAATCGTTACTGATCCTCATTGTTTTGCGAAAGTGCCTGATTTCAACAAGATTTGATACGTATTCAATATTCATTTAGTAGTATTAGGACAGAATTTTTAATAGTATTACCACGTATTACATTATTAGTTAGGTAGCGGTCGTCAAAGAATTTGCGATAAGCCGAAATGCCAGGACTTTGATAATTTCCAAACATTTAATTCGTAAGTGTCTTCATAAAATCCTGTGATAATATTATATACAAGGCGTCCCAACCCTGTATATCCTCTTTCTTTTTCCTCCGAAGCGAAATTAATTTCAAGCCAAACTTATCCATCAATTCCGAAAATAAAGTACCGCTGCTCTATCAAAACGAAAACCAGTGTGATTTGTTGCGCTACTACCCCAATTAATCAGCGAATGGGCAGCCTGCAAATTATGTTGCGAGGTGGAGGTTTTTACTTGCCTCTTGACATGGTAACACCAGTAACACGCCAACCTGATTGCGCTGTATGGTGACTAGTTTATGTAAATAAATACCTGCCTACATAACTAAGTTACACCGTGCAAACAGCCCTCGGCTCGGCTGTATCGGGTCGGGGATTGCGAGCGGACTAAAAGGCTAAACAATAGAGCACAACCAGCTCAAAGTTTTATGAATGCAGGCACAATATTCCATAGAATGTATATTTTGTTACATCCGTACGGATGTCATGTTTTCGCGTGCAACTTTAAGGGAAGTTTTATTTTCCTTTTTTCTTTTTAGTTACGACTAAACTTTCGCCTTACTTATTTTTGGACTACGTTCTTTAAATAAAGTTTTTAGTATATTTTTATATTAACATTAGATTACTAACAGCCTATGACGTATAATTAAGTACTTATGCACAATTCACTAAAACCATATGTAAAAGTAGATCCAAAATAGTTTCTTATCACAGGAGACAGTTAAGGATCCTATAAATCCTATTAGGCCTATAAATCCTATATTACTGCCGCTACAGGTACCTACGACAAATATAGAGATCTATCCAATCTTGGCTAAACCTAAAGCGTACCTACACACGTCTCTTGTGTTCAAATTGCACGGTTCTACAATCCCATATTGGATTAACAAAACAATTCCGCTTGGTGAGATTTAAGTTAAGTTAAGATCTAGTTTGATTAAATTGAATCACATTGGACGCAAGCTATTTTCGTAACAAACAACAAATACCTACCTATAAAAATAAAGGGATATTTTATCACTGGAGCTATAACACCATTCATTTAATTAACGCAGTTAGTGACGCACCTGATATGGTAGATGTAGGCTGTGGATGTAGGTAGGTACTAGATTAGTGTATTTATGCGGCCTACTCTATTGTAGATTCGTATTTTATAAGCACTGATTGCTATAAATAAAAGTGCATAACCACAGAATAGATATAAATTCGAATTTAATAAAATGTCAACCGCAATCACTATTATGCATTCTGTGTCGCAATGTAAATGAGAGTCAAATGGATATACGAACGAATAAACAAATGGTTGAATGAATATGGATCATATTAGAACGTAATTTGCGAAATGTATGATATCAATAACCTAAGAAGTAGGATCCTTTAGATTAGAATGTCGTAAGCAAAAAAAAGCAATTTCGTCATTTTATTAAAAAAAAAAAAGTAGGCCTACGCGAACGTAAAAATATCGTGATATAAGAGAAAAGATCTCTCAGGATCGTTTTTTTATTTACACATGACCATTAGAATAGATATAAGTACTACCTACTTACATGACAATACTACTAAAAAGACAACGCGTAGGCCCGCCACATAGTGGGAGATTACATGATCAGTCTGGTGTCAATCCATTCCACAGATAATCCTATGATCTATTCCGTCAGTCTGTAGACTTTGAATTTTATCCAAACTGATGATCCAAAATTTGTACCAGACTGATGGAATGGACTGGAGCGCCAGAAGACTGATCATTAATGATTCCAAATCAAAACTCCGTCTGTATGAGGGCATACAGACGGAATTTTGATTTGGATTTTTTTCGAACGCAGCTAATCCATACAAATCTATGGACCTACCACATTTTGTATGCGGTAATTTTCCGTTCGGGATTCATACTTTATCGATATTCCGAATCAGATTCCGTCTGTATGTTGCGGGCCTGAAAGGGTGAGTATAGAATATAAATAGTAGCATCTTTCTCAAGATAAACTAAATGGTCATCATTTAGAGGCTAAGATTCGACAAATCAAGAGGATAATGTCAATAAAGATGTAAATAATACCAACTGATTTCATTAATGTATGTAAGTTCATATATTATTATAGCGTACCTCACTGAAGAATTCGTCCATGAAGCCGCCTTCAACGGCGACGTTGACGTCGTCTGGCCCAACGTCGTCATCATCGCTTTGCGCCTGTAAACAAAACAAACAAACAAACATTGAGTAAGTACCTACATTACTATCGGCTTTTGAGATTTAAAGCATTATAAGTGTTTAGTGCCAATTTTGCCGACCGTCCTATAAATAGGACACCATAAATATCCAAATCTCTTAACATAAATCACGTTCCTTATATCATTGCAAAGGGCGATAAGTTGTTTTCACGCACATAATGTTTGTTGAAAGATTTTAAATAACGCAGAATCACGAAGAATATACCAAAAGTGTAACTATCTAGCTACAATGAGACGGAAAGTTGAACAGTAAAACACTTTTAAAAGCTTATAACTCCCCATTTGTTATCGCGACCCTGTTGAATAGAGCACGTACCACGCCAATATTGGATCCACTTAGGTGAGTCCGCCATTATTCAATTTATACTAAAGTCCGTGCTTCGGTGAGGCCCGCTTTGAAGCGCCAAAATATTTGTCTATAATTCACAAGTTATTATGGTTAGAATCATGACTGTCTCACTTCCGTACTCAGAGACGTCAATTAAGTTTAATGCTTCATTAAATATCGTGTCATCTTATACTAGCACTATGAAAAAAGAAAGAGATAGCACCAATTTTAATGAAGCATTAAACTTAATTGACGTCTCTGAGTACGGCTGTCAGTTAGTATTTCTTTCATTAATGTTTTCTTGCAATATTTTGTTATAACCGCCTGGCGCATCAGCAACGACTGTATCTTTTGAGCCGAAGGTCTTAACTCATCATCACATAAACATACCAGGGACCTTCGGCTAACGCATGATGTATTTGTTCCCGAGTCAAGTGTAGTGGCAGATGGAAACCCTACCAGCAGTTGATGTCATGCGGCTGATATGACGCTTTGCTTAGTTTGGGACTAAACGATTAGTTTGACGTGACTTGCCCGGAATATTTATTTATTTACAATGAAAGCAGTCTAATTGAATTACTCTTACAGCCGACTGCAATCAAGTAATAAGTCCAAACCAAACCAAGTCCACTCACTCATAATATGTTCACGAGTTCTATCGATGAAGGAGATTTGGGGTACAGTACAGTTCACACAGATTTGTGGCAACGACTGATAGATATCAGCTAGGTGATTGCGTAAAGTCAATCGTTTTCTTTTGACAGTTCATATTGTATCATAATATTTGTCATCCCATACAAATTGCAGCCGATGGAAAACGATATGAACTGTCAAATGAATACGATTACCTTACGCAATTCCACCCCTGGTGTCGACTTGACTACGATGCTTAGTAAAAAATACACCCACAACTCCCACACGCATTAGTCTATGGGTCTAATTCGTCACTAATGTATTAAAATAGCTTCTTACTTCATTTGAGCTTTTATTTTGTATTCGTGTTTCTAGCACCATGCTTTTCTTCTTTTCATAGTTGCTTCTAGACGGATCATTTGAACTATTTTGAACTACTATATAATATTTTGTTTTATAAATTACAAATTAAATACCATGTATTCCATCAACCATTTTTGATGTCCCCACTGCTGGGGCACAGGCCTTCCTTACGGTAAGGAGGACGGGCCATAACCTACCACGCGGGCCCAATGCGGATTGGTGGGTGTTAACGACTGCAAATGCAGCCGATACCAACGGCTTAACGTGCCTTCCGAAGCACGGAGGAGCTCGAGATAATAAATTTTTGGTCACCCATCCCATGACCGACCCTTGCGAACGTTGCTTAACTTCCGCAATCGCTGGGCCAGCCAGGCGCTTAACCACTGCGCCACCGAGCTTTACCATGTATGATGTTAATTTAATGGGGGTGATAACACGCTAAAAGACCATCGGGTAGGTAGGGTCAGTGCAAGCAACGTCAAACAAATCACAAAACAGGCTTCATCGCTCGCAGCGCAGTCAGCTCGTTTCAGCATACACGATCAATATAGGTCGTGGACACGTTAATTTTGGTGTAAAGCGCATCAAGATCCATTAGGAGACCCAATTATCAGCACTTTTTGTTATAATTAAATCGGTGACTGTCAAGTTTGTTGGCTCTAGATAAAAAAGAATAGCGTGATCAATCATCACTGCGAGCGAACCAACCGATGAAGTTTTTGAGCCTTATATAGTCCCCTGCGTCAGCGTGGCACTTATCTTCGGTTAGTTTAAACGTAGCGCTAACCATGACCTAACTACACTTGTAGAAATCTATATTATCTCGTTGTGAAGGGCCCCGTGTCGACGGCAATTAATTTAAATTAGGAACGAGTCCTATAACTAGTGAAATTGTTCAAAAAAACTGACAGATGTGATGTGTTGTTTGTTATAGGACGTTTTTACGCGTGATATAAACCAGAGATTTATATCTCTGATATAAACAAAACAATAGGTTTATATCATTGGTTGAAGCTGATGAAGATTTGATCTTGGAATATTTAAAAACTGTTCATTCAATAGTTTCATAATTTGATATAAATAGTTCTAAAAACTAAGTTATTTCACAGACTCGTAAGATAAGATCGTATTTTTTTTCTAAAGATCAACAAAATCTTTTCAACATTCTCTCAATCAATTTCATTCGTATCAGTATTAGATAAGACTGTAATCTTTACTGGGTCCCATGCCATGTTAAGTGTGTAAATACTTTCACACATAACATTTTATTGATAGATTGCTAATTAATATCGCGTGTTTATAGAACATCTTCCGACTAACGTCAAATAGATAGAAAGTTATCACATGTGAATAGGTACTTAGACACAACAAAACACTAGGAGAGGTTCAACACTAATTGATGAAAAAACCCTGACACCCTTTGCTTAAAATACTTTAGACGTTTTAAAATAAAGCCTTATTGCTAAAATCCAGACAAGAGCCCCGACAACGGCGCACGCCGGTCAAGGCCGCTAGCTCAAACAAAGGCCGATTACCATACCTCACTTCATCCTGACCGGGAGCACTTTCACACAATTGATACCACTTCTACGCAAAATTACATTCTAAACACGTCCCAATAAAAACCGAAATAGAATGTCGAAATCTAATTTGTCAAACCCTTAAATGGCACAGAGTACGAGGAAAAATACTTTTTAATAGTTTTGAGTGTGTTCGTTCATTGTTCACTATTCAATTATGTTGATATTTTCACAGTTTCAAGCTTTACAGAACGAGTTCTTGGGAGTTTACTGTACTCTTTATGCCCCTCTTTAACACCCGAAAGCAGCATTTTCCTGCTCCTCTATAAAAGTACAGCCACAGTTATGGATAGAATGGAAAGTAAAACAAGACGAAATGAATAATTCGTGTTTTATATGTATTCTTAGAAGTTTTTCATGTTTCATAATTTTGGAACTTCGAATACAAGCATAGACAAACCCCGGAATCCGGAGGCGAGTCACGTAATTCAATCGAACCACAATATGTGATTCCGTCCGTCTCGTCCTGGCGAACCAGCTACTAATAATTTCACGCCATTATAACCTACTATATTCTTATATATATGGACACTTTTTCTCTCCGACAGTTCGTGAAAACAAGGAGAATACTTTTAATAATAATCTCGCTCACGATGAAAACTTGCGCTAAGCTATTGATTGGTTAAACATTGATTGAGTGGTGACAAATAAACTTTTCAGAGTAGTGTGCGGGTTCAACCAGTGATTCCAGGATGAATATCAATAAAAAGGTTACTTAACAGAAACAAATGGTAGTCAATAAGTCATAACAGCGAACGTAGTACTTCAGTTACGCAACAATGCGGCCTTCACCTTAGCATACACCCCTTCACGAACGAACCCCTGGGACCTGGGAGAATACGGTGTTACAAATTTATCTCCGGCAGTTCTAAATTCGCCTCGACGCTATTTCTATAAGCTCACTCAGATATTCTAACAAATTTTCTGACACCGTTTAATTTTACATGACAACATACTCTTGATTGACTTTTTGACTAATATTAAGGAAAATGTGCTAAAACAACAATGATTGAATACCTATATACTTAGTTAAAAACCCTTTCGGACTCATTATCAGTATTTGAATGTAGGAAATAAACAATCGAATAAACAATCAAATCAGAAAATTAAACATAATTATAGTTAATGAGACCGACCCGTGTATCAGTAACAATGGATGGTGCGCGATGAAGTTTATACTTTAAAAGTAACAAAAATAAATAGTAATGAGTACCTACCTAAGTATATGTATAGTGTGCTATCACATACGTAAATGATATTTTTTTAAACATTTGATTATTAAAAATTTGAATTGAAACAAAATATGTATTTTAACATAGCAAAGAGAGCAAAAGAAAGTTTATATGTAAAAATGTTATTATGTTAAATGGACCACAAAACCAATGGCGATATAGGTACCTACTACAACTACAACGGTTAAGGGGATTTAGCAGATCTGGGTCGGCTCAGCGGAATCTCAAAATCTCGGCACATAATTACAGCCCATGGACGTGGATCGGCATCTAGATCGGCTGTCGAGCACAACTTTTTGACCCGCCCTATTTACAAAAACCCTCTCGTTGTGTTCAAGAACGATACAGCTTTTGCAACTTCTTCAGGATTTTCAAGTTTTAACAATTGCCACAATTATTATTTTTAATTTTTTAGCATTTACGATGCTATTGATGCTATTTTTAAATTTGGTATGTTAAATAATAAACTAGAAAAAATCGGCTTTAGCCATCATGCGTGGCAGCTAGATAGCTAGTCTCAGCCCAGCTACGAGTGAGTTGTTTTTTCCAGATATTATTATTTGACTTGTCACAATTACGTACAAACCATAACCATTTATACAAATGTTAATCTGGAAACTTATATTTGGAATAGCCTATAAAACTTTATTTAATTTAGAAAGACTAGTTATCCCAAAAGTTGGCTCGGCTCGCTCTGAAATATTTATTGCGCCTTGGGAACAGCCGATCTCACACGATACATTTGTATTGTAGGCTAATTTTACTAAAAGCTACAAATAATAGTGTGATTGTTATCTTAACAAACTAAATCGTTATGTACATTTTGGTCTTGTATGCACTGTTAAATACTAGTGGTCACTACAAAACTTAATTGTTTTGTTAATGAAATAAAGAGTATAATAACATGTCCCTGATTTGCTCGAGATAACTTATTAAGATAATTAGTACCTACTCATAATAAGGCTATTATACTTTGTTATCACTTAAGTACTTTATTATTTATCGCTTAATCCCTTATCGCCCTGTCGTAGAACTACTATCTACTCTTTGATTATTTTATACTTGCAAGTTTTTTTTCAAAAGGAGCTTTTTTATTTAATTTTAATATTAACTAATTTTAAATCGTAAATAAGTAAATATTTTAATTATGAGAACGCTGGAATTGCAGAGAGCAAAAACAGCTTTGAGAATTTCCCAAATAAGTAATAATTAATTCTCTAACACTAATTAAATAAGGAAAAATTAGTAATCTAAATATTATGAAAGATTATTTATGAATAGAGGGGAAACAGAGTGGCGAGTAAAATTTAAACTGACAAGGCTGTCTTCTTAAAAGGCCAATTAATATGCGGCATATAAACAGCGACCTGTTTCATACGGCGATGCTAATCAGGGCGGATGACAGGAACAAAGCTTGGTTCCACGGACAGTCGGCAGCGGGCGGGCGGGTGGAGCCGAAGGACGGGCGGGGCGGCTGACGTCCGCCGGCAAGTTTACAGCCTTTAAATAAGACCTCTCTGGAAAATGAAGCTACCGCATTGCGATTTGCGATACACGAGCTTTTTGCAGCGACTAGTAACTTATCTATCACCAGCGGGTCTATCAGCTAAAAACATTGCACACATTGCTACTTCATTTTGGCACAAATAAAAAATTACAAAAGAAAAGTAGCAATGTATCGCATCCATCTGTCAAATTACAGTTAACATGACCTTTAATGTTTTTAGCCGATAGACCCGCTGGTCAAAGACGGACTTTATTCAGAGTTTAAGTATTTTAGTCGGCTTGGTAGAGATGGTAAAGTCAATACAATAGAGGGGTTATTTTTAGGATTTGTATACTATATTCTTAAGCCCAGAAATGATGATTATAAACATCTAAGCGAAGCAAGGTGCAGCTGCAGCAACACAAAAGGCTGAATGCCCGCAGATTTTTGCCGGCCGATTTATCGGACCGATTATAGGACCATTTTGTCACTCACTAGTTAATTTTGCACGGACATTAAATCGGTCATCGTGGTCGATTGTGGGTGAGCTTAAGCACAGAATACATAATAGTACAAGTGCTTAAGTACAGGCAAATGATACAAGCTGACGCACAACACTAAATCTGCAGCTGTATGCTCGCAGCGTGTGAGCGCCACTGTGTTGCGGCGGGCGCGGTGTTACGTAATCCCCTTGCGGATCTGCCCGCCTTGACACTTTCCAACTTCTACTAAAATACGCCCGACCACGTGCATTATTGCAACTGATTCCAAATTGAGTTTGCCGAATTCCCAACGTCTCTCCAATTACCGATTCGTTACACAAACTCAAACAGGCAACGTATGCAAGACTCGGAGATTATCTAGTTTGTGCTTTTCAGAAACAGTTCGCAAATAGAGCAACAGCGTCAAACTAAAACCAGCAAATTTAAGAATTAATTGCAGTTGATCGATATAACAGACACTACCTAAAGGTGATGTATCGCTTCATTTCTTTCAGCAATCGTTAACTGTCTCTACTGACTGAACAAGTGGTACAAATCTAATCGAGAAGAGAAAGCTTTTGTTACCTTGGCACTAATGGCAAATAATGCGGTACGATAGGGACGATTCCCTCGCTAATTCGCCATTATTTATTTTCGTACTTTCCACTACGGTACGATTCCGTAGTGGAAAGTACGAAAATAAATAACGGCGACAACTGGAAGAGCAAAGTGACAACTCTCAGAGAGGGCCATAAACATAATTCAGGGAAACCGCAAAGAGTGTGAAGATTATTCAAAAGATAAAAGGCATCTCTTGTTTTCTTATTCAACCCGTGTTACGCTGAGGATCGGCCCCTGAAACCCTCCAGCACCCTTGTTTACAGTTAATTAACAGTGCTATAACGCCAGTCGTATTATTACAATTTACTGAAATATTCAACTATACAAACAGAACTAGTTAACGGACTGATCATAAAATGTTTTGATTCCAGAGTCAGCATTAGGCTTGCCATGAGCATACCAATTTTAGTTTAAAAAAATAATGTTAATATTTTGATATAGCATATAACAATAATATTATGGATTCAATTTACATAACAATAGACGTTTACCGTTATCAGATCTGTACATTATCGCTGTGAACGGTCTTGTGATTCTGTTCTTTGCAATAGTGATAAGTAAAGCCAAGTATTGCTTTTTCAATTTCAAGTTAACAATGCAACGCAACGCAACGCAACACGTAATTTACTGACTAAACAGTTCCAACATAAAGCGATTGATCCAGTGGATGGGTAGTTTAATTCACTATATCGGTGGATATTAAATTTAATAAAAACTCCTTTACAAATAATGTGCATGTTATATTATGAGTTACTATAACAAAAAAATAATGCTCCATTCAGTGGTGGTTTCTAGTTACTTCTTATCTTGTTTTACAATTCAGTACCTACTCCAAAAAGAAGAGACAAGCACGAGTTAAAAAAGTTCAATGAATCTCTGATATTATTTTAAATGATTTACGTTAGCGGTGAGCAAATGAATGACGACACTTCTATAATTCACGATGATTCACACCTGTTAAGAAGCAACAGGCTATTGGGAAAAAATTCCATTGCTATCTTTTCTGTAACTGATGGACGGTGTTTGTATATTAGTCTTTTTAAAATAATAGTATTACTAAACATATTTATTCAAGGTGGAAATATTCTCAAACATTTTATCTGGTTTCAGCGATAAAAAGTTGTCAGTTACTACACCACATTTACTTTTGCCGAGCGTTATAAAATGATAAGAACTCTGAACAACCTCCTCGCGTAGGTGGTTGGTTGTTTTATGTTGTTTCAGTTAGTACTATTATATGTATATTCTGTGGCTTCAGCCAGCAACGTGAATGGTTATCCTATGGTTAAAAAGCATAAAAATCTACTCTAAAGAAAGAGGAAATTTAAAGGTAGTCAAGTAACAATTGAAGATATTTCCTTAACAGTAGAAGCATAGTAGAATCAAAGTAAAACTAATATTGGCCGACTCTGACTAAAATAGTAAGTGTTTACTGTGTCTGTAGTTTCATGTTAGTTAGTATTCAATTCACCTTTTGAAAAAACGCTATTTTTTATATTTAAATATTGATTGCTTGTTTTATTTTAATTTCATTTTGAGTAAGTTATAGTTACTTAAATGTATTCTTTATTTTGTAGTTTTTAGTGAATAAACTCAATTTAGAACGATCTAGCTTTGTCCTCTTTTTAGGACAATATCCACTATTTTGGTAAGCAGTAATGTCGGTTTTATAGGACATTAAAAAATCATGTTCCCTCCCATCCCAAAACCCTATTTTTACAATTTCCATACACTTTTAACTCAAACAAAACTTTATTTCAGTTGCACTGGTCTTTTCCATGCAACACAAACGTTCCAAAATCATAACCCTTCTTTTTGCTTCGCCGTAGTCGGGTAAAAAGTAGTGTTCGCCGGAAACTTAGAGCATTTAACCAAATGGTTTGGTTTGGTTAAATGCTCTAAGGCCGGAAATGTACAGTACATACACGTAGCTGCATAGCAAACATAGACCTAATATAACTTGCAATGCATGCAATAGACGTAAGTTTCCTATACGGCGGCGGCGCCGCCGCCTGTCGCATATTGGAGTCGCTCAAGTCGAATTTATAGGTAGTTAAAAATCGGGTAAAATTTTTTGCTCGATGAAGTGGAACAGGGAATATTTTACCATTCATGGAAGTGATTTAAAACTATACCATTAAAGTGCTTATTACATTGACCAAGACATCTAACTAGAAAAAAACTATAGGAACAGAACAGTTTGAGGTGCGAACTTTTCTGCTTTCCTTTTCGAAAAAGCCTTTAGACGCCTAGAATCGGATAGTTTTATAACTGCTTATAGCAATTTGAAAGGAAGATAGGTACTAAATTCTTGTAGGACTAATAACATTAAGAACATCTAAAGATTATTAAGATGCAGGATCGGATGATACGCGTTGGTCTTGCAGCACCATAGCATAGCAAGTATAGCAAAGCAACCCCTATGTGACCGAGGCTAAGTTTGGACACTTGCCAATTGCCAATATTAACACAAATATCTCTGCAGCCTTGGGTCAAACTAGTACCCCAATAGTGACGCGAGAAATATTCGACTGACACAGTTGTAGATTTGTCCCCAAATTGAATGAACTTAACTAACTAAGCTTGGTGAACTGGCAGTTAACTAAATAGAATAACTTTACCTTGCTTCCTGACAAACTCATGATCCTAGCTAGATCAACAAAAATAATAACTTACCTCACAGGTTTTGATTATCGAAATATGCAACATAAGACAACCTTTGATTAAAAGAAATTTAATCAAAGCATACAACCGTATTTTTTTTTGATTGGGATTATTACTACGAAACTTGATTTTTTTCAGAGCTCTTTATACCTTAGAGCAGGGGTTCCCAAAGTAGGTGCCGCGGCACCCTGGGGTGCCTGCCGCTAGCGTATGCCAGGGGTGCCGCCAGCGTATGCCAGCGCACTGTTGGTCACCACAGAGCAATCTTTCACTCAAAAATTAATTGATGTCGATTGGCTGCTTGAATTGGGATACCTTTTCGATATATTCGAAAAACTAAATGAAACCACCACAAGGGAAAGGAAGGTCTTCAAGGGAAAGGAGGAGCACAATTATTAGCCAAAATTAAAGGACTGCGCAAAAACATCTTATTTTTTGATACGTGTTAAGAGCAAAGATATCTCCAACTTTCCTCGGTTACAAGAGTTTGTCAAAACAAATGAGATCCATCAACCGAACTTCCTCGAAATTATTACTGCCCACTTGGTAGGTTTGGAACAAACCATTGTTGAGTATTTTCCTGAAATTGATTCTGAGGATGTCTACAGATAATAAATAAACCCGTTTTCGTGCAACCCAACACGTAAACCTATTGGGATGACAAATTAAGCTTTTCAAAATCTGCTGGAAATCAGTGAAGACATCACTTTGAAACAAAAATACCACGACGGGAACCAAGAAGAGTTCTGGATGCAAGTATACGCAGAAAATAATGCTGTTGGCAAGATTGCAATAAAAAGACTTGTGCGTTTTACTTCAACTTATCTATCTATGTGAGTCTGCATTCTCAACGTATGCCTACATAAAAAACAGATACAGGAGCAAACTTTCAGCGTCAAGTGATTTAAGGGTAAAATTGACAAAACTTCATATCAACTTAAAGGAAATAATGAAAAATTCAATCAAAATGTTTCATTCTTCCCATTAAAGGTACATAAATGAGCACTAAACTACATTGTGTTTTCTTGTTTTCCTAAGTAGATTTTTTAGCGCAACAAGGGTGTCGCCGCGGTGAAAAAAGTTTGGGAGTTTGGTCTTTATACCTACTTACCTATGTATTTGATACAAATTATTAAACCTGGATACATCACCACTCCACGCGTTCCTGAAAAAAGGGGGTGTTGACCGACAGACAGACAACAATCAAGTGATCCTATATATATGGCTTTCGTTTTTATGAGGTAGCTTTTTCATTTAAACCAAACCATTTTATTCTGTGCCCAAACTAGAAGACTTGATAGAGAACTTATCACAAAATGGCACCCACGAGCTTATTGGCATGTCCAGCGCAGTAATCTACTTCCCACACTAATCGGTGTTAACAATCGCATGTACATAGTAGAAATTAGTTTAATTAGCACGCCGATATTGCATGACTTAACTATAGGGTACTATTATATATTATGTATGATATGACGTTGTACTGAAATTGTATGCAGACTATAGCTGAATTTGAACTGTGATGTGATGTGTTAAAGAGGTCGTCGGTCGGTTTTATTAGCATTCGTCATAGAATAAAAATTTACAGATGGCACCGCATAGAAATACTAATTACCACAGAATAGATATAAGTACTAGGCCGTCTAATACACATCATATTATTATCTTTTCGATTCGCACGCAGACGCCCGGAACATCCTTATAGCCTTTGGTTTTGACGCAGATCGTCATTTTCGCAAATGGTCATCGCGAATTTGGTCACTTTCGCAGAATGTCATTTTCGCAACTGGTCACTTTCACAAAAGGTCACTTTCGCAGAATGTCATTTACATTTTTTTCTCAAACTCACAATTTTGAGAAAAAAAAAGAACAAAATTTGAAAGACATTCTGCGAAAGTGACCTTTTGCGATAGTGACCAGTGGCCCTACCATGAGTTGATGCAAACTGTTTACGTAACCGTAAACTATCGTATATACAGTGGCCCTACCATGAGTTGATGCAAACTGTTTACGTTACCGTAAACTATCGGATATACTGCTCAGTCAGTGCGAGTGAAAGAGACAAAACGATAGTTTACGGTAACGTAAACAGTTTGCATTAACTCATGGTAGGGCCACTTATCACAGTCAGTGCGAGTGAAAGGGACAAAACGATAGTTTACGGTATCGTAAACAGTTTGCATCAACTCATCCACAGTTGCGAAAATGACAATTTGCGAAAATGACGATCTGCGTCAAAACCTCTATTGATTTATGAAATGGAGCATCCAACTAGCAGTTATACCTAGTTCAATTAAGACTCGATTTGCCGCTGCTGACTGCCGCTCTCTCGCTCGTACATTTTGTTTTCTCAAGATTTCTTAAATCTGAGTGCATAAATGAAAAATGTGTCTCAGCCACTTTTCGCAATATAAGTTTAGGGACATTTCAACATATGTATATTTCAGTTTCGAGTTGCTGAAGTACAAAAAGTTATTGTATTAGCCAGTTCAAATAACTGTAAGAAACGATAACTTTTTGTACTTTAGCAACAAAAAACTGAAATATATTTTAAAATGTCTGTAATCTTATATTTCGAAAAGTGGCCGAGACACATTTTTCAATTGCGCACTCAGATTTAAGAAATCTTGAGAAAACATGAAATGTGCGAGCGAGAGAGCTGCAGTCAGCGGCAAAATCGCTACGGGCTCTAAAAGCAAATAAATTTTTGTCTACAAATAATTATCCCATGAAAATCTTCTCCTGATAATCGTGGTAGCAACAGGTTTTACAAATTCAATGAGTGACAGACAATTTGACTAGCATCTCCATCTCAGTTGCAAGTATTCAAACTTCGGTAAGGGGGAGACTTGAGAAAAGTTTCCGTCGAAAACGCTCCGTCGTATACAAATGGAGCTTCATTCACTCTCAGACAACACGAGAGACGCTGCTAAAAATAGACGAGACGCACACTGTGAATCAGCTGATGCAAGTGCATAGTGACGTCAAGCCCTCTACAATATCATCGAAAGCCTCATTTTGGGTACAGCAAGAAACTATGATTCTCTGCTTTGATTTAAAATAGTTTATGTAAAAAATCTCTAGCGAAATCACATTTTGCCTTCTTTAAATGGCTTTTGGTGCTTTCGATCTATTGACTGATGAGTACTGATGACCTCTTGAGCATTGTTATCGGTAACTATTCGGGTGTATAAAAATGATCATATCGTATCTCAAGGGAAAGAGAGTAGAGGTTCGAAAATGATTCTGTAGTTTACTGCATGGGTGCGAATGAATTTGCGCACGATGAGCGCGTACCTAATCGCATTTAGGACAGCATAATTTATTTCCGAAATCGTAACAGAAAGAATCTCTCTGATTAGGTAAGTATAACATTTCTTGCAAAAGTTCTACAAGATAAAACTCTGTTAAAAACGAAATACACAAACGAAATACAATAACTTTTCTTTATAAATAGATACGGATTTTTCTCAGACAGACAAAAAAGTTAAGGAATTGTAATTCGTTTTTCTCAGACAAATCTCATTTCCTGCTATAGTTACAGTAACATAGTATATCTCAATGGCTTTGATTGTTCTTCTACACAAAAACAAAATTATTCGTCTGCCTATTGATCTCGAGTGTCGAGACTTTTTTTAGTTTTATTAGGTTTTGTATAGGGATCCTTTACTCGTTAAATCAGCGGGAGTAAGTAAAACTTATCATGAGCGGATTTAAGAAGATTGATGATTCAAGTATGACGACGGCCAACGGTTGTTTTTATGAGTCAACTTTGCACGAAGGCCGCTAGGTTCGCGGGCCGGATGACGCCCTCGTTGATAACAGCACCAAATGTACAAGTGAAATATTACGAGTATTACAATATATGCGAGATGTTTTTAAATAGTACATTATGAGACAAGTTAGCTTAGGGGTTGCAGCCCGAGCCGCAGGCGAGGGCGTAACTCAGCCGAGTGTGCAATAAGCAAGAGCTCACGAGTTTCATACGACGTTTTTCAACACATTTGCGAGGAAAAAACAAAGTAATTTATCACAAAGCAACAAATATGGCAAAAACAAAATATGATAATTATGGGAAAAGGCGCGCATGTTTTTTTTTTGTTTTTTTTTTCACACGCCCAACGCAAGAATATTTTGCAAACAAAGGGGTGAGTAGCATACAGCCTACTTCAAAATTATAATTTTAAGTGATAAAATGCAAATATTTTAATATTTTATAACAAAATATTATATATTCTTTATTGCACTAATAATTATTGTTACATAATTTATAATAATAATTGTGAGCAAAGGTGGACTTATCTCTAAAGAGATCTCTTCCAGCCAACCTAAGAGGTGTCAGAGATTTACAGTAAGCGGGCACATAAAGTGCATGACATATAAAAATAATAATTAAATAATAAGATAATAATACTTATTCATTTTTATAATATATAAAATACACATACATATATAAAAAATAAAAATATACCTACATTAAATACATACTCAATACATACATATAAATAAACATGTAAGTGATTATGAGATAATATGTTATTTTATGACTCGATGTACGATAGTTGTGCTAGAAAGTGCGACTTAACTTTGGATTTAAATATTGTGATTTATGAATAATTTGATAATAATAAATATTTGTTTGACTTAATTAAGGACTTACACATTTATTAATTCCAAAAATGTATATGAATTTTCAGCAGCATACAACCTCTTTGTTGTTACTAAAAAAAATAACTGTATTACCCGGCTAAATTGGAAATGCTCTATTTATTTGCATAGAACTTGCAGTAAGGTACTAATTTAAGTTTGTAGGGTTAATTCTATTACGTACTATTGTTTTATATATTATTGCACGCGTTTGTTATAGCTCGGTTTATGGCCCTAAAAGCGATGTATTAGGGCTCACTTTACGAGCAACTGTGTTGAAAATATTATTTAAGTAACAAGGAGCGACACCGAGGAATAGTTAGCATTACATAGGCGGGCGGGGCATCTTTTTATGGGAATCTACTTTCTTAAAAATCTAGACAACGATTCGGTAAGGATTGAGGCTTTCTGACTAATTTAGAGACCAGTATCATTCTCCCTACGCGGCGGTAGCTGCATGCGTGCAGTGCAACACATAATTTTTGAGCTTCTTTAAGGTGTCATTGGTAAACAGATTGACTCTATGAAGGTACAGAAAGCGAGAATCAACTACTATCCCCTCAAATTGCTAATGAACCTGGCGGTCATGTTTTTAACCCCAAAAACGAAAATCTTTTTTTTTATATACCTTAAACCATATCTTACTGCAAATAATAATGCTATAATAATTAAAATATTAAATTACCCATACAATTTTATTGTTACATGTCACTTTTAGTCGTGGATAACGTCAATGTCGATGTTAATGTGACAAGGTTCTATTGTATTACCAATTTGTGGGGGTAGTAGTACCTAGAATCATTAATCTAGGTCAGTATCATTGATGTATTTGATAATTTTTTAGCTTTATAACTGCTACAGATGAATGCATAATTATGCGTACAGGTGTTGTCTAGGCTCATTTTGAAGTTTGTCTTTTGGCAGCTGGCTTTGACTTATGATGGTGGATTCATGGTTTGTTGATTCACACATATACTTTACTAGTTAATAAAAGTGACTCTCTATATTTAGAGTTACTTATCAGAATTTTGGACTTTGAATATTAAAATAATGTTTTATGAAAACCATACGGAACTCCACAAACAGACATCAAAGTGATTGTATATGGGTTCCTTCCTACACACCCTTAAAATATTATTACAAAAATACTTTTTTTTTCATTTTTTTTTAATTAGGACAGCTAACAAGAACATACACCAAAGTCAAGGCATACATACATTCGAAGGACTTACATGCTACAGTGTTGTCTTTTTTACAAGCTTTTTTACTTGTCTTAAGATTAGGAACATTGCAGTAAAGATGAATGGATTGTGTGCAGAATGAAAATGAAGGGAGTGGGCCCGTGGGGAGGACCTTAAAGAATGGAAAAGAAGGATGCACTCTGCCGAGCCTAAATAAATTGAGGTCCATCAGGCGGACAGTAGTTTGTTAGTTAGTAACAGAGGGGGATAAAGATAGGGAGAGGATGATTTGTTTAATGCTTATCTTATTACATAAACATTCGCACTTCCAAGATTTAGAAGCTTTACTATTTTTGTCATTCAAGTCAAACGTGTTTTTAGAGAAAATTCAAACTCTTAATAAACTCATTTTAGTTGCATTTTAGTTTAATATGAATATTACAGCTAGACTTTTATATCAAGAGATAGACTAGTGGATCATCTTATGTTTATAAAAATGAATTCATTGTTATTTTATGATATATTTTATGATAATAAACAAAGTCGACCGAAAGTGGCATTACAACTGAGCGCTTCCGTGCTTCGGAGGGCACGTTAAGCCGTCGGTCCCGGCTGTTGTCATCTGATAACAGTCGTTAAGCCAAGTTAGAGGCCTTACAGGCGGCTTGATAAACTCTAACACCAGAAGTGGCCACTATTCCTCATTCGATAAGAAGAAGAAGTCATGTCAATGGTCAGTCAAATTTCAATACAAGGTTTGACAGTCATGTTATGCGTTAGTCACCGGCAAGTCAAAACTTGTATTGAAATTTGACTAACCACATGACTGTGCTGTGTTAATGATCCGTTACTGTGTTATCCAGACAAGGATAATGGTTTTAATTCTGAAACATGTTTCATGTTAATTGAAAAAGGCATGAATAGAAGTTGACAACATTTATTAACTTCGGTCGGAGAGTCAGGTTATTACAGAATCAGTTGTTCATGCATCATTTTGTTATGATGATTAGAGTATAATCAAATCTATAAAAATAAAACAGAGTCACAGATCAAATAATCCTACATCGGCATTGCAATAGTTTTAGGATCTTCGTAGGCACTGTCTGTGTTAGAATAAATTCTTGCAAGCATTCTCAAAAGCAAATCTCACATTGTAATTGAGAAAGCATTGTTTTCTTTGGTTATTAGACTGTAACATACTTCTTCAGAAGGTACTTTATGAAAACAGTGGTCAATTTTGATAGTAAAACGGGTGAGACTGGGACGCAACAAATTGTCGCGCTACACTCCAATGACAGCTATCATTCAAGCGGTGTCAGGTCAGGGGTGGGGCGTCAAGATTATACAGATTTCATGAGATTTACACAATCCTACTATAGGAATACAATCAAACAAGGGAAACTCGGAAACATCGAAATGTCTTTGTAAAATAGAACATCATCTCAATGCTATTCTATTGAATTCGAGGTCACCAGTCATACCTTTGGTTATGGCAACGTTGAGTGCTAACGAAGATCAACTTACCGCTTGGAGCGCCGCTAACCTGTCCTTCGTCATCCTTTACAGAAAATCACACACCAAATAAACGTTTTATCTTATTACACAATCCCATTCACAGATATTTTTCTATCAAACGTCACTAAACTAAAGACACGAACACTACGTTCACTTCACTCAAAAAATCGATACACACGAAACGACGGACGAAACTTTGTTTGCCCGTCTCATGTCATGTCATGTCTGAAAAAAAACCATAAAGTTGTAGGGAGCGCCACTGTAGCTTCAAAAAATGACGTCAAAATAAATAATGTCGATAAAGCAGTCTTATGGGCCTGCTACACGATCAAAATACTTGTCAATCATTTACATTGTATTTAAGTGGTTGACAAGCCATGCTTGATCGTTTATGTAGCCTCTAACTAAACGATCAAGCATGGCTAGTCAAGCAATCCGTTTTTCTATTGTCTAATTTCAAAATCTATCGCAATCTTTTTCAAGGACACATTAAAGCTTCTTTTTGGCACAAATAAAAACATACCAAAGAAATGCGGCAATGTGTCACATCCATCTGTCAAACGAAAGCGATTGTGATAGATTTTTAAATTAGACAATTAGCCCTTGCTTTTTTTTATTATTTATATAAAAACAATGCAGAGACAGTTTTAAGCCGGGGGCCCTACCGCCTAAGGGTCCCCCCAGACCTACCGGTTTCTTTTCTTTGCTTTGCTGTTCGGCAATGGACCGCCGGCCAAGAGGCTCATTTTCAATCTATCGCATATTTTCAATCTAAGTACATTTCACATAATATGAATGTTCTTGTGAGCTTTGTTCCTTTAACGATCGTAATGAAAACACAAAAAAATGGTTCAGGTAGGTAATGATGCCACCCACGACCCTGTTCACAATTTATATAAATATGCGATCGATTTATTTTTAGCAATCGGAGACCCTGTTCAGGGTCGCATATCTCCCATAAGCTTCCTACTTCGCAACCCAGACAGCTAATGGCTATCTTGTCAATTTGGTCTGGTCCCAATATGCGATAGATTGAAATGACCCTGGTTGGCCGGCGCGGCGGTCTAAACAGCAAAGTATAAGCAAAGCAAAGAAAAGAAACCGGTAGGTCTGGGGTCACCCTAACTCAAAGCTTTAGCCAGAGCGATAGTAATGCTCTGTCCGTCCTTGTCATATCATAACACGATGACAAGGAGGGACAGTGCACTGACGTCATAAACAAAAGCCAGAGTCAAAGCGATAGAGTTAGGCGGTAGACCCGCGGGTCTCCTGCGCTTAATTTTCAACATGTTTTGTGTTTTCGTGCGTCATGCGTCGCGTCAGCATCATTTGTAGTCTGTGGGTATCACGCAGTTTTTAGTTTTTTGTTTTCACCATTAGTTTTGTAAATTGCTAGCCTAGGTATTTTATTGCTTTGAAATTATTTCGCATTGAAGGAAGACCCTATATAATATGGATTCTTCAATATTATTATTATTAATAATAATAAAAACACTTTATTGCACACTAAGACAGGACATATTACAAAGAAGAACTACAAATAGAGAGAGCACAAAAAATCGGCCTTATTGCTAATTAGCAATTTGCGTAATATATAGTCACAAAACTAGAAAGATACGAAAGTACTAAGATGAAATTAAAATAATGTAGGTAATTATTTCAAGGACAGGGCCGATTGACTACTGACATCTGTCAGTAGTCAATCGGCTATAAATCATACTATGACGCGCGGCATATTGACAAAGGCGACGGGCCGCCACGAACGCGGACGCACAGCGCGACGCACCGCCACGCACCGACGATCCTTTGAATTTACCGACTCTCGATGGATCGTACAAACGACGACGCACCGCGGCGAACGCGTCGTTTCCCACGGTGTGTCGGTCTTGTCTGGTGCGCTCTCGTGTGTCTCCAGACGCACCGTGGGAACGCACCTTCACCTGCACCACACCGTGTGCTAAAGCACGAAAAATAGACCGGCGTGCGATTAAGTAGCGTGCTTAATCACAAGCATGCTCTTTTCGTATACACGTGCTAATTATATGCTAGTAAGTAGCACGTCTGCTCGAAACTAGCATGCTTATGGCCTACTTTTGATTGGCCACGGTAATCTATCTATTCTGTGGTGCTTGTCAAGCATCGCTCAGACGATCAAAATGTGATTGACAAACCGCTGCAATGTAAATGATTGACAAGCAGTTTGATCGTTTAGGCCAGCCTACCTAGCATGACCGATTTATATCGCGTGATATAGTATTTTATCGACACTCAACTGTCAAATTCCTTTGTCTTTTTGACAGTTAATCGTGATAAAACGCTATATCACGCGATATAAATCGGTCATGCTAGGCAGGCAGGGGGCTTCTGTACCAGACAAAGCCGTCGTTGCTCGAAGAACTGACGTAATAAAATAAAGTGATATTAATGTGTATGTTTTATTTCTTCAATGCCCGCGAGACATGAGAGTACAAATCTATAAAAAAATATTATATTTTGTAGTTTTAGCGAATTATTCTACACAGCTATTCAGCATTCTATTCAATCATTCAATCTTAACTCAAAATTGTCATATTGCTGTATAAAAACCAGCGTGAACTTAAGATCGATCTTAAGAGCTGATATCGATCTCATTTGATACTAAAAGATCAAATTTTGATTGACAAGCTTAGGGGAAGTAAATCTGAAGTTACTCATGTCATGTTACTTAATAAATAATTAAAAATTGATTTTTCCGTACCTACATAATTACTGACCAACATTGATTGTAATTTTTTCACTGACGTGACGTCCATTAACTTGTATAATGGTCGTCAGCCTTAGATAGGGTTGCCAACATGTCTTTGGCGAAATATAGTATTTTTCAAATTAAGCTATAAAAAATATAGTACTCATTAAAAAAAATATTATTAGGCAAATATATTTTTTTACTTATTTATATTTAAAAAAACTATATTTTTTTCACTTTTTGCATTTTTCAACAAGTTTTGGATATTTTTGGAGTCTTTTTTGTATCTTTCGCTTTTTAATCGGCGTTAACGGCGCACTTGAATTCAACTTGACGCACTTTCGTTATCGCTACCACTTTCCATAACTAATTTATCTAAGACCTATATTTCTTAAAGAAAGAACAATTTTATATTTTGCAGACAAAAATAGAGCCATCAGCAGACCAACCATTGACCAAACTATCGTTTGAAGCTTTTGAATTTGATATTGACAAGTTCGGAATGCAATAAGACAGATACGCTTCAGAATTCAGATACGATATACACTACACACTACACGCTATCGAATCAGTCAAGCAATGCACGATCACAAATCTAAAAAAAAACAGATTTGTTTCTTAGCGTTCTATATTGAAAATATATAGTATTTTTGCGTACCTACTATAACGTGTAACAGAAAGGGGGTATCAACCCGAAAGGAGGTCAATGTACTCGTGAAACTGAACACATTCCAACAGAAAAAAATCAAATAAAAATAAAAAATAAAAAAACTCCCCTTACAAAATATTGGCAAATTCAAATTTTCTATGGGGAGTCCAATATTTTTTTTCGGTTTATTTTTTTTTCTGTTGGAAGGTGTTCAGATTCACTAGTACATTGACCTCCTTTTGGGTTGATACCCCCTTTTTCTCAATCAATCAATACTTTTATTTCAGACTTTTTCGGTCCATAAAATGTTAGTAACAATTTTAATCTTAAAAACTAGTGTTAGAGTCTGGCCAACGAGTCGTGTCATCTCAAACCCGCGGCAAATTTAAAATTTTGAAACTTTATTCACTCAAAATACTGCGAAATAGCAATTTTAGACTTTCATTAGATTGTTTTAGCTTAGACTTTTGTCAAGGTGTATATACCCATGATAAAATTAATATTTAGTAGTATTTTGAGTGATCAAAGTTTTGAAATTTTCAATTTGCCGCGGGTTTGAGATGACACGACTCGTTCAGCATTCCGTTGGCGGCGCCGCGAAGGCGGGCTAGCATGGAGGCGCTTCTTTTTCTCATAATAGCATAGAAGTCATCTGTGTGCGCCTCCGCAAACATCCCTGAGGCACTACAACGCCACGGTAGCCCCAACAGAACCCTGAATGCGTTGTGAAATTAAAGTGAAGTGAAATAAGCTTTATTCAAATAAACTTAATTATTAAGTACTTTTGAATCGTCTATATTTTTCTACCACCCGTTCCAGACTTTTTTAGCTGACAAGAAGAACGTTGTTATACTGGACCCGCAGATCGCTGTATGCCCGTATGTTTTGTTACACGTTGTATATTTCTTCAACAGTATATAGTACGCAGACCCAAAATATAGTACAATACTTACTATATATTATAGTACGGTTGGCAACCCTAGCCTTAGAGCATGTCAGCATAGCCTTCTATAATTCCAAGCCATGAAGTTAGCAGAACGGCAACATTGCATGTGGTCAAGCACATAGTTTAATAATATTCTTTTTATTATTTCTTTTTCCTATATTATCTGCGATTAAACTAGGTGTAAATTGTAATGTTAGATTATTTCAATCAAGATTTTATATTTATTATTATTATTTATTTATTAGGACATTGAGTCGAATTGTTTGACCTTCTCGGGGGTCCTTTAGTACGATGAGCATTTTGATCTAGGCCTCCTCTAGCAATGAATCTTACATCATTGGAAAGGTCTTTAAATTTGAAAAACTTTATTGTATGACAGCATATGTCAACTATTAGTACTTTGAGAGTTATAAGGCTCTGAACTCAACCAAATTTTATAACTTAAAACTCGGAAAATACTTACAATTGATAGAAATAATGTTTGCAGCAAATATTTGTCATATAAAAACCTTTCTAATAATATATCATTCATTGCTATAGGTGGGGTACACATACCCATAGACAATTAACCAGTTTTATACTTTAATTTACTTCTCTGCCTACCCCCATGGGAAACAGGCGTGAGTATATGTATGTATGTATACTTTAATAACATGTGACTCCCAAAGGATTAACAATTAATATAAAGTATATTAACAGAAACTATTTGTCTCTAAAAGACTTTTCTAATGATATATTATTTATTGCTAGAGGGCGTGTTAATCAACTCCCTGCTGAAAAAAATCAACAAAAAAGATAAATTATCTTTGACCAACATTTTTTCCTGGTTAACATTGATATTTTTGTTATTGTTTTATACATAAAGCATTTCAATAAAAAAAACTAAATTATTTTCATATTTTCAACCCTGCACGATTACTACGAAAGAAAATATCGACCTTTTTAAAATTTAAATATTACCATACATTTAGTATGGAGACTAACCGACGCCATGACCACGAACTGACACTAACAGTCGTTGTCAAACTTATGTTCATGGCTTGTAAAATAGAGAAGGCTATAAGGCCGGCCACACACAGACGGAATCACGTTACGGAATTCCGTACATACATGATTCCGAACGCAGCTAATCCATACAAAACTATTGACTACCACACACATACGGGATTTTTCCGTACGTAACCTTCATACATTATCGAAATTCCGTTCGGAATTCCGTAACGGGATTCCGTTTGTGTATGGCCGGCCTAACTGACGTCACAGCCTTCTCTATTTTACAAGCCATGAACATAAGATTGGCAACGTCTGTTAGGCCGCGTTCCGAATCACGCTAATAGCGCTGTTAGCGCGAATCCGACCAAATTAAAAAGTCACAAAATATTACACAAATAGGGTATTTGTGTACCTACTTCATTTAATGGATTATACGCTAACAGTGCTGTTGGCGTGATTCGTTATAACTCTCAAAGTACTAATAGTTGACATATGCTGTCATACAATAAAGTGTTTCAAATTTAAAGACCTTTCCAATGATGTAAGATTCATTGCTAGAGGAGGCCTAGATCAAAATGCTCATCGTACTACAGGACCCCCGAGAAGGTCAAACAATTCGACTCAAACCCCATGTCCTAATAAATAAATAATAATAATAAATATAAAATCTTAATTGAAATAATCTTACATCACAATTCACAACTAGTTTAAACCCAGATATTATAGGAAAAAGAAATAATCAATAATAAAAAGAATATTATTAAACTATGTGCTTGACCACATGCGATGTTGCCGTTCTGCTTACTTCATGGCTTGGAATTATAGAAGGCTATGCGTCAGTGAATAATTAGGAAGTTATGGATTTGACTAGGTACCAACGTTACTGCGCCTGTCGGTCGCTGTCAAAAAATCTTTGTAACTTCCGTTTAGCCAAGTGACGCCATTGTGAGCCGTAACGACTTTTGTGAATACTGAGTTTAATCTCAATTTTCTTTAACCATCTTGGTAAATTGTATTTTTATTGTATGTGCTTCGATTCTATTTGAGCTGTAGATGATTTCTGGTGTTTTATTTAATGAAATAGTGATGTAGTTAAAGTGAAAATCCTTAAGAAGTTCGGTGCCATTGAGCTAAATTCCTGTGAGCTTGTCTGAGCGCCATTCTGTGAAAACTTGAAACAAAATTGAACTTGCTAGTTTGTTTATACTTCTATTTTCAATAAATTGGGAAATTTTTACTAGTTCGCGTATAGTTAATTCATCGCTGCCAGTACAAACAAAGAAACGCGGAAATTTGCAGTGATGTCATAAGTTTTTCTTAATTTTACGAATGAACTGGAAGTAAGCGTCTCTTTTTTTTGTTTCAGGTTGTAGAAAACAAAACAATTCAAAATGACTGATGATATGCCCACATTTAAATGCGTGCTGGTTGGTGACGGTGGCACTGGGAAAACAACATTCGTCAAGCGACACTTGACTGGAGAGTTCGAGAAAAGATATGTCGCCACATTAGGTGTTGAGGTTCATCCCTTAGTTTTCCATACAAACCGAGGTCCAATAAGGTTCAATGTTTGGGATACTGCCGGCCAGGAGAAGTTTGGTGGTCTCCGAGATGGTTATTACATTCAAGGTCAATGTGCTATCATCATGTTTGATGTAACCTCCCGTGTCACCTACAAAAATGTACCCAACTGGCACAGAGATTTAGTGCGAGTTTGTGAAGGCATTCCAATTGTTCTTTGTGGCAACAAAGTAGACATCAAGGACAGAAAAGTTAAAGCGAAAACTATTGTTTTCCACAGAAAAAAGAACCTTCAGGTAAGCTCATTCTTTGAAAAATATACAGCAGGTACCTACTGATAATGTTGATTATAATTTAATTTTGTTCTCGGGTGTGATGCTAATGACTATAGATTGGATAATCAACTCTGACCCTAAAGTCAATTGTTAGCTAGCATATTATGGAAGTGGCTTCTTAAAATATTTAAAATGTGTATATTCCCATGAGGTTTAATCGGCCGTGTTACAACGTAATAATATTCTTCAAAAATCACTGACAATAAAAGTAGGGAAAAAGTAACCAATTACTTGGTTGGAGAGTCAGGTTCGGTCGTAACAGGCCAACTGGAATTTGTGACAAATCGGGTTTATTTATCCCGGATCCATTAATTTCAGAAAAGTGCATTCCATAATACTTATTACCTAACATCTGAACTTTAAGTAAATGGAACTTGTAAAGAACTATGGAAAATCCTGAGTATTTCCGAGGGTGTCCGGCTACTGTCCATACCGTCTGATAAAAGTGTCTTGCATAAATTATTTGGAAAAAGACATAATTTAACATGAACTTGTAAAAAATTTCTTATAAAGAATTGTACTTTGTACTTGAAAATTTTGATAAACAGGGCCCTGCCTATCTATTGTCTAATTTCAAAATCTATCGCAATCGCCTACAGGATGTGATATAGAGATACAATGATACTTCTTTTTGGCACAAATAAAAACTCACCAAAGAAATGGAGCAATGTGTGACATCCATCTGTAGATTGTGATAGATTTTGATATTAGACAATTACCCCCCAGCCCCCCTAGCCAAAGTAACATTTGAAAATTTTCGTTATCGCTTTGCTTTCGAAACATGTTTGGATGTCGAAACTATCGGATTTGACGTTTTAAAATTCGATTGCTAACGAAACCTTATGTCAATCTCATACATGTTTCTAAAGCGAAGCGATAACGAAGATTTGCCAATGTTACTTTGGCTAGGCCCTCTGGTCTCTTGTGATGACACAGTATAGATTTAGAACATATTCGTTTTTATTTCAGTATTATGACATCTCTGCCAAGTCAAATTACAATTTTGAAAAACCATTCCTCTGGCTAGCAAGAAAGTTGATTGGTGATGGTAATTTAGAGTTTGTCGCTATGCCTGCATTAGTACCACCAGAGGTAACCATGGATCCCCAATGGCAGAACCAGATCGAAAAAGATCTTAAAGAAGCCCAAGACACAGCTTTACCAGAAGAGGATGAAGACTTGTAAATATAGGTTGTTATTATAAAAAATCCTAATGACCTCACTCACACTGGTAAAATGAAAAATGTAAAGGCTCTCCAATGATATCAGATTTCTTGTAGTCTTTGTGCTGACTAATTTACTGCAACATTTATTTATACCACATTTACCATTGGTCATTATATCTGATCTCATCGGAAAGCTTTATAATCTGAAATAGTTTTCTTCATGGTATTGTCAAAATTTTCATTCCACTAGGTATTCACATACATAAATTGGAGTGTATTTATTATACTTAGGCAAATAAATATGTTTTCTACATGATATTTCATAAGTATATTAAATTATTTTGTCCTTTATTGTCTGTAAGATCTAAGACATGTTAATGCAATATTGTTTAAGCAGATAGCATGATGCCTGAAAATTTGTATTCAATTGTTAATGTACTGAAATTGTATTTTGATTTTGTTTTAAGTCCCTTGTTTTATCAACCATAGCTTTTTTCTAAATAAATTGTGAAATTGATACCTATTATCATGATTTATTATTGTCCTTTCGACAATGCTGCGGTAACGCTCACGGCTTCAGGGTGTGTAGTTAACGTCCATTAGCTATCATGCCGGACTTCTACTAGCACAGAATACATAACATTAGTTCGGAGAAGTGATTAGTACCCTCAAGTGGCGCCCTCATCTTAAGGCGCGGTGGTAGTGAAACTAGCGCCTTCTCCGTAAACCAAGTCAATATTTAAAAAAATCTCATGTAATCTCTTAAATTGTCTCGTAATATTTTTTGAATAACTCTTCGACAGTTGTCATTCATTCTGTAAGTTTTAAATTTTGGCAATAATGGATTTTGGTTAACGAGTAATAAAAATAAATATAGTGGCGGGCGGCTTAACTGGACTAACCACTGAACTACTACTGAAACTAAAGGGATGATACATGTGTCTATGGCAGCTCGCGAGATAGGGACTGTCTTGTTTGTACCGCCTCTGTGGTCTAGTGATTCGCCCACCCGTGTAAGATCCAGAGGTCCTGGGTTCGATTCACAGGGGGGGGGGGTAACAATTTTCGTTATCGCTACGCTTTCGAAACGTATTGGATTTGACGTTTTAAAATTCGATTGATAACGAAACCTTATGTCAATCCCATACATGTTTCGAAAGCGAAGCGATGAAGATTTGTATCTAAATAGAAACTATTTAGCGACCGGTTTCATTTGTCATACCTACATTGCTACTTTTCTTAGGTATGTTTTTTTTTTACCAAGAAGAAGCAATGTACCTATCACATTCATCTGTCAAATGAGATCGGTCGCTAGTTATTCCGCCCCGTTCATGCCTATTTAGATTATCGGCGAACATACTCGCCGAGTAATTCGGGCACGAATACTGACCCGTTTATATATTCGTCTATATTCAGTGAACATAGAACTTTCAGAAATGGATGACGTGCGACTTGCTGCTTCGGCTTCACGCATATTAAATATAATAATATCGACTAAAAAGAAAACAGAAACAAGAATACAACGAATCAGGAATCCGACAAAACAGAAGTCTGACGCCATAACAACAATTAAAAATTGTCGTGTTCTGGAATTCCTCAGTGATGAGGATTCCGGGTGTAGTGCGCTTCCACCTTCGGCCTAATCGTCTTAACATCCAGTGAGGTGCAAGCACTATCCCGTTGTTCATTAAAAAAAACCAATGCGCTAGTTCACAGGCTCAAGGCCATCATATCATAGGTGAACTGATTACTTATAAACAACGATATAGTAATACGCTGGCCAAGAAATACACACACATGTTTTAAATTTTTTATTGAATATTTTTTACATTTTTAAATGCATACATTAAGGGATCTAATACTATTCTTAATTAAATAATTGATAACTTCACTTCTTAGCAGCAGCCCTTTCCCTTGCCTTTTTTCCTTCCATTAATTTGATTCTGTCTTCTTCAGACAAATTGTTGTTGATCTTTGTAACAACTCCTGTTCCGAGTGTCATATCACCCAAACGCAATGTGAAACGTTGCCCAGTTTCACAGACCATTGGCTTTAAAAGTCGCAGGTGCAATCTGAAAATGGGTGTAACATTGTATTTTCATATAGGTAGATACAAGTGGTTAAGGCTGCCTGTCCATTGAACACAGCGGAGCGGAGAAACAAAGAAATATTAATCAATAGGATTGCATAAAATCTCCGCTCTGCTCCAGTGGACAGGGATTTGAGAGCTAGTTTAAAAATTCATACATTATCGAAAGCGGCACGTGGTCACAGAATATAATGTGCGTGTGGTGTGAGTGTTCCTATCCTAGAAATTGATTTGACCATACGAAGATTTTAAGAAATAATTGTGAAAACTTGATGGTGAAATCGAAAAATTTGTGAAACCTATGTAGACTAAATTATGGTCGATTATATAGAACACTCACACCGCCAGTCTCGCGAAAACGCCATACTTGATATCATAAAATATACTAGACGTATGTTAATAAAAGATATATGGAAAATTTGTGCTGAATTTGTGACAACTATTCACAAAATAATCAATTCATTATCATGATTAATTTGGATTTTATAAGGGTTTTTAGGAACACTCACACCACACGGTGTGTGGTGTGAGTGTTCCTCAAATTACTAACTTTAACTGAATAATATTGAAATTTTATTATTGTATATGATAATTTGTATTCAGAGTAAATTTGTGACACATAAATCTTGTCACAAAACGTGATAGATCAAGAGCAATTAAACATTTTGTTTCTTTTTCAATGCTCGTGTGAGTGTTCCATATTTTGGCATTTATTTGATTATCCAGACCTCGTATACGAGTGGAGGCTGCAGCCAAAATTGTGAAAAGTTTGTTCTTAAAATTTAAAACATCTTCTATTTCCGTAAGTGTTATACTTTAATAGTTATATATTTTTTACATTTTCAAAGGAATATTTTATGTAGGGTGGGTATGCTTTTTTATTTTGTCGGACACAATTTTCGTCTACCCTCGTATTGGCTAACCTTTACTCGTAGTTTGGTGTTGTAATAATTCTATTTTTATTGCAGTCTGTTGTTAAATTCTCCAGTATTCTGTTTACTAATAACAAGTAATCATGTAAGTTATTATATTTTTATATAGATACTTTTTATTTATTTTATCTAATACTAGCTTTTGCCCGCGACTTCGTCCGCGTGGATATTCGGAAAATTCCTAGGGAACTTTTGACCGGGGGGTAATTATGTAACTCTGTTGCAATCAAATCTGGCAGAATCTGTGTGCCATTCCAAATCCGTTCAGCCATTTTTTGCCCCCCCGACGCAAAAAGAGAGGGGTGTTATAAGTTTAACGTGTCTGTGTAATGTCTGTGGTATCGTAGCTCCTAAACGGATGAACCGATTGGTAGGGTAACCATGACCTGATCAGCCGTTTGAAGATCATCAGCTCTTTAATAGTTGATGAGGGGATCTTACTAACTTCCCATAATATGAATATCTTTTTAGTTCCTCCTAGACGCTTGTTTTGTTACTTTATTTTTCTCAAATGCTGTGTCACCTATAATGGGGCGCTTATTAGCCTATGTATGTCTGTATCATTTTATTTTTTGTAACTGTTCGATAAGTGTTCTGCTGGTGTACCTATTAAAATAAAATAAATAAAAAAACTTCCATATATCCTATCGATTTGAAATTTGGTACAGTATTACTTTAATGAGCTTTTGATGAGAGGATCTGACTACCTTTCATGTGTCCTATCGATTCGAAATTTAGTATCATGTTATTTCAATGAAATTGGAAGTATTTAAGGTAAGGTAACCATGACCTGATCAGCCGTGTGTCGGGGGTTGATTGAGTAACAAACATCTAAACATCCAAAACATTAAACTTTCACATTTTTAATATAAGTAATTCCCGTTCTCGTTCCTATTCCCGTTCCCGTATTTTACTTAGGGGAAATTTTTTACAATAGTAAAGATGATCCTGTTATTTTACATTCTCTGTCATACGGACTTTTAGACTTAAATAAAAAAGTGACTGTGACATACAGACGGACAGACAGACAGACATGACGAATCTATAAGGATTCCGTTTTTTGTCTTTAGGCTAAGGAACCCTAAAAAGATGTTATCGAGCCCAATAAAATGTAATACCTAGGTACTATAGCGTAAGTAACAAAATAACCGTTACATAAAGATGCTGGTAACAATAAACGCAACCCTTAATTGCATGTTATCAACCATAAATATATTTTTTTTACATTTCGTGTTGTATCTTTTTTTTGTAATAAAATGCTTAAACAAAGGTTTTTTCCCGCTTTTTGTTCATAGGCATGGTCACCCTACATAAGACTTTCCTTTGAAGATGTAAAAAAAATGATAACTATTAAAGTATAACACTTACGGAAATAGACGATGTTTTAAATTTTAAGAACAAACTTTTCACAATTTTGGATGCAGCCTCCACTTGTATACGAGGTCTGGTTAATCAAATAAATGCCAAAATATGGAACACTCACACGAGCATTGATGAAGAAACAAAATGTTTAATTGCTCTTTATCTATCACGTTTTATGTCAAGATTTATGTGTCACAAATTTACTCTGAATACTAATTATCATATACAATAATAAAATTTCAATATTATTCAGTTAAAGTTAGTGATTTCAGGAACACTCACACCACACACCGTGTGGTGTGAGTGTTCCTAAAAAACCCTTATAAAATCCAAATTAATCATGATAATGAATTGATTATTTTGTGAATAGTTGTCACAAATTCAGCACAAATTTTCCATATATCTTTTATTAACATACGTCTAGTATATTTTATGATATCAAGTATGGCGTTTTCGCGAGACTGGCGGTGTGAGTGTTCTATATAATCGACCATAACTTAGTCTACATAGGTTTCACAAATTTTTCGATTTCACCATCAAGTTTTCACAATTATTTCTTAAAATCTTCGTATGGTCAAATCAATTTCTAGGATAGGAACACTCACACCACACGCACATAGAATATATACTGTAAAGAGCTAATTAGATCATCCTAAATATCGGACCCGATATGAAGTCGCTCCTAAATTCAAAGCAGTGTAATTGCATTCAGGAAGCTAGGATCCGATTTAGGATCCTAATTAGGATAGAAATTGTCTCCGACATAACGGATGCTAAATCGGAAGCACTTAGGACAGTGTAATCGCATTCAGGACGCTCGGCTCCGACACAGTAGTACCACAGCATAAAGAGTACAGTCAGTCAACGCCTTTTATGTTGGCGAAAAAAAATCCGCCGCGCCGTTCGTCTAGATAGACAGTTGGCGCAACGACTAAAAGTATATAAGGGTTGTCACTCTGTGATTTGCTTTTTTTTTACCTACTTTTGACCTACGTCTATATAAAAAACAAAAAAACCGACTTCAAAAAACCTGCCTCTAAAAGCAAGAAATAATATATAAATCATTAGCTACGCATTATCATTGTTATAATAAAACACGTCTATTAAAGTCGGGTGGGGCTGGAGTACCTACAACTTCCTTTTTTTATTCTAAAAGCCCCACCCGACTTCAATAGACGTGTTTTATTATAACAATGATATGATAATGCGTATCTAATGATTTATATATTATTTCTTGCTATTTAGAGGCAGGTTTTTTGAAGTCGGTTTTTCGTTTTTAAACAATTTTTTTATTTTTAGTGTAAGTACCTTCTGTATTAAGTGTAGGTAAATTATTTAGGTAGTAAAATCGGCTCAGCCAAACGTGAGATAATCGCGGAGAAACATACATACATATACACAAACTGAATAGGAAACTCCTTTTTTAAAGTCTGTTAAAAAGACTACACAAAGGTATCCCTTTCCCAACAAAAACAATCATCTAATTCGGTTCATAAATAACAAAGTCGTCAAGGTAGTGGATGTAAAGTCATAGTATTTTCGGGATTACTTGAAAACTACTGAACCGATTTGAAAAAAAAAAATGGGACCATCTCGCAAGAAAACTCAATCGATCAAAAAAAGAATCACCAAAATCAGTCCATAAATGTCGAAGATACGCGCGAATAACGATAAAAAAAAGTATACAATCGAATTGAGAACCTCCTCCTTTTGATGAAGTCGGTTAAAAACTAGTTCAGATTGGCGTTGAAAATGACACGTACCTATACCTACTTACTACCTACCTAGCTACCTACATATACCTCCTATTTACCTAGCTTTGTATTTTTACGGCTACAAGAACATTCGTTTAACAACTGTATGATCGTAAAGCTGTGATATCGGATCCGACATTCAGGACGGTCTAATTGGCGACTGAATTTCTCGTCCTAAATCGGACACTAAATTCCGGATCCGAAATTCAGGAAGGTGTAATAAGCGCTTAACGCGTGGTAGCGGTGCGAGGCACCACCACCGGCGCGAGGCGGCAGGCGGAGCGGGGCAGCGGAGCGAGGCGGCGCGGGGAAACGGACGCGAAACGTGTCCATCGTTCCAACAGCGTCACGTCGCGTGAACTCGGCCTAGCTAGCATACTCGCTCGCTCCGCATAAATGGACATATAGTTCTTGCAATTCACGAATGCGCGTCGGCTATGAATGTTGTTAGGCGTTGAATGAATACCAAGGATTGATAACGTTATTTTTAAATGTAACGTTATTTCTTACTTTTTTTACCGTTACTTTTAACATTAACGTTATGTCAATAAATAACGTTACTTTAGATAACGTTACATTGAAATTAACGTTATTTCAGTAAATAACGTTAATTTTAACGTTATGTCTTACTTTTCGTTACCGTTACTTTAAAATTAACGTTATTCCAATTGATAACGTTACTTTTTTACCGGTTCTATTGTACCGGTAAAGTTTAACACTATATTTAACGGTAATTTTACCGGTACAATAACTTTAACGTTATTTTACCGGTAAATTTACCGATAAAATGTATTAACGGTATTTTATCGTTATTTTTTTTGTATCGTTATTTTGTTTTAACGGTATTTCAATCCCTGGCACGTACACATTGTTTTAGTGTGCGTCTGCACGTTTTCCTATTACGCACACTAAAACAATATGTATGTGCATTGTGCACGCCTAACAACATTCATAGCCGACGCGCATTCGTGAGTTGCAAGAACTATACAGTCCGCAGCTTCGCTCCGCAAAACTCGCTCACCCCGCTCCGCTGCCTCGCTTCGCGTCAATGGACAGACAGCCTTACGGCCCGGTCACAGCCAGCCGCGGCGGGCGGCGCGACGTGACAAGCGAATTTGGTAAACACTGCGCGGTCGTAACGACGAGCTGCGAGGCCGCCGCCATCGAGAAAGCGCGCAGTGATTATTGAATTCGCTTGCCGCGCCGCCCGCCGCATCCGGCTGTGGGCATATAACTGCAGATTGCTATCATTTTAGTTATGTAGAACTTAATAATGCTTACTTGGCATCTTCACCAGGCATAACCATTTCCTTATCAGGAATAGATACTTGAGTGGCACAATCCCATGTCATGGAGAACATTTGCAGTTGAATGAATGATGTGAATGGTTTTGAACGGCCGCCCTCATCTTTGCTCAGGATATATACAGCAGCTTCAATGTTGTCATGAGCCTTCACAGTGCCAGGTTTAGCCATCACCATACCACGTTTGATCTGCTCTCTCTTAATGGCCCGCACTAGGGCACCCAGTTGGTCACCAGCCTGAGCCTCCGCTAAAGTTTTGTGGAACATTTCAACCCCAGTAACTGTAGTTTTCATTACTTTACCATGTCCAACAATCTCACATTCTGTGCCTTTCTTCAAAACACCTGAAATAAAAACAATAATTTAACAAGGTTCTTATATCTATGTTGTTTATGCTCATACTTAGATTTAATTTATGGTGATACCAAATTTAGTACCTCTATGCAAACGCCCAGTAATAACTGTGCCACGTCCAGGAATTGAATAAACAGATTCTACTGGCATGAGGAATGGTTTGTCCAGCTCACGAATAGGAGTTGGGATGAATGCGTCTACTTCCTCCAAAAGCTTATTTATAGCTTCAGCACCAATTTCTGGACTCTTGCCTTCCAAAGCACATAGAGCAGAGCCTGTAAAGTTATTATTAGTTTTTAAACTTTTAAATTTTATGCATTCACAATGCTATTTTTATATACATAAAAAACCTACAGCGTAAAAACGTGAAAAGTATTAGAAAATTTCGCCAAGCTCGCTAGCGACTCGGTAGCATAATTGGTTAGTGCATTGGGCCGGAATCCTAAGGGTGCGGGTTCAAGTCCCGTCTGAGCTGCTACGAGGGAGTCGATTTTTTCTAATATTTTTCAATTATATTAATAATCTTATTATTAGTTATTTATGCATCTGGTAGCTGAGTGTGATAATAGTGTCACATGAGTGTTTTAATATCTAATTATGTTTTATTTTATTTTATTTATTTAAGACACACCAACAGCATACACAATGAAACATACACTTTGAAACAATAATCAAACTTCACTTCAGATGTGTAGGCTAATAACAGGCGTGTAGATACAGCGTTCAAATATGAGTAAGTCACAGTCAACAAATTATTTATGAGTTATGTTGCATCCAAGACTTTTTCTTCACCCATGATAAGAATCCTCTATAAAAGGTTTTGAAACAATAGCTTATTATAGTAAAGATTAGAACCACCAGTGTCACAGTAACCATAATTTCCAAACGAGTAGCTGGTCGCACCCCCCGCCCGCACCCGCCTCCGTCATTACATCATCCAAACGAGTTTACGAGTGTTATATTAGTCCATCAGTATCCATAAACTACTAATACTGAATTTCGTAATGCAACTCGCGGGTGTGGGCGCGAGGGGCGCGGCCAGCCTTGTTCGGATATTATAGTTACTATGACACTGGTTGTTTTAATGTTGGCTATATACGCTCGCGAGGTGCGCGGCCAGCCTTGTTCGGATATTATAGTTACTATGACACTGATTGTTTTAATGTTGGCTATATACGCTCGCGAGGGGCGCGGCCAGCCTTGTTCGGATATTATAGTTACTATGACACTGGTTGTTTTAATGTTGGCTATATACGCTCGCGAGGGGCGCGGCCAGCCTTGTTCGGATATTATAGTTACTATGACACTGGTTGTTTTAATGTTGGCTATATACGCTCGCGAGGGGCGCGGCCAGCCTTGTTCGGATATTATAGTTACTATGACACTGGTTGTTTTAATGTTGGCTATATACGCTCGCGAGGGGCGCGGCCAGCCTTGTTCGGATATTATAGTTACTATGACACTGGTTGTTTTAATGTTGGCTATATACGCTCGCGAGGGGCGCGGCCAGCCTTGTTCGGATATTATAGTTACTATGACACTGGTTGTTTTAATGTTGGCTATATACGCTCGCGAGGGGCGCGGCCAGCCTTGTTCGGATATTATAGTTACTATGACACTGGTTGTTTTAATGTTGGCTATATACGCTCGCGAGGGGCGCGGCCAGCCTTGTTCGGATATTATAGTTACTATGACACTGGTTGTTTTAATGTTGGCTATATACGCTCGCGAGGGGCGCGGCCAGCCTTGTTCGGATATTATAGTTACTATGACACTGGTTGTTTTAATGTTGGCTATATACGCTCGCGAGGGGCGCGGCCAGCCTTGTTCGGATATTATAGTTACTGGCACTGGTTGTTTTAATGTTGACTATATACCTACATAAGCTAACTGTTTCAGAACCTTCTATAGAGGATTTAAAGGATAAAAATGGGTGTAGATAAAAAAATTAATTGGGTAGAATTGGGTAGTAACATAACACTAGTAACAAATCAGTATGATCAATCAGCTGTTCTTACTTACCTTTAATTACAGGTATATTATCTCCATCATACCCCATTTCAGTCATTAATTCCCTAATTTCCATTTCAACAAGCTCAACCATTTCCTGATCTGCAGCATCAACTTTATTGATGAAGACTACAACATGCTGGATGCCGATTTGCTTTGAAAGAAGCAAATGTTCTCTGGTTTGTGGCATCACACCATCAGTAGCGGCTACTACAAGAATTGCACCATCCATTTGAGCTGTACCTGTGATCATGTTCTGAAACATTTGGAATAATTTAACATTGAAAAATTATATTGGTACTAACTATAGCTTGTGCAATATAACTTGAACCAAACCATAGACAATGAGGCTTGCGCACTAAACATTTTTGTACCTAAAATTGCTTCTGCGCAAGTCACGTGGTACTAAAATTCAGGTCAAGTTATTTTGCGTGAGCTGTAATATTTTACCTCCTAAATAAGTTGATAAGTAAAATAGGTAATAAATAAGAAGAGTATTTGATTGGTAAATAATGTACTAATAATAAAACCTTCTTCAGACTTTAGTAGTTAGGGTTGCCAACTGCCACTACTTGATTTAAGGGTTATCAGTCTAAAAATACGGGTTTTAGATTTTTTACGGGAGAAAGTTAAAACAGCTGCTTTTTAATGAAGATAATTTGGACTACTACCACAGAATATATAATAGTACTAACGTACAGAAGTCGGACCCCGCGAGGACCATCAAATAATAAGCTACTCTCGCTGCACGGCAATAAAGTACAATTTCAAACTGCACAACGCTGCGTGGATAAAATTATATGCACCTACGAAGAAGAAAGAGAGGCGTCTCTTTCTGTCGCATAGCTCTGTCTCAACCGACACATTTCGGGGTTGCTACTCGCTAGTTACTGATATCATAGAAAACATTCGTTATGCCCATGAATAAACAATGAAATTACTATAATAGGTACCTACTTATAAAATAAAATAAATCTACCTAATAGGTGAGCTGAGCATATTTAAAGAGCATAAATAATAAGTATTTCTAAGTAGTTAGAGAAGCTCGATGGCGCAGTGGTATAGCGCCTGGCCCAACGATTGCGGAGGTTAAGCAACTTTTGCAAGGGTCAGTTATGGGATGGGTGAAAAAAAATAGTATTTTTTAGCTTTTTTCTTTACTGGTGCCATATTTCGAACTTCGATACAACTAAGTATGTAAATATGTATACAAAAAATACAATAAACTTTGGTAGGTAGGTAGGTACGTTAGTAATTAAGGCGAGGCCAGTTCACGATTTGATGAAAAGATTGATTTTTGAACTTCCAATGTGAAGAACGGATGTAGAATTCTACTGCACAAAAATTACTGGACACTGAAAAAGAAACAAAGAAACACAATAACCGAACAGAATATTGAAAAATGGCATGATTACTCTGTGAAAAAATCCTGAATAACACCATTAAAATAAACTTCAAATCGTCAGATTTCGTTATTTTCAACGACAGTGATATGATTTTTTATGCAAAAAGGATAGCTTTTTTATCGATCTAACACAATAACCGAATACATTTTTAATAAATGATCCAGTATTTCAGAAATCAATAAAAATGTACTAAATTTCGTAAAATTTCTGGCGAAGCATCAATTAAAGCTACGCAATGTTCAACCTTATTCTAAAGACATAGTGAAAGAGTAACTTTCGGGAACTGCCTCGCCTTAAGTATCAAAAACGAAGTGCATGCAGTTTGGCATTCGGCGCTTGACTGACTCGTTTCGTTCGTGACGTTCACGCGCTGCGCTCTCGTCGCTTGCACACGCCGCGCGTTTCGGTCGGCGCGGTGATATCCCTCGACAATGGCCCTCTTGGAGTGGACCGCGAGCAGTAGGCTAATATAAAAGTTTAAGCGCGGAGTTATACCCCCCTGCTACTACACTAATGCCGTCGCTGATTCAACACGCTTTTGAAGGCTCAAACAGTCAAGTCAAAAAAGTGTTTAGTTCAACTGCACACAATTTTGTAAAACCTCCTCTAGCGCTACTTGATAACAAAGACGTGCGCAGTTGACGCGAATTGAACAGGGGTTAGTTGAATTCAATAGTAATACAAAAGCGTGCGGACTTCACGAGACCGGTGTGTCGCCAATTGAACACCGTATTTTATTTTCGAAATAACGGGTTTCGGTATTATCTGAGCCTGAAAAACGGGGTAACCCGTAAATTACGGGGCATTTGGCAACCCTATTAGTAGTTGTAATTAGATAATACTAATGAACCTTAATATAATCAGCGTGGCCGGGACAGTCTGTGTGACCATAGTGCCTTTTTTCAGTTTGATATTCCACATGAGCCACATTGATAGTAATACCACGAGCCTTCTCTTCAGGTGCATTATCAATATCTGAATATCCCTTTTTCTGTGCCAAATTGACATCTGCTAATACTGTGGAAATAATTATAAAAAAATACATTATTTTACATACAATTAACATGAACTGGGTAAACTATCAGGGAAATAATACAATGCTGTGAATCTGAATCTGTTAGGTTAGGTTACAATATCTTAGTTATTAGTAGAGCGTCAGTCATACTCGAATACGAGTGCATTAGTAGTTTTGGTGCTTTTCCAGTAATAGTCGCGGTTGCTCAATAAAATCAAATTATCGAGGGATATCCTTTGGCAGGGTGAATCTTCAGAACCCTTAAATAATTTTATGCCATCTTGGATTTTTGTATGGGAGGGAGTTATAACACAATCTTTTTTTGTATGGTTTTATATATTTTTTCCAAATCCATCGTGTTGGATATCCAATGAAAGGGCTTGTCGAGCTGATTCCAAATATATACAATATTATTACATAAATTACATTGCAGCTACTGGTTTGCAAAAAAAAACAGAAAAACATTTTCCAAACATAAAGTTTGGGCTCTTGCAGGAGGAAAACGACTTAATGAATTCTTATGAAACATACGCAAAATAACTTGTAATATACTCTTATCTAACGTCCTGGAAGCAATTTTGAAAATATTAACATTTTAAAATTTGAAAACATTTTGATCCCATTTTTCTATGAATCTAAAAAACCAGAATAAAAAAAATTAAATACTAAATTGAAATTAAATACTTAGTTGAAGTAAAAATACCAAAAAATATGTGATAATATTGATGTGTGACGTGTGTGGTGTGCGCTGTCTATATGTATACCACAATCCTATTGGTTGTGATTGTGAGTCACTTGTGATGTGAGGTGAAGAACAAATATAAATATAATAGTAAGTAAAACATAGTGTGAGAAAAAATATTTTGAACTCAAATTCATTATCTCCACATTTCCCACCCCTAATAAATGGTGATACAATTTTTTTCCCTGATTTTTAACTAAGTTATTTGTTAAATAAAACAATAAAATATATTCTATTTTTTTAATTAATTTTTAATGTTTTTGAGCGCACGCGACTGTAAATTTTTTTTTCGCTATTTATTGTTAATAAAGATATTTGTAAGTTATATTTTTCAAGTCATTATTCTATTAGCTTTGCTAACATATTTTTTTTTGCAAATAAGAACATCAGTTTAATATTTACAGTGACTTAAAGTAAAAAAAATGTAGTTGAAAATATTGGTTATTGTGTAATCTTTAGGAAACTTCTTAATAAATTGCATTTTTTATACCAGAAATGAGTTCTACGTCATTGATTTATCCGAAAATGATACTAACCTTGGCTTAGTATCTCTGTTTAGCTTCAAAATTTATTGAATGAACTATAAAAATAATAGTTGCCACTATAAATATGCTAAGCTTTAAAATTAATACTTTGCACTATACAATTTAATTACTTAGCTTTAAAATTAATACTTTGCATTGCACCATACTTGACCATACAAATTAATTTTATAACTTTAGTGCTGGTAAACAGACGACTAGGTGCGACGTGCGACGACGAGCGGGCGCAGCGAGAGAGGAGCCGAGAAGGAGGTTAGGTTCCATTGTGACCAACAACGCCAGAACCGACCTGCTGGCGTGTATGCATTAAGCCACAAGTTGTTATCATCTTGCCATCTCATTTTAACACTGTGGTCAGTCTGACATGGTTGGACAGAAACTAAATGGTTTCGGAGTTGGGACACAGTTATAGTGCAAACCATTATTTTTGTAGTGATAGTATTAAATTATAGATCTATCATTATTTTAAAGTGATGATATACAATTTTAGAGTGTTTCATCAAATTTAAAGTGCTATTAAATACATCCCAATCAAAAACCCCATTAAGGGTAAGCAGTTCCGGTCCTTGTTCCTACATTGGTGATCCCGAAGGAGCACATCAATCACCTTCAGCAACGCAGAGCAGCACTACATGTTTCTACTAAGGCACTCTCATAAAGCACTACTGACAGCTAAGGTAATGCAAACCAGTTAAATGTAAAGAAATACCTTTAGTGATGGCTGCTGTCAGTGTAGTTTTGCCATGGTCAACATGCCCAATAGTTCCAACATTACAATGTGGCTTAGTTCTTTCAAAGACTAGTTTTTCTGCATAGTGCCTTCTAAGCACAATACTCAGCGGAGTAATCGATGGTATAGCAGTGCATCTTAAATGTGAGCTGTGGTTTTGCTTTAGAACCAACTTTAGGGCTGGAAAGAAAATCAATAGAATATTATAACCTCAAAAAAAATTTAACTTTTATCTTTAGCGTGACGCAATTTCAATCGAAATAAACAAATTAAAGCGAGTCCAAAATATTTGGAAGATACATTGAATTCATGAAAAAGAACTTCAGCAAAGCTTTTACATAATACCAAGATAACCAAAAGTAATGTGATAGCGTTAGGGTTCGTAGATGTAGGCAGAGAATGCAGAGATATTGTTTTACTTAGTATTTTATCCTATCTATAAAAAACAAGTCATTAAATTACAATAGTGAGAAAAATTCTTTACTTCTTTTCTTGTGAGAGGAATTCTTTACCTGGGTTAACCAAACTTTTAGCAAGTGTTAAGGTTGCCATTGGTGTAAATGTATTTACACACCAAGCCTCAATCAATAATTATAAGACCTGTGAAACAAACAATTTGAAGTAATTTGACGGTAATAAATACACTCAAAACAAAAAATCAATCAAATTCTCACACACACCACAATCCACAAAGCAAAGGCAAACACCTGAGGCGCGTTCCAAACCTATACTCCACAGATCACTATATATGTAGCAGGCTCTATACTCCGAGTTTTTTTTAGTTTTCGCACTTCGGATCAGGGCTTGGAAACCGGTAATAATTTTTTGAACCGGTTCGACGAAATTATAGGTTAGTAGGTACTTACATTTAAATCTTTTTTGCACAAAAGGCACTTTGATTTTAAAGATCTTTTATTTATGTCAAAATGTCTGTAAACATTGTTATGTTTTTGCCGTCCCATAATTATAAAAATGTTGAAAAATAACGAACGAAAGTAGTCGCGTGAATAATCTAACAACAAATGAATTAATTAGTTGCATGCTAGCTGCTTGAGCGCTGTAATTGCCGTACCGTACCTCTCCGCAACCCGCCCGCCCCGCAGCGCGCAAACATGCAACGTCGCTTTGCAGCCTAGCATATCAGTACTGGGTATCGATAAAATTATCGATACAAAATACCGGTACTCTATATTACCGATACAAATATCGGTATTTATCTCAGTTATCGATACCGTTATCGATATTTTCGTTAAAATATCGATATTCAGAATATATCGGTATCCGGTCCCTGCTCTAAAGACTGGTATACACTTTGATTAGTTAAGTGTTTAGTGTGTAGTGATTAGTAGGTGATGTCCCATACTGCTTAGCATACATACACTGTTTAGTTAATTGTAAAAAAAAATAAGACGTAGGTATAAACTAAATACTTAACAGTCCTGCCCATAGAGTACATTACTAGAGATAGAGTTATCAGTCAGACCGTAGACAGAGAAACCTATAGACGACTGCTCAGCGTGGCCGCGTGTGAGACAGAACGATAAACAGATGGTGTTGCTACATAAACAATTTTACCCCAGATTTATGCACTAAGTAGAAAACAAAAATGTCTGCAATCTACAATAATATTTATACCTTCTAAGTTTGTGTTTTTGACTTATATCGTATTTTGACTTTATTTTACTTATAAATTTGACGGAATAGTTCGACCGGACCGGCTTCGCCGACCGGCGCAACCGGTTTTTACGCGATTAGGCGGGTCCACACCAAGCGCGCTGCCTCGCGAAGACAAGACGTTTGCCGCGTGTGGCGGCCCTTGCACGAGGCTGCTCGCTTGGTGGGGACCCGCCTAATCGCGTAAAAACGGCTAGTCGGATCCTGGTTGAAGGTTCCCTAAGGATTTTCTTTAATATTCACGCGGACGAAGTCACGGGTAGAAGCTAGTTTATTAGCTTTATACTTAGTTGAATGTTTAAGTAATTATCATGTATATGTAAGAGAAGAAATAAAGATTTATTTATTTATTTATTGCAATAATCAAAATTGTTCAGAGATTTAGTATCTCGTTCCCGTTTCTTTACCCGTTCCCGTTCTCGTTCCCGTCCTCGTCCCTGTACTTGTCCCCGTCCCCTGGGGCTGAATCATGTTCACCGTGTTGGACTTCAAAATAAATATCATTTTCGCAATCACCATCCCAGAAAACCTCAAGAACGACATCCATATCGATTTTTATGTTTACTCACCCCATTTACCCCTAAGTGGTTGATTTTCAAAATCACAAAATAATTGTTTGTCTATTTCGTTTAGACGTGCTCCTGCGAAGTTTGATGTTGTAATTTTGATTTTATATTCTTTTTCCATGCAAAATTTTAACCCCATTTTCACCCCTGTAGGGGTTTAATCATGTCCACCATGTTGGATTTCAAAATAAATGTTATTTTCGCAATCGTCATCGCAGAAAACCCCAATAACGACATCCATATCGATTTTAAGGTTTATTTACCCCATTTCATCCTCATAAGGGTTGAAATACTAACAATAACGATATAAGTTGCGTTAGATTTCCATCCATAAGCTTAAATTATAAATTTAGCGATTTTTACTTCGAAAATGAAGTATATTTCTATACACAAATTCATCCCCCTTTTCACCCCTTCGGGAGTAGAATTTTCAAAAACGCCGAGACACGTATTATATATTAATTTTTAATCGTCAGCCTAAACAAGATCCAAGCTTCGAAACCGACGGACTTTCATACAAACTTTGGACCCCCGTTTCACCCCTTTACGGGGTGAGTTTTGAAAAATCCTTTCTTAGTAAAGAAAATGCATTTATTTTGGACATACACAACGAATACACATAAAGGATATAATATATAATATAATATATACATAAAAGAGACAAATCACAAAGACAGTAAAATAACACATTGTGCAACGCTGTGATGCCAAAACTGTGCTCAACTCAGTATAAGCAGCAGGCTAGGCCTGCTGCACTGGTATTTACTGCATTACTGTGCTCGGCAGAATACCAGTGCAGCAGGCATGTTCATCGGAACATGACACAAATACAAAAAAAAACTAAGCAAAATAAACACATGTAACACAAATTAAGACTAAACACAAAGGCTGAAAGAATTTAAATTCTTTTGCCTTCCCAGTAAACCACAAAACATAATCAGCTTTAAGCCTGGAAGCATGTGTAACGCTACTAAAAAAGCATGCTTGTTTGCTACTAGATAGTATGCTCATTTATAGCATGCTCTCCGAGTGTGTACATTTGCTCATGAAAACACCGACCTCAGAAGCATACTTCCTTCTAGCACGTCTGAAATACACATGCTCATCAGCCTTGCTTTCTCTGTGATTAGAGCATTCAAAATGGACGTTTCTTTGCGGAATCATGTGCGGAATGAATTTAATTCAATTATACTATCGCTTTCAACGCATTTAACAAAAAAACTTTTAATGAAAAAGAAAAATAAACGAAAGAAAAGAATTTGGGTGCGGAACTGGATTAGCAGAAGACAAGGTCTTCCAGAAACATTCATAATTTCGGTAAAGATCTATAAAATTTAAAGTTTTATCATCGCCCCATCGAACTACCTACACAAACAAATCAAGTAGCAAAACAATCTAGTAGCATGCTCGGATAAGACGCGTTCAGACTTGCTTTGGAGCCACCCCCCTCTCACCCGCACCTCACACCGTGTGCTAATTAGCACGAAAAATAGACCGGCGTGCGATTAAGTAGCGTGCTTAATCACAAGCATGCTCTTTTCGTATACACGTGCTAATTGTATGCTACTAAGTAGCATCTGCTCGAAACTAGCATGCTTATGTGCTACTACGTAGCATGTGTATTCCAGCCTTTAAGCTACGGGACCATCTAATATTAATCCAATCTGCGATTTTTCTTATGTCATGTGACATGACACTGACTAACATGACAAGTGACAAACAAGACACACGTTTATGGTCGTAGACAGAGAGTAGACAGAGAAGAGTTTCTCTGTCTACGTTTATGGTTGTAGGCAAAAATGTCTATCGAAAATTTAAAGTACCTACCTCCACTCCACATAAATTCAATAATTTTCCCGCCGCCATTCAAAATCTTTACACTAACAAACAAAATGCACGAACAAGTAACAAAACATAGATTAAACTTACGACTATTTACGAACGATACAAAGTCAAAATGTACACCCCTAGATCTCATAAGGAACCTATGTTCCAAATTTGGAGTCTCTACTCTAGACCCAGCGGCAGGGATTGAAATACCGTTAAAAAAAATAACGTTAAAAATACCGTTAAAACATTTTATCGGTAAATTTGCTGGTAAAAATAACGTACCGTACCGGTAAATATTGTACAGGTAAATATAGCGTTAAACTTTACCGGTAAAATAGTACCGGTAAAATTATCGGTAAAAAATAACGGTATTTATTGACATAACGTTAATGTTAAAATTAACGGTGAAAAAGTAAGAAATAATGTTAAATTTAAAAATAACGTTATCATTCCTTGCCCAGCGGTTTAGGCTGTGCGTTGATTGATACGTGAGTCACCAATCAGTTTCTTCTTTTATACTTATATTTAGATATAGTAGGATGCTAAGGATTTTGTCAAATATGTAGTTCAAACTCAGAAGGTTATTTACAACACTTAATGTTTAAATTTTTTACTGTCGTAAACTAACTATAGTTTGGAGTACTAAAACTAATTTAAATAGCTAGAAAATTCATTGTATGTACATGTGTAAAATAAGTGTACAATTATTTTCAGATACTCTTTCATGGAAAAAGTAGGTTTTCACACACGATTTCGTGAAATTTAATTTGTAACGCTACTAAAAAAGGTTGCTGAAGAGAATCTTTCCAGCAGCCCCAACGCCCCCAACATTTGTACGAATTTACTCGTTACTCGTTAACTGTCAGGGTACAAAATTTTTTTGAGTATGTACTAATTAGGTACTTATTCTCATTGATATATCAAAACAAAGTTTAGATGCGTTACCCGCACTCCACAATGGCAAGACGAAAGTAAGGTAATTGCCCGACTTTCAATTAGTCAGACACAGGCTCGTGACACGTAAACACACATCACTCTCGCCAGACAGACACTAAAAAACCGTGACATCCTGATCAAAAATGCCTTCCTGCGTCTATAAACGATGTGCAAATTATACAGCAACAGTCAGAGATCGGAAAATTGATTTATTTCACACGTAAGTACTGTATTTAACCGTAAAATGTATTTTCGTATTTTGTATTACTCTAATCGGCCATTTTTTTACAAACAGCGAGACGCGCCAATGAGCATGCAGCGTATCAGACGAAACTTATGTTGTCTGTTTATCTCTTTCTAACGACAGGGATTCCGTATGGTGGCGTTCATTTTTGTCCCACTATTGATGTAATATGTCAATGTGTGTATCTGCAGTACCTGTCGCTGTTTTAAATTGCATGATGTTGGCGCATAACGCATCTAAACTTTGTTTTGATATATCAATGCTTATTCTGAACCATTTTATCATGTATTTGGAAATAGAAAATTCGATAATGGGGCTGCCAGGGAGCATGACGTGAAAATATAGAGGTCTGTATGTATTTTTTTTATATAATTTAACGCTGGCTATACATAATTTTAGGCGTTACGTAATTTTTTAACCGACTTCCAAAAAAGGAGGAGGTTCTATGTTCGTCTGTATATATATTTGTTTTTTTTTTTTTGTGTATGTCCACCGATTACTCGAAGACGGCTGGACCGATTGAAATGATTCAAACGTTATTACATTAGGTACACTCCCAAGTTGGTCCCATTTTTTAAAATTTGGAAATCGGTTCAGTACTTTTCAAGTAATTTTGAAAAAAGCACGAAAATAGTATGATTTTGTGTGAATTACCTCGATGATTGGTCGTATTACTTCTTTGTTTATAAACTGAATATTTTTTTTGTTGGAAGAGGGATATCTTAAGTGTAGTTTTTTAGCCGACTTAAAAAAAGGAGGTTATCAGTTTGACCCGTATTTAAGTATGTTTCTCCGCGATTATCTTACGTTTGGCTGAGCCGATTTTTCTACATATATAATAAATAAATAATATAGGTACCTTACCTACAAGGTACCTACACTAAAAATAAAAAAATAAAAAATTGTTGTAAAATAAAAAACAAAAACCCGACTTCAAAAAACCTACCTCTAAAAAGCAAGAAATAATATTCGTAATAATAAAAATACGTCTATTGAAGTCGGGTGGGGCTTTTAGAATAAAAAAAATGGAATTTGTACTCCAGCCCCATAGATATATCACCCGACTTCAATAGACGTATTTTTATTATTACGAATATTATTTCTTGCTTTTTAGAGGTAGGTTTTTTGAAGTCGGTTTTCTCTATGGATATCTACAAAAATGATTCGATTTATGTCCGAAAACGACTCCAAACTTGACTAGATTTTTTTCTCCAAAATCTTTTCGCCTAGTTAGGTATACCTACTTGGATCGAGAATTTCCTAATATTTTGTTGGAGCTCGCTATTTTCAAGATTGAGACACTAGATTGGCTAATATAGGTAATCGAGGCAATGCAATAAAAACCCAAACACATATTTTCTAGACAGTTTATTTAATATGGAATAACTTAAAGTAGGTACCAGAAGTAGGGTACCTACCTACTAACTTAGCCTACTAAGGTAGAAGAAATTATGACTTTACCTACTCTAGAGACACAAAAACTATAACCTTCTTATTAGCTGTACAAGGAGCTTAATAATAACAGCACACAACATACTAGGAGATAAGATGCATCTACTTAATTAGAATTCGAAATCATCACTACTGGGTGTAGATAGACGAACTTGCGGATCGTGGAAATCTATTTCAGTTTGCGTTACATCTGCAGACGGAAGACTTGTCAAGGTGTCAGGCACATATGTTTTGGAAGAGTCTGAAAATGAAAGACTGGTTAATGAAAGTACGACACTGCACTGCACCACGCCAGGTTACCAAAATGTAGGTACTATTAAATCCATCATCTGTAAGTTTTCAAATCAATAAGCGTCAGATAGAAACAAAATAGAAACAGTTTGAGCCTTACTACAGTTTTCCTGACATAATATAATTACTTATCTGTTGTTAAAAAAGGTTTAGGTCACAGGAACGTATAGGAACCTATATACCTAAGGTACTCAGTTAGTAGGTACGTAAAAGCGGATTTAAACGAAAAACTTACCATTGTCTATATTCATTGCATCAAAAGTTGGAGTACTACTAACTTGAACAGTCATCGAATTAGGTTGTTTGAAATAATCAGTAGGTCGATCTATTTCGACCGGAGTTTGAAGCTCAGTATTTGCCGTTACAGGTTCATTTACATTATGAGAATCTACTACATCATCAGCGTCAGTTTCAATAACGTCTGCTTTTGACTGAGCTAGTACTTGTACGTTTGCCTTTTTTGCTTTTTTGGGTGTTCCAACAAGAATAACATTTTTCTTTTTCATCGCGCGTTTCTTGTGGCTGATTGGTGCAGACTCAGAATTGGCACTATCCACCGATTCTGTATCGCTCTCATCTGATATGTCTATCTTAAGTTGTTTATTTATTTGTTTCTTAAACTGTTGAATTTTCTTCTTGCTTATATTTTTCGGATTGCCAATAGTTCCTTTGAATCGATTTATAAAACTATACTTGTTTAAGCGGTTTGCCAGGGGCAGCATATCAGCATCATCAGCTTGTTTGACAGCTGTTTCCATTCGTTTTTTGTATCGCCTGTCCTTAACAACGTGTTGAAAAGACTTCTTGTTGGCAGTGTACGGTTTCAAGTTTTCTGGAGATATCCATGCCCTTGTTACTTCAAAAGCGTCGAAGAAAACAACATTGTAATGAGTCTGAAAATAGAATTCATAATTTTATTGGATTGGATTACTCTTTGATAGAAATCGTTTATAATATAAGTAGGTACAGCTCGCGCAACATAACTTAACCCAATTTTTAGTACCCACCACGTGACTTGCGCACTACAATTTTTGTACTGAAAATTGCTACTGCGCAAGCTTCATTGTCTGTAAGTTTGTAGGCCTACAGCAAGTCACAAGATTTAATTTGTACCTATACTATACTACCTATAGGTACCTAGTGTACCTACAACATTGTCGTGTTAATAAAGGTCATTCATGTTTTTGTCTATAGTACTGTTATGTAGCGGCATCTACCTAACGCCGCACATTACCAACACACGGTTGCAACAATATTTATCACCGTGTGACTAGATGGCGCTAGTGTCGAATAAACACAAAGATTAGTAAGGAATAGCCACTCGTAGTATGGAGAATATATGGAGAAACCTACATCTCGCTAACAAAGTTTAGTCAGCGACGCAGCATATATACCTACAACTGCCATCCATCATCGGTTGGACCGCGGTCTCCGGGCTAATTCCACCCAACCCGGAGGAAGATCTTCCATTTGGCCTTCCTATCAGTGGCTACCTCTCTCCATACTACCATCTCTACATTGGTGACCCCGACGGAGCACATCAAGCACCTTCAGCTACGCAGCGCAGCCACACTCTCCATACCTTATCCGGCAGCAGTCACACCGCAAGCAGAAGCACAACAGCCAGCACCAGCCTCAAGGTTCCATCGCAGCATCAGTGACGACGCTTCCTGGCACTTCGGCAACTCTCGACGGCATTATCTCGACCTGGTCTTCGCAGTCCCACGACTGGAGCATCATTGGGCCCTTACTCCGGCGTGGCAGCTCTGCGCACCACACCAGCAGCTCGGACCTACCGTCACCTTCCACTGTTCCGACTCACCGTGGACAGGTCCCGACTCACCATGGACAAGGATCTACCTGCAGCACTGGCGGACGCGCCTACCCTCTTCACCCCACAACGTCTCGATCTCTTATTCGATACTACCTATATACACCGTCATTTTGTAGTTGTTTTAATTAATTTAAGGGTGTGTTGTACCAATGGAAATAAACATTTTTGCCAAAGAAACATGGGTCGAAAAACGCCAAAATTTTTTGACTTTCCCATACAAATACAATGTTTTAGTTGTCAAGTTAGTATGGGAGGACCAAATTTTTTTGTCGTTTTTTGACCCATGTTTCTTAGGAAAAATGTTTAGTTTTATTGGTACAACACACCCTTAAATTAATTAAAACAACTACAAAATGACGGTGTATATAGTATCGAATAAAGGTTGCTCGGTGTCCGGGCAGTCGTCGAGCATGGCGGGCCATTATGAGTGCTTTCACGTACAAGAATGTCAGAGAATCCGTCGAGGCAGTAGAACTGCTCGGTGTTCAGGCAGTCGTCGACTATGGCGGGCCACTAGGAGTGCTAAAGGTCGTTAATCATATGTTCAACGTACAGGGATGTCAGAGAATCCGTCGAGCCTAGAACTGCTCGGTGTCCAGGCAGTCGTCGACCATGGCGGGTCACTAGGAGTGCTAAAGGTAGGTAGGTAGTTAATGATGACATTCACGTACAGGAATGTCAGAGAATCCGTCAAGCCAGTAGAACTTCTCGGTGTCCGAGCAGTCGTCGATCATGGCGGGCCACCCCGCCAGTCGTGCCCACACAATACCTACGTAGGTACTCGCGGATGGATGGGTTCTTCCTCCTCGCGCAGTTTTAGACAGTGCTAAAACGTCCAATGTGTTCAACGTACAGGAATGTCAGAGAATCCGTCGAGCCAGTAGAACTGCTCGGTGTCCGGGCAGTCATCGACCATGGCGGGCCACCAGGGCCACCCCGCCAGTCGCGCCCACACAATCGACCCGCTCGAATACTCGCTGTGTATGAGATCTTCCTCCTCACGAAGTTTTATAGGCATTTGGGGGACGGAGCATTCGGCAGCGGATCGGTCTGTTATGTACAATTTCAAAATGTTTAGAAAGATTTTATAGTAGTTTGTTACACAAGGGACGTAAGAGAGCTATTACAGAACAAGATCCAATTTGGCGCCCATGCGAGCGTAGCTCGCAAAGGGCGCTACGGATCGAGTGCACCTGAGATATTTAGACGCACGAGCGAGCGAAGCGAGCGAGGGCGAATATAGTTCGAGGGTGTAATAGCTACTTACAACCGAGGTAAGCATACTACTTTACATCATTCATGCGAGGTAAATATAATAAAAATAGAAATAGAAATAGAAATAAAAATAAAAATAAAAATGAAAATAAACTGAACAACTTTCATTATAGGACCAACCCCGAATTCACGAAAAAAAATCAGCTGTTCCATTCAAAATGAATCATCATTTTATGAAAAAAAATATTGTTTGACCAAGGAGTTTTGCATAGCTTGAACTGAAATGAAATACCGCTAATTTCATTGTTGTTTTTTTTTCAGTTAAAAGTTTCGTCAGTTTATAAGTAAGAAAAAAGATTGGTTCACTAAGGAGTTGTAAATGCTTGAATTGTAAAGTGTAGGTACCTACTGACTTGTAAAGTGATTTGAAAATGGTACGTTCTATCTAAACAATGCACTGTGTTGCACATGTCAACTTACACAGCCTCATACTATATTAGTAAATGCTAGTTACCGAGCAGTATGATGTAAATAAAATAACTTTCTTACTGAGTTGCATTGCATTGCATGTTAAAGGATCATTCACACAGCTGCGGCGCGTCAGCGGCGCGTCAACGGCAAAAATATAGTTACATACAAGTTGTACTACACTGTTCACACACATCAGTCACGTCAACGTCCAGTCACCGGCAAGTCAAACGCATATTGCTACGGCATGCCGGCGCCGCGCCGCTGCCGCGCCGCTGACGCGCCGTGCGGCACGTCACCGGCGCGGCGCGTCGCCGGCGAGTCACCGGCAAGGAGAACAGGGTTGCTACTTTTTTGTACTAAATAACTAAATTATTGGTTGCTTTAATCGTTATAGAAAAGTACACTGTGGTATGGAAATAAAGTATTATTTATTTATTTCAACTTTGAAAAACATTTATTTTTACAACTTTTGTAATATCTTGGTAAATTTATTGGACTTAATTTACACCACCAGTCTAGGATGAGTATTTTTCGAGATATTCCTGTTTTAAGATTAACAGATGACAGCTGTCAAACTTAAAACAGCAATATCTCAAAAAGAAATTGTTGAGGTTTGCGTACGTTGCGGATGACGTCATAATTTAATTACAGATCACTAGACTATGTTTTCCTACCATCACTTGTTTTTACGACATTCATTTGTTTACTCTAAATCCACTCACATTGTTGTAATTTTATTAAAATTTAAAAAAAAATACCTTTACTAGAACTTAGTGGAACAGGTGAATTAAGTCTCATAAAGTTACCAAAATGTACTTTTTTTCTACCCATTATAGCAACTAATAATTTATTAAAACAAAAAAATAGCAACCCTGTTTGTTTTGCCGGTGACGCGCCGCCGCCGCTGCCGCGCCGCCGCCGGTGCCGCGCCGCCGCCCACTTCCCCGGCAAGGCAAACAGGGTTGCCACTTATTTGTTTTAATAAACTATTGGTTGTATTATAATAGGTAGAAAAAAAGTACATTGTGGTATGGAAATAAAGTAATTTTATTTTTTAATTTTGTTAATATTTTGGTAACTTTATGAGACTTAATTCACCTGTTCCACTAAGTTCTAGTAAAGGTATTTTTTTTCAAATTTTAATAAAAATACAACAATGTGAGTGGATTTAGAGTAAACAAATGAATGTCGTAAAAACAAGTGATGGTAGGAAAACATAGTCTAGTGATCTGTAATTAAATTATGACGTCATCCGCAACGTACGCAAACCTCAACAATTTCTTTTTGAGATATTGCTGTTTTAAGTTTGACAGCTGTCATCTGTTAATCTTAAAACAGGAATATCTCGAAAAATACTCATCCTAGACTGGTGGTGTAAATTAAGAGTATTACCAAAATGAAAATAAATGTTTTTCAAATTGAAATAAATAAATAATACTTTATTTCCATACCACAATGTACTTTTTTTCTACCGATTATAGCAACTAATAATTTATTAAAACAAAAAAATAGCAACCCTGTTTGTTTTGCCGGTGACGCGCCGTGCCGGTGCCGCGCCGCCGCCCACTTCCCCGGCAAGGCAAACAGGGTTGCCACTTATTTGTTTTAATAAACTATTGGTTGTATTATAATAGGTAGAAAAAAAGTACATTGTGGTATGGAAATAAAGTATTATTTATTTATTTCAATTTTAAAAAAAGTTTTATTTTTTAATTTTGTTAATATTTTGGTAACTTTATGAGACTTAATTCACCTGTTCCACTAAGTTCTAGTAAAAGTAATTTTTTCAAATTTTAATAAAAATACAACAATGTGAGTGGATTTAGAGTAAACAAATGAATGTCGTAAAAACAAGTGATGGTAGGAAAACATAGTCTAGTGATCTGTAATTAAATTATGACGTCATCCGCAACGTACGCAAACCTCAACAATTTCTTTTTGAGATATTGCTGTTTTAAGTTTGACAGCTGTCATCTGTTAATCTTAAAACAGGAATATCTCGAAAAATACTCATCCTAGACTGGTGGTGTAAATTAAGAGTATTACCAAAATAAAAATAAATGTTTTTCAAAGTTGAAATAAATAAATAATACTTTATTTCCATACCACAATGTACTTTTTTTCTACCGATTATAGCAACTAATAATTTATTAAAACAAAAAAATAGCAACCCTGTTTGTTTTGCCGGTGACGCGCCGTGCCGGTGCCGCGCCGCCGCCGCTGCCGCGCCGCCGCCGGTGCCGCGCCGCCGCCCACTTCCCCGGCAAGGCAAACAGGGTTGCCACTTATTTGTTTTAATAAACTATTGGTTGTATTATAATAGGTAGAAAAAAAGTACATTGTGGTATGGAAATAAAGTAGTTTTATTTTTTAATTTTGTTAATATTTTGGTAACTTTATGAGACTTAATTCACCTGTTCCACTAAGTTCTAGTAAAGGTAATTTTTTTCAAATTTTAATAAAAATACAACAATGTGAGTGGATTTAGAGTAAACAAATGAATGTCGTAAAAACAAGTGATGGTAGGAAAACATAGTCTAGTGATCTGTAATTAAATTATGACGTCATCCGCAACGTACGCAAACCTCAACAATTTCTTTTTGAGATATTGCTGTTTTAAGTTTGACAGCTGTCATCTGTTAATCTTAAAACAGGAATATCTCGAAAAATACTCATCCTAGACTGGTGGTGTAAATTAAGAGTATTACCAAAATAAAAATAAATGTTTTTCAAAGTTGAAATAAATAAATAATACTTTATTTCCATACCACAATGTACTTTTTTTCTACCGATTATAGCAACTAATAATTTATTAAAACAAAAAAATAGCAACCCTGTTTGTTTTGCCGGTGACGCGCCGTGCCGGTGCCGCGCCGCTGCCGCTGCCGCGCCGCCGCCGGTGCCGCGCCGCCGCCGCTGCCGCGCCGCGCCGCCCACTTCCCCGGCAAGGCAAACAGGGTTGCCACTTATTTGTTTTAATAAACTATTGGTTGTATTATAATAGGTAGAAAAAAAGTACATTGTGGTATGGAAATAAAGTATTATTTATTTATTTCAATTTTAAAAACAGTTTTATTTTTTAATTTTGTTAATATTTTGGTAACTTTATGAGACTTAATTCACCTGTTCCACTAAGTTCTAGTAAAGGTATTTTTTTTCAAATTTTAATAAAAATACAACAATGTGAGTGGATTTAGAGTAAACAAATGAATGTCGTAAAAACAAGTGATGGTAGGAAAACATAGTCTAGTGATCTGTAATTAAATTATGACGTCATCCGCAACGTACGCAAACCTCAACAATTTCTTTTTGAGATATTGCTGTTCTAAGTTTGACAGCTGTCATCTGTTAATCTTAAAACAGGAATATCTCGAAAAATACTCATCCTAGACTGGTGGTGTAAATTAAGAGTATTACCAAAATAAAAATAAATGCTTTTCAAAGTTGAAATAAATAAATAATACTTTATTTCCATACCACAGTGTACTTTTCTATAACGATTAAAGCAACCAATAATTTAGTTAAACAAAAAAGTAGCAACCCTGTTCTCCTTGCCGGTGACTCGCCGGCGACGCGCCGCGCCGGTCGGCGTCGGCATGCCGTAGCAATATGCGTTTGACTTGCAGGTGACTGGACGTTGACGTGACTGATGTGTGTGAACAGTGTAGTAAAACTTGTATGTAACTATATTTTTGCCGTTGACGCGCCGCTGACGCGCCGCAGCTGTGTGAATGATCCTTTAATCTGTGAAAATGATGAATGAAATCTTGTCTCATTCTGTCTAATCAATCAACTGTCAATGTCATAACGGTGCATACCAACGGACTAATCGCTTAGTCATCGTACGTATCGTACATTTTTATCATGGATTGTAATTTTATTTACCAGCCCCCTAATTACGAAACTTTGTTGCAATCAACTCTGACTGAAATCGCAGTTACATTGCTGCTTTAGTGAAAACCATTGTCACAACTATCTTACCTAAAGCAGCAATGTAACTGCGGTTTCAATCGATTTCAATCAAGAATTATTGTTAGCAACAGAGTTTACGTAATCTTCATTGAAATTAAACAATAAAAATATTGAAAAAGTGTTTTATTTAGAAACTAGCTTCCGCCCGCGACTTCGTCCGCGTGGACATTCGATAAAATCCACATGTTTTAATTTCATTAAATACTGATCAGCCGTTTTTACGTGATTAGGCGGGTTCCCACCAAGCGCGCTGCCTCGCGAGGCAGGACGTTTGCCGCACGGGCCTCGAACGAGGCTGCTCGCTTGGTAGGGACCCGCCTAATCACGTAAAAACGGCTGATCAGAATTTAATGAAATTAAAACATGTGGATTTTATCGAATCTCCACGCGGACGAAGTCGCGGGCGGAAGCTAGTTTATAATATATAATAATATAATATTCTATAGAATACTCTATAATAATCTAGCTATAATATTCAGAATTGTAACCAGAGATATTAGTATCCCGTTCCCGTTCCCGTCCCTGTCCCCGTCCCCTGGATGTGCATGTCCAGGTCCAATCATGTCCACCGTGTTGGACTTCATAGTAAATGTTATTTTCGCAATTAACATCCCATGAAACCTCAAGAACGACATCCACATCGATTTTCATATTTACCCCATTTACACCTTAAGGGATGATTTTGAAAATAACAAAATATGTGTTTGCCTATTTATTTTTAGACATGCTCCTACGAATTTTATAGTTGTAATGTCTATTTTATATTCTTTTGCATACAAAATTTGCACCCCATTTTTACCCTTTTAGGGGTTAAATCATGTCCACCTTGTTGGACTTCAAAATAAATCTCATTTTCGCAATCACCATCCCAGAAAACCTTAAGAACGACATCCATATCGATTTTTATGTTTACTCACCCCATTTACCCCTAAGTGGTTGATTTTTAAAATTGCAAAATATATGTTTGCCTATTTATTTTTAGATGTGCTCCTACGAAGTTTAAAGTTGTAATGTCTATTTTAGATTATTTTTCCATACAAAATTTGAACCTCATTTTCACCCCTTTAGGGGTCAAATCATGTCCACCGTGTTGGACATCAAAATAAATGTCATTTTTGCAATCGTCATCCCAGAAAACCCCAATAACGACATCCATATCTTTTTTTGGGTTTTTTTACACCTTTTCACCCCCATTTCATCCCCATAGGGGTTGAAATACTATCAATAATAATATACGTTGCGTTAGATTTCCATCCATAAGCCTAAATTATAAATTTAGCGATTTTTACTTCGAAAATAAAGGATTTTCTTCAATACACAACTTCATCCCCCTTTTGACCCCTTCGGGGGTTGGAATTTTGAAAAACGCTGAGACCCGTATTTATTAATTTTCAATGGTCAGCCTAAACACAAAATTTGAAGATCCTAGCTGCAAAACTGAGGGACTTTCATACAAACTTTGGACCCCCGTTTCACCCCCTTGGGGGGCGAGTTTTGAAAAATCCTTTCTTAGTGCACCCTTAGACCTCATTAGGAACCTATGTGCAAAATTTCAAGTCTCTAGGTTCAGCGGTTTGGGCTGTGCGTTGATAGATCAGTCAGTCAGTCAGTCAGTCAGGACTTTGAATTTTATATTATATAGATAACAACGATTTTCTTTCACCGAACTGTCGCAGACTCGTTCCAATTTTCTCACCGAGTTTTTGTAGGTAGTTGTTTTTAGACTCTATCTATACAAATGATTATACTGTTTTAAAGGTAATTTAATAAACATTCTAAAAGTAAATAGTTTATAAACAATGTTATTACGAGTTATTCGCGCAATTCCGCAACGTACCGGAACGGATGTTCCGAGCGGAAGCACGCGGCGTTTTGTGGCAGCTTTGCGTCTAAAACGCGCGGTTGAACCGCGGCCGTGGAAAGGTAAAAAATATTGTACTTGCCATGGTTAAACTACTCTATGGCGATCGATGACCTAGCGATAAGCCTGTTAGAATCCACCCATGAGGTGCATTGCGTCGTACCTTTGTGTGTTGCCAACTCGATTATTGTATTTTATTTTTAATAATTATTTAAAAATAACGGGAGTACTTTATATTCTAGTTTTTTTTGTCAAATAATCCACAATAATATACACAACAATCAGTAGAAATTTCGTAGCAGATGGACTTGCAATACCGCGTCCTTTGGAAAAACCATCCGTGCCCTTTATGCTTGAGAGTCATTGAAAGCGCTTGTCTGCGCCGTCGTCGTCTGTGAGAATCACAAGCCCGTTTCTTTTATAAGGAATTTAATTTGAATAGCAAAAGGCAAAGTCGGCCACGACACGATTATAACGTCGATAGTCTGATTTTTCCTCGGTCTGTCAATGTCAGTCATGCTGGCAGCGGTCGCGCTGGCCAGCGTCTTTAGTCATCAAAAAAGTCCATAACAGTCATAGTTCTCAAACATAAATTCAAAACATAAATTGATTGTTTGAGAGCTATGAAGAAGGTAAATTAAAATCAAACATTAGCTTGCTAAAATAACAACAAATTAAATCAAGCAATATTAACCGACATTAGACCGCAAAAAAGAAACGTCACTTGTCAACTTCATTTGACATTTTCTTACTCGGGTTTCCTTTTTGTAGGGAAGAAGTGGTCAAGTCACTGCGGACTTAGCTGGTTTGGGACACAACGAGTTTTACGCTTATTTATGATAGTTATTATTGCTAAATTGAAATCGCAAATATTTTTGTAAACTATGGCCAAAAAATACTAGTAATAATAATTGAGTATTTTTTGGCTATACATACCTATATAGATTACAAAAAATCAATTTAAGATAAGTGGACTTTGCCGGAACCCTTCGTGTTCTAAAGACTCTAGTTATAATTGCTCTACCTATTGTATGTACGTTCAGATTCCAAGAATATAATACGGGTAGAGTACCTCAACTTTAGTCATCAAAATATATAGTACCTACAGACCTGTACATCTGTCTATATAACAAGTCATTCAATCTGTATTGAATGACTTGGTCTATAGACATTCATAAATACTTAAATTTTACCTGGATTCATTTTGCAATACCACCGTTTTGGCAGCTCGTGGCAGTCTAGGACGTGGGACAGGAACCTCCAGCAGTGGCAGTCATCGCACTGCACCCACAGACCAGTATCTCGCCGCTTTTGGAGCCAAAGCAGACGTTGTTTGTGTGATAACCCTGGGCCAGGCTGGCTGAGGGCATCTTTGTAGGAACTTCAATAGAAAAAAAATTATTAATGAGTAATGGCATAAACATCAGCCATTTTTCCACATCTCCACTGCTGGGGCACAGGCCTTCCTTATGGGTGGATAAGGAGGATGGGTCATCATAACCCACCTCGCAAGCCCAATGCGGATTGGTAGGTGTTAACAACGGCTTAACGTGCCTTCCGAGACACGGAGGAGCTCGAGATACTTAATACATTTTTGGTCACCAATCCCATGACCGACCCTTGCGAAAGTTGCTTAACCTCTGCAATAGTTGAGCCAGGCGCAAAACCACTGCGGCAGCGCTATCGAGCTCCTCAGTAATAGCATGATTCAAGTTAAATCCAAAGTCCATTGGACGCGAAACACCAGTTCTTACCAAGTATTCTGTGAAGATGACACTTCAGTGGACTGAGTCCCTTCAGCAAATGTTATGTTTTTCTTTGTTTTGCCTTGATCCTGAGGAAACATTACGCATTTCAGTCTGAATTATGAAAAGTCATGACGTATCGATTCATGAATAACAGAGGGTAGGTAGGTGACATTTAAATGTCTATATTATACCTACATACCTGCCACTGATGAAATGAATATTTCATTATGTAGGTACCTAAGGTACCCACCCAAGTCCCAAAAAAGGTTTAGTTTTTTATTTATTTTATTTTTTAAAGATTAGATACCTACCTACCTACCTACCATAGTTGGATCGTTTTTTACCTGTATTGGTTGAAAAGCTTCTTCGTCAGGTTCTCGAGCTGTATTATTCGGTACATCAGCTTTCTCCATTTTAATACTATACAAAGAAAAAATAGCAAAATATTAGAATTAGAGGAAAATGTGAGTGTGAAACGAACGACGTGCTAGACAAAATTTGATCAATCCTCAGATTTCCCGCCAACCGTCCCCCAAAAAGATGAGTTGCTCATAATGTCAAATATTTGCATCTATTTTATTTTCCTCAATGATTGACAAAGAAAAGAGATAATAATAAAATCAATATATTCTTTTAAAAGAAATAACTATAGTGCAGATTAACATATTTTTTCAGTTGTTTCGTTTTTAGACGTTAATTTATTTTGTAAAAAGTTTTTTCAAGAAATAATTGACATAAAAGTACTTATAAAAAAAGTAAAAGATCTACACTGTTAAGTCATGTCAGTTACTTAAATAATTGCTAAAAGTTGATTGATCAAACTCTTCACCAAAAATATATCTTCATAAAATATTTTTTTAAATAATCATAAATATCTTAGGTATCTTTGTTTTTCAATATTTAAATTATTTAAAACGGAAGTGCGCATCAAAAAAATCATCAGGCTGGCTGCCGGCTGGTCGCCATATTTGTGGCGAGTTAAGTTTTTGGGCTAATCTTTAGCTATTTTCGTCGTTATCGACGAAAGGGAGTACTAAATACTCCCTTTTTTGTGTTATCAGTGTTCCAAACTTATACTTACCTCTTGGTAAAGTTTGATACCGGAGAAAATTATATTTTTTCTTTGTTTCGAATTAAAAACATGGCTTTCTAAAATGTCAGACCTGAACGTAATTTCGTTATCTCCTCGCGGAGTATCCCGCTCAATTATTTTTGTGGATGTTGGAGGAATCCAGAATGGACAAGACATCTATAAACCGGTCTTCTCAACCACAGTCGAGGGCATCCGCGCTCGACAGTAAGAAAAATTCAGGTGAGTAAATGAAGGTCATGTCATGATGACTGTCACCTACTACACACCAAGTGTCTGGCGTGCTTGACATGTTTTTATTTTTACAAAACAAAAATATTGATGAATGTGTGTTTGTAAACTCTTGTAACATCCTAAATCATGGATAAAGGAAGAGATGATGAACTACAGAAAAAAGAAAAATATTAGCTGTGACTAACTCCCTGGTTGGGTTGAGTGGGTTGAGAATGAGTTTCTAGTTATCAAAAATAATGTGGGTGATGAATAAATATACATTTTACCAGTTATGGCTTCGGCAGATTGTTTAGAGGAGGGCTTTGAACTAATAAAGTATTCTTGTATTTAGAGTCAACTCACAAGCCTTGGCCACGCAATAATAAGAAACGTGAAGGTCAAGGATCTGCACCTAAGAATGAACCATATCGTAAGAATGTTTCCGTACAGCGAGGTAGAGGACCTGGTGATAGGCGCCCACGCACTCGTGGTCCTCCCGGTTTCAACGTGGGTGGAGCGCAGAATGCCGGGTAACTATTGCACATGTATTAATTTTTTTACCCCTAAACGGCTATGAATTGCTGCTGCTGCTTGCCTGTCAATTAATAATAATAATAATAATGCTTACATCGAATTTGTGTTCTGCGCATCGTCGCGCACAATGTCCAGAGAAGTCATAAAGTTTGAATCGGGCTATAACATGTTTTTTTTTTTTTTTTGTGATCCTATCTGCAATCAGTATTCTACTCTAATCAGATTATAACATGTTATTGCTATTTATTGTGAGACTTAACGATGAAAGTAAGTATCAGACTAAGTACTTAAGTTTTTTTTTAATATTCTGTGAGCAGGATAGAAGAAGATGATGAGCCAGAGATTGGCTCAGTTTTTGTGCCCGGAAGCAAGAAGCAAAACTTGAACCATTTGCTGAACTTCTCGTATCCCACCCGTGGGGGGCCAGAACGCAGGGGTCACCAGCCGCAATCACGTCGCCCGGCACACCAACGAGTTTCTGCTTGTTATGAGCATGATCTTTACTTACGGGCTTAGTAAGTTCTTTTTTTTTCTTGTTAATTCTTCAGGTTTTATTTTTATTTTAGTTTATTTATTGAACATTGTTACCACAGCATTTACAGAGCATTAACGCAGGTATAATTTTACATACATAAGCCAATTACGGAAACAACACTATCACATTATCATATTATTAAAGTACATGCACAGATATTATAATGTATACAATAGAGTTTTGCTACGTATTTTTTTTCTGTTTTCAGTTGTCAATTTGTGGTTAAAGAAGATGGAGATTATAATGCTAATCTGCTGGACCCTGATATACCTGTAAAATGGGATCAAATTGAAGAAATTGTATGTATTCAATGAAAAAATTCTGTTCAAGTATAATAAGATTTTGTAACTTAATATTATAGTGTCCACTTGAGTAAACAGACATTACATCATTTTTAAAAACTTCAGTTCCCATGTGGTATTATGTAAATTGACTACAAACTTGTGCTAATTAGTTTGATAAAACCATTAGGTATATTCACATTTGTTCAATTTGTCAGTATGCAATGCGTAACTTTGCCTGTCTAAAACCCCTTTGTGACTCAAATTTAAATTAATGAATCTTTTTTGAGTATCTTTATCACTATAACATTCGGTTTGTTTGTAGGTGGTCCGTAGCACCGGCAGCTCTGAATGCCCTATATGCCTGGGCGCGCCGGTGGCGGGGCGCGTGGGGCTGTGCGGGCACGTGTACTGCTGGGCGTGCGTGCTGCACTGCGCGGCCGCGCACGACAAGCAGCCGCCGCCCTGCCCCGTGTGCGCCACGCCGCTGCTCGTGCGCGACATGAAGCCCGCCGCGCTGCTGCAGTGGCAGGCCCCACACGACCAGGTACCTACTAGAAGTGTGTGCGGGCACGTGTACTGCTGGGCGTGCGTGCTGCACTACGCGGCCGCGCACGACAAGCAGCCGCCGCCCTGCCCCGTGTGCGCCACGCCGCCGCTGCTCGTGCGCGACATGAAGCCCGCCGCGCTGCTGCAGTGGCAGGCCCCACACGACCAGGTAGGTAAAACACGTCTATTGAAGTCGGGTGGGGCTTTTAGAATTAAAAAAAGAAGTTGTTCTTCAGCCCCACCCGACTTCAATAGACGTGTTTTATTATAACAATGATAGTGCGTATCTAATGATTTGTATATTATTTCTTGCTTTTTAGAGGCAGGTTTTTGAAGTCGGTTTTTTTGTTTTTTAAACAATTTTTTCATAATTATTATTATGAAAAAATAACGAGCAAGCGTGGGAAACGTGCGGTGGTCGCGCTCAGGCGGGCGTGCGGCCCTCTGCCAGGTGTATCGTCATAGTAGAATCAAATAAGTAAGTCGTCTTACTCATCATACGCCCGAACGCGGTTTGTATGTGAGCGCGCGCCGTACTAATGCGTCGTCACACGCACACACTGACAACATTTATAGAGGATAAAGATGCGCCAGTCTTGGCTGCGAGCCGTACGCCCGCGCTCACGCACGCTCCGCTGCCGCTCGTAATACAGTACATACCATGCTTTTCAAAGATATTTTTGCAAAAAAGATTTGTTAGAATGAGGATATATTTTACATAAACTTTAAATAATAAGGCATTTCGTACATGTCGAAACAGCCGTTTTTTTCTGTACCTAAATAACAATTGTGTAATTTTGTTTAAAAAATCACAAATTCCTACAGGAAAAAGTATTTTAATGACAACTATTTGAGGTTATTGTAAAATATTCAATTTCCGAGTTTAAAGATTATAATTTTATTTTGATAAGTGCAGGTAAATGAAAAAGTAAAAGGAATTAATAGTGTAAAAAATACAATTTCATAATCATTTTATTTTATTTGAATAAATACATGATTCAGTAAAGCTACGTTTTAATTAATTCTATTTCGACCGTGATTCTCAAATCAATTTCAAATCACATAACATGACGCATGTAATAAAAACATTGTAGACAGTTTCTGGTCTATGTACAAAAAATAATTAAAATACTTTGTATTATAGATCCCTGATGCTTACCATACAAGGTAAAAAATGTTTTGTTTAGAGATGACTATGCATTTTTGACGATTGAATAAACTAGCGACAGCCCTAGCAGCCTTACGTGTTTAGGCTATTATCGCTCGCTCGAGGCACGAGTTAGCCTACTTATTTGATTCTACTATGGTATCGTGGACGATACTCCGAGCGGTAGGTATATAACGCGTGGCCTTGAGCGAGTGACGGATGCCTGGCTTGGGGTCTCCTTTTTGGGTCCAACGGAGATGTTTTTTGTAAAAAAGGAGTGAAAACCAGTGCCCTCGTATACCAAAACACAGTCCTAACAAACATTGTGTAACCTCTTTCACAAACAAGGTTCGAAAAAGGCACTGGATTTTCCAGCAGGATTCTGCGCCGGCTCATAAGAGAAAAGTACCCAAAACTGTCTCACGATCCGTGGAATTGACTTTATGAGGCATGAGGATTGGCCCTCCTCCAATCAAGACTTGAATCCCTTGGATTACAAAATATGGCAGTACTTAGAGGAGAAGGTCTGCGCTAAACCCCATCGCAACTTGGCGTCACTTAAAGCAGTCGCTGATATTGTCATAAACTTCGTGCGTGTGTCAATTGACGAGTGGCCTCGCAGATTGAAGGCTTGTATCCAAGCAAGAGGAGGACATTTCGAATAATTTGAATGTGGTTTAATTATGTATTTTATACCCTTTCATTTGATATATAAATGGTTATAATGCGTAACTCATTGTGTCGTTTATTTAACTTTCCATATGTAACAAAACTTTTATCAGCTGGGCTAAAGCAACTTAACTTTTACAACTGAATGCAAGAGCAGTTTAAAGGGGGGAAGAGATTTAAGGATGGTCTTTTTGTGTTCCATGGACATTCTGACATAACACTTATTGTTGATTTATTGCCCATCTAGGCATGTGCCAATATTTTATACACAATAAAGTTTCATACTTTTTGCTGTAATTTATCAGAAATAACCAATTCATGGAGGAGCTCGGTGGCGCAGTGGTTTAGCGCCTGGCCCAGCGATTGCTGAAGTTAAGCAACGTTCGCAAGGGTCGGTCATGGGATGGGTGACCAAAAATTTATTATCTCGAGCTCCTCCGTGCTTCGGAAGGCACGTTAAGCCGTTGGTCCCGGCTGCATTTGCAGTCGTTAAAACCCACCAATTCGCATTGGGCCCGCGTGGTGGGTTATGGCCCATCCTCCTTACCACCCATAAGGAAGGCCTGTGCCCCAGCAGTGGGGACATCAAAAATGGCCGATGGACAAACCAATTCATTGTTGTGTTTGATATTCCTCTTTGGTGATAGGTTTCAATGCGGTTGGTTCGTCGCCTCAGAGGTTCCACAACCGTAGAAATTGCGCCGCCGCGAGGGCAGTCGGTTGATGTGAAACAATCGCCCATCAAGCCCTTGGAGAATGTGAACCAAGAGCCTTATTCCAAGTTATTTACGGCTTCTAAACAACAGGTAAGATAGATAGAGGTTGTTTTTATATGTCATTCGTTCTAGTCGGAAATTTTAATTGTAAAGCCATTTATTCCACATCTCAGAGTGCTTGTGGTTAGTTGATTATGATCATTAATTTACTTATTGGCCAAGTTACTTTATCAAAGCAGACTTTGATAAAGTAACTTTGACAAAGTAGCTTTGATCAAAGTTTACTTGGATACCTGTTGATGTTCAAAATCTGCTTTGACAAAGTAGCTTTTACAGAAAGCTTTGAACAAAACATATGTTGATATCGGTTAACTATGCTTGGATCAGTTTGTTTACTTTTGCCACTCTTGAACATGACTCCAGGTCCACACAATCTAAGTCAAACTTGTAGAACCTATTCATATTTTTTTCTAACTTTAAACACTTTTTTTAAGGTTCAAGAAATATTGGAGAGGGAAAGAGATGAAATTCAGAAGCAGATATTGGCAGAAATTGATACAACCGAAATTGTATACATGGAGCAAGCTCTAGATATGCTAAAGAAAAAAGAAGAGAAAATTAATCAAGAATTTTATGAAACCAAAGTTGTAGAGATTCCTGAGGAAGATTTGGTTCCTATAGTTTATGAGAAACAAGTGATAAATGAGAAGAGAATTGACTGGTTTGATGAACCCGATGAGGCCGGTGGTGTCAGTCAGATTCAGGAACAAATGGCAGAACTCGACATTGATGTTGTTGAATCAAATTTGAATCCTGAAGCTCCAACATTGGATTTAGATAACTTGAATCAACCAGAGGAGTTTCCTTTGATTGAGGGTGAAGTTCCTCCAGATGATGAAGAATCTGTTGATGACGATCCAGCTGTCACGGATATTGATATACAAAATCAAGCTAAATATTTTTACTTTTATCAAGGTAATTGTTTCTTTCAATATTATACTCCAACCACCTTGCAAAAAGAATGTTTGTAAACAAAACTTTGCACAAAATGATATTAGTAATATTTATAAGACATGCAATAAAAAAGTACTTTGGAAGTAAAGTATGAGCGGTTTGTTTGTAAACATTCTTCCCTAAGATGGCTGGAGAGTTGTATATTTAAACCAGATTCAATAATATCAACTAATAGCTTCTGTCTGCGTGGACATTCTGAAAATCCAGGGAACCTTTGATCGGGATAAAAAGTATCTTATGTTATGTTTTAAACCTTTGACCGGGATTAAAAGTATCTTATGTTATGTTTTAATCTAGCTTGGCTATAACTATCTGTGCCTTTCTTTCAAATCCGTTCAGCCGTTTTAGCGTAATTGAGTAACAAATATCCAAACTTTCACATTTATAATATTAATAGGATATCATTGTCGAAAACCTAAAAATGTATGAAATTAATACTGTGAAAACAGCTTTCGCGTTGGATTGTACATCATAGTTAAAATAACAGGAATTAAGACCGTACGCAACTAATGATAGGTATTTTCACACTTATATACCTATTTTCCCGACGTTTCTCGACGGGCTGACTGCCTGTGACCACGGCCGATGCAACTCGGTTGAAACGTCGGGAAAATAGGTATGTGCGAAAATATCTATCATTAGTTACGTACGCGTTTAATTCCTGTTATTTTGATTATGTATAATGCGGGCTCCAGACTCCTGTGTGATTCCCGGCGTGAATTCACGCCGTAATTTTGCCGTGAAGTTGGCGTGAAAAACATGACCCACCCACTACGCTCGCTATCGTTAACAGTTTAGTTCGCGCGCTCGTCGAGAATGGACGCCGAATTATTGATAATAGTTTCTAATGGATGGAAATAGTTTTCTAATGGATTCGGCATGATAATAGTCAATCAACACAAGTTCCTGCTCGTTCGTCCAAGTGACGCTCATTCTGATGCACCGTACTCAGTGTTACCAGACCGCGGCCAATTTTATGTTTTTTTTTAAAAAAAGGGCAAAAAGGGCGGGAATGTCTTGGACCCGGTAAAATACGGGCAATTTCGGAAGTCACGGAACTCGCTAAGTAGAGACCACTTGAAAACACTTGGCACAGAGTACCAAACACAAAAATCACAGCTTAGTTTGGGTATCCAATATCCATTGACATTTTTTCCTATAGTGTCATCTAGGAACGAATACCAGCACCTCCGTTAAAGATTTCACAGATAAAAACAGTTTATGGCCAAAACATTTCGGTCACCATTAATCGCCCAGATGTTTAATGTGGCTAAAGGGCGGGAGCTTTCGAAGATTAGTAGATTTTTTTACTATCTAATATATAAAATCGTTAAACCAGAACAAGACAAATAGCGCGATGGCGCTCTACGAAACTTTCTTGACACGTTTCTCTTAAACGGCACAATATTACTCGGGAATTTGTGTGTAATTCGGTGTTAGATTAGATCGATAAAAAAGCTATTCTTTTTGCATAAAAAATCATATCACTGTCGTTGCAAATTACGAAATCTGACGATTTTTATAATTTATTTTTATAAGTTTTTATGGTGTTATTTAGGATTTTTTTACAGAGTTACCATGCCATTTTTCAATATTCTGTTCGGTTACTTTGTTTCTTCGTTTCTTTTTCAGTCTACAGTAATTTTTGTGCAGTAGAATTCTACATCAGTTCTTCACATTGGAAGTTCAAAAATCAGACTTTTCATCAGATCGTGAACTGGCCTCGCCTTAATACAGTGGAAATAGAAATAGAAATATTTTTTATTTAAATAGACTTATTAAAAGTTCTTTTTTTCGTCCAGTTTTTTTTCGACGTCTTTTGCTGACAAGAAACTTATCAGCCTCATCAAAAGTAACGATATTTACAATTTATTATATCGTTACCTACCAAACACAATTAATATATAAAAAAAACACAGATTTCAAAGGCCATATCTAAGTAAACATGTAAATACAAAAGCAATTTACTCCCATGCTTTTTTGTCATCTAAATAATCAACAATCTTGTAATAGCCCTTGCTCATAAGGATAGATTTAATAGTATCTTTAAATTTTTCTAATGGTAATTCTGGATATGTTATTCCCTTTCAGCTGAAGATGGGCAACAAGTGTTCCTGAACAGCTTGAATGTGCGTGTATTGAAAGCGTCGTGGGGAGCCCTATCCGCCGCCCCGCCAATCATTTGTGGTCGCATCTTACATCGCGAAACGCTGCCACTTACAGAACAGGTAAAATAGGTTCGAGTTTAAAAACTCTGTGTTATTTTTATTTTATTTTATTTAATCTTTATTGCTTAAAATAAAAACAGCAAATGGCGGACTTAATGCCCAAGGGCATTCTCTACCAGTCAACCGGTAAGTTGTTAAGGAGAAAAATGTTATGACAAAAGATTTTTAAAAACCTATTTAACTTAGACACTGTTTTTTATTTGTATGTGAAACTGCAAAGTGACAACCCTAGATGCAAATAGAATATTTTTTTCGATAATAAATCCCATAAATGGGCAAAACAAACCATTTAGTTTTAGGGTTGCTACTATGCAGTTTATCATATGCATTTTTTAAGAAAGTGGTGATTTAATGATTTTCAGTGTTTATAATAATTTTCTGGTGTTGTAGGTATACATGGCTCCCTATCTACCATATTCAGCTTTATAAGGGTATTACCAAACACCCTGTATATTATGTATATTTAATTTTTGTTGGCCATTGATCTATAACAACGGGTGTAACAAGACACTCTATTCTATTTCCTATTTTTTGTCTACAGAAACATTATCAAAATTTTATGTATTTCGTAACAAACAATGGCTTCAAAACGTCATCATTCAATGTATTTCATGAGCACGCACATAAACGTTGCCTTTCAACTCGGCCGCACGCAGCTGTGTAGCATTCACTCGCAGGCGCGGTCTTTTGTACGCGTTACATTGCGTGGTAATGTATGCAATGCTTTTTTAACACCAAAAATTAAAATCGTTTCTCAGCAATAATTTTAAACAGAAATGGTCCTGATGATGGGCAGAATACGTAGACCTCGGCTTCGTTGAGGGTCTTGTTACACCCGGTATTTACTCCAATCGGATAAAATTGAATGCTTTTTGTTATAGACAAGAAAACACATGCCGTACACCGCCCACTTGCCCCTATACTGCTCATTTGATGTTGTGGAAATGGATCTACAACCACCTTATGTGACTAAAGTGGCTCTCAAAAACTTCTCAGGTTAGTGAATTTACTAATCTAACGTGCTATACACTGTTAAAATGCTTAATACACAGTGAGCATTATAAAATACATGCTAATAATGTTAATGATACTGTCATAAATATTTCCTTGATACTGGATGCCGATTTAGTTGCATCTTACGTGTTCAGTCACAGAATATGTGTAAAATAGTACTAACGTACAGAAGCCAATCCGCGCGAGGACAATCAAATAATAAGCTACTCTCGCTGCAATATGCAATGGGTAATTTTAGCGTCTTGTATAACAATCTACTATTCTTTCAACCAAGCAAAACTGAAGTTAATACTTATCATTACTTAATACTTATCTAACTTGCTAAATTGTCATATTTTAGAAATGTCTTAGTTTGGGGTGTGGCAGAATAACAGCGATAGTTGATGACTCAGCTGTCAGATGCTGAGTTGCATGCCTTTTTGTTCCAATCGAATTTGTTTCATAATTTGCTATAATACTTAAAGTTAATTCATTCATAATTCATTGTAATACTTATTTTTATTTTTAAGTGTTATTGGTTTCAATGTATTTATTTTCTGGAACAAATAAATAAATTTTATTATTATTATTATTATTTAGTAAAATGATCGCTTTATAGAGGAGCTCGAACGCCGCGCCCGTATCCGCGGGCGGCGGGAGCGCGAGGAGAGGCGGCGCTCCCGCGAGTGGCGGCGCGCCGCGGAGGGCCCGCCGCGGCCGGACTTCTCGTCCGAAGTACTGTTCCCGCCCGCCGCGCCCGCCAGCCCGCCCGAACCGCCGCTGTCTGCTTCGCTGGAAGAAGCCACGGCTGCGTCTCCCCCTACTTCGGGACCTTCTTTTGCTAAGGTAGTTTGTTGTTTCTATTTCAACATCTATTCTACATTCTATTTCAAGATCTTATTCGAACAGACAAATAAAAGAACATTGTTCACCGAGAGGAGAAAGAGACCGATTACCGTCGAGGGTGTCGTTTGAACTGTGTGGGTGTGCTTTAAAACACCCGAGATCGGGAATCGCACTTTCTCTCGAGTGATACATAGTGCTTTATACTACACCTACGAGAAAAATAAAAAACTAAATCTTTCCTAATTGAAATTTATATTGAAATTGTTGCAGTTAGTGAAGCTTAATGTAACACTTTTTATACTTTTCTGTGGTAAAAGGTTATCAATCAGTATTTTTGCTGTTTCCTTCAACTGCGGCGGAGTTAAAAAATCTTCATCATCACTATCACTACTTATCATTTTGATAGTTTTATTTTACTTTCTACGAAAACTGAATCCTCAAACAACACACAAATTGAAAATGGCGCCGATGGCGTCTGCGATTTTCACATGTTCTTTTTTCAAATTGTTTATCCTGCCGCCGCAGGGTCGCACTGCCAGCCCGGCACCATCCGACACACAGCTAGTGGCCAGTGTCATTTTGCGAACTTGGAGATAAAAACTCACTGTAAAAACTTTTTGGCTTTTGATATTTAGGTTACCGGCGCATAGTCTTACCCAAAATTAAAAAAGAAAAACCACGTAAGAAATGGATTTTCATACACTTTTCTCTCCCGCTCAGATGCGTTTTCTCCCCGCATATTTGTTCGATATGCAATGACGTACTTTCTACCGTAAATTTGATAAAGTATCAAGGTACTTTCCGAGCAGGTGTAGTATAAAAGAACATTTATTTAATCACCTGTTTAAATTGAGTAATGAAGAAGTTCAAAGCCTTCATACTCCAATATTGTAAAATCAAGACACATTCTTACATAAACTCTCACATATATCCAAAACTAATCACATACACACCCATATAAACACACACACTCACACACACATACACTTCTCCACACAAAACAATTATTTGAATGCTCTAACCGTTTGGCAATATTAACTTTCTTTAACGGGTTAGTCTTTTTTTCGCCCCATAGTAAAATTTGTTCATTCACGTGGTCTAGAATTCCCTTTTCATTTTTAGATATACTAACAAATTTACGATGTATATCTACCACCTTGGTTGAAGTTTGCATGCGTAAACTCTAAATGTGTAATTTTCATCTTATACAATAATTTATTTCTTTTACATACGTACCTACCTTATTAACTTCACTAGCGGCAACATAAACTTAGTACTTGTATCAAAAAGCTATCAGCTCAATCCGGGAAGTGAGGACCTGGTGTCTTGTATTACAGGTTGCAACCCAACCCACTTCAAGCATCAGTCTTCACAACTAGTAATCTAAGACTGATATTGTTTATATTTACTGTTGCTTGTTACTACTATTTGTGAAGGAATAAATAAAGATTTTATTATTTATTATTTATTTATTTGGTGCGCCATAGAAGGCCCGCCGCGTCGGAAGTACTGTTCCCGCCTGCTGCAGAAAAAAGTGTAGGTAGACGGGGGACTCACTCCGCACTCCTGAACCTCTTAATTGCCGCTCCTTGGAGAATTTGGTCTAAAAAAACAGCAATATAGTACAGATGGAGAGTACAAGCGGTACTTGTCGTGTCCGTCGCGTGGAGCCCCCGCCGTCGCCGGCTCCAGCCGACGAGGAACCTTCTGCGCTGCGCGCGCTCAGTACTATTTAGTTAGAGTAGAATTAAAACAGTATTTCTTTTAGGTACTAGCCCCCCCGGAGTAGCCCTAGCGCCCTTTAGGAAAAAATACGTAGGGAAAGGGGCAAATGCGAAGTAATGCAGTCGGAGGGCTTAAGGCGAGGCCAGTTCACGAAATTTACTTTTTCACTATGTCTTTAGAATAAGGTTGAATATTGCATAACTTTAATTGACGCTTCGTCAGATTTTTGACGAATTTTAGTATTGATTTCTGAAATACTGGATCATTTATTAAAAATGTACTCGGTTATTGTGTTAGATCGATAAAAAAGCTATCCTTTTTTTGCATAAAAAATCATATCACTGTCGTTGAAAATTACGAAATCTGACGATTTGAAATTTAGTTTTATAAGTTTTTATGGTGTTATTCAGATTTTTTTACAGAGTTACCAAGCCATTTTTCAATATTCTGTTCGGTTAATTTGCTTCTTTGTTTCTTTTTCAGTTTACAGTAATTTTTGTGAAGTAGAATTTTACATCAGTTTTTCACATTGGAAGTTCAAAAATCAGACTTTTCATCAGATCGTGAAAAGGCCTCGCCTTAATCAGCTCTCCCGAACCTCTTAATTGCCCTCCTAGAGAATTATTTCTGAAAGAAGCACTAATTTGAAACAATGTCCCTGTACAGATGGCGAGTACAAGCGGCACTTGGCGCGTCCGTCGCGTGGAGCCCCCGCTCCAGCCTTTGCCCGCTCCAGCCGACGAGGGTTCCTCGTCGGCTGGAGCGGGCCCGCGCCGGCTCGCGCCGCGCGCGCTCAGCCTCAGCGACGCCATCGCGGCCGCGCTCCAAGCTGCGCCCGCCTCCACCAAGAAGAACAAGAAGGCCAAGAAGATATTATTCTCCACCGGACTACAACGAAATGCCTAACCACTTGCTACACCTATGCCACGCGAAGGGGCGAAACCTGCCCCCCCCTAGAATGACCACAAATATTGCGTTTTATTGACACTCAACTGACAAAATCCTGTTAGAGCTCTCGCAGACTACAGACTTTCTATCGGCTGATAGTTGGGACCGTCTTTAATATGAAGAATCGGCCGATACCGAATCGTTGTAATGTGCGCACTTGCATACTTCATACTGATTAAAGGCCCGACCCAACTATCGGCCGATAGTGTATAGTTGCGGGGACTCTTAATAGACAGTGGAAGCTATGACGTACTTACATTTGGGTAAAAACAAAGACGAGAACGTTGGTGCTTTTGCTTTGTTATTAAATTTATCTTTGTAGGAAAAAGGATTCCATGTCTCAAGAAGAGAAACTTGCTCGTTTCAGACAAGGGTCTGACATGCTTTGATAGAGCGAGATCGTCTTATTGAGATTCCTATAGGAGGAAATAGAGAAGAGTGTCATGTTTTTTCTCTATCACCGACCGGACTTTATTTCATGGTCGGGTTATTGGTACAGTTCAACTAGGTCAAACAAACAAGTGGGGTTATATCAAGAGTGCCAAAGAAATTAAAGGTTTTGTGGATTACTACCTAATTGATACCCAAAATTTATTATAAATCGTATGTGTTGTGTTTGTGTCTAGCATACAAAATGGTGGGGTGTTCGATATTTGGCTGCAAAAGCAACAATCAAAGAAAATAAGCGGGTGTTACATTTCATGCGTAAGTACACTGTTTTCTATATTTTGATCGCGTATTTCTTTCTCAAATCTCACAGGAACTAAGTTTCTGAGCTAAATCATTAGTTATATCATGAAATACCTGATAAATAGGAATAATCTAAAAATTATTTCTAAAAATAACCTCGTAAACATTTGACATGCAAACCGGTAAAATTGCGTACATCTACGTAATAGTAGAAGTTAGCTTAGCTTTGACGTCTACTAAAATCAGTAGGTTTATAATTCGATTTCCGGATGCCTACTATATAGAAAATTTTCCCCAAAAATTACCCCATATTTCAGGGAATTTCAAGCAATTTGATTTTTCCAGATTTCCGACGGAAGATAAAACTCGTGAAAAATGGATACAAGCAACTGGAAAAAAGAATTGGGTGCCACACACGAATTTGTTCGAAACATTTTGAAAAAAATTGTTTCCGAAAAACAGAAAAACTAACGTTAATAAAAAACGTTCTGTATTCCAACGTTTAATAAAAAAATTACCTGTTTTAATTTAAAGTTCATATTTTTATTCCATTAACCACACAATCTCAATATCAACTACCTGAGCGAACCCCAGCTAGTTTACTCTATGTATACGTATGTTACCGTTAAAGTACGGAATCCGTTAATCTGCAGATTAACTGGTCGAGTCAGTTAGTGTGCGAAATTATTCTAAAAGTAGACGATTTCCGTACTTTAAATAGTAATCTGCACATTAACGGATGCTACACCGTTAAGGGTACTTTTTCTGATCATGGCAACCCCATATTTTGACGTCATAATATATCTATCCCTTACACCCGGTCGCTCGGTAGCGCATCTACCCCTTTTAATATACTATATCTATGGTTTCAGATGTTTGTTTTTACCCAAAATGTCAAACTGCCATTAAGTGACGTCACACTTTCATGTTTTCAGTTGTCATGCTAGGAGGCTGGCGCGACGGTCGAGTGACATCTTTCTTTATTTCGCGCTTGTGATCTAGTGTGAACAACCTTTGTTGACAATTATTTTTTACTAAGTAAACCGATATTTTCTAGAAATGCTTTTATTTTCAATTTCGGGGCATTACTAATTATGACATGTATGCAAAAAAGTAATATTTTTCATATTATGCTATCAAAGTATATAATATATCTTGTCGTTTTAGTTCTAGGTTATTTAATCGGAAGGTTTGTGTGTTTTCTGGTTATTAAATGTTATTTATTGCTATGTACAACCTTTGTGCTTCTATGAAGGTATTTTAAAAGCGTTTGTAGATTTATATTGGTACACAGGGCTTTTAACATGGATGGATCTAAATGCCCATGTTGAGAATGAAATATTGTTTATTTCACTATAGGTTTATAGCTTTCACGGTGTCGACATAATATTTGATGAATAAATTAATCATCTGAAATCGAACTCTTTTTATATTTATCTCCTTTCGTCCACTAGGATCGACCGATCCCCGTGAACATCTGTTTAGGACCCTCGCCGTTTCCCGAATGCCAGTAAGCAATGCGTTTGAAAAACACTACTGAGAAATTATAATTGAGGGGATGTTTGGAAAAACAACTATTGTCAATTTGTTTAAATTTTTCAAGACGCAATAAAAGCTGTTAACAGTTAATAATAATTTCAATCTTTATGCAGTTCATTTATGGCTTTTGATCGTTTTTTAGTAGATAATTTATTAAAAAAAAAAATGTTTTCTAGTAAAATAAGGACATGGAAGAAATAAAACCAAAATATGGTTCTGACTGACCATTGACCTGATTTTTTTTTCTATATAGAGGTCAATGGTTCTGACGAACTGAGCCCCCCCCTTTTAAGCTTCAAATACAAACGGCTATACAAATTAAGACTACCATATATTTTTCTCACTTATGCTCTGAAATCTTATCATTCCGTTTGAAAAAGGAATGCGGGGCGTTCCACATTTCCGAGGGGGTCTGGTTCATCACATTCTAAATTTAAAATTCAGACCAGGAATGAATTTCAATACTTACTTCCCGCACCAGAAACCAGTGCGGGAAGTAGGTACAGTGCGAAGATGATCTGCCGCCGTACCGCCTAACTCTATCGCTTTGACTCTGGCTTTGGTTTATGACGTCAGTGCACTGTCCGTCCTTGTCATCGTGTTATGATATGACAAGGACGGATAGAGCATAGCTATCGCTTTGGCTATCGCTTTGAGTTAGGCGGTAGGGCCCCTGGGTGGTCTGCGGCAACTTCTTTTTTTTGTTTTAGCTGTTCACAAAAACAAAAAAAGCAAAGGTACATTTGCACCATACAGCCATAACTTTAGTTCCTTTTTTCTGGCACGCAAGCCAACGACAAGATAGTTAATATTATAAAGGTAAAATTATTTAATAGGTACTTTATTAACGATACAATAAAAAAAATGGTGCGCACAGAGTATATTACTATAAGAATAAATAAATATTACATTGTATTGTACCAGATTTATCAGAGACAAAAATCCTCTAAGTAATCTTGAATTATGTACAGCGCCATCTACCACCGAGAAGCGAAATGAGATGGGTTTTTGCTTCTCGGCGGTAGATGGCGCTGCACGTAATTCAAGATTATTTAGAGGATTTGTCTATGATAAATCTCATTTTGCTTTTCGGCGCTTCGAGCGATTAAACTGCTGGAATGCACCCAAAAAAAAAACTGGCGGGAATAATTTTCAGCGGTATATTCCCACTATATCTATGGGTATATTTGATATCGATACAGTTTATATTGTGTAATAAATAACAAAATGAGTTCTGACAGTGAAATAGATACGGCAATTGAATGTACGCCACCAAGTTTGAGAGCAGAAGCAAAATTAATAATAGAAAACTTACTGCCATCAAAATCAAAAGAAAGATATATCAAATGCTATAACCAGTTCATGGTTTGGGAAACTGGAAAAAGTTTTTTTAATTTTTTATTTCCTCGCATTTCTTGAGAAAAGCACTATACAAGCCTTGTTCTAGAAGCTACTTGTATTGCCTCGAATGATTAAAGCCCTCGCCTGCGGCTCGGGCTTCAAACCATCCTCGACAATGCAATCGCTAGCTTCCCGTTCACGGCTGTAATGTACTATTGTATGCGTCGCCACACAACCGTTTTTATTCCGTACCTACCTACGGAATGCGCTCACACGCACGGCCTATGTGTGAGTGACGTATACAAACACCTACAATTTTTTTATTACAGCTCTGGATACCAGACTTGGCAAACCCTTTATTATGTTGCTTAGTTATTATGTAGTTTCCAAAAAAGCAATAGAATTGACTTGTGCGTAATATAAATAATAAATAGTCTATAATTATGTAGTTTTTGTTTATTTTAGGAAAAATAATTCATCTTCGCTCAATGTTTGGCTGGCCACATACAGACGGAATCCCGATTCGGAATCACGTACGTACGTGATTCCGTACGTACCACCACACACAGATGTTTTTTTTCTTTCGGAATCACGGCTCAGTCAGACGCTAAACTTTGATGAGGAAACATTGAGCGAAGATGAATTATTTTTCTAAAAATAAACAAAAACTACATAACTATAGACTATTTATTATTTATATTACGCACAGGTCTATTCTATTGCTTTTTTGGAAACTAGAACTACATAATAACTAAGCAAAATAATAAAGGGTTTGCCGAAAGGCTGGTATCCAGAGCTGTAATAAAAAAGTTGTACGTGTTTGTATACGTCACTCACACATAGGCCGTGCGTGTGTGCGCATTCCGTACGGAATAAAAACGGTTGTGTGTGGCGACCAATACAAAAAATATATGGTAGTCTTGCGTTCGGAATGCCTTTTTTCTCTCCATGCGTGATTCCGAATGCACGGGCTCTCATATACACGTGCTTACTCACTAATGGCGATCGATGACTCGGCGATTAGCCAGAATGCACCCAAATATATTCTGTCATTGGTTACATTCCAACAGACACATCCCTGAGTCATCGATCGCTATAGAGTATATTTTGCCTTAGGAAAGTACTTTCCATGGTAAAAATACTAGAAAAAATCCCCTTTTTTCCATTCTAGGGGCTAATTGTCTAATTTCAAAATCTATCACAATCGCTTTCAGGATGTGATACATACATGCTTCTTTTTGGCACAAATAAACACATACAAAAGAAATGCAGCAATGTATCACACCCATCTGTCAAATGAAAGCGATTGCCATAGATTTTTAAAATTAGACAATGGTAGCCCTGTTCGAACCAATCAACTGGAAACTGAACAACTATTTTACTTCCCAACAGCTCAACTATTTGATTGATCGGTTGGGAAGTAAATAAATCGACTATTTTACTTCTCAACAGCTCAACTATTTTGGGTTGATAGGTTTTGAATGCAGGGCCAATTATTTTTAAAATCAAACTGAGGTCATCTTTCAGTAATATTTCCTACTGTCAATATTTAAGGTATGTACTTTCGCTTCGTGTGGCAAAGTTTTGGGATACCTTGTATGTATATTGAAAATATTTATAGAAGTTAACCTTCTCTAGATTTATGTGATCCTGGTATTTTTCTTCATCTGCGGGGGTTATCTCCTATAAATTAGTATCCCACTAGAAAAAGTATAAAATTTTTGTTATCATTTAGTTTTTCTGTTATGAACTTCAAATGAAATGTCATTATCATCATTTAATAGAAAAGTCAAATAGTTGATCGGATAAGAATAAAGTGGGTTCCAATCGGCACAACTAGTTGATCGGAATGGAAAAAGGAAATTGTGATAAATCTAAAAATTAAAAAATACTTTCCATGGTTAAAATTTACTCAATGGCGATCGGTGATTGAAAGGGGTTTGAACATTTTGGTACAGTGGTAACCATAATTTTTGATTTTGACAGGGAAAAAAATAAAATTAAAAATAAGCGGCGCATAACAAAACCTATGTACAAGACCAACAAAAAATGTTATGTGATATAAAGTCCTAAAGCGCAACGTTTCTGAGATAATCTAAAGATAAAATCAGAACTTATTCCCCGAACAAAAATTATTGTTACCACTATACCAGCCTCCCATACAAGAGGTTCAAACCCATTTGTTCATGGAATTGTTGGAATTGGAATGCACATTGACTATCACTGTCAAACAAAAGTGTCAATGTCAAAATCTAAATTGTCAAATTCAAATTAATTCACGCCTTCATGGGTCTAATCTAATTAATGTTTGTGAAATAATTTATAAAAAGTGTGCTATATGGTTTGATTATCTTCGTGGGCTTTCATTTTCTTGCCCCAGTTTACTATAGACTCAATGTTAACGTAATAACCTTTGTGATAATGTCGATTTCAAGATCGGAGTATGTTTTTGAACCATTTAAGGTTATTGAAGTAAAATACCGAGGTTCCGACTGGCCGAGACCTCGAAGCGGTCACAGGATAGCGTGTGACGATGCACACATATATTGTTTTGGTGGCTATAATCCCTCTTTACCCCTGTCCAACCTGCAGAGGGATAATTCAACCTGGAGCCCAGCGCGACCTCTTTTCAAAGAGCTATGGAGTTTTTCAATAGCTAGTCGCAAATGGAAGCAACACAGAGTCATAGAGAATATGCCAGAGGAATTAGCTTCAAATGCTATGTGTATGAATGGCAGATTCCTAATGGTTGGTTTGTGTTTTAGTACCTACATTGTTTAGAGGTATCAAGTATCAACCACATGTTAAAATTGAACTGTTTTTAGATATTTGGTGGCACAGGCGCACCATTTGGCAACAGATGTAGTAATGATGTGATTGTGTGGCGCACATGCCCAGGTGATGCAAGGCTGCAGGTATTGGAAGTGACCGGAAACAGACCACCTGGTTTATATGGACAAGCAATACTATGCCATGATGGTTGTTTCTACACAATTGGTGGCACTAATGGTTTTGCATACAACTGTGATATTTATAGGTTCGTTTAAATTTGTATACCAATTTTATTATATTTTGTTTAAAAAGAAATACCAAACAATTAACATTCAAACTAGCAAGCTAATTATTTTCATCTACCTAGTTGTGAATTGAACCATGCAATCTAGGCAAACTACTTGATTTTTCAGTTCACTATGTTTAAAAGTGATGCTAACTAAACTGTATGTTTGTTACATTTCAGGTTAGATATGCGAACAATGGTTTGGGAACCAGTGTTTGTTGGGACAGGACAAGAAGCTGAACCGTTTGGAAGGTATAGGCATGAAGTGGCTCGAGTAAGCAATAAGCTGTACATTATTGGAGGTGGAACTGGAGAGTGGGCTTTCGAACTGATGGAACTACCAATGTATGATTTAGAAACAAATTCATGGACTATATTGACACCAAAGGCAGATGACACTATCAAAGATAGTCCTGCACCATTGCCTCGGAAATGTCATAGTGCAGTCCAAATAGACACACCAAATGGTGTTCAAGTGTTCGTCGCAGGAGGCTCAGACGGACAATCTGTGTTTGAAGACATTTGGAGACTAAGTCTGCCTGATCTGCAATGGCATCTCATGCAAAAGACAGTTCTCCCAAATCCTTTGTATTTTCATTCTTCAACTGTTACTTCATATGGTTGTATGTATGTCTTTGGTGGTATAGAACCAAAAGAAGATGCCACAAGCCGAAATAACATTCTATATAAGGTGTGGTTGTGTATACCAAAGCTGAGTGAGATTTGTTGGGAGGCTTTGCTCAATTGCCATCCAAATTTAGATCAAGTAGGTAGAAGGAATCTATTGGACATTGGCATACCTATTCACTTAGTGAACAGATTACATTCGGAACCTAGTTAATTATTTGTTTTATTTCATGTGTAAGGAGTGAGGACAGTGTAATGAGGTCAGTCTACTTCTGTTTGTTGAAAGATTGTTTGAAACAATGAGGATATAAGTACACTATTAGAGATGTATTTGTAATGATTTCGTTACAAATTTTTTTTTCTTGTATTAATATTGTTTATTATTATTGCATTTAATAGTACAGAGATATAGTATGATATGATGTGCCGATGTAAATATTTTTTCATTGTTTGCAATAATTTATACCTAATATTTATGAATATGAATACAAATTACAACTGTGAGTCAATATACAATAGATTGTATAATTATGCATTTTAATAACATGAAATGTTGACAAATGGCGAATGTAAATTACTTAATTCTATTTAGTCTTCTTTAGATGTCTTATTTCTTTATATAGTTCAGCTGTAACTTGCAATTCCTTTAATAATGTAATTTTTACATTATTAATGTAAAAGAAATGTCAAAGCAATTTAACTTTTGTTCATAAGTTGTGGTATTCACTAATTTGCGTTGCAGCATCGACTAATAAACAATGTAAGTATATAATTGTGATATTTATTTCTAATAACAAAATGATACCTTTTTAGGTGTAGTTTGATGTGACTCTGCTTAGAGTGGCGGACCATTTTTCAAGGTCTCAAGGCTTTTAACTAAACTGAACATAGTTAAGGGCGCATCGCCTCCATTAGCACCGCGAATCAAGATAAAATCATTACAACGAAATAACTATGTTTACGCCAAACACATTAAGGTGGTTCGATGAGCTCAGTAGCGCCACCAATGGAAATAAATCAATTACGTTTTATCAAGGGTTTAGATTAAAAGTTTTGATGATTTTGCGCAAATAAAAGACTAAAATGCATTTTCTAAATATAGTTTCAAGAACTCAAACTTAAGCAATAAGTCGTGCATGTCACTAGTGCCAAAAGTGGCCACATTTAGCAATATCGACATAACTTATTGTTTATATCAAAACAAAGTTGTTCAGGAGATCATACTGAAGACAATGATACCAGTTGTTGGTAGAGCACTATCTTGTCCGACGGGATTTCAATTTCGAAGGGGTGGCTTCTCCGCTAAGAGTTTTATTTATTCTTATGGCGACAGCGTCGATTATGTATTCGCAGATTTTGGATACTGAAACTAATGTAAGCAAAAGTTTATCTATCCCCTTCCTTAGTAAAAGATAACTAAGTATACCCATATTAGTTAAAAACTCTCTCGACTCTGTTTTCAAGGGTAAAGCCGCAACAAGTGCGCGCCGCGTCGCGTCGGCGTAGGGCGCGCGTCCTGGCGCGCTAACAGTTTCGCGCCAAAGAGTTGGCAGTGGCGGGAAGCGCGTGCCGCGGGCGGGACATGCGTCCGCGAACGATCCGCAATCACGGAATACGGGTTATAAGTACGGGTTCGTTCCAAAATTAGCGACCAACTTTAAAAATAAACATTGCTATTGTTTATAATTTCGGTGGTGTTCGCAACATGGAAGTTTTTGAATTAAAATCTAACTGCAGACTTGATACAATTTATAGAATATTTTTTCCTGTTCATAAAGTTTTGTAAAGTCACACTACTTAAGGATTACTCGTGAATATGGGTTAAAGTTGAGCCAGTGTATACCTAAGTAATGGCTGACGAGATAACTACTGAGGTATCCACGCCGATGCCAGCACCTCACCGGACACCCATGCCGGAGCTGCATGCGGTGTACACTAGCCTCGAAATCTTAGTGGCTCTGGTGGCTGTGATCGGGAATGCCATGGTGATCTATGTGTTCAGGAGAGACCGCCGCTTGCGACGGCGAACGAACTATTACATAGTGTCCTTAGCGACTGCAGATCTTCTCGTTGGACTGCTCGGGATTCCTTTCGCTATTTTAGCATCAGTGGGACTGCCGAGGAATCTTCACGCCTGCCTCTTTACCGTGTCGCTGCTGGTGATGCTGTGCACCATCAGCATTTTCTGCCTGGTTGCCGTCTCAGTGGACCGCTACTGGGCGATTCTCTACCCAATGTGCTATTCAAGAAATGTGCGCACTAAAACAGCAATCGGTGAGTCAATGCTCTCGTATCGTTAATACCTACCTACCTACTAGTAAGTTTGTGAAATTCCAACCATGTTAACCACTAACCATGAAGGATAATCAATACAATTTCCTAGTCAGCAGTTATCGGTTATGTATGTACGGAGCCGGAGGTCAGTAATAAACCAATAAATAGGAACATACCTATCAACTTTTATTACTATTTGACAATGAAGATTTGAATACAATAGGACAAATGCATCAATACCATAACAGTTTCTAGTTATTGTGAATAGCCTTAGGTATTATATGTCTCTCTATATTATTATGGACCTATCTTATATAAATAACACTACAATCCACACGGACCTACAGTTACAGCTACCAGGCGCGGTCCGAAGGGGGGGGGGGGGGTCACAGGGGCCATGACCCCCCCCCCCCCCTAAAATCGTACCTACATGTCAAATAGAAAAATCTTCTAAAAATTTACAAAATAAAAAAAGCAATTGTAGGTATTATTAATTACTTATTAGTGACCCCCCCCCGACCGCGCCTGAAAGCTACTAAGTAAGTAGTACTAAGTACCTACCTATTTCAATTTCTGGATTAAGTTATTTTGATTCAATGTGTAAAATCCCAGTTACTTCACTTTGTCGTCATCTGACGCACATAAGTGAATGATTGACGCGTTTTTGTACGAAAAGTGCTTATTTTACTAAAGTAGGAACCGGCATTTAAGATGAATCCTCACGCCAAAATGAGAACTTCCTCTATTTCAGCACTCCGAATTTGGCAAAAAAACCGTGACGCTGTCCGTCAACTGAAAAATTACTCGTAACCATTTGAACTGTAATCGGTGTTATAGAGACAATCTTTTGATTTCAGTAGTTTATTAGTTGGTGCATGTTTACTCTTGCATAATATTTTTATTCTTTTGTTTAAAATATTTTTTTAGAATAAGTAACTTAGGAACTTACTTATTCTATGTATAGGTAATAAAGGAAATTAATATTTTGTTAATAAAACAATTATAAGAATAATATATAAAAAATAATACTTGCATACCTATGAAATAAAAATTATACTTAAAATAAGTAATAAATATAAAGTTAAGAACCTTCCCTTTATTATTAAATCACTTGCCATAAATTGTTGATTTTTTATAAAATAAAATAAACTCCACTACATTTTGTGTTTAACTGTATTTAGAATATTTTGAGAATGTAATATTTTGAGAATGTAATATTTTGAGAATGTAATATTTTGAGAATGTAATATTTTGCGAACAAAGGCTCCGAATCCCTTTAAGAGTTAGTTTGAGTGTGTAGAGTTCAATGTTTTATTGCCGTTACATGGCCTGAAATTTCAGCCCAGAGACAGGGACTGGTGTATCAAAAAGTAAAGATAATTTTTTTTGAGAATTTCTCCAGAACTAGCGACGTATTGGCCCATAATGCGCATTGGCCACACGTATTAAGTATTTTTTACTCATAATTAATTACAAAGGTCTCTATGGAATTAGTAATTTGGAACGGACATGTAATGTAAAGTGCTGCCTAAATTAATGAAAAGTGAGACTCACTATGTTCATTGTTCAAATGAAATCAAATGGAATGGATTTGTTCAACCACTGCTATGAAAGGCGGCTGCCGGGCTAATGGCAAATCAATGGCAACGATTGCTGAAAATTAGGAAGTAATTAAGAGTTTAATTTCTTTCAATGAAGTGATCATTGAAAGAAATTAAACTCATAACTACTAGTTCATCCGCGTGGAATTCCCGTGTGGACATCGTTTAAAAAATTTATAATAATAATAATAAATTACACTTTAGCGCCACCGCTCACGGGCGCTGAATCGCCGAGCGATTTTTTGTAGCCCAGAATAGAACATATGGAGTTCAATACGTAAACGCCCACGAGCTACAAAAAGTAGCTCACACATAGCTCGGCGACTAATCGCCCACGAAATGACACTGACAAGAGTGACAAGCGGCTTTAACCCTAAAAGACACCACAATTTTTTTCGCTGGCTGACATAATTATTTTTGTAATGGTAGAGTTTGCAATAAAAAGTAAGAGAATTATTATTACATGATATGCTTACCAATTTATATAATTCTTGAATTTGCGCATATAAAGTAAATGCAGAATTTTTGTTCTTCACACTATTTTGACGATAAAAGGATCTGTACCCTTAGCACGAACAGCAATCAAAAAAATAATCATTCGATAGATAAATTTTGTATTGGAAATTTGTACAACGCCATCTATCGCCGATAAGCGAAATGAAATTTTCCATAGAGAATTGTCTATCGAGTAATTTTACGTGCGTTTTTTTTCTCGATAGCTGTTCGTGCTAAGGGTACTGAAGACATTTGAATCGTATACATTGTTTGCTTCATTTGTGAAAAGTATATAATTACTGACATAAATAAATCATAAACTTTATTTTATAGAGCTTAGCAATAATAAAAGTGATTGTTCTATAATATTATTACCGGGTGCCTTTTAGGGTTAACCTACGTCAGCGACTAAAAAGCGCCGTGATTGTCGCCGCGATTATCGCCGCGTTTATCGCAGCGATATCGCCGCGATTAACGCCGCGCTTATCGCAGCTACAAAATAGCGCCCGTCAGCGGTAAGCATTAGGGCCTCCGCTGACGGGCGCTTTTTTGTAGCTGCGATAATCGCGGCGTTAATCGCGGCGATATCGCGGCGCTAAACGCGGCGATAATCGCGGCGACAATCGCGGCGCTTTTTTGTCGCTGGCGTAGGTTAACCCTAAAAGGCACCCGGTAATAATAATATAGAACAATCACTTTTATTATTGCTTGGCTCTATAAAATAAAGTTTATGATTTATTTATGTCAGTAATTATTTACTTTTTCACAAATGAAGCAAACAATGTATACGATTAAAATGTCTTCAGATTCTTTTATCGTCAAAATAGTGTGAAGAACAAAAATTCTGCATTTACTTTACATGCGCAAATTCAAGAATTAATAAAAATTTGTTCGATACCTACTGGAAGGTTTGGTCGCTAGAAATGTTTGTTTTGCAGAGATAAGCTAGTTTTTGTATTACATCATTTTATGACATATTGAAAAATAATATTTTTATCCGTGTTCCACAAACGGTATTTTTTATGTGTTTTACTGTAACTGTGTATGTTACTATGATCAGATTTTGATGACATGTTATAGTGTGTTTTATATTCGCAATATACTCACAAAGCCCTTTCATTTGATATACCACATGGTATGAAAAAAATATTTGTAAGTACTGAAAACTTTATGACATCACAGTTTCTACCCCCGCCATTTTCACGCTTTTCATCTTATATATTTGTGATCAGGGCATCGTATTGAATGCATCGATACCACATTTTCGTATTTTCGTGATGACTTGTGCGAAAACTAACCTCAAACCCTATAATTACCGATCGGCTAACAGTACAATAGAATATTATATTCATGTTTTTCGAACGTTATAGTTATTGAATAATTATAATTAAATATTTGGGCAAAAGTCATCTTAAACTATTCCAATTTTCAAGTTGATACCATTAATAGGTAGTTATCGAGATATCCAGCTGTAACAGACAGACAGACAGACTGAGTCACACCATAAGGGTTCCTTTTTAACATTTTGCTACGGAACCCTAATAAAGAACCCATAGAATGCTTATGGTTTTTCTTTTTTTTGTGTAAAAACTCGCAATAAGAAATAATACGCAAAACTTTTCGCAGATGGCGCCATTGTACTCTGTGGTAAACAAAAATGGTTCCGATTGGCTAAAATACGTCAGAAAGTACATTTAACATCTGAAACATTTTACATTTAACATTTAACGAATTTAGGACAGTCGCATGTGGCGCCATTACCTCCTCAGTATTATCCCCTATTCCCTGCCCAAAATCATCCTACTTAAAAAACTGAATCTTGCGATTCTTTTACGCAAAACAGAAGTAGGTAGGTAGGCATTGTTATGGAAAACATATTTAAACGGCGACTTCTTTGATTTTCATTATTTATAAGTAAATAAAATTTACTAGATGTTTGTTCTCAGACAAAACGACAGTGCTTTCAATACGATTTTATTAGCGACTAGTCAAATTCTTTAGCTAACTTGATGTTTCTTTTGTTTACGTTAAGTTTTCCATAATAATATAGGTAAATTATAAACATATGATAATCCCAGAACAATAATTGCCTATAACCGACCTTAGGTTCGTAGTGTGATCCTACCTTTTTTGGAACAGGATTAAAAACTATATAAATTGGTAAGCATATCATGTAATAATAATTCTCTTACTTTTTATTGCAAGCTCTACCATTACAAAAATAATTATGTCAGCCAGCGAAAAAAATTGTGGTGTCTTTTAGGGTTAAAGCCGCTTGTCACTCTTGTCAGTGTCATTTCGTGGGCGATTAGTCGCCGAGCTATGTGTGAGCTACTTTTTGTAGCTCGTGGGCGTTTACGTATTGAACTCCATAATGTTCTATTCTGGGCTACAAAAAATCGCTCAGCGATTAATCGCTCGTCAGCGGTGACGCTTATTGCACACATAAAAAGAATTTCAGAAAGTACAGTTACAGAGAAAAAAGCATATGTCGGCGCGGCGTGAAAAGACGGTGTTATGACTCGCTAGCGGCACGTGCGCCCTGACGTCATCGCCTCGAACGGGCTTGCGGTGCGACCGGTCGAGCGGGGATATCCCCACTTTTGCCTATAAAAGCGGCCGCAGCGCTCACTCGGCACGCATTTCTGTTGGATGCGTCTTGGTGCACGGACCGTTGTCTAACCACTCGGACTGTCACTGAGTACAGCATTTTTGCTTCTGATGTCTGACCCTATTTTCCGACATCAGAAGTGGGATGCAAATCCACTCCACCCACTTCAGAACAGGCCGCTTCCAATCCTTTAAATATGGAGCAGCAGCATTCACCTGCCTGCTGTAGGGACCTCACCTGCTTTTGTGGGTGACGGTCTAGTCCAGCAATAGTCATAGTCTGCTGTAGGGACCTCACCCGCTTTTGTGGGTAACGGTCTAGTCCAGCAATAATCGTAGTCTGCTGTAGGGACCTCACCCGCTTTTGTGGGTGACGGTCTAGTCCAGCAATAGTCATAGTCTGCTGTAGGGACCTCACCTGCTTTTGTGGGTGACGGTCTAGTCCAGCAATAGTCATAGTCTGCTGTAGGGACCTCACCCGCTTTTGTGGGTGACGGTCTAATCCAGCAATAGTCGTAGTCTGCTGTAGGGACCTCACCTGCTTTTGTGGGTGACGGTCTAGTCCAGCAATAGTCATAGTCTGCTGTAGGGGCCTCGCCCATTTGTTATGGCGTGATGGTCTAGTCCAGGTTGTAATTAAAGATGTCGTTTCTATTACGAAAAGTAGTTAGATTTTATAATTAAACTGTGCCTGTTCCTTTAGCAGAGTGAAACTCTTCGCTCGAGGACGAGCGATTGTCAGAATGGCCGTGTCGGCGCGGCGTGAAAAGACGGTGTTATGACTCGCTAGCGGCACGTGCGCCCTGACGTCATCGCCTCGAACGGGCTTGCGGTGCGACCGGTCGAGCGGGGATATCCCCACTTTTGCCTATAAAAGCGGCCGCAGCGCTCACTCGGCACGCATTTCTGTTGGATGCGTCTTGGTGCACGGACCGTTGTCTAACCACTCGGACTGTCACTGAGTACAGCATTTTTGCTTCTGATGTCTGACCCTATTTTCCGACACATACAAGAGGCGGCCTTATAGCTAAGCAGCAATCTCTTCCAGGCAACCCTTGGGTGAACAAGATATGCGCGAAAAACATAACCCTCTTGCAGTCGGGTAAGAAAAAATAATGAAAAGACTAAAAGGGGAGTGGGTGCGCGTTAGAAAGTAAATAAATATATGAAATAAAACACTTTTAACGGATACTAGCGCGGTTTTATTGAAAGTACTTTGGTAATTAGTTGGTATTTGGTTTGATTTTTGATTTTCCCGACGTTTCGGCACCTTTGCAGCTGCCGTGGTCACGGGGGACTGAAGCTACTTGTGAGCCTACCCTCAAGCGATGAATTTTTTAGAACGTTCAGAAATTAAAATTTATCAAATTTAATTAGTTTAATTTTGGTTTGGTTTTAATTTAATTTTATATGTTAAAAAGAGAGAATCTACTGAAACTACTACCATTTCAAAAAATTGGGAGGCCCCTCCAAGAAAGAAATGGCGAAAGAAAACTTGGAGAGGAAGGCCGACCTCCGTCTTTTATATTAATTAATTTATTTGCAAAAGGAACTAACTGTATCATTAGATCTTACAGTGTGTGTTTGGGGCTTTAGCTTGTGAATGATGGGGTCCCAAGCTGGTGGAATTTTCCAACCATCATCTCTATTGAAATTAGGATATTTATTTATTTCGATAGCCTCGCGGAGCATTCTAGGAGTGAATCTACGTTCCCTAGCAAGGATTTGGGGTTTGTCAAATCTAATATAATGGTTGGGCCCCTCAAAGGCGTGTTCACTTACTGCAGACTTGTTATCGCGCCTATGTTTCATGTCAGCTACATGTTCTTTAACCCGGGTCCCTATGCTTCTCTTTCGCTAGCTTCTCTTTCTCTAGCGCTAGTATCCGTTAAAAGTGTTTTATTTCATGTCTAGTGAGCGCGTAAGCTTGAGAAGTGAATAAATAAATATATCTAAAGATAAATACAAATAAACCTAAAGGAGAATTATATAAATGGGTCAATCAACTTTTAATTGTCCTATGAGTTTTCCTGTCCACAATCATAAAAGTATATAATTCCTTAAAAATAAATATCAACTAACTTAAAAAATATGGTTTGGGTTAAATGTAATACTTTAATTATCATTTTGGTAATAGAAATAAATATGTTGTTTACATATTTGTTTGTATTTTAACGGTTGTCGAGAGAGATGTCGATGTCCCCTTTATTTGTATGAAATTGATGATATGTCCACTGGACAACCTATAACATAAAAGTGTGTTATCTTGAAATAAAAAATAAAGAAAATAGTTTAGCTTATAAATACTTAAACTTAAGATTTAAAGTATCATTTTGGTAACAGAAATAAATATATTGTTTACATATTTGTTCGTATTATATAGGTTGTCCAGTGGACATTTCATCACATACAAATAAAGGGGACATCGACGTCTCTCTCGACAACCGTTAAAATACAAACAAATATGTAAACAACATATTTATTTCTATTACCAAAATGATAATTAAAGTATTACATTTAACCCGAACCATAACTTTTAAGTTAGTTGATTTTTATTTTCAAGGAATTACTTTTATGTTTGTAGACAGGAAAACTCATAGGACAATTAAAAGTTGATTGACTCAAATAGTCAGACAGAATAAGAGGAATGGAAATAACTTCTAACTATCTCGGAAGAAACTAAGAGTCTGAGCTTTCCTGATAAAAGAACTTTCCTCGGTAAGAGAGTTCCATAAGCGGACAGCATGGACAGAGGAGTTTAAGTAGCCTGTGTCTTGTAGATTTCTATTGGAGAAATAAATTTTGGTATCAGTTCAGTTTGAGAGATACCCCTACACAGACACAAACCCACCCAACCTTACATAATCGTACTTTAATTGGATACTGTAATTTGACCTAAACTTGGCATAGGTTTAAAGAAAAATGTTTTTACTAAGAGCGCGGGTAGGTAAGTGGTGCCCCAAAAAATATAGAGGTAGGTACTTAACTAGTCATTTTTACTATTTTTAGATTATTACGCATCGTCAACCATAGTTGACCCATAGATACCTACCTCTTACTTACTTACCAAAGCTCTATCTAAATTGCAACGAACTAACTCTGAAAAGCGAAATATTATCTATGTTCTAATTTCATAACTCTAATATTAATTTTTCTAAAAAAAAAAAGTTGGCCAAGTCAAACCTCAAGTCTCTGAGTTTGTCCTTGTTAGGTAGGTAGGTAGGTACTAGGTGTGATATTAACTTGCATAATTTTACTCGTTGAGAGCCGGACTTTTTCAACATTTCTCATTTAGGTACTTAGGTACCTATTTTCTTTCCAACTAGAATTGAACACAAAAGACGTTCAAACGATCAACCAATTTGGTTTTACGAGTTTTTGTCATATTTATGTTAGCCTATTAATATCAGACAGGTGAAAATATCTATCGAATAAATTTATTAAAAAATATCGCCTGATAATTAACCTATGCAAAATATGAATAAGTTGGATTCGTATTTTTATTCTTCTATTCAATGTTTCAAGAAATCTGAATTGGCTTCCTGTTTGGCTGCAACCGTGAGACGTAGGTAGGACCTGATAGGTATACCTACATCAATACGTAGTGCACTGTGTAATTTTTGAACAATTCTTGCATGCATTCTTATTACTGTTTTACTCTATTTGATAGTGTAGTAGTTTATAAAAGAAAAAGCTAAGTATATAAAAGAAAAAGGACGAATATATATTACTCGCTGTAAAATTTTCACTTTTGATTTTTAAAGAACTATACCTACCTACCTACAAGAGTAACATGAATGATGACAGGAATGTCTCGTTAGGATAATTAGATACACCTATGTAATTAGTGTAGGTAATTAGTATCACATACCTACCACATAAGTCTCCGCAACCTTCAATTTAGTTTGCGGTCGATCGTTTTATTACGCTGCAATAATAATGAAATTGTAACATCTTTTATCTTGACTTATATATAGGTAGAGCAAAAGTTAAAATAAATGTCGTTACCTACCCTACCCAAATATTTTTCGATAAACGCAACACAAAGGTATTATGGATTATTTACTTATACAGCTCAGTCACGTGATCACGTCATACAAGTTTTGATAGTCACGTACCGCGTCAGTCACCGGCAAGTCAAAACTTGTATTGAAAGTTGACTGGCCGTTGACGTGACTGAGACGTACCGTGTGAAAGATCCTTTATAGTCTAAAAGTGCGGTTGGTTTTCAGTATTAACACAGATAATATAATACTATACATTAGTAATAATAGTTTTCATTGGTGTTGTAGTCACTGCTCTTGGCACAGAGTTCATTTTCTGCGTACCTACTTACAGGTGGTCTTTACAGGCTCAATAAAGTTTTGACCACTTTTATAAGTAGGCAGTCGTAGATTATCCATTTTTTTTCATTAACTACGACGTATAAAATCAAATTACATTTCCTTAATGTATCACGAGAATGTTTTTGGCTACGTGGTTGCGGCTACGGTTAGCTACGGTGCTACGGTGACAAAATTGACTTTTATTCACTTTCTCTGAAGACGCAGGACAGGATTAATTTAAAGCCTGTAACTAGTCTCTACTTACAGATCCGCCATACGTAGTGCCCATATAAATGTGGTCACACAATTTGTTTTTATATCAAGCTCCTCAATATTATCTAAAGGGTCAAAATACGAAGTTCGTAGGCAACGCGAAATGAAACCTGAAATTTTTGATTTTTAAATTTAAGATTTTTGCATTCACAATGCTATTTTTATACAATACTAAATAATATACTAGAAAAAATACGACTCGCACCAGATCAATACTCAGACGGGAATCGAACACTCAATCACTCGGTAGCTCAGCGGTCAGAGCATTGGAAATTTTTTGGTTAAAATCGAAAACTATTTTTTTTTATTTTGACTAAGAGAAAAGTTGTAAAAAATTGTACTGTGCTGAAATAGCACGGCAATATAACTTCGCAATATAACGACAATTGGCAGTATTACTTAAATGTCCTTGCCAAAGCCATTTTCTTAATTGAAATGGCTCATGATGGCTTTTTCCTCAGCGCTATTTTACTACAACTTTCAACATACCTAGGTTCCTATTATTTTCTTAAATGATCGCTCGTGTAAGTAAAATGAATAGGATTTATATATCGAAGTCAATTAGCCCAATTAGCTCATCCAACAGAAATAATGTAGGTACTTATCGAAGAAGAGACAGTATATTAATTGAAATAAGATCTTTTTTTGTATTGTACTTAGGTATTTATAGAATTTATCCAACCTGGTAAATTCTGCCCCCCTACCATGACTGTCAAAAGTAATATCGAAGCAATGTTGTAAATGAGATGGCGCTATGCGCGATGATAGCTCTGTCCCTATAACAACATCATTACTTTAAGGTTGCTGTAAGAGCTAAGAGTTCGGCCTTGGATCTAACTAAAAGGTAGTTACTATCATTAAAAACAATTCACTTAGGTAGCTGGCCAAGTCCTCGGAGTCAGTTTTCTAAAAAATATAAAAAATTGAAACTGTTTATTTCTGTTAAAAAGTCTTCAAAGTGTCTTCAAAAAGTCCCTTGGATAATTTATATTTATTTTCATGTCAGGATGAATTTGTTTATGACAATACAAGTAAAAAAAATAAAAAATCTAACATAAAAAATACAGAGCAAATGAAACGAAAAAAATAGGTATAAGTAGGTATATACTTATATTATTATCAACATCAAAAAATGTAAGGAGAAAATTTCAACGTAAAACTACGTTTATTTTATTTCATCAAATAAATGGGTTCTGTATTGTGATGAGCAAATAAATCAAATATTAATTAACGTAGGTAGGTATCTCTTGTATGACAGACGTGTTCTGATTTACACAATGAATAGGAGCTTTACTAACTTTAGTAAAGCTTATTTCATTTATTTTATTTACTTCACGTACGAATTTAACTGTAACAGTATATTTAGCTCTTGGGGTAGCACTAGGTATAAAAATAAATGGTTATAGGTACCTTCCCATTTCTGTATTTTTTTCACCTCTAAATGTCGGGATGGGTACATATAATATCTCGTAAGTGCATACATACATTTATAACGGATAATAATCGATTGAAGATAAAAATGCTGTTTGTATTCCAACACTTAGCTTCCGCCCGCGAATTCGTCCGCGTAGTCATTCGGAAAAACTCTAGGGAACCTTTGACCGGGATAAAAGTATCCTGTGTTTTAATCCAGGCTATAAACTATCTGTGTGTCAAATTTATTCCAAATCGTTCAGACGTTATTGCGTTCTTGAGGAACTAACATGCAAACATCAAAACCCACAAACTTTCACATTTAAGCCCTTACTAATAAAGATTGTATAGCAGATGTATAGGTAGTTACACAATGGTTACTCTCTGTCAAATTATGAAATTATTTGAGTTTGATATTCAAAAGTAAGTGACAAAACACTGTTACTATACATCTGCTATACAATCTTTATTAGTAAGGGGGTTATAATATTAAATACTTATTGACGTTTGTTGATTGCTTTGAGGGAGGACATGATATGCTTTGAGAATATGATGGAGACATCCACACTCGTAGTATCCATCCATATACTATGTTTACTAAATCTAATAGAAAGAGGTAAAGTGCGTAAGTTTGTATTTAGGTAATTTCTGAATCTTCTAAAATTTAAAAAAAAAGAGTATTTTATGACTTCGAAAGCCAAAACTGCTATTAACACGATGATCGCGCGACAGAAGACGACTGCGATTATGGTGAATGCGACTGGACTTCACTGCGACGCATCCCACTCAGATATAACACAACTGCGACAACTCGAAAAAGCGACGGAAACGGTCCGACCCTTCAGGTTCAAAATGTACACTCCTATAATGTACACCGGTATCAATAGGTACATTTCCCGAAATGTCCACTTCCCAAGAAGTACATTTCCCGAAATGTCCACTTCCCAAAAGGTACATTTTACGTAATGTCCACTTCCCAAGACGTACATTTCCCGAAATGTCCACTTCCCAAAAGGTACATTTCCCGTAATGTCCACTTCCCAAGACGTACATTTCCCGAAATGTCCACTTCCCATAAGGTACAATTCCCGTAATGTCCACTTCCCAAGACGTACATTTCCCGAAATGTCCACTTCCCAAGAAGTACATTTCCCAAAATGTCCACTTCCCGTAATGTACATTTTGCAAAATATACAATCTTAGAGCAGATAGAAATAACTGATCCTGGACTCCTGGTACTTAAAAATGTATCCAAGTTATTCATAATCTGTTCTAAGAGTTTACATTTTGTGAGTTCCTAATTGTATTTAAAAATGTATAATTATTATTGGGGAATGCCCATACCCAGCAGTGGGTGTCGTGCGGCTGATATGCTGATGATGATTATGATGATGAAATTATTATTAGTACTTACACCAACTAATCTACTATTTTTAATATTTTTTTTTCTATATCTAAAAAAGTGGTTCCTTATCCATTTATTTTATTTTACTAGAAACTAGAACTTCCTAATTTAACTTAATAAAGTGATGGTGTTAATATTGATGTGAAAGTTTGACTTTGAAATAAGTTGCCAATCAATGTTCCGAACAATGAAAGTTTACATCAGTTATTAATTACTTCACTCGATTAATCAGGCTGATAATAAAATTATTAAGTTTACTTAAATTTTAATTAATAATTTGAGTGACAAGAGAATTTAATAATAACTGAATATAAAAAGTGAATTCCGTTCCTTTTTATAGTAGGTACCTACCTACCTAAGTTGAAATTTTTCAATCGTATTCTGGCTTAAACTAAAATTGAATATAATTACATGATTACCTACGCTAATTGACTCGACGACGCCTTAATGCGAGTAGCTTTAGTATGTCATGCTCACTTTAAACATTTCTGCGGTGGTGTCGTGTGGGGCGGGTCGTTACGTTCCCCTAAATATGGTTGAGCGAAGCGATGGCTGGTCCATGCGTCATGCTCGTGAACGGGTGCTGCCAGTGGAATGGGTCTGCTTCTGTCTGCTTGTACTAAGGGCGTCGTATATTTATATATATTTTTTTCTCTGTTTGATGTTATCAATATGTATGGCACTTCTTACTCAAAACATAAAACTAATAGGCAAGTAAACCTTGTTTTGATTTCTCTTTTTTTTTTTATTGCAATCATTTTGCTTTCTATAGTCAGTAGTTTTTGTAAGTAAAGGCCTATGAAAAGCTTTTGGATATTAGTTTTCAATTCAGTGCCTTAGGATGGGTAGCCTAAGTATGTCATGCTCTCTTTAATCATTTCTGCGGTGGTGTCGTGTGGGGCGGGTCGTTACGTTCCCTCAAATATGGTTGAGCGAAGCGATGGCTGGTCCACGCGTCATGCTCGTGAACGGGTGCTGCCAGTGGGAATGGGTCTGCTTCTGAGTACCTATCTTAACGCATATTGAATTGTAAGAATTGCGTTTTTTATTGTTATTTTTTATGTCTTGTCTCAAGTATTTTTTGGTAAATTTTGCCTACTTAGGTGCACTTTCGAGTAGCAGACATAGTGATTACTGATTTCTCAACTAGTTGAAAGTTATTTACTCTCACAATTACCTATCCGATATGTAGTAGGTATTTAATTTCAACCTACCTACCCATTGTGTACAAACTTTTGTTAATTATTGTGATGGAAAATGACCTCACTTTAAATGTGGAGCTCATTTTTCAATGTTGACGACTCTGTATGAAATATACAGGGAGAAAAAAGCAGCCCTTGACGAGTTTCTTGCCGGTTCTTCTCGTTACAAGGTCTCCCGCTCAGGGTTTGCGAACCGATGGCGTAGCTTCTTTGACATTCACAAGTGCTTGTTAACAGCCTAGACTGAATAAATGATTTTTTGATTTTTTTTGTTTTTTTTTTTTTAATTTATGGTATTCGTTAACGATATTCGAGCAATGACGCTTCCGGTGAGATTGATCGCCCGTTGCAATCTGACGGGCAATGTTAATTGCAATTGCAATGGCAATTGTACATTAATCACTTTGTACTACTTAGCACTAAAGTGAAGTTTGCATCCCGCTTCTATTTTGTTTAGAACTGGGGTTATTTTTTGGCCTAAGAAATACTCAAAGTATATGAAACTTGAAACCCCTTAGATGCCAAAAGTAATACTACAAAGGACACCTACGTGTCAGACCCTTACTACACTATTGTAAATGCGAAAGTCCGTTTATTTGTTTGTTGTTACACCTTCATGTCTTAACTACTTAACCGATCGTCATGAAATTTTGCATACACATTTTCAGGTGTACAGAGAAGGACATAGTGTACCTTTTATCCAGAGAAAGTACTATTTCCGAGGGATAGCACAAAAACTTTCCAAGCAGACGAAGTTGCGTAAGGCGGTTGTATGACCGAAAGTGGCGCCCTCAGAGGTTTTTATTTTAATAAGTTATTAATAGAAAAAGATTTTAATAATGTTTATCGTGGAGATTTTGGTCTAGTATTTTTAAAAGGTACTACATGCCCTCGTAGTCATTCGTAGAAGTAGATAGCAAATGTGTCAATAACGGCCACTTTTAGCAGTTTTGCTATCTACTTCTAGCAGTGACTACGAGGGAATGTAACGATACCGGCTAAAAATACTAGACTGTGGGCCCTAAAATCTCCATGATAAATATTATAATATAACGATTATAATATTAAATATAATTCACCGCGGCGCCACTTTCGCTCAGAGTACCACCTTACCTAAAGATCGATTGGTTACAAAATCTACCGAATAAACGAAGATCTATTGGCTAACGTGTCAAGAGTAAGCAGTATATCGCAAGGAGTGACAATGGTCAGGATGTAGTCGATCTCGGTATCACAGGATGTGCTCGGTTGCGGAGGCGGCATTGTGCGACACTCCGCACGTCTTGAAATGACACGCGCAACCCGCAAATAATAACATAGCATGAGGAAATTTCGAGGTTTGTCTGAACATAACAATTGAAAAAAAAACAATATAATAAAGAGGTTTTGATTTTTTTTGACTGTCGGTCCCTTCACGTTTTTAAGTTTTTTAGGAATTTAAATAAAAATTATTTTCTTATGAATGAATGAATGAATGAATGATATATTTATTTGCATTAATTTTGAGTACAAGATTTGATGTTCTTAAGTAATAGAGTCCGTCAAAAATCTACTTATAATTAAGCATGCAAAAATTTTAAATTACATTTGCACTACACATAAATTCATTATCTACCTACATGTCAAAACCAAAGAAACTATACCCATAATATCATCTATTTTTTTTATTTAAATATTCTTGACTGAGTAAAAGCAGTTTTCGATGAGATATTCATGCAGCTTTCTTTTGAAAATTGGTCCATCTAGCTGTCTTAAGTGATCAGGAAGAGCATTAAATAGTTCAACAGCCATCGAATAAGCATTACGATGTGCCAAGCTAAGATTATATTTAGGTCGTTCAAGTTTATGGCTAGGTCTTTGGCGAAAGGCCTTATACTTAGACACTTGTTTTAGAGAAAACTGATTTAGGTTATCTTTGACGAATGTGCATATTTGTTTAAGTGTGAGAAGTTTATTTTGTTTAAACAGAGGCCTGCACGAATCTAGACGATACGCAACAAATAGAGACCTAATACACTTTTTTTGGCTTCTGAATAAAGTCTCTATCTCTGCAATTTCCCCAAATCATAATGCCATACTGTAGTACCGACGCTACATGTGCATGATATGCTAAGAGCGCAGTTTCCACTGAAGAAACTTCTCTTAGGCGCCTGAGTGCAAATGAAAACCTACTCAGTTTATCGCAAAGTACACTAATATGATTCTTCCAACTACAGTTTTCGCCTATATTAATTCCTAGAAACTTGAACGACTGTACCTTGTCAATTACTTTATCGTCGTATTTAATGTTCAATAGTAAATCCCTTGTCTGGTATGTACCAAATTGCATATTATATAAAGAAATATATATTATAATTCGCAATCAGGTAACGTAATTGAATTTGATAGTTTGATAGGTATTATAATAATTATATAATATTTTTTTCTGTTAAGTATTTAGTATTGTATAAAAATAGCATTGTGAAAGCAAAAATCTAAAATTAAAAAATTTATAGGTATTATCTGACCATAAAGGACCATAGCCATAAAAAAGTATTTGATTTAATGATGTTTGGTTTGATGAATAAAGAAATCGTTATTTACATTACATACCTACTGTAATGAATGATTTTAACCACCTAGTTCTAGTTGGTAAATGGAAATGTCCTCAAATCACAGATTAAATTATTTGTAAGCAAAGAAATCACGAACATGATCAAGCATGTTGTAAATGTAGAGTAATGAACGTGTAAACTTATAAAATATATTCTCTAACTTGTAGATGCAAATGATTGCATAGCTTTCTGAATACCTATCGCGAATCTATGAAGGATCGTATTTGACTTCGTTCAATGAAGGATCCTTTTGTGGTGGAGAATGGTTTAGAGACAATCAAAGTCTTTAAGAAATTGTGAACGTTGTAAACCTCAAATACCTGTATAATAGAAGACGTCGAAATTGTTTGGATTAAAAATTATACTTATTTCGATAATATGATTCTTTGTTATAATTTATTTATTTATTCCTTGTTATATGTTACTGTGGTGTTAAAAATAAAGCATTATCTTATCTTATGATGTATGTATAAAGTCATCGTTCGAATCTAGCACCTTTTACACAGGTTGTCTTTTCAGCTAAAAGGCTCGACAAATTACTGAAATCGAGGTAGGTAATACCTAAGTGTAAATTGCAAATAAACTATTAAATGATTATTTTAAAACTTGAAATCGAAGCGGTTGAGAGCACGTAAAAGCCCTCGGGAAAATTCTGAAAGATGAAAGTGCAACGCGCGACGTCTGACGGCCCTACAGTCTAGAGTATAGTTTCAAATAAACCAAACACACATTAACACATTTTCAGTACATTAACTTAATTAATTTGTTACTTACAATTGACCTTTTTATCTTTATTGGACGAGAACTTGAGGCTGCGTTCAGACGGTAACGCACGACCCGACCTCAACCCGAACTCAACCGGAGCCCACTTCTTGAAATACAGCGCTTACAATTTTGAGTTTTATGACACATTAATAAGCTCCGTTATATTTTATCGATGCAACGCAACTGCACACACCCCGCGCTCAACCCGAACTCAACTCAAACTCAACCCGAACTCAACTCAAACTCAACCCGAACTCATCTCAAACTCACCTGAACATTACACAGGAGCTTATTAATGACTCAAAATTGTAAGCGATGTATTTCAAGGTGGGCTGCGGTTGAGGTGAGTTGGAGTTGAGTTCGGGTTGAGGTCAGAGGCCCTACCGCCTAACTCAAAGCTTTAGCACAGAATACATAATAGGCTTTAGCCAGAGCGATAGCAATGCTCTGTCCGTCCTTGTCATATCATAACACGATGACAAGGACGGACACGGACAGTGCACTGACGTCATAAACCAAAGCCAGAGTCAAAGCGATAGAGTTAGGCGGTAGACCCGCGGGTCGTGTGTTATAGTTTGAACGCAGCCTGAAACAGGATCTTGAACTTGGCATTGCGGCCTCCTCCGTTATTACAATAGATTATTGTTAACCGATATTTGATAGTAGTCATTACCGCTGGGCAGTGATACACTTAACTTGAATGGAATTTCACAAAACACATGTTACTTGACATCTGAGTATGATTTGTTGAGTGTCATTGAGATAATAAGTAGCAACAATACTTTATCGGATACACCTACGGTATTTACTATTTCAAGTTAGGAGCTTTTTGTTAAAGTTTTTTAATATTTCCTAACGTAAGTAGTAAGTGTATGTTTGCATACGAAAGCGCCACAAAATATTGCCACAGCTATATTATTTAGGTACCTAATTTTGTAGTCACAAGAGCAGAATTATTTAGGAAATTTGATACAAAACTTGTCTTGGGTAGTCTAACGACAATTACTTAAGGCGGTTGTATGACCGAAAGTGGCGCCCTCAGAGGTTTTTATTTAATAAGTTATTAATAGAAAAAGATTTTAATAATGTTTATCGTGGAGATTTTAGGGCCCATGGTCTAGTATTTTTAGAAGGTATCCCTCTTAGTCATTCGTAGAAGTAGATAGCAAATGTGTCAAAAACGGCCACTCTTAGCAGTTTTGCTCTACTTCTAGCAGTGACTACAAGGGAATGTAACGATACCGTCTAAAAATACTAGAATGTGGGCCCTAAAATCTCCACCATAAATAAAATTAAAAATTATTCACCGCGGCGCCACTTTCGCTCAGGGTACCACCTTAAATAAAATCTTCTGTTATTGGACTAACTTGTTGCTTTTGCTTCTGTAGTAAGTATATAAACTAGCACTTCCTTAGAGTTCACTTCAATAAACCTAATGAGGTTAGCGAGAGTTCTATGTAGGATGTCAGTTATGTCACAAGGCTAAGGAACCACAAACCAATCCGCCGACGGACGCTAGAGGGCGTCGTTGAATGTCGAACCGGCGACAGAGCTAAGATAACGTCACCAGGATTAGAAGATTACGCCGTCTCTATTGCTCATATTCTCTGGTACAAATATTTTTGATTGATTCCTATCCTTGTGCCAGATTATACAAAATTTGTCACAATATTAATCCACATCCACCACACTCATTTCTTTTTCATCCCTCCTTAGTCAAGTCTCAAATTTTATTTTTCGAATATGTTTTAGCTGCTATGCAACATTATTTAAGTTCCTTCCGGACGACTTCGTAATTTTTTTAAACTTGACGTTTTCCTAACTTGTCTAATGATGTACGGTAGTAGCAAAATTTGGCTACTTTATGTGATAAAAAATTACTTGTCATTGAAAAAAAAAATTGTCTTTGGTCTGGAATGGGTTCAGCGACAGTCACCGGCGCCGGCGAGTCTGGTGCAGGGGCGCCGCCGCCCGCCGCGTCCCGGGACGCCGCCCGCCCGCCAGTCGATCGCGACCGCGCGCCGCTCGCACTATGACGCCCCGCCACCACGCCATTGTGCCCTGTCTCCTGATCATTTTACAAATAGTTTGTGCCAAAATCAACGGAGGACCCAGGGGACGATTCAATGGAACCTACACCGAAATCCACACACATCCGCACGTGAACGCCCACCATGCGCACTACTCCTATCACCCACCAAACCACATAAGGTTCATATGTCGATATTGCGCACTACCGGTCTACTATCCAGTTTACCATAGCTCGCCTCCAACTTACGTCTACAAATTCAGAGAATCGAACAGTCGTTACGCTGTTTTGCTGACAGGGTTGTCCTTGTACAATTTGGGTCGATGTTGCGGTAACGTCAATGTAAACAGATACACTCCACGGGCGGAGGAACAGTGCTCCCTTCAGATTATAGATCGAAGACACTTTGAGGAAACTAGATTCCCATGCTTCATGATGTCGTCTTTTATGGAGCAAAATCCGAAGATTCAAGATGCATCGTTGCTGAACATGAGCGATACTTCGCTGACTACAGAAGAACCGATAACTTTCGATATTATGTCAGCGAATGTAGACGTGAAGTCTTTTTTGAGTCAAAACGATTCTGAGCTGACGGTGAGCCGTGACCAAGATTGCGTTATTTGGCACAACCTGACAATGACAAAAGAAAGGCATATCGTATCTTGTTCGTTACTGAAGGAGTACGCTGAAACTATGAAACCTTCTGGAGTGCCAGTATATATTTGGATGCCAGCCTTGCTGTCCGCTATTGTTGGCATTTATATTTTCTGTTACTGCTGCTGCAGAAAGCGCAAGGATAAGAAAGAAGATCAGCCCTTGAATCCGAACAGCGTTTATAGATACTGTTCTAATTAACTCAAGTGAAACGTTTAGAAATAGCTGTTAGCTGTCTGAGTGAAGTTCCATCCATTGCCTTGCCTATTTCATTTTAAGATAATGTCGTTAACATAAAGGTCCTAAACTTAACTATACTTAGAGGTATGTTGCGCAAAAATTAAGCTTTTATTAAATTAAGATATTTTTAAAACTGGCCATTAAGAATAATCTTAGACAAATAAAAGTTAAAAATGACCAGGAATACCATTTGTTAAATATGGTCTGTGGGAATACCTAAGTGTTTTTATGTGTGTCAGTCACGATCACGAACGTTGGAATACGCGAATAAAGCAATAAACGACTGCAGGGCATTTTGCGAATGGGTCCTTTCACTATTAGGGGCTTATGAGTGGGTCTATTTGCCCTGGCTCGATAATTAAAAGTGATTTAACCCCCAGCCCAGCACAGAATCGATCCGTTTTGCTTACGGACAACGCCGGTAGAATTCTGACAGATAGCTAGTAGAGAATCTGTCAGGATTCTATTGCCCGCAAAAAAAGCTTTACTAATCGTAACACCAAAAAACATGATTTAACCTCGTCATGTCAGAACAGAATATTGTTGCATTCAGTCAGTGCATCAAAATCGAGCCCGACCGCTATCGGTCGATGAAAGTCGTGTTATAGAGAATATCCTATAACCGAATCCGGACACGGGTTTTACGTATGATAATGATTAGATAAGTGTTTAATACTGTAGATACCTTCCCACGTCGCTATAACGTGAAATACTCACAACCAGTTAAGCCAAAGCCATAGGGATTGATTTTGTCTGCACGGAAAAACAAAGTGCTGGAAAAAAAAGTGTAATCAACTTTCGAGTTGTGATTAATATGACTCTTGTTAAATATTGCGTCAGTATAAGTCCAATATAGTTAGTTGCATGTAGCAAAAAGTATTATCTTTGCCTTTGTCTGTATTTCATTAAGTCCAAGTTTCAGAACGAAGCATAAATCATGTTTTGTAATTATTTAGGTACTTACCTAGGTATTTACGAAACAGGTTTATAAAATATACTTAGGTAGGTACCTATACCTATTTATAACCACTTTTAGGTGCAAACTATGATTTTAATTAAACTGATTCATATATTACACTCACTGTGTATTATAATAATTATTATTAATAAACTAGTGATTTCTTAAAAACTATGTTTTTATTTTCTTTCCACTCAAAATTTGTTAGGCTGCGTGGGTAAGGGGCAGACAACGTCAAATACACATTTTTGTGCAACGATTTCACACAGTAGAGTATTACTTGATTCATCGGTTCCAAAAAAATACGGTAGAAATAAGATCATCCTATAATCTTAGAAACTCAAAAACCTTGGCTAGCTCTCTAGTTTTGTGATTGTCAGTTTTCCAAAATAAGAAAAAAATAATGTTGTTAAGATAATTAAAAACGATATTCAATAATTTCGATATTTTTTACTATGAAAATTTCTTTAGCGTTGAATGTACTGCTTCAAAGGTAAATTATGTAACGAAGGCCAGACAGTTAAGTACCTTGGTAGGTAGGTATACCTACTCGAGACGGATTGTATTGTATAATGTAAGAGGTTCTGATTGTTATGTTGTATAATGATCATTTTCCTAATGTGAAAAACATTTTCAGCTTATCAATTTTCTTATTACCTACCTATTAGATAAAGTTAATATTTACACTAACCAAAATATTAGCTAACCTAAAAAGAAGAGTGACTTTATTTGTTTCTGAACTTGGATTTAACGTTGTTTGCACCTTGTTAGAATGTTCCGCCTGCCTCCACGAAATTTGTTTTAATGTGCTGGAAGCTGGAGTGAGCTATACAGGTGTCCCAAAACTTTATAGTCAAAGTTGCTGTAGTAGGTACCGCTACATCCAGACCGGATAATTCATACAAGATTACCGCGATACAGGCTAAGCCTAGTGTGGAATTTTAGTTTAAGAATCCTACATCTAATCAATTTTGAAATAAAGAATTTTATTATTATTATTTGCCACACGGAGGGAAAATAGGTAGGTAAATATTGAAGATTTACTGAATGAAGACTTCATTTCGATTCAAAAAATAATTGGAAATTTACTGCATTCAAATATTTTTGAAAAATTGAAAACCCATCAAATATGAAAAAAAAACAATCTTTTATTTCTACGATACCGATCGAAAGAGTTACTTTTTGGGTAATTTTTTTCTTTAATAACACAGCACTAAGATGCTGTGTTAACAAAAGTGTGAGCAAAAGGAAGTCGATGAAATTTAATTATTACGTAATGTATGAGTTTGTATGGTATCGTATGCGATTTAAAAAATCTATGAATCCAGTTCTAATTATAAACTGACTTCAAAAAAAGGAAGAGGTTCTCAGTTCGTCGGAATGTTTTTTTTAACAAAATGAATAATCTTTCAGTAAAATTTCCTATCTTCAATATTTACGATATCTCCGTGTGGCTAGGTTTTGGGACATCCTGTATAGTCGCGGCGTTGAGCGAACAGGGGCTAATTATCATAACTCTTCGACAATATATTCCAACGCGTTACCAATTATGTTGGTTATGTGAGTAATGTTTGATAAGTGTATAAGCTCAAAGCTGCAAACTCCCCAACCCAACATTGGTGTGATGGACTGGTGGTGCTGGTGTGTAAGTTTAATTTAAGCTATTTTATTTTAAAATAAGAAACTTAGGTACCCCACATAATGTGAGACTTTAATAAATAGTAGGTACTGGAAACTGAAGCATAATTATTATTTTAGAAACGAACAAAGTTGCGCAGCTACACTTATTTTAGTATACAATGACCGGCCCACAGACACGCACTTCGTTGACGTCAAAAAGTATTTTTCAAAGTTGATGTATACTGATAATAAAAATAATTCGAATAGTTGCTATAATCCTAGAACAGTAGTATTTATTGAATTTCAATTTGGCAATCAGAAAAAATATGTTATGGTAAAATGTTCTGTTAATATTACTTAATTGTAATAATTGCTTATCTTTATTATTAAAAAAAAAAAAAAATTTCTCTGATTTTAGTTAACAATTATAAAAACCAATAAAATATGAGCTATATTACTTCTCTGTAGGTACACGATTCACACATTTCACAATGAAAAAACTGTAGGCTCGATAGATGGCGTTGATAAAAATATATGTGTCAATGTGTTTTTTTTACTAAGCTTCGAAGTAGGCAGGCAGATGCAACCACTGAGCGAGTAATGGATGTTTATACTACACCTGCTCGGAAAGTACCTTGATACTTTATCAAATTTACGGTAGAAAGTACGTCATTGCATATCGAACAAATATGCGGGGAGAAAACGCATCTGAGCGGGAGAGAAAAGTGTATGAAAATCCATTTCTTACGTGGTTTTTCTTTTTTAATTTTGGGTAAGACTTTGCGCCGGTAACCTAAATATCAAAAGCCAAAAAGTTTTTACAGTGAGTTTTTATCTCCAAGTTCGCAAAATGACACTGGCCACTAGCTGTGTGTCGGATGGTGTCGGGCTGGTAGTGCATAGATATAGTATATTAAAAGGTGGCAGTGCGACCCTGCGGCGGCAGGATAAACAATTTGAAAAAAGAAAATGTGCAAATTGCAGACGCCATTGGCGCCATTTTCAATTTGTGTGTTGTTTGAGGATTCAGTTTTCGTAGAAAGTAAAATAAAACTATCAAAATGATAAGTAGTGATAGTGATGATGAAGATTTTTTAACTCCGCCGCAGTTGAAGGAAACAGCAAAAATACTGATTGATAACCTTTTACCACAGAAATCAATTAAAAAATATAATAAAACTTATGACGATTTTTTGCAATGGAAAAGTGAAAAAAATGCGGCATCTTTTAGTACATTTATTTTTTTAATTTCCTCGTAGGTGTAGTATAAAGCACTATGTATCACTCGAGAGAAAGTGCGATTCCCGATCTCTTTCTCCTCTCGGTGAACAATGTACTATTTTACTCTAAAATGTTTCTTTTTGGGCGAGCGCTTACGCCTCTTTGGTACAGGCCGTTTATTAACCAACTTCAAAAAAAGGAGGAGGGTCTCAGTTCGTCTGATTTTTTTTTATTTTTTTTTTATGTTTATTACCTCATAACTTTGTCAATATCAAACCGATTTTAAAAAATATTATTTTGTTTGAAAGCATATAGTTACAGATTGGTCCCATTGTCATAAGATCACGATCTGATGATAGAATCCTGGAGAAATAAAGGGAACTTTTCAAATATTATAGGCACATCTATAGCGATTTTGGTATTTTCTTAAGTAACTCGTCCATTTGTTTTCGAAAAGTACCATTTTGGTGAAGTGGAACTGATGATGAAGACCATAGATGATCACCAGAACTATTCAATAAGTACTAAACTAAGTATCTCACTGGTGTGATACGATTACTTTAATACGGTTGCTAGGCTATTTATGTTGTTCGTCATAATGCATATGGTAAAGTGGAGCTGATAGTGAAGTACCAGGAGAACTCCTCAAGAATTAACGCCCCTGCGTCGGGAAAACCAGTATTTTGTAAAAGGTGATGAGCCATTGACATAAGACTATTGTAACTTAGATAATATCGTCGCTAAATATACTTACCACAAAAAAGTTAAATAAAAAAAAAAACTTTTGGTCTACCCATGTTTTATCTACTTAGCTAGATAAGATAATATAAATAAACTAAAGTAATTATCTACCAAATACAGAAGGTAGGTAGGTATCATTGTAATAAAACACGTCTAATGAAGTCGGGTGGGGCTTTTAGAATAAAAAAAGAAGATGAACTTCAGCCCCACCCGACTTCAATAGACGTGGTTTTATTACAATGATATGCGTATCTAGTGATTTGAATATTATTTCTTGCTTTTTAGAGATATTTAATTTTGAAGATTTTGTTTTCATTTTCAGCTTTTTTGAAGTCGGTTTTTTGTTTTTAAATCATTTTTTGTTATTAACTTTTGTATGAAACAGCTGATTTTTCTTCGCGATTTCAGAGTTGGTCCCATAGTAAAAGTTGTTCAGTTTGATGGTCCCTATCTACCATATTCTGGTTTAGCTATTCATTCTGTAATGACGAGAAAGCAGTCTAATGCTCACTCAGTGGTAATATACACTTGGTAGACAAAACCAATTTATCTTCCCTTTCTTGGCAGAAGAGACTAATATTCGTTTGTTTGTTAGAATAGTGCTAAATGACATTGGTTCCTCAAATTTACCTGAGTCCTTGACATTTAAACAGGACTGTATTTCGTATTTACTGTCACGCCAATCCATGTTACTCGAACGGCGAGCTTCTAATTAGCATAACTTCAACGTAACGACCGCCGAGTAAGCTACCCGTGTTATCTTGCTACAATATAGGTACCTCCACTTTTATGAAATAGGTTTTGTTGAAAAGATGTGCGTTTAAAGAGGTTTTTGGTTGCTTGTCTGTTTGTTTCCCTATTCGGAGTATAAAATAAGATTTATTGTGATTATGATTATGTAAGAACTTTAATTATTTACTTTTATAATGTGCACAACTTCAGGTTTGAAAACATCCTAAAACGTAAAAAACAGAATAATTCACATTCTGATCATGTCTTCATCTATGCATTACTATGCAAAGCTTGAAGAATGCATGCACTTTGTCATGCTACTGGAGAGCAGCATCTAAGTAGCTAGATTCTGGTGCATTTGGTTGGCAAGTCAGATATATGACACAAATATTGGCAGACGTCCAACTACAGTAGCCCATCTCATCTCATTAACGTTTGGATTCGTTAATTAGATTAGTTTGATTGATGTGACTATGAGTAACTTTTAACAAAATTACCTAAAATGAAATTACATCACATTTGCATTGTACTAACCTAATCCGAGTTAAAAATCTTGTGTTAAGAAAATCTTTCGAATCAAAATAACCTTTTCTACATTTACTCGACTAGAAATCAAGTCCGGATCGTTTCGGTGTCTGAAATATATCGACACCCGAGCTGGAGTGCTCTTGACCACGAAGGTAATTGAAATATAATACTGTTTCGTATTATTTTAGTATGGTATAGACGATATTCTTGTTAGCTAAAAAGTCACGAACGGTCGTAGGAAAATAAAGACAATTCGTGTTTCGATAGGAGTGTCAGGATTCCTGACGGTTCGGGAAAACTGAGGCTGTTGCTAAGCTAATCAAAAATCTAAGTAAAGACCTGAATCTCTGTAATCAAAGGATCAACTAACAGATTTTTTCCATTAGAGCTTACACTTTTCTATGTTCCTGTGATTGGAGCTCACTAGAAGCTTCTAGTCAAAGCTAGCAAAAAAAAGAATAGGTACTTGCAAATTGCCTATAAGTGGACACAGAAGTCATGATGTCACACAGATGGCAAGTTCAAGTGCTTACGTAACTAGTCCGATAAGGAATTAGTAAAACTTTAGTCGTAACCCACTTCACTGTCAGCTTATTTTAATTGAGTTTCCTAATTGTCCTATTATTCTTTACTAATGGTTCTTAGATAGAGACAAACTGCAATTCTATTCAACTTACTTCATTTGATTATCTTTTCCACTCTCTTTTTTATTCTGTTTTTGTTAACTAACTGAATAAATAAAAGTTTGTAAAATTATCTTATTTTTTTATTTTAAGGTATTTGGGTTGACAACAGCTTGTAGCTGCGATAATCGCGGCGCTTTTTTGTCGCTGGCGTAGGTTAACCCTAAAAGGCACCCGGTAATAATAATATAGAACAATCACTTTTATTATTGCTAAGCTCTATAAAATAAAGTTTATGAATTATTTATGTCAGTAATATATATAGACCCGGAAAAAAAACCGACTTCAAAAAACCTGCCTCAAAAAAGCAAGAAATAATATACAAATCATTAGATACGCATTATCATTGTTATAATAAAACACGTCTATTAAAGTCGGGTGGGGCTGGAGTACATCTTCCTTTTTTTATTCTAAAAGCCCCACCCGACTTTAATTGACGTGTTTTATTATAACAATGAAAATGCGTATCTAATGATTTGTATATTATTTCTTGCTTTTTAGAGGCAGGTTTTTTGAAGTCGGTTTTTTTGTTTTTTAAACAATTTTTTTATTTTTAGTGTAAGTACCTACCTTCTGTATTACGTAGTGTAGGTATATTATTTAGGTAGAAAAATCGGCTCAGCCAAACGTGAGATAATCGCGGAGAAACATAAACATGCATACATACAAACTGAATACCTCCTTTTTTTGAAGTCGGTTAAAAAGACTACACAAAGGTATCCCTTCCCCAACAAAAAAAACATCTAATTCGGTTCATAAATAACAAAATTGTCAAGTTAGTTGATTTAATAACATAGTATTTTCAGGATTACTTGTAAACTACTGAAACGATTTAAAAAAAAAATAATGGGACCATCTCGCAAGAAAACTCAATCGAACAAAAAAGATTCATCTAAATCGGTCCATAAATGTCGAAGATACGCGCGAACAACGATAAAAAAAACATACAATCGAATTGAGAACCTCCTCCCTTTGATGAAGTCGGTTAATAAAAAATATTGCGAGTCGCTAGAAGTGTTTGTTTTGCAGAGATAAGCTAGTTTTTGTATTAAATCATTTTATGACATATTGAAAAATAATATTTTTATCCGTGTTCCACAAACGGTATTTTTTATGTGTTTTACTGTTACTGTGTATGTTACTATGATCAGGTTTTGATGACATGTTATAGTGTGTTTTATATTCGCAATATAGGTACTCACAAAGCCCTTTCATTTGATATACCACATGGTATGAAAAAAATCTTTGTAAGTACCTACTGAAAACTTTATGACATCACAGTTTCTACCCCCGCCATTTTCACGTTTTTCATCTAAAGCGCTTATTACACCATCCTGAATGTCGGACCCGGAATTTAGTGTCCGATTTAGGACGAGAAATTCAGTCGCCAATTAGACCGTCCTGAATGTCGGATCCGATATCACAGCTTTACGATCATACAGTTGTTAAACGAATGTTCTTGTAGCTGTAAAAATACGTAGCTAGGTAAATAGGAGGTATATGGAGGTAGCTAGGTAGGTACGTGTCATTTTCAACGCTAATCTGAACTAGTTTTTAACCGACTTCATCAAATGAGGAGGTTCTCAATTCGATTGTATACTTTTTTTTTATCGTTATTCGCGCGTATCTTCGACATTTATGGACCGATTTTGATGATTATTTTGTTGTTCGATTGAGTTTTCTTGCGAGATGGTTCCATTTATTTATTTTTTTTAAATCGGGTCAGTAGTTTTCAAGTAATCCCGAAAATACTATGACTTTACATCAACTACCTTGACGACTTTGTTATTTATGAACCGAATGAGATGATTGTTTTTGTTGGGAGAGGGATACCTTTGTGTAGTCTTTTTAACAGACTTCAAAAAAAGGAGGTATTCAGTTTGTATATGTATGTACGTTTCTCCGCGATTATCTCACGTTTGGCTGAACCGATTTTACTACCTAAATAATATACCTACACTACCTAATACAGAAGGTACTTATACTAAAAATAAAAAAAAATAAAAAATTGTTTAAAAAACAAAAAAACCGACTTCAAAAAACCTGCCTCTAAAAAGCAAGAAATAATATATAAATCATTAGATTAGCATTAGCATTATCATATCATTGTTATAATAAAACACGTCTATTGAAGTCGGGTGGGGCTTTTAGAATAAAAAAAGAAAGTTGTAGGTACTCCAGCCCCACCCGACTTTAATAGACGTGTTTTATTATAAAAATGATAATGCGTAGCTAATGATTTATATATTATTTCTTGCTTTTCAGAGGCAGGTTTTTTTGGTTTTTTATATTGATGTAGGTCAAAAAAAAGCAAATCACAGAGTGACAACCCTTATTTACTTTTAGTCGTTGCGCCAACTGTCTATCTAGACGAACGGCGCGGCGGATTTTTTTTCGCCAACATAAAAGGCGTTGACTGACTGTACTATTTATGCTGTGGTACTACTGTGTCGGAGCCGAGCGTCCTGAATGCGATTACACTGTCCTAAGTGCTTCCGATTTAGCATCCGTTATGTCGGAGACAATTTATATCCTAACTAGGATCCTAAATCGGATCCTAGCTTCCTGAATGCAATTACACTGCTCTGAATTTAGGAGAGACTTCATATCGGGTCCGATATTTAGGATGATCTAATTAGCTCTTAAAGAGCTTAAAGAGCTTATTTGTGATCAGGGCATCGTATTGAATGCATCGATACCACATTTTCGTATTTTCGTGATAACTTGTGCGAAAACTAACCTCAAACCCTATAATTACCGATCGGCTAACAGTACAATAGAATATTTTATTCATGTTTTACGAACGTTATAGTTATTGAATAATTATAATTAAATACCTCGAAAAACACGTAGTTATAATAACAACAAAATCATAACACGAAACAAAGAAAATTCTATCACAGAAATATTTAACCGAATGATACATGTGTCAAGCCACAGCATAAAAAAGTTTATTAAAAGTCCCTATATTTTGTTTAAAAAAAATTATAATGTAGCGTCTGTTTAAAAGTACGTTAGCCTCAAATGGGTTAAATAGTATGGGTGGTGTGGACCTCACGGAAAATATTGCTAATAATAATAGTAATAATTGCCTATAACTCCTCATTTATTCGAACGTATACCTAAGGTCGGTTCGTAGTGTGATCCTACCTTTTTTGGAACAGGATTAAAAACTATATAAATTGGTAAGCATATCATGTAATAATAATTCTCTTACTTTTTATTGCAAGCTCTACCTCGCACGGCTAGATTACAGGAGAAGGAACTGAGGGGGCTAACCTGGTTCGAATGCTGCTCCCGCGTGCTGGCTGTAGTGGACGCGCGTCTCACTTCTTCTTATAATCTCCGGCGTTGCTTATTCGGGTGATCACAATAGTCTTTGTATGAACTCGCGGCGATCACCGTGTAGGTATTCAAACTTGACCGAAATAAATGAGGAGCACAAAACTCGACTCGACGCTCTGTCACGGAGGCAGGCTGGATCGGAAGTGTTGAAATATGGCCGACGCGACTAGATATCGGTTTACCCCCATAGGATCATGGATAAAAATGATATGAGGGTAGATTTTGGGTCTAGGGATGTAGCATCGGTACAAGTCTGAATCGAGTTTAAAGTGATGTGAAAAATAATTGAATCGATGATGAATCTAAATCTACCACTACCATTACAAAAATAATTATGTCAGCCAGCGAAAATAATTGTGGTGTCTTTTAGGGTTAAAGCCGCTTGTCACTCTTGTCAGTGTCATTTCGTGGGCGATTAGTCGCCGAGCTATGTGTCAGCTACTTTTTGTAGCTCGTGGGCGTTTGCGTATTGAACTCCATATGTTCTATTCTGGCCTTCAAAAAATCGCTCAGCGATTAATCGCCCCTCAGCGGTGGCGCTTAAACTACTTAAATTACTACATGAAAATTACCTAAGAGTAAAGCCAATAACGTCATCCTCAAATTACTAAAAAAAGCATTATCAAAATTACAAAAAACAAAAGTAAAGATTTTTAACAATTTTACAAACGAATTCAAGCAACACGTTTTAAGATTATTAAATCTTTTTTTATTTATAATATAATTTAGTCACAGGTTGTTGATTTCATGCATTGAGCAGTTCATTGCTCCACAATATCAACTGATATATATATATATAATTAAATTATGATAAAGTGAAATTTCTTGGGCCAAGAAATAAAAAAAAACTTTCGTCTTTGGTAGCCTGCTAAAGGAATATAATGGCTTTGCAATATTTAGTGAAGAAGTGGAAGAAGACGTCCCTTATTTGATTGCGTTGAAAAATGGTCGTGGAATCGTGAAAAATAGTGATTGAACAAAGAGAAGAATTTGTGTCAACTGTGTTAAAATATAAATGATGCTATGCTAAGTTCACAGATTTTTGATGCCCCGTAAAATATACTAAAAGAAAACAAATTATGTTGTTAAAAATAATTTTGCTCATTGCAAACTGAAAATTTACGTAAAATTAAACGTATCAAACTGTATCAATATGTTGTTGACATCTGAATAATACAAGATTAGGATCTTTTTTTGACACATTTGTACCCACCAAGTTAGTGGTGGTAGAAATAGAAAGATCACAAATATTTTAGCCACCATCAGTGATTATTAGAAAATCTCCGTCTGAGATGTAACGTTGATATTTTTATGGTTCTCTCTGTGCTATAATATATAAATGAGGAAGTATCATTTGATGTTTAAAGTTGAATAAAATGAGTTTATTTATAAAATTGTTTTTTTTTATTGTAAATTATAAATCTTTGCAAACATTTCCTATTGAGTTTGCCAACAGACACGGGTTGTTTTTTTCTTTTTGCAGTTTGATTGCAGTATGAATGTATCACAACATTAGAATATTTAAAGTTATCATGCTTTTGAAGCCAAAATAAATAAGACAATACATGGAGTAACGCTCAAGATAACGTGGTGGGCGTGACAAGGGTCTTGTGCGTACACTTTGTAGATCCTTATCTTCTAATTAACGTAGACGGGATCTCGTAAAAACTAGTGATAACTGAGAAAACCGCGCTGGCACAGTTCCATGCGTACGAAATACAAATATGCGTAGGTACCTAAGATTATCTCTGCCCAAGAAAATATCAAATTCGGGCCTTGAGTGTGCGACGCGAAAATAAAGTTCGTTTTCTACTTTTAAAAAGTAGATCTCAATAATTTAATTATTTTAAGTTATTTACATGTCATGTTCTTGCTACATGTTGGCTGGTACGCTGGTAGTGGCGCGGGAAACCGCGCTAGTATCTTATTGATTATGTTATTAAAATTCTATACGGCCGAATACAAGATCTTTAAACTTAGTTCAGAAAATACTTAACAAATACTTTGTCGATTAGTTTTTCAGTTGTTAGTCGTCACGTGTTCTTGACAGTACAAAACTATGTATACTGTGACGGTGGTACTTATAGGAAACAAAAGCTATAAATTCGACAACAATGAAAGTATCATTTTCCGCACTCTGGCCATTTTGTTTTTCCGCAAATGTTGTGTGGCCCATCATTCTGTCTTCCCAAAATAACCCTTGTCGATACACAAACTTTTTTCATCAAATCTTTTCACAGCTTTGTAGGCATCAAGCTTTGACGATACATACTTATATATTTCCGTATCATTTGACAGCATTATTATTAGTTTATTATCAGATTAAAGCCTTTACACGTGGGAGTGGATGGATAACATCAATCAATTGTGTTTGTGATAGTATTTTATGATAACAATACTCACACTTTCAATAAATACACAAGCTCTTCCAACATTCTATCTACATAAGCAATAGACGATTAAATCGTATGTCGTAAATTTATGTAAATCAGACTTTTATGTATTGTATGAAATTGACAAGCTTAGCGCATGTAATTTTATAGTTTACTGCTTATTTTAAAGCTTTAAAAACTATTAAAGCTTTAAAATACGCTAACTAGCGTAGCGTTCAAACGGATAGAATGTTGGCCATTTGAGTAGAGGGCCAGATATCTCCCTTAGCAAAAAATCAACCTAGCCATTTTCCGTAGAAGCGTTTTGTGTAGTAGATGTAGGTACTAACTACGATACTACGAGCAATATCTACTACGACTTTCGTAGCATTCTGATTATTTCTTACATTGTCATCTGACAAGCCGTATTTTTGGTTTTAGTGAGTGATTTATTTAGTTTAGAACAATCCAGCTTATACAATACTTAGATTTCCGCATGTGCTAACTATTCATTGAAATATGTAAAACACTTCGGATTACCTACAACGCGTACCTATTATCTACTATTATTATTCAATCTAACTTGGGGGTCAGTATCTTATTCTTATAGGTAAACTATTATTGAAACTCATTTTCTCGTAGGCATATTTAAATATTTATTAAACGAAATACTCATTCAGACTCTTTCCTTACAAAAACAGCTGTCGTGTAGCAATTTCTCAACGGAATACCTTAGTAAATTGGTAAGAATATTCAAGATTTCTCTGAAAAAGGAGGAAATAAGAAGGGTTATATGAGAGAATTTCTAAAGCAAAACAAATACAAGTTATATCTAACTAAATTACGTCAGTATAATGATATATTTCAGCCAATGGAACTTGTTTCTAGAAATTCTGTGTCTAGGGGTATAATATAGGCCTTTTAATCACTCGTTAATCTACAAAATATTATAATATAGTTATAAAATATACAGTCTATTCTATTGTATATGTCTTTGAAGATTGTCCCGAAGATTGTAAAAATAAAAATAAAAAATAAAATAAAATTTAGTATATTAAATTTCTAACTTCTGCCGGCCTAATAGTTGTGAAACTTCCAGAATACGCATAATTGATAGAAAGTGCAATACGCAAATGCAATCGATAAAGTCAACCTGAAACGAATCACACAGCAACGTCATCTGCGCAGGATAAAGCGGTCGCGCTAGCACAGACGCACTCTCTCGTCCTATCGTCGCCGAAACGAATATTATTTATTCAACACATGCTTTCCGCCAGCAGATCCGCCCGCGTGAACTACAGGTTATATCGCGCGAGCGCAGACTCGTGCCCAGCCAGCAGTGGGATAGAAAGTAGCCTATGTCCTTCCCCAAGAAACATAGACATAGCTTAAGTTACTCTACCGGGTATATGTTTACACTCTTGTCCAGTCTCCTTTTGATATATTAACTTCTATCGGTAAGTTTGGTGAATTCCACAGAATACTTATAAAATATGAGCTTTCTGTTATGGTACTCTTTCAAAATTATCTGTGAAGCTACTGTAAAAGCTTTCTAAATCACACTTTTAAATGAAGTTACAATATAGCATCGCGCTAATTTTCAACGATAAAACCAATACTAAATCGTTACCTTTTCAGTTTCGTTTTCAGAAAAATACTCGCTTTAGTTTTGTTAGCTACGCTTAGGGAGCCTAGGATGCCAATCTTGGACAATTTAAAATAGAATCCTAAAGCTAAACCAAACATCTTAAGGTAAACAATAATATAACCATCTATCTCCGTACCAAATTTCATCAGGTTCAGTAGTTTAGGCGTGAAAGCGTAACAGACCAAGTTAATTTCGCATTTATTTTATTTTTATAATATTGGTATTAGTAGTATACTACTAGTATAGTATAAGTATTATTTTTATAATATTAGTAGGGATAGTGCCATCGTGCTAATGTGATTTGTAATATCTTAGTGTGGATTAACAATTCTACGTACACGCTATTAAAATACTGAGTGATATAATACTGACTACTAGTCTACTACGAATAATATTGCAACTACTGACGGAATAGCTTCTTAGTTTGTTACGTTAATGTTATTGCACTAAGGTTATTAATATGATCACAATAAGCATTTTTAAGAAAAATATTTTAATTTGGAGCTATTTACGTGATATTAAATATCTTCCAATTAGCTGAACGAGAACTCGGCGTACTTGTAAGGCATATTACGCGTGCTTTAAGAAATACTTCGGTAAAAATGAATTGATAAACATATAATATGATATGATATTAAAATATATACAATAAATTAAGGCCTATTTAATAAAAAAAAAACAATTATGTACCTACCTGACGGACGGTATGTTACATACCTATGATCATGGCAAGACTGTTTACTTACTTGATAACGTTTAAAAATAAAACCTATCTTACGCAGTTGTGCCTAGTGTATATTTTCATTGGTTGTGCTGTATCTCATTTATAATTAAAGAATATACTTTTTGTTTCAGTTTTCAAACATTTTATTTTAATGGCTTCCCATTTATTCAAAAATTATGCCGATTGCTTTCCATATAAAATGGTTTAATGATCTTGTATTTGTAAATATAAGTATGATAACGTAATTGGGCTGAGCATAATTAGGTCAAAAACCGTAAGCCAGCCTGTTATTGTGAAAAACGGAAAAGTAAAAGCCCTTGAATGGGAAGCCTTGTGCAAAGAGCGTGGATGAAATTTTAATACGTTTTCAATTATGGTACAATTTATTCTTCGGGCCAGTCCTTGTGATTAATTATGTTTTTGTTTTGACTTAAACAAAGGCGATAAACAGTGTTGAGCGGATCATGGAAAATAAGTTTCTTTGAAATAAACTTTTGTAACTTGCTAATGAAGTGAAGTAAGTCTAGGACTAAGTTTGAATACTCTCGTCTAACAATATTTTATAACTAGTTCTACAAGGTAATTTTTTTGAGTAAAAGTATACAAATGTTGCACAATTTTACTTTAGATATTTTGCAAAGCTTCACTTGTAACATTTTCACGACATAATGTAATGAGCCTATTTCAACTTTTTTTGTTTGTTCCATAACCATATGGATATTACTCACAATTTTACTAAAATATTCTAGGTATAACAATAATTTTCCGAACTCATCGTTATGCAGTCAGCCCAATTCAGAAAAGCTGACAATTTTCCTGTTACGGTATTCAAATTCAATCGGCAATATTTCAAACGATCCTTAGCAAATTAGTAGCAGGCGTTCGTTGTTCCATTCTTTATCTCGCCCAATATCTTTAGAAAGACTTGAAAAATTACGTTAGGGGTTATATTGTCCTTGTGTGCGGGGTCAGATGAAGGTCGTACAGTTTCAGCACAATATATAAAGCTGACAGATGAGCCGCTTAGAACAAATCGCAGTTTTTCGTGCACGTACACATATACATTATGTACAAGCATTCTCAGGCCAAACCGGGCTGTAGTCTACTGCTACGGCCACAGTTCCTAAGCATTTCCTAGCGCCACTAAACAAAAAATGACAGGAGATTTTCGAATACGTCTAGAGCGGTGCTTCTGTTAGTTTAGTGGATTAAATGTGGCTAAATTTTTCACTGACTGCTGCCTGTTATCGGCAGCTGATATTGTAGATAGAACATCAATAATATGGCGGATGAGCGACACACGATGTTGTGACGTAACACGCTGGCGTTGACGGTACATGTTGAAATATATTAGAAATTCGTTACCATTCCCATCACTGCGATATTTGATATCACTCAATACAAACTAATTTATTCTGTGATTCTACTTAAAAGTGTTCTTATTTATTAGATTTTAGCTTTTAACTTTTTAATAACGATGTTTTCAGAAAAAAATAAGTATTTTTTCTATACTTACTCAGGCAAACCGAAAGTAAAGTTATGATCCAAAAGAAAACTACTGATACCTATTGTATTGCACTCGTAGGGTACGTAGTTAGTGCCCACATAAATGTTGAATAAGAGTTATTTTTAAACATACCTACCTATATATTGTTAATTTATATATTTTCCGCTAGAAAGTAGTAGATCGACATGAAAATGCACTCAAGTAACGTTTAGCTTGCAACTTCGCAGTCTAGACAAAACCATTATAACTAGGTAATAACTTGCTAATTGAATACCGGCTGGTTTTATTGGAGAAAAAGTTATATTAGTTTTAGCACGGACTCGCTTTTCGCATGCCGACCCAACTTACCTACCGAACGAAGATAAATATTTCTAAGACTTGGTAAAGATGGAATTTTGAAAGCAGTTGGAATTCTAAAGATTTTTCTGGGAAAAAGCATTTGTATAAGATTCTATTCACGATTACTTCCTTTTTTGTATCAATTGTCATGTTTTATTATAAATCGCGCTTGAGAAAATATATCCTCTATTATATATGTAACATTAAGTTTTTTTACTATATTATACGGGGTCAATGGCATGTAAGTGGAAACAGTATTAGTATCGATACGCTAAATGATTTTATCTGTGACAAATTTCGGTGGTTATGAGTATTTTATCAAAATCATCATAATCCTTCTAATATCAAGGGTGCTTAGTAAGGATAGCACTATTTGATGAAATTATGCTTTGCTATTTTTTGTTTCAGTTAAGTATATAAGTGTTGCATTTTTTGTAACAGATGAACCAATACCTACTATCTCCGTAAAAGTGTTTTGTCCGAAAATCTAAGAGCAATAAGTACTATATTTTTATAGGTTTAATGATCTATAATAAATGATTTGGATTATGACACCAAAGGTCGTTAGCACTTTTTTTTATTGTTATATTATACTATGATGCTTCCGCGGTACCTACCAAAAGTGGGTCTAATGAGCCGTTAGTAAGTACCAATACAGTCAAACTCATTTGATTTATTACGAGAGGAAATATGTGTCCCTCTGTGTTTTTCGTACTTAAATTGATGCTCTGTATTGCCTTATATTTTACCGTAAATCAAAGTGATATTAATAGAAACAGTTTTTTTATGAGTTCTTTATGTGGATTATTTTAAATATGATTTTTTTTACTATAATGTATAGGGAGTGGCGACAGTTAAAACATCGAGAGGTTTCTTCTAGACCTCAGTTCTATCTAACACGTTTTCTGTTTCAATTCATTGGGATGACGTGGCTGCGGTGCGTGAGCTGAATGGTTCATTACTGGCCTCAGTTACTTCGCAGTTGTTCCCTGTTCCAGTAATGGGACTTGGAGTGTTCCCTCCGATATGAACTTATGAAGTAACTTTATGGACCCAATTTATCCAGTGTTTTGTTGATTGTGTCATTGTTCTAGTTTGTGCCTTCAACTCAATTTCATCAGTTTCATTCTATCCGTAGTTGCACTCTTCGTATTGTATTAGGTACATACAGTCACGTTACAACTGTAATACTTAGGCACTCACACATGCGCCACGTATGCAAATTTTTAAAGTAAAGCAGCGAGCAGCGCAGCGATAAAAGTACAAATTTTCCTCAAAGCAACTAAAAAATATTATATTTATTAATTTTAATAAAAATGACATTTCGTCTATTATTAAGTACCTATGTATGAAGCTATTAGTTATTATCTGTTTTAATGAGTTTTTAAGAAAGTGAACCGATTTCATAAATATCTTCATTCCAAGGAGTAAAATATCACAGGTATCGTACGTGCTTAGAATTTAATAGGATAATATAGTAGCAGTAAACTCGTGTGTGCTGAAGTCTTAGTGTTATCATACAAATTGGACTATTACTCGCATTCTAGACCCTCAGACACAGACTACCTAAAATAGTCATTGGTCAGAACCTTCGATCAAGAATATCTTAGATAAGGACCAAATATTTAACGTTCATGTTGTAGCTTAGATCTTCTTATTGTAAATTTCAAACTGTACCTTTTTACTTACCGCCATCTTACCGCAATCTACGAAATGCTGCAATCAAATTCAGAATGTTGTTACTGATTACGGTTACTACACCGTTCTGTCTCTCTGTTCTGGTATGGTTATGGTATCTGTTATGGTTATTTGATAGTTCATCAAGTTGACTGATTTGAAAGATTACATCCCTACCCTTATCCCAATTTATTTGGGGTCGGTGCAGTGCGTCCTTCTCTTCCATTCTTTCCTATCACTCGTCATCTCCTCATCCACTCCCTTCACATTCATATATCATTCCGCACACAATCCATCCATCTTTTATGCGGTCTTCCTCTTACTTTTACTTACTGATTTGAAAGATTTAAAACTCCTAAAACTAGCAAGGATGGACCGTTTGTAATCAATGTAATCATAAAGTAAAAGTGTGAGAGAGACACAAGTAGGTAATTAAATTATTATAAATGGGTTTTTCCGAAAAATTGCAAATGTTTACAGATTGAACTTATTTAATATGTTCCATTTTGGCTCTGTGCCTGTAACTAGTAGTGAAAGTTCTGAGATTTCAGCACACGCGGCGCGCTTATTGCTTGATATCACTAGTTTTGTGTGAAAAACTTTATAACTTCTTTTTTTACATTTTTCCAATATTGGATGATGATATCAACTTTCTAACAAATTTTTATTATAGAGCAATGGTGAAGTGGATACAGTATTCCATAAATTAAGTAGTACCTACCTAAGCTAGCAAGGTTCCATAAGTTTGCTATCGGTTGTTTAAGGTTTAAGACATTTATTCTCACTAAGAATCACAAATTAATTCACTTACATGAGAACAACACAATTAACAAACAAAACGTTTAAACGACCTTAATACCTTGTTCTTCATGTTTCGAAACAACCTTTAAAACACTGAGTTAAATAATTATCTCGATGTTTGAAAACATATAGTTATAACTTCTCATGGCTTAATCCACAGTCCAATATCATCCAAGCTGTGGCGATCGTACAAAAATAGTATTTTTAACACAATAAAATATCGGCCGCTTACGTAAATATTGAGCCAAGTTTGTCGAGAAACGAGCCACAGGGTGGGCGGATATATGAAGGACAATTTTGTAAGTATTGGGCGGATCATTTGTGGAACACCCCAACTCGTACAAACTGATTGCGTCAACAGTGACCAAGTAATTAATAACTCGAGTAATTGGTTCATTAGAAAAATGTAGTAAGTGATAAGAAACTCAATGACGCCTTACCTTGTATCATGGGTGTCTATAGCGAGGGGGGAGGGAGGGATTTGGGGGTTCAACCCCCCCATGAAATAAAGAAAATATTATTTTTCATGTGTTTTTTTACGTGGACCGATCCGATCCCTCAAAAAACTGGCATCTACCTCCTCCGAAAAACTGGCCTGTCTACGCCTATACATTGTATGTATGGTATATAATAGAAGTATGACAAGCAAAGTAGCTTAATTTTAAAATAATATCAATAAAAACTGGCCAAGTCCGAGTGTGCACCGCTAGGAATTTTCATTATTCTGCTGTAAAAAGTTGCCTTTTTTGAAGATGACTTGCTGAATTCGAATACTGCTAAAATCTGCGGGTGTTAAAGAAACCAAAGCTTTGACATTGTAGCGCTGTGATATTGGTAGTAGGTAGGTAGGTAAATTTATTGGCTGGGAATCCTAATTATATAAACCATTACTGTCAGTGTGTTTGTTTATATCTGCTGTCTAAATGTCTTAACTAATTCGTTAAATAAACGATATGTATTTATAAACATGTGTTTCTTTTTATACAACAATTTATGATCTTACACTCCTTACGTTGGTATATTCTGTTAATATCTAATGGTAAAATACCTAATTTAAAATGTCTACCACAAAAATTTAAATAAGGAACTCTTATTTTTGTCTACAAACATCCATCAAGTTATTAAAACTTTGATTCATGTTTTCAGCAAGAAAGTTTTTTTATTAAGAAAGTTATATTTATTAAGTTCTGAATTCTGATTCAATTTATCATCATCAGCCTAAAACCTGCCTTTTTAGATATTTTTTTTTAGATATATTAGCTTCTGATAACGGCAGACCTATTGAGGGTTATCGAGCCTCTAAAAGAGCTCCAAAACTAAGGATTATTAAAGAAAATTCATAATGCGGTTGTTTATAAAACGAACTTACAAGTTTGTAGCAAAGTATAATTAGTGAATTCGCAGAATAATATGAAATTGAAAATTTCTGCTAAACAGAAAAATAGATTTTTAATTCTAGGCACCTAAAGCTAAATTTTCTATATTTTAGGCAATTATTAAACATCATAAGGAGATATCTGCAATCATTATATTTATGTGGTGCAAAAGAGATATCAAAAACAGAATAATTGCAATGATATTAAAAAGGATAAATCTAAAATTAAGGGTTGCAGAACATAAGCCGATTAGTCAATCAATAGGTAGTGATTTAATTAATTGTTATATAAAGTGCTACATATTCAATAGTTGTCCAAAAATAGACCTAAATATAAATATAATAAAGATCTAAAGATTTTCTGCGTTCTCCACAATAACAACGAAAGATCGGCATGTACATTCACTCATTCAATGGGTTTGAGAGCGTGAACCGGGGTGAATCAACACTCGCAACAAACTCGTAATGTCAGTATGAAGGTCACAGAAGGTCACAGAGTTTATGTAACAAGGAAAATCTTCCCGATTTATGTCCACAATAACGACGTTACAGTTGTTTGTTAAAGGACCTGAATGTCTTCATGCATATTCAATGATAGTTTTATTACATGTTATGTCACAAAAACATCGATAACGGAGAAAATTGGTAATAATAAAATAAATTAAAGATCGCATACCCGTAAAGTTTATTTGAGGAGTTCGGTGGTGCAGTGGTAGGTATAGCGCCTGGCCCAGCGATTGCGGAGGTTAAGCATCTTTCGCAAGGGTCAGTCGTAGGATGGGTGAACAAAAATTTATTATCTTGAGCTCCTCCGTGCTTCAGAGGGCACGTTAAGCCGTTGGTCCCGGCTGCATTTGCAGTCGTTAACAATCACCAATCCGCATTAGGCCCGCGTGGTGGGTTATCGGCCCATCCTCCTTATCCACCCCTAAGTAAGGCCTGTGCTCCAGCAGCCGGGACATTAAAATAGTTGATTGTCAAAGTTTATTTCGCCAACAATAACGAAATTTTATGTTGTTTATATATATTTTATATTTACGAATTCCCTAGCAGTAATAGATAAAGACGCATTTCAGTCAATGTATTTTTATGTCATCTGTTTTGATGGCTCTCTAATTCCATTGGTGTTGCTGATTTTATTTATCGAAACATGAAAACGAATTGAATTATTTATTGATCGTAATGAGTTCCACTCTTAATTGTTTATTATCATAATTGCTACTTATTTTATTAGTTTCTTTGTCAACTTTTATCCAGATGCCTTGATGGAAAAGTACTTGTTTGATAAGAAGTGAGGATCAGTAATGATTTTTGTTTAGTGGCTTATCAGAAAACTTATGCCACCACACGATTACCTGTGAAGAAATTTTTACGATATATCTTAAACCTGAGAAGTTGAACGAGCTAAAACGTGCTAAAACACTGTTATTTTGGTGGGTCCTTATGACGTCATCGAGACGTACGAGAACCTTATGTCGTACGTGATAAAGCACATATTGCATTGAGCTTGGCATCCTTCAAAACCCTCCATTTCTAAACGGATTTCAGATTTTTATTTTTTTTAATAATTTTAAGGTTTTAAGTTAATTTAAACTAATAATCTTCAAAATTATTTATAATAGAATAAATTTTTATTCTTCTAATTAAATAACCTAATAAACCACCTAATAATCTTTCAATAAGTTTCATAGCCATGAATATGTTTTTATATTATACCAATAAAACTATGGGATTCAAACCTGTTACTGATCCTCATTGCTGTTTTGTATGGAGGATTTTATAAAGTTGCATTTTTCATACTAACATTTTCTTAGAACGCTAATATTCTTAAAACTTGATGCATTGGCATCAACATATTGATGTTAAGTGAAAAAAATAAGTATCGACTAAGTTGCAACAATTTAAGGCTCCTATAGCCCTCAAGAGCCACCCTTATACACTAAGTACCATTAATATATCAAAAATCCACATGTACAGATTGAAGCCAAGGTTCTATAGTTTATTTACAAACTATAACCTTAGTAAAATATAGTACTTACTTCGTAGTAGTAGGCAAAAGAGTAAAAAGTTGCCACTTAAGGCACTTTTGCCTACTACTACTACAACGAACTGTATTTTACTAGGAAAGTAATAGTACTTTCCTCACTTACTTCCTCAACAAAACGCGCGATTTCCACGACGAACAGAACGGTCGTATATCAGAGATTGAAGACTGAATCCCGAGACTGGTTATGTCTCGGTTGAAAGATATAAAGCAGTTTTAAAATACCTCAACCGAAATATTATACACATTTTATGTTCCCGAAAATACGATTTTCTTAAAATTAAGCTTTAATATGACGTCATAAGATACCATATTTTATAGCAAATATATTAGCAACTATCACTTTTATAAAGATTCCGTCACGTTGATGAATTATTATTGTTGTATTAATTAAATGTACGTGTTAATATTTTTTACAACTTTTTTAATGAGTATTTTCTGTCAAAAGTAATAGAAAATACTAATTATTAAAAAATAAAAATGTATGTATCTGAAAAGTGTTCTTGAAAGACATAATTGGTTTTCTGGTGGTGAGGGCTTTTCAAAATGACATCATTCATCATGAAATAACCAGGAATTGAACCCACCAAATATGAAAAAAAAAAATACGATTATTTTTTCTTAAATAACACAGCATCTTAAGACCATGCAATTTAATAATTACCGTATTGTATCAATTTGTATGGTATCTTATGCGATTTCTAAAAAAATCTTTGAATGCAGGTCGATTTATTTTTAAAAACAAAATGAAGTCTTCTTTCAGTAAAATGTTACTATCTTCAATATTCAAGGTACTTTCCCTCCGTGTGGCAAAGTTTTGGGACACCCTGTAGAATGTTGGCCATTTGAGTAGGGAGGGTGATGACAATAAATGTAACCTACATTGATATTGTGTAATTTTATCCAGGTTGTAAAACAATTTATTTTAACGAACTTAATATATTTTTACGATATGTATTTCACACGGAGATCGCGAAACGAAACACCCCAATAACAACCCCGAATTTAGTAAAATGGCAGTGCCAAAAGCACAACCATATTATACGCTAATCCTGTGCTTCACAAGTTTCCCCAACTTGAACAAGAAGGGTTCAAGGTCCAATGATCCTTATTTAGTTTGATAGCCATATTAAATGTTTGTTTGTTTGTTCTATTTATTGTAAAGCGGTCATTTTTGACTTATATTTTCAGTTCTAGAAACATTTCCAGTAAAAGTAGGTTCTAGATCTAGATACATAAATGACGGCTTGTGTGGTCTTAGTAAATGAAGATGTCTGCCGTCATTTTTAACCCCCCGACGCCGACATTTTTTAAGGGGTGTTATATGTTTAACGTGTCTGTGTATTTGTCTGTGGTATCGTAGCTCCTAAACGGATGAACCGATTTTCGTTTAGTTTTTTTGTGTCATAGATAATTTTATCCCGAGTGTTCTTAGCCATGTTTTATGAAAATCTGTTTAGCCGTTTGAAGGTCATCAGCTCTTTTCTAGTTGATGAGGGCAGATCTCCTCATAGTTGATGACGGGATCTAACTCAATGTGAAGTATATCAAAAAAAAAAAAAAAAAAAGGTAACCATGACCTGATCAGCCGTTTGAAGATCATCAGCTCTTTAATACCTTCCATATATATCCTATCGATTCGAAATTTGGTACCGTGTTACTTCAATATGATAAGGTAACCATGACCTGATCAGCCGTTTGTCGGGGCGTTTTTAAATATTTGTTATTATAACAATGGTAGGTAGTTGATATTATTTTTATTGCTTGCCATTTATTTAGCTTTTTTGGAATATTTCGAAAACAGAAAATTCCGACAAATTATTCACAATTTAGTTCAATAAAAACCCTTTTACGAACTGAAACACGTGATTTATTGGGTATAGGTATATACATAATGACAAATGAAAATATGCCAAAACATCAGGAATTAAAAAGAACAAACTAAATAGTCTAAAAGCATAAAAACAAAATACACGTAATCTAAGACTAAGCATCTAAGCTCAGCCGTTTTTTTGTGTGATTGAGTAACAATAAACATCCAAAACTAAGTAAGTATAACATGTCCCAAAATTCTTCATTCTAATTTTAACACACTGATGGTGTTAATTTTTTTCTCAAAATAAATACGTTATTATGCTGTATCCGTACGTATATTTACTTACCCTTGTGATCCTGTGGTTTACTGTGACAGAGGCCTTGACAAAGCGGGGTGGTATAATCCTTACACATTTATTACGACACAGTGCTACTTTTTCAAGCGGAGTTTACGACTCGCCAAAAACCTTTGCAATGTTTTTCCAGATATACGCCTCTGAAAAAGTAGTAAAAGTATTACGTCTTTTTGATTATCTTTCTTAGTGCTCACCTCAGTTGCTCACTTGTTGCATTGCATGCATGTGCTATGTGTTATTGTGACAAACATAAACATAATACATTCTTAGAAAAATTATAATATTTCTAAGGATGTATTATTTTTATTGTCACAATAACATCAAGACATTTGTTTAAAAAGTGAAAATGTGTACAATATATCAAGAATACCAGTTTTAGTCGTTATAATTATGAGAATATATTCTATATACTAACACATGCTTATGCATAGGCACATAATATTTGTAAATGGTGACATTCAGAGTCTAGTGCCGGTATTATGAGTTGAAATTACTTTGTCGAATTTTTTATAACCTTTAACCAGCGAACTAAAATCTATGGAATTGCTCTCAAAAAATGGCACCGGACGAAAATTACAACTAAATGGATGGTGCTAAAAATGCTGGCATCTAATTATGCAGAACAAAGCGTCTGATCACTGGCTGCTTATTAGCGACCATAATTTGTATACTCATATGCATAGATGTTTTCTATACTTATATATACAAAAAAATATGATACGTTATTTCTGTATATTTTTACTGTCTTCTTTGCGTCTTTTAAACCTTTTGACTACACATGACGTCATTTGTAAAGAACGCTAACGTTAATCACCGGGCGTGTGGCTGTCCGAACTAAAGCGGGTTGTAATTTTTCGGCCTCGTGGTGCCATTTTGCACTTACACTTCCACAGATTTTAGTTCGCTGCCTTTAACAATTCAAGGTTAAAATATTTGAGTTCGTTTGATGTCGCAGCCAAGCTACCATGTCGGTGTGTAACACGTAATGTGCATCTGACGCTGACAAGTTATTATTCAGTCAGAGTGACGGACGCGCTGCGGGGTGGGGACAGCGGAAAATTTGAAAACGTCTGACCCTAGTCAATTCAAGTTGATAGTGTTGTGATGAGTTATTATCCGAAATATTTTGGTAGAATTATATGTTTTGGTAAAAAAGTTGTTTGAACAAAAATTATTATTGATAAACTGTGCATTGTTCATGTAGGTAGGCTGTCTAATGAAAAAGCGCATTGCATTGTTTAGTTAGATATACCAAATTATTGGTCAACATAATTATGGAACATGGTAAGATTGGCAAGTCTGTTCCAGTGATGCTATATACAGGCAATTTTTTTAAATAACCTTATAATGCCGAATATGGTAAATAATGTACCCTATATCTACCATATTCGGCTTTATAAGGTTATTTAAAAAACTGGATACAACCCCGGAAACTGAGAAAAACCGCCACATAGCAAAGAAATTTTGTTTATGAATTTTTATGGAAACTGCAAAGTGACAACCGTAGAAGCAAATAAACTATTGTTTTCGATAATCGGCCCCAGCCAAATACAATTTGGTTTTAGGGTTGCCACTATGCAGGATTTTTTTTTTTTCTAAAATTATAGGTGAATAGTCAAGGGAAGAATGATTAATTAATTATAGTCAAATGAACTGTCGAGTTACAAATGCAACTGATAACATCAGTAGCAGTGAAAGCGAACTCGGGAAGTAATTAAACCAATATAAGTAACTGTGCCCCGCCTTGGTGTCTCATGGAACATATTAATTTATCACTACTGCCACCTACATAACTGCTACCTGTAGTATTATTATCTGAAGGCGGTTCCCTGACTGAAAGTGGCGCCATTAGAGGTTTTTATTTAATAAGTTGTTAATAGAAAAAGATTTTAATAAAACTTCTCGTGGAATTTTTAGGGCCCATGCTTGGTCTAGTATTTTTATATGGTTTCACTACATTCCCTCGCAGTCGTTTGTAGAAGCAGATAGCAAAATGTGTCTAAAACGGCCACTTTTAGCAGTTTTACTATATCTACTTCTATCAGTGACTACGAGGGAATAATAATGATACCGTCTAAAAGACTATATGTATAGGCTCTAAAAAATCCACGAGAAGATTTATAGTTGTGTATTTGAAGTACAAGCCACTTCCGGTCAGGAAAGAGCCTCGCATTTTGAACCTCAGATAGGCTGTTTCACCCACACTTTTGAACTTTTTTTTAATGATAATAAATGACTTGATTTATTTTTGGTGAATGTTTTCAATACATCTTCAATAGAATAGTATTATGGATATTATACATACATTGTTATTGTTGAAAACTTTTATTTATAATTGTAGAAAACTACCTAGTTCAAAATTATTATTTTTTGAGGTTATTTCACCAAGTAAATCCAAAGTATGTTTATATAAATAAATATAAGTAAGTACGTGAAATATTTGTGATAGTATTCTTTGTCGATGTATTGAAAACATTCAACAAAAATCAATCAAGTAATTTATTATCGATAAAAAAGTCTAGTGTAAGTAAGACACCTATATTTGCTAGAAATTGTGAAAACAACTGCAGGCTTAATTTTGAAATGAATCTCGATCGAACGACATTGGATTTGTAAATATAAACGTTTCATTTTGACTTGCGTCACCATCGTGGTATTGATCGAGTCATTTACAAATATTGTTCGGTCATTGAGTGAAATGTTTGCGATATAGGAATTAAAAATTAAACGCCTAGTTCGTTAAAAGGCAATCTCGAATTCAAGAGAATGGTTTTTGTCAACCTTGGAATTCGACATGGATTGTGATTGTATTATGGATTCAAGAGGCGACAGAAAGTTATATTCTAGGTACCTAGGTAGTTATCCTTTCGTTTCTTCGATCATCTTGATCGAATCTTCTAATGATAAAATGGATTCAAATCAAAATAAAGAATAGTTGGTTTTCTTTATAAAATAACTTGCTATTATGACAAAAAATAAAATAGAAGATTGTTAATTATTAAGAAAAGTACATAAGTATAATTATGATTAATTTATAGTGATCATAAGTAGATATTACTTTTAGGTATCACTATGCTAAACTTATTATATAAGTGGCTTGAAGAAATGGTTTTTAGTATCCGATGAAAATCGTAAATCGACATTCTCGACGTTCAAATAACAACTTTTTTCTAAAGAAATTGAATTCATGCGTCTTACTTTTATTCGTGTAATAACAGAAATTAAATAAATAACAGAATGTGTAATAACAGAAACAGAAATTCTAAATTGTCTTTTTTACTAAAATTGTCATTTTAGTCAAGACAATTTAGAATCTTGAAACATTTTTGTTGTCAGAGTTACCTATAGGTATAGGTACTTACAATATTTAGTAATAAGCTTAAGTGACAATAGTTACACTACTTATTTAGAATTGTAAACAAAATCATGAGTTGTACTTATGTATACCACATAAACTCTATTTATGCTTTTGCCATTAAAATTTATTGACGTCATAGCTGAGTTACTGCCATAATAAATTTATGGCAGTAACTTAGCTCAACATATTAATAACAACTCAGTATAATTTGTAACTCAAATCAGTTAAATCGGTCTTATTTCGCATCCACCATTCATGTCTGCAACTTCTGTTTATATAGTTACCTATGCTATGCAACTATTTAAGTTGTGTTTACGAATTGCAACTGAATGGCTATTCGTTAGGAACGATATCAATGGGTTTGTTAGTGTTTCATTTACGTACCTACCTGTTCACTTTTATTTTATTACAAGAGCGTACAGCATAAATACAGCTTTTACAAAAAAGATTCGATACACCGCTGAATCCAGTCGAAACATCGTTAGCGATTCGGTATTCTCGGTAAGTTTTGTGTTTTTCTAACGCAGAGCAAACACTACAAATATTTTGATAAAATTTAATGAAAAGAAACGTTCACTTATAGTACTTGTACTTGTATCTGTGGTGTGGTAAGACTAATACAATAGTTGAGTGTAAAATGTTATAATAGATCTCTGTACGAACGAAACCCGATTAGACGTATATATTTTTTATTTAGTACTTAATCCAAAACTATATATTTTTTATTTAGTAATCCAAACCTAGTGGAATTGTTGTGGCCGCCAAAATTTAAAACATTCGTATTCCTGAAAAGATGCTACAGCAAAGTTTCTCGAGACATATTGCTAATCTCTTCCACAGGCGTTAGCTGCTTGTAACATGTCATGTCTCTGTTTTTTCATCCTCATCAATTTAACTAGCTTTACAAATTATTTTGCAAATTACTAATAACTAACTAGCATTCGCTCGTGACTTAGCCTGCGTGGATAATTATGATTCTATACCTACCTCGGGAACAGTTTTGTTTTTTTTGGATGAAAGTTCGCAGTGATATGCACATCCTTTCTGCCCTCTTCAAAATTTCAAGGATCCCAAATCACCTAAGTACCTCGTTTCTCGGTTCCAGATGCTTCCTCCTCCCTCTCGCCCTAGGCGTGCTTTATCATACCTAAGATGCTGGAGTTACCTAAAAGCAACACCATTTTCCTCCGTAACTCCTTCTCTGTTAGAGCTGTACAGAGTGTACAGCTTTGGAATAAACTCCCGTTGAACATTCAGGATTGTCTTAACGTCAAGACCTTTAAATCCAAAGTTAAGTCACTTTCTAGCACAACTATCGTACACCGAGTCATAAATAATATTTATTATCTCATAATCACTTACATGTTTATTTATATGTATGTATTGAGTATGTATTTAATGTAGGTATATTTTATTTTATTTATATATGTATGTGTATTTTATATATTATAAATATGAATTAGTATAGGTTTTTTTTATTATTATCTTATTATTTAATTATTATTTTTTATAGGTATGTCATGTACTTTATGTGCCCGCTTACTGTAAATCTCTGACACCTCTTAGGTTGGTTGGAAGAGATCTCTTAAGAGATAAGTCCACCTTTGCTCACAATTATTATTATGAATTATGTAACAATTATTATTAGTGCAATAAAGAATATATAAAAGTTACCTTATTGTACGCATGACAACGTATGCAAAAATGTACCAAACAAACTTTCGCATTTATTATTTAAAATAAAATATTTACTAATTAAATCAAACTGAAAGTCATTGGTGGGCCAAATGCATTAAGTAAGACCGTATAGAATCAGAGGGCCGCAAAACCTAGCTTTAAAGAAAAATAAAACTCATTGCATGGGTTAAGTTTTTGAATTTAAATAATGATTGAGTAACGCTTGCGGGCCGCATCAGGAGGTTGTTCGTTGTTCCTAAAATTGGATTGGGCTGCAGGCAAACTTGTAGTGGGAGAGGGCCACACATGTTGCGACAAAGTTGATCATGATATTATTGAGTGTGAAAAGGCACCCATTTGTTCCTATGTATTGGATATTTATAATGGGTTTTATTAAGGTACATAATTATAAGACCTGTTATTTGGTCACAATGACATGTGGGTTGTCCATTTGAAATATTTATATAATTATATATCTGTATTGCATCTGTTAATCAGAATAAACCAATTACATGTTGACGGATTCGCAAACGAGACGTGTCTGATCTGCGCGATCATGGATTATATTGAGACATACAGTATGCCTGTTATTCTATCTAATATCGAATAACAGGGATAAGTACTGTACGTATCAGAACAAAGTGGATGTTTTTTCTTTGTTCTCTGTTATAGTTATATAACCCGTCAAATCTCATGTACCTACCTACCGCTCTTATTTTCCAGCCTCATCATCGACCAATATTTGGTCAATCACCAATGCAATGGGTATCCCTACTGCTAATTATATCGAATATCTTTAGATTATGATAAATAAAATAAGCATTTGATTCTAATCTAAGTATTTGGTGTCTGTCTGTATGATAAAAAATCAGGTGACGTTCAATATTAAGCTTCTACACGCTGAAATTTTAATCATTTGGTTCCCGCAGTGGGGTGGTTCCACTCAGGATTACAAGCAACTTTTACTATGGGACCAACCCTCTTAGCTCGAAAAAAAATCAGCTGTTCCATAGGTATTGCGCTTTTGTATGGAACAGCTGATTTTTTTTCGCGATATCAGGGGTTGGCCCCATAGTAAAAGTTGCTTGTTGCATGAGTGGAACCACCCCACTGCGGGAACCAAATGATTAAAGTTTCACGCTGTATATCAGTTTAAAGTGCATACGGCACGTGAAGGTAACACTTTATAATGAGTCTGTGTATAAGCATCAATGGATTTCGACGTAAACATCAATGGATTTTGACGTAAGCATCACTGAATTTCGATGTTAGTATTAATAATCAATTAAATTTAATAATTTTTGCAGTTTGGTTAAGAAATGAGATGTTTATTACTTACATAAAAATATCGTCGGATTTTCATCACAGCTCGCAACTGAAACTTCGGTTCAAGAAAAAAATACTTAGAAATAATGAGAAAATATTAAGAGGCCGTACAACGTCAAGTACCTACCTACACATAATTGAGTAGGTTACTTGATTTGTCGGTCCCAAAAAATATGTAGATAGTAGTAGTATAGTAGTTATTTATGTGATTGACAGAAACATGATAGCAATTTTTTTTCTCGATATAAAGCTTTTTCAAATCTGTGGCAACCATTAATAAACCTATAATTTTGAAACTTAAGTATAATAAAAAAACCTTAGCTAGCTCCATGGTTCCCATGGTACCCAGGTTCTGGGCCAGGAGGGAGGCAAATCTTGTAAATCAAATATATTGTATGGCAAATAAGAACTTTTATTGGTAGCAATTTGATAGTTAGTTGGAGGTAAACAAAATCCAGGAGGGCAGCTGCCCCTCCCTGTCCCCCCCTCGGTACGCCCATGGCTAGCTCTCTAGTTTCATGATTGATAGCCAAACTACGAGTTGGTACCTGTTTCCAAAATAGGAAATAGGGTATCAACTAAAACGACAAAGTTTTCAATAATTTCGACTATGAAAATTTCTTTCAACGTTGTACCCCCTAATTAGTCGCGTAGCTAGAGAAAAATTACCTTCGATAATACTAAAAGTTTTCGTTTTTGCCGAGTGTATAGATTATGTGCATTGTGAGCTATTTTTGAAAAGTTAGAAGTTTTATGCCGGTGCTTTAGGTATAGTTTAGGTATTTCGTAATATTTCGTTTAACTTCATATATATAGAATTAAAGTTTGAAATGTTGATTGTTTCGTAATAAGAACTATGTTATCATCATGTTGTGAAAAAATTAGAAAGTTAATATATGTGTAACTGCGTAAATCACAAAATCACTCTTTTGTGTTCGAATAAAATTTTAAAGTTTCTGAAATCTTATTTTAAGACTTTCAGTGGTTAGATATAGCTGTTGAACAAAGTTTAGAAAGTTAAGTGGTGTGCTCCTTTGATATTTTCATTTTTCCTTTATAACATACGGAATAATGAATTAAAAATTGATAAGATCGCTCTTACATGACCTTTTCAATGCACTTATATACTACACAAAAAATTAGAAACATAAATAATGTGGATTTTGTTTTATTACGGATAAATTATTGCGCGATTAATTATGCTTAAATATTAAATATAAAGTTCTATGAACTTATTACTTGGTTAATTAAATTTTCTAAAATGTTGTAGGTATAACGGTTTTTTAAAAGTCTCATTTAGGCCGGCCACACACAGACGTAATCACGTAACGGAATTCCGAACGGAATTTCGATAATGTATGAAGATTCCGTACGGAAAAATCACGCATGTGTGTGGTAGTCCATTGATTTGTATGGATTAGCTGCGTTCGGAATCACGTACGTACGGAATTCCGTAACGTGATTCCGTCTGTGTGTGGCCGGCCTTTAACATGAGAACAATTGAACAGCTAACATTAACAAATGAATGTCGGCTCAGGTACTTCGGTTTTAACATAATAATTAAATATACTTAATGTTATATTATGTTGATCGCTTAATGAATCTATTTTTATGAAAATTCAATAGGTTTTAACTTTTTACAGTAAAATATGACTGAATCAGTTAGTAAAATATCTGGATTTTTTGTAAAAAACCATAATAAGTATGTACCTACCTAGTTACACTACATAAGTATTCAATAAAGCAAGAATAGGGATAATTAAATAGGTAAGTAATTTTTTTTCTGAATGAGTATGAGTATTCTTCTTGTTAGGTAGGTAACTCTTAGACAGTCAACTTATCTGAGAAAACAATGAAAAACAAGACGGCATAATGTGATCTCAGGTAGGTAGTTACTTTATTATTTTCTTACAGAAACATCAGTTCATTGTAATGATAACGTTGTGTGTCACGGGTTGTTAGCACGACCTGCAAATTTGTTCAGCTAAACGGATATTACCCTTGACGATGTCTTCCGAGAAACAAAAAAATAATTACCATTTATAAATTATGTAGGTACTCCAATGATTAAGACAGACTGCTAACTGAAGCTTCAGCAACAAAAAATTTTATTATTTTCAGAATAAAAAAAGTAATTGAAGGAAGATAAATGAAAATTGAGTAATAATAGTCACTGATAACTTGACTGTGGCTAAGAGAATCGTATAAAAATATATGTCGGGTTTTATTTTCTATGTGATACCAACAACAAAATTAGATTTTTCTGCCTTTTAACGCATTCGACTTGCGATTACAGCGGCTAAGCAACAATCTCTAGGGTCAGTCATCCAATGGGTGACCAAAACTTTATTTGCCGTTCGCCCCATTGCAATTTAACGACCTCCGTGTTCGAGTGGTTTGCACGCCGGTTTTCAAGGCGTCACCATCTTTTGAGGTCCCGGGTTCGCTCCCCGGCTGTGTCAATGTAGAAAATGAAATTTTCTATATTGGCTCAGGTCTGGGTGTTTGTGATACCACCGTTGTCTCTGATTTCCACAACACAAGTGCTTTAGCTACTTACTTTGGAGTTGGAGGCGTTGGAGCAATGTATGTGATGTTGTCAAATATTTATTATTTATTTATTTTAATTGCAGTCACCAACACCCACTGCTCTTTATCTTTTTATAAGGAAGGTCTTCGCCATAGCAGTGGAGTCATTTAAATTGCTGATATCGAAGATGAACCCCGGAATATTTTAGCAGGGTTCAAATATTTTTTTTTAGAACAGTTAATTTTATTTTCGTGATTTCAGGGTTGCTTTGATCTACAAAATTGGTCTTAATAACAATCCTTATTATTGTTTTCGGAGAGGCCTATGTTCAGCAGTGGACGATGATAGGCTGATGATGATGATGATGATTATTGTTTTTCAGATTTCGTGTAGGTAAATCAAAAATAACGCTCTCACATTTAGATGAAGACATACAAAAATTACTTAAGTTTAATTATTATACTTTATAGACGTATGTAAAGCCACAACAGTCTACGAAGTATCTGTATACTTACGGATGTTAATAGCCAGCTGTGCTAACATTATTTATGTAGTTCCCAATACGATGAATAGCCAAAAAGGCAGCACTGCTACTGCTCAGACAATTTATGAGGTGGAGCACAAATAGAGTTTTTGCTTTACGACTATACATCATTTGCAATCGTTTTTCAGGAGCCTTTAGTCGTGATAGGATTATGTTAATAAATAGTTGCAATAGACACGTACGGATGAAACAAGTGGCAGTTAGCAATTCATTTTCTCCAGCCATCCATGTACAATGAATACATAATTGGAACTAATTTATTATTGTATGCACGACCTTCATCTGCTACGATTCTCTAGCTCACTAAATAAAAACTTAAACCATGAATATGAATGAAAAGGACAGAACATTTTTCAAAATAATATTGTGGTTTTTTAAAATGAGTACAAAGTAATAAACTCTAATTTTTATTTGTAGCTTTTCCTTAACAATAAATAAATTACTTAACTTAGGACCAGTTTCATAATTCTGGATATCCAATTTTTAATAAATAATTTCACAGAAATTCTTTTAACCGAAAAAAGATGGTCTAGAATTTATGAAACCGCCAGCGGTAAACCGTACTTTTTCCTGCAGCGTCTTAAGGAAAGGAAATCATGGTAATCCCATCGATAAGGACAAATAAATATTTTACCAGACTAATTTTAGTTACCTATTTATAAACTAATATCACAGAACCATTTTAATATAAGGAAAATGGCTAACGGGAGCAGGCCGCTGTGGGTCCGGGACGCCGCCGCTGCACCCATACCGTACAGGCGCTCGTTCACATAGTACAGTATTCTTTCACAATCTATTTTGTAATTCGTGGTGCCTTCTCTAGTGTATATGATGAGACGACAGTCCGCACTCTTAGTCACATACAGGCGCATACGCGTCGCCGGGTCCAGGACCGTTGTCAGCTTCCAATCCTTAAGTTTCGGATTGATCACTTTCGGAACGATGTCCTCTTGCGGGCGCGCGTCCTCGCTCCATAAACTTACATCCACATTATCTTCCGTCATCTTTTTCGAATTGTAATCATGGATGTAGTTCTTAAGGAAAGCGTGGGCGATGTAGCACCACAACGTCACAGTTTCCGTGAGTTCCACATCTTCGATTCGGAGCCAGCACTGTTCGGAACGGTCGTTCCGATTCGGTAATTCCAATGGAATTGGGAACGAGCAAGGTTTCGTCTCCGCACCACTCCCTTCACTATGATACACTTTGCTGAATAATAAAGTAGTGATCAGCACACCAGGTAACATTTTAAATGTGGCGCTTAGGCGGCGGCATGATTAGAACTAACCGAATGTCGCGGCGGTCTATCTCTTTTGCGACAAAAAGTGACGAAGTACGGCGAGGTTGCCTCACGACTGTTGATTACAGGTTGTAATGATTATAAGATTGCAATTTTACAGCTCATTGTTGTACGACATTTCCACGTGATCGTGGCTGCGGTTTTTTGTTAGCACTAAGTACTACTTTTTACCTCTGTCATTGGTATGTTCTACTACACGTTTCTTTCAGAACCTGTAATTCATAGTTCCTTATAGTGATGACACTGAAAGCGGAAATCAGCTCTTTAGAGGCATCTTATAGTTAGCTATTTTTTATATTTCTAATTTATTAATATTTCTATTCTTAATTTAGGATTTAATACTTCTAATTCACAAATTCAGGCAATAAGTAATATAGGCAATATTGACTTATACTTTACTCATCGTTGAAATTTTTTAGGACAAGCTTGTGCAGGCAGACCCAAGATTTAAAAGGAATAAAAAGAAATTCAAGTGAGAGTTATTTCAGAATTTTTATTTCATAAATCACTTGACTTGGTCCTAGGGATATTTGATTTGAACTCGAAAATCCCCGGGGGACCATAGTATCCTGTGTGTTAATTCAGGTTTTAAACTTTGGAGTGTCAAATTTCATCCTTTTTTCATTCACAAACATTCAAACATCTCAACTCTTATTTGTAATATTAGTGCTATTAAGGATATTTCTACATGAAAAACATAAAACATATTGTTAAGTATGCTTAGTGTTTAGTAGCGTTTAACGCCTTTTGTTTTCTTTACTGTTAGTTATTTCATTGTCGGATTGCTATCAACTTTTCAACGTGTACTCGACTAAATGCAAAAATAAATTCTTTTAAAAGCACCTCTTTTACAAAATAATTAATTATAACTTTAGTTTTTATTTAGCATAGATTTATACTGAATGGTTAGTGTTGTACACAGCAATCAATTGTGCGGACATCGACAAAATAAAAATAAACTTTTTTATGCCCAGAGATAGTAGTAAGTAGTAACGTTAGTTCTATTGTATCTTTATTTATTTATTTGTTGTCTTAAGTCTATATTGAATACACTCGTACATAGGTGCTATATAAAATAGTGTATTACATACAAAGATATCTATCCAAATAATGTGGCGGGCACTGACTTTAATTATTATGATGGCGTAACCATTTTATTTGTCATAACTAATTGCCTGTGGCTAAGTTTGTCTTATCAACGTTCGTAGGTATTAATTTATTAGTCTCGGACTATTGAGACTAACAAAAATAAATACCATTATAACAATATTAAATAATATACTATAAATTAAAAAATTAAAAAACCCGCCTGCATAAAAAGACAAGTCGACTGAAAAGATGGAAACAAGATTAAATAAATATTAAAGGCAATATGTCATAATAACATGCAGTCGGAGGCATGCTTAAAGAAAGTGACATTATGAATGATTGAATTATATGCCTCCGAATGCATGTTATTATGACATATTGCCTTTAATATTTATTTAATCTTGTTTCCATCTTTTCAGTCGACTTGTCTTTTTATGCAGGCGGGTTTTTTAATTTTTTAATTTATTTTTTTATTTACTTATCTCTTTTTAGTTATTATATTTTACGGTCATGATATACCTTTTTGAAATCCTTATAATAAGCCCTTTAATTTGACACCCATATTGCAGTATTCTAAAAAAAATTTTTTTTTCACTACGTATAATACCACCGTACAGCCGCCATGTTGGTTTTTTTATAACGCCACCTTCTTAAGAACACTTGGGCTGAAAAGACAAATCTAACGATATCTTAATCATAGAAATCCGTTCAGCCGTTTGAAAGATATGAGGTAATAAAGAATATTACATACAAACATACATACATACATACAAACATACTTACAAGATACGCGCGAAAAACATAACCCGCAGTCGGGTAAAAATACGACTCGCACCAGATCAATACTCAGACGGGAATCGAACCCGCGACCTTTGGATATCCGGTCCAATGCTCTGACCGCTGAGCTACCGAGTCACTAAAATAAAATCCATTATTGCCAAAAGTGGCCACTTCGAGCTAAAATGATGGATTTTTAAACTTACAGAATGAATGAAAACTGTTGAAGAGTTATTCAAAAAGCATTAGAGACAAATTTAAGAGATTACATGAGCTTTTTTTAAATATTGACTTGGTTTACGAGTAATAAAAATAAATTTAGTGTCGGCGCTAGTTTCACTACCTACAATAAACGGACAATAATTGTCTTACTCATACATATTTCATAAGTAGAATTTCTTCATTACATTTTTACATTTGAAGGGCACAAGGCTAGAATGATGAGGGCCCAAACATTCAGTTTTTTTTATTTTTATTGTCTATGTGTCTTTATATTCCACGAGCTTTATCCTTTTTCACTTCTCATGCTCGTAAAGTTCGTCGTTATGTTGGGTATAGGCTGCATAAAATCGCTTTTCATGCTCTAGAGCATAAAGTAAAATCTTCGTCTAAGTTCGGCTCTAAGACAAAGGTTGTCAGGTAAACAGCCACACATGCAATTAAACTTCGTTAAATAAACTTGTTATTTTCCTCATTTTTAATCATAATCCATATTATAATAACTAACTACATTTTTTTTTCAATTTTTTGAAAATGGTATCAATTGAAAAGCCTTAATTAAAAAAATCCATTTTTGAATATGGGTATCAAATGAAAGGACTTGGTAATGGTGAGCACATTCCAAAATTATATAATTTGTCACTAAAATTTAAAAAACAATTTTTTTTTGTCAATTTTTGAATATGGGTATCAAATGAAAGGCCTTGATGAGCACATTCCAAAATTATATAATTTGTCACTAAAATTTAAGAAAAATTTTTTTTTTTGAAATTTTTGAATATGGGTATCAAATGAAAGGCCTTGGTGAGCACATTCCAAAATTATATAATTTGTCACTAAAATTTAAGAAAATTTTTTTTTTTTGAAATTTTTGAATATGGGTATCAAATGAAAGGCCTTGATGAGCACATTCCAAAATTATATAATTTGTCACTAAAATTTAAGAAAAAAATTTTTTTTTTGAAATTTTTGAATATGGGTATCAAATGAAAGGCCTTGGTGAGCACATTCCAAAATTATATAATTTGTCACTAAAATTTAAGAAAAACATTTTTTTTTTGAAATTTTTGAATATGGGTATCAAATGAAAGGCTTTGGTGAGCACATTCCAAAATTATATAATTTGTCACTAAAATTTTAAAAAAGTTTTTTTTTTTTCATTTTTTGTTTAATTTCCTCACAATCGAAGTGAAAAGCAGAGTGTATAACTCGTACATAAAACCCATTTTACCCTCGACTTGACTATCCACCCTCGCCTGCGGCTCGGGTGGATATATAAACGTCTCGGGTAAAATGATGCGTTTTATGCACTTGTTGTACAATCTACTATTGTCAAACAACCAAATGAAAGTCACGAGTTTTTTGAAAAGACACTGCTAAAATGCTGAGATTTTCCATTTTCTACATTTTCAATTCAGCTAAGCTCAAAACATCATTCCAGCCTTACCCTTCATTTAAGCCTTTTATTTTGAAATTACAGTTTTTATTAGTGCAATTAAATGTTAAAGATCGTAATCGTTTATAAACTATTAATAAGTAGGTATCTAAAATAAAAAGCTACTTATACTACAGACTAAACTTGTGTTTTTGTAAGATAACACGGTGTTGTTTACTTAACAAAACCGCATTGATAACAATTAATTAAATGGTATTCCATGAACATGTTGACGCAATTGGGTCCAGTGTGTGTGTACCGAATTCTATAAATAACATCACTTGCCTCCCGACGTACACAGTGGCGAAGTGTACGCAACGCGAATTAGTGCTCGTAAGAGATGGAAAAAAGAAAATTTCTGTTTGGCCTGTTATTTTTCATTCTTGTGGTAAATACTGAATGTGGAAGAGGAGGAGGTCGGAGCAGTTCTGGTGGCAGATCTAGCTCCAGTGGAGGATGGAGCTCACGCAGCTCCAGTGGAAGTTCACATAGTTATAGTAAACCTTCGTCGTCGTGGTCGTGGGGGAGCTCGAGTGGTCACAGCTACCCATCATCGTCCTCGGGACTTTCTGGTTCTGGTCATAGCTACTCATCATCATCAGGATCGAGTCACGGTTATCCGTCTTCATCGTCTGGGTTATCCGGCTCGAATTCATGGAAACCTAGTTACACATCGAATTCTGGATCATCTGGATCAAGTTTCGGCTACCCTGCATCTACCGGTTTGTCGGGTGGATCATCCTGGTATGGATCAGGAAAAAGTAGCTATCCATCCTCATCGACAGGTCTATCCGGGTCGGGATCGGGAAAAAGTAGTTACCCGTCTTCATCGTCTGGGTTATCCGGCTCGAATTCATGGAAACCTAGTTACACATCGAATTCTGGATCCTCTAGCTCAAGTTTCGGCTACCCCGCATCTACCGGTTTGTCGGGTTCGGGATCATCCTGGTATGGATCAGGAAAAAGCAGTTATCCATCTTCATCGACAGGTCTATCCGGGTCGGGATCGGGAAAAAGTAGTTACCCGTCATCATCATCTGGACTATCGGGCTCGAATTCATGGAACTCTAAATATCCCTCACAATCAAGTTCCTCTGGATCAAGTATTGGCTACCCAGCATCAACCGGTGTGTCGGGTGGATCATCCTGGTATGGATCTGGAAAAAGCAGTTATCCATCCTCATCGACAGGCCTATCCGGGTCAGGATCAGGAAAAACTAGTTACTCATCTTCATCTACTGGGGTATCTGGAAACAACAACAAATATCCCTCATCATGGTCTGGATCAGGAAGGAACCATTATACACCGTCATCAACAGGTCAATCTTACCAAAAGAGTTATTATACGCCAACGTATTATTCAGCACCACAACATGTTTATGTCACCGAATACAGAAATTCAGGAAGCCGTTATGGTGACTTGTTAACTGGACTTACTTTGTATAATTTAGGTCGCTCGCACAATAATCATCATGACCATTATTATAATGATGATTTTTATAATAGAAGATATTCCTCCAGCAACAGTTACAACAATAATAATTATAATACATACAGCAAGCCACAAGAAACAGCCATATGTAGACTGAAAATTAAAGATCGCGACTCGCTCGAAACATTAAAAATACCATGTGAGATTGTTTCAACTTTTACAGAAGGCAGCATGAAAGTATCAAAGGAGAAGATAGTAAGCACAACAGTCTGTGTCACTAAGACCACAATTGTAAACAGCACATTGCCATCGTCGAATGTTGTGGTAGGTCCGAATACTACTCTGTCCACAAACAGCTCCAAAAATATGCTCAATAGTACTCAATCTACTGAAATGCCTCTGTTAGTGCAACCATTAAAAAATAATGTAACAAATACTACATCTCTTGAAAGTAATACAGAATCTGTGCCAAAGTTAACAAGTGCTGCTGAAAAAATTGTGAATACAACTTCCAATGAGAATAACATTTTAGTAAATTCAACAATTGTTAGCAATGTGAAACCTAGTATTACTAATAATGTTTCAATAACGAATTCAACAACAGATAAAACTCAAGTAACATCGAAGGTTGTAAATGTTACTACTTGTGCCACGACATATAATACAACTGATCCATTGAAAGATAAAGGCCGACCCGTTGATCCTTCAGGGAAGGAATGTATTGTAGAGATTCTAACAAGGGAGTCCTTATTCAGTAATAAGATCGATTGTAGTACATTGATGAACTATGCTAAAATGCCGGAACCAAAGAAAGAGGGGAGCAGTTTATTGCCTTCCAGAGACAAACTCAAGTCTTGGTTGACAAATCCTCCATGGTGGATGCCTGCGTTTATAGCAGTTTAAATGAGATGCGTATCAATAATAACTAATCTAGATTGGACGAGAAAATACCTCACAGTTAAATATGACTAGATAAATTCTTGTTTAATAAAAAATAACTAATATTAATTTAAGGCATTAGATTGCCTGCCATTGTTTATCCTTATTATTATATTTTTGGGTATGTATTATTCATGTACTTATATTTCCTGTTACATATTTTGGTCTATGATATTGGTATGTAATTGATTAATATTGAATTCCGCAAAAATGATTTTATTTGTATTAAAGTTTTTAATTGATAACACATTTATTAGAAATGTTGTTAAACGACAAATCAGTTTTTGTATGCGATGCTAGTTGTTATGAAAAAAGTTTAAAACCAAACATGTGTTTGATCATTGGAACTACGCACCTAATAATATCATCAATCATCATCAATTTTATAAGTTTGTATTATCATCTCGTTTTTCATTGAGTTGATTAAAGGTCGTTTACACCAATTTTTTTTTGTTATAACCGACCCTTAATTAACTCAAATATGTGTTTGGAATTATTTTTTTTAGTTTATTTATATAAGGTAGAAAACTAAATATAATCTATTAGATTCTATAAAATAAAAAGCTTATTCTTTACATTGTCGACTTTTTATTATTTTTTTGGTGCCATTTTATCCAACATGCGAACTAGAGAATTAAAAAGATTGTAAAACCAAACGCAAATTTTAAACACTACTATCAATATGTTTTAAGTTTGCCTTTAATATTGACAATGATTATAATATGACGGTCATGATATCCTTATTTGAAATCTTAATAATAATTTGCCTTTTAACTTGATATCCATATTGCAGTATTATAAAAAAAATAAATCGGAAGTTAATGCCTTTGCCTAAACGTAAACGAAAACAGGCACTAATTGTTACTTATTAAACAGGCCCGCTTGATAACAATTAATTTAGATGGGTCCCTTCCCTGTATGCTTGTACCATATTCTATAAATAACATCACTCGGACTCGGATCCCTCGCACTCAGTGTCGAAGTGAGCGCAACGCGAATTAGTGCTCGTACGAAATGGCCAATCGGAAATTTGTATTTGGCCTGTTAGTTTTGATACTTTTTGTGAATTTAATCGAATGTAAAGGAGGAGGAAGAGGAGGTGGAGGAAGAGGAGGAGGTCGTAGCTCTGGAGGCAGATCCAGGGGAGGATCCCACAGTTCTCATGGTAGTTCACATAGCAAGTCTTCGTCATCGTGGTGGTCGGGGTGGTGGGGAAGTTCGAGTGGGTCGAGCGCGAGCTCTAGTAGTCATAGCTATCCATCATCGTCAACAGGACTTTCTGGTGCCGGTCACGGCTCGTCATCATCAAGTTCAAGTCACAGTTACCCCTCATCATCTTCAGGACTATCCGGATCGGGATCGGGAAAAAGTAGTTATCCATATTCATCTACTGGGTTATCAGGAAGAAATCATCATACTGCGACAGGTCAATGGGACAACCGTTATTATACGCCAACGTATTATTCAGCGCCACAACATGTTTATGTCACCGAGTACAGGAACTCGGGAAGCAGTTATGGTGACTTGTTGACTGGACTAACTTTGTATAATTTAGGGCGCTCACACAGTCATTATCATGAAAATTATTATAATGATGATTTTTATAATAGAAGATATTCCTCTAGTAACAATAACTATAATACATACAGCAAGCCGCAAGAAACAGCCATATGTCGACTGAAAATCAAAGATCGTGACTCGGTTGAGACATTAAAAATACCATGTGAGATAGTTTCAACGTTTACTGAAGACAGCAAAAAAGTATCAAAAGAAAATACAACAACTACAAATACAACAGTATGTGTCTCAAAGAACACGGTTGTAAACAGCACATTGCCATCGCCGAATGTTGTGGTAGGTCCGAATACTACTCTATCAGCAAACGGCTCTAACAAAGTTCTCAATAATACTTTATCTCCTGAAGTGACTGTGTTAGTGCCACTAATTAAAAAATATATAACAAATATCACTTCTATCGCGAATAATACTGAATCAATGACAAATGTAACGAGCGCCTCTGAAAACATAGTGCATACATCTATCAATAGCAGTAGCATGCCAGATAATTCAAGAATTCTGACCAATAAGGATCCTGTTACTAATAATGATTCAGTATTGAATACAACAAGAAGTAAAACTCAAGAAGTAATACAAAAACAGACAGTTGTGTATGTTACTACCTGTACAACGACAGTAAATACGACGGATCCCTTGACCGTTAAAGGCCGGCCCGTTGACCCTTCAGGGAAGGAATGCATTGTGGAGATTCAAACAAGGGAGTCCTTGCTCAGTAACAAGATAGATTGCAGTACATTGATAAAGTATGCTAAAATGCCCGAACCACGGAAAGAGGGGAGTAGTTTGATGCCTTCCAGAGACAAACTCAAGTCTTGGTTGTCAAATCCTCCGTGGTGGATGTCTGCGTTTATAGCAGTTTAAATGATTCGGAATTTTAAAGAACTGTTTATGAGATTTAAGCATTCATATTTTTATACAATACTAATAATTAATGTAGGTATAGGCACTTGAAAAAATAACTTCTGGTGCGAGTCGTATTTTTTCTAGTACCTACCTATATTATTTAGTATCTATTAATTTAAAGAAGTGGTTCAGTCAATAAAGCATTATTGACCTCTTTGGATAAAAATTTGAGGTAACTTACTGTATAAAATAACGTATTTACTTCTTCCCATTGTTTATTCTTATCAGACCGGCGATGTACTCATCCACTAAATTGGTGGTTTATTAAATACCTTAATTGCTTTTAATTGTTTTAAACTCTTCAACGGCATGTCCAATAGAAATGTCACTCCGTCCAATATCAAGCTTTGTGTGTTTTGATTGACCGAGCGAGCGCGAAGCGTCTCTGCTTCAGCTTGGCCAAAAAATCTTTCGTATGTCCTTCCGAATTCCTTCCGAATTCCGGCTGTCCGTTTGTTCTCCTCTACGTCTCATTTCTCAACAGATACTCGTGAAATTTTGTAAGTAGGGAATTTTTCAGCCGTGCCAATATTTTGAAATTTTTCAAAATGGCGAAGATAATGTAAAAAAATTAGCCGTTTCGAAAAATGAGCAAAAATGTAACAAAATTTTTTTGTTAGCGTCGTAAAGCATATTTCGTTTTTAGGGTACCGTACCTCAAAAGAAAAAACGGAACCCTTATAACTCACTTTGCTGTCCGTCTGTCTGTTTGTCTGTCAAGTCAAGACCCTTTATCTCAGGAACGTGTGGAGGTATCGAGTTGAAATTAAATCCATATACTCAAGTCTACGGTCCCTTGAAGCTGTGCAAAAATAAAATTTTATATTTATACTTATTTATACATAATACTATACAAATACAGGGAAAAATCTGAAAACAATACATTTTGTAATGTCCGTTTATCTCGGGAACGCGTAAAGTTATCGAGTTGAAATTAAAATACATATTCAAGTTTACGTTTCTTCTTTGAAGCTGTGAAAAAAATCCAACTTCTAAGTTTACTTAAAAAGATACGGCCATTTATGCCGCAAGAAACTAATATTTCGACACTCTCAAGGGAATCAAAATTCATAGGGCACTTTCCGTTGACCTAGAACTATGAAAGGCAAGTAAAATCGTCTTTAACTACAAGTAGATACGGGGAAAAATCTGAAAACTATACATTTGTAATTAAATCATAAACTGTCTGCATGTCTGTCCATTGGTCTGTTAAAACCTTTTATCTCGGGAATACGTGGAGGTATCGAGTTGTAATTAAACTATATAATAGCTAATTAAACCCCTCCTTTATAGTAGGGGGAATGGATTTTAGGCATATCCCGTGCCTGGTGGATGAATTTTTTTGATAGTTGATTGAGTGTCGTTAAAACCGTAAAACGCTATAATATTGTGTTTCGGTCATAAAAAAAATACACCTACACAGGTGTATTTTTTTACTAAGCCTTATGTTACTTCTTAGTTTTTAGATAGGTTCAACTTTAAAGTACCTAAATACTTTTTCAACACACTTGCTCGTATAAAGTGAGCCCTAATACATCGCTTTTAGGGCCATAAACCGACCTATAACAAACGCGTGCAATAATATATAAAACACTAGTACGTAATAGAATTAACCTTACAAAGTTAAATTAGTACCTTACTGCAAGTTCTATGCGAGAAACAGAGCATTTCCAATTTAACCGGGTAATACAGTTATTTTTTTAGTATCAACAAAGAGGTTTTATGCTGCTGAAAATTCATATATATTTTTGGAATAAACAAATGTGTAAGTCCTTGATTAAGTCAAAAAAATATTTATTTTTATCAAATTATTCATAATTCACAATATTTTGTTATGAAATATTAAAATATTTGCATTTTATCACTTAAAATTATAATTTTGAAGTAGGCTGTAATGGCTGTATGCTCACTCACCCCTTTGTTCGCAAAATATTTTTGCGTTGGGCGTGTGAAAAAAACAAAAAAAAAACCTGCGCGCCTTTTCCTTTAATAATTATCATATTTTGTTTTGTCGTATATGTTGCTGAGTGGTAAATTACTTTGTTTTTTCCTCGCAAATGTGTTGAAAAACGTCGTATGAAGCTCGTGAGCTCTTGCTTATTGCACACTCGGCTGAGTTACACCCTCGACTGCGGCTCGGGCTGCAACCCACAGCCTTGTGCGCAATGAGCAACCTTAGCTAACTTGTCTCATAATGTACTATAACTAGCGACAATTAAGTCGCTATTGTATTATTTTCATCATATAATGTAACTAATTTGTTTTTCCAATCGAAACATTTTTAAAAACTGACATGCTTGCTTTACTGTTTGTCCTAGACAGGCAATCAGGCGTCCGTGAATATTTGCTAATTGGTAAGGTCATTCAATTCCAACAAACACAAATTGAGTGATAGCTCCAGCGAATATAATAATAGTACTGCTCTCAGGCAATCGTGAATTGCTATGTTGAGAAATAAATAATTTGATTGTTTAATTTGAATATTTAATTTTGATGGTTATTTTTCAATCATTATGATAGGATTAAACGAACTTACCTGAAGTGAAGTTCAATCCTGATTATATGAAGTACTTAGTCCGAGATATATTTACTATGTAGTATCGCTCTTTCACACTCTTGATACGCGAATTTCAAAGCTAAAAGCAGAAAAATCGCCACCTGGCAACACTTAATGTCAATGTCAATATTTCAGAGCCCCTAGCAACACAGCCAGGGAAAATTAATTTAATTACTACCTAAGAAAAATTAAATTAAGGGAGGGCGGGATGTTCTATCTCGGACTAAGTACTTCATATAATCAGGATTGAACTTCACTTCAGGTAAGTTCGTTTAATCCTATCATTATATTTGTACTTAGTCCGAGATATATTTACTATGTAGATGTTCAGAGTAGAACATAACACTTTTAATTACAAATGATTTATTTAATATTCAAACAGATAATTATGACAACTCCTTTCTTAAAATTTAAATTAAATCAAATTAAATTATTTAATAGTGCTTTAGCAAACAACACTTGGTTAAAATGTTCAGAGAAGAACATAACACTTTAAAATTACAAATGATTTATTGTTTCAAGATTCATAATCAAAACAGATACCTATGTATGTATGACGACTTCTGTCTTAAATATTTAAAATTAAATCAAATTAGATTATTTAATACCTTTCTAGCAAACAACACTTAGTAAGATGTTCAGAGAAGAACATAAAACTTTAATATTACAAATAATTTTATTTATTGGCTCAACATTCATAATCAAAACTACTTAGTTATTATGACTTATGCCAACTTCTGTCTTAAAAATTAAATGAAAGCAAATGAAATTATTCAATACGGCTCTAGCAAACAATGCTTGGTTAGGTTCATTCATGGTACGGCTCTTTTACAGTAGTTTGTTATAATGTGCTGCAAAGGCCGGCGACCTAGGAGACCAACCCACTGGTATAATAATAATGTCTACAGAGAGACCTTCCCTATGGATACATGGGGTCGCAGCACAGCATGGCACCACCGTCTGACATCTCTAGCTTCAGCCATCTACTGATGGACTGGTCAGACACACGATGGTGCGGTCTTTTGAAAATAATAAACAAATAATTGAATGAATTATCATTCCCCTGGTTATTTCCATATATTGTGTAAGCGTTTGAACGGGACATATTTCAGGTTGACAGTGAAATAAGTTAAGATTACTTGACGTTGACGTCTATCAGGAGCGAATGTTTTTAGAATATCTGTAAAAATTATTTCGACATCAGTAGCTATGTTAATTTAATCTCCCTATAATTTTTAATAGGGAGAATAATTTAATCCCTCAGGCCAGTACCAATACTAACAGCATAACAGACTTATTGGTGAGCTTTTCTAAGCTTAATTTATTCAATGGATACACATTGTACCAGATACAAACATATGATAGAACTTTAGAAGGGTCCTCCTACACACTGGCAATGGGTTTTTTTTTTTTTTTTTTAAGTCCCATAACTTTAGGGTATAATGAGAGACCATGAAATAGAATCGAATAGTGTAGGAAATATTTTTCAACTAAATATTCTTTACATTTATTATTTTTCATACAAAATAATTTAAAAAAAGTTAAGACTACCTATGCAAAACACTTTTATGTGAAATATGGCAACGTCACATTTCCTTGCCTCTAAATAGGCTAATCATCACATCATCAATGAAAATTTTAGTAGTAGTATTTGTCAATGAAAGCTAAACGTCATCTTTACGTTTGTGATCATTGATAATAGTAAAAAACTATATGTATGCAAAAATAAAGAATCGTCATAATGGTAATAACTTTTGAAGTAATTTAATTAAGATTGATAAAATCTACAAAACTGGGCATCTTTGGACCACATGTTCGAGCAGTTTTTTGATTATTTTGACCCATAGAATATAAAAGTTCCATAGAAGCTACTTCTGACCATAACACTACTGTCTGTTTAGATTTTTTGAACATCTTTTAAAAATAAATAAAAGTAAGTAATGCGTAAAAGAATAACTTTCAACCAATTAACAGTGAATGCCAGTATTCCACACAGGTGGATTCCTGTGCCAGGATATATTCTTACACATTTGAAGTTAACAAGAGATGCAAAAAAATATATATATATATATACATATAGGTATATAAATGTCAGACATTCCCAATTTTATAATTATAACGTTGAAGGTTTCAGTCGACAGTTACAGTTAATTACTTGGACTCATAATCAGCATTAGTATGTATATTGATTTTATGTATGATAAAAATCAATAATTTCAAGTCACACACCACTGCCAGATCTGTATTGCCAAACCATTTAATAAGGGATACTGATACTGAACTCCCCTAGTCTGTTGACTTAGAAGAATGCAGTGGTATTGCCTATTTCAAGAAGGATTTCACAATTTATTAGGTCTTGAGCAAAAACATTTTAATGTAAAAAATGTAGTTAATAATTCACAATAACTGATATGAGAGTCTAGTTCTTCATCAGACCAATGACCTCTTCTAGCACTCTGGCCGTTGCAAAATGCGCCCCAACCAGTGACCGACTCCCAAAAGATTTCCAATTTAAAATCATTTTGCTTTATCTTACTATTATAGCAGAAGTAATATTTCTTTTTCACCATAGTGAATCCCATTTACCTTTTTTAAGTGCTTCAATAAGCACTTTAATGTAATGCAATCATTACTATCATAGTTGCCTCCGGAGGCTTCTAACCTCCAGAACTAAATTTTCTAATAGTTATACAAATTCTCTAATTTTACAGCTATCTCTCTTTTAGGAACTGTTGAATTAAAAGTTTTTTTTTTTTTTTTGTACTAATTATCAAAACCTGAGAATTAAGATTAAATAATCTTTCACTCTGGAAGCCTTCAGGAAACTCCTTGTTCTATTAATAATGAAAACTAATGTCTCAATACAATAATTGTGACATTATTATTATTTTGGAGACATTCCTCATAATATGACGGTCCCAGACAGATTGTGTCATATAAATATATTATTATTAAATTCAGTACAAAATGTACGGGTTAGGTAATTTTGTAAAAACAAATGGCGCTGATGTTAAAACAAAGTGCAGGCAATTCAACTGATATAATTTGCCATGAAAGATGCCATGAATCTTAAAGTTAAAGAGTGTCTGTGATTTACTAGAACTGGCACTAAGAAGTAGGTATTTTTCATTTCTATAGTAGTCATACAGTTTCCTCTTGTTAGTAATTTACACATAGTCCTAACATCTCTAATTTAGAATGAGAAGTCTCTATAAACTTACTAAAGGTTTTTAAGTTAAGTATGAACTTGTGAGTACCATAACTTTTAGGCACAGTAAAAATACTTGAAAGAATTGACTACAGACTACACAACAATATTGCAACTAATTCAAGAAGCTTAACAATTTCTTTAAAAAGAATTATCTTCTTAGATAAATTAAGATTATTATTGCATGGTATATAGTTTTTTCTAAATTAAATTATTTTTATTTTAAAATAAAAATAAAAATAAATCTGTAAGAAGGATATGGTAACCCTTTCTTATCCACTGCAATTATTACAGGATCCTGAGTTAATGTTTCCCAACATAAATAAAAATATTGCAGTGTTTCTGTAAATTTTACCTCTAGGTACGGGTAGCAAGATCTGCCTCTGAATCCCTCGTGAGCTTAGTGGGGCAGCGCCTGGTACCCAGGTTAATGTTGGTATCCTCTTCGAGTTGTTAACTTTGAGATTAAAATCTAAATTCTTGTCCAATAATGGGCTAATCAGCTTCATTTTAATATTTGTATATATTTATAATTTAAACGACAGAGTAGTCTTATAACATCGCTTGAATTCTTGACGATAGTCATAGTGTATCAATGTTTGATTTAGTCATCATGTCTATTGTTTGACATAATAGTGGCAATAGCATTTCCTGTATCCTCTTGTGTCAATAAACCTGTAAGACCTATGTTACGCTTGTATAAATTTTCAATTTTCAGGAAAATGAAGTTAATTATCAAAATCTTTTCCCATTCTTCTGTCAAGATGTTTTGAAATCTTAGTAAGTATACTGTTTGTGTTGTTTACTGTTGATGGGAATGTTCCCCATGCTCTCATTCATCTTGGGCTAAATGTAAGTAATCTCATTTGATAAAAGAAAAATTATTTGGTAAATAACCATTATGTCTGGAGGTCTATGCAATGATTTTCCCACATTTTTAGAGCTTCATGAACAATGAATAGGTAACACAATTGTTGAATTTTAGAACAAAATTCTTACTTGATCTCACTAATAACCTAGTAAGCTCTTATCCCAACGGGATAACGTATGTACATATTAAACAATATTTGATACCTACTAGCTATTGGTTTATATCTTTCCAACGAGAAGTATGCTAGTATCCCAATGGGATTACGTATGTACAATAGTAAAAAATATTTGATACCTACGATACCAGTTTATACCTTCTCAACGAGAAGTATGCTTTATCCCAACGGGATTACATTATGTACATTAGTTAAGAATATTTGATACCTACTCGGTATCTGCTTATACCTTCTCAACGAGAAGTATGCTTTATCCCAACGGGATTACATAATATGTACAATAATAAAAATATTACTCAGTATTGGTTCATACCTTCTCAACGAGAAGATACTATTATCCCAACGGGATTACATTTATATGTACAATAGTAACGAATATTACACGGTATCGGTTAATACCTTCCCAACGAGAAGAAAACATCGCTGTAACACGAGGATGTTTGTTTATAAACAAATCCAACTATCACCACCCCACGGGGGGCTCGCATATTCGCAACGCGATAATGCGTAGTTTGTATGTTATAACTTTGAAGGTATTCATGTTTTACCAGAAATTAGTTTTTCAACCTAATACGAGCTTCTTAGATGGTGAAGATGAGAACTCAAAATACTTACAATCTTCCTTCCTAGTTACAAACTTATCATTTATACTTTTGGTGTTTTTTCCCAAATCTTTGAATAGTTGGGTAGTTCTTGGGAGAGCAATTTTTGAGTGTGTGTGACTCATATCTCCTATAAAAACAAATAATTATGATTAAAACTATCATTACATCGTTTCTACATTTCATTAAGCATCGTGTCATATAGATTTCACTGGTTAAAAACTACGTAGATCGGAGTAACTCACCCTCAACACCTCAAAAACGGGGTTATTTTGCACGTTTTTACGTGTCACACGGGCGCCGGCTTATGAGAAATCGCGGATATTTTTGAAATCACCCACGTTTTTAATCAGTTTTGTACACACATTTAAAATAGACATATCACGTTATATACTGATCAAATTTTAAATCCTATCGGAGGGAAACTTTTGATTTTATGGACCTAAGTAAGTATGTCACACGCCTAGCTACTTTTTCACTGCGCCCTCTTGCGAAGGCCATTGCTCTGGACTGGCTAGGCACAGACAAATAGTGATTGATGTTTTCGAATCGACAGTTACACCGCTACTGACAGGTAAGATGACTGTGTTGCTGTTTCCCACGCTTTTGGTGCAAGACTAAGTTCTACGATTTTAAAAATTTTGGTTCTCATTTCTAATGTATTTCCATGTCACATTTTTGCAATATAATTGTGCTATTTTTTGTAAACGGGTTCTGAGGTGCAATACCTTACTCCCAAATGTACTTAACCAGTAACAAAGTAGCAGGTTATATCTTTTCAATGCCGATAAATTTCAAAATTAATGCTTTTTGGTAATTTCCATGGCGTAATTTCCATGTATAAAACACCATGGAAATTACATAAAGCCCATGGAAATTACTTTGTTTTATTTTTGGTTTATTATATCAGCCGCTCGACACTTACTGTTGGGTGTAGGCCTTCCCCAAGGTTCTCCACAACGATTGGCCCTGTCCTGCCCACATCCAGCAGCTTCCTCCGACCTTCACCAGATCGTCGGACTACTTTGTCAGGGGGTGGGGGCATCCGGTGCGCGATCACTATTCCAGAGCCACCGGTTTGTCTCGCTATGTCCGCCCACTGCCACTTCAGCTGTGCAATCCTTGAAGTGATGTCGGTTACACTTCAGCTGTGCAATTCTTCAAGTGATGTCGGTTACTTAAGTTCTTCTACGGATCTCTTCATTTCTGTCGCCAAACAAGGCAAGTTGGCAACAACACACACACTGTCGTTTTGAGACACTGAAGTAAGTTGGACGCAAACAATTTTCGAAGCTTTGAGTTGGATCTGACGAGAGATCTCTTCCTCGAAATTGGACTCACTTTACTAGGACTGTCTGTCCTAGGTATAATTAATAGTCTGGATAATTTGAGTACACTGTTTCTATAGCTTCTAGAAACCTCCGAGTATCGGCTTTCCGTCAGCTCTCAGAAGTTCTCTAGTGATTCCATCGTCACCCGCCACCTTGTTCTTTTTTAGCTGTTTGAGGGCCATACTATTCTCAGGCTGGCGTCCTGGATATCTTTGGTAAAGTGTCGGGTGAGCTTGGCTTTCGTCGATCCTGTATTAATTTCTTCGTTACTCAAAAAAGAAAATCAAAAGCAAAGCAAGTGGCTTTGCTTTTGATTGAAATACTCGTACATAGGTCAGTTACACTCCAGTCTCCCGATATGACGATATGTGCTCTACTCTACGGGCGGTATGGCTTCGTATGCAGAACTGCCACACCGGTGTAGGTCGCATTATCACCTGGCTGTGGGCTGCCGTGTTACCGTCGTCCGCCAGTTGCCGAGTTGCTGCTGCAGGGCTTAGTTGCATTTGATTGCAGACCTAGAAAGCTAACTCCAATCTTCACTCATGAGGGGTGGTATACCTTGCTGCTGTCCAGTGTCGGTGGTCAGGTCACCATTGTTGAGGACGGCAGGTCACGTCGTATATTCAGCGAAAAGGGAAGTATGTACTTCTGCCGGGCTAGGAGTCTGTGCCCGGGGCTTGCAGTCCAACTGATCTGCATTAGAACTTGTATCGTTATACAGAGCAGGTTGGTAAACTTAGTCAGCGTTATTGTTTGAAGACCATACACAATTAGTGAAAACTAGTCTTTAGTAAACGAGTATTGACCTAGGTCGTACAGATTGTTGATACTTTTTACCAAATATTTGTTATTTTTATTATTATGATGCGCATCCATAATATGCAATCAATAATATACTCTAAAAGAAATTTATTAATTAATAACATTATTATTTATTACCTTCATGTTTCTACATTGAGTTCCTTTGTAAGTTTTTTTTTATTAATCTACTATTTTTGTTAAATATAATTATAATACAATGTAGTTCTTAATACTACCCCAACTAACTTTTATTTGAGCTTTAATTTCATATCTGACATGATGTTGAGCAAAATTTTATCTGCTGGGTAATTTCCGTGGTCTTTATTGTAATTTCCATGGATCGCAAATTTTCTATATTTTTTTTTAGCAAAAGTATGCATTCGCTACGTGGCGAATTTTGATATAATGTTTGAATTTGCATAAGCTTTCAATTTTTTTGCGTAATTCACTTTAATTTAGTGATTTCAAAAATGCTGTGGAAATTACACGGAGAACACTTTTCCGAAGAACTACCCAGTTACTTCTGTCGAATCTTCTTCAGACTTTCGTTTGGGCATGCTAATCACAAATTAACACAATATTACACAAAAGAACAATGAAATTTCCAAATAAAATCCCGAAAGGAACAATCGCGTGCGAGCGCGAAAAAACAATTGACATTGACATTAAGTGTTGCCAGGTGGCGATTTTTCTGCTTTTAGCTTTGAAATTCGCGTATCAAGAGTGTGAAAGAGCGATACTACATAGTAAATATATCTCGGACTAAGTACAAATATAATAATATATTGTGCTTCGGTTACTACTGCATGGTATGACGTTACACCAGTTATCACATCATTACCTATAGGATGGTTAGGTTGTTCATGAAAGGAGGTTCAAATTCTTTTCTCGATATTCGATCCATTGCCTATGAGGGAAAGATCAAGTAAAATAGCTTATACGCAGATCTAAGCAGTTCTGCGATTGACAGTTTATCAATTATTATTATATTGTGATGTGAGCTTTATTTATTTATTTATTTATATTCATATGGCATACACAACAGATGACAGTCAACAATAGCACACAATAACAGCTAGACATGTCTTGAACCAAACTGACATCCAAACACGTGCACACACAGAAATACATGCGATGCGAAAACATTTAAATTATTACATTATTATAAATTGGTACTATAAAAGTTGCATTAATTAATATTGTTTAGTTTACATAATTATTATGGGAACATATTGAATTAATTATTGAAATTATTACAGCGATCAGAGTTATTAATTTGACATAAATTATTGAATTATTACTTATAAAGTTAATGATTGAATTATAATTATCAAAAATATAATAGAAAATGACATCAACATAATTTTTTTTTGATGTGGGACTTAAAAACAGTATGCTTTGTAGTGTAGATATCGAGTTGCTTATCTGACTTTATTAAATCATTATTTAAATCATTATATTGCCGGCACATTCTTACTATGGGCTACTACTTACTTACTAGCTTGTAGCTAGTGACGTCAGAGACGTGTCATTATTGCAGTGAAACTAATTGACTCAGCGACTGTACCAATTTACTCGTGAAATATGTTACTTACTGTTAACAAACAATAGCGAAATATTGAAAAAGAGAATCAATGCAATTATGTACAACAGCACATCAGACTATACATGTTGACCTTGAGTCCGCCTTTATGCCGTACGTAATAAAAGCTGTGTTCGTGTTCAACTGTTTAACCTAGCGTGCTGTCGTGCATATAATAATAATGATAAATTACTGTAATATTAAAGTGAGTCTAAAAGAACACACATCAGCATGCAGACATTCTTCAATCCAATACATCTTTCCCCAAGCCTAAATTAAATACTTAGCTATTTGGTTGGTCTGCTATAACAGCTACAAACATTTAGTTCCTAGTCGTAAGTTAGATGGCGTTACAGTAGTGGTATTTGTTTTGTTATTGTTTATCTATTTACAAACTAAAACATCTTAGCTGTTTCTCGTCCTTATCTTTCATTAAGGAAATGAGGGAGACGAACCCTTGGCCTTATTTACAAAATTGATTGTTTTCTACAACTTCAGCTGTTTCACAAATCGACCTTATCTATCATTGAGGAAATGAGGGAGACGGACTAGTAATGTTATGAAACTCTTTGAACCCGTCAAATCTCCAATGACTCAGGGTCGTGGTAAAATAGTTTGTTTTTTACTTTCGAAAGACGTAACTGTGACGTCAGTCGTGTTTCCCCTCCCAGTAGTTACGCATACGCAGACAATGGCTGGTGGGGCAGGTAGACATTGTAAACCCGCTGTGGTGTTGCCATGTTTTAAAATTTCCCGCATTTTGTGTTTAACGTTTTACTAACGATGATTCTGAATATTACTATAGTTTTTTTTAATAATACAATATTTTTTTTAAGAATAAGGCTTATTTAGAATTCGGTCATATATTAACTCCAGTTAAAACATCCAGTATTTTATTATTTTCTGGGATTTCTGCCAACAAAGGTGCTACCTCTGGAAATAATAAGATGTAAGGGTTTTAAACTAAAGCTATGAATTAGTTTTATGAAAAAAAGGTTTTTTTTATCCAGCAGTCTATCTATAATCCAATTAAAACTACAACATGCCAATATTATGAAGCAATGTCATCTCTAATTAAATTTTTATCGCAGATTAGCCCGACATATTCATAAAAAACCCTTCAGGTGCATCCCATACCCAAAGTGCCGCCCTCAGAGGTTTTTATTTAATAAGTTGTAATTAGAACATGATTTTAATAAAACTTTACGTGGAATTTTTAAGACCCAATAGTCTAGTATTTTTTGAAAGTAGTAGTAGTAAACTACATTCCCTCGTAGTCATTCGTAGAAGTAGTTAGCAAATGTGTCAAAAATGGCCATTTTTGCAGTTTTGCTATCTACTTCTAGAAATAACAATGAGGGAATGTAATGACAATTAAGTTAATATAATTGAAAAAATACTAGAAAAAATCGACTCACCCTTAGCAGCTCAGACGGGATGAGTCCTACGGGTGAGTCGATTATTTCTAGTATTTTTTCAATTATATTAAGTAACTTAATATATAAAAATAGCATTGTGAATGCCAAAATCTAAAAATTCCATATGTAATGATAACATATCATTGATGATATCTTCTAAAAATACTAGACTAGAGTATGGACCTTGATAAAATTTCGCGTAAGGTTTTTTAAATTATGTCAGGGAACCGTCATAACTTAAATAAAATAGAGTAATATTGTATTTTAGATAAATTCCTCATTAGACTTGTGAAATGTTTTCCACAAAGGATTATTAAAAAAAGTAAATAATAAGTAGGTATTACTTTGTAGGTCTACTAAGGTTACGGATAAAAACCTCTTTATACTGTTAAAAGAATATGTGAATTTAATTTTCGATTTGTCAATTTCAGAGAAAAAATGGCGTATGGAAAAGAGAATAAAAATTATATGAGAAAGAACAATTAACAGTTTAATCACTTAAAATGTGCGTAAATCCTTTTGTTAGAACATGTTTCGAACGTTTATATAATTGCATAATATCAATAGTGACGCTCGGAAGTGCTAATTTTGATTCATAACATGGCAATATTACAAGATATTCCGGTCGTGTGCGCCGGCTGCTCGTGACTAACTTCAGTTTAATGCGTGAGAGTGCTCTGTCAGACGTGTTGCGTTTTGTGTGTTGTGGTTAAATAAACTCGCCATGATTAAATACATTAGCGCGCTGTTTTGCGCACTATTAGTGCTATCAGCATTAGAACCAATTAAGTGTAGGAGAGTTAGTGGTGGAGGTGGTTACAGCAGAGGCGGCGGATCGCACCATTATCCGTCGTCTCACGGACTCTCGGGCTCTGGCAGTGGCGGTAGCCATAAATACCCGTCATCGGGTGGCAGTCATGGCTATCCATCGTCAGGCGGATTATCAGGATCAGGTAGCAGTCACGGCTATCCATCATCCGGAGGATTATCAGGAGGAGGTAGCAAGTATCCATCGTCATCTGGCGGCAGTGGGTATCCTTCATCATCAGGAGGATTATCGGGAGGAGGTAACAAGTATCCTTCATCGTCTGGAGGACATTCATATCCATCAGGCGGTGGGTTGTCGGGATCAGGTTCTCATGGCTATCCCAGTAAGCCTAACTATGGCAGCGCCGGTGGCCATACGACGATCAATAACCATTATCACTACAGTCCCCCTCAACAGATATCGTACGCAGCTCCTGGACAGCGACCAGTATCGTATCCAGTTTACCAAGGCACTCCTCCCCCTATTGTCTACCAGTACAAGAATTCTGGAAGTAAATACGGCACTCTACTCGCTGGATTAGCACTTCTGAATGTCGGAACGTTGGCCGCCGGTGCAGCGTACGCTGGTGCCCACAGTCATTCTTCTTCTTCTTCTTCTAACTACAAGCCACAGCCGGGCGAAATATGCAAATTTGCTATAAGAAAGTCAAACGGAGACTACGAGGAAACTAAAATCGATTGCCAAATGATAACAAGCTTCATATTCCAAGAGGAGGCGAAAGCTGCAAGGGGTGGTGCCGCAAATTCAACAATTGTCACAACAACCGTCACAAATGTAACAATGGTCAATACGACGAATGGAGATTCAGCAACCACAACATTGCCACCGCCGTCAGTTCTATATCAGATGTTACCGAACGGAACTTTGGTACCTGTTAATGCGACAGTTCCTAGTAGTAGTCCATTGCCGACAACTATGCTGCCAAACGGCACTTTGTCATCCATGACCGTGACGACCACCACCACGAATACTACTGTGGTGAATGCTCTGGACGTGAAAGGGAAAGAAGTGGAGGTGACGCCGGGTATGGAGTGCTTTGTGATAAGGCATACGCCGACCCAAAACATGAGGAAGCACATATCATGTGGTCTGCTACAGACTTACGCTACGCAGTCGCTCAAACGAAACTCGGCGGTTCGTAACATACCAACTTTCACAATACTGTTTGCTATCGCCGCTTTAGTAGTATACTAGTCGAATGTGTTTATTTATACACTGGTGAAAAACTGTAAATAAAGATCGAATTTTCAGAATATTTTGATCTGAATTTTTGAATTGTAGCTCATCTGAATAAATGCTAGAACTACATTTTATTTTCGTATTGTTATCGTTATTTAAAAGCATGTCAAAAAATTTTAGTTTTCTTAAGTTTATTTTATAATAATAGAGGACAATTTCACCTCGTCCCGATAAACTCTCTCAGTTGTTAACAAATGTTAGGTATTCTCAAAAATATAAAAGTTTGTTCAAATGTCAAGAAATTAGTCCTTTGTTTGTTTTGCTTAATATTAAGATTTTTGTAACGGGGCGTTTACATATTATATAATATGGAAACGCCCCGTTACTTTTAAGAATAGTAAAAATAGCTATTATTCTGTAAAATATACTATGTTGTATTGTGTTATTGTCTGTCTCTTGTCGTTATTATCAGTGTTATCATTGTCCATATCAGTTAGTCATCGCAACATCACATATTTAATCTATTTTTTGCAGCTAGAGCTGGGTATTTTTTTTAAATATGAATAATCATATCATATTGACCCAAATATCAAATAGAGGAACCAGTTCTATACTCTATAACTAGGTCTAGAATGTAATTACACTTTTTTAAATGCCAATAAGTCTAGATTCTTGATGGATTATGTAGGTACTCCAAAGTTCACTTTAAGTATACAACCTCCTTAAATTGAAAATTAACATCTGAAGACTTGCGACCTTTGTTTTGTGAGCAAAGTAATTATTAATTTAACAAATAAGGACAAAAATAGGCGCTATAATATATAGATTTTGTGAATAAGAACTTTGAAATTAAAATATAAACATAATGCCATGGAAAAATTGCACTAGACATGCAGACATGCATTCATTCATTCATTTTTATGTTTCTCAAACACCATAACATAGTAGGTACCAGAAAATTATTAATCTCTTTTCTTTTATCTGTGTAAATGGCAATTTAACAAGCTGTGTCAACAAACTATTATTTAGATTGAGAACTTTTGTGTATGAGTAATTATTATTACGTAGATAAGTACTTAAATATTATGTTCGCGTTTCTTTGCATTTTATTTTAAATATAAGTATATGAAGTTCTAAATACATATTATATTCTCTAAATTTCTATACCAAATATCAATCTTATTGGCAGTAGTTCGAAAACAAATGTAAATTTCTTGAAACCGAATCTCCTTTTATTTTGACATCCACTCAAATCAGTATGGCAGTAATCTTTGTTATGTGAATTTAAGCCTACTTGGAGAAAATTAGTGATAGTTGATAATTTTATTAAATAAAATACAATGATAAAAGGTCTATTGTACTTTGTTTAGATCTTAGTAAACTTAAAATATTTGTGATATACTTAATAACTATTTTATTTAAAAAAACGTAAAACAATAATATGCTTTTTTATTTGATTCCCGATTTCAAAGAAGGTAGAATTTCAATTTTCTAGAGCTAATTTATGGGAAGGCTTTAGGAGGAAAACAATAGTAGATTGTTATACAAGACGCTAAAATGACCCATTGCATGCATACGAGGTATTTTTATTCGCGAGCTTCAGCGAGGGAATAAATAGAAACCGAGTTACAATGGGTTTTAGCGTCGTGTGTTACATTATACTTTTCACTACGATTGCGAGAAAATAAAATACAATATTAAATAGTTTATACCTACTTACTTCCGTAAACGAATCCCCTCGTTTTTCTATCCTCCACTTCATAAACTTTTTGTAAAATATTTAAATAAATGATTTGTGCTTGACGGCAGAAGATTAAAATTATTTCTTTCCTATTACAGTCACACAATTCTAAAGTTTGTAATTATAAAAAAATTCTAAAGATTTCGCGCCATGGTACCTTTTTTAATTTCTGCTGTAGCAGCTAAACAACACAAACACGCATTCTACGATTCACTCTGTACACAGAGTATAAATAAGTCTATGATTTCACCGAAGAGATGCTTTTAGTTCCATTTTCAAAAATAAGAATGAGAAACTGGGGGCTTATTACGAAACTTGGTCACGATAGTCGTCCGCAGTTCGTCGGTTATAGTTATTACAAATATTTTCAATGTAGCTATCGTAGTCCATAGTCTATTGAACGAATAATGACGGATCCACTAGAGAGAAACTGTCAAATTTACGCAATCACTTTGCAATATCGCATACGCAAGTGCTTTGTAATAGGAATCAATCAGAACGAAGCACGGACGCAGCCGCGTGTATCGCATTAAACTTTTCGTAATAGACCCCCAGTATTAATTAAGTCGAGCGAGTTTTTATTCGTGATTATGAATAAAGACTTTTTCGTTTTAGTACGCTCATTGGTAATAGACAAACATTAAAAAAGAAAAAGCTTTATCCCCTAGGGATTATTATGCTATTTTATCTCGACTCTTATACGTTACAATGACGCACTTTTTGAGCAAGAGGAGTGAAAACAATATCTCACCCGTGTCCAAGATTTACATTTTTAATTTTTATGTTGAAGATAGTCTGTTTGTATTTGTAGTGTTTAAAACTTGATGTTTTTGTTATTGCATGAGGCACAAGTGAATAAAATTGAAAAGGAAAATAGGTAGTACATAATTATGAATATCTAAGTAGGTACAGTCAGCGTTAAATTGTTATGAGCGTCTAGAGTAGTCAAAATGATCTAAAAAAAAAAACAATTTGATCTACGCAGTTAGAATCATCATATTGTTGTAAGCACACAATCGCTTCGAACATCTTAAAATTGATAGCAAACACATTGAAAACAACAAAATCTACACTAGCGCCAAGTTATTGGTAGTGCGCCGACTGGTGGACGATTTGTGAATCAGCAAAATTATCCTGCCATTAGCACAGACGCTGACTGTAGGTACCTTAGAGCATTCAACCAAGTATTCAATGCTCTAAGGTAGGTACTAAGTAACGTCCAGCCGGAATACATACTTCTTCGCAAGACATAAAATTACAACTTTAGTAAATAATATTTAACTTTATTTATTGTTAGCATGGTCAATAATTGTTTTTCTAGTTTAAATTCGTAATTAAGTTCTTAGCGAGAAAATGTTATAATTTTGTGATTTTCGATCCTATAATCGGAACACGTTTGGTAATTGCGTCAATTTGCCATCTTGAGATTGCCTACAGCCAGTGTCATATTTGCCAATTCGCCAATATATTCGCTAATAGACTATTTAAATCTTAGCAATTAAAATGTTGCGATTCGTACATCATTTTCTTTTCATTTGTATCACTCGACTTCTTTTGTATCCAAAAACCACGTGTTGCTAGTAAAAATAAGTTAGTTCTTTTGCCAATCTGTCGTATTGCACACATTTTGATTGCCTACGAAAGCTATCTGATGCTGACTGGAGTAAGTTTTAGTATTATAAGAACTGTGTCACTAATATTTCTAGTGACCTTTTCCTTTTCAATTTCGCCAGAACATAGGCTCTGATTTTACTTGGTAATGAAATTCTGATTTGAGTTTGTTCTGAACGATATGCGGTTATAGAAGGTTGAGCGGGACATGTCGGGACGGGACGATATTAAAACATGGAAGGTTTCCATTTGATTACACATTCTTTCTTTCATCAATGGAAAAACACGTTGTTATTCAAGACAACGCCTTATATTTCCATGTTTGCACCAGGTTTGCATGATTACAAAAATATGTAACCCCATTATTTTCAACAACGAAGAAGACAAACTGAACAGCAGAGAACGAACGACACAGATAATTTGTGCTTTACAAAAAATAAGATAGAATAAAAATATGTTTTGAAGACAGACAACATTTAGTGTCATTAAATAATTAAGGCGATTAGTGATGGTCATTTTAAGCACTTTTAATTGCTATCTATAACCAAATATATTTAACAGAGTTTTAGTCTTTAAAGTTACCTAGTTTGTATGAAAATCGACTGGTGTCTTTAGTGGGGAATGTCCGAAGAAAATCAAATTGGCTGAATATTTTTCTATAGGTAGGAATAAGGTCCCTTAGTAATAGAATAAAGTTTCAGAATTTTCGGTTGCGTGAAAAAAATTAAAAAATCAAAGTCTCTTCGACTTCACAAATGTATGAAAGTAGCAGCAGAATGGAGATTATACCTTTGCCACCACCTGCCACAACCACAACATGGTATTAAGAGGATTGTCAAGCAAACGGTCTCCATACAAACGGCGATAACGTTTCCCACCCTCTAAACCTTAACCTACAGTAATTAATTTTTGGTATTTTTTTGAAATGCTATAATAGATTTCGAAATATTTGCATTTTAGTGATTTCATACAAAACACAGAAGTGCCAATATTTTCAAATCTACAATGAATATTTTAAAAATAAAACGTACAGCCCTAGTTTTTAGGCATTTCAAAAACATACCAAAAATTCATTGCTGTAGGTTAAGGTTTAGAGGGTGGGAAACGTTATCGCCGTTTGTATGGAGACCGTTTGCTTGACAATCCTCTTAAAAAAGTCTCAAGACAAAATGTCAAAACTTTTTTTATATACGTGTTGTGGTTGTGGCAGTTAGCGGCAAAGGTATAATCTCCATTCTGCTGTTACTTTCATATATTTGTCATGTCGAAGAGACTTTGTTTTTTTTAAACTTCACGCAACTGAAAATTCTGAAACTTTATTCTATTACTAAGGGACCTTATTCCTACCTACTTATAGAAAAATATTCAACCAATTTGATTTTTTTCGGACATTCCCCATTACGTAGCCGCCACCGGTGGGGCCATACGGCTGGTGGAATGTTTAAAAAAACAGCGAAATACTCGTAATCCAAGAGACTAAACTTTACAGTCACCGGTTCCGGTTAGGACTGACTTCTGGCACAGAATATACATAACAGTACTAGTCTTGTGGTTTAACTTAAAATAGAACAAAATTTTTAGGAAATTATCCATCAAGTAAAATGGGGGACCGGAATTCTAATAAAGAAACTACAACTTTCCTTTCATGTCGATTGCATACTTTTTTGTATTGAACGGCAAAGGGCAAATATAACCAATTATGTCACCATAAATCTAGGTAATAAGGGACGTATGTCAAATAAATTTCCCCTTAATATTTTTCTACTCAAGGTTGCCTGGTTGGTTGTTGTCCATGTTTATTGTTTGCTCCTATGTAATGTCTTTTGTCTTTGTCTAGTAAATAAAGGGGCCAGGGGAAATTCGGAAACAGTATCTTTGACAATAAATAATAGTTAAACATTTTCATGTCCTTTTAGATTGAACGAAGTCTTTATGAAATAAAATGCATTCCGTGATATTATGGTTCATTTGCAAATAATCTGTGTCTGTCCCGATTGGGGTGGTCTGATAATTGTTCTCATGGTTTGTTACTGTTTGTTGAGGTTAACCGGACAGTATAAAGATTACTTAATTAGTTAGCTCAATAGTTTGAAATAACTTTTCCTATGAATATCTAACTGTACCCTTTGGAGACTCTCATTAAACATTTAAACTGCTTTTTAATGGAGCATCATCTTGACCAGTTTTTAATATAAGATTTCTTATTAAAGTTAGTCGCGGTTGCTTACAACTATATTTTCCTTGTACTCAGCGAGACGTTATTCGATCGTAAAAATGTTGCTATTCAATAATAATATGCAGTGTGTGACGTAGCCATACCGTGGTCACAGAATATATAATAGTCCCGTGGTTGGTTGTTTTGTATTTTCTATAGGTAGATCTCCGTTTTTCAATCGTCTTATTTTCATATTATATTCCTTCGCAAGTTTAAGTCTACCATTAGAGATTACTTCAGATTAGGTTATAACGGGTGAAACAAGACCCTCAACGAAGCCGAAGTCCACGCATTCCGCCCATTATCAGGATCATTTTTATCTTTTAGACTATACCTGGGAAACCAATAGCTACGAAGTTATTGATGGTCAAAGTAAATTTTTTTTTAAATTTTTTTTTCAAGAAATCTTATTTTATTCGTTATTACCTATTTTTTGTCTACAGAAACATTATCAAAATTTTATGTATTTCTTAAAAAACAATGGCTTCAAAACGTCATCACTCAATGTATTTCATGAGCACGAACATAAACGTTGCCTTTCAACTCGGCCGCACGCAGATGTGTAGCATTCACTCGCAGGCGCGGTCTTTTGTACGAGTTACATTGCGTTGTAATGTATGCAATGCTTTTCGTTTCCCAGCAATAATTTTGAACAGAAATGGTCCTGTGAGACAGGGATTGAGGGAAGTCCCGATCATGCTATAAAGCATGTATGCTATGTTTGTAAAGCATGCATAATATTTTACCATTGAATTAGCAAACATTACAGTACTGGGTAGCCTGCAGGCCATTATATTAATTATCGCCGTGGAGTTATATCACGACGCAGCTAACTAAATTCAACTAATTAATAAAAAATAATTAATAATATGTTTCGTTGAGATAATAAGGGCATGTAACACTGAGTAAAATTAAAGCACCATTACTTACAGAAAATTACACAGTTAAACACAGTTATTACACAGTGACACGAATAAATATTTTTTTTTTCAACCATTCAGACAAAAGAAAATATAGAAAAGTATGTAACTCTAGTCTAGGAATTGAACCCGGGACTCCAAAAAGACACTAGCCACTCAATCACGAAGGATAACGTCTTTCTTTTAACAACACAATTTTATCAAAGTGGAGCCAAAAGTAATACAAAGTAGGAATGATTTACGGTACTTACCGGTAAACTGACTGATTAGCAACTTGCGTGGTGAATAACAACAGCGACATTTTTGAAAGAAAAAATAAATAAAATCAAAATGACCTTATTAGATTTATAGAAAAATGTTCTATGAACAGGCCCAAGTAGTTCATTTTGAATTTTGATATTTTTTTCTATCGAAAATGTTGCTGTTGTTATTCACCACGCAAGTTGCTAATCACCCCAGTTTACGGTACCTAATAATTACAGATATTTGAAAACGATTATTTGACAAGAATGTAATGAATGAAAAACAATTAGTGGATTCAGAGATACGCTAAAAGAATTGATGGTAGTAATGATGGAAATGAGTAATCTATGATGAAAACTAAATTTATGTGTCATACCATGCATCATAATAAAATACAAATTAACAGCAATATACTGTACTGACAGCTGTTTAAATAAAATACCTAGGTATGCTTGTTTCACAATGGGGTTTAATATATTTACTGTCGCGGTTACCTACTGTTTATGACATTTCATGACATTTATGGCGAGAAAATAGTATTAAAGGCGAGTAAATACTTGAAGGTTAGTTTTTTATTTTAGGTAAATTGATGTTAATATAATTTTATAAATAAATTGTGTATTTATTTAAATTTATTTTATTTTTTAAGTTGTATTATGTTTTTTTTATCCGTAACTCGTAGGTAAATAGGACTAGGTAGGTAGGACTTTGATATTGTTAAATGAACCCATACTAATAATCAGTTTAAGCTAAAATAGTTATTTTACTTATTGTCTCAATAAAAAAAAAACCTTTGAGCTACCCAAACGCCGTACATGTACAAATCATTATACTGAAAGTTTTTTATCTGTTTTGAGAAGAGATTAAGTAAACAATTACCTAAGCACCTAAGTCCAAGATTTGAATAAGATGTACGTGTGTAAGTGTTGTTTGAAAAGACATAATTTTAAATTTGACACTGAAGAGATTTGCGTGTCGGATAGTAGAACCTCTATTCGCTAAAAAATAAAGTAGCAGAAATAATAGGCAGAAATAAGTTAAGCAAAGAGGTAACAGCACCAAGGTTTGAGTCACTTATGAAGATAATGGAACAATGACTGACTCGGTTATTAAAACAAAAAAATGTGTTTGAACGGTCGGGTTGTCGCAGAAAGCTAAATAACTTGAATGTTAATAGCAATTCTTGCAGAACAATGAAACAGCTCAGTATTGTGTCGTAATGGTTTTAAATTCATTCGATCAGCTTACGGGCATTTTTGAGGAGGCTTAAATTCTTCATAAAATTACATTTAAATTGAAGAAAATTGTGATGAAGCTATTGTCAAGTTTTATTAACAAGTATGTACCTACCTGTAGTCGTCGAGATAAGTATACATTTTAGCCAGTTTAAAGAATGTAACTTTTTTATGTAATTTCAAGTAAATTGTAATTTTGTATTGCTGTGAAAGTTGAAATGTCTAATATCTATGGTCCAAACGTTAAATAAGTTTTAATATTAGAGGTTTAAGTATGAAATGGAGAATTTTGAAGGATTTGCATTTTCCATACTAACATTTTCTTTTATTGGAATATTCCACTTAGCCCCACCTGCTCCCCTATATAGCCAAAGTAACATTTGCAAATTTTCGTTATCGTTTAGCTTCGAAACATGTATGGATTTGACGTTTTAAATTTCGATAGTTAACGAAACCTTATGTCAATCCCATACATGTTTCGAAAGCGATGCGATAACGAAGATTTGCAAATGTTACTTTTGTTGGTGTCCCCACTGGTGCTATTGTTCGCTTCTTTAAGACAGATTAGCTTTATTTTTAACAATTGTTAACTAACGCCAATGTTTTAAAACTTTTATGCACAAATGTTTAAACACTCAGCTAACTAATGCTACATAATTGTGTTAAGTGAAAAAAAATAAGTATCGGCTAAGTTACAACGAATTAAGTGGTCATTTCTGCTAACGAAAAAAGGAGTAACTTTTAAGATACTTTTTTAACGTTCAGGAAAAAAAACAGAAATATTTTTATTGCCGATAGTGGGCCTTCATTCATGATCATTATTCAAAATAATACATCTTTATCATCATATAACATATTATGAAAGCCTCTGTGAGTGAGAAAAAAATACATACTTTAACCCCTTGATTATTGTAAATCTAAATGTTTTGTTACGATACAAAATCTATAGGCACATTAGTTATTTTGTATAAATGGGTTTAATTACTTGGTATATTTTTTTTTCCAAATCATCATTAAAACCCATCTGTCTGGGAAGTTGGTAATGTTATCTGCTGGTTTAGGAGGTAATCTCAATAAGTATTGTCAACTTGAACTACTTATGACACATATTTTCCTTTTTATCTGTGTAGGTACCTATGTTTCGATAAACAAAGTGTTTCCGTTTATAGGTACTTGGGGCCGGCCCACCGTATTTGTCGAATATTATCATACAAATTCTGTTCCTAGATAGTGTGCTATCCGAATTCCGGAAGACCAAGAGTTACCATTTATTTAACCATTATTTTACTTGTGTGTACTAATCAGTTTTTTTTGTACATTTCAGGTATAATATCCGTGTGCTGGGTGGCGGGTGCCGGTGTCGGGCTCCTGCCACTGTTCGGGTGGCACGCCACCGCTCCCGCTTCTGGGTGCTACTTCGTCGAAGTTATGGACTACAACTACCTCGTCTTCCTCTACTTCGCCACCATCGTCACGCCGAGTGTCCTCATGGCTGCGTTCTACGCGCACATCTACAGAGTTGTTTTGAAACAGGTCAGTATTCAATGAATTATTACCTATTTAGGTACTACCAACGTTCCTGCTTCCTGGTGGTTTTTCGACGAAGTTATGGACTACAACTATCTATTATTCCTCTACTTCCTACCATCGTCACCCCGAGTGTCCTCATGGCTGCGTTCTACGCGCACATCTACAGAATCGTTTTGAAACAGGTCAGTATTCAATGATTATTACCTATTTACTACCAACGTTCCTGCTTCCTGGTGGTTCTTCGACGAAGTTAAGGACTACAACTACCTCGTCTTGCTCAACTTCGCCACCATCGTCACACCGACTGTCCTCATGGCTGCGTTCTACGCGCACATCTACAGAGTTGTTTTAAAACAGGTCAGTATTCAATGAATTATTACCTATTTAAGTACTACCAACGTTCCTGCTGCCTGGTGGTTTTTCGACAAAGTTATGGACTACAACTATCTATTATTCCTCTACTTCCTACCATCGTCACCCCGAGTGTCCTCATGGCTGCGGTACACAAGCACATCTACAGAATCGTTGAGAAATTGATCAGCATTCAAATTGTATTTTACCTTTTTACTTCCGACGTTTCTGATTCCGGCTGGTTCTTCGCTGAAGTCATGGACTACAATTAACTACCTGACCGTCCTCTAGTTCGACCCCATCGTCACCTCAAGCTTCCTCATGGCTGCTTTCTACGCGCACATCTGCAGTGTTGTTTTGAAACAGGGGGGCTGATTGTCTAATTTCAAAATCTATCGCAATCGCTTTCAGGTTGTGATACATTGATGCTTGTTTTTGGCACAAATAAAAACATTCTAAAGAAATGCAGCAATGTGTCACATCCATCGGGTCCGCATTCAAAATATTTTTTAATTTTACTTCCAATGTTACCGCACCTGCTTCTGGATGTTACTCCGTCGAATTCATGGACTACAACTAGGTACTTTGTATTTTTTTTACTTCCCTTCCATCGTCATCTCAAGCATCTTATCTTTTAACCAACCATTGTGTGATGGAAAATAAATACATTTTTTTTTTATTATTTTTTATTTATCTTGTGCTCATCAATTGCATACCCATACAAAATTATTTGTAAGTACTTACTCTTGTTTATTGGGACCAACATTCAAATTAAAAAAAAAAATGTGTGAAGGGTTGGTGCTATTTTACGGACGGCTTTATTCTATTTCCCTCTACATTAATGTAAAAAAAAACACAATAAAAAAAAGACTTCATAATTAGAACTAAAACGAATATCCGGAATACCGGAAGTATAGGTAATGTCAACCTTAAAAATGTTGACGAATGTTGGTCCCAATAAACAAGAGAACTTACAATAATTTTGTGTAGGTATGTAATTTTTTGAAAAACACAAGTTCCCACTTGTGTTTTTCAACGCAACGGCCAAATATCTGGGTTTTTTATATTTTTGAAAAATATATTTAGATGGCTGTGATAGACATAATTTCAGATTTTAAAGGCTAACTGCATATCGGACCATAGCAATGTAACGTTATAATAATAAAATTACTTAGTACTAAGGCTTGGTGTTAAACTTATCGCATCGCAAAAGATAAGCGTTCATTGACCGCTTTTCTTAGCTTCGATAGGTAAAAGAGGTTTATACTGTTAGAAGAAGCAACATCCAACAGTTTCGTGCCATGTCATCCGAAGCACGGAGGAACTTGAGATAATACATTTTTGGTCACCCACCCTATATATGACCGACCTTTGCGTGAGTTGCTTAACCTCCGCAATGGCAGGGCCAGGCGCTAAAGCACTGCGCCATCTAGCTCCTCTGTGGATGATACTGGACTGTAATGATGATGATGATGATGAAAGATGAAAGTATTCAGAAACTCAATAATTAAATATAATTTATCTGATACGAAAACGTAGTTAATTTATTGCTTTTAAATCTTGCTGTCAATGAGCTTGTCCTCCCTTGACCTTCAATACACTTCCACTTTCATTACTCATTGGCTTGAATGTTTAAAATATCAGTCGAATGGTCAAAAATAAATGAAGTAATAGTACATTACAGCCGAGAACGGGAAGTTAGCATTTACATTGTCGAAGATGGTTTGAAGCCGGAGCCGCAGGCGAATTCTTTTATCATTCAAGGCAATGTAAATGACTTCCAGTACAAGAATTTTATTAGTAAAAATGTAATTTTAAAATTGGTTAGTGTGACCAGTCATGCAGCCATAAAGTTTCGTAAAAATAACGACTGATGTGATGAGATCTACCGTTTTGAATTTGGAATAGATACTTGTTCGGGAAGTACAATGCGATGCGATCTGAAATTCATTACCCGCACTGAATTTCAAATTCAGAACGAGTTGAACCAGACCACTTCGTGAATGTGAAACGTCCTGTATTCCTTTAGCAAATGAAATGATAACATTTCAGAGCATAAGTGGGAAAAAACATTTAGTCACAGAATGAATAATAGTTGATGTGCTTCATTTAAATGCGAACAGTATGAACTTCCTGTACAAATGTAATATCAATATGATTTGCAATTTGAGCATAATTAACTCTTCTTTGATGTTATTCGGATTAAGAGAAAAATTGGTCGAGGATTCTATTAAAAAAATACTATATACTATACCCAATTCAAAACAAATGCCAATATTTTTTTTCATACAAAACTTTTTATTTGGTTTGGTATTTTGAATTTTTCATTTCATAGATAGAACCCTAGACAAATACTGTCTTAATCCAAATTAGGTGCGTCACAAGAAGAGTTAATTATGTTAAATTTGCAAATCATTTTGGTATAACGTTTTTATTGGAAGTTCAAGGTTCGTCGGCTTCTTAATTTGAGTACAACGTATATTATGTTAAATCTTATTTGGGGGCCTATTACGAAAAGTTTTATGCGATACACGCAGCTGCGTCCGCGATTTATTCTTATTGTTTCCTATTACAAAGCACTTGCGTATGCGATATTGCAAAGTGACTGCTTAAATTTGACAGTTTCTCTCTAGCAGATCCGTCATTATTCGTTCAATAGTCTATGGACTACGATAGCTACATTGAAAATGATTGTAATAACTACAACCGACGAACTGCTGACGAATAATCGGTGACCAAGTGACTGCGTTACGCAGTTGCGGACGTTATTTTCGTAATAGGCCCCCTGTTGTGGTACCAGAAAATAGTAATTTTCCTTTTTAATTGGGATGTTTTTAATAGCACTTAAAATTTATTTTTAAAGTGCGTTTATATATTCCCCTTATTTCGCATTATAGCCGGGCAATAGTGATAAATAAGTTCTGCTTTACAATTAATTCGCAGTAATCTTTTTTGAATTAAATGAATTATCAAATGAGAAAAATATTATTGGCAACGACGAATTCCACTCCTCTGCTCTATTTTAAAACAACTTTGAAGTCATGCATATTGAATTGAAGAAATAAATCTACAGATCAGTATTTTAGTCAAGGTTACATTCAGCGTAAAATACTAGAATAGATGATAAAGCATAATAACACTTATCGTTATTATCATTAAGAATAATTCAGTGTGAAGCAGATTTATTTTTTGTTGTTGCGAGGAAATAAGTTTTGGTTACAATGACAATGGTTTTGGTATGAGGATGTCCAGTCCATGTGCTAACTATTTACTAGTTTTATTATGTAAATCACTAATTATTTTACCTTTAAAAACCACACCAAACTTAGAAGGCAATAATTTATTGATATAGGTACCTAGGTATTTTTTCAGAGATATTATATATATTTTTTTGTGGAGCTCGGTGGCGCAGTGGAGCTCGGTGGCGCAGTGGTTTAGCGCCTGGCCCAGCGATTGCGGAAGTTAAGCAACGTTCGCAAGGGTCGGTCATGGGATGGGTGACCAAAAATGTATTATCTAGAGCTCCTCCGTGTTTCGGAAGGCACGTTAAGCCGTTGGTCCCGGCTGCATTTGCAGTCGTTAACACCCACCAATCCGCATTGGGCCCGCGTGGTGGGTTATGGCCCATCCTCCTTACCAACCCATAAGGAAGGCCTGTGCCCCAGCAGTGGGGACATCAAAAAATGGCTGTAGGACATAAATCTTTTAGGTTGAGAATAGACATCAGTCTAACTTTTTATTTTTTTTATGGTAGATAGGTAAGCGCTTGACCGCTATTACGCCTGGGTGGTAAGCGACGATGCCACGCGCTTGCCTAGAAGCTATTCACTCGCGAGTCGACTGAAGGCCCCCAGATTGTAACTAAGTAGCTAGCTCTTGAAGCATAATTTCAAATGAAGTTTATAACCCAATTACTATTAATTTTTACTGTTATTATCTTCGGAAAAATAACAAGGTCGCTTTTCCAGTGGAACAACGGAACGGAGTTGTTTTCCTTACTGTGATCCCGTCAAGAGAGCAAAGTTTTGCGTTTGTTTGACCTCCAAATGTTGGAACCAGTTTCGTCGCTTGTGACGTTTGTTTTACCTTTAAGATCGGGCATATAGCATGTGAGTGATAATTTAATTCCAAAACGGAATGTCGCGAACCTACGACCATAATGTCAGTTTTGAATTATGTTATTGGTGCATAGAATTGATTTTTTTAAAACTAATTAGGTAATTAACAAGTTATTTAAATGTGATTTATTTGTGTGTGTATCTTTGCATTAAAACTGTAGCTAGTTACTTAAAATATAATTATATAAACGTTACCATTTTCATACAAATCAAAAAGGTTCCGATTTCTTTCATCTCCTGTAAAAGAAAGATTCTTTTACACTTTTGAGAATCTACGAAAGTTATTGACATCATACTTCTACTGCTAGGTAATATGCACAATTTATTTTGTCTCCTTTCGCAATAAAATTTTCATTTTTCTTCCTTTTCATTCATCTGCTTTTATTTTTATGTAAAATTTTGTTTCCTAAACAAACCTGACGCAACCATTGTGTATTTTTTTTAGATATGTATACCTACTAAAGTATTTAACAGATTATTATTCACCCCTTTACTTCCCGCAGGCTGATTATCTAAATAGAAACTATTTAGCGACCGGTTTCATTTGACATTACATTGCTACTTTTCTTTGGTATGTTTCTTTACCCCAAAATGAAGAAGCAATGTAACACATTCATCTGTCAAATGAGACCGGTCGCTAGGTGGTTTCTAATAAGATAATCAGCCCGCCGGAAACCACTGTAGATTATAAATTGTTTTGCAGATACCGATGTCCTCTTAGTTTTAAAAGCGTAACAAAAATATTGTTAGTAATCAATATTATTATTAATTTAATAAACATTTTTTTTCTCATTTCTAGTTAAGTGCTGTGGTGACAGTAGATGGGAGTCGAGGGCGCTTGGCCGGCGGCACCATGCTCCGAGTCCTGGGCGCCGCGCAGAAGCGCGAGGTGAAGGCCACGCAGAACCTCGCCATCATCGTCTTCTTCTTTATCATCTGCTGGATCCCTCTCTACACAATCAACGCGGTGAAAGCCTTCATGCCAGACTTGGATATACCAAATACTCTCACCTACTTTTGCATAATTTTCTCTCATCTGAACTCCGCAATCAACCCCCTTTTATACGCCTACCATTTGAAGGATTTCCGCGCGGCATTAAGAGGCTTAATCTGCACTTTAGTTGGAAGGGGAGTGGTGCCGATTCCCGCAGCGTATAGACCACCAGTTCCCATGAGGAGGCCAGCCTTAGAGAGGTGTAACGCTTTGAGGGAGAGACCTAGGATATATGTACATTCTCCCGTTTGGTTACGGCAAAGGGAGGCTGAAATGGCAGCCGCCGAGCAGAGGAATAGACCAATCACGACAATACCTGTCATCAATGACGTAGAACCTTTTATAAATCGTTTAGCTACGGACAGCTCGAGCGGGCGACACACGCCGGAAGGTCGTGAGGACGGTCCTTACCTCATACACTCGAACGAGGAAAGATGCCAGAGTCCATACAAACGCGTCGAAGATTTCCTTAGGCGAGTACGCAGTGCTAACGGCGACAGCTGACACGAGCCTTGCCGGGGATTTCCGGCATATAACGTTACTTGAAATTAGAGCTTTAAATTGTTCGGAAGAAGACATTCCTACAAATACCTACCTCAAAGACGAGGCACGAGGCAGCGTCAGTACGACTCGGCAAGACCAAAGTCACTTCGATAAAGTTATAAATGAATACCTACCTACCTATTTATTGAACGAAAAAATGTTATTGTATTTATGTATATTTTTAGAGTACCTAATAATGATATCGAATAATTAATTGTGCTGTACCTATTTATATTGTGGCTTGTTCAATGATTGTCAATTGTTGTGTTGAACGCGATTAAATTATTTTACTAAAGTTAGTTATTGATTATTCAACGTTCAAGAAATCTCCAAGAATGTCACACTGAGGCTGAGGCACGTTAAAAGCCACTAAGGCCACAGAATATATAATAGTTGCTAAGGCTAAGAATACCATATCTTCATCACCCCTTGTTAACTAGTAAGGTAATTCGCATCACTCACGCCGTTATTATGTGGTATCAATTAAATTAATATCATCTATTACCTATATATGTCCCTTAATATTATTAAATTGGCAGGCATGTTGTCAAATATTAACTCGCGGTTTAAATCCAACTTTCGGGTTCGCAAGAAACATTGTAAACTACAAGTGCTTATAAGTAATTTTATAATCACCATCACTCATTTCATGTGTAGACGAATCACACCTGCACTACATTGCATAGGTTCGTATAGCCTTTGGTTTCAGGTTCTTTTTCTCACCAATATTGTGGAGTAGTAATGGTAGTAGCGTACTAATTGTAAGTAAGTACCTACCTACATAAAATAAAGGTCATTACCACCCATTGTTATAGATTGTCTCAAAAATAACCCGATTAGGTACCATCTCACCTCTGTTTAAGTACTAAATATCGCGAAGTAATTTAGATAACTTACCTACCTACTTATCGTTTTTATAAAATTCTCGGTTCATTTGGAACGGAATGAATATTGTAGGTGAGAGCTGCTATAGAAAATTTAATGTGGCCTTGGTTGATTAACTGAGCACCAGTGACATCTACCTGAAATTCAAGCAAGCAGCTGCTCAAAGACCAAAGTACAGTTCTTGCTATTCTTAGCGAGAACTCTTTTTCATCAATGATACTCATCATTGATGAAACCTTTGAAAATGTCAAAGATAAATGATAATAATCGAAACAATAAAGTATAATTATATTTTCGACCAGCACTGTAAACTGTTGCACCAGCGTGCAGCGCCACCCTGAGCGCCTTTGTGAAAACTGTACATGAAACGGTCGGTTAGTGCTGATATACTACGCTAGATGTAGACACTTGTTCGCAATCGCTGATCACTCAAGTGGCGCCCTCATCTTATTTTTATATAGAAGTTCTTTATAGTTTATTTACAAACAATACCTAACCTCAGTAAAATATAGTTCATTGTAGTAGTACTTGGGCAAAAGTGACTAAAGAAACCACTTTTTGCTCTTACCCTAACTCTAATTCTATCCCTATCCCTAATTCTACCTTAACACTAAAATGGTGGCTCTGTAAGCAGCTGTAAACCTCGCGTTTGTAACATTTCAGATCATTTTTTGAAGTGGCTGAAATATGTATTTTTACGTTCTCTGCCATTTCGAAAAACTAAATTGATAAAAAATTCCATAATACTTAATTATCGAACCTGCGCGCCGCCAATCAAGAAAAAGTCATTACAACGAAATAACTAAAGCCGTGGCGGTAGTGAAACTAGCGCCGCCACTACATTTATTTTTATTACTCGTAAACCAAGTCAATATTTAAAAAAGCTCATGTAATTATCTCTTAAATTGTCTCTAATATTTTTTGAATAACTATTCAACAGTTATCATTCATTCTGTAAGTTTTAAAATCCATAATTGCCAAAAGTGGCCACTTTGAGCTAAAATGGATTACACAACAAATGGATAAAACACATACAAAAATAGTTTTTAACTAATACTATAGTTTTTATATTTTTCAGAATTTCATTAAAGTTATTTCGTTGTAATATTTTTTTCTTGATTGGCGGCGCTAGTGGAGGCTCGGTTGGCCCTGAGAGGGAAACACAGCCGGAGATATACAAATCACGAAAGTTTTTTGCCCAAGCTGAAACAGAGACACTTCGTTCTCGCATCGCGCTCGCTCGGTCAATAAGTAACATAAGTAAGTAACTATACTTCGGGAAGTAAGTACCTAAATTATCTATAACTGTCTTTAGTTCTGTAACTTTAAAAATATCCCACAGGTACATAAAAGAAATCAAAAATCTAAGATTTGGGTTATTCCCTGAGGATCTCATTCCCCGAGGATCATGTCCCGGAGGATCTAGAATTGTTTTTTATCTTCATGAACTTAATCAATACACATTCGAGATCCTCCGGGACATGATCCTCGGGGAATGAGATCCTTAGGGAATACTTACAGGTTCCATAATTATAAGATAATTATAAAAACATTATTATTTATTTTATTTGATTAAGGTACACCAACATTATAGCATTACTGAATATTACAAATTAAAATGCGATTACTTAGAAATCACAAATGATATGTACCCTTAGCACGAACAGCTATCGAAAAAAATAACGCGCGTAAAATCATTTGATAGATAAATTTTGTATTGGAAATTTGTACAGCGCCATCTATCGCCGATAAGCGAAATGAAATTTTCCATAGAGAATTGTCTATCGAGTTATTTTACGCGCGTTTTTTTTCTCGATAGCTGTTCGTGCTAAGGGTACCGGAAGGTATTATTCGTACCAATTAACGTGTAAATTTTATACTGTCGAGGGCAATTAAAAATATTTTTCATGCCTTCGATGTTTTTGTTCATTTCCTTCAGTGTCCATTTTGTAGTCATTACTTATCATGAATATCTTCAAACATTTGGAAATATTCCGTAAAATAAAAGTTTGTTTGCAAGAAAACAGTTTTGAAAACATTCTTCGGATTGTAAATTTTCTTCCTACACTGGCGGGATTTTCTTTACACAAAGATGAAATATCGAGTTTGTATTTAATCATTAAATAATTATAAAAACGTTCAATAATTGTAAAGGTTTCGAATGAACCGTTTTGTAAGATAATGCAAACCATTTCTCAAAATCGGGACGAAAGATGATGAATGTGTTAGTTTTTGAAGTCAAATGCGCAAAAATGTTACCTATGTATTTGAAGTGTTCCTGCTATTATTTGGTTTGATTTCTTCCATAATTGTTTATGAAGCGCATTTCAGATTGCTATAATATTTTGTTTTAGTATAGCGTATTGCTCAATTTGATATATAATAGTAAATATAGATAGATGTGAACATAATCTAAATAAATGTACGATAAGCGATATTGATGTTCTATAAACTATGATAATATTATGATCTATGAGCTAGAACTATTATATTATAGCGTAATCTGAAATGTTCAATACTTCAGTGACAGTAATTATCATGAATTTTAATTACAATGCAATGTGTGAACATTCACGATGCAGTTCCGTGCTTTCCCTTTTCGATTTCATTGTTTGCTGGATAGGTGTGTTAGATATATCTGTCAGATATCTAGCTGTTAGCTAATAGAATATGGATGAGTGTATCACAGTTAGATGGCTTCAGTCATAATATTTATTTGCTTATTTTATTCTCTGTATGTATTTTCTATGCACCTGACGCAACTTTGTGCGAACTGGCATGCTATTGCAAAGAGACATCATTTTTTTAAAAGTTTACGTCCCGAGCTACGAGTACCTACCTGCTTTATCCATTTTTATTTAAGAATCAAGAAGAATCCCGCAAAATCTAGTATTACTTCTACAACATTTTAGTTTTTTTAATCACTTTCATATTGAAATAATTATTTACCTACTCTAAGTTATTCATATTTTTTTTATTAGTTATTAATTGTAGTCATTGTTTTGATGATTAAGTTTGATTTTTTATTTTACGACGGTTCGGAGCCTTTCCAATGGCTGAGAAATTACTGTTTAATATTAAAAATAAGAAATTATCACGGAAAATCTCATCTTTTTTTATCTCGGAATGACATTAGCCGCGTCTGAAAAAAATGCTTCGTTTGTGTAAATCCTCTTACAGATTTTGTACCCTTCAATAAAGAAATATTTTAAATTGGTGAAATTGGCGAATGTAGAAACAGGGAAATGAAAGAATTATTTTTTCAAAATACAAACTTGCTTTTTTTCTTCTTTACAGCACCATTTTGGTTCCTATTTTCTGTTTTACTGATTTATCTGTATGGGGTTGGAAGCTTCGCTTACCTAGTAAGAACCACTCGCTCTCCCACAGAGCTGATCAAAAACTTAATTACATTGAATATCATTGTTTTTGTTGTTAACCAAAGTTACTGGTTTATTGCTAAAAGGTAAGTACTCTTGCGTAATGCGTTGATATTATCTATTTATTTTTAATGTATTTGTTTCTTTGTATAAAATACCTAAGTTATAGTTAAGTAAACTGAAATAAATATGGCACCAATCGGTACTCGAATACGTGAACCCGGTAGTTAAAGCAATTTACACGTGAGTATTAAATGTATGTACACACGACAGAACATCAAGTAAAACAGTTGAACTACTACTACTATCAAGTTTTTCTTAGGGCTTCTAGACGGTCTCGATTGTGCTCTCGAAGTCAATATGTAGTGACGTACACCGTGGTCGCTGAATTTGAAATTAACATGTTCATTGCCAAACGAGACATTTAAAATTGTTGTGCGTAGGTAGTCCATTTCTTACTTCCTTTTATTTTAAAATCTTTATGATAAACTCCTGCAATCGGTATCGTAATCAGCTATTTTCTTTATTGTTTTTTTTTAATATTCCCAGTTCAGGCAGGCGATTGTTCAAAAATCTATGAATGCAGTTCGAATTATTTTGAATATCAATCTTTCAGTAAAGTTTCCTATGTTCCAAGTAAATAAACAATTTTCAAATTTTTCAATGTTCAACTTATCTACAGTATAATGAAGCTTCTGTGAATCTTGCAATAATCTGTCAAACAGTCCATTTTTGCAGTGCAACAATAGGCCCAGAAATATTTTGAACAATCCTAAGGTTAAGGTTAAGGTTAATCCTAATCCTAAGGTCTTTCCATCTTGAAATACGTGCATGACGATGCTCACTAGAACATTTTATATGTTCATTCAGCGTACAATGTTTGTGCACTCGACGATCATTTTCAAATAAAATAAAAAAAAGAGAAAATAGTCTATTGAATGTGAAGGCTGTTCTACGAACAATTTAGACCCTTGAACGGTATTTATTTCATAGATGAGCAAAGAGTGCTCCATTGTGAAGTAGATCCTTCGGTAGCAGGTTCATAAGTCGCATTTAGCTGACTCAGAGCTATTTCTTTAATCCTCTCACTCGCCTCGATTCTACCTGCAGAACGAAACTCCATCTCCACCTTGTTCAGACTCTATAGTTGAGCTATCTCTATCGTTATCTCCTTCTTCATCGTCGATGTCTTCGTCACTACACTACCCATAAAATCACTCTCATTTTCAAAACTTTCAATATTTGATTGATGTGCTAATGGAATGGGTTTTGATGGCGTTTGCATAGGTATGTTATTTCATATTTGATCGTTTCGTACCCTTTGGGGGTACCACTCATTGTTAATATTATTATATTATATTAATATTTTACAAAAACAATTGTTATATTTGTTCAAATCTAAATAAAAACAACAAGACAGCTGTTCGCACAAGTGGCGTCAGTAAGCGAACTAACCATTTACGAGTATGATTCGGTTGGCCACGCTCTCTTTCCTTCCTCTTTCCTATAGTTCATGGACTGCGACGGACGTTGCGTGATCTGCCAAATTGAAGAGCATCGCGAACACGTCGCGTGATTGGCAAGAACGTGTTGAATTACGAACCCAAAACATTGTTTCCAGTTGCTAGTGTTTAATGAAATCTAAGTTTATGTAAAAGTTCTCTTGTTTTATAGAATTGCTGTCTTATGCCTTAAGATTAATAATATACATACCCCTTGTCCATCAGCCATTTTTGATGTCCCCACTGCTGGGGCACAGGCCTTCCTTATGGGTGGTAAGGAGGATGGGCCATAACCCACCACGCGAGCCCAATGCGGATTGGTAGGTGTTAACGACTGCAAATGCAGCCGGTACCAACGGCTTAACGTGCCGTCCGAAGCACGGAGGAGCTCGAGATAATAAATTTTTGGTCACCCATCCCATGACAGACCCTTGCGAACGTTGCTTAACTTCCGCAATCGCTGGGCCAGGCGCTAAACCACTGCGCCACCGAGCTCCACCCCTTAAAATACAGTAATAATTAAGTATATTTATATTATTACATTTTACAGGCGATTATTAAGGAGTACACTGATTGAAATGACCAAAAACGACCACTTTGCTAGCTCCAACCCTAAAACACGGCTGAAGTATGAAAAGAAAGTGTCAAGAATCAAGAAAATAATTTTGCTTTTCTATTTCTGCAACTCGGTAAACGAACTTTGGGCATACTTGCCACATCCTATAGACCTCATGTCTGGTTACTCTACGATTCCTTGCTATGGTAAGGAGATCCATTATTAAAATAATAAATTAGATTCTTTAGCCTAAATAATTTCGAAAGTAATTTTCAAACCAATGCACGTGAGTGGCTAAGCGATGCATGGTTGAAATTATTAACCTAACGGGTGTAAAAAGACACTCAACGAAGCCGAAGTCCACGCATTCCGCCCATCTTCAGGATCATTTTTGTATTTTAGACTATACCTGGGAAACCAATAGCTACGAAGTTATTGAAGGTCAAAGTCAATTTTTTTTTTATGAAATCTTATTTTATTCGTAATTCCCTAATTTTTGTTGACAGAAACATTATCAAAATTTTATGTATTTCGTAACAAACAATGGCTCCAAATCGTCATCACTTAATGTATTTCATGAGCACGCACATATACGTTGCCTTTCAACTCAGCCGCATACAGCAGCTGTGAATATAGCATTCACTCGCAGGCGCGGTCTTTTGTACGCGTTACATTGCGTGGTAATGTATGCAAGGCTTTTTTAACACCAAAATTAAAGTAGTTTCCCAGCAATAATTTTGAACAGAAATGGTCCTAATGATGGGCAGAATACGTAGACCTCGGCTTCGTTGAGTGTCTTGTTACACCCGGTTTATTTACAGAACAAAATATAGGGTCATTTTGCATTCACCTTCCAAATTTTGAGGATGTGTTCAGTCCATGAAACTGAACAACTTTCTCTAAGGAACACACCGCCAAATATGCAAAAAAAAAATCGACTATCCATACAAATCAAAGAGACGAAAAATGACGTGACCAATTTAGTATGGGATGACCAAAATTCGCACGCACATTAATATTGAAATTTCTAACTAAAACTGTTGAAATTCTAACTCAAACCTGCTCACCTAGCTGATTTAAAAAAAGGCTCTTTAGAACGATTACATTTTAGTAAAAACTAACCGGTGAAAAGAACACAATGCAATGACGATACAGCCACTGAGTAATATAATAAGTCTATGGATAGTGGTCTTATAATTCAATATTTGTTAACAACTTGTTAAACTTGTTATTTTATATTTTCAGGGATGGAACCATTGACAGAAACACCTTACCTAGAAATTTGTGCCACTTTACTCTACATGCAGGAGTTGGGAATAATCATCGTCGTATATAGTTACCAAAGCCTTATATTGTTCCTCATATCTCACACGGCATTACTGTACCACATCCTGTCTGATGATATTTTGGCATTAAACCAATTTAAACGGACACGGTACCATAGACCAACAGTGAAGTCTGTACTGCCAGCTATAATCGAGAGACACAAAATGATTCTGAATATTGTAACCAAACTGAAAACTTTGTACAGTATGCCAATTGGTATTGATTTTGTAACGAATTCATTATGTATTTTGTTTTTTTTCTGTTTGCCTATGGAGGAGTGTGTCAAATTTGCGCCGTTGCTAACATATAGTTTTTTCGTATTTTTAGCTTACTGCTTTTTATGTGAAAGGTTGAGCAACGCAGCAGAGCTGTTCGCTATATCCGTGTACAGCTGTGGTTGGGAGAACTTTGAAGTAAAGGAAATGAAAACAGTCTACATAATGCTACGACAAGCACAGAGACCAGTGGAGATATTGGCAGCGGATATCGTACCTGTAAACATTGTTACATTTTCGAAGACATTGAGACTTATTTATCAATTTTTCACCGTCCTGAAAATTTAAATGTCAATGAGTGCAAAATTATAGATTTATGATTTATTGATTGTTTTATTTTCTTCTAGGAAACATTATCGTCTTTTAATTTCCCTTTAATTAACAATACAAAGCCGTATGAACAATGTTACCCGCTATAAAATAATATGTTTTACAATAGATCAAATAAATGAATACCTAGTTATAGAAATAGGGGCTTCGCCTTCGTTACACCAAACTCGAGCAACAGCCAGTGGGAATCCTGAATCCTCCGATCAACAATAGATATTGTAGTTATTGCATACTGATTATAATTAAACGAAAAGAAAAGATTGGAAAGCTGTGAGTTCTACTGTGTCGTTTTTTTGACTCACAATGAATTCTTCATAAAAATTTATACTGATCTATATACAAACGATACATTGGTTTGATTCCAAGATTATTAATTGAAATAACTGCATGTGTTACGAAATAACGAAAATTCCATAAACAATAACTTTTGTAAATATTGATTTTTCTATAGTTAAAAATCTAGTTTTTCTCCATTGAATGGGAATGATCCAACTTCAGCAATATTTATCTTGAAACAGAATGTAAAAAGAATTGAAGCTAATATGCATTTTCGTAGGCCTAAGGCCGCCAGTAATGGCGGCCTTAGGCCTATTTATATTATTATTGATGTGTTTACTTAGGTGTAAACACATCAATCTGGTTTCACATCAATCTGGTTTCATATCAATCTGGTTTCACATCAATCTGGTTTTTGATGCGACGTTACACGGTCAATCCAGCAAGCAATCCACGGTGGTTTTTGGTAGGGTTGCCAACTTTTTTGCATCAATTTTCGCGTGATATCGATCGATGACCTGAGTGGTGCAGTATTCAACATGCCAGTCTACCACGCAAGAGATCCCAGGTTCGATTCCCGGATGAAAATGAAATGATGAATTTTAATTTCTGTGACGGTCTGCGTATAATAAGTACCTATCTATTTCGAAAAGTTAGTGGTAAGTAGGTACCTAGTAAAATCAGTTGTCTAGCACCCATCTTATGCCTTGATTAGTTTAGGGTTAGATGGCGCTGTGTGTGTGTAAAATCAAATATTGATAATTACAATACTACATTACCAAGCTATGATCTATCTGAGTGCCAAATTTCATCCAAATCAGTTATCCAAATCAGTAATCAGTGGAAGCTAGTTAAAAATAAATGTGGGGTTAAAAATAAATATAAGTTTTAATCCAGACTATAAACTGTTTGCCAAACTTCATCTAAATCAGTTCAGCCTTAAAAATGGACATACAGACGAACAGAGAAACAATCTCCTGCTTTTTGAAGTCGGTTAAAAATATTGGATCGCAGTTAATATCCAATATTTTTAACCGACTTCAAAAAAGCAGGAGATTGTTTGTCATGGACATGGACATGGACATCATGGACATGGACATGTCCATGGACAGGACATCGGGAATTTTATAAAAATATAGCCTATATTTATTTTTAACTAGCTAGTACATCCGGGTGAACATTTGAAAAATACCCTAAAAACATACAGACGAAAAGAAAAACAATCTCCTGCTTGTCTCCTGCTAGGAAGCTAGTTAAAAATAAATATGGGCTATATTTTTATAAAATTCCCAAAAGTAATACAAATTAATTTCAATGTTTAAAAAATAAAAACCTCTAGGGTATCTTTGACCGAAATCAAAAGTATCCTATGTTTTAATCTAGGCTAATAAACTGTGCGCTAAATTTCATCTAAATCAGTTCAGCCTTAAAAAAACATGTATCGGATAGCAGTAGATTGCAATAAGCAGACTGCAAGTTCTCTGTTCGTTTGTATGTTTGTTTTTTAGCGATTTTTCGAATGTCCACCCACGCGGATGTAGTCGCGGGCGGAAGCTAGTTAAAAATAAATGTGGATTACATTTTTATAAATATCCCAAAAGTAAGTACCTACTATAATGTTTAAATATTTTGAAAATAATACTATTACCTCGAAAAAAAGGTGCCAACCCTAAGCCAGATTGACAAAAAACCACGCCAGATTGAAACAAAACCACGCCAGATTGAAACGACGTTACACAATCAATCTCTGCCAATCTTTGTCAATCTTTGTTAATCTGATTGAGTGTGTAATTCGTGCCTTATAAGCATGAGATTTCAAAAATTGTTCAACAAATGGAAAATAAAAGCTCTTTTGGGTTTGATGAAGTACCGATACGCGTGATAAAAGATAATATTTACGTATTGGCTGAACCCAATGCTTGCATGCATGCTGCATGTTGCATGCTTGATTGGATGCATGCTGCATGTTGCATGCTTGCTTGCATGCTGCATGCTTGCCTGCATGCTGCACGTGCATGCTTGCCTGCATGCTGCATGCCTGCTTGCATGCTGCATGCTTGCTTGAATGCTGCATGCATGCTTGCTTGCATGCTTGCTTGCATGCTGCATTCTTGCTTGCATGCTGCATTCTTGCCTGCATTGCATGCATGCTGCCGCTGTATAGAAAAAAAACTAAGGCTAGGTAGGTAACTGGTAGGTTAGGCTAGGTTAGTGTTTTGACCGCTCGCAGCGGAGCGAGCGGATCTTCACAATGCTTGCATGTGTTAGAATATAGAATATATTCTCATTATTATAACCAATAAAAACTGGTATTTCTTGATTATTGTACACATTCCTCACTTTTTAAACAAATGTCTTGATGTTATTGTAACTAACTTAAAAATAATACTTACTAGTTTATACAATTTATTATTTGTTTCATCCTTAGAAAAACATTTTTTTTATTTTACTTGCTCGCATGCGTGTTTGCTTGTATGTAAGGATGCATGCAGCATGAAACATGCACGTAAGAAATACAAAATTATTCTAAATATAAATTTTCTATGAAATGTATGCCAAAAGATGATTCTGACTATAAACTGTCTGCGATATGACAGTTCTGCCTTTTAATGACTATAGATTATGAAATGAATGCCAAAAGATGATTCTGACTATAAACTGTCTGCGATATGATGATTCTGACTGTGAACTTTCTGCGATATGATGGTCCTACTATTTAATTATTATGGATATGAAATGTATGGCAAAAGATGATTCTGACTTACAAAATTATGCGTTTTAAGTGTACGATAAATGAGTGTATGCCAAACGATTTTCTGCGACATGAAGTTTATGCCTTAGAATTTTATTTTTATTTTACTTGCTCGCATGCGTGTTAGCTTGCATGGTTGCATGCAGCATGAAACATGCATGTAAGAAATACACAATTATTCTAAATATAAATTTTCTATGAAATGTATGCCAAAAGATGATTCTGAATATAAACTGTCTGCGATATGATAGTTCTGCCTTTTAATGACTATAGATTATGAAATGAATGCCAAAAGATGATTCTGACTATAAACTGTCTGCGATATAATGATTTTGACTGTGAACTTTCTGCGATATGATGGTTCTACTATTTAATTATTACGGATATGAAATGTATGCCAAAAGATGATTCTGGCTTACAAAATTATGCGTTTTAAGTGTATGATAAATGAGTGTATGCCAAACGATTTTCTGCGACATGAAGTTTATGCCATTAGTTGTTATGCATAATAAAATTATGACATAAAAAGTTCTGCCATAAAGGGTAGACCCATATAGAGTAGGAGACCAGATACCAAACGTTGTCGATACAATAAACGTTGAATACATTAATTACTATTCGAGAAATTAATTGAAATCGTTCATATTTCCTCACTAAATTCTTTTAATCATATAAATTTTGGATTTAATATTAACTATGTACATAAAATAATACAAAACAACTATACTGCTTACGCATTTTGGATCCGGCTCTAAGACTATAATCATAAAAAAACAAACCCCTTGTTTCTCTGGAAAGGGGTGTCGACCAAGTATGTTTAAACTTAAGGACAAACTCGGAAAAACTACCGGCTACACATATGAGTAATCAGATTTTCGCTACGACCTTTCGTTCTCGAGATCAAGGTAGAGAGGTCTCTACAGCATATCCTCACATATCTTCTAAACGCATGATCGACAAACTCAGATTCGTGGTGACAAACTCCGACACAATACCGGCTACACCCACGAGTAATTAGATTTTCGCTACGACCTTCCGTGCGCCACACGTATCTCCTAAACGCAAGACCGACAAACTCTGGTTTTTGGCGACAAACTCCGACAAATTACCGGCTACACATACGAGTAATCAGATTTTCGCTACGACCTTCCGTTTTCGAGATCTGTGTGGCCCAGCTGTAGAGACGTCTCTACAGCTGCGCCACACGTATATCCTAAACGCAAGACCGACAAATTCTGGTTTTTGGCGACAAATTATCGACTTCATCATGGCATAGTCAAAAAGTCAGATTTCCAAGCTCATGTAATAATCTCTTAAATTGTCTCTAATATTTTTTGAATAACTCTTCAACAGTTATCATTCATTCTGTAAGTTTTAAAATCCATAATTGCCAAAAGTGGCTACTTTGAGCTAAAATGGATTACTCAACAAATGGATAAAACACATACAAAAATAGTTTATAACTGATACTATAGTTTTTATATTTATCAGAATGTAATATTTTTTTCTTGATTGGCGGCGCAAGTGGAGTCTCGTTTGGCCCTAGAGGAAAACACAGCCGGAGATATACAAATCACGAAAGCTTTTTGCCCACGCTGAAACGTGCTGAAACGGAGACACTTCACGGTCAATAAGTAAGTAACATACTTCGGGAAGATTTACCTAAATTATCTATAATTGACTTTCATTCTGTATCTTTAAAAATATCCCACAGGTATAAAAGAATTCTGAGATCTATATTTGGGTTATTCCCTGAGGATCTCATTCCCCGAGGATATTGTCCCGGAGGATCTAGAATTGTTCTTTATCTTGATGAACTTATTCAATACACATTCGAGATCCTCCGGGACATGATCCTCGGGGAATGAGATCCTCAGGGAAAAACCCCTATATTTAGGTACTTACAGGTTCCATAATTGTTTCTATGAGAACGGTTAAAAACATTATTATTTATTTTATTTGATTAAGGTACACCAACATTACAGCATTACTGAATATTACAAATTAAAATGCGATTACTTAGAAATCACAAATGATACACCGGAAGCTATTATTCGTACCAATTAACGTGTAAATTTTATACTGTCGAGGGCAATTAAAATATTTTTCATGTCTTCGATGTTTTGTTCATTTCGTTCAGTGTCCATTTTGGAGCCATTTTGGAGATCATGAATATTTTCAAACATTTGGAAATATTCCGTAAAATAAAAGTTTGTTTGCAAGAAAACAGTTTTGAAAACATCCTCCGGATTGTAAATTTTCTTCCCACACTGGCGGGATTTTCTTTACACAAAGATGAAATATCGAGTTTGTATTTAATCATTATATAATTCTATAAATGTTCAATAATTGTAAAGGTTTTGAACGAATCGTTTTGTAAGATAATGCAAACGCTTTCTCAAAATTGGTATAAAAAATGGGAAAAAACCAATTCACATCAGCATCGGGACGAAAGATGATGAATGCGTGTTAGTTTTTGATGTCAAATTTAAAAACAATGCGCAAAAATGTTACCTATGTAGTTATTTGAAGTGTTCCAGCTATTATTTGGTTTGGTTTCTTCCATAATTGTTTATGAAGCGCATTTCAGATTATGCAATACTATTTTGTTTTAGTATAGCGTATTGCTCAATTTGATATAGAATAGTAAATATAGGTAGATGTGAACCTAATCTAAATAAATGTACGATGAGCGATATTGATGTTCTATGAACTATGATATTATTGAATTTTTAGATTTTAGAATGCTAAAATCTAAAAATTGCTATGCTATTTTTATATATTAAGTTACTTAATATAATTGAAAAAAATACTAGAAAAAATCGACTCACCCGTAGCAGCTCAGACAAGACTCGAACCCGCACCCTTAGGATTCCGGCCCAATGCACTAACCAATTATAGTGAAAAAATATTTCTTTATCCAATAAGCGACTCAGTAATTGGTTAGTGCATGTGTGAAAATTGACAATATGAATACCTGCAATGTGTGAACATTCACGATGCAGTTCCGTGTTTTCCCTTTTCGATTTCATTGTTTGCTGGATAGGTGTGTTAGATATATCTATCAGATATCTAGCTGTTAGCTAATAGAATATGGATGAGTGTATCACAGATGGCTTCAGTCATAATATTTATTTGCTTATTTTATTCTCTGTATGTATTTTCTATGCACGTGACGCAACTTTGTGCGAACTGGCATGCTGTTGCAAAGAGACATCATTTTTAAAAGTTTACGTCCCGAGCTACGAGTACCTACCTGCTTTATCCATTTTTATTTAAGAATCAAGAAGAATCCCGAAAAATCGAGTATTACTTCTACAACATTTTAGTTTTTTTAATCATTTTCATATTGAAATAATTATTTACCTACTATAAGTTATACATATTTTTTTATTAGTTATTGTAGTCATTGTTTTGAAGATTAAGTTTGATTTTTTTATTTTACGAGATGGTTCGGAGCCTTTAAAATGGCTAAAAAATTACTGTTTAATAATAAAAATAAGAAATCATCTCGGAAAATCTGTTTTTTTTTTATCTCGGAATGACATTAGCCGCGGCTGGAAAAAATGCTTCGTTTGTGTAAATCCTCTTACAGATTTTGTACCCTTCAATAAATAAATATTTTAAATTGGTGAAATTGGCAAATGTGGAAACAGGGAAAAGAAAGAATTATTATTTTTTCAAAATGCAAACTTGCTTTTTTTCTTTACAGCACCATTTTGGTTCCTATTTTCTGTTTTACTGATTTATCTGTATGGGGTTGGAAGCTTCGCTTACCAAGTAAGAACCACGCGCTCTCCCACAGAGCTGATCAAAAACTTTATTACATTGAATATCATTGTTGTTCTTGTTAACCAAAGTTACTGGTTTATTGCTAAAAGGTAAGTACTCTTGCGTAATGCGTTGATATTATCTATTTATTTTTAATGTATTTGTTTCTTTGTATAAAATACCTAAGTTATAGTTAAGCAAAATGCATGGGTCTTCAAACTGGTTTTCTGCCAGGGATGTACCGTGCTGTGATCTGATGATGGCTATCCAGGGAGTGAATGAAGGATATTCAGATCGCTATACACACCCAACTGATCTGATCAGCATTCTAAAAGATTGATGGGTCAGAGTTCTCAGTTTCAGGATTTCCATACAATTTCATGCTATTTTCGCGGTTTTTTTAAACATGTCCATTAATCTTTTAGAATGCTGGCCAGATCAGTTAGGTGTGTATAGCGATCTGTCTCTCTTTTATTCACTCCCTGGATAGCCATCATCAGATCACAGCACGGTACATCCCTGGCAGAAAACCAGTTTGGAGACCCATGCATTAGCACATCAATCAAATATAGAAAGTTAAGAAAATGAGAGTGATTTTATGGGTAGTCATAAAATCACTCATATCATCAGATCACAGCACGGTACATCCCTGGTAGAAAACCAAGGCTTCAAAGTTACCTCGTTTGTATGAAAATAACACCTGTATCCCTAGACAAAGTTGATGAGTATACATACCCCTTAAAATACAGTAATAAGTAAGTATATTTATATTTTTACATTTTACAGGCGTTTATTAAGGAGTACACTGATTGAAATGACCAAAAACGACCACTTTGCTAGCTCCAACCCTAAAACACGGCTGAAGTATGAAAAGAAAGTGTCAAGAATCAAGAAAATAATTTTGCTTTTCTATTTCTGCATCTCGGTAAACTTACTTGGGACATTCTTTCCACATCCTATAGACCTCACGTCTGGTTACGCTACGATTCCTTGCTATGGTAAGGCGATCCATTATTAAAATAAGAAATTAGATTGTTTAGCGTAAATAATTTCGAAAGTAATTTCCAAACCCATGCACGTGAGTGGCTAAGCGATGCATGGTTGAAATTATTAACCTAACGGGTGTAACAAGACACTCAACGAAGCCGAAGTCCACGCATTCCGTCCATCTTCAGGATCATTTTATACCTGGGAAACCAATAGCTACGAAGTTATTGAAGGTCAAAGTAGTTTTTTTTTTACGAAATCTTATTTTATTCGTTATTCCCTAATTTTTGTTTACAGAAACATTATCAAAATTTAATGTATTTCGTAACAAACAATGGCTCCAAATCGTCATCACTTAATGTATTTCATGAGCACGCACATAAACGTTGCCTTTCAACTCAGCCGCATACAGCAGCTGTGTAGCATTCACTTGCAGGCGCGGTCTTTTGTACGACCCGATATATCTAGTGCGCACGCACATTATTATTGAAATTTCTAACTCAAACTGTTGGAATTCTAACTCAAACCTGCTTACCTAGCTGATTTAAAAAAAGTCTCTTTAGAACGATTACATTTTAGTAAAAACTAACCGGCGAAAAGATCACAATGCAATGACGATACAGCCACTGAGTAATATAATAAGTCTATGGATAGTGGTCTTATAATTCAATATTTGTTAACAACTTGTTAAACTTGTTATTTTATATTTTCAGGGATGGAACCATTGACAGAAACACCTTACCGAGAAATTTGTGCCACTTTACTCTACACGAAGGAGTTGGGACTAATCATCGTCGTATATAGTTACCAAAGCCTTGTATTGTTCCTCATATCTCACACGGCATTACTGTACCACATCCTGTCCGATGACATTTTGGCATTAAACCAATTCAAACGGACACGTTACCATAGACCAACAGTGAAGTCTGTACTGCCAGCTATAATCGAGAGACACAAAATGATTCTGAATATAGTAACCAAACTGAAAACTTTGTACAGTATGCCAATTGGTATTGATTTCGTAACGACTTCTTTAGGTATTTTGTTTTTTTTCTGTTTGCCTATGGAGGAGTGTGTCAAATTTGCGCCGTTGCTAACATATAGTTTTTTCGTATTTTTCGCTTACTGCTTTTTATGTGAAAGGTTGAGCAACGCAGCAGAGCTGTTCGCTATATCCGTGTACAGCTGTGGTTGGGAGAACTTTGAAGTTAAGGAAATGAAAACAGTCTACATAATGCTACGACAAGCACAGAAACCAGTGGAAATATTGGCAGCAGATATCGTACCTGTAAACATTGTTACATTTTCGAAGACATTGAGACTTATTTATCAATTTTTCACCGTCCTGAAAATTTAAATGTCAATAAGTGCAAAATTAAAGATTTATGATTTATTGATTGTTTTATTTTCTTCTAGGAAACATTATCGTCTTTTAATTTCCCTTTAATTAACAATACAAAGCCGTATGAACAATGTTACCCGCTATAAAATAATATGTTTTACAATAGATCAAATAAATGAATACCTAGTTATAGAAATAGGGGCTTCTCGTTCGTTACACCAAACTCGAGCAACAGCCAGTGGGAATCCTGAATCCTCCGATCAACAATAGATATTGTAGTTATTGCATACTGATTATAATTAAACGAAAAGAAAGCTTTGAGTTCTACTGTGACGTTTTTTTGACTCACAATGAATTCTTCATAAAAATGAGTACTGATCTATATACAAACGATACATTGGTTTGATTCCAAGATTATTAATTGAAATAACTGCATGTGTTACGAAATAACGAAAATTCCATAAACAATAACTTTTGTAAATATTGATTTTTCTATAGTTAAAAATTGTTTAAAAAAACAAAAAACCGACTTCAAAAAACCTACCTCTAAAAAAGCAAAAAACCGACTTCAAAAAACATACCTATAAAAAGCAAGAAATAATATTCGTCATAATAAAAATACGTCTATTGAAGTCGGGTGGGGCTTTTAGAATAAAAAAAAGGAATCTGTACTCCAGCCCCACCCGACTTCAATAGACGTATTTTTTTTTAGAGGTAGGTTTTTTGAAGTCGGTTTTTTTTTAAATAAATGTATTGTGCTCAATTTGTTTCCTGATCAAGTTAAGTTAGCAAGAGTTCTTCCGGTGCATAAAAAAGGAAGCAAATTGGATCCCAAAAACTATAGACTAATTTCTTTGTTATCCGCTTTGTCAAAAATCTATGAAAAACTCATAAAGTTTAGACTGTTAGCACATCTGTGTCAAAACGGCATAATAAGTGAAAGGCAATTTGGGTATCAGACGTGTGTAGGAACTATAGATGCAATAAATAACTTAGTTGATGATATTGTATGTAAATTGAATGAGAAATTGAAAGTAGGAGGACTCTTTTTAGATTTAAGCTCTGCTTTTGATACAATAGATCATAAAATCTTGCTACAAAAATTAGAACATTACGGGATAAGAGGAACAAACTTGAGGTTATTTGAATCATACTTAACAAATCGCAAACAATTTATTGAAATTAAAGAAATAGTTAATGATGAGGAAAACATATGTAAATCAGGGATAACAATAATAAAAAGAGGCGTTCCGCAGTGTTTAATATTAGGACCTATTTTATTCCTTATATTTTTAAATGACTTATCAGATTACATGAGAGCAAAACAACCGGATGTTAAATTAACTATTTATGCAGATGACACTGCAATATCCGCGAATAATATAGAGGAACTGAATATCAAATTAAAAAATACGTTTCATTACTTTGAAAATTGGTTTGCTAACAATAATCTATATAATATAAAATTCAAAGTCCTGACTGACTGACTGACTGACTGACTGACTGAGTGAGATATCAACGCACAGCCTAAACCGCTGAACCAAGAGACTTGAAATTTTGCACATAGGTAGGTCCTTATGAGGTCCAGGGGTGCACTAAGAAAGGATTTTTCAAAACTCACCCCCCAAAGGGGTGAAAGGGGGGTCCAAAGTTTGTATGAAAGTCCATCAGTTTTGAAGCTAGGATCTTCAAATTTTGTGATTAGGCTGATCATTGAAAATTAATAAATACGGGTCTCAGCGTTTTTCAAAATTCTACCCCCGAAGGGGTCAAAAGGGGGATGAAGTTGTGTATTGAAGAAAATCCTTTATTTTTAAAGTAAAAATCGCTAAAGGAGTCGTTCTTTCCTGGGTTCACTTTTTCAAAATTTTCCTACACCCATAATATTTTTTTTTCTCGTAGATTTATCTCGTAGAACAAGGATTCCAAAAAGAAAAAAAATATTAATACCTGCAAACATAAATAAAAAATTATTTAAAAACTTGAATAACGGTGCTCTTCATCGTGTATTTCTTAATGTTTTCGTTTTAAAATGAAAGTGTCTTACTATTAATTTTACTCTCCCGAGTATATCAATAAATTCTAATGCTTGTTACAAGTTTTTACTGTTGATTTAATCCTGAGAATCATTTTGTGCGGCTGCCGGCTGTTAAGGGATATTCCTTTGCATTTTTATTTCTATTAAAATGACTACATTGGCTGTTGATATGTCATTTGTCATTTTATTTGACATCTGACAGCATCAATGTGACATATGACAGTAAAAAATCGATGTTGCCAAGGTAGAAAAACGTTTTGGGTTGCAGTTTTATTAACTTTAACTATCCAACTTTAAAAATAAATAAAAAATGTTTGCAGGTTTAAAAAAATATATTGATACATGGACAGGTTCCTTATTTTATTCTCTTTCCATAAAATATAATTTTATGACCGTAGGCCACGGGTTACCCAAATGGGCCCAGCCCCCATACAAAAATGGAACAACTCCTTTATAATTTAGGCACGCACATTAAATCTAACGCACGAATATTGTTATTGTTAGTATTTCAACCCCTATGGGGATGAAATGGGGGTGAAAAGGGGTAAAAAAAACCCAAAAATAGATATGGATGTCGTTATTGGGGTTTTCTGGGATGACGATTGCAAAAATGACATTTATTTTGAAGTCCAACACGGTGGACATGATTTGACCCCTAAAGGGGTGAAAATGGGGTTCAAATTATGTATGGAAAAATAATATAAAAAAGACATTACAACTTTAAACTTCGTAGGAGCACATCTTAAAATAAATAGGCAAACATATATTTTGTAATTTTCATAATCAACCACTTAGGGGTAAATGGAGTGAGTAAACATAAAAATCGATATGGATGGCGTTCATGAGGTTTTATGGGATGGTGATTGCGAAAATTAGATTTATTTTGAAGTCCAACACTGTGGACATGATTTAACCCCTTAAGGGGTGAAAATGGGGTTCAAATTTTGAATGGAAAAAGAATATAAAATAGACATTACAACTTTAAAATTCGTAGGAGCATGTCTAAAAATAAATAGGCAAACACATATCTTGTTATTTTGAAAATCATCCCTTAAGGTGTAAATGGGGTAAGTAAACATGAAAATCGATGTGTATGTCGTTCTTGAGATTTCATGGGATGGTGATTGCGAAAATGACATTTATTTTGAAGTCCAAAACGGTGGACATGATTGGACCTGGACATGCACATCCAGGGGACGGGGACAGGGACGGGAACGGGAACGGGAACGGGAACGAGAACGGGACGGGATACTAATATCTCTGGATACGATTCTGAATATTATAAACTAGCTTCCGCCCGCGACTTCGTCCGCGTGGACATTCGATAAAATCCTCATGTTTAATTTCATTAAATTCTAATCAGCCGTTTTTACGTGATTAGGCGGGTCTCCACCAAGCGAGCAGCCTCGTGCGAGGCCCGTGCGGCAAACGTCCTGCCTCGCGAGGCAGCGCGCTTGGTGGGAACCCGCCTAATCACGAAAAAACGGCTGATCAGAATTTAATGAAATTAAACATGAGGATTTTATCGAATGTCCACGCGGACGAAGTCGCGGGCGGAAGCTAGTCTTATATTAAATACAAACAAAACATCTGCTCTGCTATTCAGGACTAATGCAAAAAACAAAGATTCTTTAGAACCTATAGTAAATGAGTTAGGTTATAGACTCTATGGAAATAGTTAAATTCTTGGGTATCCATATTGACAGAGACTTAAATTGGAAAAAGGAAATAGAGGTTTTAGAGTCCAGCTTAAGCTCATCTAAGTAAAATTGAATTTATTAAGTTTTATTTGTTTTTGTTTTTATTTCCGATACAATGTACGCCCACTTGCGACGACAGTGTGACATCTCGAAATATACGATTTTTTGTTTTACCGAAATTCGGAATCCCGATCTTGCGTTCTTTTATCTCCAAAAACAGGGTATTTGTTTCTCCAAAAACAACAATACTGTGAGAGAAAAAGACAAAATATTACGTTATAGCGCTGTCTCGTTCGCCGATCTAGTTGGCTTCGACACTGTGATAGTTCAGTTACCACCTGCGCTTTGAGATGTGAGGTGCTCTTCGTTTTCAAGAAAAACGTGACATCTGGAGGATACCGCGGTCTTGATGACAAAGATAAGTCTTTTATAATATTTTTATTTTATTCGACAATGTGGCACGTCATACTTATCACAATGTACTTGCAAAACAAAAAGCATAGTTAACGAGACATTTTTTTTATGTCACGTTATTCTTGTAAGAAAATCAAAGTATCATCGGGACATCTTAAATAGTTAACGTTGTAGATGATGAATATTTTTCTTAAATTGGAAAGATGTTGTGGGTCATTTGTTGATGTTCTGTTATTGCAGAATGCATGTTAATAAAATTGAATGGTATATCTGCTTGTCACATTGTATACACTAAACAGTAATACTAAACTCCAGTTATCTTTACAGATAGGGACTAGGTCTAAACGAATAGTGCAATAAGCACAACGCAATTATATTATTATAGCCGAGGATTTGCTCGGCAGCAGCAACCCAGTCGCTCCTAACAATCTGTTACAAACTGTGGAAGGATGATGAAACAGCAAAAAGCAACATGGATGAAGATTTTCTGTAGGAACCTAGTCGCTCCTACCAACCTCGATTTACAAAATGTGAATGACAATATAGCTGTAAATAAATATATAGCCTCCTAAATAAGCAGCTTTTAACCTTTTAAAACCTCAAGTCCGATCTTGCATGGAGTACTGCTGCCACCTTTGGGACGGCTCGGCGAAATATCAACTTGCTGCACTGGACTCGGTGGAACGCAGAGCCAAGAGATTAATAGGCAATGGAGAACTGGTAGCAGCTAAGCTTCACACTTTGGCTCACCGCTGAAAAGTTGCTTGCCTATCGGTCTTCTATAGATTGTACTTCGGCGAGTGTGCCCAAGAGCTGCACGAGCACATTCACCTTCTCCTTTCTACCATCGGACATCCAGACGCACTGCAGGCTACCAACCGTTCTTGGTTGATACCTATACCTTTTCTGCGTACCAAACGCTACTTAACATCGTTTATAATGCGCACAGCTAAGGAATGGAATTCCCTGCCGGCGTTTGTGTTTCCGAGCGCATACAACCTGACTCTTTTCAAGGCCAGAGTGAAAAGGCACCTTCTGGGCAAGCTCGCTCCATCGTAGACCCTGTGTTTGCTTTCGGGCTAGACTGAGGTCAAGTGCAAACCCAATTATTATTACAGACGGTCAAGAATCGACAGAAATTCATCGCCATCGCACTATATCGACAAGCTCATCTTCTTCAAGTTCTTCATCTAGCAGCTCTTCAAGCACTTCATCATCGCCGCCGTCTTTTATCGAGGTTTTTTTACTATAAGGCTAAGATAACTACATTTTTTTAATTGATACTTGTTTAAAAAAATATTTAATATTAAAAAGACTGTATTAAAGGCGAATCCAAAACTATCAGTTAAGACTGATTTTATAGAACTGATAATAATATTCCTAAGTTTGTAATTTGTGCCTTAATAATTTTAGTATTTAATTGTGATAACTAGTCTGTTATACTTACCTATTTACTAAACTTGTACATTATTTTACTTCTGCATACATACATACATACCTACAGTTTCTTTTACTTTGTTTTGTAGAGTTTTACATTTATTTTGATAAGCTTTAGTTTTTAGAATAAGAACGTAATGTGAGCATAAATATTATATGTACAACATACCTCCTAAAGTGCCTGCTTCTTAGATAATATTTTTTCAACACACTTGCTCGTAAAGTGAGCCCTAATACATCGCTTTTAGGGCCATAAACCGAGCTATAACAAACGCGTGCAATAATATATAAAACACTAGTTCGTAATAGAATTAACCCTACAAAGTTAAATTAGTACCTTACTGCAAGTTCTATGCGAGTAAACAGAGCATTCCCAATTTAGCCGGGTAATACAGTTATTTTTTTTTTGACAACAAAGAGGTTTTATGCTGCTGAAAATTCATATACATTTTTGGAATAAATAAATGTGTAAGGCCTTAATTAAGTCAAATAAATATATAATTATTATCAAATTATTCATAATTCACAATATTTTGTTATAAAATATTAAAATATTTGCATTTTGTCACTTAAAATTATAATTTTGAAGTAGGCTGTACCCCTTTGTTCGCAAAATATTCTTGCGTTGGGCGTGTGAAAAAAAAACAAAAAAAACATGCGCGCCTTTTTCCAAAATTATCATATTTTGTTTTTGTCGTATTTGTTGCTGTGTGATAAATTACTTTGTTTTTACCTCGCAAATGTGTTGAAAAATGTCGTATGAAACTCGTGAGCTCTTGCTTATTGCACACTCGGCTGAGTTACGCCCTCGCCTGCGGCTCGGGCTGCAACCCACAGCCTTGTGTGCAATGATCAACCTAAGCTAACTTGTCTCATAATGTACTATTACATCATCTTCAACGTGACAACTAAACTTACCATCTTCAAAACAAAAAAGGTATTTTCAAGATCAACGTTTTATTTAATAATGACTTGGGTAAATATATTTTTTCACTCCTCTTGCTCAAAAAGTGCGTCATTGTAACGTACAAGAGTCGAGATAAAATAGCATAATAAGCCCTAGGGGATAAAGTTTTTTCTTTTTTAATGTTTGTCTATTACCAATGAGCCTACTAAAACGAAAAAGTCTTTATTCATAATCACGAATAATAACTCGCTCGACTTAATACTGGGAGTCTATTACGAAAAGTTTAATACGATACACGCAGCTGCGGCCGTGCTTCGTTCTGATTGATTCCTATTACAAAGCACTTGCGTATGCGATATTGCAAAATGATTGCGTAAATTTGACAGTTTCTCTCTAGTGGATCCGTCATTATTCGTTCAATAGACTATGGACTACGATAGCTACATTGAAAATATTTGTAATAACTACAACCGACGAACTGCGGACGACTATCGTGACCAAGTTTCGTAATAGGCCCCCAGTGTCTCATTCTTATTTTTGAAAATGGAACTAAAAGCATCTCTTCGGTGAAATCATAGACTTATTTATACTCTGTGTACAGAGTGAATCGTAGAATGCGTGTTTGTGTTGCTTAGCTGCTACAGCAGAAATTAAAAAAGGTACCATGGCGCGAAATCTTTAGAATTTTTCTATAATTACAAACTGATTGAATTGTGTGACTGTAATAGGAAAGAAATAATTTTAATCTTTTGCCGTCAAGCACAAATCATTTATTTAAATATTGTACAAAAAGTTTATGAAGTCGAGGATAGAGAAACGAGTGGATTCGTTTACGGAAGTAGGTATAAACTATTTAATATTGTATTTTATTTTCTCGCAATCGTAGTGAAAAGTATAGTGTAACACACGACGCTAAAACCCATTGTAACTCGGTTTCTATTTATTCCCTCGCTAAAGCTCGGGAATAAAACTACCTCGTATGCAATGGGTAATTTTAGCGTCTTGTATAACAATCTACTATTTTACATCATCTTCAACGTGACAACTAAACTTACCATCTTCAAAATATTTTTTTTTACTAGAACAACGTGATATGTTTTCTCTTTTTTTTTCAATCGCCATAATTTCATTTATTGAGACGCAAATTTATTACCTATTATTAATATTTTAATTCATTATTAGTTAATCTTTAATCATTTCATACACAATTAGGTTATCCTGACTATAATGTAAGAGTTATGGTCATTCAAAAGTAAAAAAGTTGTTTTTTGTAAAATTACTGTTTTTGATATATCACACTGTCGTCGCAAATGGACGGTATGTTGTTTATGAATAAATACTTACTTACTTACTCGCATTGATTCTTCTGGTTTACGTACTCATGGTAGAGCTACAGGTTCTCAGAAAAGACACCTTCAGACTTGACGTGCGATCACAGTTGTTTCAACTGGGCCAAGTATATATTCTGTGACTGGGCACTGATGATAATTAAGTTTTGTTAAATTCTGAGTTTGTATTTTTTATTATAAAACAAACAAAACAATTATAGATTAGTAGTTACACTCTAATAATGTTTTTATTCTGATTTTAACGTTTCTGACGTTTTAATTCCCTTTCGAAATTTAATTTAAGGTGACGACATCCTGAGCGCTGCGGTGAATTTTATTTAATATTAATAATTCTAATACCCAGTTTTAATAATGTTTTACGTGGAATTTTTAGGGTCCATAGTCTAGTATTTTTCTAGTCTGTCTAGTAGATACATTCCCTCGTAGTCACTGCTAGAAGTAGATAGCAAAAATGCTAAAAGTTATTTCTCTTCATTTTTGTACTTAAAATGATAAAGTTGCGGGTTGCATTATCTGCAACCCACTTACATATTTAAGCAAAACATTTGATGTAAAAATTAAAGACAAAATAATCGCCATCTAAAAAGAAGTTTTCACTCCTCTTGCTCAAAAAGTGCGTCATTGTAACGTACAAGAGTCGAGATAAAATAGCATAATAAGCCCTAGGGGATAAAGTTTTTTCTTTTTTAATGTTTGTCTATTACCAATGAGCCTACTAAAACGAAAAAGTCTTTATTCATAATCACGAATAAAAACTCGCTAGACTTAATACTGGGGGTCTATTACGAAAAGTTTAATACGATACACGCAGCTGCGGCCGTGCTTCGTTCTGATTGATTCCTATTACAAAGCACTTGCGTATGCGATATTGCAAAATGATTGCGTAAATTTGACAGTTTCTCTCTAGTGGATCCGTAATTATTCGTTCAATAGACTATGGACTACGATAGCTACATTGAGAATATTTGTAATAACTACAACCGACGAACTGCGGACGACTATCGTGACCAAGTTTCGTAATAGGCCCCCAGTGTCTCATTCTTATTTTTGAAAATGGAACTAAAAGCATCTCTTCGGTGAAATCATAGACTTATTTATACTCTGTGTACAGAGTGAATCGTAGAATGCGTGTTTGTGTTGCTTAGCTGCTACAGCCGGTACCATGGCGCGAAATCTTTAGAAATTTTCTATAATTACAAACTGATTGAATTGTGTGACTGTAATAGGAAATAAATAATTTTAATCTTTTGCCGTCAAGCACAAATCATTTATTTAAATATTGTACAAAAAGATTATGAAGTGGAGGATAGAGAAACGAGTGGATTCGTTTACGGAAGTAGGTGTATAAACTATTTAATATTGTATTTTATTTTCTCGCAATCGTAGTGAAAAGTATAGTGTAACACACGACGCTAAAACCCATTGTAACTCGGTTTCTATTTATTCCCTCGCTAAAGCTCGGGAATAAAACTACCTCGTATGCAATGGGTAATTTTAGCGTCTTGTATAACAATCTACTATTATTTTTATTTTATAAAGAGTTTCAATAGGAAGGAAAACATTTGAACAGCGCTTTCGCGCAAATTAAAATTTAATATCTCTCCATAAAATCTCACACCAAAAAAATCTGTAATAATAGAGTTGGCTATTGTTCCACTTAAACCCTGTAATCAATAGTAATGTCAAATGAGTCAAGATTTTCTTTACTCATGTGGTAATGTGTTGAAATGATAGATTATTAGACATGTTATTAAGTAGCAAAAGTTTTTTATTTTTTATATTGTATATTTTAATTTCACCTGCGACTATAATTTATTATTAGTACCTACCTACTGATATGTGTAAAGTCATACCTAATAATATTTAAAACCATTTTAAAACAGTACGATAAAATAAGTTTGTATTGTGATTTCTATCTTTATACAACGTGTTACAAAAAAACTCCTTATGCCAAATGATAGGACATATACATTTTGATATTTTCGTTATTATTTTTTGTATAAACAGCTTATTTTTTTTTCGCTATTTCAGAGTTAGTTCCGTACCAAAAGTTGTTCAGTTTGATGGTCCCTATCTACCGCATTCGGTATAACGGGTTTTTTAACACGTTGTATATTCACTTTGAAACATATTTTAACAAAAATGCTATTTGTATTGATATGTAACTTTTACGTAATTTCAATTTCTTTAAATGCTCTATACCTAAAAGTTTATTCAATTATTATTGCTACGTATTTTAATTTGTACAATGGAAGAAAATTTTACTAATATTTCCTACTGGGGAGACAGCACTATGCAAAATTCGCAATTTATCCTAGCAAACTAGTAATTACTAAAAACTATACCAAGAAAAAAGGTGACACTTTTAATCATCACTAAACATAGGTATATTATCGTTGTTCCCTCGATTATTAACACACCTGTCAGTATTATCTATAATAGCTAGGTACGGTTGATAGCAATTAAAATTTAATATGGTATATTTTTTTGTTATTTCTTCGCATGTCTAGCTCAATCATTTTCAGTTTCCCAAGCAAATAGAACTCGGGGCAAAATGAATGCTTTAAAATCCGTAGGGAATTTCTTCAGGAGTATTAAGCTTAGGTTGCAAGAGAACAGCTTTGATAGTATACTGGGTATAGTGAATATTGTGCCTAGCTTGGCTGGTTTTTCTTTAAAAAAAGAAAAAGTATCGGGTTTGTATTATTATTATTAATAACTTACTTTTTTATCTAGATTTAGGCTTAGGCACTGATAGTTCAAAGATGTATACCTTTGTTGTTTGTTGGTTGATATACCTTTTCTGCGTACCAAACGCTACTCATCATCGTTCATAATGCGCACAGCTATGGAATGGAATTCCCTGCCGGCGTCTGTGTTTCCGAGCGCATACAACCCTGACTCTATTCAAGGCCACAGTGAATAAGCACCTTCTGGGCAAGCTCGCTCCATCGTAGACCCTGTCTTTGCTTTTGGGCAAGACTGGGGTCAAGAGCAAAGTCATTATGTATAAAAAAATATAAAAAATGTTCTTTTATTTGTATCCTGAGTACTATTATTATATTAATTTATATTAATATAATAATAGTACTCAGGATAATTAATACCTATCCATACTTTAGAGTTCAAAAAAATATAATATTTAATATATAGTTTGTTTCAATTTATTTTCTCATTAGTCGTATAATTGGCTTTGTGTTGTATTGAATTTGGTATTTAAGTTATGTACTTAGCTGTTGGTCGTCTGAAATTATTTAATAAATAAATATTACACTTAGAACAAATATCTATGTATCATCCTACAGTTCCGTTCTTCATAATTCACATGAGTCTTTTGACGTACGTTTACGGCGTGGGCAGTGTGGTGTACCAGGTGCAGTATGCCCACACGGCCGGGGAGTTCGTCAAGAGCTACGTCAACGTCTCCCTTTTCGTCTTAATTGCGAATAACACCTACTGGTTATACATGAAAAAGTAAGTGTTAAAATAGCTTGTACTGTACACAGTAGGAAATCTGCCTTAGGGCCCACATGGAGCTATTTATTGATGTATATCTACGGCGTGGGCAGTGTGGTGTACCAGGTGCAGTATGCCCACACGGCCGAGGAGTTCATCAAGAGCTACGTCAACGTCTCTCTGTACGTCTTCATTGCTAACAACACCTACTGGTTTTTTATGAAAAAGTAAGTGTTAAAGTAGATTGTACTGTAGACAGTAGAAAATGTGCCTTAGGGACCACATGGAGCTATTGACGTTGCTCTTCTTATTAAGACAGCATCTCAGATATGATCTCAAGATAGCTCTCAGCGTTGAGAGCGGTTTATAAATACGGGCCTAGGTCTTTCTCTATACAGTAGGACGACTTTTAACATCCTAAAAAAATATGTCGTCTTTGCAAACTTTAAGATCTTAATAGATTTACGGAATATTATCTTATTACAACCTGTTTGCGAAACCTTACCTTATTTGTATGCAGAGAGAATATAATATCTACTGGTTAACATTTAAAATATCAAAATCATGTTTTCAGGCCTCTACTTACGTCAACTTTAGCGGAAATGCTGGAGAGTGACGTACTTGCTCGCAACAATCCCGAATCTTGTTTGAAGCATAAGAAGATAGTGGGCAAAATAAAATTAATCATTTTTATATTTTACTCTATGAATGTACTGAACGCCAGTTTCGTGTATCTGCCCAGTCGGATAGACGTGGATGTGAATAATTACGCTATGACACCGTGCTATGGTAAGACTATAGACTATAGTTTATACTCGAGACTGTGTGCAATGAACACATAAGTTGGAAAACCAATAAAAAATCATAAAGCTTGAACGGTTATCACGAAGAAGAAGGTTTATATTTTTAGAGTAAGCTCATATTTTTATGCTTAGTTTTTAGTTTTATAGAAGTTTATGGCCTATTCCCGTTGGATACCGCACACAGGCTACAGGCAAAATGTTATGCCATATTTTTGATAACTTGACGTCTTAGCAGTCTTTCCACGCGAAGCCATTTCAAATACATATACTTTGATTACAAAACAATTCTCTAAATAAAATTGTAACAAACTCGGCCGTGCTTACGGTTAGACTTGGTTGGGACTAAAGTCGTGATTCCATACAAGCGTGCCCGTTTATGCTAGCTAAAGCAAGTATGTGTTGTGCGCGTCTGTTGCCTTGTATGTGGTATCTATTGGGGGATGATCTTTGTCCGCACTGGTGGATATCGGAAAATGATATAGGAAAATAAAGTATGGACAAACTATTCCCGTTGTCTACTAATGGGGGATATTAGGAAGAAATGCATAGAAAAAAACTTTTTTTCCGACATCCCCCAGTGAGGGCAAGGGTAGAGGACAATGGGAATAGGCCAATTTTACAGATACAATTATGTTTTCTTTTTCAGGCATAGAGCCTTTGACTTCGTCTCCCTATCGAGAGATATGCATGACACTTCTTTTGGCGCAAGAGCTTAGCATCATGACGGTGGTACTCAACTACCAGGCTCTTCTTATATTCGTGATCGGGCATACTTCTCTTTTATATCAAATACTTTCCGACGAAATGTTAGCGCTTAACAATTTCGATAAAAAACTCTCCTACAACAATCCAGTTGTGAAGGAGGTGCTACCAACGCTAATACGACGACACGTCATAATCCTCAGTATCATTGATAAGTTTAAAGCTTTGTATAGCGTACCGGTTGGTGTTAACTTTTTCTCGAATGCTGTATGCATTTCTTTGTTCTTTTACTTACCACTGCAAGAATGGCTGCAGTTTATGCCTATACTTGCCTATTGTTTTCTCGTGTTTTTCCTCTACTGCTTCTTATGCCAAAGGCTGACAAATGCCGCTGAGCTGTTCGAGATGTCTGTGTACAGTTGCGGGTGGGAGAACTTCGAAATAAAGGAGAAAAAAGCTATTTGCGTCATGTTGCGTCAAGCACAAAAACCCGTGGAGCTGCTCGCTGCAGATATCATACCGGTGAACATATCAACCTTCGCGACTACTCTACAAGCGATGTATAAATTTTTTACCGTTGTGAAATTTTAGGCGAACATCAATTGCAATGTTCCATCACTCCTTGTGTTTTATATTTATAAAGACTTCGACATTAATTGTATGTTGAAATAAGCTAGATACTAGTTTAACAAAAACAACAAATTAAAGAATCTCCAGTGTGGATTTCAAGTTTTTTTTATTTTCACTACCATAAAATGTGACGGTTTTTTTAGAGACAAAATTACCATGTAAAGTAATATTTACGAAACTGAATAATATTATCAATTTCATGTTTGCTTGCATACAATGTTTTCATTAATGCTCGGCACTCGGTAAGCAAAAACTCATCAAATAGCTTACCCATCATGAAGGACCATTAAAAACGTATAATATAACTAGTGCAGTCAATATTAAAATGTGTAATATACTTTTCAATACAGTTGCTCGAAAATGTAAGTTTACGATGACAGTCGAGCGTGCGGAAAGTTGATTTTACCGCACGCCGTGCGTTTTTGTTTACGGATTAGTACAGCGTGCGGAAAGTTGATTTTACCGCACGCTGGCGCCGTGCGTTTTTGTTTACGAACGTTTTATGTAATTTCTACTAGCTTCTGCCCGCGACTTCATCCGCATGGACAGTAGAAAAATATTGCAACCAGTTTAAAAATGACCCCTTTAGTGTATGAAAGCTAGTACTACGGAGAGTTCAAGCTGTTTCCCTGGCACCACCCACCTGAATTTGATGAAACATAGCTTAGATTTTAAGTTGGACCTCAATCTACTAAATTGTGAAAAATCCATCAAAATTCGTTTAGCGGTTTTTGCGTCATTCGCGCACAAATATTTAGAATTTACAGTTTTATTGTCTGTATAGATTACAATTTCAGTAGTACCTATAATGTTTTCTCGCAAATGTATTGAAAAACGTTGTATGGCACACGGTTGTTAAGGTTTTTTAAAACTCGTGACGATTAAAAACCCTCGCCTGCGGCTCGGGCTTATAAAGCGTCAACTCGTTTTAAAAACCTCCTTACCAACCTTGTATCATAAACTACTATTGTAGGGTTTCATAATGTATGGCACTATTAAGTTTACGGTCAACATTAACTTAAGTATTAGAATGGTCAGTCTGCTACAAGTTTAGAAGACAATGCAGACTGGCTTTAAATACTGGCTATAAATAACATATTCTAATATAATAACTTGGGTACCTAATACTATTAGAATTTCTTAGCATTGCAGAAATTAGGTATAATGTAGAGTCTATTTTTTTATTTTATTTTATTTATTTTATTTTGGACAACAGACGGTCATTTACAAAACATGTTACATTGTTCAGTAATATAAAGAAAGACCTTGAGTGCCAACAAATATGTAATGATTTAGTGTAACAGGGCCGAAATAGGTAAAGATTTAAACAGTTGTATGATAATTGCTAACGTTAAAATTGAGTGATTAATCTACATTAATTCGAGTATACCATAAAGTTTACATGGAGGTACTATTGAATTGATATAATACAAAGGATCCTTACGATAAAGAGTAATACAGAAAGATGCAAAAAAGGGTTAAGTTATACATACTACGTAACAATTCTGTTGTTGATAGAGTTAAGCTAAAGTTGAGTTTAATTAGGTACCAGTTTGACAGATTATTGTATTGTACCATAGTTGCATTCAGGACAGGCAATAGTCAAGCATATATTTTGTATATGCTATCTTTGATATTCTCTAAATAAGATTTTAAAGTAGAGAACCTACAGTCGTTATATTAACTTTGAAAAGTTATTGAACGGCTAGAGTTCATTTACTAAAAAAATACTACGAGAAACAAAGAGCTTGTAAGAAAGTCCTCCAATATTAAAATTTATCAATTTTATGTGAGTACGAGTAAAAGTTATCAGTTAAACTATTAACGCTAAAGTACCCCGTCAAAGAAAAGCAAACGTGATACTTTCGTCAGTCATCGGGAAAGTAAAAGTTAACTCACGGTCAATGTCGCCGAGAACTTAAGCAAGATATTTACTGCAGATCATTGAAATATATTACTACGTATAGAAAGGACAGTCTACCTACGGTACATTATTGTCGCAGCGATCGCAAAGATGGCGGCTACGCATACGCAGAGTTGTTAAAGAAAAAGTAACAAGCACACAGATGTGACACATTCTTCATAATGATTATGATATACCTACTTAGTAATTATTGCATAAAATTATAGTAAAAACGTAATTTAATTAGATAATTAGGTGTATTCTGATACTTATTCAAAAAATAAAAAAGGAGGATGGACATTTAGTACCCGCACTAATAGTAGCTAATCATTTGGTGTCGTTGAATAGATTTTTTTATTAAACTTAATTTTTATTTTAACCCAGATCCTTGTCCGGAAACCGCGGGAAACTCACAAAGTGCTAGTTTTATCCTTATAATTAGGCTTTTGTTACCCCCGTGAAATAGCTGATTTACCCCTGCGGGGGTAATTACCCCCAGGTTAGGAACCACTGCTATAGAACAATATACTTATATTGTAAAACTGTGTTATTAGTTCACCTGTCCTAATTTAGTACCTACGTATACAATCTGTATGGTTCACTTTTCATAATCTATGATTTTCATTCAAAATGTCGGGTCAGTAGAAATAATGTATAAAAAATAGGTTTGGTTGGTTTATGTTGATGTTTTGTTTACTTACCGATGATAAGTTACTATTTTTTTGCTTCGTAGTGGAGCGATTTTTGCACGTCTTTAACACACAGGTCGGCATTTTTATCGGCACAATTACACCGTGCGTTCGCGGTGAGCGTTGGCGAGTGACTAAATGAGTTGAGGTCAATTGACCTCAACGCGTAGAGCAAAATTCGGGCCCGCGAGGTCGATTCTATACGTAGTAATACATTTCAATGCTGCAGATATACATTTTCTCTCAGGTTATATTTTTGGCCGCTATCTAAGTATCGTATAATTCCACAAACATCAATATAAAGCTTGAGGATTTCTGTATAGTTATATTCATGTAATTAAATTAGGCTTATAAAAGTGAAAAGTAAGAAGGTACAAAATTTAATCGGGTTCTCAATAAATTACTTATTTCTATTTATTGACTGTAGCAAGCATCATTTATGAAAAGTTTGCTGCATTTAGGATTAACTAATTTTTTGTTTTATGTTAGGTCACTAAGATGTTTATAATTTTTAATTCTAACATAATAATTTAATCATTCTATATAAAATCGTTAGGCTTACTTGCTTAGAGCATAAGCTTACTTGTATTGACATGACAGCTGTCGTATTTTTATTTGGGAGAAGCCATCGACTCCTGAGATACAGGTTTTTAGCCTAGTTTGGGTGTCAGAGTCTTCATAGGAATTTGTACTAAAGATTATGTCAAATAAAAAAAAATATGTCAAATTCTATCCTTTCGTTGGCAATCTTTGTATATACTATATTTTATAATTATGTGGAAACTTGTCATTGGCTTTCAATAACTGTTTAAATTACCTACTTTATTTTAACTTAGCTGTAAGTTTTCCGAAGACTTGTAAAATAAAAAAATAAAATAAAAATAATCTACCTATACAACGTGTTGAACGTGAACCCAAAATAGGAAAACTGTTTCATCGGACCAACAATCTGAACAACTTCTACCATGGGACCAACTCTGAAATCGTGAAAAAAAATATCAACTGTTTTATACAAAAATTAATATCGGAAAATCAAAATGTATGAAACAGTTGATTTTTTTCGCGATTTCAGAGATGGTTCCATAGTAAGTCCAGTTTGATGGTCTAAAGAAACAATATTCACATTTTGGGTTCATTTTATAACACGCTAGTGCATCCACCATCCTCAAACATCAGCTGTGTATGCGCCCACACCCAGTGCTGCGTGCACTATTGGACTGTTAACGTAATAAACGTATCTCAATGATGTTTCAATAGTATTGTTTTTTGAACTCACTCTGGCTAAAGGCAATACAATTAGAACACCATTAAGAAACGATTGTTACGTTAACATTAGCAGAATCCGAGGCGGCGAGGCCCTATCTCCGAGATCAGTTGCATTCGAGAGGTTGAAGCGCGCGCACACGCGCCGACGCTCGTCGTGAACACTAACATGTACTGAAAATACAAGAGAAACATAGTCTAAAATTTAAATAATAGTGAAGTTTAAGTTGTAGATAAAATGAAGTTCTTAGTTTGTTGTTTTGTACTCATAGCAAACATTAGCAATAACAGCAAGGCTTCGTTGGAGAGCTATGTTCCTACTAGTTCTAACGTCCTTTTCGAGGACATTACTAGAAATTCAGGTAAATATTTTTTTTTCTAGAAATTATTCTATAGCAATTAAGTTGACATTATGATAAGGTTGAATTTGTTTTTTTTTCTTATTAATTTTATTTTTTTTGATTAAAAGTCAAGAGTCTGAGAAAGGAAGTAAAATACTGGATGGAGAAATACAAACTAGTTATTAATTTATTGATATTTTACGTGTTTATGTTGTTAATATTCTCAAAAATTCCTAAAGTTATTGAATTTGTAAAGTTTTTAGTCGTATAAAAACAAGTTGCATGGAAACTTCCATGCTAATAGGGAAGTGAAAGATAATTTGTGTTGTGTAGCTGTTTATCACCCCGCGCAAGTTGTGAAAGTTCACATAAGTATTTTAGTTTCATGGTGCCCTATGGAGTACTACCTATTTATTCTTATGATGACCGCTTGGCGCAGTGGCAGCGATCCTGACACTTGAGTCAAGGTACCAGGTTCCAATCCTAGTAGAGGCTGAGGTTGGTGTGTTCAAGTCATGGATGTCTATATTAGTATTTCTTTCCAATATACATATAGTTATAATAGTACGAAGTTAGCTAGGTTTGACACTAAACGTTTTTTTTATGCACAACGGGATAGTGCTTGGCCTTCACCTCACCTGATGTTAAGTGACGATGAAGCCAAAGGTGGAGGCGCGCTACACCCGGAATCCTCATTAATGAGGAACTGGCTGTCTTATCTCTAACTACCGGCCGGAACAAAACAATTTAAACTGTTGTTATGGCGTCAGACTTAGGTAAGATGGTGGTTGCTAGCCAGGCGGACTTGAAACAAGCCCTACCACCAACCAAACCGAGTACAAAATGTACTCCCTGGGAACCACTAGACCACAGAGGCGGTTTAACGCGATCGGTGTGGTTTAACCAGAGTATTTATTATTCTGTACTTATGTACATATATGTCGCATATTTAAACTCACTAATAAAATAATAAGAATAAACCAAAACAGGGTATTTCCCGTTGACCTATAATTCATTTTTCAACACACTTGCTCGTAAAGTAAGCCTTAATACATCGCTTTTAGGGCCATAAACCGACCTATAACAAACGCGTGCAATAATATATAAAACAGTAGTACGTAATAGAATTAACCCTATAAAGTTAAATTAGTACCTTACTGCAAGTTCTAGGCAAGTAAACAGAGCATTCCCAATTTAACCGGGTAATAAGGTTATTTTTTTTAGTATCAACAAAGTGGTTATATGCTGCTAAAAATTCATATACATTTTTGGAATAAATAAATGTGTAAGTCCTTATTTAAGTTAAAAAAAAATTGATTATTATAAAATTATTCATTTGTTCGCAAAATATTCTTGCGTTGGGCGTGTAAAAAAAAAAAACTGCGCGCTTTTTCCCATATAATAGGCTAGTTGACAAAATTTCAATAACTGCTTAATATTTTAGCTTATTAGGCATTTTATCGAAAAAAAAGGTTTATTTATTTTTAATCGAGCGTTTACATTATAAATTTCGCGTTTTAAAAAACCAATTTTAATTTGGTTCCAAAACGCACAAGACTGTCATGGCGTCTTGAATGACGTCACGCCGTGCAAAACAAACAAAAGAGCGATCGTGTCTTCGTACGTTATAGCTAGTTTTTATCGTTTAAAAATGAATTTCTCATATTATAAGTACTGTATAGTGCCCCAGTGTGATAGCACGACTATAAAAACGCCAAACCAGTTATTTATATATGTTCCAAACAATGGAGAAATACGGAAAAAGTGGCTAAAACTTGCGTTCGGTTGTGGTTAGGTTGCACTCGGAGTGTAGGTTTGGAACGCGCCTCCGGTAGTGATACTCGAAACGTCAAAGACAAGATTGGAGTTTCGCACGGCGTGACGTAACGCTTTCTGATTGGTGTTCACTGTCACGTGACTAAAGGTTGCATTTTACGAAATTTATTTTTTAAAAATATTATTAATCTTTAACGCTTTTAATAATTAAAATTGTTTGTTATTTTCTCCATAATATAATTAATCATTATAAACCCCTATCCATTATATTTATTCTTAATGGAAACAAGCCTATTATCATATTTTGTTTTTGTCGTATTTGTTGCTGTGTGGTAAATTACTTTGTTTTTTCCTCGCAAATGTGTTGAAAAACGTCGTATGAAACTCGTGAGCTCTTGCTTATTGCACACTCGGCTGAGTTACGCCCTCGCCTGCGGCTCGGGCTGCAACCCACAGCCTTGTGCGCAATGAGCAACCTAAGCTAACTTGTCTCATAATGTACTATAGAAGTAAATAAAGTATCATAGTACAAGTAATTGCAGTACAAGTAATTGGGTGGGCAGCATTCGGGAAGTTTCGAAAAATCTTCGCGTCCGACTTACCTCAGTGTCTCAAGACGAAAGTCTATGAACAGTGTGTGTTGCCAGTGATTACTTACGGCAGTGAAACGTGGTCGCTAACTATGGGTCTCATAAGGAGGCTCAAGGTCACCCAGCGTGCAATGGAGAGAGCCATGCTCGGCGTTTCCCTGCGTGATCGAATCAGAAACGAAGAGATCCGCAAGAGAACTAAAGTAACCGACATCGCTCGAAGGATTGCTCAGCTGAAGTGGCAATGGGCGGGACACATAGCGAGAAGAACCGATGGCCGTTGGGGCGGAAAGGTTCTGGAATGGCGACCACGCACCGGACGGCGCTCCGTGGGTAGGCCCCCGACAAGGTGGACCGACGATCTGGTGAAGGTCGCGGGAAGCCGCTGGATGCGGGCAGCGCAGGACTGATCGTCGTGGAGATCCTTAGGGGAGGCCTATACCCAGCAGTGGGTGTCGTGCGGCTGATATGATGATGATGATGATGATGAGTACAAGTAATGCAAAAAATCTGAAAGTTGACATTTTGTAGTAAATATATCACATAGACGTGGAGCTCGGTGGCGCAGTGGTTAAGCGCCTGGCCCAGCGATTGCGGAAGTTAAGCAACGTTCGCAGGGGTCGGTCATGGGATGGGTGACCAAAAATGTATTATCTCGAGCTCCTCCGTGCTTCGGAAGGCACGTTAAGCCGTTGGTCCCGGCTGCATTTCCAGTTGTTAACACCCACCAATCCGCATTGGGCCCGCGTGGTGGGTTATGGCCCGTCCTCCTCCTTACCACCCATAAGGAAGGCATGTGCCCCAGCAGTGGGGACATCAAAAATGGCTGATGGACATATCACATAGAAAAACACATGAATACGAAACGGAACCCACTCTGGGGCACATAACAAAATGTTTCTTGTTTATTTGAATAAAGATTTTTTACTTGACTTGAATTTGAGTTGACTTTAACTTTGAAGATGATGATGATGTTGCACGCTTACATTCAGTATTTAGTGCATTAAGTTGCGTATACATCGTTTCTTCTAACCATTGTCACTGACGTTGCCAAATTATTTCAGATTAAGTTGGTTTTTAAATAATAGATATAGGTACAAAAACTGGTTTGAAATTCAATGAAATCTAAAAAGTTGATGTATATCTACATGTATCTATGAAAAATAACGAGTCTTTAGTTTCCTCTGGCTCTACTCAGTTCAAAATCTTAAAAACAACTCGACTCGATATTTGCATTAAGACATCAAAACAACTAAGTTGTTTCAAGACTTCGATATTCGAACATTCTGAAACTGGTCTAGATGAGTCCCAAGTGATGTGATATAAATGTAGACGAGAAAGGCACAGTAACACAAAAAAACTTTCACTGAAATTTTATGCATAGGTAAGTATATAATCTTCATTTGAGTAGACAGGGTCAAGGTAATACACAAACATTCCGTTCTACACATTGCAAGGTTAACGCAGATTATGATGAAACTCATAAGTAAATACGTCTTTTCAATACAGTTGCTCGAAAATGTGAGCTTACGATGACAGTCGAGCGTGCGGAAAGTTGATTTTACCGCACGCCGTGCGTTTTTGTTTACGGATTAGTACAGCGTGCGGAAAGTTGACTTTACCGCAGGCCGGCGCCGTGCGTTTTTGTTTCCGAATGTTTTTTTGTTATTTCCACTAGCTTCCGCCCGCGACTGCATCCGCGTGGACAGTAGAAAAATATAGCAACCATTTTTAAATTTTTAAATGACCCCTTTAGTGTATGAAAGCTAGTACTACGGAGAGTTCAAGCTGTTTCCTTGATTCCACGCACCTGAATTTGATGAAACATAGCTTAGATTTTAAGTTGGACCTCAATCTAGTAAATTGTGAAAAAACCATCAAAATTCGATTAGCGGTTTTTGCGTGATTCGCGCACAAATATTTAGAATTTACAGTTTTATTATATGTATAGATTACATTTTCAGTAGTACCTATAATGTTTTCTCGCAAATGTATTGAAAAACGTAGTATGGCACACGGTTGTTAAGGTTTTTTAAAACTTCTTACCAACCTTGTATCATAAACTACTATTAATTGAATTTTATAGATTTTAGCATTCACAATACTATTTTTATATATTAAGTTACTTAATATAACTGAAAAAATATTAGAAAAAAATCGACTCACCTGTAGCAGCTCAGACGGGACACCTTTAATTCTTTAATTAGACAGGACGTCTTTAATTTTTGACTCGTCCAAAAAATTGTTGAAAAAACGTTTTTAATGTGTGCTAACTTTACAAAGTAATTTAAATTCTAGCTGTTTTTTAATAATTTAAATCAATTACCCTTAAAAATTAATAAAAACAATTATTTTGCTATTTATTTCATTACATTCCTTCAAATAGCACACTATTTAGAAACCGATAGACAAAAGACGATTGTAAAAAAGTTTCATAATTTTTGGTTTTTAAACTTTTTCATAAAACTTTTTTGTTTCTATCTTTTAAATTAAGCATTTGTCAATGAAAAAAGATGTGTTCTTTTATTTCCACATTCAATTGTTTTGAATGCATTTTGTAAACGTTCGCTAGATACTTGAGTTTGTTGTCTATTTTTTGTAAAGGTTTTATTGTTGGTTTCTTTATTGTATTATTCCAAAAATAAAACCGGATTTTATAAGTACCGTTTTGCATTTATAGATAGGTGATATATTTTTATTGCACGTATTTGCAAATGAATTTATGATTATTTTTAGTCGGATTCTTGCTCCTGTTTTTCTAACAAAGTTGTTTTTCAATATATTAATTTGTTATTTACTAGAAAAAAAGGCACTTTCAATCAAAGAATCAATCAAAACTTTTGAAATATTACGTTTTAACGTTTCATTTCAGATAAGTCCTGTAACCGACCCTGTAAATTCAACGTCAAACCAAGAAGGTGCTACTATGATTTTGCCATAGAACCAAGAATAAATGAAAATGGCAGAACGACTATATCCGTTAACGGAATCATTCCCGGGCCTCCAATCAACGTTTGCGTCAATGACGTCATAGTTGTGGAAGTTAAGAACAAAATCCCAGACCAAGATTTGACGATACATTGGCATGGAGTGGAACAGAAGGGAACGCCACATATGGACGGGGTCCCTATGGTGACACAGTGTCCTATTGCTTATGGAACCAGCTACAAGTACGCTTTCATTGCGTCATCACCAGGAACGTTTTTCTATCACGCTGACTCAGGTAACTTTTAGTTTGACGCTTTCGTTTTTTCATCTACCTCTTCTCTAGTGTTATATAAATCCTTCATAATATCACTTTTATTTGTTTCACCTTTAGCATCTAGAAATAAAATAATATATGCTACTTTCATAATTGCCAATGTTGTACTATTATGTATTCTGTGACCAAAGCGAGCTTTTGCATAACCAAATGGTTATAAATAAAAATCCATCCTAACTACTCGTATTTATATCGTTTTGTGGCACAAACACGTATATTTTTTGACAAAATTTAAAGTCAGTTTGTGCTTATGAGTCACATGATTTACCACTTTTAAGTCATATAATTATGGTGGCATATTCAATTTGAATTGTGATAATCAGTCTGAGCATCGGAGTCCCAATATTTTTGACTCCTAATGCCCTAAATTTCGTCTTCGACTCATCAATCAACTGACTGTTTTATGTTTCTGCAGTGTCACATCAAAGCGACGGTGTCTTCGGCTCCCTAATAGTCAACCAGCCCCAACCACACGACCCTCACTCCGCCCTCTACGACTACGACCGAAGCGACGAGAACACCTTCATAATCGCCGCTCAGTTCCCAACCCTGCTTTCAGCCAACCTTGAGGATACAGCCGCACTACAACCCAATTCACTCACAATCAACGGCGATGACGAAAATTTCAAGTACGTATTGCAAATAATGCATTTTTGAGTGAACTTGCCATTCTTATTAAGGTTGGCAAATAAGTTTTTTATGCTGTGGAGAAATCTATTAGCTACACGTATAACACAAAGTTGCAACCATACTTTATTTTCTTTTTTCTCGATTGCTCGAACTTGTAAGAGAAAATGCAACTGACCATTTACCAATATAAAATAAATAATTAAGTACGAGTAGGTAGTTGTAGTATTTGAACAACTACAACAACTATTATATAAAAATAGTCCTATTGATCATGGAGGAAATTGACTAATTGTCCATGTATAATCGAGTTAATAATAAATAGATTTTGTCTAATAATGTGTGTATTAGAAATGATCAATATTTTATTTAATATCCATCAATCTATTGTGATTAACTACAACATCACATTGTTTGCGTAAACTCGACCTTAATTACATATGAATGAAGGTTAAATTATGGTGCATGAAAATTATGTGTTTGGATTTCATCATAAAATACGCACACAGAAAACTACTAATCTATTATCCGGCTGCTTAACTTATAAAAGATTTCACGACCTAAAAAAATATAAAATAAGAAAGGTAAGATTGGAAACTCTGAAAGAGAGACTTGATTTAGCTGGTGATGACGACGTCAATTAAAAACCCATAAGATGTTACGAGAGCTACCAGACTCCACCATGGTGGTCCTTAAAATGGTAAGAAATTCCTACCTCTTTTACGTATTGTGAGAAAAAATACCTTCAATTCAGGACACGTCCTTAAGAATGTACCTATCTAATTTAATAAGATTCATTCGTATAACTCCTTGTCTGTAAGTTATGTTCAAAATGCTTTTCATCACTGTAGTATCATGCCTAGCTTTGGCAGACCAACTTGTGCATTGGCGCATAATTGGTCTTCAGCGTTTTTATGATATTATGTAACTGAGTGGTTTTCTTTTACAGATTTTTCGTAATGCAAGGCTACGCGTACAGATTGCGCCTCATCAACGCCATCGCAATCGAATGCCCTGTAGTGGTGGAGATTGACCAGCACGAAATGATGGTGATAGCCACCGACGGGAGACCTGTGAAGCCAGTAACAGCCAGGGGTGTAAAATTGTATCCAGGTATTTTTTTTTTAATTTATTTATTTATAATTATACATTACATGTTTTCACATTTTTATATCTCGCCAAACTGCAGTGCAGTTTGTTGGCAAGTTCACACCCATTTTTACATAATGTATAGTTACATAAATCAAAAACTGTAAGTCTATACAAAACACAATGCATGCATTCACGTTAATGCTTTTCAAGATTTTCAAGCAAAATGGATTTAAGTTTCTTTTTTAAAGTAAATTTACAGATATTTTTATTTTTTCTTAAAAAGTCTATCCTATTATAAATACTTGGCAGTACATATTTATTAGTTCTTTTACCGTAATAATTTTTGACCTTAGAACACACATATTTATTTTCCCTTACCCTTCTTGTATTATATTTATTAATTACTCGGTTCATACCTGTATTATTGTAATAATTTTCCATTACAACTAAATATTCAAATTTGGCTTTGACAGGTAGAATTTTACAGCAGGTAAACAATTTTTCATAGTCTCCATTACATTTCAATTTTGTATTATTACATACTAAATATTTAAGAAATCTTATTTGTAAGTTTTTAACATCTAGTATCATAAGGTATGAATTTAGCTTTAAATGTGTTTGAATAACGGAACGGTATAGTCGGGCCATTCTAATTACTACGTAGTAATGCAAACTATGGAATGAGAAGTGAGTGCATTTAAAAGCTTAGGCATGATATAAAAGGTAAGTGACGGGCATTTGCATTTTATATCATGCCTATCCTTTTTCACACCGCGATAGGTCCGTTTTATCGGATACGTTGTTATTCACGCGTTGGCGTATGTAGTTGTGTGAGCGTGTTAACTCACAAACACAGTATTCCGATAGGGATGTTGACTATTTTTTTTATTTTATGTTACATAAATTACCTCTCAAAAAAAGAAACATTGGTAAAAGAATTAATTCGCTAGCATGAAAACTGCCCGAGATATTACAGTGTGAAATGCGCACAAATGGACTCGATCAAAAACGCTCCATACTAATGGCTTGCACGTTATGACGTCACGCCGTGCTAGTTTGTATGCAACGCGTAGGAAATTTGTTCGGCAGCTATATTAAATATTGTTTTTATCAAAATAGTTTCTTAGACAAATTTGCTATACATTTTACGGACTAATTAAAGGTATCATTTATTTTAATAAATTTTATACTTTTTAAATGGACTTGTCCACCCAACTTTGAAGGGTCATAAAACAAATAATATGCAATATATAAAACCAAGAGGTATACAAGCTACTCTAAAAGTTTAATATGTTTACGATTTTTATTAGTATTTCGTTATTTTATTCATTAGTCAACATCCCTATTCGATCCGATGCGATTTTGTTACTGTATCTAGTAGCGACGGATCCGTTAAAAACGGTCCTGTAAAACGGATCGCTGAGTGAACGCATGGCTGGAGAGTTTTGCCCGACTTCTCAGGGAGGTATTAAATTAGATACTTAGTGGAAAATTAACCAAAATCTAGTTATTAGCATACTCTTTGCTAAAACCCATTTCTATGTTAGTGTAGTGCCACACCTGTCAAAAATACGGCACCTATACTTCGGCGGCTTACTTTCAGTTATTTGTGCGTTGCAAGCTGCAATTATTTACACTATGTGTTTTTTTAAACTGACGGGCATAAAACATAATATAATTAATATACACAAATTACATGAGTTTTGTAGACATTAGAATATTATATTGGTTATCGAAAAGTATGATTAGATGGAGAGTTGATAAACTGTTTAAAACATGACATTTACGAATTTAAAGAAAATGATGTAAGCTATTTCTAACGAGCTGACCGGAAACGCCCAGCGGGTACTTGATAACGATCTAAACAATCGGTGCGAGGTTTGAACTGTCAATCTTAAATGTTGTCCCTTCACAATGCACTGTCAAATGATAATTTTGCAGTGAGAGCAGAGCGAATGAATAGTGAATGTGATTCGTCATTTTGTTACTCTTAAGGTTCATGTCATGTTATGTTATAATAACATGACATGAACCTTTTTTATGTAAGTGTAATAATTTTTTTAATAAAAAAAACATACATGACGAATCTCTTGTAAATAAGCAAAAATAGGAGTTGTGTTTATAATTTTATCGAAGTTACGAGTATGATAGATAAGAATAATATACTTACAAATAAAGTCCAACGTTCTGGCAGTTAATTAATCACGTATATCGAACAGCTGAGTAGATATGAATTATATTAGCTGTGATAATGAAAGCAATGTAGCATGCTTTTGATCAATGTCATTGGTCATTGTATAATGAATGTGTTATATTCGCTTTCTAGATAAACAGACAAATCATTAGGAGTCGGGTAATACTGTTTAAAAAAAATAAAAAGCTTATTCAAATGTCTGTTATTTTAACATTTGTTTAAAATATGAGAACTTAATGTAAATTAGAGTGTTATTGTCATCCGAATAAAGACATTAAGTTAAAGTTTTCTAGTACTTTCAAAAGATTTATACCAAAATCTGTCGGCCAGTGAGAGGAGAAAGGCTTTCTCATGAGTTACTTCTCTCAGTTTAAGGTCAGCCGGAAAGCTGGTTTCGTTTATATTCACTTTCTTTCGCACGGGCAATAAACTACGATTGCATTACATCCTACAATTTTCGATTTTATCTCCTTCTTAATAAAAGCGTGTTTGCATATTTTTTTTTATCTATTTTTTTCACTTGTTTAATTGTCCTGTGGTATGTTAAAAGTATAGAACTTTTAAATCAACAAGCCATTTTTTGCAGTTACATTAGTTGTAATAAAATATTTTTAGGCATCGGTTTATTAAAACTAAGTATTAATTACTGTACTGGGCCTACCTTCATAATGGAATAAATAAAACACGATAGATATAAAAACTATTGGTCAACCATAAATATACTAAGCTTATTTCTTCTAAAATCACGAACCGAGTATGCAACACACTGCACTGTCCAAATTCTTTGGCTCTATTATGAATGATTAACAATAACACGGTCTAAAAACTTTATTCAATTAGTAAAGTAGGTCAGATTTCTGTGAACTTGAAACGGAATTTTAATTAATTAACGAGCGAAATATGGTTAGTTATCAGAATAACACACGATAACTGTAAAACAGTGAAATGAGGTTTATATTAATTTCATGGGGTACGAAGTAAAAAGTACCTTCTTAGTACCTTTGTAATGAATACAGTAAATAGAAACTTTGAATACCATCCAAAAAATATTGAATACTGGTGGGCCTTTCGAGCAACGCTGGCTTACAGAAGCCCGTCTTACTCTTAGGGTGGACCCTATGAACTTCGTGTCACCTACAATTTATTTATTTTTTAATTTTACCTTGAGAATTTTGAAATATTAAAAACCAGCACCATCTATTTAATTAGTTGCAGACTAAAATTGCTCTTTAACTAAACATCTTTATCAAAAGTTAGCTGACAAAAGTAATCCGAAATGGCGATTCCCATACAAAGCTGCCAATGTTTTCTATTTTTGAGCTGTTCTATTGGGTTTTTCCTGTGTTTTTTTTTGTTTGATTCTAAACCACCCCAGTACTATAGTGCAGAAAACAAAAAAAAATCAAAAAAATAAAAACCCGCCTGCATAAAAAGAGAAGTCAACTGAAAAGCTGGAAACAAGATTAAATATTAAAGGCAACATTAGAACATGCAGTCGGCAGCATGCATAAAGAAAGTGACATTATGAATGATTTGAGTTATATGCCTCCGACTGCATGTTATAATGTTGCCATTAATATTTAATCTTGTTTCCATCTTTTCAGTTGACTTGTCTTTTTATGCAGGCGTTTTTTTATTTTTTTTTAATTTATATCTTTTTAGTTATTATATATTACGGTCATGATATACCTTTTTGAAATCCTTATAATAAGCCCTTTAATTTGACACCCATATTGCAGTATTCTAAAAAATATTTTTTTCCACTACGTATAATAGCACCGTACAGCCGCCATGTTGGTTTTCTTATAACGCCACCTTCTTAAGAACACTTCGGCTGACAAGACAAATCTAACGATATCTTAATCATAGAAAACCGTTTAGCCGTTTAAAAGATAATTATGAGGTAATAAAGAATATTACATACAAACAAACTTACAAGATACGCGCGAAAAACATAACCCTCTTGCAGTCGGGTAATAAATAGACTAACGAACAGCAATTCATTTTTAAGATGCCATTAAAAATCAAACTTTGCAAGAAATTTAATGTTGCTCAATTAAGAGTGTCCAAAATAAAGAATACACAAATTGTTGTATTTACTCACATTTACTTATGTTATGGCGAAAATTGCACTATCTTGCAAACTAAGCTTGCAAAATATTGAACAATATCTATGTCTGCTTTTATGTGTTTTGTAAGCTGGAATATTCAATGTTACAAAGTGTTAGTTTACAACTAATACATAAATAGTTAAAATATTCAGTTATGCGTTTTCAAAACTCTATATATTAAATACAGAGGCGATTCTTTTATAATAAACTCATGTAACGGAATTGTTTTAATTATAGCTTTTTTATAGTAAACTGTATCTTATAAACTTATGTAACAGAATTGTTTTTATTATAGCTTTTTATAGTAAACTGTAACTTTTTAAATCAGTGAAATTCTAAGGTTTCTATTTGCTGGAGATTGACTAAGAACGCGTTTATGTCTTTTGTTAACGTTATTACTATAAGCCAATAGCTTTCGAAACATTCTCAATTTTGAACGAGTACAAGATCGATCTTCTTTTTTTTCCTAATTTGTATTTTTGAAGAAATGAAAAAGTGTTTACGAAAACTTTTCTAACGTAATACTTATTTGTCATCATGTACCATTTTACTTGGTTTAGGGCCTGTTTCATAGACAGCACCTGTCTCCCGGATCAATTTAAATAGAACAGAAATCCTATGAAATTTATCTGTCAAATTGTGTATCCGGATATTATCCAAAACCTGTAAACTAGCCTTTAAAGTTGATACTCATTGCAGGAGAGCGTATGGACGTGGTGATGCGAGCGGCGCAGGAGACGGGCGGGTACTGGGTAAAGGCGACCGCGAGCGGCGCCTGCGCAGGCGTAGGGGCAAGCGCTATGCTCCTTTATTCCGGTTTCAACTACACGTCTATGCTGCAACAAGGAGTGGTGGGTAGCTTTTCCATATACGGATAGTGAAAGAAAGGCTATGCCAATGTAATAAAATGTATTGAATCATGTTCTTTCTGACAGTCGTTATGTTATAGAAGTAATTAAATAGTGTAATGTGGCATATGATTCTATGGTGCGTACATTTCATTGCTCGTGAGTACTTTGTAAGGTTGGTTCAGCAAATTCAATATTTTTAATTTTGATAATGACACTTAAATTTTGATTATGTAACTTAAAAAATACAGTCAGACGAGGGAAAGTTAGACTGGTGTTGATCTTTAAATAAAAATGAGCATAAAGTGATTATACGTTGACACCATATTGGTCATACATAACATCTATGCCGTTGCTTCCTAAACAAATAAATTAATTTCATTTTCGTCTCAAACAACCAGTCTTATGTTCTCCCCTTTCAAGTTGCATTAAATTAAATTATATATTTATTTTTATTCCAGAACGAAGTTGCACATGACAATGACCAGGACTCTGACACCGCGGTGTATGGGCAAATGTTGGAGTCTGTTCTGAAGACACCTCAAGAGACCTTATTGGAAACATATTACTTAGGCATTGACCGAAACCAATGGCACGTTAAAGAAAAGGATATAGACTTCAGATATATCAGCGATGCTATACCGAAGAAACCATTTTATCCAGCTCCTTTAGGTAAACAATTTTTACCTTACCTTGTTATTATTAAAATGAATTCACATATTGACTATTTTGTTTTGTCTGTTTTTAAATTAATTCTCTGTCTATTACGACCAAATGTAGAGTGAATTATTGCGGTATTGAGTGCAAAGTTGCACATACGTTATAATAATACCTACGTCTTTCTTCAAACAAAATCTCAAACTCACATGCACAAAAATTATATCGCAAAAACTTAGGTACAAAAATTTAATTAGCCTGTAGAGCAAACATTCATAATCTTACACCCCCTGTTTCTGAGGTACTTTATCTAAGATTTAACTTTATCGGAAGGGTCCACATTATCTGTCTCTTAAAGTAGTAACATAAACGTTGAACCAGATAATGTTGATGCCTACGATAAAAACAAATCTCCCATAAATCACCGATAAGTAAGTACCTTAGAAATCGGGCATTAGTAAAACAACTTGATGTTTATAGGTCTGAAATCAAATGGCGTAGTACAAATCAATGGTAAGAGTTTCTTGTACCCCAACGCACCCTTGCTGCTGTACCCTCAAGACGTGAAACAAGACTTCATCTGTGAAATTGGAGAAGAATCTATCAACCAGGAGCCACAGTGCATGATGGTTATTGAACCGAAGGGAGAAATCGAGCTGGCACTCGTTAACGAAGGTAGGTTATTGGTATTCATGGGATCTTCAGTCAGCTGCCCTTAGATGTAAATGCAGTTAAAATCTCTTTCTGAATAATTACACTTGGATTTTTATTTGATTTAATTGGAAATAATGGTATAATATAATTTGAATAGTACGTTCGTAGGAAGCGCTCATGGCGGAACTTGACAGACTCTTACTCGATCACGTTTGTTAAGCAACGCTCAGTCCGGCCAAATGTCGGCTGGGTGACCGTTAAGTGGCATTACAACTGAGCGCTTCCGTGCTTCGGAGGGCACGTTAAACCGTCGGTCCCGGCTGTTGTCATATGATAACAGTCGTTAAGCCAAGTTAGAGGCCTTACAGGAGGCTTGATAAACTCTAACACCACCACTATTCCTCATTCGATAAGAAGAAGAATAGTACGTTTTAGCTGATATCTCATTTTCTATTTCCATACTTTTTTTAGATGTTTATTCGTTAATTCTTAACTTAAAGACTATCTGATGAGCTCTAAGTTAAAAGTTATTTTTCTTTGAACAAAACACAAACAGCAGCACTTTATGTACAAAACTAGCTGCAGCTACGAAGCTTTGTGTGTTTTTGGGTCTGGGTCTTAAGGGGGCGTATGACCGACGCTGGAAAAAAAATTCAAAAAGATATCGATATTATTGTCAAAATTTTAGTTTTTAATTAATAACTAATAAACTATTTCTTTGGAAAACTGTCAATCACAAAAAACTAGGGAAGGTTCGTTTTTATCATAGTTTTAAGATTATACGTTGGCACAGCATTGAAAACTATAAAATTGGAGGTCACTTTACGATTCTTTTCTATCAAGAAAAGTTTTAGCTATCATGTTTTTGTCAAACACAAAATTGAGTACTATAATTTACTTTCTACATTATTTTTTGGGGAACGATAAATCAAATAATACTGTGTGAAATCGTTGCTCAATAATTTGTATTTGACGTTATAAGGTCCCTTTAAAGCTTTAAGCTTTATAACAAATATTTCACAAGGCATGGCATGATTAAGCGTTCAATTATGTTTTTGTTGATAATAATATTAATAATGATGATAGTGCACATTGGATCGTCACGAATCCATTTCGTTCACCTCAATCATATACTATGGCATCTCGCCGATTTCGATGTGATAACAATATGTAAGACGTTACGAACACTAACGACGTCTATCATGTGTTATGTTTTGTGTTGCAACATGCTGCTCGAAAAAGTAGGTAAGGTAGTATGGTTTTTTTAAAAATTGAAAATGTTTATGAGATCACCATTGTATGTGCCCGATGTTCAGCCAAAAGTGCGGCATGGCCGTAGATCAGTCAAAATTGGAAATATCCCTATGGGACAAAAATGACAAAATATGCAAAGCGCGGAGATCTATTGTATGGCGCTTGAATTTTGAAAATCGGTCGGGTAGTTTTATTGAAAAAAAAAACGTATCATAAAACTTGACTAGAATCACGATCAGTACCAGTATTACGAACAGCTATCGAGAAAAATAACGCGCGTAAAAACATTCTATTGAGTAATTTTGTATGGGAAATTTGTATAGCGCCATCTATCGCCGAAATTAAATTTTCCATAGATAATTTACTATCGAGTAGTTTTACGCGCGTTATTTTTTTCGATAGCTGTTCGTGTAAGGGTACAAAGCAAAGATAAACAAATATTAATTATAAAAAAGTATTAATTGCCTACTATATTTGTATGACTAAGTTTTAATTATGTGAAGATCATTTACGGGATAGAATAATAGTAAAAGCTAGTGTTAAACAAGGGATAATCTCATAAGTTTTCATTTCTAATATTTTCCTTGATCCATATCCTTGAAATGTTTCAGGCTTCAACAGTAACGACTCGTACACATTCCACATGCACGGGTACCCCATGCAGGTGGTGTCGACGTGGAGGCAACCGCAGGGCAACCCTATATCTAAAGAGGAGTTCCAGAGACTGGACAAGGAGGGTGCCGTTGTAAGGTAATGACGCTAATATGTCTAATAATATAATTAAGTACTTTATAAAGGACTGAAGAAAACGCATAGACAGAAGTGAGCAGTTTATTTTCCTTGCAAGTAAAATGTTACCATTAAGGCTGTGTCTAATGAGTATTTATTTATTTTTATTTATTTATTTTATTTATCATAATTAAACGTTTGCAAACCAAGCTACAACCTGTTTGGTGAATTATTAATAGATCATATCGAGGTTAGATGGGTGGTAATTCAGCCCCCGGAGCTTGACCACCGCGACACGACACGATAGGTATGATATTTAACTATAGCGATTTATCAGTAGGTAATTGAATATCATGGATTTTGCTAAGTACATCATATCATGTTTCGTGGCCGTATTACGGGGCTTTGGTTAACTTTTGTCATCAGATCTCTTCTTAATAAGGGGGGAGAGAGAGAAGAGACAGTCACGCGCATAAATTCGCGCGCAATTTATAATCTTGGTAGAAATGTACATTCTGATGATAGAGGCTACAATGTTATATAAAATTAACCCTATGCGTTTCGAGTAACTAATCCTTATGATGCCTTTCAGGAACCTCCAAAATCCTCCTCTAAAGGACACTATAGTAGTACCAAACAAAGGTTATGCGATCGTCAGGATATCCCCAGAGCCAGCAGGCAGCTGGCTGCTGGAGTGTCGCTCCTGTAGCCTCTCTCTACCAGCGGCTGTCATCATCAACGTACCGCAGAAAATGCCCAAATCTGTGATCAGATCGTTAGCTAAGTGCGGAAACTACAGACCACCTGATGTTTTACTTAACTAATCATTAGAATTAAATAGCTTTAGGGCCCTGTTTCAGAGGTTCTGGATAGCACTTATCTTCTGATTCGTTATTTTATGAATTAATTAATTACATACAATGTAACGTAGAATAAGTACAAGTTAGAATCGGCACTTATCCACAACCTGTGATACTGGCCCCTTGTTTCAGAAAAGTTTTAGTTTGGAATTTGTAGATATTTATTAATTGGTTATTTGCTCAAAATCTTTTTATAGCGCACTGGGGGCCGATTCTCACGCGATAGACAAAACGTCGAACTTCAAAATAAAATGGCGGATTTCTCGGAATGTCACCATAGAGATATGTCGATGGCTAGACCTCGACATGCAACGTGTGGTCGACAGCGGTAGAGATTGAATATCTCGAACGTTACGTCAGTCAAAGTGTCGAATTGTCTCTTTCTTATGAGATGGGTGACCGTTTGTGACTGCGATGCGGCAAAGGTAAAACAACTTAAATAAAGCCAAGTGTGAGATGGGTGACCATTAAACAGCGTTTCGTTTCTTGCAGTTAGATATTATAGGTAGGTGATACTCGGGCGCGTGACATAGTGTCAAATTCGAGATATCTCGAAAAAATCGAGAAAACGTAGATTGAAAAGACTTTCTTCGTCTTGTAATGTCGAAAATCGCTGAGAATAAGTTTTTTGGTTGCACAAGAGATTTTAGTGGCATTTTTAATAGAGATTTGTGATTAGAGATAATCTCGAATTCGAGAAATGTCGCAGTGCGCGAGAATCGGCTCCCTGATGTTTTGCATTAAATTATGACTCTTTTACGTCGGTAATGATGAATACTTACATAAAACGTGCGATTTTGCTCAAAGCTAATAAGGAGAAACATGTAAGCATCAAGCATCTCATTAGGTTATTCAAAACTGGCATGTTTCTCTCATCTCCATTAATTGTAGTGTAAAGTGTAGAATAAGTTCAAAATCAAATAAGAGCAATATTCCAATGTGCTGCTGTGTGTGGGATTTCATAGGATCAGAATTTTTGCAATTTGTCCAATACCAATTATTTTCATAGCAATAATAAAGCTCTTTATTTCATTTTTGTACTGTGTATCTATTTCGTAATATTGTGTTAAGATGTTTATACTTGTTTCATTGTACTTACATAATCGCGCGGATACCAAATAATCAAAACAAATCCATCCAGTGTATTTTATGAAGAGTATTTTTCTAAACCCATAATGTAATATTACAGTAGCATGTAATGCCAATAACAGTCAATTATAAAATGAAATTCCGTGTTTAGATCTAAATAAGTATTCAAAATATAAGTGCGAAGCTATATTATTAATATAAGATCTGCATGACAACCTATTTCATTGTGCGTACCATGTAGTAAAAGCTATTTTAAATTTAATATGAACGTAACTGAAAAGAGGCTGTTCAATGTTTATAAATAATACTCATTTTGTACTTAGAAAATTATTTATTTTCATCAAAATTATAAGTCACACTTAAAAGTATTTAATAAGTAATAATTGTACATATAGAATTAGTTTATCTTAAGTTAAATAAAAATAAAGTTGATCTTTTCAATCACGTATGGATATGTTTATTGATGAAGTCTATATACCGAGAGACGTTGGTATAAACTGTAGGTGCACCCTTTTCCCCACATGGCGATACACCCCATGAAACAATTCCAACTACAACCGGAGTGTTATCCTGTTTATTCTGATCTTTTACTTTTGATTTGGTTTCATTGATATCAGTGGAAGTTTTATCACTAATCTCATTTTCTGATTCACAATCTTCATTATCATATTGTTCAGTTTTTTGGCCTTCCAGAGGTTTAGGAACCCGAAGAACTAATGGTCCTCCTGAATCACCATTACAGGCAGCAGTGCCGCCTCCTAGCGGACCGGTGCATACATTAGCATCTTTATCCAGAGGATTTTCTTCGCCATTTTCTAGTAAACTTTCTATTTGTTCATTGCATTCTGGAAAGATGTAAAGTCGTTAGGAGGAAATTATGTTAATAAGTCAATCAAACCATTGGGGACTTGCAAAAAATAAAATAGCCTATGTTACTGGTAATGTGGCTCCACAGACCATAGAACAAGTACTTAGTGTGGCTCTCTTTAGATGAAATAATTCTCAAAATGAGATCAATAGTTTTTGAGTTTATCCATTACAAACAAACATACTACAATAATATTAAGCAAGTAACTGTTGGAGAGAAAAATAAAGATAAAGTTAAAGAAAGATAAAGATGTATTTATTTTGTAAAAGAAACAAATCTATCCTCTTTATAATATTAGAATGAGATGATGATTATGATGCTTCAAGAATGTGGTCTAAGACTAAGGTCTGTTTCGCAGGGCGCGGATAGTACCTCTCTTTTGGATCTAAAAAATGGATTGTATGAAATTATCTGTCTAATATATCTAGAACATATCCAAAACCTGTAAAGTTATATCTACGAATTAACAATGAATTAAACGACACTAACTTTCAATAGGCACATAAGTAACTTTCAACTCCTGCAGTTTGCTGGGAAGGTCAGGTATGAAGAAGGTAGTTCTCAGGGTTCCCCACCCGGGCAACACCAGATCAGGGTTTCTCAGATCAACGTCCATCGGTAGATTTATTGGATGGATCTCCTTCGTGAATATTATATTGTTTTCTGTTTTGAGAACTGCTACATCATACGGCCCAATGCCTCTGGAATAATTACAATGAGATAAGACAATAAAAGAATGTGTGTGTGGCTAGGTACGTAAACAAACAAACTTTTTCGTTGATGTCTATTTTTATTGCTTCCATTGTAATAAACTCCCGCTATCCCCCAGATCCAATAGTTAATTTACAGATAGGGATACGCCTAATCCAGACTAGTTGCTATGCAACTGTCGTAAATTTTTTATAGTCTCTATCTGTGGATTGATTATTGGGCCTGGCCGTAAGTAACTCTTGATACTATCAGATCATCCAATCCTATGATCTGTATTTATTTTACCAATAATAAAATTGTACCACGCCTTCACTCAACTTTATGGATTCAATGAAACAGGTTTAACAGACTTTAACGCCCGGAAAATGAGACAATAGATTTTCTATTGTTCAAGAATTAAAAGTAAGGTTACGATTCAATTTACCCTCCATATTCTGGGTGTGGTACTCGTTCAATAATCTTGGACACTTGAGCATCGGGTCCGTAGTAGTCGACGTCATGAGCGCCCGCTACGGCGTCGAGGTTTAGCCATCGTATCAGAAAGGAACCGGTCACACAGTGAGCAGCTGTCAGAATCTGATGTAAAGGGGGACTTTAGTTACTATACAGGGTGTTACAAAACAACCCGCAATGCCGAATATGATATATAGGGACCATCAAACTGGACAACTTTTACTAGTAATCAACTCTGAAATCGCGACAAAAATCATTTTCATAGTTTTGTAATTAATTTTTGTATGAAATCGCTGTACTTACATTTTCGGGATTTCAGAGTTGATCCCATACTAAAAGTTGTCCAGTTTGATGGTCCCTATATACCATATTCGGCATTGCGGGTTGTTTTGTAACACCCTGTATAGTATGTATACCGGGTGTAACAAGACCCTTAACGAAGCCGACGTCTACGTATTCTGCCTATCATCAGGACCATTTCTGTTCAAAATTATTGCTGGGAAACGATTTTAATTGATCCTGATGATGGGCGGAATGCATGGACTTCGGCTTCGTTGAGGGTCTTGTTACACCCGTTATTGATCAGGAATTAAATATAACTTTCCGTATAAAAAAATCATTCAGAACATCCACATAATTTAAGTTGTATCACTTCTAATTAATCGTAATAATAACAGTCATAATTTCTTCAATCAATCTAAAGGATGATTTTTTGATCAGTCGACAAATTTTGTGGTGTGGCTGACTGTCAAACTGAACAACTTTGTCAATGGGATCAACTGAATCAGAGCAAAATAATAATTTTGGTCGTGCTGACGTTTCCTATAGAACACTTGATTTTTTTTTGCTCTGATTAAGTTGGTCCCATAGAAAAAGTTGTTCAGTTTGAAGGATGCCACACCACAAAACTTGTGGACTGTTTTCGATTTCGATTTTTTTCTGTACAGTCACTAGTCATGATCACTATTTAAAAATTTGTAAGTTTACTTACATTACAACTTTTTAAAGATTTTTTTTATGACTTGGTAAGACTAACCCATCTCTCATTAAGTAAAGATCCTCCGCACAAGTGTGCTCGTATCCACAAGAACCTTAGCTGCAGAGACACCATGTAGGAATGGCTGTGAGGATTTGCTGTGTGACCGCCCACTATTCTGCCCTCTGGTCTATCTAAATCCTTTGGAATAGCTGTAAGTATGACAACACTATAAATGATGATTTTTTTAGACAAAATCATAAACTTTGCTCTGATTCCAAAGTGGCTAAATCACTTGTGTTATGGAAATCAAAGGCAACGGTGGAACTACAAACACCCAGATCTGTACCCTTAGCACGAACAGCTATCGAGAAAAAAAACGCACGTAAAATTACTCGATAGACAATTCTCTATGGAAAATTTCATTTCGCTCATCGGCGATAGATGGCGTTGTACAAATTTCCAATACAAAATTTATCTATCGAATGATTTTACGCGAGTAACTTTTTTCGATAGCTGTTCGTGCTAAGGGTACTGAGCCATAATAGAAAAGTTTGTTTTCTAAATCGACCCAGCCCGGGATCGAACCCGGGATGGTGATGTACAAACCACTTGACCACGGAGGTCATCAAAAAATATTCAATTTCATAAAAAACTTATCTTCGTCCAACTTTATTCAAAATACGATTAAGTATATTAAATAGAAATATTAGAACTTAAGTTACTTACTATGAGTATGTGTCCATCTTGTTAAAACAAGAGCTAACAAAGTAATAGACAAAAAGTTCATGGCAAAAACAATATTTTGGTGGAGTGTGATCCATTGCGTTTTATGGTTTTATAAATTATTGTATGAGATGGATGTTATCTTGTAGCATAATTCAGTGGTTCTGAACTTTTTGTATTAAAATAAAATCCATATTTTTTTCCTGAATCACGTTATATTGTTATCAACATCATATTTCGGTCAATGAGATTATCAGTTAATAAGCCTAATAAAGTTTAGCATAAAATAAAGATAAAGGAAATTCACTTTTGGTTTCTGCGACTCAGGCCTATGAGCCTTGTAGTAATCACTGGTAAAAACTTAATTTAAAACTGTTTTTTGCAAATAAATTGATTTTATTATTATTATTAGTTGCAATCATTAAGTATCTTCAATAAGCTGTGAAATAAGTAACTACATATATTGTATTAAAAATATTATGTGCGCCAACTTCAAAAACCAACATTTTTTCATCTTACAAACATGAAAAGTGCCTCTGATCTATATTTCAGCAGTAAGAACCAAACTAATTTGTTAAACGGGCTAGGGTTAAATATAGGGACTAGTGTTGGTAACGTGTGTGTTTTATGCATGGTGGTGAGGCAAGATGTATTTCTGTGTGTCAATCTTGTTATAACCCGTCAAGCCAGACAAAATGGGACACAATAGATTTCCTTTGTTGTCCGGCATCATACGGCCGCTTCGCGTTTAATGAATTAATAAAAATTCAATTGCAATACATTTACATAAACATTTAAAAGGTTGACGATTTCCTCTAATTATTCGTCTAGGTCACCTGCGTGCAATGATCTACGGCGCCTTCCATCTGAAATGACGGTGCCCTAAATGCCAGCTATGCATACGGGTCATTATGCATTACAAGTGTAAATAATCGTGTTAGTTTTTTGACCGAGAGAGCGCGAAGCGCGAGCGAAGCGTCTCTGCTTCAGCTTGGGCAAAAATGATTTCGTTTGTCCTTCCGGCTGTAATCCTTCCGGCATTCCGTTTGATCTCATATAGAGCCCAATCGCAGTAATTCTGAACGATAACACCAAAAACGTTACGTTTGTTATTTAGGTTATATTTACCTAAAAAAAATTGGTTTAGCTGCATAATTTTCACTTAAATTGTCCCCGATTGTAATCCTAGACTTCTTAGGCAGAGTATTCAACAATTTTAACAAAACTAAAGAGAGTATTTTTCTGTAAACGAAGCTGAAACGATAACGATTTAGCTTTGGTTTTATCGTTGAAAATTAGCGCGATTTGGCCCCAGTGGCCCTACCATGAGTTGATGCAAACTGTTTACGTTACCGTAAACTATCGGATATACTGCTCACAGTCAGTGCGAGTGAAAGAGACAAAACAATGGTTTACGGTAACGTAAACAGTTTGCATCAACTCATGGTAGGGCCACTGGTCGCATTTCTCAACCGATTCCCTTGAAATTTTGTGAGCAAGTTCGATAAAAGGGAATTACACTTTTTTTGAAAATTGTTTTAAATTAATCCTGAGGTCGTAATAAACCAAATTTTTTAGTCGAGCCAGATAATCGAAATTTATCCAAAAATACAAATAATTCACACATTTCGGAATAATGTTTATAATTGGAAGCGCTATCTAGCTGCGAATATACCAAATACTTAATATACCAAACAGCACGTACCTTACTATGTGCTTTGAAAACCTCGTGAAGATGGCGACAACTAATAATTTTTAAACAACTTACAATTTGAGTTACTTTTTATCGCGAGGTCTGCAGCTCACGGAGCCACTATTTTATAGTAAAGTAGCTATTACTAAATAGGTCAGTATCTAAGTTTATGAAAATAAAACCAAAAATATTATAAAAACACATTTTATTTTATATGACTATAGTGTAGACCATGACGTGACAACTAAATAACATTAACATGAATTTGACAGCTAGAACATATAAATAAAATAACTTTTTTTCTTTATTATTATGTTTGATAAAGTTGACAAATTATAATACATTATGATTATGAGACAAGTTAGCTTAGGTTGCTCATTGCACACGAGGCTCTGGGTTGCAGCCCGAGCCGTAAGCGAGGGCGTAACTCAGCCAAGTGTGCAATAAGCAAGAGCTCACGAGTTTCATACGACGTTTTTCAACACATTTGCGAGGAAACAACAAAGTAAATTACCATACAGCAAAAAAATATGACAAAAACTAAATATGAAAATTATGGGAAAAGGCGCGCAGGTATTTTTTTAAAATAGATTTTGAAAATAGATTTTCAACACACTTGCTCGTAAAGTGAGCCCTAATACGCGCTTTTAGGGACATAAACCGAGCTATAACAAACGCGTGCAATAATATATAAAACACTAGAGTGCGTTATAGAATTATCAATTTAACCGGGTAATACAGTTATTTTTTTAGTAATAAAAAAAAGGTTTTATGGCGCTGAAAATTCATATACATTTTTGGAAAAAATAAATGTGTATGAAAAAATATTTATTATTATCAAACTATTCATAATTCATATTATTTTGTCAGAAAAGTATAATATTTGCATTTTACTACTTAAAATTATAATTTTGAAGTAGGCTGTATGCTCTTTCACCCCTTTGTTCGCAAAATATTATTACATTGGGCGTGTGAAAAAATACCTGCGCGCCTTTTCCCATAATAAAACTGTCATATTTTGTTTTTGTTGTATTTGTTGCTGTGTGGTAAATTACTTTGTTTTCCTCGCAAATGTGTAGAAAAACGTCGTATGAAACTCATGAGCTCTTGTTTATTGCACAATGGCTGAGTTACGCGCTCGCCTACGGCTCGGGCTGCAACCCACAGCCTCGTGTGCAATGAGCAACCTAAGCTAACTCGTATCATAGTGTACTATTACATTGCAACGTCAAAATCCACACAAATATCGTTAAATGTATGTACCTACTTATAAATAAGGATAATTCGTCGTTTGGTACCTTTGGTACTTATTATTGCAACTTAAGATTTATTCAGTAACAACCAAAGTAAAATAATTATAAAAAGAAAAACGGACACTTAAACATAAAACTAATTTATAATCAAGTTTTTACAAAACTATTACAATTAAGGGAAAGTTTAAATTAAGTATTAATTCTTTTCACTATTCTTATTGATAGTCGTTACGTATTTACATAAACAAGTAACATAAAATGATCAATTATAATTTAGTTCTATGCGTGTAACTATTTAACTCATTTCATAACATTCCAACCACAGGTGAATATTTTGTACGAAAAATAAGTCCTGTGTCTCGTCAGGTTTGAATCATTACCTTGGTGCGGTCTTGGTGTATTAAAGTATGGTATTCATTTTAAAAGTTGGAAATATTTATTTACAGGATATCATTAAAAACCTCTATGGTATGTTGATATCATTACAAATAATGGTATCTAATAGTATATCGAGAGATCATTGAGTTATTTAAAAAATCCATTAAATACTTTCAGATGTAATAAGAATTAGAATATAAAGATCATTAATAGTATGGTCAATTGTTTTTATATGCAATAAATAAGTTAAGTATTTGTCATCTTGTAAACTTACATATTATGAACCTATAACTAATAACAGGTTTTTTAGTTATTTTTAGCAGTTGTTTATAATATTTCTCGTACCTACATTGGTTGTCATAAATATAAGATACATACAATGCATCAAATAATAATACATAATTTTCCTTAGTTTTGTATATCGTAATATGAGTTTAAAAGTATTTTTCATTAGGTACGTTGAAAATTATAAATATTTTAGCTTAATCTACTAATTGCAAATTGTGCTGAATATTCTGATAACTCCTAAAAACCTTTTAATCTTCAATGAAGATTTCAGGTTAGGTTATTTAAGATTTTATTTGAACTTAATGTTAAGAAATACTTATCACAAACTTTTGACGATTTTTCACTTAAAATTTAACTCTAATTTAAAATACGAGATGCAAATAAATACTTCAATCGGATATCAAACTTATCCCTGTATTATTATTGCGTGGTTAACAAATCTAACAACTAAGCCTAGTTAATATATTTACAAAATTATAGAAAACGATAACAGATTCTTAAAAACACTAATTTAGTAAACAATTAATTTTAAACGATATGAATGGCATCTAAACTATTTTTGCCATATTCTTTTTACAATAAATATTACCTAGGCTGATATTGTTATATATTTTCTACGCATGGAACTCGTCATTTTAATGAATTGACCATCGTATTTATTTAAATAATTATAGTAGGAGCAAGTACAATTTCACTAAGGTAATTTTTAATAATGGAAAAAGTAAACAAATTCCTTAGTCATGACAAAGATAGAGAAGAATTCAAATGAAGTGGAAAAATGTATTATCAATTAGTAACACTTATTATTAGTAAAACGTTTCAAGTGTTTAAAAACGAAACAGAAAAAAAAACACAATTAAAGCACCACTTTAGACCAAAGGGTCTTCAAGACTACATCTTGAAATGATAGGTACTACAAAAATATGGCAGTTTTTATTGTAGCTTGTTCGTAATCTTCCTTATGGTTCCATAAGAACCAAAGCGATGGTTTAGACTTTGCCAAAATACTCGTTTGTCTAAAGTCAATGTATAGGATAGTACGGGGGAGTTATGTCAGGGAGATGGTGGCCACATGTGGGGAAGTTTGGTGGCACAGGCGGTAGGTCTCCTTGTGTCCCGATGTGCAAAACGAGGCTCATTCCTATCACTATGTGGTATATGAAGTGGCAGTGGAATAGCCAGTAACCTGAAAATAAAAGAATAAAACTAATTAGAGCAAGTTAAGCAACAGCTCATAGAAACTATTTAAAGTAATTCAGACTCTAATAATGAGCAATTTTAAAATTACATGATGTAATATTACACATTAGTATGCATTTTTAGATTTTAGGCATTCACAATGCTATTTTAATAATAAGATAATTAATATCACATAATATGTAAATACGTAACTTTGTTTTGACTAAATGTCATCCTTATATCCTTAGTATTATTGCAGCGTTTAAGTAACTTTCGCAAAGGTCGGTCATGGAATGGGTGACCAAAAAATTATTATCTCAAGTTCCTCCGAGATTCGGAAGGCACGTTAAACCGTTGGGCCCAGCTGCATTTTCAGTCGTTAACGCCCACCAATCTGCATTGGGTTATGTCCCATCCTCCATATCCACCCATAAGGAAGGCTTCCACAGCAGTGGAGACATTAAACAAACATGGCTGACGTCGATATTCTATAAGATTGTATAACATTGTTGACATAGAGAAGATCCAGAAAAAATTTACTCGGTTCCTTAATTTTAAATTCAAAATGCCGAAAATATCTTACGAAGACCGTTGTACTAAATATCACTTGCTACCGCTTTCTGTTAGACGTAATATTGCAGATGTTACTTTTCTACTCAAGTTGATTAGAGGTTCAGTGGATTGTCCGGAACTACTTCATAAAATTCGTTTTAAAATACCTACAAGAGCACCCCGCAACGATTCATATAGACCATTTAGTATTCCTTCTATGCACACCAACTACAGGCATAACAGTTTCCTTATTAGAGCTTGTTCCGCCATTAATAACGCTGACGCCAATATTGATTTATTTTTCAACAGCATCACGACTGTTATTAAGTTATTGCTTAAAATTTAGTTTAATGTTACTATTTTACGCACCTGTCCTTTCTGGGCTAATTCAATATTTACAATTACAATTTCTTTTGAAATCTACATGTTGTTATCTGTATGTTTATAAGCTGTTAGCTATCCATAAACGATAAATAAATAAATAAATAAACACGAGCTCGGCAAACGGATGTGCGATGCACGCTTGTGCGACAAAACTAAACAGCGACTCACTGTAGTGCGAATGCACGCTTGTGCGACACACTCAATAATATATATACATAACAATATAACATGTAATATTATTAGACTTAGTCACTACTAATTATTATAGAATATTTACCTGGATTATCTGCTTTCAGTCTTAGTACCACGTATCCATTGTTGGGTACCGCCAGCGTATCCTTGAACGGAGGCAGGTTGTACTGCCTGTTCAGCAAGCCTTTCCTGTCAAGGTCCAGGGCATGTTTGAGGTTGATCTTCTTGATGTTCTTGTCAGGAGACCGACCCATCCCTATGACGTTGTATGGAGTTCCGTGCAAATGGAACGGGTGTGACAAGTTTGGAGATTGCACTGGAAGAAAAAAGTGAGTTGCATGGTTTATCGTAGCTTTCTAAATTATGCTTATAAAAAACACACTACTTATACCGAACTTTATCATGAAGACGTAGGTATCATGATTTAATTATCAAAATGCCAAAAGTTACTACAAACGCCTAGAAACAGAGATTTTCAATTGATATTCAGTATTTTTGGTATATTATGTTACCTAAAATACCGAACTTAAGGAAAAATCTTCTGCAGGTAGTAGGTATACCTATATACTATACGAAGCGTTTAAAGCGTCATTACAGTCTAGTTTAGTTTTGTCGGATATTTAATTAATGCTTAACAATTTCGGTTCATTATAAGTATTCGTTCGTGCAGCACGGAAAAAGACTTCAACGAATGTCGGACGTGGAAGTAAAAAAGTAGATTAAAATTGATTTTCGAAAGTCTTCAATAACGCCTTTAAGTCTATTGTTATGCGATGTGTCAAGAGGAAACATGCTCCAACTGTGAAAAAATAGTTTTGGCGCGATTGTGACAAATAAACAGAAATTATAAAAATAAATGATTTGGCTTCTTTTGCTCTTAAAGCCGCCAGTAACGATCAATTGCTATTGTCAATTTTTACGTCAATGCCATTGTTGCAGGAACTGGCAATCGCTTCAATTGCACATTTAAACGATCAATTTTCGCATCAATGAGCGTCAATTACGTAAAAATTGACAATCGCAATTGATCGTCAACAGCGACCTTTTTAAGATTTCTTAATTTTTTTCTATGTTACATTGGCCAGTTACAGTTTTTTACGGCCAGTATGTTTAAAAAAAGTGCATACCTTCATCAACAAGTACTATCTCCACTATGGAATTAAGGGGTACGTCAATCATATGCGTGCATCGGCAGTCGACTGGGCAGTTGGCAGGTCTGTTGTCCCCATTACAGAACAATTCCGGAGACAACTCGTGCATCTGCGACAGCGGGGGAGCGGGGGGAGCCCTGTACGATATCTCATCCACCAAACTTAGCACATGATCACCACCGGGAGCCACTGAAAATAAACAAGGTTAGTATTTTAAAAGAAGAATTATGAATACGTGCTATATACTTGAGCTATGTTATCTTTATATCACCAGGAAACGGTGTCGATTTTAAAGATCGTGTCCTTATAATGGGTTAGTCAGAGTTCAGAGTTAGGGTTAGTCATAACATTATTATGATATCCTGAAACTATTGTAAGTTCTTAACTTGCTTTGAACTTAGAATAAGTTTAGTACCTAAAAGCCTATTATAATTAGACGATAATTGACATTCCTTATACATTCATGTTCAAAGTTCAAAATCAAGTAATTCAACGACGAACATCGTCCCATTATGGTTTTTTTTAATAGACCCATGTACTAGTTTCGTTACCCGTATTCAATATGTAAGAGCATATTTTGCAAATTTAATTACCTAAGTAGTTTCTGTACGTATTCTCCTTAAACAGGTCTTTAGGCTTGTAGAAGTGGAATCTGAATGGCAGGAAGATCTTCACATCAGGCCTCTCCTGTAGGAGGGCTTTGTCCACCGGCTTTGCTGACTTGAGGTTGCTGACACACACCCCATCATTCCTCTCCACATTGCAAATGGCGTCTAAGGGATTCAGGACCTGAATATAGGTGGTTAAATTTTTTTTAGAAAGTGTACACTTTAAACATAGCTGAAAATTGTTAATCACAATAAAGTTGGAATACTTTTCTTGTTAATTTTATTCAACTTCGTTTTGTCTAATAAGAAAAAATATTTATGAAGACTTTATGTTATGGGGTAAAGAAGGTGATGATAATGGAAAGTGAATTAAAAAGGAATGTATGTACAAACATATAAAATAATTATAAAATGTACAACCTGTGTCCATTGCATGGTGCACGGTGGAAACCCGCTACAAGGGCTTTCATTTAACAACTCTATACACCTTTAGCTAAAAAGTAAAATTAATAAAACTACTGGTATTACAATCTAATATTATAATAAAATACCATAAAGTTCAAATTTCTACAAAATTTATGTGCAATATCTACTTACGTGTTTATATTTACACAACTTCTAATAAATTATAAAGGTACTGTGCAGCGCTTTATTGACTACACTAAGTTTATATTTGAAAAAGAATATTTGTAAATAATATTGTTAAAACATCTTTAGAATCCCTTTATTTTATTAAGATTAAAATTTAAAAGGTTTTGGCGTTTATTACTTAATAAAATATGAAGTTTTATTTACAAACATCCTTAATCCAATTGGATCGTTATAGATATAGCTTTCATAAACGATATAAAATCATACCGTTTAATTTACTCACAACAGAAAAAGACAATGTCGTGTAAGGAGCTCTTAAAACTAATGCCGCAGGTGCCAAAACAGTTTAAAAATAAAATTATTATTATTTTTCATATATTTTATTGAATGGTATAAAAATTTACATTTCTTCTTAAAATAATCACCATATTTATTACAAAAAACGTTGTATTCACTGCTAAACTAATATTATAGCAGTTACAGCAACACTTCAAACACTTTAGTTTATTATACATGTATGATTGACTGTAATTTGAAATTAATGAGACTTTAATTAGGACTAGGTTAGAAAAAGTACGCCAATGCATTTGTACGGTTAAAATTATCACGTACATTAGTAGCTAACTACAAAGGTATAATTACAAGAAAATATGATTTATTATCATAGTGGTAACATCAAAATGGTAACACTGTGTCTATATAATAATTATGTATATAATATTATACAGTCTTCAAAGCTAATGAAACGTTGTAGTGTATTAAAACATTTAATACTTCGTGTATTTACAAATATTGCAGAGTTCAATTCGGTATTTACATTTTACGATTTCTTTTTCTTAGCATGCATGGGGTTAGTTACTGGGACGAAAACTTAAACACCTAAGGCAATTATAAAAAACGATTTTAATATATACATGTAATTAATATCATTGGTGAAAGTTAAAATGGCAAGTTGTTAGTAATAGAACAAATAAGTTCGCATAAGATGGAAAGACACCTAGAGGTGTGAGAAGTAAATGAGACAAGAGCCTCACAAGACACATATTAAAGGCGATATTGTTAATATAATTACAAAAATATCACCGAATATGGCATAATATAGCAATAATCTCAGAAAAGTCCTTTGTATCATTCGAATATAAAATAAACACAAACGGTGAAATCGAGCACTTCGAAGCCACCGATCACATCACTCAAATCAAACATAAATTTACACTTAGTTAACGTAATAAATAAACTACTAAACTCCTTTTTTGCACATAAGAACTGGGATATGTTCTAGGAACCGATTTAGTTAATACCGATGGGAGGAAGGTGATCTCCACACGTGGGGAAGTTGGGAGGTATAGGTGGAAGGTCAGCTTGGGTACCGACTTGGAGCACCAAACTCATACCAATGACGATGTGAAAGAGGAAGTGACAGTGGAGGAACCAGAAGCCAGGATTGTTGGCCCTGAAACGAAGAATGACGTAGCCATTGTTAGGCACAGCGATGGTGTCCTTTGCCGGTGGAAGGTCGCCTTGCTGAAGGTGACGTTCCAGCAGACCCCTTCTGTCAAGATCCAGAGCGTGTTTCAAGTTGATCTTCTTAACGTTCTGGTCAGGAGAGCGGCCGATACCGATAACGTTGTAAGCGTAACCGTGTAAATGGAACGGATGAGATAAGTTTGCGATTTGAACTGGAAAGAGAAAAGAACACAATCAAATAACCGCACCTACTGTAATTTAATTGCATGTAATTTTAATAACGCACACAGGAATACATAGATTATAGCGTACCTTCGTCGACAAGTACAATTTCCACAATAGCGTTGAGCGGTATATCGACTTTGTGGGTGCACATGCAGTTTTGTCCGCAGTCTGCGGGCCTGTTGTCACCGTTACAGAATTGTTCAGGGTTTATGTCATCGTACTGACTTAGGAGAGGTGCAGGAGGAGACATGTAAGATATCTCGTCAATCAAACTGATAACATGGTCGCCTTGCGGTGCCACTGTGAAATAATTCCCAATTAGAAAATGCTTCTATAAAAAATAAAACAGTATAATCGTTTTGCAAATATTGCAATTTCTTACCTAAATACCGGTTATAAGTGTTGGGCTGGAAGAGCATTTCTGGCCTGTACACGAAGAAACGGAAAGGCAAGAAGATCTTTACGTCAGGCCTTTCTTGTAGTATAGCCGGATCGATGTTTCTAGCATTTTTCAGCTGGCTTACGCAAATAGCGTCGTTTCTTGAGACATTACACCTTGCATCCAATGGGTTCATCACCTGGATGGTTAGTGGGGAGAAAGGTTCGTGCAATTACTAGTATATGTACGTGCATATAATACAAAAACTACATACTTCTACATTTGTCTTAAAATATTCTCTACATGATAAGTGGTACTACTATCTTTGCACCAATTATTTTCTAAAATATTACAGCAACTACAACCTCTAGATAAAATAAAGATTTTGGAAAATTTGCTCGTGATAGATGAATCAGATGAAGTGTAACTTAAGAACTCTATGGAAATATACAGTCATGATATGAAATAATTATAATAATATTGACGAATTATGAGTTATTTACATAAGACAGCTGTTAATATCATTAAGAATCCATCATGACATTGACTTTAAAATATTATGAAGTCATTATTGGAAATCTTGCTTTTTCACCTTACTAGTTTGTAGTTAAGTTTGAGCAAGCAATTGCAACAAAGTGCAGTAGATATTTATCGAGGTTGTCGTGTCGGCACCAAGAATCTAGTCTGCAATATCCGCTAATTAATATCAACCAAGTACAGTCCTCACTTGACTCTGTGTTCCTAATGAACCTTGAGTCTTAACTTATAATTAGTAATTTGACTAAAATATTCTGTAATATATTTACAACACCGCTAGGTTCTTGCGTAACTTTATCAGGTTTTACTTCAATTTTAAATAAATATATTTTTATTATATTAATATATTTTAAATATATTTTAACTTACACTATCCTCTTTTCCCTTGTAAAAAGGGTAGCGTAAATCTGTCGAAATTGGTTTTTAAATCTGATTATGCTACGCTTGACGAGTTCTACATTCAAATTAATCCTTTGGTCTAATTTGACTAATTTTATCTAGATCTAAGGTATGGTACAGATGTATTTACAATACAGAATACTTACGACTCCTTGTGGAATGCCGACATCGTAAGTAGGTGCAATTGTCGAAGGTTGGTACGGTCCCCTCGCGTACCTGAGGATACCTAACTGCTGAGCCCTCTTTATACCACATTCGCCAAGTCCTCTCACTTGGATCCAGTACGCTCCAGGTATATTATTAGCTTCAATCACAAAATCGTATCGTTCACCTGAAATCATTTTAATTAAGACGTTCAATCATTTGCTTTTACAATAGACTTAACAGCATAATCGGCGTGGAAGAGGAAATACGTGAAGAACATTATACAACTCTAATCGCGTTTTTACAGTTTAATTAACGGATTTTATTATATTTTTAGGGTTCCGTACGAAAATGGTAAAAAGGAATCCTTATGGTGCGACTCAGTCTGTCTATCTATTTGTCACAGCTGGATATCTCAAGAGCTACTTGCTTCAAATTGAGATAAATAAATACTAGAAAACATCGAATCACCCGCAGCACCTCAGACAGGGCTACGGGTGTGTCGATTTCTAGTATAGTATTTATTTCTAGATACTAGAAAACAATCGAATTCTAGATTTTTAGTATTTATTTATCTCAATTTGAAAGTAGCATTGTGAAACGCAAAAAAACTAATATTTTATAATTACAAGTAATATCAACTTGAAATTTAAAATATTGTTAGATGAAGTTTGTCCAACTATTTTGCAAATATCTCCGAAGTTTGCATAGAGAAAATTCTGAAATTATTCTATGTGATAAATGTAAAGATTACAGGAAAATAAAACAGTGTCTTTAAATAGCACACTTTTTCAGAAATCATCAATTCTGCAATATTCTACAACGCTGTGTATTTATAGTACAGAACCCTCGGTGCGTGAGTCCGACTCACTCTTGACCGGATTTGTATTATAATAGGCGTTATATTAAATCTGGGCGTTTCCAGCAATAAACGTGTCTTGTGAAACTATTACAGGATTCTTACCAGAGAATGAGATAATAGTGTTGACTTGCACTGGTTGTACTGGTTCTCCGTCTGTGGCAATCACAGTTAGGTTGTGTCCTTGGAAGGTTACTTGAGCTGGGCACACTGAAGCGAAAGCGTTTATCATTCTGAATCTGTATCTTCTTCCAGGCGTGATGGTGAACACTTCTAACGGGGTGTTGGTCATGAATCCGGTATTAGGGTCTCTGAACTGTCCCTTTCCATTGATCAGTACGGATTCAGGATCTTGTCCAGTATTGACGGCCAGACGACCAGGGTACCTTTCTGCAGCATCTTCGTGGAGCCAGTCGCTGATTAACATAACGTGTGTAGTTAAATCGTAGTCATACAAGTGACTGTTGGGGTCCTTGGACGGAGGCTGACGGACGACGATGCTGCCGTATAAACCGTCCAGTTTCTGCAGACCTGTGTGGGCGTGCCAGAAGTGGGTACCAGCATTGCCTTGCCATTGGTATCTGTAATTATGAAATTAAAATAATTATTAAAAAATTAGACCCGGTCACATAGTAACCAAATTGAAATTGGGATTACCAACCTAAATGTGTTTCCTTGTTGAATGGGACATTGAGTAACGAATGGCACACCATCGTAGTACTGAGATCCTCTTTGCCAGATTCCGTGCCAGTGGATTGTCACTTCCATGCCCTCCATATGGTTCTCGACATCAATGACTACCTTGTCATTTTCACACACTTGAATAGAGGGTCCGGGCAACATTCTGTTGGCGGTGAGAATACCTCTCTCAACCCCATCAGCCAACACGCACTGACAGTGGGACCACACGACGTTGGTGGCATTTGGAGTACATACTTGACAAGCCCTGAAATAACACGACTGCAATTTAGTACTAATATCATTTTGTCACTGTATCAAGGGGACTGTCTTTATCAATTGGTTTCGTTACAACACAATTTCCTCAGCCTATGCGTTTGCTATCATGAAATGGTATGTTTGCATAAGTTCTGTCGTCACCCACCAATTACGTGCTTCAGCGGAATATGGTTCACTAGCCGTATGCCGACTTCGGCATTGAAACCTATGCAGTTAGCAGTTCGTGTGAAACAAAGCGTAAAATGGTGCGAAGTGAATAAGTCGGTCTGTAGGTCACTTTTTCCAAAGACCGCACGATTTTCGTGAGTTGAAAAATAGTAGATTATGGGGTTCGTGATATAGATGACTCGGCGATTACGCGAATTGTTAGGTAAGGCATTACTTAATTTTTTTTAAGATTTAGTTACAAGATAGTTTTCATTGTAAATGAAATTATCACATTATTTAATTGAGATAGGTTTTTTGTTACTCGCGGCAAAACAATGCTTTAAAACTATCATGAAAGATTATTTAAGCAATCTCTTGATTACAATGTCATCAGATGGCCTAAAGCGATGACTTTTAAATGAAGACTACGTTAATATAAAAGCTAATCCTTCATTCCCGATAGGTACTTGGTAGAGATAATTCTTTATTTTTTTTATTTGTAGCTACCAAATTTAGGGTTTACATTAAAGACATACAGAACCTTTAATTTTGGAATAATGTGTAAAGATATTTGTTTAGATTAGACTAATCCATAAATGAAAAGATAACTTACGCTCCCAAAACGGTGTAGAGTTCGAGTGTGAAGTGATAGTAGCAAATCCTTGGAGGTTCATTCTCCCTACACGCTCTCGCGCACTCATCAGGGGCAGACAAAGCTGGGTTCCTTCTTAACTCAGCAGTAGCGCTGCTAGTGAAGTCCAAGTGTCTCAAAGAGTTCTTTCCATTGGCACTCCTCGCCAAAGGTGGTAATGGGTTGTTCCTAACGCCACTGCTGAGCGGACCGCCGCCGCTAGCTTGGGCAAACGGGTTGGAAGAGGGACCACTGGTGCTGCCCACTCCACCGAATACTGTGAACGGGTCATTGATGTTGGGATGGGTCTGTACCAGCCCGTGGGTTGAGGAGAAAGCGCTGCTGCTCGAACTATCCCGGAAGGGAGTCGCTGTGCCCGCTTGCCACCATGACGCTGAGGTTGACTGGTCGTCGGCAGAATTAATTGCCTCTGTGGACAAAAGAAAAGTAAAGATTAATATTTTTTAGTAATGACGGCTTTTGGTAAATAGAAACCTAATGTTGACAGAAAAATCTCCGAATTCCGATATTATTGCAAAGGTCGTAAAAAGTCGTACAAAGGTTTTTGTCAAATATGCTGTGTATGCAGCTTATATTGAGAAATCTCAGCGGCTAGACACGTGGCAATAATTAAATTTGAAATGTTAAATAAACAAATTACAAAATAATATCTTTTGACGTTGCTGTTGCTATTGCAATTGAATAAGCTTCCAACAGATAATGTCTTTGCTTCAGTATGACATTTATCACACTATCGCACTCCGTTGCACAATCGCCTAAGCATTGAAAATCGTGTCCGCAACTAAGCAAACAGCGTTGCGCTCGAAAGACCTATCAGCGATCTGAAGCGTTTTCTCAAGGCATTTGTCAGTGGTCGAGTAATGTATGCGATAAGTCCATTAGATAGCGCTTGCGACTAACTGGTGCGCTAATGTAAATTCCAAAATCCCTAGAACTCGTTCAGGGTATATCGTTACTCTTGTTACTCTTTCGTAATAAGTAGGGACTTGCGCCGATCCTTAGAAGGCTTTTACTTCCTCATTCGTGTTGTTATTTTCACAATGTCATTATTAATTGGTTAGGATAGAATCGTATTTCTAAAGGCTTATCACGATATCCCTATTTTAATTTTCAATTTAAGGGCTTGCAGACAGGTAATCTAGTTCTTGGTTTAATAGTAAAAATCCCTCATTCCACTAAAATTCACCGACTAGGCTATAACGCTAGGTAAGTATATCTTTTAACAAAGTACCTATCTGTTAGCAGTCTATTTAATTCAAGATCTATGAGATTATCCGTCAACTTAGTTAATTGCAACTTAACAGGAACTTGTGTTACAGGCTCTAAATATTTCCATTTTATATATTGTTTTTATCTACGTTTTATCTATACAAAGATATTAAATCAAGTTTATTCTGTCAATAGATATTTTTTCAAAGACCTTTTTAGCTACTTTGGGTAATACAGAACCTTGAAAATATGTTTGTTGCAATTTCCTTGTCTATATCGATACCAGATCGCAATTCACGACTGTCGTGCCGGCTATTGTGAACAAACGGCTATTAAATTTTATTAAGCATAGTCATAATGTTGAAGCAGTCTTGGAATAAGTTATATTGGTCTATAAGGAAACTATTTTTAATTGAAATTTCAATACCTATGGGCAACGTAGCGTTTACTTTCTTTTCTTGCGTTGTTTTTAAAAGGAATAAAATGTTTTGTTTCCATTTGTTCATTAAGATTACTACTTTGTAGTAGAAGAAATAACTAATGAGAAAAAAGTCTCACTTAGTTCTACGGTAGAACTGCTTAGTTTAGAATTTAAGGCATTAGCTGCCAAGTGTCCCCTAAACTAAACAATATAATTCCTATTGTGTCTCGCCTTATTCTGTTGATCTAACGATATAGAATAGTACATTACTGCAGCGGCACGCAAGACAGGCATTGAAGGACGAACGTGAAAATGTGGGCCGAGGCGAAGCCGAGGCACACATACGTGAGTCCATCAATGCCTAGTTGCGGCCAAGGCTTGTATAGTACTTTTCTCAAATAATGCGCGGAAATTCAAACCAAGAAGGTATTTTTAACTTTTAATTTTTATTTCAAATTAAAGCAAAAAATTGAAAAAAGAAGAAAGGAGCCAGTTTCTTTATTTTTTGGAGTGTGCACATCAAGGCCTTTCATTTGATACCCATATATATACCTATGTATTAAAAAAAAAAGTTTTTTTTCTTTTTTTTTTCGTTTTTTTCATATTTTTGGAATGTACTCATCAAGACCTTTCATTTGATACCCATATACCTAGGTATTAAAAAAAAAGTTTTTTTTCTTTTTTTTTTTTTTTCGTTTTTTTTTCATATTTTTGGAATGTGCTCATCAAGACCTTTCATTTGATACCCATATACTTAGGTATTAAAAAAAACTTTTATTTCTTTTTTTTTCGTTTTTTTTTCATATTTTTGGAATGTGCTCATCAAGACCTTTCATTTGATACCCATATACCTAGGTATTAAAAAAAAAATTGGTTTGTGCTCGCTCATCAAGGCCTTTCATTTGATACCCATTATTCGTGATTCATTAAAAAGTTCGCTCCATTCCTGAATTACACGTGCGTAATGAGTTTTAATAGAAACATTGCCGGTCAGACGCCGGCAATTTTTGTATGAAAATCCATTATTACACGTTAGTAATGGATTCTCATACTAAGATTGCCGGCGCGGTTTAGGTCAGTCCGTAAACTCCGATTTAGCACGAAGAAGGTTGTCAAAATAATGATCGAATTTCCAAGCATGTTTGAGAAAAATAACATTTTATTTGATGGGAAACTTGCCGGCCCAGGTGGGAAAGGTCCTGCATTTAAGCCAAATCATGGCATTAGTTTGTGTGATGAGCATAAGCATTTTGATCCCATGGGGATTTATATGCTTATTTATGTATTTCTATCCGTTATATAATCACCATAGTAGGTACAAGTTTTGCTTAGTCTTGGATTAAATTATTGGTATGATCAGTCCATATTACTTTATAGAGTAGTTTCTACAAAGTATTTAACTGTCCGGTAAATCTAATAATCTGGTTTGATCGTATAAATTCTATTCCGGTAATGCGATTCCATAAATATCCTAAACTAAGCTTTATTTGACATAAATACGCTGCTACCCAAGATTAAGTTTTTACCCTAGGGCTGTTTTATTAGTGATTGGCCAGATTAGACCACAGAATAAATTGCGTCTATCTGGCCACAGATTACAAATTAGAGTCGGCAGGTTGTGGTTACTACGTATGTGGTTCTAGTAATAGTCTGTGGAAAGTGTTCTTCCTGTATAGGGTTGCCAGCCCTACTATACAATATATATAGCATCCTACTTACTAATACCGGGTGTAACAAGACCCGAGGTCTACGTATTCTGCCCATCATCAGGACCATTTCTGTTCAAAATTATTGCTGGGAAACGATTTTAATGCATGATAACATGCCTTTATTTTTAAAATAAAGTAAAACTGCATCCAGAGGTTGTTGATTAATCACATCAGAAATCGAACGGACTAAAATTAGAAAAAATAACATCCTGTACTTTTATGATACCAATCGATAGGGTTAACGATAAGGATCAATTTCATTTCAATAACATAAGTATCTTAGGTTAAAGGCAGACCCAAGAAATATAAAAATAATAGTTTGGCACATCCTGTACTTTTATGATACCAATCGATAGGGTTAACGATAAGGATCAATTTCATTTCAATAACATAAGTATCTTAAGTTAAAGGCAGACCCAAGAAATATAAAAATAGTAGTTTGGCACATCCTGTACTTTTATGATACCAATCGATAGGGTTAACGATAAGGATCAATTTCATTTCAATAACATAAGTATCTTAAGTTAAAGGCAGACCCAAGAAATATAAAAATAGTAGTTTGGCCCGTTCGATTCACGGCTGAGACAAGTGATTTATCAAAAAAAACCTTTGAATGCAGTTTTATTTATTAAAAAAAATATAAAATAATGTTTTCTTTCAGTTCAATTTGCTAACATCAATATTTCGGTTACTTTCCCTCCAACTAACGTCTTTTTTTCCACCCTGTATATAGTAAGCAAAACTACTTTTTTTTTCATATGAAAAAATATTAAACAAGATGAGCAGTGTAATATTTTCTTTTAAAAATAAATAGCTAGGTACTTATAAATTACTTCATACTCACTATTTGTTTTTGAACTTTTTCTTTATATCTTGGAAATAATACTATATTTATTTGATGAAAAAAAGTTGGCAACCCTTCCCGCAAGGTGCATATAGTTAGTTCACGTGCATAACGCGCAACAATGATAGGTGATTATAAAAAAAATCGTGACGAATTTGTAATGTGAAGCATATTGCTCGATAATACAATAGCTTTTTCCTCGATTATGTGAGTTTATTGCTTCCTTGCATTTTTACTGCAAATGCAATAATATTTAATAGCATTATGTCACTTTGTAAGAACCTGCTCTAAGTTTACATAACTATGCTTTGTCGCTATACGAAACCTTATTAAACTATCATTAGAAAACAGTTACCGCTACAAACTTAATATTTCGAATTCCACATTAAACTTAAAGCATTACTATATGCGTGTGTTACTTACCCAAATTAAATTCAAATAATAACTGACACCTACCAAAGATAACTTCCATATAAATTACACAATAATTGACCTAATAAATTCGGTTGCTTTTTTAATTCAGTTACATAACACTAGATTGATTGGTATTTACAATACTTACAATTATTACGGCTTGTATGATCAAAATGATTGATGTGCGGCAACTTACAACGGTTAATAATACACACTTAACTACTTTGTATGTGTGTTTTTGCTAGCATGCATCGATTATAATTAATTATTTCGTGTTTGCTAACTTCGTTTTTCAAGGGTCAGCTTAAATTTAAAGTTTTAAATAATAAAATTTAAATAAATATATCATTTAGAATTTTCTGTAAGTATAATATTGATTATGTAACTGTGATAAAAAGTAACTTATTTTAAATTATTTTAACTTAGTTATATTAAATTATGTTTGCTAGTGCCGACAATTCTAATTGCGTGAAAACTGTATCAAAAAAACCTATCATGGCGTTTGATATTGGAAATAATAATGTAGCCTTTTCCATATACAGCGGTGTGCAATTTAGCAACCTAATTTGAAACACATATTTTGTACTTCCCAATGACTGCTACTACATATTTAAGTGCCAGGAATTTCCGCCTCAGATTTTTGTTATGTATTTTCTATGTTAAATTCTAACCATTTCTATGTTAACATGCTCTACATAAGTGACAGCACAAAAAAGAACATACGATCGAGTGTGTAATGAGATGGAATAGCTCCTTTTTGCTTATATCCATGTTAAGAGTTTAGTACCACATTTTTCCTAGATGTTGATTATATTAAATGCATGAATTATGTGTTTTTTAGATTTATACTACTTGCAAACCAGCAAATTTTAATATTTGTAGTTTTTTTATGAAGTCTAATAGTGCTTGTATATTTATACTCAATTTATGCACGTTGCCAGACAGGACAGATCGTAAACAATTAGGCGACATTATAATAATATGCAACATTAGCACCACTTCCGCAAAAAAATAATTACCGTGTATAATTATTACACAATTTATTAAAAATCCAAACTGAGGGTCCTCTCGCTAAATTTCAATTATTATTTATAAATACACAAACTGAAATAAATAATTGTTTGCAGCTTTGGTAGTGAAAAAAGCTAAAAACGGCCGTCATTTTGTTTTTCGTCGAGATTAACCACACTAAATTATCTGTAATTAAGTTTGTGTGTTTATAAATAACTATTGATATTATGCAAGGGTCCATCAACGTGGATTTTTAATAAATTGAAGAAATTGTGTAATAATTTTATTATACACGGTAATTACTTTTTTGCGGGAGTGGCAGTGGCACTAGTCTTGTATATAAAGTCGAATTACATTTTTAAATTAATTTCAATAGAACAACGAAAAGAAACTTAGGTACGTTTATTTATTTTTAATGATGTTTTAAATGAATGTCAATTATAAACCGGTATTGCAATAAAAAAGCTAAGAAACCGTATTGTAACGAAACTTTTCAGTTAAGTAATGAAGAAACAGTTGCATAACAGCATTTTCACTAAAGTGACGTGTTAGTAGCACTAGGTTTACGTCCAGAACTATAGTCGTTAGACCGGAAAAAGGTGAAAGTGAAAACTTTACAGTATACTTTTAAGTCTAAATGGACGGCTCTCGATCGTGGACGGACACATCCGCGCAAATGTGCATCTGTTGTTTGAGGATATAAAACATTCTCATTGTCTTATACTTCCGACAATCGTGATAAATAAAAAATATAATTGTATTACTTTACTTTCATTTCATATTATTAAAGAAAATATTGATTTTACAGTTAATGAACCATCAAAGCTGTCAAATGATTTGGTGATCTTCTATGTTATTTATATGTTGTTTCGTAGCTTAGTAATATGCTAATAAATTAACAACTAGTGAAAATATTTTTTTCCGTTTGTGGTAAAAAAACAATAAATTTATGATGTCTACCCATTAAATCCAAAAGGTGAATTAAAATTAGGCACTTACCTATGTTGGTATAGAGTTTATTTTGTGTACAGTTACTAATGTGCAATCTTATTTTATTACGAGGAAATAAAAAAAAAATTAACAAATGCACGTGGCGTGAGACCTTGTGTGTACTACGGACCGGCTGAATAAAAACTGTCAAGGCAGGATAATTAGATAGTTTGTTCTTAGCCACGGTATGCCAGGGTCAAGGCGAGAAGTTCTCATTATTTTATACTTTAAAACAACAATCAATGTTTTACAGTTTTTAACATTGCAAATGTTTATGTGATCACCATTGTATGTGCCTGACTTTCAGCCAAAAGTGCGACATGGCCATAGGCTTGTCACAATCGGAGATACTTCAATGGGAGAGGTGTCAATATGTGCAAAAACCAGAGATTTATCATAATAATTTTACGCTTGAATTTTGAAAATAGGTCGGGTAGTTTTTGAGAAATTTTGAATAAAAATGTTTCCGACTTGCCGGACAAAAATTTGAATAACTTTTTTTCGGGGGCCTTAATCAATTTCAGAAAAAAATACATCTGGATTAAGATTGAATTGGGCTATAAAATAAGCCCACTGGGTAGATGATCGGACGACAGAATATGTGGGCTGCGGAAGTTCCCAATGGTGGGGGTGGTTTGTAGTTCGGCCGCGTTAAAAATGGCGTTAAAAATCACACGAAAAATAAATCTGCTGTTCCATACAAAAGTACAATGCTTACTCCATCGAAATATATGAAACAGCTGATTTTTTTTTCGCGATTTCAAGGTTGGTCGCATAATGAAAGTTGTTCAGTTTGATGGTCCGATCAACCCCATGAGAAGTTTTGTATGAACTAAAAATAACCTTGTTTAGCTCATACGATGTCGTGAGGTCTTACTCAGTATTATAGAGTGTATATGAATAGTTATATATATATTAATGTATTATTTAAAGGTGCTCCCACCACACATCAGCTTAGAAATTTTTGAAAAACAAATCTTATAAAATTTTCAAAATTTAACTCTCCAATTTCAATAGACGAAGCAGATGCCTGAACTAGACACTATTAATAGTAGATACTTTTTATTTTTGATGTTCATTTTCAATGGTCTCTATAAGTAATTTTTTATTCAAACTTTTAAACTTCAAATACGCAAAAAAAAAAAGTTTCACAATCAACAAATTCGTGATAATAATAATATATCAAAATGTACTGAAATATTTACAATTAAAAAACACGAAAAGTTATTATTAAATAGACTACTAGGTTGTAGGGTTCGGCCGCATTACCAAGGTGCAAGCATTCGAATAACCGTTCGGTGTGTTTTATTAGATCTAGTTTACTGGCCAGTAACATTACACCGCCAGCTGATGAAATAAACATGAGAATAGCTTAATCACATGCTGGCGGAGAGTGGAAGTGTTACTTACACGCTTCTGCGGCCGCACCGGATGTGAGAAAATTTTGCACTTAGGTACGTTACGCTTAATGGGTGCTTATGTCTTAGCACTTTGCATTCGATATCTTTATCTTTAAAACGTGTAGGTCTATTTTTAAAGATACTTTTTAGATTTGAATAGGAAAGATTATTAGTTAATTTTGTATTTTTTTATTTAGAGCTTATTACAGATTTGCGATATTCCGTCAGATTTCTATTTATCTCAAGTACAAAGCCTTCTACATAATGTTTAACCGAATTCAAAAAAAGGTGAAGGGCTTTTAGAATAAAAAAAAACTAATGTCCTCCAGCCCCGCCCGCCTTCAATAGGTTTTTTTTTGATATGCGTTTCTAATGAATTGAATATTATTTCTTGGTCTTTAGAGCTATTTAATTTTGAAGCCGTTTTTGTTTTAATTTTCAGGTTTTTCTTTAAAAAAATGTTTTTTTTTCATTTATTTAATGACAACAAACAGTCATGTACATCGACATAAATATGCTTCAACTATTAAATTATTTAACTTATAGACCTAGAGTGCCTATTATTACTTTATGAAAAATATATGTAGGTATGTGACAAATCTTATCGAAAACGATTCGTGATAAACGAGATCAAGTGACTATACAATGAGAACCTTAATTTAATTCATCATCAGCCTATCATCGTCCACTGCTGAACATAGGCAGAGGCCTATGTGGGCAGTAGCGTGCTCTCGGAGAGCCGAGAGCACGCCACTGAGCACGATAAAAAAAACAAAGCAAAATTACAGCGCTAATTCACATACTTATGTGTTTTAATTTAGTTTTGTAGTGAGTGCATGCTATAACTTTTTTTTACAATCAATGAATAGGCAATAACTTATGGTTCAATATAACAAAACATAATTATCAAGTAAGTTTTATACATATCAAGAACGCAAAAAATTGTTGCATTTGTTTCCGGTAATAGTGACCGCTAATTTAGTGTCATCGACGTTAAAGGGTAACATTATAATGGTTATACTTAGGTATCACATTAGATTGTTCATGTACAACCATTATTCTACGAATGATGAAGTAGAAATGTAAGTTTAGTAAAATGTAGATCAATGAAGTCTCTTAGATATAACTCACAATATCACCTTTTTTATAAGAAAGAATAAAATTAGCATTTCATTAATATGCTAACGTGCACCTCGTAACATGCTACTCGTAATAACACGGTCTGTTGGTTGCTGATGATCATCAAAACAGTTGTTTAGTAGCAATAGTAGCCCATTTTGTAAGGTGATCAAAAAAGGAGTAAGGGCGTAGTCGTGATTTTGTATCAATTAAATAAGATTTTTCTGCCAATAAAACACAAGAACAGTTAGGTGGGCTCAGGGAATTTTAGAGCCATTCGTAGAATGACTACAAGGGAATGTAGTGATACCTTCTTAAAATACTAGACTATAAGCCCTAAGAAATCCACGTAAAGTTTTATTGAAATCCTTTTCTTTTAACAACTGATGTATAATACTAAATAATATACTAGAAAAAATACGACTCGCACCAGATCAATACTCAGACGGGAATCGAACCCGCGACCTTTGGATATCCGGTCCAATGCTCTGACCGCTGAGCTACCGAGTCACTAGTGATATCGTCGAACTGATGTATATTACCTGTATATCAGATGATACGATTAAGATAATTTTTGATCATATTTACGACAATCTGCGTTTGCGTAGAAAATATTTTTTTCTTCCGTCGGGAACAGTCACTTTTTTCTGGATTAAAGACACCCTATATCATTTTCTGCACCTCTGACAAAGTGTAGGTATGCAAAGCAAAACAATCAAACTTACTTTCACATTTATAATATTTATTAGAAAGGGTCACGAAGTGAATCGAACGTCGTCCGATTATCGTGGTTTTTCCTTTGTAGTGTCTACTTTTGTCATATTTCCTTTTTGTCCCCAACTGCCCACTGTGGATATCGAGAAAAAAATATCGAAAAATTAACTTTTTTCCCGATATGCGAGGGATAATTGGAATAGGCCTTTCTTATCAATTGAAATAAAATCCATATTAACACAGTCACAGAGGAAATAATCACTACGTTTTAAACACAGTTACTGTGATGGTAATAAACCAATAATTCGATGTTGCATATGAAGTATTTACACAAGCTGAAGTATTGTAGTATGGAATTTGTTCTACGAAATAATAACGAACAATAACATTATACGCAAGTGTACCGTGTACGTAACTTGTTACGTACGGTGTGATATCATTACTTATTACATTGATAGGTGCGTTATCTGTTTACTTGATGTGTGTAATTTAACATATACATACATACATACATACATACTATACTGTGCCTAGTAGAAATTACTTAAAATACCCGCCTGAATCAAAAGACAAGTCAACTAAAAAGATAGAAACAAGATCAAATATTAAAATGGTACCTAGTGTTTAGAACTTTTGTTAAACTTAATTGAATACAAATACAATAAAAAAAACGTGATTGTGAAGTGTAAAAAAAATACCAACTATTACTGGCTGAAACATGTACTGTAACAACAACCTACTTTATTATTTACCTACTAAAGGAAGTGAGTGTTTAAGATTTAAAACTATTTGATCGTAGTCATTATAATAAACTTCCTGGTTTATAGCTATTCAATTATTATCAAGTTAGTGGGTACTTAATTGAAATCGCACTATACCTAATAATGCCTAATAGTACAATAAAATTATTTCCAAATAATTACATTATTTTGGTGTATTATCATTTTCAAAGTCTTCCACACTAGGCTAGGCATGTCCTGTGGAAGTCTTTATTACTATTAGCTTTCCACCCGCAGCTGCCCGCGTGGACTACAGTGTTATATCGTGTGGGCGGAGACCCGTGCCCACCAGTGGGATACAAAGTAGCCCGTGTCCTTTCCCAAGGTCCCATCTTTATCCGTGCCAAATTTCATCAAAATTGATCCAGCGGTTTTGGCGTGAAAACGTACCAGACAGAGTTACTTTCGCATTAATATTATTAAAAGTATGGATTAACTGAATACGAATTGTTTCTTTTTAAATTAGATTTTTTTAGAAATAATAATTCTTTTAAATTCCTAAAAGTAATATAAGTTTTAAAAATAGGAAATGTGCACATCATCGAAGTGCAATGCATCCATATTCCTAAATTATCATAGATGTGTGATTCCTGCAATATTACAACGAAGTTAAATTAGTTTGTGAAACTCTCATAATTAGACCTTTATTCGAGTTCCTAAAACGGTACGTTCTCACGGACTTTCGTAATGTACACTTATGGAACAAGGACTATTATTACCTATTGCTTCAAATTCCATGGCCTGTGTTTATGTAAGAAATGTCCATTGCTTACAATGTAAGTACTGTAATCTCATACGAATATTTTACTCGCCGTACCAAGTGAGGTACAGTGATTCAGTTTCCTGTGATTTTGAAATGTATTTTGATACCATACTTAACGTAGTACAGGAGATTTTTTGATTTGAAGATGAAGTTACCTGTGAACAAACAAAAAAGAAATTAGTAATATATCGTAGCTGTCACGTAAAAGTTCACAAATAAAAAAAAAACCATAAAAATAGGTTGAATAAAATTATTGTGCTATTTATTAGCAAACAAAACACCTATTCAAGTATGAGGTTGTGTTACTGAATTAATTGTTAATCTAAAGATTAGTTCGTTTGCAAGGGACACAGACCATACAACAAATAGTGGTAAGGGATGATGGCAAGGGACGAGGCAGTTGGTCTACCCCCATCTAGCAATGGTATATCATTGGGAAGATATTCTTAAGATAAATATTGACTATAAACATATTCGGAGTTACAAAACTCATTACCTTTTCACCTTCTATAGGCTATGCTTCTAATTTTTATTTTATGTTGTAACATTTATATATTCATTTGTTTTATTCGTTTATATATTCATTTACTGTATATAAACGTCACCACCTTTGCCTAGGGAGCTGTCTGAAAACCAGCGCTTCTGTGGCATTCTGCATAATGCCGCAGTAGCACAGCTGAGACAGCTACCCGTTGGCCTCGCACTTCTTCCACTTTCTTATTTCCTTGTTTAAATTGTGTTTTAGTTTTAGTTGTATCTGTTTGTACAATGCGTTAAGGCCAATAAATGTTTTTCTTTCTTTCATTACAGTTTTGAAATTGTTGAGTTCAAAACGCAATATCTCCTCAAATACTAATAGTTGACATATTGTGCTGTCATACAATAATTCCAACATCTTTGGTGACAAAATATTGTTTCTAAATTAAACTAGTTCAACTGAAAGCTAAACTAGGGTTATTTTATGAACTACTTAGTTAATTTCTCAATACTAAACTTTGGGTTATAATGTGTGCTCAATTTTCGCGTTGATGTTCCAATCTTTTCAGCGACACGGAACGTCCAACGTTTTAAAATATGAATATTGCCGTAAGTGTACGTTTACAACATAGCAGCATGTAATGGCGAGCAATTTCTGTGCGTATAATGTGTAATAACGTCATCGACTGCGACCGTCGTCAATCCCAAGTCATAAGAATAAGCGTCATTTTTCGATGTTTATAAAAATAAAATTAGAAAACAAAATCAGATTTCACTATCAAAAAAAACTTGACGCATATATAGGAAAAGGAACATGTTTAATTTCGATGAGGTTAGTATGTAAACGTAGTTTTTTGTGTTGTGTCAGACGCATCGGCTTGGATTAGGCGTAGCTCCATTGAACACTACAACACTAGACGTAGACGCCCTTCTATTCTTCCAGTAGGAAATATTTGGAACTATGGCACTTAGGTTTTAATAATAATAATAATAATAATTTATTTAATACTCAGATATTACAATCCATGTTGTTAGTAACAATTAACTTAAATCCTATGTTAGTATATCAGGGCAAAGCAATTAGAATAAAATTTCAATAGTATTCAATTAAATAATTTACAATATAGGTTTTATAATACAAAAAATATTTGGCCACAACACAAAAAAATATTTTGGTGACGTGACTGGACTAAAAGATTCTAACTAATACCATGGCATAGTGTAAACAAATAACATTATATTTTCATACTAATAAGTACAATATTATAAACAAATATATCTCATAAATACATAAAGATCATTAGGACATGCTGTCGGTTCGAGAAGAATATTAAAATGAAAATATTCTATTGAAAATCGCTACCTTTCTTAAATTGTTACAAACTATTAAAAACTACGTTAAGAAACAAAAAGTTAAACGCTTGCTATGTAGTTTATTGTAATGATAATGCTCATACCTTTGTCTCATTAAATATATTGTTTAAGAAATATGTAGCTTTTTATTTATTTAGGACAACAAACAAGGAAATATACTCATAGCACATTAATCGGTTCATTAAGTTTTTGTAAAGGTGATGATTTGTGAGACTTTCAAGATTAGTTTCAAACGAATTGATAAAATTATTAGAGAACTTAAGTTATTATTAATCTCCCCAAAAAGGAAGGATATTAAAAAGACATTGAATTACTTCCTATGTATTAAGAATGACCTCAAAAATGATTTCAAAGAAATTGCCTGATACATTTAATTTGGAGTTACGTCGAAACAATGCTAGATTGTCCTCGTTCGGTTCCTGTAATTTCCAATAGTGATTAAGCTACATTAATGTAATTACTAAAATAATTCTATCGCACGCTAAAGCACAAGGGCGTTTATATTAATTAAGTTATTCGAACAAGTTGGCACTTACCACGTTCTTTGTTCCAAGGTGTGTGTAAAATAATGAAATTACAATAATTATTGTAAGAAGTTGTTAAAGGCCAGCAACTTTTTTAGCTGCCAAAATATGTGCTTGCGCAACAGTTGCATTTGCCCTCCACCTTAATTTGACACACATCGTGTGTGGATAGCTCTGGATTTATTTATTCTATTTTTGAATTATTATAAAATTGCTCAAATGAAATGGTTTTGTAGGCGATGTGGTTAAGTTGCGTGTCGACTGCGGTGATTATCCATAAGTATTAATATAATCCCATCTGCGGTTTGCATTATTGAATGTAGTAACCAGTAATATAGCACTAAAATATTATGGAATCAAGAGTATAATACTCTATATAAGCTTTAATATTTAAAGCTTAAGAAAAATCGGCATTTCTTTTTAACATAAAGATGAAAAATGTTTTAGGGTTTAATACCATCAATATTGTATTTAGGCCCACAATATTTTGTCCTAAATAATTTGCCATTGTTTACATTTAGCTATCTAAAAACGAAAATTATACTTATAAAAATATCTTCACACAAATTAGTTATATTTATTTATTTATATATTGTAGGTACTATATTTTAGACTTTAAATTGACAGTTTTTCTAATTTAATTTTTGCACTTTATGTCACCCGCTTAACATCGAAATCTCGAACACGTTTTCAGGTTGGCTGGAAGAGATCTCTTTTAGAGATAAGTCCTCCTTTGTGTACATATCTCAATTTATTTTTGTGTAGCTGTTTTTATGAGTGCAATAAAGAGTATAATAATAATAATAATTAGTTTCAGTCTTGTCTAGCAAGCATTTTTGTTTGCTTGATTGCAAAATAATTGAAATCGATTGCAATTTACAATATAAAACAATTGAAATCAAAGATAAATAAAATACAATAAAACACCGCCGTGATTGACCGTCGGTTGGTCGCTCGTTGTGACTTATTTATCGATTGCAACCTTGACATAGAAGCAATCACGATCTTTCCATTCACGGACACTTTGTGACTCGTGCACTATATTTTGGAGTAAATCAGCTAATTAAATGTCAAAGAAAATTATTAACTTGAAGTTTGATTGCAAGGAATTTTTGTAACTCAATTATGACCATGTCCTTTCATTCTCGAGCTTTTTTTGACCACCTTCCTTGTTTTTTTAATAAGTATACAGTATATTAAGTCATTACCGATGTAATGGTCATGTAATGGTTACCGAACTATTAATCTTGATGGCTGTTAAGAGGAAAATTAAATCTACTCAATGAATAAATTTTATTTTCCTCAATTCACAATATAAATGATGGAGTTATCGGAGAATAATCATAGTAAAATGTAGTTATTTCTCATTGAGAAACTATCTTCACCGGTATGATAAAATTTTGTAGTGATTTATAGGCTAGACTCTAGCTAGAGAATCAAATACCTATATATTTATATTTAATTATAAAGCTATACTTGCTCAATAGACTTATCAAACTAGACAGCGTAAGTCCGTAATATTGACTCGGGTTAATATTTTTGATCTACTAAAGTCTTGTTTGTAAGACTAAATACGACTATATTGCCTGTACGAGAGAGTTGAAATTGTGCAGATAATTACTGTTAGATTTATCAAATATAAGAATCTACTTCTGCCTGTTTTAATTTAATTCGTGTCTTGAAACACGCCCCTTAGCTTGGTGTCATAGAACATTGCACTAGTGAGTGGTTTAAGATCTATTGATAAAGGTATCCATTTATCTAACTTTAAGATATCTAACTAAACTTGTTGTTAATTTTTGTCTTGTTGTTTTCTGATGACTTAAATTCAAAAGTATGATGCTGGTTCTACATGTTTTCAGAACAACATGTCGTTACATAATATGCGCATGCCATTCAAAGATTTTATCTTTTCGCACTAAATGTAACTTGAATTTAATTCTGTCATTCTTAGCAAGGTGCAGAAGGCTATAAGCATGAGATTTTTCTATGTTTCGTTTGATTGTGAGCGTTTTAAAAAATGGGATTTGTGGATCGCCACCTTCCGCAAAACGCAATGTCTCCATACAAATCAATCATCATTTCCATACAAATTGAACGCGCTCACGATTGAACGAAGGTGAAATACTCGTACTAAGATTTTCGTTACTCGTACCTCTGTTCGATGTATCATGTAAACATTGCCACCCTACGTTAAATTACAGCAATGGTACGATAATAAAATAATGAAAGCCTTACGGTCCTTTAACTATATATAATGGTACACATTCACGTGCACAGGGCCCACACGATCATAGCCGCCAGGCTTTTGAATCTGACAGAATTGTGCAAATACTAGGGCGCACTTACTACATTCCGAACGAAGTAAAATTGAAATGTCTCTTTCAATTATATGCCAAATGACATAGTAATTTTACAACCCATTGTCTTTTCTAATTCGAAAACTAGGAATTTAAAATACGGCAACTCATCAGTTTTTTTGAAAGTAGAATTTTGAAAGAACACAGTTTTTATTATTATGCTATTTGCGTGTTTTAACATCGTAATATTTTGTATTTCGTAATACCATAAATTCCTTGAAAGTTTATTCTCATGGTTTTAAAATCATCGACATTGAGAAAGCGCATTGAATCATAAAACTATTCTGAATAGGTGTGAACTAATTCTAATTGCTAGAGGTGTTGTGTAAATGGTAACCCATTATAATAATACCAAAGTCTGTTTTATACACTTATCAGCATAAATACGATTGATAATCTTGATCTTGATACACCTAGACCTATAAAAATTAGGGCTTGCTTGCATTTTATTGATTCTGACATTTTCATCAATGTTATCAATTGCATCAGTTGAAGATTGCAATATTATTATTAACATTTATTAACATAGAAATGGTTATTAGTGCGCCAATTTTGTGATTCATGTTGGCAATTTTCTGGTCGTGCCTTAACATAGAATTGCTCTCGATATAATCAATAGCCGCATTTGTTATCATAAATCTATTATTGCGTGTGGCTGGTATCAATGGTTGTCCAATCGGTATGTGCATTACAACAATTGATTACTATCTGTTGAATGTTGTTTGCTTCTTGTCACGTTGACATTCACTCTGACACGATATGATAATATTGTCTTGATTATTTCGAAATAAGTGGCGAGGGGTGGAATTATGGCAAAGGTAAGCCGTTCTACAAAAATGTTATGATCTGCATTGTGGATCGGTTTGGTGGGATTGCTAAAAAGTAAGCTGATGGGAATCGGCTTGTATGGACCTTACGCCATTGAATCTACATCAATGTATGTATAGCTTACAAATGTAGGATTATGAATATTGTGTAATAGGCTTTTCAGTTTTTCATAAAATGTTTTTAAGAATATCTCGTGTCAAACTGTAATATCCGGTTCTTGTCAATATGAAAGCTACACTAAAAATAAAAGCAGAAAGTTTTTCAGACTCGACCATGCGTTAAATTGTTTTAAGATCGATCTAGATAATACGCCCTCCACTCTTTACGTATTGTTACCAACTCAAACAGAGAAAAGTTTAGTTAGACTAAAAATAAATTTACCATAACAGATGACTATTACTATGGCTTCATGAGTTTAGGATAATACTCGTACTAGGCTTACATACATTTTTGTAAGTTTAACCACATTGTGCACTTTGTAAAAAAAATTAACAATAGTTTTTGTGAAATGAGGTAGACAATATTGAATGGATTAAGGACTTTTTCCTTTATATTAGGAAATAGGGTAATGATTAAGGATCTGGCATCTAGAATGCCTACTAGGAGTACTAGGTTACGATGATCGATTGAATAGTTAAGACGTTAAGGCATAACAAACAAACGACCATTTCCTTTCGAATTTATAACATAATTAGAAAAGGATATGTATAATGTTGTTGATTGTGAATTTGAAAAGACGCACTGGAATAACGGATTTACTGAGCACTAGCAAAGGTTACACTTGTATGACCTATGCAGTTGCCTTGTAATAGTTATTTCCAAGTCATCATACAACTTCACATAGGCCTACCAACGCATATTTTCATGAATTTTCTACCATTATTTATCATCATTTAACTGCATTACCGGGTTGTTGACAAATATTTAGAGAGTGTCCATCAGCCATTTTTGATGTCCCCACTGCTGGGGCAAATGCCTTCCTTATGGGTGGTAAGGAGGATGGGCCATAACCTACCACGCGGGCCCAATGCGGATTGGTGGGTGTTAACGACTGCAAATGCAGCCGGGACCAACGGCTTAACGTGCCTTCCGAAGCACGGAGGAGCTCGAGATAATACATTTTTGGTCACCCATCCCATGACCGACCCTTGCGAACGTTGCCTTACTTCCGCAATCGCTGGGCCAGGCACTAAACCACTGCGCCACCGAGCTCCACATTTTGAGAGTAAACAAGATATATTGACACCTTGAAGTCCACACAATATAGCTAGTTACGAAAGGTTCACACATTATTATATAAAATAACAAAGTGATCATAACTCTAGTTTTGAAGGTCGTCGCTAGAGGCCGCTGCTGTGGCCAATTTTGCAGGTGATGAAATTATCATTTCAGTAATTGGTTATTTTAACTATTAGTTTATTACAAGTAGTATTCTTTTTTTGGCAATTTGGCGTGGGAGATGTGCATTGTTTTAAGTGTTATAGAAGCAAAAGCTTAATAGTTTAATTGTTAAGCTTATTGCTTCATTCATTCATTAATTATAAGGCAAAGTGTTGTAAAGTTATTGGCCTTCGATTTTTATGTCATGGATTTTCTTCAGTGATGGAAAATTTTTCAAATCTTAATTTGAATACAAATATTTTTGTATCTGGTCTAGATTTTTTCTATGTATTATATATTTCGTCAAAACATTGTTTTTTTTACGTCATTGTACGGTCAGCATCGAAAGTCACTGAACAGCACTTTGTCTTATCTATATTTACATTGTTGATCATGTTTTAAAATTTGTGACTTCTGTCAAGAAAGTTGCTATGACAAAGTTTTTTTTGTTATTGACTGTACTAACATGTTTTAGTTCAGGTGTTAGGGTACCTTAATCGTTGTGATATAAAATATCGTTACGAATCGACTTAAGATCGTCGTCGATAGCTTTGTTTGTGCAGTAACGGAAGCGGTTGCGTGTGTCGGTCGGATGGTGTAGGCCGGTGTCGACGTTGTAGGCCGGTGTCGACGTTGTAGGCCGGTGTCGACGTTGTAGGCCGGTGTCGACGTTGTAGGCCGGTGTCGACGTTGTTCGGAAATGCATCTGTTCGTTGAATAACGACAATGATAAGGCTGCCAACGCACCGACTAGGTGCCTAGATTAGTGCTTACTTGCTTACATGCTAGGATACACTGGAAGTTGAGTCGCTAGGATAGTCGATTTGTTTGGTTGTAAACCTCGCGCCTACGATATATTCTAGGCAGTCGCTTAATAGTATTGAGGCGCCTAGCGCGCAGTACGGTCGGTTGCGAACATTCGATATCGACAATCGCTTGTAAAATTGAATCGCCACCACCAAATTTGGGGTTGCGATAAGATTTTACAAACAAGCTTTTGTTGAAAAAAGCGTTTGACAAAAACAAACCAGCAATTTTTATTATTTGAGTTTCCTTTTCAAAACTGTAAGCAACAATAACGACTGAAATTTTAACGATTATCAACTGGACTAGAACATTTAACCTTCATTTTTATTTGACCAGTTTTTATTTTAGTCGATTTAATCCACGCATGAACAATCAAAAAAAAAAAGATTGTAAATAAGTTATGTATGAAATATTCAAAATTCGTTTAAAGTTTCGACGCATGAAACAGCAACAATGATTTCACTCTATGAACTTTGTGTGTGATTACAACAAAAGCTATAATTAATATAAATTTTGTCTTAAGACTGCACAACAATACAAAAATCATAGTTAAAAAATCCAAAATCTCATCAATCAAAATCCATAGCAGATTCATAAAATGCTCTGCCAATTACATTTTTCGCAAGTTCTTGCATCACGCTTAACGAGCTGACAGATCGGTTGCAACGAATGCCTTTTATTCAAAAACTTGCTAACAATTAATATCACTTAGCCTGGTTATTGCTACATGTTGGCAGAGAGCACTGGATGCACCAGAATTTGTTTAGTATACTCTAAGACTCTACGTAAATTAGGTACGACTATCCTAAATTTAAAAAAGCCGGTTATTTTTCACGACTGTCCGAAATACAGAGAGTGTTTAACTTTTAGATTGTTTTTGGCAGGGCAGTTGTGTTTTAATCTAAATATTTTTTAATTAACTTTTCAGCGGTTACGTTTTTCTGCACACACAAAATTGCTATTGGTATTTTGTTCCGAATTTTATCGGTATCCTTCTTGTTATAGGTATTGGATTAATAGATATGGTCAATGCAATGTTTGCAAAAATAATTTTGGAAGTCGAATAGGATAAAAGACAGTCGTGATCGTAATAATATCATAAATACTGTACTAAGGTTGACAATCTTGTCTATACTAAACAAAAAAAATACGTAACAATTATAAGCACAAGTATAGCTTTTTGATATAGAAGCAGAGAACCCATTTAGCACTTGCTTGAAACGAAATAAGGCAAACCAAGGATTGAAAGTTACTGTTTTAATCTTAATCAGCCGTAGAAATCATGCAATAGAAATGCACGTTACGTGGTTTGTAATGATAGTTTATTAATGCCTATAAAAAACTGAAATCGTAGCGGAGATGACTCCTAACATTGCGATATAGCAATTCACTAAAACCGTTTAACTTAGTTTGTCATGCACACCGTGCAAGATTATTCGTCGGACGTGACTTGATTGCTCACTAGTGTCACAGTGTACTTGATTTACAGCTTCACTATTCCGTGAAAAATATATTTGTAGGAATGTTTTTTGGTAATTAAGTTAACTTTTTTGGTATTCAAGTGTTTTATTTCAATTGTATAGCGCACTCGGAAATCACAAAAGTAAATCTTAAGTATTTTAATTATTACTAAAACTTAGAAATAGCTATTATTATTTCCTTATAGTAGCCCATTAAGAGTATTATTTAAAATCTTTATTTTAAAGTGACAGCTAATAAAATGTTAAATAACAAAATAGAAAAAAGACACGCTCACAAGTAATCAATCAGTAAAGAGAAAATTGGAACTGTTGCGTTGGTCATGCGTTACATTTTACTATGCTATGTCCATAGTTTATTTTCTAACAGCGTTTAGCAAAACGAGCTAGTTTCACTATTCGATAGATATCTTCATTATTTTTCTATCTAGAACGAGTGCTTACTTTCTCGATTAGAACAAAGGAGACTTAAAACATTTATTTAATGACTTGTTAAGATACTTATAAAAGAGTTTGTTTTCTTAAATATGCTTTTAACCTTGATCTAGTTAGGTTATTGAGGTGCACCTAAGTGTGTAAGTAGCTGTTTGTTTATTATAAAGTCTACTCTAGAGTGCTGCAATAAGTAATTTGTATGCATTGTTATATGACTTTATTGCTTTATAATGGTTACTTTTTGTGTAGTTAGTAAGTGTAGTGCATGTTTTTCAAGGACGGATTAAATGGGCAATGTAGTGTCAAGATGTTAATTGCTGTTATGTTAACCTTTAGTAAAGTTACAGTTGCATTATTTACATTTATAATATTAGCATAAATATTCACTTTACATTACAATATATTTTTTAACTTTTAACTAATAAAACTAAGATATGCTATATTTAAAGACATTACACATACGTTGGCCAAAGTAAAGTGTGCAAAAAGGAAGAACATGAGGCAAGGCAAAAAACATTACGTAAATATAAACAAAATTATTCTAAATAACAAATGTAAAGATCGCTTGGGTTAAAAAAAAGACTGGTAAATCTGGCCTCATACAGACAGACTGATTTGTAATGAATTCTGAAATGGAATCATTTTGAATGCAGCTAATCCATACAACACACATACGGTATTTATTTATTTTCATTTATCATCGATATTCCGTTCCGGAATCAGCTGTCTCAGAATAATCAAAAGACCACATTTTGCCTTATTTAATTAAATCGCTAATATTTTATGCATGCATTACACGCATCGTTATGAGAAAAACTGGTGTCGGTCGCAATCAGGCGTTTATTACTAGAAAATAGGAAGGAAACCGAACAAGATGAGGGACTGTGCATGGAAATTAGCAGGGGCCTACTATGAACCTCACATAATATTATGGTAAAATAATATTATTATCGATTTGTGCAAATGAGACGCCACTATATCGAATAACAGCGTCTCATTTTTACAAATGAATAGCGAAAATGTGAATGGTCATTTCTAGAGATAAGAAGCTTGATTTCTTAATATTTTAATCTTATTTCTCACAATAGACACAAAACCAAATATTATACCAAGCGAAGAAACGTACAGTTGAAAGTGAGAAATGCAAATTAATACAATCTTGACCTACATCTAACTAAAATCCAAAAAAAGAAACACCAACATAAAAATTCCTTTTTAAATACATAATATTTAATATTTTTTATTGACACTAAAATACTTTTTATGTCATAAAACTAGAACCGGTGTATTTAGGCGTGAAGAGGTAACAAACACACACATATAAACATTCTTTGAAAACTGATAGTTTTACTACACAGCACTAAAATAAATATTTTGTGGTATTTCCTGCAGGTAAAATTATGCTTAAAAAACATAGAATTTTCATCAGTCAAAGCTTTTCAGCTGTAAAACAATAGTTATGAGAGCGAAATTCAATAAAGTCATGTGTAACATAAATTATTAGTATGATAGTAACTATGATCATAAAACCTACTATTACCATGATTCATCGGGTAATACGCATAGCAACAGGTAAGAGTAATAAATATTTTTGGCTTCCGCTAGTTCGCCACAAATTATATCCTTTCTCGTTAAACATATAGTAATCATACATAATCTATATTATTGATTTGCATTTCTTACGAAGGCACGCATAATGATGCGATAAGTTATGTGTTAGGCAAATAACGTTTATGTAACGGTTTTTTACGGCTTGTTTGATCTAAGGTTAAGTTTTTTTTGTTGGAGATTTGTTAGCCTTGTAGTTGTTAAATTTGTCGCTTTCATTTCGCTTAAGCGTAGCTTATTGATTACCAATTATGATGGAGTTGGATATCTTTTCTATGTTTTTGTCAACAATACTTGGTACAAGTACTCTTTGTATGAATATCAGTGTAGTTTGGTAGGACCCCGATGCATAAAAATTCGCAGAATGGTATTTCGATGTCACGTAACCGTGTATAAATAAATGTTGGTAAAAAGTTTTTTGAGAATGAAAAGACAAGTAGATATAATAGAGAACACATGTAGTGGCTCAGCCGTTAACGTTGTTTTAGAATTGACTTTTTCCTTATACACGTCTAGTAGCTTTTATTTTTAAGATTTATTTTGAATTTCGAAAGTGATATTAATATCGCAGGTCTACCGCAGCCTGATGGACAGTTGATGCATAGTTGATGTACCGCTACCAACCTGTCCTTCTGCGGTAAAAGTTGTTCCTTGAACATCTATCAAGCGCTGACAACCGACGAGGCAGGTTGTTAGCATTGCGACAGTGTCGCCACCTGCGGAGAACATACGTACTACTCGATTTTACTGGCGAATGTTATTTGATAACGAAGTGATAATTAAATTTATTCATTAGTTGCCTAAGGCCTAAATTAGTTGCCAAGGATTAATCAACTTGTGGAACAAGCCCTTAGTCCTGAATCGAGTAAATCTACAACCAAAATAATGAAAATAAAGTCTCCAAAAAGCCCTCATTATTGCTACCTACATTTTTGTTCTTAAATGGTACACTTATAAATCTTATAATTAACACTTGTTACAATACTGAAATGCTAAGTGGTTCATTTGTTTCTTAAAATGACGTGTGAACTAAACTAATGATCTCCATCAAAATGATTTTGCCCAATAGTGGGCACGATAATTACAGCGTAGGTGCCGCGATTAGAATCATTGTTGCAACTGGACTTAATTAACTGCTATTAAATGTAATCGTTCTTGAGAATGCACTTCGAAGCTGGTATAAAACTTCTACAGATTAAGCCCACGTAACTCTAGATTTACCTGTGCCTAAAGAAATGGCGATGGTGATGTTTTTAGAACGAAATAAAAATATATACAAGAAAAGAACAAATACGCAACAATAGTTTTGAATTTTGATAAATAAGCCTTTTTAGTAATTGTTAATTAAACACAACCCGAAACACAGATAAAATGGTATTTAGGTAAGTAGTATGGTATGACAATTTATGATAATGCAGAGAATTATAAACGTACTTACACCGATTTCATTGTATTGTATGTGTGATGTAAGAAGGAAGGTTACATAAGGAAATGCATTGAGTTCTATCCTCTTGCACTCAGAGGTGCGAAGTTAATGTTACAAGTAAGTAGAAACGATACACATATACATCTTAGCTTTGGGGTATCTAGTATATTTTAGTTTACATTGTTTTGTTTACGTTTCATACCTGTAATTATAGTTAACTTTTGTTTACCGTCTTGTACTAGGTGTAAGTATCAAGTTACATAATGCATACGGTAAATCTATTGTCTGTGGGTGGGCCTGGCGACCTGTGTCACAGGTTTCTTTTCTGAAACCTACGCTGGCACCAGTCCGTCCTTTATTTGTGATGGGAAAATAAACAATAATTTCAATTTCATTACCACATAATAGATTTAAGTACTATACCGACGATACTTTAAAATTTTTCTATCTGAAATTAATTATCTATTTCTACTTCATAATATGTCCTGTATTAACTATAATTTATGAATGCGTTTTAAAAAAAGTCTTGTCCATCAGCCTTCCTTATGGGTGGTAAGGTGGACGGGCCATAACCCACCACGCGGGCCCAATGCGGATTGGTGGGTGTTAACGACTACAAATGCAGCCGGGACCAACGGCTTAACATGCCTTCCGAAGCACGGAGGAGCTCGAGATAATAAATTTTTGGTCACCCATCCCATGACCGACCCTTGCGAACGTTGCTTAACTTCCGCAATCGCTGGGCCAAGCGCTAAACCACTGCGCCACCGAGCTCCTCAAAAACAAAAAAGTCTTAATCAATAATAATTACGCATTTAAGTAACGCATTGACTTCAAGAAAGAGACAATGGTGGCAGGACTATGTTTGAACAATCGTCGGTTTCCAGGTTACGTACTTTCACGTTACTTCCTATGCTCTTTACGCAACAATTGTCGCGTTTTAATTGCTGCAAGCTGTTCACACTCGGTCAGAAATTAGCATTGTCATTATTAAGTGATTATTCTGTACTAGCGACCCGCCCTCGCTTCGCTTCGGTTCCTTCTTTTTTTGCCAAATGCGACCTTCCAACAACACCCAAAAAGAAAACGAATACCTTGCAGTCCTCACCTCCATTTGCTCCAAAAGACTTTTTCCCTCACGTTCGTCCCGTCCCGTCATAATTGTAAGAATCGCGTTTGATTTATTTTCGCGCGCGTTATTTTTTTTGCTACAACTCCTAAGATATTCATTTAAATGGTATGGCATAAAAGGATCAAAATAATGTGCATAAAATGCTTAAGGTAACTAATGTTTTTATTTAGATAAGGATTAATACTGTAGCCATCTAAATAGCTTTCCAAATTACCGCGTTGTATTTGACAAACTTTTTAGAAGATATAATGGGTATAGTAAGTTATCCTTAAAAGATAGATATATGCCATCGCAAACTTTTTTGTAGATCTATAAAAGAGGAACAATTCCATCATACATTATTTTGTTATAGCTCAAAAGGTTTTCAATGCAAGCTCCCAGTCGGCTTATTTTTGCTGACCTCTTCAACAAATTTACATAAAACCTCAACTTATTATACACACCTTTGAACCTTCCTCGGAAATCACTATTTAATTCGGTGAAAACCACATGAAAATCCGTTTAGTAGTTTTTGAGTTTACCGCGAACAGACAGACAGACAGACAGACAGATAGACGCGGCGAGGGACTTTGTTTTATAATATGTAGATAGTGATAGATTTAACTATGACAGCCTCCGTAGTCGAGTGGTTTGTACACCGATTTTCTTGGTGTCTTCGTGGATTCGTTCGATGTATTAAGATGCTGTCCTCTATTTGAATAGAAACTTATCTCCAGAATTCACAAAACACAAACTCAGTGCCTGCTCACCGAATTGCCAGTGACAATGATATAATATTCTGCAAACCACTTGACAATCTAGAAACTCGAAAAACGAAAGGTGAATGAATCCACACATTTTCTTGTCACATACTCGAAAAATGCATAATGTCATTTCATAACAGGTGGAAAGTTGGCAGCTGTCATATTGTTGTGACAAGTTCACGTCAGTTGGAACAGTATGATTCGCTGGCTTGAAAATGTCAGAGATAATATTGCGACAGAGATATTACTTACATCTTTACAATTTGAATTCAAAATATAATCAATATATTTCGATTATTGCTGGGTTAAGCAATACAATAAAACAAGAGTAGGTACATTTATCTTTCTAATTTATACAAGGACTGCAAGATTTTTGAGATTACCATAACAGATACTAGAACAAAGCACTAGGATATTAAATCTATATAAATCTATTTGCAACAGTACCACGATGTCAAATCTTATGAACAACTGTTGTTCAAAGTGGGCCGCGGTCACGCCACAAGACAATTCCGTTTCCATAATGAATCATAATTATCGCCCACTGTTTTGAACTAATTGATCATTATCTTTGTTCTCACTGCTGTGCAATGCAGTATCCTTGTTTGATCCGGATAGCTTATCGGTTCGGAATTTTGCTGGTCCCATTTAAAGGTGTGTATGACACATACCTAATAGCTAGTATTTGCTCAAGTTTTTCAATCATTTGGACTTATAGTCACTGTCAAACGGAAAACAAACAAACTTTGCAATGCAACACAAAGTGGTTAAAAAGTAAATGCTAAGCAGTACTCAAAATCATATTACCTATACAACGTGTTAATGAATAAACGCAAAACCTCTTAGGTGGTGATTGTGCTCATGAATATGAACAACTTTTACTATGGGGCCAACTCTGCAACTCAACAAAAAAAACAGCTGTTTCATACAAGTTGTCAATACCCACTCGACCAGAATGTATGAAACAGCAGATTTTTTTGTTGAGTTGCAGAGTTAGCCCCATAGTAAAAGTTATTCATATTCATGAGCACAATCACCACCTAAGTGGTTTTGCGTTTATTCATTAACACGTTGTATAATGTAATGCGATAGCGTAACAAAGCATCGAAAATAAGGAACTAATGCGTTATACAAACGATGCATAGCCCTAAGCGTAGCATATCGAGCACGCACATTATTGACACGATTACGAAACGAACTATAATATTAACTATCCAATTTCAGGCGGCGGCAACCGCAAAAACTCGTATTATACCGAATCTGTAGGACATGACAAATGCTTTATAATTTCCGGACCATTAAAGGTGCACTCACTGCACAAGGTCGTTGGAACGTACACGACAATACATTGCTGCCATTGACAGCAATTTAGCAACTATGCGCCGAAGTTGAGGCACCGAAGTTGAATGTTTCGCCACCCGACACGAACTTTGTATGACAATTATAAAAGCGGATCCGATTGATTACGGATCGCTAGCGAACGAGACGGATGTTGGCAACGCCTTTGTGTCGCTTGAGTATTTGCGATATCGACAGGTTGAATATAATTGTTTACTTGATTTTCTTAACAGATTGATTGGTTCTTTATATGGGCTTTATGCCGAAATCAATCATGCATTGATATAGGAATAAACACTAACGCACGTTAGGTGCGCGTATGATCGTGGTAGGCAATTAGTGTGGTTTTGAAATGAAAGGGAAATTTTAGTGATCAGTATGATTGATGCGTGATTCGAGTTTGTGTACAAATTTCAGGAAATCGAAATACAGGTTATAGTAGAAAAGGTAAGCTGTGTTAACAATATTTTGTAGATGTTATGAATGATTGTTTCTTGTCTTTTTGCACAGATATTGAATAACATGTGATTGATCGCAGGTCTCGTATGAATGATGGAAGTGTTAAAAGCTTAAATGCACTACGAATAATTTCTGACGTTTGAACAGAATGAATTACCACTATGTAACAGTATAGGAATGTAAGTGAATCTACTTCTATATAAAATTGTCTTATGCGACTCTATTATTATAATTTAGATACATTTAATTAGACAACATGCACATTATTATAAAGGAAATCTAAATAAAAAAAAAATATGACAACATTTTAGAGAAAAATCGATTTAGAGTAAAATTCCGCAAATGACGGAAATAATTGGCAAGATCCTTATTTGCAATTTCATAAAAAGCTTCTTCGGTAAAAGCTATGTATTAGGTTCATAAATTATTCTAGTCGTATTATATCTGCTCAGATTGCCAAAGGCACTCAAAAGACTACGCTTATTTGAACAAGTAATCACAATTTACCTCAGAAGGGTCTAAATGAATATAGGCTTTGTCATTCTAATGCCTTGGTTCTGAGTTATAACATTGGACAGCGTGGGAACTGGAGCCGTTCGCTAGCCAAGAAATATACTGAGTTAAAACCTACTTTACTTCGGCATTACTAACATTTTAGATTACCATGGAGCATAAACTTTAATCTTTAGACGGCAAACGACAAAGATACTAACAATAAAATGTTATATCCGAATTATTAACATTCTTTATTCGTTGTAATTACTTTTCTTTGTCCAACAACATTATATAAAATCAAAATGTCAATTGAATTACTACCGCATTGTGATTTATGTCTTTTATTATTATTACAATATTAGTTAGTTATTAGCCCGTTTAATTATGATAAATAAATAATAATAATAATCATGTAACTGTCAATCACACTTAATGGAAGCATAGTTCATCAAATAAGTTTTGTAATTGTAGACCAATATTTGTAAAGTTAAAACTAAAACATCATTCTTATTTATAGTCTAAGAAATTTAAATAAAAACAAAATATAGTGTTTGTGAGATGGAATAATAGCATGTGCTCTGTTTTTTTACGCTCGTTGACACAATAACTCTTTAATCTAAATTACAACTTTCACGTACATGTGACGTCACCGAAGTAAAGCGAGCTTACAGAAATTGCTGTTTTACAACTTTTACGAGCCTTACAATATGTGAGACAATATTACAAAAGGTCTTGCATAATAACGAAAGTAGCCCCGACCAAACTGGAGCTTTTAGTAGGCACGCCTTTTTTGATTAAACGAATAAAAAAAACGATCGGCCGGTTTTATTGTTACTTAATAAAACTTTTGATAAGGAAGCTGTTCGACAAATTGAAATGTAATTGTGTGTTGCTCTTATATAGACCTCCCATCATGAATTAAATTAGAAAATGTGAAACAATTTCTTAATAAACTTTCTAATACTAAAAAGTAAATTCTAAGTACGATAGCTAATGGCATGGTATGCACCAAGATTGTTTCACATCGTTTCGATGTAATTATATCATTAGTTCGACGAACATCATTGATTTCAGCGCACAATGCTGTAAGATCGAAAGTCTGAGGTCCAAAGGAATACCAAATGCGTAATACCAGTTTATTTCCCAACCTTGTCACCCGTGCTCCAGTGCTCGTTAAACCCGTTGTGCAACCCGTCGTTGCATTCACCTGCACCTTCGACGAAAGTAACACCGACCGGGCATTCGAACAAGAGAGCTTTGCATATTCGCTCCAAATTGAGCTTTAGTAGGTCATCGTATTTGCTTAATCTTCAATCTATACTTAACTGTGTATTACTATTAGCAAAAGATAGAGAATTATTTTTATTTATTTATGATTTATTCAGAAAACCAACAGCTATATTAGGTACAGATTGAGTAATTACATATAAGTCTTAAATTAGCTAATTATAGGTTTCCATAGCTATAACAAATTTATATCATTATTACAAAATGGATGTTACAGATATCGTTACAAATACCAGAACATTTGATATTCGTTGATGATGAGTAGAAGATGTTCGTTGTGGATTTCGTAAAAGTTATAAAAGAAATTGTTTAACAAAAAAAAATTGTTGTGGCAAAATTGTTGTTGTGCAAAAAAGCAGTGGTCAAAGTTACAATTTAAGTCATGACAATAGAAACAGTAACTTTTGAACAAGCGGTTGATGTAAAATGGGTTGCACCAGAGCGCATTCAACGGCTTAGCTAAAGTTGGGCTGTTAGACACCAAACTTTTCAGACATTTTTTGAAAGTATACTACATACTGAAATACTACATACCTTTTCGGTAATGAAACAATGATCAAATGCGAAAATTGTACTTATAATTTATGTACTAAATCCAATTTCACCACGACATAACAGTAGAAAATCGTCAAATGAATCCGTTTTGCTTTCAATATAATCGAAAGTGATTTCGTTGAATCAACATTGTGTTTGCATGACTTCTGATTTTTGTAGTACACCGCTTCAATTTTCGAGGACTATTTTAGCAGCCATAAGTGTTTCGACAAAAGTTCAAAATTATAACTTTCACTGTTAAGTTTGATGTAAAAAGTGTGTTTCAAATTCAATATCAAGCCATTGTGATTTAAGGTTTTTTTGATGTATATGTGAAAATTTCATTATTCCGCAATTTAACTTTCTTAGTGATATATTTAAAGGTGTGTACGTTCATTCACAGGAAATATCACGTGCGTTTCCTGCAACATTGGTCAATGTCATGTAAGCTCACACTCGTGTAACAAGATTGCTTTTCCATATAAGATCGCCTTTCATATTCGGATGTCGGACTCAAGCTGATAACGACATTTTATTCTTGGCTTATCACTTTTTTCCAAATCAAGTATACCTATAGTTGTTGTAGCACTGGCTAAATAAGTAAATAATAGGTAGGTACAAAATGATTTCATATTTCGGAATTTTTTATCTTTAAATAATTTAACATCGAACTTTTATTTTTTGATAATGAGCATTTGTTTTCGAACTTTTGTTGATAAAAAGAAACAACAACAAAAACACAAATTAAACAAAATTGTACAGTGATAGTGAAGCTTTCTTTACAGAGTTTCTTGCGGTCAATTTATATGAAGGACGTGCATTAGAAAGAAAGCGGATGATAGAATTATTTGTAGTATTTCCTTCATTAGATACGAGAAACCAGGCGAGTTCTTTACATGGTACAGTCGGCGAAGCAACTGGACCAGTAATTAAACACTTTCATCGTCTAATTATTCGATTGGTTGTGAAATAAATGATGCCAACCGTCAAGACAAGATAATTAACTTGTGTGACAGGTGGCCTTAGTTTTTCTGAATGCGTCTCTGTGGTAATAAAATGCACATGGTAATATAAATAAACTTTTATCTGGTTCAATTAGTACGGCATTAGTCAACGGAAGGTCGTTTCAAATAATTTGAGTTTTTTTTTTCAGTGTAACAACTGTATTTTTTTACTTTCTCAATAAATTCGAGTGCTGTGAACAGGAAGTACATTGTATGAAATGTAAAAGCCTCTTAAGCTTAAGTACTGTAATTGTTCACTACAGTCATCGACATTACCTATTTAATTTATTCGTATCGACTCATTGTTTTTTTTACTCGTGGGTGAAATTATTCGAACACTTTTAGGATTGACGAGAGCTTGAAACAATAAAAAAAGTACAATATGTAATGGCACTTTCACTAAGAAATTAATAACACTAGCCTGATTTATGCTGCGTTGAGGAGGAAAAAACTAGCTAACAATGACACGTGCACACTATTTAAAATAAATTTATGGTTTCGCTTTTAAATGAAGAATATTCCACATGATCTCTACCATATTTTATTACAAATTTCATGTGTTATTTAATACTTTCAAATAAAAACAAATACGTATTCCATAACTTCATGACGAACTTCGACGATGATTTTGAAATTCATTCAAAATCATCGTCGTCGGGTAAAGTTGGCAAGAAAGTTGCAACATTACCGTATAAAATTAAATAACGCAACGTTGCCCAGTCGTAAGGTTTGCACATTTTGTTTTCATTACAGAATTCATTTTAACCCGCTTCAATAAAAAGTTTCATGAGCCAATTTGTCGATTGAGTAAGCTACACTTTCGCAATTTGACGGTAAATTTGGCTACTCCACTTTCGCTTGTTCGAAAGAGTACAGTAGAAAGAGGTAATAGATAATACTTGGCTTACCTTTGACTGTGACACCTTTCGTTTTCAATAAAGTTCAAGCGAGATTTCCCTTTACGTAACTTTGTTTTTGTTTTCTTGAACTTACCGCTTTATTACTTTTTAATTGCTGTTTGTGTAATAGTTGCATATTTACCTGAAAGAAACATACAAATTGTTAATAATGATAATTGATTTTTATACTGTTATGCTGATTGTATTGTGATATTTAATAATTGAATCATATAATATCAAAGCAATATCCACTCAGTGACATTTTGAGTAAAACGATTTTTTTCTTAATTTTTGATTGATTTGTATAGGACAATGCCAAAAAATAATAATGAAAAAAACAAAAAACCGACTTCAAAAAACCTACCTCTAAAAATAATATTCGTAATAATAAAAACACGTCTATTGAAGTCGGGTGGCGCTGGAGTACAAATTCATTTTTTTTATTCTAAAAGCCCCACCCGACTTCAATAGACGTGTTTTTATTATTACGAATATTATTTCTTGCTTTTTAGAGGTAGGTTTTTTGAAGTCGGTTTTTTGTTTTTTTTAAACAATTTTTTATTTTTTTATTTTTAGTGTAGGTACCTTGTAGGTAAGGTATATTATTTAAGTAGAAAAATCGGCTCAGCCAAACGTAAGATAATCGCGGAGAAACAAACTTAAATACGGGTCAAACTGAGAACCTCCTTTTTTAAGTCAGTTAAAAAACTACACTTAAGATATCCCTCTTCTAACAAAAAATATTTATCTTATTCAGTTCATAAACAAAGAAGTAATACGACCAATCATCGAGGTAATTCAGACAAAATCATACTATTTTCGTGCTTTTTTTCAAAATTACTTGAAAAGTACGGAACCGATTTCCAAATTTAAAAAAATGGGACCAACTTTCCCAAGTTCCTAATGTAATAACGTTTGAATCATTTCAATCGGTCCAGCCGTCTTCGAGTAATCGGTGGACATACACAAAAAAAAAAACAAATATACAGACGAACATAGAACCTTTTCCTTTTTTGGAAGTCGGTTAAAAAGCAAGCTGATTACGCCGCGCCGCCTACTGTTATAAATGTTATAATATTAATTCCTAAAAAGCAGCCAAATATTGGTTCCGGTTTTTAAATATTCAAAAGTCCACTCAATTTTAATAAAAAAGTGTAATAACAATAAACATTTACATAATTTGACATGGTTTACATTGTGACACAGAATAAATATTACTAAGTACTGATTGTGACTTGGATGTTACGACTGTAAGTGGAATCGAGCGATCCAATATATTCATGTAACAAGTTCAAGTCTATTTGAATAAAACAGAAAACTAATTGTTGCAGGCCTTAATGATTGCAGTATACCGACGACGTTTTGGGTAAGTGAGTTTTGTTCTTCAGGATTGCTGCTTCTTCTTTGTTGAGGGGCAGCGACGTTACCCGATATGTATAACCCTTGTTCTCAATATTGTCACAGGAAGCGCTTATCAGCACACAAATATTTTATATTTAAACACTTTCATTATAGATGCAATACCTATATAAATTATTATGAATCAATTCCACACGAGTTGGAGACACTTAATGCTCAATTCTACATTTTAGTGTACTGTTGGAACGATAATAAAGAGCAAAAGGCTATTTCTACACTGTGACAAGAAGCCTGAGAACGGCCTACAACAGCTGCGCTCACTTTGCTATGGCGAGCAATAAATAACGAATAACATTCTTGTTCTAAATTCAAACCATGACTCAGAATTAACCCAGAGTCCCAGATATAATTTACAGAATATTGTTTTTTTGTCGCGGATGTAATAATGCACTTTAATTCATAACTTTGAGAACGAGTAACATATCATGCGCATTTTATTACATTGAACTATCTGGTACATAGGCTTGTATGGACCTTTCAGAGGAGAGGGGTCCGTCCATTATGGTAGGCCACTACATCTACATGTTTAGATGAAAAGACCGCACCATGTCTTTAATATAAGCTCACATAATAAGCATTTTTAAAACGTTTTTTTTTTACCCTAACACCAATTATGACGTTTTTTAGCTGACTAGAAAAACGGGCGCAAAAAACTTATTAGCGTTATCAGATGGAACTGGATATCTGAAATAGATTATCTGGTAATTTTTTTCCATCGAGCATTTTAAACTTCGTTATTTGAAGGCAACCAAAATGTAAAATCGTCAAGATCTAACAAGTGCAAAAAATTAAACAGTTACATAATCTATACCTACGTGGTATCGATATCACTTAGTTTTTATTTCGTTGGAATAAAGTTGCTTTTATTCTGTGTTCTATATTTCAAATTGCCTAATTATAAATTCTCATTTGCATCGGGCTACCCGCGTTGGACCGAAAATGTATTAAGTTGTTACGTAATAATGTAATTTCGCTTTCGCCGTGACGATATAGTGATGTCGGCGTTGTCCACTGACAGTTCGTGACGATTTTTTTATCTTGTCACTTTCAATAAATTCAATTCTTCAGTGAGTTTGTGTTTAAGTAGATAACTATTAAACTGCATTCTTATTGCAAATGTGCCAAAATCAAATCTTAATAAATATCAAAAAAACATTACAACAGCTTAATACTAAGTTAGTTCGCGCACGGAATATTTCCATCAAAAAAGTCTTCGACTGATAATTATATTCATACACCCAGTTTTTTTTATAATCCTAGTCTAGCCCGAAAGCAAAGACAGGGTCTTCGATGGAGCGAGTTTGCCCAAAAATAGCTATAAATAAATAAATAAATGAAAAATTAACTAAACTGTTCGCTAGCTTCCTTCCCACCGTCATACTCAACTTAATGGAAAGCTAAAAGAAAGAAAAAATGTTTTGAACAACAAAAAGTGGAAATAGGAATTTTAAGCCATTTTCTAACGCATTCTCTATAGACAAGTCATCCCCATAGCCATCCATCGCCGTCAGTGTTACCAGTTTATATGTAATTTAAACTTTCTCTAAATAAGCCTCGTAACTCCAGGACAGATTTCGCTTTCAATATTTTAATGCACCATTAAACTTATCTGTGGATTAGATGATAGAACAAAAGCAGATTGATGTTTACGATAAATAAAATAGACTGGATTTCAGTTACCTTTCCCATGGGCGTATCTAGAGATATTTCCCTGGGGGGCCTGGCCCCTAGTGGTCTTTTTTGTGCAAAGGTTTTAATTTTTTCAGCCTTAATATTTTGGGGCCCACCCAAGTTTTTTTCAGACTATTCTGGGGTGGGCACGGCTCAATCGCCCCTGCCTTTTCCGGATACCTAAATAATAATATCTTAATAAGGCTTTACTAGAATAAAGACGAAGATAAAAATGTGCACCATTTGTATTTGTATTTTGTATTTTATTTTCTTTATTGATTATTACTTAAGTATAGTTTAAAATAGCGATCACCAGCCACCAACCAACAAACAGCCGTTTGTTCTAATAACAAAACATGAACTTTTTTCTTTATTCATTAGAGGCGATGTTAGCTTCAAATAACACAAGTTAATTGTGGGATTTTAAAAGCTTTCCACTTATTTTCATAAGAACGTTTACATTGTGAAATAAATCACGCGTACTCAAAATAATATATAATTTTTAATAACGCGATCAATATATTTTTTCTCCTAACCTGCTACGTTTGATACAATTTTATCTCAAATAGTACTATATAATAATAATAGTAATTATGATCACACAAAACCTTAAGCACAAAAACTGTAGTACGTGACATCCGCGTCAGAATTATGGAAAGTTTAACTCTAATTGAATAGGAAGTTATGAAGTGAGAAATCAATTTCAGCAGCCTTTTATGAAATATATACGATAGTATTGCTAAATAATACAATGTACAATTATGATACAGTGTCATATAATTAATAAACTCATATAAAGATTATTTAAATATAATGTGCCTATCAGGTTGGTTATATAAGCACTGAGTTTCTATTTTTATGAAGTGCAATCATAAATAAGCAAAAACTTACACAGAACATTATAAAATTAAAAGGACTTTTGAGATTTCACTTCAGCAACAAAGGTCATACGCAGAAATGACATAACATCTAATAAGTATTGCATCAATAGAAAGCGGATGAGTAATGGAATCGATTATTCTTCGTAATCGATTGGCCGATTCGATTGAGAATTCGTTCGGTAGACGCACCTGTACGCATCGGAGACTAGGTCAAGTGCGCTGGCCGTGGCATCGCGCCGGATCGGCTGCTGTCATCGAACTCTTGCGCAGGTGCTTATGAAGCATAATTACGCCATCAAATAATGGCTGACAACTTCTCATCGACAGTTACAGTTCACTGTTTTCGTTATAGATTAAGCTTTTTTATTTTACAAAAAGGAAATGCGGTATTTGCAATTACAATCAGCGTAGCCTTTTGAAAATCTTCAAGGCGCAGTTCACTTTCCACTGTATTATCTCATACACGAAGAGTATGGCGTATATTTTTGTAATTTCTTTTTTTTCAGACAATGATTTTTTTTAGGAAGATTTTTTAAATATTTTATTTGATTTTGCATAAAGTTCGATGTTTATGATATTGTTTTATTTAACCAACTCGGTATTATGTAAGCTATTTGATTTCAAATGTGCATTTTTAACGTTTAACTTAAATAGTGCTAGATAACTATTTGCTGTCTAGGTTTTTTTGCGTTTTTAGGCAACTGTTCATCCGTAGCTAAATCGATTGCTTTTTTAAACTGAATCATGGCTGGTTTCTGGATGTTGCAATATATTAACACGCCACCGACGAAATGAGAGTTGTATGAATACTTTGCACTAACAGAAAGGGGTATGGGCACAAATGTATGGACTCTGGTCCTGGACCTAATAGATTAAATAATATATCGTTAGAAAGGTATATTCTCATAGAGCACTAATAGGTATGGCGCTTGTCCTGAAATGTTGTCCTGATATTCTATGGACCTGCCGCCTTTAAGCGACTTTCATTGCTGACTGTTCTATCCGAGATACTGAAAACTTTATAAGCCGATATCTCTAATCAGACAACAGATCCAAATGTAACCCCATAAAAACTTTTATCCTCTTAAAATGACCTATCCATCATCCATCGATGTGCGATACAAGTCTATTGGTCATAAGGACCAAAGTGCCCGAACACCTTTATTTATTGTCTCATATAATGTATTAATTATTTAATACTAGGCACCCTTTGCTTCGGTTCCTTCCTTTTTGCCAATTGTAACCTTCCAGTCGTCACCCTCACCTCCATTTATTCCTAAAGCCTGTTTATTATAAAAGTACGCGCGTTATCGCTTGGCTAACGTTATATTTCAACCAATTTGAAACCTTGACAAATTAGATACGCAAAACAACCTTCCTTCTGAATCACCCTATCTTTTGGTAAAAACCGCATGAAAATCCGTGCAATAATTTTTGAGTTTATCGCGAACAGACAGTATTTTCGTTAGGTTTTCATGCTCTGTTAAACATTACCTTATTGAAAAATTAGGTAGAATACTATACGACTTTTATCAAGTGAGGAAAAACGAAATTACTTAATTTTGATATATTTTGTCTACCCGTCGTGGTCTAGTCACCACGACATTCATAGATGTGACTGTGTTCATGTGTTGTGACCGCTTACGGTGGTTTTGTTGAGTTCCCTTTCAATACTAAAAAAAATATTATTGAAAGCGGAAGCTTATCAAGTTTCGCCGGAGGCACTTTTGTTTTAGATTGTCAATAATGTCAGAATCGATCGAGATAGTTAAATCAAATTTTTAATGCTTCGCCGGTATGTTATCGATCCATCTGTTGATCATTTTCCGGTCTTTACAGCTGTCAATCAAACCGAGTTCGATTTGATACAGATACGGTGTTTATGCTTATTTTTAAACGAATTTAGCAGTCGAAAGCAAGGAAATGGTTGCGACTTGCAAATTGGGTTCGCTTAGAGGTGAATTGGTTCAGTAATTAAAATTCAAAGTGAATGTAAGTGGCCTTAATGGACTTTCAGTTATATTAGACTTAGTGGATATGTCCACTACATTATAAAAGGACTTTTAAAAGATGATAAAGGACTTTTAAACAGTTGTGACTTGCATTCTTGTATACATGTCCTGTAAAATAAAAATTAAAAAACCCGCCTGCATAAAAAGACAAGTCGACTGAAAAGATGGAAACAAGATTAAATAAATGTTAAAGGCAACATGTCATAATAACATGCAGTCGGAGGCATATAATTCAATCATTCATAATGTCACTTTCTTTATGCATGCCTCCGACTGCATGTTATTATGACATGTTGCCTTTAACATTTATTTAATCTTGTTTCCATCTTTTCAGTCGACTTGTCTTTTTATACAGGTGGGTTTTTTAATTTATTTTTTTATTTATCTCTTTTTAGTTATTATATATTACGGTCATGATATACCTTTTTGAAATCCTTATATTATACCCTATATGACACCCATATTGCAGTATTCTAAAAAAAAAAATTTTTTTTTCACTACGTATAATAGCACCGTACAGCCGCCATGTTGGTTTTTTTATAACGCCACCTTCTTAAGAACATTTGGGCTGCCAAGACAAATCTAACGATATCTTAATCATAGAAATCCGTTCAGCCGTTTGAAAGATATGAGGTAATAAAGAATATTACATACAAACATACATACAAACATACAAACTTACTTACAAGATACGCGCGAAACACATAACCCTTTCTTTGCAGACGACTACAATTATGTCTATTTTATTATTATTGGTCTAATCAATAAGAAGTTAAAATTCATTAAAAAATGGTCTACTAGTTGTGAACTAGGCTAATGAACTTTTAACGGTATCCAATTAAAAAGCAACGGACTTGGAACCTACTAACGAATGAGATTAGCATTAAATGAATAAAACTTATTCGAAATACCTTGTTAAGGCTCTTTTCAATCGTTAAAACTAATTGATTAGGTTCAAAGTTTTAAAATTGCTGCAATTAATTACGTGGTTGGTTTGACGTCCAGGTAGGTACTTAATTAATTTTTGTGTCATTTTTCTAAATAAGTTAACTTGATCGTTATACAATAGAGACGATGATTGCAAAAGTTTTTCCGCAAAATCATCTCCAGACTATCCACACTTTGATTATTTATTATCCACACTCACATCATTGTGAGACATCGGCTTATTATTTAAATTAGAAAGCTAAAAGCAAAGCAAAAATGGGGTTCACGTAATTTTGTGTTTATATTTTAGATTTTCCTAAACATTTACAATTTCCCACAAAAGAAGAAATTTGGTTCAAGACTGTAGATGCCTGTAGATGCTAACTACGATGTGACAGAACTGTGACAAACTGAGACGAACGGATGAAGGGTTTCTTGGTAAAAATTACTTATTAAAATACGAAATTTTGAATCGTCAAACATTGTCTTCTCATTCAGCTGGCAGAAAAATAGGCGCAAAAACTCATCAGATCAATAATTTCGCGACTTCAATCATAATAAACAACAACATTATACGCTCCAATAAAGCCACATGTTGCGCAAGCGCATGCGTCGGACTTCAGCGTGCCGCGCTCAAACCGCATTCATTGTTCATTCACTCTCATTTGCAATTTTATAAACCTTGGCGTTGATTAGGTTGATTTGTGACACAGAATGTTTTATGAGTGACAATAAACGGTTTTTTTACGTATTATAAAAATAAGTAATACTAATTTGTTATTCCATATCTATTTACAGTGATTCATAAAATACAACGTTTTTAAATAAATCTTTAAAATTGCGTGTTTGCGTTTGATGTTGTCGATCATGATGAGATCGTACAATATAGGTGCTTTAATTTTACTAATTTGTAAGTTAAATCGTTTAATTTTGATTTCGATGCAATAGCGATGCCGTCATGCGAAAATGGTATCGATGAAGTTTAGTGAACATACCTCTAATGTTTTTTTTAATGTGAAGTGAGACATTAATTAAGTATTTTTACAGCAATTGCCTTAGGCGTGCAAAGGGGGTGCCAAAATAAAAATCTTACAATAAAACTATACAAGAGCTTTACATTTGTACTCGATACAAAAAGTACTGCTTAGCGTTATTAAAAACATTCGTTTCAAATCGATATCGAACATTAAGCCATGTGTCGTGTACTCGGTTTTGTAACATGATCCTTTATCAGAACTGGGCGTTGAAATATTTCTCGGTCCAATGGTTAAGGAAAGTGGAGCGTATTGGTTGGTCATCGATTGCTAATCGGTGAGATTCGGCGATTCAATCCACTTCAGATTATATGAACCAGTATGCTTAAGTTTTGTGAAAAATGTACTAAAATAATCTGTCAGTGTTTAAAATATGTTCTAATTTTGCCTTCAGGTGTCATAAAAAACTGGCATTAGGAAAAAAGAAAAAAACGACCATATTGGTGCCAAAAAAATGAGGTTAAATTACACCAACGCACTATTAATTAAATCTACTGTAATATTCAGAAATTATTAATTTTAGAGCACTTATACAGTTAATCATCCCGATAAGGTAATTTGTCTTTCTGCAGTGATTAGTATTGCAACCTTGTACTAAAAAAACATGAAAAATATGAATCAAAAATTCATCAAGACAATTTGAAACGCACAGAAGCTAAGGATTCGGTAGATTTTAGGTGAAATCTAGTGAAAACTCACTGAGACATGTGATTAGAATATTCACTATGAAAAGAAAGTGAAACACGGGGTTTGCTTACTTCTGACTACGCAATCAATGTACCTAGTGACTATATAAATTGAAGTAAGGCATACCTGATTTGATTTAAGTAATGACCAAATGCAATATGCATAAAAACTCGTCGTTATGGCAGGCAGTAGTTTTTACGCAAGAGCGTAAAATTACTTTACAAAAGTTTGAGAAAAACCAAGATATAGCATTAAAATCTTTTTTTTCATCAAAGAAGCCATGTCATGAGTTGCACCAACAGCTTTTTTTTAAATCTAGAAGAAATAACCGGAGTTTTTTTAGACATGCCAAGCCCATCGTAACCTTATAATTACGATTCTGTTCAAATGAGAGTAGCTTTTGCAAAATCCTACAAAGTATTTTTGCAACAACTGGCACCAACAGCTAACAAGCTCCATTGCTGTTGAATATTTCGATATCCATATCCATGTTGCCATTTGCAATTTTATTCCAAAATAAATGTATGTTATGAAGTGGGTCTGCCTCGTAGTTTCCTATTTAATCTTTTACAAAAGAAGTGGTTAAAATCCGCAATTATTTTTGAATTGCATAAAAGAAAATAAACTACTATTAACTATTATGAAGGCGAATTATAAATGTTGTGTTGTGCAAATTTATGCAATCAACTAGAAGGGGCGGAGGCGTGTCCCGGTTACGTGCTATTTTTACAGTTATAAAATGTATCAATGATGAAATAACAATAAATTTAGTTTTTTCCGTACACGTCTCACCCCACATCACATCACATCATAATAGATTATTTTTGTACTCAAATAATACAGATCGAATTTGTTTGTTTTAACAAAGAACACTATCGCAAATAGGACCAAGGTGGGAAAATCTTCGACTGTTTCCAAAATAATGCTTAGCTACCGAAAAAAGATAAATATATTTATATGAACAAAATTGTAAAAAAGGTTATAAGTATGTAATTATAAAAACACAAACCAAAAATATTTTTGTCACGTGCTACTATTTAAATAATGCAGTTACTATGAAGTTCACCGTAACGACACCATCGTGACGATGTGCTTTAGTCTTTCATTGTACGTAGTCTATGTAATTTTGTTTGATCGTAGGGTTTTTAAGTTTAATATACCGTGAGAGAAAATTGTCATAAATGTAGATTTTGTATTATTATAATTTGAAGTATAAGGTTAATGCGTAAATTCCATAAACGGTGGATTCTGTTTTCCAAGTCATTGAAATAGATCACTGAAATGAAATCCAGATATAATTGACAGTATGAGGGAAACTTAACGTAATCTATTATTTTCAGTGTTCATTAAGTGCAATACTAATTTATTAAAAAAACTCTTAAAAGTAGGTATCTTGATCAAGTATAAAATAACAGACTTTTAGATATACGATTTGCATAAAGGACTTTAAAACAAGATTAAAATTTCAGTTACGATTACGGAACCAACATAAGTAATTAAAATAGGGTTTAAGCATAAACTTATAGCCGTAAGTAAATTAGATCTTGCTCGATTGCTCGATGTGAGTACCTGTCTGACGGTGCTAAACCCAACAATTATAATGTTTCGACAGTCCAATCCCTTTTGCGCTCCACTTACATACTTAGCGGTTTGTCCACTTGTCAACGATTTATTAAAATTCTGTATAAGTTGCAACACCGATATTCAACGCTTTAAGGCCTTCCGCTAAGTCAAGCGGGATCCCGCCGCGGGTACACGGCGCGGGAATATAGATTGCTGGTTTTTGACGGACAGATGTTTGCTCAGTGCATAGCCGCAGGCGAGGGCGTAACTCAGCCGAGTGTGCAATAAGCAAGAGCTCACGAGTTTCATACGACGTTTTTCAACACATTTGCGAGGAAAAAACAAAGTAATTAACCACACAGCAACAAATACGACAAAAACAAAAAAGGCGCGCAGGTTTTTTTTTGTTTTTTTCACACGCCCAACGCAAGAATATTTTGCGAACAAAGGGGTGAGTGAGCATACAGCCATTACAGCCTACTTCAAAATTATAATTTTAAGTGATAAAATGCAAATATTTTAATATTTTATAACAAAATATTGTGAATTATGAATAATTTGATAATAATAAATATTTTTTTGGCTTAATTAAGGACTGTAAGTCCTTAATTAAGCCAAAAAAATATTTCAAAAATTCATTTATTTATTTCAAAAATGTATATGAATTTTCAGCGGCATAAAACCTCTTTGTTGAAGTTTGTTGTTACTAAAAAAAATATCTGTATAACCCGGTTAAATTGGGAATGCTCTGTTTACTAGCATAGAACTTGCAGTGAGGTACTAATTTAACTTTGTAGGGTTAATTCTATGACGAACTCGTGTTTTATATTTATTATTGCACGCGTTTGTTATAGCTCGGTTTATGGCCCTAAAAGCGATGTATTAGGGCTCACTTTACGAGCAAGTGTGTTGAAAATACTCTTATCAGTCTAAAATTTACCCGCAACACAGAATATTATACGTAATTTCTCTACCGCGGAGTAGCCCGCAGAATATGAAATAGTACTAAACATGTAAGACATCAATTTTAGTTTTTAGATTTTTTCTCACTAAATACCATTGTAACATCTATTCTCTAATGTTTGTATTGAATTAGTGATAATTGAGGTTTAGATATTAAAAGAAGAACAATTTCTCAAATGTCGATAATCAATTAGGCACTTGTTACCGTTGTAATAGAAATCAATTGTTGCGCTATTTCATGTATTTGTAATCGATCATTACAAACCGATTAAGCTTAAATCGATAACGTATCGAATATCAATTTAAGTTCACGAGAAACTGTACGTGTATCACTGAGCATGTTATTGAATAATGCATGTAAAGATTTTGAGCGACAAGTAGGTAAATTTAAATTTAGAACTTATTTCTATGGGATTAAGCTTTAATTTAAACTTGAATTTAAATGCCCGTGTGTATGTTAGCCCGTGTGCGATAGTTAGTCGGTGCATTGAAAAACATACATTACGACCTTAGAATTAAAGATAAGGCGCTCTCTATTTTGCGTGTTTCACATACAAATGTAGGTACCACCTGGTTTCTCAGTATCAATTTATTAATTCAGTAGTATATGGGTATACTACTATTAAATAATCAACACGTATTTAAATACTAAATTATATATTTCTATGTTCAAACGAGCTATTTTGAGAAGTCGACTTTTAGCGTGTTCTTACTAAAACTTAAGCACACAAATTAATTTAGTACAGTCAGCAACGAAAGTCACTTAACGCTTTGGTACTTTGTCTTAGCAACTTTTTTGACAGACGCCTCACGGTTTGATACAATAGTGACAAAGTACTAAAGTGTTAAACAACTTTCGTTGCTGACCGTACAATAGGGTGTTAAAACGCTTTTTTTTTCTTTCACCGATCAGATGCAATTTATTTTAGTCTCTTTTAGATTCTAAAAAATAACTTTCGGATGCATCAAAACTAATCCAAAAAGGCTATCGTTTAAAGTCGTGGAATATTAAATGTATCACATTATTTATTGTAACGAACAACTACCAATTGATTATTATAAAAAACAGTATAGCGTGTTATCTGATCCTAAAGAACAATGGCAGGAAAAAGTCAAGATAAAGTAAGGTTGCTCGTCGATAACATTAAATTGTTACTGAGTTTATATCGAGATTGAGAACTGAATTACCAACATCATTCCTTCAAACTATTGAAGATTTACCTACGTCATCATTTCATCAGCAATGTTTGACTATTGGTTCCCTATTCTGAGGAAAATAATTTATTTGGTTGGCTCATTTTCACCTTTATTAAAATTTATAAGATGAATTAAGCAAGGGATGTTGACAGGTGTATTCGCACTAAAAATATATGCCCACCTACTTGGGTTGGGGCTGTAAAGTTTCGTCTACTGAGAATTTCTACTACTACCTTCCTTTCCTACACTAAATTGATACTACAGAAAATCTAAACGAAGAAGGATCTCTATTTTGGTCTCTCACCCGGAAATTATTGGTCTCTTAGAAAGTGACTTAAAAGTCAGCGACCGCGGAAGCCCTATGCCATTGTGGTCCTAATTGAAATAAAGTGTAATTTGGAAGTGTTTTGCCTCTATTATAGCGACGAAATCGCAATTTAAAAGAGTTGATTAGAACCGGAAACAACACTACCGGTGCATCGAACATGAAGCTCACGTAACTCTTATGCCGTGTATCGACATCGCGAGGTCATACAAACTTTCAAGTCCTTATTTTTTGAAATAAATGAACCCATTTTAAAGAAATTTCAAACACATAAGCAGCATACATAGGTCTCAAAAATTACTTAAGAACATTTTTGAAATGTCTTATTTTAAAAAAGATAAATGGAAATTTCTGTCTCTATGGAAAATTTAAAATCGGTCTAATTTAGCTGTAACATTATTTATCGAAAATGTTTTCAATTAACTTTTATACCAATTTATTCTGCTTATGATGAACCAAAACTGGAACTATGTTATTTCATATTGTTTTACCTAGGTTACGCCATCAACTACCTACATAGATGACAGCGATACCATCACCTGCGATTTTGTTTCGGAAGCGACTTGCTAGGTGACTAAAGTCGACCATCACATTTGACTAAAATCAACCTATGTACAGCTCGCGCAACATAACTTGACCCAATTTTTAGTACCACGTGACCTGCGCACCACAATTTTTGTACTGAAAATTGCTACTGCGCAAGCTTCATTGTCTATGGTTTGGTTCAAGTTGTGTTGCGCGAGCTTTAATACAGCAACGACCACGTTGGCTCGCGAGGCAAACGTCGCCACAACGCAAAGCTACTTCGCAAGTCAACCTCGCAATGTGTATACACTTCATTAGATGCATCACTTGAACATACAAACCGTCTTTATTACCCTGATTATGACAAGAAAATGTCGTTAACTTTCTTGGATACACCGGTTGAATGTTTATTGTAAATGGAATATAATTTACGGACAACCATAAGGAAACGGAGACATTAATTCATAATTAAAATTACGTTATGAAAAGTTGTGTGGGTTATAAAATAATTTTGTGTTTACTTTTTGTGTTACAGTCAAACCGACTAGTTGGTTTTGTGGGACTATTTTGTAACCCCATATTGTATCCTCTTTGTTCATAATAAATAAATAATAAAATAAAATAAAAGTTACCCAGTATTAATTTCTTTTACTAAGCTTTTGTAGCGTTTATTTTCCATCCCATTTTTCTATAGCCTATTCATAGCCAATTATTATTTCCGGTTTAAATCAGAGGCTGATTCGTGAGCCACGGTAAGTATTCTTGTTGTATGGTCTGTAGCCACGGTACTTGACTTCAGTTAAGCCTTCGTTCTTTGTCTGAGTTGAGCACATGTCGAATTCATAATATACACACTAACTAATAGACCTAAGTCATGCAAAAGACAGGTTGGACAACTTACCCATGAGAACTGTTGAACTTCAAACAAGCAGGTCGACATTCTACACATATAAGACAACGCACAGTTACTGCCTTGAATTATACGACCATTACAATATACAACGTTTAAAAGTGTCGAAACAGTTCTCAATTACAAAACTTAATAACAATATACGAGGTCACTGTTTATGGCATTTTTTATAAGCTGCTAAATATTTAATTAAGCAATAATATATTACTGAATATTGTTAATTTGATACAATTAACGTTCGTTTACGTAAGTTTAATGAAGATATAATGTAATTAAAAGCTGCACTGAATTGGTCAGATAGGTGGTTTCCGAGGCTCATGAATTAAAAAATCAGACAAAATACAGAGAGAAGTTAATTATTTTATTACTTGGTACTTTAAAATAATATGTTTTTCTATACTTAATAAAATTATAAAAACACGTCATGTTTTTTCAAAAACAAAGATTTGAAATAACAATGACCTGTAACTTTTTTGTTATACATTTAAGTATGTACAAATTTTCATAATGTTGCGATTTGCAAGCAAAATTAGAATTGTTCTTTGATTTTCATTTTATTTTAACGACTAAGTATTGTTAAAGTCGGGGCATTTTTGTGAAGTACGTGTACGTGAAGATTAAAAAATGTTATTGACGTATGCGTTAATAAATGTTTCAGTGTGTAGTCATTGTAGGAAATAATTAATAATAATAATAAATTACACTTTATTGCACACACAAAAAGAATTACAGAAAGAAGGACAGTTACAGAGAAAAAAAGCATACAAGAGGCGGCCTTATTGCTAAGCAGCAATCTCTTCCAGGCAACCCTTGGGTGAAAAATAAATAAAGATAGGACTATAAGGGGACTAGGGTGCAATTACGGAAGGAATAGTGCGTCTGAGAATAAATATATCTAAAGATAAATACAAATAAAAATAAAAATATATATTAATAGTCAGTCAGAATAAGAGGAAAGGAAATAACTTCTTAACTAACTGAATAATTATTATTAATGGTGGTTGAATCAAAATGCTATTACAACTTTCGGTGGTTTTATAAATAATAATATAAAGATTTAATATTATTAAACAAAAAAAAAATGTTACCAATAAGTTGCCCACTTTTTGTGATAATTTTGGTAATGTTGTTTTCAGATTTATTTACTAAAGTTCAATTATATAATTATATTTTATTAATTTCGTATTACGAATCCAAGTAGTGATAAACGCATACATACAAAACTATTTTAAGAACGCATGCAATGAACCCACCTATAGGAATTCAATCTGATGATTGAATTTAATTACCTGACTCTAATTATTAAGACCTGTATAGCTAATTTTCCTCACATGAGTCACTCGATAATTTGAAGATTCTATGTTGAAATTAATTACCTTAAACCTACTACATCCGTACGTTGACTTCATAAGTATGTGGTAAATATTTTAGTGAGTAATACGTAATTATTATTGATGTTCCCATGATACGTTATTCGGTTAATGGTAACGTTAAAGGAGGAAAGATTCTACCAATTCACTTTATTTATTTGCACTTTTTTAAACATTTGACAATCTCGCTGACCACCAAGCAAGGTGACCTAAGGTCTTAGGTGCTTGCTTACTTAGTTAGAAAGTGCCAAATCACATTAGCCTTGAGAGGCTAGGTCGTGACAATAGGGGAATTAGATACACATCTAAGATAACTTGGCAACATAATTATAAAAGAAAACCAATATTTTCTATTACGCATAAGTAGTATATTAAAAGCATTGGGTAAGTACTTATCTTTTTGCGATTTCATTATAACGGCAGCTAGACCCTTTAATAATTAATAGCTTAATATGGTATTGGTATAAGAACTTAACACAACGTTAGATAAGCTTGACACTGTCCTAATACTAGAAACGGCAATCTGGTTCCATATATAAATGTACATTCTTACCATTTACGTACAGTTCGGTATCTACGAAAGAATTGACTCTATATTGGCCAGCAATGTAAAGTGAAAATTTCGCATGATTGACATGTCAGGGTAATACGGTGTTGACCTGTCGTAATCAGAGTAAGGTCGGAATCATAATCATTGCAAAATCGATACCGTTATCTGATTAGATAACACTTTAGTCTAAAGCTAGACACGTTTCTATATACTTATCTAAATAGCACTTTTAAAGGCAAGTTATATCGGTTATACGAGTATAGTTAGTTTAAACACTAAGGTAGTTGTAAGCTTTAGCTCAAATCTTTATCAAAATATCCGTGACGTTAATTTTAACATTGGACTTGACTAGTTTTTAACCGACTTAAAAAAAGGAGGAGGTTCTATGTTCGTCTGTATATATTTTTTTTGTGTATGTCCACCGATTACTCAAAGGCAGCTGGACCGATTGAAATGATTCAAACGTTATTACATTAGGTAAACTCCAAAGTTGGTCCCATTTTTTCAAGAAATCTTGAAAAAAGCACGAAAATAGTATGATTTTGTGTCAAAAAACCTACCTCTAAAAAGCAAGAAATAATATTCGTAATAATATAAATACGTCTATTGAAGTCGGGTGGGGCTTTTAGAATAAAAAAAAGGAATCTGTACTCCAGCCCCACCCGAATTCAATAGACTTATTTTTATAATTACGAATATTATTTCTTGCTTTTTAGAGGTAGATTTTTTGAAGTCGGTTTTTTATGAAGTCTTTTATGGGATTTTTTATCTTGAGTTTTACTTTAAATTTTCAGATGGTGAAATATTTAATTAAAAATTGCTATCAAATCGCAACAATCAAAATCTAAAAATACTAACTAAAAATAGGCGAATAATCTCTAATTACAGTTTAATAACCCAATCACTTCTTTTGCATACGTATTTACATATCTGACTAATGAATCAAAACGGGTTTAGTAATTCATAGACTTTATGCCATATATATACAGAAGCATTAGACCAATTTGCTTAACGAACTTTGAAATAACCAATACAGGATGTCTTAGAACAACGACGGAACTTGCGAAATCCACTTTATGGGTATTAGGACGTGCTACTTAAAGATATTAAGCAATTATCACGAAGGCAATTCGGAATGTTTCCTTCCAAATAAATTGTTGAATGCTGCTCTATTTAAAGAAAATCTAGGCGAATAGCTGTTGGCAATTGTGGGGTATTTAATGATGATAATGTCAATCCTAAATTTACACAACTTGGAAAGTTTAAAAAGAAAAAAAGGCTTTTATTGTGAAGTCACAATTTCGTGTTCTATAAGTCTTGAAAGGTTGAAATGAGAATTCTGAAAAAAGGCAGTATAAAAGAGTTCGTGATATTTTCTATTTCGTAAAGAGTTAGGAAGTATTTTTATGAGGTTAATAGAAGTAAAATCTATTGTGATTCAAGGTTCAAATTGAGATTTAAAAGACCTTAATAATGAGTTCATTTTTTGCGAAGTCAAGTGCTCTAGTTATAAACGCTTAAAATGGTAGCTGTGCCGAGATGTGGTTGGGCCGAACGGTAAATAGTTTTATTATGACATTGTTGAGGCTCGCTTTCGATGCGAACAGTAATAAAACAACTAAAACAATGTTTTATGTCAAGGTGACTACGCACAAATTAAAGTTAAACTCAAAAATTTCGGACGAATAACGGCATTGTACATAGAACTCGTCTATTTAAACACAAAGTCGTTAACATTTTGTATTTAATTGGAGCAAACGGAACATTAAAATAAATATAAATTAGATTTATGAATGAACACTTGATGCGAGTTTCATCAGCTGTTATGCAGTAAAAAAAATGCTGGTGGAAATGACATACATATTGGAACGTGACATGTGATTTTTTAGAACAAATAAAATCAAAAAAAATATACAGAATGAATTAATTAAATAAATACTTAATGATTTTCAAAATCGGTCGAAATGTTTAAAAGTATAGGATGTACATAAGTGTTAATTTTTTTTTTCTTGAACAACAGATGAAAATAATAATAATCTTAGAGCTACCGTACACCTACCTAGCCCGAATCAATTATGTAGCAGGGCGAATGAAGTGCAGGCATGCGCGTGCGTCGTTTCCAGCTACCCGGCGAATGACGAAGCCGAACTGTATCCTACTTTAAACTGCATCATATTAGATTTCACTATCCTATCTTGATAGAAGATACAGTTTTTGAATTTATTATTTTATTTTAACATTAATATGAGAGAGACGAATTATCGTCTGTCATAATATCTGTGGTCGAGTTCTAGTATGCATTTTTTATTTGGTCGAGGTGAATTAGTTTAAATCTCGGCTAGTGGTCTGTTTTAAGTGTGATTTTGTATATTTAGTTTTAAGTGTAGAAGTGTAAATTTTTTATCATTGACCTCATTACTCAAGAAATAAGTCTATGAGATATTGATTATTGATTTATCTGATATTTAGATTTTAACTAACAACTAACCCTAAACTTAAATGAGTAGTGGTTAGTCTTATATTAAAAGTATCATTGTGTAAATATGTGTGAAATAATATAGCTTACCTTTCTTTCTCTTCGGGACCACTCTCACACCGATCGCATGTTCAGTCACTAGACACAAGCTTACAACTAACAAACAGTATCTCGCACTACACCCCATGGTCACACAGAAAGTCTTTCGCCTCAAATGTATATATTCGAAGACACTGTACCGAGCATTGCCTCGGTGCTGCGGTCGGAGGCTGCGTCGCGCGAATCCACTTTAAAAATAAAAACACGCGCGCCCGGCCGAGAGGACCAGCCGACTATCCTATATTTTGAGTTATAGCAATTTGGCACTGCGAATTCCACTTGTATATAAAACCTTTCGCCGGGTCTAGGCGGGCGGTCATTGGTTGTGCCGACGTGCAGCCCGAAGGTGAAGGGAGCTGAAGTAGCTCCCCCCTACTGGAGAGGGGCGGCCAGGGTCGGCAGACACTTTTGCTATCGACGCGATAGCTATCGTGCAGGCTGTACCGTTGCGCTGGCGCACGGCTCTTACGTCACGACTATACCGACACGCAATGCTCGTGGCACCCTGACTGCTTAGATATGGCCTTATTTAAAACAGAAAAAAATTGAATTAATTCATTTCTTTAAAACATGGAACGTTATGGGTCAATTTCATAGCTTTCAATGATATATGTTCCAGTTATCAAACTTGACAGATTTTCTAAATTAAATAACTAGAAAATATGTGCTAGTTATCAGTATTCTAACTTTATAAAAATAAAAGAGTTAAATTATCATCTGTAATTTGTATTGTGTTGTAATGTAACACTATTGTTAAAGACGTAACTGACATATCAGATAAGAAAATCGTAAGTGTCTTAAGTCGTATTGGTCAGGTTATCTCAAGTCAAGTCAACAGTCCCACCTGGCCCAGTCGATCAGTCTGTGTCAGCTGTCTGACCCAGTGGCCATGGGTGTTTGACTAATGCCGACGTTTATGAGATGCTTTGAATTCAGTTATGGCACCGATGATGGCTGCAGTTCAACTATTTGAGAAATATGATATTCAATTCAGGCACATAAGCTTGCTCTGAATATAGATTGTATTTCTTAGTATTTAGTTGAAGAATAGGCGTTAAAAGAAGTCGTGTTGGATAAAAGATATGTTTGTCAGTTTCGTCTTTTTCGCATATTACTGCTCAAACTTAGCGTGCGGTTCACATTCTTTCAGTAAGCATATCAGACAACCACTGATTTGCCACTGGAATTCCAGTGAGATCTACTCTACTGGACTGGATTGACTCGCTAGATTACTGTACTGGAATAATAAAACCGGACATAAGTCCGAAACCATTACCGGTAGATATTTCAAATAAATCATTTTAAAAATAATCAATGCAAGGTTAATAATAATTAGGTAACTACTTCAATCCTATCGTGTAGGCCTTTAACTGTCGGCTACCTCTAATGTTATCAAATAATAGATTATTATCTAAGAAGTCATATTATTATCATAGAGTTAGCTGAGGGGAATAAGCGCAGGCCAGTTTGATCCTTGACCCCATAGATGTCGAGGTTAATAGTTTAATATTAACTAACTATGATTGATAACTTCTCGGTCGGTGCTTAAAGTTCTGTCATGAATCTAAAAGATTGATGTCTGTGCAAACATGTCCGGTTGTTTGTAGACAATTAACATCATATTGTCTATTTTAAAATAACGCCTACCATAATCTATTATTCGAACATTTTATTAATTAACAAGATTGAAGGCTAATTGTTCAAAACCCTTTGTGGTATGTATACACGTGTGTGTCCCAGCGTACAAATAAAATGATTGAACTATTTACATTATGTTTTAGACAAAGAAGGATGTATTTACCATTATTATTTTAGCTGTTATGTTTCGATCACTGACCGAAAAGACTCAGATGTCATTAAACTTAAATTCTTGAACAGCCTCGCAGAGAATAATAATTACTAGGTATCACTTTACAACATGCTTCCAGTTTCCCTTTACAAGAAATCCGAAGGGGATTTTATGTATTTTTCACACTATCAGTGTACAGACACATAAAAGCTCTTAACTGTGTGAATCATTGTCTGGAACTGAATCACCGTAAACTTATAAATTGGACCGGAAAGCAGCAGCATCGTAAAACAAATGGACAAGATTGGAAAAAGAGATAGGTAGTTTTGTCACAATGATATTGTACAATTTATTAGCGAAAATAACTGCACATAATATAATCAGCATATAATAAACCAGACAGCATTAGCCTAGGGTCTATTTCTAAAACGCAAATTTTTATTTTATCGTCAATGTTGAGTGTTATTTGATAGCTAAATAGTTGCTTAGTTGCTATCAAAAATAATATTCGGTTGTCTGTGTCTTTCTATTATCTAAGTATATCAGATTGGACCTCCAGAAAAGTTCATTCATTACCGTGACTTATGCTCCATTGCCCCCGGGGTCAGTTTAATATTTAAAAAAAAAACCCCCCCTGCCCCCAACTAATAGAGCTAATTAATAAAGTTAAGAAAAGATTATGGGTTAGCGTTTAGGGAGATTACGCAATTTCTTTAGATTTATATACCTACTCTTATATTTTATTTAAGGTTTCCTATTTCAAACAAATGATGAATTTGTAATTTCATTGACATGAAAAAGATCTTAATCATTGGCCACATAAAAAAACCTTTATTCATTGGAAGAAAGAGTAAATGAAATGTAGGTATTTCCTTACAATAAATTGATGAATATGGTTAGGTATCTCCAACCTTTTACGAAGTTTATTTCGGAATTTTCAGAATTTAGTAATGAGTTGGGTATGTCCCACCCACAGACCATACAACAAGGTGGTCCTACCCAACTCTACGTACTTTCCCTTAAGGCGGTTGTATGACCGAAAGTGGCGCCCTCAGAGGTTTTTATTTAATAAGTTATTAATAGAAAATTATTTTAATAATGTTTATCGTGGAGATTTTAGGGCCCATGGTCTAGTATTTTTAGAAGGTATCACTACATGCCCTCGTAATCATTCGTAGAAGTAGATAGCAAATGTGTCAAAAACGGCCACTTTTAGCAGTTTTGCTATCTACTTCTAGCAGCGACTACGAGGGAATGTAACGATACCGCCTAAAAATACTAGACTGTGGGCCCTAAAATCTCCACGATAAACATTTTTAAAATTGTGTATTAGAATTATAATATTAAATATAATTCACCGCGGCGCCACTTTCGCTCAGGGTACCACGTAGTTATAACGCAACGTAGTAATTTAAATCACTTGTAAGTGACGTATTTTTTGAAAAAAAAATACGCAATAGTTTCTTAACTTTAGCGAGTACAGTGAGTACGCACTAAACATTGCGCTTTCGAGTTCCATATATTATATTTTAGAAGCTGTTAATTGTTTAATGTGCAAAAATTACACAATGAAGTAACTGCGTAAAGCGGCAATTATAAAAAGTGCTTTTGCTAAGACTTGTAATTGTTTGTGCAAAAAAGTTTTATATTAAGTAATCTAGAGAACAGAGATTTTTAACGTTAAAATTTAGTTATACTAGATTTATTTTGGTGTATGCTTTGAATTAAGATTAATTCACATCGTGAGTGGAACGAATTTATAAAATTATCGAGAATTGTGTAGATCAATTCCATAAGGGTGGGTACCCACTTAGGTTCGCACACCTGCGCACTCTGCGAACAGTGCGCCATACTGTAGTCTAGTAATCAGAGGCCGTACTCTGAGCTCTTATAACAACCTCAAAGTAATGTTGTTACAGGGACAGAGCTATACATCGCGTATAGCGCCATCTCAATCACAACATCATCGCTTCGATATTACTTTTGACAGTCATTGTAGGGGGGACGGTCGGTATACTCTACCTACTAGCTGGAAATGGTTCAAGGAGTTTTGATTTCTTGTGCGCTAGGTAGCACTGAGGACTGTGAATCATAAGGGACCTTGAAGACTATGTGGAATTTAAAAAAAAACAAAGTTGTGAGCCCTTACATTTTTGATATCCTTACTTAATATTATAAATGCGAAAGACCGTTTGCTTTTTACACCTTCTCGTCTTGACTACTAAACCAATCATCATGAAAATTTGCATACGCGTTCTCAGGGGCACAGAGATGGACATAGGGTACCTTTCATATGGCAAAAAGGTACTGTTCCCGAGGGATAACAAAAAAATTTCCGTGCAGACGAAGTCGCGGGTGATCGCTAGTAATATCTTAAATTAAAAAAGTCTTATAAAGAAAAATAAATGTTAAGAAAGCAAAGGGGACTAAGTTTGCAACAATTTATTATAAAACAACATTTTGATACAATCTATAGAAAGTTTGACAACATCATAAACACGAGTAATTTGTAAGTACTAATGTTGATTGTGTCCACACTCTTGTATTAAAATGTTGCAGTATAATAAATTGTTGCATATTTAGTCTAACTTCCACACAGTTTTCAAGGTCGCAAATTTAATAATTTATTAAACCAAAACTCTTAATTATTTCCAGGCATAATTACCTGAAAACTGGACTACTGTTTACATGTGTGAGCCTCGGTGCGCGTTCCGCATTTTGCAATCCAATGCGAACGAATACAAAGGGGAAGCAAGTAGGAGTTCGCAATAGCGTCCACATTCCGCGAACATGCAACACGGGTTCGCGGAGCACGAGGTTCGCGAACCTAAGTGGGTACCCACCCTAACATTTGGCCCCGTTGACCTTCCGACCTGGGTGTATAATACCCTGGCTACTAAATTGGCATAACGATACTATTATTGCATCGCTGGTATGGTATATCGTTTTACAAACTATCAATACGTGACTTTGTTATCGATCGAAGAAAGTTGTTTATATTGACAAACATCCATACGTATTTAGTGCGATTTATATTTTTTTATCTAACGTATTTAGACATATTATTTTAATAAAATAGATTTTTATCCGGTTTTATTTGATTTAATATTGTCAATTCTCATGAACAAAAATTGAGTGCGTTACCGAAAACGATTTCTTTTGCCAATTTTACATTATTATCGAGTGTTTTTCTGTATGATTCCAGTATAATATCATAATGGGGCATAATATATGTATAATGGTCGATTTTCCAGGCGCCTTGCCTTGACAATCGCTTGTAAAATCTAATTAAAGACTAATTTCAATGAGGTGGAGGAGGAGCTCGGTGGCGCAGTGGTTTAGCGCCTGGCCCAGCGATTGCGGAAGTTAAGCAACTTACGCAAGGGTCGGTCATGGGATGGGTGACCAAAAATTTATTATCTCGAGCTCCTCCGTGCTTGGGAAGGCACCCGGTCCCGGCTGCATTTGCAGTCGTTAACACCCACCGATCCGCATTGGGCCCGCGTGGTGGGTTATGGCCCATCCTCCTTACCACCCATAAGGAAGGCCTGTGCCCCAGCAGTGGGGACATCAAAAATGGCTGATGGACAAACAAATATAAAATGGTTGTAATTATGTTATGTTACCCTGGTAACGATATATTCAAGTTTGTAAATATCGTTACTTATGGCTGTTACAGCTGATAAGTTTCTTGAGCCCGTTCTTCTTGTCAGCTAAAAAAGTCTGGAACGGGTGGTAGGAAAATATAGACGATTCAAAAGCACTTAATAATTAAGTTTATTTGAATAAAGCTAATTTCACTTTCACTTTCACTTTCATATAATATACAAAAAAACCATTACAAGTTAAAAAAAAATCCTTTCCCCTAATTTTGTATCTTCTTTCACTATACAAAGTAAAAACGACATAATTATTATATTTTTGGAAATGTTGTCCATTGGGGCAGAAAATACAATTCAGTTTACTCCTAAAAATAAGCAGCTTAGTTTGTTAAATAAATCTTTTGTTTAAACCATAATTAAATACAAGTGACAATAACTAATTAACAGTTTTTTATACACCTGTTCTCAATCAGAATGTTGCGCAATAAGAAACAAGTTATAACTTAAAAGCCCTTGCTTTTGAGTGGTTTCTTAATTTTATGTCGGTAAAAGTGGGTATAAGTTTTGTAATTTCGTAATTTATAAGTATGTGTTGTAATGTCGCTCTACTTTGACGGTCGATAAGTCAACATCATTTATTTTATAGTTTGTGAGAGGTAGGTACTTTACATTATTATAGCTTTTAAATATGGTTGGCCATTAAGCTACCGAATATGCAAATTGTTTTTTATGAACCCATTTAAATTTTGTTAGTGAAATACACAATCTAATAATAATATTCAAATTACGTATCAATACGCTGTGTAGTAAAACTATCGAAAACGTCAATTATATAGAAAATTTGACATTTGGTTTTATGAGGCCAAAGAAATCAATGTAACCGGGGCTCTATTTACCGCCCATCTCAACATTCAAAGCTTAAAGCGATGGCGATAAAAATGCACTGTCCGTCCTTGTCATATCATTACAAAACGACAAGGACGGACAATGCATTGACGTCATAAACTATAGCAATTTGAAGTTGAAGGGAAATTAAGTGAAGCGGTAGGCCTGCTGGTCTTGAACAATTGATTAGGCATAATTGTGTATATAATATATAATTTACAATATATATAATTTACAAGTAAACCCATTTTTTTATTTATGTGACACCTATTTCTACAATACGAAGATATAAAAAACCCGGTCAAAAGCTAGTCAGACTCGCGCACCGAGGGTTCCGTACCATACCATCATATTTTATAAATACGTTCCGGCTGTGTATTCCAGTTTTAGGTCAGCGCCATCTCTTGACCGATATAGTGGAACTAATGTATTTTTTGTTGATGATTTTTGAAAAAGTTTGTTATTTATTATAGACATTGTTTTATTTCTCCTGTAATCATTACATAAACTTCTATCACACAGAATTATTTCAGATTTTTCTCTATGCAAGCATTGGAGATAAAAGGAACTGTTTTTTTGCATTTTTCATCAAAAGTCATAAAATATGTGGCCTAAAAAAATGAAAAAAAATTGAGAACGCGCAAACAGCTCTCTTTTATATGATATGTCATGCCACATGCCCTAGTAGCTCCACTTCGAATTTTTACGATCCCTTTCGGTCCCAGTTGCAAAAAAATATACATATGTGTATTTTTATTTCTTTCTTAATTGCAAAATAGTTGGGCAAACGTCATCTAAAACTGTTCCAAATTTCAAGTTGATGGCATTAGTAGTTCTTGAGATATCTAGCTGTGAGAGACAGACAGACAAAGTCGCACCAAGGGTTCCCTTGACCATTTTGGTACGGAACCCTAACAAATGAAAACTAGAAAACAAGTTCAATATTTTTAACATTGATACAAAGTCTTTGAAAAGATAGGATTATTTTATTAATAACCCTAATGGAATGCTTTTATGTTATGTAATTATTGGTGTTCCGTCCGGTTTATAAGTGAATTTTCTTAAGTATGAAGTTAAGTTATTGCTTAATGGAACGTATGATGAAAACAGGAAGCGAGATGTAACCCGTATAATGTCATTTTTTAATTACTTAATGAAAATTATTTAGAAATATTATCTCATCGTTAGGTAGAAGATTTATTTGAAAAGAATTGGAATATTTTCCCACGTTCTATAAGAAAATGTAAGTTATGTTCTTGGCAATACTTGTTATGAAAATGTGTATTATTAATAGTTTTTAAGAAGTAGAGTTTAACATATTACATAGATGTATTATTTTGGTGGGATATATAATTGAGAAGATTACAAAAAATACTTATGAATTAAAAAAGTGTTATAGACGATATTATTTTAAAATTAAAATTAATTTACTAAACTCCAACGTTCTAGAAAAGTACTTTGAATGCCTTACCAAAGGTATAGCTAAAAGGGCTTTTTTGCCGTTTAGTTCTACTAGTAGAACTCAATGATAGAACTTTACGTATACAATAGTATGTTTTGTCGTAATTTCAGAAAAAAACTGACAGCTCTAACTAAATACATGAAGATTGTATATTGTAGCTAATTGTATTATGATATTATATTATATTCACAATAGTAAATTTTTCACTTTCGATTTTAAGAATACACTTCACCGCGATGTTTCTGCGTGATAAATTAGAGCTGCTTATTAAAATACGAAATTGACCATTTTTATAATGTGAAAAAGCATTTCTCTTACCATTGTTTTGGTGCTTTTAAAGCGTTTTGTATTTAATCAAGATTAATAAAAGTGTACTTTCTCTGGTACATTGATGGGCTAAGGAAACTCTTAGTTTCGTTTCTGTCGTTGGAGCTATTGTCATCGTTAAATACCACGTCGTCAGTTGTAATCTTAGGTAACTATTTGTGTTTTGTTGTTTTTCAAAACAAGATTACTGATTGATTTGATTAGGTATGAAGATTATTTAACCCCCGACGCAAAAAGAGGGCTGTTATAAGTTTAAAAAGTGTGTGTGTGTATTTGTGTGTGTGTGTTATTTCAAAGCTGGTGTGATCGAGATGGTTCTTAGCTATAATCATTAATTTATGAAGATTGTCAGCTCATTTCTTGCTTGAGAAACTTATTATCTTCAAACGGCTGAACAGATTTATATACAATTTTATGTATGTATTGTTACGTTGTTGGTATTTCCAATTCATGGATACCTTGAGTCTGCGGGATGCCCAACTCCTCAGAAACATACAGCGTGTTTGGGATAGTGTAAGTACTTATTTGAATTTAATTTATAACGTTAAAAAGTTATTGCCTGATCTTTCGAATATTGTATCCTACTAAAATATTTTTTTTTACAATTATTTTTTTAGTTTATGTTTCAAGATAAATTCATGTTGTTGGCTTTTGTCACATTATTTAGTAAGTAACGAGTATCATTATAATTAACCCGTGGATGATGGTGTGGGCTTCGCAATAACCAAATTTGTTTTACTAAATATTTAGATCATAAATTACATTGTGAAAGCTGTTTGTTATCTCAAATAAGTAAAATAAAAAAATAAAAAATTAAGAGCGCCTGCTCATTGAGCCACTAGTCGCGGCCACTAAACGCGCACACAAGCTGCGGACGTTTTTTGTGAAGTTTTATCATACATTTTGTATACCTATAGTATCGGCGCAAACCGAGCGTTCGAGTGGCGAGCGGGAGTCGTCCGCGCTTGCTACTTGTGGCCGCGTTTTGTCAAAAACAACACCCTGACATGAAGAGGAGTGAATTGCCATATCCAAAAAAGAACAAGAAGAAAAAACCCGAATCTGAGATTGAACTGATGTCACATCAGCTCAATTGTACAGTCACTGAGTCAAAAAATACCACAATGACTTTGTAAGAGTACAAAATAATTTAATAAGCATTAAATTAATGACGACTTTAAGCAATTTGTGTAACTATTACTAAAATCAGACATTCCACTTAGCTATTTAACTAGCACGTTTTGCATGCATTGCAGTTCTAGAGGTCATGGCTTCGACACCCATTGGTAATTGAAAGGTTATTCACCTTTAATATTCGCGCATCGGAAGGCACAGTTTCGAGTAAACAAGAAATCCTACTAAAACGACATTTGATAATAGTGATGCTATTCTATAGTTTTTACTTAGATAGCTTATCTGTGGTGAGATAGGTTCTTATTGAATGATGAAGAAGGATTATTTAACAAGAACCTCAACCCTAGCTAGGACAATTTTTTGCCTTTTTTATAGTTTAAGTCATAGTTTTGTCCACTTTCTGATGTTTTCTTATGGAATCGTCGTTTTGATTATAGTTTGGCGTTTCATTTTATAGTGTTACTTAGACAGGTGGTTAGCGCTTGGCCGTGCGATTGCGGAGGTTAAGCAACGTTCGCAAGAGTTGGTCATGGGATGGGTGACCAAAAATTTTTCATCTCAAGTTCCACCTGCTTCGAAAGGCACATTAAGCCGTTGTTCTCGGCTGAATTTGCAGTCGTTAATACCCACGAATCCGTATTGGGCCCGCGTGGTGGGATATGGCTCATTCTCCTTATCCATAAAGGCCTGTGCCCCAGCAGTGGGTACATTAAAAATGTTGATGTCGAATGTCGTGTTAAATTGGTTTCTACAGAAGCCTAGAAGTCATAATCGATGTTACATAATAGTTACGAAAGTTATGCTTATTACAAGTAACATTGTCTTACTAACGCTCTTAATGTAATAGAAGTAAGCCACATAATAGACAGAGAGGGTGTGGCCTAGCGTGCGTGCATTCCGGCGCAGACGCAGCCGTATTAGGCAACCAAGAGGAAGTAATGTTGGCACACGTGATCTCAGCTTTTTTTGTGCGTAGATAACAAACGTAACAGGTGGAAGATGACTTGTTTCTGCTGAGAATTCGCATAAATATGTAAAAGCTGACTTTTTACCATCGATCGGGCAGCAGGCGACTTTATATGCAACACTAGCGCCACTCAATATTTACCGTGTAAATACATAATTTATTAAAAATCCTGTAAAACATCAATAATTATTTATAAACACACAAATTAATGTCAGATAATTTATTGTGGTTTTTCTCGACGAAAAATAAAACAACGGCCGTTTTTAGCTTTTTTCCACCACCAAAACTGCAAACAATTATTTGCAACTTGTTTGTTATTGTGTGTTGTATAAATAAAAAAAAAATATTGTGTGTTGTATAAATAAAAAAATATAATTTGCAATGAGACCATAAGCTGGGATTTTTAGTATATTGTGTAGGTATTTTACACGGTAATAATTTTTAGCGGGATTGGCACTTAAAGTCAAAGTCAAACAAGCTAAATTCAAATAAGCTTAATTATTAAGTACTTTTGATTCATCTATATTTTCCTACCAGATACAGACTTTTTTTTAACTGACAAGAAGAACGGCAAGAAACTTGCATATAAAGTTGCCTTACTAAATAAACTATGCATTGCCTGTAAAAAGTGGTTAGTAATCGAGAATTTTCACTGTGAATCACTGTAAGTGTATTACAGTTAGCAATATGTAATATTATTCAGAGCGCGGTATTCCGTGGACGCAAGCATGTGGGTTTTCCAATGAAGAATAGTACATTACAGCCGTGAACGGGAAGCTAGCAATGCAAGTAGCTTCCAGAACAAGGCTTGTATAGTGCTTTTCTCAAGAAATGCGAGGAAATAAAAAACTTTTCAATTGAAACTTAATTAAATTTAATTAATATTAAAAATGAGATTTATCATAGACAAATCCTCTGAGTAATCTTGAATTACGTGCAGCACCATCTACCGCCGAGAAGAAAAAACCCATCTCATTTCGCTTCTCGGCGGTAGATGGCGCTGTACATAATTCAAGATTACTTAGAGGATTTGTCTCTGATAAATCTGGTACAATACAATGTAATATTTATTTATTCTTATAGTAATATACTCTGTGCGCACCATTTTTTTTATTGTATTGTTATTATAATACCTATTAAATAATTTTACCTTTATAATATTAACTGTCTTGTTGTTGGCTTGCGTGCCAGAAAAAAGGAACTAAAGTTATGGCTGTATGGTGCAAATGTGCCTTTGCTTTTTTCGTTTTTGTGAACAGCTAAAACAAAAAAAAGAAGTTGCCGCAGACCACCCAGATCATCTTCGCACTGTACCTACTTCTCGCACTGGTGCTGGTGCGGGAAGTAAGTATTGAAATTCATTCCTGGCCTGAATGTTAAATTTAGAATGTGATGAACCAGACCCCCTCGGAAATGTGGAACGCCCCGCATTCCTTTTTCAAATGGAATGATAAGATTTCAGAGCATAAGTGAGAAAAAACATGAAAAGAAAAACATATAGGTACTACCTACACAATATAGATATTGTCATTAATATGATTTATATTAACAGATTGAAACGCTATTGTTTTAAAACTTTTATTATTAGGGCGCAGACGCACTCGTTTTAGTCTGAGGATTTCCGCGATATACTTATAACTACTTCACAGATGTTAATTTGTAGGTTACATAAAAAATGCTTAGGTACTTATGGGACCGTCAACTTTTTCAAACATACATAATAATGTCAGTAGGAAATATTGTTGGTGAAAATTCATACCATACAGCTACTTTTGATAATAGTAGCAAACAATAGCGAACATGTAAGAGAACTTTTATAACTATATTATTGGAAATAAAACCTGTAAACTGTAACTCATAAGCTTTAACTTATTTTATTTATCATAATTTTTGATTGTTGTAGATTTCGTTTGCTCACTGAGTGTTACATTTTTGACATCGAAAACGTTAAAAAAAAACTTGTATATTATGACCATCCATCAGCCATTTTTTGAAGACCCTACTGCTGGGGCACAGGCCTTCCTTATGAGTGGTAAGGAGGATGGGCCATAACCCACCACGCGGGCCCAATGCGGATTGGTAGGTGTTAACGACTCAAATGCAGCCGGGACCAACGGCTTAACGTGCCTTCCGAAGCACGGAGGAGCTCGAGATAACAAATTTTTGATCACCCATCCCATGACCGACCCTTGCGAACGTTGCTTAACTTCCGCAATCGCTGGGCCAGGTGCTAAACCACTGCGCCACCGAGCTCCTCAAGTTGTATATTATGTTTATCCTTATTTGTTTTATTTGATTAACAGTCTTGAACCATCTCTTTAAAAACAATCAATTATAAAATACAACAAATGGTTTTCCACACATATGTAGATGTCGAAAGAAATTACTACATACAACATATTTTTAAATAATATTTAAAATACGTATGATAACTGCCTGCTGTTTACTAATTAGGACAAGTAATGAGAGACAGACTAAATTCGATTCCAAAGAGTAACTTTTTATATTTGAACTTAACTACTTATTTCCAGCAATACTTTTAACCAATCATTTATTCAGTTATCCCGAATATAATACCTAGATTTTAATACGGGATTTTATTTTGCGGGATTGTAATTCCCTATTATAATACAGTTTGCAGGGTCAATAAATTGTCCAAAAACGGTAAGTGCACGCCCTTGTTAGTTAATTTTACGAACGGAAGTACCTTATTCACAGCTGTGAAAAAGCGTTGAAAGCTTTCAAAGAAATCATTTCAGTTGATTGTGATTTGAAGGCTGAGCAATACGAATAACAATCGTTATCAATTTGAGATCTAAAAACCTTTGCGGATCTTACACAACTTAAAAAAATTAGAATAAAAAAAAGGAATTTGTACTCCAGCCCCACCCGACTTCAATAGACGTGTTTTTATTATTACGAATATTATTTCTTGCTTTTTAGAGGTACCTAGGTTTTTTGAAGTCGGTTTTTGGTTTTTTTTAAACAATTTTTTGACAAAACCAGTAGAATACCGTTTAGCGAATTTATTTCTTGCTTTTTAGAGGTAGGTTTTTTTAAATTCGGTTTTTTGTTTTTTTTAAACAATTTTTTATTTTTTTTATTTTTAGTGTACCTTCTGTATTAGGTAGTGTAGGTATATTATTTAGGTAGAAAAATCGGTGTAGCCAAACGTGAGATAATCGCGAAGAAACATACATACATACGCATACGGGTCAAATTGAGAACCTCCTTTTTTAAGTCGGTTGAAGAACTACACTTCCCTCTTCCAACAAAAAAATAATTATCTTATTCGGATCATAAACAAAGAAGTAATACGACCATAATCATATCATCGAGGTAATTCACACAAAATCTTAGTATTTTCGTTCTTTTTTTAAGATTACTTGGAAAGTACTGAACCGATTTCCAAATTTAAAAAATGGGATCAACTTGGAAGTATACCTAATGTAATAACGTTTTAATAATTTCAATCGGTCTAGCCATCTTCGAGTAATCGATGTACATACAAAAATAATAAAAAAAACGGGTCGATTTGAGTACCTAGCTCCCTCCTTTTGAAGTCGGTAAAAATTATAATTGTTCAGACGCTCATAAGTACAAATGTCTTCTTTAATTTCAGATGATCGAATGATTCATAAGAATTCGTTAGGAGAGGTTCAGATTTTTATATTTGACTCATGTTCATGTTTCATGTTTTAACAAAAGTTTGAAATTAGTTCCAAGTACTTGCTTAAGCAGACTGTCATAGAGATAATTATTAACTACCTACGTTATACGTTTTATTATCACAGATCTTTTAGTAGTTTTTCATGGACCGTGGTTGACGGACTGGTGTCTGCTGTATCCAAGGTTACAGTGTAACTTACTGCTGGGTAAATGCGGATATGGGTGCGTGTCTCCATTTTATTTCGGGTTTTTAAGATTAAATATTTATCGTTGACAAACGGGCTTGTTATAACAATTTTCAGAAAAACTAACTCTACCAAAAACATTTCAATGTAAAATGTTGCCAAGACGTACTAACCATAATGGCTCGCTCTCTCTACAAGCCCGAACTTCACGAACTCTACACCTTAGTAAAAAAAAACATGTTATGAGGGTTCAAAAAAAATGAAGCGCTTCGAGAACAGGTAGTTCGGAGCTCGTGACCTTGCGCTTCGCTTAGTCATCTTGGCGGGGGCACCACCGTACCCCAAAAAACATGATTCAGTCTAGAGGGGTAAGATTGACACTGACTGTATCAAAAGGCAAAAAATCTTTAAAACAAAGACGATAAATTACGACCAGACAGTGTTTGTTTTCATTTCTTTTGAAAAATAAAATTACTTAAACATAAAACGAAATAAAGCATCCAATAGTTAGTCACGATTTAGTTTTTGGAATAGTTTCAAAATAAGGATTCTAATAATATCTCACGACAATGGAGACACAGCACCAGCACCATGTCGAATGTCGTGATCTTAATTTCGGTAAGGTTACGGAACTCCGGCGCAACTCGGAACAATAGCGAGTCCGGCACAACGCACCGTCCGTCTGGGCCTCGATTCTGCTTAATAGAACGTACTTAATTAAGTATCATGTCTCAATGGTGCTTTTTTCAAAGAAGAACTTTGTCAAATAGCTATACTATTGAAACACAATTGAATCACTCATCATCATCATCGTCAACCTATCATCGTCCACTGCTGGACATAACCTCTCCACGTGCACGCCACTGGGCACAATCTGCGGCTACTTTCATCCAGCTTTTGCCAGCCACTTCGCGAAGATCGTCGCTCCACCTTGTCTGAGGGCGTCCCACACTACGTTTGCCGATACGCGGTCTCCACTCAAGAACTCGTCTGCCCCAGTGGCCATCGGTTCTACGGATAATATGGCTGGCCCACTGCCACTTCAGCTTGCTAATCCGGAGGGCTAAGTCAATCACCTTAGTTCTCTGTCGGATCATCTCGTTCTGGACCCGATCTCTAAGAGAAACTCCGAGCATAGCCCTTTTCATAGCTCGCGCGACTTTAATTTTGTGAACCAACCCTAGAGTGAGTGTCCATGTTTCGGCTCCGTATGTTATGACAGGCAGGAAGCACTGGTTGCAGACTTTCGTCTTTAGACTCTGTGGAATAGGCGACGCAAAGGCTCAATGAAATTTCCCATAGGCTGCCCAGCCCAGCTGTATCCTTCTGTTGGCCTATTCTCGATGTTTGATTGAGACACTATTGTTACGTTAACATTAGCAGAATCGAGGCCGATTGATTAATACAATGTGACCTCAAAGTGTAAGTTAATTTGATTTAGTATTTCCTTATCAGCCTTCTAATCGACAGTGGCGCACAAGCTCAATACCATAATTTGTCATAGGCAGATAAAAATTAAACATAATTATGGTGCTATATCAATGTACAAGGGTTAGAATTTTATTATAATTGCTGTTGTATTTACTCTTGATTGATTGATACCTTACGTTTAACGCCCGCGAGCTAAAAATATTCATATTTGACTTTAATTAAGATAATTATAATTTTTTATATGGGTCTAAAGTTCTAGTTAATAGTATTAGACCGAAAATAAATTTAATAACGTTTACATACGTTTAAAATTAATAACGTTTACATACTTTAACAAAAGATATAATTCTCATATTAGGAAAATTTTCCCACGCTTTGATTATTATATTAATTATTCAAATAGCCGGATTCTCATAGAATTAGTCTACAGGTAATAATAGGTGGACGCAATGCCTCGAGGCTTATTCTGTACCATTTAAGGGTCAAGCTTTGACATTTGTAAATATCGTGTTCACCTGTTTTTATCAAGTTGCGTTCGATTCTATTGTTGCAGTCATTCTAAACTAAACCTACGATTGTTTCAACAATCAAATAAAACAAATGCAAGTATAGGTAATTGTTAAAACTAAACAGTTTTACGTAAACACATACTCGTTGAACCATCACACGTCATAAATCTAAGCTATCGCTTTCCCTTTCCAGTTCAGTTTCATTGACGCATTCCTCAAGACATTCGAAAGCGCACGCTGACCGTGCGCTTTCGCTTTCCTTTTGCGCTTTCAGCAGAGGCATGCCTCAGTAGATGCAATAGAGCATGTAATAGCGCATGCCCTATCTTATAATAAAAACGTCAAATTTGTATGGCAGAAAGTTGAACGTGAAAGCGCACGGTTTGGAGGTAATCAATATTGCATGCGTTTGACACAAGTTGACTAGAAAGTCGAAAGGGGAGGAGCACGTTTTAGGGGCAATATTGCATGCGTTTGACACAAGTTGACTAGAAAGTCGAAAGGGGAGGCGCACGTTTTAGGGGCAATATTGCATGCGTTTGACACAAGTTGAAAGGGGAGGCGCACGGTTTAGGGGCAATATTGCATGCGTTTGACAAAAAGTTGACTAGAAAGTCGAAAGGGGAGGTGCACGTTTTAGGGGCAATATTGCATGCGTTTGACACAAGTTGAAAGGGGAGGCGCACGGTTTAGGGGCAATATTGCATGCGTTTGACACAAGTTGACTAGAAAGTTGAAAGGGGAGGCGCACGGCTTAGGGGCAATATTGCATGCGTTTGACACAAGTTGAAAGGGGAGGCGCACGGTTTAGAGGCAATATTGCATGCGTTTGATACAAGTTGACTAGAAAGTTGAAAGGGGAGGCGCACGGCTAAGGGGCAATATTGCATGCGTTTGACACAAGTTGACTAGAAAGTTGAAAGGGGAGGCGCACGGCTTAGGGGCAATATTGCATGCGATTGACGCAAGTTGAAGTGACTCGCTGAAGTCAGACCAATAAGATGTTACATAAGATTTATAAACGGGCACGGGCAGCAGAGTTTTCTGGTGAAAATATAACACTGCAATATCAAACACACCTGTCAGATTATGGCGTTGGGAGAGACCAGCGTCCTGCAGTCGATTTAATTGGGCTGTTATGATTAGTGCTATTGCCACATTTTCAAGACTGAAAAGGCTATAGAATAGACAGGTTGTTACTATTTGGTCTAACATAACATCTTACAACTTGCAATTGAATCATTAGACAAGTAGTTCTCAAAATAAGTAAGTAGCTAAGATTTAATTAAAACAAAATGAATGATTCTGGTATGACATAGATCTATAGCTTAGGGATTTCACACACTAATTGCAGAACAGAGAATCTACAAGACGATACTTATTAGATTACTTGCAGAGGTATAAACAAAAGTTAGACTCTTCGTTGTTCGTTTGTTACTCAGGCTTGTTAAAAAAGTTTTTTTTAAAGGTATTAAAAGTCGATGAATGAGTACAACAATATGAATAACTGAATTCACCAATCAGATCGCATCACACCTTTTAGCATTACAGTAATAATTAAGTTGATGATTTAGCAAAACTTCCTTTTTCCTTTGCATTTATAAAAATATTTTTAATACTAATTGACATAAAAATTAGGAAAATGAAACTGGTATAAAAACCTTTTAACGTGAATGATTGGACCAAACAGATATACTCGGAACAGCAATAATTATACAAGCAGAGTAAATAAGTCATATATTTGTGATTGACTAAAAGTTGCTTCGCATTCCGTGTGTGATCCTCCTTAAGATTTTATTAGGAAATAAATGATGTCTATAAATTGCTACCATTACAGCTCAGATAAGGTGTTGATTGCGAACTGTTGTATAAGAATGTTATGTCACGGTTGATTAATTCTTACAGTAAACATACATTTTTTATTATAACAAACCAAGCTCTAGCCGTATCCGTTACAGTCGATTGATTTAGATAAACTATTAATCTTAGGCTATAAATTACTTTCGTTCGTTAGTATATTCGCATATATAATTATAATGTTTATTATACTCAGATTCGTCCTTGATATTAGTATATTAACACATGTAGTACCGCTTTTGCATGTATCACCACTTAGCACGTTATTTTAAAGTAATAACCTAAAAAACCTGAAAAGAGAAGGTTTTTGACTTAAAATTTACAGATATTTTGACATTTCCGGTCAGAGCCCTCCTCGTCACTACTAGCCGCCAACCACTTCATTCGTTTTTCGTGCTTCGCCACGGACGCACGTATACAGCCTCAATGTGAGACTTCTTTAGAATTATATTTTTACAGTGAAAATTAAATTTTATTTAAAATGCTTCGTGAAGAAAGGAAAAAGTTTTCAAGACTGAAGAGGACAAGAAGAAGAAGAAGTCAAGACGGAGGAATACTATTCAATGCCGTTTACTTGGTTAAACCTGCTTACCTTTATGAATGCGTAACTGCCACACTGGGCTTTTACCATTATTTTAATTATTTGTCTGATGCGAACTTACCATACCGGGTATTTTCTGTCAATTTATTTATTTATCTGATGCGAACTTACCATACTGGGTACTTTCTGTCAGTTTATTTATTTGTCTGATGCGAATTTACCATACTGGGTACTTTCTGTCAGTTTATTTATTTGTCTGATGCGAATTTACCATACAGGGTACTTTCTGTCAAAGCATTGTGTCTAATAAGACATCAACTAAATATCTATTGCACTCGAGATAGTTATACTGGACTATTTCACCGCATAGATAGGTCAGACAACGCAACTGCAACAACTACACCAACTCAAAGTGCCGTTGACGACGCGACATTGTAAAAAGCAGACTACCCTCAAGGTTTGCCACGTTGGAACCGCTGCCGAGCACCAATCGGGTGACTCCGTCGTCCGCTAAATCCACTGCCATCCACCTTCCAGGCAGGCGGCCGCTGTGCTGTAGCTGCAACAGCAGCCCTGATAAGAGCGTTGTTCATCAGGTATGAGTTATGATATCATGATATTCTTGGTGTTGAGTTGAGTTAATCTCAACGGTATAATACGAGTACCATCGGTACTAAGATAAATTTATAGTTTACAAAACTGACAGAGCTCGCTATAAATGCTAAAACTTAAGAACTTAATGGAACCAGATATTGAGTTGTACAGCAACTCGCTCATACTTGATACTTCACACCTTTTATATAAAATAGCTTAGCTGCTGAAATAGCTAGCTGCTGGCATGCTGATAGAAATTTCAATGAAATTAACAGAATCATTACATTTTATTATCTATAAATGCATAAATCATAATTGCAGTTAATGTTTGTTGGTGTACAGTAACATTTGCCTAAACTAGAACACCTTGTATTTCAGGCGGGTAGACCTAACATTTTGAAAAACCTGTTAATCACTACCTAACTATTTAGTATGTTTTTTTTCCTAAGCTTTGCCCTTGTACAAATTATCTCTATTACTTTTCAAATTTAATTTTTGTGAGTGTGTACAAAATAATGTTTCTGAAGAGAATTTTTTTTCTAGCTACAAGTATCACTTATGTTTAAGGTATAGTATTATGTAATCTGTGGTTAAGACAACTTTCCAACTATACACATCTATTTTGTGACAGTAGTTCGCATTTTTTACATTATTACATTATGGCATTAATACGACGTTCGGTTATACCGTACACGGTCAACTCTAGTGTAGCTGAGGTTTTTCGCTTAAACGGCCACCGACAGTTCAGTCGAATATGAATGATGCATTGGCCACAGGCCTGATGTGAACGATATGGATCAACGAAAAAACTGTAAGTAAATCGGGCGCAGTACTCAATAAAACATTTTTATAACTGATTTATATATTTAATTTACTTAAAAACGACAAACAAAAGACGTAGGCAGGTATGCCACATGCTTCATCTTCGACGGCAAACGAACAGCGAGACGCGGCGAGGAAAATCCATCAGCGATTTGTTTCATCAGTCACATCACAGCAGACTCGCAGACGGGCGTTACGGCCCATCCAAACAGTTGCCGATGATGCATTCAAATTAGGATATTGTATTCGTGAGGGTGCGTGTTGGTGTAGCATTTGTCTGTATTCAGCGAATACAGGCAGTAGTCGCCAACTACAGGTGCAAAGGTCGACTCAATAGCTGGCGCCGGTAATCGTCTATGTGTAAGTACTTACCATTTAACCGCGCTACGCAGGGCACCTAGATTATTATTATATATTTTTTTTATATTTTTTATTAGTGTATCTGTTTAATGATTCACTGTTATACCATCTCCAGAGATATATTATAGTCTACCATTAATATGACTAAAATTCTGGCAGTTATAATACATATAAATAATAGTTTTGTTTCATTTTGTTGAAGGTTCAACAGAATGTGATCTATGTTCAAATAAAATAAAATAAATAAAAAATAAAAAACAGGTTGTCATATCAGCCCCCCCTACTATGACTGTCAAAAGCTCAAAAGTAATATCGAAGCGATGTTGTGATTGAGATGGCGCTATACGCGATGTATAGCTCTGTCCCTTTAACAACATTACTTTAAGGTTGTTATAAGAGCTCAGAGTACGGCCCCAGGTTAAGTTAAGAACTGTTTAAAAGTTAACTTAGCTTTTAGAAAAATGTACGTACTAAAAGTACGTAAAAATAATAATAATATCACAATTAAAAAATGCTTATTGTTCTAAAAAAAAAAAAAAAAAAAGCCAGTCTAGAGATCACATCACCTATAAGGTTTTAATACTGATAAGGAAAGTAATAAAGTAAAATACACGATCTAAAAAATCTTAACTTTTGGGCATTGTAGTGCCGATATTTTTATTACAAAACTACCGCCGCCAGCTATGACGTTTTTTAAACAGCATGAATTCCCTGTTATTGAACAATATCTACTATAATGGACTCAGAATTAAAGCTCATCTTTTTATATACAATGTTTTTCTTTTTTAATATACAGCTACCGTCACAACTTTCCATTATATTACAAATGTAATGGCAATTATAGTCTTCACAAGACAAACGTTCATAAAACTACAAAAATCACTTATTTATGACATTTTTTATGAATTGATTAAACTGGTAGATACCGGTATGTGATCGTATTATTTACTTAGTATAATGTCATCGATACTTACACCGAATTAGAGACTACATAATTGTAGACATATTTTCTTTTGTGCCTTTAAACAACGGGGTGGACTAGGGGACACTAGTGGTCACACCAGGATTAAAATTGCAAAATAATTGCAAGTTTTATGCAAATAAATGATTATGATTATGATTATTGTCAATTATCTATAACATGCAGCTCATGATATTTTCATTGCAATTTTTCTTATGGTATTCAGTGTGGGGTGTTGAGTATTCTAGATTTATTTTGATGCTAAATAAAAATTATTCAATTCATTAATTTAAAAAAAACTAATCACTAGTTTTTTTTTGTTTTTTCCAGATTGAGATTGAGTAAATTCGAATGAAAGTCGAATTAGGCAGTAGAAATAAAATGTAGTAGATATATATATATATATATTTTTTCTTTCTATTTCTAGTATTTGGATCCCAAAAACATTTATTTTATAATTTGAGATTTTAGCATTCACAATGCTATTTTGGTTTAGTATTGTACAAAGTCTATTCTGACACTAAGCTACCTATTGTTTTAATTATTTTCCACCAGTTTCTTAAGCTAGAGGTGTAACGATTGTGCCATCATGATCGTTACAATCTTAACTTGAGCCTTGGTTTGGTACCTCTTATTCACATATATGGTACTTCTTTGTATCTCTTATTCTAATACAAAATATTAACATCCTATAACTTTCAATTTCAGAGATGGAAATTAATCGCACAAATAAATTGGTTTTAACAACATTATCAAGGTGGTATTATTTTACAGGTATATTATTTATGTTATTATTGAAGCAGCTGTCTGCTAATGCTATCAGGAAGTACAGAGATTGGTAACAGAAACGGTTCGATTATTTAACAATAATATTGACAGAATAAACTATTTTTTTTTTACAGAAGTGTATATCACAAATTATCAGTATTGCATAATATTGCGATCATTATTAAATTGAGCTAATCTCAAGGTTTGGTAAAGAATCAAACTACGTCTTTGCGTAGACTTCATTGTTCAAATACAATGTTTAACTTAGATCACTTAATTATTTTTATTAAATATTTTCCAATTCTCTTCTTTTTTCAACTTTTTTATTTTAAAAGTTTAACTTTGATTATCTTGCCTATTGCACCAAGAATGCAAACAATACAAAAAAAAAAAAATATATACAAGAATGTATTATATTAAATATAATAAACAGTTCATAATCACTTCTTATTTAGAAAGAAATTAAATTCTTATATTATTATGACAAGTAATGTAATTAATAGATTGCTGAAATAAAACATTTAATGATAGTGGAGTAGACTCGTGTCCAACCAATTTTAGCACTCGACGTCACCGGCCTATACCTTTATAGCCCTAACAAAAAGTGATATTATAGATGTTCTAGGTAATACGGCGGGATGGTCAATGACTCCACTATATTCGAAAAATATTAAAACATATTATCATCGATAATAATAAAACTGAGTTTTCCAAACCAACCTTGCATATTTTTTTTTGTACCAACCATCTGTAGGTACTGTTTTTAATAATAATCATGTAAAACGTTCAGAGTTATGTTAAATGGTATTCTTTTCTTTATTAAAAAGACTCTTATGCAAGAAATGATATTGCCATTTTCTTATTATAATGCTTTCAACATCTACATGTGTTAATATACTAATATCAAGGACGAATCTGAGTATAATTAATGATTAAACGAACTTACCTGTAAGTGAAGTTCTATCATAATTATACGAAGGATTCGTCCGAAGATATTAGTATAGAATCCCTCCCTCCCTACTCATTATTGTAAATTACAATAACTATCTACCCATTGAAGAAAATGAGAAAATATCATAGAATTTGGACTTTAAACTAAATGAAGTGGTTGGCGGCTAGTAGTGACGAGGAGGGCTCTGACCGGAAATGTCAAAATATCTGTAAATTTTAAGTCAAAAACCTTCTCTTTTCAGGTTTTTTAGGTTATTACTTTAAAATAACGTGCTAAGTGGTGATACATGCAAAAGCGGTACTACATGTGTTAATATACTAATATCTTCGGACGAATCCTTCGTATAATTATGATAGAACTTCACTTACAGGTAAGTTCGTTTAATCATTAATTATTTCAGCATGGGTACAAATCGTTGGTCTGGATGAACAGGGTATTATCTCAAAAACAGAGATTTTTCAGGAGAGCAATTTTAAAGTTCCCTTCAGGATTATCTTAGCCGCTATTATTATTTGCCTTACATGACCTATATTATTATATTTAAAGCCTATACGTTTGACAATATTTTTTAATACATTTTACTTATTTTCTGTAAAGTAGTTTTGAGAAAATCCTGAAATTATTCAGAGAGGTGTATAGTAATACCCTTTTTGACAAAAAAATTTGTAAAACAAAGTTTTAACTCAAAATTCGTTAAAACTTCAAGCAACAAAGTAGTATCTCGTAATAGTACCATATTCGGTATAATAACCATAAAAACTCAATTAAAAGCTATCGTAAATTGATTAGAAATATATATTTCTAAAATATATTTCCGTTATAATGAGCACAGCACTTTTTAGTTTTAATACCTTGTTCAAGAAACGTTAACGGATTTTCACTGAAGCTTCACGGTGTAAGACTGAATAAGACTGTGTTGGTCAAAGTTTAGGGTCTAAAAGCGCGAAAAAGATGGAGATACTGCCTGCTTTCCATGCCATTTCGCCCCCAATCGTTTTAAGACCTTATTCGTTAGAAAGATCTCGATTTTTTTTATTAGGACTACATAGAAAAGTAAAAATTTGTAATTTTTGATTTAATGTCCGTTTCGAACAAAATTCCACTTGCAATTTTTTTTCTGAATTTGTCTTTACAATAAGCTATGTCTTTTGCTGCTTTAATACGCATTTATAAAACACAATGTCGAATATGCAAATTATACTATACGTGAGAACATTTTTTTTCTTAAGTAACAGACAACAATGACATTAACAAATCTTATATTTATTTTGACTATAGAAAAAAAGAGGTAGGAAATAAACAAATTACATACAAACTTTCACATTAGCAGAATAGCAAAGATTCGTTAAACAACTCTGGTAAATTAGTCAAGCATCATCCACAAATGAACTGGAAAAGTAGGGCCTTATATAAATGCCAACTTATCGCATTAAAAATACTGAGCTCTAAATTTTCTCGTGTTTTCTAGCAAGTATTTTTATCGTTTTTCAGTTAGTTTATTTAACAAAAGGTTTTTCAGTCTAACAAAAAGTGTCAAAAGATAAAATTGATAAAATTTAATGTTCACAGAGGGGTTTCGGACCACCTAAAGCTCGCTTCCTCATATATTTTGATGCTATCATTGCTACCCGCTGCGCACGAGTGCTCACAATACATTGCCGTTTTAGATAAAGTCACTTGTAACCTTTTCATTACGTCCACTGTACATAATGCATTGAAAGTAGGCCCATATTTGTTAACAATTCTGAAATACCTGACAAAACTTATTACTTTTCTGTATGCAACTGACGTTGCAAATGTTTAGGTAAATGAATGATCGTTATACGCAAGTGCAGTCGTAAATTATTGCTACATTAGCTTTTTGTAGAAGTTCCAAATATCATAATATGTAATTTATTTACACATTAAATTAGGTACGGTACATTGAATAAACCATTATATTGTCATAATCACCTTAATTTGATGATTTGAAAATTCCGATTTTATTTGCTTCTTGTAAATGTCAAATATTACAAAACAATTTAATGGACACTAAAGTAATTTACAAATCTTTACAGTTAAATCTTCACTTTACAGAGCTTTAAAAAATGTGTTGAATTATATTATTTAATAAAACGTGAATACGTTTTTTTTGTTTCAACCCGTATAATCCTAGTGTATAGTGTTAAAGTTTAAACTTTTAAAAGTTTAACCCAATCATAATAGGATTATATCCTTACTTACGTATTTTAATTTCTAAAAATAGCCGTAAGTGCTACCACAAAAACATTATAAAGATGTCGACGATAAAACAGAATTATGTATTATAATGAAATATTAAAATGTGATGTGGGAATTCAGTGCTATTATAGCATTTAATATAATATTTTTCTTAGAATTTTTGGTTTTCTGACGCTATGTAATAATTTAGCAGCTTATCTTTTATATAATTAATTATTTAAGTATTTTATAATGTAAATTTGGCATTGCATTAGTATTAGTAACAATTCAGCAGTAACCGATTACAGTATCTTGTTTAAAAAAAAAAAGGTTTTTGAGAAGTAATTTATCACTAGTTTCAATCGCTCAATTCTCTAATGCAGTCTACATGGTTTCGCAATTCCAAATAATCTTTCGTATTTTGACCGTTTTTAATATTTTAATCTAGTTTATTTCTATCAATAATATTACAATATTATATCTATCACTATGCATCATATTGGCAAAAGTGGTCAGAATTTTCTCCGTATGAACAGTGGTATTTTATGTAAAGTTTTAATACTTTTTGTTTCAAAGTTTCACTTTTCACCGTCTATATCCGTGTATTCTGAATGCTGTAACTACCGCACTAATTAAAAACTTTTTAGTTAGACAAAGACTTATTGTTTTGTTGCTCTCAGCCTCTTACATTAAACTTAATCATAATAATGATTCTAGACTAGTTTGATACGTTATCACTTTCGTAAAACTAAATGTTTCATTTTTAGTGTAATTAAGCATATTATGTCAGCATAAATTATTACTTCTACAGGTCTTATTTTGTAATTTGCGATTCTTAATAACTTGAATACAAAATAAACTTATGAAAGATAAAAAAAAATACATTCGTCCATTTGTTTCGAATTGATTAAGTAATTTCTTGAATAGTCGTAATTGACCTTAAGAATATGTTTTAAAATTGTAACTTAGTATTTAAGTGAGCTGCTGTGTACTGTCCCTAATAAAGTAAAATAAATAATAAAAAAAAACAAAAGATTCGGGATCTTTAATCAATCGAAGTTATTGGATTCGAAATGAAACATTACTTATTTAATTGAGTAACGGCCAAATACTCAAACGAACCTTATAGTTAAGGCCACCTTAAATTAAGAAAAGTTGTCAGATTTGACAGAAACTCTATGAAACTGACAGCTTCCTTGAGGAGACCTTAACTTAAGATTTCAACTAAGAAGCCTTTGAGTATTCGGCCATTAGAATGTTACTTACTTTAAGAACTGTCACAAACTTAAAAAAAAAAATAGTATAAGGAGGTAGATACATAACTATAGTAACCCACAGCTATTGAAGATGTTAAGAGAGTTACTGCGCTATACTAGCGCCGCCAATGAAAAAAATCCTAGTGCTTAAATAAAGACGAAATTGTGAATTGTTTTCTTCTAGTGTACTCCAAAAAAGCTTTGTTGTACTTTTTATCGTTAAAACAATATTTTAGAACCTGTCGTTTAGTTGTCGTTTAGTTTTCGTTTAGTTTATTGCTAAAAGTGGCCACCTTTAGCAATAAAACTCCATTAAACTAAACGACAGACTAGAAAATATTTTTTAAGCGATAGAAAGTACAACAAAGCTTTTTCGGAGTACACTAGAAGAACACAATTCACAATTTCGTCTTTGTAGCACTACGATTTTTTTTCCATTGGCGGCGCTAGTATAGCGCATAAAGCCTCTTAATGTTTAATCACCCCGAATCTAACGAGCTAACCTAAAGCTACAAACAAGAGTTGCAAATAATAATATTCCAATCACTTTCGTGTAGCCAAAGATTTATCTCCTCGCTGGCGAATGTAACAGGTTCCTTATTACCATAAGGTATGCCCACTGACCTTCGATAGGTGGTCAGTCACGAGTGTCCAACAGCAGCTGGGCCGTCCTTGTAAGCAATTCTAGATTCTCAAGGCACCTATTTTACATCTCGATTTCTTTGGTAGGCACCTAAGTTTTACAACCTCTGTAGTCTAGTGGTTCGCCCACCCGTTTAAGACGCAGTGGTCCCGGGTTCGATTCCACGGGGGTACAATTAGTACTCGGTTTGGTTGGTGTTAGGGCTAGCTTATTTCAAGTTCGCCTGGCTAGCTACTACCATCTTACCTAAGTCTGACGCCATAACAACAATTTAAAAATTGTTGTGTTTTGGCAGTTAGAGGTAAGATAGCCAGTTCCTCATTGATGAGTATTCCGGGTGTAGTGCGCTTCCACCTTCGGGACAAGCACTAACCCGATAAGCGAGCAGCGAGTGGGGTGATCGCCGGTATGGTATGCGTGAGCTCTTCAACACGTCCTCGGCATACAAGAACAATAAAGGGTTGGGGCGAAACACGTGTAGAGTAGCCTAATTGGTGAAGGTGCAAGGTGTGTTGCTGTCTTGCTAAATGCAGGTATTGTGCACTTATATTTTGTAGTGTGCATGTGCATATTTTTGCGGGCGGGCGAGCGGTGCATCTTGCATTTTTTGTTTGCGGAAGTAAGCTACATATTTTTTTTTTTTTCAAAAAAACAATAAAAGGTATGTGCTTATATCGAATGGAAATAGAAATAAAGAAATGAGGGCTGAGTGTCAGTTATCTAATGTCCATGTGTTACTATCGCGTTTGAGTTCAGACCACACGAATATAAAGCGAACGCTGTAGTCACCTTTACACATTTATAAACCTGCACTCAGGTTTCTGAGGCCCAATCCTACTACCATCTGTTACCTGAACCGAAATGCAGTCGAAGCAAAATGTTACATTTGCCATTTTTTTTTAATAATAAAGAAGTTGTAACACCTACCGTGAAAAGAAGCTGAAAATTAGAGCACTTGTAAACAAACTTATTATTTCAACAGGCAAAAAGAGGACATGTAAGAATTCGACAGCTGTCTATCATAAATCAATATAATAACTAGCTGCAGGTAACTGTTTCATATATAAAAAGTTGCAATAAAACAATACTTAAGCTCGAAACCAGTAATTTAAGTCTTGAAATATAATGATCTAGTTCTAAAATTTACTGTGAAATATTTAATTATTATATACGTGTGTATTTATTGAGCTAAGAATTATATAATACTGAATCTTTCATCGGGATTGGCGAAACATCGTAATATGGCGTACTAAATAATAGCTTATTTTTAAAATGAAATTATTTTACAACTAATTTTCTGTTAAGAATAAGAAAACGTAAAAAAATACAGTCACGCGAGGCATCGCCTCTGTAGTATATTTGTTAATTTTTTGGGTTCCGTACCAAAATGGTAAAAAGGAACCCTTATCAAAGGACTCAGTCTGTATGTCTGTCTGTCTGTCACAGCTGGATATCTCGAGAACTACTAATGGTATCAACTTGAAATTTGAAATAGTTTAAGATGACGTTTGCCCAACTATTTTGCAAATAAGAAAGAAATAAAAAAAACAAACAAAAAATTTATTACTTCCTCTACCAGTCAACAGATGGCCCTGACCTAAGAAAAATTAAATTAGTTCCATTATCAGTCAAGAGATGGCGCTGGCCTAAGAAAAAAAATAGTTCCACTATCGGCCAAGAGATGGTGCTGACCTAATACTGCAATAATAGTTTTATTATTCTACAGTGTATTTATTATGATCCGACTCGCTCTTGACCGGTTTTTATATAAAAAGTTACTTTACCGTTTCTACAGTTACAAAAAAACTGCGCTCCCTCTCTACCCAGACAATTTTAAGTCAATAGCAATTTATAGGTTATGTAAATATTATAGGTCAAGTTAGGCATATTTAATTCATAAAGCTTATACCTATAACAACACTAAACACTTGACAAAAAACTACGCAGAAAATTAAAACATGTAAGTAACTGTTTTTGATACTCCCCTATATGACTTAAACGTCTTAGAAAGAACCATTAAAGGTGTGATTTACCTTGAGATCTTACACAATAATTTTTACTAAGAACGCAGTTTACAACACCCACCACGATTATCACCAATTAGAAAAAAGGTAATAGTTTTATTACACTACTAACTGCTTTAAAGACATAATGACAAATTGACCTACCGAATTAGTGACCCTGGCTATAAAACACCATAGCTATAAAGGAAATTAAAAGGTTTATACGCCCCAAAAGCCACTCCCAAAATAATTATAATAGATTGAGTGCAACTGGCGTGAGTAAAAATGATCAGATTTTATTGAGACTTTGACCATGAAATTGACCCACTGTGCAATTGAAAACTTTAAATCATTCCTGCCACTATGTGATTCATGACTTTAGTTAGCGTCATTAAGACATAATTATAAGTGTGTTGGTTACAATGACTTTAATAGCTCCATTTCACAAGATTGTTGATGGAGTTTTGTTAGAGGGACGGATATTTTTTGTTAATAAAATTTCTTTTATATCGTTACATATTTTATTGGTTCGTATTTTTTTGTTGTTGTGTCACTTACGGTTGGAATACGATGGGCTATCATTTTCTAAAAAATTTAATAAAAAAACTGAAATGTAAGTAAATAATAGGTAAAATCCAAATTCTCTGCGAAGTTAACTTGGGCTGATTAGGCTCTCAAAAGACAAGCAACTAATTTTACTATTATGTGGAATAAAGTTTTTAAAATTATTCCTATGTTTTATGAATGGGAAAAGAATGTTATTAAATTAAATACTTTACTTCTAAAAGTTTCAAAAACAACAATCTAGTAACCGACTGACAGTCCTAGCCAACTTTATTGCCTAGCAACATCATATTTTGTATGACTTTCAAGGATACATTTAAAGTATTTTTTGCATACCAATTCGTTCATGCTTCCACCAGAAAATGTTTGAATTTAAATTTTGTAACTTTTCGCAAGCCCGTGACCAAACACAATATTTACAGTTTCACGCCCGTCGCGGGCGCATATCGCAAAATTTCATCAAGCAAAAATTATCACTGTCGCATACTTTCGTTACGAAGTATATCAAGGCCGAAATAATAAGCGGAATCGAGTAAAATGTTGAGCGGTTACATAAGTGTGAAAGCTGCGTGTGAGTTTGGGGCGATCCGGCTGACAACGCAACGGAATTTGTGGAATAAAATTGTTTTAATTTGTCGAGCGGGTGCACTGTGGTTTCGTCGGTGCGTTAAGCGGTAACGATCAATTGCGATTGTCAATTTTAACGTCAATGCAATTATTGGAGGAATTGACAATCGCTTCAAAACGATCAATTTTCACATCAATGAGCGTCATCACATCAATTACATAAAAATTGATAATCGCAAATGATCGTCACCGGAGCGCTTTACATGCTTTGATTAGTAAAAGAGAAAAATTAAATACCTTCCTCTCTTCGCAGTCGGGTAAAAAGTTACTTATGCTTTAAGAAAAGAGATGTTTATCAGACGATATGTTTTTTTTTCTTGAAAGTTTTTTTTCTTTTTTTATCCACAACAATTTGATCTGAGATTTGCATTTTCCTGCCTGTAACAGATACATTGTGTCAAAAACTATACTCATGGGCAAAAATGTGGAATCTCTACCTACAGTTTTTTTAACCTATTTTCATATAGAATCAATTTAAGTAATTGGTATCATTTTAAAGTTGTTTTTTATAATGATACCAATTTCATGATTAAACCCCAATTGATTTTTTTGCTGAAAATAAGTAAAAAAAATAGGGGTGATTCATTATTTTAGCCCGTAAGTGTAGATCTGCTAAAACCAGTTCTTCAAACCATTTCATTCTATTTGCAGAAAAAAAACTTCCGCACGTGATTTTGGGAGGTAACATTAACATTAACATTCTTTTTTATATTACCTTTATACTTCTGCATTTCCGTATCGAATAGTATCTTAAAGTGTTATAATTTTAATTGTAATTGTTTTAATTTCTTCCTACATTGATTCCAAAACGCGAACAAAGGAGAACATACATTTCTACATCAAGTTTCAATAGCCCAAACTAAGCACCACTGTGACCTTTATGATCGAAAAAACGCAGTAAAGTTCATAAGTCAATAATTCGGTCGCATTGTCTATAATGATATCAGCGCACATGAACTTAATCGAGTTATTCAATCGATTGTCGGCTCGCACAAAGGATTTAATCATAGGCTTGTGCTAGGGTTGCCAACTTTACTGATAAAAGGACTAATACCTACTGTTTTTACTGCATCATACTTTTTACTGGTTCTCGAAATAAATAAATTTTCTTTTTAGGGTTCCGTAGCCAAAATGGCAAAAAATGGAACCCTTAAAGATTCGTCATGTCTGTCTGTCCGTCCGTTCGTATGTCACAGCCATTTTATATGGCTCCCCATACATGGAACTGAAACTGAAAAAAAAAATCTTCATACCAATACGTGCGGGGTGTTTATAGATAGGTCTTCAAAGTTCCTAAGACAATTTTTTCTCAAAGTCAACCGTTTGAAAGAGAAACACTGCCAAAGTGGTAAAATGTGTGTCCCACCCCTCTTACTTTTGAAATAGGTGAGTGAAAAATAAAAAAAAAATATATGCTATAGATCTTAATAAAAACTTTCACTGAAAATTGGTTTGAACGAGATATAGTAATTAGTTTTCGATATATATTATATTTTCCAAAACCGCAAATATAACTTTGTCATTCATACCAACACTGTAAAAAACAAAGTTATTTTTACAGACAAAAAATGATAGTGTTATTAAATATGGTATGGTATGTAAAGTAACTACGGAACCCTACGGCGCGTGGCCCGACAGGCATTTGGCCGGTTTTTTTTTCTTTCTTTACTGTTGAATAAAAATATTGCTGCGTGAGTGTGCTGGGCAATAAAAAAAATATATATCTAGGTACTGTTCATTTTGCCATAGTACTGTTTATTTTTCTCTGACCTTCATTATAGAGTACGCGCTAAAAAAAACCTGCGGAAGTTTGATATACGATGTCTAAATTGCTAATGAAATAAAACTCTTTTATCCAACGACAAACGATATCAGCGCCACTTCTACGGCACTTCTTTGGTGGCACGGACTCTACTTCTTGTACAGGAAGTTGGCAACCCTAAATGGTGCCCTTGAAGTCGAATCGATTAATTAAAAAAAATACTAACTTTTACTTTGCGGTCGCGTTGTTTATGGTTAATTTTTTGTCGAATATATTTCGTTATTATTTGATTGAAAAATATAAAGTCATTTTTTTTGGTCATGAGATTAAAAAAAACATTTAACGGAGCAAATATGAATATTTAAAGGATGTTGAAAAATTCACAAAAATATGTGAATGCGTGAAGGCATTTGTTTTGAAGTTCAAAAATGTAGCTATGATTAAACAGGGTTGATATGAGGGTTAAAATTTTGTATGGCAAAATAAAAGATGAAGGGGAACAGGTCGGGAACGAGATATGTATATCCTACTAATATTAAGTAAAAGTGTGAAAGTTTGGAAGTTTGTTACTGAATCACTCAAAAACGGCTGGATGGATTTCGAATGGCACATAGATAGTTTTACTTTAAATCCCGGTCGAAGGTTCCTTAGGAATATTCCTAAAGACTACGCGGAAGAAGTCGCGGACGAAAGCTAGTGTTTTATAAATTTGTTTGATAGATTCTGATATTGCCAAATCATAAACAGTTGTATAAAATTATTAATGAATGAAATCAAGTATGACGGAAACGTCGCTCGTGACATATCTGATTAAGTCAACTTAGTAGAAAATATTTTGCATTAAGTAGGCAATTTAGCAATTGGTGGTAATTTCATACGATTTAAATAACTATAGCGGTAGTGATAAATTTCTTCTGGACTGTAATGATCCTATTTGAGATAACCGTGTATGAAGCTACTAATGGCTATAAGGCTATCGTAATACTAATGTGTATGGGAGCTTGTTGTAATGGTTTGATTTCATAACTGGGTGAGGAAATTTAGTTAATTGAAAACAAGTAGAAAACTATTGTGAAGATGGAATCAGAAATGGGTGAAGAAAGACTCGTAGAAAGACTTGAAGTGGTAATAAATTCACTTTTCTAAAACTAACGGTTGAATTATCATTACACTAAGTAGGCACTTGTTTAAACTACTTAACTAATTTGACTGCCAAATTATAATAGCAAGTACGACTGCCGTACAATATCGCTTCCTTTATTATAAAAAAGCACCGTTAAAAATAACCCAAAAGCTTACCATTTTGGAAATTGTTTAATGATAGATAAGCTATATTAATTTGAATTTTAAATCTATAGGTCTATCAACAGTTTTAACGTGTCTCTAGCTCAGGGTTTTTCAAAGTAGGGAGCGCGACTTTCTAAGGGGGGCGCGGGTCACCTTTGTCATTATTTTGGGTCAAATACTTCGATCAGTACCCTTAGCGCGAACAGCTATCGAGAAAAATAACTCGCGTAAAATCATTCGATAGATAAATTTTGTATTGGAAATTTGTACAACGCCATCTATCGCCGATAAGCGAAATGAAATTTTCCATAGAGAATTGTCTATCGAGTAATTTTACGTGCGTTTTTTTTCTCGATAGCTGTTCGTGCTAAGGGTACAGATATTTTATTTTCTAACCAGAGGCGCGGAAATTAGGCGCGTTCCAAATAAAATAGGGAATCCCTCCTCTAGCTACCTATAGATACTCTTAGATAGTCCCCGGCCTTAAATGAGTATGTAAATGAGCCGTGATACTCGCGTTGGTTCACATCTCCATGACGAATGTAACTAAATCCGAGTCGAACTAATGTCTATCTAATAGGCATGTTGAAACATCGACGCACTCCAATGCGCCTGCGCTACCGCGAATTCGAAATTATGCGATACATAATACTGCAGAATATGTTTATAGATCGAAATTAATACATTTTGCGCCTTAGGCTATATAAATGAGACAGTCGAAATGTTAATAATTTGCACCTGTATAGGTATTTATGATAATGATTAAGTTAGATGTATAGAGTTCACAGCAGTTCAAAATAAGTATTTCTGAAAGTGAAAGTGAAAGTGAAATAAGCTTTATTCAAATAAACTTAATTGTTAAGTACTTTTGAATCGTCTATATTTTCCTACCACCCGTTCCAGACTTTTTTAGCTGACAAGAAGAACGGGCGCAAGAAACTTATCAGCTGTAACAGCCATAAGTAACGATATTTACAAACTTAAATATATCGTTACCAGGGTAACATAATTACAAAAGGGTGACAGAATTATTGGCAACAACATAGACTTATTATATTACTTCAATAAAGTACTTATATTAGCAAGTTATGTGTTACCTACATCATTTCCACGCATTTTGATCTTTAAGATAATCGTCAACTTTATAATAACCTTTATCCATGAGCGTTTTTTTACTGACAGGTTTGATTTGGATAATTTGATACATTATACATAATTTAGGCTACATTTGTATATTCACATCGTATCGGAAATAGCACTTATTGGAATTTCGTTCCTTTGGGTACAGAACCCTAAAAATGACGAATTTCTTTGAACTACTGAATATGAAATCAAAAAATTGTTAAAAAATACAAAAACCCGACTTCAAAAAACCTACCTCTAAAAAGCAAGAAATAATAATAATATTCAAATCACTTGATACGCATTATCATTGTAATAATAAAAACACGTATTGAAGTCGGGTGGGGCTTTTCGAATAATACTCCAGCCCCACCCGACTTCAATAGACGTGTTATTACAATGATAATGCGTAACTAGTGGTTTGAATATTATTTCTTGCTTTTTAGAGGTAGGTATTTTGAAGTCGGTTTTTTGTTTTATTAAACAATTTCTTTATTTTTTTATTTTTAGTGTAGGTACCTTCTGTATTATGTGTCTATTATGTGTCTGTGTCTATCATCGAGGTAGTTCACACAAAATCATACTATTTTCGTGCTTTTTTCAACATTACTTGTAAAGCACTGAACCGATTTCCAAATTTTAAAAATAGGACCAACTTAGGAGTTACCTAATGTAATAATAACGTTTGAACCATTTCAATCGGTCCAGCCGTCTTTGAGTAATCGGTGGACAATGGACATACACAAAAAAAAACAAATATACAGACGAGCAGAGAACCTCCTCCTTTTTTGGAAGTCGGTTAAAAGAAAGAGACACTGCTCTTTATGTAATCATGCACTAGTTTTGAGGTAATAAAATTACTACTTTACATTTGTATTTTAACATCGGTTTTAACTTTTAATGCTTCGGTAATAAAAATACTAAGCATTTAGCAAGCAGAAAGAAAGTAATTAAAATTCTTACGCAATTTAAATGTAAATGCCATGATTATTAAAAGTTTTTCCGTGTCTTCTTAGATTTTAAAGATTCTGATATGAACGGTAAATTTTATGCCAAGTGAGTTCGTCCGGTGTGTAACAATACTGATAACTATCTAGATCTAGACAGTATAATTTTAAGTAAAAACTGACAACGACTGTAGGTAGTTAAAGAACTACCTACAGTCGTTGTTAAAGACTTACAATTGTTAGTTAAAGACTTAGTGGCGTGAGCGCCGATAAGAAAATCAAATAACTACATAATAATAATGTTATAAATGCGAAGTTAAAACTCTATCTAAAGGAAACAAACATATTTGTTTGTTAAAAACATGTTTGTTTCTTAAAACATGTTTGTTTGTAAAATAAATAATACTAGTAACTAGTAGTTACTACAACATTAAAAAAAGCTAATAAAGAATTGCTAACCTTGAAATACATACTTTCAGTTTACTTATTGCTATCAGGGAATCGAATCTGCGACCTTCCGCAAACCACCTATAACAATAACGAGATCATATTTACGAAATCCTCTTTAATTTTTTGTGAATTGGAGACATTTTCTATTATAATGGAGTGAATTGTTTGATCCGTTGGGAAAGTGTCCGGCTGACAAGGCCGCCTTGAGGTCACCTTGAGGTCACCCGGATGTTTGTTAATATGCGCACATTAAAAATATTTTATTAATAAAGATAAATATTATGAATCCGCTTTCAGTACCAACACATTTTTTAAGCAAAGTGAGTAGCAAAATGTAAAATAGATTTTTTAAAATATAGGTATCACTAAACTGATTAGATATTTATTTTTTATTTTTAACTGTGTGAAGCCCACTGGGCAAATACTTCCCCTAAAGATCTCCAAGACGGACGGTCCTGAGCTCCACGTCCAGCGGCTTCCCGCGACTTTTATCAGATCGTCTTATCACTTTGTAGAAGTGCTACCCATGAAGCGCCCGGAGTGCGATCGCTATTACAGAACTTTTCAGCCCTTACCAACATCGGTTCTTTTTGCTATGTAATTTCAGCTGAGCTTGCTAACATGTCACCATTGTCACCCCCCTTTTTTTAATCGAAGAAAATGTATTTACACATCCCCCCGCAGGTGAGCAGGGGTTCGTATGTGGAGCTCGCCAGGAGGAGACAGCAACATTCAACGTTTTGGCTCCCTCCACGACCGCCTCCCGTGATCTCACCCAGCCGAGTGGTTCGGTGGGATCTCGGGAGAAGGGAATACCCACTAAAAACATGTCACCCCTATGAAATACGCTTAACCTATAACCTTACATGGGAGATTACTCACATTTATTTCTAAAGAGATTATGGGCTGAAAAGAATTATATAAATAATTTTGAAGTTAACAAAAACAACAGCGCAACTCAACAAAAATCGAAATCAAAATTTTAATTAGAAGTTTACAACAACAAAGATAATGGCAGTCGAATTGCAACCCATCTCTTAATTATATAGATACTTTCAGTATTGCAGGATACGCCAGTTGCACCGATTTCAACGTTCTTCCTTCAAGGCCTGAGGAACAGGGCGTGGTATTTCCCATTTTCCACGCGATATTACACCGCTTGGGGAATGTAGTCAAGCAATGACGTCAATGGAAATAAATTTTGTACGCTCAAAGAAATTATGTGTTACGACTCTTGTTAAGAAAAACAAAAGTGATATCTGAAACATTGGGGCTGAAAAGACCAGAAATTCAAATTTCCCAACTACTAACAATTCCAAATTTAAAATTCCTTAAAATGCGTATAGATAAAATGTGAAATTGAGTTTGGTAACTATTGTTCCGGTCATTGAAAAAATTAACTGATAATTTACAACACTGTTAAATAAACACAATTAGCTACAAAAATAATAATAAAAAACTGTGTTTCAGTGCATATACGGTAAGAAACCTAACCTATTAAAAAGCACAAAGAAAACAATGCTCACTTAAATATTTTATAACCTTTTGTTAACTATCTATATCCGCCATGTCTTACCAATCAAAATTAATTTCGACCCTGACTAAACCAGCCTATAATTTTGTTCAAAAATTTCTGTATCACCATTCTTCCGTAACCAGTAACGCATGATTACGTTTTGGGCACATATCGATCACAATCACAATGCATGACACTATAATTAGTTAACAACTACTATTGACACCGCTGTGTGATCAAACATTGTTAGTAATCCACGGATAAGCAATATTGTCGACAGTTCATTAATTTGGTAAACGGATACGGTAGTGTGGTTTTGAAAGTTTTTAATTAAGCTTTGATTTAAGGCTATGTCATTGCGCAATTAGTTTTATCAATGATTTTTGGGTGTAGATGTTGATGACCTTTACAACTAATTACCATAGTGGAGGATTGTAAAGCAGCATTTGTTAGAGTTGAGAGTACTCAAGTATACTTATAAGCTTACCTATCAGCCAAGTGCGTATTTCTAAAACAATGACAACACTGAGAAAATACCAATTTTGATAATTAAGCAAGCTCACAAATATAGAGTAATAAATCAAAAGCAAATACAAAATTATCCAAACCCCTAATCTTAGTAAAAATATCGGTATGCTATCAAAGCGAACTGCAGAAATGCAACTGCAATCAAATTAGCTATCTTGTGTTTGCAAATATTGCAAAATGCAATTAGTGCCAATAAAAATAATTGCAGAGGCAACGTGGTTTCTGATAACTGCGTGTCATTGGAACTTATTATCTTGATGTAGATATGTAAATGTTATGACATTATTGTAACGAGCTATTTAATCCTATACCTTTGCCTCGTGGCGTGAATGTTTGAATAGAATAAATCTAAAATAACTCTTTACATTGTAGGTTTAAAGTCAGATTAGAAGGTAATTGAATTGCAGACATCGTTATCTGTTAGGAACTTGTCAACTTACCTAAATTTTGCTCATTTTAAATTCGCGTTTAATGACCAAACTTAAAGTCATTGCGCAGTAGCAGACATACCTAACTCTTTTGTCATAGTAATACTTATTGCTTTTTGCTTATTGCATCTCCTTTCTGGGTATGCGCGTAATTTAGATCAAGCGTTTTCGTAAAATTGCCGACGTCTGTCATAATCATAACATGCACTTTTCTCACGAAGTGACAACATATATTTACGTTTATTTGCACACCGGCTATGCATTGTGTGTTAATCCACATGTGGTGATGGTATCTTAGAATTCGACGTATGTTTCGTATTCGTACCATGCATCATTGTATTCAAATCACCGAGCACCTCCCGATGTTATAACACTCATATTTGAATAAGTATGAATGATTGATTTGAGATTAAATGTATTTAAAAAGCCGACTACTTTTATTGGTTTCCAATCACGTTTATTGCTTAGTTTTTGAACAGTTATAATAAAACTTTTACGTACCTTTGGTAAAGACTTCGTGATCTTATATTTATTATTTAATTTTACCCATATTTTTAAAACTTTTGCATATCAATTTTATTACCTTATTAGAGCATTTTTCCACTTTTTATTTTTAAAGGACAATACCCACTAAATATGGTATTAATTAATTTATTGGTATGGATGTAAATCCTGTACTTTTAAAAAAAAAAATTGTTTTGTTTAAATTCAGCGTCCACTGTGCTATTTATTACGTAATAAAGTCCATGCAATGTATATTCATAATGACATAACACCATTTTATAACATTTTAATTTAATTATCATTGAATTTATGCAGTTATGTTCACGATATAACTTTCAGTAGGCTCTAAATTATTCCGCTAAGTGAACACTAATTAAAATATTAGAATCAAACAGTTACGCTTTAATTTAGTTAATTGCTTCTGAAGTCACTCAAAATCTACTTATTTTATTGTTTGAAACCTAATTCTGAATTCATGAAATCTTTATTATGAAAACAAATGCTAATTTCGGAAACTATAACTCGAAAATCTTTCACAAGAGTTAGTTAATAAATATGTGACCTAGGTAGTCACAACGCGTGATATATATGCTTCTTGGTTAAATAAAAAAAACTCAACAAAGGCTTTTTAGTATCTATATAACTGAGGTGTTAATAAATAAAAAAAAATGATTTTCCTTCAATAGCTTTACTTACTTTAAAAAAAAAATCAAGTCTTGTAAAACGTAAGTTTACCGAACTGGTCCGAACTTCAAATTATTACAAGTAGAGTAGAACATAAACTAACATAAAAAGTCTCTTACGAAGGGGAAAAAAGAAAACTATTTTTAAAAAACGCGTTACGGTCTAATTCGGATTCTTGTTCTATTTTAGTAGTTTTTATTGAAGTGATATTAAGTTAAAGGAAAAGGTTTAATTGTATTATGATAATAAAACGCATAAATAACGCGTTTAATGTTACTAAATAATTTATAACTCTATTAGTAACCATGTGAGGCGACACCTCAAATAATATTTAATTAACTTCCAAAAGTTTTGTCGAAATTGCGGAAACACATAGGAAATGTTGAATTATATTTTTTCAATTATATTAAGTTACATAGGAAATGGTTATTTTATTTTAAAAGCCTATAACTTTAATAGCCGTAAGTAATGTGAAAATTTTTCAGTTGCTATTTTTTGCGCCTTAGACATAAGATTTGTTTAAATGCGCTCGGCTATGGATATTTTTGTGTTCTAGTAATCTCACCCCATAGCCCAGTATTCCAACCCACTATCCTTTCATCCAATAGCCCATTTATTTATTTTTATGTATTCTATTTTATGTACACTCGCAATAGTCTATGTACCTGCCGAGGTCCGCTTTCGTCTGCGCACTTTTGCGTGTAGTGGGGAGCGGATCCTGGCTTGTGCATCACACACTTCACATTATATTAAAACAGTCTCAAAGGGCCTCTACGTGTTGAACCCATTTCCCCACACAAGCCTGGCAAAAGGACCGGGCTTCGTCCCGAGAGTTTCCAGCCAAGATACAATAATAATAATAATAATAAAAACATTTTATTGCACACTAAGACATATTATTTTAACAAAGAAAAACAACAAACAGAAAAAACATACAAAAGGCGACCTTATTGCTAAATAGAAATTTCTTCCAGGCAACCTTGAGTATTAGAGTGAGATAAGAAGAGGACAGCGGAGAGTGGGCGCAAATAACTGATTTTTACTAAAAAATGCTTTTAATTTTGTCATTATTTTGATAACCTTCTTTGAGCAAAGTCAAGCTGATGGTGGTGCAGCAAAGTTGTATGGAATTTAATATTTGGTGAGTTTTAGCCGCAAGCATCCTTTAAAAATCCATTATTGTCGAGTTTTATTTCAAACATTAGTTAGGTGAAATTGTGCATTGTACATCGAGGGGAGAGAGCCCTATCACACAGATGATGTTTTGTACATAATATACTTTTGTACGTACTTTTATAAAAAAACTCGCAAGTAATGTACTTTTATACATTTACTTATACTAAGATACTTACTACTACTTAATATAATTATTTAGTCCTTGTACGGTTTGATACAAATACATTAATTTGATTTGATTATAATATTAGTATTGAATATGAATAGGATACAAAGGACATACCTGAGACAGCAGCGAGGATCGTGATGACAATCGCTGAATTAAGCATCTTGGTAGTTGCTTCCAGAGCTGATTGGTGTATAGGTACTATTGCTGCCTCGTGTCTTCCTTATTTATATGTATTACAATGATAACATTTAGCGACAAGAGATAAAGTGAATGTTTATGACTCAAACATTTGCATACAAATAGTGATAAATCGATTAAAGAAAATCTGTCGTTGTAATGGTTCCGTAATGTTGACTCAAAACTTATATTTGTTCTAATTATACAAAAAATACACCAGAATTTTACTCAATTATTAACCCACTCGGCTTTTGCTTTCAGTATTATTGTTTGTAGTGTGCTATTTATAAAATATTAATAATTGATAGATTACTGAGTGGTGTATTTTCAGCGTCTGTACAAAAATATTGCATAAACTTCGTTGATTAAATAATGCCGTTAAAATATAATATAGTTTTGATTGATACTTACCAAGTTGGTAAAGCCAATTTGTGTTCAGCTAACAATATCAAATTAACAGTACCGCTCGTATGCTTAGAATCAAATTATATTTTTACTCATAGCGTTTTAGAGATGGTGATAGTGATAAGTCCAATAGTTTGGTCCTCAGTTTTGACCAATACCTAGGTCTGGTCAAATGCTCTTTCAATTTGTTCACACGACAGCTGAACTGTAACAGCTTTTATTAAGTAGGTCGCAAGACGGTCCCAAGGTCAATATATATAATGTGATGCGCCGTCGTGTGTACTTCCGAGTCACTAGTAAATTCGTAAAAAAATCTAGTACTTTTTACTTTTCTGCAAGCCAGTCATCAATGAGGAACTATCTTACCTCTAACGGCCGGAAGCCCGGAACACAACACCTTTTAAATTGATGTAATGGGGTTACCTCTATCTGGCAGAAACTTGATGCTCCGAAATTTATTTGGCAGAAAACACTTGGCAGAATCTTCTTTAAACGAATATTTTTAAAGCATAAAAATTGTTTAATATAATTATTGTTTGGCAGAATGTTTACATTCCCGAATTTACAATGGCATAAAAGTCCATTAAACTAAACTACTGACCCAAAAATATTGTTTATGTTAAAAAGTACTACGAAGCTACATCTAGTGCACTACAGAGAGATAATTCCGAACCCTAAAAAAGCCGTACTCGTTCAAATGCAATTAATTATACAATATATTTGCAAAACACACTACAAAATAGAAATGGGCGATAAAAACATAAAAAGTTATTGAAACTATGTATCGGTGCAATACCGAAAACTATGTATTGGTCTGCGCTGAAACGAACCACGTTATTGCAATACCATAATAGTACATTATGAGACAAGTTAGCTTAGGTTGTTTGCTCATTGCACACAAGGCAGCCCGAGCCGCTAGGCGAGGGCGTAACTCAGCCGAGTGTGCAATAAGCAAGAGCTCACGATTTTCATACGATATTTATTATTTACAACATTATAAGAAATAATTAAGCGGTAAACAATGCTTATACAAAAACTTTGGCATTGATAAAAAAACTAAACATATTTTTTACTCACAAAAAAATTAATTGCGAAAATAATGTATAAATTATAACTTATAACCAATCAATTTAACTACACGTAAATGTTTTATAATGTAGGAACTGAAATTTAAATTAATTTTCACATCAACCTATTTATAATTGTCTTTCGTTAGCCATAATGGTCGTTCATATATCAATAAAGAATTGACGGATATATTAAAAATTGAATGGCCTTGGTTTTTTTATTGTTCTTATACTAAGCTGATCGTAATCTGCAAGTAGGAAGTGTGCATGTAGGCATAGTGGGAAAGGCACGCATATTTCATGTATCCATGATATATTACTTTAATTTACACATTATCATTGTATAAAATTTAAATTGTTATGAAAGACTTACGAGGTGCTTATTTATATTGAACAGAACTGTTCCTTTTTTCAAGAAACAAAATTGTTACCGAATGCTAGTTTGTTTTAGGACATTGGTGATAAGTTAGGCAATATTTTTTAGTCAACTTTTGATTGAAAAAGTAAATCAATAATGGTGATTGAGTCGTCAATTAAAACCAGTTTATCGATCCTAGCGTATTAATATTCCTTATGTAAATATATCCTAAAGCAATTTATGCTTTTTACTTTGCGCAAGTCAATAGCCGGTAAAAATTGAAAGTATATCAAATAGGAAGCTATTGAGCTTAAGGTCAACATCGACCTGTTCTATCTGAAAATGAGGTGTCACCTCTATAATTTGGATAATATAAGATATGCTGCATTTGAATAAGTAGAAAGCGGCAAACTAGAATTTTTGAAACAGTATACATAATTAAAAATATATTATATCACTACACTGGTTACGTTGCCTAACCTTGCGTTATGTATGTGTTTAATTTAAATTGCCAGATTTTGATTTCTAGGTGACACTTCTTGTGATCTTGATCTTTTGTGTTCGTTTTCTTTTTAGTTTAGTTACTTCTATTCTCATAATTTTTTAAATATTGAAATTCAGTAGGAATCACATTTAAATTGATCTTTAGTTGAATGATTAAAATCTTATGAACAAATGTTTCAAAAATGTCAAACCCTAATAAGTTCATGATAAGTTACTTGTGAGAAAACACGAATTTGTGTTTTATTGACATTTTTTCGTTAATAAAGAATCTGTGGTAGTTGTAATGATTGACTTACCAGTCTGTTATATTTTTTCAAAAAATATTACGTTTACGCGCGATTATAACCAGAAAGTGTGACACAGCTGGACAGTCTATGGTTGTAAAACGATATTATAATTTTTAATATTTTGTGAAATGAATATATTTAAAAATTAAAGGAATTTAATTTTTAGTTTAATTACAATAAAAGTAAAAATCATAAAGGTAAAAGTAATCGGTGTCTCAACACGCACGACTCCAAGTTTTAGGAAATATAGTATTGAGGGTAGGTGGTCAGAATTTTGACAATACTTGTCAGTACTATGAAAACAATAACAAGTTGTTATGGTGAAGTGAATGTAATGAATTTTTATGAAAAATATAACAGTAAGTATTAATTATAAGTGGTAGGTTTTTAGAAACCGTTACAAGTGTTTGAATTATGGACTTACGAGTGTTTGATCGAAAAGCAACGATGTGAACTTACTTGAATTTGAAAATTAACTCATGGACTTACGTAAAGTAGGGCCATTTTAATAGATCACATTTTGACATCTGTCAGTCCATAAGTGTTATTTGTCAAGTAAATCGTAAAGCTTTCTTTTGAGATTATTATGATAATTAATGTGTATTATTAACTGAAAAAACTTGAAAAAAAAGAAAAAAATGTGTTAGAAGGTTGCGTTGTTGAATTTTGATGAAGTATCAAATGTGATCTATTAAATATTTTAAATTTATTTATATAAAAAAAAAATTTACTTTAGGTTTCGTTAATTCGTTTCGCGCCTGGATTGGTCTGCGTGGACGTACTAGTGTATGAGTTACACTATCGAGGAGCCTTACAAGTTGTTGAAAAAGACCTACGATTTTGATCCTTATTAGACTAACTTACGCGATTTTGACAAAATATTATAAATAGTATTTTCACAGTCAAAAAGTGATAGGTGTGACTTACTAAAGTTTGCTATTAATTTATCGACAAAAATGTTGTGGTCCGCCATCTTTTAGACCTGACTTACCAATATATGCCATTACGATCAATGATATCAATCAATATTTTATATGATTGAAAAGATAAGATTTAGAAAAGGAAATGTAATCTTAGCACTCTCTATATGGTTTATTAGTTTAAATGAACAATTTAGTCCATGAGCAGTATGTAATGTACAACATTCCATATAAGTACACATTTGCTATGAAATATTTCAGGTTTTTGGGTAATAGATTGTAGTTATGCGACTCGTATATAAGGAGCTGCAATAAATTTTATAATTGTAGTAGGTACTTGACATTTTTATGGACTAATTTGGTAGTTTACAACGCAACAGATTACGTGGAAATTAGTGCAGTGTGTTGACATTTTTATTATAGCTTAGCTTGTTTTTTTTTAATTTGAATATTAATTATTTATACATTGATAGGTACACAAGATATCACAAGCTAGCACAGGCTCATTTTTAGTATATTCCTCTAGCATATTGCAATATGCAAAGTACAGATAGCGTCAATGACACAAAAATAAAATAAACTATTGTCATTTCACTCGTCTGACTTAAAATACTTATTTTTAATATTATTTATTTTATATACGAAAGCCGAAACACGGGTCACATATTTTCATTTTCACAATCAGTATAAAAGAATGATAATGATACCTTAAAAACTCACAAAGTTACAAGCTTTTTGTGTTGTCCCATTAATAGGGTGTGCGTTAATTATGGTTTTGTAAATATTATTTAATCAAAATATAACATGATATAAAAATAATTGCAATCGATTCTATTACTGATTCTGATCAGACAGTTTTCAGGTCATTATGAACGTATGAAAGATTTATTACTCGCTTTAGTTTTGTTAAATTGTTGAAAGCTATTGCCTAGGGAGCCTAGGATGCCAATCTTGGACAATTTTAATGAGAATTTTAGAGATTTTTCTAGGTACTATAACCCAAATGTCAATGTAATGGTTTTGGTATGGTTTTGGTTTTATCGTTCAGAGATAGCGCGGTTTAGGCCATGGTCAAGGCACATGAATATGTTTTTTTTTCTGTGGTCAAGGGATCAATGAAATCCCGCTAATTGGGATGATGACACCTTTTTATTTTATGTTACATAAATTACCTCGCAAAAAAAAGAAACGTTGGTAAAAAAAATATTTCAATTATTTCATTATTTCAAAAACTGCCCGAGATATCACAGTGTGAAATGCACACAAATGGACTCGCCAAAAAACGCTCCATACTAACACAGCTTGTTAAACTGTGATACTAACGGCAACTCAATTATGACGTCACGCCTGAGTAGTTTGTATGCAACGCGTTGGAAATTTGTTCGGCAGTTATATTAAATATTGTGTTTATCAAAATGGTTTCTTAGACAAATTTGCTATACATTTTACAGACTAATTAAAGGTATCATTTATTTTAATAAATTTTATACTTTTTAAATGGACTTGTCCATCCAACTTTGAAGGGTCATAAAACAAATAATATGCAATATATAAAACCAAGAAGTATACAAGCTACTCTAAAAGTTTGTAAATGTTGACTTACCTATTGTAAATGTTGACTTACCTAGGTTGCGTTATGTAACAAAGGGTGAATAAATAAATGAATTGAATTGAATTAATATATTTACGATTTTAATAAGTATTTCGTTATTTTATTCATTAGTCATCATCCAAATTGACAATGCTTGGGACATAAATAAGTGCTCATTTCCTATAAAAATAAGTATTTATACTCCATTCATGGTTGTTGAGTGCACAGTAAAAACTAAAAACCTTTTAATAAGCATCTTGTCAAGCATATTAAATACAATGGGGTTGGTAAACTTTTCCAAAACTGTTGTGAATTATATATTTTCTGGTAGCTTTTGGCTTTGGAGTTAGGAATAACAAATTGCGGAATTTTTATAATGCTTCATTTTAATTTAAATAAAAATTTAAATTTTTAATTTACAGCATAGTACAATAAATCACTATTACGGCTGTATGCGTAGGTTATGCCTTTGCTCCAAAGACTTTCTATGTTGTTGCTCAAAACAAAAAAAAACAAAGGTATGATTACTCTTTGTAGTCTTTGTCACTGTCTGTCAAATCTGTCAATCAGTTCTTTAAATCAGTAAATGCAAAGGAACTTCGTGTTCAGCCGTATGTTCGATATTTTATCGCGATAATAATATAAAAAAATATATTTAGTTAACAAGGTAAAATAAAAAAATCATAATATTATTTTCTTTATTCTTCAAACTTGTGCTATCAAAAAAAAATATAAAACAATTCTCTTCGAAAAAGTTTACCAACCCCATTATCACAGAAGCATTTTTTATCTAGCAGGACAAAGAGCTCGACCAATTTCACAACTAATGTTACTGTACTGAATATTAAACTGTCATTTAATTAAGTTCGAACATAAATGTTGGAAATAAATTAGTAAGTGTGATTTCTCTGACATTTATTAATATTTATAAGGATATACATATATTAGCTGAGAGATCATAAATACTTAATTGAATAAGAAAAAATAAATTACGACCAATTTATGATTTTTGTGCAAAATAAACTTTATTAATAAATATGGCGATAGTCGTCGCTACGTGGGTGGTATCACACTATGTTTTATGTGAATAAAGTGTATTAGTATTTTTATAATTGGCTCATTCATAGATTTAGAATTATGAAAAACACATTTGATTTCGAGTGTACTGTGTAGTTAGTATAAGTTACCGCACTGCGAGCTTTGAATTATGTACTTTAATGCTATGGCTCCACCTGTGTCTTAACGCGTAACCTAACACGTTAATCTAGGCGTTACGCAGATGTAGCCAACACTTTAACGTGTTAATTTACAAACGACAGTACTAAATATATAATTATAATGCCTTAGCTAACGCGTAGTTGGACATTACCATTAACGTTAACGCAGGTGGAGCCGTAGCATAAAAAACTAAGTAGATTCGTTTTGTAAAGAAAAGAAGAACGGACACGGTGCGCAGTTATGGACGGCGGCCGATATTGCTCTTGTATTAGAAAATTATGAAAAAAACTAAATAATAAAATATTAATGATTAATTTTAACGTGCTTGATCGAATCAGAAACGAAGAGATCCGCAAGAGAACTAAAGTAACCGACATCGCTCGAAGGATTGCTCAGCTGAGGTGGCAATGGGCGGGACACATAGCGAGAAGAACCGATGGCCGTTGGGGCGGAAAGGTTCTGGAATGGCGACCACGCACCGGACGGCGCTCCGTGGGTAGGCCCCCGACAAGGTGGACCGACGATCTGGTGAAGGTCGCGGGAAGCCGCTGGATGCGGGCAGCGCAGGACCGATCGTCGTGGAGATCCTTAGGGGAGGCCTATACCCAGCAGTGGGTGTCATGCGGCTGATATGATGATGATGATGAATTTTAACGTTCTTTTAAAATAATTTACGCCCTTTATTATGTGAAAAAGTAAAATCACTGATGTAAAAATATAATAGCCACTTTTATTTTGATTCCTGGGTATGTATTTTGGGTATTTGGGTATGTATTACAATGCCTAAGTTGAAAAGATCGAATTTTACAAGACCTATGGACGAAAGATCGAAAATAAAATGTCGAATGGTTGTTCGGCCGTATGTTTAAAATCACGAAAGGACACTTATTGTATTTAAAGGTACCTAGCAATAAATGACCCGTTATTATAAAAGCTGAAAGTCACATCAGCGCACGTCTATCTAGCGGAGAGGCGAGACGAATCGGCAATTTCTAATCAATCCGCAGGCCATACGTGATCGCCATCCGACGACAAATGAAAGTGCAAACGGATCTAGTTATTACACGAGCTATATACAAATCAGTGTTAGGTGTTGAAGGTACTTTGACAACGGTGTTTCTTGTAAATAATTGTAATTCTTCTAAATTTCATGTAATAATTGGGCATTACAGACAATAGAAGATTAGAATAGTATTTATTTATTTATTTATTTACATTGTACCTATATAAACATCGAGTCGCCTTGGGCCTCAAACTACACCCTTGTTAGTAATCGTACGTTTTTCAGAGTTATAGTGTTTTATACTAACATGAAATTTCATTAAATACATAATATTTTCTTTATTTTTTTGGCTTCGACGCATTGTTTCCGAGATATTTACATTTTGTATTTTTTTAGAAATTGGGTTAAATACTATGGTACTTATAGTAAGTACCCACGCTAATAACCAAAAAGTATAATCTTTCTTTGGCATTATGAAAAATTAAATATTATAACCACAGAATATAATAATAGTACTTATTACTATAAAAGTAAAAAAACTTCAAGAGTTAATTATGCGAAGCGCCAAAACGACGTTTTGGCTCACCACATTGAATGTCCATTCTTGTTTGAGATGAAAAATATTAGATAAGTATGCTATATTAAACAACTACAACGATTCAAAAACATAACTTTTCCAAGTAAAATGTGATAACATCCTCTAATCGTAGGCGAAATTGCCGAGTGCTGTAGGATTCACTTAGCGTAGGCGTATAATAAGACAAAATGCTGATTGCAACTATTCATCTTAGTTACATCATTTTCAAACAATAAAGCTCTTTCATTATTAATGGTCGATCGATTCTAATATTGTACCAATAATTGATGATGATTGTCGGATATCATCATTAACATATTTTTATCAAGGAGACAATTCTTTTTGTTTCTATTCGAAGATTACATTCATAAATGAATCAACGAAAACTAAAAACCTCATTCTATCATCGATTAAAGCCAAAATGAGTTTTGTAAAATAAGTTATTGTAATATTAAGTTGTTAGTTTTTGTTTTTCTTCCATATGAGTAGTGGTTTTCTTTCTTTTAGATAATGCCTCTTTTCTAAATAAGGCAATCAAATTATTATTGACGAATAAAAAATATATACCGAGGTCATACTATTGATTTATTCCACAATTTAAAAAAAACCGGCCAAGTGCGTGTCGGGCCACGCGTCGTAGGGTTCCGTAGTTACCTTATATATCATACCATATTTAATACCACTATCATTTTTCGTCTGTAAAAATAACTTTGTTTTTCACAGTGTTGGTATGAATGACAAAGTTATATTTGTGGTTTTGGAAAATATGATATATCTCGAAAACTAATTACTATATCTCGTTCAAACCAATTTTCAGTGAAAGTTTTTATTAAGATCTATAGCTTTTTTTTTTTTAGATTTTTCACTTACCTATTTCAAAAGTTAGAGGGGTGGGCGGGGGTTACATATTTTACCACTTTGGCAGTGTTTATCTTTCAAACGGTTGACTTTGAGAAAAAATTGTCTCAGGAACCTCAATGACATTTTTGAAGACCTATCTATAGACCCCGCGCGCATTGGTATGAAAAATTTTTTTTCAGTTTCAGTTACATGTATGAGGAGCCCCCCCTTAATCTTTATTATTTTTTTTGTGTTAAAATTAAGCGTTTAACAGAATACATCTACCTACTAAGTTTCAACTGTGTAATCCTAATACTTTCGGAATAAAATGGCTGTGACATACGGACGGACGGACAGACAGACAGACAGACATGACGAATCTCTAAGGTTTCCGTTTTTTGCCATTTTGGCTACGGAACCCTAAAAACGGTTTCATGACGCAAATAATCACTGATCTAATTAAGTTGCTCAAGTATTTCGTAAAATCAAAGACTTTACTAATTTTACTATAACGTTAGTTGAAACAATATGACGATTTGAGCAACAGATAGTGAGTTCGTGACTCGGTTCGTTGAAATTGACATTATTATCTGATCGGGATTTCTAAATTGGGATAAAGTTGTTATATTGGGTCGGTAAAGAAAACTATGTGATAGAAAGAGCCACTATCTTCAATTAGAATAAGCTCTATTAGCCCACTAAAATTCTTCATCGAACCTTGCGTTAAATCCGGTAGTTCTAACTCTTTGCAGACTTGTTTATGATGTTAACCCGATGAATTATCTAAGTTTGTGACCTCGAGCCGCAACTAAGTCAAAAATCGAAAAATCCGTGTAAATTTCGGCTTTTTGGCGATTATAACCATAAAGGACTAGTTTTTGATAGTCAAGACGTTTTTAAAGTGGACTAAATTTGCTACAATATAAGACTAAAATTGTCTCTGTACACCTGGTAGTTTCAGAGATGAAGCCTTTCAAAATTTATAATTTTTTCGAAACTCGAAATTTTCGTCCGTATCGTTCGTATTACTCGCTCTCCTGCTGCTGCTATCTCGTCAGGTGTAGACTTACTTGCTGTCGAGAAAAATAACAGCTTCCTTTTCGATGTCTGGATTGTTTTCGACCATGGACTAGTGGTCCTCCACCTCTGTGGTCACATTTGTACTCGGTTTGGTTGGTGGTAAGACTTACTTCATGTCCGCCTGGCTAGCTTCCACCATCTTACACAATTAAAAAATTGACGTATTCCGGCAATTAGAGGTAAGATAGCCAGCTCCTCAGTGGTAAGGATTCCGGGTGTAGTGCGCTTACACTCTCGGCCTTATCGCCACTTAACATCAGGTGAGGTGAAGGCCAAGCTAGATCCCGTGGTGGATAGATCAAAATAAGTATTTTCAGTTTTTTTTTACGTTTCGCATGTCAACATAAATCTGACTTATATTACTGTAACATGTTTAAAAGTTTTCGTGTGTTCCTGAGAAAAAAAGTCTTGACATAAAAACATGGCAATGAACAGTTTCTTTTATGGCACGCACGGAACCCTAAAATAGGTGCCTAAGGAGTCGTGTACTAGATATTATAGATATTTGAATATTAAATAGTTTGTTAAAGTTGGCGGATACAAACATGATTAAAGGCATCGATATGCAAATGATTAATCGAATGGCTGTTAGGATTTAAAAACCTGCTTGAAGTGTGCTAGCCTCAGATAAAGGTGCTAAATTACAAACGTTGCTTAGAAAGTACGCTGACATGTTTCTTAATGACGCAGTTAATAATATAGGAAGAATGGTTCTGTTTGCACAAATAAAAAAATATGCACAAAATTGTTTCGAAAGTGTGCCATATTTCCATTTAAAAAGTATGTAAGTATTGTTATATTTATTGTTTAATAAGATAAAAGTAGCCCAGTGTTTACTGCAATCGACGATGTTCTGTAACTATGCGAGAAATATGTGAGTTTCAAATGAGTAGGTATTTACGATGGTACCAAATGTTGCATCACATCATACAGGTGATAGTGTTTACTTAAACTGAACACTTTACTCCAAGGAACATAGGTCGAAAAACGAAAAAAAAACATGCTCCCATACAAAAATGTAACACTGTGGAATGCTTGTGGTTTTTTAATTATCTTGAAGATTTGATTTATTAGAAATTTTCGGTTTGAATGTATAAACGTATTGTCATATTATACCCGTAATATGCATTCAGTAACCGAATTTTACTGTCTGTACTAGCGTCCCTTGACTAGAGGTTATAAATAATTCAAATTATTTCAATTTTCAAATTTGTTTTTGGTCAACTAAAAATAAAATAAAAATGCAAAATTTCTTTTTTTACCAAAATTTCATAGCATAGTTTTTGACCAACAATAAATATTTAAACGGTAAGGCGTGCTAGGACATTCCAGTATTTCAGGATGTCTCTCACCCGTAGTGACTTGAAGTCCAGAACTTCAAACAACTATTTTAAAGCCTACTCGTAATTTCATATATACAGATTCTAGCAATACCTGGTTATTATTTATATGATAATTCCGCGGCGCCAAAATCGCGTTTTTTTGGTTGGCCCACGCTATGTGACAATGTTTCTAGATATTTAGTAGGTATCTAACTCAGGATGAAGGATATAATAATTTTTAGACTATTAAAATAAATCAGAGTAATAAAACATTTAGTAAAAGGAAGGTATGGCCCAAAATTATTGATGTATTTCAACCCATGTTTCTTAGAAAATATTTTCAGTTTTATGATCTGTACCAATAGTTTGCATACAATAATCGTTTACATTGGAATTTTTGTCTATTGACTGAGGGAGCGCGAAGCTCGAGCGAAGCATCTCCGGTTCAGTTTGGGCAAAAATGCTTCCGTATCTGTCCAGCTGTCCCACTGTCTGTTTTTTCTCCTCTACAGTACCCTTAGCACGAACAGCTATCGAAAAAAATAACGCGCGTAAAATCATTCGATAGTGCTATTTTGTATTGGAAATTTGTACAACGCCATCTACCCCCGACTAGCGAAATTAAAATTTCCATAGATAATTCTCTATCGAGTAATTTTACGCGCGTTTTTTTTCTCGATAGCTTTTCATGCTAAGGGTACTGAACACATCCTGAAAAGTCTCGTAACTTTAAAATCAGCCTGTTGTTGTGTTGACATATTGTTGTAGAACATTTTATTATTATTTTAAGTTTTCAAACAATATTATTTGAAACCAAAATAAATGTTAATCTATAATTGAATCGGTGTAACGTTTGTTGATTTATCGATACTCAAAGACGCAGTCCTTGGACTAATTGCACTGGAAAACAAAATGAAAGCCAACTGAGGCATTTGTTGCATTACGACAATAAATTATAACAGCGATACGTTTGTTTGATCGTGGTATTGTTCGAGGTTACCTAATTGCAAAACCTATGAAGCCTAATTAATACCCTTGTGTTCTGAATCAAAGTATACTTTGGTTAAATTTTCATGCGATCGCATTAAAAAATTACAAATGAAATTTTCAAATCATGTATGTACACAACTGCAACTACAACAAATGGAAGTTTAATTCAATTTTATATTTCGTAAAACTGTCGTTAGGCCGAATAAACGAAGAGAAAAAGACCTATGCCGTTTTGTAAATAAACATTGTGGCGAAACAAAAAGGATCCCTGTATGATTAGCACCATTGGATGAACAGCTCGTGAGGCGATTATACAAAAACTCAATCGGCATATAACAGCATATAACAACATTACTTTGTAGCATTGTAGACATTGCACTAGTGCATGCGACCGCGCTCATTTTGATGTAATATTGTTGTATCATTTGGCATTTGTTCCGGCGCTTGGGAAATATTCTATGCACCTACTAGCTGCTGATGGTAATTCGTTTGTTTTTGCATTAGCCATTAAATATTGAAGACCCGAAATAAAACCTAGTGTAGAAAGACTAATATTATAGTTATAGTTAGTTATTATAGTTAAAATAGTATATTTGTATTACTAACTAATTACGTATGATGTAACTAATTTACATCATAGAGCTTTTATGTATATGCTACTCTCTAAGTACTTTTTGACTTAGTGATTATGTCATGAGTACTTACTTTATTATTACGAAATAATATCTAGTAAAATTAAAGAACAAGCAATGATAGTTTTACTATCTTAAAATCAATGTCGTTGTAACTAAAAGCTGAGTGTTTCTTATTTTTGTGAGTAAGTATAGAATAAAACAGTGACAAAAATAATTCTTCTTACTCCCGGTTTCTGAGGTATTTAATCGGAGGTTATCGGAGGTTTAACTTTATAGGAGGGGTCTACATTAACTGGTTTAAAGTTAATTTTATATTACTTAAACCAGATAATGTTGAACCCTCCGATTAAGTTAAAATACCTCAGAAACCGGGGGTTAGTATTTTTTTCTATTTTATTAAGAATTATAAAAACTTGCAAGAAAGTTATGCTTTTTTTTGGGGTTGGTTAGTAGATCATTGCCCTTTTTTAAAACTCTGAATAAATAGCTAACCTTAAACAGGACTATGAGAAAAGACTTATATTGTGAGCTAGTATTTCATGTATAATAATTTCATGCCTTAATAGTGCTAAAGTAAGACCCGTAACAAACTGCCTTACATTGAAAATCAACAGGTAATACGTATTTCGAAATGGAATGTCCAACTCTAAATTGGGTAAGAACGGCGTCCGAGCTTTGTGCCCCGCAGCTACGGGGAAGTACGGCTTAATTGTATTGTTTTACCCAATTTGAGGATATCGTAGCCATTTGTGGCCATTGTTAGTTTGATTGATCATTGGTGCTGATTTAATAGAACACGGCTGCCTGCGCGTGAGTCGTTGAGTTGAAGGAAATGATTTTCGCAATTCGAATCAGGTTGAATTACAATGGGGATCTCCACGCAAAGCTTACGCTAGATGGCGCTAGCGGCGAAGCGACCGCTATCAAAGGATTTGATTGGTTAAAATACGTCAGAAATGACACTTGATATTTGAAACAGCCAATCAAACGATTTTAGGACAAACGCTTGTGGCGCCTTTAGTTCCTCAGTATGCATGCCCATTGAATGATTTCAGAGATTCCCTAACGATTTTGGAATATAATTGACAATTTATCAGTACCCTTAGCACGAACAGCTATCGAGAAAATTAAAATTAAAAAAAAAAATACTCGATAGACAATTCTCTATGGAAAATTTCACTTCGCTTATCGGCGATAGATGGCGTTGTACAAATTTCCAATACAAAATTTATCTATCGAATGATTTTACGCGAGTTATTTTTTTCGATAGCTGTTCGTGCTAAGTACTTATCTGTGGTAGGTTGCACTCTATATCTATGAGTTTTTGTTTACGAGAAAGGTTATTGTTCAAAGGTAGGACAAGGCATTATGTGACTCTCTTAACGAAAATTTAAATACTTCGTTATAATAACTTCCGTTAAACGTAACGTTAAAGAAAGCAAGCATGTAATGCTATACGTCCGATAAGTAAATCACAAGGATTGATAAAATGTGTAATAAAATTTTGACTACAAAAACAAAATTATGATCCAAATTCATAACGTCAATGTATATTGCTTTAATTAGCTGGCATAGCTATTTTTTAATTGCCAGTTTAATAGGTTCAATAACTAACATTCTTGCAGTTAACACTTCAGGCGTTGCAATCGATATATTAACATAAAAGGCCATAAATAATACTTTTAAACCTGTTTCTTTTTTAATCAATGCTCATAATAAGCTTTATCATTGAAATACTTGTCGATTATTACTGCCAGCAGCTTTCAATGATTACAGGCATATTAATTTAGATTTCGTATTAAAATTTCGAAAGGCTTGCTAATGATCGTGGCGCCCACGGAACCGATCGTTGGATGCGACCTTCAATTGGGATAAATACATTTATCTTTTCTAACGAGAATTACATGTAGGTAGAAATTACGCTTAACAAAGTATTATCCAAGACTTAGTTGATTGTTTTATGATGTTTATTTCGTGTTGTTTTGGTAGGAAGGTGATTGTTGGAACCGAGGCATATTTATCACAGTACATATATAAGTTTTTACAAACAGTAGAAGAGCTAACGTCACTTAGGCCCTTTTGTCATTGCACTCCGTCGGATCGCTAGGGTTGGCATTCTCCGGCCGAAATGCCAGGCCTTCGATTATTTAAAACATTTTACCTTTCAACATCGGCAGAAAGTTTAAATAATGAAAATTCAGATGAGTTTAAACATCCGTAGACAGCACAATATCGTTTACTCTGACGAATCATTTTGGCGAATCAATAAAAGTAAGTAACAATAGTCTCGGTGAACTTTGCTTAGAGCTCTTAGAGTGACGTCAGCCGTCAAATTCGACCGTTTCCATGGAGCTCCTATACTGTTTGAAAAAACTTATATATGTACTGTGTATTTATGTTCTACGTAGTATAGTAGACAACGCGAAGAACATTTTTGCTCACCTGTTATGGACCGCAATTCATGCTTTTGTGGCCCATTTACTTACAGGACTGGTGAGGTTGCGCTCTATTTTAGGAGAGCAAAAATTTCGCGGGATACCGCTGAAGTATTATGTATATTACATTTATTATAGTTAAGTACTTCAGTGTTTGTTCGTAAGACTTTTTCGAATTTAAATTCCTCCAATTTAATAAGTGTAATAATTAGACTACTTAATTAAATTAGACTTTAATATCTTTTTAAGTTTTTTTAATCTTAAAACTTTTTTAATGTCTGTTTTTTCATCATCGCACGAGAAAACAGCGGTTAAAAGAGAAATTAAATTGTAAGTGCCAGCTTCAGTGTAACAGTAGTTACGAGCTTTGCCACTACCACAGTTGTCGGCAAGGTCTATGACAACTCCCTATCTGTCACTTTCGGTTATAGGCGAGAAATCGAGGCAACCCGCTCGCTTTACATAACTCGTGAAATTCTATGACACTTTGTGGCCTTGATTGTGTTCCTCGTACATACGTGATTTAATGGTATTATGTGCCTGTACGATTACGATTCGATTTGAATTTTTTGTCATCATCATCATCATCATCATATCAGCCGCACGACACCCACTGCTGGGTATAGGCCTCCCCTAAGGATCTCCACGACGATCGGTCCTGCGCTGCCCGCATCCAGCGGCTTCCCGCGACCTTCACCAGATCGTCGGTCCACCTTGTCGGGGGCCTACCCACGGAGCGCCGTCCGGTGCGCGGTCGTCATTCCAGAACCTTTCCGCCCCAACGGCTATCGGTTCTTCTCGCTATGTGTCCCGCCCATTGCCACTTTTAATTAAATATTAATTAATTATTTATTAATTAATTATTTGAATTTTTTGTAATTTATAGTTATTCTGACATTTTCTATATTTTAATCTAATACCTTATGGAATATTAATTTGCTATCTCATTATTAATTATGTTCTCCGTTTCTTTATAATTTTGCATGATGTATGTTCAGCGAAACATGTTGTCCATATTATGATATTAACAACTTTGTAACCATGTTCTTAGCGAAATAAAATTATTCTATTCTATTCTATGTAATACCACGAAATAATTATTAATTAGCTTACTTACTAGTCAGTGACATTTGTTGTGATTGCGGTAACTGTAATACACATTTATACTATTTTGTGTGATGAGCTTACGTTTACATTTTACTGCAGAAGTAAAATACATCAAATACTCATCATCATCATCATCATATCAGCCGCACGACACCCACTGCAAGGTATAGGCCACCCCCAAGAATCTCCACAACGATTGGTCTCGCGCTTAAAAAAAATTGAAAAAATAAAATGTCAGTTTTAACTAAATCGAAGCGCGACCTTCAACAGATCTTCAATTTAGTTAAAACTGAAATTTTATTTTTTCAATTTTTTTAAGCTTGGATAGGTCGCTTTCTTGTCGGGCCTGTGTTGCACCAAAAATCTATGTCAGATGAAATATTTAGCAACTAAGTATTCATACAAAATGCATCAACGCAATGATAATAATGTCCACATTACATTATTTTATGTCATTGTCGCAATATAATTTTATATGCAACAAGTACACCCAAAAACGGTAGGTATATAATTATGAACCTGATATTTAGAAACAGATTAACCGTTCTAGGCCGATTTTAATTCATCCGTTGTTAAGCCAGTTATAATTATTTCAACACGTGTCAAGTTAAATATTCTCACGCAAGTACTGTAATGAGATATTGATGTTGACTGGATGCTGTAAGAAAATTTCAATATAATATAAAATTCAAACTAAGATACCCACTAATAATAATAGCGTGTGGAAGTTCACGAATAAATATAAATTAAAAGCATAAGGATATAAAGGTAAGATTTGATCTACTTTTTAACGCGAGGTCTGCAGCTCAAGGAGCCACTAAGTGCTAATCTGTAAATATAACTAAAGGGATTGGTATTCAATAAAATCTCCAATAGTCCCAGATAGTATTGAATGCGTCATTTAAGGTGCGGTTAATGCTAAATGTTTTGATATTGTAACATTTATTTTATGGCTAAACCGGCACGAGTCAAACATTATTGTACCTCGTGATTGTTGGGTTAAGACTTACGTCTGCGAATTCAGCCGTGGCGAATAAGTTGTCATATCTTTTGAAGTACCTACGGAAAAAGTATAGAAAATCAAATTTTGACCAAACATCTAATTAGACAGACAGGGATAACCCTTACAACCGCCCACTGACGAGCTTCCAATATTCAATTTGATACAATCAATATGATTTTTCAAAACAAAATAACACAGAATAGATATTAGTTTTTCAACTAATAAGTATCTATACTGTGCAAAATAATATACGCAGTCCTAGGTTCTGTCACAAAGTCACAACCTTGTTTATTCGAATATTGGCCAGAAATGTTTTGATTGATGAACTTCTGCTTCTTCTTATTTTTAGTTTGGCAATCTACTCTCCTCATTTAGGGAGTAATTTTTGCCAGTGTTCAGTGGTAAATAGTTTCAATTTTCATTAAAATGCGGGTGCATCGCATTCTAATGCTGCTTGGAGCATTTGGCACCAAGTATATCAAGACAGTTTACTCGGTTAGTTCTGCCGAGGTAGCCACCACTAATGTCTTAGCTTCACACAACCAAGATCGCGTCTATTTCAATTATCCCACATATTGTTCAGTTGCGTAGACACTTGTACCACAAAACTGCACCAATTTTAAGACACAATATCCACTATGAATCAATTTGCAAATAATTAAAATAGGCACTGAACGGAACCGAACTTGATAAAATGGCGCCAAAAACTTGATTGATAAACTTTTGAGTCTTCTAAAAATAAAATTAAAACAAAATTTGTTTTACACCGCTAACAAAAAAGTTTTGTTACATTGGACAATTTAAGTGAAAATTATGAAGCTACACCAAAGATTATTAGGTAAATATAACCTAACTGACAACGTTACGTTTTTTGTATTATCGGAATTACCGCGATGGGCTCCTGTAGGCGAGAACAAACGGACAGCTGGAAGAACATCCGGAAGGATGGAAGGAAGGACATTCCTGGGTCCTTTACAAAACCCTTTTGCTGTGGTTCTGAATCTTTGTTTTGTTATTATCGTCTCATTTCTTTTTTCACGACGATATAAATATATGGAAACGATTACCTCATTGCCAATAATCGTTGGCAGCGCATTAGTTATTTACACAGTGTTTTGCAAGCACAGTGTTACACAGTGTTTTGGCTACCTATCATTCGGAGAGTCACCGCTCCATAATCCATCCTTCACAGCCTTTAGGAAATCTGCTTTCCGACATAGTAGGTCTCCTCCTTTTTTTCCATGCTTGTCGCTCTCTCTCTCTATACCATAAGCATCCAATATGTAGTAACTACAATGCTCTTTGCATCCAATGCGGTCAACGAGCAGCTTGACGTCGTCTGTCTGATAGACATAGGTCAATTAAACTAAGGTTAATCGCACTCTTATAATGCCTCTGAGCAAAAAGATATAGGACAATTAAACTAAGGTTAATCGCACTCTTATAATGACTCTGAGCATGAAAACTATTTCACATCGAAACGTAGATAAGTTGAGGTTTTATGTAAATTGGTAGAAATATAACGATATTTGTTGGAAGCTTCGAGCATCGCGGCTTCGTACCGAAGGGAGGCGCCTTAGCGATTAACTCCATCCAAATTATTCTGGCATTTTTTACGGGGGGGGGGGGAAAAGTGCACACAAGTGCAGTTCCGCACACTCACATACAAAAACAACACTGTAATGACGACACTCACACATAAAAAAAAACAAAACAGCAAAAATTTGTGTACGGATGAGTCACACATCAAAATATGACACGTTTTTGACATAAAGGGCCAGCCTGTGACAAAAGGCTCAACTGTTGATGCAGCAATATCGATAAATTTCGACAAAGGAATAAAGGTTAATATCGTATAAACCAGCCGCGCTAGGATGAGCGCCGTGACTATTTCTCGACATTTATCTCACGATGTCTGTCGCGCTCACATCATCATGTCATGCAAAAATATCGCAAATGAATTTGACGCAGAATCAGTGCAAAGACCAACATTGACCAAAACTTTATCGACAAACATTATATAACGGTAACATCACTAAGTTGCCCATCGGCGAGAACTCGGATTTATCTAGCGACAGATCTGAAATTTGTACGGTCGAGCCATGGACTAGCAGACCCGATGTCACTGAACAAATCTGACAACTAATCAAGAATAAAATATACGAATTTAATGTTTAAATGTAAACAAATAGCAATAATACGATAAAAAATACTTTCATGTGAAATGTAACACCGTCTTTTTGTATACTTGATGTTCCAGACCTCTTTTAACAGCAAAAAACTCATCAATTCGACATTTTAAACACAGCAGCGTTCACATGCGCGACTGGACTCGGTCTAGAAAGAAATCCGGGCGCAACTGGTTTTACTAACGCGTATGCCCATTTGGGCTTGTACTTCGGCAGAGGGGAACGCTTCGTATGGCATCTCTTTCTGGAACAGAAGCCCGTCTTACTCTAAGGTTGGAAGTGTCGGAAAAATTCTAGCCGCCTTACCGGAGCTTTTATTGAAAACGCTGTCATCCCTTTGAGATATAACAAAACAAATTGTTAGGTTACTGTATAAATCACTTTAATTATTTTCCATAATGAACTCATTATTTTTAAACTTTTAAATTTTATGCATTCACAATGCTATTTTTATATTAAGATTATTAATATAATTGAAAAATATTAGAAAAAATCGACTCACCTCTGAGCACTCGTCCGAGCTGCTACGGGTGAGTCGATTTTTTCTAATATTTTTCAATTATATTAATGAACTCATTATTATTAAATTTACCAAACGAGTTATTATAATTAAAAGATATTGTGGTCATGAGTCCATAATATTGTCTGAAGTTTTTTAAATCTGTCATGGTGCTAATCAGAAATATTTATCTATGTGATAATCGCGCCAATAATTATTTTTAAAATATCGATATTTATTATTATTAATTTATCAGATTCTTTTAAATATTGTTGTAGTTAATTACTTCTTAAAATAATTAAAAAGGAAATAAATTTGGCTCTAAATATTTCATAGATATAGTATATGAAATATTTCCGCATAATGGCGGTATTGTCATGCCGCGTGACAGAAGGTCAAAGAGTACATTAGTGCATTCCAGCAGACCAATCGCTAAAATAAAATCGAATACCACAGAGTAAATTTCAACCATCAGCTCGTTTCTCACACCGATGACGGGACTCGAACGATTACAGGAGATCTTTGAAGTGAATGTAGGTGACGACTTGAAAGTATTTGTTTTCTTGTGGGGTGTTTTTGGAAGGTCGAAATTGGCAAAAAAAGGAAGGAACCGAAGCGAAGCGAGGGCGGGTCGCTAGTAACTAATGAGTGTAACTAATGTTATTAGTTAGACATTAAATTATGTCTGTCTTTGTTTATTATATATTTATTATATATAATATATATTGTTTATTATATATAATGTCTAAATAAATACCTAACCAATTAAGATATCATGAAAGATATCACAATTATAGAAGTTCATAATTTTGTAACATTATTGTAATTTTCGTATAATGAAGTTTAGCAAATATCTATAATTTACGCATTTATAATCATCATCGCACCGACCGAATGATAAATGATTAGCCCGTCAGCGGTGTAACTTGATCGTTATTAAGTAAGTATTAAATGATATAATTTTCATAAGTAGATTAGTGTTAATCCTCGCTGAATTAGATCTCATGTACTGTGACGTCATTATTATGTAAATGTGGGTAAAAAAAAGAGAAATCTCATTGATGCGAGTGTGATTACGGCCTAAATTATTATCTACTTTCGTAATATTCTGATGGTAGAATCCACCGTGAACGTTTATATTGTTTCCTGCTGAGCAAAGTATATTGAAGTCGTTACAACTAACGCGTGTCCGGTGGTGACACAATATAGCCCTAATGGTTCTGGTATGTGTTTCAAGGATACTTAATTATGGAGTAATATTACTTTACTTTAAACTGTTTACTTTAAACTGTTTACTTTTCAACATTAGGAAAAAATAGCTCTAGTCAATTAGCAGTAATGAAATAAGCTATCACTTATTCGTTATACTCGTACAGTCATCCACCCTTGATCTTTACATTTTGAAAATAAATTCTATGGCATGACAAACAACGTTTTATGCAAAAGGTGCTTTTGTTATCGAAATTTTGTGTCTTATGCTTTTGGGTAAAATCAAAGGCATTACGGGCCACAGAATTTAAAAATTAACCTTGATGCCGCCGCCGGCTGTACACTCTCGTCCGCAAGCTCTCGCCCAGCCTCACCCAGCCTCGCCCGATATCGTCCCTCGAGTGCGAGAGCGCCGAGTGCAAGAGTGACCCTGTAATGCCAGCTGTACACTCCTCGCCGAGACACCACGAGACAGGCCGAGTGCGAGCGAGGGTGTACAGGGTGGCTCTTGTGCGAGTGCGAGATATTTAGGCGAGGATGGGCGAAAACACTCGGCGAGAGTGTATGTACAGCCGGCATAAGGTGTGCAGTGCAGTCCATAATGACTTGAGACTGTAGGTACCTGTTCTGTAAAATCTCATAAACAGCTTATTTTTATTTTTCCATTTCAGTGTTGCTTCCATACAAAACAGAGGACCTATTACAAAAAAGCATCACGATAAGCGTACGATATTCGTCGCACACCGTGGCACTATTGATTCACAAATAAGGTTCAATATCAAGTAAATTGTACGACGAATTGCGTCCGACTATCGTGATTCTGTTTTGTAATAGGCCCTCTGTTATTTGTGATGATGAGCCCTTACATTGTGTATTCCAAGTGATTCAGACAATGGTTTTGTTTATATGTATTGAGCTGTGCGTACTCTAATTGGCTCTAATTATTAGTTGGCTCGATTTCGCTGATTTCCCCATTTCTCTCCCTCTTGGTCGTTATTTGTGCTTTAATATCTAAAAAACGTATTTACTATGTTCAGTGTAAAATTGGGTTGATGAAAGCTTTACATTTTATCCAACCATATTAAAATTTAATTGTTAACCTTGCATTGCTTGAAGGTATGTGAAACCTCTATTAAATAAGAGGGCTACTGTTATTTATAATGTTAAACCTAATCAACATGTTAGTGCAGAACGGATACGCCATATATAATTTGACACGATAACTAACTTAGCGTAGGTATCACTCGCCATAATTTTTACTCATAGTTACCACTAGAAGTGTAACGACATTCAAATTAATAATGATTCTAATAACTAGTTCGATTCTCAGACATTTCAAATACGACTTGTCATTTAAACGACGGATGTATTTTTAATTTAAACTAGTAAAACTGTTGCTAAATTTTGCAACTCATATAATTAGTATGCTAGTTTCTTAGTTGACTATAATCTAATAATTCAATATTTATTTTATTCAGGTCATTGAAAATTATTTATGGTAGCTTACGAGCCAAAAATAATATTGTTCATAACCACATTTAAAATAATAACCAATTAAGATATCATGAAAGATATCACAATTATAGAAGTTCATAATTTTGTAACATTATTGTAATTTTCGTATAATGAAGTTTAGCAAATATCTATAATTTACGCATTTATAATCATCATCGCACCGACCGAATGATAAATGATTAGCCCGTCAGCGGTGTAACTTGATCGTTATTAAGTAAGTATTAAATGATATAATTTTCATAAGTAGATTAGTGTTAATCCTCGCTGAATTAGATCTCATGTACTGTGACGTCATTATTATGTAAATGTGGGTAAAAAAAAGAGAAATCTCATTGATGCGAGTGTGATTACGGCCTAAATTATTATCTACTTTCGTAATATTCTGATGGTAGAATCCACCGTGAACGTTTATATTGTTTCCTGCTGAGCAAAGTATATTGAAGTCGTTACAACTAACGCGTGTCCGGTGGTGACACAATATAGCCCTAATGGTTCTGGTATGTGTTTCAAGGATACTTAATTATGGAGTAATATTACTTTACTTTAAACTGTTTACTTTAAACTGTTTACTTTTCAACATTAGGAAAAAATAGCTCTAGTCAATTAGCAGTAATGAAATAAGCTATCACTTATTCGTTATACTCGTACAGTCATCCACCCTTGATCTTTACATTTTGAAAATAAATTCTATGGCATGACAAACAACGTTTTATGCAAAAGGTGCTTTTGTTATCGAAATTTTGTGTCTTATGCTTTTGGGTAAAATCAAAGGCATTACGGGCCACAGAATTTAAAAATTAACCTTGATGCCGCCGCCGGCTGTACACTCTCGTCCGCAAGCTCTCGCCCAGCCTCACCCAGCCTCGCCCGATATCGTCCCTCGAGTGCGAGAGCGCCGAGTGCAAGAGTGACCCTGTAATGCCAGCTGTACACTCCTCGCCGAGACACCACGAGACAGGCCGAGTGCGAGCGAGGGTGTACAGGGTGGCTCTTGTGCGAGTGCGAGATATTTAGGCGAGGATGGGCGAAAACACTCGGCGAGAGTGTATGTACAGCCGGCATAAGGTGTGCAGTGCAGTCCATAATGACTTGAGACTGTAGGTACCTGTTCTGTAAAATCTCATAAACAGCTTATTTTTATTTTTCCATTTCAGTGTTGCTTCCATACAAAACAGAGGACCTATTACAAAAAAGCATCACGATAAGCGTACGATATTCGTCGCACACCGTGGCACTATTGATTCACAAATAAGGTTCAATATCAAGTAAATTGTACGACGAATTGCGTCCGACTATCGTGATTCTGTTTTGTAATAGGCCCTCTGTTATTTGTGATGATGAGCCCTTACATTGTGTATTCCAAGTGATTCAGACAATGGTTTTGTTTATATGTATTGAGCTGTGCGTACTCTAATTGGCTCTAATTATTAGTTGGCTCGATTTCGCTGATTTCCCCATTTCTCTCCCTCTTGGTCGTTATTTGTGCTTTAATATCTAAAAAACGTATTTACTATGTTCAGTGTAAAATTGGGTTGATGAAAGCTTTACATTTTATCCAACCATATTAAAATTTAATTGTTAACCTTGCATTGCTTGAAGGTATGTGAAACCTCTATTAAATAAGAGGGCTACTGTTATTTATAATGTTAAACCTAATCAACATGTTAGTGCAGAACGGATACGCCATATATAATTTGACACGATAACTAACTTAGCGTAGGTATCACTCGCCATAATTTTTACTCATAGTTACCACTAGAAGTGTAACGACATTCAAATTAATAATGATTCTAATAACTAGTTCGATTCTCAGACATTTCAAATACGACTTGTCATTTAAACGACGGATGTATTTTTAATTTAAACTAGTAAAACTGTTGCTAAATTTTGCAACTCATATAATTAGTATGCTAGTTTCTTAGTTGACTATAATCTAATAATTCAATATTTATTTTATTCAGGTCATTGAAAATTATTTATGGTAGCTTACGAGCCAAAAATAATATTGTTCATAACCACATTTAAAATAATATTATAGCCAGGGACCGATAAAATTAGAAATAAACCAGCAGAAACGAAAGAAAATAGTATAAAACAATTCAATGAGAGATTTACAATCTAAATATTTTGGTTTTGTCTTAGTCAAGTAGGTAATGACTACGTAAAATTCAGTAGATAATTAAAATTAAATGAGATTTAGATTTATATAGAGTATAGAGAACATAGTTATATGAAAAGCTTCACTTAACAGTAATCTGAGAAACTAACGAAAAGAAAAAAGATCTTATACATCTTTAAATTCCTAGTTTTTATACTTACCTATTAACAAAAAGCATGAGCTAAAATCACGCTTGTCCATTTTAAAATATAATTTATTTAACTTGTCAACATTTTTTATTACCAAACGGTAATTAAACTTCTGATTAAAATATCTAGACCTAATTAAAATACCTAGTTACTTAACTTGCTCGGTATTATCAAGTGCTGTCCACATAGAAAGCAAGCCTTTCCATTAATTATATACAATTCTGTTCCGATAGCTGTAGTAAAATTACGAACAACTTGCAATCACTGTAAATTACTACTTATTTGGCGTTTGTAACAGTTTATTTGTACTGATTGTTACTTCATATATAATTATCTATAGCGTAAAACATCAAGTCGTTACTGATTGTTCGATAGGTATAATAAATCTTTGAAAAAAAAAGAAGACTGGTATAGACATCTGGCGATGAGCACTGAAGCAATAAAACACAGCACAGGTCTGATTTATTTAATGATTCAATTTTATCGTGTTCTTTTCTGCGAAATATTAACATGCTGCATGCTAAGGAGCTCGGTGGCGCAGTGGTTTAGCGCCTGGCCCAGCGATTGCGGAAGTTAAGCAACGCTCGCATGGGTCGGTCATGGGATGGGTGACCAAAAATTTATTATCTCGAGCTCCTCCGTGCTTCGGAAGGCACGTTAAGCCGTTGGTCCCGGCTGCATTTGCAGTCGTTAACACCCACCAATCCGCATTGGGCCCGCGTGGTGGGTTATGGCTCATCCTCCTTACCACCCATAAGGAAGGCCTGTGCCCCAGCAGTGGGGACATCAAAAATGGCTGATGGACATGCTAAAATTACTAATTTTAACATGGCTACTTAAACTTTTGGAAAACAAAAAGTCATCATTCGTAGTAGAAACGAGGAGTACAATGTACAATCTTCCACCATATCGTTTAATTTCGACAAATCATAAGATCCCAAATCTTCAAAGAGAAAGTTTCAATTACATTGAATGGAATCAATTTAATTCTTTGACGCTTCGAAATAACTTGGTAGTTGTGGCGTACTCTTGCGCAACCTGTTGATATAAGTCAGATTAGCAAGTGTCAGAAAAGTAGATCATAGCTAATTGCGAGTTGGACGGTGTACTTGGAAGTACACTAGTTAGCGCGTTTAATTAATAGAACATAATGTGTTAACTGCTGGCATACATTACTGACGAATGTGGAAAGAGATGAATCAATTAAAATGAACGTGCAGTGCATAAAACACTGTGTTTTTTTTAATTTATTTACTTTCTTGTGAAAAATTCTCAACGAAATTAATTAATACTTTTAACTTAGTAAAATCTCAAACAGCTATATTAAATGATAAGAGAGAGAAAAACTCAATCTGGTTTTCCCAGCCGGTCTTTACATACTTTTGCTTTACATAATATGGATTTTATTGAAAAATCACAAATATGAAACTCCGGGCTACGCAATATTATAATAATTAAGTGTTACTCTTTGTGTAATACTGTTTATGAAAGACAATTGCAGTCTATGTTCTGTTATTTTTTAGTGCTACAGGTATAGTGTCTAATCATTTTAGGCGTTGCAAAACGATCGACCGACGCCTGCGCATACCGACAGCAACTCGTGCGTGTAAAACGCATGAATTTGTTGCGACGAGATTCGAGACTGCAATTAGTATAATAATAGGTACCGAAAAATATTGCCGTTGTCTGACTCTCGGAAAACGAATAAAAGTTAGGGTTGGTAATTTCTGTTTCAAACAGTCACGGTTGGAGTATTTACAGCATTTGGAACGATTTCAACAATTACGGAAAAAAATCAATTTTCGGTTAAAAGCATAGGTTTTAAAGAACGAAAACGGATTTTTAAGGTAAACAAAAGTTTTGACTTTATTGCGCTCTTAAAAAATGAGTTTTGAACAAATTTTGATCATTGTAAAAGTATATCGACGGCGAAGCGCCAAAAAACTAAGAGTGATGATTTCCCTAAATTATGCGAATAACGCCGTTAAATTCAAAACAAAATGTATTGGTTTTTATTTCAATGAGTATCTCAATGCACACGGAAGTATGAAATACATAATTTAAAAAAGTAAATAACGTTTTTGTAACTCCGAAAGTTCAACAAGCTTAGACTTTAAACTTATAATAAATTAAACAGCTTGTTAAGTTGACATTAAAAGCTATGTTAATTTAATCATCATGCTATTATAACTACTTCGCACAATGACTTTTCGGCAGATGAATAGCGTTACGTTATAATCAAAGCTTAGACCAGTTTCTGATGTTATTAATTTCAATTATATAACGTGTTAACATGTTAATCTCCTCTGGCATAGCCGCCATATCTCTATGTTACATACCGGTAGCAAGTCGTGCGTGTCACAAGAATTTGTGTATGCTTGAAGAACGAAGTAGTGCTGTCGTATTTGAAAACATCGATAGAATTATTCACCTCTAAAGCTTACGCGCTCAATACATGAAATAAATGACACGTGGGACTAAGGGACTCACAAGCAGCTTCAGTCCCCCGTGACCACGGTATATAGCTACAAAGGTGCCGAAACGTCAGGAAAATAAAATCAAACCAAAAACTAACTATCTAATTACCAAAGTACTTACAATAAAACCGCGCTAGTATCCGCTAAAAACTGTTTTGTTTCATCGATAGAATTATTGAGATTTCATAAATATTTAAGTGTTATTTCTCGGAATCTAAGGTAAAAAGATCTTATACATCTTTAAATTCCTAGTTTTTATACTTACCTATTAACAAAAAGCATGAGCTAAAATCACGCTTGTCCATTTTAAAATATAATTTATTTAACTTGTCAACATTTTTTATTACCAAACGGTAATTAAACTTCTGATTAAAATATCTAGACCTAATTAAAATACCTAGTTACTTAACTTGCTCGGTATTATCAAGTGCTGTCCACATAGAAAGCAAGCCTTTCCATTAATTATATACAATTCTGTTCCGATAGCTGTAGTAAAATTACGAACAACTTGCAATCACTGTAAATTACTACTTATTTGGCGTTTGTAACAGTTTATTTGTACTGATTGTTACTTCATATATAATTATCTATAGCGTAAAACATCAAGTCGTTACTGATTGTTCGATAGGTATAATAAATCTTTGAAAAAAAAAGAAGACTGGTATAGACATCTGGCGATGAGCACTGAAGCAATAAAACACAGCACAGGTCTGATTTATTTAATGATTCAATTTTATCGTGTTCTTTTCTGCGAAATATTAACATGCTGCATGCTAAGGAGCTCGGTGGCGCAGTGGTTTAGCGCCTGGCCCAGCGATTGCGGAAGTTAAGCAACGCTCGCATGGGTCGGTCATGGGATGGGTGACCAAAAATTTATTATCTCGAGCTCCTCCGTGCTTCGGAAGGCACGTTAAGCCGTTGGTCCCGGCTGCATTTGCAGTCGTTAACACCCACCAATCCGCATTGGGCCCGCGTGGTGGGTTATGGCTCATCCTCCTTACCACCCATAAGGAAGGCCTGTGCCCCAGCAGTGGGGACATCAAAAATGGCTGATGGACATGCTAAAATTACTAATTTTAACATGGCTACTTAAACTTTTGGAAAACAAAAAGTCATCATTCGTAGTAGAAACGAGGAGTACAATGTACAATCTTCCACCATATCGTTTAATTTCGACAAATCATAAGATCCCAAATCTTCAAAGAGAAAGTTTCAATTACATTGAATGGAATCAATTTAATTCTTTGACGCTTCGAAATAACTTGGTAGTTGTGGCGTACTCTTGCGCAACCTGTTGATATAAGTCAGATTAGCAAGTGTCAGAAAAGTAGATCATAGCTAATTGCGAGTTGGACGGTGTACTTGGAAGTACACTAGTTAGCGCGTTTAATTAATAGAACATAATGTGTTAACTGCTGGCATACATTACTGACGAATGTGGAAAGAGATGAATCAATTAAAATGAACGTGCAGTGCATAAAACACTGTGTTTTTTTTAATTTATTTACTTTCTTGTGAAAAATTCTCAACGAAATTAATTAATACTTTTAACTTAGTAAAATCTCAAACAGCTATATTAAATGATAAGAGAGAGAAAAACTCAATCTGGTTTTCCCAGCCGGTCTTTACATACTTTTGCTTTACATAATATGGATTTTATTGAAAAATCACAAATATGAAACTCCGGGCTACGCAATATTATAATAATTAAGTGTTACTCTTTGTGTAATACTGTTTATGAAAGACAATTGCAGTCTATGTTCTGTTATTTTTTAGTGCTACAGGTATAGTGTCTAATCATTTTAGGCGTTGCAAAACGATCGACCGACGCCTGCGCATACCGACAGCAACTCGTGCGTGTAAAACGCATGAATTTGTTGCGACGAGATTCGAGACTGCAATTAGTATAATAATAGGTACCGAAAAATATTGCCGTTGTCTGACTCTCGGAAAACGAATAAAAGTTAGGGTTGGTAATTTCTGTTTCAAACAGTCACGGTTGGAGTATTTACAGCATTTGGAACGATTTCAACAATTACGGAAAAAAATCAATTTTCGGTTAAAAGCATAGGTTTTAAAGAACGAAAACGGATTTTTAAGGTAAACAAAAGTTTTGACTTTATTGCGCTCTTAAAAAATGAGTTTTGAACAAATTTTGATCATTGTAAAAGTATATCGACGGCGAAGCGCCAAAAAACTAAGAGTGATGATTTCCCTAAATTATGCGAATAACGCCGTTAAATTCAAAACAAAATGTATTGGTTTTTATTTCAATGAGTATCTCAATGCACACGGAAGTATGAAATACATAATTTAAAAAAGTAAATAACGTTTTTGTAACTCCGAAAGTTCAACAAGCTTAGACTTTAAACTTATAATAAATTAAACAGCTTGTTAAGTTGACATTAAAAGCTATGTTAATTTAATCATCATGCTATTATAACTACTTCGCACAATGACTTTTCGGCAGATGAATAGCGTTACGTTATAATCAAAGCTTAGACCAGTTTCTGATGTTATTAATTTCAATTATATAACGTGTTAACATGTTAATCTCCTCTGGCATAGCCGCCATATCTCTATGTTACATACCGGTAGCAAGTCGTGCGTGTCACAAGAATTTGTGTATGCTTGAAGAACGAAGTAGTGCTGTCGTATTTGAAAACATCGATAGAATTATTCACCTCTAAAGCTTACGCGCTCAATACATGAAATAAATGACACGTGGGACTAAGGGACTCACAAGCAGCTTCAGTCCCCCGTGACCACGGTATATAGCTACAAAGGTGCCGAAACGTCAGGAAAATAAAATCAAACCAAAAACTAACTATCTAATTACCAAAGTACTTACAATAAAACCGCGCTAGTATCCGCTAAAAACTGTTTTGTTTCATCGATAGAATTATTGAGATTTCATAAATATTTAAGTGTTATTTCTCGGAATCTAAGGTAAAAACGCTAAGGTAAATGTTTATTGATTAATCATGCGTAAAATTTCGGTTAAGTTACATCATTAGTAGGTTAGGTATGTAATAATAATCAAACGAATAATGTCAGAAGTTCAGTTATGTTGTGTTATCACATACAATTTTTTTTATTGAATCAGGCGTCACTTGGCGGAAGTCCCAAACCATTTTGAAAAAGGAAATATATGTAGCTTACTTCCGCAAACAAAATATGCAAGATGCACCGCCGGCCCGCCCGCAAAAATATGCACATGCACACCACAAAATATAAGTGCACAATACCTGCATTTAGCAAGACAGCAACACACCTTGCACCTTCACCAATTAGGTTACTCTACAAGTGTTTCGCCCCAACCCGGAGCATCCTCAGGAGTTAGATCGTGCGTAAACCGATGATTCGGTGCATCTTGCATATTTTGTTTGCGGAAGTAAGCTACATATATTTCTTTTTTTCAAAACATACAATTTTGTTTAATAGAATACATTTTCATTAATTAGATATCATTATTCACGCGAGATTCACACGCGATTTTGATAAACTACAATTTGTTGCCACTATTCAATTGAAATGATAATTCTCTTATTGACCACTCTATGCCAATGTCAAGGGTAGATGTTTTATTGATGAATAATCCGTGGAAATCCAAGATTCGGAATCGTTTTATCATAGGTAATTAAGTTGGCTCTGTCTATTAATCTACTTCTTCATAAATCGATGATTGTGCAATGTTAACACCAAAATCTTGAGTGTAACAGCGCGACAAAAAACAAGTGCTAAATAAGTAATTGAAGGGAAAAAAATCATTTTTTCGCTTTACAAAAAGGCGTCTGCAGCCGACATTTTTTTTAAAATCTATAGCCAGTGTCACTCAGCCTGCCTAGCATGACCGATTTATATCGCGTGATATAGCGTTTTATCGCGTTCAACTGTCAAAAAGACAAAAGAATTTGACAGTTGAGTGTCGATAAAATGCTATATCACGCGATATAAATCGGTCATGCTAGGCAGGCTGGATAATGTAAGGATTCTAACGATACCCCACACATTTTGAAGTTATGGTGGAATAAAAAACTCACATACATACATACATAAACCCTGACACACACAATACACTCTTTTACCATTGAAAATGGTTATCAGATGCAAATCGCCTAAAACGTGTTTTTGGCCATATCTCCGAGGATTTTGGGAGGATCGAGTTGGGCATAGTACCAAAAGTTGAGGAATTTATCGAGACACGTAGGAACGTTTGAATTTTGAAAATCTACTGGTAACTTTTTTGGCATTTTGCAAAATTCGGGTAAATTCGGGTTTATTGAAGGTGTTTGTTTACTAAATTGTAAATATTTCGGAAAAAAACCGACTTAAGAAAAAATAAAAAAATGGGTCCCAGGCATAGATATAGTATATTAAAAGGGTCCCAGGGTATTTGTTTAGAATTTTTGTTTCGGGCAGTCGTGTAAAAAGGAAATATTTTGCAAAGAGGTTGCATTCCTACCTCGTTGGTATAAATAAATATAAATATAATATGAATGCTTGGACAGTTTCACACAGCGCCATCTAGCCCCAAAATAAGCAAAGCTTGTAATATGGGTGCTAGTGCTAGACAACTGATTTACTACTTATATACTTTTTAAATTACATACTTATTATACATAGTAACACCCAGACCCGTTTCACAGAAATTAAAATTCATTATTTCAATTTCTGCCCGGCCGGGAATCGAACCCGGGACCTCTTGCGTGGTAGGCGGCATGTTGACCACTGCACCACTCAGGTCGACAAACAGGTATGCAACCAGTTTGAACATCAGTAGAGGTAGAGGAATAATGGGTTCAGGACGCCTCACCACAGAATATATAATAGTACTAAGCCTCACATTGAAACTTATTAAACACGTCACATCGATAGCTAACATGTCCTTTTTAGGGTTCCGTAGCCAAAATGGTAAAAAACGGAACCCTTATAGATTCGTCATGTCTGTCTGTCTGTCTGTCCGTCCGTATGTTACAGCCATTTTATTCCGAAAGTATTAAGATTACACAGTTGAAACTTAGTAGGTAGATGTATTCTGTTAACCGCTTAACGATTTTAACACAAAAGTAAAAAAAAATAAAGATTAAGGGGGGGCTCCCCATACATGGAACTGAAACTGAAAAAAAAAATTCTTCATACCAATATGTGCGGGGTGTCTATAGATAGGTCTTCAAAAATGACTTTGAGGTTCCTAAGACAATTTTTTCTCAAAGTCAACCGTTTGAATGATAAACACTGCCAAAGTAGAAAAATGTGTGTCCCCCCCTCTAACTTTTGAAATAGGGAAGTGAAAAATCTAAAAAAAATATATGCTATAGATATTAATAAAAACTTTCACTGAAAATTAGTTTGAACGAGATATAGTAATTAGTTTTTGAGATATATCATATTTTCCAAAACCGCAAATATAACTTTGTCATTCATACCAACACTGTGAAAAACAAAGTTATTTTTACAGACGAAAAATGATAGTGGTATTAAATATGGTATGGTATATAAGGTGACTACGGAACGCTACGGCGCGTGGCCCGACACGCACTTGGCCGGTTTTTTTTTTCTTTACTCGACATTTCGCTTTTGGAAGTTGACATCCCTATCACTACTGACCATGTCCCTTCTACGCCTAATTGATCCGCATGTCGCTATCACTGCACCGATTTTGTGGTTCGTTTAGAATAATTAATGCTACCGAAGGCTGTTTGCATAATATATCTGACAAGCTATAAAATGTATAAGTAAAATCAACTACTTGCTAAAATTAGTTTCTACCTAAGAAAATTAACAAGAGTAATTTTATTCAATTTAATGGTTCTGATTTTTTGGATGAATATAAAAATCTGATAATGTAACCACATTTACCTTACACTCCAAGTCACGAGCTTAGCGTAGCTTAGCTTAGCTTACTAAAGTCGATTATGATTATGATATGATTTTGATACGAGTAATTAAACATCATAATTGGTCTACTTAAAAAATATCAATGTCAAGTCGAACTTACACACTTTTACAACTAAGATAATTTTCTAAAATAATCTTAAATAATTTAGAATTTTGTTTTATTATTTACATAGGTTCTTTACATATGCCGGAACGTTTATTTTACTTTTTGTAAGTCGAAAATGTTACTAAAGTTCTAAAGCGCTGTAAAATAAAAATACCTCTGATTAATTATTGTGGATAGAAAAGATGAATGGACTGTTTAAAAGAATGGCTAAAAAGTTAAGTTAACTTTGAGATGGCGTGTGATAAGATTTAAGAAAGAAATGACATACCTATTGCGCCAACCGGACCCAAATAAAATCGGGATAATATTTAAAACTCTTGACTTCCGTTGTTAAGGCCCCTATATAGCTCAAAGTGGCACCCTCAGATTATTAAATTTATTGCTCACTAAGTACTTAATATATCGAAAATTTACATGTACAGATTCAAGTTAAAGCTCTATAGTCTATGTACAAACAGTTATCTTAGTAAAATATAGTTGGTTGTAGTAGTAGTAGGCAAAAGAAAAAAAATTGCCACTTTTGCGCCACATAACTCGTCAACGCCCGGAAAACGAGACAATAGATTTTCTATTGTTGTCCGGTCGCCGGAGACCGCTCGGACGTTGACGAATAGGGATATAGTCGCTTTAAACATATTTTAGTTATGCTTCTATTGTCGTCAGGGTTACCAGAACATCCACTAGTCACGGAAGATTAGAAAGCCATAACACATCCGATATAAATGAGGAAATATGTATCAAGATACGTACATCTTCATATCAAATCGTTTTCAATTCTTTTCTGTTCCCACAGTAAATAAAATTTCGTCAGGGGCTATCAGTGTCCATTATTGCACGAGACGTTATCTAATAGACCATTAAAAATAGTTTATTTTACAGTTATAACACTTTATTAATTATGTGTGGCGGCTTTATGTGTTACACGACTTATTAATGATGCGTCTAAGTTATCATAATATGACCACACCCACATTCAAGTAGAATCCAGAGCGAATAATGATTGTTAATTTCTCGATTAACTCAATTTTATTCAGTTGTTTTAAGCGAATTACTTGACATTGAATGTTTTTTTATGTTCCTCATTTATTTTTCATATACTTAATTACTTACTTATTACTATTACTTATTACTGTGTAGCTTTTTTCATACTGCTATATTTTGTTATTTTGGAAACATTTATAAACGTTTACTACTATTAGACTTGGTGTCCTAAAATGTCATTATGAGAAGTGTCTTTCTGTTGGGGGACACAATATTGTTCAGGTTATGGCAGAATACCAGAGGCTGTGGGTTTCCCTCCCGCGGTCACTGAGTCATTAACCTTTTTGTCAAATTGTTGTAGCATTTAATCATTGCATGTATACTATTGTTTTGAGACAAATAAATGATTTTATTATTATTATTATTATTATTAATTAGCTTTTACCACAGAATAATTTTATAATGGGAATAAAATTATTTCTGTTAATAATAATTAAAGAAAGTGTTTTATTTCAATAATGAGATGCTATTTGAAAGCTAAACCTCATGATAAATAACAAATTTTTCGTGTTAAATGTACATTAAACAGCATAAAAATGTAAAATATACTTTTTTTGCACCAAATGTAAACCTTAACAGGATAAATATTCTAATATAAGTATTATAATTAAAGTGAACTTCTCGATGTTGCAAGAAAATGGCCTGCAATATGGCTGGTAACATTATTTCAAACCTCACTTCAAACTTAGGCTTCTACTATGCCTACCTATGCGCACTGTTTTACGCACATTTAGTAATTACTATTGCTACATCCTCGAAAATTAAGCGACGCAAGTTGCGTTATGGATGATTGAAGATAATTGATTCTAATAATGATGGTTCTGGATCCAATCGCAAACTTCCTTGTCGTGTGTGGTATTATGCAATGCAATTTATAACAACGTTAATTTCGAGGAATGATGTGGCTGAATGACTACCCGCTAATCTAAGGTTTTGGGTTCAATTCCTACTCAAGTCAGAATAAAAAAGTTGACACAAATATGAGTAGGATTATAACATTACCAAAAAAAAGAAAAATAAACAATGCTAAAATAATTGAGTTACTTATTATGTTAACTTGTTAAGTTTTATGAATAGGGCCTTAGCTAAGGGCCTCTTCTTAATGATAATGGATACGAGACATTAACTGTTAAAGTCATGTACTGATTATAATTAGTGTTGATTTACATCAGATACTTTAAATTTAAGAATATTATTTTTATGACAACAATATTTGGTGTGTTTTAACAAATAAATTTAATAAACAAATTTGATAAATTGTCAGCTTAAACGGGCTAAATGCTTAATCAGAAACAACAATTTGTTTTCGTGCATTATGTAAACTAATAACTAGAAATTACACTAGCCGTGTTATTATTGCCCATAATAAGACTAAGTTACTCCTATTTGCAATTGATCAATTATTTTAGGTGCAGTTAAACTTTGCTAGTAAGTTGCTAGTTATATTATTCACAAGTAAAGTAAGCTTGTCTGAAAATGTTTTTTAAAAATAATGAAATTGAAAAAATAATACTTATGTAAAATTATATTAAACAGCAAAAAAAAGGAGACAAGTAAGAAGATCCAGCTCCCTACTTAAATTGCCATTTTACTTAAATTTACGCTAGTAGAATAGATTGACAATGTATGGGATTAACATAAGATCATGTCATCGCCTTTACTCAAGAAGAAAATCTCCATGGTTAGGTACTTGCATTAGTTAGAAGAAAATATTTTTATCAATTACATACGCATTTTATTTAATTTAAATAGCGTCTTTAATTTCACAGAATTTGATACATGATCAATGGTGGTCATCAGTAGGCATTCTGGTTATAATGATTACCCAAAATCGCGGGGTCTTAAGGCGGATGTATGACCGAAAGTGGAGCCATCAGATGTTTTTTTTATGTAATAAGTTATTAATAGAAAAAGATTTTAATAATGTCTTACGCGTAGTTTTTAGGGCCCATGGTCTAGTATTTTTAAAAGGTATCACTACCTGCCCTCGTAGTCATTCGAAGAAGTATATAGCACAAATGTGTCAAAAACGGACACTTTTAGCAGTTTTGCTATCAACCTACTTCTAGCAGTGACTACGAGGGAATGTAACGATACCGTCTAAAAAAAAACAAAAAAAATGACTTCAAAAAACCTACCTCTAAAAAGAAGGAATAATATTCGTAATAATAAAAATTCGTCTATTGAAGTCGGGTGGGACTGGAGTACAGATTCCTTTTTTTTATTCTAAAAGCCCCACCCGACTTCAATAGACGTATTTTTATTATTACGAATATTATTTCTTGCTTTTTAGAGGTAGGTTTTTGAAGTCTATTTTTTTGTTTTTTTTTTAACTATTTTTTATTTTGTTATTTTTATTGTAGCTACCTTGTTCAAACCAGCATTATCTTGTAACTCAAAGGAGGGAAAAACAAAATAGAACCTCCTTTTTTAAGTCGGTTAAAAAACCTACACTTAAGATATTCCTCTTCCTACAAAAAAATAATTATCTTAATCAGTTCATAAACAAAGAAGTACCTAATACGAAATGGTCGAGGTAATTCATACTATTTTCGTGCTTTTTTCAAGATTACTTGAAAAGTACTGAACCGATTTCCAAATTTTAAAAAATGGGACCAACTTGGGAGTTTACCTAATGTAATAACGTTTGAATCATTTCAATCGGTCCAGCCGTCTTCGAGTAATCGGTGGACATACGCAAAAAAAAACAAATATACAGACGAACATAGAACCTCCACCTTTTCTGGAAGTCGGTTAAAAATACTAGACTGACTACTACCTTATCCACTTCGGCGCCACTTTTGCTCAGGGTGCCACCTTAAGATATTGCAATTCATATTTTTTATAAAACGGTTGCCAAATGGTTAAAAGCGGTATCTGTCAGCCTGAGATTGTCACTTGCAAGTGCGCAAACGACCCCAAAAAATCTTACAATGTTTTTTTTAAATACGCCTCTAGCAGTCGACATTCTAAACTGCAATCTACATATCACGCGTCTAAAAGAAATATTTTGCCAGTTTTAGATCCGTATTCATGCATGTTATGAAATAACTTAAGCATGCAACATCATAAGGTATCAACAATAGAAGTAGGTATGGTCATGAGCAATTTGTCAATTTGATAGATCGATCGCCAGATGATGAGTGGGCGACAATAGGAACCTTTTTGCAGTGTTTAACTTTCATTGCCGGTAACTTTTTGCTATCATACAAATGCAGGTCAAAAGTATATTTAGCCATGTGACGGCAGAGAAGAAAATCACCTAACTTTTACTAATTAGGTTTAAGAAACAAGATCTGTTGTCAAAAAGCATTACAATTTAAACACGATTGAAACACTATTATGACGTTAAGAATAGCAAACTTGGGCCCCATAATGGGGTGTTATGATAAAATTATTAAATTGATTTTATATATTGATTTACATCACACTATAGAGACTTGTCTGAATTTCAACTCAATTGGCTTAAGTGTTCTTGACAATATCGAGCGTTTCAATAATTGGTAACTATTGCGAACTTTGTCACGGCCGCCTGGCCACTTACAACGGTAAAATATAAAATTAAAAATTTTGCAATTACAATAACCCACATAACGTGCATTATCTGAAGTAAGTGATTGGAATGTAGTTCACCAGTTCAATTTCTACGTTCGACGCATTGAAGGATAACCAAGTATCAACATTTTTGGAGCTCAAACTGGTATTATTGTGCAGGACCGTTTATGTATTTTCTTTTTTTAGTGTTCTTGTTACATTTATGACTTTTCTGATTTATGTTATGTAGGCTAGCCAAACAGTTAATCATTCATTCGAATAGCTTTGGAAGCAGTTTAACAGTTTATTGTATCACCAGGCTAACATAGAACATTCAACTTACTGAATAAGCAAAATATTTGTAAATTTTGAATCATCCGTTAAGTAGGTACCAGTTGATTCAAAATTTATGAAATTTTCAGACAGTGTTTAATAGTCACTTATTTTAAGTGGATCGAATATTGTTGATACAACTGATATGCAAGTATAATTACAGAGTTTTGAAATAGAATCGAACCAAATATAATAATAGGAGTAATCTTGATTACTTATCTAAATAGCTGTTGCCAAAAATCGATAAATAGTCAATGGTATAATTTGGTTCAAGGGCGTGTAAGCTCGTGCTCACCCACGTGTTATCGAATTTGATAAAACATGATCTCGTCAACTTGCATCAATTCTTGTCAACGTTTAAGGCGAACATTTCTTAATAAAGCTTTCAGAAATGCTTGACAAGAATAGCAAGACAGAAAGTACTTTTGACTTTTCTTATTTAATTCATTAACGCCGGAGCGGTCGCTGGCGACCGAGACACAATAGATTTTCTATTGTGTCTCATTTTCCGGGCGTTGAAGAGTTAACGGAAAAGTCATCATTGGCAATGTAAACGTTGGCAATGTAAAGCTGATATCCATTTTATTTGTTTGATAAAAAAAATACTTATATAAATGTTATTCACCTATTTTTTTTTATGTCTAAAACTGCATACTAAAATTCAGTTAGGAGGCTTTATGCGCTATACTAGCGCCGCCAATGGAAAAAAAAACTTAGTGCTTAAATAAAGACGAAATTGTAAATTGTGTTCTTCTAGTGTACTCCGAAAAAGCTTTGTTGTACTTTCTATCGCTTAAAAAAAAACTATTCTGTCGTTTAGTTTAATGGAGTTTAATTGCCAAAGTGGCCACTTTTAGCAATAAACTAAACTACAACTAAACGACAGGTTATAAAATATTGTTTAAACAATAAACAGTATAACAAAGCTTTTTTGGAGTACCTACACTAGAAGAAAACAATTCACAATTTCGTCTTTATTTAAGCACTACGATTTTTTTTCCTTTGGTGGCGCTAGTGTAGCGCATAAACGCTCTTAAATAAAAGCTTGTAAAAATAATTTCTATTTTCTTTTCAGAAATTTATGATTGTCAATTTTCGCCACTGTGCTTTTAGGTAACTCGTAAAATAAAACAATGATTAAGAAATAACATTAAAATTTACACTTGCAATAGAATTTAATGCTCAAACAGATGATTGATGGCCAGACTACCGTGGGTGATTTGAACCACATTTTACAATTACAGTTGATCAGATCAGCCTGGAGGCATACTTAATCTTAATGTAAGTGATTTCGTTACTCACAGCACGTTGCTTCGAGTGGCCAGGATATAATAAATAGCCTTTCATTATGAAGGAAAAGCTATCATGAAGTTAAATTAATTAGGCTAATTCCAAACCTGCACTATTTAGGCTTAGACCTAAGTACTTAATATAACCGAGAGTTTATTACGGATGGTTGTTATGGCTGAGTGGCCCTTTTTGAATCCTTGGAAAATCATATTTTTTGGTATCAAAGAGAAGCATCGGCCAATAAAACTTGTGAATTTGTCATCCGGTCTTGTGACATTCTATCTCACTTAAGAAACCATTGAGATATTACAGATAAGTTATTTTTTAAATTGCAAGCTGGGGTTCAAATCGTGATACATTGAAAACCGTTGTACAAGTCACTCGACCGGAGGTTCTCTCTCTTTTTTTTTTATTGTTTTCATTTTCTCTAATTTCTGTCTCCTTTTGTAAGTTCAAACTAAAATATCGTTGCATTTTTTTTTTAATTTCACATGGCAGACGTAGAGTTTACATACCTCATTATATAATATCTGTTTAAAGCCCAGCATTTTTGATTTCACTCCATAAGCACAAGGTGTGCTAATGATTGTTACATTGTGTTTGAAGTTCCTAACGAGGGCAAAGTAATGTTAAAAATGGTTTCATCACCAACTTCAACACCTTTCCAACTTCCAAGTTCCTCATTAAGACACAATCATACCATAATTAATGTAAACAGTGATCAGATACAAAGCATTGTAGGGTCTGTAGGTGCGAGCAGTGACAATAGACCAATTAATTTGTTATCTGCGGTCATAACAGGCGCAAACAGGGTCAATGCTACGCACAGATCTAAGAGAGCAGGTTATGACTGCTTATAGCATTCACCTTGCTTGATAGACAATCGAGCTATTGGGCAATACTTCATAACTTTACGTTTGTTTTAAGGCGATACTGTACCCCTAGCATGAGCACCGAAACATGACATATATCGCGTGATATAGCGTTTTAGAGACACGCAACTGTCAAAATCCATTGTTTTTGACAGTTAAACGAGATGTCACTATGATGTTTCGGTGGCTTGGGTCTTTTACTTTACCCGCTGAATACGAAATTTATCAAAATTCGCTATATTTTGATTCTTGTAAAGAACCTAACGTTGTTAATGCAGATGGTATTGACTAACTAAACATTGTAATAAGAAAGTAAATTAAAACTAATAAATGTTTCTATTGGTTACTAGATTTTGATACTAAAAACATAATTATCTTAGATTATTATCAAGGCCTGAAATAAAGTGATTCGAATTTACAAAGAAAATGTTGCCTCATCGGGTTACAGACAAAAATAAAAAAACGATATCTCTTTTATAGCTACTATTTTCAGTATTTTTTGATGATCTGTAATTAAATCGTTGTGTTTGCAACTGTTTGATAAGTATTACTAATCAACATTTTTATTGTTTTCATTATGATAATGATTTGCGGTTGCTATTGACCAACAAAATGCGGCAGTTTTAGTTTATAAAGTTGTGTAGAACATGTATGTCTGTGTTGTGCTGCCTACCCCCATGGGAAACAGGCGTGAGTATATGTATGTGTGACAAAAAAAAATAAAGTGGCTCATTTTCGTTATTTGGCTGATGAAGCCCTGTCGGGCTCTAGCTAAGAGAGATTTACATCTTTGCTAGCTTGTTATTAAAGCTAGCAAAGATGTAAATCTGTCTTGGCTAGAACACAGACATACATGTTCTACACAACTTTATAAACTAAATTTTTAACTTTTGCAAATCTACGATTTTGCTCCGCTTACGAAACTTTATGGATTTGACGTTTTAAAACTCATTTGTTAACAAAAACCTATGTCAATCGCATACATCTTTCGATAGGGAAGCGAACATTTAGATTTTTAAATATTACTTTGGCCCTATTTTCTATTCCTTTGAACCTTCGAACGCTTAAGCCAAACCTAGCTTTGAAATTAGCAAGAAACATAAAACTATGTGTCGTAAGATAAGCAATATCAGAAAATACATCAATGACTGTGATTTACATAAGCTTGCGACTGAATTAATCGACTATTGGTTACTGTTAAGCTATAAGTTAGTATTAGTGTTAAAACGGGTAGGTAGAAAGATATAGCCATTTAAATAGGAGGGCAATCCTCATGCCAGATCACAACAGCAGCAAACATAGCAAATCAAATTTGAGCTTAAGCTCAAATTTGATTTGATTTTCAGTGAAGTTTTAAATATATAATAAATATATAATAAAGAAGAAATAAAAATTACTTTTATTTATTTTAAAGATGGATTTATTTGAATTCGATGATAATACAAAGAAGTACTACAAAAATAGATAAAACAGCTTTTGCACTCTAATTAACTAAAGCTGTCAAGTCGTAAAAGCCTTCTTACATAACTGTCAGCCTAGACTGAATAACTAATCCGTATTCACATAATTTAACTGACTATTAAAATAATAGGTACCTACCTACTGATGAAAGATATAGGCCGTTTATGCAACTTTTGCTGCGCTGTAACAGAAGCAATCTTGAATGCAAATCGATAACCTGCAGATTCAATAAGTCAATTTATTATGTAACAAAACTTTGGTCTATTTTATTTTACAGTTTCAGCCACTTTCACTTTATTACATTTGACGGACGTTTGGAATAATATTTCTACCTAGCATATTAAGCAACTAGGGTTTCTGGGATAAATAGTGATTTACCCGTCTATAGTTAATCGATACTTACGCCCTCACGTCTTAACTGCTCAACCGATCGTCATGAAATTTTGCATAGAAGGGCAAAGAGTACTTTCGTCCTGAAAAAAGTACTGTTTATTTATTTATTATTAATAAACAAGGTTTTCAACATTCTGATACAACATCAGTCCCACAAAACTATTTAAGATAGTTTGACTAAGAGATCGAGTCTCGAAAATATCTAATGTTAAATTATGTATAAGTATTCTAAATTTAAATAATGAAAATTTTGATTATGCTAATAATTAGTTAAAATTAAAGTATTGTATTGTTCCCGAGGTATAGGGAAATAACTGACCACCGCTGATGCATTTGCTGGCGGTTGCTAGTAAAGTATGTAAGTGGCTTGAAAAGCATTTGTAATTTTTCCTGAACTTCGACTTTTGGAAATGTTGTCTTTGCCAGAATCCCAAACATGTCAAAATATATATCGTTACGATGCTACGCAAATGAACAAAATCAAGCAAATCACAAGTTTTTTTGCATTACTTAAACTAGTTGAACTAGTGTAGTACCTTTATTACTTTAGTGCACCTACGAAGTGCTCATGGCGGAACTTGACAGACTGGTCGTACTCGATCACGTTGTTAAGCAACGCTCAGACCGGCCAGGTGTCGGATGGGTGACCGTTAAGTGGCATTACAACTGAGCGCTTTCGTGCGTCGGAGGACACGTTAAACCGTCAGTCCCAGCTGCTGTCATCTGATAACAGTCGTTAAGCTAAGTTAGAGGCTTTTCAGGCGGCTTGATAAACACCAGAGGTGGCCACTATTCCTCATTCGATAAGAAGAAGATTACTTTAGTAGATTACTAGTACTTTTGATCAACAACAGAAACTATCTTATTAGTGACATTGATAATAATAATGGCACTGATTGCAAAATACTTTAGTCCATTATCAAAAGTGAATTTTCTTGTTCTAAAATTCTAAATTATATGTTTAGAACACACATAGTACAAGTCGAGGTCTCTTAATAGAAAAGATAGTAATAGCAGCTAAAAGGGAACGCCTAACACCCACACTTAGCATAGTTTGATCGAACATTGGGAAACGATAAAGACCGACTACCTACTAGTTTATTTTCTATGTAGAAATAGCTCTACATATTTCAAGTAGGTACTTATTTTGTTTCACAAACCATAATCATATAATTAGATTAGATTTAATATACAAAAAGGTATTACTTTTTGTTAACTAACTGGTAAAAGTTATATTTTAGAGCAACTTTTAAAACATTAACAATTAATTTCTTTAAGTATTTAATAATTCTTACTTTTTAAAATAGAATTCAATACGTTATTAGCTATTACTATTCTTTATACTTAAGTATACAATAGCGAATTCTAGCATATTATTCTAAATCTCAGTGGTTTCTGATGTGCTTTAAATGTTAAAAAAAATTATTGTATAACTTTATTGATAATAAATGAACAAAAAAGTTTTCTATAATGACAGTTTTATTAAAACTTATTACGCCATGTAACATTGGAATATTGTGTCGACTTTCAGTGCTAGTTTAAACTTATATTAATTTGGATAGAATTATATATACAGGTAGAGAATTATATATATACAAAATACAGGTGCAAATAAATAAAGCTATCATAATTCAAATTAAATGATGGAAATACGGCGCAATGTTAGTTTAGTTCCATTGCCGCCTGCGGGCCTGAAACCGTGCTGTAATTCTTGATCTAAAGTCATTTATGAACAGTGATTTACGGCTTAATAATGATCTACTTATAAGGAAATTGCAACAAAGATATTTATTTAAGCTTTTAAATTATAAATGCAGCGCTGTTAAGCTAGACTGGATCCTCGTCAGCAGCGGGTCGTATAAAGGAATGAGGGAAAGTATTTCAGGTATTAGGAATTTATGACTAATTATAATTTGAAATTTGAACGATCGCACAAGTTGATCTGTTGATGAATATTTTTATCCAAATATGCTTCAATGTCTTTGTTAGCTAGTAATAACTTACTGGCAGACGGGTCAAACTTGTCAGGTTACTGTGATTTTTATTTTAAGGTGTTTTGTTATTAGTCTAGTCTTAATTTAATCTGCCTGTTTTACATGTACCTGTCTCACTACCACCATATTATATATCTTATCTAACCCGTCTGTCTGTCGGCATAGCAGCCAACGTTGTGTTATGTTCCGGCAGTTAGAGGTAAGGTAGCCAGTTTTTTTATGGTTCAGCGTTATCAGTGTTATGTATCAGGTGAGAAAGGCCATACCCTATTTATTAAATATTGTTTTTTTTTTTATTCCTTTTTTTATTATACTGTTGCAAACTATTTTCTATCGATTCAAGAATTAACACATAGAATGAAACCCTAAGTTTTGTTACGATAAATCAATGGTTTATGGGTCAAGCAAGCGAACTGTCTGTACCTTGCTAGCACTGGATCTATCAGTTATCTTGGCACCTCTATTACCATCAAATAAGGACTGTAATTGACTGTGATTGGTGACCATTGGAATGACCGCCATTTCCATAATCATACTAGAATAAAGTGTAACATTATTATGTTATCATACTAGTTTGTGACGTAACACAGGTTTTAGCTATGATTGATTCGATTTGCATTACTTTCTAGTGGGAAGTGAAAAATTGTTTGCGAATGCATAATCCACTTTTCATTTCATTTCACTGTAAATGTAATAAAATGTGCCTTGACAAATAAAACGAGTATAATAATGTGTACATCGAAGACTCCCAAAATTCGATGACAACAATAACTGTCAAAACTTTAACTTCTTAAACAACATAAATAAAAAATACTGAAGAGCTCGATGTCGTAGAGTGGTTTAGCCCTGCGATTGGGCCTGGACTTTCGCAACGATTTGTCACAGGATGGATGAGCAAAAATTATAATCTCGAGTTTCTGCGTGCTTCAGAAGGCACGTCAAACCGTTGGCCCCGGCTGCATTTGGAGTCATTAACACCCACCAATCCGCATTGGGCCTGTGTGTAGTTTATGGCCCATCCTCCTTATCCACCCGGAAGGCCTGTGCCCTAGCAGTGGGGACATTAAAAATGGCTGATGTCGATTAGATTCGAAATAATACTGAGGCCACGCAATGATAAAAGCACAAAGGTTGTGATTTCTACTGCAACTGTTTGATTTTAGTCAAAATTAAGCAAATTTTTACTATGTTTTGCATAGAAAAACTTTCTAGTTCTGCCTCAGTCTGTAGGTATCCTTAAAAAATTCATATTACAAATTCCAATATTTCTCAATATCTAAAAATCATCACGTTTAAAACCTACTTACTAAACAATACAAAACTAAATAGAGCGAAAATTTAACGTAATTATTTTAATGCAACTCGCATTCTAATCCCCTTCACATTTTGACCAATATATAATTTTCATTGTTAGTGAAAATGCATAACAAGACATTACATAGTACTCTTTATACAACACAAGTCTGAAATAAAAGGCTTCATGTTACGCTTGACGCGTCGTCCATTGTATGAATCGCCAACAAGTGTAAAATTGGATGTTAGATAATTTTCACTTCCGTTAGCTCAACCTAACGTTTGTTGAGCATTGAAATAAATCAAGACTTAATTTGCTATAGACTTGTTCAGTTGTGACAGACTCGCATCCTTCTGTAACTTTGTCTATATTATATTGTTTTTTTTTTAAATTTCGGAAAATTTTGACATTTTCTAGTTTCTACTTTTCCCTGACGAACAAAGAACATATTACAATTTCAATTATCTATTGGTGTGCACCGGACGGCGCTCCGTGGGCCCCCGACAAGGTGGACCGACGATCTGGTGAAGGTCGCGGGAAGCCGCTGGATGCGGGCAGCGCAGGACCGATCGTCGTGGAGATCCTTAGGGGAGGCCTATACCCAGCAGTGGGTGTCGTGCGGCTGATATGATGATGATGATGATGATGATTGGTGTCGGTAAATAAAATACTATTTCTTCAAAAAGCTATGTAACTATAAAAAAAAGAAAAAAAAAACTACTTATAGGATTTCCTTTAATAGTTTTTTTATGCACAACGGGATAGTGCTTGGCCTTCACCTCACCTGATGTTAAGTGACGATGAGGCGAAGGTGGAAGCGCATCTATACCCGGAATCCTCATCACTGAGGAGTAAATTTTAACAAGTAATTTTATTAAATAAAAATACAAGAATTTACCAAAGCGTAACATACTCTACCGCAGCGGTTCTCAAACTTGTTTGGCGACGGAACCCTTTTAAAATACGAAATATTTGACAGGGCCCTAAAGTAGATACAAGGCACGTCCAGAAATTAGGTGATTTTTCAGAAATATGCCTGTTAGTAAACCATGCCTCCGGTTGTCTGGAAGAAATTGCCCTTAGCGATAAGACCGCCATGTTAAGCACTGTTAATTTCATCTTTAATTATTCTTATATATGTTTCTTGGTGTTAAAAATGTAAAGTATTATCTAATCTAATATTAATTTTTGACCCTAATCCCAATATTATTAATCCTCATACTACTAAAAACCAATTGTTACAAATTATTATATTAGATTACATTAAGAGACAAGTTAGCTTAGTTTGCAAGAGCTCACGAGTTTCATACGAAGTTTTTCAACACATTTGCGAGAAAAAAACAAAGTAATTTACCACACAGCAGCAAATACGACAAAAACAAAATATGATAATGATGGGAAAAGGCGCGCAGGTTTTTTTTTTGTTTTTTTTACACACCCAATGCAATATTTTACGAACAAAGGGGTGAGTTATGAAATATATTTGAGTAGTTTTTGTTTTTAATCTAATAAAATGCAACGCGAAAGTTTAAAAGTGTATAAATTATTATATGCCAAGAAATGTTTAATTATAAATAACCACGCTACTTATATTTTTATAATTAACTAGGCCCCTATATAAATTGCCTAAATCTAGTTTACATTACTTTCGAAGTCGAGGCGAAAGACGAGCGCAAAAACTATTGCTTTTTTTCAGAAGGCCGTTCAACCGTGTAAACGTAATTATTTAATTTGGTTTAAGGCTACGACTAAAAGTCATAGGAAAGCGGGTTGGATTCACTTTAGAAGAAATAAAAAACCCTTTGTGTAATTTTAGTGAACACGGTGACGGTACCCTACAAAACCTGATGATTGACGACCTGAGTGGTGCAGTGGTCAACATGCCGGTCTACCACACAAATAACACAGAAAGAAATAACACTTTACTCTGAACCCAACATAAAAATTTAATAATAATTGTTCTGTGTAAGTACTGTGTACCTACCTACTACATTTTAGTTTTGCTCCAAACACACGTATTTACAAGCACTTACGTTTTTCTTACAAATATGGAATTTACTTAAGTGCTTTTATTATTTTGCTTAAGCCCAAGGATACGACTTAGTTTTTTTTCAATTATTGTGAGTTGCGGCCTTTATAAGTTTTTAGGTTTAACTCGTTAGGTAGGTAAGTACTCATTTAAAAGACAGACAGATTAAAATGCGTTTCTTTTTTTTCCTCTTTGGAGCTTGAAGACCTTGTGATATACAGGGTGTTTGGTTATTATCGGGACCAGCAAACTGAACAACTATGGAGACAAACTTATGAACAATAGCGAAAAAAAAACTGCTGTTTCATACAAAAATTAATAACGAAAATATCAAAATGTATGAAACAGTTGTTTTTTTTTTTCGTGATTTTTCTACCTACCATAGATTGATGGTCTCTTTCTACCATATTCGGCTTTATAAGGCTATTACCAAACACCCTGTATACATTTTTAATTTAATATTAATGTTGTAGACTGTTTGCGTAGGTACTCAATCGCCATAAGAGGCTAATTAGTAAAATCTTTAGGTTCACTATAAAATAAACTTGGTAAAATAAGAATTCTCGATCATGCAATAATCTTTCCATATTTTATTTCGGATTTATATTCACTTCAACTGCAGTTTGCAATCTGTTTAGCAGTTCTTTACACATAGATCTTATTCAAGAAGTAGAGAAGTGAGCTTATTAGTTAATCCGGGAATTGAATCCGGAACCTCTTGTGTGGTCGATCGGCATGTTGACCACTGCACCACTCAGGTCCTCGTAATAAAAAATACGGGTCGAATTGAGTACCTTACTCCCTCCTTTTGAAGTTGGTAAAAAAAATGTTTCCACATTCTAAATTAAAATGTCTATTTACATGCGTTGTTGCAAAAACTGAGCAATAATATTGAACAATACAATTAATAACTATAAAAAAGTAATTTGCTGCTGTTTATTACAGTCACTTATATTTCAACTGTATGCAGATCATTAGCTTTTTTGTCTTATGTAACGCAATATTTCAAAAAGTAATTTTAAGTGATTTATAATTTGATTTTGAGTAACTCCCATTTCTAGACTTTAAAATCTTATATACATTACATATTATTTACAGCAAAATATGGGCAAATTTTTTTCTTGTTATTTTATTTACTTGTGAGAATGTCGAATAAGGAAATCTATTATATTTTGCTTATATTTTTACGTAGGTGGTGAAACAATTGGAGTATAGATAGTTATTTAGTTCTATCTAAAATTAAACATACATGCCACTGTTACATGAAAATTCGACTTTTACAATATTCATATACCTACGCAAACATTTTATTTTCAAACTCGGTTGCAATGCAATCGAGATTCAGATATCGTAAATTCTAAGTGACCCAATTACTACACTGAACATCCACTCAAAAACTTGTATACCAAAGACTGGATTTCGTGTACAAGTTTTTATAAGTAATACTAATTTCAAAGTTTTACGATACTTTTCTTTATAGCATGTAGTTTTATGGGCCGTGTTTGTTTCGTATGCACAAACTGGACTAGAAGAATTCTAAACTCCAGTAGGCGCGTATTCACTTCAGTTCACATTAATCTGTTTTTCTATGGGCTAAAAATTCTTAGCAGCTCTAGTTCTATCACATAAATCAGACGGAGAGTGTCGGCAGGAATGTCAATTGGGCTTGCATTGACGCAACATTGCGTGCGCGCAGTTCCGATCACGTGGAAGCGGTTCGTGTATTTATTTCAATGGCGCCACTGTCGCTTTACTTACCATAGGCAATTAAGTTCATTTCTCTTTAACTGACCATATTATACCAGTTTAACTCCAACCGTTTCGCAAATAGCGTTGACTTCTACTATGTTTGCGTGAGAAACTGAGCAATAGTTTGCATACAATAATCGCTTACTTTGAAATTTTTGTCCATTGACTGAGGGAGCGCGAAGCTCGAGCGAAGCGTCTCCGGTTCAGTTTGGCCAAAAATGCTTTCGTATCTGTCCAGCTGTCCCACTGTCCGTCTGTTCTCCTCTACAGGTCGCATGTCTCAACTAATTTTCCAGAAATTTAGTAAGAAGGTTCGATATTTACATAGATTTTTTGTCGATGCAGTTTTTCTTCAAAATGGTGGAGACATGATAAAGTGAGTTCTACAGCTTACAGAACTATGTCTTGTACTATTATGTATTATGTGACCATGTATTAAGAATGGGACCGTAAGCTCTAGCGCACACGAGCAACTTTTGTCTCCGCAACTATCTTGTCTCTCACATCAAGTCTAGGTTTGTATGAAATCGCGCACACGTAGCGACGCAACAGTTGGCAACTTTTCATACAAACCATGTCAGAGACAAAATAGTTGCGGAGACAAAAGTTGCTCGTGGATTGCCCCTTAAGAGGATTGTCAACCACGTGGTCTCCATACAAACGGCGATAACGTTTCCCACCCTCTAAACCTTAACCTACAGCAATGAATTTTTGGTATGTTTTTGAAATGCCTAAAAACTAGGGCTGTACGTTTTGATTTTTTAAATATTCATTGTAGATTTGAAAATATTGGCACTTCTGTGTTTTGTATGAAATCACTAAAATGCAAATATTTCGAAATCTATTATAGATATTGTTGCGGACAGCTTAATTCAGTGAAAAAGTGATTAACAAAAAGACAGTTTAGTGGACACTAAGTGCGACCTAGTGGTGAAAATTGTGTTTGTGAATATTCATGTAAGTACCTTGTTCATAAGCAATAGCTTGTTATAACTATTTGAGTTGATTAGTTTGTGTTTTTAATTACTTTGAAGTTTATTAATGTGTAACGTTCTATTTGATTTTAAAATGTAGCTTATGAAAAGTGCTGTAAAATGAAATATTTAGCGTAGCTGTAAGTTTTATAGTTTGTGAGATATTTAGGTTTTAGCTCAAATAGGTATTGTTTAGGTATTTAGGTATCCTATGCATTAAATGATTTAAAGTCTTGTTGTTTCAATTGCATTACCCGGTAAAGGTTTTGAGGTATGGGCCAGGTACTATAGGTCCAGGAGGTGGTAGTTTCGACCTGAAATGTGTCTAGGTCAAACGCCAGCCTTTGTCCTATAAGCCCTAAGGTTTTGACGAGGTACTAAGAGGTAAGACTATGTAAAATAAAGGCCTCTTGTATAGGTCTCTGATTAAAGGTAATGAGGTGCCTAAATACCTAAAGACAAAATGTAAATACTGAAAGGTACCTAAATAATAAATGAGGTAGGTAGTCTCATAAAGAGAGAGGAGTAGGGGTTTCGCTGTCCCTCTCACACCGCTGCCAAGTTGGTTGCGAGCGCGGAGTGGGGGAAGCGCACTCCCTACCACCGTTAACAAACTCGTTGTAACGTAGGGTAGAAATAAATGTAGATTTATCAAGTACCCAACTTAATTAGATATTGTAAGTTTGTGTATTAGTGTACCAGTTGCAATCATGCAACAGACTACCTCAGGGTGCGCGGACGCAGGGCGATTTGTAAGCTCGCACACCCATTTTTTCTTTGTAACCACAATATACGAGCATTCAGAGTGATTCAAGAAGGTGTTTCAATTCGTTCCCGCTTGACGTTAACATACAGTGTCGAGGTTACCGACATCGGTAACAGTGCTTCGTGGTCCTTCAGAGCGCGGATAAGAAGAATCTGCTGCTTCGTGATCCTCAGCGCGGATAAGAAGAATCTACTGCGTGATCCTGCAGAGCGGCGGACAGGAAGAATCTGCGCGTCAAGCTAGAAGAAGCGAAGCATCACTGAAGAAAAGAAGAATCACAGTAACTAGTTGCCAATACGCGGGTGGACCGCGGCTCACACTGCCACACCCTTACGGTGCCAAGTGTGGTTAGTGTGAGTAACGCCGTTCAAGGCGGTGCAGTCTAACGGACACGGCTGCCAGCCGCCTTTTTCAAGGCAGCTGAAATTGTCCGATTACGCCGGTACGGGTTGTGTCGCACTGAGGGCCGGACTGTAGGCACTGCCGAAGCTGCCGGGCGTTCCTCCCGGTGGCCGAGCACCTCGGAGTTGCACACCCCCTCTGCCGGGTAATTCCTCCCTTCCACTCCTGCTTCAACCTCCATCCTCACCTGGGCTCCCCGCGGTAGTGTGCCCGGGCGGGATTGTTAGGAGTAGGGTATAGTAGGGCGTCAAGAAAGAAGAAGATGCCAATCACAAGAAGCCAGTCTGGAGGGAAGAAGAGGGGGGCAATCACACATGAAGAGCCACCGGCGTCACCTTCGACGATCGCGCCACAGCCACCGCCACCACCACCGTTATTGACTACAGCCACGATGCAAGAAGAGGCCACAGAAAGTGGTACAGAGAGACCGTTACCGCCGCCGCCCACCAAGGAAGTTGACGATGGCAACGCCGCCGCCGCCGCCGCCACCGACACTGAGGCTTTGAGACGTAACCCGCCGTCAGTGTGTTCATCGAGTGTCGCTGCGCGCGTCCGGCAGGCGCAACTTCGGGCCGCGGAACAGTTGGCCGAGATTAAGAGAAAAGAAATGGAACTAGAACGTGAATTAATTCAACAAAGGTTACAAGTTGAAATGGATACTATTTTGGAAGAAGAAACCCGTGCGAGCTTACCCGCCGAGAGCGTTCCAGAGAGGCTGAAAGAATGGTTGGATACCACAGCCGATCCTCGGTGTCGGGTAGATGAAAATTTAGAGAGAGACAGAGATATCGTCCCTGTCGTTTCACAAGACAGAGACAGAGATATCGCTCCCGTTATCGTGCAAGACAGAGACAGGGATATGAAGCGCAATGAGGCGCGTGCCTTAGAAATGGATAAAAACCGAACTTTTTGTGTAAATCCAATGGAGACTGACGCGAGGCCCGTAGTCGATACGAAAAAGGGCTACGGGGTGGAAAACCTCGCTGAAACATTGGACAGGGTTCTAACTAGACGACCGATGCCGCGGTACGCGCAAGAGTTGCCCGTGTTTAGTGGTTCACCGAATGAATGGTTGTTATTCAAGGCCGCAGTGCGTGATTCCACACGATTATACAAGTTCACTGCAGAGGAAAATCTAGCAAGATTACGCGTGAGCTTGAAAGGGGAGGCGAAAGAGAGTGTGTCGGCGCTATTATGGAGTGCGACCGACCCCGATCGTATCATGACCACATTAGAACAATGCTACGGCCGCCCTGAAGTGCTTATAGATAGAGCGCTCGAAGATTTGAAAAGCTTACCGCGTTCAGGTACGAGTGCTGCCGAGTTGAATGCCCTCGCTGTGAAATTGCAAAATATAGTTTGCGTTATTCAAGCGGTTGATGACCGAGGGTACCTACGAAATCCGCTATTGGTTCGAGAGGTGATAAAGAAGCTCAGCCCGCATTTGTTATCGAACTGGGTCGCCTACGCCGAGAAGAATGAATCGAGTGAACCTGACATAATTATTTTATCTCGATTTCTCATGAAAGAGGCCGACTGCGCGCTGCGTTTTGCATACGTACCGACTACGTCACAGCAAAGAGAGAACGTCGCTGTAAAAAACCGTAGCGAGAAACGCACCGATAAGAAGAAAAATGTAGCAAGAATATACACTTTGGGCCAGAAAGAGACGCCGCCTGCGCCGTGTTTACTATGTGGAAACGATCATGAAGTACCCCACTGTACTAAGTACAAAGCCATGACGGTAGATGAGAGATGGCAGTGGGCAAGAAACAATGGAGTGTGCTTTCGGTGTGTGAACAATAAGCACCGGAGGTTCCGCTGTACACACAAACTATGCGGGGTGAACAACTGTAATGCGCGTCACCACGCTACGTTGCATAAGGACCGTGCCGCCAGTAATGAAGAGACGTTGGTGCGAGAGTCGCAGACTGAGACGATCGCCACGATTAATAGGGCCAACGTCGCGGCGAAAGTCATGTTAAAGGTGTGTCCAGTGACAGTAAAAGGACCCGGCGGCGCCGTACAGACATACGCGCTGCTGGACGAGGGTTCGACAGTGACGATCGTTGATCATGACCTGGCGGACGAAATAGGTGCGAAAGGGCCTGTAAGCGAATTGAGCATATGTAGTATAAATGCGCAAGGGAGCGTAGCGAACAGTGAAGACGTAAACCTAGTGTTAGTAGCAAGAGATGAAAGCACCCATCATGTTCGCGCCAAAACGATGACAAGTTTGACGCTCAATCATCAAACAGTTAGTGAAGATTGCTTACAGTACGCACACTTAAGAAGATTAGCGGCTAGTGACGTGTGTTATGACAGAGTGAAACCACGTTTACTGATCGGGGCCGATAATTGGCATTTGATTGTGTCACGAAAGTTGTTAATGGGCAACAGAAGACAACCGGTAGCGTCGCTCACGAAGCTAGGGTGGGTCATACATGGAACGGCGCCTCGAATTACGGCGCTAGAGGGCGCGTCTAACGTTTACAAGACGGAGCTCATCACACCCGAGGTTGAATTACAAGACATGGTGAAACGTTACTTTGAAATAGACGCACTCGGTATCACTAGGAGGGAACGCGAAAACCCAATGGAAGTTAAAGCGGTGAAAGCGTTCGATGAGAGTATAAAGCGAGTCGGCGGCCAGTGCGAAGTACGATTACCATGGAAGAGAGATGACGTCACGCTACCGCCCAGTTATTATAATGCTGTGAAGCGCTTGAAATCTATAGAACGCAAGATGGATCGGTCAAGCGACTTTGAAAAAGCTTATACAACACAGATAGAAAATTTATTCACGAAAGGCTACGCGGAGCAGTGTAGTGGGAAAGAGACAGACGATCCACGAGCATGGTACCTGCCTCACTTCGCGGTCACCAACGTGAACAAGCCGGGAAAGATAAGATTGGTTTTCGACGCGGCAGCAAAAGCCAATGATGTTTGCCTCAATGATGAGCTTTTAGAGGGGCCCGATTTATTACAAGATTTAAATGGGTTGCTTTTGCGGTTCCGTGAGAAAAGGATAGCAATAACAGCCGACATTCAAGAGATGTTTTTACAAGTGAAAATTGCGCCTATAGACCAACCGGCACAGATGTTTTTATGGAGAGGCGGTGATAGAGACGGGCCGCCACGAAAATATAAAATGACGTCAATGATATTTGGGGCAAAGAGTTCGCCATTCTTAGCACATAGTGTGCGCGACTGGAACGCGAGAGAGAGCGCCGATGAGTACCCGCTAGCATGTCAAGCGATAACGAACAATCATTATATGGATGACTGGGTGGACAGTTTCGATGATAAGGAACGGGCGATTACTACGATGAAGCAAGTGATTGAAGTGCACAGGCGAGCAGGATTCAAGCTGACAAGCTTCAACTCAAACGAAGCTAGAGTCTTAGCTGAGCTGCCATTAGAGAGCCGTGCTACGTCATCGCCCAAGCAACTGGGATCCAACCTAGATGACTGTGGTCGCACGCTGGGGCTACTATGGGATGCGGCGACCGACACACTGGGGTTCAATACGACGCTTGCAAGGGTACCGGCCGAAGTGAAGACGTTAGCGAGACCGCCGACAAAAAGAGAAGCGCTGAGTGCAGTAATGTCGGTTTTCGATCCGTTGGGCTTACTAAGTTACTACACCATACGAGCGAAGATTGTGTTACAAAACATTTGGAAACTAAATGTAGAGTGGGACGAGGCTCTACCAGGGCCGGAGGCCGAAGAGATAATTCAATGGCTAAAAGACATAGAAAAGCTACGAACACTAAGATTACCGCGTCTCTACGCTCGAACGGGGGGAGAGCCAAGCCGAGAACTACATATATTTTGTGACGCAAGTGAAGTTGCTTACGCGACCGCGGCTTACTGGCGCGTCAAGAATGAAGATGGTGAAATAGAAGTGACACTAGCGGCCGCTAAAGCACGGGTAGCGCCAATGAAACCACTCTCCGTACCAAGGTTGGAGTTACAAGCGAGCCTGATAGGGACGCGTCTGGCAAGCTCTATCAAGAGACAGCAAGGCTGGGAACCCGAGAAAACTGTATATTGGACGGATTCGCGTACCGTGTGGCATTGGATACGTAATGATAGCGTGCGCTACACACCATACGTGGCGCACCGCTTAGGAGAGATAGCCGAGACTACGGACGCTAGCCAATGGAGATGGGTTCCGACAGCGCTGAATGTGGCGGACGACGCAACGCGCCCAAATGTAGAGATGAAGACGTGTAATGACAGATGGTTTAAAGGACCTGATTTTTTATATGAAGATGAGGCTTTATGGCCCACATGTGAAATCGTAACGGAAGAAGACACGGTAGAGACAGTGCTCACGACAATGGGAGAAGCAAACGATAGTATGCCCCGAGCCGAGCGTTTTTCCTCATATGAACGCTTGGTGAGAGCGATGGCGAGAGTATTACTATTCGTACGCAAATGTCGTGACCGTGCCGCTACGATGAATGTAGAGCTCATAGAAGAGGCTGAGATGAGATTGCAACGAGAGTCGCAACGCCAATGTTTCGCTGAAGATATAGAACGAATCACTGCAAAGCGAAACCTCAGAGTGGGAAGCCGGCTACGAAAACTGGATCCGTATTTGGACGAACAAGGTGTGCTGCGTGCCAGGGGACGAATAAGGGCAGCGGGTGTGTCTGCCCCCGCTACTCACCCCGTAGTACTGGACGGCAGGCACCCGTATGCGCGGCTGCTGCTATATCGCGAGCACCGTCGCGCCCACCACGCGCACAATGAGCGCGTTGTGAACGAAGTCAGAGCCAAATACTGGATACTACGATTGAGACCGACGATACGTACAGTGGCCAGCAAATGCGTGTTTTGTCGTGTACGAAAGGCCCGCCCTGTGGTTCCAGTGCACGGAGATTTACCTAAGGCAAGATTACAACCATATACAAGAGCCTTTACAAACTGTGGATTGGACTATTTCGGACCAATAACCGTGACGGTGGGACGGCGGCATGAAAAACGGTGGGGCGCATTATTTACGTGTCTCACAACAAGAGCGATACATATAGAGTTGGTGGCGTCGCTATCGACAGACTCGGCAATCATGGCTTTAAGAAGAATGGGCGCGCGCCGCGGGTGGCCGCGTCTTATGTATTCAGACAATGCAACAAACTTCAGAGGCGCCGACGTAGAGTTGCGTCGTGCGATAGAAGAATGGGAACCGGCTCTACGTGATTACGCGCTATCAGAGCGTATGGACTGGCGCTACATAGCGCCGGGGGCACCACATCAAGGGGGCGCATGGGAGAGGCTCGTGCGCTCAGTCAAAAGTGCGCTACGAGTCACACTGAACGAGAAGTCGCCGCGAGAAGAGGTACTAGCGACGCTGTTAGCGGAGGTAGAGCACACCATAAACGCTCGCCCGCTAACCCACGTACCAGTCAGCGAAGAAGATCCAGAGGCGCTCACCCCAAATCACTTCCTGCTGGGCGGTTCGCGCGGCCTGCCACTCACTGGGCCGTGCGAGCCAGCTTCGCGTAAGCTGTGGCGTGCTGCGCAGGCGCTGGCCGACGAGTACTGGCGCCGCTGGGTGCGCGAGTACCTGCCCGAGCTCATTCCGCGCGGGGGCGCGCGTGACGTCACGGGCCGCTCACTTAAGCCCGGTGACGTCGTCATCATCGTCGACTCCAGCCTGCCTCGCAATGTGTGGCCGCGAGGCGTCGTGACGGCGGTGCATCCGGGACCAGACGGCGAGATTCGCAACGCTGATGTTAAGACAAGAGGAGGAGTTTTTCGTCGCCCGACAACGAGATTGGCTGTCCTCCCTACTGAAGAAGAAGGTGCCGCGAGTGCTGCACCGGGGGGAGACTGTTGCGGACAGCTTAATTCAGTGAAAAAGTGATTAACAAAAAGACAGTTTAGTGGACACTAAGTGCGACCTAGTGGTGAAAATTGTGTTTGTGAATATTCATGTAAGTACCTTGTTCATAAGCAATAGCTTGTTATAACTATTTGAGTTGATTAGTTTGTGTTTTTAATTACTTTGAAGTTTATTAATGTGTAACGTTCTATTTGATTTTAAAATGTAGCTTATGAAAAGTGCTGTAAAATGAAATATTTAGCGTAGCTGTAAGTTTTATAGTTTGTGAGATATTTAGGTTTTAGCTCAAATAGGTATTGTTTAGGTATTTAGGTATCCTATGCATTAAATGATTTAAAGTCTTGTTGTTTCAATTGCATTACCCGGTAAAGGTTTTGAGGTATGGGCCAGGTACTATAGGTCCAGGAGGTGGTAGTTTCGACCTGAAATGTGTCTAGGTCAAACGCCAGCCTTTGTCCTATAAGCCCTAAGGTTTTGACGAGGTACTAAGAGGTAAGACTATGTAAAATAAAGGCCTCTTGTATAGGTCTCTGATTAAAGGTAATGAGGTGCCTAAATACCTAAAGACAAAATGTAAATACTGAAAGGTACCTAAATAATAAATGAGGTAGGTAGTCTCATAAAGAGAGAGGAGTAGGGGTTTCGCTGTCCCTCTCACACCGCTGCCAAGTTGGTTGCGAGCGCGGAGTGGGGGAAGCGCACTCCCTACCACCGTTAACAAACTCGTTGTAACGTAGGGTAGAAATAAATGTAGATTTATCAAGTACCCAACTTAATTAGATATTGTAAGTTTGTGTATTAGTGTACCAGTTGCAATCATGCAACAGACTACCTCAGGGTGCGCGGACGCAGGGCGATTTGTAAGCTCGCACACCCATTTTTTCTTTGTAACCACAATATACGAGCATTCAGAGTGATTCAAGAAGGTGTTTCAATTCGTTCCCGCTTGACGTTAACATACAGTGTCGAGGTTACCGACATCGGTAACAGATATTTAAAAAATCAAAACGTACAGCCCTAGTATTTAAGCATTTCAAAAAAATACCAAAAATTAATTACTGTAGGTTAAGTTTTATTGTTTTTAAATTAGTAATTTCATGTGAAGGTTTGTTTTGATAATGTTGAAGTTCGAATTATTTTTAGAGAAACTTTACATATTTTTTCTCGTTTATTTAATTACTTCAAATGTATTCAAGAACAAATATTAACAGAAACCGCTTTACGCCTTAATAATATTATGCGTGCAATGCAAAGTAAAAAATAGGTATGTCTTGCCACATAACAATTCGTAGATATAATGTATGTATAATATGGAAAATACATATACCTAATTTGATAAGTTCTGGTTTGTCTATTAAGCTTGACATGATGTCTAAGGACTTAATCGAAAGTAACGGTAGATTCAATTATGGAAAAAAAGTTGTCATAAAAAGCTTTTTTATAACTTGTTAGCATTTACTTTTCCTTTCATGTTTAAGGTTTTTTTAACACATTTGTTACGTTTATAATAATCATTATATTAATTATGACATAGTATGTATATCATCGATTTAAAATGACCTTAAAACATTAGTCTACGTTCACACTTTTTTATGACATCGTAAAATTTCGTCAAGTTAAAATAATGCGAATTACTAATGTTACAAAATGCTTTTGATAAGCGTCTACCGTATCTAATATTTTCTATTTGTATTTGGTCTAGACTATAAAAAAACTGGGTCATGTTTTATTAAAATATTGTATTGCAAACCAGCCTCTATACTAATAAACAATTTGAAAGGAGTACATACTCAGATTGGTTAATAAAAAGAGTTTTTTTATTATTATTTAAATTGAAAATTTTAATGACTATAGGAACTCGACTCGCACACGTTTGTACAGAGAAAACTAAAATCTTGGTGTAAGTAAGATGATACATTTATATTAATTTGAGATGATCTAAAACACGACCAGCTGTAGGTACATTTATAGAATTATTTTCATGCTGATCTCAACTTGAAAGTTTAAGGTTTAGTAACTTTACGAGCATACGTTGCGTCGTATCAATTACAGGAGGAGATTGTTGGGCAAAGTTGTATCTCTAGGGATTTATGCATGTTACTAACACTTTTTTATTTTAATGTTCAGTTCCCAACTTTATGGCAAATTTATCTGCAAAGATTGCAAAACGAATTCTCATTCAAAAACCGCACTTAAATCCGTAAATCGTTAAATTTCCAAAAAAAAATACACGCGACAAAATGAAAAATTAAATTTACGCTTACTCAAGCTAGTTTGAACTACGGTTAACTTGTAATTTAAAGATCTTTATACAAAACTGTCTGCTTTAATTACTGTTAAGAAACCTTTTGTAGGTTTGAACAGATTCATTGGGTTTTTGCACCGGCACCTCGACCTATAAAATGTTCGATTAACTGAAGTTACCGTGTAACTTATTTAACAGTACTACTACTTGCGCAAACGCACCTTTTTTAACATGAATCTATTGTATAACGCCGCGGTCCAACGGATTAGCTTCGAGTTCTTGACATGATTACACAGTTTGTTTTGTCATTGTCTAACTAGTTGAATTTTGGACCGAGATAATCGCTCTGATTGCACGTAAAATATAGTAATTTTCACATGGTGTATACGCATGATATTATGTGGAATATAATAGTAAGGAAACCTTCAGCGTAAAGAGGCTGTACAACGCTGTATGAAATTTTCATAGTAAAACAAAATTGTCGTTTTTAATTAATAACTAATAAACTATTTCATATTTTGAAAAAGTGACAGTCACAAAACAAGAGAGCTAGCTAAGTTTTTTATTATAGTTTCAAGATTAAAGGTTTATTATTGGTTGGCACATCAGTGAAAAACTACAAAATAGGAGGTCACTTTATGATTTTTTTCCACCGAGGAATGTCATAAGTTAAATATGGACGTACTTCCATAATATGGATGTTTTCCATTTAGACGTCCGTCAGTGGCTCGCTCGCAACTTTGCCCGCGTGGAATTTTACTTCCTGTTTAACCGCCTATTTGGTCTAGTGGTTCGCCCACCCGTGTAAGACGTAGGGGTCTCGGGTTTGATTCCCAGGGCGGGTACAATTTGTGCTCGGTTTGGTTGGTGGTAGGGTTTATTTCATGTCCGCCTGGCTAGCTACCACCATCTTACCTCACATTTCACCTCAGTGATGAGGATTCCGTCTTCGGCCTTATCGTCACTTAACATCAGGTGAGGTGAAGGCCAAGCACTAAGTATCCCTTTGTGCATAAAAAATAAAAAATAATTCAAAAGATCCTCCAACCCGATCCGCCCAGTGGTTTGAGCTGTGCAATAATAAATCAATCAGTGTAAGTATCTAATCATCCACAAAATAAAGTTAGCGTTTGTTATGCTTTAGCTCAAACATACATTTTTCAACTTAATAAATCATCTCAACAAAAAGATCCGTCACTAGAAATTCTATTATTATTTATTTCATTAAATACTAATAAATCCATCAACTCGACCACACAATTAGACCATCGACGCTAAAATGTCATAATGATCCAATAATGATGAAATATGTATCAAAATTATAGGTGATTGTGGCCACGAAAAATGTGTTGGAAGTGGGCCATTTGCTTCCGGGCATTCGTGTTCGGTCACGAACATTGTTCATTCTTGCGACACTCGCTGCGAGTCCTGGGGCTTATGTATGAACCTGTAGAATTTTCCAATTGTTCTCTTCTGTGAAAATATTTTTCAGCAGTTTTTTTAATTTAACGGCTTATGTCTATCTTACATCAAATTGTCAAGTTCATTCAGAACAGCTAAAGTTAAACTTATTTGGCAAAGGGTCGTGATCAAAGTGCATAAGGAGCTACTTTCAAACCAGTGTGGGATATTCACTCATTGAACTCTTTTTGAAACATGTTAACTAGTCTACAATGCAGTGTGTAAACTATTAAGTGATAGCCCTTAATTCAACGATTGGACCACGCTGTTCTCACCTTTATCTCGCTCTTTGATAAGACAAAGGCAGAACTTCAAAGGGTTTTCGAAACTATAATATCTTTTTCAATGGGAAAATCGTACTTACATAACAAACACTTTACAAGTTGTCATTCCTGTGGTTATGAGAGCTCACAGAAATGACATGGTGTCACGTGTGGGCTTTATTGAAGTTATATAACTAAACCGTTTTGAAAATAATCTCAATACGATTTTAATAAGAGTAGACAGATCGGTTCATTACGACGTGTTGTGGTTTTTGAGCCGTAAAAAACGAATAATTTACAGAAAAACTATATCACTGTCAAGGTGCATTACATTTTTATTTTGTTATGAAAGTTTGTGATGTAATCGTTACTCAAATTAATCAAGTTTAATAATTTTAAGACCCTAAATATTATTTTTGATATTTCACTCATTGGCACAATTTTGTGTGCACGAAATCATCAGGAGTCAGACACAGAAAAACATGTTTTTTATTTGCAGCCTGAGTAATCCGTTGATTAATAGAACGCTATAATATATTACGAACGTTCGGTTAAAAAATTCAATGTTAAAGATAGTAATTTAAAGTAGGTACTTACCTACTAAATACACTTAAAATAATTTAATTTCAAATCAAGAATTAATCTTAATAAAATAAAATGTTCTTCTTTTTTCTTTTTCAACCAAAATAGTAAAGTTAAAATTGTCTACCAGTTTACGGATAAATCACGTTGGTTAGATTATGTCACCGCTCTCTTTGTCCTCAGATCTAGATCGGTTGGAAGCAGGCGTTCAGAGATTTAAGTCCATTATTTGTCAAATTATTGCCCCTCGAGAGGTTTTCACGATTCTAGGTTTTATTTCCTAGTTACAGCTTTTAGGTTTCGATTTATTGGTCTCTGATTTCTATTCCGCATTTTCAGCGAGTACGTTATTGCTATTATTGTCAATTACATCATATTATTTTAAAATTTAAAGTAGGTAAGTAATAAGTATTTGCTTCCAAAATTATTTATTTAAGGTGGTCCAAAACATTTAAGGTGGATACCCCACTGAAAATGGCGCCCTCAGAGGTTTTTATAAAAGTTGTTAATAGAAAAGGATTTCAATAAAACTTTTTATTAGTCTAGTATTTTTAGAAGATAGAATTTTCCCTGTTATCCAATCCGATTGCTTTTCACAATGCAATTACAGTCATTCGTCGAAGTAGATAGCAAATGTGTCAAAAACGGCCACTATTAGCAGTTTTGCCAACTATTTCTAGAAATGACTACGAGGAATGTAATGATACCTTCTAAAAATACTAGAATAAGGGTCTTAAAAATTTCACGTTAATTTTTATTATTATTTTGTATTATATTCACCGCGGCACCACTTTCGGTTACAAGCCGAAATCGTCTTACCCAATACATTTTTTTACATATGGAGAAGTAGTACAATTTTAAAATAGTTTTCAATCTCTACCACTATTTGTTTATTCAGGCCATTATTTATTTTATCAATGTACTACTTTATTGACTCATCATCATCATCATCATATCAGCCGCACGACACCCACTGCTGGGTATGGCCTCCCCTAAGGATCTCCACGACGATCGGTCCTGCGCTGCCCGCATCCAGCGGCTTCCCGCGACCTTCACCAGATCGTCGGTCCACCTTGTCGGGGGCCTACCCACGGAGCGCCGTCCGGTGCGTGGTCGTCATTCCAGAACCTTTCCGCCCCAACGGCCATCGGTTCTTCTCGCTATGTGTCCCGCCCATTGCCACTTCAGCCGGGAACGTTCGTTCAGACTTTATTGACTACTTCAATAGTAAACATAACAAAGCCATAATGGTAACTTTATATTTTTTTTTGGATATTACTGGATCACATTGCTGATCACAGTTTGGACTTTTAGCTTCGAGACTTTATAAACCTTAGGTTTTACTGGAAGCATTAGGAATCACTATAGCTCGAGCTTTAACAGCAACAACACACCTGTAACTTTGGTGCAATAATAAAATACTTCACAGGTTACATCATATTTTAATACAATATTAAAAATAATCTTGCTAAAGTTCATAGCGAACAATGAGACACGCATGAGATTGCTGCGATCATTCACGGCTGTCTATTACGACTTGTAGGTATTCAAATTGTAATCCAAAATGCTTTCTCTTTTATTTTTATATTCCACTCGAGTATCTATCGTTCAAGACCACAAATTAAGTGTCACTGACATGGTACACTTAATTTTCTAATGTAAGTAAATAGAAAGTGGATAATCTCACTTTTAGATTTGGGGTGAACGTCTATTTTACGCTATTTAAGAAGAAATTAACGTAAATATACTTTATAACATTAATTGCGTTAACAGGAAGGCATTTTAATTAATTATTTAATAGTGTAGCACAATAAAAAAACGCTAATAATAAAGTATGTTACTTAAACGGTTTTAGAAAATAATATAAATAGATTCTAACATAGGTATTATAGGCAATTCTGATTTCATTTAACGATTAACGCAATGACGATATAAAGCGTTAACCTCAATTTTTTTTCCAAGAAAGTCACATTATGCTATCTATCTTTATCTTTTGCAGGGGTCCTTATCATTATTAACATAATAATCACTTCGGAAACCAAAACTTACATACTTACCTACTACGTTGTCGTGATGTTGGGAAAACTCAGATTTTAAAATTATTAATCAACAACTGAAATTCATTAGTATTTCAGAAGAAACAATAATTTCAATTACAACATCAGCTAGCTTGAGTATAACTGAGTCTGAGATATTTTTTTTAATTTAACTAAAATTGTTGATAAATAATGTTGTGCTTTTTCTTAAAGTATCTTTAAATATTTTTATTTTATTTTAGTTTATTAGGGAAACAAACAGCAATTTTACAATAAAAATGGGTACCACAATTGAATCACACATTTGCCAAAACAGTTTCCACAAATAGCTTACACATTGGTTTCTAAAGTTGAATAGCAATAAAAATAAATCCAAAGACATTGGACACAAATTCAGATAATACAGCAAGCCAGTATATATTAGGGAAACTATTGTATTAACAGACTTTTGAATTTTTTAGGCTTTGTACAGAAAATATCGATGTGACAATACTTCAAATTATAAAGTCTCGGAGACAATTTCTATCCTAACTAGGATCCTAAATCGGATCCTAGCTTCCTGAATGTAATTACACTGCTCTGAATTTAGGAGCGACTTCATATCGGGTCCGATATTTAGGATGATCTAATTAGCTCTTTAGTATAAAACGGTTACTTGCATAGTTAGTACGACAAAAAGATATAGAAAATGTATCACATTACAATAAAATAAAAGAAAGGGTCTATTTACAGGTTTTGCATGCACTAACTTCCGGTTTAATTTTAATTTGTGAAACAGTCCCTAAAAATAAAATGCAATTTCATTTAGGTACAACCATACACTTTATTATCAAATAGGAACGAACAAATGCCTTATTACCTACGCACGAGAAATAATAAGGTAACTATTTATATGATTAATACTGATAGGTATGTTATGTCACATTACATTATAATCATAAAACTGGCTACTATCATTTACCTTTAATGTAGTTATCTTTACAACATGAATTTTCAACAAATATTGGTTATGTCATCCTTGTTCCACCTTTATCGATGATTTTATAGCTAACGAGCAGATTAATTATCAAAAAAACTTAAATATTACACCTACAATACAGCAACCTATCCAATGATGTTCAGATCGATAAGACACTTTGCATACACTCCTTACAAAGTAAACATTAGGTACCTACTTACTTAAAAATATTACTAGAAAAAAAATATAAAAAACTAGGTTACTAAGTTCATAGTTCATCAGCATATTCATTCATTTTATGTATTTTTTTTTATTATTATTTATCAAAAATAAATTTGCTATCGACTTTGTTTATTACTTTGCGTCAGTTGAGATTTAAGTTTCAGTTGGGATTTAATTTAATTCTCTTTAAAGTCAACTACTTTGAAAAATACTTTATCATCATTTTATCAGGCATATGCCTTGTTGTGTTGTGTAGAGTCTTTTCTTTTCAAATCCATGAATTCTGCAAATCATTAGGGCAGTGAAAAATGAAAGGGAAGAATTTAAGATTATAGCAAATCTGTGAAAGGTTCATTTTACCGCACTAGCTAATTTTACAAGATTTAATTGAAAACTTGGCGACACACACCATCGGCACCCATTTGATAGCCTGGCGGACAGTTCGGTGGAACGGTGATCATATTCCTGTTTTGAATATCTGGTGTCTCCACAGGAGGTTCTTCGATAGAGTTTGTATCACCTCCTTTGTTTTGGTCTTCTGCTTCAGCTGCAGCAGCCTTTACATCCTCAACTTCATCAGGAAATACAACGCGGTCACTGTCAGCCATTGTTGTCTGTAAATAAAGATTTTTATAACGACACTTGTTTACGTTCCAACATCAGTGAAGCGGACGTTTCATTATCCTTTTTGCCATCGATTGCGTTCGCATTGGGCGTTTGAAATACCGCAATGAGTTGTGTAAACTATCCGGAAAAAATGGGCAAATCTTCTAAGTCACGTAATGTTTTAGCTTTTTGAATTTCACATAAAAAACGCTTCATACCTATTACATTTATACTTGAGACTGTTTAGTAGGTACATAGTTTACAGTGGCGATGGGTCAATACATGCCGATTCCCATCGACTTACTTTTTAGAAATCCGACCCCATCGATCCACCTATGCATATTTTGACATAATTTCAACCCCGTCATTGGTAAGTAGAACAGGACCCCAATCGCGGTAATTCTGAGCGCTAAAACCAAAAACTTTACGTTGTCATTTAGGTTATATTTACCTAAAACTCTTTGGTTTATCTTCATAATTTTCTCTTAAATTGTCCCAGATTGTAACCCTAGACTCCTTAGGCAGAGTATTCAACAATTTTAACAAAACTAAAGCGAGTATTTTTCTGTAAACGAAACTAAAACGGTAACGATTTAGCTTTGGTTTTATCGTTGAAAATTAGCGCGATTAGGCACCAGGTAATCAAAGAAAACTATCAACTACGAGTGTTTTATACACTAACAGCTAAATAAATGATAATACTCGTAGTACTAGGTCTAGAATTAAAAAAAAAGTTCAATGTCACGACACCATGAAGGCCATACAGACCGACGGTCTTTCTGCTAAAAGCCTAAAATTACACACTCCACAATAACAACAATAACATGTTTTTTTTACTTTGCATCGTCGTTTTATTTCTGTTTTTGCTACTTTGCGATAAAATCAAATAATTGGAGTTAATGCTCAACCTTGAACTTGGTTGAAACGCGTTAGGCGCAGCGGCGGCGGCGGCGTGGCCAAAAGCGAAGATTGAAGTTGTATTATCAGAAACAATTTTATAGTCTCTTATCAATTTCTCGCCCTTAAAACTGATAGGATTTACCTATTTAATTATTAATGTAGCCTGATCATTGTTCATTTATGATATTTAACCACTGTTATTTCTCATTTTTCAGCTCTCTTTAGTATTATCCTGACTAAATGTCACACCGTTGCCTCTGGGCAACGGCGGGCCTAGACTGGTTAAATTCCATATTAGCTAAATCTTAATTTCTGATGATCCTGTTTCCATAACTATACTGTTTCCATAATTATTATTCGTATCTATGTAACTAAAACGTAGTGATTATTTCCTCTGTGTATGTAACCATATTATTAAGTCATACCGTAAATTGTCTCTAGACCAGGGGGGTATCACTCCGCGCTTAAACTTTTATATTAGCCTACTGCTCGCGGCCCACTCCAAGAGGGCCATTGTCGAGGGATATCACCGCGCCGACCGAAACGCGCGGCCGCGGCGTGTGCAAGCGACGAGAGCGCAGCGCGTGAACGTCACCAACGAAACGAGTCACTCAAGCGCCGAATGCGAAACTGCATGCACTTCGTTTTTGATACTTAATTACTAACGTACCTACCTACCTACCAAAGTTTATTGTATTTTTTGTATACATATTTACATACTTAGTTGTATCGAAGTTCGAAATATGGCACCAGTAAAGAAAAAAGCTAAAAAATACAATTTTTTTTTCACCCATCCCATAACCGACCCTTGCAAAAGTTGCTTAACCTCCGCAATCGTTGGGCCAGGCGCTATACCACTGCGCCATCGAGCTTCTCTAACTACTTAGAAATACTTATTATTTATGCTCTTTAAATATGCTCAGCTCACCTATTAGGTAGATTTATTTTATTTTATAAGTAGGTACCTATTAGTAATTTCATTGTTTATTCATGGGCATAACAAATGTTTTCTATGATACCAGTAACTAGCGAGTAGCAACCCCGAAATGTGTCGGTTGAGACAGAGCTATGCGACAGAAAGAGACGCCTCTCTTTCTTCTTCGTAGGTGCATATAATTTTATCCACGCAGCGTTGTGCAGTTTGAAATTGTACTTTATTGCCGTGCAGCGAGAGTAGCTTATTATTTGATGGTCCTCGCGGGGACCCACTTCTGTACGTTAGTACTATTATATATTCTGTGTCTAGACATCCAAATTCTTACGTATTTTGAGATTCAAATCCTAAATACTATTTAAATATTTTCTTTTAACATCCAAATAATCAATCATTCGGACAAAAAAATTACACTTTATCCGAATTGACACTTTTTTTTAATTCTGATGCTGATTCTGACACCATTAGGATCACGTCACTTACACGTACTGGTTTTTAAGCTGTTCAATTCAACAGTGAAAAACATAATTAAATTAAAAAGTGTCAATTATGACAAAGTGTCAAGACGTCAGTAACTCGATATACTTATAAATTCCAACTTTAAACGAAATTACACAATGTTAGAAACAAAAAATAGGTACTCACAATATTTGACACTTCAAATCCGCAAATCAGTAAACTCACACGTGTTATTCGCACGGAGCGTCTTGAGAGCTAATGATGCGGAATATGGCCGCCATACTTTATATATTCAGAAACAATATTTACCGGCCAGTACGTAGACCATGAGTAATAACTCCTGGAAGTGCCCGGAGTCGGTACTTAGCTTATCGGTTATTGATCGGAACTTTTGTATTTTATCATTCATACCGATATGACGACGTCAGTAATGCGCTTGTAAAAAATACATGATTCGATGTTTGGTTTCATTCCGAGTTTATTTTATCTTTCTTTTATATCGGATAGACATGAAATTACTTACAACTTACAGAAACCCATTCAGATATTGTATTCTGAAGTTGTGTGCATATTATGGATAGCAAAATTCCATGGATAAAAAGTGCTAGATCCACTCTAAAGACATTAAACTTTTTCATAATGTAAATAAAAAATAATTTCATGTTTACGCGCCTTGAATTAGTACGGCCAAAGTCAGAAATAGGCTAAACAGTTGCAATTTGTCACATCAAAGATTGCTTTACGCTTAGAGTAAGACGCGTTTCTGTTCCAGAAAGAGAAGCCATACGAAGCGTTCCCCTCTGCCGACGTACAAGCCCAAATGGGCATACGCGTTAGTAAAACCAGTTGCGCCCGGATTTCTTTCTAGACCGAGTCCAGTCGCGCATGTGAACGCTGCTGTGTTTAAAATGTCTAATTGATGAGTTTTTGCTGTTAAAAGAGGTCTGGAACATCAAGTATACAAAAAGGCGGTGTTTTTTTATCGTATTATTTCTATTTGTATTTAACATTAAATTCGTATATTTTATTCTTGATTAGTTGTCAGATTTGTTCAGTGACATCGGGTCTGCTAGTCCATGGCTGCACTTGTGTGCACTTTCCCCCCCCCCCCCCGCAAAAAATGCCAGAATAATTTGGATAGAGTTAATCGCTAAGGCGCCTCCCTTCGTACGAAGCCGCGATGCTCGAAAGCTTTACGCAACAGAGTACCATTCTGTGTCAAACAGTTTTCAGCTAGGTAAGTACTTCTCTAACAGTACTTGGCGCCAAAAACTACCGTCGAAGCAAAGTCGAAGATTTAAAAGAGTAGAACTTTAAAATGTAATATGTAGATCAATTTGATCCTTTTAAACAAAATTACATCCGTTTATGAGCATGTGATGCTTTTTGACTTGACTCAGCACTGTCTTTGAGTCTAAATTCGCGTGCTTACGAGAAAATATTAACAATACGTTTTACGGCTTGTTTGGAACCATTTAGGGCGCTTTCAAATTGTACCACTTTTAGTGCGTGACTACCAAGCGGCAGCATTGCGATTATCATATTGTTTATCGGCGATTGTGTTTGTTTATTTATGGTTCATGAAGTATTTAGGAGTGCAACCTATTTGAAGAAACATTGAAGTGTCTTAGGTATATAAGATATTATTATGTAGTTTTCTGTTGTTTGAAATTTATGTTAATACCTAATTAACACTTTGTGTTCCATATATCGCAAACTAACCTTTCACAATTGTCTGGATACTTACTATCCTTTTTGTTATTAACTTAAATAGAAGTAGTTTGACTACATTTTTTTACTAATACTTTATTATTCGTCAAAGCAATATACACTGGCCTGCAAAAGTAAGTATCACACTTTTCATTTTTTTTTAAACTAAAATTTATTACATGTTATTTAATTTTTAATAACTGGTATTAAATCTGGTCTGCCTGGAGGCAATACCAGTTATTAAAAATTAAATAACATGTAATACATTTTAGTTGATTTCTTTTACACTAAACTATGTCTATTTTCATTGTTTTATCTTTTTTAAGTTAAAAATGATACTAATGTATAATTTTAGTTTCTAAGAATTAAAGCCTATAAAATTTGCAACAAAACGTTTTTAATCTTAAACCTCTACCTTCTATAGTTAAGAAAAAAAAAATTTAAAAGTGTGATACTTACTTTTGCAGGCCAGTGTATTTTGAATTATTATTATTATTTTCACTATACTGATTTAACTGAACCGTCATGCATCATAACATAAGCGAAACAGGATGCAGTAATAAACAGTCTAGATATAACATTGCTGTGCAAGTTCGTATTTTCGTAGTAATGCAACTGAAATTAGTCATGTTCAAATTTTACCTGTAAAGCATTCCTAGGAAAATTCTTCAGGAAAATATTTATAGAAACTTGCCAGACAAGTGTTCTTAAGATAACGCTTCGAGGTATTTACACTATAAACTGGGTTTACAAGAAAAATAAACCGATAAGGTTGTATAAATATTTCGTATCTTACAAAAGATGATTGGAAATAGATTAGTAATGTCATGACATTCACCATGGTGAAGGACTGTCTATCTATATCATAAAGATCACAAGTAAGTATAACAAAAAAAAAATAACCATAGTTTTTACGTTTTTATCATTTTCGGATTAAAACCAAATAAAAAAGTTTTTTATTTTTATTTTTTTATTTAATAATAAACAATAATGCAGAACATAATTTCGACCGTACAGTGTTGCAAAAATCTGCATAGATTTTTCTGCACACTGCCATTCACCATCTATATCAAAACATTACGAAAACAATCAAAATATTTTATAAAGTAATCATAGGTACCAACATTAGAATATAATATGATTAACATAATAACAGTCCATGAAGTCCATGTATCATATTTGTAACAAATTTACGGAGGGTAAGATTGTAATAAACTGCGATCGCGGCTGTTCGGTACTACCTGCATGCATACCAATCAAATGAATGATCATACGACCAATCGATAGTTTTTGTGTAGGAACACACGTTTGATTGTATAGTTTTAATGTTTTTTAACTTTTATCGTAGCTTTTTAAAAATCATGTGATGCAGAAAAGGTCCCTTTTAGCTGGCTCTGTATATTTTTTCTCGGTAACATTAGTTCCAAATGAGTTTATTTGTATATTCGTCTTTGTTCATCGGATCGGAACCTACACGATTCTCATTTAAAATTGTGCTTATACGACCACCATATACAAATAATGACTATACCAATATTTTACCACTTACAAAATATATGACGTCATATCGTTTCTTCTAAAGATTTGCTTCTCAGAAAGTAACGGATATTTACATGGCGTACAAGTGTACGTCATAAGGCGTTGGTTTGTATTTACCTTCCGGACTTCCGGTCCGACAGATAAATCGTTAAAAATAGGAACAGGGTTGTTTTTCTTATAAGCGACTAATTTTAATTTATTTATTACAATAAAATAAACTAACATACTCGTATATGGTTACTAGGTATACTACATCCCAGCCAATTGGTAATGCGTCTGGCGGCCATTTTTTAACCTCAAAAAAAGGAGAAACAATTGTAATTTTTTTATATAAATAGACCTTATCTTATTGAAAATAATAACTCAATAATTAATTATATTATATCACCGTGATTATCACTTATTAGAATTTTCTTGTTTCATGACATTTTTGAGGGGTTGAAAGTGAAAGTGAAATATTCTTTATTTAAATAAGCTCACATCATTGTGACGAAAAATGGGCGCAAAAAAACTTGCCAGCTTTATCAGATGAAACGATATATACAAATATGTAGGTATATCGTTTCCAGACTTTATATTATCAAAAATTAACAAATAAATAACATTATTTAATTAGCTCATTTCTTAATGAATTTCAAATTCTAATCAATTTACAGGGTTCCGTTATTATTCAGTCTAGGCTCTTACAAGATAAAAAAAACATACAATTCAATATGCGATAAGATAGGTAGTCAGAAGCAGATGTTCGTGTTATGGGCTCCCTTATTTAGTAGCTACAGTGGAAATGTAAAGGCAAGCATTGACGAATAAATAATTTTAATAGTTAGTTGAATACACAAAATAAAAACCGTCTCTAGGATAAACATGCACAATGACAACTCCTGTCCTCTGTCATAGTAACATAAACTTTGGTTTTGCAACCTCCTTAATAGCAGACCCATTCCCACTGGCAGCACCCGTTCACGAGCATGACGCATGAACCAGCCGTACCAGCTATACCACATAGCATTTGCGTACCTACAATTCACTTCCATAATTTGTACTACTGCGATTTCTAACAATGCGATCATACCTATTTTGAATCATGATAAAAACATTGCTTCCCCTTTGGGTTTTATTTTTATCGCTAAATAAATCATCCACTTCAACTAAAATACAATATACAATAGATACCTAGTTAACATTTTATTTACTGAATTGTTTCATTGTTAGTTTTTATTATTATTTACCCATAGGAGGTATATAATTGCAATGTTTATTGCTACATGAAAGTTTATGTAGAAAAATCTATTAGTATCTAAGGTAATTCAAATAAACAATTAATTAACCAATCTATTAGTTTAAACGGGCGGGCGGGTCGCAAGTGTATAAATATGAATACCTACAATATTTAATACTCATTAAGCAATTTCAAACCGCCTCTGTACTCAAGTGGTTCGCCCACCCGTGTAAGACGCAGAGGTCCCGGGTTCGATTCTCAGGGGGGGGTACAATTTGTACTCGTCTTGGTCGGTGGTAGGGCTTATTTCAAGTCCGCCTGGCTAGTTAGATACCACCATCTTACCTAAGTCTGACGCCATAACAACAATTTAAAAATTGTTGTGTTCCAGCAGTTAGAGGTAAGACAGCCAGTTCCTCAGTGATGAGCATCCCGAGTGTAGTGCGCTTCCACCTTCGGCCAAGGCCAAGCACTATCCAGTTGTGCATAAAAAAACTGTTAACAATATTTTGATTAACTATTTAAAAATATTTTAATTTTAATTTATTTTACTTTATTTGGAAAATATATCTAGGTACTTACTTGTATAAATGAATGAAGGAAATTGGTAATTACAAGGTCAGAGAATTTAAAATAAACCATAACTGAATAGAATATAATTCATTTATTCATAAACATAGGTACAATAATGATGTTAATACTTATACATTAAACAATGTTTATAGTGCTATCTATGTTTCACAATTTTCGGTATATGAAGTATAAAACAGATTACAACTCTATTATTGAACAAAATTTTATTAATATCGTCGTTCAAAATAGGGTGTTATATAGGTACAATGCGATTCAATTGACAAAAGACAGTGATCCCCTGCAAATTGACTCTACAATGTATAGCAAAGAGAGAGAGAGTCGTTTGTACCGCAAGCACTCTGAACTTGCTACAGATCATGCATTTTGTCAATTTAATCGCACTTCGTGTATGTTCATAGTTTCATACACCTTCTCTTTGGTAGGGTAATTTACTACCAAACTTCCCTGCAGACTCCACTTGCGTCCATTGTCTGCTCATCAGGACAGTTTGGTGGGACTGTTACCATATTTCCAAAGGAACCGACTGGAACTTTTGATGTATTGTTTGCTGACATTTTGCCTTCAACTGCTGGTGCACTGGTTTTGTTAACAATTTTAGGTGCCACGGAGTTCTAGAAAAAATATGATGTGGATAAAAATAAAAATAATGAATAAAGAATATAAAGTGCATATAATTAAAAAGAAAGAATAAAAATTCTTTCTTTTTATTTAAAGGTTTCTTTTATGTCTAAAGTTGCTGACAAAAACATTAACTTTTTTGTATCTACCTATTTAATAAACTACAAAACAAAAAAGGTTTAATCAAGCACTTCATTACTTTCTTTAATGTTTTTAAGAAATGTTTTAATTAACTGATTTATAAAAGGAGAAGGTTTTTTTATTATAAAGTTTTCTTTATAAAAAATGTATCTTACTGTATAAATTATAGGTACTCACTATTACGACTAGAAATAAGAAGGAGAAAAGATACGGTTTGAACGCCATGTTTTTTTCACCGATGCCCGAAGCGACTTCCCAGCTCAAGTTTTCTAAACGATATCACTGAAAGCGTAAACAATATTTACCTTTGTATGATATAACTTTTAGGGTAATCGCATTGATGTCTTACCTCACAAGATTAAGAAATACAATCGGCCGAATATTTACGCCGATTATTACAAAAAAAAATATTTCGCACTTGACGCTGAAAAGCACTCCATTTTTTCCAAGTTTTTTAAAACCATAACCTTGTGAATTAAACATTAATTTAGTAATATCACAAAATTTAAGAACAGCGGTATGAGATAATAATTTTAAAAGAGAAATTAAAAACTCATAAATTTAATCATAATCATAAATCTCTATTCTGCGGCTTGGAACATTGTGGGTCAGTAATTGTATGTTTTACCCTAGTCATATGTTGTGATGAATAGCACATAGAATGAATTGTCTTATAAAACCTTTAACTTATAGCCTTCAGATGTGTCAATATATCTAATGCTGACTTCATCATTGTTTCTTAGCCAAATGATGAATACCACTTACAGCTGGATCAAAGAGATATTTTTATTTGATTAAATATGTTTATTTATTTTATTTAATGGAAGTTCAACAGCTATAGTTACAGAATAGTTAACAAATAATAGCTACAGAAAGGCAATTACAGAACTCTACAAATAGCAAACATAGTGGTTATTTAAAGTTATGTAGCGACAATTCGTAATGTACTCATTCATATATTCAAGATATTTCATGAATCAACAAAATTTAAAGTCATCGGTCACCTTTTATGACACCTGTGTGGGTTTGCTATTCTACTTGTGTTTTTCTTATAAATAATAATAATAATAATAACTTACTTTGCCGGATGCCACCAACACCATACGTATTTAGGAAAGAATATGCCATGAAATATGCCAATAATATTTTATGAAAGAAAAACAAGCCTTAGTTAAAAAAACACTTTTATTGGTAAATTCATAACGGGAGAGGTTAACTGCGGACCCCTGATGCACATGCTATGGACCACTAAAGGATCCGTAGACCTCGTTTTAGAAATCATATTTTATGGAGACAAACAGTAAAAATTTTAACTCAGATAAAAACGTATATTTTTGGGTCTAGATGATATACCATCAAAATATGTTGCAATTGTTCCTATCAGAATTCTCTAGTGTGCTTATAATTCGTATACTTAAGTACTTTCTACTTTTTATATTTGTAAACTGCCTCAAAGAACTGGGTAGGTACCTACTTAACCAATTAACCTAACACCTTACCAATTCAAATCTTTATTAAGCAATTGAATTGGTTAATCTTACGTATTAATTCTTATGCTTACGTTTCGTTAATAATTGCCATTCATAATAATTTTCGCATTAAAAATAGATAAAACAACCTAGTAAATGTCACCAAATAGTTATCAGCAAATGAAGCATTTCAAAATACTGTTAACTAGTGTAGGTGTGTCATATTCAAATTCATTGCATTTACGAATTTTAGATCTTTACATTCAGTAATTGGTAATGAGAACATTAACCTTAAAACAGTTGCAGTTTAAACAATAGTTGGACTTCCCTAATGCATGGTAATAGAGACTAAAATCGAATGATAATGTGGGATTTATAGTCATAAATAGTGATGTGAAAAGGTGTTCATACTCAGGTTACACTGTCAATTGACTGATCTAGTGAATCGTTAGGTTGATTTATTTGTTTGACTTACGATATCGTTTACAATTTAATGCATGTGTACCTTGTTAAGTAGAGCAGCTGTATAAATGTATTACAACAAATGTATGCAACGTTTATTGCAAGCTTTTCATTTAAACATATTAACTAAACTAAAAGGCTTTTATAGTTCAACAGTTTTATAGCTCTTAAACACTTGTTAACAAAACAAGGTGTGTGTTGATTTTATAATTCTAATTACATTGACTGTTGTGATGCAAGTTTTAAGTACAAGAGAAACAACATAAATAAACTGATGGAAGATTACTGATTTTAATAAAGCTCGTGAAAAATATTTTTTAATCGCTGACACTATGATTGATGTGATGAAAACATAAACTCATACTTCAAACACAGCAATAATAAACAAAAACAAAAGATTTTTGTTTACTCTGTGCTTCAAATCTGCCGAAAAGATGGAACGAAAAACTTAGCTGCAAAAAAATAAAAAGTTAGTTGAAGAAAAAAAATACGATTTGTTAGAGTTAGCATATCGTCCATACCTCAAAATTGCTCTAACTCTAAACTATTTCTTAATAACAACGCACAATTTCTCACGGAAGATTGTCACGACAAAAACTTACTTGAGCCGGATATCATAATTACGCACGTTTCCTTATGCAAACACACCCTGCAATATACGAACCGGTTCGTCATGTAACTAGCGCCAGTTACGTAGTAGACCCCTAAAGTATCGTCTCTCCGGATACGACATATCCTAATTAAGCTCATCAAGGTCATTTAGTACACTTTCTAAATCAAACACCTACGCATGGCTTATTAAAATCGGTTTATGTCATCGATGGATGCACACGAAAGCAGGGTGACGTAACAAATTGGATCATTTTAGTAGAAAAAAAACTTCAATCATCGAAGGCAAAAAAAAAAATACTTTAAATTTTACTAAGCGTTAAAAATAAAAAATATATTGTTAGTAAAGTATTTTCTTATTATTTTATTTAGGTGAATCATAATCTCAAATTATACTTATTTGAACAATCAAGTGTAACAACCACCTATAACAAGATTTTCGAAATCATACTTTTGATATACCAACTTAGGTAATATTGAATATAATCTAATAAATTAGGACGAACTACGCGCATATACTTAGGCACCATGATTGATCTTTAAAACGTTAAACCTTTCTTTCTTATTATGCTAAATTATTTGACCTAAACTCTATCCTCGGAGAGGATAAAATAAAATATATATTGCCAGTTCTAAACTAGTACAGAAATTAAAAGACTTCCTTTGTAAAACTGTTTTAGCGTGCAAATTTCCTAATAAACGATATTGTGTTTTTCTTGTATCCCTTTCGACGATTATAACACAAAAGCTAAGCATTATCGTCTCCCTAAACAAAATTATTCAAATATCTTTGTTTAACCGTGGCTGATCCTCTCGCAACATTTGATAGGTATTTCACCCAGTCCCTACAACCTTATTTTTTAAGTATCTACGTATCTGTTACAACACTAGCCCGTCATAAAAAGCATGACAAACGCCAGAGAACAATTGGGGTTATGTTTTCGATTCTAATTTTCGCAACACTTCACCTTGCTCCAACAATGGGCTCTTGAGATCAGCTTACCGTTTTGTGTACATACATTTCATTGTCAAAAGTTACCAACTTGATTTTTATGCTACGGAGGCTTTCAATGAATTAGGTGAATTTTTATTGACCAATTGTGTTTAGATCAAGTGCCTGATTAATCGTGTTGGACAATGCAACATCATAATTGGAGCCATCGTTAAATCGTAGGTAATTAAAGTATAATTTTATGGTGTTCACTCAATTATTTCAAAAAGTGATTTTATGGCTTCATGTTAAAATTGATAAGTGTTTGACAATGATAGGTAACTCAATTACGTTTTATAGGTATAGTTATTCAGGTTTAATTTTGGTAACTTTTGTTTGAGTCACCATTTTTTGAATAAAATCTAGCTAGGTAGGTATTTTATTTATTTATAAAGTGATGGTTTCTTGTTTACCAAAGCTACAATAAACAATATTTGTAGGTAACTTTAAAGCGAAAAATAGAATGGTTCTGCTGTTATGATTTTTTATTCACTACAAACGGAAGGCGTTTATCTTTGTTTTCACGCATATCAACGATTTGTCAATGACTAAACGAAACGTTATAACTAACTAAAAGCAAAGGTCAAATTATATTCGGCTTTTTCTTAACGTGATTTCGTAGTTACAAACGCCCTGAGGGAATAGTCAAGTCATGACTGTTTATTTATACCAAAGAATTATTTCATACTACTTATTCAAATGAAGCACTTGTCAAATCTACGGACTATAGTGATATTAACCTTGTTAGTTTGTGTACGATATGAATGAATTATGTCTAGTAGAAACAATGGTTATTTTTCTTATGAATGGACAGCTTAAGAGCTTACTTGTAACTAGGGCAAGTGTGAAGGTTGAGCAACCTTTGAAGTGAACTTTTCAAGACTTACCTTACTCTTGGCAATGTCTTTACTAGTTTCCGAGTCTAGAGATATTCGGTTCAAGTTTACATCCTTTACGCATGTCAAATATAATATAGTCTGTTACGCTTAAGAAAACTGAGTTATTAACACTGAAATCGAAGAAATAGCTTGCACTATCAAAAAACAAACAATACAATGACATTTCATCGCTAGCATAGTCTTAAAGCTGCACGTCTTTTTATTCATAAAAACCTACTTGAAATAATAGTAAACACTTATTACGATGCGTAATTTCGTGTTATTTATAAAAGTAAATCTTTTTGCATTGTTCTTTATGAAATTGATGGTTTAAACATTTTGTTGAACATAATCTAAAGACGTGTTTTTTTAAAAATAGGTATTGTTTTGGATAAATGAAACACTTATTCAAATTAGTGGGAACTCGTGCCGACACTAGTAAATTGTGTCGAACAACAATAAAATTAAACTCTTAGTTATTGGAGTTGTTATAAAAATTACCTTTCCTTAATAAAATTAAATAATAATTGATTTTTTTATTAAAGCTTCTCTATTAGTCAATCTTTATCAATTTAGTCCCTAGCTAACTTATATTCTGCTTTTATGTATGCTGCGTATATGTATTAGATCAATATAGGTACCTAATATCGGAATAGAGGAAATAGAGGAAAGTTCTAAAAGTAATTCTAATAGAGAAGGTTTATAAGTAAGCAATGGATATAAAATTACATAAATTTACAGATTTAGGTACATACTGCTACCGAACAAACATATTATTGTAATTTTTTTTTAATTTGAGATGTTTGCATTCACCGCACCAGATCAATTCTTGGACGGGAACATCGACGATGCAACTGGGCTCACTAGTGTCTCGGTAGCTCAGCGGTCGTAGCATCGTCGAAATTCCCGTCCGAGAATGGATCTGGTGCGAGTCGTATTTTTTCTAGTATATTATTTAGTACTTATTGTATAAACATATTGTCAGATAAGAAATACTTTCATAAAAGTCCAATGCCATTTAAGAACATTTGAATGTCTAAATTACAGCTCTAAACAAATAGGAAACGTAATTACGACAATAATCAACATGTGTTACTTTAAGGCGAGGTACTACTGGTACTACTTCACTTTCAACGCTACTGAAATTAATTTTCTAAGCACAATCAAGTTTTGGATATTTCAGATATTTAGCTAATTTTGTGCAATAATTTATAAATACGTTCTATTCAATCCTAAAACTATTCCTTTTTCTATCAATTTTGTACAAATCAGAATACCGAATAACATTTTTTAATTTAGGGTGTAGGTTTTTTTGTTTACTTTCCATATCAGTAAGAGAATTTGGCAAATTAATAGTTTTATTCATCCCCTTCATTAAAGTTTTCTTCGCTTCGTCTCTATTGCGAGACGTTAGCATTAGGATAAGTAGAAAAGTTAACTCATTTAAGTTTCTACCACTCCCCCTTAATAAATAAGCTGACCTCTACGAGACAAAAAATATTTGAGATTTAAACCGCAAATGCAGCCTGTGGGCTAGCCTTGTCCAGTTAGACGGGTAATGGGGTTTTGAAATTAATTTTGCAAGACACCTATTTTTTTCCTTAGTCAACTTGTAGGTACAGCCTGGTTTTTAAGATGACCATGAGAATTAGTCTTAATAATTGTTGTAGGTTTTTGGGTAAGCAAACTTCTTAATATTACTTACATAATATTTGCACAGATCGGGGAAACATTATTCACTGTTCTGTGCGTCAGTGTGAAAAATTAATTTTACCCTCCTGTCCTGGGGCCGTACCGGCTAACGCATCGAACTTCGAAAAGTCTGCCAGGCTTCAAATTAAAAAAGATAATACCTATATCGAATCCCAATTGGGCCAAAATGGCGAACTCCAGTTTATAGTGTTACAATAACATCGATATCTTTCCAAATAACTTCGACAAATAGTATAATACGAAATTCCTTACTTTGATTTCTCTGTTTTAAGTTGGAACTCGGCAGATCCGCCGAAGTTCGAATAGTTAGTCGGTATAAACTTGTATAAACTTTTTACCACTATACTATGTACCATTGACAACGCGATGTCGAAAGTCTAACATTTGCTATGCAGAATTCGCCGATGATACACAATTACGGGTGCATGCATACGATTGTGTGGACGCTTGTTCAGCTGTAGACAGTCATCGCATCGCCTCATCACCGATGATTACTTGCTAGCACCCTTGTGCCATGGTCCAATAATATAGCAATGTATCATATACATCTCTCAAATCACAATTTACAATAACTTCATTGTTTTTAGCCGATATACCCGCAGTAATGTAGCTGCTCTGCGTCTGAGGTGCGTACACGTACATGATTCCTATCTTATAAATAGTATTGGTATCTACAAGTCATACTTCAAGTACAGATGAATGAAACTCACCTCACCATACCAGTTTGACTTGGTTTAATCAAATATAGAGTAAGTCCATACAAGTCACGCCCTCTCGTGAACCAACGCATATAGTACCTTATAATTTCCATTGACAGTACTGTTGCCCATGTACCCTGCAGGCGCACTAATTTGTGCCCAATGGCATTTTAATAGGTGCCTGTCAATATTTGATAGGTCGTGACAGGTTGACTGCATGGCCTTCGATTGTAACTTTGAGGTTAAGCCAAGCATTCCTCCTTGAATAAAATGTTATAGGTAGATATGTTATTGTTTTTATACATAACATAAGTATAGTTACGAACTTTTAACGCGACATAAAAAAATTGTATCTGGTAAAGTCCTGACCTTAAATATGCAAAATAATGGTTTTGTATTTAAAAAGAATAAAATAGTTATTCTAAAATATCAAAAGATTACAAAAAAGGCACATAAAACAGATGGACCTGCAACCTGCAAACGAATGTCAGAGTTGTCAAAATACCTTAAAAAAATTGTAAACGTAGGCAACTTCATGTCCAATTTGTAACGATGCAACAGAGTTCCTTCAATACTACCATAAACTTAGCCGACGGGCCTCGCACCACAAAACCGCCCTTCCTAGCCACAAATAAGACCGGGTACATAACTAGAGTACCCAATTAGCCCGAACGTGATTTTACGCGGTTTCCTCTTTGTTATGAACCAATTTAAATCAATTACGGAATTAAACACTAGTTAGATACGCTATTAATTGACTTCTATAATTTAACTTTAAGCTCGGACAGTAGGGATTTATATTTTATAAATATTTAATGACTGAACTAAGGACTATTTATGTCCGTTTGAAAAGATTGGTTTTCTATTTACTGGTATTGATTTAGCAAGCCTACAAATATTATTGGTTTTACTACAATGTTTGCTTAGGAAATAAATAGCTGCTTTGGATTCTTGGCAGACTGATGTCATAAAAAATGTAGTAGCTTGTTCGTAAAAAGTAGTGTTTTTGTTATGCATTGCGCCTGGAAAATAAGCAATAGCAATAAAGCAAGATCAACAAAAACAAACTAAATAAGAAAGGCAGTTTATGAAACGTATTTTTTTAAATTAATTTTAACACAACAGTTTCATTTCAAAGATTTTAGTAGTTCCTGACTTGGCGCCAAAGTGGAAAATTTCAGTAATTTTTCGAGAGATTTCAGTCTAATTTCATTTGTCACGAGCTTATTGTGCTTTTATATAATAGTTTTGGTCGTTTATTTCCTAATCCAGTTTAATCTGGACGTGCTTCTGAAGTATTTCAACGGTTTGCTGGTTTCAGTGACTGATGTAAGGTCAAACAATGACGCAGTTTAATGTTTTGAATTATGAAGGGTTCTGTACAATAGTTTTAGAGCAAAAATAGGCAATTTTGTATGTCTTTTTTGGGTGTATTTTTCAGGTTCTTGTCGGTGTTTATCAGTGAAAAATACAGTAAATTTTCATACTTTTTAAATAATGAAAGGTGCTACAAAATGATTATGGTTGGCGTGCATTTTTTATTATTGAAAAAGTAGATGAGGCGCAGGATCACCATAAAAAATAAAAGTACACAGAAAAATTGTTTCTTTTATTTTTATCACGAACTTTATAACCCGAAACTAAAGTACCTAATTTATTTTTCGTGTGAACTAGATTAACCCTATTCTTTCTTCAATAAAGTAGAAAAACAGTAAACAACAGACGTGATGACACTATTTTGTCCAATCAACTGGAAAAATAAGACGGCAAAGTTTTTTCGACATTTTGTGATTTCAAATTCAGCAACTAAAAATAACTCTGTAAAATGCAACTTGTGATGTCATGCCCATCATTATGCCTAATAGGATAATAAAAGTTATTTCAAATATTAATTAAAAATTCATTACATTACATAGTCGATCAAGTGTGTCGAGGCGCGAGAGTAAAATCGAAGCAGTAATGTCTTCCTACGTGTACCTACCGTGTACTTTTATTATTATTTAGTACCTTGTGGATAATGATGTTGGTTTTACAATAATATAAGATGTCACCTGTAACGCACAATTGTATGGCTAATGACCCGCTGTCCAACAACTCCAGCGGGATACAAATGAGGGAGAAAAACATCGCCAGCCGGTCTCCAAGCCTGTGCAGCCAGTTCCGCGGAGGCTGGATGAAGAGTGCGACAAGGACGGCTTCAAGAAGGTGGAAAGGAAGAGGAAGCCCACTCGCCGTAACCTATGTGGCACCGCCCCGACCGGACACAACCACCTGCTTCGTCCGGCTATCCCGACAACGCTGCTATACGTGTCCCGCCTGCACTACAGTACGAAACCTGATGATATTGTAGAGTACATCAGAGTGAAGACCAAATTCTGTCTGAGGGTCGAGCGGTTGGAGTCTCGCCACAATGTAAATTTCAATTCATTTGTGGTGAGGGTACCGACCGAACATCTGTCGGCCTTCATGAAAGAAGATTTTTGGCCGAAGGGTGTTTTGTTCCGACGGTTTCGCGGTCGGATACCGGACACTGCGTTGCGCAACACGTTGCCGCCATCAGTACGTGGAAAATAGTTTATGAAATTTAATTTAAATATATGTATGTTAGTCTGTAAGGTATATATTGTATGGGCCTAGTCGCCTGAATTAAATTAATAAATAAATAAATAAAAAAAAAAAAAACACATTGTATAACTGTTTTTTGTCCCAAATAAAATAAAAATAAAAATATTTTACATTTTATTAGGATTATGAAATAGACAAACTTTTAAATAATATATTTTTGAGCGATTTTTTCAATTATCTCAGAAACGGTTGCAGAATGTTTAGCTTTCTCTGGTTGTTTTTAATGATAGTGAAAATAGTGCAGAAAATAGATTTAACATGGGATATTATCATAATTTTAGGCCGTTGGCAAACGCTAACAATGCAAAAAGTGCCAAAATTGCAAGGCATTTATCCGTAAAATTGGTTTCATCGAATCGAAATTCGTTTAAAAAAGTATTTGTACAAGGCTTATGAATAGTGACAATAGTAAATAGTTTGTTGCAGTTCTTTGTAGTGTTGTAAGATTAAGAAAATGGTATTGCAATATTTCGATCTACGATGCGATTATACAATTAGCCGAACTGTCGCGAAAAAAAATAGGTAGGTACCTGCCTTCATTACGACGATCGTTTAGTTTTTGTTTATCTATTTTCTGAGTAAAATAATTATATCAAGCAAGACCAAGGTTTATCAGTTCTATGATAAACAGAAACGGGTATACGCTTCTTCTCTGAGTATTTTGTCATTTTATTTTTCCCGATTACATTTAAAAAACCAATTTTCTTTGAAAGTTTTTATTAAGATCTATAGCATATAGTTATTTTTTTTAGATTTTTCACTCTCTTATTTCAAAAGTTAGAGGGGGGGGACACACATTTTACCACTTTGGCAGTTTTATCTTTCAATCGGTTGACTTTGAGAAAAAAAATTCTTAGAAACCTCAATGTAATTTTTAAAGACCGATTGGTATGAAGAAAAATAAAAATCAGTTTCAGTTCCTTGTATGGAGAGCCCCCCTTAATCTTTTTTTTTGTGTTAAAATCGTTAAGCGGTTAAAGGAATACATCTACGTACAAAGTTTCAACTGTGTAATCCTAATACTTTCGGAATAAAATGGCTGTGACATACGGACGGACAGACAAACAGACAGACAGACATGACGAATCTATAAGGGTTCCGTTTTTTGCCATTTAGGCTACGGAACCCTAAAAAGGGTAAAGCGTAAAAAATCCTTTCCAAACTAACAGGTGAATTTGAAATAGTTAAATAGAAAAACGTGTTAAAATAGTGTTCACCTCCTTCTTTAACATAAAAATAAAAGAAAGACATTTAGTTACAATTTTTATTAAAGATATCAACTGTGCGCAGTTGTTATCAGTAAACATAATAAATTATTCATCAAAACACATTATCATACACAAAACATTCAACATTTATAATTGACGGCGAAGAAAATGTGTTTTGGTCGTCAACTTAAAATATATTTTCTTATATTAAACTTAGCATTAAATTATCATAATTATTTACATTTTGTACTATATGGAATCTAAATAAGTAATACATTTTATTCTCCCGTCATCACCTCCAGGAATTCTGTAACAAAAATAAAATCATTAAATACTTCTGAAGCACTGCTGTAAAACAAAGATTACAAATTAAGTTTCTCAAAATTAAGACTTTTGTAAATAAAGGCATTTACTAACACAAACAAATGGACAAATCGCGAACAAGTTCACTTTTATTTTTTTGTGCATACCTTCATACTATCCTACTATAATATTATAAATGTAGAAATTTTTTGGATTTAAATGTTTGTTCATCAATCACACAAAAACGATTGAACAGATTTCGATGAAATTTGACACTCATTTACACATAGCCTGGATTAAAACCTAGGATACTTTTTATAAGGTTCCCTAGGGATTTTCCAAATGTCCACGCGGACGAAGTCGCGGGCGGAAGATAGTATTAATAAAAAAGTAGAATTTACGATAAGTAATTGAGATTAATTTATTTTTGCTTTGTTTTTTTCCTAATACTGCTCTATAACTTTATTTCTCATGACATTCCTCGTATAAAACTAGTATTTTAGGCGGTATTTTGTTCGAATCGAAAGACGCTTACTACTAACTTTTTAGAGAGCTGAAGTTGTACTTAAATAAATTGTTGTCAATTTTATGTTCTTTATATAGTGTCATAGATGACTTTGCCTTACAATGCATTTTTTAGAAGTTGTAAGCCAATTACTGAAAAAAGCCTGAAAATTTCGAAGTTTTTCGAGCACCACGAAGCTAGCACAGATCTTTCAAGGTTGCAAACTTAGTTACACTATTGTATCTATCTATCCAAACAACATCCCAAAATTCAGAACCTTTCAATTATTTGTGACCTAACGCGATTTTTGTGTATACGGTGACTGGCCTATATGTCCAATGACATCTTGTCCTTCAAAGCCTCTTCGAAGCATGCACCGCTTACCCTCAAAGTCTACGGTGCCCGAGCCATCAGCGTCTATTTCCTCAATCATTGTCTCCAAGTCATCTGGCGTGATGGTATTATCCAGTTCTCTGAAGATCTCCTTCAGCACGTCTGTTGTGATGTAACCGTTACCTGCATTAGAAATAAATAAATAATAGCTAGATACATATTTGACAACATTATACATATATTGTATCCGATTCCAAGGTAAGTAGCTAAGCACTTGTGTTATGGAAATCAGAGGAAATCCGAAACCATAAACACCCAGACCTGAGACACTATAGAAATGTTCGTTTTCTAAATTGATTCAGCCGGTGATCGAACCCGGGACCTCAGGCTCCTGATTTGTAAATGTCGGAAACTTCCCGTATCCGATGCTATGATTTCCATATATTTACTCTATGGTTTCCGTAACTTTTGACAGTTCGATTTGAAACGAAGCGGCCGTACTCAGAGACGTCAATTAAGTTTAATGCTTCATTAAAACTGGTTCTATCTCTTTCTTTTACATAGTGATAGTATAAGACGACACGAAGTACGCTCAGTGTCAATTAAGTTTAATGCCTTATTAAAACTGGTGCTATCTCTTTCTTTTACATAGTGATAGTTTAAGACGACACGATACTTAATGAAGCATCTCTGAGTACGGTAGTTTACGTTGGTGTCGGAAGAGGTAAGAATATGAATATAAGATTCTTGGTAGTATCCGTCGGAAAGAACATTTACATTTCGAATATGAAACCATAGAGTAAGTAAGTATAAAGAGTACTTAAATGAAACTAAACATTTTTCCAAAAGAAACATGCCTAGAAAAATATTTATTTTTACTTTCCCATAATAATGCAATGTTTTAGCTGTCTGTATGGGAGAATTTTTTTTTTTCGACCCATGTTTCTTTGGCAGAATTGTTTAGTTTTATTGGTAGAATCCCTTAAGGGTATTAAACGACTACATAATGATGGTGTATGTGTATATTATATCAATACAGAAAAATATTTTAAATATCAAAATTTTATAAACCCGCATTACCCGCGATATTATCGAGTTGTTACGCGTACATTGCTTCTCAACGAAAAATCAAAATCTCAACAACTATGCATTTGCGACAAATGGTTCCATAGAGAAAGTTGCTTATTTCTAAGGGTAGGTAGTATCATCCCTTAATAGGGATGTTGAGTAATGAATAAAATAACGAAATACTAATAAAACTCGTAAACTTTTAGAGTAGCTTGTATACCTCTTGGTTTTATATATTGCATATTATTTGTTTTATGACCCTTCAAAGTTGGGTGGACAAGTCCATTTAAAGAGTATAAAATTTATTAAAATAAATTATACCTTTAATTAGTCCGTAAAATGTATAGCAAATTTGTCGAAGAAACCATTTTGATAAACACAATATTTAATATAGCTGCTGAACAAATTTCCTATGCGTTGCATACAAACTAGCACGGCGTGACGTCATAGCGTGCAAGCCATTAGTATGGAGCGTTTTTGATCGAGTCCATTTGTGTGCATTTCACAATGTGATATCTCGGGCAGTTTTCATGCTAGCGAATTAATTCTTTTACCAATGTTTCTTTTTTTGAGAGGTAATTTATGTAACATAAAATAAAAAAATAGTCAACATGCCTATTAAAGTTGTACGTATATACAGACCTTCTTTGTCGTATAATCTGAAGGCCTCTCTTAGTTCTTTGAGCATAGCTTCATCATCTACCTCTTCTTCAGTCAAGAACTTAGCAGCCAGTGAACAGAATTCTGCGAACTCTAACTCTCCAGAACCTGTTTAAATTCTTGGATTTTTATAAAAGCTCATGTTTAAATGATCACGATACCAACCTAATAACCCAGAATTAGTAAACGAACACCAAATAACTTGGGCCGTTTTGGATTTGGTGATCATTTACTAATTTTGGAGAACATTTTTTTTTGTACTATGTATTAATTCCCTTTTATACATAAGGATTTTTTTTCCTTTTAATTTTTTATATTTATCATCGCAAATTTATCGCATATTTATCATCATAATTACATAATATTATCATCTGTGTACTGTATGTGATGGAAATTAACAATTTATCTATCTTTCCTTTATATATATATTCATTCGACAATGTAAAAAAACTAACTTTTACCTTTTTCATGTTTTTTGGAATCTTTGTTAAATTAATTAGGTTAACTTATTATTCCTTGAAAATAGCAGACAACCAACAAGATAACGCTTTTATTTTCTGAAATAAATATAGTATCGAGCGATAGTAGTTGAAAAAAAATATTATAAATATAATCGTACCCACAATTCATAGTATCAGTTATTTCGCCATCTTCTCCCAAGCCTCGATAGCCGTGATCGTCTAGTGGTTAGGACCCTACGTTGTGGCCGTAGTAACCCAGGTTCGAATCCTGGTCACGGCAATGCGACAGCATTGTCACGGTGAGGCGATACCTTTTTTACTATTTATCTTAGTTTTTTTTCAACCTTTATAAAGTCTTATTAGTAACTTTTTTCAAACATTTTATTTGACAGTATACATTATTTTAAAAAATAATGTCAAACGAAAAATTATCTGACAAAAAAACTTTACTTCATCAATTTTTTTTTAATTTTTTTTTTTAATTTATTTGATCTTAAGAAAACCAACAGCGTAGATCACAATAATTATTTTAGAAATAATACTTAGTTAAAATTATTTAAGTTTTATTTAAAACGTTTTCGTAACGCCATCTATGCAATACTATGAAAAGTTAATTGGCCGCAGGGCGATGGCATGGTGGCACGGGCGGCAGCACGAGACGATAGCAGACTTTAATGCTTTTACGGCTTAGTTAAAAATATAAAACTTATCTAACAGATGGCTTTCACAAACTACGAGTATTTTTTACCTTCTAGTTTAATATTGCTATCGCATTACCTTATTTTATTATTTATTTATTTATTAGTTCTGTACACACACAATTACAAACGGAAAAGAAATGGACAGAAGAATTGTACAAGGGCACAACTTATTTCACATTGAAATTTCTTCCAGCAGGCCCGGGACAGGAAAAACATTGAGAAGGGCAGACAGTGTGTACCTCAAAAATATATGATAAGTATATATATTATAAACATACATATACATAATATTATCTATAAATAAATACACATACACAAATAATTAATATAATAATAAATACCTACATATAAATATACTACACAATAATAATTATGATGAGGACAGATGAAAATATAATTAAATCGAACTATGCTAAGAACAAGTAGTTAGGTAATGCTCCTTTACACGTTTTTTGAAAAGAGAAAGCGTTTCACTGTCTCGTATCTCAGCTGGTAGCGAGTTCCAGAGACGGACGGCATGTACGGAAAAGGAATAGGAAGCAAAGTCGGAATGATGTGAGGGAAACTTAAGAAGGGATTTTAGATGGGATCTGCACGAAGTATTGGGAGGATGAACAAAGGAGAAACGTTCACGGAGATAAGAGGGGTAGGCAGGGTTGAAAAGGACGTTAAAGAGGAGACAGAGGATTCTGACATTCCTGCGCAGACGTATTGGGAGCCACTTGAGATCCTTCCGGAAGTTAGAAACGTGATCATACTTACGCAGACCAAAAATGAAGCGTATAGCAGCATTTTGAAGGCGCTCAAGTTTGTTCAAAAGTAGCTCTGTAGCGTCTAAGTAGCAAGCATCAGCATAGTCGAGAAGAGGTAGAATAAGTGATTGAGCAAGAGTGATTTTGGTGGGCAAGGGTAGAAAACTTTGGAGGCATTTAAGGGAGTGTAGCGAGTAGTAGACCTTGCGACTGACATCAGCGACATGGGTCGTCCAGGAAAGATAGGAGTCAAAGGTGATACCTAAATTTTTGACGTTGTCACTATATGGAATAGTAATCCCATCCAGCACCACAGGTGGCAACTGAGAGGGACAGGCTAAGTTACGCATATGCCGACTACCGACGATAATGGCCTGCGATTTGTTAGGGTTCACTAAAAGTCCATATTGCTTTGCCCAGGTATTGATGCGATTTAGGTCTTCATTTATAAGAGCTATGGCTAGGTCCACCTCTTCGAGTTTAAAATGACGGTAAAGCTGCAAGTCATCTGCGTAGAGATGAAAGTTGGAGGAGATGACTCTAGAGATAGAGTTGATGAAGATGGAGAAAAGGAGTGGTGAAAGAACACCTCCCTGAGGAACACCGGCAGAGAGTTCGCACCCGTCAGATAAATTATCCTCAAGGCGAACACACTGCTTGCGCCCTCGAAGATAAGAATCAAACCAGGAAAGAGTTGAAGAAGAGACATTAATAGAGCGAAGTGTGGCAAGAAGTAAGTCAAAATCGACAGAGTTGAAAGCACTGCTGAAGTCAAGCAGAATCAAAACAGTCAGCTCTCTGTTTTCCATAGCCCAGCGTATATCGTCAGTGACATTTAATAAGGCAGTAACTGTGCTGTGGCCAGGGCGAAAACCAGATTGGTAGCGGTTTAAAACACCATTGGACAAGAGAAAAGAAGAGAGTTGCTTATGGACGATGTGCTCGAGAACTTTAGATAGGAATGGTAAGATAGAGATGGGTCGGAAATGACAAGGTAAGGAAGGGTTGGGAATTTTGGGTAAGGGAATTATATGGGCCGATTTCCAGATCTTGGGAAAACAGTTTGAAGTGAGAGATAAGTTAAGAATAAAAGTGACTATTGGGAGGAGAATGGGTAGAATAGGGATGAACATTCTCGAGCACAAATTATCCTCTCCAACAGATTCTGAAGAGATGGACATTATGGCACTTCTAACATAGGTCTCGGAGACCGAATCCAGTATGAAAGGAGAGCAGTTAGGTCTGGAGAGAGAGGAAAGCTGTGCCAATGAAGTATCCTTCACACTGGGGTCTATGCTAACTGGAGGAAGAGAAAGATGCCTATTTAAAGCGTTCAGATTAGTGCCATTAGGGACAGAAGAAGTAGGTTTACCCACACCGACAGAGCGAAGGAATCTCCAGGCGTCTGCCGGATTGCGATTGGAAAGGGAATCATGGAAGAAGCGTCTCTTAGTGTCCCTACACAAACGACTGCAGCGGTTTCGGAGAGATTTGTATCGAGCCAGATTGCTATCGGATGGGCATTTTTTATATCTCCGTTTGGCTTTATCCCTTTGGCACATGAGCTCTTTGATTTCAGCGGTAATCCAAGGAGCGGGGGATCGTTTAATCTTAACTCGTCTGAGGGGAGCGTGTCTATCGAACAAGTTGAGAAGTAATGTGTGTAATTAATGTAATTAACCTTAGTCATAGACCAAGAATATAAAGACGTCCAATCACATATAATAAAAACGTAGCCCCAAAATCCCGCCTTAAACCTAGATGGCGCTCGTAATCGAACGCCTTATAGGTTTCCTTGCATTTTCCGCATGGATCGCTGTCGTCGCAAAAAGCTTACGTCTGCTCGTTGTTCTACCGTGTTCTAATAGTTCTAAGAAAAATGGGTAGATGGCGTTCAAAACTACAAAACGTATTATAAATTTGGAAATTAATTTACGTATTATAAAGTTTACGCATTCACAATGCTATTTTTATATACTAAAATATTAAATAAAATATAAGAAAAAATCGAAAAAGTAAAAAGTACTTAATGTATATTATTATGAGTCTCTTTAGCAAAAATGTTTAGTAGGTAGGCATAGGTAGGTAGAACATTAAAATTAAATGGTAGGTATTATATCGGCATGGTTATCGGTAAAAAAAAATCAATGTTTATTACTTAAATAATGAATGATAATGAACATTTTTTTCCCAGCAAATTGTCTGTGCACTGACACAAAATATTTCATCATCTTCTTATATTTATTTTAGAAATTGTATTCACTCCAAACAAACTTAACGCTCTCTTTTTTTAAAGACCCGTTTTGAAAACGGCAACGGACTAAAATTTATAAAAATCGGACTAAAAACGGACTAGGTACCTAGTAAAACAATAAAAAGTAAAATAGGCCTACTTATAAAATAAATACTTCTGTATTATATTTTTACTGTAACCCTTTTCGAGTCTTCATGCATTTTCTTTCGACGCAGAATATGGTCGCTAATTTCGTCCAGTCAGCCACGATCCGTCTGGTCCAGAGCGGGTTAAGACGCGGACGGCAAGAAACGAGTGTTACGGGTTCGAAAGTGTTACCATCCGTCCGGATTAGTCCGGACATTTCCGGGCTTTTAGACTATTGTCCGGACTCTGTCCGGCTTTTTAAGATTGGGCGCTATCATACTAGTTAAAAAACAGACATAGCAGTAGTGTTCGAAAGAGAAAGCACAGAATATATAATAGTACTGAGAAAGTCCCATTTATGGAGTCTGGTTCTGTCTGTGAAAATGTCCGGACTTTTATTGAAATGTCCGGCTTTTTGTCAGGCCTTTCTAAATTGTGGAATGGTAACCCTAAGTGGGACTTACTATCACTAGTGACTGAGCTACCGGCTCAGCGGTGAACCGGAAATCCAAGTCGTGGATTCGATTCCCATCGGAGAATTGATCTAGTGCGAGTCGTATTTTTTCTAGTATATTATTTAGTATTGTATCATTAAATACCTACCAAAAGTCTTGAAATCTTAGAGCAACGCGGCTCCGTCAGGAACGGAAAAACAGGTAAGTACTTTTCTCAAAAATATATTAAACTTATACTGTAGGTAAAATATCATTTTAATTTGCCGTTCGTATGTTTATAACTCTACGCGCGGCGCTCGGAGCGCCTAGTGCGCGCGACCCGCCCGCCCCGCGGCCATCCATAGACGTAAAAAGTGTCGAACAGTACAATAAAAACTTTAAAATTCATTTTTGGTGAATGTATTGAGTTATGATAAAAGAGTATAGTAGAACAAATGTTGTTGTTTAAGATGTTGGTAATCTACTCCTGCAAGGTTGTTGGTGTTTTACAAATAACCCTGTATATATTATATACATATTTTTATATATATTATATACATTATATATATTATATGAACATATTGAGAGGCGCTTCGTAGGTGCATATTATAATATCAGGCACGCAGCGCTGTGCAATTTGAAATTGTACTTTAGTGCCGTGCAGCGAGAGTAGCTTATTGTTTGTGGCCCCGCGCCTGCTCGCGCGGCGCGTGGCAGTCGGCGGGCCCTGCATGGACCCGCTCGCGCGTCCCGCATAATTCGTAATTAAACAAAATCCACATTATGTATGTTTCTAATTTTGTGTAGTATATAAGTGCATTGAAAAGGTCATGTAAGAGCGATCTTATCAATTTTTAATTCATTATTCCGTATGCTATAAAGGAAAAATGAAAATATCAAAGAAGCACACCACTTAACTTTCTAAACTTTGTTCAACAGCTATATCTAACCACTGAAAGTCTTAAAATAAGATTTCAGAAACTTTAAAATTTTATTCGAACACAAAAGAGTGATTTTGTGATTTACGCAGTTACATATATATTAACTTTCTAATTTTTTTACAACATGATGATAACATAGTTCTTATTATGAAACAATCAACATTTCAAACTTTAATTCTATATATATGAAGTTAAACGAAAATCGAAATATTACGAAATACCTAAACTATACCTAAAGCACCGGCATAAAACTTCTAACTTTTCAAAAATAGCTCACAATGCACATAATCTATACACTCAGCAAAAACGAAAACTTTTAGTATTATCGAAGATAATTTTTCTCTAGCTACGCGACTAAATTGCCAAACTCGACTTTGAATACTGAATATAATTTTTTTTCGATACCTACCAGTGGACTCAGAAAATTTCACGATTATCGTGTCGGTTGGTCGTGTTCAGTAGTTAAGACGTGACAAACAAACAAACGGACTTTCGCATTTATAAGATTACTAGCTTCTGCCCGCGACTTCGTCCGCGTGGATATTAGAGAAAATCCTTAGGGAACCTTCAAAATCCTTAGGGAACCTTCAACCAGGATCTGACCAGCCATTTTTACGCATTTAGGCGGGTTCCTATCAAGGGCGCTAACTGGCGAGGCAAGATATTTGCCGCGTGTGGCGGGCCTCGCACGTTGGATCCCGTTCCCGTTCCCGTTCCCGTTCCCGTTCCCGTTCCCGTTCCCGTTCCCGTTCCCGTTCCCGTTCCCGTTCCCGTTCCCGTTCCCGTTCCCGTTCCCGTTCCCGTTCCCGTTCCCGTTCCCGATCCCGTTCCCGTTCCCGATCCCGTTGCCGTTCCCGTTGCCGTTGCCGTTGCCGTTGCCGTTGCCGTTGCCGTTGCCGTTCCCGTTCCCGTTCCCGTTCCCGTTCCCGTTCCCGTTCCCGTTCCCGTTCCCGTTCCCGTTCCCGTTCCCGTTCCCGTTCCCGTTCCCGTTCCCGTTCCCGTTCCCGTTCCCGTCCCTATCCCTGTCCCCGTCCCCTGGATGTGCATGTCCAGGTCCAATCATGGCCACCGTGTTGGACTTCAAAATAAATGTCATTTTCGCAACCACCATCCCATGAAACCTCAAGAACAACATCCACATCGATTTTCATGTTTACTTACCCCTTAAGGGAGGATTTTCAAAATAACAAAATATGTGTTTGCCTATTTATTTTTAGACATGCTCCTACGAATTTTCTGTTGTAATGTCTATTTCATATTATTTTTCCATACAAAATTTGAACCCCATTTTCACCCCTTTAGGGGTTAAATCATGCCCACCGTGTCGGATTTCAAAATAAATCTCATTTTCGCAATCACCATCCCATAAAACCTCAAGAACGACATCCATATTGATTTTTATGTTAATGGTCACCCCATTTACCCCTAAGTGGTTGATTTTCAAAATTACAAAATATATGTTTGCCTATTTATTTTTAGATGTGCTCCAACGAAGTTTAAAGTTGTAATGTCTATTTTATATTATTTTTCCATACAAAATTTGAACCCCATTTTCACCCCTTTAGGGGTCAAATCATGTCCACCGTGTTGGACTTCAAAATAAATGTCATTTTTGCAATCGTCATCCCAGAAAACCCCAATAACGACATCCATATCTATTTTTGGGGTTTTTTACCCCTTTTCACCCCCATTACATCCCAGTAGGGGTTCAAATACTAACAATAACAATATTCGTTGCGTTAGATTTCTATCCATAAGCCTAAATTATAAATTTAGCGATTTTTACTTCGAATATAAAGGATTTTCTTCAATACACAACTTCATCCCCCTTTTGACCCCTTCGGGGGTAGAATTTTGAAAAACGCTGAGCCCCGTATTTATTTATTTTCAATGGTCAGTCTAAACACAAAATTTGAAGATCCTAGCTTCAAAACTGAGGGACTTTCATACAAACTTTGATCCCCTTTTTTACCCCCTTAGGGGGTGAATTTTGAAAAACCCTTTCTTAGTACACCCCTAGACCTCATAAGGAACCTACGTGCCAAATTTGGAGTCTCTAGACCCAGCGGTTTGGGCTGTGCGTTGATAGATCAGTCAGTCAGTCAGTCAGTCAGTCATTCAGTTTACGATTTTATAAATATAGATAAGTAAGGATAGAGATCGCGAAGATAAAAATCGCGTCAAGTCAAGTTTTGTATGAAACAGCTGATATTTTTTTCGTGATTTCGCAGTTGGGCCAATAGTAAAAGTTGCTCAGTTTGATGGTCTCTATCTTATCTACTATATTCGGCATTAGTTGTTTAGTAACACGTTGTATAAAACGAGATATTATAATTATCTTTTCAAAATCTATCAATTTGTATGAAGAGATGATTTAAAATAGACACTGTAAATAACTACCACAGTTTTACTACGTTGAAAAATATACTTTTTAGAGACATACTTTCTTTCCTTTTACTGTGACAGTAAGCGCGGTCGAACGTGCGATAAATTATTGTGTTTGTGGTGTAAATGCGCGTAGTCTTTTTCGATTTCAAGACAGTCTTTAAATAGTGTAATTGAGGCTTGAGAGTGATTTAGCGCTGATTGGCTTGCTAGTAGTACCATTTTATTATAAATAAGTAGGTACCTACCTAGGTACTATTTGTAAGTTAGCTAACAACATTACAACTTTTATGATGTGTGTTTTTAAGTAGGTAGGTAAATCAAATAGATACCTACTTACCTACTTATGCTTTCTGCAATGTATTTCACATAGGTAGGTAAGTAGATATATACCTACTTATGCAAAAAATATACTTACCTGATGATGATGATGTCTAAATATTAAAAATTCCACCTGTCGTTATTTTTTCTTTTTTATTGCTGTAAAGCCACTTTTTAATACATTTTATTATTTTCTAACGTATTACGTACTTTTTTATTTCATTTTGTTATCAATTTACCAAAAATAAAAAAAATATACATCATTCATTACATTACACAGCGCCATCTAGTTGAATACTTGTAGAGCGGTTTACGTTCGAATAGCATGCTTGGTTTGTGCTGCAAGGCTATGCTTGCGTGCGGTAAAAAAGTCACGAATTTGCTCCAAACGGAACGCGTAGGGACATCTATCGCAACTTTTGGAATTAAACATCAGTTTACGTTTTGAAGAATGCAATTGTCGGTCTTTATATTCTTGGTCTATGCCTTAGTATTGCTATCGCATTCTGTATTCGTTGTTCAGAAGTTTTCTATCATTATATATTAGATACTAGCATTATACCCATAATTTTTCAAAAGTTTTCATCAGTTCAGTCATCGAGAAAACTTTGGATTTCATACGCACAATGCATGCACTAACAATAATTTGATACACGGGTAAAATAAAGTTCCTTATTAGTTTTCGGGAAAACTTTTCATACATTGAAAGTCAAACAAAAAGCTATTATATCGTTCACTAGCCAAGGACATCTATGGGCCCGCGAAAAACAATATTCCAGTGTGTGTTTTACGTGCTACTTTGTAAAGTAACTTGAATAATGTCAAGTAACTTGGAGCCTTTTGAACAATCAAAATTTCCAGCACGCAAATTGATAAATGCTCCTTGTGGACCGGCGGCCAACCAGGGTCATTTTCGATCTATCCGAAGCCGATGTCTAACATGTTTGTAATTATGCCACCTACGACCCTGTTCACCATTTATATCAATATTCGATCGATTAGTTTTTGCTATTGGAGATCATTGTATGGGAGGCTATATGTTCAGGGTGGCATATCTCCCAGAAGCTTCCTACTTCGCAACCCAGACGACGATATTTGATAACACCAAACTAATGGCTATCTTGTCAATGTGCTCTGGTTCCAATATGCGATAGATTGAAAGTGAGCTTCTTGGCCGACGGTCCATTGGTAAATGCATGTAAGTGTACGTTACGTTGTAAACAATTTTTAAACCCATTTCTAAATCATTTCTCTATGCACTAGGCCAGGGGTGCCCATACTTTTTCTTAAGGCTACCTACAGGTAGTGAAACTAGCGCCGCCACTACATTTATTTTTATTACTCGTAAACCAAGTCAATATTTAAAAAAGCTCATGTAATAATTTCTTAAATTGTTTCTTATATTTTTAAATAATTTTTGAATAACTCTTCAAAAGTTTTCATTCTTTCGTCCATTTTCAATCCATTTTAGCTCAAAGTGGCTACTTTTGGTACTTACAGAATGAATGATAACTGTTGAAGAGTTATTCAAAAAATATTAGAGACAATTTAAGAGATTATTAGATGAGCTTTTTTCAAATATTGACTTGGTTTACGAGTAATAAAAATAAATGTAGTGGCGGCGCTAGTTTCACTACCACCGCTTAAGGAGATCGACCTAGCAAAAATGCGACATTTTGTCTGTTTAACCCACCAAAAATTTATCAAAAAAAATTTGCATAAGTAAAACTACAACTTTCCTTGGCGATGACCTTAAAACTTCTCGAGTTTTAATATGGATAGCACTAGGTCCTGTACCCTTAGCACGAACAGCTATCGAGAAAAAAAACGCACTTAAAATTACTCGACAGACAATTCTCTATGGAAAATTTCATTTCGCTTATCGGCGATAGATGGCGTTGTACAAATTTCCAATACAAAAATTATCTATCGAATGATTTTACGCGAGTTATTTTTTTTCGATAGCTGTTCGTGCTAAGGGTACTGTGTATCAAAATATTGCCACACTCAAATGCCGCGCTCTGTGTGAGCACGTATGGATCTATTGTGTTCTTACCGTCTTGGTCTACTTCATCGATGATCTCCTTGAGAGTGTCGTCGTCTAGCTCGTGCCCCAGCATCTCCAGAATGGTACCGATCATGTCTGTGCTGATGACGCCTTTCTTCTCGTGGTCAAACGCATCGAACGCGTTCTTCAGAACTATTAAGAATCTGACATAAGATTTGGCTCTAAGGGCCTAACTAAATGAATAAATATCTGAGGTACATAACCGGAGGTTTAACTTTATCACAGGGGTCTGTATAATGTGGTTTAAAGTTAGTTTTATTACTTTGAACCACATAATGTTGACCTCTTCGATTGAGTTAAACTTCCGATAAAATATCTTGGAAACGGGGTGTTACTATTATGATAGGTTTTGAATTTCGATAGTCATCTCACTTTTTTGGTAAGTACGGATTTGCCTCGGCTTTAAGTTACCAAGTAAAATATAATGATAATCTTTGTTATTTGTAATTTTATCCGATTAAAGTGGATTTTTAAAGTCACTTTATTTAGTAACAAATACAGAATATTAGGGAAGCTATGGAGCCCAATCGCCCAATTCTGAACGATAAAACCAAAACGTTACCTTGTCATTTAGGTTATTATTTACCTAAAAATCTTTGGTTTAGCTTCATAATTTTCACTTAAATTGTCCCAGATATTGTACTTAGGCAGAGTATTCAATAATTTTAACAAAACTAAAGCGAGTATTTTTCTGTAATCGAAATTGAAACGGTAACGGTTTAGCTTTGGTTTTATCGTTGAAAATTAGCGCGATTAGGCCCCTGGGGGGTTACTCCTGACGCAATCGAAATCGAGTTCGAATCGAGTAAACGTCAAATCAAAACAGTACTATGGAAACTTTATGAGAACCATATATTTTCAATTTACCAAAATAACAGATTTTTGACGATTATTCGATTGATGTGAACTCGATCCCGTCTAGAGGCGGGGTGCTGGTTTTTTCATCAAATTGCAAAGGACTTCTGCTTCAGAAGTGTCTTATTCGTCAACTAAAACCGATTTGTGGAAATGATAATTTATTTGATAATAAATAAAAAAAATACTCACGTTGAAGTTGGGTTTTGTCAAGTTCCTCCTGTACTCCGTACATGAAACATAAATTTAATATCATAAGGCACAACATTATTATTAAATTTATAATTAACAAAAATATCACTATCTGCGTGTAATATTGTTTCGCATATTCTTTAACACTGAGAACAAAATTCAGACTCATTTGTTTTTTTTATTTTTAAACTTTTTAATTTATTGCACCCACCATTTTTATTAAATATAATCCGATTTACACAGATGTATGAAATGAACTGACAGAATCAGTCTTGCTTGTATACACACTTTGATATCAATTTCGGGATCTAGGCCGTTTTATATGTCACGGTTCGATGTTTTCCGGCTGAATAAAATTTTTCAGGGATCGTCAACATTTTAATATTGACAGCTAAAAAAATATATTTTTTCTTGCATGGCATAAATAATTTGCTTCTCACTTAGGCATCTAATTTAGTTTATTTTTTTATTAATTTTCGATAACAAGCAGCTAAATCAGATGATCTATTAAAACCATTTTTAATACGTAGTTGAAATCAACTATCAAAATCAATCATTAATTATTATGCTTTTTGGATCCTTACAAACTTGTTTCATTGATAAAATTAAGGTAAGTAAGTAATCCTAACACACCTTCGTTTTGCCGATGATATAGTCCTTATGGCTGAGACCATGGAAGACCTGAACACAATGCTCGAAGATCTTCGTAGTGCTTCCCAAAGAGTGGGTCTCAGGATGAACATGGATAAGACGAAAATTATGTCAAATGCCCATGTTGTACCCTCTCCAGTTCATGTTGGGAACACTACACTTGAAGTTGTTGACCATTACGTATACCTAGGACAGGCAATCCAGTTAGGTAAGTCCAACTTCGAGAAAGAGATCTCTCGTCGAATCCAACTCGGGTGGGCAGCATTCGGGAAGCTTCGAAAAATCTTCGCGTCCGACTTACCTCAGTGTCTCAAGACGAAAGTCTTTGAACAGTGTGTGTTGCCAGTGATGACTTACGGCAGTGAAACGTGGTCGCTAACTATGGGTCTCATAAGGAGGCTCAAGGTCACCCAGCGTGCAATGGAGAGAGCCATGCTCGGCGTTTCCCTGCGTGATCGAATCAGAAACGAAGAGATCCGCAAGAGAACTAAAGTAACCGACATCGCTCGAAGGATTGCTCAGCTGAAGTGGCAATGGGCGGGACACATAGCGAGAAGAACCGATGGCCGTTGGGGCGGAAAGGTTCTGGAATGGCGACCACGCACCGGACGGCGCTCCGTGGGTAGGCCCCCGACAAGGTGGACCGACGTACTGGTGAAGGTCGCGGGAAGCCGCTGGATGCGGGCAGCGCAGGACCGATCGTCGTGGAGATCCTTAGGGGAGGCCTATACCCAGCAGTGGGTGTCGTGCGGCTGATATGATGATGATGAAGTAATCCTACTTTAAGGTGGTATATACGATGAGCTCAGTAGCGCCACCAATGGAAATAAATCATTTACGTTGTATCAAGGGCTTAGAATAAAAGTTTTGGCTATTTTGCGCAAATAGAAGGGTAAAGTGCAATTTTTTTATATTTTTTCATGGCTTCAAATATAAACAATAAGTTATGAATGTCGATATTGCTAAATGTAGCCACTTTTGGCACTAGTGACATGCACGACTAATAAGTAAGCAATAGCTGAAGTTTGAGTTCTTGAAACTATATTTAGAAAATGCATTATAGTATTTTATTTGCGCAAAATCATCAAAACTTTTAATCTAAACCCTTGATAAAACGTAATTGATTTATTTCCATTGGTCGCGCTACAGAGCTCAAGCCTCAACAATAAAATACTTAAATTGCTAATTTTCATTATATTTATCACCCAATCTTTTATAGTTATTTATTTATAAATATTATGTTTTGTTCAGGATTTTCATGTACAAAGTATACCTAGTCTTATGGGCTTTGTAATTGATTACACGGTTGGATTAATTAATACGCTAAACCTGAGGTAAGCCTCAGGCAGGGCTTCATCCGTATAATCTATATTAAATTAAACTTATTCTACGCTTACATGCTTGAGTAATGTTATTCTAGTGGCTCAGTGAGCTGTAGGCCTCGCGTTTGTGTGTTAAAATTAGCTTAAATTGTATGTTGTTTAAAAAAATTATGTAATAAATGTCGCCACGGGTTTTCAAAAGCAGTACCTACTTAATGCGGTTTGATAGGTATTCTTTTATTATATCTATTCTTTTATTATATTCTTATTTTGAACATAAATATTTTGAAATGACTATATTGACTAAATTTCTTTTTTTCGAAAAAAAATTAAAAACTGGCTCAACAAAAAAAATTACTTATCGAACGTGCTCACAAAATTTAACGAGAATCGGTTGAGAAATGCGACCTGTGTGTTAATTCTCTAAAAACATCTCTACGATGCGGCACCGCTGTCACATAGACGCCAGCGCTCGGACGACGAGCTCGCCGATGGTCGGAACTATTTTTCTATACAATAATGACGTTTCCGCAGCGTCGAGATGCGGTCGACGCTGCGGATGTTTTTAGGGAATTGAGGGGCTGTACCCTTAACACGAACCGCTATCGAAAAAAATAACGAGCGTAAAATTACTCGATAGACAATTCTCTATGGAAATTTAATTTCGCTTATCGGCGATAGATGGCGCTGTACAAATTTCCAATACAAAATGTATCTATCGAATGATTTTACGCGCGTTATTTTTTTCGATAGCTGTTCGTGCTAAGGGTACTGTAGGGGAGATACGACATACGAAAGCATTTTTTCCCCAAGCTGAAGCAGACGCTTCGCTCGCGCTTTGCGCTCACTGGGTGAACGTAAATAAGGAAAAATCAAACACAAAATATGATGACAAAATAATTGTTTGACTATAATTTTTTAAACCAATTAATTAATAATAACTCCATATTAACTTATCAACTTTTAAAACAAATTTCTGCGTTGGTAATTTAGACATAAACTCGTATTTAGCGTTTCAATTAATATTTGTAACCACCAACACCACTCAAATAAATAATTTTAAATGAACCGTAAAACAGCATTAATTGCTTATACAATTAATGTCAATTAACTAAGCAAAATTAATTGTGATAATTAACCAAATGTTGACCGCTCCCTCCCTCAGGCATGTGCGCAGTGACAGCCAATGATATTGACACGGACGGATTTAGTGTAGGTAAGTACTATTTATAAGACAGCGATGATACTCAAAACGGCTATAAAGTTTGATACATGTATACTATTTTGTTCATAGATGGGTGTAGAAGTGTGCAGTTATTCCTTAATTGCTTTGCTGTGAGAATTTAGCCACAGCCATCGTTAATATTTATCACGATATTTTAGATCTCTCGTTAAGACAGTTTACAATAAGGCACTATAGGTAGTGAAACTAGCGCCGCCACTACATTTATTTTTATTACTCGTAAACCAAGTCAATATAATAATATAAAAAAGCTCATCTAATATAATCTCTTAAATTGTCTCTAATATTTTTTGAATAACTCTTCAACAGTTATCATTCATTCTGTAAGTTTTAAAATCCATAATTGCCAAAAGTGGGCTGACATTGAAAGTGTAAATTAATTAATTATGTCGTTTCCTTTTTTCCTTTTTTTTTTAAAGATATTTGGGTTGACAACAGCTTCATGAAATTTACTAAGAGTAAAGCCAAAAACGTCATCCTCGAATTACTAAAAAAAACATTAACAAAAATTAAAATAAAAACTTTAAATAAAAACACTCAATGGAAGACTAGATACATTACTTAGTGGTTTTGTAACAATTTTATTTATTTTAATTATCAGCCTTTGAACATTTTTTACCTACCTATTAGGTAGCTAAATTGAACATGGTGGTTTGTTCATGACACATTCAATTTAGTAAATTATTATTGGATTATTTCAAGCTTAATCCAACCTTGGTGAGCCTGGATTGATCCGAAGAGATTACAGTCGATGATGTCACTTCCCGATTATTATTGCCACTCAGAGGCTGCCGCGGCGGAAATGACACAAGCCGCTCTGAGGAGAGAACCTCTGTACTATACCAATAATGACTCTTGTAATTTTAATGGGGTTCTAGCTAGCACATTATAGTAGTTTATGATACTGATGCATAATGAGGGGTATTAAAACATGAGTGTGTGTTTAAAAACCGAGCCGTAGGCGAGGTTTTTAATAGTATCACACGAGTGTTTTAATACCTAGTTATGTGCAGTTTCATACACTACTTTATCTACACTCATACATTTGGGATTGAACCTACTAAATAAAAGATCAACGTTAGAAAAGAGAGACTTTGGTTGTATTAGCTTACCTACCTTGTAATAAGTCATTTCCTTAGCTGCATCTAAAATAATTTTGCAGTGTCAATTTTTTTCACATTTTTAAGCAAGAATAAAAAACACCTACGAAATTCAGAATAACAAAATGTAAAAATTGAAATCAAAATTCAAAACTTTTTTCGCATTGCTCTAAAAATGGCGCGCAATAAGTCATCGATCACCATATAGAGTGCATTTTAATCATGGAAAGTATGTGGGAAAATATCGATGTTTTTTTTTAAATATCACGGCACTACCTTCTTCTTGGATTTGCCCTGTATCGTAATGAGAAAAAAAGTTATTTTATGATGCAGCTGACTGCATCGTAATGAGTTTTTTTTTTTTATTTTACCTATTCACGAAAATAAAGTACGTATTTATATTACCTTTTTTGAATTCATATTTGGAACATTACGTTGTGAGTGAGATAATAGTACATTATGAGACAAGTTAGCTTAGGTTGCTCATTGCACACAAGGCTGTGGGTTGCAGCCCGAGCCGCAGGCGAGGGCGTAACTCAGCCGAGTGTGCAATAAGCAAAAGCTCACGAGTTTCATACGACGTTTTTCAACACATTTGCGAGGAAAAAACAAAGTAATTTACCACACAGCAACAAATACGACAAAAACAAAATATGATAATTATGGGAAAAGGCGCGCAGGTTTTTTTTTGTTTTTTCACACGTTCAATGCAAGAATATTTTGCGAACAAAGGGGTGAGGAGCATACAGCCTACTTCAAAATTAGAATTTTAAGTAAAAATGCAAATATTTTAATATTTTATAACAAAATATTGTGAATTATGAATAATTTGATAATAATAAATACTTTGTTTGACTTAATTAAGGACTTACACATTTATTTTTCCAAAAATGTATATGAATTTTCAGCTGCATAAAACCTCTTTGTTGAAGTTTGTTGTTACTAAAAAAAATATCTGTATAACCCGGCTAAATTGGGAATGCTCTGTTTACTCGCATAGAACTTGCAGTAAGATACTAATTTAACTTTGTAGGGTTAATTCTATTACGAACTAGTGTTTTATATATTATTTCACGCGTTTGTTATAGCTCGGTTTATGGCCCTAAAAGCGATGTATTAGGGCTCACTTTACGAGCAAAGTTGTGAGTGTTGAAAAAGAATTTAAAGAGATTGGTTATTCGTATTTTTTTCAGCTAGATCTTGTTTAAAAATATCACCGTGAGTCTAGATTAACTACAAATGTACATTGGCCCGACCGCCACCACATTTTTCCATAGTTTCATCTTACCTTAACGCGGACATGTTGTTTACCAGAGCACGAAAACTACTCGGCCATTTCCATGTTCTTTGGGTTCGGCGAGCGGCGTAAAAGGATAGAGGTACAGAAAAATGCTAATAGAGCTTTGGTCCAATATTTATCTCTTGGCCAATCACGGTAAGACTGTATTGAGCCGAACCGAAGCGATATTGCTACCACTTAACAAACTTTAAAGCTTTTAAATTCTCGTAGATACGTTCGATTTCATATTGTGAGCCGTAGAAAGAGAACCTCTAGTCTTATAGTTTAATTTGAGATCACCTTAGTTAGCGCGTTTAATTAATTCTAGTAGAGGAAGGTTACACTTTTTTCTTCTCATAACATCTTCTTTAACATAATTCGTTCAATTTCGTACCTTAATCCAACTATAGTGAGTCTGGATTGAACTGATTACCGGTGATGCTGCCACATCCGGCGCGTTATTGCCATATTTGCCACTCTGAAACTGCCGTCGTCGAGTAAATGCTTCGATCAAGAATACCCTAGATTTCCGGTTAGAGTCTCAAAAATGGCACTTCAAATAGCGTCCCACTTACAAACTGGGCGCATAGGTATATTTTGCAAAAAAGTAAGTGATAAAAGATGTGTTTTAGTAGGTACAAAATAAGCTTATTTTGTACAAAATAAGTGATATAACATGTGAGTTTGTACAAAATAAGAGGTGATTATGTACAAAATAAGCGCCAAGTTTGTAAGTGGGACGCTATATGAGGTGCCATTTTGCGTACTGTTTTAGTTTGTGAAGCGTTATCTAGGATATTCTTGATCGAAGGGTTAGAGTCTCAAAAATGGCACCGCAAATAGTGTCCCACTTACAAACTGGGCGCATAGGTATATTTTGCAAAAAAATAAAGTGATAAAAGATGTGTTTTATTACAAAATAAGAGGTGATTATGTACAAAATAAGCGCCAAGTTTGTAAGTGGGACGCTATTTGAGGTGCCATTTTTGCGTACTGTTTTAGTTCGTGAAGCGTTATTTAGGTAATTCTTGATCGAAGAGTAAATGGCATAAATCGCGCGTAGAACCTCCCAATATGCCTTGTAAGTTTAATAATTAAAAATATGATTACTTAGCTGTGAATTCACTGCTATTTACAAGCTTTTATCTATTTCAGTTGAGCTGAGAAATTTTTCAGTTTAGCAAAAATTCATCTCAATTAGGTCAGGTTTTCTTAAAGGTTTCCTAATGAGTTGCTTAAGTGTATTAGTTTTAGCATTCACTCATCAAATGCGAGGCGGCCACATAAGGCCGGACAACAATGAAATATCTATTGTGTATTAAACGTACCGAAGAGATTTTCTTGCAAGTTTCTTCTTGTTAACAAAACTCAACTCAAAAGGTATTTACGAAGAAAAGTATGAATAAAAACTTATTCTGTGGACAACTAAGAAGACGATTTTCCAATTTCCCGCCGCCGACAATAAGTTAGTCTTATAATATTATTCGGCGGCTTCACAAATACATTAAAATTTGAAACAAAGTTAATTAGTTCTACTCCAAGTTTTAAACCGGTTTTAAATGAGCTTCTAATTTATAAAGCTGAATACCTACTTTCAGCACTCGTCTCTGCATATTAAATATTCATTGAAATTCTATAATTTTGCGGTACTTATGTAATTAAGTTGGAAAAGCGATAATGTCTGAAAAAAAAACAAATTGGCTGAATATTTTTTATGGTTCGGTTGCGTGTTTTTTTTTAATTAATTTCACTTTGACTTCACAAATGCATGAAAGTAACAGCAGAATTGAGATTACCTTTGCCACCTGCTGACCTGCCACAACGTCAACAACACAAAACGTCATTTTTTTTTTAATACGTGTTGTGGTTATGGCAGGTAGCAATGCAATGTGATGTAATCAAGGATATTATAAGTACTTCGTACGAAGTACTTATAATTTCCTTGGATGTAATATCCATTCTGCTGTTACTGTTCTACATTTGTAAAGTTGAAACGACCTCTATTACTAAGGGAGCTTATTCCTATCTATAAAAAATATTCAGCCGATTTGATTTTTTTCGGACATTGCCCATTGTTGAACTTTTGTAAACAAGCAATTCATAGTGCATTTACAAAATAAAAGCTCATAAGTCTGATGAATTTTATTTGTTTATATGTTTTACCGGTAGATTTTGTTTTTGACTCACTTTGTTTTATCACTTTTTAGAAGATATCTAGATAATGACTGATCATTGCAATAAAATGTTCAACTTCTTTAATTTAATAAACACATTATACCTGTGAAAATTTGTATTTATTCTCATTAAAAGTAAATGATGAAATCTATGTATTTTCAGTTATAAGTTTGACGGAATTTGAAAAAAAAAATACAGCTCATCGGAAAGAATAATTCCAAACTAATATTCCAATAGTAAGAATTTCTCTCACTTGGATCTTCAATAACATTAGTTGAAATTCTTACCAGAGCAAGGTCTTATTATCTGAAATTTTCAGGTTTAAATTCTGGAATCCATAATGCATTATGACGTTTCAGCTCAAGCTGGATTTCTTGGATTCGAGCCTTTCCAATTCTTTGTTTGAAAAACCTTCAATCATAAATAAGGTGTTTGTACTTATATGGAGACTTTATGATATTCGGATAAAACGTACTACGATTTTCCACTAAACAATACAAAAAAGTAGGTCATTTAAGTATACTATGTATACAATGAGGATCAACAAAGTTTTTAGTTAAATATGTAGAGTTTCAGTCACATCGAAATAAATTATTTCAGTGAAAGAATTATTGAAATTGTACCAAAAATTACGAAGATAGAGCGATTTTCGTGTCCATTCTCTAAAACGCTCCCCAATTCACGATTGGCTGATGACGTCGGCGCGGCAGGTGTTTGTTCGGGCGATCGTGGCACGTGACGTCATCGCATGATCCGAAAGGGCCGGCCGTGTTTTTTAAACTCACTTTTTAAATCTTTAATAACTTTGTCATTTCTGGATGAATTTGAGAAATTTAAACAGAGATTTACTCAGATATTGATATTGTATTTGATGTGATATACAAAATTGATATATTCAATTGTCGTGTTGATCCTCATTATGTTGACGAAGAAATGACACAATTGGCGTAGGTCACATGTCCATAAATAAATATAGACTTTAGACTCTATAATTATGAAAATTTAAAACTAGCGATTACTTGTTATGTTTAACGGTTACGTTTATAAAAATATTAGTCATAAAAAATAAGGCAGACTGTTCACAAGTGGATTGTTATAATACCAAAGATCATAATATTTGCAGCAAAATCCCGAAAGGTATAAAAGACAAAGATACAAAATTACACCATTACATTTCTAATAATTCAAATAAACATTATGGTAGTAGTTTTGGATAATTATCTACTGAAACCATCTAATAATCCCTATAGGGCTTCAATTTAACATACACATAGGTTTTGCTTGATTAATTCAGCAGTAACTCAATTTCTGCAGATTATATCAATAACCGATCGTTACTCGATTAGAACCTTATTGACTATAATATACTTACTTACATGTTGGGATAGTCAAAACATTAGACTCTTCAGTCTTAAATTTCACGTAGTCTGTAAATGAGACATTTCCATCTAAATTGTAAATTCGCCTAACGAGTTTCTATGACACTGTTACCTTTGTCTCAAAACTCATTGTGACATCATGATACGGTATTTGTAATATGATTTTAACCTTGTCTGTATGTGATAAGCACTATATTTGCTCAAGCTTATTATATTGTGTTGTCTTTCATATTCGATTGTGTTGGAAATAGAAATTATTCATCATTCTCTTGTGTTCCTGGAAGATTGCAATTTTAGTTAAATCGAGAATATTTTTTGTCTCATACCTTTTTCCTAAAAAAAATTTTTTGTCATATCGTAGGTTTCCTTGAAAAATCTTCTTTAACTAAAAATGCCTTCATCAAGCTATACAGCTTGAAGATGTTTGGGGTACCTACCTAATATTTAAAAAATATAGTTTATACTTATAGGTGCAATTTCTTTTCAGATAGTATTCTCATAAATCAATTTACTAAATAGCTTTTTTAATGAGATTGAGGTGAATTTCTCGCGTGATCATAATAGTCAGCTGTGAAGTACCGCTATTTTATGGGATATTGTATGTTTAAGATATTTTCAGTATTTTTATTCTACCCTAATAATATGAGCTCTATTTACTGACCTACTTTACCTTACAGGATACTGTTTTGCACTTCGAAATAGTTGTAACAATATCGTAGTAATGCTCTTGCAGTAACGTAGGTAAGCCAATTTCCTATATATAAGCCTTATGAGTACCAAGATCTTGTTAGAGTCGGCAAGGTGCAAAGACACAAGCGTTTAAGTACATGAGTGGTCTAAACAAGCGAACTTACTTACTTCTGTGCAAACTTTATGACAAGAGTAAAGATAGGGTTACCTATTTATTTAACGTCACTTCAACTAATGCTACGTATTTATAAGTACAAAAAGATCTTTAGTGAGTTAAGTTTTAACTTTTACCTTGTTGCTAATATTTCTAGAAACTCTAATCTAATTTCACTGCTGGATAGTATACCTGACAGTATCGATAATACAATTCCAATACAATACCAACTAAACATTAAAGATCTAAATCCCCTTTATGCAGAGGTAATTAAGTATTTCATAAATTGTAGAAGTTCGCCTTCACATTCGAAGTTCATAAATCGCAAACAGCACTCGGGACTGAAAATGTCGTCCAATTATTACATTATTGCTTTACCGTAGCTGTCATCCTATTCGCTAGCAATATTTATAGTCCATTTGCACATGTTATAATCGCCTGTACGCTCGCGGTGGTGATTTAGAGCCAGTGCCAATGGGAGAATGTTCAAATGTCGCTGAATATTATCTGAGACACGTGTTTCAAAATAACCGTTTAGCAAATGGGTTCGTTCTTCATAGTAATGTAAGAGCTTGCTTTTACTTTGTTAAGGCAGATTTTCAAGATAATTAATTGTTAAATTGAACTTAATAGGCTTGTTTCCATTAAGAATAAATATACTGGATAGGGGTTTATAATGATTAATTATATTATGGAGAAAATAACAAACAATTTTAATTTTTAAAAGCGTTAAAGATTAATAATATTTTTAAAAAATAAATTTCGTTAAATGCAACCTTTAGTCACGTGACAGTGAACACCAATCAGAAAGCGTTACGTCACGACGTGCGAAACTCCAATCTTGTCTTTGACGTTTCGAGTATCACTACCGGAGGCGCGTTCCAAACCTACACTCCGAGTGCAACCTAACCACAACCGAACGCAAGTTTTAGCCACTTTTTCCGTATTTCTCCATGGTTTGGAACATATATAAATAACTGGTTTGGCGTTTTTATAGTCGTGCTATCACACTGGGGCACTATACAGTACTTATAATATGAGAAATTCATTTTTAAACGATAAAAACTAGCTATAACGTACGAAGACACGATCGCTCTTTTGTTTGTTTTGCACGGCGTGACGTCATTCAAGACGCCATGACAGTCTTGTGCGTTTTGGAACCAAATTAAAATTGTTTTTTTAAAACGCGAAATTTATAATGTAAACGCTCGATTAAAAATAAATAAACCTTTTTTTCGATAAAATGCCTAATAAGCTAAAATATTAAGCAGTTATTGAAATTTTGTCAACTAGCCTATTGTTTTGCTCCTTTATTGGAATTAGCTACACATACCTCTAATGGAATCTAAAAAAAATATAAACGACGAACAAAATAAATAACAACACAAATACTTATGTACTTACTAAGATTGAAAATAATAATAACACACTTATTTTTAGTTCCAAAATAAAATAATATTAGATTTCCGAAGAAATGAGATTACAAAATCAATTAAAGATTTTGATTTGATACGTACAATTGATACGACAAAGTAAGGAATGTACAAAAGCTAAACCATTTTTTACTTTTATAGTTGTTTAGTCGAGTCGGCTTATCTAAGTATTATTAATCTAACCACGGACTGAACCGATCTAAAGTTGGTAAAAAGATATCAAAAATTTAAATAATTTAGGTTTAAGAAGAAAACATCGAATAACTTAAAACAAAAGGTTTATTAAAAATATCTTATCAATAACATTATTAATAACTTAATTTAGTTTTAATATTACGGCCACATCGTCTGATCTTTTGGAAGGAAATTTTCTTAATAAATTTTCGAAGTAAAAGTTCTTTGAATTTAGTCGTCGCCTCCAGTCATGACCTCCATGAATTCTGTGAAAGAAAATATTTTATTAATGTATAAAAATTATAATCTTGGAGCAATTATAAAATAAATTTGTTTAGATTGTATTAAAAATAGAATCATATTTAGAATTGTTCCATATCAGGATATACAAGGCACCCTATGTGGTTTTTTTGTATCCCTGACAACGTGTATGCAAAATTGCATGATGCTCGGTTAAGTAGATAAGACATGAAAGCTTAACAAACAAACATACTTTCGCGTTTATAAATTAGTAAGGAAGTAAGGATAAGAAAGTAAGGAAGTAAAAATAAGAATCAGTAAGGATAAAGATAAGGAATTAAGGCTAAGGATAGTTGGATAACAAATATAGTAACCCACGACTCTGCCTAGGATGTTATTACTATGCGTTAAAATGCATGAAGTTATTTTTACTGAGTCAATCCCACCAAAACACAAAAACTTATCAATTAGGAATTTTTTTTTTATTGTTTGTTCGAAAACAAAATGTAGGTAATTATGTATTAATTGGAAGAAAATATCCCTTCATCAAATATTTTAAAAAATACCAATTTATTTTTAGAGTGCGCGTACCATCAAAGTCCACTGTTCCCGAGCCGTCGGAGTCGATTTCCTCAATCATCATGTCCAAATCTTCTGGACTGATCTTGTCGTCGAGCTCACGTAGGATCTCCCGGAGCACACCCGTGGTGATGTAGCCGTTACCTGACGGAGAATTAAAAAAACTGGTTATGTCATTCTTTAGAAATGTCAGTTCCATGGTCGGGTTGTCTGTTGCTGAAAAAGTATCGTTAGAATAGGGATGTTGACTAATGAATAAAATAACGAAATACTAATAAAAATCGTAAACATATTAAACTTTTAGGGTAGCTTGTATACCTCTTGGTTTTATATATTGCATATTATTTGTTTTATGACCCTTCAAAGTTGGGTGGACAAGTCCATTTAAAAAGTATACAATTTATTAAAATAAATGATACCTTTAATTAGTCCGTAAAATGTATAGCAAATTTGTCGAAGAAACCATTTTGATAAACACAATATTTAATATAGCTGCTGAACAAATTTCCTATGCGTTGCATACAAACTAGCACGGCGTGACGTCATAACGTGCAAGCCATTAGTATGGAGCGTTTTTGATCGAGTCCATTTGTGTGCATTTCACACTGTGATATCTCGGGCAGTTTTCATGCTAGCGAATTAATTCTTTTACCAATGTTTCTTTTTTTGAGAGGTAATTTATGTAACATAAAATAAAAAAAATAGTCAACATCCCTATTGTCTTTGGAGATTTCGAGAGAAGACGAGTAGACAAGATTTCGTAACTAAGTCTAAAAACCCATCATCTGATGCTTCTGAATGATATCCCGCCTATGGCAATCATCTTTTCAATAAAATTGATCGCTGTTAATTTTATTAGAAAAATCTGAAAAATTATCTTGTAAGTTAATTTTTATTTTACACTTCTTTAGTTTACTGTTGGTTCACTGGTAGAGAATTATTTCAGCATTAAATCCGCCATTTGTAATTTACTTGATGTTTAAATTTATAAATAAAGAAAAGCCAACATTTATGCATGACTAGCAATTCAGAAGATACAAAATTAATAAAATATCTCATCCACATCTGTTTTAGTTAAAATGTAACCGAACAATATTACATTGTTGTGAAAAGCAGCTCCTCGTTTGGGAGGTAATTTGCGTAACAATAGGTACCATTCCTTGCATGTCAATTGTGAGCCCCGAGCGCTATTTAAAATCTTTTTGTCTCAACAAAGCAGTGTGAACCGCAATGATTATTTAATACATCCTGTTTCGATCTTTTTTATTCTATACATACATACTCTACATATTCTATAACGTAAATGGATTACGTACTGAATCATCAATTCAACACGAATTGGTTTTCGCAAGCTTTTAAAACTTCAATAATTAAATGTTTACTTACTCTCACTCGATGTATTTAATAAATTAAGTATAATAATTTCAAATTAATAAAACTTTTTAATACTGCAAGAACTACAATTTAAAAGAAATTGATAAAATATGTTCTGTATCTACTTGTACGTTTTTAACCTGAAGAGATAACCTTTATCAATTGGGAATTAAATACCTATACTTATAATTACGTAATTAATTTGAGTTAATCGTATGTCAAGTTAACATTCATAATGTATTTATCAACATCTCCTAGTTATTAATTTTCAACATCTTCGTCAAAAATTAATTACATTTAATTTTTATGAATTATAAAATGTTTTGAATTAATTATTTTGGCTATGAATATAGGAGGGTGGTTTGATAGTCCATGACTTTAAAAAGAAGAAATTCTGTTTTTTAATAATTTATTTTTGTGTCTTAAAAAGAAACTTCTTAAAGCATCTTTACACTACATTTTTTCAAATTCGGCAAAAGATTATTACTTTTGGAAACAAAAACCTCAAGCGACTTCTAACTTTTCTTAATAACCCTGTCGAACCTCTTGGTGGCACTCATGACATCAAAACTCATCGAATGAAGATGCGAATCCTTCCTATTCTCTAGATTCAACCCCAGTGAGATTTTTTCACCTACCAAACATAAATAAATGTCTTGGCGGGCAAAGATTTTCATCAAGCCAACAGGTGGTGTCTGAAATGGTTTCAGTTACCAGTTTTCAGGCGATTAAAGAAAAAAAATGGGTTAAAGAGGTAGGAACTTCGTTGGACTGAATTCGCAGAGCTACAATAAGATTATGTAGAGAAATAAAACAAAAGTCTTTCTTCATTAAAAAGTCATGGACTTATCAATCCACCCTCGTTAAACGCAAAAAATATTTTCCAACTAAGTACAAAGCATTTTTCACATCTTTCACCAAACGATTCTCGTGTGTGAACGAAGTCTTTGTAGCGACTAGCGATAATAAGATAGTTGAACCGAGTATTTAGAAGAGTGAACACCACCGTATCTAGTCTTGCGTGTATTATTATTCTTATTTTTGTCGCCCGTCGTCAAGGCGCCGTGGCTTAGTTGGTTAAAGCGCCTGTCTAGTAAACAGGAGATCGTGAGTTCGAATCTCGCCGGGGCCTACTCTCGATGAGAGAGTTCATGGATTTTTTTGTCATTAAGTTTTTGAATACCTATAGAAAAAAAACTTTGAAATTCACTTTTCTTGTTTTGCGGTATGGAACCTAGAAATAATTTTTGAGTAGGCGGGACAGTGAAACGAGAAAATATTAATTATTAAAAATTCTATTATTCTTTTGTTACAAAAATAAATAAATAAGTAATTGTTTATTTGAGATAATGAAAGGTCAGGTAAACCTGAATATACTTCTATTACTACGTTTAGAATTATTTTCTCTTGATGTACCTAATTCCTTTGGGATAACAAAACTAAGTCCACACTCTCCGGGGACAACCCTAAAGGTCACTGTTGTAAAACCACATTACTAATCTTGTCTATGTTTCTAGTACTAATTATTTCCACGGAGTTCTTTTTTCAACATTCAATTTAATTTCACTGTTCGCTTATGTTTTAACAAGGAAATAAATTCTATTGAAGTGTCTTCTCCGAGTCGCTTTCCTTTTCCTCTTGCGCTTTCATCAGAAGCATGCCTCAAACGCCATAGGGTAAGAGCGCATGCTTCTGATGAAAGCCCATTTCTGACCATTTAAAGTGATGATAATAATTACAACTAGAACAAATTGATTTTACCATTAAATATTTTTCTGATTACTAAATTATTCAACAATAATTCTACTAATTCTTCGGTGATATTGAATTATTCAAACATAATATTATCATTATGCATCCACTTTAAAAAAAGCTTTTTGACAGGTCAACACTTTATATGAAAGGTGGTCAGCGTTCTTTGTACTACATGCGTTTGACGCAAGACGAATTGATAGTTGAAGACGATAGGGAAAGGGAAAGCGACTGGGGGAAGACACGTCCTATTTGAAGTTACCTTCTTTGTCGTATAACCGGAATGCCTCTTTGAGTTCCTGCTGCATCGCTTCCGCATCCTCCTCAACCATGAACCTTGAAGCCAGTGTCACGAACTCTTCGAATTCCAGCTCACCAGAACCTATAAAATTTAATTACAAGCTTTTTTCATATTGGAGATTACATTTTTAGACCACAATGCTACCATGTTTTTTCTTTAGAAACTTGTTTCATTTTTGTTCATCAACTCTAAATCAAAAGATCTAAAATAAATATAGAAATGAAAGTCAAATTATTTTTTGTTGTACAGATTAAAGTTATTTATAATTTCTGTCTTCTGTTTTCTACAGAAAAGTAATAGAAATAATTTATAACAAATAGACCAACAAGGTAGGTATAGTATTGTACTTTTGTGTCCGGCTGTCACAGACCATACACAAGTACCTACTACCGGCTGTCAATACATACAATGTAAAAAACCTATGTAGTAAATAATCCACATCTAATATTCCCTACTTGTCCAAATTTTTCTCCCTACCACCTTTTAGCGCATTCTGGACATCTTTTAGCTGGCGAAAAGGAATGGGCACAAAACTCATCAGCGAAATAACGACATTGTAATATCAATATAAATATAAAAAGATCTTTTAAAAAGCAGCTCATAGAAACAAAACAGCGAGTATGCCGCAAAAAAAACATAACAAAAGGATTAAGTGACCGACCATCAACGTCGACTTCATCGATGATTTCTTTAAGGGTCTCGTCGGTGACCTGGTGACCCAACATGCCCAGGATGGTCCCCACCATCACGGTGCCGATGCAGCCTTTCTTCTCATGGTCAAAAGCTTCAAAAGCCTTCTTCAGAACTGGAAGTAAACAAACATAATTAGTATATTATGGAGCTCGATGTCACAGTGACTTAGCGCATTTGGCCTGCATTTCTGCTTTTAAGCAACTATGACAGGGTCAATCTTCAGATGGGTGACCAACATGTACTAGGTATCTTCAGCTCCCTTTCTGCGTTGCGTCGAATGAATATATCATTCGACAATTTGTTTTAAATCACTTGATCAAAAGCAAGCAAGAATATTAAATCACTTATTTTTATTTTCAAGTAGGAAATATTTTGTAGTCAAAGAGAACTGATTATTATAGACCTAGTTTTGACAAAATTTTAAATTAGAAACACTATTCCCAAAAAATATTTTCACTGATTGAACGTATTCTACTCGCATTAGAAGCAGGATAACGTTTTTGTAAATAACGGTAAACCTCACTACTCTTTGTTATAGGTCTCTGAAGATTTCGGAGAGCTCCGGGATTAATTAGGATTTCCTAAACAACATTAATATACTTTGCTTTGCCCGAAAAGAAAAAAATAAAAGAAAGGATAAAGATAAACATGCTATCGTTGAAAAATTATGATTAGTGTAACTACGAAACTTAAAGCTTCTTTCAGAATGTAAACTTTGTGAAATATTTTTCATTGCTCGTCCACTGACGAAAAAATTGAGAGTAAGAAATGTAAGTATCTAAATAAAACACTTACTGTTAAGTTGATCCTTGCCAAGTTCCTCCTGTAACACCATAAAAATTAAATTAGAAAACACATGACAAAATATTGTGATCACTTGAAAAGCTTTTAAGCTCCACATATCCAACGAAAACTTTTTTGAACACCTTATCTTTAATCCAAATAATCTCAAGAACCAAAAAGAATTCGACGAAAATAAAAAGCTCTCACCATCTTTACAGATCACAATAAATTCAAAAGAATTTCACGAGAGTGTATGCTATAATGAACCACAGCAATAGAAACACAAGTCCTTTTATCTGAATAGACTGGGCGACTGATCGCAGCCGAGAGCCGATGTCACCCAGGTTGGCTCGTGTTTAGGGGGACGCAGGTTCATCTCCCGTTTCCATTCGCGAGTCACAAGCTCTTGGCGTCGCCTAACGCTTTTAACTGCCGTTGCTAAGGTCATTGTCTACACTTGCCGGATGTACACATTTGCCTCATACTAGCAGGGCCAAATGCGAATATCAATTATTTATTCGATACAATCGAACCATATCTAACAATTTACTAACTCATCAATTTTCTACCGCCCCACGCTGGATGATTGCCACGCCTCACGTCGAGAAATTTCTACCTTATAAAAGATAATAAAATTCGTTTTCAACACACTTGCTCGTAAAGTGAGCCCTAATACATTGCTTTTAGGGCCATAAACCGAGCTATAACAAACGCGTGCAATAATATATAAAACACTAGTTCGTAATAGAATTAACCCTACAAAGTTAAATTAGTACCTTACTGCAAGTTCTATGCGAGTAAACAGAGCATTCCCAATTTAGCCGGGCTATACAGTTATTATTTTTTTGACAACAAAGAGGTTTTATGCTGCTGAAATTCATATACATTTTTGGAATAAATAAATGTGTAAGTCCTTAATTAAGTCGAATAAATATATAATTATTATCAAATTATTCATAATTCACAATATTTTGTTATAAAATATTAAAATATTTGCATTTTGTCACTTAAAATTATAATTTTGAAGTATTAGTAGTAGGCTGTATGCCCCTTACCCCTTTATTCGCAAAATATTCTTGAGTTGGGCGTGTGAAAAAACAAAAAAAAAACATGCGCGCCTTTTCCCATAATTATAATTATATTGTTTTTGCCATATTTGTTGCTGTGTGATAAATTACTTTGATTTTTCCTCGCAAATGTGTTGAAAAACGTCGTATAAAACTCGTGAGCTCTTGCTTATTGCACACTCGGCTGAGTTACGCCCTCGCCTGCGGCTCGGGCTGCAACCCACAGCCTTGTGTGCAATGAGCAACCTAAGCTAACTTGTCTCATAATGTACTATTTCCTATTACATTATGTTGAGGTAGCCTGATTATAGAGGCATTTCGTTGTAGAGTAAAATTTCATTGCAGCTTTTCATACTTTGTAAAAGTTACGATGCCGTAGAGGGTTTATATGAAAACTGTTGGAACAAGACAGGTAATTTATAAAGGAAAGGAGCTCATATTTTTGTATTTACATCTTGCATTATATTCATGCCACATGCATTTACGCTGTAGCTGAAGTGCACAGGAAAGTGCTATTGTTTGTGAAAGATAATTCATACACTTTTCGTTCAATATCAGCAACAGTATTTGTTTTGTATGCATGTTAATAATTAACTATCCTTGCTTTTCCATATTTGTAATCCATACAGGGTGAAATCGAAGTCTTCAGCAATCTTTACTAAGAATACAAAAGTTATACTTATTGATAACTTTAGGACAAAAATTTCCTAATTCAAAGTGATCAAAATTCAAGGTGAAATAAACACAAAAATCACAAGAAGTCGTCAAATTTGTGACTGGGTCTTCCAGATCCATACATTTTATACTGCCGGGTCAGCTATTATAACACACATAGTGTCATGTAAATGATCATAAAGTTCTAAATGAGGGTCGCGGGCTGCGGGGAGTCAGGTGTTCCCAATCGGAGACAGTGACATATTTCTTGCGTTCTTACGCTGCCAACTCCTGTCCGATGCAATGGAAAGCTAATGGGGTACGGTAGAATGGAAATAGTTTTAAGGTAAACAACAGTAAAATGACAAAGACGATAGTATGATTTATGATGTCCCAGACGTTCGATTTTGTTATCTACACCTGCTATGTTGCAAAGCTACTTCAGTGTGCTAGTAAATTTTCCGTGTTTAGTAGCAATGAAAGCTTCAAAAAGCTCTGCTCTTCCCGATATTTCGTATAAATCGGTTTGTTTTAACTATGAGTGGTTTCTATTCGAATATAATTTTATTTAAAAATGAGAAAAGTTGTTGTTATCTGAATAAAAATGCCATGCCTCTTGATTGATACAAGAGAAAGTTACGCACGTTCTAGAAAATTAAATTTTCATATGAACAAATACCTCTACTCTTGTCCATAGACTGGAAATAATTATTTATAATATTAAAAAAGTTTCTAATTCGTCCAGAGTAATAACTGAAGGTAAAGGTTAATACAGCTATTTGTTAATTAAAATAAGAAAATAATTTATCAGCGGCGGTGATGCGCGCGTCTGAGGCGCCATGCCAAACTCCTGCGCAGTGCATCGCTCTGTATTATGTAGTTATGACATTTGGATTACTATCGACTCATAATATCTTTTGATAGTAAAGTGTTGGTCTTTTTTGGAACCAGCATTTAAGAATAGGTTTGTAAACACTAGGTACATACTTTACTTACTTGGCCCCTTACGGCCGGCAGGTTATGGACTGTCCTCCTTACACTATCCATGTGAAATTAAAGACTTTATCACCATCAGCATTATTATTAAATCAGCCCCACGACACCCACAACTGGGTATAGGCCTCCCCCAAGGATCTCCACAACGATCGGTCGTGCGCTGCCCGCATCCAGCGGCTTCCCGCGACCTTCCTTTGCATGAAGTGATTGATCTTCCTTTGCATGAATTTAAAAACCATGTTAAAAAAACGCTCATGGGTAAAGGTTATTATAAAGTTGACGATTATCTTAAAGATCAAAATGCGTGGAAATGATGTAACACATAACTTGCTAATATAAGAACTTTGTTGAAGTAATATAATAAGTCTATGTTGTTGCCAATAATCCTGTCACCCTGTTGTAATTATCTGGTAACGATATATTCAAGTTTGTAAATATCGTTACTTATGGCTGTTACAGCTGATAAGTTTCTTGCGCCCGTTCTTCTTGTCAGCTAAAAAAGTCTGGAACGGGTGGTAGAAAAATATAGACGATTCAAAAGTACTTAATAATTAAGTTTATTTGAATAAAGCTTTTTTCACTTCACTTCACTTCACTTCACCAGATCGACGGTTCACCTTTTCGGGGGCCTACATACGATACGGGGCGTCGTCCGTTACGTGGTCGCCATTCCAGAACCTTTCCGCCCCAACGGCCGTCGGATATTCTCGCTTCGCTATAATGTGTCTCGCCCATTGCCATTTCAACTGAGCAATCCTTCCAGATATTGGTTACTTTAGTCCTCTTACGGATCTCCTCGATTCTGATTCGATCACGCAGGGATTTATCACCATCGGCCATTTCTAATATCCCCACTGCTGGAGCACATGGAAACATTAAAATGGCTGATCTTGATTTCAAATAATAATCATTGCATTGCACAAAATGTCAACAGCACTGAAAGATTGTTTTTTTTTCTTATGTATTGAAGCAATTTCCGGATATACAAGGTGTTTGGTAAAAGCCTTATAAAGCCGAATATGGTAGATAGGGACCATCAAACTGAACAACTTTTACTATGGGACCAACTCTGAAATCACGAAAAAAAACAGCTGTTTCATACATTTTAATATTTTCGTTATTAATTTTTGTATGAAACAGCTGTTTTTTTTCGTGATTTCAGAGTTGGTCCCATAGTAAAAGTTGTTCAGTTTGATGGTCCCTATCTACCATATTCCGCTTTATAAGGCTTTTACCAAACACCTTGTATATCCCTTGTAGATACTGAACTGGACATCGATCGCAGAAAAACTACTTACAGCATCCAACAATAAAATGCATATCGTACAAGGTACTTTCGAGTAGTAGACAGCAGTGATTTCTCAACTAGAAACAATTACCTATCCGATATATAGATAGGTAATTAATTTTAATACCTACCCATTGTATGAAAACTTTTGTTCGGTAATTATTGTGAAGAAAATGACCTCACTTTATATGCTGAGGTCATTTTTCAATTATGACGACTCCGAAATATACAGGATGAAAAAAGCAGCCCTTGACGAGTTTTTTGCCTGTTCTTCTCGTTACAGGGTCTCCCGCTTAGGGTTTGCGAACCGATGGCGTTGCTTCTTTGACATTCACAAGTGGCCTAGACTAAATAAATTATTATGAGTTTTACATTTTTGAATGATACACTACCTCCATCGTGAAAGGCCTAATGTGCTTTTAGGCCTTTCACGATGGAGGCCTACCTTTGTCAACTAACAGTTTTGTTTTAACCCAGTTGTTACTGAAACATTTTTTATCTCGTATCACAGCAGTTTTTTAGTATTGCTTGATGCATAAATAAACATGGAAAAATACCAAAAAAAAACTAAATTTTCAGGAAAGCCAAAACAATGTCAAATGATCACTGCTGCGATTGGTAAACAATAAGAAAAAGTTTACCGCTCATTTATATTTTTAAATTCATTTATATTTTTAAATTGAGGATATTCCTTATACTTATTTTTGATCTTTATAACGATCGGTCGTTATAAATGGGTTAAAAAGCTCCCCATATTTTCGGATCGCAGAAAAAGATTTTAATCAACTATTTGTTTTAGTTACACAATTTAACTCCGTAAATATAGTCACAGACTGCAAACAACAGTAAAACAAATGAACACACAAGACGGTAACTGCCAAAAAGATCTCAAGTTGGCGTCTCGGCTTATGACACCCGAGATCTCTCGAGAGACCGGAATCGACTAAAAAACTTTGAGAGTCGGTGTTTGATCTTGGCTTTCGAATCGATTTCAATTTCGAAATAACTTTTAATAACAACATTCTATTAATTTTCAATTCGTACGTAAATACAATAAATCGATTCTAAAATTAGCTCTACGGTTTTACGGTTATATTTTATAATCGATTATCGTATTTGAATCTACACCTATATGTATGTGTAAATATATAAGCTTTGATTTTGCTAGTAGTACCAACAAATTGCAAATTAATTAAATTATTGTTATTCGTGTATTATTTTTTGTAACGATGGATTGGTTTTTAAAACAAAAGAAAAATTCTATGAATTTATTTCGCAGATTGTATGGAAAGCGGATTGTTTTGTAGTTATCGATATCGTATTACCTTTACTATATAATATTATTTTGTTTTTAAATATTATGTATGGAGTCAATAAAGCAACCTTAATTCAGCTAGCAAGCTTTATTAAAATATGAACATTTTTTTAATGAATATATTTTATTCCGCAGCTGTAATAATAGCAAGAGAATTAAATGTTAGTAGGCTACGTACTTATATCTATTTGTGGTTATGTCACCTGTCCAATAATATTACCGACCTTTATTTGCACATCATTGCATTTTAACTCCTTATTTCTTTTAAATGTGGTATTATGATCTGTATTTAGTTTTGCACTAAGTATAAGATTTCTTTTGCATTTTTTTTTTTATCAATAATGCATTTTAGTGGTAATTTAATGAATAAATTTATTTTTATTTCAGCTGAATATCTTGTGAACTACTAATGATATCAACTTGAAATTTGGAATAATTTAAGTTTACGTTTGCCCAACTATTTTGCAAATAAGAAAGAATTTTTTTTTTTTATTTACAACAGGGACTGAAAAGGGGTCTTAAAACTAGGTCATATGGGATATCATTATGAAAGAGCGCTGTTTGCGCATTTTAAAACATTTTTCTTTTTTCTAGGCCTCATAGTTTTCGACTTATGATGAAAAATGTAAAAAAATACCGTCCTCTCCCCCCTTATCTCCGAAGTTTGCAAAGAGAAAAATCTGAAATAACTCAATGTACCTACCTACCTAGTTTCTGTAAAGATAGTCTAGAACAGGAAAAATAAAACGATGTCTATCGGTCTAGAGATGGCGCTGACTGCAATAATCATTTTATTATTCTACTCTGCAGTGTATTTATTATGATGGTACGGAAACCCTCAGTGCGCGAGTCCGACTCGCTCTTGACCGGTTTTTTTACGATTGTGACACGAGGCGAAGCTGACTGCCTCGAAGCGGCCGCAAAATTCCAAAGAATACAAAATACAATATTTATTTTCAAAAATTACAGGTTAGGGTAATTTACATTGGACCCTTTAAGTTAAGATAACTTGTATTAGAAGGGGCCGCTCCATTGCCAGAACATCTACACCTGCGCAGTAAATGAATATGAGCGAATACAATACAACATGCAAAGTTGTTACTATCTAGTCTAGTCAAAAGTGACTATCTATTACTACAATCTATTATTACCAAATATATAAATACATTAAATAAATCAATAAATATATAAGATAAATATAAATATACCTGCTATTGAACTATTACAATTACAATTTTAACACAAATCTTACCACTACTGACTTATAATTAAAATTTTACGCAAACTTTTAATTACCCAAAAATATAATAGGGATGTTGACTAATGAATAAAATAACAAAATACTAATAAAAATCGTAAGCATATTAAACTTTTAGAGTAGCTTGTATACCTCTTGGTTTTATATATTGCATATTATTTGTTTTATGACCCTTCAAAGTTGGGTGGACAAGTCCATTTAAAAAGTATAAAATTTATTAAAATAAATGATACCTTTAATTAGTCCGTAAAATGTATAGCAAATTTGTCGAAGAAACCATTTTGATAAACACAATATTTAATATAGCTGCTGAACAAATTTCCTATGCGTTGCATACAAACTTGCAAGGCGTGACGTCATAACGTGCAAGCCATTAGTATGGAGCGTTTTTGATCGAGTCCATTTGTGTGCATTTCACACTGTGATATCTCGGGCAGTTTTCATGCTAGCGAATAAATTCTTTTACCAATGTTTCTTTTTTTGAGAGGTAATTTATGTAACATAAAATAAAAAAAATAGTCAACATCCCTATTATAATCAACTAATGAAGTAATGTACTTAGTCTAAGTATCCTTAGTCCATGCATTACTATTATTTTAATTATACAACTTTACTGTATTTAATTATCTTTGTAAAATATTACTATATTAACTTTCTTATATCTTTAAGTATGTGTGTATATTATTTTATATGTGTAAATATTTTTTTGTATTAAGTATAAAGAATGCACTTCTCGTCTGCTTCTGCATCTTTTAACACCATTACCATGACGATCAGTCAATAATCATAGAAGCTACATCACTTTTTATGTACGGAAACACCCGTCTTTCTACAATTCCAAATCTAAAAGGACCACCTACAGTCATACCGATTGTAATAAAAAATTTGCCATTTTGTAGTTAAACTAATACCCTAGGCCATTTTTTTTTCTGAAGCGGTTTTTTTCGAAATACAACAATTACAATTTAGTAATCAAACACCTCCCAAAAAAACCGAATTTACCCGAATTTAGCAAAATTCCAAAAAAAGTTACCAGTAGATTTTCAAAATTCAAATGTTCCTACGTGTCTCGATAAATTCCTCAACTTTTGGTACTATGCCCATCTCGATCCTCTCAAAATCCTCGGAGATATGTCCAAAAATACGTCTCAGGCGATTTGCATCTGATAACCATTTTCAATGGTAAAAAATCACAATGATTCGTCATTATAGTAAATAATAAAATAGATTTTGATTTGTTTATAGGAAGGACAAATTGTAATCTTAATAGAAAGTTGTTTATATAAAGTGTTATTTTAGTCCGCAGTATTTTTCCACTCTCGATAAACTGCATTGATGTTAGGTACGTTATGTGCATTAGGGACAGTCATTTCACTGCTAAGGAACATTTGCCAAGCAACGCTACAATGTCACTGCCAAGAGCATTGTTCTAGATAGCGGAAAATATAGAGCTGCCAATGGGTAGTGGGAAACCAATAATAAAAACTGTAAGTAATTAAGCAGTTAGAAAAATTTAAAAAATAAAAAGAATTTACATATTATACAGCGTGAATTTTAATCATTTGGTTCCCGCAGTGGGGTGGTTCCACTCATGATTACAAGCAACTTTTATTACGGAGCCAACTCTGAAATCGCGAATAAAATCTGCTGTTCCATACATTAAAGTTTTCCTTTTTTTGCGATTTCAGAGTTGGCCCCATAATAAAAGTTGCTTGTAATCATGAGTGGAACCACCCCACAGTGGGAACCAAAATGATTAAAATTTCAGCGTGTATTAGAGTATATTCTATGAAAATTTCAAATTAATCTGGCAAATATTCTGGGAGATTCTCGCTGGCACAGATGACTAAATGTTAACGTCTTTGAAACTTTGCATGCGTTTTTCTCAAAACGGTGTTTTCAAAGTCGGTGAGCACTATTTCTCAAAAACGGCTCAACCGATCGGTCTGAATTTTGAACACAAGCTTCTCAGATAATATTATTCAGGGATAGATCGAAGGAATAAGATATCTGACAATTATTTCTATTTTTTTAAACAATTTTAACGAAAAACAGATTATTAGATATTCAGAGCTGCCATTTTGTTAAAAGTCAAAATTATTCCTTCGATCTTCTCTCTTCTCTCGAGATTTATTCATCCACTAATAGAATCTTATGGTTTTTTTAAAATTTCAAATAAACCAAACCGGAGGTATTATGTTGCTCACCACCAGACACTTTTTTCGGTGGTCCTCCCATTGATCTAAAAACGGTATTCCACCAATTTCGAGAAGAACGTCGTCAGCATATCGCTGGCATGTCGTCGCATCAGCTTGGCATCAGAAAGCAACTTTCTCTGTAGTTTAAAGCCAAGCGACGTTCTTCTCAAAATTAGTAGAATACCGTTTTAGATCAATGGCGTTTGCGTGGCGTTAGAAAATCAATGGCGTGTCTACGACATAGGAATTTGTGGTAAAATAGCGGAATTGAGGCCCAGGAGACCATCTAGAGGAGCAGTGTAATGAATATTTTTTTAATAAAAAATACTAACCTATGAAGTTAAAAGTTACCATTCGTCCATCAGCCATTATTGATGTCCCCACTGCTGGGGCACAGGCCTTCCTTATGGGTGGTAAGGAGGACGGGCCATAACCCACCACGCGGGCCCAAAGCGGATTGGTGGGTGTTTACGACTGCAAATGCAGCCGGGACCAACGGCTTAACGTGCCTTCCGAAGCACGGAGGAGCTCGGGATAATACATTTTTGGTCACCCATCCCATGACCGACCCTTGCGAACGTTGCTTAGCTTCGGCAACCGCTGGGCCAGGCGCTAAACCACTGCGCCACCGAGCTCCACAAGAGTTACCATTACATTTATTTAATACCCTTGTATTTGTCAAATGAAATCCCTATTCAGAAAAAAACGAATACACTACTTTTTTTGGCCTTGCAACTGCGTAACCTAAGCTGCTACAGTGTATTATACTTAATACTCCCGTTTCGTTTCTACTTCGGATGTCTGAAATTTAAGTTAGTAAGTAAATTTAAGTGTAAGGCAAGTGTTTTATTAAACCGTAATTTCCCAATTATAAATTTTCACACATTTTCTAATTTTAATTGTTTTTAAGCTTATTTTTGAGTAGGTAATCTTAACGTGCGTAGCTGAAAACTGGGTTCTTTGTTCAACTTTTTGGTAGTAAACATATTTCGTTAATAGGTATGTTTTTTTTCAGGGTTTGAATAAGCTGGTAAAATAAAATTTGTATCAATACATAAAGTGTTTTATTAATAAATTCATATAAAAGTTCCAGTAAGTATATATTATGAAATAACTGTAGTTATAAACAATAGCTAATAATGTTAGTCTTTATTTTAATGATTAGCAATTAAGGAAATCTTAATACGATGACATCACCCAGACATCCGAAGTAAGGTTCTTTTGTAGTTGATTCTGATGAACCAAAATAGATTGTCTGTGTCTAAAACAATAGTAGTATGAAAAACAACTGCACTCGATTGATTCATGTCACACGATGCGCGTCTACATTCGCGGCTCATTGCAACAATAAATAGCAACTAATGGTTCCTGTTCTATATCATAATTACTTCTTGGGTCGATTATTTATTCGATAAAACCACTCACTGTACCATTGGGTCTCTCTCGCCCGTCTTTTGGTCTAATAAATCTACAATATTCCTCGAGGCTAATGAAAGGTGTACAAATAAAAATTATAAATTATAAGGCTCGGTCAAAAATATAGAGCGTTGTTTGGTATGTCAGAAAATTTTATATCATATTTAATAAAGCACACATATAATAATTCATGTTTACAACAACAGCTAAGGTGACTTTATGCAATAAGTTTCTTTTTACCATCGCCACTCGAAAAAGTGCGTTTAATTCAACGATAAGAGTGAATAAAACGCTGTTTTATTCACCGAGTGAATAAAAATATTTTGAATTTGGAACAAGCGCGCATCGTATGAATTATGTAGAAAAAATAAAACGTGCTGAAAGTATGGAGCTATTCCATAGATAAAGCCATAGTTATACAAAAAAATAAAAAAAAATAACCTGTCAATTTTATTTAGGTTATTTTTAGTGTCTTATCTTTGGATTCTTTTATTTAAATTAGAGGGAGATTAGATGTGTCTTGCATCAGTGCATTCCATCAGTCTGGTACGATTTTCAGTCTGTAAAAATTCAAAGTCTATACAAACTGATGAAATGGACTGATGCCAAACTGATCATGTAATTTTCCACTTAGCTTGGTTGTTTTATGTCATTGGAAAACTTGTAGTTTCACTATTTTCTAACGTTTAAATATTACTGATTACCTACCAAAATAATAAAAATGTGATAACTATTTAATTATATATAAAGGTATAAGTACCTACTGCTATTTGTTTTCTCGCAGTCAATGGTAAAAAGTAGAGTACACAACTCGTGAAAAAAAAATCATCTCGGTCCTTTGAATCCTTCGCTGCTCTCGGGATCCAACTTAGTCCCTAGAACTAAATTCCCTCTTTTTTCACTTGTTGTATAATCTACTATTTCAACACACTTGCTTGTAAGGTGAGCCCTAATACATCGCTTTTAGGGCCATAAACTGAGCTATAACAAACATCGTGCAATAATATATAAAACACTAGGTAGTACGTTATAGAATTATCCCTACAAAGTTATATTAGTACCTTACTGCAAGTTCTATGCGAGTAAACAGAGCATTCCCAAGTTAACCGGGTATTACAGTTATTTTTTTAGTAACAATAAAGAGGTTTTATACCGCTGAAAATTCATATACATTTTTGAAATAAATAAATGTGTGAGTCCTTAATTAAGTCGAACAAATATTTATTTTATTAAATTATTCATAATTCACAATATTTGGTTATAAAATATTAAAGTGTTTGTATTTTTACACTTTTTAAAATTATAATTTTGAAAAAGCTGTATGCTCACTCACCCCTTTGTTCGCAAAATATTCTTGCATTGGGAGTGTGAAAAAAGCAAAAAAAAAATCACGCCTTTTTTATCATATTTTTTTTGTCGTATTTGTTGCTGTGTGGTAAATTACTTTGTTTTTTCCTCGCAAATGTGTTGAAAAACGTCGTGTGAAACTCGTGAGCTCTTGTTTATTACACACCCTCCTTGCGTCCTCGCCTGCGGCTCGGGCTGCAACCCACAGCCTTGTGTGCAATGAACAACCTAAGCTAACTTGTCTCATAATGTACTATTACATGTATGCCATGCTCATACGCATTTACACAGGTATTGTACTTCTGTTATGTACATAACGTGATTCACGTTATAAATGTATGTTTTAGGATAACACATACTATCACTTTGTATATCACATATTATTAGTTACAAAAATACCAAGAAGAACAAGGTTAAAGTAATTGCCATAACACCAACACTCCTTAGCTCCCGGCTAAGCCGGATAGGCAATATAAATGAAAATTATGTATTTCTAATAATCAAAATGCAGCCAATTAATTACCTACATCTATAATGTACGTAATAACTATCCTATGTATACATTTTGTATTTTTAAAAAATATTTATAATACTTATTACACCAGTGTACCAGTACATTTATTTTTTTACATTTTATACATAAGATTGTATACTAGAAAAAATATATAATATGGTTGCAAGTAATAAAAGTGTGATTAATTACTTTAAATTCGCATAGGGCACATTAGTGGAATACATGTCGTTATCACAAGTCCAGTAGTATGTAGCGTCTGAAGTAATCGAAGTAATGGATACATTCTTATCAAAATGGTGACGCAGGCGCCACTCTGTCAACTGAGCTTCAGTAGGCTGCATAGCCGATATATACGTTGGAGAATTGCTTTTGTCACTACGTACAGAATTAGATCTTTTCAGTTGACATGGACAAAGCAATTTCGTATCATCAGACACAGTATATATATTTTTTTCATCTGACATTAAAACTTCTTTCGACAAACTAGTTCGCAAAGGTATCTTAGGCGGTAGGACCAATGCGTCCACTGATCTATGTTTCACAAACAATAGTCTTTTACTCCCTTTTAGCAAGTAAGGATTCATCCGAATAATGCCGTATACTAGAACTGCACCGAAAACTAAACAAAGTAAACCTGTGACAGCATACATTAACGGTCTTGTATGCTTAAGGTGTTGCTGCTGAGCCTTAGCTTCAGACACATCATAGTTAATGCATCTATCAGTATCTACTTTTTCACTATATAAGTCTAATGGACAAAATATATATTTTGCGTCATGGTTTATGTTGTAAAGTCTCAAAACATTAGGCAAAATGTTGAAGCAATAAATTTCATTAGGACATTCTGACTGATACCATAATAAACCATAGCCCACTCTATCATTCACATTTACACCAATTTGCATCATTGAAAAACTGTTATGTCTTAAAAGGAACGCAGGACGCAACCAGCTACTATTGGACTTCGAGCTTTCACCGTGTAGTTCCGAAGTAGATCGTAGAAATCTAACTAAGTTTCTGACATGGGTTATTGGACATTTAAAAATGGGTGAAGGTGAAATGACTTGAAGAGACAAAGTATCTACAGCCTTATTACCATAATAACATTCTCTGTTTATGTGGTAATCAAGGTTTGCTTGAATATTAACATAATTGTTAGAACTATCAATCCTAGTTCCATTGCTACAAAATTGTTCAAGACTTGAAACAAGCTTTCCACTCAAAGATACAGGGTGGTAGCAAATAGGATCAACTAACAGCAAACCTTGTCTAGATAGCTCCATTATATCATTTTGCGTGCAATCACAATGCCAGAAATTATTTTGGAGATTAATCCTTGGCTTTGATTGAATTTGTAAAATACTTCTGAATAGTCCGGGTGAAAGTGTTAATAGAAAATTGTCATTTAAAAAGAGCATATCAATTCTTTTTAAGGAGTCAAAAGCACCTTCTCCTATTGCCGTTATTCCGCAAGAGTTTAAATAAAGGTCTTTACAATATTGAAGGCCTGTGAAACTAGACGCTCCAAGTATATTACCAAAAGAGTTAGATGAAAAGTTCACTACTGTTAATTTTGACAAACTGTTTGGTTCCGACCCTGTTATCTGCGAAGGATTCCAAATTCCACTGCCTGTTATAGTTAATGTTTTGATTGTATTGTCAACGGCTCTAAGTGCATCTTGCCGGATGGTTTTAAATTTACAATTTCTTATTCTAAGAAAATTCAAATCTGTCAATCCAATTAATGTATCAGAAGTCCAAGTAGAAATAGTTACGTTTTCCAACATCAATGTTCTCAAATGGGAAGCAAATTGAGCCATAAACGCGTTATTTGCGATTTGTTGCAAGTTTCCACCAACTATCGAAAGAGTTTCAATATAATACGGAACATTATCCAACCAGTTTGCTGGCATGATTCCGTTTTGAAACATAGGATCGTTTAAAGTCAATTTCAATTTACAGACTGAATCAGCTGCCTGCAAATAAACAAACACTTTTTGTGATTTAATCAGACAAAAAAGTTAAGTAAAACAATGTTAAGTTAATCTTTATGACTAAAATCTGAAATGGTTTTGAGCAACATTTACCAGAATAGCACCAATGATATCTTGCTCATCGTAAAATTTTTCTGAACAGGTGATTCTACAATTAACGGTTTTGCAGGCCGATTGCGTGGTGGAGGTCCACTGGAAGGTCATGAGCATGATGAGGATGAAGCTCGCCACGGTGATGGCTCCGAAGGTAAACTGGACGACAAGATGCAGCCACCCGCGACTGCATGATGTGTTCCTGCACCAATCGTTATTCATTCATAATTATATACTATTAATCAAGCCCTTAATATACAGCGGCTAAACAAGGTAATGATAAGACTATTTAATTCAAGATAATGATAGCAATAACTGGGAATGTTTTGGGTTGAAGTAATCACATATATAGGTACCTAAATTTTTAAGACCTAACATTTCTACACATAAGTATACAAATTATAGAGAATTCAATTATTTCTGTAATTTATTTCTTTGTCGCATAATAATAAGTGTGTAAATCCTTACCTTGCCACAGAATTTAAAGTATGATTTGTTTTCACAAACAAATTCGACCGGGTGACTGATGAAGGAATGGCCGTCATGTGGTTTTTATATACCCACTGAAATCCGAAAATTTATTATTCAACAGGTTAGTATAAAACATTGACAGCAAAACTAGATAGTGTTGTAGCGCAAACAAATATTTGAAACACCAAATTGCCAATATGAAATCATGGGACCAGACTTAATACACACTGAATAAATGTAAATATTTCCCTGGGGCCTGATTTTGTTTGAATTTCAGGATACAACCAACGGTGATACGTTTCGCACAAATTTAACTGACTCACATAATATTCTGTAATCAATGTCCCGATAACGAGTGACAATAACTCCATATCAGCCCATTAGTAACGATGTTGGGATTACATATGCAAATACAATAGTTCCTACTATATGTTTCCCAGATGTAAAGTTTGCAAATTCCTTATATGCTGTACACAATATCTGCTAAATGATTATGAAATAGTATCTCCAATTAGGAATATTATAGTGCCTCAATTTTATTATTCTGCTACAGGCATGCGAATGAAGCTTCATTTATGAACTTATGTTAAGTAATGATAAAATAGTGGTGAGGTCATCAAGCAATAATGATCTTACCACAAAAGATCTCTCTTAGTCTGAATCCAAGCGTTACTTATTATTGGAACTTCGATTCGTGGAACTTTGATCATGTATGGAAGTAGTGGAAGTCCTTTACCTGCGATGTATGGATGTATGCTAAAACATTTTTTTTTATTCACAGCGGGATAGTGCTTGGCCTGATGTTAGGAAGGTGGAAGCGCACTACACCCGGAATCCTCATCACTGAGGATCTGGTTATCTTACCTCTAACTGCCGGAACACAAGAATTTCTAAATTATTGTTATGGCGTCAGACTTAGGTAAGATGGTGGTAACTAGGCAGGCGGACTTGAAATAAGCCCTACCACCAACCAAACCGAGTACAAATGTACCCACTCCTGGGAATCGAACCCGGGACCCTTGCGTCTACACGGGTGGGCGAACCGCTAGACCACAAAGGCGGTTAGATCCATCCATAATATCATTGGGGAAAGTGAGTAGGAACGTGAGTTTCGATCGAGTGATTCGTCATAGGGGATATACTCGTACCTACATATGATTGGTATGGTGTCTGATACTCTTATCCTATTCATTATCAAGGGCAATTTGTACAGTATCGGTTTTTCTTGGGACCGATTAAATCTGATGTACTGACATGGCTTTTATTTATTTCTGGATTAGACTGAATATCATAATAATTTAACAAAAACGACACACCTTCCGAGTAACAATAATGCCAATAAACTGATAACTCATCAAGTAATGTGATAAATTCTATCAAGTCAAAATAATATCGAAAAGCTTTTTAAATACTGCTTTCCAAACTAAATTATGTTTTAAAATTTACAAACATTATTTTACAATTTTAATATTACAGTATTATTAATGAATCAATTTGAAATTCTTTAGAAATTTAACTTAAAATGGATCAAATTATAATAAAGTTGAAACATTGCAAGATGCCTGAAGAGGCCAGCAAGAATAAAATTGTCTAAAAGCACAGAATACTAGTGCAACTAATAGTAGATTGTTATACAAGACGCTAAAAGTACCCATTGCATACGAGGTATTTTTATTCCCGAGCTTTAGCGAGGGAATAAATAGAAACCAAGTTACAATGGGTTTTAGCGTCGTGTGTTACACTATACTTTTCACTACGATTGCGAGAAAATAAAATACAATATTAAATAGTTTATACCTATTTACTTCCGTAAACGAATCCACTCGTTTTTCTTTCCTCCACTTTATAAACTTTTTGTACAATATTTAAATAAATGATTTGTGCTTGACGGCAGAAGATTAAAATTATTTATTTCCTATTACAGTCACAATTCAATAACAATTCAATCAGTTTGTAATTATAAAAAAATTCTAAAGATTTCGCGCCATGGTACCTTTTTTTAATTTCTGCTGTAGCAGCTAAGCAACACAAACACGCATTCTACGATTCACTCTGTACACAGAGTTTAAATAAGTCTATGATTTTACCGAAGAGATGCTTTTAGTTCCATTTTCAAAAATAAGAATGAGAAACTGGGGCCTATTACGAAACTTGGTCACGATAGTCGTCCGCAATTCGTCGGTTATAGTTATTACAAATATTTTCAATGTAGCTATCGTAGTCCATAGTCTATTGAACGAATAATGACGGATCCACTAGAGAGAAACTGACAAATTTACGCAATCACTTTGCAATATCGCATACGCAAGTGCTTTGTAATAGGAATCAATCAGAACGAAGCACGGACGCAGCCGCGTGTATCGCATTAAACTTTTCGTAATAGACCCCCAGTATTAAGTCGAGCGAGTTTTTATTCGTGATTATGAATAAAGACTTTTTCGTTTTAGTACGCTCATTGGTAATAGACAAACATTAAAAAAGAAAAAACTTTATCCCCTAGGGCTTATTATGCTATTTTATCTCGACTCTTGTACGTTACAATGACGCACTTTTTGAGCAAGAGGAGTGAAAAAGTCTTAAGATACTCGTACTGTTAGTTGAGCTATGTATATTTTTCAGACTCATTATAATAGTACGTAATTGTACTAATATGAATGCTGAACGCAGTTCAGTACCAACTAAAAGTGCTTTCTATTAAGATAAACTTAGAAATTAAATGCTTTTGAATTGTCTATATTTTCCTACATTTTCCTGTGTTCCTACGTACATTCGAGACTTTTTTAGCTGACAATAAGAATGGGCGCAAGAAACTTATCAGTTTTGCCAGAAATCAGAAGTAACGATAGTAAAGGTAGACCAGAATCTCATGAACCGGAAGTGAAATTATTTTTACTAAAAACACTTGGATGTTGCATACATTCTATCAAGACAGTCATAAATTTACTTTCTTTGTCAATAATTTTATCGTATGATAATAGTTAACTACGAGTACTTTTGTAATGCAACAACCACGTGTTTTAAGAAAAAATAATTTCACTTCCGTTTCATGAGATTCTATCTTTAACAGATTCTGTATTTAAACGTAGATTCAGACTGTGTGTTCGCTGTGGTTATTTTTTATTACAAACATCTGAAATAATATGCTTTTTTCGAAGTTATTGTTATTATGATTAACTGAGCTTATTGGTATTTTGACAGAAAAGTCCTCTCCTCTGCAATAATGTTAAATGTCCAAATTTTGTTATATCAAAGTGAGAAAGTAGTTTATTTTTGGAAACAAAAAACTGTACAGTAATACAGGACTTGTATAACACAGTTGCGACAAACAAAAGAGCGAAGATCACTCTATAGTGATCTTCGCTCTAGTGATATAGCGACAGAACGATATTTCGACACACGTTGTTGCGACAGTACGTAGCTGCGACGAACGTTACTGCGACAAACGTTGGTGCGACAGCAGGTTTTGGAAACACAATTTTGTTATATAAAACGATATTCCGAAACATGTTTTTTTTATTTTATTTTAGTTTTTTTTAGGAAAGGATTAAAAAAAAACAACACAAATAAAACGAAATGCTTAAAATAATTAGGTACCTAACTAAAAAATAATTAAAATAAAATAAAAAATCATTATTTGCGTCTCCAAAACATGCTGTCGCACTAACGTTCGTCGCAGCTACGTACTGTCGCTACAACGTGTGTCGAAATATCGTTCTGTCGCTATAGTGATTGTCGCTCTTTTGTTTGTCGCAACTGCGTTATACAGTCGTAATACAGTCATCAAAATATTTAAATACTTGTAATTTATTTCTTGATTGGTGCCACTGTAAAAATTATTAAGAGTTTTATACTACTTTTTAACCGACTTCATCAAAAGGAGGAGGTTCTCAATTCGATTGTATGTTTTTTTTTTTTTTTTTTTATCGTTGTTCGCGCGTATCTTCGACTTTTATGGACCGATTTCGATAATTTTTTTTTGTTCGATTAAGTTTTCTTGCGAGATGGTCCCATTTAATTTTTTTTCAAATCGGTTCAGTAGTTTACAAGTAATCCTGAAAATACTATGATATTAAATCAACTAACTTGACAACTTTGTTATTTATGAACCGAATTAGAAGATTTTTTTGTTGGGGAAGGGATACCGTTGTGTAGTCTTTATAACCGACTTCAAAAAAAGGAGGTAAGTTTTCAGTTTGTATGTTTCTCCGCGATTATCTCACGTTTGGCTGAGCCGATTTTTCTACCTAAATAATATACCTACACTACCTAATGCAGAAGGTACTTACACTAAAAATAAAAAAATTGTTTAAAAAACAAAAAACCGACTTCAAAAAACCTGCCTCTAAAAAAAGGAAGAAATAATATACAAATCATTAGATACGCATTATCATTGTTATAATAAAACACGTCAATTGAAGTCGGGTGGGGCTTTTAGAATAAAAAAAGGAAGATGTTCTCCAGCCCCACCCGACTTTAATAGACGTGTTTTATTATAACAATGATAATGCGTATCTAATGATTTGTATATTATTTCTTCCTTTTTTTAGAGGCAGGTTTTTTGAAGTCGGTTTTTTGTTTTTTAAACAATTTTATATATCTAACTTTTATAGTCAAAGTTTTTATAGAAAAATCTGCTTTAGTTTTAGCTCTCGGTTATTTGAAAACTTGGTATAGTGTTCCTGTGAGAGAGGTTTTGATACCTTAAACTAGATAATGCATTTCAACAACATGCCATAATTTTAAAAGCACTATCCCGTGTGGAACCAACATGAAAACTTTGCGGTCGTTATTCCAGGGAGGAATTTAGTTCGAAATAAATTATAGTATAATAATTAATACGGTTAAACTTGCTAAATAAAATATAAAATGTAATATAAAGGGTGTTGTATATATCGTCATGAACTCGATTCCCATGAGTTAGAGACAATTAGTTGCTTATTTTATAGATCAGCAGTTTTGTATTATGATCATTTTAAAGTTTCAATCTATTTCAGGGGTCGTGGTTACTGCAACACGTGAATGCGTCGCGAAATGAAAAAAATAGACTTAATAACAATAAATCTTAAAAATACAATTAGTGTACAATACAACTACGATATACAATGTAAAAGTGTTTTATTGTAATGAATAAAAGAAATAAACCACAGAAAACATAAATTACTTAACCCTTAATACGGCTCTACCTCTTTGTGGATTTATCGATAATCTAGAATTTTATCTAGATTATAGCATCAACGCGTCTATAAATTAAGGTGTCTACACCACGGAAAGTTGCGCCCTCAGAGGTTTTTATTTAATAAGTTGTTAATAGAAAACGATTTTAATAATACTTTACATAGAATTTTCAAGGCCTATGGTCTAGTATTTTTAGAAGGTATCTCTACATTCCCTCGTAGTCATTCGTAGAAGTAGATAGCAAATTTTGTCAAAAACGGCAATTTTTATTAGTTTTGCTGTCTACTTCTAGCAGTGACTACAAGGGAATTTAATGATACCGTTTAAAAATACTAGACTATGGTAACTAAAAGTTTTATAAAAAAATGTGTATTAGAATTATAATATTAAATAAAATTCACCGCAGCGATACTTACGATCGGGGCGCCTTAATTTAAAAAAATCCGAATGCAACAAAAACTGTAAACTATTCTTCATAGATTTCATAAGAGATTTAATTATTCCAGACATGCCTTTTTACTGATTGGAATCTACTTAAATTATATGCGAAAAAAAATATCGGGCACCCAAAAATGACAAACTCCAATTACTAATAATTCAAGTATCCAATTCTAAATAAAAACAATCCTATGGTTTGTGAATATTAGAGCCTACGCTTTTCTGTAAAAAAAATATAATGCATTTAAAAATGTCTCAACGGAGTATATGTGATCTCAAATCTTGTTTAGGGATAAGCAAAATGAAAGAAAGAAAGAAAAAACTTTTATTTAGGACAAAACAGTTAAAAAACACAATTAAAAATAATAATACAAAATTAGTTATGCCCCAAATCGGTCTCGACTCAGCATAACTTTAGGCTTATTATGACCCAACGCTGATCTTCCGTCGGGGCCGGTTTAGTTAGTGATGCCACGGAACAATGACCGGCAAACGCAAAACACATTTAATAAACATCACACAAACGACACAAGAATATAAATATAATTTTGATTGTACACAATAGAAAACCATCGATGAGAAGAAAAAGAAAACAATGACAACATAAAACATCGTAGTGGCTCCCAATCCCCCTGCCTAACATGTAATTGAGACACACACACACACACACAAGATGTTTTCGATTTCAATGAGATCGAGATAAAAATACGACCTCATTGCTTCGAAGCTTAGTTAGAGCTATGAAAAAACGAGCAACGCTACATATTTTTCATCAACGCGAGGGCGAGCGGGCGTGATAGCAAATGCCGGGAATATTGCAATCACTGCCACATAGGCTGAGAGACTGGGTTTTAAACAGACTGAGATTGAGACTTTGAAATATTTTTTTTATGCACAACGGGATAGTGATTGGCCTTCACCTCACCTGATGTTAAGTGACCATAAGGCCGAAGGTGGAAATGCACTACTCCGGAATCCTCATCATTTTGAGATCTGGCTATCTTAACTCTAACTGCCGGAACCCATTAATTTAAAAATAGCTACCACTAATATTACCTAAGTAAGATTAGTGGTAGCTATAGCCAGGGGGACTTGAAATAAGACCTACCACCAATCAAACCGAGTACAAATTGTACCCCCTCTGAAAATCGAACCCAGGACCCTTACGTCTTAAACGGGTGGGCGAACCAGTAGACCACAGAGGCTGTTGGAAAAATTAAGTTAACTTTTCACACAGAATCTGTTATCATTACAACATTAAAACAATAATAAATTTGTGTTATCAATGTTTAAATCCTAAGCGTTTTTTCTTAAATGGGCTATTTAGTAGGCCTTAATATTACCAATCTTATTTTTATGAATGCCATAATTTACGTTTAGCAATGTTATTAATCGTATAATTCTTACATAGTTTTTTAAATTGTGGTAATATCAATAATATATTTTTTATCGTATAGTATTATACTGGTCTCTAGGCCTACAAGACCGACGGGTGACCGGGCACGCGTTGAAATTTCCACTTTTCACGAATAACTAACTGATTTTTTTTTGTTGAAAGTATACACGACCATCGCATCCACCCAATCCAACACGCGCCTTTGTTTCCATTTAAAAATATGCAGTTTTTCGAAAAATGTCGTGAGTGAGGCAAGGAGAAAATGAGAGGGATCGCTTTCGCTTCAGCTGGGTGCTGACTCTGAGTTAACTTGTCTTGTTGTAAGTAGGTACAAATTGAGAAATAGGTAATAGAAGTATTACTTAACTATTCAAAACTTTTACCTCTTGTTTACCTGTAAAATAAACCATTATTATATAACCAACCATCAAAATATCATCCTGGACAACCTGCATAATGCATGTAGCAATTTTGTTTACTGGATCAAAAATGTGTTGAAGCACAGTTTAAAGAAAAATCTTCATTTCTGTGGTTGAATTATTTGTAGCGGCATTTGTTACCGAGTAGGTAGTTAATAGTACATAAATAGTAATAGCAAAATATACTAATAGGTAATAGTATTATTTGATTATTAGGTATTCTGTTCTATGTATTCGAAGTTAAATTCAAAGTCAAGAGTATAGTACAAGAGTATATTTAAAGTGAATATATAAATCAATTTAAAATAACCATTAAAAAGGCCTAAGGTATATCAGTAAACGAATTTAAACCCAGAGCAGACAATAATTGGGTCCAATTACAAGTTTAATTTGGAAAATTAAACGCAAATTAACGAGTCGAATTGGAACGGCCAGTGTTTTTTGGGATTTTATCATCCGATATTCATTCGCGTGCGGCTTGTAAATTTTAATTATAGGTCGATAGCATTGTATTATCCATCATTAATATTTTGACCCTGTCAGTATTTAGTTTCTATTTAGCTTTAATATCATAAAAAACAGCTAGTTATTTTAAAATAATAACCCCGAACATACTAATAAAAAGTCAAAGTATTGATCTGGTGCGAGTCGTATTTTTTCTAGTATATTATTTAGTATTGTAATAAAAAAATGTTTAAAAAAAACCGACTTCAAAAAACCTACCTCTAAAAAGCAAGAAATAATATTCGTAATTATAAAAACACGTCTATTGAAGTCGGGTGGGGCTGGAGTACAAATTTCTTTTTTTTTATTCTAAAAGCCCCACCCGACTTCAATAGATGTGTTTTTATAATTACGAATATTATTTCTTTGTTTTTTAGAGGTAGGTTTTTTGAAGTCGGTTTTTGTTTTTTTAAACAAATTTTTTATTTTTTTATTTTTAGTGTAAGTATTAGGTAGTGTAGTTATATTATTTAGGTAGAAAAATCGGCTCAGCCAAACGTGAGTTAATCGCGGAGAAACATACATACATACGGGTCAAACTGAGAACCTCCTTTTTTTAAGTCGGTTAAAGAACTACACTTAACAACAACAAAACTATTATCTTATTCAGTTCATAAACAAAGAAGTTGTCATCAAGAAAAACTGATCATCGAGGTAGTTCACACAAAATCATACTATTTTCGTGCTTTTTTCAAGATTACTTTAAAAGTACTTAACCTATTTAAAAAAAATAAAAATTGGGACCAACTTGGAAGTTTACCTAATGTAATAACGTTTGAATCATTTCAATCGGTCTAGCCGTCTTCGAGTAATCGGTGGACATACACAAAAAAAATAAAAAAAATAAAAAACAAATATACAGACGAACTGATAACCTCCTCCTTTTTTGGAAGTCGGTATAAATATTTAGCTTATTCAACCGTTGTTAAGTTTGGGATAGTTTAATTCTGAATTCTATTGAAAATCTTAGTTCAGAATCTTGATAGTATTGGTACTACAATGTATTGTGAAAGTGAAAGCGAAAGTGAAAGTGAAATAAGCTTTATTCAAATAAACTTAATTATTAAGTACTTTTGAATCGTCTATATTTTCCTACCACCCGTTCCAGACTTTTTTAGCTGACAAGAAGAAAAAAAAGTCTGGTAAAGTCTGGTGGAACGGTATTCAGAAATATACTAGGTATACATGTAGAAATTGGTACTTACGCTTTTGTCGTTACCATCGTTTTTAGGGTTCCGTTAAGTTACGTTCAATAGCGTAAAATTGCAACAGTGAAAGTTCTAAATATTTTTTTTGCAATTACAATGGGTTATTAAAAAATAAGAATTTTTTGTGTCGTTAAAAAGACTACAGGTACAAATACATGTCATTAATAGATTCATCAGCCGATGTGTCTGGATTTTTTACAAGCCGGTTTAAATTAATCACTGTCGACGTGGGAACAGGCATGGTTCATAAATTAATATGGTTGGGTCGCTCTCTGTACTCACGTTACTGGTAGGTCAGGGCTAATGGAGTATCGATCAACATACCTTGATAACCTATAATTTTCGGAAGATATTGAATTTGTCGAAGTTGCTTAAATAATATATGATTGCCTTAAACGATAGAGTTTTTTACAAATTCTTACTATCATACCAGAACTCCTGTATTAATTGAAATAACGGATACTAGCGCGGTTTTATTGAAAGTACTTTGGTAATTAGTTGGTATTTGGTTTGATTTTTGATTTTCCCGACGTTTCGGCACCTTTGCAGCTGCCGTGGTCACGGGGGACTGAAGCTACTTGTGAGCCTACCCTCAAGCGATGAATTTTTTAGAACGTTCAGAAATTAAAATTTATCAAATTTTTAATTAGTTTAAGTTTTGGTTAGGTTTTAATTTAATTTTATATGTTAAAAAGAGAGAATCTACTGAAACTACTACCATTTTAAAAAATTGGGAGACCCCTCCAAGAAAGAAATGGCGAAAGAAAACTTGGAGAGGAAGGCCGACCTCCGTCTTTTATATTAATTAATTTATTTGCAAAAGGAACTAACCGTATCATTAGATCTTACAGTGTGTGTTTGGGGCTTTAGCTTGTGAATGATGGGGTCCCAGGCTGGTGGAATTTTCCAACCATCATCTCTATTGAAATTAGGATATTTATTTATTTCGATAGCCTCGCGGAGCATTCTAGGAATGAATCTACGTTCCCTAGCAAGGATTTGGGTTTTGTCAAATCTAATATAATGGTTGGGCCCCTCAAAGGCCTGTATTAATTACTAATGATGAAGGGAACCAATTCCATGAGAACGTTTTAGATTTTTAATTTTTAAAAAACCTCATTTTTGGTCTAACTGTTGTTTAGTTAAGTTGCTGCTTAGAATAATAACACCTAGAACGATAGTTCTCTACAAAGCGCACTGTAAAAAGTGAGGCGACTAAAACAGCCAAAATGGCTCCGTTTTCAGATTTTTATTCTCCATTATTACCTTATCATACCGAATAAGTACAAAACAGTTTCAATTTTCCTACATTTAGGAGATTAGTTACTATATTATTGGATTTTAGTTACGATTAGGTAACGTATGAAGGATATAAATCTGAAAACTAAGCCATTCTGGCTAAGTATATGTTGCCTCACTTTGCATACAAGGACACGGCTTCTATGGTTTATTATTGTAAGAGTTACAGTAAGTACTGCTGTAGTTGTAAAATTCCACAAAACAGGTTCCTAAATCGGATAATGTGTGTTTTTAATCCTAATGATGATATTAAAAATAAAACAATGGTGTAATCATTATCATTATCTTTTAATTGAACCGAAATTCAATAAATACACATTTACAGTAAAATCTTGATATTAGAATTAGATTATCTACAATTACATTTAACTTAAATAATAAATGTGACTATAAACCTGCGAGTTACAGACGAATACTGGATTTACGACAATTCTACAATAAAACTGTTTTAGAATATGTTCTACAAGCTTACATAGGTCAACATCGAAACTTCCCCCTAATACCCGTAGTCCAACCAAAATGTCCCACCGGTGGGTTCTGTCCATCAGCCATTTTTGATGTCCCCACTGCTGGGGCACAGGCCTTCCTCATGGGTGGTAAGGAGGATGGGCCATAACCCACCACGCGGGCCTAATGCGGATTGGTGGGTGTTAACGACTGCAAATGCAGCCGGGACCAACGGCTTAACGTGCCTTCCGAAGCACGGAAAAGCTCGAGATAATAAATTTTTGGTCACCAATCCCATGATTGACCCTTGCGAACGTTGCTTAACTTCAGCAATCGCTGGGCCAGGCGCTAAACCACTACGCCACCGAGCTCCCCTTGCACCGGTGGGTTCACGGGTAATATTTTTGAACCGTAGTCCAACCATTCTAAACGATGTTTACCAGTGGGATTACAAGTATTTTTTTACCCGTTGTCCCACCAGCATGACCAAATGATTTTAAAAATATCTTCAATTCAAAAATAACTACCTACATACACTTTTTAGATCGAACTAATAGTGCACTACGTACATTTTTAAATTGAAGTTTCATATCCGTATCAAAATTGCGTTGACCCTCAGCCATTTTCAAGCTTCGAAATATCAATATCATTAAATTATTGCTCTATAACACAATATTTAATTTATCTACTTTAATGATTATGCAGTTGATAGCTGTAACGGAAAAATATTTTATTTAATATCACACAGAAAAAAACAATGTAAAATTTTCTTTCATTCAGACTAGTACAATGCGATTAAATTGACAATAGACAGTGATTTGCAGCAACTTCAGAGCGCTTGCGGTACAAAACGACTTTCTCTCTCTCTCTATCTCTCTCTTTGTCATACATTCTAGAGTGAAGTTGTCTCGGATCACTGTCTAATTTAATCGCATTGCATGTATGTTTAGTATGTTAGTAACACAATTATTATTATAAAGTTGAAATAAAATTAACCAAACGTTTGGATTTTTGTGTTATACATTTTGAACGAAAAGGCACAAACAATATTTGTTTTTTTTAGCTCACATCTAAATTAATAAAGGAGTACAGTACCTACGTAAAGTACAATAACTGTAATTTAACAAAATATTTAACTTTTGTACTCACCCATCTAGAGCAAGGGTAAAGACTAAAGAAGTACTTTTAAAATACAATAGTTGTCTTGGCCGAACCTGTACTTTACGTTACACTAACTCTGGAGATAAAGACATAGTTGGTAAACATACATTTCGTACATATCTACGAAAGATTAATTTCAATTTAATTTCGATTCTTTGTAGCGTTTTAACAAGTCTTTACTCTTCAAGCTGAAATTACCTTCAAATCTTTGCTTAGTACAGATTGCGATAACAGGGGCTCAATCGTGCCAATTCTAAACGATTACCAAAACCGGTACGTTTTCATTTAATATTTACCTAAAAAAATCATTGGTTTAGCTTTAGAATTATCAATTAATCCTTCAAGCCACGGAAAATGAGACACAATAGATTTCTATTTCTTGGGCGTTGATAAATTAAATTGACCCAAGATTGGCATGCTAGGGTACTAGGCATAGCTATCAAAAATTACATAAAACTTAAACGAGTTTTTTCTGTAAATGAAATTGTAACGTTACCGATTTAGTTTTTTTGGTTTTGTCGTTGAAAATAAGCGCGATTATTGGGCCCCTGTTTTAAGTAACTAACTATACGTTTGACTACAATATTTTTTGTAATGTATCGTAGTTAAACACTATAAAACACCAATCTTATCTAGCAATAAAACACATAAGCTATACCCATCCAAGCTACCAGTTACAACAATGATTTGGTACAACAGTGAGTACAATGTAAATACGACATTCAACAGTGATATACGTAAATGTAGAACAAGTTACAATAGATAAAGTGACTTACATCTAAATGATATGCAATTTATTTGGCCGGTGGCGTATGAACCACCTAACCGATATGTTTTTGCTGGTTCCCTTTTGAATTCTCTGTACCATTCAAGAATTACGATAAATTATGATATATTACGATTCTCAAATAATATAATTTTCGTATAATTTTAACTTGCGTCAGATTATGTCTAAATATTCAATAGGTACAATAAGCGGTAAATATATTTTTGATATTTATTTTTTAACACGACATATAACATCGAAATATGTAAATACAATGACAATAGTTCCACTACAGTAGAGAGACGGTATAATGAAATTTTCTTAAATTATCAGGTTATTTGACTCTGATTTTATATAATAATTATAATGTATAGATTAACAAAGTTATAAATATTGTGCATTACATTTATAAAGTGTATATTTTTGTGCATTTTCTACTTGAATACGTGAATAAGTGAATTTTTAAACATTTATGACAAGAATTCGTAATATTTGTCTTATATTTAAGTGTATTTTTGTGATGACAACAATTTGAAAAATGTATATACGTTTGTAAAATGAATACAATAAAAGTATCCAATCTCGCGTCTTACACGTATACACATTTTTTTATTTAAAATATTGACCAACATAATAATATTTTTGAATGCGATTGGGAAATAACTTCACTTTGAATTTAACTTTTTTGTTTTTAGTTGGTCTTTTGTTTTCACTCCTTTATTCGTAACGTAATCCTTTCAATTCAAGTTAATAAAACACTCAATAAGCATCCCACATTTTGATATATTTTTATTTAATCTTAAACTATTCAATTCAGGCTCGTAAAGGATATGTTTTTGTTTACAATTTTATCACTAGATAAAATTCATTCATTTAAATGCAATCACTATAATTATTGCGATTGATACTTTATTATCATTATAAAACTTTTTTTATATATTCAGTTAATATAATGGATAAATCGTTCTATAACTGGTAAGGTACAACAAATAATTTAATTTTTATTATTTCCAAAAGTATAGCTTCATTAATTACGCATCATTAATTTGTTCCTTTCATAAAAGTATTTTTAGTCGATAAGTATCTAATCTTTAATAAAAATTATATTTAAACGACAATAATATTGCTTCATTGTTATCTTACTGATGAACTACAAAGTGACCACATCTTATTTAAATTATTAATTTACCAGCAAAATTAAATAGCTAGCAAACGATGCCTACAGTCACATTTATTACTCGTCTACCTATCCGTAAACCTTTATAGCATAACTCACTGAATTACCTATTAACGAATTTTGGTAAAGCTAAAATAATATAGCTTATAAAAGCTCTTAAGAATATTCCATTATTTAAACAACGTAACGAACTAAAAGCGCTTTTAAACAATTTTCAAAAAATCTACAAAGTGTTAACGTATCAACAGCTTTTTAAATGTATTTTGAGAGTATCTAACACTTACATTACTACACCTAGGCTACTTCAAATCGAATATTTTACGGGCTCAAATATTTGAATAATACGAAGTAGTTTCTCTCTGCGTTATTTCCTTTAATAGGTAGCGTTATCTCGCTTTCCAACTTTTTCCCATACGTTTCCATTGACTTTACGTGCTTAAAAGTATTTAATGCGATTAAATAAATAAAAACAATTATCTTCGGAAGCACTATTAAGAGATCGAGTAAAAAAAACTTGGCAAAAGATTGTATCAGTTTCATAAATTCTTTAGTTGTTATGTGAAGAGTATATATTATAACTGACGACAGTTTAACCATAATAGAGGTGGATATAAGTAGTATATAAATATAGCTTAAAAACTCCAATTTCCTTACACGTATAGATATACAATAATATTTTAATAGTCAACATCGTAAATGCATAAAAGCTTATAATAATTACAATCGTAAAGGCAGGGGTAAACTATAAAAAAATATTAATATTACCACTTTAAAACATCGAGGGTGTTGTAAATTTTAAACAGATAAGATTGTGCTAAAAGTTTTGTAGCTTTTTTAAATCACGATTTTGCAATTTCGGGTTGGAAATCGTTATAGAAGAATATCTTAGCGATAGAGTGCAATGATTTTTTCATAGTTACGTTAATAAACTATCAAAGATTTCAATGGACAGCTGCTTGCTTGTAAAATTCTATCAAGCTTTGCATTCTTCTTGATATGACTAAATTTGGTTCAACGTTATAATATTCCAACCCTTAGCCTCTCAGAGTGAAGCTTATTTTACAATAGACACTTCCCTAGTGATGCTAACATCAGAACGAATGGTGTATAGAACTCGTTTTCACATACTTCTTGGTACATTACTCTCTAAAGTAAGGCATACCGTAAGTGGTTCTTCTAACATGTAAAAATACCGTACCACACTAACTTACCCAACCTTAAACTTCCTTCGCCTTATAAAGCTACCGCTCCATAATAACTATTTTTTGTTTTACTCAGCCCAAAATTGATATGTATCGTATTTTATTGCACAAATTCATCACGTTACTAAAATGTTGAACAGAAAATACGTTTTGGTGAAGGCGTTCTATCGCGCTATCCGGCCACAGCTAGCGCGATTGTGGGCCTTCGCACTAAAAGGAGGAAGGACTAAAATAATTAGAAAGGTATTCTTATCTACTCTAGAGTATTCTGTTGACGATTACCACCAGAGCGTTGGCAGCAACCGTGTGGCAGATAGTGGTAGCGCTGGAGGTTCTGCCGTACGCTGGTTTCCTTTTGCAGTTCATTTTCTCGAGTGGCATCTTGGCCACGCTGTATTCTCGGTGCTCGTTCACCATGGTGCACACCGTTCTCTTCTTCTGCATCATCTCGTCGTCGCGGTCTCGCAGACCGGACAACCACGCCTCGTACCAGCCTAGCTCGCAATCGCATATTAAGGGGTTATCTGCACAAAATTAAATTGAGGTTACGAATCGAGATTCATTACATTTCCTTTCGGAAAACCTATAGGAAAACAAAGACAAGAAAATTTAATTAAAACTAGAAATTTTTAACATCTCCTTTACTAGTATTAATCTTGGCGGTTTCGTTCACATTTTAAAAATGTAATCAGGCAAAATAGACAAAACACTGATTACTCTTCTACGTTGTATGTATCTTTTTAAGTGTGACGAAATCACACGAGTTAATTCTACCAGCCCTGTTCCGCTATCGAAGCATTCGATGCAGATTAGCGTACCGTACCGTCCTTAATCCTTGTGTTGTTAATATTCCATAACATAACCATCCGCACAAAGCGGTTTTGCTAATTCTTTTATAATGCGAACAGCTAAGGAGTGGAATAGGCTGCTTGCTGATGTGTTTCCCGATAATTATAACATGGGTCTTTTCAAGGCAAGTGTGAATAGGCTTTATCTAGGTGAGCATGTCCCGTTGTAGTCTTGTCAATAAAAAAATAAAAAGTTTATAATGATGGTACTGACCCATAATATCAACCACTCGCAGTGTATCCAGGATAGGCTCCATGATTTCCTCAGGGATGTGTTGGAGCTTGTTGTTCTGGAGGTTCAAGGTCTCCAGCGAGTTCAAATTGTCGAAGCCCATAGTTGGCAACAGGTGGATCCTAAGTGACAATAAAGGCTTTAATTAGAGATCGTTTTACAACTAAGGCTGCAATCTGTATGACAGCGAACGGTACGGCGGCTGGCGCAGCAGCGGCGACTTGCGCGCTTTGATTTTTCCACTCTCCGCGGCAGTCATTGAGAATAGCGGTGCTATTCTCTAAGATGCAACTTCACTGACAATCATCGTCTCGTCGAGATTCTGACAGATGTCACATACCCATTACTACTTCAATAGGTAAAATATCATAGATTCCAAAGAGTTTAACCGGAATATGACACCTGTCAGACAACGCTGCCGCACAGCGACGAACTCGTCGCTGCTAACTTTAGAGAATAGCATAGTTGTTCGATAAAAAACTATGCTATGCATTTGATTAGAACGTGCCGCGCCGCCGCGCCAGCCGCAGCTCCCCGCGCCTCTGTCATCCAGACCGCAGCCTTATCGACAGTTTCACGATATTGTCCCATGTATTTAAACCAAGTTGATAGTGGTATTAAATGTTGTAATCATCATTTTAAAATAGAACCAGTTTAATCCTTTAAGAGCCCCGGAAAAGGATACACAGTAGATTTTCCATTGTTGTAAGGCAAGACTAACGTATAAGGTCGAGAGTAAATCAAAAGTTTTAGTTTCAAGATTTATGTATTTATAAAAATGGATGAATACTGTTTCCAACTGAGTGTGATACGGAAATAAGATTAAGCATGTTTCTTTATACGAACAAACTTGTGCATACCAATAAATGTGAACCTACGGTTCAGACACGATACTACTTGTATAATATAGACCTTATTATTAAACACGATTCTGTTACTTAGATTCACGGAAACTTTGACCGATATGCGGCAACCGATATGATAAATACACAACTTGATTAATCAAGCACTGTAAGTATTAATTCCGACTAGAAACAAGAAAATTAATCAGGAAAGCTGACGGAACAAGGGAGAGATATTTATAAATCATAAACTTGAGGTAATGTGGCTGAAAGGAAATTTATTAATTTAAATAACAGACGCCCAAACACTGGCTGGATTTGGCTTTAATTAATTCTGCTTTGTCATTTCTTCATTTTATGAAAAAAAAGACCTATTTTGTAAAGTACTTAAAAGTAATATCTTTTTATTATAAGTGTTTTGTATAAATAAATTATATAGTTTCTTTTTAATCCTTAGGTAGTTTTTTGAAACTGATTGCATATCATTTTTTTAAAGGATTTAGAACCAAATAAATGTCTGAGTGCAAGTCCGTGTAGCACAGCCGGTGCGACGGCTGCAAAGATCCCATGAAAGTTAGTTATATCCACATTATAAGTACTTACATAATTACATAAGTACTTACATGTTCCTCTGCAAGTTGAGGAATGTGATGGAGTCCCCGTAACCCGTGAAGGCATCCTCGCTGATGTACGTGATGTTGTTGGAGCGCAGGTCCAGGTGGCGCAGTCGGTGCAGCGGCCGCAAAGCTTCCCAAAAGATTCATGGAAGTTAGTTATGTCCACTCCTACTTACATGTTCTCCTGCAAGTTGAGGAATGTGATGGAGTCCCCGTAGCCCGTGAAGGCATCCTCGCTGATGTACGTGATGTTGTTGGAGCGCAGGTCTAGGTGGCGCAGTCGGTGCAGCGGCCGCAGAGCTTCCCAAAAGATCCATGAAAGTTAGTTAGTCCACTCTTACTTACATGTTCTTCTGCAAGTTGAGGAATGTGATGGAGTCCCCGTAACCCGTGAAGGCATCCTCGCTGATGTACGTGATGTTGTTGGAGCGCAGGTCTAGGTGGCGCAGTCGGTGCAGCGGCCGCAGAGCTTCCCAAAAGATCCATGAAAGTTAGTTAGTCCACTCTTACTTACATGTTCTTCTGCAAGTTGAGGAATGTGATGGAGTCCCCGTAGCCCGTGAAGGCATCCTCGCTGATGTACGTGATGTTGTTGGAGCGCAGGTCTAGGTGGCGCAGTCGGTGCAGCGGCCGCAGAGCTTCCCAAAAGATCCATGAAAGTTAGTTAGTCCACTCTTACTTACATGTTCTTCTGCAAGTTGAGGAATGTGATGGAGTCCCCGTAGCCCGTGAAGGCATCCTCGCTGATGTACGTGATGTTGTTGGAGCGCAGGTCTAGGTGGCGCAGTCGGTGCAGCGGCCGCAGAGCTTCCCAAAAGATCCATGAAAGTTAGTTAGTCCACTCTTACTTACATGTTCTTCTGCAAGTTGAGGAATGTGATGGAGTCCCCGTAGCCCGTGAAGGCATCCTCGCTGATGTACGTGATGTTGTTGGAGCGCAGGTCCAGGTGGCGCAGTCGGTGCAGCGGCCGCAGGGCTTCCGACGGAATCTCGTGTAGACGGTTGTCACCCAGACGGAGGTATTGCAGGTTCTCTAAGATTATGTACATGAAGAATTTAAAAAGTTTCTAATTGACCATCAGCCATTTTTAATGTCCCCACTACTGGGGCACAGGCTTTCCTTATGGGTGGACAAAGAGTTTCTAATTTTCGGGTCAAAACAAGGGTTACCGAATAAGCTATTAGTGATGATGTGATATATTAAAGGTTTTTTTATTAGTTCTATGTCCATTCTTACAAACGACATATGCAGAAGAACAATAATGAACATTAAAAAATCAAATAATTCAGGTTCGCAAAATAAACTGGTGTGTGGTGTATAAACACCAACGCAATTTCTATAAACAATACTTCTAAATTACCTTCAAGTCCCGCGAAGGCTTTTTCATCAATCCTCTGGATAACGTTCCCCTCGAGCTCCAATGAGTTCAGGAATGTGAGGTGCGAGAATACCTGCGATGGTACCTCTCGCAGCTGATTGTGGGCCAGGCCCAACGAGTCCAGGTTACGCAAACCTATGACAAAGCATTTCGGTTGACGGACACCAATCAGATAATGATTAGCCAATGATTCTAAATCGATGTCTTAATCTCCCATTTTGATAGAAAAATACTTATTGGTTGATATGAAGACAATGTTAGTTGTTTCGGTATATGATCTATGATATCAGATCGTCATCAGTAGGTGCTCACGTTGTTTTAACGCGTAAAAAGAACCTTCTGGACCATCTGACCACCAAATCTCATCACCAGTGGTCAGTTGGGAGGAAAAATTTTTCATCTGAGCACTGGAGGTGAATTGGGAGCAACTTATTCCTAATTCATCACCAGTAATAAAATGCGATTTTTTTTCGTTTCAACTGACCACCGATAGCCTTCTGGACCATTATTTCTTTGTAATACGGCACCATAGTACACCAGGATCACATAAATATGGCATGGGTTAATTAATAATGTTTTAATATTTTTAAAATTTTTGTTAAAATAAAAAATAGTAAACCTCTGGTGGGTGAAATGGGACTAACATTGTGTCATTTGATCACTTGGTAGTCAGTTGACAAATTGGTGTGCCAACCGACCACTGTTAGTGGGATTTGGTGGTCAAATGGTCCGGAAGGAAAAAGAATGGCCAACATTCTATGCGTTTGAACACTACGCTTACTATTAAAGCTTGAAAATAAGCGTAAACTATAAAATGACGTGCCGTAAGCTTGTCAATTCCATACACTAGGTACATCAAAGTCTTTGATTTACATACGTTTGCGACATTGTCTATTGCTCATAATTAAGTTTTAAAAATAAGCGTAGCGTTCAAACGTATAGAATGTTGGCCATTTGAGTACCTACTTTCTGAAAAAAAACTGAACGAAAAACTTTTTGAAGTACCTGAGTACGACAATTTACCTGCAAAATCGCCTTCAGTTATAGTAGCGATCCTATTTTCCTGCATTTCCAACTTCTTCAAGTTTTCAAGTAGTGCTAGAGCCTTTTGAGGCACCGCCGTCAATTCGTTGCCGCCCAAGTTGAGGCGTTTTAGTTTCCTATGGAAATAAATTCTGTTTAAAGTTGGACAACTTTTGCGAGCATTGAAATACGGAAGGGAAATAAATTGGTCAAGTAAATCAGCGGCCAGCTCCCTAGTAAAGCTATGGCTAACTAAAGCTATGTACCTATTATTTGCTTATTTAGTCGCATTTTTCCTGTTTTTTTATCACACGTTTCATCAAAAATTATTAATTATTTAGGTAAGTATATAATAGGAAAGATAGGATATTCACTCTTTAATGTATAATTATCGGAAAGAGAACTCTGACAAAACACAAAAAAATAAACTCCAAAAACTGAAACAACTGTCAAAACACGAATGAACCGCGTCCAGTTTCCATGTTTAATTTACGCAGTAGGGTTTCGGTACAGTTGGCAAATCAGTAATTCGCGTGAACACGCCTGTAATTCGCTCATCCGACCTCCCAACAAGCACCAACAATAATTTCCGTCGAGCTAGTACTTATGTTGGTCCCTCCCATTTCGGCCGCCATTTAATTTGTCTATTACCCAGTTTACAACGCCACAAGTCCCATAACAACTCTACAGTACTCGAGGTCAAAGTTTTCTGGTTGAAAGAAGTCCGTAATACATTCAGTTGTAGTATTCCACTTTTCACACTACTATATAGGCAACGACCGTAAGCTCGTTTACGAAGTAATCGCTGTTCGAATGAGTTTACCCAACTCGTACAACTTAAGGCTACATAAATAAAGCTTATGGTTATAATAATCTTGGTCTCCAACGAACAGTGTATCATAATGTATAACATGCTAAGGGGTCGTAACAACTAAACTACTTGCATATATTAGTTACTCGGAAAAATCAATACGTCTCAAGGACACCACCTGTCTTTGTACTGAATTTCGGTTTTACTGCCACGAGCAATCAATAGTGTGTATAAAATAACAATGGGGTGATTTTCCAATAGGAATTTTACAATATTCATAGAGGAGTATTTAGTTAGGGCATTTATTGATATGGTGTTATATTAAGTTAATGAAATTAATGCACTAAATTCTAGTCTTAGTTTAACAATGAAATTGACGTATAATTGAGCCAATATAAAACCATCTCCAAGTTAGCAATTTCTAGTATTGTTCTATCTTAACATTGTTTTAGTGTGCGTCTGCTCGCTCTCATATTACGCACACTAAAATAACGTGTTTGTGCACGCCAACAACATTAATAGCAAAACGGACTTCGTGAGATATAAGAACTATAAAAACAAAAGGAAAAATCTGTCTCTTACTTTTCGAGCCCCTTGAAAGCCTCTCCGTCGACTATAGATATCCGGTTTTCGTACAAAGTCAGTATCTCGAGAGTGTCCAGGCCCATGAAAGCTCGGTTGTGCACCGCTGTCACCTTCGAAACAAGTGTTCTTATTATTTTTAGGATTACGTACCTCAAAAGGGAAAATTGGGACCCTTATAGGATCACTTTGTTATCCGTCTGTCTGTCTGTCAAGACCATTTATCTTGGGAACGTTAAACGTTGGGAACGCGTGGAAATTAAAACCATATACACAAGTCTACAGTCCTTTAAAGCTGTGAAAAATTCAAACTTCTAAGTTAGCGTTAAAAAATATAGGTACGGCTGTTTATGCCGCAAAAAACGCATAGGTATTTCGACACTCTCAAGGGAATCAAACACAACAGTAGAAAATGTATTGTGTCTCATTTTCCGGGCGTTGATGGGTTAAATTACGTAATCAATCATCGAGTTTGTTCGGAACCCTCGGTGGGCGAGTCCGACTAGCACTTGTCTGGTTTTTTATGAAAGCAAAACATACGTTGTTTCCACATACCTAGTCTGATATACGTATTGGAAATTGCGTTGTTGCGGAATATACGAAGTGATTGATAGTTGAGGGAATAATACCGCAAGGTTCTTTATACTTTTTATATTACGAAAAAAACACTAAGGAGTAAACTTAATACGAGTACATACATACATACAGTTTTATGAAACTAGGTATATATCTCAAAATCAAACATCTTGTGTGAAGATAAAAAAACTTTTACATGTTATACCTTGTAGAAACTAGGTTATTAAGATGAACTTTATAATTTTGATTACATAGGTTATCGGACATAAACTAAAATTTTAAAAGCCAATAGACTTTGTAATAAAAGTAAGCACAATGATTGTGTCCACTTTAAACTTAAAAGAAAGAGAGCCACACATTGTAATTTAAAAAATAAAGTTTTTTTACATAATCACATTATGGCAATAGAACAAAACTTTTTACCTTGTTGTGGTTCATATTCAAGATGAGCAGATGATTTAGATGCGTGAACGAGGACGTTGGAATCGTCGCCAAACTGTTCTGGGATACGTCCAGCTGTGTCAGTTTGTTTCCTGGTAAAGGGAAAAAGAATATTAGTCTTTTAAAAAAAATCAAAAAATCATTGATTGCAGTTTTTTTTTATTTATTACCAAATAAACATAAAAATACAAAAGTTGTTTGCTACATTCACAAAAAACCACGCAGGTTTACATTATAGAAATGTGCTGTTCATCAGTCATTACAATTAAGCAAGGCTTAATACTACTTAAGTACAAAATTTTTGCTATTACGTTCACTGCTAATTTTTTAGTTGAAAAAACAATTCGACGCATTACAAGGTTGCAAACAATAGAATAACAAAGAGTGACATGAGCGCCGCCATGCGATGGTGGCGCAGACGCTGAAGATAGTGCAGCCACACATACAGGCTGTTACAATTTTTGTAGAAAGTATTGTTTTAATTTTAGTTTTATATTTTTATGCGTTATATTATTTCTTAGTTCCAGGTCAAGGCAGTCTATCGCGAGTTACAGCTTTATACAGTGATTGGGACCAAACCCATAGGCATTATGAAATGCCTGTGTCAGGAGCAGGAGGCCCCGCTCTTCTATAACACAATCGTACAAAAAAAGAAAGATAGACATTATAATGTAGCTATTCTATTTAAACTACTAACAACTACTTAAAACCAAAACTGATCATTCGCCTAATGTTGTGAGTCTTAATGAAGGAATTAGATTATTTTCATTGCTTACTAACACCCGTATTCCAGAACAATACTCAACCTTTCTGATACCTTTCTGATAGTCAGATTTCGTTTTTTAAGCATCTTTAAAATATAACTTGAAATGCATACATACACATTTAATAAATGTTATATACCTACCGCTAAACAATCAAATGTCGCAGGTGTGACATTAACACGCCGTTAATTAAATTGATTAAGGACCAGTGTTCTCTGTTGAACTATTAGTCATGACCAGCTGACAGCCAACGCGCAATGTAGTGGTCACATTATCCTCAGAAATTGTAAATTGTATATTTATATTAAAACAGACGCAGGGAAAAGTATACCTTCACGTTCAGTTTATTCACTGCAAACTAAAGTTTGTAATCGCAACATTATTTTTAATAAGGTAAATTCATTGACGAGGGATCTTAAATTAAGAGCCTTTTTCACAAGTTCCGGTTAAGTTCCAAACAACTTTCTGATTCTGAACAGTTTATTTATACATAAAAAATACAGCTTTATTTTTTAATGAAACCAGAAGTTATTTTACCTATCCCCTGTGATACCGGCAATACTTTATTTTTTTTAAAAAGTTGAAATTGATATGTTTAGTAAATTTTTGAGGAGCTAGCTCCACGACGCAGTGGTTTAGCGCCTGGCCCAGCGATTGCCCAGCGTTCGGTCATGGGATGGGTGACCAAAAATTTATTATTTCGAGATCCTCCGTACTTCGGAAGGCACGTTCAGCCGTTGGTCCCAGTTGCATTTGCAGTCGTTAACAATTAGTAGTTAGTCATCATATTTAGCTCATTCTCCATATCCACCAATAAGGATGGTTGATGGTCTAGGTCTCGTCTGGATATGTTTAATCAGGTACTCACCGATGGAACTCAAAGAGGAGTCTTCAATGACAGCCAGACTGCTGTTATGCACGGTAAGGTGGCGGATGTCCAAGCCCAGGAATATGTACGCGGGAAGCTTTGCCAGGTTGTTATGCCTCAACTTCAAGTAGAAGATGATCATCGGCTTCGAGCGAAGAGTGTTCATTGCCTGTAGAGAAAATGCGTCATTATACAGGGTTATTTGTAAAATACCAACAACCTTGCAGGAGTAGATTATATCAACATCATAAACAACAACATTTCTAAGACTTTTGATAACTCGTAAGATTTTACTTTCATAGAAAAAAAATCATTCGTATGTTCATAACTCTACGCGCGGCGCGCGGAGCGCCCGGTGCGCGCGAAACGCCCGCCCCGCCCCGCCTTCCATAGACGTAAAAAGTGTCGAACAGTACAATAAAAACTTGAAAATTAATTTTTGGTGAATGTATTGAATTATGATAAAAGTCATAGAACAAAGGTTGTTGTTTATGATGTTGGTAATCTACTCCTGCGAGGTTGTTGGTGTTTTACAAATAACCCTGTAGAGCTTAAACACACGGCTGATCCGATCTCAAATCGCTGCGATCTAACTAAACTGAAAATCTTTATTGTCTGTATTTTACGTCATGTATGCGTAACCACTAAAGTACTTACGGAATATTATGTTAATGTGCGAATTTACAAGCTAGTTAAGTGTATATACTAGTTAAATTACTAACTAGTTATTTATTTATTTATATAAGGTACACTAGCTCAGATGACCTATTAGTTAATGTACTAAATTAAACAATTTTACGGTAATTTACTGCACTTTACACAATTTTACTTTAACGGTGACAAAGTCCCAAGCCCAAGCCCCAGCCCCAAGCCCAAATTTTAATACCGTGTCGCACCAATGATTATATTCATTTATTTAGGAAGGTGTGGCAACGTGGTGGCAACTTACAGAACGATTAGGTAGTTAAAAGATAAAAGTAAAAACATTCGATAGAGTAACTTTGTGTAGGAAATTTGTACAGTGACATCTATCGCCGTAAAGCGAAATTAAATTTTCCATAGATAATTCCCTATCGAGTACTTTTACGCGCGTTATTTTTCTCGATAGCTGTTCGTGCTAAGGGTACAGGTGGAAGAGAGGGAGCGAGCACTGAGCATGCACTTCTATCCCGGCCGAGTACAAATTAAACTCTTTATGATATTTAATATGTCTGTAACTTAAATAATAAAAAAAATAGCTACTTTTACAGCCGACTATATAAAGATTTAACCCAAAAGGAGACGTCTTCTTTCTTGTTATATTACCTTCTGTATGTGCTGCTGCTCGGTAAATTCACAGAGGATGTCGAGGCCGTTCTTCTTGACGGTACAGCTGCAAGGTGTCATGGTGTTGGGCGCGGGGCACTGTTGCGCGCCCTGCGGGTGCGCAGGCCGCGCGCACAGCACCACGCAACCGACCAGCAACCAGCGCGGCAACATCCTCGGGATATCTGCGCACAAGTTGCTTTTAAACTTGGGTAATAAACATACATGCTGAAATTTTATTCATTTGGTTCCCGCAGTGGAGTGGTTCCACTCATGATTACAAGCAACTTTTACAATGGGGCCAACTCTGATATCGCGAAAAAAAAACAGCTGTTCCATACCAAAGCGCAATACCTACCTACTCGACCTTAATGTATGGAACAGCTGCTTTTTTTTCGCGATGTTGGCAAGAAGAAACACTTTTTGTTATTATTATGAATTGCACAGAAAGAAATTTAATGTAAATAAAAGATAGAATAACAGTAGGATGAGCTTCTTACTTTGATTTACATGGCACTAGCTTCTGCTCGCGACTTCATCTTTTTGTGTGTGTTGAAGTTTTTAATGTGTTTGGTACCTATCTTTGCACCTTATAATTATTTCGTTTTTTACCAACATCCAATATATCCACATTGATAATATTTGTAGGAGAGGATATTAAAGATAGTTACTTGGGTTTTACTACAATATCTAACCCTAAATTTTAAAATCAAAATTCACAAGTGGCCAATTTCTATAAACAGGTTTCAAACAGGAAAGAGCCATAAGCAAACTTTACAAAAGTGAAATACGCCAAAATTTATGTAGGTACTTACTTCCTTTCGAACAAGAACTTTGGTGCTCACTTTATCATGGGCCCAAGAGACTCGACTTCGTAAAGGGCTTGGCTTAATCAGCAGTTAATAAAAAGGTTTGAGAGCTAACTTGTAAATCAATTGTTGTAAAAAGTAAGTAAACCGCAGTAAAAGTTACAATGTCCGTAACAAAATAACCTATTCAGTTAAAACGAGACTGACCATTTTCGGCATTAGGTATTATTTTGTACAACGTTGTGTGACGCCATAAAGGAAATATAATGAAAATATTTCAACTTTGCCTTACTGAATATACTATTTACTATACACATACGGTACGTTACTTTGACTATGGCTCGAACCAGCAAAAGATCTAAGCTAAGAGTTTCATAAATTATTAAACATTGACACCACTTGTGAACTTATGCTGAAAATATTCAAAAGTGGTAATAAAAATGTTAATAAATAAGAATATTTGAGACACAAATGGCTCATATTTATTTAGTAACAGGAACTCTTGTATCAAAAGGCCCTTTATCTTAAAGAACCAAGCTTGACAAGTGCAATCTTAGCATTTTTAAATGTCTTTGAATTCGTAGAAAGGACGGTGGGAAACAATATCAAGATGTATGTAATAAGGAAAGGGAAGGGATGGTGATGTAACAGGGGCCAAGGCGTGGTTGGCAGGGGATTCGGAGCGAGGCAGGCAAGATGAGTGGTGGTGTCAAACGAATATTCTCGAGAGTACCTATCTATAGGGTTGTGTTGTGATCACTGTTGATTGTATTAGGTATTTAATTATATGGTAGATAGTTTGATGATGCTGAAGGAGTAAGTGGTATTAGTTTATAAATCCCCTTTCGGTAAGTTTCATTTTATTATTTTAGTCTACTTTAATGATCTGCCTGTTGTTAATTCTGGCATTGAGATGTGTCGTCTAGACTAGTAAATTCTCAGCCTAGGAATAGTAGGGAAATCGACCAGTGGTCGGCTCTTTCATTCAAAGAATAGGGGAACAATATAAATTGTTCATTTAGGGACTAATCTAGGTACACCTCACAATAACACTATGTTTGAAAACAAACGCTTTCGCATTCACCACACGGACTAAACACAGACACACTTGATGTTGGATTGACAATAAGAGAGTTCATTATGGTAGTAGTCTCTTTGTAATTCCTCTTTTAATAATATTAATTTTCTTAATTGTATTGTACCAGTGGAGGTATTTTTATTAGTCTGGGTGAATACCACAAATCGATGCGAAAAATATTCAGAATCTAGATTATGTCTAGATTCTGAATTGGCGGGGCATCTATTGTCCCCCCATTGGGGGGAGCTGGTAGTACACAATACAATAGATAAAGTTTCGAATTCATAAAATAACCGCGATTGTGAGCCTTGGGTTAGGGTGTTAAGTCACAATTTGGAGCCGTGTGACCAGGATCCCGTCATTAAATGTTTCAATGGCAATTGAAACAACGGGAGTAATACAAAAAAAAAACGTAGGGTCCATAACGTAATGATCACTCGCTAACTTATTCGCTTTAAAATACAACTTTTCATGGCTTCTAAAATATTTTCTACTTTAAAATACAATTACTATTCACAGCTTTTAAAATACTTTAAAGAACAGTAATTGTTGTACAAATTGGCTAAGATTCTGACATCGAAAATACAAAGAACAATAGCCACTTCCTATACAAGTGTTGACCTGCCACATGACTAAGTTGATGTTTAATGATAATAAATTATATTTGAGTAGTTGCTTTGACCATAAACCACCAGTGTAATTATTGCCAATCTTTTATTAGTTTTCCCTATTTCTGTACTGCAGATTTTTGTTCCAGTTGTAAAATTTTATTTTTATAAGTAGCAACGAAATTCAATTTTACGAGCTATATTACCTCTTCATAAACGATAACTGATTAAATCAACTTTTGATAGGTCAGAAATGGACATCATTTATTAAAAACGTAATTCACTTTGGAAAAAAATATAACAGTTAGCCAGATGTTTACTAGATAGTTTGTAAAAATAATCACAAACTTCGATTTCGTTTTACAAAAAAAAGGGTCACTTTTTATACAAAAGGTTGGTTTAGCCATCAAACGGACACGTGGTCATTTTAATAGCAGAGACCTCACAAAACAAATGGTATGAGATTTTCGTTTAATGAAATGTAATCGATCAACGTACGGGCACTGAACGAACACAGCTAAAAATATGCCTACCTAAGTAGGATGACAAAGAAATTTACGATATTTTATTCATTGGGATCGTGTGCAAATAATGTGATTATCGGATTCATTTTATTAATACCTTATTAATTGGTAAAAGTTATTGCAATAAAATAAAATACATTTAAATTTATTGCAATAATAAATGAATGAATGAATAATCGTATCTATTGGTGTAGAAAGAAACATCTATTGGTTAGCCATTTGGTTAATTTTATTTTATACAAGTAAAAACTGCCTCATAGTCAAACTCGAGTTTTAGTCGTTTTGGAACAATGGTAGAAACTTATGTTGTAAAAAAAAAACAGTCCAAATGTTGTTAAAATATTCAATAGAAAGTTCTCTAATATGCATTGAAAAAAAAACCACGCAGCTCGGGCGTCAACCCATTTGTTAGAAGATGTCTATACGTGTCTAACAGATGTGTACTACGTAAGTGTCCTACACAAAAAAAAAATGGCTTGGGCAAACGTAGCAAACTGTGTAAGAAACAAAAGCTTAATTATTTTATTAATTCTATTGTCAGACAGAATTCTCAATACGAAATACTTTTCTAAGATTGTACTTGGGTGCCAATGTTTGAGGGGGGCTTAAATAATATAGTTTTAAAACTGTTTTCCTAGGTTTCATTTTACGTGTTAAATTTGTCGAAAACCCTAATCTAATAAGTTAATTGATTTTAAAATTTATTTTTAATATTCACCTACAAAAGTACCTTTTATCATACCAACAATCATGACATTATTTTATTACTCATTCCATATTATACATCTGCAAAAAAAAAAACGTGGAGCTGCGCGATTGTCACCTGTCTTCTGTTTCCTGATCACGACATGTGATTATTCATTGCGGCTGCGACGACATCAATGGCTTCTGAGTTGAGAAGTTGTCGGAGCGAAGACCAAGAGATAAGTTAAGTGTTTAGTATACCTAACTATTACCTAAACTTTTAATTTATTTGTAATCTCCAATAATTTTGATAATGTTGTTCCATCTTAATGATTGAGTGAATTTTTAAAATCACTTTATCTAACATGAAGTTATAAATTTTTGTGAAAGAGTCGTTCGGCTTATCTTAGAGTGTATAATTGAATTAAAAAAAAAAAAAACACTGTTAGACACAATAAGTTGTTTACCATTATAGTTAGTAAGTGTACTCATGAAACTTTTATAAGTTTTGATGATGTTTTGAAAATTCATTATTAGAACTACAATATATTACTAGGGTGTTATTATATAGCTTTAAATGACAGTTTTGATACACATTCAATTTAAATGAGCATTGAGTTATTCATCCTTAACATTATATTGATGTTAAGGATGTTATGTTAATATTTATGTTTAGTAAAATAATTTCAATAAAGTGAGTATAGATAGATGGTTAAAATGAAATTTCCAAAACTCTTATTAATAAATTAATTATTTTTGAGCTTGAGGAAACATCAGATGTTTTAAGTGTACGCCTACGATTATTACTCTAAATAGGTGGCAGTTAGTAAGTACAGTCAATAAAGATATGCCCTTCAATTGAAAATAAATCGAGTGTAAGGATGGGATGACTAAAAGTTCGTCTTTTACCTGCCTCCATTGTCTTTATACAAAATATATGTTTTGTGACTTTGGGTAAATGCAAGACAATGTAGACTACTCAATCTAGAAATGAACCTTCAGGGGTTCAGCTCATAGCTTTGCTGTTAAATAAAATTAATTTCAACTATGAATGCATCAAATTATTAATAAGACATTAACAAGGTTTTAATCGAGTAATAATCGAGTATAGAAATAAATAATAGGTTAAGTTACATAAAAATTTGATAAAAGGTTAGATATTCATTAATAAAGATTAGTAATTATTCTGGCATTGACAATACAGCAGTTGTAGGTAATGTGGGTATTATAATTTCTCAGTTGGTTTCCTATCACAATTCCAGCTGCACAAGTTCCGGGACAATACGAGTATTATGGCAGCCCGTCTCCGTTCGCAGAGCAACAGCTGCTTTGTGCGGTACCTGAGGCGAATGCGTCTTCATTTTGAGGGGCAGATAAGTTTTGCATGCTTAGAAATCATTATTATTATAGGAACAGTTCAGAAATTCCAAATTATTTAGTCCAAATTACAACCATTCGTTAAATTTTAAAAAACTTTAAATTTAATTTAAAAATAGAAAAATCATTATGATTTATGCCTAAACAACGATACGAAAATTAATATATTTTGAGAGATCACAAACATAGTGTTTCGCTATACTACCATTGATCCATTTGCAGTATTTTATTATTATTATGAATATCGTATTACGAGTGTTGACATGGCTTGACTAAATTTTCTTAAGTAAAATACTAATGTGATATTATACCAGTAGTAAAGGTACATATAATATATATATACACACACACACACTTAGATGAAAGACGAAAATATTCATTTATTTAAGTAAAATGTGAAAGGAATTCAGTGAGGTAAAGTAATAAATCAATGTGTAATTATAATAGGGACAAAAAAAAAATATGTCATAAACATAATTATACCATGATAAATATAATTATACCATGATAAATATAATTATACCATGATAAATATAATATCACACTATCATAAATTGATAAAAAAATATAAACTTGAGGGTATCTAAACGTAATGTTGAATCTTGCAAACGTTGGAAAAGACATTGTAATTTCTTAATGAAGGAAGGAAATAGATTAAAGGATTTAATGAAATAAAAATTAGACGTTTAAAATCACAATCATCAAAATTTCTAAAGTAACATAGGAATAATTACTGAAAGATAGAACTTTACTTTAGAATCTTTGCATTATCTAATTAAAGACAATTTCCTTGATAAATAAAATGCTGTGTTTCAGGTGCTAAATGAACTTAACAAAATAATTAAACAATTCAAAACCAATTGAATTTAATCTTCAGAGATGGCCATCAACCTAAGAAATTTATAATGTTTATTAGTACGAAGACCTTTGTTAATAAGTCTGCAGGCATATCAGCAGTTGGTATAAGTATATTATTAAATTTTTACATGATTGATTGCTACACATTCTCTGACAAAATGAAAAAAATAAATAAATAAATAGGAATACCATTATTCAGTACACCCATCATTTCATTCATTGAATGCTTTAAACAGTTTTTTTTACAAGCTTCGGATTGGGCCATGTACTTGGCTTCGGTACTTGACAATGCTACAGTTCTTAGCTTTTAGGCTAATAAGCCTATAAGCCTATAAGTAATAACTTATCCTGATAAATTAAATTTATAACTTGTATATGACCTTCTATCCATAGTACATGCCGTCCTGTTGGCTATGACTTTTATTATGGACTAGTCCATATTAATGACCTTTTATCCATAGTCCCTGTTGGCTATGACTTTTATTATGGACTTGACCATATTTTTTGTTTTTTGTAGGTAATTTTAACAACTTTTTTAAGTGTTTCCAATGAGTTTCTAACAGTTGTCAGTTAGTACAATACTTTTACATGTATTATACTGACTCAAATAACTAACGCCATAAGAAATACCTGGTTTGGTCAATATAGATAAATACATCAAACTTCCTATTAATTGCTAATAAGGAAAAATTTAATTACTCTGATCATTTAAACTTCTTTCTGATTTTAGATTAGTTTCCATAGGAGTATCTGAAACTTTTCATTGATTCATATTAAATCTAACCAAAATATTGTTTACAAATTGCTTTTGGTCAACAATCTTTTAACCTCTTACATTCATGCCGAGGCATTATATGCCCAATACATGAAAAATTAAATTGTGTTATTACACGATATATTTAAAGAACATTAACACATTATTTATGCCATCATGTACTAAACCAAGTTATAAGCTTGTGGTAACTTAGAAAACCTAGATTAATACCTTTTTTTATAAAATGCATCGTCTAGAATAGTCTGTTTTGTTGTTTTATATAATATAGCAGTGGCATAATATAAACATCTGATTAAGTTACTACTTATAAGTAATTATTCAAAAGCAATTATTTAAATTACTATAGCAGTTGTATATTTTGACCTAATATACTATCGAGTCCATTTTGTAAATAATAAGCAGTGGCTTGTGACTTTTTTATTATAAAACAATTATCGTTAACTAAATTATTTGACAAGTTAATAACTATATGTAGAGTATTTTGAAGATATTACAAATGATTTGATCTTCTTTGAAGCGAAATGAGAATAGTCTGATAAAGTTAGAAATTCGTAATATCAAAAGATTATCTATAGGGAGGATGACTAAAGCATAATTTTAATAATTTCAAACATTAATACCTCATTGTCATTATAAAATCAAAAACAATCTTATTGTGTGATAATATTTATTGTTATATTCTTCGGTTACTTGAGAACCGTCTGATAAATGAAAGGTTTTGGCAATAAAAGGAAGGGGAATACTTTGCTTGTTGTATAAAATTTTGTTGAATATTTACAACCACCGTTATAATTGTACGACAATACAATATTTTAACTTCTGTGAAATCGTAATCGAAAGGAAAATAAAGTTGTGAACTGTTGAGATTGTATTTTACATAAATTGAATATTGCACTTCAATATCCAAACAACTATAACCATTGAGTGATTCTACTAATAAATTTATAGTAATGCCATTATTGACAATAGTTTTAAATGAAATGATGATTCAAATGACTATACTTATAAAATACGTACCTACATCTAATAAAAGGCAGTTTGAGAACGAGCATCACCACCTACTTGATTAGTAACGAAACAAGCTTACCACGCTTGTACAGCTAGGCTTGTGCAGCTATTTCGTAGCAAAATAGCACTTCTTTGCCGTTTACTTAATCTAACCTCTTTTTTGATGGAAAGGTGCATCAATAGATATTAAACTTAAAAATTAATTATACTTATCATCTAAAAAAAAAGTAAATAGTCTTTAGGTTTTATTAAATAGCAATTTTAATTTAGATTACTAACGTATCTAAGAAAATGAGACGAGAGAGTAGGATCAATAAACTGTACCTGCCAACGAGTCCTATTGTGAAAATCAATCGCTTCATCCTTACGCGTCTTATTTTCAGAGGGGGGAATGTGACGCCATAAAGGAAATATAATGAAAATATTTCAACTTTGCCTTACTGAATATACTATTTACTATACACATACGGTACGTTACTTTGACTATGGCTCGAACCAGCAAAAGATCTAAGCTAAGAGTTTCATAAATTATTAAACATTGACACCACTTGTGAACTTATGCTGAAAATATTCAAAAGTGGTAATAAAAATGTTAATAAATAAGAATATTTGAGACACAAATGGCTCATATTTATTTAGTAACAGGAACTCTTGTATCAAAAGGCCCTTTATCTTAAAGAACCAAGCTTGACAAGTGCAATCTTAGCATTTTTAAATGTCTTTGAATTCGTAGAAAGGACGGTGGGAAACAATATCAAGATGTATGTAATAAGGAAAGGGAAGGGATGGTGATGTAACAGGGGCCAAGGCGTGGTTGGCAGGGGATTCGGAGCGAGGCAGGCAAGATGAGTGGTGGTGTCAAACGAATATTCTCGAGAGTACCTATCTATAGGGTTGTGTTGTGATCACTGTTGATTGTATTAGGTATTTAATTATATGGTAGATAGTTTGATGATGCTGAAGGAGTAAGTGGTATTAGTTTATAAATCCCCTTTCGGTAAGTTTCATTTTATTATTTTAGTCTACTTTAATGATCTGCCTGTTGTTAATTCTGGCATTGAGATGTGTCGTCTAGACTAGTAAATTCTCAGCCTAGGAATAGTAGGGAAATCGACCAGTGGTCGGCTCTTTCATTCAAAGAATAGGGGAACAATATAAATTGTTCATTTAGGGACTAATCTAGGTACACCTCACAATAACACTATGTTTGAAAACAAACGCTTTCGCATTCACCACACGGACTAAACACAGACACACTTGATGTTGGATTGACAATAAGAGAGTTCATTATGGTAGTAGTCTCTTTGTAATTCCTCTTTTAATAATATTAATTTTCTTAATTGTATTGTACCAGTGGAGGTATTTTTATTAGTCTGGGTGAATACCACAAATCGATGCGAAAAATATTCAGAATCTAGATTATGTCTAGATTCTGAATTGGCGGGGCATCTATTGTCCCCCCATTGGGGGGAGCTGGTAGTACACAATACAATAGATAAAGTTTCGAATTCATAAAATAACCGCGATTGTGAGCCTTGGGTTAGGGTGTTAAGTCACAGTTGTATAATAAAAAAAGTATAATTTATTTTATCTACAAATCACATACAGACACACACAATCACACGCACTCACACTAATTTTACATTTTATAAGAATGTTTGTTTTAAATAATAGATAGTAGTAATCTTTTAGATTCAGATTCAGTTTTATTTTGTGTTTAACTGTTAAGTATGTCGAAGTAGACCTATGGGTTTCTCAAGTATTTCTTGCCGATATCAGTTATTCTTGAGTGTGGGTATATTTTTCTAAAATAAACTCGCAGGCGTTTTCTCTAATCCTATTTTATTACAATTTCACAATTAAAGTTGACTGATAACTACAGCACGATCAGGATGAATGAAGACTGATTAGAGAAACGCAGTGAGTTCTGAGGCCTTTCACGATTCTTCACGAATGAATCACAACACAACTCGCAATAATAATAATCTCCATGTCTACGCCATTTTCCAGTATTATAACCTCCATTTTTTCTACACCGAGCTCACAGAATCGCTATACGAGGAAGTTACGTATAGTATTGCTTTCTCTGTGCGAGGAAGACATAGATATAGTATATTAAAAGGGGGAGGAAGACGACCCATCCACAGACCACACTCCAACGTTATGTTAAAACTGACGTAACGCTTGACATTTCTCCAACCAGCCAGTCACCCATTACCATAATCAAAGGAGTTTAGCAACATAAAGTTTAGTCGTATCCAGACTGCGCCGATTCTGTTCCGAATTGTCACCAGCATTACGCTCTCGCTCCGACACGGCCATCCTGCAGCATCACACGTCCTCGTGTGACTGGGAGCCTGAAAAGAAGAATCATTGACCAGTACACAATCTTAATACTCGCTTATTCAGACGATTACACACCCTTAAGGATTAGGACTCTTCGCAATAGGGCCAAAATATCTCATAAGAAATGAAGAGAAGTTACCGGTCTCACTTAATTGGAACTAAATCAGATATTGTGAAGCAGGCCCTTGGTCTATTTAAGCATCGATAATTTTATTATTTACCTGTGAGACTGTACCCGCAGACAAACTACTTAATTAGCTTTGTGGGACCATAATTTAAAATTTGTATTCGAAGATAAATAAACGATTCATTCATTCATTCACTAGACGTTACAACTTAGTATTTAAATAAAAGACACGGTTACAAACAAGAAACAGTACTTATTATTACATAAGGCGCTTCGGCCACTCCTGACCAAGTAAAGAACGAACACAGGACATACTGTTGCTTTACTTTCTGCGTTCTTTTCTACACTACAAAAGAGTAGTATCTTACAAAGTCTTCACAAATTTAATCTAAATTTTTAATACCTACCTTCCACACTCTTTACTATCCAAATCCATAGCACAAAAAAATAAATAACTTTCCACGCTCTCTACTATCCAAATCCATAGCACCAAAAATAAATAACAGAAATAGCCATCTCGACGTTTATAATCAGTCACCTCGCATGTTTATAATTTAGAAGCAGCCAACCCGCCGCTTATAAACAGCCAACCCGCATGTTTATAATTTAGAAGCAGCCAACTCGCCGCCTATAAACAGCCAACTCGCATGTTTATAATCTAAAGACAGCCACCTTTATAATCTAGTTCAGTCAATTCGCCGCTAGACCATAAATGCGCAGTCACCACTCATTAAATTGCACCTATTTATAACGTCTCGTCTTGATGGCCACCTCGCCACTTACTCAACTCAATCATTTTTACAACATAAAAATAGTCACATTCCAACAGAAACTTAATAGCTGTTATATCGTTAAGATATCATGCACAAAGCTCATGTAGTCATCATTATGTTCACGACGTACTTCAAACTCCCATAAATTGTCTTTTAGCTACGCCTACCGCGCTTATCAACAACTATAAACAATCTCAAATCATCGTAACAAAGCCCAATAAAATCGTTTAGTGAATACCTACCCCGCTTAGCAACAACAATAAACAATCTCAAATCATCATAACAATAATCTCTATTCAGTCTTGCCGCCGGGATCATATCATCATAGTTTTACTTCCTTCCTACCCGCCAATATCCTAACAAAAAGGCACAACGCTCCGCTCGCCGACCGAACACAGTCACTATTATTACACTTGCCTCCATTTGATAACCGTCTACATACATCACCAATCATGACAAAACGCAAACTTAGCCCATTACTTCAATTCTAACTTTTAATTGTTTAACTCGAATAACTCTCAGTTATGAAAATGTTCATACTTCAATTAATCTCAATTACCTAGATCATAATTATAACGAACAAAAACACTTTACTTTTCGGTAATAAAATCAAAATAAAATGGTTACGACTCACCGTTACTACAAGTAACCTCTTAGACTGACCACACATCACGATCAGAACATTTCAGTACTGCAGTCACATTTAGCGCTGCATTGCCACCCTTGCTGCCGGTGCTGCGCCATCGTCACTAGCGCCACAGTGCCAGCGTTGCTGGTTGCCGTGCTCAGCTACGCCACTGGTACCGCTGCTGCTTGCTACCCGGCGCGCTCTAGGAGCACACGGGCACTAGTTTGTAAAGCGACCAGTCGAATACACCTGAAGCATAAAATCATAGCCGCGTTTGGTCGTTGTCTGACATGTAAATTCACAATAAAAAACAATGAAACGATCACATGACCTGCTTTTAATCCTTGAAACGTTGCGACATCCTGGATTACCATACAAAAATAGCAAAACACGTCGCTAGTGGCAATATCGTTCTTTCTCTATTTTAGTGGAGCCGTCAACTTCCATAAGCCGTCACGTCGCTAACACACCATCATTGCAGTTTACATTGTATTGGTTCACAAAACTTGATTTGAAGATATTTCATTGGTAAAACAAAGATAAGTTCTTGAAACATGCTAACCGAGTTTCATAATATTCAGCATTGGAGTTGCCCATAATCTCATTTATCGCAATGTAGATTCGGATTTCCAATTTTTAACCAATTTTTCAACATCATACATAGAGGTCATTGACATCATACTTTGTTGTGATATTTCGTCACTCTCATCTCACTATTTATCATCTTTGTGGGCAATAGGTTGTTATCCCACTTCTGATGTCGAAGTAGATCTATGGGTTTCTCAAGTATTTCTTGCCGATATCAGTTATTCTTGAGTGTGGGTATATTTTTCTAAAATAAACTCGCAGGCGTTTTCTCTAATCCTATTTTATTACAATTTCACAATTAAAGTTGACTGATAACTACAGCACGATCAGGATGAATGAAGACTGATTAGAGAAACGCAGTGAGTTCTGAGGCCTTTCACGATTCTTCACGAATGAATCACAACACAACTCGCAATAAGAATAATCTCCATGTCTACGCCATTTTCCAGTATTATAACCTCCATTTTTTCTACACCGAGCTCACAGAATCGCTATACGAGGAAGACGACCCATCCACAGACCACACTCCAACGTTATGTTAATAAAACTGACGTAACGCTTGACATTTCTCCAACCAGACAGTCACCCATTACCATAATCAAAGGAGTTTAGCAACATAAAGTTTAGTCGTATCCAGCCTGCGCCGATTCTGTTCCGAATTGTCACCAGCATTACGCTCTCGCTCCGACAAGTATATTAATTCTTTAAGTTTGAGGCGGGCGCTAACAGCTGCGACACAGTCTTTGACTAATGTGGTTAATAACGTCAATCTGATTTTGTTAAAAAAAAATAAACACAAATAAATAATTTTTGAATTTTTTCTGAATTTTTGAATTATATAAAGTTGACGTAGTCTTAATAATGGAAACTTTCTACGATATTTAAGTGGATGTAAAAATAAGAGTGAAATAAGATTTGGCAACTTCCTCATCCCTATTATCTAAAGTACTACGCCCGCCGGCCGCTTGAAGTTCATCTTGAAACGGTCGCAAAAATGTACTCGAGCAGACTGTCAATAAATTTCGTGATCGAAATTAATTCAAATGATTTAAGATGTAATTATGGATTTTAAGATATCTTTTCTTTGGGGATTTTTTGTAGATAAATTTAAAAGCTTCACATTTCCTTTTCATTACATTTAATTTTCTTGAAACTACGTATACAGGGACGTAAATTTTTTAAAGAAAGGATGAATCAAATTCAACAGCCAGCATTGTAAATGCAAAAAATTGAGTCGCGTGCAAAGCTTTCATTATACACTAGTTATTGTACTTCAATAATTAAGAGACTTTATCTTTAAAATACAACAGATATTTAAACACTCCACTCGGCTCATGAAAACAAACCGTTAAAAATCTTTTACTTATTAAACCTTTTTCTTCATCCCATCCCGTTTCCGAAAAACTTTTCAATGTCGCTCAAGAAAGTTATTATCGGTTCTATAATGAAAACACTTTTAATGGGACTTATAAGCAATGTCTATTGAATTAGCACCTTAATCGAGTTGTTAACTTTTTTGGCTGTTTCTCCTAAAATATTTTAGCTTTTTTTTCTTAATAGTAAACGAGTGCCCATTTTAGAAATCATAAATTTATTATCTGTAGATACTTATATGAAAAATAATTTCTATTATAATCCCCGCAAATTCCTGATGCGCTTGAACCTTGTCACATTAACATCCACGTTGACGTCATCCGCACCTAAAAATTACGTGTAGCAAAAAAATTCTAATGGGTAATTTAATATATTATTTATTGAATAATTATTTTTAATAAGATAGGGTCTAGGTATATCAAAGAAATACTACTTATCGATTTTCCTTTTGAGGTTAAAAAATGGCCGCCAGGCGCATTAGCAATTTGCGGGGATAGTACAAGAATTACCTGATTAGTGTATGAAGAGACAGAATTAATTCAATAAGAAAGTAACCAAATTAAAATATTTTAAATTTATTTTAATTATTTCAGTAAAAAAATCTTTTATAAAAACACATTTTTAAAATGGACTAAAAATTATGAAAATCGGACTGAAAACATTAAAACGGACTAGTAAAAACAAATTAAAAAGTATAAAATAAATAGGGATGTTGACTATTTTTTTATTTTATGTTACATAAATTACCTCTCAAAAAAAGAAACATTGGTAAAAGAATTAATTCGCTAGCATGAAAACTGCCCGAGATATCACAGTGTGAAATGCCCACAAATGGACTCGATCAAAAACGCTCCATACTAATGGCTTGCACGTTATGACGTCACGCCGTGCTAGTTTGTATGCAACGCATAGGAAATTTGTTCAGCAGCTATATTAAATATTGTGTTTATCAAAATGGTTTCTTCGACAAATTTGCTATACATTTTACGGACTAATTAAAGGTATCATTTATTTTAATAAATTTTATACTTTTTAAATGGACTTGTCCACCCAACTTTGAAGGGTCATAAAACAAATAATATGCAATATATAAAACCAAGAGGTATACAAGCTACTCTAAAAGTTTAATATGTTTACGATTTTTATTAGTATTTCGTTATTTTATTCATTAGTCAACATCCCTATTCTTCTGTAAATATTTATAACCCTACAGACATTTTAAACCTAAAAGCGTGGGGCGCATTTTGTAAAATTTATTATCCATATATTATCTTTAGCATGCGCCCCACGTTTTCGGTTTAAAATGTCTGTAGGTATAGGGTTATAAAAAATAAAGTAACATTAACATTGAGTTTTGTCATTTCAAAGAATCTTTGCAATGATTCCTACGCCCTACACCCTACTTTACTTGGCCTATCTTGTAGGTAATTTTACGTACCCTTAGTTACAATACTTTTAGCGACCACTTACGCCTGTAGCACACCTCCGCCGCGAAACCGCTATAGTTCCGCCATAGTTTCGCTATGAGTTGTCTTCTCTATCGACGACGATGCGTTTATCAACGGCTCAACGGTCGGAGCAGATGGGGTGAAGTCGCGCGTGAAAAATTTAGCACAGACTGTTCGCACTTGTTTCGCTTATCGAACTTATGGCGGAACCTACTGTACTGTTCCGCGGGCGGAGGTGTGCTACAGGAGCGAGCGTGATAAAAAGAAGAATGAAACTCATAAAATATTGATACATTACAGAATACAGAAAACACGTATAAAGGGAAGAGATACGCCCATTACTTTTTTAGACATACTTAAAAATTAACCGTGTGCATGTATAATACGGTTATTAAACAGTTGAGTGCAGAAGTGTACTCACAATCGGACCGCTCCGTAAACAAAATTGAAATTCTCGACATGTCTGTGTTTAACAAATAAACAAATCCCCAATTTCATTACTTGTATTCCAAAAATACAGCGAACTGAAGGCTCATCGCAATATACATAATTAATTAAGTTTCGTAGAAGCGAAAACATACAATTTAACAGGATTTGAGTAATTATGATGAACGTAAAAACTTAGTTCAACTTAAATAAATTTTTCACATTGCAAAAAACTAACTAATAATAATAAAGATACTAAAAGAAAGGATAATACTATTTATTTCTCATTCCAATATTGAGTTAGTGGTGGTACTAAAATTTATTCTTGAAGGGAAAGAATAGGTTCATCGAATATAAGCTAATCGAATCTAAGCAAGCGTGATTCTAATCGCTCAATTTCCCTTTAGTGAATAAAAACCCGGTTACTGATTTAGACAGTTAATTTATTATGTAACACGGTAATATAGTTGTACTTCGTTGACTAAGCTACTAGCAATGGTATATACGGGTGGACGACTGATAGATTAGATTGAATGACACCGATAGATTTCTTTTTCATTTTTCGTTTCATCAGGCCTATTATAAGGCTAATCTCTAAAAACAGAGTATAAAGACTGGAAGTTGGTTCTTACAAAATTTTGTGGAACCTTCCTATTCAGTTTTAAATTGCTCATTAACTGCTGCCTCTTACTCGCAAAACGGGCACAATCCATCAAAATGTGTTGCAAATCATCAATATTTCTACATTGGTCACAGACAGTAAGGACAATCAGCTTTCCTCATCATAAGCATGAAGCTAAAAACTCTAAATAAATATTACAGTGTGCAACTCGTTCAGAATATAATAGAAAATATTCAGGCATACAGAACAAATAAAAACAATACCCCCCCCCCCCCCCCGCCCTCTCTTCCTCTTATCAGGTTTTTTAATTGAGTAACTATGTTACGTGAAGGGCATTCGTGATCTAAGGTCTTGTTTAGGGGGTAACATGGAGCAACTTGGCTGGCAATTGTAATGTAAATACCCCATTAGGCGGCGGCGGGGATTCGATGGTTGTCAGATGAACAAAAAAGGGATTTACGTTCCTATATCAATTTGAGGTAATTCTTTCTTATCCCAAACAAATCCGTTATGCCTTTTTAGCTGTGATGTGTATTATTTCTTTAAATATTATAACTATGATTTACATAGCATGCAAGACAATCTACTTACTATTGTGCGGAGTGCGTGTCAGGTCGGCGAGCGGTTATGTGGCGTGGGGAGTGATGTCATGGGGCACTAGGTCATGTTCGCTGGAACCCTCTGCCGCCCTGCAATCAATGTATCACTGGTTAGGTTAATAACCACCCTACACGCAGCAGGTGGAGGATTAAATAATGCACAGGATTTATTACTCTAGACATTTAAATGACATGTGATGAGACTGCTCAGCTGATTTAATTATGAAACATTACTCTTGACTCGGAAATAGTTCTTCATTTACATTCGTTTCATTATACAATTGTTTTTCCAATCGTTGGTGATGATGAATTTTAGGTTATGCTTGGTAACATTTCTGACCATATTCCACGGACGTCCCCACTGGCGATAGTTAGAATGTTTTTTTTTCTCATTTTACACTAGTGGTGACATAGCCAGTAGTTGCAACTGGGAAACTATTCGAAACGTCACCACTTGTGACAGTCGAGATTATTTTTCCCATTTATCCTCAGTGTTGACAAAGCCAGTGGTCACAACTCAACTGAGAACAGAGGACGCACAATGCAATAGAAAAAAACCGGTCAAGCAAGAGCGAGTCGAACTCGCGCACCGAGGGTTTCCGTACCATCATAATAAATACACTGCAGAGCCTGCTGTAGAATAATAATAGTAGTTTATGATACTGATGCATAATGAGGGGTATTAAAACATTTTAAACATACAATTTCTAAAAAAGTGTATATTGAGACATCATTTTATTTTTCCTGTAATCTTTACATAAACTATCACATAGAATTATTTCAGATTTTTCTCTTTGCAAACTTCGTAGATAACGGTATTTGTTTTTACATTTTTCATCATAAGTCGAAAACTATGCGGCCTAAAAAAAAAGAAAAAAATGTTTTAAAATGTGCAAACAGCGTTCTTTCATATAATACCCCACAATCCCTAGTCGCCCCACTTAAAATTTTTAAGACCCCTTTTCAGACCCTGTTGTAAAAAAAAATATTTGTTTTTTATTTCTTTCTAATTTGCAAAATAGTTGGACAAACGTCATCTTTAACTATTCCAAATTTCAAGTTGATACCATTAGTAGTTCTCGAGATATCCAGCTGTGACAGACAGACTGAATCACACCATAAGGGTTCCTTTTTACCATTTTGGTACGGAACCCTAAAAACAAGTGGGCATCGTGGCGTACATGGCAGACCACGATTACCTCCTAAATAATATATGCTTGGACAATTACACACAGCGCCATCTAGCCCCAAACTAAGCAAAGCTTGTAATATGGGTGCTAGACAACTGATATTCTACTTATATACTTTTTAAATATATACTTATTATACATAGTAACACCCAGACCCGTCACAGAAATTAAAATTCATCATTTCAATTTCTGCCCGGCCGGGATTCGAACCCGGGACCTCTTGCGTGGTAGGCGGCATGTTGACCACCACTCAGGTCGTCTCTCATGACTTCTTACTATTGCTTCACGGATGAAAAAGTCTATCGAGAGTCTGGCGGATAATAGACCTAAGTCTGCTTACGCCTGTAGCATACCTCTGCCGCGAAACACTGCAGTAATAGGTTCCAGTTCCACCATGAGTTCGACAAGCAAAATTTTTCACTCGCGATTCCGCTCGGCTCCGACCGTTGATACACGCGAAAGTAATGACGCGAAAATGCTACTAGATGTGATCCTCATTATATCGTCGTCGATAGAAGACAATTCATAGCGGAACCATGGCGTAACTACCGCAGTATCGCTGGAGGCGTGCTACAGGCGTAAGAGCCTTAAAATTCGATCATTTTTTTTTATTTCCGCCTTTCGTTTCTGCGCAATCAAGAAATTCAGTATATTTACAGTGTATAGAATTTATAATAATAATAATTTATAATCAAATGAATCTTATCACAAATATTTCAAGTACCTATAAGCATTTATGTACCTAATATGTAGCTTTTTTTATGGTAGTAAACTTTTGAAATTACATGACACTGACTTTTTAGGGTTCCGTAGTCAAGTCAACATTTGTAACCCTTATAGTTTCGCCATGTCCGTCTGTCTGTCCGTCCGTCTGTCCGCGGCTTAGCTCAGAGGCCCTTAGTACTAGAAAGCTGTAATTTAGTATGAATGTTTAATATACACATTTACTTACGCCAAAAAAGTGGTAAAATAAAATCTCGAAAAATATTTTTTTAGTGTAAGTACCTCCCCTATACATGTTAAGTGGATATGTTTTTTTCCATCAATCTCATAGTATGAAGTTTTGTTAGATAGGTATTTCAATAATATTGTAGATTTGTGAAAACCATTTTTTGATTCAGGGATCAATTTGCGAGCAGAATTTGTCAGAAATCAACCTTAATCATACTATTATTCAATTTTAATGCTTAATTTTAATAATATTTCTTATTTATTGACAAAAATAAGAAATACATAGTCATGTCTATATAAATCACGTCAAGGTACATAACATGACAGCCTAAAGCCTTATTATTATTATTATATATAAATTGAGCTGGATATTCCAAATAGAAACAGTTTATTTTCAACATTTACCCAACTTTCAAAGACTATTCTTTCAATCTACCTCAAGGGAAACGGGTCGGGTACAAATGATATAATGATACATCAGACTTGACTAGTCTTTATGCCTTCGTAACAAAGGCTGTTTTCCAAGTTTAACTGTTTAACTTGATGTGTTGCCGTATGTACAAGGACTCCTTACATCAATGGCCGCCATTCAAGGGCCCTTGTTTGTTTGCAAAAAATACGCCCTTGTACGCTTTGACTCATTATGGCGGGTACGCCATCATTGACCTAATTATTTTTACCTAAAATTGTCAAAATGTAAAATGAAGTACCTACCTACCTATCATTTTTCCTGTTCCAATGGTGAAATTTGGTTTTAAAACCTGTTAATGGAAACTTTTCATTTGTAACACTAAAATAGTCATTTGTAACAATAACTAAATAGAATGGAATAGTCAATAGATACAACGGTAATAATATTTTTTGCTGCGCATAAAAAGGTCATGCCAGAATACCAGCCTTGCTGTGACACTTATGTGCCATGGCAACACAAGCTGAGGTAGATCCTATAGTTAGCCCTAACCTGTTTTTTGTGAACTGTATTACTTATTTAACACGTTGGGCGACACCTAACTATCCAAATGAAAGGTCCCAAAAAATGTAAAATGTCTAAAAACTTTTTGCAAAAATTTTTTGCTCTATGTAATTATTGTAACGTGTGGTCTTTGTGTTAATAATATATATATATATATATATAATATATATCTCTCTCTCATTTAAAATTTGACTAATAAATTAACCAATAACTATGACCAAGAAAAACGTAAAGTAACAAAAATATTTTTTCCAACGGACTAGGGTAAAAACACGAGCTTAAACACGAGCTTACCTAGGGGTACCTACATTAAGTGCTCTGATAAAGTCCTTTCTACTTCACGGACTAGCTTATTCGCGTTTAACCATTTTCTTTGAAAGCCTAAAACGTTTCATTTGATCTAAGGCAGCTTTTTAGGAAAATACATAACGATGTAATAGAATAACAAGTTTGATACCCAAAACAGAAAATTTTCTTTGAAGTTAATTTTGACGAGTTATTGTTAGCGCTTTGTGGGTGGGTTACAGGTGGTTTCACCCGTAGCTAATACTTTAATTAAATACATTATGTATATTATTATTTGTTACCGCTACAGTACGGAATACGTAAATGTGCAAATTGACTAGGTAATCTGCAAATTACCAGGTACGTTCCGTTAAAGTGCGAAATTTTTCTTGAAATAGCAGATTTCCACATTTAACCGAGTTAATCTACCTACACCGTTAAAATGCCGATATAGATAGATGCATCATTTATTAACACACATATAACATAATTTATTGTAATCATTAAAAATACAAATAAGAAACATAAACTTATAACTTTATGTATATGTGTGCAGCAGCAGCAGGGCCATGGCTCGGCGTAGTTTTTGCTGTAAGCCAAAAACACCGATTTTTAACAATCAGAAAAAATCTGCACTATAACTGATTTACGCACATTAACGGTAACATATACATATTATATTATATTTTTATATAAAATTTTGTTACTCTTGAAACATTTTACCCCCAATCAATGTACACACGACGGCATATCTTACCATACGTTGACCTTGATACCGTCTTTATGCTTTACGTAATGAAAGCCGTTTTCGCAGCTGAACTGTTTAACTTGATGTTATGTATATCGTCTGAACATACCAATTTCAAAGATTCCTTGATAAGCGGAACATCATCCTACAACTTGTCTATGTTTAGTAAGTTAGAAAGAGACGATTAATAAACATGAACTTACAAAATTGTAAAGGAACAATAAAATATACAGACCAATTCAAATCGGTAACTACTGGTTTACCAAGGTCTTTTGTTTCAAGTTGCATGTTCTTTCCATCCATACTATATGCTGCCTTGATGGCTCTCATAAAATGGCAAAGAAACAAAACTGTATTGTTATAAAAGCTTTTCTCTGTACTAGTGACAATATAAACACATTCTTGTGTCAATAACAGGATCGTTATAAGACTACTGGCTGTCTATATAGCCTATTTTCCTTGAGAGTATTGGATACAGCCCAAGCACTTTATTTCCACGATGGTTGGCTAGATAGGTAAGTACATAAATAGTTGTAGACATATTTGACACTGCATGTTTATTATAACGAATTATTTTTAAGCAACTACTAATGTCAAATAATAATTATTTTGCAAGATTGTATTTAAATAGAAATCACATGAAAATTATTGAATCGTTTCACGTATGTTTACACGACTGTCTAAAAGAAGGAGTCTTGTTTACACGACTGTCTAAAAGAAGGAGTCTTGTTTACACGACTGTCTAAAAGCAGTCAGTGTGTTCAGGTTTCATGTATGTTTGCGAGTTTATATACTGGATCCTATGTAAATCCCTTTAAAAATTTGGACACAGATACAAATTATTGGGTATCTTTTGAATCCTTACACCATGCCGAGTGATAATGGTTTTTTTTTTTTAAAACAAAATGGCGCCTGGCCATTAAATGTTTTTTGTGGTATTTTTGTCTTTAAATTTTACAATATTGGTATCAAATGAAAAGCCTTGATAAGCACATCCAAAAACCAAAATTCCTCACTATAATAATTAAAAAAATGTTAAAATTAAACACGACTGCCCTCCAAATAAAGAACTAAAATGCAGGAAAAAAAATTGCAGTCGGCGGACCGCTTGTGTTACTTAAAGGGTTCGCGACTGCAATTACACTATTTTTATTTTATTTTAGTTCGTTTTGGCGGGCAGTCCTCCGTGCTTCAGAAGGCACGTTAAGCCGTTGGTCCCGGCTGCATTTGCAGTCGTTAACACCCACCAATCCGCATTAAGCACGCGTGGTGGGTTATGGCCCATCCTCCTTACCACCCATAAGGAAGGCCTGTGCCCCAGCAGTGGGGACATCAAAATTGGTGATGAACTGGATGGACTGGGCAGGGCAGTCGTGTTTTTATTTTTTTAATTAATTATTTTTGAACTTTATAACACAGCATGAGCAATGTGGTACTGCCACGGAACAGTTGATAAAATAGTTTCTATAAATGATGAAATTGGAAAACAAACTTTATATAAACTATCGCGCTGTGGGAACATAACACCCCCGCATTGAGTACGCAAATAAACAATAATAACAACCTACGGGTTAACTTTGCATAGGAAATGCTAATGATTTTGGTTATTTTTGTCAAATATCAATATTACGCTTTATCTCGGATAACCTTGATCGAAGTTTATCTCTTACAAATTTATCTATGCCTACCAGAGGTCAAAATATAGATATTACTTATTTATAATAAAGTTGTTTCGTAAGCAGTTCTTTATCTCTCGTTGTTGTGTAGGTACAACAAAATTCATATCGATTATTCAGCCAAACCGTCTCTGACCCCCTTAAATTAAATATTGATACTGTCATCTTCTATTCAAAAGTTTGTGACACTCGTCGCAACTGTCAATCTGTAGTGATTATAACTAGGAATTTTCAACAAGGTTATTAACTGTTCGAAAACATTATTACAAACATGCTCATTGTTACTATAGTATTGCTTTCTCTGTGATGCTCATTATAACTTATAAATCGTAAATAATGATTTCAGCTTTGGAAAGTTTTTAATTGTCTCTCATGAAACAACCGAAAAATAAAGTGCGAAGCTTTTCATTTCATAGCGTCCATGAGAAAAATCGATTCACGGTGAGCTAAATAATAAATAATAGCGCCTGAAAAATTGGACTGAGTCTTTTCACGAAAATCGGTAAAGTGCTATTTATTCTGCTATTTCAGTTTCAGAAACAGTGTACACGGTCTAGTGAAGAAATAAAGTAATATAATAATTTACATTATATAGTAGTGCTAGTAAGAAATTTAGAGTTCAATAACGGATAGTCTGTTTTCTAACACGTGGACGCAGTGAGCACTTTCGTAGAGAGCAATCGACTGTAGTGTAATAGCGGCCTAGACCCCCTTCAATAGATATCTACCTAAGTAGTGTACTATGAGTGGAGTTTTAGCAATCATGTTGTGATTTAATGAATTTTTAGAATTTAAGTTGGCCACAACTATACCAAATTCAATTAAAAGAAGAACTTTAGAACCGAATGTACTTTAGAGAACCTCCTACATAATCATTACGATGAAATCGTAAAATTTGGTACCTATATTCATTGTTACTGTGGTAGACACTAGCTTCATTCATTTGTTGCTAATGTCGAGCAAGCTCCTACTTTACATACAAGCTTATATCTTAAAATATTTCAAAATCAGAACGTGTTATTTCGGTCGAGGTTTCCTCCCGACGCGATCGAGAATATCGAGATCGTTGGAATCGAGTAAACGTCAAAACGATACTAATGGAAAGTATGAAAACCATGGAAACCGTTTTCAATGTACCTACCAAACAGTTTTTTAACATTTATTTGATCCTGATGTGAACTCGTGGTGGATCTTTTAATGATGCTTTTTTATACTTTCGGTGACTATAAGAAACGATTTCCGATTCTAATACTAGTAATCTTACCAAAACTAGGTTGTCACAACGGACACTAAAGACGCATTATGATGAGCCACGTACGTTAATAGGTAAAGTGGTTCCTTCATTATGTGAAACCACCACGGTATCATGAGAATGACCCATTATTAATAAATGTCATCATGACAAGTGACTTGCGGGAAAGCTGACATGAATCGGGGCTGGAGGTTACACGCAATCGATTAATTAACGAATGTGGTCGTCCAGCAGTAATAGTCGTAACGCACCGAAAATATGGCTGCCGCAAGGGAGTTTATTAAAAGGTGTTTCGTAACTATACACAGCTTAAAAATTTGCAACTAGTTTTTCTTAGGAATGATAAAAATAAAGTTCCGAAAACTGAGTGCTACTTAAAGAGTGAAATATGTAAATTTGTTAGGACAAACAAACATTATTATGTATCCACAAGTAAAAGATTTTTATCAACAATCACGTAATTTAAGGCATAATAACGGACTTGCAGCACCTTTCACTAAGTTACATTTAGTAAGTTCAGGAACTTACCACATGTCAATAAAGATATATAATAGAATACCAAAACAAATCCAAGATATACAAAGAGAAACTTGCTTTTATAGTAAACTAAAAGATTTTTTAATAGAAAAATGTTTTTATACATTAACAGAATTTTTTTATTAGTCTAAGTAGGCTCTCTTTGATCTCGTCTATAATGTTGTTTATCTATTCCAGATTTTTTTGTTTTGTTATTTAAAAGAAACATTAATGTAATGTGTAAGTAATTTTAATATTTTTAATTTAATCTTATTTTAAGTTGCAATACACTTACAGGGTCATGTTTATGGTACCATTTACTTTGTAAGGTCTCTGTAACCAACATGTTGCATTAAACTATGAATAAGACAGTTCCAGAAATCAAAGATTTTAATGGTGTAACTTGATGTAGTCGTAACGCACGCACACAATATAAATGGTGATTTCATGCAATCCCAGACTCGGTATTACTATTTTCAACTAGACGTAACGCACCCGGAAATATGGACACACGTATCGTTATCTCTTCAGCTTGTTGCTGAAATTGAGAGTTACCTTAAGAGGATTGTCAACCACGTGGTCTCCATACAAACGGCGATAACGTTTCCCACCCTCTAAACCTTAACCTACAGCAATGTATTTTTGGTATGTTTTTGAAATGCCTAAAAACTAGGGCTGTACGTTTTGATTTTTAAAATATTCATTGTAGATTTGAAAATATTGGCACTTCTGTGTTTTGTATGAAATCACTAAAATGCAAATATTTCGAAATCTATTATAGATATTTAAAAAAATCAAAACGTACAGCCCTAGTATTTAGACATTTCAAAAACATACCAAAAATTCATTGCTGTAGGTTAACATTTAGAGGGTGGGAAACGTCATCGCCGTTTGTATGGGGACCACGTGGTTGACAATTCTCTTAACAATCTGCCGTGTAAACAAGAATTTAATTCATTTAATTAAGCAACTTGACGTCCGTTTTGTGCAACGATTCTGCCTACTGCGCTCAGTGCTCATTACTAAAGGTTCAAATCCCTGTAAGGGCAAATGGTTGGGGGGATTAGCATAAGCATTTATCCCAGATTCATGCATTTATATTCGTTATTTATTATATTCATCACAGTACAAGCTACTCAGTTGGGGACTAAATGATTGATTGGTGAACGAGACTGTTTTTCGTTTAGCTTAGGTAATTTGACATTCAATAAGGTTGATGACAAACTGCGTAGACGAGTGACTGGAACAATTTGATATCGTTGTCGCTGATAATAAGGATTCAATTCCCAATAAGATCGAACGATTCTAGTATTCTCTGTTCGAGTGTTGATAGAACCGTCGTTGTGTCGGATCCCCATAAAACAAAACGAATTTTCGTTTTTTAATTCCATTGTAAAGTCATAATTTTATTATTGTATGAAGTTAGGCTGTAAGTAAAATGTTAAACTAATAATAGGTAACTTTTGATCCTTATTACTTACACACCCGCCGTTTCCAAGAAAAAGTTCACTGCGAATTCACTTTCAAACACAAGACGATCAAGCCTTCAGCAAAAATACCACCGAAAGCGTCCGCACTTAATTATGTAACACTTGTCCGAGGTACAATGCCAGTGTCACTTCCGCGGTCATAACCGGTGCCGCCAATCGGTGTTCCAATTGTTTTTGATTCTGTCGAGCACCGTGATGCTTCTGCGCAGATAGACGCGCGACTGGGCAGGCCCCTTTGTGCCCCATTATAGTTTGATGGGCCACCTCCGTTTAGGACGTGTCATTGTGAGTGTGATATCTTTTTGTGACGGATACCGGGTCTTGTGAATGGTTCGGTCACTTGTGTGTCGCTGAACTCATTTCCGTCAAGTGCAAAAATATTAAGTGGAAAGCTTGAAAGCAATGGGTTGATGAGTGAATCTCATTTTGAACGTCACTCGATAACGTCTCTCATGAGAATCATTGGGTTGAATAATAAACGCAATTATTTTCTATAATATAAACCCAGTATATATAGAGTATTTTTGTACAACACGAACAACCTCTCAGGAGTAGATTAGTAACATCATAATAAACAACAAGATTTGTTCTACGACTTTTCTGAAAACAAACAAAAAAATCGACTTACGAAAAATAGAATCTACCAGCTCCAGCGAGGTCGTTGTTATTTTGCAAATTAACCCTGTATTATTCTAGTACTTATTGCCTTTCAAAACTGTTCCCCTTACCAAAAACGGTTCCAGAATTTTAAGATCTAAACTATTTCTTTACAATTGACTATTTCTTAAATATTGTAAGAATCAGTACCAGAAGCCTTTTTATGTAATATACCTACTATTGATTCTAATTCCCTTTCTAAAGCTGGTTTAAACATATACCAGAAGCTTAGCTATCGTAGCCAAGTCAATATCTACTTAAGTTAGATCGCATCAGAAATCGCCTTCATTCCCATCACTAGTCGTGCAGAAACTTGTTGGGTTATACGTAGACGGGGCCTTCAGTCGGATCGGATAAATTTAGAGTCGCGAGGCATACCTATCGATCGCCGTGTTACGAGTTACGAGCGAAACCACGATACGGCGGAGGTCACACCGCTCCGTTCCCGAGCTCCAAGATTAGTGATTACGTACTCTTAGCTTTATAGCGAAGGGAGACAACAATTGACGATCGTTAAACAAAACAATCTCGTATCGTGCAAAAAAACCTACGTGATCACAGAAAATGTTTCACATTCAATGATTTTTGGAATTTAACCAAATAAAACAGTCTTAAAAATAAGAAAGATTTGCTACCAAAGGGAGTTAGAGAATACTCAGCGGCTATAAAGAGAAAGCGAATCGTACATAATAGATCCCGGGACGCTTATTATAGAGGCTACAAATCAATTGAATCCTCGTTTCATAATATCTATTTCACAAGAAAGGCCATCGTTTTATTTTCAGTAAAAACGTTCTTTAGAAAATTGTTTGTAAATTCGGGATCATATTTGCTGAGTCAGTGTCGCGGGCGTTGAAAATACTAAACTGCCTTGTTAACGTCTTGTTGTACGATGGTCGTGACTGAAATATAACATTATACGTAATTTTGCTGTGAATCAATTGACGTCACTACCCTCTAATGGAGTTTCATTCTATTGAACGTGTTCGAAGAATTGTTATTGAACTTTTCGAGTACTTACAACTTTCTTTGATGTAAGTAAATGAAAAGGTTGATGACATGGTATCTTTTCTTAGTAACAATAATTAGAAAGCTGTGGGAGGTTCGAAAATAAATATCGATACCTTTTTGCTGTCTGGTAAAATTTTTACACGAGCAGTTTGCCTTTGTTCGCGATATTCGCGCTATAAAATGAGCTACAGAAAAAATATTGTTAAAAGAATACGTACACATTCCTCGAGGGATATTGGATATTGGTATAAATGAACTTTAACCTAATTAAAATAATAAAAATGTGAGTTTAATTCCTTTTGGGAATATAATACCCAGGATTGCAAAATAATAGTATGAAGCAATGTCTTTCAAACGATTATTATAACTGGAAACTGATATTTATATATTTTTTGTTTAGCAGACGATCCGCCTGATGCTTAGCGGTCAATATTTGGTATCCCAAGCGTTCACCTTGACCTTCTCCACCACCCCCTATTGGAGTAACTTACTCACCATGGGAACACAGCACCATGAATTAGTAGTTTTCTGTAAGTTGGAAGCTGATATTCCCTTGACAGACTCCAATAGCCTGTTACGTTTCAGATTGATTGATAATAAACAATAGCGAAGTCAATGGGGGAATATCACAAAATTTATCCCGCTTGGTGGCGCTACTGCTGCTGGAAACCTTTGTATGGGCATTTATAATGCCCCCGATTTTCCCGTTAATTTTAAATTATATCTAAAATTGGTTGATAGTTACAATAATTATTATAGACGCTAATTAAAGATCGAATTGAAGAAAAAGAAAACCAAAATGTGTTGGAAGAAAAATTGATATTTACGAAAATCGCTTCCGACATCCAAAAATTAGTACAAAACAACAAAATGACAGGTCTACATCTACACTAGCGCCAAGTTAGTGGTAGTGCACCGACTGGTGGACGTTTAGTGAATCAACAAAATTACCCTGCCATTGAAACTAACACGCACTGGCATTTCCAGATAAGATAGCTCATATTTTCAATGCATGCATGAAAAAGGCTTGATAAGTGACACTAGAGAAAGTCATAAATTAAGGGTTATGACTACAGAAGTTTATTCGCGGAATATTAGTCAGAAACGCAAGGTTTTGAAGAATTGGTGAAGCGCTTAAAAATGTAAAAGTAAGTAATTTTTAAGTAAGTTTTTCCATAGAATGAGACGATGATCCTGGGTTTTAATATTGAAGCTTGGAGGTTAGTTTGTGTTAGTCTTTAGATTTTCGTGAAAATATTACTTATGACAGTCTTGGCCTTACCATAAAACGCTGTACAAGTGTTTGACTTAGACACATTTTAAATGTGATGCTGTTAATTGTTTAAGAATATTTTTTGAAAGAGACATCATATTTAAACAGTGTCTTAAAATCTTTCGTGGTAAAGCAGTTTATGTTTGATCTCTTAGCTTGACATATTTTTTAACATACTGGGCGTTTTACAATCACATAATATTCCATAAGTAGGTACCTACCATTTTAAAACCTACACACCGTACCTCTATACCTCTACAAAAGTTACCGTCAGTGTTTTTTTAAAGGCCTCGTATAACCTTTATAGGCCAAGTTTGTTACTTTACGACCCATCATCATACATACACTCTTATACTGCATACAGTCATGAAAGTCTTGTTACTGTTATGGTATCATTACTTTTGTCCTATGTACTTAAGTGTCACTCAACACAGAATACGGGTTATTATTAGCCTTATTAGTAATATAATATTTCCTTCAGTCAGCGAAAATGCGTGTAGGTAGCTTGTTTTAAGACTATAAAATATGATATCATCGGTATGATAATTATGGAAATGGGGAAATTGGTAAAACGTAAAATAAAAATATAATAACATAGCCGTTCAGCAATTAATATGTACGAAATTGGATGAGATGAATATATTTCATAATAATTAACTAGAATTCTTCATATTTTTTAATATAGCGATAGCGCAATGGGATAGCGCATTCATCCTGCGATTGCCGCAGTTAAGCATCTATCACAAGCGTTGGTCCTGGGATGGGTGACCAGAATTTTATTACATATTTGAAGGTTTTCCATGCTTCAGAAAGTGGTTGAGGCGCTTCGAGAAAAAACAAATCGGTTGTTTTATATAAAGGTATCAATAGTCAAAGTTTCAGAATTTTCAATTGCGTGAAAAATTAATTAAAAGAAATACTTCGTCTCCGCGAAAGTACGGGAGCAACTAAACAGCAGAAGAGAGATTTTTCTTTAGTCACTACCTGGCACAACCACAAAATTAATTAAAAAAGTTGTGACACAATTTCGACATTAATTTCTGCATCGAAACTTTTTCTTAAATACATGTTGTGGTTGTGGCAGGTCTGGTGGTGGCGAAGGAATAATCTCCATTATGTTGTAACACTCCCGTTCTTTTGGATTTTTTTTTAAATTTATAAAATGTATTATTATTATTTTTAAAATTTCTGTTTTTTTAAATATTAATAAGGAAGCTATTATTCCTACTATAGGTACTATAGGTTGGAATAATAGCTCCCTTAACTAATTTCAGTCACCTGACAAATATCGGACTCATCGCTCACAAATGGAATAGTGAGACAGTGTACCAGCAGTTCAATTCAAACAGAAAACATCATAGTATGATGTATAACTTCTAAATTATTCAGTTCACTGAATGTCTACTCATAAGTATGTCTGTAGCATCTCCATTGTGTAAGTAAACCATAGAACTAATTTCGAATGAGTTACACCATCTTAACTTAACCTTAACTTTAACAGATGCAAACTATCTGAGCCAGTGGTCAAAAGTGGAACTAAGGTGTTATTACATAACGGGTGTAACAAGACACTCAACGAAGCCGAAGTCCAGGCATTCCGCCCATCATCAGGATCATTTTTGTCTATTAGACTATACCTGGGAAACCAATAGCTATGAAGTTATTGAAGGTCAAAGTCAAAAAAAAATCTTAATTTTTTTTATGAAATCTTATTTTATTCATTATTTCCTAATTTTTGTCAACAGAAACATTATCAAAATTTTATGTATTTCGTAACAAACAATGGCTTCAAAAAGTCTGAAAATGTATTTCATGAGCACGCACATAAACGTTGCCTTTCAACCCGGCTGCACGCAGCTGTGTAGCATTCACTCGCAGGCGCGGTCTGTTGTACGCGTTACATTGCGTGGTAATGTATGCAATGCTTTTTTAACACCAAAAATTAAAATCGTTTCCCAGCAATAATTTTGAACAGAAATGGTCCTGATGATGGGCAGAATACGTAGACTTCGGCGTCGGTGAGTGTCTTGTTACACCCGGTATTGTTACCTAGGTTACGCCATAGACGACAGCGACGCTGTCATCGAATCAGATAAGTTTGTATCTGTTCAATTCTGGAAAGACCTACTAACGCTACATGTTCCATTCCCGACGTGACTCTATTATCTTCTAATGATCGCAATGTATATAAATGTATAATATCCTTCCTTATCCTTAACAATATTAAACTCTAAAACTATGTATATAATCCTAGATATGTAAATACCTACCAAAAAGTTTTCCTGATCCCATCTAAATTATTCCGAAATCCTAATTATATGTCCTAATTCCGTTTCCCTAATTTTTACTCGACATTGGCAAATGTACAAATCGGCCAAAAAAAAAAGTTATGGTTAAGTCAAGATGGTGCAACTCAACCTGACTATTATGAAAATGGTTTGAACCTCAATGCAAGTAAGTATTGACAATTTCCGCTTTAAAATCATTTCATATTTTCCTGCAGAACAAGATTATTTGACAACCTAAACTTCAGACAGGAATAAACAATACAATTTTTACAGCACAACACTGAAGAATAGCGCCTCTCGCAATCTGCATATCGATTCCACCGTGGTGAACAGACATTTGTATAGTTATCACAAATTAAGCTTTCAACCAACAATAAATCAACATAAGAAAGTGTTGTGTTGTAGGGTTTTTTAACCGACTTCCAAAAAAGGAGGAGGTTCTATGTTCGTCTGTATATTTGTTTTTTTTTTTGTGTATGTCCACCGATTACTCGAAGACGGCTGGACCGATTGAAATGAATCAAACGTTATTACATTAGGTACACTCCCAAGTAGGTCCCATTTTTTAAAATTTGGAAATCGGTTCAGTACTTTTCAAGTAATTTTGAAAAAAGCACGAAAATAGTATGATTTTGTGTGAATTACCTCGATGATTGGTCGTATTACTTCTTTGTTTATGAACTGAATAAGATAATTATTTTTTTGTTGGAAGAGGGATATCTTAAGTGCAACTACACTCAAGTGTAAAAAACTTTTTAACCGACTTAAAAAAGGAGGTTCTCAGTTTGAGCCGTATTTAAGTATGTTTCTCCGCGATTATCTTACGTTTGGCTGAGCCGATTTTTCTACATAATAATATATATTATACCTTACCTACAAGGTACCTACACTAAAAATAAAAAAATAAAAAATTGTTTAAAAAAAACAAAAAACCGACTTCGAAAAACCTACCTCTAAAAATCAAGAAATAATATTCGTAATAATAAAAATACGTCTATTGAAGTCGGGTGGGGCTTTTAGAATAAAAAAAAGGAATTTGTACTCCAGCCCCACCCGACTTCAATAGACGTATTTTTATTATTACGAATATTATTTCTTGCTTTTTAGAGGTAGGTTTTTTTTTGAAGTCGGTTTTTTGTTTTATCTGAAGTATACATGAACTGCACAGAACTTTAATGTCAACATTTCCTGTTTTAGAACTCAGGGCACAGAATTACGTTTGGAATCTGAGCCAGGAAGCTTACATTAGCAGCTGCACCCACGGTCATGTTTTATGCAAAGGTCGGATGGTGGGAAGCATACATCCCAATCAGATTTAACAACAAATTCCAACTTTAAAGTAATGTAAGGATGGTTTATTTCTAGGCTGTAAGCAGCTAGTAGTAAATGTCTACTGTCTATTGTATGTAAGGCTTTTTAGAACAGTTGGTTATTTCGAATCATTGAAACGAAAAGTAAATTACAAAGAAGGTTTACAACGTAATGTCTTGACACAGTCTGATTCCAACCGGCATAGGGCCGAGATCAATGAAATTAGTTTTGTTATAAAGTATAAATTCACTTAAATAAAAACAATATCTAAAGTTATAAAATCTTTAATTTAAAAGTAAAGACCTACTAGAGGTTTTCTACAGTACCTACTTCTTACACGTAGATTATTCTCAACTCTGTTTTAGCAAAGTGATTGCTTTATTTCATAATACCCAAATCTAGATTTTATCTTAGGATACAATATAATTAGTTTTTATCTCAGTTTTTTTAATTCCCTTTCCCTTCTAGTGTATAATATAAATAGTGTTCAGATTTAGGATAAGCTTAAAACCAACCGACTATAAATAATTAATGACTATAAATTAGTTTTTCAGCCATTAATGCAAACATTATAAAGAAGAGATTTATTTATTACGTTAGTCCGATCTGAAAATAGGATCGCCACTGAGTTTAGTTCGTATTTTCGTAGCAAAGTAGTCAATCATATTGAAATAAAGCTTTATATTTATATTATTTATGTGTATTAGAAATTATTAAATTGAAAAACGTAACCCTACTAAGTAGTCGGAAAAGAGCGAACGAAATGGAAGAAATGTGCCTTTCCACAAATGTTATTTTATTTTATTTTTTATTTTTATGTTTAGGTACACCAACAGCAAAGCATACAAGAGTAGGTGAAAACAAAACAAATACAAAAATAAAACATTGGAGAAGTGTGCTTGCCAATAACAGGTATACACAAATGCGTCTACAGCTAAACTTAGAACCATCTAATTAGAATATTTGGAAAAAGATAAAATGCAAACAAAAAGTGACATATATATATATATATAAAATATTATATTATATTATATATTATTGCTAATACACTAAAAATTCTGAAATTTTGAAATAGTTAAAATTCCACGAGTGGTCGTAGCACGATACGAGCAAGAGTGTGAGTTCAACTAGCCGTGCTAATTGCCTCCATCCCACGTCCAGGAAGCATCCGCGCACTTTTAACGATGTCGGATGTAGAATTTCACAAATTCAAAGTTGTTTTTTGCGGACGTAAGTACAGTACAGTTATTTTATCTCACGAATGCGGTTCGGCTATGAATGTTGTTAGGCGGGCACATGCACATTCACGCGTCTGCACCAATGATATTTTAATATCATTGGTCTGCACGCTCTCGTATTACGCACACTAAAATAATGTTCAGTTGAAACGTTTTTGCTTATCTGGATTACGTATTCAATAAAAAAGCTTATAAAAGCTTCAAGGAAAAAAAAACATTTTGAAGCACAATCAATGTTTTTCAAAATGTTTTTTTTCTTTATTTGAAAAAATACACTCAAAGGAAATTAAAGATATAAGAAAAGATTCTGAAACCAGTAAGCGCTCTATTTACGATTCATTGAGTGCCAATTGCTATGGCTACCTTATTCTTGTATTATTTCCGCTCGAAATGGCTCCTCAAGGTACCTCGAGCATTGCTTTTATATTTGCTTCGGGAAAAGTGACCTCTACCGGTATTCTCAGAAGTGTCAGTAATTCACGTGGAGATTGTTCGGGCGTATAAATTATGTATGTCAGATTTTAATCGACGTTGGAAAAAATATCATATTTTTAATGGCAATTAATATACCTCATCAAACATAAGCTTTTTTAATTACTCGACCTCAACTTCTTAATAAACGGCTTGCTCTGTGGAGTGTGGACCGTTGAGGTTTTCCATATTTCTGTGGAAGTACGAAGAGGCTCAGGTTTCTGTTGTCAACTTCTGATTGAATTTCTAACTCTCTCGTTTAAATGAATACGTCCGCACTATAGCTGAGATTAAATTCGTAGCTCTCAATAGGCTTCCCTTCAACGTAAACAACTTTGAATTATTCCACTTTGCCTCACCAAGTGTCCTGAATATAAGTATCAATAAAAAGTGAAAATATAGAAGTAACATTCTCCATCGCCTGTACAACATCTGTTTTAAAGCGAATCTGTCGTAAAGGTCCCAGTGGGGACGCTTGGTGGGGCAAAGTGGAATAATCCAACAACTTTGAAATAGACGGTAGTTGGAACCACTTCTGCGGTTGCCAATGCCAACTATTCTCGGTAACGTGGACCGTCCGGGCCCGCTCACACGGAGTTGCTCGCTAATTACTGCCTTCCTCGGGCTTCTGTGAAATTTCCGCGCGACAAAGCGCAAATTCGTTAGGAAAAATAACTTACCACCGGGAATATTAATGAGAGATCCTCCGTATTCTGAAATCGCAAGGTTATTAAAACAGTCATATAGTAATTAGTTAACGATGACTAACTTCACTTAACGTAAAGTTATCATAGGTAAACTTTCATAATTTTGAGGATTAATAAATCTATGCTCCAGTTTTGGTTCTAAATTGAAACTTCGGCAGTTTTTAATTAGCCAAGGAGCAGCTGCTGGGAAACACGTAGGTAGGTAACTTATTTATCTTGCTATTGCGCAGAAGTCATGTTTGTCTTTCCACACTTGCAGTGTCTACTTGCCAGTAATAATACCTCTGTTATTCCCAGTGGCTTTTATTTGTACTTTGGTGATAAATTTCTTACTTGTTACCTATGTTTATAGTGTTCATGTACATGTGGATTGTGGACCCTTTAGATTTACTCCCTTTTGCCACTGAAGTTATAAAATTCTCATTATGTGGTTACTTGTAAGTACTTAGTAGGTTTGCATAATATATCAATTTCATTTTATAATGTCATAGTCTCGTAAATACACAGTTTGGAAAATATCTCACTAACTCACGTTTGCCTATATGTGATTTTCAAAATAAGTAACGATAAATGTAACATAAATATATAAAAAGAATATTGACAGAAGTTCGTTATTTTGTATTCCCATATCGAAATAGAAATCCGTTTCGTAAGAAAGTGGTGATATTAAAAAATGTTTAAAAAAAACAAAAAACCGACTTCAAAAAACCTACCTCTAAAAAGCAAGAAATAATATTCGTAATAATAAAAATACGTCTATTGAAGTCGGGTGGGGCTGGAGTACAGAATCCTTTTTTTTTTATTCTAAAAGCCCCACCCGACTTCAATAGACGTATTTTTATTATTACGAATATTATTTCTTGCTTTTTAGAGGTAGGTTTTTTGAAGTCGGTTTTTTGTTTTTTTTAAACAATTTTTTATTTTTTTATTTTTAGTGTAGGTACCTTGTAGGTAAGGTATATTATATATGTAGAAAAATCGTCTCAGCCAAACGTAAGATAATCGCGGAGAAACATACTTAAATACGGGTCAAACTGAGAACCTCCTTTTTTAAGTCGGTTAAAAAACTACACTTAAGATATCCCTCTTCCAACAAAAAAATAATTATCTTATTCAGTTCATAAACAAAGAAGTAATACGACCGACATCATCGAGGTAATTCACACAAAGTCATACTATTTTCGTGCTTTTTTCAAATTCCAAATTTTAAAAAATGGGACCAACTTGGGAGTGTACCTAATATAATAACGTTTGAATCATTTCAATCGGTCCAGCCGTCTTCGAGTAATCGGTGAACATACACAAAAAAAAAAAAATACAGACGAACATAGAACCTCCTCCTTTTTTGGAAGTCGGTTAAAAATAGAGATATCGCAAATGCTACTGACAAAAAAAACAAAAAAACCGACTTCAAAAAAAACCTGCCTCTAAAAAGCAAGAAATAATATACAAATCATTAGATACGCATTATCATTGTTATAATAAAATACGTCAATTAAAGTCGGGTGGGGCTGGAGTACATCTTCCTTTTTTTATTCTAAAAGCCCCACCCGACTTCAATTGACGTATTTTATTATAACAATGATAATGCGTATCTAATGATTTGTATATTATTTCTTGCTTTTTAGAGGCAGGTTTTTTTTGAAGTCGGTTTTTTTTGTTTTTTAAACAATTTTTTTATTTTTTTATTTTTTTATTTTTAGTGTAAGTACCTTCTGTATTAGGTAGTGTAGGTATATTATTTAGGTAGAAAAATCGGCTCAGCCAAACGTGAGATAATCGCGGAAAAACATACATACATACAAACTGAATACCTCCTTTTTTTGAAGTCGGTTAAAAAGACTACACAAAGGTATCCCTTCCCCAACAAAAAAATCATCTAATTCAGTTCATAAATAACAAAATTGTCAAGTTAGTTGATTTAATATCATAGTATTTTCAGGATTACTTGTAAACTACTGAACCGATTTGAAAAAAAATTAAATGGGACCATCTCGCAAGAAAACTCAATCGAACAAAAAAGAATCATCTAAATCGGTCCATAAATGTCGAAGATACGCGCGAACAACGATAAAAAAAAAAAAAAAAAAAAAAAAAAAAAAAAAAAACATACAATCGAATTGAGAACCTCCTCCTTTTGATGAAGTCGGTTAAAAACAAAGCAAGCAGTACGCACATACGTACTTACAAGTTTTGCATAATATAATATGAGTCGAGAAAACAAAATATGTTTTATGTAAGCAATCCATAATGATATTTGTAGTATTGTGGTAGAAAAGTTGTTATTCTTCGAAATATTGTGTCTCTAAACTAAAGGCTTTGGACTCAACATTTAAATAAAATGTTTCTGTAAACTAGTTAGTATTTATTTATACTCTGAAATATTCTGTTGCGTTGCAGTTTCGTGTGTAGGGTGAATTTGAAAGCTCCTGTTTTATGCATGTACCTATTCTATGTAGTGTAAGTACCTATATATTGAATACATTAGTTTAAATTTAGTATTGTAGTTTACATTCTGATAAACATAAAAAAAACGAAAAACGATAGCAAAATGATAAGTTAACGAATTAAATATAATTAAAAGAAAAGAAATTAATAGGTACTGTTGTTGCCGAGCCGGCCTCCTTTTGATATAAACTTTATGGTTTTTTACTTATTTCTTTATATTTTTGAATTCTGTCCCTTAATGATACGGAGCAAGCTAATGGGCTGATGGAAATGAGTAAACGAAGCTTTGTTAACGTTTAAAATAATGTATTTATATTACAAACAGCACTGACACAATAGCAAAGACATGACACAGTGTAGCAAAAACAATGGTAATACGTCACAGTATAAAAAAGGAACAGAATTCAAAAATATAAAGAAATAAGTAAAAAACCATAAAGTTTATATCAAAAGGAGGCCGGCTCGGCAACATTCCCGCCCCTCGTGCAAGAACGTGCACAGCCAAACCAAACCGGCGAAAGTTTAATGCGTCGTTGTATCGAGCTTCACCAGCTTGGTGAGGGGACGGCGCAGAATACCGGCCATGGTTGATACGTCCACCACCCTCACTACCCCATCGCGACCTGGGTACGTCGCAGCTATTACGCCTCGGGGCCATACTCCGCGAGGGAGGTTGCCATCGACTACTAGTACGACGTCGCCAACAGAGATTTGGTCGGTCGTGTGGCGGTGTGGTCTATCACGCGGTTGCATGGTTGGAAGTACCTCTTTAACCCATCGGGACCAAAAAAGCTCTGACAGCCGTAACGCCTTTTTCCACTCTGCTCGCCCGAACAGCACACTGTTATCGAATCGTGCGGGCAAACTGCTTGTGGAGGATGAGCCAATTAAGAAGTGAAACGGTGTCAACGTTTCTGGGTCTTCGGGGTCCTGAGAAATGTGGGTTAGCGGTCGCGAATTCACCACAGCTTCTGCTTCTAGTAACAGCGTCAGGAGTGTTTCTTCTTTCGGCGCACGTTCTCTCAGTGTAGCGCTGAGAGCCACCTTAACGGACCGGACTAATCTCTCCCAGCATCCACCAAAATTCGGAGCAGCAGGCGGTATAAAGGCCCAACCAATTCCACGGTTTGTCGTGAAGTCCTCGACGCTAGATTGGTAAAACTCTCTCAAAATTCGGTTGGAGCCGACGAAAGCAGTGCCATTATCGGAGAATATAGTGGTTGGGTCTCCTCTTCTGGCAATAAACCGGCGAATGCTCGATATGGCTGAGTCTGCAGACAGGGAGTGTACTAACTCTAAGTGGACCGCTCTTGATGTCATACATGTAAATAGCGCTACGTATCGCTTCTCGCGCCTGCGACCAATTGACACGTTGATAGGACCGAAGTAGTCAAGGCCAGTAAAGGTGAAGCAACGCTGATGGTGAGCCATTCGTTGTGGTGGGAGATCACCGGTCGGGGGTGTTTGCGGCAAGGTCTTGCGAATGCGACACATTAAACATCGGTGCGCTACTGACCGCACTGTATTTCGCAACCGCAGTAGCCAATAGCGCTGGCGTAGCTCGTTGATTACTGTTTCGTGGTTTGCATGGCCCATCTTGACGTGGTAGTGATGCACCAATAAACGGACTATGGGGTGGCAACCATCAAGAAGTACTGGAGTTTTGACACTTTGGCTCACATCCTCTGCCGCTCTGATCCGTCCTCCTAGGCGAAGTAGCTTATCTTCTCCAACAAAAGGTGACAGCTTAGTGAGGCGGCTGGTTTTGGGCAACGGCTTGGAGTTGAGGATATTCCTGAATTCTACGCCAAAGCTTTCAAGCTGTGTCTTGAGTAGAAGGTGCCTTTCTGCGGCTTTCATAAAATCCGGTGTAATCTTAACTAAAGTGGCGGTAGTGGACGTACGTTGTGATCGTTGTGATAGATCGCGACAAGAAGACGATGAATTTTGAATTAGTTGCCTAAACATAAACGCGGCTTGGTGTACGCGTGCAGTAGCGCGCACCAAGCGCAGCCAGCTGCAGAAACGTGAGCTGTCTGCTGTTACCGCTGAAGGCGGACTAATACGTTCCGTCAGAACTCCCACCATTTCGCAAGGTGCACGTTTTAATTCGACTTGAGTTTGAAGTGACGGGAGTTCTGTAACTGGTTCTTTAGGCCAGTCCTCGGGAGAAAGAAAAAGAAACGAAGGTCCATTGAACCATCTGCTGTGTTGATCTAACTGGACGGAACGCGCTCGAGTGGCGTCGTCAGCCACGTTCATGCCTGTCGGTACCCATCTCCAATCGGATATGTTCGAATTTTCTGTTATTTCACCTATACGATGGGCCACGAAGGGCTTGAACGTGCGCGCGTCGCTACGTAACCAACCGAGGACAGTAAGGGAGTCAGTCCAAAAAAATGTGTTAAAAGGTTTTTTTACGTGACTCTCCTTGATGGTTACGGCGAGGCGCGTTGCAATCAGAGCTGCCATTAGCTCTAACCGTGGGATTGAAATTGGTTTCAAGGGGGTAACCCTAGCCTTGCTACCGACGAGAGCCATCTTCACCGACCCGTTAGCGTATACGAGTCTCCAAAACGCTACGCAGGCATATGCCGCTTCACTCGCGTCAGCAAAAACATGGAGTTCGCGGTGAAGAGGTTCCTCGTCGTTGGCTTTGGCGTACCAGCGTGGGATTTTGATTTTTGAAACGGCCGAAAGTTCTTGAAACCACTCCATCCATTTCAAAGTCTCCGCGGGAGAGAAATTATAATCCCAACCAATATTCAATCTCCAAGCATCCTGAAAAAGTATGCGGCCCTTAACAACAATAGGATTGAGAAGACCTAAAGGGTCATATACACGCATGATGTGCGAGATTGCTATGCGCTTAGTCAACTGTTGGGGAACAGATTCGCCCAGACCTGTTCGGAACCCCAATGTATCGGAAAGAGGATCCCATATAATACCTAATGCTCTTATTGTCGTAGGAGGGTTTTCAAGGTCTACCTGTGACGGTTTTTCAGCACACAAATCGGTGGGGATGAGCTTCAACGCAGCGTCGTCATTTGAAACCCATCCTCGCATTTCGAAATGTGCAAAGCTGTGTATCGTGACTATTTCCTTTGCAATTTGTGCGGCTACAGCGGAAGAGTCATGAGATCCAAGATAATCATCCATATAATGGTCCTCTACAATCGCCTTTGCTGCGGTTAGAGCTAATGGCAGCTCTGATTGCAACGCGCCTCGCCGTAACCATCAAGGAGAGTCACGTAAAAAAACCTTTCAACACATTTTTTTGGACTGACTCCCTTACTGTCCTCGGTTGGTTACGTAGCGACGCGCGCACGTTCAAGCCCTTCGTGGCCCATAGTATTGGTGAAATAACGGAAAATTCGAACACATCCGATTGGAGATGGGTACCGACAGGCATGAACGTGGCTGACGACGCCACCCGAGCGCGTTCAGTCCAGTTGGATCAACACAGCAGATGGTTCAATGGACCTTCGTTTCTTTTTCTTTCTCCCGAGGACTGGCCTAAAGAACCAGTTACAGAACTCCCGTCACTTCAAACTCAAGTCGAATTAAAACGTGCACCTTGCGAAATGGTGGGAGTTCTGACGGAACGTATTAGTCCGCCTTCAGCGGTAACAGCAGACAGCTCACGTTTCAGTAGCTGGCTGCGCTTGGTGCGCGCTACTGCACGCGTACACCAAGCCGCGTTTATGTTTAGGCAACTAATTCAAAATTCATCGTCTTCTTGTCGCGATCTATCACAACGATCACAACGTACGTCCACTACCGCCACTTTAGTTAAGATTACACCGGATTTTATGAAAGCCGCAGAAAGGCACCTTCTACTCAAGACACAGCTTGAAAGCTTTGGCGTAGAATTCAGGAATATCCTCAACTCCAAGCCGTTGCCCAAAACCAGCCGCCTCACTAAGCTGTCACCTTTCGTTGGAGAAGATAAGCTACTTCGCCTAGGAGGACGGATCAGAGCGGCAGAGGATGTGAGCCAAAGTGTCAAAACTCCAGTACTTCTTGATGGTTGCCACCCCATAGTCCGTTTATTGGTGCATCACTACCACGTCAAGATGGGCCATGCAAACCACGAAACAGTAATCAACGAGCTACGCCAGCGCTATTGGCTACTGCGGTTGCGAAATACAGTGCGGTCAGTAGCGCACCGATGTTTAATGTGTCGCATTCGCAAGACCTTGCCGCAAACACCCCCGACCGGTGATCTCCCACCACAACGAATGGCTCACCATCAGCGTTGCTTCACCTTTTCTGGCCTTGACTACTTCGGTCCTATCAACGTGTCAATTGGTCGCAGGCGCGAGAAGCGATATGTAGCGCTATTTACATGTATGACATCAAGAGCGGTCCACTTAGAGTTAGTACACTCCCTGTCTGCAGACTCAGTCATATCGAGCATTCGCCGGTTTATTGCCAGAAGAGGAGACCCAACCACTATATTCTCCGATAATGGCACTGCTTTCGTCGGCTCCAACCGAATTTTGAGAGAGTTTTACCAATCTAGCGTCGAGGACTTCACGACAAACCGTGGAATTGGTTGGGCCTTTATACCGCCTGCTGCTCCGAATTTTGGTGGATGCTGGGAGAGATTAGTCCGGTCCGTTAAGGTGGCTCTCAGCGTTACACTGAGAGAACGTGCGCCGAAAGAAGAAACACTCCTGACGCTGTTACTAGAAGCAGAAGCTGTGGTGAATTCGCGACCGCTAACCCACATTTCTCAGGACCCTGAAGACCCAGAAACGTTGACACCGTTTCACTTCTTAATTGGCTCATCCTCCACAAGCAGTTTGCCCGCACGATTCGATAACAGTGTGCTGTTCGGGCGAGCAGAGTGGAAAAAGCGTTACGGCTGTCAGAGCTTTTTTGGTCCCGATGGGTTAAAGAGGTACTTCCAACCATGCAACCGCGTGATAGACCACACCGCCACACGACCGACCAAATCTCTGTTGGCGACGTCGTACTAGTAGTCGATGGCAACCTCCCTCGCGGAGTATGGCCCCGAGGCGTAATAGCTGCGACGTACCCAGGTCGCGATGGGGTAGTGAGGGTGGTGGACGTATCAACCATGGCCGGTATTCTGCGCCGTCCCCTCACCAAGCTGGTGAAGCTCGATACAACGACGCATTAAACTTTCGCCGGTTTGGTTTGGCTGTGCACGTTCTTGCACGAGGGGCGGGAATGTTGCCGAGCCGGCCTCCTTTTGATATAAACTTTATGGTTTTTTACTTATTTCTTTATATTTTTGAATTCTGTTCCTTTTTTATACTGTGACGTATTACCATTGTTTTTGCTACACTGTGTCATGTCTTTGCTATTGTGTCAGTGCTGTTTGTAATATAAATACATTATTTTAAACGTTAACAAAGCTTCGTTTACTCATTTCCATCAGCCCATTAGCTTGCTCCGTATCAACTGTTTTGATAAAAGTAAACTTAAATTATTGAAATTGACTGAACTGACTCATACAAAATTATATAGATAAACAATGAGAATGTACTTTAAAATTGACTAACCTTCTAGCGGTAACATGACATAACAAGCCGTATGTGAGATGTTTAATCTGTGGTCATCTTATGCCGTTGTTGTATTCTGTATCTTTGCTACTCTGTGTGTAATGGCGTCCTCGCGCGTTCCCTTTACTTTGTGTAAAACTATAATACTTTGTGTTTACTAAATAAAGCTTTGATTGAAAGTTATTAAGTGTCTCATTCAGAAGACCTTACACCGTATTAAGATAGAATTATTTTTTCTAATCACCGCTTAAATAGTTTTAATATAGTACGTAGACACAAGTAATATTAATAGCTCAAATATTTCTGTTAGGTACCTACATATTTGGAAAAGCTTTGCTTCTTAAACGATTGTAGGTATTTAAATCGATTAAATTCACATTTATTGAGCTGTAAAAAGAAACTTATTTGGATAATAAAAGTCTCAGGAATAAATAAATAAAAACTACCGTGTGATATAGTGCTACACTTAGAATAATAACACCTAGAACGATAGTTTTCTACAAAGCGCACTGTCAAAAGTGAGGCAATCAGGCAACTAAAACAGCCAAAATGGCCCCGTTATCAGATTTTTATTCTCCATTATTACTTATCATACCGAATCAGTACAAAACAGTTTCATTTTTCCTACATTTATTAGATTAGTTACTACTTATATTATTGGATTTTAGTTACGATAAGGTAACGTATGAAGGATATAAATCTGAAAACTAAGACATTCTGGCTTAGTATTAGTTGTCTCACTTTGCATACGAGGACACGGCTTCTAGGTGTTATTATTCTAAGGTGCTACATAAAACACAAATCATCAACGAATCAAAGGCGACCGGAAATAGTTGCACTATTCAATTCCACGCACGGAGCCTCGTCGTCATCTTCCGAGATACAACAACGACCATAGATGACCGATGAATAAAACATCAGCGCAACAACAATCTGCCTTCAAGACGCCTTTCGTAAAAGGTGACTCTGAAAAAATAACTAGTTCTTTTGAAGTTCTTTTGAACCTGTTATTTATTCATTCTGAAGGAACCGTTTTTCTAAAAGGCCGTTATTACCACATCTAACCTTCAGCGTAGCGAAAATTTTCTAAGTCTATGCATCTAATATAGTAAAATATACAAAAACAAAAGCGATAAACTATTTGTAGCAATCAGCATTTCACTACCTAAAATTTAGAATCCAACCTTCTACCACAGAATAGAAATACTGATAATAGTACTAGCGTACAAAAGTTGCACTCCGCAAAATCGTTTAAATAAATTGCGACTCTGGCTCCGACACAATAAAGTGCAATTCAGGTCGCACAGCGCTCCCTTCGCTCCAAAACATTCACTTATTAGTTGCCTCTCTTTCTATCGCGTAGGTCTTATCTTTTCTGATGTATGTAATTTGTCCTCTCAGAGGACGCCGAGCGGTTCAGACTCGCGCGCGGAGTGACTGAGCCCTGCTTTTACTTACTGCAATTTGGCTAGATCCATAAAGGAAAGGGGAATGGAATATGAAATTCCCGTTCGAATTCAATTGGTTGTTTTCAAATATTATCTTTCAGAGAAAACGAAAAGAACTCTAGTAAACAAATGTAAGTTATATTGAACTTCAGTCAAGATTTTATAAACTAACTACTCTATCTACGATCAGTCATTCTCTACGAACCCAAAGAAATCAAATAAGACGCAAACTTTATTCTTTAATCCCGAGAACTTTGAGTCTCTTACTTTCTGTTATCGACATGACAAATTGTAGTTTTATCCGTCTTCCATGTTTTTCAAACAGCTTTTACGACTCTTTTTGTTTGTTTATATTCCAACTTTGTAATTGGTATATCTTCAAACAATTTCACATTATTTTTATAGTACTTTAAAAAAAACTTTTGAACTTAATTATACGAAATTGAAAACTATTACCGGATCGATTTAGGTACTATTATAATTTACTAACCCTACTAAAGGAATCTTTCTTTAAGTTTTTCAAAGGTCATGCTTATGTTATTTCGCAAAAAAAAATCAGTGCCTTATGTTATAATTTCACATAGTCCTAAAATAATATTGAGTTTCTAAAAGTGAAACGCTTTATACTAGTAAAATTTTATTATACCATCGATAATTATTTTGTAGGATGCAGCCACGAGGAGTGGTGTTCGGGTGTTCACTCAAATATTACATTTTCATGTTCCCGTCCACGTGCCATGGATGACAAAACTGCCACTCAATGTAGATTTGTGAAACACTGATTGGCTGTCGTGCAAATTTGATACTATCCTGATAATTGGTGCTTTGTAGTCGAATTGTTGACGCGCACAATCGTGACTCGCTGGCATTCCCATCTAATCAATAGCCAGCTTTTCATATCCATTGTCAACGCAAAAATTTGTTATAAGTACAGGGTGTTTGGTAAAATCCTAATAAAGGCGATAGGGACCATCAAACTGAACAACTTTTACTATGAGACCGACTCTGAAATCGCGAAACAAATCAGCTGTTTCATACATTTTGATAGTTTCGTTATTATTATTTGTATAATGTTTTTTTCGCAATTTCAGAGTTGGTCAAATAGCAAAAGTTATTAAGAGGGTTTATGCGCTACACTAGCGCTGCCAATGGAAAAAAATCATAGTGCTTAAATATAGACGAAAATGTAAATTGTGTTCTTCTAGTGTACTCCGAAGAAGTTTTGTGGTACTTTTTATCGCTTATACAATATTTTATAACCTGTCGTTTAGTTTATTGCCAAAACTGGCCACTTTTAGCAATAAAACTCCATTAAACTAAACGACAGACTAGAAAAAACGACAGACTAGAAAATATTGTTTAAGCGATTAAGGGTACCACAAAGCTTCTTCGGAGTACACTAGAAGAACACTATTCACAATTTCGTCTTTATTTAAGCACTATGATTTTTTTCCATTGGCGGCGCTAGTGTAGCGCATAAACCCTCATAATGGTCCCTATCTACCTTCGGCTTTATAAGGCTATTACCAAACACTCTGTATTGTGTTCACTTTTTACGTTTATGTAAATTACTATTAAAAGGTTCGCAATATAATACTTACAAAAATGTGACCAAAGCAGGCAAATACGTGTATTTACGTTAAAAATAACGTAATTTCTCGAACGTTGAGTGATTTAGTTAAATTAATTGAAATGTTCTCACATGTAATGTTTATTTCCACCACCACACGCCACTTAATAAATTCAGTTACTGTATTAAATATAATTTGCCTAAGCCCTATTTATATTCAGCCAATTTTTAATAATAAGCTTGCATTCCAAATGGCGGTGAATGTAAGGTAATGGCATAAGAATGTTTTATTTCTTATGGTAATGGCTTAATTTCAAACGGGACGGGGTATAAAGAAACTAGAATAAAAACCGGTCAAGAGCGAGTCGGACTCGCGCACCGAGCGTTTCCGTACTATCATAATAAATACACTACAGGAGCGGTAGAATAATAAAATTATTATTGTAGTATTAAGTCAGCACCATCTCTTGGCCGATAGTGGAACTATTTTTTTTTCTTAGGCCAGCGCCATCTCTTGACCGATAGTGGAAGTAATTTAATTTTTCTTAGGTCAGGGCCATCTGTTGACTGGTAGAGGAACTTATTAATTTTTTGTTTGTTTTTTGAATTCCTAAAAAGTGTGATATATTGAGACATCGTTTTATTTTTCCTGTAATCTTTACATAAACTACTATCACATAGAATTATTTTAGAATTTTCTCTTTGCAAACTACGGAGATAAGGAGGGGGAGATCGGTATTTTTTTTACATTTTTCATCATAAGTCGAAAACTATGCGGCCTAAGAAAAAGAAAAAAATGTTTTAAAATGTGCAAACAGCGTTCTTTCATATGATACGCCACATGCCCTAGTAGCCTCACTTAAAATTTTTAAGACCCCTTTTCAGTGCCTGTTGTAAAAAAAATATTTTTTTTTATTTCTTTCTTATTTGCAAAATAGTTGGACAAACGTCATCTTAAACTATTCCAAATTTCAAGTTGATACCATTAGTAGTTCTTGAGATATCCAGCTGTGACAGACAGACAGACAGACTGAGTCACACCATAAGGGTTCCTTTTTACCATTTTGGTACGGAACCCTAAAAATGGTCACCAAATGTTATATTTTCACCTTCGGTGTCTTCAGTGGGAAACATAATAATGATGCTGATTTTTTTTGTATAGAATATTTCGTTACATACTCGTACTTAATAGTACATTATAAGACAAGTTAGCTTAGGTTGCTCATTGCGCACAAGGCGTAACTCAGCCGAGTGTGCAATAAACAAAAGCTCAAGAGTTTCATACGACGTTTTTCAACACATTTGCGAAGAAAAAACAAAGTAATTTACCACATAGCAACAAATACGACAAAAACAAAATAATTATGACAATTTATTATGGGAAAAGGCGCGCAGGTTTTTTTTTGTTTTTTTCACACGCCTAACGCAAGAATATTTTTCGAACAAAGGGGTGAGGAGCATACAACCTACTTCAAAATTATAATTTTAAGTGATAAAATGCAAATATTTTTATATTTTATAACAAAATATTGTGAATTATTATGAATAATTTAATAATAATAAACATTTGTTTGACTTAATTAAGGACTTACACATTTATTTATTCCAAAAATCTATATGAATTTTGAACAGCATAAAACCTCTTTGTTGTTACTAAAAAAATAACTGTATTACCCGGCTAAATTGGGAATGCTCTGTTTAGTCGCATAGAACTTGCAGTAAGGTACTAATTTAACTTTGTAGGGTTAATTCTATTACGTACTAGTGTTTTATATATTATTGCACGCGTTTGTTATAGCTCGGTTTATGGCCCTAAAAGCGATGTATTAGGGCTCACTTTACGAGCAAGTGTGTTGAAAATAATTTTATAATCATCATTTCGCACTTTTAGAAGTGGGTAGAATAATTATGTTGATCCCTAGAATTTTTGATTAAGGACCTTGGACGATAATTCGTCTAAGTTAAGGACAGAGACTGGCAAAAGCTTATGTATCGAAACTTTAAATAACCTGCAGCCTATACTTAAATGGCCAACATTTTAGCGTTTGAATGCTACGCTTACTTTTAAAACTTAAATATGAGCCATAGACGATTGAAATTAACAGAAATGTCCTGAGTCGCAAACATATGTGAATCACAGACTTCGATGTATTGTACTTATGGAATTGGCAGGCTTACGGCACGTAATTTTTCAACACACTTGTAAACCGAGCTATAACAATCGCATGCAATCTATATTTATAAAATCGTAAACTGAATGACTGACTGACTGACTGACTGATCTATCAACGCACAGCCCAAACTGCTGGGTCTAGAGACTCCAAAATTGGCACGTAGGTTCCTTATGAGGTCTAGGGGTGCACTAAGAAAGGGTTTTCAAAATTCACCCCCTAAGGGGGCAAATAAGGGGATCAAATGATTGGACCTGGACATGCACATCCAGGGGACGGGGACAGGGACGGGAACGGCAACGGGATACTAATATTTTTTTTGGATACAATTCTGTATATTATAAACTAGCTTCCGCCCGCGACTTCGTCCGCGTGGACATTCGATAAAATCCTCATGTTTTAATTTCATTAAATTCTGATTAGCCGTTTTTACGTGATTACGCGGTTCCCCACCAAGCGAGCAGCCTCGTGCGGCAAACACCCTGCCTCGCGAGGCAGCGCGCTTGGTGGGAACCCGCCTAATCACGTAAAAACGGCTAATCAGAATTTAATGAAATTAAAACATGAGGATTTTATCGAATGTCCACGCGGCCGAAGTCGCGGGCGGAAGCTAGTAATATATAAAACACTAGTACGTAATAGAATTAACCCTACAAAGTTAAATTAGTACCTTACTGCAAGTTCTATGCGAGTAAACAGAGCATTGCCAATTTAGCCGGGTAATAAATTACGACATATACAATTTTAAATGACAGGCTAAATGATAATATACAATAGATTAACCCCTGTTAGTTTTCAGTCGCCTATTAAGATATTCTCAATTTAGTGATTAAAGGTTGTTCATTCTCGGCACATCGCTTTATTAAAATTTATTAGTGGATCCAAAATAATGAGCTACTCCGTTTTCCTAATAACATAAGAGAGATAATGGATTGTATTATATTAAACCCTTACTTTTGATGAAATAACGTACAATTAACTGAGAAAATGCTTATACCTTCGGGATAGGCACATAGAAATAGTTACCAGAATGATAGTACAACTTTAACAGTGACGATTATGATTTAGTGCAGACCATAGAAAGAAATATCAAATTAAATTAAAATTAAATACCTGCAGACACACTGAAAAAAATTGCAGGAAATCCGGAAATTTGCAGATTACCTAAATAATTCGCATATTAACGTATCCCATACTTTAGCGGTAACATATATTTCGATCCAATGTAGTCACCAATAAATAAAACATGTTTTGCTTACATTGTGACTAAATTAATATTGTGATTTACTACATTTTCCGTAAGATAATTTTGGCTATGTTTAACAAGCTTACCTACTTATTGAAAGTCAAGGTAAGCCAATGAAACTACAAAAGATATAACAAAAATTCAAATTTTTAAAACCCCCCCGACAAACGGCTGATCAGGTCATGGTTACCTTACCATATACTTCCAAGCTCATAGAAGTAACACTGTACCAAATTTCGAATCGTCAGTACATTTGGAAGGTAGTCAGATCCCCTCATCAACTATTAAAGAGCTGATGATCTTCAAACGGCTGATCAGGTCATGGTTACCCTACCTTGTACTTCCAATGTCATTGAGTCAGATCCCCTCATCAACTAGAAAAGCCTTCAAACGGCTGAACCGGTTTTCATGAAACATGGTTAAAACAGGAGCTACGATACCACAGACAGATACACAGACACGTTAAACTTATAACACCCTTTCTTTTTGCGTCGGGGATTAAAAAGTTGACGGATGTTCTCACAAATTTCAAGCGAAATTTCCAAATAGCATCGGCATAAGTACCTACATATTTAAAAAAAAACTAAACGTCAAGCTCGAGAGGATTATCTTGTTCAGAAATAGAAATTAGGTACTAAATGTTTCATTGAATTCGTAGAAATTTTACTTCAGCCCAAAAACATGAAAACAGTATTATCTTGATTTCATTCTCAACTAGTGAACCGCAGATATCGAAAACCACTGACGCGAAAATTGTGAATTACGGTTGGTAAAATGCGATACGAAATAATGTAAATTGAGAGAAAAGCGACGTGATAACGGTGAAGTAACTGAGATTTATTTGGAGAATAAAATACCACAAGTATTTCGACTAGCTGGTTTCTGAAAGTATAAATAAATTACCTGTGTACCGAATTATAAATAAGCTTAAATCAACGTTGGCTAAATTTTTTACTTATTTTATCTATAGTTAAACTTCTACCTGCATTTTATAAGCTGTATGTTGTTTAGAACAACAATCAGTCAAACTGTGTAAACAGTTTTGCGGGGCTACGTACTACATATAAGTCTTATTTGATTGTTAAAAAAATCAATAAATAAAAAAAAAAATAGGAAACTAAATCTATCAATCTCTTAGGTTACACGTTACATCTTATAAAGTTATTTTTTGTTTATTACTTATTTGGAAAACGTATAAAATTGTAAAGTTAGAGATATAGTAGTAAATTTAAATTCAGTTATTGTACGCCATTTACAGATATTAAAATATCCTATTTATTCATTATCATAATAAACTAATAAAGAGGTAAAACAAATTAAAGTTTTCATGATACATTTGTTACTATTAAGTTACTTTTTTCCAATGATATTCATTGCTTTTTTCCAATAAAAAATTCAAAACAGAAGTCTGTTTATCTTTGGATTCCGGGTTAGATTTTTATGCGATTTGGATCACAGATTAGTGATGATCTGAGGAACAAAATGCACTATGTCAGCATTCTAGGCAGCACTTGGTCCAACTTCCATATAAAAAAGGGCAATTGTCCTTTAAAATAATAATAACCGAGTAAAAAAGTAATAACTTAGCTTACGATTGCTTGTAATGCTGTCAAACTGCCATAACCACACTGATGTGAGAGCTAAATTCGCACACTTAACCTGCCCGCTGAAAAACTAGTCTGAAAGCTGCAGAGCTCATTTAAAAGTTTCACACCAAGCCTCTTTAACAATAACTCACCACGAACCCTCGCTACAGCCGACCCTCGAGGCCTACCCTCTAACGCCAGGTAGGGCTTATCTCTCCCAAATGCATTCCCTTTACTGAAATTATTTTTAATATAACATTGACCTACGTAAATAATACATGACCTCTGGTGAAAAAATAACAAAAGTTTAAAATATACTCATAAAGCAAAACTAACTTTACCGTGATAATCAAATCTTTATAACTATTGTATTCATGATTTCCCCATTCCTTTTTTATGAGAACTTTCATCCCCTATTCTCTATACTTAAGACCCTAATATCTTAACTTAAATTCATTAGAATAGGGATGTTGACTATTTTTTTATTTTATGTTACATAAATTACCTCTCAAAAAAAGAATCATTGGTAAAAGAATTAATTCGCTAGCATGAAAACTGCCCGAGATATCACAGTGTGAAATGCACACAAATGGACTCGATCAAAAACGCTCCATACTAATGGCTTGCACGTTATGACGTCACGCCGTGCTAGTTTGTATGCAACGCGTAGGAAATTTGTTCGGCAGCTATATTAAATATTGTGTTTATCAAAATAGTTTCTTAGACAAATTTGCTATACATTTTACGGACTAATTAAAGGTATTATTTATTTTAATAAATTTTATAATTTTTAAATGGACTTGTCCACCCAACTTTGAAGGGTCATAAAACAAATAATATGCAATATATAAAACCAAGAGGTATACAAGCTAATCTAAAAGTTTAATATGTTTACGATTTTTATTAGTATTTCGTTATTTTATTCATTAGTCAACATCCCTATTATGTTTAGCGTTTCAGGCGTGAAAAGTTAGTTAAAGAAAGAGTTACCTACTTTTACATTTATAATTTTAGTAAAAGTTTGCACTTCTACAAAATAGTTTCAAAATTGTTGCGATGGAATAGCAGATAGGTAGATAAAATATTACATCTATTATTTTCTCAACTTAGAGGTATGATTAATTATGACTGTAACTTCCTTCGAAAGGGGGGTTACGTTGAAGCGACGCCTGGTCTATAAATAAGACATTGATGTCATTTACTGACATTTATGATCATTATCGTAGCATAACAAATGATTTTTTACAATAGAAGGTAGGTGTACTAATTTTTCTTCCATCGTACAAAAAAGTTACGCCACACTAAGAAAATGTCATCCCAAAAGCACTTAAATTTTTTAAACAAATAAATAAAATATTTAGCCGGGGAAAAGGTCGAAATGAAATGGCCAACCAGTTTTCTCCAGAGAAAACATTACGACAAACAATTCGGCGGCCTCCATTCCATCAGATAATATTCTAGGCACGTTGTTTCGGCATAACTTGATTTCCTATGTCAAGCAAAAGCAATTATTTGATGCCAGTCTCTAAATATGGCACTCTTCTACTGGCTGTTTGGGAACACCGTCAATTGGATTTATTCTGGTCAACGATGATAGAATTACGTATACAGGATGTCCAAAAACTTTTCCACTTGAAGGGAAAGTAGTACCTTAAATATTGAAGTTAGGAAATTTTACTGAAAGAAGACTACATTTTGATTTCAAAAATAAATGCAACTGCATTCAAAGATTTTTGAGAAATCTAACTTACCAAATGTAAAAAAAAATCTTCTTTACGACAACGATCGAAAGACTTACTCATAAAGATTTATTTTTCTTGAGTAACACAGCATCTTCAACAAAAGGAAGGAATGAAATATAACATTTAAATTTTAATAATCATATTTTATCAATTTGTGTAGTATCGTAAAGTAAAAAAAAATATTACCTTGAGCTCTTCCGAAACACGCTTCGGTAGCAGTCGTTAACACCCACCAATCCGCATTGTGCCCGCGAAGGCCTGTGCCCCAGCAGTAAGGACATTAAAAATGGCTAATGGTCAATAGTATCGTATGCGACTTAAAAAAAATCTTTGAATGCAGTTTCAATTGTTTTTAATTATAAAATGAACTTTTCTTTCAGTAAAATATCCTGTCTTCAATATTTAATGTACTTTCTCACTGTGGGGCAAGTCTTTGAGACATCCTTTATAATCCTGTTTACTTTTGGTTTCCTTTTAATTCTTTGGTATTTGCCGTATAGCGATTTAGAGACTCCGCAAGATAAGGCAAAATCTATTCTATTCTATTATATTCTATTGGTGACCTATGTAACTCCTACACTTAAAATAATAACAACCTAGAACGATAGTTCCCTACAAAACGCACTGTCAAAAGTGAGGCAAATAAAGCTGAGCCAAAATGGCTAATATTTCAGATTTTATCCTTCATACGTTACCTAATCGTACCTTTAAGAACGAAAAAGTTTCAATTTCCCTACCTTTAAGAGATTATAGTTACTATTTTATTGGATTTAATAGTAACGGTTAGGTAACGTATGAAGGATATAAATCGGCTCGGTTTTATTGCCTCACTTTATAAACAAGGACTTGGCTTCTAGGTGTTATTATTCTAAGCTCCTACATACTAACTATGTAGCTACTAAAGTACTAATTTGAACTATTTTATAACACTTTATTAACATAAAATACCTAATTCACAATTAGTTTAAATTTTAATATGAGTCTTAAATAGGCTATGCAAAACATTAATTTATTTAGTTTTAAACAGAGAGTTATGCGATTTTGAACAATTATAATTTATTATGATGCTTGAATATCCATAAAAAGCATGCAGCCCGGTAATAGGGTTGGTAAACTTTTTCGAAGAGAATTGTTTTATATATTTTTTTGGTAGCACAAGTTTAAAGAATAACGAAAATAATATTATGTTTTTTTTATTTTACCTTGTTAACCAAATATATTTTTTTATATTATTATCGCGATAAAATATCAAACATACGGCTGAACACGAAGTTCCTTTGCATTTACTGATTAAAAAAACTGATTGACAGATTTGACAGACAGTGACAAAGAGTAATCATACCTTTGCTTTTTTGTTTTGAGCAACAACATAGAAAGTCTTTGGAGCAAAGGCATTACCTACGCATACAGCCGTTATAGTGATTTATTGTACTATGCTGTAAATTAAAAATTTAAATTTTTATTTCAATTAAAATGAAGTATTATAAAAATTCCGCAATTGGTTATTCCTGACTCCAAAGCCAAAAGCTACCAGAAAATATATAATTCACAACAGTTTTGGAAAAGTTTACCAACCCCATTGAGACGCTAGTTCCCCTCCGCTAGCTAGCTCCGTCACTATGTAAGTGCTTAGAGTAAGACGGGCTACGAAGCCGCGATGCTCGAAGTGTAAGTGCAACAATCTTCGATTATAATGTAGGCTTTCGATTTTCAGGCCCTATCTTTGACAGACGTCGAGCGTTCTTTACTACTCATTTTCACTCGAGTCAAAATGAGTAGTAAAGAGCGCTTGATGTAATCAAAAATAGGGCCCAAGGCCCTAATCTAGTCTACCAAATAAACAACTAGCATAATTCATATTTATCTACATGTGTGATTAAAGACATGAATCGTATCGTACTTGAACTACGGGCTGTAGCCGAAATAGTCGTAAAAAGTGACCCGAGTTTTTACCCGTGTTTATTGGAAAGAGTGCCAAATTCAACACATTGGACGCCGGATGGTGCCGTAAAAGTTACAGCTGAATAAACTTGATTGTTAACGGGTGTGTTCTGAACAAAATGGTTTATATTACTACTAGCGGCTCTGTGAGCTGTAGACCTCGAGTTTGTAACATTTTTGACAAAAAAATCGTAATTGCTGAAATATGTTTATGTTATAGTCTGGCCTTGGCTGATATACCAAGGGGTTTTAAATAAGGATTATTAAAAAAGGAGGTTGGTAATTCGAAATAAAGAGTATTGACGAAATGAGGTCGTAATGGTCACATGTAAAATAAATATAAAATAAGAAAAAAATATTAAATTTAAAAAAAAATAGTGTTTTATGATTATAAATAAATAAATAAGATGGGATATTAATGAATAAGAGAAAAACACAGCGTAATGTAAAACAAAACTACGGGAATCTAAATAAATAAAAAAAAGAGCATAGGTTTGATCGAACTATTTTTGTGATAAAACAAAAAATTAGTGCGTCCAACGATGAAGACGTTGCCTAACTCCAAAAGAGTTGAGTGAACAAGTTTCTAATGCTGAATTTAGCTTTTTAACAGAGAGGTGAAAAGTTGTATGTTTAACACGAGACCAAAATTTTGTTCTGCCTCGTGCCTTTAAATCACTCACTGTCTATATTAGAATCACTCGCTACGCTCATGATTCAATCCTATTCTACTTTGCTAGTTCGTGATTTAAAGTCGGCACTCGCAGCACAAATTGATTTTGGTCACTTGTATAACAAATAACTATTGTTTATCTCTGGCACATAATCCTAGAAATTGTTTAGCTATATAAATATTTTGTTTCATAGCTTTACAAAGCTTTGTAGGAGAGGCACAGCACCGTAGCCCTGCTACTCCAACGGATTGTTTACATTTCCCGTTCGCTTTCGACACAAAACGCTGGCTTCAAAATAAAACTAACAATTTTGCACTGAACTGCAGCCCAACAAAAACAATCTCTAGAGCAGTCGACGCCATCAGAAAAATACGAGCATCGTGATTTTTTTCTTATGAGAGCATTTATACTTTAATAATAATAACTTGAAATCTGACTTCAAGCTAATAAGTAATAACAGTCAAAAATGAGATCAAAAATAAAGATGAAACAAGCAAACATTAATTGTGAAATTATAATTCAGACTATATCTCAGGAATATTAACGATGGCATTAATGAGTAAATAGGAATTTATGTTTTTAAATGAGCTAAATCCAAAAGGTCAAGGATAATTAACGCAATGCTCGAATTAAAAAAACAGAATGGAAAAGAATCTCATTAAAATAATAATCACACCCTTGTGTACTGTTTCATTCAAGGTGTCTGTGTTTCAAATTTCATGTTTTGTGTATTTATTAAAATTAAAATTATCATTTATTTCCTGTGGTCCACCCGCAATGTTTACTTGGGAGTAGGTACCTACCACGGAAAATATTTATTTTCCATGGTACACCCAGATGGACCACGGTTAATAAACTGTTTTTAATGTAACCTTTTCATTGAGGTCTAAATAAATACGAGTGTATTACGTATTTCAGGTACGATATTCAAATAACATAAAACACTCGAAGAAAGAAACACTATCTAATATAAAAACTATTTTGATCATAAAAATGATTTGCTTATTTACTACGCAAAAAAATAATATATTTTATTAATAAATCGATTGAAACAATTAATCTAAAACTTTAAACAACACCGCTTATGTCACTTATCTCGATTTTAATCCAAAGATAAATACGTATGTATGTACGACGCAATAAGAAAATGAAATTTATAACAAAAAATATAGGAAGTGCTATTTCGCTAAAATATTTAGCACTGTTTTACAGCTGTCCAAGGTTTATGCGGAAAATAATGTGTTTCATTTGTACGTGGCGGGACCCCAAGCGGGAAATATACGACTCAGGCCGACAATAAAACTGACGAATACTGCCTCCTACGGGCGATTGTGCTTTTCTTTATTATAGACGAAATTACTCATATAATTTTGGGGACTACGTATTGTCAGGTTAACGTTTGTTTAATTAGTGATTAAGTCGTTCCTATTTTATGTGACAGCTAAGTTTATGAAAGGTTAAACGTTGAAATGAACAATGAAATTCAGTTTAGGTACTTCACAATTCCATAGGAAAGGAGATTTGAGAAAGAAGCCCGGCCTGGATCACAGGTTTTAGATGGCACCAATCTTCTTCAAAAGTGGAACAGAATTTGCATGAACTATCAGTCACAGGCCCTTTAACAAGTGATAAAAAAATAAATTGAACATTCGCCAAACTCTTCCAAATCGTACACAAAAAATACCAAATACAAAAAATATACCTCTAACACATTTCATTAAATCTCATATGGTGAGCCTTGTTACATACCCTAGCCTCGTCTTTAATTATGAAACCCCCCGGAGCGTTAACGGCGCTGTCCCACAATAACACAATGATGCCAATGTTAGACTTAACAAAATTATTTCCAAGCTTAGCCCAGAGGAATAAGCGAGAAACTTGCCAGCCTTCAAACACTAACACTAATGAAATTAAATGGAAAACAATATCTCAGTTTAAAGATTTTATATGCTCCTTAATTATTTGATAACAAAAAGCTAAGAATTAGAAATATGACCAGTCTGATGGTTGATGGTCGTTAAAGTTTTCATCCCTCCACCCTTTGACAGGAAGCCCGCAGTTATTGCCCGGAGGCATAAACTCTCCATCCATCTGCTGGCATGGGTGCAGACTGCAGATAGTTCTGTAATATTGTACCAGATATCAAACGAAATCAACCTGGCTAATCCCTACTGAATTTAGGTCCTAGGAGCTCCCAGAAAATTATATTTACTGGTAGTCTTCAGATGGTGTATAGTAAAAATTTTACCCCTCTCTTCTTTTTCTTCTTCTTTACAATACGGGGGTGGTTTCCACAACTCGAAGTCTTTTGCGTCTTGCGTCTGGACGGTGTGCGGCCGGATCAACGAAAAAAGGAAAAATAACGCGCGTAAAAACATTCGCTAGAGTAATTTTGTATGGGAAATTTGTACAGCGCCATCTATCGCCGTAAATCGAAATGAAATTTCCCATAGAGAATACTCTATCGAGAACTTTTAGGCGCGTTTTTATCTCGATAGCTGTTCGGGCCAGGGGTACTGGACCGGACGCTGCCAGGCGAACCAAGGTACCTCGCCCGGTACGAGGCCACCCCTTTGCATTCCAGCAGTACGTGGGCGGCTGTTGGCTGCCTTTGTTACAAGGTATACAACCAATATTTTTATGTAATGACATTTGATTTTTTTTGTTGTCATAACAATAACATGTTAGATTTGCAAATATCATCCGCAGAAATAACCGTGAATGTATTGAATATACAAGTATATTCCTCATTTTATCAAGTCTATTTCGGTTCCCTTGGGTATTTTTGCACATTCATTTCAATCCAACATATCGTTCCGATGGCCATCCCGATAACTTCCCGGATGGACCCTCCGAAGCTAATAAATAAAACGGATGGATATGATACACCCAAATAAATATTATTTTACTTGCCTGTAGAAATACCGGAAAATTATCAGTTATTTATTGACGTAATGTTATAAACTTTTAGGTTGGGTCACAGATAACGAGATCAGAGTTTATTAAGTAAGTAGAATCCTCCTACTAACAAATGTGAAAGTTTGTGAGTTTGGATGTTTGTTGCTCAATCACGCAAAAACGGCTTAACAGATTTGAATGAAATTTGAAACACAGATAGTTTATAGCCTGAATTAAAATATAGGATCCTTTTTATCCCGGTCAAAGGTTCCCTAGGGATTTTCCGAATGTCCACGCGGATGAAGTCGCGGGTGGAAGCTAGTACTTAAATAAAGTAAGGTACCTGTCAAAAATAGAGCCTATAAATACATGTTAAATAACAGTAAATGATATCTAGAGGTAATAGAAAAGTTATTTATGTGAAAACTAAGTTTGTTGGTACAAAGTCAACGACCAAACAATCTTTTCTGAAGTTGGTACTTATATATTATTCATAAGTTTTTTTTGATGCCATGCAGGGAGAAATTCAGCTAAAAGTTTTCGTAACATGGACTAAACTACAAACTCTACTTAACCCGGCAAAACGAAACTCAAGTGACCCGCGCAATATATTTAGGATTTTTTTTACAACAACAACGGACCCGATATACCAGCGCACACGATAGTAAGTTGTCAAACTTAAGAAGTTGCGTGTAAGTTAAGGTCGCCCTGAGCGAAAGCGGCGCCGCGGTGAATTATATTTAATATTATATTTCTAATACACAATTTTAAAAATGTTTATCGTGGAGATTTTAGGGCCCACAGTCTAGTATTTTTAGACGGTATCGTTACATTCCCTCATAATCACTGCTAGAAGTAGATAGCAAAACTGCTAAAAGTGGCCGTTTTTGACACATTTGCTATCTACTTCTACGAATGACTACGAGGGCATGTAGTGAGTGACCTTCTAAAAATACTAGACCACGGGCCCTAAAATCTCCGCGATTAACATTATTAAAATCTTTTTCTATTAATAACTTATTAAATAAAAACCTCTGAGGGCGCCACTTTCGGTCATACAACCGCCTAAACCTATCACAGATAAACATTTCAAAGAAAAGGTAGTTTACACATACTTAAAAAGAAAGTTATAAACTTTTTTGCTGTGATCCTTTTTTATATTGTGTTTTATTTTTTATATTGTGTTCCCCATACATGAAACTGAAAAAAAAAATTTCTTCATACCAATACGTGCGGGGTCTATAGATAGGTCTTCAAAAATGACATTGAGGTTTCTAAGACAATTTTTTCTCAAAGTCAACCGTTTGAAAGATAAACACTGCCAAAGTGGTAAAATGTGTCCCCCCTCCCCTCTAACTTTTGAAATAGCTAAGTGAAAAATAAAAAAAAATATATGCTATAGATCTTAATAAAAACTTTCACTTAAAATTGGTTTGAACGAGATATAGTAATTAGTTTTCGAGATAAGTATATCATATTTTCCAAAACCGCAAATATAACTTTGTCATTTATACCAACACTGTGAAAAACAAAGTTATTTTACAGACGAAAAATGATAGTGGTATTAAATATGGTATATAAGGTAACTACGGAACCCTACGGTGCGTGGCCCGACACGCACTTGGCCGGTTTTTATTTATGTCACCGAGCAAATGCACCCATTTAGCTTTTAAATAGACGTACACATTGAATTTTTCTGCACCAATTTCATTTTTACCGTCAAAGAGAAGCAATTCTAACGCAAGATTAAAGATGAACATCCACTATCGTTTTAAGCCTGAAGTGGATTTCGTAGCGTAATACCAGGGAATCCATTTTGCTCAGGTGTTGTGTGTGTGAGTATTTAAAAATACTATTTCTATTCGATGGTGGAGACTAGGGGCTTATCTCGAAATTACATACGCTTCACATTATGCAAATGCTACACCTGTGACGTTTTGTCGTTTGATAGTAAATTATCCATTTCATTGTTATGATTTTGAGTCAAATTGAAATGATAAAATAGTAGTATTTTAGTTTAATAGCTTGGCAACACCGTTTCCCGCCATATTTTCCCGCCATTTGTAGTGAAATGGGGAGGTAAGTTACGAAAGTCAGTTGCGAGCTCAGTCACTGTTCAACCGTCGAGAAGAGAAGTAGTTAGGGAAAATTGCTAACGTACTGTTGCTATAACCTAGTTAATAATAGTCATGGTGTATTCCTGTGGAGAAAGTAAAAGTGGTTCACCGTTATAACTTTAGTTTCATTACACACCCATGTGAATATGGAAACATCAGCAAATTGTTTGATAACTAAAAATTACTTTAAGAATGCAATACACAAAACAAATCCCCCTTATTACCTAGAGGTCTTTATTAAGTCCACTTTTTAGGATCAGGGATAGGTAAAGTCTATTTATTTATTTACTCATTTGCAATACCATCATCATACGATTTCATTTACATAGGTTTTTCTTATATGGCTTCGTTACTCATACCATATTATACAGAATAGAGCAAAAAATACTCTTATTTAGTTACATTTCCGTCTGTGAAAAATTTGTGAAAATTATTATGAAAGTAATTTTGATGAAATGTAATATAGTTTCAGCATTTCATAGATTACATACTAGGTTACAATAATATAATACATCTTCTTAAAGCAGATTACAGATTTAAGTCAATTAGAGAAGCATTGAACAAAAGGTGAATGCTGTATAAATACTTGCGCGAATGTGAATGTGAGTGAGTAGATACCTATATTCAATTAACTAACTAATCCAAGCAACTAAAGTTTCTAGCATTAAATAAATCCATAATTAAATAATACGTCAAGTAACACCTTCAAAAAAGTTTTATAAGTCAGTAATAAAGTTTTCTTTATTAAAACAAATCATTCTTAATTCATTAACGCCCGAGCGGTCGCTGGCGACCGAGACACAATAGAGAATCTATTGTGTCTTATTTTCCGGGCGTTGAAGAGTTAAAATAATTAATAGCAGTTTTGTATCTTTAACGCATAAATGTCTGGGAAGGCAAATAAGCGTGGTGTTCAGACGGATAGCTGTGGGCGCTTTGTGAGATGTATAACATGAGCCCGTCGCGCACAATGGGCAATCAGCCCGCCCAGGCCTGTCACGTAGCTGCCTTACTAACTGTAGGTTTATGCAATGGAATTGACCTTTTTCGTTGGATATTTTTCTAGGTTCTTTCTACGGGCACTCAAACTTTTCGGTTTTCTAGTTTAATTACATTTAACTTTTTAAGATGTTAAATTAAATCTATGAGTCTCTTTTTTAGTATTTATAAATTATAAAGGAAGTTTTAATTTGACCCCAGATTTCGGGAACCTTTGTGAAATAAAGGACGAAGAAACGAGTTTTCAATGGAAAAGAAACGAGTACCTACCTGATTAGGTACTTCATTATTAGGAAAAACTGATGAGTAGAGAGTCCATCAACCAATCAAGCGCTAAATTGCGCTACAATAATGATCGATTTTTCATTATTAATATCTATGTATTGATATCCGTATCATGTCCAATTAGCTTCGTAGTTTTCTTCTCAAAAATCGTCATGTCATGCAGATAGTCCGCTTTGTGCGTGAACAATGGCCAGTATTAAACTGGCCGCTTGGCCCGGCCAGCGATTCCACAATAAGTGACTCGACTTTCACCCGGACTAATAAGCAAAGCATTGGTGTTTTTGCTGAATACTCCTACATCTTTAGATAGGTACCCAAGTAGTTAACCATGTTATTATAACAGTGTACTATCTTCTAGAATATTAAATGCGGGATGAGAGTCTAAGTAAGAAGAATACAAAAGCAGTTCAGTTCATCAACCAACCGACGGTCGAGTATGGGAAAAATAATAGAATAGAATAGAATAGAATAGAAAACTGATTTATTTAGCGGCACAAAATAAATTACATGCTTAAATTAAAATACAGAATGTGACACTAAAAAGGCAACCTCCTCAGCATGTGTCGGGTGTCGCAGACATTCCGACGCTGATCTTCCGTGTTTACCTAGTAATGAGCTATTTCCCCCGTATCATTTCCAATTAGCTTCGTAATTTTCTTCTCAAATAAGCGTCATGTCATGCATTTAGTCCGCTTTGTGCGTGAACAATGGCCAGTATTACACCGGCCGCTTGGCCCGGCCGCTGGCTCTACAATGAGTGATTAATGCAAGCACAAGTCGCGCTCGACTTAGCTTTCATTCAGCCTAATAAGCCAGATATTGATGAGAAAAATTACAGTTTCATTATGAATGCTATCAGTAACCATCTTGCTTACAAGCTTCATAACTTGAAGATAGATTTGTTGACGAATTTACTCTCTAATTTTTTTGTAAGCAGGCTTTTCTTGTTTGTTGAATTAAAATGGAAAGTCGCCAAAACCTCTATCATCTTTCTAATTATGTTATTTAGCTTTGCGTTTTTTGACATTAGATTTACTTAGCTTTTCAAGAAAAGGATAAGGATGAGTACGTACTTATTCATTTATAGATTTCATCACAAATTTAAAATGCTAATAATGGTAGAACTAAAGTCGCTTTGTATTAATTAAAGCCATCGCAAGGCAACAGGTGCGTTTTTCCTTTATAAGCCGTGAAAATGTCACCCTCATCGCAACAGATGGCTCTTCTCGGTATTATCCTAGTAATCTGCTCGGAGCTTGATCTCGGTCACAATGTGTGACTTACTACCTAAGCGGTCTTAGGAAATAAGGCTCAGCATAGTAGTTTACCTAAGCCTATATTAATACTTAAATCTGAATTTTCTTTAAAATTTTCCTACTACAAACCAATTTGATTTTGCAATAAAACGCGTAGAACAAAAAAACCCCGCCCGCCGTGGATTTGGGAACAGTACCCTTAGCACGAACAGCTATCGAAAAAAATAACTCGCGTAATATGATTTGATAGATAAATTTTGTATAGAAAATTTGTACAGCGCCATCTATCGCCGATAAGCAAAATTAAATTTTCCATAGAGAATTGTCTATCGAGTAATTTTACGCGAGTTATTTTTTTCGATAGCTGTTCGTGCTAAGGGTACTTATCCCAATGTTTAATCTAAATAAGTAGTTTCTATCATACCGTCGCCAGCGTCAAATTGATAAAGGCAGTCCAATTGTCTTATTTATTATGTTAAAAGTTGGTGGTATACTCTCATATTTTTTCAACTGTGAACAATCTAAATGTTACTTTCGGTGGAAGGCGGTAATGTAGAATGGATGGAAGCTAGAGCCGATAGAAGTGGTAACAACACTACTCTACAGACAGAAGTATGTGTAGCTTAGCTGTTAACAATATCACTATAGCCAATGCAATGCCAGAGTGTTCTCATTTTGTAAAATGTTCTATTACCTTAACTGAACACAAATAAAACAGAATGGAAATAGAAGCAAATTCATTCAAAGGAAAGAACAATAATCATCTTATTAAAAATCACTGATATTTTAAACCAGCTCTACTTTTTTTCATTGCAATTATCCTTTAAAGGTCTCTTTGAAAAATACCATCTACTAACGATCGCAAAACTGTATTTTTTTCAATTAGCCAAAAACCCCTTGTTAAGTTCACTTCTCGTTTTAAACGCGATTCATTAATTGGAATAAAAAATGTTGTATCTATTTCAAGCTTAAGACAAAACAAAAGGGGACAAACAAAAATATATTTTCAGGGGACAATAATGGACGCGATATTTGCGTTTGACATTATCACGAGCTTGTATCGCGAGAAATATAACCACCGGTGTGACAATAGCTGAATTCCGTCACAATGGACAATTGACGTCTGAACTCTCTAAAGGCTTAACACGCTTGGGCTCGACGCAATTTGCCATAAAAACGTTTCTATTTTAGAAATAGAATGGATTCTGTCGCTCCTTTCTTTATGTATCCTTGAATTTCTTTGTATCTTATGTAACCTATTAACAATAACGTTAATAAACAGTTAAGCTTCATGATTTGATAAAAAATGTTTTCAAAGTCAGGCCTATAGCACACGGATTGTTGCTGAAATTTGGTCTCGTCTGATAAAACTGATCAAGATATTTTGTGGAAATAATTATTATAACAATCAGATTAAAGGCAATGTAAAATCATCAAATAATATCAACAAACAATATTTTTAAATTCGCATGCAGACGATCAACTTTATTATCTTTTCCATTTAAAACCATGTCTACGCTTGTTCCTACCAAGGATAAAAAAAAAATTGCAATAAACCTTTTTCTATATAAGTTTGTTTAGGCATCGCCTCGCTTAGTGCCGCTGCCACCGTGAGAAAATAAAATTCTACGTTCTAAATTGAGTAAAGGTACATGAAAACTATTCCTTGGATGCGTTTTCTTTGTTCTAGGAAACTTTTACCATTCCACGTATGTCAAACTATACGCAAACTGTGGAATGTGAAACTAAATCGAGTTGGATTTCTATACGTCTTTGTGCTATCAAAATTTGCGGAAAAAGCTTTGAGTCTATGCGTTCTCCTGCTAACAACGAATTAGCTATATAATTGAAAATTTTACTAGGCTTCTCCCTACGCCAATATGTTAGTAAAATTCACAAAACTAAAAAAGTAAAAGAGTGCAGTAAACATAATGAAATATATTTTCTACTTGAAACTTTTCGCTCAAGTCTAAGTTGCAAAAGTAAATAAATGTATAACTGTATGTATAACACGCTGCGAAACTTTTTAAAAACGTTTTGAGAACAATCCATTAAAAAGATTTTGTTCATATATAAAAGAAAATAGGTAGGTGTTTAAAAAAATATTATGAAGGTCATTTAAAGAGGTCCGAAGTATTTTAGTTATGCAACCTTTAGTTTCGCTACGTGAAAAAATAGTAGTATCCGGCCGGAGGTTACTTTTATTTATAAATGGAGATTATGCCCCTCCGCATACGGCGTCGGTCGTAGCGAGCGTATAGTAATACGCGCGTCGAACGAGAGCAATACGAGCACGTATCTAGGTACATGTTCAAAGAAGTCCGCACACGAAACGGTGTTGCAGCGTATCGTATAAGATTTTTATTGACATTACGATAGTCGTATATATTTTATGATAATTCTGACTTTTATTTATCACACAACACGGAAACCATGGAATTTTACGGAACAGCGGACATCTTTATAATAACTTTTTAATTCTTCAATAGTGTTGCCAACACATAAATGTTAAACATTGCTTTGACTCAACAAAAAGCAAGCGTAGAAAATACTTTTTATAAGTTTGGTGATGAATTTCCGTCAAAGTGAATAGTTTATATTCTGGAACAAATCTACGTCTACGCGACGATTCGTGTGTAGAACTCTCGTCTCGTACTCGTTGCGTCTTGACGATACGCTCACGTGACGACTACGCTTACGATCCGTGTGCGGAGGGGCTATGGAAGGTTAATGATTAAAAATCTCCTTTTAGAAGTTCGATGGCACAATCTTGGAGAATATAGTTTCCAAATTAGTACTAATAGAGTAAAGATCCGTGGCATATGGAAAATACGGTAACAGCAACAAGCGAGTTTTTTTTCTGATGTCGAAAATAGTCGAAATATTAAGAGACTTCTGTTTTAGTTTAGGTATTATCAACAGCACTGCAACCCTTGAGGAAAAAAATTAAGTACCTAACTAATCTGGTTGAAGATGCTTACATAAAATATTTATAACGGGTCGACGAGTTGCTAAGTTAGTAATTTGAAATTCCATTAACGTTCTAGTATTTGCTTGTTAGTAAATTTGCTCGGATTGCACTGGCTTTAATTAATTCAGGTGTAGCCCGTATTTTGACTTGAGACGGCAGGACACAAGACACAGTGCCTTTATTACGAGTTTACGTTAACTGTCAACAATATTGAAAATATCGCCAATATATACCAACGTATAATTCAAGGACACTTAGGTAGGATAGAGTTAAAAAAACAAATAAGAAAGCATGTCGGTAAAACAGAGTCAATGCAATAAGAAACTTACAAAAGCAATATAGTTTTCAATTATGAATATAAGCAGTTCACTAAACTCGAGCTCGGGTACTGTTATACCAACGTTTAATTCAAGCACACTCTCGACGCCTAATATACTGTTTAATCAAAAAAATTGACGAATTTATTTTCCCAAAAGCTTCATTAACAAGTCTGTAGTTGACAAGCGCGCAATTTAAATTTCCCAAGTTAACATTAATGCTTAACCAAACTAACAGAGCTTCGTAAGTTTTGACGCGTAACAACTTAGTCCGAGATAAAGACTCGACTTAGAAATCTTGGAATCTGTTATAAACAACGCGACGCGACCTGGCTGGGGCGCAACAGATGCAGAGCGTTTATTACGAAAAAAAACCAGTACCCTTAGCACAAACAACTATCGAGAAAAAAAACGCGCGTAAATTTACTCGATACAGTATTTATCTATGGAAAATTGCATTTCGCATTTCGGCGGTAGATGGCACTGTACAAATTTCCCATACAAAATTACTCTATCAAATGTTTTACGCACGTTATTTTTTATGTCCGAATGGATTGAGCACCTTTTCGAATTTTAATGATATTAATATACCTTTTAATTTTTACTGGAAATACTTTTATCAGCTGCAGAATATTCACACGAGCGTGATACCTATTAAGGTATTTACTAACATTTGTAACATTTGTTAACAACTGAACTAAAATTACTCGCTATTAAAAGGCAATTATAGTAATAGGCTAGGAGTTTTATAATTAGTTCAAATTATTGGTATTATTATAGTTTATTAAATATTCCTTAAGCCATTAAAATTTTAGTTAAGCTTGGTCTAGCTTTGTGGACGAGGTTCTGAAGGGAGCAGGCTGACTCTACGCTATTGTTAGACAGCCTTTGCTGCGGTTTGCCATTGTGACCTAGCGAAGCGCAGCTGGTTGACTTTAGAACCAAACCTTTGCTCTATACTTTACAAAGGCAGGAATTTGCATTGTAAATTTAAAGGAACCTGTCCTTAAATTAGATCCTTTTACGTTAACACATTAAAATTATTATCAGTACGAAAATAGAGACATGATATTATGTGAAACCAATCAAGAGCTCCATTTTTGAACGGCGCGGCGGCGGCATCGAGCTAAAAAGTGCTCAAAGCCTTTCAAAAATTTTAGTCCGTTTAGTCCGATTTAAAAAATTGACGTCCTTTTGGTGATATTATAGCGATGATACTTCAAGAGTCCCGTGAATGAATCTTGGAAGGTCCATGGTGTGTGATGACTGATGACTAAGTAATTTTATTCCCGAGTCATGGATGTTAAGGTAAATTCATTTATTAGCACAGCTATAAGTTTCTTGCGCCCGTTCTTCTTGTCAGCTAAAAAAGTCTGGAACGGGTAGTAGGAAAATATAGACGATTCAAAAGTACTTAATAATTAAGTTTATTTGAATAAAGCTTATTTCACTTTCACTTTCACTTTCACTTTCACTTAAGTATCCGTTTTATTTTTTCACGATAGGTGATGACTTACAAGCTCTACGCGGTTTTGGGCTAATTAATGAACGCATCGTGATTTTACAGTTTATTGTTTTGAAGTATTTAATAAGGAGGGCTAGGGTCAAGTACGAGTATAAAAGAAATCTGATATTTTTGTTAAACAAATGCACGAGTCTTTTAATTTTGGAACGTCTGTTCTAATTATTAATTTAATTACTCGTAAAAGAAATGAAAAACATAATTATTCATATAGTAGTTGATGAACTGTCTTTCGACAAACCTAAATTATCAGTATTACTAATGGAACGACCTTAACCTATACTTAAGTGAACATAAAAGCTGCTATTATTTTCACATTCGAACCGCTTGTATTCATAATATTACTATGTTTATAAGGAAACACTGACAGTTAGTATTCGCCCTTTTAATATCTCTAAAGCCATTAGTTTAATGAAATATTCCGTATACGATAGCGAGAATTTCCAGTAGATCTCTTTGATCTCAAATCTGATAGTGAAATGCGATATTGTGGGACTTTTACAGATGTACTCTAATTTAATTATGTAAATACAATATAGATTATGCAAAACAGCATAAAATTAAAGAAATAAGAAATTAATATTTTAATTCGATTACTTATTCAACCCAATTTATTATTAAAATTTAAGAGGCCGTCCACGTTTTGCCACTCTCTCGCTCGCACATTTCATGTTTTCTCAAGATTTCTTAAATCTGAGTACCACCGTTTGCGATAAGATTTTACAAGCGATTGTCGATTGTCCACGGAGCTATTCTTCGCCACCAGCTCACTGTGAATCAGAGAGCAATACAACGCACTTGAGCCCAATAAAGGGCTACGTGATGAGAAGCTTCTCTACTCCAGAACCAAAAAGTTTAGAATACCTACAGAAGAAACTCAGACTCTTTCTATCGGCCGAAGCCTCACGGTTCGCGAACGGAGTTGGATTCAGATTTCGAACAGTTCGAAGAATGTTTCATTGATATTGACTAAATAAAAAAGAATAAAAAGCGCTAAATGACTAAAATCAAAAAAATCAAAAAATTATTTATTCAGTCTAGGCTGTTACAAGCACTTGTGAATGTCAAAGAAGCTACGCCATCGGTTCGCAAACCCTGAGCGGGAGACCTTGTAACGAGAAGAACCGGCAAGAAACTCGTCAAGGGCTGCTTTTTTCTCCCTGTATATTTCATACAGAGTCGTCAACATTGAAAAATGAGCTCCACATTTAAAGTGAGGTCATTTTCCATCACAATGATTAACAAAAGTTTGCACACAATGGGTAGGTAGGTTGAAATTAAATACCTACTACATATCGGATAGGTAATTATGAGAGTAAATAACTTTCAACTGGTTGAGAAATCAGTAATCACTATGTCTGCTACTCGAAAGTGCACCTAAGTAGGCAAAATTTACCAAAAAACACTTGATACAAGACAAAAAATAATATTAAAAAAACGCAATTCTTACAATTCAATATGCGTTAAGATACTCAGAAGCAGACCCATTCCCACTGGCAGCACCCGTTCACGAGCATGACGCGTGGACCAGCCATCGCTTCGCTCAACCATATTTGAGGGAACGTAACGACCCGCCCCACACGACACCACCGCAGAAATGATTAAAAAGAGCATGACATACTTAGGCTACCCATCCTAAGGCACTGAATTGAAAACTAATATCCAAAAGCTTTTCATAGGCCTTTACTTACAAAAACTACTGACTATAGAAAGCAAAATGATTGCAATAAAAAAAAAGAGAAATCAAAACAAGGTTTACTTGCCTATTAGTTTTATGTTTTGAGTAAGAAGTGCCATACATATTGATAATATCAAACAGAAAAAAATATATAAATATACGACGCCCTTAGTACAAGCAGACAGAAGCAGACCCATTCCCACTGGCAGCACCCGTTCACGAGCATGACGCATGGACCAGCCATCGCTTCGCTCAACCATATTTGAGGGAACGTAACGACCCGCCCCACACGACACCACCGCAGAAATGTTTAAAGTTAGCATGACATACTAAAGCTGCAAATCAACCAGCATGTCGCCTGCCAAGTCGTTTTCTTCTTCTTATTTTTGATATGGCAATCTACTCCTCTTCAGGAAGTAATTTTTGCCAGTGCCAAGTGTTAAATAATTCAGTGGTACTTATTGTTTCAGTTTACATTAGAATGCAGGTGCATCGCATTCCAATGCTGCTTGGAGCATTTGGCATCAAATATATCGATACAGTTTACTCAGTAAGTTCTGCCGAGGTAGCCACCACTACAATAAAAGTCTCAGCTTCACACAACCAAGATCGCACCTATTTCAATTATCCCACATATTGTTCAGATGCGTAGACACTTGTACCACAAAACTGCACCAATTTTAAGACACAATATCCACTATGAAATAATTTGCAAATAATTAAAGTAGCCACCGAACTGAACTAGACAAAATGCCGCCAAAAACTCCGCCTGCCAAGTCAACCCGTGTAAATACAACATTGCTGGTCGCGTTCCGATCCCTTATATCGCATAGATTGCAGCAATCTCAGATTGGTACTCTTCTTAGCACGAACAGCTATCGGGAATCCTAAAAGTAAAAGTACTCGATAGAGTATAGTCTCTATGGAAAATCTCGTTTCGCTTTTCGATGGTAGATGGCACTGTCCAAATTCCCATACAAAATTAGACCGTCAAATGTTTTCACGCGCTTTAGGCATCAGTACCCTTAGCACGAACAGCTACCGAGAAAAAAAAAACGTGCGTAAAATTACTCGATAGAGAATTATCTATGGAAATTTTAGTTTCGCTATTCGGCGGTAGATGGCTTGTACAAATTTCCAATACAAAATTGCACTATCGAATGATTTTACGCGCGTTATTTTTTTAATTGAACGTAGTTCGTGCTTAGGGTACAGCAGATGACCGGAACGCATCCTGTGGTGTTGGAGCTCTGCCAGTAAAAGAGAGAGAGCTATAGTAAAATAACGATGCTAAAATCATCAACTTCAACTGCCTAAATATCGATTCAGCCGATTGTCATCAAGTCCTATAAAAGCCCGCCCGAGATTTCGCATAATAGAGTAAAAATACTTTCATTCAAAAGGAGATCTCTCGCAACAACGATTTTTTTCGTGTACAAAGATGAATATTGCTTGCCGCCCCAGTAGGTATGAATAAAACATTACTTGCCCCAACAGGCGGTTATCTGGTAAGCTTCTATTAAAAAAAATATGCATGAACAAGTAGCATTTCGGTTGACATAACATTAGCAAAATTTAATTATAAAAAAGCACTTCTAATTTCATAAATAGAATAATGAAATGAAGAATTTAAAAAATTGATTAAAAAAAAAACAAAAAACCTACTTCAAAAAACCTACCTCTAAAAAGCAAAAAATAATATTCGTAATACTAAAAATACGTCTATTGAAGTCGGGTGGGGCTGTAGTACAAATTCCTTTCTTTATTCTAAAAGCCCCACCCGACTTCAATAGACGTATTTTTATTATTACGAATATTATTATTTGCTTTTTAGAGGTAGGTTTTTAGAAGTCGGTTTTTGTTTTTCTTTTAAACATTTTTTTTTTAGTGTAGGTACCTTGTAGGTAAGGTATATTATATATGTAGAAAAATCGGCTCAGCCAAACGTAAGATAATCGCGAACATACTTAATTAAATACGGGTCAAACTTAGAACCTCCTTTTTTAAGTTGGTTAAAGAACTACACTTAAGATAATCCCTCTTCCAACAAAACAATAATTATCTTATTCAGTTCATAAACAAAGAAGTAATACGACCATTTTCATCGAGGTAATTTACACAAAATCATACTATTTTTGTGCTTTTTTCAAGATTACTTGAAAAGTACTGAACCGATTTCCAAATTTTATAAAATGGGACCAACTTGGGAGTTTACCTAATGTAATAACGTTTGAATCATTTCAATCGATCCAGCCGTCTTTGAGTAATCGGTGGTCATACACAAAAAAAAAAATACAGACGAACATAGAACCTCCTCCTTTTTTGAAAGTCGGTTAAAAAGGTGGTAGGTGTGTTTGTGTGTTTGTGTGTGTATGTGCTTGTGTATGTGTGTGTGTGTGTGTGTATAGAGTTATGTGCTCTGATTAAAACTTTTGATTTTGAAAAGCTTTGTTACCAATATCAGTTATTAATTATAAACCTGTTCCGGTCGAGTTACAATTGATAATAAAGTTATTATAATGGTTGACATATTCACTTCTCAAGCTTACGCGCTCACTAGACATGAAATAATACTAAAAATAATAATAGACGCGCTAGTATCCGTTAAAAGTGTTTTATTTCATGTTCTTATTATAATGGGTCTAAGATGTTATTTGTATATAATTGTTTGTTCATGATGATTAATGTGTTGTTTCATTAGAGATACAATTTAAAGTGGTAGTAAGTAATTATAAAAGTAACGTTCGATTATATTGATTAATAAGATTAAAGATGTTGCTTTCTTGATAATAGGTGTATGCTTTTGGTTATCCTAATAAATTTTAGTTAAACAACGATTCAGTTCTTTTTTAATTATATACGCCTAACCCTATATTTATAACAATATTACAAAAGATGCAGATGTGACGATTTTTCATCTACTGTCAAAAATACCTAAATAAAAGGAAACAGGGATTGGTAAAGTATCACATACTTATTCACATATTTTAATACTCGACGCCATTAATATTGTTTTTATAATGTTATGTACTTTTTACTCCAAATTCGGTTTATTCTCGTTTTATAAAGTTTAGTTATACAAAAACGTTGGTACTGACTCGGTTGACAATACGTTAGGTAATTTAACTGTTGGGAAGTATATTTATTTGCTCCACTGTGTAAAGTAACAAAACCGACATTTAAATTTAGCGGTGGTCAGTCCACGCCACCACCCTCGTGAATATTCATATATTCTATAAGTATCACCAACGTAGCTTTACCGTACATTATAAATGGGTTAATTATTATTTTTTACACAAAAAAAAGTATGTATATGATGTACCTACGTTCAAAAACTTACCGTTTGTAGGTATGTTGCCCTGACGTGCTCTTCGTCTGAAACAAAAAAAACGTTACGTTGTAGTGAATTAAATTATTTTTACTAGCATCCGCCCGCGACTTCACCAGCGTGGATTTTCGAGAAAAGCTAATAGACACAGAGTTATTTTCACATTTATAATATCAGATGGATAAAACGTCTCATGTATACAATTTGTATCAAAAACTAACGAATTATTGAGTCTGTAACTTACTGAGTGACAAAAACTTATACGAGTAACAATACCCAGTTACTTCTACAGTCATAATAATATTGAGTATAGTGGGCAACGACGGCCATATATCGGTCATAAATAAAACAGTTTTCATGACTTAATTGGTCACGCTATAACCTCCTTCGTTACAGCTTACTTGTGTCATAATAACTTTAAAAATAGCAAACTCATTTCATTATGTTACTTTTTACATAATAATTATGGGTGTTCTAGAGGAAATAATAAGTACCTAAGCATTAACATTATTTATCTACACTCACAACGTAATGTTCCAAATATGAATTCAAAAAAGGTTATATAAATACGTACTTTATCTTCGTGAATCGGTAAAATTAAAAAAACTCATTACGATGCAGTCAGCTGCATCATAATAGTAGTTTATGATACAAGGTTGGTAAGGAGGTTTTTAAAACGAGTTGACGTTTTATAAGCCCGAGCCGTAGGCGAGGGTTTATAATCGTCACGAGTTTTAAAAAACCTTAACAACCGTGTGCCATACTACGTTTTTCAATACATTTGCGAGAAAACATTATAGGTACTGCTGAAATTGTAATCTATGTCATATAATAAAACTGTAAATTTTAAATATTTGTGCGCGAATTACGCAAAAACCGCTTAACGAATTTTAATGGATTTTTCACAATTTAGTAGATTGTGGTCCAACTTAAAAACTAAGCTATGTTTCATCAAATTCGGGTGGGTGGAACCAGAGAAACAGCTTGAACTCTCCGTAGTACTAGCTTTCATACACTAAAGGGGTCATTTTAAACTGGTTGCAATATTTTTCTACTGTCCACGCGGATGAAGTCGCGGGCGGAAGCTAGTAGAAATTAAAAAAAACGTTCGTAAACAAAAACGCACGGCGCCGGCGTGCGGTAAAATCAACTTTCCGCACGCTGTACTACTCCGTAAACAAAAACGCACGGCGTGCGGTAAAATCAACTTTCCGCACGCTCAACTGTCATCGTAAACTTACATTTTCGAGCAATTGTATTGAAATAGTAGATTGTTATACGAGGGTCAAAAGGAAGCAATTCCCATTCGAGATATTTAGACGCCCGAGCATAGCGAGGGCGGCTATAGTTCGAGAATGGAATTGATGACTTTTACCCGTGTTAAACACTCTACTTTTCATTTCGAATTTCAGGAAAGTAAAAAAAGTCTTAGTTATTCCAAAACGTTTATTAATAAAAACATGTACCTACTTAGTAACTACATAGGTAGACCTTATAATTATTACCTATACCAACTTACCTTTAAAAACCTAGAAAAATTAGAACAATTTGTGAAATTTAAAGTTAAATTCTTAAAAAATATTTACAGTTTGATATAAATTATTATGATGACAGATTTGGCTTTGTTGGATGCCTGTAAAAGTTGGAGATATTCTTTGGTCTTTGATAAGACGGTAAGTCCATGGCAGAGACTCTCCTGAAGTAGTTGTTTCCTGTAGGCGAATTACAGCGTAGTTTTATTGTTTCTTTTATTTTATTTGAACTTTTTGTTTTAGTTTTAAACTCATTTTTAGTAATTATACAAAATTAACACAAAACTTTAATACAGCACACACAGCTCAAAGTCACAGAGTTAGGTAAGTCTTCCTCCAATATTTTATAGTTTTTCTTATTTTAAATATGGAACACCTCGCGTCGCCGGCCGCTCCGCCCAATGTTTTTAATTTTGCACTGGCTGTTTATACCATGTTTTGTTGTTGTTCGTGAATGCGCCCTATAAGGCTGAAACTTTTTTTAAACCATTTGTTTTTAACTATTGTAAACTTTTTCATTGCCAAATTCAGTTCTATTTTCAAATTACTTTTCCACCCTAGGGTGGAACGAAGAGTTTTGGACCCGCTGCTCAGTTCAAATATACATCACTTTCCGAATATGAGAAATGAAAAATAACTTTTTCACTCCTCTTGCTCAAAAAGTCCGTCATTGTTGAAGGGTTGATGGCGAAAAAGAAGGATACTTCAAAGATTACAGCAGATTTATTTCAGCACAAACTTATCACGGCGACGGCCATTACCACAGAGAGATAAAGAAGTGTCAAACTCGATTGACGTTTTCATATAGCTGTCACTTGAATGTGACATTGACGTTAGCTGTCATTCGCAGATGACAGGTGTCTTATGTTTAATACCTAACAATTGTAACGTACAAGAGCCGAGATAAAATAGCATAATAGGCTTGTTTCCATTAAGAATAAATATAATGGATAGGGGTTTATAATGATTAATTATATTATGGAGAAAATAACAAACAATTTTAATTATTAAAAGCGTTAAAGATTAATAATATTTTTAAAAAATAAATTTCGTAAAATGAAACCTTTAGTCACGTGACAGTGAACACCAATCAGAAAGCGTTACGTCACGCCGTGCGAAACTCCAATCTTGTCTTTGACGTTTCGAGTATCACTACCGGAGGCGCGTTCCAAACCTACACTCCGAGTGCAACCTAACCACAACCGAACGCAAGTTTTAGCCACTTTTTCCGTATTTCTCCATTGTTTGGAACATATATAAATAACTGGTTTAGCGTTTTTATAGTCGTGCTATCACACTGGGGCACTATACAGTACTTATAATATGAGAAATTCATTTTTAAACGATAAAAACTAGCTATAACGTACGAAGACACGATCGCTCTTTTGTTTGTTTTGCACGGCGTGACGTCATTCAAGACGCCATGACAGTCTTGTGCGTTTTGGAACCAAATTAAAATTGGTTTTTTAAAACGCGAAATTTATAATGTAAACGCTCGATTAAAAATAAATAAACCTTTTTTTTCGATAAAATGCCTAATAAGCTAAAATATTAAGCAGTTATTGAAATTTTGTCAACTAGCCTATTATAAAATAGCAAAAACCCACAGTTGATTTAAAACATGCGCTTATGCGACACTAGCCCAAAAATACAAACTTAGTGATAAATAACTATTGATATTTTGCGAGGGGACCATCAGCTTGTATTTTTAAGAAATTGTGTATTTACACGGTATTTTTTTGCGGGAGTGGCGCTAGTGTATGATGTTGCCTAAAGTTACATTTTGTTCTCAGGCCGGCAAAGACATCGAGCTGTCAGAAATAGGCCCCCGTTTCCAAATGAAGTTATTCGAGATCAAGTTGGGCACGCTGGAAGCCCTAAGCGCGGCGGACACAGAGTGGGCGCTCCGCCCCTACATGAATACGGCGGCTAAGCGACGGTTTTTGAGCGACGACGATGGTTGGCAAGAAGAAGAGTGAAATAAAACGTTTATTTTTGTATTTCGAGTTTCATTTAAGTTTTTTCATTTTTTTCTTTTTTAATGTTTGTCTATTACCAATGAGCCTACTTAAACGAAAAAGTATTTATTCATAATCAAGAATAAAAACTCGCTCGACTTCAATACTGGGGGTCTATTACGAAAAGTTTCATGCGATACACGCAACTGCGTCCGTGCTTCGTTATGATTGTTTCCTATTACAAAGCACTTACGTATGCGATATCGCAAAGTGATTGCGTAAGTTTGACAGTTTTTCTCTAGCGTATCCGTCCGACATCATTCATTCAATAGTCTTTGGGCTACTATAGCCAAATTGAAAATGTGTTTATAAGCCACAACCGATGAATTGCAGACGATTATCGTGACCAAGTGATTGCGTACGTTATTTTCGTAATAGGCCCCCTGTTTCTCATTCTTATTTTTAAAAATGGAACTAAAAGCATCTCTTCGGTGAAATCATAGACTTATTTATACTCTGTGCACAGAGTGAATCGTAGAATGCGTGTTTGGGTTGCTTAGCTGCTACAGCAGAAATTAAAAAAGGTACCATGGCGCAAAACCTTTAGAATTTTTCTATAATTACATACTGATTGAAGTGACTGTAATAGGAAAGAAATGATTTTAATCTTTTGCCGTCAACAAATCATTTAGGTATTTAAATATTGTACAAAAAGTTTATGAAGTGGAGGATAGAAAATCGAGTGGATTCGTTTACGGAAGTAGGTAGGTATACTATTTAATATTGTATTTTATTTTCTCGCAATCGAAGTGAAATAGTAGATTATTCAACAAGTGAAAAAAGAGGGAATTTAGTTCGAGGGACTAAGTTGGATCCCGAGAGCAGCGAAGGATTCTAGAGTTGAATCCCGAGCGTAGCGAGGGATTCAAAAGTAGAATCCTGAGCGAAGCGAGGGATACAAAGGACCGAGATGAAATTTTTTTTTCACGAGTTGTGTACTCTACTTTTTACCATTGACTGCGAGAAAAAAAAATAGCAGTACCTATAGTATTTATAGTTGTCCATCAGCCATTTTTGATGTCCCCACTGTGGGTGGGGCACAGGCCTTACTTATGGGTGGTAAGGAGGACGGGCCATAACCCACCACGCGGGCCCAATGCGGATTGGTGGGTGTTAACGACTGCAAATGCAGCTGGGACCAACGGCTTAACGTGCCTTCTGAAGCACGGAGGAGCTCCAGATAATACATTTTTGGTCACCCATCCCATGACCGACCCTTGCGAACGTTGCTTAACTTCCGCAATCGCTGGGCCAGGCGCTAAACCACTGCGCCACCGAGCTAACTAAGAGGGAAACTACATGATCAGTCTGGCATCAGTCCACTTCATCAGTTTGTATAGACTTTGAATTTTTACAGACTGAAGATCGTACCAGACTGATGGAATGGACTGATGCAAGACTGAACAACTAATCTCCCTCAAATATATAAAAAAGAACCCAAATATAAGACACTAAAAAGGACCTAATTGATTTAGCAGGATATTTTTTAGAAAAGAACCCAAAGATAAGACACTAAAAAGAACCTAAATAAAATAGGCGACATTATTTTTGTCATTTAATTGTAGAACTATATCTTTATCTATGGAATAGCTCCATACTTTCAGCACCTTTTATTTTTTTTGTACCTAATTCATACGATGCGCGCTTGTTCCAAATTCAAAATATTTTTATTTACTCGGTGAATAAAAACTCGTTTTATTCACTGTTATCAATGAATAAGACGCACTTTTTTGAGTGGCGATGGTAAAAAGTATATTGTAACACACGACGCTAAAACCCATTGTAACTCAGTTTCTATTTATTCCCTCGCTATAGCGTCTTGTATAACAATCTACTATTTTTCTCATTACGATACAGGGCAAGAAGAAGGTAGTGCCGTGATATTAAAAAAAACAACGATATTTTCCCACATACTTTCCATGATTAAAATGCACTCTATAGTGATCGATGACTTATTGCGCGCCATTTTTAGAGCATTACGAAAAAAGTTTAGAATTTTGATTTCAATTTTTACATTTTGTTATACTGAATTTCGTATGTGTTTTTTATTCTTGCTTAAAAATGTGAAAAAAATTTACTCTGCAAAATTATTTTAGATGCAGCTAAGGGAATGACTTATTACAAGGTAGGTACATAGCTAATACAACCAAAGTCTCTCTCTCTTTTCTAACGTTGATCTTTTATTTAGTAGGTTCAATCCCAAATGTATGAGTAGATAAAGTAGTGTATGAAACTGCACATAATTAGGTATTATGCATCAGTATCATAAACTACTATTATTATTTATCTTTGACATCAGCCATTTTTTATGTCTCCATGCACTGCTCGGGCATAGGCTGGGTAGATAGGGAGGATGGGCCATAACCCACCTAGCAAGTCCAATGCAGATTGGTGGGTGTTAACGACTGTTAATGCAGCCGGGACCAACAGGTTAACGTGCCTTCTAAAGCACGGAAGAACGCGAGATACTAAATATTTGGTCACCCATCCCATTACCGATCCTTGCAGAGCCAGGCGCTAAATCACTGCACCACCGAGCTCCTCTTGATTGATTTATTGTTTGATAATAATAATAAATAACGTGGAAAATATTTTTACAATTTTATTAAAAAAATAAGTAGCGATAATTAGGTCAATTATTCCAGAATTCAGATTAAACTGCACTATACTGGATATTTTACAGTCCGGTTTTTGTGTTTATTTTATTTCTCCATTATTTCGCTTGTTTTTATATCAATGTATTGTGGCAATGAAATGTAACTTTCAAAAGCTCAAAATTCGCTTTATCGAATTAATAACAAAAGAGTATTATTAAAAACTCGTCAACATTAATTTTACCTAACGAACCATAAACAAAATGAAATTATAAACATACGGATGACCCGTAAAACACAGTCTTGTATGTGAATTAGGTAACGGAATAAAAAAGATTTCATGATAAGGTTAAATAAAACAGTAGAAATGCTTAGATTATTATTATTAATAACACATAAATTTAGGTTTTCTTATTACTTAGTCCGTATCGCTGATTATAGACAAGTTTTTTTATATTAGAATATGTAGTTATTTCTCTCTAATGTGATTTTATCCGACATTGAAGAAAACCTATGGGTTGCTTACAATCACCACCAGCATATAAAATACAGTCCGCTTCGGACGTTCGTAGTAACATAATATATTGAAATGCGGTGTTTTTTTTTTCAGAAATACCGAAAAGCTAATTTTGGAGTTTTCTACAATTAAGTTTACGTAATTTCTGAAAATAGTTTTTCTTATATTTACCAGAGTTTTCCTAGGAGTGCGATATTTACTCGTGACGTTACCTTAGCATGGACAGTTATCGAGAAATCTATCTATCTATCTATGGAAAATTTAACTTCGCTTTAAGGCGATAGATGGCACTGTACAAATTTCCCATACAATATTATTCTATCGAATCCATACAAAATTTTACGCTCGTTATTTTTTCGATAGTTGTTCGTGCTAAGGGTAGTACCTACATAAGGTGCATAAGGTGACTGTACAAAAGTTTGTCATTGTCAAGGGGTTACCGTGGGTCAAGTATGGAGTTGGGTCACCTTAAAAATTCAGAACGGTGGTTGAGCAAATTGCCTTCAACAAAATAAGCCCAACATTATTCAGTGAAGGCTATTTTAAATTTCAACACACATTTTATCGCTGGGACCTAAGCAAAATTACTTTTTTACCTGCTGTTGATATTAATTAAGCTAAATTAAATTTGTTTTCATACAAATGAGGGGTTTAATGACTGAAAGAGATTGGAAAGCCCGGAATTTCATAATATAAACTAAAATACGTTTTGTTTTGTCACCATTAAAAATAGCGGATGAACATTTCGTTTATTTAAAGGTTTTGTAATGGAATATGAACAATAAACGTAATTGTATAAAAAGATCTAAGTTAAAAAGTATCTGTGAAAAACTGTCTGTGAACCTTAAAAAAGTAACCTTTTTTTCTTTAGCCTTAGCCTTTTTAGCCTGAAAATAGAGTCTTTGTTAATTTAAATAAAAAGTTAAAACAATACATTAATTCAACATAATTCTGGCTTTAAACACATCAAACGAGAGTGTTCCTGCTAAAATGAAAACTATCTAACCGTTATGTATCCCGGCGGCCAAATAACGCAGAGCTTAGCAACAAAAAACCTTAAGCCCACCATAAGCCTTATTACGCCAGTCTCAAAGTCGGTTATTGAACAAAATAACTTGTAAAGGTGTCCAAGGACAGCGTACAATAACATTTTACGATATAACAGGGTAAAAGGAACTTGATGGAGCGTGATCTTATTATAAGGTTACGCATTTTCCAATAAAATTCGAGGTGATGCGATATTATGGAACGGAATGACTGTATTGAGTAAACTAATAAAAACAGATAAGTACCCAATAAAAAAATTAATGACCAATGAAAATCGGTAACCTTCAGAAACCGTTTTTTAAACCCAAATACATAAAATAATATGTGCACTGGCTGTGTATTTATAAAAAGTTTTAATTTTAATGAGTATCGTTGCTAAGAAGCGATTCTCTTTTAATCGTTATAATTGATACAAAGCAACAAAAGGTAGGATTCCCAACCGTTATCTCTTATAATTGTCTTGCTTTGCTCTCAATCAAAGAAACCCAATGTTTTTATACAAACAATCCGTTCCGTAAACAATGTATTTTCATTCCGCTGGGAGCTTGCGTTCCTACGTAACTGAATTTTATTAAAAAAAGACGCTTTCCTGAATAAATTCTATCGGATAAAATCTTATTCGAGCTTTTCCTTTCACAGCTGGGACCACCTATGTTTAAGATATTGGTCAAATTGGAAGATCGCCCCTTTCAATCGAGTATTGGATCTAAAACTGGTTACTTTGATAGTATTGACTTGATTAACCATTCATTCATTGTTGGTTAAATATGTAGGCTTTTCACGTGTCTGTTTTACCTAGCTTTATGCAAAACTGTGTCACATGCAATAAGTTGCAAACTAGTTTAGGACTAGATTTCACCCGCATTTCTTCCACGTGTTACCATGAGAAATCCGTAATAAAATATAACCTCTGTAACTCAGGAATTACATCTATCTATGATGAATTGAATGATTTTTTTAAATTGGATGAGCAGTTTCAGAGATTACTTACTTCCTTTATCCAAACATAAAAACTCACAAAATATTAACCTCTTTATAATATTGGTGTAAATAACAGTTGCCTTATACAGTAATGTTATTTCATGGCGCACTCCATAAACTTTCCTTAAATAATACCGCTGAGACTACATAATACTACCAGAGGATATAAAAGTAAATCGCTGCTGAGAAAATGAGGTAAAGCCCCCGCTATCAAGCATTTGTAAGTTTGTTTTGTGTTTTATCTTTCTTTTTTCTACGAAGAAAATATGGAACAAATGTTATCGCAAGACATACTCATATAAAGGGTGTAACAAGACACTCAACGAAGCCGAAGTCCACGCATTCCGCCCATCATCAGGATCATTTTTGTCTTTTAGACTATACCTGGGAAACCAATAGCTACGAAGTTATTGAAGGTCAAAGTAAAAAAAAAAATTATTAAATCTTATTTTATTCGTTATTTCCTATTTTTTGTTTACAGAAACATTATTAAAATTTTAAGTATTTCGTAACAAACAATGGCTTCGAAACGTCATCACTCAATGTATTTCATGAGCACGCACATAAACGTTGCCTTTCAACTCGGCCGCACGCAGCTGTGTAGCATTCACTCACAGGCGCGGTCTTTTGTACGCGTTACATTGCGTGCTAATGTATACAATGCTTTTTTAGCATCAAAAATTAAAATCGTTTCCCAGCAATAATTTTGAACAGAAATGCTTCTGATAATGGGCAGAATACGTAGACCTCGGCTTCGTTGAGGGTCTTGTTACACCCGGTATTTTTCAAAAGTCGCTATAAAAAGAATTAAACTTCCTTACAGTAGGCCGACGGAGACGTCTAGACAGGGCAATGGTGCGGGCGTGCAGGGCAACCGATTCTCGTGAAATTTTGCGAGCAAGTTCGATAATTATATAGAATTTTATTTGTCGATTCAGATTTGCGAAATATTTCGAAATAAAAATGTTTACAAAAAAAAATTATAGGCCCTGATACACTGATATAATAATACACAGATCACGTAGATCCATCTATCTGTATATTTATAGTAAGCTAATAATACTCTACATGTCGACTTTACAACCATTTATATAAACATATATAACCATGAGTACCATATACATATACAAGCATCAAATATTTTTATAACACAATGCAAATAACGGCGTTAAAGTTAATTAAACAGAGTGAAGGCGACCATATTAATGAGAACATTAATGTTGTCGTCCAAAATATGATTAAGGGGCTGAATATGAATGACGACGATGATGAGCGTAACATTTAATTGTGTTCATGGGCGTACCGGGGGGGGGGGGCAGGGAGTGACAGCTGCCCCCCCCCTGGATTTTGTTTACCAACTATCTAACTTGTAAAAATCGTTTAAAAGTTAACTGTACTCCTACAAAAATAATTTTAAACTTTGATAATAACATTTCTAACAAAAATTATCTGATGCAGAGAATATAATGCGATTAAATTTGACTATTTACAGTGATGTGCTGCAACTTTCGAGAACATATGGGAAATAAAGATTTTAATTAAAAAATACCTACCTACCTATTTTAATTTTTGTTTTTAACTAGGTGCTTGTAAAAAATCCGCTATGCCCCCCTGGCCCATCAGCATCTGGGTACGCCCATGATTGTGTTGATGGCAACCTAAGATGACCACTGAGCTTAATAATAGGAACAGTTAGGTTATATTTTTTTCAACACACTTGCTCGTAAAGTGAGCCCCAATACATCGCTTTTAGGACCGTAAACCGAGCTATAACAAACGCGTGCAATAATATATAAAACACTAGTACGTTATAGAATTAACCCTTCAAAGTTAAATTAGTACCTTACTGCAAGTTCTATGCGAGTAAACAGAGCATTCCCAATTTAGCCGGGTAATATAGTTATTTTTTTTAGTAACAACAAAGAGGTTTTATGCTGCTGAAAAATCTTATACATTTTTGGAATAAATAAATGTGTAAGTCCTTAATTAAGTCAAACAAATATTTATTATTATCAAATTATTAAAATTTCAAAATATTTTGTTATAAATTATTAAAATATTTGCATTTTATCACTTAAAATTATAGTTTTGAAGTTGGCTGTATGCTCAATCACCCCTTTGTTCGCAAAATATTCTTGCGTAGGGCGTGTGAAAAAAAACAAAAAAAACCTACGCGCATTTTCCCATAATTATCATATTTTGTTTTTGTCGTATTTGTAGCTGTGTGGTAAATTACTTTGTTTTTTCCTCGCAAATGTGTTGAAAAACGTCGTATGAAACTCGTGAGCTCTTGCTTATTGCATACAGCCTTGTGTGCAATAAGCAACCTAAGCTAACTTGTCTCATAATATACTACCGACTTCAAAAAAGGAGGAGGTTATCAATTCGTCCCGTATATTTTTATGTATGTTTTCCGATTACTCGAAGATGGGCCGAATAAGATAATTCAAACGTCACCGTCAATATCATTCCCAATTTGGTAAGTACTTACTTTATTTTTATTTGATGTTGGATTGTCATCCTGAAAATACCCCTTTATCTCAGTAGTACTTTAAAATCAACAATGTTTATTTCATTTACAAAACATTGGTTTTCAAAACAGCAGGTTGGGACTGCCTAGTGAGTTTACAATACTTGTGACAGACAGCCTCGCTCCACCGTAACACTTACATTTTCTGTATGAACAAACGAATTTGACTACCTATACCTTGTAACTGTAATTTCGGTTATCTACCATTACATGATTTTAATAGATATTCGGGCTCTTTTGTTTATACAAATACTGCTTACAATAAAATAGGGCCAGCATATGATTTTCCATACAAAAGAGGTAAGTTCTGAAAGGTATTTTTCTAATAGACTCAATCTGATTTTAGTTGAATTTTGTATTGTTCGAAAGCTGTAATAGACAATTTACCGACTTTACTGTATAATTTCTCTTATTCGCCACGTGTCAGTTAATCTCCCATCAGACTTGTGGCCCCACTGTGATATTCCACCAGTGGGTTGACAAGTTATATTCTGTCTCACTGCTGAAGCAGTAATGTAACTGTCGCTTTACTGTTTTTTGAGGATAATCAAAAAAAAAATCAAAAAATCATTTATTCAGTCTAGGCTGTTACAAGCACTTGTGAATGTCAAAGAAGCTACGCCATCGGTTCGCAAACCCTGAGCGGGAGACCTTGTAACGAGAAGAACCGGCAAGAAACTCGTCAAGGGCTGCTTTTTTCTAATGAAGCAAACACTATTATTTAATTTTTAGTTACTACCGCGCTACTTTGCCCGCATAGAATTTCACTTTTCGTGGGATTTTCTGTAACAAAGTATAGTTTATGACACTCAAGATTAATGAAGCTATTTATACATTTTTTAAATTGGATGGTTTGTTTCAGAGATTACCTCCTACAAACTTTATATCTTTATAGGTTACACTATTTAAGAAAAAAAAATCTTTTTATTTGCGTTTTCTACAAGTAGGACTTAAAGATAGGTGCTTATGATTAGTACGTACATTTTAGTTATTTTTAAGTTATTGATACTGAATATATTTATTTTGAGAACGTTTTTAGCTGTTATTGATTTCATTTCGTCGATTATTTTGGATACACATGGTTATTTGTAAAACACCAAGAACCTCACAGGAGTATGAACCAACATCATTGTCTACGCCGCGACGCGATGGTCAAGCGATGAGTCTGCTGAGCTGTCAATTTCACTCCATTCAATGATCTGTGGACGTCGTGCGCCCCTCTCGCAATCCCTTCTTTTAAACGTCAATTTTTGTATAGAACTTTCACTTTCAACGAATAATTTTCAAAATGGTAAAATACACTAACTTTCTCTTGTTTACATTCTTATATTCTGCCTTGTGACCTAAACCATTGTAGAAATTTATTACATTCTTATTGTAAAACCAAAATCTTTCTTTTTCTCTTGTCCGCAAAGGACATCTTAAACAACAACGTTTGTTCTAAGACTTTTTCAATACATTCACCAAAAATGAATTTTCAAGTTTTTATTGTACTGTAATGGATGGCGGCGGGGCGGGCGGGCGGCTCGCGCGCACCAGGTGCTCCGCGCGCCGCGCATAGAGTTATGAACAGACGAACGGTAAATTAAAATGATATTTTTTTTGTATGAAAGTAAAATCTAACGAATTATCAAAAGTCGTAGAACAATAATGTTGTTGTTTATGATGTTGGTAATCTACTCCTGCGAGGTCGTTGGTGTTTTACAAATAACCCTGCATACTAATTAGACCAAGCGTCCTTAAAACCGGGTTTTTAGTCAAACCACTTTATTATTAAAATTTTAGACGAGCTACGGGTGAATCGATTATTTCTAGATTATCTGAACCACTTTATGTTAATTACAAAGGATATGTATTGTAAAATACACATTACTGTTGGCCGTTTAGCTAGTCTATTCTCGAAAGCTTATTCTGCAGTCCCGAGGGTTCGTCGATACCTCTCGGAACCAATCGGCAGAGTAAACACATCCCAGAGGATCCAGCCCGCACTCCGCATTTAGACTATGCGAAATTCCTCTTAGTTATTATTAGATTTAAAAGCACTTTCTTTTAATTTTAATAACATGTTCACGTAAATTTTGTCGTTGTGGCGTGTGTTCACGTATATTTTTTCTAGGTCATCATACAAATATTTTTTTGTAAGTAGGGTGGAAAAAAAGATGATTGTTGGGGAAAGTACCCTAAATATCGAAGTTGGTAAATGTTAAAAAATTCAAAGATTTTAGATAAATCGCTTAGCTCAGCCGAGAATCGAATGCGCTAAAATCCGAAAAAAAAACTTTACTTTTATGATACCAATCGAAGGTTCAATGATAAGGGTCAATTTCTTCATAGTAGGTATCTTAAATCAATGGCAGACCCAAGAAAGATAAAAAAATTAGTTTAGCCCGCTCAATTCCCAGCTGAGACAAGCGATGTATTAATTTTTTTTTTTAATGCTGTTTTACTTATTTTTAACATTGATAATGTTTATATGTGCCGGTAAAGTGTGGCATGGCCGCGTAGATCGGTCAAAATTGGATGGAGATATCTATGGGAGAAATGTCAAAAGAGAAACATATTTTTAAACTTTAACAGAAAAACTTGTACTTAGATTACAAAATGAAATTTTGTACTTAGATTTTCCAATTACTTTTCTAGGTCATACATACATTAGATGGAACGTGTTTTTCAATCATAGTTGAAGGTCTATACGATCTATGAAATAATATTTTTTATTGAAATCCCTTTCACCAGCAATTTCTATTATTATCAAAGACATTATCTTAAGTGCCAGAAGTTTTTGTAACGCCGCCTACGCGAAAAATCGATGGAAAATTTCATTTCGCTTATCGGCGATAGATGGCGCTGTACAAATTTCCAATACAAAATTTATCTATCGAATGGTATTTCGCGCGTTATTTTTTTTCGATAGCTGTTCGTGCTAAGGGTACTGGTACACGTGACAAAGCGACAACCCTAGACGCAAATAGACTATTGTTTTAAAAAAAATATTTGCTGTTTTTAAGGGATTAAGTATAATAATTTTCCGGGGTTATATACCATATTCGATATTGGAGGGATTTTTGTAAAACGTAACGTGTAACTATACAAGTTACATTTTCCATACCAAGCTTTCCGAAAACTACATTACTTACATATTTATACCTTTCCACCTTCAATGCTAATATTATGTATGATATCTCAACCTTAACATTGGAGCCATCTGCCAGCCATTTTGTTTTATCCGGCTTTTATCCGGGCTTACATAAAATCGGATGCAAGGTAGTCGGCAGCCGTTCACGACGATCGATGAGCCATGTTCGTGACAATTTGCAGGTTTAAAACATTCAATATGGAGTTTGCTTGCTGACTATTGGGTATGATTTCAATGATTTTTTTTAAAATTTACTTTCAGTTTGCTGTAAATAATTATAAATAGATTATGGATTTTCAAGTGTTCGTTGTTGCACTAATGCATAAAGGCACATACACAATGGTTTCCGTCTGTTAGGACTGATCATAACTATTGAACAAATCTCAAAATCACGTATTCTCAAATTGACTGATTTTCGAAATATCTTGAGAATTTAAAAATAAAACTGCCAAGTATTCAATATGAGGATAAAGTCCTACTGAACAGACCGGAAAGCCACAATTTTTCGCTGAAAATATATTCAAAAGAAATTAAAAACTGATAAATAACATAAATAGATATGCTTTCGAGTTTAAAGCATTGCACTAAAGTGGAAGCTATTTCACCCTCCATTTAATTTCTTCCGAGTTTTGATCCGGCTCACGTAAGCCGGATCTACGGAACGGCGCCATGAGCCAATTTAGACCGGGTCGATAACCGATAACTACTAAAATCGACATCTTATGGATTGAAGTATGCCCTTATCTTATACAAGTTTGGAAAGAAAAAGCTATCAAAATGATAATTATGCCTTAAACATTGTAATTGGAAAGGGACAATGAGGTCAAGAATGAAAATTACCTAGTCCATCAGCCATTTTTTTTAATATCCCCACTGCTGGGGTACTTGGGTGGATTAGAAGGACGGGCCATAACCCACCACGCGGGCCCAAAGCGGATTAGTGGGTGTTAACGACTGCAATACAGCCAGAAAATTACCTATTAAGGCTTATTACCGATGGCGTAGCTTCTTTGACATTCACAAGTGCTTGTAACAGCCTAGACTGAATAAAATAATAATTGATTTTGATTTTATTTATAATTTTTTAACAATATGAAGTTAGAAGATATAAGTTATAGATTATCCAATTTTACCCTGACTATTTGCTCAGAACTAAGTCTAATAGCAGTTATCTTCCAATTAATTCCTTCCGCTGTATGATAATGTGATTGTGTTAATTTTGCCACTTTACTGACAGAATTTCTTGTTTTTTTTTTTAATTTGTCATTATTTAATGAGTTGGTAACATTATTTTTATTAAATTGAGATTTTTTCGCATTAACAATACTATTTTTTTATTAAGATAAATAATATCTGTCTGAGGTATTACGGGTTAGTAGATTTTTTATAGTATTTATCTTAATACTTTTTTGCATTATATTAAAATCATAGCTTTTAATGCAGATATTCCCAAAATACATTACATAACTAAGAGGACCTATTAAGTTTCTATTGCATATCCCCCGTGCCCATAAAATCAGCTAACGGAGGCGCGAAGCCACTGAACGGCTCGATCGATATCGTATCTTTCTCAAATAACTGGCTCATGGCGACGGGTGATCTGATAATCGATCATATCTGCTTTGAATCTTCATTTCATGCAGAGTTTATATTCACCGGTAGTTGAAATTCATCGATCATATAACACTGAGATGTGATCTGATCACCCCACATAGAGCCAACATTTATTAGTTATTATTTAATGCGCTTTTCCTTTGTTTTTTACAGCAATAGCACGGTAGATTTTACTTTAGTGCTTTTACCGAACAGACACCGTTGCACAGAACAAAGAAAAAACTCGTGCGCAACGTTATAAAAGGTCAATAGGATTAACAGCAGGTGGTTTATTTTTAAAAATAATTTATTGAATAGTTTCAAAGCTAAAACAATTTACAATTATTTAGGTAGGCATTTGGGATGTCGTAATCAAAGTAAACATTTAGCAACAAGTTTCGGCAGCGGGTCATAAACTAACAAATTATGATAGTGAATAAAATTGAATCGATTTATTAAGTTTTTATGTAATCAATATGAAGTATCTGCTGATACCAGGCTGATATACATACTGTTTAAAAGCTGATTATTAGTAGTATATATTGACAGAGGGTCGGGCTACCTTTGTCAATTATAAGATATTAAATCTTTCAACGAAAACATTAATAAAATTGCTAGCACCATTCATTTTTATGATTTCATGTTATCGAGTATTTTTGTATCGAATTGAAGGACTAAACTTCAAATAAACATTATAGAGGCGTTATAATAGAAATGATTTCTAAAGCTTCCAAGTCTATTATTTGATAAAAAAACAGATATTATGTGATACCTAACTACCAATAATTGTTTCCTATTTGCAGATGACTGTACTCTTCTGTTTCAAAATAAAAATATTGACGAATTTGAACATGACATTAATGATACTCTTTTTGACATAATTAATTGGATGAATAAAAATGACCTTAAAATTAATATATCGAAAACAATTCAATTCCATACATATAAAGCGAAAAAACTTAACATTGACATACACTATAATAACAATAAAATTGACATCGTAGATAACACAGTGTTCTTAGGTATAAATCTAGATGAACATTGCAATTGGAAAAAACATATAGACAGTCTCTGCACTAAACTAAATAAATTTGTATTTGCACTGAATAGAATCAAAAATATAACGTCTTTTCAAGTAGCCTTACAGGCGTACCACGGATACGTCTCTTCTTTACTGCGTTACGGCATAATAATATGGGGCAACAGTGTAGAATTAGACAGAGCTTTTAGAGCACAAAAGAAGTGTATTCGTGCCTTATGCCAGATAAAAGAAAGAGAATCATGTAAACCCCTATTTCAAAAACATAGAATACTACCTCTACCATGTATATATATATTAGAACTATGCTTGTTGGTTAAAAAGCACCCAGAATACTTTGTAAAATGTAGTGAAAAAAACGATAATTTACGAGCATCGAGAAAGAATCAACTAGTAATACCTAAATCTAATCTAGCTATATTTCGTAAAAATGTATATTATATGGCTATCAAAATATTTAATAAACTACCGCTAGACATTATAAATCAACCAATAGAGAAAAATATTTTCAGGAATAAATTATTTAATTGGCTCCTACAGCACAGTTTCTACTCGACCAAGGAATATTTGGAGAGAAAAAAATTACATCTCTACTTAATCTGACTTCTTAATGATAATTCTGCATAATTGACATTTAATTTTGAATATGAGATTTCTGTTGACAATTTTGTAATTTATTGACGTCTTAAAATAGCAATACTTAGTAGTAATAATATTTACTATATATAGTTGACAGTTACTAACATTTGCATGCCTACAGACTTAAGGCAGAATATTGTTGAAACTTTATTAAAAACATTGTCACCAATCTCAATGTAATGTACACAATATTGTGCAAATAAATATTCTGATTTCTGATTTCTGATTTCTGACCTATTCTATAGCCCAAAAAAATGAAAAAACCGGCCAAGTGCGTGTCGGGCCACGCGCCGTAGGGTTCCGTAGTTACCATTTAATACCACTATAATTTTTCGTCTGTAAAAATAACTTTGTTTTTCACAGTGTTGGTATGAATGACAAAGTTATATTTGCGGTTTTGAAAAATATGATATATCTCGAAAACTAATTACTATATCTCGTTCAAACCAATTTTCAGTGAAAGTTTTTATTAAGATCTATAGCATATATTTTTTTAGATTTTTCACTTACCTATTTCAAAAGTTAGAGAAACTTTGAGAAAAAATTGTCTTAGGAACCTCAATGTCATTTTTGAAGACCTATCTATAGACACCCCGCACGTATTGGTATGAAGAAATTTTTTTTTTTTCAGTTTCAGTTCCATGTATGGGGAGCCCCCCCTTAATCTTTATTTTTTTTATATTTGTGTTAAAATCGTTAAGCGGTTAACAGAATACATCTACCTACTAAGTTTCAACTGTGTAATCCTAATGCTTTCGGAATAAAATGGCTGTGACATACGGACGGACAGACAGACAGACAGACAGACATGACGAATCTATAAGGGTTCCGTTTTTTGCCATTTTGGCTACGGAACCCTAAAAAGCACGTTCCTTATTTTATCGAACTAGAATTTATCGTATATTGGTATTGTATAAGTTGTTCGTGTTGTACCTACCTAAGTGTTATTTTTGAGTCTCCAATTGTAATTAGCATCAAAAAATTATTGCACATTTTTATCACTACAATAATGATAAATTATTTCATCATCACGTCAAATTACTTTGTGATGACATTTAGTGATGGTATCAAAAATAAATACAAATCCTTTAGTGGCGACTTGAGCAGTTTTGACAAGTTAAGTTCCCGAACATTCACTGGCAGACACATGTGAAACTTCTTCAGTACATTTCCCAAATGTTGTCCCCCGAGATCGAGACAAGTATCACTTCAGAACTTTACTGCTTGCCGGCACTAGAGCTTAGAAAAATAGAGGCACCACTTGAGAAACTTACCAGAAGGTCACGTTTATAGCGAAAATGCTTGAACTTATAACATTTTAGTTATTTATTTCCACAAATGTTAAATTGATCTAGAATATTTTTATTGCAAAGACTACTTATATATTTCAAGTTACATTTGTAAAACCTCCATTTGAATCGCCGATGATCGGCGCCCGTGATCAAAACCAAACAGTATTCACTGCGCCAAGTTCTTATCTCAGCTCAACGCGATGTCGCGCGACACAGCTTTAATAGTTTTCGATGTTCCACTCAAACAATTGTGTTGCAAACTCCTCTACTGTTCTATCGTTAAGTGACTTTACTTCAATTGCATTCTACTTCAGTATTCCATCTGAGTAGGGACTTCAAATATTCAAAGGAATTGTATATTTAGGTCAACCAAGTTGCATCTACGAAAATTAATCCCCAAGAGTTTGCAGAGATACAAAGCAAAACTAATTTAAAGCTACTTTCAAGATTGTATACAACAAAGTAATATGGAAGCATGTATATTGTTAACGTACCTTAAATTCGTCCGCTCACTTTGGTGGCTTCAACTCGACTGAAGTGAAAAGTCTTTAAAAAGAAAAATACCCGTCTACCTTCCACTCTATCCTATTGGCTCTCACACTTCCTTTGAATGATATCACGAAGTAGAACGTTCATGCAAAAATGCGGATCTTTTACAGCTGCTTGGAGCAATTTTATTAGCACCCAATAAACCTTTAAAGCTAGGCGGATCTTTGTTCGACGTAGCTTTCAGCGCATTTGCATTGTTTGTTTTGAATGTAATAAAAGTATTCGAATCTGTATTTAACATACCTTCATATATTTTCCTATTCTTTCATTTTATTAAAGCATTTTTTACTGTCACGGTACAACATGTAATTTTTTTTAAAACGCTTTCTCATATTCAAAAGGCTTTCTCAATTTTTTACAGTCACAAACTACCGCTTTCCATTGTCTTTTAGCCAAAAAGGTACCTTATCTAAATTTAATTATTTTGTTTTTCAAAAACACTACATTTTCATCCGGTACATTTTAGTCTGCATTTAATGAACAAATAGTTTGTACGGACAAAATGAAAGTGGAATTAAGTGAGAACGTGTGAAATAGGTTTAATCTCCGCTACCGTATGTAGGTACAGTCGCCCTCAGTTGGCCACAGTGAGATTTATAGCCTTAGCAACTCCACGTTGTGGGTAACGCAGCCGCCTCTGTATCACATTGTTGTTTGTTTGTTATTCTTTGGCAGATTGTTTTCTAGAACAGCTGAAACAATGCAAAACACACGCCTCGGTTTGGCAGTTAATGTAGATGAACGAAGTTTATGAAAACAAAACGGGTGTTCTTAAGTAATTTGAAATATCTTTAATTTTGCACTCAACTTAAAATGACACGGAAGATGCATGAATACGTTTGGTTTGACTATGCTTTGATTTAAAAATGATAAGTTCACACAGCTACGTTTACTATATGGCATATAGTATATGCGATAGCGACTGTAGTAATCAATAATTTGACTGTAGTAAGACATAAAGCCTGTAAAATTCCTTCAAGAGTAGAAAATAGCTCATTTGTTTAAAGACAAAGGCAATTACTTATCTATCATCAAGCCACCTGTCAGTTTTTCTGCCATTCCGATGGCACAAAAGAGGTTAAAAAAGGGATTACTTTGAGCAGGGAAATCCCCCGGTGCGCCTCGCGAATCAAGGAAAGCCCCGTCGCCTTAGCGCGACTAATCTCACGGCTGAAATGTTCATTGACTGACTGAATTTTAATCTTGGATATAAAAAAGATTTATTTTTGTTTGTCTTTGTCTGATTTACATAAAATAATATATTTTATACGCTGCACAAATGTTATTCAGGCAAAAAGTAATCTACAAACGATTTGGCTCTCCATCTTTACTTACGAAGTTTGCTAATAAGCAAAACAAAAGATTGAATGAATAAATAAAAGATTTGAAATAAAACACCTTTAACGGATACTAGCGCGGTTTTATTGAAAGTACTTTGGTAATTAGTTGATATTTGGTTTGATTTTTGGTTTTCCCGACTCTGGAATCGCGAAAAAAAAAATCTGCTGTTTTATACATTTGATATTTTCGTTATTTATTTTTGTATGAAACAGCTGATTTTTTTTCGCGATTTCAGAGTTGGTCCCATAGTAAAAGTTGTTCAGTTTGATGGTCCCTACCTACCATATTCGGCTTTATAAGGCTTTTACCTAACACCCTGTATGTATTGATTGCTCACTATCAAATTAAGTCAGAGTAAACAAAAACCTAAAAAAGAGCTCTCATCTCGGTAAAAACATATTCCGTAAATTTAATTTCCCAGTTGTCTTCATGAACTGCGGTTGTTTTCTGTCACAAAGAAATAAAATGACGAATTCTCCTCTCATTTTTGGCAAAAAGTTAGAAATGAGCCATTAGTTCTACGAGGCGGGACGTGGGAAGCATCACAAGAGACACTACAAACGAACGGTCCCTTCTCCTTTGAATATGGAAAGTCACGTAAATACTTCAAAAGAAAATCACTTTTTTTAAATTGAGTTTTAACTTTTTCAATTTTTTTTCTTTCAGATATAGGTACTATAGTATGACTATTATGATTCTGAAATATGATAATTGCAGAACCTTTTTATACATCGTCAATTTAGCCGTTTTAATGCTACATGAATCTAAACAGTTTTGCCAAAGTATGTGTGCTGTAAGTTTTCCTAACGAAATAAAATAAAATAAAATAAAAAAAATAAAAAGAAACATGAATCGAAAAACGAAATCTTATTTTACTTTCCCTTACTATACAATGTTTTAGCTGACTAGTTAGTATGGGAGAACTAACACTTTTTGTCGTTTTTAATTTTTTCGCAAAAATGTTTAGTTTTTTTTGTAGAACACTCCCTTAAGCACAGAATACATAATAGTACAACCTTAAGGGGATTAAACGACTACAAATTTACGGTGTATAGATGACATTTTATTTTAACAAATCCAGTGACTACAGTTCGCTATGACTTCAGTATTGTGTATTTAAAATATCAAAAAATTAAATTACGAAAATTGTTTACCTACCAAATTTTGTAACTCTTTAGTAGTCAAAATGATAGCACGAAACCACATAGCAATAGTTATACTATGCTTTGTCTAAACATTATGTCATACAGAAACAAGGAATTTATATCTTATGTAGAGGCAGCTACACAAAACGATAATTGACCGAACCCTCGTGATGAAGGGACTCAAGTTTCCAGACAAAAAAATAGCGGAACGTTAAGATAGCCAGAGAATGGTCGAGTTACGTAATAACTGAAGAACAACGGCAAACGTAGTTGCTACCTAATTCGAGCCACACAATTTGCGAGTACGAAGACCCCTGTGGAACATAAAGCTCGGGTTTTATTATTTCTCTCTGAGTTGGCAGCTCATTACGTGATCGCACTGGTTGCATTCGAATGACTACAGATTAGAAACTTTAAGACAGCTTTTAAACTTTTAAATTTTATGCATTCACAATGCTATTTTTATATTAAGATTATTAATATAATTGAGTCGATTTTTTCTAATATTTTTCAATTATATTAATAATTTTAAGACAGCTTCTTAATTTGATTCTCGGGGTTGAGTTGTTGTTATACGCTCCTTCACGAACCATCCTTTTGCATCAGTCACTTTAAAAGATTATCGGTATTACCTATTACAAAAGATTTTTAAACACCTGTTTAACTGAGACACTGTCTAAATGTGATGCTGTCCCTTTTTAACAATATTGTTTGAAAGAGACAGCATTAACAGTGTCTAAGTTAAAAAGGTGAATGAATGAATGAATAAATACTTCATTATTCACCATAATAAATACATACAGGGACAGTACGAAAGTGGGACAATTGGTGGCCTTATCGCTGAAAAGCAATTTCTTCCAGGCAACCATTTATTTACACAGAACATAAAGAAAAAAAGGTGTTTAAAAATCTTTTGATAACACCGCAAGAGTGAAAGAACTATCGCCTTTGTTTCTTTTTCAATCTCGATTAGTAACATTGCTAGAAGCTTACTTTGCATTCTAAAGTAAAAAGTCTAGCTATCCGGCGTAAAATATAAATTTTATCTTTTCAACGTGCGTCTTATTAAAATTATTCGCTCGTACACCGTCACCCAACACTCCCATTGAAGTACCAAGTTCCGCAAACTTTGCCAAAACTGCTACAAGATTACAAGCGGAACCTTGTCTTAGCACATCCGCCGTAGAAAAGTTCCCCTTTCAAAATAAATTCAACGGTAACTTCGAAAGAAAGGGTTCCAACTTTTTCAAGATCTCAACCAATTTTATGTGCAAAGTTTGAATAAATACAATTTTCCATTTGCTATTCGGTTGTAAATAATAGAATCATAACGCTTTTATCTTAGCAAATGGTATTTCCTTTTTTTTGCTTATCATGAAAAAGAAGATTTTGAAATGAAACTCAACTAAAATCCTGCGATAAATCTACAAAGAAATTTAATAACATGGTATTTTTTAACTGCTTATTTACAGACTACATTAATCATGCGACATAATATAAGAATAAGAACTATTTAGTTCTGCTGTAAAAATCTTAACATTTTGAATTTACCAATAATTTTGTCATGTCTCCTTTTGTCCCTTCAAAGAATATACACGTTGCCCTCCTTTTCACCACAATTTATTGTATAGTTAATGAGCCATATCCTGACAACATACAAAAAAACATCCGAAACAAAATTGCTGTCAAAATAAAACAAAATTAATAACATTCAACGCTCCGCAGGATCCCTAATTAAGACAGATCGTTAACCATTTAAGAATCGCCAAAACAATGCAAATTCGTATTACCGTCCCAAATTAAACCTCCTTCGGGAAGTTATCGATGACGGCGGGAATCGTCCCTTCCGCTCCAGGGCATCGATTCTGCTGATATTGGCATAACAATCGTGTCTTAATCGTTTTTCAGTAGTATTGCTTTTTGTGTTTTAGTAACAAAATGTCAAAAGCTACTACTATTGAAACACCATCGAGACACGATTGCTACGTTTAATAAAAGTAAAATTGAGAACGGTTTCCCCGCCTTTGTCATAAATATTTAATGCCGCTCTCCGGGAACGCTGACTTGGCCAAGTATTTTTGTTTGTCAATCTTTAAAAAATTACATTTGGTGAAACAAAATGTGTGAGAGAATTTTGTATTGTACTAACAGGAAAAGAAATATACCTACTCATTGTGTTTTAAAGATGTAATAGAAAATAATTTTAAATATCGTTTTTCTTTGCAAAAACTTGAGGCCTCTTTAATTTTAACGCTGAAAGTGTTTAATATTTATAAACTCAGTATATTTTAGAACACTTCCACGTAACCGGAACACTCTAGGAGCAAACCATTTTAATTAAAACCTGAAGATCTTTTGAAAGTAAACTTTTCACTTAGGGAGAGCGGATCGATGGCTGTTACGCGATCTAATAATAATAATTCATAGTCTATTTTATTATTATTACATAACAGTCAATGTATACAAGCAAAATTGACGAAGCCATATAATCATGATCAAGGGAAGGGAAGATGTAGTAGAGTTTCAATTTTCTCAACAATCCTATTTTGACAAAAACGTACAGTTGCTTCTGAAGGGTCTTTATCTTTTAAGAATAATTTTAGTAGTACTACTTACAAGTGGCAATGGACTTGTACTATTATGTATTCTGTGGCAAGGGGTGAAATTATGGCGAACGTAAGCCATTCTACAAAACAAAAATTTAAAAATTTAAAAACCCCCCGACAAACGGCTGATCAGGTCAAGGTTACCTTACCATATACTTCCGATCTTATTGAAGTAACACGGTACCAAATTTCGAATCGATAGGACATATGGAAGGTAGTCAGATCCCCTCATCAAGTATTAAAGAGCTGATGATCTTCAAACGGCTGATCAGGTCATGGTTACCCTACCATATACTTCCAATATCATTGAGTCAGATCCCCTCATCAACTAGAAGAGAGCTGATGACCTTCAAACGGCTGAACAGATTTCATGAAACATGGCTGAGAACACTCGGGATAAAATTATCTATGACACAAAAAAAACTAAACGCAAATTGGTTCATCCGTTTAGGAGCTACGATACCACAGACTCGTTAAACTTATTACACCCCTCTCTTTTTGCGTCGGGGGTTAAAAGCACGAACAGCAATCGAGAAAAAAAAACGCGCGTAAAATTACTCGATAGAGAATTATCTATGGAAATTTTAATTTCGTTATTCGGCGGTAGATGGCGTTGTACAAATTTTCAATACAAAATTGCACTATCGAATGATTTTACGCGCGTTATTTTTTTCGATAGCTGTTTGTGCTAAGGGTACAGATATGCTAAATAAAAATAATGACAGGCTCCAGGACGAATTTCCAAACAAAACATTATCACCTCAGTGGAATACCAAACGTAATCCTAGTGCAATAAATCTGGTTTCCAAGGAGCTTTAGTGTAAAATATGTACAACAGCTTCAAGCACTCCCGTAAGAGATATGAAAAACAGTCCACTTACACCAAATGCGGTCTATGAATCGTGGTACACCATTAGTGAGTTCAACCAAGTACATAAAGCCACAGCAATTTAGCTCTGTATAGGAAATTCGAGGAACAGACTCCAACTTAACTGGGGGATTTCAAGTTGTGCTGACTGAATTTTGCAACGAGTGTTATGCAACGTTGTATTATAGTGTAAGATAAAACTATATTTATTTTAACTTTTTAAAGTTTGGAATCTAGACCTCAGCTGTTTCTGATCCTGTCAAAGTTGTACTAAACGTTTTCAGGAATAAGTTTCTAGTTATCTTAGGACTTTACCAAAACCCTATTGCTAGGACTTTGCCAGACAACAATCGACATGAAAAGTTGGAAATACCTATGTACTTACCAACTTTAAGCTACGGCGAGTATTTTCATAAACGATTTTTTCTGACGTTTTGTTTTAACTATCCGATAGAATAAAACTTTTAATTGGAAATAAAAGTTCTGTAAGGTCCCTAAAGATTTTTCTACATGGTTACAAATCTCAGTGAAATTATTTTGGATAAAATAAATCACCGTTATTTCATACTTGGTAATTAGAACAGCGTAATAACTATAATAGGTAAATATCCTTGCAAAATGAAATGAAAAAAAAAACATTTAGCAACTGTCAGGACGGTTCTAATAGCACTCCATGTCCAAAATGATTCAAAAACGCAATTTGCCTTACATTCACTAAACATTTCGCTGAGCCTGTGGCAATGACGTTCAATTTCTTTACTGGCAATACTGTAAGACGAATAAGGAATTCTACACAAATAAATGATCCGATACCACGGAAAACCATTCATCTTGCTCGAGTAAAAGTCACACTAAGAAAATGGCTACAGCTTGCACGGTATTTTATTAAATCTTGCTGGCATTTTTAAAATTTTATCTTTTAACCGACAAACGAAACGATCTTTAAAGTTAATGCACAGAGGAAATAATCACTACGTTTTGTTAATGCTTCATTAAATGTATCGCCATCTTTTTCTTCTTTCAAAAGAAGTAAAGGACGGTGATACCTTTAATGACGCATTAACTTTAAAGATCGTTCTTGCAACTGACTGTATATTATCAAAATAATCTAGGAAAAACTTCGTACTAAATAAGCCAAAAAGTTTTGCTAGCCAGTTCGTCAGTTATCAGTTGCTTTACAAATGTTATAGGGTTTGTTTTGGAGGTTGTCTTTGATAAAAAAAAATAAACATTTGCCATGCCCATAATAGAGGTTGTCACAAAGACTCATCAGAGTTTCAAATATTGCAGTTTCTAAACTTTTGAATAGAAGGAAACCTCATTTATTTAGTACCGGTGGAGTGCCGAGTTACGGGCCTTTTGAACGGTAAGTGCTGTGGAGTAATTATCTCCGGCTGAGAGCAAGCGCCACTGAATGAATATCTTAAAAATGTATGTCACCACACCGCACCATAGCACGTAAATGTAACGTTGTTTATTCGTCATAATCTCTAGGGTAGAGTTTATTGTATTATTAGTCGTCTGGCCAAGGTAAAAATAATTGGACCGATTTTCCTATCTGTATCCCTAGCACGAACATTTAGCCTGGCCGCACTCAGGCGTTTTCCGCGCGCGGATTCCGCATTCGATTTCCGCGTCGAGCCTAGCGCCATCTAGCGCACGCGTTTTATTTACCGCCGGTGGAAAACGCCTGTGTCCGGCCAGGCTTATCGAGAGAAAAAACGCACGTAAAAGTACTCAATAGAGTATTGTCTATGAGAAATCTTATTTCGCTTTTCGGCGGAAGATGGCGCTGAACGAATTTCCCATACAAAATTACTCTATCGAATGTTCTTACGCGCGTTATTTTTTTCGATAGTCTTTTTCGTTCATGCTAAGGGTACAGTTACTAAAGCAGAAATAGCAGAATACCATCTGTCATAATAACATAAATTGTACTTATTAATGTTATTTTTTCCCATTTTTTTCGTGCAGTTTATAATTATGTTTATTAAAGGGAGAATTGATGCAATAATTTTCAGAAAAAATAATGTTTCCTGAAAGAGAATCTCTCCATATTTACCATCCCTGAATTCATGATATGGCGCAATATAAGTGTAAGATTAATTAAAATACCTACCTATTAATTTAAAATAGAACAATACCCCCATGACACAGCTACGTGTAACCTCCCCTTACAACCCATGCTCCCCTCCACCAAAATTGACTTAATTCGTAAAATTAATAACGTCGAACGATATTCATAGAACTCATTACAAAGGAGTCCCGTTTTCTCTTTTCAATCCCGGAGTAACACTAACAAAGCGAGCAAATGACGGCTAATTGTCCCAATGGCTGCCGTGGCGCCTGCAAACGCAATTAGTATCGACCCCTGTAATTAAGTAAGGCTTGCTTCCGAACATCCATACGTACGACGTAACCTGAGCCGGTACCCTTAAGAGGATTGTCAAGCAAACGGTCTCCATACAAACGGCGATAACGTTTCCCACCCTCTAAACCTTAACCTACAGCAATGAATTTTTGGTATGTTTTTGAAATGCCTAAAAACTAGGTTTGTACGTTTTGATTTTTTAAATATCTATAATAGATTTCGAAATATTTGCATTTTAGTGATTTCATACAAAACACAGAAGTGCCAATATTTTAAAATCTACAATGAATATTTTAAAAATCAAAACGTACAGACCTAGTTTTTAGGCATTTCAAAAACATTAAGGTTTAGAGGGTGGGAAACGTTATCGCCGTTTGTATGGAGGTTTGTATGGAGACCGCTTGCTTGACAATCCTCTTAACACGAACTCTCATAATTCTCTATCGAGTACTTTTACACGCGTTTTTTTTCTTGACAGCTGTTCGAGCTAAGTCAATCAGCTATTTTTGATGTCCCAGCTGCTGGGGCACAGGCCTTCATTATGGGTGGTAAGGAGGACGGGCCATAACCCACCACGCGGGCTCAATGCGGATTGGTGGGTGTTAATGTTAACGACTGCAAATGTGCCTTAACGGCTTAACGTGCCTTCCGAAGCACGGAGGAGCTCGAGATAATAGTTTTCTGGTCACCCATCCTATGACCGACCCTTGCGAACGTTGCTTAACTTCCGCAATCGCTGGGCCAGGCGCTAAACCACTGCGCCACAGAGCTCTTTGTTCGTGCTAAGGGTACTGATAAATCGATGTTTATTTGTGACAACTCTCTGTAATTCAAATTACCAAAGAGAATTCAGAAGTTTTAAAACTAGGAGCAGAAATAACTTAAGTAAGTTGCACAAAAACGAAAACGTAAAGGAATAGTAAGTAAAGCAACCTTATCTGAAATAATGAACATTCGATTTATGTAAAAACTATGGTGCAAGGGGTTCAGGGGTTCGTTAAAGTTACCAAACCGTCGTTTCTTTTGTCCTTCAAATTAATAAATAATAACCCACTGCCCACTAGATTTTGCAATATAAAATGTAATACTCATAATACTCCTTACAATATTATAAATGTGAAAGTAGATAAGTTTGTTTGTTTGTTTGATCATCATGAAATTTTGCATACAATATGTTGTCAGGGGATCCTTTACGGAAAAGGACAACGGGTATTTTCATCGAGAAAAAATGAACTGTTCCCAAGAACAATCCGAACTGTCTACGCAGACGAAGTCACGGGCGATCGTTGTTAATAAAACAAACATAAGAATCACGTTTAGTGGCGTATGGATTATTCATTTATTCCTAAGAATTCTAAGTAAGTATAAGTATTCTAATCATAATAGACAATCAGAGTCAGCTAATAATACAGGACACGTATAGAAACATGATGGAACAGAAAAAAAAATAAAAAAAATGTTGTAGTTCTAATTAGTTAGAAAGAGGATAAACGTAATTATGATCATGTCCAGAAGCAAGTGAAGCAATGTTCTCATTCGTATAATTAAATTACCTTCTTTGATTAGGAAAAGCTAGCTGTACTATTTTTTTCTACTTTGGCCAGTTATTGACTGTCGGTTAACTTCACTCTTAAATTGAGTGATTCGCCAACTCGTCCCACATGCCTACGGCCCATTTAGTACGAGTTGAAGAAAATCTAATTGATTAATATTTAATAGTGTGACGTTCCCATGTGACGTTTAAGATCTACAACTTTCAATAGGACATATTTTTTTATTTTCTTAATATTTTCCCTCTCTATCAGAATGACCTTTTCGCTAAAAGACCATTTACGTTGGATTTTGCTAATGATTCATAGTTTATTAAGAGAAATCACAAAATGAATTATGCATTGTGTTAAAAGCTGTCTCGAATTTAGATGAATTTGATGCTGTTAAAGAGACTAGATTTAACTTAGACGCCGTTTATTTGTTGCAATTTTTCTTCTATCTTATATTTTTACAATACATAATAATATATCAAACGCGCATAAACTGCAAATGCATGAAGACCTAACAAAGTATTAAGTAATACCACATAATAATAGTTTAAAGAAGTCCTTAACTGCTTAGGAAACGAAAATACAACATTGGTAAAATTCAATCGAAAATTAAGTTTCCATTTTGCTAGACTTAACGAGAGACTTAAGGTTAAAATAGCCAGAAACAGATGGGCTACATACAAAGGCTACATAAATAACGCCAGATTTACGGACAGGTGAATATTACACAACTATTTCTTCTACCTTAATGAAGACAAATGTTGCCGAGTTCATATGAAAGCTCTTCCTTGTAGCTATTTTATTTATACGATATAACAATCTCTTCCGAAATATATACCAAAATTCTAAGGGGTAAGGTAAATTCAACAGTAATCTCCCTTTGTAATAATAATAATAATAATAATAATAAAATAATAAAAAAAATATTTCGGAAATCATCCATATATGTTAGTAACAAGATAGCTTATATCTAGTGTTAGTGATTAAACCTAAGACATACTTAACTATATGGTTACTCTAGTAACTCGCCACTGGCGCGTGTAGGCGTACCCAGCGCATCAGCAGTGGCGAGTCCCAGCGCTCAGCTAACGCGCACAGGATACTGTTCGGGCTGGCGCGCACGCGCGATGGCAGCGACCAACTGCGCTTATGCATTATTGCATAAAAGCAATCTGTGCGCGCCTCGGCAAACATTGTTGATGCACTACAGTATGGCGCCAGCCCAAACAATATCCTAAACGCGTTATTGTATTGGACGCGCAGAGCGCCATATGCACGCTGCGTAAAGTTAACCCACAGACTGCACGTGTAGAAAGTCTGACAGTCTGACATGCAATCATCTGTAATGCAATTTACATGCCTAATATGATAGGTGCCTATATGATATAATGCATCTGTAATGCAATTTACATGCCTAATATGATTTAGAAATGGATTAATTTACTGCAACTAGGAAGATTATTATAGTCGTTTATTGGTATCTAAATACGAGTAAATAAATTAATGATAAAACGTTGTCGTCTTGTGAACATAAATTGTGCTTGTAAGTTTTTATTACCATAACTATCGTAGGTACATAAAAGTAGAAAAACGGCTCTTGGGGACCATAGCGTATTTCCATGTTCATTTCCATTCATAAATATTAAAAGATCCAACCTTGTTGTGTCCCGTTTCCCGTATATTTTGTTCCCGGTAGCCCTGGATCGATGCCGATGCAAGTTTCTCGGCACGTCCCATGTAAGTTGTGTAGTCCAAATCAAAACACATATTGGCAATATTCCATGAAGCGGCGCGGTCCACTGGGAAATATTCTTCATACATTTTTGTTTGCAGTGTTTGAAAAACTATGGATTGCAGTCTACTAATAGTTTGTATGTACGAGATTTTATTAGAGTTTTTAATAAATAATTTTGCTCACATGGTTTGAACCCTCTCAATGAGTTAACCACTTCTAGATTTCTTGATAAGTGTTGTAAATAAATTACAATGTCAATGCACAAACATAAAAGAAATCGTTAATTTTGTGAAAAATAAATTATTCAGCTTCTATGAAATAGTTTAAAAACAAAAATCAAGAAATGGTTATGAAGGCTCTAATGGTCGCCAATGACAAAACGTCCATTGTTAAAGACGTCTATTCTACTCGTTAGTGGATATTGGGACATTGTTGAATAAACGTCCATTTGGACGCATCAAAGCCGTACCTTCCATAGTATAAATCTGAACGTCTGTGCTATAAAAGCTTTGCCAAAGGTCTTTAATAGTATGTTCCCAGTTCCATGTTAACACACTGTCCATCAGCCATTTTTGATGTCCCCACTGCTGGGGCACAGGCCTTCCTTATGGGTGGTAAGGAGGATGGGCCATAACCCACCACGCGGGCCCAATGCGGATTGGTGGGTGTTAACGACTGCAAATGCAGCCGGGACCAACGGCTTAACGTGCCTTCCGAAGCGCGGAGGAGCTCGAGATAATAAATTTTTGGTCACCCATCCCATGACCGACCCTTGCGAACGTTGCTTAACTTCCGCAATCGCTGGGCCAGGCACTAAACCACTGCGCCACCGAGCTCCACAACACACTATAAGTATTTAATAAAATTACCTATTTAAGTTTTATAAAATCTCAGGCAGAAATCGAAATAGACAAAAAGCTTTTTGCACGTGTAATCTCTTTTCTATTTTATCACAGCCATCATGCCAGGGTGGTCATTATGACCCTGTCCTATCTCCCTTATTACTTTTATTTTATGGTACAAAGTCAACCCTTTCATCCGAACCTTGGTTTGAGAGTACCTGTCCCCGTATCAACCGATAAAATCCAACTACGGGTCCCAATTAACCTCACCCTGTCAAATATCCCTGGATTAAATTTACTTTATTCGTTGACGCCAGAAACGTATTGACACAGTAAATTGAAGACTTTTTTAGATTATGGAAAGTATACTTTTTTAGTTTAAATGATTATCAAAGTTGTCCAACATTTGTTCATAGGCAAATTAAATTAATCAAGCCCCTTGACTATTTACATAAAATATACGTAACATTCGACGTCAGATAACTTATCATCATTTTGGGTCACATAGGTCATTCATGGATGTAATTATAGCCACAATAGAGATTGATGGGTACTAACGATAATAATACCCATCAATCTGTGAATAAATGTAACCGAGATCAACAACCGAAAGTGTTTTCAAAGAATGGAAGAGCTCGTATTATTTTTTTTGTTACCAATCCGATGAACGGAACGAAGACCCTAGCAAAAGTTATTTAACTACCGCAACTGATTTTTTTTAATATCGGTTAGTAAGTAATTTTATGTCATGATGTTGTCAATCCCTTTTTTGTTGTTATCCGTGTCAGACGTTGTTCGGTTAAAAAATATCCAGACACTCATTTGGCTTTACAATAGGCTAGTTGACAAAATTTCAATAACTGCTTAATATTTTAGCTTATTAGGCATTTTATCGAAAAAAAAAGGTTTATTTATTTTTAATCGAGCGTTTACATTATAAATTTCGCGTTTTAAAAAACCAATTTTAATTTGGTTCCAAAACGCACAAGACTGTCATGGCGTCTTGAATGACGTCACGCCGTGCAAAACAAACAAAAGAGCGATCGTGTCTTCGTACGTTATAGCTAGTTTTTATCGTTTAAAAATGAATTTCTCATATTATAAGTACTGTATAGTGCCCCAGTGTGATAGCACAACTATAAAAACGCCAAACCAGTTATTTATATATGTTCCAAACAATGGAGAAATACGGAAAAAGTGGCTAAAACTTGCGTTCGGTTGTGGTTAGGTTGCACTCGGAGTGTAGGTTTGGAACGCGCCTCCGGTAGTGATACTCGAAACGTCAAAGACAAGATTGGAGTTTCGCACGGCGTGACGTAACGCTTTCTGATTGGTGTTCACTGTCACGTGACTAAAGGTTGCATTTTACGAAATTTATTTTTTTAAAATATTATTAATCTTTAACGCTTTTAATAATTACAATTGTTTGTTATTTTCTCCATAATATAATTAATCATTATAAACCCCTATCCATTATATTTATTCTTAATGGAAACAAGCCTATTGTGGCAGGTACCAGGTAGGTAACCCAATGCAAACCTCTCCACCCCTCGCTTGTTATTCGCATGGCCTTAGAAAAGTTCCATATTGATTTTCTCCCCCAATTCATTGGGAGTGGAACGTTGTACAATCAGCGAAACACTAACAGCTCTTGTCACATTTAGGTACTGAAAGTTTATTTTCAATATAGAACCCAAATAGGACCATTGAATTCAAAATTTTGATAAATTGATCATAATGCAAATTTTTTACTTTCCATTCAGGACGACATAAATGAGTCGATCGGTTGTCCTTGGAAAATGTCATATGGATAAAACAAAATGACAACTATTAAATTTTAGATTTTGTGTATAATACCCGTTCGTAGTCCTGTCTGAGGTGCTATGGTTGAGTCAATTTTTACTTTAGTATTTATTAATCTTGATATAAAAATAAATATAAAATTTAATAGTTGTCATTTTGTTTTATCCCTACGACCTTTACCAACGACACCCGATCGATTTATTTACGTCCTCCTGATTTGACCAATATTGGACAACGTAGAGTTCGTCATTGTGACGTACGGTCCACCCTGTCCTTATAGTGACACATAATCGACTATGTCTGACAATAATGTCTGTTCCGTTCACATAATTAATGTTTGGCGCAACATTAATTTGATGTCGCAAATAATGTCGCAAAAATATGTGTAAGTACAGACAATGGTGTGTTCACAAACAGATACTCGGGTGTCTTAGTCTGACTTTTTTTTTGAGAGTATGTATGACACTAAAGTATTGCTGTCTCAACCTACCCTTATAACTATGTAAGTCAACGCATGGTAACAAAACTGTTTTATAATTATAACAATCAAATATTTTAAAATGTTAGCATATTTTCAGCAAATTGTAAGCCTCTCAAATAATAATTCAAAAAAGGCTAATCTTGAATCTGTGACCGAAAGATGGCATTTATTATTCATAACAATGTTCTCGGAACAAAACCCCCGGACCGCAGCCTTTTCCTACATTTCGTTGTATCTGCAGCTATTCGAATAATGATAAACATTTTGTTTCCTTTGTCATGACTTTAGGGACACACATTTCAGGAAATTGAGTTCACCATTGTATTGCATAGGTATATATCAAGATTCAAACCTTGTTAAACAGTAGCTGAACTTGATCTTAGAATTTTTCGTGAAGAAATTTTTTGATTGTTTAATCTTATCCCAACTTCTTAACTTAATGTTTTAACGAAATAATAATAAAATTCCCTTCAATCTATATTTAGGCATAGTTATCATTCCAGCGGGTGCGTCTAAGCAAATCACTTGCCGCCATTATAGTCGGCGCTAAAGTTGGTAATTGTATTAACGTCATGTTTTCATTTCGCCTGTTTGCGGAGCTCGGCGCGTACGCTCCTTGAATACTGATATTTTAAGGTCGACCCTTATCTCATGTGGAAATTTGCAATTCTAGTTGGTAAGCAGAATAGAGGCATGGCTAGTGAAATTGAATTGTGGAGCTGTTGATGTGAAATCAATGATGATCATTTGCTCCATATTCGATCTAGAGATTTTCGTTTTGGACTACAATGGAAGTTCAACTTATCATCATGGAAAACTATAAGAATAAAAAGTTGTTACTTGTATATCTAAGTAGTAAGAGTTGCTTAATTACGGACAAAAGTAAACCTTTATCTATCTGCGGATAGTTGTTGTGAACTGCTGTTCGATACTCAATAAAAAAAATGATTAAGAATCGTTTTAACTAAATTTTGCTAGGATAGATTTGTAATATTAGAGACATCGTTTTTGTGTGAGTGTAGATTTTTCGAATGTTGGTAATACCGTTTATTTAGCTTGATTTTATCTTTGTTATCAAACCAATTATTACATTCGTACACTAATTTAACTCAGTGCATTCGTACTTTTCGTGGATCAATATTTTTTTTTATTTACAATATTCCTACACTTACATTATGCACCGTCACCAAAATATTACTAAACAAAGTTTGTATACAAAAATAAAAAGTAGCAATAACTTATCAAAACCTGTCAGAGGGCCTATTATAAAAAAGAATCACGATTGTTTGACGCAATTCGTCGTTAAATTTACTTGATATTGAACCTTATTCGTGAATCAATAGTGCCACGGAGTGGGACGAACGTCGTATGCTTATCGCGATGCTTGTTTCTAATAGGCCCTCAGTACCCAATAAAATCAACATAAAATGCAAATTCTTACTTACCTCTTTCATGTAGGAGGCTGAGAAAACAACCGTTTTCGATAATATAAAATATCTTGTAATTTAAGGGTTGTATGTATTCAGTATAAACATCGTTCTAATATTTATGATCTTCCCTCTAACCCAATTTGCAGAATAATAGATGTTGATTACAAAGCCGACTCTGACCCAAGCACTGGGTAGTAATTAAGTATAAATGACCAAAAAAGGGAAATCTTGTTATGAAAAACGACATCCTTAGGAGTATTACGGTTAGGATTTCCGAGATTATCAATGCAAAATATTTTTAATATTTACAGCTATAATTGATCTTTAGGGAACAGCAAATTGTTAAATCAAGCCTCTGATAACCGATTTTGGATAAGAACATGCGCTTCTTTTGTTCCAAAAATTCTCAAGAGAAACGAAATTCCACGCAGACAAATCAATAACTAAAATACAGGGTCATTTTGTACTCACTATCCAAATTTTGAGCATGTGTTCAGTCCATGCAACTGAACAACTTTCTATAAGGAACACATGACCAATTATGTAAAAAAGAAATCGACTATCCATACAAATCGAAGAGAGCACGTGATCAATTTAGTATGGGATGACCAAAATTTTGTGGCGAAATTCGACACATGTTTTTAAGAAAAAGTTGTTAAGTTTCATGGACTGGAGACATCCTTTAAATTTGGATGGCAAGTTCAGAATGACCCGATATAATAAGTAAGGATGAATGAAATTAATAAGTAACTGTTAAATTACCAAGTAGATATACCTTACCTTACCTTACTGTTATGTCGTTTCTTTAAAAAAATTGTGCACAATTGTAATTGGGCACAGACATGCACCTAATGTATAGGATTTTTATTGTAAATTTGTTTTTTGTCTGATGTCTGTTATTGTGTTTTAAATAAATAAAATAAAAAATAGATTTTGCATAACAAAAACTGTGAATCTAAGAATTTTACCGCCTCTGTGGTCTAGTGGTTCGCCCACCCGTTTAAGACGCAGAGGTTCTGGGTTCGATTCCCGGGGGGGTACAATTTGTACTCGGTTTGGTTGTTGGTAGGGCTTATTTCAAGTCCACCTGGCTCGCTACCACCATCTTCCCTAAGTCTGACGCGCCATAACACCTATTTAAAAATTGTTGTGTTCCGTTAACATCAGATGAGGTAAGGCACTACCCCGTTGTGCATAAAAACGAGGAAAACTAAGCCGGCGAAGTTGTAAGTTTATTAGCAGTGTCTATCGAATTGAATACTCTTCGGTTTCACATTGAAAGTTTCTATCAAGATGCCCCCAGGGGTCATCAAGCAAATCATAAAGAAAATAAGCAACATTTAAAAGTAGGAGTTCCTTTAAAAATTGCTTGCTTTAAAATTGTGTTTAAAGTTTTGAAGATACAAAATGAAATGCTTGCGACGGATGTAGCTACGGAATACGCGTTTAAATGTTTTCCGTAGCATTTGTAGCAAATTATATTATGTTTGCTCGGATCTCTTAAGATTTAATATATCTCCCTGTTAAATTATATGGTTTGAAATTTCGATTATTAAAACGAACAAATAGTATTTTAATTATACAGCTAACGCATGACTGAGGTTTCAGTTATTTATAGAAACCACAATGAGAAATATTGCCAAAAAATACGAAAATTTTAAGCTTAAATTACTTTCGTTGGAATTTTAAAACAAAATCAAATGAAGAGTTTTATTCAGGAATGACAATCCTTGTTCTTGAATATGCTTCCCTTTTTACCTCAATTTTAAACACATTCAGAACATTTTCGGTACTCAAATCCAATACAACTATTAGTTTCAAAATGTCGGCGCAATTCCCACCTGTTTGCAGCCGCATGTGTTCAAGTGCTAATAGTACAACTTAGTTCAAACATCACCTCTGCCCTCTGGCTAACGATCAAATCAAACAAAAGATAGACACCACTTTAATGGTTGTTGTTGTACAATGTTGTACTGGTATTAATGTTTATTCCAAACATTAGGTACATATTGATTGAGAAATTAATCTTTAGATCTATAATTTTCATCATCATCATCAGCCTATCATCGTCCACTGCTGAACATAGAGAGCACGCCACTGAGCACGTAACAGCTATAATTTTACAATACGTGAATTGCAAAAGAAAACATTACACTTCTTATACAACTGTAACGTTATTTTTTATTTTTTGTTTTACACCAACTTGTATGGGATAAGAGTTTCCAGATATTTAATACCTTTTTATCTAAATAAGTTGCCATGTGAACTACAGATTATATACAAAGAAAATATCAAAGCATTTCGGTTTAAGCTTAAACAGTATTATTTACCACCTAAAAACAAAATATGTAGAATCAGCGACTCGCCGTCACCCAGATAAACCCTGTGAGGTTTTCGTGGTGCGGCAATACGTAAAAAATGTGTACGTAAAATTTATTGAATAAACGAATAATAATAATAATATTGAATAAATAATATAATTTTGCTCATTTAAAATGAAATGTGAAGTGATCAATAAATTCCATTACTACTCCAATGTTCCATTATTACTATGTAGGTACCTACCTATATTTAGATAACATAGTTGAGAATTTAATTTTTAATTATTTCATTTTCTTACCAACATCACAGAATATTTAATAGTACCTACCTAACATCATAGAAATTATGTCACTTACAATTTATTAGAATTTTGATTAGTTACCTTCGTTCCTGGTTCGGAATGGTCAGAGTCGACTGTTCTAAGACCACTCAAAGTTTGTTATTATGTCGTGACTGGAGTAGCCACGTTAATTAAACTAACTTTGTAGTTCGGAACTTGTAACTTGTAACCAGTTTGCAACTTGTAACCACTAACTGCTGGTTAGGTTACGCTAGAATACAGAACATGAAAACTGACAACGTCGACTAATAAATGGATCAATAGTGTCTTTGAAACGAAACATTTTGCAGATTTTAACACGGTTAGAGAATTTGGTCATAAATTCAAAAGTTCTTGCATTTTTCATGTACTGTTTGTCTATTGCAAATGTCCTCGAGTTTTAATTACTCGTATCAAGCTCGATCTCTGATTTAAAGTCTTCGAACATCGAAAGTTATATTGTCTCTATTTGTTCTTTTCTCATCTCTCTTAATTTCTTTTAATACTTTTTTGTCTATCAGTAAACGATTCCAATGTGAACCTAGCAAAAAAAACACTCAATTTGGAGTTATTTATTATTCTGTTTTTATTTTACTAATAAAATTGTTTTAACCATCATCTATATTCTATAAGTCGTGAGCCAGTGGCTGCGGCTATAGTCCATTCAACGTGGGACGTGGGACAGCATCCGGGTCGGAGGTGTTAATTATTCAATGTGTGCGACAAACTACAGGAAGGAAACTATTATACGGACCAGTAGGCGCTGCGCAAACTTGCACACTCTCGTGTGCTGTGCTGGATATAAGCCGCAAATCAATATGAAATTAAGCACTAAAGCTAGGGTTTCCTAGGAAGCGGTGCCGTCATTATAACAGCCGTATAGCGGCCTTAAATGTTGTAATAAGTAAACAATACGGCGACACCGTAACGTCAGAAACCGCGCCGGCGCCGTATTGTTTACATAGACAACGTTCAACACCACTAAATTACGGCCGTAATATGACGGCACCGTCATCCTAGGAAACCCTAGCTCAACTCCACAAACTAAGACGCTCCAATGTCCAATCGCTTGTACATTATGACATCACAGACTTGGTAGTGTAATTGACTGGTGTAAATTAGTGTTCGGTGTAAGCACAGACCATACAACAGAAGAAGGCTTTGTTTACCTTAACTAATAAATAATATAATTTTGAATTTAATTTAATTTAAATTAAACTAAAACACGAAACAATGTAGCTTAGTAGTAGTACATTTTTTTCTGAACGCATTGTGTCAAAATTTTATGTGTTAGTTGCTAGATAAGTTAGTTAAATTAACTTATCTATAAAAGTCATGCTGTGTTTGCCTATAACTGTTCTTCACTGTACTTTTAATTTTATTATTTTTAGGAATTGTATTGTATGCTAAAGTGTAAAAATGTTGGCAGACCTATAATAAATGAAATGAAATGAAATACTACGTGTCTGTGGGTGTAAGTAACGAGGAACTTTTAACATTTAGTAACACAAGCAAAATTATTATACTCGAAGCTTGACCACACAGGTCAACAGACGACATGGCTAGAGAAAAAACAAGCAAGTAACAAACTGACACACTATGTAGTGTCTTTTTTTGGCTTGGTTTGTAGTCCTTAAAGCCATGCCTTGGTGTCTTCTTTCACAACTTTTCTATAGTATGTAGCACAAGAAACAATTACGATCATCGAAACAACAGTTTTGGTGATGGAGTCGAGTGACTGCCACATAGTGGCGACGTTTGCGCAGCACCTTATGTTGCCTTTGACTCGGTCCTGGGTTCGCTTATTAGAGCTCCATTATTACGCATTCATGGATTCGACGCATTAGCTAATTAGTGTTGAACTTTCATTATTCATGATCCCATTTTGAAGATGTTGTATGCCGGGTTTAATGGATATTAACAGTTTTGAAAAGTTTCTCGAGTTAAGCCGAGCTCTGTTTTATTTTATATTATTACGTAACTCTGTTGCTCACAATAGTAACAATCCTCAATTGAAATTGATTGAAATCTTTTGAAACTAATGAAACCTGTAATACTAAACTAAACTAATTCTGTAACCAAACTCGCATCTGACTTCGAGCCTCACTTCACTTCGCGTGAATTTGTTATTAGAAATTAGCTGAATAACTATAAGCCATTTTACCGATTGCAAAAGGTTTTAGGTAATCTTTTGTGATGAAAAAAATAGCCTATCATTATCTCATTTATGATTTAAAATTCCCGCTAAGTGAAGTGAGGTTCGAAGTGAGATGGGAGTTTGTTACAGAATCGACAAGCTGTAAGCAACTGAAACTGTTTTCATTAATTTCAAACGATTTCATTTCAATCAAGAAATGTTAGCAACAGACTTGTATTTACGTAATCAGGGGGCACGAAACAGAAATATTTCATGAATTGTCTAATTATTTCATTATAAATTTTTTCTCACTTATGCTCTGAAATCTTATCATTCCATTTGAAAAAGGAATGCGGGGCGTTCCACATTTCCGAGGGGGTCTGGTTCATCACATTCTAAATTTAAAATTCAGGCCAGGAATGAATTTCAATACTTACTTCCCGCACCAGCACCAGTGCGGGAAGTAGGTGTACAGTGCGAAGATGATCTGGGTGGTCTGCGGCAACTTCTTTTTTTTGTTTTAGTTGTTCACAAAAACAAAAAAAGCAAAGGCACATTTGCACCATACAGCCATAACTTTAGTTCCTTTTTTCTGGCACGCAAGCCAACGACAAGACAGTTAATATTATAAAGGTAAAATAATTTAATAGGTACTATAATAACGATACAATAAAAAAAATGGTGCGCACAGAGTATATTACTATAAGAATAAATAAATATTACATTGTATTGTACCAGATTTATCAGAGACAAATCCTCTAGGTAATCTTGAATTATGTACAGCGCCATCTACCGCCGAGAAGCGAAATGAGATGGGTTTTTGCTTCTCGGCGGTAGATGGCGCTGCACGTAATTCAAGAGTACTCAGAGGATTTGTCTATGATAAATCTCATTTTTAATATTAATTAAATTTAATTAAGTTTCAATTGAAAAGTTTTTTATTTCCTCGCATTTCTTGAGAAAAGCACTATACAAGCCTTGTTCTGGAAGCTACTTGCATTGCCTCGAATGATTAAAGCCCTCGCCTGCGGCTCGGGCTTCAAACCATCCTCGACAATGCAATCGCTAGCTTCCCGTTCACGGCTGTAATGTACTATTGTAGCGTTTTTTGTATTACAAATATTTAACTTTCAACATAGGCAACATAATGATAGTTCAATAATATCGGTAGTAATCTTTGGGTTTATTCTACTAAATATTTTACTCTGGCCAAAACATATAACTAAAGAAATGACAAAAGTTGAGTAAATTGTGGACTTTTGCTGAAAGTGCTTACGCATCCTCTTATAAAAACACACTGACCAACGCTTCGTTTTGTTTGACAAACGAAAATAAAGTCAGTACAAAACGTTATTTGCCTCCACGACTTTATTGCCAATCTGGGTTGGTATTAAATTGCGCATGTAACGTTTACACATGCGTTTACATCTAACAGAATGGGTATAAGTAGTATAATGGTTTTGGGAGAGGTTAATTTCAGTTATGCTAAAAAATAAGGGTCTAATCTAAGGGATCATGCATGTTACTTTCTCTCGAAAGCAAATACCATTAAATATCACGTATAAATTATCGGACGCTCCTTTGGAAAGAGTGAATAATATTCGGGACTTAGGCTTAGTTTTAGATTCTAAATTGGACTTTCATGAGCACGTGACAAGTATCTGTAAGATAGCGCATAGAATGTTAGGTTTCGTTATGAGAACGGCTGCACAGTTTGACAATATAGGGGTAGCAAAAGTATTGTACAATGCATACATTCGCAGCAAGCTTGAGTATGGTGCCGTCATTTGGGATCCATGCGAAGAGAAATATGCTCTTATGATTGAAAAAATACAACGCAAATTTGCTCGCTGGCTCTATAAAAAACGGTATGGATATTATCCCTATTTATATCCATCACTGTTCGCTTCGGGTATGGTTGACATGGAAACCCTCAAGTTCAGGAGGCTTATGGCATTGATAAAACACTATCTATTGATAGTTCATAATATGATCTACAGCCCGCAGATAGTAGAGAGAATCCGTCTCTTGGTTCCCCACAATGTATCGTGGAATTCGGAAGGGCTGGTGGCGCCGCGCCGACGGCCGCGCCTTGCTCTGCCCGCCGCGCGCACTAAACGCGGTGCTCACGCGCCCTCAAACCGCGCTCTGCGTGCTATCGGGGACACACTTGCTCGGCACGACGATCTCGACATATTTGCTGATAAATTAGGAATTCTTTTTAATAAATTTAGTATATACTGTAATGACATGACATAATCTACTGACTTAGTTGTTCGATATTTTTTTTTTCTTTCAATGTTTATTTTTGTATTTTTATTTTAAATTGTTTTAATTTGATTAATAATTGTTTTAATGAAATGACATGTAAAAAATGTAAATTGCATAAATAATTAATCTTTTAAGCGTTTTGGATGGCTCATCTGTAAGCTTTTAAGATGTTTGTTTAAATAAATATAAAATAAAATATAAAATGTTGTGTGACGTTATTCGGATGTCATCTCATAACTCTACATACAAATTTGATATTGCCTGCCGGTTAGAATAGCGAATCAACTTTTTATCTTATTAGCGATTAACTTAAAGTATTATGTATGACCGAAAGTGGCGCCCTCAGAGGTTTTTATTTACTAAGCTATTAATAGAAAAAGATTTTAATAATGTTTATCGTGGAGATTTTAGTGCCCATGGTCTAGTATTTTTAGAATGTATCACTACATGCCCTCGTAGTCATTCGTAGAAGTAGATAGCAAATGTGTCAAAAACTGCCACTTTTAGCAGTTTTGCTATCTACTTCTAGCAGTGACTACGAGGGAATGTAACGATACCGTTTAAAAATACTAGACTGTGGGCCCTAAAATCTCCACGATTAACATTTTTAAAATTGTGTATTAGAATTATAATATTCAATATAATTCACTGCGGCGCCACTTTCGCTCGGAGTACCACCTTAAGTCAAATCAATGCAAATTCCAAAGCTTTTCTCACATTTAATTTAAAACTATTTGATTGAGCGATTGCGAAGCGCGAGCGAAGCGTCTCCGTTTCAACTTGGGCAAAAATGCTTTCATATATCCGTCCGGCTGTCCGTTTGTTCTTCTCTACAGGGCGCATTTCCCAAACAATTCTCGTGAAATTTTTTGAGCAGGTTCTTTAAATATATGTGTATTTGTTTGTTGTTTCAGTTTTTCGAAATTTTTCAAAATAGCGGAGATACGGGGATAATTATATTTCAGCCATTTCTAAAAATGATCAAAAAATGATACAAACTTGAGGTCTACAGCCCGTCAGAGCCAATAGTTTATACGATAAGTTCGTCATATTTTAACCTCATCCACCCGTAAACCCAAAAAAAAATAGGTATAGGAATAGGTATAAGTAGTATAATGGTTTTGGGAGAGGTTAATTTCAGTTATGCTAAAAAATAAGGGTCTAATCTAAGGGATCATGCATGTTACTTTCTCTCGAAAGCAAATACCATTAAATATCACGTATAAATTATCGGACGCTCCTTTGGAAAGAGTGAATAATATTCGGGACTTAGGCTTAGTTTTAGATTCTAAATTGGACTTTCATGAGCACGTGACAAGTATCTGTAAGATAGCGCATAGAATGTTAGGTTTCGTTATGAGAACGGCTGCACAGTTTGACAATATAGGGGTAGCAAAAGTATTGTACAATGCATACATTCGCAGCAAGCTTGAGTATGGTGCCGTCATTTGGGATCCATGCGAAGAGAAATATGCTCTTATGATTGAAAAAATACAACGCAAATTTGCTCGCTGGCTCTATAAAAAACGGTATGGATATTATCCCTATTTATATCCATCACTGTTCGCTTCGGGTATGGTTGACATGGAAACCCTCAAGTTCAGAAGCAATTCAAAAGTCTTTGAGAGTTAGCTCTTAAAATGATATTACTATTAAAAGATAACGGAAAAACGGAAAATCGCTTATTATTCTAATATTTTTTTAATCTCTGAAACGAAAAAAAATGGCGTGTTTGCATGAAACTCATCGTAACGTCCTCTTTACGACTATTTAAGTGGATTTCCGAAAGATATTAAGCAAGAGCTTAATCCAATTTAGTGTGAGTAAAAGGCGGAAATGTAGGAATAAACCCCGAGAGATTGTATTAATATCGGAACTTTTATGGTCCCACTGTAATTTAGCTTTGGTGTATCTTTTTATATTGTATTTCACCGAATATTTCACCCGCGAGACGGTCGATTTATTGGAAAGCTCCTACACTTTAACTTTGAAAAATAATACTAAATTCACAATATAAAAAAGTACTTTACATGGCAACATTTTAATAATAATAATAATAAAACTTTTTATTGTGCATAATAATGATACAGATTGTACACTAAAAATACAGTATAAAAAAACTTACATTTTTGTGTTGAGGGTATACAATACGAAAAACATCCGATACCTCCCGCCGTAGTACATGACTGTGTGACATGTGACAGCAAGGTAATGATTCTCTTCCATTATACCACATTATACTTAAGATAAGTTTAATCATCATAATAGGAACTGGTTAAAAACACAGTATGTATTATAAGTACATTTTCAATGACCCAAGCAGGAATTCGCCTGAAAGATACACCCCTTGTAAACATTCAACTACGGAGATTATCGGCCTGAAATATGATAATGATAGGTTTCAAAGGTATATGTCACTACAATTTACATCGTATAATGTAAGTGACAACTTTGCTAGCTTTCGAACGTAACTTTTTCCTGTCGCCGTCGTAACATACTCGTATACATATAAAGGTATATCATAATCCTAAAAATAAAGTGCGATGTCTCACCCCATTTGTGTAAAAGGGACTTTCAGAAATCGATTGTTGATGTCTCACGAATTTTGTTAAAGTGCTCCTTTTCAATTGTTTTAGTAGGTTTAGTAAAGATATAAGCAACAGTTGCGTCAAGCTATGCTTAAAATAAAACTTACTTTGGTGATAGTTTAGATGTGTTGGGACTCCATCGTCTCGTTCAATTTATTTATTTAGGTTACCGAATGAAGTTGTCTCTAAACTAATAACCTAATCTGTTTAGCTAGCTGACATTAGCTTATATGCACTAGCGTTGTACGAAGTACTTATAATTTCCTTGGCACCAACTTACTTTAACGATAACTAGCTTGTTAAAGTACTGGTTAAGCACAAGTTAGCCAATAAAAGAGGTTGCCAGCCAGTATGATGTCCTTTGACAAGTTTGACGTAACAAATAGGTAGCATTATCATTTGACGATAACTATAACTTTGACAGCGTTTTGATGCAAAACTGTCAAGTTCATCAGAACTTGACAGTTTTGAAATAAATCATTATCCGATGATATCTACCTTAAGATTAAATAAGTGAGTTTGTCTAACCAAAACATTGGATACTTTTTGTTTGTATTTATTGAAGTTATTATGTTCAAGTCCTACTTTTGAATGCTCAGTTCGCCTAACGTATTGAAACGAAAAAGATTCCATCAACGATCTCTGCTTTCAAATGACTCTTATTCTATAAGTATTAATAAAGAAAACCAGTTTTCTCATTTTGAATGTAAGTGCCACCTGCCTGACGTCTTCCAAAATCGATTTATTGATAGCGGCAGCGGCAGTACACGATTCGTCCTGACGCGAACATTTCCCCGTCTTGTCGTGAGGAGGATAATAAATCTTTTGTGGGACCTTCATGGGCGAAAGACGTGATTTACTCACAGGTGACATAGGTTATATGTCAACTTCGACAATGTGTTGCCAGTAAAGGCGGCGAACACAAACATACGACTTGCCATTTTATCTTACATTTCGGCCGCAAACAAAAAAAAATTGGGTAGTTTGTCGCTTATTCGCGTGGCCAGGCCAAAAGACATCATATAAAAATCAAAGTAATAAAAAAACTAACAACAGTAGCACAACGTTGCACCACCACTACCCCGCACCACTTCCCTTAGAACTTGTTGTGGTTGAACGATCACGGCGATATACAACGTAGCTCGAGTCTATCGCTATCGAACCTCGTTCGTGTTCGAGAATAACCCCCAGTAAGTTGAAGTAAGTAACATCATATCACATGAGTAAATAAACGTATTGATTCGTAAAAAAATTATAATCATTGAACATTTTGGTACCTATTCATTTGACGAAATTGGTTCAAGCGAGGAAAATGAGTGTGATGAAAATATTTTTAATTTTCGCACTACACGTATTTTCACGTAAATAATAATAAATATTTGACAACATCACATACATTGCTCCGATTCCAAAGTAAGTAGCTAAAGCACTTGTGTTATGGAAATCAGAGACAACGGTGGTATCACAAACACCCAGACCTGATACAATATTGAAAAGTTCATTTTCTACATTGACCCAGCCGGGGATCGAACCCGGGACCTCAGAGATGGCGACACCTTGAAAACCGGCGTGCAAACCACTCGACCACGGAGGACGTTCAACCATTATTGCTTCTGTAACATGCCGCTGCAGTAATGTACTATTTGGGACTTATTATTTTTATTTTATATTGGATTTTATTTATATTTTTGTTCTTATTTTGTTTATCTTTGCACAAGTAACTAATTTCATTTATGAGGGTATTTCTTTTCTGTTTTATCAAATGTTTCGTTTAATTATTAACGCGGGTAGAGCTTGAATGAGAATCAATGAATTGTCTAAATTGTGTAATCAAATCGCTTTGATGGATCGGTTATTACTTTTGTTTCACACGTACAAAATGTACCGATTGATCAAAAACTGACAAAGGGCGAAATGAAAACGTTGAAAAAATATTGGTGAACGTTATATTATTACATTTATAACATACGTTGCAGATTAGGACAATTTTCTTATTTATATTTGTTTAGGTAAAGTTTAAGTTTTTCCCGACAATTGTTAGTCTTTACAATGTAAATTCACATCAGTGGGTTAATAAAGACAAATAATAATAACTTTGGTTTATATTTTTCTTCATTTCGTATTATCTAAGTAAATAAACGATACAAAAATATGTATTTAACAGGTTTATGTTTAAAACTAACCACTAAAAACGATTATAATAATACTGTTACTGCTTAATGAAACGAGAAGAAAAACCCGTAATTGTATCTTCCTCTTACGCAACCTTCATTGGCTGCTGTAGGTATTAGATAAGTAACTAGCTGTGAGTGGAATCACTACCCAAGTTCATTAGGGTAATGCGATGATGACTAACATACTAAAAAGTAGACATCAACTCATTATTTATTAATGTAGCCTTCACTGAAGCGAGTACCATACGTGCCCCACTTCTTTATGTAAGTATTTTTTACACAATGCTTCGGGCATAGTAGTATTTTTTTTTAGAGTGAGTAACTGCAAATCGAAAGACGTTAGTGCAATGAACATTTGGTTGGAAAGTTTCTCTACACATTACCTACTTCAGTTCATTGGGTTTGAATTTGAATATATGAATTTCGAAAAAGTAGTCGGAGTATGTGTAGGGGACGCACTTTCGGATTTTGGTTCGAAAAGATGAATTTGCCGAAGCCAAACAAATACGTACTAAGACTAAGGATAGTCTTCAGCTATTGTCTACGACGATTTTACATTCATCTAGAGTTGTGGTATAATGTAAAAAAAACGATATTTATTACCAAAATGTTAGAGAAATTCGAACGAAGACAAATGATGTGCTGTCGAATATTCTACAATGCTATCGTGAAATAATCGTTTTTACAAAAACAAGGATTGACTCAGCAATTTCAGTACCCTTAGCACGAACAGCTAACGAGAAAAAAAACGCGCGTAAAATTACTCGATAGAAAATTATCTATGGAAATTTTAATTTCTCTATTCGGCGGTAGATGGCCTGCTTGGTCTCCTTGGTCGCCGTGTTTCATTGAAAAAGTTTGTTCCATTTTTGATATTTTCAAAGTTCAAACTAATATTATTATATGGTCTGTGTATTAACATTGCAGGTCACTAAATACGGTAATAGTAGTTTATGATACAAGGTTGGTAAGGAGGTTTTTAAAACGAGTTGACGTTTTATAAGCCCAAGCCGCAGGCGAGGGTTTATAATCGTCACGAGTTTTAAAAAACCTTAACAACCGTGTGCCATACTACGTTTTTCAATACATTTGCGAGAAAACATTATAGGTACTACTGAAACTGCAATCTATACATATAATAAAACTTTAAATTCTAAATATTTGTGCGCGTTTGTAATTACGTTACGCGTACAATACATTTGCGTAATACATTTGCGAGAAAACATTATAGGTACTACTGAAACTGCAATCTATACATATAATAAAACTTTAAATTCTAAATATTTGTGCGCGTTTGTAATTACGTTACGCGTGGGTGGAACCAGAGAAACAGCTTGAACTCTCCGTAGTACTAGCTTTCATACACTAAAGGGGTCATTTAAACTGGTTGCAATATTTTTCTACTGTCCACGCGGATAAAGTCGAGGGCGGAAACTAGTAGAAATTTAAAAAAACGTTCGTAAACAAAAACGCACGGCACCGGCGTGCGGTAAAATCAACTTTCCGCACGCTGTACTAATCCGTAAACAAAAACGCACGGCGTGCGGTAAAATCAACTTTACGCACGCTCGACTGTCATCGTAAACTTGCATTTTCGAGCAACTGTATTGAAAATATGTATTTTCATGCATACATTGCACCGCGTGTTGAGCCTATCCTGCTACAACATAATTGTTATGTTAAGTGATTATGAAATTGTAACTTTTATAAACATCGAATATAAAATTAACTTGAAACCTTTAAATTAAAAAGCTTATAGACAAGTCTTGTTTGACAACACACAAGACGTTACGTGTTTACTCAGCAAAAGGCAATATCTCATTTCCATTACTCCATCAGACACACGGAAAAATTAAATTATAGTGATGCGACGATGCGACACCCTACACATGTAGCACTCCCTCATGGGGCTCAACATACATAAATTATGTCACACTGTTTAACATAGTATAATATGGATGGTATACTTTATATGATCTGGTCTAGAAGTGCAATGAATCCTTGCGTAGTACATATTAATCATAACACGTCTGTTAAAGATTTCCAGTTTCATATGCGACACTACCTGCGTTGCAAAGACTTTCTATACATATAAATAACCAAATACTCGTATGTTACTCCAAAAACGTATGCAATTTGCTTAGGAATTTCACGCTTTGAGACGTCAAACGTAGGTACCTATTACTAAGCAATATTTTTGGTTAAACCAGGTATAAACTTAGGATTTTGGCATTGCATTGTATTAAAACGGTAAACACACGCCCACGATCGAAACGTCGTCGTCGGGAAGTTTTAGGTAGATGTTTGAATGCCTGTGTTTTACCTAAAAGTATTAAATATTTTCTATTTTTTTTTTAGTTTATTTGGATCACCAACAGTTGATACATTTATACTTTTGCAAACAGTACAACTACTTATAGGTGAACGCAGCATGCACTATATAACTATATACTATAATTTAAGTAGGTACTTAGCGCCTAATTAATAATAATAAGTGTGTAAGTCTGTGTGTTGGAATGTTCGTGAATGTGTATGCGCGTGAGTGTTATTGATTGAGTGATTTAATTTTCTTCATATCAAACCCCTTCAATCAATTTCATTATAGGTATCCAAAAGGTTATACCAGCTGTATCACTAGCTACTTGTTGCACATACACTATGTTCGTTATTTTATGTACACAAGACGCCGTAACAGGAAAGTAGGATCTTTTTTTATTGCTTCCGTATATGTTGCCGTTAGAAACTCTACGGGGATGTTATATACATTTGTTTTTGGAACCGTCCATCTAATCAGAGGACATTTTAATCGTCTCAGGAGCTTTCTGAGATGAGTTTTCTCGGTTTTATTACACTCATTCGGAAGGCATTGGGAGATTAGTACACCCAATGTGGTGTAAAACTATTCAACAGGAAGAGATAGAACAATATGAATGCTTCGAAGTCTGAAATTACTATGAGTAAAGTTTTTTTTGATACAATGGTATCGCTATAGTGTGATTCAAGTGATTATTTCCTCTGTGGTGTGATTGCTGAAAATTGGCGTTTTTTTTGCTTTCAGATAAAATAACGCCGAGCCTTAGCCCGTTCCTGCTACACACATATATTATAGGGATGTTGACTAATGAATAAAATAACGAAATACTAATAAAAATCGTAAACATATTAAACTTTTAGAGTAGCTTGTATACCTCTTGGTTTTATATATTGCATATTATTTGTTTTATGACCCTTCAAAGTTGGGTGGACAAGTCCATTTAAAAAGTATAAAATTTATTAAAATAAATGATACCTTTAATTAGTCCGTAAAATGTATAGCAAATTTGTCCAAGAAACCATTTTGATAAACACAATATTTAATATAGCTGCTGAACAAATTTCCTATGCGTTGCATACAAACTTGCAAGGCGTGACGTCATAACGTGCAAGCCATTAGTATGGAGCGTTTTTGATCGAGTCCATTTGTGTGCATTTCACACTGTGATATCTCGGGCAGTTTTCATGCTAGCGAATTAATTCTTTTACCAATGTTTCTTTTTTTGAGAGGTAATTTATGTAACATAAAATAAAAAAAATAGTCAACATCCCTATTATGTAGGTATACCTATAACTATATTACCAGAGTTCATATTTTTTTATTTGTATTTTTTATGATTACTGTAAATTATTTAATATGCGTGTTAAACAGGAATAAACGATTCATCTATCTATCTAAAGTATAACTAGTGGCTCCGTGAGCTGTAGATCTCGTGTTAAAAAGTAGCTCAAATGGAATGTTATTCAAAAAAACAAATATTAGTTTTTACCATCGCCACTCAAAAAAGTGCGTCTGATTCATTGATTACAGTGAATAAAACGCGTTTTTATTCACCGACTGAATAAAAGTATTTTGAATTTGGAACAAGCGCGCATCATATGAATTATGTACAAAAAAAAAACGTCCTGAAAGTATGGAGCTATTCCATAGATAAAGCCATAGTTATACAATTAATTAAAAAAAAACCCGACTATTTTAGTTAGGTTTTTTAGCTTTGGGTTCTTTTCTATCTATTATAGGGAGATTAGATGTTCAATCTGTGGCATCAGTCCTTTTTATCAGGATACGATCATCAGGTCTGGAAAAAATTCAAAGTCTACAGATTGATGGCATGGACTGATGCCAGACTGACTGATCATGTAATCTCCCTCTTATCGTGGTTGTTTTATGTAATGGAAAGCTTCTAATTTCATATTATACACTTCTAAAGCTTGCGCGCGTACAGTTCATTAGAAAATTTCAAAATTTCTAATTTCACTATTTAATTTTTCTAATATTGTTTGAAATATTATCGATTTCCTACCTAAATATCAAAATCTGATAACCTATATAGGTTTAAGTACTGCTATTTGTTTTCTCGCAGTCGATGGTAAAAAGTAGAGTACACAACTTGTGAAAAAAAAAACATCTCGGTCCTTTGTATCCCTCACTTCGCTCAGGATTCTACTCTTGAATCCCTCGCTACGCTCGAGATTCAACTCTAGAATCCTTCGCTACTCTCGGGATCCAACTTAGTACCTCGAACTAAATTCCCTTTTTTTTAACTTGTTGTATAATCTACTATTTTTCACCTAATAAGTATCTATACTGTGCAAATAATATACGCAGTCATAGGTTCTGTCACAAAGTCACAACCTTATTTATTTTCAAATTTCGAATATTGGCCAGGAAACTTTTGAGTCTTCTAAAAATGAAAACCAAAATTTGACTAATAAAAAAGTTTTGATAAATTTTTTGATTATTTTTCGAAACTTTTTAACATATCTCCGCCATTTCGAAAAATTTCGAAAAACTGATTAGTGTGAAAGTGAAAGTGAAATAAGCTTTATTCAAATAAACTTAATTATTAAGTACTTTTGAATCGTCTATATTTTCCTTCCACCCGTTCCAGACTTTTTTAGCTGACAAGAAGAACGGGCGCAAGAAACTTATCAGCTGTAACAGTTAGTCTGAAATACTTTATATAATTATCGAACGTGCTCACAAAATTTCACGAGAATCATTTGAGAAATGCGACCTGTAGACGAGAACAAACGGACAGCTGGAAGGACATCTGAAAGAAAGGAAGGAAGGACATACGAAATAATTTTTTCCCAAGCCTTCTTGGGCCCAAGCCAATTCGAATAACCTATTAAATATTTTGCCTTAGGAAAATACAAAAAAAAATTCTACCTACTTAGTTCAATATCATAACGGATAACATAACATTGACTCTATTTCACAGAGCTCAACATAAAAACAGTATCAACTAAGTTAGATCCTAAGTAAACCACTCGAATGTGCTGTGCCTGGAAGAAATATAACATTATTTCAGTCCACTTTTATTATCAGTTAAAGATTTTATCCTTGACAAAAAAGCTTTGGTGGCAACTTGCCCATAAGAAATTTACTCGCGCTTCATTTTTGTTAAGTATTGGGTTAGGTTAGGTGAGAACTGTAAGGAATAAAAACAAACAAAAATTGTTTAAAAAACAAAAAACCGACTTCAAAAAACCTGCCTCTAAAAAGCAAGAAATAATATACAAATCATTAGATACGCATTATCATTGTTATAATGAAACACGTCTATTAAAGTCGGGTGGGGCTGGAGTACATCTTCCTTTTTTTTATTCTAAAAGCCCCACCCGACTTCAATTGACGTGTTTTATTATAACAATGATAATGCGTATCTAATGATTTGTATATTATTTCTTGCTTTTTAGAGGCAGGTTTTTTGAAGTCGGTTTTTTGTTTTTTAAACATTTTTTTTATTTTTTTTATTTTTAGTGTAAGTACCTTGTGTATTAGGTAGTGTAGGTATATTATTTAGGTAGAAAAATCGGCTCAGCCAAACGTGAGATAATCGCGGAGAAATATACATACATACAAACTAAATACCTCCTTTTTTGAAGTCGGTTAAAAAGACTACGCAAAGGTATCCCTTCCCCAACAAAAAAAATCATCTAATTCGGTTCATAAATAACAAAATTGTCAAGTTAGTTGATTTAATATCATAGTATTTTCAGGATTACTTGTAAACTACTGAACCGATTAGAAAAAAATGGGACCATCTCGCAAGAAAACTCAATCGAACAAAAAAAGAATCATCTAAATCGGTCCATAAATGTCGAAGATACGCGCGAACAACGATAAAAAAAAAATAAAAAAAAAAATCATACAATCGAATTGAGAACCTCCTCCTTTTGCTGAAGTCGGTTAAAAATAGCGGGCGGCGGGCGAGTTTACTTGGGCGGGCTACCACCAAACCCGTCTGAAAATGTTCTGGCTATAACGAATTATATTCAGTTTGGAATATTGTTTTTTAGCGATAATACAACTCATGAATATAAATGTCATCAAAACATGTTGTATCCTCACTTTAGTACTATACTTATTACAAACAATTGGTCGTTGGAGGTGTATGTAGCAACATGTAAATAAAATCAAAGAGTGAGTTGCCACCTAATTTCACCTTTGGTGACCATTTATTATTTTTAATCTAGGAAGAAAACTTTTCCTGTCCCGGGCCAACTGGAAGAAATTTCAATATGAAATAAGCTGTGCCCTTGTACTACTCTTCTGTCCATTATTTTTCATGTAAAAATTGTGTGTGTACTAAATAAATAAATAAATAAAACTAGCAATACGTCACTAACTATAGGCATCAGCATGCAATGAACGTTAAAAACTAATGGTAACTACTAATATGTTTCAATTCAAGGCGATTGTGATATTAACAGTAAAGAGCAAAAGTAGGTATATTATACACTGAACAACGTATAATATGTACTTTATTTCAGAAAAGCTAATAATTCTTTTTTTAAGCTAACGTAAACCAGGTCCTATTTGTGTCCTAATGTTAAGGGAAATTACTTATTTCACGGTAGGATGGATACTTTATTACTCACGCATATACAAGCCTGTTTAGTATAATAACAACTTCACTGGGCCTACCGATTAAGGACCAAGGTACAAAAGAGGAGTTTTGAAAATCTATCGGACATAAAAGTTGGTTAAAAGCAATAGTAATTGGTTGAGAAAATTAATATTGATCATTTGACTAGTCAAACAAGTGAGTAATCCAAGTTCTCATAAACAATGCAGATTGGTTGCATAGATAATCTAGAGCAGCCAACCGTAAACAGAGAGATAGCTAAGAACAAGCATCCTCGTTAATACAAGATTCACATCACATGGGCTCCTTAGTTCCAGTAAAGTCATTCCTGGAAAATTAAATTCTCAGAATTCGCTTGATGATATAATAATTATTCTGTCATTCGGAAATACGTACAAGCTTTATGAAAGAAAATGAGATAATATCTGAGAGATTACAGTTCACAGCGGAATATTATGAAGAAGGACGACTCAAGTTATAGAGATCATATATTATATTTGCTGTTTTACCAGCATCTGAGAAATCTTATTACCTTTTAGATTGCCATAGAAAACACTGCAGAGACATTCTTAACATAATTTTAAGGCCAGTATATTCCAAAAACTCTGTCTCTGTCTTTTTCTTTACGTGTGAAGAGTAATAAAAATAACCTCAATTATTCATTTTTTCAATGTTTTTGTTGTTATTTTAAGCACAAAGTGACTTTTTGAAAAAGTAACCGTTGAATATTCCTCTATATGTCATTACCTATTTTTCTATATATTTTTAAATAAGGAATTAATAAAAAGTATTATCCAAAAAATATAAAAATTATGATTATTATTTTTTTGCATATTTTTTAGTCGAGTGTAGATACGAATATCGTATTTTTAACCGTAAAATAATCAAGATCGTTTATGAAACTTCAACATATATTTTTATCTGCTCAAAATGAAGAATATTTGATTGTTTATCGTTGAATCAAAAATAGGCCAAATTCGATAATTTGGAATATACTGGCCTTAAAAGCATATAATGTTCAATCGAACTTCTTAGTTAGAATACGGTGGGAATATGAAAATTATACGAAAGTTTCTCATTTAATTCAGATGATAGAACTTTTAACATACCGAGATAGTTCGGAATTTGTTCTCAACGAGGCTAATGTCCCATTCGGCCGGTTATGACCGGAAACATAAACATTGAGGAAACAATTTTCCGTTCCGACTTGGGATGGAAGGATAACGTTCCTATTTTCATTCTTCTCCCAGAGGAACGAGTCTGCAAGATTTCGGAGACGTTTTATTAGACTAGTTATTTCGTAATTTTTGTATTAAGACAATATGTGATGGATGAAGAAATATTGTTGAAGATACATTCGTCTCCAAACACAAAGGAAAGAATACCAGACCAAGTTGAATTTTTACATACTTTCCTTTAGCGATCTAGTGCTCTGTATTTAGCACGGCCGGGCCCACGCTCACCCACTCAAAATCTAAAGAAAAAATATTGTTCATAAAATAATATATTATATTTTTGTGTAAGTACCTGTATTTTTTCAAAGTATTTCTTATTAGACATATTTGTAATGTAATTACCACAATCGGCATACGACATTAGGTATTTCATCGAAGAAATCGAACTGTTGACGAATAAACATGTTCAATTTTATTGAGGCAAATACAGAAGCTCCTACTGATTCACATTATACGTATGACATTTCTTCGTTGCTGGTCTCTTTATAGAAGCACATTCAAGAAATAGTTCACGTCTCAGGATAACTGACCTACTTGGATCTCGGCGACTAATATGGAATTGAACAGCATAACCCGGAATGTGCTAACTCAACCTAATGTTGATACAAGCTGGCAAATCTCGCTTTGAAACTAAGTAGATGCTAATTAGTGTAGGCTTTCCAACTACTACCTTCCTTTGAAAGTAGTGGACCCCACACTAAATTCTCTGTCATCGAAACTTTACAATATGACAAAGCAGCATAAATAAAACGTATTTAGTAAATTTTCCAAAAAAAATATTTTAACACTTGATATCTTTTTTAGGAAAAAAATTCCTCTTTATATTTCTTTACCAAAAGTACTCATGTTAAGTATGAAAATAATATGAGAAATATCCAAAAAAATATCATAGCAGAAGACACCTAATTTTGATATACCTACACCGTAATTTTTTAAGTATATCAAAAATGAAACGGGGATTTCAGACCACGTAAATGAACAACTTTTACTATGGGGCCAACCACGGAATCTTGAAAAAAAAATCTGCTATTCCATAGAAAAGTACAACATCGACTCGACTATAATGTATGGAATAGCTGATTTTTTTTTCGCGATTCCGTGGTTGACCCCATAGTAAAAGTTGTTCATTTACGTGATCTGAAATCTCAATTTCATTTTGAGATATACCTATAATATGAGGTATAAATACCTAACTTCGTTTTTTTTCTTTTTGATATTTGTATTAAAGGTTTTGGATCATACATATTACATCACAGCAATGTTTCATCAACTGAGGATTGAATGTTGGGGTCTTCATACAAAAAACCTCTTCATTTCCTACACTAAATGTAGTAACTTTAAATAAGAAGACGAGGGTTGATCGTGTGGATTAAAAGTTTGTTACTATGTGATTTTCCTTTGACGCTCAGTTAGAAATCATCCCAAGTCAGAACTATTAAATTAAAATATGACTCGTTTAAAGATTAAAGTAACAAAGAATGAACTGTGTATCAAGTTTACAAAACCGAACAAGAAACTTGCCAATGGAGTCATTGAGAAGGAAAATCCTGTGCTTTACAAAGGAAAATTGTGAACTGTAAAACTTGAAACACTGAAGAAAATAAAAATCTCTACTTCAGCAGACAAAAGTTCAAACAAACTCGAAATTATACAGAGGAAAATGCACATAATCGTCTTTGTTCCATTGTAAAAAGTTTAATAGGTTTGTCCTTTTTAACAGACTTTAAATAAAGGAGGAGGTTCTCAGTTCGTCGGAATGTTTTTTTTGTACTATAAAGATAGCAAACAACCCTCCCTGATGATAAGCAGTTTCCATGAGCTCGATGGCACTGTGGTTTAGCGTTTTCGCCGTTTTCGGGATTTCACGATTCTGTCACTAGGGTAGGTCATTGCATGGGTGACCAAAAATTTAATATCATGAACTCCTCCGCGGCTTCATTTGCAATACCCACTAATCAGTAAGAGAAGGACGAGAAAAATAACGCGCGTAAAAAAAACATGACGTCGAGATTTTGTATGGAAAATTTGTACCATCTACCGCCGAAAAGCAAAGTGAGATTTCTCATAGGCACTCTATCACTTTTACGTGCGTTTTTTTCTCGATAGATGTTCGTCCTAGGGGTACGTACTGTACCCTTAGCACGAACAGCTATCGAGAAAAAAAACGCGCGTAAAATTACTCGATAGATAATTATCTATGGAAATTTTAATTTCGCTATTCGGCGGTAGATAGCGTTGTACAAATTTCCAATACAAAATTGCACTATCGAAAAAAATAACGTACCCTTAGGTACTGCATAATAGTACCCTTAGGTACTGCATAATACTCGATAGAGTAGATAGGTAATAAAATTGTCTATTATAAAATTTCTTCCGTTTTTCAGCGGTAGATGGCGCTGTTCAAATATCCCATAAAATTCATCAGTTTTTTACGCGCGTTATTTTCTCAATAGATTTTCATGCTAAATAGGTAGTACTAAAAAGTTAACTGTTTACAGTTATTTAAGGCTTCCTAAAATACGGAGAAAATTAAACAGATATTGAAACACAGTTTGATCGTGTCAATGGAATTAAACCACCAATTGCGTGAAATGTTGTTAGCCACAAACCACATTGTTCCACCAAGTTAATTTGCAAATTTCGATGATTCTGTTTTATAAATTCGGAACGACACTTCGTTCGATTATAATGAAATTAACAAACTAATTTAGCCACTCTTGAATACCTAAATGTTAACTAAAAAGCATTATAAATATACCAATAGATATATATTACTAGTAATTGATTAGAATACAAAACACCAGTAAAGTTATACTTATCCTCTGACCCCAAGCAAAAGCTCACTATGTTGAAACTCTGTTAAGCGACACAGGTTTTCTTATTTACTGGTCATATTAAAGACAATGCCAACTTTATTCTAGGAACAAATAACGAATAGAGAGATAGGAAAAAAAATATGGAGTTAAGTAGTAAAGTTCCTAGACAGTGGAACAAAAAAATATCTTATGTAAAATAAAAAGGACTAAGTTCCTACCTTTTATGAAACTCTGATGCAAAATTTTAATGACAAAATTCTCTCACTAGCAATAAGAAAAAACTTCACTAAGAAAGAGTCTTTTGTAGAACATGATTATTTATTCAGTGTATTTGTTTTTTTTATATGTGCTAAGTTTTTTATTATTAGTACACTAAAGTACAGAGAAGCTTTTACAATATATATATAATACATGTATACTTACAAAGGACCTAGGAATCCTTGGAATAGGATAATAAGTAAGTATCCTATCCAATTTGGTTCAGCTATTTTTGCGTGATTAAGTGACAAATTAATATGCAAACTATGAGGAAATGTAGTGATATTTTCTTCTTCTTCCCAGACCTTATCCCAGTTACTTGGGGTCGGCCCTCCCTGTCCTTTTCTTCCATTCGCTACAATTTAGCGCTATATCTGGATCCAGATCAGCGGCTTTCAGGTCTCTTTTAACCGTCGTCAACCAAGTAGTGGCGGGTCTTCCGCGTCTCCGCGTCGTCCCGGGAATATCCGAATCTAAAGCCAATTTTACCATGTGGTCTTGAGGCCGCCTCTGAATATGTCCGAACCATCTCAGGCGACGTTCCACCAGTTTATCTGATATGGGTGCTATTTTGAAACTGCCTCTGATGAATTTGTTTTTAAACTTATCGAGTAAGGTGACCCCCGCTGACCAGCGTAACATGCGCATCTCAGTAGTATGGAGTTTGTTTAGATGAATTTTGTTTGTGGTCCAACATTCCGATCCATTAAGTATTGCAGGTCTTATTGCTGTTTTGTAGATTTTTCCTTTTACTTTAAGAGGCATTTTCTTGTCACACATTACGCCTGTCAGCTCCCTCCATTTTAGCCATCCAGTATTACTTCTGTGTATCACATCTGAATCTATTTTTCCATCGTTACTAATAACTGAGCCTAGGTATTTAAATTTATTAACTGTATGTAATGGTGCGTGCTCTATAAACGATACCTTCTAATAATACTAAATCATGGGCCCTCAAAATTCCACGTAAAATATTATTTAAAAAAAACATTTTCTATTTAATAAAAACGTCTGAGGGCGCCAGCTTCGGTGGTATCGCCACCTTAATAAGACATTTAGAGTATCTACTTAATTTTGCAACGACCGACAACTAAACCACCTAAGTAGTGATTTACAATAGAAGCTCTCAGACTTGGTAAGAAATATACATACCCCAAAAGCCTCAAACATTAAATATTTCCCTACCTGAAGGTTGATAGGGTGCAGATTATAACGAGACCTCCTCGAGTCTAAATTAATTCATAGGTAAAGGTTAAATCTAGGCAAAATGACTGTGAAATTCTAGAAACTGTAGTTTAGACATGATAATAGGGAATGTAGGAGTAATTAACGTAAGTACATAATTGTTCCAACCTACTTGTTACAGGTAAATCCTACTAATATTACAAATGTGAAGCTTATGTACTCATATAACAAATGTGAAAGTTGAATGTTACTTAATCATGCAAAAACTACTTCAGGGGAAAATGCCGGGAAAATCCATCAAAAAGATGAAATTGGTATAATTTATACTCGGTTTGGTTGGTGGTAGGGCTTATTTCAAATCCGCCTGGCTAGCTACCATCTTACCCTAGTCTGACGCCATAACAACAATAAAAAAAAATGATGTGTTCCGCAGTAAGAGGTGAGATGGAAAGTTCATCAGTGATTAAATTTCCGGGAATAGTGCGCTTCCACCTTCGGCCTTATCGTCACTTAACATCAGGTTAGGTGAGGCGAAGGCCAAGCACTATCCCGTCGTGATTAAAAAAAGCTATGGTAACACACTTATTATCCTGGTTGAAGTATTTTAATGTCCACGCAAACGAAGTTCCGGGCAGAAGCTATAGTCCAATATTATTTATTACATAAAATACGGTCGATAGCAGAGCTATAAACAGGCATACTTAAAACTTGATATGATCACCGGATCGCTAACTAGAGATATGCACGCTTTGCTATGCGCGCTATAGTACTTATCAACATACTAATAACGAGTTGCTACCAACTTATTTTATATATACAATTATTGCATCACTTGCAATCTTGCATCTTCCTTTAGCTATATGCGATTAATGATTTAATTTCAGAATTAAAATATCAAAATCAGTTTTCGATAGAAACAAAAGTGTCGTTATTCATTAATTCAGTCACAAATCCGACTTCGATAATGAGAAGCGAAAAAGCTCTCTGGAAATACTTGGACATTTGAATTGTAAATTAGTTGAGTCAGAGCACGTATCGTGTTAGGCTCCTATGAAATTATTACTAAGTTTCAGAAATAGAAATAATTTATCCTGTAGGTATTGTATGTACCTATATGTTATAGTATATCTAATGTTAGCGAAAAAAAGCATTATGTAGTCTAATTTAGGTACGTACCTAAAATTCAGATGATTGGTCGATTTATATCGAGAGAAGGAAGTCATGCCATTATACTTATTATAAATTAATAAATAACCTAAATAATTTATTAAATAAAATATATACTGTGACGTTCGTTCGAATTTAGGAAGCTACACTTCGATCGTCTTGATTGAAGAAGCTACGACATACCTAATAGGTAGGTACTACATAAGAATATTAGTTAAGTTATTAAAAAACTTGTCTAACTTGAAGTCCAAAGTTTTCAAAATGGTGGTCCTGTATGAATCCGCAAAAAAATGTTGAGATGAAGAGTTCGAGATTTTCTAATTCAATGCCTTGTAATCTAATAATTTTAGTTCTTCGAAATCATTCACAATTTCGGTTTCAAAGGCTCTTCAACACTTCTTTTCTCGAAGTCGATTTTATTTTCCAAGACCAGTCCTACTATTACATTTCAATGCTCTCTCAATTAGATATTTCCGTTAAACGACGGGAAATAAAAATAGTTGCCTAGACAGATCCGTAATAGACCTATCTCCGAAGATAGATTATAGAATTTATAGGAATTAGCCGACAGTCGACATACTTGTACCATTGAGAGAGGCGTTTCTCTCATGGTGCGTGACTCTACAATCACATCCCAAGGGCGTGTCTCTTCCTACAGGACGAGTCGTAAATTTGTGCGATCAAGAATTCTGAAAACCATAGACTTAGGTATCATCGACGTTAACATCCGGACATTATTTCCTTATTTATACATTTGCACTACTATATGAGTAATTCTTTTCTGCTATTTGAGCTGTCGTATATTAATTAGCCGATATTACTTTGACAACATTGTAGAAGTAGCACAGGTAAGTAAATTTGCAGACTACTCAACTTTAATTAGAAAACTATTAACATTCAGTTGAAACGAGATACGTGAAATACGATATATCTCTAACTCTTAGCTTTGTACTGTTACCAAAAAGGTTTTACGTTGGCTTTACGTTCCGCTTAATTATTAACTTGATAAGTACCTAACGTACTCTGTTAAACAATTTAAAATTAAGTGAAAAGCCATAGTTAGTTCATTCCGCCGCCTTGAATAATTATAATCAAAGAAAATGTTATAATTCTGGCTCATTCATCGCTGTAAGGTTTCAGAACACGAAGCTTTGGAACGAGGAAAAGAGAAACGTCTTTTTTATGTTAATTTCAACAATTTTAGCACGCGTTCCTTATCGTGTAAACGCCGCGTTTAGATTAAAGATTACCATTTACGATCTAAAGAAAATGATCTGAAAACCATCTATTATTAAAACATTATTTATTCAGAAGCAGTTGAAGTTAAACTTTGTATCAAATAACAAAGTGAGAGTCAGCACCTACACAAAGAAAATAAGCCGCGCCGAAAACGGCCGACTAAAAAAGGCGGTATACTCACCAAACTGTGTGAAACGGCCACTTTGCAGCAGAGCTCAAACAGTGCAACAGGTCCGATTATTTGATGCGGGCAACACTCACTGATGAACTATGGGCATAATTCTCACAGGCTTAACTCACAGTTGCGTTTGCCGGTTGCGGGAGCGGCGTGGTGCCGGCGCGGTCGCGCGTTTGTGTCTGACGCGCCCCCGCCCGCCCTTGCGGCGGAGGCTTCGCTTCGCGCCCTTTGTGACACTCAAAACTGTTGTTCACAAACGAACCTTTTCGACAACGGCTACACAAATATGGAGGATATAGCTGGCCGACGAAAAAGTGCGAAACCTTCACTCTGTTATTCTCTTAAACCTGTTCATTGTGTTTTCTTAAAATTATGTGTTCTGTACCCTTAGCACGAACAGCTATCGAAAAAAGTAACTCGCGAAAAATCATTCGATAGATAAATTTTGTATTGGAAATTTGTACAACGCCATCTATCGCCGATAAGCGAAATGAAATTTTCCATAGAGAAGTAGTAAGATATTGGGCATTCTAACTCACTTCGTTCGGTCGCAGACGCGACCTCACTCGTGCGTTAGAAAGCCCAATATCTTACACGAAAATATGGTTTTACCACAAACCTCGCAGCTCCCCGCCTCGTCGCAAAATCATACACGGATAGGAGCTTGTTCAATTCCTCAACGTTCCGTGTGGCGAAGTCGCTCATTATCGTTTGGCTGCAGTTGCGTGCGACTTCTCGTTCATTAGAAAGCCTAATATCTTACACGCATTTAATCTATAAATAATACTTTTGTCTTCGCCACACACCTCGCATTTCACCACCACATCGCAACCATTATGAATTTGGTAGCGATTGAGTCACTTTTTTTAAATCTTTTAAATGGTGTAGCGATAAAATTAATACTCATTTACTTGAAATTCACGAACCATTGCAGACAAGTTTAAACGGCGGTGTAATGAAATTTATCAAACAAAAAGAATCACTTAAATTAGAATGCATCTGTCCTATGTCACCAAGTCAACCAAAACGACATGGCAACTTATTACCGAATTCAATAAGATGTGTTGTTTGTGGTCCTTCAAATTGTGGAAAAACTAATTTAGTGATAAGTTTATTGTTGCATAAAGACGGTCCACGTTTTCGTAACCTTTATGTGTATTCAAAATCTCTATACCAACCTAAATACCTATATCTAGAGAAAGTTTTGAGTATGGTTTCTGGAACATCCTTCAACAAGTATAACCATAATACTGACATTTTGAGCCCGCATGAAGCTTTACCAGATTCTGTCATAATTTTTGATGATGTTGCATGTGAAAACCAAAATAACATTAGAGATTATTTTGCTATGGGACGTCATAGGAACATTGATTGTTTTTATATAAATCAGACTTACACTAAAATACCTAAACAGCTTGTAAGAGACAATACGAACCTAATAGTACTGTTTAAACAAGATGATATTAATTTAAAACACGTTTACGATGAGCATGTAGGCTCAGATATGTCTTGGTCCCAGTTTCGAGAAATGTGCTCAGCTGTTTGGAGTAAGCCTTACAGTTACCTTGTGATAAATAAAGACTGTGAAAAAAATAACGGCGGCTACAGATTGGCATTTGATACGTTTGTAATAATGGACTAAAGTACGTACATACATAATTGTTTGTTACGCAAATAATTGCTCATTCTTATTTGTGATTCGGAATCGGATAGTATTATACTGTTTAAAATGGAGAAAAATCTTAAACAACAAATTGTAAAATCTGCTGCAGCTGTAAAAAGAAAAGTTGAAATGATAAAAGATGCAAAAAATTATGATAATATGGCATTAGAAAAAATATTTAAACCTATAATTGACCCACTTAACTTGATAGCGAATAAGAATGATGAAAAACATCTCGAGGAAGAAGATCAATATAAACCCTTACTAAAAAAAGTTAAAAGTAGCAATAAAGAAAGCGAAACGTCGTCATTTTCCGATGAAGATTTCAATGATGTTGAAAGTGAAGAAGAGGAACAGACACACTCAGGGTTAAATAGTGACAAAACCCTTATAGTATCACCTTCTGAAGATCCTAATATCAGCGAGACATCGTTCAAATCTTTTCAGTCATCACCGAACGTTAAAAATCAGTCATCGTCATGGTCCACATCATCTGAAGTATTTTCTGATATACCTTTCGGAATAAGGAATGAACGCGGGAAACTAATGCTCGGCAAAACCCGCGTCCACGATGATGGTAATTTCCTCAAAATAGGGGCTCGTACTTTGGAAAAAACAAATGGGTTAAAAGAGCTCTTGTATGAAAAGAAACCGAACTTAGATGTTATTACTGACGATGACTTACAAAACTATAAATTATTACTATTAGAAACCAATGCACATCGACGCAATTGTGATCCATCCAAACCAATAAATAGCAACAAGGGATTTAAGTACATGAATATTATCAAACCGATATTTAAGTTCACTAGAAATCCTACAACAAGCGAGAGTGTTTCACAAGGAGAAGGCTTAAAAGTTTTGAAAAAAAATAAAAAGGATACTGACTATGTTTATTGGGATGATCCAAACGAATTAGTTGAGCGATTAAAATTACTTCTAGCATCGAGAGAAGCAGGTAACACTGGAGTTGATAATGAAATAATATCAATAGTTGAGGAATTAAACGAAGCTGGTATTAGTATAAACGTCAAAGAATATAAAAAGCACGTTGCCTCGGGAAAATTGGGCAGTGCACTCGTAATTTCCCTGAACAAAGCATCTAAACCGCAATGAATATAGACAAGTTCGGTCACCACGTTCACAAGCGCTTACGATTGGCAGAATATATTGATACCTTCAATGATTATTTGGCGAAATCAGATACGGGTTATTATGATTTGAAATCATCTAAATTAAAAGGTTTATCATCTCCAAATGAAGATGATGAAGCAGTGAATAAAGCTTATGTAGATAAAACAATTCAAGAACTAAGAAAAGAAATAAAGAAAGTTCAGAGTGACGTTAAAAATTATCTAAATAATTTGGAAAAAGTAACAACAAACCGTTTAAGTACTTTATATTATTCTAAAACAGAAATAGATAAATTGATTGAAGTTAAATTAAACAAAAATGAGTAAAAAAGATATAGTCGACGAAATCCATAAAGCGGCAAGAAGAAATTTTCCCCGTCGATGTACCGTTATTAAAGGAATAGATGATTTATGGCAAGCTGATCTTATAGATTTACAGAAGTATTCGAAATATAACAAAAGTAATAAATACATTTTGGTAGTAATAGACAGTTTATCGAAATACGTTTGGGCTAGACCTATAAAAACCAAAGAAAAAAATTGTGTTACAAACGCAATGCAAGAGATTTTGACAAAGTCATCGCGAATACCTAAACATTTACAAACTGATTTAGGCAAAGAGTTTTATAATAACACTTTTAAAAAATTATTAGACAAGTATAAGATAAATCATTATTCAACGTATTCTGTAAAAAAAGCCTCAATTGTCGAACGAGTAATACGAACATTAAAAAGTCAGCTTTACAAACTTTTTAGTTTGCACGGTTCCTATAAGTGGTTGGGAGAAAATTTGAATTCGGTTGTAGATAACTATAACAATACTATTCATCGAATTACAAAATTTAAGCCTATTGATGTCAATAAAGCAAACCAGATGGCTGTCAGGTCTAACATTTTTAAAACACAAACGCATAAGACGAATAAAAAACCAATATTTCAAGTTGGAGATCAGGTCCGTATAAGTAAATTTAAAGGAGATTTTTATAAAGGTTATACTCCTAACTGGTCAACTGAAGTATTTATTGTAGTTAAGGTAAATCAAACAGAACCAAAAACTTATCATTTAGAGGATAAACACAAACAAAAAATTTTGGGATCTTTTTATGAGTATGAATTACAGAAAACAAAATGTCCTGATCTTTATCTCATTGAAAAAGTTCTAAAAAGTAAAGGTAACAAGCTTTTCGTAAAATGGTTAGGTCTGAGTGATGAAGAGAATAGTTGGATTGATAAGCAAGCCTTAATTTTGTAATACTTATAAATTAAGCGGTACAATTATGTATTGTCACTTCAAAAATATCGATGAAGGAAGGAAGTGGTGTTATTAACGATTTAATAAACAATTTACCGTTCGAGTTACATTTACCTGGATATCAATTTTGTGGGCCCGGAACAAAACTCCAGAAACGGTTGCTAAGAGGTGATAGAGGTATAAATAAATTGGATGAAGCTTGTATGTATCACGATATTGCTTATAATAACCGTGATTTAGACGTTCGACGTAAAGCGGATTTACATCTTTTGGATATGGCCAAGAAACGGTTAAAATCAAAAGATGCAGGAAAAGGAGAAAAAGTTGCATCATGGATTGTAAAAAATGCAATGAAAGCAAAACTTAAAGCTGGTGCCGGAGTCAGACCATTTATGTCAATTGTAAAAAAAATACATTCGCAAATAAAAAAAATGAAATGTAAAGACCGCTCCTCTGCTATAAAACACGCCTACGCAGCGGCAAAAAAATTTTTTGTCAATAGAAAGGGTATACGTTTGCCACGGTGTATTCCTATACCCAAAAGCGGAGGTTTCTTGCCTCTTATCCCAATTTTTGCTGGTTTATCAGCTCTGGGCTCACTTGCTGGAGGTGCTGCGGGCATAGCAAAAGCTGTCAATGATTCTAAAATTGCTCAGAAAAACTTCCTAGAATCTGAACGACATAATAAGATGATGGAAGCCGTCGCTCTTGGAAAAGGAATGTATATCAAGCCTCATAAAAAAGGAGCTGGTTTATATTTGAAATCTTCAAAAAACTAGTTAAGCGGCTACCCAGACGTCCTCTCACTAATTATGACATATTAGAGCATGCGGCTGATATACCATACTTTCGAGGAGTCTTTATGAGAGATACACTACCATCAAAACCAAGAAAAATAGAATGTGCCATACTAAATCTTGATAGTTCTGTTAATCCCGGAACTCATTGGGTAGCCTACGTTAAGCAAAATGACTATTGTGAATATTTTGATAGTTTTGGTAATTTAAAGCCACCGTTAGAGTTAGTTTACTATTTAAGAAACATGTCTATAAACTATAATTATGTACAATATCAAAAGTTTGGTACTATAAACTGTGGTCATCTTTGTTTAAAATTTTTAAGAGACTATTGGAAAGACTATTTATATTAAGAATGAAATAAAAATTCTGATCAGTACAAACATGTCTTTCACTGTGTCAATAACTGGCCAAGAGGCATCTTTAGTAACAAATTATTCTCCCAGTCTACAATTAAACGGAAAGTATGAGTGTGGGCTCTTGTATTTTTCAACATTTAATTCTATTCCTAATATAGACGAAAGAAACAATAAATTTTACTATGGTAACGATGGAGTTATCGAAATACCTGAAGGATCCTACGAACTTCAAGATATTTGTGATTTTCTTAAAAGCAACTTAAAGAATGCTACGTTAAAGTTGACTTGTAATAATAATACGTTAAAAACATGTTTATTCTGTTCTGAAAATGTTCACTTCGATAGAAATAATTCACTTGGAAAAGTTTTGGGTTTTGGTATGGAAAAAGTGGAGGCTAATATAAGTACCGAGTCTCGGTATCCTGTCAGCATTTTATCAACAACTATCGTGCGGATCGAATGCGACGTTATCAGCGGATCATTTGTGAACGGGAAAGCAAGTCATATAATTTATGAATTCGTGCCAAACGTGCCACCTGGTTATAGAATCATTGAAATACCAAAAAATTTAATTTATTTTCCTGTCAACCAAAGTTCAATAAGTGCTATAAATATAAGACTTTTGGACGCTGAAAACAGACAAATCAATTTACGTGGTGAAGAAGTTCAACTGTATTTACACTTTAAAAAATGTTAAATTTCAATAAAAACCCATCTACTTCGTCAATTCGAGTCAGTTCTAAAAGATTCCTTCTCAAAGAAACACTGCTTTATCCTAAAAAGAAGCTAACCAAAAGCAATAACGAATTTTTGAAGCAACTTGGCCTGTTAAAATGAATATTTTAAATATATCTCAACCGGCGTCATACGATAACAGCATAGAAAGTTTTGAATATCATTCGTATAAACCTTACGTGACAAGTTTCAACAAGAATGATGAAATACGGATACCGATTAATCAGCAAGACTTGTATGTATTGCCTGCTCTCAGCAGTTTGTATATTGAGGGCAGAGTCGATATATACAAATATAACAGCGCCAAAGAAAAGGAAAAAATTTCGAATGTGCATTTTATTAATAATCCTGCGTTATTTTTATTTCAAGATATTCGCTATGAACTAAATGGAGTAGAAATAGATAGAGTTAAAAATGCAGGAATTACCACAACTATGAAATCTTATCTTTCCTTGAATGAAAATGAATCTAAATCAGCAAAAGTTTGGGGGTGGTCTACTACGGGTACTGTCGGCAATGGCGTATTTTCCGCTTCCATACCTTTAAACAAAGTACTTGGTTTTGCAGAAGATTATGAAAAAATCATTATAAACTGTAAACATGAGTTGGTACTTTTGAGAAGCAATACCAATCTCAATGCTCTAAAATTAAATACGGGTGAAGTTCTAGATGATATTGTAATAAATAAAATTGTTTGGCGAGTTCCTCATATTAAGGTATCAGATCGTGAAAGAATAAATTTATTAAAACATTTAGAAAAAGATCGCCCTATAACAGTAGCATTTCGTAATTGGGATTTGTATGAATATCCATTACTCCCCAAAACACGGAAACACACTTGGTCTATAAAAACTTCATCACAGGTAGAGAAACCCCGATTTGTTATTATCGCTTTACAAACCAACCGTAAACATAATGCGGTAATGTCAATGGCAGAATTCGATCATTGCAGCATACGTGATGTCAGAGTCTTTTTAAATTCATCATATTACCCTTATGAAGGACTGAATATCAATTTTGCAGATAATAAATTTACATTAATATATGAACAGTATGCCAGATTTCACCAGTCTTATTACGGACGTCGATCAGAACCGTTGATGAGTTTAAAAGAATTCAAGGATATAGCTCCTTTATATGTTATTGACTGTTCACGCCAGCACGAGACGCTAAAAGGGTCAATCGACGTACGAGTTGAAATCGAAGCAGACCGAGAGATTCCTGATCAGACTGCCGCATATTGTCTGATTCTGAACGACTGTATATTTGAATACAAACCTTTGAGCAATATTGTAAAAAAGCTATCATGAATGACAATACTATAATCGTGGATTTACAAGGATTTAAAGATTTAAAAAATAAATTTATTATTAAAGAATTTTCAATAGCAACTAAAGATCATACACAAACATTCCTAATTAAACCACCTTATACTTTTAAAACTCTATCTGATGAGGAAAAAAAGCAAGTTCGATGGTTGGAAAAAAATCGGGGTATCTCTTGGAGTGAAGGATTTATCGACTATCGCGAATTTCGAAGGGTTGTGGTTCCCTACCTAAGCGGCAAAATTGTATTAACCAAAGGATTGGAAAAAGTTGTGTGGATTAAAGAGTTATGTCAAGATTGTGAAATCATAGAATTAGGTGAAAAAGGTTGTCCTAAGTTCATAAAACTATATAATGATTACTGTGAAAAGGAAGATAAAAAATTGAATTGTGTCTACCATAAAAAGTTTTGTGCGCTAAAAAATGTACTATATCTGAAAATCTGGTATATTAATGATTTTTCCTAAAAATATTTATTGTGTATTTTCTGTTGTATTTAATTTGAAAATAATTTTAAAATAAATACTTGTTTATTATAATAAGTCTTTTATTTTTTTAAACTATGATTCCGATTTTAAGAAGTAAAAAAATAAACAATGTCTTTTCAAATATGAATTTATTTACAATTTATATTAAATATATTTACAGAATACAATTAACTAATTATTATTATAAGTGCTTACTAAACAGACTTAAACTAATTATCACTAATTAAACAATATACATGTACCTAAAACATATAAAACTAATAATGATCACCACATAGCTTTTTAGATATTTTTCTTACAAGGGTTTCCGTAAGGTCTATAATTTCGTCAACGGGATCCTGCGCCACATACTGAGCACTGAGCACCAAGTTGTCAGCTTCTCCCTCGACGTCTGAATCTTGCGTTGTAACCCTCGTTGTTGCATCTCTCATCATTTCAAAGATCTTAATTTGAATAAGTTTCGAACCTTTTTGCTCCTTACGAATAACGAATGATTTCGAAGAGACTCCATTCTTCTTCACAGACTCTCGTTTCCTCTTTTTCCCAGTTTTAGTTTTAGTTAGCTGCATTCCAAACAGATCTTCACATTGTTGCGTGAAATTTTCTAACGGATCTTGAGCGTATTGTGATAATACAATATCGGAACAGTCTGACATGTCGGATCTGTAACAAAAAGACACAACAATTATTATCGAACATAAAATCATAAAATTAAAAAGTAAAAATACTGAATTAAATACTTACAATTTATTTCAAGGTGTTGTTCTCAACAGCAGAATTTTAGTAATGAATCAATATTAAATATTTAAATGTGGAAGTAACATTTTCTGAAATAGCAAGGTTAGCAGTTTGTTAATGGTGGCTCAATTAATGTAATACACACGCATGCGCACACATGTTAGATACCTACGTGGTAAAATCCGTTACTGCATTATTTTTTGATGATCATAATAAAATTATTAAGGTAAAAATTAATAGGAAATGTAAAAAAACAATTGTTTTTTGATAAATATGGTATATTGATATTATAGTTTAGACTATTTATACAACTATAATTAAAAATATTACTTATATAAGTACGATTATTTATACCAACTATGATGTACAATATTACTTAATAGGTACTTATATTTATAACAATAACAAATAACTATCTATATTTAATAAAATTATAACAAAATATTAAAATTAAACCCAGGTTTCCATTCCTTTTAGATTAAAATTGTATGATGCCCCCATGCTCTTGTGATTACTTTATTCGGTAATATAAATCGCTTATCATCGGCATTTGAAAGCGCAATTTTATTCACAGACTGAGTGAAAATCTCATGTTTAATACAACGAAAAAGAATATTTCTTTTTCGTATAATTTGATCATAGAGCAGCACGTTTTTATAGTCAGAAGAACTCAGGTCCTTGATCACACTTTTCTTTACGCCTTTCGCCTTCTTTATGAGTTTCGATTCGGTTTTAATACAATATAACTTCGACCGGAGACCTACAAACTCGGTTATGATTTCACCACCCATTTCATCTTTAAATAATCCTGGTATTTTTTTATTAATAAGAGGCAAACTGAATATGTTATCTGAATGATAATTACTGGTGTCGAAATAACTAAGAAAATGTTGTTTCAAATCTTTATAAAAGTCGTTTGTTTCTATTTTGTAAACAAAGCTGTCAGTGTCGGTGTAACATAACTGTACCCTATCTGCGTAGTGAGGTTTTATGACCGAATAATGAAATTCATACATAAGACTTTTCGATAGTTCTAATACAGCAAATCCTATGTATATCGGTTTATCTAAAATAATTTTCTCTGGTCTCATTTGAATGGCTACTAAATTTTCTGAAAATATTGACGCACTGTGAAAATTTGGTCGTGCTATTAGCTTTTCCGCACATGTATTTTTCTTAGTTTTATTAGTCTCGTCAGACCACCGGTTTACTAATCTAACATCTACGCGACGTTCATTATCTTCTAGAGTTTTTCCAAAAACCGAATTATTCAATAACTTGAAAAAATCTTGCTGAAAAGGAGTTTTAGCCTTTTTTCTCAGCTCGGTATTTAAGTTAATATATTTAGCCAAAAATTTGCTTTGTTTAAAGGTCAATACGCGGTGAATTTTGTTCAAAACCAAACCGTTGTTGATGCATGTTTTTAAATGGACGTAATGAATCACATACTCATATTTGGGATACAGATTTGGAATTAACTTCGATGTTTTTCCACCTGGAGGCACGAACTTTTCAGCACAAAAAGGATAATCATTATGAAGACTATGTAACTCCTCCGGGTACGATAAATCTACTTCGAGAATATAACCGACATCTGCGTCGTCGGGAATAGTTAATATATTTAAATTATCTATTTCATATTTCTCCAAGAATCTAAAGTCAGACACAGGTAGCGATTGGCACATGCTATAACCGTACAAGTTATTACAGTCTATATACACCAAATACGAGTCCGCCTTACTGTTATCATAATCCTGCATATATTTATTGTTGGCCTCGGCATGTCTCGTGGAGCACATACAAATACCACCGCGTATACCCTTTTGTATAAGCCGTATTATTTCCAAGTCATTTAATAATTCCAACTGTATACCGGTCTTCAATAACATAGCATCAAAGGATAAACTTGGAGCCGTTAAATAAAATGCCGGATCTAACTGATAGTTAAGTTTACATACATTTCGAAAATTTTCAAACACGTCTGCTAGAAGCAACACATCTGTTTTTAAATAAAGTTCCGTGTATTCGCCCATGTTTCTAATTCTAAAAGCAGACCAAATAGCATTAGCATGATCGTAATCAGCGTCACTAATATCCTCATTAGTTAGAGAGTTGTGAAAGTTACTTTTGGGAGGAAGTTTATTTTCTTTGAATGATTCCCAGTTAGACATGTAGTCGTATGGATATATCCCTTTTCGAGTTAACAACTTAAACTGCGTATCGTCCGGATAATGATTTTTTAGGTGAAATAGATCTGATGTATGTAAACCGTTAACCAGTTTTTCTAAACTTGTCCCTAAAAATTTGAACGAATCGACGAAGCGTATTTGAGCAAATTTATTATTTGGTATTTTAAGAAATTTGGTAAATGAAATATAATTTTCTTTGTTTTTAGGAATAACTCTAATAGGGCCTAAACCTTCTGCTAATTCTTTGATGAACAAATGACAGTCGTAACCGGCCAGGTTATGGAAAAATACGGGAATAAACTTTGGAACGCTGTAACGCAAGTTGCAGTATTGATGTGCTGCGCCACGATAACGGCCTGTAAGATGGCAGTGATCTCTCACTTTATCAAAGACCAATAGCTGGTTGCAAATGTGACACTTATCAGCACGAGCATGACGCTCAGCATCATGTTCAGTAAAAGTCATTTTAACGTCAGTATTTAAAGTTTCGGAAATATTTATAACATCAGAATAAAGGCTTTCTATGAATACTTTGGCACAATCAGACCCTCGATGTTGTACAAATTTATTTAAATCACTGTTAACTGAGCATATTATAAAATATGCAAACGCTGCTGGAACATGTCTTTGACGAGCCGTTGTGGAACTGGTCGAAGGATCTGGCTCACAGCCTTGAAATGGTTCTAGGATTGTTTCGAAATCGGCGTAAATGACAAAAGGAACATCTTGTTTCCTCTCGAAATTCTTAAACTGTAGAACGGCACCTTTTTCAGGCAGCACGGTGGCCACGCCACTACAAATGTGTTTATCGATATGTTCCTGAGAACTGAAAAACAATAAGCAGTCATCACAAAAATATAATTTTCCATGGTGTTTTGTGATTTGACTTCTCACTAGACGGGATAAGTTTTTAATTAAAACGAAATGAGATTTTACATTATTTTCTAATAAAAGTAAATTAATGTTCATTCGCGATTTTGATTTTAATTCTGATCTATAAATCGGTCCGACAACGCTGTGATTATTTTTTAATGAATAAACATTGATACTTATATTACAGTTATTTTTTTCAAATGTAGCGATGTCGTTAAACGTAACTGGAAACGATAGTCCGTTTATATCAAGTACGCTATCGAAATGCGGGTAAGATGAAATTCGTTCACAATTTCTTTTAGCCGGATATAAAGCAGCGACAACACTCCACAAGAAACAGTACTGATCGTTATTTTTAATATTAACGCAAGCTTTTTTCTTTTTTATTGCTAGTGGCAAATCCACATAAGTGGAGCCTGATCCACTCAATGGATCATATCTGTTAATGTTCACTTCGAAATAAACATTATTTAAAAATGTCCATCCACTATCACGGTCTTGGAACTCTTCGACTTTCTTTTTTATCGTATTTAACACCGAACTAAATAATTTACCCAAATCAAAGTTACGATGAATAACGAAATTCTTAGTTGCAAACGATTTAACTAGCTGCTCGTTGTTTTTTACCAAAAGAAAGTTACCAAAGTAATCAAAATTAACTTTGATATTTACGTGTCGCTTTAGAGAATCTTGCAAAAGTCGACACAACTTATTATAAGTTTTTTGTAGAAACAAGTCCGGTAAAACGTGTTCTGTTTCTGCAGTAGCTAGAATCCTATATGAGGCTATACGACGATGAAAAGCAGACGCGATTTCAACAACTCCGTCATCGACATGCGCTATCGCGCTTCGGTTCTTATGATCGATGCTTCGCAAATGACCGATCCATTGTCGCCTACCTATTTGAGCAGAGCACACAGAGCAGAAGGGCATTTTAGTTATGTACTGTAATGTAAACTAAACAGTCTAGTTGTCTATGTACTAAAATACTACTAAACGATTTATTAGCCTTGTTACCTCTATATTTTAAAAAATTCTAAGCCAATCTAAACCATTAAATACTATTTAAAATTAATTTTCAATTTAAAAAACAACCGCTAGCAAGGAAATATGTGAAATAGGGATAACAAGGTTAATAAATAAAGTCTTTACTAACACAAAACATTTAATTTTAATTACCTTTGTTTACCTAAAGTAAAACATAATAATATTTTAGAAGTTATAATTTATTTATATAATTTTTTTTCGGCGTAGAAAACCGGCGTGCTCTCCGCGAAAAACGCGTTCTTGCTCTTTTTGAACAAGTTCTGCAGCAGGTCCCACTCGGGGCGGTCCTCGTCCAGCTGCAGCTTGAGGGTCGCAAGAGCCTTAGTATAGCGCAGCTCCGGGCGGGTGTCGAGCGCGTCCTTGGTGAGGTATACGCGAACTTCTGTGTAGTAGCGGCCGTCGTGCTGCGCACGCCTGATCACACACCCATCTGCAACCTTGCTCGACAGGCTGCTCTGGAGATTATTGGAGAGCGGACGGGGAATGCTAACTGCGACCTCGTCGTCGTCGGACCCCAAACCGAATAAGTCCACCTCTTTTGTATTCTTCCTCTTTGCAGGACCTGCTGCGGATCTGAAAAAAAAAGTTTGTTTCAGCGAACGCTTTAACACGTACGTTTATTTACATAGAAAAAGAAACATGATTACGTTTATTTACACATAGAAAAACTAACATGATTCATAACAACTTACTTAGAAGGTGCTCGTGCGGTTGATTTTCTTTTAGCCGCTTTGTTGTCTCGGGAATGATGCGCGGTTTCAACGTCGGAGTCGGTTCTGGAAAAAAGTTTAATATTTACTACAAAAATTGGTAAATAATTTCAGACCTATCAGAGTCATTGTTTAGTTAAAAACTAAAACAACATACCTGTATTATGAATCCCAAACAATGATCATCAAACCTAGATTACAACAATGACTCGTGAACGAAAATGATCTTGCTTATCACCATACAATAATTTGACCTACGCTGGGATTCGAACCCAGACTTTTGACGCGTTAGCCACAGCAACAATCACTTACCTTTGCATGGAGGCATGGACACTTAATTCTAAACTAATAAAATAACTCAAATAACTAACTCACCTTGAGTTTCGAGCAGCCGCCGTTTCGCGCTTCGCCTTCTTTGGAGGGATCTCGAAGGCGTCTTCAAATTCAGAGTCCGACCTGAAAAAAAGTAAATAATTGTAGTTAGCGTGCAAAATAGTTACTGTTTCACTACGGCTCCTAATCCTCGTTCGCACAAAGCGTAAAAATTGGCGAATAGAAGTCGATTTCTTGGTGACTTATAAAATGAATGTTTTTTTTAAATAACACAACCAAGAAATCGACTCGCTACTCGACCGACGAACGAAGAAATATCTGAAAAAAATACGAAGTCTTTTTTACAAACATTATAATTGTTACTCACATAGTGATAGTTACGTTGAACTCACTCGAAAAAGCACGAGGTCTGAGGCGCAGGCGCGGGGAGTCTCGTAGATATCGTAGATGCTATGACGTCACACACCGATGCACTTCCGAAGCACTGAATGAAGCATTGATTGAATGGTTCCCAATTTTATTGGTAAATAATTGTTAATTTTGCAAAATGTACTAGGGTTGACAACATCACACTTGATCGGTAATTGACTTCTTGTCACGTGTCGTAAAAATAAAAGTATGTTTGATATCTTATTTCAATAAAAATAATAATGTTTTTAAATGATTAATTTTTTTTGTTGTGAGGTGTTACATAATAATTTATTTGTTGTTATTCAATACATTTCTTATGAGATTAACGAATTATAAGCAAGATTTTTCAAGAAATTAATTTTTTCGATATTACATTTTCGGAATAATCACAACAGCGAAACACAATAAATGTTTAGACACTAAATATTCCTACACCAGTTAATATTTTTTGACATCGAGGAATCAAAACAAGGACCTTATTTTATAACTGGTACTTATTTCGTAAATTCGATATAAAATTAAGCGATTGATGTAGGTGCTGTTTAAATCATAGAACTTACAAGGTATTGAGAAAGAATTCATTAAATTCAGGTCAACATATACCTAATAATAACTTTTTATCAATAAATATTTTAAGTGATCATAAAAATCATCATTTTATGCGAAGTTTAGCAAAAATTTAATAAAACGACAAAATCGTTTTACTCAAAATGAAATAATTAATCATGATCGCCTCATGTTTAATGTGAAAACGTATCGCTGAGCATCATGTTTGCTGTAATGATATTTTTGCCAGCCCTGTCCTATTTTGCGAATCAGCGCAAGTAGCAACGTGACTTGTGAATGACGTAAAAAGACATCCGTGAAATACTCCACGTTTCAATTTGACCTGAATTTTCTTTGACTTTTAATTTTGCGTATCAATTATTCATAATTCTTATTGAAAACATTTTTTTAAATACTTAAAAACAGAAAAAAGAAACGACTTAGATAACTAATATTGTTTTTAAGGTAATTTTTAAACACAATACTGAGGATAATATTTAATTAATATAAATTAAATCTATGTTTTTTATGCTAATAAAAACTTGTTGAAATATTGTGAGAAATTATATTTTTATTTTATTTTTATTGGATCTGTACATTTTTGGTTCTGTACACACACAATTACAAACAGAAAAGAAATGTACAAGGGCACAACTTATTTCACATTGAAATTTCTTCCAGCAGGCCCGAAATTGAAATTTCCACTTAATTTAAAAACCGCTCCGTGTTTATCACCAAATCATTATTTTTTATTTATCATAAACCTTTTATTATATATTAACAGTAAAATTCTATTTAAATAAAAGTAAAAATAATTCCTCCTTTGAGAGGAAGAAGGTCACGAAGCGTTGTTTTTTATATCAAAATACCTCTACTATGGAATTAATATATAAATACCATTTTGAAAGCAAAAATCTAAAACATAAGATCAATTTTGAAAAATCACATATTAGTTATTTAATAATAATTTGATAAAATAAATAAACACCTACCAAACTATCAATTGCAGGTAAATTCATTCGGAGTAACGTAATGTGGCGTAGGTTAGAACAATAGAAAAGACAAAGTTCGATTCCCATCCTCTCTAAAAATGGGTATTTTTTCTACGTAAATTATTTTATGGTAACTTGTAAAACAGTCGTACCTACCTAGTTAAGTATAATCTTCTATACACACATAATAATTGACCGGACAAAGGTTCCGGATTTAGTGATCTTCCGAATGTCCCCGCGGACGAAGTCGCGGGCATCAGCTAAATAGTAATTCATAAAAGTGACAAAATCGTAGATAATACTAATGTTTACCTATTATGTACTCTGAATGAAAAAGTTACGGAAAGCAATTCAAACAAACGAAAACCAGTTATAATGACTTACTTTTTTTATTTATACATTTTATAATGCTTTTTTTATACAATACTGAATTATTTACTAGAAAAACATTGACTCGCACCAGATCATATTTTTAGACGGGAATCGAACCCGTGACCTTTAGAAGTCCGGTTCAATGCTCTTACCACTCAGCTATCGAGTCACGGTTTCCGTTCGAGAGTAGGTATGATCTGGTGCGAGTCGATTTTTTTCTAGTATATTAATTCAGTATTGAAATCTTTCTTACATTTTTTATTTTATGATGCTGACCAACAAAATATAAGTAAGTATTTATAAATTATTATTGTCAAAACCATGTGTTTATAACTACCCATGTCACGAATTCACGAATAGCGTCGCCTCCTATCTGTAACAATAATTTGTTTTTGTTGGTAAAACGATGAACTATTTTATTTACCATAATTACTATAACTTCGAGTTATTATACCAATTGGCCATACCTATTAGTAGATACTTACTTTTGTTTAACTTTATACTAACAAAATTCAGAACCCTGTTGGGTTTTTTAATAGCGAAAATCTTTCTTATTACGACCGACAACACCATTGCTCTGATCAATGCTCTGCTCTGAGGGTGATAAGTTTGCAAGCTATCTTATAGGTTGGTACCTACCACGTTTGTAGGTTTGATAAATGGGTATAAGTACTAACTCGCTATAACTATTGTCACATAATATTTTTATTGTATTCATTCATCGATAATCATAAACAATCAGGAACGGGTGCATTTAGGTGATTTAGGTATGAGTGTCGGTAAGGTGTCATATCACTACATCCGGCGTCCGGCATGCATGGCGCAACGAGGCGCGCGGCGAACGCGGTCGGTGACCGGTCAACTAATTGCTGATCATGCGTCTTGAATTGACTATAAAATTTAATTTAAATTCTACCAATATTATAAATGTGAAAGATACGATGTTTGTATGTTTGTTCGATCATGCAATAATACTTACTTATATTATAATTATAGATTGGATTATATGGAGCGGCGGCGAACTGCGAGGTGTGTGGTGAAAACAAAAGTAATTAGATCACTACAAATTCGAAGTAGTAAGATATTGGGCTTTCTAACACACGAGTGAGGTCGCGTCTGCGAGCGTCGTGCGACCGAACGAAGTGAGTTAGAATGCCCAATATCTTACTACTTAGAGAATTGTCTATCGAGTAATTTTACGTGCGTTTTTTTTCTCGATAGCTGTTCGTGCTAAGGGTACTGTTTTCATATTTCTCATATTATTATGCTGTTAATGTAAATCCTATCATAAATATTAAGATAGAAAAGGCAAACAGTAGAATGTAATTTAGTCTTAAAGATTTTTTAAATATAACACATATTAATCTGTCTTTGTTTTAGCATATTTTTTCTCAAAGGCTTTTTCCTTCACTAACAAAGTTTACAAACCCGCCAAGCATGAACAAACTACGAACGTCATAAAAGTATCTCTTAACTTTTCCAGATATTACATCTGGATAAACTTCACAGAACAATTCAGTTATTTTTTTTTGACAACAAAGAGGTTTTATGCCGCTGAAAATTCATATACATTTTTGGAATAAATAAATGTGTAAGTCCTTAATTAAGTCAAATAAATAAATAATTATTATCAAATTATTCATAATTCACAATATTTTGTTATAAAATATTAAAATATTTGCATTTTGTCACTTAAAATTATAATTTTGAAGTATTAGTAGTAGGCTGTATGCTCCTCACCCCTTTGTTCGCAAAATATTCTTGCGTTGGGCGTGTGAAAAAAAAACATAAAAAAACATGCGCGCCTTTTCCCATAATTATCATATTTTGTTTTTGCCATATTTGTTGCTGTGTGATAAATTACTTTGTTTTTTCCTCGCAAATGTGTTGAAAAACGTCGTATGAAACTCGTGAGCTCTTGCTTATTGCACACTCGGCTAAGTTACGCCCTCGCCTGCGGCTCGGGCTGCAACCCACAGCCTTGTGTGCAATGAGCAACCTAGCTAACTTGTCTCATAATGTACTATTAAAGTTATTCACTTTCACAGTACAGTAAGAAAGTAAAAAGATATTCGACGACTAGGTATTGTATTTTGACGCTCGCTGTGAATAAAACTTTATATATTATTTTAAATAAATAAAATAATTAATTTTGAAGCACAAAGTTCTATTTTGAACTTAAATCGTACATTTTGGTCCTTCATAACGGACAACCGTGTGAGTTACAAAAAATATTTTAAATAACCAAATTGTGCAGTCAACTCTTCCAATAACTATGATGTTAAACTTTGTTTTCAGAAATAAGTTGTATTAAATTTTAAAATCTTTTGTTTGTCGATTTTCACATCACTATTTTATAAATTGAACAGCCAACTTTACTTAGTGATTCATCAATTATTTAATATTGACTTAATAGGCCGTCTGAAATCGTATTCAATATTCATTCTAGCCAGACCGAGACTACTCGGTATAAAATCTATAAATAATATATATAATAATATTTATTTTTAGGTCCCTTCTCTAGAACAAATAACTGAAACGGTTGGATAGCGAGTCAATTTCCACAATAATATTCACTTTGCAATTTGCATTGGTTCTTTATCTTCAAAGTGAGTTTGTTTATTTGTTAGTTATGCTTTCATGTCTTAAACTCAATCAATCAATCATCATGTTTTGCATAAACGTTATCAGGGGTACAGAAAAAAAAGGACATAGGGCACGCGTACCTTTCATTCAGAAAAAGTTCTGTACCCTTAGCACGAACAGCTATTGAGAAAAAAAAAGGCGCGTATAATTACTCGATTGAGAATTATCTATGGAAATTTTAATTTCGCTATTCGACGGCAGATAGATGGCGTTGTACAAATTTCCAATACAAAATTGCACTATCGAATGATTTTACGCGCGTTATTTTTTTCGATAGCTGTTCGTGCTAAGGGTACTGTTCTCGAGAGTTTTAAACTATCCATGCAGACAAAGTCGCGGGTAGCCGTTAATATCTCGATACATTTTGGCAATTTACTTCTCTCTCGCATAAGATATAGAGAAACAATTGGCCAATATACATAAAAAATAGACCAAACAAAAGCAAACGGCTCCTAATTGAGTATACTCAACAACAGTAGCTCCCTTGCGGGTTTTGATACCTACTTGACTTTTGTAGAAATCAATCCACTAGTAACCACCTGGGAAATCAAGAAGGGTTCAGAATTAACATCAAAATGCTTATGCTATTCATCATAGGTACCTACTCCTGTTGTTTGTTTTATCATGAAACTCGAGGTAATAATTTTTTTTTCTTGTACAAAGTTGGAAAGGGAATGGAACCGCCTCTGTGGTCTAGTGGTTTGGTCACCTCGTGTAAGGCGCACGGGTCTGGGATCCGACTCCCAGGAAAAGAGTAATAAAGGTTTGAATGGAGACCTTAATTTCATATTTATAGTTACCTACTCGATTCCGTCTATTTTAAATGTTTATTTTTATTTTAAGTAGATTTTTATACAGAAATCATAGAATTTTACGTTTTGTGTAAGAACGTAAATAATGATTAAATCAAATGAGTCCATAGTTAAATAGTTTAATATTCTACTTATCAGTTATTTTATGGAAGAATTTCAATAATGCGAGAGACCGAATGTTATTACTAAAAGCTCTCAGCTTCAATATAAAATACTGAAGTGTTAGTTTACCTACCATTCGTTCTTACGATGCAGTTTCAAAATTTTTATTTTGAAACTGCATCGTAAGAACTTTCTTAGGTCACCGAAAAGGTACCTGGATTTAGGGTTGTCAGGTCGTCTAACCTAATAGCCGGACAGACCATCAGCTAGTTTGGCCGGACATTTGGGTAAAAAAGCCGGACACCCTAAATTATTAAGGATTTTGTGTCTTAGTAATAATACGACACTTTTTTATGTAAAACTAGGCCTTTTTGATCATTTACGGTTGCGTTCTTTTGACCATTGCTGACCTAATAAAGAAAAAACTCTGTTATGTTTTATTTTGTTCAATGTCTTAATTTTAATTTTGTGTTTTCCCTTGGGAAATAATAGTACTTATTAAAGAATGCCGCTGCGCTTCGCCTCGCGCCGCTCGCTCAAACGACCACTTGCGTGAGTGAGTGGTAAATGTAAAAAGCCTAACAAAAGCCGGACAAGCCGGACACCGTTTAATTTGGCCGGACACTGAATCAAAAAGCCTACCTATGTACTTACGCCTGGCAACCCTACCTGGAATATATCTAAAGGCGAACTTTTACCATTGCGTCGTATTATATGCTTTTACGCCAAGTACAATAAACTACGAACGTCAAAAAGTACGAATAATAAACTAAAATACTCTCTCTGCCTTTTCGTTATTTTCCTCAAATTATCGGACTTGAAGAAAAAAAAGCGGAATTCTAGGGATCCGGTTTTGCCGGGTATCCAACAAACCCTACGCGGGTCCCTCAAATTTTTCCGCTTCAAAGATCTTTAGACTTAATTGGTACTATTTGTTACATCAAAAGCCGCTTCTCAAACACGCTTCTCAAGCCCTGCGGAAGTACATACCTTGATATTTCCTGAGGAAGAGTTTTATTTCTATGTAGATTTGTATACAAATGACCTCTTTCGCTATTCACCCTCGTTGAGGCCAAAGGTTACTTCGTGAAAACAAAAATTGATAGCATCTTTTGTCTTCAAAAAAAGTAAAAGGACCATTAAGAAAATGGCCCTTGTTTTATTGTGAAGGAGAAATATGAAAAAAGCTGTTAAGAGCAAGGCCTCGTTCGTGAGCCTTGTTTTCTGAATTCCTGATTACGTTTGGACTTTACATTTATTCAACGCGACATCAAGATTTGTATAGTATTACAGTCGAAATTATTGACAAACAACCAATTTTCAAATATTTTTGTAGGATCAATCAACCCTAATATTTTCAACTAACTCATCGGAGCTCGGTGGCGCAGTGGTTTAGCGCCTGGCCCAGCGATTGCGGAAGTTAAGCAACGTTCGCAAGTGTCGGTCATGGGATGGGTGCCCAAAAAATTATTATCTCGAGCTCCTCCGTGCTTCGGAAGGCACGTTAAGCCGTTGGCCCCGCTGCATTTGCAGTCGTTACACCCACCAATCCGCATTGGGCCCGCGTGGTGGGTTATGGCCCATTCTCCTTACCACCCATAAGGAAGGCCTGTGCCCCAGCAGTGGGGACATCAAAATGGCTGATGGACATTGGAGACATGTTTTCTAAATTTAACAATGTAGTTTTTCTGGCTCACTACAAGTATCGCAATTACGAGTATAATACAAATCTATAGTTATTTTCAAGCATTAATTAAACAAAGCGCCTATTAGAAGTTTGAGTAAATGGTCCATTGATGAATAGACGCAAGATTTACTAACCTTGATAGTAACGTAAGTTTTGGCACAATTAGCTCAAATTACACAATAACAACATCGATACGGTACCTTCATTCACGTCGTCAAAGCGTCACGTAACAAACCAAATGAGAAATCGATGCAACAGATTATGCTTTCAGCCAACTTTCGTACGTTTTCATTAGAATTTATGTTGTAACCTCGCCAACTTAAAACTTTTTTGATTTAAAAGAAAGATTTAAAAAAGCAAAAGTACTTGACATAAATTTGTTTTTACAGTAGTTAATCAAGGTTGTGCACTCAAGGTGCGTCCCGATCACTACCTCGTAGGCGAGTCGTACCTTATTTGTCACTACTGAAAGTGCGGCACTTGTAAGTATGCAGCTTAGAACTTTGTCACTCTGAAAGCTATTACTTTTTGAACAGAAATTAATGACAAATGACAACTACAACAAAGTGACAAAGTTCTAACCTGCCCTAGCTGAAGTAACATTTGCAAATTTTCGTTATCGCTTCGCTTTCGAAACATTTATGGATTTGACGTTTTAAAATTCGATTGTTAACGAAACCTTATGTCATCCCATACATGTTTCGAAAGCGAAGCGATAACGAAGATTTGACAATGTTACTTTGGCTAGGCCCTCTGTATACTTAATTTTAGACGTAACTAAGGTACTGTTGTCATTTGTCTGAATTATATATTGGTAGCGTGACTAGTGACTTGCACCGCCACTGGAGTCCAGTGAGATACGACACTTTAAGCTTCAGAAACGCCTCGTCTGAGCAGCAGGTTATACAAACAGAGTTTATAATCGTCAGGTCGTTGGATCCGACACCCTCTATTTGTCATCGCGATATCGTGTCGCGTCTCCTCGGCTCAAGTAAACATGAACGTTTGTCAGGCAAATCGAATTAAAGCAAACGGGACAGTAATCGAATCAATATCGCTTTGTAACAGTCAAATTGGTATTTGAATATGAATTACTTTTCTCTTTCATATCCCGTTAGTTTTAAAACATCTACACTGTTGTACTGTATACATAATTCACGTTTATTTTAGACCGTTGTAATACGCCCGGTCCACTGAGGATAAGCCGGTTTTAATATCCGTTGTGGAAAACTAACTCTGAAATTGTATACATAAAAAATAATAACTTACATTTATTTCTGAACTTTTCACCAGTACACTGTTTGCACTACTACCTACTTACATGATAAATGTTTTATTTATCATGTAATGAGTAATGTAATGAGTACCTACCTATGTCTCTTACCGTAAATAACTGATAATACAAAAAAAATATTGATGGATTTACAATACTTTCTGTATACTTATTGCGTCTTTATATCATTGTATAATTTCTTGATTTCCCGAAGCTACGATACTTATTGACGCCGTGGCCACTGGATCCACTAACCATTTATAAGTCAGAGTTTCAAATATTATTATATTGTTCCCCAAAAATATAATATTTTTTACATTATGCTTACATGTACAAAACATCACATATATATGTGCACCCGCAAGCTGGCAAGTAAGTAGCTGCCAAAATGTCCACACTAATAATGGTATAAGTACACATTTAACCCTTTGCGTGCTGCGCACTGAAAGGTAGTTTCTCGTGAGAACCCTAGTGCGGATCGCAGGTGGATGTGCGGACCGATAACAATATCCCGTGGCAACCTTTTTTATCCCTAACGATCGTCCGCGGTCTCGCACCTTCGTGACGCGAGTTGGTACAATCTGACATAATATATAGCTGACTTGGGATAATGAATGAACTACATTAGCTAAATTATTTTATGACACGTAAATAGTTATACAGATTACAGTTTAGTATGGTTCCAGCGAGTAGTGTAATGCAAAACTTAATAATGTAATGTTAACAATGCAATGTACCTTTTTAGCAATGGGGCTGGTGCTTCAGAGTTGGTTGGAGAGTTACATGCTACTTTAATATGTTGAACCCAGTAAAAAAATATCTGTTCTGCGTTGAACCCCATCTTCGTTATTTGACATTAAAAAATGGCGTAGGTTTCTACCAAGGAAATTATATGAAGTACTTATAATTTCCTTGGTATCTACAGATATCAAATTCTTTCAACACAATCTTTTATCCAGATACTTACGCTACGCCAAAAAGGGTAAACTGTCTTATGGTGAACCCCGCCTGAAAAACTTTATTTGAGAAAAAAGAAACTGAAATAATGTAATGTCGTATTTACAAATATTATTTTATAACAAGAACCGATAAAATGTTTACTATATTAATATCACTAACTATAAGTAGTTTCCACTTTGAAATTCAATTCAATACGAATAATACCTATATCCCTTTTACGCTACTCGGTGGAATGAATCGTTGCTATGCCGACTCGAAAGGAGTATTGTCTTAACTTTTGCCAATATTCCAACTGTCTACATAGGCTTATTCAATTTCCTCGGTAGGAATAAATTAACACTGTAGCTGGCTGAATCAAAAAGACCTCGGCTGTTGCGATGAACTGAATCGATAAGGGAAGTTTAAACAGGCACGACAACGCTCCACTTGGCGTGCCGCCAAACTGATTGCGTTGTCTTTAAAGATACTCTGCGTTTTTCTGTTGCTTTTGAATTATGATAGTTTTATTACTTAAGTACTCCTTTTTCAGAAATGTTACTGTATGACATGGTCGGACAAGGTTGGTTGGCCATTCGTATGTACAATAAACTCCCATCTGAATTGACAAGTTTAACGCTATTTAAATTTAAAGATAAATGTAAGAAATTATTATTGACGAAAAATTATTACTGTGTTTCTGATTTTTTAAGTGACAAATCAATTAAGTAAATAATTATGTTCTGTATTCCATTAATTCAATATTTGTGATGCATGAGAGTGTTTTTTTTTATGACTAAATTATTTTACTTTGACATTATATAATTATAATTATGACATAGTAGCAATTTGTAATGAATGATACTTGCCCTATGCTGTTTTTATTTGCTATCAAATAGCTATTAATAATATTTAATGTTCAAATATTTGCACGCTGTATACATACGGCAGCATGTAATGGCACATTTTATGTTTAAGACCTTTGTTTCACCACATGTTCGCAAATAAACAATTGATTTGATTTGATTTGATTTGGCTTATTTTACTCTACATATTCCAGTTATCTCTAAAAGCATTTTGCATTGATTTTGAATTTAAGATAATTCTCCTTCTTATTTTTAATGCGGGGACATCGCATTTCAATGCTGCTTGGAGCATTTGGATGTTTTCTCGGTAAGTTCTGCCGAGGTAGTCATCACTACAATAAAGTCTCAGCTTCAAACAACCAAGATCGCGCCTATTTTAATCATCCCACATATTGTTCAGTTGCGTAGACACTTGTACCACAAAACTGCACCAATTTTAAGACACAATATCTACTATGAATCAATTTGCAAATTATTTTAAAAATAGTCACCGAACCGAACTCGTCAAAATGACGCTAAAGACCCTCTTAGATAATTATATTACAATAATACCCCTTTATAAATGACCGCAGACCAAATCAAAAGTGTTAGCGTGCTCGCAGACTACAGACTTTCTATCGGCCGACAGTTTAGTCGGGCTCTCAATCAGTATGAAGGTGTATGCAAGTGCGCACACTACAACGATTCGGTATCGGCCGATAGATAAGTTGGATGGGCTTCCCGACTAAACTGTCGGCCAACTATCGGCCGACGGGTTAATCAGTATTGGCTCAGATCCACGCGCGCACACACGAGGATTGTTTAGTCGGCCGACTCGGCCGATAGTTCATTTCGCTCCGAGTTTTGGTGCCGGACGGTCGAGCGACTTTTTAATAATGGCGGAGTAGGAGTGAAAATGTTATAAAAGTAGACCAGAATCTCATGAAACGGAAGTGAAATTATCATTACTACAACACGAGTTTGTTACATTACAAAAGTATTTAAGTCTTGTCATACAATAACACTAATAACAAAGAAAGTAATTGACGTTGAAAGTTATTTTTTTTTTACTTTCTTGACAGACTTACTGTATGTAACAACCATGTGTTTATGAGATTTTGGTCTACCTATAGTGTGTTATATATTTGTAATTTACTCACAAAGTAATTTAATTTGATATAGGTACCACACGGTATGTATAAATGAAAAAAAAATGTACCGAAAACTTTATAACGTCAGTTTCAACCCCCTCCATTTTCGTGTTGTCATCTTATTTATTTGTGATAGACTTAGAGCAACGAAGTTGCTCGAAGGTGATCGACATCGTATTGAAAGCATCGCTATCATCTCATATGACGAGATGACTTGTGCGAAAAACGTTTTCTAAGTGTTTTTTGCGAAATTTACGCTCTACTAGGTACCTATTAAAAACAATTTAATTTATCAAAATATTTAACTTGTGATTTTAATTCTAATAAAAATTTCTCCGTAGTATGAGAGCAATAATAACCTTTCTAGACGAAAGTAAATTAATATTCATTGTGCGACCGTTCTCTTCAAAACTCGGTTACAAACTAAACTAGCAAATCATTCGAAAAGTCGGCAGACAGTTGGCTAGTCTGCGCACTCATCACCAACCCGACTGTTTAGTCGGCTCAGTGTGCGCGCTAGCAACCCGACCCGATCAAACTATCGGCCGATAGAAAGTCTGTAGTCTGCGAGGGCTCTTAACAAACCATAAGATTGCAAAAAAACCTCGGCAAAAGTGTCCGCACAATAATTGCTAATGTTTTAGTAGAATGTAAAATAGCCAATTGCCTCTTCTATTCTACCCAAGAATTACACAGAATATTAATATAAGATTCTTGATTCTACCCATCTAAATTAAAAGACAAAAATCATAAAAAGTACAGCTTGACTCCTTTCTCGTAGGTACTTAGTCGTCAGACTAAGTACCTAACCTCAAAAAAGCTTAATGAAATTATACTCTCCTTAATTATAATCAAACAAGAATTAAAACAAGGTAAAAAAAATCTTTGCTGTTTTTCTTCATAACTGCTGGGAAAACCTTTCCCGAAGCGATCTATATATGTAACAATACTAAATATTATTATTATGTTACCTTTACTTATCACTAACCACAATAACAATCACTTATCACACAAAACAAAGCTTCCACTGTAACTAATCTTGAACTACCGAGTTTTTTGCGAATAAATTATCATTATCATTAATAAAACGATTTTGCTATTACTTCATTCATATTTACAACCACAATATTTCTTTTTGTATATCTCAAAGCGACTTACAGTTTTTGAGGTTTCTATAGACCATCGAGAAAAGAAATTACGAGTTCTATTATCAACTTTAAGGTGAATTTCTTATTAGTTTTAAGTTCTTTGTAAATTGAAAAGAAATCTCTAATGTCAATGGCGTAACAAGCTGATTCCCATCGGCTTAACTTTTAAAAAATGTTTAAAAAAATTGTAGAACGGCTAACTGTCATAATTTCACCCCTCTCCACTAATAATAAACTATAATAAAATATTTTTCAAACACATGCGCACGTAAAGTGAGCCCTAATACATCGCTCTTAGGGCCATAAACCGAGCTATAACAAACGCGTGCAATAATATATAAAACACTAGTTAGTAATAGAATTAACCCTACAAAGTTAAATTAGTACCTTACTGCAAGTTCTATGCGAGTAAACTGGAGTAAACAGAGCATTCCTAATTTAGCCGGGTAATACAGTAATTTTTTAGTAACAGTAAACAACAAAGAGGTTGTATGCTGCTAAAAATTCACATACATTTTTGGAATTAATAAATGTGTAACTCCTTAATTAAGTCAAACAAATATATTTTATTATTATCAATTTATTCATAATTCACAATATTTTGTTATAAAATATTAAAATATTTGCATTTTATCACTTAAAATTATAATTTTGAAGTAGGCTGTATGCTCACTTACCCCTTTGTTCGCAAAATATTCTTGCGTTTGGCGTGTGAAAAAAACAAAAAAAAACCTGCGCGCCTTTTTCCATAATTGGGTATCATTTTTGTTTTTGTCGTATTTGTTGCTGTGTGGTAAATTACTTTGTTTTTTCCTCGCAAACGTGTTGAAAAACGTCGTATGAAACTCGTGAGCTCTTGCTTATTGCACACTCGGCTGAGTTACGCCTTGTGTGCAATGAGCAACCTAAGCTAACTTGTCTCATAATGTACTATTATTACGAACAAATTATATTATTGGTTTGCGTGGGCTTCTGAGGATTATTCTACCTATATTATCTATATACATATAACAAAATTGTTACTGGCCGATGTCTGTACATTGAAGGTAATTAAGAAAAAAATAAATGGTCTTTAGAAGAGTAATAGAAGCCAAAATAATATTTTTTAGATATTTTGACTTTCTGTCTGTATGTTTGTACGCATCATACAAAAACTACTAAGTACCTACATGAAATTAGTTGCGGTTTTCTCAGTTGTATTTCTGAGAGAACTTAAAAGTTGGTGCATGTTAAATCTTGATAGGTACGCCAACTACAACAAAATCCACAAGGACTTCAATGAAACAAGGACTTCAAGATTTATTATATAGTGTAGAGTGTAGACCTTTTGCTCACTCACCCCTGGTAAATATCTATGTATGTATAATGACTAGTATAACTCTGAATTAGGTACGGCGGTTCTTTATATGGCTGTCCTTCCGGACCCAAGGCACAACTACTGCTGAACTGGTTGTGCCGATGGTACTTTTGATGCTAAAATACTTACATGAAAATATAAATAGACGATTGTGTTTATTTTTATAAAAATTCAAGGAGATTATCAACTACACAATATCATCGGTATGACACCGTTCCTGTCGTGAGAAAATATGATTTTCAGAGTTTTTATAAGCACTAAATACGAGTACCCATTCACTAAACATTATCTTCTGATTTACTTTAATAAAAATGGAACAGATTTTTATTAAATTTTCTGACTAGTAAGTTAGTAAACTGCTATTTAACCAGAACCCCTCCGCCATCTCTAAGATCGATATCCAAAAAAACATTCTTTAACTATTCAAAGGACTGTCCTCGTTCGTAGCATGATCACCGAATGTTTAGCGTCAATAAAATTGCTATTAAAAATTACAGTGGTTATGCTACAATCTACATGATGAATGATAGTCGTAGTCGATTTCCATTTACCCGACTGTTAGAATATGTTTGATGGTCCAATGTTTAAGTACACTGGGCCGCAAAGAAACCGGGCCAACATATCCTCACATCTCTTAGAATTTTGATCAGATCAGTTAGATATAGTGAGTGATCTGGATCTCCTTCATTCAGTCTCTGGATAGCCATCAATCATAACTCTCGGTGAAGCTCGGTGGCGAAGTGGTCCAGCGATTGTGGAAGTTAAGCAACGTTTGCAAGGGTTGGTCATGGGATGGGTGACCAAAAATTTATTATCTCGAGCTCCTCCGTGCTTCGGAAGGCACGTTTAGCCGTTGGTCCCGGCTGCATTTGCAGTCGTTCACACCCACCAATCCGCATTGGGCCCGCGTGGTGGGTTATGGCCCATCCTCCTTACCACCCATAAGGAAGGCCTGTGCCCCAGCAGTGGGGACATCATAATGGCTGATGGACGATCATAACTCGGTTTATCCCTGGCGGAGAACTAAGGCTTCAAAGTTACCTCTTTTGAGGAAAATAACGTGGTGGCTCGGTTTCTTTGCGGCTGAGTGTATTTTTTACTTCACGTGTCACCTACCGTCTTTAGCTATAGGTACATCGGTTTTAAAAACGTTCATCACAGAATAGTTAACCCAGTTCGTTAAACCTAGACTTAACGAGTGTTTCGCGTGATGCCTCCGGCTAGTCCAACTCTGGGTAACTCAAATATCTTTATAAAGAGGTTCATGTCACTTTTACAAATTACGAAAAATGTTTGTTGGACATATAATCTAAGTATTTGATAAAAAAAAATGGTTATGTAAAATGTAAAACCACAGTTACTTGACACTCTTTCAGTATAATATTATAGTCATAGTAATTTTGACGTTTTTAATCAGCTTTATAAGAACAACCATCTACATATCTTTGACCCTTGATTATGATAAGTGTTTCTAAATAAAACTATGAGCAACTTTCCTTACTAATGAAATATTCGTCAATAAATAATTGTTTATTTACTTTAAACACCTTTTTAGGAAAAAATCTCATGTCATTCGAAAGTCAACTATCTCACAGATTGAGATGGCCAGTGAAAAACGTAGCCAATGCTACCCACTAAAATATTCACGAACTAACCGCTACAGCCTAATGGAACACGTACGTTATCCACTTTAAGAAGTCCATAGGGCATTAAAGAATTTCATCTTTCATTTCTTTAATCGTCTGGTTTTTATCCATTAATGAAAGCTTTCCATCCGGAAAGCTTTCATTCCAAGCCGACCATCAGACTTTGCTATGATTGGTCAACACACGAAGTAGGTACTCTGTGGTTAACACCACAAAAAGATTGGCTACAATAGTACATTACAGCCGTGAACGGGAAGCTAGCGATTGCATTGTCGAGGATGGTTTGAAGCCCGAGCCGCAGGCGAGGGCTTTAATCATTCGAGGCAATGCAAGTAGCTTCCAGAACAAGGCTTGTATAGTGCTTTTCTCAAGAAATGCGAGGAAATAAAAAACTTTTCAATTGAAACTTAATTAAATTTAATTCCCGCCAGTTTTTTTTTTGGGTGCATTCCAGCAGTTTAATCGCTGAAGCGCCGAAAAGCAAAATGAGATTTATCATAGACAAATCCTCTGAGTAATCTTGAATTACGTGCAGCGCCATCTACCGCCGAGAAGAAAAAACCCATCTCATTTCGCTTCTCGGCGGTAGATGGCGCTGTACATAATTCAAGATTACTTAGAGGATTTGTCTCTGATAAATATGGTACAATACAATGTAATATTTATTTATTCTTATAGTAATATACTCTGTGCGCACCATTTTTTTTATTGTATCGTTATTATAGTACCTATTAAATAATTTTACCTTTATAATATTAACTGTCTTGTCGTTGGCTTGCGTGCCAGAAAAAAGGAACTAAAGTTATGGCTGAATGGTGCAAATGTGCCTTTGCTTTTTTTGTTTTTGTGAACAGCTAAAACAAAAAAAAGAAGTTGCCGCAGACCACCCAGATCATCTTCGCACTGTACCTACTTCCCGCACCCGGTGCTGGTGCGGGAAGTAAGTATTGAAATTCATTCCTGGCCTGAATTTTAAATTTAGAATGTGATGAACCAGACCCCCTCGGAAATGTGGAACGCCCCGCATTCCTTTTTCAAATGGAATGATAAGATTTCAGAGCATAAGTGAGAAAAAATAAATTTCGTCATTAATAATTGCTAGCGGATAGTGTAGTCATTTGTTTCAATACTATTTGTAGTTGAAAAAGAAGAATACATACGGAAATCAAAAAAATAATTACACTACTACTAAATAAATTCTTTTTACTATTTAATTTATTACACTACTTATATTTAGTTGTTAAAATATTCTATTACAAATTTTCATGTTTTCTGTGTCGTTTTGTTCTCGTTATCTCCAGTTTTTATAATACAGCTGTTTTAACTACTATAGTTACTTTGGTAATGTTGTCTTATTTAGGTATTTATCGTGGCAGAACCATACTGAAGGTATAAAAATAAAAATTTATGATAATAGACATGTAAGACCCCGTTTTCAATTTTTCGAAAAAAAAACACGTTTTTTTTATTAAGTAGGTACTTATTAAATAAAAAAAAATAAAAACAATTTTTTTATTTATTCAATTTAATGTTAAAGTTACAAAAAAGTATTTTTTACTACTACAATTTGATTCGCCAATTGCGGCAAATATTGTTCGGAGATTTGGACAAAAACATGGTGTCCATTATATTGCCACTGCCTAATGGGTTGGCTCTTGCTTGACAAGCACATTCCGTCGATTAACATGTCAGATCTTGTGCTTCGATTGGTGGCCTGCACAGACCATACAACAAGTACCGTGGCCGGCCTCATTTAAATGCTAAACAACTGAAATGTCGAACATGGTTATCAATCATAAATTGGTTGTAAGTTTTTAACCACTTGGTAAGGTGAGCTTCCTTGACCCGGATTTGAATACAACTTTAGTAAATATCAGGAGGCATATTCTACTACCTACAGCTTTTGAAATTTAACCCTTTGTAGAGTAGGTACTTCAATTCAACAGAGATCACTTAATTATCCATAAATAATTTCAACAGTAACAGTTACCTAGCTAGTATCCTGATATATTTAAAACATATTAAATTTAGCAAAGTGAGGCATATCAAATTAACAGCGGTCCCGGTCCCGAGAAATAATTAACATGGTCAGGGCTGTGGGAAGTGTGCACTCGGCGGATTGGATATTATTTCTGGAATGGCCACTAAAACTATAATAACATTATTGAAGTATCGTAAAGTGATAACAGGAGGGAGGTACTAAATATTCATCAATCTGTCAATCTCTATACAACTTGTTAATGAATAAACGCAAAACCTCTTAGATGGTGATAGTGCTCATAAATATGAGCAACTTTTACTATGGGCCCAACTCTGCAATTCGACAAAAAAATCAGCTGTTTCATACAAGTTGTCAATACCTACTCGACCAGAACGTATGAAACAGCTATTTTTTTTGTTGAGTTGCACCCATAGTAAAAGTTGTTCATATTCATGAGCACAATCACCACCTAAGAGGTTTTGCGTTTATTCATTAACACGTTGTATAACCGTCAACGCCCGGAAAATAAGACACAATAGATTTTCTATTGTTGTCCGGACGTCGGCGTCCGCGCGGGCATTGATGAAATAAAAGCGAAAAGTATCAACACTCTTGCTACAAATAGAAGATACTAACACTAATTTCATTTCAAAAGAACTAATTATTCGTCATCGCAATTTTTTTTCTCATGGCGAGCGAGTATCAAATTCATTTGATTTTTTTTGTCACTGAGCGACTAAAATTTGTAAACCGTTAAATACTAAACATACCAATTTATAGATAAGTAGGTAGGCAGTCAGTGTTTGTTAATAGTTCACAATGTATGGCGACTTCATAACCACTATAATACATGACTTTGCTTTAATACGGTTGTTAACAGCGGTAACAAGGCTTAGAACAAGTCGTAAATGTTAACGGCGGCGCATACTCTCTGTCGCTGCTTTGAAAATATTTACGCAATGTTGTATGTAGTGGACTAGTTACATAACAGCTCTATAAGCAGCTGACATTTGTAAAGACCATTAAAATTACGCACCAATCACCATCTTAGTTCGCAATAAATTATATTCTTTCGTGAGGTTTCTTTTAACACACTCTTCTATTAATTAGCAACAGCTCTCTCTATGAAACACTTTTGAATTTGCAGTGACTTTCGACATATACCTACGTTGATAGAAAATACTGCAGTGTATTGACAATGTCTTACAAGTTCCGGGTAAGTAACAATTGTCATACAGCTGATACATAACTTAAAAATTCTGTCGAAACGGAGTGCAAGGAACCTTTCAAAAAGGCCTTAATAAGTACAACAGCACTTTGTTTGGAGAAAGTGTAAATTGGGCTTGCAAAATGCATATCTTTCGAGTCACTGGTTAATACACCTATACTAAACACTGTATGTTACCAATTTGCTGTACGAATGGGTAAATAAACATGCAACGCATTGCGGTGGCATAAATATTGGTAAACATTGCGTACAAACACATTAATCTTTTTAAAGGAGAGTTTCCTTTCATAACTCTTTCTCAAAGGACTGGCGCCGTTTGTTGAAAATTCCGTTCAAAAAAACTATTTGTCGTGAAATATGACACGTTTATAGTTAAGCACCTCTCTTTGTGAAACCGGAGAGAACTTCACCCTCGTCAGAGCTCTCTTACTTTGACAACGATACTCTTTGCAGCACGATTTCAGGAATTTATCTTCGATCAAGAATACCCTAGATGTCCGGTCAGTCTCAGAAAAAGCGCCTCGAAATAACGCCCCACTTTCAAACTGGGAGCTAATTCTGTACGAAGTATTCTGTTCCTTGTTTCTTAATATTTAAAGTTGAATTTGGAAAGAATACAGATAAAAATAATTTACGAGTATTCATGTGTGGATTGGGATTTCCCGAATCACTTTTTGTTTTGTCAGTCGGTGGTGCCATACTTGCGTGCTGTTTTAGTCGTGAAATGATATCTAGATTTAAGTATTCTTGATCGAAGGAATTTTGAAAATTTATAAATTACAGTGGTCTTAAAGAAAGTATGTAAGTATGCAGTAGTATTGCAATAAGCTTAGAATAATAACAAAGTGACATACAAAGGGAATAGTAACTAAGGCAATCTTCTGCCCTGCTTTAACACGACTTTAGACACAATATAGGTACTGGGTAAATAAATGTCCAGTCCAGATTTAAAATAAATTGTCAATTCAATTGACCCCAATTATATTATTACGTAAGTAAGTATCTATATCAAACTAAAAGCAAAAAAAATTTTTACTTACTCAAATACTCAAGGAATATGTTTCTTAATCAAGATGTTACTCTAAATCAAGATGTTATTAAACACGTTACAAACAACAATAGACCGTCTGTATACGCAAATAAATTGTACAGTTTATCTATCCAAATAACGTGCGAAAATTGACATTCACACTTTCAAAAACCAACAAGCGTAAGCATGCTTGAATCTGTTTTTACAATAGCGTAAAAACATATTCGAGCAGCGTAACACACTCGTGTAGAAATCTCGATGTAAATATTAAATTAAAATCTTAATTTGGAGATATATTGAACCTTATAATGACGAAAATAAGACTCAGTCAAAACGTCGTGGTTTTTTTATAATCGACAAAAGAACTTATTGAAAGTGAAAGTTTGCGTTGGGTGAACAGGTTCCGTTTTTGGTTAAGGTCTTGTCGATAATGTCAAGATTGTGTTTATACGGAAAAAATATTATTGTTTACTTAATTAACTTTCGTTATTTTGTTTAAAATATTTCATAAACCACAAGTTTAAGCTTGTGTTTGATATCGGAGTCCTACGCTTTTTTTTCCTTTTCCTTATCTTGCAATCAGTCAGATAGACTAAATATAAGCAGATGATTTGTAGTCAATATCGCTGTGGGGTGGCACGTAGATATAGGACTGTAGATTTAGGCAATGAAACTCACTAGTATGCTTGACTGACGGCAGGGCTTTATTTTGGAAGCAAAAGAAAGTTATTTCTGGTGTCTGTTAAAAAAAAAATACTATTATATTCGGGACCAACAGGAGTCTACACCTAGTTTTAGCCAACAGCTATCGGCTACACCTAGTTTTAGCCGGCTAGAACAAGGTTTAGCCGTACTTCGGGTATTAGCCGTAACATATCACCGTTACACAATACTAAATAATATACTAGAAAAAATACGACTCGCACCAGATCAATACTAGTATATTCTTTCTACTTTCTAGTACTTTCACTACTTTCTAGTATATTATTTAGTATTGTGTAAAAATAGCATTGTGAATGCAAAAATTTCAATTTAAAAAAAATCACCGTTATTTTTTAAGTATATCTTAATATGAAATGGGAATTTCAGACCACTTTTACTATTAGGGCCAACCACGGAATCTCGAAAAAAATCAGCTGTTCCATAGAAAAGTACAACATCTACTCGACTATAATCTATGGAATAGCTGATTTTTTTTTCGCGATTCCGTGGTTGGCCCCATAGTAAAAGTTGTTCATTTAAGTGGTCTGAAATCCCCATTTAATATTTAGATATTATCTACTTAAAAAATAACGGTGTATATGAAAATCTTGTTGTCAATTGCTAATTTTGAGTTTCTACCAAGTAGCCAGTAGAGTAGAGACCCTTATATTTTAAGTTAATCTCATCTAAGAGCACCGAAGTCTATACTAAAATAATTGATGCTAATAATTTAAGATGAGAGAGATGAGAGACTATTGAGAGACTAGACTATTGAGAGATGTGAAAATATTCTATATTTAACAAAAAAAACGTTCTTTTTTCTAAACTAATAGCATGTAGTAGGTAGGTACTAATTAAAATAATGTTTATGTCTTCCTCTTAAAAAGGTGAGTATTCACTCACTACAAACCCCACCTTTTTAAAGACATCACATAATGGACTTTTTTAGATGCTTTCAGAATGAAAAGGTGTCTCCTTTTGTAATTGCATCATTAGGGTCACAAAGTTTCACTTAAACCATTTTTCGTTATTTTTTGTTACGTTAACGAGAGGTTTAAATACCTTTGTAATACCTTTTAGTACTCTGTAAAAGTAAATACATATTCCTTTCACACATTACCAAGAGATAAACATAATAGAACCATCTAGGGAATATGCATCATTTTTTTTTTAAATCAAAAGTATAATGCGTGAGACAATCAAGTGTAATATTAAAACATTTCTATTGTGGTTTTTTTCGTGATATAGCTACTTGAAGTTAGCACGCATGAGCACCCGCCGAAAACGCTCTATACAAAACGGTGACGTCACATGTCACGTTTCAGCAGGTGTGTTTTTTGCCAATAATCTTCAATTATTATCTCCCTTTGCATTTAAGTACATAAGTGTCATACAATATTATTATATTATTTCTTATTCGATATTCTATCTGACTGTTAAGTGCATTATATCCGAAAATGAATAAAATATCGTTATTTTCTCCTGATTTCATCGTGTGATAAAACTAAAATACTTAATACATTTTTTTATTTTATATTTCTGTTCCATGATGTTTTTGTGTGGAGCTCGGTGGCGCAGTGGTTTAGCGCCTGGCCTGGAAGTTAAGCAACGTTCGCAAGGGTCGGTCATGGGATGGTTGACCAAAAATTTATTATCTCGAGCTCCTCCGTGCTTCGGAAGGCACGTTAAGCCGTTGGTCCCGGCTGCATTTGCTGTCGTTAACACCCACCAATCTGCATTGGACCCGCGTGGTGGGTTATGGCCCATCCATAAGGAAGGCCTGTGCCCCAGCAGTGGGGTCATCAAAAATGGCTGATGGACATGTTTTTGTAAGTGTCCGCAGCGATCAAGCTCAAATTCATCAAAATCGGTGACTTATGCATATTCCCTATTGGTAATTAGTACCTATATTATGTTGTATATATTCTTTGAATGACAGTTATTTTGTTAGTATTCTAAAACAAAGTCATTCAAAAACCTAGTCATACTAGGTAATATTTTTTTACTATATTAGGCGATGAAAAGTAGTTTTATGACGTAGCCGTTTCATACTAATATCATAGTAAGTATGTCAGTAGAATAATTTCAATATACATACATATATCATTATTTCAACATTATTCCACTGCGATTATGACACACTTTTTGCAGACAAAGTTCAATTCAGTAACTGTTACATACATATTACATTACATGTTTTTATCTCTACATCAAATATTTATATCGCTGACTGACCGCCTTTTGAGGCAAACCTGATTTGCATTTTTTTTTAATTATATTGTGGTGACTCCAAAAACAAAAGGCCAAAAAACAACATTATTTGTTCTATGCTTTAGCAAAAATAAGTGAAACCTAGTACTTAGCAGTCCAACATAAAATTACGTCATAACTTGACCACAAAGGCTCACCAGCGTGCACCACTCCACTGCACGTCATACAATTTCCGCGGTTTGCATGACTCTATAATTTGCAGCACATAAGAATTGGATTGTTACGACACCACTTCTCTATCTTTGTCATTTTATAGTGGTCGGAAAGGGATAGTAATAGTAAGTAAAAATAAGGTTTTAACATTCTCAGCGGAGGGGTAATAGCAGGTAATGATCGGTCATTTTCCTTGGTTTATGGTGTAACAAGCATGTCATTATTTTAAACTGCAGCAATCTCAATAATACAGAAAAGTGGTTTGTTTCACTTATATCTCGCTATGTATATATATACATTAAATTATCTCTATTCTGCTACATTATATAAGTGCATGCATACGTCTCAAAAAACATTTGTAACTGTAAAAAACGCGATAAATAGATTATTGTTTCAATGTTAATATTTACTTATGTAAAAATTTTGCAAATCAAATTATGAAAAAATTTACATTCAAAAAGACAATCAGTCAAGTTCTAATGCTCATGCCTGTCATTATGCTAACGAGATCATCGAATTATGGATGTAACGGCACACTTGTGATGTGAGATAGCATGGAGATAGCTATCAAACTAATTCGTTAAAGGAGAGCAAATGCGATCGCATCGTGCCGTAACCAAAATAAAATTGCCGTTTGATCGTCAATCATAAATTAAGTTTTTGTTAGAATTAGTTCTTTTCGGTTCTGTGACCACCTACCAAGCGACGGAGTCTTTAGCACGAACGGCTATCGTAAAAAATAACGCGCGTAAAAACATTCGATACAGTAATTTTGTATGAGAAAATTTGTAGAGCGCCATCTACCGCCGAAAAGCGAAATGAAATTTCCTATAGATCAATCGAGTACTTTTACGCGCGCCTTTTTTCTCGATAGATCTTCATCTCCAAAGGACGCTAGGAGCACCAAACAAAAAGTCTCACCGCACAAGCGGTGTCCGGAATTCGCGCAAATATCAAAAACATAGGTACTTCCTTTTTCGTGTAGGTATATACTTATACCTCGACAGGAAAATGACATGTTAGTAATGTATGTTTACCTCATCGACTTACCTCAGTGTCTCAAGACGAAAGTCTATGAACAGTGTGTGTTGCCAGTGATGACTTACGAAGAAATCCGCAGGAGAAGAAGCCGCTGGATGCGGGCAGCGCAGGACCGATCGTCGTGGAGATCCTTAGGGGAGGCCTATACCCAGCAGTGGGTGTCGTGCGGCCGATATGATGATGATGAATGTTTGTAAAGAACCTTTTCTCATGAACTGTTTTCAGACGGATGAGAAGTCAGTCTGCAGCTGCCCAGCAGTGCGAAGACTCTCGTGACGGATGTGATGATTATTGAAGTGTTGCAGACACGACACCTCAAATATTCTAAAATGGTGGCAATGTTATAATGAGGCAGGAGAAACTTCTCCTAATCTTATGGTCTGGTCACACACACTGATAACGTTCCCCAAATATTTGCAACAATAATGGGAACATAATTCTAATAAGGCATGAGAAACTTCTCCTAATCTTCTGTCTGGTCACACACACAATAACGTTTCCCAAATTTATATATGGGAAAAATTCACTTTATTCTTAGCATTTTAAACAATACTTACGCACGTAGTCTGTATTCAGTGACCAAAGAAAGAAATAAGTTGACCGCGAATGCCAGTCTTGCTATTGCAATATGGACTATATCCCGTACCCATATGGTACTGCAGACATCATGTCTATTATTAACGCTTTCACATTTTTTGGGCCGTCACCAAAATTTACGAGCAAGCCTTTTGTTTCTTATTCCGTCTCGAGAATAGGTGATGAATTGTACAGTGGCAATTATTTTTATGACCACTATGGAAAAAAATACTAATTGGTGGAGTGTGTGTTTGGTCAGAAAGGTATCTAGGGTTGTCGACGTCCAATACATTTAATTTTATCAATATTAAAAGAGGAAATGGTGAAGTTATCTTAATATTGTATAAACTCTTAGATACTTTACATTCTTCTCAGTGTTATAAAACGAAGTTTTAACGGATGTTTTGGTTTAAACTCTTTTAAAATAAGTTTAACAAAAATCAAAACTAGGTAGGTATATGAAAAGTAATGTATAAAATATTTATTTACAATCTTAATTTAAATGTATTGAATACCTAGGCATACTTTATACAAATAACTAAATAAAAGAGTAGAAGTTTAAATAATAACAAAGGTTTGACAAATAGTTTTCTCCGAATATGCTCATCTTATTAGCTAAAATCGTAATAGATTTACCATCACAACAGTTTTAAGTCATTTTGATGATGTACAATAAAAAAATAATTCAAATTGAAATATCACAAAACGCATACAACGAAACACGTTCTTTTAAACGAATTTTAAATTCGATTATTAGTAGATCCTTTATATTTTCAGTCAGTTTCAAGAACTATTGAGACGACATTGAATCCAAATTGCTTATCACATTTTGAGAATATCCTTTCAAAATTCAAGGAGGCTTGGTAACTTTTTTAAATCAGAAAGTATTCAGGACCCACATAAGATCCACATTTGGGGAAATCCGATGGAGCTTGTACAAAGTCTCTCTCTTCGCCTACTTTAAGAATAAAATCTAATCCTCTTGTCCAATGAGATGACCTCTCATCTCTCATCAGCCAGTATCCAGGATTATCAGCCTTAAAGCGCAACGCTACAGCTCCAAATTTCGGTATTACTATTGTGTCCTTTAAGACAGGGTCATTGACATTTCTGTTGAACAATGTATCTTCTTCATTCAACTTCTTTATTTCATCGAGGGTCTTGCTAGAGTTGAACGCTTTTACGCCGACTACGTAAAAACTGTAGCCGTGGAGATGAAAGATGTGATCCGATTCTCCGCCTGGAACGAATAAAGAATGGAATTAGCGATTTATTCAGCAAGTAATCCTGATTGGATGGAGGTAGACAAACGAATTTATCACACGTGATCCTAAATTCGTGTTGTTGTTCTTTTAAAGGTGAAATTATCGGCTTTTTCATGTTAGTGTGTATGTAAGTAAACCCGATATCGTAAGATTTGTTTGTTTCGCAAATAGATATTTGTGATTGACGCAAAAGAAATTGCCATGAGATTTCAAATTACCGATATTTCACAAAAGAGAGTAAAGATATGAGGATTCAGGGGTGGAATTGCGTAAGGTATACCTTACGTATTCCATCGGCTGCAATTTGTATATAGGATGACATATATTATGATGCAATATGAACTGTCAAATGAATACGATTGACTTTACGCAATCACCTAGCAGTTACCTATCTTATTTTCATGTGTTCATTTATGAAAAACTGATCATACCTACCTATATATTACATTAATTGTCATCGTGTCTTAAAACGATGCTTTTATGAACTCCATTGAATTTAAACGAAAATATAGCCTTTGTAGGTTTTCTACGAATTTGTCTCATTCTAAACATTCAATCGGTTTTAAATGTAAGTGCTAATAATTAGCACTTATGTTAATATACTTTGTTTGTGGTTCATTAATAGTGTAAATAATTAAATAATTGTTAAAATAATGATACAAAAATTTACTTGAATTACCTACCTAAATCAAGGAAAATGACTGAATGACTTAGATATTTCCCAAAAACACAAGAGTCGAATAACGATATAAGTAACTGAAAGTCAATTTCATTAAACAATTAATAAATTATTATTAGTTCCTTCAATTACTGATGATTCGGTTGGTGGTAATTCTTCGTAACACAACAATAAGTTAATTGAGCATCGAATGCCTTTATGAGCGATACGTCTAAAACGTAAAATGCCATAGTAGCAAAATTCCTTAAGCACATAATGCCTGGAACGTAGAATGCCTTAAACGTAAAATGCCTAAGTATCACAATGAAAGTAATTATATTCATAATTAATTGTACAATGAAATTGACTTTAAGTTTTTCGATTCATGACTGTGTCTTTGGGAAATCTATTTATAACTTTTTTTATTGAATCAGGCGTCACTTGGCGGAAGTCCCAAACCATTTTGAAAAAAGAAATATATGTAGCTTACTTCCGCAAACAAAATATGCAAGATGCACCGCCCGCCCGCCCGCAAAAATATGCACATGCACACCACAAAATTCGGTGTTGGTTTACGCACGATCTAACTCCGGGTTGGGGCGAAACACGTGTAGAGTAGCCTAATTGGTGAAGGTGCAAGGTGTGTTGCTGTCTTGCTAAATGCAAGTATTGTGCACTTATATTTTGTGGTGTGCTTGTGCATATTTTTGCGGGCGGGCGAGCGGTGCATCTTGCATATTTTGTTTGCGGAAGTAAGCTACATATAATTTCTTTTTTCAAAATTTAGAACTTCATTAAATCTGAAATAAAACACTTTTAACGGATACTAGCGCGGTTTTATTGAAAGTACTTTGGTAATTAGTTGGTATTTGGTTTGATTTTTGATTTTCCCATTAAATCTACTTTCCTTAAGTTAGTTCAATTAAATAGTTGTGTGATTATCAGTTACTTATCTTACCCATGAATCACAAACAAAATCTACACAAACCTTGAAAACAAATTTATAGCTCAAAAAAATTGAGACTGTGATGAAAAATGCAATATTTTTTTTCTAGTCATGTAAACCGGTTCATTCTGAGAATAATGTTTAATTGTTCGGTCACGTCATTGTAAAAGGTCACGTCTGTAGAAAAACGGTACACCCGTGACCAAGTAAATAAAAGTTTTGGAAAGTCTTAACATTTGGAAACATTTCATAAGTAGTAAGCAGTTACTGTCAATTAATAAATATTTTTTGTTTACATATAAGGTCACTACATTCTAAAGACCCATTATAAATATTCGATTTTGGCACTTTTCTGACAATCATAGGCTGACAAATTTTTTATTCATTCTGTGATGCAGCGACGCTTTTCGATTCAAGCTCAGGGCTATAAAAACCGCACACTTTTGAGAGTAGAATAACTTTCAAATTCCAAATTAACTTTAAACTATTCAACAACGTAACGTTAAAAGAAAAAATATAACCACTAGCGTAATAATTGTGAGTTATTTTTTTTTGCGGGTAACATTAACACGTATTTTCTCGCAACAATAAAGAAAAAACTACACCTATCTACTTTGTAACAAATACTTAAGGACGTATAACGTGCGTACTAGTGAATAACAAAACTGCTTGATCCGCCCTAATAAGTTACATACTTTTTATTCCACATTTATAGCTGTTGCCACGCCGTGGCAGCTATTGTATACAGGGTGGGGAAAAAAGACGATAGTTGGAGGGACAGTACCCTAAATACTGATGATGGCAAATGCCGAAAGTAAATTTTCCTTTATTTTTAAAAATAAATAAATAAAATAAACTTGCCTAAACATCAGTAACATTATTTTTAACATTTAGATTTTTATGCATTCACAATGCTATTTTTATATTAAGATTATTAATATAATTGAAAAATATTAGAAAAAATCGACTCACCCGTAGCTGTCCCGTCTGAGCTGCTACGAGTGAGTCGATTTTTTCTAATATTTTTCAATTATATTAATCAGTAACATTAATTTTAAAAAGCATAGACTAAACAATAGAAAACAACCAGGATATAGCTTACAACATTATTTAAGACGAAATTGTTTAACACTGTCGAGTCATAATATTGAAAGATATCCGATTCTAACAATCAGATAGGCTGAGGCTTCGCATCATGTCGCCTTCGTTGAATGACTTATCCTTTCACTGTCGTTTCACATAATATAAATCTTTATAGCTTGTAAGATATTATGCTTATTAGATTGCACAGTAAAAAGTTTATAATGTACATTTAAAAATTTACTTCGCTACAGCATTTAAACAAATACATTAAAAGGTAGGTAAATTCTATCCAGTTTTTCCGATGATTTTGTAACAGGTTTTTTGTTATTTTATAAGATTTTTCCATTTCCCAACGTTTTCTTAGATGACAGAGCCTTAAAAAAGCATAGGCTACCATTTTCACGAAATTTTTACGGAAACAAAATTGTAAAACTTGCATTCATATTTGAATATATTGTTAAATAAGCAATATTTTCAAGAAAAAACGTGAACTATATTATTTGTTATAATTATTTTCACTTTTTTATTGACAAATGATAGGTTACGTATAGTGGATCAAGTTTTAGTATCGAATGTTAAACGGTATCTCAGTAATTCAATACTACATACATCAAAGCCATTGGACTCTAGTTACCTTTCTAATTATGACAACACGCGTATAAACCGAGAGTATCATTAATAATTATTAACCTAACAGATTCGGCACTGTTCATTAATAACACTCCACACATGTCATACATCAATGTTTCATTTTAGAATTCATTAGTAACAATACAATAGATTTTATCATAAGCGTAGAAAATAATAAAACAATTTCGCGTATGGAAACAGCCATTAATAAGTCACATATATCAATATTTATTATTATTATTTATTTAAGTTTATACGATACATAATATACTAGAAAAAATTCGATCAATTCTCGGACGGGTATAGAGATATTTCATGAATGTCGAGGAAATTCCTCACATTGGTGAAATGACGCTGGCTTGCAGCGTAAAAGCACAGAATACATAATAGTACAAGTGTAAAAGTAGGATATACTAGAAGAAATTCGACGATGCCACAAGTGACTCGGTAGCTCAGCGGTCAGAGCATTGGACCGGATATCCAAAGGTCGCGGGATCGATTTCCGTCTGAGAATTGATCTGGTGCCAGTCGATTTTTTTCTAGTATATTATTTAGTATCGTATAAAAAAGGATTGTGAATGCAAAAATCTTAAATTTAAAATTGAAGTAAGTTTATTGAAAGAACTTATTATTTTAGAAACGAGATTTATTTATTTATAAAATTCAAAAATTATCACAGCTCAGTTTAATTTTGAAATTCATATAGGATAAATGCACGTATTTTCGTCGCAAATCCACTAAATACAATCCAAATCATTTGCAAACCAAAAAGCTTTTAGAACAAAATATATGAACATTTCAATGGACTTGTGGGTTGTGTTAACCTGTATGTAGGCGAGAGGAGCTAAATTATTCACGATTCGCAGATGTATCGTCAAAATGTTTTATTGAGGGTGACGATGGTGAGTATTGATACCCTTAGAATAATAACACCTAGAACGATAGTTCTCTGCAAGTGCACTGTCAAAAGTGAGGCAAATAAAACAGCCAAAATGGCCCCGTTTTTAAACTTTTATTCTCCATTATTACATAATCATACCGAATAAGTACAAAACAGTTTCAATTTTCCTACATTGAATTTTAGTTACGATTAGGTAACGTATGAAGGATATAAACCTGAAAACTAAGCCATTCTGGCTTAGTATTAGTTGCCTCACTTTGCATACGAGGACACGGCTTCTAGGTGTTATTATTCTAAGTGTATACCACGCAGAAAGATTTCAAATGACATACAAATATACCAAACATATAAATGTTTAAATACTTATACAATACAGCGTGTTTGGTAATAGCCTCCTCATAAAGCCGAATATGGCAGGGTAATATGGAAATAATATAGGAAGAGGGAGAGGAAAAGGGGGCAACGCACTTGGTGGGTTGGTCGGGACCCGCCTAATCACGTAAAAACGGCTGATCTGATTTTGATGAGATGACGTAGAATACCTACTATTTATATCCACGCGGACAAAGCCGCAGGCAGAAACTAGTAATATAATCGTTTAATTTTAATACTTATATGAAAATAGTTTTCAATATCTTAATAAAAAATATAATATTATAATGAAAGGAGACTTTGCGATGTCACAAATTGTAAAATGTTGTATGAAAAATGCAAGTCATTTAAAATTTTGATATTATAAGCCAATAATACGAGGACGAAATTACGCTGCGCGGCAGTTTTTTACTTTAGACAACACCACAAATTTAGTGGCTTAAAATCGCACTCGTGTCCGTTTTTTTTGCTATATATAAGAGTACTTACAAGTGGCTAAACTGACACAAAAATCGCGCTGCGCGGCAGTTATTCTGCTATAGACAACACTACAAAATTTGTGGCCTAAACTGTTTAAAATCGCGCTTCGCGGCCGTTTCGTGTAGACAAGAGTACAAGATTAGTGGATGACACTGAAAAAAAAACCGCGCTGCGCCGCAGTTTTTTTACTGTAGACAACACCACAAATTTATACTCCGACTTTTAATTCGGTGCAGTAATTTGACAGCTCTTGACAGCTCCAGTGTGCCCACTGGGGTGATTAGCAACTTGCGTGGTGACCCGAATTAAAAGTCGGAGTATAGTGGCTTAAAATCGCACTGCGCGTCCGTTTTTTTCTATACATAAGAGTACTTACAAGTGGCTAAACTGACAAAAAAATCGCGCTGCGCGGCAGTTATTCTACTATAGACAACACTACAAAATTAGTGGCTAAAACTGTTTAAAATCGCGCTGCGCGGTCGTTTCTTGTAGACAAGAGTACAATTGATTAGTGGATGACACTGACAAAAAATCGCGCTGCGCGGCCGCTTTCTTTACTATACAAGAGTACATACAAGTGGCTAAACTGACAAAAAATCGCGCTGCGCCACAGAATATATGCTGCGCGGCAGTTTTTTTACTATAGACAACACTACAAAATTAGTGGCTAAAAATCGCCGTTTTGTCTATATAGGCAGTATTTTTTTCTAAATCAGGCATTTTGTGCATCGTAGACAGGTATCCCTTTTTAGACCCAAGACCCGAGGCTCCGATGGCCCCCCCCAAATTCAAATCCTGGATCCGCCCTTGGTGTACCAGCACCAACTTAAGAGCTATAGGTAGGTATTCATTAGTTTCCTCAAGTTTTTGTTAGGTTTTTTGCTTAGCTAAAATAATGATGTCTGTATATTTTTCACAAATTTAATCGCAATATAAGGTCACTAAACTTTTGGCCATACCCGAATGAAATAAAAGTCATTCATAAAATTTGACAAATAAACAAATGACAAACAATTTCAATTTAGCGGTATAATACGCTATCAAACGAATAAAGCTTTATCTAGGCATTGAAAAATCAGCCCTGGAAAATAATAGATTTAAGGAAATTGTAAGCTATCGAAATATCACATACGAGTAATAAGTTTTGTAATCCCATGTTTGTTAGCGATTTGAGAAAAAAATATGCATGATGTTATCGAAAGTATACCTACTGCATTATTTTACGTGAGTGAATGTCGCATGTAAAAGAAATTCCGAAAGGGTTTCCATTTAATTTAAATTCAGCTAAATTCTGATACAAATTCAAAACAAGGGGCTTTTCAACACACTTGCTCGTAAAGTGAGCCCTAATACATCGCTTTTAGGGCCATAAACCGAGCTATAACAAACGTGTGCAATAATATATAAAACACTAGTTCGTAATAGAATTAACCCTACAAAGTTAAATTACTACCTTACTGCAAGTTCTATGTTAGTAAACAGAGCATTCCCAATTTAGCCGGGTAATACAGTTATTTTTTTTTGACAACAAAGAGGTTTTATGCTGCTCAAAATTCATATACATTTTTGGTATAAATAAATGTGCAAGTCCTTAATTAAGTCAAATAAATATATATTATTATCAAATTATTCATAATTCACAATATTTTGTTATAAAATATTCAGATATTTGCATTTTGTCACTTAAAATTATCATTTTGAAGTATTAGTAGTAGGCTGTATGCTTCTCACCCCTTTGTTCGCAAAATATTCTTGCGTTGGGCGTGTAAAAAAAACAAAAAAAAAACATGCGCGCCTTTTCCCATAATTATCATATTTTGTTTTTGCCATATTTGTTGCTGTGTGATAAATTACTTTGTTTTTTCCTCGCAAATGTGTTGAAAAACGTCGTATGAAACTCGTGAGCTCTTGCTTATTGCACACTCGGCTGAGTTACGCCCTCGCCTGCGGCTCTGGCTGCAACCCACAGCCTTGTGTGCAATGAGCAACCTAAGCTAACTTGTCTCATAATGTACTATTATCGGCTAACTTACATTGCTATCGTAATCGCTCTGATTGCGAATTGCAATACATTGCTACTTTTCTTTAGTATGTTTTTGTTATTGATAACTAGCTTCCACATGCAAATTTGTCCGCGTGAACATTCGGAAAATCTTAGGGAACCTTTAACCGGGATAAAGAGTATCCTATATTTTAATCCAGGCCATAAACTGTTTATGTGCCGAATTTCATCCGTCCCGCCGTTTTTGCGTGATTGAGTAACAAACATCCAAACTTTCACATTTATAATATTAAATAGTATTGTTAGGTATAATTTCTAGGTATCATCCTTGTTTGCCAACTAGACATGTCAACATAATTTAGTTTAAGCAGCTTTCGTTTGAAAGCTAGACAGTTGCCCCATCACTCAAGAGACGGAAGGCGGTCCATCTGTCAATACTCTGTGCATATTGGCATACAATGGTGGAGCGACAGCGTCTGTAACAAGGATGTTTGTCATGCCATATTGCCATAACGAGAAGATGCAATACTGACAATAATTTGTATACCTACCTACCTAGTCACATCCGTCGATCCGAAGAATAATTACTATATAGGTACATGTTGTTTGGTAAAGAAGCTTTACAAATTATCTTTATTGTCTCATGACATGAGTTTTACATGGTGGTAAATATTAAAAGTAGGTATCATAATGAACCCCTTACGGGCACTACATTATTCAATTAAATTAAGTGATGGTTTTTGGGGTTTATATTTTTTCGGGGTTGTATACATGGTACCATATTCGGCTTTATAAAGCAATTACCAAACATCCTGTATTAAACATGCTTTTGGCAAGTGTAATTTGCATACGTTCAAAGAAGTATCCCAACAACTTCATTGCTTTGGAATTAGGGTGTTTACAATTTGAGTATTTAAATTCCTTACGAATATGTGCAAACAGTGTATGTACCTATTAACACAATTTTGACATCTGTGGATCAGTTTCCGCCTCAAAACGCGTTTTTGTGAGGTGGAATACTCATACCACTGATCCGCCTAAGTCCGGGTCGACTGGCTAAAAACAATGAAGTTAATGTAAACTGTGATTTGACAGATGTATGCTAAACATTGCTACATTTTTAGGCACAAATAATAGTTTTGCAGCTGTCAAATTAGGGCTTCTGTGCTTTTATCTATTTGATACTGAATATATTTCAGTTTTTTTTTTATATAGGTAATTACTTTACCCTTTTTAAAGATTTCTACAGTCCAATTTTATCTGTCTTTGCATCAATAAAAAGTAAAACCACCATTTAATCGCATATTCTCTTTCAATGCAAATTACATCGACCATACTTAAAATAATTGATGTCAATCAATGAAGACAAAGGCAGAAATAATGCACATCTTTGTGGTCCTCAGAGCTTACAAACGTTAGGCAACGGCTTTTACAGATGTTTCAAGCAAAGCTTTCATTTAGCTTTCACTTTGTTTATAATGAAGGTTCAACTTGGCCCATTAATAAAGATCGCGTACGTTACCGCAAAGGAATGACAAATAGTTGCAATAAATTGTTCTACCACACCAAAAGTACTTAACTTTCTCTATGTTGATCTACGACATTGGTACGTTATTATAATTATGGTCAGCATGAATATAATCCAAAAAATAACTTAGTAGTAGACCAGGTATATTTATTAGCCATATCTTGCTATCATGCTATTATTTTCAAGGTCAATCCGGCCTTTTATGAAAATAAATATAGGTACACCCCATCAAAAAGCACCTTTATTTATTTACAGCCAGTAACAATATCAAATAATTGAAAAGCATAAAAGCTCCGATACACGCCCGATTTTACATAAATTCATGCAAGCTATCGGACACCCTTCATTCAGTTATCGCATAGAGATCGCATTCCCGACAAGCTTGACGATAAATCAAATATTTTTCAATACAGTTGCTCGAAAATGTAAGTTTACGATGACAGTCGAGCGTGCGGAAAGTTGATTTTACCGCACGCCGTGCGTTTTTGTTTACGGAGTAGTACAGCGTGCTGAAAGTTGATTTTACCGCACGCCGGCGCCGTGCGTTTTTGTTTACGAACGTTTTTTTTAATTTCTACTAGCTTCCGCCTGTGACTTTATCCGCGTGGACAGTAGAAAAATATTTCAACCAGTTTAAAATGACCTCTTTAGTGTATGAAAGCTAGTACTACGGAGAGTTCAAGCTGTTTCCCTGGTTCCACTCACCTGAATTTGATGAAACATAGTTTAGATTTTAAGTTGGACTTCAATCTACTAAATTGTGAAAAATCCATCAAAATTAGTTTAGCGCTTTTTGCGTAATTCGCGCACAAATATTTAGAATTTACAGTTTTATTATATGAATAAATTACAATTTCAGCAGTACCTATAAGTTTTCTCGCAAATGTATTGAAAAACGTAGTATGGCACACGGTTGTTAAGGTTTTTTAAAACTCCTTACCAACCTTGTATCATAAACTACTATTAAGCCAATCGCGATACAGTGTTGCCGCTACATTCGAGATGTGGTTATGTAACCTAGATTATAATCATGCTATTGTTAACATAACATTATATAAGTCAACAATAATTAACTTACGCGTAGTTATTGTTTAAAATAGCGGGAAATTAGGTATCATGTAACTTATGACAGTTTGCATTATAATTCAAGGTATATTAATTACGAAAGATGTTAGATAAAAACCAAATCTTATATTCATTGATTCTATGTTGATTTGTTGAATTAAACAAAGGGCTTACCTAACCACAAAGCTTTCCATTTTTATTATGCCTCTGACTGAACAACGAGATAATTAAATCAAATATTTCTGTTTCCAAATGATCGAATACATTATTGCTACATGAAAAAATACGGTGTGGTATGTACAATAATATAAGGAAATAAAAATACCAACTGTTTCCATAAATTCCTGCCGTTGCCAGCACTGCAGATAGCTGTGGCAATTCTCATGATAAATTATTCTAAGACGGCAAAAACTTCCTTGCTCCACCTTTTTTGCATTTTGATCATAGACAAAGTAATTGAAGCGTGTGAATTTCGTTTGGTGAGCCCTCATTGCGATTGGAGACTAATAACAAATACTGTATTGCTAGTGCTACTGGATTCAGCGCCGAACTTAACAATAGTTAATTGTAGCATGAGCAAAGAAAAGACGTAGTTGACCATCTCTCATTTTTGCACTAAGCCATTTCCATCTATTTATTATCTGTAGTATTTTAAGACAATATATTTATTCAGTTTTATTGTTTATTCTAAATCTTTAAACATTAAAAAGACATTTTGCGCCACCCAATATGACGCTGGATAAGACCGCTCTGTGTTAAATGACTAGTTCATCTTTATCGTTTTTCGACTCGTGTTACTTTGGGATAATGATGCAGTTTTATTGCAGATTGCAGAACAAGGAGTATTAAGCTAATCGTCCACTGAACATCGAACGTAATGGACAACATGGACACATCGCATCAAATAAATGAAACTCATTTAATCCGCCTACCTACCTATGCTGCGTTCCGTACGATGCGGATCAGTGGACGCACTTGAAGAACCTCCAAAATCAATTTATTTCATCTTGTAAATACCTTGGTCAAACATGACAAGCTCCACCGTAGAAAGCAATGGCACGCTCTTCACGTGCACGCACTCATCACCTTGCCCCTCCCCTGGGGGGCACAGCGAGTTGGGGCTCACGTCACTACCCTGGGTGAGCAGCGGCGACGTGGGGTACGTGAATCGATGCCCGTCCGTTTGACCCCAGCTCTCTGAAAAGAATATAATCATTTTAAATTCTAGTGAGTAGCAAAAGTTATCAGGAGAGCCGCTCGAAGCAAAATGCGATTTTTCATAGACATTACGTACAGACAATTTCAAACCAAACCGGCCCATATTCAGTACCTACTCTATAGCAGTGCAAAAACGCAACGAAACAATGAAGTAAGCATTTTGGAATATCATCCGAGCGGCGCTTCTGTTAAGACCACAGACATATATTGCATTAATAAAAATATCTGAGAAAGTGTTCTTTGTCTAATATTTTTTCAAGTGGTCAATGTTGTACAATGTACAATTGATGTCTTCAATCAGTTACGTTGGAACTTGGCTATTTATAATCAAAGCGATAAGCGTACAATGTTCGTCCCACTCGCCTTGACATTTATCTTCCATGGGTTTCAAAATTAAGCAAATCAATCAACGAACATCGTACGACTATCGTGATTCTTTTTTGTAATAGGCCCGCAGACTTAAGATTTAGTAATGGATTTATACAGTGAATCATTCATATAATTAAATTCATTAATTCATTAATAAATTCATCATAATTCACAAACTTAAAAACTTAATAACAACGACCGGGCGTAAATCTAATAATAATAATAATCGCTTTATTGCACACGACAAAAACAGAACGAAACAAAAAAGGCGGTTGGAGTGACGCAAAGGGTGCGCAAGGAAAAAAAGACAGAATAATTTTGAGATGTTTTCGTTTTATGATTGTTTCGGTTAAATTGGACAAAACTAAAGAACTTTTACTCTTGTCACTTTTTTCGTGCACATTCAGTCTTTTTTTCCTTGCGCACCCTTTGCGACACTCTGTCCAAAAAGGCAAAAGAAAACATACAAATGGCGGCCTTATTGCTAAATAGCAATCTCTTCCAGGCAACCTTGGGTGAAAGAAAATAAATAAGCAGAAGTAGGGGAATGGGTGCAAATTTAAAGGACAGGTAATGTATATAGATAGAAAGAGAATACTAAGTTTATACCTATAGGTATTATAAGTTTCGATCACAAGAAAGGAAATGATTTCTAACTTGATCGCCAAAGGATTTTAGAGTCTGAGCCTTTCTACTTCTATAAAGCTATTTCCCAATTGTAAAACATTCGGTATTGAAATAAACTTAACCGATAATAAAAAATTGAATTAATTAAAGTTAATAGAACAAGGTATCTATTTACGAAATATGTTTTAATGAATATTATATCAATTGCTTGAATCAAATCTAAAAAAAAAATGTGTCCGTTAGTTTGGGAGCTACGTTGCCAGTGCCATGCCACAGACAGACAGACACACACACGTCAAACTTATAACACGCCCCTCTTTTTGCGTCGGGGGTTAACAAAACTAGAAGAAGCAAATTCAACAACTTAAAAAATATTAAAATAAAGGGATCACCATAGGTAACTAACCTAATCTAACCCAGCCTGCCTAGCATGGCCGATTTATATCGCGTGATATAGCATTTCATCGACACTCAACTGTCAAACTCCATTGTCTTTTTGACAGTTAAACGTGATAAAACGCTATATCACGCGATATAAATCGGTCATGCTAGGCAGGCAGAATTAGTAAATGTGCTCACCAAATTTTTTATGCTGTTCAGGATTTGGTGAGCATTTACTAGTTTTGAAGAACAAATTTTTTTTTTTGACATGCTAAAGTATTAATTCTCAAAATAAAGTAGTGAACATACTTATACCTAGTCTGCGAAGACCGAAAACTGCCGCATACATTCGATTCGAGTCAATCGATACAGCCAATTACTAAAATGACAAGGGCGGATGGAAAATTGTTGTGACGTTTATTGGATACGAAACTCGTAGTAATCGAGTATTGTATGGAAAATAGCCTACTTTCCTCTTTTTGAAAATATTGAAAAGAATGAATACCTACGATAGTTGGCCGGCCGCGCGGCAGTCATTGTGTGAAATTGGATTTTTTGTAACAGTGCCAAATATACAGGATTATTTGTAAAATACCAAAGATTTTGCTAGATTAATAACAACGTAAACAATAACGTTTGTTTCACGACTTTCCGAATAACAAAATCTACTTTTTTTCATACAAAACTCGAATACCTCCTACTCGAATAAATACTTGGACGTTTGTATGGAAAGTCGATTTTTTTGTATTTTTTTCGGAAATGTCGTAAAACAAACGTTGTTGTTTATAGCATTCAAAACGAATAAGTCAATGTATAAATAAAAAGAAGTCAAACGTAGGTAATCATAAAAAGATAAGCAACATTTTAGTTTAAATTTGAACTGGTGAAACGGCGTTCTGACTTAATTAACACAGTAGAACTAAGCCAATTATTTAAGTTTCAACTAGTTGGTTTTGGTTTGCTTAACCTACATAATATAACTCTAATTAAATAAATTGTATTCATCAACAAGTAACGAGTTTTTTTGCATTCTCTTGTGAGAATGAAACACTTTTCGTTTTTTACTTTTGCATTAAATATTACAAGTTGTTAAAGTAAAAGTTAACCTAACAGACGCGGTAGAAGCTTAATAACATTTTTTTGGAAAACTTTACGAACCTAAGCGTAAAATTTTCATAAATCAGGGAAGTCCTGTCCCCCTACTCATTAAATTTTTTAGTAAAACTTAGGTAAATATAGCGTAGCGTAGCGCATGTTGAAAACTTATTTATAAATCACAGACTTTGCGTGATTACAAGCTTACGGCAGGTAATTTTATAGTCTTACCCCCTTACTAATAAAGATTTTATAGCAGATGTATAGTTACACATATACTATATCTATGAGTAACACAGTGTTTTGTCACTTTCTTTTCAATGTCAAACTCAAATAGTTTGACAGAGAGTAACCATTGTGTTCTCAATCTTTATTAGTAAGGGGGTAAGCATATTTTAAAGCTTTAATTTAATAGTAAGGGTAGCGTTCAAACGCATAGAATGTTGGCCGTTTGAGTAGGGAGGTTGGACCACCATAAAATATGACATTTAAAAAAAATGTGATGTGGTATTTTGGGCTGCTTAGATTGCTCTTACAAAAAGACGAGACCCATTATTTTTCCTTTACATTTTTTTTCAAAAAATTCATAGCATAGCTATTCTCTGTTAGAAATCCTACGCAACCCCCTAATTGAGTTTTTTGAAATAATAATATCTCCTTATTTAGCAAGCAATAAATTCTGAAAAAAATATTTTGTCAGGATGGCCAAACCTCAAAATGGTTTCGCAATTTTCATATCTTTTTTTTTATGTTGTCAATTGTTTCACTTTGTATTTTTCTTTTGTGTTATTTATTACTATGATGATCAATAAAGCATAATTTATGCATTCATTCATACATACATGATAAACTGATAAAATAGTTGCTCTATGTTTTTTCACTTTTTATAGATTTCAAATGAACCGTTACTAAACCAAGAGTTTTGATTCTATTTGTTTTCAACAGAGTTACGGTTTATCTCGAAAAACACACTGAAAGCTAAAAACTTTTCCTCTCGGAAAGTCGACTTTCTGTGTTAACAATTCAGTCTAATTCCTGCCACTTTGCCGCTCATCCTTGCCTTAGTACATAAAACTTTTTTTTGAATCGGATACGTGACAGCAGGTAGTTTTCTGACCGAAAGTGGCACTGCGGTGAATTTTATTTATTATTGTAATTCTAATACACAATTTTAATAAAACTTCTCGTGGAATTTTTAGGGCCCATAGTCTAGTAGTTACTGCTAGAAGTAGATAGCTAAACTGCTAAAAGTGGCGATACCTTCTAAAATTACTAGACTAAGAGCCCTCCAAATTCCACGAAAAGTTTTGTTAAATCCTTTTCTATTAACAACTTATTAAATAAAAACCTCTTAGGGCACCGCACTTTCGGTCAGGGATCGCCTTAAGGTAGCGTGTCTTGGAAATACCACCGATGTAACAATCAATCGGTCCTGTGCAATCATAGCTCATAGCACTTGGACGATTAATTCGTCCAAGTCATAGCATCATAGCTCACAAACGTATGGACCGATTTTGATGTATTATTATTATTATTATTTGAGTGTTAGGGGCTATGCAGCTCAAGATGAGGCTGTAGTCACTGCGACCTAAAAGATCTATTGTAACTCGCCACCTAATTATAGTAACTCTTTGAGCCCAGCGGCTTCCAGGAAGTCTAATATCTTCCTGGTTTTAAGAGTTTTTATTTCCTCTGGGTCGATAACGTGTCGTCCCAGATGGATACTACGCTTGTGTATTAGAGGTCCACAATCTCATAAGAGGTGCTTGGGCGTTTCCTGTTCCTCATTACAATATCTGCAGATGTCAGTATCACTCAATTTCATATGAAATAGGTGTCTGTTAGGTGTCTGTTTAGTTTGCAGTGTCCAGTTAAGGTTCTAACAGTCGCGCTGACGTTCGATCTACTGAGTTGTATCAGCTCATTCGTCCGTCTTTGCGAGTAGCCTTCTACCAAGGCTTTGGCGTGTCTCAGTGCTGGCTGTTTTAGCCAGAATTTCCTCGACTCGTCCAAGAGATTGACTTTAAGGAGTTGCATAGCCTGGTTTTTTGAGATCCCGCAGAAAGGTTCTGGGCCGATCTGTTGACCTTGCGCTTCAGTTCTAGCAAGCTCGTCGGCTTTTTCATTACCGATGATGCCTGAATGACCAGGGACCCATTTCAGAATAATTTTATTCTTATGTCCCAGTTCATTCAGTTTGTCTACACAGTCTTTTACCAGTTTCGATCGTATTACATTCGAGTTTATGGCGTTAAGTGCTGCTTGGCTATCTGAAAAGATATAGATGGTCTGATTTGTGTAGTTTCGTTGGCGGTTGGTTTCTGCACATTCTATAATGGCATAGACCTCTGCCTGGAATATTGTGGCGTACTTACCAAGATTAACACTAAGGTTGACTCTTGGTCTCACGCCATATATACCACAGCCTACGTCATGACCCATTTTGGAGCCGTCCGTGAACCAGACTAGGCTTCCAGCCTTACAGGAGCTTTGGTCATCAGACCACATCTCTCTGCTAGCTAGTTTCACTGAGTAATTTCTAGATTTTGATGTTCTACTGTTTTTATTTGAAACCTGACGTAGGTAATTTAATTGGTTCTTAGCTAACGTCCTTAATCAAAACCACTTTTGCTTGATTTTCGCAGTCAAAAGTGGTTTTGACTGATTATGAGTTTTGACTGTAACATATACACTTTTACACTCAAACGGTTAAGGTATCTTATCTGTGGTTAAGGGCCGTCTCAACTAATTGCAAAATTAGTGTATAGTTTCACTATCGATCAAGGCTGTTCGGACGCGTGAGCACGCATCGCCGCTTCACTTTCTTTTGCTACAGTGCACCGTGACAAAGCGGACCCAGTCGAACTTTCCAACCGATTACACGATCAATGCATGTATCTCATTGACCAGACGCTAGTAAAACAAATCACAGCCCTCCAGCATGACCACTGAAACTGAAACACGATACATATCACGTGATATAGCGTTTTATCAACACTCAACTGTCAAGACCAGGCGCTAATCCACTGCGCCATCGAGCTCCTCCTTTTCTTTTATGATTGTTTGTTTATTGTTTGTTTATTATTGATTAGTTACAATTTATTAAAACAGCTTACTAACGTAACGAGTATAGTGTTATAAAATGTCTTCAGGTGGGTGGGACTCGAAGCCACAACCCCTGATTCCCACCTGACAAGTGGATGACTAAAAGTAAGTTAATTATTTGTGAATGTAAAAAGTAGGAGATTCTGGTTCTGATAATGATGTAGCATCGCATACACGGTACAACCACTGATATATATAACGTCAAACGTGGAGCTCGGTGGCGCAGTGGTTTTTGCGCCTGGCCCAGCAATTGCGGAAGTTAAGCAACGTTCGCAAGGGTCGGTCCCATCCTCCTTACCACCCATAAGGAAGGCCTGTGCCCCAGCAGTGAGGACATCAAAAAAATTACCGATGGACATAACGTCAATAGTATTTAATTTAATCAATGTCTTAAATGTCTATACTTACCAGTCTGTTTGCTACTTTTTAATGATGGTAATCACCTCTATAATTAGAATAAAATTAGGCATGGTCCACAAAGCACCGGCCCGGCGAGCTATCGTTTCGTTACTTCTGTGTCCCATCGAGTGATCCCAGAATTAATCCCGCAGGACGGAAACTTTATTTACGGCTTGCGAGTACGACTTTCCCGATAAAGAGTTTTAGGTAATTTATTTGCCCATTAGATTAATCGTTGCCTTGGCTTGGAGGGAGATGCTTGGCCCGATTTGTACTGGCCGGTCACATGCAATTGATGGTCATTTGTTTGGGTAAAAGGGAAAATATAGAGTCCTGAGTTGTTAAAAAAAGTTGCTTTTTCAGAAACGGAGATAGTATTATGTTTTGTTATGATTTCTGAGGATTGTGACCTATTATAAAATAACGGCCACAGAAAAATGTATGTAAATCGGCACCTATCGGTAGCTGAAAGTTAGTATTTCTATCTACATTAGATTTTTTTGTGAAATTGTTCGTAACTATGATACTTTCTTACATTTTCTAACGTTCATAATAGTACATTATGAGACAAGTTAGCTTAGGTTGCTCATTGCACACAAGGCTGTGGGTTGCAGCCCGAGCCGCAGGCGAGGGCGTAACTCAGCCGAGTGTGCAATAGCAAGAGCTCACGAGTTTCATACGACGTTTTTCAACACATTTGCGAGGAATTAAAACAAACACACAGCAACAAATACGACAAAAACAAAATATGATAATTATGGGAAAAGAAAGGAAGGTTTTTTTTTGTTTTTTTCACACGCCCAACGCAAGAATATTTTGCGAACAAAGAGGTGAGTAAACATACAGCCTACTTTAAAATTATAATTTTAAGTGATAAAATGCAAATATTTTAATATTTTATAACAAAATATTGTGAATTATGAATAATTTGATAATAATAAATATTTCTTTGACTTAATTATGGACTTACACATATATATATTCCAAAAATGTATATGAATTTTCAGCAGCATAAAACCTCTTTGTTGTTACTAAAATAAAAAATGTTTTAAAAACAAAAAACCGACTTCAAAAAACCTGAAAATGAAAACAAAACAGCTTCAAAATTAAATACCTCTAAAAAGCAAGAAATAATATTCAAATCACTAGATACGCATATAATAAAACACATCTATTGAAGTCGGGTGGGGCTGAAGTTCAACTTCTTTATTTATTCTAAAAGCCCCACCCGACTTCATTAGATGTGTTTTATTACAATGATATGCGTATCTAGTGATTTGAATATTATTTCTTGCTTTTTAGAGGTATTTAATTTTGAAGCTGTTTTGTTTTCATTTTCAGGATTTTTGAAGTCGGTTTTTTGTTTTTAAAACATTTTTTATTTTTTTATTTTTAGTGTAAGTAAGTACCTTCTGTATTTGGTAGATAATTACTTTAGTTTTTTATATTTAGTTTATTTAGGTAGATAAAACATGGGAAGACCCCGAAAGGTGCGGCATGCACGCCTTTAAAAGTATCGGTCTTAATGTTTTTTTAAATTTAACTTTTTTGTGGTAAGTATGGTATATTTAGCGACGATATTATCTAAGTTACAATAGTCTTATGTCAATGGCTCATCACCTTTTACAAAATACTGGTTTTCCCGACGTAGGGGCGTTAAATCTTGAGGAGTTCTCCTGGTACTTCACTATCAGCTCCACTTCACCATATCCATTATGATGAACCACATAAATAGCCTAGCAACCATATTAAAGTAATCGTATCGCACCAGTGAGATACTTAGTACCTATTGAATAGTTCCGGTGATCATCTATGGTCTTCATCATCAGTTCCACTTCACCAAAATGGTACTTTTCGAAAGCAAATGCACGAGTTACTTAAGAAAATAGCAAAATCGCTATAGGTGTGCCTATAATATTTGAAGAGTTCCCTTGATTTCTCCAGGATCCCATCCAATTTCAAAATTTAAAAAAATGGGACCAGCTTGAAAACATACCTGATGTTATAACGTTTGAATCATTTCAATCGGTTCAGCCGTCTTCGAGTAATCGGTGTACATACAAAAAACAAAAAAAAAAAACAAAAAAAAACGGGTCGAATTGAGTACCTCCCTCCTTTTGAAGTAACAAAAATAAAAATAACTGTATTACCCGGCTACATTGGGTATGCTCTGTTTACTCGCATAGAACTTGCAGTAAGGTATTAATTTAACTTTGTAGGGTTAATTCTATTATGTACTAGTGTTTTATATATTATTGCACGCGTTTGTTATAGCTCGGTTTATGGCCCTAAAAGCAATGTATTAGGGCTCACTTTACGAGCAAGTGTGTTGAAAATCAGTTTTATAGGCAATAAGTACCTGGTCTTTCTCTAAGTGGCTAAGTAGCGAAGAAAAGGTCATTATTTAAGTAGTTAATGCTTACTCACGCCATTGCTAATAAATGTCATGTACGACACACCTTAGTGACTTTTTACGACGCTGTGTAACGGCTTGAACACTACATTACGAGTATGTTACTGTATAACCCCGAACACTTGTACTATTATGTATTCTGTGCCCGAACTTAGATACATTCTAAGATTTTCCAGCCGAACTGTCCTGTAATCATCGTTCACTTCAAACTTTTACCCACATTCACTCGGTAAATCTTAGGATTTACCTGAGTGACTCGGTAAATGTTCAAAAAGGTTTATTTGAAGGTTTTTACAATTATTTTTTACTAGTTACTAATATAGAACATGAATGAATGATAAATAAAAATAATGATGATAATAAAGAAGGACAAATGTTTTTTCTTTGTTCTGTGATAAAGAATGTATGATAATGGGGTTGGTAAACTTTTTCGAAGAGAATTGTTTAATTTTTTTTTTGATAGCACAAGTTTGAAGAATAAAGAAAATAATATTATGAGTTTTTTATTTTACCTTGCTAACTAAATATATTTTTTTATATTATTATCGCTATAAAATATTAAACATACGGCTGAACACGAAGTTCCTTTGCATTTACTGATTTAAAAAACTGATTGACAGATTTGACAGACAGTGACAAAGAGTAATCATACCTTTGTTTTTTTGATTTGAGCAACAACATAGAAAGTCTTTGGAGCAAAGGCATAACCTACGCATTCAGCCGTAATAGTGATTTATTGTATTATGCTGTAAATTAAAAATTTAAATTTTTAAATAAAAAAAATCCGCAATTTGTTATTCCTGCCTCCAAAGCCAAAAGCTACCAGAAAATATATAATTCACAACAGTTTTGGAAAGTTTACCAACCCCATTATAATTAAAATTATTCAAGGTTTTTACTGATAGGCAATTGATTTTTAACAAATGATTTTTCCTTTATCTTTAATTTTTCTTCGAAGATTTATTTCAAAAATCATGATTTACCAACCATCAATAACAGTAAAACCTAGCATGTGCCAAACTCTAATGGTAGTTATAGCTTGCAAAAATTTATCTTTTGTAATAAAATCCTTACATTTACCAATTCATATTGGCTAAAACTTAAGATTTACCACTAAACGGGTTTTACAGTATCCCATACACTTTACGAAACAGTCAACTGGTATTTAGACTTTTTTTATTGATAGCAACTTAAATCAGCAAACCAAGTTTTAATTGGTCACAAGAATTTGTTTTTATCTATTTATTGGCGCGAAGCGCGAGCGAAGCGTCTCCGTTTCAGCTTGGGCAAAAATGCTTTCGTATGTCCGGCTGTTCTCCACTACAGATCGCATTTCTCAACCGAAATTTTGTGAGCGAGTTCGATATTTTGTCGATGGATACAAGGATTTTTTGTCGATTCAGTTTCTCAATTTTTTTTAAATAGCGGAGATATTATGGGAAAAGCCATTTCTAAAAATCACTTCATAAATTAATTAATTTGTGCCTAGATACATTTTACATACATATACCGACGCCTTAGAGTGAAAACCTCGGAAATGAATTTTTGGTATTATTTTTTTATTGCTTTTTAGGAAGAAAACCTCGCAACGCATAATCCTGATCTCACCAATTTGTTCTTTCGATACTCGTCATGCCATCTATGACAATAAAAAACATAAAAGCCTTCGTACAAAAATTTTACAGCACGCAGTTTTTCTTCCTCGTGAAAAGTTTCTTCTTTTACACTTACGAGGTCTTCACTCTAAGACCGATACATATACCCAAGAATCTCACTTTTCTCTATGTCGCCAAATATTTTTGTACTCACTTACCCGGGCTTCAAACTTAAACAAACAAGAATTGCATTACACAAATAGCATAAAATTGTAGCAACTGCATACCGCGCTCTCTCATGTTTTCGTAACTACCGACGAATGTTGGAAAAATATGGTTTTACATTTCACAGTATCGTACAGAACAATTTATTTTTAGTTTTATCGTAATATCGATAATAAATTCACGTTTATTTGACAGATCATTACTTTAGCTCCTTTCTTACAGTCTTGAGCTGATGAAAGCATCTGGTAGTTTGTTTGCGGGATACCGAACCCTATAGGCACTGCAGACATACCTGGCGTATTTGGAGGTGTTAGATAAATGATGATCGAGGATTAGAGGATTTCGGCAAACAATATTTTTCTATTGCGATTTTCTATTTCATTCCGAAGAGATATTAGAGACCCATTTACAAATATTGCAAAAAAAAAACTTTACATTTTCATAGTGTTTAAAAAGCCGCTCTAAAACTATACTTATAGTATAAAGATTTCTTGCTGGATAAATTATACCCACATAAGTTAAAATGACAAAATGATAAGTAGGCAATCTTAACAAATTCATATAATTAGTTACCTATATAAAATGGTGTTTTTCGATGCAAAAATGATCGATGTTAGTGAGGCATTAACTTTATTATCAACTTTCTCATCTCTTCTTTAGTGGTTTTATTGCATCTAGACACCCACGTGTACAATTTTATTACTAAGGCTTTCAAAATGTATGGCTTCACAAAAGGCGAGGCCAGTTCACGATCTGATGACAATGTTTTTTTTATGCAAAAAGGATAGCTTTTTTAGCGATCTAACACAATAACCGAGTACATTTTTAATAAATGATCCAGTATTTCAGAAATCAATAAAAATGTACATGTAATGTAAATTCGTCAAATTTCTGGCGAAGCGTCAATTAAAGCTATGCAATATTCAACCTTATTCTAAAGACAAAATGAAAGAGTAAATTTCGTAAACTGCCTCGCCTTTTAATCCGCCCACAACTAGAATACGCGCAGTGTCTGTATGGAACCCCCTTTACAATAAATATATATCCACATATTGTGTATTTTCCGGGCGTTGGCGGGTTATTGTTATAATTAATCAAAGTTATTCTGTGTCGATCCCTGGCGTACGATAGATTGTTATCTAGGTAAATATAATCGCTTAATGCAGGAGTAGATTACTAACTATTTACTAAGATATATTCAAGTTTGTAAATATCGTTACTTATGGCTGTTACAGCTGATAAGTTTCTTGCGCCCGTTCTTCTTGTCAGCTAAAAAAGTCTGGAACGGGTGGTAGGAAAATATAGACGATTCAAAAGTACTTAATAATTAAGTTTATTTGAATAAAGCTTATTTCACTTTCACTTTCACTTTTACTAACATCATAAACAACAAAGTTTGTTCTACGACTTTCCGAAAAAGACAAAAAAAACGAATTTTCATAAAAAACTCGATCAGCTGTTCACAATTAATCTACTCCTGCGAGGTTGATGGTGTTATACAAATAACCCTGTGTATTGCCTACGATACATCCACATAATTAATTTTAAATAAGTAAATTAAATAATATCAGTTAATTTTAAGGTTAAGTTAATAAGCCTACACTATCGCATTAAGTTAAGAGAATGTAATGATAGTTGTAAGTTGGAAAATAAATATAAAAAAAATTGTAACCCGTGAGAATTTCAGGAATAGCAAGTAGCTATAAGTATAATGTTTTGCTCCAAGGTTTAATCGATCTTTCTCCCAAAGTTCATCAAAGTAGTTGCATAACTTTTCAGGTTCAGTAATTTGAATTTGACCTATCAAAGTTCATAAATTTTGGTTATAGGTAAGCGTGAAAACTTACCTACCTAATTAGGTAACATACAGAGTTACTTCCGCATTTGATTTTGTGGATGTAGGTATCGCTAATTAAGACAGCTCGCCGAAACAGGCGGCGGCGGCGGCGGCGCGGCGGCCCTTTCCAAAACGAACCGACCACACAACCAAACTTTCACGACTTTTATCGTACCAAGATAATAATAATAATAGTTTAAAGTGCCATAAATTGTCTACCGGCTTACGCACTCTTTTGGACATGACTATTTATTAAAAACATTGGTTTCGGAATATTAAAATTAACAACTTGTTAGGACGTATAACTTTGATTAATATCTATAATCTCATTAATTGCTCAGCAGTCGCTTAGATGAGTTTAATTATAAGAAATTACTGTGTTTAGTCGTATTTTAATTAACATAACTTTGTTATTTGAACTTAAAATAATAATTGGAAATACAATTTTACGGCCGAATCATGTACGCTTTCCATACTCCTAATTTTCTGAATGCTAAATTAATTAATAAAACTTTACGTGGAATTTCTAGGGCCCATGGTCTCGTATTTTTAGAAGGTATCACTATATTCCCTCGAAGTCATTCGTAGAAGTAGATAGCAAAAGTGTCAAAAACGGCCACTTTTAGTTTTGCTATCTATTTCTAACAGGGTGACTACGAGGGAATGTCATGATGATGATGATTCTGTGCTATGGACCCTAAAATTCTACGTAGTTTTATTAAAATTGTGTACTAGAATTACAATAATACTTATTAAATTCACCGCGGCACCACTTTCGGTCATACAAAATTCATTACCGCTGCTCTAATTTTTTTTCTTTAGAGGCTCAGTTTGTTTAAAAAGTGTAACAACATTTTTATAAATTAATATCGCCATACAATGTCGAATTAGATACGACCGAATTAGCACTTCGCTTCGCAACTGACACAGCGTTGGTCAACCTGCGGCCGCTCGAGCGACCATCGGTCACGTCGATCGACCCACATCCAGCTAAGACATACACTCAGGGTTGCATAACATTATAACCAGTCATAAGGCAGAACGTTAGCATCGCCGTAAAAAAACAATATTTCACTGAGTGAGTAGGTACCAAGTGAAGATTTGATTTATTTTTCACAGAACCAGGGGAAAATAATTAGATGTATTAAACAAAATCGACCCACAAGTAAACTCAAGGTTGCATGGCATGCCATCTTATCGTAAAGTCGTAAACAACAAAATTTCAATAGGACAGGTCAAAGGTAGTATTTGTTGAATTTGCGATCAAGCGAATCAGCGATCAATAAATATGTAGTTGGCACATTTGAAACTAACAAAATGAGTTACATTACTTGAATAAATAAATTATATTATTATTATTATTTGATTGATCGCTATGTAATTAACTTTTAATAATATATTATAGTCATTAACGCTTATGTCGCTTATTAATTCTATTCACCAAACAACCACGTTGACTGGTAGAATATCTTCGCCATGACGTCATAGTCAATTGGGAGAAGATAAATGTGTGATTATAATAAAAAAATATTAGAAATAACCAGTTCTCTACTGAAAATACGAGTACTTTTGAGAGGTTTTGACGATGAGTACTTTTGCGAGATTGTTGATGACCGCCCGCCGGCGAGTGCTCGTGGGTCGTGGCGTGGCTTTATGTCACAATAATAATAAACTAGGTACTTGATGTTGTCTGTGCACTTTCATGGACTAACCACTAGAACACATTGATATATCAAAACAAAGTTTAGATGCGTTATGCGCCAACATCATGCAATTTAAAACAGCGACAGGTACTGCAGATACACACATTGACATATTACATCAATAGTGGGACACAAATGAACGCCACCATACGGAATCCCTGTCGTTAGAAAGAGATAAACAGACATCATAAGTTTCGTCTGACACGCTGCATGCTCATTGGCGCGTCTCGCTCTTTGTAAAAAAATGGCCGATTAGTGTAATACAAAATACGAAAATACATTTTACGGTAAAATACAGTACTTACGTGTGAAATAAAACATTTTTCCGATCTCTGACTGTTGCTGTATAATTTGCACATCGTTTATAGACGCAGGAAGGCATTTTTGATCAGAATGTCACGGTTTTTTAGTGTCTGTCTGACGAGAGTGACGTGTGTTTACGTGTCACGAGCCTGTGCCTGACTAATTGAAAGTCGGGCAATTACCTTACTTTCGTCTTGCCATTGTGGAGTGCGGGTAACGCATCTAAACTTTGTTTTGATATATCAATGCTAGAACATCATTTCTCAATCTAACTTGAGAAAGAGTTACGTTACAAGAACTGAAAGAAAGATGAATCTTTAAAGCAAAGTTAATTTTTATGATAATGAATTGTATACAAGAAATGTGATCTAGTAATACTAAAGGAATTATTAAAATTACCACCAAATTACTTATTTACAAGTACGGGCTACTATACAAAAATCTTTACAAATTAATTCTAAGAAAAGACAATAATTATTAATTTACTTTGGCTTTGGATTCTTCGACTGCCAATGAATAACTACGTAAAATTTAGGCCAGTTTACATACCCATCAGATAAATATCTTGCTTAGTCACTATATTTGTTGACTGCAGTACATAATTCCTCGCATTTTATCGTCTACACAATTAAAGCAATTTTCATTAACTTATTCCCCACTGCATGATCTTAATTATACGAGTTACCTACTATTTAACTAAATCACGAAACCTTTCAAAAACCGGTTGATACGAATAACCCGCTCTGATATAGAATTTCACTCTCGTTTAACTCGCCATATTATAAAACCTGCTCTACCATCATTAGCGTAGGCTTATCATTAATTAAAACAACCACGTAGGTCTTATATAATAAAATGAAACAAAATTGAACACGAAATAACCTATCTACTAAATTAATTCTAATTTAAAATTGTCTACACTGCAACGGAAAACAAAGAAGAGAGCTGCTCTACTTTACAAATCCATTCCGAAACATTTCTTAAAATAATAGTATAATTAAGTATTACTGAACTCACCCACTCGTTTCGCCGATGTTCGTCTGGTGGAATAATTGAAAGGCACGTAGATCAAGTTATCAAGTTTCCCAGCTAACTCTTTCGGTAGTTGTTCCGCTGCGTGCAATTCATACAAACACAACAAGTTATTAGACACACACTGTTCACTATTCACTGTCGAAAACTCGCGGTCAACCACAGTAGTGTCGTCATCGTCCTTATGCAACACTTTTGAGTCCATACTCTCATACACGAGCTCAGCGGCTCCTTCTAAATCACTTTGACAAGACTTATTAGCAACCACTCTCATTGAATATGCACCAGGTGCTCTTTTAGCTTCCAAAACGAAGTCCATACGCTCACCCCTGCTAAACTCGACAGATTTTACCACTTCCGGTTGTATTCTGTGTCCATCTAAAGCGACCAGTTTTATATCATGTTGATCGACCGAGAATTTCACCGAACAACTTTTAGATCCGCCGCCGTATGCCAACCGGAAACGGTATCTTTTTCCGTACTGAACCTTAAATTTAGACAGTGGAGCGTCCGGAGACTCTATTGTTTTTCCTTTTCCATTTATGAGAAGAGACTCTGCATTGGGCACATTGGAAACCATGCCAGCTAAAGGTCCCATGGAGTGGCCCCATTCGGCTATGAAAATGGTATTCTCTGTGGAGTCCACGTCGTATAGTTTACGTAGTGGGTCGAGTCGTGGAGACTGTCTTACAACTAGGGCTCCGGCGAGTCCATCAGCAGCGTCTGCAGCGGAGTGTGCATGGTACATGTGGGTACCGACAGCGGATGCACGAAACTTATACTGGAATGTGGTGTAGGCCGGTTGGGGGCATTGAGTGAGCATAGGAGCTCCGTCCATGAAGGGTGTTTCACGCTGCGGCTGCCCTCGCCAGTGGATGGACAGTGCGTGCGCCGGCGCTCGGTGCACCACGTCCACGACAAGGATGTCGTTCTCGCAGACGTGCAGCGCAGGCGCAGGCAGCGCGCGGTTGGCGGCGAGCACACCGCGCTCGCGACCGTCCGCAGATATGCACATCGCAGGACACTCGCCGCCATTTTTTTCCGTACAGCTGCCGCAAGATCTAGAAAGTAAACAAATAATTAAATTAATATAATTAAGTAATTCAAATTATTCAGCATCGTATTCGAGCATAAGTAGTTTTAATGTAAGTAAATGCTAAATGTACATTTCACTTTCATTTCATTCTAAATCTTTACTCACTTGCTAAGTGTTTTGTAAACTTCTATGACTAGTTTTACTCTGCAAATCATAGGCCAATCTAATTCATGACATTCTCGATCGCAATTCTCGAAGTATTCCTCTGAAAAAAGATATAAATTCACATTTCAATGCAGTATTCAATTAATTTCATAAACTTTAGTGTAGAGTCCGGGAATAACTGATTACGATAACTATGAACATAAAAACAATACTTCTTAATAAGGGTAGTGTATTTAAGGTTCAAGATTGAGGTCAAACTATTTAAAACTAATTCAAATCAACCTCAATTTAGTAGATAGCTATAACAAAGTAATCAAGAAGTTAAGAAAATCACCATTTAATGGGCATCATACCACTAAGGTCCAAAAATAGGACAGTACTTTGCATATTTACAGAAACTAAGTTTATTATGTATTCTGTTACCTGGCATTGGAGTATAACGAACGACGACGATAACACCGATAAATATCACCAACAACACGAATATCCTTTGCAAGGACATCACCATATAATTTGGTTTCTCCACTTCCACCACCTCCTCCACTATCTTTTCCGACTCCATGGTAGTGAATTCGTTTGACTTTTGAAAAAACTTCAGAAAAAAAATATGTTGTTTCAAAAGTTACATTTTGTTTCGTAGGATAGTATGGCAAACGTTGATAGCGCGACTTGAGCGCGACTAAGCGAGTCGACCAATACTTGGCGACTGGTGGTGGTGACCGCGCTGTCCCCACGTTCGGTTGATGCAACACTGCACCATCAGGCCATGCCTTTCGGATCCAAACTGGATAATTCGGAAGCAAATTGCCGCACACGAGCCCTCTCTCTCGCAGCCTTCAGTTATGTAACATTATGCAACAGCTTAGCTCCGCACGCCTATTTACAGCAAGTTACGTAGATGGACCAGATACCTACATAAATGCTGCATTATTCCCATCAAAAATTACTAACAAGGTATCGATATTATTATGTATACCCTTTGTATACCCTTTGTTTAATCAAATCAAAATATATTTATTGCATTCAAATAAGGATCTTAAAATTATTTTAGTGCTTACACATGAGCCCTGAAAGGACATAACAATAATGATGAGTACCTAAGTACTTAAATAAAATTAAATTTAGACTTATTCACTACCTACTTTATTGCATAGGCTTATAAAATTCGTTAAGATTATAATAACATTTATCAATTAAATAATTATTTAGACATTTAACAAAACTGTTATAGTTCTCGATTTCCCTAATATATTTTGGTAGACTATTGTACAGTTTTATTGCCATAGAGTAAGGCCCTGAACCAACTAATGTCATACTAGATTTAGGCAAAACAAATTTATTTCTTTTCCTTAAGCTCATTGCTCCAGTGTAATTATTATCACTGTTTATAAACATTTTTAGGTTATTTCTCACTAATTTACATGTTTCTAGTATGTACAAAGATGTTACTGTTAAAATTTTAAATTCATTAAAAATTGCTTGCAGCTTGTCATTTGATCTATATTGGCCAGTATTCTTATGCATTTTTTTTGTAAGGTGAATAACTTAGGAGTATCTGTGCTATTGCCCCACAGTGGTATGCCATATCGTAACCACGATTACCATTACCATTTAGTTATCATGTTCAAAATTCGTTCATCGGAAATAGTGGTTCAAAGAGCGTCACCATGCGTCACCCTGACCCTTCCTTCACCCACCACACCACACACCACCCGCAATGTGCTTATCGCACTGAACTTTTTGCTTTTTCATATTTACCTACAACAATTTTACAAGCAAATCAAACAAAATGTTAAAATGTTGTCCTTAAAATTTGGAGAGTGAATGAAAATGCAAGCTGTATGTATTTCTAATCAAGCAACATTTTGTTTGATTTGCTTGTAAAATGGTTGTAGGTAAATGTTTAGTCCATCAAACATTTGTCGAAATACGCCACAAAAGTTTTGTCATCCCTTAAACTGATACGTGATATCTTTGATTTATAGGAAAGTCATTTTTATAACGTATTTGATCTTATGTTTCATAAAGTTTGTTCATTTTCATGGACTGAAAAATCAAATCAAGAAAAAATAATTACAACCAAATAGGTAACTAAAATGCAAAAAAATATAAAAACTAGTATTAGCCATCTTTAAACCAGATAATGTGGACCCCTCTGATAATGTTAAATCTCCGATAAAGTACAGTCAGCAGAATATCAAGCTATACAAAACTGTCAAAAATCTACAGTGAATTTTGAATCTTAAAAATTATTGAAGAAATTTGACAGGTCAAAGACGTCCAGCTTTCTCTGTGGACGCCCAGCGTGTCGTCTACCGTACCACAGTAGGTACCTTTTGCAACAGCCATCAAAAATAACGCGCGTAAAAACAAGCGATAGGGTAATTTTTAACCGACTTCCAAAAAAGGAGGAGGTTCTATGTTCGTCTGTATATTTGTTTTTTTTTTGTGTATGTCCACCGATTACTCGAAGACGGCTAGACCGATTGAAATGATTCAAACGCTATTACATTAGGTTAACTCCCAAGTTGGTCCCATTTTTTAAAATTTGGAAATCGGTTCAGTACTTTTCAAGTAATCTTGAAAAAAGCACGAAAATAGTATGATTTGTGTGAATTACCTCGATGATAATGGGCGTATTACTTCTTTGTTTATGAACTGAATAAGATAATTATTGTTTTGTTGGAAGAGGGATACCGACTTAAAAAAGGAGGTTCTCAGTTTGACCCGTATTTAAGTATGTTTCTCCGCGATTATCTTACGATTGGCTGAGCCGATTTTTCTACATATATAATATACCTTACCTACAAGGTACCTACACTAAAAATAAAAAATAAAAAAATTGTTTAAAAAAAACAAAAAACCGACTTCAAAAACCTACCTCTAAAAAGCAAGAAATAATATTCGTAATAATAAAAATACGTCTATTGAAGTCGGGTGGGGCGTTTAGAATTAAAAAAAAGGAATTTGTACTCCAGCCCCAGCCCCACCCGACTTCAATAGACGTATTTTTATTATTACGAATATTATTTCTTGCTTTTTAGAGGTAGGTTTTTTGAAGTCGGTTTTTTGTTTTTTTTTTAAACAATTTTTGTATGGGAAAATTGTACAGCGCCATCTACCTACCCCGGAAGAACGAAATGTATTTTTTCATTGGCACTCTATGAAGTACTTTTACGCGCGTTTATTTTCTCGATAGATGTTCGTGCTAAGGATACAGAAACCGGTGGGGGTAAGCTTTTTGATTAATTTATCTTGTTCTTATTGAGTTTTAATATTTTTTTCATCCCATCTATTCGAAAAGGACGACTTGTTTCGCTTTTATGTGCACCCAAAGGTGGTATTTTCTATATGAAACTTTTAGCGGGCAGTAATGAGTTTTTAATCCTCTTTATAAATAAGTGCGCCGCAAAGATTTTTTACGCGCACTTATTGAATTTGGAACATCATAGTGTTCAGCGCCAATGAAATCGAACGCAAATATTGTTTTGGCCACACAAACCAATAGTTCGGTCTTATTCTTATTTAAAAAAAAGTTAAAAAATTATTTCTTAGTTTTTATTTTCTCTTTTTTTCCTTAAAAAAAACCAAGATTTTTCAATTTTTCAATATGGGTATCAAATAAAAGGTCTTGATGATGTGCACATTCCAAAATTACATATTTTTTTCAGTACTTAAACGATTTTTTTTTTTTTTCAATTTTACAATATGGGTATCAAATGAAAGGCCCCGATGAGCACATGCCAAAATTACATTAATTTTTCAGTAAAAAAGAAGATCTTTTTTTTAATTTTGTAAAATGGGTATCAAATAAAAGGCCTTGATGAGCACATTCCAAAATTACATTAATTTTTCAGTTAAAAAGAAGAAAAAAACTTTTTTTTTCAATTTTGTAATATGGGTATCAAATGAAAGGCCAAAAGTAGAGTGTATCACTCGGCCGCAAAATATATTTTTGGCTCGGGCTACGTACTTTTGAATCCCTCGCTACGTTCAGGGGGCTTACCATCAGCAAATAAGAAACCGTTCAGTTCAAAAGCAGGCCTTAAACAGGACTTCTTAAGCCCTGCTTTCATACTAACCGTTTAGGTCATAGTACGAAAAAGTAAAGCAGGTCAATATAAGCCCTGCTATAAGAGCTCATAGTAAGGCCCCAGGATTCTACTAAAGAATCCCTCACTTAGCTCTGGATTCAAATAAGCGCCCTCGCCGTAAAAATATTATTTTGCACCCTTATGGTACAATCTACTATTAGAACGCCCGTCGCAAGCGTAGCATCTCAGTCCCGTCTGTAGAGTTTCATTCACGACTGTCGGAAAACTACGCGAATGCATTCGATTCGAATCCCTATCCTGCGATATTACAAAAATATAGCTATTCACAAATACATTCGACTGGCATTCTATTCACTTTCCGACGGGAAAGCGCAATGCATTTACAAAGTTTGGTAGCTTAAGGCAGAAAAATAACGATACAAAAAAATAACGTTAAAAATACCGTTAAAACATTTTATCGGTAAATTTATAGCTTTTTTGCCTAATTATGCGTAAAATGAAACTCATTCTGCTAAAAACAAATTTCGTAATAGGAAACAGACTATAACCATAGATAGACGCAAATAGAGATCAGCAAATAAGAAACCGTTCAGTTCAAAGCAGGGCTTAAACAGGACTGCTTAAGGCCTGCTTTCATACACTAACCGTTGAGGTTATAGGTGCTACCAGGCGTATGATTAATAAAACCTCTGATAGCACTATTATAAACAGTTTATTATTTTAGAATTCACATGTTCGAGACACTCTTTCTCTCAAGTAAAGTAAACATGACAATCGCCATTTTTTTCTTCTCTCTTGCCGGAGGCAGTGTTGCCAACCGGTCGTTGGAATTGCGCACGAGTGTCGCGCGGCAAATTTAAACTAGTGAGGCTTGTACGCCACAAGGTCATAGTACGAAAAAGTAAAGCAGTTCAATATAAGCCCTGCTTAAGAGCTCATAGTAAGACCCCAGCTGAGTCTCGGACTCAAGCTTTGTTTTGGGATTTGGACATTTTGCTTTATATGTGTTCATAAAATGTATAATATCTTCGACTATTACTTCCATGGTATGCGGAAAGCATTTTCAATAAATTTTGAATTTTCATTTAAATGCACCTGCGGTAAACAAAACATACAAGTGTCACTTTTGACAGAACGCTCACAGTGATTATCAATTTATTTATCTTACTCTATGGTGATTATGCTTCGGAGCATAGCCTTCTATAATTCCAAGCCATGAAGAGAGCAGCGGGTCTACCGGTTAAAAATAATGAAGTTAATGTTAACTGTAATTTGACAGATGGATATGATACATTGCTTCTTTTCTTTGGTAATTTTTTATTTGTGCCAAAACGAAGTAGCAATGTATCACATACATCTGTCAAATTACAGTTAACATTAACTTCATTGTTTTTAGCCGGTAGACCCGCAGAACGGCAACATTGCATGTGGTCTAGGGTTGCCAACCGTACTATAATTATATAGTATTGTACTATATACTGTGTACTATATACTGTTGAAGTGAAAGCGGCTTGCTTCCATCACAAAATGCAGTTTCCTTTTCATAATTACTATGACTATATCGCGCTCACGGTGATTCGGTACGTAAATCAGCGCGATGACATCGCTGCCAATGCGACTCGGAATGCACCCCAAGTTGTCTCTGTAATTAACTGTCAAATGTCTGTCACTTTGACTCAGTGTTGCCAACTTAACGGATTTCACCTTAGATTTAACGAATTAGGGTCAGACACTAACTGGATATTTTTACGGGAATAGTTCTGACTAAAATTATAATATAATTTTAGTCATTTAAACCTTAATTAAAAAAAAAATTAAATAAATTAAAAAAGGCCTAATTATATTATATTATTATTTAGTCAGAAATAAAATAAACATTTAATGTTTTTTGACATATTTGTGTGTCAGGGGGGCCTCACTATGAGCTCTTATAGCAGGGTTTATATTGAACTTCCTTACTTTTTCGTACTATGACCTTAACGGTTAGTATGAAAGCAACCCTTTTTAAGGCCTGCTTTTGAACTAAACGGTTTCTTATTTGCTGATGGTAAGCTCCCAGGACATTTTCAGCGTATTGAATGAGGTAAAATCAAAATAAAAGGAAAATAAATGCAGAAAATGTGGTGGACAGAACAGAACACCATTTAAAAATACATTTTAGTCTGAAATAAATGGCAAGGCAAACTACTCGTATGATTTATCCGCTGAAATAATCGGTATTTATTTGACAGATTTCATTAACGGAAAGGTATTTCAGTTTGACGGATTTTTGACGATAAAGAGCAACTTGCTTAGCGGAATTTAAAATCTCTTGTTGGCAACACTTTTTTGTCTAGTTTGACTTTGACATTTTTTTTCAACCTTTTTTTTCTGATGTCAATGTCAAATCAAAATTCCTCAAAAATAAACTGCAAAACCGAACCGCTCCAAGTTACGAAAAGGAAAAATACCAAATAAATATCAGTCTATTTAGATTCAAAACTTAGAAATATTTGTTAGCATAGCAGCAATCATAGAGTACATTATTTGGCAGCAATGGAAATCACCAAACACAATTTTGTGGAACAAATAGAAAATCTAACCAAAGATCTAAAACGATCATGCTTTATTGGTTTTGATGCAGAATTTACTGCAATTTTAAGCGGAGAAAATTTTCAGCATAGGTAATTATAATCTTACTTTATTCACCACTCTAAATAATTTAAACAAATCAATTTTAAATCAAAAATAATAGGTATGTTGAAGATTTATAAGTGTTGTCCTATTCTTCTTAAATACTTACTTATATTATTATCATATCACCCTTACATTGTAGATACTCCAAGGGTCCGTATCTGTACCAAGCGCTTTGCCAATACATTTCATGCAAACTGCTAAAGAATGGAATGCGCTGCCTGCTCATGTGTTCCCCGATAGTTACAACCTCGGTCTCTTCATGGAAAGAGTGAATAAGCATTTCCTTGGACAAACATGCTACACCTTAGGCCACATCCTGTTTACTAAGCAAGATGGTGGTCAAACGCCTGCCCAGTTAGTAATAAAAACTTCAAGGCCCAGAAATTGAGACACAATAGATTTTCTACTGTTGTCTGGCCGCACCTGCCGTGCGGGCATTGATAAATTAATAATACAAAAGTAAAATAACATGATTATCCTCTTTCTATTCCAGTTTGTTTGATACTAACGAAGACCGTTATAACAAAATAAAGAATGAAGTGGGCAAAATGCTGATGACTCAAATCGGTCTTACAATGTTCCAGTACGACAGAGATATCGACACTTATGTGGCAGTTGGCTACACATTCCACCTCTGTCCTCAGGTTTTTGGGGATGTTGACCAGTCTTTTATATTCCAAGCGTCTACTCTCAAGTTTCTTTGTAAGCATAATTTTGATTATAACAAGGTAAGTTTTTCTGTATTTTTTAATTTATTTAAAGCTTTTATTCGGAGTTTACAGCTTTACATTATAAAAATCATTTTAATAACATCTAAGTATTTTGGTTGGCGTTGGGCTCCTCTGTGTGCCCTCTGGCAAAGGCCTCCTCCAAACTCTTTCACTTCTCCCTCTCTCTAGCCATTCCCATCCAGTTTCTCCCTGCCATCTTTACCAAATCATCCATTGGCTTCCCTTCCCATCTCTAGGGTACCATTTGGTTACCACCTTACTCCATCTTTCATCACCCCTTTTTGTGTAGCCAGCCCATTTCCATTTAAGGGTTCTCAGTTTTACAACAACTTCTAAACTAAACTAAAGCATTACTATCTACCTAAATAAGTGTATAGCAAATTGCCGCAACCCAGATAAACCCTGCGAGGTTTTCGTGGTGCGGTCCATATTTGTTAAACTGTATATTGATGTGTAAAAAAGAATTGAAAAAAAAATTCCTGTACTTTGGTAGCTTTTCTTATATTGGTGTGTCTGTTTTTATCTATTTTGCTGTTGCCTATAGCATGCTTCGTTCCATGGCCCAAAATTTGTGTAATTACCTAATAATAAACATCTTATCATGTTAATATAAGACACATTTGTTGATAACTTTTTTATCTAATCACCTATTCTGTTCTCTAAATTTTCAGTTCACATATGAAGGCATTCCGTACCTCAGCAAAGCAGAAGAAGCTCAAATTCGAGAGCAATTAAAAGAAAATACACTTTTTCACAATCTCACCCGCACACTGGAGATGGCGGAAGAAAAACAGCTACAGGCTTACTGCTCTGAAGTGTCTAAGTATGCCGTTATTGTTAAGCATTTGTGTTAGTTATATGCTTAGAACAATAACGCCTAGAACCTGAGTCCTTGTATGTAAAGTGAGGCAACTAAAACTGACCTAGGGCCGTACCGGCTAACGTATCGAACTTTGAAAAGTCTACCGAGTTTCAAATTAAAACAGATAAATCGAGCCCCAATTGGGCCAAAATGGTGAACCCCAATTCATGATGTCACACGAACATCAATATCTTCTAAATAACTACTCGAGACGTGTTTTGTAGCTTGAAGCCGATCGTTTTATCTCTTCCTTTACTGTAGTGATAGTAGTAGGTAGGTAACACATGAAGGAAAAAAATCTGAAAACTACGCTCAGTTTTATTTGCCTCCCTTTTGACAGTGTGCTTTGTAGGGAACTATCATTCTAGGTTTGTATGTAACATATTTTAGTATATGTGTAAAAGACAACTAACTTTACTGGATGACATATTATCTATGCTTTTCTCCTGATTCTATAGCTTTTATTGCTGACAATGTTTATATTATAATGTATGTTCTTTTACTATAGTTTTTGAGTTGTTTATAATATTACCTTACAGATGGCTGACGACTAGTGAAGAAGGTACAATGTATATAGATGTAAAGTGTCCCGTGCTAAGATATGTTCTCCACAATGAAGTTCGATTGAGATTCCCTGCTGTACTGACCACCGATAGCTTAGGTAATAGTAATAAGGTAATTTGCTAGCTCAGAAGGCTTGTTTGTAGTGTTTGTTAATACACCTAATAGTCACAGATGTAAAGTATGTTAATTGTATTATTAAAAACTTTTATTGTAAAAAGTTTTTTAGTAAGTACCTGTTAGTACCTACTATGTATCTTAGTGATAAAATACAAATATGTTTTAACAGAAAATCAGAAATAGTTCATGTGTAAAATGGATGCAGCCATGTATTGATATTGCCCTTATGTAAATAATCATTTGCTAATTTTGTCAATACTTGTGATTGTAATAAAACTTTCCATTATTGCCTCTATAGTAGGTAACTGAAACATTAATAAAGACGATTAACTGATAACCTTAATATTATCTTTTCTGTTTTTCAGGTTCTCATATACAGAGATAAGTATGTGGAAGGAGCAAACAGCGCACCAAGAACTATCTTAGAGGAGAACTTAATGAATTATCTGTTAGGTTTCTCACAGATTATCAAGTTGCTAGAAGAATATAAGAAACCAATAGTTGGGCATAATATATTTTTAGATACTATTTTACTGCACAACCAGTTTATAGGACCTCTGCCTTCAAAATATTCAACATTCAAAAAGAATATCAATCAGATGTTTCCCACTATTTATGACACTAAATATATTTCTCATGAAATGTCTAAGAAACTGTCTTTTGATGAAGTATGGAAATCAAATGCACTACAAGAGTAAGAAATATTTATTAAATTATGTCATTTTAGTCTGTTACAATAATTATGGTCATACTAATTCAAACTTACTTTTTGCAGCTTGTATGAATTTTTCGCTGAAGGAAAATGTAAGAAGTTGGAGCAAGGTGTTAATCCTATCAGATTGAGTACTCCATTTGATGTGAAACAATCATACCACGAAGCTGGATGGGACTCATTTTGCTCAGGTAAATAGTGTATGAATTAGTTTTTAATACTTCATTGCTCTACATTATCTAGATCTTGGGTTAATTTGTGTAATGTGTATCGTAACAGAACAGCACAGATCACTGCACTGAAACTCAATTATGTTTGATGTGATACCAGGGGAGTCTCACTTCGCGCTTAAACTTTTATATTAGCCTACTGCTCGCGGCTGACTCAGTTGAGCCAGAGCATGAGGGATGTCATGTGTCGGTTGAGACAAGAGCTAGGCGGCAGAAAGAGAAGCGCTTCGAAGGCGCTTATAATAATAGGCACGCAGCGCTGTGCAATTTGAAATTGTATTTTATTGCCGTGTAGCGAGAGTAGCTTATTATTTGACTGTCCTCGCACGGATGGGCTTTTGTAGGTTTAGTATCTATATTTATAAAATCGTAAACTGAATGACTGACTGACTGACTGACTGACTGACTGACTGACTGATCTATCAACGCACAGCCCAAACCGCTGGGTCTAGAGACTCCAAATTTGGCACGTAGGTTCCTTATGAGGTCTAGGGGTGCACTAAGAAAAGGTTTTTCAAAATTCACCCCCTAAGGGGGTAAAAAAGGGGATCAAAGTTTGTATGAAAGTCCCTCAGTTTTGAAGCTAGGATCTTCAAATTTTGTGTTTAGACTGATTATTGAAAATAAATAAATACGGGTCTCAGCGTTTTTCAAAATTCTACCCCCGAAGGGGTCAAAAGGGGGATGAAGTTGTGTATTGAAGAAAATACTTTATTTTCGAAGTAAATATCGCTAAATTTATAATTTAGGCTTATGGATAGACATCTAACGCAACGTATATTGTTATTGTTAGTATTTGAACCCCTATTGGGATGAAATGGGGGTGAAAAGGGGTAAAAAACCCCAAAAATAGATATGGATGTCGTTATTGGGGTTTTCGGGGATGACGATTGCAAAAATGACATTTATTTTGAAGTCCAACACGGTGGACATGATTTGACCCCTAAAGGGGTGAAAATGGGGTTCAAATTTTGTATGAAAAAATAATATAAAATAGACATTACAACTTTAAAGTTCGTTGGAGCACATCTAAAAATAAATAGGCAAAGATATATTTTGTAATTTTGAAAATCAACCACTTAGGGGTAAATAGGGTGAGTAAACATAAAAATCGATATGGATGTCGTTCTTGAGGTTTTATGGGATGGTGATTGCGAAAATGAGATTTATTTTGAAGTCCAACACGGTGGACATGATTTAACCCCTAAAGGGGTGAAAATGGGGTTTAAATTTTGTATGGAAAAATATTATAAAATAGACATTACAACTTTAAAATTCGTAGGAGCATGTCTAAAAATAAATAGGCAAACACATATTTGACTGGTGGTTGTGAAAATGACATTTATTTTGAAGTCCAACACGGTGGCCATGATTGGACCTGGTCATGCACATTCAGGGGACGGGGACGGGGACGGGGACGGGGACGGGGACGGGGACGGGGACGGGGACGGGGACGGGGACGGGGACGGGGACGGGGACGGGGACGGGGACGGGGACGGGGACGGGGACGGGGACGGGGACGGGGACGGGGACGGGGACGGGGACGGGAACGGGAACGGGAACGGGAACGGGAACGGGACCGGGAACCGGAACGGGAACGGGAACGGGACCGGGAACCGGAACGGGAACGGGGAGCCTTGTGCGAGGTCCGCCACACGCGGCAGATGTCTCAAGCAGCGCGCCTAATTGCGTAAAAATGGCTGGTCGGATCCTGGTTGAAGGTTCCCTAAGGATTTTCTCTAATATCCACGCGGACGAAGTCGCGGGCAGAAGCTAGTTATTATATATTCTGTGATGATACTATAAAGATAAATATCATAAAGGCAAAGGTTTCGTACCTGTAATTATGCAAGTCATTTTAGTGGTCAATTGAACATTAAAATGATTATCAACAATCATTGTTAAAATGTTTAGGTTACTGCTTTGTACGTTTGGGGCACTGGGCGGCGTGCGAGCTTCGAGGCGCGCACCGGCCCGTGGGCCCCACCGAGGCGCGCGCCGGCCTGGCCGCGCACTGCAACCGCGTCAACGTCATCCGCGCCGCCGTGCCCTACATGGTGAGCCCCCCATTAGTGTTGTGCGCCGCCTGCTGCAAATGAGCTGTGCCGGCCTGGCCGCGCACTGCAACCGCGTCAACGTCATCCGCGCCGCCGTGCCCTACATGGTGTGCCCCCCATTAGTGTTGTGCGTCGCCTGCTGCATGTGAGCTGTGCCGGCCTGGCCGCGCACTGCAACCGCGTCAACGTCATCCGCGCCGCCGTGCCCTACATGGTGAGCCCCCCATTAGTGTTGTGCGCCGCCTGCTGCATGTGAGCTGTGCCGGCCTGGCCGCGCACTGCAACCGCGTCAACGTCATCCGCGCCGCCGTGCCCTACATGGTGAGCCCCCCATTAGAGTTGTGCGCCGCCTGCTGCATGTGAGCTGTGCCGGCCTGGCCGTGCACTGCAACCGCGTCAACGTCATCCGCGCCGCCGTGCCCTACATGGTGAGCCCCCCATTAGTGTTGTGCGCCGCCTGCTGCATGTGAGCTGTGCCGGCCTGGCCACGCACTGCAACCGCGTCAACGTCATCCGCGCCGCCGTGCCCTACATGGTGAGCCCCCCATTAGAGTTGTGCGCCGCCTGCTGCATGTGAGCTGTGCCGGCCTGGCCGTGCACTGCAACCGCGTCAACGTCATCCGCGCCGCCGTGCCCTACATGGTGAGCCCCCCATTAGTGTTGTGCGCCGCCTGCTGCATGTGAGCTGTGCCGGCCTGGCCGCGCACTGCAACCGCGTCAACGTCATCCTCGCCGCCGTGCCCTACATGGTGAGCCCCCCATTAGTGTTGTGCGCCGCCTGCTGAATGTGAGCTGTGCCGGCCTGGCCGCGCACTGCAACCGCGTCAACGTCATCCTCGCCGCCGTGCCCTACATGGTGAGCCCCCCACTAGTGTTGTGCGCCGCCTGCTGCATGTGAGCTGTGCCGGCCTGGCCGCGCACTGCAACCGCGTCAACGTCATCCTCGCCGCCGTGCCCTACATGGTGAGCCCCCCACTAGTGTTGTGCGCCGCCTGCTGCATGTGAGCTGTGCCGGCCCGTGGGCTCGAGCCGATAATTGAGCGATTCGTGTAATTGTTCAATTACTAAAATCCTCAATCTTCTCGTCTATGGACGCCTAAACTTTTAACTCAATTGTCACAGTCAAAACAACCTTCAACCCACCTACTACAGTCGTGTGTCACTCCAGTTGCCTCTGTCAATCGTACAAATTCTTACTTTGCAACGATAGGAGAAGAATTAGCCAATAAAATCCCTATGCTCCAAAACCAGCAGATTCCATTCCACAGCCCATCATGCTCACAATCGTTTGTCCTTCTTGACACTGACCATGACGAAGTCTTCACCACTATTCTGTCATTAAAAACTAACAGCGCTGTTGGCTGGGACAATATTTCCTCCGCTATTCTCAAGCGATATGCTGCCATCCTTACTAAACCATTAACTCATATATTTAACAATTGCTTTCGCTTGGGAATCTTTCCCGATGCATTTAAAAAAGCCAACATCCATCCCATCTACAAGAGTGGGGATAAGACATTGCCGGGTAACTATAGGCCTATAGCCGTCCTTACGTCGCTCTCTAAAGTTCTTGAACGCATCATCAATAAACGACTTATTGACTTCCTAGAAACCAACAACCTTATTTCACCGAACCAATTTGGTTTCAGACGCAATATCTCAACATCCGATGCCGTTCTTGAACTTATAAGTAATATTGTTACCGCTCTTAACAATCGCAAAAAGGTAGTTTCCATCTTTTTAGACCTTCAGAAGGCTTTTGATACCGTTCCCATCCCCACTCTCCTAAACAAGTTTGAAAGACTTGGCGTCCGAGGTGTACAACACAACCTATTCAGCAGCTATCTCCTGGAACGGTATCAAAGAGTGAAAATCAACGATACCTACAGTGACTACCTCCCCGTATCCTATGGCATTCCGCAGGGGAGCATCTTAGGGCCTACCCTCTTCCTCGTTTTTATTAACGATCTCTGCAATCTACACATCCCTAACGGCAAGGTGATCTCTTTTGCGGATGATACAGTGCTTACATTTACAGCAAACAACTGGTCCGATGCCATGTCCTCCGCCCAAAACGGTTTCAATGCTGTCAACTCACTGTTAGCATCGAATACGCTCACCCTTAATGCTTCGAAAACCAATTTTGTGACATTTTCTATTCGAGATGACTCCCAACCTACGCCCTCACCAACCCTTATAGCCCATACCTGTCTTACCCCGAACCTCAATAATTGTTCTTGTCCCCCAATTGCGTCTGTTCCCTTCATAAAATACCTCGGAATCATTGTTGACCGGAATCTCAACTTCAAACTGCACATTGAAGCCCTTACATCTCGGGTCAGGAAGTTAATATATATATTTAGAAGGCTTCGCTATGTTGCTTCCAGTGCTATTATTAGGACCACTTACTTCGCCTTATGCCAGACCATTGCCACATACTGCATCACTGCATGGGGTGGCTCTGCAAAAACTAACCTATTGCAGTTGGAAAGGGCGCAAAGAGCGGTCCTAAAAGTAAGTACATTTCGTCCCTTCACTTTCCCCACTAAGGAACTTTAATTACAATGTAAAGTCCTATCTATACGCCAACTATTTATAATGCATAGTCTCCTATACATGTATGCCCGAACTCCCTTTATACACTCCGACAAGAGAAGAAAACACGAAGTTTGTCTTACTCCTATAACCAACTTCACATTTACAAAAAGATTTTTAATTTTTCTCGGACCATACTTATATAATAAGATTAATAAACTCATTTCCCACCACCAACTACCATCAACACAATGTAAAAAATCTATCTTTGACTGGCTCCTTGGTCAAACGTACGACGAGTCGGAAAGTTTGTTGGCAGTGATATCCTAAGTACAAGTGGTACGATATCCTCATAATTGTACACGCGCAAACTCGTACATACACACACTCACACCGCTCACACTCACACACACACACACATACACACACACACACACACAAACACACCTCCACACAACTCAACAGAAACACAAAAATTTAAGTGCATTCTTCTTATGTAATAATGTAATATTTCATTGGTTTTTATTTTACTTTATGTTTCGTTAAAAGTAAGATAAAATAAATTCTAATAGTTATCCTATAAACTAGCCACTATGATATTATTTTAAGGTTCAATATGGGGTAGGGGCTGAATCCCTAATTACAGGTTATTCCATAACCTAGTAGGGTCAGCTAAGACTTTATTATAATATTTCTTTTTGCCTTAAAATCTGTAATTGTAACTTGCTTAATATAGCTACAGCTATTTCTGTTGTGATTATTGATGTAATTTAATTGGCATGAATAAAAAGCTTTTATTATTATTAAACTGATCTCGACTGTTTGAGCAGTTCCCTTTTAAAGTTGGGTTAAATTAAGTCAGTAAATTGTCATTTGTAACTGTCAGATATGTATTAGCAATACTAAACTCTTCAAGTTGAACTAAGCTTTGTTTAGAACTAACGCTAATTACACTGACTTTACATTATGCATCAGAACGACGACTCGTTTTAGACTAAAAATATTTTAATTTCCTTTTCCTTTACAGAATTTAGTCGGTGAAGACCCCGTGAGCCATCGTCCGAACTTATTGCACGTCATGTCTTTGAAAGAGCGAACAATCAACGTTAGCCAGGTTAGTTGTTTTCTTATCTTAAGTAGAGATACCAGCTTGGATCTTGAGCGCAGAGCGAAAGAAGAGGTGAACCAAAGTGACTCTTTGGTATTGTTTAATTGACGGCATGAATTGCTGGGTGAAAGAGTGATTATGCCTTTGAGATGTATAATTTGGAGCCAATTAAGCAAGATAGCAATGAGAGAGGAGACAGATCATCGAATTCTGTACTTTGACAAAAAGGTCTGAACATAGGGATGGGCTAATTTACGGTTGCCATGATTTCCATTGTACTGTTTTGAAGTTTATTTGATTCGAACTCGATCTCGTCGGTTGTACTCCACCCTTCCCCAGGTATAGTCAGCTGAACACTCTAGACTGCTCATATAAATATGAAACTATGGTGATTCTAACTGTGTAGATCAAATTGATTTTCTGTTTTTCAGATCATTTTGACTACCTACTCTAGACGCTCAAATCAATTTGAAGCTGACTGTACTTACTACTTAGTACAATTTGAATTCAGAGCTCGTTCGAAGCACAAAATTAGTTCAAAAAGACCTTATGTTGTTTAGTGTCATCAAATTACATACTTACTATATCTATAAACGCCAAGCGTTCTTTGCATTGGACAGCTCTCTTATTACTGTCGCTTATTTGACGGACTTCAAACAAAATGCGACATTGTGTTACAGCGCTGACTACTTATTTATATTTAGAATTTAGAACAATTTCCTGTCCGCAATTTGTGCGTACCGATTGCTACAGCGCTACTTTTTGAATAATTAATAATTATTACAATCTTCTAACTACTTAAGCCAATAATCCTGCTGACGATATTTTTGTTAACATTTATTAATTCATCTTTATTGCACAACAATACTCGAAAGTATGGTACAGTCGAGTTTAATATTAATTGTACCGCACCTTTGACAGTTCATCAACTTTTATACCTTTGTAATAGAAGTCAACATCTGTCATTTATATGCCTACATAATAATGAACTTGACTGTACAAAGTTAACATTAACTTAATGTTGACATTAGTACATTACTGCAGCGGCACGCAACACAGGCATTGAAGGACGAACGTGAAAATGTGGGCCGAGGCGAAGCCGAGGCACACATACGTGAGTCCATCAATGCCCAGTTGCGGCCAAGGCTTGTATAGTACTTTTCTCAAATAATGCGCGGAAATTCAAACCAAGTAACTTTTCTAACATTTTATTTTTATTTAAAATTACAGTAATTGAAAGTAGCAAATCGCACCGTCTTGAGTTTCTAGGTCTTTTACATAAATACTGAATATGTCGTTGCATCTTCATACACCGAAAATGGCAAAAATCAAACCTGAAACAAAAATAAAGAACGTGTTAAAATTTTGATGTTTGCTGTTTAACTAAAACAAAGTGGTAAATTAGTACCTTTATAGGTACTAATTTACTACTTAGGTACTTATCAATAAGTACGAAAACTTACTTTTTAGGATCCAAATACACACTGTCTGATGCTTCTGACAAGAAAATTTGCACGTTTGATGCAGACTTCCTACATTTATACCCTTGTGAATGTCTTTTCGGCATTGCAATTAGGTTTACATCTGGTTTACTTAATGTTTTTTGATTTTGGAGACAACATGTATTCTATTACAGTTCTTGCCGCTTCTTGAATTTCAGGTGGCGTCAAAATATCACTGTCGTAGCTTGAACTCCATTTTATATTAAATTAATTAGATACTTAATTTAAATCGAAGATAAAATATTTGACAAAACAACAAACAATTTTAACAATAATAACTTCCCCCGCGCCAAGATCCATAGATAATACAATGATATTTTATGCCACCTGTCCGAATCGTATGTTACACTTAAGTTTTGTAACCAGGAATACAAATTATAAGGCGGGCGTTAGTGCGCTCATGACACTGTTACCGTGATTCGGAACTTTCCATTTGCAAAGCCAGTTCTAATTTTAAATTTTGATGATGATCACAGACCTCATTGGCTGTCGTGTTTTAATGAAAATTTGGTTCCATTTCTGAATTACACGTGTATAATGAGTTTCAATACTAATATTTACGGTCAGACGCAGGCAATGTTTCTATGAAAATCCATTGTTACACGTTAGTAATGGATTCTCATACAAAAATTGACGGCGCGGTTTAGGTCTGTCCGGAAACTCCGATTTAGCCCGAAGAAGGTTGTCAAAATAATGTTCGCATTTCCAAGCATGTTTGAGAAAACTATATTTATCACTATTATATTTTGCATGCCAGCTCCTGGTGAATGTGATGTGACAATATGAAATATATTAAGACCCTTATGTACCGCATTCTAGCAAATAAATTCTTGATTCTTGATTCGTTTCCCTTGGAATTTTGTTGATAAATGATTTCAACCTTTTAAATATTATGCTCCGTATTTAATTTTACGTTATGTCCAATCTTCGGTAACCACATACATATTTTTTTTTGACATTTACATCACTTCTCAAAGATTTCCGGTAGGTCCCCATGCCTCAAGGTCAGTAGTAAGTGTCATACAAACGTAACGTAATCGTAATACCTTTTGGAAAACCCATCCAGATCCGTTTATTCTTTCATCAAAGCTATTTTGGTCATTGTCATAAGTGGCTATGTCAATCGAAGTGCTAATTTTTAACTCCTGTTTTAGATGATTAAAGCTATCGAGAAAAAAACGCGCGTAAAATTACTCGATAGACAATTCTCTATGGAAAATTTCATTTCGCTTATCGGCGATAGATGGCGCTGTACAAATTCCCAATACAAAATTTATCTATCGAATGATTTTACGCGCGTTATTTTTTTCGATAGCTGTTCGTGCTAAGGGTACAGATTATATATCTTTAGAAGTTTCAAGATCGCTACGTAAGACTGACATAGTGTCTTGTTTTTTTAAAACTATTTCGTATTCTCCTTACGCACTTGACGCCTCGCGGCTAGTCGATGGTGCGCAGGCGCAACTGTCGCGCGATAACTATTCTAGAATTTGATTTGTGCTATGCAGTTGTTTGTTTGTTTATAATAAATAAATAATAATAATAAAAAATGTACACAGTCAGCGCCCACTTAACTATTAGATCTACATTGTTCCTGTTAAACGTTATCGGCCTTACCACAAAAGATTTTAAAACACTGTTCAACAAGGTTTTAACTTAAACACTGTTTTAATATGATGCTGTCACTTTTTTGACAATATTGTTTGAAAGAGACGCATCACATTTAAACAGTGGTCTAATTTAAACAGTATTTAAAATCTTTTGTGGTAAGGCCGAAAGTTTATATTTTTCAAAATCAAGGTCTATAAAGGGCACTGATTTAACAAAATCAAGTTTTGCGGTATTGCCATCTAAACACATTAATACATTAATCTAAATTGTCTATGTACGACAAGGTCGAACTGTTGAAAGATATTGTTGGCAGACAAATCTGTCTACCCTTCGTGTAGTACGCGTTTTTTGTCCTTGGCATAGCTTAATGCTATTGTCACGGACATTAGCAGACGGTTCACACTTTTTGCAATTTCAATTATACATCACATGCTATTCAATCTTTTAGGAAATTGCAGAAGCATTACAAATATCAACAAAATTTCATGGCATCTTAGACCAAATGTGTTTACTGAACGAGCGAAATATTAATGCAAAGCTATTGGGCATTGCCAGTAATTACATCCTGTTAAAGTCGTAACTCGTAATGTTGCAATTACTACAACATTGTTTACCGCAAACCTGGCAAGTTCAAAAGGCGTTGCATAACTGTAGAACATTACTTTTGTTATAATTGTAAACACTTGGGTCATCCGCGTTGTCTCGGCGTTAGGTGCCAGAATTAGCGGCCATTTGTTACGGAACAGTTATGGTAGAAATAATTGTCACCGCTCGAATGATCTTTGTGACATGTGCTCCCGTGCTCCTGCCTACTACCGTGTTTAACGACCGTCGAGAAGTGTTCGATATCTCTGGTTTTTTGAGCGATCTTGTACACAGAGCCATAGACTTATAAACAATCAGAGCTATTGGTTGATTGGGCAAATATACAAATTATGTTTATTACATCTATACCTATATTATTATAGTTACGTTACGATAGTATGTCGGTTACATCGACAGACAACAGGGATTGAAAATAAATAATTTCTATTCTAAATACAAAATTAGATACATTACCACAATATACTTTAAACTTCACTCATTGCATGTCTTACACAACAACTGGTGGTCCCAACATTTTTTATAATAATAATAATAATCTTTATATTCTCATAACAAACAATAATCCTAAATTATACCTTATATTGTATGTACTAAGCTAGGTTTTATTTTATTTATTTTAGGAAGGTTTACAGCTTTATAGGCATATAAAAATATTATTAATTACTCGAAGCCAATTACAAACCTCCACATATACATATCAATAGTATCCTATATATAAAGTAAAATGCATTATGCACAAAAAAGTACAATTTCCACTAAAAATAAAAATTTAACCAAAAAGACAACCAGTGACGTTAGAAAAAATAATAAAAACAAAAAGTAATATGTTGCTATTGTTATTACATAATTAAGGTTGAGCACCCACACAGAATTGCTGCCGAAAGTAATGCAAGTTTACAGTTCGCCTGATAGTCGCCGGGCTTGTCATAAATAAGTCGAAGTCATGTTCGCTACTATACCTATTATAAGTTTCGCAGCCACGCAACATAAAGGTGTTATGACGGTAGTTTGTGTGGGCTGATGGTAAATGAAGCAATGGACGCCGACGAAGGCCAAGAGTGTTAGTGCGAAAACCAATCTTAGATAATAAGTCCGGGCAATCAATGGCGCCATTAACAAGTTTAGATATAAAACAAACGTCATTTACTTCACGGCGAATTTGAAGAGGTAGAAAGTGATATCGCTTACAGCGGTGCTCGTAACTCTCAGAATATTGCCCGGCCTTATAATCCAGAAATCGCAAAAACCTTTTTTGGATTTTCTCCAGGCGCGTAATGTATATGTTATACATCGGGTTCCACACCTGCGAAGCGTACTCTAGGTGGCTGCGTACGAAGGCTCAATACAGAACTTTGATTACCTTTAAAGATTTTAGGTCACTGGACATTCTCATTACAAAACCTAGAGCCTTGGAAGCCCTTTTAGCAATGTGGTCAATGTGATCGTTAAAAATTAATTTAGAATCATGTAATAAAACACTTTTAACGGATACTAGCGCGGTTTTATTGAAATTCATTTTGAAATTCATTGAAATTGATACATGTCTAGTGAGCGCGTAAGCTTGAGAAATAGAAATAGAAATAGAAATAGAAAAAACATTTATTGACGCTCACACAACACAAGTTACAGGAAATAAAACGATAAAAAACAACTTAAAATAAGATAAAATAAAACAAAAGGATTTATAATAATACCTAGATAAAAGACAAACATAGAAGAAGAAGTGAATATTAGAATCATGTGTCACACCTAAGTCCCTAATGCTGTCAACCCGAGTTAAACTGTGGTTTAGAAGATTGTACCTGGAATCAATTTTATTCGTCTTACGTGTAAATGTCATATAAAAACATTTTCCCACATTGAGATCCAACTTGTTGAGAATCAAATCGTAGAAGATCCTGTTGTAAATCACAAACATCCAATGACCCGCGAATCACCTTGAGAACCTTCATGTCGTCAGCGAATAATAGGATTTTAGAGTTTACAAAACATGAACTTATATCCATTATAAAAATAATAAATAATAGGGGACCCAAAATTGACCCCTGGGGCACACCAGATGGTATATCTGTCCACCGCGACACATAACCCCGTAGAACAACAGCTTGATTACGGTTCTCAACATAGGATGTAAACCAACGAAGCAAGTTGCCATGTATACCCGCAGCATAAAGTTTGGAGAGTAATATACGATGATCTATTCGGTCAAAGCATTTCTGGTAGTCCGTATATACTACGTCCACGTAGGTTTGTGTGAGACTGATGTCCGAAATCGGTTTATAATTCTATGGTCGTGATACAGTCGCACCTTCAGAAGCGTTGTTGGGAAACTGTTGACAAATTGGCGGGCCGCCAGCGACCGGCCCCACACACACGCACGCACACACCTACACGCATACCTACCCCGCTGTGCACATTTCCCGCTGCTAGTTAAAACAGATTGATAATGCCCAAGTGTCATACGCGGAAAACTTTATTTTTACACACATGTGTGTTTTCTAAACGGCACCCGGTGTTTGATTTCTCAAATGTACGAAATACCATTTTTCATGCCACTGTCAAGGTTGATTTAAGGTTAAGATAAAAATAAAATAATCCCAGAGCAAAAGTCGTCTACGCAATATTTCATTACGTGATTGCTTTTTGTCGCGGCCTAACGCGGCCGCTATAGATAGCCGCAATATTACATGCCGGGCCAGTGGCCGCGGCGACGTTGATTCGAGTAAAAAACTAACCCTATAACGGTTTATAAGAACTTTTTTTATTTATTAATAGTAGATTAGTAGCTAAGGGCTGTAAGGCATCAATTGCAGCTGCAGCCCGAGATATATAGGCGCACGCGCGAGCGCAGCGAGAGCGCCTATAGTTCGAGGGTGCAATTGATGCTTACACCCGAGCTAACTACTCTGCTTTACATCTCGATGGTGATGTTAGTAGAAAAAAACCGGCATTACAAGAATAAATCATTTTATCAGTTAAAATTTATAGTGAAATGAGAACAATTTTCAAATTTTAGGGACAGGTGTTTTTTGGGTATCAATGTAACCTTCAGCCACCTTGCTGGATTTTTTTAATTACTTACCGCCCTAGGGCTTTTTTTAATTACTTACCGGATTTTTACTTACTTACAGGATTTTTTTAATTACTTACCTCCCTAGGGCTTTTGTAGCTACATTATTACCTTAGAGCGCTAATTGGTTACCTACAAGCCCCATTTGGGGGTAATAAGGACCTACTTACCGAATATGAGAGATGTAAAGTAAATTCTTAAGTCTGATAACAAATCTAAAATTGATATCTAAATGAGGTAATCGCAAAGATATTATAAGGGCCCGATTTAATTACCCGCAGGTGACTTATGTGGGTAGCCCACCCTGCTGGCAAATTACATCGGGCTTTTGCTTTAGTTAGATGTTTGTTAAGTGGGTTTGTGCAACACATCACTAGCGCCGCCAATGGAAATAAATCATAGTGCTGTACAAACCCCCTTATTACCAATCATACCGCCTTAATCATTTCACAAAACACTACAATCTATGAATGATACATCCATGGATTCTAGAAAGAATAAGAAATTCAGAAGAGTCAAGGAATAGATAAGGCTGGTCTCGGTACTGAAAAAATATTAAAAAGCTCCTACTCAATCAGATCTAGCACGTAAAGCTATCCTATAGGCTAGCTTAGGCATATAAAACACATTTACGATTTCTAGGTACTTATTGTGAACATAGAGACAAACAATATACGTTAATGTTAATGAATGTACCAAAAATGGGAAAACCGAAAAATTGATAACGAAAAATATCAAAATGTATCAAACCGCAGATTTTTTTTCTCGATTCTAGAGCTCGCCCTACCGCCTAACTCAATCAAACCGTCCTTGTCATATCATAACACGATGACAAGGACGGACAGTGCACTGACGTCATAAACCAAAGCCAGAGTCAAAGCGATAGAGTTAGGCGGTAGACCCGCTGGTCCCATAGTAAAAGTTGTTCAGTTTTATGGTCCGAAGAAACGGTTTTCCCATATTTGGTACAAAATATTAAAAAAAAGTGTTGAAAAAACGCAGTAGTGTTATTATAAGTTGTTGTGATGTAAAACATTGCTACTACTTTATTTTATCTTGTTTGAAGATGGCGGCAGCACTGGCGGGGATCGGTTCCATAGATATTAAACCTTACGGCAGTCGAACCGCTCTCATAGCCACGAGCACTAAATATACGTAAGTATTCACTTTAAACAACGTGTTAATTAATGAACCCAAAATGGGAAAACCCTTTCTTCGGAGCATCAAACTGAACAACTTTTACTATGGGACCAGCTCTGAAATTGCGAAAAAAAATCGGCTGTTTCATACAAAAATTAACTATGAAAATATCAAAATGTATCAAACCGCTGTTTTTTTGCAATATCAGAGTTGCTCCTATAGTAAAAGTTGTCCAGTCCAGCGATTATACCGGGTGTAACAAGACCTTCAACGAAGCCGAGGTCTACGTATTCTGCCCATCATCAGGACCATTTCTGTTCAAAATTATTGCTGGGAAACGATTTTAATTTTTGGTGTTGCACACATTACCACGCAATGTATCGCGTACAAAAGACCGCGCCTGCGAGTGAATGCTACACAGCTGCGTGCGGCCGAGTTGAAAGGCAACGTTTATGTGCGTGTTCATGAAATACATTGAGAAATTACGTTTTGAAGCCATTGTTTGTTACAAAATACATAAAATTTTGAAAATGTTTCTGTAGACAAAAGATAGGAAATAACGAATAAAATAACATTTCATAAAAAAATTGTTTTTTTTTTTTTACTTTGACCTATAATAACTTCGTAGCTATCCAGGTATAGTCTAAATGACAAAAATGTTCCTGATGATGGGCAGAATGCGTGGACTTTGGCTTCGTTGAGTGTCTTTTTACACCCGTTAATTGATTGAACCGGAATAATAATGTTACGTTAAATTCAAATCTCTGTAGGTACTTTAATTAACAGAAACAAAATTGTAAACTTATCGTAAAGTACTTTTTATTAGGTACATGTTTTATAAATATATCTGGAACGGGCGGTAGGAAAATATAGACGATTCAAAAGTGCTTAATTTTTTGGTTTATTTTAATAAAGATATTTTGACTTTGACTTTGCAGGTCATTGATAGCTTGCTTAAGTTGTCCTTATGTATAATGTTTGTGAATCAATGAAAAATGCACAAGTTTTGTTTACAAACCTTTTTTTTCCTGTGGCCCTACCATGGGTTGATGCAAACTGTTTACGTTACCGCAAACTATCGGATATACTGCTCACAGTCAGTGCGAGTGAAAGAGACAAAACGATAGTTTACGGTAACGTAAACAGTTTGCATCAATTCATGGTCGGGCCACTTATTTTGGCTGTGTAATAGAAAGCTTTGTGTTAAATTCTAAATTATAATAATGAATAAAATAAAATTTAAATACTAATGTGCTTACTTTTTTTTGCAGTGCAGATAAAATCCTGAAACAGTACAAAAACAGCCAAGAGTACAGGATATCAGTGTTCAACCAGTATCGACACAGCGTGGCGAGCCGGGTGGCTATCTGGTATGTACCAACTGACACAGCTGACTCTACATTCTACTATTCTAATTCTACTAATATTTCTACTTCTACTATCTACTAATATCTACTTCTACTATCTACTAATATTATAAATGTGAAAGTTTGTGGGTTTGGATGTTTGGATGTTTGTTCCTCAATCACGCAAAGACTACTGAAAGGATTTGGTTGGAATTTGGCACACAGATACTAGATAGCCTGGATTAAAACATAGGATACTTTTTATCCTGATATTCCCACGGGAACGGGAACCACGCGGGTGAAACCGCAGGCGGCCGCTAGTTTAATATAAATATGTAACTGTTGAAAGGGAATCGTCTGGCTTGGTTTGGGCATGTTATGAGAAGAGATGAAAGGCATGTTACTAGAAGAGTAATGGATATGGATGTTGAGGGCTGGAAAGTGAGAGGAAGACCGCAGAAAAGATGGATGGATTGCGTGCGGAATGATATGAATGTGATGTGAAGGGAGTGGATGAGGAGATGACGAGTGACAGGAAGGAATGGAAGAGAAAGACGCACTGCACCGACCCCAAATTAATTGGGATATAAGGGTAGGGGGATGATGATGATGTAACTATAAATAAAAGCCTCAACAGTATTCGGTAACCACTTAAGGACTTCCCTCGTTATAGGAAAAAAAACTGTAAACCATACTGCAAGGAGATTTTGGCTCAATTTTGTCGAGTTGTGGTCGGCGGAATCACTAAATAGACTTGATTTCGGTAATGTCGAGGCGAGAGTTTTATTGTAGTGGTGGCTACAGATACTGAGAAGGCTGACTCTATACTATACTTGTGCTAAATACTCTATGAAACTTGAGAATGCGATAGACCCGCGTCCTGATGCTAACAGAGGAAAATACCTAATATTAATAAAGATGGCAGTATTGTCTAAGAGTCCTCTGCCTTCTCATTTAAAATCAGAAGTCTGGTTTTTTTTTGCTGAATTAAAAAATCATCAAAGCCGTATTCTTACTTTTTAATCTCTTTGTTTTACAACAAATAATGATGTACAAGAGGCTGACTTAATGCCAAGTGATTTCATTTTTATTTATTATTTTTATTAATATTTTCTACTTAATCTATGGATGTGAAACTTGGTCAATGAGATAATTATATTTGAATCAGATGAACATTGGACATTAATTAAAGTGTTTGCACATCGAACCATTCGGTAGAATATGCAGGAACCATGTAATTAAAATCTGTATTGTACCATATTCAAGCAAATAAATGATTAATGATTATGATAAAGACTCTCTGCCAGTCAACGTTTAGGTAACAGAGAGCCATACATTATTTTTAAAAGTATACACACAGTATAGGTATAATTATGTTGTCAATTGTTTTTTCATATTGTTTCAGGGGTGGAGCCTTGCTTACTGGCGGTCTTGTTATTTACTTTTTGCATAACAATATAAAAACTAAAGCCACTTTATTATAGTATCCGTTTTCTTACTATTTACCTAACTAAAGCAAATACCTCATAGCAGTAATAATATTATCATTCATCCATAGATGTCGCTAGCGTCGCGCCCAAAGCTGTATTTATATTCAATTTTTTGTTTACAAGAAGGATAACATGACTGTTATCAAACTGAGGAATTATTGTTAGAAAACGAACGTTTATGATATTATTGTGTGTGTAGTAGTGTAAGATCAAGTTAAATCTAAAAGGATTAGATATCACTTTGCGAGCTAAGTTTGATTTAATAATAAGATGTGCATACTTTAATTGTTGACTTCCATTGAAGTCTAGTAACATACTTGAATAATTTGTTAATTTGTTGCGAATCGTTATAAAATCAACAGCCCTTTTGAGAAAATAAATATTTTCCTTAAAATTATGCTTATATTTTATTATCATTCCCTTCTTTATCAGTAACTGTGCAGCATTGTATTAAAATTCAAATTGACAAACAAAGACAAAGAGAAAATTTTACATTTTAAAATACGTCGTTTTGTACCGCAAGCGGCCTGAAGTTAGTCATTTCAGTTGTACATTGTTAAATTAATTGCATTGCACTATCATTCACATCAAGCGTGACACTTCCGAAGTTAAAATTCATTATTTTTGTCTTACATAAAACATATGATTCGATCACGCAGGGAAACGCCGAGCATGGCTCTCTCCATCGCACGCTGGGTGACCTTGAGCCTCCTTATGAGACCCATAGTTAGCGACCACGTTTCTCAGGAGAACAAAAGTAACCGACATCGCTCGAAGGATCGCTCAGCTGAAGTGGCAGTGGGCTGGACACAGCGAGAAGAACCGATGGCCGTTGGGGCGGAAAGGTTCTAGAATGGCGACCGCGCACCGGACGGCGCTCCGTGGGTAGGCCCCCGACATGGTAGACCGACGACCTGGTGAAGGTCGCGGGAAGCCACTGGATGCGGGCCGATCGTCGAGGAGATCCTTGGGGGAGGCCTTTATCCAGCAGTGGGTGTCGTGCGGCTGATATGATGATGATGATGATGATAAAACATATGCGTTTTTTACCGCGTCAAATGTTTTGATTATCGACATACATTGACCTGTAAAGCTTCTGTTTCCTCAAACTAATGCTTAATAATCTTTTATAGATTTTTTTACATCACTGTTGAAAGTGAAAGTGAAAGTGAAATAAGCTTTTTTCAAATAAACTTAATTATTAAGTACTTTTGAATCGTCTATATTTTCCTACCACCCGTTCCAGACTTTTTTAGCTGACAAGAAGAACGGGCGCAAGAAACTTATCAGCTGTAACAGCCATAAGTAACGATATTTACAAACTTGAAATAACTTAAAACTTGTAATAAACTTGAAACTTGTTAGCAATAAACCCGTGGCGCTACCTAGATTAATAGCTCCGGTATTGACTTTCCAACAAAATGTTTGTTTTCCGCGCGCTCAGTACTCGAATTTATAAATAACCAGATTTAATAGCCATCATCTCCACTAAGACGGTGATGTATTAAAAAATGTATTTAACGTAATCAAATCAGTCATGCCGGAACACCCAAACAATGAACAGACTAAACAATATTTAAGAGAGCCTTCTAAATGCTTACAGAAATGTCTCTCAAACGTTCAAATAAGAGTCAATAATAAGTAAATAATTAACTATTATGAGTGTTATATGGAAAAAGGAATGTAAAGTCGGTATAGGGCCAAGCTTTTTACTAAACAAACTTCAACCGCCTATGTGGTTTGCACACCCGTGTAAGACGCAGGGGTCCCGGGTTCGATTTCCAGGAGAGCGGTACATTTGTACTAGGTTTGGTTGGTGGTAAGCCCTACAAAGTCTATTTCAAGTCCGCCTGGCTACCTTACCTAAGACTGACGCCATTACAAAAAAGTTAAAATTGTTATGATCCGGCAGTTAGAGATAACCTTCAACTTACATAGGAAGGGTTCGATTCCCGTCCGAGTATTGATCTGGTGCGAGTCGTATTTTTTCTCGTATATTATTTAGTATTGTATAAAAATAGCATTGTGAATGCAAAAATCTCAAATTTAAAAATTACATAGGAAGACTAGCCTGCTGAATCCAGATCTTCTTAGATTGAGCATTATTTTATGTTATTTTTTCCTTGTCTATTATGAAAGCTAACATACCTTCCCATATAATTAATTTTATAAAATTAGTTTGTTAGAAAATCGGTCTTCATTTAGCCGTGGCACCGACTTCGCGGAAGTAGAGCAAGAGTATTGCGCAAGCGACGAATCAACATAAATCAGCTAAATCACGCATGTCAAAACTGCGCGATAGGATTAGCAGGCGGTGTGCTTATTATTGCTGGATGCTTAGAGCACCAGTCAAATCCATAACATTCAATCCATGGTGTTTGGGAATATTGAATGATTTTGTGGCAACGTTTACGTACAAGTTTCAATCACCTTTCAAATAATTATTTTTAAAATATCAATATTTATTATTATTAATTTATCAGATTCTTTTAAATATTGTTGTATTTAATTACTTCTTAAAATAATTAAAAAGGAAATAAATTTGGCTCTAAATATTTCCGCATAATGGCGGTATTGGCAGTATTGTCATGCCGACAGAAGGTCAAAGAGTACAACAGTGCATTCCAGCAGACCAATCGCTAAAATATAATCGATCACCACGGTAAATTTTAACCACCAGCTCGTTTCTCACACCGATGACGGGACTCGAACAATTACAGGAGATCTCTGGAGTGAATGTAGGTGACGACTTGAAAGTATTTGTTTTCTTTTGGGGTATTGTTGGAAGATCGAAATTGGCAAAGAAGGAACCGAAGCGAAGCGAGGGCGGGTCGCTAGTTATAAATAAAATTGAATACTAAAGTGAGCCAATCGTCCGACTGTTAGCTACTATTTTGCGGAAAAGCGAACTTGTTCAGGAAATTGACTCTGAATAATCCGTTTCGTTGTTCAATCTTGTATGTACGAACATAACGTTTGACCCGAAACCGAGAAGTCGTAATATCATCACATAAATCTAGTCTAAACTGGTACAAAATCGAGTTGCCTGGATTGCTAACGGGAACTCCCTCACTGACTATTCTAAAAATAACACAAGTAGGTAGGTATTTGTAGCTACAGGGCCCACCTATGATGTTCTAACAATTGGCTTCCTATCTCCGTAAATAAAAATATTTCATCATAATTTTGAAGTTTATGCATAAACAAATTTGTGAATTTAATTAGTTGCGTCATTGCATGTAACGAGCGGCGCGGTCGCCGGGTTCACGTCTGCATTGCCAGTCGTTCCACTCGCTGTTATTTCCATGTAATAAAACTACTATGCATCATTAAATACATTGTAATAGGCTTCCAACTAACTAAATTTTGTGGCGAAGTCTAAAATACAATAATCTTCTTCGTCGTACTATTTTCGTCTCTAAATATTTTAAGATTGCATTTTTTGGTTATTCGGCTTAGTTCGCTTACTCATTCTGTATTGTTGGTATAGTGTATCGATAGAATAGTTAGGAACTTGCGTTTTTTGCGAAACTCTCAAGTCAAGTTTACCTCGTTGCAGGGGTGGAAAATGGTCAGTAAAGTCAGTAAAAGTCTAGTTGGCTAAGGTCAGTAAAAGTCAGTTTTTTCGAAAAATTGTCAGTAAAGTCAGTATTTTCAGGGGCTACGGGCTTACGGTCTGGTTTCTGTAGATAAGGAGGTGAAAAAAACGCCATTTTGGAGTTGGAATCCCTTAAAAATCTCCTAACACATCCTTTTGGTCCCCAAACTTGCCTTGATTAAAGAATTTGTTCTCATAATACTTTTTTTGGATACACACTATCACTTTAGAACCACGTCACGTGCCTCAGTGATGAATTATTGAGAACAATAAATATTATATTATTATCTCGTTTCTGTAGGGCTTATTATTTTATAAAATAAAATAAAACTTTGTTTCGTCTTTTATAAGAATAATTATATTTTAAAATCAAATAATTTTTCTTTTTGCATGATCAATCATTGTAATATATTAAACGGCTGTGATGGTTGGCTATGGAGATGGTGGAACCAAACACAAAAAAATCTTACTTATTCACAAACACTATAATATTATTAACATAAGTACTTAATAACAGCAACTAACATTCATATTTTGATGTTAAATTGACCGATCAAGTGTCAGTATTTCCGAGATTTGGTCAGTAAATGGTCAGTATTTTGGAGGGTTTTAGTCAGTAAAATCAGTATTTTTGGCCATGGAATCAGTTTCCACCCCTGTCGTTGGGAAAACAGGCTATCTGTACCTGGGTAATGCACCTACTTAAATATTACAGTATTAGAGAAATATTTAATTGATATATATATTTTTTAAATAACAATGAACTGCACGCACAAGTCCAATTCAATGTTTCTACGTTCAATATAATCTTGAATAACGATCCCGTTGCCCCGTCTGAAATATTAGATCTCCACCTATCGTATAGCTGTCCGATAGCATCAGACGACACGGCCGCCGGACGTGGGACAAATGGCCGTGCGCGTGCGACGTCACCGCCGACCTTCCCTTGCACACCCATTGTTTCAATAGCAGGGCCGTTGTAGGGCGAACATCTATTAAAAACAGCAAAAAAAAAATTTGCAATCGAAGGAATAAGTATTGAAATAGGAATTTTATAATGCAGCCACACTTGGATCACTTCATTTTCTTTTCATAGTGGTTTAATTTCTGATAAATAAAAAAAATACGTAATCACTCTTTTAATATTTCTCGTTACAGGTTTATTTAAAACTTCATATTCCAAAAATTTAACAAAATTTGATCATTTTAGATTAATAAAATGTTAACTGCATTGATTTGTGTTTGTGCAATAATTAAGAAATTAGAGTTTAACAGTTAACTAAAGTGACAGCAAGCCTTTTAAATTATTGTCGCAAAACATGATCGATGCTCAAAGGCTGTTGTTAAAATTAAGTTCTAGGCTCCTAGCAGCGGCTCTGTCAAATAGTATTGTTCACGTATCTGTCCAAGTGAAAAATGTATTCTATTTAATTTCTTTGGCAGCCGCAGTCGTCAAGTATATTTTCATTTGGGCAGTGCGTGGGCCGAGCCGGTACACCGGGGCAAGCGAATGAAGCTGATTTTTATTGCGTTTGCGATGCAATATCGTATTGTTTTATTGAGGTATAAAATTAACGTAGGGGTTTCACACCTATTTTCGTTGCAACGTAGATCGTGTATAGCTATCGGAGGCACCAATAGCTATAGATCTACGTACAATATTCGATTCATAGTTATTCCAAAAAGAACCTAGGAATTCCAACTATACTTATAGGTACGTTCGTTGTTTTAAGCTTTGCTAATTTTGGTGCTTCATTTCTTCTCTCTTCTCTCTAGTGGTTCGCCCACCCGTGTAAGACGCAGGTGTCCCGGGTTCGAGTCCCCCCAACCGGGGTTTGTACACGGTTTGGTTGGTGGTAGTTCTTATTTCAAGTCCGCCTGGCTAACTACCACCATCTTACCTAAGTCTGACGCCATAACAACAATTTCAAAATTGTTGTGTTCCGGCAGTTATAAGTAAGATGGCCAGTTCCTCAGTGATGAGGATTCCGGGTGTAGTGCACTTCCACCTTCGGCCTTGTCGTCACTTAACATCAAGTGAGGTGAAGGTCAAGCACTACACCGTTGTGCATAAAAAATCATTTAAATGAATCCAAGATAATGTTTTACAAGAAATAAGGTGTCACTGGTAACATCAGTTGGTTTGCTCAGAGTTGATGGTCAGTGACAGCATGACAGTGTCCGCATCTATTTGCGTGGATCACGCCCGCGGCGAGTGCCACGCCAACGCAACGCGACTTCCTACTCCTTGCCTCGACGTCGCGCCGCGCGTCGCCGTCGTCACGGCTCGTACGTAAATGTACAGAAATCAATGTCATTTCTTTTTCTTTAGCACATTTCTATTGCTAGACACAAAATATAACATAGACAGAGCCACTTCAACTACTAAGTCGTAGTTGTCTGCCTTATTTCATAAAACTACATTGGGACAGACTAGGCTATATTCCGCACTGTAGCAGATAAGTACCAAAAAGGTCCTAATAAAAGAAATGACGGTAGTTTTCCACGCAGACTTTATATTTTGTAGCTGCGAGCTAGAACGCCGAGACTGGAGACGCCATTACAAATCTGGGGTGCGATTGCGTAAGGTAATCGTATTCATTTGACAGTTCATATCGTATTCCATCGGCTCCAATTTGTATGGGATGACATATATTATGATACAATATGAACTGTCAACAGATTATTTATTTCTCTGTCTAGATCAGTTAATGATGTTTATGCTGTAATTTTAACCACCAAGTGGAAATGCTTGGCCTTCGTTGCACCCGGACCTGAGGGCCTAGCCAAAGTAACATTGGCAAATCTACGTTATCGCTTCGCTTTCGAAACATGTAAGGGATTGACATAAGGTTTCGTTAACAATCGAATTTTAAAACGTCAAATCCATACATGTTTCGAAGCGAAGCGATAACGAAAATTTGCAAATGTTACTTTGACTAGGGGGGCTGATGTTACGTACAAAACGATTGAGCCGAAGAAGGTAGGAAGCTACCAGCCCCCCTAGCCAAAGTAACATTTGCACGTTTTCGTTATCGCTTCGCTTCGAAACATGTATAGTAATGTATGTAACTGCTAAAGTACTGAATATTGTCTGACTTTGTCTGATATTACCTGTACGTCATGTCTGTGTGTGCGTGCACGGAAAACCGTGATTTATTTCAAGCTGCCTTTCTGTCTACTTTTTTTATTTTGGGGGCGACAGTTCAGGCATTATTCCTTTTTTCCATTATACCCACACGATTTGGCCACAGTAGCCCGAGGCCTCATACGAATCCTTAATGGAAAGAAAACATAACACTTAGAGGAGTTTTCTTCACGAAAATATTTTTAAGAATGAAAATCAGGTCATCACTGAATATCCTATTTTGTCACCATTTAGTTATGACAAGACTTGGTTAAGATTTTAAAATCTGAAACTGAAATTGTTTAATGTTAACAATATTAAAAAACATTAATTTAAAAATGTTAAATATTATTCCAAAGTAAATGTACGTCGAGACGATCTAAAACCATTTGAAATTAATTAGTCACAACAACATACATATGATTTGACGTTTTAAAATTCGATTGTTAACGAAACCTTATGTCAATCCCATACATGTTTCGAAAGCGAAGCGATAACGACGATTTGCAAATGTTACTTTGGCTAGACCCTCTGAGTCCTTAGCCATTGAGAATTTCGTTGTAGGTATGGTTCGAGGAATATTTCCGAGGAATATTTTATGACTTGAAATCTTTTTATAATGTAATGTATTTTCAATTTTATTATCACAACTATGCTGACGTGGCTGATTATCAACACTTTGGGCTTAAGTACTTACATATATGAAGCTTTTGCGAAAATCGAGGAACCAAAACGTCGGGAATTAGAAAAATCAAATAAATGCGCTGATAATCATAGTTATTGTTATATGTAATCATATTAATCCAAATTTGTTAGGTATTGGTATATTTATACTTACAAATAAATCAATCTTAAATCTATAAATCGAGAATTTTGAAACGTAATTCGTCAGTAATTAAGTATTTATCGTAAAAATCTAAAACTTTTATGGGAGCTATGATTATGATTTACGGTCTAGATACGCCCGTTAATATGCTGTTAATTAATAAATCCTTATAATTATTATAGTGGACGATCGATAACAACATCAATAACACTGCGACTTGGCCGGAGTATTTTTCGTGTCGAGTGCCAAACAATAGGAATACCGACATTTCACGAACGTCACAGACGTCATATAGTCGATAGTCGGGCAGTATCTCGTCTACTCAAATACACTCGGATAACTGACTTGGCTAGCTATAGCGACAGGTAAGCTAGACACAAGCACACAAGTATGATGGACGCACTTTTCAGCTGCACACTCTTTACAGCTAAACATAGGATTCGAAAAAGTATGTTTAAATTTGAGATTTTTGCATTCACAATGCTATTTTTATACAATACTAAATAATATACTAGAAAAAATACGACTCGCACCAGATCAATACTCAGACGGGAATCGAACCCGCGACCTTTGGATATCCGGTCCAATGCTCTGGCCGCTGAGCTACCGAGTCACTAGTGATATCGTCGAATTTCTTCTAGTATATCCTACTCTTACGCTGCAAGCCAGCGTTATTTCACCAATGTGAGGAATTACCTTGACATTCAATTGAAATATCTTTCCAGATATTTGGCAATCGATTAAGATGAAATAGCTATATAATGTTTAAATTTGAGATTTTTGCATTCACAATGCTATTTTTATACAATACTAAATAATATACTAGAAAAAATACGACTCGCACCAGATCAATACTCAGACGGGAATCGAACCCGCGACCTTTGGATATCCGGTCCAATTATTTAGTATTGTTCGAAAAAGTAATATTTCGAAGAGCTTTCTAAAAACTAGAATATTGTAAATGCCCCACTTTGATAAAAGAAAAAAATCGTGCTCTATAAAGTACGAAACAAGAAAATATTCGAGTCCAAAATTCAATAAAAGGGATAACCGTAGTCGCATGCCACCTCCTCCAGCCCGCCGGCGCCGTGCGGCAACGTAGCATGCGACTACGGTTATCCTTTTTATTGAATTTTGGACACGAATATTTTCTTGTTTCGTACTTTTTAGAGCACGATTTTTCCGTAGTCGGGTTTTAGGTTTTTAAACTTCTTTTTTATTTTAAACTAGCTGATGCCCGCGACTTCGTACGCGTGGACTTTATGACTCCGGCGTATTCTTCTTATAAATACGAACTAATGTAGTTAGAAAATACTCGTAGCAGTGTTATATATAATGTTAAAAAAGTCAATAAATTCTTTTTATTTTATATTTAATATTGAAAACATGTAGGTAAACATAGTTTAAAATTTTTCTTTATAAACTATGTTCAGAGTCTTTCCTTCAGGAGCCAATATGAAAAGACCTGAAGCTATACTAACATTACTAACCCACATAAAGTTGGCCATGCGAGAAACAACCAGTCATTATATTGACACCAGCGGCTTTACGTCTGACCCTGCGACTTATTTATTATCATAGCAAAGCAAGTGGTCACAGGGAACTGTGTACGTTTAAATTGAAAAGGAAAATTGTTGGGGAAGAGTGGTACTTATACCTACGCGGAATAAATACAGTTTCACCGGCACCACTCCCAGTGAGCTCCAGAATCTCAGCTTCAATAATATTTCGCTGCAAAGCATTGACTTTAATTGCACAATTAATTTTAAAGAAAGATAGAACAATATCATCCTGCAGTGCGATTTAAGTACGTTAGTTCTATTTGGTACCCAACACGGCATCAATAGAAAATATTTTTTTTAGTTTATGACTTTAAGTCCTCTAGAGGGCGCCCTATTCGATTAAATGTAACGTCACATAGCCTATGTTCATTGGACGATTAAGACGCTTCTAACGATACCTCATTTGTCAAATTATAATAAGTAGTTTAGAAGTTCTGAGGGAACAGATGAATTTACATACATACAGGTCAAAATCATATACCTACCCTCCGTTTTGGCTTCGCCGTAGTCGGGTAAAAAGACGATTGAAGTGGGACATTTCCAATAGGCGGTACTGAGATTCTGTTGGTTTTACAGCGGGCGAGGGCTGACATGACAGCGTTGCGACAACCTATGATGTATATTTACGGCGGTCAGGTGGCGCGCGAACTCTTCAGGGCCACTCTACGTCGGATTATAATTAAATCGCCTGTAGCTAGCTTCTAGCCTGGTTACAATAACACTAGCTTTCTTTTGTGAATTTATGGTTTATTTCTTTGACGATGACGTGGAAAGCCTTTGTTGTAGGTAATGATGATCACCAAGCAATATACGATGTCATTAATCATAAGTTAGCTGTTCAAACGGTCTCAGGAATAATATTTCGCACAAACGATTCTTTATTGTTTCATATTTTATCGCTTTCTCGTATATTTATTTGTTTCTTTCTTTATTTGTCCACAAATTTTGTAAAAGATTTTATACTGGCTTCCCGATGAGCACTTTGAACATGGGTCAGAACTGGAAGACAATGCAATATTATAGTGTCATTGAGCTGATGATGGAGCCGGAAGAAGTCCACAGGAACTCTGTATTGAAACCGTGCAACCCCATCGAGTTTGGCCTTGTTTGATTCGCCTTGACGAGTACTTTGCTGGGAATAGTGTCCAGGTCAAAAGTCAAAGTCAAAATGGCTTTAAAGTCAAAGTCAAATTGGCTTTATTCAAATAAACTTAATAATTAAGCACTTTTGAATCGTCTATCCATATTTTCCTACCGAACGGGTGTTCCAGACTTTTTCAACTGACTAGAAGAACGAGCGCAAGAAACATATCAGCTTTAACAGAAATAGGTAAGTAACGACATTTATATTTTTAAATATATTGTTACCAAATACAGTACAACATGATTATTGACAACAAAGTACTTTTACTAGTAAGATATGTGTTACATCATTTCCACGCGTTTCGATCGTTCAGATAATCGTCAACTTTATAATAACCTTTACCCATGAGCGTCTTTTTAACATGGTTTTTAAATTCATTCAAAGAAAGATCACTTGTTGTGAACCTCTATTAGTTTTTGCAAGCCTTCAATCTTGGGACGGCAAGATAAACCAAATTTTCATATACAGTCCATAAAACTGATCAACTTTCTCTAAGTAACACATAGCCAAATATGTAAAATAAAATCGACTACTTATACAAATCAAAGAGATTACGTGAATAATTTAGTATGGGATGACCAAAATTTTGTGGCGAAATTCGACACATGTTTCTTAGAGAAAGTTGTTTAGCTTCATGTACTGGACACATCCTTGAAATTTGGATGGTAAGTTCAGAATGACACGATATTTATTGGCCTGCCAAAGTTAATATATTTATTTCTTTAAATGATTTCATTCGGTAATGAAAATTTTACACATTTAGTTTTTTTGGGGTTAAGTGCTAAATTATTACTATTAAACCAGTATGAAACTTTAGAGTAGGCACTATTTACTTCGTTCGAACAGTTATTTATTACCTATGTTTACTTTGAAAACTAAAGAAGTATCATCCGCAAATAGAACTGTTTCACATAAATTATTCGCGTAGTTAGGAAGGTCATTTATATAAATCCAAAACAGCAATGGGCCCAAAATTGATCCCCGTTGTACACTGGGTGGGGGATGATTCAGTTATATTAATCACAACTTTCTGAGTTCTATTGTACGAACCCGATTCCATAAGGCTAACAGATTTATCAGAGACACCATAATGTCTTTAATAGTGTTTGGTGTTCAACGCAATCGAATGCCTTAGAAAGGTCACAAAAAATTCCAATTATAATTATTTTGTTTTTTCTCCCAAGCGTCAAGAATATGTTTGAGAAGTGCAATTCCAGCAGGGTCTGATGATGAAGCCCGAAGATGGCCCATTAAGATTGGATTCGTTTGATTCGTCTTGGCAAGTACCTACTCTGATGGGAGACGAGGTCCAGGTTCTGATGACGGAGCCGGAAGAAGGCCACAGGAACTCTGTAATAAAATCTTACAACTCCATCGAGTTCGGGCTCGTTTGATTCGTCTGGACGAGTACTCTATTGTGAGTTGGTTTCTAGGGTCTGATGATGGAGCCAGAAGAAGGCCACAGGAACTCTGTAATAAAACCATACTACCCCATCGAGTTTGGGCTCGCTTGATTCGTCTTGACTAGTTCTCTAACGGGAGATGGTGTCCAGGGCCTGGACAATAAAAAAAAAAACACACAGATAGACTAAAGCAGAAAATAATTATTTACTTACTGAAAATAGAACTTGAAAAAACACGTTTTAAAACATATTAAAAAGTATAAAAATCGTACTGAAACTAATAAAAAACTAAAAAGTAAAAAAATACTTCTTCCACAAAGATTTATCACCCTATCTATACAGAAGTTCAACCTTAAATCGTGGGGCGCATGCAAAAGACAAGACAAAATAAAAAATCTTAGAAAATGTGTCCCACGTCGAACTTCAGAACTTCATTATAATAATAATTTTAAACATTGAATAAAAGAAATAAATCAACTTTAGACTTGGAATTTGGAAGTAACTATGAATGAAAACTACAAAGTTAATATTAAACTTAATGGGACGGCACAATCAGATTTCTGTGTGTTGATATGTCAAATCAATGAAACGCTTCAATCTATTTTAAACTTTCAGTGTAAAATAAAAAGCAAGGTTCAATACGAACTCAAACCATATTTTCATGGGTGCCAGCAGGAGGGTGCCAAATGGTGCACTTGCACCCCTTGGGAATCTCGAGATAAACCTGATCAACATTAACTAGAGCTTCTTAACTGAAAACCCTGTGAACCCTACATGAAAAAGCCGCTGGGAATTATTTTTTCCGGCGCCCTTGCATATTTTAAGGGGAAGCTCGGGTCTCCTCCACAAAACATGTGCTTAGTCCGTGCGAGTGTTGGTGCTGGTGACAACAGTTGCGCGGCGGGTCGCCAAGGACGCGTCACCGGCCGCTCTATTTTAGACCCAGCTATTCCTGAAAGCTTACATTGTTTTATTTCTGGACGCAACTGTCCACCGGGAAGTATGTGCCTATTACCGGCCTAATGGCCTTTGGCATTTTTCCTCGCTTTACATTCACGGTTGTATAATGGGATTGCTCGCTAACAGATATACAGTAGAACTATTGAAAAGAAGGCGCTTAACACTTTGAAATTCAGATTTTATTATTCGACGTTTAGATTTAGCCCGTGACATTCAATTGAAAATATTGACTGTGATTGTAACTTCTGCCATCTGGGTCTTAAATTTTATATGATAGCATAAGTACTTTTTATCAGATTCAAATTGTTAATAGTTGGTAAATTAATTAAGTAACTTTTGTCTACTTTTTATTACAATAGAACGCCACTTTTGCCTAATAATAAGATAAAAACATTTTTTTTACCTACTTATACCTACAAAAAAAAACAAATGACGTAAACAAGTATAACTAATTATTTAAAAACTCAGTTGGCATCATTCATCACAATGTGTAGGCAATATGTAATCGCATAAATTACAGCAGCCTATATAAATGGTGGCTGGCTGGTCCACATCAAATAGAATTTTATCGGAAATAGCTATCACAGAGTCGTCGTGACTAACCCGACAGACTGCCAAACGATTTGACGGGAGAAAACTTTAATATAGCCGAGTGTTCTAACAAAAATATATAATACAAAAATATACTAGTTGTTACGGGATATTATAAAAACAAACGGTGCGATTTATTTCCGCCAAAAACTGAGACCAAAATATATTTTTATTTTATAAAATTGCGTTATAAGTAAGTACTTATTTATGGAACCATACACTCATACTATTTCAGACACTATGAAGTATGAAAATTATAACATTGTTCCAGAACGTCGCATCGCAGACCATAGCTCGGTTTGACTTGGATTGTCATAAACCCACCAATATCTCAATCACTATACATGTCCTATTTGAGTTTGAGAAGTTCGCTTGGATGTCTTCGAAGTCCATCAAGGTCCAATGTCAATTAAATTAAAAGGACTTTAAGGTATCCCTTTTCCAACAAAAACATCTAATTCGGTTCATAAATTAACAAAGTCGTCAAAGGTAACCCAAAATCATAGGATTACTTGAAAACTACTGAACCGATTTGAAAAAAAATAATAATGTGACCATCTCCCAAGAAAACTCAATCAAACAATGCAAAATGAGTTTTCGACCTTTTGCGAATCCTTCCAAGTGCTATCAAGTAAATTTTTCTTTATGACTATCTTCCGGCAAAATGAGAATCCGACCTTATGCGAATCCGACTAAGTGCTAATAATTGCAAAAAAAGAATGACCAAAATCGGTCCATAAATGTAGAAGATACGCGCGAACAACGATAAAAAATATACAATTGAATTGAGAACCTCCTCCTTTTTTTAAGTCGGTTAAAACACCTTCACAATAAACATTGAAATCATTTTGAGGGTAAAACTTCGTTCGGGGTTTTACAGTAACATAATATTATTATATACGTGTTCATTGGTTTATGTAAGTTCAGGCACATATATGTGGTAATGAATGCTTTTCTGTCTCTCCGTCGGTCGGTAGCCAAATGGGTTATGGCCACAAGTTATTTAGACCACCAAACTCTTTTAGTTCACGAGTCATTACAAATAAATTTTCAGATTAATTAGTACCTTCGTGTAGCGCCAACAACCTTTAATTAGCATCAAAGTAGGTACCTATGTCTTATTCAAAAGCCATTAAATTTATAAAGTTGTACAGAAAACTAACAACAACATTGAACTTATTATTATCAAATAATAAAAGAGTTGACTCCAGCGAGAAACAGCCGTATTAAATCTTGATTATTCATTACAAGAGTATAAGGGTTAGATTCGTTGACGGTAGCGCTTATTCCTTGAACTTGCTCGAATCAACGTTAAAAAAACGTTGAACATGGTGACCCATTATTCCTCAAATTCACCGAGCGTCGGGCGGGCGGCTGTGCCTAGCCACAGGCCTACTCCAAGTGGATAGATTTTTTGCTGTGTGTAGGTATTAAAATGCCTTTAAGATGTCAATATACATTTAGCAATCGCATTCAAAAGCTCTTACCGAATAACGCAGGCAATAAATCCAGCATTGAATGTGCATAAGTATTTATAACGGCACGGGTCACCTGGGGCCTTGGCGACGGGTGCCAGGAGCAGGTCGTTTACATCAACCGACTGCCTGCCACCGAAATACGACTCTATTATTATTACATTTGTGACATAAACTCTCTAAATGACATTCCAGAAACGACATGCCAATTGGGTTTTAACGAGCGGGACGAAACGAATTTTTGTGTAAAAAAAAACCCGCCTGCATAAAAAGACAAGTCGACTGAAAAGATGGAAACAAGATTAAATAAATATTAAAGGCAACATGTCATAATAACATGCAGTCGGAGGCATGCATAAAGAAAGTGACATTATGAATGATTGAATTATATGCCTCCGACTGCATGTTATTATGACATGTTGCCTTTAATATTTATTTAATCTTGTTTCCATCTTTTCAGTCGACTTGTCTTTTTATGCAGGCGGGTTTTTTAATTTTTTTAATTTATTTTTTTATTTATCTCTTTTTAGTTATTATATTTTACGGTCATGATATACCTTTTTGAAATCTTTATAATAAGCCCTTTAATTTGACACCCATATTGCAGTATTCTAAAAAAAAAATAGAAATCCGTTCAGCCGTTTGAGAGATATGAGGTAATAAAGAATATTACATACAAACATACATACTTACAAGATACGCGCGAAATACATAACCCGCAGTCGGGTAAAAATTTCAGAGCCAGAATTTTGAAGGAAGTTTTACAATGACAACGAGATCATTAAATACATTAATCAATAAATGATTTATATATCATTTTCAAATCAAAAGAGAGGATCTTTTCGTAATAGTTGTTTTACTTACAATTTGCAAGCTCGTAGTACTTGTTTTACAGCTATAAAATTAAAATAAAGCTTTAAAATCGTATCGTTGTCGGATCGCAATGGCTAATAAGACTCGATAGGTCCCTCGTGCAATTTCGCAAAATCATAATCATCGTCATATCAGCCGCTCGACACCCACTGCTGGGTATCTAGGCCGCCCCTAAGGATATCCACAACAATCGGTCTTGTGCTGCCCGCATCCAGCTGCTTTCATAGACCTTCACCAGATCGTCGGTCCACCTTGTCGGGGGCCTACTCTCGGAACGTCGTCCGTTGCGTGGTCACCATTCCAGAACCATTCCGCCCCAACGGCCATCGGTTCTTCTCGCTACACGCCCACTGCCACTTCAACTGAGCAATCCTTCGAGCGATGTTGGTTACTTTGGTCCTCCTACGAGTCTCGTCATTACTGATTCGATCACGCAGACCATGAGCCTTCTTATGAAGCAGTGCACCTTCTAATTAAACAAAATTCTGGCGATTTGATTATATTTCAACGTCAATCCCATTTTATTTAGATCCATTCATACATTATTATTTGAACTAAATACCTATAAAAGGTGAAGTAATTGATGCCCTCATGAACAAAAAGTGTATAATGGCAAAGCAATGAAAAATCACGTAAATATAGACCATATATTTACCTGATTTTTACAAGCATTAAACCAGGTTTTGTTAGAACAGTCCAAGTTTTGTGAAACATCTCTTCATCATCTTCATCTCTCATCTCTCTCAGACGTTAGAAGAGTTAATACTTTAGTTGGACGAATTCGAAATTCATAAATAACGACCCAATAACAACCAAGTTTTAATATTTATAGATTCGCAACAGTTTCCGGCATTAACCAAACAACAAATACAATTATTACTACTATTTACGGTGCAAGTTGCCTTGGGATGTGTTTTGATATTTCAGCATTAATTTGAATGTCAGGAAAATACAGTTTATAACCGGACTAAATCCGGGGATATGTGCAGCGGGTATCGCACCGAAATATCCGAATATTATGCAGATATTACATTATACTCGCTTACCTTGAGTCCAAAATTAGAGAGCAGGATTACACGAGAGCTCTCCTAGACTGTGTTCAATATTTTTGTGTTTATATACACGAGCATATTTGGTTACTTGACTGAGATCAATTAGATATCAACAAAATGTTGAAAATAGACTGTTACCATTTGTTATTGTATGAACTCTTTTTATAATAGTTCGTTTCGTTATTTTTGAAACGGTTTTCGTAAAATAGAATGTTTATAAGAGAGTTAATAATAAATAAATAATACTTATAGGAGTATACATAACCTGGCTCGTTCAAAAATTCCAAATTGCAATACAATTTATACTATACTACGATACTAGCGCGGTTTTATTGAAAGTACTTTGGTAATTAACCGACTTCCAAAAAAGGAGGAGGTTCTATGTTCGTCTGTATATTTGTAATTTTTTTTTGTGTATGTCCACCGATTACTCGAAGATGGCTAGACCGATTGAAATGATTCAAACGTTTATTACATTAGGTACACTCCCAAGTTGGTCCCATTTTTTAAAATTTAGAAATCGGTTCAGTACTTTTCAAGTAATTTTGAATTTTGATTTTGTGTGAATTACCTCGATGATTGGTCGTATTACTTCTTTGTTTATGAACTGAATAAGATAATATTTTTTTTGTTGGAAGAGGGATATCTTAAGTGTAGTTTTTTAACCGACTTAAAAAAGGAGGTTCTCTCTTATGTTTCTCAGCGATTATCTTACGTTTGGCTGAGCCGATTTTTCTACATATATAATATACCTTTGGCCCTACCATGAGTTGATGCAAACTGTTCACGTTACAGTAAACTATCGTTTTGTCTCTTTCACTCGCACTGACTGTGAGCAGTATATCCGATAGTTTACGGTAACGTAAACAGTTTGCATCAACTCATGGTAGGGCCACTGACCTACAAAGTACCTACCTACACTAAAAATAAAAAAATAAAAAATTGTTCAAAAAAAAACAAAAAACCGACTTCAAAAAACCTACCTCTAAAAAGCAAGAAATAATATTCGTAATAATAAAAATAACTCCATTGAAGTCGGGTGAGGCTTTTAGAATAAAAAAAAGGAATTTGTACTCCAGCCCCACCCGACTTCAATAGACTTATTTTTATTATTGCGAATATTATTTCTTGCTTTTTAGAGGCAGGTTTTTTGAAGTCTTTTTTTTTAGTTGGTATTTGGTTTGATTTTTGTGCTGCTCGTGAGCTGCTCTTGACCCAGCGATGAATTTATAAAGACTTCAGAAATTAATATTACACAAAAAAAAAACGGTTTAAGTTAATGTTATAATTTAATTTTGTGAATCAACTAATGCTATAAAGAGAGAATATACTGAAAATTACCATTTCACAAAAGAAGGAAATGGCGAAACAAAACTTGGAGAGGATTGCCGACCTCCGTTTTTTATACTTATTAATTTATTTGCTAAAGGAACTAATTCTATCATTAGATCTTGCAGTGTGTGTTTGGGGCTTTCTTTTTTTAAATTACCAAAGTACTTTCAATATTTATTTCATGTCTAGTATTGTGCGTATAAGCTTGAGAGGTGAATACATACAACTGTATTACTTATTCAATTTGCACAACGTCTATTGTCTTTGAAAAACGACGCATATTATTAACCAGTTAATATAACATGGCCTTGGCAGTATTTCAATTAGCAAGCTGAAATAAATCATCGAGTTTGAAAAATGTAAGAAAGCGTGCAATTACTCAGTTTATTTTAATGAATCTTTTGACGTAAGAACAACATATTCACCGATCTTACATCATTAGCTCCGAATCGAATTCAATTTGTAATATACAGGCTGTAACTAGCATCATAAATCATTGTACCATTACAATAAATATATTCTACTACATTTTGTAAAGTATCTACATATCCCTTCGGCCGTCTACATAATCGTAGTTTCGTAACTGGTTTCGATGAAGGAATATTTTTTCCATGCACGTAACTAGTTTCGATGGAGGAATAAAACATAAGTATGTACATTAATATCTACACTAGAAATGCGACCTGTAGAGGAGAACAGATGGACATCTGGAATCCGGACAGCGGATAGGACATACGATAAAATATTTCCTCAAGCTGAAGCAGAGACGCTTCGCGCTCGCTCGGTCAAATATTTATTCAAATAAACTTTTAGAGTTGATTTTTAAATTTGAGATTTGTATTTTATACAATACTAAATAATATAACTATACCTGAAAAAATCGACTCGCACCAGATCATATTCTCGGACGGGAATCAAACCTGCGACCTCTGGAAGTCCGCTCCAATGCTTTTACCACTGAGCTACCGTAACCCTTGACTCTTAACAAAATTTTGTACTTATTTCGCAAACGAATCACTAAAGCCCGCCGGTAACGATTAATTGCAATTGATAATTTTTCCGCAAATGACGCTCATTGACGGAAAAATTGATCGTTTACGCGTTACCGGCGGGCTTAAATCAAAAAGTGACCTTAACTAACCCATAATATTTTTCAAATACTTTTCCAACGATACCCCACACTATGAGATTGATAAAAAAAATCATCCTCACTTTACATGTAAGTAGGTAAGTACACAAAAAAATATAATATGCATGTCAAATTACAGCTTTCTAATCCGGGGGCGGACAGACGGATGAGGAACCTCAAAAAAAAGTAAGTATACTCAGTTACGTTGATCTTTAAATTATTATTACCTGTATTGTACAAGAATTAATTAAATTGCAAATTTAAAAAATTGCTACGATAATCGACGCTACGAATTCTCGTAGCAGAATATTTCGTAGTCAGAAAATATTTAAAAATTTAATTGAAATAGTCAACCGCTATGTTCTATGATATGCAATTTCCAATCGCGAGCGGTGCGGTCCCACGACGACGCGGAATTTTTCGATGGCTGGCTGCCAGCGGCGGCGTTCTTTTAAATTAATTATTGTTTTACGCGCTCTAAACCATTCTATTATAACGGCACTCATACGCCGCGAGTGGGTGCTATTCTCGGTCGCACGAAAATTTACGACCATTTGATTTACCCTCTTAATCTTGAGACAAGGCGAAACAAAACTTCTATGTCAATAACGTTTATGATCCCTTAAACGTTTTATGTTCTTACAATTGTATTGGTTGCACATTGCATTTGCATGTTAGTACGAAATGAATAGATTTGACATCGAAAAAAAAATATTATTCTCCATTTTTTACCCGACTGCAAAGAAAGGGTTATGTGTTTCGCGCGTATCTTGTAAGTAAGTTTGTATGTTTGTATGTAATATTCTTTATTACCTCATATCTTTCAAACGGCTGAACGGATTTCTATGATTAAGATATCGTTAGATTTGTCTTGTCAGCCCAAGTGTTCTTAAGAAGGTGGCGTTATAAAAAAATCAATATGGCGGCTGTACGGTGCTATTATACTATAATTTTTTTTTTAGAATACTGCAATATGGGTGTCATATTAAAGGGCATATAAGGATTTCAAAAAGGTATATCATGACCGTAGTATATAATAACTAAAAAGAGATAAATAAAAATAAATAAAAAAAATTAAAAAACCCGCCTGCATAAAAAGACAAGTCAACTGAAAAGATGGAAACAAGATTAAATAGTACATTATGAGACAAGTTAGCTTAGGTTGCTCATTGCGCACAAGGCTGTGGGTTGCAGCCCGAGCCGCAGGCGAGGGCGTAACTCAGCCGAGTGTGCAATAAGCAAGAGCTCACGAGTTTCATACGACGTTTTTCAACACATTTGCGAGGAAAAACAAAGTAATTTATCACACAGCAACAAATATGGCAAAAACAAAATATGATAATTATGGGAAAAGGCGCGCATGTTTTTTTGTTTTTTTTTTTCACACGCCCAACGCAAGAATATTTTGCGAACAAAAGGGTGAGGAGTATACAGCCTACTACTAATACTTCAAAATTATAATTTTAAGTGACAAAATGCAATTATTTTAATATTTTTTAACAAAATAGTGTGAATTATGAATAATTTGATAATAATTTTATATTTATTTGACTTAGTTAAGGACTTACACATTTGTTGTCAAAAAAAAAATTACTGTATTACCCGGTTAAATTGGGAATGCTCTGTTTACTCGCATAGAACTTGCAGTAAGGTACTAATTTAACTTTGTAGGGTTAATTCTATTACGAACTAGTGTTTTATATATTATTGCACGCGTTTGTTATAGCTCGGTTTATAGCCCTAAAAGCGATGTATTAGGGCTAACTTTACGAGCAAGTGTGTTGAAAACATAATTATTTAAGTAATAAGTACTATTTATTGCGTAAACTATTTGTTGTCCCCGATAAAATAAAATAAAAATCTCTTCACATCAGCTACGTTTGAATAGCTTGATATTACAAATTTGGTTTTTACTAAAGCTAGGGTTTCCTAGGATGACGGTGCCTTCATATTACGGCCGTAATTTAGCGACGTAGAACGTTGTCTATGAAAACAAAATGGCGCGCCTTATTGTTTACATAGAAAACGTTCTACGCCGCTAAATTACGGCCGTAATATGACGGCACCGTCCTCCTAGGAAACCCTAGCTTAACCACACGGAAACTTTCAAAGTCAAATCTTTTTACGAATTTTACTTTGTTTAATGTAATTATTTTAACATTACTCAAGATACATTATCATAATGGCTTTCTGTTCAAAACATTGCTCCCTAAATCTTCAGCCTTTTGTATAGAATAACCTTATTCTCCAAATAATGGATATTGGGGTTCACGGTTTTACTTAAGGACATATTTTAGCGGTTGACACTGCGTCATACGGAAAATTGATGGACAAAGTTTCAACGCTTTTTCATATTGAGTTTTCCGATAACGTTAACCAGCCCCCTGATTACGTAACTCTGTTGCTATGAATTCTTGATTGAAATCGATTGAAACTGTGACAGTTTCAGGTGCTGCGGCTATAATCGAGAATTGTTAGCAACAGAGTAACGTAATTAGGGGGCAGATTTTGACGAGCTTTTACGCTGAGTAAATAGTTACGTTTTTTTTGGATTCCGAGTCCGATTCACGGTGAAGGTGAACAAATGTTAGGAAGATACTACTAGAATACTTATAAAGTTATTGTTTAGGCTGTTTCCCATAAAAAATACAGAGTCAGAAAGCTAATCATAACTCACCGACTAAATGGTTCAAAATGTGTTCCATTTGTAGCGTCTGCCAGTAAATTTTACGAAGAAAAATAACATTATCGGTTGAATTTATAAAAAAAACACATCTATAACAGACACATAATAAAATAAGAAAGGTCTATCGTTATCTTCTAAATAAATAAATATTTAAATAGTAAACTTTTTTATATTGGGCAGTATAAAAACACAACGTTCTCATTTAAACGAACATCATTCACGGTTTTTATACCCCTGGATGCCGCGAGGCAGCTCATTCGCTCACAAATAGAATGTTTGTGTTTTCGTCTCAGTTCCATTTCCGCAAATCGTTCGGTGTCATCATTTTTCTGGGCTGGCTTCAATAATAACCGGCGGTAATCAACTGCCACCACGGAAGGTTGTGTAAACAGGTACATGTGCTCAATGCAACAAATCATTTTTTTAATCAGATTACAACTGTACAAGTATGTTTGATTTACGCTGACATGGATACAATTCGTGGTTCATCACAGCACTGGCTAATGTAAACGAGAAGTCACAAAAAAACTAGCGTGGTTTTACGTACAATCTTAGAATAATAACACCTAGAAGCTGTGTCCTCGTATGCAAAGTGAGGCAACTAATACTAAGCCAGAATGGCTTAGTTTTCAGATTTATATCCTTCATACGTTACCTAATCGTAACTAAAATCCAATAATATATTAACTAATCTAATAAATGTAGGAAAATTGAAACTGTTTTGTACTTATTCGGTATGATTAGGTAATAATGGAGAATAAAAATCTGAAAACGGGGCCATTGGCATTTTTAGTTGCCTCACTTTTGACAGTGCGCTGTAGAGACCTATCGTTCTAGGTGTTATTATTCTAAGGCTAAGCGTAGGTACAATGCGCAAGGAATGTACACAAATTTAAAACAGTCGACAAATTTTGTAGTATAGCTTAGACCGTCAAATTGAACAACTTTGTCTATGGAACCAACTTTGTCTATGGGACCAACTTAATCAGAGGAAAAAAAATAATCAGCTGTTCCACAGAAAACATCAATAACACCTATTCGACCCACAATGTATGGTTTAGCTGACTATTTTTTTATCTGATAAAGTTGGTCCCATAGGCGAAGTTGTTCAGTTTAACGGTCTGAGCCTCAACACAAAATTTGGCGACTGTTCAAAAATCACCTGTAGATACAGGATACAAGTAAAGCTCTGCAAGACTTCAACTAGGTACTCGTAGCTTTTCAATACATTATACCCCTTATTATTTCAATACAGTACCCTTGCCAAATTCGGATTTTCAAATCTTCGCTCTTTCGTTCGAATGATGTGAAAAAGGTCAAATCCAGGAAAAAAGGAGAGCAATTTCTAGGCTGTTTATTTAAAAATACTATAAACATATTAATAAATCAAAGCTTCTAATCGAAAGAAATAAAAACTAAAGTTTCAAATTAAACGTTATGCTATAGAATTTCATGTTACTATACTTTTGAAGTAAATAAATGGTTCACCTTAATGTTTGTTATTATTATCTACGATAATACAGAAATAAAAACTAATATTAGTTCCTTGTTTATTTATGCTTCCAAGGAGTATAATAAAATACTATATTTAGCATTTGCATGATTACAGAAATATACAGGGCTAGGTAAATGTTTGCTAAACTATCATGTTTATTTCTAAACTAAACTCACGTGAAGCGTACTAAAGAGGTATATAGGAAGAAAAAAATATTAGAATACGGAAATCATAAAAATGCTTTATCTTTTTTTCATTTTCAAAAGAAAAATATGAATTAGTACTCAGATTCATAATAAACTCTTATAATAAGTAAGTACCTACCTACCTATTTCTTAAATCCAGTGAAAAATTTAGTTTACTTAGTGAAATATTCCGTTGCGAATGAAATGGTTTTTTTCGAATAAAAGGAAAGTACCTAAATGATGACCTATGTTATTAGCCGCCAAGTGGTTTTCGCGTGATACGAAAACAGACAAAAATAAAGAAAATGTGAACTTGGCCTCTGTAACGATTATCAATACAAAGGCGGCCCAGTTACTTACAGTTATAACTATGTATAAAAAATGGCATATTACGATGGTATGCGTGCGTACCTATACACAATGCACTTTACCATAATCGACTTAGTATCAATCATATCGACTCGCAACATCAAAGGCGCATTTGAGCACGACTGTAGCCAATCGGTTATCTCCTGCCTAAGCGAGTTCGTGAAACGTTCCAGGGTTGTAATTGACGAAACATACACATGTTATCATCAGCATGACGTCATGGACATGACTAACGCTAGGTTTCATTCACCTACATATCCGACAGAACGCTACAAAAACGAACGTTACTATGTTATCTAAGTCAACAGTCGATTGAAGACTCTTTTATTGCAAGACGAAATTTACTCGTGCAGTCAATCGTTTGATATAAGGTGGTACCAAACGATGTGATGATACTGAAACAGGTGATAATGATGCTTAATCTAATCAACTTTCTCCATGAAACATTGGTCGAAAAATGAAAAAAAAACATACTCACGTACTAAATGCATTGGTCAGCCGACCCCTTACTATGCATAGGCGAAAAATAAATTCTATTTTCGACCTATGTTCTTTGGAGAATGTTGTTCAGTTTTAGTAGAATATTAATATAAGAATCTTGAGTTTTAGCAACATTATCACCAGTTTTAGTATCTTCACCTCTATAGTATTATATTATCTGTGACCTCATATAACAAAATATAAAGTCGTGTTCTAGATAGAGCCGCCGCAATTTGTTGGAAACTGCTTGGTAACTGCTCGGACATAGAAAGAAATCTTTGTTCTGTGTAACTGCTAGTACCCAGGTACTGACTTTTTGTTTGGCCTGATGAGATTGCCCGTTCGTAGTGTACCTATATGTATGCGTGCACAAAATACAGCGGTTTGTTTCGAGCGACTGATGAACCAACGAAACTTTTTTTTTACAAAAACACGCGGTCTATGAAATTTCTGAATGAATGAAAGAATGAAATTATTCTCTCTTTAAATAAGCTCACGTAGTAAGCATTTTTAAATCGTCAATTCTTTTACCCTATGTACCACCCATTATGACGTCTTTTAGCTGACAAGAAAAATGTGCGCAATGCTTTTTTTTCGATAAGTATAATTTTGACTTTGTCTGAGAACGCTAGTCATAGTGCGTAACGTTATGAGGATCAACGCAACTGTTTGCGTTTTTGAAAGCTAACAAACGCATCCGGCCATCGTTTACCTCATTGTACAACTCACGGATTGTATCAGACACTATCAGAGTTTACCGGTTGGCACAGTTACCTTACATTACAACGCACGATACGCAAATATACAAGAAGAACAATCTGATCAGAATTAGCAGACGAGAAACAGTAGGAAATGAAAAGGCATAAAAGAAGCCATTTGTTTATAGACTATTTTCATGTAGGTAACAGGTTTTTACAGGGACAAACAAGTGACGCGAATAAAAGATCTAAAGATCATACAGGGTACCTATTTATTTGCTTACAATAGATTGCTCGCTCATACGCTGTACGAATGAGCTTATAATTTAAGAGTATACTTAGTATACTCAAGATATAATTTTGACCTTCATTCCACTGACATTGTATTGAATATCTAATTCCTAATATAGGTAATATTTTATTCATTTATAAAAGTACAATCAGTAAAACATATTTTTGCCAAAATGAAATGATAGGAACTTAATAGGAACACACTACCTACACAACAGATTTAAAAAATGTAGTTAGTTTTCAAATAAAATCATATTACCTATCTATCTTACTACTTATGCACTCTCCTTTTTTCTCAAAATTCTTGGATTATTTTTCCGGATTTTTTCATAATTAATCGTTTCGCTAATTTAAGAACCAAACCCTCAATCATCATCAATATCCGACCTTTATTTCCCTTAACCCACATTATCAGCGCTGTCTGCTTCACTGCTAAGTGATATAAAAAGTAGACTGAGGCCAGAGGGTGAGCATAAGAAATATGAAACGTTTTTCATTCAAGGTCGATTACGAACCGTTCCATTCCATATCACTTTCCTCGAAGATTGTTCTTTGCTTTACTCGCTATATAAAAATTTATTCATCAAACAAGTCAATAAAGTTACCTCGGAAAATATTTCTAGGGCCAGTTCCACAGGTTACTAATTTTAGGCAAATTAGGAACCTGTGAAACTGGCCCTAGAAATATTTTATTAAAATAAAACAGAATTTTTATACAATACTAAAATAAAATGAAAATAGCATTGTAAGTAAGTAAGTAATTTTATTTGCAAGAATACGGTTACAAAAGTGTTCTTAAACTAAGTATTGTGAAAAAAAAACAGGATTTGTACGAAATTATCTGTCAGGTCTAATAACTGGAACATTATCTGGAACCAGGAAACTGACTCTTAAGGGTCCATGACATTTTTTGTCATGACAAGACAAATCTAACGATATCTTAATCATAGAAATCCGTTCAGCCGTTTGAAAGATATGAGGTAATAAAGAATATTACATACAAACATACTTACTTACAAGATACGCGCGAAAAACATAACCCTTTCTTTGCAGTCGGGTAAAAAGTATTAATTTGTGTTTATACGTGTATTTCAAAACGATCAGTAATCGATATTAATGACTTTCACATTAATTCTTAATGAACCTCAAATTTTGACTACATGTTGAGTCGCATAATCATTGTCTAGCACAACCCCCGTTCACTGCAGTGCTGGGCTTAGAGGAAGACGAAGCCGTCGGACGAAGCCGTCGCTGCTCGAAGGTGCTGGGCATAGTGCATGGTCCGGCGTGCCCGCATCCAACGACTTCCGGCAACCTTTGCCAGATCGTCGGAACGCCTCAATTTACTGTAATATTGATACACTTTACCTTGAGTCAATGTGAAACGCACAGCACAGCGTCTAATTTTAAATAAAATAGTGTCTTGAATAATTAGAAACAATATAGGTTTACCTATTTGTAATTTATGACCCTTTAACTATTCTTATTTTGGTTAATCAATATAGTTAACCATCTTTTGGCAAAACAAATACGGGTGTGATGTGACGAAGTTATCTTTACAGGAAAATATTGATCACATCAACTTTGAAGAGTGCCATGATTTATTACTGAAAACATCTCACAATGGCCCTGTGATAAACGCGATAAAATAAAAATACTCGGCTCAAGGCAGATGGCTGTTAAGATTTGGACATCAATTTTTAAGATTTGATCGCACTGCAGAAGATTATGGACTTTATTGTTGTCGCAGAAAGTTTGATATCGTAGTATTTATTTGGAGGCGAACGATGCGCGTAGGCCGCGGCACTTGGCGCCCTGCCAGGAATCACCTGCCGACCCTTGTATAACGGTGCATTAGGCGTTCTGCGGTTCTATCTTACGCACTTATTGTTTAAAAACTGTGTATATAAGTGACTAAGATCAAATATTAAATTATCCGCGTAAATATCTGAAGTAGAGTGAATACCCTTTCCAACCCTTTATTTTCAAACCAATGAATGCTCCAAACCAAACACATAAACTTGTAATTTTCCAAAATACTTCTCTTATATTTAGCAGCGAAGCCAACTAAAATACCTCAGTAATGTTCAGCTGTCATACATTAGAGAAACTGTGACATTTATAATCAAACGTCCAGGAAACTTTATAAACGAATATTTATTTTCTTGTTGGGAAAAATCTGTTTTAAATTTTCTTTGTTTATATAAGAATTACATAACAGAAGCATTTACGGCTATATATAACGTTGATTAGGTATTAGCGAAAAACATTGTTAAACAGTGAATTAGTTTAATATTGTTAGATTCCGAATTTTGCATTTACGAAGCAATTTTTTACACTAGATAGGTACCTAATTAAATAAAAAAGCAAGTCTTCTCTAGTGATGTCATTAATTTGAGTACCATAGGTAATAGAGACAAGTTGCTTTTTTCTAGTTTTTTTTGCTATTTAAAAAATTATACGTAATCCCTGGGGATTGTGTCTAGACACGTCAAAAACAAAATAGCATTTTCGCGCTAATTAGTAGAGCTTCCCGCCCGGTCTTTGTCCTGCAGCCTAGAGCATAGACTGTACGCTTTCCAATTCCCGCTCCCATCCGTTGGTAAGATTAATAGTGATCTTGAGGGACATGTGTGTCTGGTGCACAAGCCAGAGACGCCGTGCCAACCGCATTCCCAGATCTATTCGCCGATTATGATGCCAAATACGTACGCTACCGGGCGAGATGTGCCCGGTTCGTAAGGAAACTTAGTATAAATAGGTGCAGCCGGAAGAATACGCCCAGGCTGCTATATTTGTACCTGGTTTCGATGTGACATTGAAACTGACAGGTAGGCAAGAGATAATTCAAACGTGAAGTCTAATTGAGTATCTTAGGAACCATAAAATTATGTAAAGTGCTTACATCGTTTTTAAGAAAAATAGTTATTTTGATATATGTAGACCTATTACTTTTAGAAATGCTGAGTGAAATTTAGAAATTGCGGTTTTTCGAAGTGAATTGCACACTCGGTGCATCTACTGGATGAATACTATAATTATTTTACAGCAGATTTATCTATCAGCACAGAATACATAATAGTACGTATATCACAAGTACCATCAGCAAAAACCTTGTTTTCGTTTTGAATTATACCTGCTAAGTTCATTGATATTTACCGTAGCCGTAGAACCCTCAATAATAAACTGATCAGATGAATTTCAACCAAAACCTGTCCTTCCAATATTATTATGCGTTTTATTTTCAATAAACAGTGTTTTTGTTTTTTCTAATTTTGTACTTCTAACTTGTATAGCTACCTCAATCTTGTTAATGAGGGCCATTAACTCAAAATAGGATCTATTTATTAGTCTTTTCAACTGAAACACTATTTTCGTTTATGATTAGTAGAGGAAATAATTAATCTTCATATGAAATATGAAGCTGTAGCGCAGATAATAAGCAGAGATGTGCTTGTACATTACCGAGAAAGCACAAATGAACAACATTACAACATCCTGAGCTACGCTACGAGCGCATCGGAATTCGCGTTTCAAATACCAGATGCGTTCTCATTGCTCTCTCGTCGCCTCTTTGATACGAGAAAAGTCATAGCTCTCATCACTTTTTATCCGCTTCGAATTTTCAACACCACATTGTTGGATTGGTCATCAAAACTACATTTGAAATCATGGAATTTGAAACTAAAGACACAGAATTAGTATACACCAAAGATGTGAACGATATGTTGCAATTTTATGAACTTGTTTTACTGACGTTTTCATTTTTTCGGGCAGTACCTACCCGAAACCTACGTGTTAAACTAAAAAACATCTTACCCGAAATAACAGGTACTATTTTTTGTGTACTTAGAGACAATGGTTTTCTCAGACACGTAAAGACCGTCTAAGAATTGTCGTTTATCCTTATTTACATAGTGGACTACCGAATAAGTGCAGCAGCTGAGCTAGATACATCTTCTAGTGAGTTTTCATCAATGATCAGCTCATCTTTTTATGGGGGATTGGGTGGGATCTATAGACCCACCACGCGGGCCCAATGCGGATTGGTGGGTGTTAACGACTACAAATGCAGCCGGGACCAACGGCTTAACGTGCCTTCCGAAGCACGGAGGAGCTCGAGATAATACATTTTTGGTCACCCATCCCATGACCGACCCTTGCGAACGTTGCTTAACTTCTGCAATCGCTGGGCCAGGCGGTAAACCACTGCGCCACCGAGCTCCACAATGGCTGGTTGATGGCTACATGACCCATAAATATCTAGTCTGAAAAAAAACTGAGTTATAGATACACGTGCAGTCGAAACGCGAGCTTTACTAATAGAGCGTGCGCTCTAAAAGCGTCGTTGTAGCGAAAGCTGCCTGATTTATGCAACAGGTAGATTAAAAGCATGTCAACCGCCTTGCAGATAATGATCCAAGCCGCACGTCATTACCTACCTGTATTTTTTTGTTTTTAACCGACTTTCAAAAAAGGAGGAGGTTCTATGTTCGTCTGTATATTTTTTTTTTTTTTTTTGTGTATTTATTACTCGAAGACGGCTGGACCGATTGAAATGATTCAAACGTTATTACATTAGGTACACTCCCAAGTTGGTCCCATTTTTTAAAATTTGGAAATCGGTTCAGTACTTTTCAAGTAATTTTGAAAAAAGCACGAAAATAGTATGATTTTGTGTGAATTACCTCGATGATTGGTCGAATTACTTCTTTGTTTATGAACTGAATAAGATAATTATTTTTTTGTTGAAAGAAGGATATCTTAAGTGTAGTTTTTTAACCGACTTAAAAAAGGAGGTTCTCAGTTTGACCCGTATTTAAGTATGCTTCTCCGCGATTATCTTACGTTTGGCTGAGCCGATTTTTCTACATAATTATATAATATACCTTGCCTACAAGGTACATACACTAAAAATAAAAAAATAAAAAATTGTTTAAAAAATAACAAAAAACCGACTTCAAAAAACCTACCTCTAAAAAGCAAGAAATAATATTCGTATAATAAAAATACGTCTATTGAAGTCGGGTGGGGCTTTTAGAATAAAAAAAAGGAATATGTACTCCAGCCCCACCCGACTTCAATAGACGTATTTTTATTATACGAATATTATTTCTTGCTTTTTAGAGGTAGGTTTTTTGAAGTCGGTTTTTTGTTTTTTTTAAACAATTTTTAAAATTTTAAATATGTATTAAAAATTACCGAAAATTGCCACTCAGATGAAAAGGTCATTTGTTTTAACATACAAACGGACATTTGAAGATGTTTAAATATAAGTAAACCAAATCGAAACAAATCAATATTTCATGATCGGCTGATCATCGAACATGAAATATGGATTCGTTTTGGTTTGGTTTGTATAAAATCTTCCTCAAAGCATTTGTGTATGAAAATGGTAGCTTAATTTTTATATCAATTAGGGGGTGGCCATACTTTTTCTTAAGGAGATCGACCTAGCAAAAATTTGTGATCGACATTTTTACCATTTATTAACTAGACCAAATATTTAACAAGAAAAAACGACGGGAGACCCGGGGGCGGTGAGAGACAGAACAGGAGTGGCTTCCTGTGCCTGACCGAGCCCAGTATATATGCATAAAAGCATGTATACGTAAAAAGCGTATTTACCTCACTCTAATAAAAAAAAAAAAAAAGGTAGGTACCTAGTTAAATCAGTTGTCTAGCATCCATCTTATGCCTTGATTAGTTTAGGGTTAGATGGCGCTGTGTGTGTGTAAAATCAAATATTGATAATTACAATACTACATTACCAAGCTATGATCTATCTGAGTGCCAAATTTCATCCAAATCAGTTATCCAAATCAGTAATCAGTGGAAGCTAGTTAAAAATAAATGTGGGGTTAAAAATAAATATAAGTTTTAATCTAGACTATAAACTGTTTGCCAAACTTCATCTAAATCAGTTCAGCCTTAAAAACGGATATACAGACGAACAGAGAAACAATCTCCTGCTTTTTGAAGTCGGTTATAAATATTGGATCGCAGTTAATATCCAATATTTTTAACCGACTTCAAAAAGCAGGAGTTTGTTTGTCATGGACATGGACATGGACTTAAACATGGACATGGACAGGACATCATGGACATGGACATGTCCATGGACAGGACATCGGGAATTTTATAAAAATATAGCCTATATTTATTTTTAACTAGCTAGTACATCCGGGTGGACATTTGAAAAATACCCTAAAAAAAACATACAGACGAAAAGAAAAACAATCTCCTGCTTTTTTGAAGTCGGTTAAAAATATTGGATCGCAGTTACTTGTGGTAGATTGACAATCCGATACAAGTAGACTTGTGGTTGATTGTCAATCTACCACAAGTCCACTTGTGGTAGATTGACAATCAACCACAAGTAACTGCGATCCTATACAAGTGGACTTGTGGTTGATTGTCAATCTTCCACAAGTCCACTTGTGGTAGATTGACAATCAACCACAAGTAACTGCGATCCGATACAAGTGGACTTGTGGTTGATTGTCAATCTGCCACAAGTCCATAATATTTTTAACCGACTTCAAAAAAGCAGGAGATTGTTTTTCTTATCGTCTGTATGTTTTTTAGGGTATTTTTCAAATGTCCACCCGGATGTACTAGCTAGGAAGCTAGTTAAAAATAAATATGGGCTATATTTTTATAAAATTCCCAAAAGTAATACAAATTAATTTCAATGTTTAAAAAATAAAAACCCCTAGGGTATCTTTGACCGAGATTAAAAGTATCCTATGTTTTAATCTAGGCTAATAAACTGTGCGCTAAATTTCATCTAAATCAGTTCAGCCTTAAAAAAACATGTATCGGATAGCAGTAGATTGCAATAAGCAGACTGCAAGTTCTCTGTTCGTTTGTATGTTTGTTTTTTAGCGATTTTTCGAATGTCCACCCACGCGGATGTAGTCGCGGGCGGAAGCTAGTTAAAAATAAATGTGGACTACATTTTTATAAATATCCCAAAAGTAAGTACCTACTATAATGTTTAAATGTTTTGAAAATAATACTATTACCTCGAAAAAAAGGTGCCAACCCTAAGCCAGATTGACAAAAAACCACGCCAGATTGAAACGACGTTACACAATCAATCTCTGCCAATCTTTGTCAATCTGATTGAGTGTGTAATGGGTGCCTATGAGATGGGATAGATCTAATATAACAAAATAGTTAACACATGTGTGTTGTATGGTCAACCATACACACACACATTAAATATTTTAATGGAATACGTAAACAAATGAAATATTTAGCTTGGTTTATATGATCTAATTCCAATATAAACAACGTAATTATGTTATCCTACTGAGCTATAAAGCAAATGTACAGTTGCCATTATTGAATGCTTACATAAGGGTGAAAATACTGTGAAGCTGAAAATCTGGTGCTACGTAATGATTGGCTCAATGTGAGTAATAAACGTATAGCTTTATAATACTACGTAAGCTGCGCAGGCGGCGCGTGACGTCATACAGCCAGCGTGATACGCGCCCAGGTAAAAAACACCTGTCGGATTCAGTAACTCAACATTTTACTTTGTAATGTAACGTACTTACAAACTAATAATAATAAATAAATAAATAAATAACAAATGTCAGATAACATCACAAACATTGCTCTGATTGCAAAGTACTTTGTGTAATAGAAATCAGAGACAACGGTGGTACTACAAACACCCAGAGGTGCGTATTGACGCATATATTGATAGGAGAGCTCATTTTCTAAATTGACCCAGCCGGGGATCGAACTCAGTACCTCAGAGATGGCGACACCTTGAAAACCAGTGTACAAACCACTGTACCACGGAGGTGGTCAAAATAAAAAAAACTTAAATCTTTAAAATAAAATGGGACTCAAATCACAATTTGATTTGAATGACATAAATCCAAGCTCGATTCGAATAAGTATTTCTGCTGATTCGAATCATCACCTTGGCTGATTCGAATCACCGTTCGAATACAAATCAGTTTTTTGGATTCGAATCTTTGATGGCGTAGCAAGCTTGCTGACGGCTGAGATGTATACCTACTGAGGGGGCATTTTAATATTCGAATCGTCGTTAAATTCGAATCCACGATTCGAACTACTTACAGGTAATTCGAATCGCCTCGAATACATTTTTTTGATTCAAGTCCCATCACTAAAAAATACGACACAAAACTTATACCCATACTATAGGGCTGCGTAGAAAATAGGTACTACACTTGCTAAACGTCGTAGCAGCTCGTAGTCGCATGCGCCATTTATTCGGTATTTCTTATGAAACAGAAAGGCTAGGTACCTATTCGAATTCATAAAACCAACTAAACGGCACTTGTATTTAACTTATTAGTTCAACAGGCATCCTCTCTAATCCAAATTTTGTATAATTTTCCCACTTTTAGTAATATCATTTATATTTTTCAATTAAACTATTACTTTTCTTACTAAATAATGGCGTTTTTTTCGTGTAAAATAATTCAACTCTATAAACTTAATTAATTATTTTAGAAAGACATTACCTACTTACTAAAATTATTTGAAACCCTTGATGTGCTACGGCGTAGCATATTCGTAGCAAACAAAAAGTTAATATTCCACTTACTAAGTTTATGGTAGCAAACTAGTGACATGACTTTTGTAAATACAGCGTGATCTTTCAGCCTTCTGAAATATTATCATTTATATTTTACTGATTGTTTACATTTTGTATATCTTATTCTTATAATAAATCCCAGTAGTTAAAAAGATATCAATCTTTCTCCCCACTTAGCGGGTGAAATCTAAATGTTATTTATTGGTTTTTGCAATTTCTGTGTCGTTATCGTCGTCGTCGTCGGTAGTTTTGTATTTTTACAGCTTTATATTACTAAAACAATATTACAATACAAATCACCTTCATTCAAAATGCAACTTTTTTTAATGATATACTTTTTTAACAAAATCGGTTTACCAAAATGTTTTACTATAAGTAATAAAAATAATCACGCTTGCCATTTGTTAGGATCAAGGAACGCTAAGCGTTAACACTTTATCCACTGAATAGGAAAACAATTTTTTTTTCTGTAAACATAACTAATTTTTAACAGGCTTTAAAAATTAAAAATGAGGAAGTTATCCATTCGTCGAGTATATAATATATATACTTAGGTATTTATAGTTTTATGTATGTACACAAATAATTCGATGAGGGCTGAACTGATTAAATTGATTTAAACGTTATAACATCAGATCTGTTACCAGGTTGTTCCCATTTTTTGGAATTTTGAATTCGGTTCAGTAGTTTTCAGGAAATCCTGAAAATATTGTCGTTTTCGTTAGCATTATTATGAACTTATACGGATGATCGACCATAACTTCTTTGTTTATGAACCGATTAAGATGATTCTTTTTTATTTGAAAGAGGATACTTTAATGATGATGCCATTTTAATTTTATTGGCATTAGACCTTGAACTTTGAAGACACAAGGGGACTCGCTTTCGCTGTTTTCGTTTTCTCAATAATTGTTCGACATTTCTTTCTTTTTAGAACTGTTTTTTTATTTCAAATATTTTTATACCTACTAAAGTAGTTTATTAAAAATATTATAATAGTACATTATGAGACAAGTTAGCTTAGGTTGCTCATTGCACACAAGGCTGTGGGTTGCAGCCCGAGCCGCAGGCGAGGGCGTAACTTAGCCGAGTGTGCAATAAGCAAGAGCTCACGAGTTTCATACGACGTTTTTCAACACATTTGCGAAGAAAAAACAAAGTAATTTACCACACAGCAACAAATACGACAAATCCAAAATATGATAATTTATGGGAAAAGGCGCGCAGGTTTTTTTTGTTTTTTTCACACGCCCAACGCGTGAATATTTAGCAAACAAAGGGGTGAGTGAGCATACAGCCTACTGCAAAATTATAATTTTAAGTGATAAAATGCAAATATTTTAATATTTAATAACAAAATATTGTGAATTATGAATAATTTAATAATAATAAATATTTGTTTGACTTAATTAATTCAATTCAATTTTTATTTCGAGAAACAATGACTCATAATGGTTAGTAACAATTGAACTTAAAAGATAGGTTAGTACATAATATTATTAAATTAAATGTTCATTATTAAATTATTTAAATTAATATTCATTATAACATATCTACATTATTAATAAATTACCCAATAACAATTTAAAGCAATGTAACTTCCGTCCGCTCAAGGGGTGGCTAGGTGGAAGCATGCAGGTGAACCCAGTGGCGCAAGAAAGGCGAGTCCCAGTGGTCGGCGATGGTGCTCAGGATGGAGTTGAGTGAGGCACGCAGACGCGCCAGCGTCGAGGCGCAGCGTTTACGCATAACGGCGTGGAAGCCATCAGCTCGAACCTCCGCGAACATTGCTGATGCACTGCAATATCTAGGCCTTCGCAACAATATCCTGAGCGCATCGTTGTATTGGACACGAAGCGCGCTGTATGTTTTCTGCGTGTAGCTGACCCATAGACTGCACGTGTAAAAGGACTGGCAGTATGCTTTGAAAAGCGTCACCTTAACTTGATGTGTACACAGTGCAAATCTACGAGCCAACATATTGCATCGAACAGCCAGCGCCCTTCGTTCCCTTATTATGTCCATGTCATCTTTGAGGTCCTCAGTGACCCAATGGCCCAGATACTTAAATGCTGAAACCTGTTTTAGAGGAGTTCCGCGCAATGTCACCGGCGGTACGACTGAATAACATTTGGTACCAGCTTTAAAGACCATTATCTCACTCTTCTTTGCATTGTATCTGAGCCCGTGAGCCTCCGCAAACCGCTCGCAGATGGACAATAAACGCCTGAGCGCTGCGATCGATGGGCTGAGCAACACCATATCGTCTGCGTAACTTATGTTGTTGATACACACTCCGTCAATATGACAACCGATCTGTGTGTTGCTCAGCTCAACGAGCAGCCGGTTGATGTAGAGGTTGAACAGCCTCGGGGAAGCTATCCCACCCTGTCTTACGCCACACCCCAGCTTGTATTCATCTGAGAGTGATCCAGCCCATCTCAATTAAGGACTTACACATTTATTTATTCCAAAAATGTATATGAATTTTCAGCAGCATAAAACCTCTTTGTTGCTACTAAAAAAAATAACTGTATTACCCGGCTAAATTGGGAATGCTCTGTTTACTCGCATAGAACTTGCAGTAAGGTACTAATTTAACTTTGTAGGGTTAATTCTATTTCGTACTAGTGTTTTATATATTATTGCACGCGTTTGTTATAGCTCGGTTTATGGCCCTAAAAGCGATGTATTAGGGCACACTTTAGCAAGTGTGTTGAAAAAATCATAAAATGTTTAAGCTGAACATATTATTGTGCTTTAACATTCATTAACATTACATAAGAATGTTGCAGAGAGTTCTGCTGTAAAAACAAGCGATTACCACTTGTTGCTTGTTGCTATAAGTACTGGAAAGGTTTATTTTGTTCACCTCTGAAACTTCCCTTAGTTTATTTATCTACACCCATGCTTTAAATCCTCTATAAAGGGTTCTGAAACGGTTAGCTTACTGCCAACATTACAATATCCGAGCGAGAGGATGTCGGGCTCCTCCCCGCGCCCATGCGCGACGTGTTACATCATAAAATTCAGTACGACATTATAACACTCGTTCGGATGATATAATAACGAGGAGGAGGAGGAAAGTCAAAGTCAAATCCCTTTATAGAGGATACATATCATATCGTGGGTGTAGATAATGTCTTGTATGCAACCTTACATAATTAGGTATTAAAACACTCATGTGATACTATTATCACACGAGGCGAATACCCCTCATTATAGTACAGTTGCATAAACAACTATCATTTATTCAGTGGTGTATCTTGCAAAAACATGACGAACAAAAGTAACTTTGATGTGGAAGCATTATTAAATAGAGGATATACAAATATAATCAAAACTACAAACTTTGCGGGTAGTTGGAAAATACAAAGCGGGCGCAACCGCGGGTGACCACTAGTACTATCAGATATCAGCGTCTAAACACCACAACTTATTTTGCGTTCACCAGACCAGATTCGTCAAAATATAGACCTTATGGCGTTCATTTAGATGATTATTGTAATTACAGCGTGTGCATAATAAGTGAGTGAAAACCAGCCGCCGCATTGTGTCTGGCAGCGGTCCCAAAGTCAGCCGCGAAGCTTATAAAAGACGACGGGGATCTCAGCCCGCGCCCGGCGCGTCGCACTCCCTACTCTATCCTCATGGGGCGCGCTAATCTCTCACGATAGTACCAAAAAAAAAACAAAATACATTTTTATGTTTAGTTTCTAATTACATACCAGTTATTGGGACCAAGTGATAGTGATACGGTAAGTCGTTTTACACGTGCTGGTGTTGCCTGTAGAAGACTGTGACTTGTGAATACGGTGTACAGTGTTGCCCGCCCAATGTGATTTCGGACACGGATGCTCTAGTGACATGGACCTGCTAAATGGATAGCTCAAATAATCGCAGCGACATCTACTGTTAAAGTGTGGAACGAGTTGTGGAAGCCAGTGTTACCAGAAGTAGGAATGTGAATTAGTGATTCGAAAAAAACAACTAAAAAAACTTGTGATAAGTACGCTTCACAACCAAAAGTGGACTTTTCCTTAAGTGCTCTAAAACGACTAAACTTTTGTGGTCTGACGGTCTGATCAAAACTTACCAATTCACTTACGTACTTCTGGAAATACTGGTATCTATGAAATGTAGTTTAAATACTTAACTGCAATTAATTTAGTTAATACAAAGTTAATACTGTAAAAAAAATAAGTAAGTAAGTATTTCTGTAATATTATGTGCTAATATTTTGGCATAAAGATTAGACGTTGATGTAACATGTTGCACGTCACACGTATCCATCTACGTCACAGCTAAGAATAGCCCAGCTGTTCGCTTGCAAAAAGTAGCTCTCATAGACTATGTAAAACTATAGCATAAAGTATATGAATATTTCTCATACACGAAATCTCTTAATCCAATAAAATCATGTAAATTAATGTAACTTTATAATGAAGTGTTAAAACGGGTTTATGTTTACTCCATGCAGTTACTGCCAGCTGTAAAAATACTGATCATTTCGAACTAAGAAACCGCAGATAGGTATGCGATCAAAGCATCAAATTTTCTGACGTCAGTACGCCGTTATAAACGCATTAAATATTGCTGAAACACAATGTATAAGCCACTAATGTTGTGCTATTAGATGAAGTTCAATCATGACGTAATGTATTAATTTATTACGTAGTATTTTTAAAGAATATTTTAGGCTAGATATATTTAAAATGTCGTATGTAGCGCCATCTAACGTAGTGTATGACGTAACTGCACTCGGACCTCGATAAAACAAGGCGGTAGGGGAAATCCCTTGAGACTTGGTGATGAGAACAATGTCATGACCTTGACCGCATCAAGATCTTGACCTTAAATCTGAAGAATCATCATAACCCTGACGTATTTAAATCTTTCTTCGTGATCGTGTGATATTTTCAAATTTTCGGATATTGTAGATTTTGATGGATTGACTACGATTACGATTAATGGCCGCTTATTTTATTTCAAACCAGCGATTGCTCATGGCTTCATTCGCCTGTATGTTTGAGAAATATCACTTTCTTCTTGCGAATAGAGTTTTAAAATGTTTTATAAACCCGAATAAAGAATAAACATCTCCAATGGCAATTCTTTAGGATTTAAAGCTTTGAGTCTTAAAAGATTTCGACAGTGTATCAATGGCGACCCGATCATCACTATTCCAGCGTCTTAACATTTGAGCTAAGGGCCCACTATCTAACAATTGAAACACCTTGATGCCCTGTCAATTTTGGCCAATCAAACGACCTTAATAAGCGTGTACGTTAAATACTACCAAATCCCTAGCCATCTCGCCAAGTATTGACCTGCCAAAACAGATGGTTACGACACACTCCACTACACTATAATTCTATTTCGATTATTACCTTCGCCTATTTATTTCTAGATGACGAATAGCGTATATGTGTGTACGTAGCCTATCCGATGTTAGATTGAGTTCTTATATACGTGCGTAAGCATGATCGCGTAGATTCTAGTTCGCTGGCGTTACATCACCTTAGGAATTTTAAAAGCTTGCTCGTTACTGTGCAGTAAACTCGGCAGCTCATAGTCTCTCTCGCTACCTTGAATTCTGGCTTGTTTAGCACGTACATATCTTTCCGACGTGAATGTCACAGGTGATATCTGCTACCCGAAGTTATTGTTACATTATATTCAAGTAGCTAACTGGACCTTACTGACAAAATTACTACAAATTCTGACTTGAGGACGTTTCGTAAAGCTTATGGTAGTAGTATTATCCTTTTAATGGCTATTCATAACGGAGTGCTGGTGCCGACACTGATGTATGGAAGTGAATCTTGGGTATGGCAGAAGAAGAATGAAAGCAGAATAAATGCAGTAGAGATGCGTTCGGTGAGGAAAACATGTGGAGTCAAATTGAGTGATAGAGTGAGCAATAATGTGATTCGTGAAAGGTGTGGTCTGAAAGATGATATAGTGACAAGAATTGAGAAAGGAATGCTCCGGTGGTTTGGTCACTTAGAGAGGATGAATGAAAGGCGAATCACGAAAGAGATATATTGTGCGAATGTGGAAGGAACGATTGCGCAAGGGCGTCCCAGAAAAACCTACGCGGACCAAATAGAGGTTTTAATAAAAAGGCTGGTGTACGTAGTGACAAAAACCGCAGGGCATGTATGAAAAGATTGATGGATGTTAATGAAGCGAAAGAAGTGTGCAAGGATCGTAGCAGGTGGCGATCCATAGTCTCTGCCTACCCCCATGGGAAACAGGCGTGAGTATATGTATGTATGACATGTATTATCCTTTTTCGATAACGCAAGTAAAAGCTCATCCAGTGCATATAATATGTCTATCAGAATCTACAACAAATTGCCTGAAAAATTAATAAATAAAGAAAATAACAAATTGTTTAACAGAAGTCTAAAAGATATGTTATTAAATGAATGCTACTATAGTGTAAAAGAGTATTTGAATGATAAAATAAATGCCTAATAAGATATAGGTACTTACATACTTAATATATACGTAAAATAATAGAAAAATATTATACTAATACACTTAAACAATATCTACTTATATTATATTGTGACTTATATGTGATACACAGTTCGTAACTATGTATTTTTTGATATAGTAATAATTGTAATTTGTTTTTAATAAGGCTCTCCTACTTCAATTGCTATACCCTACCAGGGTCCATAATGTTCTCTTTCTATAAACTACCACCTATGTATTCACTTTATGGTATGCAATAAAATATTGAATTGAATTGAATTGAAAAAGCTTAATACAGAATATCGAAAACTATAAGTTTTCAAATTGCTCTACATCAATGTCCTTTTAGCACAACAGAAAGTTTCATTATTGACATCCTAAATCATCCCAAAAGATAGTTTCCGAAGTATCGAACTCGTTAGTAAGGACGTGGTCAACTATTATGTATTCTGTGACGTGGTTGTCATATATACAAACAATACAAAAGAATCAACTATAGTTACTTCTATGCATTGTTTACTACTTTGTAGCAATAACATTGTTTGCCAAAAACAACAATTCATTCATAGAGCAGTCGCACAATTGCATCTAGTAAATACAAACAATGTTGCTACACACTATAAATGATTTTCTGTTTGATTTACTGTAGGTCCCCTTTCGACTAAAAGAATCTAGCCATCGAGATACCTACCTATCTATATATATCTATCTATGTACGTAAAGTATTATTTACTTATTTATTTATTCATGAAAAACAAACAGCATTTTTTTTTTAAATTATAGATAGGGTAAAACTAGAACAAACATGCCTTTATCAGTTTTCACAGAGAATTTTTTTCCAATAAACAGCTTTAGTTAATCAAAACAAAAATCGGTAACAGTCCGTCTTTCAAGGTTTAAAGTCTCTTACTTTATGATGCATTTGAAAAACTGATGAAGTTCAAAATTTAGTTTTTTTATTATATTAATCTAATATTATTATCACGTGACACTGAACTAGGGCCTATTACAAAAAATAATCACGATAATCGGACGATGAACCATAATCATGAGTAACAGTTAATAATGTCACGGAGTGAGACGAACACCGTACGCTTACCACGGTGCTTTTTTGTTTGTAATAAAATAAGCCCCGCAGGCTGATTATCTAAATAGAAACTATTTAGCGACCGGTTTCATTTGACATACATTGCTACTTTTCTTTGGTATGTTTTTTTTACCCCAAAAAGAAGAAGCAATGTATCACATTATTCTTTCAAATCAGACCGGTCGCTAGGTGGTTTCTAATTAGATAATCAGCCCGCCGTTTTAATAAGTTAGTTTCTCTACAATTTACACATTTTGATGTAATGCCATAGGTCGCGGAAAGACCCATATTTTAACCCATATTTTTTTTTCGACGGCATCAATAAATTAATTGATAGATCTAATAAATGTATTAGAGTTAAGGAAGAATAGGTACATGGCATAGGAAAAATATTTTTGATTTTCAATTCTTACTTCATACCGTCCATTTTGCGAACTTGAAACCATTCTGAGTCAAAGTCATTGAAACACGATTCAGTGACTTTGACTCGAAACATTTTAATTTCAAAAATACCTTTTAAAAATTATTAAAATCGAAATTATTTAGAATCAACATTAGTTACTCAAGACGAAATTGATTTAAATAATAATTTGTATCATCAATTTTCAGAATCGTAGGTATAGAAGAGAGTTATTTACTACGAATTGATTTAGTGGTTTTTGGGATTTTTGTGCCAAATCTGATGAATCGCTCCCGTGCGCGTTTTCTCATTGCTATCTCGCTTTACGATAAAATGCTTTATGTTTAAAGAAATAATGTTTAAAACTGACCTGTAGTCCTACTTTGAAGTTCACGGCCACACCAGGTTTTCCTAGTCTTGAACTGAAAAAAGGCTCTTTTTTCATGATCTACCCCACATACACAAATATAAGCCGACCAAACAGAAATCTATCAAAATGATCTGTTTTATAGTTAATAAAGCAAAGTGTTATTTCTTTCCACGTCACAGTCTAATTGAAAAGCTTGAAAGCGTTTCAAACAAACAGACGGACAGACGTTGTTGCTGTTTTACGCTAATATTTGATTTGAATGTTAATAAATACGAAGCGGTTTACGTTTGCTTACATTATCATGTTGTTAATTTTTATTTTTTCTTATGACATAGGATATTTTGTAACTGACTAGCTTCCGTCCGCGACTTCGTCCGCGTGGACATTCAAGAAAATCCTTAGGTAACCTATAACCAGCAGGTTAAACATAATTGCTGCGTTCGGCACAGACGTACTGCCTCGCACGAGGCTGCTCGCCTATACGGCCTTTGACAAATCCGGCACTGACGCGGGGTAAACATTGCAAAACAAAATAATTGTCGATAGGTACAATCCTTGTTTTATTTGTCATATTTTTCAAATTCATTCTTTACTCAGAATGAATTTAAAGTTCTTGCTCCGGCCTATAATTTACTTTAGCATCGCAATTTTATTTATTCTGACATTCCTCATCATGTAGGAACTTCTCTTACCCAATTTATTCGCATAGTACGCGGAAGTCCGTCAAGTACTTTCAGGCCATTTCAGAAGTGACAGACTTATGTTAACTCTCTTTACTTTAAAGGGCTAAATGATGCCACGGGTCTCGTACTGATGTCACATGACGTAAATATAACCTTAAATTTTTGACCGGAAGTGAAGGATTTTCTCAATTTCCGGTCAATTTTATTTACGATAATCTTCTGATCCTCGCTCTGCACAACATTTCCGACCGTGTGCCATGCATTTCATCGTGATTCGTGATGTCATATGACGTAGGCAATATTGTCGCGGGCTTACGGACTAATCTCCATTCTGCTCTTACTTCCATACCGGCTATGATACCATGCATTTGCGAAGACAAATTGTTTTATTTTACCGCAACCTCAAATTCTGTAACTTTTTCTAGTAAGTTTGTACTTAGTGAGGGAGCTTATTTCTACCAATAAAAACATTCTTATTCAGCCATTTAGTTTTTTTTTTTCATTTTTTTTTTCACACAAAAAATAATTTTGTACTAATCTTTTCCGGCACTGATTATCCTACCTCAAAACAACAAAGTACCTATTTAGTGAGTGGGATAGGATACAAGCCCCAATACTCAACTAATAGGTACCTAGTTACATTAAAAAATAGTTAGCATAACAAAACTTCGTGAAACACCATCAGTGTAATTCAATCTAAACATAAACTTAAAGTTGTTGTAATACGAAAGTTTGTCTGTCTGTTTGGCATAAACCGCTGAAACATGATTGATTTGACTTTGGACCTTGGAGAAGAATTTGCACGGAAAACGAAATTCCAAGAGGTAGTGGTCCATAAAATAATAATTCTCAACGAGCCTTAAAGTCATAAAGGTGCGGGCATATCTTTATTATTAATTTATCTATTAATTTATATGGACGTGTTATGTTAAGATGTTATGAAACCCGATGTCATCTGACGGCGTGTTAACACGCCGTCAGATGACATCGGTTTTCATGGCGTGGCGTAAGACAAATGTGCCCGCACTCTAACTCTTTACTTTCTAGTGGCTCTGTGAGCTGCTGTAGACCTCGCTTGTGAGAAATTTTTAAACATTTTTCGAAATGGCTGAGTTTATTTTTTTTAATTCGAAAAACTGAATCGATAAAAAATCTATATAATTATCGGACCGCTTACAAAATTTCACGCGAATCAGTTGAGAAATGCGACCTGTGGAGGAGAACAGACTGACAGACACAAAAGCATTTTTTCCCAAGCTGAATCGGAGACGCTTCGCGCTCGCTCGGTCAATAACAATATGAAAGTAACGAAGTTTATGATGTCGTTTGCTTTTTCCGATTTTACGAAATGTTCCTGTTCGGGCGCCATGTGGCCGGGACGTAAATAAAACTCAAGCATTCCACAGCCAATTCATATATTATTTCAGGTTAAAATTAAAGAACCTAAAAGAGAGAATACATAATTAAAAATAGTGCATAGGTGTCCTAACATCTTTAAACTGCTACTACCGGTTTACAACATTTCTCTTACCTGTGGTTCGATGCACAGGTTCTCATAAATTCAGCTTACAGACATCACGTGTTTCACTTCTTAGGTACTAGGTACCTACGTTGACTATTTCACAATACTTCATCATTTTTCTTCCAATGCTTTGAATGGACTGACTTTAAAAAGCCAATAAGTTCCTACCTACAACCATAGATATAGTATATTAAAAGGGGCCTACAACCAAAGATATTAGAATTTTAAAAAGAGGACGAACATAACATTCGAATTATTGCTTTTCAAAACAATTTGACAGATAGTTTCGTATTTCCATAATAAGGTTATATTCTGAAAGATGACAACAACGTTACATTACAAATTACGTGTTTTGTTTTAAATCAACATTTAGTAGCCACCTGCAAAATAAGTATTGAATGTCATAACCACAGAGGAAATAATCACTACGTTGTCATAACCATAACATAGATCATGCAAAAGCGTCTTCTGTTGGCATTGAACATTCGGCTCTGCTCCAAATTATTAATTAACCAATAAGTATCTAGGTAAATTTAATAATTACACTAAGTACTTAGGTACCTGTTTGAACATTAGATATTTTTTATTATAAAAGTCTGATGATGACAGGTTTAGATACCGATTTAGGTACCTACCTACCTACTTAAAGTGTTCCGATATTTGTGATAATGTTATGATACATGACGGTTTTGCTGAACTAAACATGGAATAACTGCCAGTTTGTAAAAGGAATTTATTAGGCAAGGCAACTACCTGCTTTATGCATGCATGCTGATCTAGTAGGTACTTTCAGTCAAATAATTTCCTTTATTTTGAAAAAAGCACGAAAAAAGTTAACTTTTGTTTAATATCATTGCTTTTGGCAGCTTTTTCAATTCATGAAAGATCAAGTCCAAGGGCAGGGATTGTTTTAATTACCTACCATATAAGTATACCAAAATATTGAAACATGTAGGCCATATCGTTCCCGCCAACAATTAGTAGGTAATCATCAAAGTCTGCGTATGAGCATAGTACAGTGAGCTCGACCCGGGCAGCGGCCGCTATAAAAAGATCATCATAGGACGGCCGTCTCGCGACATGCAACCCTGGAAAGCGATTCGGCAGTGCCATCGAGTACTGTTGCCAAAATAATTAAAGAAATCTCAGTCAGTATCCCTCCACAGCGTTCGCGCTGCTCTAAAATCGTCGCTCTTCGCCCGGGAGTCGCTACTCGGGGCGCGGAGGGAAAACATCTCCCGCGCCACTCTTATTTCTTCTTTCCTTCCCGACGCTGTCGAAAAAAATAGCTCAGTAAGTTCCTAATTCCACCCTTATGTCGGATAGGTTGTGAATGTGATAAATCAAGTGTACATGAAGTGCCTTAAAACAACCTACTGGAAGTTTGTGGACATTCAAGTGATAAAAGTGTTACATAACATAAAACGAAACAAATTTTCAGAATTTTAAAAATACCGCAATTTACAAGCGCCTCCGGAACGAAAATAGCTTTACGTCACGTGGTACCAACTCGACCTATAGCAACTCTCCACATTTATGTTCAGACATAAATTTAATCTAGCTTCCTTCTGAAAATTAAATGTGTGGGCAGTAATTAATTAAAAGGATTATTTGTTTACCTTCGATCGAGGTTTTTTTGTGCAGTTGATAAATATTTTACAATTGTTGGAATCTCAATTGACGAAAATAGTTAGCGACGTAAATCATAGATGGCGCCACATACTATACCCTTTTTTTCCTATCCTGTCAGTTTGCGAAAAAATGACGGCTGGATTGGATACGTGTTCGTGTGGTTTATGATATTTACGATAAAAAGTATTAACTTAGTACAAAAAATAGTAACGACTTATTAATAGAAATCACAGTTTTATAATTAAGTGAAATATTGCAATAGACAATTTATTCTCATGTATTGAAAAATCTCGGTGAGTACAAGTGCAAAATGGTCAAACGGTGCCATTTAGGAAATTGCCTGATAGCCAATGAATATTTTCGCTGTCGTTATTCTTTCGTTTTCGTGAAATAGTGCCAGTGATATTTATTTACAAGTGACACAAATTCGGATGGAGTTTTACGCCTATAAGTTAGGCTAAAGTAATGAGACTGATGAGCTAGGGCGCCCGAGTAAACTCGGTCTGGCTACGTTTCAACTTCACAGTGTGCTACGAACCCAGCACAAATTGAAATTCTAAATAATCGTGCGTTACTTTGAATGATGACGATGATATCAGTCAGTTTATGTTTGGTATTTAATTGACATAACCTCAAAAAGTATGCAACTTGAAAATGATGACTCGTCATTATAACCTATTCTCTTCTTGTGTTTTAGAACTGACGGCAACGTAGTAAAGTAATTCCACCATGGACGACGCTCACGCGAAAACCGTGGAAGAAGTTTTAGGCCATTATGGCACAGACCCAGACAAAGGCCTTAGTCCAGATCAAGTTAAAAGGAACCAAGAGAGATATGGGCCAAATGGTATGTAATTTTTTTAATTTTATACCTAGATCATAAGATAAACCAGTCAGAGCAGATTTTTCGGTCGGAGAGTCAGGTGAAACATACCCTGTAAATCAGATTTGTTTACAGGCAATTATAACAATATGACAGACACTTACTTATCAGCATTTTATGGTTGATCAATTATCATTTCAATCTATCTATCTCATGTCTGACATTCAGACTAGTCATATATTCTAGACCTAAAAAAACTATTCTTGAACATAAAATGACTATGAATAATTAGACTACAGTGAAATAATATGGTTAAAATTATCACACAGAAAGTGGTAACTTTACAATTACTTTGCTATTAATTAATACAAAGTGAAGGATGAGTGGTTTCTGATTACCATAAATTTTATTCTGATTACCATAAACTCACTGAAGAAACATTGTTGAAGTCAACCTCAATCTGCAGAATCTTTTAATTTGCTTTATTACTTAAATCATGAATGACCGCACGGCCGCATGCGGCCGGACAATAATAAAAAATGTATTGTGTCTCATTTTCCAGGTGTTGATATCTGGTTTTGATATGATTTTACTAAAACTTTTATTTAACCTCAAAATACTTGTCCAATCTTATATCAATAGATAATGCACTTAAATTACTTAGTGCTAAGATGATATTTCAACTTTCTGGGATTTCTCTTAATCGTTCCCTTATAAATCAATTGTTATCCCTCAATTGTGATCACCGGCTACTTTTAAGATTTGCCTCCTTGGGTCTGTCTCTATCCATCCATAGTTGCTCTCACTGCTTGATGGAATTCGCTTAAGAAGGTTGCTACTCTTACTTGGTCAGACAATCTGGTTGGTGAACGACCTCGGGCTCTCTTGCCTCTTATTCCACCAACCACGATCAGGGGGCTAATTGTCTTATTTCAAAATCTATTACAATCGCTTTCAAGATCTTATACATACTTATTATCGGCTACGGTCGAGATAAGACCCATCTACTTTAAACTACAACTTAACTAGCAACTAACTAACTTTAACGTAATAAAAGTGTAAAGTGACGGTTTTCTTTCCTTTTTCTTCACATCTGAAACAACTTCAAGCTAGCAACTAACTTAGAAACTTTACAACTACAACTTTCAACATTATCCTGTACGGAGTCCGTGGTCAATTAAGCGGGCCTCCTACAGGTGCTTCTTTTTGGCACAAAAAAAACTTACCAAAGGAATGCAGCAATGTGTCACATCCATCTGTCAAATGAAAGCGATTGTGATAGATTTTGAAAATTAGACAATAAGTAGGCTGCTTTTCGAGACTCCCATCTCCTCTTCGCATTATATTGCCAAAGTATGAGGGTATGTGTTTTAAGCAGATAGTTGACAGCCGAGTCTTGACAATTAAATGTTCTTTACAAGCATGCATATTCTACCTAATTCCAAAAACAAATACTTTGTAAACTTGCACTATTATGCTTCCATATGATTCAATTATAAATTTTCAATGTGCGAAAACATTAATGCCATTCATGTTAATTTTCCTTAACTATGTAAGCAGCTGTTTTAGTACAATACTAAATAATATACTAGAAAAAATTTAAAACATTAAAAAACCCGCCTGCATAAAAAGACAAGTCGACTGAAAAGATGGAAACAAGATTAAATAAATATTAAAGGCAACATGTCATAATAACATGCAGTCGGAGGCATGCATAAAGAAAGTGACATTATGCATGATTGAATTATATGCCTCCGACTGCATGTTATTATGACATGTTGCCTTTAATATTTATTTAATCTTGTTTCCATCTTTTCAGTCGACTTGTCTTTTTATGCAGGCGGGTTTTTTAATGTTTTAAATTTATTTTATTATTTATCTCTTTTTAGTTATTATATATTACGGTCATGATATACCTTTTTGAAATCCTTATAATAAGCCCTTTAATTTGACACCCATATTGCAGTATTCTAAAAAAAAAATATTTTTTTCACTATGTATAATAGCACCGTACAGCCGCCATGTTGGTTTTTTTATAACGCCACCTTCTTAAGAACACTTGGGCTGAAAAGACCAATCTAACGATATCTTAATCATAGAAATCCGTTCAGCCGTTTGAGAGATATGAGGTAATAAAGAATATTACATACAAACATACATACATACATACATACTTACAAACATACAAACATACTTACAAGATACGCGCGAAACACATAACCCTTTCTTTGCAGTCGGGTAAAAATACGACTCGCACCAGATCAATACTCGAAGAAGAAATTCGACGATGTCACTAGTGACTCGGTAGCTCAGCGGTCAGAGCATTGGACCGGATATCCCAAGGTCGCGGGTTCGATTACCGTCTGAGTATTGATCTGGTGCGAGTCGTATTTTTTCTAGTATATTATTTAGTATTGTATAAAAATAGCATTATGAATGAAAAAATCTCAAATTTAAAAAGCTGTTTTAGTGCCCGTTGTGTTTAAAGTAATATTAGCATAACTGTTATAGTTCAAAGACAGTATGAATTGAATGTCTTTCTGACTTTTGAAAGCAGATTTTGTTACTCGGCTATCAGTCAGGGTTATTTGATGCTTTGCCAGCTGTATTGTGACCATGAATCATTTTGTGTTGACAACTGCTTTAAAAATAGTGAAGATGCCGAAACAACATTTCCACGAAACAAAATTTCAAGCAAAACGCAGCTAAAATAGAAATTATCATAATCTCTTTGTAACTCTCAGTAACATACAGGATGTAAGAAATGCTTCTGAAAAAAACGCAAGTGGTAAAGTTACTGATTCTGTATAAGATACTTAGCATTTAAAAAAACAGTTTGATTTTTCAACTGCAATGGTGTGAAATAACAATTATTATAAAAAAATGATTTTTTATTGCTATAATATTGGTATAGAAAATAAATCAGCTGATCCGCTGTGGCAACTGACCCGCTTGAGACTCATATGGAACCATTCCTCTTACACCCTGTATAATAAGATAGTTATTTGAGTTCTTGTGACTTTATAATGCATTTCATGCATTAGTTACTGTGTGGTAGAGAATGTTGCATGTTTCTTTACCCTTATTATTATCATTTTTTTATCAGTCACTTTTGTTTCACCTTTGCTATAGTACAAATATTTATTTATGAATTTACTGTAACTAAACTATAGAGGACACAAAATATTTAATAATATCCAGACAAACAATTATTTTGTGATTGTTTACTCACAACAACAGAATTCAATACTGTTAGAAAGGAAATGGAGAAATACTATTTTTTTTTACTTAAGTTGATTTATTTAATAGATATTAGCTACGATAATTTACGATATTAATATTCTTTGGATCCATTAAACCTACTTAACCCTTGTTCAGGCTAAGTGAACTTGATCATGGAACTTTCAATGCAGTTTTCCAATTGTCAATGGAGTTTCAATCTATAAGTAAATAAAAATGAATTCCTATTTCCCTTGGTCACACCACAACATATCTTGAGAATGATATGTTTTGGTGAACTTGAAATGTGAACATGGTGAATGTGAACGTGAAGTTAACTTTACCAATTTCATTCATCTTTTTTATGTTTTAATACTTTGTATTAGGTTCTTGAAGAACTAAAAATAAAGATCTATAAGGGTTCCTTTTTTTGTCATTAGGCTACTTAACCCTAAAAATGGCCAGCCGACGAACTTCATGCATTTTTGTCAGATAATAGCTAAGACAGGACAACGTCTGATGGGTCAGCTAGTTAGACAATGTTCAAGAAATATACATTTCACTTGAGTATTCTTTTTAAATTGACTTATGTCTCAGCAGTTAAATTGTAGAAGAGTTGAAAAAACTAAATGAAAATCCATTCAATAATAGTTCTTCAGAACTTCATCCTAATGCGGTTTATGCTTTCATCTATTTTTATAATTTTTAAGCGCTATTTATTTAGTATTAAAGAAAAATTGCGTAAATTCAAACTTATGGCGATTATGAAACTTAGTGACAATGGCAAGCTTGTTGCGTGCGCGTGTCGTTTTATTTATAGTGTAAGTGAGGGCGGAGGGCGGAGGCTGCAGTGGTGCGAGTGCCCGCTCACGGAGCCGTCAGGCGTGCCGCCCGCCCGCCCGATATAGGACACCTGCCCCGTGCCGCTTAATGCCCGATTTCACTTTATTTATTAGCCTTGGACTCTTTTATTGAGGGCTGTTTTATCTCTCATTATAGATTATAGAATTTCAATATGGTTGTATCGGATACTGATTATTGTTACAGTCTGATTAACAGATGAATCTGACTTTTAATGTTTTTTTATTATGTTTACTACTGTTGAATGTAATAATTAGTTCGAGAAAACTAACAAATTGGGTCGTCTAGAACAAAATTGACTGTCACACTAGAAATTGTAAGTAATTCAATTGTTAATGCAGCAGATGGCGAAATCGACCCTATACTTTAACAATATTAGCTTTGAATCAGGTAGAGACAGAGTAAATTCTTTAGTCTTAAACTGTTGGCCAAACGAGCAAGTTAGCAAAATTATACCAGCAAACAAGAATTTGTACAAATAATGTCATAATATCGAATACTACTTTATCTTTGTTTCTACAGACCTCTATTAAAGCATCGCTATTTAACACAACAAAATTAAGATATTCTGATCTAATAACAACAGTAGTAAATATAATAATTCGACTAGTTAAATAAATGCGCTTTTGCACAATTTAACTGCGCTAAACTTGACATAGTTACCTTCACAATCTGCTCCGGTTAGTTTTGTCCTCGAAACATACAGATCCATATTGGTATAATATGATAACGCATAAGCGACATAGTTTGCACGAGTATAACTCGTTTATTCCACACAATCCAATCGTGCAATCGTATTTCGTATTGTTTGGAAACAAACAGCGACCAAATGTCTCAATTTTCCGGAAGAACTGTTTTGGTGTTACACTACTGAACATTCTACTCTACCCAATCATAAGACGCAACGCAATCAAATCAGTAAAATATGTGACAGATTGATGATCATATTTAACAATATGGCTGCGCCCAATAAATCGATTGATCTATATATCAATGATATTATAAGTCTATAATGTATCCATTTGCTGCTACTGCAGTTGACCTAAGTCGTCAGTCAAGTGTTAAATTACATTTGACTGTAACTGGTAAAAAGTTGTACTAGTTAATATGAGTACCATTGTTAATGAGATAAAGCTTCTATCAGGACTTATGTGAGTTTGATATTAAATAATAATATGTAATTGAATAGAACATGACATGACTGAATATATTTTTTTGCGTGAATAATGGGGAGGAGGGCCTGAAAGCACGGGTTAATACAATGGTTAATATTATCGCTGAAGCACTTGGGGTAGTGTCTGTGTAGTATTTCATACCGAGATGTTAATCTGTTACATAATCTAAACCGATGTGCGCTGGCGCCCAAACGCACTAAACGCCTGTTTCGAAAGTGCTTCTACGTTGCGCCTGTCGGTTTATTTTGAATCGGCCATTATACATGCCAGCTAACCATTGGGTTGCATACAGATTACTATAATATCGTTATTATATCCTCCGCCGATGGTAATCTATTCGACTGATATGAACCTTTACTAGTTCGTTATCTCAGTATTAAATAGGTTAGGTAGGTATGTGTTGAATAGTTACATTACTATATACAATACAACTTAGCTAACCACCCCCCATAAAAGCTATATATCTACTCGTATCTTGGATTTCTGATTAAAGATTGCTAACTTGTAATGTATTTATTTATGTGCAGACAACGACATTTCCAAATGATTTTAAATATAATTTCCGATATCATAGTTCGTGCGTGCGCAATCGCATCTCATTAGTTCATTACGGAGTAGGTAGATTCCTATTGCTCGTACCTGTTAATTTCTAAAGTATACAGTACAGTTAAACATCTCTTTGTAACTCAAATTATATCGCATTCATGACATTATTAGTTGGGCCATGAAATCCGTTTGTGACGGAATTTCAACGTCCTACTCTTGTAAACTAACGCTGAGCACGAATTTATCTCTATCGGCTGTACTTGTTGATGATTATGTACGTCGGAAAATGCAGTTCATTATGTTTTCTGATTGGATGTTATATTTAGTAAAGGCGTTTCATATTCAATCTTAACTTTCTACTTACGTATCCAATTTATTTAGGAATACACATTTTTATATTGAATCTATTGTTAGTCTACAAGCAAATTGCTGTAATACTTTCTCTTTATCGACGAACCAAAAATTCGAGCAACCTACCTTTCGATTTTCCGTTATTGTCGTTTTTGTGTAAGTAGCAAAAATGCCAACTGTGCGCAAAACGGACTCTCCGTTCGTCATGTTTTTTTTTGTGACGTAGACAATAATTTTAATTTGCCTAACAATATTAACATTGTTAACCCCCTTTTAACGATATTAACTAATTTAACCTATTTAGGTTGTCGCTAATGTCGCTATGCTCTACCACAACCTAAATTAGTTAATTTTTTGATGCGAGGTGCATCAAAAAAGTTTATCCCAGCAACCATAAAACCAAGATATCCTATCTCTCTTTTACTGTAATAAAAATTAGGCTAAGGCACTTTTAAGTAATTGATTGATTCGATGTTAAACGATCCGCTAGTTGCAACTCCAACGACACAATAATTGAAGTCAAGGGCACTGCAATGCAACGCAACAAGCCACCTGTTGTAGAGCATTCTTTCAAAGAGTCCTACCCACCTCTATTACTGCCACGCATCGTATCAATAATAACCGTATTATATTTATGCAAAATCTTCTCATGCCCATTGTTGTCAATAATTCTATGCTCAAGCAATATCACCGATACTTTTTACGACTCCCATTATAAACTGTCCGTCGGTCGTTGAGAACCTACGTATTGAGTATTGTTTAGTAACTTAACTAGTCTAACCACGTCTGTCGGCGGATTGTTTTACGGGAGGTCGTGATTTCAGTGCCGATATTTAGAATTCCTTAGCAAGATGTTGTTGATTTTATTGATCGTTCGCGATTTCGCGGACGGACGCGCTATGCTGACACGGCGTTATCGACGTGTTGACTAATTGCTTACATTAGTCACGGCGAGGCTGGCACTCGCAACGCGTACGCAAATAGAGTCTGCACAACGATTGACTTAGCGCACGTTGCCCGATACGCCGCCGCCTGCCTCCAGCTAGACGTGGTGGGCTAAACACGGTTTCTTGACGAGACGAGATCAACATTAAATAGATTAGTCAGTCTTTACGCACACAAAAGACAATGGGTCAGGATTCTGGAACGCTAGCAATAGTTGGTTACGTCCGTCGTGGCGACGCACGTCGTGAGGTCATTGTACAGGTCACGCCACCGACGACGTGGCCCAATGACCGTCCACGACACGACGCCTAACGTATCACGAAAGATGCTAAGCAATGCGGATGTGGACAATGAAATGTTGCGAAAATGTTAATTGATAAATCATGCCTTAATTTCCTCAAACGTGTACCTACCTACCTACTTACCCACCTATCTATCTACTGTCCTCGGCTCTTCGATACGTCATTTGTATTTACACAGAATAAATAGGCGCTATATTCATCATGAATTTATCTAATAAGCTAAGCAATCAATGTGCGACGCAGACATATTTTATCTGTTCTCGTATACTACATTATATTAAATCCTATCATCATTGACAAATAAAGCGGCTACATTATTTGAATCAGATTCGAGATAAAAGAAATCCTTAAATCGTTTGTGTTTGTTCAATTCAAATAACGACACTGATAAGATAAGACAAGACTACCTATTTACAGAATAAGATCACATTCAGAACAATGTTCTTTGTGTACGATTAGGCGACTTCAGGTTTGTTTGCGAATCGCGGTTAGATTGTGCGTAGTACCGAAACCTGTTACGGCGCACTGATAACGTAAGGACGAGGGGTACGTATCAGAATGTCTAAAGTTAGAATGTCTAAACTTAAAATGGCAAAGTTCAAAATGTCAAAAATCAAAATGCAAATCGTTTAAAATGTCAAAAATCATTATGTATAACTTCATAATAGCAAAATTCAAAATGTCAAACGGTTCAAATATCAAATTAGTTAAAATATCAATGGTCCAAAAGTCAAACGTTTACAATGATTTGAAAACAACAATTCGCCTTTTTTTTCATTTATCGCCTTGCAACATTTTGTGAGCAATTCTTTGTAGTTTAAATATTTAATAACCCCTCCCTAAAGTTTGAAAGTTAGGAGATGGATACTTTTTTTTTAAATGGTTAAAAAAAACAAAAAAATTGGAAATTAAGCAGGGAAGGCTAATAATGGTGGGGAGAGGGGAGGGGACGTACGTACAAAATTTCGCACGTAAAAAAAGTCGTTTCTGGCGCTTCGCCGGCCGCTACCGCGGCACCCTCGCTTCGCTCGCTCGGCTCGCGCGCTGGGTTCATGTACACCTAACATGCTCGTCGCTACGCTCCTCGCACCTATCATGTGACCTGCGGTCCTTTAGTAGTGCTACCAACCTAGTGCGCCGCTATTAAACGTCAAAAATTACGATACAAATCTAAATTTGTCATTTTTCCTAGAAAATCTTAATTTTCAGATTTTTTTTCTCGCGTATTATTTGGTTTAAACATAAAATTTCGTATGCGTGTTCCAAATCATGAGTTCTTTACATTAGCATTAGGAAAAACTAGGTAAGGAACTTACCGAGTTTGATTTTTATATTGATGAACAACTGACAACTTACAATAACAAAAACTTTGTCATAAAAGAAAGGACTTTTGTACAGTGTAAAAGAGTGATTCTGTTTAGCACGAAAGAACTCATGCTATTGTTGAGTCAAGCTACTTTTTGGATTATGGATGGAACCTTCAAAATCGTTCCTCAGATATTCGTTCATAGCCCCACATACAACTGTGAAAAAACGTTTCCATTACTATTTGCGCTTTGTACACACAAAGAAAAGCATCATAATATGATGTTATGTTTGATTTGATTCCTGAATATTGTACAAAAATGAAATTTCATTAAATCCATTATTTGTCGTCATGGATTTTGAACAAGCTCCAGCTTTATGTTTACGCCAAAATTTCTTAACTTATTTAAATCACGCTTTCTCAACTTCAATTTTGGTGGACTGCTACAACCATCACATCATCAAAAAATGTAATTGGCATTTATTATGAATTGGTAATTTGAATATTAGACATTTTAAGTTTTGATCATTTGAATTTAGACATTTTTATTTAGGACTATCTGACCATTTGACATTTTCGTTTTTGACATTTTGAACTTTCGACATTTTAATCGTTAGACATTCAAATTTTTGACATTTTGAACTTTGCCATTTTAAGTTTAGACATTCTAACTTTAGACATTCTGATACGTACCCAAGGACGAGTTGTAAAGGCGCGCAAGCTCAATTTGACGTCATCGTCAGAGCTCGCGCCGCGCGCCGGGGCGGCCGTCCGCTATTCGAGAGCTCGTCTATAGCTTCACCACCGCCTAATGTATTTATGTGCGATCGTTACACCGGAGATAGATCGCACGCCTGCTCTGACTGTTTTATCGTCTGTTATATTTACTCCTTTGATGTTTTATTCAAAACTCTAATTATGGTTCTTTTCTCTTGACAGAACTGCCTACGGAAGAAGGTAAGCATCGCTGGTCACTGTCGGATAAGTATATGGAAACATCTTCAAACTTATTAATCCAAAAAATACTTCACGGATGCTAACAGACCTTATATTATATAAACTTAAACTAAGTAATAACTTTCCCAATTTGTAAACTGAACAAGAATAACAAACATCAAATAGCATGTCAAGGTTCTTAGTGACACTGTTGACTTAATAACCGTAGCTTCCTGCTTATGAATATTTTAGTGAATAGGCCTAGCTCTTTCGTTAGAAAAACTATTTCTTCTCAATGTTGTATATAACCTGGAGTAAAGATATTATATATTCTATGCTAAAAAAGCCTAACATCTAAAGTCGCAATTTATTAACTACTTACTATTTACATTACGATGATTCCGTCCAGTAACATCGTCTAAGTAAACATTTGTTTATAAAAATGTCAAAGATAAGTTAAAAAAATAAGCACAAATAAAATCCGAGCTATACCTATCTATAATTTAAGGCTAAATATAATGTTTATGTTACTTACTTGCAGGCAAAAGTATATGGCAGTTAGTACTGGAACAATTCGATGACCTCTTAGTAAAGATTTTGCTGTTAGCCGCTATTATTTCTTTCGTAAGTAATCGTTAATCTTGATAAGATGTCTCTTTATTTACTTTCCGAGTGTATGAAATGCTAAGAATCTTGTTTTTCTTTTCAGGTTTTAGCTTTATTTGAAGACCATGAAGACGCTTTCACAGCGTTCGTAGAGCCCTTTGTAATTTTACTTATTCTTATTGCTAACGCTATTGTAGGAGTATGGCAGGTAAGGATCGTTCAGATTATAAATCCAATCAAAACTATTACTTAGAAAATGAAAATATATTACTTATTCAATATAAATCCTTGACATTTTAGGAAAGAAACGCCGAATCTGCCATCGAAGCTTTAAAAGAATACGAACCCGAAATGGGTAAAGTAATAAGAGGAGACAAATCCGGCGTACAAAAAGTTAGAGCGAAAGAAATCGTTCCCGGGGACGTCGTAGAGGTGTCCGTCGGAGACAAAATTCCCGCCGATATCCGCCTAATCAAAATTTACTCGACTACCATCCGTATCGACCAGTCCATCCTGACTGGTGAGTCCGTGTCCGTGATCAAGCACACGGACGCCATCCCCGACCCCCGCGCCGTCAACCAGGACAAGAAGAACATCCTTTTCTCCGGTACCAATGTCGCCGCCGGCAAAGCCCGTGGTGTCGTCATCGGCACCGGTCTCAACACTGCCATTGGTAAAATCCGTACCGAAATGTCTGAAACTGAGGAGATCAAGACACCACTGCAACAAAAACTCGATGAGTTCGGTGAGCAACTGTCTAAAGTTATCTCCGTCATCTGCGTTGCCGTATGGGCCATCAACATTGGTCATTTCAACGACCCCGCCCACGGTGGAAGCTGGATCAAGGGCGCCGTATACTACTTCAAAATTGCCGTCGCTTTGGCCGTCGCCGCCATTCCTGAAGGTCTACCGGCTGTCATCACCACTTGTCTCGCTTTGGGCACCAGGAGAATGGCTAAAAAGAATGCTATTGTCAGATCTCTGCCTTCAGTAGAAACCCTCGGTTGCACATCTGTCATCTGCTCCGACAAGACCGGTACACTCACCACCAATCAAATGTCAGTCTCGCGTATGTTCATCTTCGAGAAGATCGAGGGTGGCGACAGCAGTTTCCTCGAGTTTGAAATCACTGGCTCCACCTACGAACCCATCGGAGAAGTCTTCCTGAAAGGACAAAAGGTTAAGGCCGCTGAATTCGACACGCTCCAAGAATTAGGCACCATTTGCATTATGTGCAATGACTCCGCTATCGACTTCAACGAATTCAAACAAGCCTTCGAGAAGGTCGGTGAGGCCACCGAAACCGCTCTTATCGTACTCTCTGAGAAGATGAACCCCTTCAATGTCCCCAAGACCGGACTCGACCGTCGCTCATCTGCTATTGTCGTACGTCAAGAGATCGAAACCAAATGGAAGAAAGAGTTCACCCTTGAGTTCTCTCGTGACAGGAAATCTATGTCCTCCTACTGCACGCCCCTTAAGCCCTCTCGCCTCGGCACTGGACCCAAGCTGTTCGTTAAGGGTGCTCCCGAAGGTGTATTGGATCGTTGCAGCCACGCTCGTGTCGGAACCAGCAAAGTCCCTCTCAACTCCACTCTCAAGAACCGCATCTTGGAACTCACTCGCCAATACGGTACCGGTCGCGACACCCTGCGTTGCTTGGCCCTGGCTACCGCTGACAACCCGCTCAAACCTGAAGAAATGGACCTCGGGGACTCTACCAAGTTCTTCACTTATGAAGTCAACCTCACCTTCGTCGGTGTCGTGGGAATGTTGGACCCTCCCCGTAAAGAAGTATTCGACTCCATCGTCCGTTGCCGCGCCGCCGGTATCCGCGTAATCGTCATCACCGGCGACAACAAGTCCACCGCTGAGGCTATCTGCAGGTAAACGACCAACCTTATGGTGTTCTTGCACGAATTCTCTACTTTATGATTCTACAATTCGAGCGTATCTTTTGCAGACGTATCGGCGTCTTCACCGAGGATGAGGACACAACTGGCAAGTCTTACTCTGGCCGTGAGTTCGATGACCTATCGGTGTCGGAACAACGCGCCGCTTGCGCCCGGGCCCGCCTGTTCTCCCGCGTGGAGCCCGCCCACAAGTCCAAGATCGTCGAATTCTTGCAAAGCATGAATGAAATCTCCGCTATGGTGAGTATAAACTCATCTAAATAAAACCACATCAATTTCAATTTTAGAAGTTTATTTTTGTAAAATAGAATAAAGCAATGTCTCAATCGCAAACAACAAACATTGGGAGCTAGACGAAAGACCATCTAAAAGTTTACTAATTTAATTTTCATAGACATCAATGTTTACACTACGCGACTACTGGGAGAGCTTTAATGTTTACCTTTAGTTGGTGGTGTTTATAAACCGCGCAGTCGGTTTGTTTACTATAAGCGTACTAGGTGAAGGGCACTATTCCAGACTGGCGACGGCGTGAACGACGCGCCGGCCCTGAAGAAGGCCGAGATCGGTATCGCCATGGGGTCCGGAACTGCCGTCGCCAAGTCCGCCGCCGAGATGGTGCTCGCTGACGACAACTTCTCCTCCATCGTCGCCGCTGTTGAGGAAGGTCAGTCAATCAGTAGCTTTACCATGAGTTGATGCAAACTGTTTTCGCATCGAAAACTATCGGCTATACTGTGCATAGTCAATGCGAATGAAAGGGAGAAAACGATAGTTTACGGCAGCGAAAACAGTTTGCATCAACTCATGGTAAGGCCAGATGGTATTACATTTACTTGAAACATCCTATTTGGGTTTCTTTATATTTCATAGCACTTCATAGTTCTCTTAAACTAATAAATTGGGTTCGGTAACAAATGAGAATGAAACAAATGTAATCCAATAAATTAATCGTATTAGCGTATTTTACTAATTAATGTAAACGAATTAGAATCAAGATCTACTTAACAACTAAGCTGATCAATTTACGTTTGGAAAGCAATATCTAAGATCAAACTTAATGTTAAAAAAATATTTTGTTCTAAATAACATGTATATATATGTCAGTATTTACAAAACGACACTTGTATCATTTTATAAATATGACCTAACGTAGAATATTTTTTTTTTATATTTGTATAAGGTATTGACTCATACAGCTTGGCCATAAAGAGTTGAAATTAAATAAAATGGAACTAAAATTTTTCAAATAAAATATACTCAGTGTTGCCAATTTATTCGTGATTTTGACGTGTTTACATATAAAGTGGCGCCCTGAATTTTTGTCAACTCTTTATGGTCAAGCTGTACTATATTACATCACAGCAAGCAAAGTTTCATCTACTGAGTATTTAATGTTGGGGTCTTCATACAAAAAAATCGCTTCATCTCTTACACTAATTCACCAAGTTCGAAATATAACGAGAATATTCCTTCAGGTCGCGCCATCTACAACAACATGAAGCAGTTCATTCGCTACCTGATCTCTTCGAACATCGGTGAGGTGGTGTCCATCTTCTTGACCGCCGCCCTGGGCCTGCCCGAGGCGCTGATCCCCGTGCAACTGCTGTGGGTCAACTTGGTCACCGACGGTCTGCCCGCCACCGCGCTCGGCTTCAACCCGCCCGACCTGGACATCATGGACAAACCACCCCGCAAGGCTGACGAAGGTCTCATCTCTGGATGGCTGTTCTTCAGGTACCTATACCAAGAGGGTAGCTCCGCGCTTAAACTTTTGCATTGGCCTATTGCTCGCGGCTGACTCAGTCGAGCCAGCGCACGATGGGATGTCATGTGTCGGTTGAGTTGAGTACGCGACAAAAAGAGAAGCGCTTAGGTGCTTATAATAATAGGCACGCTGCGCTGTGCTATTTGAAATGAGGATCAGTAACAGGTTTGAATCCTATAGTTTTATTGATATAATATAAATCATATTAATAGCTATGAAACATAGTGAAAGATTTTTTGAAATCCGTTTAGAAATGGTTGAGTTATTAAGGGTTTGAAGGAAATGCAAAACTCAATGCAATATGTGCTTTATCACGTACTGCATAAGGTTCGCGTACGTCGCGATGACGGCATAAGGACCCCCAAAATGACAGTGTTTAAGCCCAGAACATCGATAATTTCGTGGTGATCATTAAGAGTGTGAACTGTAAATTAATAGAAGAAAATATTGTTCTCACGAAGAGGGACTTACGCTTACGCCGCACGGGTCACCAATTAGTTTCGTTCAGGGTCCGTTCTAAGAAATGAATGATCATTGCGGTCCGCACAACAGAATATTTATTACAGAAATGTAATTATTAGGTAATTAAAAATAGGTATTTTTGTATGTTCCTGTGTTCTCGCGGTCCGCACAAAATGGGTCGGCGGCGGCGGTCCGGATGCGAATACAATAATTAAGTTACAGATAGAATACTTACAATACAATTACTTTAAATTAAATTCATAATACGTACTTAACAACTTCCTTAGTTGGTTAATAGACAGACATGTTGTAGTTGAGTCTTTCTTCAGACGCCTGCTACACCGGTTGCATGCCAGGTTAACTTTATAGAAAGTAAAAGAAACCTAATATACCCAATTTAGCACAATCGCTGGGTTGTATCAGGCATGGCATTGTTTACTCCGCAATTTACACATAAATAATCGCCTCCTATTTCGACTTGCACCCGAATTTGATACTTGTGGTATGGGACAAACGTTCATATTACATTGGGCACGATGACGTGGCCTACTTAGCCGCGAGAACACGGGGCTCGCATCCGCCGCCGCGCCGCGCCGATATAATAAAAAGCGCGACGCACGAACGATGAGCCGAGTAGCTTATTATTTGATTGTCCTCGCGCGATTGGGCTTCTGTTAGTACTATTACACCGTTATTTTTTAAGTATATCTAAAAATGAAAAGGGGATTTCAGACCACGTAAATGAACAACTTTTACTATGGGGCCAAACATAATAGTCGAGTCGATGTTGTACTTTTCAATGGAACAGCTGATTTTTTTTTCGAGATTTCGTGGTTGGCCCCATAGTAAAAGTTGTTCATTTACGTGGTCTGAAATCCCCTTTTCATTTTTAGATATACTTAAAAAATAACGGTGTATATTCTGTGGTAGTGCGGAGGCCAAGCGAACTAAAACTGCGCTTCTGTTCTTTGTTCTTGTACGTTTACAATTATTTTTTTTACTAGCGACTGCCCGCGACTTCGTCTGTGTGGTCAGGTTTTTTGCTTTCCCTCGGGAACTGTTCGTTTTTCCGAATGAAAGGTACCAAATGTCCTTTTCTTTACCCCTGACAACGTGTATGCAAAATTTCGTGATGATGGGTTGAGTAGTCAAGACGTGAAGGTGTAACAAACAAACAATCTTATAACAAATTAATAATAAGGATGTGGTTCAGGTACATCGATGGGTTGGGTACATGTTGTATGTACCCTAATGGCAGGATAATTTTGTTGATTCACAAATCGTCCACCAGTCGGTGCACTGCCCCTAACTTGGCGCTAGTATATCTACACTAGCGCCATCGTCTACATCTGTAGACCTGTCATTTTGTTGTTTGCTATAATTGATGTTGGAAGCGATTTTTCATAAATATAATTTTTTCTTCCAACACATTTTGGTTTACTTCAATTTTTAATTTGTTTACTGTCTGACTTCCATAATAATAATTTATTAGTATCAACCATTTTTTGATATCTGTATCGGTTATAAATGCCCGTACAAAGGTCTCCAGCAGCAGTAGCGCCACCAAGCGGGTTAAATTTTGTGACATCCCGCCGCCATTGGCACAATCTAACGGGTCGTTGTATGCAGGGATTGATAACGTTATTTTTAAATATAACGTTATTTCTTATTTTTTTTACCGTTACTTTTAACATTAACGTTATGTCAATAAATAACGTTACATTGAAATTAACGTTATTTCAATAAATAACGTTAATTTTAACGTTATTTCTTACTTTTTGTTACCGTTATTTAAAAATTAACGTTATTCCAATTAATAACGTTACTTTTATACCGATAATTAAATTAAACTTTACCTGTACAATAGTACCGGTAGAGTTTAACGCTATATTTAACGGTAATTTTACCGGTACAATAATTTAAACGTTATTTTTACCGGTAAATTTACCGATAAAATGTTTTAACGTAATTTTTTTTGTATCGTTATTTTTTTAACGGTATTTCAATCCCTGGTTGTATGGTGCAGGTACATGGCTATCGGAGGGTACGTAGGCGCCGCGACCGTGGGCGCCGCGACGTGGTGGTTCATGTACTCGCCGATGGGGCCGCAGATGACCTACTGGCAGCTCACGCACCACCTGCAGTGCCTGGGCGGCGGAGACGAGTTCAAGGTATTTCTTGTTTGACCATCAGCCAAATTCAACGGTTTTAACGCAGATCGTCATTTTCGCAAAAGGTCACTTTCGCAGAATGTCATTCAAATTTTTTTCTTTTTTTTCAAAATTGTGAGTTTGAGGAAAAAAATGTGAATGACAGGAGGTTTTTTATGTCAAATGTTAAATTTAATGTAATGTAAAACTATGGGTGTAATTTAGCCTGAAATAAATTCATTATTTTATCGAAAGAAACACAGTTAAAACAACCTTACTTTTATAATATGTAATAACTAATAATACTTCCAGGGCATCGACTGCAAGATCTTCACTGACCCTCACCCTATGACGATGGCGCTGTCGGTTCTGGTGACCATCGAGATGCTGAACGCCATGAACAGCCTCTCGGAGAACCAGTCGCTGGTGGCCATGCCGCCCTGGTGCAACATGTGGCTCATCGGCTCCATGGCGCTCTCCTTCACGCTGCACTTCGTCATCCTCTACGTCGAGGTTCTCTCGGTACGTATGCATCTTATAAACTCCGTTCCATCAAACGAACTCCTGGGGAACAAAATACTCGCAGCTCATTGGTCAATGCGCGCGGCTAGAGTAGCTAGGCATTACTAATTTCTTTTGTCAAACTACTATACCATAAAAATATCATTATGCCGCCGGTTTTTCTTATTTTGTATTTTGTCTTGCAGTTAATACTATTTACTAAAAAAACTTACAAGGGCGGCATGTCTAATGATAACATCACATTTTTTTTTATATCATCAATATTTCCGTTGATTTTTTTAAGCAATTTTTAGCTGGAGAGTCGGTGCGTCGACTTTTGATTATTTAGTAAAATTAATTTTATTAAAATTAAAAAATAAATGCTTTATAACCTGAGTTTGTGTGTCCCAGGCCGTGTTCCAAGTGACGCCGCTGTCCATGGACGAGTGGATGACGGTGATGAAGTTCTCGATACCGGTGGTGCTGCTGGACGAGGTGCTCAAGTTCGTCGCGCGCAAGATCTCCGACGGTGAGCGGAATTGGCTCGACGGCATGCAATGGATTGTGCTCATGTGGGCCGTCTTTTTCGGCATCATCATCTACGGACCCCTCTAAGCGGCCCAGTGCTCACCCAGTTTGTTCACACCTCTAATACCCCATAGAGCCCGCGCTGCCCACTCCCGCCGCCCACGAGGCGCGTGGGCGGCGCGGGTTCCGCTGTGGAACCCCACGAACTTTGAGTACGCTCACCACAGCTCGCTAACGGAATGCTAATCCGGCACGAGAGTGGCCCCCGCCCCCGCACGGTGACGGACGAGCCGACACGACCCGCCCCCCTAGTGTGATAGCGTACTTACGTGCGAGACAATAATTTGGGAGCTCGTTTCTTTTCTACGGACACGTCCGAGGTGGACTCTTTTGATTTTCCATTATATTTACTTGTAGCTAGACATGAAGCGGCTGTGAAGACCGTCATCGGAGAGTGCTAACTTGTAACACCAACAATTGGTTTAACTGAATTTTTAAAAGGGTATATAATGTTGTGTAAGATTATTTTGCGAGTGATTATAGATTTTGTATAAATATGAATAGTGCTCCGAGCTCCATTTTTTACAACTACCATAATAGTGGACTCGCTCTCGGCTCAGTACCTCGTCCTTTAGGACGGCAGACATAAAATTTACTATATAGTAATGTGCATTGTTAGTGCTTAGTGTAATTTATTGTAAGTATATAGTTAGGGAAACGGTTACGATTATTTTGCTCGGCAAACTCCGCAGTAGGGAAGATAATACCGCTCTGTCCTTTCACCTGTAACCGCTTGTTAACATTCCTTTTTGCATTTCGTTTTCGACGACTATGTTTAGAAAGCATTGTATGTTACCTACCTTTTTTATCTAACCTAACATTCTGTTTTCTTGCTATTAACAAACCAAGAATGATGTATGATTTTTCTTATAAATGTGATAAATTTTAATAGAATACACAACGAAGGGTTTTAATTTTTCTTTTACATATTATTATATCTTCATAATATATCCTTTTATATGTAAAAGGATTTACAAGATTTTTATTGATGAAGCAATAAAGTCAGCGTTTGTACGAATGTCAGAATGTGTTGGTTTAAACTTTAAAATGTTAAATTGGTTCTTGAATAGTTAATTAAAACTGATTTATTTTAGTGGTCTACTTGGATTGGTTACCCTATCAATAATGCTATTGATGAGACATAATATTACAATAAGTTTAAGAAAATTAAATCCATTATAGTTATTTTGTTATATTATAGTACAAGGATTGTACTTGCATAAAAATAATATAAATTTACATCTTTTGCATGTGTTTGTACATTGCATGAATTGATTTAAGAGTGCAGTTTGGTTTTCTCAACAACTAAAAATAATAATCTCTTTAATATATTGTCGTATATGTATTAAACTGTGTACTACTACGTTGTAAGACCGTCTATGGGCGGCCGCATATTGTAAGAAAATTTATTTCAGAAAAATTCTGACGGTCGTTGGAAGGGACTCGGTGCATACATTTTATATTAGACCCCGCACACTGTTAGAAAAATTCTAATTATAACAGTGTGCGGGGTCTAATACAAAATGTATGCACCGAGTGCCTTCCGGCAGCCGTCAGAACTTTTCTGACAGAAATTTCTTACAATATGCGGCCGCCCTGTATCGACCGATATGCAAAGACAACCACCACACACTACTGCACAATGAAGGGCATGCTCAAAATCCTACATTACTTTTCCCCCAACCTTTTCCAACTGTTATGATATGAAATAACTTATTAAAATGTACAGTCGTTTATACATATTTTACATTAATTAAAAATATCAAGAATTAAAGTTCACATTGTTTTTGTTGCAACCCCCTTGCCCCCCTAACTCGGGTTTGCCCCCGCCTGACGCCGGACACGCCCCGCGCGCACACTCCTACCGGAACACGTCCACACCTATAAACATACTACTTGCGTTTTTTGTTTTTTCCTGCTAACCAAATTAACAATAACGCTAAAGTTTTGCAAGCTTCAAAAACGCTATTTGGCTAGAATACAAGTAAGACATCTTTTGCCAAAAAATCTCTATCCTTCAATTTAATTGGAATGAAATAAATGTAATTCTGTTGTGACACAGTATAATAATTGCAAAACTTAGTCGGCCCGCCCCCGTGATCCGTCCCGCATGGCAGGTACGGCCATGTGCCCGCATGCACTAACGTGGTGTTGTCTGCCCCCAGCCAAGCCGACGTGGAAGCTGTAAGCGCCGGGACCCCGTCGCAGCGCCACTGCACGCACATATTCCATGAACACTCATTGTTTGTTGTGATCCCGCAGTGAAACTACACATTTAAGTAACTACGACACGGTTGTGATCTCTGCATATGAACCTGTAAGTTCGGACGGCGGCCCCGCACGAGCGGCCCGACACTAACGCTCTCGTTGTTTTGCAGCGCACGAGATTGTCATTGACAAGTGGTAAACGCCACCGAGTCATAGTTCCTCACCCGCTTCTCTGTGCTACTTCTACCGCTCTCGTCTCCCGATAGTAAACCGATTGGAATTTAGATGATCGTTGCTCGCTATACTATGCGCTGTGCGCGATGCGCGTTCCCAGTCGCCCCGTTGGGTCGGCAGCGGCAGTCGCGCGCCGCTAGGAGGCGCGAGGGCGGCGCGGCGGAGCGCCCGCCCGCCCGTCACCTGCTCACCTGTGCTAGTTCATCAGAGAGGACTTACGTTGTTCATAATGTGTATATAATACAGTATGCTTAGGAGGTTTAATCATTGTTAAATTACATTGTTCTAATAATTAAAGACTACATGGTGCCCGTCGACAAAAGCAGTGCGGTAGACGATGTGTACTTAAGTTGACAGCACTCTTATGTTTAATTTATTGTTATATTTTTATTCTCTTTTTAATCTAGTTTGCTTATATAGCGCCGAGTCTATTTCTATTAGTGCTGACGCCTCGACGAGCAATATGGTGTCTGTAATGTAAGGGAAGGATATACAAATTGTCCAGTGTTTGGGACGTAATCGAGTCCAAAAATTAAACATACCTGTACATTTAAATGTATTATTGTTTTGTACAATAAACCGTTATAAAACGAAATTGTTTGCTTCATTTACCAAGTTTGCATTTATAGATTCCACAGTTTTAAACTGTTTTTTAATCCAATTACTAATAATTCGATTAAAAAAACAGTTTACTGTAAAAACCGCAGCGAGATTCCTACCGCTAAAGTATCCTGTGTTTACCAAGTAAGTAAGTACCAATTAATGAAACTGTTGTAACTTTGCACCTAACTTTTTGAAAACTTTAATTTCGGATTAGCCCATATGCAAATTAAGCAATTAGCTTTCTTTACGGTTATTTGAGAATCTGCCCATAGGAGAAGGAGGGTACCATAACGGCACCGAAAAAATCAAAACGCGTGCAAGGCGAAAGCCCGCGCACTTAAATTGGGTTCATTCTAGCAGACAGATCGCTGAGGACGCCGAGTCATCTATCGCCATAGAGTAAATTTATTTTACTTGCCATGCTTAAAATGTACTCTGTTTTTGGAATGCACCCATTGACTATAAAGCATGACATCGCAACACTGAGGGTGCATTCCGATTTAGACTAAAATCAATTTCAGCGTTGACCATGATAACAAGCGTACCGATTCAGGGGGCCTACCATCAGCAAATAAGAAACCATTCAGTTCAAAAGCAGGCCGTAAAAAAGACTGCTTAAGGTCTGCTTTCATACTAACCGTTGAGGTCATAGTATGAAAAAGTAAGGCAGTTCAATATAAGCCCTGCTATAAGAGCTCATAGTAAGGCCCCAGATATCGCGCTTATGACAGTTGGGTTGGGTGGGACTATCGACGATGCGGAACGTTCGTGAGCGCGCTCATCGATGATGTCTACAACTACATAACCTCAATTAAAAAAAGTTCGGAATTTGGACCTTTCTGCTTTATATATTATGTTAATAAAATGTATAATATTTTAGACTATAACTTCCATGGTATGCGGACAGAATTTAATTTAAATGCACCTGGGGGCTACCATCAGCAAATAAGAAACCGTTCAGTTCAAAAGCAGGCCTTAAACAGGACTGTTTAAGGCCAGCTTTCATACTAACCGTTGAGGTCATAGTACGAAAAAGTAATGCAGTTCAATATAAGCCCTGCTATAAGAGCTCATAGTAAGGCCCCTGAGGTAAACAAAACAAGTGTAACTTTTGACAGAATGATCACAGTGATTATGCTTCGGAGCATGGGCGGCGTAAGCGCGAGATGGCGGATGTTATGACGCAATCAGTGAATCGCGCTCACGGTGATTCGGTACGCAAATCAGGGTTGCGTTCAAGTTTATAGACAAACGTCTTTCTTTCTTATTTGCTGATGGTAAGCCCCCTGGGGCCTTACTATGAGCTCTTATAGCAGGACTTATATTGAACGGCCTTACTTTTTCGTACCATGATCTCAACGGTTAGTATGAAAGCAGGCCTTAAGCAGTCTTTTTTACGGCCTGCTTTTGAACTGAATGGTTTCTTATTTGCTGATGGTAAGCCCCCAGGGGGCTCATAAGAGCTCATAGTAAGGCCCCTGAGCGTTTTCCAACCACCGATTTTGTTGGTTAAAAAGTTGCTACGCTCTGACGTTTGGAACGGGATGGTTGTGACAACCGAACGCATCCGAACGTCACGCTCTAATGTTTGGAACGCCGTTAGAGCGTTTGGTTGTGGTTAGGTTGCACTCGGAGCGTAGCTAGGTTTGGAACGCAACCCAGCGCGATGACATCGCTCGTGACTCGGAATGCACCCTGACAGCTGACTGTCAATGTCAAGCAAGTGTTTCGTCGTCGAGGTCGCGTTGATATTGATCAGAGAAAAATTCAACGGTTTTTTGCATTAAATACCGTCTCTTGGCTTTCTTTCTTTCTTCCGAAAAGTATTGGTAGCTTTTTAGCAAGCTAGCGTTATGATTTATTTATAAAGCAATAACTTTCTATCTGCTACACACATCATGGAAACATCCAGGTAAGTGAACATCATGAAAGATTTGTTGTAAGTTTATAATTCATTTATACTGAAATATCTTCCAAGTTTCTGATCATATCTTTCACGATCGTACCTAATTTATTACAGAGTGGATGCCGAATTACCAAATAAAATGGCACATTTAGATATAATGGAAGTTGAAGTTCCAAACAAAGACGTAGCTCTAGATAAATCTCAAAGCCCCGATGCTTCATCCAGAGTCTTAAGAAAAAGGAAATCTTTGATGCCTGAAATTAGCAAATCAAGTAACCGTAGAGTAAGCATGAAACCACGTAAACATACAACAGAAAATGCAAATCCCAAGCAAATTGAAGCCCTCTATTTAAACAAAAAAGTAAAAGCTTTGTCACAAACATTGGAAACCATATATGAAGAACCCAAGACTGATAGTAACTCTCCTGACACTTTAATTGGTGGAAGAAAAGTAAAAAGACTCCTTACATTCCAGCTAGGTAATCAATTTACAAAGGAGAAAATAAAAAAACGTAGGGCTAAAATTAAGAAATTACTTGGTAATAAATCATTTTTAAATAGAAAGAAAATACCTATGCAAGTTTTTCTTAAAACAATTGAGTGCTTAGAATTGGATGAAGCAGTGCAGAGTGAGACAAAGATATTGAGTAATGAGAAAGAAGTTCCCAAGACTTGAGTACCTCTGGTATAAATGATGTGATTTGTTTGCTAATTTGAGTTTAATAAATGATGATACACTGTAAGTATAGTTTTGACTTGAGAACCATATATATTGTTCGGCTGCATGTGGCCCGCACGGCCACATGCAGCCAAACAACAATAGAAAATCTATTGAGTCTCATTTTCTGGGCCTTAAAGTGTTAAAAGATAAACTTTGCCAAAAGTAATAGTTGTTGTGGTGATTATCAGTTATTATTTTCTAATCCAGTGTTTTCCATTTAGTGGTTCACATACCCCCCAAAGGTATGCAATTACAAATGCAAGGTTACATAAAGGGGGGTATGTACAGCAACCTCTTTACAAAAAAATCATACATCTGATTTCATTTTTTATTAATCATTCCTGCAATAAAGGGTACACAAGTTTGAGGTCCTTCTTGGAGTGGAACGTAGAAAAAACTAGTTGGGAAGCACTGTTCTAAATCTTATTGTAGGTTTGAGAAATAAGCTCTCATCCACATTTCTTTTATACATATTCATTATTATGTATATTTATTACTATGTATATTCAAGCCAATTATCAGAGAAAAATATCGTCGCTGAGATAAAAATACCATGTAAGTTATATTGTCAGGAGACAAAAATCTGATTTACGCAGTCTTCCATTCAACACCCGACATTATTGCGGTAGTAGTGTAAAACCGCACAAGTCGTCAACTTGTGCAGTTTTATGTAGCACTGCCAGTTTTTCTGATGGGGAAGGCAACTGTCAAAATGGCCCTGCGTACACTTGTTCCAAGAGAACTATCAAAACAAAGGACTTTTACTTAAAATTGTTTTATAGCTTTAAAATGATCAAATTCTGTGTAATAGGCTGTAAAGATGTTGCACATACAAATTTCCGAAAAATCTATATTAAAAAAAGAATAAATTCTGTAAGAATAAAAACATCTTAATTTGGCTTTCAATTCCGGCACTTGCATTGTAGAATAGTCTTATATCTATTTTGTGTCAATGGGTCTTTTTCGGCATTTTTAGACTATGTGGTATTGATATACGATGATAATATTGTAAATATTTATGGTATATAGCAGGGTAGCCAAACTTGTGAGGTCTACTTGTGTTTAAAATTATTTCTTGCGGTCGACTGCAAGGTAAGAGTTTAGATGTTATTAAGACGTGTTAACTCTCGCTACTTAGATCTCCTTCACGGTTCAACCTCTTGGCCATCACTGAAATATAGCATTTGGTGTAGTTAAATAAACATTACATAAAACTTTTTAATAATAAAATAATTTATTTCATTTTAAATTAGGGTGCTTCTACACGGTGCAAGTAGCACGTGCAAGTTGAGCACCACAGTAAGGGGGTCCAGCTCCATAGCATTGTACCCCCGCCCAATTAACCCGCGCCTCAACGTGCACAAGCTATATGCACTGTGTAGAAGCACCCTTATTCTTAACATTGATATAAAATATTTTAACATTGAAATAAGATTGAGATACAAAATTTAAACATTCAGATCTTTAAATTCGATAATCATGATATTTAGGTAAAATAAATTCTACAGGAATGTGCTTCTTGAACAACAGCTAGTTAGAGGTGGTTCAGAAAAATCATGAAATGGAAATAAAAATATATTTACCAAAACACACACATTGTGGTTGTTGCATTACAAAAGTAGTTGAAGTGTTGTTTATTATAATAACACTATATAATGACAAAGAAAGTAATGTAATGACTTTCCTGACACACCATAATTATGCAACAACCACATGTTTTTAGTAAAAATAATTTTACTTCCGTAACATTTAATTTGTAACAGAACATAATGTGGAGGTACTAGGACAGTTGTCATACTCCTTGAATAATGCTGCTTGGCTATTGTCAGTGATATTAACACACACACAGCGAGGCTTATCTTCCCCCGGGGTGTAAAGCTGGCGAGGTACACCGGTCCAGCTTCGAGTTATTCCACCACTGTAAGCAGAATATTATTATTGTTAGGCAGATAAAAGCAGTAAAATGACATGGTATGGTAATGCCGGGTCCATAGCGCGTGTTTTGCTCTACACAATTAACAGAAACATCTCAACATTCAACAAAAAAGGAGGATTTTGTTTCGCGAAACAATGTTTTGTTGATTGTTTAGGGGCAAAACTCGTGCTATGGACCCGGCCTAAGGCACACAAATACATTCCAAAAGGAGATATAATATCAAAAATAAGTAGCTTTCTAAATACTACAAAATAATTTAATATAATAATACATAATACCTACTGATATCTTTTGAAAGCATGAATTGAATTATACTATAAATGGCTGGCTGATGAGATAAGGGCCGTAGCGAGTTCAGCTTGAACCAGAGAGGCCGTAGATAGGAATGCGTGGCGCCAAATGGAGGAGGCCTTTGCCAATGGGCAAACAGACTAACGAATAACTTCTAATTACAACAATTTTAATACTAATCAAAGTCTGAAGAAGGTTTATTATATTATATATATATATATATATATAAATGGCTGGATGGTCTGATCAGAAATTACCTTGATTTAGTACACCATACAGTAGTGCCTTCATCCGCACTCCAGGATATGTTGCATGGAGGATATTTCCGCTTTTCTTGTTTTGTCTTTTCCTTTTGATATTTGCAGTGGTCTATTCTATCATAAAATTGATTCATATACTCTGTTTCCTTCCCATAACTATCATAATATCTTCCAATTACAATGCCTGTAGTAGGTAATAAAAATAATTAGATAGGAATAAAATATAATTTTATTTCATACAAGGATATTTTTCACTTACCAACATATTTATACTTTTCTTTCAATGTCTTTTTCCAATTGAGTAATACAAACAATTCATCACAACTTAAGTCCAAAATGTGATCTTTTTTATAACTCTCATCTTTAAAGTCTCCTGTTATAAAAGCCCTCGATCCATCTTTACCTAAAAAACAATGCAACTAAAACTATGTTTATCAATAAAACTCAGTATGTAACCCAAGTTATTATGACCATTAGTATCAAAAAAGAAAAACTCACTTGTAGTGTGTGTAAGTACATATTAGTAGGTATACACACTACAATCATACATTAGGAATTATTCATAATAAATGCCTTACCAACAAAATAGTTATATGGTGAGCCTTCTCCATAATGTCTTAAGCCTTTACTAACATCAAAAATTGAACCTATTATCGCTAAGTACACTGCATTCTTAGTAACTCCAGTGTAATCAGCTAACTCTTCTGCAGAGAAGAGGAACTTTTCCTTTGAAAAAACTTTAGCACTTCTTAATAAATTAAAATAGAACTCTAAACTATCTCTAAATATTATTCCTATAAAAATAAAAAATAAAGATATAACAACACTTAATAATCGTCCCATATTTTAAAACTTAAAAACGAACTACAATAAATATGTAACGTGAGTATAATGTTCCTTGAGTAACGTTCTCGTTATTCTTCACAGAACACATACTCCTAGCGGAGAAGAATAACAACTCCATTGTTAAGAAATGGGTTTCCGTTTTTACCGGAAGTACGCTTCTAGTGTCACCTATAGTCAACCCACCACAAACTCTATGGCGGGAACATTTGAACAATACTTTCTTATAAGATTTCTTTCGATGGAGGTATAGGCAATTTCACATGTAAGAAAACTTTATGGTAAGTTTTACCATAAAGTTTCCTTACAAGTGAAATTGCCTATACCTCCATCGATAGAATTCGTAAGCAATATTGCCCATCAAATATAAAATAAAACAGAAAAATGTTCCCAAACATGTTTATTGCATGAAATAATAGTGCATAATAAATATTTATCCATGAGTAATATGACTTATTTAAGAACATAACATTAGGTGTAAAGTCAACCCGTTAAACAAAATATTCTATTAGTGTCCATGACATCAAACAGAATAACATATTTTTTCTACGACATTATATCTTTTGGATAAAAGTTATCGGTTGATCACAAAACTATCAGAGATAGTAAATTGTAATTTGGACAACTTATCTAATTTCTATTATTTATGAGTTCTAAGTTCAAAGGGCAAGCAAAAGTAGAAAATATCTGGTTGTTTGTTTATCTAATAATATTTAACTGATTTTAATGCACTATTTAGGGATAAGTGGAAACTCTCGAGTACCAGGGCCACATAACTATTGAGAAGCTAACTTCTGTTAGATTTTAGTATGTTAACATTAGTTACTCCTGTAATAGGTTACTTCTTTGTAACTATGTAGTCCTGGTACTTCTAGTAGCTAATAAAATAGGTATACTTAAAACATTTTACAATTAGGTCAGTTCAACTTGTTTTCAAACATGAATGCCACAAAAAATGAATATAATCTGGCATGTTGCTTATTTATGCAAAATTATATTCATTTTGCGTTTAAGTGCAGACGCTGATGCTTCGTCTGCAAACAGACGGTTTTTAAGGGTACAGAATCTATTCACACATATATGAAAAACATTTGTGACAATAAAATTAATATTATCATTTTTGTGGCAGCTATGGAGAAATTCGAAATTAACACTAGTTTTTAAATTTTCTATTAAATATTTTTTCAATTCTTTCTTATACCCATTCTCTTCTAAATACAAGTTAATATTTGTTGCACATGCTTCTACACAAGCAATTAACGGTTGGCTAGCATAATGTAAACTTTTTTTATATTCATTATATTCTTTGCATTGGACAAACATATGAACAATATTTACATTTTTCGATACAAGGACTGAATTACAGTGTTTACAGTCTAAATTAGCTATATTTTTTAATAAAAATCCACATACATAGGCACAAGCCTGTACTTCAGGAGTATCACCAATATCCAAAATGGGAGTAGATAATGGACCTTCCACTACCATTTCCTCTGTGTCCAAATCTTCATTCGCCTCAGTGGGTTGTGGAATTGACAAAAAAGTTGTAAAATTATTTATAATTATGTTGTTGTCCGTTTCACAATTATTCCCAGTGGTCCCAATATGGGCCATGCTGCTTATTATAGCGGTTTTAAGTCCAGCCACAAATTGGCCTACAGTAGGGTTGGCATTGGAGCCACAGTTGCCACGAATGCAACCAAACAAATTCTCTATTGGATCTTGTTGCAAACGTCTAGTGGCCAGACTTTTAATATTTTGGGTAGTAGACAATATTTTAAATAAACGTTCTACCCCATTAATAGTCCAAATCCATCCATCCTGTGACGGAGGGACACGTGGACTACCCACAAATTTTAAAGTACCAAAAAATTTTTTCATTTCCGAAAACAGCTGCAGATGTGGAGTTTTCGCCGTCATATTTGTAGCGTGTAGTTTACCGCGTCGCAGGTCGGGCGTGTCGCTGTTTAAACAGTCAAATATCTTATCAATTTTTGCTATAACACTTGCTGTGACAGCTGCATCAGGAGTAAGTGTTCCTGAAATAAATAAATATCGTCAATATTGTAAAATATCCCTAACCAATTCACAATTTATTTTCTACATATAAAGCTCAACAGTAAAAATTACTGTTAATGTAAACTAAAGTTTACATTATACGCTATAAGGGCCAGAATTACAGGTTAAGGATATGTCACAAATTGTCATATCTGGCCTTTATCTGGCAGATAATTTCATACAATCCTGTCCCACTTTTAAGTCAGAGTGCTATCCAAAACCTGTGATTGGGGCCTAACTATTGTTTATTATTATTACCATCAGATACTTTGGCGTAGATCCCCGCTGCCACAGTATGGCTTAAAACCTGAGCGGCTAGTTTCACGCGCATTTTTTGTTTGGCGTTTGGGTTTAAATGATCCTTTGTTAGAGCAGGGGCAAATACAAAATTATTGTTTTGTTTATCAAGTTCGAAGAAATTTTTAATATGAGACCACTTTGCTACACCTGAAACCAAAGAATATCATTAGTAACAATATAAATTGGTAACTCGAATTCTAAATAATAAGTTTGATTAATAATGCATGGATTAATAAGCATTAAAACTATACCTCTTCCTCTCTTATCTCCAGATGAAATATCCACCATGCAGTCAATATCATATTTTAGGAATAAATTTCTAAAACATTTTAATAGATGAGGTGTGTCAAACAATGTGACAATTTCTTTTCCATTGACAATTATACGTGGGTGCTCCTTAGTTGCACCCAAAATAGACAGAGCTCGCCTGTTTACTCCATCCATGTCACATACAGTGGCAGATATTTGAATGCCTGCTGCAAAACACTGATGCAAAATCTGGAATATTAACATTAAATATTGTTTTAGGTTTATCTAGTAGTTATATAATAATATACATATAACAAGCACTTGTGTTAGGTGCTAAAATATTTACCTCTTTTATAAGCACAGCCAGTCTATCAGCAGTTGAAAAACTGCTTGAAAAATAATGTGCAATAGGTTGTTTCACCTTCTTCCTTATTCCAGCTATCATAAATACTAAGGCATATGATGCCACATTTGGGGACCTTCCTTGTGGCCCATGATCTTCATATCCTTCGATGAAATCTTCTCTTCGATTATAATTAATGTTTTTTTTTAAAGACATTTCGTCAAACATTAAAATAAAATGATTGTCTGAAGGCTCTTGGTGTTTGACAAAATTTGATATTACTTCAAGCACAGGGTTGGCAATGCCAACAGCAAAAGGAATCCTATTGAGTAATGCCTTAAGAGTACCAGGTGAAGGCAATTGGAACAGTCTTCTTAACAATCTGTAGCAGGTTGGTGATCTTTTGTAAAGCCTCAAGGCTACAATTTTTTCTTCTTTTGTCCACCTGCAACCAGTGGACTTGTTACAATTCCTTATTTGAGCTTGCAAAAGGAAAGCAAATGTAGGAGATAGTTTTTCTTCCAACTTCTTCACAGCATTATTATCAGTGAGGTTATTTAATATAGCTTTCTTTTTCATGTTCTTCATACGATTTCGTAATTGACATAATTGTTTTAAATATTTCGAACATTTCTTATAAAGGTACTTCTCTTTTTCTGTTTTTAACTTGGGCTCCTGTTTAGAAGATGTTTCTACTTTTTCCAAATTCGATTTTCCACAATAACTTGTGTTGGATATATTTTCTAAGGGTGTTCTTTCAACAGCTTGTGAATCACCAGCCTTAGAAGAAATAGCTTCTGGGCCTTGAGAAATAGGGCCATATTCTTTGACCAGTTGTGAGGGCCCCGGCTGTGGCTCGTTAAAAAAATGTGGTATCACCATGGACACTTGCTGAATCTGTAATGTAATAAAACTGAAAATAATATTTGTTTATTGCTTATTATTATAAATCCCAAAACAAACTTAGTAAAAAAATCAATATAAATAAAATAAAATCCAAACATCTGTCTTGAGATTCATAAAATAAGTGGATTTAGTACTATGGAGACTAATTATTATTTTATTAGATACTGATATATATAATGAAGATAATAAGAAAGCCTGGAAGAGGTCTTCTAGGTGTCGCAAAGGGAGCAATAATACAAAGTAATTTTTTTCTGAAAATCCAATAATGTTTATGGAAAAAGTACAAGAGTAAAAGTTATATATTTTTATCTTATCAAACTGAAACAATAATAAAAAGTAAGCATTATCATAATATGCTACAAATTTGATTTAGTAATAACTAGCGGCCGCCCGCGACTTCGTTTGCGTGGACAGTTTTTTTGCTATCCCTCGGGAACAGTACTTTTTTCTGGATGAAAAGTTTCCGTTTCTGTACCCCTAAGAACATTTATGCAAAATTTCATAATGATCGTTTCAGTAGTTAAGTCATAAAGGCGTAACAAACAAACAAACGGACGGACTTTCGCATTTATAATATTAGTAAGAATATATTTAGTAAGGATTATATTGGGATCAATAATTTATTACTTACATCACATGGGACTGCAGAGTATAATAATCGTTTCTTTGAACTGTCAGTAAAATCATCATCAGTAAAATGATCTTGACACAGCATTCGGTGTTCACTAAACAACTTTTTCTGGAACTCAATTGAAGTGTGCTCTTCTGATGGAAAAAGATATTTTGCCCACATCGTACAACTGAAAAATTAACACATATTATTTCATTAGTTCTCTGTGTACCAGATGCTTCTTTAGCTATACATTGTTACAGAACCTGACTCTCCGACCTACAGTTACTTTGTATTATAATCAGAACAATGTGATGTTTCCTAAATATAGGTTATCATAGCATGATAAAAACCCTCAGAACACATTCAGAAATCACTCAACATTTAGTATTTATTAGGATTACGAGTATTTATTGATACTAAAAAGCCAATAAATATTCGTATACGCAGTTAAGTTGAACAATTTGTAGGGATAACATTAGCAAATACGTACCGCAAAAGGTTTCTTGTAGCAGGTTTTGGGAAACGAAATAGTTTGCAATTGTCCGAGGCAGGCGATTTGCCGCACTTGAAACATTTTCGTCTGTTTTCCTTATCAGACATTTTTAACAAGTTGAACAAAATAGGTAATCAAAGGTTTAACACGTCGGTTAGGTTAGAGTCACTGTCTCGTATTCACTGTTATTATGAACAACAATTATAATTGTCACTTAACAAACACAGACGGAGGAACCTAAGCTCAAACTCAACGTCGTACACTTGCGAAAATGATCAGAATTAATAAGTATTCGAAATATTAACGAAATTGAAACCGAGATCGCCAATAAACACCAACAAACTCGACCATTGTTATTGTTTACAAAAGTCATGTCATGACTTGGTGTTGCCAGCACAAATAGTCACATTTCTGCCAACCGTTTATTCACATATGAAAATAAATTGCTTGTCTTATATTTAGCCAAACGTTTTATTATGTATTGCTAAAAAAAAGTTTGTTTAAAGAATATCCTACAAATTTTACTTCTTATTATTAACAAATTCCTTAAAATCTTATCCTGCCCTTTATTTACACAAAATCTACCATTCGTACTTTACACTTCATGACGGGTATTTCTGCGGGTTACCATAATAGAAAAATATGTTTTTTTTTACTTGCAATACCAAAGTTTTCCCCTGTAGGCAAATTTCAATCCGAACAATAGAGTCGACCCCCCCTGTTATTCTTGTTTTATAATTTATTTTATTTATCCACTTTCTTTTCTTTGTCATCACGCACACACACACACGTCACCTCAAGTCAGTGGGTGGGTGCTTCTGCCAGACAAATCGCTGAGTCATCAATCACCACAGTATAAATAAAATTTTAACTGCGGGGACATTGTCTAATTTTAAAAATCTATTGCAATCGCTCTCTTTTGACAGATGGATGTGACACATAGCTGCATTTCTTTGGTATGTTTTTTATTTGTGCCATAAAGAAGCTTCAATGTGTTACATCCTGAAAGCGATAGCGATAGATTTTGAAATTAGACAATAGAAAGGCAGACTCTACTTCTTATGTTTCTAGCCGCTCGGTCGCGCGGAGGCCGCATAAAAAAGGGTTGGTTGACTGCGCAATCTCTCTCGTAGTCATCGATCGCCATAGAGATTTTAACCATGGAAAGTAATGATAGTATGTAATGTTCAATCAAAGGAATTTATAAGTACGCATGACAGCACGCTAGGTTAAACAGTTGAACTACGAAAACAGATCTTATTACGTACGGCATAAAGGCGGTCTCAAGGTCAACATGTATAGTCTGATGTGCTGCTGACTGTACATACTTAACGAAGTAATTCTTGTTTCCTATGGTGATCGATGACTCAGAGATTTGTCTGGTAGAATGCATGCACCCATGACAGTGACAAGTCGTACTAGTTAGCAAGTATTTTATCATTATTTGCTTTGCTTTTGCATTAATTAATATAATAATTGGTTTGTTTCACATGATTCTGAGCTGAGATTTAACAACTTTATAGCTGAAAACCATATCGATCTTTATGAAGATGTAAAAAGGAGACTTATAGCTGGCCTTTGTGAAAATGAAGTTTCAAGGGAAAGTTCCTAATATAAAAGATATGAATAAACTAATATCACTTAGATATATTACTCAAATCCCTCCTAGAAGAAGAGTGGTTGTTACGGGCCTCGGAGTTGTTAGTCCTCTCGGAACAGGAACCAAGATTGTGTGGCAGAATTTGTTAAAGGGTCATTGCGGTATTGTCGCTCTTCAAAACGAAGAATATTCAAAACTACCATGTAAAATTGCTGGTTTGATTCAGGTAGATAAAGACGATAATGTAAAGAAAGCGTTGTCTAAAGGAAATTTAAGATCAATGGCTCCCGCAACGTGTCTGGCTCTCGTTGCTACAGCTGAAGCTTTAGCAGATTCAAAATGGTCACCAGAATCAGACAGAGACAATGACATAACAGGAGTAGCATTAGGAATGGGAATGATAGATTTAAAAGATGTTTGCGAGACAAATGAAGCTCTTAAACTTGGTTACAATAAAGTAAGTCCTTTTTTTGTCCCAAGAATATTGCCTAACATGGCTGCTGGCCACATAAGTATCAAATATGGTTTCCGAGGGCCTAATCATGCAGTTTCCACAGCATGTGCTACAGGTGCTCATTCAATTGGAGATGCGTTCAGATTTATCAGAAATGGAGATGCCGATGTGATGGTGTGTGGAGGAGCAGAGTCATGTATTAGCCCCCTGGCTATTGCAGGATTTTGTAGATTAAGAGCTTTAAGTACCTCTTTCAATGATAACCCTTCACAAGCTTCAAGACCTTTTGATAAAAAGAGAGATGGCTTTGTCATGGGAGAAGGTGCAGCTGTATTAATTTTAGAAGAATATGAACATGCATTGAGGCGGAATGCTAAAATGTATGCAGAGGTCTTAGGGTATGGTTTATCAGGTGATGCTTCCCACATAACTACACCAAGGGAAGATGGTAGTGGGGCTATTTTGTCAATGAGTAGAGCTCTAAAAGATAGTGATTTAGAAAAGGAGAGAATCACATACATCAATGCTCATGCAACATCCACACCCATTGGTGATGGCATTGAGTCAACTGCCATAAAAACTCTTTTTAATGAACACAGTTCAAATATTTCAATTTCGTCTACAAAAGGAGCTCATGGACACTTATTAGGTGCTGCTGGTAATCTAGAAGCAGTATTCACTGTTCTATCATGTCACACTGGCATGCTACCTCCAACGTTGAACTTAGATGAACCAGTTGATGATCTGAATTATGTAGCTAAAGTATCACAAAAATGGGAATGTGACAGAAGAATAGCTTTAAAGAATTCATTTGGTTTTGGTGGTACAAATGCCACCCTTTGTATAGCTCAAATATAAAAATAATTAAAATGTTTAATACAAATCATAATATTACTGTTCTTTACTACCAAATACATTAAGTAAAACCTCACTTTCCTCTTTTTAAAACCCTTAGCACAGAACACATGATACTCCCTTAGCCCACATTGACCTACAGTTGATAGTAATAGTAGACTACTAACACAATTCGTATGGTGGTAAATTCCATAATAGCATATAGGACTTAACACTAGTGAAAGCCCCAAGGGAATCGGCGGGCTGATTATCTAATTAGCGACCGGTCTCATTTGACAGATGAATGTTGATACATTGCTTCTTCTTTTTGGGGTAAAAAAAAGTGAATGTCATAATGGCGGGATACCGCCTGGTTTTTGAAATATTTCATGGCTAGCATATAGTGCCATTTTGGTGCCATTTGGTGCCTATGTTAATAAAATTGTGCCATTAATAGTTTCAAAGATATTCAGCATAGCTGGTTGTCCCGCCATCTTGATATCAAAATGGCGGGACAACCACTGGCAATCGATAATCAGCCCCCCTAGCCAAAGTAACATTTACAAATTTTCGTTATCGCTTCGCTTCGAAACATGTATGGATTTGACGTTTTAAAATTCGATTGTTAACGAAACCTTATGTCAATCCCATACATATTTCGAAAGCGAAGCGATAACGAAGATTTGCCAATGTTACTTTGGCTAGGCCCTCTGTTGTCTTGGCGGTTTAACAAACACATACGATTTTAGTGCGTTTTAGTGCCTTCACGTTTAAATCATTATAATTTATTTTTGATTTGTAATTATGAAATAAAATGGTTTTATGATTTAGCTTCCGAAACTCCTGCATAAGAGAACATAGCAATGTGCTGGTTATATATTTTATTGCTCCTATAGTTTATCAAGGAGTTTATCAAAACCGCATAGCGTATTAAAAACAACACAACACATCATGTTTCTTTTGTAGATTGTCTTGTCTAGTAAACTAACCAGAGTTTGGAGTACTAAAACTTAATTTATCTGATCGTAGCTGCCAAATTATACAAAATAGGTGTACAACTATTTTAAGATACACTTTCATGAAAAAAAGTAGGTGTCCACAGATGTTTCCGTGAAATTTAATTTGGGGTTGCTGGGGGCATTTTAACTATCGGCGTAAATTTTTTTAATTTCGGTACTCATTCTGAACAATTTTATCTTATATTTATAAAGAGAAAATTCGAAAGTGGGGTTGCTAGGGAGCATGACATGTAATTTCGATATAATAGCTTTGCATATCAAAACTGCAGATTCAATTATAAAAGTCGAGTAATGAATTGATTTTAGGGTATAAAAACCTAAATGTATTATTATTATTATTTAAGTGCTTACGTACGGAAATAAACCAGCACTAAAACGTAGTGATTATATTATCTTTGACCAGTACGACCTAACTCCTTGATAAACTATAGGAGCAATAAAATATATAACCAGCACATTGCTGTGTTCTCTTATGCAGGAGTTTCCGAAGCTAAATCATAAAACCATTTTATTTCATAATTACAAATCAAAAATAAATTATAATGATTTAAACGTGAAGGCACTAAAACGCACTAAAATCGTATGTGTTTGTTAAACCGCCAAGACAACTGATTATCGATTGCCAGTGGTTGTCCCGCCATTTTGATATCAAGATGGCGGCAGTGGCGGTACCTCCATACAAGCCCAAAAGCCCGGCTTGCCCTTACAATAACTTGCTAAGTTTAGCAACTACACACACTAATGAATCTACACTAATGAATGAGTGTTAGCACACTACACTAATGAATCGTAATTAATTACAATACAATATTATTAACAAATGTTAATTTTCAATATTCAATAACCACAAATTAAATTTTTTCAACAACTGATCGATAAACAAGTCGCTAAACTGCATTACTTTCCTCAATAAACCCTCTACAATGTATTTATCTCCCTCGCACTCGGTGGCTTGCAACCGGGCTTTGCGATCTGTATATATCCGCTCTCTTCTAACATCAACAAAAGTGCTACCCGCATACATAGTATTGCTGTACGTATCTATAGATTCTATGAGAACTACACAATGCAGAGCGAAAGCCGGCATGCCTACGAAGTTTGCTCAGTTCGGTAGACTGCACAACTCGCTGTGCAGTGTGAAGTTGTTTCAATCTGTCACGACAGCTGTTTTGAAACAACAAGTGTTTTTGTGTTAAAAATGAGTTTAAATTTCAGTTTAATGATTGATAATGGTTTTTTGTGATGGATTAAAATGTTTATTCACTGTGTGATCCGTGAAAGTGTCCACGAGTCGAGTTGATCCAAGAGAAATACAAAATAACTCTTTCCTTGCAGTCCGGTAATAAACCTTTTCATTTGAGTATTTTGCAAAGAAATATAATATTCTTCAATGTATCGTAATTTTATAGTGGACTTGTTTACATTGTTGGTTCTTATAAAAATAAATAAGTAAGGTTAGTTTTGCGTCTTATGTTTGTTTGGAATGCAGGAGATAGGATTGGAATTGTCTAGCAAAAGCTCAGGGACGCTATTATTTTGTGAAATGATTTAGATATTTATTATGAGTGACACATTTTAAACGAGAAATTTAGATTTGATTACACAATAATATAATTCGATAAAGTCACGCCATCTAGCATTTTGTGAATAATTAAAGTAAGCTTATGGGGTGTGCTTTTAGTGATTTTTGCGAGTTATCTATGAATTAGTCTAGATGGCGCTGGGCGGTGTCGCATCGATATTTTGGTAAAGATCATCGTATGAAAAAAATCTTAAATTAGTAACGAGAAATTGTGAGATGCATTGTTTTTTGCTTGTAATGAGCTGGTAAAAAAATTTGCTTGATTTGAGGGTTCGGGCTTGCTCTACCCTGTAGGCCTGGGCACGCCACTGGATGGCGGGACAACCAGCTATGCTGAATATCTTTGAAACTATTAATGGCACAATTTTTTTAACATAGGCACCAAATGGCACCAAAATGGCACTATATGCTAGCCATGAAATATTTCAAAAACAAGGCGGTATCCCGCCATTATGACATTCACAAAAATAACATACCAAAGAAAAGTAACAATGTATGTCAAATGAAACCGGTCGTTAAATAGTTTCCATTTAGATAATCAGCCTGCCGGAACCACTAGAACAGGGGGGCTTACCATCAGCAAATAAGAAACCGTTCAGTTCAATAGCAGGACTGCTTAAGGCCTGCTTGAAGGCTTGCTGCTTGAAAATCAAAAATCAAACCAAATACCAACTAATTACCAAAGTACTTTTAATAAAACCGCGCTAGTATCCGTTAAAATTGTTTTATTTCATACGAACGGTAAATTAAAATTATATATATTTTTTTGTATGAAAGTAAAATCTAACGAATTATCAAAAGTCGTAAGTTTCCGTAGTCCACCCTAAGCGTCAGTACTAGTTGCAATGTATCACATCCATCCGTCAAAACATGAACTTCATTAGCCGATAGTAGGGAATAGAGTAGGTACATTATTATTAAGCGCGGCGACTGCGTGCGTGAAGAACCGTATGCCACTAAGGCACAGAATATATAATAGACTAAGGTCCACTTTTAAGATGCTTTTCGCCGCCGCCACTCCGTTAGTCTGCGTTGCGACTGAATGCTCACTGTTTCAAAAACAGTATTGACTGGTTTACATGATCTTAGTCTTTAGTAGAAACATGTAAACGGTCGTCTTATGACTAAAGAGAGTAACGTTCTAGTAGCCTTTCAACTGGAATCATCGCTTTCCAGTAGAACCCCCTGCGCGCCCGCTCACCCCCCGCGCGACAGTTTCCTCGCACTGGAAGCATGTAAAAGCCCACTGGAAAGGCACCAAAACTACTAAAGCACTCGCATTCGAATCTACTCGCACGCTACTAAAGACTAAGATAATGTAAACCAGTCTTAAGATAATGTAAACCAGTCTTGAGAGTATGCTACAGGCTTCGGCACGGATCTTCAGCGGTGACAGTTCCCTAGATCCAATGCGCAGAAGTTTTGGGTCTCATTGGCGGGAGACGTGGTGCGGGGCTACTGCAAACATGCGCAGTAATTCCAATTTCTCTCACCGCTCAAGATCCGTGCCGGCACCTATAGGTACTAATATTTCAAAAGATTAGTGTATAATGTATGTAACTACCTGTGTAGGTGCATACATACATCTACATAATAATTATTATGAAGACAATCTACATAAATGTCTATATCTGTTCTCATTCCTATTCCCCTCTTCTTATCACTTTACTACTCAAGGTTGCTTGGAAGACATTGCTACTTGTAATAAGGCCGCCTTTTGAGTACTTGGCTATGTTTTTTGTTTTCCTATAAAAAGTTAGCTGCCAATATAAATAACAGATATACACAAGAGCCTCGCCCGCCCATGGCCCAGGGGGGGGCAAGAAAACAAAAATATGCATTGTAGGTACAGTCAAGAGCACCTAGTGAATTTATTCAAGTTTTGAGATGAAGGATTTATCGGAAAAGCAAAGTTGCACGGCCTCAGAACTTTGGTTACTTTGCAGTTGGCTACATTTCTTTAACCTATAGGGGGGGCAGCTGTCCCCCCCCCTGCCCACCCTTGGCGACGCCCCTGAATATACATATCGGAAATAAAACTAAAAATATCACTGTATTATAGTATATTTAAAACTGAGTTACAAATGTTTCCGATTTCATTACCAATGGCAATACAGCCACGGTAACTCCCGTTCTCGTGCCTTTAGAGCTTCCCCTTAACGAGCAATTATAATTCATCATGTACCACATAATATTGAGTCACATAAGCATAAATTGAAAATAAAATATTTTGATCAAAAAATGCTACTTTAAATATTTCATTACTAAGCCTTCTAACAATTTAAATAGTAAATATTCTTTAAATGCTGGGTTTATCCAGTCAAACTTTTTTTAACTGTTGGAATCATTCAAACTTGCACTTGATTTTATTGCCTTAAAATTATATTTGTCCACAGGTCATAAACATGATTTAATTAACAAAACAGTACCAATATTAGATTTTCATAATATCACCTCTACAATATCTGTAACTATAAGCACCCATTATTCCTCATATAACATTTAGAACGGAAGCTAATAATTAACATGTTCTTAATAACTTCAGATGAGGGTCAATTAGTGATCTGATAGATAGCATCATTTATACGATTTCAAATAAAAACAAGATTTCAATGTATAATAAATTATTAAAGTCATTATTTGTCTTTTTGCCAAGTCTCGAATTCATAAGTCATAATTTATTACATTATTATTATGAACTTATAATGGATACAATTGAGCCCACATGTCAAATAATATAAATGCATTTACCGCTTTGCTAGATTAAAGTATTCACTATGTGACTCCCCGCATTGATATTATCCCTTTGTCGGGCAAGACTTGGCTACGACAAAAATAAAGTACCATTAGGGTGGAAACTCGAATGCAAAATTGTTGTTGTTTTTTCAATACAATTAAAATCAGTTTACCTACCAGAGGACCGAGTATTTTCTGTTAAGTGGACTGGTTATCGGCACACATTACAAGTCTGTCCATCTACGGATCGAAGCAGTTATATGTTTCGTCATCTCGGGTTAAAATGACTATGAATATTTGATATCGTGCAGTTGAATGTGAGGACACTGGGCTATTTATGCGGCGTGCTTGTGCTGCGCGGGCGCCGGCGGCGGGTTCACACATAGTTGCGCGAACTTCTGCCGGAGGTTCTGTCGTAGTTCCTGTCTTTTTTCTGTTATATTTCTTCGGGATTTAAATTCTAAAACCTCCTCTATAGGGATATAACTGGTGTCTTGTTCGTCGTCCGATGAGCATGTGTCCTGCAACAGCATACATTAAGGGCATGTAGGTTTACCGGTGATTATTGAAAAGTGTTACTTCCGGCACAAACCATTGTGCCGGTGTAAATTCCTTATCCTTACTAATATTATAAATGCGAAAGTCCATTTGTTTGTTTGTTACGCCTTCACGTCTCAATTACTAAACTGATCATCATGAAATTTTGCATACACATTGTTAGGTGTACAGAAAAGGATATAATTCATCCAGAAAAAACCTACAGTTCCCGAGGGATAGCAAAAAACTGTCCACGCAGACGAAGTCGCGGCCGGCCGCTAGTAATGAATAAACGTATTGATAAACAAGTGTCGATAGACAAAAAACTTCACAACACACAAGGTGGGAAAGGAATATAGATTTATATAAGTTACACAACAGAAGGCGCAAATAGATTAACTCAGGGGTTTCAAATATACGGCCCGCGGGCCACATCCGGCCCGCAAGCCATCTCAATACGGCCCGCGACCAAAATCTATCCAGTGAGGATTTAAGACGGCATTCGATGCCACTACGTATTGTTTAAAATTGCGCGCGCTTTATTTAAAATAATTGAGTACGTATTTGTGTTTTTAATTTTGAGTCTGGCCCGCTAACACACCTAAAATTTTATAAATGGCCCTTTAGAAAAATGAGTTTGACACCCCTGGATTAACTAATATTGACTGGCGAAAAGTGATTAATGAAAATAGTTCGTTAACACATACCATCAACATTTCTTGTAGAGAAAGCGTAAACCCGGTGCAAGACTTTTCGTTTTTATTATCCAAACAGTCGCCTCTCTCGTGATTGCAGAAGCCGTCGGAGCAGGCCACCTCGGAGCCCTCGGGCGAGCTCGGCAGCGACGAGGAGCCGGACGCGGTCTCGCAGCAGCCGCCGTTGTTGCCCGACGAGTAGCCGCAGTCTTGGGAATGGTCGTTGGGCGACAGCTTGCCGTCGCCTTTGTTCCGCTTCTTGTTTTGAGAGCGGCGCGGCTGCGGGGGAGGGGCGCGGCACGAGTGGCAAGCGTCCCCCCCGTCCCCCGCGCGCGCCCCGTCCCCCCCGTCGCCCCCCTCGCAGCAGCTCGGGTAGTCGCGCGGCGAGAGCAACTCTGTCGGGGTGTCCCGCTCCTCCAATAAGCATTCCTCACATTGGCACTTTTCTTCTGGCTCTTCGGAGTCCACCTCCTGGTAAATGAAGATGATGTTAAGGGACAAAGTGGCTTGACAGACGAAATTATACACATTAATAAGCATTTGAAAAGAGAAACTTCTGTATGTGTTGTAATGATGTATGACTAAATGATGAAGCGGAGCATGCTCCGCATCTCATGAAATTGGGCATTAAGTTATATTTCTATTTTTTCTTATTTTTTTTTTCCTAAATATTACATAATTAGACTTACTTTGCATTTGGTCTCGACGGCCTGCCTCTCCTTCTTCTTGCGTCGCTTGAGTTTCTTCTGTTCCTTCCGCTGCTGCCTGGTGAGCTCCTCCTGCGTGATCTCGTCGTAGAGCAGCTGCAGCTTGGAGACGCCGCTCTTGTGCTCGACGGCGGTCTCGAACTTGCGGTAGAGCGCCTCCACGGCGACCGCCGCGAGGGTTTGGCACGTGCCTTCTTCTTCCCGTAGCCGCAACGAGATGCGCTGGAGCCGCTCGTAAACGCATATGCCGAGGCAGATCAGCACCTATACATGGAAATCGTAATATGTGGGATGTTAAAGATAAAATTAAACAAGTCTGCTAATGTTAACATCAAAATCGTATTTCAATGGTGTTTGAATGGTAATGCTTTTTGACACTGTTCTTGTTTCGGAAACCCAAACTCGAATGTTTCCATTTTGAGTTTCGAAACACAATGTGTTTCGGTTTTGGATTTAAGAAACAAGAGCTGTGTTAAAAAGCATTACAATTCAAACACCATTCAAACACGATTTTGACGTTAACATTAGCAGACTTGACCCCCAGGATATCAATCAGAAACAAGACTGTACAGCTTGGTGGCTTTTATGAAAAAATATTTGCGAGATTTTCTTAAAGTGAGCACTTAAAATATAAATCGGATTTTTAACATACCTCTTCTTGTGCAATTTCAAGGGTCTTAGCATGCCTCTCACGATGGTTACCGAGCAATTCTGGCTCGGCTCTGGCTATGAGTTGAACGATATAATCGGTTTTGGCTTGTAAATGAAGATGCTTATCCAGTAGGCATCGTTTGATACCGCCATATAAAGCTCCTACGTAACCTTTCTCTTTTTGTGGTTCTTTTTCTTCGACTAACAATTGATATGCACGTAACACCTGAAAATCATACAATAAGGCTTTTGATGCTGAATAATATAAGTGTATATTCACCAGTATCAACAAGCTCCAGCGAAAACGCATTTTTTTAAATAAAGTGATAAGGCAGTGGATCAGAACTTATCAAGTTGATAAATTATCTTTTAAAATTAAAGTGTCATTAGGGCATGATTTATGTTGATATAGCAAAGAAAAGGAGTTGTTTTGTTAGCATTATATTGGGTGGACTTAATTCTAAAATTTTCTAAAAATGTGCAAAAATGTCCGTGCTCCAGCCAGCACCCAGGTTTCATATTCGGGGGGATTAAAACTTTAAGAAATGTTTGTGAAACATAAATACGTGTTGTGTAATGTATTAATGTGTTCATATTTTCAAAGATTTCGGGTAGGGGGGGGATGACACCTATAAGGCCGGCCACACACAGACGGAATCCCGTTACGGAATTCCGAACGGAATTTCAATAATGTATGAAGATTCCGTACGGAAAAATCCCGTATGTGTGTGGTAGTCCATTGATTTGTATGGATTAGCTGCGTTCGGAATCATGTATGTACGGAATTCCGTAACGGGATTACGTCTGTGTGTAGCCGGCCTAAAACTTCCTCTCCAAATGTCTACACATGCCAATGTATAGATTAGTAAGGGTCCTCAAATAAAGTTCATGATTCCAAACAGGACATGCTTTATTATATTTTATGAGTATATTCTTACCTTAGTCTTGCAGTCAGTGCAGAAGCGATGTTTCCTTAGATAGTTGTGGAGAGTGTCGTGTAAAGTGTTAAAGTGCACGAGGGTGACGTGGTCGCGCGCGGGCGCCCGCATGGCGTCCCAGGCGGCGCGCCACGCCGCGCGCCCGCCCCAGCCCCACGCGCCCCACCCCCACCCACAACCGCCCCCAGCTCCCCAACCTCGCGCACTCCCAGCCTCCAATGAGTGCAGTGTACACCTCTGTGACTTTTTCCATCGTGGCTGGCTCAGAATCAGACATTCAATGCCTGTGCTGTGAACAAGTATCATTTAATTAAATTGTGCTCACTTAACCACTACATGTCATAGGTTAATTTAGGCTTAATTTTAGATTGAATGTTTCTTTTAATTTGACATTGATATCAATTAGGTTGCCAACAACTTAATTAAATTTACAAGACTAAACTAAATTTAGTTTTACATCCTTTTCTTTCTGTATTAAAAAAACAAAAACCATTGTTAATAAGAAGGCTTTTGGTTCCTTTTTGCTTAGGTAATATAAATCATTCATTACTCACATGCCAAAGAAACAATTTTATAAAATAGTTAATCAGTTAAATTCATCAATGCCCGAGCGGTCTCCGGCGACCGGACAACAATAGAAAATCTATTGTCTCGTTTTCCGGGCATTGACGAGTTAAAACTAAGCAATAGTATTTTAGTTTATACAATTGTAGGTAATGAATATCTACCAAACCTAATATTATATAGATAGCACACAGTATGTATCTTTTATTTCCATTATTGGTATTGGTTATCAAACTAGCAAATAAGAAGAAATTGCAAGTCTAATAATGCAGTACAGCAGTCTAGTCTGGCAGCATTCTAGTTTGTGCAGTTGGTTGGAGTAGAAAACTGCCCTTAGCCAAATAAAAAACTTCACTTACAAAAAAAAATATAATTTGCCATTTTAAACATTTATGATTGGTGAAAACACAAACTCACATCTTTGACAAAACATTTGAGATAATATTCAAAAGAATACTAAACATTGAAAGGCAAGCTTGCAACCTATTTGAAGCACCATTACTAATGGGCAATGGCGTCGCTTATTCAACTGGATTAATTGCCTAACTAGCAACAAGTGTGCGCGTGTATCGGCCCTGCACGAACTAAACATATGTTGTGACGGCGCGGGCGGCGTGCAAGCGATTTTAACCTTAAAGCCCGCACCAGACTCCTGCGTAATTCGCGGCGTGAATTCACGCCGTAATTTTGCCGCGAAGTCGGCGTGAAAAGCATGACCCTCCGCTGTCGTTCACAGTTTAGTTCGCGCGCTCGTCGAGAATGGACGCCGAATTATGCACTGATATCTTTGTTTTTAGCATCCCATAAAATGGAATCGGCATGATAACACTCAATTAACACAATTTCCTGCTCATTCGTCCAAGTGACGCTCATTTTGACGCACCGTACTCCGCAAATAAATAAAAAACCTCACGCACGGCACTGTTTTCACGCGCGAGTGTGGATGCACTTGCGTTCACGGGAGGTTCGCGCACCGCGAACCCTTTGAAGCGGGCCCAAATACCGACACGGAACGGGGAACAAGGCGTGAACGTCCGCGAAGCCCGTGAACAGGCGCGAAAACCATCCACACTCGCGGTTCACGGCTTTCACGGGTGTTCACGGCGCGAATGTGGAGAGCCCTTAAGAGTGGTTAAGCAACGCTATTGCCCATTGTAACTTCACATAGGGCTCAAAAATCTCAGTTGACTTCTAAAACTTGTGTGGGAAGTTTCACTTCCACATCAGTACTGAAGGTATACAATATTATTCACATACTAACTGTGAACTATTCCTCCGGGTTGTTCTAACGTACATTTTAGTTAATAAGAGAACTGCGTTCACACACACTCAGAGGCACAATTGACCACTAACCCCATTATTTTTATACAAACACTCTCAAATCATAAATAAAAAACTCTTGCATCCCTGTAAAGTAGCGATGCACAATTATTACTAATTTCAATAATCGAATATCAGATTAAAAAAATAGTAATATAGTAATTTAAATAATCAAATAAGTATTACTAATTAGTAATACTTTTGAGAAGTGGCTCTACGCAAAACCATGCCTTAATTACAAGCATAAAGTTCATTATCGCTTGGCGGTCGCGAAAGTTACTAATGCAAATGAGTAACTCAATTATCGATAATATTTTTTTTTGTTTGTTGGCTTATCTGCGATCAGTCTCTTGACTATGAGCAGATGTGATGTAGGCAATTGTCATGCAGGATGAGTACTCCACCGAGTGCCCCTCCATTCCTTATTTTTCCATCATTCGCTAGAGAGTGATAGCTCAATGATGTGTTGTCGTTTAAGCCTCTTGGGGTAGTTTATAGTGGTCAATTGCGCTGCCAGGCGGTTGGGATGTTTGCTAAGGCGTTGTTTGTACTTGGTTGAGTATAGTTTTATTTCCTCATTGACCGTGTTTATCTTGATTCAGCATGCAGCTCAGTAGTCTTTATAAACCACGGCGCATTAGATAAATTTCTAAGAATGCCATTCTGTGCCCTCTGTACTATTTCAATGTTGGAGTTGCAGGCTGATCCCCATATCTGTATTTTGAGGCACTGGCTCTGATTCTCCATTTTCTGAGCCATTCTCCAATTTTGTCTAGCTCCTGCTGGAGGAGCTGGGATGCATCGATAATATTGAAAGAAAATTGTAATAAGTTTATACAAAAATCAAAATTAAAAAGGCAGTTACCTCCTTTTACACTAACTTACCACAGTATTGCCGTGGTGCTAGTATCAAATTAATAAAATAAAATATCTACACTACTAATTAGTATAGTAATACATGTTAGTGGTCATTCGAATTGAAGACATGAATGGATGAAGGTGATATGTCGCATTTTTGGATTTTCGCTGTTTTGTGCATGGATGAAGGTGTCATGTGTATTTATACAATTTTAGACCTTAAAACAATCGTTATAAGTGTCTAATTTAAGAATTAACAACTTGATGAAAGTGTTATGTACACTATTCTTGAAAATCAATAATGAATGAAGGTGCTAAGGGCACTTAACTCATTTAAATGAGGCAAAAAAGTAAAACGTTTACTTTTCTACAGTGGAAGAAGGAGCTATGTGGCATTGAACTGGATGAAGGTGTTATGTTCCGTACATATCACCTTCATTCATAAAAAGGCGTCACCGTTCCGTTCCGTCCGTTCATTCTCCCGCTCTTAGATTAAGAAGGCTGCATACAATAAAATTTTTGTCACAGAATTTAATTTATCTTTTGGATATCCGAAGAGTGATACCTGTGCACTTGCGATGCTGGGGACTCAAATGAAGAACATAAAGCAAATCACCATGCAGCTGTTGAAGCGATGAAAGCAGACAGAATGAAACCTAATTCGGCTGATGATATCCTTTATATTACAGTTGATCTACAGCAGACAATGCCTTTGCCAAAATTAACTACATCCAAGGCATTCTATCTACGACAACTCTGGTTTTATAACTTGGGTATTCATGTTATAGACGGAACATCCAAAGAAAAAGCTGTTTGTTGTACATGGACTGAAGATATAGCTGATCGTGGAAGTACAGAAGTCGCAAGTGCACTGTTAAGGTTTGTGGAGGTAGATCCAAGTTGCCATGGTAAAGATCATTTGATAATTTGGTCAGATTCATGTGCAGGGCAAAACAAAAATTTCAATTTATTAAGCCTTTACCAATATTTGATTTTAAAAAGATATTTTAAAATCATAGACCATAAATTTCCTGAAGTGGGTCATTCCTATTTAGATTCGGATCGGGATTTTGGGAGGATAGAAAAAGTGCTTCGGAAATATGATACAATCTATGCACCTGAGCAATATCGAAGCATTATAGGCAAAGCTTCACGAAACAATATAGTGATTGATATGACTGACCATTTCAGGAAAATAAACAATTTGCAAGTTAATTTGAATTTGATTAATAGGAAAAAAGATACAAATAATGGAAAAGTAAGTTTTAGGGATGGCGTGAAATGGATCAGAGTTGATGAATATGGTTCATATTTATACAAAGAGTCATATGACGAAAATACATTATTCAAGAAGGTTGACATTCTAAAAAAAAGGGGTCATGTTAATCCAGATTTTGAAGTGTCACGTGTGAATGGGAAATATGGTACTGTGTCGTCTGAAAAAAAAGCTAATATCAACGAGCAGTTAAAATTTGTTAAACCGAAATATCGGTACTATTATGAGTCAATTCTTAGAGAAGAATAGTAGTTTTTTGTTTGTTTTATGTTATTTTTTCTAATTTCATAAGGAACTTGTCTCGTTTAAATATAATGTTCTCAATTAATTTGATATTATTTTTGTGAAAGAAGGAGTTATGTTCAGTTTTTATTAAAATAAAGTACTAAAACAAATTTATTTTGTTTTATTTCTCTCTTATTTTAAAAATATTAAACTGTTTACGCCGCTTGATACCTTTTTTAGATCAATGTACTTAATACGTTTCGAAATATCCTTAAATGTTTTAGCAAAACTTTAAACTCATTTTTCTCGAAATCAGAATATTGCAACATATCACCTTCATCCATTCACGTCTTATTCGAATGATTGAGATAATCGAATGATCATTCATAATCGCGCATCACTACTGTAAAGTAAAATATTATGTTGATGACTTGGCCATTATTAGCATTTAAAGCAGCTACAAAACCATCCTAATATTCTCAAAAACACAGATAACTTCTATTAAAAAAACCTACATGGGCCAAATTAAAAAAGGTTTTAATAAATAAAAAGGGTGGTGTACGCAGTGACAAAATTCGCAGGGCATGTATGAACAAATTAATGGATGTGAATGGAGCAAAATATGTGCAAGGATCATAGCAGGTGGGGATCCATAGTCTCTGCATACCCCCATGGGAAACAGGAGTGAGTACTGAGTATATGTATGTATAGATAAGTAAATGGTATTCACTTACTTGTGACCATTTAACAATGTAGCTAAGGACTGTGGATGCACTATTTTATCTTCTCTGATTGTCAATACTTCATCTGGTGTCAATACTAATGGATCGAGTGTGGGGTGACCTGATTTACATAACTGGAAAAATAGGCGTTCCACACTGAAACAAAACGAAAATCATGAAAAAGAGTACAATATTAGTTGTGGAATTAATGTTATTAGGCAGAAATATGTTTTATAAAATATTCTTCTATCAACCCTATCGTAATCATATCATCAATTAGAATTTACATTTTTTATGCATCACATATGGTACCTAATTAAAGCTAGACAAAACTTATTTATAACAGGATTAACAGTTATAGTACGAATCACGAAAGATGACCACAAATGGCGCCCATCTTCACATCATAACTCATAAAGCAAAGAGTTGAGACAAAATAATATTTCATAAAATATTATATAATATATAATTCTATATGTATATTCATTATTTTGTCTTAAGTCTTTTCTTCATAAGTTATGATGCGAAGAAGGGTGACATTTGTGGTTATCTTTTGTGATTCATACTGTAACTGAATCACTATTGGTAAGGTGGTACCCTCAGCGAAAGTGGCGCCGCGGTGAATTATATTTAATATTATAATTCTAATACACAATTTTAAAAATATTTATTGTGGAGATTTTAGGGCCCACAGTCTAGTTTTTAGACGTTATCGTTACATTCCCTCGTAGTCACTGTGATAAGTAGATAGCAAAACTGCTAATAGTGGCCTTTTTGACACATTTGCTATCTACTTCTACGAATGACTACGAGGGCATGTAGTGATACCTTCTAGAAATACTAGACCATGGGCCCTAAAATCTCCACGATAAACATTATTAAAATCTTTTTCTATTAATAACTTATTAAATAAAAACCTCTGAGGGCGCCACTTTCGGTCATACAACCGCCTTAAAGGGGACAATTGTTCATGACTCAAAGTTTACCTTCTTCGACAACCAACACAGGGAATGCTTTGATTTAGTACATTGAAAATATCGACGCCGTCTACTCTGAGTGCTGCTTTCAATTCATCTGTTGATAGAACTCTGTATTTTCGCATAAAGTCCTCGAACTCGCGACCTTTTACTTGCGGATTGTCACAAATCAACCCCATTGTATTTAAATCCATAGTCATCTGCAAAGAAAAAATTGAATTTAACAAAGGAATAACATCGTAAAAATAAGGTCATGCAGTTAACGTCACTACTTTCGGAAGAAATCAATGAGACCTAAAAAGCAAATCAGATAAATTACGCGTCATTATTATAGTCTGTCGTATATTCTCTGAGGCTGGATTATTTGACCTATGGAAAGTTTACTGAAATTGCTTGGATGGCTTTTAATTATTTCTGTAAAGATTAATCTACGTTTGTGGTAATGTCAAAGTACAAAATCACTACCTACACTACGAATTCAGTTACTTACTGTAAGATTTTCATAAATAGTTAAGGGTAACTGCCGTCTTTTAATGACAGGTTCTTTTTCGCTGTTGTATATATCCACCAATTTCGCCATTTTAATGATTATTCACATAAAATCGCCGACAAAATACACAAATATAACAAAATGACGGCCAAATTCTTGAGAAATACACGTCGTGTTGCGTCTGACACAAAATCAATGTTGCCAGTTGCCAAGAACAAAAACAGTTTTTTTTCTATTTATCACAGATAATAAAAATAATTATAATACTATAAAATATTTATTTAGTATTATAGCTTTTTAGCGCAGCAAGCGCCATTTCAAATTTTAAAAATATTATCACAAAACTCAATACAATATTAGAAAAAAAGACCTAAATAAAGTCGAAAAACTTAATAAAATAAAATAACTATTTACAATTGTGTTACTTGGGGGCTTACCATCAGCAAATAAGAAACCGTTCAGTTCAAAAGCAGGGGCTTACCATCAGCAAATAAGAAACCGTTCAGTTCAAAAACAGGCCTTAAACAGGACTGTTTAAGGCCAGGGGCCTTACTATGAGCTCTTATAGCAGGGCTTATATTGAACTGCCTCACTTTTTCGTACTATGACCTCAACGGATAGTATGAAAGAAGGCCTTAAGCAGTCCTGTTTAAGGCCTGCTTTTGAACTGAACGGTTTCTTATTTGCTGATGGTAAGCCCCCAGCTTTCATACTAACCGTTGAGGTCATAGTACGAAAAAGTAAGGCACTTCAATATAAGCCCTGCTATAAGAGCTCATAGTAAGGCCCCAGGAAGCTTACCATCAGCAAATAAGAAACCATCCTTAATACGTTCAGTTCAAAAGCAGGCCTTAAACAAAATTGCTTAAATCGGTACCATGACCGTCTTTTAGGTGAACGGCTTAAAGATTGTTTTGACTCGAGGTGAACGGTTAGTTTGTCTCTGGCATGGTTTGTCACAGATCACTAATGCTTTGTAGACCATAGATATAGTTGTAGACGTAATGCGAATACGAGATAGCGCCGACGTAGTATCTCTTATTAATCTGTGGGTCCATTCTGCCAGACAAATCTCTGAGTCATCGATCGCCATATTTTACTTTTAGTCCGGGCGGCCACTCCAAGGTTACTTACCTCATCGAGTTACTGGATATTACCACCTTCCACGAAAAGTAGACCTAAAATAGGTAGGAAAAATGTTGGTCTGCCGGAGCTCAGCCTGGAGGAAACTTGGCGGTGAGATGTTTTGTGACCTACTTTGGACCATCAAAATACCTCATGTGGTTACTGAACGAAACCTTTTCGTTGGTTTTAGTTTTTATTAAAAGAGTCTAAATAATTATGTCTGCCGGGCGAATTCTTGGAGGGTTCCGCAGTCCAACCATTTTTAGGGGCCGCATGGGGGTCCTATTTTACCTCATCGAGTTACTGGATGAAACCAAGCTCTCCGAGTAGCTAAAATGATGCCCTTTAAATATTATTTGGTCTGCCAGCTCGCAACCTGGCAGTTTTTGCAGTCCAACCAAATAAGTACAAAATATAAGACAAAGTTGCTTCCCGTTGCCTGTCCCTATGTGTGCTTGGAACTTTAAAACTACGCAACGGATTTTGATGCGGTTTTCTTTAATAGATAGAGTGATTTCAGAGGAAAGTTTATGTGTATAATACATGCATAATATAGTAGAGAAACACTGATAATTTTAAAGGTTTCTAATGTGATGTCGTAAATAAACACTTTTTTTGCGCTTACATTGCAAACGCTGGCTGAATCCTACGAGATAGATCAAAATAATGTACTACAGTATTATGCACCTTAAAAAGATCCACAAAAAAGTCCTTAACGGTATATGTCTATCTCTTAGGGATAACCCACAATAACCATTTTTATTCTTTGTTTTTATGAGAAATAATGGCTTAATAATAATTACATAGCGATTTTAAGCAATACAGCCTTAATCCTTATCCAATTAAGTACAGTGGGCAGCATTTCAAGCTATACAAAATTGACAATAATCTACAATGAATTTAAAACCTTAATTTGCTCGAATTAAAAATTAAAAATGATTGAAGAAATTTGACAGATTGTGAAAGCCCAACGTGCCGTCTACCGTACCTTAAATACATTGTGCATGTGATATAGATCAGCGGTTCCCGAATGGGGTTTCGTGAGAGGCTCTCAGGGGTTCCGCGAAAATTCAAGAGTTTAGGTACAAAGACAGTCCCGATTTCGATGATATTGTCCCGCGTCCCAACGATCCATTAGTTTTCTCCAGATTTTTGATGATAACACGCGATCAAAATCAAAGTGTTAATAAAGAATGGGTCGAAATGTTTAAAAACATAAAAGACGATAACAAGTTAAATGCCTTATTTTGCGTTTTACCTCGCGCTTTAAGCATACCGCCTTCAAATGCTTATGTTGAGCAAGGTTTTTCCCATACGACGCTTAAATATTCTAATATCAGAAATCGTTGCTCTGTAGGTAGATTTAATGAAAGCTGAATTCAAAAATACAGTATGTCTTGTTCGGAATTCGTAAGTAAATATAAAAATGAAGCGGAATTAAAGAGAGGCCCGTAGCAATAGAAAATATGCATGGAAACAGGAATCAAAATAAAAATACCTAAAACATAAAATCAAAAGTCTTTTTTTTCCCGTCAGTTCGGTAGTTTTCCTTTTTTTTTATTCTTACTTTGCTGACCCGCCCATTTGTTTCCATTGATTTTGAGTATTTTAATTACAAACATTCACATACATTCAACATGTCCTTTATTTATCAGTTACCAAACTTTACAGTGGTTTTACTGCCATATTTAATGATTTCAACTTACATTTAGTTAGAAAATACACCCAAAAATTTACTTATTTTATATAACATTTACTTTTAATTTGTCTTTGTATATTGTATTATTTTTTGTTCTATTCATTAGGTACTTGTCGTAAAATAGTAGTACTTTGACATTACGTGGTTACATTGATAACAACTATCAATTAAAAAAATATGTTATTTCTTGGTTTCTGAACATATACGAACAGTTTTTTTATGACGTTTACAGCACTGATACTGCAAAAAGCAAATGGTGCCCATACCATTAAATGTTTGCAGGTATTTTAGTTAAAACATTTTTTTAGCAGTGCACTGGTGACAAGCTATTTTAAAGGCAAGAAAAACTCTTAGTACACTTAGAAATTTATTCTATTTCGATTATTATTGTTTGTTTTATCTAAAAGTATACACTTTAAAGGATGTGAAACACGGTTGAACAAGTGTTTTTGTTGATTATGTACCTGTTTTAAAGGTTTAAAAACAAAAAACCGACTTCAAAAAACCTACCTCTAAAAAGCAAGAAATAATATTAGTAATAATAAAAAACGTCTATTAAAGTCGGGTGGGGCTGGAGTACAAATTCCTTTTTTTATTCTAAAAGCCCCACCCAACTTCAATAGACGTATTTTTATTATTACGAATATTATTTCTTGCTTTTTAGAGGTAGGTTTTTTGAAGTCGGTTTTTTGTTTTTTTTTAAACAATTTTTTATTTTTTTATTTTTAGTGTAGGTACCTTGTAGGTAAAGTATATTATATATGTAGAAAAATCGGCTCAGCCAAACGTAGGATAATCGCGGAGAAACATAGTTAAATACGGGTCAAACTGAGAACCTCCTTTTTTAAGTCGGTTAAAAAACTACACTTAAAAATAATTATCTTATTCAGTTCATAAACAAAGAAGTAATACGGCCAATCATCGAGGTAATTCACACAAAATCATACTATTTTCGTGCTTTTTTCAAAATCACTTGAAAATTACTGAACTGATTTCCAAATTTTAAAAAATGGGACCAACTTAGGAGTGTACCTAATGTAATAACGTTTGTATCATTTCAATCGGTCCAGCCGTCTTCGAGTAATCGGTGGACAAACACAAAAAAAAACAAATATACAGACGAACATAGAACCTCTTCCTTTTTTGGAAGTCGGTTAAAAAACAATCAGAGGTCTTTAATCAGAGGACGGGTTAACTTTGATCAATGATCAATGTTGTTGTTGTTATGTTGATTTTGATATTTTTTATGATGAAAATTAAAGACTAAAGATAGACTGCTTTGTAATAACTGATTGAGATTTAGTTCTACCAATACTCTATTCAATAACCAATTCGTATCAATGATCAAAATAACCCAAATATTTCAAATCCCATTATAAAGTATACGGTGATCCTTTGATCATCCTATATTCATTCAGTTTAAAGTTGATCAGGTGATTTTTTTATTAAAAACGGATGGTTAAAAATATTTCATTCACTTTATTTTAAAAATATGAAAAACCGGCACGTTTGTTTTTGAGAAAATACGGCCATTTAAATTACTCCCAAACTGACAAAGTACCCCCATTTTGCGGTACCTATTTTAGTTAAGTTTTTAAGCAATAATAATAATAGTTTAATTAGTAAGAGATTAAAACATCTTGTTATGTGTGTCTTATTTGTTTCTTTTTGACCCTGTGGCAAAGTCCATAAGTTGTATTATATTTATATGTCAATAAATAGGTACATATAAATTAATACAAAGAAACCAGCAAGCAAGTAAAATTTCGTCTGTAGACAGAAAATTAAAAATTTAAATTAAAATATATTTGGTTGGACTGCAAAAACTGCCAGGTTGCGAATTGGCAGAATTTAAAGGGAATCATTTAAGCTACTAGGAGAACTTACAAATTATAATAAACTAGCGAGTAGCGACCCGCCCGGGCTTCGAACAGAATACTAAGGCTATATTGATCTATATCACATGCACAATGTATTTAAGGAAATTAGAAATTTGTAAATTCATACGAAAACATCCAAACTACTTTACAAAGAGACAAGACATCTCATCACGATACACATCACGAAATGGCCACAAGTTAACGATACCAGTACATAGGCTTCGAATGAACTCATCCAGTCCACTCGAAATGTCAGTAAAAATACACAATAAATTACCGAAAGAACTAACAGATGAAAAAGTTACAGTATATACTTAAAAAAGTTACAAAAACTATTCTTGGAAAAATGCTACTATTGTGTTTCAGATTTTTTAAATGATAAAGATTTAAAGATTTGAATAAGAATTTAATATTAAAGTATTGTCATTTAATTGAAAAAAAGTAAGTCGTCCTCTCAACTCCTCTCCAAATAATTTGCTGTGCCCTATTCAGGGTCTACAATGTACTTTGTTATTTTACCTACCTACCATCTTATTATCATTGTGGAATGCAATAAAGTGAATTGAATTGAAGGATTAACGCTGTATTGCTTAAAATCGCTATGTAATTATTATTAAGCCATTATTTCTCATAAAAACAAAGGATAAAAATGGTTATTGTGGGTTATCCCTAAGAGATAGACATATACCGTTAAGGACTTGTTTGTGGATCTTTTTAAGGTGCATAATACTGTAGTACATTATTTTGATCTATACTAAGCGCAAAAAAAGTGTTTATTTACGACATCACATTAGAAACCTTTAAAATTATCAGTGTTTCTCTACTATATTATGCTTATATTATACACATAAACTTTCCTCTTGAATCACTCTATCTATTAAAGAAAACTGCATCAAAATCCGTTGCTTAGTTTTAAAGATCCAAGCATACATAGGGACAGGCAGCGGGAAGCAACTTTGTCTTATATTTTGTACTTATTTGGTTGGACTGCAAAAACTGCCAGGTTGCGAGCTGGCAGACCAATTAATATTTAAAGGGCATCATTTTAGCTACTCGGAGAGCTTGGTTTCATCCAGTAACTCGATGAGGTAAAATAGGACCCCCATGCGGCCCCTAAAAATGGTTGGACTGCGGAACCCTCCAAGAATTCGCCCGGCAGACATAATTAATTAGACTCTATTAATAAAAACTAAAACCAACGAAAAGTCGTTCAGTAACCACATGAGGTATTTTGATGGTCCAAAGTAGGTCACAAAACATCTCACCGCCAAGTTTCCTCCAGGCTGAGCTCCGGCAGACCAACAGTTTTCCTACCTATTTTAGGTCTACTTTTCGTGGAAGGTGGTAATATCCAGTAACTCGATGAGGTAAGTAACCTTGGAGTGGCCGCCCGGACTATTTTCATGGTTAAAAAATGTACTCAATCTCGATCGATGACTCAGATATTTGTCTGGTAGAATGCAGTAACCTCAAAAACGTAAAACAATTGTAAATTTCTGATCTTGTAATGTATTGGAAATCTTACTGAAAATAACAATTCAATAAATAATAATTATATTAGATTACCTATTAAGAATTTTCTTGTTTCATTGCATTTTTAGTTGCGGATCACGTCGATGTGGATGTTAATGTGACAAGGTTCCTGCGCATTACCAATTGGCGGGGATAGTATATCTCTGTCTGCTACGCGACGACGTTCTAAATTGATGAAAAATAAAATAACGGATACTTACTAGTTTTTATAATGAGAACATTGCAAATAAAATATAACAACTTCATATTTATTTTTAAGTGCGATTTACTAGGTGCGTGCTCTAATAAAATGTCGCAAGTCCATAAAACAAATTAAACTTACCTATATTATTTCAGTTTTTTATTTTCAATATCATTGCACACCATTAATTTGATAATTACATCTGTTTAAATGTACATAAATGAGACCAGGGGCCTTACTATGAGCTCTTATAGCAGGGCTTATATTGAACTGCCTTACTTTTTCGTACTATGACCTCAACGGTTAGTATGAAAGCAGGCCTTAAACAGTCCTGTTTAAGGCCTGCTTTTAAATTGAACGTTTTCTTATTTGCTGATGGTAAGCCCCCAGGGGCCTTACTATGAGCTCTTATAGCAGGACTTATATTGAACGGCCTTACTTTTTCGTACTATGACCTCAACGGTTAGTATGAAAGCTGGCCTTAAACAGTCCTGTTTAAGGCCTGCTTTTGAACTGAACGGTTTATTATTTGCTGATGGTAAGCCCCCAGGAGACTTTTGTTCACACATTTATTGACACTGACTCTATTTTATCTTACTTTACAAACATTTTAAACACATAGCTTTACTAAGCTCTACAAGAAATAAAACACTTTTTACGGATACTAGTGCGGTTTTATTAAATGTTTTTTGGTTATTAGTAGGTATTTGGTTTGATTTTTTATTTTCCCGACGTTTCGGCACCTTTGCAGCTGCCGTGGTCACTGGGGGCTAGTATCCGTTAAAAGTGTTTTATTTCATGTCTAGTGAGCACGTAAGCAGGGACCGGACCGCTTTTTTTAGTATCGATATCGAAATATCGATATCGAAATATCGATATCGGAACTGATATTTTGGTATCGATTTATCGATACTGATATCAGTATTTTATTTCAGTACACGAATATCGATACTTTTTAGAAAATTATCAGTATTGATACCGATACTGAAATACCGATATAATACCGATAAAATGCCTTTTGCGCTTTCAATTTTTTTTATTTCCTTTAGTTTTTTTAGTTTTCGCACTTCGGATCAGGGGGCTTACCATCAGCAAATAAGAAACCATTCAGTTCAAAAGCAGGCCGTAAAAAAGACTGCTTAAGGCCTGCTTTCATACTAACCGTTGACATGATGGTACGAAAAAGTAAGGCTGTTCAATATAAGTCCTGCTATAAGAGCTCATAGTAAGGCCCCAGGGCTTGGAAACCGGTAATAATTTTTTGAACGGGTTCGACGAAATTGAATGAATTAATTAGTTGCATGCTAGCTGCTTGAGCGCTGTTGCCGTACCGTACCTCTCCGCAACCCGCCCGCCCCGCAGCGCGCAAACATGCAACGTTGCTTCGCAGCCTAGCATATCAGTACTGGGTATCGATAAAATTATCGATACAAAATACCGGTACTTTATATTACCGATACAAATATCGGTATTTATCTCAGTTATCGATACCGTTATCGATATTTTCGTTAAAATATCGATATTCAGAATATATCGGTATCCGGTCCCTGCGCGTAAGCTTGAGAAGTGAATAAGCTCTACAAGCTTATGTCACCAACCAAACAATACAACGGTTTCACAAGAAGTGCGTTAAAGCAATGACATTCCTGTCGCATGTAAAGCAGATTGTCTAGCTTAAACTTCGAATGTACCATAGAGCAAAGCATGGAGGTCGAAAGCCTCCCTCAACACACCCCCTCAATCTGCTGCATATGCTGACCATACTTATTATTAAAACAGTTTTCTAACTACCTGTACAGCACTACTAAATTTCAAGTTATAATATCTGTCTAATCAGACTTAAACACTTCTTAAAAGCTTCCAGCCAACAGTTACAAAACCTATCTCAAGTTATCTAACTCTTATTACCCCTGTCTACCCCTTAACATAACATTTGACCTAATGTATCCCAAACATTGAAACACTGCAAACATTCCAAAACTTTCTATCTGCCTCTCCATTCCTATAACCCGTTACAACACTTCTCGAGCTACTTACTACATTTCAAAAACCAAACCTTTCAATTAACTTTAACTCCTACTCGACCTATCTTATTACACATCATAAATAACTTAGTCATCTCACACTGTTAAGTTACTTCCTCACTCGAATATCTAACTAATCTAACTGACATACAAAATACAAACAACCAAATACAAATCTTCAATTATAAAAAGTTAATGTGATAGAAACTTAAGGCCAATCTAACAAAATAGTTTTGTACAGTAACTTCCCAAAGTTTAAGTTATTCACCGTTTTATGTTGCCGTTGTTTATTTAAAATTCTGAAGTCAATGATTCACTTACTTTTATATTTCCACACCCCCTTAAATGAATCTTTACATATGCCAAGATACACCCCCTTAAGGCGAGGCCAGTTCACGATTTGATGAAAAGATTGATTTTTGGACTTCCAATGTGAAGAACTGATGTAGAATTCTACTTCACAAAAATTACTGTAGACTGAAAAAGAAACAAAGAAACACAATAACCGAACAGAATATTGAAAAATGGCTTGGTTACTCTGTAAATAAATCCTGAATAACACCATAAAAATAAACTTAAAATCGTCAGATTGCGTTATTTTCAACGACAGTGATACGATTTTTTATGCAAAAAGGATAGCTTTTTTATTTATCTAACACAATAACCGAATACATTTTTAATAAATAATCCAGTATTTCAGAAATCAATAAAAATGTACTAAATTTCGTCAAATTTCTGGCGAAGCGACAATTAAAGCAATGCAATATTCAACCTTATTCTAAAGACATAGTGAAAGAGTAAATTTCGGGAACTGCCTCGCCTTAATAAGTATATGCACCCCCTTAACTCTTTAACTGATAATGTGAATTGACTGGGCTTCTTAAGTTTACATCACGCCTTTACACCTTTCTTATACAAATCTTACACACCCCTATACAACTTACATACTCATTCCCCACATATTGACCGAAAACGCACTTATTTCACTTTTTCTCGCACTTATCACTACCTAACACTCACTCTGATACAAGTTTTCTTTGACACCTTTCAAACTTCACTGGCGACAAACACTTTGTGAGTTGTCTGTCTGAGTTGCTATCTGCGAACCCGTTGGACAGTATTTTGACTGTTATTCTATTTGCATCAATCTGATCTTTTAGGTAGTATAGTATCTCACATCTATGTGTTTACTTCTTTTATTCATAATTCCTTTCTTCATAAGTCAAATCGCTGACTGGTTGTCCACTTTCATTTCTATTTCTAATTTCTCATTGGTCATTTCATATATGAAGTCTCTGATGAACAGGAGTTCTTTGCAGCATTCTGCTGCGTCTATAAACTCTGCTTCTGTACTTGACAGCGCTACGATCGGCTGCTTTCTTGAGCTCCATGCCACTGGTCCACCGTTCAGCCAAATCACGTAACCCGACGTGCCAGGCCTAGTGTCTGGATCCCCCGCGAAATCTGAGTCACAGTACGATCGAAGCACTTTATCAGCTTCAACAAAATGAATACCTTTATTTTTCAAATCGTTTTTGCATTGTCTAATTTGGAGCACTTTGTTGAAGCGAGCAATAATCATTTTCTTCTTTATTTGATTATTATTATTCATAATAACATAAAATGTGATGCAAATTAGGTACTTATTTATGGGGTCTCATCTCATCGTTTCTTTTTATTTTAGTGATAATCAACAACAAGGAAGACGTCGCGTTGCCTTTATCCAACTGTTAAATAATAAACATTAAAAGAAATTCACAAATTTTAAAATTCTCACACCAAACTTAACTAAATACACTAAACAATTTTGAAAAAGTTGATCACGTAGGAACTTTTTATGAATTGCTTTATTTGACATTACAGACGCTATAAAACAGCTCCCAAACTGACAAACCGTGCGTCATGGTACGCTTCGTCCATACATAAAAAATGGTGAACGGTTTAAGAGCGTGTATTAAAGCAGGCCCTCCGCAGGCCTGCTAAATCGAGGTCATGGTACGAAAAAGTAAGGCCGTTCAATATAAGTCCTGCTATAAGAGCTCATAGTAAGGCCCCAGGGGCTTACCATCAACAAATAAGGAACCGTTCAGTTCAAAAGCAGGCCTTAAACAGGACTGCTTAAGAAAAAAAAGTAGTACATAAAAAAGAACTAGATGTCATAGAACAACTATGTAAGTAGGTAACTTTTTATGTTAAAGGCAAAGGATGAAATGTAATTACTTTTTTATTATACGTTTGTTGAGTATGTGGTTTGTAGCGTTGTGCGTTGGTTGTCCGTTGGCGTGTTACGAAGAACTTTTCTATGACCAATAGTGGGATATAATATTTAAAAAATCTACCTAGTTGAAATAGTTCTATCGACATAAAATTATACTAAAATTATCTGCTGTCAGAAAACCGCTATTTTCATTGTCAAGTTTTTTTTAACTTACCTTTGATTTATATAATTTCGAGCATTTAATGAATAACTTGTACCGCGACAAAGGGTTCGCAAGCCGCGAACTTGGCGCGAAAGCAACTACGCTCCACATTCGCACTGCGTTCGCGTGAAGGCGAGTATAAAAAAATCATACTTTTATAAGCTGTGAGTGTTTTAAGTATTTAGAGCAAATTTCGTGACTTTGAAGTTATGTTTAATCAATTTACTTTTTATACCGGCTTTTGCTGATGCGCAAAGTAACCCCGCATGGCACGAACCTCTGTGAATTTGGAACCGTGGAGCAGTTTTGCCGTGATGTGATACACAAGCGATCCGCGCCGCGACACAGGCGCGAATCCACCGTTATGGGCACTATGGGCATGCCCACAACACTAATCGACTTGTGACGTCACGTCATTGTAGAAAATTAAGAATAAATAAAATGAATCGTGAATCTTGCGTGATTCGGAACGCAGCAAAGAGATATCTGGATGAAAATAACTAAATATCGCGCTGCGCGGCCGTTTTATTTACTATAAACAAACAGGATTACAAGATTGGTATATGAAACTGACTAAAAATCGCGCTCGTCTCGGGCTATCCCTGGCTATTGGGCATTTATTTTGGCCCGCTACGGTTTGCAAAAGTACTAAACCAGGGGGCTTACCATCAGCAAATAAGAAACCGTTCAGTTTAAAAGCAGACCTTAAAGAGGACTACTTAAGGCCTGCTTTCATACTAACCGTTGAGGTCATAGTACGAAAAAATAAGGCAGTTCAATATAAGTCCTGCTATAAGAGCTCATAGTAAGGCCCCTGGACCTCCACAAAATTTTGTTGGACACCCCTGCTCTAGGGTACCCGATAATGTCTATGTATATATAAAAATAATGTATATGTAAAAATCTAAACTTCGACAGACTCTACTTGTGTTCTTATTAGGAAAATTATTAATAACTCTGTCCGATCCAATAAACAACTACATAGTTATAAAAGAAAATAGACACAATTTAAGAAATAAATATAAACTGCTATTAACTAATATACGAACAAATTACGGTAAGAAAACAATATTGTTTGAGGGTGTCCAATACTACAATAAATTACCTAACAAAATAAAAGAATGTAATCACATTAACTCATTCATATCTAAGCTAAAGGAATACGTGTGCACATTGTGACTATAACTACCTACTTATATTACGAATAATTTTATGTTTTGTTTGATACCGACGCGCCAGAGCCACGATGTTAGTATTAATTAAGTATCTTTTGTGTCTCATTGTGCTGCTTCGCCTTGTCCGGGGAGAGGGTGAGAGAGCCATTGCCGATTTTCTTGTTTTAACACGTTTTTGTCGTCTGGCAACACTGGTTTCCCGCCTTTTTCCCTGCAACATAGACAATTCCCGCCAAGAATCATCCCTTCCACTAGGGCAAGCAAGCGTCGAGCGCCCACTTTTCCTCATTGCGTTGCTGAACTTCGCAGTGATAACACGTTTAAGAGGAAGTCCTGTTGATATTAATAAAGTTAGCAATATGGACGCCTCAATGTCTGGTAACGCTGGGAGGCGACAGCGAAGGGGCCGGGAGAAAAGGCGGCGATAACCATCAAATAATTTCAAGTAGTTCAGTGCGACAGACGTTCTTCAGAAAAAGCTAAGTACCACCATTTTAATACTTTGCTAGATAATTTGCGTGCTGAAAAAGCTAAGTATCAATATTTTAATACTTTGCTATATAATTTGCGTAACCAATAAGTGCTGGTGTTAACTAATTTTATGGAAAACATGGTTCAAAATAACGTTAATCTAGTTACATCATATTTTCCAGTTACGGCGGATTAGATAAAATTGATAATGCACCCAAAGGTTCAACAATCAAAAGTAACTATAGGTACTTTTCTTTTCTTAATTGTAGAAATCCTTACAAACCACTTTGCATTTTGATTGACCACGTATACTTTAGTGTTTTAGCAAGATGGATGGACATTGTTTAAATTATTAACTAAGTAGTTGAATATAGTGAAACTTTTAGGACAGATTTCATATTAGCCAGGTTTTTTCAAACGATGTTTTGAAGCAGTACGATATTTGAAATATCGTTTGAGAAGATTTTCGAGCGATGTTTTAAAGCAGTACGATATTTAAGATATCGTTTGGGAAGATTTCCAAACGATGTTTTAAAGCAGTATGATAACAATATTTATCTACCCTCATATTGTGAACGTTCATTGATACGGCTATATTATTATCTTAAAAATAATGTAAACTAAATTATTATTTTGGGTTGATTTTTATTTTGAATAAAAGATTTGCAATCTGTGTTTTATATGGAGTTCTGTTCTGTTCTAAAATTAATAAAAAAAACATTTTGCGAGGATAAGATGATAATAATATTTAGATAATAATATTTCAAATGATAATAAGTTAAGCAGATTATATAAATAATGTGGAATGTAAGCTGGGGAACAGAACTTGTTATTTTATTGTATTATTATTATTTGTATTCATAAGGTTTCCTTTTTTTTATACAAACTTACGATACCATCTTGAAGAGTATCATCGTAAGAACTATTAATTTAAATGTGTAGATTTAAGTAGTTTGATTAGTTTGCAATGTTTGCATTGCAACATGGTTATTCTTTTCTTTTAATTGTGGCATTTTGGATACACCTTTGTAGTCGATCATAAGCCTATATTTTCTGATAATTCCACGATTGATACCTAATGTAAATTGTGTTTAGTGTTTTCTTGGAGTAGACTGATAAAGGTCTTTCCCCTTTTTATCATATTTTGTAGTGGTACCTACAATATATAAATTAAAAAATAAACGATGTCATGGTAGTAACGCCTAGAGACGTCGCTATAGTTAACTAGAGTTCGTTTTAGCCGTTTGAAACCTTCTAATTTAACGAAGGATAGAAAGCCATACAAACTTCATCACTAATTCATAAAGATAATAATATAAACAGATATTCGAACTTCGAAGATTACCTCCGAAATTCTTATAACCAAATCTAATTTAAACAACTTGTGTTAACTTATGTTATGACTGACCCATCGGATATGTTACGTATCCTTTTGAAATTCCAAACTTCCTTCAACCGGGCAATTAGTTCTGTTGACGAAGGTTGAACATATCTCAAACGTACTTTTACGTGAGTGTAGGTATAGCAGCTAAAAGTCATTGATCCCTTTTTAGGCAAAACCTTGACGTCATGTCTTCCTCGTCATACGGTTTAGCATGAAACTTCGAAAAACTAGAATGAGCCTAGTTCTTTGTATAATTAGATTTTATGTTGACGTTTCTTACTTGCTGAAATTGATTTCGGTAGCTGTAACGTATTGCTTCAGGCTGTAGTTTGAGTTTGAGTCATCAACATTGAAAAATTGATATTACTAGGTTCCGACCACTCAGAATTTGGAATTTCTGAGGATTTGATGCGATACTGTGGGAAACTGAAAGTACCTTCCTAGCAGAATATCTTACATTTACCTACGTTGTCAGGAGTTTCAGAGACTCCTACCTACTGACCGCGTTGAGTGAAGCTCAATTGATTATAAAAATATTAAATTGTACCAATTCCGTAGGCCATTGGTCATTTACACTGCCACCGTCTCTTTCAGAACCGTCAACGGTTTTATGTTTCTACGACAAGAACAAACGAATCCGCAACACGTCTTATCCACATAGAAGATCATGGAATTGCAAGGGTGGCACTATTCGGTGAGCGAATCTTCTTTTATTTATTTGCCACAGGTTACACTGACTTCGTCCGGTGACGAATGCATTGCAGCGGTGCATCTGAACAGTTAAGGTGCCTTGGATAACGACACAACACAACTTGTCGGACAATGGGTGCTTCATCAGCAGCTCAGCTACAATTACCGTCCACGTCCAGTAGGTGCACGAACTCCGACATGCCAATCTTCTGATTTAATCGCACGATGCACAAAGCATTGAATTATCTGCGAAATCAAAGCCGGACGAGATCTTCTACGCTCACAAGGCAGACTCGCAAGGTATGACGTCTTATCCAGGACCTGAGTATGGTTGTAACGTACCAACACCTTCCTGGATGTTTCAACAGGATCGCCGATCACTTAGCACTGGTGAGAGATACCATTCTGGAATGTGATTCCTGATCCCGGAGTGACATCTCTTACCAGAGCCATCTTCGGGACTGTTTCGGGCATTCTGTGTGTTGGCCGCCATGAATAGATCTGTTTTCATCTGCTCAGGCTCACGTAGTTCAGCACTACGTATCGCTAGACCCGCTGGAGGAGGGAGTGTATTTCCACAGTGCCTTCAGCCGGCAGTGGAATGACGCCCTGACATGGGTGTTTTTAGCTTCGTCCCTCATACCAGGGGTAGGTAAGTATTACTTTTCCTGAGTGGTTGCGGCGGTCTGTTTGTGGTGGCCACGCCTCGATGACTGAAATAATTCTGGAGACCTGATCTTTAGAACAGAGCCTTCAGCGGGCCAGTTCAGTTACAAAACCTGTCGCACAAAGCACAGACCACACTCTACCAAAAGTAGACTGTTGATTGGAGCTAATAGTATCTCCACCAATGTCGGACAGCAGAAGAAAAAGCTCTTCTACTAAAGGTTTGGCGTAAGTTTTTTGTTCTCTTAGGAACTCGCCTGGAACCGAGGCTGGCTCAAATGGTGCGCAGATAACAAGGGTGCTGTTAGCTGTCCCCTTAGGCAAGAACCTAGCTAAGTATCTAGAATTCTAGAACATCCTCATAAGGAAGAAATTACCACTTGCTACAACTCTCTTCCACAAATTGGTCATACCAACTGTTTAAGCCACACGTGACTGAGAAAAGTATTTAAATATAATTTCGCGAGACTGGATATTTATTCACATTCAGATTCTGATGGATGCTCTTTTCTCTGGGAAAGATCATCACGCTTACTATTACTAATCATGGTGTGAGTAAACATTATGAAACTGTTTAGCACCATCAATGAGGAAGGAAGCAGATTACTCACGAGGATCAAAATATATTGAGCCTCGTTTATTGGTTTCACAAAGTCTTTAAACTATCTGATTAGAGAATAACTCACTTCAGCAACTTTTTATTACAACTCTGTGTAAATCGAAGCCTGCTTCCAGAACGGTAATTGGTAAGAATAGTTTTTAAGTCTACAGGATTGGAACGTACACAGTCGAAAGCATTAGATCAGCAGCAATAGTTTCATTGCTTCGTTGCTTTGCATCGTTCCGACTGTTATAATTATTCTCAAAAAGGTATTGGTATCACGCTTCGGATCACGGGGGATGTTAGATAATTATAAAATAAATAATTTCTAGATAATAATAAATTATTATTATTATATTCTGCGATTGATCTAAAATACTTGTCTGATTTATTTATTCCCATTGATTGAAAATAAAATGAAGATTAAAAATGCTTAAACTATGTTTTGTACTCTAAAAATAACTTATAGGTTCACATTAAATTGGCTTATTTTCTCATCATCCCTCACCAGGGCAATAACAAACATTTCTCACCCTCTCCCCGGACAAGGCGAAGCAGCACAATGCAGAGGTTTTACCTTCCAATAAAACCGCCATTGTGCGCTGAGCCTTGTCCGGGGCATTTTACTGGCCCTGGTGAAAACAATGAGGAAAAGTGGGCGCTCGACGCTTGCTTGCCCTAGTGGAAGGGATGATTCTTGGCGGGAATTGTCTATGTTGCAGGGAAAAAGGCGGGAAACCAGTGTTGCCAGACGACAAAAACGTGTTAAAACAAGAAAATCGGCAATGGCTCTCTCACCCTCTCCCCGGACAAGGCTCAGCGCACAATGGCGGTTTTATTGGAAGGTAAAACCTCTGCATTATAAGTGAACATTAATGTTTGTATGAGAATAAATGTCTTTAAACCTAAACCTAACTATCACGTGATTACCGTAGCCTATCAAAGGTAAACCACCACGCCCCCAAATGGTAGGTAATGCAATATAAATGATTGACAAGTCCTGGGGCCTTCCTATGAGCTCTTATAGCAGCGCTTATATTGAACTGCCTTACTTTTTCGTACTATGACCTCAACGGTTAGTATGAAAGCAGGCCTTAAGTAGTCCTGTTTAAGGCCTGCTTTAAAACTGAACGGTTTCTTATTTGCTGATGGCAAGCCCCATGGTTGATCGTCTAGTCAAGTCTAAAAGCTACTTTACTTTCCATTTTTAAAATCCACACTCTATGGCATGGATGCACAGACTTATGGAGACCATGGGCCACTTGGGCAAATGATAAACTAATGGCGGGCCACCAGCACAACATAAAAACAATGAAAAAAAGATTTTTTTTCATATGAACGAGGGAATATTTTTGCTGGCGGGCCACTAGCATATTGCCGACGGGCCACATGTGGCCCGCGGACCGCAGTCTGTGCATCCCTGCTCTATGGCGACCGAAGACTCAACGATTAGACTGCTGGAATGTGCTATTATCTGTCACTGTTAGTTAGTGACTGACTGCTTTAGAAGAAGAAGAGAAAAGTGTTTAGCGTGTTTTCGATTTTCGTTTGATAAAATCAAAATGTCTAAAATTTTTACACCTACTAATCAAATACGTTTGACCAACGTTGCTATCGTAAGATTGAAAAAAGGCGGAAAGAGATTTGAAATAGCCTGCTATAGAAATAAAGTGGTTTCATGGAGGAATCAATTGTGAGTTCATACTGTTTTATTAGAGGCTGGCTAAAACGCAATTACTATAATCACTCAACAATATTACTATTTCTTATTAATCCAATTAATTAATGTCCATTATTATTATGTTCTGCTAGGTATCTTCTTATTTCACATCAGCATTCCTTTTTTTCAGAGAAAAGGATATTGATGAAGTATTACAAACGCATACAGTTTTCACTAACGTTTCTAAAGGACAAGTAGCTAAAAAGGAAGACTTGGTGAAGATATTTGGAAAGGATGATCAGACAGAAATCTGTAAGGAGATTTTGGAGAAAGGGGAATTACAAGTGTCAGACAAAGAAAGGCACTCCCAAATAGAATCTTTGTTCAAAGATATAGCAACAACTGTAGCAGATAAATGTGTCAATCCTGAAAGTAAAAGACCATACCCTGTATCCATTATTGAGAAAGCTATGAAAGATATTCATTTTTCTGTGAATGTCAACAGAAATGCTAAGCAGCAAGCACTTGATGTTATACAGTTACTGAAAAAGGAAATTCCATTAGAAAGAGCACAAATGAGGGTGAGGATCATTTTAACTGGTAAAGATGCACGAAAAACAAAAGAAAAAGTTGTCAAACTTGCTATGAGCGTGGAAGAAGAAAATTGGGATTCAGGAACGGCCACTATAATATGCTTGATTGACCCGGGCAACTTCAGAAACTTAGATGAAATGGTCAGAACAGAAAGTAAAGGGTCAGGTCAGTTTGAATTACTTAACTTGAAAGAAATGGTAGAAGGTGATCAAGCATTGTAATGTAAAGCATCTAATGATGTCCAAAATAAAATGTAAATTTTTAGGTGTGATTTCTTATGTATTTGTTTTAAAATATCAATATCCTACCTTCATATGAAATAGGAAACTGTTTAGTTCCTCTTTAGTTTATGTTCAGAAAAGTAAACTGATTGTTTTTATTTTATTATATTATTCTAAAGAATTTAATCCAGAATCGTTAATTTCAGAATTTTCATTGAAAGTGTTTACAGTTTGATCTACAGCATATATATTTTGTTTATTTTTCACTCTCTTATTTTAAAAGTTAGAGGGTTAACACATTTTACCACTTTGGAGGTGTATATTTTTCAAACGATTGACTTTGAAAAAAAAAAGAGTTAGGAACCTCAATGTCATTTAAGACCTTAAACCTATCTATAGACACCCCACGTGTATAGGTATTGATGAAAAAAATAAACACAAAATAAAACTGTAATATTTAAACTTTTCTCTTGCGTTTTTTCTCGTGATATAGTTACATGAAGTTAGCATGCAGCAGCCAGCACACTATACAAAACGGTCAACATTTGTGACGTCACTTATGTTATGCCACGTTTTAGCAGTGTTGCCAGATGAGCAATATAAAAATGCGGTAGCTGTGCTTAAAAAACGCGGATTTTTAACAAAAAAGTGGAATTTCTTGTTTTAACATTTACTTACATCGATTTTTCTTTTACGATTCGTGTGCTGATAAGCACAATCAATCAATTGTTTTTTCACACAAAGGCAATGGAATTTGTTTGCAAATTAAAGTAAAAACAAAAATAACAGTCCTTTCTTTATTAAATGAACTAAGTACATAGAGCAGCTTATTATCTTCAACGTGCCATCTAACCGCCAAAAAGGGGTTGTTCTAGCTAGTACAAGTACGAGGCAAATATCTTGAAATCGGGTGGCGCGGAACGCGTATTTTGGGCCCTTTAGGCGCATAATATCAGAAACGCAAAATAGCCGAGTCGTTATCCCCACTCCGTCAAAAAAAAATAAGATAATAGGTATTCCTCATACTTTGTAGATTCGAAATAAGCGGAACCGCGTAGGTTAAAAGTGGAAAGTGGATTTATTGTCAAAAAGGCGGGGTAAAAAGTGGAAAAGCGGTACATCTGGCAACGCTGCGTTTCAGGCGCATTATTATGGAGTTAGCCAAGAATTTTCAAATATTCTCCCTAAATATTGCGTTTAAGTGCATTATGTGTCATACAAAATATTATTTCTTATTCGATATTCTATCCGACTGTTACGTGCATTATATGCGAAAATGAAAAAATATATCGTTATTTCCCCTGTGTGAATGTGTGATATAACTAAAATAACATATACATTTATTATTTATTTTTCTGTTCCATCATGTTTTTATACGTGTCCGCGCAGCGATCAAGCTCAATCAAAATCGGTGACTTATGCATGTTCCCTATTTTTTGCTGCTTCGAATCTTTCGTTTCGAAGAAAATTACTTTAATTCAAACTTGGCGTACTGGCAAAACGCTAGCGAGTTGTCAAAATGACAGATGATTATGGGTGTCCTGCCTTTTCGCCGAACAATTATTGGCCGAATTTTCTGTATAACAACGTTTCATTTGGTAGAATTATTGTTAAGCCGATTATTTTAATGCCACAAAACGTTTGGAACATTTATCATTTGTCAAATCTTTCACTAGACCAAACAACTATTTGACGAATAACGTTTCGTCAGTGTAACAGTTCCCTTTTCATACATAAAAATAAGTAAATAAAAAAATGTTGCAAGGGGGTCAAAAATGTCTCATAGTACATTAGGTTAGGTTAGTATGGTGACCAAAAACGCGCGAGCCGAGTGAGCGGAGCGAGCGTGCCGCGACAGCGGCCGGCGAAGCGCCAGAAACTACTTTTTTGGTTTAAAGGTTATGTTTACAAAAAATATTGAAAACTATGCATCTCCGGCAGATGCCCCCCCTCCTATTAGGTTAGGATTACCACTGGTACAGTCATTACCTCAAACTTCAACCATGAGTATCTCAGAAACCAAGGGCTTGCTTCAAGGGTGGAGGGTACCAGGGTGTGACCGTGACCCCCTTTCATTCCCCTTCCTCCACCCCCTACCTCGCTGCCCTTAATGTGCAGTTTTACTATAATATTACATAGTTAGTCTAAACGAAACCCTACTTAATAAAACGTTTGGTAAACAATAAATAACTAAATGAATATTACGCTAACTAAAACATTCTGCTACTTGAATGTTGACATTTTGAAAAGTGTCATTATAGAAAACAGACCAAACGTACAGTTCGTAACTGTGAGGTTGGGAATTAAAAAAATATTATAAGATAAGTTGGCAAATGATTATTCGGCGAAATCATATTCTCTGCGTAACTTTAGTTGGGAAGTGATAATCGGCCAAAGAATTTTCATCGAAAAGGCAGAGAACCATATGACATCCCCAAAGAGAAAAAACATCCCAGAGTAAATAATTCAAGGTATAGAGAGAACGAAGGCAAAGGCACAGACTACTAATTACCGGCATTACTCAGAGGCGCGTTCCAAACCTACACTCCGAGTGCAACCTAACCACAACCGAACGCTCTAACGGCGTTCCTAACATTTGAGCGTGACGTTCAGTTGACACACCGTGTCGTTCCAAACGTCAGGGGGCTTACTATGAGCTCTTATAGCAGGGCTTATATTGAACTGCATTACTTTTTCGTACTATGACCTCAACGGTTAGTATGAAAGCTGGCCTTAAACAGTCCTGTTTAAGGCCTGCTTTTGAACTGAACGGTTTCTTATTTGCTGATGGTAAGCCCCCTGAGCGTTGCAACCAAACAACCATCAAAAATGATGGTTGTAAAACGCTCTGACGTTTGTCTATAGAAAAAATGTCAATGTCATTTGACATTATTATGTATTTTTGATGTTTTTATGTCTAATTTTTAAAATAATCATGGTAGATCCTCAAAAAAACGGATTTTATTTGATTTAGTATAAAGAAAAATTTAAATTATTCGTATTCCAAATGGAAAATGAAGAATTTGTATTGACATTGACATTTAAAGTTCTTGGTCGTTCCAAACCTTAGAGCGAGTTAAAAAACAACCAAACAACCGGCGCTCAAACGTTCTGAACGCAACCCTACTCGGGCTCCTCTATTCGTATTCAGTGAAGATGAAGAGAAAAGAAAACCGGTATCCAATCGTAAAGTGATACTCGTAAAACGGAACGTGGAAGTGAATGTACTCATCAAAATGACAAACTAAAAAAAGTTTTATTTTTCTTATATTGGTACGAGATTTTATTGATTGTTTTCTTTCATACAAGATTTTTGGCCAGACGGCGACTGAAATTGCAAGTTACTGTGATATATTTATTTTCGTTATTTAACTATTCTTATCAACCAATTAAATGAGCAGGGATATCGAGTTATGTCTATAAGTAATGGAAGGTACAGAACTGGGTGGCGACCAGCAATTCTGTTTGAGATGGAACAATTTTCAAGCAAATATAACTTCTCAATTCGAGGCACTGCGCGATGATGAGGACTTCGTGGACGTCACCCTGGCTTGCGAAGGTCACAGGCTGGAGGCTCACAAAGTGGTTCTGTCTGCATGTAGTCCTTATTTTAAGGAATTATTCAAAGTAAGTGTATCTTTCACTCCCCACACTTTGATGTGTCACCATTACAATGACTCTAGTGAAAGTTGTTATGTATAAAACACTTGATCTACTTACAAATGCCATGTCTCGCGTTCCGGTTAAGTACTCATGATTTCATTTATTTGTACCTACTTTAAAATTCTGTTTTACAATTTCTAATTAACTCATTACCATTACCTCTATAGATTACATGTCTTTCTAGAGATTGAATTCCACACCACTATAACCATTACATTCCACACTAATGAGTGTTTCCATGCAATAACCATTAGAGTGGTGGTTTGTAATATTTAACATCATCTATTTGATTATTAGGTTAACTAATATTACAATTTTATTTGAATTTTTAGTTACTGTGTAATATAATTTTTTTTTTAAAGTTAGTTTATATTTGACACTGATTTTACTATGTAGGTGTCATCAGAGACATCAGAATTCCACTTTTTTCTACTTGAAATATTTATTTTTCTTTGTTTTCTTTAAAGCATGCATTAAAATTACACACTAAAATGTATGTGAATAGTTTGCTTGTGCTAAAACAAAAGTTTAAAAAACAAGCATTTGTTTGCTGAACTTAAAATTGGAGTTATATTTTCATCTTCTTTTGTTTATTGTCATAGACAGTGTCACCATTAGTATTACTATTCAATGTTGATGTTAACGAATTTATAGTAGATATTTTTTAACTTTGTCAATACATAAATTAGTAGGGTGCTTAGTTGCTTACTCTGGATAATTAGTAAATATCCTTATTTAGTAAATCATAATCATAAATCTTTATTTGCATAAAACATGGTATGTAATTATTAGAGCGAATTAAAGGTATTTAAATAAGCATGCTATCCTTACACTAGGCACAGACCTAAGAATGGAAATTATTATTGTCACTACACACAGCAGCAGTTCTAAACCTGTCAAAGGCCCTCGATGGATTTTGGAATTTTATTGGACGTCATATTCTTAATCAATGGAAGAAATTACTTTATTGCAAGCTGGGGAAATTAGTTGTAATTACAGACAAGTAGTTTTAGAAGTCTCCTGTAAATACAACATTTAACATTTACTTTGTAAACACCATTACACAATAAAATTCAGTTGAATAGTTATTAGGAGAGATTGGATAATCGGATGCATATATGCCTAAAGCTAATTTTTCGCTAACATTGTGTTGTGGAATTGGCTTCATAAAATATTTTAAATTCTTAAAATGCTCAAATTCCCTTTTTTTATAAAAGTTTTAATACCTTGACTATGACACCTTATTACAGCACAATGTAAGGTTGTGTTTGTTTTGTCAACAACCACTACAACAAAAGTAAGAAGAAGTCATTTGGGTCAAATTGGCTTTATTGATTACATCTCATGGAGTATAAATTAAAATTTGTTAGTTCTGGAATTGCTAGATTTTTTCATAATCCCGTATATGCATGCATCCAAATATGCAATCTCTAGTTATTAGATATTGATTGCACATGATGATGATGATGTCCTCTTATCAGGGACATAAGGGACCCCCGTATCATCCGCCTTAGATATTTGTTGACTTTTGATTGGTACATTATAATAACAACTCACTGATCTTCAATTAGCTAACTCACTATGACTATGCAATTAATATTCCATTAATTAAACTTGAAATATTCAGTGCAATTTAAATAACAAATCATTGTGATTGTAAATCAATCAACTTTATTGAGACTCCTTAATGTTGTACTATTTATATGTTTTATGTATTTAGTTTATCATGGTATATTTTTCTCGTACAACTGATGAACATAACATTCCAAACAATGATTAGTTGTTTAGAAATTAATTATACTTTCGTTAATTTCTCGTTTAAGAAGAAATATTTTCTGTTTTTTGTTTTTATAAATAGTATGTTCACTGTATGTATCTATTTAACATATTTGGTATTGGCAGCTGCATAAATCTTAACTTAACAATAGATAACCATTTTAACTACACATAATTTACTTATTATCATAAGCGTCTGCTAAAAGATATACCTGCTGTAGGGCTTAATTGTTCCCTGTTCAGCAAGTCTTTATTGTGACTACAGCCTAGTATTTCAAGCTCTCTCTCTGGACAGTTTAGTCATAATCATAACTGTACCAAAAAGGATAAACCCTTTTTTGATTTTGAAATACTCTATGAGTTTGCATCCATATTTTTATACTACAAATTAAATAATTTGTAATTTTGTCTCTTTTGTACTGTAGTTTGGTTAGGTAATGTTAATATTGATTCTACCACATATTTAAGTTACACTGATATGATACAATACAATAACTACTGAGTCTGAATGATTTATGCTTATTAAGTACTTTATTAGAGTTTAGTTAACTTAGTACCTAAGTATTTTAAGTATGTTTCTTATTCACTCACAGAAAATATTGTTTATTAAAGGATGCTCTTTGTTGGAATTCAGTCTAGTACTTCTTGGATATTGTACAATTGTAATCATTCGCTTTCATGACTGCATTCTTTTATATGTCTAATAAAGAAAATTAAAATTCACATGATAGACATGAATACAAAAATTATATAACATCAGATTTCTCTCTGATAATCTTGTTTATGCGTCGACCTAGATTACCTAGGTGTAGCATATTACGGCCTGGTTGTGTCCTCTTGGCTAGAAAAAAATCGCCTCTAAGCACACGATAAGTTTATAGTTGAACTGACACACATTTGTCTGCAAAGAGTCCGCGCCATCAAAGAAGTCGTACGGAATTTTGATGGAACTAAAATGTACGATGTCTAATATCTATTGGAATCAAGCTTTTTACCAAATACCAAAATGACTTGAAACCAAAACAATACCCGCGTCTCATAGATAGCACGGAGACTCTAATTGCCTTTTCTGCAAGGGAGTATAGATGTTCTGTTATTTGCAGAACAATCCATGTCCTCACCCGATAATATTCATGCGCGACTGCGAGGTGTCGCACGTGCGCGCGCTGCTACAGTTCATGTACGTCGGCCAGGTGAACATTGCGCAGGCGCAGCTGAGCGCCTTCCTGCGCACCGCCGACGCGCTGCAGATCCGCGGTCTGACGGACTGCTCGCAACACAACGATAAGGTAACATTTATTTCCATCAAATTCCATCTGCAGATCATTGCCGCTTCCGAACGTTACAGGGCTTTTTTATTCTATTTTATGAATTAATGTTGGTATTTCACCTGATTTACAGGTTAGTTAATTTAGTCAGACTGCTGGCGATTGCCGCGTTTAAGAAAATAAGATTGGAAACATCATTATAATATCTTGTTTCGATACTGATTCCTACTACCAAGTTGCTTACTGATAGGTGAATGGATATAATGATGTCTTATCGTATAGTGAATGCTTACAACCCTTGCGGCAACCGTGGCGGTTAGTTGGTCCTGGCGTTGCTGGTTGCTTGCTGGCAGAGGAGTCTCCGTTAGGGTGTATACATGTGGCGGTATTTTGGGTATTTACAAAAGATGTTATATTTAAATTAAATTGATTAACTAATCCAAAGGGGCTTCCCAAACTTTTTGGACAAAGATATACTGTTATTTAAAGAAGTTGTTTAAAGAACTTATTGAAAATTATTTAGTTTAGTAGGTACGGTTACAGACAAAATAAAAAGCCGTAAAGAAAATAAGTCGTGATACCTAAGTAGCGGAGTAGTCTATCGTATTTTTGCGCGAATTGGTTACAATACAACTTTCACCACGCAGCGGGAGCACGATCGCGATTAAAGGAGAGGTGACGTCACGCATTACTCACTCGCCACTATAATAATAAAATATTTAATTTACGAAGAGAATAATATATTCTATACCGAATTCAGGTTTCTCACATTTTTATGTTAGTCTCTGGGTCATTCGACTGGATCACGTATTTGATAGAGTAGTACATAAGATAGTCTAAAAGACTTAAAAAAATAAATCCAATTTTTCCTCTTGCAGAAAGTAAACCGTAAATCTCCTCCTTCCCAACTACGCAATTTGCTAAGCGCCAAGCCGTCACATTCTACCTCTTCTTCCAAAGCCGCAAGCCAAAATGTTGAGTCGACCTCTGAAGAACAAGATAAGGCCGCGAGTCGCCGCTCCGCTAGAAATTCTCCCGACGCTGCCAGAAATAATCTCAACGAAGAAGCTCCCTTTCAAACTTCTAGTCAAATGAGGCCTAATAACGATGACTATAGCGAAACTTGCAACTACCCTACTTTGAGGGTGAAAACTGATCTCGAAGCGCCTGAAGTCAAAAATGAAGAGAGCGATATTCTTATGGATCCCGGGGACGCCGAAAGGCCTGACAAATGTCAGGATTTTAATGTGTCGGATCTTTTGGAACCTAAAATGGAAGTCATGGAACAAGAGGCTAGTGACGAAGAGCGTTCCAATTTTCCTCCTATGTACTACGAAAACAACGCGCTGGCCAATCCTTTCGCTGCATTGCAGGGTATGTACAATCAACTAGATTTTTGAGATTTTGATGGTGTATATTCGATTCCAATGACTGTTATATCTTTTGTTCAGGTAACGTGGATCTCATGGGTGGTATGAACGCCGAGCTTCGCGAGGATAGCACTGACGGTAAATATTGTACTATTGCTTACGTTCTTACATTCACTTCATTGTCACACGCACACGTCGACTCGGACAGCCGCGCCCCCGGCGAACCTTTAAGAATGATTAGTTTCGGTCGTTTCATTTAAGAGAGAGCGCGCAGTCGTAAGTAACATAATTATTATGGTGGCTAGGCGCGCGGGTGTCGGGGCGACGCCGCCCTCGGCCGCCGCTCGAACTCCCGCCCGACGGACCTGGAAACCACCCTCCCATCCGACAACACTTTTCGAGCAATAGACCCGTTTCAAATGCTAATGTAATAATCGAAAACAGCAAAATACCACCGTTAGCATGCTTTAAATGCGATCTCGGAACTGGCACCGATTCAGAGCAGAATAATGATGTTTCAGTGTACCTTTGAGGACTAGTAAACTGAGTTTAGTTTGATAATCCAATGAAGCTTATCAATCGAGCGGGAAATCGGCATTGGTAACTTTCAATAGAGGCATTTGTAGCATTTGAACCCGGTCGCGCTCGGTGAGTGCGGAAGGGGCGAGCGGCGAGAGCGAGCGTAGCGGGCAGTGCGAACGTGGTGTTGTTGGCAGCGGGCGGCACGAGCGGGGGCGCGGGCGGGGGCGTGCAGTGCGGGCTGTGCGGCCGCCGGTACAGCAACGCGTCCAACCTGCGCCAGCACGTGCGGCTGATCCACGAGGCGCAGCCCGTGGCGTGCGCCACCTGCGGCCGCAGCTTCAAGACGCCGCTGTACCTGCGCCGGCACACGCTGGCCCAGCATCCCCCGCGCGCGCTCAAGCCGCCGCTGCCCGCGCTCAAGCCGCCGGTCTCCATGCCCGCGCTGCGGCCCGCCCAGCGCTTCCACTAGTCGACGCCCTCACACTGACTCCGCGCTCTCTTACTCACGCTCGACGACTCGCACCGGGAGATGCCGCGATGCGAACCCTCACACATATACACGTGCCATAAGCTACTATATAAAACTGCTAATTCCGAGCTTATCGCTCCTGCTTCCTCTTGTCTCATACACTCGAAACATGCCATTTTATTTGAAATATATATCGCTGGATCTCCCGGTGACTGATAGTGATGATGTGGCTTATAAAGTTGAAACGAAGACTGTCAATAAATTTATTATCTAGTCTGTGATCGGAGTGTCGCCGGGGGCCTATTTGCCGTCACACCTCTCCGCTTATTGCGTGCCTTTCAATAAATATACCGAATACCAGATGTACATACTTAATTCGCTTTAACGAGGTCCTTTTTGTCTAAAATACTGTAAATAATTGATTAATTTTAGCAATCATTGAAACACCTTATTGTTGGCATTTATTATACATGAGGTATCCCTGTATAAGCTGTAGAATTAATTTTTGTTTATGGGGAAATAACATTAGAAGACAATAACACGTACGGGAAACCCGAATTTAGTCATATTTACGCGACTCACACTAAATTGCTTAGTCACCCCCAATATGGTTGTCGTAGTGTGACGAATCGAGCCTCGTTAAAGGGAACTCGGGCTACCTTCCTTCTTGACAATAGACTGATTGTTGTTAAGCATTTGTTGCAAACCGGTGCTGATTTTACATAACATAGGTTATTTACTGGTTACAAGACATAGTATTGTACATACATACGTTATACACGTTATCCAAACTCGATCGCCACTGTTCTACGCATTACGATAAACCGTATTTTCATACTAAAATATAATTATTTTGTATCTCAAAATGCATCGGAGAGTGGCGATCGCTACCGTTTTATTTGTCAATACGCGAAGTTATGTAACTCATGGATACATAATTCGTCGAGCAACTACAATAGTGATATTTTTATACACAATAGTTTTATCTTTACACAATGTTATATCGTTGAGTGATTGGACGGCTCCCGGTTAGTTTGTACAAATCCCAGATGTAATGATCGATTCATTATTGAATATCTTCGAAATCATGTGAATAATATTAAAAGAAACATTGGCTCTATTCTAGTCAACATTCTCTAAACTTAATTTTAAGTACAGTACAGTAAGACTCTCTTCCCTACGAGATAAAGAAATAATATATAAATATTAGACAACATCACAAATATTGCTCCGATTCCAAAGTAAGTAGCTAAAGCACTTGTGTAGAAATCAGAGACAACGGTGGAGCTACAAACACCCAGACCTGAGCCAGTATAGAAAAGTTTGTTTTCTAAATTGACCCAGCGATTAAACCCGCCCTCAGGGATGGTGACACCTTGAAAACCGGTGTACAAACTCGATCACTGAGGTCGTCAAATATAGAAACAAATCAATGTGTTAGATTTTCCACTTCCACTTCGGCTTTATCGTCACTTAACATTAGGAGAGATGAAAGCCAAGCACTGACTCATTTTGGATTTAAAAAAACCATTTGCTACAAACATCAGTTTTCTTTGTTAAGTAGGTATTCATTAAAGTATTTTGACAGTTCTGCAGTTTTGATAATACTTGTTCTATTCTTAGAGCGCGAAGAAGAGTTACTGCACTAAAATTTAATTTTAGGAAGTGATGCCAGAATAGAACCTATTAAGCATTATTTATAACTTAAAGTTATTTATTGGTTTTGAGTACAGATTGGCATTCCTTTGGGAAAAGAGTACGAAGTTGATTGTTTTGTATCTTTTTCTTTATGACTATTGAATAGTATTTTACTTGTAATTATTGATTTCTTTTACCTTCATAAATAGGTTTATACAAAAATTGCCATAAAAGCATCTAGTCATGACGACAAATATAAGAGGACACGTCATTGAAAGTATGATTAGGGTTGTGAATAACAATATTAGTTTATCTTTTGAAAGTTAAATATTAAAAGTAACTATCTGAAAAACGTGTGATCTCAAATCTGTTTCCGTGATCTCTAAAATTTAAATAAAACTACTTACGCATTTATTTCGATCTGTGTTAGTCTTAAAATTACGGTTGGAAGTTAATTGCAATAATAATTAATCTTAAAATAATCGCTTATACGTATTAGTAAATGTAATTTGAAAAATACACTTTGGAATTTACTTAAATATTTTAGTCCCATTGATAAGTTAAGGCGCAGCTTTCTTGATATTTATAATAAAAATGTAATAAAATTGTATAGACAAAGTAATATCTTGACACTTTCTGAATTAAACTTAAGGAGTTTTATGAAATTAAATATAAATTTTATCATAGCGATATTAATGTCTACGAAAATAACGTAAACCAAACAATATGATATTTTAATTGAAAACAAATCAATAATAGTATTTCAAAACATTTTGGTATTTTCTGAATTCCTTTCTTAAAACAATATACTTAGTCTAAATATTTGCATATTATATCTTAAGATATATGTTTGTTGTTATGTTAAGTGCTATGCATTATGTTACTGTTAACTATATCTACAATCTACAAGTTCCAACGCTAATTCCTATAGTACCTACAAACAGGATCAATGTTAAAACACTTTCTTATTTAAGTAGGTATTTAATTTTTTTCAAGTGTCCATAATCATAAATTACGATATTTATATTTTTGTGCATTTATTTGCGCAGGATTTAAAATGTATGTACATAAATAACGATAAGTGTAATTTTTTTACTAAATATAAAAATAAAGTATTAAAAAAATAGCGAGCATTTCAGTTACCTGATCTTTATTAATGTGTATAGGAAGGTCGGTAATCTATAGGCTATTTTATTTTATATTGTTGTCATTATAATCAAATTCACCATCATGACACTCGTCATTGATCAAGTTTTGAAACGTTTATACCATCCGTGTGATAAATAATTTAACTTGTCGTTAATTCATAACGGCGTGCGCTTGCATATGTCGCGTAGGATAATCTTATAAACCGGATTGTTGAAAAAATCCTAGGTCGATTGTAAAGAACTGGATAATTGGAATCTAAGATATATATATTTTCGCTATCGTTTCAGCAATTTTTAGAACCATTGTAAAAATTCCAGTATGTTTGGGACAATTAGAAACATGAATGCTGATAGGATAATTTAAGAGTCGATTAATAGCATCTTCAGTCTGAAAATTCATAAGCGTATTAGGTAAGAACTGTGACCAAAATAAAGCGAAAGCCGAGCGAGCGAAGCAAGCGTGCCACGGGAGCAGCCGGCAAAACACCAGAAGCTGAGGAACCCAATTTTTGGTCAAAAATCCTTATAAAATTCTTCTTTTTTTATTTCTAAATTAATTCAAATATCCGGTCCTTCACAATCATACTAGGATTATTACAAAGATCCGGTTTGTACGAATATCCTACGACATATCGTGCAGCGCATATACATGTTTATGCGCTGCATGATATCTAACACATATAATCTCAACACTACGCTTCACACATATTTATAACAATTGGCTTTACGCATCTTTATGTTTACTGATACTACCTTATTATCAGTTAAAAATATATAGGTTCATTTGTCAGACTCAATAGAAAGGAAATCAAGGAATTTAAACTTTGTTTTTTGTACCGTTCTTTAGATTTATATGATTTTTTTTTACTTTAATACAGAGCTTTTATATTAACAATAATGTAGATATTTAATGTTTCGTGAGTATTCCCTTTCGTGTCGTTTAAACGCGCTCTGTAGTGTATTTAGTTTTTTATTATCTTAAAACACAGCTACGTTATTTAAATATTATCTAGTTTTTACGCGGTATTGAATATCTCACGAATATTCGTTTTGGATTTTATTTTATTTCTTTTTTGTTTATTTGTTGTGACCTATCAGGGCGGTGGGACGGCAGGCGTAACCGTCCGGTGCCGGACGCGGTGTGGCTCGAGCAGCACCGGCGCGCGCTGCCGTTCGTGCTCAAGCGAGAGAACGAGCGGGGGGCCGCTGCGCCGAGGCTGGTCAGTACAGAATTAAAAATAAATGAGAACAGGGGCCTATTGCATAACAAAATACAGTATGCTTAAAATAACTTGGCGGCTCTGAACTTCGCGTGGAACGCTGCGCAGTAGACTAATACGGGCGTGCGCGGGTACGGGGCGCGGGCGGAAGCACTCGGAACTATGGAACACGACATGTACCCTGCGCGAAATTGCGCATACTGTACATTACAAGCTAATGGAAAATCACTAATAATATTAGCTTGTATTTTGTTATGCAATAGGCTCCTGGTCTACCATGAGTAGGTGCAAACTGTTTGCACTATCGGATATAAGTACGACTATAGTCTATGCGAGTGAAAGAGAGAAAACTATAGTTTTCGATAGCGAAAACAGTTTGCATCAACCACAGACCATACAACAAACACTACACATCATCAACTCATGGTAGAGCTACGGTACGTAATTTCTGAAGTTTCATAATAAAAACAAAAGAGCAACGCATTATTACATACGCTACCATCTTCCTGTGGCTGGCTGTGACGGCTTGACTATTCTCTTGAGTATTAATTATACCTAATTAATAACATAAGTAATAATTATAATTATGTATAATCAATGGTATTTAGGTAGGTAAATAAGTATATCGTACTTAAAAATCATAATTTACATAATTAATCCTCTTCCATGTAACTTGTTATCTATTGAAAAGTTTATTGATATAACAGATACTATAATCGTTAAAATTACTGGCTTTTCTTACCATTCATTAGAAGAAATATTATGTAGATATAAATAATTAGAGATAAAACATATTATTTTTCATTTGGACTGTTCGTAAGTCAGATTGTTTGAATTTTTATATATAATTTACTTACAGCCACAGGAGTTGAACTGACAATTTTATCATTATAAATCGTGACGACAGATGAAGTGAACGCGGAACGAATCGTTTAGTACGGTCGCATGGAAATAAACAACACAGGCTAGGTATATAATTTTTCATGTCTGCCTTAAAACTTACCATGTGGACATTCTGCGAAAGGGACGTTTTGCGACCAGGGGACATTTTGCGAAAGGGACGTTTTGCGACCAGGGGTCATTTTGAGATAGGGACATTCTGCGACTGAAGGAACAAAAGGCTTTCCATGTCTCTTTGTTGATGTTACGAATCTATAAGATAACAAGCCTAAACGATAATAATTAAAAAAAATTGTGTCCGTTTGTCATTGATTGTCGGTTTCATTGTAATGATTTCTGCTTTTCTTTGAAACTATGAGTTTTCATTTTCTAATATTGCTCTTTGAATACCTATTCTTGCCAATAAAAGTTTTTGGATTTTATGTATAATAGTTTATTGTTTCTTTATCTATGTAATCTCACATTCTGTGGTGTTAAACAACACCAACAGTTATCATGGTTGCTATGAGCAAACAAATCGTATCATGTCCTTATGTGCGCAAATTGCCTTATCTGCGGCTACTTTATCGATTACATTATATCTTGGACATTATATTACTCAACTGGTTCTTCTTCCTATTGCAGTCTCACCACAAAAAATAATGACTGTCTATCTATATATTTACCTTCTACCACTAAATAAATCACAAGTACTGTTAGATACAGTCTCGGTCTTTATTATGTTCTGACAACCATGAAATAGTTACACCATAGTGAGTAAATGCAAATACAAAATGATTGATATTTTGGCGATGATTAATTCACCTTAGCCGCCGCGTCGAAAACAATGAAAAATATTAGTAAATTCTATTAAACATACACAAAAAAAAACAAATATACAGACGAACATAGAACCTCCTCTTTTTTGGAAGTCGGTTAAAAAGTAATAATCGATTCGGTCTACTAAACTTAATTTAAGGTAAAAAAGAGTTTACTCACTTATCTCTTTTGTATTATATCAATATCACGATATCGGAATTGAAATACTACTACAGTTACTTATCTTTATTTATTTCCTAACATTACTTACCGCGTCGTGGTCTACTTTTACAAATTTCAAACATCGATAAATCGATAGTACTGGTACATTCTACAGTTTTCCGTATACTTTTTCCTGTTTCCTCATCTTATCTGCCCTAGATAGTTCTCAGGTGTCATTCGCTTAACCCAAAACCGACTTCGACAGATAAAACTGGGTGAAGGCGTGGAGATCCGCGAGGAGTTGTTGCGCGGGGTGAAATGGGGCGACTATAGGAAGGTGACGCGGGGTTTGGCGGCGGCGCTGTTCTCGCCCATCGAGCTGGCGACGTGCTCGGTGACGGGGCAGCGCTGGTCGCGCGCGGGGCAGGAGTCGCGCCCCACCAAGCCGCCGCTCGACCGCCGCCGCGTGCACGCGCTCATCTCCTACGTCAGCAGACACTTCCCCGACGTCGAGGTCAGCAGGATCAAGCAGGTGCTAGCCTACAAGTGCAAGGAGAATTGCGCCGCGCTCAGGATGAGAACTGCCAGGTGACAATACTACTCTATAATAACCCCTCACTTTTATTGCATGCCTCATTCCTTTGTCTACATACTTGCACATCCATTTCATACAATTGTAAATGAACAACCTTTATACTTGAAATATGGTGTTTTTGTGGTGAGATATGAAATGTCTCATAAGTATGTAAATATTTATCTACATACTTAACAAAAAAGTCTTGTATTTTAGAAGTCAAAGTTTACTCTTCATGACGATAAAATACATGGCACGTGTAAAACATATATTTATGTGCGTTTTTTGTCCTTATTTATTGTGTATAGTTTTTGATGATTACATATATCCAGGTTATTGTCACAGATTGTCGCGTAAGTCGTGTTATGTACTTAGATAGGATAGGAAGAAAGGAAAAAGATAAAATTATTTTTGTTTGTGATTATCTCTAATACATTTTGTTTATTTTATTAAAAGCTCTATCAGATATATACCTACATTGAGAATGTCTTACTAAAGTTACATCTTGAGATAGCATAGAAACCATTTTACCTAAGTCTGACGCCATAACAAGAATTTAGAAATTGTTGTGTTCCGTCAGTTAGAGGTAAAATAGCCAGTTCCTCAGTGATGAGGATTCCGGGTGTAGTGCGCTTCCACCTTCGGCCTTATCATCACTTAACATCAGGTGAGGTGAAGGCCAAGCACTATCCCGTTCTGCATAAAAAACTCATATGTAAATAATGCTATGTTTAGAATAGAAGTTAAATACACCATTGGACACAAAATTCCAAATAGCATTCAGTATACCAAATCAGCTTCTCCCCACGGACCCACCGTCATCCTACTCGGACTACATTACACATGTGAAGGGAACACCATTCACTGACATAGTGGTGCCCAAATAATTAAGGACACCAGTAGATTTTCATACAAACGAGGTAACCTTGAAGCCTCGGTTCTCCGCCAGGGACTGGCCTAGCTGTGATCTGATGATGGCCATCCAGGGAGTGAATGGACGAGATTCAATATAGAAGATTCAGTAGAGAAGATTCATTATAGGAGATCAAGTATATTTATACCCTCAGGAGAATTACCATCCTATTAAGGTTTCTTCATGATTATACAAGGCTAGGCTTTTTTCATTGAAAGAAACTACCCCTGGGTTTAAACATGTCCATACCTAACTACCTGTTAAAGTTATAAGTAGAATAAAATAATAATATAAGTGTAAGAAAATAAAATAATAAAATATACAATACAAGATTACCGTTTAAACACTTGTGACGTGGCAATCATGGGGACAAAAGAAACACATAGATATCATTTAACCTTTGAACTTACTACGTCAAATAAAGTCATCATTCCCTCTGTGTTTCATATTGTTATTTATTCGTTAATGTTATTCGGATCTTAGATAACAATGTAGGTAAGGTAGGGTACTATTAATTTTGAATTTGATAAACTGCCAAATTAATTACCTACTGGAAATTAGTAAGAAACTAAGTTTGCTTTTTTCAATCTAAGAATCGTCTTTGCTGTTGCTGTACCCGCTATTTAGTTGACACTCGATCCTCGTACGCACGACAGCACGCTAGGTTAAACAGCTTTTATTACGTAGGGCATAAAGCCGGTCTCAAGGTCAACATGTATAGTCTGATGTGCTGCTGACTGTACAATAGTACCGCAAATAACTATCCTTTATCTTTTAATCTTGTAATAAACGCTAGTTACAACGCAATAAAACATCAACTTTCGTAAAAGCTTGCGACTAAATTATAATAATAATATGACATTGACATTAATTGAATCAGCTGTGGTTATTGATCGACATTAGTACTTTTTTTCGTTTATTTCAACAATTTGTAATTTTGTACGCTATGTTTATGGTAGAATGTATCGTGGACTTATAAAATAACTCATGATCACAATTTATTGTAACACTACATTCTGACAAATAAACGATTTGTATTTGTAGAGTGCAACGCCACCTACCTCCGTATTTAAGATTTCCAATACAAAAAAAATATGTTTGTGCTCGGTACTAATTCTATTCGATTCGCACTTGATAGTTTTTCGTGATAATGGCACTGAATCAATGGGGAACACGGTGAAGCCACCTAGTGTATTTCACGGAGGTTAAGAGTCCGTAGCGATTTTGCCGCTGACTGCCGCTCTCTCGCTCGCACATTTCATGTTTTCTCAAGATTTCTTAAATCTGAGTGCTTAATTAATGAATGTGTCTCGGCCATTTTTCGCAATATAAGATTACGGACATTTCAACATAATATTTCAGTTTCGGGTTGCTGAAGTACAAAAAGTTATCGTATTTGCCAGTTCAAATAACTGTTAGAAAACACAACTTTTTGTACTTTAGCAACAAAAAACTGAAATATATTTTAAAATGTCTGTAATCTTATATTGCGAAAAGTGGCCGAGACACATTTTTCAATTACGCACTCAGTTTTAAGAAACCTTGAGAAAACATGAAATGTGCAAGCGAGAGAGCAGTAGTCAACAGCAAAATCGCTACGGGGTCTTAAGCAACTTATTCACGAGGGTCGGTCATGGGATGGGTGACCAGAAATTTATTATCTCGAGCTTCTTCGTGCTTTGGAAGCTTCGATCAAGAATACCCTAGATGTCCGGTCAGAGTCTCAAAAATGGCACCTCAAATAGCGTCCCACGTACAAACTGGGCGCTTATTTTGCACAAGGTAAATAAGCTTATTTTGTACAAAATAAGTGATATAAAATGTGATTTTGTACAAAATAAGCGCCATGTTTGTAAGTGGGACGCTATTTAAGGTGCCATTTTTGCGTACTGTTTTAGTTCGTGAAGCGTTATCTAGGATATTCTTGATCGAAGCTTGGAAGGCACGTTAAGCCATTGGTTCCGGCTACAGTTGCAGTCGTTAACACTAAGCAAGCCCTATTTGACCTGCGTGGAGAGTTATGACCCATCCTCTCCACCTATAAGGAAGGCCTTTGTCCCAGCAATAGGGACATTAAAATGTCTGATGCCGATGTAAATAAGTATTGTTTGATCTCATACCGCTTCACTAGAGGCAGTAATTCAATTTGAAGTAGGTTGTCCAATTGTTTCAGCGAGTCGACCAACTACCTGCTGAGCGCCGCGGCGCGGCCCCCGCCCTGCGACGACGCGCCCAGCGGGAGCTCACGCCCTTCCTACTCTAGTTTGTAAGTAGTTTTTATTTATTTTATCTAAATCCGTAAAGGGTTGTGAAACGGTAAGCTTACTGCCATCGTTACAATATCCCCAGCGAGAGCTGCTCCTGCAGCGCCGCGTGCCCACGCGCGATGCGTTGCATTATGAAATTCATTACAACATTATAACACTCTTGCGGATGACATAATGACGAGGAGGGGGAGGAAAATCAAAGTCAAAACCTTTATAGAGGATACATATCATGGGTGTTTTTAATCCATATGTATTAAAATATTGTTTGTTTCCAAAAAAAAAATGGGTGTAGATAAAGTCTTGTATGCAACTGTACATAATTAGGTATTAAAACACTCATGTGATACTATTATCACACGAGGCGAATTAATACCCCTCATTATAGTCCAGTTGCATAAATAACTATTAACCGCCTCTGTTAAAGTGGTCTAGTGGTTCACCCACCCGTGTAATTGATGCCGGGGTCCCGGGTTCGATTCCTAGGTACATTTTGTACTCGGTTTGGTTGGTGGTAGGGTTTATTTCAAGCCTGGCCAGCTACCACCATTTTACCTATACTCTTATCCATAATAGGGCACATGCATATTTTTTTTAAAAATCAAAATCAAAAGTATAATGCGTGAGAAAATCAACTGTAATATTAAAACTTTTCTTTTGCGTTTTATCTCGTGATATAGTTACTTGAAGTTAGTACGCAGCAGCACCCGCCGAAAAGGCTCTATACTAAACGGCCATGATTTGTGACATCACTTGTCACGTTACAGGCAATTAATTATGGAGTTAGCCAAGAATTTTCAAATATATCCAAATATTGCGTTTAAGTACATCATGTGTCATACAAAATATTATTTCTTATTCGATAAGTATTATATCTGACTGTTAAGTGCATTATATCCAAAAATAAAATAAAAAAATCGTAATTTTCTCCTGATTTCATCGATAAAACTAAAATAATTCATTTTTATTTTATTTTTCTGTTCCATCATGTTTTTATACATGTCCGCAGCGATCAAGCTCAAATTTATCAAAATCGGTGGCTTATGCATATTCCCTATTCGATGCAGCAGAATGGCAGCTCAAGTGTGACCACTTTAGGACAAAATAAAAGTAGTGACTTGCGTGACAAAATAAATTGTTCATTTAATTAACATTCAGTTAAAAATCGGTAAATATTAAATTTACTATTTAGAACAGAAATAGTGTAGGTATTCTCATTCACTACTATAGTGTTTTGTCATAGGTTTACCTAAATCTGACACCACAACAATTTAAAAATTGTTGTGTACCGGCCTTATCATCAGGTGAGGTGAAGGCCAAACACTATCCCGTTGTGCATAAAAAATAATATCATGCAAGAATTCATAACAAATATGTAGGAAAAAATCTTCAGCGTCAAAGTTTTATGTGTACCTATTAATTAATTGCAATGATAGAGGTATCCCATTTGGTGTTTATGAAATAGGTACCTACCTATTATTTTAGCCAAGCTTATTGGTACATTATCTGTTAGATTATTTTATGTGTTGTTATGTCAAATACTAAATTTACCAGTAAACAAAAATATTTACGTTCTTCATTAAAATACCGTCATTCACCCTTGGCTTCAAGGATAATATGATAAAAAAACTGGCACACTTACGTGGGTCGTGTATTATTTACTTGATGAAAGAACACATGCTTAACCTCTGGGTTATTCACCCTGAGCATCGCCTTGGTAATTGTTGATGGTTGTTATCTTATGGCAATGGCGATACAGCATGTTATGATAAACAAATTTTCGTATTTGTCAAACAATCAAACACTTAAAAGTATACCTACGCATTTATCTATTAGGTACACATATTTGCAAACCAATCTCCACGTGTAAATTACATTTACAGCAGATTGATGAGCACTATATAAATAACTTTGGATTCTAGTAAGTAATCCAAGTGGTTTACCGTTTTAATGACAATAAGATCTTATATTTAATCAATAACTCTGCCTTATGAAGTTATGAGATGACGTAGTGATCTTGTTTTATTCTTAGAAAGGGAAACAAAGAACATACAGTCCACATGGGCATGTAACAATGCAGTCGTCCGCAGTACTAAGTAGTCAGTCAATAAATAACCCTCTCCTTTTATCTGAAATGAAGGAATCTATTCGGTCGTTGACCCTTGCGCACGATAAATGGTGAAAAATAGTTATGATTGATATGGTTAAACCACTTGAAACGTAGTATCGAGGTGATTAAGTGTATTTAGCTATAATTGTCAACTTATCATATTATAGTTCGACTATGTAAACACACCCTCTCTACACACACACACTCACATTCACTTTACACACCGTGAGAGGATTCACTACACTTAAGAATTATTTTAAGTTTTTGGCAATGTTAAACACATTCTTTGCGTTGAACTATTTCCATCTAAGTATGTAATCGAGTCCTAAAAAGAGCGCTGCACCTGAGATACAGTTTTTTACTAGTTTGGGTGCAGATGTCATTAGATCGTCACACAGGATGTCTAGTTTATTTAAGTAAGATGTTCAAAAACATGTATTATTTATGTCAATAAATGTTTTATTTATTTATTATTTATTTTATTATGTTTAGCCATCAAGGTTTCAAAGGATAGAGATTAAGTCTGACGTGGGTGGGCAGCATTCGTTTTTTTTTCATACATTTACTTAGCAGGGAAACTAGCAGTATCGTTTTTATAAGAACTTTGATTTTATATTGTGCGTGTTTGCTAATATAAGCACTAATGTAGATTGTGTTTGTTTGCAGCGAGTCGCCGAAGGGGCAGAGCGGGGGCGCGGGGGGCGAGGAGGCGCGCGGCGGGGAGGAGGGCGCGCAGTGAGCCTGTTGCATATCAATTTCATAATCTTGTTATTTTTTACCAAAAAATAAGAGAAAATCGAACGATACTCATGTTTGGGCCGGCGGCGGCGCGGCGCCCGCCTCATGCAGAGATATATATTTATTGGGGGGCCGCGCCGCACCGGTCGTCGCACGTGTAAAATATTCATATTTATTTAGGTGATATTTTTCTATTGGCTACTGATAAGATTTTATCTCGTTATGTATCCGCCGGCCACGCCGGGGTGCATTGTCGTATGTAAGGAAGGAGGAGGGATGGAGTCGTGCCCGAAGCTCTAGCAATAATTTATCAGGTTCCTAAGACATGTTTCGTAGTTAGGTTCTATTTGCACGAATATTTCGCGAACACTGCCGCTTGTTTTCTAAATTGTTTTCGATGATATTAGTCATTTAATCGCTTCCTTTATTTTACGAAGAGTCATTATCGGAGTTATGTTAAAATTTGTATATGAGGCATTTAAGTGCTGTACGAGGGACCGTTGCAATTGCAAAGTAAATATATCAAAATGGCATAATTTTTAGGACTAACATAGAGATATTATAGTCATTTCGTTTTATAGGTGTAAATGATAAAGAATTTATTTTGGAGTGTCAGGTTTGGATTTGTAAAGTCTTTGGAGAGCTGTGATCTTGATGGATATAAATAAAGCAGTCATATTTTTAAAATATACATTAAGAGTTATTACGTAATTAATACCGAATATACAGAATATCTGTATGATAAGTTGTGGTGTAAGTAAATGGTAAAAAGTGAAGACGTCCGTTTGCTTCCGCGGCGCGCGAGCGCTCCTTCACATCGCGCACGGATGTATTATCATATCAAAAAAGCAATAACTATTATTTGATAAATCTATTTTTAATTTTTAAAACTATTTTAAAGTTGTTATTAATGTAGTTAGTAAATTTAAAAAATCTTGAAAGTCCACAGTCATTTATATAGTTCTTTTGAACAATAACTAAATCCTCATAATAATTATTGTGTCTCACATTTAACACGTCATATCACTATGTGTTACTAAGTTTTTGAAGATTGAATAGATTTGTATGTCAGGTTAGGTCCGGCCAGTAAGACATCATATTTCGAGAGTAACTTGACTCGCCTCACGTGTCGGTATGTTGGCTGGACTCGATAGCAATGATTCAACACAGCCCGAGCTCCCGCGGCGGGTGCGTTATACCTGAGTCAAGGCATCTGCACACGTTTAGCAATCTCCTGTTAAATATTGGTGTACCTATGAATAAGTTACAGTTACCAGATTTAGGATATTTTAGTAGTCACGCATTGCTACGTAGTAAAATCTTACTAACTTGTACTATTTTGCGAAGCCAATTATAAAAGTCTTAATGCTCAATATTGCCAAATTTACTTGCCGAGAAGCGTCTTGTCTATTATTTTTGTGTATTTATTATCCTATAGGATGCCATTCCCTTCATCTGTATGACTTTTTAGGTAAATAAAAAAATGGGAATGAGCAAATTGCTCAATATGGAGTGCGTCTATGAATGAGTTTTATGTATAATTATCATTATAACGTTGAATTGACAATTTTGGCCCAATCGAAGTTATATTATTAGTGAAATAAATTTTAAAGTAAAGAAATTAATTATAAATTAGTGAAAAATAATTGAAAGTTCTAAAGAATTTGCAAGTTAAAAAAATATTATGTGACGAACGCTCGAGATGCAATATGTTAATTTAGTGCCAAATGATATAAGTTAACTCGTAGCAATATACTGTATCCTAACGCTCTTGTGTAATTTCTCACGTAGTGTTAATGACCTATGAGGTTTCAAAGGTTTCTTTTACAAGACTATATAATAATATATTTATACAGGGAAAGTGTTAGGTAATGTATTGTTGTTCGGATCTAAGAGCGTTGTTGAGGTATAATACTCATTGTGGCAGGGTGTAAAAATAAAAGTAACATATCCAAATTACGTAAAACGTCAATGTGGTGTTGTCCAGGATAGGCAGTGCACAACCACTTTAATCCTAGTCTAGTATTTTGATATGCGTATTATGTGGATTCGCAGTTCGCGATGTTTGGTAACCAAATAGCAATTACACGCCCCATTCCACAACAGGGTATATTTACGATGTCGAGAAAGGAAAACGTAACACTTTCTTTATTATTATACCATTATTTTTACACTCTGATCTGTACATAGCACTGAATGAGCAATGGAACAAGAGAATTTATTTACGCAAATAAGTTTTTAATTATCTATGATAATCATGTGTTTTTTTTACTAAAATTTACATTACTTTGCATTTTATTGTTGTTATGGCAGCTGTTCATATACAGTGACGATTTATCAGTCTTTTATTTAGGGTTTCATAAATATAACTACAAAATGATACATCGAACATGACACATTGGGCACAAACAATAATTGTAACCGGAAATTTAGTTTTATTTGCTTGCTTATTATGATAATGATAGACCCATGATTAAATTGTTCCCGACTTAGTGTCTGATAATGATGATGCAGATATTGGAACCCTAATTTCATGTTAATTTTAACTGAGCAGATATATATTTTAAATAACTTTAGAAAAAAAGAGAACAACATCGATGCCACTGTGCTGATAATGCAGTGTTGTGCCAAAATTACGTACTAGTCTTAAAAAACAAATGTTGTTATCATTTTCAGATTTTATTTAGTCCAGAATGTGTTTGTTCCTGTGCTGTGAAAATTATTATTTCAAACAAATCAACACTAATGCGCATGGTGTGGTAGTTATTATCCTTCAGGTCCAAAATGCACTTTTTCCATAATGTACCTTTACCTTTTGAAACTCTTGGTTTTATATATTGCATATTATTTGTTTTATGACCCTTCAAAGTTGGGTGGACAAGTCCATTTGAAAAGTATAAAATTTATTAATATAAATGATACCTTTAATTAGTCCGTAAAATGTATAGCAAATTTGTCGAAGAAACCATTTTGATAAACACAATATTTAATATAGCTGCTGAACAAATTTCCTATGCGTTGCATACAAACTTGCAAGGCGTGACATCATAACGTGCAAGCCATTAGTATGGAGCGTTTTTGATCGAGTCCATTTGTGTGCATTTCACACTGTGATATCTCGGGCAGTTTTCATGCTAGCGAATTAATTCTTTTGCCAATGTTTCTTTTTTTGAGAGGTAATTTATGTAACATAAAATAAAAAAAATAGTCAACATCCCTATTATTTTAAAAAACTATATATACATATACCAGTATACCTACCATCAAAACTTGATTGACCTATCCTATAGGTATTTAAAATGTATCCAATCAGTTATCTTAACATAACATTTCAGGAAAGGTAACATTTGAAACGGAAGGTGCATTTGGACCTGAAGGGTTATTATTTTCTGTTTACATTTGATAGTCATGGCGGATCTGTTTGACGAGTTAAATAAGTTTAATAGCAACAACACATAGTTATAGTATAAAATCGACCACATTATGTTTAAGGTTAGGCAAATTAAATAGGTCACGTAAATCACTATAAGACTACTTTTTCTTGACCCGGCTGAAGCAAAGTTTATGAAATATTATTTTACAATACCAAAATTGAATCCTATAATTGGAATAATGATAACAGTAAATACTACCGTTTCCAGTATTTTTTTTTGTAAAATTCTCTCAATGGCATTTTGTTTAGACATGCTTAAGAGGATTTCTTTTCCGGATAAATAATCAAAGTTTTATTTCGCCTTGTTATCTTTACTGAACTTCATTTAGGTGATCCGACTGATCAGTAATTATGATAAGAGGCAACGAACAAACAAATACATTTTAAATTATGATTAGTAATATAGAAATAATTGTAGGACGTAAAGGGATTAAAATATAAAGCCATACACAGTGTGGCTATGAATGCTATTAAAAAGATTTTTGAAATATTAATCGGTCAACTCATGAATATTTTGAATCCCCGACGAATAACACATTATTATTCAAATTTTAATTGTTTCAGTTGAGCTTGTTAAAAACGATATTATCTTAAGTAGTTTTATACTGTGATCTATCGTGTAGTTTTAAAGATGGCATGGGCGTACATTTTTGTTAATAATCAAGATGTAACGAAGATAAGAATACCTACCCAATTATTATGTAACTGCCCTGCCCGACGCCATCTATGCTGTGGTCTAACTTCCTATGTGTCATTACACGAGTCAATAAGATTGTTTAGAAGGTATGAAGAGTTGTGTTGATTTGTTGTTACATTTAATAGTATTTATAAAATGCACATTATAATAATTTACCTTATAGCTTGTGCAATATTATTATTCCAAATTGTTTATAAAAAACTGTTATAATTTTTCTAAATTGTTATAAAACATATTTTTGTAACCTTAAAAGACAAAGGCAACCGAAATTATATTTTTGTTGTGCATTTATTATGAATTTTATGGTTTAAACCACAAACTCATTGTGGACTGTAATGTCTGCATCTGTGAAAACCTGTTAATTAGGTACATATCGTAGAAGGTTTTTTTTATATATTTCTGATATTGTGAGTCAATTCTAGTAATGTTAATAAGTTATGATAACTTATAATGTTCCCTTTTATTTAGAATTTTTACATTAATGAACAAATTTAACTTAAATTGCTCAACCAAGATGCAATGATAACTCGATAATAACTACAATTTAGAGAATTATAATCATGGATGAAAGAAAAACTGTTCAGACTCACCCCCCGTGGACAAGGGAAGCCGTCGCAGCACCTGCGCCTGTGAGCACTGTGGCAGGCCGGTGCGACTAAACAAGGAACGTGTGACCAATATTCACAAACTGTTTGTTTTTTTTATTTCTGACCTTTAATTTTTTCATCCATGAGTCTATTATAGAATCAAACTCAAATCTCTGCTTAAGTACAGTTAGAAAGGGATGATGCTATTCATCGTATATAGCGCCATAATCCCTTTCTAATTGTACTCAAGCAGAGATTTGAGTTTGATTCTATAATACGAGCCAGTCTAGAAATAAATTCTGTCGAAAGTTAAAGTGTCTAATTTCAAAAACAAGTATTGAAGAATATTGCAAATTAACCGAAACTAAAAATAATGCCTACAGTCGGCCGAATAAACTGTAAAATAAATAAAATCTAGTTTATCCTCGTTTTTTCTATAGAAATATACACTATCAAACTTGTGGCAGAATTCATAGCCGGACTAGTAATTTTATGTAACGCCTTTTTGTATAATTATTTATCTGATGATATTCAGTCATATTTTGTGAGTTATGGCAGCGCATGTTAGTCTTATGTTTATTCTTAAGAGAGGCCAAATGTTGACTTGCTTATGTGAGACTGTTTTGCCAAGAATCAGAAAGTATATAATTACCTACTTTGTTTTAAAATAAATGCTTTTATATGAAATTGACATCTTGTTATTATTATTAGCACCCATTTTACATATTAAAAATGATCTAGGGTAGGTAGCTATAGCTATATTCATCGTTGTGTAAATAAAAAATAATACAAAATAAAATACCGTAATCTTTCATACAATGATCGAGGCCGCCAAAAATACCCTAACGGAAACGGACCTTCGAATGAAGAGGTATTTCATGGTGATTCATTTCCGTTTCCATCAAGATAGTGTTGTACCAACCGGTAAATACCGATGAAGGCAATACGACATAATCTGTAGCGCTGTCATCCTGCGTCAACAGCCTACTTATGGACCCCTATACACGCCCTATACCCTAAACGATCAAAACTGCTTGTCAATCATTTACATTGCATTTCATACTAACCGTTGAGGTCATAGTAGGAAAAAGTAAGGCAGTTCAATATAAGCCCTGCTAAAAGAGCTGATAGTAAGGCCCCAGAGGGCTTACCATCAGCAAATAAGAAACCGTTTAGTTCAAACGCAGGCCTTTAACAGGACTGCTTAAAGCCTGCTTTCATACTAACTGTTGAGGTCATAGTACGATAAAGTAAGGCAGTTGAATATAAGCCCTGCTATAATAGCTCATAGTAAGGCCCCACCCCAGGGGCCTTACTATGAGCTCTTATAGAAAGAATAGAAGAATCTTATAGAAGGTCGAGAAAGATTTTGTTACGTATTTTATTTTATGTTAATCTAAATTTCGAAATAAAAACAAATAAAAGTTGCCCGTGCTTATATTCCTTATATTCCATAATAAATATGGAAAAATAATAAATAATGTGTTGATTTAATTTTTTTATTTATATAATTTATAAAAAATAAAATAAAAAAAATATTAAGTGTTAAACTAAGTATTTAAAAAAATATTTTTATTTTTTTGTAACTTATATTAATAAAAAAAATTAAAACTATAAATAATTCTAAATAATTTATTGCTTAATATAATATTATTGTTTCTTAATATTATCACCCTTTTTACCCAAATTTAGTTTTTTTTATTTTAATTTTTTAATATTTAAAAACGTAAATTAACATTTTATTTTCATACGTTGATTTCAATATTTTGTAATTTTCTCGTCAGTTTCCACAGACTACTAAATTAACAAGCGTGTTCAAAATTCTCTTAATAAAAGAAAGGCAAGCGAATCTATATCCATACAGCTAAATTTTACTCAGTTTTAAGTTTTGCGTCTTGAAATGTATATAAAGGAACAGTACTTTATGAGAAACGATGGCAATTATGGTAATTATTTACTATTGGCAACATTATTTCTTCTCGAGCTCGAGAGAGCTTTGTCTACGGAAGTGAACGCTCTCTTGAGTGTCTCTTTATCTTAGAACTTATTTTAAAATAAGAATCATGTTTAAACTTAATTATTTCGGATCATTTTATTTAATTTCGACGTTTATTGATGTTGAAATAAAAATGTTACCTTTTAAAATTCATATTAGTAATTAAAAGACATTAAAAGATTGTAAAAATCTGAGAGCGAGTCCCACCTGTCTGTCAAACTGTGCTCGCATATTTAGAGGACCCGACAAGCAAGTCTTCGTAGACAAGAGTCCCGTTTGCTCATGCTACGCGTGCAGGCCTTAAGCAGTCCTTAACAGGACTGTTTAAGGCCTGCTTTCATACTAACCGTTGAGGTCATAGTACGAAAAAGAAAGGCAGTTCAATATAAGCCCTGCTATAAGAGCTCATGGTTAGGCCCCTGGGGGCTTACCATCAGCAAATAAGATACCGTTCAGTTCAATGCAGGCCCTAAACAGGCCTGCTTAAGGCCTGCTTTCATACTAACCGTGGAGATCGTAGTACGAAAAAGTAAGGCAGTTCAATATAAGCCCTGCTATAAGAGCTCATAGTAAGGCCCCTGTTTAAGGCCTGCTTTTGAACTGAACGGTTTCTTATGTGATATGCTGATGCTTAAGCCCCTGACTTTTTGACTATGCCATGAAAATCAGAATTTTTCATGGTTTAAATGTACTCTATGGCAGGTGATGACTCAGCGATTAGTCTGCGCTGGAATGTACCCATTTGCCTGTCACTCGTCTGATTTTGATTTGTCAGTGCCAAATGTCAAAATTAAAAACTAGTTTTTTGATTGTTTGGAATGATTGGTTAGATTTTTAGGATTATATTTTTATTTGTTTAGTTACAGAACTGAATGCTTTTACAAAAGGAATTAAATGAAATCATCCAAGAAAATATTCTCCCAATCATTTCAACTACTTTTTATTTCAATTTGATCCATTATCATTAGAGTTAGATGGCGTTTCCACAGCCCAATGCTCAAAGAGGTTAGTCCTTCGATTCTGTAAATTTTTGCTAAAGATAATTTTACTCACAACATAATTATTTTGTAGATTTGACGAATCGAAAGATATTAGAAGAACTTCAGTTAAAAAAACAAATGCTTTTGAAGCAAGGTGCTGTCGCTCCACTTACTGCCACATCCATATCTCTCACTCAACCAAACCCCGTTAGCCAACTTCCTATGTGCTCCATTCCACCTGTATCAGCGACTGCCGTAAGTAATTATAGTGTTTATCCTTACTTGACTTATTTAGCAAACATGTTGTTGACTATTTAGATGACAAAAAAGGATGGGAGTAAATTGCTTTTGTATTTACATGTTTACTTAGATATGGCCTTTGAAATCTGTTTTTTTTTATATTAATTGTGTTTGGTAGGTAACGATATAATAAATTGTAAATATCGTTACTTTTGATGAGGCTGATAAGTTTCTTGCTTCTTGTCATCTTGTCAGCAAAAGACGTCCCGAATGAAAAAAGGGTAGGGAAAAAAACTGGACGATTTAAAAGAACTTTTAATAAGTCTATTTAAATAAAAAATATTTCTATTTCTAACAATCTTCACCCAACTCTTTATTGAAATAATCATTTATAAAAAAATACAACAAATGGTTTTCCACACATAGATTACGAAAGAAATTGTTAATAATTAATAACAATTTGAAGAAAAAATTAACCTAAGAGTACCCAGACCTGGCTCGCGCCTACAAAAACTATTTGTTGTCCCTTCGTACTCAGCTGTATTATACCACAAATAACTTTTTTCGACGTAGTGTTGAAACTTATAACAAAAAGTTCAATGATATAGATATCTTTTGCAATAGCCTAACTGTCTATAGAAAGTTATTGCATAATAAGTTGTCAATAGCACTTTGATTATTAATAGTAACTTGATGATTTATTGTACATTTTCTAAAGCACTAGACTGTGTATGTTTACGTTAGTACTTACTTACTTCCATAACACTAAACTCTGTGTAATTTTATATTCTTTATGGATCTATAGGTCTATAAGAAACTCATTTTTTGTATGCAATACCAATGTATAAGACTGTTTGTATCCTAAATAAAATAAAATAAAAAAATAAAATAAAGATATCTTTTTTAAAATAACGATTTACGTTTAAAAGATGTATGACAAGTTACTGTCAAAAACTGTTTACTAAATAAGACAAGGTTAAACAGACTGCAGTAGTTGGTGCTTAACTAGTCCCCCACTGATCGAACATTGAATATTTACCCATAATAGAGTCGTGTACATATTTAACATAATATTTCAGGGTTTTCCTCAGCTACCTGAAGCTAACATAGTTAATACTAGTCATCGTGCTGCATTGCAACACGCAAACGCCACATCTTGTGGCTTTTTTGTCTCTCAAGACTCTTCATTTGGTAACCAGATACTGCCAGTGCTTCCTCGGTTTGATAACAAGTAAATGAGATGTCGTCTGTAATGAAACTTAAGACCTTACAAGGTCACCTGCAGGATCTAAATGGCTTCTCGAGCCCAAAGATACAGTTGGAGCAATATGAAACCCCTGCTCATATTGCAGCCATCATGTTGTATACTATTCAGGTATGTTTTATTTATTAACACTACAAGCCTGGAAAATGAGACAATTAGTTGTATTGATGCTTAATGTTTTAACTGCTAATATTTGCTTGTTTGTCACAGACACAATTTGAAGGGTTAGAAGATAAGTTAGTGCTTGATGCAGGATGTGGGCCCGGTTCATTGAGCATTGGAGCTGCCCTCCTCGGTGCAGGAATGGTAACAGCCATGGACATTGATAGTGATGCTCTAGAAATATTTCAAGACAATTTGGAAGAAATGGAAATTGCTAATGTTGATGCAGTTCAATGTGATTTCTTGAACTCGTCAGTTTTTAGGTAACTGATTGTATCATGCTCATACTTATGTCTTAATCAGGGCCGTCTTAACCCTATTGGGCACCGGGGTGCGAAAGTCAGCTTACGCCCCCCTTGCAAAGAAAAAGTGTTTTTTTTTCTTTAAATTCATATCTTATCTTTAGTGCTGCAAAGGCTGTGCAGTGTGCACTGGACGAAGTTGCACATGCCATTCTCAAAAAATATTAGACACACGGAGTTGTGTGGATGGACTATAAAACTTTCAAAATGTTAATAACAACTATTGTAAAAAAAACATTGTTTATGAATTGAACTGAAAAAAGTTCGAATAGTTTTTCACGTATTTTGCGAGCGCCAAAGGGCATGACAATTGAGCACGCGTGATCATGTTTGTTGAAAGATTTATTTAATTCTTAGTTATACCTTCTTAAAAGGTCAAAATTGGCTTTCACTACGCAAGTTGCAATTAAACAAAGTGAATCTGCCGAAAGCTGAGGCGTATTTGATAGCAATATTAATATTGGTGCCTATATTTTGAAAGATATCTGGATTAGGTATAATTAATACTTGTTAAGTGATTTTCAAAAATGGCAGACTACGTATGGTATAAGGTTACCGGTCCTCGGTGCCCCTTAGGTCTCTGTGCCCGGGTGCTACGCACCCCCCGGTTGAGATGGCCCTGGTCTTAATCACGACTTTCCATGGGAACTGTACTACTAAACTTTGCTTGTTTCAGATTGGAAAACTATTTTGACACAGTTCTCATGAATCCTCCATTTGGCACTAAGAATAATTCTGGTATTGATATGAAGTTTCTGCAAATGGGTTTCAATTTATGCTGTGACAGTGTTTACTCATTGCACAAGTCATCAACAAGGTAATGCCATGAACCAAAATCATTTTTATTCGGTTTTGAAGTGAGAATTGATCCACAAGAATAAACTTTGCCAACTTCTTATTACATAATATAATATCATATAAAACTATTGCCCATTGTACCCTCTGAAGACACCTTGAAGAAATAGAGGTGGAGTTTAGGAACAACTGAGCAAGTCTCATCATTTGCAAAATCCAAAATGGCTCCTTCAAAACAAAACATATTAATTTAGTAAGGATCATGTGTATTTCTCATTTATTAGGTCCCATATACAAAAGAAGATCAAAGATTGGGGTGCCAAAGGGAATGTGATTGCAGAGTTGCGATATGATCTACCAGCAACATACAAGTTCCACAAGCAACAGTCGCGGGACATCGCAGTTGATCTGTGGAAGGTGCAGCATCCTCACTCATGACATTAAATCATTACAGACACTTTTTTCAATTTAATGGGGGTTTTTAAATCAGTTCAGTTTCACTTGGGATATTATTATATATAGCAAATTGTACATAATGTCACAGATGTTACTTTATTTTGTACATGATCCATAAATTTTAAGGAATGTATTTATTATAAGTATGAACTCAGTGATCGTTAACTTATTTTAAAAGTTAGCTTGAGCCGTGTGTTAAAAAATCATAATAAGGATGTAGTAGATAGTTTAACGAAATAAAAGTTTTCTAACTTGTCATAACAATTTATTAATCACAGTCAGTCTTCTTTATTTTATTCCATTATTTGATAGCAATATTAAACTGGCACACAAACGATATGTTACAATTACAACCATTATTCCAAATTGATAATAGGTATGATACAATATCATTTCACTCCGAGAACACTTAAAATATTAGTTCAATACTATTTACATTTTAACTTAAAGATACATTTTATAAATATCAAATTCGTTTAGTAAGCTTGCATTATGTAATCTTTTATGTTCAATCATCAATCACTCATTACATTATTCAAATAACTGTCACAAAGCTACAGAAACTTAAAAGTAATGTCTATCTATGTTGTTCATAAAAAAATTAAACCTGTTTTAGTTAAAATTGGTTTTATCTTCTTTGTTCAAATACTTTTTAACCAAAATAGGTTCAATACTAAATAATATACTAGAAAAAATACGACTCGCACCAGATCAATACTCAGACGGGAATCGAACCCGCGGGATTGAATGTCGAGGTAATTCCTCACATTGGTGAAATAACGCTGGCTTGCAGCGTAAGAGTGGGATATACTAGAAGAAATTCGGCGATGTCACTAGTGACTCGGTAGCTCAGCGGTCAGAGCATTGGACCGGATATCCAAAGGTCGCGGGTTCGATTCCCGTCTGAGTATTGATCTGGTGCGAGTCGTATTTTTTCTAGTATATTATTTAGTATTGTGTAAAAATAGCATTGTGAATGCAAAAATCTCAAATTCAAAATAGGTTAATTAGGTCTGTCTTCACCGAATCGCTTCAACTTGCATCAAAACGCACGCACATTTTGCGCTTTCACATCATTCAACTTTCTGACATTCAAATTGGACGTTTTTTTGAAGATAATAGGGCATGTGCTACTACTGCTGAAAGCGCAAGAGGAATGCGAAAGCGCACGCTCAGCGTGAGGTATGCGTCAGACGCGTCAGATGAATGTGAAAGGGAACGGGAAAGCGATCATACGAAGATACATCTTTAAGCGTTTGATTTTTTTATGAATAACACGGTACAAGGCTTGGCATTTAACTTTAGCGCTGCCATTTTGAGTCCAGAAGTATTTTTTGGGGACTCATTGGCGGGAGACGTGGTGTGGGGCTGCTGCAAACATGCGCAGTAATCGCCTCCAATTTCTCTCACCGTCAAACTTACGTGCCGCGGCCACAGAATATATAATAGTACTAACGTACAGAAGTCCGTCCCCGCGAAGACCATCAAATAATAAGCTACTCTCGCTGCACGGCAATAAAGTACAATTTCAAACTGCACAACGCTGCGTGGATAAAATTATATGCACCTACGAAGAAGAAAGAGAGGCGTCTCTTTCTGTCGCATAGCTCTGTCTCAACCGACACATTTTGGGGTTGCTACTCGCTAGTTACTGATATCATAGAAAACATTCGTTATGCCCATGAATAAACAATGAAATTACTAATAGGTACCTACTTATAAAATAAATAAATCTACCTAATAGGTGAGCTGAGCATATTTAAAGAGCATAAATAATAAGTATTTCTAAGTAGTTAGAGAAGCTCGATGGCGCAGTGGTATAGCGCCTGGCCCAACGATTGCGGAGGTTAAGCAACTTTTGCAAGGGTCGGTTATGGGATGGGTGAAAAAAAATTAGTATTTTTTAGCTTTTTTCTTTACTGGTGCCATATTTCGAACTTCGATACAACTAAGTTTGTAAATATGTATACAAAAAATACAATAAACTTTGGTAGGTAGGTAGGTACGTTAGTAATTAAGTATCAAAAACGAAGTGCATGCAGTTTCGCATTCGGCGCTTGACTGACTCGTTTCGTTGGTGACGTTCACGCGCTGCGCTCTCGTCGCTTGCACACGCCGCGCGTTTCGGTCGGCGCGGTGATATCCCTCGACAATGGCCCTCTTGGAGTGGGCCGCGAGCAGTAGGCTAATATAAAAGTTTAAGCGCGGAGTGATACCCCCCTGCCGCGGCCTCTATCAATATCACTACACAGTAGTGACAAAGTCTCTTCCCGCTGTCTGTCCCTACGTATGCTTAGATCTTTAAAACTATGCAACGGATTTTGATGCGGTTTTTTTATGTGATTCTTGAGGAAGGCTTTATATGTATAACACATGGTGTCAAATTCCACACTACACAGAAGCGAAGCGAGGGCGGGTCGCTAGTTTGTGTATAAAACACTAGGGGTAGTATTTAATCGGGTAACAATAAATTCCCATTTTGGGTATCAAAAATACTAAATATAGCGTACTGAAATACTAAGAGGGCGACTACAGATATTGAAAATGGGTGACTTTAAAATACAAATTGAGTAACTAGTTATTCAGAACGGGCGACGAAATTACAATTTGGGCGACAACCTTAGGGCACACAAAACATTTAAAATTTGGCATATATTTTATTGAAAAAGGGGACTATTATCCTAATCGAGATGACAAAAAAACAAACAAACGAGAAAGCAACCTAATAAAACGCGTTAAAAATACAATGTTGGGCAGCTTAAATCAGTTACTACCTACCTGCTTGGTATAATAGTTGCCCACTCAGTATTTTTGTCACCTATTTAGAGTTTTCACTGCTATCTTAAATTATTTGTCACCCATATTATCCATATCATGGACGAAGTGTACTTCGTCCATGCCCATATGTCATGGTTATTTTGTCGCTCAAAAATAAACTGCTGCCCGGTTTAGTAATTAAGTATCCCATTAACAGCCGCCTTTAATTATTTCCAGTCACCCAATTAATTAATTCCCCAACACTAGTGACTTTATTCGTCGCCGAACTTGATGTTCTGCGCCAGTTTGATGGTGCCGGAGTAGTTGATGGTGACGGTGGAGCGGCGCATGTAGGCCCTCCAGGAGTCGGAGCCGCACTCGCGGCCGCCGCCCGTGGCCTTCTCGCCGCCGAACGCGCCGCCCACCTCCGCGCCGTTCGTCGGGATGTTCACGTTCACGATGCCGCAGTCCGACCCGTGCGGACCGATCCACTGGACACAAAATAAAATTAAAACATTTATCAAGATATATTTTTCACTCCTCTTGCTCAAAAAGTCCGTCATTGTAACGTACAAGAGCCGAGATAAAATAGCATAATAACCCCTAGGGGATAAAGTTTTTTCTTTTTTAATGTTTGTCTATTACCAATGAGCCTACTAAAACGAAGAAGTCTTTATTCATAATCATGAATAAAAACTCGCTCGACTTAATACTGTTTCTCATTCTTATTTTTGAAAATGGAACTAAAAGGATCTCTTCGGTGAAATCATAGACTTATTTATACTCTGTGCACAGAGTGAATCGTAGAAAGGTACCGTGGCGCGAAATCTTTAGAATTTATCTATAATTACAAACTGATTGAATTGTGTGACTGTAATAGGAAAGAAATAATTTTAATCTTTTGCCGTCAAGCACAAATCATTTATTTAAATATTGTACAAAAAGTTTATGAAGTGGAGGATAGAAAAACGAGTGGATTCGTTTACGAAAGTAGGAATAAACTATTTAATATTGTATTTTATTTTCTCGCAATCGTAGTGAAAGTGTAACACACGACGCTAAAACCCATTGTAACTCGGTTTCTATTTATTCCCTCGCTAAAGCGCGGGAATAAAACTACCTCGTATGCAATGGGTCATTTTAGCGTCTTGTATAACAATCTACTATTTTTATAAATATTTGACAACATGAATGCTATGTACGCCGTAATTGTGGCATGCATCAGAACAGAACGTATTTGAATTAGTTTGTAATGGATGTGTTAATGTTTGCCATGTGGCTGTACTAATAATAATAAATAAATAGACAACATCACATACATTGCTCCGATTCCAAAGTAAGTAGCTAAAGCACTTGTGTTATGGAAATCAGAAACAACGGTGGTATCACAAACACCCAGACATGAGACAATATTGAAAAGTTCATTTTCTACATTGACCCAGCCGGGGATCAAACCCGGGACCTCAAGAGATGGTGACGCCTTGAAAACCGGCGTGCACACCACTCCACCACGGAGGTCGTCAAGAGATGAATCACTTACTCGAATTTAAAGTCTTTAGCTTACTACATATTACTAATCTATGGTCTTACTTAAGTAAGTGTCGGTTTGGAGTTTGGTCATACTTCAAAGCGTATTAAACATTGTTGGTTTAACTTGATGCGGTTACATACAGCATGACATAATAACAGTACAAGAGTGACAAGTTTGAGCAGTCAACCGGTTTGTATTGTAGGCTCTTGTTCAATTTCAGAAACAATATTCTTGAAGACTGTTATTATAAAAAACCTATTCTAGTGTTTAAATGGAAATAACAAAATTTTAACTAAAAAAGGTTTAAAAAGCGTTTGATTTTTTTTTTATGAATAACGGTTAAAGTTTCTGAAACTTGTATCTACTAACTAGATCAGTGGTTCCCAATTAGTTTTTTTCTATGTACCTACCTCCCCAAGAATTTATGTAAGAATGATAAATAAAAAATTAAATCAGATGTATGAAATCATGTAGATGAGATTGCTGCTCGTACCCCTTGATGCGATCTCGCGTACCCCTGGGGGTCCGCGTACATATTTGGAAACAACTAGACTACTAACAACGATATTATTTGAGTCGAGATTCATTACCTTGAAGACATCACCCATGTTTTCAGTAAACAAACTGGAGGAGAGTCCCTGGTCGACCTCGTTGTTGTACTTGATGCCGGTGTCCAGGTCGGGCACCTCCACGCAGTACACGATGGGGGCGAAGCACTCGGACTTGACCAGCGGCGAGTCGTGCGGGAGCCCCGTCACTATTGTCGGCTCGACGAAGTAACCTTCGCGGTCCATCACCTGTAAACATTTGATTATTAGTAATGGACAACCTTTCAAAAATATAATATGTCGTAATTTACGTAAAAATACTGATTTGAAAATTCTGAAAAAAAAATGTATGAGCTTAGAACACTAAAATCTCGAAATAGTTTTCAAATTTTAGTACTTTCTCAAAATGAGATGTTGTCCATTTAGGGTTGTTCGGTTATTTTATTCTTCAACAGACAGTCTATTTCATAATCAGCATGGAATGGGACCTAGTTTAGTCTGAAATTGGTAAGAGAACAAACAAGATACGTCTTCAGAGTATTCGAACAGTACGAGGCAAATATCTTGGAATCGGGTAAGGTACGTAAGAAGGGCGCGTATTGGTCGCTCACAAGAGCACATGCGCTAACTTTTCCCCACTCCGTCGAAAAAATTTCAAGATATTTGCCTCGTACTATAAATGTAGACATATTTATTTGATACTCTATAAAAATAATTTAAAGTCCCAGAGACGAGGGGTGAAATTATGGCGAAGGTGAGCCGTTCTACAAAAATGTTATGATCTGCATAGTGGATCTATGGGGTGAGATTTCTAAAAGGTAAGCCGACGATGGGAATCTGCTTGTACAGCTCGCGCAAAATAACTTTAGGTACCCATATTTTGATTTGATACCACGTGAGTTGCGCAGTAGCAAATTTAGGTAGGTGTTTATCCAAATTCGACTTCATTCTAATCCAAATTATTAGAGATGAAACGGATATCCGGTATTTGGCGGCCTTAATACTATCCAGCCGAATACCGCATAACTACAATTAAAAAAAAAAACGATAAAAAAAATTTTTTTAAGTAGGTAATTATTTGCTTTATTTAGTTAGTCTTAGTACCTATCACTTAAGAAATATAATTCCGAATCGAACCGAGTCCACCCGATCGTTCGCGCGCTGCCTAACGCAAGTGTGTGTGCACCAAACGGCTAAGTTCCGCCGGATATCCGGCTATCCGGCCACATGGTTGGCCGAATATCCGGTATCCAGTCAAACTGCTATCCGTTTCATCTCTACAAATACCCATCTCAATTCTAATTCAGACACCCTTTGGGTAATTTTCCTTTTAATAATAACAAATGAATGAAAATCACCTTTCCGCCGAATTCGATGGTCCCCCCTTGCTTGAGGACCTCCGCCACGGTCCGCTCGTAGGCGGCCACGGCGGCGCGCGTGTGCAGCGGCCCGATCAGCGACTCCGCCGCGAGGGGGTCGCCTATCCGGCTGATCACGCCGCTGTACGCCTTCTTCAGCCGAGATACTACTTCGTTGTACACCTGCATGTGTCATTAATAATAATATTACGTTTTATTATTAGCAAAACATTTCAGGTCATGTAACCTGCCTATTTTTATAAAATTCTATGTAATAATATGTGCGTGTGGTGTGAGTGTTCCTATCCTAGAAATTGATTTGACCATACGAAGATTTTAAGAAATAATTGTGCAAACTTGATGGTGAAATCGAAAAATTTGTGAAACCTATGTAGACTAAGTTATGGTCGATTATATAGAACACTCATACCGCCAGTCTCGCGAAAACGCCATACTTGATATCATAAAATATACTAGACGTATGTTAATAAAAGATATATGGAAAATTTGTGCTGAATTTGTGACAACTATTCACAAAATAATCAATTCATTATCATGGTTAATTTGGATTTTATAAGAAAATATTCCTTATTAAATATTCCTTAAATATTCCTAAAATATTCCTTTGAAGATGTAAAAAAATTATAACTATTAAAGTATAACGCTTACGGAAATAGAAGATGTTTTAAATTTTAAGAACAAACTTTTCACAATTTTGGATGCAGCCTCCACTCGTATACGAGGTCTGGTTAATCAAATAAATGCCAAAATATGGAACACTCACACGAGCATTGAAAAAGAAACAAAATGTTTAATTGCTCTTGATCTATCACGTTTTGTGTCAAGATTTATGTGTCACAAATTTACTCTGAATACTAATTATCATATACAATAATAAAATTTCAATATTATTCAGTTAAAGTTAGTGATTTCAGGAACACTCACACCACACACCGTGTGGTGTGAGTGTTCCTAAAAAACCCTTATAAAATCCAAATTAACCATGATAATGAATTGATTATTTTGTGAATAGTTGTCACAAATTCAGCACAAATTTTCCATATATCTTTTATTAACATACGTCTAGTATATTTTATGATATCAAGTATGGCGTTTTCGCGAGACTGGCGGTATGAGTGTTCTATATAATCGACCATAACTTAGTCTACATAGGTTTCACAAATTTTTCGATTTCACCATCAAGTTTGCACAATTATTTCTTAAAATCTTAGTATGGTCAAATCAATTTCTAGGATAGGAACACTCACACCACACGCTCATTGTAATAATACCTATCAGAAAAAAGGCACAATATACATATAATCCAACTTTGAAATATCTTTCTACATCTCATCTCGTGTGTCTAAGACCCCTCAACAGGAAGGCAATCTAACCTTTTGGCGAAATTTACGTGTCGTGCGTCGTCGGCGTCGTGTCGTGTAGTAGGTCAAGGTGTGTGTCGACTAATACAGTAGTTATGTGTCGACTAGTACAGGAGTTATGTGTCGACTAGTACAGGAGTTATGTGTCGACTAGTACAGGAGTTGTGTCGACTAGTACAGGAGTTATGTGTCGAGTAGTACAGTAGTGTGTATGAACAGCCCTACTGCAGGTGGTTGTGCAACGATGGCTAGGAACAGCGTCGAGCAGCAGATCGAGTTATGCGTCGACTAGTACAGAAGGTAGTTATGTGTCGATGTACAACACTAGTACAGTGGTTGTGTGTCGACTATTAATGTGCAGTCACCTTGGTGTGTATGAGCAGCCGGCGCGTGGTGGTGCAGCGCTGGCCGGCGGTGCCCGCGCACGCGAACAGCGCGGCGTTGAGCAGCAGGTCGAGGTTGGCGTCCGCGTGCACGATGATGGCGTTGTTGCCGCCCAGCTCCAGCAGGTGGCGCCCGAACCGGCGCTGGACTTCTACTCCCACCTTTCAATTTGAAAAAAAAAACTAATTTGGTATATTTCACACAAAGAAATGTAGAATTAGTTTGGGTTTGGTTTTTGGATCTCGCTAAAATATAATGATTTAATAAAATCATAAAACATAGATCACTAGAGTAGGGGCTACATCTCTATCAACCCCTCTATCTAGCATGACTAACGAAACGCGATGTGATAAAGCAATTTATCTCGTTTAACTGTCAAAACACAATGGATTTTGGTAGTTAACGCCCTTAGTACACCGACCATTGCAAAAGCGAACCATCTGCGAAAAATTACTAGTATATATTGCGAATAATTGACATGCATCGGTCGACTATTTTGCAGACACTCACGTAACTGAACCGAAAAAGGACGCTAATATGTCATATCTCTCGCTATTAGTAGAATAATAGATTTTTCGTCGTTTCGCTGCCGCACGCGAACACGTTGGTGTACTAAGGGCGTTAGTGTCGATAAAACGTTATATCACGCTAAATATATCCTGTAACGTTTTGGTGCTCATGCTAGAGGGGAACAATAAGTGTAAAAACAATGTGAAGAGAATGCACGTATTTACCTGTTGTCCAACGGCTGTACTGCCAGTGAAGGACACCAGCTTGACGCGGTGGTCCTTGGCTATTTGTTGGCCGATGTCCTTCCCTCCGACGCACAGCGAAGCGATCGCGCCAGGGAGGTTGTTACTCTTCAGCACTCCCTCCACGATCTTCGTCACGGCCACAGCGGTCAACGGAGTCGTGTCTGAGGGCTTCCATACGCTCACGTCTCCACAGACCTATAATTGGGTCAAAGGTGTGTTGTCGTGACCATGGGTTAGGATAAATTACCCTTCGTCACACTGGTGTGACTACGAGTAATAAAATTCCCCGTAGTCACACTGGTGTGGTAAGTTGGTGTGACCACGGGTCCGTCGGGATGGATAAAATCATAAGTTAGCTGATAATCGTCAGTATTTTAGAAGCCATATTAATTTCACTAGATAAAAGTTTTTTCATGTGTAAAAATAGCATTATATAGTATCTCGATATTTGCTTATAATTAGTTAAAATAAGAATATAATACCGATAAAACTATTAGATGATAAAAAGTCAGTAAGTTTATTATCGGAAAGATTAGTTAGCACCCTATTAATATAAGTGACCGACTATATTCACATTGAAGTCGGTGGGTGAACGTACTTTGTTTGTTACTAATTAATTTTGATAAAATGCATTAAATAATTTACTGTTGATTGTCGTTAAGAGCATTGTCAACCACGTGGTCTCCATACAAACGGCGATAACGTTTCCCACCCTCTAAACCTTAACCTACAGCAATGAATTTTTGGTATGTTTTTGAAATGCCTAAAAACTAGGGCTGTACGTTTTGATTTTTAAAATATTCATTGTAGATTTGAAAATATTGGCACTTCTGTGTTTTGTATGAAATCACTAAAATGCAAATATTTCGAAATCTATTATAGATATTTAAATAATCAAAACGTACAGCCCTAGTATTTAGGCATTTCAAAAAAATACCAAAAATTAATTACTGTAGGTTAAGGTTTAGAGGGTGGGAAACGTTATCGCCGTTTGTATGGAGACCACGTGGTTGACAATCCTCTTAACCAAACATTTTAAACTTAAGGATAATATTACTTTAGTTTATCGACCTATAATTAGCAGTTTTTCAGTTAGGCATTGTCAGTTTAATTATTTTCATCATCAAGAGATGGCGCTCGCGTAACTTTTTGTAAATATTTACTTTTTAAAGTAGCAGCCAAAAGTATCCTGTATTTTTACAACATGTCTAAATAAATACTTATACCATCAATACAATACACATACCATCGCGATAGCGCTGTTCCACCCGAACACAGCAACGGGGAAGTTGAACGCCGTGATAATTCCAATCAGCCCCAGAGGGTTCCACTTCTCGATGAGCACGTGTCCGGGCCGCTCGGACGGGAAGATGGTGCCCGGCAGCGTACGGGACAGCCCCACGGCGAGGTCGCACACGTGGATGTACTCCACCACCTCGCCGATAGCTTCGGGGAGAATCTTTCCTGGAAACAACTTTCGATTAAGCTCTGCAATTTTATAGCTAAACTTGAATCGTTTTTTTTAGTGATGTTGCGATGGTCCTTCGAGCCGGATTCCAATAATATGCAAGATAAAAATATAGGTTAGTACAGATACCGGCACATAACTTGGCAAGACAAAGATGAGAAAATATGCGCAGCAGCTACAAACACTAGGTTCGGCGCTTCGTTCTTGCCAAGTTATATATGCCGGTACGGTATCTGTACCTGTATGATTAAATTACTTAAATAACGTCCATACAGTCATCTTAATTATGTAGTTAGTCACTTTCCTTTGTGAAGAGATGATTAAAACTTACCCATCTCCAATGAGACGAGCTGTCCCAACGGCTGCAGCTTCTCCCGCAGCGCGTCGCCGATCTGGCGCACGACCTCGCCGCGAGCCGGCGCGGGCATCTCGCCCCACAGGTGCCACGCCTCCTGCGCCGCCGCCACGCTCCTCTCGTAGTCACCACAACTGGCAGCTTGAACTTCAGCTATCACCTTGCCGCTGGCGGGGCTCACCGATTGAATAATCTGTATATAATTTAATAATTCTGTACAATCTTAAGTCTATTCTGATGACTGTCGCACACCGCTACATTCGGTATTTTGAAGCAGATTATCGACATTAAGTTTTTTATTCCGAGAAAACACTAGGTTAATGACTGGTCTGCTTACTGCTACCTAAAATATACCATCTATCGTCGCACCAACTATTCCGTTCATCAGGCGCGGTCCCAAGTGGGGGATCACTCGGATCACAGGGTACATGACCCCCCAAAATCGTACGTACGTCAAATTGAAAAATATTCTTAAAAAATATAAAATAAAAGAAATCAATTGTATTATTATTAGTGACCCTCTCCAAAATTTCAGGCTGCGACCGCGAGCGTCTGCCGTTCATTTCATATGTACACAACATATTGAATAAAATTACTAAGTGTATTTAAATAATCTTCTAAATCACTTACCTCACCGTTGGCTTCCCACTTTCCATTAAAAACACCGATATTTTTTTCTTGTAGTCCCAATTCTTTGAGAAAAGAGTATTTGGGATCTTGAATCAGAAAAGATGATGCACTTCGGGCCATGACGAGAACTCTTGTTCGCTGCAGAGACAACAGATTCCGACACAGTATGCGATTCATGTGTATTATTTCACTTACAATCGTCAGTAAAACACGTACTTACGATTGGAGCTATCCTGCCAAGTAAACAGTTTTTATCTTGTTTGTGACAATTAAAGCCGTGGTGGCGCGGCCTTATCTGGCCGATAAGCGTCGGTTGGGTTGCTGGGTCAGGATCATTATTTGTTCAATTGTTTCATTTGTATTAATTATATCTATTGTATAATCGTTACCTACCTACTTTTCTTATCATAATATCGACTATCGTAGCATATTTTTTTGAAGCGGATGGTATGGACGTGGACCCTATTATACCTACTTTCATGTTCTGTCTACGGAATTAAACTCTGTAATGTTGCGGAAAGTCAGTATTTAACAGAAATCAAGTAAAAATTATTACGAAAGAAAAAAATCGTTACAAAATTATACATTTTTGACTTGTGTCTGATGATGGATGGACTGCGAAAAAAAAATAACAATCGAAAATTACATCTCAAGTAAGGAAAATGTAACACTCAAAACTCCATAATGGTCTTTGGTGTAAACGACTCTTGATCCGTTGGGTTACTTTAGCGATCTGGTCATCCTACAATCTCTTTGAATGGCCATCATCAGGTCACACCCTCTTAATCCCTGACAGAGAACAAAGGCTTCAGAGTTATCTCGTTTGTATGAAAATAGCCTTTGTGGCCTGTGTTACTACCAATCTTACTACCAGTAGTAATAACGGTAATTTAATTGCCTTAGTTACTACTGCAGTTGAAAGTTGTAAGACGGGAAATATTACATTGCTATGATTCCAGTTTTCTGCTCGCAAGTGTATTATTTTCAATTCAGCTTAAATACAAAATTTGAAGATGATAGCTTTGAAACTGAGGGACTTTCATACACACTAATACCAATTTTTTTTAAAGACACTATTTTGTAAATTTTTTTCTTTATTAAATCAAAACTTAGCTAAAGTAATTAAGCAAAGTAGTTACGTAATTCAATTAGCTAATGTTATTTTTAATAAACAAGAAAAAGAACTGCTGACATGGAAACTGTAAAGTCAAGAATAAAATAAAATGCATCATAATAAATTAAAAAAATTCTATTACAACTAAAGTTCTATTATTAAATAATTCACTAACACAAACTTGTTTACGTTACGTTACATTATTGAACAAAACTGTCGCTCAGTTTCTTCATTTTTACCTTCTCTAATTTCTTTAGCTTTAATAGCCAGATAGGTATTTTCATCTCTTTGACTCATCCACTCCGGCAGTGGTTTGGCCCAATCACTTGGTGGGGATTCCCGTTTCTTCCATATGTCATTTCTATAGTGTGCTTTTAGCCTTTCTACTCGTCTTGACTTTTCACTATTTATTACTGCTTCCTGAAATGTGATGATATTATGTGTTGTATTGTACATAATTTAAAAATCCATATTCTTAAAAAACTATTGCTTTATGAATGTTGAATGGACTAAATTTAATTATGGATGGATAGATAAGGTATATACCAAGTTAGCTTTTAATAGTTAGGTAGGTATATATGCCTACACATATTGTGATTGTGAGCTGTAAGAGAAATTAGAGGGGAATACTGCACATGCACCACGTCCCCCACCAATGAGACCTAAAAATGACTTCTGTGCATTAAATGTAACCGCTCAAGATCCGTGCCGAGGTCTGTACTAATTTTGGGTAAGAGCATTTGTTTGACTTTACGTGGGAATAAAGTTACATATTTTTATTCAGACTGGCCAATTTTCGAAAATTGTATGATGAGATTAATTTAACCTTGTACACGACAGCACGTCTGGTCGGAGAGTCAGGTTCGAGGTTCTGGTTATACAGTTAAACTGCAAAAACAGTTTTATTATGTAGGGCATAAAGGCGGTCTCAAGGTCAACATGTATAGTTTAAGATGCCGTAGTATGTACAACAGAAGTGACGAACTTCATAGTGCTTGTGGTACAAAAGGATGTATTTAATTCTATAAAATTATTCTTGAGTGAGAAAATTCTCTTGCCTATTAGATGGCATTTAACTTACAGCTGCTTTAACATCCTTATCTTCAGTCCACTTGCAACAATTGTCGTAATCTTTTTTCCACTGATTACAGTCTATTGTATGGCCATATATAAAATACTGATGAAATCTTCCTTTAGCACTGGTGCACTCGTCATATTCGTCTTCGTAGGTATCACAATCTCTTATCTGGTAAACCAAAAAGTTCAGAAAAGTTAGAGGATAAGTAAAAAGTCTAATGTACTTTAATGAAGAGAATCAATTTATAGAATATTGATTTCAATTTTTATATAATCTGAATACTAGTCACCAGCCATTTGTCTTCCAAAATGCCATTTGGGTCTGCATCTTTTGGAGTTTCTGATTGGTTAGATTTTTCTTCGTTTTGTGACATAATTATTAAAAGTCATTAATTTAGTTATGTTTTATATAAATATCAGTCAAACAAAAAAAATACAATAACTAAATAACCTCAAATCAAAACATCAAAAGTTAACATGTTTCTGACGTTTGTTTTTTTAATTTAAAAAGGTTGCGTTCCGAACCTACGGTCCGAGTGCAACCAAAAGCTCTAACGGCGCCGTTCCAAATATTAGTAGTTTGCTTGACGGTGGAACTTTATGGCGATACGGTTTTTTACAAAAGTTGGATCATTAACAGAATGGGTCTACCGGCTAAAAACAATGAAGTTAATGTTAACTGTAAGTATGTGATACATTGCTACTTCGTTTTGACACAAATAAAAACTTACCAAAGAAAAGAAGCAATGTATCATATCTATCTGTCAAATTACAGTTAACATTAACTTCATTATTTTTAGCCGGTAGACCCGCTGGAACAAGGGCAGACCTAATGTGAAGCTTTCACGTTTTAAATTAGCGCGATCGGCCTCCAGGACTATTATTGTATTCTTTGCTCCAGCCCCCGTACCGCCTAACTCAATCGCTTTGACTCTGGCTTTGGTTTATGACGTCAGTGCACAGTCCGTCCTTGTCATCGTGTTATGATATGACAAGGACGGACAGAGCATTGCTATCGCTCTGGCTAAAGCTTTGAGTTAGGCGGTAGGGCCCCCGGGGCTTTTCACTTAGTATTGACTCACTACAAGGGAGCGCGGCCTAAGATTTGAGTTGCGGAATGATTTGCTAGATGGCGCTCATTTTTCGTTTGTCAAACAGTCGATAGATGTCGCTATCCTGTGCTGAATCGCGGTATCGTGTGGCTTTCACAGTGTTATATAGTCAAAGCTGATTAGCAATAAATTAAATTATTTTAAATTTATTTCATGACATAGCGGTTCCTCCCAAAAAAATTACAAGTCAAGATTTATAGAAACCTACTAGTACCAGTATAACACACAATACAAACAAATTTAAAAATCTTAATGCTAAATATAATATTTACAAATAATACACTTCCTCCAGAGCATCCCCACGAGGCATGGTGCCCAGAAGGCTGGCAACATTTCCCCTTTGAATGGCGAGGCTTAACCTCTGGGCGAAAAAGTTGCCAGCCCTGCGGTCCCCGGTGGCCTCGCAGAGACGTCTGGAGAGTTCCTTTAAAAAGGATTTGGCCTCTGGACCCCAGGGGCCCATTGTTTCGAATCCAATGGGCGTGAAAATGTAGTTGCCCCCGAGGTCCCGATACTTGACGCTTTTTCGTGTTTCGGCGTTTGCGGCAGCCGAACCCGCACAACTGACAGTTGCCTGCAGATGGGATGGGGCCAATGTGTCAACACAGGTCGCGTCCCACACCAGGCATCTACCTTGTCTCCATGGAATTAAAGTCAACCCGTCGGGTCTTTTGCCATCAGAACGAATTAGCCCGTTTGGCTCCAAAGTTGCCGGAGTATTTACTGTGGCAAGAGCCCGACGGATCGCCTCGTTGAGGGAAGCGTGGCGCGGTATGCGGCCAGCGCTCATTTGACAGGACAGGCCGTGGTGCCCCAGCTCGGTGACAGTTTCCCCACATCTGCAGGTATGGGTCTGGGTGGTATTGACGCCTAAACGCAAATTGACCGACATGGTCAGCGAACAGTTGTCCAGTAAGGTGCCGATGTTGGGTGATGGTAGAGCGTTTAACCAAAAACCGGATTCTGGTTCGAAAACTGCACGCAAACGAGCGCGGTCGGCCAAATCTGTGCTGGTATTTAGGAGATCCTGCTGGACAGTCTTGCAGAGGGGTTCATCCCATTGTCTTTGGGAGGCAGGAACAATGGGTAATTCCTCGAGGCAAGCAGAGGACCATTCGTTTCTCGCTTCTGATAGGCCTGCCACCTCTACTGAGCCTGACGATGGGCTGATGATCCTGTTAAATAGGTCTGAGCTACCAAATGAGGACGATAAGAATGCCGGGAGTGACACTGCAACCACACTACGTATCCCTATGCCACCAAAACGGATCGGCAGCGAAGCCTGGGCCCATGCTCTATCCGTAAGGTGAGAATTTAGCACTTTCGAAAGCGTTTCTTTGATATGCCCATCTACTGTATTGAGTAGGTTCTTGTATTTCCAGAGATGGGAGCATCGCAACACGTATGTGAATTTCGGCAAGAAGAGGCAGAATTTTATTAAGGTAAGGGCCATGTGGGAATTTATTTCCAAAAGACGATCGGATAATTGACGGAAACCTTCAATTTGTGTCTGTAGGAATGGTGGGATGGATTCGTCTAACAAAGGTGCGCCCAATATCGTAAACTTTTTGTCACATTTCGTTAGATGGCGTTGATCATTGGGTCTGACTGATAACTCTATCTCTAGTATAATAATGTACTCTATGGCGTAGGTTTGGAACGCAACCCTGTGTTTTGATGGTTTTGTTGATGCACGTAGTGACTTGCTCAGTCAGTGGATCAGAGGTGGTTAATATAACGTCTAGCGCAATATTCTAGCGCGCTATCTATGCATAGCGCACATCGCGCGTTATGTAATAGTCGTTATGACGCTAGAAATATAACGAGTAGCAACTAGCAGCGGGGCGTTGGCCGGCAGCGGGCGAGAGGCCGCGTTGGGCGCGCGCGGGCGCGGCGGGCGGGCAGTCGTCGCGTAAGCGCTATTGGTATCGGGCGCGTTATGAACGTTATTCTCGCAGCCAGTCGCAGCACGCTAGTCACTAGGTACTTATCGCGCGCGAACTTATTTGTCATAGTGACTTTGTGTATCTAACACGTTATTGACGTTATTGTTAAATAAATTAGGACTTTTGGGACACATAACTGTTAACTGGGTATAATATCGCGCGCGACCTTATATTGTGATAGTTCGATTAGGACTGTTATGACACAACTAAGTCAATTACTTAGTTATTATGTAAAAGCTATTTAGCTAAGCAAAGTTAGTGAACGAGAGATATGGAAAAAACAACCTAATTTCAAACGTCAATAAGGTCGAAAACCGCTTGCACTTGTTTTTTTTAACTAGAAAACACTGTCTAGTGATCCTTAGTTAAAAAATTAGTGCAAGCGATTTTCGACCTTATTGACATTTGTCAAAATAACGGTTTTTATTGAATCTCTAAGTTAGTAAACGAGAATACGGCAAAAAAACAACCGAATTTCAAATGTCAATAAGGTCGAAAATCGCTTGCACCGGTTTTTCTTAACTACAGATCACTAGACAAACTTTTCCTACCTTCACTTGTTTTTCCGACATACGTTTGTTCTTGCGAAATCGTATAATTCAATAAAAGCCCGAAAAGTGTGCAAGAAAGTTCATTAGTTTACTGCTTTATTTTATTTAAGACTAAAATGCGACGTAATAATAAATAACATTTTTGTATAGCGCGCGATCTGTCTAACGAACGACGTGTGACGTAACGTGTTACGAGATCCAACGTGCTGCATCTAACGCGCCAGCCAGCCGCCCGCACGCTTCATGATAAATAGCGCGTTACAACATAGCGTATTTATAGCGCGCTAGAAATCAATAGCATATAGTCTGTAGCGTGCTGTTGCTTTATAGGCGTTTTGAACAACTCTACAGTGGATTGCACTTTGAACCTGGGGGTCAAGTCTGCTAATGTTAACGTCAAAATTGTGTTCCAATGGTGTTTGAATGGTAATGCTTTTTAACACAGTTCTTGTTTCTTAAACCCAAAATCGAGACACAATGCGTTTCCGTTATGGGTTTAAGAAACACAGTGTGTTTTGGTTTTGGGTTTAAGAAACAAGAACTGTGTCAAAAAGCATTACCATTCAAACACCATTGGAACACGATTTTGACGTTAACATTAGCAGACTTGACCCCCTGCTTTGAAACTTTGAACCACTTTTGTTGTTGAACTTATCATAAGACATAACGTAGGATTACTTGCTCAGTGGAACATACTTGAAAAAACGTTGAATAGAGTGTAATTAATTAATGTCATCGTGGTCCTATTTATCAGCTGACAACAAAATCTTATCGGAACAATTAATTATTATCGTGCGTCAAGCCGTCAAGCAAGCAAAAGCGACCGACAATTGTTACCTATATTTTTGGCGTAAATATCTGTGAAGCTGTGAATAGAAGAAAATGTCACTAAACAAATTAGTTGGTGGTGATTGCGGTGGTAATAATTCCCTAGTTCAGCTTTCTAATATTGTGAGCCGCGATGTTTCCATTTCAAACCCAATAACTCAAGCAGACAGATTTGTACACGAGTTCATGGCTACTAACTCTCAAGGGCCTTCAACATTCAACATGAATGTACTTCTCAATAATATACCAACATTGGAAAATGTACAAAAAAAATCTGAGCCACAAATGGTTAACAGCGGCCATGTCCAAAATTTCAACCAACAAGCAAAATATATGCCTTGGTCACCTGGACCATCTGTATCACTTATGTCACAACCTATGACGAGGCCCTTTTTCATGCCACAGCCACCACCTTTGATGCATTCCCAAGGACCGTCAAATGTCCAAATTCAATACCTTGATGAAAGTGACATGGAAATTGCTGATGTAAAAGCTAAAGCTCAGGAATATGTGAACACTGTCAAAAATGATGATGAACTTGCATACAACGAATTTATGTCTTTCATGAAAAAAATAAGTGCTGGTGAACTAAACTTCACAGAGACAGGTCAAGGGGAGCAGAAAACTAAAGACGAAATTTTAGATGAAATGACTGAAAAATACAAAGACGAGTGGGCTAAGCTAAGTGATGTTAATGATTACTGGTCTTCTGAGGAAGCAAATGGTATAGCTCAAGAGTATACATTCACAGAGGGTAATGTGATGCTTGAAAATAAGAGTGCTCTTGAAATAGGCAAAGAGAAACTTAAAATGGGTGATATTCCTGGAGCAGTTTTGTGTTTTGAAGCAGCAGTCCAGCAAGTACCGGATTCAGCTGAAGCATGGTTCCTTTTAGGAACAACACAAGCCGAAAATGAGCAGGACCCTCCAGCTATCACAGCATTAAAGAAATCTTTAGAAATAGATCCCAGACAACTCGAGGCATACATAACATTAGCAGCTGCATACACTAATGAAAATATGCCTAAGTTTGCATTCACATCTTTATTAGATTGGCTAAAGGCTAGTCCAAAGTACAGTGACCTATTTCCTCAAGATATAGATCCAAAAAGGTTAGACTTGAAAGGTTTGGAAAATCACGCAAAATCACTGTATTTAAAGGCTGCACAACTTAACCCAACTCAAATTGATCCAGATGTACAAAATGCACTTGGAGTTTTGTTCAATATTAATCAAGAGTATGATAAAGCTGTAGATTGTTTCAAAACTGCCTTGACTGTTGCTGATGATGACCCAAGACTGTGGAATAGACTAGGTGCCACTTTGGCTAATAGTGACAAATCAGAAGAAGCAGTTGAAGCATATCATCGTGCATTACATTTGGAACCTGGCTTCATAAGGGCTCGGTACAATGTTGGAATTACTTGTATGAATCTAGGAGCTCATAGAGAAGCAGCAGAACATTTCTTGGTAGCTCTAAATCAACAGTTTAAGGCTAAAAGTTTGCATCCAGACGCAGCATCAGTTGATACCAGCTCCTCCACCATATGGACCACATTAAGAATGGTTTGTTCATTTATGGGAGAACATGATGTTGCTAAATTAGTTGATGAAAGGCATCTAACTGAACTGAATAAATTCTTTGGAATTGAGTAAATGGTAAAGAACAAGATTATACTGGTAATTTTGTTGCATTTGATAAATATTTATTTACTAAGAGGACATAGGTATAACAGTTAAATAATTTTATAACAGATAAAAGGATTTGTGGATTACCTAATCATCAGATCTGAGGTGTATAAAGATAAACTATTGTATAAGTCATATAATATTGAATTAATTTTAATAAAAGAACAGCTTGGTTGGATAAAAGTATACTTATTGTATTATTATAAATATTTGTTTTAATTAATCAACTACATGTAAGTAACTGCAGGTAACATCTGTCAAAGGGCAACCTTTTGGGTGATTTTTAAAAAACCAGCATGGTTTCAACTGCACTTTTGTTTTACTTCTATTACTTTTACTAATATTTTTGTGAACCTCGTCAATAGTTCTAGGTCTTCTCAATTGGACTTTTCCATTTTGTACTCTAAAAATATGATGATTATTTTTCAAAAGAGTTTGGAGCCCGCCACATTCAGCTTTCATAGCTTTCAAGTTATCTTCTGGTAACAGAGCTATAAGCTCATTAATATTTACTTCTTTACCAGCTGACCATTTTGTTTCTAACTCACATTCTCTGAGCAAATATTTTGATACACAATTGATTACATTATCTATCACTGTATGGTCAATTTGAGTACAATTGCGTACTCTTTCCACAGGATTTCTTGGTTGAAAATCTGTGATCCAAGATATGGGATTACCTTGAATGTTTGCAGAATCCTTGGCAATAAAATTTTGAATTTGGAGACACATATCAAGATGCTTTTCTTCTGAATAGATTTTCTTTTGTCCCACAAGACAAATTCTCTTAGTACTGGGTATTTTAAGCCGATCTATACTTGTTTCAAATCCACAGGTAGTACAGATTGTTTTAACATAGTCAATATACTCCATGTACTGACTTCTAGATGAATCTTTTCTTTGATATTTTGTGCCATCAAAGTTGTATGCACAGCATGGAAGGAGAAAAAAGTTACATTTATATGAACTTTTAGTAGCAATGACAGGAATCCATGGAGTAAGTTCATCAGAGTGGTTGCCAATCAACCAATCTGCATGAGGAAACAAGTTACTATCTGAAGGAACTATGGTCTTTACCTGAAAATTAAAAAAAATAGCATTAAAATAATGATGGCCAATTAGGCTACATCCAAACATTATTACAGCTGGTGGGTACCTTACTTCTAAATATATATCTTTTGGGTACATATCCCATATCTGTCTTTTTCTCACATCTATGCCAATGCCATTATGGCCTTCCTTAGTCAGAATATATACCAGTAAGCCATTGCCACAACCAAGATCCACAAAAGTCTTCTTTTTGGGTACTTCTTGGTCATCTTCCCAAAGCAGTAGCAGATATGTTGCTATTGCTACATCTTCATATACATATTTAGAAGGGTCAGTCCCTTCCGACCAATTCTGCAATTAACATTTTGTGTTTCTGAGATTTTCTAACAGAAATTAGGATTAAGTCTTCAATAAAATAATTAAATTATTACTTACCTCCACCATTTCTTTGCCATATTTTAATTTAAGTTCGTTGTATTTATTGTAATATTTATCTGTTGATATTAATTGTAAAGATGCTTTACAAAGTGGTTCTTTCTGTTTGCCATCGTCTCTACCCCATTTTACGAATTGTGGTAAAACAGTGTCAGTAAGCCATTTGTATGACTTTGAGCTGGCATCTAAATCTGTAATAATAAATCTGTAAATAACTGTCATTCATGGGATTAATACAATTTAGGATCTATAAAAATGAACTAACCTGTCTCAGTTTTCAAAGTAACCCTATGATTTCCTAGAACTAACGAATATGTAAAGTTAGGACATAATTTGTGCACATGTGTAGCTTCGGAATTTTCAGGAGATATGTTGTAAAATGTAGCAATAATATTTTGTGTATCTAAACAAACCAGCTGATAAGCTTTCTCATTTGTGAACTTCTTTGGAAGTAATTCAAGAAGAATTATTTCAATGTAGGCATTGCATTCAGACTCTGATTCCACTAATGACAGTTCAAAACATTCCAACAGGTTTCTTAGGTAGCCCTCTTTATCTTCTTCAGTTAATATTTTGGTAATAGTTTTCAATGGAGCGATCCAATTGGAACTCTTCGGTTTACAAACATGACGACATAAAATGCTACTGCTCCATAATCTCTTGTTGATAACATTGAACTTTGTTAATAATATATTTACCGATTGCCAGAAATTATGAGAAGACATAGACGAGCGAATACTTTTAAAATTATCCATTTTTTAACTTTTAGATTTTTATCACGTATTTTTGGAAATAATGCGATCTGTAACATTACAAAGCAAAAGCAAGCAAACAGAAAAAAAACAGAAACACGTGGTGATGTTGACGTTCGTGATGATGACATTGGGTGCATTCCAGTAGAATAATCGCTGAGTCACCGATCGCTATTACATTTTATTGTTTTTTCGAAATTGTTGGAATATGTCCTATTTTTACAATCTCCGCCATTTCGAAAAATTTCAAAAATGTGGCCCGACTGAATAATTATCAAACAAGCCCCCCTAGCCAAAGTAACATTTTCAAATCTTCGTTATCGCTTCGCTTCGAAACATGTATGAATTTGACGTTTTAAAATTCGATTGTTAAAGAAACCTTATGTCAATCCCATACATGTTTCGAAAGCGAAGCGATAACGAAGATTTGCCAATGTTACTTTGGCTAGGCCCTCTGCTCACAAAACTTCACGAGAATCAGTTGAGAAATGCGACCTCTAAAAAAGAACAACGGACAGCCGCCGAAAGGACATACGAATGAATTTGTGTCCAAGCTGAAGCAGAGACGCCTTCGCTCGCATTTCGTGCTCGCTCGGTCGATTAATAGTAATTAATCGTAAAATATTAGTAACTACAATAATGAAGGCATTTCACAATGGTAAATTACCGTAGTTTTGCATTATTTTATGAAATAGGCCCCTGATTATAGATAGGCCCATGGTTCGCCTCATGACGGTTAAAATATATTCTGTGGTAACCGATGACTTAGCGATTGGTCTGCTGGTTTGTACCCATTGACAGTCAAACTGTCACTGTCAATGTCATTGTCAAGCAAAGCAAGATTAGCAAGACAAGACAAAAAGATTCGTAGACGACGAATAAATTGGATTTTTTTTAATTACATTTACAATACTGAACAAACGAACTGAAATCAAAACATATTAAAAGTTGCTCTATTAGTATTTCATTCATTATCCATATTGGCAAATGATTCATCAATTTTAATGTATGTAGGTAATGTCATACACTGAGCTAGAACATGGATATCAAGGGCTGCGGCAAGCTTCTCGACAACCACAATTTTATGTTGGAGAAGACGGCAGTCTTGTCCCAATAAGGTCAACGGTGGGTGAGAGTAATTACACTTATAATTAACCAGGCTCTTGCTTGTGGTTCTGACTGACACCCAACATTAGTCCTTTGTCTATACAGCTATACTGTTTGCAATTTGCAACAGATAGAACTATAGCACTGTGTAACACACTTGTGTTCACGCATAACTCAAGGCTGCTTGTTCATAATTTGCTTCTGTAGACAAATATTAGCTCTGTATGTGTGGTTAGCATGGTTTAAATGCTAGGATATGATACAAACAATTGGTAGTTTAACTTCACTATCAAGTATATTCTGTTCCACCACAAAATACTTGTACTGTTGAGTATAGTCACATCAAAGAACTAAAATATGACAGAGCTCTCTTCTGACAATGACAAGTGAGGTAAAAATATGATATATAAGCTAATTATGTCAAGTTTATCTTGGTTATCATGTGTGTAGCGACGTAAGCCAATCATTTGCAAGGTTACTTCCATTAGTTATCAGTGGTTTTTCTTTATTGTGACATAGACTATAATATAAGAAATTGTTGTGATGTGTTGACATGGAGTGGCAGTGGTTAAAAGATTGGTGGCGCCTCAAAAGATGGAGGAACAAGAAGAAGAGAGAGGATAATGTTGATGAGTTTTGTTATTGTGATGACTGTTTACCTGATGTAAGGATTTACGTATACCAATTGAATTAGAGATGCGCCGAATATGGGTTCAACCGAATATGAATATTCAAACATTAGGTTCAAAATATACCAAACTGAATATTCAGCTGAATTATTGTTTGAAGTATTAGTTTTATAATTATTTTTTTTTATTAGTTTTAATGAATCTTTAATTAATAAGATTAGATAAGAAATAATATATGAAAGTATGATTGTGTTGATTTTAATTTTTTTATTTTATGAATGATTGATGGATACACAAGGAAGTGTCTGTTTCAATTACAAATACAAGTAGGCTCTGAATTAAACCCTTTTTTACACATGTAAATCTTAAAATAGTATGTGTTTCGTAATTGCCAAATAATTATTTAAAATTACTGAATATTCGGCCAAATAGGTATAAACTTTAAAAAAGACGTTGAATATACCTAATACCAATATACGGTCGAAAATTCGGCACTTCTCTAATTTGAATATACCTTAAAAAAAATACATTTCTTATTGACTTTTAGTTTTAATAAATTAATGCTTATTAAAGTAAGGGTTAAATTATGAAATTGCCGATTTTTTTCTCACACATAGAGATTCTCATATTTTCTATGACGAAAAAGATGCTTCAGTTACTTGTTATTATTTCGAATAATGATCATAACGGCCCACTATTAGTAATAAAAATATTTCTGATTTTCTTTCCTGAACATTAAGGGTGCATCGCGCGTCCACTAGCACCGCCAATCAAGAAAAAATCATTATAACGAAATAATGAGGATCAGTAACAGGTTTAAATCCTATACTTTTATTGGTATAATATAAAAACATAACGTAGTACGACATAAGGATCGCGTACGTCTCGATGACGTCATAAGGACTCTCCAAAATAACTCCGTGTTATTGTGTACACATGTTTAAATGTGATGCTGTCTCTGTCAAACAATATTGTCAAAAAAGTGACAACATCACATTTAAACATTTGTGTTTAGTTAAACAGTGTTTAAAAATCATTTGTAATAACACGGACAGTGTTTTAGCACGTTTTAGCTCATATAACTTCTCAGGTTTAAGAGATATCGTAAAAATTTCTTCACAGTTAATCATTTGGTGGCATAAGTTTTCTGATAAGCCACTTAACAAAAATCGTAACTGATCCTCATTATGTTAAATGAAATTCTGAAAAATATAAAAACTGACATTAGTTTTAAACTATTTTTGTATGCGTTTGTTCCTGGTTAAAATGTGTCTGTGTAGCTAAAACCTGCCTATAGTGGCAACTTTTGGCGTTAATCCAGGTTTTAGCACAAACACATTTAAAATAAGAAATTAATGCATACAAAATTAGTTGATACCTAATTTTTATATTTTTCAGAATTTTATTTAACATAGTTATTTCGTTGTAATGATTTTTTCTTGATTGGCGGCGCTAGTGGACGCGCGATGGACCCTTAAAAAAAGTATCTTAAAAGTTATTCCTTTTTACATTACCAGAAATGACCACTTAATACTTTGTAAGCCGATCACAAAATTCACTCTTTCAATATTACTTATTACTAATAAATTAACCAAATCAAAATAATTTAAACAAAGGATTTGAATGAAGAGTAACTTTATTGTAATTCACCTAAGGTAAATAAAAATAATAATGATAGTGAAAAATAATTAAAATGAGAATGAAAATATATTCATGGATTTTACTGATAAGTAATTTGTAATAAATGACTAAGTTATGATAGCTGATTTACTGTTTTATTAAAAATTCAAACATTTAACAATCGTCATTAGTAAAACCTAGCATGTGCCAAACCCTAATGGTAAAAGCCCGAAAAATGGTCTCTCTTTTATAAAATCCTTACATTTACCAACTCATGTTGGTAAATTTTAAGATTTTCCAGTAAAACCTAAGATTTACCAATATACGGGCTTTTACAATAACATAATCAAATCATTGTTTTCAGGGCGAATTGGATCTGTGCGAGTCCCTGGACCCGCAGTGCGATGGCGGGGGCAAGAAAGTGGTGGTCGGCGTTTGCGCCATGGCCAAAAAGTCGCAATCGAAGCCCATGAAGGAGATCCTCACGCGGCTTGACGAGTTCGAGTACATCAAGATGCTGGTCTTCCCTGAGGAGGTTATCCTTAAGGTTCTCCCAAATATCTAACCTTTATAGTGGAACAAAATATGTGCTGCCAGCTTTCCTACGTCATATCCTATCATCGAAATGTGATCGTACCTTTACTTTGTGATGTATTCATGATTTAAGTAATTTGTTTCAATACACTTTGCTTTGCTTCTCTAAATTTTTTTTTACTTACTGACTTTGTATATTGTTGATCACCTTTTGTTTTAACTTTATGTTTGTTTATAAACTTTTATTTTGTTTCACTATTATTGTGGAGGACTGTTGTTGTAGCGCTCTGTAATTAACCACTATTTTTCTTGATGTACCTATTAGAAATGCTATTTATTTTAATATTTTTGTTGTAGGTAGTCCATTTGTTTGCTTTTATATAATAATAAGTCGAACCCTGTAGATGTGTACGCGTGATTGGTTCCATTGAATGGCTTCAGTAATGTATACTTGCTTTGTTTGCCGCGAACGGTGTCCGGTTGCGAACCGACCGACGACGCGTGAGCTTACATGTATGAGATTTTTCACGAAGTCCTGAACATTCACCAGAATTTGCTCAGACTCTGTGTTCATGTCAGACTGTGCTCTATTGTAAGAAATTGAAATTTCTCACATGTTCTATTTTATAGAAACCAGTGGAGGAATGGCCAATTTGTGATTGTTTGATCTCGTTTCACTCGAAGGGATTCCCATTAGATAAAGCCATACAATACGAGAAGTTAAGGAAGCCTTATGTTATAAACAATCTTCATATGCAATATGATATTCAGGTATGTGTCCATCTGCCTTAATTGTATATTATTTTTATACAAAATTTTAACAAATAGATTATTTTTATTTAATAATTATGTATGTTAGTCTGTAAGGTATATATTGTATGGGCCTAGTAGCCTGAAATAAATGGTTAAATAAAATAAAAATAAAATTATTAATTTGAATTTATATTAATTTTCACGTTTGCTGCAGGATCGTAGGAGAGTGTACGCGATATTAGAAAACGAAGGTATTGAAATACCTAGGTATGCTGTTTTAGATAGAGATTCACCAGACCCAAAACGTAAGTTGATTATCCAGGTCCCCTTAGCCAAAGTGATATCGAGGGGTTTGCTTAAGTTCACGCTGAACTTATATTTTTAAAATGTCAAATCTATTTCAATAATTTATTTAGTGGGTTTACGATTTTCCGACGCGACTTCCGATTTTTCACTGCAGTAGTATTTATGTACACTATTCATTATCAGATCATGAACTGGTAGAGTCTGAGGACCACGTAGAAGTGAATGGCGTGGTGTTCAACAAACCGTTCGTCGAAAAACCGGTTTCGGCCGAGGATCACAACATTTACATTTACTACCCCACGTCTGCGGGGGGCGGGAGTCAGAGATTATTTAGAAAGGTAACTAAAATATTTTTGAATCATAGCTAATTTTAACCGATAATGCATAACATAGTGCCTATAGTAACTTATAATCTACTTTGAGTTCGTTATCTTTATGCTTGATAAACGATGGAGATTACGGAAGGTTTGCCTATCGTTATGGAAGATGTTATCTATGGTATTAAAGAGATATATGCGTCTGTATTCATTAGGTAGAAGAATACTTATTCTATCTGCAGAATTTATACTGGATAATGCTATCTTTCAAAAATTATTATAGGATTTTTTAAAGAAGCCATGTCCTGTGTATGATTACTAGGGTGACTAACCCTGTGCTCATTTTACAGTACAACTAATCTAAAATTATAGTATTGAATAAAAAGAGGACAGCGTTAAAATAAAGATATAATTATGAATTGCCGTGTGACAGATGATAGATAGATGAGAAATTATAGATGAAAAACGGGACGTCTCGTAAAATACAGGACAGCTGTTGGCCACCAAAGAGAAAATCACTACGTTTTAAGAGACGGGACTTCATACAAATTTTTTTTGATAGTATAGGTACCGCCAATGAGACCTATAAATGATTTCTGCGCATTAACCGGCGCGTCACCGCTCAAGATCCGTGCCAATGCCTGACTAACTTGTTTTTCCGCAAAAAAACTTATCTAATATATGCATGTGCATATGCATATGAATATGCATGTGGCACTTTCTGTACGTTATCACCTTTTTTCTTTCTAATTCCAGATAGGAAGTCGTAGCAGTATTTACTCTCCAGAATCTCGTGTTCGGAAAACTGGATCTTTCATTTACGAAGATTTTATGCCTACAGATGGTAAGAAAATTATATATTCAGTACTTACACGAATCATGAAACAATAACCAGAGTAGATTTTTTCCTTTTTTTTTATTTACTTTGGCAGATTGTCTGATCCTTTTACAAATAGCCTTAAAGTTTTTCGCTGTTATTATAAAAAAAAAACACCTGTTTAACTTAAACACTATTTAAATGTTATGCTGTCACTTTTTAGACAATATTGTTTGAAAGAGAGCATCACATTTAAACAGTGCCTAAGTTAAACAGGTGTTTAAAAATCTTTTGTAATAACACCGTTTATATTGTGTAGAATATAATTATAAGTTATAACACAGGTACAGACGTGAAGGTGTACACAGTAGGGCCAGATTACGCCCACGCTGAAGCCCGCAAGAGCCCAGCGCTTGACGGCAAGGTGGAGCGAGACTCCGAGGGCAAGGAGATCAGATACCCGGTCATACTGTCCAACCAGGAGAAACTCATATCCAGGAAGGTCTGCCTGGCCTTCAAACAGACCGTTTGTGGATTTGATTTGTTACGGTGAGTTGTGGCTATTGGCACAGACTAGATAATAGAACTAGCGTACAGAACTTGCACTAAGCAAAAGTATTTAAATTAATAGCGACTCTTGCTCCGACACAATAAAGTGCATTTCAGGTCGCACAGCGCTCCCTTCTCTACCTCGTAATTGCCTCTCTTTCTATCGCGTAGTTCTTATCTTGAATTTGGTCCTCACTGAGGACGCCGAGCGCTTCATACTCATGCGCGGAGTGACAGAGCCCAGATATTGGATACAATACATTTATGAATGGGTCTTCATTCTAAAATGATTTGTAATACTCACTCACACCTGTGAATTTTTGTACTTTATCTGACTTTAATATGTAGAAAAGCCAATATCATCAAATATTTTTAAGTACTTATTCAATTACATTGTAAGGGTTGTAATATAAAAGTTTAGTAGAAATCAAACTTAAACCATTCATTTTAAATTATTAACAAAAATAAACTTTATATTTCTATAAAGTCATCTTTTCTGTGCAGGGCCAACGGCAAGTCGTTCGTGTGTGACGTAAACGGGTTCTCGTTCGTGAAGAACTCTAACAAGTACTACGATGACTGCGCCAAGATCCTGGGCAACATGATTCTGCGGGAGCTGGCGCCCACGCTGCACATACCCTGGTCGGTGCCGTTCCAACTAGACGACCCACCCATAGGTGAGTTAGTGAAGAACTAGCAAGTACTACGTCACTGCGCCAAGATCCTGGGCAACATGATGAATGTTCCAGAGGGATAGCAAAAAAAAACTTCACGCAGACGAAGTAGCGGGCGGCCGCTAGTAGAAACAAAAGTTTTTTATTTATTTATTATTATTTATTTATAATCTTTATTAGTAAGGGGGATATTGTTTATTGCCCACAAGATGTTACTAATAATCCAAATAAAAATTGTGAAAGTGATCATCTAGCTAGCGTAGGTATTTTTTTTTACTTTATGACTGCATGACTCTGAACAATTTAAAAAAATATTTTTACTAAAAAATGTTATTTTCTCGCATTTCTTGAGAAAAGCACAATACAAGTCTTGTGCGGGAAGCAATTTACATTGCCTCGAATGATTAAATCCTAACGCTAACTTCCCGCGCTCGCCTGTTTTGCACTATTTTATTCGCGATTTATTGGTGCAGCCACGTAGCGTGTGTGAAGATCGGTCGTCGTTTCAGTGCCTACAACTTTCGGCAAGATGATGGAACTGCGGTGCGTGGTGGGCGTGATCCGGCACGGCGACCGCACGCCCAAGCAGAAGATGAAGGTCGAAGTCAGGCACCCGAGGTGAGTCTCACACACTGCTGTTATGTAAGTATCAAGTTTAATACAAGAAATAAAGATAAACTTGCCGTTCCAAGATTTAGGCTTGCAAAAACGAGAGGTTCATTTATGGGGAAAGGCATAGCCTTTATTAATAAAGTTCCACAACAAGTGATTGATCTTCCTTTGCATGAATTTAAAAACCATGTTAAAAAAACGCTCATGGATAAAGTTGACGATTATCTTAAAGATCAAAATGCGTGGAAATGATGTAACACATAACTTGCTAATATAAGTACTTTATTGAAGTAATATAATAAGTCTATGTTGTTGCCAATAGTTCTGTCACCCTTTTGTAATTATGTTACCCTGGTAACGATATATTCAAGTTTGTAAATATCGTTACTTATGGCTGTTACAGCTGATAAGTTTCTTGCGCCCGTTCTTCTTGTCAGCTAAAAAAGTCTGGAACGGGTGGTAGGAAAATATAGACGATTCAAAAGTACTTAACAATTAAGTTTATTTGAATAAAGCTTATTTCACTTTCACTTTCACTTTCAAAGCGAGAAATACATTAGGCAGACATGAGCCACGTACAGGGTTGCCAGATCGCCCAGACAAAAAAACCGATCATTTTTTTTAAAGGGGAGGCCCTTTAAAAAAAATGATCGGTTGATTATTTTTGTTACAATTTGACAAAAAATCAATTTTGACCAGATCAAACAGAGAAAGCTGAGCGAGCGGGTTGGGGCCGTGCGTGGGTACTGTGGGTAGGCGAATCGCGCGGCTAGGAGCGGGCGGAGAGCGCCCTTTTCCCAGCCCGCAAGTCTTGCTTACTACCCGCCAGAATAACTCACAGCTTTTGCTCTATAAATTCTCTCGTTAGTGAGATACCTATATAATCGAGTATTTTAAAAAAACCGGACTTTCTATTGTCCGGTTTTCTAAAATTTTCTAGACCGGACAGCCGATCAAAAAACCGTACTGTCCGGTCTAAAACCGGACATCTGGAAACCCTAGCCACGTACCTACGCGGATCTGGGCGCGTCCAATAATGTACTCTATGGGCGCGTCAGATGACATACATATCGCTGTGTCGCGTAACGTGGTATCGCGTCGCAAGGCGGTAGTTATTGCAGCTATTGGCTAATAGTGAATGCTAGAATTTTTCTTTTACATATAGTTTGTAACGATGTTTTGTGTTTTTGAAGAATTGAACATTTGGCCGTGTGTTTTTGACCTCTTGCTGGTCGCTTTTTACTTTTCATAATTATATCTAAAACGTTTATTAGACTAAGGGCTTGTTTCTCAGTCAAAAAGTAAGTTTTGAGTAGCTTTACTTTGCAGATGATTTGACAGTTGTGATAAGAATAATATTATGTCAAATTATTTGTCAAGAAAGCTACTCAAAACTTACTTTTTGATTGTGGAACAGGCCCTATGTTTAGACATAAATTTACATTAAGAGCGAAGCGAAGCTACTTTTATGGTACCTACATAGCATGAGTCTTATGCCCATTGTGTAAAGTGGAGAGATACTTGATTTAGGGCGGATTTTGCAATGCCTAGTGTTCGCGCGCAACAACTACGACGGCGACCGACGCACGACGGCAGGACCCGAGGGGAAGGAGCGGCGGGGGGCAGCCATCTTGCTTGCCACCCATCTCTCGCGCAGACGACGACGCGACCATACCTATTTTTTTATTTTCTTACATTTTCATGCAAAAATTGTATTTGATGTAATAAATCATCATTTCAATCTCAAAATAAAATTCATCATTGAATTCGCCCTGCCCGACCTGTTAGACGACTACATCCATCAACATCTGATCCTTCTCTCCGGATCATCACGAGGGAACCAGCGTCAAAGACGGTACCGGGAGCATCGAGTGGTCGGGCAAATCATCCCCTCATCACCCCCTTTCCCAACGCTTTTATTCTTGTGCTAACGTTTGTGTAAATTTCTAGTGACCCGTGGCCCGCGCATACCCGCATCTATTGTGCACCGCGACTTCGAGAACCTTCTGGAACTGTAAGTACTTGCCTTTGTCTCACACAAACACACCAACATGACGAAAAGGAGGCAATCGTGTGTAGATACCGTAACTAATGAGGATATTATTCGCGATTTAGTTAAAAAGAGAAGTGTCATTAAGGGTAAATTTACATTATTCACGAAATACGTGCATTCTTTGAACGACCTTTCTTTAACCGAGCAGAATAAAGTAGAATTGAAAGAACGTTTTGATAGATCGCAAAGTTTGTTCGATCAGTTTTCTTCTATTCAAGATGAATTAGATTTAATCGTTTCCGAAAGTCAGGTAGAAAAGGAACTAACCGAGAGGGAATTCTTTGAAAATCAATTTTATTCACTTGTAACCAAATGTAAGTGTATTTTAAAAGATTCCGAGCCATCTCAAAGCGCATCGAGTAATAATAATCGATCTTCTATAAAACTACCCACCATTTCCTTGCCTAGCTTTGACGGTAGTTACGATCAATGGCTCGAGTTTCGCGACACGTATTTATCCGTTATTCATAATTGCAAAGACCTTGATAACGTACAGAAATTTCATTATTTGCGTTCAGTGTTAAGGGGTAGCGCATTGCAAGTGATAAAATCATTAGAATTTTCGTCCGATAATTATCTCACAGCCTGGGATTTATTGGAGAATAGATATAACAATAACCGTTTGTTAGTACATAATCATTGTAAAGCGTTGTTTTCTGCACCATCAGTTAGTAAGGAATCAGCATCCCAAATTCGCAAATTAATCGACACTATCTTGAGAAATATTCGCGCTCTCAAAACGTTAGGTGAGACTACCGATGCATGGGACACTTTAATTGTCTACATCATCGTCACAAAATTAGACTCGTCTACGGAACGGGAGTGGGAACTTCACAAAAGTTCAATCACGCATAGTAACGAAAAAATTGTATTATCAGATTTGATGAAGTTTCTCAAAGATAGGGCTGATGTGCTGGAGACAATTCAAGCATCCCAGAGCAAACACGTAGATCACGGTAGTAATAGGAAATCGTCGTCGTCGAATCATAGTAAACTCGCACACAGTAATGTTTCTACGCAAAAAGATTTTAGTAAATCGTCCAATTCATCAAACTCATCAAAGCGTTTTACGTGTATTTTGTGCCAAGCGAATCACCCACTTTATGCATGTGAAGCTTTTCTTAAGTTGTCTATAGGAGATAGATTTAAATACGTTAACGATAAAAATCTTTGTAGTAACTGCTTGCGCGGCGGCCATGCAATTAAAGATTGTTGGTTTGGTGCTTGCAAGCAATGTAATAAAAAGCACAATACATTATTACACAAAGAAAGTGTTGACTATGGTGCATCGTCATTATCGTCACCGGCCGTCGCACAAACCTCGCAGACGGAGTCACCGCGCGAGGCTAGTATAGATTCATCAAACATACTTCATACTGCTTCGCATAAGGCTAGTAATTCGCTTTTGAAAAATAATAGTACCGAGTGTAATTCGCAAATATTGTCACAACATGTACTACTGTCAACTGCCTTAGTAGAAATTGCAGATATAAATAACGAATATCACACATTTAGAGCACTTCTTGACAATGGGAGTCAGCATTGCTTTATTTCCGATTCACTATGCAAACAATTAAACGTTCCAATGATACAGTCCACTGTTCAAATCACAGGTGTAGGTAATTGTGTAACACAGTGCACACAATCATGTGAAATTCATTTAAGGTCTAAAACAAGTTCATACAACACGCGCATTAGTTGTTTTGTTTTGGATTGTGTTACGTCTAGGTTACCGTCACTAGAAAATACTCGTAATATTCAAATTCCGGAAAATATACAACTCGCAGATCCGAACTTTTATTTATCCAACGAAATACATTTGTTGATAGGCGCAGATATATTCTGGGGTCTTTTAAATAAAGGTTTAATTCGTTTACCAAGTGGTCCGTACCTACAAAATACGAAATTGGGTTGGGTCATTTCAGGTTCCGTGTATAATAATTCGCGCATTAGTAAAGTTCATTGTAATTTCTCACTAGACTCGAACCTTAGACGGTTTTGGGAGCTAGAAGAAATTCATTCGATTAACAAAGATAAATTATTATCGAAGTCAGAAAGTTTATGCGAAAAATCATTTAAAGAAACCACTACGCGTGACAATACGGGCCGTTTTTGCGTGCGCATTCCTTTGTCCGAGTCAGCTGACGCGCTAGGCGACTCATTCACTGCGGCCGAAAACAGGTTCCGGGCGCTCGAGCGCAAGTTAGATCGATGCACCGATGACTACAAACAAATGTATAGGGAATTCATGAGTGAATATTTGCGCTTAGGACACATGACTCGCGTTAGTGATTATAATTCGCCACATTATTTTTTACCACATCACGGGGTATTTAAAGCAGATAGTACTACCACAAAATTACGGGTTTTAGAAATTAATGATTTAACAGGTGCATTATCGTGGACACATGTCGCCGGTAAACAAAACCCGGCCGACTTATTATCGCGCGGAATGCATCTCGATCTTCTGTCCTCTTCCCGCCTATGGTGGAGCGGACCGTCATTTTTACACGCACCTAATGTCAATTGGGAACATAAAAAAGACAATAATATTTCATTAAATTGTGATCAGTTACCGGAACTGAATAAAAGTAGGGTGACCATGACAATTTTAAGTCCATCGGACACTTTTCCATTTAATCGATTTTCGTCTTACAATCGTTTAGTACGCACAACTGCTTATATTTTGCGCTTTATAAGCAACTGTCGTAATAAAAATTTAAAACGCTTTGGTCCGCTTCTTGTGGATGAATTGGATGATTCGACAAAAATATTAACGCGAATTTCGCAAAGACAATCGTTCTCTAACGTTTACGATGATTTAAAAAATAAACGTGTTGTTAATTTTCCACGGAATATTTCAAGTTTAAACATTTTTCTAGATGAACACGATTTAATTAGAGTGGGTGGTCGTTTATCCAACTCAGAGTCATTTACGTACGGAAAGAAACATCCATTGTTACTGTGCAGCAAACATAGCTTTACTAAACTGCTTTTCCGTCATCATCATCAAGCTTTACTTCATGCTGGGCCGCAGTTGCTCCTAGCCACAATAAGGGATAGTTGGTGGCCTCTGAGAGGGCGCGACCTCGCTAGGCAAACAGTACGTACTTGCATTAGATGCGCTCGCTTAAACGCTAAACCATACCAAGTTCAAATGGGTAATTTACCCATTGAACGAATCGAACAAGGTTACCAATTTATACGTTGTGGCGCCGACTACGCCGGACCAGTGTTCTATCTGAACCGCAAAGGAAAAGGCGCGAAATTAGAAAAATGTTACATTTGTTTATTCGTTTGTTTTAGTACTCGTGCAATCCACTTAGAATTGGTTACAAGTCTCACATCACAAGCATACATTCTTGCATTAAAAAGATTCCTCTCTCGACGTGGTAAACCTTCTGAAATATTTTCAGACAACGGAAGGACGTTCGTAGGGGCCGCGAAAGAATTTCATACATTTTTAAATAATAATGAATCGGATATTATTAATTTCGCCACTAACAATTCAATAAAGTTCACTTTTATACCTCCTTATTCGCCTCACTTTGGTGGTTTGTGGGAGGCAGGGGTCAAGTCATGTAAGTTCCATCTACGACGTGTTATAGGTAACGCCAACCTCACATACGAGGAGTTAAGCACAACGTTAGCACAAATAGAAGCAGTCCTTAACTCCAGACCCATATCACCTCTATCCTCAGACACCAATGATTTAGTTCCTCTCTGTCCCGCTCATTTCCTAATTGGCCGACCGCTCACCGCGCCTGCCTGCCGAGACTTGACCGAGATAGCTACGCAACGACTCGTCCGCTACGACAGGGTGGAGCAGATGCGACAACATTTTTGGGCGAGATGGGCCAAGGAATACATCTCCGAGCTACAGAAGCGAACTAAATGGCAAAAACACAAAGATTCATTAACTCCAAACACTTTAGTCTTGATAAAGGACGACAACTTGCCCCCCCTGAAATGGCGCCTCGGACGAGTACTACGGACCTACCCAGGGAAGGACGGCATCTCACGAGTTGCGAGTATCAAGACCGAGACCGGCGAGATTCAGCGGGCATTCTCACGCATATGTCCACTGCTGCCTGCCGCATAGCTACCCGCGGCTCATTCACACTTGCGCTGCGTTTTCATTGGAACCGGAACGGACGCTTCCAAGGCCGGGGGCATGTTCGCGCGCAACAACTACGACGGCGACCGACGCACGACGGCAGGACCCGAGGGGAAGGAGCGGCGGGGGGCAGCCATCTTGCTTGCCACCCATCTCTCGCGCAGACGACGACGCGACCATACCTATTTTTTTATTTTCTTACATTTTCATGCAAAAATTGTATTTGATGTAATAAATCATCATTTCAATCTCAAAATAAAATTCATCATTGAATTCGCCCTGCCCGACCTGTTAGACGACTACATCCATCAACACCTAGATAGAGCTTTATTCGTTTGATAGCGTATTATACTGCCAAATTGAAAATGCTTGTCATTCATTTGTCTGTCCCATTTTTGAATGACTTTTATTAGATTTGGTTAATATTTAAACTGACTGATATCTGTTATCTGAGGATTGAAAAATCAGCCCTTAATAGAGTAGAGTAGATTTAGCGGATAGATACGGACTAGATACTTCGCCAGAAGATGTGCGACTATTATTGGCGTTTATCTATTTTGCACTTTACACAATGGGTATAAGACTAGAACAAAACATCATGTTTAATTTAGAAAACAAAAAAAACATGTTTTAAATCAATTTATCATAAATGTTTTAATTGATTTGTTTAAAACATTTTTTAAAACATGTAATTGTTTTTTTTGTGATGGGGGTCATAAAGTAAGGGGATTATTTTAGGAAGGGCAGAACCAGGGCGATTTAAAAAAATATATATTAAACGAAACTCAATCGGATTCAATCACTCACTAGTCTCACTACAGTCAAGTCTAGACACTGAACAATTAAACAATAACAATAGCATAAAAAATACACTGCAGTATAAGCGAAGTGAACTATCTTCCCCGAATTCCAAATTCAGAGTTGCCATCACAATCTACAATTTACCTTAAAATTATAATGTTGCTAGTAAAAAGTATTAAAAAGAACAAAAAATCTTTTTTTTTAGTAATTCTAATAAAATAAACTTAATGTTTTTTTATATATGTTTTAAACATTGCCAACCCTGTATGTAAGTACTGTAAAAGTCGCTTCGTTTCGCTCTAGAGCGTTACCATAGTATAATAATGTGTACTAGCGTACAGTATGGCCGCTCCCTGGCTCCCGCTGAATGCGCCCCCACCCGCGATCAGTTACCTCACAGTTGCCGACTGCTAAAGGCGCAGTGATTCCTTGCTATCCTTCACTGCCAGTGAATGAAATCAAGACTGACCTGACCGTGTTATTACAAAAGATTTTTAAACACTGTTTAACTAAACACTTGTTTAAATGTGATGCTGCTCTGAGAAACAATATTGTCAAAAAAGTGACAGCAACACATTTAAACACGTGTTTAGTTAAACAGTGTTTAAAAATCTTTTGTAATAACACGGTGAATGTTTACAAACTGTCACGGTAGCCCTAGACTTACACACACAGTTGCGCGTGTACAAAAAAGTAATCTGACGTCATCTGTTGATAACGGGGCGGTTGTATGGAGTCTATTCGGAGTGTCCGGAGTGTGGCCTTACTGTTATACAGTAATCAGTGTGACGTTCCGCAGATTCTTCGAGATATTCGAGAAGTACGAGGGGTTCAAGCGCGGGCACGTGAAGCTGAAGAAGCCGAAGCAGCTGCAGGAGATCCTGGACATAGCGCGCGCGCTGCTCGCCGACATACACACCAGGCACGCCGACCCCGAGGTCGAGGAGAAACAGGGCAAGCTGGAACAGCTCAAGAGTGTGCTGGAGATGTGAGTACTTCACTAGTAATAAATAAATAAAAAATACAAAAATTGTTTAAGGTGACTCCTTAACTAGTCAAAACTAAGTTGAAGCGGCTGCAGGCTGTGAAATTGATGCATTTGCCTAGACTTAGAGCAACGGGGTTATTATTGCCCGGGAAGCGGGCGATGCGGGCCCCCATATACAACTCGCTTACTTTGCGCGCTCTTACGTTGGGGCCTACGTCATTTGACAGCCAAAGCGTCTACACAAGTATATTTCGTTGCACTACCTTATAGATGGTAATACTGTGGCGATGGCGATACATTTGCCAGTGGGCCTTGCATGCTCTGGGCCTGGCACAACGAAAAAACTCTCGATAATTTTCTCGCGTAAGTGCAGTGTCTGCCTCGCTCACACTGTACTGATGTGAGCGAGACAGACATCGCGAAATAAGTGTCTACACATAGTCGCGGTGCTCATGCTAAGCTCTCTGGACCCACTTTAGACAAGTTGTTCGAGGTGTTTATGTCCCGCAGGTACGGGCACTTCTCCGGCATCAACCGCAAGGTGCAGATGAAGTACCAGCCGCGCGGGCGCCCGCGCGGCTCCAGCTCCGACGACGGTAACGCGCCGCCTCCGCACGGTCCGCACATATGCATATCTCACACATTACATTGCATTGTACAGGGTCATTTTAAACTTACCTTCCAAATTGCAAGGATGTGTCTAGTCCATGAATCTGAACAAGTTTCTCCAAGAAACATCATGTGTCGAATTTCGCCACAAAATATACTAAATGATCACGTGATCTCTTTGATTTTTATGGATAATCTATTTTTACTTACATATTTTGCCCTGTGTCCCTTAGAGAAAGTTGTTCAGTTTCATGGACTGAACACACCCTTGAAATTTGGATGATAAGTTTAGAATGACCATCTATAGTACTCTATACATATTACCAGTGGCCCTACCATGATTTGATGCAAACTGTTTTCGCTACCGTAAACTATCGTTTCCTCTCTTTCACTCGCATTGACTGTGATCAGTGGCCCTACCATGAGTTGATGCAAACTGTTTACGTTACCGTAAACTATCGTTTCCTCTCTTTCACTCGCATTGACTGTGATCAGTATATCCGATAGTTTACGGTAGCGAAAACAGTTTGCATCAAGTCTTGGTAGAGCTACAGTACACGCATCCTTGCACACACTTATAACTATTTACTTACGAATTCAGATAAACAACCTAGACTAAAATATACGATGTCAATTACTATGAAAATATACTTATTTTCCAATGACTTAAGGCGAGGCCAGTTCACGATCAGCCCCCCTAGCATGACCGACGAAACACGATATAGCTTTTTATCGACACCCAACTGTCAAAATCCATTGTCTTTTGACAGCTAAACGTAATAAATCGCTATATCATACCGTGTTTCGATGGTCATGCTAGGCTGCATGCAGGCTGATGAAAAGATTGATTTTTGAACTTCCAATGTGAAGAACTGATGTAGAATTCTACTTCACAAAAATTACTGTAGACTGAAAAAAACAAAGAAACACAATAACCGAACAGAATATTGAAAAATGGCTTGGTAACTCTGTAAAAAATCCTGAATAACACCATAAAAACTTATAAAAATTCATTTCCAATCGTCAGATTTCGTAATTTTCAACAACAGTGTAATGATTTTTTAAGCAAAAAGTATAGCTTTTTTATCGATGTAACACAATAACCGAGTACATTTTTGATAAATGATCCAGTATTTCAGAAATCAATAAAAGTTTACTAAATTTTGTCAAATTTCTGGCAAAGCATCAATTACAACAATAAAGCTATGCAATATTCAACCTTATTCTGAAGACACAGTGAAAGAGTAAATTTCCTGAACTGCCTCGCCTTAAACAAGGTTACTAGCGTCTCATTCAAAGGATTTGACTTGTGCGTACCGACCGTCCACTCCACAATTTTGTCTCTAACTGCCGTACTCAGATACGTTAATTAGATTTAATGCTTCATTATGTATCGTGTCGTCTTATACTATCACTATGGAAAAGAAAGAGATAGCAACGATTTTAATGAAACACTAAACTTAATTGACGTCTCTGAGTACGGCCGTAAGACGTTTTTACACGTTAATCAGCCAATGATAATACACATGCTTAACATATTCCATGTCAATCCTTAGTAACCTTTTACGCGCTTACAATTGCAAGTATTTCAAGCTTATCATTTGTAAAATTTTAATATCTCGCTTCTGGGAATCGCAATACAGAGCATATTTTGATAACAAAATCATTACAAGTTTGGCATTAAAAGTCGCTAGTAAGATTGTAAAATGTTAACCGTAATTGTTTGTAGTATTGTAAAAAAAATCGCCGTTTGCTTGTTTCGTAAAAAAATCTGCCTACTTTTCCCGAAAGTTGCGGGTAAAATCTTGCTAAAAAACAGACCCGTATTCACCACGGGCCCGGATCTAGGGTGGGCACTTGCGAGACCGGCCAGCGACACCTACTAGTCGCTGGGCGGGTCCACTCTACATAAACGGTCTGAAATGGTTGGTTATGTACTTATTATAGTAGCTATCTCAATTTCTGCAATGCCAGCTAACGACGCCCCAGAACAGACACCCGCAAATCGAGGTACTCTTTGACTGAGAAGGTTACTCTTGGCTGTAGTTTGGTTGTAATTAGCTAATATTTGATAGAGTAATAATGTGCGAGGAAATAAGACGACACAAGGCAAGGAAAACGGCGCCGGCGGGCGACGCGGAGGAGCGCCGGAGGGTTACCATCTGTCAGGCATTTGCCGTATTTGACAGGCATTTTTCAGCTTAAACAGGCGTGCGGCCGGGGCTTGTACTATTATGTATTCTGTGGCTAAGCTAAGACAAGCATTTTTGCAATTTGCGGGTTTCGCTGAAATTTGAAAGCTCGTATACACTATATGCTTTAATCACGCAAGCCCGCGGCCGGCTGCCCGCCCGCCCGGATAAACACACACTTATTACAAGATTTGTGAGATAGTAGACACAACTGACTAAAAATCGCGCTGTGTGGCCTTTGTTTTAGTATTAACAGGCATTGTTCTGAAAAATCAGGCATTTTGTGCTCTAGAGCTCTAATCAACGCATTGCGTTCGCGTTGACAAGGCTCGTTTGTTGTTTTTAAATACGGGTGAGTATTAATTTGGTGGTTTGTTTGCAGTAGGGTGCGCGGGCGATCCGTCGTTGGTGTTGATACTGAAGTGGGGCGGCGAGCTGACGCCCGCGGGCCGCATCCAGGCCGAGGAGCTGGGCCGCATGTTCCGCTGCATGTACCCCGGCGGGCAGGGCCGGCACATACCGGGTGAGGTGACAACCCTAACTTAGAACTTGGAGTTTTTTCAAGCGGTGGTGCATGTAATATGATTGCGGACTTTTGTAAGATTTATAAAACCGCGTTTCTAGATTTTTTTATTAAACGATTTACAGCGTGTTTCGTCGTAGTTGCAAGCTCAATATAAGCTGGCGGCCGTTTAATATCAGTCCGTTCATTTATCTCTTTCACATCCATACGTCTCACTCACACACTCCTCACGTTCCGTTTCCCACATGTATATTTCAGAGGTTCTCTGGTTCAGACGGTTCCAATTTGAGTTTGTGCTTTTGTCATAGCTGTTTTTCAGGTGTGAACTTGTAATCCTAAAGTAGTCTTATCTCAAGCAAACTATCCGGCAGGCCTATTTTGTAACTTTGACAGCTTCAGTGGGCAACCAATTTTGGTATAAGCAGGTGATCAAAGTTTGGCGTAAGGTGAACATTGTTGAGTTTTTTTATTAAGTCGTCACATAGATATTTTTAATGTAGCAAGCTGTCAAAGTTACAAAATAGGCCGACAGGATTCGATTGGCTTTATTGGGTGAAGGTGGTACGCAAGGCATCGGCCTGTTACGACTGCACTCCACCTTCCGGCACGATTTCAAGATCTTTACACAATATGCCAAACTCGGTTGTCAAAGTTACAAAATAGGCCGACAGGATTCTATTGCCTTCATCAGGTGAAGGTGGCACGCAAGGCCTCGGCCTGTTACGCCTCCACTCCACCTTCCGTCACGACCTCAAGATCTTTACACCTTATGCCAAACTCGGTTGTCAAAGTTACAAAATAGGCCGACAGGATTCTATTGGCTTTATCAGGTGAAGGTGGTACGCAAGGCCTCGGCCTGTTACGCCTACACTCCACCTTCCGGCACGACCTCAAGATCTACGCGTCGGACGAGGGCCGCGTGCAGATGACGGCGGCTGCCTTCGCCAAGGGGCTGCTCGCCTTGGAGGGGGAGCTCACGCCCATACTGGTGCAGATGGTGAAGTCTGCCAATACTAACGGACTCTTGGACAATGACTGCGACTCCTCGAAAGTGCAGAATATGTAAGTATTTTTGATCTTTAGAAAAATTATGGCGTTATATTTATAGTGAAATTGATTTATCACAAAAACAACTTACGTTACTATTCGTCTATCGTCTATTTTCCTGATTTTTTTTCCACTCTGTATACTATGTAAATGTCAACCGAAAGGTATATTAGCTTGGTCTTGTCTTTGTACATTTTAAGCATTATGTATTTTGAATATTTTGATTAGTTGTTATTTTGCGTTCTGAAAATTAGCAGTGTGTACACTTTATGCAGGTGTAACACCTTAACCTAAATTCCTTTATATTAAATAAGTAAATAAATAAAAATACCTAATTAAAAACAAATTACATATTATTATGTACAATACCTACTTATAACTAATATACAAACATGAATAATATGACATTACGTTGAATCATTGTGTTGCCTTCTAGACATTTTGGAATTTACCTACACGGTCCTACAGAAAGTTGCGTTCACTCGGATTTAGCATTACTGTCTGTAACATTCCATACGTCGGCTATTGTTCGACGCGGCTATCGGCGAGCGCCTGCCGCGCCCCTCCAGACCGATTTTTACCGCTTTAAAAGACAGTCATTCTCGCGAGTGCTAAATAATTATACTCGAATTAGATCTGTCATATCTAATTGAATATATACTTAATTATTGTGTAGTGAGTGATAAAACCCCTACTGGGTAAGTGTTGTAAGATAATTTTTGGTAGCTTAGTTTTATGTAGACGCGTAGCTGGTTGATTCTACCTTCCATTTTCAATAATGTCGAAATCCACTGTTATAACTTTCTAATCTTTAATTTAACTAATTAATGCAAATTGTCAGTTGGATTTCGACATAATACAATTGTGTAAGTTTCGTTAAGTATTACTAAACGTTATTACGTAGAAATATTGTATAAAATTAGTTTTATTTTGATAATGAAACCGTTGTGCTAATTTCCAATTTTTAAATATTCTTGTAGTTTGATTATTTATTACTGTGTTTATTTTTGCCTCGATTGCCTTACCTTGATCGCTGCTTAGTGCAACATACTATACCTGAGCTAAGCATGTAGCAATAATTACTGCGATTAAGGTGTCGCTGTCAGGCTGGTGAATCAGACAGTCCATAAAATGGCTGGTTTGATGTTCCAGGGTTTATTCACTACCTTAAGAAAAGGAAACCATTGCTGGCCGTGGAATTCTGTTGGAAGCCCTACTACCCCGTGTCCAACACCACTTCGAATGCCATAATAGAACATCACCGCCCCCTTGTCCATCGCTGCGGAAGGCCAGGATAGTACTGTTCTGATTGTCGGGAACCGATTCATTGTGTGTAACCTCGACCCACGCTCTGCCATTACATACTTCAATATAAAATCTAAAGTACTTTGTATGATTGCCGTTTGATTCAGCTACCCCCTATTAGAATTTGCCACACAGGGCAAGTTTTTTTTTTACCGAAAAAGACCCATTGACCCAAAATGGATTTAAAAGACTTCTACAATGCAAGTGCCGGAATTGAAAGCCAAATTAAGACGTTTTTATTCTTACAGAATTTATTATTTTTCTTAATATCCAGATTTATCGGAAATTTGTAAGTGCCAACATTTTAACAGCCTATTACACAGAATTTGATCATTTTAAAGCTATAAAACGTAAAAGTCCTTTGTTTTGATAGTTCTCCTGAAACAAGCGTACGTAGCGCCATTTTGACAGTTGCCTTCCCCATTGCATTAGGGCAAAAGCACGTCTCCACGAGGCGATGCAAGTAGACCGGGAGTTCACCGCAGAAGAATGCTCGCGCATCAACCCATGCGGGTCGCGCAGCATCCAGGCGGCCATGCAGTTCGTCAAGAACCCCGTGCAGTGCTGCGCGCACGTGCACAACCTCATACAGCGGCTCGTGCGCATCGTGCTGGCCAAGAAGGACGACCCCAAGACAAAGGGTAGGGTTAGGAGGCTGTTACACAAGGAGAGTCTCGCACGCGAGTGGCGATTTCTTCTACTTTGTCTAGAATAAATCGGCACGAGATCGATCAATCGCGTGCGTGACTCTCCTTGTGTAACAGCCTCCATAGACTACGACACTGGTGTACTCAGACACTCGAGCGCATACAAAGAATGAGGGCTTTTCAAAACGACAAAAAACGGTAGACTCGAAGATGATAAACAAGCAAGTGTCAACTGTAGAAAACGTAGGAATAAGAGAACACAATTCACATGAAAACACCGCTAACAACCAACGAACGCCATGAATTTTTTTTTTAAGCCCAGGTCGTTTATTTACTATGGTTTAGGGCTTATTAAAATTTAGTGTTTTTTTTATTCGATGGGCATCTTAGTCTCAAATTCTAAATAAATCATTAACCATATTCCAGACACAATTCTCTATCACGGCGAGACTTGGGAGCTAATGGGTCGTCGTTGGGGCAAGATTGAAAAAGACTTTTGTATGAAGAACAAAACGTTCGACATCTCGAAGATCCCTGACATCTACGACTGCATCAAGTACGACCTGCAGCACAACCAGCACACGCTGCAGTTCGACCAAGCAGAGGAGCTGTATATGTACGCCAAGTCCCTGGCTGACATCGTTATACCTCAAGTGAGTTCTTATTTATTTGTGCGAGTTGACAACCCTGACAACTTAGAACTTGGAGCTTCTTCAAGCAAGTACAGTATGCGCATTATAACTTTACGGCGGGCGCTGAACTTGGCGCGGAACGCTGCGCAGTAGACGAATACGGGCGTGCACGGGGACGGGGCGCGGGCGGAAGCACTCTGAACTATGGAACTCGACATGTACCCAGCGCGAAATATCACTTGCTGTTAACTTCCGAGCCGCCAAGTTATTTTGCACATACTGTAAATAAATATATAGACCTGCAGCAACCAGCACACGCTGCAGTTCGACCGAACTGTATATGTACGCGAAGTACCTGACTGACATCGTTATACCTCAAGTAAGGGAGTTTTTATTTATTTGTGCGAGTTGACAACCCTAACAACTTATACAAAATAACCCCTAATGCCGAAAATGGTAGATAGGATAGGACCCATCAAACTGAACAACTTTTACTATGGGACCAACTCTGAAATCGCGAAAAAAACAGCTGTTTCATAAAATAAAACACTTAACGGATACTAGCGCGGTTTTATTGAAAGTACTTTGGTAATTAGTTGGTATTTGGTTTGATTTTTGATTTTCCCGACGTTTCGGCACCTTTGCAGCTGCCGTGGTCACGGGGGACTGAAGCTACTTGTGAGCCTACCCTCAAGCGATGATTTTTTTATTTTTTAAGACGTTCAAAAATTAAAATTTAACAAATTTTTAATTGGTTTAAGTTTTGGTTTGGTTTAAAAAATCAAACATAAAAAAATCATCGCTTGAGGGGAGGCTCACAAGTAGCTTCAGTCCCCCGTGACCACGGCAGCTGCAAAGGTGCCGAAACGTCGGGAAAATAAAAAATCAAACCAAATACCAACTAATTACCAAAGTACTTTCAATAAAACCGCGCCAGTATCCGTTATAAGTGTTTTATTTCATGTCTAGTGAGCGCGTAAGCTTGAGAAGTGAGCTGTTTCATACTTTTGATATTTTCGTTATTAATTTTTGTATCCTGCATAAACTATTTTTTTTGTATTTGTAGGAGTACGGCCTAACGATGCAAGAAAAACTAACGATAGGACAAGGAATTTGTACACCGTTACTAAAAAAAATAAGAGCCGATTTACAAAGAAACATAGAAGAGTCTGGAGAAGAGACGGTGAATAGACTAAATCCCAGGTAAATTTATATTAAATTGGAAGTTAGTATTTAGGAATTATTTACAGTTCTAACGGCCAAATACTCAAACGAATCTTAAAGTTAAGGCCACCTTAAATTCTAAAAAGTTGTCAGATTTGACAGAATCTCTATGAAACTGACAGCTTCCTTAAAGTTAAGGAGACCTTAACTTAAGATTTTAGCTAAGAAGCCTTTGAGTATTCGGCCGTTAATGTTATTATGCCGAAAATACATGGTTTACTGCCTTTCAATTTGGATGAATCGTGTAAACATACAAGTGAATCATTCAATGTCATTGCTCAACAGAATAATTACACTTTTCTGCGCCTTTCAATCAGAGTGAATCAATTTGGTTCAACCACGTATTTTCGGCATTAGATTGTTATTCTATCTCAAAATCGCCTGTAATAAGGTAGAAGTTATATTACTTTCTTCAGACAGAACATTTGGTACAGTACGAGGGAAACATCTTGAAATCGGGTGGGGATTGCGCGGAACACGTATTTTGATTTTTGGGTGTGCGTAGCGGTGAGGGGCGCGGGCGTCGGGAGTGGGGCGCGCGCTATTGGTCGCTCGCAAGAGCACATGCGCGAACTTATCCCCACTCCATCGAAAAAGTGTCAAGATGTTTGCCTCGTATTGTAACTATTGTTTGGGTCGGCATATTAGAGTTTTATAGCTATTTATTAATCTCCACCTTACGTAGTGGTTTCTTGCATTTTCCTTTTATTCACAGGTAAACAGCATACAGCAGGTATTTTAACCCTATGATGATCACATCAGAAGGCAGTGGCGAAGGGTCCATACAAGCCGATTCCCATCGGTTTACCTTTTAGAAATCCCACTCCACCAATTCACTATGCAGATCATAGCATTTTTGTAGAACGATATATTTTCGCCATAATTTCACCCCTCGCCACTGTCAGGTTTTGCATAATGGGGAGGCACACTGACAATTTCTCCCGCAAGGTGGTGGTTCGCTGGTGTTGCTGGACTGTCAAATTACGTACTGTTTTACAAAAATAAACAATGAAACTTTAATTCATTAATGCCCGCGCGGACGCCGCCGTCCGGACAACAAAAGAAAATCTATTGTCTCATTTTCCAGGCCTTGATGTGTTAAATCAGTAGTAAACATGCCTTTATGTTGTTCATTTCAGTTAAAAATAAAAAGTACACCGTTTTATACTTCCACAAAGTTTATGACCTCAAATTCCAAACTTCAAACCTGCGATTAGCTTTGCCTGTGGCTCCCCATTATGAAACGAAATGAAGCATGCGTATAATTTAAATCAATATAATCAATATAATCATCTTTAGATTGCAGGTTTAAAAAACAATTAATTCTACTATTAAATTGTACTCGTTCGGGCGCGTTGGGGAGTCGACTCGAATAAGCATAGTGATCTGTGAATAAGCATTAGGTTATTCACGTATACAGAAGTGTCCCCTGGCTTAGGTACAGTCACGGCGTGTCGTCGCCGGGCCGGCACGTGCGCACGCGCCTGTACTTCACCAGCGAGAGCCACGTCCACTCGTTGCTCACTGTACTTCGCTTCGGTGGACTACTCGATGTGAGTGCTGACATTTTTTGTTATATTTTTGTTACTTACTGACAACATTTCAAAAAAAAGTTTTAGTGTGTTTAAATCTTAAACTTTATGTGAGAATAGTGGAGTCATTGTTAGTCTCAGTAGTAGACAAACACTATGTCCAGTACGAGGCAAATATCTTGAAATCGGGTGGGGATTGCGCGGATCGCGTATTTAGGGCATACTTAGCGGTGAGGGGCGCGGGCGGTGGGAGAGGGGCGCGCGCTATTGGTCGCTCACAAGAGAACATGCGCGAACTTCTCCCCACTACGTCGAAAAATTTCAAGATGTTTGCCTCGTACTGTGCTTTATTGCACCGTCCATAAAGCTTGCAAGTAAATTGCAACTCTTCTTGGCGCGACTTGTCAAATTCAATTCAAAATAATCTTTATTCAAATAAACATAAAAATTAAGCGCATTTGAATCTTCAATATTTTCCTACTTATTTACCGTTCAAGACTTTTTTAACTAACAAGAAGAACGGGCAAGGCACTACTATTCATCTACTTTTAAGGTTGATCGTAATGTCAGCGCTAAAATGATCTGAGCATTCAAAAACCAAAAGAACTAATCATTTCACAAAAATCAACCTTATCTCAAGACATTAAATTAAAAGGTTTCACTTTCAATTGTCTAAGAACAAACGAAAGTGCACCTTAATGTATGAGAGATAATGTAGATTTTTGCCAATGATTAGCTATTTCAGTAGGTTTGAATGCTCAGATCATATTGGCGTTAAAGGTACATAGAATTAATCCACATCAGTCATTTTGAATGTCCCCATTGCTGGGGCACAGGCCTTCTTTATGGGTAGATAAGGAGGATGGGCCATATAACCCACCACACAGGGCCAAAGCGGATTGGTGGGTGTTAACGACTGCAAGTGCAGCCGGGACAGCTTCCGAAGCACGGAGGAATTCGAGATAGTAAATTTTGGTCACCCATCTTATGACCGACCCTTGCGAAAGTTGCTTAACATCCACAATCGCTGGGCCAGGCACTAAAGTTAAAGTACTAGGCGTCTAAGCCATTGCGCCACCGAGCTCCTCATAAAATCAAATCATAAAATAAATGATTCACAATAATTATAATGTGGTGTTATACCAGATGGTGTCGGACGAGCAGTGGCGGCGCGCGATGGAGTACGTGTCGATGGTGTCGGAGCTCAACTACATGTCGCAGATCGTCGTCATGCTCTACGAGGACCCCACCAAGGACCCCTGCTCTGAGGAGAGGTGAACATATTAACAGGCCGTATACGATTTGCCGCTCTCTCGCTCGCACACCTCATGTTTTGTTAAGATTTTTTAGCTCCAGCCACTTTTCGCAATATAATTGCAGTTTGTATTTTAAAGAAAAAAGAAAGTTTATTAGAAATAACATCCTGTGTAGTCAAATGCTCTAAAAGACAAAAAGATGCAGAGATAACGTATCATAAGTATTAAATATTTTTTCGTTTAAGTATAGAAAATATCTATGAGTATACAGATTATGGTCGCTATTATGCAACCAGTGTTCAATCGTTTTTTTGCTGCATAACTTGATGCCAGTATTTTTAGCCCCGCTTACTCGGTTGTCATTTTTGTGTGGTGCTATTTTTTGAGCGGAGTGTTTGTAGGCAGACTAGGCAGGCTTGTATCACTAAGATGCTTGAGCTGCCTAGAAGCAACACCAACTTCCTTCGTAACTCCTTCTCCGTTAAAGCCGTTCAGCTTTGGAACAAACTCCCGTCAAACATCCAGATTGCCAGAACATCATAACTTTCAAATCAAAAGTCAAAGCTCACTTGTCTCATTCATGATTCACGAGATAGTTAATACAACCAGTTTTATATATTTATATTACATAGGTATATATTATTTTATGTATATGTTATGTATTATGTTATGTATGTATGTATGTAGTTATTCATATTTATATTTATTTAATTATGTTAAGTTTATACCTACTATAAAGTTTATTTATAAGTACCTATATGTATGTGTATAAAATGATCTAGATTTAGTTTTATTTAGGATTTCACTTATCTCCATCTTACTATGCACTTTCTATTACCTGTTTACTTAAAAATCTCAAACAATGCTGGGTTGGCTGGAAGAGATCTCTTTTAGAGATAAGCCCACCTTTGTAAACAACTTTCATATTTACCTGTGTAATTATGTTACAAGTGCAATAAAGAATATATATTTGTTCCATTGGTTTTGGTTCGCTGATAATAAGTCACACCTCCACCAAAGTGGCCACCAAAGCAAAAACAAATGCTAACACCCTGGAACCTTGGCGGTTATTACAACCTCTTAAAACTTGCCAGGTTCATGAATTGCTATAATTACATCTCTTTCTCGCTATATATCAAATAAAAGAGACGCATTGATAGCCATTCAGAAAACTGGAAAGTTTTAAGAGTTTGTATGACGGGGGCTTGTCACATTAACATCCACGTTACCGTCATCCGCAACTAAAAATGACATGTAGGTAGCAAGAATTTTTTTTCGACGGAGTGGGGATAAGTTCGCGCATGTGCTCTTGTGAGCGACCAATAGCGCGCGCCCCTCCCGCCGCCCGCGCCCCTCACCGCTACACACACCCAAAATACGCGTTCCACGCAATCCCCACCCGATTTCAAAATATTTGCCTCGTACTGTAATTTAATATAGTATTAATTTTTTTTAATAAGATAGGAACTAGGTACCTACTTATATAAAATTTTGATTGACATGACATGACAGGAATTAAACGCGTGCAACTATGATAGGGATAGGGATTAAAAAAATGTCTGCCAGGCGCATATAGTAACGGATTGTTTGTTCGGTGGTTAGATTCCACGTGGAGCTGCACTTCAGCCCGGGCGTGAACTGCTGCGTGCAGAAGAATCTGCCGCCCGGGCCCGGCTTCCGCCCGCACAGCCGCAACCACTCCACCGCAAACAACTCCGTGAGTACAGCAAACTGGAAATCCAGCTGAAACAACTTTCAGGGGCCGTACCGGCAAACGCATCGAACGTCGAAAAGTCTGCCGGGTTTCAAATTAAAATAAAAAAGATAAATCGAGCGATAAATCGACATAGGCGAACCCCGATTCATGATGTCACACGAACGTCGATATCTTCCAAATAACTTCAACAAATAGTACAATACGAAATTCCTTACTTTGATTTCTCTGTTTTAAGTTGAAGCTCGGCAGACCCGCCGAAGTTCGAAAAGTTAGCCGGTACGGCCCCAGCTCTGGTTTCACTTACGGCCGAAATCGAAACTTATTTTCACACATTCATTTGGCGTTGTTTTATAAAATTTGTGTAACAGAATTAATGGCTAAACCAGAATATGGTAGATAGGGACCATCAAACTGAACAACTTTTACTATGGGACCACATACATACATACAAAAAATAAGCTGTTTCAGACATTTTGGATATTTTCGTCGTTAGTTTTTGTATGAAACAGCTGATTTTATTTCCAGATTTCAGAGTTGGTCCCATACTAAATGTTGTCCAGTTTGATAGTCCCTATCTACCATATTCAGCTTAAAGGGTTCTTTTGTGATTAGTTATAGTGTTAATATTCTCGAGTTATAAATAGATGTTTTTTCACAATTAAAATCAATCAAGTAACTGAAGGTATACACATTAAGCCACGTAACCTGAACTCAACACAATCGCGCCTATCCACTTCGGCCAGCAAATTCCGCTGGCATTACTAGCAATCACGTTTACTCACCCAAAGTTAACCGAAACGTTAACTCACACAAAGTTAGTGAAAGTGAAAGTGAAATAAGCTTTATTCAAATAAACTTAATTATTAAGTACTTTTGAATCGTCTATATTTTTCTACCACCCGTTCCAGACTTTTTTAGCTGACAAGAAGAACGGGCGCAAGAAACTTATCAGCTGTAACAGCCATAAGTAACGATATTTACAAACTTGAATATATCGTTACCAGATAATTACAACAGGGTGACAGGATTATTGGCAACAACATAGACTTATTATATTACTTCAACAAAGTTCTTATATTAGCAAGTTATGTGTTACATCATTTCCACGCATTTTGATCTTTAAGATAATCGTCAACTTTATAATAACCTTTACCCATGAGCGTTTTTTTAACATGGTTTTTAAATAAACAGTTAACCGATACTATGTAAGAAACTTGACAAATCTGTCAAAGGTGCATAATGGCTGCACTTAAACAACTCCATTCAGAGCAAGCACTCTTTATTCTGCGTTCCTTACAGAGTTCTTCGGATGAGGTTAAATGCATAGAGGAAGAAAGTGAAGATGACCAAATGGCTAGCCAGGAAACTTTACAACCTGTAAGTGCTTTAGTATCTTTAGATAAATATTACACAAAAATTTGAAAAACCCCCAACGCAAAAAAGCTAAGTCTTAAAAAGTTAAAAATAATATCATTAAGTAATATAGATCTATGGGGCATTTTTTGCCGCCATTCTTTTTATTGCACCTTAATTTGCCCAGGTTGTATACCTAAATTATTTTAGTCAAAGCACCACCTCTGTATCTTTTACCATTGCGGCAGGCAGTTGACCATCTCCATAAATGGCTGGATGGATTTCCATAAACCTGGCTAAGAACCATCTTGATTAATTTAGCTTTCAATTAAAAAAAACTGCATTGAAATCGCTTGATCCGTTTAGGCACTACGATGATACGTACAGACCAGACAGACAGACATAGGCTTCAATTATAACATCCCTTTTTGCGCTGCGTCGGGGGTCAATAATCGTCGAATTAATTATTAATTACTATCATTTGTTTTAGGACAACGCTGACGAGTTAGACAATACATTTTCACCTAAAAAGTCTTCCAAGTCAAAAATAAGACCATCGGACCCTATTCCGATTTGGTAAGTGTATTTATAGTAAAAGATCTGGCATTTCACTCCAGCGGGTCTACTGTCTAAAAACACTAAAGTTCAGATAAGCTTTCATTTGACAGATGGATGTGACACATTGATAATTATTTTGACACAAATAAAAACTTACCAAAGAAAAGGAGCGATGTGTCACATCCATCTGTCAAATCAAAGCGATGGCGATAGCAATCGAAGTTAAGCGTTAGAACCCCAGCTGACGTCTGTTTTAGGCTATTTTTTGCATTTGTTGATCCATTGAAGAGGCCGGCGAACAATGAATTTCCTATACAAATGTAATACCAGATGATTTTCAATTTGAGCATAATTAATTCTTCTTGTCATACTATTCAGATTAAGATAGTATTCATCTAGGGTTATATTAAGCGAGATCCCGCACACGGCACACGGCGCGGGAATATAGATTGCTGGTTTTCTGACGGACAAATGCTTGCAGTGCATGAGTAAGCTCTAGTGTATGTCAAAAACGCAGCGGACGCACTTAGTAGTTCGCACTGTTCGCCGGCCTCTCAATAGTTGTTTCTGAAAGGGCAGTGCGTAATGTTAGTCGTATATCACTCGAAGTGATATTCTGTTCGGCAGCAACCTGCACTACACGGTGAGCGGGCACGAGGCCAGTACACTGGCCGCGCGCCTCACCGCCGAGCTGCGCGCGCGCACGCACGACGCCCAACAGGTATATACGCACTCAGAATACATAACTCTTCGATCATCTATACCTGAGGATGTAGCACGTCATACAGTAACGAAGCTGAAATGTGACACATGCCGTTTGACAATAAATCACGCGACACTAAATGTCAAGTTGTATGGCAAGTCGTGGGGGACTTTCATAGTGGGTTACTGGGCTGCCATTTGGGGGAGTTTGAGGTGTCCCACAAATGCCATTGTCGTGCAATATCCACAGGTATAGATAATCGAAGACATAATAGTACAAGTACAGTAACTCTACCATGATGCAAACTGTTTTCGCTACCGTAAATGATCGGATCCACTCCACTGCTCACAGTCAATGAAGTGAAAGAGAGAAAACGATAGTTTACTCCCTGTTTCCACATTCGCCGACTTCCTTTTTCGCCAATTCCTGATTCGCCAATTCCTGAGCCTGTAGCCAATGTCACATTTACACATTTTCGCTATCGCTTCGCTCCGAAAAATGTATGGAATTGACGTTTTAAAATTCGATTGTTAACGAAACCTTGTGTCAATCCCATACATGTTTCGAAAGCGAAGCGATAACGAAGATTTGCAAATGTTACTTTGGCTAGGGGGGCTGATTCGCATTCGCCAACTCCCGATTCACCAATTCCTTACTGGCCTACAGCCAAACCCAAACATTGTGTTGCCAATGTGTTTTGTAATATTTTGTAATAAATTACATTGACATTATAGTCGAGTCGACATTGTACTTTTTTATGGAACAGCTGTTTTTTTTATCGAGTTTCCGTGGTTGGCCCCATAGTAAAAGTTGTTCATTCACGTGGTCTGAAATCCCCATTTCATTTTTAGATATACTTAAAAATTAACGGTGTATAAAAGAGACACCGTGTGTGTACAAAAATGCTCACTTCATTTTATTAATAAACCGCTCAAACGTTGAGAGCGGTTTTTTAAATACGGGTCTAAGAGTATTATAACAATAAATAACTTATAGGGCGAAGAGAAAGAAATAAAAGAAGCGGAGGAAGCGCCCCCGCGCGCCCGCAGCTACGACCAGCACAAACAGAACAGCGACAACGGTAAATATGGACGAGCTTCGGTACATAGCTTTGATGGTTGTACACTAACAAAGCCTGCGCTGTTTTACCACAAGTGTCGTAGGATTTACTCAATAATACAAAATTTCGCCGAGTACAGGTGTTGTAGTGAAAGTACCTTTTTGGTAATATTTTATTGGATTTTGGGACTAATGAGTTAGATTAGAAACGCATTAGCGCGTCTTTCTCTCTGATTTAGAAGTTTGAATGTTTCTTCAAGTGCTTTTAATGTAGTTAGAAACCTTTCAACTCAAGCAAATAGTAGCCTAACCTTTGCCTGGATATGCTTTTCTCAATAGTGTAATTGGTCAAGTTAGGATCGATTTTAAAAATTCCTAAATCTTTTATTTGCCTTAAAACTTTTATATTTTTTTCTTTTGTTGTTTAATTTGACCAAGTGCATTAAGGTGTAACCCGATTATGTTTGACGCTGTGTACAGTCATCCTCAGAATTAGTTGAACACTTTGATACCATATCACGCCAACTATTGCATTTTATAATCGTAATACAAACAATAGTTGTGAGAAAGTAGTAAAGTTTTAAGCTAGTTCTGAGGCCGACTGTACTCAAACGACTGCGGCAGAGTGCAGCGAGGCCGGCTCTGGTGACTGCTTGCGCTACCCGGGCATGGCCGACGGCGACCAAGGTCAGTGGGTATAAAGGATAGGGACTGTAATAACTAACTGTTCGGCAAAGATATCATTTCGATTCACACACAATTTTCTCTAGACGAAAGTATAAATAAAGTAAACCAGTAAATAGACAAGATAGAGTAGAGATATAAAACATATACAAACTATATTAAGGCGAGGCAAGTTCACGATCTGATGAAAAGATTGATTTTTGAACTTCCAATCTAAAGAACTGATGTAGAATTCTATTTCAAAAAAAATACTGTAGACTGAAAAATAAACAAAGAAACACAGTAACCGAACAGAATATTGAAAAATGGCTTGGTAACTCTGTAAAAAAATCCTGAATAACACCATAAAAACTTATAAAAATAAATTTCAAATCGTCAGATTTCGTAATCTTCAACGACAGTTATATGATTTTTTGCAAAAAGGATAGCTTTTTATCGATCTAACACAATAACCGAGTACATTTTTAATAAATGATCCAGAATTTCAGAAATAAATAAAAATGTACTAAATTTCGTCAAACTTCTGGCGAAGCGTCAATTAAAGCTATGCAATATTCAACCGTATTCTAAAGACATAGTGAAAGAGTAAATTTCGTGAACTGCCTCGCCTTAAGCTACAATCCACCACAGTAGGCGGGGTCAAGGTCATATTTGGGGACTTCAATGCTGCTGTGTAAGGGGATATAACTGCTACCGTTACAGCGTAGTAAAATTATTGGTAAATGTGGTTTGACTATTATTGGGACGCCTTTTCTGCCTAAAGTTATATTCGTCAGCAAATATCTGACATGCTGGGGGTCATTAAACTTACGCGCTAATGGACCATGCCTGTAATTAAGGTTCATCAGCTCGGAAATTATTGAGGTTTATGGCCTGCGCGTACTGACGGCATGGCACGGCAAGGGATTTTAATAAAACGCTAAAAAATACAACTTAATTGTATCACGATAAGATTTGAAAATCTCGACATGGCATGCCGAAGCATATATTAGCTTGATGTTTACACGTACGAATACTATAATTGCAATGTTATCACAGAATAGATAATAGTACTAGCGTACAGAAGTTGTACTCCGCAAAATCGTTTAAATAAATTGCGACTCTTGCTCCGACACAATAAAGTGCAATTCAGGTCGCACAGCGCTCCCTTCGCTACAAAACATTCACTTAGTAGTTGCCTCTCTTTCTATCGCGAAGGTAGGTCTTATCTTCTCTGACGTATGAAATTTGTCCTAAAAGGACGGCGAGCTCTTCATACTCGCGCGCGGAGTGACAGAGCCCTGATATTATCGTAATATTATTAAAAATATCTGCTCGTTTCATAAAAATCCCTTGCTGTGCCATGCCGTCAGTGGGCGCAGGTCATTACGCCTGTAGCACACCTCCGCCGCGAAACAATACCAGCGAAACCGCAGTGGGCTCCGCCATAAATTGTCAGTAGTACGACAAACGAAACTGATGCGAAACAGCCTGTTCTAACTCATAGATTTAACTAAGATGCTGTCTCTTTCACGCGCGGATCCGCCCGATCGGCTCGGCGGGCTGATTATCTAATTAGAAACCACCTAGCGACCGGTCTCATTTGACAGATGAATGTGATACATTGCTTCTTCTATTTGGGGTAAAAAAAACATTTACCAAAGTAAAGTAGCAATGTATGTCAAATGAAACCGGTCGCTAAATAGTTTCTATTAAGATAATCAGCCTGCGGACCGTTGTTGGCACACCTCCCCCTTGAAAATTTTGACGCGAAGCCGCTATGTACCTATAGATGTGATCGCCGTATGTCGTCGTCGATAGAAGACAAGTCATGGCGGAACTATTGCAGTTTCGTTGGTATTGTTTCGCGACGGGAGTATGCTACAGGCGTAGCGTATGTCTAAAGTAGCCCCAGCATTGGACATAATGGTGCTTCATGAGTACCGTTACTTTACTCCGCTTAGCGGATGTTAATAGGAAATAAATATATTTTTAATTAATTTAAATACATTAGTTTAAATCAAATTACGTTCAACAAAGTAATCTTATTATTTATTAAAGTTATAAATATACGGAGACGAGATAGAACTGACTTTGAAAGGTAAGCACGTAGAAAGCATGCGCAGTAACTTTCAATAGTAGGACAATAAGTAATGCTACGTCATTTGCCAATCTTTGTTAGAAGGCACTATCGACTCATTCTCCACAGATACGTTACACTTACTTACTTACTGATTGATTTTATTATAATTATTCCGGGACAGTGTTTGTATATTTTTCAATTGTGTTATTTTGGAGTTCGTAGCGGTGTGGCGGCGACGTGTGTCTTCGATTAGCTCATTCTGGCCGGTGATTTTGTGTGTGTTTTCGTTGCACTCTCGCATTTCGAGTTCGTGTGTTAAGTTTGACTATTGTTTGCACTTGCATGTATTTAGGCCGACACTAACTTTGTAATTTTAATATACTTTTTATTTATTTATGTCGTCGGGTGAAAACTCATACCTTATTTTAGTCCTTCGATTACATCCTTGTAAACGAGGGGGTAATATACTGGTACGGAAGTTTCGCTCGACTATGCCGGTAAACAGTCGTCAAACTGGCCCACCGGGCACTACCTTCACGTGACGCCGTCCGTGTCTGCATTCTGCAAAGCCGTCACGCTTAAAGCACTTTACATGTATCTATATAAGTATGTCTATTTATATATTTTTACTCTTTTTATTTTATTTATTAACGTCTATGTCTATTTCTCTCCTTCACCCTTTCTTCTAACTGTCACATCACGTAACACGGTCGCGCGGCACGGTATAACACAAGGCGCACGGCCGCTCTCCCCCCCGCTCCCGTCGCCCCCCTCGCCGCACGTGCTCCTGGAGGGGGTGGAGTCTGCGACGAACGAGCTGCCGCTGTCGGCGCTGTCGTTCGGCGGCCGCGGGGGCGGGCGGGCGAACTGTAGCTCGTGGGCGGCAGGGCGGCGCCAGCGGCACAGCATTGCCGGCCAGATGAGCTACCTCAAGATGCTGGGGCTGGCGCGCGGCAAGCTGGCCGGCGCCGCGGGCCTCTTCAGCACCGCCGTCATCTCGGGCTCCAGCTCCGCGCCCAACCTGCGCGTCATGATACCCTCCGCCGCCGCCACCAACAGTGAGTACTCCCGCTTCGCCCAAAGCCCGCCATCGCCATCGCCACGCTCACTGATGTATTATCGACGCTTAGATAGATAAATAAATTGTTTATTTGTTGGAACACAATAGAAACATCGGGTAGATACTAGAATAACATATACGAAAAAAAAACTTAACTAATGATCACTACGTAAAACGTAGTGCGGATGTGCTTATGTGCAGCAGCAAACACTTCCGCTTTACCACTCCTAAAGTCAAAATCGCTTGCGCGCCGCACCATCACTAAAGGCGCGTTCCAAACCTACACTCCGAGTGCTACCTAACCACAACCGAACGCTCTAAGGGCGTTCCAAACATTTGAGCGTGACGTTCGGTTGACACAACCGTGTCGTTCCAAACGTCAGAGCATTGCAACCAAACAACCATCAAAAATGATGGTTGTAAAACGCTCTGACGTTTGTCTATAGAAAAAATGTCAATGTCATTTGACATTATTTTGTATTTTTGATGTTTCTATGTCTAATTTTTTAAATAATCATGGTAGATCCTCAAAAAACGGATTTTATTTGATTTAGTATAAAGAAAAGTTAAATTATTCGTATTCCAAATGGAAAATGAAGAATTTGTATTGACATTGACATTTAAAGTTGTTGGTCTTTCCAAACCTTAGAGCGAGTTAAAAAACAACCAAACAACCGACGCTCAAACGTTCTGAACGCAACCTAACATACGGCTAGTTCGTGTAGGTAGAGGCAATACGCGCGAACACGATTTTTTCAGCAAAGTGTTAAAACACGTGAGTCGCCGATCGTACCCTCGGAAGGAATAATTATCCAAGAATGCTACTCATTAGGTTTGCCAATAATTTTATAAAAATATAACTTGGTGAACGATTTATATAAATGAACAAAAACATTCAACAGTTTTGGTACAGACAGTAGTAATAATTAGTAACTCAACTACTTACAGTACGCAGGCAGATTACTGTAGGCTAGCTAATTAGTTTACGATTAAAATTATTAGTAGTGTCGGTGGCGATGGCGGCTCATTATAAACAGGTCCAAATTACGAAATATGGATAATCCGTTCATTTACCGACGTATTTTTCTTAATTTGGATTTACTTATGTAAAACTTACGCGAATAAGTGGCACGATCTTTTTGATCAATTTCCATTTCTCATGACTACGATTGCACGACTACGGAATGGGAAACTGAAATATCTACCGCACAATCATAATTTAAGAACTGTGTCTATAGGTTCCGATTTACATTTCTAATTTTCTACTCCATTAAAAGATAATAATTGTCAAAACCCAAGAAGAATTTTAGTGCAACTACATTTACGTGGAAAATTAGAGATGTAAAGAGAATATGTATTTTTCTTTCCAATTTTTTGTCAAAAATGTAAGAGCCTGTTTCTCAATTGATGCTTGTGCACTGGCTTGTTAAATATATTTAAATTGATATGAATTTATTCAGATTAAGTTTGAACATAGTCGGAATTTGTGAAACAGGCCCTGAATATTCATATAAAAACAAGATACATAGATATACTTACAATATATTAAATAGTTGAATATTATGCATGTCGTGGCAGCTTGTAAAAAAGACAACACTGTAGCATGTAAGTCCTTCGAATGTATCATTGCCCTGTCTTTGGTGTATGTTCTTGTTAGCTGTCCTAAATAAATAAAAAAAAAATGGAACAGGTATGTAAATTGGAGGAGACCTAAACTCGAGATCTAAAGATCAAAATATTTTTGGTGAATTTTATAACTCGTTAGAGATTTCGCGTACCGCTCTCATGTTCCTGGGTTCGGTTCCCGGTAGCGGTATAAGTTTATAGATTTAAAATTTCAACGTATAGGTGTAAATGTAACTTCGTGTGTAATATTCTGCGATTTTGCGTAACAGGTGTCAAGCCGGAAGGCTTGAGAAGCAAAGGTTCGATTTTTTTAATGTTTGTTTTGTTGTAACGTAATTAAATACAGAAAATGGCTCTGTTATAATATGAGTCCTGCCTGTATCTCACTTTTATAACAGCCATCATTTGAGAGGTCATGCTTACGCAGTTATATGGTCAGTAGCCGCGCTGGAGGGATTCGGAGGGGTGCCGGCGATCCGCCCGCTGGAGACTCTGCACAACGCACTGTCGCTGCGACAGCTGGACGCGTTCCTGGAGCGCGTCACCGTGGCGCCCGTGCTGCTGGGCACGCCGCCCGCGCCCTCCGCGCACGCGCCGCAGAAACAACCGTCGCCCACTAACAGTGAGTATCACACCGTCAGTGACGTGGTGATGGTCATAGATAGTGCCTACGCGCCGTCGCTGCGACAGCTGGACGCGTTCTTGGAGCGAAACAATCCTCGCCCAATAACAGTGAGTATCACACCGTCCGTCAGTGACGTGGTGATGGCCATAGATAGTGCGTACGCGCCGTCGCTGCGATAGCTGGACGCGTTCTTGGAGCGAAACAACCCTCGCCCAATAACAGTGACTAACACACCGTCAGTGACGTGGTGATGGCCATAAATAGTGCCTACGCGCCGTCGTCGCTGCGACAGCTGGACGCGTTCTTGGAGCGAAACAATCCTCGCCCAATAACAGTGAGTATCACACCGTCAGTGACGTGGTGATGGCCATAGATAGTGCCTACGCGCCGTCGCTGCGACAGCTGGGCGCGTTTTTGGAGCGAAACAACCCTCGCCCAATAACATTGAGTTGTATCACACCGTCATCAGTGACGTAGTATGGTGACAACGATAGTTTTAGCGCGTTGCGTCGCTTCGCATCGACACTGCGTCAGTGTAAGCCGAGCCATAGTGTCTGTACGTTGTCGCTGCGGTCGCTGGATGCGTTTCTGGAGCAAGTAACAGCGACCCATTTATGATAAGAAATAAATTTAAGGAGCTTGCAGCTAATTGGTCGCCCATGACCAACATATCGGTGATCAGGAAATAGACTAGATACGCGCACATTGTTTGACTCGTTCCTATATTGGTATCGGGTCATAAATACTACTACCTTATTTATAATTTTCCTTCCTATAAATGAAAAAGCTCTAACAAACGTGTACGTTTTATAAATATGGGTCATGGTCATGGGGCCACGAAAACCTGCGATTAAAAGACCTCTGTTACTGATTGACCATCAGCTATTTTTAATGTCCCCACTGCTGGGACACGGGCCTTCCTTATGGGTGGCTAAGGAGGATGGGCCATAACCTACCACGCGGGCCCAATGCGGATTGATGAGTACTGATTATGGCTTTTAATTTATAATCACTAGGTGTGGGTTGGAGTGGGCCTTCTTCGCTGATGTCATCTTCGGGCGAGCTGCCTAGCGGGCTGTCGTCCGCGGGGCCGTCGTCACCAAACTCCAACTACGCTTCAGACCATAACAAGAGCTCCGACAGGGACACGCAGCCTAGCCACGAGTGAGTCTTCTCTTTGTTATTCCAAATACCCTCACATTATATATCTTGGAGAGTCTTGGAGAGAATATAAAGCTTAGGAAAATAATCATTGTCAGCCGTAAAACACCCACTGCTGAGCATAGGTTTTCCCCAAGGATTTTTTTCTTTGACTGGTGCTGCGCTTGCGCATCCAGGGTCACTTAGGTCTTGTTAACGGCCTTTTTTTAACGGATAACGAGCCGACGCGATAGCTCTGTCTCTATCTCGCAACGCCTCGATAAAAAAGACAGAGCCATCGCACCGGCCCGGTATCCGGCAAAACAATGACCGTTAACAAGCGGCCAGGAATCTTAATGAATTTTTGTATTGCTATGCCAGTCAGACAATTTTTTTGTATTGCTATGCCAGTCAGAAAAATACCTAGCAGTAGAAATCGTGCGGCTGATAATGATTATGAAGAAGTTCATAAGACTGTGAAAATAAAACCCATAATTATGTCAGTTGTATTGTATAGGTGGAAAAAAATCCTGCATGTGGTTTTAAACTTTGGGGTTAGTGGCTCGTTTAAGGGTCAAGCTAAATAACTAGGTATTTTTACACGTCTGTCCAAAAACAGAGGGTGTAATGTGTTTATTGTAGATAAACTCTTTGCGCAACACTAAAATCGCACAGTAATTTGGGATCAAGCAAGATGTTTTATTGAAAGCACTTATGAATACGCCAGTATATTGCACGTATGTACAAAAATTACGATTATAAGTAAAGGCACGTAAAGGTTTAGTTTTGCTATGAAATAAAACATTGTAAATTTCTATGTTTCTGCTACCTTTATAATATTGGATTAATAGAGACATGACATATTTACAATTACGTAGATTCCAACGCCAAAGGGTTTTCTACATTTAAGAAGCTGACTGTACATAGAATGTGGTTTAATAGCTTCACTGTGTTTGCTTTGTATGGGTTTATTCGTTTTTTTATAAATTCTGATAATCAGTTTCCTGGCATATACTAACTATTGTGGTGAAAAAACAGTTACCACACATGAATTGACCGTATGGGTTAGTTACGTTGGATTAGAGTCGAGATTCATCTAAGTGCTGCTTTTGGTACAGTCACGTCTAAAAATATGTATGCAGTTTAGAACTTTGTCATTTTGTTAAAAAAATTAATAGCTTTTAGAGTGACAAAGTTCTAGACTGTATACATATACGTGACTGTACATACTCTTAATAGTTTTGATTTCAGCAATGCTTAAGTGTTAACAGATTAAGTTTCAGGTGATCAACATCATTGTACATTAGCTTTACACATAATGGATTTTTTATTTACTACATGTTATTATAAAAGATTTTCAAACACCTGTTTAACTTAGTCACTGATTAAATGTGATGCCGTCTTTTTCAACCAATATTGTCAAAAAGTGACAGCATGCATCACACTTAAACAGTCTAAAAACAACAACAGTCAAATCTTTTCTAATAACACTGCGAATGTATTATAAACTGATGAGTCTCGACCCTTTCATTACTTCACCTTCCATATACCGGCTGGAAATAGATTTTCAAGGCTTTTCTACTCTTTGCTAATACTGTTTGGTGTTTTTTTAATCAAGTGACTTACTATTTCATCAACTTTCACACAAACTGCGATTGAGTGTGACACTTGTAAATAATTGTCATTAAAATGCTTTAGTTCGTTTAAAATTTACAAATATTTGAAACGTAATATACTTCGACGCTGATATTACATAAAAGTGAAAATACTTTAATAACACCTGAATGGACCGTATCGTACAAATCATTTAAATAGGAATCATATTTTTTTTGAACTTGAGCATTATAAATAGCACATTGAATATTATTGTGACCTAACTTAAAATTTACGTAAAATGCACTGGCCTGACTATAACAACGCCATCTATGAAATGACTCTAAGAAACTCACCAACAAGTAGTGTTTTCCTGCTCTTACAATTTAGATAATGTGACATTTATAGCAAATTAAACAGCGCACGTCGTAATTGCAAATAGTTTTATGCGATTTGCCAAAAAAGTGTTTTTTTGAATTCAGTCACGTAATACTAAGCGTGCGAAATATTCGATATTGAAATAAGTAAGTAGAGCAAATTATATCCGCGCTTGTGTGAAAGTTACGAATACCAGGGGGTGGTAGAAAGTCTCGCTCATTACAACCAACGCTAAAGGAAATCGCTTTTTGGCCTCCCGGCCGGTAACAGAGTCGTTGATTCCAGTAGCAATTGGAGTAGAAATGTGCCGAGCAAGCTCCCCCAGTGGGACGGCGAGGCGGCCACCCTGTGCGCGCACGACGCAAGCCTGCATCCATTCATGCCGCACGCCACTCTAGCAGGTATACACTGCGGTGCCTACAACACTTTCTATTATAGCATGGAGTCTCACAGGGAACATCAGAGGGCCTAGCCAAAGTAACATTGGCAAATCTTCGTTATCGCTTCGCTTTTGAAACATGTATGGGATCGACATAAGGTTTCGTTAACATTCGAATTTTAAAACGTCAAATCCATACATGTTTCGAAGCGAAGCGATAACGAAAATTTGCAAATGTTACTTTGGTTAGGGGGACCGATGTGGCTTAGTTAGCAGGTACCGCCATCTAGTGAGGTACATTTAAACTAATGTTGGAATTAGATTAAATTTACCTCACTAGATGGCGGAACCGGCTTTAATATGGGATGAGGTATCTGTACCAGTATAGTATTATATTATCTGTGATTATAGTAATTTTCCTGTTACTGTGATATCACCGACGCATCATATTCAATATTCATACGTGCTCAGGAGCCTTAAGGCGCTGGCACATTTGTCTGACGCCACACGTTAACACGTGCTAACACGCCGTCAGATGACATCGGTTTTCATAGTAAATATTTCATTTATTTAATTCATGCACTAGGATCACACTTATCTGATAACACGTCCATACAAATACGGCGTGTTAACACGTGGCGTCAGACAAATGTGCCCACACCTTTACTCTTTACGACTAACTTGGTGCAAACCCTGTTTTTGCAGATACAATGCGCGATGCGATGAGTAAGAGGGAGATTACATGATCAGTCTGGCGCCAGTCCATTCCATCAGTCTGGTACAAATTTTGGATCATCAGTCTGGAAAAAATTCAAAGTCTATACAGACTGATGGAATGGACGGGCGCCAGACTGATCATGTAATCTCCCTCTAAGAGTAAACGCGAACCGCGAAAAAAGTATAGCAGATCGTTAAGGGTGCATCGCGCGTCCACTAGCGCCGCCAATCAAGAAAAAATCAATACAACTAAATAACTAGATATGTTTAATAAAATTCTGAAAAATATAAAAATTAGTATTAGCGATCAACTTTTTTTGCATGCGTTAAATTCTTAGTTTAAATGTGTTCGCTTAATTAAAATTTGGAGTAACGCCCAAAGTGGCCACTTTAGGCAATAATCCAGGTTTTACCTACCCAAACATTTAAACCAGGAAAAAAACGCATACAAAAATAGTTTATAACTAATACTAGGTCAGAGCATTGGACCGGATCTCCAAAGGTCGCGGGTTCGATTCCCGTCTGAGTATTGATCTGGTGCGAGTCGTATTTTTTCTAGTATATTATTTAGTATAATACTAGGTTTTATATTTTTCAGAATTTCATTAAACAGTTATTTCGTTGTAATGATTTTTTCTTGATTGGCGGCGCTGGTGGACGCGCGATGCACCATTGAAAAAAAAACTTTATTACTATTGACATTCAGTGCAAAATTGCATCGTTCGCGTTTTGTCATAGTGCCCCCCTAGCTTTGCAAAGTAACATTTGCATTGATATCTTATCGCTTCGCTTTCGAAGCTTATGTATTTGACATTTAAAAATCTTTTGTTAACGAAAACTTATGTCAATCCCACACATCTTAACATCTCTCGAAGGCGAAGCGATAACGAAGATTTGCAAATCATCTGCTCTGCTTGTGATTTACACTGGCTGACTGTTCTACTAAATTCCCACTTTGATGGTTGCTTTTGCATCTCGGCAATAACTCATGGTTTGGCCCCTGGAGGTAAAATAATACACCGTTAATTTTTAAGTATATCTAAAAATGAAATGGAGATTTCAGACTACGTGAATGAATAACTTTTACTATAGGGCCAACCACCACGGAATCTCTCAAGCCCCCCCCCCCCCCTCTCCCAATCATTTGGGCCCACCCCAACAAATCTGTTGATTACCTTGGTAAAGCCTGCCCTCACCTACGTTAAGCCCCTCCCAAACCAAAATCCTGGATCCGCCACTGTTGTATGGTGTACTGGCGATTACCACGCGAACTAACAGAGACTATCTATGAAATGTTAGATTTTAGACAACTTTAGCTAATATGTATATAAATGTGGTGTTGAAATTGTGAAAAGCTTTAAAGAAGAGAAGTTAACTACTTATAATGTTTGATTAGGTATATCGAAATTAGAATTTAAAGTTTTGCATGTTATGGTATTGCATTTTATTTGATATAAGTATATGTATATATACAGTGGTGGCCATATAATAGGCATGTTGACTATTTTTTTATTTTATGTTACATAAATTACCTCTCAAAAAAAGAAACATTGGTAAAAGAATTAAGTCGCTAGCATGAAAACTGCCCGAGATATCACAGTGTGAAATCACACAAATGGACAAATGCCCAAAAACGCTCCATACTAACGGCTACTAAGTGATGACGTCACGCCTTCCTAGTTTGTATGCAACGCGTAGGAAATTTGTTCGGCAGCTATATTAAATATTGTGTTTATCAAAATAGTTTCTTAGACAAATTTGCTATACATTTTACGGACTAATTAAAGGTATCATTTATTTTAATAAATTTTATACTTTTTAAATGGACTTGTCCACCCAACTTTGAAGGGTCATAAAATAAATAATATGCAATATATAAAACCAAGAGGTATACAAGCTACTCTAAAAGTTTAATATGTTTACGATTTTTATTAGTATTTCGTTATTTTATTCATTAGTCAACATCCCTAAAAGGACACACCAGCTGATTTTCATACAAACGAGGCAACTTTGAAGCCATAGTTCTCCGCCAAGGATTGGCCTAGCTGTGACCTGATGATGGCCATCTAGGGAGTGAATGGAGGAGATTCAGATCGCTATACACACCCAACTGATCTGATCAGCATTTTAAGATATATAAGGATCTGAGTTTTCAGTTTCAGGATTTCCATACATTTTTATTCGTATTTCGCGGTATTTTTATACACATCCTTATATCTCTTAGAATGCTGATCAGATCAGTTAGGTGTGTAGAGCGATCTGAATCTTCTCCATTCACTCCCTGGATAGCCATCATCAGATCACAGCTAGGTCAATCCCTGGCGGAGAACCAAGGCTACAAAGTTACCTCGTTTGTATGAAAATCGCCTGGCGTCCTTAATATTCTGGCCACCACTATATATAAAGTGTATGTGGGTAGTTATTCAGAACTTGTAAAAATACATATTATTAATTCTCGCTTGGATTGACTTGTTTGCATGATACTAGCGTCTGTCTGTTTATCACTAAACTTATCAGCAATGTAAAAAGACATATTATGGAAGCTGTCAAGACTATTCTACAATTTTGCGCATACGTAGACGTTTCGTCCGTTCGTCGTTTCGTTTCGTTTGCGAAGTTCGTTACCGCTTTACAAATGTGACTTTGCCTCTAGGGCTCTAAGGGGTCAGATCAGATCCTGTTTTACAGACAATTTAACTGCAATGCCCGCTAACTAACAAATAATTGTATGTTTTAATTACTGTAATGCTAGTGTTCTTCCTTAACCTGATAAGAAGCTTTGATGATTGCAAAGTAAATAAAAATGAACACGCCTAAGTTTGCAGCTTTACCACAATAAGAAAGAATACAGTAGTAAAGCTTTGACTACGTGCGCTCGAGCAACGCGCACATACACACCTCTCACCGACACATGTAATAATTAGCCTACTTATTGTCTAATTTTCAAAATCTATCGCAATCGCTTCCATTAGTTAGACAGATGGATTTGACACATTGCTGCATTTCTTTGGTAAGTTTTTATTTGTACCAAAAAGAAGCATTAATGAATCACATCCTGAAAGCGATTGCGATAGATTTTGAAATTAGACCCCAGCCCCTGTAGCATGACCGACGAAACACGATATATATCGCGTGATATAGCGTTTTATCGACACCCAACTATCAAAATCCATTGTCTTTTGACAGTTAAACGTGACAAATCGCTATATCATATCGTGTTTGATGGCCATGCTAGGCAGGCAGGCCTCCTTTACTCGCTCAAGGTCGCGCGATAAGCACGATATATACGATATATTCAAGTTTGTAAATATCGTTACTTATGTCTGTTACAGCTGATATGTTTCTTGCGCCCGTTCTTCTTGTCAGCTAAAAAAGTCTGGAACGGGTGGTAGGAAAATATAGACGATTCAAAAGTACTTAACAATTAAGTTTATTTGAATAAAGCTTATTTCACTTTCACGTTCGTTCTAACGAACAAGTGAGCAGAGGGCCGCCACACGCTCGCCTGTGTAGCCCTTTGCGTCGTCAGAAAAGGTAAGAGCTCGCGATAGACAGGCAACTACTAGGTGAACTGCGCGACCTGAATTGCACTTTATTCTGTCGGAGCAAAAGTCGCTATTTATTTAAATGACTTTGCGGGGTGCTGCTTCTGTACTTGTATTATTATTCTGTGGTATAACATCATTTTCAACACCCTTGCTCGTAAAGTGAGCCCTAATACATCGCTTTTAGGGCCATAAACCGAGCTATAACAAACGCGTGCAATAATATATAAAACATTAGTTCGTAATAGAATTAACCCTACAAAGTTAAATTAGTACCTTACTGCAAGTTCTATGCGAGTAACAGAGCATTCCCAATTTAACCGGGTTATACAGATATTTTTTTTAGTAACAACAAACTTCAACAAAGAGGTTTTATGCCGCTGAAAATTCATATACATTTTTGGAATAAATTTAATTAAGTCAAACAAATATTTATTATTATCAAACTATTCATAATTCACAATATTTTGTTATAAAATATTACAATATTTGCATTTTTCTTAAAATTATAATTTTGAGGTAGGCTGTATGCTCCTCACCCCTTTGTTCGCAAAATATTCTTGCATTGAACGTGTGAAAAAAACAAAAAAAAACCTGCGCGCGCCTTTTCCCATAATTATCATATTTTGTTTTTGTCGTATTTATTGCTGTGTAGTAAATTACTTTGTTTTTTCCTCGCATTTGCGAGTTGAAAAACGTCGTATGAAACTCGTGAGCTCTTGCTTATTGCACACTCGGCTGAGTTACGCCCTCGCCTGCGGCTCGGGCTGCAACCCACAGCCTTGTGTGCAATGAGCAACCTAAGCTAACTCTTCTCATAATGTACTATTTTATCGCAATCAAGACTAGGTAACCAAATCCTAGCAAAAATATATGTTTTCAATCTATTCGATCATCTCGGAATCTCAACGAGTTCCGAGTGTGTGACGCAGTGTCGACACAGTTGGTAAAAGCTGTCCAATGTGTGTGCGTTGCTCGAGCGTTCGTAGTAAGTTCAACTTTTGTAATCTTTCTATTTTGTGGCTTTACGCTTTTTGTTTATATGTAGATAAGACAATAACAATAACGAGGGTATATCATTAGGTTCATCTATTAGCGGCGACGTGACTCCGGTGTCGTTGGCCTCGGAGCTCGATTTCAACAGCAACGAGGCTACCGCCGGCTCCATCACCGACCACGACCTTCTAGTGAGTGCAACGTTCAAATTTTATTTCAAACTTAACCATCTCCTTAGTTTAACGAACTTTTTGTCTGCTGCGAGTGCTGCGACGACGACACGGTCTTCTTTAATACAGAGAGCTTAAAGTTAAACTTATCGCCGCATGTAAAAAAGTTCAATCTTATTCTGTAAGTAATAAAGGTTACATCTACTGGAGAGAACTGAAGTTCTACCTCTGTGTTTGCCTTTAGTAGTTCGACCACCGTAAAGACAGGTCGGGGGCCCTACCGGCTAACTTTTCGAACTTCGGCGGGTCTGCCGGGCTTCAACTTAAACAGATAAATCAAAATAAGGAATTTCGTATTGTACTATTTGCCGAAGTTATTTCGAGATATCGATGTTCGTGTGACATCATTATATCATCGCCACTTTTGCTTGATTGGGGCTCGATTTATCTGTTTTAATTTGACTTGCCGAGGTTCGGAGCGTTAGCTGGTACGGCCCCTGGTTGAATTCCCAGCACCCCTTGACTTGACTTTGAAGTTCAAATAAGATTGTACTGCTGACTACTCAGGTCCAAAATATAAATTTGCTGTATTTTTATCAATCATAATAATATTATGATGTGATGTGATCGAAGGTTTGTTAATAAAAAAATAAGGTTACTAATAACAAAATAATATTTTTAACAGAGTGCCGAGGGCGAAGATGATGAGGAGACGCTTTCGGCTGACCCAAGTGATTCCCCATTAAATCTGATCAAAAATGACCTCAGCCCATTGAACTTCTCGTGCCCGTCATCAGCGAGAAGCGACTCTTGCGCACCCTCTACAAGCAACGCACCCGATTTTTACGGATTTAACGTGCAATTGACTAAGGAAACATTCTACAAGGATTTGCCGTCTAGTATTAAAAATTATAATATTGATACTGACACTAATAAATGTACTAAAGGGGATACAACAAATCATTGTAATTTGGATTTGTCGAATTTGCAAAGCAAAAACAGCTCCAAATGTAAATATTTGAAAGACGATACATTAAATAATGGTAGTAGAAGATATAGCGACAGCAGTGCACAGAAAAGTAATGTTAATTCACAAGCATCAGTCGCTGGTGTAGGCAGTAGGTTCACAACTACTTTAGTTGCTGAAGACTTGTTGGTACAGAGCACGTCCAGCAACTCAAACAATAATTTGCCTAATTTAACTGAAGTTGACCCCGATGAACCATTAGTGACAAAAGCTAATAATGTTACAGTAAAACCAGGTTTTACCATTTCTGAACAGAGCCGGAAATAGTATTTTTGATCTAGAAATTAGCAATTAAATTTTATACTTTTTTAAAGGAAATATTTCACTCGCTATTTATGTTGGCTTTATTTTTCTTATAAAGATTGTTACGTGCGATAGGTGAATACTGTTAAATTGCCTAACTCTATTTGCTCAGAAGATCTAACGTTCAGTAGTTTGCACTTTTTAATTGAATTGTAATGTAAAAATATATTAAGATTTATATCACAGTTAAGCGCTTATTACACCATCCTGAATGTCGGATCCGGAATTTAGTGTCCGATTTAGGACGAGAAATTCAGTCGCCAATTAGACCGTCCTGAATGTCGGATCCGATATCACAGCTTTACGATCATACAGTTGTTAAACGAATGTTCTTGTAGCCGTAAAAATACATAGCTAGGTAAATAGGAGGTATATGTAGGTAGCTAGGTAGGTACGTGTCATTTTCAACGCTAATCTAAACTAGTTTTTAACCGACTTCATCAAAAGGAGGAGGTTCTCAATTCGATTGTATACTTTTTTTTTATCGTTATTCGCGCGTATCTTCGACATTTATGGACCGATTTTGATGATTATTTTGTTGTTAGTTTTCTTGCGAGATGGTTCCATTTATTTTTTTTTCAAATCGGGTCAGTAGTTTTCAAGTAATCCCGAAAATACTATGACTTTACATCAACTACCTCGACGACTTTGTTATTTATGAACCGAATTAGATGATTGTTTTTGTTGGGAGAGGGGTACCTTTGTGTAGTCTTTTTAACAGACTTCAAAAAAAGGAGGTATTCAGTTTGTATATGTATGTACGTTTCTCCGCGATTATCTCACGTTTGGCTGAGCCGATTTTACTACCTAAATAATATATCTACACTACCTAATACTACCTAATACACTCACTAATACAGAAGGTACTTATACTAAAAAAAAAAAAAAAAAAAATTGTTTAAAAAACAAAAAAACCGACTTTAAAAAACCGGCCTCTAAAAAGCAAGAAATAATATATAAATCATTAGATACGCATTATCATATCATTGTTATAATAAAACACGTCTATTGAAGTCGGGTGGGGCTTTTAGAATAAAAAAAGAAAGTTGTAGGTACTCCAGCCGGTCCAGCCCCACCCGACTTTAATAGACGTGTTTTATTATAAAAATGATAATGCGTAGCTAATGATTTATATATTATTTCTTGCTTTTCAGAGGCAGGTTTTTTTGTTTTTTATATTGATGTAGGTCAAAAAAAAAAGCAAATTACAGAGTGACAACCCTTATATACTTTTAGTCGTTGCGCCAACTGTCTATCTAGACGAACGGCGCGGCGGATTTTTTTTCGCCAACATAAAAGGCGTTGACTGACTGTACTATTTATGCTGTGGTACTACTGTGTCGGAGCCGAGCGTCCTGAATGCGATTACACTGTCCTAAGTGCTTCCGATTTAGCATCCGTTATGTCGGAGACAATTTCTATCCTAACTAGGATCCTAAGGATCCTAAATCGGATCCTAGCTTCCTGAATGCAATTACACTGCTCTGAATTTAGGAGCGACTTCATATCGGGTCCGATATTTAGGATGATCTAATTAGCTCTTAAGATAAAACCAGATACTGTATTAACAATATCAATCATAAACGTCTGCTAGTCTGTGGAATAATGTGATATCACACTGAAAATTTGCTCTTTGTAGTGGCTTTTTCATACCAGTGTTTCTGAACCATTTTAATTATATAAACTTAGTGAAATTAGTCTAAGAATCTGATAAATAAATGATAATATATTCTTTAATAACTGCTTTTAATTCATGTCGTCTATGTTTTTGTATTGGGTACTCTGTCTAGATCTATTAAACAATTGGACGACTTATTGACAAGAATTGGAGTTAGGTTTAAAAGTTAACAAAAAGGAAAGGCTTAACAAAAAACTATATTTGAGATACACTCTTTTAATTTAAACAATAATAATGCAACATTACACCACATAGGTACTTAAAGCTTATAAGTTTGCATAAGCTAAGTTTAAACTTAATCATACTGACCAGATTCATCACATAATTAAAAAGCTGTTATATAAAATAATAGCTGCTAATTTATTACTCCGACTTAATAATTTTCGGTCCCATGTTGACAAGGGACAGCAGGGTATTGAAGGTCCCTCGTTGTTGGATCCCTGGCCACAGCAGCATCACCAATGACAGAAGATAGAGCAAGAATATGTTGTTCATGGACGAGGCCACCCATGCAACGGTACACAATATGCTGATAGATATTATGTAGTACTGAAAACAAAATACAATGTGATCAATAATCACTTTCTTCTTATACATTGCCTTCAAATCGAAAACATGTAAAATCCTTACCATGCAAGGGCTTGTGTCCCTCAGCGAATAAAATGACCAGACCTGTTGCATAATTTTATTATATTGAATAACAATGCTCCTGCAAATCTCTTCAAACATCTTTTCTTTTTGTCCTGTCCAAGCACTTGGACCATATAAGGAGTTGCATACAACGGGCACTAAGAAATCAATAAAGTTGAGTATTAGACCCATAACAGCAAAGGTTGCGAGGGAATTAAGGTCTAAAAGCCAAATGACAAGGTATAGGAATGTTAAACTCCCTATAATAGCACATGGGTGCCATTGCTGTTCCCATAAAATAATTGATTTCAACGGCAATAAAGCCATGCGCCATCCTTCCAGAAGCCTTTTCAATTTCTTTATTTGTTGTTCCTGAAATGAAAATAATGTGATGAAAATTACACTTAGATCCAATGGTCATACCTACCTATTTTATATAATTATTTTTATAAAGGGTTTGATAACATTGTAATGTAATGCAAGCATTTTCCGTGTCGAGGAACTTTATTTGGGGAATATAACATAAAAGTGAAGATACCCTCTATGTAATGAAAGATACTTACGTAAATAAATAGAATAGTTACGAACTTGCGATTCAAACGAAACTGTACTGTTTATGTAGGTTTTTAGATAAATCGTTTCTATGATGCAAAAAATGTTGGATCAGTGTGGATTCTCTTGTCTCAAACCGAAAGTAGGTAATAATCGACAAAAGAATAATAAATAAATTGTATTATTTTAGAACACTTACTTGATCTTGGGAAGAAATCTCTGCCATAATGAGTATGTATTCAGAATAATATAAAAATAGGTTTTTATTTTTATTTGCCCTTGTAATGTAACGTAATAAAAATAATAGCGTTGAATTGAACACGCGAAACAAACAACAAAACTAACGATTGATTTGATTGATTGACCACAACCAACAAATTAGTAATCTGTGACCACAACCGACCACTGATTGATTTGATTGAACTAGGCTTGGGTAAAAAATATCGATATATCAAATTATCGATATTTAAAAAAAAACGATATAAATCGTTGATATTTTTTTCTCGATATAGGTATCGATATTTCCGAATATGAAGGGTGCATTCCGAGTCACGCTGTCAGCGATGTCATCGCGCTGGGGGCTTACCATCAGCAAATAATAAACCGTTCAGTTCAAAAGCAGGCCTTAAACAGGACTGTTTAAGGCCAGCTTTCATACTAACCGTTGAGGTCATAGTACGAAAAAGTAAGGCCGTTCAATATAAGTCCTGCTATAAGAGCTCATAGTAAGGCCCCTGATTTGCGTACCGAATCACCGTAAGCGCGATAACGACAGCCCGTGTGACGTCGCTGAGTACGTCATAACATCTGCCATCTCCGAACGATATCACGGTCAGTGAGCGTTCTGTCAAAATCAAAACTGACACTAGTTTCTTTTGTTTACCTCAGGTGCATTTATATGAACGTTTAAAAATAATTGAAAATTCGTACCGCATTAACCGCATACCATGGAAGTAATAGTCGAAGATATTATCCATTTTAAGAACACAATATAAAATAAAATATAAATAGTTTGAGGTTATGTGGGCCAAGAGATCAATGAGCGTGAGCGCGTCCAAGATCATTGAAAGGTCCCAACTGTCATAAGCGCGATATCTGAATCGGTACGCCTAGCGCCTGTGATCGATGTCAGCGCTGAAATTGATTTTAGTATCGAAAACCGTATCAAATTCGATATTTTTTAAGGTCTAATCATGCCTTGTGTCCGACCAAAAAAATGATTTTTAACATAAGTAGTCTGCATGTATTTAGTTTCCTCGCCTTAAAAAAAAGCCAGCCGAGATAGAAAAAAATTGGACCCTTTCACAAGTCCATTTTCTTTAATCAATTGATGTTTTGACACGTGTGGGCAGGGCAGGATGGCTCACTAGTCTGTGTTTATTCATTTAAGTCAATGAGAACCGGGGGGCTATTGTCTAATTTTAAAAATCTATCGCAATCTCTTTCGTTTGTCAGATCGATGTGACACATTGCTGCATTTCTTTGGTAACCACGCAAGAGGTCCCGGGTTCGATTCCTGGCCGGGCAGAAATTGAAATGATGAATTTTAATTTCTGTGACGGGTCTGGGTGTTACTATGTATAATAAGTATCTATTTAAAAAGTATATAAGTAGTAGGTATATCAGTTGTCTAGCACCCATATTACAAGCTTTGCTTAGTTTGGGGCTGTGTGAAAAAAAAAAGTTTTTATTTGTGCCATAAAGAAGCTTCAATGTGTTACATCCTGAAACCGAATGCGATAGTTTTTGAAATTTGACAATCGAAAGGCAGACTTGCTTTTATATAATTAAAATAATAATAAAACTTGCCTGTGTATTTAATAAATGGGGATAAATATAATGATCACCAAAAAATGCTTTTGTACCCTAAGCTCTCGTACCAAAAAAAATAACTGATAACCAAAAAAAGAAAGTCTAAAATAATAATAGTTGTGGCTATTTTAGTCACGACTGCACTTCAAACCAAATACAGTAAATGATCACCAAATCTTGCCGAGCAAATTAATACGATATTTGTGCCAAAATAAACCTCTATGCTTGCCATAAAATGTAGGCATATTATCAAATAAAGTACAATGATGCCAAATTAAGTAACAAGACTTCGACAACGTGGCAGGGGCAGGGACTTGGACAGGGACATGGGCATGGACATGGACAGCCACGAGCAATAAGATGTACACATCATAGAACTTTGTCACATTACGTTTTGAATAACCTAGGCATAACATTATCACACTGAGATATTATATTGATTAAATGTGACATAGTTCTAAAGTGTGTACATTTTATTGCTCGTGACTGGACATGGACATTGTCCCTGTCCCATCCAGTCGCGGGCAAAAGCTAGTTTGCATATAAAAAGTTTATTTTTACCCGACTACGGCGAAGCAAAATGGAGGATATATGATTTTGACGTATGTATGTATGGGGTTGCATGGTTTCAAAATTGAGTTCCTATGGCACGGCCTTTCAGCTTCATTATCAGACCCTGGACACCATCATCTCCCGTCAGAGTACTTGTCAAAACGATTCTAACGAGCCCAAACACGATGGGGTTGTATGGTTTCATCATAGAGTTCCTGTGGCCTTCTTCCGGCTCCATCATCAGATCAGCTCAATGAAACCATAATATTGCATTGCCTTCTAGTTTTGACCGATGTTCAATATTTCAATTCTTTAGCTCATCGGGAAGCTAGTATAAAATCGTTTGCAAAATTTGTGGACAAACAAACAATCGAGAAAAAGCAACCTAATAAAAACGTGTTAATTAAATGATCACCATCATTTACTTATTGTATGACTATGACCATTCTAACCTAACGTAACAACCAGAATTAGTAAAAAAAATCATATACCTACCCTCCGTTTTTTGCTCCGCCGTAGTCGGGTAAAAAATGATTACCAAATCACCGAGTCAGGGTTTGGTGATCATTTACAATTTTTGGCGAACATTTACTTTAATACGATAACGTGATGTTAAATATTTGTATGACATTTTATATTAAAATATGGTGCAAATTTTGGTGATCATTTACTATTTTTGGGTTAACAATGATTATTTTGGTAGCAAGATGTGAAAACTTTGGTTAGAATTTCACATCAAAATGGATGGACAATTTTTGGCACTAAAAAGCCTTTTTGACGTTAAATTTTACTATATCTGGTGATCAGTTAAACATAAGCCTTAATAAATTACTAATGTAATGTGGTCTCGACTCTCGAACCGCTCGAACGTTAAAATGCGAAATCGGTAGAGTTGCCAACAATTATCGGTAGATTCGTACTCGAAATCGATATAAATGAAAAAAAAAACATCTATTATACTACTCAAAAGAAAATAAGGGCCACCTCATGGTTTTCCATACAAACGAGCTAAGTTCTGAAAGGTTTTTTAATTATAGATTCAATCTGATTTTGAATGGGGAATATATAAATGCACTTTAAAAATAATGTAACACAAAATCTATTAATTAATGCTTCAAAATTTATTAATGAACTATCAAATAATTTATTAAATTATCGGTAATGAAGCACAAAGCCCACGAACCAGATTTATTGTTGTACATCCCTATTAGATAGACCCATACATCTCTATTCCAGCAGACTAATCGCTGAGTCAAAGGTTTACTGCTATTAGTTATTCTGTGGCTCGGGGAAAGGGGGGTCCGGGAATCTTCTTTCTTTTCTTTATTCTATTTCTCTATTCTTTTTTATGGCGTTCATGCAAGAAGAAATAAAATACGAAAAACTAAACTAAAAAAGCACTGACCTACATTTTTTTAAATAAAAAAATACAGTGCGTCCTATGATCCTATCCTATCATTTGCGCACATTTTGATTGGGCAGGTATTTGCTTTCTCTGTGAGGCAGTGGGCACATCGTAGAATAGAAATAATTTAGACATTTTTGAGAAAAGGTCATTATGAAAAAATAACATTAAGAGAAAAATACATTTTGAGGATATTATGTGCCTAGACGAGCGATACGTAACTTCATTCAAAAATTAGTTTCCCCTTACAAAAATCAAACTGTTTCTGCAATTTATAACATCAATTTAATGAATAACTAAGTATACAAAATATTAAAAAATAAAATAGTTGTCTTTAAAAAAAGTATAAAAAATATGCTTATAATCAGCCTTTATAGAGTAACAAAATATTCCTATAGTAAGTAAGGAATAACAGAATATACACATTATAATAATACCACATATCGTGTTATTTCCTGGAAATATAAAGATATTAATTTATTCTCCGAAAGTATCGCTTTCCTGGTGTCTTTGCATTATCGTGAGTAAGAGTCTGAAACAATTAAAATAAATGTGGATCATGCAGTCAAGTCAATAGCTTATCTTTCAAAAGGTTCACAATTCACATTGGCCACTAGACTAAAACAAAATAGGTTTAACTTTTCTTTATTTAGGCTCAGTTGCACCATCTAACTTTAACAATAACAAGCTTGTTAAAGTACCGGTTAAGCACAAGTTAGCCAAGAAAAGAGGTTGCCAGCCAGCATGATGTCCTTTGACAAGTTTGACGTAATTTTAACTTTGACAGCGTTTTGGTGCAACTCACACATGGACCACCTAAACGATCAAAATTGGTTGCCAATCATTTACATTGCATCGGCTTGTCAATCACATTTCGATCGTCTAGGAGCGATGCTTGACAAGCACCACAGAATAGACAGATTACCGTGGCCAATCAAAAGTAGGCCACGCCCCCAAATGGTAAATGCAATGTAAGTGATTGACAAGCAGTTTTAATCGTTTAGGGGGTCCATTAGTGTCCGGTTAATGTGTATAACAATGCTTTCACATATAGGGTTGCGTTCCAAACCTACGCTCCGAGTGCAACCTAATCTAACCACAACCGAACGCTCTAACGGCGTTCCAAACATTAGAGCGTGACGTTTGGTTGACACAACCGTCCCGTTCCAAACGTCAGAGCGTTGCAACTTTTTAACCATCAAAATGGATGGTTGTAAAACGCTCTGACGTTTGTCTATAGAAAAAATTACAATGTCAATTGAAATTATTTTGTATTTTGATGTTTTTGAGTCTAATTCTTAAAATAATCATGGTAGATCCTCAAAAAACGGATTTTATTTGATTTAGAATAAAGAAAAGTTTAAATTATTCGTATTCTAAATGGAAAACGAAGACTTTGTATTGACATTGACATTTAAAGTTCTTGGTCGTTCCAAACCTTAGAACGAGTTTATAAACAACCAAACAACCGGCGCTCTAACGTTCTGAACGCAACCTAGGTGCTTCAGCCGCGCGTCAGCAGCGCTGTGGTCGCTGTGGTCAGTGCCGCTATGCAGCACTGCTTGTTGCGCGACTGAAATGCCTATATGTGAAAGCGCTCTAAGCTCAGAATAATATACATCACGATTTATTTGATAATGGTCCGCAGCAAATTCAATAATGTATGGTACAAAGCACTACTCATGGATTAAAATACATTATCTTGCACCACAAGCACTCAAATGCAACATCTGTTGTATATTATCAAATTATTTGCACTGTAGCTAAACTGTTAGTTTCTTTCTAAGTTATCAGATGGATAGTGAACTATTAATAATTATTTAGTTACTTACAATTATACATTCATCATCTGTAAATAAGTAGTGCCGTCCACACTTAGCACCATTTTCAGGAATAATAGATTTTGTCTCCATTTCATTATCATTGATGATTGTTGTCACACTCTATATGAAATAAAGATTAATTATTTTTTGAAATATTCAAGGGGAGCTTAAATTGCAGTAGTTCGGTTGTTAGTATGGTTAACCTTACTAATGAAACCTTTTAGTTGCATTAGTTCGGTGATTTAAATCAACTGAACTACTACTCAGATGTTATGATCTTCCATGGCACTATCGTAAACTCTTTGATATTTTTTTATTCGCTTATTATAGGTAACCTATATCAAATGTAAAAAAGTTATCAAGCGAAGCATACCTATAATGGGGTTGGTAAACTTTTTCGAAGAGAATTGTTTTATGTATTTTATTGATAGCACAAGTTTGAAGAATAAAGAAAATAATATTATGATTTTTTTATTTTACCTTGTTAACCAAATATATTTTTTTATATTATTATCGCGATAAAATATCAAACATACGGCTGAACACGAAGATCCTTTGCATTTACTGATTAAAAAAACTGATTGACAGATTTGACAGACAGTGACAAAGAGTAATCATACCTTTGTTTTTTTTGTTTTGAGCAACAACATAGAAAGTCTTTGGAGCAAAGGCATTACCTACGCATACAGCCGTAATAGTGATTTATTGTAATAAGCTGTAAATTAAAAATTTCTATTTAAATTAAAATGAAGCATTATAAAAAATCCGCAATTTGTTATTCCGGAATCCAAAGCCAAAAGCTATCAGAAAATATATAATTCATAACAGTTTTGGAAAAGTTTACCAACCCAATTGGTATGCTCTCTACTCTATACTATAAGACTGGACAACATTTCCCCATTTTTATTTTTTTTATTTTCTTCGTAATACGTCACCAAATATCATATAAATATGGCAAGTGTTAATTAATAACATTTGATATTTTAAATTTTTTGTTAAAGAAAGAATGATAATTACACATGTTAACATTCTTCATATTTATGTGATCCTGGTAGTTTGGTGACATATAACAAAGGAAAGAAAAAAGTTGAAAATTGTAAAATAAAATAATACAAAACTTAGGTATAATATAAAAAACATACAAACGAATTAATAACCTCGTCCTTTTAATTTGTTGAAGTTGGTTAAAAAATAGTAGTGCCACTTGCTCTGTAGTGCCATGGGTAGGTAATGATTTCTTTTCTACTACTACAAAGTTGCATTAGTTAGGTTAACCCTGACTAACAACCAAACTATTAACAGTTAATAGTAGCAACAGTTTGGTGATTTAAAATTAACCGAACTAATGCAACTAAAAAGTTGCATTAGTTTGGTTAACTGAACTAACAGCGGAGCTACTGCAACTAAAGGATATTTTTGATAAGACAAAACAAACTTTTACCTACCTTGATAACAGTATTTGGCATATTCTCTTCATACTCTTCACCAAGTTTAAAGGTATACTCTACAGTTCTCAACAATGAAATGTTTTTGATGGTCATTGTTTCTCCATTTATTATGATCTCCATCTCCGGTGAAGACATTGACATCATTTTACGCCCCATGAATGGTACTCCTGAAACAATTTAAAAGAGGAATAATAGTCATAAGCACTTATATAATTTCTGTTTTGCCTGTTATGAACTCACCCACGGCTATGAAGTAATCATCAATGTTTTCATTTTTATAATGCTTATATTTTCCTGCTATTGAAGGCATTTTGACAAAAACTCTAAAGCTCCGCAAAAGCTGTAAGTAAGCAATACAATACCTATCAAATTGTTTTTCAGTTGAAGAAATTGAAAACTTCGAATTTACCGAGCTAAGGATTACCTATTATCATAGTAATCAATGATATCACTATCAATTACGAACGTACGTACTAATTACAAAGATAAATGAAGATAAGCAAACAGATCGCTTCACTATAACTATGCAAAGAATATACGCAAAGAGAATTATACTGACTTTTAATGTAGGTATTACCACCACAGATTACTAATTTGTATTACCACCCACAAGATTTTATGATTCTTGACCACCAAGAATCTTATAATATTAATTTAGAATTCTTGCTTTGCTTGCCCACCACCAAAGAGTAAAATAATATATTTGGGAACCCACCGCGCCACCCAAATTAAGTTTTTTTGGACAACAAACAAAAATAAAATTACAATCACAGTGGCGAGGCGTGGCGAGGCGACTCAGCAACATTGATTTGACATTGACATTAGGTGCATTCCAGCAGGCTTATCGCTGAGTCTAGTGGTGGGCGACTCTAGTCGAATAACTCGACTACTTATCCAGGGGCCTTACTATGAGCCCTTATAGCAGGGCTTATATTGAACTGCTTTACTTTTTCGTACTATGACCTCAACGGTTAGTATGAAAGCAGGCGTTAAGCAGTCCTGTTTAAAGCCTGCTTTTGAACTGAACGGTTTCTTATTTGCTGATGGTAAGCCCCCAGCCCGTTAACTCGGTTTTGATATAGTGCTAGCCCGGCAGGCTGATTATCCAGTCACCAGTCTCATTTGACAGATGAATGTGATACATTGCTGCTTCTTTTTGGGGTAAAAAAATATACCAAAGAAAAGAAGCATTGGCGTTGATTCGGTTAGCAACGACTTAACTAAATTGACATAGTATTATTAGTATTTATACTAATAATACTTTTATTAATACTAATAATTATTAGTATTTATACTAATAATACTTTTGTACTGAACGGTTTCTTATTTGCTTACCATCAGCAAATAAGAAACCGTTTAGTTCAAAAGCAGGCCTTAAACAGGACTGCTTAAGGCCTTCTTTCATACTAACCGTTGAGGTCATAGTACGAAAAAGTAAGGCAGTTCAATATAAGCACTGCTATAAGAGCTCATAGTAAGGCCCCTGTGCTTAAAGCATGTGCTGAATGGCACTCTTTTGCTACACAAAAAATGGGTGTGTTCTATTTTGTAATCTGTGTTGCTCGACATGCATTTTTGACACTTTGTTTGACAGATTGATTGAATGAAAGAAATGTCATTACGGACGATGTCGAGTTCGAGTGAGATGTGAACATAAATGTTTTGAAATTTATTTTACATAAGATTATCATTAATACGTTTAAATTCGTATAGATAGTGATGATATTTTAAGAATAAGTTCAACAGTGCACGTTTTTATATATTTTTTTATTTGTAGGATTTAATTTTACACTAATCATCGAAGGTTTGTTGTTCGATCGTGATATATTTTTTTGCATTATTCTGGTGACCCAGTTATAGTTTTTGAAAATGGGAGACACAGAGGATTATTTAACAGCGTATAGAGTGTTTTTTGAGAACTTTGCGGCCACTGTTAATCCGGAGGACCAACTCCCAGTTCACATAGCGGGATACACTATAACCGAATCGGAATTACCTGGTGAAGTGCTGTACTGGACAACTCAATACTTGACCGAAAAGTAAGTTGGTTTTTTTTGTGAAGGTTACTTTAGTAAAGTTTGAGTCATCCTAGTTGTTTAAATTAAGTGGTCTGTATTGTACACCGTTGTCACTACTTTTGAGGTCCCGGATTAGATTTCCTGCTGGGTCAATTTCGAAAACGAAATTTCCTATATTGGCTCAGGTCTGGGTGTTTGTAGTTTTTCCTCTGTAATCAGAGCAATGTTTGTGATGTTTTCTAATATTTATTTATTATTCATACATTTTATTTAATAATATTCAGGTAACATTCCTTATTTTCTTTCTGCACGAACATACACATACATATGTGATACATTTGCACTATGGTGATGGAATAGTGCCGTCAAACATGAAAAATACTGCAATTAAACTCAAATCCCATTTTCAATGACCGATAGTAGGTTTTGATTTTATATGATTCATATTAGACAACATCGCAAACATTGCTCTAAGGGCCTAGTCAAAGTAGCATTCGCTAATCTTCGTTATCGCTTCGCTTTCGAAATATGTATGGTATTGACATAAGGTTTCGTTAACAATCAAATTATAAAACGTCAAATCCATACATGTTTCGAAGCGAAGCAATAGCGAAAATTTGCAAAATGTTACTTTGGCTAGGGGGGCTGATTCCAAAGTAAGTAGCTACGTAGAGACAATGGTGGATCTACAAACACCCAGACCTGAGCCAGTATAGAAAAGTTAGTTAGTAGCCCCAGCCAGGGATCGAACCCAGGACCTCAGAGATGAGCGACACCTTGAAAACCAGTGTACAAAACACTCAACCACGGAAGTCGTCAATTTGGTATCATATTATTATTTTCAATAAACACTTGATACACTAAATAAAATGAAATTATATTTTTTTAAGTATAAACTCAATATTTCAAGCTTAAAAGTATTGATTTTTTAGATTTTAGGCATTCATAATGCTATTTTTATATTAAGATAATTAATATATTAGAAAAAATATTATAAAATATCGACTCACCCGTAGCACCTCAGACAGGACGATCCCTTATAAGCTGGTGCTAAGTCGATTTTTCTAGCATTTTTCTAATATATTAGATATCTTAATAATTTAAGTATTTACCAAAAAAGTGTAATTTAAATTTTCATAAAATGTATTTTTTGATAATTTATGTGCCTACAACTTCAATTTGATAACATTATATTCAGATAAAGATAATAGAGAGAGATCTAACTATGGTATAAGTTTTTTATAATTATTCAGTTCTATTAATTTCTATCTTATTTTTCTATGTATGAAAGTTTTTCCTACTTGGTTCATAAGATAGTTTGTGAATCTAATTCATTTCTTATGATACAAAGATTTTAGATGACTAATATTGTCTTGGAAATGCATGCTTTAAAACTCAATTACCTATTATTGGGCAAACAGTCACTGTTCTGTGTCAAAAAACTTGCATGCGGTAATTAATAGTGGGTCAACATTTACTGTTCCATTCTTTTTTTGAGAAAAACCCTTTTTTTCTAGAAAATAAGCCTACTTTACTTTAAGTCTTGGGCCTTTTCGAGCGACGTTTTCTTCTAAGCACGGACGACGATTTATTATAAAAAATTCAAATTGAAATTACAGTTGAAATTTTCACAGATAGGTACGAAACCATCGTGGGCGATTCGGTTTTTTATTTTATGGAAACTCGCCGTTATTGTTATTGCATGCGCTTTGTAAACGCGCGCCGTGTTTAAAACCACTGCCCCATCGATCTTATAAAAGGTAGAGAGAGTTCTTGCGGGTGCATGAATAAACCAAAATTACCTCTTACCTTTTAAAAATAACGTCCGAAATATTTGGTTAAAGATGAATCCCGAAAATACCTGCTCTCGACCGGTATCGCTCAATGACGAAGGTCAAGGCTGCTAATACCGGTTATGATTATGTTAAGACATTGGCAAAATCTGGCTGCCTGGCTTCTGTATCTAAAAATGTAGGAAAATTGCGCTGGTATCCATTTGTTATTGTTTGTATAACCCCAATTTTTCGTAACCATGAACTTAGAATTCAAAAGGACAATCACCTTTTGGATAGGCGTTTACAGTACAAACATTTGTTCAAGTGTTAAATAGATTTTAACGACGCGACCGACGACGGCAGGTATCGATGACGAAGTAGCGTGCATCGCATATGTAATTTTCAGTTTAACCATCACTTGTGTAAACCCCAAAAATATGTGAGTTGTTTGAGCAGGTAATTACCAAACCACTTGTAAGAACGCTACATCACTTCCCTTTTGGAATCCCTATCCTACTCCTTTCAATTCGGAGGCATTAAACTTTGCAAATCGGTCATCACATCATATCACTCGCATCCTTATCACGTAATAGTTTTTAAAACTGGTAATTTGCCGATAACTGATAGTTTACTATTGATAATTCAGCAACCAACGGGATAACAGTTATTTTATGGTATTGTTATTAGTTTTTTAGGGATCATTCATATTTTTGAAAACGTAGCTCTAACGTGCCGCGCTCATGCATACCCTAATAAACGTACACTTTTCTAATAAATATTTTAATTCTAATTTTGTTACTCTAATATTGTAAATTCTAATATTGTTAGTCTCTGAAGTGTGACTCTGGAATATGATTTTGTAACTGGATTCGGCAATAATAATAGATGAGATAAGGGTCTCATGAATGTTTAATTGATCGCGTCCAGCTCCTATCTCGTCAGGTGGAATAATGAAGTTGCTTCTAGCTGATTTGGATTGTTTAGTTTCCTGCGTTGCGTAACCATTTTATGGTTGGAGGGTTAAACATAGAGCGTATTATTCATCATCAGCACGTATGTGATTGTGACCGACCGCAAGCGTCATCGTCGGCGCCCGAGTATTATTATGTTGATTATATATCTAGAAACGAACGCAAAATGAGAAAACCCTTTCTTCGGACCATCAAACTGAACAACTTTTACTATGGGACTAACTCTGAAATCGCGAACAAATAATCAGCTGCTTCATACATTTTTATATTTTCGTTATTAAATTTTTGTATTTTTTTTGTTGTTTTTTTAGCGATTTCAGAATTGGTCCCATAGTAAAAGTTGTTCAGTTTGATGGTCCGAAGAAACGGTTTTCTCATACGTTGCTGTATATGTCATTTTTATATTACCCTACTGTGGACAGATTACTATGAGTTTGTTTGTCTTTTTAGCTGTTCCTCAAACAATACCTCTAAAATGTATCAACGTAACATGACTCACTAAGATTGTATATCGTCTATGTTAGAGATAGGAATGGGTGTGTAAAGCAAGAGTAGGAACAATGCTTATAGTTCTTCGGATAAGCTGAATCAGTTTCTACAACCAGTAAAGTTTATTCACAGTATAAAAGAACATTCCATGAGTGAAAAACCGTCCGTAGTTTTGTAGGCGTTATAATCCTCTTAAGTGAGTGTTCTACCAATGTTCTTCTTGTCAGTTAAAAAAGTCTGGAACGGGTGGTAGGAAAAACGACTACAAAATAACGGTGTATAAGGTGTATGTATATCACAGATTCTGCTAGTTTCTCTATTTCTCACTGGCGCGGCGCCACTATACTACGAGTATAGTGTGAATAGCATACAGAACATGGATATCTTTAGAAGAGAACAATAAATGATGTTATGCTGTGATAGGATGACAAATCGCAGCAGACTGCCAGACACAGGACCTCCAGCTCCAGGGCTTCCAGCTAACATTTGATCGAAGATCTAAGTGACTAGTTTAGCAACTTGTTAGCAACATTAGACGCTCCACTTGCCTTTCTTTACTCAGAGCGTAAATTGTGTGTTACGGTACCGGGCTACTACGCCACGTTCACGTTACGTAACGCCACCACGGCACACCAACACAATTGCACTAGGAACGTTGCAAGTGTTGCAACTTTGCATTCTCTGAGTTCGAATCCTTATCTGGTTAATTATGTATTCTATGTCCTTTTAGAACGTCGATCACGTTATGTAGGAACTAGCAATCGTAAGAGTTCATAAAGTTGCTGTCGATGTTAGATCATAATAATTTTTTATTTCAACAAACATGAAAAAGCAAATAGCATAACTACACAAATCTAGAATTACGACAAATAAAGACATAATAAAGATATGAAAAATAAAGATAATAAAGACATAAAGACTGTATGCCCATCATCAGATCGTAGCTAGGCTAATCCTTGGCGGAGAACCAAAGCATCAAAGTTACCTCGTTTGTATGAAAATATACTGGTGTTCTTAATTATCTGGCTACCACTGTATATCTATCCATGCATAATTCCACATTATAGAGGTATATAGCTTAAATATTTTCCTGGTGACACAATGCCAATTACCAACACCATGAATGACGCACCAAATTGCGCAGTATTAAAGTTAAATGTAGGGCAAAACATTTTACCTACTTACATCTTAAAGAAACCAGTGTATAATTCAGTGATAAGCAACTAAATGCTCGTAATTTGCTTGAAAAACCTCTCGACTATGTTTAATACATTTCAGCAGTTAATTTGAGATAATGACAGTTTCTAAATGAGATTTTTGAATGAATTATTTTAAATTAACTATAAGACTGCCGCTAATGAACTTTCTAATTTTTGCTAGTGTTAGCAGACAATACGTTGTTAGGCGGAGTTTCTCTAGGGTCTGTGGGTTGAGGTCGTAGGATGCGCAGACGCATTAGCACGCGAGACGCGTGGGCGGGCGCGGATGCTGGTGATAGCACACCCGCGGAGTCAACGCACCGAGCGCGCGATGTGCGCAGAGCCAGGCGCCGCCCGCCGGCCACTCTTGTCTTGATTACCTACCCAAATTTCTATCTAATTGTCACACTTACATCAGCGAATAAACTCCGACTAAATATTTAGACATTTTAATTCAGATAAACTTATTGTTTTCATGATTTCTTGCAAGTTTCTTGCTTTGTTTTTGTCTTGAATCATCCTAATGAATAATTAAGTAAGTACTTATAATTTTTTTATTTTATTTGTGCCGTCATAATATTTCAAATCAGTCTTTGAATCGGGGAATTGACTAAAATAACAAAGACATTAATTAGTTTATATTCGCAACCTGCGACCTAATTGTCTAACTCAAAATCTAGCGTAATCGCTTTCAATTTGGCACGAATGTTACGTCCATTGCTGTGGCATTACAAGGCACTGTGACAGACGTCTTTGAGACCTAGTGATGGATGTACATGATTGCCAAATGAAAAACCGGTCGTTTTGAGTTAGGCAATAAAGCCCATTCCTTTTTTAACCGACTTCATCAAAAGGAAGAGGTTCTCAATTCGAATGTATGTTTTTTTTTTTTTTATTGTTGTTCGCGCGTATCTTCGACATTTATGGACCGATTTAGATGATTCTTTTTTTGTTCGATTGAGTTTTCTTGCGAGATGGTCCCATTTATTTTTTTTTCAAATCGGTTCAGTAGTTTACAAGTAATCCTGAAAATACTATGATATTAAATCAACAAACTTGACAATTTTGTTATTTATGAACCGAATTAGATGATTTTTTTTTGTTGGGGATGGGATACCTTTGTGTAGTCTTTTTAACCGACTTCAAAAAAAGGAGGTATTCAGTTTGTATGTATGTATGTTTCTCCGCGATTATCCCACGTTTGGCTAAGCCGATTTTTCTACCTAAATAATATACCTACACTACCTAATACAGAAGGTACTTACTTACACTAAAAATAAAAAAATAAAAAATTGTTTAAAAAACAAAAAAACCGACTTCAAAAAACCTGCCTCTAAAAAGCAAGAAAAAATATACAAATCGTTAGATACGCATTATCATTGTTATAATAAAACACGTCAATTGAAGTCGGGTGGGGCTTTTAGAATAAAAAAAGGAAGATGTTCTCCAGCCCCACCCGACTTTAATAGACGTGTTTTATTATAACAATGATAATGCGTATCTAACGATTTGTATATTTTTTCTTGCTTTTTAGAGGCAGGTTTTTTGAAGTCGGTTTTTTTTTTTTTTTTAGTCTACAATTTTAGTTTACAAAGGGGTTTGAAGATTTTAGCTTAAAAAAAACAAAGGCACTAAATTAAGTTAACGTATCGAATCATTATCAAAATCAAATTCTGCAAATTTTAATATTATAAGGAACGATGAATATTTACAACATAAACACGTTGTTCTTGTTCGCCGTCAGATATACGTACGACATTGTCTCAATTTTTCTGGATGTTTTCGTCCCGAGGAGGGCAGGAGCGGTGACCTCTTTATGTATCGTACGGACAGACGTACGTCCGCATTTTATTTTATTACTACACTACACACTGCTCTGGATGCTGGAGCACCATCCTGCAACCCGACTGGGACATGCCGGGTCGCTCGATGCTCGGCCAAGTGAACGCCCGCTTTGTTTATTTATACTAGGTTATTTCGTTTTGTTTGCGTATCTACAACAGCATCTATTTGTAGGTAGATAGTAAGTAATCCTATCGGTTACAATCTGGTGATGATAGGTTCTAACTGCCGTCGGATCGGATCATCGGATCGGACCCAGACAATAGAAAACATTGGTTTGTCAGCGCAGCGATCTATGTTCCCGAATCACGATGTCTCTTTGAAATGAAAACTCATTCATAAAAAATACAGCTTGGGGTACGCGTACCACTAATTGGGAAGCACTGGCATAGAGTAAATTACTACGAATTTACTTTTGAAATGTCTGAATATTATTTTTTTCACAATGCAACAACCACTGTTTTGTCATGCATTCAAGTCAAGACAAAAGATAGCTGATAATGTTGATAATGTTGTTTGCTTTCTATCTTGAGATAAGCTGCAAGAGTGCAAGTACTTAAATTTTGCATTTACTTTCGGTTTTTTTTTTTTGTAACTTACCTATAACTAAATTTAGATTCACCCGTGATAAAAACCGACTTCAAAAAACCTACCTCTAAAAAGCAAGAAATAATATTCGTAATAATAAAAATACGTCTATTGAAGTCGGGTGGGGCTGGAGTACCAATTCCTTTTTTTTATTCTAAAAGCACCACCCGACTTCAATAGACGTATTTTTATTATTACGAATATTATTTATTGCTTTTTAGAGGTAGGTTTTTTGAAGTCGGTTTTTTGTTTTTTTTAAACAATTTTTTAATTTTTAGTGTAGGCACCTTGTAGGTAAGGTATTTTTTATAATATGTAGAAAAATCGGCTCAGCCAAACGTAAGATAAACGCGGAGAAACATACTTAAATACGGGTCAAACTGAGAACCTCCTTTTTTAAGTCGGTTAAAAAACTACACTTAAGATATCCCTCTTCCAACAAACAAATAATTATCTTATTCAGTTCATAAACAAAGAAGTAATACGACCAATCATCGAGGTATTCACACAAAATCATACTATTTTCGTGCTTTTTTCAAAATTACTTGAAAAGTACTGAACCGATTTCCAAATTTTAAAAAATGGGACCAACTTGGGAGTGTACCTAATGTAATAACGTTTGAATCATTTCAATCGGTCCAGCCGTCTTCGAGTAATCGGTGGACATACACAAAAAAAAAAAAAAAAACAAATATACAGACGAACATAGAACCTCCTCCTTTTTTGGAAGTCGGTTAAAAAGATTGCGAACTGGCTTTAGTATTTTCCTTTCTTTGAATTTAAACAATACAACGTTTCTTATTACCATGGAATATTATTCGAGACGCCTGACGACTTTATCAGATCGTAAAAAGAGACGAAAGATAGAATTACAAAGTAACAAGTGTACCTTTACGGAATAAGTACATACAGGCTTCCATTTTCCCAACATTCAACGTTTCCGGGATGTGAATGTGATGCCAAATAATATTTGAAGGGATACTTACGTTTTGTTATCAATCCGTTAATTGGTCGAAAAAATGTATTATTTGTTTAACGGAACATTATATTTTATTACTTTACATTATTACATACATTTTTTTTATTTTTATTTTAGTTTATTAGGGAAACAAACAACAATTTTACAATAAATGTGGGTAATACCACAATCGAATCACACATTTGCCAAAACAGTTTCGACAAATAGCTTATATTACACATTGGTGTCTAAAGTTGAATAAACAAAAAGAAAAATAAAAACGAAAATAAAGACATTGGACTAAATTCAAATAAGGCAGCAAGCCAGTACAATTAAGGAAAACTATTGTATTAACAGACTTGAATTTCTTAGGCTTTCTACAGAAAATATCGATGTGACAATACTTCAAATTATAAAGTATCATGGATCTTAGTATAAAACGGTTACCTGCATAGTTAGTACGACAAAAAGATAGACAAACAATACAGACAAGCATACGCTACGATCGCTACGATCTCTAGACCAAGTCAAGTAGATTTCACGTAAACAAAGTGGCTCTAATGTACGCACGACAGCACGCTAGGTTAAACAGTTGAACTACGAAAACAGCTCTTATTACGTACGGCATAAAGGCGGTCTCAAGGTCAACATGTATAGTCTGATGTGCTGCTGACTGTACATTGTATCTTTTTCAGGCAATGTCCGCCGACACTGATGACGCCGCTGCGGCGGACCATACTTGACGAAGTGCAAATTGCATCGAAAAAAACACCCAATGACTTTGGGTACAAAGCTGACGAATCAGGTGAGTCTATTTTTACCACAGTAGATACACGTTTTAATTCTTCTTCTTATCGAATGAGGAATAGGTGTTAGAGTTTATCAAATCAATTTATTATCAATTTATTCTGAAATGGGTCCCTGGTCATTCAGGCATCATCGGTAATGAGAGAGCCGACAAGCTTGCTAGAACTGGAGCGCGAGGCCAACAGATCGGCCCAGAACCTTTCTGCGCGGGATCTCAAAAACCCAGGCTTTGCAACTCCTTAAAGACAATCTCTTAAACGAGTCGGGGAAATTCTGGCTAAAACAGCCAGGACAGACACCTAATAACATCACCTGAAGATGATGATGATTTCATAGAAGTTTTGTTAGATTTTTAATTTAAATCAGAAGATGGTGCATCCAGAACCTGTGAGACAATCCCTATGTTTAGTTTCTCGTAGGAAACGTAGTACCTACGTACCTACGCATCACGATTCCCATGATCAATTGTTTAACTCCTTTATTGGCTTTAGATATCTTCAGATAGACACGCTTTGTTTGTTTATGTTAGTGTGTGAGTATTATTAACAAATGTCGGATCGCAAACGAATCTGAAACAGTTGATAATAAACATAGCATAGAAATTACCGCGTCTGTAGTTGGATCTGCCAAGTGTATTGCGTCACCCATGAATTAGTATAGCTTCTTTCTAAACCTATAATTGTACAATTGCTCAAGGTGCTGAATAAAGGTGACATATATATAACTATGAATCATTTATCATTATCATAAATGATAATAGATAAAGCTCGGCGTGGTCTATCGGTTAGTGACCCTCATTGCAATTGCAACGAACAGTCACAGTCGTGGGTTCTAAATCCAGCTAGTGAGATGATCATAAGATACGTACCACCTATTTGTATTATCTTCGGTGTGTAAAGCCAAAAGAGTTGCTTTCTGTATACGCATACGTAAACATTCCGTACAGACAATCAGCGTCGGTCTGGCCTCAGGGCATACCGGGACTTTTCCCGGAGGGACCCGGATCTGGAAATAATAAAAATCCCTGTCGCTTTTTGGGTCCCAGACCCAGACCGACGCTGCAGACAATCTCAGCGGGCAATAGGCAATTCTGTTAGTAGCACTGGTTTCGTTTCCTTCCATAATCACAACAACTGGTAACTTCATCTTTTAACCCAAAGCTAGTGCTGTCTGCATCCTGTAAAACTGTAAATTGGCCCTTATCTAAAGAATCAAGTCCAAAATTAAGTATCCACAGCTTTACATATTGGTGTTTTGGTAGCTTTAGATTTTTCTGACATTACATTTTCAACTGCTCTACTGTATGAACTGTATCAAATCGCATAACCCAGTCATAAAGGTTTCAACGATCGATGAGGACGGGCGTTTCCAAGAACTATGTTTCATACGTTAGTACTACTATTTATTATTTATTCTGCGGTTTCATAGAGGAAAGAAATCGTTATAGGTGAAAGCTCATTGACTGGTATATAAAGCTTCTATACCTAGTTGGGAATATCCCGTTGGATTACATCAAAGCAATTTGCCTGTCGACAATTTGACCCTTTTGATGCATATAGTTAGCGTTATACCTACGTGATTCCATTGCGTGACCTAACGAGGTGTCGTGTGTCGATGAAGGGATCTTTAATTGCTAACGCGCGTTTTATGAACCTACTTTGAGGTAGTTTTTACGCTGGTCGTTTTATGGTTACAGTAACAAGCAAAGCAATGTAGCTAAGACTAATTGTATTATAGTCATTCAGCTACCGCAATAATTAGTACCGCAGCTGAGCATGCATGTAAATGGTGAAAAATCGTAAAGCAGTATTTGTAAACAATAAAATTTTAATGCCTTATGGATTCTTCTTTGACACCGTATATGTATAATGAACAGCATCATTTGTTGATTCATTATAGATTATTATTGTGTTAGGAGGATGTATTGACAGAAACTGCAGCATTATGTAAGAATTTTCAGTTATTGTTTATCACAAGCTGCAAACAATTCGTTACCAACAAGATAACGATAAATGACTGTTGCAGAAATGTATTTTTTTTTGTAAATATGTAGAAGCACTATTAACTATTCAATACTTTTATTTTTTAATTCAACGACCTACGTTTTTCGAACAGGTCAATGTAGAGACAGAACCAATTTATTGTTATGCCTTGGGCTTGCATAGTTACAGTTTGTGTCAAGTTCAGTACAAGTTTACACAACTGAACAAATTGGTTGTATGTGATGATGTTTAATTCCAATATTAGTTATATAATTTTAGAATCAGAAAACCTTTGTTGATATTTCGTTTGTTTTGTTTCCAGTGTATATAGCCCTACGGCTAATGCAGGCAGTGACAGCACGCGTGAACACAATATGTCTGCGGTACCTGGACAACGCTCGGCTGGACACACTCCCACCGCCCCCCACGCTGCGCGACATGAAGACAGTCTCGTGCGCCACCAAAAATTCCAGACGGGCGATGGAAGACAGACATGTGGAGGTTGGAAACTTGGAAGCTCTGTTTGGAATAGAGGTAAGTCTATAATATGGTATCTTGCTTGATTGAATCCCCCAGTCACCCCTGACTACGCCCATGACTGTCATCATTTTTAAAATAAGTCTTTACGAGGATGCAGTGAACATCACGTTAATCCATGGAAAGTAGTTCCAAGTTTTGCACTCGCATTCTAATGTAAACCGAAACTATCTCTGAACCCTGTCCAACACTTGGAACTGAAAAAAGTATTCGATATAAATAAAAAGATGAACGTAGTTCTGTCAACGAGCACTAACTACAAACCAAACGTTAATTTCATCTCATCAACTTTGTATATGGATACAGGTGTTATTTTCATACAAACGAGGTAACTTTGAAGCCTTAGTTTTCTGCCAGGGATGTACCGTGCTGTGATCTGATGATGGCTATCCAGGGAGTGAATGGAGTAGATTAAGATTGCTATACACATAAACATGTCCTTTAATCTTTTAGAATGCTGGTCAGATTAGTTGGGTGTGTATATCTTAGAATGCTGGTCAGATTAGTTGGGTGTGTATAGCGATCTGAATCTCCTCCATTCACTCCCTAGATAGCCATCATCAGATCAAAGCATGGTACATCCCCGGGCAGGAAACCAAGGCTTCAAAGCAAACTCGTTTGTATGAAAATAACACCTGTATCCCTGGACAAAGTTGATGTGTGTACTGTATATTATCGCCATTAATATAGGCCATTCTCGTTGGCCTATTTCCGTTGTCCCCCACTGTTTGTCCACCAGTGGAATATCGGGAAATAAAGTATGGAGCGGTCTATTCCCGTTGTCCATCACCTGGGGATACTTATCAGGCTAAATGTATTGAAAAACCCCTTTTTTCCTGATATCCCCCAGTAGTAGACAAAGGTGGGATACAGCAGAAATATACTAACTACTAATACCCTACTTGTATTGTGGTAGACGACGACCCCGACCAGTTTCTACGCGGTGTACGACGGGCACGCGGGCTCGGCCGCGGCCACGTACTGCGCGGCGCACTTACACCAGTACCTCGTAGAGAGTCAGCACTTCGCCGCCGACCTGCAGCGCGCCATGCGGGAGGCCTTCCTCAGGACGGACGTCGAGTTCGTCAGGAAGAGCAACCAGGATGTGAGTGACGTTTCACGCTGTTTTAGCTACTGCTTGTAGTTACTGCGCGGCGCACCTACATCAGTACCTCGTAAAGAGCCCGCACTTCGCCGCCGACCTGCAGCGCGCCATGCGGGAGGCCTTCCTCAGGACGGACGCCGAGTTAGTCAGGAAGACCAACCAGGGTGTGAGTAATGGTTCACGCTGTTATAGCTACTGCTTTACAAGAGCGGTGAAAATCTTCAACAAAGATTGGGTTCCATCAACATATCACTAGTTGAATTGTTTTCTTATTTTACTGAAATCAAGTAAAATTTTTGAACTAATATCGTCAATTACTGATATTTCGGATAAAAAATTTTGATCTATCTAAAAAAACAGATTGGAGTAATTGTTAAAACCACTGATTATTAAATTTATATATTATTACTAAATATTCATTTTGTCAGGCATAAAAAACGATAAAATGTTGTTACAGCGCGCATGCGGCGGCAGTACAGCAGTGGCAGTGGCAATTCGAGAACGCAAGCTACTAGCGGCGTGGGCGGGCGACTCCCTGGCGCTGCTCGCCAAGCGCATGCGCCTCATGCAGCTCGTGCGCCCGCACAAGCCCGGCCGGGAGGTATGTGGCTACATACAGCGTGCACAAGCTACTAGCGGCGTGGGCGGGCGACTCCCTGGCGCTGCTCGCCAAGCGCATGCGCCTCATGCAGCTCGTGCGCCCGCACAAGCCCGGCCGGGAGGTATGTGGCTGCATACAGCGTGCACAAGGTACTAGCGGCGTGGGCGGGCGACTCCCTGGCGCTGCTCGCCAAGCGCATGCGCCTCATGCAGCTCGTGCGCCCGCACAAGCCCGGCCGGGAGGTATGTGGCTGCATACAGCGTGCACAAGCTACTAGCGGCGTGGGCGGGCGACTCCCTGGCGCTGCTCGCCAAGCGCATGCGCCTCATGCAGCTCGTGCGCCCGCACAAGCCCGGCCGGGAGGTATGTGGCTGCATACAGCGTGCACAAGCTACTAGCGGCGTGGGCGGGCGACTCCCTGGCGCTGCTCGCCAAGCGCATGCGCCTCATGCAGCTCGTGCGCCCGCACAAGCCCGGCCGGGAGGTATGTGGCTACATACAGCGTGCACAAGCTACTAGCGGCGAGGGTGGGCGACTCTCTGGCGCTGCTCGCCAAGCGCATGCGCCTCATGCAGCTCGTGTGCCCGCACAAGCCCGCCCGGGAGTTATGTGGCTGTGCAACTTATACGGCTCAAAGGACCAACTATTCTTACTATTATACGACAAATTATAGGACGTGTAATTTCATCACGAACATCATAACAGCTCATTATAGTCTGCTGAGTGTGTGATTTGTTAGTGAGTAATTTTTGAATCAGCAAAATTATCCTGCCATTTGCTCAGTTCATAAGTTGCGGGCTCGCCCATGGGCATCTCCCTTGATAAAAACCTTCATGCTGCCATAACCTCCATGCTAGGCAGGTGGGTAATAGAACACTACTAGTGGGTCTGTTCTGTGGGCTGTAGACCTCGCTATAACATATTATTATTATCTCCGCCATTTTGAAAAATGTTGAAAAACTGTCGACAAAAAATTTCTATTAAATTATCGAACCTGTTCACATTCATGAAAATCGGTTGAGAAAGGAGAACAAACGGACAGCCGGACGGACATACAAAAGCATTTTTGCCCAAGCTGAAACAGAGACGCTTCGCGCTCGCTCGGTCAGAATCATGGGCGTAGCCACGGTGGGGCAGGGTGGGGCGCTTGCCCCACCCTAGCTCTGACCTGTGAGGTACCTAATCTTACCTAAGTAAGAAAATATAAAAATGACGCGGAATTAATGAGATAGGCCCGTAGCAATACAAAATATGCATAGAAATTTTTTTACTAGGGTAAGACCGCGGGTATAGTTTGCTAGTTACATATTATTTTAGACTGCTGCCCCACCCTGAGCCCATGGCTGGCTACGCTTATGGTCAGAATTATAAATGTTTAATTCCTGACCGTAAATTATATTAATTTGTAATATTATAGTAAAATCATAAGTTGTTCTGACACAGGACGAACGAGATCGAATAGAATCGTCCGGCGGCACAGTATTGTTCTGGGGCACGTGGCGGGTCAACGGTCAACTAGCGGTTTCACGCGCGATCGGTGAGTCTCCAAGGGGTCAAGTCTGCTGATGTTAACGTCAAAATCGTGGTTCAATGGTGTTTGAATGGTAACGCTTTTTGACACAGTTCTTGTTCCTTAAACCCAAAATCGAGACACAATGTGTTTCCGTTTTGGGTTTAGGATACACAATGTGTTTTGGTTTTGGGTTTAATAAACAATAACGGTGTCAAAAAGCATAACCATTCAAACACCGCATTGAAACACGATTTTGACGTTAACATTAGCAGACTTGCCCCCAGTTCAGTTGCTTTCAGGGCATAAATATAAACGTGACAATTTGTCACCTGTCATGACAATTTAATATCCATTGCGTCAACCAATTAGAAAATAGAACAAACTACTCATAGCTACACCGCAATGTAAACCAAAATGTCATGACAATATTGATAAATTGTCACGGGGGCTGGTTACTAATATTATAAATGCGAAAGTAAGTTTCTTACGCTTTCACTTCCTTATACTCAACCGATCATCATGAAATTTTGCAAACACGTCAGGTATGAAAAAATATAAAGACACAGGGTACACCTTCTCGTTGTCCCCCACCTTTGTCCACTACTGGGGGATATGGGAAAAAAAGTTTTTTTTCGCAAGTTGTCTGGTTCGCAATTCGTCTGGCAGACAAACTGCGAATTTTTCTTCTCAATTCGTCTGACTTTATGTTCTTTTTTTTAATTCGCAATTTGTCTGGCAGACGAATTAATAATAAAAATTCGTAGTTCGTCTAGACTTTTACCTTTTTTAAATCCAGACGAGTTGCGAAAAAAATGTTACCTATCAGTACTATCACTTTGTGTAGCTAGAAGACCAATAGTATAGGTACACTGGTATAGGTTATTTCGGGCGTTTTTGCCTTAATTCTTAAGATAATTTCCCTTATGATATTATCTGCTGGGCGAAATGCGGTATATATGCGATTCAGTAGTTTGTCTACTGGACGAACTGTTATGAAAAATTAGCAGTTAGTCTGGCAGACGATCTGCTAATTCTTAAAAGAAATCAGACGAATTGTAGAATACAGACAAATTGCGAAACACTCTATTTTTTCTCCTAGTGGTGGACGACGGGAATAGGCCGTCCATACTTTATTTCCCGATTTTTCATTTTTGATTTCATTGCTCGTTTACAGTATGAAAATTAATACAGCTATGTTTAATTAAATACCCATTCAGACATACACCAAGATATATACCGAATGAAATGAAACGAGAGACCTTACTAATATAAATATAAATATAAATGAGGTAATCAATATTTTTTTTTATAAAATGAAATAATTATATTATCTCACTAGCGGCCCGCCCTCGCTTCGGTTTTTTCCTTTTTTGCCAAATGCCACCTTCCAACAACATCCAAAAAGAAAACAAATACCTTACAGTCGTCACCCGTTCGCTCCAAAAGTCTGTTCCCTTCCCGTTTGAGTCCCGTCCCGTCCGTCATCGGTGTAAGAAACGCTTGAATTTATTTTTACATGCGATAACTTATATTATATTCATTTAAATGGTATGGTGTAAAAAGTTAATATAATGGGTATAGTACCTACTTCTTCAACAATTATCGACATATTTCTACCAATTTACATAAAACCCCAACTTATTTATTATACACTCAAACCTTCCTCAGGAATCACTCTATCATTTGGTGAAAACCGCATGAAAATCCGTTGAGTAGTTTTTGAGTTTATCGCGAACAGACAGACAGACGCGGCGAGGGACTTTGTTACATAATATGAAAACAAAACAACAACTTTCCAAACGCCATTTAATTTGACCACTGGGGGCGCTTTACTACCGACAAATCTTTTTTTTAAAGAATAAACGTTTCATTTGACTTGACGATATTATGGAAAAATAGAAACGAAACGTTAGATCGTGCGGTGACAATCAAGGATTCATTGAATTGAATATTACCAAGAATCTTATATTAATATTCTTGAATAGAGTCTGGTCAACGAAAGATGAGATTGAAATGGCGGCGCCACTTTCCCTGTTAAATTAACGTTTAGAGGTTAAGTTATTGGAAACTGAACCTTAAAATAATAACCCCCATGCAAAATTTGAGACTCCTAGCACTTGTAGTTTCTGAGATTTCGTGATGAGTGAGTGAGTGATTGAGTGATTTTCTCTTTCATATATAGATGATGTGATGAACTAGAAATAAAGAAGAACCTAGGGTTGACCCATAAGATACTAAATTTTTCTACTGCTTTAATATTACAAAAGTTATCGAAATGCTTCTAAAACTTCTCAATAAGGTTTCATATGAGTGAGTTTTAGTCGATATTTTTTTTTGTTCTGATTAGGTTGGTCCCATAGACAAAGTTGTTCAGATTGACGGTCTAAGCCACACCACAAAATTAGATACAGTAGACAAACTGGCCTGCTTGCAATTAGACGGAATACATCATCCAAAGCAGTAATGAAGTCGCTAATAATTAAGCCAGGAGAATTATTCATTAGGTCCAGAAAAGAAGCCCTTGAGTACGTCCACTTACACCCTATCATTGGTGCAATTACCTTGTTCAACACGATATAAAGCTCGACCAGTTTTTTTTTATCTTGGCTTGTGAACGCAGCGCAACATTTTGCTTTACTTATTAAATATCTATTTTGTGATGTGATATTAATTAAATGAATGGCCTTAATAAGCACATTCCAAAACTATATAATTTGTTACTATAAGGTTTGAAATAAAAATAAATAGTAAAAAAAAAACACGATTGCCCCGCCAAAAACGAAAAAAGTTGAATAACAAATCTCATTGATGAAAAATGATCCACGAGAACGGTCCCCTGACGGCAATCTGCAATGACACTAAACTTGTTATTTAAATTTTTAGTTCGTTTTACCATTGAAAATGGTTATCAGATGCAAATCGCCTAAAACGTATTTTTGGCCATGTCTCCGAGGATTTTGGGAGGATCGAGATGGGACTAGTACCAAAAGTTGAGGAATTTATCGAGACACGTGTGAACGTTTGAATTTTTTAAATCTACTGGTAACTCTTTTTTAATTTTGCAAAATTCGGGTAAATTCGGGTTTTTTGGGGGGTGTTTGTTTACTAAATTGTAAATATTTCGGGAAAAAAACGGACTTAAGAAAAAATGAAAAATGGGTCCTAGGGTATTAGTTTGGCTACAAAATGGCGACAATATTTAAAAAACGGTTAATAATTGTGACCTGTAGGTGGTCAAATGGGTCCTAGGGTATTAGTTTGGCTACAAAATGGCGACAATATTTAAAAAATCGGTTAATAATTGTTTCCTTACATAAAAAGTGATGTAGCTTCTATGATTATTTTATAGTGTTAAAAGATGCAGAAGCATACGAGAAGTCCACTCGTTGTAATTTCGAAAATCGGTTTATAATATGTCGGCCGCGTCGAGGCAGTTAGCGGGAGCTTAAATAAAATAGGTACTGCCTTGGTAACTTTAAACTTGGAAGCTTTAAACACATAATAGGATTTTGCATTTGATTTGATTTTGGTTTTTCGTAAATTTTTGGGTTCATTTTCAATGCTCCGATTCTTGCGGGGACTGTAAAATATGTCAATTTTTGTTTGGCATGGCAATTAATCGTTTTTAATATTTTTACTTTTTATTTTTTTACTATAATTCGTAACCGTGAAAGCTCCTGGATTCCACAGCTCTGGCACTATTTAAGTTAAGTATGTATGTTTTGCATTTACTAAACGAGCAACACTTTTTCCAAGTTTAATAAAAAAAATAACAAGTTGCAAAAATGTCTGAGCTTTATTTTACGCGAGCCATTAAAATATAAATTGTACTATGTGTGTCGTGTAAAACGTATGAAACACGCGCAGTCTGGCCTTTAGACGAACGTGAAATTTTAGCTATATTTCACAGCCGGTTTGCGGCACCGAGCCACCGTAAACGTTTGTTTAAAGTACGCATTACTGTCCCCTATATGGATATATATTGTCATGATCTCTCTGTCCCAGATTTTAGTCAACAGATGCATTAAGGCAGTAACGATGGTCTTTGAATGGTATATAATGAATTCTGAAAGACGACATGTAGTAGGTATACATAATTAAAGTTGAGAGTAGATGACATTCAATCCGATTTTACACTTCTGCAATATTTACTTCTCAGTAGATGACATTCAATCCAGTTTTACACTTCTGCAATATTTACTTCTCAATTCCTTGAACCTTTCCTCCGCAATGGCGGATCCTCTCGCTAAGTGTCCCGTCCTTTGTCATTCAGCTGAGCAATCTTCCTAGCGATATCGGATACCTTGGTTCTCTTAAGGATCTCTTCAGTTAAAAAACCCAATTAGCTTCATAGAAACCTGTTATTTCACGATTATCACGTTTGCCATTTATCAATTAAGCAATGTCACGTCATGTGCCATGAAATCGTATATCTCAATGAGCTGAATAAAACAAAGGGTGTTTACGAGGGCTGCCGTAGTGTGTTAAAGTCAAGTTAATCGGTCGTTTTATTGTTATTGCGAGGCGGAGGCGCGAGCTGGCTCCTCACAATGAGGCGCGCGCGTGCCGACCATTAAGCTGTTACTGTATCGCGGGGGATGGAACCCATTAATGCTGTATCACATCACATCATTAATCTAAGTCGCAAAAAATTCAGACGTGTAGTACTACGCGATTCTATAACAACGTCTATTTGGTTTGTGGTAAGAAGCTGGTTTATATGTATTAGAATTTTGTTGTTAGTAATTTGAACCGAAAACATCAAATTTGTTTTTTAATTTGAGGTTTTAGCATTCACAATGCTATTTTTATACAATACTAAATAATTATACTAGAAAAAATACGACTCGCACCGCACAAGATCATAATTATTCTCGGACGGGAATCGAACCCGCGACCTTTGGAAGTCCGGTCCAATGCTCTTACCACTGAGCTACCGAGTCATTGTTTAATTGCATTTCTCTTATTTGTACCAGCAACAAGAATTTACTTAAATTTTTATATTTCTTAAAATAAAATATTAAAATGAGGTATCATAAAAACGTTACTCAAAAGAACAACGATACGTGATGCGGATGTCATTTTACTAAAAAAACACCGGGGAAAGGAAAGAAGATCAAATATAAGGCTAGACGTGCATATCCCTTTTCTACGAACAAAGTAATTTAGTAATTCAAGAAGGTTGCACCAAATTCGATCGCGAGGTGCGCGCGTCGGGCGCCGGCCTGTCGAGCCTCCATCGTACAGGCGCACCCTCGCGTCACCTACACTCAGGGTTCCCATTCTATGTTTTAAAGGATTTGATAAGATTAAATAAAGGACAAAGAATGAAAATTAAGGATAATATCTGAATTTTAATAAAATGCTGTTATGCATCAAGCAGCGCCATTTGTCAATAAAAAAACAATGTTAGTTATACGCAATGTATTATCGTAGTATGAGTATGTTCTCAATTTGTGTTTAAGTATACTTGGCATTAGTTTTGGCTACTCTTAAGAATTTTATAAATAGTTCTGGTTTTACAGTGTCCTTAAAGATTTCAAATTAAGGGACAAGATCAATTTTTGCGTCTGAAATAGAGGATGTCCTTTAAAATAAAGGACATCTGGCAACCCTACCTACACTACAACCCCACTGCACACGATATCGATTACCGGACACTATACTTGATAAGAATGGGGAACACGTATCGATATTCGATATTAAATAAAAGATACGTTAGTCAAGTTAAAAATTCGAGCAGTTTCCTAATAAATAAAGGAACTGACTGTTCGTTATGAATATCTTTGGCATTAGCTAGTTCTTTGTAAACATTTTCTACGTTTAACTTTCGTTCTATATACAACTTACTTACACTGCACTTGATAAAAATGGGGAACACGTATCGATATTAAGGCCCGTATTTATAAACCACTCTCAACGTTGAGACTCTCAACTCTCAATCTTGAGATCATACCTGAGATGCTGTTTCTATAAGGAGAACATCTTAAGTATGATCTCAAGATAGCTCAACGTTGAGAGCGGTTTATAAAATCGGTCATACATGAAAGACACATTAGTCAAGTTCGAAATTAGAGTAGTTTCCTAAAAATTATTGTATCGTAATCTTGTTAACTCTGTTGATGGTCCAAATAAATAAAATAAAATAAAATAAAATTAGAGGAACTGATTGTTCTTTATGGATAGCTTTAGCATTAGCTAGTTCTTTGTAAACATTTTCTACGTTTAACTTTCCTTCTATTATATATTCTAGGAGAATTTAATAGGATGATTTCTTTTTCACTAAGTGCTGTATTATCCTTTACTATCCTGAATGAGTCCGAGTCGGGATCAATAGACCGTGTCATAATCAGTATTCTGTTTCCTTATACGCGCTTTATTATCTTACGCGAGTAAGGAAATCTTCTTTATCCTGACTTCTCTCTTCACTTCACCAAATCAAAATATACAACACAAACTACACTATGGTATTAGGTCCAAAAGTTTTTTTGTTAAAACAAGTTCTATCGACACTTATTGACATAACGTTCCCAACCCTCATACAAGATACACATCAATATCAACGATGGCTAAGTTACAATATAATGTTGACATTTTCTTAGTTTCCCCGCAACCTATGGACCACTTCCCCACGCCACCAAAACCCATCGATACGCGCGCTACGGGAGATTAACTTCGGAAACGTTTAGATCCCCTTCGATTATTTGAAATCCTGACTGGAATTTCATGCAAGATTAGTTCATAGTCGTTTGCGAATGGGATCGCCGGTTTTCCAAAAGAAAGCAGAGTTGTTATTTTTATGACTCTGTTACAGCTTATAGATTACTAAGCATAATTATACTGACGATGGCGGTGGTAAAAATTAAGATTGCTACAAGATAAAATGATTTAATAATTTTATAGGCGGTCGTTGTCATACTTGCTTTATTGCTGTTTTTATTGTTTTTACCACTAAATAACGTTATTGTTATTGATATAATTATTGGTATTTTATGATTTAATCTTATACGGCTTTAAAAACATTATTGCGTTTGAACTGTGGTTTTCAATAATACTCAAGGATATCCAATCCATATCGTCGTTGTGTCCACATAATATGATTTTGCTTGGATTTGCAAGATGATGATGAATGATGATTGTATTTTTTTCTCCTAATGTAGGACTGAGCGCGCCATTTTAAGCCATTTCTCTTGTTCCTGTAGCGTGATGAATTTATACTAATATTATAACTGTGAAACTACTCTGTCTATCTGTAGCTGTATCTTTGTTCGTTACGCTTTCCTGGCTAAGCCTATTCACCAATTTTGGAGATTAGAACTGGTGACGAAATTACACGAAGATTTTTCATTCTTTTATTTTTATTACAATAAGGGTATCAAATTAAAGACCTTGATAAGCATATTCCAAAACTATATAACTTGTCATTGCACTACAATGGAATATGAAATAAAGAATTAAGGCTTAACAATAAGAAATAAAAACGTGTTAAAAATACTACAGCCTTGCCAAAAAAATTACTAAAAGGAAAGTGTTTCACAGAACGGTCTCCTTACCACAATGACACTTGTTTTTTGGCTCGTTAGCCAAATGTTTTTTTAAATTTAATTTATGTTTTTGGCGCAGGTGATGCGCAATACAAGCCGTACGTGACAGCGCGGCCGGAGATGATGACCGTGGACTTGGACGGAGACGAGGACTTCGTGGTGGTGGCGTGCGACGGACTCTGGGACTTCGTCAGCGAAGACGACGTCGCTTTGGCCGTCTACCGACAGCTGGCTGCCGACACAGGTAAGTACCTAAAGCAATTACACAAGGAGAGTTTCTCGCACGCGATCGGCGAATGTCGTATGCGATCGTATGCTTCTAGCATTAAGACCGCCTTTTGTACTTTCCTAAGGAAAAAGTCGCCATTCGATTCTCGCCTGCGGTTGTTTGCATTTTGACAAAAACTCTTATTAAGCAAGCGATTCTCGAATGCGAGTATCACAGGCGAGACTCACTTATCTTATAATGTTTACACTACAGGCGAGTAATCGTAGATTTATAGACTCATACGTGTCTCGTTTTGTATAAACAATGCTCGGGCGAGAATCACAAGTGTCGATGCGAGACTCGCGCTAATCACTCTGAACTGATTTTGACACGAGACTCGTCGATCTACATTTTTAATAGGCGTCTTAAAAAACTCGTTTAGTTTGTTTACACAGGCTCTTGGTCTAGGAGAGTTTGGGTAGCAATAATTGTATTCGAGAGGTGAAGCTCGGGGCATTCGTTTACACTAAGCGACCAGCATTGCCTAGAAGAAATCGGCGCTCGCGTGCGAGAGTCTCCTTGTGTAACAGCCCCTTTAGGGCGTTAAGAAAAGTTGCCGGCCCTAGACTAGACAAGAATACGTGTCGCTTGTACACAAAAACTGTGCACACTGCTCCGGCGGCGCTGACCAAGAATAAATCTTGTCTGCGCTAGATACAACGCGATCAATGTTACTGCGGTCAGGGAGGAGCGGGGTAGGTGAGGAGTCACTTCACAAACAATTAAAAATTAATAATAGACTTGAATAGTGCAGGGTCCACCATACGCACGACTGTCCGAGAACAATCTTATCGTTTACACGTTCATATTAGTCTTCTCTGCACACCAGACACGAAATCGTCGTGTACATGTTGAATTGGTCCTGTCTACCGCAGACACGGTGAACTTTCTTAGCGTTTACAAGCGCCCTTACTTGTCAATTTGCCATTTTATAAGGGTTATACCAAGAAAGCCCTTGAAGCAACGTTCTAGATAAAAAAACAGGACAGGAAGAAAAGCCGATGGTAAAGGTCGAACGAAACATAATATGATTTTCATATGTTGTAATTTGTATCGGTTCCCTACTGGTTACAAGAACCTAGTGTAACTTGCATGCCATGCTGGTGTATTTCCTTTACGAATTTTAATTTTATTTCTAAACAAAATCCTTTCAGCACTTGCAGTAAAATAATGGATTCTAGGTGATTCTAGACCGTTATTGAAACGTCATGCACGATTAGCGTTCGAGCTAACGATGTCTATCAGGCGATTGCAGTTTCAAATAAGAGGTTTAGAGCTCAAGTTAAATTGGTTCTGCGGTTGACCTTGTGTTCAGACAGAGCGTTGTTTTTACTTGACAATAACTCCATGAGTCACCGCACGCGTGTAGACAGGAATATGAAATTGCATTCAGTCACAACAAGGTTAATGTTTGAATTGTGGGTGCCTAAGGTGACACATTAAAAAGTCGCCTTGGTCGACACGTTTCCATTTGTTACATATTCATTTAACTGAATTTGGAATTACTTTGATATTGTTTACGTTTGATAACCTTCAAGTGATTTGAGCACTGCTAGACAGAGCGTAATGGCAAAGTTTGCAATGATATTTTGGCAGACGACGTTGATTGGCGTGCCCTTAAATTATCGTATCGGGTCACATGATTATGACGCGAGCATTGTTGTGAGAGCTGAGTGCCCTTGTTCAACCAAAGCTACGAGACCCTTGCCGGGTGACACGGTACTTTAAGTTCACTTGTTTCGCTTCTGACGACGTCGTCAGGGGAGGCCTTTAAACAGTGGCTTTTGTAGCGCCCTCGAATCTGTGTAAAGTGTCCTTAATGGATCACTCCCTACGCCCTGGGCGATAAGAGTTTTAATGTTTTCAACTGTGTCCTTGTTTTGTAAATATTTGAACCTAATGTTTGCTTCACTCAAGTGCCTTGACGAAGGATTTTTCCCCCTTTGAGCATTTATAAAAAAGTAATTGGCTGCTAAAATCAATATAAAAAGTTAGGATTTTTTTGTAAACCTAAAGCGGTTTTCTTTATAGATACATAAATATTAATGAGTTTAGTCAAGTGTCTGTTTGACATTATAATAATGTTATGGAGCGGGCGGTCATAATCCAGATTTTTGACACTTATATTCGAAGGGGACGGCACCCCTCTATATTGTCAACTTGTCTGTCAATCTGAGAGCAGATAATCTTTTGCAATGGCACATAATTATCGAGGTCAGGTTACAGACAATTTACAACCGTATCCTGTTGATGTTGACATCAATTTATAGCGCACTAAAGTCGGGCACTATGGCCGCCGAGGATATTATGCACCTGTAGATTTATGTTAGGAGCACAGGTTTCTTTGTTGATTGGGCCTTGCGAAAAAACTTGAGGTGGAGAACAATGTAGTGTAGTTTACGTACCGTAACGAGATTGCAGTGATGCCTATAGTGGCTAGATTTCAGCCGCTGCGGTGAGGCCGCGCCGCAGCCCCACGGTGTTGTGTCGTAATTGCTTCGGAAGTGGAGAAATTTGATACTTTGTTTTGCCCCCAGTTGCAGCCCCTCCCCTTCACCCCTCTCGCGCTATGCCGAAGCCTTTCTAATTGTTAGCTCCGTGAGATTATAGATATCACAATTGATTGAATAATGCTGCTTTTTTAACGGAAAATGGACGTAAATGTTCGACGTTTTATATTTATTTAGTCCAAACAAGCATTTACTTTATTAGCTTTTTTATACCACAATTTTGTTTTGGTATGCGCTTTTCTGGTTTTCACATCTGAGTGTCGAATTTAATTGAAATTGTACGTTTATGTCGGAAAATAACATACTCCGTTCTTTACACATACTTAAAATTCTATAAGCGCATTTAATTTGACATTAATTTGAACGAATCTAAGCCCTCTGTAGACGCTTTTCAACTTAACCCTCGGACGTGCTCGGACGTACACTAGGACCGTTTCATTGGATTATGTGATTTACAAGTTTAAATTTTAGCGAGGCCTGTATTCAAATAAGGGTGGGTAGCCGATTAAGTCTGTGAAGACCCCGTTTCTCTCGTTTATTTAAAAAATAATTCTAGGCTGTTGAATTTAAGGTCGGTTTTTATGTGACAAAGTAGATGGCAGGTACGCGCTGTCATGTCACATATTGAGCATCAGTTCTCATGTGACAAGGCTCTGGCCGCTCTGACCCGTTATGAAAGCTTTGAGACTTGACGTTATAAACTTTCATTTGATGTTAATGTGTAATTGCTGGTGCAGTTTATAATTGTAGAAGATAAACTTTATTTTCACTTTATTTTCATTTCTTTATTTTCACACAATGAATGCTCTTGAGCTCTTGCTTATTGCACACTCGGCTGAGTTACGTCCTTGCCTGCGGCTCGGGCTGCAACCCACAGCCTTGTGTGCAATGAGCAACCTAAGCTAACTTGTCTCATAATGTACTATTACAGAACAGTCTAAACATTTCCTATGAAAATTAGGTGTCTTTATTATACCGGGTGTAACAAGACCCTCGACGAAGCCGAGGTCTACGTATTCTGCCCATCATCAGGACCATTTCTGTTCAAAATTATTGCTGGGAAACGATTTTAATTTTTGGTGTCAAAAAAGCATTGCTTACTTTACCACGCAATGTAACTCGTACAACAGATCGCACCTGCGAGTGTATGCTACACAGCTGCGTGCGGCCGAGTTGAAAGTCAGCGTTTATGTGCGTGCTCATGAGATACATTGAGTGATGACGTTTTGAAGTCATTGTTTGTTACGAAATACTAAAAAATATTGACAAAAATTTCGAAATAGCGAATAAAATAAGATTTCATAAAAAAATTGATTTTTTTTTTTTACTTTGACCTTCAGTAACTTCGTAGCTATTGGTTTCCCAGGTATAGTCTAAAAGACAAAAATGATCCTGATGATGGGTGGAATGCGTGGACTTCGGCTTCGTCGAAGGTCTTGTTACACCCGTTATTTAATACTATTCATAGTGGCTCGAGAGCTGACTAGTAGTGGCTCTGTAGAACTGTAAACCTCGCGTTTGTCAAATTTTTGAACATTTTCCGAAATGGCTGAAATACGATTTTCCCGATACCTCCGCCATTTTGAAAAAATTCGAAAAACCGAACTGACAAAAAATCTGTGTAATTATAGAACCTGCTCACAAAACTTCACGAGAATCGGTTGAGAAATGCGACCTGTAGAGGAGAACAAACGGACAGCCGCCGGACAGCCGGACATACGAAAGCTCAGTCAATAATAAAAACACTTAAGTTCTATAATTATTATACTTCAGTTACTATAATACTTCATTCAGTTTTATAATTTCATGAATGATAATAGACGAAATGAGATAATGGCGTTTCTATCTCTCACTTCACTATATTTCACAGCTTTTGAATTGTAAAAACCATTTTGGTAATTTCACTATGCAAATTGTGGTTTAAATACTTGTTAACCACATCACCGTGGCATTTCAGTATTTAAAATCGCTGGTGCGGTGTCGAACCCCGGCCCTCTGTCGCGGAGATCGCTCTGATAACATTGTGCCGGTTGCCGATACAAAGATAAACGGTCCTGTGGCCACCACCATACATACATACATACTATAAATAAATACTTAGCTTAGTATGTGTTGAAGCAAAACTACAAATCTCCTGTTTTAGTTTTCATTTTGAAAAGATGACTGTGGTTTTTATGTACAACTGGATAGTGATTGGCCTTCACCACACCTGATGTTAAGTAACGATAAGGCCGAAGGTGGAAGCGCACTACACTCGGAATCCTCATCACTGAGGAACTGGCTACCTTACCTCTAACTGCTGGAATATATCAATTTTTAAATTGTTGTTATGGTCAGACTTTGGTAAGATGGTGGTAGCTAGCCAGGCGGATTTGAAATAAGCCCTACCACAAACCAAACCGAGTAGAAATTGTAACCCCCCTGAGACTCTGGAAACCCCTGCGTCTTACACTGGTGGGCGAAACACTAGGCCACAGGCGATTGGTGGCGGTGGTGATGGTAAGCAGTGGCCACCGCCGTTTCATGAATCAGTTTTATGACACAGTTAGAAAGTTAGTGTTAGTTTTGACGACCTCTGTGGTCGAGTGGTTTGCACGCCGGTTTTCAAGGCGTCACCATCTCTTGAGGTCCCGGGTTCGATCCCCGGCTGGGTCAATGTAGAAAATTAACTTTTCAATATTGTCTCAGGTCTGGGTGTTTGTGATACCACCGTTGTCTCTGATTTCCATAACACAAGTGCTTTAGCTACTTTGGAATCGAAGCAATGTATGTGATGTTGTCAAATATTTATTTATTTATTTATTGTTTGAGAACGGCAACATTGTAGAGAAACACCTGTCAAAATCCGCCTATATCGGTTGACAATGATTGAAGGTGAAAGTTTCGTTGTTTTACTATTAACAAATACCTACAGAGATGTTTGTTTCTGTGAGACGTATCATGATAAACTCGTGTAATACGTGTATAAGGTGTGCAGGCGCATCGCACTAGTGACACTTTTGGCACAGCGAGCTGTGTACACAACGTGCGTCGCTGCTTGGCCTTGACACTGTTGGGCCAATGTTATATTGATATGCCAACTTTCATTCATTGCTTGTCTAGTACTTTAGAACCCAGAATATTAAACAAGGAATTGTTTCTAGTAAGAGTTGTGTTATATAAACATTTTATGTAAGGACAAACGAAAAAATATATTTTGTAGAATATTTATATTTTAGCACGTCTTTACAATCACTTTGTAATTACGTAGCACTTTGTTACAATCGATAAGTAGTTTAAGTAATTATCTCGCTCATTTCTGTCATTTATTCCTAAAAATATGCCGTTATTACAATAATCGCTGCCCTAAATACTGCAAATGCATGCAACTATTACTTTGTTCAATTATCCCACCAAGCGACGTAAACAAACACATTAGAAAGAGTTTAGAATAAAACGGAAATGCCTAAATTACTTTTAAACGCTGCGTTTAGAGAGAGAATGTGTATTGATTAATGAGAATGCAGGCCCATTTGCTAAACAAGGCGTGTGCAGCCCGCTCATTAAAATGTATTGCTGATTCTGAATTTAGTATACACACCTTTACTCTATCGTTTCGCACTAGAGTAGAGTCTCTAGTCGAGACGTAAATGCTCTTGATATGCAATTCATTTGAGTTTCAGCTCTAGGAAATTGCAGGCGAATACTGGCCGGCTGATCGCTTATTAGATTTACCTATCGTTACCGAATCCGTAATAGCAGATCGTTGAGTGAGATAATCGTCTATAAAATCCAATTAATTATTCTTCATGCGGAACACTGCTATTCCTTCCTGTTAGCATCTGTTAGTTTGTGTTGTGGTCAACAATGCATGACATAAAAATCGGACCATCTTTTCCAAATATTTTGTTCACGCTTTCGTATCCGTAATGTGTCTAGTAAAAAAATATTAAACAAAACGGATTTCGAAGGCATGCTATTAAAAACTCATTCGCTAGATGTGAGTGAAGTACATTTATTTAGGTAGGTAAGATTAGTGGCGCACGTCGAAAGTAGCCGATTTGTTTGCTATGAAACTATGAAAGTGTACGGAGTTTCGCTCCACATGACATGTCGGGCGCCTGCGCCACCGCACAACGCTTTGCATTGTAAACACTCACTGATCTAAGTGATACTTCGATTGTTTGGCTCAAAAAATTTATTACAATATTACTACAATCAAATTTGAGAAGTAATCGCGGAATGAATTGTTGGAAAATTTAAAATTATTTGAGAAAATTTAAATTTATTTTCTTCATATGGAATAAAAATATAAATTCTACACCTGTTTTCTACAATTCTATTCAAGTTTTTATGACCAAAATGCATGGCAAGTTTTATTTTATTTATTTCAATGTGTAGTATGCGTGGAATTCTTGAATGAATAAAAATGTGTATTTCTCAGAACAAAATATAGCGTTGAAAATCAATATCGCATTTAAACTCTATCGTTTGTGAAGAAATGCGAATATAAAAATTTGCAGTCTACTTGATATTAAAAAAATAATGTAAATGTATGTCAGGCAGGCAGGACAGGGACCGTGCTATGTTAACAAAACGATTTGTCTCTGGTGATCATGACTTCCAGTGGAGTGGTCTCGCGAGGGTGCATCAGAAATGCAATAGGCTAGGCGCGGGGAGCGCGGCATCGCCTCGCCGCTGTTTCGTCGCCCCTGCCTGCGGTTTTGTGGGCACTACAAACCCTTAATAGTTCTACAGTAAAGCTATGTCGGAGACGTAATCATTTCGAGAACCTTTTTCTACAGTTGTTGATGCTATTCATTACACGGGTGTTTCTAAAAGCTGTGACAAAGTGACGTGTTTTTCAAACCGCAAAGAGCTTAAGCTTAGATTAAGTAGTTACTTAATTATGTGGTAAAGTTACTAACAGCCTTTAATATTTAAAGTGACTTTTAAGTAGTCAGATATTTATGGAATAAAAAAATATACTTGCTTGCACCACTTACCTTAACGAAAACCTTCTCAATAAGTTGGATCGACTTCTTAATAATTGCATTCGTTTTATATATGGACTAGCTTCCGCCCGCGACTTCGTCCGCGTGGACATTCGATAAAATCCTCATGTTTTAATTTCATTAAATTCTGATCAGCTGTTTTTACGTGATTAGGCGGGTCCCCACCAAGCGCGCTGCTTCGCAAGTCAGGACGTTTGCAGCACGGGCCTCGCACGAGGCTGCTCGCTTGGTGGGGACCCGCCTAATCACGTAAAAACGGCTGATCAGAATTTAATGAAATTAAAACATGAGGATTTTATCGAATGTCCACGCGGACGAAGTCGCGGGCGGAAGCTAGTTTATAATATTCAGAATTGTATCCAGAGATATTAGTATCCCGTTCCCGTTCTCGTTATCGTTCCCGTCCCTGTCCCCGTCCCCTGGATGTGCATGTCCAGGTCCAATCATGTCCACCGTATTGGACTTCAAAATAAATGTCATTTTCGCAATCACCGTCCCATGAAACCTCAAGAACGACATCCACATCGATTTTCATGTTTACTTACCCCATTTACACCTTAAGGGATGATTTTCAAAATAACAAAATATGTGTTTGCCTATTTATTTTTAGTCATGCTCCTACGAATTTTAAAGTTGTAATGTCTATTTTGTATTCTTTTTCCATACATAATTTGAACCCCATTTTCACCCCTTTAGGGGTTAAATCATGTCCACAGTGTTGGACTTCAAAATAAATCTCATTTTCGCAATCACCATCCCATAAAACTTCAAGAACGACATCTATATCGATTTTTATGTTTATTCACCCCATTTACACATTAAGGGATGATTTTTAAAATAACAAAATATGTGTTTGCCTATTTATTTTTAGACATGCTCCTACGAATTTTAAAGTTGTAATGTCTATTTTATATTATTTGTCCATACAAAATTTGAACCCCAATTTCACCCCTTTAGGAGTCAAATCATGACCACCGTGTTGGACTTCAAAATAAATGTCATTTTTGCAATCGTCATCCCAGAAAACCCCAATAACGACGTCCATATCTATTTTTGGGTTTTTTTACCCCTTTTCATCCCCAGTTTATCCCCATAGGGGTTGAAATACTAACAATAACAATATACGTTGCGTTAGATTTCCATCCATAAGCCTAAATTATAAATTTAGCTATTTTTACTTCGAAAATAAAGGATTTTCTTCAATACACAACTTCATCCCTCTTTTGACCCCTTTGGGGGTAGAAATTTGAAAAACGCTGAGACCCGTATTTATTAATTTTTAATGGTCAGCCTAAACACAAAATTTGAAGATCTTAGCTTCAAAACTGAGGGACTTTCATACAAACTTTGGACCCCCGTTTCACCCCCTTGGAGGGTGAGTTTTGAAAAATCCTTTCTTAGTGCACCCCTACACATCATAAGGAACCTATGTGCAAAATTTCAAGTCTCTAGGTTCAGCGGTTTGGGCTGTGCGTTGATATCTCACTCAGTCAGTCAGTCAGTCAGTCAGTCAGGACTTTGAATTTTATATATATAGATTACGCAAATACGACCATATCTCCCAATACCGTCAGCAACTCAAATGGCTTCCTATACGTGAACGTAGGAACCTCAGAGTTTGTCTGTTTGCTCTTCAACATACTTTTCGATCCACTTACCCCAGAATACTTGAAATCAAGATTTCAGTTTCTGGGTGATCTCATCAACGTGACCTTCGCTCTTGTAGCAACCTTCTATTACTAACACCTGCACATACTTCTGGCTTCGTCTCCTACTCTTTCGCCCTTTCCGCTATACGACTCTGGAACGCTTTACCTCTAAATATTCGAAATGCACCTAGCAAGTACGAATTTAAAAAATTGGTCCGTGAGCACTACTTGAGTTCTTTACGCTAGTCTCGTCGTATCTGACATTGCTACTCCTTCTTATATGTATGTATGATTTATGTAGGTATATATGTATTTAATTATGTTTTTATTAGGATTTAGTATATACTTTATGTATAATTTTGTATTTTTTTTATTTAGGTTTTTTTTAATAAGTTTTGTTTATTGCCGCCACGATTTTTCTCCTTAACAACTTACCGGTTAACTGGTAGAGAATGCCCTTGGGCATTAAGTCCGCCATTTGCTGTTTTTATTTTAAGCAATAAAGATTAAATAAAATAAATAAATACTTATCTTCATACTTCATCACGTAAACGAATATCGAGAATGTAACACGTAATTTTATCGTAATGTATAAAACCAACTCCCCAAGTTGTCATCGTCAAACTTACATATGAGTTATGATGGTAAAATATTGCTTGCGGTATAAGATAAAGATCGTTCTATTGAGTAAACTACTGGCATAAATCGTATTCATTCTTACACAATACTAAATAATATACTAGAAAAAATACGACTCGCACCAGATCAATACTCAGACGGGAATCGAACCCGCGACCTTTGGATATCCGGTCCAATGCTCTGACCGCTGAGCTACCGAGTCACTAGTGACATCGCCGAATTTCTTCTAGTATATACTCTTACGCTGCAAGCCAGCGTTATTTCACCAATGTGAGGAATTACCTCGACATTCAATTGAAATATCTTTCCAGATATTTGGCAATCGATTAAGATGAAATAGCTATATAATTTTTAAATTTGAGATTTTTGCATTCAGAATGCTGTTTTTACACAATACTAAATAATATACTAGAAAAAATACGACTCGCACCAGATCAATACTCAGACGGGAATCGAACCCGCGACCTTTGGATATCCGGTCCAATGCTCTGACCGCTGAGCTACCGAGTCACTAGTGACATCGCCGAATTTCTTCTAGTATATACTCTTACGCTGCAAGCCAGCGTTATTTCACCAATGTGAGGAATTACCTCGACATTCAATTGAAATATCTTTCCAGATATTTGGCAATCGATTAAGATGAAATAGCTATATAATTTTTAAATTTGAGATTTTTGCATTCAGAATGCTGTTTTTACACAATACTAAATAATATACTAGAAAAAATACGACTCGCACCAGATCAATACTCAGACGGGAATCGAACCCGCGACCTTTGGATATCCGGTCCAATGCTCTGACCGCTGAGCTACCGAGTCACTAGTGACATCGCCGAATTTCTTCTAGTATATACTCTTACGCTGCAAGCCAGCGTTATTTCACCAATGTGAGGAATTACCTCGACATTCAATTGAAATATCTTTCCAGATATTTGGCAATCGATTAAGATGAAATAGCTATATAATTTTTAAATTTGAGATTTTTGCATTCAGAATGCTGTTTTTACACAATACTAAATAATATACTAGAAAAAATACGACTCGCACCAGATCAATACTCAGACGGGAATCGAACCCGCGACCTTTGGATATCCGGTCCAATGCTCTGACCGCTGAGCTACCGAGTCACTAGTGACATCGCCGAATTTCTTCTAGTATATACTCTTACGCTGCAAGCCAGCGTTATTTCACCAATGTGAGGAATTACCTCGACATTCAATTGAAATATCTTTCCAGATATTTGGCAATCGATTAAAATTAATAGAATAAATAAAATTATTAGATAATTGGTGCGAGTCGTATTTTTTCTAGTATATTATTTAGTATTGTGTAAAAACAGCATTCTGAATGCAAAAATCTCAAATTTAAAAATTATATAGCTATTTCATCTTAATCGATTGCCAAATATCTGGAAAGATATTTCAATTGAATGTCGAGGTAATTCCTCACATTGGTGAAATAACGCTGGCTTGCAGCGTAAGAGTATATACTAGAAGAAATTCGGCGATGTCACTAGTGACTCGGTAGCTCAGCGGTCAGAGCATTGGACCGGATATCCAAAGGTCGCGGGTTCGATTCCCGTCTGAGTATTGATCTGGTGCGAGTCGTATTTTTTCTAGTATATTATTTAGTATTGTGTAAAAACAGCATTCTGAATGCAAAAATCTCAAATTTAAAAATTATATAGCTATTTCATCTTAATCGATTGCCAAATATCTGGAAAGATATTTCAATTGAATGTCGAGGTAATTCCTCACATTGGTGAAATAACGCTGGCTTGCAGCGTAAGAGTATATACTAGAAGAAATTCGGCGATGTCACTAGTGACTCGGTAGCTCAGCGGTCAGAGCATTGGACCGGATATCCAAAGGTCGCGGGTTCGATTCCCGTCTGAGTATTGATCTGGTGCGAGTCGTATTTTTTCTAGTATATTATTTAGTATTGTGTAAAAACAGCATTCTGAATGCAAAAATCTCAAATTTAAAAATTATATAGCTATTTCATCTTAATCGATTGCCAAATATCTGGAAAGATATTTCAATTGAATGTCGAGGTAATTCCTCACATTGGTGAAATAACGCTGGCTTGCAGCGTAAGAGTATATACTAGAAGAAATTCGGCGATGTCACTAGTGACTCGGTAGCTCAGCGGTCAGAGCATTGGACCGGATATCCAAAGGTCGCGGGTTCGATTCCCGTCTGAGTATTGATCTGGTGCGAGTCGTATTTTTTCTAGTATATTATTTAGTATTGTGTAAAAACAGCATTCTGAATGCAAAAATCTCAAATTTAAAAACGTATTCATTCTTGTTAGGCACTTACTTAGAAAAGTATCATCTTTTTGCCGAGTCGCCAGAATTCATGCTTTTGATGGTGGTATCCAGATAATAACGGATCATTTATAAAACTTTTGTGTGGGCTATAAATCTAAATTAAACGTAATAAACTTTTATTGTAAAAAGCCCGCGTTGATCCTTAAAAGGAGGAGGTTTTACTTCCTCAATTTGTCTCTTTGCGGCATTCCCCCTGCGCCAAGAGGGCTGATAAAGAACACCGTAATCCTTTCAATCGAATAACGGGAGACAAGCGGATTTCTGTGGGTCACTATACAGATCTTCTTACCAGTAATGTACTTACTCGTGATATCTGAGAACATTTTTACACGACGGCCCAAAACAAAAAGAGTGTATTGTGTTTAGGGTTCATGTATGTATGTTTATATGTATATGAGTTTTCATAATCCACCATAACTTCTAAATGCCTGAGCAGATTTGGATGTGATTTGGGGTATCATTAGAATCCTTACATCATCTAGATTTAAAAAATGATGTCAGCTGCATGACGCCATTCTCTAATTTGAATAAAGTTTTTTTTAATCAAATGAAAGGCCTTGATGAGCGCATTCCTAAACGAATTCCATTTAAAAAATATTAAAAAACGACTACTCTGCCCAAAAACTAACTAAAACATTGAAAACCAAGTGTCGTTGCAGTCGGGGGGCCGTTATGTAGGACAATTTATAATCTAACTAAGAGCTCCCCTGACAGTAGTGTAAACTTTAACTTCTACAGGTAGTTAGTTTTTGGGCAGGGCATTCGTGTTTTTTGTTTCTATTAATTTAATGAATTCTTAGATTAAATGTAGCTATAATGTTGCTAAAACAAAAGATATTATAGGTACGCGCGTGCGTATCTAAAAAGAATCTACAAATTGTATAATAGACGCGGAACCAGTTACATGGCAACCATAAAATCATTAAAAATCTGCGGAGGACACGTCGATGCTCATAGGAAATAGTGCACATTTTAGTGTTGTAAAGTCGTAAATCGTCTAATTGGATCCCGGCCAGCGGCCGTCCATCTGCGCGCGAGCACGTGGGTGGCCAGGCCACTGTTTCATTTTGCTAATCATTGTGATCACAACAATGTGATACTGTGACAAACGTTTATCAGATTATTATTATTTACCCTGATTTGGTTCAGAATCTAATTATTAAATAATATATAGTTTTAAAATGTCTAATCCAAAACTTAACCTTTTGTTGGACGCATTCAAAATTAGATAGAATACGTATTTATTATTTTTACAAAACTTAAAAGTTATTTGTAAGTGACATCGTTATGAACAAGTTTTTTGTATGAAAGCAACTCTCATCACGTTTTCATACAATTTGTTTTTTTTTAAATTACTTAGTTAGTTGAAATATTGCAATGTATTTTTTCAGCCATTTCAGACACTTTCTGACTCTTTCTATACAAAATGTTGCTCAGTAATGATTATGTAACTTTACAAACATTAATCGTTTTCAGATTGTGTGAAAAAAAAAATTACGACTTTTCTCACTAGGATACTTTATTTTTGATACTTATACTACAATACCTTTTTATATTCTACACATTGCCGAAAGTTCGCTGCAGTCTTTTTAGGATTGTTCATGAATATTTTTGGAACGGCAAACCGCTGGAAGACGTGTGTTTTTTGTGTTCACTCCTTATTTGGCACGGGCGTTTGTGTATTTGGTCTTGACTCGGCCCCTCTCGCATACATAATGCATTGCGATCAGATACCGCACGCGTCGCGCGACTGCCGCGATCTGTCGCTATGTAACGTGGTCTTAGCTGACTTTGGGGTCGATGGTCAGGATTAGGGGTCGCAATACCGGTACCTCTCTGCAAAACCGGTATTCTCGGTATCGAGTCTAGGCGAATACCGGGATTCCGGTATTTTCGGTATTTTCGACATTTAGATAAATATATTTATTTTCTTAGTTTTCCTTACAGTTAAAAGCATTATTATGATTAACTAATCGTCTCCATCGCCGGATCGACGACTTCCAACCTCCCGAACAAGCCGAGTTCCAAAAAGACTTTAGTACCTAGACCACATGCATACGCTGCGGCAGGTTATACAGAAGATCGAAGACACTGCCACTGCTTGGCGTTCGTGGACTTTTTTATGATTCTATAGAGACCTGGGCGGTGCCGGTGCTACAGTCTCTCCAGAGGTGCCAAAAAGATTACAGGTAGGTATATCGAGGTGTTAAAGTACTTATACGAAAATGCCACATGTGTCGGTCCGAGTACAAAACTGCAGCAATGTGTGAGACAGGGAGACATTATTTCTCAGAAACTGTTCACAGCTGAGTTGGAAGACATATTTAAGCTCTTGGACTGTGACTGGACTGAAAAGGACTCGGTTTCAATATTAATGGCCAGTACCTAACACACCTTCGTTTTGCCGATGATAATACTAGTTCTTATGGCCGAGACCTTGGATTGGAAGACCTGACAATGTTCGAAGATCTCCGTAGTGCTTCCCGGAGGGCTTAGGATAAACATGGATAAGGCGAAAGTCATGTCGAATGCCCATGTTGTACCCACTCCAGATCATGGTGGGAACTACACTAGAAGTTGTTGATCATTAGTTTACTAGGATAGGCAGTCCAACTGGATAGATCTAACTAGATAGGCTCAACTTCGAACCGATTGCAATTGGGACGGAAAGGTTCTGACCCGAGCCTTTTAGACGCCATGTAGTCATTAGAACCCAAGGGTCTACCTTTAGGTAATACGAAGAAGTTGGTTTAAGATGAAACAAATAATCCTGTGTCCTACCCCATAGCACTTATTCATTTTGAAAATTAAACCCAAAACCATAATATCAATAGTATGGGGAATATTCCCCATAAGCCCTGAATTTATGACTCAATAGGATAACTTTATCATCAACTCTGAACTTGTTGGGTCTGAAAGACTATAAAATATTAGTACTTCTAGTAGGACCTTGGGATAAATGACTATAGTAGGGCCATTTAAATAGATCACATTTGACACTTCATAAAAATTCAACAACGTAACATTCTCACGGCGGGCACAATACATATTTATTGTAATAATCACAAAAGAAAGCCAATTTACGATTGATTTTGACAAATAGAACAAAGGACTGACACTGTCAAATGTGATCTATTAAAATGGCCTACAAAGATGGATGAAAAGAAAGGACTGAAGACAGTCTAAGATTGTCGTCAAATCAGTTGACAAATAGAAAACTAGAGAGCTGCAGAAACAAAGCCGGAGAAATATAATGAACGATTGTAGGAATACTGACAGCACACTGTCTACTAGACAGACACCTGTCAGTGATCAAACGGACATAGGGTCCCATCTGTCCGCAATGTGAAGAAAGAGAAGAAACAAGCTACCACTACGTGGCAGAATGCCCAATGCTTCACTGCGCTGGGAGCTCTTTGGAGCGGACAAGCTTAAGGAAGAGGATCAAAAGCAGTTAACGATAAGTCAACTCAGCAGATACTGTATGCGTACAGGTAGGTTCGAGGGTCCGACGCCGGTAAGGTAAACGATAACCCACTTCCCCCTGCTCTCAGCTTTCATGGGATTTAAGGAACTGGGTGAAATGGATCCGATCAAGGTGACTGAACACCCGTCCGGCTTCGCTGGCGTCCCCCATTTTAAATAATAATAATAATGAGACACCATTTAATGTATGGGCCTTCGGAGGTTAAGGAAAATCACTTTTTAAATCAGATAAAACGAAAATTTAAACGAGATTTGCGGTTTGCGTCGTTCTGTGATGAATACCGAAAATGTCGTAAATCCCGGTATTTATAAATTCAATACCGGTATTGAAAAGGCTTCATTTCAGTCCGGTATCCCGGTATTTTCGGTATCCGGGATCCCGGTTTGCGACCCCTAGTCAGGATGATTGCCCTTGACACCAATATTTTTTGGGATAATAAAATATTATAATATAATACATTTAAACGAATTCTTAAAAAATATTCTATGATTTTGCACATATATTTTTTTCTTTAAAAACCCAATATTCAGACAATATGACATTCTTTTAAATAATGGGGAATTTTCGGTTGCGTGCAAAAATTTAAAAAGTCGAAAAGACTTTGATTTTTTTTTTAATTTCACGCAACCAAAAATTCTGAAACTTTATTCTATTACTAAGGGACCTTATTCCTACCTATAGAAAAATATTTAGCCAATTTGATTTTTTTCGGACATTGGGATTCCTATAATGAATGACACCAGCAAAGCAGTTTTTAATAAGTGTTATAATAAATTGTGTGTATGTAAGTAAATGGTAAATTTTAATTTCTCCCAGTAGTCGCGAAATCAAACAAGAGTTGATGATTTGCTTTTTTCACAATACCTTACTTTTTGCGTATTTTGGGCTTCAATAAAAAATGATTAATCGCGGAGGCCGAAACACGCGTTGAAAAAAGTTGAGTTTGTGTTTCGTGTCGAATCGCAAGAGAAAGTGCACGGGCCGCGATCGGCCTGCGCCTGCGCCGACGCTACCAAGTGATCGTCTCTTGTCATTGTTCGTCAGTTAATCGCGTCAATTCGTCACCAATTAATCCCGTCATCGATTGTACAAATTGCCACATGGCGCCGGCGTCACGACAGAGCCGAGATCGTTTAATTGAATTCACACATGCTCGGTTTGCAGAATTCATTGCGCCTACACTCCTTGGTCATGCATGAGTCAGTGTTCTTTTACTATGTTTTCATAATTCATGCATTTTTAACACTAGGGTAGGCGCGCCCTAATTGACTCCTTAAATGGTCGCGCGGGGTACATGTGTAGCCCATTAAAAACATTTTTTTTTTGGGTTATTGATAAATAAAATCACATAAGATTTATGTAAAATGAATAATCATTTTATCTTTATTATATAAGGAAAGAAAAGTAACAAACTTTGTTGTACATTATAGTTTTATGGCACAAACAATAAACTTACAAAAAAATCAACATTTTTGGACGTCTTGAGATCAATCAGTCTTTTTTTTATTATTATAAATGTAATTGAAAAAGAAAACATTTTTTTAGCATCTACTATATAGTATTAATCAAAATGTAGAACAATGTCTTAATCAATCTCTTTGCATTCAGGGCACAACAGCACCTGATGTTCGGTACAAATTGGCTTCATGCAATTCTTGCATCGTTTGCGAGTGCTTCGGTCTCGAGCTCTGGTACAAAATGCACATCTTCCTACACCGGTGCGAATAGGCATATTAAGTTGTGTCGGGTTCTCGGTCAGTCCAAGAAGCAATCTTGCTTTCAATTTTATACCTCTTGGTATATTTTTCTGAGATATGCGATATCAGAATCAAAAAAATATATAAAAGATTGAAGAGCACTTTTAGCATCTCTTGCCAATCCTATAGGACCTGGTGGGCGAGCGACAATGTTGTGAGATCGTGTTCTTGTTGTGCATGGTGGAAACTTACTCCATTTTGTACCATTTCGGGACTGATAACTAGCCAATCTGGACAAAGGAACATCATCTTCATCAGAATCTTGGTAGACATCTTCATCTGCAACTTCAGCCTCTTGTTCACTTTCCGATACGTGTGGAGAATTCTCAGGTAGATATCTCAGCTCGGAAGGGTCTTCTTCTTCTTCACTTTCAGTTAAATGATCACTGTTTTGGTCAATTTCCATCAGCCAGCGTTGTATTTGGTCGTCGAATGCCATAATTACCTAAAAATGTAATAAAACTAAGTAATTTAACTCTATAAATGTAAAAAATACAGTAACATAAAATATCCATATCATTTTCGTTCAAAAATATGCATAACAATAGAGACATATCCCGATAATTCCACTAAACAACATATTTCAAAACTTACCGAGAATAGTCGCGCGGGGTACAGACGTAGCCCAGCACTTCCAGAGCCGTCCTGCGCAGGCGCCCGTGTGCCGCGGTGATCGGCACGCTACTGATTGACGAAGAGGTTCGTAATCGAGGAATACACGGGAGGGGGGCGCGGTAAAGCGACGCGTTCGGGATTTATTCAATAAAATAATACCTCGGTCTACACTTGTAGCCCGCGCGCCCACTCTAGTGTTAAGTTTATTGATAAATACTTATAGGGAAAGACATGACGTAGGTATTTTGCTTTTAATAACATGCAGTATCTGATAAAGTGTCGTAAAATATGTGTGAAAAACGCTTTCACTATCAGGAAATTCCTATCTCTGTGGCTATTTGTCTATACATATCTAGCTTTATTTACAGCGTGTGAGTAATCGATCGGTCACGTAGACGGTATGTTTAGGTTTAAGCTTTTTAAACTCTTTAGTCTATTGACTTGTTTCCTTAGTTTGCTTACTTAGATCATGATGGCGATCATATGTTCAGTTCTAATCTCTGTTGCAAATATCACAAATGTCATTGAAATTGTATAACATGGTTATTCTATTACATTAGGGGGCTGTGTGAATCAGAAGTATAGGAAAATAAACTATTTAAAAATACATTAAAAATGCACCTCGGGAAGTGATTAAATGCACGGGCTACACATTTTTCATATAATGAACTGGACATGGGAACCGCCAAAACGAAGAAGCAGATTTACCCATAATATAAATATTTACATCATTATGCAATTAATGATTTCGATTTTTGTTGGCCTTATTGCAGGGATTACTCAAAAATTTTAATCTTTTAGTCCCGTACTCAGTGACGTCTACGTGTGGTCTTACATGAATAGTATGGAAAAGAAGAACTTTATTACGCCTTTGAGTGCGTGTATACGAATTAAATACGGAATGCTGTAACTTTATTGTAAGCCTGGATTTACAGTTACGATTAGAGATATTCTTGAAAAATGCCAGATTTGGATTAAAATTTTCAGTTCGTTTCCCTTTCCGAAGCTTTCAGGCGACTGTTGGTTACGAAAGCTTCGCAGCTTAACCGTGACAATTGATTTCGCGACTCGTTCGATGTCGCCATATCAAGAGGAATTTAAATTTAAAACCGAGCGCACGTTTTTTCCCTCCCGTTGTATAATTTGCATGGCGCGGTATTGGACCCGACCGACGACGTAATATTTGTCCAGTCTGTTTGGTCGGCCCATGTTTGTGAAGAGCAATTGTTCTGCCATGTCTGAGTGATGTTGTGAACCTTTTATTTATTTTTAGAGTTCCTATGTTAAATATAAGGTTTTTAGTCAAAATTAAATCACTGCTTTTTACCAGTAACTTTTTATGTATAGCATAGTGATTGCTTATGCTTCTACACACAAAATCTAATAATGCTTATCAGCTAGTGTAGGTTAGCTTATCAACTTAAGCTATAGAATAGTAAATTAAAAGTCTTAACTTATATACAAATTAATAACTTGATAAAGCTGAACAAATTTGCTATTTCTCCTTTGTTTCTTCATCATAACGTTATATTTCGTTCACTCTCGTCTCACCACACCATGAGGACTGTAAAGAGCTACAGGTGCGCAAGAGTGTTCTGATTGGTAAACTCGCTACTGGTTCTGTCCTGTTACGCACTTCCACCTTCAACAATAGACTGTTGTTTTTGCGAACGCAGTCGCACGGTCAGTGCCCCGAGCAATTTCGACGATTACGTCCGACATCAGTGGAAAAAAAATATAATTTGTAAGATCATATAAGTTTAGTGAATAAAACTACGAAAGAACATTGCTTTGGCGTTATGATTGGTGATTCTTGGTTGGATTGTTGGATGATGAGTTTTCGTTTATAACCTGCCAATTTAATAAGTAGATTAGATTTCCAGTTCTAGCATTATATAGTAATTAAAATATTGATTTTGTTTTATTATCTTTTGATTTGATTATCATTTTCTTTGAAAGTGACTATCCATATAGCTATGACTCTTCTATTGCCTTAGAAATTTAGCCATTGTCTCATTCTTATTAATAAGTATCACACGCTTGACTAATGGCCCGTAATTGGTGACAGAGGCTATCGCATGGAAGCGAAGACATCGTGACATCCGCTACCTAACTGTTATCAACTCATATTGTGTCTAACCGACTCAGATTAGTTTTTGATATACCTATAAATAGCAGCTTAAACTTTAGAATACTGTAATTTTTTTTTTATAAGTTACACGATTGTGTGTGATCCAAAGCACTCTGTCATACATCCATTGCCAAAAGATGATTCATACAGTTTGTAATAGTAAAGTCGACGTTTATGCGGCGCGAGTGGAACAAATCGTAATGCCCGGCGCCATCTCATTGCGATTCAGCGCCGAGCCGACCTAACCCTCCCTTATTTGGCACCTAGTAATGTCTCCATTGTTTCAAGGAATATTTTCAATCATGCATCATCAACCGCTCATAAAGTTTGTTTGACTCAATCGAATCGTAATGGTTAAATCTCTTTGCTTGATCCTCTTTGTCACGTCAATCTCTTGCAAAAAACACCGGTTTTCCCATGTCTCGTGTTCTTGCAATTAGTCGATTTGGCGAAAGCAGAGTTGCAATGGAAAGGCTAACCGCCTCACGACATTGTCTGTAGTGTAATTTAATGCGGACTTCACACGACACTTTGTAATTTTCAACGACTGGAGATTTGAAACGATGACTAAGTCGTATTTTCCGTCTGGCTCAAATCGATTAGAAAATGTAATGCATAATTTAGACTAAATCTGAATTGAATATCAACATTTATTTCAACATACTCGTAAGTTATTCGTTGTATTTATAAAAATAAGGAGTAGGACAATGAAGCTTTAGAATAGCAGGATTCAACTTGATGCGTGGAAAAAAAAACTGGCATGCATCATGCATCAATTTGGTGGATGGTTGCGTTGTGATAAACAGCTTCCTCGAAGAAATTCAATTTTAATTTTTTAATGTTCAATAACTTAAAAGTACAAAGTCATTAGAATTTCATCGGTCAGAGCGTCCGCGTCACTTGGCTTTGCCGTTGTTATATCTTGATAAATGATAAATGATAATTTATTCGCAAAAAACATGGTAAAATAGGTGGTCACAACATTAGAGCGTACAAACATGTTTTACCAGACTGGCATGCAAATATTACCTATATTGATTTAGATTAATAATCGAGTTCATTTTATTACTAATTTATAATTATCATGTCAAATTAAATACCTAATAAAAATTAATTTCAAAATATAACCATTGCTAATAATATGGATTACAAAAACTTCAATATTGATAGTGTCCCCATTGGTCACATCCTTGAACAATTCAATTCTTCATTAATAAAAATTCTGCTACACTGTAAAAACTGTGGTCTATTAGAAAATTAGAAAATTCTTCATAGACATTATGTAGACTTGGATAGCTCCTGGCGGATCTGGATTTTGCATTTAGGCTTATGATAATCTTTGATTTGATATTTTGAATAGCCTAATGTCTGGTAATGGTTGCGCCAGTTTTACGGTAATTTCACGGCTAGCGCGCCTTTGAACTATTCCTAGTGGAAAAGTGAAGTGCGAAGTTTCGGCGAGACGGCTCTCGAAGCGCTGGAGCGTGGCTTCGCGGGGTCGTCGGCTTGCCGCTGCCGACGCAACAATCACACTTCCACCATTTTGCAATCCTTTATTCCATTTATTTACTAATATCACATATTCTTTGAATGTAGCTTTTGATATCACCGATCGAAACATCACAAATGACTATATCTCGCTTGACTTAATTATTGAGGCTTTTATTGTCGAATTTAGAACAAAAGACCTGCTCCCAGGTTAATCGGGTTCCATCGGTTTATCAGCTTTTGCGAAGTGGTTATTAAATTGAGTTCTGGAGGTATCCGCGTGCGGAGGTAGCCAACATCTGGAGGGCTTTGTGCGGGCGTCGGAGGGGGCGCGGGGTGCGCTCGGGCGCTGCACCGGGCCGCGGCGCGCCAGTCCTCGAGACGCCGGCCGCGCGAACGGCCATCGCGATACTTTACCCTCGTGTTCAAGTACCTCTGTGAGTGACTCCGCCCGCCCAGCACCAGCGGCGCTCGCACTCCGCTTGGCACACATGTGAGTCCTTGCCCTAGCTCCTCTCGCCTACGCGCTCCCTAACACATTCCGCGACGTTAACGCTCACCGGCACTGGTTGCCGGCCGGCTTTTTGACTAACCTCAATGTGATATTCTGATATTTATTAAGTGTACTGTGAAATGTCTTTTATTAAACCTCCAGACATGTAGGTAAAAGTTATTGTGATTATGTTGATAAGATAAGATGAATAAGTAGAAGTAAGCTGTTTTACAGAAAATTACGTCTGCCATCATTATTTTATTTTTGAACACAATCCGCGATAAAAAGTTGAGTGAATAATGTGCTTTGTTGTTTAACTTTGAGAAAAGTAGATATAAGGAGATAAATTACACGAACGTGTTCATCGGTTCCACTTTTATGCAATTGGAATTTTAGCGTGATTATGATTACGTTAATTCGTCTGTAGTACGTGTGTGTTCATATAAAAATTATTGTCTTTAGGGATGAAAAATAAGGGTTTGGTATATTTCAATTAGAATAATTAGTGGAGTCCTTGGACGATCGAGGAGCGAGCAGTGCGACGCGGCACGGCGCGGCGCGGTGCGATCACGCGAGCGGCCGCGCCGCGCCTCGGACCGTGGTCCGCGCTCCGCCAGAGGGGTCTACGAACCTACCACGCCACCGTGGAAATGGGATTATTACTCGATGGCCTTAACGCGATTTTGCGCTCGCTGTCTCTGGCTAGACCAGCATACGATGAACTCAGAAAATAATCTGTCATTATCTGGCAAAGCCGATAGCAGGTGAATTTCATCCGTAATTTTTGAAATCAACCTCAGTTTTGTTTTGATTTTCTAATAAATCTCGCATTTCTAATTAACTTTGTCAAAAGTTAAATGTATCTTCCATTAGAACTTCTATTTACACTTATTCGAAAGTGTTAAATAACCCGTTTAAAAGTCAACACTGTGAAATGCATCCATTATGAATGCTGCTTTCAAGCAATTTTGCATAGTTAACTCTAATTAACCGCAATACATAGCATACACGTAACTTGATGAATTATTTTAGCGTAAGAGTTGATCCAAACCTCGGAACAAAGTGTAGTTTTTATTACCCATAGAGTAAAAGTCTTCTAACAATATAAAAGTTGAGAGTTTTGGCATTTTACTTGTGAAAACAAAATGTAAAGATGGAATATTTTCTTATTTATAAGTCTAGTGCAAAAGACATCAACGAAATATGTTTTTTCTTGTTTTTATTACTTATTTAATTCAAAATACAATTATTTACAGTAAATATTGTATTAGATAAATATTTATTCAGCTTTTTACGCTTACTTTACATAGACTTATTTTTTTGCAAACAGTCCTAGTTCGGACCCGCTATGCGAAATGTAAAGAATGAAACAATTCTTCAAATGCATCTTTGTTTCCAAGATAATAAAGGTATCGTTCGAATCTCCGTTCGATTGATTGAAACACCGGTCTGGAGCATGTTTATTGCGACCGGACGGCAGCAAGTGACATATGGTCTCTCATAGAGCTGTCGCACCACAATGCGACCACATGACCGATGGTGTCTGCCTCGTCGTTACCAGGAATGTGTCGTTCGTCTACCTGATAGCGACGTCTTGTCTGCAATCATTCACGCACCCGACTCTTGTTTATGGACAGGTGATAGACGTGCTCCATATTTACGAGTCTCTATTTACACCGGTGTTTACTTACCTTCTCTCTATTTGATCTTTTTTAGCAAGTTGTTTTCATGAGATTTCTTTTCTGTTCATGTAGTAAAGTTGGCAATTTTGATAAAATCGCAATATATCTAAATTAGCAAACATAAACGTATTTTGCGATGTGGATTTCCCGTCTGTTTGGAATTTGCTTTAGTCCTCATTGACTATTGTGACAATTTATTGTTTCGAAATCAAATGTCTTATTTTTTTTAGTTTTTAATAGCCTTCCACACGCTTCTTTTTGTAAACTGGTAGTTACAAACAATTGTAAGACACGTGATTTAAAACTAAACATAACTGCTGTTACTCAAGATGGCTAGTAGTCACCAGTAGGTATCGCTCGCCCGCTGTTACAAAAACAGCGTCTTAGTCATGCATGAATCAATCTGATTTGGAGCTCGAGGGGCTACTGAGAAAATCCAGCAAAAACACAATCCATGCGAACAGCTTTAGAATGGGGCTCTTATTGCAATATCAGAACAATGTTCTGTTCTATTTGCATATTAGATCTGTTACCGTCATTGTTTAGGCTATCTGTTCGTTCTAATCTGGCGTGTGCACGTAAAATACTTTGTTTGTGTGCCGGGTTCCCAGACTTACCGTTGGCAGCATCATTAGATACAGTTGCACGTGAAATATTCTCGTGATATTTGAGAGTACAATTTGGAGAGTTGCGGCCGTAGCGATGAGGAGTCGCGTCAATCCCGCTAGCCAGCGCTACGGTACTTTCAATGGCTGGCAATTGCTCTCTTCATAATGCGTCTTGACTTAACCATCTCGGTCAATTAATCACTAGACGCTGCTCGCCTGCTATTGTATAGTTTTTGTTGCAGCATAACTTTGTAAATGATACTAAGAAAGTGCTTAATTAAATACGAAACAATTCTTTAAAAACCTATACGAAAAGAACTTGCGGTTCAGTTTAATTAATTAAACTCTCTTTACCAGATACAAGGATGTCGAAGTAGCACTCAAAACTATAAACAATTTAACTGTTCAAAATCTTGACATTTTTAAAATGTAAATGTTGATATTTTGTAAATGATACTAAGAAAGTGCTTAATTAAATACGAAACAATTCTTTTAAAAATGGTTTGGATATACGAAAAGAACGGTTCAGTTTAATCAATTGAACTCTAGTTACCAAATATGTATGGATAAAGAAGTTGCTCTCAAAACTATAAACAGTTTTACTGTACAAAATCTTGGCATTTTATTCATACGAACGTTTGGTAGAGGCAAAAGTTTTTGTCAGATGCTTAAATTAGCCGTATTACGGTTCACATCTAAACGCAAGTGTTCATTTACGTCAAATGACTAAGTAACCACACAATATCGAATGTTAATATCACGCACGAGGACATGTGGTAACCACATTGCAGACTGTGATGGGAATCTGGACCGTAAAATGCTAGAAGTAGGGTGAGGTTTGTTTTGTTGTGACTGTATGAGGGCGGCGCGATGACGTAATAGCCAGCTGTAGGGCGGGTGACGTCACGTCTCGGCGGGGTCGACGACCGGCTCCAACCCCGGGCGCTCGCCGCTCGCTGTCTACCTGGCTGCTATCATGAATAACTTAATATGTTATCTATATAAACCGCCCGACGCCGACCTGGGACAACATCCGCCTGAAATAGCTCATTCCTAATTTAATTTTTATATATTTTTTCCAAAGCCGCACCTCTGCACCCCTTTGAAAAGTTATTGTTTCAGTTGTCTTCTATATTTATTGATTATTTTCATTATAAAAGGACTCGAAAATCAAAATATGACTGTATTTCTACACTGAGAATGATTACTATTTATACTAACTGAAATGGTATTTGTAATAAATTAATGTAGTAAGTAACAAACACGTGGCGATAAACGGGCAAAAAGAGAGAATATAAAACGGTACTACAAGGGACGTATAGCAAGGCTGTAGAGAGCTTTCCTTCTATGGATTGTTCCGGCAAATCCAATTAAATTTTCAATTCCGTGTGTGTCCCTTTAGTTTAGTGAATTTGATGTCCGCTGGCTTCAATATAATAATTAACTTCGCTGTTCATTAGTACTCTTAAGGTGGTGTGCAAAATTTTTTTACCCTGTGCTGCAAAAGTGTGCCATAGTGTGTACGTGTACGTACACTCTATCGATCCATCTTCATCATAAATGTACGATTAAGATGGAATTACGTTGTATCGATCGGGGGTTTTTAAAGGCCTTCGGGGGGTTGTAACATATCCGAGTCATATAATTTAGAGATAAAAAAATATAAATATCAAAACAGATTTAAATGTAATCAGAATATAAATCTGTCGTGTTTTATGTACGTAGAATGCGGGCTCCAGCAATGATTCGTGCCATTGGCGCCCCCTTGCCCACCCCACCTGAATCCGGCCAGAATTTCTCGTGGGAGTCGTAGTACCGTTAATAAGTGCGAAAACACCGTCCCTTCCGCCGCGTGCCCTGCCGCAGGAAACATGCACTTTTTGCCCACCTGCCATGGAGAGACTTGTCATAACATAGCACGAATACCGCAGATTTCATCGCGAGAACGCCCGTCTCGTAGCCACATATTGTTTCTACAGCTTTCACTCCACAGTTTCCACACGAGATACCAACAGAAAAAAATATCCAGTGCATAATTATTAATTACAGATGATGCTGATTGGGCGCTACGGTCGATTCTCCAATAGCGTTACGATTATCGCGCCATCTTAATTTCTTTCGGAGTAGCGTCGTAGCACTGACGATACACGTTAACTTGTTTATTATACCTTATTTATTTTGCTACGAGCTAAAATTATATTGCCAATTAAAAAGGCTGCATAAGTTATGTTTGTAGTTATGCTAGTTATGACTTTAGGAATCGTGTTACGTAACGTGGTAACATTACAAAAACCGTCTTGTTTCTTTTCAAAGTAATTTTCAATACATTTGCTCGAAAATGTAAGTTTACGATGACAGTCGAGCGTGCGGTAAGTTGATTTTACCGCACGCCGTGCGTTTTTGTTTACGGATTAGTACAGCGTGCGGAAAGTTGATTTTACCGCACGCCGGCGCCGTGCGTTTTTGTTTACGAACGTTTTTTTTTTTTATTTCTACTAGCTTCCGCCCGCGACTTCATCCTCGTGGACAGTAGAAAAATATTGCAACCAGTTTAAAATGACTCCTTTAGTGTATGAAAGCCAGTACTACGGAGAGTTCGAGCTGTTTCCCTGGTTCTACTCACCTGAATTTGATGAAACATAGCTTAGATTTTAAGTTGGACCTCAATCTACTAAATTGTGAAAAATTCATCAAAATTCGTTTAGCGGTTTTTGCGTAATTCGCGCACAAATATTTAGAATGTACAGTTTTATTATATGTATAGATTACAAATTCAGTAGTACCTATAATGTTTTCTTGCAAATGTATTGAAAAACGTAGTATGGCACACGGTTGTTAAGGTTTTTTAAAACTCCTTACCAACCTTGTATCATAAACTACTATTAACGTTACATTGAAAGTATTACTACGTCTAGTACTTTTATATATTCGCTGTAGTATTACATGTTACACAAAAAAAAGTTTATATGTTAGAAATTTGGTCGAAGAAAGTTTTTTTCTGTGACGTAAATCGTAATATCTGTAGTACTTATTTATATTAATTGACTCTCTCTGAAACTACACCCGTACGTCACGCATGCAGCGCTCGTCTAATCCGTAGCTATTGCAGTTCCGCCCATTATGCATATTATGTGCCTATATTAGAGAGCCGTAATGAAACGCTTTCGTTTTTAAATTTTTATCTCATCTTATAAAATATACTTATCTTACTTTTACACACTTTCTGTGTTTGTAATTTGGTGCAAAGTAATGTGAGTATCTTTATTCTAAGACCCGCCCAGTGGTGGCAAATGGTAAAATACCTATGAAATCGCCGTTTTGTAATGAGAATTTTAAAAACTTTGCATTTTCCATACTAACATTTTTTTAATTTATATTTTTAACCATGAACGCTAATGTTTTGAAATTAAAAGTTTTATGCACTAATGTTTAAATACTAATAACGTATGCCACTTAGGTTATTAAAAAAAGTTTTGGCTAAGTTAACTTAAAACAAATAAAGTGGTCATTTCTGCTAACAAAAAGAGGAGTCATTTTTAAGGTATTTTTTATGTTTAGAAAACTATAAGGTTTTTCATACTATTGATAGTTGTCTATGATGGTCATTAAAGCATTTGATAAATATTCTAAATAGAAGTTACGAGGTTACGAAGTTACTATTTGTGAGAAAAAAATATTTAATCCTTGTCTTAGAGTGAACAATAAAGGTCGTCGTGCACGCACCGTATTGATTTTGCAGCGGCGACAGAGGCCTGCCTGCGGCGAGCATCGGGTATGTCATCCACGTCCCGTCCCTGGCCGGGGCTGGGACGGGCTACGTGACGAAATGTCCCTCAGCGAAGCCCTATCGATTGTATGTCGCTAACGCGCCTGTACATCGATATTGACACCTACTGAACTATCACTTTGAATGAAATTGAGAGTTTTGAAGCCGTTTAATCATGAACCTGTGACGGTGACGACTATTGTCTGTTGAAAAATTGAAAAATATTTTTTTTTCATTAAAGCCAATGTCTAAACAAACATTTTCTAATCTTCCTGAAGCACCAATAGAACAACAACTAACAACAAAATAGTCTCCTTCAACAATTAATTTTAAAAAGTTTGTACTTATATTCAGTTTACCTATTCTGAAAAGAAACCTTTAGGGAGAAATACGATGAGTCATTTTTGTCTGACTACTTGTCAGCTTTGAGAAAACCCTAAATAGTGAGTCAGTATGACCAAATACTATAGAAACTCGTATGACTCAAATCGTGTAGAGAGCGAGGTTACATATATTTTTTTGTAAACCTAACAAATATTTTGCAATAAAATGTTTTGATTTTCTCCATAATGAGTTTTTGAATTGTGTGCAATAAAGTTTGTTCTATAAAGTAGAAAGTTTCTGTTAGAACGCTGCCTTTTACATTAATTGGTTTTATGCTTTACTAACGGGAGTAGTGGCGGAAATCTCGGGGTGCCTCTCATTAGTGTGCTGGAGTGGACTAAAGAAATTTTAATTGCGGTCCCGCTTGTACGTTCGACAGGCGGAGGGCGGCGGAGTAATCTTGCGAATATTTAAAACCTGTATTTGGTAACGAGCTTGTACTGCAATGCAACATAGCCACACTACCACGCTCAATGTTGCTGTGGGTGCAGGCAAAATCGTTAGGGTGACCACCGAAAGTGGCACCCTCAGGTAGGGTTACCAGATCTAATAATGAGATTACCTGACTATTTCCCTTACTCTTCAGGAAATTTCCTGACATTTTGTACACCTACATCTACATTCTTCATTTAGTTGACGTTTGATAATTTTTTTTCACCAAAATATTTTTTACCATTAAAAATGGTTATCAGATGCAAATCGCCTAAAACATATTTTTGGCCATATCTCCGAGGATTTTGGGAGGATCGAGATCGGAATAGTACCAAAAGTTGAGGAATTTACCGAGACACGTGTGAACGTTTGAATTTTCAACGTTCTTCTGGAAAAAAATTCTACTGGTAACTTTTTTTGGAATTTTGCAAAGTTCGGGTAAATTCGGGTTTTTGGGGGTTGTTTGTTTACTAAATTGTAAATATTTCGGAAAAAACCGACTTAAGAAAAAATAAAAATTGGGTTCTAGGGTATTAGTTTAGCTACAAAATGGCGAAAATTAGATTTGGAATTGTAGAAAAACGGGTGTTTCCGTACATAAAAAGTGATGTAGCTTCTATGATATTGACCGATCGTCATGGTAATAGTGTTAAAAGATGCAGAAGCAGACGAGAAGTGCATTCGTTGGAATTTTGAAAATCGGTTAATAATTTTTCGGCCGCGTCGAGGCAGTCAGCGGGCGCTTATGTGACACGAGGCGAAGCCAAGTGTCACAATCGTAAAAATAAATAGGTACCACCTAGGTAACTTTAAAAATTTAATAGGATTTTGCATTTGGTTTGATTTTGGTTTTTCGTATATTTTTTGCAGGGACTGTAAAATCTGTGATTTTTTTATTAAGAACTTAATTACACTTTTTGGGATATCATAAATCCCTGACAATTGCAGTTTTTCCCTGTTTTCCTGACAAAGTTTTTGATTCCTGACATGCCAGGAAAATTCCAGTCATCTGGTAACCCTACTCTCAGAGGTTTTTATTTACTTAATAAGTTGTTTTTATTTACAGAAAGGACCCATGGTGTAGTTTTTTTAGAAGGTATCACTATTTCCCTCGTAGTCATTCGTATAAGCAAATGTGTAAAAACTGCTACTTTTAGCAGTTTGCTATATACTTCTTTCTAGCAGTACTTGCACTATGAGAGAATGTAATGTTACCGTTTAAAAATACTAGACTATGGGCCCTAATTCAACGTAAAGTTTTATTAAAATTGTGTATTAGAATTACAATATTACATAAAATTCACCGCGGTGCCACTTTCGGTCATACAACCGCCTTAACTGAATTAAAATTGGGTTGCACTCATTATTCTATCTGATTTTATATATTTTCTATATATAGAAGTAGTACTTACGTAAATTAATAGGCGTATAGTTACAATATTTAACCGATAATGTAATTTCCATGTATTTTTCGTAGTTGTCTAACTACGCGGTGTACCATGTAACTAACTAATGGCCTGTGTCTGGTAGGATCGTGACTGCCACAAGTCCAGACTAGCAGACGATAAATTATGTGGGTACACTATATTTAAACACAAAATAAAACTATTTGCTTTATACAGCGACGAAGCTCATCGTTCAAAATAGAAATTAGCAGTAATCTTTACTGAACTTTTTATTAATGCAACCGTGATTTTAGAAAGTTTTATAAAATCTATGTCTGAACCCTACAGAGCTATAGAGTCACTAAAATATAAAAAATGAGTATGTTTTATACATTTTTTTGTTAAAGTAATTATCTTATGTTAGAAGCAAGGTGATACGTGGTTTAGCTTGCCCATGACATATTTATTATATGCCTTTCTAAAATAAAGGGCATTTAGGAGAGGCTGATTATGATTATTATTATTAAAACGGTATTCACCACCAGCACGGAAAAATTAATCTCTCACTTTCAATCTTTATTCTACAACAGTTTTCTAATCAAAACTTAAATTGTCATTTTTCAATTAGCTATTTGCGGGGATAGTACCTATACTATCCCCGCAAATAGCTAATATGATGGAACCTTCATTTGGAATTGTTTTTCGTTTTTGAGGTTAAAAAATGGCCGCCGGGTCCTTTATCAATTTGCTGGGATAGTATCTAATGTATTTTACAATGGCAGGCAGCGATGCTTTGTCAATAAAATTCTATTAATTATGTTATTTATTATATTAATTATTGCATTATTATTTTCAATAAGGTAGAGTCTAGTCTAGGCTAGGTATATAAAATTTTTACAATTGTTTTTCGTTTTTGAGGTTAAAAAAAATGTCCGCCAGGTCCGTTATCAATTTGCGGGGATAGTATCTAATGTATTTTACAATGGCAGGCAGCGATGCTTTAAATGGAAAACATAAATAAATCTTGGAAAGTAATAATCTGGAAATATAAGTTAACAATCAGGTACGTCTGAGTAATTTAGGTGCGGCTACTATTGCGTTTGTGGTAAACTCCGAGTTAGTTGAGCGTTAACAGCAGTCGATTTACGGTCGGAGGCGGTGGAGATCGGCTCGTAAAAATAGCCGAGCCCACGTGCCCCCACGAGCCCTACACGCATCTTTGTTTACACGAGCCGAGTGCTTGTTTGTTGACGGCACGCGATACGCCGTAATTATTTCTGAACGTTTGGGAAAAATCGTGAGATCGTCGTTGGGTAGAGCTTATTACGTTGCTTATAAATCTGAGTTGGTTTTAGTTTCAATTTATTTCGTTAAAGCGATCAATATGCTTAAAACGTCATTTGCTTACCAGAGTTTAAATAAAATATTGTATGAAACAGCTGAAACTTCAAACAACAAAAAGTGGTTCATTCATAATTATAAAACGGTTTTCAAATTTTATACAAGTAAATGAATACCTGAAATGAAGTGAAAAAAATATTGATAAAATCTCAAATCATTGTAAAATAACATCTTACCTGTAAAAAAATATTGCGTCGAATATTTCACGAAATCTCAAATCATTATAAAGTAACATCTTACCTGTAAAAAAATATAGCGTCGAATATTTCACGAAATCTCAAATCATTATAAAGTAATATCTTACCTGTAAAAAAATATAGCGTCGAATATTTCACGAAATCTCAAATCATTATAAAGTAACATCTTACCTATAAAAAATATGGCGGCGAATATTTCACGTTATCTTTCTTCTGCAAAAAATATTGTTCAAGGACAGGAACAGGCGTGCGGTTGCGTTAAATATAGCATGAAAACTTTGTTAAATATTCTTGAAAATCTAAAATTTTCATAGTGATGTCGGTGTCGTCATGAATATTAATATTCATGTGTCGGGATTATTAACATCATCTGAGGTGTTGTTGCATGTCGGGCGTCGTGCTCGCCCATATTTACATTTGGTGTGCGGGAGCGGTTTGATTTACTGCCCCGACTACGGCGGGGGCTTAAATTAGTGCTCTGTCGTATGTCACACGACATTTTCTTTTTATTTCTTTTCAGCCTCGCCTGCACGTCAAGGATATTTTGCTCGAGTTCTTGTTTTTTTTACGTTTTATTGGCTGGGTATTTTAAAATAATTTTGGTAGAGAATCTCTGTAATGTCTAAATGTACCTATGCTGCGCTGCACCTTCAATGGATCTTGAAGATTTGGTTCTGTACCTTTTACTTAAGTGAGGCGTTGTTGCATGTCGGATAGGGATGTTGACTAATGAATAAAATAACGAAATACTAATAAAAATCGTAAACATATTAAACTATTCACTTCTTGAGGGTAGGCTCACAAGTAGCTTCAGTCCCCCCTGACCACGGCAGCTGCAAAGGTGCCGAAACGTCGGGAAAATCAAAAATCAAACCAAATACCAACTAATTACCAAAGTACTTTCAATAAAACCGCGCTAGTATCCGTTAAAAGTGTTTTATTTCACATATTAAACTTTTAGAGTAGCTTGTATGCCTCTTGGTTTTATATATTGCATATTATTTGTTTTACGACCCTTCAAAGTTGGGTGGACAAGTCCATTTAAAAATTATAAAATTTATTAAAATAAATGATACCTTTAATTAGTCCGTAAAATGTATAGCAAATTTGTCGAAGAAACCATTTTGATAAACACAATATTTAATATAGCTGCTGAACAAATTTCCTATGCGTTGCATAGAAACTTGCAAGGCGTGACGTCATAACGTGTAAGCCATTAGTATGGAGCGTTTTTGATCGAGTTCATTTGTGTGCATTTCACACTGTGATATCTCGGGCAGTTTTCATGCTAGCGAATTAATTCTTTTACCAATGTTTCTTTTTTTGAGGGGTAATTTATGTTACATAAAATAAAAAAAATAGTCAACATCCCTATTGTCGGGATATTGCAATTAAAAACGTACGGTGACACGTGAAAATCTATAGATGCCCATGAGTGTTCACTGCAGATATTCGCCAATATTCCCATCTTCACTAATAGGACCACATTTGTAGAATCACTCGATTTGAGCGATATCTGAAATGTATTAGCAAGGATAGAAGTTGACAAGACAAATGTTGTCGGTCACAAGTGGGGCAGACTTCAAAAGGCGAGGTGATTGATCCTCCACCGAAGTCCCCTGACGAATCACAGAACCCATCCGAGGGACACTGCGTGAAGCCAATTTATGTTACGAATAAATCTGCCGCTTTCGGTGACATACTAATATTAAGATCGCATGCGCTTCGATTGAAAGTGGCTAACGGTGCGGCGATTAATGCTTTCGCGTTGCGTCTTTTTTTATTCTTTCTATTTTCGTTGATTTTAACGGTATCGCTAAATGTTTATCTTTGAAGAAAGTAATCGAAGTTATAAATTTAAAATACCTAGTTATTGTGTTACAAATTGTGGAGAAATATGATGTAAACACAAAACAAAAAAATAGTTAAGTCTTGTTCCGCTTGTAGATTTTGTAACTGTTGTAACGAGTTTAAATAAAATTGTATACTTAATTACCTACATTTATTCAGTAGGCTTGGCTTCGAGATGATACATTTAGCTAGTTAGCTTCTTCTCTGCATACCATGTTTAATTAAACTCATTTGGTGGGCGCTTCATCTATTACGGCTAGTGGATAGAATGTCGAGGAATGAATCAGACTATGCTGAAAATAGTAATTTCGACAATATTTTTTTTAAATACTTATAGTTTACAAAATTGATGCATGGTAGATAGTAGGTACAGCAAGTCGAAAATTTCGAATTGGTTTAACGCTGGTTTTGGCAGAATAAATATTTAGAAAGTATAATACTTATTATTGGTGCAGTGAGTAAACATCAGCCGATCGAGCGCACGGATGCAATGTGCGACGGCCTGGTGGCGGCGCGGCGCCCTTATGTCGCCAACCAATACTTTCTGTTTACTTTTTGCCATACTATATTGAGTACCTAAGTGGTTCTGTTTTATATATTTTTTAATATTCAATAAAAAAGATACTTTTACATCTTTGTCATTCACTAGGAGTTCCTTAATTGTCACAGGATGTTTGATTTGATAGATAAACAAATTTTAAAAATTGTAAGTAAGAAGTTCTCACCAAGGTATACAATAGGAGACTCTAGGCACGTATGAAGATGATGTAACCGTTGATTTCCTGCGGGTTGGTGCTGCCCGGTGAGCGAGGAGCGCGTGCCGCGCTTGCCTGCTAATTAGTTGGCATGACGTCACCGCACGGAGCTGGACGGGGCCCGCCATTACTGGGGGCTTTCGCGCGTAAACGACAACGACCGCCGCCGCTTTCTCTAGTTTTGCAAAGAGCTAACTCTGCTTCATCTTTTTACTGATTAAAAATGCCCTTCAAGGTTGCGAATTCCCAATATTCTGTGCCCTATCAGCTGGAACTATACTGCATTTTTTTAACTCGTCACTTACATAAGTTTGCAACTGACTTCTCCAGAGGGCTCATGAAAGATCACGATGTTGATAGTGATAAAGACACGAAAGAGTTACGATTAAGCATTTTGTGATCAGAATTGATAACGCGCAAGCGGAGTACAGGCGCGTCGCTGAGCGTGACTCATGTTAATGGCTGCAATTATGGCAACGAACGGTGCGGCCGGTGAAGCCGAGGAAGAAACGTGCCACGTGCCTCCATCGCCGCCGACTCAATCACAGATATAATGGCTCAAAACGAGAACATAACCATAATAAGGGACGCTTCGATCAGCCATGGATCACTGGTTTGATTAGTTGGCTGGAATAAAGATGTAAAAACTTTGCCATAACCACTTTGCGGTGTAGACAGCAGCGGCATTACCATTTTTTAGACGGATGCGGATTGTGAACAAATTTGCAACAAACAATTGAAGGTCAATACACGATTGTAGTTTCGATGCAGTTACATGACACCAAAAGAAGGAAATCGCTTTTTAATCTGCTGACGAATGAGGTCGGTCAAAAGAAGAAATGAGACAAAAAGGCCATTATTGACAGTTACTACAACTGGCTAACCGCTAATTGCGTGAAAATTCTAGATTTTTCCTAAAACATTTTCCTCGTAGAGTGTTGATTTCTCAATGCTGCAATGAACAAACCAACACTGCATTTTTTGCGTCTATAGTTTTTGTTTAAGGGCCACTAATTATTTCCTCACTTTTAAAGAGTCGGTTACTGTGACTGCATCATGGATCATGACCGAGCAGGGGCAATGTTTACGTTTAACACTGCGGTTCCATGTCCATTTTTAAGGTTGATTAATAATGTTAAGCATTTTATTAGATGAATTGTTGTTATTAGTCATAACTTAGTCATCTCAACGCCTTCCACGTCTACCGCGTTTTTTAATTCGCTTTGTAGCGGTTTCTATTTTTAGATTTGTTTCATAGATGGTGCTAAGTTAACCTTAAATGATTATACGTATCTATTTTCTCTTCTTTCCGTAATTTTTGCACTATCAGGGTAACTATTATTAAAGAAGATGAGACGTGTAAAATGTTTCTCGTGCCTCTTCTTTTGGTTCTTAAAATTGTGTTGCAAGTGGATATAAAGGTCGTGCTTAAAGCATCTCTGAAATAGGTAGTTAGTCTCTGAACTAAATGTCATCACGATTCTGTTTTGGAATTGCTATAAATAGAAACACGGTCGAAGCTCCTTTTGCATAAAGCAGCATGCACAAGTTAGTCGTCGCCCGTTATTCATGTATAACTACGCATTTCAAGACGATGCAATAGCAACTTAAATTCATAAATAGTTTGTGGTTGTTGCTGTGGAAGCTCTATGTGTATACAGCCTAAGTAGTGCATCATTAAAATGGCATTGAACTACTTAAGGATAAAAGAACTGGCTTTTAAAAAACAAATCATACTATGTATAAAGTCTGCGTGAGTAACGATAGCGTCTGGTCTTAATAAATACGTTGTTTAGATAGTACGTAAGTAAAGCCTTAGATTTCTGTAATCCAAATAGAAATAGTGGGTTGATTCAATTAATAGCAAAAGTAAGATTACCACTTATCAGAATCGTGAATCAAGGCTTATTTCAATATATTCAATTACTGTTTCTGAATAATCGTTGTTGATGCATGATTTTTGAAAGTATTTGTACAGAAACTTTGTTAATATCATTCTAATCTGAGCTGAGAGTGATGATTCAGCCACCTATTACCAAATAATTAGCTACGCAACAAAATAATAACTTGTCATTATTCGAATAGAATAATATTTCGATATACACCTACTACATACCTCTATAATAATATATGTACAGCTGACGAAGTCATGCTATGTCACTTACGAAAGTATAGTTCATGAGGAAAGTTAACAACAGAAACACTTTCTTTAAATGTAAAAACTGTATGTTTATTAGTTAAGCGCTTATTACACCATCCTGAATATCGGATCCGAAATTTAGTTTCCGATTTAGGACGAGAAATTCAGTCGCCAATTAGACCGTCCTGAATGTCGGATCCGATATCACAGCTTTACGATCATACAGTTGTTAAACGAATGTTCTTGTAGCCGTAAAAATACATAGCTAGGTAAATAGGAGGTATATGTAGGTAGCTAGGTAGGTACGTGTCATTTTCAACGCTAATCTAAACTAGTTTTTAACCGACTTCATCAAAAGGAGGAGGTTCTCAACTCGATTGTATACTTTTTTTATCGTTATTCGCGCGTATCTTCGACATTTATGGACCGATTTTGATGATTATTTTTTTGTTCGATTGAGTTTTCTTGCGAGATGGCTCCATTTATTTTTTTTTCAAATCGGGTCAGTAGTTTTCAAGTAATCCCGAAAATACTATGACTTTACATCAACTACCTTGACGACTTTGTTATTTATGAACCGAATTAGATGATTGTTTTTGTTGGGAGAGGGATACCTTTGTGTAGTCTTTTTAACAGACTTCAAAAAAAGGAGGTATTCAGTTTGTATATGTATGTATGTTTCTCCGCGATTATCTCACGTTTGGCTGATCCGATTTTACTACCTAAATAATATACCTACACTACCTAATACAGAAGGTACTTACACTAAAAATAAAAAAAATAAAAAATTGTTAAAAAACAAAAAACCGACTTCAAAAAACCTGCCTCTAAAAAGCAAGAAATAATATATAAATCATTAGATACGCATTATCATATCATTGTTTAAATAAAACACGTCTATTGAAGTCGGGTGGGGCTTTTAGAATAAAAAAAGGAAGTTGTAGGTACTCCAGCCCCACCCGACTTTAATAGACGTGTTTTATTATAACAATGATAATGCGTAGCTAATGATTTATATATTATTTCTTGCTTTTGAAGTCGGTTTTTTTGTTTTTTATATTGATGTAGGTCAAAAAAAAGCAAATCACAGAGTGACAACCCTTATATACTTTTAGTCGTTGCGCCAACTGTCTATCTAGACGAACGGCGCGGCAGATTTTTTTTCGCCAACATAAAAGGCGTTAACTCACTGTACTCTTTATGCTGTGGTACTACTGTGTCGGAGCCGAGCGTCCTGAATGCGATTACACTGTCCTAAGTGCTTCCGATTTAGCATCCGTTATGTCGGAGACAATTTCTATCCTAATTAGGATCCTAAATCGGATCCTAGCTTCCTGAATGCAATTACACTGCTCTGAATTTAGGAGCGACTTCATATCGGGTCCGATATTTAGGATGATCTTATTAGCTCTTTACCATTTCTTGCCTTAACCGCTGAACCAATTTGATATAGAGATACCTAGATTGGTCCAGGGAAAAGGAAGAATTTCCGAAATTCTCACGAAATTCCACTCGCAATAAATAGTGGACAAGAGCCATGCTGTAAAAGAGAAACAGAAAATTCTTTTTTTAAACCATAGACCACAAATAGAAGAGAAATTGAAACTGCAGTTATAAAAAGTAGTAGGTATGTGGTAGGAAAAAACTAATTTATATACTGTGGTAGTGCTTCGTACCTATGTGACGTGGAGACTGGAGACGTGAAGTAAAACAAGTCTTTTCCACATCTCCACGTCACACCTATACATGTAGCAGCAACTTGGGTAGAATCGTCTTGTTGCACTATCGCTGCCACAGGCTCCGTTGCTATTGCTAATTTACGTTGTCCACCCACGCCCTGCTGTCGCTGCTTAGCAGATAGGTAGCCCTTGGAGATACCCACTCTGCAATGCCGGTTCGTTAATTACAACATCGATAGCACCACTTATAGAACGTTTTCCATAAGATAATATTATGTGTCTGCCCGAGTCTACGTCGTCGGTAAGAGATTTATCTATTTGGCACCAGAGATTTGTACTATTAGTTATTCTGTTACCAGAGTGACAGATTATGTACGCCAACTATTGAATAAGTATTTTGTGATAGAATATGAATATAAGATTCTTGGTGATAGTTTAGATTAGAGCATAGACTTAAGATCCGCTGATGGTTAAGAGATCTTTCTAAATTCTGCCTGTTTTACACTTGTTGTTTCCTTTCCATTTTGATTGTGCAACACCGTCCACGAACTTACTTGATTTAAATTAAACCCTTCAATATTTACAATGCGTTGTTATTTACACAAAATTATCTTATTCGTTAATGTTTTAATGGTCAGGAAAACATGCCCTCGCGTAAAGTGCATCTAAAAGTGTATATATTTTAACATTAGTTCCGCGCGTAAATTTAAGATGTATATAGAACTTAATTGGCTATAAATAGTGCAAGGCTCGCTGGAGTCTGTTTATTTAACGTGCCGGCCGGCCAGTTTGCAGAAAGTATTATTGGTTTCAAACAGAAGGGCATGAGTTGCATGACCTAAACAGGTTCCTGGTGCAAGTCCTGCCCACGCGCGGCATCATCCTGACCCCACGCCTCATGCGCTGACTCACGCTAACTCATTAATAAGTACCTGGGAAAGGGAATTTTCATCACAACCTTCAAGAAAAGAGGTTTATTGGCCATAATAGCCACTCGTGGGAAAGTGCGATAGGATTTTCGTTTCGGTCAAATGAAAAACAGTTTGGATATATTAACATCGATTGCTGTATTGCCATATGAAAAACAAAATCGCCATATGATTTCGTTAAGTAAGTGATTAAAAGGGTGAAAATATAAATTTAAATAATAATATATAATCAGTGCAAGAAAGTTAAGCTACGTTCAAAGAAGGCTATATTTTCTGCTGTTTTATTGTGCTGACTTAACTTAAGGTCTCTCTATGCAACTTTTCAGAAGCTGAACGCTCGTTTATCTGATAGCGACTGGTCTAGATGTTGTCTTTTAATTGTAAACGTTCTGTTCGTTTTCTCACGCTCTCTCCAAAGCGTTGGGTCAGGACTTGTGCACGGGGGGCATGTTTAGCGTGACATCGTTGTGATATGTTACGTGTAACTGTAGCTGTAAATTGCCATATAACCTATAGTTATATAGGTTGTTATATTAGCAGCAGTAATCGCACACGGGTGGTGCCTTCCGCTGGATTATTAAAAACCCACGACATCACATCACAACACGCACATGTTTTTTTTGCAATGACTTATTTGCCCGTTCTGTTTTTTATATTGTAATCTTTATTTAGCAAACCATTGTTTAGATAGATATATACCTAGATTAGATAGGCAATGTCCTGTTATAATTATTATGATTCATTTAATACCAGGAGTAAAGAAACATTTTGGGTTACTGAATGTGGAATGCTTTTAAACCAAAACAAACGCTAGAATCTTCCGAAGTGAAGTAAACTGGGTCAAGCCGGCGCATTGCGTTCACATAACATCCCGAATATAAAGGCATTCATATAAACGCCAGCGTATATGCCGACATGGCGACGCATTCTTCCGTGGGTCTCTTTGCATTACGTGCGGATACTCGGTGGCAAGAAATGCAATGCTGGTGCACGCTCCAGTTGCCAGCCTCCCATATGTGCTGCGTGCTGAGTTCTTGACCAACATAAATATTATGGTATCAAACTTTTCAGCTAGAGACTTCCGCGTGACCATTAATTTGAAAAATACCCGACGCTCAAGTTGGGACACATACTAAATTTTATTCTATACTGAGCACGTCAAATACAGTGTATAGGATAGAGGTAATTTGAAGTTGTCAGAGAACTTCTGGAAAAGTACAAACTTTCCCGTTTACAAGGCAACGATTTCACAGATTTAACACGACCAGTTTAACAGCTATCAGTAGAGTTTTTTGCCAACTAGATGTAGTGGTACCGTTTTCGTAATAGTCTACCGCTTCACTATCACTATAGAATAGATATTATACTTATTACAACCGCACACTCTGGCATTAGTGTCACAAACATTCAACTGCACTTTATTTTTAGACTCAGAATGCGGAAATTGTTGCTGTAATACACAAAAAACCCAAGTAGGTAACTATTTTGAAAAGCTTACGAATGAAACGGCAACATTCAAAAAGTTCAAATACATGTTGATACTTGATAGAATGCATTAATGTGTACGAAATTAAAGTGGTAATTATTGTCATCCGTTTTAAAATGTTTTGTGTAAGTAGTAAATCGTTTAGTGATGTCGGCTATCCTCGGTATATGGGCTTTCATATTCATTAAAATCAGCATCTACGATGATTCCTTCGTAATAATACCTTCATTAGAAGTAGACTGTGTGAAGTGTTTTCACGTTACACTTGAAATGTTGTGTGCTTCCCTTGACCTCAGCTTTCCTCCAAATTATGATGAAAAGCATTCCGTCACGCAATCCTAATATATTTACACATAATTAAATTAAACTGTTTTTTATGTAATTCATTATTATTACTTATGAGATTTCGTGTGACGATACAATGTCACGCCAAATTATATACTGCGAGGGCTTATATACTGTTGATACCTTTATTGCCTGATTTCACAGTGACATGAAATCCTTGAAATTGATTTCGTCCGCGGCATGGCAACCATCTGGATCATTGCCCGCTGCACGGCGAGATCTTTCGCGAGTAATGCCGGCCATAATATCTCTGATGCTAACGACACTTCACGCGAAATATACAGAAATAACCATCTCCCCACGCGGACGCACCGACGGAATTATCGGTGCACCACCAATGCACTTCGCAGCTGGAGATATTTTACTTAAACCATCTTTCGAATAAGTATTTAACACTCTATTTCTGCCGTCACTGTTTGTGAGTGAGATACACACCCGTCGGAAACTTTCTTTTGAAATTAAATAGCCGCTCTCCATATCAGATTGTCTTAGCGTTTTCATTTTACTTTCTTTCAATATCGTTATTAGGCATTCATTATACCGGGTTGGCAGTAAAATATATATAGCTTTGTGCCTATTTTGTTTAAAACAAAAGTTACTGTCTTACAAAAATACTATTGAAAACAATCACCTTTAGTTTTTATGGTTACTTTGAAAGAGAACAAGGTTTGTTTTGCAATATTTTATCGTTTACTAAATACAAGTGATTCAATTGGTTCTTTGAATTCTGCAGCTATCACAACGTTTTATCGAAGAATGGCTTTATTGTATATTATCGGATGACCTAAGTGATAGCGATCATTGTGGCAAAATGCACCTTTGTTTAAATGATTGAATTTAAATTGTTATGCTTTCTCATTTTTACTTTAAAGACTCGACTTTTCCTCTTCAGATATTACACTCTCTCTACTTTACGTAATTGTTAAAAGGTGATATCTGTTTACTGCGTCAAAGAATAAATAGATCAAATTCATTCAATGCAAGTGTTATGGTATGGTAAAATCATCGTTGACCGCTTCGCAAGTTGTTTCAAGTACTTCAAAATGAATTATTATAGTGACCTAAAAACTGTGGAGCCACGTTTGAGGTTTTATTCGAATCGATTTCTCTAGACGGCCTCGGTCTTTAACACGCATAATATGCATGCATTCGTGCATCACGCGTTCGCGTATTACTTACGAAACCATTGTATTATGAGTAGTCAAACCGTAAAGCAGATACGAATTTTTGTCTAACTTTGCAGTTATTTGGCCCATGATGGGCAAAACTTTACACAACATTTCCAAGATACAATAAGTTAGCAGTTCTGATCATTACAATTTCTTTTTACATGAGTCTACACTACAATATACATTCCTTTCCAAACGCAACCGGGTGCTTGGGAGTGTTATCAAAACATTCCTCAGATTCTCACGCTCGCGCCACGTCCCATTCAATCAAGACCAAGATATCGCTACTTCGGTTCACGATTAAATTGATTAATCACTTCTTTCACAGAGCTTTTGGATAACTTTTAATTGTACTATTTAATCAAAAGCCACTATGTCTGTGACTATTGTCTTGTCTAGTGACTCAGAATATATTGCCAAATTAACAGTTTCATTATAATATGAAGCAAATCAATCGCGCTTTAAAATAAATGCAAAAAGCACAAAAAGAAGATAAAATGTATGTACCTAAAGGATCTACTACGACTACACGGCCGCATGCCAATTAAACTGAAGGTGTTAAAAAGTCGCCGCAAAAAAAGGTCAGTCGTGATCATTGTGATCGCTATCTTTGTGTCTAAACAGGGTGAATCATCACATCAGCGACTACGCAATTGGCGCTACACCATTTTTAAGAGCGTTGCTTAACGATTTAAGTGCCCAATTGCGATGCGGCTCATTACCTATCAGCGTGACTCACTAGTCCGTGAAGAGTATGTGGTTAAAATTGAGACATTGATTTACATGAGTGAATTTTATCTCTGTAATATCTAAAAGACAATTCGTGAGGCAAGGCCTTAATCAAAGCCATAGATTCGCCCATGCATGTCTATTGAAGATAAGGTAACTATTGTTCGGAAGTGGTTCTGTCATTATGCTATGTTTAAATTTACATAAGGCTTCATGTTAACAGAATAAAACAATAAACATGATGGTGCCGAAGCTGTGGACGCTAATGTTGTCAATTGTAAACACGAGAGTGCGGCGCCGGCTGGCGATGCGGCTGTGACTCAGACAATCGCGATGTGGGCCGGCGCGGCATCATTGGCTTTATGTGGATCACAACTAGGGTTACCAGATTATTATTATTACTATTATTACGATTATTACTAAGGGCTGATTTTTCAATGCCTAGATAAAGCTTTATCCGTTAGCGAATTATACCGCCAAATTGAAAGTGTTTGTCATTCATTTGTCTGTCACATTTTAAAAATGACATTTATTATTATTTGGTTTTTATTTAAACTGACTGATATCTGTTAACTGAGGATTGAATAATCATCCCTAAATTGTATGTAAACGGCTTTTCATGGAGAAACCTGTTACGGTCAGTTTGTTCAGGGACAGAAGGGCTGTAAGGAGTTCAATGTCCGGCTCCCGGTGCCTTATGAAAATTGGTTCTTTCTTTCCGTAAAAGGTGTGTTGTGTTTTTCCATAATATCAGTTTTAGTTTAGTCAGACGTATCTCTATGCGTTTCCAAAAATAGAATTCTTTTGTTTTTGTTTGAGGGTTATTAAACTATAACATTATAGATCACAGCTCACATCACAGCTTATAGAGATTCACATTGTAAATTGATACGTCTATTTCTCTCTTTTTGGGCATTAGCAGGATTGCTTCACTTCACTGAATATTTGTTTTAAGAATACGTTAATCAAATCTTTTCCTCAACAACTTAATTTTCTGAACTGGAATCACATTGGAAAATTGAGCTTACGATTATTTATTTTACAGTCATATCAAGCAATAATTGCTTCAGGAAAATAAAATTGTTTATTCATCTTCTGTAAGCACTCGGTTGAATCATCAGGTTTAAGCATGGTAACCCTATGTGCGTGTTAGGTTGTCAAGTATGGAGGTGCATTGTGCGATTGTATGTAAAGGAGGCGCGGGCGGCAGCCCACTCCGCATCCTCGAGAAAGTACCGAGCCAACGGCGCCCGCCCCGTGCTCCACTTGCGTCTCTCTCTCACCCATTCATTTCGACCGCTGCATTCTCTCAAGTGTCTCGTTCTTCAGCAAATATAAGACTATCTGCGTCTTTCCCATTTTTATGAGCTTTATTAACTAAGCTCTACTTTCAGAGTTTGCAGGTGTGTAATTTTCAATTAATTCTTATAATACTGTTGCATTTATTAATAGAATCATAATTAATATTGTAGAAAGTAAGCACGTTCCGGAGTATCTTATACACGAAATGTCTTATGTAAAATCAGCTTTATGCAACTTCTAGCTAGAGAGAGACCGCATCTTGCAAGAATTTATATGATGTACCGTTCCGATAGTCTGATGACTGCCCTACACTGGCGGTTTATCTTTCCGTGACCATTTCGTGATTCATGTTCCGATGAACAGTTCCTGCAGATTCACGAAATGATACAAGTACTTACTTTCTTAGCACTAAACTCGGGTTGGGATTGCTGGCAGTCGTGTTAATAATTGTCGATAAAGGGTTTCATTCTCATCTTACCAAACCTTCATCTCTTAAACACTTGTCTGCTACTTTATCGACCCGACAGCAGACAGGTACGTACATATACCTAAAATCTTGTAATGACCGTGAATTGTTGGTGGCGTGTTGTTTGTTGGTGTTATGTTGTTGATTTGTCTACAGCGAAATGTCAAAAATTACTTTTTGATGACTTTTTGTTTATTTTCGACGGTAAATACTTTTTTATGACGGGGTCTTCAATCATCATGTCACGCGCTACGCCTGCAGAAATATGTAAATAAATAACTATATCTAAAATGGTGTGTCCTCCTCTGCAACAGGAGCCACTATGGAAAATACCGATCAATTACTTATATCTTGCAATAATAATTATGTTGATGCTTTTATTTTAATAAAACAATTTTATTTTCACAGTAACACTAAAGCTAACCAAAATGCTTTGATTTTGTTTTTGTAGTAACAACAAGATTACAAGAAATTTCATTTCGGAAAAATAACACCTGGCTCGAATTCATTATTTTTATGTTGTTTTCGTAGTTTGCTGATAGAAGCTAAACATGGCTAAACCTTAATAATAATGTGAGTATAAATTACTTAGTTATTATTTTTATTTTTTATTAATCTGTTTACGAGGTGACATAAATAGCGGCTCGCATTATCTGATTGTGTGTGAGTACATTTTCGATATGATTAGGGTGTAAGGGGTAGATATGGTTTGTTGTGGTTTTTTATGGTTGTCATAGCAGCCTTCGGACGCCGTGGCTGCATTTATATCGTGCATAAAAACAAGCCTTCTTTGTTTTTAAGTTTTGTTGATGATTTGGTCAGATGTAAACCAGAAAGACCGACAAAAGAAACGTTAATGTTTACGATATGGAAATACATCGTATGAAATTTCATTTGAATTTTGTATTGCATCCAGCAGCATATTTGATTTGGAATTGTGTGAAAACCTTGAAATAACTGCAAAATTTTTGTTTACTGATTTTAAAGCTATTTAAGTAGAGGTAATTGTAAAAACATTAAATATGGACATAAGATGTCTGAAATAAAAGAATTTTATTTTATGAAATAAGCCGTGGTCACGGGGGACTGAAGCTACTTGTGAGCCTACTCTCAAGCGATAATTTTTTTTTAGAACGTTCAGAAATTAAAATTTATCAAATTTTTTATTAGTTTAAGTTTTGGTTTGGTTTTAATTTAATTTTATATGTTAAAAAGAGAGAATCTACTGAAACTACTACCATTTCAAAAAATTGGGAGGCCCCTCCAAGAAAGAAATGGCGAAAGAAAACTTGGAGAGGAAGGCCTACCTCCGTCTTTTATATTAATTAATTTATTTGCAAAAGGAACTAACCGTATCATTAGATCTTACAGTGTGTGTTTGGGGCTTTAGCTTGTGAATGATGGGGTCCCAAGCTGGTGGAATTTTCCAACCATCGTGAACCATATTGAAATTAGGATATTTATTTATTTCGATAGCCTCGCGGAGCATTCTAGGAATGAATCTACGTTCCCTAGCAAGGATTTGGGGTTTGTCAAATCTTATATAATGGTTGGGCCCCTCAAAGGCGTGTTCACTCACTGCAGACTTGTTATCGCGCCTATGTTTCATGTCAGCTACATGTTCTTTAACGCGGGTCCCTATGCCTCTCTTTGTTTGCCCGATGTAATCGAAAATCAAAAATCAAACCAAATACCAACTAATTACCAAAGTACTTTCAATAAAACCGCGCTAGTATCCGTTAAAAGTGTTTTATTTCATGTCTAGTGAGCGTGTAAGCTTGAGAAGTGAATTTTATTTTATTTTAAGTGAGACGTCATAGGTTGTGGGTTGAGTTCTTGTTTGTGGTCTTGTGGATCCTAAGATACTTATTTGTTGGAATTGGAACATCTTCTGGTCCTCTTTTATTTCGATTTCTTTGTCAGGTTTCAGTAAAATTATAATCATGGTCTGTTTCTGCTTTTAGGCTTCCTTACGTAAATGTAACAGAAAGAAAGAACGGCAATTTGCATAACACCAAATGATTTCGTGTTTACGTCAGATTGCATTATGCGTTGCGTTGCATGGAACTTGAATTTGAAGTCTGCTACGCTAGGGCAGCAACGAATTTGCTGCAAAGTAAATGTGGAACGGCGAAAAATTAAGAAATGCTCCAGATGACGAACTACGATTTGTTCCGTAATAGCACAATTCCATGGAAGTGCACAGGGTTGAATTTTAAACTGCGTCTGCAGATGGAATTGGTTAAATAATGACGGCGGACGTATACTCGGAAATGGCATTGATTGCGTCGATCGAGCTTCAGCCGGCGAGCGAGTCGGCCGGGCGGGCGTGTGGTTCAGTGGTACAGTCAGCACATCAACGAAAGTAGCTTAACACTTTAGTACTTTGTCATAGCAACTTTTTTGATTGATGTTTCAAACAGTGAGACATTCTGTCAAAAAAGTTGCTATGACAAAGTACGAAAGTGTTAAAGTGACTTTTGTTGTTGACCGTACAGCGCCCGACAGATTGGCTTGACTCACACACATACGCAGATTGGATGGATAGGTATATCCACGATACGATTGCCGGATGCATAGGTGATAGGGCTATCGATCCGCGGATATTAGCGGAAATTACCATAAGTACTTGCCTGATCCGAAATTGTCAATATCCGAACATCTGCAACCACGTAGTGATTATTTCCTCCGTGTCTGCAACTGGAACGTTCAACAACGTGTATTTCATTGTAGTTATTAAACCACACAATTTTGTTATTCGTATTCAGGATAGGTACTCACTTAGCGAAATTATTTACATTTATTGAGGATATTGCAGTGAACACATGGCCGGAAACTATATTTACGTTTATGGTCATCGTTAATTATACTCCCTGATATGGTGGATGACCGTATGTGACGTAAGTGCATACAAAACCAATGACTGCTCACTCTACAATAACGGCTTGAAACTTGATGGCAGGCAACAAGACAATTTTAGACGATATTAGATAGTAATTGCTACAAAGTTGCGATTCGATTTTCATTCTAGGTTTTGCAGTGCAATATAGCTCGGGCCAGTCACTCCCCTCTCGATTCTCGCCTGACCTCCTCCCTTAGGCCCTCAGTTTCCGCCCTCACACAAATATTTGTTGCTACACGTATTTCGCATTAACACCTACCAACTGCATGGTTTTAGTTTATTAACCTGCATTTACCAATATTAACATTATTTCGTATTCACCATTCACTAAACCAGTTTCGGCTATATAATTTACCGGGGTAACTATATGCAAATTTAAATAAGAGCTAATCCTCTTAATGATTACTGCCACTAGTTCAATGCAATCATAAATAGCCATTTTCTTAACAATGTTTTAACAATGCTTCCTTATTCCACTTAGAGATCGTGAAACTTTTAATTCTTTCCGCGAATAATTACACAACGAGTCGTCATAGTAGATTTGATTCTACTATGACGACTGTTAATGTAGCCAACGAACTGCGAGAAACTCTCCACATGAATCATGTATGACAAAGATGGTGAACACTATTGCTATCGTCTCGAGAATTACCGCACATGTGCCATTTGTTGATTTGAGCCGATGGAGTTTTTTTTACTGAAAAACAATTCTTCTATCAACGTTATAAGGTACTTCATAAAAGCGCCTCTGTTCACACACTTGGGATTCGAGCGGCGCCTGAGGTCGGTGGCCGCTGCTCGTGATTAGACTCGAAAAGGCGATAATTGTTATTGATTAAGATATTTTTTTTTATGAAATGATAGGTGCAAAAACATCCTATTAAAACAGTCCTGTTAAAACATTTCATCCTTGTATATCTGTGATGAAACAGACACAAGTCTGAAACGTCAAAATAGTATGGTATATAACTATTATTCTGTGTGTTGACACAGAATAATAGTTATATACCATACTATTTTGACAAATAAGTATATTTGATTTATTATTGCCTTTATCTCACATTTATCTCTCCTAAATATAAATATTTTTATATTGCACAAAATTGCAGATAAGTAAAAGTCGATAGATTAATGTATTTTGACGCAATTTCACTTGGATTTCACTGAGTCATTCCCATTATCGGCACACCCATTATCCGTATGAACGTGATAAAAACTTAATTTAACCGTGTTCTGTTATATACTTGGTAGTTGGTAGGCATTAGTGCCGAAGCCGCCTAGCCCAGGGCTGTCTGGACAAGTGGCACTTGTTGCGTGGGATCCAGGCTCCAGCCCTTTCTGCATACAAACGGAGCGCGGGCGTGATTTGTCGCATATAAACAACTCGGCTGCGTGCTAAATGCGTAACTGAATAATAACTAGATAGACCGTTCACTCGTAAAGATCAGTTTATAGTTGACACCGATCGATATAATCCATTTTGTATTAGCCGCTTAAAATGTTTCCAGACGATTAAGTACTTCAAAAATGTGCACTTGTTATACTTACATTACACTGCAGTGTAAACTGGAGCATATTTTATGCAACATCCCGGAACAACTCATTTGACACTATTCTCATCTTTCACGTTTCTATGAGTCATGGAAAGTTAACCGTGTTTTGAATACATACTTCTGTGTGAGCATAAACCTTAATTATGTAGACGTGCTTCTCTTAAACTGAAGCTATCGTTAAACTACGAACTATAATATAGCCTTAAGTTTCGTTCTACTTTTTACTGGGATTTGTGCAGTTTCACGGTGCCTATACTTAATCTATTCCTGAATCTACGATTCGCTTCCCCTGTATAACTCCCCCCACATCTGAACCGATTGCTTAGGCCGAATGCTGCGTTAATTAGAAAGATTCGTACAAGTCTTCCGATTGCGAGCCGTGTTCGCCCGCTCGCAAACCAATTACCGGCCCACTGATGAACGCCGAGCGTGCACTAAAGTTCCCATTCAATTTCATTACGCTTCGCTGTGCGCACTAACAATTAGAGAGGTTTCTATAAAGTTGCTATTCATCATGTAGAACTATACGGTTGCGTCTGTGTGTAGTCTGCCGACGCCGCAGACGGCTTTGTCGAACCGGCTAATCCCGATTGCGTTGAGTTTGAGACAGTCGTCTTTTCTGGTAGGACTTTGATGGAACTCTTTAAATGTTTATAAATAGATAATCCTACGTATCTATTGGTTGTAAACGAACACTTTCTGCTACCAGATAATTGTCGGCTGATTCTTATTTTGAAAAATTTGTATGTACAATTACATCTGTGACACAATTTACAATAGTGCTGCATACCCGGTGAAAAAGAAAGGGTTATCCATACTAATCTTAATGGGAGCTTTTAGCTGTTCTGTTATTTATTCGTAGACTGTGTTTGTCGTCACGTCAGTCGCGACGGGCGGCGATGTGTGGTGTCGATCAGCCAAGAGCCCAAGAGGCACTAAGTAGCCGGCGATGGCGTGTGGAGTCTTCCAGTTTGTTTTCCTACCGATAATGTGTCTGTAAATATCGGCTGCCCTTCGGAGCTTTCACGCTCGTCAAGCTTGGGTATTTGCGTAATTAACAGATCACACTTGCCTCTTGTCTGTTCAAGTAGGATTTCATGATGGTTAATGTAATGGCATGCGTGGTTTGTACTTTATTAGGTAAAAAGAGACAAAAAGCATTCTTACTATAAGTTACGTAACGTAGAGTTTGTTTTAATACGGATTCTGGATTCATCATACATAGGTACATAGAGTATATTCTTATATTTGTGTGCCAAGGCATTGCTATGGGTATTTACTTCGTCCATGGCTATGGATAGATTAATAATTTTGGATAGATTAATAAATTCCTAACTATTTAGGTATTATGTGATTAAGTAATTTGCTTGGAGGGACTATTGGCATTTACAATACTTACGTAAAGCTACGTGACTTAACTCATGTAACAACAATGTACCTATTGCTAATACTGAAAAATGAATAACAGTATCTAATAATAACAAAGTGTATCCGATCCGTTCGTTTTAGATGCCATTTAAGTATGGTTTATGGATATGATTAGGGTTACCAGACTCAGTCAGGTCAGACTCCGTTAGGATTTGTCCTGACATTGTCAGGCTTTTTTGGTATACCGGCCGAACTCGCAAAATTTCAGGCTTTTTTGGATTATTCACATTATAGTAAAGCAAACCTTAGAAGCTTTTAAGATAATTAAGCTATAACATGTATATTTAGCTATAATAAATACATATATTTATTTTTATTTTTTGGTTGTTACCAAAAACAACTAGAACATTTTCAGTAAAATAATCAACTTACTTTGCATTAAATAATTAATATTAAAATAATCCTTACTTAATATTATAAATTATCAACATCTAAAACTAAAAAAAAACGAAAACTTTATTTTTGTCCAAGTAGGTACTTTGGTACTTGAAATTATAATATTTCACGTTAATTTTTTCAAAACCTACAATCTGCTATCGTAAGACGTGGCTTTAGCAAAATGTCAGGCCTTTTTACTAGAAATCAGACTTTTTGTTAGGATTTTTAGATATACCATCTGGTAACCCTAGATGCGATGTGATGCAACTTGCGGTACTGTTAGGCCGCAGCGATGCTGATACCGGGTTCGATTCCCGCTTGCCCAATCAACGCACATTCCTCGCACCGCACGCGTATACATGTTCCATTATGGTGGCTAATGGTGTTCCGCAATTGCGATCTAACAATGTTATGTAACAGGCGAGATGGATCTTTCAGTATCCTTGAATTAAACTATACGCCCAACATGTATTAAGTATTGGGCGTGGAACACGATGCAAGCACTGCTGTGCTGTCGGCTGTTTTGGAGTTTTGTAATATCGGCAAAGCAACAATTTGAAGCAAAATGTTCCAAGGTTTTTTTTTCCAAAAAGACATCAATAAATAAAAGCCACCTGTTGTTCATAAATAAATGCTTTTTTTTATTATTAATTATATTTTATTTTGGACCTACTCGTATTTAATCCAGAACTCATATGAGTATCATATCTTATAGAGATATTATTCCTCAATATTAAATTGACACTAAAACAGTTCTCTAGTATTTTTATGTCTCTGCATTTAACCCTGCTGGGCTAGGTTTATTATTAAGTTTCTCCATAGTAATCCTATCGTCGTCGTTCACGAAGTTAAGCTCCGAGGGCCGACGACGAGCGCTTTGAGTGGAAATTGCATGGTGGAGGGGAGGTTCACCCCCTACCGGCGCACCAGCCTACCTATGTACAGGCGACGGCACTTCAGACTTTACTTATTGACCTTGATAAGCGACATTATATCTTCCGTAGTTAAAGTTGCTTTTTAGACTAGTCCCCAATAGGCCTAAAGTCCATTTCCGTGGGACCCAGCTCCGTTATACCGAATACAGATATGTACTTGTTTGGTATTTTTTCCTGAATACAAAAAGTGTGGTAGTCTCTTCCTAGGGGTATGGAGGGGGGGGAGCTGTGACGTAGCAAAGATGGCGGCCGGCCCATTCTAGTAAACGGTATTTCTAGATAACTACTGAACCGATTTACTTAAATAAGGTGTCGAATGAAAGATACTGTAATGCACATTATTTGATTTCATACATACGTTTATGTAAAGCTAATATCAAATTAAATAATAATAAAAAACCAAAATTTGGAAAAAAATATAATAATTTTTTTATATAATAGTAAATATCTCGGTATCCGTTAGGATTATGGAAATGTAGCTTATTATAAAACGTATTGTTGCTTTTATCAGCTCTTTAATAAATCTTAAATCATTATAATCGATTAAGGCGAGGCCAGTTCACGATTTGATGAAAAGATCGATTTTTGAACTTCCAATGTGAAGAACGGATGTAGAATTCTACTTCACAAAAAATACTGTAGACTGAACATTATGTCATGAAACACAATAACCGAACAGAATATTGAAAAATGGCATGGTTACTCTGTAAAAAAATCCTGAATAACACCATAAAATTAAACTTCAAATCGTCAGATTTCGTTATTTTCAACGACAGTGATATGATCTTTTATGCAAAAAGGATAGCTTTTTTATCGATCTAACACAATAACCGAGTACATTTTAAATAAATGATCAAGTATTTCAGAAATCAATACAAATGTACTAAATTTCGTCAAATTTCTGGCGAAGCGTCAATTAAAGCTACGCAATATTCAACCTTATTCTAAAGACCTAGTGAAAGAGTAAATTTCGGGAACTGCCTCGCCTAAATAAACAACGAAGCTACAGTCGTTATGGTGATGGGAGGGAGTAATAAAACGACTTTTTTTTGTATGGAAATAAAAAAAAATATTCCAAAACCCATCGTGTTTGGTATCGAATAAAAGGGCTTCTTGAGCTGATTCCAAATATATATAGTATTATTACATTTCAGCTCCTGGTTTAAGAAAAAAACAGAAAAATATTTTCCAAACATACTGAGTTTGGGCTCTTGCAGGAAGAAAACGGTTAATCGAAATCTTATGAAACATACGCTAAATAACTCATAATATACTCTTGTCTAACATCTTGAAAGCAATTCGAAAAATATTAGCATTGAGTATTTTTTTTTAGTTTTTTTATTTTAACTCTATCAGTTAGTATTTTTCAAAAATTACTACAGTAATAGGTAATCGCAGTGACATACATCGCACTGGTACATGAAAACGCGGAAGAAGAGGGGAGGTCACCTTTTTCACCCCTATACTGCACCCTCCCTCCCCAAAATCTGTTCATTTTTTGTCGATCCCAGCTAGAGTTAAAAATTAATCAATAAATTTCATTAATTTATTTAAAATTAATGAAATATAATAAAAAAATATTAAATAAAAACTTGTGGAATATCTTCTGCAACTGTACAATAGTTTGCGGTTACCTATTACCAATTATTTTAAAGTTCTTGCCTAATAACTACAGTAAGTTTTGAAAAATACTAACTAATTGAATTAGAATAAAAAAAAATAAAAAAAATACTCAATGCTAAAATTGTCCAAATTGCTATTCAAGACATTAGATAAGAGTATATTAAGAGCTATTTGGCGTATGTTTCATAAGAATACGATTAACCGTTTTCTTTCTGCAAGAGCCCAAACTCAATATGTTTTGAAAATGTTTTTCTGTTTTTTTCTTAAACCAGGAGCTGAAATGTAATAGTATTATATATATTTGGAATCAGCTCAAGAAGCCCTTTTATTCGATACCAAACACGATGGGTTTTGAAAAAAAAAATTACTTCCATACAAAAAAAAGATAGTTTTATTACTCCCTCCCATCACTGTAACGACTGTAGCTTAGTTGTTTATTACTCGATTGTATTGATTTAAGGTTTATTAAAAAGCTGTTAAAAGCAACAATACGTTTTATAATAAGCTGCATTTTCATAATCTTAACGGAAACCGAGATATTTACTATTATATAAATAAATAAACATTTTTTTTTCAAAATTTTGGTTTTTTATTATTATTTTAATTAATATTAGATTTACATGAACGGATGTATAAAGTCAAATAATATGCATTACATTATCTTTCATCCGACACCTTATTTAAGTAAATCGGTTCAGTAGTTATTTAGAAATACCGTTTACTAGAATGGGCCGGCCGCCATCTTTGCTACGTCACAGCTCCCCCCTCCATACCCCTAGGAAGTGACTACCGCACTTTTCGTATTCAGAAAAACACACCAAACAAGTACATACCGGTAGTCGGTATAACGGAGCTGGGTCCCACGGGAATCGTTATTTGAAGACTTTTTTACAAATGGGGACTACATTATTTGGTGCTGTCCTGTGTTCTTTTACGCCCGACGTTCTCTCCTTGCACCCTGATAAGAGTACTTATAAATAGTTTTATCTGTACTTGATCTATGTATTTACTACATCCGATTTTTCATTTTTAACAAAAGGCAGCCGGAATTGCTCTAAGGAAAATTGCTCTTGATCCACGGTCGCATGTCTGCCGCAGCGCAACATATTCCCGACTTGTAAGTCTTGCAACATTACCACCTATTACTATAACATCTTCTTGGTCTATGCTATAACATACTTTTAATTTTATGGGGAAGGAAAGGCCGCATGCCGTGTATTGTAATGTAAGTGTTGTAGTATCCGAACAAACATGTTTGTATTGTATTGAAATTTCCCATAATATGCACTGTATCAGGATAATCTGTTACTATATACGTTTGACTTTAACATCATGCCACAGAATAACTAATAGTGATCATGCTCCTAATGGAAGCAATTTTGCTATGTTTTGCTATGGTAATTTCATGGGTTTCGATCTTCATTTCGGAAGTTAAAGCTAAAACCTTTTATAAGTCCATTCCGTATGCGAAACAAGTACCTACCTACCCATTAGTACTATTATGTATTCTGTGCTCATGCTTTATTATTGCAACTTACCACAAAATACATAATAGTTCTAAGGAATATACTAAGTTATGTTATGTTCTATTTAAGCGACTCGCGTAGATTACTAGGCCGGACAGTAGCAGGTGCGCATACGCCGATGTTAGTATGCGTCTCGTCAGACCGAGGTCCGTTTTAGCGGCGGCCGGCCGGGAACAATGGCCGCGCACATTCCTCGCTCACCGTTAGCCGATGCGATGGAGTAATCGCTGCGATCCAATCGGCCGGCCGTCGATGCCTCCGCGCACCGCCTCAACAGTACACGCCATTTGATCGATTAATCTGATATTAAATTGAATAGCTGTATTTTAGTGATGTGCTAAACACTTTTTGTTAGTGCCCTTCTTGATAGGTATTGAACTGTACCACTTGAAAATTTTGAAACAACTTTTTCATGATGATCACCAGCCAGTCCTCTGACCATAGCCGATCGTTAATCGTGATAATATTCAGTCTCACTGTTCTCCAATTATTACAGTTCCGTTACTTTCATTAGATCCTGCGAAATATAGTTGAAAATGAGACACAATAGATATTTCGTTGTTGTCCGACTTCACGTGGCCGCCTTGCATTGCTTGCTATGCGACTTAAATTATTTTATTACCTACGTATGTGAGGTACCTATAATAATATAAATATCTCCTTACAAGGATACAGATGGGTTTGCTGGTAAGCCGTCGAAATAAAAGTACTTTCTCGGGGCAGTCTTGGCGCTGAGCCAGAGCAAACAGGGTAAAAAGCAAGGGCGGGAAGCGGCGGCCGTAGGGTTGCCAATAAATTTAAGCAAAATTTACTATAAACCTTAAACTTACCTACCCATATAAAAAATATAGTACTCATCCTTTATTTATTAATGAGAAACAGTTTTTTACAACCTTTATTATTCGACCTACGACACCCTTAAGACGAAGGTTTTTTTTTATTTTTAGGTTTCCGAACGCCGCCGCCGCCGCCGCAATGGAATAGAAATTGTTGAAATAATAACCCGACCAACATTGTTACCTACCGCTGTATTGCTGAAATAGTAAATTTGGCTACTATAATCTAGATATTTTTTTCCAACAGTATATATTTAGTAGCATGGCCCAAAATATAGGTAGGCTACTATATTATATAGTAGTTTTGGCAACCCTAGGCGGCCGTGCCCCGAAATAGCGGGCAAAGTCAAGGCGTGTACCTACCCGACTCAGACACGGAACGGAATCCACCTCAGCTGTTAACGCCAAAGTGCCCATGTACACGCATCCTTACTTGTAGCCTAACTATCCTCGAAACATTGCCTGACATGACTAGACTTCGCCACACCCAACGAGGTGTGCCTGCCATTCAATGGCTATATTGAAAGCGCAAATAACCTCATTTTGACCAATAAAATTAAAATTATATCCGCACCTAATTGCCAATGACGTAACTGTAACGCAAAAAATGTTCCAAATTAGTAAATATTTACTTACTCTGATGACAAATGCCACTTCTAATTAACCTTCAGGGGGGCGGGGGCAGCCGTCGCGGCCTTTGTTAAAAAGTGGTCTGATATTTCTGCTTTCCATTGTGAATTCGTACTTTCATCCAATTTAAGTCTGTTTTAGAATTTTATCATAAATTCCGACGATAGGTACGTCAAGCAAGGGTTTAAAATTATAAATCAACTCATCACCTTTTTGACTGTTGAAATTGGTTTAGTTAACAGGCGACGCGACATCGACATTCACACATGAAAGTAAATCAAAAGTTGATGTTTGATCTTTATTTGTAACGAATACAATACGAGTAAATACGAGTTGACGGAGTTGTGTGCGAACTGTGAGAAGAGAATTAAGTATTTAAAGTAATCGGCCAGAAACTGAGTTGGCCGAGTGTCATTGCATACCACGCATGCATGCGATATCGCACATCGCACAATAGAAATGCAGCGTCGGATGAGTCACGGTCCTGCCGAGACGGAACAAGGCCACCCTCGCAGCCTGGAGGCACTGTATTGTATGGCAAATCGAAACATAAACATCGTTACTCCATATCCGTCTCGACCGCCATTGTGCCGCAACAAATTACAGACATAATAGACTTCGCAACACTCCAACTTTTGCGCTAGATGACACACTGATATTTTAAGGATAATAATAGCGTTGAGAAATTCTGTTGGCCGTTTCAAGTTCTGCGTATGGTTTAAATTGCATCTGATAACATTCGAATGGATGACGACGAGTTAGTTTTTTGTTTACCTTATGTCATATTTCCTGCAGCATCATCATTGGGAAACAGTAGCCCACTGATAATATCGGTCATTCTCAGTAGCCATAGCCACCACTAGTTTAGCCTCCACTGGGGGCTTAGAGCAACGCGGATTCCGTCCGGAACGAAACTGAAGCCGCGTTGCTCTAAGACTAGGGGAAGCTGACACCAGTGGTGTCTAAGTGTTGGCGACTAAGACTAACACAGTACTAACATTGGTTCATAGAAATTCCGAGATGCTAAAGGGAGTCGAAAATATTTTCCTAATTATTTTATACACAAATATTTTTTTAACACGGTTTATAGAATTGGTACCTATACTTACTCATAAGATTTATTATGACCTAGCATGTAGGTACCTACTATTATTGTAAATGTAACAAACAATGTTTTGATAATTCTGTACCCATTAGAGATGGTTGTTCTTTCCCAGATCACACGGAACCTCGAGTAGAAGAAACTGAATGTGCCATTAATTTACGATACTTTTTATTTGTTGTACAGATGACTTGAAGGCGGTAACGAAGCGTCTGATCGCGCAGGCGAAGCGGCAGGGTTCCGCAGACAATATCTCTATAATCGTGGTGTTCCTGAAGGACCCGCGCGACATCGCCGCTGACAACCGCCCGCCCATGGATCTTGGGTGAGTAAGAAACAAACTTCCACATCCACTTTGGATTCAGTAATGTTTTTTTATCATAAGTTTTCTATATTGAAACAGGTAGGTACGTAGATTGTAGCTAAGATATTATCACAATACCGATAATGAATACACATCTTTTACAGTAAAACACAATTTCGATCTAGGGTTGTCAGAAAACAAGAAAACAAATTGGGTTTATACCTAATAATTTTCTGGGCAAGTATCTGTTCCTATGCATTCATGGTATGTACCCTATCTACCATATTTGGCTTTATAAGGTTATTTATTACCTAACAATTGCATAATATATCTAAAACACGCAGACTTAATTTTCTTGCAATTTTTTATTTTTTGCGTTGTTTATTATAGAGTCTAAAATGTATGCGACTGAAGGACTTTGTATGTAGGTATCCAAGTAATGAATAAACTATTTAAAAAAATGGCCTTTTACAGACAGCAACGCAAACTGACCAGCAGCACTGCAGCATAAGAATAAATAAAACTTTATTCTTATGCCAGCAGCGCGGCACTGTTCCAGAATCTATTCTTTTTATTCTATCCAAAAAGTGGAAGTTGTATTAGACCTTTTTAAATAATACCGATGTCATCGAAGTTCCATCATCACCCGAAATATTATCTACCTCGTCCCATTGACCTTGGACAAACTTGTGTGACATGTATTTAACCTTTTGAGCGCCACTCTCTTCTATAGAAGAAAAATTTTTTCGTGCCTTCAACGCCACCTCTTTATTAAAAGACAATTTAACATTAACAATGAGGATCATCGAGGTTTTTAGTTAAATATGTAGGTAGAGTTACAGTCACATCAAAATCAATTATTTCAGTGAAAGAATTATTGAATTTGGACCAAAAATGACGAAGATAGAGCGATTTTCGTGTCGCATTCTCAAAAACGCTCCCTCGCTGTTGACGTCATCAGCCACGTTCGCCGCTCAGCGGCGCGGCGGGTGTTTGTTCGGGGGATCGTGGCACGTGACGTCATCGCATGCCGGCCGCGTTTTTTTAAACTCACTTTTTAAAACTTCAATAGTTTTGTCATTTCTTGATGGATTTGAGAAATTTAAACAGAGATTTACTCAGTTATTGATATTGTAATTTGTATTTGATGTGATATACAAAATTGATATATTCAATTGTCGTGTTGCTCCTCATTATCGATATAATAATTAATCCCATCACTACTTTTTACTATGGAGTCGTTATTTATATTTTATTTATTTCTTGGGAAACATACAGGATAAATTTTTTCGTCATGTAGTTGCAACATACATCAATTTACATTAGCCTAAACAGTTTATACATTTATAGCTTGGCGATAGAAGACAAACCGCTTTCGGTATGGGTTGGCGGCCAAAAGGTTAAATAGGTACTAACGGCCTTACCACAAAACACTGTTTAACAAGTGTTTAACTAAAACACTGTTTAAATGTGATGCTGTCACTTTTTTGATAATATTGTTTGAAAGAGACAGCATCACATTAAAACTGTTTTTATTAAACAGTGTTTTAAAATCAGTTGTGGTAAGGCCGTAAAAGGTTAACCCAAGATCATTGATATTTATGCTTTTGTTACGTCATGAATAAATACATCGAGAATTTGGGTGTTATAGTGATACAGTCTTGTCTAAACTTATAAATACCTATGTCAACGCCAAATCTGCCTGTGGAAATGAAGAATTAAATATTATAAATACCTATCCACAAGAGTACGATAACCTTTTCCAGTTCCTTATTTTTTATCAGTAACTTACACTCAACTCACCTACTTCTATCACTGAAATAAGCCGTTTGTGTTCTATGATTTTATATTAAAGTTTGTGTTTTACTAAAATATAATATTGGAGTATAATAATACCTACGTTGATAACTATAAAACTGAATAAGTGCCTTTATTCGTTATTTTTGGCAACTACCTAAGTAGGATGTATTTTTTTAAATAACCTTGATTTAAGTACCGTACTTTTGCATATATCAGTTTTTAGATTAGATTGTGTAAGTTTAAATTAGCACGTAGGTAGGTAGAATTTTTTTTTTTACCCTGGCTGTGTTAATTTGAGTACACCTCCGGCAAGGAGTGTCTCACTCCGCGCTTAAACTTTTTATATTAGCCTACTGCTCGCGGCTGACTCAGTCGAGCCAGAGCACGAGGGATGTCAGTGTCGGTTGATTGAGACACTTGAGACAGAGCTATGCGACAGAAAGAGAAGTGCTTCGGAGGTACTTACAAAAAACTCTTTGAAGCATTTGTTACAAAACCGGCAACGTACGGTGAATTGTGCCGATGATTGGCGAATATGTAGTGCCGGCATAAAATTGTACTTTATTGCCGTGCAGCGATAGTAGCTTATTATTTGATTGTCTTCGCGCGGATGGGCTTCTGTACTACTATATAATATATTCTGTGCTTTCGGTAACAGGCTGGACAACGCGTTGGCGAATGCGCCGCCGTTCGGCATGGAGGCGGAGGCGTGCAAGCGGCAGCTGACCGCCGCCGGCGACGCCGAAGCCGAGGCCGAGTGCGCGGACGCAGAGGCTGACAATGGCGTAGACAATTCGGACAGTGACAGCGAGGACCTCGGCCCGGAGACTGCAGTGGACATCGACGACCTTGACGCGGACACCCGGCCCCGCGACCCGGCGCCGCCGACGCCGCCCGCCGACGCTGGTATGTACCTTATCAATGCCATGGTCAAATTCCCCGGAGGAAGTGCTTCCACCGTCTATTGTTTTATGTTGTAACTAGCTTTCCGCCCGCAGCTTCGCCCGCGTGGACTACAGGTTATATCGTGCGGGCGGGGACCCGTGTCCAACAGTGGGCTAAAAAGTAGCCTATGTCCTTCCCCAGCAAGGTCTTGTATCCGTACCAAACGTCAAAATCGGTCTAGTGATCTAGGCGTGAAAACGATAGAATGATAGATAGAAGGTAGGCAGGCTTCGAGTGACTACCTAGCTTAGCTGTTATAGTACATTACTGCAGCGGCACGCAAGACAGGCATTGAAGGACGAACGTGAAAATGTGGGCCGAGGCGAAGCCGAGGCACACATACGTGAGTCCATCAATGCCTAGTTGCGGCCAAGGCTTGTATAGTACTTTTCTCAAATAATGCGCGGAAATTCAAACCAAGAAGGTTTTTTTAACTTTTAATTTTTATTTAAAATTAAAGCAAAAAATTGAAAAAAGAAGAAAGGAGCCAGTTTCTTTATTTTTTTGGAATGTGCACATCAAGGCCTTTCATTTGATAAATTGATACCCATGTTGAAAAAAAAATTTTTTTTCCAGTTTTTTCGTTTTTTATTTTTTTTCCAGTTTTTTGGAATGTACTCATCAAGGCCTTTCATTTGATACCCATATACCTAATATTAAAAAAAAAGTTTTTTTTCTTTTTTTTTTTTTCGTTTTTTTTTCATTTTTTGGAATGTGCTCATCAAGACCTTTCATTTGATACCCATACCTAGGTATTAAAAAAAAGGTTTTTTTTTATTTTATTTTTTCCTTTTTTTCATAATTTTGGAATGTGCTCATGAAGGCCTTTCATTTGATACCCATATACCTAATATTAAAAAAAAAAAATTGGATTGTGCTCGCTCATCAAGGCCTTTCATTTGATACCCATTATTCGTGATTCATTAAAAAGTTCGCTCCATTTCTGAATTACACGTGCGTAATGAGTTTTAATAGAAACATTGCCGGTCAGACGCCGGCAATTTTTGTATGAAAATCCATTATTACACGTTAGTAATGGATTCTCATACTAAGATTGCCGGCGCGGTTTAGGTCAGTCCGTAAACTCCGATTTAGCACGAAGAAGGTTGTCAAAATAATGATCGAATTTCCAAGCATGTTTGAGAAAACTTTGTTTTCATTACTATTGTCACTACTTTACTTACCTACTTCTTTAGGCAGGTAGCATACAAAAGGGTTTTTTAGGGTGACCGTAAAGGTCAAAACCTAAGTCTTTAATAAGTGCGACGCGCTAAAGGGGTAGATAGATCGAGTATTATACTTAGGATGTGTTGAATTTGAAGCAGGTTGCGTTCACTACACATGCCAAAACATCTTCGACGTCTCCCTGCACTGAAGACCCTCACAGTCACTAACACTATCTCTCTACCCCTAGAAATAGTTGATATCGTGTCATAGTACCTAGCTCAGCGATTTAAGCAGGTGTAATGTAATCGTGTTCGGTCATCAAATTATTTAAAACTCAAACAAGAAAAAAAGGTCAAAAATAGAGAAAGATCGTGTATGTTGGATTTTTTCATCGGAAACTTTTTACGATTTTTGTTCATTATTCATTCGCTTTATCTATCTTATCTTCCACTTAGAGCAATGGTTGCATTTCTTAATCAAGCCTTGATAAGCACTTTGTAAGGTTTGGTGGGCTTGCAACTATTGGCTGTTGCTTCTTTAGAAACAGAAAAATCTAACTCAATCTAGGAATGTACTCGTAGGTAGGTATGTTTTGAAAACTAGATAATGGGAGCAAAAGAAAAAGTAAAGATTGCGAATGTGTCACGGCATATTGATTGTTGTGCTCAACTGCTCACCCACATGCAAGTGCGATGCTGCGCAATCGATTTCTCGCTCTGTTTCATTATGTTTAAAATAACAAAATATACCTACTTACTTATTTAAGTACCTACTTGAGTTGAGACTAATCTTTCCTTGAAGCTGTGAAAAATAGGAAGGTACGAAACTATGACCATTAGCCATTTTCCCCACTGCTGGGGCACAGGCCTTTCTTATGGGTGGATGGTGGTTAAGGAGAAGTACGAAACCATAGCGCAAGTTAAACAAAATAATTAGGTACTTACATAGGTACTTAAACATGACTTGTATGTATGTAACAATATTGTCACCTTTCAATTTTGAATTTTATTCTATTTTATTATTATGAAGGTATTAGCGAGATAATTTAAAATAAAGTTTTAATATATTTATTAATTGTCCTGATGACATCCCTACTATTCCCTAGCGGGTGTGTGCACTCAGAGGTGCAGCGAGCACGCGCCCCGCGTGCGGCCCACTTCACGTTGCCTCGTCCTCGTCCCTCCCCTCCCCCTCTCGCACCGCACGCAGTCGCTCATTGAACGCCCATGTGATCTGTGCTGTCCCTGCTAACGTCGAAATATTGTAACCGGGCCTTTTGTCTACATTAATACGGATTGAATAATACGCTAGCAGTGAAGATAATAATCTGTGTGGTGAAATTACCGTTCACGGTATGTGATTTTTAGCGAATGCTGTTGATTATTTTCACATTCCTAATAGTTTGTGAAAGGTTATTTCTGTGTTGATTCATGCGGAGCGGTGGTGTTCTGGAAATAGATCGGTTCGCCCGAAGGCGCATCCCTCAAGTCGAAAATCTCGCAGGTTTCGTTCATGTATGTAAATAATCGAAATTTGTCTGCTTCGAATCAAATAACAACGGGCGTGTCTCGTCAGCCCGTTCTCGAAATGGCGTCTGCGAATATCTCGCGGATTTGAATTCGCGACCGGTACGTAACAATTATCGCTCAAAAGCACGCCGTCAAGTGACGAAACAATATTGTGGTTCTCATCTCTACCAACGGTTGTTATAAATATCTTGGGAAGCTCGTCGTAACGTTAGGGTGTGTCACCTGTTGCTGTTGAGAGCGAGTTATCAAGAGAAGGGTTGGAAGTTGCGTGATAGCCAGGTGTTTATCAGCGTGATTATCGTGGTAACGGTGTAACCAATGTTTGTTGTGTTGTGTGCGCAGTGGAGGAGGCCCACGTCGACGGTGCTCTGCTGGATAATGTAGCTGAGAGTGGCGAGGAATCTGAAGACGAGTGGAACTATTTCAAAGGCGAAGGCGATCGAGAGAAGCACAATCCCAGTGAGGGTCCCGACGAAACGCCACGCTCCGAAACACCCTGCCAGGACAATGTAAGTCAAACTAACCTCAAAGTTAATGTCAACAGGGTACAGACAAATGACACCAGAATTACTAATATTGCTTGCTGACCTTCAAATTTCAAATGATTCATTAATAACAGACAAAATGTCAGGCTAGTTGGTGAGGCCATTCCACTTTCATAACAAGTTTTACATAAAGCACTATGATGTCAAAGAAATATATGTGTTGTGAAGAATAAAATCTATACCTAATAAATTTTTCTTTGTAATTAGGTAATACTCTTACACTGTACGGTGGGGTAAATGATCCCCTGCTCTTTCAGGGGATTTGGGGAAATGGGTGAAATGGTCCCGACCAAGGTGACTGATCACCCGCCCGGCTTCGCTGGCGTCCCCCCTTATAAATAATAATAATAATAATACACTGTATGTGTACATAATGAGTAAAATCCCCTATTTTTAACATTTTATTCGTTGATCAATCTGTTAAAGTCGAGAATGACCTTACTAGGCAAATTGAAGACGCAATTATTTGTCAACTCTGAACAAATTGAATCAACAGATTGAATATGAAATTTAATGGTGAGTAGGAGCTATAAGTATTTAACCTAACACAACCAGTCAATCATTTGTTTTATTTGACAAGATATAAAAACTTATGGCTGTTTGACAATTTTAAAAGTATCCTACCATTTCTTTTGTTTTTCATTGAGTTTCTTAGTACTAAAAGCACATAAGCTAAAAGTTCCATGACAAAAACAAAAGTTATTTGTCTTCATCTCCATCAAAATGTTTATGACTAGAGATCAGATAATCGGTTGCATCTACATATTTACCTAAAAGTCAATTGTTTGTTATTATGGAAGCGTCTTTAAAATTCTTAAAATATGTCAATTCCTTTGAGGTTTTATATGCCTTGTTACATCACAATAAGATTGTGTTTGCTTTTCAAAAATCATTGACAATAAAAGTAGGGAAAAGCAACCAACCAATTACGTTTGTAACAGGCCAACTTAAAATTGTCTCAAATTGGGTTTATTTATTACATCTCACGGAGTATACACAAAAAAAGTGTATTTAGGTATTATGGTACATTCTGGTATGTACCATAAGAATAAATAAATATGTATGTACCACAATGTTAATCTTGTGGCCACAAAATAATGTCAAGAAATTGTTTTTAATGGCTATATTGTGACAAATTACTTTATAGTTTCCTGTTTATTTTACCTCCTTTTGACTTATTTCATGATTTTACTGAATCATACATTTTATAAAAAGGTTGTGTGACCAAAACTTTAGTTGCACTGTATTTTTTTTATCATGGAACATGTTACATACATTATCTGTGTTCTGTTCAGAAGATGACTAAACAAAGATAATTAACTGTGAATGTACTTAAGTGAGTGGTGGATACTGCAAATATTTTACAGTTCAAATGAGCAAGGGCCCATGCTCGCTTGCTGCTCACAAGCATATTTGCTCATTAGCAAAGTATAAAACAGTAATACAAGTAGACTATGCATGACATGCATGCATTTTCATACAAAATCTTAATATACTAGTTATTTATAGTAAACATTCTATGTGTACAATGCGACAATAGACAAGACAGTGATCCGCTGCAACTTCACTAGAGAATGTATGGAAAACATTGCCAACTTAATTGCATCGCATGCATACTCATAGGATAATTTGTAATAACTAGGTATTAAAAAATAAGTAGGATCCTTTTTAATTACAGTCGGCTTGGGAAACGAGCTCAGTAGACATGAACAGTTCACCACTAAATCCGGATGCCCCCGTGTTCGTGCCGGGCACCGTGGGCGGCAGCGACGTGTTGCTGGCGGAGTCGCCTCGCAAGCCGTTGCCGATGGACGACATCGAGCTGCCGGACGTGGCACAATTTGAGACTGGAGCTGTCGTGAGGCCAGCGGAATTGCTAGACTTGGATAACTGTGATCAACTGAATGGCCATCATGTGAGTTTATACTTTGACTTGTCTTTTTATTATTTAAAAGGGGGGACGTCAATGAAACTGGACGGGTGATCAGTAACCTTGGTCGGAACCATTTCACCCAGTTCCCTCCCCAAGACTTGCCTTGAAAATACAGGTTTTAAATTCGTTTTTATTAATATACTCACTACTTAAGGTAAATTTCCATATTATAGGGCTTGATATTTTGATACAGAAACCTAGAATACATTTTTTCAGTCTGTGTATTTATCTAAGGTCAATGAACTGTTAATTTTTGGTCAAATATTACGAATCAAAAAGTAATCCTTTCAGCTTTTTAATTTTCTTATTTGATGTTTTATATTGTTAATCATTTGCCAATGGGCAAACAGACTAAAGTCTGAAGAAGGTTTATTATTATATTGTTAATCATTTCCAAAATTTTATCATATTACCTACTTAAAAGCTGTTGTTATTTTGGTAAAACCTACCTCTAAAAAGCAAGAAATAATATTCGTAATACTAGTATAAGAAATAATAGACGTAAAAATACGTATATTGAAGTCGGGTGGGGCTGGAGTACAAATTTCTTTTTTTTTATTCTAAAAGCCCCACCCGACTTCAATAGACGTATTTTTATTATTACGAATATTATTTCTTGCTTTTTAGAGGTAGGTTTTTTGAAGTCGGTTTTTTGTTTTTTTTAAACATTTTTTTATTTTTAGTGTAGGTACCTTACCTTACCTTGTAGGTAAGGTATATTATATATGTAGAAAAATCGTCTCAGCCAAACGTATAAGATAATCGAAGAGAAACATACTTAAATACGGGTCAAACTGAGAACCTCTTTTTTTAAGTCGGTTAAAAAACTACACTTAAGATATCCCTCTTCCAACAAAAAAAAAATTATCTTATTTAGTTCATAAACAAAGAAGTAATACGACCAATCATCGAGGTAATTCACACAAAGTCATACTGAAAATTACTTGAAAAGTACTGAACCGATTTCCAAATTTTAAAAAATTGGACCAACTTGGGAGTGTACCTAATGTAATAACGTTTGAATCATTTCAATCGGTCCAGCCGTCTTCGAGTAATCGGTGGACATACACAAAAAATAATATACATACGAACATAGAACCTCCTCCTTTTTTGGAAGTCGGTTAAAAAAACTAGCCTCCACCTGCATTCACATGGAATTCAAATCCCAATATTAAATATTGGTAAAAAATATAGCATATGGTTGTTAGGGATAAGGTAGCTTTCTGCAAAGGTGGTTTGATACATTTATAAATAACGTATATTCTGTTTTAACACTCTACATAATCTTTTTGTAGCTCTGTCTGCATACTCAGTCTAACAAAGTTCCTACCTCTATAGTTGACCCATTATTTTTTTCTTTCTTTCATACATACAAACTAAAAAAGTTAACCTTTTTATTCTATTAGTACTATATTGTAAGAACAGACAAATTATTGTTGTTTAACAAACAAGAATAAATTATTGCTGTAATATACCTAAATGGATGTATTTTTATTCCAGAATGTATCATTAGAAGAAGCTAAAGAACAGCTAAACGGAAACAATAAGTACAACATGGATAGTCTGGGCTTTGGGTTCAGCGTGGGCACGGAGCCCGACAAGGTCACAGAATCTGCCTTTATACAAGACTTTGAAAGAATACAGAAAGACACCACAGACTTCTGTAATATACAGGTAATTTCACTCAAAAATATTGCCGCCCTCTATTAGTGTAGGATTGAGTAAAAATTGTTACTAACATATTACTGATAATCTATGGATGTTTAACGTCTGAAATAAATTGAAGCGCAAGCGAAAAGTCTGTTTTAGCTTGGGCAAAAATGCCTTCGTATGTCCGTCCGTCCGGCTATCCATGGTCGCATTTCTCAACCGATTCTCGTGAAATTTTGATTGTTTTTTTTTGTCAAGTCATTTTTGCGTTTTTTTTAAAATGGGATATGGGGTAAAAAATAATGTTTCAGCCATTTCGAATAATGTTTCAAAAATGTCATAATCGCGAGGTCTACAGCTCTATAGAGCCACTAGTATTCATTATGGTAATAAACAACAAACTTTTTATGCAAATAGTTCAAAATTACTTATTGGTTAGCACAATAGTACAAAACACATTAGTAAGTATTACGAAATAATATGATTTAAGTACAGGAGTTATCTTAAATTTATACAGGGTGGTAATGAATGAACCAAAAATGGAAAAACCGTTTTTTTGGACCAATAAACTGAACAACTTTTACTATAGGACCAAATCTGAAATCGGAAAAAAACAGCTGTTTCATACATTTGATATTTTCGTTATAAGTTTTTGTATGAAACAGCTGATTCAAACATAAACACTTTGTATAAAAAAAGAATTAGTTTTTGTATGAAACAGCTGATTCAAGCATATACACTTTGTATAAAAAATAAGGCATAATTACATACTAGTTTTCTTTGATGAAATCTTTTATTATCATACTTTTTATATTACAGGTATTCCAGGCACACACTGAAACAAATCCCTTTGCTACTGAAGACAACGATGAACTTCTCGAAAGGCTAAAAAACAAAGAAAGAGATCCCATGAGTATGAGTTTCTATCAAGAAAAAGATGACGACACATGTGAAAGGCTTTCAAACAAAGAATCGCACGTAGACCTCAACGCCGTGCAACTCCTTCCAGACAGCGACGACGACGACACACAACCAAACGGAATCTGTGAGAACACGACAGAAAGCGATAAAGAAAACATTAGTCCAGAACAATATTCAGACCTATTAGGAACGGATAATGGTGCACCAGAGCCCAACAACGATATAATTAGGTTTGATGAAAGAAAAGATAATTTAACAAATAATTCCACACTTAACTTTGGCCAGGGAGACAATTTCATGGACTTTAACGTAAGCAGTAGTAATATGCAAGGTTACACTAACATTGAATTTGAACCTAGTAATGTACAAGATGCCGTCGCTCATACAGACACACCTGAATCTCACAAATTGTTATTTGAGCAGATACCTGAAATACCAGACGGGAAGAGCTCAGAGTTAGGTTTCACAACTGAAGATTTATTAGAACAAACGGAAAGCGAAAAAGATGCAAGAAATATAATTACACCTACAGAGGAAGTTTCACAAGACATCGACATGGAGACCAGAAATGACGACTCGCCGTGCATAGAGGAACAATCACATTTCTTGTCCAAAGCGGAAGAGGATCAAAACTCAGAAGTTTTAGGAGATAACAAAGACGACGACATAGTTCCTGAATCAGAATTATTAGAAGATAACATTCGCGATTCTTACACGGACAGATTTCCATCGTCACCCCTACCCGTGGAGGACAGGCTCGCGGAGGTTATATCTCCCGAAGTGACACATAACGTAGAAAACAGTGTCGAAGTGGACGTTCACCAAAGTTCCGAGCAAAATCTGATGGGCGAAGACGAAGAACACATTCCTCAGCGAGACGTCATTCACGATACACCGGACATAAAAATAGAAGAATCTACAACCGACGCGGAGATCGACCGAGTGTGCAGTCGGCCGAGCGAATCGCCCCTGCCCGCGGAGTCACCTCTTCCGGTTCATTCCCCGCTTCCTAGTGAGAACGATCTGCCGGCCGACCCGTCGGCTCCCGTGGATCCGGCCCCCGGCGCTGAATCGCCGGTTCCTCCTAAATCACCTCTCTTAACGGAGGATTCGCTAGCGCCCGCTGAGTCCCCGGCTGCGACACGGTCGCCCGCGCCGGCCGAATCTCCGGCGCCGCCACACTCGCAGTCTCCTCTTCCTCGAGAGTCCGACACACCGCAACCCGTCGAAGCCTCGCCGGAGCCCGTTCGGCTCGCCGAGTCGCCCGCGCCCGCACAGACACTCGAACCGCCCACGGTAGCCGTCGAGTCCGCCGCGTCTCCGGTGCCGTCCCCTTCCCCGGCCCCCGCCGAGCCCCGCGCGCGCTCCCCCTCCCCGCCGCGCCCAGCCGACGTGCCGCTGCCCCGCGACTCGCCCGCTCCCGCCTCGCCCGCGCCCTCCCCCGCCCCCCTCGAGTGCTCCCTCCCCGTCGAGTCTTCGATACAGAGGGAGGCGCCCCCGACCGAGGAACCGGTCGAATCCGTCGTACGACCCGAGACGGCGTCCCCGCTCGCCGCCGAACGAGCGCCGCCTTCCCCCTCCCCCTCGGACGCCGCCGCGCAGGAGAGGCTGTCGCCTGAGCTCGCGCAGGAGGCGTTCGCGGACGACGCCGCCGCCGGGCCCGCGCCCGACATCGTACCCGACGTGCAGCGCTCCGACCTCGTCACCGACATCGACATCGGAATCCCCGAATCGAGGGCGCAGGAGATCTGCGTGCCCGTCACCAGTGAGATCCGACACGAAGACGGCGCCACGCCGCCGCCCACGCCCGCCGCCCGCGCGCCCGCGCCCGACATCCCGCCCGTCAGCGACACGCCCATCGCCGCCGACGCGGTGCCCGCCCTCATCGCCGCCGCTGCCGCCGCTGGACTCGCGGGAGCCGCCGCCGCCGCCACCGCCGCCAAAAAGACGATCACGAAAAAGTCTCCGACGACGCCGACCGCTAAAGCGGCCCTGAAGACCCCGGCGAGGCCGAGCGCGGCCGCGAGTCCGCGAACGCCCATGTCCGCCGCCAAGAAGCCCGCGACGCCCGCGTCGGCCCCGAAGCCGGCCGCGCCCAAAGCGGCCGCGGCGCCGCGCACGCCCGCCGCCAAGCCGGCCGCGCCCAGCCCGCGCCTCGCGACCAAGCCCTCCCCGGCGCCCGCGAAAGAGCCCGTCGCGATCGCCCGCGCCGCGCCCGCCGCCTCTCGAGCGCCCGCCCCTCGCCCGGCGCCCAAGGCGCCCGCCCCTCGACCCGCGCCCAAGGCGCCCGCGCCGCGCCCCGCCTCCGCCGCCGCGCCCAAACCGGCGACGAAACCGCCCCCGATCACGCGCCCGACCGCCGCGCGCCCCGCAACCGCGCCAGCGCCCCGCCCCGCGCCCGCGCGCCCCAAGCCTGCGGAGACGAAGCCGAAAGTAGCGGAGAAGAAACCGCTCACGAACGGCGACGTGAAGGACGCCGCGCCGGCGCCGATACGAGCCGCGGGCGGGCGGCCCGCCGCCGCGCGCCCCGCGCCCCGCCCCGCCCCCCGCGCGCCCGCGCCCAAGCCGCCTGCGCCCGCTTCCGCTCCAGCGTCAGCTCCTACTAAGTGAGTTTATTAAAAAAAATTGTAACCAGTTATCTTTAAAAGGCTTTTACGCAGATCGTCACTTTCGCAAATGGTCATCGCGAAAAATTTGGTAATTTTCGCAGAATGTCATAATTTTTTTTTCTTTTTTCTCAAAATTGTGAATGACATTCTGCGAAAGTGACGATCTGCGTCAAAACCCTTTAAAATATTTTTGATACCGTAACTATCGTTCTCTCTCTTTTACTAGTTTTGACTGTGAGCAGTATATCCGATAGTTTTCGCTAGCGAAAACAGTTCAAAAATCAAAATCAAAATCAAAAAATCATTAATTTAGTCTAGGCTGTTACAAGCACTTGTGAATGTCAAAGAAGCTATGCCATGGTTCGCAAACCCTGAGCGGGAGACCTTGTAACGAGAAGAACCGGCAAGAAACTCGTCAAGGGCTGCTTTTTTCTCCCTGTATATTTCATACAGAGTCGTCAACATTGAAAAATGAGCTCCACATTTAAAGTGAGGTCATTTTCCATCACAATAATTAACAAAAGTTTGCACACAATGGGTAGGTAGGTTGAAATTAAATACCTACTACATATCGGATAGGTAATTGTGAGAGTAAATAACTTTCAACTAGTTGAGAAATCAGTAATCACTATGTCTGCTACTCGAAAGTGCACCTAAGTAGGCAAAATTTACCAAAAAACACTTGATACAAGACATAAAAATTAACAATAAAAAAACACAATTCTTACAATTCAATATGCGTTAAGATAGGTACTCAGAAGTAAGTTAGCATCGACTCACGGTAGAGCTACAGAAGACCGAAGCCTGTCGGCCACTCGAATTCAATAGGCTGTTCATATGTGACTTACGAAACAAATCGTGCCATGTTTTTATGTTTACGATAAAAACCATTTCTCTATGAAAATCTTGATTGACTTCATTTGAGTTAACTATTTCGTCGTAATAGTTAAGTAGCCATTAAAGCCTTGGAAAGCGGTACATAATAAAATAAATCACCTTCCTCCATACATTTCTTTTTATCTCCTTATAATTTATCATGCTTCAAGTTAATGCTAAATCAAGATCGTCCATTTTCTTCTCAGATATACACATTTCTGGAAAAAAAACGGCCGTAACGGTGTTGTATGGGGATGTTACTTTCCACATGACTCCACCGTAAAGACGACCGTCTTTTTACGTCCGTAAAATTACGGCCGCTATGTGACGTCACCGCTATCCTAGGAAACCAAGGCTTAACATAGTGCATTGTTGTAGGACTGCGGCCCCAAAGCCTATGGCGCGGACGGCGCGGCCCGCGGACAAGCAGAGCAAAGACCTCGCCAACAAACGCATCACAGCAAAGGCAGCACCGCCCAGGACCGCCGCTACTAAGGTAATAACTTATTTACACTGTTTTTTTTTATTTATTAATTTTAGGAAGACTATCGACTAATACATTTTAAATACTTAAAAAAATAGCAACAAAGAGTCATTTATAAGTCTCCACTGATGGAAATAAGGTGTATAGCTAATGATACGGTTGAGTCAAAATTAAACTAAGTTACAATTTATAGGCACAACACAGATGATTTAACTATTACCTACGTGCAGATTTTAGTCAACAACAGTTAACAACTTAAACGCACCAAATAGAAATGGAATGAGATCCGCCCAACATCTGCCGCAAGGTCAAAATCCAGTCTATACAATTTGTATTAAAATCATTGATACTAAGTTTTTCTAATTAATTAAAAAAGGCACAAAAGACAACATTACAAAGGACAGACATAGCTCTCAAAGAAATTATTACTAAGGCGCTTCTTAAGCAAAGGTAAACTAGTGAAGAAAAGATCAATATCAAGGTCACGATTTTTACACAAGTTATTAAAAAACTGACAGGAGCGGTGGATAAAACTATTTCGACGGTAATTAGCGCTAACAGCAGGAAGGTATAGTAATGAACTACACCTGTATTACAGTATGAGCAAAATAACTTTGCGGCTCTGAACTTCGCGCGGAACGCTGCGCAGTAGACGAATACAGGGCGCGGGCGAAAGCACTCGGAAACTATGAAACGCGAAATATGACTTGCGGATAACCTCCGAGCCGCCAAGTCATTTTGGGCATACTGTACATTGAAAGTAATTTTTATCTTGTTTATACTTCTTTCTTCTTATCGAATGAGGATTAGTGGCCACCTCTGGTGTTAGAGTTTATCAAGCCGCCTCTAACTTGGCTTAACGACTGTTATCAGACGACAACAGACGAGACCGACGGTTTAACGTTCCCTCCGACGTAATGCCACTTAACAGTCACCCATCCGACACCTGACCGGACCGAGCGTTGCTTAACAAACGTGATCGAGTACGATCAGTCTGTCAAGTTCCGCCATGAGCGCTTCTTTACATTACTTTATTTACACTGTTGTACATTGAGAGTGATATTTATCTAAACAACAACTGATTGTCGCTCTGGCCAGGGATGGGCAAACTTTTTCCTTCGCGTGCCAATATTTACTAACGAAATCTATGACGGGCCATGTTTGAATTTTTTTCTTTATGTGTTTTCTGAAATACTAATTTATTGTGCAAGCAACATGAAAATATTATGACTATACTATTGTAATAGGAAAGATCATTAAGGCCAGTATATTCTAAATTATCGTATTTGGCCTATGTTTGATTCAACGATAAACAATCAAATATTCTTTATTTTGAGCGGATAAAAATATATGTTGAAGTTTCATTAACGATCTTGATTATTTTACGGTTAAAAATACGATATTCGTATCTTCACTCGACTAAAAAAATATGCAAAGACAAAGAAAATTTTCATTAATTTTATATTTTTTTGATAATACTTAAAGTTTATCAATCTCTTATTCACAAAGAATATTAAAAAAAATAGGTAATGACATATAGAAGAATATTCAATGGTTACTTTTTCAAAAGTGTCTTTATGCTCAAAATAATAACAAAAACATTGAAATAATAATAATAATAATAAAATTAAAAAGTGAGGTTATTTTCATTACTCTTCACACGTAAAGAAAAAGACAGAGACAGAGTTTTTGGAATATACTGGCCTTAACATAAGGAAATTAACTTTCAAGTTCTCTGCTGCGAAGTACCAGGTTGCGCAGAGATGGTCCTTAAGAGGACATGTTTTATGCGAGAGAAAAGGCAATGTAAATTACACATTTACATGGCCTCGAATGGTTAAGGCCCTCGCCCTCGATAAAGTAAGTGCTAACTTCCCGTTCTCAGGTGTAATGTACTATTTCCAGACTGCCCCAGGCACAAAAAGCGTCCCAGTGAAGGTGACCAAGAGGTCGGCGCCGGCGCAGAACGGGCTCCCGAACGGCGCGCCCTCGGAGCTGTCGCCGCCCAGCAAGGAGCCGCCGTCGCCGCCCGCCCCCGACAACGCGCTGCTGCCCGACGTCATCGCGTAGGCGCCCACGCACGATTCCTATTATTTCCGCTTGAATTTTGTGATTTTCTATAAGTGTATGATAGTTTTAACGCCGCTTCGGGCGGCGAGTCGTTAGGTGCGGGAGTCTCCTCCCAGTTTTATATTATAGAGTCGCTTTTTATAGACTTGTACGTCGCGCCGCCGGTGGGCCCGCGCGGCGCGCCCGCTCGTGTCGTTATTATCCATTATCCTGATTATAAGTCTGTTTTAGAATTTTATATTACCAACGAATGATTGATTTAAAATCTGGCTTCTAATTTATTTTCTTTGTATAACCGTATTATTTAATAAAAAAATGTGAGGAAGGACTGAGTATATTGTTTTATTTACGAAGGGTTCGGAATTATTATCTTTGTCAAAAATAAAACGAAACGTTGAAAAAAATAATGTTTACTTAATAATTATTAGCTTATTGTCTATGTAAACTTAAATATCATGGTGTTACAAAGAAATACTAATATTAGCATTTTATTCAAATAAATGGTTATCACACCCTTTCCATTCTTTTTTTTTCTATTCTTGATCCATTGTTATGAAACGTTTTCCAAGTGCGGGAAGCGCAGGTCTGTGTCGCGCAGGTTGTTCGCTATCCACTCGTCGGCCTGCTGCGTCATCTCCTCGTCGAAGTGGTCGCGCCAGCCTCCCGTCTTACCTGCATCAGTCAATCTACATTTTATACTCTTTACAATAGTAAAGTTAAACATTTATGTCGGGGTCTCACTTCGCGTTTAAACTTTTATATTAGCCTACTGCTCGCGGCGGCTAAGTCGGTCGAAAGGCGCACGAGGGTGGTCATGTGTATGTAGAGTGAGACAGCTACGTTACGTTACAGAAAGAGAGGTGCTAGAAATATTTCGACGAATCTACTTCACTCAAGGTTGTGGTACCAACTAAGTGTGCCTAGTTTTACATGCACGAAGGAAGGAAAGGAATACTGTAGTGTAGGTACCTTTTCTTATAAAAGCTTCCGCTCCACTTGCATTAGCGAGGCCGAGCTCTTCTATGTTACTTTGGTTCAAAGACTTGTTGTTCTTGAAGTTATTTATGCTGAGATGATCGCACAGGCGTGCGACCTGCTCGTCGCTGAGCTCTTTGTCGAGAAACTTTGCAACACGTCGCACTGCTGCCGGTAAATCCTGGAATTATAAGTTTAATTATTATGTACCTACCTATTTATTTTAGTTCTATCAAAATTTCGTGGGACTTCTTTCGTGGCGCAGACTTACCTTTGTTAGTTCTTCATAGAACAAAAATAACATCCTCGAATGATGTCTTTTTTCCCACGCTTCCTTGAGGTGTTCAAAGTATGGCGTCCAATGATCTGAAAAAAGCATTGTTTAGGTAAGGCGAGGCCAGTTCACGATCTGATGAAAAGACTGATTTTTGAACTTCCAATGTGAAGAACTGATGTAGAACTCTACTTCACAAAAATTACTATTAGACTGAAAAAGAAACACAATAACCGAACAGAATCTTGAAAAATGGCTTGGTGAACTCTGTAAAAAAAATCCTGAATAACACCATAAAAACTTATAAGTAAAAATAAATTTAAAATCGTCAGATTTCATAATTTTCAACGACAGTGATATGATTTTTTATGCAAAAAGGATAGCTTTTTTATCGAACACAACCGAGTAGGTACATTTTTAATAAATGATCCAGTATTTGCAAAATCAATAAAAATGTAAGTACTAAATTTCGTCAAATTTCTGGCGAAGCGTCAATTAAAGCTATGCAATATTCAACCTTATTCTAAAGACATAGTGAAAGAGTAAATTACGTAAACTGACTCGCCTTTATTAGGTAATCTTTCTTATGTATTAAAAATCATTTATAGGTAAGTCATCATCATCATCATATCGGCACACCCACTGCTGGGTATAGGCCTCCCCTAAGGATCTCCACGACGATCGGTCCTGCGTTGCCCGCATCCAGCGGCTTCCCGCGACCTTCACCAGATCGTCGGTCCACCTTGTCGGGGGCCTACTTACGGAGCGCCGTCCGGTGCGCGGTCGCCATTCCAGAACCTTTCCGCCCCAACGGCCATCGGTTCTTCTCGCTATGTGTCCCGCCCATTGCCACTTCAGCTGAGCAATCCTTCGAGCGATGTCGGTTACTTTAGTTCTCTTGCGGATCTCTTCGTTTCTGATTCGATCACGCAGGGAAACGCCGAGCATGGCTCTCTCCATTGCACGCTGGGTGACCTTAGGTAAGTACCCTCCGTTTTTTTGCTTTGCCATAGTCGGGTAAAAAATCTATCCATCCTATTATCACTTGTTATAACAGGAGAACTTACGCAAATCTTGGATAAAGAAATTCCAATAGGTTTTGAGATCGCCTATGTATCCCTGCGTCCTCATAAGCCTATTTAGATGGTAGAACGAAATGACGACGTCTCTCGGGTCACGCGCCACATACACGACGCGGCCGGTGTCGAGCAGCGTGGGGGGTAGGAGGGACATCGGGAGGTGGGTCTTCACGAACCTCGGCGAAGGCATATCCGCCAGCAGTTCAGTTGCTGGTTTCGTCTCCAATTCTAAGATTTGTAATTTTCTTTCGCTGTCACTGTTCTCCGCCCTAAACCGTTCCATCATTATCGGGTGGACGAACACTGAAAACCTGTTCAAATAAAAATACTTTAATATTTTGTTGATAGAACCAGGCGCCGACTACTTAGTACCTATTTAAAATTGATATGTAACAACTTGATCCCTCCACGCGCGGTCTAGAGAAAATGGGTCTTCACTTGATGACCGACAAACAAACAGAAAGAGACAATGTAATAGTGATTTTAAAAGGGTTTCGGAACTTTTAGCTGAGCAAAAAAGATCTCTGGATGGAACAAACCGTAAGTAGGTACATACAACGGCACGTCAGACAGACTGTATAGGTACATGTTGACCAAGTACCTATATTATTATGCCGCACCGTACGTTATAAATAATATAAGAGACGTTTTCGTAGTTCACCTGTTGAACTTCCTACCGTGCTGCAGTGTGTAGTTACCTATATAGTTAGCTACCTTCATTCTTAGAAGATCCATTGGCCAGATCCACAATGGATCAAGTGAGATTTAAGTTCTCATTAGATCCATTATAGATCTTATGAGAAAAAAAATCACTAGACCCATTGTGGATCTGGCCGATGGATCTTCTGAGAATGAAGGGTAAGTTAGCTATACCCTACCTTACCTTATTAATTGAATGTTATAGTAAAAAAAAATGTGACTTACTCTAGAAAGGGATACCGCTCCGTTAAAGGTATTTGATCAGATTTGGCATAATCTAAGTCATTTGCTACCATCCATACTAATTCCTGTGTCCAGGTTGTACCTGTAAAGCAAGTAGATAATTATTATGAGGAGTAGCCGTGGTCGTGGTTCGTGGCTGTAGGTAGGTATTATTATTAGTGTAAATCACAACATAAAGCATTTGTTGACTTTCGTGGTCGAGAGGTGGTCACAGTTTTCGTGGTGTCACCATCTCTGATTTCCAGAATAACTCCCGGGTTCGATCCCCGGCTGAGTCAAATTAGGAAACAAACTTTTCTTGTTGTAGGTGTGAGACTGAGTGCTTATGGTGGTTATGATTTCCGTAACACAAGTGCTTTAGCAACTTACATTGGAATCGGAGCAATTTACATGCGATGTTCTCCATATTTACACTCTCAAGTTAATTTAATAAACTTTTAAGCATTGAATTGCACGACCGTCATTGAACTTTGGTCGGAGCATAATAATTGTTTAAAGTAATTACCGGATCGTGGGTAACTGGCCACGAAAATGTCGGAGGATCTAATGGGCATATTGTAGATATTAGCCGCTTCCTGTCTGTATTTGTGGGGCAGGAAGTAGCCTTTCGGCCCCACACGCACGAAGCCAGTATGTTCACCTGAAAAATATAACAAGTACATAGGTACAAGGTAAAGATAGGAAGTAGGTATACATAATAAGTAACGGGATTATTTTAAGGCTGACTGCCTTAAAATAGGCTGACTATTATAAACTGATATCAAGAAAAACAATTAGGTATGCTATCTTGGTGAGTAGAGCGGTGTTGTAAATTAAACTAATAAAGACATAGTAAGTTGTACACCTACCTATGCCTATCTAGATATGTTATTAACTTTGCCTTATGGCGTCTGGCAGAGTAGTAAGTCTAAAGGGCTGTAGCTTGCAACAACCCTTTAGACTTTAACTTTAAGCACAGGATACAATTTACAAACCCATACAATTTGTACTGAGTTTGGTTGCTGGTAGGGCTTATTTCATAAGTTCGCTTGCTGCTAGTAGGTAGCTGTGGTAGCATAGAACAACGATTTAAAAATTATTGTTTTCGAGCAGTTAGAGGTAAGATAGCCATAGCCAGATCCTCAGTGGTGAGGATTCCGAGTGTAGTGCGCCTACACTTTCGCCCTAACCCTATCCCGTTGTGGATAAAAAAAAGTATATATAGTAAAAGGCGACTAGAGGTGTAATATCTTAATACCTTCTCTGGGCTAGAAAATGGGCAGCTGCGTACATAGGTATTCCGATGGAAATATATATATATTATATATTATAGGCGATTAAACACTAGGTAGGTAGGTACGTTAGATGAAAAAGAAATCAACTTATGATAATTACCTACACCACTAGGTACCTATGATGAATAAAAAAAATGCTTGACCAAAATCAGGTTAAACTTAGATAAAAACAGAACTCACCAGTAAAATATTTCATGAGGTGTTGAGCTTGTTCTTGCGGCACGTCCTCTAATTTTAGAGGGAACTCTTTGTTTTGTTTGTTCTCCATTTTGGCAAACATAAAAAGTTGATATTGCGTTGGCAAACAAAGCAAAACTTTCCGTGTTTACAATCGTACGCGCGTCCGAATAACGGGTCCGTGCGCCCGCGCAACTGCGAGCAGAATGCGAGTTCACTTTCAAAACTCAATCAAACTTGATTCATACGACTGTCTATGTTCAAGGTTCTTGATAAGCTAGGAAGTATGTAAATAATAATTGAGTTCCGATATGAACTGTTGATTCTAGACGTTGTGATCATATTGGATCGTGATATCGACTTTGAATCTATAAATAAACTAAACGATAGTTATTATGTAGGTACCTATTGTAAAGTTATTAATTACTTACTTACCTACCAAACACATAACAAAAGCACATAGGTAATAGATATTAGTACAAAGTAACCTTACGGGAAGTAAGTAAGGCGTGGTGGTAGGTAGTGAAACCATACTAGGTAGGTACTACCTATTATGTATTCTGTGGTGAAACTAGCGCCGCCACTACATTTATTTTTATTAAGTACTTAAGTACTCGTAATCGTAAACCAAGTCAATATTTAAAAAAGCTCATGTAATAATCTCTTAAATTGTCTCTAATATTTTTTCAGTAACTCTTCAACAGTTATAACTTTTCTGTATCATTCATTCTGTATAAGTTTTAAAATCCATTATTGCCAAAAGTGGCGAGTTTGAGCTAAAATGGATTTTAAAACAAAGGTAAGTACAGAAAGAAAGAAGACTGTTGAAGAGTTATTAAAAAAATATTAGAGACAATATAAGATATTATTACATGAGTTTTTTTAAATATTGACTTGGTTTACGAGTAATAAAAATAAATGTAGTGGCGGCGCACTACCTAGTTCACTACCTACAGCGCCTGTAACCTACCTATAGAAATATAATAAAAAGCCGGCAAAATGCGTGTCGACGTCGCACATTTAGTGTTCCGTACCAAATAGATACGGCGCGGAGGGCTTATCTGTGTTATTTTAATTTGATTTTAATAGGAAAATGAGGGAATTTAATTAAACACAAAGTTAAGATTTATCAATAGATTGGTACTTTTGATTTATTTTATTTTAATTTTTATTTATTTGGCACAGAAACAATACATACAAATTATAATTTTAACAGAAAGAAATGAGCTTAACCATGTTAAATTTGTATATCTTTACATCTATGCACAACATTTGACTACACACATGGTTACATTGCAATATTATTACAATACATTTAATGTTAGTTAGCAATGACATATTTCCTTCTTAAATTTAAACAAACTGTAATGAAAAATATCTAAATCCTTATGAAGATCATTGTACTGTGCACATTCGGGGTATCGGACTGAACCGTGTAACATGATTTGAGGAGAAATTTGTCGAGAACAAATGCTGTCTTCGGATAGATTTTTTAGGTGTCCTAAGTGAAAGCTGTGATAAAATATAATATGTCATAATAAACATTATAATCAAATTTTAAGTTCAGAGGTCAATGGGAAGTTAATTAGGAACAATATTTTGGAAAAAAACTGAGTTTGACGGCTTGTTATGCCTTAATATTAAATTGATACTTCTACGCATTCCGGAGATAAAGGTCTTGACAGACAGACAGACGGACAACAAAGTGATCTTATAAGGGTTCCGTTTTTCCCTTTTGAGGTACGGAACCCTAAAAATATTAAATTTGAAACGGAAAGCGCACGGTTTGGAGGCACAGTATTGCATGCTTTTGACTCAAGTTGAATTGAAAGTTTTTTTTATAATTTTATTTTTATATCTCACAACAATTATATATTAATTGTAGTCCAGTCCCAAACTAATTAGAGCTTGTACTATGGCCACAGAATATATAATTCGCAGCCTTTAATATTATAGTGAAAGTGACCTTACTCAAAATTTAAGTAAAATGAGTTAAATGCACTGGCATGACTATAACAACACCATCTATGAAATGACTCTAAGAAGTGACATTATGAATGATTTGTATTAATATGCCACCGACTGCATGTTATTTTATGATAATATTATTCTTGTTTCCATCTTTTCAGTTGCCTTGTCTTTTTATTAAGGCGGGTTTATAATTTATTTATTTTTTTACTTATCTCTTTTTAGTTAAGTATTATATATTACGGTCATGATATACCTTTTTGAAATCCTTATAATAAGCCCTTTAATTTGACACCCTATTCTAAAAAAAAATTTTTCACTACCTACGTATAGCACCGTACAGCCGCCATGTTGGTTTTTTTATAACGCCACCGTCTTAAACAAGACCGACACCGACAAGACAAATCTAACGATATCTTAATCATAGAAATCCGTTCAGCCGTTTGAAAGATATTAGGTAAGTAATAAAGAATATTACATACAAACAAACAAACTTACTTACTTACAAGATACGCGCGAAAAACATAACCCTCTTGCAGTCGGGTAAAAACAAAGAAGATGGCAGTAGGAAACAAAAAAAAACGACAATAATTCACTTGATACCCGCTTTATTCCGATTTTGATTACGCGTAAGCCGGTTTACTGTGAGGGAAAGCGCAGGTCAGTGTCTCGCAGGTTGTCGGCCATCCACTGGTCTGCCTCCTGCAGCATCTCCTCGTCGAAGGACTCGCGCCACATGCCCGCCTTGCCTAACACAACAACTTAAAACTTAAGAACACCTCGTTGTTTTTGTACCAACTCTTTGCTTTGGAGAGAAGAACCCAAAACTTACTTTAAGAGTTAGCGCCTTATTTATAAAGACATGCAAAGTTTAAGGGGGCTTATAAAGGTGTATTTTTAACCGACTTACAAAAAAGAGGAGGTTCTATGTTCGTCTGTATATTTGTATTTTTGTGTATGTTAATTACATTCTCTTTGATATCGATAAAATATTATTTAGAAAATTGGTAGCTTCTTGTATTGGTGTTCGGATTGAACCTTCTGCGTCTGAGTTTGATGGTTTACGCGGTAATAAGGCAAGATCGAGCGACGTATGCTACCTCTAATTTTATGCTGGGCGGTGACTGTGCATAAATTGCAAGGTACAACTTTAGACCGGGCAGTTGTCGATTTGAGCAGTCACCTATTTGCTAAAGGTCAAGCTTACGTGGCTTTAAGCAGAGTCCGATCTCTCGCAGGGCTTGCTGTCAGTTGTCTTGACCCTAAAAAATTCTTATTTAAACCACACGATGAAAATTCTTTTAAAGAATTAGACCGTCTACGTAATTTGTAAGGAGAATATAACTAAAAAGACGTAAATAAAAAACAACTAAATTTAAAAAATTAAAAACCCGCCTGCCTAAAAAAGACAAGTCAACAGAAAAATAAAATAGAAAAACTAAAAAACCCACATGCATCAAAAAACAAGTCAACTGAAAAGATGGAAACAAGATAATATATAAAGGCAAACTTAAAAAATATTGATGGTAGTGTTTAGTTAAAGGCAAACTTAAAAAATATTGATGGTAGTGTTTAGATTAAAGGCAAACTTAAAAAATATTGATGGTAGTGTTTATATTAAATAGGCATAGAATTGAATGATAAGTAAAATCATTCATAATGTCACTTTCTTTATGCATGCCTCCGACTGCATGTTATTATGATGAACAAAAGTTCTAAACACTACCATCAATATGTTTTAAGTTTGCCTTTAATCTAAACACTACCATCAATATTTTTTAAGTTTGCCTTTAATCTAAACACTACCATCAATATTTTTTAAGTTTGCCTTTATATATTATCTTGTTTCCATCTTTTCAGTTGACTTGTTTTTTGATGCATGTGGGTTTTTTAGTTTTTCTATTTTATTTTTCTGTTGACTTGTCTTTTTTTAGGCAGGCGGGTTTTTTAATTATTTAAATTTAGTTGTTTTTAAACGTCATCACTCAATGTATGTCATGAATACGCACATATTTAAACGCTGCCTTTCAACTCGACCGCACGCAGGCTCTGTGCTGTGTAGCATACACTCGCATGCGCGGTCTGTTGTACGCGTTGTAAGCGTAACATTGCGTGGTAATGTATGCAATGCTTTTTTTAATAAAATCGTTTCCCAGCAATAATTTTGAACAGAAATGGTCCTGATGATGGACAGAATACGTAGACCTCGGCTTCGTTAAGGATCTTGTTACACCCGGTATGTATACAATGGGAAAAGTTAAGATTCGGAGAATAGTTAGTATGGGGTTAAATGAGATTTTCTTACATAAACGCAAATGTTTACCTGTTTTTGGAAACGATAGCAACCATGTGTCATCAGGTCTGAGTGGCATGTTGTAGATTTTGGGAGCCATATCCTTGACTCCTATCGGTAGCCAGTAGTTCTTCGGGCCGATACGTATAAAGTCGTCGATAACAGCTGGACAAAAAAGTTTATTGTGAGATTTAATTTAATTTAATTTTAATTTTTTTTAATTTAACTATTTATTTCAGGCATCAATGGCCCATACAATAAATTCCTTAAAGACTAACATACATAATATAAAACAATCTTATATTTACACTTTATTATATATATTATTTAAGTAGTAGGTACCTACTGTAGGGATAACTTCAAAATGCAAGGAATGCTGAATAATAGAGCAATTATTGAACTTTTAGCTGTTTATTACAAAATTACGCAAATAACATGTTTGTTTTACATTTTCCTTTTCGTACGACCCGCTAATTAATGGCGGGATGTCAATTCCCTATTTTGAATAGGTATCGATCTTCTTTTGTTTAAGAAAAATAAACTGATCGTATGAAATGCAAAGGAGGTTAAATAATCTCTTTGCATTGAGATTTGTTGCAAAGAGGTTTCATATCTGTTTGCAACGAGGTTTGTACATTTTATAAAAGTGACTCGATACAAAACTAATTAAACGTACATACAATCATACTAAAATAATGAATATTATTCATTAACACTTAAGTAAATTATAATTAATACGAAATTAGGCTTAGTTAATATAATATAGGCTAACAGCTCGGCCTTCCTGTTCACAGCGAGTCCCTTCGCTGACTGATTTATTTAATTTAGAGATTATCGTGTAGAGTCAACAGCATTATTTATGTTTCAATACATAGTTATAACAAAAGGTACCTAAGTTGGGTAATTAATATTTTAGTAATTTTTGTAATGCATATTAAATTATTAGACATTAATTTTAACAATAATTGTGTATGTTTAATTGATTACATTTCTAAAAGTAATTATTTAATTACTTTTACTGTTACAATCAATTAAAATTTAACTTTACATAAAGGTCATCTATAGTCTTTACCTTTAATCATTATCAGTGTTGTATTTTTATTACAAAACTTCTACGTCTCATTTAAGTTTTTTTTTTTTTCGACTGCAATCGCGACTTTATAACGATGATTATTTTTACATGACAAGGGTAGGTACCTATTTCTAAATCCTATGAATACTTATACCTATAGATAGACTATAGTTTTATCGTAATCACAGTTAATGGCCAACGCATAAGTCTAGGACTTGTTTTAAAAACCAACCAACATCTAGTGTTCATGTTGTTAGGAGCAGGCAACTCGTCGCAAGCGTCGTGTTCAATCGCAATTGGGCGGCGTTTTAAATCATTAGTGAGAAAACTTCCGGACCGGACCTCCTATGAAACTATTTACTTAAACCCGATCATCAATGACATATATACGTAAATAAACAACATTATATTAATTCGTAAGTTACAACTTGAACAGGTAATTACGTAATTATCATTATGTCAGGTTTTCTCTGAAAATATGACTGTTGGATCACATAATAATCTTCTAGCGCGTACATACTTATTGTTTCCTAGGTATAACCTCAAACATTATTAATAGGTAAGTACCTAACAATCTTCTAACAATCTTCTTAATTCTACAGGAAAAATCAAGTTGTCGTCTATACATCTGAGTAGGTGGTACAGTTCGACTTTATCTAAATTGAAAATCTTTGGTTTACTTAATATCAATTTTATAACACGTCAGTCATAAGATCACTATAAGATATAAATTATTAGACTATCATAGAAATATGATCGGAGATCTAAGTACCTATCATTTTATATATTAAAAACTTACGATGGTGTAATATTCGTATTGTCGATGACCATAGATATGGGATTCTATTAGACAGCAAGCGTACAAATATGATCATATTATAACCGAATAATCTCAAAAGTGGCGTCTACAAAATGCAAAATTTCTGAATGAATGACAAAGAAATTGTTAAGAACCTCTACCGGTGAAAACTTCATCCCGAATACAAAAATCGCGTTAATCGATTGTCTGTTCTTTGGTTTTATGTTTTGTTAATATTTTCTGTTACTTTTTTTTTTGCTTTTGTTATAATTGCATGTTTATTATTGAAGCACAAGCAAATCGTTATCAATAAATAAACATTATATGCCGTTAAAATATGATATTAAGTGTAATATATAAAATTATACAGTTTTATAAACATCGAGTCTCAAAGCCTTACATTGTACACGACATTCATACTTATCACAATTAGTTCGTGGTCTTTTTGCAATGCGTGCGTACTCATCTTGCAATGTTAAAATCTGCTGACTATGACAATATGATGAAAAACACATTTCAAAAACTCCCGTTCTACCAATCAAATTTGGACATTCATGCTAGAAAATACAGTAACACCCTCCATCATTATAAATATCCCTCCATCAATAAGATCCAACCAGATCGCAGGAACTTTTAACCATTCAAAATAAGAAAGAGAATAGCAGAGTGGATTGGTTCACGTACCTACTTACGAGGAACTGGACTTACCACGTAAGGTGAAATCACAATTAAGTATTTAACACTTTGTACTCACACAATGACATTTACTAACACACTCACGGCCACAAGTTCCCATACACACAAAACGTCCATTTTTATTTATTTATTTTATTTCTATTAAAACCATTAAATTAAATATTAGTAATCCCATTTGTTCTTAGTTTTTAAATACCTTTTTTACATTTAACATGTTAAAATAAGTCGCGTTTATAATTATATTCTGGAAATCAAAGTGTAAAAGATTGTAGATCTCGTACAATACAGGAATCTTTTAAATTCTAGCTACGAATATTGTAACACATTTTCCGCTGTGTTTATGTTGTTAAAATGATTGTCTGCATACTTTGGAAGATGTTGTCTTTGTCCGGTTAACAGAAAGAAAACGTAGAAATCATCGCTGCACCGACTCAACTCCACTACTACACTTTGTAAATGGGATTCCACACTGACAAGCAATACTAACTCACTGGAGTTGTGAGGAGCGGACAAGCATTTTAAATAGCATCATAAATGTGGAGACTTTTTCATACATGAACATAGACAGTTATGAAATCATATAAGTATAAATAATTAAAATATGATAATTTAATTTTGAGGCCGTAGTCCAGAAACGATATTACCATTAACTTATTTGCAAAATATCATGTAATGTACCTATATTAGCCGTCACATCTTTGGCTGAAGTCAATTAAGCTACTAATTCTTATTTTACCTTTGACTTGTATTCGTGTCCCGATCTTTATTAATACGTTTGTTTTTAGGGTTCCGTACCCAAAGGGTAAAAACGGGACCCTATTACCGAGACTCCACTGTCCGTCTGTCTGTCACCAGGCTGTATCTCATGAACCGTGAAAGCTAGACACTTGAAACTTTCACAAATGAAGTGTTGCCGCTATAACAACAAATACTTAAACAGAATTTGTGCGGAACCCTCATTTGTGCGGTGAGCGAGTCCGACTCGCCCTTGTCCGGTTTTTTTTTTGTAGTAATGCGTAGAACAGATTAATCGCATGTGGTACATTTAGTCGAGGGTTTTCACACCTAAAGCTCGAATGACCATTTTGATCACAATAGGCATGACGAATATTTTCTTTTATTTTATGTTACACAAATTACCTCTCAAAAAAAGAAACATTGGCAAAATAATTACTTCGCTAGCATGAAAACTGCCCGAGACATCACAGTGTGAAATGCACACAACCGGACTCACCCAAAAACGCTCCATACCAATGGCCTCCCAGTTATGACGTCACGAATAAGTAGTTTGTATGCAACGCGTAGGAAATTTGTTTGGCAGCCATATTAAATATTGTGTTCATCAAAACTGTTTCTTAGACAAACTTGCTATACATTTTACGGACCAATTAAAGGCATTATTTATTTTAATAAATTTTACACTCCCTAAATGGACCCGTCCACCCAACATTGAAGGGTCAAAACAAATAATACGCAATATAAAACCAAGAGGCATACAAGCCACTCTTAAAGTTTAATATGTTAACGATTTTTATTAGCACCTCGTTGAAGTATTCATTAGTCGTCATCCCTATTATAGCACGTTTTTTTTGAACTATAGACTACTACTATAACTATAGAACTTACATCTATTTAATACATTTATTTTCGCATAATAATAGTGTTCTAAAGTTCCTTCATACTTAACTATTTCAGCGAGCATTTCAGTCAACAGTTTAGCATAGTCTTGTCGGAACGGGAAAGATTCTACCAGCTTATTCTTCCACTCGACCATCTCGAACCAGTAAACATCATCGTAGGTAAACTTTGATACCAAAACCTTGCTACACCAGTCATCCGACTCTTCTCGTCCTGCCGTACTGAACCGCTCTTGACCTCAAGCTCTCGTTGCCATTTTGTCTCAGCATATTAAGGTACCGGCTTCCAACACTTTCTCAGGCATCCTCATCCGTCAATGTCTGTGATGATGGGCGAACGACATCACAATGATCTCGTTGATGTACAAAGGGACCTCACTCTAGGCCTTCGGTTCTTAGACACTCTCTCTCTTCGATACTCTGAGTTAAGACTAATAGGTATAATTTATTAGTAACCTCAGTATCATGCACCCGTGACATCCGTGGTTCTTCTCAGTCGGGACTATCATAATATTCATAATCAATATCAACCTCAGTATCACACACCTGTGACACCCCTGGTTTCTCTGAGTACTGACTTATTCTCGCCTGACCCTCACACCTGAGGGCCACATGGCCAAGTCATACGGCTAGACTCACGCCACCGCGCCGTCTCGGTTTTAGCACCTCTCGACCCTAACCCTCAAACCTGGGCAACCTGGGTCCGGGCTTAAACGACTCTCTCAACTCATGGCGGTGGTAGCTGAAACTGACAGAATACAGCTTAGAACCCATTAAACATAAGGTCACCTTAAATTCACAATTATTTTCAAAACATTTAAAATAATAACCGCCTATATAATTTTGATATGATTAGCGGTTCTATCAAAACAAGTGAAATGGTGTCAAACTCAGAAGCAGTGAAATGAATTACGGTGATCCTGCCATATCCTGCACAAATTTGCGTCTTTTTAAATCACCAATACGTTGTAGGTACTGAACTATTTAAATTGGTTAAAGTTACATTAAAAGAATTTGTGTTAGTTATCTCGATCCTTGAACAAGACCTCCGCCTTGTTGAAATTTTGAAAAATACATAATAATAATATACTTTATATTAATAAACCATACATACAGGCTTAGAATTATTCTAAGCATAAAGGTATAATGACTTAGTAAACATCTAAACATTAATTATCTTCGTAAACGTTCTAAATTTTACACTTGAAACAACAGTTCTCACATACAAATGTTCGTATGAATATTTCGCAGGTCAGCCCCTTCTTAATTTTCACGATAAAAGTATGAACATGAGATTTTTAAACTCTTAGCACAGAATACATAATCTCTTAGTCCAATCGCCATACGATTTATATCAAAAATAAACATTGCTCTAATTAGATTACTAAGCGCACTTATTTGTCGTAAATAAGTCGGCAGTGTCATACGTTCAGTATTTCGCCATGTTTTATAGTGTTTTATCAAAGAAACTTGACATTTGCAAAGTATTCCCACTGGAATGGACCGAATATATCATTGGTCCAATATAAAGGTTTTATTTTTACGTTTACTTGTTCTCTTAGTATCTGTCGATACTTCACTTATCATATGATTAATTTCAAAATTCAACAACAGAAAAAGAGAGAAAAGAAAATATTAATCCAAGAACATTTATAATTATTTCTTTATGTTAATAGATTTCCCAATAGAAATTAAATTGGAAATTAGGTAATATAAAGAATTATATAATATATATTTATTTTTTTAATTTATTTCCTCGAAAATAAAAAAGATCATAAAGCAAGACACAGCAATAAACATTTTGTAGGTAACGAATAGTACCTACCTACCTATTACCGTGAATTTCATTTTAATTTCTGAATAAGTATTACAAAGTATAATATTTCTCTCACACTTATTCTGACATTTTCTTAAAAGTTATTTAGAATCTCTATATAGTAAAAAAAAGTGATAAATCGTTACTTACGTCGTAGGCGTAGGCAGATTGAAAAGTATAAAACCTTTCGTTGATCCCGCTACTGAAATTGTAGGGATAACTTCAAAATGCAAGGAATGCTGAATAATAGAGCAATTATTGAACTTTTAGCTGTTTATTACAAAATTACGCAAATAACATGTTTGTTTTACATTTTCCTTTTCGTACGACCCGCTAATTAATGGCGGGATGTCAATTCCCTATTTTGAATAGGTATCGATCTTCTTTTGTTTAAGAAAAATAAACTGATCGTATGAAATGCAAAGGAGGTTAAATAATCTCTTTGCATTGAGATTTGTTGCAAAGAGGTTTCATATCTGTTTGCAACGAGGTTTGTACATTTTATAAAAGTGACTCGATACAAAACTAATTAAACGTACATACAATCATACTAAAATAATGAATATTATTCATTAACACTTAAGTAAATTATAATTAATACGAAATTAGGCTTAGTTAATATAATATAGGCTAACACTACCTAGTTGTTTAGTTAAATAATTAGTCGATTAAGTAAATGTCTATAACATTTGAATTTGCCCTAAACTGCCGAGTCAACCGCAGACACTGTAGTTTCGATTAGCATCATGCTGGACTGTGTAGTTGCCTGTAGCTATAGCCACACAGTCAGTTGCAAGAACGATCTTTAAAGTTAATGCGTCATTAAAGGTATCACCGTCCTTTACTTCTTTTAAAAGAAGAAAAAGATGGCGATACATTTAACGAAGCATTAACTTTAAAGATCGTTCTTGCAACTGACTGTTTCTGTAGCCCTCAAAATAGTAACCGACAAAAATCGTCACTCAACGCATTTTCTTTTAGTTGTCTGTGTGACCAATATAATGACATAACTGTATCTATAGGTTCCCATTTCAAATTTTAAATTAGCGTTCTTCCAAAGGCAAAATCTGAAGAATGACAAGCATTATTTATATTGATGTGTTATGTACCTACTTACACAGTACCTACATATATAAGTTTTTCAAATTATATATGTACTGTGCTACTTATCTACCTACGAACTTTTAATTTAGTTTTAGGAAGCAAAATTATTAAATTAGTGAAGACAATCTGTTCAAACGGAATTTCAGCTTGTCAGAGGCATTTTGCCACGAAAGTTTCAGATGTAACGAATGAGAAATCGCCTCAAATATTTAATTTTTCATTTAAGGAGTGCACTATAGAGGAGAAAATAAAAAAAATGTTTCTAATTACTTAGGTTTGGGAAAAAAAAAAACATATCAGCATATTATTAATCCACTTGGCAACGCCCAATCTTGTACTTGATGCAATAAATGATAAATTCACACTTATTCATATCTGAAGTAAACTAGGAAGGTATCTCAAACAAAATAGAAGTATATATACTTATTACTTTCACCAAAATATTTATACACTTCGGCATGCTCTTCTGAATCCAACTGTTTTATTTCAAAAGGATAATCTCCTGAATTTTCACTCATTTCTATACAATTAAAAAAGCGAATAATGTGAACAGTGTTTTCTATTTTGATAACCGTAAGTCAATGATATTTTATATCAACATGTAACTGAGCCAACCAATTATACGATACGTATTATATCTAAAATGTAATCTTTATTTGTTTCAAGTTATCAACATCTTTTATCTTTTTATCTTTTTTTTTATTGAGATCGCTTACGTAAAGACTTGACGAGCCATCAAAAGTAGGACGATGATAAAAGTCACTGCAAATTATTTGTTATCGTTGAAGGCTGCCACACCGCCCGCCCACCAACCTTGGCAACATAGAAATGGTGAAGTCTCCATTATTGGTTTGATTCGTCCGTGGTCAAGCAAGTAGCTTGCACATCAGTTTTCATGATCTTCCATCTCTGAAGTCCTGGGTTCGACATCCGGCTGGGCCTATAAAAAACCGGCCAAGTGCATGCGAGTCGGACTCGCGCACGAAGGGTACCGTACCAAAAAACGGCAAACAAATCATTGTCGTAGCAAACGTAGCAGTGTTCACCTACATCGATCGTAGGCCGTAGCAACATGAATTTAGTCGTTTGCATCCTCCCTACTGTTATTTCGTGCTCGAGCTTTGCTAAAATGACATAGGTAGGTACCTAGGTACGGCTAAGTATGTACCGGATACCTTATTTGAAAGTTTGGCTGTATTTTTTTAAATAAATAAAAAAACATTTTAATATATGCATGTAAGTATTTATTTATTTCAATTGGCTGTGTAATCACATTAAGATTAAGACACAGTAGGGAAACGAAGGTCAGTGTCGCGTAGGTTGTCTGCGATCCAGCGCTCTGCCTGTTGCGCCATTTCGTCGTCGAACATGTCGCGCCACCCGCCCGCCTTGCCTGTTCACAGGAAGTCAACTGATGACTAAGTAATTCAAAGTGGAAATCGTTCGATAAATCAAACTACACATTTGCAGCTAGCTAGACCTCGGCCATAGATCCGATTTTACCATTGCAAATAAACGCGATAGAATCACTAAGTATTGTATTATGTAAGTATAAACGGCTTAAGAGCTGTTGTGTATACAACTTGTAACAAAAATCCTCTAATGCCGAATATGGTAGACAACTTGCCATCAAACTGAACAACTTTTACTATGGCAACCAAATCTGAAATCGCGAAAAAATATCAACTGTTCACGTCTAGCCACTAGACCATAGAGGCAGTTAAAAACTAAGTACTGTAAATTAACCCCCTTACTAATAAAGATTGTATAGATGTATAGTTACACAGTGTTTTGTCACTTTCTTGTAAATGTCAAACTCAATTAGTTTGATAGTGAGTAACCATTGTATAAAACTATACATCTGCTATACAATCTTTATTAGTAAGGGGTAAATTACGGTAAAAGTGTAAGGTATAGGTAAGTTAGGTATAGGTATCTAATTAGGTTTTTGTTTATTCAGAGTCAAAAAAAATTATATTGATTTATCTAACCTATACTTACCTACTTACCTCCACTCCAGTAAACGCATTCGACTCACAAAAGAAAACTAGGTAGGTAATTGTATACAAGAAAAGAGAAAAGTTATTACCTTTTCTAATGAAGGAAGTTTTCGGATCAACATTGTTAAGATTCTGAATGAACTCCAAGTTAACGGCTTTATTTTTCTTGAAGTTATCGAAGGAGAGGTGTTCGCAGACACGACTGACTTGCTCCTCTGTCACTGTTTTCCCGAGGAATTTCGCTACTCGCTTTACTACTGACGGCAGGTCCTTTGTTGCAAAAAAAGTTTAATTACTGTTCTTCATATTGCACGCTGAAATAATCATTTGGTTCCAGGGGGATAGTTCCACTCATGATAACAAGCAACTTTTACTATGGAGCCAACTCTGATATCGCAATACGCAATACCTAGCTAGGTTAGGTAGGTACTCGACTTTAAGTATGGAACAGCAGATTTTTTTTCGTGACATCAGAGTTGGCCCCATAGTAAAAGTTGCTTGTGATCATGAATGGAACCACCCCACTGCGGAACCAAATGATAAAAATTTCATCCTGTATGAATTTGAATACAATATCCAGCTATTTTGAAGTTGCTCACCTTAATCGCATCTTCGTAAAACAAGAACAGTAGGTTAGGGTGGTCTCTCTTCTCCCACGCTTCTTTTAGATGTTCAAAATAAGGAGTGTAGACAACTGCAACAATAATAACAATATTACGAAAATACGAAAAGAAAGGAACTACCTAGGTACCTCTTGTAGACTGGTGTGAATAAGACCGGGAGACTTGTGTTTAACTCTTTTATTATCTTCTCACATAACTAATATAACTAACAGACATTTATAAGCAACTGCTTAACTAAGCTTGACTATCACCTGACGGTACCACGGATCACAATAGACTGAGTCAAACCTATAGCTGTCGCGCATGTGCAAGGATTGACATAATAGTACTGACTTTAATATTGGAACGTACCATAGACCTTCCATCGTGAAGGTCCGATACTTCCCTCAACACACCCCCTCAATCCGCTGCACATGCTGACCATCCTGACCTAAAACCAGTTTTCTAACTTCCCGTACAGCACTACTTAATTTCGAATTATCTGCCTAATCATTCTTATACAATCTTAAATCCTACCAACAGTTACATTAACTAACACAGACGACAGAATTTCTACATAGACAATCCAATTACACAATCCAAACCAGACCTAACTAACTCAACCAAAGAATTATCAAAATACAATACATAATACAATACATTCGGATATCAAAAACATTCTATTGCTTTTAAATGATGATTCATTTACTTTCTAATCCTTTCTAATCCCACACCCCCTTAAATGAATCATTATTTAGAACACCCCCTTAAATTATTTAAAGCACCCCCTTAATTCTTTAATCTATTCTAACTTCCACTAAACTTCTTCATAAATACATAAATATCTCTCTCTTCTATTTCTTATCAAAACTTCCTTCCAACTCAACTCCTCCAATATTATAAACTCCTTCTCTATCTCTTCTATATAAATTCTCCTTCTCAACATCTTCTATATAAATTCTCCTTCTCGACATCTTCTTTATAAAAACTTCTCCTTCTCAAACTGCTTCATCCTTAAATTCTCCTACTCGACATCTTCATCAATACAAAACCTTCTCCTACTCGATATCATCTTCTTCATAAAACTTCTTCTCCACACATCATCTTCATTATAAAACTTTACTCCCACTCGACATCATCAACATTATAAAACTTCTATTTTTCTCCCACTCGAATCATCATCATCATTAAAAACTTCTTCTATTTCTCTCCCACTCGATTCATCATCATTAAAAACTTCTTCTATTTCTCTCCCATAAAGACACCTCCTTCTTCTTCATCATCATCCTGCTCGATCTCTTCATCATAAAATACTCGCAAAAAATACATCTTCAAAATAAACTTGTTCCAAAAAAAATTCTTCACATAAAAATTCCTTTCAAAAAATTTCCTTTCTTCATTTTTTTCCATCGTCATTTGTTTCACCGTGATTTGTTCCACCGTCATTTGTTTTTCTAAAGCTTCTATCTCTACTTCTATTATTTTCCACCGCTCGACTTCCCTCAGTTTCCATTACTATTGCCATTTTCTGCTTCACTCTCTACTGCTCGACTTGACTTTCTTCAATTCCTTCACTATCGAAAAATTCTTCACTTTCTATAATTTTGAGGGTTTTTTCATTTATTTATGTTTTCCATGGCCAAAAGTGTAATTCAGAAAATTTCATATAAATTCAGGTTGAAATTCAGATTCAAATAAATTTTCTTCAATGTTCTTTTGTTTTCCGGCCATACATGTCAACAACAAAATTTTATTTTATTTGTCAAAATATTTTTTCTGATTTTTATCTCTTCAATGATTTAAAACACTATTATTTCTAAACTTTTCATTTTATTTGTTGTCACTTCTTATCTGTTTTTTCAACACTTTTTCTAAATTTCTTTACACTTTCGATGTACTTTATTTCCCTTGGTTACACTATTTTGTAAACACACGCGTTGCTAGGCATTATAATCAGTTACGTTATTTCTGAAAACAAAGCTGAAAAGTAAAGTTTTCTTCTTTCTTCACTCCCGGTCTTTACAGTCTTTTTTTTTTAGTGGCCCATGACCTGTAGACTGGTGTGAATAAGACCGGGAGACTTGTGTTTAACTCTTTTATTATCTTCTCACATAACTAATATAACTAACAGACATTTATAAGCAACTGCTTAACTAAGCTTGACTATCACCTGACGGTACCACGGATCACAATAGACTGAGTCAAACCTATAGCTGTCGCGCATGTGCAAGGATTGACATAATAGTACTGACTTTAATATTGGAACGTACCATAGACCTTCCATCGTGAAGGTCCGATACTTCCCTCAACACCTCTACCTATCAACTTGACTTTTCATCGTATTTATACGTCTGTCTACGTATTTATACAAAGGTAGGTACTATAGTCATTGCACCGAAAAAGCCTGTCGTTTGCTTAAAAAAGCCTTTAAAAACATCTTTTTTACACTTCGTCTAAGTAGTAAGTACATAGTAAACTGCACAATTAGGTATAACAAGTACATGTCAATATCATATCAATCACATGTCAATACATATCAGTTATCGTGGGGTATCAAAGATGGTTGATTGCGTATAGATGGTGTCATATGTAATTGTTGTTACAGATAAAGACAACGGCGGCGTGCATTTTATGTAGCCGTAATACTACAGCAAATAGGTACCTATCGTCAAATTATTCAGCCTGTCGTCGATTCTGTAACAAACTCGCATCTCACTTTGAACCTAACTGCACTTCGCGAAAATTTTAAATCGTAAATGAGATATGGTGTCGATTCGGTTTAGCAACGACTTAACTAAATTGACAGGACCAAACTAAATTTAGTTTTTCATCCTTTTCTTTCTGTATCGAAAAGACAAGAACAGAATGCTCAAATTAAGTTTAGTCCTGTCAATTTAGTTAAGTCGTGCTAACTGAATCGACACCATAGGTAATTTTTTTAATCACAAAAGGTTTTAGATAGCTACGGTAGCTAGGTACCTAAAACTTTTTGCAATCGGTAAAATAGCTTATATTCAGATAATTTCTATAATAATAAATTCACGCGAAGTGAAGTGAGGTTCGAAGTGAGATGCGAGTTTGGTTACAGAATCGACAGGCAGCTCCCCTCGCATGACCACTAAAACGCGATATGATACATAGCGATTTATCACGTTTAAGTAACTGTCATAATACAATGGATTTTGACAGAATTGAGTACCGATATTTGTGTCGTCTGGAATAGGCTTAAAACTCTAAGGTCTTTATTACAAATTACTAACCCATATCTTTGATGAAATAATTCCAGAACTGTTTGAAATCGCCATTGAACCCTACTTTGAAGAATTTGAATTGGTAGAAGTAGGAGACGGCGACGTCCCTTGGGTCGCGCGCCACGTACACGGCGCGGCAGGTGTCCAGCAGCGCCGGCGGCAGCAACGACAGCGGCATGTGCGACTTCAGGAACCGCGGCGACGGATGCGACGACACGTCATATTTCAATGACTCGATATATGTCGCCATTAGAGGATCGTTCATCATTGCAGGGGTTAATGGAGCTTGATTATTCTGGTCTTCTGTGAATAACGCTACTCTGTGGATATTCAAAATATACAAGCTTACTAATCTGCGCGCGATGAGAATGGGATGGAACCTTGTCAATTTAATTGAACATAATGGCCTTCCATATAATACAATGATCTCCTATCGCAAAAAATAATCGATCGCATATTGATAATACATACAACATATTTTTTTGTATATACGAAAGCCTAAAAACATACTTACTTATTTTCATTTTCAGAATCAGTGTAAAAAATATATAATGATACCTTAAAAACTCACGAAGTTACAAGCTTTTAGTGTTGTCCCGTTAGTAGGATGTGCGTTAATTATGGTTTTGTAAATATTATAGTCAAAATATAACAATGACATAAAAAATAATGCAATCGATTACTGATTCACCATTTCTATTAATAAGCGATCGAATATGTTTTCTGATCGGAGGCCATATCTCCCAGAAGTTTCCTACTTCGCAACCCAGACGACGATATTAATTTGATAACACCAAGCTAATGGCTATCTTGCCAATGTGATTGCCCTATTTAATAAACGTGACAATTTTGTCAGTTTTCGACAAATAAGTCAATTTTCTTGACAGGTGCCGTTTAATAAAGATGACAATAATTTTATGTCCGAATGCGACAGGTAATCAGTGACAAAATTGTAGCTCTAAAAATACGTTTAAAGTCTAAAATTGTCAATTACAATAGTCAAGTTGTTGTAGCCAACCGACTGAATTTTCTTTGTTTTTATAGGTTTTGTAGGACTTTATTGAGACTATTTACTTACTCTACATAAGGAAATCTGGCCACTAGCTGTTTTTCCGCTCCAGCGTAGTCGAAATTATTTGCCACCAGCCACACCATCTCTTGTGTCCATGTCGTGCCTGTGTCAGGGTTTCAGAGTTCTTTGGTTTGGTCTTGGAATTTTAACTAAATGTTTCATTCATTCTCATTCAATAATGGTTGCCAGCAAGCAAGCTTAGAACTTAGGTTTTGGTATAGATAGATAGAGATAAATTGTTACTGTTGTAACTACTACCACAGAATAGATAATAGTACTAGCGTACAGAAGTTGCACTCCGCAAAATCGTTTAAATAAATTGCGACTCTTGCACCGACACAATAAAGTCTAATTCAGGTCGCACAGCGCTCCCTTCGCTCCAAAACATTCACTTAGTAGTTGCCTCTCTTTCTATCGCGTAGGTCTTATCTTTTCTGATGTATGAAATTTGTCCTCTCAGAGGACGCCGAGCGCTTCAGACTCGCGCGCGGAGTGACAGGAGCCCTGCTACTACCTACTACTGTAAGTATATTATTTGTAAGTGTTAAAAAAAGTTCTTCCTTGATACTTAAGTAGTAGAAGTATTGTTAACGTTATAATTTTGTTATTATCGGTACCTAAAATGTACTTACCTGATTTCATAAAAGTTATTACCCAAGTGTCGTCAGGTCTGATCGCCATATTGTAGGTTTTAGGGCCTAGCTGCCTGATTCCCATTGGAAACAGGAAGCCTTTTGGGCCAACACGTAGGTTACCTGACGTACCTTCACCTGAAAATTTGGGTCAAACAGTAAGACTGAAAACATAATACACTGTTTCATTTGAATTTCAGATTTAGAGGATATTGACGAAAGTGCTGGTATGACAGACAGACAAGTGATATAGGACCTACCTAAGTATTGTCCAATAAATTAACCGCAGGAAAAAAATGAGAATTATTTTAAAAACCTTATAAAAAGCCAGAGAACTGAAATCTATGGAGTGTAATTGCAAACGAATATTGTTCAAAATATGGCACCACGGGGCCGAAAAAGTACAACCCGCTCAGCTTTAGTCGGGCCAGCCTCGGTGACTGACGTTTACGTTCGTTACAATAATTGCAGTTTGTATTGTAAGGAAAAGGGAGAAAGAGAAAGTTTATTAGAAATTACGTCCTGTAGTAGGGTACTTATATTTTTTAATCCTGTAGTACCTGTGTAGTCAAATGGTGTAAAAGACGTAAAGAAGGTATCATATAAATTTTTCGTTTAAGTATAGAAAATATCTATTAGTAGGTATAATGGTCGCTAATAAGCAACAAGTGCTCAGACGCTTTGTGCTGCAAAATTAAATGCCAGCATTTTTAGCTCCATCCACTTAGTTGTGCTTTTCGTGTGGTGACATTTTTTGAGCACAATGCTTGTTCCATTGATTTTAGTTCGCTGTAAAAAGCTCTAAAAAAGCAAGAAATAATGTTCAAATCAATTCATTAAAAAAGTATATTGAAAGCGGGTGTGCCTTCGAGCATCTCGGCGCGTCTTACTCGTGCGGCTAAAGGTAATTTTTGACTTCTATAAATAGTTATTTTTTAGCATTATCTGTATATTTTTTTCCTGTGGCCTTTTTCGGGCTTCATCTTCTAACATGACTCTCTCTTTCAGTCCGGCTTTCCGGCGCTGTTTATTCTCCTCTACAGGTCGCATTTCTCAACCGATTCTCGTGAAATTTTGTGAGTAGGTTCGAAAATTATATCTATAGATTTTTTTGTCGAGCCAGTTTTCAGAAATATTGGATATATTTCGAAAAACTGGTCCAAAAAAATTAACAAATCACACATTTCAAAAAAAATTCAAAATTAGAAGCGCCGCTATCTAGCTGCGAACATACTTAATACTTATTATACTACAGCACAAACCCTATGTTGAAAACCTCGTGGCGAGAGGGCTTTTTTACAACTTACATTTTGAGTTACTTTTCAACGCGTGGTCTACAGCTCACGGAGCCATCGGGAACGGGAAGCTAATATTAAATCTTTTGAAAAATTTGTGGTCAAACAAATACCTAAATAAACAAGAAAGCGACCTAATAAAAGTGGAGTTATTAAAATCATGGTAATAAAATAACAACCAAAATAAACAACGAATTAACGTTACATACAATAATTGACAATGAAAAGTAACGAAAGAAAACATGGCGCATATGACCATTATAATGTATTCTGTGATAGATATGACGTGACTTCGTCTTCTATACATATAAAACTGTAGATTAATTGATTGATTGTTGGGATACGCGTAGAGCCGTAGACCCCTACGTCCCCTACCGGCTGAAAGGTAGAGACACAATTTTTAGAGGATATACAGGGTTATTTGTAAAACATCAACAACCTCGCAGGAGTAGATTACCAACATCATAACAAACAACATTTGTTCTACGACTTTTATCATAAATCAATGCATTCACCAATAATGAATTTTATTTTTTTTATTGTACTGTTCGACACTTTTTACGTCTATGGATGGCGGCGGGGCGGGCGACCAGCTTGCGGCCCGCCCCACCGGGCCGCAAGCTGCGGGTCTACCGGCTAAAAATAATGAAGTTAATGTTAACTGTAATTTGACAGATGGATATGATACATTGCTTCTTTTCTTTGGTAAGTTTTTATTTGTGCCAAAACGAAGTAGCAATGTATCACATACATCTGTCAAATTACAGTTAACATAAACTTCATTGTTTTTAGCCGGTAGACCGGCTGGTCGCGCGCATCAGGCGCTCCGCGCGCCGCGCGTAGAGTTATAAATATACGAACGGTAAATTAAAATTATATTTTTTTTGTATGAAAGTAAAATCTAACGAATTATCAAAAGTCGTAGAACAAATATTGTTGTTTATGATGTTGGTAATAATCTACTCCTGCGAGGTTGTTGGTGTTTTACAAATAATTCTGTATACCCATGGTGTAGGTGAGCACTAAGAAAGGATTTTGAAAAATTCCCGTATTACGGGGTGCTACGGGGTGTTCGAGTTTGTATGGGAATTTATATAGAAAATTAAAAAAAAAGTGTGATAGAGCCCTATTGGCTGAAGGTAGACCATTTTTGGAGGGTAGATACCTTTCATGGTGTAGGTATGAGCACTAAGAAAGGGTTTTGGAAAATTATCGGTATATACAGGGGCGTTCCGTTTGTTATTTAAACGACAGAAGGTAGACACCATTTTTGGAGGGTAGATACCTAGTGTTCGGCGTGGGCGGTGCAGCGCCAGGAGTTGGTTGCTGCGGTTGGGCCGGACCTCTCGCTTCCCAATATCACTGTTGCGATGCTGCGAAGCGAGAGGGGATGGCATGCTGTGGTCTCCTTCTGCGAGGACGTTATCTCGCAGAAGGAGGCCGCGGAGGGGGTTCGCGAGGCGGATGTCGCAGCAAGCCAACTCCGACGTGCGCGGCCGGGGAGAAGGAGGCGCTAGCTAACGTGCGCGTCTCGTTCTCCCCTAGTCGCAAGGGGGGGCGCAGTAAGGCCCTCTGCCCCCCATAGGGTGGAGCCCTAACGGGCCGCTCGCCCCGGGTTAAGTGGAGCGTGCCAACGCGTACCCACAGATCCGGGAAAGGAGAGGCGCAGGTCTTCGAGAGGAGTTTAGTTGGTAGTGGCCTTCTCCCATTCGCCCCATCTGCCCTGCCCACACAAGTGGGTAGCCTTATGGGGGGATGGGGAGGAGGCTCTCTCCCTCTTCCCGGCCCCCTCACGATCTTACGAGATCGTTAGGGGACAGGGCAGGGGTGAGAACCGCCCGGCCCTGACACGAAGCCTATTAGGCTTGGTGGGAGGGTCGGGTGCGGCGAGGGACATGTTCGGGTTTCCCCGAGTATGACCGAGTCCAACATGCCGTTTGGTATGCGTAACAAAGACTGCATTCTCCTCTTGATACAAAAAAAAAGGTAGATACCTTTTTCATGGTGTACTATTATATATTCTGTGGTGTAGGTGAGCACTAAGAAAAGGTTTTGGACAGGGAAAAAGGTAGGGAAGGGAAGTGGAAAGGGACAGGGAAAGGGAAACTAATATATCTGGACCCAATTCTGAACAGGGACGGGAACGGGAACGGGAACGGGAACGGGAACGCTTTTTATCGGTATTTTAAGGATACTAGATTCTCTTAAATGTCCACGCGAACGAAGTCGCGGGCAAAAGCTAGTTTTACATAAGGCAGTAGATTTTAAGCATTCAAATTCAAGGTATCAACGAAATGACAACACAGTTATCAGAATTTATTGTTTGAAAGAGAGTCAAAAAGTTGCCGAATAAATATTTTATAAATAACAAAATAAATAGGTATAAGTACTAACTTATTTCAAAATGTTTCAGTAGTTCAGCAGTTTCCTCCGAGTCCAAGCCTTTCATTTCAAAAGGATAGTTTTGTGTTTCCCCACTCATGTTGTTTTATAAGAATTTATGATGATCAAATAAAGAAATATTATTGTCTTGTGCACGAGTTGCATAACTGTGTGTCAGTGATAAGGAAATCTATTATTTTGCCATTCACCTACTTAAACACTTAATTAGCTTTAAAATATACGTTTATGATACGTAGGTACTTCATTTTTCATTTTATGGTACCTCGGTACTTACTTCATTTTTATTAACTAATGACCTGTCCTGGTTTTGCCTAGATTAATGTATGTAAAGTGTATGTATTTTACCTATGTATTTTTTTTTACATTCAATCACTGAGGCACAGTATAACCAAATTATTTGGTTAACTGTGAAACTTAAATACTTTGTCATAGCTCAACTTTTTTGACAGATGTCTCATAGTCTAAAACATTAATAAAAATGTACTGACAATGTACTAAAGTGTTAAACGACTTTCGTTGCTGACCGTACCTACCTATATACTTTTTCGATTATTTCACCAACTAATCTATACCAACCAACACTAAGCTAGCTTAGTTACATGCAAACAACTTACAAACTTTTGTAAAATTGCCTACAAACAAACATAACGATATTACCTTCTTCATTAGGTATAGTCACAGCGCTGCTCTATAAATTATCATTTTTTTATCTTCACGACATCCCTATCTTTATAGCAAATACAGCAAAATAGGTTTTAAACCATTAAAAGTGTTTTAGAATAAACTAACTAGTTTTAGAATAAATTTGTTGTTAGCTTCCCTATAGAGATTTGTAAAAATCGGGGATTGCGAAGGGTCGGATCGTAAAGAGTGGACTTAATTAATGTAACTGTAGGTAGTAGGTATTTGTTCTCCAATTTAAATAAAACTTCCCTTCAATTTATGAATTTTAAATTGTATAAATACTTACATTTTCGAATGATATTTTAATGTGAGTCCCTATAATAAAATTAAAGTTAAAAAGTAAATAACACTCGTGTACCAGAGGGAGATATAAGTGAAAGTGAAAGTGAAATAAGCTTTATTCAAATAAACTTAATTATTAAGTACTTTTGAATCGTCTATATTTTCCTACCACCCGTTCCAGACTTTTTTAGCTGACAAGAAGGCTGGCAAGAAACTTATCAGCTGTAACAGCCATAAGTAACGATATTTACAAACTTAAATATATCGAATATATATATATATATTGAATATATATATAGTTAAGTACCAATACAATGTGTAACAAAAAGGAGATATCAATCAACCCGAAAGGAGGTCAATGTACTCGTGAATCTGAATAACTTCCAACAGAAAAAAAAACAAATCGAAAAAAAAAAATTGGACTCTCCATAGAAAATGTGAATTTGCCGCCAACATTTTGTATGAAGAGTTCAATTTTTTTTATTTGTTTTCTTTCTTTTGGAAGTTTCACGAGTACATACCCCTACCTCCTTTACCTAGTACCTTCTTTCGGGTTGATACCCCCTTTTTGTTTTACACGTTGTATACAGGGTTATTTGTAAAACACCAACAACCTCACAGGAGTAGATACCAACATCATAAACAACAAAGTTTGTTCTACGACTTTTATCATAACTCAATACATTCACCAAAAATGAATTTTCAAGTTTTTATTGTACTGTTCGACACTTTTACGTCTATGGATGGCGGCCGGCGGGGCGGGCGGGCCGCGCACACGGCGGCGCTCAGTGTGCCGCGCGTACAGTTATGAACATACGAACGATAAATTAAAATGGTTTTTTTGAATGAAAGTAAAATCTAACGAATTATCAAAAGTCATAGAACAAATATTGTTGTTTATGATGTTGGTAATCTACTCCTGCGAGGTTGTTGGTGTTTTACTAGTCGTTTTTCACATTATATACATATACAGGGTGTTTGGTAATAGCCTTATAAAGCCGCATAATGGTAGACAGGGACCATCAAACTGAGCAACTTTTACTATGGGACCAACTCTGAAATCGCGAAAAAAATTCGCTGTTTCATACATTTTAATATTTTCGTTATTAATTTTTGTATGAAACAGCTGATATTTATTTCGCGATTTCAGAGGTGGTCCCATAGTAAAAGTTGTTCAGTTTGATGGTCCCTATCTACCATATTCGGCTTTATAAGGCTATTACCAAACACCGTGTATACTGTATACACACATTACATATTACATATTTGTTGGCACTCGAGGTCTTCCTTTAGATAACTGTACAATACAAATACAACATATTTTGTAAATGACCGTCTCTAAATCCAAAATGAAATAAATAAAAATATAAATAAATTATGATAATATGCTACGCAGTTCATTTAAAAGAAGACGACCCTAACGTTGCGTCGTTAGAAAAGGTAAGAGCACGCGATAGAAAGAGAGATTGCACTTTATTGTGTCGGAGCAAAAGTCGCTATTTATTTAAATGACTTTGCCGAGTGCTGCTTCTGTACTTGTACTATTAGTTATTCTGTGGTCTCGTTGCGCCGCCTCTGTGTGAGGTCTTAAGTTACGGCACAGTGGGGAAGCGCATATCTGTGTCGCGCAAGTTGTAGGCCATCCATCGGTCCGCCTGCTGCACCATCTCCTCGTCGAACCACTGCCGCCAGCCACCCGCCTTGCCTGTAACAACACCTAAGTTGTTATACTTCGGCCAACTAACGGAGAGAATGTTTGTAAACAAACAATCTGCTGTTGATCTGATTTTGATGAAATTGAAACATAGAATACTCTTTTATCCTGGTTAAATAGGTATTGCCTTAGGATTTTCTCGACTATCCACGCGGACGAAGTCGCGGGCAGGCTAGTAGAGTATATTCTGCTAATCTTCAGGTTATCCCCCAAATATTTTTTCATGATCGTAGAACTTACCTTCTCTGCAAAAGCTCATTTCCTTATGAGAAAGGTTAAATTTCTTAGTGAAGTCCATATTAACCAATTCATTTTTCTTGCAGTTATCGAAGGAGAGGTGTTCACAAGCGCGACTGATTTGTTCCTCAGTCACCGTTTTCCCAAAGAATTTGGCAACTTGCTTCAGCACTGACGGCAGATCCTTAGTAAAAGATAAAAAAACATATCTTTAATTCACTTCTCAAGCTTACGCGCTCACTAGACATGAAATAAAACACTATTAACGGATACTAGCGCGGTTTTATTGAAAGTACTTTGGTAATTAGTTGGTATTTGGTTTGATTTTTGATTTTCCCGACGTTTCGGCGCCTTTGCAGATGCCTTAGTTGTTTTTTGCCGTTGTTTTATTTCAACATATCTTTAAATTTATAAATGTTTGATTTGATGGGCAATCAAAAATGCTATGTCATAACATTATGTAGGTTTTCCTCAAAATCTGTCCGTCTGTCTCCTCTCCAGCCCCCCTACTCAAATGGCTAATTTTCTATTCGTTCGCTAACTTCAAACTTGAAAATAAGCCATAAACTCTAAAATTACGTTGTCAATTCCATCAATCCACAACCGCATGTCTGATGTGATGCGCGGCCTGTTTTCTAGGCGCCCGCGAACAATATGTGTAAAACAAATTAAGGTGGTACCCTGAGCGAAAGTGGCGCCGCGGTGAATTATATTTAATATTATAATTCTAATACACAATTATAAAAATGTTTATCGTGGAGATTTTAGGGCCCACAGTCTAGTATTTTTAGACGGTATCGTTACATTCCCTCGTAGTCACTGCTAGAAGTAGATAGCAAAACTGCTAAAAGTGGCCGTTTTTGACACATTTGCTACCTATCTGTTTCAACGAATGACTACGAGGGCATGTAGTAATACTTTCTAAAAATACTAGACCATGGGCCCTAAAATCTCCACGATAAACATTATTAAAATCCTTTTCTATTACTACTTATTACTACTTATTAAATAAAAACCTCTGAGGGCGCCACTTTCGGTCATACAACCGCCTTAAATAGACCAACCAGACATTAACGGCCTTACCACAAAAGATCTTAAAACACTGTTTAGCTAAAACACTGTTTAAGTGTGATGCTGTCTCTTTCAAATAAGTGACAGTATCACATTTAAACAGTGTTTTAGCTAAATACTTGTTAAGGCGAGGCCAGTTCACGAAATTTACTCTTTCACTATGTCTTTAGAATAAGGTTGAATATTGCATAACTTTAATTGACGCTTCGTCAGAAATTTGACGAATTTTAGTACATTTTTATTGATTTCTGAAATACTGGATCATTTATTAAAAATGTATTCGGTTATTGTGTTAGATCGATAAAAAAGCTATCCTTTTTGCATAAAAAAATCATATCACTGTCGTTGAAAATTACGAAATCTGACGATTTGAAATTTCGTTTTATAAGTTTTTATGGTGTTATTCAGGATTTTTTTACAGAGTCACCAAGCCATTTTTCAATATTCTGTTCGGTTAATTTGCTTCTTAGTTTCTTTTTCAGTCTACAGTAATTTTTGTGAAGTTGAATTTTACATCAGTTCTTCACATTGGAAGTTCAAAAATCAGACTTTTCATCAAGTAGCTTAGAAAGTGTAGTATAAGTGTGACATATTAACATCACTATCACTACATATTATAAAACAAAGTCCCTTGCCGCGTCTGTCTGTCTGTCTGTTCGCGATAAACTCAAAATGCGGTCTAAATGATAGAGTGATTCCTGAGGAAGGTTATAGGTGTATAATAAGTTGAGGTTATATGTAAATTGGTAGAAATATAACGATATTTGTTGGAAGTGTCGGAAAAATTCAAGCCGCCTTACCTGGGAGCTTTCATTGAAAACACTTTGAGATATAACAAAACAAAGTGTTAAGTTACTGTTTAAATCACTTTAATTATTTTCCATAGTGAACTCATTTTTATTTCATTTACCAAACGAGTTATTATAATTAAAAGTTATTTTGGTCATGAGTCCATAATATTTTCTAAGTTCTTTAAATCTGCCATGCGTCGGCGGGCTGTGAAAACCTCGCATGTGCATTAAATTTTCGAATCCGAATTTCTTCGACGTAGACATGTATTACGAGGTTTTCTCACGAAAAACAACTAAAAGAGATTTTCACTAAATTTTGCGACTTACGAGCTTTTCACAGCCGACGCATGGTGCTAATCAGAAATATTTATTTAAGTGATGATTATCACATATAAGATAAATATTTCTGATTAGCATCATGGCGCGATTGCGCCAATAATTATTTTTAAAATATCAATATTTATTATTATTAATTTATCAGATTCTTTTAAATATTGTTGTAGTTAATTACTTCTTAAAATAATTAAAAAGGAAATAAATTTGGCTCTCAATATTTCATAGATATAATATCAATATTTCCACATAATGGCGGTATTGTCATGCCGCGTGACAGAAGGTGAGTGAGTACAACAGTGCATTCCAGCTGACCAATCGCTAAAATATAATCGAATACCTACCACAGAGTAAATTTAAACCATCAGCGCGTTTCTCACACCGATGACGGAACTCATTGAAGTAAATGTATGTGACGACTTGAAACTGAAAGTCTTTGTTTTCTTTTGGGGTGTTTTTGGAAGGTCGAAATTGGCAAAAAAAGGAAGGAACCGAAGCGAAGCGAGGGCGGGTCGCTAGTAATAAATAAAATGTGGTGTAATTGTATTGTATAACGTAGTATTTTTTTCTAAAGAAATTGATATAAATATCACTTTTGTTTTTTTATTAACTCGGCGGTGCCCGCGTGGCATATCGGCATATTGGCCAATTTAGTAGGGGGGCAGGTCGCATTTCTCAACCGATTCTCGTAAAATTTTGTGATCAGGTACGATAATTATAAATAAGTTGTTCGATTTTTTGTCGATTCTTTGTTTTAAGAGACTAGTACTCAGCCATTTCGAAATTTTTTAAAAAATTCACAAACGCGAGGTACATAGAGCGTGATACAGCTCACAAAGCCACTATTTAAGTATAATAATTCTGTGCTACACCTCCTACCTTTTTCATGTCTTCGTAAAACAAGAACAGCATGTTTGGATGGTTCCTCTTCTCCCATGCCTCTTTCAGATGAGAAAAAAACGGGGCCCAGTCAACTGACAACATAACTCATGAATTAATTAGTAGGCTTACATACACGTATTATATATTTTTTTTAAATAACTATTTCTGGATATGATTTTTACTACTAAATAGGTTTTATTTACTCATGTGTAAGTACTACGCTTTGACGGAAGTACCTATGATATTTTCTGTCCTTTTAGATTTCGAGATTCAATCAGAAAGGCGTTTATTCTCGAAAATATAATACAAGCCCCCTGATTTTGTAACTTTGGTACAATCAACTCTGACAGAAATCGCAGTTACATTGCTGCTTTAGTAAGAACCTATGTGACAACTATCTTAATCAAAGCAGCAATTTAACTACGCGGTTTCAATCGATTTCAATAGAGAATTGTTAGCAACAGAGTTTCGTAATCAGGGGCCAGTTCTTTCTTACTCATATCTTTGATGAATAAATTCCAAAAATTCTTGAAATCACTGGTGTATCCCATCATTTTGAAGAACTTAACGTGGTGGTAGTAAGATACAGCTACGTCTCTCGGGTCTCGTGCCACGTATACCATCCGACAAGTGTCAAGAAGTGTCGGCGGCAATAACGAGAGCGGCATGTGCGACTTGATGAACCGCGGCGAAGGAAGGGCCGATACCATCTCGAATGACTTGGTTATTAAATCCCATGCAGTTCCATGTCTCCTGTCTAATGGCACTAAAGCTTTAGCCGCATCTGTTGCGAAGAACATCGACAATCTGTGGACATTTCAACTCAAATAAAACTTTTTCGTCACGCCAACATTAGTGTAGGAAATAAGGCGATCTTTTGTATGGAGACCCCAACATTAAATCCTCAGTCGATGAAACTTTGCAGGGATGTATTATAGTATGAACCAAAACCTATGTACAAATATCCAAAAAAAAAAAAACGATTTGGATAGTTAAAAAAATACGTTTCATTTATGATATTTTATCATACTGTAAATTAATTTTCGTCTACTGAGGGGGTCCACTACCTTCCTTTCCTACACTACATCCTGCCTACTACTGTAGGGTTTCACAACCATTTAGCCTATGCGCCTCATCCAATTTTATGCTAAAATACTACGCCCCTTGTAACCAACAAGTAGGTGACCAACTAATTTTATTAATTATTAACTATGTAGGTACGAGTAGTGTAGACACGGTACATTTTAAATCTGGACCCGCTCGCCGCGCCCCTCGCGCCCACCCAAGTGAGGCGCGCGCGCCCCACTGGTTGAAAATCCATGCACTACTGCATTTTGATGGTAGGTCTCAGATCAGAGGGTCTAGCCAAAGTAACATTTTGCAAATCTTCGTTATCGCTTCGCTTTCGAAAGATGTATGGGATTGACATGGTTTCGTTTAACAATCTAATTTTAAAACGTCAAATCCATACATGTTTCGAAGCGAAGCGATAACGAAAATGCAAATGTTACTTTGGCTAGGGGGGGTTGGTTAAATTGTATTCCATGCCAGTAGCGTTAGTACTATTATTATTCCTACTACTACTATTAATATTCCTAGTACTACTATTATATCCAGTAGGTCTCTGACACAGAAGTTAAGTAGGTATAGATACCTCTGCTATACTATTGTCACTATATACACCGTTAATTTTTAAGTAAGTATATCTAAAAATGAAAAGGGGATTTCAGACCACGTGAATGAACAACTTTTACTATTGGGCCAACCACGAAATCGCGAAATAAAATCAGCTGTTCCATACATTATACTTAGTCGAGTCGATGTTGTACTTTTCCATGGAATAGTTGATTTTTTTTTTGCGATTTCGTGGTTGGCCACATAGTAAGGCCGGCCACACACAGACGTAATCACGTAACGGAATCTCGAAACGGAATCCCGATTCGGAATTCCGAACGCAGCAATTGCATACAAAATCTATGGGCCTGCCACACACAAGCGTTAACATTCCGTACGTAATTTTATTCCGTACGTGATTCCACATGAGAGTTCGTGCGTTCGGAATCTCGCACGGAAAAAATGCATTCCGAACGCACGACTACCATATATTTTGTATTGGTCGCCACACACAACCGTTTTTATTCCGTACGGAATGCGCACACACGCATGGCCTATGTGTGAGTAACGTATACATACACGTACAACTTTTTTATTATAGCTCTGGATACCAGCCTTTTGGCAAACCCTTTATTATTTTGCTTAGTTATTATGTAGTTCTAGTTTCCAAAAAAGCAATAGAATTGACCTGTGCGTAATATAAATAATAAATAGTCTATAGTTATGTAGTTTTTGTTTATTTTTAGAAAAATAATTCATCTTCGCTCAATGTTTCCTCAACAAAGGTTAGCGTCTGACTGAGCCGTGATTCCGAACGAAAAAAAACGTCTGTGTGTGGTGGTACGTACGGAATCACGTACGTACAGCTCGCGCAACATAACTTGACCCCATTTGTAGTACCACGTGACCTGCGCACTACAATTTTTGTACTGAAAATTGCTACTGCGCAAGCTTCATTGTCTATGGTTTGGTTCAAGTTATGTTGCGCGAGCTGTACGTGATTCCGTTACGTGATTACGTCTGTGTGTGGCCAGCCTAAAAGTGGTTCATTCACGCGTGGTCTGAACTACCCTTTTCATTTTTAGATATAAGTATACTAAAAATAATGGTGTATATTCTGTGCTATTGTAATCGTTTCTTTTTGATAAGGAAAGAACAGGAAAGACCCTACTTACTATTTAACAATGCATAAGAACATATAAAATGAAAATAAAATAAGTATACTTAAATAGGACCTACTAGTGTAGGTACCTACTATACATAAGAATCAATGCTATTTCACTTACTCTAAGAAAGGAAATCTTTCCAACAGGGGCGTGGCTGCTGCTGCAGCGTAGTCGAAGTCGTTTTCGACTAGCCACACCAGCTGTTGCGTCCATGTTGTGCCTGCAAATACAAAATACAAGGCTCTTCCATATAATCGAAAATGAAATAATATTTTTCAACACACTTGCTCGTAAAGTGAGCCCTAATACATCGCTTTTAGAGCCATAAACCGACCTATAACAAACGCGTGCAATAATATATAAAACACTAGTACGTAATAGAATTAACCCTACAAAGTTAAATTAGTACCTTACTGCAAGTTCTATGCGAGTAAACAGAGCATTCCCAATTTAACCGGGTAATACAGTTATTTTTTTTGGTATCAACAAAGAGGTTTTATGCTGCTGAAAATTCATATACATTTTTGGAATAAATAAACGTGTAAGGCCTTAATTAAGCCAAAAAATTATTTATTATTATCATTATTCATAATTCACAATATTTTGTTATAAAATATTAAAATATTTGCATTTTATCACTTAAAATTATAATTTTGAAGTAGGCTCTAATCACCCACCCCTTTGTTCGCAAAATATTCTTGCGTTGGGCGTGTGAAAAAAACAAAAAAAAACCTGCGCGCCTTTTCCCATAATAATTATCATATTTTGTTTTTGTCGTATTTGTTGCTGTGTGTGTGGTAAATTACTTAGTTTTTTCCTCGCAAATGTGTTGAAAAACGTCGTATGAAACTCGTGAGCTCTTGCTTATTGCAAACTTGTCTCATCAGTTAAAGCTCGATGGCACTCTGTTAGCGCATTCGCCTGTCGCAAGGGTCGGTCATGGAATGGGTAATCAAAAATAAATTTTTCAATACAGTTGCTCGAAAATGTAAGTTTACGATGACAGTCGAGCGTGCGGAAAGTTGATTTTACCGCACGCCGTGCGTTTTTGTTTACGGAGTAGTACAGCGTGCGGAAAGTTGATTTTACCGCACGCCGGCGCCGTGCGTTTTTGTTTACGAACGTTTTTTTTAATTTCTACTAGCTTCCGCCCGCGACTTCATCCGCGTGGACAGTAGAAAAATATTGGAACCAGTTTAAAATGACCCCTTTAGTGTATGAAAGCTAGTACTACGGAGAGTTCAAGCTGTTTCCCTGGTTCCACCCACCTGAATTTGATGAAACATAGCTTAGATTTTAAGTTGGACCTCAATCTACTAAATTGTGAAAAATCCATCAAAATTCGTTTAGCGGTTTTTGCGTAATTCGCGCACAAATAGTTAGAATTTACAGTTTTATTATATGAATAAATTACAATTTCAGCAGTACCTATAATGTTTTCTCGCAAATGTATTGAAAAACGTAGTATGGCACACGGTTGTTAAGGTTTTTTAAAACTCGTGACGATTATAAACCCTCGCCTACGGCTCGGGCTTATAAAACGTCAACTCGTTTTAAAAACCTCCTTACCAACCTTGTATCATAAACTACTAATATCGGGCTCTTCCGTGCTTCAGAAGGGACGTTAAGCCGTTGTTGGCCCCGCGCTGCATTTTCAGTCTCGTAAACAATACCTAGTATCCGCTTTGGAAGTGCGTTAAAATTGCGACTATATTATCCTCGTTCGAAGGTTCTCCTTTTCACCCACTGCCGCACATTGGGCCACGCGTCGATGGTTTTGAATTCGACTACGTTTTCTACGTCTCACTATAATTTATTAACCGGCAACAACGAAATCATGAGTTTATTTTGTTGAGTTTCCCATTTAACAAACGCGTTCGACTCCTGCAAGTGCAAGCTCTCGAAGGAAATGAACAGAATTGCCAAAAGTAGTGACTTAGTGGCAGCGATTGTTGGCTACGTCTCTCTATATTGTGGCTTGACCAAGCCACTAGTGGTCGCGATTAATGGTAGCGACTAGTGGCCCAATGTGCGCTTGCACAGTGGGCCTGTGCCTTGAGCAGTGAGGATGATGATGAATGACTCGATCATTAGTCACCTATCGTCTGCGAATAGACATAATTAATAGTCCTAAATAGGCATACCTGCTTTTGGAAATGTTACAACCCAAATGTCATTGGGTCTAACCGCCATATTGTAAATTTTAGGAGCTATCACCGTCAACCCTTTTACAAAACAGTATCCTTTTGGACCGATACGACAGTAACCATCTTGGCAAGCTGAAAGTGAAAAAAATATCGTCACATTTTGCTTTAAAATCTAAATTACTAATTTATTGATATTTTTCAATAGGTATAAGTAACTGAAGTCAGCTAATAATCAGTATGCAATGCATTTATCGATTGTTTTTTTATTTTATATAAGCACACGGCGTGAATTCACAAGGTTGTTGTGAATGCACGCCAGGTCACCTCAGTGCGTGGAATTATATTAGGCAAATAGAGCTCTAAAGAAAGAAAGGCATTTAATTTTTGATATTTTTTTAAGCAAAGATTTTGTCTTGATAATACCGATCCAAAATTTTAAAACAGACGCTGAAAGAAAGTCCCGGTTCAAAAAGTTTAGTAAATACAGAAAAATAATCAATATTAGCGTTTCATAAAAAAACAGACAAATATAATAATACTAATCCTAATAAAAGTTAAAAAAAACCATACTTTCATTGAATAACTTGAATATTTCAGCAGTTTCTTCCGTTTCCAGCTCGTTAATTTTGAAAGGATATTTTTTTATTTCTTCACTCATTGTTTCTTATGATTTAAGCTCTTAGCGTGATTATAGAGACTAGTCAAGATCACTAGCAAATTCTACATGGTATTTATTCCTACTGACTCAGTAAAAAGGTTTTAATTGGTTTTATGTAACGCCTTATCGGTTTAATCTTATCAGACAGGGAGTACAATAATTATATTAGTTACAAGTGGTGTATGAACAAACAAGCATTTATAAAATATTATACCTATATAAACAACAATTATCTGATAATACACAACGGCAATCCGAATGCATTGATAACTCGCTTTTTATCTAAATGATAGGAACATTGTATCTTACGTACTCGAAGAGATGTTTACATAATCTTAGCTCGAAAGATTATAAAATAATTGTATTGTCAATTATTATTATGTACTTTACAAAACTGATACTTTAAAAAATATTTGGATAATTTAAAAAATACGTTTCATTTGTGATACTTTATCATGTCATACTGTAAAGTTTCGTCTAATGAGGATTTACTGTAGAGGTCCACTACCTTAGTAGTTGAGAATTGGGGGTTCTGGATCATCCGTAGATCCAGAACCACCCAATTCTCAACAAAAGATCAGTTCCAGTGATTAAGTGACGTCTATTCAAGAAGATGACGTCTATTCAAAAGACGGCGTCTATTCGAGAAGACGAATACTTTCGTTTTGCGCACGCATGCATATAATTATTTTTTTAATAAAAATGCATTTTCTCAATCTTCATTTATTGAATGTAAACACAAACAATTTCATCATCGTATTCTTCCAAATAAGCAATAGCTTCCTCGAAATTATCAGCATATTTTCAGAGCAATCATTTTTTATCATGATGAATACAACTTTTAATTAATGTTCGGATATGAATTATATGACGTATACTATAACTATACAGAAATACATACCTTCAATTTTATGAATGAATCATAGTCTATTCAAGAAGACGACGTCTATTCAAAAAGACGTCATCTATTCAATAAGACGACTTCTATTCAAGAAGAGGACGTCTAATCAAGTATCGTTTGATTTATGTCTAAACCTTTTTATTAAAAAAGAGAGGGTATTCACGCAATTAAACAAATTAATTTTATATTTATCAAATCATTTTATTTTCTAGACACCACAAACTTAAACAAGATACATTTTTTAAAGCACATATATTACTATGATATAAACAACTTTGAATACATGTAGAAATAGAATATTTTTCATGAAGCGTTTTTAAATTGGGACAATTAAAGTCTTCTAAATTATAAACATTATCGCTTTCTAATATTTCTTTTAACCACAACATTTTTTCTGAACCTTTAGTAAACACTCGCTTATTTTTTAAAAAATTCAATATAATATACTTATAACTTAAGTGAGGCACAAAGCCTTCATTCCACAATATTCCTCTGTTTTTTTCTATCCAATGTACATGTAAGCGTTCTTTCTTCGTCAAGTTATAGAATGGGTAAGGCGGTTTTATTAATAATACTATCATACGCTCTTTACATTTGATAGCTATTTCCTTTACTATAAATTTATTTTGTTCAGTCTTGAAACCTTGAACATCAACGATAGCATTCATGACAATTTACGAACAATATTACTCAAGGGTCTATATTCAAAAATTCGATCGTTTATGATCAAACAGTAAGCAGTTGTGTTGTCCGGTAAGACTTCGCTGCACTCGATTTCTAACCGAACATCAACTGGCCCTGTTTTTATTGAATCGTTTTGACGGGCACAGTCTATTACAAATAGCGGAGCCGTTTCTTTAAATTGACTCAAATCAAGCAAGGGATCGATGCTGGAGTTGTAATAAGACTGACGAAATTTAGCATACATTTCATATAATATACTATATTTTTCTTCTTCAAATTTCAAGTTCAGTGAGTCATAAGGAAAATATTGTGAATTTAAAAACAGCTTGATATTATTAATTTTGCAATGATCGAATTTAGAGGAGCTCTTTGATGTATTTGTTTTTCTGTCAGTCTGCATTCCAAATATTACGAATCTTGGTTTTTCCATTTGAGACGCTGTTTTAACTGACCATGAATGTTTTGTCGTCTTTGGTAATAACGGATATTCATACAAATCCCAATTTCTGAACGCTAATTGTATTGGGCGGTCTTTTTCTAAATGTTTAAGCAATGACAACCTGTCTCGGTCGGAAACCCTTATATGTGGTACGCGCCATTGAACTTTTTGAATATCAATTTTAACGTTATCATTTTTTCCCATCATTATACTATTAAATACAGAATTGCTTCTGTGTAGTATAAGTTCATGTCTACAGTTTACAATAATTTTGTTGTAGTCTTCAGCAAACCCTAAAAGTTTGTTCAGTGGAATTATAACATTAAAGTAATTATGTTTTTGTTTAGTTCCGTCAACGTTCCAACCCCATACAGCAGCAACTTTACTTTCTCCTTGATTCATTGATATATACGATTTCATTGTAGTTGTAATGCCAGCATTCTTAATACGATCTATTTCAATACCATTAAGTTCATATTTGACATCTTGAAAAAGATACAAGATTGGGTTGTTAATGAAATTTATTTCTTTATGATTTAGTTTTCCTGCAGAATCTTTTTCTGTTACATTCACGAGACCTTCAATATAAATTGAACTACCTGAAGGTAGCACATATAAATCTTGCTGGTGAATGGGTATTCTAATTTCATCATTTTCTTTAAAACTGTTATTGTATGGATTATAGCTATGGATCTCATAGCTTTCAATAGAGTTGTCATGTTGAGGTAAGTCCAATATTTGCAGCATTTTATACCTTAAATCCGAGAGCCACAAGAAACTTTTTGTTGATGTTCGTGATTTTTTGAATTTCTCGAGGACGTCTGCTCCCTTTCGATACAGATCGAGAAATATTGTTTTTTATTTTGTTGTTGGAGGTTTTATTGAAAATAATCATGATAATTCAAGATAATATTAAACACACAACTGTTTCCAATTAAAAGTCGTAATGATTTGTGAAATTAAATTTACAATAATTATATTTATATATGCCGTATTAAAAGACAAAATAACTTTCATCATCATCATCATTACTATTATTAATAATTGTATCGGTGAAGTAACCAAAATGATTGAAGAAATTTTAAGCATAAATGACCACAATTATATAAATTTGAGCCTTGAAGATTATCATAACTGTATCGTACATTTTTCTCATATCCTACGTATCTTAAAAATTCTTTAGGTGGTTTCAGATTTCCATAACTATCAAAGTATTCGATGTGATCATAAATTTTTCCATAGGCTACCCAATGAGTACCAGAATTTTGAGCAGAATCTAGATTGATGATCCCACATTCCAGAAGAAGCGGCTTCTCTGGTAGTTCATCTCGCATAAATACACCACGAAAAAAAGGAATATTTTTCGAGAAATTTATTAGATCCAAATTATTTAAAGCTCTTCTGGGTAGCCGGGTGTTTAGTTTTTTTTCTTAGTAACATAAATTCCTAAACCGTCTCTGTAGGGTTTGAGATGTAGCCCTTTTCCTATACAATATGCTTCCATTTGCTGGTTATGTCGCTTCAGCTCAGTGAGTTGCTTCTTTGCTGCTTTATATTCATTAATGGCCTTTGTAATTCCAGCTACACCACCAACTATACTACCTGTAGCAGATAAACCCGCAAATATTGGAATCAGAGGTAGAAATCCTCCAGTTTTTGGTACTGGTATAACTCTTGGCAGTCTTATTGGTATATCCGATGCCAATTCTTGGGCAGCTTCGTAAGCTAATTTAGTCAAAATTTTCTTGCACTTAGGCTTCAATTTACGAATATGTTTTTTTGTTTGCGATACAATACCGTTGAATGTTTTTTTTAGTGCAGCAACACCTGGTGACACTTTTGTATTTCTTTTCATGATCAAAGGATAAATTTTATCGTTTTGTGAATTAGATAATCGTCTTTTAGTTTTCATAGTATAAGAAATTTTGATTATTTTTTAGATATTACTGGTACAGAAGTCTTGATACTTTAAAGGACAAACCATTAATGATAAACACTTTCTATGTTAATAAATTAAATACGGTATCAGCCGTTAACTTTTACAGAACATTATTTTTATCAATCCAACTATTTTCACTCCTTGGTAGTCCTAACCATTTGACGTATACCTTATTTCCTTTTCTTTTTAAAACTTTTTCCACAAGATATATATCAGGGTGCTTAGTCTTATTTATTTCTTGAGCATAAAAAGTTCCCAAAATAACCTGTCCTTTGCTATCTTGCAATAAATAGGTTGTAGGATTAGTATTTTGTACTTTCCTGATCTTAAATACTTCTGTCGACCAATTAGGGGTAAACCCTTTTTCGAAAATTCCTTTGTATTTACTTATTCTCACAAAATCACCTGTTTGAAATAGTTTGCATTGTATCTTCTTTTTAAATTGCGCATTGTTTACATATCTTTTGATTACAGTTTCTTTATTGTTGTGATGAATTGATACTGGAGTTTGTCCAACAGTTCTATGAAAAGTGTGGTTGTATTCATTAAGTTTTCTTTCGAGTGTTCCATCCACCCATTTATAATTTCCTTTTAAGCTAAACTCTTTGTATAATTTATTTTTTAATGTTCTTATTAATCGCTCTACAATAGAAGCTTTCTTTGTAGAATATGTGGAATAATGATTGATGTTATATTTTTCAGTAATGGTTCTAAACATATTATTATAAAATTCCTTTCCTAAATCTGTCTGTAAATTTTTTGGAATGCGTCCTTTCTTTAAAATATTATGAAATGCTTCCGAAACAAGCCCTTTGGTTTTTTGTTTAAGTTTTGTTGTCCATGCATACTTTGAAAAACAATCTATAACAACTAATATGTATTTGTAATTAGCATTTACGCTTGATATTGCTTGCATATCCATTAAATCTGCTTGCCAAAGGTCGTCTATGTCTTTTAGTATGACGCACCTTCGAGGAAAATTAAACCTAACATTTTTATGAATTTCATTTACGACATCGTGTTTGCTCATAATGTTTGCTTAATTTGCCCGAAATTTCTTTTATTTCTATGTCTTTTTCAATCTTATTGATTCTTTCTTTTAAAATTAATATTCTTTTTAATAGATTTTCTATTTTACAAGACAATTCACTTGCAATTTTATCAACATATTTTTTAATTGTAATTTCAGAATTTTCACTTTTATCGTCAATGCGTTGAGTTTGTATATCCTTTTCTACTTGTGTTTTGCTAATAATAATAATATTATTTAAACATTTGTCTGTCATGCTAGATGTTTTAGTGATTACTAACAATTTATTGGAAACTTCAGGGGTTTTATTCTTTTATTATGCCTGCTTCTTTTAACTCTTCAATGATCGATACAATCTCATTGTCGTGAATATTATTACCAGCATTTTTTGAGGCAATCAGGAGCTTTAACCTTTCAACTAGTTCATTAGGATCGTCCCAGTACACATAATCTGTATTTCTTTTGTAGTTTTTAAATAGTGGTAAGTAACCACCAATTTTTTTGGAGGTTTTTAGCTTAGAGTGGATTATCTTTGCTTTTTGCGTAAACAATGGCTTTATTATACGTCTATACTTTAACCCTTTGTCTCCTTTTATTTGACCTTTCGCGTCAAAGTCTCTTTTGTGCGCATTTGTTATATTAAGTATGTGTTTATATACACTTTTATCTTCTTCAGTTATCAGGCTAAAATTTGGTTTTCCACGTGTTAAAAGCTCTTTTAAACCCGGAGTAAGATTATATTGTTTATCGTTTATAGTAAAAACATACTTCTTTTCTGTATTTTTATCATTAGTTACTGCAGACAGATGGATGCTTTTATTACCTATTAATAACTTATTATTTTCACAGCGTATACCGAAGGGAACATTAATCTTATCATAAATATTCATCACATCATCTTTTCCAAGAGATTGCAGCGAATCGTTTGGTTTAGGACTTTCCTCAGCATTATCAAAATATTCTGAGTCACCATAACTGGATGAATGTTCCGGCGCAAAATTTTCGAAATCTTGATATTCTGCGGAAGTATTCAGTTGAGTCACATTTTTTCTGGAAACATTTGTAACTGGAAATTCTTTTTCTTTTATTAGGGTTGCTAAAGGATCGATAATAGGCTTAAATACTTTTTTGTATTTTATATCAGCTTCATCTTCTGCATTTTGTATCAATCGAATTTTGTTTTTTATATTATTAACAGAATTTATCAGTTGCTCTTTGATATCTACATTCATTTTTGCAAATAGCGTAAAAGCAAATTTATACGCAAGTGTCGTTTACAGGTACTCAACTTGAAGTGATAAAACTTACAACAATAAATGACATTTATATGATCTTCTTAAAAATAAATAAATGTATCGAATCCTTTTCTATATCTTCCTTGATTTATTGCACAATCTTTATTTATCAATAAAAAACTGAATTGATCACGCCATATGGTAGAACAAAGTTGTTTAAATGTATACCACTCTATATCCGTGTTGACATGCTCATTATAAATGTGTTTAAGGTTACGATCATCTTGTTTGAAAATAATCAGTAGATTAGCATTATCTCGCACTAGCTGTTTAGGTATTTTCGAATAGGTTTGAGACAAGTAAAAACAGTCTATCTGTCTGTGTCGTCCCATTGCGAAGTAATTCCGAATGTTTGATTGATTTTCACATACAACATCATCAAAAATCATAATGGAATTAATCAGTGCATCGTTGGGGTGAAGAACTTCTTTGTTATCATGATATATAAAAAGTTTTGCTTCTGGTATTTTCTTCATGACTTGTTTCAGAAAAAAATACTTTGGTTGGAATGCCGTCTTTGAGTACAAATAAATATGTTTAAATTTAACTCCATTTTTGTGTAACAACAAATTCACCATAACATTAGTTTTCCCACAGTTCGAAGGACCACACATTAAGCATCGGATTGTATTGGGTAAGAGCGTGCTATGTTTTATTGCTTGTGCTCGATTTTCTATTTTTATATTATTAACTTCCAGAGTCTCGGGTTGCTTAATGAACTTCATTTTAAATTGTGAGCTTATCAAATGTAAGTAACTTATATTTATATAGCAAGTTCTTAATGCAAAGTTTTGATGACTTCTTTTTTTAGTTCAATCTATTGTACTTATTAATAAAATGTATGTGTTTATGACGTAATATTACATCGAGTTAAAGTGTTTGCTTTATCTATCCGAAAGTAATGTATTTGGGGAATGAAGAAAAAATCATATATTTGTATTTTGATACATATTTATTTATAAATGACACTCAGTTGTATACATTATTCTTAATATCTGGATAATAAAAGTTTACAAATATAATTAGAATTAGGTACTATTCAGTTGTCTTCAATATGCTGTTAATCTTAAAACAATATCTAAGATTAACAGCACATTATTTTATATAAGGTAAAATATATTATTATTATTATTATTGTTAATTATAAGTAAATATTCTTTCTTGTCATTTTTACTGCTGTTGAACATATGAAGCCACCCATACTCTTAACACTAAGGTAAAATTATAAAAATGTCTTATTATTCTATTTATATTTACATTTATAAGCATTATTTTAAATATTATAACTGAACTGTATGAGTAGCATTATGAAATTGTATTACAATGCCCCCAAGGTAACGTGTCAGTCCTGTTTGATAGTATTTGTCTTTTGTCGTCATTCCCATTTAAAACAATTTTATTTACTTGTTGTGAATACAAAACATGCTTTATCGATCTTATTATGTTCATTTTATGCTTAATTGTCTTATTCTTATATAATGCTTCGCTGTAATTGCCAAGCTGAAGCGTTTTAGTAACTGGTTTTGTTATGCCTTTAGCTTTTTTTAGCGTAGTTTTTACACTTTTCAGGCAGTAAAGTTTAGCCCTCAAACCAATAAACTCGGAAATTACAGAACCTCCAAGTTCATCTTTAAACACTCCAGGGACTTTTGCGTTCACTTGAGGAATACCATAGGGATTATCCTCAACAAAATTACTTGTATCAAATTCTGTTATATTTTTAGTCATGTCTTCATAAAAGTTTTCAGTTTCAATTAAATACAAAAGACTGTCTGTGTCGGTGTAACATAATTTAGCTCTATCATTGTATTTCTTTCTGATGAACTCATAATGGAATTGATATAAATGTTGTTTTGCATACTCCAGCACAGTGAAACCAATGTAAATAGGTTTGTCTAATAATATTTTATCTGGATTCAATTGAATAGCTACAAAGTTTTCTGAGAATATTGAAACACTTTTAAGATTTGGTTGTGAAATAAGTTTTTCAGCACCGATACATTTATTTGTCCTGTTATTGGTATCATTCCACTGAGTTATTAATTTTACGTTGGCTTGTTTGCGCTTGTTTTCTATTGTTTTGCCAAAAACAGCATTATTTAAAAGTTTGAAAAAATCTCTTTGAAATTGAGATGTAGACTCTTGTCTTAAATGCGTATTTAAGTCGATATATTTTTGTAAGAAATCATCTTGTCTAAATTTGATGACTCGATGAATTTTTCTTAAAAGCAATCCGTGAGTCAAACATTGTTTCAAGTGTACGTAGTGAATCACATAATGGTATTTGTCATACAAATTAGCTATCAATTTTTTTGTCTTTCCTCCAGGAGGAATAAACTTTTCTTGTGCAAAAGGTAAGTCGCTATGTGCATTATGATATTTTTCCGGATAGCTCAAATCTACTTCTAAGATATAGCCATAATCAGCATCATCTGATATTTTCATTACGTCAAAACTTGAGATCTCGTTATTGCTTAATAATTGAAATTCTGAAACTGGCATTCTTTTCCTCATAGCATAACCGTAAAGGTTATTACAATCAAGATACACTAAATAACTCGAAGGTTTTGTATCTTGATAATTAGGAAGGTATTTATTATTCGCTTTTGCATGTCTCAAAGAACACTGAGCTAAACCTCCGCGAATTCCCCTTTCAAGTAACTGGTATATTTCTAAATCATATATCAATTCTAACGTGACTCCAGTACATAGAAGCATTGCATCCCAGCTTAAGCTTGGTGCAGATACATAATATGCGGGATCAAGACTATAATGCTGCAAACTTGTGTTTCTAAATTTTTCGAATATGTCGCAAAGTAGTAACACATCGCATTTCAAGTACAAATCGGTATATTCTCCAAGAGATTTAATATTGAATTCATGCCAAACCGCTTTTACGTGTTCGTATTCCACATTGGTAATATTTTCATTCTTTAAAGTGTTATAAAAACATTCTTTGGGTGGTAGAAATTTTTCATCGTACTTTGACCAGGAATCAACGTATTCGTAAGGGTAATAACCTTTTTGTCTTAGTAATTCAAGACCTTTTTTGTTGCTAAATTCTCGTGATAGATTCGTAAAATCTTCCAAGTTTAGATTTTTACATAGTTCATCTAAGCTCGAACTTAAAAATTGATAAGAATCAATAAACTTTATTTGTATAGATTGAGTATCGTCTTTTGATTTAATAAATTTCATAATTGATATATATTTTTCTTTTGTTTTGGGTATTATTTTAATAGAACCATTATACATTGCTAACTCTTTGATAAATAAATGGCAATCGTAGCCAGACAGGTTATGAAAAACAACAGGGATAAATGAACAGATTGTATACATCAAATTGCAATGAGAATGTGCTGCACCTCTGTATTCTGATGTAACATGATCATGGTCACGAACTTTGTCGCCCAATAGCAAGTGTTTACAAATATGACATGTCGTAGCGTTCATATATTCATTGCTTTGTTCTACAGTTAATTGTTTCATGTGTTTATTTGCAGATAATATTGAATGTATGTATTGAACGTCTTCGAATAACAGTTTTATAAAAACTTGCACACAATCTGAACCTCGATATGTAACATACTTGTTTAAGCTTGAGTCATAGGAACAACACACATAATAGGCAAAACAAGATGGTTCGTGCACTTTTATGTTTTGAGTATTTTCGCTTGTATTTTTTATTGGACAATCTTTTAAAATACTTTCAAAGTCAGCGTAAATAACAAATTTAATTCTTTGTTGCCTATCATAGTTTTTAAATCGTATTATACTATTTTTCTCGGGTAATATAGTTAATAATTTACTACAATCATGTGAAGTATACTTATTCTCACTAGAAAAAAACTGTAAGCACGCATCGCAAAGGAATAATTTACCCCTGTGATGAGTTATTTGACGACGTACTAATTTCATTAAATCTTTAATTAAACAGTAGTGTCCTAAGCCTCCTCGTTCAAAGTATAACAAATTAACATGATTGTTTTTCTTTGAAGTTGACATATAAAGAGGTCCAGTCACGCGGCACTGTTTATCTAAACCATAAATATTTATACTAATATTAGGATTATTTTTCTCGAACAACTTTATATCACTTAAACATGGCGGGAATTTCATACCCTCAATATTTAAAGTATCTTTGTAGTGAGGGTATGAACTAGTTCTGCAAACATTAGATTTAGTAGGAAACAAATGGGCAATAATGCTCCATAAGAAACAATGATTATCACTATTTTGTAAATTTATGCAACTTTTTGTGTTCTTTATAGCCGGAGGTAACACTATGTAAGACCCCCCTCGCAAAGGACAGTATTTATTTAAATTTATTTCTAGGTGACTAACAGACATATAAGACCAACCAGATTCTTGCTGGTTAAATTCAGTCAGTTTTCTCTGAAGAGTATTTACCACATTAATGTATAGTTCATTCAAATCAGTATTCTTATAAACATTTATGTACTTTGTATTAAAAGACTTTAATTGTTGCTCATCTGACTTCGGTAAAAAGAAGTTAGCGAATAGCTCAAAGCTTATTTTAATACAATTGTGTTTCAATACAGACATTTCAATAAGTTTGACAACATCGCTTTGATTTACATTCAAGAAGGCCTCAGGAGTGATACACTCCGCCTCTGACACTTGACTCAAGCGATATGTACATATTCTATTGCGAAAAGCCGTAGCTATTATTTCAATATTTTTCAATTCAGTTTTTAATAAACAATTTGATTTGTGTATATTAGTTCTCATATGGCTTTTATATTTCTGTTTGGTTATATCAATTTTACATTTATCACAATGTATTAAAATATCACTTGGTGCTGCGCAGTGAATCAGTGGAACTGAAAGTGGAAAGAAAACAATAATTATTATTAGATACTCATATTTTATTTAAATCCTAAGAATACCTATGTATATATTTTATCATACAGCGATTATAATGTATAAAATAATTTTATGAACCTACAAATTAAAGAATATACCGTCTTAATACAACTTAAAAGAATATTATTTAAATTTCAGAGATACAATAGAAATCTATAGAAAAGAAATTAAAAATAAGAACTTATGAATGTAGGGGGACAGGACTTAAATTCTTTGCGCGTTGCACATATGAATTTTGTTAAATGCTCCCAGGCTTCCGTATCATCGTTGGTCCGATTTTTAACAGTCACCACCGCTTGGCGCCATCTATTAATCGGTAATACAGTGTCAATCTCGTCGCACCGATATACTTTCAGTTCGATGTAGTGAGTGCCGGTTTTATTAAGATGGGACTGTCTAGAATGCCCGTTGGCTATTCTACGTGTAATGTAGGTATGAATGGGTTGAAGCTTTTTACCGGTGGCGGTCGAGTGTTGAGGTAGCGGCTCGTCTTCATCTTCGGAATCACTCCCAAACAAATCGGCTGCTGTTGCTTGTGGCTTGGATATCGGATTTATCTTCACCTTTTTTGAGTGCTTAGTCGCAGGGCTAACGACAGAGCTGTGCGAAGTTGATGCTCTCGATTGCTCTGAGCCTGATGTTCTCGAGCGCTTCGCCTTTCTAACAGGCGCCTGAGGCTGAGGCGCAGCATCCTGCACTGATCCCTCCTCGTCTGACGGGAAGAGTTCTTCGCAATTAGCAGGAGTTAGTCTTGACCTGAAACAATAGTTTGAAAGTATTTATTGAAAGAGCATATAATTATAACATCTGTTCTGCCGACAGTTAGGTATATAAACAAACAAATAAATGAAGAAATATTCCTTGTGTTTATGGATTTTATTATAACAAAGATTACTCTGAAACAATGACGGAACCACAAACATTCAAATCAGAAAAAAATATAATAATCATCAAATGAAATGAATAGATCATCTTTGTGAATTGAACATCATTCACAAAGTGATCTTTTCATTAAAATGAGTAGATCACTTTGTGAATTGAACATAATTATCATAGTGATCTATTCATTTCATATTTAGCACATCAGAACAGTTAAAAAATATAAATTTAAAATAGGTACTTACATGATAAAGACGTAGAATTTCTTTGGATTGCACTGCCTGTTGAACGAACCAGTTCGGGAGAGCGTAATAATGCTCCAGCCTCATCTCCAGCGATTTAAATACTAGAAAAGCCACGTGACTTTTTCCAAATAGGGAATAATTGTATATTCAGCACTAATCCCCAAAAAGAAAAATGTTGATCATGCTAAAATAAAAAATAGCATACTACTGATTTCCTGCAGGTTTGCTTATAAATTACTTGCCCGCGTTAGAGCAACTAAAACTTTATTTAAATGTAATTATTTATTAAAACTTGTAATATTAAATCCATACTTTAATATTATAAATGTGAAAGTATGCGGGTTTGGATGTTTGTTCCTCAATTATGCAAAAACGGCTGAACAGATTTGAATGAAATTTGACACACTGATAGTTTAGGTAAAGCGTGGATTAAAATATAGCATACTTATTATCTTGGTATCCAAAGGTTTCCTAGGGATTTTCCGAATGTCCACGCGGACGAAGTCGTGGGGCGGAAGCTAGCTTACTATATGTATAGACGACCTTACTGGTTTAAGAATATCTTCCAGGCAACCTTTACATGAAGAAAGGATACATTTTCGCAAATACATTTGTATAATGATTATAAAAAATATGATGGACAGACAGAACTATTAATTTATTTGACTATAAATAATCACGACATACCCGGGTGATGGGCGGGCGGCGCGAGGTGCGCGGGCGGCGCGGCGGCGCGCTCATGCTGGCGGCGGCGACGCTGTATAGGCTTTGGGTTACATTACATACATCGCACCATTTATGGGTGAGTTAAAAACACATCACAATAATTATAATATTGAACTCTATTGACATAAATATGAATATGTATAAATGAAACATATAGAATGTCTAAGGGCTTATAAATACGAAAAAAATATCAAGAAAAAATACTTCTACTTTACGCATCTGCCTACACTGTCTTGTTAAGCTACAATGTCGGTATGTATTATTTAAATTATTATTTTTTATTATTTCTTGTTCTGACCTACTTATAGGTACTTACTCGTATTATTGAGTTCTCAATACGGCTTCATACTATGTTTTAATTTAAAATTCGTATTGATCTGTTCAAACAGATAGTTAACATGATATCACGTATATTTAAAGGCATGATAGGTACTCTATATTTATATTTTTTACTTTCAGGATACTGAAGATCTATTCAACTTTGTGCCGAATGTACCTAAGGATCAAACTTTGATTCAAAAGCCCGAGCCAAGATTGGGCTTATCTCGTAAAAGAATGAAAACCGAACGAACCTTATTCTCTTATATAAAAAAACCAATCACAAGAGGAGCAAAAGTTATCAAAATAGAAATATATGACGCCGACAACTCCCCAAACTCGGAAAAGTCAACATGTGATTGTGAAGCCGAGATTTGCGTGCAACATATTGTAAAGACTGTAATGTTCGATGATATATACAATAATATCAAAGATATAATTACAAAAATACAAGATGAAATAGTATCATGCTAACGGAATAATTTACTAGCGCATAAGTGTACTGATTTCGCAGTCATACCCATATTGTCATGAAAAAATGCACTTTACGTACCTATGTAAATAGAAAAAATGCTTATAAATTATTATAATAAGTGAGCATTAAACAAAATAATAAAAGAGTAAAATACTAGCACATTAATTGGTTTTATTTTTACTACTTCTTTACTTACCTACCTTTTAAATTCGGATAGTAAAGTTATTGGATTGAGATAGCTTAACCTTTTTCACACAATCACTTATATACTTAAAACGAAATGAACATTTACAAGTGACTCGGTAGCTCAGCGGTCAGAGCATTGGACCGGATATCCAAAGGTCGCGGGTTCCATTCCCGTCTGAGTATTTATCTGGTGCGAGTCGTATTTTTTCTAGTATTGTGTAAAAATAGCATTGTGAATGCAAAAATCTCAAATTAAAAAATTTACAAGGAGTCATAATGTTTTAATGCAAGAATCGAACCTGTTAATCTACGTCAGAAGGTGAAGTCATTCGTGTGTTATGCACGCATGCATATTCCATATTTGGTGCGAGCAGACTATACTTACTAGCGAGTTGAATTGTAATCTTACACATACTGTCTGCAGCCGTCGAACGAAAATAATAAGGTGCATATTTAGATATATAACAATATAACATATCATGTTAAATAATGTAGATAGTACTCAATGAATACGCAGGCTACTTGATTAGATTTATAGTTTTAGCATTGAAAGAATACTTGTTGAGTTATAATATCAAATGGTTTGGACATAAAACAAAAGTATTCATCTTCTCGAATAGAATGGACGTCACTTAATCACTGGAACTGATCTTCTTGTTGAGAATTGGGTGGTTCTGGATCTACGGATGATCCAGAACCCCCAATTCTCAAACTTACCTCAACATGACAACTCTATTGAAAGCTATGAGATCCATAGCTATAATCCATACAATAACAGTTTTAAAGAAAATGATGAAATTAGAATACCCATTCACCAGCAAGATTTATATGTGCTACCTTCAGGTAGTTCAATTTATATTGAAGGTCTCGTGAATGTAACAGAAAAAGATTCTGCAGGAAAACTAAATCATAAAGAAATAAATTTCATTAACAACCCAATCTTGTATCTTTTTCAAGATGTCAAATATGAACTTAATGGTATTGAAATAGATCGTATTAAGAATGCTGGCATTACAACTACAATGAAATCGTATATATCAATGAATCAAGGAGAAAGTAAAGTTGCTGCTGTATGGGGTTGGAACGTTGACGGAACTAAACAAAAACATAATTACTTTAATGTTATAATTCCACTGAACAAACTTTTAGGGTTTGCTGAAGACTACAACAAAATTATTGTAAACTGTAGACATGAACTTATACTACACAGAAGCAATTCTGTATTTAATAGTATAATGATGGGAAAAAATGATAACGTTAAAATTGATATTCAAAAAGTTCAATGGCGCGTACCACATATAAGGGTTTCCGACCGAGACAGGTTGTCATTGCTTAAACATTTAGAAAAAGACCGCCCAATACAATTAGCGTTCAGAAATTGGGATTTGTATGAATATCCGTTATTACCAAAGACGACAAAACATTCATGGTCAGTTAAAACAGCGTCTCAAATGGAAAAACCAAGATTCGTAATATTTGGAATGCAGACTGACAGAAAAACAAATACATCAAAGAGCTCCTCTAAATTCGATCATTGCAAAATTAATAATATCAAGCTGTTTTTAAATTCACAATATTTTCCTTATGACTCACTGAACTTGAAATTTGAAGAAGAAAAATATAGTATATTATATGAAATGTATGCTAAATTTCGTCAGTCTTATTACAACTCCAGCATCGATCCCTTGCTTGATTTGAGTCAATTTAAAGAAACGGCTCCGCTATTTGTAATAGACTGTGCCCGTCAAAACGATTCAATAAAAACAGGGCCAGTTGATGTTCGGTTAGAAATCGAGTGCAGCGAAGTCTTACCGGACAACACAACTGCTTACTGTTTGATCATAAACGATCGAATTTTTGAATATAGACCCTTGAGTAATATTGTTCGTAAATTGTCATGAATGCTATCGTTGATGTTCAAGGTTTCAAGACTGAACAAAATAAATTTATAGTAAAGGAAATAGCTATCAAATGTAAAGAGCGTATGATAGTATTATTAATAAAACCGCCTTACCCATTCTATAACTTGACGAAGAAAGAACGCTTACATGTACATTGGATAGAAAAAAACAGAGGAATATTGTGGAATGAAGGCTTTGTGCCTCACTTAAGTTATAAGTATATTATATTGAATTTTTTAAAAAATAAGCGAGTGTTTACTAAAGGTTCAGAAAAAATGTTGTGGTTAAAAGAAATATTAGAAAGCGATAATGTTTATAATTTAGAAGACTTTAATTGTCCCAATTTAAAAACGCTTCATGAAAAATATTCTATTTCTACATGTATTCAAAGTTGTTTATATCATAGTAATATATGTGCTTTAAAAAATGTATCTTGTTTAAGTTTGTGGTGTCTAGAAAATAAAATGATTTGATAAATATAAAATTAATTTGTTTAATTGCGTGAATACCCTCTCTTTTTTAATAAAAAGGTTTAGACATAAATCAAACGATACTTGATTAGACGTCCTCTTCTTGAATAGAAGTCGTCTTATTGAATAGATGACGTCTTTTTGAATAGACGTCGTCTTCTTGAATAGACTATGATTCATTCATAAAATTGAAGGTATGTATTTCTGTATAGTTATAGTATACGTCATATAATTCATATCCGAACATTAATTAAAAGTTGTATTCATCATGATAAAAAATGATTGCTCTGAAAATATGCTGATAATTTCGAGGAAGCTATTGCTTATTTGGAAGAATACGATGATGAAATTGTTTGTGTTTACATTCAATAAATGAAGATTGAGAAAATGCATTTTTATTAAAAAAATAATTATATGCATGCGTGCGCAAAACGAAAGTATTCGTCTTCTCGAATAGACGCCGTCTTTTGAATAGACGTCATCTTCTTGAATAGACGTCACTTAATCACTGGAACTGATCTTTTGTTGAGAATTGGGTGGTTCTGGATCTACGGATGATCCAGAACCCCCAATTCTCAACTACTTACCTTCCTTTCCTACACTATTTATGAAAACCTTCAAGCTCCATTGCAGCATCATGACAACGCTCCTTGCACCTTCGGCAATTGATTGCTTTTGCAAATTGCTCTAGCTAGTTAATGCACATAGTCATTGTGTTATGAATGACAAGCACGGACAGTGCATTAGTATTGCTATAGCAATTAAGATAAGCGGTAGTATGAACCCCCCCTATAGCATGAACACCGAATCGTGATATGATATAGCCGGAACAGCATCCTGAAGCTGTTTTCCGAGCGTTTTGACTGTCAGAACATGAATCATTGCTCTATTATACTATTATTAGTATCACGTTTAACTGTCAAAAGACAATGGGTTTTGACAGTTGAGTGTCTATAAAACGCTATATCACGCGATATAAGTACAACGTGTAATAGAAAGGGGGAATCAACCCGAAAAGAGGTCAATGTACTCGTGAAACTGAACACCTTCCGACAGAAAAAAAATTCAAATCGAAAAAAAAAAATTGTACTCTCCATAGAAAATTTGAATTTGCTGCCAACATTTTGTATGGAGAGTTCAAAATGTTTTTTTTATTTTTTTTCTGTTGGAAGGTGTTCAGTTTCACGAGTACATTGACCTCCTTTCGAGTTTATACCCCCTTTCTGTTACACGTTGTATATCGTGTTTTGTCGGTCATGCTAAGGGGGCAGGTCTTCACAGCCCACGACCGGAGCATCACTATACCCCTCACTCCGGGGGGCAGCTCTGCGCATGGGCACCGACAGGGGGTGCCAAATGATGCACTTGTACCCCTTGGGATTGGGAATCTCGGGATCAATATTACCTAGAGCTATTTAAATGAAAACCCCGTAAACCCCATATTATGAAAAACTATAAGCACCCCTTGGGAATTATTTCTGCCGGTCGGTGCCCTTGGCTCTGCACACCACATCAGCAGCTTGGACTCAGTGTCACTCTCCACTGTCTCGACTCACAGTGGACACGGGTCTACCTTCGGTTCGGTTGGACTGGACCACGATTCCCTAGCTAAAACCTGGCGTAAGATCTTCCATTACAAAGTGTTTAATTAAATAAATAGGTACCTAATTAAAGTTTCGCTCGAATACAAGATCGCGTTGATGTCTTTTCTATTGCATGATAAGAGAAAAACACAGTGAGTCATCACAAAAAAATCGAATAGCGTAAACTTATCATAATTTAATTGTTATTTAATTTATGTAAGATGTGTGTTAATTATGTTCCACTATTGTTCCTGATACAGGTTCCAGATAATGTTCTCGTTTAAAGCGGCACTTTGACTGAAAGTAGTTGTAATTTATTGTAATAGGTACACAATTTTTAGGGACCATGTCTAGTATTTTTAAACGGTATCATTACATTTTTCCGTGTGGTCACTGCTAGAAGTAGATAGCAAAAACTGCTAAAAATGGCCGTTTTGACACATTAGCTATCTACTCGGAATAACGATGAGGGAATGTATTACCTTACCTTCTAAAAATACTTGACTATGGGCCCTAAAAACTCCACGTAAAGTTTTATTAAAATCCTTTTCTAATATAACATTTTATTAAATAAAAACCTCTGCCCCCCTATAGCATGACCGACGAAACACGAATATATCGCGTGATATAGCGTTTTATCATAGATATTATGTTAAAAAAATATATAACAATATAAAATTATATAATATATTATTAAGGTAACAATGTTCAATAAATAAAATAAAATAAAATATTTTGGTCCGACATTCCAGCTCTGCCTGTTCTCCTCTACATGTCGCATTTCTCAACAGATTTTCGTGAAATTTTGTAAGCAGGTTTGAAAATGATGTCGAATTTTTTTGTCAAGCCAGTTTTTTGTTTTTTTTTTTTGAAAATGGCGAAGATATGTTAAAAAAACATATTTCATTCCGGCTTTCCAGTGCTGTACCCTTAGCACGAACAGCTATCGATAAAACAAACGGAAAAAGAAAGGATTCTCTATGGAAAGAGAATTGTCTATCGAGTAGTTTTACGCGCGTTATTTTTTTCGATAGCTGTTCGTGCTAAGGGTACTGTTCTCCTCTACAGGTCGCATTTATCTCAACCGATTCTCGTGAAATTTTGTGAGCAGGTTCGATAATTATATATAGTATACTTAGAATTTTTTTGGTCAAGCCAGTTTTTCGAAATTTACAAAAAAATCACCCATTTAGAAAAATGAAAAAAATTAGAAGCGCCGTCTAGCTGCGAATATACCTACCAAATAATATAACAAACAGCACGTACCTACTATGTGCTTTGAAAAGCTCGTGAGCAGTGTGGGAAAAAGGGGTGGCGACATCTTTTAGATTTATTTTTTAAACAATAACATACAATTTGAGCTACTTTTTAACTACAGCTCACGGAGCCACTAGTTATACTATGGCATAACATTGCTGTAAAAAAGTTTTCAGGAACTCTCAGGAAACTGTGAAACACTGGACACATCATAAAGAAGTAACAGAAACCTCATAATATTATTAAATACTTATAGAAAGTGGGTTTCGGTTAACGTTCTAAGATCAATGGAATCTGTAGCATCGTAAAAGGCGGCTCTAGCACAGGGTAAAAAAATGTATTATTCATGTGGCTTTCTGGTGGCTTTAGTCTCGGAAGATGTCAAATGTGAAACTACGAGACTAGTCCCAAATTAGGGCAGGCGCAAACTGGTCTGCGGCTGAGGTGAGTGGACGCTGTCCCGTTGTCTATAGCCCGTCTGACTTGTCTCTCATTGATTAGCATAAATCGCTGATAAAGAATACGATTTAATGTCTTCCGGCCATACAAATAACAGTCTTGTATAGTTTTTTAGTTAGTTAGCTTATTTTTCTCATGATGGAATAGAAAACTATTTTCTGGCAATGTGAGAAAAGGCCTCTGGTAAAACTATCTAAAGTATAAGTAAATCATGGATTGCGTTGAGAAAAACCAATCTTTGACTTGGACGCTCTTCTGCAGGACACTCTGCAATAATGTAATCAATAATACAATCTCAAGTAGAAGTTTCGGATGATTCCGGAATCAATTTGCATTTAATTTTGCGCATTTTGACCATTGGCCTACTGTTTATGATTATTGATCGTTGTTTATTGATGATCGATCGGAACATAAGCCTCTGTTATTTTAATTATAAAGGACGCATCCACGTGCGTGTGATCGTAGAGTGGTACCGCACGCGCCCGTAGGAATCTCGAGCACGATCACCATAATCCGTAACTAAGGGCAAATAAGACTAAAAGTAATGGCGCCGTTTACCGGTGCAACTGCGGTACAGTTAGGCGAACGCTGAGCAGGTTGTTTTGACCGCTTTGCCACAGTTTATACAGTAGGTACACCTACTTTACCCCATGTTTCGCCTCGACCTGCGCCAGCCTCGCTGAGATTGTTTTACGGCACGTCATAGGTACTGCATTGTGCGAATTGATATGTGAAAATATTGGACGCTAAGTAACTGTACATATTTAAACAATATTGGTCTATACTAAACAATACGACAGCTAGTTCATGAGGGGCCAGCTGGGGCCAGTTCGAAACAAAAAGATTTAACTACCTAATCCTTTGGAATTGGAATGAAGCTGTAAAGAGATCATGCAGTTAATCAACTTTAGCAAAACCTATTGCAAACCTATTTCCCGTTGACTTTGAATCATGAAGTTTGGTAAGGCAGGGAACACGGTCTTACGTCATAAAGTATCTAAATTCGACATTTTGTAGTTACTCGCGTACCCAAAAATATTAGTGCAGAACTCTCGGCGCGCTAGTCAAACTCGCACCTATCCGGTTTTCTATGACATAAGATACATACACATTGTTTGTCTTGTTTGATTCCTGTCTGAGCACAGCAAAGACAGGAATCAAACCCACATATTCTTTGGCATTTTAGTCCGGTCTTGAGTCTCCACCGACACCTACCCTAGGTCCTTCAGGCACGTTAAGTCCTTTTACCGGAATGTCCAGTCGGGTCATTAGACCTACATACTTAATACTTCAATCATATCTAATCCAAGAAATCATGTGTTCAGTGTCCCGGTTTTTAATTTGAACATTACATAGCTGTAGGTATAAGAATTATCCTTTAGGATCTAGCTAGGATCTCAAATTCGCATCAGCAACTAAGTAGGTACTTATATTTCGACCACTCGGCACTCGGCCAGTTCAAAACTGGTAGCTATAATATGCCAAAAAGTTCAGAAGTAGGACACTGTATTTATTCTACACACACAAATAAATAGTTGGTTGACTTAACGTCAAACTAGTCTCAAAATCAAACAAGTTTAGGCGAATAATTAAAAAGCAATTGATGTTTGCTTTTATCTTGACCTAATCTTAAGGATAACGCGATTTCGGTGGGATGTGGGGAATTTAAGGAGGTTGAAATAGACTGTAATTCATAAGAAAGCTTTTGGTTTGGATTGTGCTGTATTGAGAGTAAAAGTCTTTCATATTTTTTTAAATAATTATATGCCTGTTCAGTATTTTGTGTGTTTAGGACTTTAAATTAACTTCTAACTAGTTAATTACAGGCATCGTAATTAAACCTTGAAGCATAGCCGTATTTAATACAAGCGGCGACTGTGTTATTTCCAGTTTAGCCGGCACGGGGAGTGCGGTTAGGCGCTGCGGCGGGTGTACCGCTATCTCCGCGAATAAATAAAAGATGCAGAGCCGAGCGGCTGCACAACGGCTCAGTGCGGGTCCCGGCGCGTAATACGATGGTCAACTACAAGCGAGTGGTCTGTGAGGTGGCGCTGTTGGCGGTGCTCGCGGCGGCCGTGGCAGCTGCGCCAGCGGCCGAGTGCGCCGACCGCCATCACTACGATCAGCGCCAGAACGGCTCCGAGAACTACAGGCTTAACATCGACGGCGTGGTGATCGCCGTCGCTCCAGCAGACTCTTTACTCGCCGCCGCTTCCGACATCGACCTCAGCGACCTCCTAGACTTCGAAGAGTTCAATGAACCTTCCAAGCCGACCAAGCCCAGCAGCGAACCCCTTAAGCCGCTAATTGAACCGAAACCAGAGGACGGAAAGCCGCAGGAGTCGAAGCCCGACGGTTCCAAACCTGACGAATCTCCGCTCAGTGACGTCTCCCTCAACTCCGATCTCAAGGGACAGAAAAAAGATGCTTCCGTTAAGAAACATGATAAAGCTCACAGGTTAGATCTAGATTCCATAATATGGTAGCATAAATTCGATAACTTAAATACGTGATTGTACCTTGTGTTTTCTTAGCCAGAAAAATCCAATCCAGTTTGTGTGACAAATTACAAGATCCTCTAAGCCATTGAGTTCTTGTTCAAAATGAGTTCACTTGTCAAACGCTAACAAAAAATAAAAAAAAATATGATTGTTTACAAATGATTATGTAATGTACCTACTTACAGAAAAATGTGAAATAGTACTTATAGTAGTAGTTAGTATCTTCTAATGTTTAAATGTTTTGTTCGTAGGCTAAAGAACCGCCTGGCTAACATCCTGCTACCTCTGCTAAGGAGAACTCGCCATCACTAACTATGGACAACTTCAGATCCAACTATGGGTCACATTATAGCGAGATTGTACGACTAGAGATAAACCCTGTAGGAAAAGTGTGTTTGTTTAACGACTCGTTTATTGAAATAAGTTTAAGGAGTATTACTTTAAGCTTAATCCTGTGCCTAATCTCTGATGTAAAGTTGTAGTGATACTGCTATGCTAAGTAGGTATGCTATGGAGAAATATGTTTGAACACAAGTGATATAATGCATTTATATTTATATTAGATTTAAGTGTTTGTGTAAGATTGTAAATTGTTTCGTTGAAAATAAAATTGACTAATTTTTATTGAAAAATCCCTAAATCTATCGTTTTATTTTCCACTATTGTGAGTGTTATAAATAAACGCTTGCCACAAAATATTAGATATTCTGTGGTTTAAGTATGAAATTGCCGCTTGGTATGGAGAATTTTAAAGAATTTAATTTTCCATCTTTGCTAACATTTTTTATAATAACGTTTTTTAACGTTCAGGAAATAAATCAGAAATATTTTTATTACTGACAGTGGGCCGTTATGATCAGAATTCGAAATAATAACAAGAAACCGAAGCATCTAAGTTATGAGAGTGTGTCAGATAAAAACCAGTGAGCGGGTATCGATCTTATAGGCCAAATAGTTGGTGTAGGATGTGTTCAGTCCATGAAACTGAACATTTTCTCTAAAAAAACATAGGATAAAAAAACCGGTCATGAGCGAGTCGGACTCGCGCACCGAGGGTTTCCGTACCATCATAATAAATACACTGCAGAGCTGTAGAATAATAAAATTATTATAGCAGAATTAGGTCAGCACCATCACTTGGCCGATAGTGGAAAGATTTTTTCTTTTCTTAGACCAGCGCCATCTCTTGACCGATAGTGGAACTAATTTAATTTTTCTTAGATCAGAGTTATTTAACAAAAAAAATCATTAGATCCTCTACCAGTAACTGGTAGAGGATCTAACGATTTTTTTTTTGTTTTTTTAATTTCTAAAAAAGTGTGTTATATTGAGACATCGTTTTATTTTTCCTGTAATCTTCACATAAACTACTATCACATAGAATTATTTCAGATTTTTCTCTTTGCAAACTTTGGAGATAAGGGAACGGTATTTTTTTATATTTTTCATCATAAGTCGAAAATTATGCGGCCTAAAAAAAAAGAAAAAAATGTTTTAATGTGCAAACAGCGCTCTTTCATATGATACCCCACTATGCCCTAGTGGCCCCACTTAAAAATTTTAAGACCCCATTTCAGTCCCTGTTGTAAAAAAATATTTATTTTTTTATTTCTTTCTACGAATGTCTGAAAGTGCCAAACAAGTTTGAAATTTTTTCCAAAAGAATGAAGAGCTTTCCAAAAATTTTCACCTATTGTGTCAAAGAATACTAAATTGTGTGGCGTTTGTTATGGATTTGGACCGTTGGTAACTGAAACAAAACCTATTATTATTCTGTGCCAAAAATCTAGCTCTCACCTAAGTAATTAGTGTATTGAATTATGAAAAACTTAAAAATGGTGTTAATAAATCTATTAATGAATTTGATTATAAAGCACAGATAATTTAAGACAGGCGGCGATGGGAGCAACTCTGAAATCGCAAAAAACTGCTGTTTCAAACATTTTGATATTTTCATTATATTTTTTGTATGAACAGAACAGCAATTTTTTTTCGTGATTTCAGAGTTGGTCCCATAGTAAAAGTTGTCCAGTTGGATGGTCCCTATCTACCAGGGGTTATTTTGTAAAACGTTGTATACTTACCTAGCTACCCTACACGCAACCACTAATACGAGTGCCTACCTATATTCAAAGGCTGCTCGCGGTCCCTTTAACGGAACTACTTAGCTTACCCTGAGAATCTATCAAGTAGCTACACTACACAATTTCATTTGAATACTAACTGCGTTCGAGGAGCTCGGTGGCGCAGTGGTTTAGCGCCTGGCCCAGTGATTGCGGAAGTTAAGCAACGTTCGCATGGGTCGGTCATGGGATGGGTGACCAAAAATTTATTATCTCGAGCTCCTCCGTGCTTCGGAAGGCACGTTAAGCCGTTGGTCCCGGCTGCATTTGCAGTCGTTAACACCCACCAATCCGCATTGGGCCCGCGTGGTGGGTTATGGCCCATCCTCCTTACCACTCATAAGGAAGGCCTGTGCCCCAGCAGTGGGGACATCAAAAATGGCTGATGGACTAACTGCGTTCGTTACGCTCATCTAGCGGAATGTTCCTAGAAATCCTATTAAAAATGTGTAAATAATCCAAAGCAAGCGATGATGTTAGGTGATGGGAGCACTTTATGAAATATCTGGAATAACTATGACGCAATAATCGTTGAGCCTTTTACAGTGTTTCCCAAATAATTAGTGGTTCGCGTACCCCGGCGCAGCAATCTCATCTACATTCATACATCTGAACCAATTTTTTGTTTATCATTCCTGCAATAAGGGGTACCTACCTACCTACGCGAGTTTGATGTCATTCGTAGAGGGGTACGTAGAAGAAACTAATTGGGAACTATTGCTCTAGCTACTGAAAATGTCTATTGCCTGCTATACAAACACTCGGCCACAAACTACTCTTTACCCAGTAACCTATTAAATATCATGTTACTTATTCGAGACAAGCAAAACTCGGTTACCTGCCCGTTGACCTGAGCTTTCTGTCTCGTGCTAAGAATCTGTCTGTGCCGGCCATAGCACATTAACTTAAATACGCCATCATGGAGTATTCATCGTCCTTCGGAAATGAGTATACTTATCTAATGTAGTACCTAAGTAGGTACTCCTTTGTGACAGAGATGCGTGAATCGAGTCCCTCTCCGCTAGAACTGATAGAGACCACAAAAGGGATTACAATACCAAGATTTCTCAAAATTATGAGAGATTATAACTTCCGCCCGCCAGACTTCGTCCGCGTCTACGCGGACGACTGTCCAGTAGAAATATCCTATCCCTGGGAACCTTGCTTCGACCAGGACTAAAAGTATCCTGTTTTAATCCAGGTTTATAAACTATCAGTGTGACAATCGCAAATATAACAATAGTCTAAACTTTATAATGTTAATAAGTACCTATACTTAGTAGGAATTTTGGATTTTTTACAAAAAGAAAAAATAATTGAATTCTTGCCTATTTCTTTTCAATACGATGTGATAACATCGCTGGCAGAAAAGCTTTTCACCAATACCTTATGAATCACAAGGATTCTACAATAAGTTTATATTAAACGCAGCGCAGCAACATCCATGCGCTTGCCCACCAGCGATGACCGAAAGAAAATTAAAAAGAAATGCCAAGCACCAGCATCGGATCCGTCGCGACGACCGTCAAAATAGACCGTTAAATTTAATTAGGTGCCATACATTTAAGCTGTTTTCCATAATCATTAAAGTTAAAACGATAACAAGCGTTATTAGATCCCGTACGCAGTGAGAGAGGTCGTGTCGTTAACCGTTACAGTGTGCCCGATTCGAAGCGACTGGTTCGCGGGTGTGCAGTAAAAGCGGCGGCAGCGGGCGCGGCGCGCAGTGTGCACTGCGAGGGCCCCGCGCGCGCACGACCATGCTCACCCTCTGCCTGGCGCTCTGCGCCGTCGCCGCACACGCCGCCCCCGCCACCTACGACCAACGTCAGGATGGAGACTTCAACGTGAGAGCCGACGTCCAGAACGTCGTGTTCCTCGTCGCCCTCCCTCAGAAGATGGGCATTCCGACGGACCTTCTCGCCGGCTTCCTCAAGAGCAGCAAACCAGAATCCGACATCCAGGAGAGAGCCGATGTGCACGTGATGGAGGCGTTCGTGGAGCCGAGCACGCCCTACAAAGTGGAGATCGGCTCGAGCGGGCGGTACGCGGACGGAGACGGGCGCGCTGTCGAGGTGATCATCGCCGGACGGCGGCGACAGGGCCCCGACCCGGTTGCGGAGCCGGACGAGCTGAAGCTCCTGGGCGCGACGGAGCAGTGCGGGCCGGACGGCGAGCGCGACCCCGTGACGCTGACGTGCCGCGGCCGGTCCGCGCCCGCGCCGCCTTCCGACGAGGACGTCGCCGACGCACAACCCGAAGTCGTACCCTCAACCGCGTAGCCCCTGATCTCCACGTTCGTCTCTAGTTAATTTATTCGCATGTCTTTATGCCATTTTAATTTATTTTTTGTAAATTATTTATTAAATAAGTTTTAACTTTACTCAGTTTATTAATTCTGCTGAAAATAATATGTCCCGATCAACTATCATCATCATCATCACAAAGCAACCAGATTTGTTATTTAAAAAATCTTCATGTTATTGGAAAGTAGTCTCACGTGAAAAGCGCTCACACCAGCGAAGTACCTCATGTGTAAAACATCAATCGTTTTTATTATTCACCAAACATCCGCCCACATTCGTTATGAAAATTTATTTTATTTTTGACACTTTGTCAATATTTGTATTCAGATAATCCTACTAATTTTATAGTATATGTGAAATTTTGTGGGTTTGAATGTTTGTTCCTCAATCGGTCGGCAAAACGGCCGAACAGATTTGGATGAAATTTGACAAACAGATAGTTTATAGCCTGGATTAAAGCGGAAAATTCCTAGGGAACCTTTGACAAAGATTCCATAGGTACTTTCCGAATATCCTCGAAGAGGAAGTCGAGGGCGGAAGCTAGTTATAGTATAGGTACAGATCAACTTATTACTAGCCAAAAGAATAAGTAGGTACCTACCTACTAACATGTAGTGTGAACTAGTAAAATTTAAACTACTATAATCCTGTTCCACTTAAAACAGTTAAAACGTTACTTACGAACCGTTAAAATATACCCTAATTTTTTTCCTTACTAAGGCACCTTAAATGGAAATAAAAATGTTGCCCTTACTAAGTATTCATAAGTAGAATTCGGCAATGACAACCCGCGTTTGTTAATAACACAACACAGTCGTAAAATACAAACCGAAAACTATCTGGCTAATGAGGATTTGATTATTTTAAACGCGCCTGAACAATCGAAAACCCACTCATTGTGGCAGCACCAAACAAAATGTAGGTTCCCACAGAAGCGGCACACGGCCGCCCCACTGACAAAACAGTCAACAAAACAGCATACGATACAGACGAATTATTTACTCCACGCTACAGAATACTAATAATATAAATAATTTAGAAATTTTGATATAATTAAGGTTCTGTAAGTGTGAGTTGCACCAAAACGCTGACAAAGTTAAAGTTATCGTCAAATGATAATGCTACCTATTTGTCACGTCAAACTTGTCAAAGGACATCATGCTAGCTGTGCAACCTCTTTTTTTGGCTAACTTGTGCTTAACCGGTACTTTTACAAACTTGTTATTGTTAAAGTTAGATGGTGCAACTCAGCCTTACTCTTTTGTATGTACCGAAAATTCATGAATGTCTTTCTACTGATGGTAGACTAGTATAGAATGCTCTTAGCATTAAGTCCGCCTTTGTACCATACATACTTTGTTTATTGTTGTGCAATAAAGATTAATTAATTAATAAAAACATAATAATACAAGTAGAGACACTTTAAAAAAAACTAGGACAAGTACAATGAAACATTTGAAACTTTGGATCTGAATTTATTACTATAAAATATTCACATTTCACTTTTAGGAAAACAAGTTTAACATAACACTGTCCTTTATGATTAAATACTTGACCTCTATACTTTAGAATTTAAATGAAGAGAAAACGTAGTAAGTTATTTGGAATATAGCAGGTAACCCATAAAGATATAGCTCTTAAAATACAGAGTTTACGAGTACTAAAAGCAGCAATATTTACATTTCGTAAAACTCAAGAAACCTGTTTTAACAAAAATCTCTGCAATATTCTTAATGTACTGTCGTTCCTGTAACTACTTATCCTTAAAGTATAATCATTAAAATAATATCAGTTTAAAACATCCTCTGTTTATGCAACCATCAAACATCAATGAAAACAATGTATAATATCAATCAATATCATTTAGACACACGGAAGACAACCTTTGTGCTGTGCTGAGAGATGTTGAGCCTTAACATTATAATAAAATCAACAAAAAAAATACCTACAGTGCAATTACACTAGGTAGGTCACATTCGGATACCACATATGATATTCAGGCTAGCGGTTAGTGAAAATTAAAGTCGGGCCTTTCTTGGTACAAATCTACGTTAAAATGAATACACGACATAAAAACAAACTACGAATTTACCTGATTTCGAGTGACGCTTGGCTCGAGTGGCTCGGTGCCAGAATAGGGAACATGCATCAATTTTTTTTTGTATCAAAATCAAAAGTAAAATATAATGTGTGAGAAAATCAACTGTAATATTAAAACTTTTCTCTTGCTTTTTTTCTCGTGATATATTCACTTGAAGTTAGCGCGCAGCAGCACCCGCCGAAAACGCTCTTTACAAAACGGTCAACATTTGTGACGTCACTTATGCCACGTTTGTATGGAGTTAGCCAGGAATTTTCAAATATCTCCCTAAATATTGCGTTTAAGTATATAAGTGTCATACAAAATATAATTTCTTATTACCCGACTGCGGGTTATGTTTTTCGCGCGTATCTTGTAAGTAAGTTTGTATGTATGTTTGTATGTAATATTCTTTATTACCTCATCTTTCAAACGGCTGAACGGATTTCTATGATTAAGATATCGTTAGATTTGTCTTTTCAGCCCAAGTGTTCTTAAGAAGGTGGCGTTATAAAAAAACCAACATGGCGGCTGTACGGTGCTATTATACGTAGTGAAAAAAAAATTTTTTTTAGAATACTGCAATATGAGTGTCAAATTAAAGGGCTTATTATAAGGATTTCAAAAAGATATATCATGACCGTAAAATATAATAACTAAAAAGAGATAAATAAAATAATAAATTAAAAAAAATAAAAAACCCGCCTGCATAAAAAGACAAGTCGACTGAAAAGATGGAAACAAGATTAAATAAATATTAAAGGCAACATGTCATAATAACATGCAGTCGGAGGCATATAATTCAATCATTCATAATGTCACTTTCTTTATGCATGCCTCCGACTGCATGTTATTATGACATGTTGCCTTTAATATTTATTTAATCTTGTTTCCATCTTTTCAGTCGACTTGTCTTTTTTGATATTCTATCCGACTGTTAAGTGCATTATATCCGAAAATGAAAAAAATATTAGAAGCTATTTTCCCCTGTGTGATAAAACTAAAATAATACTTTTTTTTTCTGTTCCATCATGTTTTTATACGTGTCCGCACCGATCAAGCTCAAATTTATCAAAATCGGTGACTTATGCATGTTCCCCATTCTAAGGAGTTGTTCCATTTTTGTATGGAGGCTGGGCCCATTTGGGTAACCCGTGGCCTACGGTCATAAAATTATATTTTATGGAAAGAGAACAAAATAAGGAACCTGTCCATGTATCAATATATTTTTTTAAACCTGCAAACATTTTTTATTTATTTTTTAAGTTGGATAGTTAAAGTTAATAAAACAGCAACCCAAAACGTTTTTCTACCTTGGCAACATCGATTTTTTTCTGTCATATGTCACATTGATGCTGTCAGATGTCAAATAAATTGACAAATGACATATCAACAGCCAATGTAGTCATTTTAATAGAAAAAAAAATGCAAGGGAATATCCCTTAACAGCCGGCAGCCGCACAAAATGGATTTTCAGGATTAAATCAACAGTAAAAACTTGTAACAAGCATTAGAATTTATTGATATACTCGGGAGAGTAAAATTAATAGTAAGACACTTTCATTTTAAAGCGAAAACATTAAGAAATACACGATGAAGAGCACCATTATTCAATTTTTTTTATTTTTTTTTATTTATGTTTGCAGGTATTAATATTTTTTTTTCTTTTTGGAAACCTTGCCCCACGAGAGAAATCTACGAGAAAAAAAAATATTATGGGTGTAGGAAAATTTTAAAAAAGTGAACCCAAGAAAGAACGACTCCTTTGCTTGTGGACTAAGAGCTAGTCCCGGAAATAGGTGGACAATTTACAGAGCGATGAAATCCCTCTTGTTAGTGTGCCATGCCATACTATCATTATTAACAGATCCGGGCACCTGGCAGATTTTCAGGGCGGGGGTGGGAGTGGTTGAACAACAAATTGGCTGAAAAGCGATTGAAGGTATACAATTTACAGAGCTCTGGATTTGGTGTGGTATAATAGCAAGCCGATCATGTATCTAAATTGAATATAACATTGCCAGGCATTTAAACTGATGGAAAAGTAGTGCAGGCGGCAATTTTGCGTATTGTACATTATGCTACGAAGGGACCAAAATGCGCGAAAAAGTGGCAAAGTTTATACCAACCCCCACCACTGAAAATTCGCGAGTTGCCATAGTATGGCTAACTAACTAGAGGGGTTTCGTCGCTCTGTAAATTGTCCCCTCATTTCCGGGGCCAGTCAGATCCCCGAATCCTGCTTATTTCATTCGGATGTAGGTACACACGACAGCAAGTCAGGTTATACAGTTAAACTGGGAAAACAGCTTTTAATACGTGTCATAAAGGCGGTCTCAAGGTCATTGTACAGTCTGAGGTGCCGTCGTGTGTACATCATGTACATAATTTATGTGATGTGGTGATACGACCTAATGTAATAGCACCATGAGGCTGCTTAGTTTAAACCTTAACCTAACTACTTTCAATTAATTTAATATCTTCTCGTAAGTTTCGCCTAATTAGGCCGCGTTCAGACAGTGGACATTTTGCCCATATGGACAAAATGTCTATCGCCTGTCTTCCCCTGACCAGTTCGCCGACATTCGTTATAATGTTATATTAAGCGCAGTCGCCGGTGGTTGGTTAGTGTAGTAAATGAAGCGATCTTTTGTAAGGAGACCCCAACATTAAATCCTCAGTCGATGAAACTTTGCAGGGATGTAATATAGTATGAACCAAAACCTATTTACAAATATCCAAAAAAAAAACGATTTGGATAATTTAAAAAATACATTTCATTTATGATACTTTATCATACTGTAAAGTTTCGTCTACTGAGGATTTACTGTGAGGGTCCACTACCTTCCTTTCCTACACTACGACTACAATTTGTCGAGTGATTAAACCGAGAAAATTTGCGACTCCAAAAATAAACCTCAACTAAAGTTACATAAAAATGGAAAATTAGTAGCAAAATCAAAAACATTGTAACAACTTAAGGCAATTCAAATGAAAACAAACTAACAATAATGAGTAATAAGTAATAGTGAGTTTTATAACTAAAAATATAACACCTAAAAAGTTTGTGTATGTGTATACAAATATGACCAATAAATCTAGATATGCTTTGAATAAACCAAATGCTTAAAACTAAATAATTAAAAATACTCTCTTACACTTATTAACATTAAAATACAATTCACAATTTTAATAAAAAGAAAACATATTTTTTTATTTTTTTAAAGGCACTGAGGAAGACACTGTAGTATCTTATCTATCAAGATTGTGTAAGGCACATCAGTTTATTATTGAACCAAATCGCTTAAATCTTATTTCTCTAATATTAAAAATTAAAAGCATTCATTTACATTTGCGTAATGCTTCTATTCTAAATAGTTTATTTCAGTAGTTGTCAGTGTACTTTAGCAACAACCCGCATGTTATGTCAGTAATAAACTATAGTCAGTCAGTAGTTGTCGGTGCAATTACTTGCAACAATCCTCAGCACGTGCTCGTAGAAGCCGTCCCCGTACCGCAGCCGGTAGAGCGCGGTGTCCAGGTAGCGCTGCACCGCGGGCGCGCACGCCAGCGGCGAGCTGCCCGCGCACAGTTCGCGCGACGCGCCGCATAACGTCACGGCCTGACGCCATATCCGCGAGCTCACTGTCATATGGATTGGGTAATCAAAACTTGGGACTACCAAACCATACCCTACTGAACCGATATGTGACTCGCTAAGCGCTTAGCGCCTAGATATGTATTTAGTAGGAGACATCCTAGCGAGGCGCCAAGCTTTCGTGAATGTTTTTTTTACTTCGATACATATCTAGGCGCTAGGCGATTAGCAAGCTACTCGTCAGTGCGTACGCAGCCTAACGCTCCCTCACCATCACTACAGACTAATAATAATTTAATGAAGCAAGTCCATACTCTAACGCACAGTAAATATTTCTATTTTTATATTTCTAACATTATTGTCTATGGATGGACATAGACATAAGTATACTATTACTATCACAGACCATTGCATGAGATCACAATATTTTATCATCATAACATAATATGTTACATTTTCAGCCCAAATGGCCTTGCATTTAGATTTTTTCTCATTTTCTTGAAATAAAATCAGCATTAGACGCCTAATGATTAGATGAATATTTTTCGCATACTTACAGAAGTGCTGCATCTCGACGTCACATTGCTGCGTCAGCTGTTGCATAGGCACCGCGCCATCCACCAAAGGTAGGTCATTTCCCATCACCAACGTGGATTCCGGTTCAGTCGACTTTGAGACAAACTGTTCCACTTCCACTTGAAGAGACTGCAACAAAGGAAGTTAATATTATTATTGTTCAGGCCAACGTTATGAATAGATATGCGTTTTCAACTGACAGAAAGTGATTTTTAACCGACTTCCAAAAAAGGAGGAGGTTCTATGTTCGTCTGTATATTTTTTTTTTGTGTGTATGTCCACCAATTACTCGAAGACGGCTGGACCGATTGAAATGATTCAAACGTTATTACATTAGGCAAACTCCCAAGTTGGTCCCATTTTTTAAAATTTGGAAATCGGTTCAGTACTTTTCATGTAATCTTGAAAAAAGCACGAAAATAGTATGATTTTGTGTGAAATTACCTCGATGATAATGGTCGTATTACTTCTTTGTTTATGAACTGAATAAGATAATTATTTTTTTGTAGGAAGAGGGATATCTGTGTAGGTACTTTAACCGACTTAAAAAAGGAGGTTCTCAGTTTGACCCGTATGTATGTTTCTCCGCGATTATCTTACGTTTGGCTAAGCCGATTTTTCTACATATTTATAATATACCTTACCTACAAGGTACCTACACTAAAAATAAAAAAATAAAAATTGTTCAAAAAAAAAACAAAAAACCGACGTCAAAAACCTACCTCTAAAAAGCAAGAAATAACATTCGTCATAATAAAAATACGTCTATTGAAGTCGGGTGGGGCTTTTAGAATAAAAAAAAGGAAGAAAACCCCACCCGACTTCAATAGACGTATTTTTATTATGACGAATATTATTTCTTGCTTTTTAGAGGTAGGTTTTTGAACATTTTTTTATAACTTTGTTAAATTGTAATGCTAGTATAATCTTGACAGTCTACAAACACAGTGGCGCTGCCCGATCAAGTGCTTTTGGAACTGGTCGATGCCTGTGTGCCTATGTTTGACAGGTCTCCAGAAATGGTAGGGCTGCCAAATCGGGTGCTCTTGGAACTGGTCGAGGCCTGTGTGCCTGACATGGTGGCGCTGCCAATCGGGTGCTTTTGGAACTACTCGAGGTCTGTGTGCCTATGCCTATGTTTGACAGGTCTACAGACATAGTGGCACTGCCCAATCGGGTGCTTTTGGAATTGGTTGAGGTCTGTGTGCCTATGTTTGACAGGTCTCCAGAGATCGTGGCGCTGCCCAATCGGATGCTTTTGAAATTGGTTGAGGCCTGTATGCCTATGTTTGACAGGTCTCCAGACACGCTGACACTGCCTGCCCAAGCGGATACTTTTGGACCAGCTTAGATTAGCAGTTGTAGCCAAGAATACTAACTATTACTAGATACGTAGTATTAGCTTTAAGCACCACTAATAGTGGTGCTGCTATCAGATGTCAAATTATCTAGCCACTGTTATTGTTATTGGTCTTACATGCGATGGCATGGCATGTACACTGCAAAGCGGTGACTTTGCAGTAATTTTCGTGTGCGCTCGCATCGCCCCAGCGCAAACTAAAGTAAACGACGACGCGGCGTACAAGCAATTATAACCTTAGGAGTGTTTGTGCGCTCATGACCTCGATTCGATACTACTCGTACCTACAATGTTTGAATTACAACAAAAAATATAGGTACCTGATTATCTAGTGCCTGTTGTTTCTTCAAATCATGAATCACATGTAATCTGTACGCTGTTGGAATGTGCTGAAAAAGAAAAAATTACATTGTTAATTTTAGTAGTTTATGTTTTTCAAGTTGAATACTACATAGGGCCTTACCTTAGTATCTGCCAGCATAAGTATCCTATGAACATGGGGCTGGTCGGTTGTATCAGGTGAGAGGCGATTCATGCAGTCAGGATATATCTCGGCTAACACCACGCTGTTTTCTCCTCCAAGTTTTATGTTTTTGTGTTCTTTGATGGCGAAGTCATCCAGTTTATCATATATCAGGCTGACCACTTTAGGTTTTACACCTGTGGAGACAAATTATTTGAAATTTCCATCTTTGTATTGAAAATTTTTAGACCAACTGATTAAAGCACCTAATCATTTTATTTATTTTATTGATCAATACATACATAGATACAGATTCTATTACACATTACTCATTAGCAAAACCAATAGGGTTTGTGTGCCCATGAGAGTTCGCAAGTTTTGAGCATACATACTTTATATACCTAGAACAAAACATGAAAATGGAAAAGAAATCATGCATAACTAACATAAGTTTACATTATTATAAGGAACATTAGTCGTTATTTATATTTTATTGCTTTATTTAAAATTTGATTTATTTTTAAGGTTTTTTGTTATTTTGGAATAGACTAGCTAGATGACCAATGTTGGTGCCAGCACCCTGCATCCATTATAACATTTGATTTAGAGTATGTAGGTATAGTTTCGTTTGTGTTTATAATTATCATAATCTATTTTGTAACAAACGTTAAAATCAACGTAATTTAGGTACTGAAATAACGTTAATTTTAATGTAACGTTATCTAAAGTAACGTTATTTATTGACATAACGTTAATGTTAAAATTAACGGTAAAAAAAGTAAGAAATAACGTTACATTTAAAAATAACGTTATCATTCCCTGCCAGCACTGTAGCACATTTCTACCTATTGGAAATTGTAAACCATACCATGACATTACATTTTATTATATTGAAGCGTGTCTGTAGGTAATCAAATATAAAAGTTAAGAGAATTAAAAAAAAAACTAACCCACAATACTATTTAAACACCATTGAGACACGATTGTTACCATTAGCTTCTGCTAATGCTCGATTCTTTGAGACCATATTTCATACTTTCGATAACATTAATTACTTAATTGATTCTCCTTTTTTTTACCGACTTCAAAAGGAGGGAGGTACTCAATTCGACCCGTTTTTTTGTTTTTTTTTGTTTTTTGTATGTACACCGATTACTCAAAGACGGCTGAACCGATTGAAATGATTCAAACTTTATAACATCAGGTATGTTTTCAAGCTGGTCCCATGTTTTTAAATTTTGAAATTGGATGATGGGATCCTGGAGAAATCAAGGGAACTCTTCAAATATTATAGGCACACCTATAGCGATTTTGCTATTTTCTTAAGTAACACGTGCATTTGCTTTCGAAAAGTACCATTTTGGTGAAGTGGAACTGATGATGAAGACCATAGATGATCACCGGAACTATTCAATAGGTACTAAACTGAGTATCTCACTGGTGCGATACGATTACTTTAATATGGTTGCTAGGCTATTTATGTGGTTCATCATAATGCATATGGTGAAGTGGAGCTGATAGTGAAGTACCAGGAGAACTCCTCAAGAATTAACGCCCCTGCGTCGGGAAAACCAGTATTTTGTAAAAAGTGATTGTAACTTAGATAATATCGTCGCTAAATATACCATACTTACCACAAAAAAGTTAAATTTAAAAAATCTTAAGATCGGGGTCTACCCATGTTTTATCTACCTAAATAAACCAAATATAAAAAACCAAAGTTATTATCTACCAAATACAGAAGGTACTTACTTACACTAAAAGTAAAAAAACAAAAAACCGACTTCAAAAACCTGAAAATGAAAACAAAACAGCTTCAAAATTAAATACCTCTAAAAAGTTCAACTTCTTTATTTATTCTAAAAAGTGAAAGTGAAAGTGAAATAAGCTTTATTCAAATAAACTTAATTGTTAAGTACTTTTGAATCGTCTATATTTTCCTACCACCCGTTCCAGACTTTTTTAGCTGACAAGAAGAACGGGCGCAAGAAACTTATCAGCTGTAACAGCCATAAGTAACGATATTTACAAACTTGAATATATCGTTACCAGGGTAACATAATTACAAAAGGGTGACAGAATTATTGGCAACAACATAGACTTATTATATTACTTCAATAAAGTACTTATATTAGCAAGTTATGTGTTACCTACATCATTTCCACGCATTTTGATCTTTAAGATAATCGTCAACTTTATAATAACCTTTACCCATGAGCGTTTTTTTAACATGGTTTTTAAATTCATGCAAAGGAAGATCAATCACTTGTTGTGGAACTTTATTAATAAAGGCTATGCCTTTCCCCATAAATGAACCTCTCGTTTTTGCAAGCCTAAATCTTGGAACGGCAAGTTTATCTTTATTTCTTGTATTAAACTGGTGAATGTTGCTGTTCTTATCAAATGAATCATAGTGTTTCCTTACATAAACTAAATTTTCATAAATATATTGGCCTGCCAAAGTTAAAATATTTATTTCTTTGAACAATTCTCTCAAGGTATCTCTCCGCCGTAGATTGTATATGGCGCGAACAGCTCTTTTTTGGAGTACAAAAATATTTTCAATACTGGCTGCTGAGCCCCACAATAGCAGTCCATAAGACATTACACTATGAAAATAACTAAAGTATACTAACCTTGCCGTTTCAATATCAGTTAAAAGCCTTATTTTCTTAACAGCGAATGCCGCTGAACTAAGTCTACTTGACAAGGCTTCAATATGTGGATCCCATTGCAATCGAGAATCTAGTGTAATACCTAAAAATTTTGTACTCTCAGTAAAGTCTACTTCATCGTCATTCAAATTAATATTTAATTTTGTCTGCTCAACATTAGGTAATGAAAATTTTACACATTTAGTTTTTTTGGGGTTAAGTGCTAAATTATTACTATTAAACCAGTGTGAAACTTTAGAGAGGGCACTATTTACTTCGTCCGAACAGTTATTACCTCGGTTTACTTTGAAAACTAAGGAAGTATCATCCGCAAATAGTACTGTCTCACATAAATTACTCGCGAAGTTGGGAAGGTCATTTATATAAATTAGAAACAGCAATGGGCCCAATATTGATCCCTGTGGCACACCCATATTGATGGGGGCTCCAGTAGACTTAGTTCTATTAATTACAACTTTCTGAGTTCTATTGTACAAATACGATTTCATAAGACTAACCGACTTATCAGAGACACCATAATGTTCTAGCTTCTTCAATAGTGTTTGGTGATCAACGCAATCGAATGCCTTAGAAAGGTCACAGAAAATGCCAATTACATCCTGCTTTTCTTCCCAAGCGTCAAGAATATGTTTGAGAAGTGCAATTCCAGCATCAGAAGTACTTTTACCCTTGGAAAATCCAAACTGATTTTTATGGAGTATATTGTTGTATGTGAAGTAATCTAATAATTGGGAATATATAATTTTTTCAAATATTTTACTAAGTGCTGGTAGTATAGATATTGGCCTAAAGTTAGCTGGGTCACTTTTATCCCCACATTTAAAAAGAGGAATCAATTTACTATTTTTCATTAAGTCAGGAAAGACCCCTTCGTCAATACATTTGTTAAAAATAAAAGCTAAGTAGGGGGCTAGTATATCAATTATTGATTTAATAATGCTTGTTGACATGCCCCAAAGATCTTCTGTTTTTTTAACATTAATTGTTTTAAAAGCTTTAATGATATCTGCACTGTTTATATATTTAAAGGAAAAACTTTCATTGCACTTATCAACACTAGACTCCAGAAGGGAGACAGCGATGTTGGGACTAGCACTAAGAGTACTGGTAGTTTCTACAGGTATTCTAGCAAAGAAATCTTCAAAAACTTTAGCGACCTCATTGTCAGATTCAAAAGTTTGATCACCAGTTTTTAAACAGAAGGAATTTATATTGGATTTTGATTTGCCCGTTTCTTTGTTAATAATATTCCAGGTAGCCTTAATTTTATTATCAGCTAATTTTATTTTATTTGCAAAGTACTTGGACTTTGCTAGGATACAAACTTCTCTGAATGTTTGTGAATACTTCTTGACAAATTCAATGAAGTTAGGATCACAAGAAGTAGCTTTCTCTGCATAAAGTTCGTATAATTTCCTTCTGCTCTTATATATGCCGGGTGTGGCCCAGTTACTAAATTTCGTACTATCATTACATTTGATGACTTTCTGTTTAAAAGTTTCACTAAATTCAGTTTGAACTATGCTAAATAAATGATTATATAAGTTGCACGAAAAGCCCCACCCGACTTCAATAGATGTGTTTTATTACAATGATATACGTATCTAGTGATTTGAATATTATTTCTTGCTTTTTAGAGGTATTTAATTTTGAAGCTGTTTTGTTTTCATTTTCAGGTTTTTTGAAGTCGGTTTTTTGTTTTTAAAACATTTTTTATTTTTAGTGTAAGTAAGTACCTTCTGTATTTGGTAGATAATAACTTTGGTTTTTTATATTTAGTTTATTTAGGTAGATAAAACATGGGTAGACCCCGATCTTAAGATTTTTTAAATTTAACTTTTTTGTGGTAAGTATGGTATATTTTTAGACAAATCAACTCGTAAGTAAATAGTTTATTATGCTACAACTCTGAGCCCAACCACAGAATAAATAATAGTACTAAACCTACAGAAGCCGATTTGCGCGAGGACAATCAAATAATAAGCTACTCTCGCTGCACAGCAATAAAGTACAATTTCAAATTGCATATTCTCTTTCTGTCGCGTAGTTCTGTCTCGACCGACACATGACATCAATCGTGTGCTGGCTTGACTGAGTGAGCTGCGAGCAGTAAGCTTATATAAAAGTTTAATGGCGGAGTGAGACACCCTTATAATTTTTGCACATCATTATTTTTCTCCCCACCAAGCGAGCAGCCTCATGTGAGGCATGCCGGTAAACGTCTTGCCTCGCGGAGCAGGGGCAGGATATAAGCAGATAGATATATAGGCAGAGCGCTTGGTGGGGACCCGCCTAATCACATAAAAACAGCTGATCCGATTTTGATTAAATTAAAACATAGAATACCCTTTTTTTAACCTGATTAAAGGATCCCTATATATTTTAACACGCATAGACCAACTAAAATGGAGATGGACCGGCCACATGCTTCGCTGCAATAAAGATAAATGGAGCAAACGAGTGACGCTGTGGTATCCAAGGGATGGGCACCGAAGCAAAGGTCGACCCATAAGAAGATGGGAAGACGACCTAAAGTTGACCCTAGGGCCATTCTGGACGAGAGTGGCTGCTGATAGGCAGTACTGGAGGGGGTTGGAGGAGGCCTTTGCCAAAAGGCACACTGAGCAGAGAGATGTTATTTAAATACTAAATATATTATGTAACAACCAAAGTGTAGCTCAGAAATAAAAGGCTTAATATTATTATTATTAAAGGATCCCTATGGATTTTCTCGAATGTGCACACGGACGAAGTCGCGTGCGGAAGCTAACAGTTTATAATACAGTATACTTAAATAAATATAGGTACTTATTCGTTTTAAAAGTGTTCAAAATCAAACTTACCTCACTACTTTTTATGATCAAGGAGGGCATGAAAATATTTATAATCATTATTGTAGCAAAAACACACTGAATAACGATAAACAATAAAGTCAAAAATAAGAAAGATCATCAAATTGTACAATTTAATTTCATCATGGGAATTACCAAGGTGCTTAGTTAAAATAACAGGAATTAAATGCATTCATAACTAATGATAGGTATTATCACACCTATTTTCCCGACATTACGTTAAAATACCTATCATTAGTATTCACCTCTCGAGTCCCCTACTGTGACGGCATCTGCAAAGGTGCCAAAACGTCGGGAAAATAAAAAACAAACCAAATACCAACTAATTACTCAAGTCAAGTACTTTTTAATGGATGCTAGTGCGTTTCAAGTACTTTCAATAAAACGCACTAGCATCCATTAAAAAGTGTTTTATTTCATACCTATCATTAGTTACATAATTATGCATTTAATCCCTGTTATCTTAACTAAGTACAATGTAAAGAAAAAAGTGTATACACTGTCATTTTGTAGTCGTCGTTGTAATTAACTTAAGGGAGTGATCTACTAATAAACATTTTTGCCAAAGAAACATGGGTCGAAAAACGTCTTTTTTTTATTTTCCCATACTAATACAATGTTTTAGCTGGCTAGTTAAGTTAGTATGGGAGGACCAAATTAATTTTCATTTTTCGTCCCATGTTTCTTGGGCAAAAATGTTTAGTTTCATTGGTGCAATACAATACACCCTTAAGTTAATTAAAACGACTACAAAATGATTAAATGACGGTGTATAATTACCAAGGTGTTCAGCTACCAAAAAACCGTCTGCATCCTCACACCATGCAAGAATGATTTGCAATGCTTGAAGCATAGAACACTGAAGTCGGAGAAAGAATGATCCTGATCGAATAGGCTGCCTTTTACCGCAACCTTCACATGACCACTGCACTCTGAAATCAAAATAACAACTTGACAACTTTAACCAACTATGTAACCCAGGGGTTTTCAAAGTGGGGGGTGCGCAGAGACTTTCCAAGGGGGGCGTGGGCCACCTGCGTAGTTAAGGACTTTATGTAGAGACAACCAAGAAACACATCTGTAGGTAGGTATGGTGTTTGTTTGTACACTTAGATAAAGTGCCTTTTCAACATACTAATCACATCAAGCGGTTAGTTCGAGCATCTAGCTCATGCAAGCACCTCTCCTCCGATCCTGACTCTCCAACCCTAAAATTGTCTAGGTAGATGGAATTTATTTGGTAGAAAGGGGCACATCTCAAATAAGTTGGGCAACCCCTGATGGGATTAAATAAGGCCCAAGCTCAGCTGAGCATGTAGGTAGGTACTAAGGGTACAAAATAATGCCATGATTCTGTGTTATCTTTATGCCATCAATTGATAAAATCAACTAATTTGACAGCTCAATAATTATATTCATAATGGTTGGTTATAAAAGTTAACAATACATTTCCATTATACAATATCTTTTAATATAAATCCTATTTCAAGTATGGAGTCATCTTACCTATCTACAACTCTTGCTGTTTTGCAAATTAGTCGGCATTCGGGTTTTCCAGTTAGACATCTAACTGTCTTTGGCAAAAGTCCAAATGCCTGTAATTTCTCTACAATTTGAATTTCTAGATGTTTTGCATTGCTGTTTTGTGTTAAATTCATGTAGAGTTTCAAATTCCTGGAATGGCAAACAAGTAATGGTTGATCAAGTGGTCTGAAAGCTTTATTCAGTAAGTATACAGAATGTAAGTATACAATATGGCTATGATTCTTACCCAGGACTAGCAGGAAAAGGTAAAATATCTTTTATAAATCCTTTTGAGTTATCCTCATAGGTAGTGGAGTCCGCTTCCATTATGAAATCCTCACGTCACGTTACAGACTTTTGCTTGTGTCAAGGGATATTACTTATCTTGATTCTCGATTCATTGAAAAATAGGAAGTGCAGTGCAGCCTTTAGGCTAAGCTGATGCTATTTTTACATAAAAAAATTCGGTGCACACAGTAGGTACACAATTTTACGGTCAATCTAATTTATCATGGTTTAACACAATAATAAATAACTTTAAAGTAAAATTAAAAACACGCACTTCACAAGCGAGAAAGAAAGAAACTATTTAGATATTATGTAAAACATTTATTTATTTATTTACTCATTGTTGTACGTACGTATAGGTATTAGTGTTGCTAGATCTTTAACCTTTTTTTATCTTACTCTATGCTAAATCCGTATGCAGGGTTGCGTTCAGAACGTTTGAGCGTCGGTTGTTTGGTTGTTTTTTAACTCGCTCTAAGGTTTGGAACGACCAAGAACTTTAAATGTCAATGTCAATACAAATTCTTCATTATCCATTTGGAATACGAATAATTTAAACTTTTCTTTATACTAAATCAAATAAAATCCGTTTTTTGAGGATCTACCATGATTATTTTAAAAATTAGACATAAAAACATCAAAAATAAAAAATAATGTCAAATGACATTGACATTTTTTCTATAGACAAACGTCAGATCGTTTTACAACCATCATTTTTGATGGTTGTTTGGTTGCAACGCTTTGACGTTTGGATCGACCCGGATGTGTCAACCGAACGTCACGCTCAAATGTTTGGAACGCCGTTAGAGCGTTCGGTTGTGGTTAGGTTGCACTCGGAGTGTAGGTTTGGAACGCGCCTTAGTATAAACGAAACTTTGATTGATATAATTTAGAGCACTTTTATGAATAAATAAGAGGGAGATTTGTCACGAAAAGAAAAAAATCTTGAAAAGAAAAGACTGAAACGTCAGAATCTATTTTTTGTACGTGAAACTACACATTGTGTTGGCTGCGCATATAATATGACTATAGAAGATAGGTAAAGTATAAAATAAGTAATAATTATTTTTCTTAGATTACCTGAACACTTCAGGCACTGAGCAAGAATCACAACTTCAGGCACAGCACATTGTATAGGTACAATACCGGCTTTCACTAATAGTAAATATGACTATTAACGTTCTCTTTCTTTCATTAACGACCAACCAAAATATCTCATGGAATAAAAAAATACAAATCACTAGTATATGCAGGATCAAATAATATGTTACGTTCCGCTTTATTTAAAAACATTTTCTTAATAAATAAATAAAAAATCCGTATGCTCCAATTATCCCGTTTGATTGTTAAGGCACTCCGCTGCGTTAAGCGGGATCCCACCGCGGGCGGGTACATACACGGGGCGCGGTAATATAGATCTATTGCTGGTTTTTTTACGGACAGATGCTTGCGCATTGCATGAATGAGCTCCAATCTATGTCGCCCTGCGCGCGTGTCGCGCTTAGCGCAGCGGAGAACCTTAAATTCCGTATGGAAACGGACAAATCCGTATGTATGGCAACACTGCTCTGCTAGTCTGCTCTGTCTACTACTACCTACCTGCCCCCGTACCGCCTAACTCAATCGCTTTGACTCTGGCTTTGGTTTATGACGTCAGTGCACAGTCCGTCCTTGTCATCGTGTTATGATATGACAAGGACGGACAGAGCATTGCTATCGCTCTGGCTAAAGCTTTGAGTTAGGCGGTAGGGCCCCTGTCATAAAAAGAACGAATGATAATTGGGTGCATTCCATCAGGCCAATCGCTAAGTCATCAGTCACCACAATACAATACGAGGCAAATATCTTGAAATCGAGGTGACCATGCGACTCTCCGTACCACATGAATAATTCCATTCTAAAAATACCTAGAAGTAATGTACCGAGGATATACGTTCTTATTTCAGATTTCGATTCGATTGTACCGGCTTCACGGCAGAATGATTGACAAAAGCATGTGACATGGACAGTCGCATGCTTTGAGGTTATGTTTTTTGTTAAATCGTCGAATTCCAGATCAATCGGAGCCTGTACCGGTGGGTTGATGTATTTGTAGCCGTTACATATTCATTGTAACAGCTACGAACACATTCGTTGCTCATGTAACGCAACAGGGACAAAGATATCGCGATCTAAAGTTTTAAAAGCATGCGGCTCTCCGGCCCACACGCTTAAGTCTAAAATATTGGTAAAAATTGTGATAAGATTAAAAATAAGCAGCTAGGTGATTGCGTAAAGTCAATCGTATTCATTTGACATTTCATATTGTATCATAATATGTCATCCCATACAAATTGCAGCCGATGGAATTCGATATGAACTGTCAAATGAATACGATTACCTTACGCAATTCCACCCCTGCCTTCTTATTGTCTAATTTTCAAAATCTATCGCAATCGCTTTCATTTGACAGATGGATGTGACACATTGCTGCATTTCTTTGGTACGTTTTTATTTGTGCCAAAAAGAAGCATCAATGTATCACATCTTGAAAGCAATTGCGAATCTACCTAATTTAAAAGATTTTTTTTTTTAAATAATTAGGAATGTTTGTAGCATAGCGCTAGTTATTATACTATACCTACTTATTTTTTTTACACTAATGCAACAATTTACTATAGGTTCCGTAGTAAGAAAGTACGGCTACATGCGTGGTTAATTGTGGGATCCATCAGTATTTAATCAGGGCTCTATTAAGAATGAAAAAGTACAGTAATTTACCATAGTAGTAGTTTATTGGGGTAGAATTATGTTTTATAGTTAATAAGAAACATAATTTCTACCCAGATAACAACAATGGTATAATATTTACTAATCTTTTATGAAATAGGCCCCTGATTATATACCGATGGGTCACAGTATTTCCCACGCTTGTAGCCGTCGCCTAAAAGGCGTAATAAACGCTGTTAAATATATCGTAAACGAAGCTTATTTTACTTTCTTACTACGGAGCCTATAGTAAATTGTTGTATTAGTGTAAAAAAATAAGTAGTTATAATAACTAAGCATAGCGCTATAAACATTCCTAAATAAATAGACTTTGCTTTTCTTTTAAATTAGGTAGTTATTAGACGGCTCCTACTACCTCCTAGACTAAATTTCTTAGTACAGAAATTAAATCGATCGATAGCGCAAATTAAAATTACTCAAAATGGTACTAGCTCTTAGGTTCAAATTCGATTGCAATAGTGTAGCGCACGGAACGGCAACGGTGCGATTAGCCGCTTCCGAGCCATTATTTTGATTGTTTTGGCGGGAAAACAGTTTTTGGCTTATAATTTTGAAACTAAGAGGCCCAGAGATTTGAAATTATATTAATTTGATCTTTAAAACGAAACTCTAACATATACGGTTACAGTAATTTACCATGTATTAGCCAGCGACACGTGTCATCAGCTTACATATGGACCATATGGTTATCGGCTCGTAGCTCAAAAACTATTCGAGTTAAGGTTTTCATAAATTTGGAGTCCAATGCTACAATTCGACTGAGAATTTTGAGGTATAGTACATAATTGTAGCTTAAATAATTACGAAAATACAGTTATGCAAGCAAGTGACACGTGTCCCCAGCTCGCACACAGTTTTATGCTCGTAGTTTCAACAGTACTTAAGTGTGATGGTTAGTTTTTTTGGATCTCATTGCTGCAATTAGGCTTAAAATTTCTGACTATAGTCTAAAACATGGGTCTCCAAACTTTTTAGCCTAAGGGCCAGACTAACTCTTCCACGAAGTCACAAGGGCCAAAACCTAGCTAGGTTTAGATAGCTATCTCATCGCACCAACATACTGTAAATTACAGTATGTTGGTATCTGTCAAAGTAAAGTAGCCTATTGTGTGATGAGGAAATAAATGATTTATTTATTATTATTTATTATTTTAGTTTAACATCTGCCTGCCTATCTGAGTGCTCTTCGAAGCTTAGTAAAAAAATAGATTGACATATACATTTTTATCAACGCCATTTACCGAGCCTACAGTTGTTTGTCATTTTGAAAAGCCCTCATTTTCCATGGTTTAGATGTACTTTATGGCGATCGCTGACTCAGCGATTAGTCTGCTGAAATGCACTCTCTGTCATAATGATAGCAGCAGTTATTTTCATTCTTCATTCATTCAATTCATTCACTAACCCAATTCACTACACTATTGACTATTCATTCATTCATTCACACGCACGCATTTTTGTTTGACTTTTGTTTCGATTTATGTTTACGGGCGTTTTTTGTAAATTAATTAATTAAAAGTTGATTGTGTACCACTAATAATCATGGATTAGCAAAAAAAAATAATGAGTTTTATTTCATTTCAATTGTTCTTCAAGATTTATCGAGAATTGGATCTGCCTTCATCCTGTTGCAGCTGGGGTGCTTGCTACGGGCAGGTTTGTGTTGTTTTATTATTTATGTCAATTAATATAATACTATTACCACACAATTTCTTAATTTGTAGGAACCTACTTAAAATATTTCAATACCTAGGTATTAATTCATTGAAAAAAAAAACTTTGAAAATTAGCGCGATTGGGTCTCCAATCAAGGATATAGTTATCATCCTCATTGGTATCATAATGCTTTCGTCGTCAACAAAAGAATATGTAACAATAAAGGAACTACTAAAATAAAATTACTAATTATTATTATTATTAGTAGGGGGGACGCCAGCGAAGCTAGACGGGTGATCGGTTACCTTGATCGGAACCATTTCACCCATTTCCCCAAATATGATGATTATTAAGTAGGTACTACAAATTAAATATAATAATCCTTGTTTATAATATGTAAAGTACTACCGGCAAGAATAAAACACAAATATAATAAATATACAACTGCCCTCTTCTTTGATATGTCGAAAGTATTCGATTTTGTTTGTCATAATCAACTACTAGCTAAATTAGAACATTGTGGAATAAGGGGAGTTGCACTTAAATGGATCCAAACTTACTTACGGAACAGAAAACAATCAGTTGAAATCACAAAATTAGATGGCGATAATGTAGCACAAACGTATAGATCCGATATCAAAGAGAACAGATTTGGGGTTCCGCAGGGAAGTGTGTTGGGTCCACTTTTATTCTTGGTTTATATAAACAATCTACCAAACGTTACTAACCATCGATGCATTCTATTTGCCGATGACATATCGGTGATAGTAACGACAGATAGTAAATTGACACTGGAGGAACATAAAACTGACATTAATAATACTATTATATCGATTATAAATTGGCTCGAAAACAATAATTTGGTTATAAATATTACTAAAACTAGTTTCATAAATTTTAATAATTCTAATAATTGTCAGGCTCTAACTATTAATTAATAATAATAGCCTCTCTGCATCAGACATTCTTCATTGGTACAGTATTTGGGCTTTGTTTATGTTTTGTATGTCTGATTGCCACTCGGCAAAGGCCTCCTCCAACCTTTTACACTTCCACCGGTCTTCTGCCACTCTATTCCAACTGACTCCTGCCACTTTCCTTATGTCATCGTCCCACCTCTTTTGTGGTCGACCTCTCCTTCTATGGCCTTCTCTGGGGTACCATCGTGTAACAATTTTGCTCCATTTATCCCTACCCCTGATCATATGGCCTGCCCATCGCCATTTGAGCCTTCTTATTTTGTATGTAATATCTTGGACTTTGGTCTTGTTTCTAATATGGTGGCTGTGTAGTTTATCCAATTTCTTTACGTTCAACATACTTCTTTCCATTGCATGTTGGCATGTTGCTAGTTTCTTTGTATTTTTTTGTGTTAAAGCCCAAGTTTGACTGCCGTACGTTAGTATGGGTAGTATGCAAGTATTGAATAGTCTACTTTTTAAATGTATGTCGAGCGTTTTGTCCTTATTACTTCTTTGTTTATGAACTGAATAAGATAATATTTTTTTTGTTGGAAGAGGGATATCTTAAGTGTAGTTTTTTAACCGACTTAAAAAGGAGGTTCTCAGTTTGACCCGTATTTAAGTATGTTTCTCCGCGATTATCTTACGTTTGGCTGAGCCGATTTTTCTACATATATAATATACCTTACCTTCAAGGTACCTTCACTAAAAATAAAAAAATAAAAAATTGTTTAAAAAAAATAAAAAAAACCGACTTCATAAAACCTACCTCTAAAAAGCAAGAAATAATATTCGTAATAATAAAAATACGTCTATTGAAATCGGGTGGGGCTTTTAGAATAAGAAAAAGGAATTTGTACTCCATTTAATATCTTTACATTTAATATCATTGATTCGGTGCAAGTTCTCAACGCAACCGCCGCGTTGGAACGCGCACTGAATTGAACCCAAATTGAGTAGAGTTACGTTCGATTTCACTCCATCATGGATCGACCCGCTCGGATTGAACCACCTTAAGGCCTTAATATATTGCTTATCAAAATTCGCCATCATAACAAAATGTTTGCAAACAGCCTCGAGATTGCATGAACTATTTTGCGTCCTAGTTTCGAATTTGGTAGCTTAATCCGCATATTTCCGCTGACGCATGACGTTCATGCGTATTTTAGGATGAAATCTCAGTTCCTCCTGAAATACGCCTATTGGTTTGTGGTGAAAATTAAAACGACCATATAATGGCTGCGGTGACGACGGCAGGCGGCGACCGTTGGGTTTGATTTACAGCTGTCGTTACAAACTTAATTGAGCTATTAATTGGCCATGTGACCTTATTTAGGTTTTTTAATAGTCTCATAAGAATAGAAAGGGGGAAGAACCACTGCAGTACAGTCTTTTATAGTACACCTTGGTACTTACTTAAGTTTAAATATTTTAAGGTGTGTAGCATTCATATTTTTAAGATATTATCATTTCTATGGTTGATAGATAGCTTTATAGGGAGACAACGCGGGAGCAGGCTACAGTTTGGAAGTGAAAGTATTTCGTTTATAAGTCAAATTAACAAATCATGCCTGTCGAAAATATAAGATTCTACAAGAAAAGTCACTTGCCTCGGAGAAAGTAAATAAATTAACATAAACTCGTTAACTTATATATTAGTTATTGTTTGTGCCTGGGCCTTTTGGTTTAGCCTGGGCTGTCTGGTTACCTACTGGTTATGTTGTCTTAAATTCTGTTTTGATTAAGGTTAATTTTATTCAGATAATTACATTTTATTAGTATAAAGATTGCAAGAAACGAACTATCGTCATTAACTGGGGCCTATTTTATAAACATTACAATTTGTAATTTACGCAATGATTTTGAATTTACTACTGTAATTTGCATTGCATACAATAATAAATTATTGTGATCTTCACAAAAAAACCTAGAAAAATATTCTGTTCAATTCCTGTCCATCGTATCAATCTGGTTATTATTTATTCTCATTGAAATGAAACTAAACATATTAACTTTGTGTAAGTACTTAGTACATACTTTAAAAACTTTGATAAACATCAGTCTTGAACGTCAATTTGTTTGTTTCACGTGTCATTAAAACGTAACGTTATGCTATAATAGCAGTTCTTTTGTAATGTGTCGTTCTATTCTTTGACCTTGTGGTGTGCTGCAAATATGAAAGAAGACAAATAGTTGACTGTCGCAATTTAGCTCCGAAGGAACGTTTCGTGTCTGCCAGTCATCAGAATGTATGACAAATGGTTATATTGCGGTGCAAAATTGGTTCACGACACCCGCGTCGCATTCCAAGGGCTGTGGCGTGTATCGGGTTTAATAAAAAAAATAGTTATTACACTATAATACGGTGGTTATTATTATTATTTGATTTGTTGTACGCATAACTCCAAAAAAGAACACGCAAACTACTTTATGTGAACTACTTTAGAACGATTTTAATTGGCAATACAACAAGAAACACCTTTAAACAAAAAAATACGCAAATAAATATGTTATAGTTACTTATAAAATACCAAAACCTCAGTATTTATAAATTAATAATAGTACTAAAACCAATGATATATTGACTAAAACCCTGTGGTACTAATAGGCACAGAATCCTTAATGCGAAAGTCCGTTTGTTTGTTTGTTGTTACGCCTTCACGTCTTAACTTCTGAACCGATCATCATGAAATTTTGCATACACGTTCTCAAGGGTGGGTACGGAGAAGAACATAGGGTACATTTCAACCAGAAAAACTGTTGCCAAGTAGGGTTATCATTACCAGATTGTATAATGAGTTTCCTGTCATTTTTCCTGTCTTTTTCAATTTTATCTACATTCTCCATTTAGTTGACGTTTGATATTATTTTATTTTCTCACCAAAATGATTAACAAATCTTACACTTTTTGGGATATCAAAAATTCCTGACAACTACAGTTTTTTCCTGTTTTCCTGACAGATTCCCTTAATTCCTGACATGTCAGGAAAATTCCTGTCATCTGGTAACCTTACCCAAGGTATACCAAAAAAACTTTCCACGCAGACGAAGTCGCGGGCGGTCGCTAGTATAATATAGTTAGGAGCAGCAACTGCTCAGAATTTATTCTGACTGATATAAATAAACGCATTAGGCCCGCCCGCGTCGTGGATTAGTATGACCCGTCCTTATCCACCCATAAAGAAAGGCCTGTATGTGCCCCAGCAGTGGGCTGGGGACATAAAAAATGGCTGATGTATAAATAATACATAATCATATGCATGCATGCAGGTCAGACAATATTGCTCTAATATCCGATCAACAGAAACCATTATAGAGGTCATTTTAATTAAGTTACCAAAGCAAAGGCAGGTTTTTCTCGCTATTTTTCCTCTACCTAGTACTTATATTTTTTTTGTGTATGTCCAATTGAAATGATTCCAACGTTATTACATTATAGGTAAACTCCCAAGTTGGTCACATTTTTTAAAATTTGGAAATCGGTTCAGTACTTTTCAAGTAATCTTGAAAAAAGCACGAAAAAAGTATGATTTTGTGTGAATTACCTCGATGATAATGGTCGTATTACTTCTTTGTTTATGAACTGAATAAGATAATTATTTTTTTGTAGGAAGAGGGATATCTTAAGTGTAGGTTCTTTAACCGACTTAAAAAAGGAGGTTCTCAGTTTGACCCGTATGTATGTTTCTCCGCGATTATCTTACGTTTGGCTGAGCCGATTTTTCTACATATATAATATACCTTACCTTCAAGGTACCTTCACTAAAAATAAAATCGGGTGGGGCTTTTAGAATAAGAAAAAGGAATTTGTACTCCAGCCCCACCCGACTTCAATAGACGTATTTTTATTATTACGAATATTATTTCTTGCTTTTTAGAGGTAGGTTTTTTGAAGTCGGTTTTTTGATTTTTTTTAAACAATTTTTTATTTTTTTATTTTTAGTGAAGGTACCTTGAAGGTAAGGTATATTATATATGTAGAAAAATCGGCTCAGCCAAACGTAAGATAATCGCGGAGAAACATACTTAAATACGGGTCAAACTGAGAACCTCCTTTTTAAGTCGGTTAAAAAACTACACTTAAGATATCCCTCTTCCAACAAAAAAAATATTATCTTATTCAGTTCATAAACAAAGAAGTAATACGCGACCAATCATCGAAGTAATTCACACAAAATCATACTATTTTCGTGCTTTTTTTCAAAATTACTTGAAAAGTACTGAACCGATTTCCAAATTTTAAAAAATGGGACCAACTTGGGAGTGTACCTAATGTTTGAATCATTTCAATCGGTCCAGCCGTCATCGAGTAACCGGTGGACATACACAAAAAAAAAAACAAATAGGGTAAAGTGCCTAGTTTCCGGCCGTTTAAGGCAGTTGTTGACTTTGAACAGTTGTAACTTAAATTTAACAAATAGTAATGATCCCAACTATTTTTTATGTTGTTGGATATATCCTTGAGAATTACCTGTATTTTTTTTATTTTTCCATTAGTCGGTTTTGTCATTAGAAATTATTTTCCAAAAAAGTACGATTTGCCCAGTGTCCGGCCCCCCTGTTCCTAATTTAACAAATAGTAATGATCCCAACTATTTTTTATGTTGTTGGATATATCCTTGAGAATTACCTGTATTTTTTTTAAAATTTTCCATTAGTCGGTTTTGTCATTAGAAATTATTTTCCAAAAAATACGATTTGCCCAGTGTCCGGCCCCCCTGTTCCTATTTCCGGCCCCCCTTTGCCCAGTATACCGGCCGCCTTTCAAAGAACATGACGGCCGGATACTGGGCAAAAGATAAGCTAGCCCAGTAAGCGGCCTGTGACTCTTAATAGTTTCAATAAGGTCCATTTTTTTTTGATTTTTGTATGAAATTGAATTTCAGATAATATACTTAACAAGTATTGTCCTATGGCTTTGCTTGTGATGTGAACAATTATTTTTGAGTTAAAAAAATCGTTGATTGTACTTTTATTTTACATTTGCTAATAATTGGAACCTTTATATTAATTCTGGAATCAGCCTTGCAGTTTTTCATATAGGAATAGGAAAATTTATAGAAAATCTAAATCTTCGATTAATAATTTTATTACCCTTAAGTAATCAAGAAGACATGTCCAACAGCCATTTTTGACGTCCCCACTGCTGGGGCACAGGCCTTCCTTATGGATGGTAAGAAAGATGGGCCATAACCCACCTCGGAGGAGCTTGAGATAATAAATTTTTGGTCACCCATCCCATGACCGACCCTTGCGTACGTTGCTTAACTTCCGCAATCGCTGGGCCAGGCGCTGAACCATTGCGCCACCGAGCTCAAGAAGACATAGGTAACAAATAATAATTTTATAATTAACAAAAAAAAATAGTTTCTAGAGCCGAATGTCAATAGGTCTCTTATAAACAATAACAATAAATATTATGGGTATTGTGATAATGACCGGAAGTACGTATTATCTGTAAAAAATATAATATTAACAATCAATAACATTGATTGGTATTCAATAATAATATAGTTATAATAATATTTTTGTGTACTTTTTTCTAATTATAATATATAGATTAGTATTAAAGTGTAGTGTAGAAATAAAGAAGTCAAGCTAATAGGCAAGTCTGCTTAAAAAAACACATCGTTCAATGCAGTAGCGTTCGTTTGAGTAATTCGCTGACATACACTTCAAAAATAACAAGAGACAAATAGGTATTCAGCGAGGGTCAACGACCTGGATGGCGGGCACGTCGCCGTCGCTTGTTCACGAGACGCACAATTAATTTTATTAGTAAATAAATTTCAAAGCTGGCCGGTGTACTGGGAGTATTTTGCAGGATAGCCAGTAAACTGGGCAAGCACCCAGTAGAACCGGCCACCCGTTTCCATACAAAAAGAAAAAATCAACTTCTTATACAAGCACATTTAGACGGCCGAGTACTGGACACAAAGTACTTTAAAATTAATAAAAAGGGATAGCATTATACATTCTTCAATGGAATCCCTCTTTTAAAAAAAAAAAACAAAACAATATATCGAGCTCAGTCCCAGTTAACCGGCCCCCGGCCGGTATACTGGAAACATGTGGTTTCGTTGTCTAGTAAGGCGGCCCCTTGATATTACTAAATATCTGCTTATTAAGCCATATTTAACGTTAAAATAGTAATAAATAACAACATACCTTGAGAACAAACTAAATATTTACCTTTTAACGATGCCCTGAAGGACAATATTGACTATTTGGCAAGAGCTCTCCACAATTTTTTTTTATCTCCACTTGCCAAATCGACCCAGATGCGGTAGGCTTCAACGTGAAACACAAATTATAAAATATTACGTAACGTTTCGCTAGTGGCGTCCATACCATTCGATAGATCGATAACAGTACTGCCAGGAAAATATCCAAATTGTTAAGAAATTGCCACGAATTTCTTATTTTATTCGAAAAACTGTTGGGGGGCCGGATAACTGGGGGCGGCCGGTTAACTAGGCATATTACCCTATACAGACGAACATAGAACCTCCTCCTGTTTTGGAAGTCTGTTAAAAAGCAAGAAATAATATTCGTAATAGTAAAAATACGTCTATTGAAGTCGGGTGGGGCTTTTAGAATAAAAAAAAAGGAATCTGTACTCCAGCCCCACTCGACTTCAATAGACGTATTTTTACTATTACGAATATTATTTCTTCCTTTTTAGAGGTAGGTTTTTTGAAGTCGGTTTTTTGTTTTTATTTAAACTATTTTTTTTTATTTTTTTATTTGCTAGCTGTTCGGTATTTATTTGAAAACGAACTGGCAACCCTGATAGGGACTAAAGACAATACAATCTCCTTTCTGCCTATTTATAGGATTCCGGTGAATTTCTGAACTAATATAATACTAATAATTGTATTCTTTAAACAAAATTATTGCACCCTACAGATAATGCTACAAATTACTATAAAGGCTTTTTCCAGCCGTCCTATCTTTTTTCGGCTGGCGCAGTACTTTATCTTCCAGCCTTTCCTGTCAGCTGTTATCTCACCATGAATTAATTTTTAATTCATATTATTCGAACAAAAGATCACCTTACTCAAACATTCCTCAAAAGATAGAATTCCTAATGTTACTATCAAAATCACAAGAACATGATGTTCATTAGCCATTTTCGCACCGTCTCTTTAACATACTATAACAGTTTAACCTTTACCATTCTCAGTTTCCTGTTTGTGGGGCTGTCGCCTCGCAGTGTCGACCTGGATTTACGGCTTATTGTTAGAAGCGATATTATTTATAGGTCCGTCGGTGCTAATAAACGCCCGCTACCTCATTTCCAATCCAACGAGGAAGAAACCTACTAAGCTTTCTAACTTTATTGTTGATTGTTGCGTTATCAAAGACTACGCAAATGACTATTTCTCTCTACGTCGCGTTTGACAAAAGAAGTCTTCTCCGAACCTAGGAAATTTGTAATTTTCATTTACTAGTATTACTCTTTTTATTTCATGGTCAGACAGAATACCGATGTATTAAGTACTTACTTTAAGCGAACAGGGGCCTAATCGCGCAAATTTTCAACGATAAAACCAAAGCTAAATCGTTACCGTTTCAGTTTTGTTTACAGAAAAATATTCGCTTTAATTTTTTTTTTATTGTTGAATACTCTGCCTAAGGATTACAATCTGGGACAATTTAAGTGAAAATTATGAAACTAAACCATAGATTTTTAGGTAAATATAACCTAAATGACAACGTAACGTTTTTTGTTTTGTCGTTCAGAATTACCGCGATAATTTGACAGTCGATTCATGCTTATCCTTAGTTGTGAAAGTTGTGTTAACAAATATAACCGCGTTAGAGCTCAAGGAAAATTTAAATATCTTCAATCACGCAAGTAATCAAGGCTATAAAAATACGCACCTAAAAATCGGATACCTATATCCGATTTTTTTTAAACGTATCACGTTATCAATCATCACTCAATCTTAAAGTGCACCGCCGCCGCTCAGCAGGTTTGTTCCAATTAGTTCATAAAATATACCCACCTTAAAAAGTTATGTCTCTTATTACTGTTTATATAATATATAAAACCTTTTAAATTCTTACTACAAAATCAAAAAAAAAAATCAAAAAAATCATTTATTCAGTCTAGGTTACAAGCACTTTGTGAATGTCAAAGAAGCTACGCCATCGGTTCGCAAACCCTAAACGGGAGACCTTGTAACGAGAAGAACCGGCAAGAAACTCGTCAAGGGCTGCTTTTTTCTCCCTGTATATTTCATACAGAGTCGTCAACATTGAAAAATGAGCTCCACATTTAAAGTGAGGTCATTTTCCATCACAATAATTAACAAAAGTTTGCACACAATGGGTAGGTAGGTTGAAATTAAATACCTACTACATATCGGATAGGTAATTGTGAGAGTAAATAACTTTCAACTAGTTGAGAAATCAGTAATCACTATGTCTGCTACTCGAAAGTGCTCCTAAGTAGGCAAAATTTACCAAAAAACACTTGATACAAGACATAAAAAATAACAATAAAAAAACGCAATTCTTACAATTCAATATGCGTTAAGATAGGTACTCAGAAGCAGACCCATTCCCACTGGCAGCACCCGTTCACGAGCATGACTCATGGACCAGCCATCACACTACAAAAGCGAGCATGCACTTACTTAAGTAATGGCTCGCCTGCGTCGTTCTCGTACGATCGACAGGCCGTCGAATTGCTATTATCGATATAGAAACTACCTACTCGATAGGTTCCGTTAATAGTCGCGTCTGCTCCTGCAATAGTCGAGTCGACTGGAACTCCAGGAATGCTCCACTGTTATTATTAGTTGGTCCCTGGAGTGACTGCGTCGCAATTCCTCGAACGTATTGTCACAGCTCCAAATAGTAGCTGGTAGTGGTAGCACTAAATCAAGTCCTTTATTCGATGGGTATATTGGAATCGAAATAACGCGCGACGATTAAATTATTGTCATAATGAATATGGGTAAGTAAAGTGTTATACGAGTATCAATTTGAGCCAATATATTTTTTGTGTGTAAGTAATTTTATTACCGATCAAACATCTTTTATTGTGCCGAAATGTGTAATGATTACAGACGGTTTATTATTAATATTAATATGAACGTAAACTTTGGGTTAGTTAGACCACTTTTATTTACCATATGATTGACATGATATTATATTTTACTTCATAAGATAGATCATAAGAATATAATGGAACTTGAAATGTCTAGGTTTTCAGAACTTTTACCATTTTGTTTTTACGCCGTCGCCATTACTCGCCATCACTTTCGTCAGTGGTCCTATGGCTTGCATCGCATGGCCATTGGAATAGCAAAGAGCATGCCAATTCGATTGAGACCACTTTCTCAAACCAGCTTGTGTAAGCCATTCTTAACAAGGCCGCTCATCACGTTTAGCCGTTGTGTAAAATTGTAAATTAAAAGCGACGGTATTTAAAAATAAATTGGTGTTAATGGTTTATCATGAGTTTGTCAACTTTACGACCACTATAATAAGTTTCATTAATACAGACCTTACATGAGTACAGAAATGCATAATAATGATGTCGCAATTACATCATAAAGATGTGCACAAGTTCATTAGAGCGCGTTATGAATAGCGACAGGAAGATGCAATGCGCACACGCATGTATCCGCGTACGTCGTTAATTGCTCCTCTATGCGCTCAACACTGATTGCGCATCAAGTTGCATGAGGGAGAAAGTATGGCAAATATATCAAATTATAAATCGATCACTTTCTTGCGGAATTTATAATCTTAAAAGAAAACGTTAAACTTTGCTATTTAGTTTAAGTTCTGACCCTTCTGTTTATATTTACCGGAACCAAACGAGTAGGATAAGTATATAGTACTTCTCGAAACATATATATAAAAAACACTTAAATACAAAACACGATGTAGATGTAGATACTCTTCTCAACTCACGTGCATCGTGAGCGATAGTAATCACAAACCATGTTTACGAAATAGTAATTAATAGTAGGAACAAGAACTGTGAACTTTCACCCGCACAATGGAGACTGCGGTATGAAATCAATTTTTTAATGCACCACTTGGAACCTATCAATTATGTCATCTAATAATTACACTCGTGTAACCACGGAAATATTCTATGTGAATGTGTTACGTGGCAACAGTTGCGCTACCATGAGTTGATGCAAACTGTTTACGTTACCGTAAACTATCGTTTTGTCTCTTTCACTCGCACTGACTGTGAGCAGTATATCCGACAGTTTACGGTAACGTAAACAGTTTGCATCATTTCATGGTAGGGGCCACAGGTGGCAACTGCAGTAGAACGATTGGAGATAGACTACCTATCAGTACATTCGAATAGGTACTGAAAATTTTGTCTGAATCAAGTGATTTTACAAATGGACGTTTTGAAAACGAGCAGTTGGTTGTTATTTACTCTACATTCTTTCTTTTGCTCTGCAGAGGCTAAATGCTGACTAGATTTTTTACACACGAAAGAACACGTGAAACTAGAGTTGTTGATTGCATGTCCGAAACACTGCCTTGACAATTAACGAAATTGCGTGCAAGTGTTATTTGGAGTCGACAATTTGGTTTCCGTGTCACGGTCCCGTGGACCATACTCGGCGACCTCTGTACGCAGGCTCCGCAACCCGATCTGGGTCACAACGACGCTAACCGAACTTACCTATATCCCATATGTACTGTTGCATATAATTATTATGCGACTGTACTTTATGCGTAAGTGGCCAATAACATGCTATGCTACTTAACGCATAAGTTTTTTTATGCACAACGGGATAGTGCTTGCGGTCTTCACCTCACCTGATGTTAAGTTACGATAAGGTGGAAGCGCACTACACCCGGAATCCTCATCACTGAGGAACTGGCTATCTTACCTCTAACTGCCGGAACACAACTATTTTTAAATTGTTGTTATGGCGTCAGACATAGGTAAAATGGTGGTAGCTAGCTAGGCGGACTTGAAATAAGCCATACCACCAACCAAACCGAGTACAAATTGTACCCCCCACCCCTAGGAATCGAACCCGGGACCCCTGCGTCTCACACGGGTGGGCGAACCACTAGACCAAGAGGCGGTTGAGTTTTGGCATGTTTTGGTTGAGGCGCCTATTTTTCTTTAATCAGTGTTCCATTCTACACTGATTGGTACATGTCTAACTTTAGGAGATAATTAATATTGCAGAGATTTTCTAGATCTTTATCGAATAATTGAAATGCTTCGTGACTGAACGTCTTGACTTTCCTATAAAACATTCGTCCGGTTGTAATGTAGATGAGAATAAATAATAATAAACCCTTGAATATTGTGTATTTCCGCAAGACCCAATATCATTTCTTCTTGCTCGAGATTCTCAGAACAATTTGAACCGATTCTTTAAAAACAGTCGTCGAGCATTTTGGTCGTTGATTACTCATTCTTTTAGCTTAATCATTTCGCAAATCGGTCGGAAGAAGATTCCCTGTTGAAGAATTTTCAAAACGAACTTATTTAAGGTTGTCCTTTTGTCGGCGTTTTTTATTTTTCGGAATAGACGTAATAGTGCTCTTAATTTTTATATCATAGAAAATAAAAAAATAATAAAGTGACAGTTAATTATTTGAATCATTCGCGTATAACTATTCCTAGATTCCTACAATAATACGCCTAGCAGAAAAGATTAGTTTTAGCGGATTCTCTAAGAACATCCTTCCAAACAACAACGTTTTCGACAATTACCCGTGTAATTGAATCTAATTGTAATGAAGTGTCTATTTTCGAGTAATCAGTTGATTGTCTTTTTATTGTTCGTTCTAATCTACGTACTACGGATTTGATTGATTCGCAATTAAAATACTAAATCCAAATATTTTGATAGATCAAGGCTAATTTATCGATTGGATCATTTATCTATTTCTTTATTTCAGAGAGGAAATGCCATGTAGCTTGTGATTTCGCCATCGGATGTTTGAACGGACGTGCAATCACGATACAGTCGTCTCATGAATGTGATGGGCTAAAATTAGCCGAGAGATCTTTCTGATTGGCACCGGATTGTGATAAGTCCTTAATTAAAAAGCAGAAAATGAATTATAAATCTACAATTCAATCAAAAATCACTTGCTATCATACAAGGTGTTTGGTAAAAGCCTAATAAAGCCAAATATGGTAGATAGGGACCATCAAACTGAACAACTTTTACTATGGGACCAACGCTGTTTCATACAAAAATTAATACCGTAAAGCATGTGCCAGACGGATTTAATCACGCCCCCCAACCAAGGTCACCTTGGTGGAAGCTTGATTGGGGCGTGGTTTCATCCACGGATTGTGTTGCGGCTACACGAGTTTACATCCAAGCGCCAACACGCTCCCATTCCTGTCCTTAAAATAATTACCTAAAGCCGTGCGGTACATCAACACAACAGGTTCAAATAATTAATTTTTAGGCAATAAAATACCTAGATTAACAAAACTAATGGTAAAAAAAAGCTAATTACATATTAATGAAAGAAACAGATTAGTTAAAAATCCTTAGTAGGTAAGTAGATAGTATTAGTCAAAGAGCACTATCTTGCTTTTTAAGTTATTATTTTCCTGGTCTTACAACTGGATTTAACTTTAATAATTTTCTCTTCGCATTGTAGGTATTATGTAGTTTATGTAGGATTATTATATGTTGGTATGTATATAGTATATTAGTTACATTTTATCATATATTTATGAAGGTATTCGAGTTTAGTAGGATTATTATTATTACTTTAATGAATTTGCACACGTCCAACTACCGCATCATATTTATCTGAATTCCTGTCCATACCAAGGTTGCCTGAAAGAAATCGCTTCTTAGTGATAAGGCCGCCATTTGTATGTCTCCTTTATGTTTGTATTGTTACTTGTTTGTTCTGTGTGTATACAATAAAGAGTATATAAATAAATATAAATAAATAAATATCTTTCGTTCGTCGTTTCGTTTGTGTACCGAGTGCAGACTGCAGACCGAACTCGAGGCGCTTAGGTAGGTATTTGATCGAAGTATGGCTCGCTTTTCAACTATTTGTATGAAGTTGGAATACTGATAGATATCATTACCGTGATTCGGATGTAACTTGCGCCCTTCCTCCAAGGACGTTAAAGGTCATTTGGATTGGATGGAGAAATTTGGATTACATCTACCGTCTAGATGGATGGCATCAAGCAAGGTCACCTTTGTTGGGAGGCGTGATTAAATCCGTCTGGCACATGCTTAAATATCAAAATGTATGAAACAGCAGATTTTTTTTTCGCGATTTCAGAGTTGGTCCCATAGGAAAAGTTGTTCAGTTTGATGGTCCCTATCTATCATATTTGGCTTTATAAGGCTTTTACCAAACACCTTGTATAACCTAGTTTGGAAAAAGTGACGTAAGCGATACTACATACATTTAGTAGTTATATACTGTAAAAGTGTAAAAAAGTTATGTTTTTACATTAACAATCTGCCGAAATAAAATTACAAGATGAGCGTCCTTAATCCTATCCTTAAAATGCGAATTAGTTGAATAAACTGATTGCAATATAGTATATGTAGCTTGTATTTCCGTTCTCTAATCGGTAATAATATTGTATGATTAGGTTAGTAATGTTGCCATGGGTAATTTCGATAATTTCCAAAAAACGTGGGATGGAGTTTCACTATTCTACAGCGCTTGCCCGACGATTGCGCGAATTGGCGTGGGTTTCAGTAATGATCCTTTCAGAGTGGAAGGAATCATTTGTTCACAGCTCTCCGCAATACGGATGACTGGGGCCTAATCGCGCTAATTTTCAACGATAAAACCTAAGCTAAATCGTTACCGTTTCAGTTTCGTTTACAGAAAAATACTCGCTTTGGTCTTGTTAAAATTGTTGATTACTCTGCCTAAGGAGTCTAGGATTACAATCTGGGACAATTTAAGTGAAAATTATGAAGTTAAACCAAAGATTTTTAGGTAAATATTACCAAAATGACAACGTAACGTTTTTGGTTTTATCGTTCAGAATTACCGCGATTGGGCTCCAGGATTGCTTGCTTGATTCGAGCGAGCTTCGAGCGGCGAGTGACTTTAGTTGTGCGTTTATTTCTGTCGGCGCCGGACGCATGTTCTTCCTTCGCTCGACTGTTTGTGTTAGTTAAATCTTCAAAAACTTTATTGTTCTGTGAACTGTACGAGTGCTATTGGATACTTGGACTGAACTCTTCCAATAATTTGTTCTGATTTAAGGACGATATGTAAGTGAATATTATACTGAATTGATTATAGTAATAGTTATAAACATTTCACATTCGCTTATTGATGTTCTCTCTCTATCTTCAAAGATAACTGGGTAATCTAAAGATAAACGGAATGTATTAATTAAGTCACAAAAGTAAAAGAAAGTCAATGATTGATAATAATAAAGTATCGATTTTGTGTTGTAGACTATTTTCGAAAGGCGATACGCATTTGCGAGAGAGATGAATTAAATATTATCGATAAGTAACTATGTACCTAAAATTTAATAAAGTTGGATCAAAGAGGGATCAAACTAAAAAAAACTGCCTAATAAATTAAACCAAACGAAAAGTTTTCCTTATAAATAATCACCTTAAAATAAAATATTAAATAATGATAAAAATACTTCTCTCCCGCACTGACTTTGCAAAAACACTTGAACAAATTTTAAAATTTCGTAGATTTGAGGTCGCTCTGCTGCTTCTGGTTGTTATTTCATATTTTCATGTAAGTAGTATGTTACTAGAGGTACCTATAGTACAGAAAACTGTAATTGAAGTTAACTATATAACAATCACTTTCAAACCAGTTTTGGACAAGACATTCTCGGAATCGGAACGAACTTACGTAGTGAAAATAATATGCGTTTTTTTAAATAAATATCAAGGTAAACTCTTGGCAACAATGTTATAATTTAAGAATTTTTTACTAGGTACGAATACAAGGAACAATTCGCAAACTTGAAACTAAGTGGTGCAGCTTAGCATTGAATTGAAATTTATGTACCGATTCTTAAATCTGGAAATGAGTTTTGGTCATTTTGCTCGCATAGGTAGTCTTTTTGCATTTTAGGCAGCGTGATCAGGAAGGTTTAGTATAGGTATGAGTTTTTTTTTTGCCGGTTTAATAAAATAATGTTCTAGTTAAGATTGACCAAACTGTTATGAACCAAACATCGTGGTGTCCAAAAATTCTAAATGTTCTAAGATTGAACAAACTGTAACCAAATGTCGTGAATTGTCGTGGTGTCCAAAGCTTATCGTCAATGAGCATGTGAAAGGTCGCGTGCTTATGCGTAAATGTTTCTTCTGGTCAACATACTGGAACCTGTGTATGTGTCTGGAGTAGTCTGGACCATGTCTGGACTAGAAGCGACTAAAATCTCTATCTTATTCTTAAGAGTCCACAAGCGTATTGCATTGCATGTGTATTCTTTATTTGTGCGTCTGAACATGACCGGATACGAAAGCTAGCTCATTTATCTCCCCAATTATCAATTTGGTTGGTGGTTTCTTTTCTCTTTAGTTTCTTCTGAAGATTTATTGGCCAATGAAAACGATTCTTTTTTTATTTTGATCGTGCATTCTTTGTCAAGATTGTCATTGTGAATGCGAATATACAGTTTACTCTGTTTTGAGGTAAAATACGTGAATGATCTTCCTCAAGCAAACTCGTAATTTCCTGAACAATACTGTACTAAACTGTTGGCAATCACATTTACTCAGTATTATTTAAATAACAAGTACTTATAGCTAAATATTTATTGCTAAAATCAGATTGGTTTCTTAATAATTCCAGAATCCGTTTCAGTTAATCTGAATTGTATTCAAATGTTGTAATACCATATTAGGCAGCATTAGTGGGACTGTTACCGCTAGGTTTTCTCTCGTCTGTACGTAGTCTTCGTAAAGCATCGCAGAAAAAAATAGTAGGTAATTGAATAGTTGGTATCCAACATTAGCCATCGGGCGTCGAACCCGTTAGCTCGTTTTTAGAGCGACGACCTTGCATCACGAGATTCAGCTTAGTTTCATACACGTACACAGTCTTTATTACAAATTACAAACCTATAAAATCAAAACATATTAAAAAAAATACTTTCAAAATGCTAAAAACAGCAACAGACAGTTCAACAGACTTGAAAAGCAATGAAGTAGTCAACCACAGATAGTGGTTCAACCCTCAAATAAGTCCTTCAGTAGCTTGTCGCGGAAAGTGACGGAAAGCTAAATAACTTGAATGTCAATAGCAATTCTTAGGTACTAAAATGTCACTTAAAACTTTGATGTCCCACTAAAGACGTAAGTTTGTACTTAAATTACGTTTTCCCATTATATTTTAATTCTAACTTACATTTCGTGACGTTTCATTTCTCCAGGGTTAGCCTCTTTATATTTGGTATTGTGTAAATACCGAGACATTCAATCATTCAACCTTGTCGTCTGCGAAATAAAATTCTCGCCCAACTGTAATAACTCTTATTTGCGAACTCTTAGAACTGCCCGTTAAAGCTGTTAAAAGGTGAACTTTCTATTGGAACAAATATTGTTTGCAAATAATTGGTTTTCATTTCACAGATTTGAGTGGATAAACCACTTAAAATTTTTGGACAACCTTTTAGTCATATTGACTTCAGTTTTCTTGAATATTGTTTTACTCTTCTTTGGTTATTCGTTTTAGAATGAACCATAGATTTATAGTTATAGGTAGTTAACATTTATGTAAATTTTATTATAGAGCTTTTTCCAATCCAGTCAGATGGATTTGTGTATTCTACTGCAGTTTCTCCGAGAAACAAGTTGCAAAAATTAAAACCAATGAAAGAGAATGTCATCCGTTGAGGACTGAGGTATTCATTGCGGAAGGTTTTCCAGCTTCCCTCCCGGCGAGAATGGCCTATTTTCCTTTAGAGTGGTGTCGCACCACAATGCCGCAGTACCCTCTTCACACTTACACCTAACTCATTAATTCAGACTTGCTTATTCAAATTATACTAAAGATTTATTTTGTTAAATAACTATAACGTCAGTAATGCTACTTCTTTGGTTGTGTGTGTTGCGGTTACGACGGGTATTAGAGAAACAATGATATTTTTTATAACAAGAACTTTTTATTCTATAGGTATTCTCCACTCTTCATAAAAATATTTGGGCATGTTGGTGTTTTAACCTGACTTTTAATATTGTGCTTACGTGGAAACTAGAGTAATCACTTCATTTTAACCATAGGGGGCGCCCTATGGTTAAAACAACTCGGTCATTTGAATGATTTCCAGCCAAATATAATTTGCATAGCTAAATACATATTTTAATCTTTATAGCTATATAAATTACCTTGTCATTTTGATCCATCCATCAACTGCAATGGTGATTTAAGAAATGGAAATTGTTAAGCAACCCAAATGTGACAATTTTATTTACCTAAGTATTTGAATAATGAGTTACCTTTTTGCTACTTATCAAAGTTTAATTCTTGTGAACTTGCACATAAAAGTGATGTCCAAATTTTAAATTTCTTACCGGTTCTAGAGCTACTGTTAGGTGATGATTATTTATGAACTAACCTAAAATTATATGATATAGTTTATATTTTATTCAATTCATACTAATATTTGCACTAATACAAAATTAGAGAAAGTGAGGAAATGGTTTCACTTTTAAACGAAACTTATGAGAACTACAGATATCGTTCATCTATTCAAATTCTTTCCGGTTTCGACGGCTATTATACAAGCTCGATTGATGAATGCGGTTTTTCATTTGGCATTGGACATTTGCCAGTGCATCGAGTTCAAGTATTTTATGTAAAACTTGTTTTTTATCCTGCCAGTCTAAAATCTGTTTACAAAAGTTTTTGTTTGTTTGTCAGTCGATATTTCTGTCTTGTTTTATCGTACGGACATGTTTATCTTCTAGCGATGGGTGTGCTCGTAAAACGAAGGCGGTTTATGGTTGTGTTTAGTTTCTCTACTCCTTCAAGTATAAACTAACTACCTTGGAACAAATCTTTGGTTTCTATTTTAAAATGGACACGAAATGCACAATCGGTTATCGTTTCTACTTCTCCTATTCTGGCCCTGGAGTTCAGTCAGTGTTTGTCTTGTCTTGTTCTGTCGAGTCTGGGTCTTGGCTGCATATTAATTTCTGTTATGTAGTGACAGCATTAGGTCGGCGCCGGATTGTCGCGACAGCGTAGTGTTGCGAAACTGGCCCGTCGTGTACATAGGTTACTGTATCCCGACCTTTTACCTAAAGCCTCCAGGGAAAAGTTTGGGCAACAAAAGAGCAAAAGCCTAACAAAGCTTCGCTTGATTTACGACCCTATTAATCTTTATCTATTGAATCTACAATATCATAAATTGGTATTGACGCAGCGTGTTATTTGGTCATAATACCTAATGCTAAAAAGCTTTGATATTGCTAGAAAGCGAATCTCTAAAGCAATTAAGTTAAGGTTTTTTAAATCTTCAATTGTCATTTTAAAAGGTATGACAATAAGTCCATCGAACCGCAGTAATCAATCAGAGGTATCCGAAATTGCCTCATTGTTTTTTAAGTTTACGTGATGTGAACGATAGAAGCCAAATTGAATTGCCTGCTTTCCCGGATGTTGTCGGCGATTTTGCGCCTTTGGCGTTTGTATGCAGCCCTCGTAACGCACCAATCTCCGCCATCATCGGTGACGTAATATTTTAACGAGCTGCAGGTGACTAGTGGTGGTAAATAATTTAGCACCGATATTTTGAAAGCCTTTATAGCTGCTTAGCTGAAAGTGTATGGTACTGAATAAGCAATAATGACGCATACAATTCTACCTTTTCTCTGTCAAATAGTCAATAATGTAAGTGATGATAATAAGATCTTTGCAGATATCGAACTCGTCGTAGTGTAAATTAGAAACAGTGAGTAAGAAAAGTTTGAATCCGTATGCAGACAGCAACGTCTCGCCACGATGCAAGACGAGTACAACGAACTTTGAGTAGTCCTTGTTATAATCAATTCTCTACCACCATATTTGAAAAGTAGTCGGATACTGAATAAAGAGTTTGATCACGCGTATGTCGCCCACGTATACTACTCGCGTGAATCAGTATTTTGTTTTGACTGAATATCCTTATTTAAATAATTATTTTCCAATGTTGCAACAGACTCACTATAATGCTTATCTTGAGCAGTATCCAATTCCAGATCCGTTTATTAGCTATAATTGAGACGATTGCAAACAGCTCTTCGGACGACTTTCTTTTTATCACAAATGTTTCTGTGACACCTCCATTGTCCAATCTAACAAGTACTACTTCACTCTCTAATTTGGTGAGGCTTTCTTGGTGGCCATGGACACACCGCTGAAGCAAACTAGTTCTGTTAATTTTCTATTCATAGAACATCTGGTGGTGACGGACGGCCGGGGTCGTTCCTGCATGCCCTATCTATTGAAACACGTGTTGTGTTTGTGTACATTGCCTCACGTGCCACAAGCTTCTGGATTTGTAGTTTGGATTATAAAATACTGTTATTTCTTTCCTTTGTATTTTTCGGTCGTAACATGTTTAGGTAATGGGAAGTTAGTAGCATTTATTTCCTTTAGCTTATGATTTATTTCCGAACATTTTTGGCACTCTTGCTAATAACATTTTACTCAAGGTAGTAGCAAAACTGCTAAAAGTGGCCGTTTTTGACACATTATCTATCTACATACTTCTACGAATGACTACGAAGGCATGTAGTGATACTCTGTGATACCTTCTAAAAATACTAGACCATGGGCCGGATGGGCCCTAAAAACTCCACGTAAAACATTATTAAAATCTTTTTCTATTAATAACTTATTAAAAAAACCTCTGCCACTTTCGGTCGTACAACCGTCTTAAATTATTTATACATTATTATTAGGTACCTACTTTTTATATATTTTATAATTTATTTTGCATGGTACCTTTAAGTACTTAACTCATGACTTATATTAGTAGGATTGTCAAACGGTTTACTTTTGAAACAATACTAATCACGTACCTACTTATATTTTATTATTCAAAATGTAACTGCCGACATATTTTATCAACAGACTTGTTACTATACAACGTATTTCCTGTTATTATATTGTCCACGTTATATAATTAAAATGGTTTTTATGTTTACGTTGTTAGATTAATATTACTTACATTACAACAGTTATTATCATAATTATTACCAAAAGTTTTATCCGCACTTTAGTCATGATAAGTGCATGTGTATGTGCAGTACGTATTGTGTTTTTGTGACGTTTTTTCAAACATTTTGATGGATTTGATATTATTGTGTCCGAATCCGCATAGTTTTTCATGTGCAGCAAACTTCGATTAAGAATATCCTAGATAACGCTTCACGATCTAAAACAGTACGCAAAAATGGCACCTCAAATAGCGTCCCATTTTCAAACTTGTCGCTTATTTTGTACATAATCACCTCTTATTTTGTACAAACTCACATTGTATATCACTTATTTTGTACAAAATAAACTTATTTTGTACAAAATAAACTTATTTTGTACAAAAACACATCTTTTATCACTTACTTTGTGCAAAATAAGCACCCAGTTTGTAAGTGGAACGCTATTTGAGGTGCCATTTTTGAGACTCTGACCGGACATCTAGAATGTCCTTGATCGAAGGCAGCAAAATAAGAAAATTAGATTTATTCCATGAACTAACTATTGAGGCTGGTGATAGATATCGTGCAGCAGCGCTGTTTTGTAAATTGACGTTTATCAGAGCGTCGGCGGTGTTCAGTCAGAGGCATCGGTTCGCGCCCGGAAGTCAGCTATTTAGCGATCCGTGCTCAGCTCATCTCCTAAACAGAGCCGTTGCAACCGTCTGCAATGCAAACAAATGTCCCAAAACTAAACATATATGCTTACTACCTACCCGTCTGTCCATCAATCCAATTCGACGTACAGTACACTCAACAAAGTGGTTCATGTGGCAAGACTTCCATACTTTGTAATGTACGCATTTGTCCCCATTGTGAAATTGACAAAGATTTTGAATATTTTGTCAGCACTCGTGAGTGATATAAGAGCTAGTACCGATATGTGGTAAGTTAGACCAAATTACCCGTCCATAACTCTTGCCCAATAATTGTTTTATTCACGGTTTGCTCTTATGCATTGTATAAATCGTTTCATTTTTGCCTGTTCTGCGGACAGTACGGTGGCCTTCACCTGGCCGCAATGGCAGCTACATTATCCCATTTTACAAGCGTCTAGCAGTTATTTTGATACATGACAGACGCTATTAGTGCAATTGATGACATTTAAGCACTCCATATCAGCGTGTCGCTTACCGACACGTTTCATCCAATCAACAACTTTTCCAATTGTTCCCAATTCTATAGCAAAAGCTTTTGTATAAAATAAAAAAAATGGTTTGTCAGAAATGTGATGAGATTCTAAAGCTAAAATGCTGAGATGAAAATACTACCATGGCAAGTTATTATGAAGTGGAGCTTAATATCGTGCCATATTTTCAGCTTCCTTTGCTAGTTCAGAAGGAAATGTACTTCCAAAACGCTGGTTTGTTTGGAGAACTTTCAAAGTGTGCGCCAAACACGACGAAATGAAATATCGGTCGGGCTCACTCGTATCCGACAGCGAACACGTAATATTCATATTTTATTAGTTCCCCCGTTTGGCTATCCGTTAAGCTTCTGATTCCTAAGTCGGACCAGAATAATCCAACCATTACTTCTCGTCCATGGTTTACTGCGCCTGCTTAAGGAAATCGCCTTTAAACGTCTCTTTAACGTAATTTTCTTTTTCTGATTTTATTTTCACCTAGAAAATTGAGTAAGTATCATTTAAAAAATTAACTGATGGGGTAAAGTTTAACAAATGTAATAAATTAACAAATGTCAGGCCATCATTGTTGTCAGCAGCCGGCTTAGGACCAAACTAGACTGGGAATCTGTTCCCCTCTTATTTACAATAACTTGAAAATCCAACATACTGAAAAGGTTAAGAATGATAAAATCGCACAACTTTGTTACGCAAAGGAGTTTATTTTTTAATATTCCTTTATCTCGACGATGCAGGGTTTTTTCCACATATTTCGTTAAATAATTGATCAAAAACCCCGAAAAATTATGTACTGTGTTAGAAATTGAAAAACCTCGACATGGTTTTCGATTTAAGGTACCTTGTAAAAATGAAAACATGTCAAAGTCAATTCGCCTACATTACATTGCATAAGTATAGTTTTAATCCAGTCAATTTATGCTCACAAGGCCCCTGGTGGAAAAGTTTTGGGGTAGGTACTTCTGATTTTTTGTAGATATCTGATATAATAATATGTATTTTGGGGTGCTGAATCTGAATTTGAGGTTTGATGTTGAAAAATTTCGTGACGCAACATTGAAAAAATTGCAAAAAAGTTAAAAATTTCTGCTTTTTTCCGGTTTTCTGCTTAAAACTCGGAAACTATTAACTTTTGGTAAATGGCCTATTCACAGAAATTAAAGTAAGTACCTTAAATTCTCTACAAATATCACTATTTTTTTTTAAAGAACCGTTCGGTCTCAGGTGCAATGAATTTCTGCTTTTGCACATTAATGGGATCAATAATTATCGAATACAATAGTCTATTTGCTTCTAAGGTTGTCATTTTACATTTTTCCATATAAATAAAAAAAAACAAAATTGCTCAGCTTTGTGGCGGTTTTCAGGGTTTAAAATAATTTTCCTGATTTGTATGCATGGTATGGTATCCTGTCTATCATATTCGGCTTTATACGAAACAGCCTGTATAAATCATTGTTCTTTATACACAATAGTGAAACGGAACAAAATAAAATGCAAACATGAGCTATTGTTAAACTGGACACAAAAACATTTGAAAATTCTTTATTGAATGGATTAGATTATTCAAAATACATTTGCGACGTATGGTCACGGAATAAATAATATACCTACTATGGCGCAAGGAAATTAAAATCTTATTTGAGCCAAACAAGTTATGTACGTTGTAAAACATCTTGCAAGTGTCCCAGCGGCTCAAGAACGCTAGGCATGCGGTGAGACGGGGAGGGGTTAAAATTAGAACTTGCAGCTTGGTAAACCTACCGCTTATAGGTGTTTGCCCTAAATAATTGGCAGCCAGAACTTCATACTTCCACTTTAAGTGTTCTGTTCTGGCGTATATTGCAAACTTTCATCCAACGGTTCTTGAATTGTTTTCTGATTTGAGATATACTACGTGACCAGAAAATAGGAATTGTTCTCCCGATATTGTTTCTTCGATTTCATTCAAATCTAGCGGTAAAGCACAACACATTATGAGAAATTCAAACACATTTTAAACTGAAACCAAGCTTGTAATAAAAGTAGGACAAAAGCAAATATTGTTTACCTACTAATTTTAAAATGCACGTATACAAATTCAAGGAAATAACATCATGTAAGTAAATTGATTATTACTCCAATTGCATACATTATTACGTGTTCTAGAATAACAATGGTTCTTATAAGGAACAAAAACAATATTTGAACAAGAATTTTCAACTACATCGTTAGTTCGTTACCTTGTTATTGCATGTTCGAGGCTTCTTTTACGTAAATCGTCTTTGACGAGTGAGGAAATGTGAACGCCTGTCAGGTCTTAGCTAAAGGATTGATTGAACAACGACAGCGAACATCTTCTGGGGGTAAAACGTTCTTTCTTAGGTAAAACATTTTCTTATGTCAGTTAACTGACATAAGAAAATTAATATTGCTTTCAATATTAATCGTCCCATTAATTTATGTCACATCTTTGACTTCTTTCGTGTCGCTGGTTTGGCTATTTTCGTATGGTGTATTGTCTCTGAAACAGCTCTTATTTCTTTAAATGTGGATTGGATCTTAATTTTCTGTTTAAAATTACCTAGTATTGTGGTGGGAGGTACAATCTCCGCAACTTCCCATATCAAATAAGATAGAACTCACTGAACACGGACATCGTATCAATTATCGAGCGTGTAGTGATGGTCATCGAAACCGATACTCGTGTGCTGCATCGTCAATCCGTCACGCTACTGCGCTCCAAGGATCTGATTGCAGTGCCAATGGCTCGGCCGTGCTGCAGTGATACAAGAACGGCCTGTTCGTCTATAGCTTGTGGGTACGCATCGACCGGCACGAGCGCACTCACGGTCGCGTGGACACCGGCCACTGACTCACATTCGGACTTCGGAGACGAGACTTGTCTGATCGACTGTTTTTATGTTACGTTTTTATATTCCCATTGCGTACTGAAAGAATCCGCAAGATGTGTCTTTTTATCTTAGGAGAGGAGCAAACTCTTTAATCTTAGATCCAGAATTTCCATTTAGATAACGTTGAGCTGGCGATCGTTTGTTTTAAGCCGGTGTTACTATAGGTTGAATATTTTTACTTAACTACTAGCTGAAACATTTAATAAAATGTTTATTAGTGTATAATACCTTCAGTATGTACTCGTAATACTGAATATCAACGTGATAAACTTAATAATAACAGGAATTCCTCAAGCAATATACAAAACGTTCATTGACACAGATGTTCAACGTTACGTAAGGTCGTACTAGTTAATTAGGTTTTCTGGTTTGTATAATTATTTTCGCGTTGTTGCAATATTGTCGAATGTGGACTACGCATTGCTTTTCGGTATTTTGGTTAGAAAGTTTAGTGTGTGTACGATATCGGTGTCGAGTTGTTTCCCACTTGTCCTTATTCGTGGCCTGGTTTTCGTGCAAGGTTGCATTGGACGGACACGAGTGCTTGCGTGTTCCTTGTATGGTAGTCGTCTCACCAGTCAAGATTTAAAGCGCACGCCATATGTCCACTGGTGGACCGGTCAAGGTCGCGCTGGTATTTTGGGTCAAACAAGAAGTTGTCGGGAAATATTATAAGTTGGATATGCAGCCGGTGAACGTAAATATATATCCACATTGTTAAAATCCAAATTAATCAAGGTGAAATTGAAGTTAAACTTCTTAGACTTAATAAGAAAAGCATCAACATAGCTCTTACAACCAGAAACGCAAACAAAGCCAAAATGAGTTGGTACTGTTATTTCAATATATCTTGGGGACTATCATTTCCACATTTTAGCCGTACATTTTGAAGGGAATTGATTTCAATCAGCAGGTGGCTTTTCAAAGCCGGCAATCTGTTTTAGCCTATTTTCCCTTTCCGATCATTAGTGAGATAAATAAGCTACACTCGCTAGTACCAAATGAGATTCAATCTCGTACCTTTATAAAGGTAATAAAATTGGCTTTGGTCGTGTCGTGTTCCTATATTGAAGCGACTGGACAGGATATTGCCTGGATTGGACCTGGAGTGTCAATTAAAGGCCTTTTACCAATCTACAGACGTAATCAGTGGCACGATCATTTCATTTAGGTATTAATGGAAGTCGTAAATAAACTGACTGATTTGTTTGCGGATTTAAGTAAAGAAATGCTGCCTATACAATCTATAGGTTACTCTGATAATAACTAAGTTAATTCTAACATCGATTTACCACACCTAGAAAGTAAAGGAATACATTCTAGTTCAAGCACGAGTTGATATTTCATTCCCACGGTTCCACACTTTTAGTAGCATATTGTTTTAACTGTTTTGCATCAAAATGCTCTCGTCACTTTCTTATTCTACATCTGGTATGGAAGCCCTTTCGGGTCAATGGTCATCGTTAATCACCATAACAAACCCAGCCACTAACTATGAGAGTTCTTTAACCTTTTAATGAAACATGTTAAAAGTGCCTTACTGTAAACTAATCAAGTTATCTGGATAGTGTAAGTGAGTATTGTATTGTACCCAGCAGAAAACTCCCAAAGCCAAGTGAATTCTAGGGTAGAATATTCCGAATTTGAAAAATGATAGATAAAACGTATCTCCGGCGCCGTCATGATCGAATCCAACGAAGCAGACAATTCTGTACCAACCGATACGTAACATGCAAATGGGATCTAGCGGCAAATCAGATATTACAATACAATCTCTTGTAAACAGCCTGATTTTGCTCGCATCGGATCAATCTGATCATTGCACGCAATATGAAACTAACTAAGCGTGACGAAATGACAAACTTTTTACCATGATTACTGATCTAAACAGCTTAGCTCCTACCGAACGTATATTTAGGGAAAAATTTAAATAACAGTTTTGTTTCAATAAGAACATGATGATGTAATAAAATTAGAACCCCAAATGCACGGGACCAATAAATTTCTCTTTAGCAGTTTAGCTAAGCATTGGTTTTCAATAAATGTATGCTCATGTTTTTGCTTGAATTATTTAAAGAACATCGAACCAATGAATAGTCCTTGCAATCTTGCTTGACATGGTTGTTTTTAGGCGATTGGCCACAGCTGCAAGGATGTTAATCAGCTTGGGGCGTGCAGATATAACCTTGCCACGTGAAAGAGGCACGACATTCGTATGGCATTGCTAATAGAGACACTTATGTGTGAATTGTCGGGAGTTGGAGCACACATGGTGGCGATGGCGTGCCGCTCCCCTCGGGTCGTCGCCTCCGTTCCGTTGCCTCTTTTATTTGGTAGTTCCATTCGCGCACGCAGTGGATATTGACGTGTCTATCTACAACATTGTTTTGTTTTCCTTATTTTAATTTGCTGTTGTGAAGAAATCGAGTGTGTTTTGGATTGATATCAACAGTTGTAACAGGTAACCGTGGCGTGGAATTTTGTGTAGCTCAGTTTGAGCTTTTAATTTCATTTTACTACTTTTATTAATGGTAAAGCAGTTTTAAAAATTACTTAAGGGAAAAAAAATCACTTACTTTTTAAAATTCATACATAGTATCCTTAAGTAGGTAGTATTTAAGTATCTAAGCATATAGTATTGTGGTACTAGTGATTTCGACAGTATTTATCACGTTATCCTTTAACACATGTTACGAATTATTTTAACCACATTATTTTCACAATCTGATAAGGAGTTGTTCTTCAAGTTCATAAGTTTTTATTCAATTTTTGCCCTGGAGAACTTTTAGCAAAGATAATGTAGCGTGACGAAGTATTGAAAAAGTTTTCTTGTGAATAATTCTGCGGCATCCTTCGAAAAACAATTCTTCGGCTCTGCTCATATGAAAACAAAAAAGTTAGTGAAACTTTGAAACAAGTTCCTATAAATACTACTATTACTTCTTAATCGACTCAGAACTTCCTTTTTGTGTTTCAAGTTACAGCCGTGTTTGCGTATTGCATTGCATTCAATGCAAAAATCAATGCAGGCTTAATTGAGCATTCCGGTCCCGTATATACTGCATACAAAAATTGGGGGTGGGTGACTTACCGAGGGAAACAATAATGTTTATTGAACTCGTGTAATAAATGTCCGTAGTTACAATTTGGCCCGTCAGTAAATAAAATGTTATTTGGGATTGCTGTTATTCTTTAATCAACATCATACTTTGTTTTTTCAATTCATTTAATGATTGTAACATTTTTATAACTTAACTTGAAATTGTTGGTCATATTAATCATGTGATCCTTTCTAACCAGAAATAAATTAATCACTCGGCATGGAATTCTATTTTGTTCATCAAGTAAAATCTAAGCTGCCCTTTTCTATTTTAACCACCATGTCCTCAATAAGGCAATGAATATTTGTCGATGTAAAGGAAGGATATTGAAGTCATTATTCTGATTTAATTCTTGATAGTGTCATTGGGGCCGTAAAAATGGCGTAGCCATGTTCGGCCGAGGGTGCGACCGGCGCGTCGCGGCCAGCGTGCTAAATCCGTGACGGGGATGGCCAAAATAGATAATGTAACATCACAATATGAACCAACGTAACATTTCTATAAACAATATAAGTCAACTGGCAGTACCCAATAATACTAAATGCGGTATTACTATTGAAACATGCATTAAAAAAATAAAATAAAAATCATCTCTGAAATAGATACCCATAAATCTGTTTAAAATAGACAAAATAATAATAATAAATTAAGTCACAAAAAAATAAAAATGCACGAGTTACTTAAGAAAATAGCAAAATCGCTATAGGTGTGCCTATAATATTTGAAGAGTTCCCTTGATTTCTCCAGGATCCCATCATCCAATTTCAAAATTTAAAAAAAATGGGACCAGCTTGAAAACATACCTGATGTTATAACGTTTGAATCATTTCAATCGGTTCAGCCGTCTTCGAGTAATCGGTGTACATACAAAAAACAAAAAAAAACGGGTCGAATTGAGTACCTCCCTCCTTTTGAAGTCGGTAAAAAAGAAGGTATATAAGTATTTAAAATTAATCCAAGAAATAAAATAAAATAAAAGTAATTATCATGTTCACCTTAGCTAAGCTCGTGTTGTTTTTTTATCAAAGCAAAAGCTTCAGCCAGTTTCAAATTTATCCTATTTGTCTCCACGTCAAGCCTATAAAGTTTCAGGTTAAAAAGGAAGTAAATAGCAAATATGGGCAGGTACTCAGTATAATAAAATGACCGGCTTACAGCCCTTCGTATCCGGTCGCGCCCTGTCTGTCCCGCAAATGGCTCTACAATAGGGTTACAACAAAGCTTCATTGTTGCCTGGCAATCGTTATAAATAAGTATCAAAAGCACTTGCTCTTTTGACAGGTTCATTTTAACGCAACATGGGAATAAATAGGTACACCTTCTGTGAGTGGTGATAGCTCTGTGAGTGATCTTATTTGTGTGAGAAGCGGGTCATTAAAATAAAATAATGATTTGATGATAACTAAGCAGGAATCCAAGCGAACAGAACACTATCCTCATTGGTCCTTCGAGCGCACTGAAGCTACACGGAAATAAAACAACTGTTTACGCTTTTCCTCTTCCTTTTTCAAATAGGCACGTTAGTTAAGTAATATCTCTTACGAATAAAAATAATAACTCATATTGATAAAAAGTTTTCGTTGAAATATATCTTGATGTAAAAACAATACCTATAGCGAACGAAATGGTTGACATACATTTTATGTTAGTCGAATAAAAATAACACTGATACCTACACACTTCTTAACATGAATAGTCAGGCGAGGCCAGTTCACGATCTGATGAAAAGTCAGATTTTTGAACTTCCAATGTGAAGAACTGATGTAAAATTCTACTTCACAAAAATTACTGTAGACTGAAAAAGAAACAAAGCAGCATAGTAACCGAACAGAATATTGAAAAATGGCATGGTACCTCTGTAAAAAAATCCTAAATAACACCATAAAAACTTATAAAAATAAATTTCAAATCGTCAGATTTCGTAATTTTCAACGACAGTGATATGATTTTTATGCAAAAAGGATAGCTTTTTTATCAATCTAACACAATAACCGAGTACATTTTTAATTAATGATCCAGTATTTCAGAAATCAATAAAAATGTACTAAAATTCGTCAAATTTGTAGCGCAGCGTCAATTAACGTTATGCAATATTCAACCTTATTCTAAAGACATATTGAAAGAGTAAATTTCGTGAACTGGCCTCGCCTTAAAGCTGTTATAATAAATAGCGAGGATTCTCTGTGGGGGATTGTAAGTAACTGTTCGTCTATCTATGACGTAAAGACTTAGCAATTTTAACGGCTCGACGTTTGTATTTGAACTTTAGATGTACCCTTGCATCTATACTTTAATACCTAAGTCTAACCAGTCTGACGCCATAACAACAATTTAAAAAATGTTGTGTTCCGGCAGTTAGAGGTAAGATAGCCAGTTCCTCAGTGGTGAGGATTACGGATGAAGTGCGCTTACGCTTTCGGCCTTATCGACACTAAACATCAGGCGAGGCGAAGGCCAAGCACTATCCCTTTGTGGATGAAAAACTGGAAATAGTTTGTATGCAAAAATATTAATTTCTCACAAATTAATCTTTTTCCGCGATAGTTTTATTCTTTTAATGAAATTCGCAAAAACACGTTTTATATCCCTATTGGCGGCGCTCTACCTTGGCTGGTTGTAATTGTAATGTGTGCCATGTCCTGCGGGACGTGGCGTGGTCACGACACGAGTCCTGTTATTTCTGGCAGCAGCAGCAGGCTACTGACCCGATGATGATATCAAAGTGACGGCCGCGACCGCGTGCTCTAGCAGTTACTTTGCTTTGGTGCGAAATGTCTGACGGTAGCTGGTTTTGAAACTCCCGAAAAGAAAATGTTAGTGTGACGAAAGCCGGCATTTGTGTCTTATGTCCGCTTCTCGACACAAATAGTTTACAAGCTTTGATTATATTGGGAATAAATTATTAATTTCAGTTAGGGCTGATTTTTCAATGCCTAGATCTTCGATCAAGAATATCCTAGATAACGCTTCACGAACTAAATAGTACGCAAAAATGGTCCATTTAAGTAGGTGTAATTTAATATTCAAAAGACCTGAAGGTCGCCGCACTGGTTTCCAAACAAGACGATTAAAACCCAATTATCCATTATATTAAAGCCATTACGCTCTAGGCCACTCTGCTTCGTTCGAGCGAGATTTGTAAACATGAAGCTGAGGCAAACCGAATCATACATCCGCAGGCAACGAACCCTGTTCCATCATGCACAGAGCGACGACCTTGACGGACAATTGTGTACTATTTTTATTATGAACCATCTATTGACTTAGGAAACTCACGTTACCTTTCAATTTTGGAAACATTCCGTCTGTCCGAGAGCCGCCTATTATAATAATTAACCTATTATAATAATTACAGTCCCCCGTGACCACGGCAGCTGCAAAGGTGCCGAAACGTCGGGAAAATCAAAAATCAAACCAAATACCAACTAATTACCAAAGTACTTTCAATAAAACCGCGCTAGTATCCGTTTAAAGTGTTTTATTTCATGTCTAGTGAGCGCGTAAGCTTGAGAAGTGAATATAATAATTAATCTATGAAAATATTGTTAAGCTTTTAAAAAATAATCCAAATACTTCGTTGGTGATTTAGTTGAATACAAAACCTCCAATGTAAAGCTGATGAAAGTGAAAGTGAAATAAGCTTTATTCAAATAAACTTAATTATTAAGTACTTTTGAAAGAAAGATATCTTTGCTGATGAAAATCAGCAAAGATATCTTTCTGTTTTAATTAGTCGTTAGGTGTAATGTAAAGGCGTCATGGGAAACGACCATCAGTGGAATTATTATGAACAAATACAACATTATCTGGGGTCAAACAGAAGTAATTATTATGTTATGAATAGTTGTTCAGTTTTAAAACCTGTAATCGCAACCAGTTCTCCTTTTGGGGTTTCCTCGGTTAGCTAGATCTAAAAGAGGCAATGACGCGAGATGCCGCTGATGGTGATATCATAAATCTGCCAAACACGGTTCGCTTTTTGTTTGAAATTGTTTTTTTACACTTTTTAAGTTTAATTGCGTGCAAAAATAATATTGTATGCTCACTCCGTATACTGAGCTTAGATAAGATCAGTAACCAAAACAGCAAGTTTATTCAAAAACTTGCTGTATGACCACAGAATAGATAATAGTACTAACGTACAGAAGTTGCACTCCGCAAAATCGTTTAAATAAATTGCGACTCTTGCTCCGACACAATAAAGTGCAATTCAGGTCGCACAGCGCTCCCTTCGCTCCAAAACATGCACTTTGTAGTTGCCTCTCTTTCTATCGCGTAGGTCTTATCTTTTCTGATGTATGAAATTTGTCCTCTGAGAAGACACCGCGTGCTTCAGACTCGCGCGCGGAGTGACAGAGCCCTGGTATAACTCAGAGCGCTTTCTGTGTCTGCTGTCGTTTATGATTTTGATAATTAATTATGATTACTACTACCTACCCTACATAAAAAGACTGACTTCTGTGTTTTGTTCCTGAAAATATTAATTTAAATCAGAGCTTTAAAGCAAGGACCGGAACCGCTTACCGTTAAAGAGGTTTTTGATTGGGTATTTCATAGACTTGTTTTCGAAAACCCTATCAATACGGTAACCCTATCGAAAGGGTAACCCAAGTAAGCACTTACCGAATACGAAAACCCTATCGAGGAAACCCTATGAAGGCTTTATGAAGGGGTTTTAAAATGTGTTCAAGCCATTTATACCTAGTTCCACCTGGGCCGAAGGACCAGAACCGCTTATCGTTAAAAGGGTTTTTGATTGGGTATTTCATGAACCGCTTACCGTTAAAGGGGTTTTTAATTGGGTATTTCATAGACTTGTTTTCAAAAACCCTATCAATACGGTAAGCATATAACGTCGACTAACCCTATCGAAAGAGAAACCCTATCATTTGGTATGTAAGTTTTTTAATAGGGTTTCCTACAAAAAAAGGGGTTTTCCGGTCCCTGCTTTAAAGTAATGCCAGTAAATTTCAATAACTTCGAACATGTCAGTGTTGGGAAACAACGCTAGCCAACCAACGAGTGAGAAGTGACAGCATGTCAACAGTGGGACGCGCGGCCGTTTGTTCAGTGTCGGGTGACTGAGACCCGACTGTGTGTGTTTAACGTCTGGAGCTCTGGAAGTTCAGGGACAACCTATTGACACATATACACAAAGATATTCAGACTAATCGTAGTGGGAGACTTTGCACTGAGATAGATCGGCAAAATTCTCAGCAAGTGGTATCTTTTTCTCTTTTGTTTGTTTTTCGAATTGCTAGATTATAGTCAAATCCAGTATTGTATTCAAACCTTAGTGATTGGGTTGGGAGTTGGGACCACTAATCGAGACTATAAACTCTATGGAAGCTCGCCAAGTAACTGAATTTGCGACAAATTTACTCTGTTACTGACTTCTGTACCTACACGTAGTTTCCTTAAGACTTTCTTAAATCTCTTTACATATTATCCGACGGTTAGTGAGCGTCAGTTTCTTCCAAATGTTACTAATCAAACTCTTCTCAAACAAATATAAAACTTTCTCTCGCCATAAAACTATTTTGGCCTTTTATGACTTTGATGTCCGTTCAGTATTTCAAGATTTACGGCACCATGTTTTGGAATATCCCATAAATATTTTTCGGCTTTTACAAAAATAGGCCGTGTAATAAATAACGCCGCCGAACTACTAGTCGTGTGCGACCGTCCATATCGTGTGTCATTGCTTTAGTGACCTACTCTTACTTTTCAAAAGCTTTGTAAACATTAACATATACAAATACAAACGTTACTAGATCATAAACTTTTATTCCATTCGTATAACATATATTTGATTATACTTTATTTAAAGTGTTTAGTTAAAATTCCGCGAAACCGCAAAAGTACGTGCTTCGGTTTGTCTTCTAGAGCAAACCATGTAATTGAAACTCATTTAGAATACTGAACAAAGTTGCTTGTATGTTCAATGTCTCTTCTGTAGAAAGCTACTAGATTGGAAAATGGAGAAGAGCCAGCATTAAATGTTAAGGCGCTGTAGGTAGTGAAACTAGCGCCGCCACTACATTTATTTTTATTACTCGTAAACCAAGTCAATATTTAAAAAAAGCTTACCTATGTAATAATTTCTTAAATTGTCTCTAATATTTGTTGAATAACTCTTCAACAGTTTTCATTCTTTAGGAAGAGTTATTCAACAAATATTAGAGACAATTTAAGAAATTATTACATGAGCTTTTTTTTTAAATATTGACTTGGTTTACGAGTAATAAAAATAAATGTAGTGGCGGCGCTAGTTTCACTACCTACAGCGCCTTAACAAGACTAGCAATTGTTAGGCCGGACGAGTAATGTCTCTGTAAACTTGCATACATTGTTTATTTATAAAATAAATAAAAAATATCCTAAATTTTGTGTGTTTCATATTTGTTTTTAATTCTAGGCTATGTTGTATAATGATTGCCACATTTTTTATGAAAGTTCACATCTCTTGAAATTGAAATGTGCATTTGTTGTGGTTTTATAGGAGGTAATTGACAAGTATTGGTCATATTTTCTCGGATTTCTTTTAGCGTTATCATTATATCAACTTTTCTTTTTGCTTCTTTCACCAATAATAGCATTGTGATATTGGTTATTTATCATATAACGATTTAGATAACATTGATTTTGAATATTAAGCGTCTATCTATGACGTTGATGAAGTGCATCTGTTATAACTTTAATCTTGATCTTGAAAGTTCATATTTGTGAGCGTTCAAGTAGCTCTATTCAAGTACTGCTATCCAGCTTCGCCGTGGCCTTTCGAACACGTTTAATTTACTGCCGGCTAACAACCGGTAAAAATAAACTTGTGATTAATTTACGCGGCAAGTGCGCGTGCGCAGACGGCGCGTCTCGCGGCTGCACACTGATCTGATCACATACTTTAATGGACTAAGAGCTAGCCCCGGAAATAGGTGGACAATTTACAGAGCGATGAAACCCCTCTTGTTAGTGTGCTATACTATCATTATTAATAGATCCGGGCGCCTGACAGCTTTTCAGTGGCTCTGTAAAGTGTATACAATACATTCAATCGGTTTTCAGCCCCCACGACTGAAACTCTGCCAGGTGCCCATGGCACACTAACAAGAGGTGTTTCGTCGCTCTGTAAATTGTTCACCTATTTCCAGGGCTAGCTCTTAGTCCATTAAAGTATGTGATCAGATCAGTGTGCAGCTGCGAGACGCGCCGTCTGCGCACGCGCACTTGCCGCGTAAATTAATCACAAGTTTATTTTTACCGGTTGTTAGCCGGCAGTAAATTAAACGTGTTCGAAAGGCCACGGCGAAGCTGGATAGCAGTACTTGAATAGAGCTACTTGAACGCTCACAAATATGAACTTTCAAGATCAAGATTAAAGTTATAACAGATGCACTTCATCAACGTCTTACCTAAGTATATAAACAGTACCTACCTAAGCTTCACCGGTGTCTGCCGGAGGTCCCCAGTCTGAATCCCCGTATAGATAGATCGGACACTTCCCCCTTATAAATTGTCGTGCGATGACCCCGATCTATGATGAGCGGAGCAGACTCTGCAGCAAAAAATGAATTCACATTTTAGAAGCTCTATCACCTCCGTGGCTAGCCATTTCGTGTTTTAGATTGGTTTTTCCTTTTCAGACAGTGCGCCAATTCGATAAGATATTGTTTTCGACAAGAACGAATTGGTTGTGTTTGTTCTGTATTCTGTGGTTGGAATCTTTATTCAGCGCGTCTTTCCCCAATAATTTGCTCGTTTATCGGAAACAATCGGACATCGATAGAGCTATCTTAAGGGCCATATCGTTCTATTTGTGTAGGTACCTATTCAATTTGTGTTATCTAAAACCTTCGATCAAGATTACAGAGTCAGAGTCAGAGTCTCAAAAATGGCACCTTAAAATAGCGTCCCACTTACAAACTGGGCGCTCACTTATTTTGTACAAAGTAACTGATAAAATATGTGATTTTGTACAAAATCTGCATATTTTGTACAAAATAAGTGATATAATATGTGAGTTTGTACAAAATAAGATGTGGTTATGTAAAAAATAAGAGCCCAGTTTGTAAGTGGGACGCTATTTCGAGGTGCCGTTTTTGCCTGCTGTTTTAGTTCGTGAAGCCTTATCTAGGATATTCTTGATCGAAGTCAACGCATAAATAAAATACATTGACAGACATCACATTGATGTCGACAATACATTTTTCTCATAGTTGGTAAATCGTCTCGTAATTAAAATGTTTTTTCGCTTATTGATTTCGAAACGCAGCAGTTGGCTGGGAATGTTTGTTTTTATCGTACTAAATGGAACATTAAGGTAGGTACAATAAAGTGATTGATTGCGGTATGAATAGCTGCAGCGCAGCGAGGCCGATTGCAGGACGCCCGCGAGCCATGGGAACTACGCATTGTGCCATTCTCTCACTCATCAGAGAAACGGAGAAACGTTACAACGTTAAAACGCCGATAGATTTTCTAGTGTTACTCATTTCAATACCTACTTGACATGCCAAAGACTTACTTTTTATAGATGCCTCGAACAGGTTTTATATTGTAGAATGCACAGCTTGAATACCTTATTGGCCTTATTGCACACTCAAACTGGTATTTTTTACACATTGAATTCTATCTTACTATTAAAGTACTGTTAAATGAGCTAAATATTATAATTGAAAACGAAGTGCGGTAGAATAAGCGACAACCGGAACAATAGCGGCAAGGTCCTCAGAGATTGCAGTGCCTCCCTCGGTTCGGAGCTGCTCGGATACAATAAGCATTTTGCGAACAATAGTGCAGCATTAGCCTGATTTAATTTCTAGAAACGTGTTCTTGTTTATTTATTTTTAATTTTATTGTTTTCTTTGTTACAGAACATGTGAAGCATTATGGAAGAGGAAACTGACACTAATGTATCTGAAACCTGCGGTTCTGACAACACCGAATCGCAGGTCAACGATATTATTCCTATGCAACCTGAACAAAGAAAGTCTGATGAAACTGAATCACATACTACTAGTGACAATCAAATTATAACTGGTGATAAGAATTTTAGTGTTGATAGCAAGAACGAGAGTGGAATAGTGGTTGAAGATAAGAATGTAACTATAGAAATAAAGGAATCTTGCGTCGAAAATGAGAGCTGTGAAGTAAACGACGACGCGCGTTCTCTTGGTGACTTGGACAGCTTACCGGCGGGAGATGAGCTGGCTTTGGGTGCTGCAGGCAGCGATAGCGGAGTAGAGGGATGTGGCCGAGCACTTAGTAGCGGAGGGGGCTCTAGATCGTGCGCATCGAGCGTAGTATCCTGTGGCTCGGGCTGCGGCTCGGAAAGCTCTTCGTTAGCGGGCGCTCCACCACGACCGCGCCGTCGTGTCAACGTTACCGTCCTGGAACCCAAACGCAATTCGCCAGTTGGTACATCTACTCCTCGACCGGTTACCGCCCCACGAGGTCCTAATCTTGCCACCCGTGAAAGAGCGAGAAGTCGTGAAAAACCTATTCCGCCTGAAAAGCCTCGACCTCTAACGCCTAAGCCACGAATCCGTCCGACTGCTGACTTGCCCAATCTAGTCCGCGAAAGCCCTGCGTTACGTGCCAAACCGACAAAGACCTCAACAGCTAGATGTAGAACGCCAAATTCTCCAAGCGAAGAGAAGAGATGGCCGGCTAACGGACCCCGGTTGACGGCAGTGGCCGATCCCAGCGCGACCCGCGTCGCCGCTGACAAGTACGGGACGCTGCCGCGGAGAAGGAGGGACGCAGAAACTGATGCCTCTCCCAAACATGAGAGTACTCCGCCATCGTCTAGAAGGCCTACAATTACTCGATCGGCCTCATCAAGATCGACAACAAAAATACGCGTCAGAATTTATGCAGAAAAAACCTCACAAACTGTGTTATTGGGATCTGACGTTGAATCAGCTTTAGCTGGAGTTGTTCCTAATATTGAAAAGTAAGTAACAGTGTTTTCGCTGTTAGAGCGCTTTCACATGTATGGATATGACAGGACGCACGGCTTACGCCACGCTTACGTCGCGTCGCGGCTAAAACGCCTATATGTGAAAGCGCTCGACGCAAACGGCATTTCATACAAACTTTCGAGTCCTTATTTTTGAAATGAATGAACCGATTTCAATAAAACTTCATACACATAAGCAGAATATGATCTAAAAAGTTAGTTGAAAACATTTTTGAAATGTCTTATTTTAATAAATATAATAGGGATGTTGACTATTTTTTTTATTTTATGTTACATAAATTACCTCTCAAAAAAAGAAACATTGGTAAAAGAATTAATTCGCTAGCATGAAAACTGCCCGAGATATCACAGTGTGAAATGCACACAAATGGACTCGATCAAAAACGCTCCATACTAATGGCTTGCACGTTATGACGTCACGCCGTGCTAGTTTGTATGCAACGCATAGGAAATTTGTTCAGCAGCTATATTAAATATTGTGTTTATCAAAATGGTTTCTTCGACAAATTTGCTATACATTTTACGGACTAATTAAAGGTATCATTTATTTTAATAAATTTTATACTTTTTAAATGGACTTGTCCACCCAACTTTGAAGGGTCATAAAACAAATAATATGCAATATATAAAACCAAGAGGTATACAAGCTACTCTAAAAGTTTAATATGTTTACGATTTTTATTAGTATTTCGTTATTTTATTCATTAGTCAACATCCCTATTGGAAATTTCTGTTTCTATGGAAAATTGAAAATCGGTCTAATTTAGCTGTAACATGATCTATCCAAAATGTTTTCAACTAACTTTTTATTAGACCAATGTATTCTGATTATTTTACAAATTAAATTAAAATTGTCTTTGAAAATGAGGCACTGACTGGTCCATGTAAGGCTAGCCAGTGTCTAATAAAGTGACAGTCCACGCGGCCTGCGACCACGGCCAGGAGGCTGTTGCCGCTGTCGCGCGTCCGCTGTGCCATCGAGGCCGCCCTTTTTCGCATGATGGCGTAAAACCATCTACACCCGCTTCGGCGAACATCCCCGATGCGCTACAGAAGCGAGGCAGCCGCAACAACGCCCTAAACGCGTTATTATATTGAACTTATGTGTATGAAGTTTCATTAAAATCGGTTCATTCTATTCGAAAAATGATAACTTAAAAGTTGGTATGAAATGCCGTTACGCTCTTAAATGTTAAAATAATTTTACATTCCCTCGATGACATACCGTGTTGCGCAGTCACGTGGAGGTGACCCGCTGCCACCGCGGCGTGCAGGCCAGCGCCCGGGATTCTGAAGCAGCTCGTCTGTCAGCGGCGGCGGCCGCGGCAGAAGCAGCGTTGGCTGGGGAGCGCGAGCGGCGGCTGCAGGCCGAGGCGCAGCTCGCAGCCGAGCGCGCCGCGAGGCTCGCCGCCATCGCCGAACTCGACAGGAACTCGCAACGACTGCTCGAACTCGCTGGCGCAGGTCAGTTACTGTTACTATTTTGAAAGAATATTTTTTGTTTTAGCAAAGGAGTAAATACAATGCTAATTAGGTACTTATCGCAGCGTCCAGCCTCCTTCGACTGACTGGCTGACGGACTAGGATAAACGTATGGCTTCGTTCCCACTATGCCGGACCGGTAAATTTGCCGGAAACCGGCTCCCTGACTAGGTGGTCACATTATCCCGGATCCCGCAAGAAAACCGGAGACTCAGTCCTCACCTGTCACACCGAAATAATAGACTCGCGGGCGGGGTTGTGGGCACGGCGAGCGGGCACAGTGATACCGGCGCGGCGCATGCTCGTTGATATTACTCCGGTCCGGAAATTCTTGCCGGGTCCGGAAAATTCGAATAGCTTAATATAAAAAACAAAGGATGTTCCAAGCCACCAATAAGTTAAAAACTACACCTCTAGTTTGTTCTACCAATCTCATTTTATTTTTGTGTATGAATTATGTACCATATCGAATGAAGATCAGTAACAGGTTTGAATCCTATAGTTTTATTGGTATAATATAAAAACATATTCATAGTTATGAAACTTAGTGAAAGATTTTTTGAAATCCGTTTAGAAATGGTTAAGGTTTTGAAGTGTTTTAGCACGTTTTAGCTCGTATAGCTTCTCAAGTTTAAGAGATATCGTAAAAATTTCTTCACCGTTAATCATGTGGTGGCATAAGCTTTCTGATAAGCCACTAAACAAAAATCGTTACTGATCCTCATTCCGTGTCGCCAGGCGCCGACGCGGGTGCGGAGGGCTGCCTGCGCGCGTTGGAAGAGCAGTTGCGTTCGACGGGCGAGCTAGCGGCGCGGCAGCGGGCGGAGATCGACGCGCTGCGGGAACAGTGCTCTAAGCTGCAAGTGGTGCGTATGGCACAGCCAATTTTATGTCCCCAAGTGCTAGACTGCCGTCCGTTAACTAAAAGGCCGCAAAGCCACAAAATCAAATTTTAACTAATTGTATTTAAACATGATTATGATCATAAGTTTGTAAATTTAACAAGCTTTAATTGAACGTTTAATTTTATTTTGTACGACCTATGGTTTTCAAGTGGCATATTTTTCAAATATTTCCTGCGTTTTTCGCTTATATTTCAAAATTTGATTTTGTGGCTTTGCGGCCTTTTAGTTAACGGACGGCAGTAGAGCACAGGCCTCCTTTGTGGGATTAGGAGGATGGGTCATATTAATCCACCACGCGGGCTTAATGCGGGTGGTAGGTGTTAACGATTATAAATGCAGCCGGGATGAGATAACATTTTTGGTCATTTATCCTACCGACCCTTGCGAAAGTTGCTTAATTATTTAAGCTTATACACTTAACTAAATCTTTTGGCATATATAAATCTACTGTTAAATTTCACGATAACTTTATATCTTTACATGTATAATAATTCTAGGGAACTATAGGTCTTTAAGTACATCATGTTTTTTTTTGCAATATGTATAAATGTGTGACTGTTTGTTCCTCAATAAAGAGAAAAAAAAAAAAAGAAAAAAAATATCGAAATCGCAGAGCGAGAGCGCTAACCCACTGATTGGTGTCAGCTGCATGCAATTAAGAGCTAGAATTAACTTGATATATTGTGTGGTAGGAAGCGTGTGGAGCCCGTGAATCGGCCCGATCGCTGGAGGCGCGGCTGGCAGAGGCAGAGCGCGAGGCGGCAGAAATGCAGGACTTCCTCGCCGCAGAAACGGCCGCGCTCGGAGACTCGCTGAGAGACGCCGACCAGGAGGTCGCCAGGCTCAACGCCGAGCTCGACAAGAGGTGACAGCAATAACAAGTATTTATTTATCTCACATTTATATAGCAGCAGAAATGCAGGACTTCCTCGCTGCAGAAACAGCTGCGCTCGGAGACTCGCTGAAAGACGCCGACCAGGAGGTCGCCAGGCTCAACGCCGAGCCCGACAAGAGGTAACAGCAATTGTTCAATAGCCGAGCGTACACACAGACACGAAAAACGTGATCCGCACGATCCGCACGGAAAAACGGTATGCACTCAAAAACGGTGTCCCCAAAAAAAAACGGTTTTCGTGTCCGTCTGTCGCAGTCTGCTATCAATCGGAATTAAAGGCGGTCCGATAGCCGCTTTCTAACTAATATAATATAGGTTCACTTACTGGCTAAAAGTCCAAATGGGCCCGAGAACACGTGCCGGCACGCTCCGGCGTGCAGATCCGACAGATGTGCTGTGGTATTTTTGAAGTTTTACCTATTCATACCCAAACCTGAGTGGCCACTCTAGCCCCAAGAGATCGGAGAAGTAGTTCACAGACACCGCACTATATGATGGGGCGGCACGCGGCTGTCGCCAAAACACAGGAATATCACGTATTGTTCAAACTTATGGATCACCAAAATGTTCGATGTTTATCACTATTACACAATAGTTCGTGTAAGGTACTTTCAACGCAATGATTTCAAGTAATATTATAAGTCTATGTTTCAACGATAGATGTACAAAGTGTAGATGTACATGTAGATGCACAAAGTGTCAGGAAATTTACTGACGGGTCGTTAGTAGTGTATATTTTGTTCGGCACAGGCGCGCGGAGTGCCGTCAGCTGGTGCGCATGTGCGAGCAGCGGCGGCAGGAGGCGCTGGCGGCGGCGGCGCGCGCGCGCTCGGGCGGCGGCGCGGCGCACGCGCTGGACGCGCTGGCGCGCCGCCTGCGCGCGCTCACGCACCAGGTGCGCCAGGCCTACGCGCTGCCGCGCGACGCGCTGCACCCCACCGTCTACCACAACGATGTCTACAGGTCAGTATTTTATTTTTATTTTATTTTAATTATTTTTATTTTATTTATTTTATTTATTTTATTTATTTTAGGAAGGTTTACAGCTTTATAGGCATATAAAAACATTATTAATTACTCGAAGCCAATTACAAACCTCCACATATACATATCAATAGTATCCTATATATAAAGTAAAATGCATTATGCACAAAAAAGTACAAATTTCCACTAAAAATAAAAAATTTAACCAAAAAGACAACCAGTGACGTTAGAAAAAATAATAAAAACAAAAAGTAATATGTTGCTATTGTTATTACACAATTAAGGTTGAGCACCCACACAGAATTGCTGCCGAAAGTAATGCAAGTTTACAGTTCGCCTGATAGTCGCCGGGCTTGTCATAAATAAGTCGAAGTCATGTTCGCTACTATACCTATTATAAGTTTCGCAGCCACGCAACATAAAGGTGTTATGACGGTAGTTTGTGTGGGCTGATGGTAAATGAAGCAATGGACGCCGACGAAGACCAAGAGTGTTAGTGCGAAAACCAATCTTAGATAATAAGTCCGGGCAATCAATGGCGCCATTAACAAGTTTAGATATAAAACAAACGTCATTTACTTCACGGCGAATTTGAAGAGGTAGAAAGTGATATCGCTTACAGCGGTGCTCGTAACTCTCAGAATATTGCCCGGCCTTATAATCCAGAAATCGCAAAAACCGTTTTTGGATTTTCTCCAGGCGCGTAATGTATATGTTATACATTTGGAAGACCAACAGCTAAATTCAACACAGTAGGAAGCTAACATAACACTTGGAAGCCAATGAGGATCAACACGACAATTGAATATATCAATTTTGTATATCACATCAAATACAATATCAATATCTGAGTAAATCTCTGTTTAAGATTCTCAAATCCATCAAGAAATGACATAATTTATTAAAGATTTAAAAAACACGGCCGGCCCTTGCGGATCATGCGATGACGTCACGAGCCACGATCGCCCGAACAAACACCTGCCGCGCCGCTGAGCGGCGCACGTGGCTGACGTGGCAGTTCCGCGGTATTGCAAATGGCAGATCAGCTGTTTTGCAGTATCGTCGATGATATTTAACTGCTATATAAAATTAGGTTTTTTCTTATCTCGGAAATATTATTAACGTAATATTAACGTTTGAACGTTCAGATCATTTTGGCGCTGACTCTACCCCGCTACATCGTATTACGTCTTATAATGTTTGGGTTTATTGGTTGTATTGAGATTCTCGATCCAAACTGTCTCTCTCAATATCTCTTTTACAACATTTATCTGAGTGTTATCTACGTTGGCAGCCGTAGCGACAGCGGCGAGGCGCCATCCCCCGAGGAGGAGTCCCGCGGTCTGCTCGCTGCAGTGACGCGCGCGCTGCGCTCGCAGCAGTCGGCGCAGCAGCAGCAGGCGGACGACGACCGCTCGCGCCTGTCCGACGATAACTCCGCCGAGCTGCTCGACTCCGAGACCGAGCCCTGCCTAGTCACCGACCCTGGTTAGTGTGCAACACTTGCCTACGTTGGCAGCCGTAGCGACAGCGGCGAGGCGCCATCCCCCGAGGAGGAGTCCCGCGGTCTGCTCGCTGCAGTGACGCGCGCGCTGCGCTCGCAGCAGGCGGCGCAGCAGCAGGCGGACGACGACCGCTCGCGCCTGTCCGACGACAACTCCGCCGAGCTGCTCGACTCCGAGACCGAGCCCTGCCTAGTCACCGACCCTGGTTAGTGTGCAACACTTGCTGCAGTGACGCGCGCGCTGCGCTCGCAGCAGGCGGCGCAGCAGCAGGCGGACGACGACCGCTCGCGCCTGTCCGACGACAACTCCGCCGAGCTGCTCGACTCCGAGACCGAGCCCTGCCTAGTCACTGACCCTGGTTAGTGTGCAACACTTGCTGCAGTGACGCGCGCGCTGCGCTCGCAGCAGGCGGCGCAGCAGCAGGCGGACGACGACCGCTCGCGCCTGTCCGACGACAACTCCGCCGAGCTGCTCGACTCCGAGACCGAGCCCTGCCTAGTCACCGACCCTGGTTAGTGCAACACTTGCTGCAGTGACGCGCGCGCTGCGCTCGCAGCAGGCGGCGCAGCAGCAGGCGGACGACGACCGCTCGCGCCTGTCCGACGACAACTCCGCCGAGCTGCTCGACTCCGAGACCGAGCCCTGCCTAGTCACCGACCCTGGTTAGTGTGCAACACTTGCTGCAGTGACGCGCGCGCTGCGCTCGCAGCAGGCGGCGCAGCAGCAGGCGGACGACGACCGCTCGCGCCTGTCCGACGACAACTCCGCCGAGCTGCTCGACTCCGAGACCGAGCCCTGCCTAGTCACTGACCCTGGTTAGTGTGCAACACTTGCTGCAGTGACGCGCGCGCTGCGCTCGCAGCAGGCGGCGCAGCAGCAGGCGGACGACGACCGCTCGCGCCTGTCCGACGACAACTCCGCCGAGCTGCTCGACTCCGAGACCGAGCCCTGCCTAGTCACCGACCCTGGTTAGTGCAACACTTGCTGCAGTGACGCGCGCGCTGCGCTCGCAGCAGGCGGCGCAGCAGCAGGCGGACGACGACCGCTCGCGCCTGTCCGACGACAACTCCGCCGAGCTGCTCGACTCCGAGACCGAGCCCTGCCTAGTCACCGACCCTGGTTAGTGCAACACTTGCTGCAGTGACGCGCGCGCTGCGCTCGCAGCAGGCGGCGTAGCAGCAGGCGGACGAGACGACCGCTCGCGCCTAAAGTGCGACTTTTGCTCCGACACAATAAAGTGCAATTCTGGTCGCACAGCGCTAATTCCCTACAGTTATATTCACATAGAAGTTGCCTTTCTTTCTATCACATACTCTCATCTCTTCGAATTTAGGGTTGTCTTTTTTAAATGAACTGTGTATGTGTAACATATCATAAGGAAGCTATTGTACGGACTAAAGAAAAGTTAAAGTGGTTAAAGAAAAGTTTACAAAAATATTGGAATATTAGTGTTAAATATCTAAAGCGACAAAAGTACGGCACGTGCGATCATACGCAACGCGGTGAGTCCGTGACTGAGTACCGAACTAACGTTCGTCGTGCTCGCGTAGTAGGCGCGCGGCAGCCCCCTAACATTGGCTCGACCGGTCGAGTCCGCCGCGTACTTTAGCTTCATACCTAAAGTGCGGAGTGTCACTGGCCTATCATAACATGACACTTATTTTAACCTTTTGTTTCTATTTGCCTTAGAATGTGCTGAAGAGTGGTGGTCGGGCGCGGAAGGCGCGGGCGCCTGGAGCGGCGACGAACTGTCGCCCGAGCGGGAGTCGATCGGAGACGATAGAGGTACAACCATAAACACTGATATAAAGATGTTTTTAAATCAAAATTATGGTGCGGTCTTACTTGATACACTTGTTTTTTTTTTACAAATTTTGCAGCTGTTTTATTGCTCTCGTTCGTGACCCTAATTAGGCTTTAAAAGAAGTTTAAAGTTTAACTTTTAAACTTTTATTTAAAAAAAATGAAACGCGCAGAGGCGGAGTCAGCATCGGCTTCGGAGCACGAGTCGCTGCGCAACCTGTCGGCGGCGATCGCGCAGCGGCAGCGCTCTGAGGCGGAGGACGTGACGCGCGGCGCGCTGCTGGAGCGCGTCGTGGCGCTGGACGCGCGCCTGGCCGCGCTGCTGCGCGCGCTGCACGCCGCCGCGCGCGCGCCCCACGCGCCCGCCGCGCGCCTCGCCATAGCGCTCCGGTACGACACTATACATTATCGTGCACATTGTCAGATTACTGCAGCCAAGGCGCCCTAGTGTGCGTGCTCCAGTGCGACATTATACACACTACGGCTGCTACTAAAGCGAATGGCGGTATTTTTCAGAACTCAGAAAATGCTCTCCTTATAATAATAGCTCTGCTTGTGATGTGCGCTGATATACGTTGATGATTTATTTATCCCAATCTCATCTGCAATCGTATCGTAAAATATTCAAGTTACATCAAAACAAACTCATCTTTTCATTTTCCTTTATCCAGAGACCAGATAGACGTCACAGAAAAGAATGTGGCGGACGTAGTAGTGAAGAAGCTGGCCGAGCTCGACGCCAGCAAGAACATGATGGAGCAATACCGACACTCCGTTGAGGTGAGCACGATATACCAGCTGACATTAAAAAAACAACATGAAAGATCGACACTTCGTGGATATTTCCAGCGAACAAAAATTTATGGAACAAGCATTCCGCTCAAAAAATAACACCACGCTAAATTAAAACCAAGTGTGCGGGACTAAAACAAGGCTGCCATTTAGTTATGCAGCCCAAAGCGACTGAACACTGGTTGCATAATAGCAACCATAATCTGTATACTAATAGGTACTTTCTATACTTGATTCGTTATCTCTGCATCTTTTTGCTGCCATCTTTGCGTCTTTTACACCATTTGACTACACAGCATGTCATTTCTAATAAACTCCCTTTTCTTTAAATTACTGTAAAGAACGCTAACGTCTGTCACCGGGCGCGTGGCTGGCCCGACTAAAATGCTGTGCGGGTTGTAATTTTTTGCCTCGTAGTGCCATTTTTAAGCAATATTTGTTTGCAATTACACTTCCATAAATTTTAGTTAGTTGGATATTTCCAATGCAACATACATAATATTTTATTATGATAATTATTTTGGAAATAATATGCATTCCTCTATCTTTAATAAGTTAATAAGCTTATTCAAACCAAATTCGTGTCAGACTTAAGTTTGCATAAAAACTATAAACATGTGCTTTTAAAGACGCTACAAATAACAGTAACTTAGAACCACAACAGCTTAACACATTACCAAGTTAGTATCTAAATTCGTAAAAAACACTTATGATTTACTGATCGAATTTCGTGAAAAGACCCTTATGATTTCCTTAATAATTGATTAAAGAACAGTATAGTTGGTGCCGTTAACTGATTTAATGTGAAACAGGTGTTTACGTAATTCAGGCCCTGGTTGGCGAACTCGAGTCAAGAATAAAGTCCGCAGGTTAATAAATTGATAGCCATTTGTTGACGCTACCACAGCTTCTAGGTGCACGCGGCCTTGTGTTCTCTCCTACTTTTTTATAGCTTAACAATTTTAACTTATTCTCTTAGCATTAAGAACAATATTCCAGTAATCAATCAATATGAAAACATACCGATCTCCTTTATGCACGGTAGTGTTTATTATCTCTTTTATATTATTCTAAAAAAGGCATGTAAGTGTTTCAAATGAACCTAAATATAGTTTAGCGAATCAAAATTAAATGTGTTATTTTAGTCTAAATATCTCCTATTATTGATATGCTTATTGTGTAATCTCAATTGCTTACTAAAATTATTTTTATTCTATGTAGTTTTATTGGGAGAGAACACGGGGCCCGCCAAACGTAATTCTCAATGCGACACGACGTTCGCATGACTTTACACAGCCACTAAAGTCTGTACATACAAAACATTGGCACATATCAACACAGTTTTATAAATAAAAACCAAATTTTTGCTAAATATGCTTTTTCTATAAATTATACTTATTCCAGTTTCGTAGCTTTGTTTTTTTTTGTTCCGTTATTAAATTGTTCGGTGTTTACAGATGCTCAAAAAACAGCTGGCACAAACCGGTGAAGAGGACGAATTGGAGTTTATCGAGGAGGTACGTTTGGACTGTTTGTCATATCGTATTTTGTTGTATTTTGCCCATATGTTGTACTTCATGCTTCGCATGTCAAGTATTGCATTGAAAAACATCTCCCTTTATTTGGAGCAAGTTAGAAAGAGAAAACCAAGTAACCTATCGAGATGTCGCATTAGAGATAACCTATATTGAACACGTTCGAAAAAAAAAATCTCTGACAAACAAAAAAAGACACACCGTTATGGACCCCCTAAACGATCAAAATTGCTTGTCAATCATTTACATTGCATCGGCTTGTCAATCACTTTTTGATTGTCTAGGAGTGATACTTGACAAGCACCACAGAATAGATAGATTACCGTGGCCAATCAAAAGTAGGCCACGCCCCCAAATGGTAAATGTTTGCAAGCAGTTTTGATCGTTTAGGGGGTCCATTACCCGATGTGTTTTTTTTTGATGATGAGATGAGAATAAACATTTTTTTTCGCAAGCAGTCACAGTGTGACACGATTCAGTGTAGTCACACTGACCATGACGTAGCTAAAATACTGACCATTTTTTGGAAAAACTGGCGTTTATTGACCGAAGCCAAAAAAAACTGACTTTACTGACCATTTTCGACCCCTGATAGCTTAACCTTTCAAATATTTCCCAGGAGTTGTCCTCGTGCAGCGAAGACGAGCGGCGTGCTCGCTACTCGGCGTTGGACGCGGCCGTCGCGGCGCTCAGCGGCCACGACGCGGTGCGCGCGTGGCCGCGGCTGGCCGCGCTGCTGCTGCGGCTGGAGAGACTGGCGTTCGCCGCCGCCGCGCCGCCCCCGCCCCCTCCCCCGCGCGCCTGCTGCCCACCGGCGCATGACCACACTACATAGCCCTAATCACACTACATAGCCCTATACCAGTGGTTCCCAATTATTTTTTTGTACGTACTCTTCCAAGTTAGACCTAAAGCTCGCGTACCCCTTTTTGCATCTGTTGGACATTTTCAAACTAATCGCATAGGAGGATAAACTCGTTACCGAACCCTCGATGCGCAGTGCGACAATATAAGTTGGCACGCGGTACGAAGAAACTGATATTGACAGTTATTTAGGCCCGCCACATACAGACGGATTTTGATTCGTAATTCCCATCCCAGTAAGTAAGTAATTCCGTAACGGAATCATTCTGAACACTGCAAATCCATACAAATCTATGAACCTACCAAATAAATGTGGTAATGTTCCGTTCTTAATTTTCATACATTTTATTATCGATATTCCATTTCGGAGTTTCGAATCAGATTCCGTCTGTATTGTGTCAATAATATTAATTTAACAGGGAGATGGCGGCGCCGCGCCGTTGCGACGTCGACGTATTTGTCGCACTGTATATCAGTTCTAATTCGAGTGTTTTGTCGAACTTTATACGCAACATGTAAAACAGGAATACCCAATCAAAACAATCAAATTCCGTTTGACATCTTTTGCACACCCTGACTTTTGTCTATTGCAAATTCGAACAAAACTACGCGGCTTCTATTAGGTTATGCCACAGACCATACAACAAGTACCTCCTCTTGGTTATGCTGTCCGTAACATACACGTAGACGGAAACTAATTATCGAATGCGTCAATCACTTACGAGTAGCGACCACACCTAACGATCGAACGATCGATCGCGGAACTTTTGGACCGTCGGCCAAGAGGCTCATTTTCAATCTATCGCATATTGGGATTGAAAAGACCCTGATTGGCCGCCGGTCCATTTAGGCTGTTGTATAATTTCTTCTTCTTCTTAACTTAAGAGCCGCGCTCTTGTCTGTGTATAATTTACGGCTACGTAATTTCGACTGATGTGCCACGTTACTTCAAAAGCACTGCGAATGTTTAGCGCTGTACTTTCTGCACGTGTACAGATTTCTTTTCGTACTAGTGGTACAGTTTTCAATTCGGATATTTTCGGACACACTTTGATCCATTTTAGATTTTGTTTGGGGGAGAATATAGGTTCTAGTTAAGTTACGGTTAAAAACCTATCCATTGTATGAAATCTGTCAAATACTTCTAAATGCTTGGTTTTGTAGAATTATATCTAGTAATCCTTGTCATGTTAGGTTAGTTTCGAAATGTATCTAATCTTGTACTAATGAATGCATGTTCACTATAAATATAGAAATCGAGCACAAAGATGTCACTACTCCCGGTCACATATTTTTCACTTTTTGAATAGATTCCTTGGACATTTTTGTGTCAACCCTAATTATGAAGGATATAGGTTTCTTGAAGTAACTGATCGTCAGTAGTCATCTTTGTATCAAGATGGCCAATTAATTGTAACATTTTATGTTACTAAACTTATTGTATGGTGAATCCGCATGCTAGAATATGCATAATGCATAAGAATAAATACTAAATAATAAGAATGTCACACATTATAATTACATTAGTTAGAGTAACAAACTCGATCGAATTTGAGACTAGTTCGTCTACTAGAAGTTTAAATAAAATACATGATATGTATATTACCATTTTTCATATACACACACAAATCTTTATATTTTCTTGAATAAAATCATAATTTGTGTAGCAATATTTTCATGAATATTAATTTTAGATGAATAAATCTATTTACTATTGTCTATTTCATACCAACTGTTGTAGAGCATTAAAAAATGATTATCATAACGATGACACACGAGAAATATTTTAAATATAGAAATTAATTGAGCAGATCACTCCATAATATTTTGTCTATTACATAATATCGAAATACCTAGAGCTGTATTATTCAATGACTAATTATTTAGCATATTAAATAGCTTGTTGCTAACATCCGTCCTGGGAATTCCTCGACAGCTTGCCAGTAGTGACAAATTTACAACTTTAGCTACTTTTAATTAGATTTATTAGATACTTAAACGCTATTTGATTCAGTTCTATTGTGCCGTCACCGACCGACGTGTACTAATGTTCTTAATACAATCATCACCTCTTTACACTCATTTCGCTGGCGAAGTGAATGTAAATAATACTAATTGCTACCGCCAATTAAGTTGGTATAATGTTCAGTCACGATCACGCAACAATATGCATACATATTATATTATACCCATGTCACATTTGATCTATCTAGAAAAATGCTGTCTGTGAGAGTACACTTCAACAGCTTTAAGACAGTAAAATAAGTGTGATCATTTTATTGCTCGGAATAGTATGATACTAGAAAACTAAGTCTAATTGTTAAAGTATGATATCGTTGCTTGCTTCGAATAACAGCAGCTGTGAAGTGTCTCAAATAGATCGTAGCCGTCGTCCTATTATAACGAACGTTTTGACAGGGGCCCCTACCGCCTAACTCAAAACTATAGCGATAGCAATGCACTGTCTGTCCTTGTTATATCATATCACAAGGATGGCCAGTGCGTCATAAACTTTAGCAATTTGAAAGCAATTTGGGTTAGGCGGTAGGCCTGCGGGCTGTAAGACCTCCAAATGGCAAACATGTAAATTCAGGTCTTTAAATTATACGCAATGTATTTATGTAGTACAAGGCAGTCGATAAAGTGTTATTAAGGATGTGACAGGAAACCATCCGTAATCGATGGATCTCAACTAGCGTGGAAAGTACAAAATTAAATAAATATTTGTCCTTTCCATACCATTGAGTTATGGAGTACCTAATAATTAAATAAAAATATAGACTTAGTGAATGAAACGAGATGTCCTCTCTTTCTATAATGTTTTTTATAATTTAATTTAAGATTAAATTAATATTTTTTCATTCCTTATTGCATTTAAAATTTCCTTGACATTATCTTATAAAAGTTTTCTCCTTGAATTGAAAAATCAATGAAAATATATTCAAGTGCCATGTGCATAAATATTTTAACAAACATTTTTGGGTGTCAGTATTCTCATTATGCATTCTTATGTACGTAGTTTACCAACGGGGTATTTATTTAAAATCTATAACATTATATTCAGAATATGTTTACTATCTAGTCAATATCTATTGTTATTTTTTCTGGTATTTCCGATTGGAATAATACGCCAAGTCAATAAAGTTAAATTCTTCATTTACCGAAATTAGTATTGTTGTGGTCAGGTGACTAATCAAGAATAAAAAATAAGACTAATTAAATTAATTAATTACACGTTTTGTAATTACTAGGGTCAGGAATTGAACATGTTAGATAGGGGAAAAGGATGTGTAACAGTATGAGACTGATTTGTATTTATGTTGAATTGTTGACGGAACTGATGCTGGTAGCGTTGCGCATGTTACTGTTTGAAGCTGTATTCAGAATGGAATCATCAGTGGGATTGGATAACAAAATACCGATCCCATAAAATTAAATGGTTAAGTAGTACAAAACATATGTAAAGCTTATTACAGCCATTACATTGCTTATGCAGGTGCTAATGAGAATCCATTTAAAGTTAACTACACCCGAGTTGATTTTTAGATCATTTTGTTGATGATAAATGTGTTGAAAATCATGTGTTGTAAATAAAATGTATGTAAATAAAAAGTATAGTGATATATTTTTCTTTTATTTCTGTTCTACTTGTGTTCCCCTTTGGGGCCGTAAGTATCTCCCACGGTGTATGTTTAGGGCTGCCACCTCTCCGGGTTTGACCCGGAGTCTACGGGTTTGAGCAGTGTGTGTCCGGGCTACGGGTTTAACATCGAAGTCTCCGGGTGGCGCGTGCAGAAGTCAACCGAACCTAGTGTTACTAGATTAGTGCATGAAACTGACTAAAAATCGCGCTGCGCGGTTTTTTTTTTGCTATAGGCAGGCAACATTAGATAGATAAGTAGTTTGTTTGCTAATACACACACATTCATACAAATAAAATGCATACATTAAGTTGAAGACTAAGAATAGAAAAAAGACCAACAAAATTGTCATCTAGGTACACAACATAACAAAAGAGAATCGGAAGAAAGCATGCATGTGTGCAGCAGCAAGTAGGGTCTAGGCTCGGTGTCAGCAAAACACCGATTTTCAGCCGTCACCCAGATGAAACGCGGGTACCAGCAACTGTGCTAAGTCGGGAACAAGTGTGTGCGTATGAACATTACTAGATTAGTGGATGAAACTGACTAAAAATCGCGCTGCGCGGCCGTTGTTTAGTGTAAACAGGCAAGATCACTAGATAAGTGCATGAATCGCGCTGCGCGGCCGTTGTTTAGTGTAAACAGGCAAGATCACTAGATAAGTGCATGAATCGCGCTGCGCGGCCGTTGTTTAGTGTAAACAGGCAAGATCACTAGATAAGTGCATGAATCGCGCTGCGCGGCCGTTGTTTAGTGTAAACAGGCAAGATCACTAGATAAGTGCATGAATCGCGCTGCGCGGGCGTTGTTTAGTGTAAACAGGCAAGATCACTAGATAAGTGCATGAATCGCGCTGCGCGGCTGTTTTTTACTATAGGCAGGCAACATTACTAGATTAGTGGATGAAACTGACCAAAAATCGCGCTGCGCGGCTGTTTTTTACTATTAACAGGCAATATTACAAGATTAGTGGATGAAACTGACAAGCAAGATTAAAAGATTAGTGCAATAATCTGACTAAAAATCGCGCTGCGCGCCCGTTTTTTGCTCTTAACAGACAAGATTACTGGATTAGTGCATGAAACTGACTAAAAATCGCGCTGCGCGGCCGTTTATTAGTGTAAACAGACAAGATTACTAGATTAGTGCATGAAACTGACCAAAAATCGCGCTGCGCGGCCATTTTTTAATGTATATAGGCAAGATTACTACATTAGTGCATAAAACTGACTAAAAATCGCGCTGCGTGGTCATTTTTTAGTGTAAACAGGCAAGATTACTAGATTAGTGCATGAAACTGACTAAAAATCGCGCTGCGCGGCCATTTTATTATTTTTTCCCCAAAAAATTAGATTTTTCGAAAATCTCCGGATCTGCTCTTGATCGAAATTGATTGAAAGGTGGCAGCCCTATGTATGTTACTAGCGCTTTTGCTAGTGGCCGTAGCTCCCCTGAACGGGGGAGACAAAGCCACTCCATTTATTCAATAATTTTATGGTGGTTTTGTCTCCCTTTTTTTTGAAAATAACAGGCCAGACTTCGTAAAGAGTTTCAAGCACTCGTGGTTACACCACCATAAATATACGTAGAGTGACCTTTGATTATCGATTAAAACACAATGTGATAAGCTAAATATTCGAAATCACATTTCTCCGAATCTTCCATTGAAGTGTAATAATGCATTATGCACAGATAACTTTGAAAGCTTTGTTTCGCTAAGATAATTTTGAACACTGAATAAATATGACACAATGAGTAGTAAGATATTTTGAACACCTTGTGTGCTTACAACACTATGATGATTCTAACTGAGTAGATCAAATTGATTTTTTGTTTTTGAGATCATTCTGAATACTCTAGCTAGACGTTCATATCAATATGACGCTGACTGGAACAACGGACTGCGCACAATTTTTTGAGTCTGTAGGTATCTGTAGTTATATTACTGACAATATTATGCCGTTCTTCGATCGTCTATGATCGAAGATGCCGTCACATACTTCTGATTTCAAAGATTATTTGTGTCCTACATCTTGGCATGGACCACTTTGAAAACCGCAATTCTGACTACATGGAAAATTTCTCCCCAATTAGTCCCAACTAGTCCTACTTTTTCGGAATTAGTCCCAAAAAGGACTGAAAGATATAAGCGATTTAAATGGTCCATGCCAAAGCAAACCTTCATTTTGGCAGGGACAGGCTATATCTAGTGAACCTAAACACCTAGCCAGGATCTGATTATTCAAAAAAAAACTCCCTTTTTTATGGATCCCGCAATGCCTAGAATCAAAACGAAATGAAGCGCCGTTCAAAAAATATAAAGGAATGATTTGGTCCCTGCCAAAATCAACCTACATCTTGGCGAGGACTTTTGAACCAGGTCACCTAGAGAAAATCTGATTATTGGAAACGATTCGTGTAAATTACTCCCAATTAGTCCTAAAGCCACAAAATTAGTCCCCCTTTAGTTTAGGAGAAATTCCGTTTTTTTATATAAGTACAGTCATGTACAAAAGCGTACAGTAAAAATTAATTACATAAAACTATTCTGTTCCGTAATGCGCAGTGTTCCGATTGTAAAACATTAAGCACGAACTTTCGTAAATTGAAGAATGCAGAAACAGTATCTGTGAACATAAGTTTTAACAATCGGAACACTGCGCATTGCGGAACGGAATAAAGTTTTAGGCCCATATTACACTATCATGTATATATCATCCGAGATATATGTTTACTATCTTCGTCGGAGATAGTATCCGATAAATAATATATGATAGTGTAATATGCTCATGCCCCCCTAGCATGACCATCGAAACGCGATAATATGATATAGAGCTTAATCACGTTTAACTGCCATAAAACAATGGAATTTGACAGTCAAGTGTCGACAAAACGATATATTATATCGTGTATTGTCGGTCATGCTAGGGGGGCAGCCCTTCCTCCCTCCAGTTAAAGGTGATAAATCACTAGGTACCATATCACGTTTCGGTGGTCATGCTAGGCTAAGAGGGAGGGATTGTAAGGGCGTTTTCCTACGAACAAACAATGACACGACACGATTGTCAACAGTGTTGCCAGAACGTACCAAAAAGTACAGTTGTCAGCACTATAGTGCTGACAACACTGTCGTGCAGCTTGTGAATCGTGTCGTGTCGTTATTCGTGGAAAAACGCGCTAAAGCCGCGTTTAAATAGACACAAAAACATGTTGGAAAACATGTTTTCAATTCAACGTTTCCGAAATATCTATCTGTGTCATCCATTTGTAATGTTATCTGGATAAATAAATTAAAAAAAAAAATTTGAGCAAAATGGACAGGTAACTAAATGTTGCGAAACATGTTGTCTAAATGGCTCTTAACAAAGCCATACCACACCCAAAAAAATAGTTCGTTTTTGTTATACATTACATGCTGTGTTGCCGTTCTAGCGACATAGGAGCTGGATTAGCGGATTTTTTTAATATTTTTGTAATTTAGTCGCTAAAAAAGTATAACTTACCTAATATATTTTTAATGTTTAAGCAAAATTGTGAAAAATGAAATCCTATTACATATTTTCGTAGGTACTTCACCTTTGTTAATTATGTAGGTACTATTTGCCTATAATTATTAATGAGTGCTTGATTTCATAAATTCGCTTTTATTTACACATTTTTTATCAAAACTATTTTAATATTCTAGTGTCTTTTATCGATATTTTTAGTACCTACCTATTTTTTTCCAAATTTTTACACAAGTCAAAAGTTACTAGAAAAAAATGACAGGCATGAAAGGCAGTGTTGCCATTTTGTTTATTCAAATTTAGCTTTTTTTCACCCCATTTTACATGTATGTGAACTTGGCATTTTGCATTCTTTTTTTTTTTAAATTAGGTTTAATTTTCAACTTTCGTCTATGACAACATTTTACGGGAAAACGGCAACACTGAATTGGCACTTGGCAGGTGTTTTTTTTTTCGTTCTTTGGTTATTTGATCGGTTTATTTATTTTTATTTTAGAGTGGTTTTAGAATCGATTAAGATGAAATAGCTAACTATATAATTTTTAAATTTGAGATTTTTGCATTCACAATGCTATTTTTATACAATACTAAATAATATACTAAAAAAATAAAGTATTGATCTAATGCGAGTCGTATTTTTTCTAGTATATTATTTAGTATTGTATAAAAATAGCATTGTGAATGCAAAAAGCTCAAATTTAAAAAGTAATAAAAAAGGTAAATCACACGTTTTTACACTTTGGTGACAAGTATCTGTAAATGTACAATTATTATAAAAAAAACGTCATCTTATCAAAAAGTGTCATGTACCTACATTTTATTGTATTTCTAATTATAATGAAAAAACTTATACGAACTGAATTTTTATTGGTTTTAAAGCCACTGGTTTCAAACCATCTTTCTCAACAACTTTCACTATGAGACTTCTACGGTGAAAAAAAATCAGCTGTTCCATACAAAAGCTTTTTAAGATTTTTTTTTTTAAGTACAATTAAATACATAATGATGGACAAATACATAAAAGTCCAATACCTTACTCTGTCAAAATGAAACAGCTGATTTTTATACGGTTTAATCAATCGGCTCACAAACAAAAAAGTAAGACGCCATCTTGGCTTTTTATTTTTTAATATTTCATTATTATTTTCTAGTCAAAATAGTACCAGAAACCGAGATTCATCAAAATCGGTCCACAAACAATAAAGTTGGCCGCCATCTTGGATTTTTTAAATTGCGTTGCTGTTTTCTTGTCAAAATAGTACCAAAAACCGTGTTTCATCGAAATCGGCCTACAAACAAAAAAGTTGGCCGCCATCTTGGATTTTTTATATTTTTAAAATTGCATTGCTGTATTCTTGTCAAAATAGTAGCAAAACCCGAGTTTCATCGAAATCGGCCTCCAAACAAAAAAGTTGGCCGCCAACTTGGATTTTTTATATTTTTAACATTGCATTGCTGTATTCTAGGGCTTGAAGTCCGGAACTCCGGTTTTGGTCTAGCTCCGGAGTTTCGAAGAATTTCAGCATCGGTTTGTGAAACCGGAGTTTCACAACCAAAATCGGAGTTTCGATTTTCAAAAAAATTAAAAGTAAGCACTTTAATCGCCGTGGCCATTTACTCTGGGCGGTGTTACAGTCTCTCCAGAGGTGCCAAGTGGACTACAGGTATATCGAGGTACCTCAATGCCACCATGTCGATCCGATTACAGAACCAGAGCACAAATCCCAATCCAACTGCAGCGATGTGAGAAACAGGGAGACGTCATTTCATAGAAACTGTTCACAGCTGCTTTGGAGGATACTATAAGCTCTTGAACTGTAAAGGACTTGGCAGCAACATTAATGTCGAGTACCTAACACACCTTCGTTTTGCAGATCAGTTCTCACGGCTGAGGCCTTGTAAAACCCGAACATACTCGTAATGATCGAATATTTCCGTAGTGTTTTCGAAAAGAGTGTCTCTTAGGATGAACATGGATGGATAGATGGAACATGAACATAAGACAAAAATCATGTCGAATGGTCATGTTGTATTTACCCGCTCCTTCATGTTGGGAACAAACACAATACTTGAAGTTCTAGACCATTACCTAGGATAAGACAGACAGAAAATATATCTCGTTGAATTTAGCTCGAATGGGCAGCATTCGGGAAGCTTTAAAAAATCTTCGCGTCAAACTTACTTCAGTGTTTCTAGACGAAAAGGCCTTAATCAGCGTGTGTTGCCAGTGATGGATGACTTAAGGCCGTGAAACGTGCTCGTTAACTAAGGGTCTCATAAAAAGGCTCAAGATCACCCAGCGCAGCGACCCAGCGTGCAATAGAGAGAGCCATGCTCGGCGTTTTCCTGCGTGATCGAATCAGAAATCTGTAGGAGAATTAAAGTAACCGACATCTCTCTAAGGATTGATCAGCTGAAGAGGCAGTGGCTGAGGCACTTAACAAGTAGGGTTTGCTTATGATATAATAGAGAACTGATCGCCATTGGGGTAGAAAGGTTCTCGAATGGCGACCGTACACAAAACGCTTCGTGGGTAGGCTCCTGACAAGGTGGACCAATGATCTGGTGACTAGTGAAGGCCGCGGGCTCGTGGGGCGCCGCTGGATGCGAGCAGAGCAAGATCGATCGTTGTGGAGATCCTTGAGCGAGGTCATAACCAGCACGGGATGGCGTGTGACTGATATGATGATGAACCAACACTCGGCAAATTTGAGTGGCGTGAAATGTAAGAAAAATGTATTTTTAGTCGAATTATTTGCGCAATAAGCAAGTAAGTTCCTAAGTGATTCAACTTATCGATGACAAAAGTATATCTTGATTTTCGGTTAGTTAATAACCTCTACAATAACGCTAAAAATACCACTGCAATTTTATTTAAATAGAGACTGAAAACTCCGGAACTCCGGAACTCCGGAGTTGAAACTCTGAACATCGAAACCAAACTCCGGAGCTGAAAAATATTCCGATTTTCAAGCCCTACTGTATTCTTGTCAAAATAGTAGCAAAAACCGAGTTTCATCGAAATCGGCCTACAAACAAAAAAGTTGGCCGCCATCTTGGATTTTTTATATTTTTAACATTGCATTGCTGTATTCTTGTCAAAATAGTAGCAAAAACCGAGTTTCATCGAAATCGGCCTACAAACAAAAAAGTTGGCCGCCATCTTGGATTTTTTTATATTTTTAACATTGCATTGCTGTATTCTTGTCAAAATAGTAGCAAAAACACCTGTTCCATACATAAGTACAATGCGTAGGTAGGTACTCCATCGAAATGTATGAAACAGCTGATTTTTTTTTCGATTTCAAGGTTGGTCCTATAATGAAAGTTGTACAGTTTGATGGTGTGATCAGCCCCAAGAGAGGTTTTAAATTAATTACAAATAACCCTGTATGGGTACAAAGTTTCAAGTGAACCCATTGAAGGAAGAAAATCACTCTCTACTCCAAATATGAATAGTTTCGAAAGAAAAGCAATATAACTTTAAAATTCAATTTTATACATGACCATTTCATACTTCTTTGGAAATTATTTTGTACGCGACTGTACATGTTTTTGATATAGTCCAGGAGTCCGGGATCAAAATACCTCTAAGAAATCATTTTTATTTTATGACTTAAAAATTAAGGTTTTGAGTTTCGAAAATGCATAAAAGTTACGTATTACTTTACGTTATACTTTTGTTTTACATTATACGTTAATAACACTTCATTATTTTAACACAAACACGCAAAAATAAAACAAGTTACAAACATCGTCACTAAATAGGAAGTCGGCTCCTGTACTATAAAAACCAAACTTTAATTCCGATTATCTCCTAAACTAAAGGGGGACTAATTTTGTGGCTTTAGGACTAATTGGGAGTAATTTACACGATTCGTTTCCAATAATCAGATTTTCTCTAGGTGACCTGGTTCAAAAGTCCTCGCCAAGATGTAGGTTGATTTTGGCAGGGACCAAATCATTCCTTTATATTTTTTGAACGGCGCTTCATTTCGTTTTGATTCTAGGCATTGCGGGATCCATAAAAAAGGGAGATTTTTTTTGAATAATCAGATCCTGGCTAGGTGTTTAGGTTCACTAGATATAGCCTGTCCCTGCCAAAATGAAGGTTTGCTTTGGCATGGACCATTTAAATCGCTTATATCTATCAGTCCTTTTTAGGACTAATTCCGAAAAAGTAGGACTAGTTGGGACTAATTGGGGAGAAATTTTCCATGTAGTCAGAATTGCGGTTTTCAAAGTGGTCCATGCCAAGATGTAGGACACAGATTATTTACAATTTTATGATAGCGCAAAGCTGTTAGATATCTATAAAACTTACATTGCAGAGATATTTTTGATTCATGAATGTGCTCATATATTAAAGAACTCGACTGTACAAGGTATATGTATCCTAATAGGGAACTTCGAACCTTTATTCCCAGTTACATACATGTAGGTAGTTAAGAGACAGAGATTCCCAACTTTATTTGAAAAAAATATTCACGATATTGCATGGACGTATTTGATTCCTATGACTGCTACTTTTAATGTCAACATATAGCGCTAACTGAACCGATGCATCCATAGATATAGTATATGCATCAGAGACACAGATCTTCATTGAAATTATAAAATGATTGCGTCAATGGCACACTGGGCTATTAAATGTCAAATCTCGATCAACTTTAAACTAAAGTGAGTTTATGCGCTACGTAAGCGCCGCCAATAGAAAAAAAATCATAGGGCGAAAATAAAGATGAAATTGTGAATTGTGTTCTTCTAGTGTACTCCGAATAAGATTTGTGGCACTTTTCATCGCTTAAACTATATTTTCTAGTCTGTAAAAGTGGCCACTTTAAGCAATAAACTAAACGACAACTAAAGGACAGGTTATAAAACAATGTTTAAACGATAAAAAGTACAACAAAGCTTCTTCGGAGTACACCAGAAGAACACAATTTCGTCTTTATTTAAGCACTACGATTTTTTTCCATTGGCGACGCTAGTGTAGCGCAGTAAAAGGAGGATAGTTGTAAGGTTCAAAATGAATGGGTATAATTTTATCAATTACCCTTCAATTCAATAAATGCATTTTCAGTGACCTAACAAATAATAATATCTGTTCCTAAAATAGTAGATCTGCCACCTAAATTGAATCACCAAATAATATTATAACGTGTGTAATATGTAATAATACATCGTGTAGTTATTACACACTACTACACATACTACTATGTTGTAAATATAAAAGAAGACAACACATTAATATAAGCGAGGTTCAAACATTACATTTATAAAAAAAAAAAAACTCGTTTGAGACATTTATTTGACATACTCCATAAAGTAATATTACAATTGAATACGCAAAACTGTTAAATACATTGCGCATATGCTTTGAATAATTCATTACTTGTTGGCCTAAAACTAAGAGTTGGATCGCACTTACGATCGCACAATAGCATTCTTGTCACCGATAAATAACATAATGCGCTTGCGTGTGCATAAGTGATATACAACTCTTATATCATAAATAACATTTATTTAGAAAGAATATCTAAAAGAATCAAATGTTTCACTAACATACATATGCTCTAAATATTAGATTTGTGATTTACATCCAATACATTATAAAAAATACTGAAGTTGCAGATAGTGCATACTATTAGTACAGATTATACATTCAAAACTGTGATAATGTTGCTCAACGAGTAGATAAGACGCCACTAGAACATGATAATATCGGGTCATATTTACTGTGGACCACAGTGTTCGTGAACAGTGCATCACAAATCCATAATTAGTAGAATATATATAAATTATGATTGATAATATCACTAGCTGACAAATCCATAATTAGTAGAATATATATATATATATATATTATGATTGATAATATCACTAGCTGACAAATCCATAATTAGAAGAATATATATAAATTATGATTGATAATATCACTAGCTGACAAATCCATAATTAGTAGAATATATATAAATTATGATTGATAATATCACTAGCTGACAAATCCATAATTAGTAGAATATACTATATAAACTATGATTGATAATATCACTAGCTGGAAAAAACATGTTAAATGAAAGTAAATAAATGTTTTAAAATAATCCGGACCCATTTTATCACCATTTCTGCGCCTTTCAACTTGGTCATTAGCTTCGCGCACAGTGCGTCCGAGTATGTCTTATCCACTCGTAGTGAATTTATAATATCAATTTTATTACTAACTTTAACTTTATTTATTTTAACGACATCTTTTATTCAATTTAGTTGTTAAATTCCAAAATAATACATATATCCTACTTATCCACTTGTCTTATTATTAACAGTTTTTGACAGTTTAAAAACATTAATCGTGATAAAAAAAATATGTTGTCCTATTAAATTGCTATTAATAATAATAATCAACTTCTTTCGTAATCTGCGTGTGGAAAACTCTTTATTGAAATATTCATTTTTAAAATACAACAAATAAATGGTTTTCCACTGGAACACTATTAAAATTTGTTGTATTTTAAAAATGAATAATTCATTAAAGAGTTGGATTGGGTAAATTTTGTTTACCAAATAAGACAAGTAAGGATAAACAGACTTATGATAATAAATTTAGATAGTCAACTTTTACGAGTGCTAACAACTTGCTCTACAAATGTATTCTGTATTCGTATGCACAATGCTAGGGCAAATCAATTTAAAAACTGTATTTTCCTACATTTTTACACCCAAAGTAAGTGATTTTTATAGTACCTACACATTATGTTTGATAAAAAATAACATTGATACAATATAGGTTAACAAACTTTATATTCCGAGTGCATTAGGGCCCTAAGTTTCAGAAACATGAGTGCCAAGTGCATCACCAAATTTCACAAATTATCTAACATTAATTGTCTCTTCATTTGTCAAGTGACAAGCCCAATGAAAACCTTTAACCTAAAATATATAAATATATCAGTCAGTGGGCTGTTAGTTATTTATCTATCTAACTAAACTATAATTACGCGACGAAGACCTAGATCCATGGCGGTCCACCTTCAGACCCCTTTCATAACTTAATCTAGGCAACATAAATCTAAACATTAATTAAATACACAAACTTATATGCACTTGTTCGATTTGATGATATTTCTTAATATTATACAACATCAATATAATTATCTGATATACAAGTTTTGCGAAATGCGATAGATTTCTTATTATGCGATTGCATGAACAAAGAACTATTAATTCATAGTTAAATACATTTAAATACGTGAAAAGCATCTACATATTAAGGAATGAACACCGCACTGTCTAGGTCTGATACCTATATTTGTAAGAATTGTGATTACGACAGTTACCCTCTCAGATTAATAAATCCATGTCTATCAATATTGGAGATGTTTTATATGCGTCACATCAAAATATCTTAGATATCCTCCGCGGCGCCTCAAAAGGCTAACGTTTTATATTTTAATTATTGGGAAGATACAATAAATTTACAGAAACACCTACACCTTTGGCAGGCAGTTTTTTTAATAAAAAAATTTCAAAGCTGTTTTTATTTGCGAACATGAGGGATTTCAATAGATAAATGAAAAATGTCCTACTAATATTTTATTATATAGTTTCATGTTTGTGTCAAAGAAATATTTTATTCAAACAATATTCCAAACAACTTGTCATGTTTGACACAGTATTGTCAATCTTACAAGCCCGGAATGATGGAAATAATTAACCATTACTATCTTACAGAATATTAACTAAGTAGGTAGTGTAGGTACAGTCGAGTTCATTAATATGTTGGCACTTTTGACAGCTCATCAACCTTTATGGCTTTATAATAAAGGTCAACAGTATGTCAAAAATGCCAACATATTAATGAACTCGACTGTACCTATTAATTTAAAGGTCCTTTCTGTTATTCTTACTGTTACTCCTTTCAACCAATCTAAATTCATACATCCATACAGAACAAATTGTATCCACTTGACTGTCGTAATATTCAAGACAATGTTTGTCGAACAAATAATTTTACCACACAACGTAAGTCTAGTCAAGTTGTACTATTTCATAAAATGGCGATTCTAGTACAATGTACACCGAAAAACATATTTCGCAGAAAGGACCTCGAAATGCCTAAATATCGTAAATCCTTGTAGAAATTCGGTCATACTCATATCATATTAATTAGTAAAATTAATCCAATTGGGTCACATAAAGTGGTTGTTTTCAACGCACACTTAAGTGGACTCTGGTGAATCAGCTAACTAACGCATTTTTGTTCCAAGTGTTGCATTAATTTATTAAACACTATAAAGTCTCATTGGACTTTAATTCATTACTCCTTTGTCAACTAATTATTCATAATTTATCATCTTTAACATTGCACATATCACATAAGAATGTGTAAACAGTGAATCTGACAGTGAACCAGCATTTAATGTTATATTTTTAATTATAATAATTAAAAATAAATTTACAAACTAACGTTTTAAGATTATATATCTTACTTATAGGTTTAGTATAACTTCAAATGGAGAACAATAATCGACCCATGAAAAAATAGCTCGACGCTTATTTCATGTGCTTTATATTGATAAATGATAATCAACATTATTTTTATACCTACTGCCAGTCAACAGCAAATAAAACAAGGCTATTTTGTACAATTTTGAAAGACGCGCAAAATACTTTAAGCTCCATTTTAACTGTATCTCTATCAAATTATTAACCAGCAAATAAGATTATCAGTACTACCATCATACACTATTTATAATTTTAGTAGTGTGTTATTGAGTAGTGTTAAGTCCATTTTCCATATTATTACAACTTTTGTAAATATATTTTATTTATAGAGGCGGTTCCCAAAGGAACGGTCAATGTTAGTTTTCAGTGGGTATAAGTATTAACCTACAACAAACCTATTTTTAAATAAATACGGTATGCTACTAGCAATAACTTAAGTGCGTAAGTAAACAGTGTTGACGCCAAGAGAGCGTTTTTAAGTCATTTACAATCATGTACGCTAGTCACTTTATTGCGCATCATGTATTTGACTTTTTTTATATGAAATTCTCTTTATCTGTGTGTCTTGAAATGTCTCTTGGCAACCCTAAAATGCCTTGCACAAGAATAATTGAAGTCTTGATAGTTAGATCGATAATGATAGTAATTAAAAGTTTAATACTTGTTTTGTCATGTAGTGACCATATAAAATTGTTGATAATAAGTTTATTCCTTTAGAAATGTAGAAAAAAATCTTCATAATTATCACTAAGAGAAATGATGACCACGCAAAAGCGTATCTTGGAGCATCTGCGCTAAACTTTTTAAATCAACTTTTTGACTTATTAAACGACCATTTATACAACTCTCGGAGTCGATCGAGTTGGAATTTTCTGTTGGATCTTATCTCCTCTCCATAATGTGATCATCGAGGTCGTTTTCGTGACATTCAATCTGTCGCTGACACATAGCGCTTACAAAATGTACGCAAGAAAACATCAAATTATATTTACACAATGTATATAGATTTTTTCTTTAGTATTAACAAAGTCGATGTGATCAAAAGTGCCAGAGTACAGCAATACAAGTTGCTTACCGAGAGTTCCTTTTCCTAGTGTACTGGTTCCCGTTTTAAGTGGAAAGGTATAGCCGGTGGTAATCGTTTGCGCCGAACGCGGCGTTACACTTGGGACACTTCCTCTGGCGCGTTTCGTAGCGCGTGCGCAGGCAATCCCAGCAGAACACGTGGAAACACTTCGTCAGCACTGCGTCTTTGCGTTTCACCTGCGATTTACAACGTTTAATTTAGTATCGCTTCTTCATTTGAAAACTAGCGGCCGCCCGCGACTTCGTCCACGTGCACTCTATGGAACCTTGACCGGGATAAAAAGTAGCCTATGTGTTTATCCAGGCGGCTAATTGTTTAATTTCAAAATCTATCGCAATCGCTTTCATTTGACAGATGAATGTGACACATTGCTGCATTTCTTTGGTAGGTTTTTATTTGTGTCCAAAAAAAGCATCAATATGTTACATCCTGAAAGCGATTGAGATAGATTTTGAAATTGGACAAAAGATAGGCTGGTCCTAATCTGTCTACTTACCAAACATTCAAATCCATCCAGCCACTTAGGCGTGAAGAGGTAACAAACACATACAAACTTTCTCATTTGTATTATTATTAGTAGGCTACCTACAATTTCGAATGAAACAAAATATTAAACAAATTGCAGAGATCCGGTTTAAGAAATCGGAAGGTGTATATCGCTCTGTTTTGATCAAATTTAAGTCTGTTTGAGGCAGGGATTGATAACGTTATTTTTAAATGTAACGTTATTTCTTACTTTTTTACCGTTACTTTTAACATTAACATTATGTCAATAAATAACGTTACTTTAGATAACGTTACATTGAAATTAACATTATTTCAGTAAATAACGTTAATTTTAACGTTATTTCTTACTTTTTGTTACCGTTACTATAAAATTAACGTTACCTATTCCAATTATTAACGTTACTTTTTACCGATCATTTTACCGGTAATATTGTACCGGTAAAATTACCGGTATAAGTAACAGTAACTGCTATAATTAAGCAATATCTATTCTAACATTCGAAGGTGCTATTAGTGTACAGATTATAGTATGAAATAAGGCTCGGTTACGCGGGAATATTAATTTGTCTCTGTTTTTTCTTTACATGTAAAGAGTAAGGAAAAAACCTCCTCCTTTTTTTTAAGTCGTTTAATAACCTCACTTCTACACTTTTTTCGGTGTTTTTCGTTGTTTTTTCATCAGTCATCAGACATTATCACAATTATCTTTCTTGAATAAAAGTAATTAAAGCAATTTCACAGTATACGTTAAAGTGTATTTTGATGTAGAAATCAATACGTTTACGCTATTATTTACGGCAAAAATATGAACCTACGCAAGCGCTTTTGCTGATTTTTTTACAATCATCTGTGGTTTTACGCAATTTAATATTTGTAGCAAATAGATGCTTTATCTCTTTAGCTTGTCGTATGATTTTTTTCGTGGCTACAACTTTACGTTTTCTATATAAAAATTGACCCTCCCGAACCACGCTTTCCTATTATGGACCCTTATGCTCACCTTGCAGGAGGGGCAGGTGAGGGTCTCCTTGTACTCGCGGATCTCCTCGAGCAGCACCTCGTCCATGCTGCTGCCCGCTTGCTCCATCTTCTTCATCCTCTCCGCCTTACGACGCAGCACCGCTAACTCTTCCTGTGATTGTTATAAATTATTAGGTCTACCGTAGACTAACACTTTAACCTAGGTGTTATGCAGATGTAGCCAAGACTTTAACGTGTTAATAACGACAGTACTAAGTTTACATAACTACATACAACATACTATTTGTGAGGGCCTTTAATTGGCTATCTATTGCAATTCACATTATCTATTATTGTTTGGTGCTGTTGGCTTTCCTAGAAATAAAAATAAAATAAATAAATAACGCCTTAGCTAAAGCGTAGTTGGACATTACCATTAACGTTAACGCAGGTGGAGCAGGAGCATATGAAAGTGGTGTTTTGAATGGAGAATTTTTAACAAACTGCATTTTCCATGCCAGCATTTTCATAATTTATTTAACAACCATGAAAGCATGAACGCCATTGTAACAAGACTTTTATGTACAAATGTTTAACATCAAGCTAACTTAGGCAACTTAGCTTAAGCGAAAAAAATAAGTTTAGGCTAAGTTACAACGGATAAAGTGGTCATTTTCGCAAACAGAAATATACAATCGAATTGAGAACCTCCTCCTTTTTTTTGGAGTCTGTTAAAAAGGTTGAGTCACTTTCAAGGTATTTTTTTAATGCAAAGAAAGCAAAATAAATACACTTTAATTATGTTGATAGTTGATGGCTATGGTCATATTTGATGTTAGTACTGGTATGGTCTGTGTTGCGTGTGAGAAAATAAATCACTAATTTCATACCCAATATAATGATTATTCGTTCAAATATAAAATATCCTATTTTATAGAAAGGTAGGTACAGCTACAGATAAGTAAAGATGAATTCAACACTTTTAAATATATATATTTAGCAAGTAAAAAACCCCTTTCGAGCTCTAGTCATAACAAAGATATGTTTACCTTAGTTCGCGGTAATAAAAATAATATATAGATACTTAATCATCTTCATCTAAATTGACGAGAAAGTTGTACATAAAAAATGTAACATAGAACATAACAAACCCCTGGCTGAGAGGCTCATTTTCAATCTATCGCATATTGAGACCAAACCAAATTGGCAAGATAGGAACATTATGTAAGTGAATCGTTTCAAATATGACTACTACATTGACAATGTTAAACAAATTACTCACATGTAATCTCTTTGTTTTGTACGCCTCGGCTTCTAGTGCGCTCGTCTTTTCTGCCACCACCTGTTGCGCTTCTTTCATCTGAGCGTGGTATTTCTCTGCAAATAAGAGAATAGGCTTGTTTCCATTAAGAATAAATATAATGGATAGGGGTTTATAATGATTAATTATATTATGGAGAAAATAACAAACAATTTTAATTATTAAAAGCGTTAAAGATTAATAATATTTTTAAAAAATAAATTTCGTAAAATGCAACCTTTAGTCACGTGACAGTGAACACCAATCAGAAAGCGTTACGTCACGCCGTGCGAAACTCCAATCTTGTCTTTGACGTTTCGAGTATCACTACCGGAGGCGCGTTCCAAACCTACACTCCGAGTGCAACCTAACCACAACCGAACGCAAGTTTTAGCCACTTTTTCCGTATTTCTCCATTGTTTGGAACATATATAAATAACTGGTTTGGCGTTTTTATAGTCGTGCTATCACACTGGGGCACTATACAGTACTTATAATATGAGAAATTCATTTTTAAACGATAAAAACTAGCTATAACGTACGAAGACACGATCGCTCTTTTGTTTGTTTTGCACGGCGTGACGTCATTCAAGACGCCATGACAGTCTTGTGCGTTTTGGAACCAAATTAAAATTGTTTTTTTAAAACGCGAAATTTATAATGTAAACGCTCGATTAAAAATAAATAAACCTTATTTTTCGATAAAATGCCTAATAAGCTAAAATATTAAACCGTAATATTAACTAGCCTATTGGATGATAGTAACTATGAATTAAAGTAATACAAACAAGAGTTGATTATTCTAATACTGTATTTTAGTATAGGTGTTCTAATTATAAAATCGAAAAAAGCTTTTAAAACCAGATGTTTAAAAAATCTAATATTTATGAGAACGAAGCGTTAAGGTCATGTCATGAACTACTGATCTTATGAACTTCATGTGAATAACGAACAATTCAATAAGCTATCGACGTGACCTGTTTGATGACATTAGATTCGATGTAATGTAATTCGATGTGACGTCACGAACTACATAATAAAATTTTGTGTGAGATACACTCGGCGTCAGAAAAATCGCACCCTTTCAAAAATTTCTTCGAAGTTAATTTAATGCTATCTTAATTTAATGGTAAGTGTTGTTATATACTTCTTCCCCTTCGGACATAGCCAACAGTCTCTAGAAACCTTTGGATTACTCGTCGAATGGAATCAAGAACTGAGATTCAGTTTCCGAGCAACATTACATTGCCTCATGTTTTTGTTATATTTGAGCAACTTCTCTTCATCTTGAGTATTCCCTTTTTTAATTGAATTGTTAAAGTGTGTTTTTCCATCATCTCCATAGCGAATTTACCCGCATTTCCTGAATTGACCCCTTTTATTTTATGGCGGCGCAAGCAATAACGCTTTAAGCGTTTAATTTTGGTAACGGTTATGTTAATTAAATCAATAAATCATTAATTGAAAGCTTATTAAATGTACTTTCAATAGATATCAACATTTACACAGTTAATGAAGCGAAAGAAGTGTGCAAGGATCGTAGCAGGTGGCGATCCATAGTCTCTGTCTGCCTACCCCCATGGGAAACAGGCGTGAGTCTATGTATGTATGTACACAATAAAACGTTAGCTAGCAATAGGAGGTGGCCAAGTCTAAACTTATTTTCGAAGAGGTGCGATTTTTCTGACGTCGAGTGTAGTTTAGGTATATTTTTATTAATTTTATTTTAACTAGAGGACGCCCGCAACTTCGTCCGCGTGGACCCAAGGGAACCTTTGACCAAGATAAAAAGTAGCTTATATGTTAATCCAGACCCTAACCTGTCTAACAGCCAAATTTCATCTAAATCAATAAATATTTCGAGCACCTCCGTTCTTTGGAAGGCACGTCCCAGCGGCATTTGCAGTAGTTAACACCCACCAATCCGCATACGCGGACCCACTACGTGGTGGGGACAATAAAATGGCTGATGCTGCACCTAAATGAAGCTTGAGGTCCGCGGCGGACTGCGCGGACTCGATGGCCTTTCGCTTGTGCATCTCCATGGCCTGCTGCCGCAGCAGCAGTTCCTTCTCGACAGCTGACAGCGTGGCTTGAAGGAGTCTCTCTTTCTCCTCCAGCCGCCGCGCTACTGCACCCATCGACTCGATCTGTTGATCGCGAGTCACCACCTGGCAAAATCATAATAGTATTGTAATAGTACAGTATGCGCAAAATAACTTGGCGGCGCTGAACTTCGCGCGGAACGCTGCGCAGTAGACGAATATGGGCGTGCGCGGGGACGGGGCGCGGGCGGAAGCACTCGGAACTATGGAACTCGACATGTACCCTGCGCGAAATATCACTTGCAAAATAACTTCCGAACCGCCAAGTTATTTTGCGCATACTGTATCCTACTTATAAATGTGAAGTTTGTTTGTTTGTATGTTTTTATCAAACACGCAAAAACGGATGAACGGTCTTGGCATCTAATCTAATCTATCTTCTAATTTGGCACACAGTTTTTTTCAGAAGTCCACTTACAATATCGCGAGCGAAACATTACTCACTTGTTCTTGCAACAGCTGCTTTTCTTCCCTCAGCAGTTTATGCAGTGAGTTCGCCTTGATCCGCTCGGACATGAGCTTGAAGTTGGCGTCGTCTTTCTCCCTCAGCTGCTGGATGAGGCGCGAGTTCTGCTCCTGCATGTCCTCGAACGCCTGCCCCGTCACCTCCATCTCGTTCAAGAGGGCTTCTTCCTCCTTATATTGATGAATAAAAACAATCAAACTTTTAAATAAATCGTGGATAAATATCAACTTTATACATATTTTTTTATATTATTTTTATGCACAATGTGATAGCGCTTGGCCTTCACCTGATGTTAAGTGACGATAAGGCCGAAGGTGGAAGCGCAATACACCCGGAATCCTCATCACTGAGAAACTGGCTATCTTACCTTTAACTGCCGGAACACAATTTTTAAATTGTTGTTATGGCGTCAGACTTAGGTAAGATGGTGATAACTAGCCAGGCGGATTTGAAATAAACCCTACCGCCAACCAAATCATCATAAATTCTCAGAACCGATCACACACCCACCAAAGTTGGTGGCTCATCCAACTGCTAATCCACTCCTAAGTAAGGCGTACTCCAGCAATGGGGACAAATTGGCCCGTATTTATAAACGCTCTCAACGTTGAGAGCTATCTTGAGATCATACCTGAGGTGCTGTTCCTATATGAAGAGCGGAGCTTCGTATAAGAAGATGATCTCAAGATGGCTCTCTACGTTAAGAGCGGTTTATAAATACGGGCCTTAAAATGTCTGATGACGAAATTCTAAGGGGGCTCTATTTCACTAAATTCAGTGACATTAATATATTTCGGTGAATTTTACAATTTTTAGGGACAAATTATTTATTATTTTTTATTTATTATTGTAAAGAAACAAACAGTCATACAAAGAATTTGACTTAAATTATGTGTAATTTATAGACCTATAGTTTCCTAGCTTTATAAAAATCAATACGACTAAATACTAACAAATAAAGAGTATTAGATTAGGTATGCTAAACAATGGTAGTGGTGACATTACCTAATTACTTAGTTATTTACTTTTTTTTGTTACAACAGGTAACAAAAAAAAGCAACATTGATAGGTAGATAACATTTATAAAAATTTAATTTAAGGATCCTTAAGTAAATCTTTCAGAGAGGCTCTGAAAGATGTTAACGAGCAGCCACTAAACAAATCAATTTCGGACAAGTTTTCATCATAATACTTACAGGCTCTTCTAATATAGTAGATTGTACAACAAGTGCATAAAACGCGAGCCGCAGGCGAGGGTGGATAGTCAAGTCGAGGGTAAAATGGGTTTTATGTACGAGTTATACACTCTGCTTTTCACTTCGATTGTGAGGAAATTAAACAAAAAATGTTATAAAAAAATGTTTTTTTTTTAATTTTAGTGACAAATTATATAATTTTGGAATGTGCTCATCAAGGCCTTTCATTTGATACCCATATTCAATTTTTTTTTATTTTTTATTTTTTTATTTTAGTGACAAATTCTATAATTTTGGAATGTGCTCATCAAGGCCTTTCATTTGATACCCATATTCAAATATTTAAAAAAATATTTTTTTTTCTTAAATTTTAGTGACAAATTATATAATTTTGGAATGTGCTCATCAAGGCCTCTCATTTGATACCCATATGCAAAAAATTAAAAAAAAAAAAGAAATCTTAAATTTTAGTGACAAATTATATAATTTTGGAATGTGCTCATCAAGGCCTTTCATTTGATACCCATATTTAAAAATTGACAAAATTTTTTTTTTTTTTAATTTTAGTGACAAATTATATCATTTTGGAATGTGCTCACCAAGGCCTTTCATTTGATACCCATATTCAAAAAATGTTTTTTTTTATTAAGGCTTTTCAATTGATACTCATTTTCAAAAATTAAAAAAAAATAGATATTTTAATCATAATCCATATATAATATGGATTATGATTAAAAATGAGGAAAATAACAAGTTTATTTAACGAAGTTTAATTGCATGTGTGGCTGTTTACCTGACAACCTTTGTCTTAAAGCCGAACTTAGACGAAGATTTTACTTTATGCTCTAGAGCATGAAAAGCGATTTTATGCAGCCTATACCCAACATAACGACGAACTTTACGAGCATGAGAAGTGAAAAAACTATTTTGAACATAACAAGTCCTACTTCGAGGAACAGAGAATAAACGTTTTTTAGTGCATAAACGCTCACATCTACGAGGCACTCGGAATGGTATATTGTGCAGTAGTGCGGGTGCATCAACAAAGTTATTAACGATTTTGAATAACATCATAGTGTCAAAGTAATTACGACGATGCTCTAGAGTCATCAAATTGTGTCGCACGGCAGAGGCGGAACTATCACTATAAGAAAAACCAGTTCTATAATCTAAGGATTTTAGCAATTTCTTTTGTACGTTTTCGATTCTATCAATATGACATTTAAAATAAGGATGCCAAACAGTACTAGCGAATTCTAAATGACTACGAACAAAGCTATTATATAGAACTTTATAAGTAAAAGCATGTTTAAAAGGTTTACCCATTCTAAGAATGAATCCTAATTGCTTATATGCCTTTGATAAAATACTGTCTATGTGCGGAATAAATGTCAACTTGAGTCCATCAAGACACCCAGATCACGAATCTGCGGAACCCTAGAGAGTGCCTTGCCACACAGGTTATAATTATATTCATGAGTATTCAATTTTCTACCATAACTAATCACATGACATTTGTCTAAGTTTAAATATAATTTATTTTCCACGCAGTACTTCTCAAAACTAATTAGATCATTCTGTAAGAGTTCACAGTCGTGAACACTTCGGATCACTCTAAAGATTTTAGTGTCGTCTGCATAGAGCAAGAGATTTGATGCCTGAATAAAACTATGGATATCATTGATAAATAAATTAAATAACAACGGTCCCAGGTGTGAACCCTGAGGAACACCAGAACTTATAGCCTTATACTGTGAACGATAACCTCCTAGAACAACCGCCTGACTTCGATTATCAATGTATGATTTAATCCAACGATATAGATCGCCATGAATTCCAAGGTACCAAAGCTTTTTCATTAAGGTATAATGACATATTTTATCGAAGCATTTCGCAAAATCGGTATATATCGCATCTACCTGACAATTATCGTGCATGGCATTTAATATTTTCTCAGTAAAAACGATAAGGTTCGTGTCTACACTGCGACCAGGATGAAAACCATGCTGATCGGGATTAATTATATTAACTACAGTACTACGTACCTGATCAGTAACAATTTTTTCAAAAAATTTAGCGAATTGACATAGTTTAGATATGCCACGATATTTTTCGACATCAGAGCAGGCTGTGCCTTTAGGGACAGGAGTGATCCATGCTGTTTTCCTAATATTTGGGACAGTTCCTTCTGTTATGGATTTATTATATAAAATTGAAAGTGGCAATGACAAGGCAGAACAACATTTACTAATAAACAGTGGATGTATTTCATCAGGCCCAGCTCCTTTATTTACATCAATAGATTCAAGGTATTTTAGTACAGATTTAGGAGTAATTTCTATAGTACTTATATCAATAGGTGTACTCAGAGTAGGCTCCGAATCCTCAAACTCAAAAGAACTCTTGCTAGCTGGCTCAAAAACAGAATGAAAATAATCACTAAACAGCTCACATATCTGTTCACCGTCCGAGGCTTCACGCCCCTTAAAATGCATTGTTTGGGAATAGTTATTAAAGACTTTAATATTCTTAAGAAACGTCCAAAAGAATTTAGGATGTGATTTTATTTTTTGCTCTGACAGTTCAATATAATTAGTGTGGCATTCGTTTTCAAGTTTAGATGCCCGTCTCCTAAGAACCTTGAAACTCTCATAATCTAGAGGGTTTTCATATTTTTTCCACAATGTGTGAAATTATGTCATGAAACAGGGATACGCGCGCACGACAGCTGCTTCTGCAGCTCGTACTTCTGCTCTTCAAGCTGATCTTTTTGAGGATGGGCTATTAAGAACCCCTAAATCGTGTAGTGAAGTACCTGGGATCCAGCGAAGGGCCTCGAGAATGCGTGCAGCGGATCAGCGTTGGGTCGCACGCACGACAGCTGCTTCTGTAGCTCGTACTTCTGCTCTTCAAGCTGCTTGATTTTACGCAACGCGTCTTCGTCCGCTAGCCGCCGCTCGCGTTTGCTCTCCTGCCAAACAAATACTATTGAATTGAGTAATCTATTCAATCTAAGGGTTGAATTAGTCACCAAATAAAAATAAATCATTCAAAAACTATGACAGATAAACGTATAACAAATTTTATTTTATTTTTGGCGGTATAATACGCTGTCAAACGAATAAAGTGTTATCTAGGCATTTAAAAATGAGCCTCCGGATCCGGATGTTCTACTGGCATTTGGTAGAGCGAGAAAGTTAGCGGGAATGAGATCGCCTCGAGGATTCTGCCGCGTGCTGTCGCATTCCCGCTATCTTTCTCGCTCTAGAAAATGGCGGTTCTAAGGGTCTAGCCAAAGTAACATTTACAAATCGTCGTTATCGCTTCGCTTTCGAAACATGTATGGGATTGACATAAGGTTTCGTTAACTATCGAATTTTAAAACGTCAAATCCATACATGTTCCGAAGCGAAGCGATAACGAAAATGTGCAAATGTTACTTTGGCTAGGGGGGCCGGGCGACAGAAAAAGGCGATACCGTGCTGACATATGTAGTCCAACCATTAGTTTGCGGTTAAGAAACAAAATGGTGGTATAAACGTAAACTTTATATTCGCTAATGAGCTGATCGTTAAATGCTAGAGCTGACGGCACATCAGACTATACCCGTTGAACTTGAGATCGTATTTATGTCTTACGTAATAAAAGCCGTTTTCGCAGTTCAACTGTTTAACTTGTACTGACGGCCTAGTGCGAGTTGATGTTTTCACTATTCACTATCGATTTACCTCTTTCACTCGCATTGACCATGAACTGTATTTCCAATAGCTTTCGAGAGTGAAAACTTGAAAAGTGAAAACATCAACTCGCACTAGCTAGGCCCTCTGTTGTGTGAACAATAACGCTTAATTTTGGATATATAATTGGGTTTCCAAATCTAAATCAGGGGGTATCATTCCGCGCTTAAACTTTTAACCCTACTGCTCTTGGCCCACTCAATAGGGCCATTGGTCGAGGGCTATCACCGCGCCGACGCGCGCGCTGTCTGCGAGCGACGAGCAAGCCAAAACACGAACGAGTACAGTTCTTAATTCTTTACTACGTGTTACGTAAATTATCCTGAACTTTGTAAGTACATCACCTAACATCATTTCTAAATAATATCATTTTCACACAAGTAACTAACTTAGAAATACAATTATGCTCAGCTCATTTAGAACTTAGATTTATTTTATTTTATATTTAATAATTTCATTGTATATTCATCGACATAACGGATGTTTTCTATGTTATCAGTAAGTAGCGACTAGCGAGTAGCAACCTTAACGATTGACGAGTTTTATCTGTTGAGATGAGACAGAGCTAAGTGACAGAAAGAGGAGCGCTTCGTAGGTGCTTACAAAATTGTGCACGCAGCGCTGTGCAATTTGAAATTAAACTTTATTGCCGTGCAGCGAGAGTAGCTTATCATTTAAATGTCCTCGCGCGGATCGTCTTCTGTACGTTATAGTACTATTATATATTCTGTGTCTAAATATCGTATTAGATAGGTAACCAACTTTAGCATAAAAGGCTGGGTCTCCATTACAGATTTAGAAAAATAAGTTCATTATTAATCATAGGTTCGCCACCTTTGCCATACCTGCGCCATCTTGGCCTTCTGCCGGTGCTCCTCGAGCTCCTGGCGCGCCTTGCGCTCGGCCGCCATCAGCTGCACCTTGTCGCGCTGCTCCTTGCTCACGCCCTTGTACATGTCCAGCAGGAGCTTCAGTTCCTTCTGCTCGTTTACCGCCTTCCTGCGGTATTTATGGTTAATTTTTAGCTATTAGTACATTGATGAGGAGGTTCGAAGATAGTGTGCGCAAAAGGCGAAATCAATATCAATAAGATTAAAACAAGGTTTCATTTGAAACGACAATATTAAATGGATTAAACTATAATGGCAGGATGACAGAAAATTTATCCCGCTTGGTGGCGCTGCGGTGATAGAGACCTTTTTTACGTGTGCATAGGTTATGTCCCCGGTTATTTTACAATTATGACTAAAATTCGCTTCTAACATACAAAAATTGATAAAACATATAGAAAACAACAAAATAACAGGTCTACATCTACACTAGCACCAAGTTAGCGGGAGTGCGCGGACTGGTGATCGATTTGTGAATCAGCCAAATTATCCTGCCATTGCAATGATTTGTTAAGACTGACTAACTAGAATCGAGCTGTGCTGTGCTGTTCTGTGTTATATAAACTGTCATTAAAAATGTGAGAACATTAACAAGGATCACGATGAGTCTGTGTGTGTCGTACTTGAGCTGCAGCTTGAGCTCCTTGATGAGCTGCTCCTGCTCCTGCAGCTTGGCGCGCGCGTGCTCCTTGGCGGCCGGCTTGGTGTCCGCGCCGACGCCCGCGCCGCCGCCCGCAGCTCCGCTCACGCCCTCTTCTCCCTAAAACCAGTAATACAGCCTTCGATCAACAACACACAAGATGTCCGGTCAGAGTACCAAATCGTCAAAATAACTTCATACTTTATGCAATGTAGGCAAGTATTTTTGGAAAATTTGTGAGGAAAAAAATTTATAAATAAACATTTGTAGTACACCTACAAACAAATAAGCGAACACGTATTTCGTGTATAGATTTATTGGCCCTCACCTCAGGGTCGGGCTCTTCCTTCTTGACGGCGAGCGGTTTCTCGTCGGCGGCCTCCGCGCCCGCGCCGCGCCCCGCCGCCTCCTCCATCTCCTTGCGAACCTAACGGCACATTCACTAATATTACACACTACTCACAAATAAGACATATTACTTGTAATGTACAGTCAACGGGACGCTGGGCTGGACGTGATCAATTTCGATCAATTGAAAACTTAGAGGCAAAGACATCCAAGGTTCAAAATTAACTGGAGATTTTGACCGTTTTATATAGTTTAGTTATTTAGTTTTATATTTAATATATAATATAATATTAGATATCTTGTGCTGCTGACTGTACGAAACGAGGAATTGGAAAAGAGAGTAGAAAATGGAGACTAATGATGCTCATTACCAAAGATTATTACGTCAACAAATTATTTGAAAGACCAATTACCTACATTTGACCTAATAAGTTTCTAGCGCCTTTTCTATTTACACGGCTGCCCAAAAGAAGGAGTGTATTGTGTTCAGGGTTCATGTATGTTTGTGAGTTTTGCCAGGTATGTCTTAATGGGACCCCGCAAAAAATAATAATTTATTTGTTAATTTTTAATAATAACTAAACTACATAATTTCTAAGCCTCTCAGTTGAAGTTCCAATTCATATCACCTCTTTATATGTGCAACCTCATTATATTTTTCACAGCTATGATTATGATTTCACAGTAAAAAAATAAAATACTAAAACATAATAAACTGACCTTGTTGAGTTCCTGACTACTATCCTTATATTTCCGTTTATATCTATGCACCTCTCCTTTCAACTGTTGATTGTGGTTCTGCAGCGACGTGATGAGATGCCTCATCTCCCTATTTATGGGCCCGGTCTGCTCGTTGGCGGCGAGATTCTGCTCGAACTCTATCCGCAGCATTTCGTACTCTTTCCGCAGCTGACCTAGAACGTCTTCCAGTTGGATCATCTCCGCTCGGAGCGCTTTTTGTCTGCCTAACTCTTCGCTCTGCGGGATAATAAATTACGTGGCGGTGATAAGAATTGGGATGATGACAACTATTTTTTTAATTTATGTTACATAAATTACCTCTCAAAAAAAACATCGGTAAAAGAATTATTTCGCTAGCATGAAAATTGCCCGAGATATTACAGTGTGAAATGCACACAAATGGACTCGCCCAAAAACGCTCCATACTAACGGCTACTCAATAATGACGTCCCGCCTGAGTAGTTTGTATGCAACGCGTAGGAAATTTGTTCGGCAGCTATATTAATATTGTGTTTATCAAAATGGTTTCTTAGACAAATTTGCTATACATTTTACTGACTAATGAAAGGTATCATTTATTTTAATAAATTTTATACTTTTTAAATGGACTTGTCCACACAACTTTGAAGGGTCATAAAACAAATAATATGCAATATATAAAACCAAGAGGTAAACGAGCTACTCTAAAAGTTTAATATGTTTACGATTTTAATTAGTATTTCGTTATTTTATTCATTAGTCATCATCCCAATTATGTACAGTTTATTCCAAATACGAAGACCCTTTTTACAGCTAACTTTTGCAAAGCGAAATAATAGCTTATGTTGAAGGAATAAAGCTCTACAAAAATTAAAAAAATATTAATCTCTTTAGCTTATGGAATTATACTAGCTTTCAAAACGGGGCTTTAAAAAACTCTTATTTCGAATAGACTGCAATGTGTTATACAATATAGTAATAACAGAAATATATTTGCAGTCATAAATCTGTAGTATCTAAATCCTGCATCCTGCATCTATTTCTTGTACAACATCGAGAAGTTCTGGAAGAATCAAGAAAAATTCGTGCGTGACCTAAGTGTTCCTTCGTCGCGTCTTGTCGAGCGCAGTCTTCATCTGCACCGACTACATACTGATCTGTGGACCATTAGGGACAAATGTTGTGTTACCTCCATCACCTCGATCTGCCTCATGTGCAGGTTCTTGGCGTTCTGCAGCTGCAGGCGCGTCTCGTCGAGCGCAGTCTTCATCTGCACCGATTATATACTGATCTGTGGACCATTAGGGACAAATGTTGTGTTACCTCCACCATCTCGATCTGCCTCATGTGCAGGTTCTTGGCGTTCTGCAGCTGCAGGCGCGTCTCGTCGAGCGCAGTCGTCATCTGCACCGATTATATACTGATCTGTGGACCATTAGGGACAAATGTTGTGTTACCTCCACCACCTCGATCTGCCTCATGTGCAGGTTCTTGGCGTTCTGCAGCTGCAGGCGCGTCTCGTCGAGCGCAGTCTTCATCTGCACCGACTATATACTGATCTGTGGACCATTAGGGACAAATGTTGTGTTACCTCCACCACCTCGATCTGCCTCATGTGCAGGTTCTTGGCGTTCTGCAGCTGCAGGCGCGTCTCGTCGAGCGCAGTCTTCATCTGCACCGACTATATACTGATCTGTGGACCATTAGGGACAAATGTTGTGTTACCTGCATCACCTCGATCTGCCTCATGTGCAGGTTCTTGGCGTTCTGCAGCTGCAGGCGCGTCTCGTCGAGCGCAGTCTTCATCTGCACCGATTATATACTGATCTGTAGACCATTAGGGACAAATGTTGTGTTACCTCCACCATCTCGATCTGCCTCATGTGCAGGTTCTTGGCGTTCTGCAGCTGCAGGCGCGTCTCGTCGAGCGCAGTCTTCATCTGCACCGACTATATACTGATCTGTGGACCATTAGGGACAAATGTTGTGTTACCTCCATCACCTCGATCTGCCTCATGTGCAGGTTCTTGGCGTTCTGCAGCTGCAGGCGCGTCTCGTCGAGCGCAGTCTTCATCTGCACCGATTATATACTGATCTGTGGACCATTAGGGACAAATGTTGTGTTACCTCCACCATCTCGATCTGCCTCATGTGCAGGTTCTTGGCGTTCTGCAGCTGCAGGCGCGTCTCGTCGAGCGCAGTCTTCATTTGCATCGACTATATACTGATCTGTGGACCATTAGGGACAAATGTTGTGTTACCTCCACCATCTCGATCTGCCTCATGTGCAGGTTCTTGGCGTTCTGCAGCTGCAGGCGCGTCTCGTCGAGCGCAGTCTTCATTTGCATCGACTATATACTGATTTGTGGACCATTAGGGACAAATGTTGTGTTACCTCCATCATCTCGATCTGCCTCATGTGCAGGTTCTTGGCGTTCTGCAGCTGCAGGCGCGTCTCGTCGAGCGCAGTCTTCATCTGCATCGACTCGTTGTACAGCACCGAGAACTGGCTCTGGAGGCACTTGTACTCCGTCGTCTCCACGATCACCGACTCGGGCAGCTGACGGATCTGCGTGAAATTGATGTAGTTAGTACAGATTCCAGCAAACATCTTGACGCTCTTTTGACGGAATGGGAATAAGTTCGCGCATGTGCTCTTGCAAGCGACCAATAGCGCGCCGCCCGCGTACCTCACTGCTACACGTACCCAAAATACGCGTTCTGCGCAATCCCCACCCGATTTCCAGATGTTTACCGGCTACAATAGAAATAATACACTGCAACAACACGTAAAAAACACATTGCGTGTTCTACCACCGTTGCTTGTTTTATTTTTGAATGATGCAATTTTTTTAATAATGTAGAAAAACATAATAGATCTTTCGTCTGAGCACTTAAAGAGACGGCTTATAAGATGCGTCAAGAACACGGATTAAAATAAATCAAGGGTAAAACATTTGAACATTTTGGCATAGTGTGGACCATAATTTTTGATTTTTGACGAGATTTTAAGCCGGTGTTGAATGCGTAAAGCTCAATACTCACGTCCATCTTCAATTTCTCGACTTCCTTGAGCGTGTCTCGGTGTTGCCGATGCAGACGATCCAGTTCTGCCAGCCGGTTATTAGCCAGTTCCCTCTGCTCCTCCAACTCAGCCGCGATATCCTCCAGCTTGGCGCTGGCGTGCGTGGAGTGCGGGGCGGCGGGCGCGGGCCCGGCGCTCGCGCCCGACTGGTGGTAACTCTTGAGCTTCTCGATCGCCTCCGCTAGGTGGTTCTCTAGTTTATCGTTGCGGGATCGTATCTGGGAAATTACTTTGTTTATTAATTTACAGAAGGCTGATTTAAACCAGGAAATTGTATCTTTTGAAAGACTAAGGGGGCTGATTTTTCAATCCTCAGATAACAGATATCAGTCAGTCTAAATATTAACCACATATAATGAAAATCATTCAAAAATGTATCACAAATGAATGACAAGCATTTTCTATTTGGCAGTATAATACGCTATCAAACGGATAAAGCTATATCTAGGCATTGAAAAAGCCCTTACAGATATACCAAAGTATAAATAGTTTGTGTACTAAACTCTGGCCTTATTCGAAAATACTTTCATCATTTTTTAGTAAAACTACAACTGCTACAGTACTGAATTTAGCCTAATTTGGCCTGAGATTGTCTGTGAGCCCTCTTACGCACTAGCGACGCGGCGATACTTAGTCAACAGCGGGGACGGCCAACCACGCAGCTCCATTTTAATTATGAAGTTGGTGGTTTACCACGCGGCCAATCGCCGCCGCAATCAATCGCCAGTGCGTAAGAGGGCTAAGATCGTGCACAACGCCAAGGGGAGCGCGACGATCGCCTCCAGATAGTTAGTACTTATAAAAACCCTACAAATCATATTATTTTGTCACGGCGAGAACGGTGCCACTAATTACCGATGCGTAATTGCGTAGTGCACCTCTTGTGTATGATTGGAAGGATTTAACCAGCTATAACTCACCTTTAAAAGCTCATACTGCAGGTCGTTAATCTGGTTCTTAAGCTCTGCGTTCTCAGTGTCGCGGCTGTTGACGGCGTCCTGCAACTGCGCCACGCGGAGCGTCATGGCGTGATGGCTCTCGTGAAGGGTCGTGCACAACGCCTGCAGACGACGGTAATAGTTTAACCAGCTAATAACTAACCTTCAACAGCTCATACTGCAGGTCATCAATCTGGTTCTTAAGCTCGGCGATCTCAGTGTCGCGGCTGTTGACGGCGTCCTGCACCTGCGCCACGCGGAGCGTCATTGCGTGGTGTCTCTCGTACACAACGCCTGTAGATGACGGTTATAGGGTTTAACCTTCTTATAACTTACCTTTAACAGCTCATACTGCAGGTCATCAATCTGGTTCTTAAGCTCGGCGTTCTCAGTGTCGCGGCTGTTGACGGCGTCCTGCAACTGCGCCACGCGGAGCGTCATGGCGTGATGGCTCTCGTGAAGGGTCGTGCACAACGCCTGCAGACGACGGTAATAGTTTAACCAGCTAATAACTAACCTTCAACAGCTCATACTGCAGGTCATCAATCTGGTTCTTAAGCTCGGCGATCTCAGTGTCGCGGCTGTTGACGGCGTCCTGCACCTGCGCCACGCGGAGCGTCATTGCGTGGTGTCTCTCGTACACAACGCCTGTAGATGACGGTTATAGGGTTTAACCTTCTTATAACTCACCTTCAACAGCTCATACTGCAGGTCATCAATCTGGTTCTTAAGCTCGGCGTTCTCAGTGTCGCGGCTGTTGACGGCGTCCTGCAACTGCGCCACGCGGAGCGTCATGGCGTGATGGCTCTCGTGAAGGGTCGTGCACAACGCCTGCAGACGACGGTTATAGTTTAACCAGCTAATAACTAACCTTCAACAGCTCATACTGCAGGTCATCAATCTGGTTCTTAAGCTCGGCGATCTCAGTGTCGCGGCTGTTGACGGCGTCCTGCACCTGCGCCACGCGGAGCGTCATTGCGTGGTGTCTCTCGTACACAACGCCTGTAGATGACGGTTATAGGGTTTAACCTTCTTATAACTTACCTTTAACAGCTCATACTGCAGGTCATCAATCTGGTTCTTAAGCTCGGCGTTCTCAGTGTCGCGGCTGTTGACGGCGTCCTGCAACTGCGCCACGCGGAGCGTCATGGCGTGATGGCTCTCGTGAAGGGTCGTGCACAACGCCTGCAGACGACGGTAATAGTTTAACCAGCTAATAACTAACCTTCAACAGCTCATACTGCAGGTCATCAATCTGGTTCTTAAGCTCGGCGATCTCAGTGTCGCGGCTGTTGACGGCGTCCTGCACCTGCACCACGCGGAGCGTCATTGCGTGGTGTCTCTCGTACACAACGCCTGTAGATGACGGTTATAGGGTTTAACCTTCTTATAACTCACCTTCAACAGCTCATACTGCAGGTCATCAATCTGGTTCTTAAGCTCGGCGTTCTCAGTGTCGCGGCTGTTGACGGCGTCCTGCAATTGCGCCACGCGGAGCGTCATGGCGTGGTGGCTCTCGTGAAGGGTCGTGCACAACGCCTGCAGCCGACGGTTCTCAGCCGTCACTTCCTCGTTAGTGGCACGCACCACTTCGTCTAGGCTCGGAGCTGGACCGCCTTCTATTGAAGGCGAAATGATCTTAAATATTTACAAGGACTCTTGCATTTGCTGTCATTTTCATATTTAAGACAATTGAACATTTAATGAAAAGACCCAGGACGACCTCAGTGTCGCAACGCAATCTCTGAGGTCTCTGAGGGTTCGAATCCCCGGCTGGGTCAATTTAGAAAACCAACATTTCTATATTGGTAAGCCAATACTCCAGACCTAAGGGTCTGGGTCATAGTAGAATCAAATAAGTAGGCCAACTCGCGCCTCGAGCGAGCGAAAATAGCCTAAACATGTAGCCCACGTAGGGCTGTCGCTAGTTTATTCAATCGTCAAAAATGCATAGTCAATCTCTAAACAAAACATTTTTTCCTTGTATGGTAAGCATCAGGGATCTATAATACAAAGTTTTTTTAATTATTTTTTGTACATAGACCAGAAACTGTCTACAATGTTTTTATTACATACGTCATGTTATGTGATTTGAAATTGATTTGAAAATCACGGTCGAAATAGGATTACGGAAACGTAGCTTTACTGAATCATGTATTTATTCAAATAAAATAAAATGATTATGAAATTGTATTTTTGCACTATTAATTTATTCCTTTTACTTTTTCATTTACCTACACTTATCAAAATAAAATTTTGAAATTGAATATTTTACAATAACCTCAAATAATTGACATTAAAATACTTTTTCCTGTAGGAATTTGTGATTTTTTAAACAAAATTACTTACACAATTTTTACTTACAGAAAAAACAGCTGTTTCGACAAGTACAAAATGCCTTATTATTTAAAGTTTAATGTGTAAAATAAATCCTCATTCTAACAAATCTTTTTTCCAAAAATATCTTTGGAAAGCATGGTATGTACAGTAGGTATACAAATTATCACGAGCGGCAGCGTAGCGGCGCGGAGCGTGCGTGCGTGAGCGCGGGCGGGATCACGTACGGCGCAGCCACGACTGGCGCATCTTTATCATCTATAAATGTTGTCAGTGTGTGCGTGCGACGCTCATACGTACGGGCCGCGCTCACATACAAACCGCGATCGGGCGTATAATGAGTAAGACGACTTACTTATTTGATTCTACTATGTCTGGGTGTTTGTGTTACCACCACTGTCTCTGATTTCTATAACACAAGTGCTTTAGCTACTTACTTTGGAATCAGAGCAATGTTTGTGATGTTGTCTAATATTTTTTTATTTCTAGTTATCACAACCTCAAAACAATAAGGACAACAGCTGTTTCTTTTTAGCCAAAAGATATTGACTGAATTCATTCACTATATTTAACCTGAAACAGTATATAAACATAAAACTGACAAAATACCTTCTCCTTCGCCCTTGATAGCTCGCCATATCTTGTCATTCCTCTGCTGCAGCCTGTCAAAGGCTTGTAGCACTTTAGCAACCGCTCGTTTGCTGACTTGGACCCGGTTAGCTAATTGAGCATCAAGTTCCTCTTTATCCCAAGTGGAAAGTTGCATCAAAAATGACGTTGTTGCTTCATTTTCATCTATTGAAAAAAAATATTATTTAAAATGACAAAGTTCAAGATCAAGATGTACAAAATAATTATTTACCACCTTGTTTGGTGCCTATTATTTTTGTTAGCTAATCAAAACAAAAACGTTATGTCCATTAACAATTGATAAATTACATGCTTACTTTTATTTTCAGATTCATCAGCTGTCTCCGCATCAAAACGTTGGAGTAGCACCCTTATGTCTTCATTGAGTAAATTCCAGTAACGGTTCACAACACACAACACAGCATCATCTTGTGTTTGCCTTTTCTCTAATTGTTCTATCCTTGCCCTTAGTTCAGCTTCACATCTGTGTCTTTGTTCTATTCTCTGTGAAAAATATTACAAAACAATGAATACATAGGTATGTAGTTCTGCAATATACCAGTCTTTGTTTAATTTCACATGTGATATTATTAATATCTGGGATACATGTTTTCTACCAAATTTGGGCCTTCACAGCCGCTTCAACCCAGAAATTAAAAGTATGTCAACAGAGTATGGAGCGCAGTATGTTGGGCATTAGTCTATCAGACAGACAAACACTCGGAAACATCAGAGCAAAAACGTAAGTTGTAGACGTGATCAAAAAGGCAAAAACTTTGAAATGGCGCTGGATGGGGCACATGTGGAGATACGAAACAAAGAAGTGGACTAAAGATATCACTGAATGGTATCCAAGAGACAGAAAAAGGAGAAGAGGAAGGCAAATTAAGAGAATGATTTGCCGAAAGGCTGGAGGAGGGCAGTGTGTAACAGAGAGGGGTGGAGGTGCCTGGAGGAGGCCTACGTCCAGGGACAGCCTGACCGAGTACAGGATGGTGATGCCACAACATGATAAGAAGAATAAAACAAAAATATTTAGGTTTAATTATTCATATGTTGTGGGAATTTTGGTCAGAGAATAAAGGCTTTTAATTTTTCGCAGCTTAAAGCTGGTTTTCTCTGTAACTATTATTATTATTAATAATATTAATCAGGTGACTGAAAAATATACTGGTGACAAGGGCGTCGCCAGCCCATGGCCCAGGATGAGAAAATTATGAACATTTTTAAAGTTTTGCAATGTGGGATTTATCGGAAAAGCAAGTCAATTGCACGACCTTAGGTTTAACAGTTTAGGTTTAACGACCTTAGGTTTAACCTATATTTTTTAATCTCTAGGGGGGCAGCTGCCCCCTTTATGCCCACCCTTGGCGACGCCCTTGACTGGTGACTGTTAATTGGATACTAAATACTTAGCGGAGCTGCAGTTAAATTATGTTTGCGACAAAATAAAAAGAAATAAAAAAAATATGTAAGTGGAGAGGCATAAATTCTAAATGAGTGAAATGGGTGACTATAAGGTTACTATATAATGGATTTGGCGCTAATACAATGAGGTTAGGTTGTAACTTTAACATAAAATATATATGCTAAAATTTGCACCATAAAGTTGTCTAAAACTAAAACTAAAATAAAATATAAGTTTAATCGCTTAATGATTATTGTACTGATCGTTCTGAATAACTAGTAATGTAGTCGCCCTCAGTCGCCCCACTTAGTATTTCAGTACTGTCTATATTCAGTAGTTTTGTTATCTTGAATTTGAATTTATTATCACTCAGTTAAATACTACCCATTTCACACTTATTCCTGAGCAAAAGAAAACCAGCACAAAGTACTAAGTAAAATTATCCTGATTTTTAAATAGTATAATATAAAAAATATATATTTTATTATGTTTTGGGCTTTTGCGTAACACTTCTAAATATGATTACCCCTATAAATACTTGATATGTTTTAAATTAACAATAATTTTAATAAAGTGTATACAGTCAGCGTCAAATTCATGTGAGCGTCTAGAGTTGTCAAAATTATCTGAAACACATTAAAGCAATTTGATATACTCAGTCCGAATCATCATATTGTTGTAAGCACACAAGGTGTTTAAAATATCTTACTTCTCATTGTTTCATATTTATATGAGCAGTCAGGGTGTTCAAAATTATCTTAGCAAACAAAGCTCTCAAATTTATCGGTGCACAATGCATTATTTCATTATTGACGCTGACTGTACAATGCTTACAAAATCATAGCCCCGAGACTAAAGAAATAACCTAAATTCAGGACACTGAACCTGTCAGCAACATTATTTTTGTCATTCAAATGGTTTGCATATGTGTTATTATGGAATTTGTACTCTAACTTCAAGGTTAAGACATCAAACTGAGTTTGATACTACCTCAATGTGTGACAAACAGCTGATTGATAAAACAAAACAATCTATAATATGTATAACATTTTCCCCTTACTATTCAAGTAAGGGAAGTGTTATGCACATTATATAGGTTACTGATGTCACCTGTGCCAGCTTCTTGTTTTGAAACTGAAGAACTTTGATGTCCATCTCTTCGAGAGTGGACACAGGCCCAATGAGATGCGGTTCAAAATGGACTTTTTTGATGGGCGGCTGGCTACTGCTGCTGCCATTGCCGCCGTCTTCTGCCGTACGCTTCGACATTTTACTATAACATAAAATCAATTACTGTTATTGTGAAAAACATTTGCATTGCATTTATTTGGGTACTTTTGATGCTATTGATTCGAATAACCCAGTCAAATTCAGTAGGCTTGCAAAAGTAACATGATGTTAGATGTAAATTAATAGGTATTTAATTTTTCCGTGTTATCCGTACCTGCGGCCTGCTTGTCAATATTGACACTGGAAACTGGAATTGAACCCCTTTTAATTCCTTTTACAGAAATCATCTACGAAATAGTGATAAACAGAAATCATTTTGTTAGCGATAAATAGAAATAAAGCATTATTTAAATTAAAAACAAGAACAAGCAAGGAACACCTCGACCAGTTTTTTTTTATAAAATCAAATCAGTGTTGCCATGCCAGCATTGCCAGCCAAGCCAAGTGTTGCCACCCTCTGATATTGATTTTCCCCGGACTCCTTGTGAAATTGCCCTAAATTGGGCTCCTTTCGAAATATTTTACCCTAAACATTCATTCTAAAAACAAAACACAAATTGATGTAAAATAACAATTTTTAAAGTTATGTCTATAATTTAACTATATTATATATATTATATTATAATACAACTATTGTTTAGGTTTCCAATTCGACATGACTGTAGAAAAAAACACTAAAGAGTCAAACTTTTCAGTGGGTTTTTCTTAAATTATCATACAAAGTCACTCGAATTTTTTCCCCTAAAAATTACCCTAAATAATTTTATACCCTAAAAATTACCCTAAACGTGTGAAAATACCATAAATTTAGGGATAAAATACCCTAAGGTGTGGATACTGAGTCAAGCCAACATGTTCATAAAATTCGTTCGTCCCGTCGTCCTTATGGACCCCCTAAACGATCAAAATTGCTTGTCAATCATTTACATTGCATTGCTTGTCAATCACTGTAAAGAGACTATATTATATACCATAGCTCTTTAGTTTTCTATGGCAGTAACCATGGTCAATTACTTGTTGATAGATTTTCTACTTTTGACAAATGGTGACCTTTTCGCATAATAAACTACTTCTTAAATACTTGTTTATAATTAGTAAAAAGTTAATAGCTCCTTTGAGCATAGATAATGTGTTTTTTTAAACTATAAATTATTATAATGTTGGCCCCACTTTAATGTTAACGTTTCATGTCCAATTTGTTTTTAATATTCTTAAAGAGTAATGTCATGTGTTCTAAAATAGTAAATTAATATTTAAAAAGCATCTGTATTGTAAATCTAATAAGTTAATTTATAATAAGATTCTTCCCGCTTCATTTTGTACAGTTTTCAAATAAAGGCGGTAAAAACCGCGCGTGGGCTCGTATCATCTTCCGTTCTCATATTTGAGTCTGCCGCGAGCCGCCCTCAGAGCAACACCGCGCTTTTCGCCCCCTGTATGATACGTGCCCGCGTTGTGCATTTGTTTTATGTGAAACCAGTGTTTTTGTTCGCTCAACCCTCTTTAGGACTTCAACCAGCGCCTACATCATTAACAAAGTTTGCAACGTTCAAATCAACAACTTGACATATAATGAAAACAAGATTTGTAATTCGGATTCAGTCAGAAAAAGCATTCAAGTAGACATCGATGACGAAGACAATACATAACAAAATAATGACTTTGAAAATGTCATAGATGCAGAATTTACTCAGCGTGATGATAATCAACAAGAAGTCGTTAATGGTGAAGCAATGACAGTGACAATGAAGAGTATCATGAAATCTCTGAACACGAAGTTCTTGTCAACGACAATGTAGCTGAAATCGAACAAGAACCAGGGGCCTTACTATGAGCTCTTATAGCAGGACTTATATTGAACGGCCTTACTTTTTCGTACCATGATCTCAACGGTTAGTATGAAAGCAGGCCTTAAGCAGTCTTTTTTACGGCCTGCTTTTGAATTGAATGGTTTCTTATTTGCTGATGGTAAGCCCCCTGAACCGAATCATTACAATCTTAGAGACAGATCAGCAATACAACCGCCACAACGGTATGATGACTTCGTACTGGCAGCTGTTGCTGAAGTAGAAAAGTTACCTGAAGATCCAATGGTTTATAAACAAGCCTTGGACTCCCCTAACAAGGAAGAATGGCTCAAAGCCATGCTGACCGAGATAAACTCACTGAATGAAAATAGAACCTGGGACTTAGTAGAATTACCTCAAGGACGAAGAGCACTATCATGCAAATGGGTTTACAAACTAAAAATGAATCCAGATGGCTCTATCGACAAATTTAAAGCCAGGGTAGTTGTCAAAGGTTATTCTCAACAAGAAGGCGTCGACTACGATAAGACGTTTAGTCCTGTGGCCAGACTCAGTACTATAAGAGCAATCATAGCGATCGCCACTAAAGAAAATTTGAACCTACGTCAATTTGATGTATCAAAAGCCTTCCTTAATGGCACAGTTGAAGAAGAAATTTATGTTAAACAGCCCGAAGGCTTCCAAGATGGAACAAAGCGGGTATGCAAATTAAATCGCAGCCTATATGGACTGAAGCAAGCACCACGATGCTGGAATACGTGCATTGCTGAATTTCTGTTAAAAAGCGATTTTAAACAAAGTGAAGCCGATCCTTGTCTGTACATCAGAGTTAAAGGACAGTCCAAAGTTTTGATCGGTCTTTATGTTGATGACGGACTTGTGGCGTCTAACACAGCCGCAGCAGGAGATGACTTCATCAATGAACTGAAAACTCGTTTCAAGATAACGACTAAACCTGCCTCTTACTTCCTAGGCATGGAAATTAAAACAGAAAAGGGAAGAATAACACTATGCCAACAAGCCTATACTCGGAAGGTCCTTGAGAAGTTTGGTATGGTGAACAGCAAGTCAACACCGACTCCAATAACAAAAGATAGTGTCAACGACACAGAACCTAATGGAAATAGACCAGAATTTCCATATAGACAGGCTGTTGGAGCACTTACCTACTTAGCAGTGGGCACAAGGCCAGATATAGCTTACGCTGTGAGCAAAGCATCCAGATCTCTAGAGGCACCCACAACAACTGATGTCTTGCTAGTGAAACGGATCTTTCGCTACCTGAAAGGAACTACTGACAAAGGCTTAGTATATAGACACACTGCAGAGACCCCAAATAATTTAGTGTGCTATTCTGACGCTGATCTTGCAGGAGATCAAACAACAGGGAGATCCACAACTGGAATGGTGTGTCTACTCTCAGGAGCAGCTATTAGCTGGAAAAGCCAACGACAAACTGTCGTATCTCTTTCGTCAACTGAAGCGGAAATTATCGCAGCCAGCGAGACTGCACAAGAAATTTTGTGGCTGAACAGCCTATTGAAAGACTTGGTCAATTTGGAAAAACCGGTGCTTTACCTAGATAACGAATCAGCTGTGAAACTTTCTCACAACCCTAAATATGAGTACCATAAGCGGACCAAACATATTAAGTTGAAGCACTTGTTTGTACGTGAATGTGTTACTAACAAAGAATTTGAAGTCAAACAAGAACCTTCTGCGAGACAGCTGGCTGGCATGTGTACCAAGCCACTATATGGCCCAAAACTAGAAGAACCAAGTGGAAAGATTGGCTTAAAGAGAATTTAAAAATTCTTCAAAGTTCAGAGGGTGTAAAGAGACTATATTATATACCATAGCTCTTTAGTTTTCTATGGCAGTAACCATGGTAAATTACTTGTTGATAGATTTTCTACTTTTGACAAATGTTGACCTTTTCGCATATTAAACTACTTCTTAAATACTTGTTTATAATTAGTAAAAAGTTAATAATCACATTTTGATCGTCTAGGAGCGATTCTTGACAAGCACCACAGAATAGATAGATTACCGTGGCCACGCCCCCAAATGGTAAATGCAATGTAAATGATTGACAAGAAATGCTTGATCGTCTAGGGGCTCCATTAGAGTAAGACGAGCTTCTGTACCAGTGTGTTAGTGTCGTCATTAGTGTTGTTTTTGTATGTGAGTACAGACAGAGTTTCTCTGTCTACGGAATAGATTAATATTCGCTAAGGCTGCTCCCTTCGGGGGCCCTACCGCCTAACTCAAAGCTTTAGCCAGAGCGATAGCTATGCTCTGTCCGTCCTTGTCATATCATAACACGATGACAAGGACGGACTGTGCACTGACGTCATAAACCAAAGCCAGAGTCAAAGCGATTGAGTTAGGCGGTACGGGTGCCGGACGAAGCCGTCGTTGCTCGAAGCAGTCGTCCCATTATAGGGATGACAAAGGAATCTATGCCCATACAGCCAAAACATCTATTTGGTTTAGCCTTGGCACTTTCGATCATGATCGAAGTTTAGCACCAAGTATATTGAGCCGAGCTAGCAACAAAACACATCCAAGATCCGAAAGATACTACATTTTTATCACCCGTTTGTACTAAACATAATAACAAAGAGTAAAATAATGCTTATTGAGTACAAGTCGACCAAGATTAGGCGAAATGAAACCCGCGACCTTATGTATCCGGTGGTGTAGGCTACCATATTTTTGGGCGTATTGGCCTTTTATTCTTTGCGATTATTGGACAGGGACTCGAATCCAGCATCATACATAAGCGCTTATTACACCATCCTGAATGTCGGACCCGGAATTTAGTGTCCGATTTAGGACGAGAAATTCAGTCGCCAATTAGACCGTCCTGAATGTCGTATCCGATATCACAGCTTTACGATCATACAGTAGTTAAACGAATGTTCTTGTAGCTGTAAAAATACAAAGCTAGGTAAATAGGAGGTATATGTAGGTAGCTAGGTAGGTACGTGTCATTTTCAACGCTAATCTGAACTAGTTTTTAACCGACTTCATCAAAAGGAGGAGGTTCTCAATTCGATTGTATACTTTTTTTTTATCGTTATTCGCGCGTATCTTCGACATTTATGGACCGATTTTGATGATTATTTTGTTGTTCGATTGAGTTTTCTTGCGAGATGGTTCCAATTATTATTATTATATATTTTTTTTCAAATCGGGTCAGTAGTTTTCAAGTAATCCCGAAAATACTATGACTTTACATCAACTACCTTGACGACTTTGTTATTTATGAACCGAATTAGATGATTGTTTTTGTTGGAAGAGGGATACCTTTGTGTAGTATTTTTAACAGACTTCAAAAAAAGGAGGTATTCAGTTTGTATATGTATGTACGTTTCTTCGCGATTATCTCACGTTTGGCTGAGCCGATTTTACTACCTAAATAATATACCTACACTACCTAATACGGAAGGTACTTATACTAAAAATAAAAAAAATAAAAAATGTTTAAAAAACAAAAAAAAACGACTGCCTCTAAAAAGCAAGAAATAATAATATAAATCATTAGATACGCATTATCATATCATTGTTATAATAAAACACGTCTATTGAAGTCGGGTGGGGCTTTTAGAATAAAAAAGAAAGTTGTAGGTACTCCAGCCCCACCCGACTTTAATAGACGTGTTTTATTATAAAAATGATAATGCGTAGCTAATGATTTATATATTATTTCTTGCTTTTCAGAGGCAGGTTTTTTTGTTTTTTATATTGATGTAGGTCAAAAAAAAGCAAATCACAGAGTGACAACCCTTATATACTTTTAGTCGTTGCGCCAACTGTCTATCTAGACGAACGGCGCGGCGGATATTTTTTCGCCAACATAAAAGGCGTTGACTGACTGTACTATTTATGCTGTGGTACTACTGTGTCGGAGCCGAGCGTCCTGAATGCGATTACACTGTCCTAAGTGCTTCCGATTTAGCATCCGTTATGTCGGAGACAATTTCTATCCTAACTAGGATCCTAAATCGGATCCTAGCTTCCTGAATGCAATTACACTGCTCTGAATTTAGGAGTGACGTCATATCGGGTCCGACATTCAGGATGATCTAATTAGCTCTATAGGTAAAATCCGCGCACAATGAGAATGAGATGGAACCTTGTCAAACTGAGCCGCGCACGGTATGCTGGACAGCCACAGGGATATCAAAAAACACTTGCTGCAGCAACTTTAAGTAAGATAACAAGTAAACAATTTTGTTAACTGATTAGTCGATTTTCGATTTACTGTGACAATGACAAGGTTAAATTTAATTCTCATCGTGCGTGGATTATACTTGAGAGTATCCCATCCCCAGAAGTCGGCACGTGCCACGGAGGCATCGGCACGTGGCACGTCGGCAGGCTGGCCACTCTTAATAGACTGAGCGGTCACGGGATTTTTGGTAACGATCAAGGAAAAGGTTAGATTCATTTTCATGGGTTGTAGAGTGGTCCCCTAATGTGAATGATGTCGGTCTGGCTGCTCTCAGTGGTTGCAACTTCAAGTTATAGCGCTTACAAGAGGCATCATTGTTTCAAAAAAAAAACGATCAGAGAAATGGTCAGTTTTAGTACCAATTCAAAGTATGGCGTCTCCGTAGCTGAAATGATGTGGTCTGCCGGCTCTCAGTGGTTGCATTTCAGAGCTATGACGCGCGCAAGTTGCAACAAAATATTTTTTTCGTCAAATTGTATTTTTAAAAAATACTAATCGAAAGAGCTCTTTATTCTAATGAAAAAATGTCATAAGTCATTTTTGTCTAAAATTAATAGTTTGGTCGGAAAAAAAGATTATATGTTTTTTTTTATGGAGTGAGATATTCAATGTGCTCTTACGGCCAATTCCTATTTTTTTCTGCCTCAAAACTACTTCTGCGTCAATATTTCAAACGTTTAAAATAATCATACACTATCAACGCGTGCCCAAAATTGTACATTCACACAGCTAGGATTACGAAACAGTATAAAATCGATTTTTTTTAGTAAAAACTGATTGTTTTGTCATTATTTATTACTTTCTCATCAATTTTAACACAATAAAAGCCAACAACCAACAACCGAAAGCTTCGGTCACTAATGTCACTATTATTACTATGGATAACTTTTTACCACAATAAATAAAATAAAACCGAAATAACAAAATGCAGCGAGATGTTAAGTAAGGCCTATTTGATTGAATCAGGCGTCACTTGGCGGAAGTCCCAAACCATTTTGAAAAAAGAAATATATGTAGCTTACTTCCGCAAACAAAATATGCAAGATGCACCGCCCGCCCGCCCGCAAAAATATGCACATACACACTACAAAATATAAGTGCACAATACCCAATACAACACAATACCCCACTGCGTCACTCCCCACTCCAGTCACTCGATGTGCAGTGGGGAGGAAGTGATAATAAATACAGTGTCGGGGGGCGTAGTTGCTCATTCGGTGTTGGTTTACGCACGATCTAACTCCTGAGGATGCTCCGGGTTGGGGCGAAACACGTGTAGAGTAGCCTAATTGGTGAAGGTGCAAGGTGTGTTGCTGTCTTGCTAAATGCAGGTATTGTACACTTATATTTTGTGGTGTGTATGTGCATATTTTTGCGGGCGGGCGGGCGGTGCATCTTGCATATTTTGTTTGCGGAAGTAAGCTATATATATTTCGTTTTTCAAAAAAGTAAGGCCTAGGCGGGTTATTACAAACTAAAATAGCATTATTATTTTACAATAAAGAAAAAAGTTAACATCAGATCAATGATTAATATTATATTCAAATAAATGAAGCTTTTAAAATTATAACGATAGAAACTAAATATTATTATTATTTTTAGAAACCTTTATTTTGGGCTTTACTAAAAAAAATAAGGCTCGTTTATTTTTCACAAAAGTAAAGATTTTGAAGATATATTAATATTAAAATTGTATTTATGAACATCGATAGAAACAAGCAGAAACTAAAATTATTAATATTTTATTATGCGACGGATAATAAGAAGCACCAGTTAATTATTTTTTATACAAACGAGGTAACTTTGAAACATTGGTTCTCCGCAAGGGATTGATCAAGCTGTGATTTGAAGACGGCTATCAAGAGAGTAAATGGAGGAGATCCAGATCGCAATATACACACAACTGATCTATCAGGATTGTAAGAGTTGTTTCGATAAGTTTAAAAAATCGCGTAAATAGCATTAAAAAGTATGGAAATCCTGGAACTGAGAACTTTGGTACATACAGCTCTTAGAAAGCCGATCAGATCACTTGGATGTATCATCATATCAGGCGCACGATACCCACTGCTGGGTATAAGCCACCCCCAAGGATCTCCACGACGAACGGTCCTGCACTGCTCGCATCCAGCAGCTTCCCGCGACCTTCACCAGATCGTCGTCCGGTCCGGGGTCGCCATTCCAGAACCTTTCCGCCCCAACGGCCATCGGTTCTTCTCGCTGTATGTCCAGCCTACTGCCACTTCAACTGAGCAATCCTTCGAGCGATGTCGATCACTTTAGTTCTCCTGCGGATCTCCTCATTTCTGATTCGATCACGCAGACAAACGCCGAGTATGACTCTCTCCATTGCAAGCTGGGTGACCTTGAGCCTCCTTATGAGACCAATAGTTAGCGGCCACGTTTCACTGCCGTAGGTGATCACTGGCAACACACACTGGTCATAGACTTTCGTCTTGAGACACTGAGGTTAATCGGACGGGAAGATGTTTTCGAATGCCAAATACGGGTGGCACCCGTATTGAATTCGACGAGAGATCTCTTTCTCGAAGTTGGACTTGCCTAACTGGACTGCCTGTCCTAGGTACCTATACGTAATGGACAACAACTCCTAGTGTTCCCAACATGAACTGGAGCGGGCACAACATGGGCATTCGACATGATTTTCGTCTTCTCCATGTTCATCCTGAGACCCACTCTTTGGGAAGCACTAACGGAGATCTTCGGGCATTGTGTTCAGGTCTTCCAAGGTTTCAGCCATAAGAACTATATCGATTTATATCATCGGCAAAACGAAGGTGTGTTAGGTACTGGCCATTAATCTTGATTCTGAGTCCTTTCCAGTCTAAGAGTTTAAAGATGTCCTCCAACGCAGCTGTGAACAGTTTCGGGGAAATAGCATCTCCCTGTCTCACACCTCGCTGCAGTTGGATACGATTTGTGCTCTGGTTCTGTATCTCGGATGACTCGGATCGGTATCTGATTGAAGTCGGATCGACATGTTGGCATTTTCGTATAAGTACCACATCACCTCGATATACCTGTAGTCCACTTAGCAACTTTGGTGAGACTGCACCGCCCAGGTTTCAATCAAATCAAAGGCTTTCTCATAGTTCACGAACGCCAAGCATAGTGGCAGATTATAGATGTGGTTTATGGTGCTAAAGCCTTTTCGGAACCCGGCCGAACAAGCCGGGTTGGAAGTCGCCAAACTTGCGAGCGAAACGATCAACGCATCAAAGTTTCCTTGTTTGTATGAAAATTGAATTGTATTTCTAATTATCCATTTTTAAACATTATACATTGGGTCTTATTGCATGTCGCTAGTTTACAAGCTATGTGTAAAATAAAAAGCCCTGTAAAATTTAGTAATCTTTATTTAATATTAATTGTGTTAGATCTATAGTCTATTCTTTAATATTAGTTAAGTCATGTTACGTGTGGTAATAAGAAGTTAATTTTCTTTAAATAAGGTGACACAATTATTTTATTAAGTAAATCACCATTAAAAATTTTAGGTCTTCTTCCCTTGATCCATTTTTATGTAAGAGTATTATGTGTGTGTGACTCTTTCCATTGTCTAGGTATAATAACCGTGCGTAGTATTTCGTTGAAGACTTTAGCCAGTATTGGCCCCATCTCTTCCGCAATACCTCTTAAGAGTTCGTTAGGAATTTGGTCAGGTCAAAACAATTTAATGAAACAATTACAACTCAGATATTTATGGTTTTTGTTGGGAACAATTTGGCTTTATATTTTAGTTGCGCTGTAATTATGGTAAAAACATTTGTATTATAAACTTTAACTGAACGTTTTGTTGGCTTTTCTAGTGTTAAAATTGATGAGAATGTAATAATGAATGACAAAAAATCGATTTTATACTGTTTCGAAATCCAAGCTGTGTGAATGTACAATTTTGGGCGCGCGTTGATAGTGTATGATTATTTTAAACGTTTAAAATATTGACGCAGAAGTAGTTTTAAGGCAGAAAAAAATAGGAATTGGCCGTAAGAGCACATTGAATATCTCACTCCATACAAAAAAAAACATATAATTTTTTTTTCCGACCAAACTATTCATTTTAGACAAAAATGACTTTAAACATTTTTCATTAGAATAAAGAGCTCTATCGATTAGTATTTTTTAAAAATACAATTTGACGAAAAAAATATTTTGTTGCAACTTGCGCGCGTCATAGCTCTGAAATGCAACCACTGAGAGCCGGCAGACCACATCATTTCAGCTACGGAGACGCCACACTTTGAATAGAATGAATTAAATTACTTTACAACATAATTTAAAAAAATGGATATTAAAAAAAAAAAAAAAAAAAAAAATTTAAACTGTTTATTTTTTAAAGTTTTTTTCAATACAATAATTACAATTGCAGGCAAATCTTAAAATTAAAGATTGTGAGGCCCTAGTTACCCTCTTATTTGTTAGTTATGTTGGAGTTTGAATGTGGATCCGACCCTTTGTATAGGAATTGATCTTTTAAAAAATACTTTTTTAATGTATTTTTAATTTGCATGGTATTGTAATGGTAATGGTAGTTACGAACAGTCATAAATAATTATAGCGGTATTGTTGTTAAACAGCCTTTTCAAAATATGCCCTAACCGCTCGGTTGCCCCGGGCGCCCGTCGTAATAACTCGAGCTTTGCCCGTCAATTTTCCGCCCTTGCCGGCCCCTCGCCACCGGGCGGCTCGGTTCCCGTTAAAGCGTTCATTGCGACTTAACTCGATATCTATCAAGTGTTGTTTTTTTATGATAAGTAGGAATACAGCTATAGAATGTAGTTAGTGGGGCCGGAAATCGATAAAACTGTGCGCATTGTGATGAAAGATGATGAATTTTTACCATGCTTAGGGGACACCACTGTTATTATATTATATTATTTTTAGATGTGGAGGCTATCTGTATTTGACCCCTACTTTAGAGGTCAAATTCGATATAGAGGACGTTTTATTCCGTATTATTCCGTTTTATGTCATTTTACGAAGCTAAATAGGAAGGGTATAAAAACTGACATATGAAAACACATCTACACATCATCCCCTTTCCAATGACACCTCAATCGTCAAAATCGGTTCAGTAGTTTAGGCAGCAGAAGTGATTTTTTACATTTGAGAGATATTCAAATGAGTACTGAATTATTGGAAATATCGGCATAAAAAAATATAATTAGAAAGCCACATTAATACAGATTTAAAAAATATAAGTTTAATTGGAACAGTTTGATAAAAAACTTACTTACTTTGTACTTGAAAGTTATATTTTTTAAATCTGCATTAAATAGAATTTATCAACATATTTTTTTTGCACTAAAATTATCAGTTTATTATTTACGGTAATTTAAAATAAAATAAAAAATTGAAGTTTTTAAAAGTTGAATTTCCATATAATTTAATATATTTTCGTAACTGTACTACTCAGCCTATGTTTTGTATTATAACATTAAAGAACACTTAATTCCCTTTAGTCTGACACCGGATTCATAGAATCATAATTATCAGGTTTTTTTTCAAAATACGTCCGTCGCCATTTTGATGACGTCATATCTCCGGAACAAAACACTTCACAGGTGGTCTCCCGACGGTTTTTGAGAGAAAATAAAATGTTAAACAACATATAAAAATTTTGTGCTGGTATCACAGAGATAATTGTAACGGCCTTTAATAGAACGCATTTTTAAGATTTTTTTATGTAATTGCCGTGCTGTGTATAATATTTTTAAACGTATTTTTTATGACACTGTTCCAAATAAACTTTATTTTTTAAATCTGTATTAATGTGGCTTTCTAATCATATTATTTTAAAGCCCATATCTGTACTCGTTTCAAATTTATCGTCACTGAAAAATTTTTTTTTGTTAATAACATTTTCGATTTTTGGGGTTCCGAATTACGGTTATTTATTTTCTAGTATGTAAAGGTTTGTTTTTTATTTCAGAATTCTATTGGCCGTCTTTTATTTATCCGAAAATGATGCCACACTTGCCTTAGTAGCTGTAAATTTGCAGTTATTACGACAAACATCATGTGCGGCGAAATGATAGGTCCGTGATGAACAGTTTGACCTCTATAATCTGTTAGGGGTCAAATCCAGCTTGCATCTACATCTTAAAACGATCACTGTAGTGTAACTTACGAATGGTAAAAGAATTACGCTTTCATCACAATGTGCACAATTTTAATGAAAATATGCGATTTCCGGCTTCACTAACGGCCGAATACTCAAACGCTGCTTAAATAGTTGAGAGCTCCTCACACAGTTGAGACCGCCTTAACTCATACTCAATTCAAAATTTGAGAGCTGTTCAATTTCTAAGACGGCCTTAAGTTAAGGACCGCTTATAAAAACTATCGAAAATGGAATACTCAAACGTTCATTAAGATCTGACAGGTATTTGAGGCCGCCTTAAGTTGATTAAGGTCGCTCTTAATTTAAGGAAGCTCGGACGTACCTCAAGTATCACACGTCAAGGTGATTGTTTTGCGTTGTGAGGTTATTATTTTGAAAAAATATTTTAAAAATGTCCTTTTCTTCGTTATCATTTCTTTTTAATCTCCATAGTCACGTTTTCCTGTTTGATTATTTTATAGTAAAATAAATAAATTGAGCGGTTTAAATGTGTTATTTATTATGACAGTCAGTATTTATTGACAGTTGACATAATTGTTGTTTCGACATTGAGCTTCTGTGGCATAGAGAGAGATTGTTCCGTTGCACGCTATTATTTTTGAGGTAACTTTGATTACGTAGAGCCAGGTGTGATATCGATGGATTGCATGCAAAGAAACGGTTTGCAAATCTCAGTAATGTTACCAGATTGCAAATGGTTAATGCGTCCTTAGCTAAGCAGACATTACCAACAGATAAAAAGCGTTTGAGTATTTCACTTAAATCTAATGGCTTCTTAAACTTAAGGTGGCCTCAGCTAAGATTTTAGTTAAGCAGCGTTTGAGTATTCGGCCGTAAGTCTTTTGTTTTTCAAAATGCGATTCCGGTGAAGTATTACGATGATAAATATTGAGATAGCGCGTTTCAGAGCGCACTTTTATTAAAAAATTCGTACCAAAAAATTAAAGCAATGGTTTTTTATTTTAAAATACGTCAATAAGATAATAATCATTATGTTAAAAAATAAAAACATACACTAATTGTCTATACAAAATACTAAAATCACTCAAAACACAGAAAACACGATACACTTTTCGACAGACCACCACGTTCAATACGAACTGTCATTTTATTTCTCTCAGAGACCTAATGCTGTTTATGGATTGTACAGCTAGCAAATTTCACAGAATAACGAGACAAACGTTCAGAAATGTCCCTAAGAGTAAAAGTTGACACAGGCATTTCATGTAGGTACACAAACTCGTGCCAACTACTGGTTGACATGGGCAAACTAATCGCATTACAGAGTAAAAAAGTCGTTAGACCTGTTTTAGCAAACATGCCAGACGCTCTACACCTCCATGACAGATCAAGCAGCATTTAAATAGTATAAGAGACTAATAAGAGACTTAAAAAATAGTTAGAAAGTAAATACCCATCCTTTGGGTATTTACCTGGGTAAATACCTTGATTTTGGGTACTTTGGGTATTTACCCGGTATTTACCGGGTAGAATCCCATCTCTAAGTGCGAGTGCGCGAACTATAGAACTTGGCGCGAACCTTTGCGAATGTGGAACCGTGGGGCAGTTTTGCCGTCATTCGCAAGCGATCCACGCCGCGACTTCATGCCGTGATTCGCGCGTGTCTGGAGAGGCCATTACAGGAAATAGACAAGCATTAGATTTTAAAAAGTATAATATAAATATACAAATTCAATAAGATAATTCATCAAAAAATACTAACTTTTAAGTTATAAAAAAACTAAACTTATAACTACGATCACACTATGATATGCAAGTCGGTATCTTACCTAGATACTATTTTAAAAGTAAGTATACTATTTATACATACTAAATCATAAGAAAAACTCAATTTTTTAATAGAAAGATACGAGTTATTACAATTAAAACCGGGTCTCCTGCGCCGTGTGTTTGTGTTTGCAAACATAAAAACATTGTTTTGCTATATAGCATGGGGCGTGGCCTGTGTTTTGTTTATGCTACGGCTCCACCTGCCTCTTAACGCATAGCTTAAAGCGTTAATCTAGGCGTTACGCAGATGTGGCCAAGACTTAACGGTGTTAATATACAAACGACAGTACCTACTAAATTTACTTAACGCCTTAGCTAAAGCGTAGTTGAACATTACCATTAACCAGAGATGTGAATTATTTGAAATACAAGTATTTAAAATAAAAAAATACAAAATACCTATTTGTATTTTGTATTTGAAATACTTTTTTTCAAAATGTATTTTGTATTTTATTTGATATACTTTTTAAAACGTAATTAGTATTTGTAAAATACAAATTACTTTCTATGTAAATGTCAAGTCAATGTCAAACAAAACAAACCAATCATGGAGCTAGGTAATTTGTCATGTCAATGTCACTGCCAAACAAAAAACCAATCATGAAGCTCGGTAATTTGACATTTATTTATGTCAATGGATGCATTCCAGCAGACTAATCGCTAAGGAAACGATCACCAAAGCAGACATTTTAACCATGGAAAGTAATTTGTTTTAATGTTTAGTTTTATTACTTTCCATGCTTAAAATGTACTCTATGGCGATCAATAATAGCTATTAGTCACCTAGAATGCACCCAATATCACTGTTAAACAAAAAAACTATCTACCTACTTTCTATCTATATAGGCATTGTATGCAGCTAGATACAATACATTGCATATTATATTGCAAGTATTGCGACTAATTGCTAAAAAGAGAACTACACTAGGCAGGCGTGAGCTACGTTAGCCACGTAAGCCTATCTGGGCGCAAATATAACAATAATAAAAAAAAAATACGAAAAAAAGGTATTTTATTTGAAAAAAGTATTTTGAAAATACGTATTTTGTATTTTGTACTTAAATACTTTTTTTTAAAAGTATTTTGTATTTGTATTTGAAATACAAAAAAATTACAAGTATTTGTATTTTGTATTTAAATACTTAAAGTATTTAGCACATCTCTGCCATTAACGTTAACGCTAACGCAGGTGAGCAGGTAGCATTAGCATAAACACAAAACATGTTTGCCGGGACGAATGGATAACATTGTGTTAGCGCTTAGCGCTCACTAGATGCAGACGCCTCGCCTGCGTTCGGACAAAGCCGTGATTGGAAGCAAATTTTCTAACAAAACATGTTATCAAAACAAAACCTAGCCGCAGCGGACGTGTGGTTATGCTAACATGTTTTGGTTTTGATAATAATGTTTTGCTAACATGTTTTGTTCGAAAATTAAGCGCAGGAGACCCGACTTTATACCTAATCTCGAATCGTGAACTGGCGAAAATTCCTGTATTTCTCATTTATTTTAAAACGGGCTAAGTCATGAGATTTTTGTATTTCAATTGATCTTGAAACATTCTTAGAAACACCTTGTATTTTTTATCGTGGTATGATTTAATATGAACATTTGGACGAATTACTTCAGCTGTGCCGCCCATTTTCTCAATAGCGTCTGACATGTTGTTGAAGTGTTGAGATGCGCAGGCGCCCAAAATAGCGGAACCCACTAAAACAGAATCCTTTTCATGTGGTTTCAAAATCGGCAAACCAACGGAGTCGGCTTGAATCTGGACGAAAAGTGGGTCTTTAGTGATTCCACCGCAAATGAGTAAAGATTTAAATGCATCATACCCCGCCAATAGAAGCGCATCCATAATATGCCTCGTTCCGTACTGGAAAAAAATAATTTTAAAATCACAAGTAGGTACTAATTAATAAATAACAATAACCTAGATATTTATTTTTTAGTCTGGCAATGGCAATCAATGTCCTCACGGAACGGAAGGCGGAAAAAGGCGGTTTTTGTTTAAACACTACTCTACATAAAAAAATAATTATAAAAAGGCATGAAAGGTTCCGTAATATGGAGAAACCCATCCAATCCAAGTACACCCGGCTGAGTTTATTTTTCAATGGATAAGGTGGTGATCCTATGGATCGTTCCTCAATTTATGGATATGCTTAAAATATAAAAATTGTTTACCGGCTTAATGCCGGTAAACAATATTTTACCTACCGATAGACCCTGCAAAGTGGCAAGATATAGTAACGCCAAGTTCTCTTGACTGCTGTTAATTGAAAGCCCCACAATCATGCCCCTCATCGAAGGGTCTGCCAGCGGAGATCGGTTACCGTGGAAGTCTGGCCACACGTGAAAGTCCTTGGTCAGCAAGTTTACATCACTTAATTCTTGCGTCCGCGCCATTTTTGATAGTAAATCACGAAGGTGATTACGAACTCTAAAAAATAATAGTCATTGTTATGGTGGCCATACACACAATGGTATACCTGACAGTTTTAATGGAACACCAGTCGGATATACCGGAGAGTGATTGTTCGGGATACCTGACAGCTTTATCACATATACCTATGCTGTATGCACAATGATTTACCAAGATGGTGATGGTGATCTTCACAGGTAAATAAACCTGTCAGATATACCATTTCGTTGCATGTATGCCCACCATAAGAATGATGGATAAAGATATAGCTGTAAAAACGTTTTCAAACTTAATAGGTACTTACTCTCCTGTACTATAATTTTTCAAAAGTTCAATGCCAGCAGGGTGACTGGTTATAATGTAATCCAACAACATGCCTGAAGCACTTTGACCAGCTTCATTTAACCACAGATTTGGAATCATGGCACTAAAATAAGGACCCCAAACTCCTTGAACAGGTATAGCTTTTTTATTAACAGCCATATGACAAGTTGATGTGCCACATATTAAACTTAATCGACTTGACATACGTTTATCAATATCTTCACCATTGGTGCCAATCATGCCGAGGCCACCAGCATGAGCATCAATTATAGATGTAGCGACTGGAGTCCCGGGGGCTAATCTCAGCATTTTCGCAATTTCATCTGTAAGTCCACCGCATCGCTCCCCAGGCATTAAAACTTTATTGCCAATTTTCTTAAAGTCATTGTCAGCAAGATCTTCTAAACCAATTTCTTGAAGGAAACTAATATTCCACCCTTGTTTTCCATCTGTAGAATATTCATAATTCCATTTGCAAACCAATGAACATAGAGATCTATTAAATGATCCAGTAGCTTTCCAGGTCAAAAAGTCAGGTAAATCAAAGAAAAACCCATAATCAGGCCATCTTTGAGGCATATGTTTTTTCAGCCAAAGCAATTTTGGCATTTCCATTTCCAGGCTTACTTTGCCACCGACATACTGAAGAATGTCATGGCCTGTTTTATTAATGAAATCTGCTTCACTCTCTGCCCTATGATCCATCCACATAATAATGTTTTGTTCGTTATTTTGTGAGTTGCTAACAGCAATTGGATTGCAATTATTATCTAGAGCAACTAATGAGCAAGTGGCATCAAATCCTATGCCTCTGATTGAAGTAGAATCCACAGTTGCAGCTACATCCTGGAAAATAAAGATACTAATTCTAAAATTTATAGTAGGTATGAGACGCATCAATCAGTCACAGCTGGACAGATCGATAGAGTTGGCTGTACAAGGCCGGAAGAAGTGGAGGTCCTTTCTGAGAGCCCTATGTCCCTAAGAAGGGATAAGAGGACATCATCATCATCGAACGACCAACTCTGTAAAATATACATAAAGCGAACTTACCTTGATAACATCAACACAACATTCCCAGACATTATTGGACGACTGTTCATAGTAATCCACTTTAGGTTTCCATGTTTGTAGCTCTTTTACTGAAGTTTTTACAACATGACCTTTCTCATCAACAAGAGCAGCTCGGACACTGCCAGATCCCACATCAACACCGATAAAATAAATCTTAAATGCCATTATTTATTGTGAAGATTGTATTATGGAAATTAAGTACCTAATATTCAATCTGTAAATCAAAAAGTATTAGGTAAGTAGCAAAATTTTGTGGAGGAATGGCAAACAAGTAGGTAGGTATGGATAACTTATAATATAGTTTTTTTTTGCTTTAATTTAAAATACTTACTGCAGAATCAACTAAAGCGGAAAGGAACCAATAAAAAGATAATAATGCATAACTTTCTACACTTACCTACTATTATTACCTTACACACAACGATACATCAAAACAATTTTGATATATCGTTGATTACACACTAGTTATTACTACAATAATAGTTCCTACTAATTTGACTTAGAGAATGAGATAACCTAATAACAGTGATTATAACACCAACACATAAACTAGGTATATAGCATTACGTACTATGTAATTGTATGAATGAGATAAGTATAAATAAACCATATGAGATAACCTTGCTTTCCCTTGAACTCGATCTTGTGATCTTGATCATCCTACACGCAAACTTTGTTGTTTGTAATCAATGTTTATTCCTAACCAGAGGGCCTAGCCAAAGTAACATTGCCAAATCTTCGTTATCGCTTCGCTTTCGAAACATGTATGGGACGTATTTTATTTCCCCGATTCATTTGATTAGAAGAAAAAAACTGGTCAGGGAGTTTTTTTCTTCTAATCAAATGAATCGGGGTAATAAAATACGTAGTGCACCTACTAAGTAATTAAAAAATTAAATTTAGCGGGTTTTGTTTGTCTTCATCTTTTTTAGCTAGGTTGCGTGCGTTCCAAGCCTACGCTCCGAGTGCAAGGTTGCGTTCAGAACGTTCGAGCGCCGGCGCCGGTTGTTTGGTTGTTTTTTAACTCGCTCTAAGGTTTGGAACCACCAAGAACTTTAAATGTCAATGTCAATACAAAGTTTTCGTTTTCCATTTGAAATACGAATAATTTAAACTTTTCTTTATTCTAAATTAAATAAAAACCGTTTTTTGAGGATCTACCATGATTATTTTAAGAATTAGACTCAAAACATCAAAATACAAAATAATGTTAATAATGACATTGACATTTTTTCTATAGACAAACGTCAGAGCGTTTTACAACCATCCATTTTGATGGTTAAAAAGTTGCAACGCTCTGACGTTTGGAACGACACGGTTGTGTCAACCGAACGTCTCGCTCAAATGTTTGGAACGCCGTTATGCAGATATTAGACGGTTCATCAAAAGTGCTTCATTTTCGATGAATAGTGACCAGTGAACGACTTTTTGTATTTAGACACTAAATGTAAAATGAATGTAGTATTTCTCATTTCTCACAAAATTTCGCGGCAACAGGTTGTGCCTGATAGTTTTGATTATAGAATTAAGAGTTATTTAAAGAGAAAAAAAGATCTTGCATGCACTGCTTGTATGCATGTTGCATGATGCGGGTTGAAAAAAGTCTAAAAACGAAAAATAAAGGCATTTTAAAATAATCACAAATAAGATACTGACGACATGCCGTTCACTGCAGTGAATGGCACTGTTTACTCGCTTCATTTATTGTTCATTTCCGATGCGATGACCGATGAAAGGCCGATGCCCGATGAAAGCGAACGGCCGTCTAGTGACTTTCATTAAAAAGGTTCATCGCGATGAAAGATGAATCTACATAATTAGACACTTCATTTTCGATGCTTCACTGCGATGAAGCATCGAAAATGAACCGTCTAATATCTGCATTAGAGCGTTCGGTTGTGGGTAGGTTGCACTCGGAGTGTAGGTTTGGAACGCGCCTCAATGCAGACTAGACTAATATGGAGGCGCTACGATCAAAATTGCTTTGTCAATCATTTACATTACATTACTTGTCAATCACATTTTGATCGTCTAGGAGCGATGCTTGACAAGCATCACAGAATATGGGCCCCCTAGACGATCAAAACTGCTTGTCAATCATTTACATTGCATTTACGTGCTTGACAGCAATGCTTGATCGTTTAGGAAGCGGCCCGAAACAGCTTGTCAATCATTAACATTGCATGAATGCTTGACAGCAGTGATTGATCGTTTAGGGAGCTGTTTGTCAAGCATTTGTAGATAAAAGTACTTTTTTTGAGGGCAAAGCAAAATCATTCTTAACGTAAGAAGATAGGAGTCCAATATTGATGAATAACAATTTTGTATTGCAATCGTTCTTGAACTTTATTCCTATTACGTTAACCAATATTTTGCTTTGTAGAAATGTGGTCAAAACCAGGGACCGGATACCGATATATTCTGAATATCGATATTTTAACGAAAATATCGATAACGGTATCGATAACTGAGATAAATACCGATATTTGTATCGGTAATATAAAGTACCGGTATTTTGTATCGATAATTTTATCGATACCCAGTACTGATATGCTAGGCTGCGAAGCGACGTTGCATGTTTGCGCGCTGCGGAATTCCTGAATGGAAGTTTTGTACTGGTAACACCTTCAAGCATGTAGCTAAACGATCAAGCAGTGCTTGACAATCATTGCAAATTTTCATCAAGCACGTATCCAGCACGTAGTTGTTTACGTGCTTGATGTCAAACAGCTCCTAGACGATCAAAATGTGATTGACAAGCAGAAAAATTTACGTGCTTGACGGGAATTGCTTGATCGTTTAGGGAGTTCATAAACGATCAATCACTGCTGTCAAGCATTCATGCAATCTTAATGATTGACAAGCTGTTTCGGGCTGCTTCCTAAACGATCAAGCATTGCTGTCAAGCACGTAAATGCAATGTAAATGATTGACAAGCAGTTTTGATCGTCTAGGGGCCCATTACCCCAATAAAGAAGAAGTAATGTATCACATTCATCTGTCAAATGAGACCGGTCGCTAGGTGGTTTCTAATTAGATAATCAGCCCGCCGCCGTTGTTGTTCGTATCTTCTTTCCTTGCACAAACAAGTGGGTGCTCCTTTTTGTTAGCTCTTTGGTTTGGTTGTTCGGTTTGTCTAGCCAAGTGTGTCTAGTCTGTGTGTTAAAAAAAAAACAAACGTCATCAAGTCTATCAAAAATCTTTTGGCAAAGGAAAGGAAGGAAAGAAACGTTTATTTTGTTTTTGTAATGTTTGAATTTCAATTCATTCACACAGTCCAAGCATCAATAATTACAATTCATAATCACAATGGTTCGATTTAAGAACAGGTTTGTTTGAATAGATGTGTGTACAGTCACAAGCAAAGCAAGCAATAAACTTTAGAACTGTGTTACATTCAATCAATATATCTCAGTGTGATAATGTAATACCTAGGTTATTTAATACGTAATGTGACAAAGTTCTATGGTGTGTACTTCTTATTGCTGGTGTCTGTACACCAAACCTTGTTTAAAACAAGCTAGACAAGCACTTTACTTGCATTATATTATACAACGTAGTGATTTACATTCTCTTTGTTATACAATCAAATCAACTGTAATTTCATAACACAACAAAAAATAAAAAAACAATTTTAATTACAAATCACATTGTACGCGTGGCCTTTCATTAAATTTTAATCCCACTTGGCCACATGTGGCTGGACAACAATGAAATACATTTGTGTTTCATTTTCCTGTACCTTATGGGTTCGTGACTTTGAAATGAAAACATAGGTACTGCAGAAATATCATTGATTTATAAAGTCTATGAGAAATACTTAGGAATATTCTTTAGTGATTTGATAAAATTTGGACTGTCATACTAAATTTAAAATAATGAGATATTTTATATGTTACAGGTATATTACAGTTGAAATTGTATCTCCTTCGGTGCCTGAAAACAAGCCACTTAGCCTAAAGCCCAAAATTTTCCATGAAAGTGTTTTGAACAAAGTTCAACAGATGCATGGAGATTTCGGAGTCGCATCTATCCGAAACGGTTTTTTAACTAAATATTGCAATGAAAATACTAGAATAGCAATTATACGAACAAGGCATGGCCCACATCGCTTTGTGACCAGTAGTTTGCCATTTATAACAAAGATTGATAAATTGGTTGTAAGAATAAACACTCTTCATGTGGGGGCAACTTTAAAACATAGTTTCTTATTTATACAAAAACATCAGAGAACATATTTAGACTCTGTATGGTCAAAGTTAAAAACTGATGAGGAAAGGAAGAATTTAGAATTGGCTGTAATGGATTTTACTAAAACTGATGTTTCAATAAATATTGACAATATAGCATAATCTTCATACTTTATTATTTTAATTAACTCCTTGACCAACTACAGCTTATTTATTCAAAGTATTATATTTTACTATTTCGAGATACCATCATGGGTTAATTACTATCTAAATATAGCATACCTACAAGGTTAAGTTATACTATATTCTGATTCTCACACAGCCCTATGGCACTCTAGCTAAAATCGGATGAAACAATTTATTTCTTAAATTGTCTCAAATTACATGTTTATTTAATACAATATTTTATGACAAATAATTACAAATAAAATATTTCCACTGTTCGAGGCAAGGTACCCAAAAGACTGGCGGCATTGCCCCTTTGTATCGCTAGGCTTATGCGCTGAGCAAATTATTGTTTTAAATTTTTATTAATTAAACAATTTATTGTATTGTAAGTTGTAAGTATAATCAAATCAATAGTTGAAGAAAAAAATTGTATTTAGTTGAATTTTTAGATTTAAGCATTCAAAATGCTATTTTTATATTAAGTTACTTAATATAACTGAAAAAATATTAGAAAAAATCGACTCACCCGTAGAAGCTCAGACGGGACTCGAACCCGCACCCTTATGCAGCATTAACCAATTATGCTACCGAGTCGCTAGTGGGAGTGGCGAAATTTCTAATAGGTACTAAGAACATTTATCTGAGTACCTATGTTAATAATCCGAAGTTACAATATTATAAATACAAACAGAAGTCTTTGCCTAAGTAGGTAGGTACCTACTATATATACCTACTATATATATATTTCATAACATATTCCCCTGCTTACGTCACTATTCAGTAAGTTGCGCGACTTTTATAGTAACTACTCGAGCAAAGAATTAATGATTTATTTTCTGTTACACACGAACCACACTTGGACGACGGAGTGGGAATAAGCACACATTCTACGAATACACAAAATACGCGCACGCGTTCTGCGCAATCCCCACCCCACCCTAATTTCAAGATGTTTGCCTCATTCGTACTGTGTACCACTACCATGCTACTAGGTAGTAGATAGGTACCCGCGCGTGCCCGCAGGCCAAAAAACTACTGCGTAATGAAATGAGCGTTTAAACAGCACACTAGCGCCGCCATTGTAAGAAAAATCATAGTGCTTAATTAAAGGTGAAGCATTTTGTTTGCAAAGCGATTGTACAGTCGACGGCACGCTGGGCTACCTCAGGATAATCAATTGAACTTGAATGTGAAAACATTAAGGTTCAAAAGTAATTGGGGATTTTTTAGTCTTGTTCTTATTTTATCTTGATGAGCTGCTGCTGCTGACTGTACATAAGCTTTTAATCTTATTTTTATCAAAAAAGAAACAGTCGTAAAAATCATTTATTTATTGCAGACTTGTATCAATACATGTGTTAAAGGGTGTTTTATACCCAGTCAAGTATAATTAAAACCTACTTAATCTAATAATAATAATTACCTAGTCTAGTACCTATACCTACACGTACAGTCACGTAGTACCTATAGAGTTTAAAACTTTCTGTCACTCTAAAAGCTACCTATTACTTCTTGAATCGAAATCAATGACAACTACGACGACTGTATAAGTACATAATTAGGTTGGTACTTATTTTTGGACGTGTCTGTATCTGTACAATAAGATCTTATTTAAGGCCTACTCAAATCTGAGCGGTATCCTATACCGGTGGCGGTAACGATATCGCGATGCAGGTATGCGGATAACGCGCTGTTCAAATCAAACCATAGCGGAACTTCCGGGAGGGAGTAAAGGTTTCGCCGAACATGCGGTACGTACCGCGTATCCATCCGCCCTAAGACTACTTAGTCTTAACTCTGTTGCTAACAATAATCGATTGAAAGCGCAGTCTGTTACATTGCTGCTTTTAGTAAGATAGTTCTCATATTGGTTCTTAATAAAGCAGCAATGTAACTGCGATTTCTGTAAGAGTTGCTTGCAACAAAGTTACATAATCAGCCCCCGGTATGCGGTTCCGGTTTCTCGACAACTGCGAAAATTCCATAACTAGGTACAAATTACCGCGCGGGCACAGAATATATACTCGCGCGGGGTTATTAAGTACTCGGGTATTAATTACCGCTCTCCGCTACCTACGGGGCGGTAGCCAATTAGGTACCGCTCCGGTTTGAGTAGGCCTTAAATTCTTCATTTTATCTCGTTATCCACTTTCAAATGCGAAAACGCATCTTCTAAAGTTAGTTGGTTAAGTAACAAAAACGATTCATCAAAATCATTCACGTGTAATAGGTCTTTGTGTTTCTTTTTCTGTAATTCCATTTCTTCACAAAAAGTCTCTCGAGTATTACAAAATGAAGTGTTATTTAGCGTGGCTCGGCCATTATTATTTATTGCAATTAGAAATTTTATTTCAGTACATAACTCACTTAATTCATGTATCTCTTCCAAAACATTCACTAATAAATCGACATTCACTTTATTTAGGTTTGAAGATGATGGAATTGAAAAGAACCCTTTGCACATTAGTTGTAAGAAAAGAATTTCACAGTTTTCATAATCAGTGACAAATACACCGTAGTCTTCAGAAAGTTTCCTTATTAATTTAGTGTAACAAATGCTATTCAAGTTTTCACAAACTTTGTAAATTTGCTTCTTGATTGGATGAACGTAATGGATTTGTGGCATTGTAAAATGTTGTTTAAGAATGGGCATATCTACACCACCTATAATCTTGACTATAGAAAATAATTGACATGTAAATAGTGCGTCTACGAGTTCCCATTTCCAGAAACCTCGTTTACATACCGCATCTTTGGCCCAATCCAGTAGAATGTTGGCGGGTTTTCCTCCTATTTCCGACACTCGCTGATACTCGATTACTTTCACCAAAGCTCTTTCAGGGTACTCGTCCAAAAGGAAGACTAAGGATATCACTTCAGCAGGCTCCATGTATTTTTGTATCTGCGACACAGTCTCCAGGCTTATATTTTCTACTTGCATTACCAATTGCATATTTCTTTGCATCTATTTACAAACAAGAGCACTTCATAAAATCTTTACTAAAATGACACGTGTGTTTCTTATTTAATGTCATTTAAATTATCACAAAACTGTAAATAATCTTTACGTAGTAAAGCCATTGGGGGACTCCCCTGCCAACAACCAAACCATGTGGGTTACTCACAGGTGGGGGTAGTTAAGAGCTAATTAGATCATCCTAAATATCGGACCCGATATGAAGTCGCTCCTAAATTCAACAAAAAGTTTCACAAAATGTCTCTCGAGTATTACAAAATGAAGTGTTATTTAGCGTGGCTCGGCCATTATTATTTATTGCAATTAGAAATTTTATTTCAGTACATAACTCACTTAATTCATGTATCTCTTCCAAAACATTCACTAATAAATCGACATTCACTTTATTTAGGTTTGAAGATGATGGAATTGAAAAGAACCCTTTGCACATTAGTTGTAAGAAAAGAATTTCACAGTTTTCATAATCAGTGACAAATACACCGTAGTCTTCAGAAAGTTTCCTTATTAATTTAGTGTAACAAATGCTATTCAAGTTTTCACAAACTTTGTAAATTTGCTTCTTGATTGGATGAACGTAATGGATTTGTGGCATTGTAAAATGTTGTTTAAGAATGGGCATATCTACACCACCTATAATCTTGACTATAGAAAATAATTGACATGTAAATAGTGCGTCTACGAGTTCCCATTTCCAGAAACCTCGTTTACATACCGCATCTTTGGCCCAATCCAGTAGAATGTTGGCGGGTTTTCCTCCTATTTCCGACACTCGCTGATACTCGATTACTTTCACCAAAGCTCTTTCAGGGTACTCGTCCAAAAGGAAGACTAAGGATATCACTTCAGCAGGCTCCATGTATTTTTGTATCTGCGACACAGTCTCCAGGCTTATATTTTCTACTTGCATTACCAATTGCATATTTCTTTGCATCTATTTACAAACAAGAGCACTTCATAAAATCTTTACTAAAATGACACGTGTGTTTCTTATTTAATGTCATTTAAATTATCACAAAACTGTAAATAATCTTTACGTAGTAAAGCCATTGGGGGACTCCCCTGCCAACAACCAAACCATGTGGGTTACTCACAGGTGGGGGTAGTTAAGAGCTAATTAGATCATCCTAAATATCGGACCCGATATGAAGTCGCTCCTAAATTCAGAGCAGTGTAATTGCATTCAGGAAGCTAGGATCCGATTTAGGATCCTAGTTAAGCGCTTATTACACCTTCCTGAATTTCGGATCCGGAATTTAGTGTCCGATTTAGGACGAGAAATTCAGTCGCCAATTAGACCGTCCTGAATGTCGGATCCGATATCACAGCTTTACGATCATACAGTTGTCAAACGAATGTTCTTGTAGCCGTAAAAATACATAGCTAGGTAAATAGGAGGTATATGTAGGTAGCTAGGTAGGTAGTAGGTACGTGTCATTTTCAACGCTAATCTGAACTAGTTTTTAACCGACTTTATCAAAAGGAGGAGGTTCTCAATTCGATTGTATACTTTTTTTTATCGTTATTCGCGCGTATCTTCGACATTTATGGACTGATTATGATGATTCTTTTTTGTTCGATTGAGTTTTCTTGCGAGATGGTCTCATTTTTTTTTTTTTCAAATCGGTTCAGTAGTTTTCAAGTAATCCCGAAAATACTATGACTTTACATCAACTACCTTGACGACTTTGTTATTTATGAACCGAATTAGATGATTGTTTTTATTGGGAAAGGGATACCTTTGTGTAGTCTTTTTAACAGACTTCAAAAAAAGGAGGTATTCAGTTTGTATATGTATGTATGTTTCTCCGCGATTATCTCACGTTTGACTGAGCCGATTTTACTACCTAAATAATATACCTACACTACCTAATACAGAAGGTACTTACACTAAAAATAAAAATAAAAAAAAAATTGTTTAAAAAACAAAAAACCGACTTCAAAAAACCTGCCTCTATATAGCAAGAAATAATATATAAATCATTAGATACGCATTATCATATCATTGTTATAATAAAACACGTCTATTGAAGTCGGGTGGGGCTTTTAGAATAAAAAAAGGAAGTTGTAGGTACTCCAGCCCCACCCGACTTCAATAGACGTGTTTTATTATAACAATGATAATGCGTAGCTAATGATTTATATAGTATTTCTTGCTTTTTAGAGGCAGGTTTTTTGAAGTCGGTTTTTTTGTTTTTTATATTGATATAGGTAAAAAAAAGCAAATCACAGAGTGACAACCCTTATATACTTTTAGTCGTTGCGCCAACTGTCTATCTAGACGAACGGCGCGGCGGATGTTTTTTCGCCAACATAAAAGGCGTTGACTAACTGTACTCTTTATGCTGTGGTACTGCTGTGTCGGAGCCGAGCGTCCTGAATGCGATTACACTGTCCTAAGTGCTTCCGATTTAGCATCCGTTAAGAGCTAATTAGATCATCCTAAATATCGGACCCGATATGACGTCACTCCTGAATTCAGAGCAGTGTAATTGCATTCAGGAAGCTAGGATCCGATTTAGGATCCTAGTTAGGATAGAAATTGTCTCCGACATAACGGATGCTAAATCGGGAGCACTTAGGACGGTGTAATCGCATTCAGGACGCTCGGCTCCGACACAGTAGTACCACAGCATAAATAGTACAGTCAGTCAACGCCTTTTATGTTGGCGAAAAAAAATCCGCCGCGCCGTTCGTCTAGATAGACAGTTGGCGCAACGACTAAAAGTATATAAGGGTTGTCACTCTGTGATTTGCTTTTTTTTTTTACCTACATCAATATAAAAAACAAAAAAACCTGCCTCTGAAAAGCAAGAAATAATATATAAATCATTAGCTACGCATTATCATTTTTATAATAAAACACGTCTATTAAAGTCGGGTGGGGCTGGAGTATCTACAACTTTCTTTTTTGATTCTAAAAGCCCCACCCGACTTCAATAGACGTGTTTTATTATAACAATGATATGATAATGCGTATCTAATGATTTATATATTATTTCTTGCTTTTTAGAGGCAGGTTTTTTGAAGTCGGTTTTTTTGTTTTTTAAACAATTATTTATTTATTTTATTTTTAGTATAAGTACCTTCTGTATTAGGTAGTGTAGGTATATTATTTAGGTAGTAAAATCGGCTCAGCCAAACGTGAGATAATCGCGGAGAAACGTACATACATATACAAACTGAATACCTTCTTTTTTTGAAGTCTGTTAAAAAGACTACACAAAGGTATCCCTCTCCCAACAAAAACAATCATCTAATTCGGTTCTTAAATAACAAAGTCGTCAAGGTAGTTGATGTAAAGTCATAGTATTTTCGGGATTACTTGAAAACTACTGACCCGATTTGAAAAAATAAATAAATGGAACCATCTCGCAAGAAAACTCAATCGAACAACAAAATAATCATCAAAATCGGTCCATAAATGTCGAAGATACGCGCGAATAACGATAAAAAAAAGTATACAATCGAATTGAGAACCTCCTCCTTTTGATGAAGTCGGTTAAAAACTAGTTCAGATTAGCGTTGAAAATGACACGAACCTACCTAGCTACCTACATATACCTCCTATTTACCTAGCTATGTATTTTTACAGCTACAAGAACATTCGTTTAGCAACTGTATTATCGTAAAGCTGTGATATCGGATCCGACATTCAGGACGGTCTAATTGGCGACTGAATTTCTCGTCCTAAATCGGACACTAAATTCCGGGTCCGACATTCAGGATGGTGTAATAAGCGCTTTATGTCGGAGACAATTTCTATCCTAATTAGGATCCTAAATCGGATCCTAGCTTCCTGAATGCAATTACACTGCTCTGAATTTAGGAGCGACTTCATATCGGGTCCGATATTTAGGATGATCTAATTAGCTCTTTAGGATAGAAATTGTCTCCGACATAACGGATGCTAAATCGGAAGCACTTAGGACAGTGTAATCGCATTCAGGACGCTCGGCTCCGACACAGTAGTACCACAGCATAAAGAGTACAGTCAGTCAACGCCTTTTATGTTGGCGAAAAAAAATCCGCGGCGCCGTTCGTCTAGATAGACAGTTGGCACAACGACTAAAAGTATATAAGGGTTGTCACTCTGTGATTTGCTTTTTATTTTGACCTACATCAATATAAAAACAAAAAAAACCGACTTCAAGAAACCTGCCTCTAAAAAGCAAGAAATAATATAAATCATTAGCTACGCATTATCATTGTTATAATATTGCAATAAAACACGTCTATTGAAGTCGGGTGGGGCTTTAAGAATAAAAAAAGGCAGTTGTAGGTACTCCAGCCCCACCCGACTTCAATAGACGTGTTTTATTATAACAATGATATATTATGATAATGCGTATCTAATGATTTATATATTATTTCTTGCTTTTTAGACGCAGGTTTTTTGAAGTCGGTTTTTTTGTTTTTAAACAATTTTTTATTTTTTTATTTTTAGTGTAAGTACCTTCTGTATTAGGTAGTGTAGGTATATTATTTAGGTAGTAAAATCGGCTCAGCCAAACGTGAGATAATTGCGGAGAAACATACATACATATACAAACTGAATACCTCCTTTTTTTGAAGTCGGTTAAAAAGACTACACAAAGGTATCCCTTTCCCAACAAAAACAATCATCTAATTAGGTTCATAAATAACAAAGTCGTCAAGGTAGTTGATGTAAAGTCATAGTATTTTCGGGTTTACTTAAAAACTACTAAACCGATTTGAAAAAAAAAAAAATGGGACCATCTCGCAAGAAAACTTAATCGAACAAAAAAAAGAATCATCAAAATCAGTCCATAAATGTCGAAGATACGCGCGAATAACGATAAAAAAAAAAGTATACAATCGAATTGAGAACCTCCTCCTTTTAATGCAGTCGGTTAAAAACTAGTTCAGATTAGCGTTGAAAATGACACGTACCTACTACCTACCTAGCTACCTACATATACCTCCTATTTACCTAGCTATGTATTTTACGGCTACAAGAACATTCGTTTAACGACTGTATGATCGTAAAGCTGTGATATCGGATCCGACATTCAGGACGGTCTAATTGGCGACTGAATTTCTCGTCCTAAATCGGACACTAAATTCCGGGTCCGACATTCAGGATGGTGTAATAAGCGCTTTACTACTGGCCACACATATTACCACAGAATATATAATTACTGTGCTCTACCCATTAACTTTATGGCTCTACCACACACAGGGTCAGCAAAAATCTTTATGTGAAGACTGTACCAATGACACAGTCAGTGCCAATGTTTCGAAAATAAAATCACGATCTAAAAAGACAAGATGCAGTCGGAGCTCGGAGTCGGAAGAAAGTGATATATGAATGATTTGAATTCTATGCATCCGACTGCATGTTATTATGTTGCCTTTAACATCTTTTCTTGACTTGTCTTTTTAAGCACGCGGGTTTTTTTATCTAGGTATTTCTTTAGTTAGAGTAAGTATCATGATATACCTTTTTGAAATCCTTATAATAAGCTTTTTAATTTGACACCCATATTGCAGGATTCTAAGAAAAAAATTTTTTTGTATCACGGCAACCATTTTCATTGTACGTCAACATTAGTTCTTTAGACGCACGCTAGTGGCGTTTCAAATAGGCACAAAAACTTTGCTGTCAAATCATACAGACAGCCAGTCCAGATAAATAGAAAAAAAATCGAGGGCCTAGCCAAAGTAACATTTGCAAATCTTTGTTATCGCTTCGCTTTCGAAACATGTATGGGATTGACATAAGGTTTCGTTTACTATCGAAATTTTAAACGTCAAATCCATACATGTTTCGAAGCGAAACGATAACGAAAATTTGCAAAAATGTTACTTTGGCTAGGTCAATGATCAAAATGGATGGTTGTAAAACGCTCTGACGTTTGTCTATAGAAAAAATGACAATGTCATGATGTTTTTGTCTAATTTTTAAAATGATAATGGTAGATCCTCAAAAAACGCATTTTATTTGATTTAGAATAAAGGAAAGTTTACATTATTCGTATTCCAACAGGAAAACGAAGACTTTGTAATATTAATGACATTTAAAGTTCTTGGTCGTTCCGGACCTTAGAGTGAGTAAAAAAATAACCAAACAACCGCACTCTAAGCCACTGAACGCAAAGGCGCGTTCCAAACCTACACTCCGAGTGCAACCAAACCACAACCGAACGCTCCAATAGTCCGGTCGTGGGACATTAAATTTCATAAAAAAGTTTTGATAATACTAAAAGTTTTAATTTTTGGGGAGTGTATAGATTATGTGCATTGTGAGCTATTTTTGAAAAGTTAGAAGTTTTATGCCGGTGCTTTAGGTATAGTTTAGGTATTTCGTAATATTTCTTAATATTTCGTTTAACTTCATATATATAGAATTAAAGTTTGAAATGTTGATTGTTTCATAATAAGAAATATGTTATCATCATGTTGTAAAAAAATTAGAAAGTTAATATAATTATGTGTAACTGCGTAAATCACAAAATCACTCTTTTGTGTCCGAATAAAATTTTAAAATTTCTGAAATCTTATTTTAAGACTTTCAGTGGTTAGATATAGCTGTTGAACAAAGTTTAGAAAGTTAAGTGGTGTGCTTCTTTGATAAATTCATTTTTCTTTCGTAATATACGCAATAATGAATTAAAAATCGATCAGATCGCTCTTACATGACCTCTTCAATGCGCTTATATGCCACACAAAAAATTAGAAAAATACATACAGTGGATTTTGTTTAATTACAGATACATTGTTGTCGCTACAGGCCGCCCGCGCCGCGCCGTTACGCCGGCGCGGCGGCCAGCTACTATGCCCGCTCGCGCCATATGAATAAATTAATTAGGTGGCGATACTGGCGATTGATCTGTAACATTTCGGCGTAACGTAACATTACGGCTACTTAAGACGTGTCGACTCCTATCTGACCTATCTCTTATCCCGAAATGATATATTTTTATAATTCCACTAGCGGCCACCCGCGACTTCGTCTGCGTGGACAGTTTTTGCTATCCCTCGCAAACAATACTTTTTTCGGGATAAAACCCTATGTCCTTTTCTATACCCCTGGCAACGTGTATGTAAAATTTCATTGTAATCGATTCAGTAGTCATGACGTGAAGGCGTAAAAATTGTTTACAAAAAAAAACAAAAAACCGACTTCAAAAAACCTACCTCTAAAAAGCAAGAAATAATATTCGTAATAATAAAAATACGTCTATTGAAGTCGGGTGGGGCTGGAATACAAATTCCTTTTTTTTATTCTAAAAGCCCCACCCGACTTCAATAGACGTATTTTTATTATTACGAATATTATTTCTTGCTTTTTAGAGGTAGGTTTTTTGAAGTCGATTTTTTGTTTTTTTTGTAAACAATTTTTTATTTTATTATTTTTAGTGTAGGTACCTTGTAGGTAAGGTATATTATATATGTATTCAATTCAATTCATTTATTTAGTAGTAAAGTAGAAAAATCGGCTCAGCGAAACGTAAGATAATCGCGGAGAAACATACTTAAATACGGGTCAAACTGAGAACCTCCTTTTTTAAGTCGGTTAAAAAACTACACTTAAGATATCCCTCTTCCAACAAAAAAAATATTATCTTATTCAGTTCATAAACAAAGAAGTAATACGACCAATCATCGGGGTAATTCACACAAAATCATACTATTTTCGTGCTTGTTTTCAAAATTACTTGAAAAGTACTGAACCGATTTCATAATTTAAAAAAATGGGACCAACTTGGGAGTGTACCTAATGTAATAACGTTTGAATCATTTCAATCGGTCCAGCCGTCTTCGAGTAATCGGTGGACATACACAAAAAAAAAAAACACATATATACAGACGAACATAGAACCTCCTCCTTTTTTGGAAGTCGGTTAAAAAAACAAACAAACGGACTTTGGCATTTATAATATTAGTAAGGATAGTGCAACTCTAACCTACCTAGCTCTAACTAACGTACCTACCTAATTTATACAACTGCCACATATATTATGTAGATAGGCCCTAAAAGACGACAGTAATTTTATGAAATGAGCACAGTAGGTACATAGATAAATAAAACAAATTAGTAGGTTTAAACAATTTGATTAATACTTTTTCAAGTATATTTTTATTTTTATCAAGTACCAAGTTTTTATCAACTTTTAAGGCACTCCTTTCTTGTCCCCGCTCTATAAAAAATCATATTATTACATACAACTCGGTTTAAACCTTACATTTTCTACATTAATCTAAAATTAGATGCATTTAGCAATGCGAGAACAACAGATTACAATATTTTTTCCTTTGAACATTTTATAGCTAGTATCTCAGGAGAACAAAATCGCTCCCCATACAAAGAATCTGTGTTACCTGGCATAGCCGGTCAAAGCAAATCATGTCAAATCTTCAAAATATTGTATCAGAATACCCAATATTTTATACATATTTAAGTTCTATATTGAATAATCCTTTATTTACAATACATAGTTTTAGTAATTTTGCTTAAACAATATTTAATTAATATTTGCGAAGGTTTGTCCCCAACAATGTCTAAAAAATCAGGGCTCCTGCGTGACCATTAATAATTGGTGATGGTATTAGCATGAAGGTCCTATCTAGCGTCGTTAGTATTGCCCCTTGTCTAACTTTAATTCTTGTTTTGTCATTCAATGTCTTTCTAGCGATAGCTCTCGAGGAGTGTGTTGTGGGTCTATTGTTGTTCTGCTGTGTTACGTCGGAAATCACGATAAGTTCATGGATTATTTTATTATTATTACGTTAAGATATTAACTTTAATATCGGAATTTAAGATCAAGTTGAAATAGTTGTTTGATATGCAATGTTTACTTACTTATTTGTACTTTTATCGATGTTTTCCATCACGTTACTGGTAACATCAGAGAAATATCTGGTAACACCAGAGATTTTATGTACTTATGCTTATATCTTCTAATTAATATTTCCTATGGTTTGTCCCCAACAATGTCGAAAAAATCAGGGCTCCTGCGTGACCGTTAATAATTGGTGATGGTATTACCATAAAGGTCCTATGTAGCGTCGTTAGAATTGCCCCTTGTCTAACTTTAATTCTTGTTTTGTCATTCAATGTCTTTCTAGCGATAGCTCTCGAGGGGTGTGTGTGGGTTTATTGTGGTTCGGCTGTGTTACGTCGGAAATCACGATAAGTTCATGGATTATTTTATTATTATTATGTTATAATACTAACTTTAATATCGGAATTTAAGATCAAGTTGAAATAGTTGTTCGATATGCAATGATTACTTACTTATTTGTACTTTTATCAATGTTTTCCATCGCGTTACCGGTAACACTAGAGAAATATCTGGTAACACCAGAGAATTTATGTACTGTACGTATATATATGTAATATAATCAACCGATTACTTCACTGTAGTGAAGTAAATTAATGGTTGGTTTTACATTTACAATTTACATTTACACTCATTATCATCATTTTATCTTCTGTGTAAAAAACCTCCTCCAAGAATCTCCACAACAATCGGTCCTGCGTTGCCCGTGTAGCAGCACCTACCTATACGCCGCTCATTACCATACCAACACACGATTGCAACAAGATTCATCACCGTGTGACTAGATGGCGCTAATGTCGAATAAACACAAAGATTAGTAAGGAATAGCGTCTCGTAGTATGGAGAATAATAATGGAGAAATCTAAATCTCGCTAACGACGTTTAGTCAGCGACGCAGCATAATATACAACTGCCAACCATCATCGGTTGGACTAATACCACCAAGCCCGGAGGAAGATCTTCCATTTGGCGTTCCTCCTAGTGGTCACCTCTCTCCATACCTACCATACCTACTTCATTCACTACACTGGTGACCCCAACGGAGCACATCAAGCACCTTCAGCAAGCAACGCAGCGCAGCCATCACTCCCCATACCTTATCCCAGCATCCGCAGCAGTCACACTGCAAGCAGAAGCACAGCAAGCCAGGCCTTCAAGGTTCCATCGCAGCATCATTGACGACGCTTTCTTGTACCTTCGGCAACTCTCGACGGCATTATCCAAAACAAAAACGTAACGTAACGTTGTCATTTAGGTTATATTTAGGTACCTAAAAATCATTGGTTTAGCTTCATAATTTTCACTTAAATTGTCCTAGATTGTAATCCTAGACTCCTTAGGCAGAGTATTCAACAACAAAACTAAAGCGAGTATTTTTCTGTAAACGAAACTGAAACGGTAACAATTTAGTTTTGGTTTTATCGTTGAAAATTAGCGCGGTTAGGCCCCTGGTCATGGTCTAATGGTGCCTGCTTGGGAACCGGCTTGTTTGGAAGGTGAAGTCATCGAATCTGCGAGGGAATAGAAATTCCCGATCTCCTTCAGACTTATTATTTAACTCTATCATGTTCATCTCATTCCCACACTTTGGGGAGCACTACTGAGATATTAAAACATTATTTCCCAGTATTTTAAGGTCTTGACTATAAGAATTACATCATTAGCAAAATGAAGGCCTCCTAGGTGCTCGCCATTGATGCTGATGCCGAATTAATTCCAGTCCAGAAACCTAAAAAGATACATTACGGCTCCTTGTCTTGTTGTTATCTCGCTGCAGTTTGATGAGGTTTGAGCTCTGATTTTAAAATAGAATCAAATATCAATATAGTCGAGTTTTCAGCAATTTTAAAAATATACCATGTGCCCAGTCATTAAGTGCACAAATGAAAAGACGTGAAATTAAGCTCAAACTTATCGTTAAAAAAATAATACGATGTTTTTATAAAGGTTACAGGTAGGTTTTGCCGAAAAAATCACTTAAATTGTAAAAAAAAAATACATTTTCATACATGGGACATAGCGACAATATGTTATGTTAAATTGTGTTTTCGCTATGTTCCTGTTATGATTTGTGATCTGGTTAAGTTAATATAATTTCGTGTCTAGTTTTATGGCTTAGATTAATTGATGAATCACTACATATTATAAAACAAAGTCCCTCGCCGCGTCTGTCTGTCTGGTCGCGATAAACTCAAAACTATAAAAACGGATTTTCATGCGGCGTTTTCACTAAATGATGGAATGATTCCTGAGGAAGGTTTAAGTGTATTATAAGTTGAGGTTTTATAGAAATTGGTAGAAATATCACGATGATTGTTGAAGAGGTCGGCAAAAATTAAGCCGACTGGGAGCTTGCATTGAAAACGCTGCTCTAACCTTTAGAGCTATAACAAAATAATTTATGATGAAATTATTCCTATTTTATAGATCTACAAAAAAGTCCGTGATGGTATATATCTATCTTTTCGGAGTTACTAGTTACTATATATTATTCTCTAGTGTTACCCTGGTGTCCCCCTTGTAAACAATACAGTGAACGTAATTATAAAGAAAAGAAAAGTACTGCCTGACATGGAAGTAAGTTTCAAGTGGCTGTTTAATATCAAATTATTTTAAAGTTTAAGAAAGAAGAAGAAAAATCATTTATTGACCGCAAAACAAAAGAAAACAATGTACCTACACAAACTTAGGACTAATTACAGTGCGGCCAACTAGGCCCCAACCTCAGCAATGCTACAGAGGCAAACCTGAGTATGCCACTGCAACGCTGGTATTCTGGAGGAGCCTACTTGGTGACGATAGCGAACAGACAAACAAAAATTATAATTTAATAACAATTCAGAAGACAATAGACAATAATTTTAACGAAGTAATAGATAAATATTAACGAGCATCGATTCTATCATCACCAACACAAATAAAATAAAAATATTATTTAAGAGGAATAAAAATTAAAAAAACTTAATGGCTGTATGGAATTAGGTCTCCTTGCCTCTTCCATGACAGTTTGATATACATAGTAATAAAAAGAATCCATATCTTTTATTACTTTATTATCCTTATCCTTGATCCTTCCCCAAAATTCCGATCCGGTCTTTTTACGTATAATAAAATGGTTTCCCTACCTTTGACTTGTTTGTGGCAAATGCACAAACCGTGCGGTGCCAAAAAAAAAAAAAAAAAATATATATATATATAAAAGAGCTGTTTGGTCAGACAAATCGAAGTACTCTTTGGTTGATTTGATATTTTTCGTTTTGATTTTATTTACGAAGAGATTATTTTATTTGGTTAATATGGCAAAAATACATCATTTCAAACAATTAAAAAAAGAAAAAGAAATCGCAACCTACATTACATACAAAGTGCAACTACAGAATAGTGTGATATGAAATGAAATGAAATGAGTTTATTTGACATTTTACAATATAATACAACCTCGGAACCACAAAACAAACAAACAACAATAACAAAACAACATTCAAGCAAATTGTATGGTGACAAAATAATATATGGGTGACAAATACAATAAATTAAAACAGGTGTCCGCCTCAAGGCGACACACACAACCCCCAAGGCTGGAACGCAACCCGGCTCCTATCGTGAAAAACCCCGAAGTGAGTCTTGTTTTTGCAACGTGGTGAGATATTTCTTAAGGTGGTTCCTGAATGTTTTAACCGCTTTCAGGTCACGTAACGGCGGTGGAATATCGTTCCAGCACTTCGAGGCGGCGAATTTAAAAGAACCGCGGAACGCCATTGTCCCGTGCTTTGGAATTGCGAAAATGTTAGTATTTTTTCTCTTTGGGAACCTGCTCAAGTCACCAAACCATACCAATTTTTCATAAAGATAGCACGGCCTTCCCGTATCTAATATACCAAACAAGAGAGTGGCGAGATGAAGTCTCCTGCGCGCTTCCATTTTCATCATGTTTGCAGAGTCCAGAAAGGGAGTCACATGCGATCGGGGTGGTACATGAAAACAGAAACGCGCACAAGCGTTCTGCACCCGCTGGATAAGCTTACTCGTCTTGGACATCAAACACGGCCCATAAACAATGTCACAGTAATTTAGTTTTGACAAAATCAGTGCCTCGCACAGTGTGACCCTCAGTTCCTCACCCAAATAAGGTCTTATTTTGAACAGTAACTTAAGTCTATAAAAACAATTGCGTGAACACTCAGCGACATGGTTTTCAAAAGTTAGGTGTTCGTCCAAAGATCTTATGTTATAATCATCCCTAGTTTGCATCATACATTTGATAGAATCAGTGATCCAGAGGTGCGGTGGATGTTTGAATTTTTGCACCTTGGTTGGAGCATGCAAATCAAATAATGTAATGAGACAAGCCGTAAAGGATTCTGCAAGCTCATTGATCTTATCAAGCTTATGAAAATCATCCCAATTGATCGCATCAAGATCCCGATTTAATTGGTTCACCATTTTTTAGTGGCCTATATGTCACCCATCGTGGGCATATTTTGTCTTTCTTGACCATAAATTCAGCTAATACCATTCCATGGCCACGTTTAGAGATGTGTTTAACAGTGACATTTAGAGCCCGAGTATCCGTGCATATTACATCAATTAAGCTGTAACTGTGATCGGTAAAATGTGTGGGTTCCTTAACTATTTGTTTTAAGTTGACACAGCTAAGAAACTGCATAAATTGTTTGTATTTACCAGTACTAACATCAAGCAGATTTATGTTGAAGTCACCCAGCAGGATCAACACATCGTAGTTTCTGAAAGAGGCAATGGAATCCGCAATATCGTCCAAAAATACACCCGGGTCCTGCCATTGTGGCCTATAGGCGGTACCGATTATTACCCGCTGATTGTTAGTGCGAAAACTAACAATCAGTTACTAATCAACTCCACTGCGTTACTTTATGTCAAAGTAACGCAGTAGAGTTAAAATAATGTCAATCTTAAGAAACTATTACTTACTACATAGATACATTATTTGAATAGGATACTTTCTTGTTGTATTACTTAAATACTTAATGTACAGATTTTCTTTGAAGTATCATTTTAATTCACAAAAAAAAACTCAACAGTAACAGAGGGGAAATTTTTACTACGATCCTTTGTTATTGTCAAAAATCTCAAAAACTAAACGTCAAACATCGTGGCCACCTTTAAAACCTAAATTTTAGATAAATGATACAAACTATAATCGAATCTATACCTTTGCTGAATGCCGTCGTACCGGGCCAAGATGAAGACGGTTTCCTCGAGGTTCGGAACAAAAAGCGACGTCGTCAGCGAGAGAGCAAGAACCACCATGGCACCGCACCGACAGGGCCCAACTTCCTGCTGCGAGTTGCCATACCGACCACGGCCGTGTACCTCTCCCGCCTGCACCATACCACCACAGTGCAGGACGTGATCGAGTACATAAAGAAGAAATCCAACTTTTGTTTGAGAGTTCAGCCACTGGAGTCACGCCATAATACCAATTTTAAGGCGTTTGTGGTGCGCATCCCGACAGCAAGGCTGGACCTCTTCATGAAGGAGGACTTCTGGCCGCAGGGCGTGGTGTACAGGCGCTTCAGAGGGACGCTGCCTTGTGCCACCGATTCGACACACAAAGTGTCTAAGTACTTGATTTTTTACTAACATATGTTTTAAGTTATTTACTAACAACATTGTTTTATAAATTATATATGTTTCGTTTTTAAGGTATATATCTATGGGCCATCGATGCCTGAATATAAATAAATAAATTAAATTAAAAAAATAAAATATAAATTCTTGTAAATTCGATTAAATTTAATTTTGTTTTTCTGTTTCAAAATGCTCTGAAAGGAGTGCCTCAAAAGTTGATTCGCCCAACTAACTTAGAAATACAATTATGCTCAGCTCATTTAGTAGGTAGGTAGATTTATTTTATTTTATAAGTCCATCAGCCATTTTTTTATGTCCCCACTGCTGGGGCACAGGCCTTCCTTATGGGTGGTAAGGAGGACGGGCCATAACCCACCACGCGGGCCCAATGCGGATTGGTGGGTGTTAACGACTGCAAATACAGCCGGGACCAACGGCTTAACGTGCCTTCCGAAGCACGGAGGAGCTCGAGATAATACATTTTTGGTCACCCATCCAAATACCGACCCTTGCGAACATTGCTTAACTTCCGCAATCGCTGGGCCAGGCGCTAAACCACTGCGCCACCGAGCTCCTCATTTTATAAGTATTCTGTGTTATTTCATTGTATATTCATCGACATACATAACGGATGTTTTCTATGATATCGGCATCGGTAAGAACGACTAGCGAGCTACGCGACAGAAAGAGAGGCGCTTCGTAGGTGCTTATAATAATATCAGGCACGCAGCGCTGTGCAATTTGAAATTGTACTTTATTGCCGTGCGGCTAGAGTAGCTTATAGTTTGTGGCCCCTCGCCTGCCCGCGCGGCGCGTGGCAGTCGGCGGGCCCTGCATGGACCCGCTCGCGCGTCCCGCATAATTCGTATTTAAGCGCAATAATTTATCCGTAATTAAACAAAACCCACATTATGTATGTTTCTAATTTTTTGTGTAGTATATAAGTGCATTGAAAAGGTCATGTTAGAGCGATCTTATCAATTTTTATTCATTATTCCGTATGTTATAAAGGAAAAATGAAAATATCAAAGAAGCACACCACTTAACTTTCTAAACTTTGTTCAACAGCTATATCTAACCACTGAAAGTCTTAAAATAAGATTTCAGAAACTTTAAAATTTTATTCGGACACAAAAGAGTAATTTTGTGATTTACGCAGTTACACATATATTAGCTTTCTAATTTTTTTACAACATGATGATAACATAGTTCTTATTATGAAACAATCAACATTTCAAACTTTAATTCTATATATATGAAGTTAAACGAAATATTACGAAATACCTAAACTATACCTAAAGCACCGGCATAAAACTTCTAACTTTTCAAAAATAGCTCACAATGCACATAATCTATACACTCAGCAAAAACGAAAACTTTTAGTATTATCGAAGGTAATTTTTCTCTAGCTACGCGACTATAACGGCGTTCAAAACATTTGAGCGTGACGTTCGGTTGACACAACCGTGTCGTTCCAAACGTCAGAGCGTTGCAACCAAACAACCATCAAAAATGATGGTTGTAAAACGCTCTGACGTTTGTCTATAGAAAAAATGTCAATGTTATTTGACATTATTTTGTATTTTTGATGTTTTTATGTCTAATTTTTAAAATAATCACGGATTTTATTTGATTTAGTATAAAGAAAAGTTTTAAATTATTCGTATTGCAAATGGAAAATGAAGAATTTGTGTTGACATTGACATTTAAAGTTCTTGGTCGTTCCAAACCTAAGAGCGAGTTAAAAAACAACTAAACAACTGACCGACGCTCAAACGTTCTGAACGCAACCCAACCCTGTAGATTTTCCCGACCATAAACGAAGCATTTTTTGTGGGTTGCCATAACGCTACCTAGCGATCGGTCTCATTTGACAGATGAATGTGATACATTGCTTCTTCTTTTTGGGGTAAAAAAAACATACCAAAGCAAAGTAGCAATGTATGTCGTTTAGTCGTTTTTAGTGTGCGTGTATTGTGTCCCCTTCATAATAGCTGCTGGATCGAGGAAGTATGGTGGTTTTTATTACTAGTTTTCCATGTCTGTACTTTTTTTACCCGACTGCAAGAGGGTTATGTTTTTACTAGAGTTACTAATTTTGCGATAAGGAAGGATAATTTTTTTAAGTCGAGCTTTAGGGCCCATGGTCTAGAATTTTTAGAACATGCCCTCGTAGTCATTCGTAGAAGTAATAGCAAATGTGTCAAAAATGGCCACTTTTAGCGGTTTTGCTATCTACATCTAGCAGTGACTACGAGGGAATGTAACGATACCGTCTAAAAATACTAGACTGTGGGCCCTAAAAATTCCAGGTAAAACATTATTAAAATTGTACGTACCTATTAGAACTATAATATTTAAATAAAGTTCACCGCGGCGCGGCGCCACTTTCGCTCAGGGTGCCAGCCACCTTCTGATACAATTTTTTTTAGTTAGCAGATAGAACATTTGTGCATAAAAGTTTTAAAACATTAGCGTTCATGGTTGTTAAACAATTAAGACGATGTTAGTATTAAAATTCTCCATTTATACAAAACGGCAATTTCAAACCCTTAATAATATATAGTACATTATGAGACAAGTGAGCTTAGGTTGCTCATTGCACACAAGGCTGTGGGTTGCTGCCCGAGCCGCAGGCGAGGGCGTAACTCAGCCGAGTGTGCAATAAGCAAGAGCTCACGAGTTTCATACGACGTTTTGCAACACATTTGCGAGGAAAAAACAAAGTAATTTATCACACAGCAGCAAATACGACAAAAACAAACATGTTTTTTTTCACACGCCCAACACAAGAATATTTTGCGAACAAAGGGGTGAGGAGCATACAGCAAAATATTGTGAATGAATAATTTGATAATAATATATTAATATTTGACATAATTAAGGACTTACACATTTATTTATTCCAACCTGCCTAGCATGACCGATTTATGTCGCGTGATATAGCATTTTATCGACACTCAACTGTTAAACTCCTTTGTCTTTTTGACAGTTAAACGTGATAAAACGCTATATCACGCGATATAAATCGGTCATGCTAGGGGGGCAAAAATGTATATGAATTTTCAGCAGCATAAAACCTCTTTGTTGTCAAAAAAAAATAACTGTAAAAATAATATTACCCGGCTGAATAGGCTTGTTTCCATTAAGAATAAATATAATGGATAGGGGTTTATAATGATTAATTATATTATGGAGAAAATAACAAACAATTTTAATTATTAAAAGCGTTAAAGATTAATAATATTTAAAAAAAAAAAATTTCGTAAAATGAAACCTTTAGTCACGTAGTACTATTATATATTCTGTGGTCACGTGACAGTGAACACCAATCAGAAAGCGTTACGTCACGCCGTGCGAAACTCCAATCTGCGGGTCTACCGGCTAAAAATAATGAAGTTAATGTTAACTGTAAGTATGTGATACATTGCTTCTTTTCTTTGGTAAGTTTTTATTTGTGCCAAAACAAAGTAGCAATGTATCACATACTTACAGTTAACATTAACTTCATTGTTTTTAGCCGGTAGACCCGCTTGTCTTTGACAATTCGAGTATCACTACCGGAGGCGCGTTCCAAACCTACACTCCGAGTGCAACCTAACCACAACCGAACGCAAGTTTTAGCCACTTTTTCCGTATTTCTCCATTGTTTGGAACATATATAAATAACTGGTTTGGCGTTTTTATAGTCGTGCTATCACACTGGGGCTCTATACAGTACTTATAATATGAGAAATTCATTTTTAAACGATAAAAACTAGCTATAACGTACGAAGACACGATCGCTCTTTTGTTTGTTTTGCACGGCGTGACGTCATTTAAGACGCCATGACAGTCTTGTGCGTTTTGGAACCAAATTAAAATTGGTTTTTTAAAACGCGAAATTTATAATGTAAACGCTCGATTAAAAATAAATAAACCTTTTTTTTTTCGATAAAATGCCTAATAAGCTAAAATATTAAGCAGTTATTGAAAATTTGTCAACTAGCCTATTGGAAATGCTCTGTTTACTCGCATAGAACTTGCAGTAAGGTACTAATTTAACTTTGTAGGGTTAATTCTATTACGAACTAGTGTTTTATATATTATTGCACGCGTTTGTTATAGCTCGGTTTATGGCCCTAAAAGCGATGTATTAGGGCTCACTTTAGGAGCAAGTGTGTTGAAATAGTACATTATGAGACAAGTTAGCTTAGGTCACGAGTTTCATACGACGTTTTTCAACACATTTGAGAGGAAAAAACAAAGTAATTTACCACACAGCAACAAATACGACGAAAACAAAATATGATAATAATGGGAAAAGGCGCGCAGGTTTTTTTTTTGTTTTTTTTTCACACGTTCAATGCAAGAATATTTTGCGAACAAAGGGGTGAGGAGAGGAGCATACAGCCTAGTTCAAAATTATAATTTTAAGTGATAAAATGCAAATATTTTAATATTTTATAACAAGATATTGTGAATTATTAATAATAATAAATATTTGTTTGACTTAATTAAGGACTTACACATTTATTTATTCCAAAAATTATATGAATTTTCAGCGGCATAAAACCTCTTTGTTGTTACTAAAAAAAATATCTGTATAACCCGGCTAAATTGGGAATGCTCTGTTTACTCGCATAGAACTTGCAGTAAGGTACTAATTTAACTTTGTAGGGTTAATTCTATTACGAACTAGTGTTTTATATATTATTGCACGCGTTTGTTATAGCTCGGTTTATGGCCCTAAAAGCTATGTATTAAGGCTCACTTCACGAGCAAGTGTGTTGAAAAGATACTTATCAACTGTATGGATTTCGTGATGGGAAGACGAAAATAAAATATATATAAAATAGGGCACGCATACGCATATAAAATACTTAGGTCATTTTTATTCCAATAGGTAATTTAATGTTTAAAATATGTGTACCTACTTAAGATACTTATCTTCGATCAAGAATACCCTAATGTCAATTCAGATTTCAAAGGTCAGTCTCAAAACCGGCATCCCGAAATAACGCCCCACTTTCAAACTAGGAGCGTATTTTGTACAAGGTATATATTCTATGTTCTTTGTTTTTAAAGTTGGATTTGGAAAGCATAGTAAGTATATATTTTTTGTAGTACCTACCCAGATTAAAATAATGTCCAAATTTCAAAATAAAATAGCTTTTATTTTGTCAATTGGTGCCATGCCATATTTGCATGCTCTCGTGCTGGTTTAGTTTGTGAAGTGTACCTATCTAATCTAGGATATTCTTGATCGAAGACTTACATGTAAAAGAAAATAAATTGATTTAAATTATGACATTATAATTATAACAAAGATTTAAATTGTATCTTTGCATCAAAAGGAAATTGAATCCCTCTCTTTACTTTCGAAATTATGTAAAAATAATCTGGAACGGTAAAAAGAGTATCCTAGGTTTTTCACAATGTATGTATTATATACTAATAACCTACATTACATATCTACCTACTAACTACTTTTTAAACAATTTCATATATCCATTTAAATCATATTAAATTAAGATATCATTAATGCACATTTTTATCACATTTTTCCTTTACGGACTCAAATAATATTTTTTTTATAATTTTCAGTCTCGATAATGCTACTAACTCTCAATAGCATAAATAGGTACATAAGTTATATTAAAGCCATACATAATTTTCATTGCATCTTAAAGATATGTATATACAGGCTAATATCAACTTATTTATGTAAAATTTTCCATCCATTTCATAGAACATAGTAGGTAAGTACTTATAAAATAATAATCTGAAAAAGATTGACTTATAACTTATAAATTAAGGTAAGTAGGTAGCATAGGTAGGCAGGGTTGGAAAAAAAATCATGATTTTTTGCAAAAAAATCAAAAATCACAGATTTTTTCAAAAAATAAATAAAAACAGATTTTTTCGATTTTTTGCTTGAGCCTTTAAAATTATAACTTAATATAGTGCGTGAAACCACAACGCGCTTTTGTTTGACTTATTTAACACTTTAATTCGGAAGAAACACAAGTGATAACACAAGATCAATAAAACAGTTCAAAATAAAAATGCCTGGTGTAAGTTAAATATTAGAACAGGTGATTTGGCGGTTTTTTAGAAGAAAAAACAGTATAAAGCAGTAATTCTAACACAAAGTTACATTTAATATACATTTTTATGTGTCTATCAATTACCTATTTAAAATTAAGAATTTTATATTTTTATACAAATAGGAAAGAAAAAAGGCAATTTGATTTAATCAATGATTTTTATTCAAAAAATCACTTGATTTAAATCAATGTGATTTAATCATGCCAACCCTGTAGGTAGGTAACACCAAGAAAGTAGCTTCGTTTATATTACAAGTTGTAATTTAATACAACAACATGCAAGTCGATTTTATCCAACTTTTCAGAAGAGTCAAAAAACGAATCACTGTTAGGCAGCCATTACACGCTCATGCAAGCGTCAGTCAAATTCCATCAGTCATGACATGAATTACGTTTGACTGATTGACTGATGGAAAGAAGAAATCAACTTCATGCAACCAGCAGTCACCCCATTACACGGTCAGTCACGGGCCGTGACTGACCTAAAAAACCTATCGTGTAATGGCTGCCTAATAATAACGATCAATGTTGTAACACCGCTGAAGTAAACACCGCTTATGAAAGGCACCAGCAAATAACAGTAAATTTTAGTAAGTTGATGGGTATTTTCGACATGTTGATTAAAATCAAATTCTTACCTCTTTTTTTATCAAATCTAGGTATATACCTAACTCAATTTCACTAAAAATACACGTAAGTACCTAGTTTATTAAAGCTTTTTTAAGGCAATATATTTTTACTGATATTTTTTTTGTACCAAAATACCAAATACATACAGCCTGATTTGTAACAAATATGGACTTAATTGTTTTTTTTCTATTTAACATATTGCAAGCAATTCATGTTTATTTTTTTTGTTTAGATCTACTGAAAAATTATAGGTCCTTGACATGTGTTATAAAATCACACGATTCTAATGATTTGATGTTACTAAAATATATAATATTACTATTTTTCTGGAATTTGTAGGTACAACTTCTTAACCAGTGTTAACTCAACCTTAGGTAATTGATCACGTTTTATATTGACACAAAGTTTCTTTACTGCATAATTTACTTTAGTAAATAAATCAAGAACATGGTCATTTTTAGAATATTCCTTGATAATTTTACATAACATTTGTATAAATAAAGAGCCCATCGTAAGATGCCTGTACGCTTCATAATTGGGAGCCGTGGCCCAATATATTAATATATCTGATTTCTTTATATAGTACTTATTAGGATGTTTTGGGCTATCAGCAACTAAAGGAATATATGAATGCTCATTATCATTTGTTTGACAAGCTTGTAATATCAAAATCTTTGGTTTGTTCCGCAGATGAACTACATCATCTAAATCTAGTAAGCTTTCTATATCTTCTACCTTCATTTTAACGCAATCAGCTGCATAAACATGTCCTCTTGTTCCATGAGAGAGTATACATAACATAAACATACTATGGTCCTTGCGAACATTGAATTTTAAAACAGATTTAATACACTGCACCATTGCAATGTGATTGAGATCATCACGAATTATAACTTCAAAGTTAAGATTGTTCATAGTTTCAGCCAAACTATTTTTATCCAATGTTGAACCAGTGCGGTTTTCTAATGGTGTTGCTTGGGACATACTTTCAATGCTTAGTTTGGAAGGGTGAAAGTTTTCCTGGTTTATAATTAGACAAATTCCAATAGCTTTTGGATTTATTATTTGATATGCATCTTTGCCAAGAACCATAGAATCAGATATAAGATGTTCATCAGGTATATTTTCTAATGTCAGTTCATTAAACATGTTAAATATCTCATCAAAATTGTTGTAATTATTGCTGCAACTTTCTTTAGCGTTTAAAACTTTTTCATCAGTACTCAAAGATTGTGGAATATTTGTTACGATTTGATTGGTAACTGTAGGTTTGCTAGAATTATTAAAATTTAACTCTATTTGTCTCATATCATATGAAAACCTCTGCAAATCAACAAAGTTGTCGATGATTTTTGCTAAATTTTCAACATCTATCTTATCTTTTCCATTTCTTTTCATATTTACATTGATAAATCTTTGGCACATCAGATGCAACAATATCAATTCACAAGTGTAGTAATCACTGGTATCAATGTCATATGTGATCAAAGTTTTCTTTAATCTAAGAAGATTATCAATTTTCATATGCTCACATAATCTGTAAAGTGTTTTTTTCATTGGATTCAATAATTCGTCTTTGGTAATGGCATAATGTCTCTTCACTGCTTCCACGGATAGTCCAATTTTCCTTATCACTGAGTAAAGTTGACACATATTCAAAGCTTCCAGTAATTCCCTTTTCCAATTAGGCTGTGTCTGCGCATGTAGGACCCAATCGAGTAGAAGGTTTGAATCATTATTCCCTATGTCCCTCGATATTCTTTGATAAACAGTTAGGCGTTGCAATGCAGTATCGGGAACGTCGTAAAGAAGGAAAACTAATGAGATTAAATCACATGGATCTATATCTTTTTCCATTGCTGGTATTATGTCGACAGTTAGTAAGTCAGTGTTGAAAACGGTTTCATTGTTTCCTCGTACATATGCGTCTGGACGAAGCATTTTGTTTGTCTGATAACACGTAACCACTTCCTATTTATTAGCTACACTCCACATTCACAATTTACAAACAATAAAATGAATAGCAGATCAGAGCAAGCAAAATCAAAATTAAATTAAATAATGTTTTCCTGAATTCTATTTATTTCTGACTGTAATTCTCAAAGAGTAAAATAAATGAAAAAATATAAAAATAAAATAAAGGAAAAGAGCGCCCACGCCCACTCGTGGCAATTTTTTGAAACACGGTTGCGTTCAGTCAGGGGCCTTACTATTAAGGACCGACCGAGACTCGGTCTCGGCCAAAAATTATGTCTCGGTTTCGGCCAATATCATAGATATAGTATATTAAAGCCAATATGGCCGAGAATATCGGCTTATTTGTACCTTCTTACGTAGGCCTGAGATTACACTCTTGCGGTTTCTTCTTCGCTGAGGCTATTATATACCGGGTGTAACAAGACCTTCAACGAAGCCGAGGTCTACGTATTCGTAGGGAATGCAAACCGGTTTCACCGAAACCGAAAAAAAGGTTTTTCGGTCGATTTCATCAAACCGGTTTTTCTAAACGAAAAACCGGTTTTCTTCGGTTATTTTTATTAAAGTTTCATGCTTTGCAATACATACAAAACGAAAATGCACCGCCCCATTTTGATTGATTGCTTACGGGTCGAAGGTGTTTGTAGCGAGTAAGTAAGTTAAATATGGATATTTATTATTAATACTGCAAAAAAAGTTGTTATTACATGGCATGACTGCCCAAAAATGGAGTGTAAATATTATGTGTTCAGGGTTCATGTATGTTTGTGGCAGGGACCGGATACCGATATACTCTGAATATCGATATTTTAACGAAAATATCGATAACGGTATCGATAACTGAGATAAATACCGATATTTGTATCGGTAATATAAAGTACCGGTATTTTGTATCGATAATTTTATCGATACCCAGTACTGATATGCTAGGCTGCGAAGCGACGTTGCATGTTTGCGCGCTGCGGGCGGGCGGGTTGCGGAGAGGTACGGTACGGCAACAGCGCTCAAGCAGCTAGCATGCAACTAATTAATTCATTTGTTGTTTGATTATTTACGCGACTACTTTCGTTCGTTATTTTTCAACATTTTTATAATTATGGGACGGCAAAAACATAACAATGTTTACAGGCATTTTGACATAAATAAAAGATCTTTAAAATCAAAGTGCCTTTTGTGCAAAAAAGATTTAAATGTAAGTACCTACTAACCTATAATTTCGTCGAACCGGTTCAAAAAATTATTACCGGTTTCCAAGCCCTGATCCGAAGTGCGAAAACTAAAAAAACTAAAGGAAATAAAAAAAATTTAAAGCGCAAAAGGCATTTTATCGGTATTATATCAGTATTTCAGTATCGGTATCAATACTGATAATTTTCTATAAAGTATCGATATTCGTGTACTGAAATAAAATAATGATATCAGTATCGATAAATCGATACCAAAATATCAGTTCCGAATTACATTTAAGGATTTTTATTAATATTCATATAAAATGGAGTATTTATCGAGTTACTTACTTAATTGAAAAAAGATTTCTTTACAGTTGGCTCTGGAATACATACAATCTTTTCAAAATAAATCAAGCGTATAGTGTCATTTTTTAAAGATATTAATGGTGATTACTCCTAGAGACCTCCTTGACCAAATGACTATTTTCTAACAAGAAGTTTTATTACTGTTAGATTTTTATAACATTTTTAATTGATATATTCAGATAGCAAATTGGTCAATAATAATAAAAGACTTGATATATATATATTTTTGTTTTATTTATAAGAAAACAATGAGCTCTAATTTAGTACCTTAAGATTTGCTAGCTAGAAGCTTATTACGTCTACGGGATCATTTGACTTTTATTTTATTTTTCGTATTTTAGATACACAAATTCTTTCCAAGGACCTGCAATGTTTCCTACGAAATAAATGGGAAAAGTTTTTTAAGATGTCTGACTTTTTAGTCTCAAACCTGGGTTGGTCCCATACCATAGAAGTTTTTGATCATTTAGAAGCAGGATCGATGGGCGTCACAAAAAATTGTGTAAAATGGTCATTTTCTTGTTAACTGTGCATTTTTTGATAAACTGTGAATGGGGATACTCTTAAAATTGTAAACATGTTAACCAAATCAATAAAAAATTAGTATTGCACTTGTTCCAATGGTTTTCTTTAAAACCGGTTAAAAACCGGTTTTGGATTCAAAACCGGGAAAATAAACCGGTTTTCATTTCACTTCGGTTTTGCATTCCCTTCTGCCCATCATCAGGACCATTTCTGTTAAAAATTATTGCTGGGAAACGATTTAAATTTTTGGTGTTAAAAAAGCATTGCATACATTACAACGCAATGTAACTCGTACGAAAGACCGCGCCTGCGAGTGAATGCTACACAGCTGCGTGCGGCCGAGTTGAAAGGCAACGTTTATGTGCGTGCTCATGAAATACATTGAGTAATGACGTTTTGAAGCCATTGTTTTTTAAGAAATACATAAAATTATGATAATGTTTCTGTAGTCAAAAATTATGAAATAACAAATAAAATAAAATATCATAAACATTTTGAAAAAAAATTTTTGACTATGACCATCAATAACTTCGTAGCTATTGGTTTCCCAGGTATAGTCTTAAAGACAAAAATGATCCTGATGATGGGCGGAATGCGTGGACTTCGGCTTCGTTGAGGGTCTTGTTACACCCGTTATTCTGTGGCTGAGGCATGCGTCATTGAAACTAATGCCGGCCATACACACTACGGTTTACCGGAGAGCTAACCTGCGCAGGCGACCGGCGCAAGATCGAAAATCAATTCTTTCGAGTGACATCGTACCACAGAATATATAATAGTACTAACGTACAGAAGTCGGTCCCCGCGAGGACCATCAAATAATAAGCTACTCTCGCTGCACGGCAATAAAGTACAATTTCAAACTGCACAACGCTGCGTGGATAAAATTATATGCACCTACGAAGAAGAAAGAGAGGCGTCTCTTTCGCATAGCTCAGTCTCAACCGACACATTTCGGGGTTGCTACTCGCTAGTTACTGATATCATAGAAAACATTCGTTATGCCCATGAATAAACAATGAAATTACTAATAGGTACCTACTTATAAAATAAAATAAATCTACCTAATAGGTGAGCTGAGCATATTTAAAGAGCATAAATAATAAGTATTTCTAAGTAGTTAGAGAAGCTCGATGGCGCAGTGGTGTAGCGCCTGGCCCAACGATTGCGGAGGTTAAGCAACTTTTGCAAGGGTCGGTTATGGGATGGGTGAAAAAAAAATAGTATTTTTTAGCTTTTTTCTTTACTGGTGCCATATTTCGAACTTCGATACAACTAATTATGTAAATATGTATACAAAAAATACAATAAACTTTGGTAGGTAGGTAGGTACGTTAGTAATTAAGTATCAAAAACGAAGTGCATGCAGTTTCGCATTCGGCGCTTGACTGACTCGTTTCGTTCGTGACGTTCACGCGCTGCGCTATCGTCGCTTGCACACGCCGCGCGTTTCGGTCGGCGCGGTGATATCCCTCGACAATGGCCCTCTTGGAGTGGGCCGCGAGCAGTAGGCTAATATAAAAGTTTAAGCGCGGAGTGATACCTCCCTGATCGTACGGTGTACCTGTGCGTGTGTGCGTGTCCGGTCGCCTGCGCAGGCACACCTGCACAGGCAGACCTCTCCGGTAAACCGTAGTGTGTATGGCCGGCATTATGCATTCCTCAGGGCATACGCTGACGCTGATATGACAAGGACGGATAGGGTATTGCTATCGCTTTGAGATAGGCGGTAGGGCCCCAGGTCTACCGCCTAACTCTATCGCATTGACTCTGGCTTTGGTTTATGACGGCAGTCAAAGATATTAGAATTTAGACCCGCTGGTCCAAAAAACACAGAGTCTTCCTATCCTACTGCATTTTTTAGGCACTAGAATGATTATAGCTATAGTATTACTAAACGTAGTGATTATATTATCTTTGGTACTTACCATGAACTTCACGATTCATCACTAAATAAATAATAAACTTTTTATAGTCACTAGAAATATCGACGAAAACCAAGCGCAAAAATTGAATGATTTCACTGTGAACGACACTCATAATGCCACTTCAAAATTCATTATTAATTTATTGGAAGGTATATGCACAAAATGATCACTGGAATAGTGACTTCGGGAGTGTCTGTTATCGCTTTTGATAATATAATATAGATTTGAACTTACCCTTTTTGTCTTGCTAGATTGGCCTTTTGACTCTTATGCCCATTTGCACTAAACTTGGGTTAGGCTTGTCCTAGTTAAGATACACATAAGCTTAAGAGCAGCCTAACTAAAAGTTTGATTTGCACTAACAGTTCTGTCTCAGCTGTGACAAAACATGGGAATTGCCTAGTAAAGCGAATGATAAACGAATGACGAACGATGGAAATGATAGATGGTTTATGATCTATTATTTAAAAAAACAAAATCTGTTTGAATTTGTCAAACCACTGAACTATTCAACACTTGATACTGGCAAAAGTTACTCCCTAAAGAGGAGAGTAGATTGACATACCAAAAATAAGAAGAAGAATGTCTTTGACAAATGACAGAAAATGACATAAAAATACTTTTTTATTTTGCTGTTTGTCAAGTAAAGTTGGACTGGCTAAGGAAACCTCCATGCTGTAACATAATAATACTACTTAGGTATCGCCTAACGCGTTGGGCGCTTCTTTTTCGAGGTCATAAAGTTAGGAATGTCCTAAGTGGATTTAGGAATGGCTTATGGTTAGTGCAAGTAATTTTTTTGCTAGGAGTAGCCTAAACAAGTTAGGCAAGAACTTAGGCGATTCTTAAGTTTAGTGCAAATGGGCAATAGTGCCCCGTTAGAGCGTTCGGTCGGTTGCACTCGGCGGCGCGTAGGTTCCGGAACGCAACCCAATTTGTATGGTATGACCACAGAATATATAATAGTATGACATATCGGTACGCAAATCAGCGCGATGAAATCGATGTCAGTCGGAATGCACTCATAATATGAATGAACTGTCAAATGAATACGATACGATTGACTTTTCTAACCTAAAAATAAGGCACAGGTGTGTAATGTAATCAGAAAATATAAAATAAATACACCAATATATATAATTAATGTACAACGGACAACCTGTTCACTATATAGTAGGTATAAAGTTTGCCGCTCTGCTGAAATTAAAATATTAATATTTAAATTAAATTTATTATTGATTTTGATTAGGTAATTTAAATATTGCTTCCAGTTTATTGGTTTTGACTTTATTTATTTTTCATTTGAGACAATAATAATTAATAATAAAAAAATACTTTGTAATTAATAGTTTTCAGTGTAAGGTGATGTAAGCCGTAAGCACAATTGACTACTGACTTGACTACATAGTCAATATCTATCAGCTATGTCCGTTGCCAGAGCAGAAGTCTTGGAATTGTATAAAAAGTTGTTGAATTATTCAAAGTCATTAGCACTGAGTGATCCAGTTTATTTCAAAACCAGAGTTACAGCCGAGTTCAAGAAAAACAAAACTTTGACAGTACCTGAAGACATTCATTTTGCATATCAGGTTTGTATGTTTCTTTTATTATATTGTATTAGTAAAATAATGAAATGTAATGGTATTACCTCTGACATCCAAATCTGACTCTCTGAGCAATCCATATTCTGCTATTACTTCTTAATTAATACTCAGTTTTATTTCTTTAATTTTACTCAAAGTAAAGATGTATTTATTATTATTATTATTTATTTGATGTAAAGGCCACCTTAAGCTTTTTCCACACTTGTATCATTTTGGCGTATCAGATCGTATCTTTAGCATACATCGCTAGTTTGGTTGGTGGTACTTTAGAGTAATACTGTATCAAAGAGACGATGTATGACAAAGATACGGTGATCTGATACGCCAAAATGATACAATAGTGTGGACAAAGCTTAAAATTCAAAAAGTTGTAAGTTTGACAAAAGTTCTATAAACAGCTTCCTTAAAGTAAAGGAGACATTAACTTAAGATTTTAGCTAAGAAGCCTTTGAGTATTCCGCTGTAAAGTAAATAAAATAGAGATGTTGTAAAATTGTTTTTAAATTTCAGAAAGGAGAGGCATTGTTGAGGAGAGGTGCAGTTGTCTAAAATGCTGGCATCAGTGAATCGTATCCGGTGTTCATCAGTAATCCGTACACTGACGGCCTTTAAGCATACCATTGACTACAGTAAAGTACCAACGATCAATGAGTTTGAGATATCAGAGCAATTCGTCAGAGGTAGTGGCCCTGGTGGGTCTGCAGTGAACAAAAATGCTAACTGTGTTGTACTGACACATATACCTACAGGTAAGAATTATAAAATTTATATTGGTATGTATACAAGAAGCTTAAAAAGTTTTGTCTGTTTGGTTGCCATCTGTACTCTAAAATAGAGTATTGTCCTCTATTTCGTGTAGGTAGGTACTCTATAATAGCAATAGAGTATGCTAAAATACATTTATGAAACTAGTGTAACTATCTATGAAATAATAATGTACTCCTTTTTTGTTGCATACTTTATTTTTGTTCTACCTAAATAATAAAAAAATGGTGGCAACCCTAGGTATCAGGGACCTGTGTGTACCCAACTCCAATACGGCCCTATTCAAACTTTATGCCTTCTGTGAACATTGCACAAGATGTTGCGCAGACCACAAATTTAATGTGTGTGAGAGAGACGTGTGGTGGGGCACGTTACACGCATAGTTGCTAACTTCACAGTATAAGATTGAATCCTATTATATCTATCTGTACATCCATTGCTGGGGCAACTCAAATTCCTTCAATGACTTTATTTTGAAGCCAGCAATGGATGTACACATAATGACATGTTATTAGGAGATTGCAGCTTCCAAGCGATAAAAAGAAGATATTCTATTTATCAAAAACCAACCAGGGGCTTAATTGTCTAACTCAAAAACTATAATGATTGCTTTTCATTTGGCAATTGTGTACATCCATCACTGGGTCTGGTGCCTGGTAATGCCACAGTGCCACAGCTATGGATGTAGCTTTTGTGCCAAATTGAAAGCGTTTGCGATTTTTGGATAATTAAGGTCTGTCTTTCCCCACATATCCACATGTCAAGGGCCCAAATTACGTTGGTCGTTCTAAGATTCTGTGTGTGAAACAAATTAACGTTGTGCTCCGTCATCGGCGGCTTCGTTCAGGATCCGGAGTTAAAAATACGTTGGTCCTTAATGTAGAACACAGAGACGCCTGCCATAGCTTGGGCCCCTGACACTGACACGTCGGCCTGGCCACGGCCCTGATATGTGTAGATACTAGTGACCGACCGAAGTTTCGGTTTCGGGCAGTTTCGGGCACAAAAACTAGTTTGGGCCACATTATCGATTTCGGTCAAATATTGGCCGAACCTTTCGGCTCGACCGAAGCTCGGTTTTCGTGAATTGTCGCGCGTCAATCGGCCAACTTCGGAGTTTCGGCACGATCGTGTCGAGTTGACTTTCCGTGGCTTAAGGCGCTGCTTAATCGAATTTTCTGGTTTTTAAGGGGGTGCGGCAGACGAAGCGGTGTGCGAGTGCAGCGGCGCCCCTCCCGCGCCGCACCTCACCTGCGAGTGCAGCGGTGTAGACTGGGCCGCATTTAGAAAATTTTTGTTTGTTTTTAAATTATTTGCTGTTATGAATAAATGTCATGTTCTCTGATCAGTCCAGGGTGAACAAAACTTTGAATTATATTTTGAGATATTACATAATAAGAACCTATACTTTTTATCACGTAAACAAGCTTTGAGAGTTATAAAAATTAGTTATAATCTTTTTCTATACAAAAATTGAACACCATTTTCACCCCTTATCAATCACCAATTATGTCCACCGTGTTGGACTTCAAAATAAATGTTATTTTTGCAATCGTCATCCCAGAAAGAAACCAATAACGACATCCATATCTATTTAAAGGTTTTTTTACCCCTTTTCATTCATTTCATGCGTTAGATTTCCATCCATAAGCCTAAATTATAAATTTAGCGATATTTACTTCGAAAATGAAGGATTTTCTACAATACCTAACTTCATCCCCCTTTTGACCCCTTTGGGGGTAGAATTTTTAAAAACGCTGAGACCCGTATTTATTAATTTTCAATCGTCAGCCTAAACAGAAAATTTGAAGATCCTAGCTTAAAAGCTGAGGGACTTTCATACAAACTTTCATCCCTTATTTCATCTCCTTAGGGACGGAAGTTTCAAAAATAAATAAATAAATAATAAATAAATAAATGCTTGGACAATTTCACACAGCGCCATCTAGCCCCAAACTAAGCAAAGCTTGTAATATGGGTGCTAGACAACTGATATACTACTTATATACTTTTTAAATATATACTTATTATACATAGTAACACCCAGACCCGTCACAGAAATTAAAATTCATCATTTCAATTTCTGCCCGGCCGAGAATCGAACCCGGGACCTCTTGCGTGGTAGGCGGCATGTTGACCACTGCACCATTCAGGTCGTCGAATCCTTCCTTAGTGGATGCCTACACTGTATAAGGTATCTGTGTGCAAAATTTTAAGTCTCTAGGTCAAGCGGTTTGGGCTGTGCGTTGATAGATCAGTCAGTCAGTCATTCAGTTTACGATTTTATATATTAAGAAGATAAGATAGTAGGGTGAATATGCCTAATACCAGCCCCCCAAGGATTTTTCAACTTTGAATCTCTGTTGTTGCCACAATTGCGGTCTTAAAATATTGTTGACACAGTTTTAGGTAGGTTGATTAGTCTTTATTACGAAAGTAGTAGTTAGTATTACGAAATTTTGTGGGAAAAAAAATAAATAAAAAAATATTAAAAACACGACTGTATGACAAAAACGAACTAAAAAGTTAAATAAGTTAAATAACAAGAGTGTCATTGCAGTCGGGGGACCGTTTCATGGAACAATTTTTGATCATAGAGGTCCCCCGACTGCAATGACACTCTTGTTTTTTAACTTTTTAGTTCGTTTTTGTCAGGCAGTTGTGTTTTTAATATTTTTTAATTATTTATTTTTATTTCACAGATTTTAGTGACAAATTATATATTGAGACTAGCATCCGCCCGCGACTTCGTCCGCGTGGACATTCGATAAAATCCTCATGTTTTAATTTCATTAAATTCTGATCAGCCGGTTTTACGTGATTAGGCGGGTTCCCACCAAGCGCGCTGCCTCGCGAGGCAGGACGTTTGCCGCACGGGCCTCGCACGAGGCTGCTCAAATTTTGTATGGAAAAATAATATAAAATAGCTTCGTAGGAGCACATCTAAAAATAAATAGGCAAACATAATATTTTGTAATTTTGAAAATCAACCACTTAGGGGTAAATGGGGTAAGTAAACATAAAAATCGATATGGATGTCGTTCTTGAGGTTTCACGGGATTGTGATTGCGAAAATGACATTTATTTTGAAGTCCAACACGGTGGACATGATTGGACCTGGACATGCACATCCAGGGGACGAGGACAGGGATGGGAACGGGATACTAATATCTCTGGATACAATTCTGAATATAATAAACTAGCTTCCGCCCGCGACTTCGTCCGCGTGGACATTCGATAAAATCCTCATGTTTTAATTTCATTAAATTCTGATCAGCCGTTTTTACGTGATTAGGCGGGTCCCCACCAAGCGCGCAGCCTCGTGCGAGGCCCGTGCGGCAAACGTCCTGCCTCGCGCAGCGCGCTTGGTGGGGACCCGCCTAATCACGTAAAAACGGCTGATCAGAATTTAATGAAATTAAAACATGAGGATTTTATCGAATGTCCACGCGGACGAAGTCGCGGGCGGAATCACCATCTTGAAAGCGATTGCGATAGATTTTGAAATTAGACAATAGAAAGGCAGGGCCGAAAGTTCGGTTCGGTTTCGGCTGGAATTCCAGTTTCGGTCGGACACTAGTAGATACCTTTAGGTAGCTGATTGATTGTTCCAGGTGCAGTAGTCAAATGTCACATCAGTAGATCTCAAGATGAAAATAGAAAATTAGCTAGAGAAATGTTAATTGAAAAACTAGATGATCAGATCAATGGAGAAGATAGTGTGGCAGCACAAAGAAAGAGACAAGAAGAAAAGAAGTTGAAAAAGAATGATTATAAAAAGAAAAAAATAGCTCAACTAAAAAGTGAATGGAAGAAACGAGAAGGACTTACATAAACCAAATATATATAAGTAGGGGTGTTCTATTATTTTTATTCTTTTTAATGTGTGTTCTAACTTCTACCTACCTACATGCTACATTACGTAAGTCAGACAGAGTAGTATCAGTGTGTTATGTTTAAAGATTGGATAATCGGATGCAATTTTACTAATAGTCAATTGTTGCTAGCTAACATTTATGGAAGTGGCTTCTTAAAATATTTAAAATGTGTATTGGTGAGGCTTCACTGGAAGCAGGACGACGGCAATGAATATATAGAATTTGGTACAATATGTGTTTACTGGTTTCTCTAAATATCGGTATACAATTGTGAATTAATTAAAGAGAACTGACTATTCGTCCGTTTATGATGATAAGGTCGCAGGCAAAATGGCCGAGCCCAGCGAATGAATGTTTTGCTTCTTCGAAAATAAAATAAAAGTAGGGAAAAGCAACTCATTATGTTTGTAACAGGCTAACTGGAATTTGTGTCAAATCGGGTTTATTTATTATCTCACTAAAATTAGTTAATCTCGGAATCCTTGGATTTTTTTAAATCCCTGGATATTTCAAAATCCTTAGTTTTTTTTCGATAAAAAAGTGCTTTCCATAATACCCAACATCTGAAATTTTGGTAAATATGCATCCGAATATCCGATCTCTAGTTATGTTTTAATATAGATACAAAATTTGAATAAATAGTATTGCAATTATGTTTGTCTTTGCATCATTTTATCCTTAACATACTAGATATAAATTAATGATGTCAGTTATGCCTTGCATTAGTTTCGGCGTTACCGGCTGCGGTAGTTTGCGAGCGGGCAACTAAGAAACTAACTAACAAACAAACAAGAAAGCAACCTAATTAGAACGTGTTAAGAAAGGCGCGGCTCCCGCTACACAGTCACGCTACGTGCTTTCATTGTTCATGTTTTAAATAGGTATTAATTTAGTGCTAATTGAGGACTTGTACATACTATTTTAGTTATTCTGTGGTTGAGGCCTGTGTCTGTATTATATGAGTGTGCACAGGTATACGTTTAATATACTCGATAGTGACTAAGCAATTTTATCAGGGAATTTTGTATGCAACTTGGCACAGCGCCTCTGGCGGTCACAACACTAAACTATAATTTATCATAGGCGGAAATTCATAATACCACAGATGACAGAATACATAATAATACGCCTACTGTTTGCTATTTCTCTCACAGGTGGCGCTAGTGTCTATGGAAAAACGTCGCTCTTTTTTTTGTTTGGTAGGTAATAAAATTAATACAGTATCATCGGTTTTGGTTGTTGTTTTGTTGTTTGTTTAATCGAGGTCTCTTTTAAAGTATCTTTATAATTATGATGAGGATGAGGTGCTAATCTAAATATGAAACATAAGTTCATGGTTGACACTCCATCTCTCTAGCTAGAGTAAAGAATAGCAATCACTTTGTTTTTTATACTTAGGTAGGTACCTACCAAAAGTGGTCACTATCGTTTTAATACCGTACTAAAACTTAATATTTAGTACCTACCTAATAAGTAAGTACTTAATAAGTAGATAGTACAAGTTTATAGAAATTATGAAAAGTATTGAAGAGCTATTCAATATAAGTATTTTTTTTTGGATGGAAAGAGGATGATCGGCGATTCCCTGCGTGATCGAATCAGAAATGAGGAGATCGCACCGCACGAGAACTAAAATAACCGACATCACTCGAAGGATCGCTCGGCTGAAGTGGCAGGTGGGCTGTCAGGGCACCGGACCACGCTCCGTGGGTAGGCCCCCGACAAGGTGGACCGACGATCTGGTGCGCGGCCGCGGTGCGCCGCTGGATGCGGGCCAAGCAGGACCGAGCGTCGTGGAGATTCTTGGGGGAGGCCTAGGTATACCCAGCAGTACCCAGCGTGCGGCTGATATAATATTTTTTTTAAATAAAAATGTTTTGGCTTGGCGGTGCTAGTTGATATTTTTTTAATTTTTATGGGATCCTGTGTTGATTGTGATTGTGACTCGTAGGTAATTCGGAAATCTTGCTTCATATTCAGCCAGCGTTTGATAATGGAACGGACGGAAATTCTTGTATCGCACGTGCATAATACAAGATTAGATTAGATAGAACCCGTCCCCTGAACCTTGGCCAGACTAATTAGTCTGAGGAATGCCTCGATTCATCAAAGCTCGTTGTAAACTTAATTCACCTAGGTGAATTAATTATAAGTACTTTATTAGACATAATATTTCACCTGCAGGTATTGTTTTTAGGGTTCCGTACCCGTCCCTTAAAAGGAAAAAGCGGAACCCTTATAGGATCACCGTCGTGCATTTCCTTTATTTAACGTTTACCGGGCGCGGGCGATGTAACCGTTGCCCTTGGCCTATATTGGGATTTGTTTGCTGCTGTTACACATAATGGCAGAAGGTACTATGCGCTCCTTACTTTAGATTATCTACGAGGCTTGATTTGATTGATATTAACAAAAAAAAATCGACGGTCATGGGATGGCTGACCAAAAAAATATTATCTCGAGCTCTTCCATGCTTCGGAAGGTACGTTAAGCCGTTGGTTCCAACTGCATTTTGCAGTCGTTAACTTCCACCAATCCGCATTGGGCCCGCGTGGTGGGTTATTATGGCCGATCCTCCTTACCACCCATATAAGGAAGGCCTGTGCCCCAGCAGTGGGGACATTAAAATGGCTGATGGACAACAAAAAATCTGCTACCTACCTATGTGAGAATGGGCATGTCTAATTTTTTTTATAAAAATACCTACCTACCTACCTATTAAAATACCTAGGTACCTACCTAAGTACAAGTAGTACATTATGTATTCTGTGGTAGTACCTACCTATATTAAATATTTTTGAAATAGAATGTGTGTAGGTAGATATACATATATATATTTTATGAACCACGTTGTCTGGATCGGTTAGAATAAAATATTTCAAAAGAGTGCGCAAGCTTTCTTAAGATCACGTTCACTTTGCTTGTTCAAAATAAATAAGAACCACTACCTACGTAATTTACAATAATAATATGAAGTTTACAATGAGCAAAACAACTAGAAAGTATGTCTTTGCTGTACGCAGACGATTTGAAGGTGTTCGCAGAGATTAAAAGAACAGAAGACTGTCTAAGGCTGCAACATGATTTAGATAAGGTCTCCATATGGTGTCAAAACAATAAAATGTGTCTTAACATAAAGAAATGCCACATCATTTCCTTCACAAATAAGAAACATAAAATCTTGTTTGATTACCGGCTGGATGGACAGTCGTTAGATCGTGTTAAGTCTATTAGGGACCTGGGTGTGGTTTTTGACGAGAAAATGTCCTTTAGAGACCATTACAATCAAATTGTAGCAAAAGGTTACCAACTTCTAGGGTTTGTGGCCAGGAATACCAAGCATTTCAGAAGTCCAGTAACGTTCCTTTGTCTTTACGATTGCTTGGTTAGGAGTATCTTGGAATATTGTTCGGTGATTTGGTCACCCTATTACTCTGTGCATTCACAGAGTATAGAAGGTGTACAGAGGAAATGCTTGAAAATATTAGGATATAAATGTGGTCTCAACCGGTCTCTTACCTCGTACTCTGACAGGCTCCGACATTTTAAAACTATTGCTTTAGATGTACGACGGCGACAGCAGGACCTTTTGCACTTACATAAAATCATTCATGGTTTTATTGATTCCCCTAAATTATTATCCATGATTAATTTTAATACCAGACTATTGATTAGAAACAGACGTAAAAACATTTTTGTTTTGCAAACATTTAAAAATAACACTTCGTACTATAACCCCATAGTAAGAATGTGCCGGCAATATAATGATTTAAATAATGATTTAATAAAGTCAGATAAGCAACTCGATATCTACACTACAAAGCATACTGTTTTTAAGTCCCACGTCAAAAAAATTTTATGTTGATGTCATTTTCTATTATATTTTTGATAATTATAATTCAATCATTAACTTTATAAGTAATAATTCAATAATTTATGTCAAATTAATAACTCTGATCGCTGTAATAATTTCAATAATTAATTCAATATTTTCCCATAATAATTATGTAAACTAAACAATATTAATTAATGCAACTTTTATAGTACCAATTTATAATAATGTAATAATTTAAATGTTTTCGCATCGCATGTATTTCTGTGTGTGCACGTGTTTGGATGTCAGTTTGGTTCAAGACATGTCTAGCTGTTATTGTGTGCTATTGTTGACTGTCATCTGTTGTGTATGCCATATGAATATAAATATAAATAAATATAAATAAGAGAGTAACAACAGCTCATAGTAGGGGTATTTATCTCTGAGTAGGTCACGGTCGGTGACGTGACGTCAGGGCAGGGGCTGTGCAGCAGCGTCCCTTTTATGCCCAACTGCTCCACGGGGCGAATGACGGGGTGGGATGGGGGGGGGGGGGGGCAAGACTAAAGTAAAGGATACTAAGTAGTCTAGGTACCTAGTTGTTTCTAAACATATTTAAAAAAAACTGGTATACTTGCCTATCAGTTGAATATTGAACAATCTCGGCATGTCTTTGTAATTAATTTAAGTAACCTACCTACTTATTTCAAATGTTGATTTTAGTATAAAGTATCTACTTACGTACTAAGGTACTTAAGTAGATACCTACTTTATTATTAGTCTAACACTTAGTTGCTATTAATAAAATTGAAGATACTCTTACTACAGTAGGGTCTTAATTTCATAGGAGTTCGTTTAACATAAAAACTATTAGATAGATAATTGTTTTATTCATAAACCACTACAACACACAATAACAACAACAACAGGAACACTTGAGAAAATGCAAAATAAAATGTGATAACTTAAAAACTAAAGATAATACCGTACCGGAGTATTTTACGGACTATTAAAAACAATTATATCAGAGATTATAAAAAAAACCAACTTCTTGAAAAACTTTCATCATATCATATCTAGGTAAGTATAATACCTACCCTACCTACCTAGTTGTTTTTAATAGTTTTCAACACACTTGCTCGTAAAGTGAGCCCTAATACATCGCTTTTAGGGCCATAAACCGAGCTATAACAAACGCGTGCAATATTATATAAAACACTAGTTCGTAATAGAATTAACCCTACAAAGTTAAATTAGTACCTTACTGCAAGTTTTATGCGAGTAAACAGAGCATTCCCAATTTAGCCGGGTAATACAGTTATTTTTTTAGTAACAACAACGAGGTTTTATGCTGCTGAAAATTCATATACATTTTTGGAATAAATAAATGTGCAAGACCATAATTAAGTGAAACAAATATTTATTATTATCAAATTATTCATAATTCACAATATTTTGTTATAAAATATTAAAATATTTGCATTTTATCACTTAAAAATATAACTTTGAAGTGAGCATGCGCTCACTCACCCCTTTGTTCGCAAAATATTCTTGCGTTGGGCGTGTGAAAAAACCAAAAAAGCCTTGCGCGCCTTTTCCCATAATTATCATATTTTGTTTTTGTCGTATTTGTTGCTGTGTGGTAAATTACTTTGTTTTTTCCTCGCAAATGTGTTGAAAAACGTCGTATGAAACTCGTGAGCTCTTGCTTATTGCACACTCGGCTGAGTTACGCCCTCGCCTGCGGCTCGGGCTGCAACCCACAGCCTTGTGTACAATGAGCAACCTAAGCTAACTTGTCTCATAATGTTAGTACATTTATGTTTTATGTTAAACGAACTCCTATGAAATTAAGACCCTACTGTAGTAAGAGTCTGAAAGATGAGAGATAAGTACTTTGTCTTTGCGAATAAATGGTAACGTTGTAACGTTCAGTGTCGTAGCTAGGCTGGCGAGGGGGGCGGTTGCCAGGAGCACAACCCTTAGGGGGGCGCACATTGCTGACCCATAAAGCTAAACAATAAGTCTTGGGGCGCAAAATACAAATCTTGCCACGGGCGCTCATGAGCATGACCTGACGCTGGCAACGTTATCGGCAAGCTTACATTCGCTGGTCCCCAATGATAAATTGATTTAGGTATTTTAAATTGTCCGATAGAAACATTACGAGAGATTTCCTCGACGATTGCGGCCATTTAATGGGTATCCGATGGAAGAAATGGTTCTCCCGATTTTGCAGTTTTCGCATTGACGTCATCACCAAGAAATCGATTAGTAGACAAAATAAAACGAAAAAATGCGAAAAATCTATAGGTTATAGTAGGTAGGTAGGTACGTAGGTAATAACACTTATAACATAGAGTAAGATAAATATAACTTATAATAGTACTAACACTTATAACATAGAGTAAGATAAATATAACTTATAATAGTACTTATAGCGAAACTATAATTGTTTGGTTGTGTATCACGTAGGTACCTACTTCAGTTTGACGTCAAAAGAAAAAACAAATTTAACTAAGCACTTACAATATAGGTAGGTAGTTTATAGAATAAGGGTTAAAAATGCCTAATGATAAAACATCTAGTTTGTGATAGGTATTAACTTTTAATATGGTTTATTCAAATGGACTAGCTATACGACTACGACTATTAGTAGTAGGTATAATGTAATTATAGGTAGATATTATTTTCTAAATAACTTTATAAATTACACTCGTGTTGTGTCTAGTTGTTTTGCAACTGTATCGGTCGCTTCGTGTGCCTAGCAATAGTTGTATTAAAAGTTAGTCACTCAAATAAAAAAATAATTGCAGTTAGTTCTGTTTGCAATTGAGCTCGTAGGTACCTACGCGAATTTATTGGAAGTTGGAAATTAATTAGAGTTGTTCGTTGTTACTTATTTACTGTGTTTAGTTTTCAAGTTTCATCAAATTCAATTGCCTATTTAAGTAGGTTACTACATAAGAATAAATAATGGTTACTATCACATTTTTATTATAGTAAAAAAGAATCGACGATATAATTATTTCGAATAACAGAATTGTTTTGCTGACACCTTTGTTTCGTAGAGATCACGTAGCACGTAGCATGCATAAAATCTCGTAGCAATTTTTCGTAGCAAGTCATGCCACAAAAAATCGCTACGAGATTTTCATTATCGTGTTATATTCGTAGATCGTGCTTCCTAGTCTGTCTGTAGGTATAGCTAGGCGAAAGAGGACTTTTATTATTATTTTATTACATAATATATGTTGCATGTAAAACAGTTAAAATATTTGTACTCTCCTACCACCGCAAATAGTAATCTTTTTGCGGTGGAGTTTTTCTTTTACTAAACAACCTTTAATAATAATAATAACTTTACTTCTCACCATAATCTTAACAGTTACTTGTAGTTTGGAATGCAAGAATTTGTTGTACAGTACGAAAAACATCTATTGAAAAAATGACTATGGCAGGCTGCCACCCAAACTAGGACGGGTCCTGTGTCTCAGGTAGTCAACCCTCCACCCCACAAATGGTCTAGAAAATATTATGTTATTTAAAGAACAGAAATATATTGTACATTAACATTTAAAAAAAGGGAACAGTAAGATAGTTTGTGTATGTGTGTATGTATGTGTGGTATATTTGACTTTATGTTACATCCTTGTAAATGTTTGATGGCGCAAAGGATCTCGATGGCTCAGTGGGGGTGGGTTAGCGCATACGCCCTGGCGGGTGGCGGCGCCCTGCGATTGCGAATGTTTAAGCAACTTTCGCAGGGTTGGTCATGCATGGGATGGGTGACCGAAAATGTATTACCTATGTCGAATTTTTCCGCGCTCTGGAAGATACGTTAAGCCGTTGAAGGCTAAATGGGCCCGCGCAGTATCATCACCCATAAGGAAGTTTGATACATATGAACTTCTAGTAAGTATACAGGGTGGAGAAAAAAGATGGTAGTTAGAGAGAGTTATTACCCTAAATATTGGTGATGGCAAATTTTACTGAATGGAAAAAACTTTTTAAAAACACTTTTTTAAAACGCACTAAAAATTATAAAAATCGGACTAAAACATTAAATTAAAACAGACTAGTAAAAACAGATCCTAAAAAGTATAAAATAAATTCTTCTGTAAATATTTTAAACCTAGAAACGTGGGGCGCATGCTAAAGACAATATGGATGATAAATTTTACAAAATGCGCCCCACGTTTTTAGGTTTAAAACTTCTGTAGTTATAGGGTTATAATATAAATATTTATCTCTTTTTACTAGTCTGTTTTAATTTAATGTTTTTAGTCCGATTTTTATAATTTTTAGTGCGTTTTAAAAACGTGTTTTTAAGAAAGATTTTTTTTCAGTAAATTATTATTTTCTGCTTTTTAGTTAACGAGCTAAAGCTAAAAATATACCATCTCCTGTCGGAACACTCGTCAAGACGATTCAAACAAGCTCATAAACTCGATTGGGTTCCATGGATTTATTACAGAGTTCCAGTGGCCTTCTTCCAGCTCCATCATCAGGCCCTGTAAACTATTTCCCAACAAAGTACTCGTCAAAACGATTCAAACGAGCCCAAACTCGATGGGATAGCGTGGTTTTATGAATAAGTTCCTGTGTCCTTCGTCCGGCTCCATCATCAGACCCTGTAAACTATTACCCAACAAAGTACTCGTCAAAACGATTCAAACGAGCCCAAACTCGATGGGATAGCGTGGTTTTATGAATGAGTTCCTGTGTCCTTCGTCCGGCTCCATCATCAGACCCTGTAAACTATTTCCCAATAAAGTACTCGTCAAGACGATTCAAACGAGCCCAAACTCGATGGGGTAGCGTGGTTTTATTAAAGAGTTCCTGTATCTGTAAAAAACGTGACGAATAGAAACCTCCTCCTTTTCAAATTTTTGAAGTCGGTTTAACTTAAAAAGAAAGAAAACTGCATTCAATGATAAGGGTTAACGTCAATGATAATTGAGGATCATTTCTTCTATTTTAAAAGCAGACCCAAGAAAGATAAAAAAATAATAGTTTAGCCCGCTAGGTACCGACAATTTTCCACGATGTATACCTACCTACTGTTGCTATGTCCTGTAGACCCGTTAAAAGACTGGCCAAACATAATAAGGCCTATGTTTGACTCGGTCCGGTTTACGATCGCCGAGGGCCGTCCCTCGCGTCAGGTTCGCTACCCATCCGTTTATTTGTTCGGATCGTGTCGTGTCCCGATCCCGATGTTCAGGTTATTATCTTGTCCAATCATTGGTTATAGTATCGTATTGTTTTATTGTCATCATATTTTATGGAGGGCCTTTAGTAAGATGTCGCCGTGATGATCTAAGACTAGACCCCGAAGAACCAACCAACTTACCAAACCTGAAATCGCACAGATCCAAAAGCAAGTTGTTATTTATACCTACCTAGGTATTATAAATGCATGTTTCTTATTTTATTTAATGTGATTATCGATTTTTTACCCTTTTGGGATACGACAATTATTAATATCGAGAATTTAGGATTGAGAGGCATGAGTTAAGTAAGTGGTAGGTAGGTATGTTCTTTATCACTCAATCAACGATCACATTCAAAAAACTTCTAAAACATTACATAAGTTCAAATAAATAAATTAACAATAATAAATTAATACTTAGGTATAACTTCCTTCTTTTCTTTTTTTTGAAGTCGGTTAAAACGTTTCAATATATAAACGAACCATAATTTGTATTAATCTATGCGTTTTATCTTCAATTTAAAAAATTAAAAAATCAATATAGCAAGTAAATTAAAACAAAATAAAAATATAAAAAATAAAATAAAAATATAAAAAATAATAAAAAAAGCTTTTTTAATTCACCTTAAAAATCTAATTTCTAATTTAAAACAATAGGTACAAAAGGAAAAAGAAATAGTCCTAAAGTCTTAATAAATTCCAAACAAGCCACATCTAGCGTTGCGCTGAGCGTAGTTTATTTATACTTACGTCAATGTTTTGTTATCATTGCGCCCGATGCCTGAGGCTCGTGTATTTGTTGTGACAATGTTTTAAAACTACCGTCCATTAGTACGTATCTCTAAATATCTATTTTTTGTTTGTTTGATTGTGTTGTTCTCATGTAAGTGAATTAATGTAAATTCTTAATGAGAATAAATGTCTTAAACCTTTTTAAGGTGTTGTTTCATTTCTTGTTAGCACTGCAGTAATGAAGTATTAAGCAGCAAAATGGCAGGACATTACGACTTTTAGGGCTGTTATAAGTATCATTATCACAGTCGCGTGTGGTGGGTCATCATTACGAAGCCGCATTTACGTCTCCATTGTTTTACGACATTCGGATTTAGTTAGGTTTATGTTTTGTACGTATAGAATATTATTTTAGTATCGTCTCTACGATTCTTTTTTTATAACCTTGGCTCGTTATTATTCTAAGCCTTGGCTATAAAAAAAATAAGCAGACTCTATACGATCTTTACATGCTTTTAATCCTTTATGTTTTTTTGCTATATTTTAGCTCAATGTTTGTTTAAATTAGTAGATCGGCGAACCCAACCGCGAATTTATAAACCTAAATAAATACCTATCGTTTATTTGGGCTTTTATTATACTTAGCTGTTTTATGATGTAAGTAACCGGCATCATTTATATTAATATTTCGTTAGATGAGAGTTTGTAAATCCCACAGCATTTATTATATAAATAGATAGCTTTTGTTACATGAGGTATTTTAGTTGAAGGAACTCCGTGTTATTATGCCAAATTCTATGCGTAATATATTTTTTAACACCCTTGCTCGTAAAGCTGATGTAATTCCACCGGTTTTAAATATGTAAAGCGGGTCATAAAAAACGCGTGTGTTATCAAAGCAAATAGTTAAATTATAGTCCATACAAATTCCATAACAGTATTATTTGCCATTTCAAATATGGAACTGATCGCCGCCGCACGACTCCAGTGAGCAGCGCGCTATTCAAATTTCGAACTAATCGCCGCGCGGCGCCAGCCAGTAAACAGTGTGCATTCACAGATTGGGTTTATTTAAAATAAAAAAAACAGTTTATTCGGTAATTTAAAAACTTGGCTGCATGCTCTAGCGTCTTTGCCAACATTTTCACGCAGCCACGGCAAAAAATAATCCTCGCGCCATTTTTCTCAAATTTTCTTTTCTTTGCACTTGTATTGTGAATATCTAAAAATGACAACTTTCAATAATGAAGATGAGCAATATATTACTTCAACTCCACCGGATATACTAACAGAAGCGCGAACCGCATGCGACAGCTTGCTGCCGTCAATATCCAAGGACAGATACATAACCACGTATGAAAATTTCTTGAAGTGAAAAAAACATGAAAAATGCCAAGTCATTTTCCGAAAATGTACTTTTGGCGTATTTTTTTTTCTGTTTCCTCACAAATGTGTTAAAAAACGTCGTACGATATACGTGCGTATTGGTTATAACATGCTCGGCTCCTCGCCTTCGGCTCGGGCTGAAATTCCGCCTCACATGTTATAACCATCATAACGCACTAATATCGTAATGTACTATTTCCTTAATAATTTATGATGAAGTCTTACATTTTCTAATAATAACTACCTACCTCTAAGTTAATTGCTAAGCAACCAACGATATATCAAAACAAATGATATAGGTATCTATCGTTGTAAGCAACTGGTTTACACAATAGGCGAACATTATATAATAAATTTAAATCGAAATCAAAGTTATTAAATAAGCTTTGGTGTCCTTCTAATAAAGAGAAACGATAAGACTTCGACATTAAACTTTTGAGCATACTTACTAGGTAGGTACCTACTTGAGTTCATGATGTACCTAGTTAGTACTTACCTACTTAGTCGTTTTTCGACTCATTGGTAAAAGTTAAACAGATAACTCCCTTAAAAGTACCTATGATAAGGATTTCGATTTCACTTTGTGCTTGGAAACGAGTTTAAACAGCGTTTCGAACGTAACTAAGTACCTAACGTTAATTAATTAAATGTAAACAACGACAAATACTCCGCGACTCCATATAATCTGCTCCTAGGGACGGAAACGACTGTGTGGAATGTAATAAAATATTCAGGGAACAATGAATGCATTTACAGGGATTACCTCGCGCGTGTAATAAGGTGTAGCATTTTAATTAAAGTCAGCACAGAGTTTGGATCATGTTTGATATGAATTATGTGAGTAGATTTGTAGACAAGACAAAAAGACATTCTGGTTGTTATTTTACTTATTATTTTAATAAATAATAATAAATAAATAAATCATTTATTTCAGGCAACAGAAATATCATTTACAATATTAGGCCCATATAATAAATACCTTACAGACGTTATTATATCTTAACTACTTATTTATTTACACGTATAGAAGGCGGCGACGTGTTAGCCGACCTCGAAACCGGCGGAATAGGACACCCTTCGGCCAAAAATCTTCCTTCATGAAGGTCGACAGATGTTCAGTTGGCACCCTCACCACAAATGAATTGAAGTTCACGTTATGGCGGGACTCCAGCAACCGCTCGACCCTCAGCGTATATTTGGCCTTTATTCTGATGTACTCCACAATGTCATCAGATTTTGTGGAGTAATGCAGGCGGGACACGTATACCAGCGTTGTCGGGATAGCCGGCCGCAGCAGGTGATTCTGTCCAGTCGGGGCAGTGCCGCACAGGTTACGACGAGAGGCCTTAATACTGAGGAATCCCATCTAATAATGTAAGTAGGTACCTAGATATATGTTAAATATGTTTTAGGTACCTTCTTATAAAATACTTACTATCGGTACCTACCATCTTAAAAATATTTATTTTAATGTTATTAACCATTTTTTTTGTCGTGATTGTATTTGTGTTCATAGAGCTAAAGGCTTGCTCTTTGTATCTTATCATTGAATCGTATCCAATTATTGTAGGTAAGTACTAAAAAATTTGGCTTCCATCATGGGCGACATTATGTTTCGTTGTTACAATCGCATAAAGACGTTTTATGATTAATAAACTATGCTCGTATTTAACTGGGCTATTGCTACAAGTGTTCATAATTGAGCTTTCAATTGTCAATAAAGTTTTGAACGCTCGAGGGTCCGACCGAACCCCGGCCGTAGTTCAATTCGCATAATTCAAAATGAAACGCGACCGGAGTCGATAATTTTCAGCGCCCGAAGGCACCTCGAGGAGTACTACTCATTAAGATGAAAACGACGCAAACTTAATCGTATCAACGGTGTAGCTTTTAGGAAATCTCGTTAGCTGAACATGAACTCAAAGTAAACTTGATAGGTAATGCCTTAATTTAATTTTGTTTGTAGTTGGTACCTAGTATGTTGGAAACACAACAAACAGTAGGTACTTACTGGCAGGAATCTACACAATTAAGTTAGTCTTACGTTAAATGTATTATTAGGTTTGCTTCATTCAACATAAACTTAAACGATTTTGTCTCACAAATATAGAGAACCTCGTCACTTCTATGATTAAAAATATTCATCAATTGCTTGGTATTATATCGAATAATATGACCATCAAGACATTAACTATCAATAGTAAAAAAATACTTATTTTAGTTTGCGTAACATATAAAAAAATACCTTAAAAATTACTTCTCCTTTTTTGTTAGCAGAAATTACCACCTTATTTGTTTAAACTTAGCCAAAACTTATTTTTTTCGTTTAACGTAAGTTTTAAAACAATGGTTGGGAAAATGCAACTTCTTTAAAATTCTACATACAAAACTTACTTAGGTAGGTAAGTACCTCCTTTTTTTTTTGGTAACGTACATATCATAAAAAATAATGACTTATGCAGTCAGCTGCACTTAGTTAGGTAAGTACCTAAAAAACATAGGTAGGTACCTACATATTTTCCAAATATTTACCAATTTTAAAGAAAGGGGGACAACGCGACTAAATTAATTTAATAAATGGAGGAGCGTTGATCAACGATCAATAGCGCACTAGCATCGGCCTGTTGTCTCCCCCAGGGGAGACATCCAGGGGGGACAACTACCCGAAGGGAATCATTTGTAGTAACCAGCAAATTAACTACCTATGTCAGGAATAAGTAAATGATCGAATACCTATTACATTGTTACCTATTACAGTACATTGTTATTTTGAAAGAATATCTTTCGATTGTTATATTTTTCTCTTTGTGAATAGTATAGCAGACGGAGTGATTCTAAAAATCCTTCACTAATCCAGAGCAACATAGGCTATCGGAATTAGGGATGCGAGAATCCCAAGGGAACGGAAAAAACGAGTTTAATTCAGAAGAAAATACTGGTGATTGCCTGTAGTCTCTATAGGTACCTACCCATATGATGTATTTACAATTGGTTCTGAAATGAAAACATAATAAAACAAATAGACAGGACATGGGTTAGAATTCCACAAGTATCAATATAAGGAAGTACTTACCTACCTATTACTTCGATCGTCTATATTGGAGGTATTCCTCGAAGCGCACCCATTTTGAAACGCACCTAAACGATTCTTCGAAACGCACCTAAGTATTTATAGGTAAGCTAACAAAACCAACTAGGCACAGAATACAATTTGTAGGTACTAACGTATTTAGGTGCGTTTCGAGGAATAGTTTAGGTGCGTTTTAAAATGGGTGCGCTTCGAGGAATACTTACCTCATTAATTGAAAATGAGTGTTTGTTAGCCGAGCACCATTGGAAAGAATTACCCGAACCTTAATTAATTAAAATCGTGAAAATGTGAAATCACATAAAATAATTTTAAATACAGGAGATTGATTAATTTACGACAAACGAAAATGTTGCCAGAAGTCGAGCGATGGTAAGTAAAACAAAGCAATAAGTAGTGGAGCGCGCTGGTGCCTCTACCAATCTGATTATTTGTTAGGTTCCCATTTAATTCCTATTTCGAGCCCCCATTTGATCTAGTTTGTAGGAGTTAGAATGTTTACATTTAAAGAAACAGGTTTCCCGGTGCAGGCGAGTCTGTGCGGGTCGGTCGGTACCGATCGGCTTATAAAGAAACAGGTAAGTAAAGTACCTGGTGGTACCTGTTACGTAGGCGAACTTATTCCAACATTTTCTGACAGGGACAAATAGTTGTCAGACTGGTAAACTATTTCCGCCTGCCCCAGCTTTTTGTCACTCATAATACCTACTTATACGCAAAATTGAATTTTGAATAAACGATCGCCTACCTAGCTCGTCTTTGATTTATTTAGTTTTCATAGGTCGATTGTCGTTATTTTACAAAAGACAAAATACCTAATTAGATGTAAATTATAGTGGGTAGCTATAATGAAAACGTTTTTAGGGTTCCGTACCCAAAGGGTTAAAAAAGGGACCCTATTACACATGTATTCTGTGCTATTACTAAGACTCCGCTGTCCGTCTGTCTGTCTGTCACCAGGCTGTATCTCATGAACCCTGATAGCTAGACAGTTTAAATTTTTACAGATGATATATTTCTGTTGCCGCTATAACAACAAATACTAAAAACAGAATAAAATAAATATTTGAGTGGGGCTCCCATATTACAAACGTAACTAATATAACTCGCATTTGGCTGGTTTTTTAAGAACTATACGGCGGTATACTAAATGCTTTCCGACATAGGTAACTTAGGTAGGTACTTATTATTTCACCACTTCGTATGAAAGAACTTCGTTCAAGTTTATGACTGAAAGAGGAGCATTCATTGTAAATAGCCGGGACCATAATAATGAACTATTCTACACCTCTGAATGGGGGGAAAAGGCAGGGTCGTCCTAGGTAACTTAATGTTACTTATCATTAGCGGACGACAACGGCCTATCAGTCGTGTCTCGCACAAATGGAGCTCCACACCGCCATAATTGAACCGATTTTGGGTCCGATTGTATGCTCAACCCAATTGTTCGAACAGAATACAATCGCTTTGAGTTATGCTGTTATGATCAACGTGAGTGTTGTTTTAGCAACGTTCAAAATACATCAATTATCGACCTAGCTAGGAAGTAGTAGGTACCTTAGTACTATTAGTACATAGGTAGAAATATTTGATAAAGATATACCTACCAAAGGCAAAATGTATTTTACAGCAACAAAAGACAATGAAAGTAAACTTACTTACCTACTAAAACTTAACCGAAAATAATAATTAGGTACTTATATGAAAATCTACGGGTGGTTCTTGTGTGTTGGGACGAAGGTCATTTGATATAGTGTTACCGATCCTCGTTTGTATACCATCGATGACCAAGAGGTATTTAATTTTGAAGCTTTTTTGTTTTCATTTTCAGGTTTTTTGAAGTCGGTTTTTTGTTTTTAAAGCATTTTTTATTTTTTTATTTTTAGTTCTGTAGTACCTTCTGTATTTGGTAGATATAATTACTTTAGTTTATTTATATTTAGTTTATTTATATTATCTTATCCAGTAAGTATATTATCTAGGTAGATAAAACATGGGTAGACCCACGAAAGATGCGGCATGCACGCCTTAAAAGTTAGGTTTTTTTAATTAAGCTTTTTGTGGTAAGTATGGTATGTTTAGCGACGATATTATCTAAGTTACAATAGTCTGATGTCAATGGCTCATCTCCTTTTACAAAATACTGGTTTTTCCGACGCAGGGGCGCTAATTCTTGAGGAGTTCTCCTGGTACTTCACTATCAGCTCCACTTCACCATTTGCATTATGACGAACAACCTAAAATAGCCTAGCAACCATATTAAAGTAATCGTATCGCACCAGTGAGATACTTAGTTTAGTAAATAGTTCCGGTGATCATCTATGGTCTTCATCATCAGTTCCACTTCACCAAAATGGTACTTTTCGAAAGCAAATGCACGAGTTACATAAGAAAATACCAAAATCGCTATAGGCCTATAATATTTGAAGAGTTCCCTTGATTTCTCCAGGATCCCATCATCAGATCGTGATCTTATGACAATGGGACCAATCTGTAACTATATGCTTTCAAACAAAAAAAGAATTTTTTAAAATCGGTTTGTGATTGACGAAGTTATGAGGTAACAAACATAAAAAAAAAAAAAAAAAATCAGCCGAACTGATAACCTCCTCCTTTTTTTGAAGTCGGTTAAAAAGAGTATTATTATATTATAATATTTAACGGCCGGCCGAATACTCAAAGCTAGGCTTCTTATCTAAAATGTATATTATTGTATTACCATGGCTAAAATATTTGGTTGAGGACTCCTTAATTTTAAGGAAGCTTGTAAAGTTGTGTTTTTCGCTTTACCTATAGAAAAAACAACGTTTCATTATCATATTTATTAGTAGGTATTCCATCTTCATAATTATTCATTCATTCATCATCATATTATTTATTTACAAACATAAAACATTAATTTGTTATAATAATAATATTTACTTACATAAATTTTCCCTGTATTTATTTCATAATAATATGCGACCTCGTTGAGACCTCATTTCGTCCATACTCCAAATTTAAATATCAACCTCCTTGTACAACTCCTTGGTAGGTAAGTATCTAGGTATTTTATTAACTTTTTCTTCGAACTTTTTTATTCATGTTCGACAATATTTAAAAATACTCTAGTAGGTATTCTTAAAACGTAGTGATTATTTCCTCTGTGGGTATTCTACTGTTCTACACATACATTTTATATCTTACGTATTAGTATTTGCTTTCTCTGTGTACCTATCATTCATCCTTGTCACTCTATTCCTTTTTCTAGTGTTTGCCGTCTTCGTGGCTTTTCCCGCGTTTTCTTTGAAAATTTTCACATTTTACGGCGCAAAGCATTTTTCACACCAAACCACTGAGATAATCACTACTCCAAACCTTGTTGCTAAACAATATTTTTATGAAAACGTTTTCTTTTGATGATTCCTGATACGAAGCACTTTTATTTTAAATGGAAAGAAGTCTCAAGATGGATTGTAGGTGCGATATTTATAAAAGTTTTCACATTTAATTTAGATTTTATTGTTTTTTGTAGGTTCAAAAGTTCAAAATAAGTACCTAGGTACTAGTTATTATTGAAAAGATTTCCATAGAGAGGCAGACGCTGACCTTTTATAAGTATGTATTTCTTTAATTTCTATACTTAATTTCTTTAAACCTTTCTATGTATTTTTGTTGTTTGATTTTTTCTGTCTTATCACCTTTTTTCCTTGATTTCAAAAGGGAAGAGGAGAGATATAATACTAGATATAATATTATTTCGGACATCATACATTATTTGATCGATATTTTATTTCAATGATTATTATTTTGGTTATTGGACGGTTCGGTTTAAAAACCTCACCTCGACGATTTCCATCGCCACGACCGACGTCAACGAGCTAACTATTTTCATGCTGCTTGACTGAGGTCCAACGGTTTATTCTACTGCCTGCCGTTTATTCTTTCGGCATTGCAACAAGTAAGGGCGTTCCTTTATTTAATTTGGCGAGGAAAACTGCGTCTTCGGTGCAGCGACGACGATTTTGTGTGTAAATAAGTTTTAATGTCGTAATTAAGCTAAATAATTTCCCGAAAATTTTCTTATTTTATGAGAGCAAAAGTTAAGGTGCCCATCCCATTTCATTTTGTACATTTAGTACCTAGTTATATAACACTTAATAATTATTATAAGATCTTGTTTTAAGTTAAATACTTATTCTTACTTCTTTTTTATGTTTTTATTTTATTAATATACTTGTACAACTTAGTTCTTCCTGTTTTATTTGTAAATATTTAGAATCTGCTCACTCTTTTCCCTGTCTTTAGCCGGGCCAGGGGGGGTATTACAATCTATTAAAGCTTGCCAGGTTTATGAATTGTTATAGTTACATCTCTTTCTCCTTGTATATCAAATAAAAGAGACGCATTGATAGCCATTCAGAAACCTGGCAAGTTTTAAGAGGTCATAATACGGGGGCAGGAAATGAGATTGACAAGCTCCGTATTCACAAACATTACTATGAGGTATGAGGCCGCAACTTCCAATCACACGTCATCGTTAAACAAACGAACCAATCACAGAGCTCTATTTCAATGCAGTGCGTTCGCATAGGCAAGGGTCGTTTAATTCTGAAATACGGGTGTATGTTTCATAGAGTTTCTCAATTTTGAATTTTAGATGTCCAATAACTTTGAATCGTTTGATTATTTGGCCGTAAGGCGTTAGTGTATATTTTCTTTGCCGTAAGTGCGTCTAATAACGTTTAATAGTACTTAATATACAGATAGTGCGTACCTCGTTTAATCATGGCTAATGATGCGGCAAACTCGATAGGAAGTAGACCTCTGGACGTCTTAGTGTGAGTGTAATCTCAGCCGTGTCAATATAGGCTGTGTGTGTAGTGCCAATCAATCAGTATTGATTGACAGTTCTTAGACATAAATAATGTAATTAATCTACCAACAACTGAAACAAACACAGATAACAATAATTTACTATTAGTAAACAAACTAAAGAAATACCTACCTTACCTATGCACCGTTAATTTTTAAGTATATCTAAAAAAGAAATGGGGATAACAGACCACGGTTCTGAATATGAACGTGCAGTTAAAAATTAATACTTTGAAAATATTGGAAAAAAAAACTTGAATGATCGGCAAACTCACAATATTTAGCAAGACGCGTGTGTAGATTCATTCTTTTCATTATTTACGTAGGTAAACAAGATACTCTCTTTTGATTATGCGCATGTAATTCTAGAATGAACACTAAATCCAGAAATCAGTAAAATTTTGGGATATAAATAAACCTCAATATCTTGACCAATTATTAAATATTGAAAATTTTAACTGTACATAAGTACCTACTCGATTAGAATAGGTAAGAGATACACTCATTTTATTTTTAGATATAAGTAAGTACCTAAAAATTAACCGTGTGTAGTGGCGAACGAGCAAAAAGTTTATTTATTACTGAGGAATCTGAGGATATTTATATTAATCCTAAAGGTGTACTGCTTTTTTGCTGTTAATTTTAATGTGGAAAATCTACAAAATATTTACTTTTTGTTTACCTTGTGAAAAAAGTTTTATCTTTTCTAGAATATGTAGAATCTGTGAATAATTGTATCAATAATACCAAATAATATCGCTCCATTTATCATGACCTGTTTGTGATGGAAACGAAAATTGACTAAATTGTTACGTTATAAGCAGCCGCGATATTGAATATGAGCAATCAATCACTGTTGAGTGTTCCCCTGACGTAGGAACAATAGAAGAATATATTCAATTTATTTTGAAATATAAATGGCAACACTAACATTAGCGAGTGCTTGTATGATATCAGAACATTTCAATCGAAGTAAAGTTTGCGGGCAGTTGATATCTCTTACATAGATCATTTCCCAATGGAGTACGAATAGTATAGCTGCACGGAGTAAACTTATGCGAGTGGTTTCACCGATCACGTAGTAGTAGTCGTTTGTGTTTGTGTAGAATATTATTGTGATAGCTTACTGCTACGTGTTTCGTAGCAATGCTACGACGCTACGAAGTTTTGCTTACCTCTCGTAGCGTGTTGCACGTACAGTACACTACACCGTTTATTATTTATCTATCGAGTTAACTGTTAAGACGAATGGTGATATTAGATTAGTAGAAGATGGAAACCAATACTTATGCTAGTTGCTTATTTATTTACAGTGGCTCCGTGAGCCTGTAGACATCGCATTAAAAATAGCTCAAATTGTGTTTTTTTAAAACAAATAACACAGAATAACTCATATTAGTTTTTTCAACTAATAAGTAGATACTTATTAAATATAGTATAGATATAGGTACTGCATACTATATTAACTATATTTTTTACATTTCTCCGCCATTTTGAGAAATTTCGAAAAACTGGCTCTACTGAAAAAGTTTTACCTTGAAGAAGAAGTTTTACCTTGACAGTCTAGCTAGAATATAATGAGTATGTAGGTATTAGGTGCCAGTAATTTTATGTAGGTACCTCGGTTTTAGCCTTAGACGCAAGTTTTAGTGCTACGGTATTAATTAAAGTTTAAGTACTTACCTCGATACTAGGCGCACGTATGACTACTAATAGGCGTAAACAGTAAATCTGTAATAGCAGTAGGTACCTATAATTTATTGGTAGGCACTAGGCGTAAGTTCGATTACCATATATCCTGTACGTTGTATTTTCTTACTTATGCTGTTTGATTAAACGACACTTCAACTAATTAATATACTCCAACGCTGGACTATCAATGTTACTCGAACAATTTTAGCCGGACGATTTCAGCAGTTTGAGCCTCCTACTTACTCGTCATAATCCATAATTCTATTTACACCAAATAACGTTAATAGTATATTATCGTGAGGTTGCTATTGCTAATTCGATTTTCAGGAGCAATATACAGTGATCACACGACGGCCACACCCCGCATAATCGAGTTTTCCGCGGGCGTGACATGCCCTAGAACACTTTGACCGTTATTCCATTAACTCATCAACCTCCCACTTCCCACAATGACATGAAATGAACATTATCATTCTTCACGCGTAACCCATAAAATATTGCTTAAGGTTGTTTGTTCTTAATTTGAATACTGAGAATGTTTCTTGCTGATTGTATTCGATTCGCGAAATACCTAGTTAGTTTTCAGTTTTGATCGATGTTCTTTCTCGTCATCGGAAAATGTCTTAAAGAAATTTTCTTTGTAAATACAAAGAGAGAGATGGCTTAAATAAACCACCTTTAAATAGGAATGAATGAGGTGACTAGAAATAATTAAAGGCGACTGTTAATGAGATACATACTAAACCTGCAAGCGGTTTATTTTTTGGGCCACAAAATAACTAAACGGGCGACAAACTGTGGATTAAAAAAAATACGTAAAACGGGTGACTACGTACATGGGGAGATAAAATTTAAGTTAGCAGTGAAAATTCTAAATGAGTGACAAAAATACTGAATGGGCAACTGTTATACCAAGTAGTTAACTATACACATAAGCTGCCCAACATGGTATTTTTGTCATCTCGATTAGGATAAAGTCACTTTTTTAAATAAAATATATGCCAAATTTTAATTTTTTTGTGTGCCCTAAGGTTGTCGATCACATAGTAATTTAGTGGCCCGTTCTGAATAACTAGTTGCTCAATTCGTATTTTAAAGTCACCCATTTCAACATTTTCAACATTTGTAGTCGCCCTCATTCCGTCGCCCAGTTAGTATTTCAGTACGCTATATTCAGTATTTTGATACCCAAAATGGGTATTTATTGTACCCCGATTAAATACTACCCTTTTTAAATTGGCAGTATCTTTTTACATTAAACTTACTCAAGAATAGTTTATAAGATAACTGCAATGCTAACATGCGATCCTAGCTGAAACATAATAAACCTTTTGCACCTTTATCTACACTGATTCTGATTGTAAGTTTTACTGAGATTAAATTGAAAGTTCTACTTCAAAGTCAAAGTGTTTATTAAGGCCGCGTCACAAAATATTACACAAATAAGGTATTTGTGTACCTACTTCATTTAATGGATTATACGCTAACAGTGCTGATGGCGTGATTTGGAACTAGGCATTATAAGACTTATAATAATTTTTAGAGAGAGTAGAGAGAATTCCCGTAGAGAGAGTGCATGGATAAGGGATTGGATGGTTTGGTTGAAAGTAGGTAATGACAAATAATATTACCTAAATGCATATCCATCTATTTATATATTATTTGAAATAAATAGTACATACATCTAGCACGAGCCACGAAGCTCTAAACCCTTAGCATGAAAAACTTTGAGCAGATATGAGCTGAGCCAAAATGTAATATAATCAGTTCCCTCGAAGGTGTCGTTGTACGAGCATGAAATTGCCGTTTTGTATGGAGAAAAGAATTTGCATTTTCCATACAAACATTTTCTTAATTTATCTGGGTAGTTCTTCGGAAAAGTGTTCTCCGTGTAATTTCCACAGCATTTTTGAAATCACTAAATTAAAGTGAATTACACAAAAAAATTGAAAGCTTATGCAAATTCAAACATTATATCAAAATTCGCCACGTAGCGAATGCATACTTTTGCTAAAAAAAAATAAAGAAAATTTGCGATCCATGGAAATTACAGTAAAGACCACGGAAATTACCCAGCAGATAAAATTTTGCTCAACATCATGTCAGATATGAAATTAAAGCTCAAATAAAAGTTAGTTGGGGTAGTATTAAGAACTACATTGTATTATAATTATATTTAGCAAAAATAGTAGATTAATAAAAAAAAAACTTACAAAGGAACTCAATGTAGAAACATGAAGGTAATAAATAATAATGTTATGTATTTTAGAGTATATTATTGATTGCATATTATGGATGAGCATGATAATAATAAAAATAACAATTATTTGGTAAAAAAGTGTCAACAATCTGTACGACCTAGGTCAATACTCGTTTACTAAGACTAGTTTTTACTAATTATGGTCTTCAAACAATAACGCTAACTAAGTTTACCAACCTTTCTGGTTTTTGTTGCACTATTTAGATTAAGATAAAAATGTAAATTTGGTTATTTAAATAAAAATAATAATAATAAATATAAAACCTGCTCTGTATAACGATACAAGTTCTAATGCAGATCAGTTGGACTGCAAGTCCCGGGCACAGACTCCTAGCCCGGCAGAAGTACATACTTCCCAATATTGGTGACTACCGACACTGGACAGCAGGGTATACCACCCCACATGAGTGAAGATTGGAGTTAGCTTTCTAGGTCTACAATCAATATCAAATGCAACTTAGCCCTGCAGCAGCAACTCAACAACTGGCGGACGACGGTAACACGGCAGCCCACAGCCAGGTGATATTGAGAGTAACCACCATATCACATATCGTCATATCGGGAGACTGGAGTGTAACTGACCTATGTACGAGTATTTCAATACAAAGCAAAGCTACTTGCTTTGCTTTTGATTTTCTTTTTTGAGTAACGAAGAAATTAATGCAGGTATGACGAAAGTCAAGCTCACCCGACACTTTACCAAAGATATCCAGGACGCCAGCCTAAGAATAGTATGGCCCTCAAACAGCTAAAAAAACAACAAGGTGGCGGGTGACGATGGAATCACTAGAGAACTTCTGAGAGCTGACGGAAAGCCGATACTCAGAGTCTTCTAGAAGCTTTAGGAACAGTGTACTCAAATTATCCAGACTATTAAGTATACCTAGGACTGACAGTCCTAGTAAAGTAAGTCCAATTTCGAGGAAGAGATCTCTCGTCAGATCCAACTCAAAGCTTCGAAAATTGTTTGCGTCTAACTTACTTCAGTGTCTCTAAACGACAGTGTGTGTGTTGTTGCCAACTTGCCTTGTTTGGCGACAGAAATGAAGATATCCGTAGGAGAACTTAAGTAACCGACATCACTTGAAGAATTGCACAGCTGAAGAGTAACCGACATCACTTGAAGGATTGCACAGCTGAAGTGGCAGTGGGCGGATATAGCGAGACAAACCAGTGGCTCTGGAATAGTGATCGCGCACCGGATGCCCCCACCCCCTGACAAAGTAGTCCAACGATCTGGTGAAGGTCTACACCCAGCAGTGGGTGTCGAGCGGCTGATATAATAAACCAAAAATGAAACAAAGTAATTTCCATGGGCTTTACGTAATTTCCATGGTGTTTTATCCATGGAAATTACGCCATGGAAATGACCAAAAAGCATTAAATTTGAAATTTATCGGCATTGAAAAGATATAACCTGCTACTTTGTTACTGGTTAAGTACATTTGGGAGTAAGGTATTACACCTCAAAACCCGTTTACAAAAAATAGCACAATTATATTGCAAAAATGTGACATGGGAATACATTAAAAATGAGAACCAAAATTTTGAAAATCGTAGAACTTAGTCTTGCACCAAAAGCGTGGGAAACAGCAACACAGCCATCTTACCTGTCAGTAGCGGTGTAACTGTCGATTCGAAAACATCAATCACTATTTGTCTGTGCCTAGTCAGTCCAGAGCAATGGCCTTCGCAAGAGGGCGCAGTGAAAATGTAGCTAGGCGTGTGACATACTTACTTAGGTCCATAAAATCAAAAGTTTCCCTCCGATAAGATTCAAAATTTGATCAGTATATAACGTGATATGTCTATTTTAAATGTGTGTACAAAACTGATTAAAAACGTGGGTGATTTCAAAAATATCCGCGATTTCTCCTAAGCCGGCGCCCGTGTGACACGTAAAAACGTGCAAAATTAACCGGATTTGAGGTGTTGAGGGTGAGTTACTCCGATCTACGTAGTTTTTAACCAGTGAAATCTATATGACACGATGCTTAATGAAATGTAGAAACGATATAACGATAGTTTTAATCATAATTATTTGTTTTTATAGGAGATATGAGTCTGTGACACTCAAAAATTGCTCTCCCAAGAACTACCCATCTAACAACTATGAACGCTAATGTTTATAATTTTTATGCACAAATGTAAACAAAACTCGGATAACTAATGCCACATGTGTCAAGTGAAAAAAATAAGTAACGGCTATAAGTTACATTACAATAAGTGTTTTTTTCTGCTAACGAAAAAAGGAGTCACTTTTGAGATACTTTTTAACGTTCAGGAAAGAAAATCAGAAATATTTTTATTGCTGATCTGATAGTGGGCCGTCATGATCATAATTCGAAATAATAACAAGTAGGTAGAACTGAAGTGGAACCGTCTTATTACCTCGTTTTTTTGTGTAAGTACATACTTCAAAATCTTTATTGATCCTTCCTTCTTTCCCCGCCATTATCGGCAAGCAACAGTACAAAAGCATTCGGTACTAACTAGCCCAGTTTGTTAGTTCGCTAATTACTGTATCTACTGGCTCGTAATTGATTACGCCTTGCCGGCAACTCGTTAAGAAGCCGGAGTTGTTTCATCAGCTAAGTGGCGTCATCGATCTCTCGTTACTTAAAACATTCTCACCCAATATTTGCTTTTTTCATATTTTTTGCAATACCGAGTAGGTCGAAAATGTACCAATGATATAAATGTATATCCGATTTTATAACTTCCAACAATATAAGAATTTAAGTTTTATTTCCATATTATATTTATTTATTATGTAATTTATATATCTTCACCACTATCCAAATTTCCAAATTCCGTTTTCATCCTTTTATTTTATAATGTTTCCCTACCTTTAGTTGTGGCTAATACCCAAACCGGGTGGAGCCAAAAAAAAAAATCTCTATGGAATAGCTCCATACTTTCAGCACCTTTTATTTTTTTTGTACCTAATACGATGCGCGCTTGTTCCAAATTCAAAATACTTTTATTCACTCGGTGAATAAAAACGCGTTTTATTCACTGTTATCAATGAATAAGACGCACTTTTTTGAGTGGCGATGGTAAAAAGAATATTACATACAAACATACTTACAAGATACGCGCGAAAAACATAACCCGCAGTCGGGTAAAAAACGCAGGATCATGCCACTACTACGCCAAGCGATCATTCTTGACTATAGCTAAAGGACTGTATTAATTGATTGAATTTGCTTATTAATTAAGTGAAAACCCAATGCAAATTGCATAATTATACTCGTACAATGCAAATATCTCATGAATATTCTAAATAGGTATGTCTGCACGTGATCAATTCATTTCAATTTGATTGAGAAATGGGATTTAATTTAATTTAAAACAAATTTCTATATGAAACTAATACCTATGTAATAATTACTATTGTTTGCAACTTTTAATGAAACTTGCTTCAGTCGAATGATTGATTGAAGCACAATATTTTTGACTTTAGAGTTATATTGTAACGGTTTCTAAAAACCTACCACTTATAATTAATACTTACTGTTATATTTTTCTTAAAAATTCATTACATTCACTTCACCATAACTACTTGTTATTGTTTTCATAGTACTGACATGTATTGTCAAAATTCTGATTGTCCCACCTACCCTCAATACTATATTTCCTAAAACTTGGAGTCGTGCGTATTGAGACACCGATTATTTTTACTTTTATGATTTTTACTTTTATTATAATTAAACTAAAAATTAAATTCCTTTAATTTTTCTATATATTAATTTCACAAAATATTAAAAATTATAATATCGTTTTACAACCATAGACTGTCCGTCTGTAACAGCCATTTTTGTTTATGGTCATGCACGACCGATAGGATTGCAGGAACATTTCGAGAAGGTTCTCAATGTTTTGAGAAACTTCTCGTAGGTTATATCGCTATAAATACGACGGATTCGTAGAATCTGCCTCATTTCTTGAAATCTTTTACCTTTCGATAATTAAAGTCTGTTTATCGTGCGTCCCCGAACTAGGGGTCGTATCTACGGGCAGGAGTTCCCCTACCGGACCCTCCTGCGCCGCCTACCGCTACACCTCCGGGCACCTACCTGCCCGAGCCACCACCTGCTGCTTCCGGCCTACCCCGGAGCATCATCCACGCCGAGCCTGCGCACCAGCTTCACATCGAGCCCACCCTCGTTCTACCGAGGCTGATCCCTCCGCTCCGCTCGCGGGTGTAGCCCTCGTGCTGCACATTCTCTGCTGCCTCCTCTAGGCTAAACCGCAGCTAAGTCCCCTTCTATATCTTTTTCGTAACCCTGAGCGAAGATTGTTAACCACCCCTGAGATCTTACAATATATCTTAGTAAATTGTAAAATTGACTTTTCATTTACCACCTTCTGTGCACTGGTCGTGCTTCACACGTCCAGCTGTGTCAATACATTTAAGTACCTACAATACAACGTGTTAAAAAATACGAGTAATGCCGAATATGGTATAAAGGGACCATCAAACTGAACAACTTTTACTATGGGACCAAATCTGAAATCGCGAAAAATTATAGATTGATATTTTCGTTATTAATTTTTGTGTACAAATCAGCTGATTTTTGATGATAGCTGATAGTTGGTCCCATAGTAAACGTTGTGATGGTCTCTATAGTACTATATTCGGCATAACTCGTATTTTTTTAACACGTTGTACCTATAGTCCGTAAGCCTGCGACAATAATGTTGCCTACGTCATATGACATCACGATGACATGCATGGCACACGGTCGGAAATGTTGTGCAGAGCGAGGATCAGAAGATTATCGCAAATAAAATTGGCCGGAAGCTTGAGAAAATCCTTCACTTCCGGTCAAAATTTTAAGGTTAAATTTATACTACTACTACTAAGTATTCTGCGCTGGTTTTGGGTGCGATGCGACCTAGGTCGCAGACTATTGCTGATTAATAAATCAAAGTCTCAAACACTTTATGTGCTTATAGATATTAACATAGGCAGATTGAATTTTATGGTTTTCTCACTACGTAGGTAGGTATTTTATGGATTCTTCAACTTAACCCTTCATAATCAAGGATGCCAAAAAATCATAAACTTCACTGCCGAGAATAGAAAAGGTTTAGATCTAACGATCGATTTACGAAGCCTCAGGTAACCTTTTAGGCACGAAACCCTGTACATTGCAATTTATTGCATAAAGTATGTTGTCCAACAGCCTCCCAAGACATTAAAGGTCCTCGTGGTCCTTAAGTGTCCCAGAATATTCTTTGTCCCCGTTCAGACCGTACTCACAGCATTTAATGGGACAATGAGAGCGAGCCTATTTTTAGCCGCCGTAGAAAAACGGCAGCAGGACTGAGCAAACAACTCTGGAAAACAAACATCGTCAATTGCAGGTAGGGTTACCAGATAGTATAATCTAAAAATCCTGACAAAAAAACAGATTTCTACTAAAAAGTCCTGAAAGCCCACCGGTAACGATCATTTGCGATTGTCAATTTTTACGTCATTGACGCTCATTGATGCGAAAATTGATCGTTTACGCGTGCAATTAAAGCGATTGTCAATTGCTCCAACAATGGCATTGACGAAAAAATTGACAATCGCAATTGATCGTTATCGGCGGGCTCAATTTTTGCAGCTAGTTATTATATTACTGGAAATGTCCTTGTTGATGAAAAAGGTATAGGTAATGAGAATAATCCAAAACTGACCTGACATTTTCCAAGTCCGGGACGAAATCCTGACAGGGACCAAAAAGCCTGACAATGTCAGGACAAATCCTGACTTCTGGTAACCCTAATTGCAGGTAGGTAACTTTAACGAACGTAAAGCAGAGACGCGGTGCAGCGAATTAAGCGAATATGATACTTTTTACAAGGAAATAGAGCTTAAAATCTTTGGACGGTACGGTAAGTAAGATGAGCGGTTCACGGTTATTAACACGGCAGTTTAATGAAACGTTCGCCCATATTCCGGTAAGTGAAATTTCATCACATCACACATCATTAAGTGTTGTTGAATGAAATGAAAAGATAGCGTTATGTGAAAAAAGAATATAAATACCTAGGTACGTATATTATTTTTTAAATAGAATTTGTAGGTCGTATCAACATCATATTTAAATTAGGAAACATTAATTCGGGGCGAGCAATTTAGATATTTAGAATTTGCAAGAGTAAACAGAGCATTCCCAATTTAGCCTTCTTTTTTCCTTTAGAGAAAAAGAAAAAGCGAAAAATCTCGTTTTTTTCTAAAACAAAAAATAAGTTGCTAAAGTTCAGTCACAGTAGGTTAGTAGGTACCAAACGGCCGTCGAATAAAAAAAACCTACTCTCCTACCATGGTACCTCTTATTACAGCATGTTCTCGATTCTTTAACAAAACTTCGTAAATCTGGTCACACTAAGGAGAACAAAGCCGTAATAAGGGAATGAACAGTCTACTATTTAGCTACAGAAACGTAGGTTACCGTAACACGAAAAACTATTGAGTGCGTTTCGAATTCGTATCGAGCAAAAACGTTGAGGAGCTCGATGGCGCAGTGGTTTAACGCCTGGCCCAGCGAATTCGCAAGGGTCGGTCATGGGATGGGTGACCACAAATGTATTATCTTGAGCTCCTCCGTGCTTCGGAAGGCACGTTAAGCCGTTGGTCTCGGCAACCGTAAACACCCACCAATAGGAAGGCCTCTGCACCCAGTGGGGACAATAAAAATGGCTTATGGTAAAAATAATTAAATGTTTGTATTGGAAATCTTAGTAACTTTTACGTTTGTAAGTTAGGTGACATGGCACTGTAAAATCAATACAATAATTGAACGTTGAAGTTTTAGGTTTGCAGTAAAAACAGCAGATATTCCATAGAAATTAGAAACTGCACTACTACGAAAACAAAAATATTATTTTGCTCCATTATTTTGGTAAAACTGCATGTTGCCTTTGCATCTTTACTATAGGTGAAATCGAAAACAGTCAACAAAGTGGTGTGGCTTAGACCGTCAAACTGAACTTTGTCTATGGGATCAACTTAATCAGAGTTATTAACTAAATAAATTCAGTGCGGTGCAGAAATGAATTTCCATAACAATAGGCATGATGACTATTTTTTTTATTTTATGTTACATAAATTACCTCTCAAAAAAAGAAACATTGGTAAAAGAATTAAGTCGCTAGCATGAAAACTGCCCGAGATATCACAGTGTGAAATCACACAAATGGACAAATGCCCAAAAACGCTCCATACTAACGGCTACTAAGTGATGACGTCACGCCTTGCTAATTTGTATGCAACGCGTAGGAAATTTGTTCGGCAGCTATATTAAATATTATGTTTATCAAAATAGTTTCTTAGACAAATTTGCTATACATTTTACGGACTAATTAAAGGTATCATTTATTTTAATAAATTTTATACTTTTTAAATGGACTTGTCCATCCAACTTTGAAGGGTCATAAAATAAATAATATGCAATATATAAAACCAAGAGGTATACAAGCTACTCTAAAAGTTTAATATGTTTACGATTTTTATTAGTATTTCGTTATTTTTCATTAGTCATCATCCCTATTCCCGAAGAAGCACCTACCTATTCCTAAGAAAATTTCATTTCCTCGCATTTCTTGACCAAAGCACTATACTATACAAGCCTTGTACTGGAATGGAAGCTATTTACATTGCCTCGAATAATTAAAGCTCTCGCCTACGGTTCGGCTCGGCTACAAACTAAATATCATCGACAAAGTAAATGCTAATTTTCCGTTCTCGGCTGTAAAGTTCTCATGCTATACCAACAAGTTTTAGACAATCACGTAACACCTTTTGGTATGTAAAGTCTAATTGTATTTTAACATGTAGGCATTCACATTTTGATAGATGTTGACAAAAAGGATGCTGTAACTGCTGATGGCTGGTGCCACAAAACTTTTAAATTCCAATTAGTTGGGCCACACAAAGATTTTCAAGGATATTTTACGCAATCGAAGTAATATCGAACTTACGATAATACAGTACAAATCAGGGAGTGCCCTAGCGAGGTGGTTACACGGCGCGTTGCCCGCGATCAATGTGAGGTTTTTCTCGATTTTAAAACTTTATTAATTGATACCTACTACTAATTATTTTTACTATCACAAAAACCTATTTTAGAAACAATAATATTAATTTGGTCGACTTTCGAGATAATTGGGTACAGGCTTAAAAATCAGCTAAAAAGACTTTACGAAAAACATTGTTTTAGTACATTAATAATTGAATTTAAAGTTTAATACTACTAGTACTAATCTTTCTTTGTAAAAGATATCAATAACATATATTTTTTGAAGACGTAATAATTTCTAGTTTCTGAGATAAATAGCTCTTAATACAGCTAATTTTATTTTGTCATTAAGTCCGTAGTTTCTTTAACTTATAATAAGTATAAGTGTTTGGCGCCTAGTAATATCAAAAAAAAAATAAAAAAAATATCTAAGTTTAACCGTTTTCACACAACAAACTAAGGTTTATTTTAAAATATAATAATATACAATGAGCTATTTTTGGATCCTAAACTTAAAAAAACCCTTTGTCCCTTTCTTAAGACGCAAAGAAAAAGGGAAATGCGGGGTACACAGTCGGATAATGTCCGAGCCACGACAATAGGATCTACCTAGCTATTTGCCTGTGGGAGGGACTCCATATCTACAATCTATTTTATTTTTTGTCTAGACTGGACATATAACTGTACATTTGGTTTTTATATCGTTTTTAGAGATTCACTGAGAAAAATTCCTCAACAGTCAGTTGTGCGTGTCCCGGCAAAAATTAATCTAAATGAGAAAACCAGTCAAAATAAGGACAGACCACAAAAAGTGCGGACAAATCCTGATGTATGGTAACCCTATCGGTGTGTCCCATCCCGAGTTAGTAATGAAACAACAGCCTAATTTCAGAGTGCTTTTTACTAGCCAAGGTTGTTTCCTTTACTACGCAGTTTTCACCGGTATAATTACAGCTTTCAGTGTAATAGCTCTACATATTCAACAGATAAATGGCGTCACAAGGGCCACCTTAAAAGTAATTTATTCTTTGGATGGAGGCGACCCTTATGCTTCGCAGGGGCACAAACACCCTTGAAAAATTTTGGTAAATTATGTTCGAAGTCATTTAAAAGTTAATAAATGAGATAAAGTTTATATAAACAAAGTTATTAACATTTAGCACCTTGGTAAATTAATTTTACTGTAATTATTTTCGTTATTCATTGTAATAAAAGACTTTTACGCATAGGTACACATCCAACTCATAACAGTATACTTGCTATAGTGCATTTAGGTTTAATTAATTTTATTTTATCCCAATAATTTAATTTCATATTGGAATCATTCAAATATCGATAACAATTAATGTTAACTTTATATACTTATTTCATAATAAAACCACTAGAGATTGCTTTTACCAATCTTGCCTTCTTATACCCCTGAGACTGAGCTAAAGATAGGGTTTCCTAGGATGTCGGTGCCGTCATATTACGGCCGTAATTTAGCGGCGTTGAATGTTGTCTATGTAAACAATACGGCGACACCGTAACGAGACAACATTCTACGCCGCTAAATTACGGCCGTAATATGACGGCACAGCTATCCTAGGAAACCCTAGCTTCACACTATTGCGTCTATCCCTTCTCTAGTAATTGCAAATCATAATTTCTCTGGCTTTACAAAGAATGTAGCTTAGGTTACAAACTAGACTCAACTTTGTTTTAATTAATATGAAATGTTGTTATCTCAGAAACCAGAAAACCAGAAAAAGTAGTAAACTTTAAAAGATCCGTTTTTCTCAGTTTCGAAGAAAATGATACTTACAATTTACAATATGAAATTAATATCAAATACTTCGACACATAGGTGTGTGTCTGTCTGCCTACATAGGGCTACGGTCCCTTGGATTTATAAATAAACTATTAAGTATTTACAGTCTTTATAAAATTCCTAGGTATATTAAGATAAAATGTATGCTAAAATGTAAATCTAAATCTAGGGTTTCCTAGGATGACGGTGCCGTCATATAACGGCCGTAATTTAGCGGCGTAGAACGTTGTCTATGTAAACAATACGGCGCGCCGTGACAGCGTTCAAGTGTTTACATAGACAACGTTCTACGCCGCTATATTACAGCCGTAAGATGACGGCACCGTCATCCTAGGAAACCCTAGCTTAAGACATTGACATAGAACATCAGGGTGAAAGTTTAAAATTTTGAAAACCATTTTGTAGTTTATTTATTATAGTTTGTTTAATGTTGCAGGAGGGCGGGAAGTTAGCATTTTTATTGTTCAGTATGGTTTGAAGCCCTAGCCGTAAACGAGGGCTTTAATCATTCGAGGCAAAGTAAATTGCTTCCTACACAAGGCTTGTATAGTGCTTTTCTCAAGGAATGCGAGGAAATAAAATTTTATTTAATTTTTTAATTAGTTCGTGTGGCCATGTGAAACGATCAGCCATGCAGCCATAAGTTTTATTAAGCTGGTGAGTTCTATCTATCTACCGTTTTGATAGAAAATATGATATAGTATATGCAGTTTATTTAGAACACCTACCTATATCGTTCGATATTTATGAGAAGTGTGTTTTTAGAATTTTACTTATTTCTTAGAATCGAATTTGGAATACTTCCCCGCACTAGTGCGGGACTAAAGTATTGTAATTCATTTCCGCACTGAATTTCAAAAGAACGTGATGAATATGACCACCACGTAAATGTGAAACCTCCCGCGTTCTTTTTTTTAAATGTAATGATAATATTTCAGAGCATAAGACTCTAGTAGGTACTATTATCTATTCTGTGGCATAAGTGAAAAAAAACTGTAAATTGTATACCTTCAATCGCTTTTCAGTCCCTTTGTTGCTCAACCACTCCCACCCCCACCACTGAAAATCTGCGAGGTGCCCGGATCTGTTAATAATGATAGTATGGCAAACTAATAAGAGGGATTTCGTCGCTCTGTAAATTGTCCACCTATTTCTGGGGCTAGCTCTTAGTCCATAATCTATCTACCTACGTTCTTATGAATGTTTGTAAAAGTCACGCTGCTACTTAAAAAAACATAGTGAACGACGAACAGCCTGCATGGCTCAGTAAGAGAAAGGAAAATATTGAGAAATAAATATTACTATTTAATGGAAAAAAATACGCTGTAATAGGTAATAGGTACCTACCTACCATTGAAATAATACATTTCAATGCTACCTACTTACTATATACCTATACTTATCGTATACGTCGTGATCTTAGATAAGATACGTAACGTAAAAAATAAACATGTACCTACCTAATGGAGGAGCCCTAAAAATAGGAAACATTATTATTCTCAACGGTCGGTGTCGCTATAGGTACGGTCAAAAACGAAAGTCACTTAACACCTTAGTACTTTGGTCAAAGCAACTTTTTTGTGAATCTTTCAAACTGTAAGTCTTTCGTCAAAAAAGCTGCTATGACATAGTACTAAAGTGTTAAGTTACTTTTGTTGCTGACTGTACCTATCTCTTCTTCTTATATTTGTACTAATCGCGAAATTGAAGTTTATGGTGAAAACCTCCATTACTAAGATGAAATATGACACCTAATTTTCGTCATACCTCTTTTCCCCTTTTACGGGGCCGTCGAATATTTTATTTCATACATTTGTCGTAATAATAACAGACGGCCTCGAATTTGTTCATGTCTTCCGGTGACTTTTATGAATCCCTTTTTACACCATTTTAGAAAGTAGCTAGCAGCCCCAAAGTAGCTAACATTTTTTTTTATTACTAGGTAGGTAATTTAAACATTGCAAATTATTAAATTAATAAATAAAAAAAATATGATATAACTTAGGACTAAAGTAATTGTATTAAAACCACTAACGGTATTACCGATGATCTTGTTAAAAATTAATAAGCTAAAGTACCTACCTACCACTTTTTAAAGTAAGTACGATCAATAACACTACAAAACCTAGTGGAAAATTAAATTACCTAGGTAGGTACCGCAGATATAAGATAATCACAAGTAATGTACTTACTGTTGTTTGATACCTAGGTACCATCCGTAACAAACAACTTTAATGATATTAGTAAGATATTTTGCGGTAGGTAATTTAATTTTCCTAAAGTAAATTTGAGGATAGTTAAGCAATCTGATACATACCGAGGTTTGTATTATTTTATTAATACAAGTAATTTCTTAGTAGGTAGGTACCTAATTGTAGAAGATTCGACTCCGAGCCGATTAGAATATTTGCCGTGGGGCTGGCTGTTACTAACCCAACTTTTTGTGTTCTGTACATAGGTAAGTACTTACATACTTACCTAACTTTATTTTAAAATACTTACTGGGAAACAAGAATATATCATATACTTACCTTACCCTAGTTTGTGCTTTATTTACTTAATGGCAACAGTATAAAATACGTTTCATATTTTATTCAACCGGAAGCTGAAAGCTATAGAAATTGTAGGTATTGTGGTAGGTATTATTAATGATATATTATTCGAAAAAAAAAACGGTAGTAAGTAAGTATAGTTAATGAGCAATTTTAAAGAAAGTGTATCCCACTTTAAAAAAATATTGTATTTTATAAAAGTATATTTTTTTACAACGTATATTTACAAGTATATTTTTTATTTTCGAGATAATACCGAAACAAAACTGAATTTTTGGCGAAACTGGGTCACACAACCGACTAAATTTAAAATAAAAGCAAACTGTGAAACTAATGCGCTTTTTTTAATTTATTTAGACTAGGTGATAGGACACATGTGATTTATTGATAAATCAAATAAAATAGCTTTTTCAAGGATAAAAACAATATTATCGTTTTTTGTTCGGTTATGTGACTATATATGTCACTTATTACGACTTGCCGTCCCGCTATAATGTGACCGTTAGATTAAGCCACAAAACGGAAGTCGCATAATGCTACTGTCTTGTAGTTTTAATTAACTTTTTGATATTGGATACTACATAAATTTATGTAATGTGTCCACAATAACAATAATTAAAGAAAAGAGAATTTCAATAGCTAAACTTGGTCACACTGGACAAAGAAATTAAAACACTGAAAACTTCAACATTAAAATCCACGCTGTTTCCACGCTAAAATCAGTTTCACAATGTAATTAAAATAGCGTCTCACGATGAAGGAGGATGGAGTGTTGCTATTTCGAGCCGAATTTTTACATAATGAGAAGTTTTTATAGCAAAAAAGCGGACACAAAACCTATTATTGACATTTGAAACAGCTCGCATACACGAAAACTTTTGGAAATAAAATATTTATTGACGCCATGCAGATTTGATGGGTTTCAACGTTTTGAAATTTTCGTAAATGTAATATTTAGTGAATTATCAATAAAAAGACAACTTAGATATAAATTTAATAATATGCTTGTCCATCAGCCATTTTTGATGTCCCCACTGCTGGGGCACAGGCCTTCCTTATGGGTGGTAAGGAGGATGGGCCACAAACCACCACGCGGGCCCAATGCGGATTGGTGGGTGTTAACGACTGCAAATGCAGCCGGGACGAACGGCTTAACGTGCCTTCCGAAGCACGGAGGAGCTCGAGATAATAAATTTTTGGTCACCCAGCTCATGACCGACCCTTGCGAACGTTGCTTAAATATAATATAATAATAATATAATTAAATATAATAATATGCTTATTTCACCTAAATGAATTTATTCTGCTGGAAGTCATTCATCTCAAAAATATAAGTGAAAAAATCCGAGGGCAGGGCAAATTCTGTGCTAATATTGTGGCGCTAACAGGGAAGTAAACCTGGAGGGGAAATACCTACTCTAAATGAAGGAGATAGAAGACTCCACTCTTTCTGATTTCTGGAGTGAGAATGAGACATTCCTTTATTTCTAAACAAAAGCAAAACGGCATTCATGGATTTTTGAAAATACGTTTGCTGTAGGCGGGGAAAAATCGAATCGACACTGATGAAAAAATGTACACCTGTAAGTATTATGATTATGTTATGACACCAATCGATAGGGTCAGTCTGTCACAGGAATCAATTCGTTCCTTCTAACTAACAAACACCAAGTCTATAAAATCTTACAATGATTCATAAAAAAGGGACAAGAAGACGAAGCTCGTTTTGAAATTTGAAAGGGTATTTGGTTAGGATTTGGATTTATATAGGTACTGAAATGGTTATTATCATAAGTAATCATGCTATAATGGACCGAGAGCCTTAGGCACCATCTTGTGTTTATTCAGTTTTGTTCTTCCTCGGGTACCTACCTAAATAATTTAGCTTATTTCTTAGAAAGCCTGAAAGCCTATAGTGCCTAACTACCTACTTCTTACAAGATATTTGATAGATTTTTAAATAACTTACTTACTTAATGATACATTTCAGGATCTTTCTTTCATTTAAGATAGTATGTTTCTTAGAGAGATTTTGTTCTTTAGTGCCATTGTCGTTTCTGACTTTCAAAAACGACAACAGTTTTAATCGCTTATATATCGTTTGTACGAAAGCCTAATATCATGGCTCGAACACTGGTCCTAGCGCGTATGTCCACAGCCCATGTCCGTGGTCACGGCCGACGTTTAATTTCCGACACTACAGGAAACTAAAGTGATCCGACCTTCGGAAAACGCTTGGAAATAGCTTAACATATATAGGTACTCTTTTTTATTCCAAAATAGTGAAGCGTTTGGACTCGTCAATCGAACGAAGCTGAAAGTTTTCCCGGGATCTGCAATGATTCCACATAACTATATAAACTTACAATTTTTTACTGAATAGGTATAAATATAGGCATTTCAGAAGTTTAATACAACTACACAAGACTATGGTAGGCTAATTGACCTTTTCAATAGACTAGAATAATAAAACATATTAATAAATTCGAAGGATAGTGGCAATATAAGGGAGCATGACTTTTATGTTGATGCTATAATTCATGTCGCACTTGGGTCGTTATTTATCAACTTTAGGTAAAGGCCCAAGGGCAAAACGGCGTGACTTTAGGCTCCTTTGTCCCGTCCACGTTCGCGAATTTATTATGCCAGCAAAAAGGCGGTGATAATGACCTATTGAAATTGTAAAGGCCGCCTACTGTCATTGATCTGGCCGAATAAAGGCGTCAAAGAAAATTCAGTACGTACCTACCCCTAGCACGAACATCTATCGAGAAAACACCATAACACATACCTATCTCAGAACCATCGCCGATAACCTACAAACCCATTAAAGAAATCCGTATCGAAATCAGTTTGTAGTTTTTTAGAACTTTGCAAGTGTGACTTATCTGGTTGCTGCAGCGCCCCCTGCTGGTCTACCACCATGAAACATACCGAAAAATCTGCTCTGAAATACTAAAAACTTTTGAATGCAAAAAACCGCATCGAAATCGGCCCAGTAGTTTCCGAGGAAAACGGTAGCAGACAAACATACAAACACACAGACAAACTAGGGAGGACGGGTCTCACAAAAGTGACCAGCTGTGACAGGGGGAGGGGGTCAAAAGTCATAAAATTCGTGTGACGTAATTTATGGATGGGATGGGCCCCTTGTCAGTTATTTTATGGTAGGAGATTAAAAAATGCACACGTCGCGTCGCCTCAACCAAGAGACGATTGATGAAAAGAGAAAAAAAATGCAGTACTTATAAATAAAAAATCTCCAAAAAAAATTAATTCACTTTGTAGACTGTAGTTATCATGATTCGTTTTTCTAGGAGAAAGGAAAGCTTAATTATTATATTTACAGAATCTCCCTCTATTATCTATGTCTAGCTAGGCTAGAGGAAGACTTCGTATTTGAGATCCTTTTCGAACCGCTAAGGCCGCGGACTTAAATTCTGGGAAAGGAATCCTTTGAGACCGGCATATTAAACTAGCTTCCGAAATCGTAAATTACAATGAAATAGTTATGAGGCTTTATAAGGACTTAACATACACGTCTTATTGTAGTCCCGGCGATTTGAGCTCGGAACGGCGAAGCTACAATAGACATTTTTATGTGAAGGTGGACTTTTCCCATTCCACCTGATCTAGGGAAAAAACTGTTTTTCATTAATAAAACATTGGACTGTTAGCAATCGAGTTTGATCTAATCACTAATTATTAGTGATAAGAAAAGCACTCAAGATCGAACTATTCACACCAAGAAAAAAAAAGCAAGGCATTCTGGCCTTTCCATGCAATTTCCACGAAAACAGAAAAACTCAGCTAATTTAATTTAGTTCAGTCGTAAAGAGAGATTTCAGAGAGTAGATTGAAGTGTAACTCTACTGTATTAAACTATGTTTTATAGAGTAATCGTAATTTTTCTGGACCCCGTAAATATCCGTTATTATGGTATAAAATTTGACTCTTCACTTAATTCCGGTTATTGCGTGCTGGTAATTCTGGTATATAAATAAAATGCCGTTTTGCTACAGTATTATATGAAGAGGAAAATAGAAATTTAGTGTGATATGTTCTGAAATAAAAGAACCTTATTTTATAAGTATTGGAAAATAGTTTAGGTATTTATATTTTTAGGAACATAAAGTTATATCCCAATTCTTATTCTTGGGCCTATTCCAACATTCCCCGTTTTACATACCATTCAATATTTGATTATAATTTAAGTACCTACCTATATTACGCCGTTATTTTTTAAGTATATCTAAAAATGAAAATGGTTGTTCAGACCACGTGAATTAACAACTTTTACTATGGGCCAACCACGAAATCGCAAAAAAAAATCAGCTGTTCCATAAAAAAGTACAACATCGACTCGACTATAATGTATGGAACAGCTGATTTTCTTTTCGTGATTTCGTGGTTGGCCCCATAGTAAAAGTTTTTCATTCACGTGGTCTGAAATCCCCTTTTCATTTTTAGATATACTTAAAAAATAACGGTGTACTTATACGTACAAAATACCCAAAAAGTCTCGAATAAAATCGATTCCTGATTTAATCCCGACTATGGTTCATATTTCCCGAAATCGGTAGAAATCCCGCAAATCGGCAGCAAGTGGCATGTTACAGCGCGTGTCCACGCTCAAATAAACAAATAAATAAACAAATACTACTTAATTAGCTGTTTACACGCGTAAATTTAGTTGACCGACAACTTAATTTTAACTAATTACCTATACTTAACAACTTGATCCGTGTAAACGGCTCTTTAGGCGAGAGAAAATTTCAACATTTCCCGATATTGTAGAAAAAAAAAATAAGAGTGCCGCCGTATTTATATTCCCAACGCGGGTTTAAAGATAATTAATTTTTTTTCATTTAAGGTGGTACCCTGAGTGAAAGTGGCGCCGCGGTGAACTATATTTAATATTTTAATTCTAATACACAATTTTAAAAATGTTTATCGTGGAGATTTTAGGGCCTACAGTCTAGTATTTTTAGACGGTATCGTTACATTACCTCGTAGTCACTGCTAGAAGTAGATAGCAAAACTGCTAAAAGTGGCCGTTTTTGATACATTTGCTATCTACTTCTACGAATGACTACGAGGGCATGTAGTGATACCTTCTAAAAATACTAGACCATGGGCCCTAAATCTCAACGGTTAACATTATTAAAATCTTTTTCTATTAATAACTTATTAAATAAAAACCTCTGGGGCGCCACTTTCGGTCATACAACCGCCTTAAGCAAGAGATCTTATACAAAAAGCCTTCATCTACTGAATGTTTAATATCAGAGCTGAGCCGAGGTTATTCGCTATATTCCCGTGAAGCATCAATTCCCATTGCACTCAGTGCGTTGACTTGTGAGCCGAGTTGTTTGCAAACATGAATATCGCGGCTGGGGAAAATTAAACTAAACGACGCGACGACTTTCAAAAGTGATTTGCAATTACTTCAAATTAAACTAACGCCCATAGTGAAATAATATTAAGGTTAAACATTAGCACGTGACTTGCTAACGTAGGCACATAACGTGGTATCCCAGGATTTAAGCTTTTACACTATATACTTATTTTAGCGTGTTCCGACAACTGACGGCAATTGTTCACTTTGACTTTTGTTATCAAAGCAAAATTATGTTTAACCTCGTTGCGGTATAAACATTCTCTGAAACTGTTCCCCTCGTGCCCACAAGCACAGAATAACTATTCGACGGCGCCAATACCTCCTAACTTTTAAATTCACTAAAACTAGAAGATTTTACTATTACATGCGAATGATGCCTTTGAATTCAAAACGTTAAGGAAGTTAATTTCTCGAAAAAGTGTCAGTTAGGAGGTATTGGTACTTCGCCGTCGTAATAGTACTTACAAGTCCACAAGCGCGAGACTAGAGGGGCGGCGGCGGCGGTGCGGTGAGCGGGTCTAATTTTGAATGTTTTCCACATACCGCCTGGAATTAGATTACTTTCCTCGTTGTTTCCAATTAACCCGCCGACTGGACGAGATAGGATTAATATTATTTCATTAGTGTTACCATTAGCGGACGATTATTGTGGCTGTATACTACCATAAATCTGGCAGTATCCAGGCGTTTGTAAAAATAATGTAAAGTAAACATCGTACTTACAATGCAATTAAATTGACAATGTACAACTGCAGTGACTAACTTCAGAGCGCTTGCGGTACAAAACGACGTAAGTATTTTAATCTGTAAAATTTTCTCCTTTTTACCCGACTGCGGGTTATGTTTTTCGCGCGTATCTTGTAAGTATGTTTGTATGTATGTATGTAATATTCTTTATTACCTCATATCTCTCAAACGGCTGAACGGATTTCTATGATTAAAATATCGTTAGATTGGGCTTTTCAGCCCAAGTGTTCTTAAGAAGGTGGCGTTATAAAAAAACCAACATGGCGGCTGTACGGTGCTATTATACGTAGTGAAAAATAATTTTTTTTTTTAGAATACTGCAATATGGGTGTCAAATTAAAGGGCTTATTATAAGGATTTCAAAAAGGTATATCATGACCGTAAAATATAATAACTAAAAAGAGATAAATAAAAAAAAAAATTAAAAAAATTAAAAAACCCGCCTGCATAAAAAGACAAGTCGACTGAAAAGATGGAAACAAGATTAAATAAATATTAAAGGCAACATGTCATAATAACATGCAGTCGGAGGCATATAATTCAATCATTCATAATGTCACTTTCTTTATGCATGCCTCCGACTGCATGTTATTATGACATGTTGCCTTTAATATTTATTTAATCTTGTTTCCATCTTTTCAGTCGACTTGTCTTTTTATGCAGGCGGGTTTTTTTATACATTCTCGAGTGAAGTTGCAGCGGATCACTGTTTATTGTCAATTTAATCGCATTGTATAAGGATACAAGGAAAGAAAGAAAAAAAGCTATTGACAATGTAAATAATTGCTTACAACTAGTTATTTAAACGAACTTAAAACTTATAACTACCAAAAATCGATGATATTATGACATGTTATTTAATGACTATATAGCTTTTGCCCGCGACTTCGTTCGCATGGACATTTTAGAAAATCATTGGTAAGTAGGTACCTAATGGTACCTAAGACGTCCCGGATGGGGTAGGGAAAAAAACTGGACGATTTAAAAGAACTTTTAATAAGTCTATTTTAATAAAAAATATTTATATTTCTATTTCTACCTATTCTTAAAATGCAGCTCCAACTAGGCACACCATGAAAGGTCTGGTCTACCCTCCAAAATTGTTTTTGCCTTCAGTCGGTAGGGCTCTAATCGCACATTTCAATGGGCTCTAATCGCACATTTCAATATTCTATTTTATTGACGAATTAAAATTAAGATGTTCACAAATTCGTTTTGTTTTGTTTTCGACTAGCGACCCGCCCTTGCTTCGCTTCGGGTCCTTCCTTTTTTGCCAAATGCGACCTTCCAACAACACCCATCACCATTCGCTCCAAAGTTTATTTCAGTCCCATTCCGTCATCGGTGTAAGAAACGTGCTTGAATGTATTTTCGCACGCGTTAATTTTTTACGATAACTACTAAGATTTTCATTTAAATGGTGTAAAAGGGTAAAATAATGTGCTTAAAATGCTTAAGCTAACTAACGTATTTAAATTTATAAGGATTAATACTGAATACTTCTAAATAGCTTTCCAAATTACCGCATTGTAAGTGACCAATTTTTTAGGAGATAAAATGGGTTAGTAAGCTATTCTTAAAAGATAGATATATGCCATCGCGGACTTTTTTGTAGACCTAAAAATGAACAATTCCATCATAGATTATTTTGTTATAGCTCAAAAGGTTTTTGCAGCGTTTTCGATGCAAGCTCCCAGTCGGCTTAATTTTTGCCGACTTGTTCAAGAATTATCGTCACATTTCTACCAATTTACATAAAACCTGAACTTATTATACACTATAACCTTCCTCGAGATTGCTCTATCATTTGGTGAAAACCGCATGAAAATCCGTTCAGTAGTTTTTGAGTTTATCGCGAACAGACAGACAGACGTGGCGAGGGACTTTGTTTTATAATATGTAGTAATCATAATCATTTATTGTGAAATATGTTATCGCCAGCGTTAAAAGTACGCATTTGACTACGACGTCACATCCGGAAAGCATCATGTGACACATTGCGCGCCATTCGGACACTGATGACATTGTCAGTTTCCCCTCCCTTCACTTCAATGGTTTTATGGTAGAACAATCGAGCCCGCACTTCACTTGTTCCTGCGCAGCCCAAGCGATAACATCTCCCTTGGAACTTTGTAACTCTGCACTTTAGACTAGACTTGTTGTAACTCTAAACTTTTAGACTTAACTTGGTAAAATTAGTTCTTACAATAGTAAAGTTTTTAATTAGTAAAATCATCTTGAAATTAAGAATATAAGTTACTTACTGATTGTGCAAATTATGTGATTATAATAAAGTGTGTATCTGTTATTAACCGTGCTTTAATTATTATCATCAGAAGTGAGATCAGCGCACGCCTGACGCCATGCCACGTGGACGGAAGCGAAAACGAGCGCAATCTACTAGCCCGTCTTCATCAGACAGCAGCTCGAGTTCAACTTCAAGTAGCAGTGTCGATCGTAGGCGTCGAAAACGAAGTAAAAGACGTCGAAAGGGATCGCCAACCGTAAGTCAAAATGTCGTATTATCATCAGTAATACCCGAATTCGATCCTTTACTTGATGATGTGGACATGTGGATTAATGTGGTTGAAGCAAATTCACACGCTTTTGGGTGGTCTGACAACATGATTAAGTACCAAGCTTTGCAAAAGTTACGCAATACAGCTAAGACATGGTTAGATTCCCTTCAGAAAAACGAAACTTCGTGGACAAAGTGGCGCTGGAATGGCTGGCGAGATAGGTTATCAAACACATTCCAAACTAAACGTAACATGTATACCTTGCTTAAACAGTTAGTAGAAACAAAGCCTTCACCAAATCAATCTTTATACGAATTTTATTTCCAACAAAAGGGAAAAATAGATAGATTGCAGTTAGGTTTTAGTGAACGCGATATTGTGTCGATTATAGTTGGGTCAATTGGCGATCAGAATATTAGTACGGCCGCCGAAGCAGGCAGTTTTCGTTACTGTGATGACTTAGCATCGTTTCTACATAGTAAAACGTACACGTGTACAGATAAAAATTCGTTACAAAAAAGTAGTCAACTTGTACGGTCGAATCCTAAACAACCGTTAGCGATGCATGATAGCAAAAGTGAGGTAGTAAAATTAGAAGCTTCTAATAGTAATAACTATAACACTTTTAACAGTAATGTATCGTGTTATCGTTGTGGTGATGTAGGTCATCGTAGACATCAGTGCAAAGTCAAAGACAATGTTCGTTGTAACGCTTGCAATAAATTAGGACATTTGGAAAAGGCTTGTAAATCAAAAGTAAAACCGAAGGTTAAAGGGGATGTTGAGGTCAAAAGGATAAGTGAGTCAAAAATTAAACAAAAATTCTTTAAAAAAGCTTTATTAAATAATTGTGTGTGTGACGCCTTTTTTGACATGGGCAGTGACTGTTCGTTGATTACTTATGATTTGATTAAACAATATAATTTAGATCCTTTTGACTTAAGCGTCCCGGTTAACTTGCAAGGTTTTACTAGCAGTTCATCCGTTAAGGTATCTAAGGCGGTCAATGCTACTTTTAAAGTAGATACAGTCGAATTAAACATTACGCTGTATGCTATAGAATCACTGACAGGGTGCGATTTATTGATAGGACGGAATTTTACCGAGGATCATAGAATAATGTACACTAGGATCGGAGATACCTTGACTTTTCAACCAGTGGATATTCAACATACATTTAATATCAGTTGTGAAAGTAGTGATGATCATAAGTCCGTTTTAAATTCACTTTTTACAAAATACCCTCGAATGTGTTTCGGAAGATTTGTCCACTTTAGGTAAAACTAACTGTGTAGAATTAGAAATTGAATTAACTTCAAACAAACCTGTTTGTTGTAGACCCTATAGAATGTCTGAGACGGAGAGATTAATGACTAGAGAAATTACCGATGACCTTTTGAAAAATGGCATTATTAGACATAGTAATTCTGCGTATGCAAGTCCTGCGTTGCTTGTTAATAAATCATCTGGTGCTAAGCGATTATATATCGACTACAGACTATTAAATAAAATCACAGTCAAAGAAAAATACCCTATGCCTCTTATTGAGGATCTCATTGATAGATTACAAGGTTGCAAATATTTTACATCACTAGATTTGAAAAGTGGGTATCACCAAATACCTATTAAGAATGACTCAATACACAAAACTGCGTTCATTACCCCAGATGGACACTTTGAATTTTTAAGAATGCCGTTTGGGTTATGTAATGGACCATCTGTTTTTCAGAGGCTAATGAACACAGTTTTGGGTAAACTTCGCTTTGATCATGTTATATGCTACATGGATGATTTATTAATAGCAACGAAGACGTATGATAAAAATGTAACTTGCCTTAGTAACGTACTTAATGTTCTTCAAAATAATGGCTTAACAATTAACATAGATAAATGTATTTTTTTTAAAAATAACGTGACTTTTCTGGGTTATGAGATTTCTGAAGAGGGAATTAAACCTAATTCAAAAAAACTTAGTGCTATTGAAAATTTTCCGGTGCCAAAAACGGTTCATCAGTTGCGGCAGTTTTTGGGTTTAATTAACTACTTTAGAAAATTTATAAAAAATTGTGCCATTCTTTGTAGTCCACTTACTCGCTTGTTAAAGAAAAATGCTGTTTGGCAATGGGGGTCCCAACAGGAAAATGCTGTAGTAAATGGTAAAAAAGCCTTAATTGAACACGCTGTTTTAAATATTTTTAATCCAAAATTGCCCATTAGATTGTATACCGACGCTAGTCGCGATGGGATAGGTTGTATACTTATTCAAGTAACTGAAGTAGGTGAAAGACCCGTGCATTTTTACAGCCGCCAAACGAATAATGAGGAAAAAAAATATCACTCTTTCGAACTTGAACTATTAGCAGTTGTAGAGGGATTGCAAAAGTTTAGACACTACTTGATAGGGACTTCTTTTCAAATAGGGATGTTGACTATTTTTTTTATTTTATGTTACATAAATTACCTCTCAAAAAAAGAAACATTGGTAAAAGAATTAATTCGCTAGCATGAAAACTGCCCGAGATATCACAGTGTGAAATGCACACAAATGGACTCGATCAAAAACGCTCCATACTAATGGCTTGCACGTTATGACGTCACGCCGTGCTAGTTTGTATGCGACGCATAGGAAATTTGTTCAGCAGCTATATTAAATATTGTGTTTATCAAAATGGTTTCTTCGACAAATTTGCTATACATTTTACGGACTAATTAAAGGTATCATTTATTTTAATAAATTGTATACTTTTTAAATGGACTTGTCCACCCAACTTTGAAGGGTCATAAAACAAATAATATGCAATATATAAAACCAAGAGGTATACAAGCTACTCTAAAAGTTTAATATGTTTACGATTTTTATTAGTATTTCGTTATTTTATTCATTAGTCAACATCCCTATTGTTACTGACTGTAACGCAGTTAGACATGCTCTAAGTAAGAAGGAAATGATACCGAGAATAGGTAGGTGGGTTTTACGTACACAGGAATTTGACTTTGAAATTTCTCATAGACCCGGGACTCGAATGCAGCATGTAGATGCACTGAGCCGCAACCCAGCAGTTACTGAGTTAGAGCCAGAGTCTACGGAAAGTGTTTTTTCCATAACAGAAGGGGATTGGCTGTTATCCACCCAATTACAAGATCCTAGTATATGTAGTATTAGGGAAATATTATTGTCAGGAGATGCCGAGGCTAATAAACAAATATTTAACCTATATGAACTACTGGGTAATAAAGTGTATCGCAGAACAGAATATGGTAGGCGTTGGTTAGTTCCCAAACAGTGTATTTGGCAGATAATTAGAGCTAATCACGACGACCTAGGACACTTCGCTGTTGACAAAACAATAGAAAGAATTCGATCAAAGTATTGGTTCCCACATTTAAAAAAGATTGTTTCCAAATACATAAAAAATTGTCTCAACTGTATTTATCACAAAAGTGTGCATGGCAGGAAACCTGGAAAATTGTTTTCAATTCCAAAATACGCTCGACCATTCCACACTCTTCATCTCGATCATTTAGGCCCCTTTGTTAAGTCTACCCAACAAAATACGTACCTTTTAGTTATTGTTGACTCGTTTACCAAGTTTGTTTTCATATCTGCTGTTAAAAGCACAAAATCAAGGGTTGTTATAAATGAACTTAATAAAATATTTAAAGTATTTGGAAACCCGAAACGTTTAATTAGCGACGCAGGTAGTGCCTTTACATCTAAAGATTTTACCAAATTTTGCAATGAGCGCAATATCAGACCCCATGTTATTGCCACATCGATTCCTCGATCCAATGGTCAAGTCGAGCGCTATAATTATACAATCTTAGAAGCTTTACGTAGTATGGGAGCTGATACTGACTATAATAAATGGGACCAGCATGTAGTTAGCATACAACAAGGTATAAATAGTACCATTAATAAGACCACGTCCGCCATCCCTAGTGAAGTATTTTTTGGGTATCGAATTCGTACAAATAGTGATCGGATTGCTGATGATGATATAGATGAACATACGGTTGACATCACCGCCTTAAGGCATAAGGTAGATGAGAATATTAAAAAAAATGCCGTGCGACAGAAGGCTATCTTTGATGCAAAACGGAAACCAGCACCTGATTATAAAGTAGGTGACTTGGTAGTTATCAAAGTACCAAGTTTTTCTAACGACGGACAAAGTACGAAATTAATGCCAATTTACAAAGGACCGTTCCAGGTTTCTGAAATTTTAGGTCATGACAGATATAGGGTCATAGACATGAGAGGTGCCGAACGAAGCTCCAAGCATTACAACGGGGTTTCATGTGCAGAAAATATGAAGCCGTGGATCAACATATCTAATCCAGGTACACCGGATGTTATCCATACATGGGTAAAAGTTTTATAAGTCCTATTTTCTAGATTGCTAATATGTGTGTGGATTTTTAAAACCTTCTTTATTCTTGAACTTCTCAAGTCTAATGCATCTGCTTCGAACAATGTGATATGACTGTGGAGTGACAGACAATGTGTATGACGGGAATCCATGGTGAAAGCCGTCATCAACACATGTGGTGATACACGACCATTGTGATCATGAACATCACTTGGTTCAAACCATAGATTATGTCGTTGGCCGGCGATGGGATAACGACTTAATCAAGATCTGGCTCTCCACTGGGATGTCATAGTGTTAAAAAGCAGAATTTTGTTGAATGTTGTTCGTCAAACATGCCATTTACATAGTAAGCTAACATTTTGTAACTTGTAACCTCTTTTATTGTCCTCAGCCTCTGCATCAGACTAAAACGCAGTTCGAGGACGAACGCGATACCAGGACGGCCGGATGTTATCGCCAGCGTTAAAAGTACGCATTTGACTACGACGTCACATCCGGAAAGCATCATGTGACACATTGCGCGCCATTCGGACACTGATGACATTGTCAGTTTCCCCTCCCTTCACTTCAATGGTTTTATGGTAGAACAATCGAGCCCGCACTTCACTTGTTCCTGCGCAGCCCAAGCGATAACATCTCCCTTGGAACTTTGTAACTCTGCACTTTAGACTAGACTTGTTGTAACTCTAAACTTTTAGACTTAACTTGGTAAAATTAGTTCTTACAATAGTAAAGTTTTTAATTAGTAAAATCATCTTGAAATTAAGAATATAAGTTACTTACTGATTGTGCAAATTATGTGATTATAATAAAGTGTGTATCTGTTATTAACCGTGCTTTAATTATTATCAAATAGTTGCAGCGTTTTCGATGCAAGCTCCCAGTCGGCTTAATTTTTGCCGACTTGTTCAACAACTATCGTCATATTTCTACCAATGTACATAAAACCTGAACTTATTTTACACTATAACCTTCCTCGAGAATTGATCTATCAACCGCATGAAAATCCGTTCATTAGTTTTTATGTTTATCGCGAACAGACAGACAGACAGACAGACGCGGCAAGGGACTTTGTTTTATAATACGTAGTGATTTTAAAATGTTGAAGCTATTATATCGGGTCATTTTGAACTTACCATCCAAATTTCACGTAAGTATGTGTCCAGTCCATGAAACTAAATAACTTTCTCTAAGAAACGTGTCGAATTTCGCCACAAAATTTTGGTCGTCCCATACTAAATTGATCACGTGATTTGTATGGATAGTCGTTTCTTTACATATTTGGACATGTGTTCCTTAGAGAAAGTTGTTCAGTTTCATGGACTGAACACATCCTCAAAATTTGGATGGTGAATACAAAATGACCCTGTATAGAGACCTACCTAGGTGCCTAGGTAGTAGGTAGGTACCTTTTTTTATGTCGGGGAAAAACGCATTTACGCGCTGCCCCTCCCGCAGGTGAGCAAGAGGAGGGTGTGTGGGACTCGCCAGGAGGAAACCGAGTAGGTAGGTACCTACCTAGGTAGGTAAGATATTCGTTTCATTGTATGAACTTTGCCTACTTATTTCAACAAAAAGTTCGTTGAGCTGAATCGTAGTCACGTAGTCGTAGACGATTCGTAGCGCCCCGTAGCACCGCGCTACGGATTATGCTCATTTTAAGTCAAACCTGCCTTATCTCGTAGCCGTAGTACGCTTTTATTACTTTCGTCTACCAAACAGTATTCTGTATTATTTACTACACAAAGTTGTGTTTTAATACTTTACTGATAGACAAAGGAAAACCATCCAAGCTTCTGGCTGCGTAATCTAATCGTTTATTCATTGCTTATGAATTAATGATAGGTATCTTGGATAATAAATTGTATAGAAATGAACTCGACGCGCCTTTGTTTAGGTATTTTATAATTGTATTGCTTCGATCATGAAATTCATGAAGTTGTACTTACTTAACAAATCACAGATTTTAGTTATGAGATAATTCTGTCCTACAATGTAACGTTACATCTAGTAACCAATGTCATTAATTTTATACGAACACAGACTTTGTAAACAGTTTAAGGCCAGTATACGTCGGCTTAACTGTCAAACCTCTTAACTCCACTTTTTTTCAAAAATTACATTTTGATACCATTTTATTGCTTATTTCGGAACGCATCCAATGGCAAACCTCTCAAATCAATTAAAAAAGCAGTTAAAGTTTAAAATGCAAAAACGAAAACCTCTTAATTCCGGGCGTCCATTTTGTTAAAGTCAGACCTCTTAAATCCCCCCCGCTCAGTACTTCACAGTATGGCGTAGTGAACTCACGTCGATTTTGCGTCTGTTTTGTGTAAATAAAGTAATTAAGTATTTTTTTTGTTACTTTACGTTAACAAATAGCAAGACTTTTTTTATTGTTACCAAAAGCAATACAAAAAAATACAATTCAAAAATCACTCGCCAAACTTTAAAGTTTGATGGCGAGATGCGCTCTTTTTTAACTATCTTAACCTACCCTTCTCCACAGTTCTTTTACAAGGAATTTGTAACAATAAATAATAAAGTTAATAGCTAATCTAATCTATCGAGAAACACACCCTTCAATGTTGTCTTTAACAAATTTTTACTTAATTTATGGTCCTGTCTCAGTAAATCTATCTTATTAAATAATTTTGGTATTACAAATTTTGACAATCTTTTTCCATAATAGTTATTAACCCTGGGAATAACGAATTTCTTCTGTCGTACACTTCTTGTATTATATCTATTTTCAACATTGACTTTATACTGGTCACAGTAGTAGTGTTCTAATCCTATCAAAAATTCAACCTTTTTATCTATAGGTAATATTTTACACAATTTAAATAATTTGTGATATTCTTTGTTACACATTTTTTTACGTTTTTACTTACTAGGAATTTAAGTAGTCTTATTTGTAAATTCTTAATATTTTGTAGGTAACTCGAGGTTACAAGAAACATGGTTTCATAAATATTATTAGTTACCTTAAGAAGTTGAATTTGCTTAGTTAATAGTTTTAGAAGAGATTTTTATAAAGCTTGACCTATATTATAAGAAATTGTTAAAAAAAAATCATTTCATTAAAAGTTTCTTTTGTACGCACCACATTCTAGAGATAAAAATATTTAGATTAAGTTTATTTTCTTGGTACACCAAATTCTAAAAATAGTATTAAAGTACCTCTGTTGATTGTATATTTCTCATAAGTGATATCATTAAATACCTACTAGCAATTTTTTGATTAATATCGTGTATTTCTTTTGGCAAAACTCGTATCTCCGCAATTATGTGATGATTTTTTCTTGAAAATCTCTCAACTCCATTTTTACACACTTGCCATGAATTTTTGGCAAACTTTTTAACGGAATATTATTTCTAACAATTTTAATAAGTATGTATATATAAAATTAAAACAAACCTTCATACAAAATTTTTCGTGATGAAGTTTTTTGTGCCTCCTGTAAAATTTGCTCTGATGTAGTTAAGAGGTTTGACAGTTAAGCCGACGAATATTCCAAAAACTCTATCTCTGTCTTTTTCTTTACGTGTGAAGAGTAATGAAAATAACCTCACTTTTTGCATTTTTTCAATGTTTTTGTTGTTATTTTGAGCATAAAAGTCACTTTTTGAAAAAGTAACCGTTGAATATTCTTCTATATTATGTCATTACATATTTTTCTATATATTATTCGTGAATAAGAGTAACTTTAAGTATTATCAAAAAAATATAAAATTTATGAAAATTTTCTTTGTCTTTGCATATTTTTATAGTCGAGTGAAGATACGAATATCGTATTTTTAACCGTAAAATAATCAAGATCGTTTATTTAACTTACATAATATTTTTATCTGCTCAAAATAAAGAATACTTGATTGTTTACCGTTGAATAAAAAATAGGCCAATTTCGATAATTTCGAATATACTGGCCTTAATAATTCGGAGAAACGTTTTATGCAAACACATTGTAGATTGAATAAAGCCGGGAGAGAGCGGTAGGTATTTTATTTGTTATATCCAAAATTATTCCTTTTCACGGTTAAAACAATATTATCTAGCGAAACAGCCAGGACTTTCAGCCACTGTGAAAAAGCGAAATATTTCCATTAAAGCGTTCGCTCTCATCTCATGTGGCTCGATCGGTGAAAGTTTTGAAACCTTTGAAGGCTTCCCGTTTGATCCCTGTAGGTAGGTTCGTGTACTTGAAAATGAAAACTGGATATAATTATTGAATAGAAGTCTCGTGTTAGAAGTTAGACGTTAATTTTATTATACAAGTTAATAAACTTTGTATATTTTGGAAGTGAGACGAATCCTAATTAGTTACATTACAAACATTCATCATATCATTACGTGAGTTAAAATGGTAACCTTAGAGGTTTAATGCTCTACGAAGGTACCTACCTAAAAATAAAAAATAAATAAAAATAGAATAAAATTATTTTCTTTCTTTTTCTAAACTAGGTAAGGTACCTGGTTACTGGAAAATTTCTACAAATCTTCTAACGTCTCGGTAGCTAAACGGTTAAATCATTCGCCCGGATTGCGAAAGGTCGTGGGGTTTGATTCAAATCAAATCAAATCATTTATTCCACCTTGTAACATGGTAAAATACAGCTGTTTTAAATATTGAATGATCACAACATATTACACTAAAACTAGTATGTGGAAATTATAAGAATTTCTGAGATTACATTTTAAATAACAATGGAGTAATATGCCTAGTTAACCGGCCGCCCCCAGTTATCCGGCCCCCAACAGTTTTTCGAATAAAATAAGAAATTCGTGGCAATTTCTTAACAATTTGGATATTTTTCTGGCAGCACTGTTATCGATCTATCGAATGGTATGGACGCCACTAGCGAAACGTTAAGTAATATTTTATAATTTGTGTTTCACGTTGAAGCCTACCGCATCTGGGTCGATTTCGCAAGTGGAGATAAAAAAAAAATAGTGGAGAGCTCTTGCCAAATAGTCAATATTGAATTACGGAGGTCACAGCCGGAGGATCCAAAAAAAACCAAAATTATTTAAAGTAATTTAATAAAAGAAATTACAAAGTAAAAACTTATAACTATGCCTGATCGATGCTAGAATCAGAGTGAACGAAAAGTACAATGGAATATTCCTACGAACTAAGTAAACGCGGACCGCATGGTCGGCGTGGTTGCGAAGTCAGCGCTTTCGGTCACGTATAGGCACTGCCGGACGATTCGAGGCCATCGCAAGCTTGCAGTTTACGTAGAAGTGCATATTATAACACCTCCCCCCGCAGATCAGCAATTATTTTTGAACTTTGAGCTGAGAAAATATTGCTGAAGTAGGTTTCCGGATGCCAGAAGTTTGGGGTTCTGCATAAATCTTCAAAGAGGGTTCTTGCGGTGGTGACTGATTTTTCTTACAGCGCCGAGAGATAATGAAGATGCTGAGACCCAGTGCACATAGTATGATAATGTACAATGGTATCGTTGTATGGTATAGGGATTCAGATGTATCTTTCAGCTGCACAGGATGCTGCGTTATCACCTTGCTTTGGACGTCATGAAGTTTCTTAAGGTCAATTGTGTTGAGATTGACGTGTGCTGTTTCTTCAGATGGTTTCTCGCTATCAATGGGAAGCGAGGTTATTTTCAGCGGGCGCCCTTCCACTCGATCATTGGTGTTGGCTATGGTGAAGTCTGGTGTGTGGATAAAACAACCAACAGGAACGATGGCCAGGTAACTTCCTTTGACTGATCTGTAATCTTCTTTGCCGCATAAGGTATGTATCTTGGTAGCATTGGGGAATGATATGACGTAATGTTTTTCGTCCAGTTCTTCCATAGCTGTCCTTGTCAAAGTAACTGTGACAGTTTCACAGGATCGGTCGAGATGCTGGTCCATGATGAGATGCTGCACGCAGTCTGTTCCTTGTTGAAGCTGGTGGTCCATCTTCTCTTCGCAGAGATACCAGTTGTTATACTTCGGGCATTCAGCCTCTATGTACACATAACCTTTTCTGTTCGTTGCTATAAAAGGATAAGGAGGGATGAGGGCCTGCTTATATTTATTAGGAGCCATTGATAATTTATAAAAATCATAACTATTTAAAGAAAATATAGGAAGCTTGAAAACTATTACAATTAAATTTCCTGAATAATAATAACCTGGTTTTATAAGATCATAATATTCTCTCAATTCTAATTCTAAGATACTATCTTTACTATAAATTTTTATTAATCTCTGAATCATCTTATTTAGGACATCAATACTTATCATAGAATGATGTGGAGATGACGAGTGTATAAAAGCTAAAATATTTTCTATCCTATTTAATTCCATTAAAACTTCATCTATATTTTCAGTTATAATTGCAAGATGCTGGGCAAACTTCGCGTATTTTATGAGACTCGATTCTTTATAAGCTTCTTTATCTAGAATTAACTCTAAAGTGCTATTTATCTTAATCTGGTTCTCGACTAACTTAGTCATTATGTTAGAATGCTGGACCATCCACTCCTTACTAAGACTAACATGGTTATTTAATTCTTGTGCTATAGCTTCGTTATTATTTTTTAGAATTTTTATTGCATTATCATATTTTACAGCATCCGAGTGATCTAAATTACCAGTTATACCTTTTATTAACGATCCTAAACCGTCCACGAGACCTCTCTTTATACGACCTGGCTTTAACGTACCTAAATTTTCTAAGACTGTAACTAACTTATTATTAAGATAATCTAATTGAAGTTCATAAAGTTGGTAAGTATCGTTACGTAATTGACGTCGATAATCTTTTAATTGCTCCTGTAGGAATATTATTTTATCTTCGATATCCTTAAGATCTATAGACTGCAGGAACGCATGGTAGTGTGTAATGAGTTTGGTATCACCTAAGCGGAACGGGAGTAATCCTGGGCCTTCGTCAAGGCTATCAAGTGTTATCTCCTGATTCATCCCTTGGGACGCTATCAAAGGAGCAGTCAGGACCAGTAGCACCCTGTAACAATTTGGCACTTTTAGGTATTCTCTTAAGACGATTTTTCGCTACTGGGCCACGTTTACGTGAGGTATAGATATGTATAGGTAGATTAGCAAGTACCGTGTCCTGACTGTACCTAGGGGCTAATTTTTGACGACTTGCAAGAGGGTTATTAACAAATATTCTTTGCTCAGGTTCATAATCGACTTCCGGTTCGCGATCCTTATTACGATTTTCTATAATGTTACTACGAGTTGCCAAGCTATTTTCGTTGATTGCGTCATATACTAATTTCATCTGTAAACGGTGATTATCTATGTACTGTTGCATTAAATGTTTACTTAAATCTATATCAAATGGATCTCGCGGATCGAAATGTCCGATTATAATATCATACGGCCTACACTTTGTAAAACTATGGACCGCACTATTGTATGCTAAAATGGCGTAAGGTATTAAATTAACAACGTCATCGTTTTTATTAGATAGTTTTAGGATGCGCAAGTGCTCTAACAGCGTTGAATGGAACCTTTCCACAATACCGTTGTCGTTAGGCGAATGAGGTAGGGTTTTATGATGATTTATCTTATGTAAGGCGACGAATTCACTAAACAACTGGTTAGTAAACTCCGTACCGTTATCAGAAACTATTGTTAATGGCAAACCGTGATGAGAGCAGAATTTTAATAAGGCTTGTAATATACTTATAGCGGTTCCGTCACGTATGTGATAAGCCTGTGCGTACTTAGAAAATACATCGACTAAGGTAAGATATTTTTCGCTTTGTATAGATAGCAAGTCTATGTGCACAATCTCAAAAGGTTTTGTGGCTGGCGGAACTACGTTAAACTGTGGCCTAATTGGATTACGGTCGTATTTCGCTTGGCCGCATATTGTGCAATTATTTATAAATTTAGTTATGTGTTCTTTCATCTTGGGCCAATAGTAACGCTGAGAAAGAGATAAATAGCTCTCATTGATGCCACGGTGATTAGTTTTACCCTCGTGATAGTGTTTTATTATCTCTTGTTGCCTGAGATATTCTTTGACGTTTTCTACTTCAGATTTAGCTAAAACCAGATTCATTGCCGAGCTTTTAAATTTATCTTGAATGATGGGGATGATATCGTACATTGATAAGGGCGGATTTATAAGCAACGCGGTTTTTACCTTGGGGTTAACGTATTCTTTAATGACGTTAACTACATCCTCCTCAAGATTAGATTGGGATACTTGTACCGCGGTTCTAGTGTGCGTATCAAAAGGTTTGGATGCTGTGGGTCGTTTCTTAATATCACCAACAACTGTTATACAAATCTGTCTATGGAACTTATTTAAAGGTTCGGCAACGATTGGGACCTCTAATATAGGATTTTCATTACTAGTGTGAGCGGTGGCTGTGGACGAGCCGGCTACAGATGGTGGTCGCTCGGACGGGTTAACAATAAGAGAGTCAGTTTCTTCGTTATGAATTTCTACACGCGAGAGAGCATCAGCGTTTGTATTTGATTTTCCTTTCTTATAAATTACTGTAAAATCGTATTCGGATAGTTTGAGCCTCCAACTGTTTAAACGTGAGTTGGGGTCCTTCAGATTCATAATCCACTGAAGTGGCTTATGATCTGTTATGATCTTAAATTTTCTACCGAATAGGTAGGGTCTAAAATATTTGGTGGCCCAAACCATCGCGAGGCATTCCTTTTCGATGGTACTATATTTGATCTCGCTTTCGTTTAAAGTACGAGATGCGTAACATACCGGTTTATCCTGTCCTACGGTACCCTGAGATAGAATCGCACCTATCGCTACGTTAGAAGCATCGGTCGTCAAGATGAAATCTTTATTGAAATCAGGATACTGTAAGATTGGGTCGTTAGTTAAAAGCTGCTTACACTTCTCAAAACAATCTAAATATTCGGAATTAAATACAATCTTTCTTCCTTTCTTTAAACATTGCGTAAATGGTTTTGTAATACGTGCGAAATCCGGGATAAATTTTCTATAGTATCCGACGAGGCCAAGGAACTGCTTAATTTCTTTAGGTGTTTTTGGCAATGGGTATTTTTGGATGGCTGAAATTTTGTCAGGGTTCGGCTTAATGCCGTCCTTAGTTATAACATGACCAAGATAAGCGGTTTCTAATTTTAAAAATTCTGATTTGTCCATTTGGACCTTAAAATTTGATTCTCTTAATTTCAAGAACACCTTTTCAAGATTTGTCATGTGTTCTTGAAGACTGGTACTAAAAACAATAATGTCATCCAAATATACAAGACAGACCACGTTCTGAAGTTCTTTGAGAACGTTGTCCATTACCCGTTGAAAAGTCGAAGGTGAATTTTTTAAACCCATCGGCATGCGTAAGAATTCATAATGACCGTTCTCGACATTAAAAGCTGTCTTTGGGATGTCCACTGGATCCATCTCCACTTGGTAAAAACCACTAGCGAGGTCAAGAGTTGAGAAATATTGGCAGTTCCCTAACTTGTCTAATACGTCAGTGATGTTAGGTATCGGATATTTGTCATCATGCGTTTTTTCATTGATCTTACGAAAATCTACTACTAACCGCCATTTCTTCTTTCCCGAGGCATCGGCCTTTTTCGGAACTATCCATATGGGCGAGCTCCAAGCGGACTCGGAAGGTCTTATAATGCCTTGACTTAACATCTTACTTATCTGATCCCTAACTTCATCTCGATGCACGTACGGATATCGGTAACTTTTTGTATACACCGGAATTTCATCGGTAGTCCTAATTCGATGTTTGATCTTATTTGTAAAAGTAAGGGATTCACCGTCCAAATAAAACACGTCCGCGTATTTTTCACACAATCTCTCTAAATTAGCACGTTCTTCCGCATTAAGATGATCGGTTCGTAAACGCGATAGTACTTCGTGCGCACGCGAGCTCGGTTGTTTAGTGCGCGTGCACTCAACGTTATACGATTCCGCTTGAACGGCACGGTCCATACTAAAAATCAAGTCATGTGACGTCGGATTCGTCACTTCTAGGTAGCCACGATTATTTTTAACTGAAGTTAAACACTCGCTAATGACGCAATTAGATATAATTTGCTCATCAATAAAAACGTCACCTTCGTGGGTGTTAATAGGTAACTTAACTAATTTCGTTGAATTAGCAGGAATTATATCCTCGTACAAATTAAGATTACGTGAATTGTACATGTGAATAGGATTTACAGAGTTGCGTGTGACTAATAGTTTCTCTTTAAGATCAATTCTAGCCTCCCATTTTTCTAACAGATCTAATCCGATAAGCCCGTCGAAGTATTCATGAAACTTATAGATGAAAAATTTTGTACCTTCAGGTTCCTGAAACTCTTGAAAGCATGGAATAGTTATTGAATAGTCACTGCGCGTAGTGGCGTGTACGTTAGTTACTTCAAATGGATCAAAAGTTAATGCAACTGTACTAAAAAATCTATCGACAGCGTCCGGACTTAAAAAAGATTGATTTGCGCCGGTGTCAATTAAAAATTTCAAGGGTGGCTCAGAAATCTGTATATAAGGTAGCTGTCTTTGCGACTGTAAATTTAACTCTATTTTGACTTGTCTGATCTCCCGCGTTTCCGAAAATCCTGTTCACTAGCCGAACTAGTACTGGGTTCAGGGTCATCTGATGAACCTGTAGGAATTTCGTTACAAGAATCATATTCGTAAGGCTCGGTAATAGCATAGCAAGGCTCCACGTTATAACATTCCGGATTCCCTGCGTAATAATAATTTTCATTCGGATCATCGTAACTATAACCACTATAACACTCAGGATAATAAAAATCATTATAGCTAGCAAATTCGTTCATATTCATTTCGCGCGTTTTAAAGTAATTAGACGGCGGTGGATTGCCGTGCTTACGCCAATCATGTCCTGGCAACTGACCAAACTGAGGGCGCTCCTTAACAACATAGTGACTAACGCCACTCATGGGTTTAGGCCCTTGACCCTGGGGTTCGTTCCTAGATTGCATTTGAAACCTATTCTGATAAGGATTATAATTAGGTGGAGGAGCCCTAAACATTTGCTGTGTACGCGAAGGCATACCTGGTGGTCTATGTTGAGCTGGTGGATGAGCCTGCATATTAGGCTTCCACATGGGCTGAGCTGGCTGCCAGTTATTCCTAGGAATTGGTTGTGGAGAAAAATTGAACGGCTTAAAAGATGGCATAGCAACTGGAGCCATTTGGAAAGGCTTTGGATTTGGAGCCTGTGGCTTTTTATCTGACCCTGGGTCAACGCGATTTTGAAGGTACATGACGTTCAATTCTTCCTGCACAAACTCTAATGCCCTTTCAACACTATCAGGACGCATGCATCGGATGCGGGAGCCCAAAGGCTCTTTTAAACCACGAACAAATGCCTGCATCGTTAATTTTTTGTATAGAGAGCGTTTAGCTTCAATAGTAGTCTCAATAGTTTCATGAAGTCTGATGTAAGTCATGATAGTGCTGAATAGGTTAACACAACGATCATAAAATTCCTGCGGCGAACTATTCCCTTGTGTAGCTAACATAAGATCGTTGTAAAGAGCGGTCTCATCTCTTTGATCGGAAAAATTATTTATAAGAGCTGTTTTAATGCAAGGCCAATTCTCAGTAATACCGTTTGAATTTATTATTCGCGCGGCTGGTCCAGTAATCTTATTTAAGATACCGTTTATAAGGCAAAGCTTATTTAACTCATTACCGGGATTAGAATCTATGTATTCGGTGACTATCTGATCACATATATTAATAAATCTAGGTAATATATGAGAATTCCCGTCGAAATCGGGCACTAGGCGCAAGGCCTTAAAAATTACGTCTACGTCAGTCATTCTGTGCCTACGGCGGCGTGGGGGTTCAGGACTATCTGACCTAACCGAACCCTCGTCTTCGTACACGATTGGATCACCCAGCGTGTCACTTAAGTTTCTATTTGAATCTAAATCTAATCTACGGGCTACCCTATTACGAGCAGGCCCTGAAGGGGTAGTTTGCCTAGGATAAAAAATGATTGCGACTAAAAATAGGACTAACAGGAAAAAGGAAGCAACACAGAAACGATTTAAGTGTACTTACATTAACTGCATTCTGGTATTTCTGGATCGATCGATGTCTTGATTTCACCCTCCAGCCGGGAACCTCAGGTTCTTCTTCCAGATACTCGGACGCCCGATCGCTCGCGACGACGGTAGCGATTTTCACGGAATACGGGATTCGATGTGAGAAAAACCCTATCCAAACTACCTCGAGACGCCTCGAGTATCCTACCGACTGCGCCAATTACGGAGGTCACAGCCGGAGGATCCAAAAAAAACCAAAATTATTTAAAGTAATTTAATAAAAGAAATTACAAAGTAAAAACTTATAACTATGCCTGATCGATGCTAGAATCAGAGTGAACGAAAAGTACAATGGAATATTCCTACGAACTAAGTAAACGCGGACCGCATGGTCGGCGTGGTTGCGAAGTCAGCGCTTTCGGTCACGTAGGCACTGCCGGACGATTCGAGGCCATCGCAAGCTTGCAGTTTACGTAGAAGTGCATATTATAACAATTGTCCTTCAGGGCATCGTTAAAAGGTAAATATTTAGTTTGTTCTCAAGGTATGTTGTTATTTATTACTATTTTAACGTTAAATATGGCTTAATAAGCAGATATTTAGTAATATCAAGGGGCCGCCTTACTAGACAACGAAACCACATGTTCCCAGTACACCGGCCAGCTTTGAAATTTATCTACTAATAAAATTAATTGTGCGTCTCGTGAACAAGCGACGGCGACGTGCCCGCCATCCAGGTCGTTGACCCTCGCTGAATACCTATTTGTCTCTTGTTATTTCCGAAGTGTATGTCAGCGAATTACTCAAACGAACGCTACTGCATTGAACGATGTGTTTTTTTAAGCAGACTTGCCTATTAGACTTCTTTATTTCTACACTACACTTTAATACTAATCTTTATATTATAATTAGAAAAAAATACACAAAAATATTATTATACCTATATTATTATTGAATACCAATCAATGTTATTGATGGTTAATATTATATTTTTTACAGATTATACGTACTTCCGGTCATTATCATAATACCCATAATATTTATTGTTATTGTTTATAAGAGACCTATTGACATTCGGCTTTAGAAACTATTTTAATTATTACATTATTATTTGTTACCTATGTCTTCTTGAGCTCGGTGGCGCAATGGTTCAGCGCCTGGCCCAGCGATTGCGGAAGTTAAGCAACGTTCGCAAGGGTCGGTCATGGGATGGGTGACCAAACATTTATTATCTCGAGCTCCTCCGTGCTTCGGAAGGCACGTTAAGCCGTAGGTCCCGGCTGCATTTGCAGTCGTTAACACCCACCAATCCGCATTGGGCCCGCGAGGTGGGTTATGGCCCATCCTCCTTACCACCCATAAAGAAGGCCTGTGCCCCAGCAGTGGGGACGTCAAAAATGGCTGTTGGACATGTCTTCTTGATTACTTAAGGGTAATAAAATTATTAATCGAAGAGTTAGATTTTCTATAAATTTTCCTATTCCTATATGAAAAACTGCAAGGCTGATTCCAGAATCAATATAAAGGTTCCAATTAATAGCAAATGTTAAATAAAAGTACAATCAACGATTTTTTTAACTCTAAAATAATAGTTCACATCACAAGCAAAGCCATAGGACAATACTTGTTAAGTATATTATCTGAAATTCAATTTCATACAAAAATCAAAGAAAAATGGACCTTATTTAAACTGTATTAAGAGTCACAGGCCGCTTACTGGGCTAGCTTATCTTTTGCTCAGTATCCGGCCGTCATGTTCTTTGAAAGGCGGCCGGTATACTGGGCAAAGGGGGGCCGGAAATAGGAACAGGGGGGCCGGAAACTGGGCAAATCGTACTTTTTTGGAAAATAATTTCTAATGACAAAACCGACTGATGGAAATTTTCAAAAAAAATTCAATTCAATTCAATATTTTATTGCATACCATAAAGTGAATACATAGGTGGTAGTTTATAGAAAGAGAACATTATGGACCCTGGTAGGGTATAGCAATTGAAGTAGGAGAGGACGCCTTATTAAAAACAAATTACAATTATTACTATATCAAAAAATACATAGTTTTGAACTGTGTATCACATATAAGTCACAATATAATATAAGTAGATATTGTTTAAGTGTATTAGTATAATATTTTTCTATTATTTTACGTTTATATTAAGTATGTAAGTACCTATATCTTATTAGGCATTTATTTTATCATTCAAATACTCTTTTACACTATAGTAGCATTCATTTAATAACATATCTTTTAGACTTCTGTTAAACAATTTGTTATTTTCTTCATTTATTAATTTTTCAGGCAATTTGTTGTAGATTCTGATAGACATATTATATGCACTGGATGAGCACAAATGTAGGCGAGCGGTTGGAACTTTTAGCTTATTTTTATGCCGTAATGAATAAGTAGACTGGACATCTTTTCGTTTAGTATATAACTCTATGTGTTTTCTGACAAATTTGCAGATTTCAAAAATATAAATACAAGGTAGGGAAAGGATTTTATGCTTTTGGAAGTACGGCTTGCAGCTTTCGGTATTATCTATATTGACTAAGATTCTGATAAGTTTTTTTTGCAGTATGAATAAGGATGATACTTCTGTACTATTTCCCCACATTATTATTCCATAATTAAGCCAGGCGTAAGCATATGCATAATATGTAACTAAAGCTGTATTCAGGTCAGTTGTTTTTTTTATTTCTCTAAGTGCATATGCGAAGCTGGATAATTTAGACTTTAATTTCTCTATGTGCGATTTCCAATTTAAGTTTGAATCTATATTTATGCCGAGCAAAGTGAATTCATGTACGCACTCGATATTTTTATTATGGAATGTATATTTAAATTCTAATTGATTTTTTTGATGAGGGTGAAACGTGATTAATTTAGTTTTATCAAAGTTTATTTCTAAGTTGTGTTCTTTCAGCCAGTTATAAGTTTGTGATATTAGCGGGTATAGTTTAGTGTCTATATTGTCGCTGTTTTTACAAGTTGTCAAGAGTGAGATATCATCCGCAAATACTCGTAAGACGCAAGGTTCATCAATGATTTTAGGGAGGTCATTGATGTAAATTAAAAAAAGTAGACATCCAACGACGCTACCTTGTGGAATCGAAGCGTTTATAGTTATGTTCTCAGATCGAATGTTTTCTATTTTCTTGTTAGTATGGTCAAAGTACTCTATTTCAGTATATTGCTGCCTGTTCTGCAAATAGGATGAAAACCAATTGTATGCCATTCCGCGGATACCTATTCCATATAATTTTCTAAGTAATATATTATGTTGAACTCTATCATATGCTTTGCTCATATCGAGCAGGATACCGATGGCATATTTTTTATCTTCTAATGCTTTAAGTATTAGTTGAATATATTTATACACAGCCGAAGTAGTAGACCGATTTTTTCTAAAGCCATTTTGACTTTCGTCAAAGATCTTATACTTTTCGCAAAAACGTATTACTCGATCGTACATTGCTTTTTCCAAGATCTTTGACGAAGTTGACAAAAGGGCGATAGGTCTATAATTTTTTGGGTTAGACTTTTCATTTTTTTTGTGAACTGGCTTAATTATTGTTTTCTTTAACAATGTTGGGAAAACTCCTTCACTAAAGGACTGATTTATTAACATCGTATACGGCATAATTAACTGGTCAGCACATTCTTTGATCAAATGAGGAGGAAGTTCGTCGAAACCATAACTTTTTTTGTTTTTTAGATTACTAATAATTTTCTTTACTTCGTGGGGTTCCACTGGACTTAAAAACATGGTATTTGGTGTAGGATTGATTACAGGAGCACCGGAGCTACTACCTGCCGGTAAGGCCGATTCACCAATGGATGCAAAGTAGTTGTTTAATGAATTGGCAATTATTTTAGGATCTGAACACAATGAATTATTTAATTTAAGTTGTATATTACATTTGTCTTTAGTTATTATTTTATTTGTTCTTTCGTTTATTACTCCCCACATTGTTTTTACTTTATTATTAGATTGTTTCATTCTTTTTATGTATTGAAGCTTTTTTGCACATATTACAGATTTTTTAAGGACTTTAGCGAATTTTTTATAATGTGTCTTTAATATAGGATTATTGCATTTTGTATTTAATATTCTTAACATTCTTTTATTTTGACAAGACTTTTTAATTCCTACCGTTAACCACTTTTTTTGTTGTTTTACAACTTTACATTTTCTTTTAGGAATAAATTTGTTTAATATTTCTATTAGTTTTGTGAAATGCACTATAATTTTCATTAATGTTTTTGTTTTTACAGATTATTTTATTCCAATCAGTTAATTGCAGTTGTTCTTTATAATGTGATATTGTTTTTTTATTATACACTCGTTTTTCTACATACCAAGTACTGTCTTTTTTTTGTTTCGGTATATTTAACTCTACGTATGTACCAGAATGGTCAGAAAATCCTAACTCTGCTACAGAGGTTTTTAATTGTTTATTATTAAAATTTGTAAAAATGTGGTCTAAGCATGTTGCAGATGTTGGTGTGATGCGGGTTGGTTCTTTGATATGCTGATACAATTTATATTCTAGGAAACAATTTATATATTCTGCCTCTTTTTTGCTATGTACCAATGTGTCTATGTTAAAATCTCCGCCCAAAATTATATTGTATTTAGAGTACTTGTTATTAATATAATTTAAAATTTTATGTAATTGGTTATAAAATAAGATCTCCTCTCGCCCATTCCAATACATAACAATTAATAATATATTTTCTTTGACTAGCTCGACCGCGCAAACTTCTATTATGTATTCTATAGAAAACTTCTTAATATCTTTGTTTTCTAAATATTCAATATGATCTTGCAGCAGGACACAAACGCCTCCTGCAATTTTATGTTTCCGACAGAACGCGGCTGCTATCTTATATCCATTTATTTGTAGTAGTTGGAGTTTCGCCGGTGAGAGCCAAGTTTCGGAAAGGCATAAAGCATGATGGGTTGGATTCTGTTCTAAAAATGCTTCCAAAATATCTAATTTGTTGCATAAGCTCTGCATATTTTGATAAAGAATTTTAAATGGTTGTTCTGTAGTTTCGAAAGTTATGATGTTTTTGTTCATTTCGCTCGCTTTTTTTATTTATATTCACATTGTTTTCTTTGTTGTTATTTTGATGAATTTGTGTTTCTTGAGTGGCTTGTGTTATATCTTTTGTATTTATTGTATTTATTTTTTCTCCTTCTATATATAGTTCGTTGTTTCGTATAATGGCGTAGTAGCCCTTTTGACGCGCTATCATCATTTCTTCTCTTAAAGTTTTCCTTTGCAAGCGACTGTTTTTGTCCATAAATTCCGAAACGGCGAGTCCAGTTCTATAAAAGCAGCTGCTATTTTCTACTATATGCTTTACCATCCTTTTACTTAATAGTTCAATTACTAAGGGTCTGATTCCTTTGCCGTTGTATTTTCCAATTCTATATGTATGTTCAATGTAGCCTGTCAAGTCTACATGCAAAAGGTCTTGGAATAACCCATTAATCCTATTATACACTTCACATTCCGGTTCCTTATAATATTCCGGAAATCCGAAAAGAACAAATTTTTTCCGATTTGTTTCAGGATTATTTTTTTCTCCACTGGACATGAATGTCATTTTTATATCTTTAATTTCCTTTATGACTAAGTAGTTTTCTTGCTGGAGATTTTCAATTTTTTGTTGAAGATTTTCTATATCTATTTTTCTTGTTTCATTCTGTTCCTTTAGGTATTTTGTTTCTTGCTTTAATTCTTCACGTATATCTTTTATTGCTTGGCTTATTCCTTTTTGCACTATAATTTGTATCTGTGATAATATGTTTTTATTATTTTCTTCAAGCTTTTGCTTTATTATTTCGCTTAAATTTTCCAAGATTGAACAGGTGTCTTTAGTTGAAGCTGTAATTACATTTTCGTTATCGAGTGTGTCGCCAAGGATACTTATGTCTTCAGAGCTTAGTGTCTCATTATTTTGCTTCTTTATATTTTTCCTGATAGTTATGTTGTCCATTTCGTCCGTTACCTTTTGGCGCACAGGCGTATTAGTATTTCCTATTTTAGGTATTTTACAATAACATTCAGAACATTTCCAAGCCTTTTTATGACCGGCAGTCATGGTGTTATTGAATCGCTGAATGGACACATTGGCGCATTCCAAATCATAAGCGTTGCTACAGAGCGCACATCGAAGATATTCCCTTCGTGGTAATTCTCGGTGACATCCCTCACATATGGTGGACATGATGTTTACGTGATTCAGCGCCCTCTATAGGTTATAATGCTCAAACTATGAAGTTGTAGACTTGCTTTTTATTTTTATTTGCGTGCTTTGTATTTTCTTGAGTTTTTCATAAGCATTCAATAGATGGCGGTAAATCCGCGGGGATTAGGAAAATATTTGTATAGAAACATTGAAAAAAAGGTGCAGTGGTGAGGATCGAACTGGTATCATTTCACTTCAGTTTCATAGGGGTGCGGTATAACGCCGTCAGAACATTAAGAAAACTGACAAAATATTGATGCACTTTCAAGTTTAGCAACACAGCCTTTGCCAAAAGTTTGTTTACATACGAGTCACAATATAAAAACCGTTGATAAAATTACACAATTTGAAATTAATTGCACTTTCACTGGTTTATAAATAATAAATACAAGTAATTCTCAAGGATATATCCAACAACATTAAAAATAGTTGGGATCATTACTATATTTGTTAAATTTAAGTTACAACTGTTCAAAGTCAACAACTGCCTTAAACGGCCGGAAACTGGCACTTTACCCTAATTCAATAAAATATTATAAAATCTCAGATTATTTAAGTTCAATTCCCACCTCTAGTAGTTGGTCAAGTTACTTTTTCTAGTATAAATTAAAGGAAGGTAAGTATTACTTTTTCTTGTATAAAGTAAAATTATAATAAATATAATTAAATAAAATAGCATATCATGCACATGTAGCGTCGGTACTACAGTATGGCATTATGATATGGGGAAATTGTTCAGAGATAGAGACTTTATTCAGAAGCCAAAAAAAGTGTATTACGAGTCTCTATTTGGTGCGTATCGTCTAGATTCGTGCAGGCCTCTGTTTAAACAAAATAAACTTCTCACACTTACGGGTCTGTATCTTAAACAAATATGCACATTCGTCAAAGATAACCTAAATCAGTTTTCTAAGTATAAGGCCTTTCGCCAAAGACCTAGTCATATACTTGAACGACCTAAATATAATCTTAGCTTGGCACATCGTAATGCTTATTCGATGGCTGTTTAACTATTTAATGCTCTTCCTGATCACTTAAGACAGCTAGATGGACCAATTTTCAAAAGAAAGCTGCATGAATATCTCATCGAAATCTGCTTTTACTCAGTTTAAGAATATTTAAATAAAAAATAGGTGATATTATGGGTATAGTTTCTTTGGTTTTGACATGTAGGTAGATAATGAATTTATGTGTAGTGTAAATGTAATTTAAAATTATTGCATGCTTAATTATAAGTAGATTTTGACGGACTCTATTACTTAAGAACATCAAATCTTGTACTCAAAATTAATGCAAATAAATATATCATTCATTCATTCAAATAAATTCGCTGTTACCTAGTTACTCGAATCAGTTAAGATAGCTCGACTGTTGATGTAGATCCTTACAATGTATCTGACTATTCTCAACCAGAAAATATTTACTTAATATTTTATTACAAACACTCTGCTCTCTTTGAAATCCGCGAACAAAAGTACCTCAGACGGATTAAACCAAAAGAAATCCTTTGTCGAAATTCGGACGTATTTTGTACACGGACCAAGACTAAGCCTTCTGTAATTTGGGACAAGCAAACACAAGTGTTTACAAGGTTCCATTCTTTTAACTCGGCGTCATTGACATAGTAGAATCAAATGTCATTGAGGCAGGGTCAATATGACCCTGCATGTTTTGCATACGAAAAACTGCTTAGAAATAATTGCCACACGCAACTGTCTGTCTCAGTAGCTGCAGCAACACTTCCATTCGTCCATCACCCGCGCAAGGAGCAACACGTGTGTGAACCTGCGACAGGGTAATTATGACCCAGCTCAACGGCGACGTTGCTGTTTTGTGCCATATACTTTTTATATATATTTTATATGAAGATCATGTTAGTGTTCGTCGTTCGTTCTTATCTTCCAATGATAGAGAGGTAAGGTAGTATAGATTTGATTTAAGTATTATTTTTGTTAGAAACGATATTGTTTTTTGTTAATAAAAGAAAATTAAGAAAAGAGTTACAGTTTTGTTGTATAATTAATAGTCTATAAGAAAAACGAAAAATAAGGATTATTTCACTCATTACCAATGTGTTTTATTGCTGCTACTGATTATAAATACAGTATTTATAATTAATATAAAATTTCAAAAATTAAAAAATATTTTATACTAGGCAAAATTTTAACAATAGGCTAGTTGACAAAATTTCAATAACTGCTTAATATTTTAGCTTATTAGGCATTTTATCGAAAAAAGAGGTTTATTTATTTTTAATCGAGCGTTTACATTATAAATTTCGCGTTTTAAAAAACCAATTTTAATTTGGTTCCAAAACGCACAAGACTGTCATGGCGTCTTGAAGACGTCACGCCGTGCAAAACAAACCAAAGAGCGATCGTGTCTTCGTACGTTATAGCTAGTTTTTATCGTTTAAAAATGAATTTCTCATATTATAAGTACTGTGTAGTGCCCCAGTGTGATAGCACGACTATAAAAACGCCAAACCAGTTATTTATATATGTTCCAAACAATGGAGAAATACGGAAAAAGTGGCTAAAACTTGCGTTCGGTTGTGGTTAGGTTGCACTCGGAGTGTAGGTTTGGAACGCGCCTCCGGTAGTGATACTCGAAACGTCAAAGACAAGATTGGAGTTTCGCACGGCGTGACGTAACGCTTTCTGATTGGTGTTCACTGTCACGTGACTAAAGGTTTCATTTTACGAAATTTATTTTTTAAAAATATTATTAATCTTTAACGCTTTTAATAATTAAAATTGTTTGTTATTTTCTCCATAATATAATTAATCATTATAAACCCCTATCCATTATATTTATTCTTAATGGAAACAAGCCTATTGGAACCAGGGTCATGACACAATGACGCCGGGTTAAGTAAACTTCTTCCACCGTAAACAAAAGACATTGTTGCCGAGTCATTTTTAGCTATTTTTAAAGTTCACACGTCTATTGAAGCCGGGTGGGGCAGGAAGACAACTTCCTTTTTAGGGTTTCATAGCCAAAATGGCAAAAAACGGAACCCTTACAGATTCGTCATGTCTGTCTGTCCGTCCGTATGTCACAGCCATTTTATTCCGAAAGTATTAGGATTACACAGTTGAAACTTAGTAGGTAGATTAACAATCCTTATTTAAAACTCCTTGGTATATCCGTGCATTTTATTTTTTACTTTTTAATCCATGTATGAAACCATAAAGTACTCTATCAATCCTTTTCTGACATATCAATTTTACAAGTCTCATCCTTGTCACTTTATTTTTTTTTCTTTATGATTTTAAAAGTTGGTGTTAGAAATTAAAAAAAGCACTTTGTCTCAGTTTTTACGCGCCCTTTTCGTGCTGGAGAGGTGAAAACATTATTTTCTCACTTATGCTCTGAAATCTTATCATTCCATTTGAAAAAGGAATGCGGGGCGTTCCACATTTCCGAGGGGGTCTGGTTCATCACATTCTAAATTTAAAATTCAGGCCAGGAATGAATTTCAATACTTACTTCCCGCACCAGCACCAGTGCGGGAAGTAGGTACAGTGCGAAGATGATCTGGGTGGTCTGCGGCAACTTTTTTTTTTGTTTTAGCTGTTCACAAAAACAAAAAAAGCAAAGGCACATTTGCACCATACAGCCATAACTTTAGTTCCTTTTTTCTGGCACGCAAGCCAACGACAAGACAGTTAATATTATAAAGGTAAAATTATTTAATAGGTACTATAATAACGATACAATAAAAAAAATGGTGCGCACAGAGTATATTACTATAAGAATAAATAAATATTACATTGTATTGTACCAGATTTATCAGAGACAAATCCTCTAAGTAATCTTGAATTATGTACAGCGCCATCTACCGCCGAGAAGCGAAATGAGGTGGGTTTTTGCTTCTCGGCGGTAGATGGCGCTGCACGTAATTCAAGATTACTCAGAGGATTTGTCTATGATAAATCTCATTTTTAATATTAATTAAATTTAATTATGTTTCAATTGAAAAGTTTTTTATTTCCTCGCATTTCTTGAGAAAAGCACTATACAAGCCTTGTTCTGGAAGCTACTTGCATTACCTCGAATGATTAAAGCCCTCGCCTGCGGCTCGGGCTTCAAACCATCCTCGACAATGCAATCGCTAGCTTCCCGTTCACGCCTGTAATGTACTATTAAATACCACAAAAAACTCGACACGGGTGACCCGACCAGAGTTGAAAAATTGCGAATTGCGAGTCGGCCCATTAATCAATCGAGGTGCTTAGTTAGTGCTTCTGCTGGTGCTTTTTCAAGTTTCAACATAGATTATGAAAACTGTGGTTAAATTAAATTTAAATTATTTAAATGAATCACCTAAAAGTAATTCATTTCCCAAAAAATCTGCGAAATTATATTCGAATTTCGCGTCATCGACTTATAAAATAATCCACAGTGTACCACACCACATTCATAGATATAGAAACACGAATCGTTACCGCGATCAAGGAGACTGTTAACGCCATCTATGATCATTCGGTGGAACTAATAATGAGTTGTCCGCTATAGTACTATTATATATTCTGTGGCTATAGTACCGCTTAACGATTTTAACACAAAAATAAAATAAAAATAAAGATTAAGGGGGGGCTCCCCATACATGGAACTGAAACTGAAAAAAAAATGTTTCTTCATAACAATCTTCAAAAATGACATTGAGGTTCCTAAGACAATTTTTTTCAAAGTCAACCGTTTGAAAGATACTCCCCCCTCTAACTTTTGAAATAGGTGAGTGAAAAATAAAAAAAATAATATATGCTATAGATCTTATAAAAACTTTCACTGAAAATTGGTTTGGACGAGATATATTAATTAGTTTTTGAGATATATCATATTTTCCAAAACCGCAAATATAACTTTGTCATTCATAGTTCATAGCAACACTGTGAAAAACAATAGTATATTTCATTACGAGTGCATCTATGTTACGAGTGCGGATAGCCTGTCATTGCAAAGAGTTCCGACAAATGTCTACCCGAGCCGAGGCGCAGCCGAAGGTGAGGGTTGACAGTCGGAACAAGTTGCAATGACGGTTCCGCACGTGTACTGAACAACTATTTTTAATATAGTTGCGAAAAAATGAATAAATTTAATAAAATAATAAAAACACAATAAACTCAACTTACTAATCATTTATTTTTTTGGTAAATATCGCCAACCGTAAAAGAATATAAGCAGAGATTTTTTTTTGTTTTCTTCACCCATTCTGGGTAGGCAAAGGGAACTTTGCCCATATAATACAGCCAAGTCTTCAGTAGATTTTTTTAAAGAAAATTAAGAAATAAGGTCCGTCTTCTTCTCTTCACTTACCCGCGCAAACTCCTATAAGCAGAGACTATGGCAGTGCACGTCATACAGCCAACTTTTTTATATTTATAAATTTAATTTGGCCGATACTAATATTAATTTAATGTTTAAATTTTAATTAAAATTACTTTTAAATCTGATATTGAAACAAATTAGTAGCTTCTTTTTAGAAATATTTGCATGAATCATAAAAACTTCTATGATTTTTTTTAAGTAAAAACTTCGTGGTTGGTTTTTTCTTTTTAATAGACATTATTTTGACAGTTGGGAAAGAAAACGCACGAGTTCGGAAAAGGTATAGAAAAAGCTCGAGTGTGTAATAGCCCAAATCCCGAACGCTATACGTCCCTGCAATACGCCACTTAATGTTTCTTTCTTTTTAGAGGTAATTTAGTTTTGAAAATGTTTTTGTTTACAGATTTTTTGGAGGAGGGTTTTCTTTTTTTTAAGCTTTTTTTAAGTCTCGAATTTTTATGCACAACGGGATAGTGCTTGGCCTTCGATGTTAAGTGACGATAGCCGAAAGGTGGAAGCACACTACACCCGGAATCCTCATCACTGAAGATCTTAGGTTCTATATGCTCTAAGCTGAAGATTAAACAATGTTCAATACTTATACAGGATTATGAAGATGAGGATTATGAGGATGAGGATGATGATACATGATTAAAGTCACGTGACAAACTTTCAGGATGTGTTCAGTCCATGAAACTGATCAACTTTCTCTAGGAAACAGGTCGAAATATTTTTTTTTACTAAATAAGAATCATAGCGATCGATAAAGTTACATACTTACATACTAAACTTTAGTATGTGGTGGTCCAAAAAACCGTGTTACAACGCCTTATTTTGTTCAGTTTCATGGACTGAACATGAACACATTTTGAAAGCTTGTCTCGTGTTTACAAAATTAGCCTGTATAAAAAATGCACATATCCTTCTTAGAATCAAGACCTATACTAAGCTACTGACTAAATTTGGCTGAAAATCCGATGCATAGCTCTTGAAAAATAGAATAGAATAGAAAACTGATTTATTTAGCGGCACAAAATAAATTACATGCTTAAATTAAAATATAGAATGTGACACTAAAAAGGCAACCTCCTCAAAAAATGAAAGGATGCTATTGAAAAATCCAAAGAAAATTTATTATATAGATGATAGTTATGTTTTTCAAATAAAACCCAGATTTAACTTCAAACAACAAACAAAAAGTTCGATTAAAGCGAGCGTATAAATCAGTCTCGCAAATATTTTACAATCTAGAATGAATTTAATACAAACAAATGTTTTCCCCGTTCCGACTAAATCAAAAGCAAAGAGTAAAAACATTAATTAAATTCCACCACTCGCCTCCAATAATCCATGCTTGTTCCAATCCAATATAGGTTTGTGCTAAATCATCGTTATAAAAGAATCAATCCAATCGAAAGAGCATGTAACCCATATCACAGAATACATTCTGTATACAGAGTGGTTTATAAACCACGTAACATAAATGCTCTTAGCCTAACTGACCCATATTTGTTTGTTTTTAATCAAGGCAAAATTGTTGGTACAGTAAATACTTTATTCGCGTAATACAGATGCATTGAATTAAAACTTTGAACGGTTACCTAAGCGCCGTTTTATCAAAGGCCCTCTACTAAACTAATTTTAAAGTGGGTATATGTGTATTGTCACGGTAGAAGATAATATTACCGTGGCAGGTATTGTGTAGTACGGATTATAAGAATGATTTTTTCTTCTGTTTGTAAGTTAATGGGATGGGTCACAAATAAAACGAAAGCTCTCATTTGATTTGATTTATTTTAGTAATATTCAACTGTTGACAGATAACAAATGATCTTACAATATCCAATTTGTACATGATGACTTAAGAAAATATGGCAACACTCATATTTTATTTAACAATAATTATGCGATGGTAATTCTGGTGTCGTAATTATTTGATTGTATCCGAGCATATTTATTACTTAATAGATGTAAACGCAACAGAAATATTTTACACTATTAATAGTGTTATGGAAGAGGAATTCATAATACCTAGTAATAATATCCAATTACCTCCGATTACATTAATTTAATACGTAGGTACAAATAAATATTCCACCAATATTTCCCTTACGTTGCCGTTGTTGTGGGCTGACTAATACTTTGACATTTCATAAGATTATTTAGTAAATATGTATAAGTATGTAAAAAATATAATTTAATGAGACAAGCTGATACATTTGTCATCGGAAGTAGTGAATCAACAAAAACATCGATTCAGCTGGAACTTTGAAAAAAAAATGAGAAGGTTAAAAAAGTGTTGATAAAAAATTGGAAACTGAACAGAATATTTTTATTTAATCCTCTAGCTTTTCAAATTTTCACGAATATCGGTTATAAGCCTATTTTCAATACAGTTGCTCGAAAATGTGTGTTTTCGATGACGGTACCTACAGCGTGCGGAATGTTGATTTTACCGCACAACATCTGTTTTTGTTTATGTTTTTTTCAGTAGGTTCCTATAATATTTTCTCGCAAATGTATTGAAACACATCGTATGGCATGGTTGTTAAGGTTTTTTAAAACTCGTGACGATTATAAGCCAACGGTCTATAAACCTCCTTACCAACCTTGTATCATATTCATAAACTACGATTAAACTGACAATAGCTTTACATAGTTGCCGCCCCACTAACCGACTGTTATAGCTTTTAATTAGTTACAACATTTCCATCATACATTGTTAAAAAAATAAATAATATGACTGTCTTTTATGAGCTTAACTATATTGATCAGCGCTAATTTCTAATAATATAAGAGAAATTACACATTTCATGAAGCATTACAAATATGACGAATAAATAACGCTTAAATAGGCAAATTTCATTGTCCAGTTATTTTGAAAATACATTAAGTGGTTTATAATTCATTGATTGACGAAAGATCTATGTGAAATTTTCAAAAATTTGCTGATAAATATTTGAATTACTAAACGTTTAAATGAAATACGATGAAAATGAATTAATGATTGTCTAGGGATTCCATCGCGCGAGGCACTTATTAATTAAAATAAAAATATTAATTAAAATAAGATTATCATGGATAAAATAACCGCAAACTCTCTGCATCGACTATAACTTAGTGTAGTATTCCAATATACTTAAAAATTATATAAGTATCAGCAAACTACTGAAAAAGTAGAACACATTAGAACTCTTATAGAGAGATTTTACCTAATTTTACGATGACAACGTAGTTATTAAACTTCTTACCTGTAATACTATACATCTAATAATAACTTTCCTGTCTGTGAACTGGATCACGAAAGATAATATTTTGAATACAGTTGAAGTTACCTAACATGATTCTTAAATATTTTCAACAAATATCTAACTATTTGAAGTTAAATAAAATTCGTTGGCGTGACTTACCGCAGGCAAAAATACCAAATGCAATTCGTATTATGAATGAAAACGTAAAAGCAAGATTTTTTAAGATTCAAATAGCGGTAATAAAGCCTGCATGAAAACTCTGCTAATAGCGAGTTCAATGACCTAACATGCAGATTGCCGCATGCCGCACCCGCACTCGTTTTGTAACATAAAATAAGTATTAGGCGAAAAATAGACCAAAATCGACTGGGAAATCTAGCCAACGAAGTTTATTTAACATGACAAATGTCGAGTCTTACAGTAGAAATAGACGATGGTAGTCAAAATTGATCGTGACGTGACTCACACAGGATATGCTACTGTACCGTGAGAGTGAATAACAACATCTTAGAGACACATAGCAACAACAGATAGAACCAACATCACCTTGGGCCTCCATGAAAATCTCGGCACACAACATTTAACCGCACAAACAATACAATTTCCATAACAGCCTACCAACGACTCTTTAAATATCTGATATGAAGAATCAACTAGTCTAAAATTGTCTTGTGCGCTAACATGCAAATACAAGGAAGACGACAATTATTATTAATATCATAGAAACAAATTGAAACGCCAGACTTTCAGCGAGACCCAAAGTTTCGGATTATATGATAAATTTAATAAGATCACATCAGAATTAATGAATAAAGTTTACGTGCTCAAAGTTACTATTCTGTGATACTTCACATTAATTCGAAATGTAAAAATATTTACATCTGCTTTCAAAGTTTTGACTAAATCTATATTTTGACGACATCGTCGTTTCTTTAATGGATGTTTAGGAGCACAGACATAAATCGAGAGTGTTTAAGAGCGCCGCTCTCCATGGCAATTAGATCGAGAAACTTCATTAAACATGAATACAAATTACGACTGATGCTAAAATTTCAATGGGTCTCGTTACTGTCTTAACAGTTATCCCACAAAGAATTACTGCAATACATCGATAGGTAATAATCGTTATACACGTTAAAATGTCGTTTAAACTTTAATATACCTATCGGCATTGATAGGTTCTTTCTTATTAATCGATAACAAGATCTAAATCATCGAGTGATTGTTTCTATTGTGTATACTTCAACTCTTCAACCCCCTTATTAATAAACGAAGAGTCACGCCTGTAGCACACTCCCGCCGCGAAACAATACCAGCGAAACCGCAGTAGGTTCTGCCATGACTTATTTTCTATCGAGAACGATAATTATGACGAGAACATTGTTTTCGCGGCGGAGGAGGTGTGCCAACGATCAGAGCCGATCGGGCGGAATCGCGAGTAAAAAAGACAGCAGCAAAGTTTAAATCTATGCGTTAGAACAGACTGTTTCGTATCTGTTTAGCTTGCCGTGCAACTGACAAGTCTTGGGACTTATTACTGCGTTTTCGCTGGTATTGTTTCGCGGCGGAGGTGTGCTACAGGCGTAAGTTTATATCTATTAGTTTGACCAAAAAGTTTGCTTAGGAATGACGCTTCTGCACGTCAAACGTAAGGAGTAATATTGCTCAGCAATAGTAAACTTACTTTTCGATTATTAACAAGGCCGTACATGTGAAAACTATCCATGCGATGATGCGTCCTCCACCTCATTTCATTCACCTCATGTAGAAATTGTAAGACTAGGTGTTTAACGTTTATAAATTTCAGAAAAGCCCTATCTATGAAACTACGAGTCAAGTTTTAATATAACTGGTTAACACTATACTCTGATCCATTCGTATTTAACGATTACTTTTCCGACAACCATTCTGCTAAAATTAAGAAAAATATTTTTAAACCCGGTTTAAAAAATAAATGAGAAACCTGTTTTGGCATCAACACAATAGGATTATTGCATTATATCCCGCAGCATCGAAAGAGCTTATATTGATGCGTGCGCAATAACCGTTGACCATAATTCGTCCAAACCTTGTACGCAAGGATTGATAACGTTATTTTTAAATGTAACGTTATTTCTTACTTTTTTTACCGTTACTTTTAACATTAACGTTATGGCAATAAATAACGTTACTTTAGATAACGTTACATTGAAATGAACGTTATTTCAGTAAATAACGTTAATTTTAACGTTATTTCTTACTTTTTGCTACCGATATTTTAAAATTAACGTTATTCCAATTAATAACGTTACTTTTTTACCGATAATTTTACCGGTACTAGTACCGGTAAAGTTTACCGCTATATTTAACGGTAATTTTACCTGTACAATAATTTTAACGTTATATTTACCGATAAAATGTTTTAACGGTATTTTTAACGTTATTTTTTTGTATCGTTATTTTTTTTTACGGTATTTCATCCTTGCTTGTACGATACGATTTTATAACAAAGAATAGCATTATTGTAACCCCGCCATTACGCTGAAAACAACCAGCTATAGTGAGAAATCTCGCTGCAAACTAATGAGCAGAAATGTCGAATACCTAGAGAAATACAACATCATGGTTAACATTAACTTTGGTTAACCCACTACGTATAACAGAATGTCGACCAAACTCGCCATCTGTCCATCCGCTCCATCCGACGAGCCTGCATGCAAACGCGGAGATTTCCTCATCAAATTTCCTTATGATAATGTATTTACTATAATATTTTCCTTAACACGACAAATACTGTTGATTGTTGACTCATAAACATAATCGAAACTAAAGATAAGTCAGCCATACGAGTGAAGTCATCGAAGACAGCGTCGCTGTGATTCATTAGTGAGGTAAATTTCTGTCAACTATTGAAAAAGCAGTTTTTGCATGCAGACTGCGCCTCACAGCAATTGGCCCGGCCGGCGATGAAGTCGGGAGCGCTTCGCCGTGCCAGCTTACGCCTCATTTTCTTGCTTGTACAGTAGCGTCTCTTCGAAGATATATTTCTTCAGTGTCTCCTTCGGGAGGTCGTCCAATTCCATCGCAAATCGGAACGGCTCCTCCGCTACTGGCTGTGAACAAAAGAAAACTTTATCCACCGTCCCGTAAAAACAATTTTCATTTGAACACTTGTTGTCCTAAGCAAACGTTTCTACTTAACGACCATGAAATTAATGTAGATTCGACAGTCGTATTCAATAATATAAATTAGCCGGGCACATATGTAGGAATTCCCGACAACGTTTTGAATGAGCTGTTTAAAGTCTCGAGTGAGTTGATACGGCGTGGATAAATGGTTTATATAATAATTTACCATTCACATTTTCAGTTGAGATTTTCGCCCGCCATGCGCCATTGGTAATAAGGGTTTTAATAAAATTGTTCAAATTATTATCATGAGCTTTACTGTAACTACGAAAGAAAATTTAATAACGACCAACAGATGAAAAACTGCCTAGCTGTCCATTAAATTATATTACGTTAAATTTCAATATTGCGTTGCGAGTGTAAGTATACAATAAATTACCTAAAATTTTATTTATGTTGCCTATGCCTTAGAAGATAGCGTAATTGGTGTGACTTAATGCAACGTACACTTTAATAACTGTTCCCTATCAATATACGACTGAAAACGTAATAATGAATACCCCAACCTTTGTCGGCGAGACGCCATGTTTGTCGAACGAACGTAATATTAAGGCTTAGCTCGCGGCGCCTGTGGCCGGGCCCACCACGCGCTCATTATTTGATTCCCTCGTCGTCATCGCATCGGTTCATATCCACAAACATTTACTTTGCTCTAATTATGATCTTACACTTGACTGAAAGGTGGCTTGATTGTTTATCTCGCCAATATTTTGCTTGAAACCTCCTTAATTATTATGATCAAAGGAGTCTTTCAACTACCTTTATTAGGCTGAATTATTACCTACTGTTTGAGTTTGCTTTAAGGAAGTCATATTTTGTTTAAGTGTTATTTCATTCAGCTTGAAAGTTTTAATAATATTTCATTCGGCTTGAAAAAAGAAAGAATTAAAGCCACACCATAAAAAAACCCAAGTAATGGCGTCAGCTGTTCGGCAATGAAGACTTCTGTGATTGTGTTATTTTTTAGATAAGTAAATACTTCGCTAGTATCTAGAGACCGTTCAATATGTAAGTTGAGAGTGCTTGTATTTTTTACAAGAGGCTCTTATATTGAAAGTAAATAGGACGCTGATAAAAGCAAAAAGGTTGAAAATGCTTGAAAAGGATAAATCCCAAGTGCGCAGTTGTTCCGAATAAGTGAAAAAGATGCTTTTTATCTTGCCATCACAAACACCGTTTATAGATTATCATCACCATACAACATTTTATTACTCTGTTTAGAAAATAAAATTTAAAAAATATGAGTTATGTCCGGCTTTCAGCATAATTATTCGTGTTCGACAAATGCGAGTAATTAATTACTAGGAGTTCATATACATGCTGTTGTACAGGCCAGAGCGAAAAGTCGTTAGCAAATGAATATTCATTCACGATGTAACGTGACTGTCGGACGTAAAGCAAGAATTAATTAATAATGGTGGTGCAAAAACGAGGGTGTTCGCCGTCCAGATGACGAAGGACCTGCCTATCTATTGGATTGATCGCAGAAAACACGTGAACGAAATCAATGTGCTCCTGTGTTCTGTACAAAACTAACGACGCCCTTTATTTACGGTATTGTATAGCGATCTGTGGATCTCCTCCATTCCCTGCCTGGATAGCCATAATCAGATCACATCTCGATCAATCTCTGGCGGAAAACCACGGCTTCAAATTTTGGTACCTCGTTTGTTTGAAAATCAACTGGTTTTTCTAACTATCCGTCCACCATTGTAAGTCATGTTACTTTTCCTTATTATTGTGTTCAAAATGGATAATCAAATGACAATATTTAGGGACAAGACATTGTTATAGAAACATTTTGCAACGATTTTCAGCATTTAATAATATGCATTTAAAAATGTTTTTGATTTTTAATCATTCCTGGATTGAATGAGTTTTTTATTCGGTTATTTGATTGTTGTCGTTTTGGCATGTGATTTGATAACTTATTTCAACAAGTTACCTTCCTACGAGAGCCATTAGCGTAGGCCGCCTACAAAGGTTGATCGATTTCCCGAACAGCATCTGGGATATTTCCTAAGGTGCAGGAACCGCTCATCCATCACATTTAGCCACGTAGGCGTACCGATTAGTGTCATATTAGTATTCTCCGGGAAAAAGGTACCTAACTACTCATACATAACTTTATTTCTCAGCGTCAAATTGTAACAGACACAGTGGGATTAACGATCCTACTATGAGATTGTTTATCCATTTGATTAATTATAAATATCCTTACATTGACATTTGAGAGTTCTTTGTCATGCGTCTTTTTAACATAAATAGTTAGGTATTGTTATCTTATTAAATTAAATTGCCATTAATTATTGAAATGAAATGAAAAAAACTTTATTCAAATAAACTTCGACAAGTAGTGCTTTTGAATTATCTATATTTTCCTACTAAAGTACCCCCCTAGAACTTTTCAAATCGGGACGAGTTTACATACGTGACGAGTTTACAAAGACCCAAATAAAATAAATACATATTTAATATTAATTAAATAAACTGTTATTCTTCTTGTCAGCTAAAAAAGTCTCGAATACCCATTTATTTATTTAATATTAACAGTTTATTTCGTAATCTATCTAACGGGTGTAACAAGACACTCAACGAAGCCGAAGTCCACGCATTACGCCCATCATCACGATCATTTTTGTCTTTTAAACTATACCTGGGAAACCAATAGCTACGAAGTTATTGACGGTCAAAGTCAAAACTTTTTTTTCAAATTTTTTATGAAATCTTATTTTATTCGTTATTTCCTAATTTTTGTCTACAGAAACATTATCGAAATTTTATGTATTTCGTAACAAACAATATCTTCAAAACGTCATCACTGAATGTTTTTCATGAGCACTCACATAAACGTTGCCTTTCAACTCGGCCGCACGCAGCTGTGTAGCATTCACTCGCAGGCGCGGTCTTTTGTACGCGTTACATTGCGTGGTAACGTATGCAATGCTTTTTTAAGACCAAAAATTAAAATCGTTTCCCAGCAATAATTTTTAACAGAAATGGTCCTGATGATGGGCAGAATACGTAGACTTTGGCTTCGTTGAGGGTCTTGTTACACCCGGTATGTGTGGAAAACCATTTTTGTTGTATGTTATAAATGAAGATTTCAATAAAGAGTTGGGTGAAGATTGTTTACAAAATAGGACAAGTAAGGATAAACAGACTTTAATATTATGAATGCGAACGTTTGCGTATGCTTGTGTGTGTGTGTTTGTTAGACAACAATCGGTCAAGCTACAATATACATCTATCAAGTGTATGCCCGGCCACATACACGACGGAATCCCGATTCGGAATTCCGAACAGAATATCGATAATCCATCCGTCCATAAAGAAAAATCCCGCATGTGTGTGGTAGGTCGATAGATTTGTATGGATAAGCTGCGTTCGGAATTACATATGTACGGAATTCCGTCTGTGTGTGGCCACTCTGTGGCTAGACACACTATGCCGAAATTACGCGACCAAAGTTCGGCATGATTACGCCTGCAATGCTATTTGAATTACTGACAGGTCTGACTGATTAGGTCCATAGATTTGTATGGATTATGTACGAGCCAGCACGTACAGTTTTGTCTTGTAAGCATTTTTCGCCACATTCGTTAATTTGGGTCATTTTATTGTTCAACAGTTAGTTCGTCATCGATTGTCTCACTCATCGCGCGCGTACTCATAACCACATATCATTTATAGCATTAGTTCAATTTTATCAATATATTATCAATTTATTTTCTATCAGAGACTTTCATTCATACCAACTATCATAAAAGATCGTACCAAACCGGTACAGATTAGCTGCGTTCGGAATTAGGTATGTACGGAATTCCGTCTGTATGTGGCCACTCTAAATGTAACGTCGATTACATTACACATAAGACACAATGAGGTAGCACCTGAATTAATCAACTGGTAATGGAAGCCTGTCAATTTGATACTCCAATTATTAGAATAAATATCTGCCTATCATCCTTCATTTGATGTCAAAATATATTTTGCATTTGAAACGAGACTTAATTTGGTCTGTACTTAAAGTGTCAAATGTCGTTAGTAATAATAAATGCTGGATAATAATGATGAAATTAAATAAATTTTATCTGCATATTACATAACTTATTCAGACGTAGTTATGAATAGTTAATGTATTAACAGCCTTTAAATGTTTTATTTTATTTATATGTTACTATTTACATTCAGTATTTGCATTTTGAGTGACACAAGGAATATTAAAAAAAATATCTCTACGTTAGAGTTGATACCTCGTCGTTGGAGTCGTAGTATACTGCTTGAGGCCTACCTCGGTGCTGAGCCAGCGCCTCCTCGACGACTGTGATACGCTTGTGCGGATTGATGGTGAGCATGCGGTGCAGCAGGACGAACAGCTCCGTCCTCGGCACGCGCGGCTTGAACGGAGCGACCTCAGGCGCCGCTATATCCAGGGACATACCTCGTCGTTGGGGTCGTAGTACTGCTCGAGGTAGGGGTGCGCGAGCGCCTCCTCGACGGTGATGCGCTTGTGCGGGTTGAAGGTGAGCATGCGGTGCAGCAGGACGAACAGCTCCGTCCACTGCACGCGCGGCTTGAACGGAGCGACTTCAGGCGCCGCTATATCCAGGGACATACCTCGTCGTTGGGGTCGTAGTACTGCTCGAGGTAGGGGTGCGCGAGCGCCTCGTCGACGGTGATGCGCTTGTGCGGGTTGAAGGTGAGCATGCGGTGCAGCAGGACGAACAGCTCTGTCCACTGCAGGCGCGGCTTGAACGGAGCGACTTCAGGCGCCGCTATATCCAGGGACATACCTCATCGTTGGGGTCGTAGTACTGCTCGAGGTAGGGGTGCGCGAGCGCCTCGTCGACGGTGATGCGCTTGTGCGGGTTGAAGGTGAGCATGCGGTGCAGCAGGACGAACAGCTCTGTCCACTGCAGGCGCGGCTTGAACGGAGCAACTTCAGGCGCCGCTATATCCAGGGACATACCTCATCGTTGGGGTCGTAGTACTGCTCGAGGTAGGGGTGCGCGAGCGCCTCCTCGACGGTGATGCGCTTGTGCGGGTTGAAGGTGAGCATGCGGTGCAGCAGGTCGAGCGCGCGCGCGTCGGCGCCCGGGAACAGCTCCGTCCACGGCACGCGCGGCTTGAACGGCAGCGACTCTAGATATCCACGCGCCTGATAAACAAGATTAATTTAGTGAGATCGGATTCCATTGTTTGTACTTATGTGTAAAATTGCATAGTACCACTTGATGATTATTTTCGAAAGAATGTCACCTAATAAAACCTGTTAGCATCAAATTGCTTAAATAAAATGTATTAATTAATTTTTTCAGCTGATGCTGACCAAACTACGTTAAAAAAGTAATTCCGATTTAAAGTGTAATAATTATTATTTAAGGACAGGTTTTCCCAGAATTTTATGAAAACTTTCACTTTACTACAGCTGGCATTTAATTATTTCTTAGTCCATTTCCGAGTCTCACTAAACGAAGTGTAATACATGTAAATAATAGATATATCAAAACTTATTCAATGCTACGGATAATTTTAGATTCTTGCCATCTCCTCCAACCTCACATTGCTATAATATATGCATAACGTGACAAACTCAAATCCAAATAAGAAAAAGTTACATACGTGAGGTTCATTCTGGCATATCGCTCAATATGTCCCGCCAATTTGTCCTTCCTAACAATTGACAAGGACGACAACTCTTTCGCCGGACGAAAATATCAAATATTCGAATAACAAAATGTTTGAACGAAACATAATCACACATTTTCGAAATGTTTAACGAGTAGTACGATTGATCAACGTCATGTTTAATGGCCACTAGCTTACGAGCGCAATTTGTCGCGCTTTCGGAGCTAGCTTTATTTATGATTTTCATGAATAATAATGGTGTATCTAGCGCTAGTGGGGAAAACTCGCTTAGTCAAACAACTATAGCATTTCATGAATAAAACAAGGCGGAGATGCTCGTTTGAAAGGAATTTGAACGAATTCGGTGTTCCTGTTAAGCGTAGGTAATAAAGAAAAGTGGGCCTAAGGGCGACAAGCTGCGACGCGGCAGTGACTGATGGCGATATAACATCGGGAAAATTATTCCGTTTTATTCGGAGCGTATGGAGCGTCTTCGTCTCACCTTATTTTAATATTATATTTAATAGAAGCAAAGCGATAAAAAGGCAATTCAGAGAAAAACAAAATTTATTAGACATTTCAATTCGGTTTTCAGAAAGATGAAAGACTATTTATTATCTTTTGCCTTGGACTCTGAAAGTGTATTTAAATTGATTCCGTCCCTCGTGAGGGTGTCGTTTATTGAAATAGGATTAGGTTTTTTTAGAAAAGTATGTACATACCACTTTTCTACTTAAATTGTATGTAAAACTTTGTTAAGAGCCCTAGCTCTGTTATATAAATCACTAAATATTATAAAACGCAGTCACTATACCTGTATGTCTGTTTGTTGGCATAGTTCTTCTAAACTATGCAACGGATTTTGATACGATTTTCACTATCATTTAGGAAGATTTTCTTCAGAAAGTTAATGTATATACATAGTACATACATATTATCTTCACAGAGAGTAAAGAAAAGTCGACGTTTTGTAATCAAGTCGTAAAAAGACATTTTTTGTTACTTTGCCAACGCGAAATGTATAAATTACCTATGTATTTTTATTTATTTATGAGCTACATCGAAATAATTATAATATAAGTAAAAAAAAATAAGTATAAAAATACGTAAAGTAATCTAACGATACTTGTATTGGGAATGGCCCGCTACTTCCCTTGTGAATAACAGTAGATTACAAAAAAAAGAAATCAAGAAATTAAATTACAAAAAAACAAAGAAAAAGTATTCATGATAGGTGATAGCCCTCTATTCTATAATATATTCATGATAATTAAATTAAGAGACTAGGGAATCTCTACTTATACTTGGGCTTTACCACTCCAATAAAAACATTTCAAAGGTTACCTGCTTAAGTACCCACTAAGTATCAGATTTTTGGATTTGTTCTTTCGACAGATTATTTTTAAATCACCTTTTCTGGCGCTCTCGAAATAAAAAATGGAAAAGCAAAGTTAATTATTATAGACGGAAATACTCACAAGTAATATAAGATAAAATATGAATGAAATGAGATAGGTGTGAGGTTTGTTGAGTTTGAAGTTGATATGAACATTATTACAGATTCAAAGTGTAATCCTAAATTCTGTAATCAAAGTGTGTGATGTTAGGAACACCTTTGTTAATTTTGAAACGATCAAGCTGAAGCTTGATGCGTACATAATTAATATGCCCAAGTAAAATTTTCTTTGTAGACTAAACGGTATTAAATTCATATTTTAAGTTAACAACAGTATACATAGTTATGTAACAAAAAGTTATCAAAGTGAACGTCAGGCTTGAAGCTAGAATCCGATATGCGATTAATATAAAGTTATTTTCTTTGTGTTCAGCTCAGTTAGATAAAATTCGTGTACCTACTTGAGTGATGATTTAAAGTTCGGTGGTTCCGTCTAATTTTACAAATCAATCGCAATCGCTATCGTTTGACAGATGGATGTGACACATTGCTGCATTTCTTTGTCAAGTTTTTATTTGTGCCATAGAGAAGCTTCAATGTGTTACATCCTGAAAGCGATTGCTATTGAATTTGAAATTAGACAATAGAAAGGCTGGTTGTATTCAGTCAAACAAGCAGTACAAATAATATTATGTTTTATGGTTCAGTGAAACTATTAGAAAAGATAGTTCACAGAATAAAGAATCGGTTAATAAATAACGTTAAAAACTAAAGTTGCTTGTAAATAAGCAAATATTATATAGGCAGTTGAGGCGACGCATCGATGAACTTTAATATCGACTGTCTCGCTCAAACTGTCGTAAATTACAATAACCTATCTCACTCATGGCAAGCAATTTTGCGACGCCAAACCGGTCTTTTCTTTTTAATAAAAATCTATAATATTATATTATTTTAAAAATCCAACTGGCATTTTGAAGTGTGTGTTTAGACTAATCTACTAAGATTTAGATGTTAGAGGCTTAAATCGGTCAGGTTTGTCTGTAAAATGCAAATCTCTGTTTTAAAAGAGATTACTTTGATATTCTTCTCTGTTAAAAAAGTTAACGAAGCGTGTTTCAGCAACAGTAACTGACAACATGAAGCGAATGAAATAAATAATAAGGTTATCAAATATCACTTCATATGTTTTGTAATTAATGAGGAAAATCGAGATCCCTGCCACAGAATAGATATAAGTACTACCGTAGAAAGGACACTCTCCGGCTCTCCGCACCGCCCCAGAATCCCCTCCGTATCAGGACAGTCTAGTAAAACGCCCTTGTAGTTCTATTCCCTCACCACACCCCGCGAGTTCGTATGCCGAATCGTATGCTCGTTTAGTCGTGTTTGTCAACTGTCAACTTATTTTGATATTCAAAGCAATGCGTCGTAACTTTATTTACCAAAAAGTTCGAATTATGATTTGAACGCCGCTAATACAGTACAAACTGCACGGTAGCCCTGGACTTACACACACAGTTGCGCGTGTACAAAAACGTCATCTGACGTCATTTGTTTATAATGGCGCGGTTGTATGGAGTGTCCGGGGTGTGTCCCTGCCAACATAATGTCCGATGCGTCCTCTTAACAAAAAGTGGTAGATAAATTATAGCTTATTACCTTTTCATTAATGATGCAGTCCAGGTCCTCCCGGCTTGGCGAGCCGAGCACCCCCAGGATGTGGTTCAGCTGGTCCAGGTAGTGCTTGCCAGGGAAAATCGGCCGGTTGGACAGCATCTCCGCCAGGATGCAACCCACTGACCAGATGTCTATCGACTTGGTGTACCCCTGGAACAATTGGAGAGCGTAATATTGAGGGCACAATTGAAATTTTATTTTTATGCACAACGGGATATTGCTTGGCCTTCACCTCACCTGATGTTAAGTGACGATAAGGCCGAAGGTAAGCACACTACACCCGGAATCCCCATCATTGAGGAACTGGCTGTCTTACCTCTAACTGCCGGAACAGAACAATTTTCAAATTGTTGTTATAGCGTCAGACTTAGGTAAGGTGGTGGTAGCTAACCAGGCGGACTTGAAATAAGCCCTACCAACAAATAAACCGAGTACAAACAAAAATACCCCCTCCTGGGAATCGAACCCGGGACCCCTGCGTCTTACACGGATGAACGAACCACTAGACCACAAAAGCGGTTAAAACGTAACTTATTAACGATTGCTACTCCTCTCATAAAAAAGTCAACTTGTACCGTGTACAATGACTTGATTAATACTCTTGATTAACGCAAAATTCGAACTACTAGGTAAGTATTAGTTATTTCATTTCCAACAGCACAAAAAACAGTTCGAACAACAATACTCAACGCCTTGGGACATTTAATTCGCAATTAATTTCCGCGCCAGTGTGTATTTAAGCGTCTTCATTTCTTTGACGGTCTTGGTATCAATTCCTCAGTTATTTTTACTAAAAAAATATAAATTACCAAAGGAAAGCTACAGAAAAGTTTACCGAGTTTTCAGTCCACTCCTAACAGAAATTATACATAGAGTGTAATTCCTACATCCATACCACACGTTGTCAAAGTCGAGTATACCATGATATTTTAAATTCTGGCTCCTGCTCTAGTTAAGGCCTTAACATGCGTCAATCCGAGCGGGTCGATCCGTGATGGAGTGAAATCGAACGTAACTCTACTCACTTTGGGTTCAAATCAGTGTGCGTTCCAACGCGGCGGTTGCGTTGAGAACTAGCACCGAATTCTCAATTATTTCATGATTTTATTACTTTTCTTCGCTTTCAAGTTGGTTAAAAAAATCTGTTCAATTAAGATTGAAGGTATTAACATCGCCGATTTTTATGGTTGATTTTAATATAAACGAATGTTCTGTTTCCGAGAAATTTTGCAAATAAGACCAGAAACGGGGTCCACGAAATATTTTTTTACATCAAAGGTGGTAACATTTTTCAATGCTCAAATGCTCTCAATTAAATCTATTGTGTATTATTTCAAGTACATTATATATTTTTTCCATGATAGCTTCACGCGCGTAATCTTTCAATAATTTGAATTGAATATTGGGATTTGACGCACCTTAAGGCCTTAATGTGATTCAAAGAGGATATAAAGACTGCAAGAACATAATTATATTACCGGTACCGTATTCGGTACCCTGTACCTTCATATGAAACAACATTTTATTTATTACACTTCCCTTAATACGCTTGCGGTTTAACCACTATAATAATATTGTACGAAAATGAAAACAAAACAGCTTAAAAATTAAATACCTCTAAAAAGCAAGAAATAATATGGGTATAGGTAAGGTTTTTAATTTTTAAGCTGTTTTGTTTTCATTTTCAGGTTTTTTGAAGTCGGTTTTTTTGTTTTTAAAACATTTTTTATTTTTTTATTTTTAGTGTAAGTAAGTACCTTCTGTATTTGGTAGATAATTACTTTAGTTTTTTATATTTAGTTTATTTATATTATCTTCTCCAGTAGGTTTATTATCTAGGTAGATAAAACATGGGTAGACCCACGAAAGGTGTGGCATGCACGCCTTTAAAAATATCGGTCTTAAGATTTTTTAAATTTAACTTTTTTGTGGTAAGTATGGTATATTTAGCGACGATATTATCTAAGTTACAATAGACTTATGTCAATGGCTCATCACCTTTTACAAAATACTGGTTTTCCCGACGCAGGGGCGTTAATTCTTGAGGAGTTCTCCTGGTACTTCACTATCAGCTCCACTTCACCATATGCATTATGACAAACCACATAAATAGCCTAGTAACCATATTAAAGTAATCGTATCGTACCAGTGAGATAGTTAGTTTAGTACCTATTGAATAGTTCCGGTGATCATCTATGGTCTTCATCATCAGTTCCACTTCACCAAAATGGTACCTTACGAAAGCAAATGCACGAGTTACTTAAGAAAATAGCAAAATCGCTATAGGTGTGCCTATAATATTTGAAGAGTTCCCTTGATTTCTCCAGGATCCCATCACCCAATTTCAAAATTTAAAAAATGGGACCAGCTTGAAAACATACCTGATGTTATAACGTTTGAATCATGTCAATCAGCCGTCTACGAGTAATCGGTGTACATACAAAAAAAAACGGGTCGAATTGAGTACCTCCCTCCTTTTGAAGTCGGTAAAAACAAAGCAATTTCATCAGCTTTATATTTGAAATTCAAGACATGCCTTGGCTTGCAAACAATAAAACAACCACTAAATAAAGAATGAGGGCAAACAAAAAATGCAATAGAAGAATGAAATACTTCATGTGTACTTACTCCCTCCGTCTACCGAAGTAGTAAAATATTAGGAAGGAAAATTTTTGACCGCATTGTTCAGCAGTAAGACGTAACTGACAGATGGATTCTGTTCATCTTTTAAGTGGTTTGCCTACATTACTTTAGTTAGATATAGCTTTTCGCAGTGGTAATAATTTATTTTAACCAGATAATATATTGAAATGGTCTGTATTTTTGCGGTCGTGAAACCAGCAAGTTTTTAGGGTTGATTAAAAAGGTACTTGTAAATACATAACCACAGAATACATAATAGTACAAACATAACATAGGACGGGACGGGAGATATATACTGAGCTGTAATAGAGGTTGAGAAATAAAACGCAGAAACACAATTCCTATAAGAAATGACATACATATTTACAAAAAATGTACACCTTGTAATATTGGTACTTACTTACATAATTAATTTTTAAAATCCATAAGTCTACTTTTGTTACCGCTTATTTTCATAAGGAAGTGGCAATAATTCCTTTACATTTACAGATCTCGGCGATTATTCCCATCACGTTGACCGAAAAGAATTCGACGCGATTATTGTTTACTGAGATATTAATATACAATAGAAACCCCTTGGATTGTTCGCCTGACAAAAGGAGGCCAAACAAAGATCGGAATTAATATTGGATGGGTACCTACGAAGTTAAATCACGATCATTTGCGATAAGTCTAAAGCCTCTAGTCTCTAACCACTGAAATGATTTAAATCGTAAATTTCAAAAGATGGTCACGATTTAAGTTTGTAAGGAAGCAGGTTTTTAGGGTTATATTAAAAAGGTACCTACTTGTTAGGTACTGAGCGGGGAGATATAGGTAAGGTAGGTACTGAGCTGTAATAGAAGTTGAGGAACAAAAGGCAGAAACACAGCTCCTAGGAAATTACTTAGGTTTATTGCTTACAATAAATACATAAAAAGCAACTAGTAAAATACAACTTGTAAAATGTATTGAAAAGGACCTCAAAAAAAACAATAAAACTAATGCTTAAAAACTTTGGAGCGCAAATTGCAAACTTCATGAAAATGATTTTTTCAAGAAAAAAAACAATAACTATAGGATGTATGTAACAAGATTTCACATTTATAATTGAACCACCTTTAATACGATTCGTGGCAAATCCCGTAGCAAAAAAACACCAACCTAATTTTTTCTCCGCATTTCTTTGCAAGGAGCATTTTCCACCTTTTATTTCCCCAATTTTTTTTGCCTTCAACCTAGCTCGCATTTGCACAGTTACGATGGTCTTACGGGAATAGGAATTTTAATACGTTATTAAATAAAGGTTCAAGTTGTGAGTGTACCATAAACTCAATATTGTCCAGGCAAGACTATATATATCTTCGTCGAGTGTCTTCTCCATTATCAGTTCTCAGCCTATCAATTAGTTACATAGTCCATAGTAATCCATAGTCCATAGTAATCCCTAAAGGAGCGATAAGCCGACGCGCACCCCTCTGGAAAATTCACTATGTCCAGTCAACCATTAAGGAGGCTTCGGGCATGCCTTTTATACTTGGTAAACATACTAACGTAGAACTTATTTTCTTTTTGAAGTCGGCATGAAATGGTAGACGATCGGTAATATTTTTATCCTAATATTTATCAGCTTGTTTTCAACATAACATTTATTTTTTAACCCGGCGTCATTGAGGCAGGGTCAATATGACCCTGCATGTTTTGCATACGGAAAACTGCTTAGAAATAATTGCCACCCACAACTGTCTGTCTCAGTAGCTGCAGCTAAAGATCACCCCTCCCCTTCGCGTATCTCACTTCATTCGTCCATCACCAGCGCAACGAGCAACACGTGTGTGAACCTGCGACAGGGTAATTATGACCCAGCTCAACGGCGACGTTGCTGTTTTGTGCCATATACTTTTTATATATATTTTATATGAAGATCATGTTAGTGTTCGTCGTTCGTTCTTATCTTCCAATGATAGAGAGGTAAGGTAGTATAGATTTTATTTAAGTAAGTATTTGTTAGAAACGATATTGTTTTTTGTTGATATAAGAAAATTAAGAAAAGAGTTACAGTTTTGTTGTATAATTAATAGTCTATAAGAAAAACGAAAAATAAAGATTATTTCACTCATTACCAATGTGTTTTATTGCTGCTACTGATTATAAATACAGTATTTATAATTAATATAAAATTTGAAAAATTTAAAATTATTTTATACTAGGCAAAATTTTAACAATTGTAACCAGGGTCATGATGACCCACCTCAACGTTAGTGTAACTTTTTTCCGCCACAATGACGCCGGGTTAAGTAGCACAAGAGACTACTTCCACAGTAGTAATAAGACTGAGCTACTTCTGTAGAATACCATAATTTCCGTTTTGTATTGAGAAATTGGTATTTTCCATACTAACATTGTCTCAATTTATTTAACAACCATGACCGCTAATATTTTAAAACTTTTATGCAGAAATATTTAAGCACTCCGCTAACTAATCCCACCTGTGTTAAGTGAAAAAATAAGTATCTGCTAAGTTACAACGAATTAACTGGTCATTTCTGCTAACGAAAAAAGGAGTCTAAGATATATTTTTTTAACGCTCAGGAAAAAATTACAGAAATATTTTTATTGCTGATAGTGGACCGTTATGATCATAATTCGAAATAATAACAAGTAACCGAAGCATCTTTAACATCATAGAAAATATGAGAGCCTCTGTGTGTGAGAAAAAATGGGCAATTTCATACTAAGCACACAATTGTCTCTGTTTTAAATCAGCTTTTTCAATTGTAAGAAAATAATTCTAGAAATCTTATCAGGATGGCAATCACGATGATCTTTACGAACTTTAAGGGGAAATCCGACGTTTTATTAAAAAGTCGTTTACATAAAAACGAAAACAGCTTTTATGTTTCTGCTATCCGTTGAATTATTTTACTTTATACGTCTGTATCCGAGTTAGATTATTTTTTTTTCTCTTTATTTGGGTCAACTAACAACCACATATTAATAAACTATAACAATAAAATATTTCTTATGAAATTTAAACAAATATGCAGTCAAAGCCGTTAACCACATGTTACTACAGAAGAGTTAACAAGGCAGTGGGATGCTAAGCAACAACAAAGATAAACATTATACTTAAACAACAAAATAACCAAGACTTATAAAGCCTTACAAGATAACTACTAACACTAGGCTATGCAGTAAACAAATTTTTACTTACAATTAAATCAATTAATTAATTTTAGTACACTTCGGATGGAACGCTTGAATTGCACATCAGAGAGTGTAAATATGTCAGCGTTCAGAAAGAATGAATTATAATTTTCAGTTATGCGTCGCAGAGGCGAACGTTTACCTGCATTAGTACGACAACTACCAATAGCGAACAACTTACGGGTACGAACTTCTCTAATGTGAATGGTTCTAGGAACAACATAACACAGTCTGTTTGTCAGCTCAGTACAGTCGAACTTGTTGTGGATTATTTTTATGAAGCAGATTAAAATATACTTACAACAAACATTTGCCATTCCCTTTTCCACGGTCAGCTGGATTAACTTTGACAAGCACTCATATGGATCAATTTGGAACAATTTCATTCTATAAAAGCGGCACGCATGAAATTGTTTCTAAAATAATGGGCGTTTATTTTACTACGAAAAGATTAACGGGGTTGAAAATACTGTGTTTAAGTAAAAATAATTTCATATCAACATCAAATTCCAATATCGAGAGTTACAAATTGTATTTCACTATTTAATCCGGATCAAACTAAAAGGTTGGGTTGTTTATGTACGAGTACAACACAGTATATTAATCTTCTGTTAAACATGTGAATGTTGTAGTTACAAACTTTGCGTTTTATGTAGTTAGTCCGTAACTATTCTGGCTACAGAAGTTTGTATTTAAGAGTGTCACCACAGTGTAAAACAAATTTGGCGACACTTGAATGGGATATAAGAGAACATACGACAGATAGTGCAAATTTTACCAGCTAAAATATGTGTTAGATAAGAAGACTATGAAAGCAGTATATTATGCGCTAGCAGATTGCTTAATAAGTTATGGATTAAATATATATGGTCGCACTTTTGCTTCCTACTTAAAAGAAATAAAACAGTTACAAATCAGATTACTTAAATATTTGGTGACTAAAAAGGTAAAAGAGAAATGTAATAGTGATTATGATAAATTATTCTCTATTTGTCAAATACTACCATTAGATTATAAAGTAAAATACATGATAGCAATAGAAAATTACTACAGCGAAGAATATAAAAAGAAAGTAAAAAATAAATATAATACAAGAAGGGTTAGGCAGAACAAGTTTATAAAGGCAAGTACAATAAACTATTATGGTAGAAGATGTTCTCGATATTTAGTTCCTGAAATATGTAATGAGGTAGATTTGCTTAGAGATGATAATAAAGTTTGTAAAACCGCTCTTAAAAGAAAATTAAAAGGTTATTTCCTAAGCAAATAGTGTAAATAACATTAGTACGTAGGTACTTTAACTTTGACTTTTTCTTTTTTGCATTAGTGAAAAAGAAAAAGTTAAAGTACGAAAATTACAGTGGGTGTAGGTACACAGGTAAAATTATTTGTTATTGTGAGTGCTTTTCTTCGCCAACAAACTGCCATGCAGTTTGGCGAATACATATATATATATGCAATGCAACCTTCAATTTTGTAAATGTTATTAAATAAATAAAAATAAAAAAAAAGATTTTGTCAAAATTGTCAAAATTAACCGTGTGATGCACTTTTCACATGAACCACAACAACACCACATCACAGCGCAAAAGGTGGTTGCGTTGTTGCAAACGTGGCTTTGATGTGGTGTGTGGTAGTGGTAAGTGTGAAGACGTAAATCGGGGTTGTTCCATATTCATCATGACGTCACACATCCCACGGTCACTGTTAAGGCAGCTTTATATGCAACACTAGCGCCACTCCCGTAAAAAATAATTACCGTGTAAATACACAATTAATTAAAAATTCAAGCTTATGGTCCTCTTGCAAAATATCAATAGTTAATTATAAACCAAACTTAATGACAGACGAAATACAAAACCACGGCTTTTTTCACCACCAAAACGGCAAACAATTATATGTCACTGAGTTTGTGTGTTTTTAAAAAACAATTTATATTTTGCGAGCGGACCATAAGCTTGAATTTAAAAAAATAATAATTGTAATAAAATTAGGCGCAATAGCCACACAGAAAGACACCCGTCGCGGACCCGCCGCCCTGTCGGAGACGGGTCCGCGACGGGCGTTTTTTTCTGTGTGACCCTGCGCCTTTAAGTTACTTACCTTGGAATTGAGCATGATCTCCGGGGCCCGGTACCAGCGCGTGGCGACGTACTCAGTCAGGAAGCCCGTGTGGTCGTGGTCGGGGTCGGCCACGCGCGCCAGCCCGAAGTCGCAAATCTAAACAAACGACCCACGATACATTAGGCCGCCTACGCACCGACAGGTGCCTAGATTAGTGCTTAGACTAGAGCCTAGGTATGTAATAACCAAGTAAAACGACCGTTCACGAATATACGCAACCGGCCGCACTGCTTGCTACGTGCCTCGATACATCCAGGGGACTACCTAGAATGTACCGTAGGCGCGAGGCTTACAACCGAAGACTATGAGACCAAGGCGACTATCCTAGCGACTCACCTAGCAGTGCGGTCACCAAGTAACCTGGATATATCTAGGCACCTGTCTGTGCATTCGCAGCCTTATCGAATTCAATTAACTTTCTCATCGCTACGTTTTTCAAAGAGCCTTATCTAAATAAAGCAAGCCATTTCACCATAGCTAAACTGTTGTTAGGAGCAAACAAAATTTTAATTACGGCACGTATAAAAGAAAAACTTCGTACTTAAATTGGGCTATTTTTTATACGAAATTGCCTTATCCACTTTTGGCTTGGTTTTAATTTATGTTTTCTTAACGTAAAAAGATAAAACGAGATTCGTTCAACTTTGATTAAGACTTGCTAATGGGAGCATCTCAGAGTAAGCATTTTACACCATATACAATACTAAATAATATACTAGAAAAAATACGACTCGCACCAGATTAATACTCAGACGGGAATCGAACCCGCGACCTTTGGATATCCGGTCCAATGCTCTGACCGCTGAGCTACCGAGTCACTAGTCAGTCTCAGCGGTCAGAGCATTGGACCGGATATCCAAAGGTCGCGGGTTCGATTCCCGTCTGAGTATTAATCTGGTGCGAGTCGTATTTTCTAGTATATTATTTAGTATTGTATAAAAATAGCATTGTGAATGCAAAAATCTCAAATTTAAAAATTACACCATATACTTTATCTTTTGTATTGCTTGGCCTGTCTGTATTGAACAAGAGCATTATTGTGAGAACTATTGTACCTACCTACCTAAACATAACATTTTATAAAGATGATTGGTTAACACTGATTTAACGCCAACTACGTTGTCATTACGTGGAGCTCGGTAGCGCAGTGGTTTAGTGCCTGGCCCAGCGATTGCGGAAGTTAAGCAACGTTCGCAAGGGTCGGTCATGGGATGGGTGACCAAAAATTAATTATCTCGAGCTCCTCCGTGCTTCGGAAGGCACGTCAAGCCGTTGGTCCCGGCTGCATTTGCAGTCGTTAACACCCACCAATCCGCATTGGGCCCGCGTGGTGGGTTATGGCCCATCCTCCTTACCACCCATAAGAAAGGCCTTTGCCCCAGCAGTGGGGACATCAAAAATGGCTGATGGACACACGTTGTCATGTCACAATGACCAGGGGGTACTCCCGTCCATCCCGTGAGTTCCGTCCCCATCCCGACGCGATGGAGATCGAGTTCGAATCGAGTAGACGTCAAAATATCATGACCGTCTCAAAACGGTACTATTGAAACAATGGAAACCGTTTTCAATGTACCAAAATAACAAATTTATGACGTTTATTCAACCCTGGTGTGAACTAGGTCCCGTCGAGTAGGGGGACAGGACAGGTCACAACAGTGTTCTCAGGTCGAAACTGATAAAAATAATAAAATGTTTCTATGTATGTTAGTACACAATATCTTATTAATTACTTTAAAGTCATTGGGCGTCTTAATGGTTCGCACACAGCAGCTCATTACGGGCGTAAAATAGAAATAAAAACAGCATGGAAAAGCTGTTAGTTCCGCCGAAGACTTGACGAGGGCGTCAGCTTGCTTAGGTTTATGGTACATCAACGTAGCAACACACTGAAACACGTTTTACCACTTAACGGTATTAAGGCCACATGCGGATGTTAAGGCTGTACTTGGAATATCACGTTGCTGGGTTTAGGGTGAAACTGAGAGAGACCCTCTTCTCACGCCAAGAGGATTTGAAACGCGAGATGTATCGGGGGAAGATCGGGGATCAATGGATTGTACTGTACGAATTATTGCTTAGGGTAATTTGTATAAAAAATGTACTTATTCCTAAAAAAAACTTACTTAAAAACTATTTTAGTAGATTACAATAAAGAAAAGTATTCATTTTCACGAAGAGGTTTAAACTGATGACTTGAATGAAGTATGAACGCGCTCTTTGCTACGCGAATACTTACTTGCTTTAGAAAACTATTGCGCCTTGTCAATTAAGTGTAAAACAATGTCCTCTATAAACTTAATATGACGGCTGCATTCAATATACAGAATTAAAAGCGTTCAAATTCAGTATTTTCATTTCCTTACATAAATATAGTAGCCGGTATTTAAGCAATGACGCACAAAGACCGATTTATCTCATTTATTAGGTTACTTTAGACGACAATGAGTTAACAAAAATTTACTGCGACCGAAAACGCGCGGGCACTCGATTGTAACAAGAAATAAGTAACATAAATCCTTCGTTATTCGGAAAGAACCGTCCTCATTCTTAAGTTTAGTTATTCTTGTCCTTCGCAAAAACGTTTTTGTAAATAAATAATGGTCCTATTTAAGACTTGTTTCACCTTGTCCGCCCCCTTGAACAAAGTTTAATCCCTGTTAATTAGAATCAAGAATTCAAGATGAAACAGTTACTCGCAAAATCTTAACAAAGTTAAGTTGAGTTCAAATTACGGAAGATTTCTTTCTATAGGAACCTCTATTTCGATTGTACAATTCGATTCTACAACACTTGTAGATTCATTACGCTGGAGTAAATAAAAAGAGAAAAATTAAATCAACAAGATAACCATTTAAAGTTAAAAACATAAAAAATGTGAAAGTAACATTACCAAAAATCAATTTTGTCAATATTTGTTACGTTTGATACTTAATTCTATCGCTACCGTTGCCTACAACATTTGGGAGGAGAAACACAATAAATCTCCACGTATTCAATTATTTCATGAACAGACATTATTTTATCCCATTGCGTCATTGTGCGAATCGAACGAATCATAACTATGCGATTACGGTGAATTTCCTCCACCGATAAATAACACATAATAAAACAAAAAAACCGACTTCAAAGTTTTATTATAACAATGATAATGCGTATCTAATGATTTGTATATTATTTCTTGCTTTTTAGAGGCAGGTTTTTTGAAGTCGGATTTTTTGTTTTTTAATCAATTTTTTTATTTTTAGTGTAAGTACCTTGTGTATTAGGTAGTGTAGGTATATTATTTAGGTAAAAAAATCGGCTCAGCCAAACGTGAGATAATCGCTGAGAAACATACATACAAACTGAATACCTCCTTTTTTTGAAGTCAGTTAAAAAGACTACACAAAGGTATCCCTTCCCCAACAAAAAGTCATCTAATTCGGTTCATAAATAACAAAATTGTCAAGTTAGTTGATTTAATATCATAGTATTTTCAGGATTACTTGTAAACTACTGAACCGATTTGAAAAAAAATTAAATGGGACCATCTCGCAAGAAAACTCAATCAAACAAAAAAGAATCATCTAAATCGGTCCATAAATGTCGAAGATACGCGCGAACAACGATAAAAAAAAAACATACAATCGAATTGAGAACCTCCTCCTTTTGATGAAGTCGGTTAAAAAGAATATTACCTTTAAATCACAGGTGGTGTTGAGTAATAGATTAGATGGCTTGAGGTCCCTGTGCAGCACGTTCGCCGAGTGGATGTACTTGAGCCCTCGTAGGATTTGGTACAGGAAGTAACAGATGTGGTCGTTGCTTAGTTTCTGGAACAAAATCCATGATCAGAAAATGTGCCACAGGGCGAGTCCCAAATGGATGATTAATGATTGGAACGTCGCGAAAACTGTTCCGCTTCTGTAAGCATTGTCTAAGATGGACGGTTGCGCTGTTGCGTCTGTGATGTATCGGTTCGCTTATTTTATGTTGACAAAAATACGAAGATTATCTCTCTCAGATTATAATCTCACAAAATGATTTTAGCGCCTACTTAGCTAAATGAATGATCAGCTTTGATTTTGCATAAACCTACCTTGAAGCTTCGAATATTATCACAAAGTACGTAAGCACACATTATATAATTCAATATTTTGTGTTATTTATTATACACAAAAAAAATTACTGACATAGTTAAAAAGACACAACTTTACGAATAACAAGTCTCGAAATTAAGTATTCTAGTGAAAAAACCTGGTAAACCAGCCTCTTCCGTCATAAAGTAAAGGAAACTTTACTTTCATGACGGAAAATCTTTCGATTTCTTTTAAAATGGCATTTAAATTTATGGCGATCCAATTTAGAGATTGTAAACGCTGTTATTGTTTAATCTTTTCACAAGCAATCTTGAGAGAAGAAATTACAAAATAAGTTTGGATTAGAGTAGAGCGTAAAAGGCGCCCGTGCCGCCCGAGGGAGCGAACTCGGAGACAAGTTAAGATTTGATGGCCGATAAACTTCACAGTATGGAGGTATTCATAAATCCACGATGGCCTATTTGTGGCCAGGGTTAGCCATGTGATGAGGGTGTGATAGCTGTAACGACTGGAAGAATGGCCCGTCGCACGTCACGAAGTAGCCGAACATAATAAAATTTATATCATCTTTCATAGGCAATAAGATTTATTCGACAATAAAACTCTACTCGCAATATAACTGATTGCCATTATATTGTAAGATAAGTACATTAAACACGTTGACGAGCAACAATGGATCAATTAAAGAGTTTGTCCTCTACTTGGCATTGTATTATCTAGCACTCACCTGTGTTTTTAACAATTTGTAGAGGTCCGTTTCCATTAAGCACTGTACGATGTAGACATCTTTCATTTGATCAATACTATCCGCTCTTAAAATATCTCGTATATCAATAATCTGAAACGAAAAACATTTTTCAAAATCTTATCTAGGCATGAAGTCAGCCAACGAAATCACGTAAAAGCACAGTAAAAAAAATCACACGAAACATTTCTCATCAGAACTTTTCGAAAGTCAATCGAAGTTTTTAAAACGGTGACTATCCATCAATAATTTGACTTGAAAAGTAACGTTCAATAAAATCTTCGAGGACTTTCGTTGTGGTATCAGCAATATAAAAAATATATCAAATTCAGATTGTATCTTCAACAAAAAATAAAACATACATTCGATATTCAGATTCGACGTCAAGATTTAATATAAAGTTATAATAGTTCGTCCCTTACAAACGAAGAATGAATACGTTTATGATCAAAGTAAACGCGTCATAAGCATCTTAACAGCAAAGTTCAGAAAAGTGGTTTAGGTTGATCAAGCGAAAGTTTTACTTACGTTTTCGTGCTTAAAACGGGTGAGGATTTTGATTTCCCTTAACGTTCTCTGACAGTATGTCTGATGTTCGAAGGGGGATATTTTCTTGATGGCAACTTTCGTCCTCTTTATGTTATCGAAGGCCGACCTGGGAAAATAATAGGGTTCGTAAATCAAATGTCGGATACATTGTGCTTGTGCACCGCGAGGTAGGGTGGGCATCGCCTCAAAGGCTTCACATTATTCAATATCAGATAGCAATATTAATGTCCTATTCGAATATGTAAAATATTAAGGTGTACTTTACCAAAAATTAATGGGTTAGTCGTATTTCATAGGATGACAAGACAATGTGATAGATTCTGGATGTTTGCAGCAATTTCATTTACGAATATAACAGCACATTCTTATTTATTGCTAGGTTAAAAATTGCAATTTACCTCACGTTTCGTCCATTTTATGAATAAATGTTCATCAAATATACATAGTTCTATGCTCTACATACGAAGAGAGTACCTACTCCTTTCCATTTACGATACTCTGGAGAGTAGCAATGGGAAGGCAGAGTGATAGATAGCCGACAAGACAACTACGAGCGCTCCTTGCGTGTCCTACCAGAGATACTAAAGTAAGTGTTACGTATTACTGTAGGTACACAACGACGCGATCGATGATAAACGATGAAACTTTTTAATTTTACTGGTAATGAATCAAGCCAATTTACGTTAACATGATAATAAGAGTGAGTGCTACTGACGCATTGCCAGCCTTGATCTATCTTTCTCAGAAATCTGATATGCTATGCGTGATTATGCTGTTTCTTTTTATAAGAGAAACAATACATTGCTTTCGCTGCGGGCTGTCCAGTTTAAGCAGAAAATATCTCTAGGTATTTACGGCCAGTATTAATTCCACAGATGAAATGCTATGCAGTTGCCTTAGTGGCTAGGCAACACCTAGCTGTTGCCTAGCAACTAATCGAGATATCACGATATCACATTAGTATATTAAAAGGGGCGATATCAGGCCTATCCTTATCTGTGGATTGATCATTAATTCTGGCCGTTAGTTTCAAAAGTTTCGTAGAGGTGATTACGAGAAACAAACATTATTTTGTGATCCTTTCCTGCGTTTAATAAAACATTTTTTTGTAGATTTTCATGTTTAGTTATAGTATAGTATTCTACCACTGTCAAGTTCTGACCATTACATAAATGGGCTGGATTAGACACGGCGCAGGATTAGCTCGCTCTGAGCGAAATGGGTCGACGGAGATCGAACGATATAGGTAGCAACTTCAGCAAATACTTTTCATTAGTTCCGAACCCACTTTTATAAATGATAGATATTTTTTTAGTCTTAACTAACGCGCTAGGAGTTCAGATATAAATTCACGTGCCTACCTAAAGAAGTAAAATCCTTACGAAACATTTTGATATAAAAATGTTTGCTAAAAAACTATTACCTACTTACTTCGCTTAAACTACTTTATTAAAGTAGTTAAAGCCTCAGATGTCCGCAGCACTAAATCTACGTGGAGCAATGATATAAGTCAATAATATTTTAAAACTTTGTTTTAAAATATCATTGACGTGGCGCTGCAATGTTGCTTAGTGTCCCGCAACATTTCTAAGGGAAGACAAATCCCGGAACATTTTACGTGGTTGTTAACCTTGAGGGACATTTGCCGCAACATGTCCCTTAATGTATTCGCGATCAAGCTTATATTAACGAATGACACTTTCCACCAAGTTATCGACAAAATGTTACGGAAGGCCGTTGAATAGTTACCTAAAGCTGTTTATTAAAAAAAAATTGCAAGCAGAATGTTAGCTGTCCGAAGCAGAGTTGTCAGAGTCAGAGCCTTTCGCAATCCGGACAAGTGCTCTCTAACCATCCTGTTTATTGCACGGTTTCTGTGACCCCGTATGACTATCAAATAATTTAAATGGGTGCTAACGAAGTATTATTGCAGCCATAAATGTGGTAGTTTCGAGTGTGAGTGAGTTGATATAAATAGAGTAGGTAATTCTTTAAAATAAAACTGCTGCTTACTACAATACACTTAGAATAATACCAACAATACATAAACAGTAAAATTCGATACAATAGCAAAATGCGAGTATGATATTTCAAATGATGGGATATACAGGGTGTTTGGTAATAGCCTTATAAATCTGAATATGGTAGATAGGGACCATCAAACTGAACAACTTTTACTATGGGACTAACTTTGAAATCTCGAAAAAAAAAACTGCTGTTTCATACATTTAAATATTATGTTTATTAATCTTTGTATGAAACAGCTGATTTTTTTTCGCGATTTCAGAGTTGGTCCCATAGTAAAAGTTGTTCAGTTTGATGGTCTCTAATTCTCTATCTACAATATTGGGCTTTATAAGGCTATTACCAAACACCCTGTATTTAATAACTATTAACTACAGGTTAGTGTGTAAGATTTAATAAACTTTAACAAATGCCTGACATGTAAACACATTTTTGCTGGTTAATGTCGCAAACATTTCACGATGTGATGTTATTATCTGGGTTATATTTCGCGAACCGCATTTCTATAGAGATCCGTAATAAAGTGTTATGACTACATTACCTAAACCAACAGTACGCCGATGACAAACATACCCAAAAACCGTCTTTGGAGTGGTCGCGACAAAGGACTTTGCCTATGAATAATATAAACGCTGTCACTAAAAGAATATTTAATTAAATTGACAAATACCGAGTGGCTTTTTTAATAATATATGAGAGAGTATTCTTGATAATCAGGATACAAGCTTTGTAGACGTTTGCAGAGTAACCTCTTTGATGCCTCGTTCTGTACTTTCAGCCTCCCTACTCGACGGGATCGAGTTCACAATTTCACATCTAAAACTAGGTGTAGCCGATTTGCTCGAAGCTAATACTAGGTGTAGCCGGCTAAAACTAGGTGTAGCATAGGGTTTAAAGAAAGCTATTTCTGTTGTCTGTTGAAAAAAAACCTCGAAATTTAAGCCTCACGCTCCGCTGCGCTTTGCGCTCGCCTTAAATTTCTAACCTATATTCGGGACCTACAGGGGTAAGATAAGTTCACCTAGTTTTAGCCAACAGCTGCAATCGGCTACACCTAGTTTTAGCCGGCTAAAACTAGGTTTAGCCGCATTTTGGATATTAGCCGTAACAGATACATTGAAAACGGTTTCCATAGTACCGTTTTGACGTTTACACGATTCGAACTCGATCTCGATCGCGTCGGAAGTGGGTTCGTGACGTTAAGCACCCGATTCGAATAAATTCTTCAAGTAGGTACATTTGATTAAAAATTGTACCGAATCAAATTAAACTGACTTACACCACTAACCCTCGGAAGTAACCCCCCTGGTTGCTGATTGTGGCCACCATTTGTGTTTACGATAGCAATTAATTAGGTATTTCGGTACAATCTGCAAAGCATGTCTGATGTGGACTGCAGTCCGCCAGTGCAGGGCATTTTGCAAATAGGTCCTTTTGCTACTAAGCGGGATAAACTGATAAAAATCAAACATTATACAAATACGATACCCAACCAACTAAAGAATTGACAACTTTTGAATCTTCAATTAACTTTATGTCTACTGAAAAATGTTAAGAAAAATCATTCATTGAAGACAAGAATATAGTATAATATGACTAGTTTAATAAAATTGTTTTAATATTGACTGAAATACAAATTAATTAATTAATAGCGTGTGCCATGTAATAACTAATAATTTGCACATCGAACTACTCGATAGAATATGTTAAGACCGCATTGTGGCAACTATATTCTGGCAAATAAATGATTTATTTATTTATTATTATGATAGGAATAAAACAATATGCTAATAAGGGGTTGAGAGAAAATCATTTTAGTAGACCAAGTTTTAGCGCCGCGCCAGAGCGCTAGCCTGACGTCGCGCTATAGCACCGCGTTGTGTTGTATGTGCATAGGGTAAAGTGCCAGTTTCCGGCCGTTTAAGGCAGTTGTTGACTTTGAACAGTTGTAACTTAAATTTAACAAAGAGTAATGATCCCAACTATTTTTTATGTTGTTGGATATATCCTTGAGAATTACTTGTATTTTTTTTGAAAATTTCCATCAGTCGGTTTTGTCATTAGAAATTATTTTCCAAAAAAGTACGATTTGCCCAGTTTCCGGCCCCCCTGTTCCTATTTCCGGCCCCCCTTTGCCCAGTATACCGGCCGCCTTTCAAAGAACATGACGGCCGGATACTGGGCAAAAGATAAGCTAGCCCAGTAAGCGGCCTGTGACTCTTAATCCAGTTTAAATAAGGTCCATTTTTCTTTGATTTTTGTATGAAATTGAATTTCAGATAATATACTTAACAAGTATTGTCCTATGGCTTTGCTTGTGATGTGAACTATTATTTTTGAGTTAAAAAAAATCGTTGATTGTACTTTTATTTAACATTTGCTAATAATTGGAACCTTTATATTGATTCTGGAATCAGCCTTGCAGTTTTTCATATAGGAATAGGAAAATTTATAGAAAATCTAAATCTTCGATTAATAATTTTATTACCCTTATTAAGTAATCAAGAAGACATGTCCAACAGCCATTTTTGACGTCCCCACTGCTGGGGCACAGGCCTTCTTTATGGGTGGTAAGGAGGATGGGCCATAACCCACCTCGCGGGCCCAATGCGGATTGGTGGGTGTTAACGACTGCAAATGCAGCCGGGACCTACGGCTTAACGTGCCTTCCGAAGCACGGAGGAGCTCGAGATAATAAATTTTTGGTCACCCATCCCATGACCGACCCTTGCGAACGTTGCTTAACTTCCGCAATCGCTGGGCCAGGCGCTGAACAATTGCGCCACCGAGCTCAAGAAAACATAGGTAACAAATAATAATTTAATAATTAACAAAAAAATAGTTTCTTAAGCCGAATGTCAATAGGTCTCTTATAAACAATAACAATAAATATTATGGGTATTATGATAATGACCGGGAGTACGTATAATCAGTAAAAATATAATATTAACAATCAATAACATTGATTGGTATTCAATAATAATATAGGTATAATAATATTTTTGTGTATTTTTTTCTAATTATAATATATACTTAGAATCTTTAATATATATTAAAGTTTAGTGTAGAAATAAAGAAGTCTAGCTAATAGGCAAGTCTGCTTAAAAAAACACATCGTTCAATGCAGTAGCGTTCGTTTGAGTAATTCGCTGACATACACTTCGGAAATAACAAGAGACAAATAGGTATTCAGCGAGGGTCAACGACCTGGATGGCGGGCACGTCGCCGTCGCTTGTTCACGAGACGCACAATTAATTTTATTAATAGATAAATTTCAAAGCTGGCCGGTGTACTGGGAGTATTTTGCAGGATAGCCAGTATACCGGCCTCCTAGTGTATACTAGGTGGCCGGTAAACTGGGCAAGCACCCAGTAGAACCGGCCACCCGTTTCCATACAAAAAGAAAAAATCAACTTCTTATACAAGCACATTTAGGCGGCCGAGTACTGGACACAAAGTACTTTAAAATAAATAAAAAGGGATAGCATTATACATTCTTCTATGGAATCCCTCTTTTAACAAAAAAAGACAAAACAATATATCGAGCTCAGTCCCAGTTAACCGGCCCCCGGCCGGTATACTGGAAACATGTGGTTTCGTTGTCTAGTAAGGCGGCCCCCTTGATATTACTAAATATCTGCTTATTAAGCCATATTTAACGTTAAAATAGTAATAAATAACAACATACCTTGAGAACAAACTAAATATTTACCTTTTAACGATGCCCTGAAGGACAATATTGACTATTTGGCAAGAGCTCTCCACTAATTTTTTTTTATCTCCACTTGCGAAATCGACCCAGATGCGGTAGGCTTCAACGTGAAACACAAATTATAAAATATTACGTAACGTTTCGCTAGTGGCGTCCATACCATTCGATAGATCGATAACAGTGGTGCCAGGAAAATATCCAAATTGTTAAGAAATTGCCACGAATTTCTTATTTTATTCGAAAAACTGTTGGGGGGCCGGATAACTGGGGGCGGCCGGTTAACTAGGCATATTACCCTAGTTTCATGCCAAACACAGCGCCGGCGGGCGCTCTCGGACTCGGCGCTATAGAGCGCGACGTCAGGTTAGCGCACTAGCGCGGCACTTAAACGCGTTCTGTTTGCCAAAGCCTTCAAAATTGTTATCCAGATCCATTTTCGTGCAGCAAAATTAATGTCAGTAAAGCGTTGTATATTGTAACAGGTAAAATTATGTTAAAGGGGTTGCCTTCCGCATCCCAAGTCGGCATTTCTGCCTTACTGGGCTTAGCCGACACTTATTGTAGTACATTGTTTTAAATTATATTGTAGAAAAACAGGTTCAAAAAAAGCCATTCAAAATCTGTTGAATCCGAACTCGAAGTTGTATGAGTGAGAGACATAATTACTTCAGCTAGTCAATCTTATAATCTTAATAATATTGGGTGTACGAAACTACTTTAAAAATCCAAAATATATTGACTGGCTGGTCCTTTTTTTGAAAGGCCAATTTTCTTTCGCAGCGTCGTCCGGCCTTTGTTGGTCTATCAAAAAACCGTCACGAGATTGAGTCTGATGTTCTGCCGGTTGAAACTGGACATATAAATATGGCGGAATATAACTAAAATAACTGCCATCTAGGAATTTCGAATATTTGAGTAGTGGATCGTGCGTGGAGTTATATTGAAGGGTACACGAGTCCTGAATAAATATTAGTCTTCGCTATTTAAAGGCAGAAAGTCGAAGATTGCTTTGGAACTAGGTGGAAACACTAACAAATTGAATTTCACCAAGAGGTAGGGTTACCAGATTTAAAAATGAGATTTCCTAACTTTTTCCCTGATTTTTCAGTAAACCTGACATTTTGTCACCTACATCTAAATTTTTCATTTAATTGGCGTTTGATATTTTTTCCTGTCATCTGGTAACCCTACACCAAGGTCGTTTGGGATGTTTCTATTCTATCATTTGATGTATTGGTCATAATGGTTATTATTATTCGATTCGAGATTGTCGTAGTACGTAATATGGAATAATGTTTGTAGTTTAGAAATGAATCTTCCAAAAACGCTGTTCATAGCTAAGCTCAAAGTAAATTATGTTTTTTAAAATTGATAAATCATAAAGTAGTTTCATCTTAAAATAATTTTAATTAGAATTTTTATTTTTTATTTTAATAAAATATAAAGGTCTGATATGTCAACTTCTTTAACTCCCGTGAAAATAAAACGATCAATCTATGTCAAAAACTTTCCATTAGCATACACGTCTTCAACGTTTGCAACAATTTCCACAGCGATTAAAAGAATATTAAATTGACTTCTATCTTTCATCGCAAACTTACTTAAACTCAACGTCCGCCGTTGTCACAGCGCTTCTTTAGACCAACAAGAAAACATCATTAAAAACCCTATTAATTTGAAAGACACTTTCATTTAGTTTTAGTTAAGTATATTCTATTTGAGCAAATGAGAACAAAACAGTTCATTAAGTTGAAAATAATTAATTCCGATCTAAGAACAAGTTCTACGTTTTGATTAAACTTTTATTAGGCGTACCTATAGCTTATACGACAGATTACTATTACTTACAATTATTAAAAAAAAAACAAGCCTGTACTAGCTTTATAGCAACAAATAAAGATTTCCAACTCACAAAATTCAAGCAAATAGATTTGGTATCTGATCGAAGAAATGGAGTTACGTAATAAGATGTCCTGTCAGTCTTTAAAACGGCACCTCGAAATAACGCCCTACTTTCAAACTGGGAGCTTATTTTGTACAAAGAATTACCTTTTTTGTTTCTTACTTTTTAAAGTTCAATTTGAAAAGAATAGCTATTTTAACTTTTGTGTTACTTCTGCATCGTGTTTAGTTCTTCAGTCTCATTTTCAGGAGACAGTTTCATTCTACTCCTTTTCCGCTTTACGAGCGAGCGGTAAACTTTAGCGCTCGTAAAGCGCATTAGTGCGACTCAAATAACACGCCACTTTAATATAAAATGTAGTCCGTACTGTAGCTGTATTACGTTACGAACTAGACATAAAAGTATCACTTAAAATCCATACTAATAATATTTATGGCCGCTTGCATTACTTACTTACATTGTTTATTAACCCTAAGCACGTCTATCATATCCGTAAATTGGGAACAGGAAAACGCGAAGATCCGCGACAATTGCTCTGACGTCATAGCACACACTGCTATGACGTCAGAGAATCAACACTGTCGCGGCAAAGGCAGTTTAGTGACTCACATAGCTTTAACGCAATAATCTTTTGCAAGGCGATTAGTATTCCAAGAACGATTTTATTTACAAGTACAGTCGCAGAGTATATTCATGATGACAAAACATACATTACATAAGATAGAACAACACTCATACAATTTCTTAAAAAAAATAACATCTTGTAATAGATTTAAATCATCAACAATGTTCGTGTACGATTATTTACTTTTTGCGATAACGTAAGTATACCTACGTAAATCATAATCTGCTATCCTATATTCATAACCACAACAACATTTAGATTATGAAAGGTCATTTTAATTACTCTCATCTAAGCCAGCCGGAGTAAAATTCATGGCCCCTATCAAATATCTGCGACTTTTCAATTTGGTGCGGGAAAAAATGCGGGAAAGGAATGACTAATTAAAATGAAATATAGCCTTTTCAGGCTGCGCAAATCGGACGCCGGGCCCGTTTCCCTGGGAACAAAAGGCACCGTGGCTCATTCTGTGAGGTTTTTAATATCTGGCCATCATATCAGCTTAGTGGCAACGGCAGACGGACATTTGCGTCACACGGCGAACCACCGTGGACGTTGCGATAAACTTAATTAAGGCTCCGTTACGCGAAATCATTTGTCTCTGTCTTTTTCTTTACGTGTAAAGAGTATGGAAAAAAACCTCACTTCTGCACTTTTTCGATGTTTTTCGTTGTTTTTTCATCATAATCTTTAGCACAATTATCTTTCTTGAAAAAAAGTAATTGGAGCAACTGCACAGTACGTTAAAGTGTATTTTAATGTAGAATTCAATACGTTTCCGCTATTATTTACGCGAATAATATGACCCGCGACAAGCGCTTTAGATGATATTTAGATTTTTTTTTAAATCATCTGTGAGGTTTATACGCAATTTAATGCTTGTAGGTACTAGATAATCTCTTTAGCTTGTCGTATGTTTTTTTTGTGGCTACAACTTTACGTTTTCTATATAAAAATATGGCCCGCGCAAACCATGTTTTCCTATTATGGCCCCTGCTCAATTAAATGTATTCAAACCGTAGTATAGTATACCGTGGAGAATATTGCCCCTTAGCATGGGGGGGAAGTGCGTAAATGCATTTTCCCTCGGCATACAAAAAAGGGCCCCTGACCGCCGAAACACATTATCGCGTGATATAGCGTTTTATCGACATTCAACTGACATCGCCAAAATTCGTTGTCTTTTGTCAGTTAAACCGGATAAATTGCTAAAAAAGCATGACCAGTCATGGCCATGCTGGGGGCAGCAATAGGAGCGAAATATTTAAAATGTTCAGATAAAACGTTACGATTTGCGAATTTTGCGATCGCAATCGCAAATCGTCTTTAACTTTGCTGACAAACCAAATTGGGTCAAGGACTTGGATAATTAAAACTCTCTTCTCCTTAACTTTAAAATATCATTTACGAATTTACAATACAAGAAACATTCATAACGTGTAAAATAATTTGTTCACGAACGGCCTCCTTTTTGATATTATTATAATGACAATTGCTATCAAAGACTTCATAAATTTATTATTTGAACAAGCTATTTTATCAACATTCTATCATTTTGTCGGTGCTCACTCACTCAAATAAACATCAATCGTTATTCAATTGTCTGTAAAAGTATGACTATAAAATAATTCCAAAAACTGAAAATGGTATACCTAGTATAGTGTATCAATCGTGTTATTGATTTCACCTTTTTGTCAACTTTGATTATTCAATGAATCTGTAAAATATTTTATTTAATAGGTACCTACTAGCTGTACGAGCAAACCCGTACATTTTTGTTTCGTTATTTAGCAAATTTTTCGGCCGCAGCTTCGCCCGCATGGACTTGATGGACTACACTACACGTTATATCGTGCAGGCGCAGCAGACCCGATGGGATAAAAAGTAGCCTACGTCCTTCCCCAAGGTCCCATCTATCTCCGTACCGTACCAAATTTCATTAAAATCGGTTCAGTAGTTTAGGCGTATTCATGGCAAGCTTTTTAGTAGGTACTAAGGGCCTCTGAGCTGAGCTGCGGCGGACAAACAAACAGACGTACATGGCGAAAATATTAGGGTTCTTTGTTGACTACGGAACCCTAAAAAAGGCTTCATCAGTAGGTATGTTGTGATTTATAATTCAGCCAAAATCCCTACAATAGGTAGGTACAGCTAGGTAGTAACCGCACGGCAATTACAACAGGTTTAATATCATTCAATAACAAATGATATGACTTTATTGCACTTGAAATCTTATCTTACCTACATTACCTATTGTCGAATACTACCGATATTGCAAATTTTTCCGTTATACACAATACAATTTCCTGTTTTTATACACAACATTAAAAATCGTACATATTTGTTCATACTTGTTCAAATAAATCGAATTCCAATATTCTGTTTGGCATTGTAATTGTAATAGATTGCTACATAGGATAGTGAAAACAAGACAACAGAAAGACAAAGAACTTACGTAATACGATTCGAAATGATACGATTTCGGTTGACAACAATAGGTGTTGACTTTCAACATAATAATTAGGCATTCGTTCATCACTTGCGCGTTGTGTGCATCAATTCGAAGTAATTATGGAATATTAATAGAAGCAGATAGGTACCTAAACGAAGCGATGGCTGGTCCACGCGTCATGCTCGTGAACGGGTGCTGCCAGTGGGAATTGGTCTGCTTCTGAGTACTTATCTTAACGCATATTGAATTGTAAGAATTGCGTTTTTTTATTATTATTTTTTATGTCTTGTATCAAGTGTTTTTTGGTAAATTTTGCTTACTTAGGTGCACTTTCGAGTAGCAGACAGAGTGATTACTGATTTTTCAACTAGTTGAAAGTTATTTACTCTCACAATTACCTATCCGATATGTAGTAGGTATTTAGTTTCAACCTACCTACCCATTGTGTGCAAACTTTTGTTAATAATAATTACTGTGATAGAAAATGACCTCACTTTAAATGTGGAGCTCTTTTTTCAAATGTTGACGACTCTGTATGAAATATACAGGGAGAAAAAAGCAGCCCTTGACGAGTTTCTTGTCGGTTCTTCTCGTTACAAGGTCTCCCGCTCTGGGTTTGCGAACCGATGGCGTAGCTTCTTTGACATTCACAAGTGCTTGTAACAGCCTAGACTGAATAAATTAATTTAAATTTTGAATTTAAAGAATAAATTTGCTATAGAATTTGGGAGGTAAAGTTCACGATTCGCATCCTTTCCGGTTCACTACCTTTTTGGCCAATTTACTCCCCAATAACACGACACGGTTGAACTCTGCTCCGTCATCTATCACCTGTAGCCTTGTAGTTGTAGCTGTTGCGAAACTATTGACGAACCACCATTAATCATAATAAAATTCATAACTTACTGAACACTTTGATAGTATACACAGCGTACCATACAGACACAACAGAACAAACAACTAAAGATGTTTGCGTACCTACTGCATGCAATTCATGCAGAGCATTCCAACTTCCAAGCCATTGTTTGCAATGCAACTATTATAACAGCCGAACAGCCTAGTATGGCACACATAAATTATTATCAATTTAGCTATTATAATGGATAAGCAGACCTGCCGACACACTAACAGTTAAACAGTTTTGCATCACTATATTATTATGCATGAATTAGTAAATATCAAATCAAAACAGGTTTCCAGATTTATTTCGAAATGAAAAGAACACAACACGTCTTGTTTACATAGCGTAGGCGGTTACCGTGTGCCTGTGCTCATTGGCGCTGATAAAGCTTGATGATATATTATACTATTACCAAAAAACTTTCTCTTATGAAAAATAGGTATCTCAAATACATTAATTAATTTACGAAGACAACTTTGCACGCAGGTAAACCGCAGAACGTACTAAATGTGACTGTTTACGATCAACGTCTTCATAATTCGATGGAGCAAGCAACAAAATGACAATAATGACTATAATAAGCGACTCGGTAGAATAATTGGTCAGTGCATTGGGCCGGAATCCCAAGGGTGCGGGTTCGAGTCTCGTCTGAGGTGCTACAGGTGAGTCGATTTTTTCCAGTATTTTTCTAATATATTAATTATCTTGACAATACTTCGATCAGTTACAATAATAAAGTTGACGCTTCGCTTATATTATTACATGCTTTGGAGGTCGGCAGCAGTACTAATGTAGTGGAATGAGCATCGTGTGCGATCAGACGAGAGATGCACTGAGCCTTAGTGGATACCCCTATCCCTCCTAGCGATTGTCTTTTGAAAATACTCTCGTAGGATATTTCCATTTATATTAGCTCTGCACAGAGCTTTAAATCGTCTGAGATAGAATATGTTTCCTCATAAATCCCTTGAGATACATCGACGTTTAAAATGAAATTGCAAGTTGCAATCTTACATAAATATGAAAGCACAATACCGCTTTTATTTCATTTGAAATGAGAAATGGAATCTGTTTTTATGCCGAGCTAGTTATCTGTTTTTTATGGTGATTCCGGAAGTCAAAACAAACTTACTTAAAGGTTTCATTATTTTTAAAGGCAGCGTGCATAACCCCCTCCCTCACACATGAGAGTGGACTCCACTCAGTCATAGTCAGTGGAGGGATAGGATATAATGTATTAAAGGCTTTATTCTGTAAGTACCTGAAGGCATACTTGCTACCACAGGCAGCGGCAGGTTTTATTCTACAGAATATGTTTTTAAGGAAATTTTAAAAAATTTAAAAATGTGACCTTAGTTCAAAATCTTTCCTGAAACGTATTTCTTTTGAGTGAATGTAAGTTTTCCCTGTAAAAAGAATTTGCCAATCCAGCTATTATAATATTTGATACTTAAGTAATGTGAAAGTTTGTATGTTTGTTACTGAATCACGCAAAAAAAGCTAAATAGATTTGGACGGAACTTTGTACGCATAAAGTTTAAAGTCTAGATTAACTTATTTATAAAATATTTTTTGACTCAGTTGTATGTTCCCGTGTTCATGTTCCCATCTTTTAGACCGCGTGGACGAATTCGCGAGTGGATGCTAGTCATAGATATTTTTTCAAAATGCTCAAGGGGCAGACCCCTAGATACACTTTTATTCACTTTTCGATTTCAGACTCAGAGTAATGTTGTATTCTGTTCCCAGGATAAAGTAGCTTTTACAATGTAATACTAGAGAAGCCCTTGCGTACATGCACGCATTCTTGGGATCGTGGGAACAGCTGTTTGTCACAGCATGTGCAGCTAGCTTTGAAGTATATTTATATCTACCGACATAATACCATACCTACGCCGAGGTTTCGACGCACTATACTGCAGCTGACACAGACTGATGACAGCTACAAAAATTAATGTTTTCGGTGTCTTGAGATGAGATATTGGCGACTTAATCGCCAACTACGAAAAGAATCGCAATAATCGGATTAATTATCTTCCATCTTTCGGAGTTTCGGATTATTTTAATTTAAAACCCGCGGGCAAAAGCTAGTCTAAAATATACGGGGCTTTGCGAATTTTGCCGAATTTTCACGATCCTTGATATATGTACCTTTTGCTATGGAAGAGCGGTCCCGCATATACAGGTTATTAATACCTACTTGGTTGGTTCTAGCCTCAGAATATTGCTTGTACTCATTTTGTAAGAAATAAACATTTTTAATTTTAATTTATAATTTTTGATCCAACGCACTTTTGCCATTGACCAGTGCTCCAATATCCAATATCGAGAAAACTCGTAGAGTTGTTAGAAAAACACAAATATTTTAAATTGTTTTTATCTGTAGTACAAAGATTTCAAGAAAACTCAGTAAACTTGTAAAGCTAAACAAATTATAAAGTTTTACGTGATCTCGAAGGCTTTGAAAACAAAAGTTTTGAATGCTTTTTGCTCATAACGAAATGTTACAAGAATCTAATTTTAATGTTGCCAGCTGGTAACAGTACTGAAATTTATATGAATTAGAAACATACATCGTGAGCATTGTAAGTGTGTTAACACTTCGTTGAAATATTTGGCAACAAAACGTCATAAATTGTGCAGAAATTGTAATGTATCTTGAGAAAAGTCTTAATACAGCGGCCTGATTTCAAACTTAGCAATTCTCTTATTTCAAAACATAATATTCTTTCTAATGTTGCAAAGAAGTGACGTTATAAAGCACAATTTATAACATAATTATATTAGAAATTATAAGTTGCTGAAACTTAGGCTAAACAAGGGCGGAGCACTCAATAAAATATATCCTTTTACAACTTCTAAGCAAATATTTGTATCGTCAGATACATTTCTTTATCCATATTTATTTCGACATTTCTTTGTACGCATAGAAAACAAAATAAATAATAACCCTAATTCCACCAAACATAACATCATAACACTAAATACTAGAAAACAATTTAACAACAACCTTAAAAAACATTATCTATTGAACCTATGATTATTTTGAACCTTTAAGGGCGGATTCGACCAAGAGAGAATAACTGTTATTCTCAGATAAAATGCTAGTTATTCAAGAGTAAATCGAAATTACGTTTTACCACACACTATTCTCAGAGTATTTTGCCTATTCGGGAATAGTCGCTATACCACCATTTCGCGGGGAATAACAGAGTTAATCCGCGAGTATTTATTTATTATTATTTTATTTTAATGGCGTCCGCGTGCCATATGTCAGTGACATTTGTTTGACATGTGCTACAGATACGTACAAGGCGACAAAGTAGAGTTGACAAGACTTTGCCTTTTAAATAGTTTGTTTATAGAACAATGACAATTGGCAGGATAATACGTTCATTCACATATTCACTCACTAATGAAGGAATAAGAATCCCAAGAGTAACTTATCTTTGGATTGCATGGAAAAATGACCATTTCTTTACTCGAGAAAAAAATCGTGGAATAGATGTATTCTTGGTATAGTTATTCCCGTTTATATTGAAGTTTGGACGAATCCACCCTAAAACAAACAACTTTGTGTTACCTTAAGTATGAGTATAATATGTTTAATGTTAATTTTGTTAATTTTATATAATACCTACTTAAATTAGATTAATTAATGTACTCGCAGACAAACCTGATGTTAGGTTTTGCGAGACAAGTTGCAAACTTTGTGTAAGTACATTACTTTTTAATAATAAATAAATAATAATAAATAAAATAAAGCAAAGGACAGATTTATAAGAACAAACTCAGAACAATAGGCAGTAACCACTGGTAAAGCTGTGATTTTAATACTCTATGTAGCCTAATAAAATATGCTAGTTTTACCATAAACTAGGGATAAAAAGTTGACTTTAAAACGTAACCTAATAATCCAACAACGTTAAGAAATGTTATTTAATCAATTATTTTTCAATATGGCAGAGCACCTTAGAATAATAACACCTAGAAGCCGTGTCCTCGTGAGGCAACTAATACTAAGCCAGAATGTCTTAGTTTTCAGATTTATATCCTTCATACATTACCTAATCGTAACTAAAATCCAAAAATATAGTAACTAATCTAATAAATGTAGGAAAATTGAAACTGTTTCGTACTTATTCGGTATGATTAGGTAATAATGGACAATAAAAATCTGAAAACGGGGCCATTTTGGCTGTTTTAGTTGCCTCACTTTTGACAGTGCGCTTTGTAGAGAACTATCGTTCTATATATATCTATGGTTCTATAGGTGTTATTATTCTAAAGCGGGGAATTCACTAGACTATTGACAATACCAAAATCAAACTTACATTGACATTTATGCCGTTCCTATACTGTTATGTTGGCTCACTTGAAAAAACTATTTTCGTGATTGGTCTGCTAGACAATTTTTTTTAGAGGGGCCAATATAATGAAACCAAACCACACAAAAAGCGTTGTATTTCTGCAAAATGGCGTTTTGTCTCATGATAAAGAATCCTAGAGAGGCTGGTAAAAAACGATTGTATAAATTCTTCTTTATCATGAGACAAAACGCCATTTTGCAGAAATACAACGCTTATATTTTATATTGAAAACTACTGAACGGATTTGGTTGGAATTTGGCACACAGATAGTAGATTGCCTGGATTAAAACATAGAATACTTTTTATCCCGATATTCCCACGGAAACAGGAAACCACGCGGGTGAAACCGCGGGCAGCCGCTAATAAGCTTATAATCTCATAAAGTCCAGTATTTGTTTGTCTGCGAATTTATTTATTCCACCAGAACTTTTCTAACAACATTATCAACGTGTTTACAATACATTGTTTGATTAAAAAGCTACACAAACTTTAAATTAAGCAATAAATAAAGCGTTCTAAAACATCGAGTTTATTCGATAAGGGTAAAGTATTATTACAGCAAATAGATCCATTTTACAAATAATATTTACTTGGAGGATTGGATTTCGGAGAAATTTTGAATTATAATTATGAATATTAACGACTGGGATTCAAAGCCAAAGTTTACGGCGGCCTGTCCGGGGGGCAACTTTTGACCATCACTCAACTTATCATTAAATTTTAAAGCGGTCCACTAGCGCCGCCAATACATTTATTTTTATTACACGTAAACCAAGTCAATATAAAAAAGGAAACAACCATGCCCCCTTAAATTGGCTACAATATTTTTTTATAAATAACATTTTTCCTTTTTTTTGTACTATTTTAAAATGCAATCGAAACGACGGTGGCCACTTTTGGTTTAAATGGATTTTAAAACTTACAGAAATAATGAAAACTGTTGAAAAGTTACAAAAAAAAAATTAGAGACAATTTAAGAGGGCATGGTTGTTTCCTTTTTTAAATATTGACCTGGTTTACGTATAAAAAAAATAAATGAATTAAATAGATAGCTATATATATAGCTTTCTTTATTTATTTATTTTTTATAAGCGCCTTAAGATATTTATGCAAAAAGGATACATTTTTAAGGCGGTTGTTTGACCGAAAGTGGCGCCCTCGGAGGTTTTTATTTAATAAGTTATTAACCCTTCAGCGCCATCCGCCATTTTGTTAAAAAACAAGAAAACCCTCCCCACCAACTGACAAGAAAGAAATAAAATGGCGTCTTACACAAAAAATCCGATAATTTCGTAATCAGGCTATAATTTATAATTTCGTAAAGATAGTTTTACTTATGAATACTTTTCTCATTTCTAGATACCAAAATCATAGTCATTTACATAGAGAAAAAACCGATTACCGGTACCGGTCTCCGGCGACCGCTTGGGCTTTGACAGAACGGCAATATGGCTATTATGTCAGGTCGCCGGCGACCGCTCTGGCACTTAGAGGTTAACAGATACAGATTTTAAAGACGTTAAACATTACGTGGAGTTTTTAGTTTAGGGCCCATGGTCTAGTATTTTTAGAAGGTACTACATGCCCTCGTAGTCATTCGTAGAAGTAGACAGCAAATGTGTCAAAAACGGCCACACACGAGGGAATGTAGCGATATCGTCTAAAAATACAAGAATGTGGGCCCTAAAAATTCCACGTAAAACATTATAATAAAATAGCTTCTGCCCGCGACTTCGTCCGCGTGGATATTAGAGAAAATCCTTAGGGAACCTTCAACCAGGATCTGACCAGCCATTTTTACGCATTTAGGCGGGTTCCTACCAAGGGCGCTAACTGGCGAGGCAAGACATTTGCCGCGTGTGGCGGGCCTCGCACGTGGCTTCCCGTTCCAGTTCCCGTTCCCGTTCCCGTCCCCGTTCCCGTCGCCGTCGCCGTCGCCGTCGCCGTCCCCTTTCCCGTTCCCGTTCCCGTTCCCGTCCCCGTTCCCGTTCCCGTCATTTATTTATATTGAATTTTATAATATGTATTTATATTATTTAGCAGTGGTTTGACAGACAGAAAAGAGAGTGAGTGACAAAGTCAATATTATGAATTTGGAACTACAGGCTATTCGCATTGACCATGAAGGTTTAACACCCCCCCGCAATGTGAACACCCTGTATCTTCCTATACCTATGTGCTCCAAAAAATATACATTCGACATATCAAAGAACAAACACCCTATCTATACTTTATACAAACACAATTCAAAATTAACATAATTATTTACACCTTACTATTTATTTATATTAGATTTAATAATATATATTTATATTATTTAGCAGTGGTTTGACAGACAGATAAAGAGTGAGTGACAGAGTCAATATTATGAATTTGGAACTACAGGCTGTTCGCATTGACCATGAAGGTTTAACACCGTCCCTGTCCCCGTCCCCTGGATATGCATGTCCTGGTCCAATCATGTCCACCGTGTTGGACTCCAAAATAAATGTCATTTTCGCAACCACCATCCCATGAAACCTCAAGAACGACATCCACATCGATTTTCATGTTTACTTACCCCATTTACACCTTAAGGGAGGATTTTCAAAATAACAAAATATGTGTTTGCCTATTTATTTTTAGACATGCTCCTACGAATTTTAAAGTTGTATTGTCTATTTTATATTATTTTTCCATACAAAATTTAAACCCCATTTTCACCCCTTTAGGGGTTAAATCATGTCCACCGTGTTGGACTTCAAAATAAATCTCATTTTCGCAATCACCATCCCATAAAACCTCAAGAACGACATCCATATTGATTTTTATGTTTACTCACCCCATTTACCCCTAAGTGGTTGATTTTCAAAATTACAAAATATATGTTTGCCTATTTATTTTTAGGTGTGCTCCAACGAAGTTTAAAGTTGTAATGTCTATTTTATATTATTTTTTCATACAAAATTTGAACCCCATTTTCACCCCTTTAGGGGTCAAATCATGTCCACCGTGTTGGACTTCAAAATAAATGTCATTTTTGCAATCGTCATTCCCGAAAACCCCAATAACGACATCCATATCTATTTTTGTGTTTTTTACCCCTTTTCACCCCCATTTCATCCCAATAGGGGTTCAAATGCTAACAATAACAATATACGTTGCGTTAGATGTCTATCCATAAGCCTAAATTATAAATTTAGCGATTTTAACTTCGAAAATAAAGGATTTTCTTCAATACACAACTTCATCCCCCTTTTGACCCTTTCGGGGGTAGAATTTTGAAAAACGCTGAGACCCGTATTTATTTATTTTCAATGGTCAGTCTAAACACAAAATTTGAAGATCCTAGCTTCAAAACTGAGGGACTTTCATACAAACTTTGATCCCCTTTTTTACCCCCTTAGGGGGTGAATTTTGAAAAACCCTTTCTTAGTGCACCCCTAGACCTCATAAAGAACTTACGTGCCAAATTTGGAGTCTCTAGACCCAGCGGTTTGGGCTGTGCGTTGATAGATCAGTCAGTCAGTCAGTCAGTCAGTCATTCAGTTTACGATTTTATAAATATAGATTGTGTTTATCAAAATGGTTTCTTCGACAAATTTGCTATACATTTTACGGACTAATTAAAGGTATCATTTATTTTAATAAATTTTATACTTTTTAAATGGACTTGTCCACCCAACTTTGAAGGGTCATAAAACAAATAATATGCAATATATAAAACCAAGAGGTATACAAGCTACTCTAAAAGTTTAATATGTTTACGATTTTTATTAGTATTTCGTTATTTTATTCATTAGTCAACATCCCTATTGTTTTATTTATCCTGTAATCTTTACATAAACTATCACATTGAATTATTTCAGATTTTTCTCATTGCAAACTTCGGAGACAAGGGAGAAGGGGAACAGTATTTTTACATTTTTCATCATTTAAGTCGAAAACTATGCGGTCTAAAAAAAAGAAAAAATGTTTTAAAATGTGCAAACAGCGCTCTTTCATATTATGATACCCCACACATGCCCTAGTCGCTACATTTAAAATTTTTAAGACCCCTTTTCAGTCCCTGTTGTAAAAAAATATGTTTTTTTTATTTCTTTCTTATTTCCAAAAAAAAGTTGGTCAAACGTCATCTTAAACTATTCAATATTTCAAGTTGATACCATTAGTAGTTCTTGAGATATCCAACTGTGACAGACAGACAGACTGAGTCACACTATAAGGGTTCCATTTTACCATTTTGGTACGGAACCCTATAAAGGCCTTCCGACTGAACGAACAATACTCCTTTTTTATCCTACCGCATCCATATATCAGGTTCCAAAAACGACACACTTTTTTTTCTTTATTAGGTAGGAAAAGTTTTATTAAATTTAAATAACAACCACGTACAGCGTAATTTATTACAGACAGCTTAATCTACACTATAGGATGAATACTGTTTATTTAATAATTTTCATTTAAGATTAATTCATTAGACGCGAGGCGGCCACGTGGCCGGCCGGACAACAATTTTGAAATTCAGTTGCTTGTGTCTCAGTTGTTTGTTTGATGGCTGTATGTTATTATTTATAAGAGGGGACGCCAGCGAAGCCGGGCGGGTGATCAGTCACCTTGGTCGGGACCATTTCACCCATTTCCCCAAATGGCTTTATGTTTATCCGTGGTGTAGCCTCACCAAACTATCTATCGAGCGAGGCGAGGCCAATGATAAACGCTCATTTGCTGCAAGGCTGGCATATCTCAAAATTGGCGAGTTTTTAGTTAATAACATACTAGTTATGTAGAAAAAATGGAGGTCTGTTTACTGTAAAAACGCCTTTTCTCTAAACTCTATAGGTAGTAAGAGAGAGAGAGAGCAACTATTCACAGTTGTGTTGTTATAGCACTGTCTCTTTCGTTCCGGTACTTGAAACTTTAAAATTTCTCTCCTGTAAAATAATACTTTTTGAAAAATGTCGACCTTGCTTCAAATGAGCGATTTTAGATCGAGGCATTTTTTAGGGTTCCGTAATCCATACCCAAAGGGTAAAAACGGGACCTATTACTAAGACTCCATTGTCCGTCTGTCTGTCACCAGGCTGTATCTAATAAACCGTGATAGCTAGACAGTTGAAAGTTTCACAGAAGATGTATTTCTCGATGCGTCCGTCACGTCATGTTCGACAAGTGAATCCTAAAAATGTATAACACATTCTGTCTCATAGACGGCGAAGCGGAGTGGATGCGTTCTGTGTTTTAGATAATAAACACTAGCTGTAGCATTCTATGCGTTTATAATAATAATAGAGCTTTATTTGTTCCATATAATTTTACATTTCAAATGATGTACTTAAATAAACTTTGTAATTTTTCAATTTGTTAGTATTCTATGCGTTTAAGGGCCCTATATGCCTAAAAGTAGCACCCTCGTCATAATTAAATTTATTGCTCATTAAGATTGTTGTAGTAGTAGTTCCACTTTTTGCTCTTTTGCTTACTACAAAAAAAACTATATTTTACTGCGGTTATTGTTTGTAAATAAACTATAGAACTTTAGCTTTAATCTGTACAGGTATGTAAATTTTTACTTAGTGAGCAATAAATTTAATTAAGATGAGGGCGCCACTAGTCGCCTAGAACAGTCTTTCCCAAAGTGGGCGATAACGCCCCCTTGTGGGCGCTGCAGGTCTCAAGGGGGGCGGTAAGAGAGCCAGAAAGAAAATGGGGGCGTTGTGTAGAGGCGGGGGGGGGGGGGGGGGGGGTGATTTGTAATTTTATTTAGCTAGGAGGCCTCTTAAACAACGACTGCAAGAGCTCTCGACTCTCAACAACAACTTGTGAACATCAACTAATATGAATTAAAAGATTGCTCAAACTCGGTTCTATATTTCTCTCCGCGTAGTTCATAATATATCTGTCCTATTTTATTGAATATAGAAAAAATGAAAATCATGTCAATCGGTCGCTCCGTTTCGTAATGAAAGTAGACACAAACAAACAAATAAAAAGGCAACAGACACACTTTCGCATTTTAATAGTTATTAGTACTCGTAGATATCTATCATGTTTTAACAAGTTTTTGTTAAATAACCCGAATTGTGCATTCCTGTATCAGTCGGCTGGTTCATTGAATACTTGTTCGGACTTGTTGAGTACGATTGAGCGTCGAATGAGATAAACGAGTTTATGCATGTTTGTTTTATTCCTGTCGGTGCGTGCTGCTTAAGCATTCCTATATAAACAATGTAATATTTATTTTATTTTCATTTGTGGTCTCGCGCGCAATAGATGAGCAGTACTTAGTAATAGTGGTTTTTAAATAGGTGAAAAATGGGGGCGCTAAAAAAATATTTATTCTCAAAGTGGGCAGTAGACAAAATAAGTTTGGGAACCACTGGCCTAGAACATACCCGTAGGCTGATTATCTAATTAAAAACCACCTAGCGACTGGTCTCATTTGACAGCTAAATGTGATACATTGCTACTTCCGTTTGGGGTAAAGAACATAATCAAAGAAAAGTAACAATGTATGACATTTTCACATTCATCTGTGAACTGAAACCGGTCGCCGGTCGCTAATTCCGGCACCCGCGCCTATCCTACAGTGTTCATCATAATGTCCCTATCATAATTATAAGCTATTTGTGACGGATTTAATAATTTACTTTAAATTATTTTTTTATGGGTGGAGTGGAAAGCACTCTTCACTAGGTAGTGAAGAGTGCTTTCCACTCCAGCACGAAGAAGCATTCACAATCACACACCTTGTGATTGTGAATGCTTCTTAGTTTCATGATAAGATAGTTATGATTAAACTACCTACTTCAAGGCTTAGTACTTACTGTGTAATTGAATTGAATTGAATTGAATTTCATTTATTATATAATTTACTTATTAACTATTACATTTATTTTTCCCCGCAAAACCATTTTCATGGTTTGTCTGCGAGTGAAGAGCTCACTAACATTTTGAAAAGTAAAAGAACATAATAATATTATAACCTAACATTATATAATTTAAGTACATGCAACGGACTATTGATGTTATTGTGGTAAGTATTTATAATTGAAGTTAACTAATTATTATATTAAGGACTATATATTATGCTATCTAAGTAATATTGTTTTACCTTATTATTAAAGTGGTTTTTATTTTCTAAACAAATTATTTCTTGTGGAAGTGCATTCAACAAATAGGGCAACCATTTATTAAGTGTTCGGTCTCCATAGTAATTATCAACTCTCGGCACAACATACCTACCCCTAGCCACGGATCTAGTGTGATGGCTGTGTTGAAGGGAAACCAGACGCTCCCGACAGCCACGGTTATTAGTTAAAAATAGTAATTTATGTTTTAGGCTTGCTGGTAGGATGTTACAGATTGCAATTAATTGGTAATAGTTGCCATTACATTTTGCTTTTGTTTTATTGTCAACAAGTAGTTTTAGAAATCTTATCTGTAATGCTTCAATTTTATCTAAGTAAGTTTTAAATGTTAGTCCATAGCTGTCGAGAGCGTAAGATATCACTGAATCCACCATAGTCAGGTACAATGTTTTTAATATATTTGGCGGTACTCTATGTTTTAAATGGTAAAATTTACCTAAAAGTAATCTAAGTTTATTACAAACCAAGTCAATGTGATTTGACCAAGAGAAACATTCGTCGACTATTATACCCAAATAAGTAACATTGGAAACTAGTTCAATTGGCAGGCACTTGCAGGTAGCCGTGGTATGTACCGCATCATGAAGACAAGTATAGGAGTGGCTTATTATAGGACAATTATTGATTGGAATGCGGCTATATTGCGATCGGATTACCATTCTCTTGGTTTTTTGTGAATTTAATACAATTCCATTATCATGAGACCATCTCACTACATTATCAACATCTTTTTGTACTAGATCAGAAATTTCAGCCAAGTCGGTGCCGGCACGCAGCACACACAAGTCGTCAGCAAACATATATGTTTTGCAATGTTGAATAACGTTCATGAGACTGTTTACATGCATAAGATAGCATACTGGTCCACTTCCGGAACCCTGCGGCAAGCCGCAGGTGGACGCGCGGGGCGTGCTGCTGCCGTCGCCGACCCTGACGCTGTACGTCCTCGCGGTCAGATAATCACGGTACCAGTTGCATAACGGCTGATCCACACCGCACTCCCGCATTGCCATGAGTAAGGTCTCATGATCCAAGGTATCGAAGGCCTTTTTATAATCAAAGAAAATATAAATACGACTAATCAGTATAATCACAAAGTAATGTGTTCACAATGACAATGCTGTATAGGTATGGTGTCTAAATAATTAGTAAACACATTCTTTTTTACTTAGCAGTAGGTACGACCCTCATTCAAATAAAAAAATTATCGAATTTAGACTTCATCAAAAACTTAATCACATAATATTGAATATTTTCAGATCTAAATGTTAAATAGCTTAAGCAGCAAAGAGATCGCTAATACTCAACTGATTGTTTAAAAAAACTATATAATTAATTATCAAAATAATCAGATATTGAGAACTCTACTTACTTAAAAACTCTGATACATAAAATTAATTATTAAAGTCTTTGACTTCAAAGAAATAAGTTTCCTAATTAGACTAGTTTTTGATACTTAAAAATTTTAACTTTTAAATTTATGAAATAATGTTCTTCATTTCATTTCAAAAAGGATTAGGTACCTACCAAGGAATTATAATATATTTATAATATTATCATCTTTAAAATAAACTTTATTTGGTTCACTATCTTGATAAAAATTGCCATGCCAGCAACACATTATTTTGTGACGATGGATCTAAACAAGATTCTTATCTTTGATTATTTAATAATCTAAGATTCTAATAGAGTTAAAACTTATGTCTATAATTTCACCAAATTTCAAATAAATCCTATTTAGCGAAATCTAGTTTAACTTTAAATGTAGAGTTTATCTATTATTATTTCAAATTGGTTTCACCAGCCGCAGCGCAGTGATAAAATAGATTGTACGATTTTATGAGGCATCAAAGGATGCCTCATAAAATCTTACAATAAATAATAAAGATTAAATAATTTGCAATTTTTGTTACAAATTTTTCGTTGTTGTTATGACACTTTAATCTTTTAACATGTTTAGTGACTTAATTGCGATTAAAATCAATGGTACAATATTGGCTCTAAAATATTATTTTGAAACTGATTCACTAGCAATTGACTTTATTTTGAAGTCTGAACGTCCACCCGGATGCATGAGACCAGACCAAAATCGTTTTAACGCCCTCATGAGGCCGGCATAGATGCAGCATCGATAAACCGTTATTTTCTCATAGATATCAGCTATTCATGTAATGGAAAATGGAAAAAAGTATTCACAAATAAAACACTTTTTACATAATAATCATCATCATCATCGGTTCCCAGCCGATTTCGGCCTCGGCGACTATTGTATGTTACTACATAATAATAACAGCCTGATTGCCAAGTTAGCAGGTGTTTCGTGAAAGACGGCATTTTATTTCCATATTGCAGTCGGGGGATGGAGTTGCCCACGTCCGTAGGATTTACCACCTTTTCCTAGGCCCACCCTACACGTGTCCCCCGGGTGGTGCTAAACGGGCAACAACGCCGAGTCACAGGCGGCGGTCAACTAACCTGTTTATGGCTACCACAAGCCTAAAGGACTTAAATCCCCTTTGAACATCGTGGCGACAGTGCCTTGGGAAAGCACTGTTAGTATTCTCCCAACCCCCTCTCGTAATGAATATGTCTAATAAGGAATGTGTTTTGTCATGCGACCCGGCTAACCCCCGGCGCTCTCCGGTACCCGGGCCAGAGAGTGTGAAATCAGTTACCGAAGACTGCACAGAAGTAGGTGACCAGGCTTCTGTGTCGGTAAATGTTACTGGAAACAAAAGAATGATTCAACAGGCCTTCCATCCTGGTTTGTTTATTAGCAGGTCTAGAAGCTTCTCTACAGGAAACCTGCCTAAAGGTGACCTACCACCAGCCTCACCAAATACAGTAGTGAACATCGATTCAGACCTCGAGATTGATGAACAACCTTCAACAAGCCATAAACCTCCAGATTGGCAGAGAATACCAGTAGTCAGAAACCCTAAAAGGAAAAAGTTAACCCAAACTCCGTCACCCGAAGAAGTAAAGACCTCAAATAGATTCGGAGTCCTGCCTATAGACATTACTGACAAGGAAGAGGAAATTACACAAAGAAAACCAAGCAAACCTCCTCCAATAATCCTATATGGAGTAGAAGATGTTGGTAAACTTACTGAATTGCTTGAAAGTGTTGCTGAAAGGGACCAATTCACTTACAAAATAGTAAACCGGAATCAAATGAGAGTTAGCTGCACTCAGGTGGAAGTGTATAAAAATCTTATTTCACTAGTCCGTGAAAAGGGGCTAATAGGACATACTTTCACCAGAAAAGACCAAAGGAACTACAGAATAGTGATTCGGAATCTCCACCATTCAACTCCCACAAATGCAATAGTTGAAGCAATAGAAAGTACAGGGAATTCGGTAGCGGGAGAGATCATCAATGCTAAATATGGCCCGGAAAAAAATCCCACATCAACATTTTTTGTTAACCTCCTACCAGGACCTAACAACAAAGCTGTCAAAGATCTGAAATATGTATACCATCAGTCAGTTGTCATAGAAGATCCAAAAAAGAAAAAGACGATTGTGCAATGCCAAAGATGTCAGCAGTATGGGCATTCAAAAAACAACTGCATGAGGCCATACCGTTGTGTTAAATGTGCTCAACAACATAAAACGTCAGACTGCACCAAGAAAGACAGGAATACTCCAGCTAAATGTGCACTGTGTTTCGGTGCGCACCCAGCTAATTATAAAGGCTGTGAGGTATACCGAGAAATTCTCTCAAGGAAAGTAGCACCACCTATACCGAAGCCAAAAATTGCACCAAACCCCATCCCAGAATATAAAGGAGATTCAGAATCACGACCCACAACATATGCTAAGGTACTACAGACCCACAACGAGAAAGAGAAATCTGCCACAGAAACGAATAAACAAACAAAGTGGGAGACAAATAAAGATCACAACAATAAATCTCAAAGTCCAGAGCCGCAGATGACCACAATAGAAAAAATACTTTTGAAACAATCCGAAAAGTTCGAAATCATCCTACAACAAATGGGCACACTTATGCAGCTCATAACCACACTGATAACTAAACTGTCCTAATGGCGTCTCTGCGTATAGCGACGTGGAACGTAAATGGCCTATCACCCAACAAGCACGAAGTAGACTTACTAATAAGACAACAAAAACTCGATATCATCCTTATTTCGGAATCACACTGCACTAATTCATCTAAAGTGAATTTCCGTGGATACCGTACGTACACGACCAATCATCCGGACGGATCAGGGCACGCAGGCACTGCAGTCATAATACGAGATACCATTAAACATCACCTATTACCAGAATTCAAGACAAACCATATCCAGGCTACCGCAGTCGCAGTTGAGGACCACTGTGGGTATTTCAATGTCGTTGCCGTCTACTGTCCGCCCAAACATAAAATAACAGAAAATATGTTCTCAGAATTCTTCGGCACCCTTGGTGGTCGCTTCGTAGCTGGTGGAGACTGGAACGCGAAACATACTTCTTGGGGTTCGAGACTTATTACAACAAGAGGTAGACAACTACTATCTAGCGTAACGGTAAACAACTTACGTACATTATCTACATTTGAACCAACCTACTGGCCCACAGACTTGAATAAAATACCAGACCTCCTGGATTTTTTCATCATCAAGGGATTGTCTCACCACTATTTCAAACCGGAATCATGCCTGGATACCTCATCGGATCACACTCCTGTGTTGCTAACAGCCAGCACCATGGTTATTGAAGTCGAAAGACCACCTCAACTCTCCAATAATAAGACCGACTGGTATTCATTTCGTGAATATGTCAACGATAACATAAACATGAAAATGTCTCTAAAATCCCCGGAAGAAATAGAGGAAGCGACAAAACATATCACTATGTTGATCCAGGAAGCTTGTTGGAAGACTACTCCTACCATAGTACAAAAACCTTATAGCGCTAACATACCACTAGAAATAAGACAAAAAGTACTAGAAAAGAGAAGGACTCGGCGCGTATGGCAACAGAGTAGGCACAGTGACGATAGGCGAAAACTCAACAGAGAGACAGATGAACTGAGAACACTACTTAGAGACTGGCACGACACTACACTCGAAGCAAAGTTGGAATCGCTTGCCCCTAATGGATCAACTAGCCATTCCTTATGGAAGTTTACCAAGACATTAAACGGACCCCAGGAATGTAAACCTCCCTTAAGGAAAAGTGATAATGGCTGGGCTAAAAGTGCAACAGAAAAAGCAAGTTTGTTTGCCAACCATCTGGCCAATGTTTTCTCACCTAACGATACAAACGACCAGGAATCGAACATATATGTGAAAAATACTCTGAATCAACCTTACCAGATGTCGGTACCACCCAAACCAGTAACCGTTAAAGAGGTGTGGTCGACAATTAAAGACTTAAACGATCGGAAGGCTCCTGGTTTCGACCTTATTACAAAAGAAATATTAACAAAATTGCCCAGGAGAGCTGTTGTATTCCTTACCACTCTATATAATGGCATATTTAGAACGCAACATTTTCCTACTATGTGGAAGGTATCCCAAATTATTATGATTCCAAAGCCCGGCAAGCCACCAAATGAAGTCCCATCTTACAGACCCATCAGCCTCTTACCAATTCTGTCAAAAGTATGTGAAAGAATCATTCTGAAGAGAATACTTCCCATTCTTAAGGAAAACAGAACAATACCGGACCACCAATTTGGTTTTAGACAAAATCACTCAACTGTGGAACAAGTGCATCGAGTAACAGAAGAGATCAGAAAAGCACTTGAGAATAAGGAATATTGCTCATCAGCATTCCTGGACGTTCAACAGGCATTTGATAAAGTGTGGCATGAAGGCCTACTATGTAAAATAAAAAACTGCCTCCCTCATAGCTATCATCTTCTCATGCAATCGTACTTAGATGGCAGAATATCTCAGGTGAAAGAATCGGGAGAAACCTCCGAATTCTTCGAAATTAAAGCAGGTGTACCACAGGGCTCTGTATTGGGTCCAGTGTTATACACGATATTTACTGCGGACTTGCCAACCATAGCAGGTGTAACTACAGCAACATTTGCCGATGACACGGCTATATTAGCCAGCAATAAATGCTCGATTGCGGCGTCTAATACTCTCCAAGAAGGGCTAAACGAAATAAGTACCTGGCTGAAAAAATGGAAGATCAGAGCAAGTGTCACTAAGTCTGTACACATAACCTTCGCCCTTAGAAAAGGAGATTGTCCACCTGTTTACTTAGAAGACAACATATTACCCCACAAGGAGAACGTGAAATATCTCGGATTACATCTCGATCGCAGGCTGACATGGAAGAATCACATAAAAGCGAAACGGGAAGAAATCAACTTGAAATACAGAAACATGCTTTGGTTGCTCGGACGAAACAGTAAACTCTCTGTAGATAACAAATTATTAATATATAAAGCCTTGCTTAAGCCAATATGGATGTATGGCATTCAACTGTGGGGTAGCGCGAGTAACTCCAACATTTCTATAATACAAAGACTACAGAATGTTATCTTGCGAACTATATCCAATGTGCCCTGGTTCATAACAAACAACGAGATCCACGAAAACCTACAAATGAGTACAGTAAAGGAAGAAATCCGCGCTACATCTACAAAATACCAAAAACGTCTTGCTCAACATCCTAACGAGCTAGCGGTCGCACTGACAAAGCAATCTTACTGTAACAGGCTTAAAAGGCATAATATCTTGTCACTGCCGGAGCGGATATAGCTCCGTATTACATGGAGAGTAGTGCTTTCAATGGAAGGCACACTCGTCGCAATCACTAAGGACGGACAACGCATTCACTGAAAGTGGCTGACTGATTGTGAATTAACCAACAAAACAAAAAAAAAAAAAAAAAAAAATATTGCAAGTGAGTGGGGGGGGGGTACTCTTTTTTATGGCAGGGGTAGGAAGGTAAGTAACTATCATTTATTAATTTTAAAGTATATATCTTTTTAGCACTTCAGGATAAAAATCTATGATAAATTTGCTTGTCTGGACCCCAACCAAATACAGGTTACTGTAACGCCCTCATGAGGCCAGCATAGATACAGTATCGATAAACCGTTATTTTTTCATATATATCGGCTATTCATGTAATGGAAAATAGAAAAAGTATTCACAAATAAAACACTTTTTACATAATAATAACAGCCTGATTGCCAAGTTAGCAGGTGTTTCGTGAAAGACGGCATTTTATTTCCATATTGCAAGTGAGTGGGGGGAGGGTACTATTTTTTATGGCAGGGGTAGGAAGGTAAGTAACTATCATTTATTCATTTTAAAGCATATCTTTTTTAGCACTTCAGGATAAAAATCTATGATGCTTGTCTGGACCCCAAATACAGGTTACTGTAACTGGTTTGTGCTTAAAAATATTACTACCTACTTAATTCAGACTTAAGTAACAGATAGTAATAGTTGATTGTTTATTTTTCATTAAAAATTAGCATTAAACAGACAGGCGTAACTTAACACATTCTGATATGAAGTCAAAAAAGGAATGTCTGTACAGTGGGTATAATTTTTTACAGCAACATGAGACATTCATTTGCATTGATGAAACATTTAGGAGAGATCATTATGAAAGTATGAATCTGTCACAGTGTTTAGTCATACAAGATTTGGGGTTATGATTATCTATAGCTAACTTGATGGACTTTTCAACTAGTTCAAAAAATATTTTGCCCCACAAAGAAATAGTTTTGAGTTTGATAGCGATAATAGAATATGAGAAGAGACTTAGTTTATCCAAAAGTGCACTTACACAACCATTCCATAGGCACCTTCTCCAATGTATTGCAGGTTGGTATATCTAGGGCCCACTTCGAAAACCTGACCACGGACTATTTCCGCGTTAGGGTTAGCGCCAGCCGTGCCTGCAGCTTCGGCCATCGCTACGCACTCCAGCTAAACACTTGGCAAGTAATGTTTACTGCAACTTCCAAGCACTTTTCTTTATTAGCACAACTCACACAACACTAACTGCTCACTGTATGTTGCGTTTCAGACAGTGGATAATTGCTTACAGAAGTTTCGTAATTTATCCAAAACAAACTACATTTAACCGACCTACATTATACACCAAAATCGTCCACTTGACACTCGCTTATCATTCTGTTGTTCGAGTTGGACACTCCCGACACAGACGCAATACTGTACGAAAATGAGCAAAAACAAAACAGATTTTGACAGCTATCTCTTTCCAATGTGTTCGGATACAACCATCCTAAAGGCCGCTCTACACTCCCGCGCGAATACGCGCGAATGGCGAACAAAACAAAGAGTACTGGGGCCTACTGGGGCCCCCAGGGGGCTTACCATCAGCAAATAAGAAACCATTCAGTTCAAAAGCAGGCCGTAAAAAAGACTGCTTAAGGCCTGCTTTCATACTAACCGTTGAGATCATGGTACGAAAAAGTAAGGCCGTTCAATATAAGTCCTGCTATAAGAGCTCATAGTAAGGCCCCAGGAGGCTTACCATCAGCAAATAAAAAACCGTTCAGTTCAAAAGCAGGCCTTAAAAAGGACTGCTTAAGGCCTGCTTTCATACTAACCGTTTGAGGTCATAGTACGAAAAAGTAACGCAGTTCAATAAAGCCCTTCTTTAAGAGCTCATAGTAAGACCCCGTAAACTATGGCTCCGGCCAAACCTGCGCGTCATCGAAGCGGGACGCGGGATATTGGCGTAGATAGAGTTCGTTCACGAGCGTACCGAATCGTCGATAGTCCCAACTAGGGTTGCCAACTGCCATTACATGATTTAAGGGTTACCAGTCTAAAAAAATACGGGTTTTAGATTTTTTACGGGAGAAAATTACAGCTGTTTTTAATGAAGATAATTTAGACCACAGATGCTTTTACCCCGTATTTAATTTTAAAAATGACGGGTTTCTGTATTATCTGAGCCTGAAAAACGGGGTAACCCGTAAAATACGGGCCATTTGGCAACCCTTGTCCCAACCCAATTGTCATAATCGCGTTATCAGGGACCTTACTATGAGCTCATAATAAAGCAGGGCTTATATTGAACTGCCTTACTTTTTCGTACTATAATCTCAACGGTTAGTAAGAAAGCAGCCTTAAGCAGTGCTGTTTAAGGCCTGCTTTTGAACTGAACGGTTTCTTATTTGCTGATGGTAAGCCCCCTGGGGCCTTACTATGAGCTCTTGTAGCAGGGCTTATATCCACTCAAACGTCCAAGGCGCGCGGTCAAAATAGCCCCAAACGTCCAGCCGCCGGCGCCGTCGATCGCGCACGAACCGTAACGTGCAGTTTTCGCTCTTGACAAAAACAGTTAAAGCTCGAAAACTACACTAGCTATATCTAAACAAAAACATCTACGGATAGAGAAGAGTCTACCGCTTATAAATATATATTTTTATCTGTCTCTATTATTGTATTCTGTAGAAAACAAATGTGATGTTGAAAAAAGCGGTATAATTTTCGAAAGTTTCAATTTAATTTCAAAAAATACATATTATTTGGATTACACTGTTTAGATCATACTATTTCGGCTATTTCGGATAGCAAAACCCTTACGATTAATTTGTTGTGCATATAATTAGGAAATACGATGTAATCCACGATATTTCTGCAAAAGCTCCAGCACCAAAAACCACAGAACCAAACAGAACGGCGAACTGTCAACTTTTTTATTTTTTAAAAAATATTTGTGTTGCCATGGTGTAGAAAAGTGTTATTCACAGAGCTCGATTATCTAAAGCAGAGCCATCTACTTTTTAGTCCATGTAACTACGCACTACCTTCGTTGCGATAAAAGCATAAACTACAACCTACACGGGGACTACAGTCTCCGTGGACGGTTAAGCGTGTTTTTTTTTTGGGGACTGTAGTCCCAATGAACGGTTGAGTTACACTGCCTTACTTTTTCGTAATACGACCTTAAACGGTTAGTATAAAAGCAGGCTTGTTTGAGGTTGAACTGAACGGTTTCTTGTTTGCTGATGGTAAGCCCCTGAATCGGTACGCTTGTTATCGTGGTCAACGCTGAAATTATGAAATAGTTTGAATCGGAATGCACCCATAGGTTGCAGGTTTACCTCGGCTGCATTTATTTTATTGAAAATTCTTTCCGCATCTCTACCATGGATATTATTATTAGTCGAAGATATTATGTACATATATAATTTATATAAAGCAAAAAGGTCCAAATTCCGAACATTGAGGTTAAGACATCGGTGAGCGCGCTCACGAGCGTTCCGAATCGTCGATAGTCCCAACTGTCATAAGCGCGATAACATTTACATAGAGAATAGATAGACGTTTAGAGCTACACTACATCCACGCCATGCGATGCGACACGCCACGTATGCAACGCCGATCCAACGATCCCAGATATTCGTAGGAGACGTGAGAGACGTCGGATGGTGGAGGGGATGTGGCGTGTGCTTATAGTCATAGGTATTATGGTCACTTTTTGGCCTAAAGCTGCATTTTGTGATGGAAGCAAGCCGCTTTGCACAGTGATAGTGGGGGCCAAACTAAGCGATTTCATCCGAGGATAATCGAGATTCACCCCTTAGGAACAGAGATGGCGCCACTTGTTTGAAAAAATCTTTAAAAATTTCTAAAACCTGAACGGATGATTCGATTTTGATGATTAAGGTGTCTATCGACAGACAATTAGTTGTTTTACTACGAAAAAAATAAAAAAGTAGATAAAAATAATTATAAATACCAAAAAAACCTTCATTATTGAAAAAAATATGTTTTTTTCAGTGTTTATTCAATTTTATAAAAAATAATGTATGAATATGGTACTCGTTTATTTATTTATATTATTACCCATTTAGTTGCACGTTTAATAAAAAAAACCGCATATCAATATCTTGTATAGTTCCAATGTTATTGAAGAATACACTACATGGTGCCGGTATATCCATGAATTCGTAAAGCAAAAAAATCTCAAAATTTATATTTTTTTCTTTACATGCTTTATTTATGATCTTTATGAATACAGAAAAATAAAATAAAAAATCTAAAATATACCAATTTCGATAAATTATATGTATAATTCAGCGAGTGATCTCTATTCTTGAGTTTCGAAGGTGCTGCTGGTTACCCTGGAAATGAAATAGCAATGAAAAATATCATAATAATAAAAGAATCATAAAAGAAGCATAATAACATTTTAACTAAATCTTTATTTTACTTCAGTACGTTTTATTTTCGCATTCGCCTTTGCAGGTTTTGCAATGTAAAGTGCAAGGTAGGCCAACGCGTCGGCATCGGCAGCCACAACGCATTATGTCACAGTTCGATTTACATCCACAATGGTCAAGGAGGCTTAATTCTGGCCAGATTGCAGTAACCTTCGACCATCGTGGAGTCCATCTACCTTCGACATCTTTCCATCCCCAAGATCATCAAGGCATTTCCTCATATATGTCCCTCTTGAAACGCTGCACGCAGAGCATGTTGATCAAGAGCGGCTGAAGTAGGCGGAAGACTAACTTGTCACTAGCCTGCTTTTAGTCTAAAACAAATCTTTCCGAACTGCATCAAGAGTAATGTTCTCTGTTTGATCGAGCATCGTACAGCCGCAAAGGCATCTGGAAGCAAGATTAGCATTATTTGAGAACGAGTGAAATAATAATGTAAACTTACACACCATGCACATACAATAAAACAATGGGTTGAGCCAATATTTCTTCAAAAACTTAGTAGTCGACTTGCAAAACGCGTATTCATAGAGATCATAAATAAAGCATATGTAAAGAAAAAAATATAAATTTTGAGATTTTTTTGCTCTACGAATTCATGGATATACCGGCACTATGTAGTGTATTCTTCAATAACATTGGAACTATACAAGATATTGATATGCGGTTTTTTTTATTAAACGTGCAACTAAATGTGTAATAATATAAATAAATAAACGAGTACCATATTCATACATTATTTTTTATAAAATTTAATAAACACTGAAAAAAACATTTTTTTTTTCAATAATGAAGGTTTTTTGGTATTTATAATTATTTTTATCCACTTTTTTATTTTTTTAGTAGTAAAACATCTAATTGTCTGTCGATAGACACCTTAATCATCAAAATCAAATCATCCGTTCAGGTTTTAGAAATTTTTAAAAAATTTTTTAAACAAGTGGCGCCATCTCTGTTCCTAAGGGGTGAATCTCGATTATCCTCGAATGAAATCGCTTAGTTTGGTCCCCACTATCACTGTGCAAAGCGGCTTGCTTCCATCACAAAATGCAGTTTCATTTTCATAATTACTATGACTATTAGGTGTATTTCTAAGCGTCTCAGACGTCGAAGGCGTCAGAATTTTATCTGTGAGCATCATTGTGTGCGAGCGCCGGCCGACGACATAGGTATTTAACGTATTGGTTATGTTTTGGTTCTGACGCCAACTATTTTTAACATTGAAAGTGACATAAACTCAGATGTTTTAGTTATATATAGTAGTAGTTCAAAAATATTAATGAAATAAAAAAATAAGTATTCCTATTTGTTATGTTTAGATAGATAGATAAAAATTTTATTCATATACAACACACAACAACAACAACAACAACAACAACTGGAACACTTGAGAAAATGCAAAAAATGTGATAACTTAACCTAAAAACATTGTCCAAGATAATACCGTACCGGAGTGTGCAGTAGTGGCAGTCTGAAAAGGAACTCAAGCTCAGTGTTGATAGTTCCGAGGAACCAGACACTGATTTTCAGCCGAATTAATAAAAATAATATAAAAAATATTAAAAATTTAAAAAAAAATAATTATAATTGAAAATGATAAATAATTTATTTTCAATTTTTGACCCTTCAACTGTTTAATTCATTAAATTAATTTTCAATTTACCAGAAGGTCGTGAAAGGCATGAGATCTGTAAATTTTACTTCTTGGCAGTTTAAATCGCTTAAGAGCCATTAAGCAAAGCAAATTCTCTTCTACTTCGCTATCAGGGGCCTTACTATGAGCTCTTATAGCAGGGCTTATATTGAACTGCCTTACTTATTCGTAATATGACCTCAACGGTTAGTATGAAAGCAGGCCTTAAGCAGTCCTGTATAAGGCCTGCTTTTAAACTGAACGGTTTCTTATTTGCTGATGGTAAGCCCCCTGATTCGAACATTTTCAATAATAATTCGTTTTGTGTGTTTGTAGTTCCCGCCAGTTCTCGCTTTACCGACAACCATCTTTGAAATGCACAAAACACGTGTATGACTCGCATCGGTTGGGTGTGCACACCAATCTCACACGTCCGAGGGGCTTACCATCAGCAAATAAGAAACCGTTCAGTTCAAAAGCAGGCCTTAAAACGGACTGTTTAAGGCCTGCTTTCATACTAACCGTTGAGGTCAAAGTACGAAAAAGAAAGGCAGTTCAATAAAAGCCCTGCTATAAGAGCTCATAGTAAGGCCCCGAGACGTCTGCGTCGGCCTAGTATAGTTTCCGCTTTATCGTGTTCAACGATGAAATTGATTTGTCTGAATCGGAATGCACCCTTAGTAATCTGTGGTCGACGTCACGTCACGTCACGGCCACGCACGTCAACAATCAGTATTATTTTACTCTTTGGTCTGAAAAAAGGCGGGAAACGTTTGACTTGTCGGACGCGTTTTTTGGTGTAAAATTTTATTTAATTAATCTATAGTGTTATTGGTGATCAGAATTACTTGATTTTATCTTATTTGTATCTAATTTTATATATAGTGTGTAAATTATATTAGTTTAATAGTGTAAATAGCTGAAAATTGGTAAGTCGAGGCTTTCATTATGAATGATCCTCCTGACCCGGGGGACATAGTTCCCCCGGCAGGAAAGTACGTTACAATAGTATCCAATGAGTCGGGAATGGAAACCGATGGTTCTTTTACTACAAGGTCACGTAAACGTAGTCGCATACACGTATGCAAACAATGCAATAAAAAGCGTCGTCAAGGTTTGGACTCTAGAACAGACAGCCATAATAATTGTCAATGTACTGATTTATCTCCTAAACAAGAGTACAATTCCATTAAAGATAAGACCCCAACACCCGTTGTTAAGGAATTAAATACATTGGTTTCCAATCCGGATCCTACAACAACAGTTTCAACTCCTTCGCCTATACCCGCACCCTCACCTATAGGACGTTTACTTTATAATGAAACCGATATTTCTCCATATGTTGTTCATGTCCAGAAAATACAAGCTGCCCCTAATGATGGCACTTCACTGCATCCTGTGACATTTGGTCATTTTCTGAAAACTAATTGCGTACAAGATATTGTTAATGGGAGTGTTAAGCGTATTGGCCGTAACAAACTTTCTATAGCCTTTTCATCTCACAAGTCTGCTAATTCTTTTCTGAGTAATCAAAACTTAGAAGCTCACAAAATGAAAGCCTTTATCCCAACATTTAACGTAACAAGGATGGGACTCGTCCGTGGCGTCCCGGTAGAATGGTCTCCCGAGGAAATACTGGAAAACATCTCTGTACCAATAGGTTGTGGTAAAATAATTAAAGTGAGACGCATTAATTTTAAAATAATTCAAGATGGATCTGCAATATGGAAGCCTTCACAATCCATAGTGGTGACTTTTGATGGCCAGGTGCTACCAAAACGAATTTTCATGTGTTTTAATGCTTTACCCGTTGATCTATACATTTTCCCAACAATACAATGTTTCAACTGTTGTCGTTTTGGACACACTAAAACCCAGTGTAGATCTAAACCCAGATGTTTCAAATGTGGAGACAACCACTCTGGTGACTCCTGTAATAGAGAAGAAAATTATGATGCCTTTTGTTGCTCTTGTGAAGGTTCCCACTTTGCAACAAGCAAATCTTGTCCAGAGTATAATAGACAGCAGGAAATTAAAAATTACATGGCCCACAACTGTACATCTTATGCAGAAGCTTCAAAATGTTTCCCTAGTGTCTCAAAATTATATTCCAAAGTTACTGCTAAAAACCTCTCTTCTACTGTGTCTAAATCTAATCAATCTGTCCAAAATAATATAATTAACAATAGACCGGAATCGGTTTCATATAAGAAGACTGTCTTTCTCAAACCCCGTTCTCCTCCTAAAGTAAGTGAAGGTTATGACACTGAAGCTCATAATAACATTCTTAGGGAATATGATATACCTTCACCTAATAATGGGTGTGGTTATAGTCAAACAGAAAAAGAGCTTGATTCTAAAAATATATCCCTACCTGAACTAATAAAATTAATTCTCAATTTGCTTACCTGTTTTATCAGTAATAATAACAGTAACAACAATTCACCGTCCAACGTTGCCTCTATCATTAGTAACTTTATCCAAATCCTCCAAAATGGACAGTCGGGCTAAAATATTGCAATGGAACTGTCAAAGCATACTTGGTAAAAAAAGTGAAATAATTTATCTTTTAAATAAGTTTGACCCTTTCATGTTTTTCTTATCAGAAACATGGCTTAAACCACATCAAAGATTTAAGGCCACTGGATACACTACTCTTCGTCAGGACAGAGATGATGGCTATGGCGGAGTGGCTATACTTATAAAAGACTCAATATCTTATTCCATAATACCTATACCATCTCATCATAAAGAAATTTCTATATTTGCCATACAAACTTATAATATATGTTTTGTTTCTATATAGATTTCTCATCCATCTATACCTATACTCAATGAAGTTAAACAAATTATTTCTAACTTACCTAAGCCCTTTCTGGTACTAGGTGACTTTAACTGTCATCATCAGTGTTGGGGCAGCTCTAAGACAAATAATTATGGAGAAGAAATGATAGATATTATTGATTCTCTTAATATATGTATTTTAAATACGGGAAAGGTTACTCGCTTAACAAAATTAAATGAGATTGATAGTGCAGTTGATCTTTCTTTATGTTCTCCATCTCTTGCAAGCTCTTTACTATGGGATACACTTTCATCTGTTTATGGCAGTGATCACTACCCCATCGTCATAACCTTCCCATTTGATAAACCTGTAAATATAAAACGTACTTCTCATCTAAAACACAAGCTTCCTGAAAAGGATAGTAAAGATTGGGAAAAATATAAATCTAGTTTACAGTCCAAACTATCTCTACTTCCAGTTGTGACTAGTGGCTCTGAGATAGAGAGTGCAAAGGCATTAGGTGATGTTCTTATTGAAGCTGCTAATGAAATCTTTCCTCAAAAAAGAGGCTTCAATAAAATTCCTTCGCCTCCATGGTGGGATAGCGAGTGCACCAGTGCAATAAAAAACAGAAAAGAAGCTGAAGAAAGGTATAGAGAGGACATGTCAGATGGTAATTATGATTTAGTGATTAAAGCCATAGCAGATACTAAGAAACTTTTCAAAAAAAAGAAATTTGAAGGCTGGCGTTCATTCTGTTCATCAATTTCCCCAAACACTCCACCGAGCCTAGTTTGGCAATACATTAACAGATTTAAATCTGCCACTTATAATAAGCCTTCCGCAATAATTCCAACAGAATTAGCCGATTCTTTTATGGATAAATTAGCTCCCCCTTGGGTAGCTGATAACAACAATCTCACTTGTCCTCTCTTATCACCTCATAACCTAACAGGTCTCAGCACCCCGTTTACTTTGCACGAACTAAAAGGAATCCTCCACAATTCTAAAAACTCAGCTCCAGGGAATGATGGCATACCGTATGCATTTCTTGAAAACGTTTGCGATGATACATTAAACTATTACTTGGATCTAATAAATACAGTGTTGTTAACAGGAAACATTCCTCCATCTTGGAAACAACAAACAGTGTTGCCCTTCTTAAAACCAAATAAACAACCAACCGATGTTGCAGGATATCGGCCCATTGCATTATCATCTGTACTAATTAAGTTAGCCGAGCACCTGATAAAGAATCGATTAGAATGGTTCTTAGAAAGTAAAGGGCTTTTAGCAAATACTCAATTTGGTTTTAGAAAGGGAAAAAGCACTATTGATAATTTAGCCATTCTGACCTCAGATATCCGCATTGCTTTTTCCAATAATAACTCGCTCTTAGCCGTATTTGTAGATTTATGCTCTGCCTATGATAACGTCCTCCTGAATGTCCTAAAAATTAAACTAGAATCTTTACAAATTCCTCCAATTTTCATACATTTTATTCTTAATATGTTGTCGGAACGAACAATAACTTTAAATATAAATGGCCGTAGTTTTTCTAGAACTGTTTCCAAAGGTCTCCCTCAGGGATCTGTTCTCAGTCCTATTTTGTATAATATTTACACCTACGATCTACAGTCCCATATTTGTGTAAATGAGAACATTAAGATTCTACAGTATGCTGATGACCTATTATTATATAGCGCAAATTCTTCCATAAATATTTTGCAGTCCACTTTGTCAGGTGTATTAGCGAAACTAAAACAGTGGATGGATATGAATGGCCTTCAATTGTCAGCCTCTAAGAGTGCGGTTGTCCTTTTTTCCCGTATGAATAAACCACCAGATATCACTTTGAGTTACGATAATGCAACCATACCGGTTAAGGCTCATGTTAAATTCTTGGGTGTAGTTTTGGACGCTAAATTAACGGGTGCTCAACATTGCGACTATGTCATTGGAAAATGTGAACGATTGATAAATATGATAAGATGTTTAGCGGGCGTATGGTGGGGAGCTCATCCTTATTCATTAAAACTTATTTATAATGCTCTCATTCGAAGCGTGTTAGACTATGGTACATTCTTACTGCAGCCAGGAAACATTACAGCTTTCAAGAAATTAGATTTAATTCAATTCAAAGCCTTACGAATAATAATCGGTGCCATGAAGTCTAGCCCTACCAATGCATTGCAGGTCGAATGCTGCGACCCACCACTGCATTTGAGACGGCAATTTCTATGTGACAAGTTCTTTTTCCGTACCGTACAGTTTTCCAATCATCCTTTACTTGACAAACTCGAGTGTTTATATGAGTTGTACCAAGAGTCAAGTTATTGGACTAATAAATCTCCTCCATGTCTTTTAGTTAGCTATCAAAAATATTTATCTTTAAACTCTCCTACTCATCGATCTAATTTCCTTCCTTTATTTAGTGTCAGTTATGATTCATTAATTTATCCTTTAGTCATCCATCTTAATTTCGTCAAAAACGGTAACGCTAAAACTGAATTCAACCAACTTGTTGAATCTAAGTTGAAGGATTTCCATTTAATATTCACTGATGCTTCTAAGCACTCCACCTCCGAGTGTGTTGGCATAGGAGTGTACCATTCTCAATTTAATATTGTACAGAAAGTTAAGCTACCACCCGAGTCATCGGTCTATTCTGGCGAATGTTTAGGAATTTTAAAAGCTGTTGAATACATAAAAATTATGAAACTTAACAAGGCTGTTATATTTTCAGATTCGAAAAGCTGTTTACAGGCTTTACAGAAAAATCCATTTACCTTAAAACTATATTCTCCTTTAATTTTCAATATCAGACAAATCACAAAAGAATGTCTGGATAAAGGCTTACACATAGAATTCGTGTGGATTCCGGGACATTCAAACATAGATGGCAATGTAATCGCGGATAAACTTGCTCACGATGCGGTGTCTTGTGGAGATGTTTATCCTTATCAAAATTATTGTCAAGATCTGTTAGCACTTCCTAAAACATATTTACAGGATAATTGGAATAACGCATGGAAATACAGCCAGCAAACAAGGGGCAGATTTTATTCTCAAATACAAAAAAATATTCCCACAAAACCTTGGTTTTCAATAATGAAGTTTGGCAAAATGGAAACTTCTATCATCACTCGCTTAAGATTAGGCCATGCCTGTACACCATCGCATCTTGCCAAGCTCCATATCGTTAACGACCCCGGGTGTGAGTGCGGGTTGGACGAGGGAAATCCAAACCATATTATATTAGCTTGTCCTAAATACGACAGAGATGATTTCTGGAAAGACCTACTTACGCTACGTGTTCCATTCCCGACCAGTATTGTGACTCTATTATCTTCTAATGATCGCAATGTATATAAATGTATAATATCCTTCCTTATCCTTAACAATATTAAACTCTAAAACTATGTATATAATCCTAGATATGTAAATACCTACCAAAAAGTTTTCCTGATCACATCTAAATTATTCCGATATCCTAATTGTATTTCCTAATTCCGTTTCCCTAATTTTTACTCGACATTGGCAAATGTACAAATCGTACGAGCCAAAAAAAAAAAAAAAAAAAAAAAAATCTGTGGTCAGATCATTGCTGTCACTGTCATAATCATTTAGCCGTCATCCATCAGCTGAGTTGAGCTTGCTTGCAGATTTCAGGTTTATTTTAACTTTAACAATAATTATCTTTCAATAGGCTTATGGAATTAATACATTACTTTATTGTATATTCCTATGAATAGCGACACTTTTATTGTTTTGACGGTAACGCCCATGGAATTATCTCGTTAACTCTTGGTGTTTGTGACCTCGACGCTTGAAGTTGAAGGACTCTATCGTGCAATTTGTTTAGGTATGTCGGTTTGGTCAGCCAGCACAGTTGGAAATAATTACCATAGTGCACACTCAGCCGGTCGTTACAGTCAGTGTAAAAATTGGTGTCCAAAACTGAGCAAGGTAATTTGTCACTTGCTTGCATGCATAGCCTTAACTGTGAATTTGAAAGTATCTATATAGTACCTACACCTAAATTAAAAGGTTATTTTCGTTAATTCGGTTATTATAGTTTCTTTATAGGAGTAATTGTGTTCTGTGCTTCACTATAATAACACGACTGTGATTTGACAAATTGCTTGATTTTAATCACAATTTTCTTTATAATATTCCTTGTACACTATTGTCATTCTATGCAAACAATATTTTTCTGCAATAATATACCTACTAATGAGTGTTTTGTTTATCCAAGACGATTACCTTGAAAGCATTTGGACACATTTACAAATCATATTAGTCTTATCTAAATTGTTAATATATTTTTACTTTTTGTAGTGATTTAGGTCCTGAATGTTGTGTTAGGCTTCACAGCAGGTTACCCAACTTTGTAAACAGTAAGTCTATGTCTAGTTTTTATATTGGGAAAGAGGAGCTTAGTCCATGCTTTAATCATGTTTTATGAACAGGACAATTGGTATTTTGTTCATTAGCACTGATGTGGTAGGTACCTACCTGCAATTACTTATTTATCTTTGAGTTTGCTAGGTACAATACAGGGTTATATGATTTAATGTTTTGTTTATTTGTTCTGTTCTGATATTATCTCTCTTATCTGATCTGAAAGTAAGTTTGTCTATTTGTTTGTTACACCTTCACATCTTAGCTAATCAACCGATCATCATGAAATTTTGCATACAGGTAGTCAGGGGTACAGAGAAGGATATTATAGGGTAACTTTCACCCTGAAAAATTACTGTTCCCAAGGGATAGAGAAATAAGTGACCACGCAGACAAATTCGCGGCCGGTCCCTAGTTACACTATAAGAGCCATATTATAAACCTCTTATTCAAAGGTTCATAATGTGAGAATTAATTGTATGTTCGTTAGGTGATACTAAAGAAAGCCATTGGTGTCTAAGTCTATGAAATAGTACTAATCATAATCTATAGCACAGCTTTATACAACTTTCTGTATATTTTGTGACTAATTTCTTTTGTTATAATTAAAAATGTAATTAACACACAAAATATTAACATGCATTATTTATTGTGGTTGAGTTGAGTTTATACTGTAATTGCAATTCTCACTCAATAAACATTACTAATATTGTGTGGAAAATACAATCACTATATTTATTAAAGAAGAAAAGAAATGGAAATATAGTGTCTATGTAAATTATGTTGTTTTCTGATGTGACCAGCAATGAAACACCATAAAAATGGTTATCTTTCTACAACATTCGGAAAGCCATATAAAAGTTATTAAATAATGTAATGTGGCATGGTGTGGTGATGCTTATCTTCATGGCTTGTGCACCAGCCAAGTCTACAGTAAAATATCATAAATTACCAAGACACACTATTTTAATGAATTTCTGAACTGAAAATGAAATCCAAAGCAGCAGTAGAGAATTGAGAAATAAGATGAGCAGCCAAAGTTTACATTTGAGTAGCACCTACATCAGTAGTGCTCAAACAATGTTACTCAGTTCAGAAACCGGAAAAGAATAGGATTACCAGATGGTATATCTAAAAATTCTGATTAAAAGCTTGATTTCTACTAAAAAGTCCTGACATTTTGCTAAAGCCCCCACACGGCTTACAATAACACATTGTAGGTATATTTTTTTCTTGTGTGAAGATACAGCGGAGCACTACTGTCTATTGTTTATTTAATCGCATTGTAAAGCTTAATTTCTAAGGTTTGCTTTCTATAATGTGAATAATCCAAAAAGCCCGAGATTTTCCAAGTCCGGCCGGAATCCTGTTAGGCACCCAACGTCTGGTAACCCTACCCAAGACTCAATTATAATAATTATGATGGAGGATAAAGTGGGTTTTGTCTTGTGACAGCAGCATAAGTGCCTGATGTCGGGGGAGACTCCAATCCAGTCGGCGGACGCGCTGCACACGCCCTCCTACCTGTCATGGAGGAAGCTGCAGCTCAGCCGCGCCAAGCTGAAGGCTTCCAGCAAGACGTCAGCGCTGCTCTCTGGCTTTGCCATGGTGAGTCATTAGCGAGATAATCGCGACGATGTTATCGTCGTGCCAGTTAATTCTATTATAAGTTTGTAAGCATGTTTTCACACGACGATAGTATCGTTGGCTTGTCGTGACGTGAGACTAGGGTTGCCAACCGTACTATAATATATAGTATTGTACTATATTTCGGGTCTGCGTACTATATACTGTTGAAGAAATATATAGTACGCAAAAATACTATATATCTTCAATATCGAACGCTAAGAAACAAATCTTATTTTTTTTTAGATTTGTGATCGTGCATTGCTTGACTGATTCGATAGCGTGTAGTGTAGTGTAGGTATAACGTATCTGAATTCTGAACGTATCTGTCTTATTGTATTTCGAACTTGTTAATATCAAATTTAAAAGCTTCAAACGATAGTTTGGCCATTGGTTGGTCTGCTGATGCTCTATTTTTTTTGAGATTTTATTGAGTGATCATCTGCAAAATATAAAATTGTCTTTCTTTAAGAAAGGTCTAGGTCTTAGGAAAATTATTTATGGAAAGTGGTAGCGATAACGAAAGTGCGTCAAGTTCAATTCAAGTGCGCCGCTAACGCAGATTAAAAAGCTAAAGATACAAAAAAGAGTCCAAAAATATCCAAAAGTTGTTGAAAAATGAAAAAGTGAAATAATAAAGTTTTTTATAAAAATAAATAAATAAAAATATATGTTTGCCTATTAAATACTATATATTTTTTAATTGTACTATATTTTTTATACCTGAATTTGAAAAATACTATATTTCGCCAAAGACATGTTGGCAACCCTACGTGAGACTCATGTTCATGTCCCTCGCTCTATTATGTATAAATACTTATGAAAAAAGGAGGAGGTTCTATGTTCGTCTGTATATTTGTTTTTTTTTGTGTATGTCCACCGATTACTCAAAGACGTCTGGACCGATTAAAATGATTCAAACGTTATTACATTAGGTAAACTCCCAAGTTGGTCCCATTTTTTAAAATTTGGAAATCGGTTCAGTAATTTTCAAGTAATCTTAAAAAAAGCACGAAAATAGTATGATTTTGTGTGAATTGCCTCGATGATAATGGTCGTATTACTTCTTTGTTTATGAACTGAATAAGATAATTATTTTTTTGTTGGAAGAGGGATATCTTAAGTGTAGTTCTTTAACCGACTTAAAAAAGGAGGTTCTCAGTTTGACCCGTATTTAAGTATGTTTCTCCGCGATTATCTTACGTTTGGCTGAGCCGATTTTTCAACATATATAATATACCTTACCTACAAGGTAAGACTAAAAAAAATAAAAAATTGTTAAAAAAAAAAAACAAAAAACCGACTTCAAAAAAGCAAGAAATAATATTCGTAATAATAAAAATACGTCTATTGAAGTCGGGTGGGGCTTTAAGAATAAAAAAAAGGAATTTGTACTCCAGCCCCACCCGACTTCAATAGACGACAGACGTGTTTTTATTATTACGAATATTATTTCTTACTTTTTAGAGGTAGGTTTTTTGAGGTAGGTTTTTTGAAGTCGGTTTTTTCACAGCAAGATTTTTAAATTAAGTACAAAACGTCGAATTTTAAATAATAAGACGGTTTAGGATCTGTGACTAGAAGATAATTTTGACTACTTATAAGTATGTATTTCACTAACTTTACATGTTGTCCAAAGGTGGCCATGGTGGAAGTCCAGTTGAACACGCCCAGCTCGACGGCAGTACCGACGGAAATGCTGGTGGCCTTTACGGTATGCACAACCCTGCTGGTGGCTGTTCACATGCTGGCGCTCATGATAAGCACCTGCATCCTGCCCAACATCGAGGCTATAGGCAACCTCCACAACATTTCTCTCGTGCACGAATCTCCCCACGAGAGGCTCCACTGGTATATTGAAATAGCGTGGGCATTTTCTACGCTGCTCGGTCTTATCCTCTTCTTAATAGAGATAGCTATACTTTGTTGGGTAAAGTTCTACGACTTGAGTGCGACAGCTGCATGGTCTGCGTGCGTAGTCCTAATTCCAGTCATGATCGTCTTCCTAGCTTTCGCCATACACTTTTATCTGTCTCTAGCGACGCATAAGTACGAAGTGACAGTAACGGGTATCAAGGAATTGGAAATGCTCAAAAAACAATTAGAGATGGGTGACCACGATTCAAGGATGAACAATCTCACTTTGTTGGATCAAAGTAGTAGTATCGTTTGATCGACGCGCCCTTAATTTCCTCGTTCGTAATTTTTTTAAATTCAAGTTAGTAATTAGTGAATATTTCCTCGTTGACTCTGTTTACATTATACTATACCATTTTGTCTATAAGTTGTTGTGTACTTAGATCATGTACGATTGTACTTATGTAGATGCCAAACAAAACCCAATTTGAACGATGTGGTTTAATACGTAACACGATTGACCACAGTGATTTCTATTAACTAACAAAAATCTCATTTTAAAGAGTCTGTCTTACAAATAAACATTAGATTAGAATAGTTATTCAGTTTTTGATACTGCTTATGTATTCTCGGATTATTGTTTATTTGTAATGTAAGTAAAAGGTTTTAGAGTTGTGCAGTCAAAATAAAAAAAAAATAAAGCCTTTGTGAAAGTTCCTTCTTAATCAAAATTTTCTGAAAAACCTGTACTTACCTAAAACAAGTTTTAAGTATTTTGTAGCTCACTAAAAACGGTGTATTATTTATTATCTTTGTTGGCATTTAAGGTCTATCTTTAGATCAGGGATTCCCAAACTATTTAGGGCAAGAGACCCCTTTTCTGAAGTTAACTGGTATCTCAGACCCCCATAGCCAAATTACTTTATAAATCCAATCAAATATCAAGTGTAATTAATAATAATGATAATTATTACTCGTTTATTATTATATTACCAAGGGGTCGATATCGACCACTTTGGGAATCCCTGCTTTAGATTATTGTAATAATAAAACAAGTTTTGTAAATTACCCTCTGTTGTCCAAAGTAAAAAACAAATAACATGACAACGAATCTCTTGCGGCAGTGATCGTTTATTATATTATTATATATTGCTAAATCAATACGATCAAAGCAATCCTATACAATAGATACATAGGTTATCTTATCCGAATAAAAATCTTATAAACTGGATATTTTTTTTAAGATTAGGAGATAATTTTAGTAGTGTATTGTCCTTACTTTATTAATGTGACCTCATTGTTTAAAAAGTGACAATATTTACCATGTCATTTACAAAAGTGACAATATTTCCCATGTCATTTAATTTTCTTTCAAATCAATGCCGGTATTAGAATCTTAGAGGACTGAAAAATAACAAATCTCTACTACTTATCAAATAGAGCGCATTAAAATTCCCAATAATTTCCAAAACCATATAAACAAACTTGTACAAACGTTGGCGTACAGATAAACTAGTTATCACAAGGTTTGCCGCAGCTATACAGCGGCAAAGATAATAGTTTATTCTTTAATTACCGATTCACCATGGTGATTAAACGAAGGACAAGTTGCTACTTGCGAAATAAGTAACAAAGTACTTGTATAATATTAGCATTTCGCATTATAACGGGTGTAACAAGACCCTCAACGAAGCCGAAGTCCACGTATTCCGCCCATCATCAGGATCATTTTTGTCTTCTAGACTATACCTGGGAAACTAAAAGCTACGAAGTTATTGATGGTCAAAGTCAAAATTATTTTTTCGAAATTTTTGATGAAATCTTATTTCCTAATTTTTGTCCAAAGAAACATTATCAAAATTTTTAAGTATTTCGTAACAAACAATGGGTACAAAACGTCATCACATCACTCAATGTATCTCATGTCATGAGCACGCACATAAACGTTGCCTTTCAACTCGGCTGCACGCAGCTGTGTAGCATACACTCGCAGGCGCGGTCTGTTGTACTCGTTACATTGCTTGCGTGGTAATGTACCTCGGCTTCGTTGAGGGTCTTGTTACACCCAGTATAATATAAGGCTCTGAAAATTGCTGATTGTTCTTGGTTAATGATTCTTGACTAGGCACTTAAGAGCATTGATTCGTCACGGCATTTCATACAAACTTTCAAGACCTTATTTTGGAATGAATGAACCGATTTTAATGAAACTTCGTTCACATAAAGCAGAATAAATTGGTCTAAAAAGTTAATCGAAAACATTTTCGATAAATAGTTTTACCTACAGCAAAATTAGACCGATTTTAAATTTTCCATAGAAACAGTATCTCTCTTCTTTTTTAAAATAAGACAATTTTCAAAAATGTTTTCAGTTTATCTGTTTAGACCTATTTATCCTGCTTAAAGTATATGAAGTTTCGGTTATGAAAACGATCTAGTTAAATCGGTTGGTCTAATTCAATGGTCAATTCCATTCATTTCGAAAAATAAGGACAAAGTTGTTTTATCACAAAATGTAGGCATTTTACAATTGACTGGAATCTATGTGAAGTCGAACATCGTCGTAGTGATTTCATAATAGTGCCTTTAACGATAAAGTTACTATTTATTACTTAATGGTAACGGCGCAATTGTAACGTCGCACAAATTGCTCAACTGCTTAAGTGGATTGTCAACCACGTGGTCTCCATACAAACGGCGATAACGTTTCCCACCATCTAAACCTTAACCTACAGTAATTAATTTTTGGTATTTTTTTGAAATGTCTAAATACTAGGGCTGTACGTTTTGATTTTTTAAATATCTATAATAGATTTCGAAATATTTGCATTTTAGTGATTTCATACAAAACACAGAAGTGCCAATATTTTCAAATCTACAATGAATATTTTAAAAATCAAAACGCACAGCCCTAGTTTTTAGGCATTTCAAAAACATACCAAAAATTCATTGCTGTAGGTTAAGGTTTAGAGGGTGGGAAACGTTATCGTCGTTTGTACTGAGACCACGTGGTTGACAATCCTCTTAAATATGAATAAAATTATAACGGTTCATATTTTCGGTTTATCGAGGGTACTAAATGCGATCGCATGAAAGAATTAGAGCAATATTCGTTATTGACTGCATGTTTGCTACTTAATCCAATAAATGATGTACTCTGTGATATAATAATGACATGTAATAAGTAATTATTGTAATCAATTTATAAATTAGCGGTAAGGTTTACTAGTTCATTAAATTAAGATGTGTATTACTTACTGTGCGTATGGGCGTAACCCGATTTGAATACTTAGAAAAAATTATGTAATTAAAATTACTTCAGCGTTCAAAAAGAAATCTATGAAAACTTGTTTATAAAATAGTTTAAATAGTTGTCAATTTTATTTAATAGTACCTATATGGAAAGTTACCTTTCGTCATGGGTACGTCCATACGTTCTTCCGTGGTTATATATAAATAAATCTAAGTTAAATATTGTATACAGATCTGTTTATTAAACCTAATCTATTTGATCAATACAGTTTTTCAGTTTTTTGTCTGTACACCCTATCTTCTGCGATAACCAAAATTCACTTTCTTCTAAAATCTTCTTACAATCCCGAAGTTGTTCCTAAAAGAATAAGTAATAAATATAGGCAGGTAACAAAAAAGTTCGAGTCGAGTACCATCTGAGTCTTTAACATTATTAATCATATAATTATTCTGGTTATCTGTAACCACGATAATCCAACATATTACTTAGTACCTAATGTACTCACTCGCATGGAAATACAGCCTTAAGATAAGTTAACTACCTACTTACAGTACAACTGCAATTACTCAATAATATTGTATTCATGCACAGCGTTATCGTAATAACTACTACAAATACAAGAGGATAACTAATGTAATTGTATGCATGATTTCCTTAATAAGATAATAGAAGCTGTTGCGAAAAATCAAACGGACAATCGCTCGTGTTGTGTAGGTATTCAATCATATAAACGTTTTAGATTGCACATCTTGGAGTTAGGTATACTTAGTAACAATAGTGACATTTGTAACATCTCTTAAGACGGCATTGCCACCAGAAATGTGCAAGGAAGCTGAGCTATATACGAAGCATTTAGCGTGTGTTTCAGTCGTAAACTGTTCGCATAGTACATTACAAGCAGACTACAGTATAGCAATGTTGACCTACCTACTCAAGCATTCACTATAAAAATCAGTTAAGTAAAGCACCATGCAATGCAGCATTGGTCAATAATGCTAGTCTTACCGGAGGTATCGGGTACTCTGTGGGCAGGACGCAGCACTGCCGTATGATGATGTCGGACATCTTGGACCGGACGCACAGGTCGCGCACCCAGCAGCCCTCCTGCAGCTGCCCGGTGTGCATGTGGTAGAAACGCCCGAGGCCATGCTTCAGGTTCTTCTCCCAGTTGCCTTCGTATCGGTTGCCGTTCTCTGTATAATTTAGGCCCTCCGCTGCGTCAAGCGGGATCCCGCCGGGCGCGAGAATAGATTGCTGGTTTTTGACGGACAGACGCTTGCGCAGTGCATATGAGTAAGCTCTAATCTATGTCGCCCCGCGCGCGTGTCCCGCTTGACGCAGCGGAGGGCCTTAGTCATTATTAAAGATGGCACGTGTGGGAATATTCCCGGCAATATTGGGAATATTTCCGACCCTAAGCGTGCCCGCAGACTACAGACTTTCTATCGGCCGACAGTTGGCCAGATAGTTGGTTTTGTATGAAGAATCGGCCGATACCAAATCGTTGTAGTGTGCGCACTTGCATACTGCATACTGATTCCAACTATCAGCCGACAGTTTGGTCTGTAGTCTGCGGGCACGCTAAGGCAACGGCACATCTTTAGTCATTATTACTATTAACCACAAAGTAGATAGGTAGATAAATAAAGTATTTTTATGTATTTGCATCATTACATGCTCTTGAAATAACAATAAAGAAAAGAAAATAACAATGTAAATTCAAAACAACACTGCAAGAAAACACTGCCTAAGTAGGTACACTGGTACAATCAGCAAAGTTATGACCTTAACAGTTTGAAAATAAATCGCTTGCAAGGATGTCACTGAAAGTTTGACTTTATCTGCCTCCATAGTTTTTATACAAAAGATGCTATTGTGACTTTTGGGTAAATGCAAGACAATACAGACTAGAAATGAACCTTAAGGTGTACCTATTATTTTATGCGTTACTAATCAAAATGCATGTCAGACAATACGATAATTATCCACTACACGTATATACGAGTTGTAAGGAAAGGAGAACCGCGACAGAAACGTGACTCTATAATAAATGTTCCACATCCTAGCTAGAACAATAACTAGCTTTACACATCAGCAGTCGCATATTCTCGAAGCACTAACCTTGTATAAACATCCCAAGACCCTCTTTCAGGCTCATATTCCAATAGCCGACATAGTAGGTCCCGTCTGCGTACCACATCTTCCCGTATCCATGCCTCTCCCCTCTCTTCCAGTACCCGAAGTAGACGTCCCCGTTGGCGTAGTACCACCACCCGATGCCCTCCGGCTTACCTCGAACCCAGTCCCCTCTGTATTCGAGACTGAATTTACCGTTTTCTAGACGGTTGCTTAGTGTGCCAAAGCCGTGCCTAAGAGATAATGGATGTTTTAAGTGAGTTGTATTCGTTTAAGTCTATATGTAGGTATCAATTATTTTATCTAACTGTTACTACGTTAGGTATAAAGAATTTAAAGCCTGAATTATTTTATCTAACTGTAACTATCTATGTTATAAATAATTTCAAGCCTTTCTAAAGCCTGTCTAGCACATTCCACCATTTCACTAATAACATTTTAGCTACTAAAGTTCGCTAAATAAACACGGGAAGTAAATACCTAAAACCTCTATACCAGTCCCCTTCATATAATTTTCCAGTGATAGTCAGGAAGGCGCCTTTACCTGAGAAACAAAAAAATCTTTTCATACGGACTACTGTAGATTCCGGCTAAAACAAGGAATAACGTTTTAAATATTTGGGAATAACTACCTTGTTTTAAATCAGTCTTCCAGTCACCGACGTATCTATCAAACCTAGAGGTAAAAATAGCATGGTGCAGTCCGTTCTTTACAGCTTTTTTCTCTGCAGCTATCAAAAGAGGTGTAAAATTACGTGGTTTTCTATAAAAAGGCATATAAATATTTTTATTAACGAATTTTGGTTGACATCGACATAATTTTGACTTGTGTTTGATTGACGAGATAGTAATTTTTTTACGATGGATAAGTCCTGTCTTTGGATTATTCTAATCTCTACTACCGTGTCGGTTCGTAGCTCCACATTCCACGTATTTAAAATAAGTTTTTTGTTCTATAAATAATTTGTATCAGTTCAGAGCATAAAGTTCAGCTTGCTATACGTTTTTAAAATCACTAATAAAATACTTAAAAAAAAGTTTGGTTAATTTAAAAAGCGGTATATTCATAGATAAATTATAACAAACTAATTCTTATCTAAATGCTTCACGCGTTGCCATGTGCCTTCTTCAAGCCTCTGCTCAGCTCAATCAGCTGCCTGTAGTACTCTCTGAAGCCCTGCAGCGCCAGCTCTTGTTGGCTCTTCATGGCAGAATGGTTGACAATGTATTTCTCTATACACTCTACACATTTATTGTCCAGTTGAATATCTTCCTCTGTGAGGCGGTCTGGCTTCGACAATTGCACTGGTTTGGGAAGAATCTGAAAGATTGAAAAAAAAACTAAGCCAAATTCTTATTTCATTACTGAAGGACGAAATAGAATCGGGAAAATTGTACTTAGTATAATGAGCTTGTGTGGCGAAGAACCTGCTAAAAGTGTGGCGCGCTATATCTATTATGTAACATAATACAAACGAGATCCTTAAATATAACTGCTTTGTTTACTGCTCAGAATTTAAGTTACATTTTCCATTTACACTATTTTACAGTCTGTCTATAAAGTCATGACATTAAAAAGTAGCAACACTGTAGTGTCGTCTCGTTTAATCATAAAGTTGGTTTGAAAGGGACGACACTAGTGTTAAGTGCTACTTTTTAAGGGTGCATCGCGCGTCCACTAGCGCCGCCAATCAAGAAAAAATCAATACAACGAAATAACTAGGTATGTTAAATAAAATTCTGAAAAATATAAAAACTAGAATTAGCTATCAATTAAATTTTGTATACGTTAAATTCTTAGTTTAATTAAATGTGTTTGTGTAGCTAAAACCTGGATTAACGCCCAATGTGGACACTTTAGGTGTTAATCACGCGATATAGATCGGTCATGCTAGGCAGGCTGGTATTTGTAACGATATCTGTAACATCCATTTTGTAATAATGATATAAATTTGTTATAGCTATGGAAACCTATAATTGGCTTATTTAAGACTTATATGTAATTACTCAATCTGTACCTAATATAGCTGTTGGTTTTCTGAATAAATCATAAATAAATAAAATAAATAATCAAGGTTTTAGCTACACAAACATATTTAAAACAGGAAAAAAACGCATACAGAAATAATTTATAACTAATGCTAGTTTTTTTATTTTTCAGAATTTCATTAAACATAGCTATTTCGTTGTGATGACGATGAAATGATTTTTTCTAGATTGGCGGCGCTAGTGGATGCGCGATGCACCCTTAAGAGGATTGTCAAGCAAACGGTCTCCATACAAACGGCAATAACGTTTACCACCCTCTAAACCTTAACCTACAGTAATTAATTTTTGGTATTTTTTTGAAATGCCTAAATACTAGGGCTGTACGTTTTAATTTTTTAAATATCTATAATAGATTTCGAAATATTTGCATTTTAGTGATTTCATACAAAACACAGAAGTGCCAATATTTTCAAATCAACAATGAATATTTTAAAAATCAAAACGTACAGCCCTAGTTTTTAGGCATTTCAAAAACATACCAAAAATTCATTGCTGTAGGTTAAGGTTTAGAGAGTGGGAAACGTTATCGCCGTTTGTATGGAGACCGCTTGCTTGACAATCCTCTTAATCTGTAAGTGTCTAAAGGCTGAGGCAGGTCACATGAGAGTTTGGATGGAAAGGATAATATGACAAAACATTGACTTACTTCATGAGCAAGTGCTGAAACACTGCTTGCATCAACAATATCTTCATGTATGGCGTGGCGCAGAGCAGTGAGTAACACCGCTTCCCTCACGGCGCTGGTCTGCAGCAGCTCCAGCATCAAGCTGTCTATGCTCTGGTGCCAGGTCAAGTAGAAAGTCATGGTTCCAAAGTGCCGAGTTGATCTGCATGTTTAGAGATTTGTGATTTCGATTACTTATTTCCAATCGGGCTAACTAAGCTTAGTGTATTTGCTAGTATGTGAGTTTAACATTAACTGATTCACATCAGTGAAAATAAAATTATGGCGACGGTAAGCCATTCTTTGTTTTTTGTTTTTGTTTTTATACTGAAGTCTTTACTCTTCATTATTTCCTTCATAAAACAAAGAAAACCGTTTTTAACACCTGCATTTTACCCTCCATAATGGCTGTGAAACTTGGGCACTGACATGCTCACAGAGACAAATTAGCCAAATGTCAAAGAGCTATGGAGCGAAGCATGTTGGGCGTGAAACTACAGGATAGGATCCTAAACACTCACATCAGGCATATGTCAAAACTTCCTGACATTTTAACGCGCATAGACCAACTAAAATGGAGATGGACCGGCCACATGCTTCGCTGCAATAAAGATAAATGGAGCAAACGAGTGACGCTGTGGTATCCAAGGGATGGGCACCGAAGCAAAGGTCGACCCATAAGGAGATGGGAAGACGACCTAAAGTTGACCCTAGGGCCATTCTGGACGAGATTGGCTGCTGATAGGCAGTACTGGAGGGGGTTGGAGGAGGCCTTTGCCAAAAGGCACACTGAGCAGAGAGATGTTATTTAAATACTAAATATATTATGTAACAACCAAAGTGTAGCTCAGAAATAAAAGGCTTATTTATTAATTTAATTATTTAAGCCATTCTACAAAAATGTTATGATCTGCATAGTGATATGTTGGGGTGGGATTTCTAAAAGGTAAGTAGATGGAAATCGGCTTGTATGGACCCGTCATCACTGATAAGAACAAGGAACAAGCTATAGTTACACACACTATTGTAATACAAGATCAATAATAAATATGGAAGACACAAAAAACACGTTTTTCAAATCTTAGTGATTTTGTCGATGGAGTGGGGATAAGTTCGCGCATGTGCTCTTGTGAGCGACCAATAGCGCGGCCCCTCCCCCGCCGCCCGCGTACCTCACCGCTGTGCATGCCCAAAATACGCGTTCCGCGCAATCCCAACCCGATTTCAAGATATTTGCCTCGTACTGTATGCCATTTACTACCAAGTATGCCATGTACTACATCAATGAATGCCTACCTTAACAATTCATATTTTTTATTCATGTCAATGTGCTGGTATGTGACACTGGTAATTTTCTGGTAAGTCAGCTCGTCAGGTTCATACTGCAGACAAGCTCTGTCTAACACATACTCATATTTTTCACTGTCCAGGAGGCTGTTAAATTTATCCTGATCAGTGAACATAATAGGTTCTCTGAGATTTCGCCCATTTAAGGGGAAGTAAATCTGGAAAAATATAATTTTAATAAATAAAAATGAGTTAACTTAGCCAACAGTATGTTTCAATATAATATAATCAAATCTAAGAATATTAAATAACCATTGATTGGGGTTTATTAACAATCAATAAATTATTACAGCCTCTAAGCAATGTTACTTATTTTAAAGTAGAATCCAATTAGTACCTGATTCATTCTCTTTCTGATATCATGGTCACAACTATGTAAAGTGCCATCTGGATCTCTGTAAAATAACATTAAATACAAAGTAAAAATAATTGTATTCAACAGAATGAGAAAAATTAAACATTCTTTTTACAAAATATAAATAATTTCTAGTTAAAGTTAAATATTTTGAAAGTATTATCAACACAAAAAGCCCTTACCTTTCTACAATTAATCTGTGTTCATTTGCTACTCCAAAAGTGATGTCGGTGAATAAATATTTTGCAGTGTCGTATCCAATCAGAGCGGGATCTTCAGACAGTACTTCATTGATGGGTTGCTGTACCTAAAGTCAATTCATACACGTTATAGGATGCCAAATTATAAAAGAAAATCACAACAAATTTTAAACATATTTAACTAGATTCAAATTATAATAATTTTGAATTAGATAATAAAATTATAGAAAATATTACTTTAATCAGTCAGTCAGTACTAAATATCTATTGTTCTACAACGGAAATAAATAGTAGGAAAATATTTTATATAGGTAGGTAATAAAATTGTAGATTCACTTTTCCAAATGAAGAGTTATAATATATCAGTGATTTTACATGTTTGGTCAGACTATAGCCTGACTCTCCGACCTTAAATTGTCAAATTGCACTAAGATAATAACTGCTTTAGAAAGCAGTGCTTTTTATACTTATGTCACAGAATAGATATTAGTACTAATGCATTCAGACGTTGATATTCACTATTTGTTACACTAAATACCTTCACAACAGGCGGCATCTGGAGAAGTCTCTGCGCTTTTCTATTAGCTTTAGCAATTTCAGCCTCAAGTTCCTCATTTGTTAAAAATTTGTAGCTTGGAGTCTGTAGTACGTCTCGCCCACTGTCGGTTCTCTTACGAAAGACTTTAGCAAAATCAGGTCGGGTAAGGTGTCTAAGTAAAAGTTGAACGTTCGATGAAAAGAACTTTGGAGCAGGATCTTCTTTGCCATCTAATACGTACAATAGTTTATGTTGATTAAATAGTGATAAAATTATACCTATACAATACAAACAAAAAAATACAAATACCTACTTACCAAAAACTGTTGGTAAAATACTTAGATTTCTAAATGAAAAAAGTAACTGAGTATCACTGGTCCTTGTAAATAGTATTTTGAAATTGTTTAGAGGTAATTTATTAAAAAACAGGGTCATTTTCTCAAACTATTGATATCTCAAGAGAATAAAATAACATAACCTCAAATAAAATCAAATCCAGCTAACCCATAGACCAAATCACAGATCAGTGATACTGGGTGCGTTCCATCCAGCGCAGACTAACCGCTGAGTGAGTCATCGATCACCATAGGAGTACATTTAACTTTACGATAAAAAGTAAAAACTGCTTGTCAATCATTTACATTGCATCGACTTATGTTGTGTCTGTGTGGTTGTCGTTCGTCTACATCGGACGTATTTTTTTAAAGTCGTCTGCCATCACTAATTGACAGCTCAGCTGTCAAATATTGTCAAAATAAAATTTGCTGGTTCTACTCGTCGCGTGAAATATTTGTTTGCGAATTTTACTCAGAATTTAGTTAAAAATTCCTCTAATCTTTTTGTGTTGCCGTTTTGATGTGCTATCTTAGCTATCATGTCGAAAAGGAAGGCCGGGGTGAACGATATCATTTATGAATTGGACAATGATGATATCGAAGTAAGTAGTGAGGATGAAGCGAAAGAACCAAAAATACAACGTACATGTACGGATTTTAGTAAGGAAAGTAGTGTTATTATAGAGGATAGTGAAGATACTCCAAATAATGATGTTTTAGTTGAACTGGACGTTAAAGAAACAGACACAACACCCTCATCTGCAAACACAAATAATGGAGGGAAAGTGTCTCCAGACGGCATTGCTTTCGACTCTAATATTATTTTGAATAATGATAGTACAAGAACCAATCAGACTGATAACACTAGCAGCGGCAAGTTAGTAAGTAATGAGGGTAACAAAACTACAATTTATAATGAAGACATTGTTATTGATTCTCCTGCCTCAAATAGTGATTTAGGTGTAGTTGGATGTGAAAATAGGACACCTTTAGTGTCAGTGCGATTCAGGGATAAAAAAACAGCAGCAAATTATAAAAGACAATTGAAGACTTTCATGTTGAATCTTATTAAATTGCATGATAGTGATTCTACCGATTTAGAAAATGAAACTGACATAGAGCTAGATATTTGGCCTGAAGACATTATTGACGACTATGAAAATGATGTTGACAACAATGAACAAGATGGGCTGTTCTTTGTGGATACAGCACCTACTAATACTATTCAAGAAGTACCAGCATATACTCAGGTGACGTTAACATTTTTTATTATAGTGTAATATCTGATAATATGAGGAACTTATACATATAATTTGCTATCGGTGGCGAAGGGTCCATAAAGCAGATTCCCATCGGCATACCTTTTAGAAACCCCACCCCGATGATCCACTATGCAGATCATAACATTTTGTAGAACGGCTTACCTTCGCCATAATTTCACCCCTCACCACCGTTTACTATGTATACAACCAATTTTCTGAGGATAGAATTAAAATTTTTAATAATTTTGTTAACTGTAATAATGTTTCTAGGCTTCATCGTTAATATCTAACAAGCCAGAAAAAGAGCCATCCCCTCCTCCAACGTTTCGCCGAACACCACTTTGTTTCAACTGTGATGGACCTCATCAGCTCCGAGAATGCAGACTGCCAAGAAATAATAGTAGAATAGCTGAAAAGCGTAAAAGAATTGCTAAAGTTGGGTATGTATGATATTGTCCTTTTTTAAATTCCTTATGGCCTTGGTCTTCTGTTCTATGCTGCACATAACTTCTAATGTCAGGGTAAATGTTCCTATACATATCATACGCCGTCGTCAGTGTTTGAAAGAAAGAGACCACAACAGTAAATTTCTATAATAAACATTGAAATGAAATGAGACCAATACCTAATATCTCCTTTTTTCTTCTTCTTATTTTTGTTATGGCAATCTACTCCTCTTTAAGGAGTAACTTTTGCCAGTGTCAAGTGTTAGATAATTCAGTGGTATTATTGGTTCAGTATACATTAGAATGCAGGTGCATCGCATTCCAATGCTACTTGGAGCATTTGGCATCAAATATATCGATACAGTTTACTCGGTAAGTTCTGCCGAGGTAGCCACCACTACAATAAAAGTCTCAGCTTCACACAACCAAGATCGCACATATTTCAATTATCCCACATTTTGTTCAAATGCGTAGACACTTGTACCACAAAACTGCACACAATATCCACTATAAACAATTGAAAGTGAAAGTGAAATAAGCTTATTCAAATAAACTTAATTATTAAGTACTTTTGAATCGTCTATATTTTCCTACCACCCGTTCCAGACTTTTTTAGCTGACAAGAACAAATCTGCAAAAAAATTAAATAGCCACTGAACTATAGTCGACAAAATGGCGCCATAAACTCCATATCTCCATTTAATAACTAACTAAATCTAAACCTTTAAAAGTCTGAGATGGATATTTCATTTACATTAGTTGAAAACAAAGCTTATTTCAATAATAAAATAATAAGGACTATTCTACAATTAAATTATTTTATAAATAAGTTCTTTTATCAAAAAATCTTTGAAATTTCAGCCGATATCATAAAGAAGATGAGCAGAAATATGGGCACCTCATACCAGGAAGGATATCTGGGCAGCTTCGGCATGCGCTGGACCTGAAGAGAAACGAACTGCCTCTGTATATTTACCGGATGCGTCTGCTAGGGTACCCTCCTGGGTGGCTGGAAGAGGCTCGGATATCACACTCGGGAATCACAATGTTTGATTCAAGTGTTAGTTTATCAGCAACATATATTTTACATTCAATATTATGATAAAATAATATAATTGATATTACAAATTAGTATTTAATTGTATTGTGGACAAGAAGTCAATGCAAAGGTGGTAAAAATGGGATGGACGTGACAGTACTTTTTCTGTAGTAGCGCTTTAAATTGCATATTGAATATGATCAATCAAATTAATAAGTATATTTATTGTTGTTGTTGTTATATTTATATTGAAAACCTATGAAAATAATTTCAATTGATTGACATTGGAATAATAATTTTCTAGGGTACTGCCATTCAAGATCCTGAAGAAGAGGAGGGTGAAGTATGCGAGCCCGGTTCCAAAGATAAATTTGATATTAAAAAGATCCTGGACTTCCCTGGGTTCAATGTGGCTGCTAGTTCACGCTACAAAGAGGTAAACAGTAAGGCTTTATTGTCCACGTGGTTTTTTCGCCGTAAAAATCGACGGTTTATTCGCCATGCGTAGGCACGATCGGCAGGCTTGATTATCTAACTAAAAACTATCTAGCGGCCAGTAATAATTACGGAATCGTCGCTGTCAAACTCAACTTCGTACGCAATCAAGTTTCTGATATTGCTGCCCTAGCGAACAACCAAAGAACAAAAACGTTGTACTTGTGCAAGGAAATGCTCCAAAATTCGTATTATCTAACTCGAGTTTGATCAACGAAAGATGAGACTCTGTTGGAAATGGAACTAATTTTGCTTCTTATTTTAAGGTTCAGTTTCCAATAACTTAACCTCTAAACGTTAATTTAAGAGGCGAAGTGGCGCCGCCATTTCAATTTCTTCTTTCGTTCGTTGACACTCTTAACCGCGACGAATTCGCGATTTCTTTAAACGGTTTGACAGCGACGATTCCGTAAGGTCGCTAGATGATTTTTATTTAGATAATCAGCCTGCGGCAGTGTTGTATGGATAACTAAAAGTTTCGGCACAGCGAGAGCTTTTAAGCAGTCAAAGCTGCATAGAGTAACTTATATATAGGGTACAAAACTGCATGCTAGAGCAACAGACCATACAACAACTGCAGAACCCTCCTAGCATTATTACGACGACCTCCGTGGTCGACTGGTTTGTACACTGGTTTTCATCTCTGAGGTTCCGAGTTTGATTCCTGGCTACAATTGAGAAGACAAACTTTTCTATATTGTCTCTGATTTCCAAAACACAATGCTTTCTAAAATGGTGCATATTTGTTATTTATTACTGAGAAAGTACAAGACTGTCTTAATATATACATATAAAATGTACATACGGAAACAAATATTGTGAATCGATATTAGTATTAGATGCCTATTGTTTATTAACTCATAAATAATTTGGTGATTGTGACCTTACTCATATTTGAATGCTGTACACGCCTGTTATTGGCCTACACATCAGAAGTGAATGAAGTTGTTTCAAAGTGTATGTTTCATTGTGTATGATGTTGGTGTGTCTTAAATAAATAAAATAAAATAAATAAATAAAAAGACAATGAGATCAAAATCGTATTCTATAAGTTTTGAAGATCATTTTGCGGGTTGAATTGTTAAAAAGTCTGAAGTTTTGTAACCAAAAGGATTTTATCAATTTCAGATCCAACGCTTCTTTCGAATGTGCAACGCTTGGACAAACCTCGTAGGTTTATAAGCGTAAAGGCATCTTTAGAATAATTATTGTAATGTTATTTAAATAATAAATTAAAAAAAAAAAAAAATGATTCTCTAAAAATTTTTGTAGCTTTTCTGGCTTTTTAATTTTACGGGTGGACGATAATGAAGAATTTACAGTGCGTCAAGATAAAGAATGGTCGTGTTTTTGCTTTTCTTAGAAATGATGTTGACATTTATTTCATTGCAATAAAGTTGAAATTGTAAATGACTTTTAGGGCCAAACTACTTTTCGATTGTCTTTGTTATGATTTATATGTAGATAGACGATTGTTTCCGAAGTCCATTCTTTATCTGGAAGTACTGTAATGCAAAATATATGAGTTTTCATGAAAATGTCTGTTGTTTCGTTTAGGAAGCCCATTTGTTCAACCTGCCGCCGATGTCGGAGCAGGACAGCAAGATCGCGATGCTACAAATGCTCGCGCCCAACGCTATGAAGGCGTACAAACGAAAGAAGTTGACATTATTCCCGTCTTCGGAAAACTATACTGCGTCCACACAGGAAACTGCTGAAATGGACCTTGATAGCGGTGATGGTAAGTGACAATAGAATAAGGAAAGACTATAGGCCCCGGCACGGATTTTGAGTGGTGAAATAAAAAAAACTTGTAGTTGCAATAAAGGCAGCTTTGCTTCTGTGCATTAAATTTCACTACTCAATAGATCCGTGCCGAGGCCTGTACTAAAGGACAATTTCCTCTTTTTATGCATTTTCAAATTGTTCTACTTATGCCGGGTCCACATCGCGTGTTTTGCCCTACCTACACAATCAACAAAAACATCTCAACATTCAACAAAATAAAAAATAAAAAAACATGAGGATTTTGTTGAATGTTGAGATGTTTTTGTTGATTGTGTAGGTAGGGCAAAACACGCGATGTGATGTGCGTGTGGTGTGAGTGTTCCTATCCTAGAAATTGATTTGACCATACGAAGATTTTAAGAAATAATTGTGAAAACTTGATGGTGAAATCGAAAAATTTGTGAAACCTATGTAGACTAAGTTATGGTTGCTTATATAGAACACTCATACCGCCAGTCTCGCGAAAACGTCATACTTGATATCATACAATATACTAGACGTATGTTAAAAAAAAATATATGGAAAATTTGTGCTGAATTTGTGACAACTATTCACAAAATAATCAATTCATTATCATGGTTAATTTGGATTTTATAAGGGTTTTTTAGGAACACTCACACCACACGGTGTGTGGTGTGAGTGTTCCTGAAATCACTAACTTTAACTGAATAATATTGAAATTTTATTATTGTATATGATAATTCGGATTCAGAGTAAATTTGTGACACATAAATCTTGTCACAAAACGTGATAGATTAAGAGCAATTAAACATTTTGTTTCTTTTTCAATGCTCGTGTGAGTGTTCCATATTTTGGCATTTATTTGATTAACCAGACCTCGTATACAAGTGGAGGCTGCATCCAAAATTGTGAAAAGTTTGTTCTTAAAATTTAAAACATCTTCTATTTCCGTAAGCGTTATACTTTAATAGTTATATTTTATTTTACATTTTCAAAGGAATATTTTATGTAGGGTGGGTATGCGTTTTTATTTTGTCGGACACAATTTTCGTCTACCCTCGTATTGGCTAACCTTTACTCGTAGTTTGGCGTTGTAATAATTCTATTTTTATTGCAGTCTGTTGTTAAATTCTCCTGTGTTTCTGTTTACTAATAACAAGTAATCATGTAAGTTATTATATTTTTCTATAGGTACTTTTTATATTTTGTTTTATCTAATACTAGCTTTTGCCTGCGACTTCGTCCGCGTGGATATTCGGAAAATTCCTAGGGAACTTTTTACCGGGGGGTAATTATGTAACTCTGTTGCAATCAAATCTGACAAATCGTAGTTACATCGATGCTTTAGTAAGAACCAATGTGACAACTATCTTAACTAAAGCAGCAATGCTACTGCGCTTTCAATCGATTTCAGTCGAGAATTGTTAGCAACAGAGTAACGTAATTCGCTAGCGGGATAAAAAGTATCTTATCTTTAACCCAGGCTATAACTATCTGTGTGCCATTCCAAATCCGTTCAGCCATTTTTAACCCCCCCGAGGCAAAAAGAGAGGGGTGTTATAAGTTTAACGTGTCTGTGGTATCGTAGCACCTAAACGGATGAACCGATTGGTAGGGAAACCATGACCTGATCAGCCGTTTGAAGATCATCAGCTTTTTAATAGTTGATGAGGGGATCTTACTTACATCCATATATCCTATCGATTTGAAATTTGGTACAGTGTTACTTCAATGAGCTTTTGATGAGAGGATCTGACTACCTTCCATGTGTCCTATCGATTCGAAATTTGGTATCGTGTTATTTCAATGAGATTGGAAGTATATGGTAAGGTTGGTAAGTATATTGGAAGTAACCATGACCTGTGGCCCTACCATGAGTTGATGCAAACTGTTTACGTTACCGTAAACCATCGTTTTGTCTCTTTCACTCGCACTGACTGTGAGCAGTATATCCGATAGTTTACGGTAATGTAAACAGTTTGCATCAACTCATGGTAGGGCCACAGATCAGCCGTCTGTCGGGTGGTTTTAATTTTTTTTTATTTTTTGTTATTACGTGATGAGTAACAAACATCTAAACATCCAAAACGTTAAACTTTCACATTTTTAATATTAGTAATTCCCGTTCTCGTTCTCATTCCTATTCCCGTTCCCGTATTTTACTTAAAGGAAAATTTTTACAATAGTAAAGATGATCCTGTTATTTTACATTCTCTGTCATACGGGCTTTTAGACTTAAATAAAAAAGTGACTGTGACATACGGACGGACAGACAGACAGACATGACGAATCTATAAGGATTCCGTTTTTTGCCATTTAGGCTACGGAACCTTAAAAAGATGTTATCGAGCCCAATAAAATGTAATACCTAGGTACTATAGCGTAAGTAACAAAATAACCGTTACATAAAGATGCTGGTAACAATAAACGCAACCCTTAATGTAATAAAATGCTTAAACAAATGTTTTTTCCCGCTTTTTGATCATATGCATGGTCACCCTACATAAGACTTTCCTTTGAAGATGTAAAAAAATGATAACTATTAAAGTATAACACTTACGGAAATAGACGATGTTTTAAATTTTAAGAACAAACTTTTCACAATTTTGGATGCAGCCTCCATTTGTATACGAGGTCTGGTTAATCAAATAAATGCCAAAATATGGAACACTCACACGAGCATTGAAAAAGAAACAAAATGTTTAATTGCTCTTGATCTATCACGTTTTGTGTCAAGATTTATGTGTCACAAATTTACTCTGAATCCGAATTATCATATACAATAATAAAATTTCAATATTATTCAGTTAAAGTTAGTGATTTCAGGAACACTCACACCACACACCGTGTGGTGTGAGTGTTCCTAAAAAACCCTTATAAAATCAAAATTAACCATGATAATGAATTGATTATTTTGTGAATAGTTGTCACAAATTCAGCACAAATTTTCCATATATCTTTTTTTAACATACGTCTAGTATATTGTATGATATCAAGTATGGCGTTTTCGCGAGACTGGCGGTATGAGTGTTCTATATAAGCGACCATAACTTAGTCTACATAGGTTTCACAAATTTTTCGATTTCACCATCAAGTTTTCACAATTATTTCTTAAAATCTTCGTATGGTCAAATCAATTTCTAGGATAGGAACACTCACACCACACGCACATGCGATGTGGACCCGGCATTATAATGAAACCTAAAGCCTCGAATACATTAGGCGACATTATTGCAGAACATGTCAAAAAGGAAATAATTTTGAACCTTGTACAATTGATTGACTTTAGAATGCGAAGATATTAACGTCTCAGGGACCAAATTCTCACACAATAGATTTTTTACCGAATTTGGTCTATTGCCTGAGAATTTATTGGGTCCCATGTACAGGAAAAATTAGACACTAGTCTGTCTAACGTTACCGTCCTATTTAGTAAACAACTCTTGACAGTTAACATCCGTCTTTTAAAATTAAATCATTATTTAAAAATATAAGGTGGTACCAAATGATCTGATGATACTTAAACATGTGATAGCGTTGCTTAAACTGAATAACTTTCTCCAAGGAACATAGGTCGAAAAACGAAAAAAAAAATTCATACTCCCATACAAAATGTATTGGTCAGCTGACCGACTTACTATGGACCTTTATATGGTTTTTCGACCTATGTTCCTTGGAGAAAGTTGTTCAGTTTAAGCAACACTATCACCTGTTTAAGTATCATTAGATCATTTGGTACCACCTTATATATTTTTACAAACCATAAGTGAAAATGGTTTTAAAAAAAAGAACGGTCTACAAGAACCTAACACTTTAATTTAATTCTTACTAACTTTAATCATGAACTAATTTTAATCAAACACTAACTTTAATCAATACGAAAATATTTAACACTAAATCAAATATGAGAGAGCACTATAACGCCACAAAGAAACGTCTGTCGCATCCAAACGCCGCGCGCAGAGTGAGGCCGTGCCGCAGATGACGCCGCCTTTTATACAGCGCCGCTCGGCCCGGGCTCGTGAGTGGGGGAAGTTGCTAAGAATATTGTCTTATCAAATCAAATTGTCACTAATAACTCTTAATTTCTTTCGTACGTAATTTATGTGTGGAAAACGATTTGTTGTATTGTATAATTGTTTTCTTCAATAAAGAGTTGGGTGAAGATTGTTTGCCAAATAGGACAAGTAAGGATTTGCAGGTATTTCATTGTTGTCCGGCCACATCCACATGTAGTCTTGAGATTTGAGATGTTCCATTCCATAAGGTTTAAAACTAGTTTTATTTTCTTTCGGATAGTTAGAAATGGGGATGCAAACTGAGGAACTTTAGGCGCCACAAGCGTTTGTACTAAAATCGTTTGATTGGTTGTTTCAAATGTCATACGACATTTTAACCAATCAAAGTATTGATAGCGGTTAGATCGCCGCTGGCGCCATCTGCGATTAGCTTTGCGTTGCCAACCCCATTGGTTACAGCTTGTCTGATTTCTAAAGTTTATTTTTCCATTGCAGAAGCAGCAGAGTTCCCCTCAGTGCCTCCACTTCCGGATGAAGCCCCGCCCCCCATGCCGCCGCCACCGGATTCTCCGCCCCCTCTACCACAATCCCCTCCCCCTCTACCACAATCCCCGCCCCCCGACTCGCCAGTACTTCCGCCTGGCGTAAAACCCGACGAGTTCACTGAACATACAATTCAGCAGACAGATGACGCCGGCGATAAGTCGGCTGATGACTTGGAAGTAGTGGAAGTTATTGAGGTGAAGGATATACCAGTGCCAGAACCAGAAACGATCACCATAGATGATGATGAGGTGAGCAACTGAGATTATTTAATTTTTTCGATTCGCTTTCAACAATTTCCATTATTCTTCTGTGACCATCGGCCATTTTTAATGTCCCCACACCGCTGGGGCACAAGCCTTCCTTATGGGTGGATAAGGAGGATTTTAACGACTGTAAATGCAGCCGCGGGACTAACAGCCTAACGTGCCTTATAAAAATCGAGATAATAAATTTTGGTCACCCATCCCAAGTTGCTTAACCTCCGCAATCGCTGAGCCAGACGCGTTCTAGTGTTAGACCCAGGGTTTTTCTGTAGCAATATTTTTTTTTAGTTTGGTTGGTAGTAGCAGCTGTTATTTTGAACAAATAACTCCCCGCTAGCTAAATCCATTACTTTAGTGTGTTGTGTTGCCATTCTTATTCTTATTATCGAATGAGGAATAGTGGCCACCTCTAGTAGTGTTAGAGTTTATCAAGCCGCCTGTAAGGCCTCTAACTTGGCTTAACGACTGTTATCAGATGACAACAGCCGGGACCGACGGTTTAAGGAACGGGACCTTCGAAGCACGGAAGCGCTCAGTTGTAATACCACTTAATGGTCACCCATTCGACACCAGGCCGGACCGAGCGTTGCTAACACACGTGACGAATACGATCAGTCTGTCAAGTTCCGCCATGAGCGCTTGTTGCCATAACTTTGACCTTTTATCATAATCTTGTCAGTTATTCTGAATGTTATTTATTTCAGGACAAGTCTGAAGTTATTAGCGGTCGAGAGAGCCCTTCACTCGATGATTTGGTAGAGAAAAAACGTGCTTTGCTGAACGCGTTACAAGGTGAAATAGGATTGAAAGACATTGAATCCATTGCAGTCTTAATAAATGAGGATGATGGTGCCGATAAATCAGTAGAAGAAGAAAGTAAGGAATCAGAAGAGGATAGTAAAGAATCAAAACAGGAAAGTAAAAAGTTAGAAAAGGAAGGTAAAGAACTAGAAGTGGTAAGTAAAGAGTTAAAAGAGGAAGGTAAAGAATTAGAAGAGGAAAGTAAAGAATTAGAAGTGGAAAGTAAAGAAACTGCTAATAATGAATCAAATGTTCAGAGTAAAAATGATGATACTGAGAAAACAGCCTCATTGCAAGAAGAATCCACCGACAAACCTGCCGTTACAGAAGTTTTATCTATAAATGAAAACTCAAGTACAGATAGCAAAGCAAATGTATCGCCGACAGAAACGAAAGATAGTAATCCGAAGGTATCGTCACCAGAGACGAAAGAGAGCAACCCAAATGTATCGACATCAGAAACGAAAGATAGCAATCCAAATGTATCGGCATCAGAAATGAAAGATAGCAATCCAAATGTATCGACATCAGAAATGAAAGATAGCAATCCGAATATATCGACACCAGAAACCAAAGCAGGGTGCGTTAAAACGACGTTGTACGGCACTCCGGTGATGAATATAGCGTCACCCTACGTCAAACTACCCAGCGACGACAAGTTCGCTAAAGACATTTGTGACGTCATCAACTTCGAGAATCTTCCGAACTCCACAGGAAAGTATAAACAAATAAGTAGCTTGCTCAAAAAGGTCAAAAGTGAAGTGGACAGAATACAAGAGTCTTGATCGTCGCTCTCTCCACCTTTGAAAGGTGAGAGTTAATTATATCGATGGACTTTTTGATACTTAATGGAATTGTTAATAATAGGAGCGTTTTACCTACCATTAAAACGCATGTTGTGTCCGGAGCCTTATTCGAAGCCTAATAAACAGTTTGAGAGTAGCATCCTTCCGTTTCCGTTCACAGTCAATTTTACTATTGGACAGTCTTACCAACATACAGTAACGTCACATCCGCCTCACCCCACTTTGTTCGCCAGGTCGCCATTGCCGGAGATTTCTCGCGCTCATTGTTGTCTCAAATCTGAAACACGCTTTATAACTATTAAGTATAGAATCACAACAACAGGCAGCCCTTAAAGCTAGGCTTCGAATAAGGCTCCGGACACAACATGCGTTTTAATGGTAGGTAAAACGCTCCTATTGTGTCCTATCGCCGTTATTCGAAGCCTAATAAACAGTTTGAGACATTGTCTGTTATCGCCTGGTGAACAGGACGCCAATGTGATATGAATACTATTGAATAATAAAACTGAAGTCATACTTGTTATAACAACTTTTATTATCTATTTAATGAGAAAACAATATATGCACTAAAATTATCAAACTAAATGAAGTAAACTGAATTAGTAAAATAATAATTCACAAAAAAAAATAAAAACTATAATCATTTAACATATTCTAACCAAAACAAATTGTAATATCACACCGGTTGAAATTGATTTCTTAAAGCAACATTTGATGTTAAATTTACAACTGATCTTATTTCTTTCTTATAAAATTTTAAAAAGGTATTACTTGATTTCCAATTTGCTCGTGACATAATTGTATCTAACGGTTCATTATCTAACCAGCTGCGAGAGGCCACCGCGGACCGTATACTTCCAGGAGAGGCCTTAATACCTGCATCTTTTAAAACTGACCTTACCCAATTAGCTATAGAAGTTTTAGATGCTGGTTTCGGAACTCCACACGCTGTAATAAATAAATTGTGCGTTGACGCTAAACGCCGCCTCTCCTCACCAGATTCTATTAGTTTTTTGACCAAATTTACAGGATCTATGGAAATGTTTTCCTTATTTCGCAGCAAGCGCCAACCAGATTGCATATGAGTAGCTGAATCTGTTTTCGAACCGAAAATAGGCCAAAATGTTATATCGTCATCGGTCACAACGCAACTTTCAGAGGCGACACTCAGCAAAGTTAAATCATGAACTCTCCTACCCGAACATAATAACAATACAACTGCACAGAGTCGGGATATTTTATACAAATTTAAATTTTCCGTATTTTGCTTGGCTAGCCATGCTTCTAATACCTGACAATCCCAAATCATTCTTGACCGATGAATAGGTTTTTGTAATGCTATAGATTTAAGAATTTTCTTAACGAGAAAATGTGAACTTAATCGGTTTTCACTATCAATATTACATAGCGTAGATACTACAGACTTGTGCATAAGAATGGTTTTATATGCTAAATTATATTTTAAGTGTAAATCTGCTAAATACTTTGCAAGATCACTAGGAGAAGGGTTACTATAATCAACTTTTACATCTGCACACCATGAAATCCACCTATTCCAAATCGGTTTATAGACACCTATCGTCGAAGATCTCCACCCAGCCTTTAAAAGTTGTTTTTGTTCTTGCGACCATGTTGTCAACGAACTCGACCACCCCCACATTTCCAAATCTCGAGCGTCAGTTCCCGAACCTTCGGCGGCGGTTGACCCGTCGACGTGTCCACTAATACCCTGTCGAGATTGTGGATCGTGAAAGGTGGGGCAATCGCTCTCGCCTTCAGGTCTACTCTCCAAAATGCTTGTGGCCATCGGGGGGCTACAATCAAATATACCCCTGCCGCTTGATTCATCTGCATAAGGACTCTTGGCAAAAGGTTTGGGGGAGGAAAGACCCACGCTAGGTTGAATTTCCATTCCACTGCAAAAGCGTTGTGTCTCCAGGCCTCTTGATCTCGTTGATCCAGTGTCACATATCTCTCCACAACATGTGCGGTTCTGGAAGCAAATAGGTCTACCTCCGGAACGCCCCATTTCCTGAAAATCTGTTCCATCACCGAAGGGCTCAAGTGCCATTCTGGTAGCATCTTTAGTCGAGACAGGCGATCTGCTATACCGTTGTATCTCCCTGGAATATGATATGGTGACACGTGAATGTCGAAGTCGTGAAGAATCTGCATTACCTGATATGTAAGGTTCATTAGGGGTTTCGATCTTGTCCCTCCCTCGTTTCTTAGGTACGCTACCACCGACTGATTGTCGCACTGTAGAAGAAGGGTCGAATGACTCATGTATGGAGCATGCTCTGACACACATTTGAGAATCGTCAACATTTCTTTTTGGTTGCAATGAAGCAGCTCTTCTTCGGGTGTCCAATTCCCGCTTATATGACAACCGTCTAAATCTGCACCCCACCCCAGATCGGAAGCATCCGTCGTTAGAAAATGAGTGACACCTGGCGGGTGCAAATAGCTTGCATTTCGACAGCTTTGATACCACCACTGGAGTTCGTCTATCACTTTCTCTGGTAGGACGAAACTCGTCTCTGGTTTTTGTTCCAAAATTGAGTTGCAATGGCTTAACAGGTGTCTGAAGTTGAGACGACCCAGGGGAATCACCAATCGAGCAAAATTTAGCAGACCTACTAACGACTGAACTTGGCGTAGGGACGCTTCTTTGCGCTCTAGAAGTAGGGCTGTGACATGTAACAATTTTTGAATTTTCTTTTCTGGGAGGAACTTTCGATTTCTCCATGGATCCCACATCAAACCCAAGTATTCCATAATTCTCTGAGGGACTATTACAGACTTTTCGGTATTGATCATCCACCCCAATTGACCGAAAATTTCTATAGCAAGTTTTATTTGTTTCACCAATACCGATTTGTCTTGATTTACAATCAAAAAATCGTCCAAAAAAACTACGACTCGCATACCCAGCTCGCGGAGGATTTCGGCCGTCCAATTGGTCAGCATAGCAAAAATCTTGGGTGCCGTAGCCAGCCCAAAAGGTAGACACGTCATCTGAAGAAGTTGTTCTCGGTATAGGACGCGGAGAAAACAGCGATGGCTCGGCGCTATCGGCACGTGATTGTAAGCATGTGTTAGGTCTACCTTGACCATCCAGTCCCGAGCCTGTAAGAAATCTGGAACGCGGTTCACCGAAATCAAACGAAACTTTCCTATCCTTAGGTAATGATTCAGACACTTCAAATTGAAAATCGGGCGCAATGATCCGTCGCTTTTTGGAATCAGGAAGAATTTTGATACAAAACTTGGAGTCTCGGGGGCCGGCTCTAAAATCTTCTGATCTATTAATTTTAAAAACATCTGATCCATCTCTAGTGATACTGGAGTTTGATACCGATTTGTTAGAAATTCTGGTAACACAAGCGGTGGTTTGGCTTTGAATGGCATTCGATATCCTGTTATGATCTTCAAGAGAACATCGGGCGCCCCCAATGCCCTCCACTCTTGGACATACTTTATCAACTGCCCCCCTCGAAACTCCAACATTGAACTAATATTTTCTATTTGACTTTCCGGAAAATCTAACAGACTGTCTGGGCACAAAGGGTGGACCGGCTGAATAATAAGATTGCTTTGTAACGCCTTGCGGCTGCTGGAAACGTGGCCCTGGCATGCGAGGTCTGACTTGTCGAAAAAAGTTGTCCCTATTACTTGCGTAAGCAGGATAATTTTTAACACCTTGAGGTGGTGTATATTGAGGTGGTGTATATCTATTTACAGTCGACGGTGCCCAGGAGCGACCGGCCGAACTTGTTACAAATGGTCCAGGTTGTGAAAACTGGGACCCAAAAAATTTTTTCTTATCAATTGACACTGCGTTATTAGATTTCAACACTTTCCCTGTTCCACCATTATTTTTTATTATCTCAGAAAAGGACTCTTTATCAAACAAAAATTCTCTAGAAGGTGGTACTTTATTAAAACTCTCGCGTAAATATCTTTCTTTTACGAAATTATTCAATAAATAATCACGCCGCTGCTTTATAATGTCAGCCCTACGGCCACAAACTAATTGCAAGCAATCTTTTGAAACTTTTTGAAAATTTTCTTTAAAAAATTGTTAAACTTTTCTTTAAAATCAACCATACTTAATGTTTCACAAGAATTTACCCATTCAAATAATTGCGTAAAACCGGCCTGAAAAGCTTCGCTTTGCATCACTAGTGCATGTGTCATGGCGCCTAGAAATTTCTCCTCCGAAACACAATTACTCGTTTTTTCGAAACATTTAAACTCATCGTTAACTTCGAGACTGGTAAAACCCGGTTTTGCACTGTAAATTTTTTGAGTTTCGTTATATCTAACACTATTCCAATTTTCAGACTTAAAATGTTGCAATGACTGTAACACTTTCAAATGATCTTCTGAGGCAGCAGGGATGCTGGGTTCTTTTAAACTCGTGCCTAATTCAAAATCTAACGGCAGCGCATCAGACGTTGGCTTAACATTATCACACTTCAAAGCAGTGAAATCTTCTATAGACTTATCATCTTTATCATTATTTACCGATTGCGGGTAAACGGAATTATAATATAAAAAATTTTGTAAGTCACTGACCTGTTGACTGAGGTGCTCAATTACCTCAGTATTTTTATTCGTCCTGCGTCTCTTGCCGTAACCGCTCCCAGCCGATTTTTCAGCTCTCCGTTTTACAGGTTGTGCAGGCGAAGACGCGCGCGAAGTCGACGAAGAACTCGAGTCGGACTCAGCGTCAACCCTACTTTTACGCATAAGTTTCTTAACCTTAGCACTCATTTTTTGAAAAAAGAAATAATAGAAAGACTATTATTCACTATAAATTTCTTTGAAACAAAAGACTAATATTCACTATAGATTTCTTTCACACAAACACTAACGTTAACTAAACTACTTATAATCGAATAAACACTATAAACTTCTTTTTAATTTCAAACAGTAAAGTGAACTAAAATAAAACTAAACCACTTTTAAAACGAACGCTAACAGCGTTAAAAGATTGAAGTGAACGGTTTGAAATAAAGGACGCCAATGAGCGCGAGAAATCTCCGGCAATGGCGACCTGGCGAACAAAGTGGGGTGAGGCGGATGTGACGTTACTGTATGTTGGTAAGACTGTCCAATAGTAAAATTGACTGTGAACGGAAACGGAAGGATGCTACTCTCAAACTGTTTATTAGGCTTCGAATAACGGCGATAGGACACAATAATCGATAAGTACTGAGTACTCTAAGTCAGAGGTGGTATTTTTATAAGATTATGTTCAGTTCTGTGAACCGCTGCAATAGTTTTACTGCATGATTCTATGTTAGATGTTTGTGGACGATTCTATAGTAACTAGTTACCTATTGTTTTAGACAACATTTATATCAAATTTTATTTAGAAAGTAAAGAATAAAAATAAAGTGTGTTACACACCAAAGCAAAGAAGCATTTTTGTATTAATAAAAACATGAATTAAAATATCCACTTTTTATATTATTGTTTAAATTTTTCATCAGATCTTCAAACAAAAAAGATAGATTCACATAATAGATTAATTTATTTGCACATTTGATAGAATCTCATAGGTGATGCATAACATACGGTATAATAACAATGTGGAAACTAAAATAAACCCAGACCAAAATAATGGCTAGACAAAACATTGAAGATGTCATCTCGTAACGCACTTAAGTCTAAATAGACAAACTTCTATATTTTTCTAGCCAGATAAAAAATTAAGAATAAAATAGAGTACATACAGCGAAAACAGCAGATTTTCAGGAGTTATCACATCTATACGCGGCCGTCATCACTTTGCTATCGCTCTATTCCTTTCTATGGCATAAAAGCGTCGCATTAAAGAAGAAGAGAGGTTGATCCATAGTCTGTACAAATTTTTGGAACCTAAGAGCGATGGCAAAATGTTAAAAAGGCACGAATAGTTGTGATTATCCTCTTATATATGATTTTAAAAATTATATCAACTAGTGCAGATCACAGTGCTCTAAACAGATAAAGACAGAGTAATAATTTCAGCGTAATTACAATTATTATTTGTCTCTTGGGTCAAACCTTTTTTTTTAAATATAATTTTATTGTGAATAGAGTTGGATTCCCTTTTTCCATTGCGATCAACCAAACCGAGTATCGCTTTCATCGCGCACTTTCGAGAGGACTCGCCCCTCGTTGGGAAGGCCCGAGGGCGACTGTTTGGGACAATTTTATGCGAGCCATCTTAGTTTTTTTTGCAATAATATATTAGCAACAATGTTTGCAGTCAAGACGTATATCATCATAAGAATATTTTAAAATCTATCTGATTCCAAACTCCAAACAAAAAAAATTGCACTAAGCAACCAGATTCTGGTAAATCCAATTTATAAATGATGCAGTTTAAAATATTTTTACTGTATTCTGACTTTCCAACAAAGCCCAGAGCTCAGCAGGAGCACTTTATGTTCAATCCAACCTCATTCGAGATAATCATATTCATACAATGCAGCAACTATCATTTTCTTAAAATTTTGAGATAAAATTATAGCACCAATAGCTCAGAATAAATATTTGAGAAAGAGGAATGATTGTAATATGCCATGGCTAAGTCAATTACATGAACGAACGTCTTTTATTTCCTTAATTTTTACCAATTACAAGATATTATTATCTACTTTATATTTGTCAGACCTCTTCAAGGTACAATGCCAATAATTTGATTATAGTTAAACACTGACGCTTATTGTAAATTATTTTAAACAAGATCTTAGATTTTTGTTTCATTCAGTATGTCGCTTATTAGAACGAACTATACTGGATGACTTAACTAATACTTTCTATACTTCATATATAATACAAATTACTGGAATCCAAAATTGTTAACCTTCGTTGGCGCTCCCGGTAATATTTATAATTCTAAATTCGTGGGGGCGTCGGTGGAGCACCATCACGGTCCTGAAATCGAATTAAAATATAAATTTTTATAAATAATTTTAAGCGCTTGGTCTCATAATGTTAAATTTCCTCTTGGACAAGCTAGATTCGCGCGTTATAATACGTCAGCAGTCCGTAAGGGATGTGCAATGGCGTGCGTTATATAACGACAAAAGTCCTCAGGTGGTCCTTGAGAGGATATGTAACTCGGAACTCATTCACTACAATTAAATAATAATTTAAAGAATATTTAGAAGAAACCTTGACACATTTCAAGTGACTTTTAGTTCAATATTAAACAAAATCACTAACATGGAAGTCAAGCCTGTCTGGCTTGGCAGCGTCTTGTATTTGTGCGCGGCGCGGGCGCATCGCGTACATGGCGACGGCGAGCGCCATCACCAGGAACATGACGAAGAAGTTGTTCCCCGCCGAGGAGGCCGGCGCGGGCAGTCCCGGCAACTGCTCCAGGCACTCGCTATCCGTACAGTAAGACTGCCCTTGGCGGAGCTGTAGGCATTACACCAATTACAAACACTAGTTCTTCTATCTCACAAAGTCCGTTTTGCTATGTAAGGCATATTATTTTAGTGTGTGTAATACGAAAGCGTACAGATGCACACTAAAACATGTGTATGTGCACGCCTAACAACATTCATAGCAAAATGGTCTTCGTGAGACAGAACAAATATACTACTATTTCGGGATGTGCAGCCAGCGTGAAGTAATTTGAGGTAGTCAAATGTCCAAATCAAAACTAATCACAATAGGACTGGGCCGGTGGCATTTTGTGATGCCATCCTGCATGTTAATTTTGTTTCTAAATAAAAGAATCTTGTGTATGTGGTAGATATACTGAACTTTAAAGTGTTATATTATGATTTCAAAGCTGGACCATGAATGATGTCATATTGAGATGAGATTTATGAGTCATCATCATCTATGACCGTTTTGTGATTGCCTTATCCAAAATATTACATAGATTTAGTGACTTTTAAAAATAAAATTATACTCGGTTACTTCTTAAATGAGACCTTATTTATTAAAAAAAGATCCCCCATATACCAATCATGTAAGTTTGAGAAGTTTGTAAAAACAAAGTAAATTAATACAAATTGAGAGAAAGCAATAATATTAATAGGTGTTACATCAAAAGCAATTCAAAAATAATTTAATTACAAGTTAACAACCATTTGTAGTTGTGTCGTGTTAGCTAATAAGGATTACTTTAGGTATCCACTAACAATGTACCATTTACATTTTCTTTTGTTTTTGTATGGTTTTCCTATCAATTTCAGTGTAATTTATCTCCATCTTCAATGGGTCGTCCAAAGAACTGTATACTATTAGTTATTCTGTGACTGTATGCTTAGAAAGTACATTTTAAGCATACAGTTCTTTGGTACCTACATAGTAATACAGTGTAATGATGATTACAATAGAAACCAAGGTCACTAGATAAAAACTCACCAGTGAAATCAGTCGTCGCATTGCCAGCTCGTGGTTCCACAGACATTCACAAGGATCCATCTCGTCACCCATTTCTGCTAAAAAAGTTAACTGATAAATCAAAGCAACTAATGCAAATCCAATAGGATTTCGATTCGGTTGAATTTGGTGAATACCAACAACAAATGGCGAAGCTGCAAAAAGTCTACATTGCAGAATAAGCTAGGCGAATGTCGATTACAAAAACAATTGGAACGTAGGCAGGACAGGTTTATGTTTTTATTTACAAATACAAAAACATTGGTCGAATCTAGGATATCTGTCACAAGAGAAAGTTGATGGTGATTTACCGTCGCAAATTACCTGATTTAGACTTCTCTTCGAAATATTGAAAATATCTTACTTAGATCTGTATTATTTGGCTAAATTACACGAGTACACTCAGTTTGGTGTCGTCAAATAAAGTAAAAATTTTCGCAATTCGACTACACTCACGACGACATTTTGACACTGTGTGCCTGGACTTTTACGATTGGTGCACATGGCACAGTCAGCAACCAATCACGTGTCAGGGCGACCTACTTTTTTCTTTTTTAAATATTTACGGCCTGGCTCCATTGAATTTTAAGACATTTCTTCAAAGGTGTCACCGAAAGTGGCGCCGCAAGCGTCAGTCAAATTCCATCAGTCATGAATTACGTTTGACTGATGGAAAGAAGAAATCAACTTCATGCAACCATCAGTCACCCCATTACACGGTAGGTTAACCGTCAGTCACGGGCCGTGACTGACAGCAAAACCTATCGTGTAATGACTGTGGCTGCCTAAGCCGTGAGCACTTTGGATGTGTTTCATGAGTGGGTCTCCAGCTTCCTCATAGGCTATAGAGAAATTCTAAGCATGCCATATTTTAAAGCATAATAGCAGCAATCAAACTTCCAGACATAATAATAGCAGCCACCATAAGCTCGTTACCATGAGTTGTATTATGTGTGCGAGCTGGCGACACGTGTCTACAGCTTACACATGCCGTTAAGGCAAACCAGTGAGGTTAGGGTTTTAGACTATAGTCAGAAATTTAGAGCCTAATTGCAGCAATAAGATCCAAAAAAACCAACCATCACACTCAAATACTCTTGAAACTACGAGCATAAAACTGTGTGCGAGCTGGGGACCCGTGTCACTGGCTTGCACAGCTGTATTTTCGTAATTATTTAAGCTACGATTATGTACTATACCTCAAAATTTTAGCGATTATGTACATAAATTAAAACGATCGAGAGCGCAAATTAAAATGACTCAAAATAATACTAGCTCTTAGGTTCAAATTCGATTGCAATAGTGTAGCACACGGAACGGCAACGGCGCGATTAGCCGCTTCCGAGCCATTTTTTTGAATTTTTTGGCGGGGAAAACGGTTTTTGGCTTATAATTTCGAAACTAAGAGGCCCAGAGATTTGAAATTTTGCCTCGTGTGTGCTGCAATTATAACATATAATTTGATCTTTAAAACGAAACTCTAACATATACAGTTACAGCAATTCACCATGTGTCAGCCGGTGACACGGGTCCCCAGCTTACACATAGATATCGGCTCGTAGCTCAAAAACCTTTCGAGTTAAAGTTTTGAAAAATTTGGAGCCTAATGCTGCAATTCGGCTGAAAATTTCGAGGTATAGTACATAATCGTAGCTTAAATAATTACGAAAATACAGCTGTGCAAGCCAGTGACACGGGTCCCCAGCTCGCACACAGTTTTATGCTCGTAGTTTCAAGAGTATTAGAGTGTGATGGTTGGTTTTTTTGGATCTTATTGCTGCAATTAGGCTCTAAATTTCTGACTATAGTCTAAAACCCTAACCTCACTGGTTTGCCTTAACGGCATGTGTAAGCTGTAGACACGTGTCGCCAGCTCGCACACATAATACAACTCATGGTAACGAGCTTATGGTGGCTGCTATTATTATGTCTGGAAGTTTGATTGCTGCTATTATGCTTTAAAATATGGCTAGCTTAGAATTTCTCTATAGCCTATGAGGAAGCTGGAGACCCACTCATATGTGTTTCGTCATAAAGTTAATATACCTTCGTACGAATTTCACTAGTGCGAATACGTACACACACGCACGAACGATCCCGACCTTCCAAGTACTATGGGAGCGCGCACACTGCGAGTTAGTCGTACGTTACGAACGTATACTTCCGACGCCCGATACAATCCGAATATGTACGTTCGTGCGTTAAAATAGATGTAGAAAAGTTTATGGGAGAGGGAGAGGGCCTTTTTTAATTTCTACTAGCTTCCGCCCGCGACTTCATCCGCGTGGACCTCTTTAGTGTATGAAAGCTAGTACGTCTACGGAGAGTTTAAGCTGTTTCTCTGGTTCCACCCAACTGAATTTGATGAAACATATCTAAGATTTTAAGTTGAACCTCAATCTACTAAACTGTAAAAAGCCCATCAAAATTCTTTTAGTGGTTTTTGCAAAATTAGATTATTTTAAATTTAGATTAGATTTATTACAATATTTCGAATTTACAGTTTTATTATTGTTATAGATTACAATCTCAGTAGTACCTATAATGTTTTACGCAACAAATACGATAAAAACAAAATATGAAAATTATGGGAAAAGGCGTGCATGTTTTTTTTTGTTTTTTTCACACGCCCAATGCAAGAATATTTTGTGAACATGGTGAGTGAGCATACAGCCTACTTCAAAATTATAATTTTAAGTGATAAAATGCAAATATTTTAATATTTTATAATAAAATATTGTGAATTATGAATAATTTGATAATAATAAATATTAAAATTTGTTTGATATAATTAGGGACTTAGGCCCTCCGCTGCGTCAAGCGGGATCCCGCCGCGGGTACACGGCGCGGGAATATAGATTGCTGGTTTTTGACGGACAGATGCTTGCGCAGTGCATGAGTAAGCTTTAATCTATGTCGCCCCGCGCGCGTGTCCCGCTTGACACAGCGGAGGTCCTAACACATTTATTTACAGCCGAGCGTGCGGAAAGTTGATTTTACCGCACGCCGTGCGTTTTTGTTTACGGAGTAGTACAGCGTGCGGAAAGTTGATTTTACCGCACGCCGGCGCCGTGCTTTATTGTTTATTAACGTTTTTTTTTATTTCTACTAGCTTCCGCCCGCGACTTCATCCGCGTGGACAGTAGAAAAATATTGCAACCAGTTTAAAATGACCCCTTTAGTGTATGAAAGCTAGTACTACGGAGAGTTCAAGCTGTTTCTCTGGTTCCACCCACCTGAATTTGATGAAACATAGCTTAGATTTTAAGTTGGACCTCAATCTACTAAATTGTAAAAAATCCATCAAAATTCGTTTAGCGGTTTTTGCGTAATTCGCGCACAAATATTTAGAATTTACAGTTTTATTATATGTATAGATTACAATTTCAGCAGTACCTATAATGTTTTCTCGCAAATGTATTGAAAAACATAGTATGGCACACGGTTGTTAAGGTTTTTTAAAACTCGTGACGATTAAAAACGTCAACTCGTTTTAAAAACCTCCTTACCAACCTTGTATCTTAAACTACTATTTCAATACAGTTGCTCGAAAATGTAACTTAACGATGAAAGTCGAGCGTGCGGTAAGTTTATTTTACCGCACGCCGTGTGTTTTTGTTTACGGATTAGTACAGCGTGCGGAAAGTTGATTTTAATGTTTTTTTTAAATTTCTACTAGCTTCCGCCCGCGACTTGATCTGCGTGAACAGTAAAAAAATATTGCAACCAGTTTAAAATGACCCCTTTAGTGTATGAAAGCTAGTACTACTGCTTAAATCAATAAGAAAGTCTGTGGGTGGTGTATATAAGTACTTATAATTTCCTTGGTATATAGGTACCTACCATAAACTTAATATTCCACTCGAATTAAATAAGTTTATGGTACCTATATACGTACTTGTTGAATGGTCTGTGCTATATACTATACCACGTAGCAGAAGCTACGAGATGGCTACGAGCATGCTACAATCCGATTACCTACTTCGAAACTTTTTTGTTTCGAGGTAAAATGATCACGATGTTCTTTTACAAAAATACTTGTACGTAATACCTTTTAAGTAATGGCGAATATTTTAAAGAGCAATACAACCCTATTAGATGATAGATGTTTATATTTTTTTAATAATTTTCCGGATACATAAATAGCAGCCCACGTAATAACATGCAGTCGAAGGCATATACCTAATTCAAATCATTTCGCTTTTTTTATGCATGCCTCCGACTGCATGTTATTACGTGGGCTGCTATTTATGTATCCGGAAAATTATTAAAAAAATATAAACATCTATCATCTAATAGGGTTGTATTGCTCTTTAAAATATTCGCCATGATCAATGCACTTTTAAATACATTGAAACCAATTTTCAAAGCACTTTTTCCATTCATTGAGGTATCTCCAAAACATGCATTTTGATCGCATCAACGGGTATCGGCTCACCTTGGAACATCCACACGTTAACTGTTGTTTAGTTTCGGGGTCGTAGGACCCCGAAACTCTAAGACTACTCTAAGAGTTACTCTAAGACTTTAATATTTAATATTGTTTCCATCTTTTCAGTTGACTTGTCTTTTTAAGCAGGCGGGTTTTTTAATTTTTTTAATTTCCAATTCTGCTGTTTCAGCAGAAATAATTATTCGACTAAATATTTATTAACTTAGTTTAATATGTCATCCACATACTGCAGTGTCTTTCGTCAGGTTTCAAAACTAAATTAAATTTATGCTAAGTATAATATTTTATTGTTTTTTTTATAATTATATTATGGTCATGATATACCTTTTTGAAATCCTTATAATAAGCCCTTTAATTTGACACCCATATTGCAGTATTCTAAAAAAAAATTTTTTTTTCACTACGTATAATAGCACCGTACAGCCGCCATGTTGGTTTTTTTATAACGCCACCTTCTTAAGAACACTTGGGCTGAAAAGACCAATCTAACGATATCTTAATCATAGAAATCCGTTCAGCCGTTTGAAAGATATGAGGTAATAAAGAATATTACATACAAACATACATACATACAAACATACAAACATACTTACAAGATACGCGCGAAACACATAACCCTTTCTTTGCAGTCGGGTAAAAAAGGAATTTGTACTCCAGCCCCACCCGACTTCAATAGACGTATTTTTATTATTACGAATATTATTTCTTGCTTTTTATTAGAGGTAGGTTTTTTGAAGTCGGTTTTTTGTTTTTTTTTTAACAATATTTTATTTTTTTATTTTTAGTGTAGGTACCTTGTAGGTAAGGTATATTATATATGTAGAAAAATCGGCTCAGCCACACGTAAGATAATCGCGGAGAAACATACTTAAATACGGGTCAAACTAAGAACCTCCTTTTTTAAGTCGGTTAAAAAACTACACTTAAGATATCCCTCTTCCAACAAAAAAATTATTATCTTATTCAGTTCATAAACAAAGAAGTAATACGACCAAACATCGAGGTAATTCAGACAAAATCTTACTATTTTCGTGCTTTTTTCAAAATTACTTGAAAAGTACTGAACCGATTTCCAAATTTTAAAAAAATGGGACCAACTTGGGAGTGTACCTAATGTTATAACGTTTGAATCATTTCAATCGGTCCAGCCGTCTTCGAGTAATCGGTGGACATACACAAAAAAAAAAAAAAACAAATATACAGACGAACATAGAACCTTCCTTCTTTTTTGGAAGTCGGTTAAAAATTAGGGAAAACAGTCTAACTGGTATAATTGGAAAGAATTTTATGGTTTGATTAATAAAAATAAAATTTGGCAACTAACTCAAACTACAATACTTACCAATACTTTTGCTACGGTTCACATTTTGTAAACTTTATGATATTAACTTCATTGCACTTCTTTGTTTTAACAACTTATAGTTTAGTTTTTTTATAAAAGCTGTGATAAATATAAAGTAGGTATGACACGCGCGTTCGCCGCGCTCTAATTGTGGGAGCGAAGGTGACAGGGCGTGGTCTCACGAGTCCCGCCCATCGCGCGCTTGGGCGGCGCCCGCCCACCGCTAATTGAATACTTGGGATAAGTAATCACGTACACTTATTGAGAGTGATAGATTCATATGGTTTCTGGTACGGTTTTATTTGGGCTTGGGAAATATTTTTTTGTATTTGAAGATATAAAGAATAAAAACGTTTATTTGAAAAAAATATCTATTTGGTTTACCTACCGAAAATATAACTATCCGAGCTTTTAACTCAACCAACTCTATCGTGTCGTGTAGAGTTTATGAAGTGTGTGTAATTGATATTGTCTTAGGTTAACCAGAAAGTAAAGTAACCTATCTATTATCAGTTTACGTCGGTATTACATAATGAAAAAGATATCAAAATGAGTATGAAAATAAAATAAAAGGTTAGTATTTTATTGTAATTTTGTGATGTTAATTTTTATTGATGTAAAAACAGGAAAATCTCGTGAAAACGGGAAAATTATAATAAGTACTCGCCGTAGTTAGATATAATATATGCGACTGGCGCTAACTTAGTTGATGTTTAAGTAAAATTGTTACTTACTAAGTAAGTATAAGTCTAAATAACCTTTGTTTCGATTTCTCAAAATCACGTCAAAAGATCTATGCTAATGGAAACCTCTACTCTTACTTAACCATAATCCTAAGTGATTATTTCTTATTCAAGTCACAGTTGTAAGTGGATCAGTTCTAACAGATTGAGTTTCCGCTGGGCCGCCCTGCACTCTCCGCCCTGCGGAGTGGGTGCGTGGGCTGGGTGCCGCCCACGGGACGGCCACTCTGCTCCGGGCACCGCGCCGCGCGGACATGGCGCGCGCTCTGCACCCGCCGAGCCGCACGTGAGTAACCACCTTTAGTTTCATACTTTTTGCGTGCCCGCACACGACTGATTTTTTGCAACCGACTATCGGATTGTAGCAGAACATGAATTCCAGTAGCCACGTAAGTACACGTCCTACATAACGTCGGTTCTGCAAATAGATCAAATAGAGAACCGCTGTGAAAGATATTTATTTCTTTACGGTTTACGCGCGTACATTGGAAAAATAGACACTTTTAATTTAGTGATAACTATTAGCACGGTTATATTTGGACATTTAGTTTGGTTTTAATTGTTTTATTTTTATTTTCCCGAGGCTTTGGTATCTTTCTTTGCACTCGCAGATTCCTTGGTCGCGGGGACCAACCAAAGCCACTTGTGAGCTAAGTATCTAGCGGGACTTGTAAATCACCGCTAACGTTTACAAGTGTTTTTTTCTCCTCAATTTTCTTATCGTTAGAATAGGGATGTTGACTATTTTTTTTATTTTATGTTACATAAATTACCTCTCAAAAAAAGAAACATTGGTAAAAGAATTAATTCGCTAGCATGAAAACTGCCCGAGATATCACAGTGTGAAATGCACACAAATGGAATCGATCAAAAACGCTCCATACTAATGGCTTCCACGTTATGACGTCACGCCGTGCAAGTTTGTATGCAACGCATAGGAAATTTGTTCAGCAGCTATATTAAATATTGTGTTTATCAAAATGGTTTCTTCGACAAATTTGCTATACATTTTACGGACTAATTAAAGGTATCATTTTTTTTAATAAATTTTATACTTTTTAAATGGACTTGTCCACCCAACTTTGAAGGGTCATAAAACAAATAATATGCAATATATAAAACCAAGAGGTATACAAGCTACTCTAAAAGTTTAATATGTTTACGATTTTATTAGTATTTCGTTATTTTATTCATTAGTCAACATCCCTATTTAATTTAATTATTTACTAGCGACCCGCCCTCGCTTCGCTTCGGCTCCTTCTTTTTTTGCCAAATGGTGAAATTTTGTGAAACCGCATGAAAATCCGTGCAGTTTTTGAGTTTATCGCGAACAGACAGACAGGCGCGGCGGACGACTTTGTTTTATAATATGTAGTGATAACGATAGTATAGTGTAACGTAAATTGTATTAAATTACTTGCTCGGAATTTTATAATTAAATGCATCAAGTTTATTTAATTATTTTGTATCATCATAATTTCTACTTAACATAAATTCATTGTTTGCATACCTTTACGATGAGCGTAACTATTTAGTAATCTGTGTCCGAGCTTCAATCATAATCCGTCTAACTAGAAATCCACTATAACGCCCGCGAAGCGTGTGACTGCGTCGCGTGTACTCGCGCTCGAACTGTGTTTGAGCGTAGCAGAGATTCTGTGTCGGTGAGAGCTGCTATGTGTGCGTTGCTCGAGCGCACCTCGTACCACAATCTACTGTGGTTGATTTACAATGTATTGCGATCTGACCGCATCAAATTCCGATAATCTGCTGCAATCCACGGTCTTGATTATTAGATTGACGGTCTGGATCTGGCTACCTATGGAAAATGTATGGTGAGGGGACCGACACCGACGTCAACGACGAAAGCCCAGATCCGCGCACGTGGCCCACGTCGGCCTAGTGGTTCGTGGGGCACTCTGAAAGTTTTGCGCAACTCATAAAACAATATACCTATGTAATGTTAGTATTTAATGTAAACTTAGGTTAGGTATAAGTTGTATTTATTGTGTGTCACAGTGTTCTCCATTACATTTTGAAACGTTTTTAATATGGTCAAACTATTATTTTTAACATAAGTAGGTATCATCTGTCTGAGGGCATGTTTTTCATACGCTATCACGGCTTTCTCTGGCCCAATTTAATGTGAAATTTCTAATCGCATCTTTAATTACTAGGATAATAAAGAAATCGCAAGATGTAAGGTCTAAACTTAATGCGGAGTGGATCATGAACTCCAATTTTTCCGAGACGAAAATGACTTTGTCCTCATCGCGGTATGCACTGAAAAATTGTCATCGTGCAATAGGTTGTCACTTCTTGGTCGTTTTTCCTTACCTTTTTTAAAGACAGTAACAGTTGATGAGGACCAAAATAATAGTTATCTACTCACCATGAACTGTGTTTTGTTTCTCAAGTAAGTAGGTTATTTCAGATAGGGCCGTCTAGGAGAAAAATAATGCAGTCAATATCTTGCCCACGATCTCGCCAGTCTAATTTTGTCGGTTTACTGTCGACTTCGAACATCCATATAACTCTCTTTCTGATTCCGGGAAAATATATTCTCTTCATATAAGTATCTTCTATCACAATGTCTGTATATCAAGTATTTTTTGGTAAATTTTGCCTACTTAGGTGCACTTTCGAGTAGCAGACATAGTGATTACTGATTTCTCAACTAGTTGAAAGTTATTTACTCTCACAATTAACTATCTGATATGTAGTAGGTATTTAATTTCAACCTACCTACCCATTGTGTACAAACTTTTGTTAATTATTGTGATGGAAAATTAACTCACTTTAAATGTGGAGCTCATTTTTCAATGTTGACGACTCTGTATGAAATATACAGGGAGAAAAAAGCAGCCCTTGACTCGTCAACCTTGAACCGGCAAGAAACTCGTTTCTTGCCGGTTCTTCTCGTTACAAGGTCTCCCGCTCAGGGTTTGCGAACCGATGGCGTAGCTTCTTTGACATTCACAAGTGCTTGTAACAGCCTAGACTGAATAAATGATCTTTTGATTTTTTTTTTTTTTTGATGTCATAGGTACATAGTATTTGATCGACCGTGTAGTACATTTTTTTACATCAATCATTTCAAGTCCGTTTTCCTATGGTGAGTTCATGAAGAATCTAGCGGCAACAAAGTTTCCTAACTTTTGAATGCTGATGAATACTTAACTTTTTTTATTTTGAGTCATTCCGATCGCCAATTATCCTCGAATCCTCCAAAAAGTAATAAGTACGCCGGTTTTTTTTCAAATAGTCATCTTTTCCACAACGATCGCATTTGAATGTCGACCTTCACTACTTTCATAACAGGAAAACCATTAAATTCTGCATACCAATGCTTTTCGATAGGTACTCAAATAAAGTGCTTCCTTGTCTAAAAGCATTTAGAAGTGAAGCAGTGCAAACTTGCGGAGAAAAATGTCGTTTTAGTTCTACTAATTTCTATACAAAAAAACCGACTTCAAAAAACCTGGAATTAAAAACAAAAAATCTTCAAAATTAAATAGGCCTCGAAAAAGCAAGAAATAATATTCAAATCACTAGATACGCATAATATCATTGTAATGTTATTATTAACTAACTAACTAAATGTTATTATTCTGTTAACGAATATTTTAATGATAGGAATATTTAAATGTCTGCCCCTCTCTTCCACATTGCTATGCCTGTCAAGGTGCATGCGATAATTAGTTGCTTTAAGATCTAGTAGTTAAGTCGCATGTAGTGCAAATGTATAAATAAAGAAATAAAATACGTCTATATTGAAATCGGGTGGGGCTGGAGGACAATTTCATCTTTTTATTCTAAAAGCCCACGAAAGGTGCGCGGCACTCCTTAAAAAATATCGGTCTCAATTTTTTTTTAATTTAAACTTTTTTGTGGTAAGTTTGGTATAATGGGTGTAACAAGACCTTCAACGAAGCCGAAGTCCACATATTCCGCCCATTATCAGGATCATTTTTGTCTTTTAGGCTATACTTGGGAAACCAATAGTTACGAAGTTATTGAAGGTAAAAAAAAAACTATTTTTTTTTAATCTTATTTTATTCGTTATTTCCTACTTTTTGACTAAAGAAACATTATCAAAATTTTAAGTATTTCGTAACAAACAATGGCTTAAAATCGTCGTCTCTCATGAGCACGCGCATAAACGCTGCCTTTCAACTCGGCCGCACGCAGATGTGTAGCATACACTCGCAGGCGCGGGACGCGTCACATTGCGTGGTAATTCATGCAATGCTTTTTTAACACCAAAATCAAAATGGTTTCCCAGTAATAATTTTGAACAGAAATGGTCCTAATGGGCAGAATACGTAGACCTCGGCTTCATTGAAGGTCTTGTTACACCCTGTATTATGCGACGATATTATCTAAGTAACAGTAGTCTTATATTTGCTAATCACCTTTTACAAAATACGGCTTTTCCCGACGCAGGCGCGTTAATTGTTGAGGAGTTCTCCTAACCTTCACTATCAGCTCCATTTCACTATACCTATGCATTATGACGAACATAAATAGCCTAGCAACCATATTAAAGTAATCGTATCGCACCAGTCAAATACTTAGTACCTATTGAATAGTTCCGATGATCACCTGTGGTCTTCATCATCAGTTTCACTTCACCAAAGACGATATTATCTAAGTTACAATAGTCTTATGTCAATGGCTCATCACCTTTTACAAAATACTGCTTTTCCCGACCCAGGGGCGTTATTTGTTAAGGAGTTCTCCTGGTACTTCACTATCAGCTCTTCTTCACTATAATATGCATTATGACGAACATAAATAGCCTAGCAACCATATTAAAGTAATCGTATCGCACCAGTGAAATACTAACCTAGTACCTATTGAATATTGCCGATGATCTATGGTCTTCATCATCAGTTCCACTTCATCAAAATAGTACATAAGCAAAGTTTCGAAAGCAAATGCACGAGTACCTTAAGAAAATACCAAAATCGCTCTAGGTGTGCTTATAATATTTGAAGATTTCCTTTGATTTCTCCAGGATTCCATCATCAGATCGTGATCTTATGACAATGGGACCAATCTGTAACTATATGCTTTCAAACAAAAAAATAATTTTTAAAGTCGGTTTATGATTGACAAAGTTATGAGGTAGGTAACAAACATAAAAAAAATAAAAAAATAAAATAAAAAAAAATCAGACGAACTGAGAACCTCCTCCTTTTATGAAGTCGGTTAAAAATAGGACTAAATGGACAAAAAGTCCTTTTAGTCCTACATACTAATTTCTGAAATATTTTCGCTTCAGTTTTGCTACGGGGCGATAACTTCGCATTGTGATAAAAAAATTACGTTCCATTTTTAAATTTTCAATACAAATGATCAAAACAACTCTGTCCATCAGTCATTTTCAAAAAAAAAACAACTCTGAGCGAGCCGTAATAAGGGCGAACTTTGAAAATTCCTATTAAATTATTAAATAGATAGATATAAGTGTATACACAACACGCAATACATTAGACAAATTTTAATACCTCATCATTACTAAAAAAAAATACTTTAGAATCTGTAAATACCAGTAAAAAAAACATGTCAAAGTGTACCGATTTGAGAATTTTTAAATATTTTATTCCTCTGTGATTAAATAGTAGATTGTTATACAAGACGCTAAAAGTACCCATTGCATACGAGGTATTTTTATTCCCGAGCTTTAGCGAGGGAATAAATAGAAACCGAGTTACAATGGGTTTTAGCGTCGTGTGTTACACTATACTTTTCACTACGATTGCGAGAAAATAAAATACAATATTAAATAATTTATACCTACTTACTTACTTCCGTAAACGAATCCACTCGTTTTTCTTTCCTCCACTTCATAAACTTTTTGTACAATATTTAAATAAATGATTTGTGCTTGACGCCAGAAGATTAAAATTATTTCTTTCCAATTACAGTCACACAATTCAATCAGTTTAAATTATAAAAAAATTCTAAAGATTTCGCGCCATGGTACCTTTTTTTTAATTTCTGCTGTAGCAGCTAGGCAACACAATCACGCATTCTACGATTCACTCTGTACACAGAGTTTAAATAAGTCTATGATTTTACCGAAGAGATGCTTTTAGTTCCATTTTCAAAAATAAGAATGAGAAACTGGGGGCCTATTACGAAACTTGGTCACGATAGTCGTCTGCAGTTCGTCGGTTATAGTTATTACAAATATTTTTAATGTAGCTATCGTAGTCCATAGTCTATTGAACGAATAATGACGGATCCACTAGAGAGAAACTGTCAAATTTACGCAATCACTTTGCAATATCGCATACGCAAGTGCTTTGTAATAGGAATCAATCAGAACGAAGCACGGACGCAGCCGCGTGTATCGCATTAAACTTTTTGTAATAGACCCCCAGTATTAAGTCGAGCGAGTTTTTATTCGTGATTATGAATAAAGACTTTTTCGTTTTAGTACGCTCATTGGTAATAGACAAACATTAAAAAAGAAAAAACTTTATCCCCTAGGGCTTATTATGCAATTTTATCACGACTCTTGTACGTTACAATGACGCACTTTTTGAGCAAGAGGAGTGAAAAACATTATTTTAAATTTTGGCTCTAAGGGCACTCCCTGACAATTCAAACAATAAGTGAAAAAATAAATATAAGTCGTATTCTTAATTGTTACAGCTGAAACGTTTGTGAAAAATACCTCTGACAAGCAAGAAATTCCACTTGAACAGATTGTCTTCGTTTTAAAATACCTGATAATTTATTAGATTTATTATGTTTTCTCTCTATACGACACTAATTTAAGAATTTTGCTTCCTAAACCTAAAGTTTACATCAATATAAAGCTTTCATTCTTTAGATAACTTCTTTGGAAAAACGCTAATTTCTTTGAAATGCGAGTCTTGAGTTCTTAAGTTTAAAAAAAGACATAACATTATATTCAAATATTTGTGAGTTGCCAGATATATGCACAGACCATACAACATTGTACTTACGTGCCCTATGTAGCTCTGTGAGCTGTGCCGAAATGAACTGTTTCAGGAGTTTTTGGCGCCATTTCGTCGAGTTCAGTTCGGTGGCAATTTTAATTATTTGCAAATGGTTTATAGTGGATATTGTGTCTTAAAATCGGTGCAGTTTTGTGGTACAAGTGTCTTCGCAACTGAACAATATGTGGGATAATTGAAATAGGCGCGGTCTTGGTTGTGTGAAGCTGAGACTTTTATTGTAGTGGTGGCTACCTCGGCAGAACTTACCGAGTAAACTGTATTGTTAAATTTGATGCCAAATGCTCCAAGCAGCATTGGAAGGTGATGCACCCGCATTCTAATGTAAACTGAAACAATGATAATTCAAGATTTGGCTTTTTGCCTGAAAAATACCAAGAAGACTCGAGATTTGGCTTTGCCTTTATTTTGAACATTATTAAGAAATCAACACTCAAGAACTGGCTGTATGGCTTTGACCTTCGCCTGTCCAAAAGGACGAATTACAACTACTACTATTAATTTCAAACAGTTCATTTTGTAATTTTTCATTGAACATTTTTTTACTTTCCATAAATTCGAAATGAAAAGCACGGGTAAAAGTCATCAATTCATGCTCGAACTACCTATACTTAGCCGCCCTCGCTGAGCTGGGCATCTAAATATCTCGTATGGGCAAGCATGCTTCCTTTCGACGTTTGTTGATATTACCTTAATTACTATTGATCATTCCTGTGTCGCTGAAATGCAACCTAAATACTTAGATAACATTTCTTACCTATTTTTTGTTACAAATTTTACTTCATATAACTAATTTTACGCGAACGCGACGCGGAACTATTGTGTCGCGAAAGTGCTATAGGTACTTATATTTTTTTGGCTAATAGTTTTCACGACACTATGAAACAAGAGGGCCTAGCCAAAGAAACATTTGCAAATCTACGTTATTATGTCAATCCCATACATGTTTCGAAAGCGAAGCGAAGCGAAGGTCTAAGGCTAAGTTCCGATAAGAAAATTAACAGTAGTTAAAAAGTTAAACTGCTGATCGCAAGTTTTAGTGCCTGTTTACGGAGACGCAAACATTTACATGTAAGAAGCTAGCTTCAAAACAGGATTGTCCTAGGATAAAATATTAAAACTAAAAAAATATTCGATGATATTATGGGTTGCTTTAGCAAGTAGACAACATTTTCAACTCGCCGGCTATTTTCACTGTTTTCCAATCCGCTCGTAGCTCTTGAAAACCTCCATAGTGAAGCACTGGTCAAATCCAATTTGTGGAGTAGTGGCGGGCGCGCGGCGGTGGGGCGGCGCGGCGGGCGTCGCGTCGTGACGTGGAGGTTTTTCGGCGTATCGCCCAACAGCGCCCAGCTGCTGGTGACAGCCACTCGGCCCAAAACGTAGGGCTACCTACTAAAGCATGACATTATGCTGAACAATATACTTTTACCCCTTACTAATAAAGATTGTATAGCAGATGTATAGTTACACAGTGTTTTGTCACTTTCTTCTCAATGTCAAACTCAAATAGTTTGACAGAGAGTAACCATTGTGTAACTATACGTCATCTGCTATACAATCTTTATTAGTAAGGGGGTGAATATAAAAAATACATCTTTTAAAGATTTTTTTTATCGAACAAAAAGTTATACTAAACTTATAAAAAAACCTAGGTATGTAAGTATATTACTTAAATACCTGCATTTTTTTAAAATTATTTGTATTTTGTATTTTTAGCATATTCTTGTAAACAATAATGTAAAAAACTAAATCATAAACGGACTACAAAAAAATATTAAAGCGATAGCTATTAGAGTCTCTAAGTAACTGTTATCCTTCCGAAAACTATCTCAATCTTAGCTTTGCTTTTTATTGCATTGCTAGTTGCAACGCTTCCCGAAGTGAAGTTTTCATTGTTGTGGCATCCCTAACCCGTGGCATCCATCGCGGTCAGTGAAGAGTGTCCTCGGTGTTAACATTCGTCATTTAATTACTCCGTCGGAGCGGTAGAGTAGAGTGATTGTCGCGCGGCTAATTAGGCAGCCATAATCAAGAGGGTTTGCCTTTACAATGGTTTGTGGAGGTGAACGATAATATTTTCTGCCCATGACTTTGTTCACGTTTACATTCGAAAAATCTGTGGGGAAGGTGAAATCTGACCAAGATGAAAATATCCTATGTGCTAATCCAGGTTATAACAACATTTGTGTAAAATTGCATCCAAACCAGCCGTTCTTTCAATTATGTTAATGTAAATAAATTCGGTTAAAAATTAATTTGTCCGTCACAATGAGGTGATATCATAAAAATGAAATGGTCTGACTGATAGAAGTCAATGGCCCTTGCACGGTTAATTAAGCCGGTGTAGGTCAAACTGACGACATTTCAATTATACTTATATTATCTTAATATTGTCAGATTGATGCATTGACTCAGAGCATGAAACAGAAACACTTCATTTTAACTCACATCATTTTAAACCTTTAAACCTATACCTATGTGCTTCGTTGCAACTATCGATTTCTTCGAAACAACCTAAAGAATAGAGAAAAAGACAGTAAACTGAATAACTATAACATAAGTAAATAATGAGAAAAACGAGACGAACGAATATTTACCATTTACCTCAATTTAATCATTAATAGTAGATTGTTATACGAGGGTCAAAAGGAAGCAATTCCCATTCGAGATATTTAGACGCCCGAGCATAGCGAGGGCTGCTATAGTTCGAGAATCGAATTGATGACTTTTACCCGTGTTAAACACTCTACTTTTCATTTCGAATTTCAGGAAAGTAAAAAAAGTCTTAGTTATTCCAAAATATTTATTAATAAAAACATGTACCTACTTAGTAACTACATTGGTAGACCTTATAATTATTACCTATACCAACTTACCTTTAAAAACCTAGAAAAATTAGAACAATTTGTGAAATTTAAAGTTAAATTCTTGCTTGGAATATTTACAGTTTTATATAAATTATTATGATGACAGATTTGGCTTTGTTGGATACCTGTAAAAGTTGGAGATATTCTTTGGTCTTTGATAAGACGGTAAGTCCATGGCAGAGACTCTCCTGAAGTAGTTGTTTCCTGTAGGCGAATTACAGCGTAGTTTTATTGTTTCTTTTATTTTATTTGAACTTTTTGTTTTAGTTTTAAACTCATTTTTAGTAAATACAAAATCAACACAAAACTTTAATACGGCACACGCAGCTTAAAGTCACAGAGTTAGTTAGTCTCCCCCTCCAATATTTTATAGTTTTCTTATTTTAAATTTGGAACACGTCGCGTCGCCGGCCGCTCCGCCCAATGTTTTTAATTTTGCACTGGCTGTTTATACCGTATTTTGTTGTTGTTCGTGAATGCGCCCTACAAGGCTGCAACTTTTTTTAAACCATTTGTTTTTAACTATTGTAAACTTTTTCATTGCCAAATTCAGTTCTATTTTTAAATTACTTTTCCACCCTAGGGTGGAACGAAGAGTTTTGGACCCGCTGCTCAGTTCAAATATACATCACTTTCCGAATATGAGAAATGAAAAAGTTTTTTATAATTTAGGCGATTCTAGTGGTGGTATACAATTTTATATGTTGATTTGCAAAGAAAGTAAAAAGTTTTTAACAAAATGCGGGAGTGTGCCTATAGGTACTTCGAGTATTTTGAGCGATATTTGAAAAGGAATTTTTTTTCAGTGTGTGGCGGCTTCGACTGAAGCAGTAGGATGGCTCTGAAGACGCCGACGCCGGGGGTCGGCGAGCGCGAGACGTGGGGCAAGAAGGTCGACTTCCTGCTCTCTGTGATCGGGTTCGCAGTAGACCTCGCCAACGTGTGGCGCTTCCCCTACCTCTGTTACAAGAATGGCGGGGGTAAGTACTGAACATAATTAGAATAAATGGCCGAGACGTGGGGCAAGAAGGTCGACTTCCTGCTCTCTGTGATCGGGTTCGCAGTAGACCTCGCTAATGTGTGGCGCTTTCCCTACCCCTATACAAAATGGCGGGGGTCAGTACTGAACATACTAGAATAAATGCCTGAAACGATGGGGCATAAAGATCGACTTCCTACTTTCTGTGATCGGATTCGCAATAGTCGTCGCTAACGAGTGGCACTTCTCTTATCTCTGTTAAAAGACTGGCGAGGGTAAGTACTGGACATACTAGAATAATTGGCTAAGACGTGGGGCAAGAAGGTCGACTTCCTGCTCTCTGTGAACGGTTTCGCAGTAGACCTCGCTAACGTGTGGCGCTTCCACTACCTCTGTGACAAAAATGGCGGGGGTATGTACTGAACATAATATTTAATCACACAGTTTCCATCACTGTCATATAGTTAGTACCTGTAGTCATCACTCGCGGTCGGTGCAATTTAGCGGCTTGCCTTCACTTTGCACGCTGGCTGCCGTACTCGACGCTTGAGTGACACTAAGTGCCTCTTGCACCGTTAATTGTCACCTCTTCCTGACAAGGTGCCGTCACATACCACGTCCTATTTATCGTGTGGCATAACCTTATATTAAAACGTTGATTTTATCAAGCCTAAGTTATTCTGCCGAATATAAAATTAGTTATTTGTTCAATTAGTTAATTACACGTAATTAAATAACGTGTTTAGTCAACGTTTTGTGCTAATACCGTTGGATAATGATAATGATGAGAGACATTTAAATAAGACAAAACATTGCTAATGATAATAAATAGGTAACATTGCTTAGAAAAGTCTGTACCTGTAGTACGAGATCAACTTTCTTTTTATTATGCATTTCTTCAATCTTTCGTCTATTGTAAGTACAATAACAAAATGCAAAATAAAGCCCGCATGTATAAATGAATGACCGAATAAGTGAGTACGTTTACAAGCGCTCACAGATTCATTAGGGCATCTCCACACTGCACAGAACTCTGCAGCACTACAGCGTTAGCTCCGACCGTAGAGCTCTTGAGAATAATAGTCGGTAACGTCTCTTGAGCCTCTTACACCGGCCTCTAATTGACCAGGCACGTGTGCTACCTTCGTCTGTGCTTAGCTTATGGTATTTCCTTGTATGGCTTGTAAAATAAAAGTATGTATACTTACAGTAACTTTCCGATATCTACATTGAAAGGGTTCCCATCTCTAAGGATAAAGGGACATTCTAAGGATCGCCTCATTTTCAGTTTGTCTGTAGGTATACTTAACAGTCAAAATGTATGAAAGTTTGAATTTTTTTTTTCATAGATCGCGTGGATTTATTTGTAAGAAATAACAAATGATAAATTACGGTCCTATTATGAGCTGTGACAAACTGAGCTTCTAATTCTAAGTCAGCATAATAAAAAAAATAGAAATACTGTTGAAATAATCCTATTTCTTATTGGTACTCATCATTCTGTTAACATGCGATCCCGGAGAATTCATTAGATTATCTTCACACTGCATCGGGGTACTAACTGTACAGTGAGCGGTGGAGAGCTCACTCACGAGGATAATACTCGGCCAACAATCGTCTTGAGGGCCTCGCACACGTGCCGTTTTAATTGACCCGGCTCGTGTGCCTCCTCCTCCTACCTCTTTAGATTTTCCTTTAATCGTACTTGTACTATTATGTATGCAGTGTAATCGTTGTATCGTTTGTTAGATAATAAAGAATTTGCTAGGCATTATCGGCCTTACCACATAAGATTTTAAAACACTGTTTAGTAAAAACACTGTTTAAATGTCATGCCGTCTCTTTCAAACAATATTGTCAAAAAAGTGACAGCATCACATTTAAACAGTGTTTTAGTTAAACACGTGTTAAACAGTGTTTTGTGGTAAGGCCGTTAGAGTTTGTTTGTTGTGCAAACGATTACTAAAATGTAATTTTATTATGTAAGTACAGTCAGCAACGAAAGTCGCTTAACACTTTAGTACTTTGTCATAGCAACTTTTTTGACAGATGTCTTACAGTTTGGAACATTTATCAAAAATATAGCTATGACAAAGGTACTAAAGTGCTAAGCAACTTTCGTTGTTGACCGTACCTATGACGTAAAGAACTGCCTGTTTGCACTATAATGTACATTCAAATAAGTAAATTTAAAGATCGAATTGATCATTATAATTTTATTGATCTTTCGATTGATATTTTTATTTTTCCGGAACTGGTTGAAACTGAAGATTTTTTAAGAATCTGTTTCCGATTCAGTTTCAGAGTAAGGGCGAAATAGTAGATTGTTATACGAGGGTCAAAAGGAAGCAATTCCCATTCGAGATATTTAGACGCCCGAGCATAGCGAGGGCGGCTATAGTTCGAGAATGGAATTGATGACTTTTACCCGTGTTAAACACTCTACTTTTCATTTCGAATTTCAGGAAAGTAAAAAAAGTCTTAGTTATTCCAAAACATGTACCTACTCAGTAACTACATTGGTAGACCTTATAATTATTACCTATACCAACTTACCTTTAAAAACCTAGAAAAATTAGAACAATTTGTGAAATTTAAAGTTAAATTCGCTTGGAATATTTACAGTTTGATATAAATTTATTTGAACTTTTTGATTTAGTTTTAAAGTCATCTTTAGTAAATACAAAATCAACACAAAACTTTAATACGGCACACACAGCTCAAAGTCACAGAGTTAGGTAAGTCTCCCTCCAATATTTTAAAGTTTTTCTTATTTTAAATTTGGAACACGTCGCGTCGCCGGCCGCTCCGCCCAATGTTTTTAATTTTGCACTGGCTGTTTATACCATGTTTTGTTGTTGTTCGTGAATGCGCCCTACAAGGCTGCAACTTTTTTTAAACCATTTGTTGTAAACTTTTTCATTGCCAAATTCAGTTCTATTTTTAAATTACTTTTCACTCCTCTTGCTCAAAAAGTGCGTCATTGTAACGTACAAGAGTCGAGATAAAATAGCATAATAAGCCCTAGGGGATAAAGTTTTTTCTTTTTTAATGTTTGTCTATTACCAATGAGCGTACTAAAACGAAAAAGTCTTTATTCATAATCACGAATAAAAACTCGCTCGACTTAATACTGGGGGCCTATTACGAAAAGTTTAATGCGATACACGCGGCTGCGTCCGTGCTTCGTTCTGATTGATTCCTATTACAAAGCACTTGCGTATGCGATATTGCAAAGTGATTGCGTAAATTTGACAGTTTCTCTCTAGTGGATCCGTCATTATTCGTTCAATAGATTATGGACTACGATAGCTACATTAAAAATATTTGTAATATCTATAACCGACGAACTGCGGACGACTATCGTGACCAAGTTTCGTAATAGGCCCCCAGTTTCTCATTATTATTTTTGAAAATGGAACTAAAAGCATCTCTTCGGTAAAATCATAGACTTATTTAAACTCTGTGTACAGAGTGAATCGTAGAATGCGTGTTTGTGTTGCTTAGCTGCTACAGCAGAAATTAAAAAAAGGTACCATGGCGCGAAATCATTAGAATTTTTTTATAATTACAAACTGATTGAATTGTTATTGAATTGTGACTGTAATAGGAAAGAAATAATTTTAATCTTCTGCCGTCAAGCACAATCATTTATTTAAATATTGTACAAAAAGTTTATAAAGTGGAGGAAAGAAAAACGAGTGGATTCGTTTACGGAAGTAAGTAGGTATAAACTATTTAATATTGTATTTTATTTTCTCGCAATCGTAGTGAAAAGTATAGTGTAACACACGACGCTAAAACCCATTGTAACTCGGTTTCTATTTATTCCCTCGCTAAAGCTCGGGAATGAAAATACCTCGTATGCAATGGGTACTTTTAGCGTCTTGTATAACAATCTACTATTTCCACCCTAGGGTGGAACGAAGAGTTTTGGACCCGCTGCTCAGTTCAAATATACATCACTTTCCAAATATGAGAAATGAAAAAGGGTTTTTTTGACGGTAATGATTGGATAATGACACCATAAAATTTTACATTTATATAAAGCAGTTTTTTGCGTGCCATAAACACAGGGTAAACAAAAATCTTCTGAGTAGTTAATTATTCTTGTGGCACTTAGAGCAACACGGCTTTAGGAAGCCGGCGTTGCTCTAAGTTGTGGCATAAAGATCGAATCTTATGAAAAAATATGTGCATTTGAGGAATTATCTTTGCTTTTGAAGATCAAGCATTTGCAAGTGACGTACTTACGTATGACTTATTGCCGCAAGGGCAGTGCGACCGGAAATGACTTATTTGAAGCCAGTGGCAGGCTCTCGCAGGCGGTTTGGTGTCCGGAAGCCGTGGGAATGAGATTTGTTCGTTTGATATGAGAGCTAGGGCCCATTCGCGCTAATTTTCAACGATAATTAGAGTTATGAGTCCTAAAATAAATTTAATTTTAGGACTCATAACTCTATACGTAAGCATTTAGTCATAACTTATAATGATAATAATATTGAAGAAGTGACAGAATTAAAATTTCTAGGTATAAATATTGACAACAAATGTGACTGGAAATCGCACATAAATTTAATGATAAGTAAATTGGATCGTTTTGTGTACGTATTAAACAGAGTGAAACATGTTGCATCAAAGGAAGCAGCGCTTATGGCCTACCATGGCTATGTGTCCTCGGTCCTGCGATATGGCATTATATTATGGGGAAACTCGGTGGATATGCATCGGGCTTTCAAATTACAAAAAAAATGTGTTCGTACAATTTGTGGTGCTGGCTATTTAGACAGTTGCAAACCTTTGTTCAAGACCTTAAATATTCTGCCCTTGCCATGCCTTTACATTTATGAGATTAGCTTATTTGTAAAAAAACATGGTCATTTATTCAAACAGAATCAAGACTTTAATTACAGAGGTAGAAAAGGAACCGACTTACGAATTCCTGGTCAAAGTTTGGTATTACATTCAAAAAACTCATTTTGTATGGCAATACGTATTTACAATAAATTACCAAATAATGTTAGAGAACTACCTACAACTAAATTTAAAAGCAAATTGTTTAATATTTTAATAGAAAAGACATATTACTGTATTAATGACTTCCTATTAATATACTATATCTATGTTCCTAAACGATAAAATTATTGACACTGCACACTAATTATAACTTTTGACATTTTCTATTGCTGACATTTCAATAATTTAATCTCATTTTTAATTTACTGATTTAGTTATGTTTTAAATATGATTTGATGATATTATGTAATAAAATTGTATTATGTATTTAAATTTAAGTATTTGCACGTCGAAACATTCGACAGTTGTACTAAAATGAAGCAGCAATGTATCACATATCTATCTGTCAAATCACAGCTTACACTTCATTGTTTTTAAAGCGGCTACTCACGACACAATTTCTCTTCCAATTTGCTGTCACAATCTGCTGAGAGTTGACAGATTGTATCGTCAGTAGGCGAATTGGGGGCGTGGCCCAACTTGCTGTGTGTTGTGTTGCGTGCGCTAGCAACCTGCAAATTGTCACAGCAGATTGTGTGCGTGTTGAATCGTGAGTAGTGCGATTGTGGCAATTTGAGCTTCAGTCGCGCTCCAGCTGTTGTTCAGACTGTGTCTCTGTGGTAGGGAATAACATTGCTAGTGAGACTTTAAAAATGAATAAAGAAAAAAGGGTGTGGATGTGGACCCAATTATTTGAAATTTATAAGGATCTACCCCATTTGTGGGACAAAAAAAAGATATATGAACAAACCAATGCGGCATGAATCCTTAAGGATTCTGTTGGAAATTTACAAAGAAATAGACCAAGAGGCAACTATAGATATTTTAAGAAATAAAATTTATAATATGAGGAGCATCGTGAGCAATTCTTCAAAACTCTCTGAATCCATTCTTAGAAAGTTGGAAAAATCTTCTGGTTCCAAATGGTACATTATATTTAGGTACGAAATTTTTTTCTTAATAAAAGCCATTTTTTTACCCAGTATCGCTTTTTGCGTCGCTCCCTGGTTGAACATGATGAAGCTATAACAAGTGCAATACCTGTTTTTTGATATTTTGGAAGTTTCAACGGACCCATTACGAACAACAACGAACACGTGCACGCTTTGTGGCTGACAATCGCAGAATGAAATTGTGAGCGCTGTTGCATCGTGAGTAGAGCACAGCCAACCGCGACTACAACAAATTGTGCCTGCAGATTGTGGTTGAGTTGTGTCGTGAGTAGCCGCCTTTGACTTTTTGAAAAACCGCCATTGAGTAGGTATTTATTGCCCGCTTCTTGCCCGCCTCATTTCTTTAAATCAATCAGAAAACAAATACCTCTCCATGGTATAGTGCCTCTCTATTTTTTTTATAACTTTGAATCGGTATTATTCTCTCTCCAGATAATAATATACTTACCTATCTAACTGAAAAGTAACTGAAGCATCAGGAAAATTGCTTTTACTTTGACACAACACAGCTCCTGGGAGAGAATTACGTTTTTTGTATACTTACAATAAAGAAAAAATAAATAAATATTTTTTTGGAAATTACTTAAATAAATAAAACCAAAGTCAACATCACTAGTATCCATCCATACAGTGTTTTATTAAAAAACGGGGTTTTGAATTCCCAATACAGTATAAAATAAATACAATAAAAGCTATATAATTTTGATACAGCCTTAAAAAATATTAAAAAACTAAACGTATCTAAAATACCAAAACTAAAATAAAAAATAAATAGTAAAATCTATAAAAAATTACCAGTACCCTTAGCACGAACATCTATCGAGAAAAAAACGCGCTTAAAAGAACTCGATAATCAATTATCTATGGAAAATTTCACTTCGCTTTTCCGCGGTAGATGGCACTGTACTTTCCCATACAAAATTACTCTATCGAATATTTTTACGCGCGTTATTTTTTCGACAGCTGTTCGTGCTAAGGGTTAGTATTTTAGAAAGTGTTATTTCTTTTTTTCTTTCTTCCCTTTGGGCGGAGGCGGAGGCGGCTCCGGGTCCGGCTCCGGCTGCGGCTCCGGCGGCGGCGTTGGCGGCAGTCGCTTCTCCGGCCAAATCCTGTTAATATACTCACAGATTGCTGCGATATTTACAGTTTTCGACTTCGCCGTTTTTGACCCCGCGAACACATTCGCCAACTCTTTGATCAACTCCTCGTCCAGCGGCACTTTATCAAAGACTATCCGGTCCAGAAGTGTTCCTATTGCAATCGGCTTTTCGTAATCTTTGTTTATCGTCAAAAAGTATATGGGTATATCGACATTCCACTTCTTATTCTGCAATCCGAGATAATTTGCTCTCTCTAATATCAATTTTTTTGAGTCTGGTCCTTCAATCTCCCAGTTGCTGAGTACTCGGCCGTATTTTATTGAAAAGTTCTTACGGGATTTCATTTTCTTGACACTTTCTAGTAACACTACGAATTTTTTCCCGACACATATACCGTCCAATAACAGTGTATCTATTTTAATACGGGGTCGCAACATCTTTTCTAATACAGCATAAGCATCCACAGTACTCAAAGGGTTGAACGATAAATCGAATAGTGATAATTTACTTTTGATAAGGTTTGCAATGATAATTATGACAGCTTCATCTTTGAATCTATTGTTACTCAAATTTAATATTTTTAAAGTTGGTATAAACAAAAGATTTTGAATGGCACCAGCAACTCTATCTCCCTCTAAGGAATTCCACGATAAATTAATTTCTACTAATACATCGCTGTTCGCTACTTGTTCTAACATTTTAACCATGGAAGGTATATGAAAGAAGTTGTTCCATGATAAATTAAAGTGAGTTATTCTATTGCGATACTCTAATGCTTCGGCAAATGCCATTGCTGTAAGTCTTCCGAGGTTGTTATTGCTTAAATTAACCCGTGGGACTCCGGCACCATCACTGATCTGTTTCGCAAAACACGCTCCACCCTCTTCTCCCAAACAATTCCTTGAAATATTAAGATCTACGAGACTTCTGTTCACGGATAAACTATTTCCTAAACGTAATATACCAGATGCCCCTATTCGGCATCCAGACAAGTTGAGTTGCTTGATTGTACTGTTGGCAGCTAACATTTGGGATAAATGATAACAGGCGTCGTTATTGAGATAATTATCTACGAATGTCAGACTACGTACAGTTTTGTTGTTTTGTAGGGATAATGCCATTGTACGAACAGCGTAAGGATCTACTCCATAATAATTCAGGTTGATTTCATCTGTTAGTAATGCGGCGTGAAACATTCTAACAACGGGAGTGTTCATTTCTTTGCAAAGTGCTTTGTATAAGTCTTGCCCATCATCTCTGTATGTAACAGGTTTTTCTGGTGTAAATAGAGCTTGTTCGATGCCAGGATCGAGAACTGCTGGGTAGTTGTAGTAGGGATGTCGAAATATGTCGCTGTCGGACATGGCTATGTACTTTCCGCAGAGTTCGCCGCTTCCTGGAGAGTAAAGGCCCTCGGCTGCCATTGCTCTCTTCTGGTTCTCCTCTGGGATGGACATGACGAGAGAAGACCATTCGCTCATTGGTAGTTCTTCTCCAGAGCTCTCGATCTCTACTGGAGCGAGGATTTGTGCTACCGGCTCCTCAGAGCCGCTGCTACTCGACATCTTTTAAAAAAATATAAATAATAAAAAATAAAAATAATAAATAAAGTAGAAAGACTTATAAAATCGATGACATTTCTGTCTTTGTGTTGTGACAGTATCAAAGAGATTTTTTTTAATAGGTTATGACGACAGATTTGTTTTAGGCTTTGGTGTCAAAATTTTAATGAAATCTATGGTAAAGTTTTTGTTGATTTTTTAATTCTCCCATTATTGACAAGTCAAAGGAAGCTTGTGTTCAAAGTTCAATGCTGGTAATTTTAACATAAAGTTAATTAAATAAATAACATTTATCGAGGACCTATACACGAGACGAGACACGCACGACACACTTTTACTGAGTTAAAACTTAATTCGATGCATAAACTTTACTTGCAATTCCTTTTTACGATGTTTTTAACCCTAGTCTACGTGACGCCGCAGGAAATTGTGTCCTGGCGAGAGAAATACGAAGTTTAGTCCACACTGTTAATTGCATCCTGGTCTTTGCTTTGATCACCCTTTGCCGTCCACGACCCAGTAATTGACAATCAAAACGCGCCCTTTACGCGTACAGAAACTTCGTTAACTTCTCGATGTGCAGGAAAATTAGTATAACGTAATAATGGGAGAGTAATAAGATAATGGAGACGGGAGGTCATCCCTGGGAGGCGATCGCACGCCCGTGATCGAATTAAACGGCAATTCTCGGCGCCGTCGGAAGGTGATCTTGACTTTCAAGCTTCTAAAGATTGTGCCGGAAACTTATTTACGGTTGTACAGACTGGCTGGCGGTGTTAACAATATGCACGGCTTTTTCAATCCGTCTGGATCACATGATGGTTTTTCTTTCTTGTTTTGTATTTGTATAGTACCTTTCTTTAACAGAATGAGTTTAAGTAAAAGCCCTGGGTTTTTGTGGTATATTTAAAATCAATGTAATGTTTTAATTAAAGTACTAAAGTGCAATATTCTTCAGAGATCATTCGATCCTAATAAGAATGATTTCAAGTCTGAATTACGTGTGAAAGTAGTCAAATTGCTTCATAATAATGTAGCTTATCCTCGTATAGTCATAAAGTCGTGCACCATAAATGCGAATCCTTCTTCAATTAGTCGCGCGGGGGCGGGGCAAATTATGATGTCCGCTAATTGATGGGGCACTTCATCTCGACCCCGATCCGTCACGTCACCCGCCACGTCACGTCGTCATTGCAGACGGATTTGTGCAGAGTGGACTGTGGGGTTAATTTGAAGTGTAACACAAACGTAGTGATTATTATAATATGTCATCATGGCAACGCTTGCCTTACTGCTACCAATGTGAGCATGCCTTTACTTTACTCTGATTCTGTTAAGTAAATTCGGGTATCGTTATCGCCCGGCATATGTTTCTTGGCCGGTCTTCCCCTATCTTATAGAACTCGAAAACATAAACTAACACATGAATCTTCCAGTAACTTAACCGAATGATGATTCAATATATTAAATTTTTCAGAAAACTTCTACCTAAACGCTTTTCGTCTATAAAACAATAATGCCGATAAATATCTGTTCCGTTCTCGGATGATATAATGCGTCTCTGGAGAGATCTCATAATACCCAATCATCCCGGGCCTCACAGCGGGTCCTATCGGTCCCGATTCGATTAGGGAACGTCTTTAGGGTCAGTATCGGATGTAAATATACTGGACTCGATTAATATTTAGAATCGATTACGCCGGATTATTGTTGTCGTCTGCCATTTCCTCTTCCTTCACACGTTGTTTTACAAAATCTTACATTACCATGATTTTACTCGTAAAATTCTTGACATTACCTTCCACCGAGAAACGGCTGAAATAATATAAAAATTAACTGTGCAATCGGATGGCGAAATAAAAAAATGTACGAACCAACCAACTTGATAATCATTTTAAAATAAAGTCTTTGAGAACACCTATTCAATGGGGAATGTCTGAAAAAGATCAGATTGGTTGAATCAACTATCGTAGATTTCCCGCCTATCAAACCGGAAATAAGACAGTATTTTCTAGTGATAATATTGACATAAAAATATATAATTGTGAATGCAGAAATGAAATATAACAGTATTGGCTTTCAAACCTTTTTAGCAGAGGTCATTTTCGTATAAATGGTGCGGGCGGCGAGCCGTAAATTCCTCAGCACTTTCCGCTTCGCCCCAGACTCCTTTAAGCAACTTTCGCCCCTTGCTGGAGCCCTGACCTGTTGCATCCGGCTATAAAGTAAATCCTCGCTATCTGCCCCCCCGACTTAAGACTATCGGGGTGGCGTCTCGATATAAGGCCACATCTACAATAGATATTCGACATAAATCAGAATAATTCACAATTTAAAATTATAGCTATTTATCCTACTGGATTGGTAGTTTGATCGCCTGAAGTGAAGGCTGTAGGCGGGCGCCTAGCATGATGATCAACGAAACGCAATAATGATATTAATATAGCGATGATTTTGACGTTTAACTGTCAAAATACATCGATAAATCGCTTTATCTATTACTTACCCTATATCGTTTTTCGGTGGCCATGTTAAATTGGGGCCAAGCGTTTTAAAATATCAAATCCATAATTCATCTTTCAAAGTGAAGATTGCTATAGCTTCTACAAATGTGATTTTCTTTAAGGCGCGGTGGTAGTGAAACTAGCGCCGCCACTACATTTATTTTTATTACTCGTAAACCAAGTCAATATTAAAAAAGCTCATGTAATAATCTCTTAAATTGTCTCTTAAACTCATCAACAGGCTTCGTCTTCTTATTTGCTGGTTTTTGTATTTGTGTATTTGTATTGACAGATTTTTAAGTATTTTTTAACGCACATGCAATTCATAAATTTTTCATTCAAGTAATAAACAATTAAGTCAAACTATGTATTTTTAACTGTTTAATAAATCCACGTGATGAAGAAAATAATTGACTTACGTTTTATTATAAATCAACACAGTCGTTTTGTTAAGTACCTCGAAATTATCTTCATATTGTACGCAACCTATTCCAGTTACCACTTATGCATTACGAAATATATCATCAGAAATCTTGTGTTGTAAGAAGGGAACGACTGTCATCAACGGAAACCGCTCATTTAACAATTTGTGCGTTCCTCGTTTATGAAGTTACTCGGAATTAATTCTACTCTGTTACTTTATGACTACATTCCTGAAATCATTTAATTTGTTACGATCTGTTAACTGTAGGTTAGAAATATGCGGCGAGATAGAGATTAATACAAGTAAACACTAAGTTGCAATAGCTACCTATAATAAGTTTTGCAATTCATTATTTATTTAATTTAAATGCACATTTTAAGTGATTTTAAATTCGTTGAAGTTGTTTAATAATAAAAAACACTGAAATTTAATTAGGAATACCAAAAATATAAGTGGATAAAATTAGCTAAACTTGACATTGGGTTTTTGGCAACTCTAAGCAAATCCAATAGGTTATCTTTCGTTCAAGTTTACAAACTTCTTGGAAAACTACGCAAAACACCATTCTCTCACAGAAACAATCCTAACAGCGCAGCGTTCAGAAGTCTTAACACGTTCGCTGCGGCAGGATTTTTCTTATACTTTCCATTCCTTCGGTACAAGGCCTATACACCTGGTAATAAAACTTCCATTGTGGCGGCACAAGGCTTATAGACCCTGTAACATTTAAGAAACTTTAAATCCTTTTTTGGCTTCATGCAAAAAGATATATGATTTTTTTGCTTTGAATATAAATAACAATGAACTAATTGACATACACTCGAAGGCGTTCGTTAACAGCTTGCTTAGTTTAAAAATTAAACCTATATTTATAATACAGGGTTTATGCACCCTGTGCCGCACTGAATAAGGGAAATCTGGTGCGTATTTTAGGGATGTGAAATAAAAACATCGATGGTCTTAATTAAGTTTAATATAATGAAAAAAAAAGATAAAATAAATATGAATTTATGTTTTTCAATGAAACATGGGTAACAAAAGATTTTTTTGCACTGAACACTTTCAGTTAAAAAAACCACTTTTTTACTAAAGGTTCGGAGTTTTTCGTAACATCCGACACAATTCCTCTTCTTAACACCTTTAACCAAATTGTGTTTATCAAGTTTCGTGCGGGTTCTGAAAATATTAATTTATTTTTTATTTGTATGTGTATGTATGTGTTTTTCATACATACAAATCTTTCCTCTTTATAATATTAGTAAAGAGTACCTATAGAAGTAGATACGCACTAAATGTTACTTTTCTGTAATAAAACAGAGAATAAAAACCTGCCTGGGTAGGCAGGTACCGGTGCCGTGGGTACGGGAAATGTAATTAGGTAAATAAAATAAATAGTAATGATGACTCACCTGTCTTTGATTTATCAATCTATGATTAGATTTAATATTCACTGCATCACTGTCCTCACAAACATCGTAGACAAATTTTTTTTGGCACCTTTTGGTTGGTCTTGACGCCATGTCGACGCGTGCGTTTCGTGGTGAATGCAAGCCAACACCATAGAGTACATTATTATACTAGAGACAACACTAGCCGCGCGAAGCGAGCGCGGGGTGCGGTACCAGGTGCGCGGGGTACAAGGTGCTTCGACCAGGTTACGCACTGTGATGAAATTTTATTTCATCCATGCGGTGCCAGGTCTAAAAACCTGGTATTAAGGTAGGTACACCATTGGATTCTATTTTAAGAATACATCTTAGATATATATTCATCTCTTTCCTACACCGAACCAAGTTAAAGTTATGCCTTCCGCGTGACAAGGAAGTCTATACTTTTCTTAGTCGCACTGTAAGCGAGGCGTATAGACCTGGTTTCGCACTCAACGTGAAGACACAATACGCTGAGAGCAGATGCAACTTTCTTAAGAGCAAGTCGTAAGTAAATGGCCACTTCTAAAGGGCCAATTAGGCGACAATTTGCCGGAGCGCCCCCAGCGATATGGAATTATTGCACAGATCGCGGAGGCAATCGCAAATTGACGCAACTCCCAGGAGTCGATCGAGTCGGATTTTTTGCTCCATAAGCCGATAAGCCTATTCAATTTGAAGACAATAAGATGTTTTAAATGGAAAAGTAAAAGATGTTAAATTTTTTGTAGCAAAATTTATTTAATTTATGTGTAACAAATGTTACCTATTTAGGGCCACTTTTACGAAACACTAGGGGCCACTTTTACGAAACACTAAATGTAATAAATTCAGTAACATAATAACCAACTTCTGTGAAATCATTAGTTAGGTACATTTTTAAGGACGTCTTTATTTTTTAGACAGATAATCGGCTCTCTATTCCAAATACACAACTTTCCAAAATAATTCCTTTTAATAGAAATAGGAGGAGGAGCTCGGTGGCCCAGTGGTTTAGCGCCTGGCCCAGCGATTGCGGAAGTTAAGCAACGTTCACAAGGATCGGTCATGGGATGGGTGACCAAAAATTTATTATCTCGAGCTCCTCCGTGCTTCGGAAGGCACGTTAAGCCGTTAGTCCCGGCTGCATTTGCAGTCGTTAATACCCACCAATCCGCATTGGGCCCGCGTGGTGGGTTATGGCCCATCCTCCTTACCACCCATAAGGAAGGCCTGTGCCCCAGCAGTGGCGACATCAAAAATGTATTTGTAAGTCAACTAGACATTATTATGAGTACTTTGCCACCACATTAGTTATCAAAACTACTAAAAATATTTGACTCATAATATTACTCACTTAAAAGCCCGCGTCCTTCACAAATCAGACAACATGTTTTGATCACTGAGCCAACGAGACGTTATTAAAACAAATTGACATCAAAAACATTAATCATAATTTTATGGTACAAACTTAATACAAAATAATCTTTGAATAAACGAAAAATGAAAACAATTCGAAAGCAAATGCACGAGTTACTTAAGAAAATACCAAAATCGCTATAGGTGTGCCTATAATATTTGAAGAGTTCCCTTGATTTCTCCAGGATACCATCATCAGATCGTGATCTTATGACAATGGGACCAATCTGTAACTATATGCTTTCAAACAAAAAAATATTTTTTAAAATCGGTTTGAGATTGACAAAGTTATGTTAAAACATACATAAAAAAAATAAATAAAAAAAATACCGTCGACTTGAGAACCTCCTCCTTTTTTTGAAGTCGGTTAACAATGGGACCAATCTGTAACTATATGCTTTCAAACAAAAAAATAATTTTTAAAATCGGTTTGAGATTGACAAAGTTATGTTAAAACATACATAAAAAAAAATAAAAAAAATACCGTCGACTTGAGAACCTCCTCCTTTTTTTGAAGTCGGTTAAAAATTAAGAAATAGCGGAGCTTGACTAGCATGCGTGACCAAATATTGGGCTCGTCCGTGCTTATTAAGCGCCGTTGATCCCGGCTATATTAGCAATCGTTAACATCCATCAATCCGCAGGCCCAAATAGTGGCCCATCTTCATTATCCAGCCATAAGGAAGGCCTGTGCCCCATCAGATATGAAAAAAATTGCTAACGATGATTTATTTTTGATGTATGTGTCAGGTGCATTTCTGGTGCCGTACTGCATCATGCTGGTGGTGGGCGGCATCCCGCTGTTCTACATGGAGCTGGCGCTGGGCCAGTACCACCGCAAGGGCGCCATCACCTGCTGGGGCCGGCTGGTGCCGCTCTTCAAAGGTAAACAATAGCCGCACTACCCTCCCTGTCACGTCACCAGACGATTTTAATCTTTGCCTAAGACGCGGTACCTATACTCTATGTCGGTACAGCGCTTGCGGTCAAACTCTGAGTACTTATATTATGAATATTATCAACATTCATTCCTTTATTCATAAGAGGTAAAAACAAAATATCCAACAACATCCTTAACTTATTGAAACATTAGGTAATCATATTAAAATTATTTTTAAGAAAAAACCCATGTATGTATGGATTTTCCCAAGCGGTAATCGAGCCCTCGTAATAATATAATATTTATCATTTTTATTGTCATTGTACAATTCATACATTTCTTCTTTAGCATCCGTGTGACCTGCTCTGACTGCTGAGCAACCGAAAACACAGAAGACCTTTTGAAAGTCACATAAATACTTACCTAGCTAAGCGTGTGAACGTCAGAAGACCGATTCACGAATGGGAAACCATATTTGAACACATTTTACTTTCTTTTTTTTAATAATCAATAATTTCCCGGCACATACCTACCTTGCATATTGGCAAAAACTTAGAGCAACACGGCTAGAAGCCCGTCTTGCTCTAAGGGCAAAAATGTGCAATTGCATACTAGACCGAACGTAATACGTTATTTTGAGGGTATAACCGTAAAAAATTCTAAAGTTTATGAAATCTTACCTGTCGATACATTTGCATTTATAAAGTTTATATTTGCGTTTTGTGTCACATCTTGCCGGTGCATACGAAAAAAAAACAAACTTTAATATTTTTGAAACCTAAAACTCTAGCGCTATTCGTCTATACATCGTAGCAGTATTGCTACGGCGTAGTAGTTCGTAGCATATTCTGAATTTACTAGTTTGCCAATAAAATAACATAAAAAGTCTGATCGCGCTAATATTGAACAATATAAAATCAAAATAACATTTTGTCATTTTAAATAAGTATAATAAAAAAAACTCGTTTGTTAAGGGCGTTTGGCACACAGGGCTTTTGATTTTTTTTTTAGATAAAGCTATTGTTTTCTGTACACGTAGACGAAACGATCATTATTTAGTTCAATATTAACACGACAAGGCTTGTACAACTATCCATTTTTATTGAAATAACTCCAAAACTTTTAATATTTTAGTCGCCGACTATCTTTATTATCTTTTATTGTTAAGGCGCTGTGGTAGTGAAACTAGCGCCACCACTACATTTATTTTTATCACTCGTAAGCCAAGTTAATATTTAAAAAAAGCTCATGTAATAATCTCTTAAATTGTCTCTAATATTTTTTGAATAACTCTTCAACAGTTATCATTCATTCTGTAAGTTTTAAAATCCATTATTGCCAAAAGTAGCCACTTTGAGCTAAAATATGGATTTTAAAACTTATAGAAAAAAACTGTTGAAGAGTTATTTAAAAAATAATTACATGAGCTTTTTTTAAATATTAACTTGGCTAACGAGTAATAAAAATAAAGGTAGTAGCGACGCTAGTTCCACTACTTACAGCGCCTTAAGTACTACAACCTGTAGTTCTATACTTGAGACATTTAAAAGTTTATGAAATTCTAGATGTAGTTTAGCGGACCAGGCTAATGGGTCACGTACATATTTCCAGCCACCGAAATGTCATCGAATCGGAGCTAGATCTTGACTTACTGCCGGCACTTAGCCGCGAGTTATGGCCGAGAGCTCCAGATATAAGCTTTATTTAATGCATTGTATATTGTTCAACTTATTTTGTATGTTATAGGGAATGTAGTTTTCATGCGACCGAATTTACAAAAGTGCTGTTTTTTGTGTATTGATAAATATGCATACATATTTAAAGTAAATATGAGTTTAGGGTTGCTAATGGCATTTAATTGGTTTATTAGCTGTTAGGCAAAGATTGCCAATTTAATATTATGAATTCACGAAAATAAGACAATTAATCAATATGCATAAAATGAAACGTAGCTTTTATTTATTTTTGAATTTTTACTAAACAGAGAGTTCATGACTAAAACTCTATATTTATATTTTTACAGGTTTCTTAATTTCATAATTAAGTCTAGACTCTATATAGGATTTCATTCAACCCTTCACATTTCACATTGTCTTCAAGCGTTGCACTGGCATTGATTCGCGTACAGTCAAAGAACTTAAACACCTATTCCACCCCCTGCACTTAACATCCATAATTGGTGCCATTCGGAGCCGCCTTAAGTGCTCGGGGTGAGCCCGGCTTTACGCGGCGGCTTACGTCGATGATTTCATTCCACGCGGCCGTCACGTCTCGTGTTGAGTACAGCTACTCTGATGTGATTTTTGAGGAGGAATAAAATTGGTAATGGAGTGGAAAGGCGGTGAAATCTGCCGTTTATTTATGGCGTTGGTCGACCGTGGGGGATATTGTGGAACTTATGTTAGGGTTTGGATATTGGTTTAAAATTCTATGAAGCTTTTTTCAACTTTTTTGTGTGATCTAAAAGGAGCAGGCCTCTGCTCCCTTTTTTATTTATTGGGCAGTTTTGTTAACTTGGTTAAAAATATTTACGTTTTAGAAATTTAATTCTATCTATAACAGTTACAGTATTTTTTCAAAGCAATGAAAGTAATATTATACAACGTGTTACAAAAAAACTCCTAATGCCGAATTTGAAATTGCACCAACAGCTGTTTCATACATTTTGATATTTTCGTTATTAATTTTTGTATGAAACAGGACTGCTGATTTTTTCGCGATTACAGAGTTGGTGTTATATCTCTTACTACCTGTATTCGCAATAAAATGATTTGATTTGATTTGGTCCCTTAGTAAAAACCACATTTGGCATTAGGGATTTTTTGTAACACATTGTACCTATATAAATGCCGAAATGGGATTCCTTTTGTTTTATAAAGGCATCGGCTACGCTGTCGTGCTGATAGCGTTCTACGTGGACTTCTACTACAACGTGATAATCGCGTGGGCGCTGCGGTTCTTCTTCGCCTCGTTCACCACCATGCTGCCGTGGACCAATTGCGACAACGATTGGAACACCCCCGCTTGTCGACCGGTAAGATCATTGACATATGTTACCCAACATAAAGTTGAGTAGCGCTTCCAGCTCTCTCCATCAATAGAAGAGATCGTTATCAAAATTGACCTAGCCGGTGATAGGAACCGGAACCTCGATTAGTGATTGGTGACACCAAGAAAATCGGTGTGCTCCGTGTGTAGGGGCCCGAAATTTTCGGGATTTAGTTTCTTGATGCCGGGATTTTCAGGACTGACATCATTTTAATAATTAAAGTAGGTACAAGAAAAAAAGCTTCTTTTATTTGATTCAAGCAGCATTCCAAGCAAAAAACACAAATTAACTCAGCGGGCTTGCGATAGTTTCATGGATTAAAACTGATTTGTACCTACTATACCTATATAATGATATTCAGACAAGGCAACTATCATTTTGGTTTAAAAGGCTGACTGTGTTACGACGTGGTGATTGCTTACTTCAGTTTTGTATTTTCTCGGGTGCCAACAATGATATTAAATGTGCCAATCGATTTTCTGCTACTGAATAAGAATGAACGTTTCTCAAAATCGGTTTTCATCTACTGCTGCTGAATTACATTTCTCAAGATTAGTTTTCTTCATAAGTGACATGTGATTGATGAATATTATTTTTAAATATTTTTGCTAAGAACTACTTACAAGGGTTTTACATGATTAATACCGTCTATTTGGTTGATATGTTGAGAGGTTTTATAATTTTATATTTTTTTATAGTTCGAGTCGGTACTTGACGCTGGCAACAAATCAAGAGTGCAGCAAAATGGCACATCCATCGCTCCCCCACAAACTACTCCCTTCACATCCGCCGCCTCCGAATATTTCAAGTGAGTGCATAAAGTTTTCCCACCTCACTTAAGTCGCGGGTAAATCTCACTCACTTCAGTGATTCGCTCTCAAAAACATGTTTTAGAAATCTTAGATGCTAAAACTGTTCAACTATAAAAAATCTGTCTGTATTCATTCAATAACCTTTCATTATCATTCGCCATAGCAGAGCCATTATTTAGAAAAAGTAATTCTATAAACCTACCAATATGGTCGAGAATTAGATAGAGTATTAATATGCATATTTTCATGGCTCAAATCTTGAACAGTTTTTATTAAGAGTCATGGGAAATGGACATATTGGGAAGTGGTCCTTTTAGGAAGTGGCCAATGTGGGAGATGGTCAATCTGAGAAAGCAGTCATTACGGGAAGTGGACGATCTGGGAATGGTCATTCTGGGATGCGGTCCTTTTGGGAAGTGGTCATTTTAAGAAGTGGACATTATGGTCCTAAAGGATCCTTTTATATTGTAGTAATGCCTGTGGTAATGCGCCGTATACAAATATAGAGCGATAAATGAAGCCGATTGGCTCCGTGCGCATTTTGTGGTCTCTATCTTTTTCTAGAAACGAACTTTTAAACGCGATAGAATGGGACAGATTGACGGAAAATTTGGGAGAGTACCTACGTGAGGATTTTCTGATTGAAACTTTTCAGCCGCGCCATCTTGGAGCTGCATGGCAGCGAGGGCTTGCACGACCTGGGCTCCATTAAATGGGACATGGCTCTCTGTCTGCTGGCCGTCTACATCATCTGCTACTTCTCGCTTTGGAAGGGTATTAGCACTTCGGGAAAGGTAAGTATAGCTGAATTTGCTGGACATTAATACTGATTTATTTAGTTCCGAAACTGTTGTTACTAAAATTACCTATAATATATGTTTCGACGTCAGCCAATTTTAATGTCCCCACTGCTGGGGCACAGGGCCTTCCTTATGGGTGGATAACCCACCACGCGTGCCCAATGCGGATTAATGGGTGTTAACGACTGCAAAATGCAGCCGGGACCTTAACGGCTTAACGCGCCTTCCGAAGTACAGAGGAGCTCGAGATAATAAATTTTTGGTCACCCATCCCATGACCGACCCTTGCGAAAGTTGCTTAACCTTCGCAGGGCCAGGCGCTAAACCACTGCGCCACCAAGCCATATGTGTTTAATGCATCAAAATTATAAAATAAAGTTTTTTTGGTCCCAAATATACCAACTTTAGTTGAGTCAGGTGATAACTTAGGTTTTATTAAGGTTTGGTTATTATTTTGATTTAATCAGTACCTACCTACAAATAATTTGTGTATTGTTTCAGGTGGTTTGGTTCACAGCTTTATTCCCTTACGCAGTTCTCCTGATTCTCCTAGTTCGGGGCATCACGCTGCCTGGCTCCGCAATGGGCATTCAATACTACCTTAGTCCTAACTTCGAAGCCATTACTCAACCTCAGGCAAGTTAAAAACAATTGAACTTTGTTTTGTTTGTTTCGCAAGTTCGGTTAAGTTTTAACTAGGTAGGGCTCTTTATTCGGTATGACATCAACACGAGAAGACGTTTCATAAATGGGTGATAGGCATTATATATCATACAACAAGTACTAAGGGTAAAATAATTGACGATATAAAAATGCTTATTATGTGAGCTTATTTGAGTAAATAATTTTTATATTTCTATTTCTACACGCACAGTTTATGCGGTACCTACCAAAAGCTGCTTACTGGACGCCTATATTTCAATAGGGCGTACTTACTTGACAGATATTATAGAAATTCATTTGTTTTAGTTAATTATTCGATTCGAACTCGAACTCAATCTCGTCGGTTGTACTTGTACCCCTAGTTTTATGAACTACTACTTCAGGTTTACGGTTCAATACAATTTAATTTTTATATTTGCTGCAGGTGTGGGTAGATGCCGCCACACAAGTCTTCTTCTCATTAGGACCAGGATTTGGCGTGCTTTTGGCTTATGCTTCCTACAACAAGTATCACAACAACGTTTACAAGTAAGTAGAGCTTCAATTTGATTCTACATATTTTCAATAAGTTTTCCTGCCTGTAGAAGTTGAAAATGACCTATTTCTTACAGGGATGCAATTCTGACCAGTTTGATCAACTCCTGCACTTCTTTCATTGCGGGATTCGTAATCTTCAGCGTGTTGGGATATATGGCGTTGGCATCAGGCAGGGATGTTCAGGATGTGGCAACTGAGGGCCCTGGCTTAGTGTTCGTGGTCTATCCAGCTGCTATAGCTACCATGCCGGGATCTACCTTCTGGGCTCTAATATTCTTTATGATGCTGTTGACCCTTGGGCTGGACAGCTCTGTAAGTATGTCTTTATAATAATAATAAAATTGTGAACGCAAAGTTTGACACACTGACGTGTGATTTTACCTGTAGCATTAACAATTTGTAACAGGTCGCGGGAATATTTTGAATATTTAGAAGATGGCAGACATAAGTACATACTATTGATCATTGAGCTTTACGTGATCATGACCATATCATAGAGGTTAATAGACTGTGATAATATCATGACCAGTCGTTGAGTTGATGAGTTGTTGTACAGTCGAGTTCATTAATAAGTATGTTGGCACTTTTGACAAGCAGTATGTGGACTTTTATTACAACTTTGAACTGTCAAAAGTGCATACATAAGTATTATATGTGTCGACTGTACTTTCTAACTTTTGATGAAAATTGATGTGGTTTTAGTTCGGCGGCTCCGAAGCCATTATAACAGCTCTAAGCGACGAGTTTCCACCGATCGGGCGTCACCGCGAACTGTTTGTGGCGGGTCTATTCACGCTTTACTTCTTCGTGGGGCTGGCCTCCTGCACCAAGGGCGGGTTCTACTTCTTCCAACTCCTCGACCGGTACGCCGCGGGCTACTCCATACTGATCGCTGTGTTCTTCGAGGCCATTGCTGTTTCGTGGATCTATGGTAAGAGGTTGTCAGGAGTATTCTTTTATGCACAACGGGATAGTGCTTGGCCTTCGCCTAACCTGATGTTAAGTGACGAGATAAGGCCGATGGTGGAAGCGCATTACACCTGAAATCCTCATCACTGCGGAACTGGCTATCTTACCTCGAACTGCCGGAACACAACAATTTTTAAATTGTTATGGCGTTAGATTTAGGTAAGATGGTGGTAGCTAGCCAGGCGGACTTGAAATAAGCTCTACCACCAACCATACCAAGTACAAATTGGACCCCCCCTGGGAATCGAACCCGGGACCCCTGCGTCTTATAAGGGTGGGCGAACCACTAGACTACGAGGCGGTTAAAAATACCATACGCAGCATTTTGATAATTTGTGGATTAGTTTCTTCTATATTATTTTGATTTAGTCACATCACAATAGTGTTTTTCTGCACAGGTACTGAACGATTTTGTGAGGATATCCGTGACATGATCGGCTTCAGGCCCGGCTTGTACTGGCGCGTCTGCTGGAGATTTGCAGCACCAGCCTTTCTTCTGTTCATCACCGCGTACGGACTCCTCGACTACGAACCGTTGCAGTACGAGGGCTATATTTACCCGTTCTGGGCGAACGCCCTCGGCTGGGCTATAGCGGGGAGCAGCATCTTGTGTATCCCAGTTGTTGCTATCTTCAAACTTCTGACTACTAAGGGTACCTTCTTCGAGGTAAGTCTGATTACTTTGTTAAGAATATGATGCCGGAGAAAGCTCTCAATATGAGTTCTATGCTTCAAATGGGCTGTATGATTTATTGAACTTTGATAATTAAACTTTTCCACAGCGTCTTCGCATCTTGACTACACCGTACGCGGATTCCGAAGCAGCCGGCGCGGCCAACGGCATGGTAGTATCTGAGAGCGGCGGCGTGCGGCTGGCCGCGCCTTCCCCCCCACCGGCGCCTCCCCCCTCTTCCGGCGCGCCGCAGCTCGTCTGAGCGCACCTCTCCTTCGACGTCTACTATGTTTGAACATCGCTTTATGAAAACGTACTCCAGCCACCTTATTCACGGACCTCGAAAGAAAGCTGTAGTAAGTACCTAATTCAATTATAATCTGAACGGAACTTTTTTCTTTGCTGAAAATTAAATGACTTTCGAGTGGTTGTGAATAAGTGTACAGTACGAGTCAGCAAACATAAACGTTTTGTTTAATCTACCAATCCACAATATAATTTTCTTGGGACGTTGATCAATACGTAGGTATTTTCTTCGGTCATCTAGATGATCGAAGGGTTTGCAAAAAAGTTTGCTTTGAACGTTCAGAGGATATAGGGTAAAATTTAATAATGTGTGGCTTGCAAATGCAACTTACTATTAAAAAAGTTTTGAGATTAAAATTTCTTACTTAAAAAAAATACAGAGTGAAAATATTATACTTACTTATACAATATTTATTGAATCCTCATTTTTAGTGATAGATTGACGAGTTTACTCGTTGCTGATAAGTTGTAACTATTTTTTACAGATTTTTTTTAAGGTAGATTCTTTATTCTCCACTAGAAGTTATATTTTTTTATACTTTAAAATCATCATTGTAAAGTTTATATATGTATGTAGTTATTTTATTAAAGTTTACCGGTGTATGTATGTAGCGTAAATATAGTAAGATTTACGCTTTCGTGTTGTTAATTTTATTATGAATTTATTAATAATATTTAACTGAATACATATTGGATAGAAATTAGAGGAATAGTAAAGTAGATAATAATGTCATAGTAATAGAATATTTACATGCAATAATGTAATGTATGTCGCAGTCAAAGATGCAGTATGACTTTAATTCAGCAAACCGTCATGTGTTTAGAGTTAGTTCGATAATAGTGTGTATATCCAAGCATTAAGGTTGAAGCTGGAACAATATCGTATTTATTGCACAGACACCCGAACATACCTCTATATTTTCTAAGATTTCGAAGATCAGACCAATTTATTTTATACCATAGACCTTGGTCCACCCAATCCCAATTTTACTTATAGGATTACTAGATAAATAAAATCATAGAATTTAATTATTGTACATTTGATGAAAACGTGTATTGTAGCATTAATATTTTAAGGAAATAATAATCAACAATTGTATCTAACAATAATTTGATTGATATTGATACTAGCACGGATATTTTTAATCATTATCCAATATAGGATTTTAAATCGAATAAAATTAGTCTTAAGGTTTCGAGATGACGAAATGGTTTAAAACTATTTCATAACCATATTTAACCAGAATTACAAATGATAAAGTTACAGTAGTAAGGTGTCTAATAAAAATAGTTTCTGCTTAATACTAAATTAGCTAGTTTATTACAGAATAAATATCTTCAGTTAATAATTAAGGACAAAGAAATGCTGTGTAGATAATAGAAACCGTAGTAAGTAAAATTAATGTAAGAGTTCATATACCCGCATATAAAATAAATGTTATTAACCATTTAAGCGACATATTTTATGCTATAATCATCGATTTTCTCTGTAATAAATAATATGTGTAGGTGCTCCATTTTTTATTTTTTTTGTTATTTTTTTATATCGAGTTTATTATTTATTGTATTAACTATATTTTAAATACTATTCATCGGTCCGTCGTGGGCAATGCGGATTGATGAATTGTACAATTTTACTGCTCATTTATTTTCGTAAGAAGTTGTAAGATTCCATTTAAATGTAACATAAGCACGCTACACACTCGCTATAAGTTTTGATCTCGATGTGTAGTGTAGGTTCAGGCTTAATTTTATCACTTAGTGTAGTGCCATTTACAATTTAATAATTATTGATAATCGAAGTTAGTAATATCACAGATAATATAATACTACATACTAGGTAATATACAATAGTCAAAAGCATATTAGTTATAAATGTTTTTTTCGAATCTTCAATGTTTGTAGTGGATAGTTACCAATGTAGATGAATACTTATATTTAATAGGTAGATGTTTAGAACAGAGTTATTGTATTGAACTCGTGTTTTATGACAAATATTTCGATGTTATCAATTTATAATCTATCAATCGTCATGGCAGCCATAATGACAATTGGTTCTAGTTAAGTACCTAATAAACTTGTTTATACTTACTGTGAATTCGAGTTTTATTTAAAGAAATCCATTTTAAAATAATTACCTAGGTGAGAACCAAAAAACCCCATCCATCCCAAAACGCCCGAATAATAAATACAGCTCAACAAAATTGAACTTTTTTCTGTTGTCTGAAATATTTTTATGGTTGTACTAGCTTCCGCCCGCGACTTCATCCGTGTGGCCATTCGGAAAATCCCCAGGGAACTTTTGACCGGGATAAAAGTATCCTATGTTTTAATCCAGACTATAAACTGTGTGTCAAATTTCATCCAAATCTGTTCAGCCGTTTTTGAGTGATTGAGGAACAAACATCCAAACCCACAGTGTCCTACATCTTGGCATGGACCACTTTGAAAACCGCAACTCTGACAACATGGAAAATTTCTCCCCAATTAGTCCCAACTAGTCCCACTTTTTCGGAATTAGTCCCAAAAAGGCTGAAAGACATAAGCGATATAAATGGTCCACGCCAAAGCAAACCTTCATTTTGGCAGGGACAGGCTATATCTAGTGAACCATAACACCTAGCCAGAATCTGATTATTCAAAAAAAGCCCCTTTTTTATGGATCCCGCAATGCCTAGAATCAAAACGAAATGAAGCGTCCATGCCAAAATCAACCTACATCTTGGCGAGGACTTTTGAACCAGGTCACCTAGAGAAAATCTGCTTATTGGAAACGATTCGTGTAAATTAGTCCCAATTAGTCCCAAAGCCACAAAACTAGTCCCCATTTAGTTTGGGAGATAATCGGAATTAAAATTTGGTTTTTATAGTACAGGAGCTGCTGACATCCTAATTTTAGTGACGATGTTTGGAACTTGTTTTATTTTTGCGTGATTGTGTTAGAATAATGAAGTGTTATTAACGTATAATGTAAAACAAAAGTATAACGTAAAGTAATACGTAACTTTTACGCATTTTCGAAACTCAAAACCTTAATTTTTAAGTCATAAAATAAAAATGCTTCTTAGAGATATTTTGATCCTGGGGCTCCTGGACTATATCAAAAACGTGTACAGTCGCGTAGAAAATAATTTCAAAATTATGAAATGTTCATGTATGAAATTGAATTGTAAAGTTATTAGTATTGCTTTTCTTTCGAAATTATTCATAATTGGAGTGGAGTGATTTTCTTTCTTCAATCACTTCAAACTTTGTACCTATACAGGGTTATTTGTAATTCATTTAAAACCTCTCGTGGGGTTGATCACACCATCAAACTGAACAACTTTAATTATGGGACAAACCTTGAAATCGCGAAAAACAAACGGCTGTTTTATACATTTCGATGGAGTACGCATTGTACTTTTGTATGGAACAGCCAAATTTTTTTCGTGATTTTGAGGTTGGGCCCATAATGAAAGTTGCTCAGTTTGATGGTCTGATAAACCCCACGTGCTGTTTTTAATGAATTTAAAGTAACCCTGTATAGGTTTCTCTAGTGTTGATAAGGTAAGAGAGCACTACAGGGTGTAACGGAAATGGTGCATTCCTCAATATACGAAAGTTCGTGTAAAAGGCTGCAGCTTTTGCAAAGAGCCGCAAGATCAGATGCATGTTTTACAATCCGAACACTGTGCATTACGGAACGGAATAGTTTTATGTAATTAATTTTTACTGTACCTACGCTTTTGTACGTGACTGTACTTATATACCAAATCTGAATTTCTCCTAAACTAAAGGGAACTAGTTTTGTGGCTTTGGGACTAATTTACACGAATCGTTTCCAATAAGCAGATTTTCTCTAGGTGACCTGGTTCAAAAGTCCTCGCCAAGATGTAGGTTGATTTTGGCATGGACCAAATCATTCCTTTATATTTTTTGAACGGCGCTTCATTTCGTTTTGATTCTAGGCATTGCGGGATCCATAAAAAAGGGTATTTTTTTTGAATAATCAGATCCTGGCTAGGTGTTATGGTTCACTAGATATAGCCTGTCCCTGCCAAAATGAAGGTTTGCTTTGGCATGAACCATTTAAATCGCTTATGTGTTTCAGTCCTTTTTGGAACTAAGTAATTCCGAAAAAGTGGGACTAATTGGGGAGAATTGTGCATAGCAGATATAATATATGTATGTATATAATAATATATAAATAAATAACATATATTATTATGTTACTTAACTTTATATATTTTATTCTAATATTCTTCCTAAATAAATTTAATAATAATAATTAAACGTGTTGCTTGGGTTCGTTTGTAAAATTGTTAAAAATCTTTACTTTTGTTTTAGGTAATTTTGTTAATGCTTTTTTTAGTAATTCGAGGATGACGTTTTTGGCTTTACTCTTATGTAATTTTCATGTAGTAATTTAAGTAATTTTAAGCTGTTGTCAACCCAAATATCTTAAAATAAAATAAAATAGAAATTTTCCATGTAGTTCAGAATTGCGGTTTTCAAAGTGGTCCTTGCCAAGATGTTGGACACAAACCCACAAACTTTCACATAATTTTAGAAGGATACTAATTTTAATTCAAGGCTACAGGATTTCGAATCTACCCCTAACCGGGTAAACGTTCAACTGTTTGGCAAATATTGGACAGTGTTCCTTGACCATAAGAGAATTTTCCCCTAAAAAGAGATTTTTTGCAACTATAATTCTATCCATGTAATCACTCTATTTTATTTTTCATAATTGCGGTAAATCTCTAAGTACTGAAATAAATTGCAGAATAAACTCGTTTTCACGAATACTGTCCGTATTTTTTTTTGTTTATCCCCGCAGAAGGGGAAGAGGAACTTTCCTTGGTTAAAAAATCGTTCGCAGATGGTCGTTCTTGGCGGATTTAAATCCGATTTTGTCTATGTCCCCTCTGGGGTCCCTCAGGGATCTCATCTGGGTCCTCTCTTCTACAATGCGTATATTTTTGACTTACATAAAGTACTAACACATTCAAAACATCTATTATATGCAGATGATAAAAAGATATACTTGAGCGTGCGTGATGTTAATGATTGTAAGTTCGTCCTTCAAATAGCCCCACTTGTCTAAAAATTGTGTACTATACATACGTGAGAAGTCTACTGGAGTACGCTGCCTCGATTTGGTCCCCATGTTATCACACTTACATTGATCGCCTCGAGGGACTGCAGAAGAAATTTGCTCGGCATCTTAATTTCAAATGTAGAAAACTTCATGTCGGGGCATCGTATGCCGAGATATGTCGCGCGTACAATCTGCTAAGTCTAGCCGAGCGCCGGGAGGTGCTGGACATGGGGCTCGTCATCTGCGGCGGTCTGGATTGCCCTGAGCTTCTTGTGCTTGTGTATTTTAGTACTCCCCGACGTCGAATCAGGCACACTAATTTGTTAAATGCCCCATTTAAATTCACAAACTACGGGCAAAATTCTGTGTTTTGCCGATTACCAAGACTTTACAATAACAAATTTAGTAATGTCGACCCTTTCTTGGGTTCCAAAAGGCGATTTATTAACAGTATCAAACAAAATCTTACATAATACTTTCCTTGACTAACCAAATGCATAATTATTGTTGTGGGTTGGGTACACTAATACTTATATTGCAAAAACTAATTCATAATAATAGTTATAAATTACAACATAAACGAGCAAACGTTGTTGTTTGTCCTTATGTTCATATTTCACTTAAATAGTTCTTAATATATTTATTTAATTGAAATGCATTATCCCTTGAGAACCATTGGTAAGGTAAACAAAAATAAAAAGAAAAAAGAAAAAATAATAAAAAAAAACAAAAATCAAGAAAAAAAAAACATTCGTCCATTTGTTTCGAATTGATTGAGTAATTTGTTGGATAGTCGTAATTGGCCGCGATTACATTTAGCATACCAATTTCGGGTTGCCACTCGTACTTGTCAATAAAATATTGTATAATAAGTTCGATTTTAAAAGTGAATTTACCCTATAACGGAAAGATAAACATTGTATAAGATTGGAGATGAGAATTGAAAATAAAGAAAACATAAACAATGTTTGCGTTATTTGTTTAAATTAATTGTTAAAATTTAACTTATTATACGGGTGGCAACTCTAAATTGGTATGCTAGATTGGAATATGTAACCGCGGCTTTAAGAATATGTTTTAAAATTGTAACTTAGAATTTAAGTGAGCTGTGTACTGTCCCTAATAAAGTAAAAAAAAAATGTATACTGAGGCGTGTTTTCGTTCAGCGAGCGATTGCTAGCTGGCGCTACCGGTGCTGTTTTCGTTTATGCTAGTGACGTCACGCTGCTGCCGATCGGCAGGTCGCAGCTCGCAATCTGCAATCCTCCTCCAAAGGTGGTTTGCATCGCTGCTTGCTGTCATAGAGTAATTTATATGTCACTGTCAGCGGTATTGTTGTTGTTGATCCAGTTCGGTAATAGTACATTACTGCAGCGGCACGCAACACAGGCATTGAAGGACGAACGTGAAAATGTGGGCCGAGGCGAAGCCGAGGCACACATACGTGAGTCCATCAATGCCCAGTTGCGGCCAAGGCTTGTATAGTACTTTTCTCAAATAATGCGCGGAAATTCAAACCAAGTAGTAACTTTTCTAACATTTAATTTTTATTTAAAATTACAGTAATTGAAAGTAACAAATCGCACCGTCTTGAGTTTCTAGGTCTTTTACATAAATACTGAATATATCGTTGCATCTTCATACACCGAAAATGGCAAAAATCAAATCTGAAACAAAAATAAAGAACGTGTAAAGTTGTGATGTTTGCTGTTTAACTAAAACAAAGTGGTAAATTAGTACCTATATAGGTAGGTAGGTACTTATCAATAAGTACGAAAACTTACTTTTTAGGATCCAAATACACACTGTCTGATGCTTCTGACAAGAAAATTTGCACGTTTGATGCAGACTTCCTACATTTATACCCTTGTGAATGTCTTTTGGGCATTGCAATTAGGTTTACATCTGGTTTACTTAATGTTTTTTGATTTTGGAGACAACAAGTATTCTATTACAGTTCTTGCCGCTTCTTGAATTTCAGGTGGCGTCAAAATATCACTTTCGTCACTTGAACTCATTTTTATATTAAATTAATTACTTAATTTAAATCGAAGATAAAATATTTGACAATACAACAAACAATTTTAACAATAATAACTTCCCCCGCGCCAAGATCCATAGATAATACAATGATATTTTATGCCACCTGTCCGAATCGTATGTTACACTTAAGTTTTGTAACCAGGAATACAAATTAATAGGCGGGCGTTAGTGCGCTCATGACACTGTTACCGTGATTCGGAACTTTCCATTTGCAAAGCCAGTTCTAATTTTAAATATTGATGTGATCACAGACCTCATTGGCTGTCGTGTTTCTTTGAAAATTTGGTTCCATTTCTGAATTACACGTGTATAATGAGTTTCAATACTAACATTTACGGTCAGACGCAGGCAATGTTTCTATGAAAATCCATTGTTACACGTTAGTAATGGATTCTCATACAAAAATTGCCGGCGCGGTTTAGGTATGTCCGGAAACTCCGATTTAGCCCGAAGAAGGTTGTCAAAATAATGTTCGAATTTCCAAGCATGTTTGAGAAAATTATCTAAATTATGTATATTATATAAAATCATTACAGAATTCTTCTGTCAGAAGACCTAATATAGCACTTTAAGTATTTCGGTTCATTTTCACTTCGCGCCAAAAAAGTAACTTGGTTGGTTACCATCGCTTGATAAAAACCCGTTTTCGTTTCCCGCAGCACATGCGCAGCAGTTTGTGACGTCATGAGCTGCGCATCGCTGCGGCCGCTAGCTAAACGAAAACACGCCTCTGTGGTGACCGATACCTAGCGATCGGTCTGCTAGAATGCACCCATTGAGTTTGACATTGACATAACGTCATGACATGACATGACTGACAATGACAAGTTGAGTTGATTTTTCTTTCTGTCTATTCGTTCTGAATTCGTTGTAGGTTGTTTTCTTGTTCGAGAAACTGTTTAATTTTTATTCTACATTGAAATAGTGAAAATAGAAGCGAAATGGAGAATAAAAACGAGGGAAATCCTCCTGCAGAGAAATCAATTTTTGATGCCATTGCCAAAGGTGACCTGGCTGAATTCAAAAAATTTTTAGCACAGCACAAGGGTGGAGTCGATTTCTTTGACGAAAATGGTATGACGGCACTTCAACATGCCGCTTATAAGGGTAACAAGGACATGGTTCAGCTATTACTCGATAGAGTAAGTGTTTAATCGATATAGTCAACTTATACAAAACTGTTATATCATATCAGATTCTAACCAAAGTTCTCTTTATCTGTTTTCAGGGAGCTGATGTGAATTCCGGTAAGCACGAGTATAATTACACCGCTCTACATTTTGGCGCGTTATCTGGTAGCTCTGATGTGTGCAAGTTGTTGCTGGATGCAGGTGCCAAGTCCACTGCCACCAACTCGGTCGGCCGCTCAGCAGCTCAGATGGCTGCATTTGTTGGGAACCATCACACTGTAGCAACTATCAACAATTATGTACCGCGTAGTGAAATCGCTTACTACTCAACCTTGCAAGGTCAACAAACTGAATCTATCCTTCCAGCATTTTTAGTGGACCCTCTCCACAAGTTTGTTTTGGGTGTCAACATACATCCAGTTCGCTTGGCTCTAAATCTGCAACATTCACCTGCCCTGCTAGAGAATGCTGAAAAAGTCAGTAAAGTTTTAGAATTAATGTGTAAGAAAGAGATGACACGGGGCAGTGAAACAAATGAAGTTATGGCCTTCAAATACCACTATCTCGCATATATTGTAAGGGAAATCAATAACATTAGAGATAAGCAAAAACCTTCTTCAGATAAGGAAGAAAAGAAGCATGACATTGTAGAAATATTCTCAAAGAAGCTTCTTAAACCCGGCAAAGATGGGGTTTCATTGGATTTAATGGATACATTCCTAAAGGATTGTGTAAGGGAATTCCCATTCAGAGAGTGCACTACGTTCCACCAAATGGTGACGTCTTTGACCAGCAAAGATCCTCCTCCAGCATTGTCAGTCATCAACTGTACCATTAATGGACAGCGGGGTTTTGTTGACGCAATACCATATTGCAGTTCTTGTGGGGAAGAGAAGCCAGCTAAGAAATGCTCTAAATGCAAATCTGTGCAGTACTGTGACAGAGAATGCCAGCGACTGCACTGGTTTGTTCACAAGAAAGCCTGCAACAGGGAATCTAGTGTACCAGCGCCGTCTAGCAATGCTAAAATCAACATTGATGCTAATGAGCTAAGTTCTGAGCTTCAAAATCTTATAGCAGGATAGGGGCATTCTCCTCCACAATATTTTAATCAAGATTTTATGTAATTAATGGTATAATTCACCTGTTTCTCACTGTGTTGTAATATAAATAAACAGTCATGTGTATCACACTCAGATGTTTATTTTGTTTCTCTGTACCTACAATAAAATTATACCCAATTAATCTCATTAATAGCCTTTTCTATTAATTTTAGACTTTAATGGTCATTCAATTGAACATTATTTAAAAAAAATAGTGTTTCAGTTTGTATGAATCCTTTCCTTCAGTAAAAAACACGCATTCGACGAGGAATCGAAGTAAGGCATAAGAAAAAATTATGAGCAGAGGATCACAATCATTCCGAAAAGATTCAATAGATGGCGTTAGTCACAGAGTGAGTTGCCTTTGCCTTTACTAGTTTCATATAGTTACATTTCCACACGACATACCTACAAGTGCAATTATACGGCCGGCGTTTCGTGATCGAGGGATATCCTTTGGCAGAGTGAACCTTCTGAACCCTTAGATCATTTTAAGAAGGGGAGCCATCTTGGATTTTTGTATGGGAGGGAGTTATATAACACAATCTTTTTTTTAAATGGAATTTGAAATTTTTTTTTTTCAAAACCCATTGTTTGGGAGCTGATTCCAAATATATGTAATATGATTACTTTGCAGCTACAGGTTTAATAAAAAACAGAAAATCATATTCCAAACATACTAAGTTTGGGCGTTTGCAGGAAGAAAACCACTTAATGAATTCTTATGAAACATACGCCAAATAACTCGTAATAAACTCTTATCTCACATCCTGGAAGCATTTTTTAAAATAGGTACTAACATTTAGTTTTTTTTTTTTTGGATTTTTTAGATTCTGGTACTTTACTCAACTGATAGAAAAGTGGGATCAAAATATACATTGGAACCTTTATGACCCGCTTCGCGGACACAAATGAAACATATGGTAGTTTTTAGACAATTTCACGTAGATTATAGATATTTAGCTTATTTTTCATTAACTTATGGGAATGTTGAGAAAATGATCAAAATGTTTTAAGTTTAGACAATACTTAGGTTAAGAAAAAATGTTTTCTTGCAGTGATATAATCATTATTAATAATACAATTTGCTTAGTATTAAGATTAAGTAGGTAACTAAGTAAGCACATGTTTAATTTTTATTCATATACAGGACGGATTTTTTTATGTGAACCTCGAGGGAAAGTACTCTAAATAAAGGAGGTAGGAGTTTTTGCTCAAGAGAGACATTACTTTATTTTGAAAAGAAGCAAAACTGCTTTCAAAGCTTTTTGAAAATCCGGAAACCGAACCGACACTGATTCAAAAAATTACACCCTGTACTGTTAATATACCAATCAATAGGGTCACTCGTAACAATTAAATCTTTCTTAGAAACATACTATCTTAAATTAAAGGAAGATGACCTATCAGTTTTAACTAAAAAAACTAGTTTTTTCATATAAAATATTTTCCAAGATATCTCAATATTCCGGTAGCCCACAATAATGCGCTTTCAGCCCGTACACCTAGACATCATTAGCTTTAAAATAAGGTATGATTCATCTATGTTTGCTGTAGGTAAGTTGTCCATAGTAAAGGTCCCAATATTCTTTCAAAATGTTAATATTTTCAAAATTGCTTCCAGGAAGTTAGATAAGAGTATATTAGATAGATAGATAGATAAAAAGTTTATTTGCTAAAACACACACATTCATACAAATAACAATACATAGGTAGGTACAAAGTGAATAATTCATAAAAAGAAAAAAAGGACAAACAAAATGGACATATAAAAGAGATAATCAGAAGAAGGCATGCATGTGTGTGCAGCAGCAAGAAGGGCCCAGTCTCGGTGTGTGAATTTTGCCTTTCGGCAAGACACCGATTTTCAGCCATCACCCAGATGAAACGCGTTATATTACAAGTTATTTTGCGTATGTTTCATAAGAATTCTAAGTCGTTTTCCTCCTGCAAGAGGTTTTTCAAACCAGTAGCTTGTATATATTTGGAATCAGCTCAAAAAGCCCTTTCATTGGATATCCCACACGATGGGATTTGGAAAAAAAAATCAAAATCCATACAAAAAAAAGATTGTGTTATAACTCCCTCCCATATAAAAATCCAAGATGGCTCCCTTCTTAAAATGATTTAACGGTTCAGAAGGTTCACCCTGCCAAAGGATATCCCTCAATCACCAAACGCTGTATTTTTTATTGAGCAACCGCGACTAATATTGTTAATTTATTGGAAAAGGTATCACTCTTTTTATCTAACAATAGAAGTTAAAATTATGTACAGTTGACAGCACATCAGGTTACTTATACAAAACTATTAAATATTGAATTAGAAATAGACAAAAAAAGAGGCTAAATTCGCAAAGCGTGATGTAGTTCTGCATTTTTGGTATGTTGTATGGGTCTGTTAAGGTAGTGTGAATTCAAATTTGCAACTTCGAAAAACCTGTGGAAACTGAGAAAATCCTGAAAAACTTGGACTTTTTTCACTATTTGCTCTCCAGGGCCAAAACTATGCATTTTTTGCAAACAATGTCTTCTACACTTTTAAACGGTATTAAATTATCTACAATTTGAGCCTAATTGCAGCTCTATTAACCCCATAAGAGCTAAGCTATTGCACTTCGAAGATGACCAATTTTCCTCAAAAATTAAAATTTTCCGGGTTTACTCACGTATTTCGTGAAATATTGGCAAAACCGCTTGTCTTATAAAGAAAAGTTACAAAAATATTTTGAAGTAAATTTATTTAGCTTTTATTAGAGCCCAAAACGAAGACTTTTTAGTTCACTCACAATCTCAAAAAAAAACAAAAAAGGTATAATGGGTTATGGACGCTTATGATTATGACTCAATGTATGTACAGAGTTATTGGAAATTAGCCGGAATCAGATAAGGGGTGATGGGGAGGTCATTTGCAACAATATTGGCCTAAAATAGTGTAATGCAAAAGTGAACCATTTGCAAGATATTTTAAATATAAATATTTTTTTAATAATACCATTTTCAATAATTCAAAAATTAATTTAAAAACCATAGTAATTCAAATTAATTTATTTTCTTGACATATTTAGAGAGTTACAATATGGGTCTACAATGCACAGTAAAAAAACTTGTATTATTCTTTATCCATACGGAAATTAAAGCCAATATTTTAGAGAACAAATTTTGATTTTGTAAAATTTTCAACAAAAAATCCAATTAAAATATTTAATAAGGTCTTCCTAATTTCGTAAATGCTTCATTTGAGTAAGATGCTACTACTTCTTGCTATACAAAAATGTAAAAATTATGGCTCTATGATACTCCATTGCAGAAAAAAGCGATAAAAGCATAAAGCAGGAAGCAGTTTCAGAAAAACTATGCATTTTTTGCGATTAATGTTTTCTCCATTTATAAACTGTTTTAAATTATCTACATTTAAAGCCTAATTGCAGCTCTACTGACTCCATAGGAGTCAAGCTATAGCTCTTCGAAGATGACCTAATTTACCCAAACATTGAAATTTTCAAGTTTAACGAACTTATTTCGCGAAATATTGGAAAAACCACTTATCCTATGAAGAAATATTACTGAAAATACTTTGTAGGAAATTTAATCTTTAATTACTTGTAGTTACTAGATAAGCTTTTATAGCTTGTCGTATGTTTTTTTTGTGGCTACAACTTTATATATATATATCCATAGGGCCATATAGACCCTTCTTTGTTACATAATAAAAAAACCGGCCAAGTGCGTGTCGGGCCACGCGCCGTAGGGTTCCGTAGTTACCTTATACCATACCATATTAATACCGCTATTATTTTTCGTCTGTAAAAATAACTTTGTTTTTCACAGTGTTGGTATGAATGACAAAGTTATATTTGCGGTTTTGGAAAATATGATATCTCGAAAACTAATTACTATATCTCGTTCAAACCAATTTTCGTTGAAAGTTTTTATTAAGATCTATAGCATATATTTATTAAGTTAACTTATTTAAAAAGTTAGAGGGGGGGACACACATTTTACCACTTTGGCAGTGTTTATCTGTCAAACGGTTGACTTTGAAAAAAAAATATCTTCCTCAATGTCATTTTTAAAGACCTATATATATATATCTATAGACACTCCACACGTATTGGTATGAAGAAATTTTTTTTTTTAGTTTCAGTTCCATGTATGGGGAAATCGTTAAGCGGTTAACAGAATACATCTACCTACTAAGTTTCTACTGTGTAATTCTAATACTTTCGGAATAAAATGGCTGTGTCATACGGACGGACAGACAGACAGACATGACGAATCTATAAGGGTTCCGTTTTTTGCCATTTTGGCTACGGAACCCTAAAAAGGACTATAATTCGTAATCGTAAAAATAATTTAGAAAAATAATTCGTAAAAAATATATTTCATCTCTAAACTTATAAAATTACTGTTTCACAACATCATTAAGTTCTACATTCTACATATTAGGTAGTTATTTATAAACTTAGGTATGTAGGTAGTAGGGTACACCTATATTTACATTATATACACAATGCCCTGAACATTTGCAAACAGTTCTACATAAATCAAATACAATAACTTTATTATTAAAATAGGTAAAGTATTTGTCTACAAATAGGTAATTCCAATTTAAAATTTAATTAGCTACTGTAATAAAACTTACAAATTGGTATACTTATAATTAAATAATACCTAAATCAGTGGTGATAATCATGACAGCTTTATTTAACATTTTAAGGCACATCTATCACAATAAAAATAGATTACACATTATGCCTAAGTTTACGAGGTAGTATACTGACGACTCTGACGAGTTTTATAAAATTAACAACAATATTTACATATTTTAAGTAGCTATTGCGAATCATGCCCGTTGTATACAATGTTCTTGAATTAAACCTTAAAAGTAGTCATGAAACGTCAGCCTTCACCGAGGAGAGCACTGATTGTGAAGCTTTTGACTCGACGGCATGGTGCCGGGGCGGCGGGGGCATGAGTGGGAGCTCGTGGTGGGGGTGGGGGGAGAGACGGGCCCCATGCGAAAGCGGCAGCCATAGGTGGACTGGGCCAAAGACCGAGGGGCATAGACATAGGTAGGTGTCCCAAGTATGGGAATTCAGGATAGAAAGAAGGTGGAGGTGGGGTGATGTTTTCTGGCGAAGCAACGATAGGGGCTGGAGATTCAGCTAGAGGTGGGGATCTTGGTGACGTCGAGCGTAGACTGCCCTCTTCTGAGCAGGAGGAGGCGGCGTCAGAACACGGTCGTTTGGCGTCCGAGGACTCGGAACTGGTGGGCTCGGCGCTCTCCGTGCCGGAGTCGGTATTCTTCCTCTTGCATTTGGACTGGCCGCATGCACGGAAGCCCTTGGCAAACGGGTTGTTGTCGATCTTCAGTTTAGTGATACGATCATTCTGAGGACAAAAGAAAGTATATGTAGTTAACTATTGTTAATCTAAAGCTAAACTGTAAGTTAAACTTATGTAATCAACCGTCACAATATATATTTCAAAACAAATGAGTCGAGGGGAAACTGTTATCTCGTTTCGAGAATGCAATTTGAACATCCGTTTCCGCATACATCTCCCGCGTCGCTAATAGCTTGTAAGGGATAATTGTTGCACATGTGCCGCGATCCTGGCGACAGGCCAATTAGCACCGCGCGCAACCGTGTCGCCGTCGCCGAGGCGCCGCCCGCCCGCCGCCACCGACCACCAAAAAGCCCTGACGCCACCGAGCATCCAAAAACCAAGTCGATATCCGACACCAAAAACACTTCTGTTCCACGGTCTACCAAAAGTGACAACGTTGAGACACACTCGTAATTGAAAGTGGCGCCTAAAACAAAAAAACTACTTTTGTAACTTTCGATTCGTCAGCAAGGCATATTTGAAAAGCCGAGGTAGGTACCTCAGCATTATCTGGCGAAATTTCGACCGCAAATAGTCCCGTGTGATACGCGAAGTGACTCGTAAACGAGTGTTTGTTAGGTGATAAGGTGGCGCCGCCGCTGGCCGGCGGGTGCCGTTTGCTCAACGCCAATAGATAACCGAACAATCTGACGAGATAGCGAACGAACGAGTGCTAAAAGCCTGTTATTAGATGACTAAAAACACGCATTTCGAGCACGCCGCGCCGGTTAGCGGCCGGGGGTGCGCAGGCGCCGCCCCGGGCCCGCCCTGTCGCCCGTGACGTCATGCTTCAAACTTGCCGTCATCCATCGCTTTTTCTTTTTGCGTGACTATTTCACATATATTGGCGACTGTCGCCACGTTTTTTAGGAATGTGTAATTAGGGTCTGAGTAAATTTGTTTTGTTTGTCTAGCCGAAATTATCAGGTGGAGGTTAGCAAACAGCGATGACGCGTTGAAATATGGCTGCAGTTGATTTTTACTGCACAACTTTTATTGTGGGTATCGTTACAATGAGTATGCCACCTAGTTACGCGGTAGTATAATAAGTCGGCGTGTTCGAAAGGAAGTTTCTAATTCGTTGGTAATTCGCAACAATAATGTATGGGCGGCGAGCGGTCGCCTGCGCATGGATAATGCGCAACGATACTGCGCGCCCATTGTTCGGGGAGACATCCCGTTACGCGGACAATTCCAGGATTATCCGTCAAAGCTGCCGGCGTGTAATGGACCCGGGAGAGCGTTCGCGCCTGGCCGGCCTCTATGTGACAAAGGAGCCGCTCGCCGGCCTAATTACGAGAGGCAGGATTACGTGAGGTGCGCTGACCACCAAAGGTAAACGTTGGGTGTCGGAAAACAAACAGCGGGACGCCGCCGCGGCCGCGGACGCATTGTTGCTCGCTACATGGGATTTACTTAATCGTAGTACTTATTATTAAAGCATCATCTTGTTAATACGATACGCTTAATGCGTGTGACAATGACATGTAATGTACCTATGTAACACAACAAAAAGAAAATCATTAGCAATTTTAATCTAAAAATGCACTAGTTACTTAAGAAAATACCAAAATCGCTATAGGTGTGCCTATAATATTTGAAGAGTTCCCTTGATTTCTCCAGGATCCCATCATCAGATCGTGATCTTATGACAATGGGACCAATCTGTAACTATATGCTTTCAAACAAAAAAATATTTTTTAAAATCGGTTTGAGAATGACAAAGTTATGTTAAAACATACATAAAAAAAAAATAAAAAAAGTAGGAACTTGAAGGCAAAAAATCTGAACACTTAATAGTTTTCAAATATTTAGGTAGGTAGAGTTTTTAAAAATATTAATATCTGAAAATTCTCTAATTGATATAATAATGAATTTTAGTTTGAGTATCTTGGTTTTTTGTTTCGAAAAATTAAGAATGTTTTCATTGCATAGAAAACTCATCGTATACTTACCTACAGTATAGCTTAGTTAGGTATGTACTTGAAAACTTCGGAAGCTTATAAAAAATTAAAATATATTTTTATGATGAAAATTATTACATTACAATAATATGTAAATATCTTTTATTTTTTTATTATTGCACAAAAAATACTTGGAATTGCATCTACGCACTTCGAATAGGTATTTTTCTAAAACTAAATAACAGTGTGTCCTACTTACATACAATTTGATATCGATAAACATCCTACAAGACAAGTAGTAAAATATTACCCATGTAGCTATTCATTTCACAATCATCACACTATTGTTTTGTCATAAACGAGATAAAAGTAACAGTAACCCCTCTCTAATTCCAGAAGTAGGTATACGGTTCAGTAGCTGCGAAAGCTTACTCATAGCCTTGTCATTTCAATACACCGAATATTAAGGTAACCGTTGCTCCTATTCATGAGTTTTCGAACTACAAAGCGATACCGAAATTCTAACAATACGGAGCAATGTTGCCAGTAATAGGACCGAAGCTTGTAAATTAGCTGCTTTTGTTTTGCTAAAGGAGCTTACACAATAACCACTTGAGACGCGCCCGGTCTATCTGTCGATTTTTTGCGTAAGCAAGACGCACGTAAAAGCTTTGGCGCCTTGTGGCGTTAGAAAAAGTCTGGCATATTATCGGTGCGAATCGCCAAGCGTTCTTGGAATCGTAGTACGATTTCTACGAAGAAGAGGTGTGATACGGTGTTTCCAAAAGATTTGTATCTTTGACTCATGCTACCGATTCTGAATTAGATATTTTATTATGTTTGAGACAGTTCATTACTCCGTTAAATCTGACTGGTTATTTAACTCCTCATTCAAGCTTAGCAAGTGCCCGTGCCCCTAACCTAGCAAGTTAGTGTTTATTTGAGATTGGTTCGTGAACATTACTTACAACTCGGTCAAGTTTACACGGCAACTGAAGCGAAAGCGACCCCTCTCCTTTTCTCCTTGCCCCTTGCCACCATCGTAATTTTTTTGAAAATATTGGATAGATCATAGATAAATATCGCTAACAAGTGTACTAACGCTACTGGCATGTCGACGGTGGAGTAGGGCACGGAGAAAGGCAGAGGGGTCGCTTTCGCTTCAGGATGCCGAGTTAACTTGATCGGGTTGTAAGTACATACTTGATTTCTACTCTTTAGCTAGTCGTATCTGACATAATTATGTGCTGTACATTCTTAGGTAGGTGTGTAGTGGTCAGATAATTAGGATACCAGTCGATTTACATACAAACGAAGTAACTTTGAGCTTTGGTTCTTCGCCAAGGATTAACATAGCTGTGATCTGATGATGGCCATCCAGGGAGTGAATGGAGGAGATTCAGATTTCGGCCGCGTCATGCGCGCGCACCACCAGCACCCCTGACCGGTACTTGTGCACCGAAGTCAGCAACATCTGTATTTAATATTCTGTACCAACCTGGTAGGCGGTAACAGCGATGAACTCCGTCTCCTGGAATGAGAAGGAGGCGTGCGGGGCGCCCCATGCGAGCGCGGCCGCATCCCGCGCGCGCACCACCAGCACCCGCGGCCGGTACTTGTGCATCGAAGTCAGCACCATCTGCATCAAAGAAATGGTGAAATTAGTATTATATTACAAGGTACAAATGGAATGGTGACAAAATTAAGGGTTACCATACTTGTGATTTATTTAGGAATTTTGGGCTGCAGTCAGGCCTTTGCCCGGCTTTTGAATTTTCCCTTTTGCAGTGTGTTTTCCGGACAGCAAAATAATAGTACATTATGAGACAAGTTAGCTTAGGTTGCTCATTGCACACAGAGCTGTGGGTTGCAGCCTGAGTAACTCAGCCGAGTGTGCAATAAGCAAGAGTTCACGAGTTTCATACGACGCTTTTCAACACATTTGCGAGGAAAAAACAAAGTATTTACAACACAGCAACAAATACGACAAAAACAAAATATGATAATTATGGGAAAAGGCGCACAGGTTTTTTTTAGTTTTTTCACACGCCCAACGCAAGAATATTTTGCGAACAAAGGGTTGAGTGAGCATACAGCCTACTTCAAAATTATAATTTTATTTGATAAAATGCAAATATTTTAATAATTTATGACAAAATATTGTTAATTATGAATAATTTGATAATAATAAATATTGGTTTGACTTAATTAAGGACTTACACATTTATTTATTCCAAAAATGTATATGAATTTTCAGCAGCATAAAACCTCTTTGTTGTTATTAAAAAAAAAAACTATTACCCGGCTAAATTGGGAATGCTCTGTTTACTCGCATAGAACTTGCAGTAAGGTACTAATTTTACTTTGTAGGGTTAATTCTTTATCGTATTAGTATTTTATATATTATTGCACGCGTTTGTTATAGCTCAGTTTATGGCCCTTAAAGCTATGTATTAGGGCTCACTTTACGAGCAAGTGTGTTGAAAAAAAATTACGTGCTTGAAAATCTTTAAATTTAGCCTTAGGGGGTTAAGGTAAAGTAGTATTTTTGAACGCCTTATATATTTTTGTATGGCGTTCAAAAATACTAAGCAAAACAAGGTTTTCTTTTCTATTATACAAAGCTGCAATGTTTAAAACTTGCAACAAAACAAAACGTAACCCTCCATACAACCTAAAAAAATGTAATCCTTCGTCTGCGCTGTTGCGTAGGCGACACGAACGGTCGTGTCGCGACAAACGTCGGCGAACGACATAAAACACGTCACTTTTATGTTTCAAACACGACTTTAAATCTTTCACGATAAGGTTTATTATTTTGAAAGGTAATATTTATGCCCCGTTGACTGTAAACTCTTGTGAGTACTTGAGGCGCGAAAATAACGCTACCTGCGCAGCTCGAGTACCACTTGAAGCGTAAAGGTTTACTGTTTTACTCCCTTTTTATTTATTTTCATGTTTTTTGACAACTTCAATGTTGTATCTCCGATGTAAGTATCGGCGCCAAGTCTATTAACTATAAGACAAGATTTTGAGTAGCAAGCAGCCTTTTGGATCATTCTGACAAATTAATATCCATGACGTTAACTGACTATAACAAATAAACAAATGACAAAGTTGTCGAAACAAAATTACTAGAATGCCAAACAAAAACAAAATGAATACTAGATTACCTAATAATATAGTTTTATCTTTCAAAATACCTTATAAAGTAGTAATTCCGATTTAAAACGAAATTTTAAAAATATTAGAATCTACCATCGTCCAGCTGGAGAATTTAGGATTTGATCCTTCAAAAACTTGCTTTCGAAATCAATTCTAGGGTATTTAAGCAGGGAAAATGTGGTCAAGGAAAGCCAGAGACAGAGAAGAGTGGAAAAATATGGAAGAGGCCTTTGTCGTTAGACAAACAGATGCAGTTGTCGATATTTTTAAAATTTAAGCTATGTAATTCATTTAAAGTATCTGAATAAAGGCTTTATTTTTATTATTATTATTTAAGTGTCTATTTGCAGTTGAAATTAATATTATTTAAAATTGATAGAAGTAAGACAGATATAGTATATATAGTAACTAACTATACTTCCTATTATTGGTATTTTTTACAAATCAAGCACAGACATTGTCACAATAGAAAAAGACAGACATTTGATCAGGTACACTTCCTGTACTTGAGACAAAAATTATACCATAAAAAACCGCAAGTGGCTCGGTATTCCGCAAACATGTGTCAAGTCTGCCGCATGCCGCCGTCGAGACGCAACTTTTTGCGGTGGCTAGCGAGTGAGGCCACCTCCTTATGCGTCGGCGCCGATACCACGTAACCCATTAACTAATTGACTCTTATCTTTAACAGAGAACTTATAAATAGAGAAGCTACCTTTTGCAATAGCACATTTCGTTTCGCTGTAATGACGACATACTCGTATAGTTTTTTTTACTAATAACCCTTAAATGGAAGCATCTAATTAATTGGATCTTACAGAAAACAATTTTTAAAATTTATATTAGCTGCATAGGGAAAAAATTCTCGTGAAACTCATTTGTATATCCATGGACGTTTTCGTGAGATTATCATTCTATGGAATTGTTATATGGATAAAATGAGCAAAATTTGCTATAAAAATTGTCCGTACGCATTGTTTATAATTAAAAAGACATTCTTTATAATATGATTATGACCATCTGGGCTCTATTCAATAAAACTTACAATTTACAATTTCAGGTGACAGTTGACAATTTTACAAGTTTCTGTTTAATAAAATTGTAATGGTGGAAAATCGTGCATCCAAGATTAATTATCGATGAAAATATGTAATTAGTTATAAGAGCGACTACCTACCTTACCTATACCTTCATATTTCTAAAAACTGATTTGAAAGATACGATATCAATAATTAAATCAAGTCATTATAAATTATTCAGCTCCTAAACAGACGTCAAAATCACTGAACTTGCAACAAGTTTTTATTCTAAGTTCCTATTGTTAAAAAATTACGTAAAATTCCCTAACTTGTCACTAAATTTCTATCACTTTAACAAATCAAATTCGTGGGAAAGTATTTTTCTCTCCAAATTCACAAAAACAAAGCGGTCACTTTTTATCACATCAGATTCCCACCGATATTTACAAGTGTACGTATTCCCGGGCATGACGCGGGCGGATTGACAGATAGACAATAAAGGCGCCTCCGCACCCAGAAGCTCGTTCATCAACTTGATAAGTCTTCGATCAAATTCGATTGAAGTGTAGATTACAATTCGAATTCTCCCTTTTGTTTTTTGCGGTAACAAATACTACGGCATTCTTTGTTCACTAATATAGAAAGTTGAAATTGGTTTCTCAATGTAATGTTACCTTTTAACATAATTTTATTTTGATCTCGGTCGGTGCTATGTCAGTTATTCGATATTCTTATTGAAAGCTACATCGAAATAAATATATATACCTAAGTTAATAACTTGAATTGTTAACAGAAAGTGGATTGTCAAAAAAACGTATGTACTTAGGTACTGTAACCGTCAGTACGTTCGTATTTTTATTATAAATATTAATAAGCAATAATTGACATAAAAAAATTGAAAAGTTTCACCAAAGGCAGGTGTTTTCTTTATTTGCACACTTGTCATACAAAAGACATCAACGCGCTCTAAATTAAAATCAACTAAAATTAAAATAAAAAAACTTCACCTTTTATTACTTTTTTTTTTCAAAAAGTCAGCATATTTATGTTTTACTTTGATTTTATCTACTATAATTAGTAGCGGTAAGCGATCACTGCGTGACAAAGATCATGTAATACGATAAAAAAAGGTTGCGGGGCGCACAAACGTTTCCGCAAAACGACTTTAAAAGCAATAGACCGATTTATGTGTGAGATAAAATCTACTTAGAAGTAGGAAACGCCTTAAGACTTAAAATAGTTTTCTGTTATTACTAAAGTTAATTTTCTAATCTATGTTGTACAATTTCAACGTTCAATTCTTCTAATGTGGATATGTATGAAATGTAATTTTATTGGTACCTTAAAATTTTTGTTTTTCATAAACAGTATATCGACAAATGACTGCATTAGTTTAATTAGGTATGTGTCTGGCTAATATAGTTAAAACTTTTATCTCCAATTAATGTTCACAAAATTAAGTACTTATAAGTATTATTTACTTTTTTTAGCTACGATGGTGCATGGATACTTGCCTATGTCTAAGATGCAATTTTTTCAAACACTTTGCCAGTTCCCTTTATACATGCGTGCGTATTCCCAGTCCACGAATAAATCCTTCACGATAAAGAACAATATAACAATTAATCCGACTACTCGTTAAAAACTACTCAAAGAAGACCACCTAATCTTTTCACTGTAATTGCCTTTTTATTTCAACAGGTCCACTAATCCGTTTCTTAATTAGGCTCGATTTTCTCACACAATATGGAATACTTGAAGATGCGCCAAAAAATCGTAAGTGAAAAGGGTGAAAATTGAATAGAACTTTTTTAACAGGTGTGTAATCTTCAAGTGTGCAACAATGGCTTGTATAGCTCTCCGTGCGAACTGCAGGCTGCTGGCATCTCGGTAGCTACGAGCCTCCTTTGTCAGCAACAAAGCCTCCCCGCCGCGCGCGCGCCCTCTATTTCAATTTTGGACTAAAGCATAAAGTGCAACCATGCGTATTATTTTTTGATTCACACGTCATAATAACGCATGTAACCTGTCCGATAGCCTTGAAGTTTGTTTTGATAGAACGATACGTTGTCATAGGCCTACCTGTGCTTTCAAGCGGAATAAATTGATTGATGTAATTAAAGAGGCGTAATTTCATCCACTATTCAAATAGTTTGTTTTTAAACTGTGAAAGCCGCTAATACTAATATTTTAGACGAAGTAATTCCACTTAATATGATGTACGGTATTACCTAAGTAAACACAGAATTAATATTCATGAAACCAACATGAAACAATTAGAAGGTACTTCATTAACCCTGCATGTCGGAATAATGTTATTCTTAACTATAAAGATGGTTCCGCCTTAGTTATTCGTGGGCCGTAGAAGATTACGACATTGAGGGACTAGAACATTCCTGCTTATAAAACGCGGGAGTAAATATAAAGCTGTCGTTTTTACGGCTTTCTATATGCTTTTTTCATCATTATTCGGAGTTTCTACAAACAGAGCAGTGCACACGGAAAACACATGCTGGTTAGGTCTCCGTGCACGTCAGGCGTCAACCGCCCTGCGCAAACAAACTCGACAATAAAGGAGTACGGTTACTTAGTTACCGCACCAGAACTTACACACAATGCCTTTCAGCGTATTTGTTCCAGTGACGAAATACTCATAGACGTCTTTGTACGTCGAAACTCCTGCGGCGTATATTAAACAACCAACTTAAATTTACTAATTTAGCCTCTATCCAGTGGCTTTAAAGTTGAAATCACGGCTGAACCTCCAACTGTAACTATCTTTTTTATGCTAACCATTACGGAGTCGAGATGTGGTGATGATTAAACTTTAAGCTTGTTGAAACAAGGTTGAATATCGATTGTTTTCACAGATTACTTTTTGTTGGGAAGTGGTTGTTTGGTAGGCGTTTCCATCGAAAGTATGTAGGTAGTGTTCAACGTAGTCACGACTGGCCTGTCTTAAAAGTTGAAGGTTTTTCGTAACGCAACATTTTTAAGACCTTACATGATATACTTTCAGATTCCTTTGTCACACGATTGTTATTAAGTCCCATACACACTTTATACAACGTGTAACAGATTTATAGCTAAACCAGAAAATGGTAAATAGAGACCATCAAACTGAACAACTTTTACTATGGGACCAACTCTGAAATCGCGAAATAAAATCAGCTGTTTCATACATTTTCATATTTTCGTTATAAATTTTTGTAATGCAATTTTATTTTAGTGCTTTCAGTTTGATGGTCCCTATCCCTATATACCATATTATGGTTTAGCTATTAATTCTGTTACACGTTGTAGAAAGCCTCTGACACCATTTTTCTTTTTTATCGAATTTTATGTTATTTAACACTTTACAATAATTATTTAATTATTGCTTTTAGAAACAAACTTCTCTAACAAGTTGTTTTTAAACGCAAAGATGAGTCATTATTCAAAATAGTTAGACAAAACCATGCGATAATCTGTAATAGCTGAAGCACCGCATTCCATCCCATCACGCGGCCCTCTTCGTACGACACAATTATATCAAAACGTACATAATTGGTTCCAAACACGGATTAGACGCGCGTAGCGTTTGCTCCGGAAAAAAGTATAATGAAGTATAAAAATTGTTCACAAAATTAATGATCTCGCCGAGCATGCCATTTTGGCTGATACAATATCTAAGCCAGAAGCCAGCCAGTGAGCATCACGAATGTGCTCTTAAAAATATCAACATTTTCATTCAAGATGTAACTAAGTAAATTATAATTTTCAGAGGAATCGATTTTATCAAATTATCTGTTTCTTAAAACCAAAATTTGCGCATTCAATTGCATTTCCTGTAAGCAAACGACCTATAATTTAAAGTGCATAAATAGTACCATGCAGTAGGCTTTAGCGCTAACTGTAACACTAACAATTCGCGTGAAATACGTTATAAGAATAATCATCTGCTTAAACGATCCACTTCTAGACATATAATTATACGTTACCTTTATTTTATTTGTATGTTTTAATTGTTACACCTACATTAAAAAAATATTTTGCTATTACTTAAGTATAGTAATTAGAGCAAGGCTGCAATTAAAGCTCTTATACGTATTGAGATTCTACGAAAGTGCACTGACAATAAATAACATATAAATTTACTATATAATTATAATAGGGATGTTGACTAATGAATAAAATAACGAAATACTAATAAAAATCGTAAACATATTAAACTTTTAGAGTAGCTTGTATACCTCTTGGTTTTATATATTGCATATTATTTGTTTTATGACCCTTCAAAGTTGGGTGGACAAGTCCATTTAAAAAGTATAAAATTTATTAAAATAAATGATACCTTTAATTAGTCCGTAAAATGTATAGCAAATTTGTCGAAGAAACCATTTTGATAAACACAATATTTAATATAGCTGCTCAACAAATTTCCTATGCGTTGCATACAAACTAGCACGGCGTGACGTCATAACGTGCAAGCCATTAGTATGGAGCGTTTTTGATCGAGTCCATTTGTGCGCATTTCACACTGTGATATCTCGGGCAGTTTTCATGCTAGCGAATTAATTCTTTTACCAATGTTTCTTTTTTTGAGAGGTAATTTATGTAACATAAAATAAAAAAAATAGTCAACATCCCAATTACTTATGTGATATACGGCCATGTTATTGGTGCAACTTCCCTAAGGCTCCATTGTTAAGATTTTGAATTCTGACTTTATTTAATACTTTTCATTTATTTAAATCGTTCCGATTCCAATGCAGTGACATTGACATTTACCTGGCAAATTATCTTGAACTACTATTGTATTAGTAGAATGTCGCATGTGACTAGCCGTATTTTGACTGCAATTTTGTGTACTTGTAGTAATTTTTTTTTGTTTATTTACTTATTTGGAAACTCAACAGGTTAGGTACACTTACTTCTAAAATCTTAAGCCAATTACAGAGTTTCACAACTGAGTTAAAAAAGTTAATAATATACTTATCATCAATTAATTAACTTAGGTTAATATGCGTTACTATGTTAACTGAATTGGGTCGATATACAAATTAGATTTAGCACTAAGAAACAATTACTGCAAGGCCTTTACTCCTTTTTAACCGACTTCCAAAAAAGGAGGAGGTTCTATGTTCGTCTGTATATTTGTTTTTTTTTTTGTGTATGTCCACCGATTACTCGAAGACGGCTGGACCGATTGAAATGATTCAAACGTTATTACATTAGGTACACTCCCAAGTTGGTCCCATTTTTTTAAAATTTTGAAATCGGTTCAGTACTTTCAAGTAATTTTAAAAAAAAGCACGAAAATAGTATGATTTTGTGTGAATTACCTCGATGATTGGTCGTATTACTTCTTTGTTTATGAACTGAATAAGATAATATTTTTTTGTTGGAAGAGGGATATCTTAAGTGTAGTTTTTTAACCGACTTAAAAAAGGAGGTTCTCAGTTTGACCCGTATTTAAGTATGTTTCTCCGCGATTATCTTACGTTTGGCTGAGCCGATTTTTCTACATATATAATATACCTTACCTACAAGGTACCTACACTAAAAATAAAAAATTGTTTAAAAAAAAACAAAAAACCGACTTCAAAAAACCTACCTCTAAAAAGCAAGAAATAATATTCGTAATAATAAAAATACGTCTATTGAATTATTACGAATATTATTTCTTGATTTTTAGAGGTAGGTTTTTTGAAGTCGGTTTTTTGTTTTTTTTTTAGGTGAATGGGGCCGCTGTAATACCACATAGCATTAGTACATAGACAAAGATTAGCACTAAGGAACGTTTCCGCTCTAGATCCTTGTAAGTTTTTTTTGTGTTTTCCGTACTTAACTGTCCTTGCATGTTCTGAATAGTGTTATTTATTTTTATTTTTATTCATTTATTTTTTTATTTATGCTTGAAGGAACTATGACTATAGGCGACAACCAGGGGAGTCGTGGACTTTCATGAGAAGGTTTTATGCATTATGTAGGTATACTTACATGTCCTTGCGCATCCATAGTGTTATTCGTAAGCTTGAGTTTGCTGAAGGAGACAGGGTTGGCGGTCCAGTGGTGTCCCGGGGCAGGGGAGTCGGGATGCAGCATCAGACGGCGCGGCGACTGCGGCTCAGCACCGCCCGCAGCCGCCCACGCGCCGCCCGCCCAGCGCCAGCGCCGCCGCCCCACTAGCGACAACTCCAGGAGCACGCAGTACTCCTCGCGAGGGTCCAGGCCAGCGAGAGACACGCGGAGGGATGGGAACATGCGTCTGTAACAAAAACAAAAGAGCGTTACGATTTTGCATTGACATTTCTGTGCACAGCAGCTGTGCTTTTTGAAAGTTAAATTGTTTACATATTTTCGAAAGATTTTCTTTATTGGTAACATAAATAAATAAAAATATTGTATTGAAACTACAGTTCAATTGTGTTTTTCTTAAAAAATCAAAAGTGAATTTTTTTACGACTCAATATTATTAGAGCTAAAGCCGAATTAACATTACGAAATTAGTGGCATAAAATTAACAGCGCGACATCAAGTTTTACAATGCATGGATTAATTTTATGACACTTAAATAGTTTCATGCCATGTGAAATTTTTTGGTGCTAATATCATGTTGTAACTAAACACCTAAACGCAAAATTATGTCACGAAAGCGCCTGTGCGCCTCGCCTTTGCGCTACTAAATAAAGCTTCGATGCTGATGGAGCCATAATTCCAGCTACACCTACTGTTGATTCTATGACACTATTATTTTAACGAAACTAGTAACACAAGTACTGCAACAAGTTTAATCAAATTAGGTTTCATTATGCATGAGCATGACACTAACTTCGTAATGTAAATTCAGCTTATACTAACCAAAGACACACAATGTAAAACAAAACAAATCAGTGTGCATAACCAAAAGAAAATAAAATGGTTAAAATAAAATTATCGCTCTCTCAGTCCCAAGCGCATTAGCAACAGATTTGTTTGTACACCGAATAAAAGCCAGGAAGCGACATAACTTGTGAGTTTTAAGGGCTAAAATTGATTGTCTCATAATTGAATTTTTTATCGTGATTATAAAAGCGAGTGACGGAGTAAAAGTGTTGCGCAGGAGTCGCTTTTGGCACCCCGTCTCGGCTGCCGATAGCGTCATAAAAGATATACATATGGCGCCACTTTATCTTCGAGGTGACCATCGGATCGAGTTGTAAATACCGATCATGTCTGAACCACTCTAAGCACTTTCAATATCAATTCCTTATACTTTTTATAATTAACAGCAATGTCAAAAGCTGTTGTTTATTTTTATAAAGTTTACTGAATGCTGTAGGATTTGTTTTTCCAGATAGTTTATTGTTATAAGTACTGTCTGATATTTTAATTCTCTTACTTTATTGACAAAAATACCTATACTTACCAAATTTTGTGCGCTTGAGAAATATCTCTCCTTGCGGTTTCCCTCCTTATAGCTCATTATTTCGACTTAGTTTAAAGTTTATTATTTCATTAAACTTCTTTAAACGTCAGGAATGTGTTTTGTCTCTATTATTGACATCACACAACTTTGAGCTACAGAAAAGCTCCCTAAAGCTCAAGCAGATTCACTTAACCTGTAATCAGTTGTTACGCAGCCGCCATCAGTCATAACACGGTTATCGGCGCAGGCGCAGGCCCCCGGGAGCGCTAATGCAGTGCGATAGCGCGCCGGATCAATTAACAACTAACTGAATTAGCCCCATTTACAGTTTACGAGCACGGCTACCGCCTTACGTGGGACCCGGTGTAGCGACAGGAAAAGCACTATTTTAGGTATTTACTTCAATTTACATAATTATTATTTTAACAGTTACCTAAAGACTGATAGTTGCCGATAGTTATGTTTCTAAACCTGACCGTCAAGTCACGTCAAGTGACTGAAATGTAAACGAATCTAATACTTGCAGAGGTTTAATTGTTTCTCTTACACGGTTATAATTATAAGCAACATTATACGTTTTAACTACTAACAGCTTTCATTTTGAGGATGCTCTTTTCAAAATTACTTATAGCTACTTTATGTTATTAAGTAAAAAGTTTTTTTAGAAATGTGCGGATGTCAACGATGATTGTTTGATAAGTTACTTTTTGTCAAATGTTTGCTTCCAGTTTCGCTTGACAGCCGAGATAGCAAACTTACATATGAAGAAAGAACGTCCTGTCACCAGCATCCTTTCTATCGACACGATGTTTACAAATTGTCAGAGTACATCGCAAACATGCCAAGGGGAATACAAACACAGATGTGTATTTTAAATAAGTCGTTTTTGTTGACTGTACATTGACAAATCCGTCCACTCGGCTACCGTTCGGCGAGATGGGGCTTATCACGGCGCGTCTCACTTATCGGCCCGTTTGAGTGCGCCCGCGCCGACAAAGAGGTGACGATACAAACGCAAAATATATGCGAGAGCCACCGCCATTGAGGCCACTTATCTTAATGACGCTTTTTACTACTAGAATTTGAATATCGACTGGATTTTTCGGTCGACAAATTCCTGATTTATATTCCTCGTTTGTTTATAAAAGCAAGTGTAGAGATCATAAAAACGGGTCGTAGTAAAACCCTTGAGACTGGTAAGCCGGTTCACAATGGGACCACCAGAATCGAGCCGAATAAACTTTAGAGTGGGTCGTAAATCGGTAACAACTCGCCAATAGCCGCACAGGGGCGCTAAACGCGCGGGTTGCCACATCCGCCCTCGCATCCGCACTACAACTTTTGAGCGTTTTGCGGCCGACGGTTTTTTTTAACTATTCGGACCACGGGAACTCCGGAACTCGCGATTTATCGCGAAGTGGCTATACATGTTTGACTCTACTCTCATAGGTAAGTAACAGATATAATAAATGATTTAATACGATAAAACATTTACTTACCATGTCGTATCTACATTATTTAGAGACTTCCCTGATCTAGTGAATTTAATTTTACAGGGACAAATTGATAACATAAAACAAATAAAATTCTAAATGTAATTGAAAAAAATAAACGATTTGGTAAAAAATATTTTAAAACTTTTTAACTATTTTATATGTTGCTGAAAATATTTTTAATCAATACTTTCGTAAATATTTACAGAAATCAAGAAAGTCTATATCTATGTTGAGAAAAAAAAATGTGTGAGTGATGTGGTCATGTTATTATGTTGAAGGTTTCTCAAAAAACATTAGAACCATGAGCATCTCGCATTTTTTGAATTCTTGCAGCTGCATCTCAAGCCTGCCGTAAATGAATGTATCGTTTATTCCAAACTAAAACAAACGTTCTATCGCCACCGCTTTATGCCCTGTACTGTAACTAACCTACCCCAGTTATCTTTACTGCTAATTTCATGTCTATTTTATCGTCAAGTTCAATGTTACTGTCGTTAAAGCTACAAACAGGCCCTTGTGCTAGCATCTGGCCGTTTTACGATAAACAATGTTAATTCCCGACCCTTGAGCCAGAGAGGCTGTGTGATCTCTCATTAGCGGGTCCACGAGAGGTCCGGTTCGGTGCCCAGATGTGGCTTGGGCAAACACTCCCTCTCTATTGTCTGGTCGACAAAAAATGGTACACCTGGAAGTGTCAAAATGTTCACGCGGACTGTGAGAGCGGCCCGTGTGAATGTCTCGCTGGATTATGTCATGTCTCGGAAAGGAAATATGTATGCTTATAGTAAATATGTGCAGCTATGTTCTCAGTTGTTTAAAAGGCCATAAAAATCCTATCACTGACTATTATGTGATACTTCTATTATAAAAACTGATTTCCAGGCTACCACTAACATTAGCGTACCTAGAGAAAATTTCCAGGCTTTCCCTGCTTCCGGAGCAAAGCTAGGCGGGCTACATAACTACAATACATTCAATAGAATATTGTGATGTTTTATTATTTTCCTTATTAAACGATGCCACAATCAATAATAATTACTGAATTAACATTTCATTGCCAATAATAACTGAGAAAAATTAATTCTTTCAAAGACCTTCGTCACATTAATTTTCAAGAAAACAATGCGAATTTTAAGTTACTTCTAAGTAACGTTTAGTATTCATGATAGGATATTAATTGCTCGACAAATTATTATCAGTCGACTGTCGTTTAAAATGCTTTTTGTGTCATATAGCATGCGATTGACATAATAACAAGTGACATTACGCAATCTCAAATTCATCTGAGTGACTACACTCATCATGTGCCACAGTGACTCAGTAAATAAATACATACTGCGCATACGCAAAGAACGGACTGATTTGCAAGGTTTTGTATCCACGAACCAAATGTTTATTCAATGACATTTAAATAAAATAATATAGCACCTAAGTATTAAAAATAATAATAAATGATTAGAAAAACAGTAAAAAAATATTGCAAAGGGAAAATAAAATGATATGTCTATAAAAAGTAACTAACGAGAGCAGAGACCACAGAAGATTATAAAATTATAGAAAATTAGATTAAAATGGCGAATGCTGTTAATATTTATATAAAATCAATATCAATTTTCCAGCAGTATTTTAGTTATAAGCACCGACGCGACGGCACGACGCTTGCAATATAATGTGTATTATTTAAAAAGTTTAAAATTTAAACTTTTTTAAATACCTATCAACAAACATGAATCGTCTAACTCATAAGTTTAAGTAACATTAGACAGAAACATAAATACACACAAAGTACCCTTATAAAATTGTCAAAACCCCTTTTAAATGCACTCCATATGCTCGCCCCCGCAAGACAAACAGTATGAAGAAATATGTTTGTAACAAAACAAATAAACCAATTTGGATGGCCCACAAAAAACGGTCCGCATCGTTTCTGGAGATGTAACATGGCATTAGCATATTGATCGACGGACTCTATCTGTCGACCTTTGTTTAAAATCAGCGACACCACCTTCAATCATAAAGATTGTCACAAAAAAGTTTTTATTTCTTTGCCGGGTTTTTGCCCATTGCAACTGCAGGTGGCAAATGTTCAAAAAACTACACGAAAGGTGCAAACAAAAAGCTTTCGGTGTATTAAAGCGAACTTAGGAATGTGATTTATTGTATTAGTGAAGCTATAAAATCAGTTATTTGGTTTTAAATTAAACTTCAAAATATATTAATTTCATTATTTCTTGTTAAAGGTTAAATTAACGTAGGTAAGTATAATAAAAAATAACGAAGTCTCAAATTATTACAAAGCTATTTTAGACTACACGATTTTAAAGCAATTCCTCTTGGGCTTTTCTCAGGTTTTCCATACGAAGCTATTCAAAGAAGGATTGTCCTTGACAGCTTGTAAAACAAAAATTAAAAAATGGATAACTATCCATTAATTCTCATTGATTCTGATGAGAACTCTCAAGATTGATCCACACATTTAAATTAATAGGGAATCATTTTGCGGAGAATTTGCGGATCCATAGTAGAACCCTTGGCATTTTTATAGCAACACTGATTTCACACTTCACTCGTAAAGTGACTCAAATTTTATTACACGTTTTTGTCTTAGAAAAGGATTCGCAGTAAATCAGCTGTCAGGAATGATAGAAAGCAATAAAACTGTTGGGCAAGCGTCACTCCACTCGGGGCGGGGCAGCACGACAAAAGCTCGCCCGCAGCGCGACTAACGACGCGCGACGCCTCTATATGCGCAAACGCAGCCGACAGGTGAAATTGGCAACCCTTATATCACCGGCGCCTACACTTCGTCTTTAAATTACAAATCAAGCAATTGATAACAAACTTTTCTGATTATCACTTGTTTCAGCAATCGGCAAAAAGTAAAAACTTCTGTGCAACTTTTTAATCTTATCAATCTAATCAATATTTGTTTTGGGCTCACCAAACACGAATGTGAAAGTAACTAAGTATATCTTTCCGTCTGCCTGTAACATTTTCAGACCTGTGTAACTATAATAAACCAATTTTGTAAAATTTTGAAAACAAACATAGATTGGACCATGAAGAATAAGAACTTAACTTTAACCATTTGAAGGAGAGGGAAAAGGAAAAAGTCCGTAAGTCCACACAGATGAAGTCGCTTGCAAACGTTTATGTGTAAAAAAAATACCAGCGCAACCGTAACTTCTCATAACATCAGCGGTTGTGTGCGCAGTAAAAAGTTTAATTTATAAATATTATAAGCGCCGGCGCCGCGCGCCGGTTGCGTTCGGGCCGTAAATCGCGAGCGGAAGGGCCGACAAAACGCACGGTAATTCAGCTGACAGTGCGTACAATACGACAGAACCCTGCCGACAGTCACGGTGACCAGCTGTAACGGTTTTGGAGGAATACCATATTATTTTAGGATTTAACTTGAACAATATTAGAATGTTTTCAGTTTATATGGTAAATAACAATTATTTTAGTAGGTAAGAAAAAGATAATAACGAATTTTTCACGCAATTATTAATTATATACCTACCTAAATTCCAATGACTATTTTTTAATTACAACGGGTGCCTGCGACTTTGTCCGTGTGGACCCTAGGAAACCTTTGAAAATAAAAAAGGATAAAATAAAAAACACAGACTAGGTATATGTTAGTTAATCCAGGTCCAAATCTATGTACCAACTTTTGAATCAAATCCATTCTGACGGTTAGGCGTGAAGAGGTAACACAAAAACATTTTATTTTAACTCTGTAAACTATTATACATAATTTAAGATACTTTTGTATCCGATCCTGAATAATTTAATTTATGTACTTATCAAATCGAATTTTCAAAAATATGCTCAAATTCTGCGTAATCAATAGATGATTATTCAGACATCTCATCAGATGATCATGAATATCATTTCCTAAATCAAATATTGAATCAAAGGATTGCTCAGCTGAAGTGGCAATGGGCGGGACACATAGCGAGAAGAACCGATGGCCGTTGGGGCGGAAAGGTTCTGGAATGGCGACCACGCACCGGACGGCGCTCCGTGGGTAGGCCCCCGACAAGGTGGACCGACGATCTGGTAAAGGTCGCGGGAAGCCGCTGGATGCGGGCAGCGCAGGACCGATCGTCGTGGAGATCCTTAGGGGAGGCCTATACCCAGCAGTGGGTGTCGTGCGGCTGATATGATGATGATGAAATCAAATATCCGTATCTCCCTGTATTGCGACCGCCATGGTCACCCTCATACCGCTCGTCGCTATCTGCCGCCGCATCAACAGCCCTATTATGCACCTTTTGACGCAACGCGCCCGCGAGATCGCGCCGATACACACCACTTGTCTGCGAGACATTTGCACGGACAACACTGTGCATTCAACCATTTACCTACTACTTACGTAACTATCGCATTACGCTATTAATAGTTAAACGTTTTTTAGGGTTCCGTACCCAAAGGGTAAAAACGGAACCCTTACTAAGACTCCACTGTCTGTCTGTCTGTCACCAGGCTGTATCTCATGAATCGTGATAGCTTGACAATTGAAATTTTCACAGATGATGTATTTCTGTTGCCGCTATACTTAACAACAAATTAATCTAAAAACAGAATAAAATGAACATTTAAGTGGGGCTCTTATACAACAAACGTGATTTTTTGCCGTTTTCCATGAACGACATTCATACGGTCGTAAATACCTAATTATTTACTCATAAAAATAGGTACTTGTTGTCAAAAAGCATCACATAAACATATCTATACCTTGATACAAAATATTCATAAAATCAATTAATTTCTCGACCAAATATTTTAAATCTAACGTGTTACAGTTTTGATAAGCATTATAGAAACCCATTCGCCGAAAATTAAGTCCCTTTTTATTGGGAGGCACCAATACATCGGCCGGAGGCTCGTTAGCCTGCGCCCGCGCATAAATCACCGCGTTTATGAGAGCTCCCCATTTTTTAACATCGGTCTAATGAAATGCGAGCGCAGTATGGGACCGCCGAGTGACATAACGTAGTCCTCACCAAACGTTTCTAATTATAATCCTGTCAAAGCCGCGACATAAGCAAAGAATTGATGATCACCTCAAATGCGGTGATTCCATCTTAGATAGTAGCGATCGTAAAGATAGTAGCTGTTTAATTTTAATATATCATATTTTTATTTGTTCGGGCGCCGGCCCGACGACGACGGGTCCTTTGGGGAAGTCGGGGGTTCTTTTACTTGCCATTATTCTCTGTTAAGTGTTGACTGACATGCTGTGGGATCCTTACAATTGGATAGGATATTAGGATATAAACATTGAGCTGATTACTAATAGTGGGACTTTTTCGGACTCTGATTTTGTAAATATATGTCATACGAATAAAAAGCAAAAAGTACATTTCGCTCCTAATTTTGATGTCTATGTTTAGTCTAGTTTTAACGCCAAAATGTTTATCAATTACATCCTTCCAGTACACCTTTCATCTATCATTACAGAAGCCAACAAACGCACACAACTTGCAAATAGCAAACTAACAAACAACGATCAATCAGTCACAGGATCTGCGCTCTCCTTAGCGTGATGCCGGAGTACCTAGAATCATGTAGCGTCTTCGAAATAAGGTTAATTAGAATCCTAAGCCGCAGGGATAGGACTGAAGATCGTGTGAAGACAGCAAAGAAATGAATGGCGCCAGTATTTTAGGAAGCTGTTCGCAGAAGCGAGAGGGCGAGTACTGCGAATCAAAAGCTGCGCGCGCGCAGTACGCCGCCGACAAAGAGGCCGCCGCACGCGAGACTCCCGATTCACAATTAAGCCAGTGTGTGTTAATTGATATTAATACCATGCTTGTGGCGTAAGGTTTGAACTGAAAGCGAACTAAACAGTTTTGTAAGTAAATGACAAATTATATCATCATCTTTGAAATTTTTACAGATTTTAAGAGAGTATAAATTTTGTAGTAGGTAGCCTAATTATATTTTGGCACTTTCAATGACACAATCACCTTGATTTGCAAATCAACTGTAAACCTAACTCATCCATAAGCGATCAGCTTCATAAAAAAATCTATGACGGGTCATTGTCGTAAGGGTGTCCGCTCATCGCTCCCCCCAGAGGCAGAGTTCAGGAGCAACGTCAAGGCTGAGAGCGATGTGTCGGGCTCAAACGCGCCGCGCGCGTCACCAGCCAATTAGTGGGCGTTGCGACACCATCCTCCGTACTATTGACATTGAACTGCTGCCACATATTTCACGGAATTGTCCTCTACAGCGGAGACTAATTCCACGCTAGAGCTACTGTTTGATGACAAAGAGTTGTGGCAATCACAAGTCTTTTTAAGTATCTGAAGTATTTTGCTTAATTGCAAAATAATTTCAAACATACTAAAGGTTTATCTTAATGAACTTTTAATACTTAGATTTAGCTCTCAAAGCAAAATGAAGCCAAAAAAACGGCAATTGAGCTGGCAAGTATCGCAAGATATAGGTCTGTCGCATCTGGTTTACTAGTTTTCCAAGTACCACAGAAAACGAAAAAGTGAATTCGACTATATTCTTCTGTGTAAAGCTACTTGCCAGTATTTAATATGCATCAGGACCATGCACCGTATCCAGTGAATTCCTGGACAGTCCGTGTGTAGGGGGCGCTTTATGGCCGAGTCGTGAGGCCGGGTTATCAGGATTCGGTAGCCGCTGATACAAATCGGGGCACGACCGATGGTATCGGCGCAGCGCTGGGTGGCTGTGCCCGGGATCGAGTATCACACGTCTACGTCACTAAGTTCTTATCAGGTTTTTGAAAAGGGAATTTTCGTTAGAACCACTTTGTTGGCGCTTAAAGTGCCGACATGGTGGGAGATACAACATACCTATGCCTGTATTTAGTTTGGATTGTACATATACATGTACATACACCCAACGCAATTTTATAATTTTGTCAACTCAATGTATATCAAAAGTTATATCTTAACCGTGTTATATTTAGTCTGATTTATTTAATTTCAATGACACAACAGAAAAAATAAACTCAACAAGTGCCTAGATAAAACGATTTAAAGAGATCACAATTAGGTGCCGTCAAAAACAATAAGTTCCGAGCCGTAGAAGACAAACAATATTGACTTAATGGCTATGATCTCATTTACATTCACAAAATGACGTCTCAAACGTACGCTTGTACCCTGGAAGTATCGGGGAGATCAGATCCAGTTGGCGCCAGGGCAGCGACACGGCATTGTAACGAGAGGACACGACACGGCCGCGATCTTATCGACTGCGCCTTCGATTCTAATACTAAACTCACATTGGTTCATTTGTTAATTCATACTACTCGCGACTCGCGTTAAGTAGATTTTAAAGTGTTTTGTACAAAAGTGAAAAGAATGCAAACCAACTTTTCCTTTTACAAAGTGTTCTAACGATCAAATAGCGCATTTTTAAGTTGAAAAAAATATTGTAATCAGCAGGCACATAATTCTGTTTTGTATCGAATATTGTTACGAGTAAAATAATACTGTCGGTCGCCATTAGACATCCGTTTACAAAAGGGGATTCCGAGTACATAATTATCTAATTTAAAGAGCAATTTCTCTTCTCAGTCCTCCTTCACGCTCCAAACAAGTTTTGCGTTAAATGTGACAAATTCTCAACGAGCACCATTTTTCGGTTATCACGTACACTCGTTATGATTGACGATGCACCCTTCACAACTCATGTTGCTTTCTCGGGAGACGCTCTATGGACACGTAGGATGCACGTGGAGGCATCTCTGGAGCAGATGCAATCAGCGTCCCACAGACTACCTATATAATGCGAACACTGACAGTAGGTAGCACATATCGAGTTACAGAATAATAAATAAGTCTAGTAAGAATTTGGTGATGAAGAGTGTTAAAATATTTATCATATTTTATATAAATATTGCGTGTGTAAGTTTTAATAGGTGTGGAATTTATCTGTCATCATCTCAAACTAAAGTCAGAAGACACAAAGAAAACAAAGGTTTAATCATGAATTGGTAACTTAATAATTGAAGAACTAATTTTCCCAGTAGATTCAGTCGATTCAAATAAAGTAATTTACCTTCATAATTAAAATCTTCGGACCAAGATAATTCGGAATGTTTTAACGATTCGAGTCGCACATTCTGAAAAGTCGTAGCTGTCTCATTCGTCCAAATTACAATTTGTTTCCGAGGGTCGGAGCTCGTGAGAATAATCCCGGGTTCCACGTAACATGTTAAACGGTTGTATCGGCCGATACTGATCTAACCCGAGCTTCTCGTTGGCGCCATAAAAACAAAACCTTTACTACGCCACTTTCTTCCGTAAAACATTCGAAGAATTTACGACGATTCAACCGACAAAAATGTTACAACCTAATGAGAAATTATCATCAGGGTCTGAGCAAAAAATGAATCGTGCTTGCTCCACGAGCAACATTGTTTTTTATCCATAATACGAAATATTGGGTTGGCGTTTGTTTTTTTCTAGTTGATTGTTTTAGTTTAGACTACGGAGGGGCAGAAGCGCGGGAGTCTGCGATGACTACGCGGTTTTTGAACTGAGGAAACATTTACGATCCCAAGGTTTTCCGCAATGTGAAAGATACATGGCCGGTCAACGTAAGAAACTTGCCGAGTCAGTGCATTTGATGAACGCAATGGAAGGCGTTGTGTCTAAACTTATTGCCGATGGAGGGTGGAGTGTTCCCTGGAGATATTGCGATATGATCGCTTGTGACGGCGACTGGTCGGCGCGTGCTTCGGATTCCGGTCGCGTCGCTCCCTAGAGCGGAATTACCCATTACATTAAATGACGTTACGGTTTTAGGTCCGTGACAAACTTTTCACAATTTCATCGAAGCCGTCATTACAGTAAACGCTTTCTAACAACTTTAATTTGGACAAACAAACCGATTTAGATGTTACATTTGAACAATTGAAATAGTAATTTTGGACAATTTAGTTTAGTCTCTTTTTTGATAAGTAAAATGTACCTACTGTAATAAGTTTCTAAGGCAGTTGCGTTCACTCACAAATTAGAGATTCGATTAAAATAAACTGATGTACAAAATTTTAAACCAGTACAGTTATAATTAATAACGACCTGAGTGGTGCAGTGGTCAACATGCCGCCTACCACGCAAGAGGTCCCGGGTTCGATTCCCGGCCGGGCAGAAACTGAAATGATGAATTTTAATTTCTGTGACGGGTCTGGGTGTTACTATGTATAATAAGTATATATTTAAAAAGTATATAAGTAGGTATATTAGTTATCTAGCACCCATATTACAAGCTTTGCTTAGTTTGGGGCTAAATGGCGCTGTGTGAAATTGTCCCAGCATTTATTATTATTATTATTATTAATTAAATAAACTTGAGTTTGTTAAAAGGACATCCAGCTTTTTACATTATCAGACGCTGGTTAGAGATGGCACTTAAGATAAATCTGGTGAAATATTGTCAGCAGATTCGGAAAAGTATATTAGTACAACAATAATTATAATGCTGAACAAAACCAGATACCAAGTCTTCTGATTGGTATATCGTGAATATAGTCTGACGCTAGTTCGGCATTATCGAAGTCCAGTGTCAGGCCTATCCGCCGATAGACAGTGTAGAGTGACGAGAGCTGTGGTGCGTTGGAAGACTGCTGTCATAATCTGATAAGTGGTGCGGACGCTGGGCGGGGCGCGCGGCGGGCGGCCGTCGCGCCGCAGGAGGTCGGCGCCCGCGCACCTCTCGCTCACACCCCCGCCGCGCACGCCTTGCTGGAGCGGGACGCAACACCCAGCACGCAGCGCGCAGGCGACAAACGACCCGTGGTAAAACAAAAGGAATGTTGCCGGCGACGCTTTGAGGCGCCGGCGCCGGTCCCCGCGCCCTAATCACCCATTTTAATTACGACACAGATCGAATCAATTAATCGGTATTTCTGTTAAAACAAGCGCTGGAAGAGCATACCGCGCTATGTTATATGAATTCATAGAAGAGATTTCCGATTACGAATTTTATCTCATTAAATATCGGAGAAAACAATAATTAAGATCCGTTGATTGAGCAATGCCCATGTTGAAATCAGGCGACGACCGGGAGGGTACTTTGCTGGAGGTAAAAACTCAAGTCTCCGTCTTGTTTGCTATCGTAAAGCTCGAGAGATTTTTAATTATAGGTTATAATTTTTTTCGAGCAAAATTGGGTTCGTTCTCGACGAAGAACACAAAATAAATAACAAGTTTTTGTGTTGTCTGTTTGTTTTTAAAATGGCGGGAGGTCCCCGCGACGACACGCGAGCGGCGCGCCCGCGCGCTCCGACCATTTGTCATATTTTTCGGTTTTGAGAAAAAATAAATAACCTAGTCTATTTTAACTAGTGTTTGTTTGTACTACGATTATTGAGGGTTAAGTATTATATCTATAAACATGAGCGGACAGATGGAACATATCAATTTTGTTGTTGAGTTGAGAAAGGAAAATAATGTTAGTATGTCAGGAGGATTGATATACCTATAGATAGGCCGTCCAGCCGCTAGGTTAAATGAATAGATTTTTTGTGAAAATAACCTAACTTTTCACCTTTGCTCACAATTATTATTATGACTTATGTAACAATTATTATTAGTGCAATAAAGAATATATAAATCACCTAACCTTTCTATTAAAAAGTTAAGATACAATACAATCAGATGCATTGCATTGCCAAAATAAAATGTTTGCCCTGCTCTGAACTGAGTTTTTCCTTGAAGTAGGTACCACACTTCATAGAAAAATTGGACTGAAAATATTAATCTATAGACTCTGTCACTGTATGAACGTAAAATTAAATGAAATACAATTCTACACAACACAATGCGTTAGTTTTGCTGCAGGTAATGTTTGTAAAGCTGATACTGATAGTAAGAAAGAACTGTGTATTCAAAACAAAGGCTCGCACACATCTGCGTGTAAAGCGTTAATTCAAGACGCACAACATTCGACTCCTCGTATACATCTAGGTGCTATATATATACCCGACTAATTTACATCCACGCACAGGTGGGAAAATTGGGGAGATTGTTGCCACAAATCCAGCGTCTAACGACCGAGCAAGTATGGCGGCCGCAGGTGTTAACTCCGGTCCGAGCAAACGATCCGCCCAAATCCTGCTGTTTGCGCTTTTCATTTAACGACACCGAGCCCGCTCCAACACTCCGGATAAAGAACTCTGAGCGACCGCTTTTGGACCATGTTTGAACAGAAACTAAAAGCTCCGAGTTACTGTACACTCCTCAATCAATTTGAGTTCACATAGACACAACCGCGTGTCGTAGCAGCTACACGATCGGAATAACTCAATTACTGTGAACACGCACGGCGAGCTAGTGTTCAATACGAGAAATAAATGAAATATTTTTGAGCCATTTCGGCGGGTATGGCGCCACGGCGAGCGCGGCGCCGGCGCGCCCCCGGTCTCTCTCACGCGGCATCATTAATACAAAACAAACAAAAGTGACCTCTAGACGGGCACGGACGGCTAACGAGATTCACAAACCGCCGGATAAAGCGGTAAATTATTGGAATGTTAACCGGACCGCGGCTGCGCGGTGGTCCGCCAGCGGCCGCACCAAAAAAACGTGTACGAGATGACAGCAACGCTGATGAACCCACCTAATTATCGGGCCTGCAAAAACCGGGCGAGGACAGGGCGCAAGCGCGCCGCTACAGCCCTGCCGTACGATCGCTATTCCGATATGAAAGAATCTACTTTTTCGCTGCCATTTTATACAAGTAATAGCCGACACGGAGCCGCTTTCGAGATCTAATTACACATCCATCTCTAATTACCGAATAATGCACAGCGACGCGAGGTTCGTTATCGATCGAACTTTCTTTTGGCGCATTCGTACGACGACGAATGCGCAAGCGACGCCGCAGGGCTGCCACCCAGCCGCAGCTCGGGCGCGCTGACAGGAAGGCGGAGGCGCCGAGCGCGCCAGCACTGTGTAATTTCTTCACTGCGTTCCACATTATCGGTCGACGAAAAAAAATAATTGAAGGGGTACCGTCGTAAAGCAAACAAGCTTATAATAAGGTGTAATTTGTGTTCGGCCATTTAGAGAAATGCACAAATTGCCGTCGAGGCAGCTGTTTGTTTTGTCTATGATGGAGGTCCGGGCTGCTCCCAAATCATCCGTTAACAAGCCCCGCGTCAGATTCGGCAGCCCTAATGGGTTTTGTTAAGTTTTTGTCGTAATTTATGAGGAGTAATGTGTTTTCGTAAATTCGATTCACGGCCAGCTGCACCGTTTAATCATTGAGCTGCGTGCCCGGCGACGATCTTCTTTCACAAACTGTTATTAGTATTGCTGTTTGTTTTCAGGAACTGACAAACATTTTATGACTGCTAATTCGTTTATTACAGAAAAGTTTTATTTTCCAGTATCGTCGGTCGTTAAAATCGTCAAGTAACTTCTTTAAGATTGTAGTTACAAGTGGCTGTTGTAATGTTATGTTGCAAACTTATCATGTAACGCCAAAGTATGAAAAATCTACTTTCACCACTACAGCCTTTTATCATGACGGCATTAGCAGACTACTAAATAATATACTAGAAAAAGTGACTCGGTAGCTCAGCGGTCAGAGCATTGGACCGGATATCCAAAGGTCGCGGGTTCGATTCCCGTCTGAGTATTGATCTGGTGCGAGTCGTATTTTTTCTAGTATATTATTTAGTATTGTGTAAAAATAGCATTGTGAATGCAGAATCTCAAATTTAAAAATTAGCAGACTATTTTAATTTTCCCAAAAAAAAACAAAAGTGAAATTCCCGACTTTGCTGTTTGTATGTAGTGTCCGCTTCGCATTGATTTTTTAAAATCGACTTATTGAATACTTAAAAAACCTCCAATTTGAATATTGTATCTTTATCACGCCAAGGCATCTGGTGTTTGGTTCTATGGTTATTTTATGCCAATTATGAGTTATTCGATATGTTATTAACACAACGTATAATTTGGGAGACCCAAAGATGAGAAGGTAATTTTGTGGACACGGCGAGAGCTATTTAAAACTATCATTGGTATTGTTTAAGTCTCATGATGAAATTGTAAAAAAGTTACTTAAAATAATTTATTTGGAACTATCAGACATTTTACAAGAATGTTATTTAATTGGAAATAAAAATACTATTTTATTATATTTTTATTATATTTACCTACCGCAAAATTGTAGAAAGTTTAAGTTTAAAGTAATTTGTGTATGGAAAATTTAAAAAATACTTTGTTCTTCTAAAATCTACTGAGTGATGGAAATACCTAAAAAAACATTATCCTTCTAAAAGCTACCGAGCATTACTTTTATTTACCCGACTCGCACTTGATCACTTTTTATAATAAAAATTGTTCCCAGCCCAGGGCTACAATAGCAATAATTTAAGCTCGCCTGTGTGGCACTGAAGACATTAACTTTTAGTTTAATTTGATGTTAATTTTCTAAGTGCTGATGCACTGCTATGGTTTTAGAGATTAAAAATACCTTTAGGTCAACCATTTTAAACACTGGTGGTAGCAAAACATTGCATTGCACTGAATTTTAGGATGTTGTTAAATACACCAACTCTGTAAAATTAAGTTAACGAAAAACCCCGATCGGACTTTTCAGGTGTTCTACCAATGAAACTAAACATTTTTTTCCAAACATAACTTGCTACCGATTTGGGCCTAACTGTAAGTCAGCCAAAAAGTGTAATTAGTAAGTACCAATGGGAAAGTAAAAAAAGTCATTTTCGTTGCGACCCATGCGTTTTTTTGAAAAAAATTGTTTAGTTTCATTGGTGGAACACTCTCTTAAATTAATTCAAACGACTACAAAATAACGGTGTATTATGTGCACAGGTATTCACTTTGAAGTTTAGGGTAACTTAGTATAGGTACCTATTTTTATTACGTTACGGTTGCTACGGTTTCCCCTTGGCATCATTTTTTTAACCCTGTGTTTTTAGGCTACATTTTTATTTCTAATCAAATTAAATCAAATAGTTTTATTTGCAAAATATGGGTAGGTACAAAAAGTTGGTCTTATAAATTATTGGAGCGCCATATCTAACTATTTCTGGTGTGCAAAATATAATGATTAGGTATTATCATATTTCCATTTTCAGAAAATTTAAAATCAGTATTTCATTACAAGAATAACAAAATTTGTGTATAAAATAACTTAAAATAAATTGAACTTAAAATAAAAATTGAAATAAAAATAAAACTCGAAATAAAAGTTAAAATTGAAATAATAATAAAAGTGAATTTAAAATAAAATCAAAATAAATTAAATTGAATGAAATGTCAGCCTTAAAAATATATTATATTAAGTAACAAAACTTTATCGTGCAATATCTTGATCATTAATTAATTCGTCAATAGAGTAATAATGCTTTTTCAGCCAAAAAATTCTTTAGTAAATTTTGAAAAATATTCAATATTTCAACATCTTTAATAAATTTTGTATATAGTAATTTGCATTCCAAATACACTTTTTCTCAATAGAAAAGTCTTACACGATCTTGCCTTTAATCTCGCTACTTACCTACACTTGACGTTAATATAAAAAACGTAGATATAGGTATAATTATAGAAAATATAACTATTTAAATCTATGAGAAAGAAAAATGTAAATAAATACGTCTAGGTTAAAAACACGTCCATGACAGTAACATCATAAGTTTTCAATCATTTCAAAAATGCAGATAATTACTTAGCGATGGGTGCATGCAACTTGCCACCCTTGAGGATGGATGATCATCATGATCGATGTCGTGGAAGCGCCGCCCGAGGTCGCCGTTGAGCAGTCGCGCCTCGCACGCCAGTATCTCTGCGCCCGCGCCGACTCGGTGCTCTTTTGGCATTGTTATCTATTAGCAATAGATGTATGCAACTGACCTGCCACCCTTGGTGATGATCATCTCGGTGCCGATGTCGTGGAAACGTCGCCAGAGGTCGCCGTTGAGCAGCCGCGCCTCGCACGCCGGCGGCTCTGCGTCCGCTCCGACTCGGTGCTCTGTTGGTATTGTTATCTATTAATTTTATTAATCAGCTATACAGGATGTTCCAAAACTTTGCCACACGGAGCAAAAGTACACATTTTACTTTAAGAAGACTCCATTTTTTTTTTAGAACTGCATTCAATTATATTTTTTTAAAGTATACGATACAAATTGATACAATACGTATCAATTAAAATTTAATTCTTCATGGTCTTCTTTTTGTTTAAGATGTTGTGTTACTCAGGCAAAAAAAATAACCTAATGAATAACCCTTTCGATCGGTATCGTAAAAATAAAAGATTGTTCTTTTTTCATATTTCGTAGGGGATTTTTCAAAAATCTTTGAATGCAATTCCAATTATTTTTACGATCAAAATGATGACTTCTTCTTTGAGTAAAATTTCCTACCTTAAAATTTTAAGGTAGTTTCCCTCTGTTTAGCAAAGTTTTGGGACATCCTGTATAAGTAGATCAAGGTTCATTATTAATGTACGATAAAAAAAAATATCTTAAGTAGGTACAGCAACTAAAAAAAATTCACAGATTTTGCAGTCCCCGCAAGAATCGGAGCATTGAAAATTAATACAAAAATTTACGAAAAACCAAAATCAAATCAATTGCAAAATACTATTATATTTTTAAAGTTACCTCGGTGTACCTATTTATTTTGACGATTGTGATACGAAGCGTCGCCTCGTGTCACAAAAGCGCCTGCTGACTGCCTTGATTTTCAAAATTTCAACGAATGCACTTCACGTCTGCTGAATCATCTTTTAACACTATTACTATGACGATCGGTCAATAATAATTATAAAAGCTACATCACTTTTTATGTACAGAAACACCCGTTTTTCTGTACTTTCTGTCTTTGGACTTTATTAGCGATAATCTAGGGCTTGAAAATTGAAATGTATGACTTAGAAATACTCCTACAAGATAAATAAAAAAAATAATGATAGTAAAGAATAAGTAAAAATGACAACAAAAATATTTAAGGATTTTCCTGATAGGTAATTTAAAATAAATTACTATGTTATGATAGCTAATTCACTGTTTTATTAAAACAATCCAACATTTACCAACCGTTATTGGTAAAACCTAGCATGTGCCAAACTCTAATGGTAAAAGCCCGAAAAATGGTCTCCCTTTTATAAAATTCTTACATTTAGATACCAACTCATGTTGGCAAATCTTAAAACCTAAGATTTACCTAAGATATATCTACGGGCTTTTACAGTAACATTTATACCAAATAAATATACCTACCTACCCATTATGTAAATCTTCTTATTTGCTAATCACATTCCAAAGACATTATTCTTTTAGTCCGGTGTCCTGCGTTTTTTATTACATCCAATCCAATATCAAAACATATAACAATATCAATCATTTTCACAATTATTTATGCGAAATGCTGATATCATTGAAGTCGGTGTACCGTTGCGATACTTGAAGCTATCCATCATTATTTTATTCGGCAACATACCAATCAAACAAATACTTAGTAGTGTAGTGCTTTTAATATCGATAAATTTATATCTTCCTTCTTCATCGAGCCAGTTGACGACCGAACGATCAAAGGCGCCGCCCGGCGAAATTTATCGTAAGCCCGAAACATAAAGTTTTAGTGTCTTTACCGTTCGTCCAGTGAATTTATATATGCAATCATATATTCATTATTATCGAATATGTAAATATGGTACCTATAGATGATTAATCAAAGGTTAAAGTAATTGATTGGTCGTTTGCGTGTGCGCCAATAGCGGCTTCAGATACAAGTTGCATTTAATCACATGCAATTTATTAATTAAGAGACTGAAAAGTACATACTACAATTTGCAAGTAAGATGAGAAAACAATAACATAAGGTTTGGTGATAGGAAACATTTCCTACCTCGAAAGTCGTTTGTTTGTTTATTTGTTACTTCAGATCATCATGAAATTTTGCATACACGTTGGCAGGGTTACAAAAAAGGATTGTTTCCAAGGGATAGCAAAAAAACTTTCCACGCAGATGAAGTCGCGGGCAGTCGCTTGTTTTAAATAATTTGGTGCAAAAATTTTACTACGCAAATGTAAAAGTTAACAAAACTCTCAATATAAGTGATGTGATAAAAAAATAATAAAGAGGTGAAAATTATGAAAATTCTTATTTACAATTGTGTAGACAAATAACAAACTATTTACATTACCTAGCAAAAAAAATTTTGGGCTAGGTAGCAAGAAATTGAAAATATCTTAAAACTATAAATTTCAATTTCTCCTTCTTGTTTTATAAGTTCATAACCAACAAATTTACAAATAAAATTCACTTGGAAAGGAACATTTAAGGAAACTGTGGGTAGTTTTACAGTACTTTTTATTTATCCATGTTCGACCATCAGCAGAAACCATAAATCATGAATAATAGCTAAGATTTTGTGTTGTGTATAACTTTAAAATTAAAATACAAGGAAGATATATTTAATAAATAATTATAACTGCTTTGCACGGTCATTTAACACTATACTAACGATAATTTATAAAATTACTGCTATTATTTAACTTCATATAAATTTTCTTATTTAAACAGAGACGTGGGTAATGCGGGTATGGTATATTCAGTCATAATATTACTCTTGAATAATTACCTAAGCGGCAAACGTGAATATTTTCTGTTTATTTTAAAAATAAAAGACAGAATAACCAAATATATTTAAGGCTAATTACACACATTAACGGAATGCAATGTCACTTTTCATTTTGTACCTTTATTTGTTCCAAGTTTTATAGCAGGATTTTCCAACGAAACTTAAAAAAAATACCTACCTACATAATTTGCATTTCTAATATATTGACTTATCTGACAGAGCATAAAAAACGTTGGTAAAGAAATTGCTTTGTAGTAAATTCTGTTGGCATTTCATTTCAATGATATCTCGATGTGACAACAAGTAACACTTATGATAAAACTATCGGACAAATTATAAAAAAATTAAACGACAAGAAAAGTCCTGGCTATGACGGTATCAGGGCCAAAGATATTAAATTAATTTCTAATCACTTGGTCCCTGTAATAACACACCTGATTAACCGCTGTATTGAAACATCGATCTATCCGTATCTTCTTAAAATAGGAGTAATTAGACCCGTATATAAAAAAGGCAAACATAATGAATATAGCAACTATCGACCAATTACAATCCTTTCCAGTGTAGACAAAATTATCGAAAGATTTCTAGGGGATCAATTAACTGAATTTTTCCAATCAAACAACATAATTAGTAAAAATCAATACGGGTTTCAAAAAGGTAAAAGCACCACACAACTTTTAAGCAAATTTTCTGACGAAATTAACGATAAACTCAATAAAAAGATGCACGTTTTAGCTTTACTCATCGATTTTAGTAAAGCATTTGATATGCTCAATTTTAACACGTTATATGATAAACTTTCACAGAACGGCATTAATGGTCCGCTGTTAGAACTGCTTGTAAACTATCACAGTAACAGGCACACCACCGTTAAAGTCAAAGATCAGTTTAGCGAAAAAATCTTGACAACCAAGGGCACGGCGCAGGGTTCGATTTTTGGTCCTACCGAATACCTACTTTTTGTGAACGATATGAGCAATGTTATAAAGTCAGGGTCTGTGTACCAATTCGCGGATGACACGTGTCTTTTGGTTGCCAGTAGAAACTTATTAGAAGCACAACATTTACTTCAAGAAAACTTCACAAACATGTGCAAATGGGCTCATGATGCCTGTTTAGTAATAAACGCTCAAAAGACCAAGTTAGTACACATCCGTTCATCACACAACAAATCACCGATCACACCAACTATGAAAGCTCACGAACATGCTTGCTTACACTCGAGTAGTTTGGGTGATATTTGTCAATGTCCCACTATAGAAATAATCGACAGTCATAAGTACATTGGTCTCGTGATTGACAGTCGATTCTGCTGGGGACCTCACATAGATTACGTATGTATTAAACTTCGATCGATCATTAGCAAACTTTATATACTAAGACATAAATTACCCTTTAAAACCTTAAGACTAATTTATCTAGCCTTATCGGACTCGGTTGTCGGTTACGGCCTAAGTGCTTATGGCAGAACTTATACAACTTACATTGATCGTATCTATAAACTCCAACTAAAAATGTTTAAAATCATAACGCCTAAATACATTCGGAACAAACTTACCAATGAAGACAGAGATCTTTTTAAGTATTGTAACGTCATGAGCATTTATGACAAAATCGAGTATCAAATTTTAACTGAATCTAACTATCCTGATTGTCTAGTAGAAAAGATACGACCTAAGTTTTTGAGAACAGTGCCATACCTTAAGAAATTTAATTTACCCAAATATAATAATCTATACGGGACAAGAGTTCCGAGTTACCTAATACCTTACTATTTGAATAAATTACCTACCGACCTACAGAATAGTACAAAGAAAATGCAAAAGAATTTCGCATTAAACTAAAGCATTACTATCTACCTAAATAAGTGTATAGCAACTCGCCGCAACCCAGATAAACCCTGCGAGGTTTTCGTGGTGCGGTCCATATTTGGTAAACTGTATATTGATGTGTAATAAAGAATTGAAAAAAAAAATTGAAAAAATTGTGGTTTCTTAGTGTTATTTAAGTAATTCTTATCTATTCTTCTATATATCTTGTAATATGTTAAATGGATAGATAAAAAAAAAATTGTTTCTAGAGAAATAATGATAGAGTATAACGAAGAATACAGCTGCTAGTTTAATTTAAGAAATTAGTTTGTAGGTATTGAGCGACATTGAACGGCTTTTAACAGAAAATACTAATTTTATAAATGCGAAAGTCCGTGTGTTTATTTGTTTGTTACTATACTGAACCGATCATCATAAAATGTTACATATACACGTTGTCAGGGGTACAGAGAAGGATATAGGGTACATTTCATTTAGAAAAAAAGGATTATTCCCGAGGGACAGCAAAAAAACTTTCCACGCAGACGATGTCGCGGGCAGCCGCTAGTAGTGATATATTTTTTTATAAAGATATCTATGAGTTATTAACACCACATTGAAAGAAGTAATAAACTACTATTATTATCAATTATCTATGGCGATAATAGGTAATAATAGTAGTTTTCTACTTCTTGCATTGAAAAGACTTCAACGCGTCAGTGAAGTTTGAAGATTTGATTAATAATACGAAAATAAATGATTTATACAGTTTGTTTTAACGAGTATTTTCAACACACTTGCTCGTAAAGTGAGCCCTAATACATCGCTTTTAGGGCCATAAACCGAGCTATAACAAACTCGTGCAATAATATATAAAACACTAGTTCGTAATAGAATTAACCCTACAAAGTTAAATTAGTACCTTACTGTAAGTTCTATGCGAGTAAACAGAGCATTCCCAATTTAGCCGGGTAATACAGTTATTTTTTTTTGACAACAAAGAGGTTTTATGCTGCTGAAAATTCATATACATTTTTGGAATAAATAAATGTGTAAGTCCTTAATTAAGTCAAATAAATATATATTATTAACAAATTATTCATAATTCACAATATTTTGTTATAAATTATTAAAATATTTGCATTTTGTCACTTAAAATTATAATTTTGAAGTAGGCTGTATGCTCCTCACCCCTTTGGTCGCAAAATATTCTTGCGTTGGGCGTGTGAAAAAAAAACCAAAAAAAAACATACGCGCCTTTTCCCATAATTATCATATTTTGTTTTTGTCGTATTTGTTGCTGTGTGATAAATTACTTTGTTTTTTCCTCGCAAATGTGTTGAAAAACGTCGTATGAAACTCGTGAGCTCTTGCTTATTGCACACTCGGCTGAGTTACACCCTCGCCTACGGCTCGGGCTGCAACCCACAGCCTTGTGTGCAATGAGCAACCTAAGCTAACTTGTCTCATAATGTACTATGATGTCAAATGTGTTAATTATAATTAATAAGATAATGTCAAATAGTGCAAATTGTTCAGTTATTATTAGAAAATTAAGAAGATTTTATCCATAGAATTAATAGGCAGGTGGATCTTAGGACTGGGATAACTTACTTAGATGGAACTTGGATGACGGTAAAAAGTGTTTTAATAGACAAAATAAAACTTTAAAACACAACAGGTATTCATCAATATATAATAACATTTCTATTATTTCTCAGATCGGAACTTTTATGTAAAAATCATATCATGAGGGTAGACTATTGAAGAGTTTCTAAACTAAGCTAAGTAGTAGAAATATAAAGCAACTTTAAATTTATCTTATCTCAGTTTCGTTGTCAAATAATTTTAACCTGATAATCTAAATATAAGTACAAATATATTATATCATATTGTTTATGTATACCTTTCAAACATGATTGATTTTCAGCAGGTAATATACCTACTTACAATGCGATTAATATATTGACGAATGTATGGCAAAGAGTAAATTTTACAGATTAAAATCGTTTTGTACCGCAAGCGAGTTGAAGTTGCACACTTCTGTTGACATTGCTAAATTAATCGCATTGTATTGTGTTTACAAGTATCTGCCAATAAAATTAGGTATTTGAACATACGCAATCCACTAAGTGAAGCCGCATGCAACATTTGCTGCCTCAGCAAATACTCTCCGAAATGGGCCTGATCCATCATCATCTTGGCAGTTTTTAACTTTGCAACGCAAACACTACAAGTCACTGAAGACACTTCACAATAACATTTTCCGATTACAACAGTCAATACACATACAAAGTTTAAGAAAGCACAGCTTTATTAGTAGCACAAACACAAGAAGTAAACCATAAGGCAAGAATAAGACGTCAGACGTGACTACCGATCGACGGCTGCGTTTACACTGAATCGGCTTGCGATTGCAGGCGGCGCGTGCGCATAGCCCCGCCTCTCTCTCCTGATTGGTTATCGGGCAGCTAATGGCCGTCGTGAAAGCCTCAAGGAGTTCGAATGCTTTTCTCGAGCTCGCCCGCCCGCCTTTCAAGTGACAGGTGAAAAAAGTATCAAACCCGATTGACGTTCTATTCTGCGCGTGGGCGCCGATATCGATGAAAGACCATTGTTTTAATAGATTGAACATCGCCTGTATTAACATGCGACTACGAATTGATACGTTTGGAGTATTACAATTGTGTATTTCGTTAACGTATCATCCTATTGTCGCTTGTCCTACAGAACTGTTGCTGCACAGTATTCAAAGTTAATAAGTTTCATAACACGGCTCTTCCGGTAACATAAAAAGCATAATCTATGAGGATATACAGTTCACACCGAAATTCATACATTCAAACAATGAAGTTTCACTTTTTCCATGTTCTAACATAAACTCCCTTAGTCCTTCGATTCGTCGTATAAAAATACTTTTCTGAATTAAATTATATACGTACTCGTATGTAGTTATTGAGTATTTTTATATTAGGGTAGGTACTTTAACTTCATAAGGTATGTATCAGCTTTCCTTTATTCTCCATATCTCTTAAACACTAGTAAAAAGATTGCAATATAATTTCAGCCCGCCCTAGTCACTGAAGCTTCATCGCTTCTTTAACTTTAATGTTGTTGCACTAGTTTTCGCACGCAACCTCGTCTTCTTCCCGTGGGAATTTTGGTAGTAAAATAACCCATTGTCATTCAGGGTAAGTGACAAATTCTATTGGTGAAAATATTTCTACAATCACGAAAAACGTGTTTATGACGCATTTTTTTAATGCTTTGTTACATCCAAGGTACCTATTTCCTTCCTAATCGATGATTCATTTATTCTCCAGTGTAGGTAAGTACATAACTATTTATTTATTTGTCAGCCAAAATCTTCAAAATGTTGATAACAATTTTTTTATTTTGAAACAAAAAAAAGAGATTTTTTAATCAAAGAAATAGTAAGTATAACCTTTATGATCATAATTGACCGAACGAGCGCGGAGCGCAGCGAAACGTCTATGCTAGCTGTGGGCAAAAATGCTTTCGTTTCGTATGTCCGTTCTCCTCTACTTATATTATAGGTCGCATTTCTCAACCGATTCTCGTGAAGTTTTGTGAGCAGCAGCCCAATTGCGGTAATTCTGAACGATAAACCAAAAACGTTACGTTGTCATTTAGGTTATACCTATTTGCCTAAAAATCTTTGGTTTAGCTTCATAATATATTTCACTTAAATTGTCTCAGATTGTAATCCTAGACTCCTTAGGCAGAGTATTTAACAAAACTAAAGCGAGTATTTTTCTGTAAACGAAACTGAAACGGTATCGATTTAGCTTTGGTTTTATCGTTGAAAATTAGCGCGATTAGGCCCCAGGTTCGTTACTAATATAGAGATTTTGTTTGTCGAGACAGTTTTTCGAAACATAACATGTAATGCTATTTTTATTATAAGCTATATTATACAACATATTTTTTTGTTTTTAATATTGTTACTAATTAATTATATAGCTATAAGAAGTTGATGCCTTATGGATGAAAAGAGGATCACACTTTAACTAATTGGATAATACCCAAGAAAGAATATAAAATGTTTATGAAAGTTGAGAGACTTGGTGATTCCCGAAAAAGTCACTAACGAACGACCTACAGACGTTTCACAGGAACGGCTAATAACTACATAATTGCATATTTTGCTGCACAGATAACACCAAAGAGTGTTATCCTTATCACTGTACTTACTAAGTATTAAAATATGTGACACCCTTATCAAGCCCTTTATTCCAATGTGAACGCGTCATGACCTAATCACCGGAAGTGAAAGCGCAGTGCCAAATGGCGCTGTGATTAGATATCCGTGTCATACCATACCACCACAGACCATACATAAAATAATAGTGCATACCACTCAACAATAGGTACCACAAAAATATTATTTGGTACGACTAGTGCGAAACGCTAACGCAAAATAATTTACAGTGATGCTGATGGCACGTGAACTGTAAAGACCCTCCCGTTTGTGACATTTTTTAAACAATTTATCAAAATGGCTGCGAAATGTGTTTTTTTTTTAATTTCAACAAACTTCCGTGGTTACCACCATACCATCTATCATATTTTTCGTCTGCAAAACTAACACTGAAATACATGTAAAATAATTAATTTATTATTTCTTACAAAAATAATTTAAGAAAAATTATTTAAAATACATAAAAATACGTCTATTGAAGTCGGGTGGGGCTTTAAGAATAAAAAAAAGGAATCTGTACTCCAGCCCCACCCGACTTCAATAGACGTATTTTTAATATTACGAATATTATTTCTTGCTTTTTAGAGGTAGGTTTTTTGAAGTCGGTTTTTTGTTTTTTTTTTAATTTACTTTTTATTTTATTTTTATTTTTAGTGAAGGTACCTTGTAGGTAAGGTATATTATAATATGTAGAAAAATCGGCTCAGCCAAACGTAAGATAATCGCGGAGAAACATACACGGGTCAAACTGAGAACCTCCTTTTTTAAGTGTAATCGATAAAATTAAAACGAAAAAGAAAAAACAAATTAAAAACATACTTAAAAAGTTTTTCGTTTGTGACTGCGGGATGGATGCGCGTCCGGACTGATGCGTGTGTTATGTTAACCTACTTAAAAAAAAAGAATAAGAAGACTGAAAACTTTTAAACAAGCTGTACAAATATTTTGAAAATAAACTCTGAAGTCATGGCTGTATGGCGCAAATGAGCCTTTGCCTTTTCTGCTCGAAGCGGAAAAAATTAACCATAAAAAAAAAAGAATAAAAATGTAAACAGTAATAGGGATGTTGACTAATGAATAAAATAACGAAATACTAATAAAAATCGTAAACATATTAAACTTTTAGAGTAGCTTGTATACCTCTTGGTTTTATATATTGCATATTATTTGTTTTATGACCCTTCAAAGTTGGCTGGATAAGTCCATTTAAAAAGTATACAATTTATTAAAATAAATGATACCATTAATTAGTCCGTAAAATGTATAGCAAATTTGTCGAAGAAACCATTTTGATAAACACAATATTTAATATAGCTGCTGAACAAATTTCCTATGCGTTGCATACAAACTAGCACGGCGTGACGTCATAACGTGCAAGCCATTAGTATGGAGCGTTTTTGATCGAGTCCATTTGTGTGCATTTCACACTGTGATATCTCGGGCAGTTTTCATGCTAGCGAATTAATTCTTTTACCAATGTTTCTTTTTTTGAGAGGTAATTTATGTAACATAAAATAAAAAAAATAGTCAACATCCCTATTGTTATAATCCGTTGCCCTGAGTGACCCTCCTATAGTGTCATAATCTATCTATATAAATGAATTGTTGTTCGTATAGTCTGATTAAAACTCGAGAACGGCTAGGCCGATTGAGCTGATTTTGGTTTTAAAATGTTTGTCGTAGTCCAGGGTAGGTCTAAACGGTGGTGATACGAAGTTCACCGGGTCATCTAGTCTTAAATATTAAAGATTCTAACTCTAGGATACGCCATTTCTAATATTGTATTAATTATCAGAAACATAGATAATGTTTATTATTTAACAATAATATTACGGTTTTGCGGAAAATGTGCTATAATTATCTCTAAAACTGCTAACTTATAATATTATCATCTATTCTGTGACTTTATGTCGTCAAACTATTTTTGCTTGAAAGTGTTTATTAAGAATACCACTTTGAAAGTTCTAGGAACCTCAATGTAATTTTTAAAGACCTATCTATGTAGATACCACGCACGTATAGGTTTAATGAATTCGAAATCGTTTTCCTTTTATTTTCGATTGTTTTATTATGAGCTGCTTGCTACTGTACTGAGACTGTAGGTTAGCCTGGCTCTGGATTGGCCTGAGATTGCCTGTAGGCTGTAGGTACTTATACCTACAGCCTACAGGCAATCTACAGGCAAGATAATCGCAGTTTTCCATGCACGCACTCATTGACAATACCTTAGTATTGTCAATGATAATATTGTCATGCACGCATGGAAAACTGCGATTATCTTCTGTCCACTTTATATTTTGTGGCAAAACTTCGTAAGCCTTTACCGATTACCGATAACGTTAAACTTACTCATCACACACATATTTTGTGGATAATCAGATCATTACGAAGCTTAGAAAAAGATAAGTATTTTACAATACTTGAACCTTATTCTTATCAGGTTAAAGTTGACTTAGTTAGTACCTATTAGGATGAATACTTGTGATTACACTGCTATTTCTTGCACAATAGGTAGTTGCACAAAAACCCTTAGTGACGTCACAGCTCGACACCAACAAAAGTATACACCTTTGCTCACGTTGTAGGCCACATTAAAAAAAATAGGTCACTCAAAATTTGACATTTAGAGATGGGCAAAAGACCCGTTTTAACCCGACCATTGGACTTAAACTAGCGATAAACCGAGTCGCGTTTTGTATATATTCTGTGACTCGGGTCCAGGGACCGGAACCCTTTCGATTTTGATCTACGATATCTCGTATTCTCATGATGCTATGATATAATCTTTGCATATTGAATAGGGTTTCCATATCAAAGAATCTATTTATTTATCATATTATTATTTTTATTTTCATTCTGTAATATACTAAAAACCCTGGCTCACGATCACAGTTGTCTTTACTCTCAAAAAAATGACATTTGTGATTGTCCCGGTATAGACATTGTCAACCCCCATACATACTTGGGACTACAAATAGATAATAACTTCAATTGGCGCAACCATATCACAGAATAAGTATGTATACTCTAACGCGAACAACGCGAACCATATTGAATTATGCCTGCAACAAGCTGAGACAATTCTTAGCCTACAAAACAATATCTTTTAAAAAGAAGAATCCCATATAAAGTTAAACTAATGTTGTAGGTACAACTCGCTTGCTGAATCGTATGTTCAGTATGGTTTATGTAGTTACGGCCGTAGCTATAACACATACCTAAATAAAATATATAACCTGCAGGTACAAATTTTAAAACACATTGTTTTAAATAATATCCGATGTAAATTTCATGGTGACGTGACGATAGTGGTCTCTTTAGGCATTGCAAAATCTTGCTGGTTCAAACCCAGTTCAAGTATGTATATGTTTTTAAAAACTCATTTCTTTAACGACGTTTTTAATAAAAAGGAAATAAATCACCCGTACCTCTACCATGAGTTAGTACAGTAAAATTGGCTGACGTAACTAATCTCGTTAATGTAAAATCCGTTTCCACAATAGTAAACGTTAAATCGGTACCATGGGTTTTTTTTTTTTTTTTTTTGGCTCCACCCGGTTTGGGTATTAGCCACAACAAAAGGTAGGGAAACATTATAAAATAAAAGGATGAAAACGGAATTTGGAAATTTGGATAGTGGTGAAGATATATAAATTACATAATAAATAAAAATAATATGGAAATAAAACTTAAATTCTTATATTGTTGGAAGTTATAAAATCGGATATACATTTATATACATTTATATCATTGGTACATAAAAGACTTACAATACTGGTAGGAAGAGGAATTCTGAGGGATATAAGGGATTCATTCACTTAAGTTATACGTTTAGTGTCACGTGAAAACCACACTGACTACAGTAAAAGCTAACTTCAGTGTAGTTTGAGGATGTAATCTGTGGTGTGGTATGTACTCTGTGGTATAGGTCATTGACAAAATGTGATTTAAAAATAAATAAATAATTGTTTTAATATGTTAATTGTTTGATTTTTCTGATAGGATAGATCACTAGATAGAAAGGTCGGATTTTAATAATAAGTAGTCCCTATAGGTAGACTCGAGATAGTTCTCTATTATCAAGTTTATAATTTATAGTTTGGGCATGAAAGTTCAAATCTTCTATAGTATTTAAAAAAAACTGAAAATGTATGGTAAGTACAAAGAAAAAGACGGTTTACATTAATAATTATAATATTCTTAATTATAATGACAAAATTATTATAGCTTGTAGTGTATTGCATAATTTAGCAATCCTACCTTCTTATTTGCAGGTGATTCAGGTTATCGGCAGATAATTTTACCGACTCGGTAACATAATTGGTCAGTTAAATTGGGTCGGAATCTCAAGGGTGCGGGTTCGAATGCCGTCTGAGGTGCTACGGGTGGGTCATCACTTTTGTAGACTAAACTATCAACTTGCTTTCGCATAGCCGCATCGTGTCCTCTATAAAATCTATTTTCATCTGCAACTTGGGCTTCGGCAGTCATCCTCCAAGCGAAATATCGTCGAGCAGACATTTTTTGTAAACGAAAAATACTTCTCACAATAAAAATGTCGGTAACAGAAGTAACCACAGTAGTTACAGTAATTTACTGTGACAACCACGTGACATCTGTCAAATTAGTGACTCATGGTACCGATTCGTATACAAAACGCTACGTTAACTACACTCTCTACGTAAACTGAAACGAATGTGGTAAAGTAAATTTTAGCCTTCAACTCGTGGTACGGATTTTAGTTCCGCTACTGCCCAATAGAGGCGCTGTACAGATTCTCATACAAATTGTTTTACGTTTACTGTACCGTAAACGTAAAAAAAACTCATGGTAGAGGTACCGGTGTATATGCGCGCGGTAGCTAGAAACCGGTGTAACACCAATGTGTACGGCGAAAGAACTGCCAACTACCTCGTCCCCCGACTAATAATAATCTGCCGCATGAATTATCTGGTACTTTAACAAGCACTAATATAAAAAAACCGGTCAAGAGAGAGTCGGACTCGCGCACCGAGGGTTTCCGTACCAGCATAATAAATATCATCATCATCACTGCAGATAAAATTATTATTGCAGTATTAGATCAGCACCATCTCTTGGCCGATAGTGGAACTATTTTTTTTCTTATTACAGCGCCATCTCTTGACCGTTAGTGGAACTAAATTAATTATTTCTGTGTCAGGGCCATCTGTTGACTGGTAGAAGAACTAATTAAATTTTTGTTTGTTTTTTTTAATTTCTAAAAGAGTGTGTTATATTGTGACATCGTTTTATTTTTCCTGTAATCTTTAGGTACATAAACTACTATCACACAGAATTATTTCAGATTTTTCTCTTTGCAAACTACTGTGATTATGTACGATGAGTGAACGTGAAGTGAGTGAATTGATACAAGTGCTAGGCTCGATCAGATCAGATCAGACAAGTTATATGGTTATATCGGGAAATAACTTTTCTATACAGAGCTAAGACAGTTCTACAGAGCGCTTGTCAATATGGTTGTGCAAAAACTTTCGAACTGAAGAATTTAAATCGGCAAAATTACGAAATAACCCCAAAACCCATGAGCAATAATGTCCTGACCAATCAGACTGAAAATGTTATAAATCGTCTCATAATCATAGATTATCCAATCAGCATTCAAGTTTACGATTGTCCGAAACATACTAAGATTTTACAAAGATCCTAAAAATTGTCTCTAAGATGCCAATTATACGGTTTTTTACAATCGACCTAGGATATTCACTTCTCAAGCTTACGCGCTCACTAGACAGTGAGTGAACACGCCTTTGAGGGGCCCAACCATTATATTAGATTTGACAAACCCCAAATCCTTGCTAGAGAACGTAGATTCATTCCTAGAATGCTCCGCGAGGCTATCGAAATAAATAAATATCCTAATTTCAATAGAGATGATGGTTGGAAAATTCCACCAGCTTGGGACCCCATCATTCACAAGCTAAAGCCCCAAACACACACTGTAAGATCTAATGATACGGTTAGTTCCTTTTGCAAATAAATTAATTAATATAAAAGACGGAGGTCGGCCTTCCTCTCCAAGTTTTCTTTCGCCATTTCTTTCTTGGAGGGGCCTCCCAATTTTTTGAAATGGTAGTAGTTTCAGTAGATTCTCTCTTTTTAACATATAAAATTAAATTAAAACCAAACCAAAATTAAACTAATTAAATTTGATAAATTTTAATTTCTGAACGTTCTAAAAAATTCATCGCTTGAGGGTAGGCTCACAAGTAGCTTCAGTCCCCCGTGACCACGGCAGCTGCAAAGGTACCGAAACGTCGGGAAAATCAAAAATCAGACCAAATACCAACTAATTACCAAAGTACTTTCAATAAAACCGCGCTAGTATCCGTTAAAAGTGTTTTATTTAACGACCTAGGATGTTTGTAAAGATCCGGTTTATACGATCCTATAAAGTTCGCCCTCCCAAGGAAAAGCCTCAAGTACTGAAGCAGCGTAATTTTGGTGGTATTAACATCGATAGTCTTCGCTGTGATGCCAAGGCAATAGATTGGAGCTCACTCTTGGAGCTGCAGAATGTGGACGACAAGCTTCAATTTCTTGTTACTAAACTCATTTAACTATACGATCTGCACGCCCCGGTTCGTAACGTCAAGATTAAACATCAACCTTCCCCGTGGCTTACTGATGACATGAAATTACTATTACATCGTAAAGCAGTCGCCAAAACAAATATAAATGTAAACCTACCGATTCTAACTGGGAAAAAATTGTTGACATCCGTAATCGCTGCCATAGGGTGTGTAGGAAAGCACAACGCCACTTTTTTCATAGTTCCGTCGAAAATGGAGACCCAGCTAAAGTCTGGAAATTATTGAACTCAATAGGGATCGGGAAACAGCACCGAGCTTCTATTCCAAGGAATATTAACATCAATTCAATAATTCAACATTTCTCTTCTTCGCCACAGTATGATGTGATTGCAAAAGGATTACTTTACAAATTCTTTCATCACTTCCCCGCCCAAATCATGAATCTTTCTCTTTTAATCAACTTACTGAATGTGATGTTAAAAAGAGCGTTTTGTCTGTTACATCTAATGCAGTTGGTAGTGACTGTGTTAGCAGGAAAATGATAGTGCTTATCCTTGATGAAATCCTTCCTGTCCTTACTCACATCCTGAATTATTCCTTGTCCAATGGTGTCTTTCTGCCGATGTGGAAAGATGCTCAGCTTATCCCACTTCCTAAAAAATCGATCTCATCCTTTTCCGACTATCGCCCAATTTCCATACTTCCTTTTCTATCCAAAGTCCTAGAACGCCTTGTCCACAATCAACTTAGCCTATTCCTGTGTAAGAACTAACTGATGAACTCCTATCAATCTGGTTTCCGTCCTGGCCATAGCACTTCCACAGCACTTATTATCATCACTGACGACATAAGGTCCGGAATGGAGGCTGGAAAACTCACAATCCTATCGCTGCTTGATTTCAGCAATGCCTTCAATACTGTTGACTCTGATGTTCTGCTTGAGACTCTTCGCTCTATTAACATATCTCCATCAGTCGTTGATTGGTTTCGAAGTTACCTGCTCAATCGACGGCAGCGGATTCGCTCGGAAAATTCCTTCTCTTCCTGGTGCATTACCACTGCCGGGGTGCCGCAGGGTGGCGTTCTATCTCCTCTTCTTTTCGCTATATTTATTAATTCTATTTCCAATCAATTAACTTCTTCCTACCACCTATATGCAGATGATTTACAAATTTACACTCAGGCCACTGTAGACGATATCTCAATTGCTATTGATAAAATGAATACTGACCTGGCAAAAATCTGTGAGTGGAGTAAAGCACATGGGTTGAAGGTCAATCCTGCCAAAACACAAATTATCATAATTGGTAGCACTAGGCTAAGATCTAAAGTAGACTTTTCTCTGTTGCCACCTATCACTTTCAACGGACCAAGTCTTCAGCTCAGTGACCAAGTTAGGAACCTAGGTTTTTGATTTTTTTTTTAGGCGTGTACTTTGACCGCAACTTGAATTGGTGCGTACAACTACAGGAAGTGAGCCGAAAACTTTTTGCTACCGCCAGTTCTTTGCGTAGGCTCAGAAACTTCTTGCCAACTGCCACCAGGATTTCGCTAGCGCAGTCCTTGCTATTGCCCATTGTACAGTCTTACACTGCACATAACTAAACCTACTTCTTTTTAGCTTACGCTGCGGCCCACATTTGGAAGCCGCGTGGATTGTTTACTTTATTATTTAATTATAATTTCATTTTAGTGCTTAACTAACTACTATAGAGAAAGGTACAGCCACCTTAATTAACTATTTGTTTACATATTTATCGGCAATATAACTTTAACTGTGGATCGTGGTTTCTCTGCTGCACTCCTACAACATCAACTTATCTTATTAACTACCTAAGCTTCAAATGTATAGTGGACACACCATACATTTAATGGTCCTTCGAGTTTTAAATTTGAAGAGGATTTAACGGTCCTTCGAGAATAAGGACTTGGTGTTTTAGTGTTTCTTACTACAGTAGCGAATCGGTGCGGCTGGCCTCCCACAAGCGGGTCTCACCAGTCGTATTGAGACAGGACGCACATACTGTATACAGAGTACTAGAGCACCGAGTTGAAGATTTGGATACGTGAAGACTACAACCAGATAAGTGGTTTTCGCTACACCTGCTAAACTACTTCACACCTGTCACCGTCAACTACGTGCTGGTCTGTGAGTTTTTTAGTCAACTAACTAACTAACTATCAACTATTATCAACATGAGCAAACTATCAACTTTTAACTTATGGTGGAATGGACCTGATTTTCTAAAGAATATAAAGCAAGAGGCGAACTCAGAAAACACAACAAAAACTTTTGAAACCGACATGGGCTGCATACATCATATTCAAGCTGAAAGCGATTCAAAAAATAATCACGAAACATTTATGACTAAATTACTAAACAAACATAGTTCAATGACTTTAGTTACAAAGGTCGTTGCATGGATGTTACGTTTTATTACCTACACTCGTAATAAAATGAAACCTGAAACGCACTACCTAACTGCAAGGGAAATGAGCGCCGCAAACGAAATAATTGTGAAACATATTCAACAAATTTATTTTAATGAAGAATACAAACAACTTTCGAATAACAAATCAGTATCCAAGAGGAGCCCTATACACAAACTGGACCCCTATCTCGACGACAAGAAAGTGATTCGTGAGGGCGGACGACTAAGAAACTTAAACTTGCCGGTTCAAATGAAAAATCCTGTGATCATACCTCATAAGGGCCGCGTCACACAACTACTTATTGAGCAGAGCCATCTTACAACTTTACACGGTGGAGCCCGGCTTACACTGAATCACCTCAGACAGCGCTATTGGATCGTTGGCGGCAATAGAGCGGTAAAAACTCAACTTCGACGCTGCATACGCTGCCACCGTTTCAAAACAATGGACAACAATCAAGTGATGGGAAACTTACCAAAACAAAGATCAACCCCGTGTCGACCATATACACACACGGGGGTCGATTATTCTGGATTCGTCGAGGTCAAGCATAACAAGGGCCGCGGAGTCAAAACATCCAAGGGGTATATTGCTGTATTCATCTGCATGACCACCAAGGCCGTCCACATCGAACTAGTCTCGGACCTCAGCACTGAAACATTCATCGCAGCTCTGCAAAGGTTCTGTGCCAGACGCGGCACGCCTAAACATATGTACTCAGACTGCGGTACAAACTTCATTGGAGCAGCCAAAATACTACGTTTAGAGTTTGAAGAATTTAAGAAAATCTTAACACCTAAATTCTACAACGAGCTCGCGAAACTGGAAATCGAGTGGCACTTCAACGCTCCAGCATGGCCGAGCGCGGGTGGCCTATGGGAGGCCGCCGTGAAGTCGATGAAGCACCATCTTAAACGTGTCATGGGGGAGCAAAAACTAACTTACGAAGAGTTCAGCACTCTGCTAGCAAAAGTCGAAGCGTGCCTGAACTCCAGACCCCTGTGCCCTCTAACTGAAGACCCTGAAGAATACTTCAATTGCTTGACACCCGGACACTTTCTAACTGGCAGTCCAATTTTATCGCTACCGCTATCAGACTACAGTGACAAGAATAATATAGATATTCGCAAACGTTGGCAACTTATAGAACACATGCTACAACAGTATTGGAAAAACTGGTCCAATGACTATCTGACTCAACTACAAAAGCGGAGCAAATGGAACATCCCAACTAAAAACATCAAAGAAGATGAAATAGTCCTTGTCAAGGACAATAACCAGCCCCCTGGGAAGTGGGCTCTTGGACGTGTTTTGGAGACTCATCCGGGGTCCGACGGCTACGTTCGCGTCGCAACTGTCAAAACGCAAAGTGGAGTGATAAAACGACCAATAGTCAAACTATCACCATTACCATTAGAAACTGAAACAAAGAACTTAATAAATCAAGACGATAATAACAAGACAAACAATAACAAACGACAGAAGCCGAAGAAAAATAAGTCTTCATTTTTAATTACAATATTATCTTTATTTACATTTCTGACTGGATCATATTGCACCGATAGCACGCGCGCGACAAGCGCCGGCGCACCGGCTCAGATTACAAGTCTAGAACCCGAGCGCCCCGTGTATTATGACACAATCGGAAACCTACAGATGATTCACGACGAGTGGCTGTTAATTATGTACTATAACTTGACTACATATTGGGATAATACACGCAGAGTCGAAGATTACTACAACAAAGTGAGAAAATTATGCCATCAAACTAAATTAAAAACATGCATAACTACTATAGAGCAATTAGATCACGAGATGGATATATTTATGCATTATAACTCCATTCTAATGAATCCCCATAAACATCTTAGCAACAGAAGAAAGCGTGGCCTAATAAATGGAGTTGGTTCCATCGCTAATAGTCTGTTTGGGATTCTGGACCAGCAGTTTGCTGAAAAATATCAAGATGATATAAAGTCACTACAAAACAATGAGAAGTTTTTACTGCAACTTATAAAGAACCAAACTTCGATTGTAGAGCTAGAAAATAAAGTTTTAAAGAAGAGCGAACAAAACATTATGACACAGTTTAAACAAATCAGCAACTTTATCGATCAAACTAGACTAAACTTGGCCACCATTGAAACGGAAATGGACGTACTGACTGCAACTACCTACCTAAACTCAGAATCACTGACGGCTTTCCTGCTAATCAACAACATGAGGAAGCTTCAAGATATGCTGTTCAACACTCTCACCAACGTCTACCAAGGACACATCGACGTGCATCTCATCACGCCAACTCATTTGGTTCAACAGCTGAAAGAAATATCAGGAAAGCTCCCCAAAACTTTATGCCTACCGGTGGAAAATTTGGAAAAGGATGTAAAAGATATCTACAAACTAATCTATGTGAGAGCAAGAGTGACAGAAAATTTCTTTATTTTTGAAACTCGCATACCGCTGATGTCAACTGAAGATTTCGATTATCGGCAATATAACTTTAACTGTGGATCGTGGTTTCTCTGCTGCACTCCTACAACATCAACTTATCTTATTAACTACCTAAGCTTCAAATGTATAGTGGACATACCATACACCCATACTTGACTATGCAGATGTCAGCTATCTCGATCTCACAGAAGAGCAACTAAATAAACTTGAGCGGCTTCAAAATTTTTGCATCAGATTTGTGTTAGGACTTCGCAAATATGACCATATCTCCGAATTTCGTAAAAAGCTCAAGTGGTTGCCTATTCGGCTTCGCCGGAATATGCATATTCTTTTCCTATTGTTTAATATTCTCTTTAATCCTACCACCCCTTATCTTCTTATCTTAAAGATCGTTTCAAATTTGCTAAAGACTCCCACTCCCGTTCCTTAAGGTCATCAGAAAACTTGCTACTGGAAATGCCGATACATTCTACTATGTTCTACGATCGATCTTTTTCGGTACAGGCTGTCCGTCTATGGAATGCTTTGCCGATAGACTTGTACTATTATGTATTCTGTGCCGATAGCGATAAGGACTGCTCAATCTCAGCACACTTTTAAAAAGCTAGTGAAAGAGCACTATCTTACTTTTTAAATTATATTTCTCATGGTCTTACAACTGGATTTAACTTCAATAATTTCCTCTACGCTTATTATATTTTGGTATGTATATAGTATATTATATTAGTTACATTTTATCATTATATTTATGTAGGTATTCGAGTTTAGTAGGATTATTATTATTACTTTATTAAATTTGCACACGTCCAACTACCCCATCACATTTATTTTAATTCCTGTCCATCCCAAGGTTGCCTGGAAGAAATCGCTTTTTAGTGATAAGGCCGCCATTTGTATGTCTCCTTTATGTTTGTATTGTTTCCTTGTTTGTTCTGTGTGTATACAATATAGAGTATATAAATATAAATAAATATACGATTATCTTACGACATCAACACCACCTAGTGAAGCAAATAGTTACTATTTTTATTATTTTGGGCAAAACACAAGGAAATTATAAGTATTTCGTTGTTATTATAATTTCCTTGGCAAAACACGTGCTATGGAAAACTCGCGCTATGGACATTAGACCTTACTATGAGCTCTTATAGCTGGGCTTATATTGAACTGCCTTACTTTTTACCGACTTCAAAAGGAGGGAGGTACTCAATTCGACCCGTTTTTTTTTTGTTTTTTGTATGTACACCGATTACTCGAAGACGGCTGAACCGATTGAAATGATTCAAACGTGATAACATCAGGTATGTTTTCAAGCTGGTCCCATTTTTTGAAATTTTAAAATTGGGTGATGGGATCCTGGAGAAATCAAGGGAACTCTTTAAACATTATAGGCACACCTATAGCGATTTTGCTATTTTCTAAAGTAACTCGTGCATTTGCTTTCGATAAGTACCATTTTGGTGAAGTGGAACTGATGATGAAGACCATAGATGATCACCGGAACGGTACTAAACTAACTATCTCACTGGTGCGATACGATTACTTTAATATGGTTGCTAGGCTATGTGGTTCGTCATAATGCATATGGTGAAGTGGAGCTGATAGTGAAGTACCAGGAGAACTCCTCAAGAATTAACGCCCCTGCGTCGGGAAAACCAGTATTTTGTAAAAGGTGATGAGCCATTGATAAAAGACTATTGTAACTTAGATAATATCGTCGCTAAATATACCATACTTACCACAAAAAAGTTAAATTTAAAATTTTAAAGGCGTGCATGCCGCACCTTTCGTGGGTCTACCTATGTTTTATCTACCTAGATACCTACCGGGTAAGATAATATAAATAAACTAAATATAAAAAACTAAAGTAATTAGCTACCAAATACAGAAGGTACTTACTTACACTAAAAATAAAAAAATAAAAAATGCTTTTAAAACAAAAAACCGACTTCAAAAAACCTGAAAATGAAAAGAAAACAGCTTCAAAATTAAATACCTCTAAAAAGCAAGAAATAATATTCAAATCAAAATTATCATTGTAATAAAACACATCTAATGAAGTCGGGTGGGGCTTTTAGAATAAATAAAGAAGTTGAACTTCAGCCCCACCCGACTTCAATAGATGTGTTTTATTACAATGATAATTTTAGTGATTTGAATATTATTTCTTGCTTTTTAGAGGTATTTAATTTTGAAGCTGTTTTGTTTTCATTTTCAGGTTTTTTGAAGTCGGTTTTTGTACTATGACGTCAAAGGTTAATATGAAAGCAGGCCTTAAACAGGAAACCGTATACGGTTTCTTATTTGCTGATGGTAAGCACCCAGTACAGTACACCAAAATAAACTGAAGATAATGCTGTATGGGCATAAATTCTTTTGCCGACCAAAGACTACTCTCTGTGCCCTGTATGGGAGAATGTTGCTAGTAAGAAAATAATAACTGCTTATAGTAGATTTTATTACATGATCTTTTAACATTATCTCATTTTTTCAAGAATAAATAACTCTTTTTTCCCCGGGTTCTAAAAATATATTTCTTTCTAGAAGTTACTGTTCTGAAGGCAAGGATAAAAGAGATATCAATTTAATTTTCTGTTATATTTTTTTGTGTACAAATCTCGCCATCATTATTTTCTCTTAATACTTTTGGAACAAAAGAAATGCCCCAAAATTAAAATGTATAGAATCCATAATATACCTGACGGAAAGTATATTAACTTTATGATATAATCTGGGCCAGAGGCCTTACTATGAGCTCTTATAGCAGGGCTGATATTGAACTGCCTTACTTTTTCATACTATGACCTCAACGGTTAGTATGAAAGCAGGCCTTAACGTATCAAATTATCAATAGGTACGTTTTGATTTATAAGCTGATATATAATTAAGCAAAATAAAAACCTATTAATTATCTTTGGAAACTAAAAAAAATATATATGGCAACATTTTATTATTATGTCAAAATAATTTGGTAGTTTCTGTCTGACTGAAAGAAAGGTTTTTTTTCATTCTTGAAAATAATTCGATAATTTTGTTTGTAAAATTACAGAGATGAAGAAAAAAGACATGGAGTAAAACATTATATATCGCAAAAGCTGAATTCGGAAAAAATGACACCATAAAACAAGAAGTTTAATAATCTATCATGCATTTGATATTTACCTCTTGACAGAAACCGAATACACAAAGCGATTATTTTGTGTTAGTGCAATAGCTTTAGAAATGTTTTCTAAAACGCAAACGAGTAAAGATACTTTCTTGGAACAAACGAAGGCTGCCCGTGAAGAGCGCGCCTTAGAAAAAAAGCGAGAACAGTCTGCTGTTAAAATACAATCTTTAATTCGAGGATGGCTAGCTCGAAAAAGGTTTATAACGCGCATATTGTGAGTATTTCATTGCCGAACAATATCTTTAGATATAATTATACAATAAAAAGTACTTGTTTTCTAATCATGAAACAAAAACTTAATAACGGTTACAACATAACTAACATTAATCTCATTTCAGGAATGATTTTGATCAGCTCCTTCCAGAGACGGCAAGTCAAAGTTCCCATGAAGATCCACCTCCAACTTTGGATCTACTTCCAGCACTAGATGTTTATAAAGTAACATGTAGACTCTTCCTAATTTTCAAGCAACAGAGAGACAGAAAAAGATTTGAAAAGCTCTGCAAATATATCGTACAGAGTCTGCATTCTGAATCTGTGAAGCTATCTTATGTTGGTGTCTTTCTAAATAAAGAATACAGGTGTGTAAAGTATTACGATAATTAAGTTAAAACTCGGCCAAGTTAACTCTGCACCTGAAGTGAAAGCAACTCCTCTCCTTTTCTCTTTGGCTCTCGCCACCATCGTCATTTTTGAAAAATTTCCATAGATTATTGATTAATTATCGCTAACAAGACAAGTGTACTAATGCTAATGGCATGGCGACGGTAGTGTGAGGCAAGAAGAAAAGGAGAGGGGTCGCTTTTGCTTCAGTTGCCGAGTTAACTAGACCGGGATATAGCTTGAAATCCACCAGTATTATATTTCAGGTCATACAATAAGTCAATGAATTTTGTCATTTCTTCAATAGGGATGATGACTAATGAATAAAATAACGAAATACTAATAAAAATCGTAAACATATTAAACTTTTAGAGTAGCTTGTATACCTCTTGGTTTTATATATTGCATATTATTTATTTTATGACCCTTCAAAGTTGGGTGGACAAGTCCATTTAAAAAGTATAAAATTTATTAAAATAAATGATACCTTTAATTAGTCCGTAAAATGTATAGCAAATTTGTCTAAGAAACTATTTTGATAAACACAATATTTAATATAGCTGCCAGACAAATTTCCTACGCGTTGCATGCAAACTACTCAGGCGTGACGTCATAATGGAGTAGCCGTTAGTATGGAGCGTTTTTGGGCGAGCCCATTTGTTTGCATTTCACACTGTGATATCTCGGGCAGTTTTCATGCTAGCGAATTAATTCTTTTACCAATGTTTCTTTTTTTGAGAGGTAATTTATGTAACATAAAATAAAAAAATAGTCATCATGCCTATTCTAATCAAATTGTAAAAAAAGATTTTATGTTCCAGCTTGCGATGGATCTCACACATAAAAGATCTCTTGTACAAATGTTGTTTATATCTGGAAGTGCTGAAACTAGAGTCCCCATTGGACATGCAGAGCATCCTTATCCACCTCCATACACTAGTCGCGTTCACAGCCACAAACACGTGGGCGCTCACTCGGCTAAAAAACTTTGAGAAGCTGAGGGGAGGCATGACCCAGTTGTGTGCTAATGTTATGGGCTCACTCTTCCATAAAGGATATTACTTAACTTTAAAGGTAGGTACTTTGTTTCCCTTTGATATTGCAAGAGGTAATTGTACTGTAATTACATTGTAATTAAATTGCAAGTTAACTTTTTTGCTAACTGGGTTTTACACACAAACATACAACATTGGCAAAATTGAAAAAGTTTAAAATAGTCAATCATTATTGATGTCCATTACTTTTGATTCTTGAAAAATACAATAACAAAACCTCTAAAAAACACAACTATCCTTAATAAATCATAATAATATTTTTTGGTAGTAATAAATTAAAATAAAAAACGTAAAATCAAGTCAGATAAAATTCGAAATAAGATAAAATCAGTCAAGTACAATATTGTGAAATGTTAAACATCATGGTTTTAAACTAGTTTCTGATAAATATAAATATAAATATCAATTTATTAAACAAACTTAACCATCATCATCATTTATGTTAACTTTATTATTATTTTTTACAGTCTTTACTTCTGCGGGGACTTTGCCGTGAGAAAGTATGTTTGAAGAATGTAGCTTTAACAGCAATAGTCACTCTTTCGCTGCGACCACTAGTCTCTGCTCAGTTTTCAGAAAAACTACTTACAATGTATATTATACAGATATTGTCTGTGCCTACACTTGTATTTCACATGAATCAAATATCACCAGAGGTAAGTCATAGTTTTTTACATGCAAACTTTTGTAAAGTGTAGATATTTTTAACTTCATCAAGAATACCCTAGATGTCTGGTCAGAGTCTCAAAATTGGCACCTCAAATAGTGTATTGCCACCGCTTATTTTGCACAAAGTAAGTGATAAAAGCTGTGTTTTTGTACACAAAATAAGCTTATCTATACACGTAAAACTCTAAATTGATTGATTCATGCATTGTTGGGATAGGCGTAGAGCCCCAACGGCTGAAGGTAGAGACACCATTTCTGGAGGGTAGATACCTTTCATGATGTAGATGAGCACTAAGAAAGGTTTTTGGAATATTCCTGTTATACAGGGTGCTACAGGTTGTTCAAGTTTGTATGAGAATTTGTATAGAGTTGAAGTAGAGACACCATTTTTGAAGGGTAGATTACCTTTCATGGTGCAGGTGAGCACTAAGAAAGGGTTTTGGAAAATTCCCGTTGTACAGGGTGCTACAGTGTTCCAGTTTGTACATGTTTTTTTATAGGAAAATTTAAATGTGTGAAATAAGGTCTACTGATAAATACCTAGGTATATTGGTAATCCGTGACTTTCAAAATAAATGCACAACTATCTTAATCACGCGAACGAAGTCGCGGGCAAAAGCTAGTTTTATACAAAATAAGTGATATAAAATGTAAATTTGTACAAAATAAGAGGTTGTACTGTACAAAATAAGTGCCAAGTTTGTAAGTGGGACACTATTTGAGGTGCCATTTTTGGGTACTGTTTTAGTTCGTCAAGCGTTACTTAGGGTATTCTTGATCGAAGATTGTTAATCATAAATAATTAAATAACTTTCAGTTAGTAGGCAATTTACCGAAAGAAAGAGACGAAAATATTGCGTAACTTATCACTTGTTTTACAATAATGAGGTCAAATATAGTGTAGGCGTAAATACGAGTAGTTACAGCATAAATGAACCAAATTGAATAATAATTTTGAGGAAAAATAACAATGATAAAGTTCAATGTTCCCTTATTATAAAGTTCAATAAGGGAACATTGAACTTTGACATCTTAATTAAAAACAAGTTGATTTTAAAAAATATTTTTATTAGAGACATGAGAAATATTACACATAGATTGAAACTGATAAGTTTGTTGCTTCACATTTATACAGTACCCTTTTTTATTTTTTTATTTATAGCATTTGTTCAGAGTTTACTTGAGTACAAAAAAGATTAGTTTCATATATAGTTACTCCTCCATTCACTCCCTGGATAGCCATCATCAGATCACAGCTCAGTCCATCCCTGACGGCTTCAAAGTTACCTCGTTTGTATGAAAATAATGTGGTGGCCCAGTTTCATTGTGTGTGGCCTAGTGTATATGTTACATGAAAGAAAATTTTAGGCCAAACAAACTTGGAAATTAAATCATTTCTGTTTTTATTTCGTGTAAAATATTAATATCATGAATTTGAGTAGGCTTACCTGTTTTTGTACGAGATTAGTATTATTTCATTAATGTCAGAAAACCTTCATTGGATGAAATTGTGGGTTATCGATAGCCAGGTCAAGGTGAGGTGTAGCTAGAGCATGCATATTGAAATATCAATTTAGATTATAACATTTCAATATTACTATGTTGTTGTTATAGTTTTACCACATTTTACTTGTTAAAAAATAAATGAAACAAACTCCTTTTTCACCCAGACTGTTGACATAGTCTATTTTCTGACATACTTGAGTAAAGTAGTTTAATAGCTCTCTATGCAGCCGAAACAAGCTAGCCTTTACATATTATAGGATACTTCATTTGTTTTACCCGCTGTACACACGGCAAAACAGCCTATTTACGGCGACAAAAGTCAAAATATTGAACTCAATAAACACACACAATTTCTATTGTAAAATGTTGCTTAGTGTCCTATAGATACGAAACAATATATAGGTATATTGTGTCAGAACAAACGAATAGGTTGCGAAAATTTTCACTGAAGTTGACTCATTGCACTTAATGCATAATTATACGCAGTTAGTAGTGTGCGAAACCAAGTGCACAAATGTTGTAATTTTATACAGAAACAGCGAGCCTAACGAACATTTTAATTATGAATATTTTACCAAGCAGTAAGTACTTTGAAATAAAATAGTTATGACAGATATAGTAATGCATTTCTATATAAAACAATTCAAGACAGTTTAAGAAGTATGTTGGCAATTTTTTCCGAATATTTGATATTGTTGTAAGCTTTTAAAAAAAGTTCCAACGAGTTCCGCAAATTTTAAGTAATCAGAGTCAAGCCATTAGTACTATCTTTAATTTCGAACTAGTTATGGGTCCAACTTTTGCCAACTTTTGATATAATTTGTCATTGTTTATTTTTATTTATTTTATTTTATTATTTATTAGGACCGCCAGAGAAAATTACATTGAGTCTTACACAGTAGGTATTACATTGTAACATGGAGAATGAAAAATTCTATTGAAGGCAGCCACATCATGCCTTATGGTACGGACGGATGGATAATTGACTATACAAACATTAGGTACCTACTTAACTATTGTTCTCAGGTAGTCGCAGTAATGATAATGATAAAACTGCTTCTGATTAATATTAATTTGTCAAATATTTTCGTCCTTTTGTTATTTGTATTTAATAAAAAAAACATTATTTTTAGAAATAAATTATTATTACTACATATTTTAAATAATTAAAAAAAAACATAACTAAAAAAAATTAGCGCCGTAAATAGGCTGTTTTGCAGTTCGTTATAAAATGTTCGCTTAGGTCCAGCGACGTGAGCAACGTGTGAAATTTTAACAGTAATATAACCAAAATCACGTCTAAAATCCCCTTCTGGACAAGGTCAAAATATTTGTATATTGTTAAATCAACGATTGCATTTGTCCTACAGTCTATAGTAGCGTTCCGCACGTACGGCATGTTCGACAAGTGCGTGGAGTTCCTGAGCACGGATCAGAACATGCGCATAGTGTTCAACACATTAGAGGGCAACTACGCGCTGTGCCTGCTCGCCAACCTGGTGCAGCTGGCGCACACCGAGCGCGACCACGCCGCGCCGCACACCTACTACCCGACCTTTGTGGTGAGTGCGGCGTGATAATGGTGTGTGCGTGTTGTGATATGGTCACTTTTTGAAAATAAATATTTTGTATTTCTTGGTCGAAGTTCACGTTATTTCCAGATTTTTTGTCAGTGTTCTCTGCAACTTTTGACAAAATGTAAATTAATAATTCTTTAATCTGATATTGCTTGCAAAGGGTAAGACTATCGACAGCCACCTTTATTTGATCCCCATACTGCCATTACACTTTTTACTTTTAAAACAAAATATGACTTACTAATATGTAAACCTAGATTTGTATGCAAAACCAGCGGGATGCAGAATAGGGATGTTGACTATTTTTTTTATTTTATGTTACATAAATTACCTCTCAAAAAAAGAAACATTGGTAAAAGAATTAATTCGCTAGCATGAAAACTGCCCGAGATATCACAGTGTGAAATGCACACAAATGGACTCGATCAAAAACGCTCCATACTAATGGCTTGCACGTTATGACGTCACGCCGTGCTAGTTTGTATGCAACGCGTAGGAAATTTGTTCGGCAGCTATATTAAATATTGTGTTTATCAAAATAGTTTCTTAGACAAATTTGCTATACATTTTACGGACTAATTAAAGGTATTATTTATTTTAATAAATTTTATACTTTTTAAATGGACTTGTCCACCCAACTTTGAAGGGTCATAAAACAAATAATATGCAATATATAAAACCAAGAGGTATACAAGCTACTCTAAAAGTTTAATATGTTTACGATTTTTATTAGTATTTCGTTATTTTATTCATTAGTCAACATCCCTATTGCGACCCTAACTTGTAAAGTTAAAATTTATTGAATGATAATCCGATTAATAACATTGTTTCCTTGCCCAGCTGGTGGTGACCCGCTTCCTAGACTCGTGCCAGCAGTACGTAGTATGCAAGAAGGGCAACCTCAGCAACTGGCACCCAGTACTGGGCTGGTTCTCGCAAGGGCTGGACGCGTACTTGCCGCCCGCTATGACCAACTTGAGGACGCAACTGTCGCTGCTTTGGGCGGCGCCAATGTTGCACAAGTTACTGGCTGCACCACTCAAGGTAATTATATAGAATAGTTTGCCAGCAGTACGTAGTATGCAAGAAGGGCAACCTCAGCAACAGCTGGCATCCAGTACTCGGCTGGTTCTCATGGGCTGCGAAACACGTCTTCACTATGCGGCGGACGGACACTGAATGCACTCCTTTTGAAATTAAACTAATTCACTCTTTATAACGAAAAATTATGAAATGATTGTGCGCAATCAAGTGGATTTGATGCGATGGAAATAGACAAATAATTGAAAAATTGCAAGTTGTTGTTGTCATCTGATAACAGTCGTTAAGCCAAGTTAGAGGCCTTACAGTCAACTTGATAAACTCTTAACACCAGAGGTGGCCACTATTCCTCATACGATAAGAAATAAGAAAGACCGACACTTCATTTGATGAACTATGTTGTAGTATAGGTTTTTTCGTCTAAAGGAAATGCTAGAGGCAGGCGTAACGGGAGAGGAGGGGGCGGGTCCCTCCCAGCCGTCCACGCCCGTGACGAGCAACAACCCCGCCGCCATCATACGACGCGCTATAGAGGCTAGAACTAACAGGTATGTAGCTACTTTATATGACATCTACACTACAACGCGAAATAAATGTGTGTATGTTTGTGTGTATTTTATTGTGTTTGCTCCGACACAATTAAAGTGCAATTCAGGTGGCGCAGTCCACCTAGTAGTTGCCTCTCTTTCTATCGCGTGCTCTTACCTTTTCTGACGACGCAACGTTAGGGTTGTCTTCTTTCAAATGAACTGCGTAGCATATATCATAATGTAAAAAACGACAATTGTTTATTGGTTTTTTGATTTTGACAGCCGTACACGGCACAGTAATGTCGATTCGACATTGTTACTATTATAAAGAGGTAATATCTACGCAGGCAGTAAGATGCCGCGCTTGTACACAGGCGGGCGTGTGGCGGCCCTCTGCTCACTTGTGCCTTCGAAGGAGCGGTAGGTGCACAGACTACAAATGATGCTGACGCATTAGGTCTCCAACATCAACGCCCGCCGTAACAAATGCTGAGCTGGGGACTTTTTCACCCTTAGCACTGCTCACGTGAAAATACGGAGATGTGGATTGACCTTTATGATGACTTTGATAGGACAAAAAAAAATGTGGTGGATGAATGATCATCATTGCGTTATTGCTCGATTCGATTAAGCGAGTTAGAATTTACTTTCGACAAATTATCGGAACCCATAGGCAATACACGGATTCAACACTTTCCTACCCGAGACACGCTTTAGAGTTTAAAATTGTCTCTGTATGTTTTAAGAGTTAAATATTGTACTAAATAGGCTAGTTGACAAAATTTCAATAACTGCTTAATATTTTAGCTTATTAGGCATTTTATCGAAAAAAAAGGTTTATTTATTTTTAATCGAGCGAAATTTCGCGTTTTAAAAAACCAATTTTAATTTGGTTCCAAAACGCACAAGACTGTCATGGCGTCTTGAATGACGTCACGCCGTGCGAAACAAACCAAAGAGCGATCGTGTCTACGTACGTTATAGCTAGTTTTTATCGTTTAAAAATTAATTTCTCATATTATAAGTACTGTATAGTGCCCCAGTGTGATAGCACGACTATAAAAACGCCAAACCAGTTATTTATATATGTTCCAAACAATGGAGAAATACGGAAAAAGTGGCTAAAACTTGCGTTCGGTTGTGGTTAGGTGGCACTCGGAGTGTAGGTTTGGAACGCGCCTCCAGTAGTGATACTCGAAACGTCAAAGACAATATTGGAGTTTCGCACGGCGTGACGTAACGCTTTCTGATTGGTGTTCACTGTCACGTGACTAAAGGTTTCATTTTACGAAATTTATTTTTTTAAATATTTTTAATCTTTAACGCTTTTAATAATTAAAATTGTTTGTTATTTTCTCCATAATATAATTAATCATTATAAACCCATATCCATTATATTTATTCTTAATGGAAACAAGCCTATTAGTAAATCTATATACCTATATCGGAAGATGTAGATCGAGTTATATCACAATTCATATAGTAATTATCAATTTTATCTCAGAGGCAACTCAAACAAGAACTACAGAAAACTTGGGTCTCCGGACTGCACCAAAGCGGCACTCATCTGCTCAATGTATCACACGGCGCTACAAACTATGAAACAAGTCAAGCTCGACATATTGACAGGTATATATTTTTAAGTTACTTAATACAACTGAAAAAATATTAGAATATGGCCGGAATCCTAAGGGTGTGGGTTCGAGTCCCGTCTGAGCTGCTACGGGTGAGTCGATTTTTTCTAATATTTTTTCAGTTATATTAAGTAACTTAATACCTATATAAAAATAGCATTGTGAATGCTAAAATCTAAAAATTCAATATTATATAGCTGTTTCATCTTAATGGATTGTCTGGCATCTGTAATGATGTTGCATTTGAATGTTGAAGGTAATTCTTCACATTGATGAAATAACGCTATGGCTTACAGCGAAAACGTAAAAAGTACAAGAAAATTTCGCCACTCCCACTAGCGACTCGGTAGCATAATTGGTTAGTGCATTGGGCCGGAATCCTAAGGGTGCGGGTTCGAGTCCCGTCTGAGCTGCTACGGGTGAGTCGATTTTATCTAATATTTTTTCAGTTATATTAAGTAACTTAATATATAAAAATAGCATTGTGAATGCTAAAAACTAAAAATTCAATAGTATATTTTTTCTTTTTTTATGCACAACGGGGAAGTGCTTGGCCTTCACCTCACCTAAACGAGTTCGTTGCCTCACCTGATGTTAAGTGATGATAGAGCCGAAGGTGGAGGCGCACTACACCCAGAATTCTCATCACTGAGGAGAGACATACACACACGTACATCATTGAGATATAATAACTGTTATTCATTGATAATTTATTGGCGGACAAGCTCTACTTCGCCTATTAATCCAAGTAAAAGTTACCTACGTGGCATTGGCGGAATATGAATAAATCACGAAGCAAGTTATTCGTAAAGCAATAGATAAAAAGTATGCGATGATTTGATTATTAATAATCGAGTGGCTAAAAACCCCAAATGACCGCCATTTTTGAGTTTTGTTTTGATGTACTAAAACCTCGTTTTGACGCAGGTCTGTGCAACCAAGACGAGATCCTGTATTCCCTGTGGCAGTTCCTGTGCACTTTGGGCCCCAACTGTGGTCTCAAAGCGTTCCTAGAGCTTCTCGCCGCCAACACTAAAGCAACCGCGCCCGAGTTCCAGATGCTCGTGCTGTTTGCCGACTGCATGACGCACTACGTCACGTGAGTCATCATCAATTTGGGGCATCATAAGCCGGCGACTGACCTGTAACATTTCAAATCTACAATAAATATTTAAAAAATCAAAACGTACAGCCCTAGTTTTTAAACATTACAAAAAGAAACATACCAAAAATTAATTGCTGTATGTTAAGGTTTAGAGAGTGGGAAACGTTATCGCCGTTTGTATGGAGACCGCTTGCTTGAGAATCCTCTTAACCCTTAGTAGACCATTTTCATCTGAAACCGCCTCTGTGGTCTAGTGGTTCGCCCACCCGTGTAAGACGCAGGGGTCCCGAGTTCGATTCCCAGGAGGGTGAATTACATTTGTACTCAGTTTGGTTGGTGGTAGGGCTTATTTCAAGTCCGCCTGGCTAGCTACCACCATTTTACCTAAGTCTGACACCATAACAACAATTTCAAAATTGTTGTGTTCCGGCAGTTTGTGGTAAGATGGCCAGTTCCTCGGTGATGAGGATTCCGGCCTTATCGTCACTTAACATCAGGTGAGGTGAAGGCCAGGCACTATCCCGTTGTGCATAAAAAAACCACTGGTCATTTCTTTTGTTGGCGACATTCACTAGCGCTCTTTTCAAATTTGATATTCTCTATCTATAATAATATAGATTCTATAGGTAGGTATATTATACTTTTTATGGCGCATGATGAGGCTGTCTATAATTAGAGTTTGAACCAAAAACTATAATGTATCATCTTGTTAACTCTGTTGACGGTCCAAATAAAATAAACAAATAGGGCTTATTCTCTTGTAAGCCTAACTTAGCTCATTGGTCGGAGACAAACTCTTAGAAAATATTTTGTTTTTTTTATTTTTTTTTTATTTATTTAATTAACAAAATACAAATTAAATATTTGAAAAACACACCATAAACCACAGAGATTTGTCTGGCGTGCTACAAAGTTGAGTTCGCTACAGCTATTTCATATGATTAATACTATATAGATTCGTAACGTAATACAATATTCTATTGTCTCATAATATGTCGTGTACCCAAGTAAGTAAACAAGTATGAACCGCATCGGAGCAAATATTCTTTGCGTGAGGGAGATAGTGAGTGCGGTTGACGCGGGCGAGCGATTGAAGGTCACGCGCAATGTGCAAAATGCACAGGCATGATGCATCGCTGCTACAGGCTGTTCAAGAAGTGTAACTTTAATTTATTTTTTATATTATTTTTAGTGATGGTATTTTTCACGGATGCATTAATGCTGTTTAGTAAACGAGGAACTAAATAGTGCGTTGTCCGTTTTGATATTTCAGTATACTGGATGACATGGAGATGTATGAGCAGCAGGAACCGTTCAAGCTGCAGGACTTCGTGAACATGTCCCAGTTCCTCAACATGTTCGTATACAAGTCGATCATGGGACAACTATTTGGTATGATTGAAATTTATTTGTTTATGCGAAAGTAAATTGTTTGTTTGCTCTTAAGACCTTCTTTCTATTTAATGTTGCTAAAAAGTGTTTTTTTTATGTTATTATTTCATTTCTTTACGGTTGGAATAATTAGTCACAAATCGAAATATTTAGGCTGAGTTGCACCATCTAACTTTAACGATAACAAACTTGTTATAGTACCGGTTAAGCACAAGTTAGCCAAAAAAAGAGGTTGCAGTATGATGTCATTTGACAAGTTTGACGTGACAAATAGGTAGCATATCATTTGACGATAACTATAACTTTGACAGCGTTTTGGTGCAACTCACACTAAGTTGCGCGGTGGTTCCATAGTAGAATCAAATAAGTAGGCCAACTCGCGCCTCGCGCGAACGATAATAGCCTAAACACGTAGCCCACGTAGGGCTGTCGCTAGTTTATTCAATCGTCAAAAATGCATAGTCAATCACTATACAAAACATTTTTCCTTGTATGGTAAGCATCAGGGAGGGATCTATAATACAAAGTTTTTTAATTATTTATTGTACATAGACCAGAAACTGTCTACAATGTTTTTATTACATACCTACGTCATGTTATGTGATTTGAAATTGATTTGAAAATCACGGTCGAAATAGGATTAATTAAAACGTAGCTTTACTAAATCATGTATTTATTCAAATAAAATAAAATGATTATGAAATTGTATTTTTTACACTATTAATTTATTCCTTTTACTTTTTCATTTACCTACACTTATCAAAATAAAATTATAATCTTTAAATTCGGAAATTGAATATTTTACAATAACCTCAAATAATTGACATTAAAATACTTTTTCCTGTGGGAATTTGTGATTTTTTAAACAAAATTACACAATTGTTACTTACAGAAAAAACGGCTGTTTCGACAAGTACAAAATGCCTTATTATTTAAAGTTTAATATGTAAAATAAATCCTCATTCTAACAAATCTTTTTTCCAAAAATATCTTTGGAAAGCATGGTTTGTACTGTAGGTAGGTACACGTACAAATTATCACGAGTGGCAGCGCAGCGGCGCGGAGCGTGCGTGAGCGCGGGCGGGATCACGTACGTACGGCGCAGCTACGACTGGCGCATCTTTATCATCTATAAATGTTGTTAGTGTGTGCGTGCGACGCTCATACGTACGGGCCGCGCTCACATACAAACCGCGTTCGGGCGTATAATGAGTAAGACGACTTACTTATTTGATTCTACTATGGTGGTTACGTTTCATTTTTCAAAATCTAAGGGTCAGTTCAGACCGAACGGGAAAATGCCCGAGAAATTTTTGGCTTCATTGAAAATAGAACCGTATGTATAAATAAGCGTGGTCTCGCGCATGCTCGCGAGTTGTACCAACGCGTCGATATTCCTACAATTTTCAGCTTTAGTTTATTGTAATACGGTCCTATTTTCAATGAAGCTAGAAAATTGCTCGGACATTTTTCATATTCAACCTTATTCTAAAGACATAGTGAAAGAGTAAATTTCGTGAACTGCCTCGCCTTAAACCATTTTTTTTATAATTTTCTAGACCTGAAAACATTAGCGACGAACGAGTTATTCGTGACAATGCATACTTTGCTATTGGTGCTCTACCGTCGCGACTGCCGGCGCGCGTACTCGCCGCCCAACCACTGGCTAGTGCGGGAGATACGGGACTCGCACTTCATGGCCGACTTAGAGAAGGGCAAGAAACCACACCAGGTAACATTTCGTCGACGATACTGCAAAACCGCTTATCTACCATTTGCAATACCAACAGTAGCGAAATTCAAATTACCGCTCCGCGCTGTCCTAGGCTGTCATTGGTGCGCGTTCGTGATGACACAATTTTAAATTAGCCATTATGAAGCTCTCCCACGCGTAGTTGCAATAGTTCGATGCGCGTTACAGCCTAGGACAGCGCGGAGCGGTAATTTAAGTTTCGCTACTGCTCGCAGTTCCGCGGCATACCGCGTATTCATGATTCGAATTTTGCAAATTAGCAAATAGTAGATCAGCTGTTTTGCAGTATCGTCGACGATTTGATCATTATCATCTTTGTTCCTTTCCTCATCCTGCGATGTGATACGTTGCGGCTGTGCGTTTATTTAATTGTGATTTTTATTTTGTAGGTACTGGTCCAAAAAACTCCCCATATGATAGCCCATGGAGAAAGAGTACGACTGTTTAGAAGAGCTGTAGCCGATGAAAAGGTAAAGGAAGTGATTGTGTGAATCGCCTTTGGCTTGAAGTATCGGGATCGTGGAGAGTTGAACAACAATTTGAAACATTAAGTTATAACTTATCTACTTACTATACAACAGGCTATTTTTCATATTTTTTTTATTCTGAGACCCTCTCGCGTCTATTAGGCTGTCATGGTGAAGTTGCGTGCGATGGATTGCTTATAATATAATATGATAAGATATGTATTTTTATAAGCTATAACTGATGTAAACCATGCTCCTAATAGTTTAGTTCCATGACTATCTAAATGCAATCTTGCGTTATTTACGGTGCAGGTGGTGCTAGGATTAACAGAACGCGCGTGCGGCGGTCGTTCAACGCTAGTAACAGTTCGCCGAGCGCGACTCGTAGAAGATGGGTATAGACAACTAGCGGCATTACCGTCGCGAGCACTCAAGGGCTGCGTGCGAGTGCGGTTCATCAACGAGCAGGGGCTGGACGAGGCCGGCATCGACCAGGACGGAGTGTTCAAGGGTCAGTCACTATAGTGGCATCATTAGTAGTAGAGGACGGGCATAGACAACTAGCGGCATTACCGTCGCGAGCGCTCAAGGGCTGCGTGCGAGTGCGGTTCATCAACGAGCAGGGGCTGGACGAGGCCGGCATCGACCAGGACGGAGTGTTCAAGGGTCAGCCACTATAGTGGCATCATTAGTAGTAGAGGACGGGCATAGACAACTAGCGGCATTACCGTCGCGAGCACTCAAGGGCTGCGTGCGAGTGCGGTTCATCAACGAGCAGGGGCTGGACGAGGCCGGCATCGACCAGGACGGAGTGTTCAAGGGTCAGTCACTATAGTGGCATCATTAGTAGTAGAGGACGGGCATAGACAACTAGCGGCATTACCGTCGCGAGCACTCAAGGGCTGCGTGCGAGTGCGGTTCATCAACGAGCAGGGGCTGGACGAGGCCGGCATCGACCAGGACGGAGTGTTCAAGGGTCAGTCACTATAGTGGCATCATTAGTAGTAGAGGACGGGCATAGACAACTAGCGGCATTACCGTCGCGAGCACTCAAGGGCTGCGTGCGAGTGCGGTTCATCAACGAGCAGGGGCTGGACGAGGCCGGCATCGACCAGGACGGAGTGTTCAAGGGTCAGTCACTATAGTGGCATCATTAGTAGTAGAGGACGGGCATAGACAACTAGCGGCATTACCGTCGCGAGCGCTCAAGGGCTGCGTGCGAGTGCGGTTCATCAACGAGCAGGGGCTGGACGAGGCCGGCATCGACCAGGACGGAGTGTTCAAGGGTCAGTCACTATAGTGGCATCATTAGTAGTAGAGGACGGGCATAGACAACTAGCGGCATTACCGTCGCGAGCACTCAAGGGCTGCGTGCGAGTGCGGTTCATCAACGAGCAGGGGCTGGACGAGGCCGGCATCGACCAGGACGGAGTGTTCAAGGGTCAGTCACTATAGTGGCATCATTAGTAGTAGAGGACGGGCATAGACAACTAGCGGCATTACCGTCGCGAGCACTCAAGGGCTGCGTGCGAGTGCGGTTCATCAACGAGCAGGGGCTGGACGAGGCCGGCATCGACCAGGACGGAGTGTTCAAGGCAGTGGCGTGCCCAGGCCTACAGGGTAGAGCAAGCCCGAACCCTCAAATCAAGCAAATATTTTACCAGCTCAATACAAGCAAAAAACAATGCATCTCACAATTTCTCGTTACTAATTTAAGATTTTTTTCATACGATGATCTTTACCAAAATATCGATGCGACACTGCCCAGCGCCATCTAGACTAATTCATAGATAACTCGCAAAAATCACTAAAAGCACACCCCATAAGCTTACTTTAATTATTCACAAAATGCTAGATGGCGTGACTTTATCGAATTATATTATTGTGTAATCAAATCTAAATTTCTCGTTTAAAATGTGTCACTCATAATAAATATCTAAATCATTTCACAAAATAATAGCGTCCCTGAGCTTTTGCTAGACAATTCCAATCCTATCTCCTGCATTCCAAACAAACATAAGACGCAAAACTAACCTTACTTATTTATTTTTATAAGAACCAACAATGTAAACAAGTCCACTATAAAATTACGATACATTGAAGAATATTATATTTCTTTGCAAAATACTCAAATGAAAAGGTTTATTACCGGACTGCAAGGAAAGAGTTATTTTGTATTTATCTTGGATCAACTCGACTCGTGGACACTTTCACAGATCACACAGTGAATAAACATTTTAATCCATCACAAAAAACCATTATCAATCATTAAACTGAAATTTAAACTCATTTTTAACACAAAAACACTAACACTTGTTGTTTCAAAACAGCTGTCGTGACAGATGAAACAACTTCACACTGCACAGCGCGTTGTGCAGTCTACCGAACTGAGCAAACTTCGTAGGCATGCCGGCTTTCGCTCTGCATTGTGTAGTTGTCATAGAATCTATAGATACGTACAGCAATACTATGTATGCGGGTAGCACTTTTGTTGATGTTAGAAGAGAGCGGATATATACAGATCGCAAAGCCCGGTTGCAAGCCACCGAGTGCGAGGGAGATAAATGCATTGTAGAGGGTTTATTGAGGAAAGTAATGCAGTTTAGCGACTTGTTTATCGATCAGTTGTTGAAAAAATTTAATTTGAGGTTATTGATTATTGAAAATTAACATTTGTTAATAATATTGTATTGTAATTAATTACGATTCATTAGTGTAGTGTTAGCAACTTAGCAAGTTATTGTAAGGGCAAGCCGGGCTTTTGGGCTTGTATGGAGGTACCGCCACTGGTTCAAGGGTCAGTCACTATAGTGGCATCATTAGTAGTAGAGGACGGGCATAGACAACTAGCGGCATTACCGTCGCGAGCGCTCAAGGGCTGCGTGCGAGTGCGGTTCATCAACGAGCAGGGGCTGGACGAGGCCGGCATCGACCAGGACGGAGTGTTCAAGGGTCAGCCACTATAGTGGCATCATTAGTAGTAGAGGACGGGCATAGACAACTAGCGGCATTACCGTCGCGAGCACTCAAGGGCTGCGTGCGAATGCGGTTCATCAACGAGCAGGGGCTGGACGAGGCCGGCATCGACCAGGACGGAGTGTTCAAGGGTCAGTCACTATAGTGGCATCATTAGTAGTAGAGGACGGGCATAGACAACTAGCGGCATTACCGTCGCGAGCACTCAAGGGCTGCGTGCGAGTGCGGTTCATCAACGAGCAGGGGCTGGACGAGGCCGGCATCGACCAGGACGGAGTGTTCAAGGGTCAGTCACTATAGTGGCATCATTAGTAGTAGAGGACGGGCATAGACAACTAGCGGCATTACCGTCGCGAGCACTCAAGGGCTGCGTGCGAGTGCGGTTCATCAACGAGCAGGGGCTGGACGAGGCCGGCATCGACCAGGACGGAGTGTTCAAGGGTCAGTCACTATAGTGGCATCATTAGTAGTAGAGGACGGGCATAGACAACTAGCGGCATTACCGTCGCGAGCGCTCAAGGGCTGCGTGCGAGTGCGGTTCATCAACGAGCAGGGGCTGGACGAGGCCGGCATCGACCAGGACGGAGTGTTCAAGGGTCAGTCACTATAGTGGCATCATTAGTAGTAGAGGACGGGCATAGACAACTAGCGGCATTACCGTCGCGAGCACTCAAGGGCTGCGTGCGAGTGCGGTTCATCAACGAGCAGGGGCTGGACGAGGCCGGCATCGACCAGGACGGAGTGTTCAAGGGTCAGTCACTATAGTGGCATCATTAGTAGTAGAGGACGGGCATAGACAACTAGCGGCATTACCGTCGCGAGCACTCAAGGGCTGCGTGCGAGTGCGGTTCATCAACGAGCAGGGGCTGGACGAGGCCGGCATCGACCAGGACGGAGTGTTCAAGGGTCAGTCACTATAGTGGCATCATTAGTAGTAGAGGACGGGCATAGACAACTAGCGGCATTACCGTCGCGAGCGCTCAAGGGCTGCGTGCGAGTGCGGTTCATCAACGAGCAGGGGCTGGACGAGGCCGGCATCGACCAGGACGGAGTGTTCAAGGGTCAGTCACTATAGTGGCATCATTAGTAGTAGAGGACGGGCATAGACAACTAGCGGCATTACCGTCGCGAGCACTCAAGGGCTGCGTGCGAGTGCGGTTCATCAACGAGCAGGGGCTGGACGAGGCCGGCATCGACCAGGACGGAGTGTTCAAGGGTCAGTCACTATAGTGGCATCATTAGTAGTAGAGGACGGGCATAGACAACTAGCGGCATTACCGTCGCGAGCGCTCAAGGGCTGCGTGCGAGTGCGGTTCATCAACGAGCAGGGGCTGGACGAGGCCGGCATCGACCAGGACGGAGTGTTCAAGGGTCAGTCACTATAGTGGCATCATTAGTAGTAGAGGACGGGCATAGACAACTAGCGGCATTACCGTCGCGAGCACTCAAGGGCTGCGTGCGAGTGCGGTTCATCAACGAGCAGGGGCTGGACGAGGCCGGCATCGACCAGGACGGAGTGTTCAAGGGTCAGTCACTATAGTGGCATCATTAGTAGTAGAGGACGGGCATAGACAACTAGCGGCATTACCGTCGCGAGCACTCAAGGGCTGCGTGCGAGTGCGGTTCATCAACGAGCAGGGGCTGGACGAGGCCGGCATCGACCAGGACGGAGTGTTCAAGGGTCAGTCACTATAGTGGCATCATTAGTAGTAGAGGACGGGCATAGACAACTAGCGGCATTACCGTCGCGAGCGCTCAAGGGCTGCGTGCGAGTGCGGTTCATCAACGAGCAGGGGCTGGACGAGGCCGGCATCGACCAGGACGGAGTGTTCAAGGGTCAGTCACTATAGTGGCATCATTAGTAGTAGAGGACGGGCATAGACAACTAGCGGCATTACCGTCGCGAGCGCTCAAGGGCTGCGTGCGAGTGCGGTTCATCAACGAGCAGGGGCTGGACGAGGCCGGCATCGACCAGGACGGAGTGTTCAAGGGTCAGTCACTATAGTGGCATCATTAGTAGTAGAGGACGGGCATAGACAACTAGCGGCATTACCGTCGCGAGCGCTCAAGGGCTGCGTGCGAGTGCGGTTCATCAACGAGCAGGGGCTGGACGAGGCCGGCATCGACCAGGACGGAGTGTTCAAGGGTCAGTCACTATAGTGGCATCATTAGTAGTAGAGGACGGGCATAGACAACTAGCGGCATTACCGTCGCGAGCGCTCAAGGGCTGCGTGCGAGTGCGGTTCATCAACGAGCAGGGGCTGGACGAGGCCGGCATCGACCAGGACGGAGTGTTCAAGGGTCAGTCACTATAGTGGCATCATTAGTAGTAGAGGACGGGCATAGACAACTAGCGGCATTACCGTCGCGAGCGCTCAAGGGCTGCGTGCGAGTGCGGTTCATCAACGAGCAGGGGCTGGACGAGGCCGGCATCGACCAGGACGGAGTGTTCAAGGGTCAGCCACTATAGTGGCATCATTAGTAGTAGAGGACGGGCATAGACAACTAGCGGCATTACCGTCGCGAGCACTCAAGGGCTGCGTGCGAGTGCGGTTCATCAACGAGCAGGGGCTGGACGAGGCCGGCATCGACCAGGACGGAGTGTTCAAGGGTCAGTCACTATAGTGGCATCATTAGTAGTAGAGGACGGGCATAGACAACTAGCGGCATTACCGTCGCGAGCACTCAAGGGCTGCGTGCGAATGCGGTTCATCAACGAGCAGGGGCTGGACGAGGCCGGCATCGACCAGGACGGAGTGTTCAAGGGTCAGTCACTATAGTGGCATCATTAGTAGTAGAGGACGGGCATAGACAACTAGCGGCATTACCGTCGCGAGCACTCAAGGGCTGCGTGCGAGTGCGGTTCATCAACGAGCAGGGGCTGGACGAGGCCGGCATCGACCAGGACGGAGTGTTCAAGGGTCAGTCACTATAGTGGCATCATTAGTAGTAGAGGACGGGCATAGACAACTAGCGGCATTACCGTCGCGAGCACTCAAGGGCTGCGTGCGAATGCGGTTCATCAACGAGCAGGGGCTGGACGAGGCCGGCATCGACCAGGACGGAGTGTTCAAGGGTCAGTCACTATAGTGGCATCATTAGTAGTAGAGGACGGGCATAGACAACTAGCGGCATTACCGTCGCGAGCACTCAAGGGCTGCGTGCGAGTGCGGAACGCAGGAACCTTGTCACATTAACATCCACGTTAATGTCATTCACATCGCAACTAAAAATGTCATGAAACAAGATAATTCTCATAGGTAATATACTTAATAATATATTAATTATTGAATTATGATTTTCATTATAATCATCATATCAGCCGCACGACACCCACTGCTGGGTATAGGCCTCCCCTAAGGATCTCCACGACGATCGGTCCTGCGCTGCCCGCATCCAGCGGCTTCCCGCGACCTTCACCAGATCGTCGATCCACCTTGTCGGGGGCCTACCCACGGAGCGCCGTCCGGTGCGTGGTCGCCATTCTAGAACCTTTCCGCCCCAACGGCCATCGGTTCTTCTCGCTATGTGTCCCGCCCATTGCCACTTCAGCTGAGCAATCCTTCGAGCGATGTCGGTTACTTTAGTTCTCTTGCGGATCTCTTCGTTTCTGATTCGATCACGCAGGGAAACGCCGAGCATGGCTCTCTCCATTGCACGCTGGGTGACCTTGAGCCTCCTTATTTATTATATACTTATTTATTTATTTCATTAAAATAGTGTTTATGTATATAATATTTTTTCTTTTTGAGGATAAAATAAATGGCCGCCAGGTGCATAACCGATTGGCGGGGATATTTAGTTAGTGTGTAAAATAATACATTTTTATTTTGTTCTAGAATTCCTGGAAGAAACGATAAAGCGCGTGTTCGACCCATCCTTAAACCTGTTCCGTGTGACGAGCGAGGAGCGCTTATACCCGTCGCCCACCTCCTGCCTGCAGGAGAATCACTTGCAGCTGTTCGAGTTCATCGGCCGAATGCTCGGCAAAGCTGTCTACGAGGTCAGTGTACCATACCGTGGACGAAATTAATTTCGTCCATGACCATACATAAAGTTTATTTGGCAACATATAAGTTACATGTGTTTGCAACAATCAAAGTATAACCAGGGGTACGTATCAGAATGTCTAAAGTTAGAATGTCTAAACTTAAAATGGCAAAGTTCAAAATGTCAAAAATTTGAATGTCGAAAGTTCAAAATGTCAAAAACGAAAATGTCAAACGGTCAGATAGTCCTAAATAAAAATGTCTAAATTCAAATGATCAAAACTTAAAATGTCTAATATTCAAATTACCAATTCATAATAAATGCCAATTACATTGTTTGATGATGTATTGTGATGGTTGTAGCAGTCCACCAAAATTGAAGTTGAGAAAGCGTGATTTAAATAAGTTAAGATATTTTGGCGTAAACATAAAGCTGGAGCTTTTTCAAAATCCATGACGAAAAATAATGGATATAATGAAATTTCATTTTTGTACAATATTCAGGAATCAAATCAAACATAACATCATATTATGATGCTTTTCTTTGTGTGTACAAAGCGCAAATAGTAATGGAAACGTTTTTTCACAGTTGTATGTGGGGCTATGAACGAATATCTGAGGAACGATTTTGAAGGTTCCATCCATAATCCAAAAAGTAGCTTGACTCAACAATAGCATGAGTTCTTTCGTGCTAAACAGAATCACTCTTTTAGACTGTACAAAAGTCCTTTCTTTTATGACAAAGTTTTTGTTATTGTAAGTTGTCAGTTGTTCATCAATATAAAAATCAAACTCGGTAGGTTCCTTACCTAGTTTTTCCTAATGCTTTTTTTTCTCGCGATTTATCATCTGTCGCATCGAATCTTTTGTAGGTAAATAGATCGCAATATCGGTACTTGTAGACGCTTTATGATTTTGCAGGGCTCACCTTTCCATTATCAGACCACGAGTTTCGAATTCATATTTTTTTATGTAAAGAACTCATGATTTGGAACACGCATACGAAATTTTATGTTTAAACCAAATAATACGCGAGAAAAAAAATCTGAAAATTAAGATTTTCTAGGAAAAATGACAATTTTAGATTTGTGTCGTAATTTTTGACGTTTAATAGCGGCGCACTAGGTTGGTAGCACTACTAAAGGACCGCCGGTCACATGATAGGTGCGAGGAGCGTAGCGACGAGCATGTTAGGTGTACATGAACCCAGCGCGCGAGCCGAGCGAGCGAAGCGAGCGTGCCGCGGTAGCGGCCGGCGAAGCGCCAGAAACGACTTTTTTTACGTGCGAAATTTTGTACGTACGTCCCCTCCCCTCTCCCCACCATTTTTAGCCTCCCCTGCTTAATTTCCAATTTTTTTGTTTTTTTTAACCATTTAAAAAAAAAAATATCCATCTCCTAACTTTCAAACTTTAGGGAGGGGTTATTAAATATTTAAACTACAAAGAATTGCTCACAAAATGTTGCAAGGCGATAAATGAAAAAAAAGGCGAATTGTTGTTTTCAAATCATTGTAAACCTTTGACTTATGGACCATTGATATTTTAACTAATTTGATATTTGAACCGTTTGACATTTTAAATTTTGCTATTATGAAGTTATACATAATGATTTTTGACATTTTAAACAATTTGCATTTTGATTTTTGACATTTTGAACTTTGCCATTTTAAGTTTAGACATTCTAACTTTAGACATTCTGATACGTACCCATAACCAGTTCTCTGTCACTCCGCGCGCGGTGTCCTTTGGGAGGACAAATTTCATACATCAGAAAAGATAAGACCTACGCGATAGAAAGAGAGGAACTACAAAGTGCATGTTTTGGAGCGAAAGGAGCGCTGTGCGACCTGGATTGCATCTTATTGTGTCGGATCAAGAGTCGCAATTTATTTAAACGATTTTGCGGAGTGCAACTTTTGTTCTATTCTGTGGTACAACTGCATTCTTACCCAACATCCAGTTTGTCAGTTTTCTTATTCAAGCAAACAACACAAAGTAAAATTTACAATGTTCACTTATTTTCGATCATCAAAAGGTATTAAATTTCCAATATTGTTGAAAAATTTAGGTAAAATTGTAAATTGAGCGTGTCACAACAAAAAGTGTTCTTTACCTTCTGTGCTAGTCGAGACTGTACTGTACTGTGACATACATAAACATACGCCTCTTTCCCATGTAGGTAGGCAGAGACAATATTTATCGCTTCATTCACATCCATCAATCTTTTTATACATGCCCTGCTGTTTTTGTCACTGGCGTACACCATCCTTCAGTGTACCATCTGCGTTATAAATAAATAAATAAATATTTGACAACATCACATACATTGGTCCGATTCCAAAGTAGCTAAATCACGTGCAAATCACTTGACCACAGAGGTCGTCTCTCTCGCTTCTGTTATCTTAGAACAGTGGTTCCTTTAGTTAGTTTTTCTACGTACTCTCCAGTGGTACGTACCCTCCAAGAAAGACTTGAAACTCGCGTGCGCGTGCCCCTTATTGCAGGAATGATAAATAAAAAAATATATCAGATGTATGAAATCATGTAGATGAATGTAACCTCGCGTACCCCTGGGGATACGTGTACCACTAATGAGGATCAGTAACAGGTTTGAATCCTCTAGTTTTATTGGTATAATATAAAAACGTATTCATAACTATGAAACTTAGTGAAAGATTTTTTGTAATCCGTTTAGAAATGGTTGAGTTATAAGGATTTTGAAGGAAATGCCAAGCTCAATGCAATATGTGCTTTATCACGTACGACATAAGTTTCGCGTACGTCTCGATGACGTCATAAGGACCCTCCAAAATAACAGTGTTTTAGCTCGTATAGCTTCTCAGGTTTAAGAGATATCATAAAAATTTCTTCACAGTTATCAGTGGTGGCATAAGCTTTCTGATAAGCCACTAAACAAAAATCGTTACTGATCCTCATTGTAATTTGAAAAGCACTGTTTTTAAATCTTTGAATTTAATTTGACATGTGAATAAAATGCGACGTCTAACTGGCAAAGATACCTTTATGGTCGCATATTTCTGATATATATATATTGAGATACGCATATCTCTGTAATCTGCAACTGATAAGCTATTCAAATCAAAAAAGATTATCCTCGTAAGATGTGGAGTTACGGAGTTGACGACCTCCGTGGTCGAGTGGTTTGTACGCCGGTTTTCAAGGTGTCGCCATCTCTGAGGTCCCGGGTTCGATCCCCGGCTGGGTCAATGTAGAAAATGAACTTTTCTATATTGACTCAGGTCTGGGTGTTTGTGATACCACCGTTGTCTTTGATTTCCATAACACAAGTGCTTTAGCTACTTACTTTGGAATCGGAGCAATGTATGTGGCGTTGTCAAATATTTATTTTATTTATATACATTTTTGAAAATGTTAATCGAAATTGTGTACTTTCAGGAAAAGGCAATTTTTTAGTTAAAGAACACGTAAAGCTATAAAATCGTTGTTGCTGTTGAGCTTATTGACTTACATAAAATAAAAATATGAATAAAGAGGATACATCATGTATTCTACTTCCTACTAATTATTATAAATGTGAAAGTTTGTGGGTTTGGATGTTTGTTCCTCAATCACGCAGAAACGGCTGAACAGATTTGGTTGAAATTACACACAGATAGCCTGGATTAAAACATAGGATACTTTTTATCCCGGTCTAAGGTTCCTTAGGAATTTTCAGAATGTCCACGCGGACCAAGTCGGGGGCGGAAGCAGGGCTCTGTCACTCCGCGCGCAAGTCTGAACCGCTCGGCGTCCTCTGAGAGGACAAATTTCATACATCAGAAAAGATGAGACCTACGCGATAGAAAGAGAGGCAACTACTAAGTGAATGTTTTGGAGCGAAGGGAACGCTTTGCGACCTGAATTGCACCTTATTGTGTTGGAGCAATAGTCGCAATTTATTTAAACGATTTTGCGGAGTGCAACTTCTGTACGCTAGTACTATTATCTATTCTGTGGCGGAAGCTAGTTATAATGAAAATCAATAAAAAAGATTTAATTTCTGGCAGGGTATCGTGGTGGACGTTCCGTTCGCGTCGTTCTTCCTGAGTCAAGTACTGGGGCAGACGCAACAAGCGCTGTACAGCTGGATCGACGAGCTGCCGTCGCTCGACCGCGACCTCTACCGGAGTCTCACTTATATCAAACATTTCCAGGTCAGTACTATCACAGATTACATAATACTATAGTACAGATACCTCATCCCATACTGAAGAAATGGCCCGTCGTAAGGCGACTATCAGGGCAATTTAAAATGTTTTTCTTGTAGAATACTAGATGGCGCCGCTATCGTCGCAGCATGCCTAGCACAAATAGCAACAAACTTTGCCAAATATTCAAAGAAACGTCAAAATCTTTAAAACGCAAAAATCGAAACAATCTTAGTAGTACAAATTATTGACGATAGGTGTCACTCAATTTTTATTTAAATTTGTCAAAAAAAAACCATTTTACTGTTTCACTACAATATTGCATTTGGTGATTTTTTTAAGAAACAATTTAAAAGTTTCATGACTTTTTCTCTGTCCGTCTTTATCTGTATTTGAATATTGTAAAAACAAATCGAAGCAGGTACCGCCATCTAGTAAGGTAAATTTAAACTAATTCCAACATTAGTTTAAATTTACCTCACTAGATGGCGGTACCTGCTAACTAAGCCACATCTGATGTTCCTAGTGAGAGCACATGGTACTATACAACCGCCTCTGTGGTCTAGCTAGTGGTTCGCCCACCCGTGTAAGACGCAGGGGGCCCGATTCCCAGGGGGTACAATTTTTACTCGGTTTGGTTGGTGGTAGGACTTATTACAAGTCCGCCTGGCTACCAACATCTTACCTAAAGTCTGACATAACAATAATAATAAAAAAAATATGCTCCGGCAGTTAGTGGTAAGATAGCCAGTTCTTCAGTGATGAGGATTCCAAGTGTAGTGCGCTTCCTTCGACCTTATCGTCACTTTACATCAAGTGAGGTGAAGTCCAAGCACTACCCATTGTGCATAAAAATAAAATAAAATACTATCGTTAACACTTCTTTAATCTTTACCACTCCTAAGGTTAAAATTGCTTGCACGCCGCGCCATCACTAACGTACGTTTAGTTCGTGCAAGGGCGATACGCGCGCACACGAATTTTTCTGCAACGTGGTAAAGCACGTGAGTTGCTGATTGAACATTGCGACAGTCAAAAACTCGAATCGCCTAACTAAACAGTAGGGAGACATGAAAGTATTGGCAAGACAATCAAATATTTTTTTTTTGTTGGTTGTGTTGGTGCGTAGCTGAGGCAGTTTTTTACTTGTGACACACCCTTTTACACTTGAGGTCACATAATCCTTTTACACTTGAGGTCACACACTTAATTATGAGGAAAACACATATTAAGACACCAGTCGATGTTCATACAAACGAGATAACTGAAGCCTTGATTCTTTGCCAAGGATTGACCGAGCTGTGATCTAATGATGGCCATCCAGGGAGTGAATGGAGGTTTAGATCGCTATACACACCCAACTGATCTTATCAGCATTCTAAGGCTCTTATTATAGAATCAAACTCAAACCTCTGCTTGATTAGAATGGGATAGTGCTATTCATCGCTTATAGCACCATTCCTTTCTAACTGTACTTAAGCATAGATTTCAGATTGAGTTTAATTCCATAATACGTCCCTAACTGCCGTACTCAGAGACGTCAATTAAGTTTAATGCTTCATTAAGTATCGTGTCGTCTTATACTATCACTATATAAGGTGGTACCAAATGATCTAATGATACTTAAACAGGTGATAGTGTTGCTTAAACTGAACAACTTTCTCCAAGGAACATAGGTTGAAAAACGAATTTTTTTTTCGTCTTTCCATAGTAAGTCGGTCAGCTGACCAATACATTTTGTATGGGAGTATGAAATTTTTTTTTCGTTTTTCGACATAGATATAGTATATTAAAAGGGGTAGATGCGCTACCGAGCGACCGGGTGTAAGGGATAGATATATTATGACGTCAAAATATGGGGTTGCCATGATCAGAAAAAGTACCCTTAACGGTGTAGCATCCGTATAGTTAAAGCACGGAAATCGTCTACTTTAAGAAAAATTTCTCGCTTTAATCTGCAGATTAACGGATTCCGTACTTTAACGGTAACATACGTATACATAGAATAGAAATAGAAATGGAAATAAACTTTATTCGCAGTAATTGTGGTACAGCAGAGATATTAATAAAATGTTAAGACCTCATAATTCGCCGTTTCCAGCATGCAAAAACTCAGTATAATTATAAATGGTACACGACTTCCCTGCTAAAATCGAACTAAATAACAATCGTCATTGCAGTCGGGACGGGAGTACACACAACTGCCCTGCTAAAAAAAGAGAGATAGAGTAAACTAGCTGGGGTTCGCTCAGGTAGTTGATATGAGATTGTGTGGTTAATGGAATAAAAAGATAAACTTTAAATTAAAACAGGTAAAGTCTTTATTAAACGTTGGAATACAGAACTTTTTTTATTAACGTTAGTTTTTCTGTTTTTCGGAAACAATTTTATTCAAAATGTTTTGAAAAAATTCGTGTGTGGCACCCAATTCTTTTTTCCATTTGCTTCTATCCATTTTTCACGAGTTTTATCTTCCGTCGGAAATCTGGAAAAATCAAATCGCTTGAAATTCCCTGAAATATGGAGTAATTTTTGGGGAAAATTTTCTATATAGTAGGCATCCGGAAATCGAATTATAAACCTACTGATTCTAGTGGACGTCAAAGCTAAGTTGACTTCTACTATTACGTAGATGTACGCAATTTTACCGGTTTGCATGTCAAATGTTTACGAGGTTATTTTTAGAAATAATTTTTAGATTTTTCCTATTTATCAGGTATTTCATGATATAACTAATGATTTAGCTCAGAAACTTGGTTCCTGTGAGATTTGAGAAAGAAATACGTGATCAAAATATAGAAAACAGTGTACTTACGCATGAAATGTAACATCCGATTCTTTTCTTTGATTGTTGCTTTTGCAGCCAAATATCGAACACCCCACCATTTTGTATGCTAGACACAAACACAACACATACGATTTATAATAAATCTTGGGTATCAATTAGGTAGTAATCCACAAAACCTTTAATTTCTTTGGCACTCTTGATATAACCCCACTTGTTTATTTGGCCTAGTTGAACTGTACCAATAACCCGACCATGAAGTAAAGTCCGGTCGGTGATAGAGAAAAAACATGACACTCTTCTCTATTTCCTCCTATAGGAATCTCAATAAGACGATCTCGCTCTATCAAAGCATGTTTTTCGACCTATGTTCCTTGGAGAAAGTTATTCAGCTTAAGCAACACTATCACCTGTTTAAGTATCATCAGATCATTTGGTACCACCTTATATAAATAAAAGGAAAAGAAAGAGAAAGCAACAATTTAATGAAACATTAAACTTAATTGACGTCTCTGAGTACGGCCGTAAGAGATACATATAAGGATCAGAGTTTTCAGTTTCAGGATTTCCATACATTTTTATGCTAATTTCGCTGTTTTTCATAACATATTCTTATATCTCTTAGAATGCTGATCAGATTAGTTGGGTGTGTATAGCGATCTGAATCTCCTCCATTCAGTACCTGGATAGCCATCATCAGATCACAGCTTCAATCCTTAGGGGAGAACCAAGGCTTCAAAGCTACCTCGTTTGTATGAAAATCGACTGATGTCTTTAATTATGTGACCGCCACTGTATTTCATTATTTCAGGGAGATATTTCGTCGTTGGAACTAACATTCACAGTGGACGAGGAGAGGTTGGGAGAAATAGTTACACACGAACTAGTGCCGGGCGGGAAAGCTATCCCTGTCACTAACGAAAATAAGTAAGTTTTGGAAACTACTCATTTATTAACCTAAGAGCCCGTAGCGATTTTGCCGCTGACTGCAGCTCTCTTGCTCGCACATTTCATGTTTTCTCAAGATTTCTTAAATCTGAGTGCGCAATTGAAAAATGTGTCTCGGCCACTTTTCGCAATATAAGATTACAGACATTTTAAAATATATTTTAGTTTTTTGTTGCTAAAGTACAAAAAGTTATCGTTTCTAACAGTTATTTAAACTGGCAAATACGATAACTTTTTGTACTTCAGCAACTCAAAACTGAAATATAATTATGTTGAAATGTCCGTAATCTTATATTGCGAAAAGTGGCCGAGACACATTTGTCATTTACGCACTCAGATTTGAGAAATCTTGAGAAAACATGAAATGTGCGAGCGAGAGAGCGGCAGTCAGCGGCAAAATCTTACGAAACTTACGATTCGGCATACGAACTCGCGGGGTGGGGTGAGGTAATTGATTCTAGGGCGGGGCGGGGAGTGGCCTTTCTGTACGTAGTACTTATATAATTATCTATTCTGTGATTAAGGTTAAACATTAGCACGTGACTCGCTATTGTAGGCACATAACGTGGTTTCCCAGGATTTTAGCTTTTACCAATATCTTTTAGCGTGTTCCGACAACTGACGGCAATTGTTTACTATGAACTACCTATGTTATCAAAGCAAAATTACCTCATTAAATGCAATATGTTTGTAGTATTTGCCGAATACAACTTTAGTCAAAAAAAAACAAAAAAAAATCTAAAATATTTATTTACCTTCAAATATCATTTTACAGTAGCGTGTGGCCAGAGTCTTCTTTTAAGCATAGAAATACTTGTACCAAAAGACTCTGCTCTTCATATAACTTAAATGTGACATTTGAACAATTTTAGTGTGTACTTATTCACTTATTTGTACACACTAAAGTTGTATACGGCAACTAGTAAGAGCTAAAATCCTAGAAAACCGCGTTACGTGCCTACAATAGCGAGTCACGTGCTAATGTTTAACCTTAATGAAACAAGAGCGTTTGTATTTTGTGATTGTGACTAACCTGGTAAAATGATAGTATTATTAAAAGTTGAAATTCTTTCAGGATTAATTATATACATTTGATGGCGCACTTCAGAATGCATACGCAGATAAAGGACCAGACGAACGCGTTCATCAAAGGTTTTAGAACTATTATAAATCCAGAGTGGTTGTCATTGTTTTCAACACCCGAGGTAAGTGAATTCGTAAGTCATCGTTGCGTCAACCTAACTACAAATGTGTGTTTTTTAAAGATAAATTACAGTCCTTTTCTAATGATTCCATAATATTGTAAGGTACTGAAAGTTGTACTCCATTATTAAATTAAAAACTCAAATAATTATTTAACCCTAAATAACTTAGTTGACCGAGCGAGCGCAAAGCGTCTCCGTTTTCAGCTTGGGCAAAATTGCTTCCGTGTGTCCGTCCGGCTGTCCGTTTGTTCTCCTCTACAAGTCGCATTTCACTGGTTCTCGTGAATTTTTGTGAGCCGGTTCGGTTAAATACATAGTTTTTTTTAATAATTAAGTTTTTCGAAACTTAATGGCGGCGAAATGAGGAAAATCATATTTCAGCCATTTCCAAAAATGACACGCGAGGTCTACAGCTCACAGAGCCTGAGAGCGTTAATTGTTTATAGAGAAACATGTAAGAAAAGCAATTTGCTTCAAATTTCATGCCAACTTAAGACTTTACAGTCGCGGATTTAGGTGGACTGCATAAAGATATTAATACGTCACGCAAACGCATGAAACTCGGACGTCAACTATTAGTACTCTTTGTTGACGTGACTGTTTTTTCATGTATTGTCAGGCCAGGAGCACTCCGCGCTTTAGGTATCAGGCTACAACAGTCTTTCCCAAAGTGGGCGATAACGCCCCCTTGTGGGCGCTGCAGGTCTCAAGGGGGGCGGTAAGAGACCCAGAAAGAAAATGGGGGCGTTGTGTAGAGGCGGGGGGGGGGGGTGATTTGTAATTTTATTTAGCTAGGAGGCCTCTTAAACAACGACTGCAAGAGCTCTCGACTCTCAACAACAACTTGTGAACATCAACTAATATGAATTAAAAGATTGCTCAAACTCGGTTCTATATTTCTCTCCGCGTAGTTCATATATCTGTCCTATTTTATTGAATATAGAAAAAATGAAAATCATGTCAATCGGTCGCTCCGTTTCGTAATGAAAGTAGACACAAACAAACAAATAAAAAGGCAACAGACACACTTTCGCATTTTAATAGTTATTAGTACTCGTAGATATCTATCATGTTTTAACAAGTTTTTGTTAAATAACCCGAATTGTGCATTCCTGTATCAGTCGGCTGGTTCATTGAATACTTGTTCGGACTTGTTGAGTACGATTGAGCGTCGAATGAGTTAATATACATATATAGGTCACAATAATTAATTAATTTAATTTGAAGTTATAGTGGTTTTTAAATAGGTAAAAAAAAGGGGGCGCTAAAAAATATTTATTCTCAAAGTGGGCAGTAGACAAAATAAGTTTGGGAACCACTGGGCTACAAGTAGCCGGGGCGGGTTCGTCTGGACGGAACAATTTCATACGTCAGAAAAGATTAGAGCTCCGCGATAGAAAGAGAAGCCACCATAGGAGGGACGCTGCCTGTGCGACCCGTGTTGCACTTCATTGTGTGTCGGAGCACCGACACATATTATTTTGCAGAATGCATCTTCTGTACTTGTATTACGTACTGCGATGTGGCGGTTCGGGATGCAAATAACAAGTCTGACTGCGATCAATAACTGCTTTATTAAAGTAAGGAAACGGCTTATTATACGAGGAGAGGCGAGTGTGTGTCAGTACATTTGGTACATACACTACAGTACTCTGTGGTATGGAGTCGGGAAAAACCCTGATACTTAAGAGCGTTTATGCGCTATACTCGCGCCGCCAGTGGAAAAAAATCGTAGTGCTTAAATAAAGATGAAATTGTGAATAAAGAAAATATTGTTTAAACGATAAAAAGTACAACAAAGCTTATTCGGAGTACACTAGAAGAACACAATTCACAATTTCGTCTTTATTTAAGCACTACGATTTTTTCCATTGGCAGCGCTAGTATAGCGCAGTAATCCTCTTAACAAGCTAAGTGAGGCTGAATGAAGCGTGGCTAGCGTTGGCCCGCGGCAAAAACAGTTTCTCGGTCGTGATCGTGAACAAGCGCCTTAAGGGGAGGGTAAAGCGTATTCATATTGGAGTTACGCGGATGTGGTTTCTTTTACTACAATATAACGAATTTATTTTTAGTTATTAAAATACCTTACAGTCGTCACCTCCATTCTCTGCAAAAGTCTGTTTCCGTCCCGTTTGAGTCCCGTCCCGTCATCAGGGTAAATAAACGCGCTCGCGGACTTTTTGTAGATCTATAAAAGAGGAACAATTCCATCATACTCGTACATTATTTTGTCATAGTTCAAAAGGTTTATGCATCGTTTTCGATGTAAGCTCCCAGTCGGCTTAATTTTTGCCGACCTCTTCAACAATTATCGTCATATTTCTACAAATTTACATAAAACCTCAACTTATTGTACACTTAAACCTTCCTCAGGAATCACTCTATCATTTGGTGAAAACCGCATGAAAATCCCTTTAGTAGTTTTTGAGTTTATCGTGAACAGACAGACAGAAAGACGCGGCGAGGGACTCTGTTATACAATATGTACTAATATGCCGTAATCTGTGACAGCTTCAACGGCTAATAAGCGGCGACAACGTGCCGTTAGACTTGCGAGACCTACGCCGGCACACGCAGTACTACGGCGGGTTCCACGACTCGCACCGCGTCGTGTGCTGGCTGTGGGACGTACTGCAGCGGGACTTCAGCGAGCACGAGCGCGCCATGTTCCTCAAGGTATGTATACAGCGATGTACACACGCAGTACTACACTCGCACCGCGTCGTGTGCTGGCTGTGGGACGTACTGCAGCGGGACTTCAGCGAGCACGAGCGCGCCATGTTCCTCAAGGTATGTATACAGCGATGTACACACGCAGTACTACACTCGCACCGCGTCGTGTGCTGGCTGTGGGACGTACTGCAGCGGGACTTCAGCGAGCACGAGCGCGCCATGTTCCTCAAGGTATGTATACAGCGATGTACACACGCAGTACTACACTCGCACCGCGTCGTGTGCTGGCTGTGGGACGTACTGCAGCGGGACTTCAGCGAGCACGAGCGCGCCATGTTCCTCAAGGTATGTATACAGCGATGTACACACGCAGTACTACACTCGCACCGCGTCGTGTGCTGGCTGTGGGACGTACTGCAGCGGGACTTCAGCGAGCACGAGCGCGCCATGTTCCTCAAGGTATGTATACAGCGATGTACACACGCAGTACTACACTCGCACCGCGTCGTGTGCTGGCTGTGGGACGTACTGCAGCGGGACTTCAGCGAGCACGAGCGCGCCATGTTCCTCAAGGTATGTATACAGCGATGTACACACGCAGTACTACACTCGCACCGCGTCGTGTGCTGGCTGTGGGACGTACTGCAGCGGGACTTCAGCGAGCACGAGCGCGCCATGTTCCTCAAGGTATGTATACAGCGATGTACACACGCAGTACTACACTCGCACCGCGTCGTGTGCTGGCTGTGGGACGTACTGCAGCGGGACTTCAGCGAGCACGAGCGCGCCATGTTCCTCAAGGTATGTATACAGCGATGTACACACGCAGTACTACACTCGCACCGCGTCGTGTGCTGGCTGTGGGACGTACTGCAGCGGGACTTCAGCGAGCACGAGCGCGCCATGTTCCTCAAGGTATGTATACAGCGATGTACACACGCAGAACTACACTCGCACAATAACAATAAGTAGCTTCTTTTGACGACCTTCATGGTCGAGTGGTGTGTACACCGGTTTTCAAGGTGTCGCCATCTATGAGGTCCCGGGTTTGATCCCCGACTGGGTCAATTTAAAATCGAACTTTTCTATATTGGCTCAGGTCTGTGTGTTGGTAGGTCCACCTTTTTCTCTGATTTCCATAATGCCGGCTCCACACGTTGGCCACAATTGGCAAATTCATCGTACGTTGCTGGTTTTGTAACAAATGCTTCAAAGAGGTTCTTTCAAAAGCACCAACGAACGATACATTGGCCGAGGTTTGGGCCAACGTGCGACATAACACAAGTGCTACTTACTTTTAAATCAGACCAATTGTGATGTTTTCTAATATTTATTTAAACGTTTCTCGGAATATTTATTTAGGCGGAGCCAGTGTGATATAATCGCCTTGTTCATTTATTTATTAGCTTCTTCCATTATTTTCTACTCTCTTTTGCCGGATAAAAATAGATGTCACTTAACAGACAACTTTTGATTGTATTTTTTAAACATCTTGTTTGCAGTTCGTGACATCGTGCTCGAAGCCGCCAGTGCTCGGGTTCGCGCACCTCAAGCCGCCATTTTCTATACGTTGCGTTGAAGTCGGCGACGACGAAGATACTGGAGACACTATAGGTAAATATTAACTAACGACAGGTATTTAATTTAGTCCTCTCTTTTGCTTATACTACTTCAAAGGACACATTCTATATGCGCTTACTGTTTTTACAATAGGTTGATTCTTTGTCAATTCTTGACCATATGGAATAGTTTTACTATTTATAAAGTATGAAACAGCACATTTAATTCAGCAACACTTAGGCAGAGGGTCGCACTCTTAAACTTTTATATTAGCCTACTGCTCCGCGGCTGACTCAGTCGTGCCAGGGCATGAAGGATGTCATGTGTTGCTTAAGACGTAGCTGTCTGGCGACAGAAAGAAGCACTTCAAAGGTGCTCATAATAATGAAATTGTACTTTATTGCCGTGCTGCGACAGTAGCTTATTATTATTTGATTGTCCTGGCGCGGATGGACTTCTGTACGTTTACTATACAACGTGTTACAAAAAAATCCCTGGTTGATGCAAACTGTTTACGTTACCGTAAACTATCGGATATACTGCTCACAGTCAGTGCGAGTGAAAGAGACAAAACGATAGTTTACGGTAACTTAAACAGTTTGCATCAACTCATGGTAGGGCCACTGATGCCGAAAATGGTAAATAGGGACCATCAAACTGATCAACTTTTACTATGGGAATAACTCTGAAAACGCGAAAAAATCAGCATTTCATTCAAAAATTAATAACGACAATATCAAAATGTATGAAACAGCTAAGTATTTTTTCGCGATTTCAGAGTTTGTCCCATAGAAAAAGTTGTACAGTTTGATAGTCCCCATCTAAGTATCTACCATATTCGGTATTAGGGATTTTTGTAAGACATTGTATATTCTGTGATCTAGGCTATCAATAAGAGTTTAAAAACATTACATTTAATACTCTTTTTAATCTACCAGGCAGCGTAATTCGTGGGTTCTTCACAATCAGAAAAAAGGATCCTCTGAACAGATTGCCGACTTCATCAACCTGCTTCAATCTACTGAAGCTGCCCAACTACCAGAAACGAAGCACTCTGCGGGACAAACTGCGGTACGCCGTCAACAGTAACACGGGCTTTGAACTATCGTAAACTATACACGCTGAAATTTTAATCATTGGGTTCCCCCAGTGGGGTGGTTCTACTCATGATCACAAGCAACTTTTACTATGGGCAGGGGGGGCTCACTCCGTGCTTAAACTTTTATATTAGCCTACTGCTCGCGGCTGACTCAGTCGAGCCAGCGCGCGAAGGATGTCGTGTGTCGGTTGAGACAGAGCTACGCGACTAACGCGACAGAAAGAGAAGGTACATACAATAATAGGCACGCAGTACTGTGCAATTTGAAATTGTACTTTATTGCCGTGCAGCGGATGGGCTTCGTTTAGTACTATATATTCTGTGCTATGGGGCCAACTCTTATATTGCCAAGAAAAACAACTGGCCCATACAAAAGCGCAACACGTACTCGACTTTAATGTATGGAACAGTTGTTTTTTTTAGTGAAATCAGATTTGGCCCCTTAGTAAAAGTTGCTTGTAATCATGAGTGGAACCACCCCACTGCGGGAACCAAATGATTATAATTTCACTCTGTATATTCGAGTACAAGGCAACGATGGTACATACTAATTTAAAGGTATGTGGTATTATATCAAAACTAACAATGATAAACAATGGAGTAAGACACGATGTGTTTTTGGCCATTTCATTCTTTTAAATTTGAGCGAAAGACGAAACTTGTATCTTTAATTCTTTACAATGTAAATTAATGCAGAGAAGTTATAGCAACACTTAGATTAATGGTTAGATATAAAAGTCCTGAAAACTAGTTTCTCAAAAACTTACTAAGTGAAAACTTATTGAGTCAGGACAATCTGCTAGCTTTACTTTACGTTGTACTGCCCAAAGAATAACAATTTGTGTACTCATGAGTTACATCGACGACCACAAAATGTCGGCTGCGAAATTAAACGTAGATGTTATTGAACTAGAAACGCGAAAGAAAAGTATACTAACGAACATGAGACTGTGTCAAGTTTAGATAATTAGACGGAGATAATAATAATCGCAATGTTTAAAGTACATCTAAAAAGTAATGGGCGTACCTTCCCTTTATAGTTACAGAGCTAGTGACAAAATACTGCAAGAGGTATCTCAAGGCCCATCATTCAATATGATATACACCGTTATATTTTAAGTATATCTAAAAATGAAAAGGGGATTTCAGACCACGTGAATGAACAACTTTTACCACGGAATCTCGAAAAATAATCAGTGCATTGGGCCGGAATCCTAAGGGTGCGGGTTCGAGTCCCGTCTGAGCTGCTACGGGTGAGTCGATTTTTTCTAATATTTTTTCAGTTATATTAAGTAACTTAATATATAAAATTCAGCTGTTCCATAGAAAAGTACAAGATCGACTCGACTATAATGTATGGAACAGCAGTTTTTTTTTGCGATTCCGTTGTTGGCCCCATAGTAAAAGTTGATCATTCACGTGGTCTGAAATCCCCTTTTCATTTTTAGATAAACTTAAAAAATAACCGGGGCCCCTATTTTTGAATCGCTCGTCTGGCGTCGAGCGCTCTTTTCTACTGATTTTCGTTCGACATTTGACTCAAATGTATGGAGATCGAGTCGAATGTCGAACGAAAATCAGTAGAAAAGAGCGATTCAAAAATAGGGGCCGATGTATAGTGTAGGGTGTAATGAGTCAACACCCACTCGCGAGGCCAGGAAGCCATGCTAGGTTTGAAATTGAAAAACAAGAAGTTGCGAATATAACACAGATAATGATCTCATAAAATTTACCTTAATGTGAACAGCGCGCGCGACAGAACTTCTGCTCTGAGTCAAAATATTTTTTTCTGTTAATAAGATCATTCAATGCAACTAATTTATTTTAAAAAAAAAACATCTAACCATGAGTTTAAATTAAATATGCGTGTAGCCTACAATAATGGGGATCCACACGCAAAGATAATCGCAGATGACGACCCGGAGACTGTGTCGATTCGGTTCACAACGACTTAACTAATTGACAGGACTAAACTAAATTTAGTTTTCCATCCTTTTCTTTTTGTATCGAAAAGACAAGAATCCTAAAATTAAGTTAGTCCTGTCAATTAAGTTAGTCCTGCCAACCGAATCGTCACCACTATCAATGATTTCGATTGGTTAAAATACGTTAGAAATGACATTTTGACTTATGAAAAAAAAAACTAATCAAACGATTTTAGGACAGTCGCTTGTGGCGCATTTAGTTCCTCAGTATGCATCTCGGATATATATTCGGATTAAGACAGTATTTGTCTAGAATTCTATTAAATAAAAAATCCAAAATACCAACCTCCCTCCATACGATTTACAGATTTGTATGAAAAATGTAATTGGCATTTATTTTGAATTGGGTTAGTTTTTTGCCTTTTTTATCTAATAAAACCATAGACAAATACTGTCTTAATCAGATCCAAACAGCCTTCATGAGCCACATGACGGGCAGAATACGTAGACCTCGGCTTCGTTGAAGGTCTTGTTACACCCTGTATATTATTTGAAATCAATTTTTTGTTTAGAAATATGTTTAAAAAATGTGTGAACTATCTATTAAATATGTTTGAATGTATCTTTTAAATAGGTATAATTTGCAAATGACGAAATTAATGTTTGCACGTTTTGCAATTGAATCACGAAATCTAAGCCAAACTGATAAATTATTATCAACTGCATCTTACTTAAGTACATTACTTGGACGTATAATCCGTTTCATCGTTGTTGGCGGCTGTAAAGTTAGCCACTATGCGCGTAGCCGTGCCCCACCACCAGGGCTTGGAATACCGGTATCAGTGGCTTGGACAACAAACCGGTAATAAATATACAGGTATTATTACTATACCGGTATACAAAATACCGGTAGTACCTTTACAAATACCGATATAATACCGGTATTATATCGGTATTTGATGTGTTTAAAAAAAATACAGGTATTTTCAGGTATACTACCGGTATAGTTTGCGATACCTGTTAACAGGGCCCGAAATGGAAAATACCGGTATCACCTTTACAATACCTGTATTTTCGATACCGGTTCCAAGCCCTGCCCACCAATCACTCGCCTCTCTCACACACTTATAGTGGGATACGTATAGAACAACACCCGTTAAAGGAAGAGACTTGGTACACTTGTTGCTTAGGTGGACTAGAGTGGAGAACGCCCGGGAGCCACCCTGCTTAGAGCGGTTGAAGTGTTTCGCCTTCTTAAGTCTTCTTCGGTCGTAATAACTGCTAATTTATAACTACTATATGGCAAGTGGGGTACCATTTTCGGTAACCCTGATACCCGACGTTATCAATGACATTACGATGCCGTCCCTACTTTATGTGATATATGTATAACGTCAACATAAGACGTTACTAGACGTTAAACATGACGCCAATAATGACGAAAAATGCATGCGATTTTACGTAATTTTTCACGTCGGTCGGGCAGCGCCACGAAGCCCCTTACAAGCCCGCCCTCTATAGGAATAAATTAAATAGCAATGAAACCCAACGCTAGGATTATATTATTTATTGAGGTACCAAGCAAGCATAAATCTGGTGAAGTGACATTTGGTCGTGGGTGGGACGGCCCGGCCAGAGCATCAGGGCTTCAATTACCATTAAAAATTAGTAACGTTATCGATGCAAGTACATTGATAACGGTAAGAAAAAATTAATGTTATAATAAATAATTGGGGTAATGTTACCCCAGCAAGATCAGTTTTTCTCGAATAACTTCGAAAATACAACTTGAACTTTGCTAACTTGAACAAATTGCATCTAACTATGAACTTATTATCTGTAATACTCTCATTTCTCTAAGACGCAACATTGTGCTGGGGGTACGCATACGCCGTGATGACTGCGAATTTTTCCCTGAACGTCGCTTCCCATAACGTCGTTTTTCCTGAACGTCTGGGGGGGCTCTTGATTTTTGCTTCGGCTCTGTAAAAAAACACGAAAATTAAATTTCTATTCTAACCTATTCTGATCACTTGACAAACTTAAGGGTAAAATAATAAAAACAATCTTACATGTTATAACTTAATTCTAAGAGACAATATTATTATAGGTAACATATTAAGATTGAGAGAGACTTGTGTTAGGCACCAGTCTCTCTCTAAGCCAGAGCCTGTATCTCAGTACACCAGTACTCTCCTCCTCGAAGATAGTGCTCTCCTCCTATAAGGAGTGCACAATATTAAGAGTTATAGACAAACAAGTGTAGGAGAAAGAAATTTAACACACACTGCAATACTCTAAAACTAAGTGCACCTATACTCTAAAACTAAGTGATCATTGCAAGTGATTACAATGAAATGGCCCAAATTTAGGTTTATCAAACCACTAATTCTGTGTGCAGCAGTGTGTAATAAAAACTAGATAATAAAATAATTACAAATAATCAAATTAAAAGGATACCTATTAATTTCTAGTTGCTGCTTCATCTCTACGATTATTTTTAATAATAACAAAAAAGATATGGCTATAAGGTGTGCACAATATTAAGAATTTTAGACAAACAAGTGTAGGAGAAAGAAATTCAACACACTGCAATACTCTAAAACTATTTAAGTGCACCTATACTCTAAAACTAAGTGATCATTGCAAGTGATTACAATGAAATGGCCCAAATTTAAGTTTATCAAACCACTAATTCTGTGTGCAGCAGTGTGTAATAAAAACTAGGTAATAAAATAATTACAAATAATCAAATTAAAAGGATACCTATTAATTTCTAGTTGCTGCTTCATCTCTGCGATTATTTTTAATAACAAAAAAGGTATCTTATATATAAAAAAAAGATAAAAAGTAAGCTCCAATCTGAAACAAGACAACATTAATATTAAGGGATTTTTTTATAGAATAGAATTATTTTTCAATTCAATTCAATTAACTCAATCAACATTGAGATCGAGTTAAATGTCGAACGAAAATCAATAGAAAAGAGCGCTCGACGCCAGCCGAAGAATTCAAAATAGGGCCCCAGGGCCCCTATTTTTGAATCGCTCGTCTGGCGTCGAGCGCTCTTTTCAACTGATTTTCGTTCGACATTTGACTCAAATGTATGGAGATCGAGTCGAATGTCGAACGAAAATCAGTAGAAAAGAGCGCTCGACGCCAGACGAGCGATTCAAAAATAGGGGCCCTGGCCGTTGACACGTGACGAAAAAATCTATACTATATTATCAATACCTACCTACTTATAAGTCCAGTGGTCTAGGCGTGAAAACAACAGACGTCTGTCAGACAGAGTTACATTCGCATTTATAATATTTTATATATATTAATTTATTATTATAAATCATGTATAAATTAAAATATACTTATAAAATATGTATGTAATGTCGAACGAAAAATTGTTCTATTCTATAAAAAAATCCCTTTAACTCGCCAACGCCCGGAAAACGAGACACAATAGATTTTCTATATACCTATGTATTGCCCAGTATTGCAGTGTGTGTTGAATTTCTTTCTCCTACACTTGTTTGTCTAAAACTCTTAATATTGTGCACTCCTTATAGCCACACCTTCGAGGAGGAGAGTACTGGTGTACTGAGATATTTATTTATTTTACTTTATTAGGGACAGTACACAGCGCACTTAAAGTCTAAGTTACAATTTTAAAACATATTCTTAAGGCAATTACACCTATCCAACAAATTACTTAATCAATTCGAATCAAATGGACGAATGTTTTTTTTTATATAATAATATTGTCTCTTAGATTAGAATTAAGTTGAAACATGTAAGATTGTTTTTATAATTATAATTTGAATATTATAAATGCGAATGTAACTCTGTCTGTCTGTTGTTCCACTGGACTTATAAGTAGGTATTGATAATCCTTCGGCTGGCGTCGAGCGCTCTTTTCTACTTATTTTGACATTTGACTCGTTCTCAATCATTTGAGTCAAATGTTGAACGAAAAATAATTATATTCTATAATGTTGTCTTCTAAGTCTCATCCTTTAATGGAAAAAATATTGGTTGCCATCCCATACATTGAGTGGCTATGCGTACCCCTCTATTACATACTTTTCGCACGACGCGACGTTCCGAGCTGCCAATAAGGTGTAGGAAATGAAGCGATCTTTTGTATGGAGTTGGAGACCCAACATTAACGGCCTTACCATAATAGTACATTATGAGACAAGTTAGCTTAGGTTGCTCATTGCGCACAAGGCTGTGGGTTGCAACCCGAGCCGCAGGCGAGCGCGTAACTCAGCCGAGTGTGCAATAAGCAAGAGCTAACGAGTTTCATACGACGTTTTTCAACACATTTGCGAGGAAAAAACAAAGTAATTTACCACACAGCAACAAATATAGCAAAAACAAAATATGATAATTGTGGGAAAAGGCGCGCATGTTTTTTTTTGTTTTTTTTTCACACGTCCAACTCAAGAATATTTTTCGAACAAAGGAGTGAGTAGCATACAGCCTACTACTAATACTTCAAAATTATAATTTAAAGTGACAAAATGCAAATATTTTAATATTTTATAACAAAATATTGTGAATAATTTGATAATAATTATATATTTATTTGACTTAATTAAGGACTTACACATTTATTTATTCCAAAAATGTATATGAATTTTCAGCAGCATAAAACCTCTTTGTTGTCAAAAAAAAATAACTGTATTACCCGGCTAAATTGGGAATGCTCTGTTTACTCGCATAGAACTTGCAGTAAGGTACTAATTTAACTTTGTAGGGTTAATTCTATTACGAACTAGTGTTTTATATATTATTGCACGCGTTTGTTATAGCTCGGTTTATGGCCCTAAAAGCGATGTATTAGGGCTCACTTTACGAGCAAGTGTGTTGAAAAATGTTTTGTGGTAAGGCCGTAAATCCTCAGTCGATGAAACTTTGTAGGGATGTAATATAGTATGAACCAAAACCTAAGTATACAAATATCCAAAAAAAACTAAAAAAAAAATGATTTGGATAATTAAAAAAATATGTTTCATTTATGATACTTTTCATACTGTAAAGTTTCGTACACTAACATCGCTGAAACGTATTGTACTTCAAATGTATTTTGATCACTACTATTACCTTATACTTAGCTGTTTTATTCAAAATTTATGCGTGGTTTCATATATTTTAATGATATCCGAATGATTATCGTGTAATAGCTTAAATGTATTATTTTGTTAAAATAATGTCTAAATTTTTGATATGAACTACTTGTTTTTATGATGCATTGTCATTATTGTAACCAGGGGCGTGCATACCATATAGGCAGTTAGGCAGTGCTTACCTCATGGCGAACCTAATAAATATAGGTACCACTAGTCACTAGTGTTAAAGTAAAAAATAATAATTTGGTTCCGTTAATATTCTATAATAACCAAACTTCTATTAAACACTCAGTTAGTAAGCAAATTTTCCTTGCGCATCATTCCTACCTACGCGCTACGGTGTGGTAAGCAGTCTCCAGATTGCATATTCGAAGCAAGGAGCGTTTCATACAAAACTCATTTAAAAAATTTCGGTAAAAGTTATACGACCACAGAAAAAAGTGCGCTCTTTGTACGTGTAAGGTTCTAAAACATGACCTTCGCAATATAACAGCGCTAGGTAATCATGCTTACTCGGGCTACCTCGGACCACCTCGGGCGGCCGCGGCCGAACGAATTTTGCCGAGAAGCCGACGACGACATTATTTGTCTCACTCGCTCCTATGCACAAACCGCTCGCTCCTAGTCCGAGTTTTATTATCTCACGAGTGTGGGTGAATTTAACAAGTTTCAATCTTGTTACCTTGTCCTAAGAGTGTTGATACCCGCGCTTAATAGAATGTTTGTTTTCGGAAATAAAGATGCAAGCAATGCGGTTGTCATATTTTGTTTGTTTTTAGTTCCGTTAGTTGAAAATAATAAGAGCAAAATTACAACTGTTTAGATCTGTTTAGATCTAGAGTGCCTACCTATCTTGAAAACCAATGCACGCCCCTGATTGTAACGTAATAAAGTATAACACGGATACGTTACCTATGTAATTATAGACAGGTATTCTTTGTTTATGCATTCGTAGGCATCAAGCTGAAATTCAATTATAAATCATTTTGGCTGGTAAGAATTTTTGGGAAAAGCGATTGAATTATTTGGAAGTGCGTAATAAGTTGTGATGCGGATTGTGTTTTCATAATAAGTGACGTGTTTAGGCAAGCGTTCACAGATCCGCAATGACAGCATCGCATCAATCGGATTTTAACATAGTACTTTGTACAAAAAGTCATACAGTACGAGGCATATATCTTGAAATCGGGTGGGGATTGCGCGGAATGCGCATTTTGGGCGCGGGCGGCGGGTGAGGGGCGCGCGCTATTGGTCGCTCACAAGAGCACATGCGCGAGTTTATCCCCACTCCGTCAAAAAAAATTCAAGATACATGCCTCGTACTGTACAAGTGCGTCCACTGATACGTATCGCGCGGAACGCAGAATCTACTTCATTCATCAGTTTGACTAAGGGCGGATTCGACCAAGTAAGAATAACTGTTATTCTTAGATAAAATGACCAGTTATTCGAGAGTAAATCGAAATTACGTTTTACCACATACTATTCTCAGAGTATTTTGCCTATTCAGGAATAGTCACTATACCATCATTTCGCGGGGAATAACAGAGTTAATCCGCGAGTATTTTAATGGCATCCGCGTGCCGTATGTCAGTGACATTTGTTTGACATTTGACTTTGACCGCTACAGATACGTACAAGGCGACAAAATAAAGTTGACAAGACTTTGCCTTTTAAATAGGTAGTTCGTTTATAGAACAATGACATTTGGCCGGATAATACGTTCATTCATATATTCACTCACTAATGAAGGAATAAGAATCTCAAGAGTAACTTATCTTTGGATTGCATGGAAAAATGACCATTTCTTTACTCGAGAAAAAAATCGTAGAATAGATGTATTCTTGCTATAGTTATTCCCGTTTATATTGAAGTTTGGACGAATCCGCCCTAAATGATTGGACGCTTAGCTTTACGATAAAAGTTAAACTCGTAAAAAGTAACGAATTCTAAACATTCGATCCAGTCCAACAATTTATAAATAGGTGTACATAGACAATAATGTGTTAGTTCATTATACGAATATTGAATTTATTTATTACCCACTTATGTATAGTACAAACCCTTTCCTCTTGTTATTTTCGTATGATCGTACGAAAATGTAGTCGACTTACATAAGGAAATTATTATAAGTGTAGTCATTATGTATTGATCTTGTTTACACAATAACCAACGACCATGGCGTTGGCTACTATTCACTTATAATATTTTTTGAGTAACTTTAAAAACAGCACTTTACTGAAATTTTAACTTCTGCTATCATGATTATTTGTATGGTAAAAGTAACGTGCTTTTAGTTATACCTAATATTATTGGTTTTCAGAAGACTCGCTTCCGATATATTACTATGTTTAATATAATTAAAATTAATAAAAATGTTGCAATTATTTGTTCTAGTTTACTTAACGAATATTTTACATTACAGAGTTGATTTACGTTTTGTTACTATTTGTGCAATTTGCTTTATATTACTATAGTATTGTATAGTTTATACCTACTATATACACTCAGCGGCACAATTAACCATTTAAACATACTCACTTCACAGTGTCATAAATAAAAAAGGTTGCGCATCTCTGCAATGATTTGTATGTTGTAGTTGATAGGTTAGTCAGGTGCTTATTTTTCGAATAATGTCAAATACCTAAGTATATATATATGTTATAGGCAAACGCCGAAGCTCAGGCGCTCCTAGGTTTGACAAGAAGCCTTAGTCAAAGTAGAAAACTAATAGCGTGTTTCGGCCTTTGACTAATGCATTTTTGGCCAAACCTAGGCGAGACTAACTTGGACAGTCAAACGCCGAAACGCAATTCGATCAAATCGGGGTTTGACCAGTCAGACTAAAATTAGGTATAGAATTTGTTTTTTGTATTTAAATGTATGAAGAACACATTCTTTAGAGTGAAAATTAAATAAATCACCAATCTTCCTGTGAAACAAAGCTTTCTGTTGTCTGTTAAAAATAATTTATTCATTTTATTTATTTAAACTTTATTGCTAAAATTACAGCAAATGGCGGACTTAATGCCATAAGGCATTCTCTAACAGTCAACCGCGAACAACCACGAAGAATAACCACGAACCTGTATCATCTGTATACGTATGTGATGGAAATAAACGATCTATCTATATCAAAGGTTGTCTGGAAGAGATTGCTCTTAGCGATAAGGCCGCCTTTGCTCACCATAGTTTTAAGTTTTATGTTATTGTATTTCCTGTAATGTGTGTGTGCAATAAAGTGTTTATCTATCTAACCTATCACGTCACGTGGCATACGGGAGAGTAAGGCAGCTTTGACTAAATCTAACATAAATGATGTTTTTCATGCATTTTTAGGTTAATTTTAGTCAAAGCTGCCTTACAACGTGTTAATAAATAATAACGCAAAACCACTTGGGTGGTGATTGTACTCATGAATATGAACAACTTTTACTATGGGGCCAACTCTGCAACTCAACAAAAAAATCTGCTGTTTCATACAAGTTGTCAATACCTACTCGAGCAGAATGTATGGAACAGCAGATTTTTTTGGTTGAGTTGCAGAGTTGGCCCCATAGTAAAAGTTGTTCATATTCATGAGCACAATCACCACCTAAGAGGTTTTGCGTTATTATTTATTAACACGTTGTAAGGCAGCTTTGACTAAAATTAACCTAAAAATGCATGAAAAACATCATTTATGTTAGATTTAGTCAAAGCTGCCTTACTCTCCCGTATGCCACGTGACGTGATAGGTTAGATAGATAAACACTTTATTGCACTTGCGTTTATTCATTAACACGTTGTAGATAGGTCACGTGATAGGTTAGAAAAATTTCGTGGTCATTATTCGTGGACCACGCTGACGCCGCATCAGGTACGCCTCTATTTCGCAGACGGCGCAGACTATCTGTATTCCTGACGTGGTCTAGCCAGTTTAGCCCATGATGTCCGTAAGCACTGATTGTGATGTGAAAGCGGTCTAAAGTGCGAACATGTTTCCTATACGAGCATCAGATTCCATTTATACGGCCAAATTTTTTTACGGGAGGGAGTGGGACATGTCTACGGTGCGGCACCGGCCACCGTGGCGCCGCCACCGGGAGACGGCGCGGTAGCAGGGTACTCAATCTAGCTGTGTAGCATTTAATGTATCAGATACTGTATCAAGTGAGTACATAGGCACGAGGCCGCTGCGAGCTGCTCGCGCGTGGTTCGCAGGGAGATTGCAGCGATCCGCCGAGTGGCGGTATCACTGCGAGCAATAAGGTGGCTCGCAGTATGATCCGGGAGTTTGCAGCCCGATACGTGATGACCGTGGACGAGCCGTACTCACTTGAAGGGTAGATACCTTACATGCTACATGGCAGGTGAGTACCCTGCTTATTGCTGTTGTATAGTGCGCACGTGTTATTACATAAACGGTAGCAACCATCTCGTTCCAAACATAAAGCCGGGTCCATAGCGCGTGTTTTGCTCAATCACACAATCAACAAAAACATCTCAACATTCAACAAAAAAAAACGTATGAAGATTTTGTTTGGCGAAACAATGTTTTGTTGATTGTGTGATTGAGCAAAACATGCGCTATGGACCCGGAGTTTTTTGTCTTGATATGGACAGCGAAAGACGTATTTTGTAAAACACAAACTACCAAGAGGTGCGCCGCTAGTACCTACTATCATTATAATACTATGGCCGTGCCGTGGTGCTGGGGTCGCGGTCTTACTCCCAAGATTTTTTGTATGGAGGTTCATACTCATACCTTCTAATTGCAGAGATACACTTTAACCTTTTTAATTTATGAGACTATGAAGTGAGCATGTTTGTATGAAAATAATGGTGCTGGCGGTAAATTATTATCGGGTGTACAATATACTCTTGTATCAACCTGTATGTATAGGTATAGTATTTCAAAGTAGTGTTTCAGTTTTGATTAATAATTTGTAAGTATTTACTATAAATTATACATTTGAACATGGATCATTGTGAAATATATTTTGTACGAGCCACGTAAATATGTTGTATAACACAATGTGATTCTCTGTGATAAAATAATTGATATTTATTAATGTGTTGTTTTATTGAATAAGTTCCTTATTTTATTTTGTTGAGAAAAAATAGTTAAACGGATATTATTATACCGACTTGTCCTCTAGAGGAATCGGGAGGGTTAAGGGTTTAAGAGGGCTGATTCAGGACACTAGCGCCGCTATCGAAAAAAAAAGAATGAAAACAGTTGAAGAGTTACTTATTCAAAAAATATTAGAGACCATTTAAGAGGGACAACACGCTTTCAGACAAGGAGTTAAATGTGTAGGAATGTCATTACTAGCCAAATCTCGTAGTTTAAATACATAAATCTCTTTCGCGTTCTGTTAGCTGTGACAGCTGTTAAATGTGGACCCCAATGAGGATCAGTGGCAGGTTTTTGGTTTACTAATTTAGAGTTAAACGAAATATATCATTTTATTGGTGTTAGCACCACTGTTTGGAAACCTAAATTCTGCATTCGTGACTGTAACACCTGTTGAGTTATAAAAAAATGGATATATCTATTTTTGACCTTTTGACCGAACCAACTGGATATACGGTTTTTGATAAAACACTGTAGGGAAAAAATAAGGCTGCCTTACACTAATTTATAATACAATTGTTTATGGTTTTGTAATGAGAAACTCCTAATTAGATATATCGGTTTTTGACAATCAAAAGAGTCAACAATGAAAAATGGTAGGGATTTAATCGGTAACTATCTGTTCCGATCGCCATCGTTGTTTAGTGCGATTAGTGTATTTATTTTTTATTTATTTAGTCACAAGGCAGAATATAAGAATGTAAGCAAGAGAAAGTTATTTTTTACCATTTTTTCACAGAGAAAGCAATACTATACGTAAGAAGAGACGGGACTTCATAGACCAAAAAAATCTACGAAATGTCAAATCAAACATACCTCGACGTAGCCAACATAACGAATGTAAAACAATGTTTTGCCAACCTACAGGAAAGAAATAGGGATGGGCGACCTTATAGTATTAAATTTTTTATCGATATCGATGAATGCACTGAACTGCGCTTTACTTAAATAATTTTAAAATTTCTACTAACATGACACAATACTCTGTTTTTTAACCAGTACTGAGTCAAACAAGTATGTTAGAATTAATTATCAAGCATTTAACCTATGGGCAGTACTTTTAATTAAAAAACAGAGCATGTGTTCAGTTTAATATTAGAAATAATAACTAAAAAATTTAAAAAATATGTATTTCCCAAAAACATCCTCACTGTCGCATTTTCACCGCACATTTCATTAATAATACATACCTACATAATAATACAATATTGCCATTATAATAAAAAAAAAAAATCCTCATCGTCGCATTTTCGCCGATCAATTCATTTGCTCATAGACCATAATAGTGACCTGAAATAAGAGTTACATTAAAATGGATATAAAATTACAATTATAATAAAAAAAAGTATTAATTATTACCAAAAAAAGTCATTGTCGCATTTTTGCTGAACATTTTATAAGCTCTTAGTTTTGACCTGGAATAAGACAGATATAAAATTGCTAATATAATAAAAAAATATTTAAAAGATTTATTCCCAAAAAATTCGCATTTTCGCCAATTAATTCGTTAGCTCATAGTAGTTGCCTGTAGTAAGAGTTAAATGAAAACAGATATAAAATTGCAATTATAATAATATATTCAACTAGTTTATAATATTCAGAATTGGGCCAAGCCCATTTCTTACACCTAAAATTAAAAGCATCGATATTTATATATCATGTAGCACCACTCTATTTTCCTGCAGATTATTTTTCTGACTAAAATTTTATTATTTCATTCAAATACCTACCAAAAATTGTAAACAAATGTTATATTGGTTAATGTATTACTCACCAAAGCTCATCTGAAGGAAATTTGGCCATAAAAAACCGTTTTGTATCGTCTTTTCACGCCGATTTGAAACCACAAATTTCACATTTTACAATTTACATGCTTCATTGTGATTTACATGTACTGCACCTTAACTTGACTATTAACAAATTAAAACATTAAAACAAACTTTTAAATATCACAAAACTATTATAAAACAAACTTTTAACTACCTACACCATTGATATATCAAAACAAAGTTTAGATGCGTTATGCGCCAACATCATGCAATTTAAAACAGCGACAGGTACTGCAGATACACACATTGACATATTACATCAATAGTGGGACAAAAATGAACGCCACCATACGGAATCCCTGTCGTTAGAAAGAGATAAACAGACATCATAAGTTTCGTCTGATACGCTGCATGCTCATTGGCGCGTCTCGCTCTTTGTAAAAAAATGGCCGATTAGAGTAATACAAAATACGAAAATACATTTTACGGTTAAATACAGTACTTACGTGTGAAATAAAACATTTTTCCGATCTCTGACTGTTGCTGTATAATTTGCACATCGTTTATAGACGCAGGAAGGCATTTTTGATCAGAATGTCACGGTTTTTTAGTGTCTGTCTGACGAGAGTGATGTGTGTTTACGTGTCACGAGCCTGTGCCTGACTAATTGAAAGTCGGGCAATTACCTTACTTTCGACTTGCCATTGTGGAGTGCGGGTAACGCATCTAAACTTTGTTTTGATATATCAATGACCTACACAAATAAATTTTATTTGTTAAATACTTTAAATGTTGCCGCCATGTTTCTCTGACAGATGACCTATCATCAAAGAACGAGAAAGAATGAGGAAGAGTGAGACAAATATAGTCGCCATCAAAATTCGTGTCCGTTTCATAGAATCTTTTTTTGTATGGAAGTTGCGACCACAGAGGAAATAATCACGTTTTAGTTGCGACAGACTCATAGATATAGTATATTAAACGACAGACTGCATTTTTTGAAAATTATTCGTTGAAAGTGAAAGTTTGACGTTTAAAAGAAGGGATTGCGAGAGGGGCGCACGACGTCCACAGATCATTGAATGGAGTGAAATTGACAGCTCAGCAGACTCATCGCTTGACCATCGCGTCGCGGCGTAGACAACTTACAATACAACGTGTTACAAAATAACCCCTAATCCCGAATATGGTAGATAGCGGACCATCAAACTGAACAACTTTTACTACCTATGGGACCAACTCTGAAATCGCGAAAAAAAACCAGCTGTTTCATACTTGATATTTTAATTACTTACCTACCTATTATTTTTTGTATTGAAAGCAGATTTTTTCACGATTTCGGAGTTGGTTCCATTAGTAAAAGTTGTTCAGTTTGATGATCCTTATCTACCATATTCGGCATTAGGGCACAGAATAACTAAAAGGACAAGTATTATGTGATATCAACACCATCTAGTGAGGCAAATAGTTTCATTTTTTTTTTAATGTCACTTTGAAAAGCCCTCATTCACATTGTGACGATGCTTGGCGAATGGGGGTCCCTTAAATTGCATTACATTAAGGCTGAGTTGCACCATCTTAACATAACCTTAACTTTAACAGATACAAACTTATCAGTAGGTACCCTTAGCACGAACAGCTATCGAGAAAAAAAACGCACGTAAAATTACTCGATAGACAATAATTCTCTATTGAAAATTTCATTTCGCTTATCGGCGATAGATGGCGTTGTACAAATTTCCAATACAAAATTTATCTGTCGAATGATTTTACGCGAGTTATTTTTTTCGATAGCTGTTCGTGCTAAGGGTACTGAGCCAGTGGTCAAAAGTGGAACCAAGGTGTTATTACATATTGTTACCTAGGTTACGCCATAGACGACAGCGACGCTGTCATCGAGTCAGATAAGTTTGTATCTGTTAAAAGTTATGGTTAAGAGCGTTTATGCGCTATAGTAGCGCCGCCAATCGATAAAAAATCATAGTCCTTGAATAAAGATGAAATTGTAAAATGTGTTCTTCTAGTGTAGTGGTACTCCGAATAAGCTTTGTGGTACTTTTTATCGCTTAAACAATCTTTTATAACCTGTCGTTTAGTTTATTGCCAAAAGTGGACACTTTTAGCAATAAAACTTCATTAGACTAAACGACAGACTAGAAAAAATTGTTTAAGCGATAAAGAGTACCACAAAGCTTCTTCGGGGTACACTAGAAGAACACAATTTACAATTTCATCTTTATTTAAGGACTATGATTTTTTTTCGATTGGCGGCGCTAGTAGGTACCTATAGCGCGTAAACGCTCTTAAGTCAAGATGGTGCAACTCAGCCTAATAATCCTATCTTGAAAATCCATAACAGGCTTGCCATAACCTTAATTCGCATAACATTAAGAATGTATAATTTTAAAATATATACGATTATTTAGCATAATGATTAAAATCCATAATTAAAAACTATAACTTTGAAATTCATAACATGAAAAGACATAATTATTAAAATCCATCATTTTAAAATACATAGCGGTAAAAGATTTTAGTTTAATAATATGAACCAATCTGAAATGATGGTAAATTGCAAAATTGAGTGCGCAGACACTAAAGCAGGGGGATGGAGGGGAGGGGGGGCGTTTTCCATGAAAAAAGTCTATTCAGCCGCGTGCTTTCGCATTCCCGCTATCTTTCGCGCTCTAGCAAATAGCGGTTCTAAACAACAGAAAAGGATAGGGCGACGGATAAAGGCTATACCGTGCTGACAGATGAGGTCCAATCCTTAAAAAGTTCATTAGGAAAGGTTAGGTTAGAACTGCGGCCAAAATATGTACGAGCCGAGCGAGTGGAGCGAGCGTGCCGTGCGGCAGAGCGGCGGCTGGCGGGGGGGGGGCATGCAGCATGCAAGCAGGCATGCAGCATGTAAGCAGGCAAGCAGCACAAGCGTGCGTGCAGCATGCAAGCAAGCATGCAGCATACAAGCAAGCATGCAACATGCATGCAAGCATTGTGAAGCTCCGCTGCGAATGGTCAAAACACTTACCTAACCTACCTTGTGCGTTAAAAGTTTTTCTTTATAGCGGGAGGCTTTAGGCCCCCCGACACCCCCGAGCAGGGGTGCCAGCCCCCCTGGACCCTCCCGCAATCATTTTGTAAGCAAGCACCCAACATGCAAGCATGCATAAAAGCAGGCAAGTAGCATGCAAGTAGGCAAGCAGCATGCAAGCAGGCATGCAGCAGGCAAGCATCATGCAAGCAGGCATGCAGCATGCAAGCAGGCGTGCAGCTTGCATGGTTTCTGTCTCGGCTTCGGCGCTGAGGGGCTTAAAGTACACTCTAGTGTAGGGCAAGGTCGGGCCACGTGGAGTCGGGCTGTGCTAGTTCGAATCTGGGTGATAAATAGAGATAATTCGATTTAATCAATAAAATTTAGGACTAAATAATTTATGCCATACAAAATTAGTGATTTCATTATGAAACGTCAAAAACTTTGAGACTACCTAAAATATGACAAATAAAATTAGGTTTTTCTATAGTTATAACAAATAAAATTATGCTAAGGGATTTTAGGACTGCCTAATATTGTGCCAAATGAAATTAGGGATTTAATTTGACTTTAGACAAGCGATGGAAAAATTTTGCGACATTATATGCTATTTGATGATTATTCCAATTGATGTATGACAAACGACTTTAGGATAATCGACATTATGCGAAAAGTTCCGCCCCCATATTGACATTATCCATAATAAAGATACTATTATGCTTTTTAAATATAATTATGGATTTTAATGATTATGTGTTTTAATGTGTAGGCGTTTTCATTATAGGCATTTTCAACGATGGATTCTAATATAGACCCGGCGAATATGTAGTGCCGAACTGCCGACATTATGCACTTGTACTATTATGTATTCTGTGATTATGCGGCCACCCAAAATCAAAACAAGTCAAGCTCCCGCGCCGAGACCGAGACACAGAATATATAATAGTACTAACGACCGAGACTCGACTCGACACGGACCGGACGGACCGACCGGACGACCGAAAAACCGAGCAGCTGTTCATAGCGGCGTTCGCCGCCATTGTTTTTTCTCTCTCGCTCTACTACCGCGTCCATTCGTCCCTCCCTCCTGCCCGCACCGCACCTTCGCCTTCTTCCCTTCCCCTCGTCTCGACCCCTCCCTCCCTCCTTCCTTCCAGTTTCGCTCGATTTTCGTGGTGGACGGACGGCTGCGTCTAGCGCCGTTAAAATTCACGGCTGGACTTAATTATTCTTTGTCCAGGAACAAACAACAGAATAAACAGTTTGGTTTATATAATTTAACGTAAAAAACAAAACTAACGTGAAATAACTGGTGGAATTGACAAGTGTATTCCGTGTGGTGTGCGTTCGTTCAGTGATTCCCGCATAGTCGATCGAGCATGAATAATAAAGAAGTAACCGGTGATATTGTCGTGTGCTCACTGAAAGGCGAAGGCTGGTGATAGGGCATTGTGGCTCGGTGTAGGCCGGGTCTGGCGTGTGATGGTGGTGAGGCTGCGGTGACAGCTAGCCGCTGAGCGGTTGGATGGCGGCTGTAAGCGGCCCCGCGCGGCACTCTCGCGTCTCCATGAGTGTGTCTATGTCGCTGATGCAGGGCGGTGCGCAGAGCGCGCCGCAGGGCGCCATCCTGGCGGCGGCGGCGCCCTACTACCAGACGCCGGCCATCCCCACGGATGTCCAACCTGACCGCCCCATAGGATACGGTGCCTTCGGTGTCGTATGGTAAGTATTCAAAACCTTTTGACTAATATCTATTAAACTAGTCCACACAAACCAAGCATTTAAAACTACAATAAGTAGGAATAGGAACAGGGTAATACACGTTTAAAATACTTGGAAGGTAGGTATACTAAGAACGCCACCTACCACACATTATTGACTCTAAAGAGAAATAAAACATAGAACCCGTAATCAAAATCTTAAATTTTGTGTATTGTACTATGAGTCTTTTGTCTGAAATAAGTCTGTTCAATCAAATTCAAAACACCAATGGGGATGAGAAGTATAAAACGAATAAAACCAACTTGATACTGAATACATTAAAGGCATGTACTTCTTCCTACCCTAACATTATGCGATCAGCACAGAGAAATCTTTCATTTTGTGCCAAAGTAAGCGAAGCTTGTATACAACGTAAACAAGGCTTGTACAGTACAATGTGATTAAATTGACAATACTGTGATCTGCTGCAACTTCTCAAGAATGTATGAAAAAGAGAGAAAGAGAGAGAGAGTTGTTTTGTACCTACTGCAAGCACTCTGAACTTACTGCAGATCACTGTCTTGTCAATTTAATCGCATTGTATGACTAATGAAGGAAAAGAAATAAATAAGAATATAAACATCCATGTTTATCACACAAACAGAATGACTAATAATATCCATTCAAATATTTAAACCACCCACCTTTGACTCAATAGACAGGATTAGTTAGTTATATTAAATAAATAATAATAAATAAAAATTGTTTTTATTGCACAAAAATAATAAGAACAAAATACAATGAATTATCATTACAAGGTTTTGTGCATTGCAAGAATACAATATGAAGACATATGCAGAGGTTCCCAAACTAGGCTGAGCCTGTATCTTGGTGAACCAAATGAGAGCTATTAAAATTTTCTTAATTATTCTTGCAGAGTCCAATTAAACATAATAAAAGTGAGAGACTAAAGAAAACAAAAAAATAATAATATTAAATAACTACTACTATGTTTGTGCTACCCTCAAAAACATAGACACAAGAGATCTTCCGTAGACTCATAATCTAGAGTTAGTAACCAGTTTACCAAAACCATCTTACCATTTGGCATAAGCGTTTGATTCTATCAATATCACACCAGACAGTTTAGTTTATTAAAAGCTGTCTCAGAGGAAATAATTGATCAAATCTAATGGATGATCCAAACAATTTCCATATGATATTTTCTTTTTGCCTTTAGATTCAGACCTTCTCGAACTAAAGTGATTAAGGTAGCTCTATAATAGCTCAGTCAGGGTTACGTAATCTTTTTGCAGTCACAGATATTTTCAGAATTTAAAAAAAATCCACAGACCCCTGTCAAAGAATATTTTGGGAAAAAGAAACAAGTCTTAAGGTCTCTGCCCACTACACCGTGTACCATACCTAGGCCGTATTAAGAATGTGTCAGGTAAAAAAAAAATCCTTCCATTAAAAAGTATGACACATGCATGGCTGGTGACAGAATGGTCTAGTGGGAATAGTGTCATACTTTTCAATACAAAGTTTTTTTTTGCCTGATACATTCCTAGCACGGTCATGGTATGGTGTAGTGGGTAGAGAGAGAGACCTTTATACAAAAAAACACTTATATTGGTACTTACTTACCTAGTTTCATTACAAGAAAAGGGTTAAGGCGAGGCCAGTTCACGAAATTTACTCTTTCACTATGTCTTTAGAATAAGGTTGAATATTGCATAGCTTCAATTGACGCTTCGCCAGAAATTAGACGAATTTTAGTACATTTTTATTGATTTCTGAAATACTGGATCATTTATTAAAAATGTACTCGGTTATTGTGTTAGATCGATAAAAAAAGCTATCCTTTTTGCATAAAAAATCATATCACTGTCGTTGAAAATTACGAAATCTGACGATTTGAATTTTATTTTTATAAGTTTTTATGGTGTTATTCAGGATTTTTTTACAAAGTTACCATGCTATTTTTCAATATTCTGTTCGGTTACTTTGCTTCTTTGTTTCTTTTTAAGTCTACAATAATTTTTGTGAAGTAAAATTTTACATCAGTTCTTCACATTGGAAGTTCAAAAATCAGACTTTTCATCAAATCGTGAACTGGCCTCGCCTTAAGTGGAGAACTATGATACACATGCTACGGACCCCTGGACCACACTGAGAAACCCTGTAGTGTTACAAAGCTGCCATGGCATGTCCATCAGTCATTTTTTATGTCCCCACTGCTGGGGCACAGGCCCTCCTTATGGGTGGTAAGGAGGATGGGCCATAACCCACCACGCGGGCCCAATGCGGATTGGTGGGTGTGCCATGGAATACTTTGTGACAAATATTATTTTTGTATTATTTATGGTATTTCTATGTTATTTTATTTTTTAAAGAATCTTTTTGTTACATTATACTCTTCAGCTAAGTAGGTTGGTTTAACCTTAGTGCTACTACAAGCACTAGCTAAGCTATCTATGCGAGAAGTGTAGGAATATCATATTACCTACTTCTGGGAAAGATAAAATCCTCCTTTTTTAACCAACTCATAAAAAAGGAGGATGTTACCATTACGTTGCGTATAATAAGTATATTATTTGTGGTATGCATATCATAAGTGCACATTGTGTTTGTTTGGATGATTGTTCAATCATGTAACAACGGCTATAAGATTTTATTCAGTATAAGATTCTTGAATTTAGCATAAAATTACAGGTCTCCTTTTGCCTTTGAGTTAAAGATGTGGCTTTTGTAACATTTCTTTTGGTATGATCCAAGTCTGCTTGTGTCATATTGTACCTACAAATCGTATATTTGCTTTATATTTGTAATAATCCTAGTAGGTATGATTGTAAAGGACCGAATAATTAGAATCGGACAGATTTTTGCAATCGTCAAGGTTTAGGATTATTACAAAAATCCAGCATTGTCTTAGATAAGTAAATCGCGAATGACCATCACTTTGTGCGCGCTGGCTAATGTCAACGTTATGGCAATGAATGAATTGACGGATGCTACGGCTACATTTCTGGGTCTGGGTCCTTTGTTGTTGTTTTATTTTGTATTTTGACCTGAGTGTCGCAAAAGGGGTGCACCAAAAGTTGGGTTTTGGGACAAAAGCGCGTGTCGAGCGAGCGAAGCGCCAAAACTTTTGGCGCTTCGCTCGCTCGACCCAAACTTTATTTTGGTTACAGTTCTAACCTAACCCTACCGATTATAACCGTTTTAGAGTCTTCTTTCTATGAATCATATTTTTATCATCTTCAATGCTATTAATCGATTCTTAGATTCAATCAGCATTCAAGTTTCCAATTGTCCGAAACATACTGGGATGTTTACAATCGTCAACAAAAAATTGCTCAGACGATTGCGAAAATCTATCTTAGATGCTATAGAATCATCCGGTCCTTCACAACACAATCGATCGACCCAGGATTTTTGCAAGGTCCGGTTTATTCAGTTATCTTACGACACATGCACTGAAAAAAAATCATAAATTCGACGTTTGCTATCTTCGTCTAAATTGAAACCATTAGATTCGTAATCCTACACGGAGAAACTTTGATATCAAAAAGTTTGTAACATGTGGGAACTAGGCAGTCCGTACGTTTAATCTGCGCCAGTTGGCCTATGTAAACACGTGCTGTTTCCAACGATCGCTGGGTATTCGATTCAGCGCGTACGACATAAAAGTGGTTTTCAATATTCATGCTTCCTACAATTCAATGCACATTGCGTTCGCCGATCCTTTCACAAGTCACACAATTGTGTACTTTATGTGTTCTGTATTTAGTTTGTTTTTGGACTGTTATATCTGTACTTCACCACCCAAACTTGTAAAAGTGTGACTTATGTGACGGCGTTAAAAGTGATGTTGCGATAAAAGAATTCTGAAGTAATGCAGCGAGGGTAGAGGCAGTTAGATATGGGTGGAAGCTTTGTGTGGACTCGTCTCGTCGACCGCTGTGCGTAGGTAGGGCTCCGATGGCGCTCTCCGCCGATTGTGTGTGAACGACCGCGGCGAGGGGAGGCGCGCTTGATTATTCCGAGCCCGCGTCGATCGACGACGGTCGAGGGCCCTAAACCCGGTCCGTAGCGCCGCGCTCTCGCTCCCTGATCCTTGTGTACCTATTTAGAACGAACACTGAATGCAAATAATCCTTCCCACAAGGATTTCTTTAATGGTAATCCTCCATCTTACACGTTGAGCAACTTTTATAAAGTCTGTGCCATTTATAACTTCGTTGAAAAACAAATGGCAATGACAGTCTCTCACAACGAAACTTCACCTAACTAGACACTCATCGGCTCATTACGTAAGACAGAACGTCGGTTAATTATGTTTTCACCTGGCATATTGAATGACAGTCGGCAGTTGGCCATGAGTAAGTCCTAACATTTCATGATTTCACATAAATCAATATAATTTCTCCTCCCGACTCAAACGTACATCACACTTAGATTATTCGCTCAAATCTAGTAACCTATTTATTTACATTAGATAACACGTTCTTTGCCAAAGATTTTATGTGAAGAGGGTGTCCAAATAACCTTTCCGGGTTATTGATGAATGATGCGTTATGCTTCAGCGATCCAGGATAATCGATTACGGCGGTGTGCGTGCAGAGCGATGTTGGTGCGAGCTCCTTTTGTAATTCCAGGTTGTTCCAATAGTAAATTAATTACCGCAGAACGTGGCTGATTGATCGGACCGATCCCGGCTCCTCCCCACTGGCCGCATCTAATTGCTCCAGTCCCAGCCTTGTTGAAAAACTCGATCCGCCCGTCTTTGTGCTTGTCCAGCTCTGAGAGGAGATCCGAGCGCTTTTTATGAAACTGTTCTTTAGAAAGTTTAACACGAATTTCACTTGGGTGCCTTAAAATTCGCTTCAGCTGACTCCTGCCTCGTAAAACGTTATTCATTCAAAACCATCTTTTGGCCGACCTTAACTGTATATTTAAATATTTGATAATATAACTTCATTGCACTCAAGTTGCAGTAAATTATTCATTCTCCATCTACTCTACAGATCTACAAACACTTAAATCTTCATAAAGTTTAACCCATCGATACAACTTGGAGGTTAACTCATAGAAGCAGCTTCAGAAATGCTTACCTTAAACTTGATCACACAAACCATGTTCTTTTGTGATTTCTATGCGACTATCGTGTTACAAATTTACCTGTGCCCATTGCAATAAAGAACACTTTGAAAGAGCTCTATCTTTAAATGAAAATGATGTTATTAGGATTGTAGCCGAATTGGAACGTGTTTTATCAGCACACTTCACACGTTCAGTTTCATTGTTAGGTGCACCTTATTGATATCTTTGGTTAGGCTACAGTCACAGATAGACTATGTTTCGCTGAATCGTCTCTACTTATGTAGTTGCACAGCAGTCTCAGTATTTGTAAGTGTTGACTTAATGGTTAAAAGGAATTGTTTGATATTGGTTGCCATCAGTGGTCCGCCAGATAACGGCCGGCGCCGCCACAGTACTTCTCACCGGCCCGGTTACAAACCAGGTCAGCGAAGCTATGCGTTATGAATGTGACATCATTAATTTGACAGTTAGATAATAGTAATAAAACTTGTTGCTCTTTATCTAAATAATATCCAGTAGAACGCTCGTTCGTTGTGAAATTGTAAAAGCATTGTTGATTTTGCAAACTGAAGTTGTTCACTGAAATAAACACAATGACAGATATGGAATGATTGAAGAGATATATTAGGATTATCACGTAGGTATAAAGAACACGTGCTTCCACTTCCAATCTATATTTATTTACGCCAATCTGGAGAACTGTAAGCCTTTATAATAAATTAAGTAAAAGGTGCCAAGAATTTGACATTATAGTAAATGACTGGTTTCAATATTTTTTTCTGCCCCAAAATAGGAGTAGCTTTCATGGGTTTTCGCTTGTTTGATGCAAACACACAAACTTATTGATTGAAAACGGACACTTAAGTAAGCTAATAGGTTATATTATATGGTGTGCTAATAGTCTCATTAAATATCTCATCCATTTGAGCCTACCTAACGCAACGCATGCCAGCCGGGTTCCGATTTTGCGGCGTCATCGCCACCGAACGATAATTCGTGTCGTGAGAAAGTCTGTGATTGACTGGTATCGGATGATAAATTTAAGACCGCTGCCTCGTGTGTTTTTTATTATTAGTTTTAGGTCATCATTCCCGTTTATAATTTTAGGGATACGCGTTAAAGAAGGTAGTTTATTGACCGTGCTTATTTTCCATGTTGTGTTCTATTTTCCATGAGTTTGATGCTCTATTAGTAGCTTCAGGTATGCCGTATGTCTAATCTAAAGCACAAGGTTATTGTTTAGTCTGTCAAGAAACTATTTTCTAAAAGGTTTTGGGTCTTAACCACAAACTATCATAACTTTACCGCAAATAAATTTCACGACAAATTAACTTCAATCTGAACAATCATCGCTGTCACCTTTTATTAATACTAGATACATTTTTAACCACTCTGCATTCGCTTGATTTCGAACATCAGTAAATAGTTAACAAATCGAGTTTGTGTACACAATTGAGTTATCGGCTGGTCGCAACGCAACAACTCTGCAAGGTAGCGTCGGTCGCTCACCGACTGCGATAACAATTTTGCTTTTCAAATGAGTAACCACACCAGCACTTTATGAAACTTGCGTAATTGGGTTAATCGTAGAATTGCTCTCTTGGTGACGAGTAACTGCGAAATTATAAACTCCGCTAAGCAGATTTTCATAAAATGTTCAAATCAATTTGTAAAACAGAACACATAAATTATAAAATTAAAAGAACAAGAATGCATTCGAAAGCTAGGAAATTTTTATCAAATAAACTATGTGAATGAATTCGTATAAATAGCAATGTATTTGTCGAATGAGAGCTTGTGTAGTTTTATTGCCTTAATACTTAAGGCCAGTATATTCCAAAAACTCTGTCTCTGTCTTTTTATTTACGTGTGAAGCGTAATGAAAATAACCTCACTTATTCATTTTTTCAATGTTTTTGTTGTTATTTTGAGCATAAAGTCACTTTTTGAAAAAGTAACCGTTGAATATTCTTCTATTTGTCATTACCTATTTTTCTATATATTATTCGTAAATAAGGAATAAATAAGCTTTGAGTATTATCCAAAAAATATAAAATTCATAAAAAAAAATCTTTATCTTTGCATATTTTTATCGTCGAGTGAAGATACGAAAATCGTATTTTTAACCGTAAAATAATCAAGATCATTTATGAAACTTCAACATAATATTTTTATCTGCTCAAAATAAAGAATATTTGATTGTTTATCGTTGAATCAAAAATAGGCCAATTTCGATGATTTCGAATATATCTAACAATTGGTCTGATGACCATTCGCTTGCCTTGGAGAACCGCAGCCGCTTTCGACATCGGTTTAGCAAAAGTCACGTTTTGCATTTTGTGCACGTTGTTATCGCCCTCCAAAGCCGACCTTCTCTCCGTGTTTGTTGATACGGAACCCCTAACGACGCCTCTCGATTAGTGACCGATCTCGAACAAACTAAAATTTATCGCTGATATTTTGTTTTGTATTTCTTGTTCATAAAAAAAGGAAATTGGTAATGGTCTATCCTTTTTTCCTAACATTTGTAATAAAGCATATTCTTTAGTCCATTAATCTCATTGAAATCGTATTGACAGTTAAATTATGGTTGTATTAATAAGTACTAGCGTAATATTACTTGTATCAAGACATTAGACAACCATCATGTTGGTCCATCTACGTATAAATTTTAACGGCCTTACCACAAAATATTTTAAAACACTGTTTAGTAAAAACACTGTTTAAATGTGATGCCGTCTCTTTCAAACAATATTGTCAAAAAAGTGACAGCATCACATTTAAACAGTGTTTTAGTAAAACACTTGTTAAACAGTGTTTTGTGGTAAGGCCGTATAAATCTAAAGTGAGGTTTTGAGGACTCAAAAAAGAAACCATCATAAAATATTATAAGTTGTCAGATTTGACAGAAACTCTATAAAGCTGACGAGACCTTAAGGCGAGGCAGTTCCCGAAATTTACTCTTTCACTATGTCTTTAGAATAAGGTTGAATATTGCATTGCTTTAATTGTCGCTTCGCTAGAAATTTTACGAAATTTAGTTCATTTTTATTGATTTCTGAAATACTGGATCATTTATTAAAAATGTACTCGGTTATTGTGTTAGATCAATAAAAAAGCTATCCTTTTTGCATAAAAAATCATGTCACTGTCGTTGAAAATAACGAAATCTGACGATTTTAAGTTTATTTTTATGGTGTTATTCAGGATTTATTTACAGAGTAACCAAGCCATTTTTCAATATTCTGTTCGGTTATTGTGTTTCTTTGTTTCTTTATCAGTCTACAGTAATTTTTGTGAAGTAGAATTCTACATCAGTTCTTCACATTGGAAGTTCAAAAATCAATCTTTTCATCAAATCGTGAACTGGCCTCGCCTTAACTTAAGATTTTAACTAAGGTGCCTTTGAGTATTCGGCCATTATTATTAGTAGGTATTACCTAGGTACTTACTATTGATGCAGCAATATTCCCAATAGATGTGTATGAATGAAGTCGGATGTAGTTATTGGCACGGTTTCTCGGAATCGGCGGCGTCCCGCACGCACCGGGTTCAATCAACCTCGCATTTTGTTTATCGTTTAGTTAGTGTATTTAATTTAGCCTTGCCAATCGCAGTTTACGTGCCATTGACATTAGGCCGCCGCGGTGTGGTATATAACGTTATAGAAATACACCCGGTAGCACCTTTTGATTTTTGTCATTGGCATTTGTTTTTTTCTCTAAATAGCTTGCTTGTTTTTTTTGCTTGTACAAGCAATTCATAATAATGTCAATAAAAGATAAAAAGACATTATCCATGTTTCATACATGTTTGGTCCAAATATTAAAGTGCCGGCCAAAAGATAAAAGTACTTTATTCTGATAGATTTTGTCCATTTTAGCATTTTTTATTACGGCACCGAAGCTGTAGCACCACTTCACATTTGTGTCAAAATGTATGAAAATACACGACTTTTTGAACTCAATTAAAATAAATTACAGCGGTGCTACAGCTTCGGTGTCGTAATAAGAAATGCTGAGGCGGACAAAATCTATCAGAATTTTCATTTTAGCCGACTTTTTTACATAAATTTATCATATGCCAAAATGTATGAAAAGACAGACTTTTTGAACTTATTTAAAATCAAGTGTAGCGGTGCTACAGCTTCGGCGCCATAATAAGAAATGCTTAGGCGGACAAAATCTGTCACAATAAAGCACTTTGCTTTTTGGCCGGCACTTTCACATTTGGACCAAAATGGATGATGTCCTTTGATGCTCAGCCTGTATGTGTGACGTCACCCGGCGCGCATCCGCGGTTTGTAAATAGGGATGTTGACTAATGAATAAAATAACGAAATACTAATAAAAATCGTAAACATATTAAACTTTTAGAGTAGCTTGTATACCTCTTGGTTTTATATATTGCATATTATTTGTTTTATGACCCTTCAAAGTTGGGTGGACAAGTCCATTTAAAAAGTATAAAATTTATTAAAATAAATGATACCTTTAATTAGTCCGTAAAATGTATAGCAAATTTGTCTAAGAAACCATTTTGATAAACACAATATTTAATATAGCTGCTGAACAAATTTCCTATGCGTTGCATACAAACTTGCAAGGCGTGACGTCATAACGTGCACGCCATTAGTATGGAGCGTTTTTGATCGAGTCCATTTGTGTGCATTTCACACTGTGATATCTCGGGCAGTTTTCATGCTAGCGAATTAATTCTTTTACCAATGTTTCTTTTTTTGAGAGGTAATTTATGTAACATAAAATAAAAAAAATAGTCAACATCCCTATTGTAACCGTATATTTTGATTGACGTGAAGAGCGCGACTGTACTGCACCGCTGTGCACCGTGGGACCCTCTACCCGGCCAATGTTACATTATTTTACCAAATTGCACAAAGGCATTTTTTTTTCTTTACAGATAACATTAACATTGCTTGTGTTTTGGTAGTTATGAATTCTTGGTATTTGATGTTAGCTGCATGCATAAGCATTGGCACAATACGGCGTGTTATACCATGCCCACGCTGCGGAAACTCAATGAAGCCCTAGTTGTTGTGTTATTTTTGCTTTTAAATGTTTTTATTCAATTACTTTAAAGGCCTGTTGTAAAGTTCAAATTGTAAGTTCCGAGTAGCTTACTTGACAGATGATTTGACAGGTTGTGATATAAAAATATCTGTCAATTCACGCAGGATATAAAAAAATAAATTATGTAAATGTGTATTGTTTTGCAAGCTGTCATATTAAAATACTAGCGACACGTTACACCTTCATCTTGAATCACTCTTATCTATTAAAAAAACTGCATCAAACAAAATCCGTTGCGTAGTTTTAAAGATCCAAGCATACATATGGGACAAACAGCGGGAAGCGACTTTGTTTTATACTATGTAGTGACAGTGCGTGACGATCTGAACGAATACAAATAGGTAGGTAAGTACTTTTTTTTTCTAATTAATCTTTCTTCACATTTCTACTGTAAACGTGCTATCATCCGATATCCGCTTTAATTCCCCACTTTAATGAAACGCAATTAAAGAGATGTGTCGTTTTTCCGTGCCGTATCGACCGCGCCCCGGCGCCCGGCCCTTTGTGCGTGCCGAGGGCCCGGGGCCCGCGCCCCGCGCCCCACCCGTGCCGTGCCGGCGACGTCATCAATCACCTCCTAATCGAATTTATTAAGCCATCTTGCTCGATGCTCTGCCTAGATTTTAGCACCTAACATCTGAATCTTCTATGGGAAATAATACTTTTTAAAGGTAATGTAGGTTCCACGAAATGTTCTACTTAGAATCGGCTCGGACATCTTTTGGTCATAAAAAAGGCTAACTTTACACCGATAAAAATAAAATTAGATTATTCTTCCTTGAATTAGGAGGCCTGCAAATGTCAACTATCTATAGTATATTAAACGTAATACCAAAATGATTAGCAATTTGAACATAGTTAACTCTTCTTGTGATGTTATTCGGATTAAGACAGCCATTTTATTACAAAAGATTTTTAAAAACCTCTTATAAAGTTAGACACTGTTTAAATGTGATACTGTCTCTTTCAAACAATATTTTCAAAAAATGTGACAGCATCACATTTAAACTGTGTCACTGTGTCTAAGTTAAACAGGCGTTTAAAAATCTTTTGTAATAACAGCGTATTTGTCTTTAATAAAAAATCCAAAATAGTAAACTAACCCAATTCGAAATAAATGCCAAATATTTTTTTTCATACGAAACTGTAAATCGCATAAATTTTTGTCTGGTATGAATGGTAAGTATTTTGGATCTTTTATTTAATAGTAGAACCCTCTAGTTTAGAAAAATACTGTCTTTATCCGAATAACATCACAAGAAGAGTTAATTATGCTCAAATTACAAATCGTATAGTAAAGGAAGTTCACAGGTCGCCGGCCTCTTAATTACCACCAGGGGTCCTATTTTTGAATCCTTCGACTGGCGTCGAGCGCTTCATTTCTACTGATTTTCGTTCGACATTTGTGTTTCCATATTTTTGAATCGCTTGACCGCAACGAGTGCCCTCACCCACTCGTTTGCAGTCGAGCGATACGGTACGGCGAGCGATATTCTTTTCTACTAAAAAGCAAAGATTTTTTGTAACAGCCAATAGCAACATGGATATAATAAATAAATAAATAAAAAATAAATAAAAATGTTTATTTCCAAAAAGTTTACAAATCTTACATAACTTAATATCTTACATAACTTATATTACGTTCCGTTTTCGCTGCGGTAGTTACCTGTGACCCTACCATGAGTTGATGCAAACTGTTTACGTTACCGTAAACTATCGTTTTGTCTCTTTCACTCGCACTGACTATGAGCAGTATATCCGATAGTTTACGGTTACGTAAACAGTTTGCATCAACTCATGGTAGGGCCACTGTTTTCTCTAAATTCTGCGTGGACGGATAAAATCCAACATTTCGTTTATGTTGGCAGCACCGGAAACGAACGATTCAAACATACGGAAAATCGGAGTCATGCGACTTGGAAGACGAGTGTGACTTAAGTCGCATGCGACAAAACTATGTCATACGAGTGATTAAAAAATAGAGCCCCAGTTCTCGAAACGTGCTTTTCGCGGTACAAAAAAAACAACCTGACGCTACTTTGACAAGTAACGAGAAAAGCGATGAGCAAAAATGTTTAGCACAATAAACCGAAAAACACAATTTCCACAATCACAATGCCTTTAGTATGAAAAGAGTGACGGTCGCTTAAGTCGCTTTACTCGGACCACAAAAGAGCTCCGACTTATAATATCCGTGAAAGTTAACTCAGAATCGTTAAATTCAAGAGTTACGCCAAAACCCTGCGCGGTTACACGCAACTTTGAGTTGCACATTGTTGACAAAATATCGTTGACAAGTTAAATTAAACTCTTATTTGACCGACTCTAGAGATTACGAAAACTTGAAAAAACAACGCATTTTTTAAGGCTTTTATTTTAGCTCAGTTGCTGTACCTACTATAGGAAATCTATAAAAATATTGCTCAAGAAATTTTATGTTTTCCTAGCGTCTTGCTTAATATTTCAGGTTTAAAATCAAAAGTAATCGAATAGAAACGTGTTTTATATTCGTGCACTGGATTTGTTAATCAGGGTATCTACTGATATACCTACTGAGTATCAACTGACTGAAAGAAATTGATCCAAATCAAATTCCGTACATAAATATTTAATAAAGTTATGCTTGTAACTTAAAACAAAAAGATAGTGCGTAAAGTGGAAATTATTCGTCTAACGGCCATACTCAGAGACAACAATTAAGTTTAATGTTTCATTAATATTGTCGTTATCTCTTTGAAAGTGAAAGTGAAAGTGAAATAAGCTTTATTCAAATAAACTTAATTATTAAGTACTTTTGAATCGTCTATATTTTCCTACCACCCGTTCCAGACTTTTTTAGCTGACAAGAAGAACTGTCTTTTACATAGTGATAGTATAAGACGACACGATACTTAATGAAGCATTAAACTTAATTGACGTCTCTGAGTACGGCAGTTAAAGACTTTCCGAACCATCATCACACTGAAATATTAATTATACTAATGTAATTAATGTTTTCCCACTTATATAATTAGTGAAATCTTACTATTTAACACCTGTCCAATTAATTAGTTACGTACGGCCGACATGTTCATAATATTCCACTTGTTTTGTTATTATTATTAACATCAGCGATACGTAGGTAGATGGTATCTCTTTATAGAAAGTGAGATATGTTGCCAGGAAATGGTGGTGTGATGGCACTGGCTGCCCAATTTGTGTGCAGTCAATGTAACTGCTACTCATAATAATATGCAGTCAGTGGGTAAGAAAATACCATAATTTGAATCAGAAGCAATCTCTGTTGTTGTTATAACTTTTCAATCGCACATGACACGAGGGTATTATAATTAACTTTAATCCCATAAAAGTAATTAAATAAATTATAGATGAAGTATAGCTCGCGCAAAATGACTTGACCCAAGTTTTAGTACCACGTGATTTGCTCAGTAGCATTTTTAGGTACAAAAATGTTTAGTGCGCAACCCTCAATGCCTATTGCGCGAGCTGTACCTAGTTCAGCTGCTGTGAAATAAACCTGGGGGTCAAGTCGTCAAAATCGTGTTTAAATGGTGTTTGAAAAAACCGCAGGGCATGTATGAAAAGATTGATGGATGTGAAAGAAGCGAAAGAAGTGTGTAAGGATCGTAGCAGGTGGCGATCCATAGTCTCTGCCTACCCCCATGGGAAACAGGCGTGAGTGTATGTATGTATCTAAGGCCCGTATTTATAAACCGCTCTCAACATTGAGAGCTATCTTGAGATCATACCTCAGATGCTGTTCCTATAAGAAGAGCATCTCGATTACGATCTCAAGATAGCTCTCAACGCTGAAAGCGGTTTAAAAATACGGGCCTTAGAGTAAGACGCGCTTCTATCGAAGCCGCGATGCTCGAAGGTATGTATGAATGGTAATGCTTTTTGGACACAGTTCTTGTTTCTTAAACCCAAAACGGGAACACATTGTGTCTCGATTTTGGGTTTCAGAAACAAGAACTGTGTCAAAAAGCATTACCATTCAGACGCCATTGAAACACGATTTTGACGTTAACATTAGCAGACTTGTCCCCCTGTTTGTACGGATCACTCATTCATTAGCTATCGATTAAAGTTTGTAAGGGCTTTGAAACCGAAATATTTATTCATTTTATGCGATAATGTGAAAATAATGGCTTTCACTTAGGTTGTTTAATGTTGAGGCACGTAAATGGACAATATGGATATATTCACTCTGTCTCAGTCATGCTAACATTCATTGTCATGCTTGACTCGATCGATCTAGTGGTTTTTACAACCGATGCGATGAATTTGTCCACAATATTAAGCCATACGATTTAATTACGACAATGTTATTATTCATGAATAAACAACTAGCAAAAAGGGCGGGTCTTCTTCAGCCTAAAATTGAAGCTTCTGTTTTCCCTTAATGTTCTACTATCTATTATTTGTAATGTAATGTTAATAAAAAAAACATTACAAATACAGTTGAATCTTTGGATTGCTTGCAATTTATCAATTTTATCAATTACTTGGAATTTTATTTCCAAGGCACAACGATATTCGTGCAGCGAGCACGCTTTGTTTTGTATGCAAGGAGCGTGACCCAAGTTTCCGTTTTCGGCCCCTATATGAAAATGTTTACACAATGTCGAATTGGCCGCCTGTCGCGTTGCAAAACTCGGCCTTCCTGCGCCACCGGCCTTTGTCCGACTAGGGACTGCTTATGACATTTATTGCTATGTCAATATTCAGCATAAAAATTCGCTATGAAATTGAAGACATTTAGCGCAGCGTCATTTCCACAACATTATCTCAGTCAGAATACTGACTGATTTCAGTTCCACATTAACAGCTTTAATATTATCAGCTGCTTGTTGTTGTACGTAAGTAGGTAAAAACTCCTTTCTAATTGAATCTTTAATAACAGCTACTTATGCGGAATAGCAAACGGTTATTGCTTTTAATTCATCGTGATGTACGATGATAAGTAATTTGCATTCTTCGATCAAGAATAACCTAGATGTTCGGTTTGGTCAGAGTCTCAAAAATGCTACCTCAAATAGCGTGCCACTTACGAACTGGGCGCTTATTTTGCACAAAGTAAGTGATAAAAGATGTGTTTTTGTACAAAATAATAAGCTTATTTTGTACAAAATAAGTGATACGAAATGTGAGTTTGTACAAAATAAGAGGTGATTAAGTGATTATGTACAAAATAAGCGCCAAGTTTGAAAGTGGGGACGCTATTTGAGGTGCCATTTTTGCGTACTGTTTTAGTTCGTGAAGCGTTATCTAGTATATTCTTGATCGAAGTTTGCATTCATTCAAAACGATCGCATTACTTTGCTGCTTTAGATTCAGAACACAGACACCATAATAGTTCCATTTGGAATAATTTTGGGTTTTTTACCTTGAAGTGGAAACTGACACTTCAACGTGTTAATTACCACCATACACATTACACACCATTAGAACTGATTGAAGGTTAAACCAACTTTCTATGAACGTGTTTTTTCATTTTCAAACTTCAAAATAGTAGCCTTATACCAGAGAAACTTATAATTCTTTAAGTTCTTTAACAAAGAAACTGTTCGAATTCCGAGCATTCCCTTAATTCCGATACCGTTAATATGTGACCGGAACTTTCGGTCATTGTAGTGGCCAAATGACTTGTTATGATGACATGGTGACATCACCCACCGCGGTGATCAACGAATTAAAGTGTGAGGGACATTGACCCACATCACGGGTTTGTCAGGTACGGTGAAGAAGTCCCCAGAATTTAAATTGTTCATGTCTTGAATCAGTCTCTTGCGCAAGAAATAACAATTTTAAGACTGATGAAGACGTAAAGAAATAACTTGTTTTAATATATCATTGTAATTAAAATTAAAGACAACAGTTACTAACAGGTGTGAACACACAGCAAATGTAAGTTCATTTCAAGTTAACATGCAATAAATGATTTGAGTATTGAGTATTGAATTTTCATGAGATGTTCAAGACTGTTCTGTTACGTCGCACAAATTAGTGAAATTACACGCTATCGTTATCTCTACTGCCAATTTTCGTAGTCTAAATCTATTTCAAGTTCTTTTTACGTCGAATATTCTATGCGCGACACGGATCTCTATTCTTTCCCAGCGTTCGGCCATAAACTACATTTATCCGGGTTTTATGGGAAACTCGAGAGTTCCATCTCTAGAGGTTTACTCATTGTAATGAATAGTTCTGCAAAGAACATTCCGGGCTTTTAGATTTTTCATTCTATTTGCGGTTCGGCTATCGATGTTGCACTGAATAAGATCTGTTTTAGTTGAAATTTGTAGGTAACCTGTAAGTTTAATCTCTTATATAAAAATGAAGGGGTGACTGACAGACTTTTGCCCAGCCCAAACCACTGAACCTAGAGACTTGAAATTTTGTACATATTGTATACTTTATACAGTGTAAACACCCACTAAGAAGGGATTTTTGAAAATTCCACCTCTAAAGAATGGAAATGGGGGTATAAAGTTTGTATGAAAAAAAAATGTCATTTCAACTTGAAACATCGTAGGAGTACTTTTAAAAACAAATAAGCAAACACGTGTTTCGTGGTTTTCCGAAACACAACCCTTTATTAGGTCAAAACATCGATATGGGTGTCGTTATCGATGTTTTATTTATTTAATATGATGTTGATTGTGAAAATGGCATTTATTTTTAAGTGGTAGACATTATTCAACCCCTTAAGGACTGTAGCGGGGGTTCAATTTTTTTTATAGAAATATAATACGGGAACGGCAACAGGAAGAGAACGGGAACGGGAACTAATAATATTATAAATGTGAAGTTTAATGATTGGATGTTTGTTACTCAATCACGTTAAACCGGCTGAACGGATTTGGAATAGCACACATATAGTTATGTTATAGCATGTGGTAAAACATGGATACTTTTTTCTCGGTCAAAAGTTCCATAGCGATTTTCCGAATGTCCACGCGGACGAAGTCGCGGGCAAAAGCTAGTAAAAATATAATTCAATCAATACGTTTTGATTAAGTACTGAAAGAAAATAATCCTAAGGAATTTGTTTCAGTAATTTTCAAAATAATAATGTCTATTTCAACAAATCTTCTTGCAAAAATGATGAAATCGACATTACTTTCCCATCAGATCACGAAGTCAGGCGTGAAATTATAAGAAAACCGAATGTATCTACGCCCCATCGTATAAAATGCGGCGTGTGTCGGTCGGACTAGCTAGCGAGATGCGCATCGCTCGGAATCCTTAATTTAACACGGAGTGCATCCCGATTCCCGACGCGCGCCGGAGATGCACCCGGGATGAGCTTCCCGCCCGTGATTGCATTCGCACCCGCTCCGTGACTCCAAATTAATGTCGCATCTTACGATTGACATTCACTGCTCTTCTATTTAGCGAAGTCTAGCCACCCGGCGAATATTACGTTCAATATCAATTTTGCATGAGCTAATAACGACGCTAATATCTTCATTTACTTTTATTTGATTCATTTAAGGCGAGGCAGTTCCCGAAATTTACTCTTTCACTATGTCTTTAGAATAAGGTTGAATATTGCATAGCTTTAATTGACGCTTCGCCAGAAATTTGACGAAATTTAGTACATTTTTATTGATTTCTGAAATACTGGATTATTTATTAAAAATGTACTCGGTTATTGTGTTAGATCAATAAGAAAGCTATTCTTTTTGCATGTAAAAACATATCACTGTCGTTGAAAATAACGAAATCTGACGATTTGAAGTTTATTTTTATGGTGTTATTCAGGATTTATTTACAGAGTAACCATGCCATTTTTCAATATTCTGTTCGGTTATTGTGTTTCTTTGTTTCTTTTTCAGTCTACAGTAATTTTTGTGAAGTAGAATTCTACATCAGTTCTTCACATTGGAAGTTCAAAAATCAATAATTTCATCAAATCGTGAACTGGCCTCGCCTTAAGTCTGTGATTCACACATTTTAAGTTAATTAGTCTTAAGTGTTCATGCCTTGCCTAAATAAATTACAACTTTGTAGAAAGTACATAATTTTAATTGATTTTGTTTCAGGTAAGTAAAGCTCTTGCTCACTTGTCTACAACCGTCAGAGACAGACTCTATCAGTAAGTTTTTGATGTAACTGGTTTTTGCACGAATGGAAATTTATCAAATTCTAGCGACCGCCCGAGACTTCCTACTTGAAAAGATTTTGTTGCGATCCCTCGGGAACAGTACTTTTTTCGAGATGAAAGGTACCCTATGTCCTTCTCTGTAGGTACCCCTGAGAACGTGTATGCAAAATTTCATTATGATCGGATAGTAGTTAAGACGTGAACGCGTAACAAACAAACAAACGGACTTTCGCATTTATAATATTAGTAAGGATTATGTCAAGTTCGCGTACTAATACATATTTTGGCTACGCATAATCATGATGATGCGGTATTCGGACCATCTCATTCTAACCAACAATCAGATAATTACTAGGCGCGTTTATAATCACGCCGAGCGCAAGAAATCTTACCCTTCCAGGCGGCGTCAATTTAATAGAAGAGCAGGTGTTTAATTAATTATTTTCAACCTTAATATCTTCTGTGATTACACGGAATCTGGTTTGACGGGGTCTCGCAAGGTTCTGTTCTAGGTCCACTTTTGTTTCTATCGATTCCGGTATCTTGGCGCTTGGTCAACTATCCGGTTACTGGTGTAGGGTTGCGGCGTCGACTGGACGCCTGTCGCACAATAGGAGTGGCTGTTCCCGGCCTGTTCCACTGGATGTAATGGATATACGTGTATTGCGTAGTTGTTTAACGTGCAGCCATATCTTCTTTACACATCCTTTTACCTTTTTATCCATTTTAATCATTCATTACTTGATAATATCTTATTTATTATAATTTGAAATTTAATGCTCAAGTTCCGCGTGACCTACCATTGAGTCAGTTCATACATTGCAGTTATTTGGTTGTTGCATTATTTTAATTTCATAGCTCATAGCAAATTTTGATAGATTGAAGTTTAGGCATTCATTAATATTTCGCTCGTGTTGAAATGCAATGACCTTGTTAGGATGTTCACGTTTTACCTAATACAACAAGTGAACGGCCAGTGTGATGTATATTAACCAAGTCTGATTTTACGGCAAGGGTATTTGGTACAAGGTCTTGGGTAATTATTCGCCCTGTAGTTCTACACATCAAACATGCTTGAATAATCGCAATGATTTGGCATGAAGATAAAATAACAATGACTGCATTACTTAAGTGACTTGTTTATTTTGAAATCATAATACAGGCTTTGCTTTTAGCTTGGTGAACGATTTATTGAAAAATGATGCCACACACGATAGCTACTGGGCCGTTTGTATAATGTCGGCAACTTTTTTTTTATTTAATCTTGATTACAATTTCAGTGCAGTGAATACGCGGTTGAACCACAGAATAATTGAAGTCTTGAACAACGGCGGCACAATAGGTCACGTAGGGAGAAATGGCAATGGCAGAAACTGCGTGCGGTAATTTAGTTACGAATAACTTTGTAAACGGCTGTTTGAACTAGGTATACAATATAACTTTACTTGGGAACGGAAAGATTTATTCTTACCATTTAACTGTATAGATAATTAACTAAACTATCATATTAATTATGACCTCTGTTAACGTCGAGTACAACCACCATTTGCGTACGGTTCAGTAATTAAAATTTCTGAAAAAAAAAATCAGTACATTATCGTATTATCCTTTGGAATGTACTCATCAAGGCCTTTCATTTGATACCTATATTATAATAATTGAACAAAACCTTTTTTTTCACATTACAAATTGGCGTCATGCAGTCGACATACCTATAATGACGTTTTTCAAAAAAATCTATAGTCAGTGTCACTCTGGGTGATGTAAGGATTCTAACGGATACCTCACACATCCAAATCTGTTCAGGCATTTACCCTAGAAGTTATCGTGGAGTAAAGAAACTCACATACATGCAAACATACATGAACCCTGAACACAACACACTCTTCTTTTCTTAGGCAGTTGTGTACAAAGTTGCTTGACGAAGTACTAATGTTCTGCTTCTTCCATTACTGACTGTAAATTATGATCATGTTACAGCCATTAGCCATGTATCAATGCTTAATGATCTAAAAATACCTCTAATATCACTTCATGCTCACCGACGCTACGTACTTTATGATTGCACATTATACTACAAAGTTAGCTTCACATTTCCACAAAGTTAACTTCACAGTAGGTACCTATATTAAAAAGTACTATCTGACAACCTTGAAAATATACGTGTTTGCATGAAATTTTGCAGTTTCGCTTTTCACGTCCGCTATTTCCGTGAAATATTCCTGAATTTCCTCGAAACGAAAGCCAGGTTTCCTAGAATTCTGACTGGCTGTGTCTAGCTCGTCGTTGCAAAATACATTTTCATTTAACTATGTGAGTTAAAATAAATGTACATTTGTAAACATTTTATGATCATTTCGTACATCCGAGTTTATTACTGAAAATCGTGACAATTTTGTTCAATGATTTAATTTTCTAGTAAGTATTGCAGTTTAATGACTGACTACTAGGTTATTATTAGGTGGCTATAATTTCATTGCGATAATGAATTAGCATTAATAAATTTGATCGATGGTAAGGTAAGCATTATCTAAATTAATACAGCTTTCTAAAGTTTATGTTATTTCGAATTTTATTGTACAATAAGTTTTTTAGTTTATCTTAGTTAAATCTGCCTTTGCTGTTCCTACCGTATCCAAAAAACCGCACCATGAAAACATACTAGTTGAGTTGGACAATAATTAGAAACTTTGTGTACCGTCGTCATAACAAACTTCTAACGCTGCACGGCTACGCTGCTGCGCGGATTAAACTTGCATAGCTTCTAGCATTTGCTCGCTTTTAACAGCACTATAGTTGTTTAGTGTCTTATGTTAATGTTAAAATATCAAAGCTTTATTTGAAATACCTAAAAGCACAGCTAACTTTTAAGTTTTAAAAAAGTTATGTGCTCTACCTACATAAAATATGCAGTACCATCTTAAGACTTATTGAGTCGAAATATAGTTTTAGTGGTTTCCTTTCTTCCAATTGTCTTTTTTATTTTAATATGCTTTTACATAAGTTTTGTCATTGTGTTACGTCCGAATACATAACCAAATCGAAACATGCCTAGATGCTTACTAGTGAAGCATTTCGATCGAGATTACTCGAGACCATCCACATCACAGTGGATTTAAATTTCGAAATGTAGTCTGAGCTGAAATTCGTGACTTGCCGCGGCGGTCCTGCGCTCTGCTCCCCCTTCGAGTGGTCATTAGTTCCACCACAGAGCTCTGTCGCCCTTAGCCGTACATGTGACCAACCTACATGCTCGAAAACTATTCTTGAGGACCGGCGCGGCGTTTTTCACGCCCTATCTTTTTATACAGCTTATGTGATTTATAACGGACAGAACGACCTTTCTTTTCTACTTTGCATGTGTGAATCGTTATCGCTTTAAATTCTTCTACCTTGAGATAAAGCTTTATCATTGACATCTTTATTGTTCTAATTTTAATTAATTTGTTTTGTCAAGATGTTATAAAATTAATAAGTATTTATTGTAAGAGTCCTTAGGACTCTGATTATCATAATACAGTTAAGAGTTCCATTAACGTGCTTTGGTAGAGATAATAAAATGTTACTGTATCTATTGAATTTGTATCGGGCTTGTGATTTTACTTTTATTCAATGCTTTATAGTCCAATTTAATTTTATCCCAATTCCCAATGTCATAATACCTTCCCTAGTATTGATTGAAGCGAAGCCTTTTTCCATACTGGCGGTGAACCCCAAAAAGGTCGCGTGTTGGATTAATGGCACAATATGTTACTGTCATCTGATTGTTAAACTTTTCTCGTAATCGTAGGCTCAATTTAAGCATGCGACGAACGCTCTGAATTTTAATTAAGGTTCATTTCTAATTTCTTTGTTCTACTGAAAGCGGTAAGTAACTATTAGGATTGAAATAAAACCGCATTTTTGGGTCATATTTTTTTGAACAAAAATGAAATCCCGGGACTATAAAAGTTGCTACTTTCTACTTAACTATTATTAACAGTGTGAATGCTGAATTTTTGCAAATGAATAAATATACTTTAAAACAAATGTTGATTGATAGTAATGTCAAGTTGAATTGAGTGTTTAAATATGATGACAGAAATGGTAATAATCTCTGTTTATCAATTAATGAATTTCAAAAGATATTCAATGGAAATCGCCAAAAAGTTAGCGCGTAAGCGCGCTGTCAGATCTCACAGAAGGAGCAGAATATCCTATTCGGGAGCCGGTTGCGACCCTCCGCGCGGCTGCTCGGCCGGGTGCTCACCGCGATCGATGGCGGCCGGGCCCCGGGCCAAACACCCACCTACCAACGGCTGTTGCCGTTTAAATCATCGCCGAGGGACCCTCTTGTCAACCGTGACTGCGCACTTAACAATCATCCCCTTCGCAACTCTTGTATCGCCCGCACTAACAAACTTGCCCCCGACACAATAAGAGTTTTAAACACTAGAATTTATACTTCCGCTCACTGAGTGCCCGCTGGGAAACGTACGGCACTCGTGATTTCCCACAGTTCTACATGTTACTGCGTCCATTACGACCCGATCAACTTGTGGTTTCGATTCTAAAGTGTCTACGTTAATAAGTGCATTCCGTCACGCCATATCTCGGTTCCACTAAATTCATTTTCGACACTTGTGTAACTCAACTAAAATATCTAAACGGCCTCTCGATATCGAATACTTAAGAGGCGGGCGGTGCGAAGCTCTTATGTTCAATTTGCTACGATTATTTCATCGGCGTAATTTTCGAGCGCGTGATGTTCGACGCGATCTCGATGTCCGAGATAAGAGCCAGCGAGTGCTTCTACGAACGAGAGTCGAAACCTGTTTGCTGCAGGTACGCAGCCAAAAATTATACGTAGACAAAGCGGGCAGCTCGGGGCGCGCCCGAATTCGGCATAATGCCGTGTAGTCCTTTGACAAAGGCGCATTCCGGCGGAGCGTCGCCCTTACCCGAGAAAAGCTTGCCGTAATAACGCAGCGGTGTATTGTAATATCATACTTGGGGTAAAGTATTTATCTCGGGTCTCTGAAAAATGAAGAGGACCGTTAGTTCATTGTTATTCAGGGATTGTGTAGTTTTGTTCTCCCTCATTCACGCATACCAAAAGGTATTAGGTACGTACTTTTAGAAGGGAAGGTATTTTAGTAATATTTTTTTATTCATTTGGATGAGGCATCACTCAAATAAATGTGATTTTTGCTTGATAATAAACGTTTGTTCAGTATGAATGTAATTGTAGACAAAATACCTTTTTTTAATCCACAACGGGATAGTGCTTGGTCTTAACTGGAATCCTCACCATTGAGGAACTGGCTATCTTACCACTAACTGGCGGAACACAAGTTTTTTTATATTGTTTTTATGGCGTTAGAATTAGGTGAGAAGGATGGGTAGCTAGCAAGGCGGACTTGAAATAAGCCCTACCACCATCCTAATCTAGTACAAGTTGTACCCCCCTCCTGGGAAAAGAACCCGGGACCCCTGCGTCTTACACGTGTGGGTGAACAACTAGCTAGACTACAGAGACGGTTAAACTGAAAAATAAATAAATAATCAGTAAATAATAATTGACCATTCCTTAGCTTGATCTGTAGTAGGCTAGTAGCGTACCGTCGTGCTTTACGAGTCACGCTCCAATGTTACGATACATTGTAAAAGATAATGAAACGAAATGCTGTAAAAAACTATATTTTAATAGCAAAATGCTCGTGCTCGGTTTTGTCGATTTAATGGCTATTTAACGCTAGTAAAATGCTTATGGGACTACAAAGATACATGATAAAGATAGATGAAACAAACTCATTGTTCGTTTTCTTCACTAAAATTCTGGAGAGACTGTCTTCATCGAACTTGAATATAAATTGGAATTTCCCTCAATAGGGATGATGACTAATGAATAAAATAACGAAATACTAATAAAAATCGTAAACATATTAAACTTTTAGAGTAGCTTGTATACCTCTTGGTTTTATATATTGCATATTATTTATTTTATGACCCTTCAAAGTTGGGTGGACAAGTCCATTTAAAAAGTATAAAATTTATTAAAATAAATGATACCTTTAATTAGTCCGTAAAATGTATAGCAAATTTGTCTAAGAAACTATTTTGATAAACACAATATTTAATATAGCTGCCGAACAAATTTCCTACGCGTTGCATCAAACTAGCAAGGCGTGACGTCATCATTTAGTAGCCGTTAGTATGGAGCGTTTTTGTGCGAGTCCATTTGTGTGCATTTCACACTGTGCATGATATCTCGGGCAGTTTTCATGCTAGCGAATTAATTCTTTTACCAATGTTTCTTTTTTTGAGAGGTAATTTATGTAACATAAAATAAAAAAAGTTGTCATCATCCCTATTGTGTAGACGCATAAAATCACGACTATTAAATATTTTTGCACAATAGTGCACAAGATTTTGGATTTTCCGTTGGAGTAAACATTAAACAATGCTGTAATATTAGAAGCCTAACATAAATAGTATAGTATTCTATCGTTATTGATTGAAAATAAAATAACGATTAGTGTTTTGTGAAAACTGGTTAGCTGCGAAATGTCAGGATTCGAACGAGTGTCATTGGTTTTGATCATATATAAAAAAATCCTGACTAAGTATATAGACAACCGCAATCAGCATACATTGTATCAATTAATTCTAAATATCGCTGGTTTCAATACAATACCACAGAATAAGTAATAGTACTAACACAATACCACTAACGTAATAGTCTGGGCTATAGTTTTTAACCGACTTCAGCAAAAGGAGGAGGTTCTCAATTCGATTGTATGTTTTTTTTTTTTTTTTTTTTTATCGTTGTTCGCGCGTATCTTCGGCATTTATGGACCGATTTAGATGATTCTTTTTTTGTTCGATTGAGTTTTCTTGCGAGATGGTCCCATTTAATTTTTTTTCAAATCGGTTCAGTAGTTTACAAGTAATCCTGAAAATACTATGATATTAAATCAACTAACTTGACAATTTTGTTATTTATGAACCGAATTAGATGATTTTTTTTGTTGGGGAAGGGATACCTTTGTGTAGTCTTTTTAACCGACTTCAAAAAAAGGAGGTATTCAGTTTGTATGTATGTATGTTTCTCCGCGATTATCTCACGTTTGGCTGAGCCGATTTTTCTACCTAAATAATATACCTACACTACCTAATACACAAGATACTTACACTAAAAATAAAAAAATAAAAAAATTGTTTAAAAAACAAAAAAACCGACTTCAAAAAACCTGCCTCTAAAAAGCAAGAAATAATATACAAATCATTAGATACGCATTATCATTGTTATAATAAAACACGTCAATTGAAGTCGGGTGGGGCTTTTAGAATAAAAAAAGGAAGATGTACTCCATTCCAGCCCCACCCGACTTCAATTGACGTGTTTTATTATAACAATGATAATGCGTATCTAATGATTTGTATATTATTTCTTGCTTTTTAGAGGCAGGTTTTTTGAAGTCGGTTTTTTTGTTTTTTGCCATAGCAAGTTCACAATAAAAACGTTTCGGTGAACACATTCGTGCTGAGGAATGCTCTCCGGAAACGACATCAGGTAGACGCCGCCGCCCGCCGCAGGTCCCTTACCTCCTATGCTATGCCAACGAAATTTCATGGTAGATATCAGGTTCTGATATTTGTGCATGAGTAATGCTTTATTTTATAAGAATAGAATCATTGTTAGTAAATTAAATAAATTCTAAGAATTATTGTCATAGATCGACAATATGAAAAAGGGAGTGACACAATTTATCACCCATGACGGCCATGACTCCAGAAACATTTCGTGTCTGATAGAAAAGGGTAATAGGGATGATGACTAATGAATAAAATAACGAAATACTAATAAAAATCGTAAACATATTAAACTTTTAGAGTAGCCTGTATACCTCTTGGTTTTATATATTGCATATTATTTATTTTATGACCCTTCAAAGTTGGGTTGACAAGTCCATTTAAAAAGTATAAAATTTATTAAAATAAATGATACTTACCTTTAATTAGTCCGTAAAATGTATAGCAAATTTGTCTAAGAAACTATTTTGATAAACACAATATTTAATATAGCTGCCAAACAAATTTCCTACGCGTTGCATACAAACTACTTATTCGTGACGTCATAACTAGGAAGCCATTAGTATGGAGCGTTTTTAGCGAGTCTATTTGTGTGCATTTCTCACTGTGATATCTCGGTCAGTTTTCATGCTAGCAAATTAATTCTTTTACCAATGTTTCTTTTTTTGAGACGTAATTTATGTAACATAAAATAAAAAAAATAGTCATCATGCCTATTAATTTTTTTGTAACATGGAAAAGCTCCTAATATGCCATGGTAATAGTTCCAGCTTCGAGTCTTATAGTGGTGGGCACATAACTTGACATTAGTCGAATTTCATACAAACGAGGTACTTAACTTTGAAGCTGACTATAATATAACTCTATTTTAAGGTTTTTTATGAATAAGGCGGTAATAGGGATGTTGACTAATGAATAAAATAACGAAATACTAATAAAAATCGTAAACATATTAAACTTTAAGAGTAGCTTGTATACCTCTTGGTTTTATATATTGCATATTATTTGTTTTATGACCCTTCAAAGTTGGGTGGACAAGTCCATTTAAAAAGTATAAAATTTATTAAAATAAATGATACCTTTAATTAGTCCGTAAAATGTATAGCAAATTTGTCGAAGAAACCATTTTGATAAACACAATATTTAATATAGCTGCTGAACAAATTTCCTATGCGTTGCATACAAACTAGCACGGCGTGACGTCATAACGTGCAAGCCAATAGTATGGAGCGTTTTTGATCAGTCCATTTGTGCGCATTTCACACTGATATCTCGGGCAGTTTTCATGCTAGCGAATTAATTCTTTTACCAATGTTTCTTTTTTTGAGAGGTAATTTATGTAACATAAAATAAAAAAAATAGTCAACATCCCTATTGTTTTAGACGTTACACATACCCACTCCGTCGGAGCCGCAGACTTTGCAATTGTTCTAAAAGCGCTATTTTTCTTGTGGTCCCAGGTAACCGAGCTCTTTTGTTAATTAAAACCGTTCTTGAAAATCTCACTGCGTCCGCCAGCTTATCTTGATTAAGGTTTCGGGGTTGTTGATCTGCGAAGTGGGGTGTAAGAGTGCCCCCCACCGCCTGCCCGCTCCGGTCTCCCATCAGCTCCTCATTCATTGGTAACTGCGCCTTTGCGAGTTCGTGACCTTTGAATGAATAGAGAGATTGGCGAAATAGTGATGGTGTATGAAGCAAAAAGTTTTTATAGTTTTATAGAATACGAAATGTAACTGGTTTGTATTGTAACATGGTGGTTCTCACGAGTTTCTGATAACGAAGAAACATTAATTATGTCTATTAGGAAATCAAACCTTGTATTCTCTTTATTTTATATTTTTTTGTCTAATTGATTATGAATACAAAGGAAAGGACTACCTACTTTTTTGGTTACCTTTTACAGACGATGCAAATGCAAGGGTATTACTACTATTTTTTGTATTATAATGATCAATTCGGTTTATTTGACGTACTATCATTAGTGAAACATTGCACAAATCTAGATTGTAACTAAGTACCGCACAGTTTTAGTACACAAATTCTTCAAATCGAGCAACTAAAAGTTAATTACTTTCCGTACTTAATTTTAAAAGTTACTTAATTACAGCACTGACCACATATATGCGAATAAAAACATTATATTATAATGTAAAGTCAAAATACATTCCTCTGAATTAAGTCGTTTCCATTGAAAACTGTAATAGCTACGATTCTCTGTTCCGTATCATACCTATAAAGCTCCTTTGCGTTTAATTTTTGTTTTTATTTTTATAAAAGAGGCTGTTTGCTTCTGTCTCACGGAATGCGGCGTGTGAGAAATATGCGCACAGCATTCATGTGCGTTTGTATGGTTTATTGTAAACCCAACACAATCAAGTCACAAATACATTCCTGACGCTGATGTAACGTCGACAACCAGAAATGATTAACGCAGTTATCATGCTATTCTGGTAACGTTATTTGGCGGAGCAAATCGTCATGTTCATTCACATGTAAATGCTTATAACCACAAAATGAATAAAAGTACTAATATGACCAAATTGTATATTGCAGCTAAATTCAGTATATTTTATATGTAAAAAGCTGAATGATAGTTAACAGCTTAGGGCGGATTCGACCAAGTGAGAATAACTGTTATTCTCAGATAAAATGACCAGTTATTCGAGAGTAAACTGAAATTACGTTTTACCACATACTATTCTCAGAGTATTTTGCCTATTCACGAATAGTCACTATACCACCATTTCGCGGGGAATAACAGAGTTAATCCGCGAGTATTTTAATGGCATCCGCGTGCCGTATGTCAGTAACATTTGTTTGACATTTGACTTTGACCGCTACAGAAACGTACAAGGCGACAAAATAAAGTTGACAAGACTTTGCCTTTTAAATAGTTCGTTTATAGAACAATGACAATTGGCCGGATAATACGTTCATTCATATATTCACTCACTAATGAAGGAATAAGAATCTCAAGAGTAACTTATCTTTGGATTGCATGGAAAAATGACCATTTCTTTACTCGAGAAAAAAATCGTGGAATATACAATGATATTAGAATTTTAAAAAGAGGTAGATGGGTTACCTGCGCCTTAACACTGGCAGTCTAAAACTTGGCTAATTAGCTCACCTGAGCGTAGTCTCGCAAAAGCATCGGCAACGTTGACACTTTGAAGTGCTCCCGCGAAACACAGTAAAAATGCCGTCCTGCGTAATGCGAACTTGTACTAATTACACAAGCAAGACTTCCAAAAGTCTAGGGATCATATATCATGCGGAAGAATTATATTTTAACTAATTTTCGTTCATATTTGTACATTAGAAATGCAAAATGTCAGTAAATATTATCCAAAAAGATTAAGTGCGACAGCAAATACTCCGATTACCGAGTGTGATAGAGATGGCTGTCGGAGATTATAAATGTACAGAACGGTCAATGCCACGACATTGCTCAAGCATTATCCACGAGATGAATAACTAATGAGGGCTTTTCACAATGACAAAAAACTAGGCTATCGAGCCAGATGATCTATCGAGATGGCGTTGATAAAAATAGGTGACAATGTGAGTTTTTTACTAAGCTTCGAAGAGTGTCAACACCATCTAGTGATTCAAATAGTTACTATTTTTAGGGTTCGACGAGTATCAACACGATCTAGTGAGGCAAATAGTTACTGTTTTTATTTTTTAAATGTCACTTTGAAAAGCCCTCATTAACTTATTATATATTTACTATTATTTTTATAGGTTTCCAGCAAATGAATTGCGATGTATTAAATGGATAGACATTGTGCGGAGACAGAGGAGAGAAGAAGATTGAAAATTTCATGATGATCGGTTTAGTAGTTAAGACGTGAAAGCGTAACAAACAAACAAACGGACTTTCGCATTTTAATATTAGTAAGGATTACCTAAACCTTGTGACATAGAATTTCTTATCGCCCATATTTAATTAAAGCTAAATTCCTTACTAATTTGAACACTTTTACTATTTAAATTTACAAGTTTTACGAAGTTACATATATTTTAAAAAATCGTTTTGGTCACAAAAAATATTTTTTTCGGAGTGGAAATCCATTACGCAACGGACTATTTATTATTTTAGCAATTAGCAATAGAAACTAATAGGTAAATTTTATTGTGCCCAAAAACAACCCAAGATATTAGTGGTAATAGGTTCGACCCGCTTTTTGGGTCGAAATCGGATTTAAACTCGTAAAGACCCGGTTTAAACCTTTGGGTTTAAGCCCTTGCACATCCTTAATTATGACTTAGTAGCTTTTTTATTTTATCGCTTGAAGTAAAATGATTCATTATTTTATTCAGATATCATTGTAGTTCATAGGCATCAAACCATCGAATGTCTCTTCTGTGACACATTTAACGATATTCTATGATTAGTATCGCGATATTCACGACGACATTGCGCAACATGTATCTGTCTCGTTTACGCTCTTGTAAATAATCATACTATCTTGTTCACACTTTACAACACGGTCAAGTTAAGTCGGCCTATGCGACCATACGAAATCATCGACTCAAAGTGCCGAGTTACCTTGACCGTGTAACATCGTATTAGTTAGTGTGTTATAACGAGGCAGGTATATACGCCTTGCGGACAAATTCATGGCGTCGCATATACCGACATAACACATCTTTTTAATTCTAATATCATTGGGAATATATGTATTCTTGGTATAGTTATTCCCGTTTATATTAAAGTTTGGACGAATCCGCCCTTAGTTGTAAAATATTATTCTTTTGAGGATTTGGCGTTAGAAACTCACTCGTACCGTTCGTTCCCTTGTTTGCCAAAACATTCTGTAGCTATTTTGATGAGTAAGGACAATCACTTTTATTATTTGATAGCGACCGCCCGCGACTTCGTCTGCGTGGAAAGTTTTTTGCTATCCCTCGATTACAATACTTTTTTTTGGATGAAACGTGTATGCAAAATTTCATGATGATCAGTAGTTAAAACGAGAAGGCGTAACAAACAAACAAACGAACTTTCGCATTTATAATATTAAGTAAGGATTTAAACTTGAGCATGTAAGCAATGATTTAGAAAATTACCTTTCTAAATTTTATACTATCTATTTATATCAATTTTGTTGGTTGCTATTATTTAGTCCGCGCTGCACCGACGTTATCCTGCCTGGTAATACTATTTTTTGTTTTTTTTAATAAATGTAAATTTTAATTTTCCAAATAACATGCGTATTCATGTGTTTGATGTTTTCAAAAAATGCTAATAAGATAACCAATGAAAAAACTACTTTACCATGTAGGCACATTTAATCACCAATTTAGCTTTTTTCTTGAAAGTTGACTTTATCTTTTGCTTTGGATGTTTCAGAGTAACAATTCCGTGCATACAATACCTATTTTTACTATAGTTTGCATCGTAAATTGTAACTACTACAGTTGGTTGTTTAAATAAAAAAAATACTTATTATTAACCCATATCTCACTGTGGTTAACGACTCCGTACATATAATATTGTAACAAAGGAAGGACCAACCACCAACTGTCCCGAAAATAGGTTAACTGCGATGAGCTGGGGCTATATTATTAGTACTGCGTTGTTTGGACACTTCTTTGTTTTCATTCGAAAGGAAAAGTATCCAAATAGGCGTTGTGAGTGTCCATTGAATGACAATTAACTGCGCTTGTGAAATTTGTAATCAACTTACAAACTTCAACTCAATGGAATAATGTGCGAATTGTACAAATCCAACTTCCAATATTGGATAACTTCCTCATATCGATGGTATAAGTTACTCAGATGCTATCTCAGATACTGTGGTGTGAGAAAATTTACCTCATTGTTCTATTATTAGAGGTGAAACATGATCCCAAAGTTATGTTAAGTCAACTTTCTTTTGTTTAAACGCTTAGGAAGGTTACTGTATACTATGTCATGTCATAAAAACCATATTAATATACTGGTATTACATTTTACTGAAATTGAACTACTTGCTGGGAAGATATTTAAAATGCGACTTAATAAATCCGATATGGTCCTTATCTAGAGAGACATGATCAGCTCGAATGTGTCTGGGGTCCGAGTCGAGACTCGAGAGCTCAGCGTAAGTAGGTCGCGCGGTCGCCGTAGTGGCAAGACTGCCAAGTTGCCGGGTTGCGCCCGCCAAGAGCTCAGCTGATCGCGATACCGAGCATAAAGGTCTCTGGGTTAATCGTCACGTCACACTCGCCCGCCACTACTCACACCACTAACTCAATTATACATTATTACACTGCCATTGAGCGACGGTAAACGGATCATTACATTTAAAACCAGCTAAAGGATCTAGGAAGGAAATGAACACCACTTACATTACTAAAAATAGTCCATCAGCCATCTTTAATGTCCCTACTGCTGGGGCACAGGCCTTCCTTATGGGTGGTAAGGAGGATGGGCCATAACCCACCACGCGGGCCCAATGCGGTTTGGTGGGTGTTAACAACTGCAAATGCAGCCGGGACCAACGGCTTAACGTGCCTTCCGAAGCACGGATTAGCTCGAGATAATAAATTTTTGGTCACCCATCCCATGACCGACCCTTGCGAACGTTGCTTAACTTCCGCAATTGCTGGGCTAGGCGCTAAACCACTGCGCCACCGAGCTCCACAATAATTAATAATAGTATAGGTACTTATTATTGCTTATGCCCTAAGCCCTAGATGGTCTAGAATACAGGCTACGGCCTGCCTGACTATTCCATTTGTACACCTCCTTTATTCCTCCCTAGCTGCGCCTTGTTACAAAAAAAACTAATGTAAGGGCGTAACTTGATTGTTGTATTTGCAATGCATCTCAACGGTACCCAATTATTTTACGAGATGAAAGCATGAACATCTGCGCGATGGCAAATAAGCGAGGCCCTAAAATATAGGGATAACGGACCGAGGGCGGAGGCGCGGGCCCCAAACCTCCGATGATTGATCGTGGTCCGACTCAGTCTGCCCTCTGCGTTATGTGCACGCTTGGGGATGATCACGAATAATTTAATTCAGATTAATTACTGTGTTTAAAAACTCAGAGGATTAACATTTGATGATGCATTTGAAGATTCTTTTGCTTCCCGAGGGTCAGCTTAATGATCATAGATCGCTTTATGATTGTCCACCACAAAGAAAGACATTCTCACACGTTTAGCCTAAGAGATTTTATATGTAATACCACAGAATACATTACTTTGATGGCGATATCGATATTTAGTTACACACAATTGAGCATCTTCAATATTCAATTCAATGTAGGTAATTGAACCGGAATAATCTGAATAGAAACTTAGTTCTCGCAAAAACCAAATTATTCTGTAGTCAATTTGATAGAAAGCTGCATTGGAAAGAAAAAACCGATACAGAGCACACAGCTAATGTTGAATATTTTAAGATATTTTATTACAATTGGGATACAAATAAAAGAAGGATCAAAGTTAATAGATTAGTTTTATAGACGTCTCATTTGTTATTCAATAGGATTTCAGCGAAGGACTTGTAAGGAGCACGTTCGTTATATAAATATTGTTTTCTTCCCTCGCTTATGTTACAAGATTGATTGTCTCTGAGCGTATTATTATTATTGATAGCTTCCTGGAGTGCGAGTAAAAACCCTCCAGGGTTGTTATAAACAACTGCCTATTTACATAAATGCGTTATTATTCCCGAGAATATATATTTTTTGCGTCATTCAGCAGTCGTAGAAGAGAATACAGATTTCATTTAAAATCGTCGATATACACACGTTGGGATTTTAGCTCACCTAATATAATAGTGGCTTATTCTAGTCCAATATATTCGTGTACTGAAAAGGAAACGTTCAAGCTAATTAATTCCAGTGCCAACAACTCCGTGACTTCTGACTATCAAGAACGCAATTCAGCAACTTGGAAGTATCAATTTGAACTTTAAAGTAATATATAGAGGTAGTTGGTAGCCGCGTTGAGTTTTAAACGATTTAGTAGCTGCAAGTTCAGTTGCCAATAGCCCAGTGCACCGTTTTACATTATAATTAGTATGTGAAACGGTACAGTGGAGAACAAAAGTCGTGCCGCGCCTGGCGCCATGCCACCGCGATGCGTGACGGCTGCGCTGATAATGGTGACGCTGTTTACACGGCACGCTCGCTGCAATGCCGATGTTGTATAAATAAGTATGTTTTATTTGTCCGGTCACTAGATAAAAAGTTAAGTTGGAAAAACTCGGCATAAATAACTGAATGAACTGAGACAAAATGTGGTATTCTGCCAAACAGCCTCAGAGATAAAACATTATTGAAATCATCGTTTACGTTTGTAATATCACATGATTGTTAGTAATTGTTGAACTAAACTCTTATCCAACTTAATTTAAACTTGCTACTTTATGTAAACAGTAAGCCTTCTTGTCCATATTTACTGGTCAAAGTGACTTATTTATAATGTATTTCTTGGTAAACTGTATTTTAACGGAAGCATAAAGCTTGGCTAGCCTCGCATCAGTTGCACTCATTGCCAAGGAAACAGGATACCCGCATGCTTACTTACACGTGTGAAATAAATAGACGAGAATGACAAGAAAATGCACTCTGCTCTGGCTTATAATGTACGTTTGTTTTTTTAACATAATGTTCACTTACCTTAGGAAGCTCGAAGTAGGTAATATACGTATTTGTCTCTCCTTATTGTCAGATATCCCTTTTCTTTTAGGTTTATTACTGCTCTTAGTTAGTATCCGTTTTTAATCCCCCAAAAAGATCAGATTTTTTTTTTCAATTCTTGATTACCGTCCGTCGGTGACATAAACCGCTTCATCAAACCAAAAATGCTTTTTATAACATTTCGTAAAAAAAAATCTTTACTCAATAGTTTTCCCTATTCATTTGCTGTTCGGTGCTTTATAATAAATAACTGTACTTATATTGGTGTTTTTGTTGCAGGTAATTTTTTCCGCACATCCTACAAAGTACAAACGTGAGTTGCTCGTATGTATGTATGTATAGTATAGTATACATAGGGGAATTCTACCTTTGTTGATCTCCCTCGTTATCTACCCATGGATTTGTGTTCGTTTGCAAAAAAGTCATCATTTCAAAAATACCTTTAGCCAATGCCGTGTTTAGTCAGTTCGTTTAAAAAAGTTATAAATTTTTATGTAACATCTCACCTCATGCCATTTTTATATCGAAATTATTTGCTTTGCGAAAGTGTTATTGCGTGCTATCGTCTGCAATGGTCTCTTGTTTTTTTATAATTCCAACGGTTAAAAAAGTTATTGGTTGGAAATAATAATTAATGGCCCACGTAATTTTAAACCGTCTTGCGTCATCGGGATTAACACAACTAGACCTCGATTCTGCTAATGTTAACGTAACAAACAAAAAAACGACAACCCAATAGTGTGTCCAATTCCCAAAATGTCCAGTGGGTGCAAAAAGTCAAATCCCAAAATATCCAAATCCATTCTGGGATTTGGACATTCCGGGATATGGAAAATTGGACATTATGAGATCTGAAAATTCTGGGATTTGGACGTTTTGCACTCGCTGGACATTTTGGGAATTGGACATTCTGAACCTGAATGGTCAAAGCTTTGATTTCTGTGTTTTAGTAACAAGAACTGTGTCCAATTTCGTGTTCGTTTCAATGGTGTATTGAAACACCATTGAAACACGATTATACAGTAGAGAATCGAAGCCAGCTACTACTGACAGCTGGCACGCGTGCACCTGCGCATATGTTCGCTATATAAGATCAACGCATCCTGTGCGAGCGATGTTGGAATGTGTTAAATGCATCTTGAAACCGGACTCATCTCATAGCTTTCGATTTAAAAACTGATAGAACTTTTTTGCGTTTAATAGAAAAAATATTTAAGCTTAGTAATTGAAATTTTCAATTTAAAATTCATTAGTTTAGAATATTTTTTTTTATGTTCAAAAACGAATGCAGTTATGCACTAACAACGTCTGATTGAGAATTTTAAGTGATTGCAATTAGGGTAAATGTTTTCTCTAAACCATCAAAAGATGTGATGACATAATTTTTGTGTTGGAAATATCATGGTCTTTGTGACAGCTGGTGTCCGCCAGGGTCGATATTTGTTTCATAAGCTGGGAGAAATCTAGCCAACATTGCATTTTACTGCATTGCGTGTGAGCAGGGAATATTGTGGCGAGCGTGTTGTCCATAGTTCATCCATACACGAATGCAGCGAAACGTTTTGAAAAAAAATATATTCATTTGGTATGTAGGTACAAATAGGCCTGCATGGATTGTCTCAACGATATTACACAATATCTGGTGGATACCTACGTATTTGTAAAACAACCCATCCTTCAATGATCTCATTTCGATGCGGAAAGCCATGTTTAGTAAACGAGATGTATTTATCAAATACATAATACAAGAAAGATACACTAACAAATCAACTGCGCAAATATTCCGTGGGCGGTTTGTGTTTTATTACCAATCAAACGAATTTATATTCCCGGGTGTGATTGATGTATTATAATAATTGTTTTATGGCTGGGCCACTCTTCTAATCTAATGTACTTGTTATAATTTTGAAATTTTGTTGACACGATACAGATAAAATTAATGAAAGTTCTATTCAATTATTCGTATTACACGCTAGTATACTATTATTCATTTTATTTTGTAGATTATCTATTTGAAATAGGAAATAATAATATTTTGCAATACAGATAACATTTCAATGGCAGCCCTCCTTATTTATATAGACTACAGCACAGATAACATAAAGTGACTACGGTGGCTTGATGATAATCTTGCCCTTACTTTAGATAAGTATTTAACTTTTTGTGGGGACAAAACTATGCAAAATACAGACAGTACTTACATACAACAGACGTAAAACCGGTCATAATGTAGTGGAAAAGCTTCGGAGTTTTACATTGTTTTGCACTCACTGTGGGATTTAGTGCCACATTTAGAATGCTTTATGTGCTGACGCTGCACTGGGCGATTATTGAAAAATAGTGTTTACAAGAAAAACATTGACCATATATTACGTCTTCTGCGTGTGAAAAACACGCAGTTCGTATTTCGTTTTAAAGTAGAAAATAAACTGTCGAACGTAGGTCGTCCATCATCATCTGATCATGACGCATAAGCAGGGACTTTCATCTATTGTTAGTTCTAAAAAAATTGATTAATTGTTCCGAAATCGTACCAAATTGCCGCATTGACTTTAGTTTGAGAACTCGTCATCAGTCGTCATCAGTCTGAGGGCTGATGACGATTTTGCAAGAGCAAGATTGCAACTTCGATGTCCCTAGTAACTTATAGTAACCAGATACAACGCACGAGGCCGTCGACCACCCACGACTTTTTGCTTCAACCTCCAAAGCTCTCACAGATTATTGCAACTTGCCTGCCAAGTGCCAACCCTTAAGGTATAGGTAGCATATACCTAAGACGAAATGTGTGCTAATGGGCTATTTCGCGTGTAGAAGAAATATCCCATTCAGCAATTTAAGGTACAACAATAGCTCGCAATACAACCTTTTACGGCACGAAAGTAACTTACCCGTTAATAGCCCATGGTGAACAATAGTCCTTTATTTATGTTTTTATTTTTAACACCTGCCGTTTCGTCTGCAACTTCCAGAGGCCTATTTTGCTTGTCATTTCATTTTACTTTCACAGAATACATAATGTAGCTGCTTTAGCAATTTGGCATAGAATATTCATTAAATATTATTTTGGTCCGAGGATATAAGTTTTTGCTTTATTTTAAAATTTTGACAAGCGTCATAATAAGTCATAAGTGAACCTAGGTGGATTATGTTTCGATTGAAATTGTTTTTGATTGCAGAGTTATGTGTAATGTGAATTAAAGTTGAATTGTCTCGTGAAATGCGATCGATTTGTTCCCAGGCTGGTATTGCAACAGCCGTGCCATGTTGGCAGGAGGTACGGCCTGGGCTTGTCTGTGACTCACCCGCCACTGAATCATAATGCCCAATAGGTACTTCCGATGGCTAACTTCTAAGCTTACTCAAGGAAATTACTTTTATTTATCTATAGTAGGTAGGCTTGGAATAATAACCTACAACGATAGTTCCCTAAAAGCGCACTGTCAAAAGTGAGGCAAATAAAACTGAACCAAAATGACTCAGTTTTTAGATTTTTATATCCTTCATGCGTTACTTAATCGTATCAATAAGAACAAAACGTTTTGATGTCCCTGCCTTTAGGGGGTTAGTTACTATTTTATTGGATTTTAGTTACGATTAGGTAACGTATGAAGGATAAAAATCTGAAAACTGAGCCATTATGGCTCAGTTCTTTTGCCTCGCTTTACATTAAAGACTCTGCTTCTAGGTGTTATTATTCTAAATACGAAGTCATTTTGTCTTATCTTCCAAACCGAATCACCGATGCTGTTATAAGTTTCACATCTAATTACTAAGATATTAGTCTAATTATGAATGACGTTGAACTTTTTAATTTCTTGTCTGACGCATGTTAGTTCGTTCTATTAATTCTTGCACAAAATCTCTCCTTGTATTCTGAGATTGGCTGCTATATTTTAATTCCACAAAATAAATAAATACCAAGCTCCGGTTCACGATATCAACATGAAAATCAAGGATCAAACATTCAAACGTGATTCATCTTTTCCAGAACCCGATGACTCAACAACGCATCAGGTTTAGTGGTCACCTAACTTGTGCTACGAATACCATGCATGTGTGTTATCTGATATTATGTGATATTCAATGCAGACTACTAATATTTTTTGAGCACAGGTAGCAAATTTTGTATTAAAGCGCTTTATTCAAGATAATATAGTTCGGTCAATAACTTGTCAACTGTACATGTCAAAAGTCACATCTCTGTGACCGTTTGTCCTCGTGATCACCGGCGAATCGATGCCGATAGGTCACCGGGCGGAAGAGTCTGGTCGCAGTTGTAGCAAATAATGTGGCTAACTGTACATGTCGCAAGGCCTGGTGGTCTAAAAAGGCAAGATTGTATGTTTCATTCATATATGTTTCATTTCCCAAGTCATTTCATTATTACCTACAATAGCGACCGCCCGCGACTTCGTCTGCGTGGTCAGCTATTTCTCTATCACTCAGGAACCGAACGGTACTTTTTTGGGATGAAGGGTACCTTATGTCTTCTCTAATATGACAACGTGTATGCAAAAAATCATGATGATCGGTTTAATAGTTAAGACGTGAAGGCGTAACAAACAAATAAACAAACAGACTCGCATTTATAATATAGTTGGGATATAAACCATAAAAATAAAGTAGGCACGTAATATCGATCTCATAATATGATTACCATGTGAAACTAATTAAAGATTCATAAATTAATTTCACTATTTCAGTCAAGATTTCTAGTCTGGTATTTTTTTATCTATAATCTTACCTTTTTAGACCCTTTGAGCTCAACTTGCCCCCAACCCGATCGCGGTAATACATGGGTTATCTGAAAAAAATTGGCTTAAGCAACGGTTAACGCGATTGCCACTGCCAACCTCACGTATGGTGTGCAGTTTTGAGAGAATATGAATCGTTACTTTCTAATAAGGCACAGATATAAGCATTATTTACAATTTATAATTGTAATGATAGAAATATAATAAATCGTTAGTTTTATAATCTAACAAAAGATCTAAGAACTGGGTACCGGCTAACTTTTCGAACTTCGGTGGGTCTGCCGAGCTTCAACTCAAGAAAGGAATTATGTATTGTACTATAGCCGAAGTTATTTGGAAGATATCGATGTTCGTGTGACATCTTGAATTGGGGTTCGCCATTTTGGCCTGGCTCGATTTATCTGTTTTAATTGAATTGAAGCTGGGCAGACTTGCCGAAGTTCGATTCGTTAGCCGACTTGCCGAAGTACGGCGGCCCCTAGAGTGAGTGATACTGATGTGAAAATTGGGTATTATTATCTACGTTAGAATAATAACAACCTAGAACGATAGTTCCCTGCAAAACGCACTTTCAAAAGTGAGGCCAATAAAACTGAGCTAAAATCAGCAGAATTTTCAGATTTTTATCTTTCATACATTCCCTAATCGTTATAGGTATACGATTAGGAAAAAGAAGAACGAAAAAGTTTAAATTTCCGTACCTTATGGGGATTAGTTATTATTTTATTGGATTTAAGTTACGATTAGGTATAACGCAGGAAGGATTAAAATCTGAAAACTGAGCCATTTTGACTCAGCTTTTTTGCCTCGCTTTACATACAAGGACTCGGCTTCAAGGTGTTATTATTCTAAGGTTTCTACAGAACCTTTAATGATTTTAAGTAGGTAATCTATGTCGTTCCAATCCGCTTTAATACAATGAAGCTTAACCGTTACATAATCTCCATTTTAAACGCCCAAATCAGATTGGGTATGTCGCATTAGTCGTACGTAACCTAACTATCCCAGCAGACTAAGTAGCGTGTTAAAGCAAATCCTGTTACGTAAGCCCTATCGGAGCTGAGTGAGAATTATCGGACACACGTGTTCCCGTCTGTCCCCCATGGCAATTTCACCCAAAGTTTACATACAATCATATACGATATACCCCTCGTCGCTTTAATTGCAGAGTTGACAGTGTAAAATCACTTATTTTTTGTGTGATGCCGTGTTCCGAGGTAACGATGTATCGCGATCACGAACAAAGCTACTTTTTACGGATTTTATGGCAAACATTAAAATGCAAGTTATTCCTTATGAAATTTTATGAATGATTCATGACTTATTTAAGCTTAGTATTTGGCGCAGTGGCAGCGATTCTTCGATTCTTCCAGGATCCTTCCTTTTGAGCAAAAAGTCTCGCTCGAGTTAGAATTCCAGTATAAAAAAAATAGTTTTTTTTTTGTAAATTGCGTTTTGGATTTATGGACGTGTCGTTATAGTATTTGAAAGAATGGAAGACGAGAGAGGAAGGACGTTGACGTTGGTTGACAGGTGACGTTCCGATGGCAGTATTGCCAGGCGTGAACAATGTAAAAAATACGTATGGTTTTATTGTAATTTATTAGTAGTCGTTAAAATAAATACGGATGAGTGCATTTTTGTGTCTTTTTTACGATTTCACCAGTCAGTTAATAAACTACAAAGTAGGTCTTCAGTGACCTAAGACCCGAGAACGTGTCCAGTGGCCTGCAGATTAAAGGCTTCTTACTTTTTTATTGCTCTTGCACAGTTAGGTTACGTCAAAGGCAAACCTGACTTTTCGATTAAGCATGAATTTCTACATTATTTATATTGCTCTCGATCAATTTGTAAGAGCCTCTCTGTTTAATTTCTGTCATGAGCGCATGTAAAATTGCAATACAATGATCATTGCAAACTTTAAAAATCAGCTTTTTGGCAGAATAATATATACAAAAGTAAAACCTGGCCAGTGTTGCAAATTAACGTATATTTTTTATGTTTTTTTGTATGTGGCTGGCTATTCTATTTGGTATCAAATCATATTAGTGAAACGTATTTATAAGTTTGTGCATTTAGTTTGCAATAAGGGATTTTCAAAGTGACATTTAAAAAATAAAAATAGTAACTATTTGCCTCTCTAGATGGCGTTCATGGAAAGAGAAGTGTCAAAATTGGTTTTTAATAATTAACGGCATGTACCAGAGGCAAGTAAGCGCTCGCTGGCTGACATCTGCCCAAAGAGTAACACTTTAGGGTTACATCTGCCTGCCTACCTGAGCCACAGAATAATAGCTAATAGTACAAGTCCCGATTACTCTTCGAAGCTTAGTAAAAAAAAACACACTGACACTTACGTTTTTATCAACGCCATCTATTGAACCTACAGTTTTTTTAGCATACCATACTAACTAATAAAAATGTTATTATCCTGTGATCCTGTCGATCGACAGAATACAAACATAATAATAAAAGGACACTACTAGTTAGTACTATTATATATTCTGTGCTACTAGTTACTACGACGTAAAAAGCCGGGAAATTGTGTTGTGGATTACAAATTTACAAGATATTAGTATCACACCCCAAAATGAAAAATGGAAGGTGATTTTATTTGATATCACTAGTGGCTCTGTGAGCTCTAGACGCGTTAAAAATTATCTCAAATTGTATGTGTTTTAAAATAATCTAAAAGGTGTCGCCACCCGACCCCTCTTTCCCACACTGCTCATATTAATAATATTGTTAATACAATCACCTTCCAGTAGTGTAAAACCATAAACGGTGATATATATACAACACAATATTCCCGGCTTTATCTGCAGTAGTGTCCTTTCATTATCGCTAATTGTGTTACTTAGTACAATAATGAGCTTGGCATGTTATTCTGCTTCACATCCCCAACGCCGACATTTCCAAATTAACTTACAACTTCTTGCTAATTTAAATGTTAATTCACTTTGACTTTCTCGGAAGAAGCTATGACGTAATAAGTCGTTGCTTGTAATTTCCGTTTCCAGTAAGTTGAAAGAAAAAGTTTTTTGTTACAATATATTATCATTGAATGTTTTTTCATATTTTGAGCGAATACGATATTGTAAAGGTATGAACTCTAGCCATAATATTCTTTTAACAGCTTCTACGTACTGTCCACAGCATATTGCATTTTGAAAAAAAGGATCCAAAATACGATTTGAAAATTTACTTAAATCTTTCGTCGATACATATTATGAATGGTTCATGGGTCATTTTTTTACCTTTTCTCTAACGTCGTCGTTGTTCATTGTTTGCCATAAAACTTTCGATTTATCGATCAGTTTAATTGTTTGGGGTTGATTACGCTCTGTTAACCGGGTTACTTTCTATAATTTAAATGTACTCAGCAATCTGCATGTACCTTCGAAACTTCGGTCGGACGACGGGCTCTGAATAACAAAATACACGTGACGACGGAGGTCGCCCGTGTGCCCGTACTCATTTCCTTAATAGGGAACATGCATAATTTTTTTTTGTATCAAAATCAAAAGTATAATGCGTGAGAAAATCAACTATAATATTAAAACGTTTTTTTCTCGTGACATATTCACTTGAAGTTAGCGCGCAGCAGCAACCGCCGAAAACGCTCTTTACAAAACGGTCAACATTTCTGACGTCACTTATGCCACGTTTGTATGGAGTTAGGCAGGAATTTTCTAATATCTCCCTAAATATTGCGTTTAAGTACATATGTGTCGTACAAAATATTATTTCTTATTTGATATTCTATCCGACTGTTAAGTGCATTATATCCGGAAATGAAAAAAAAAATCGCTATGTGTGATAAAACTAAAAATATTTTATTTTTATTTTGCTGTTCCATCATGTTTTTATACGTGTTCGCAGCGATCAAGCTCAAATTTATCAAAATCGGTGACTTAATGCATGTTCCCCATTATGACCGTTCGCCTAGCCAGTTTCCGTCCTTGTGTCATTTATTTACGTATTATTTTAAACTATGTGCATTTTTAAATTGCTTGTTTGTGACCGATTTCACATGGCGCTGTTCTCTTTGCTCCCTTTAATTAAATGCAAAATTGTCATTTAGTTTGCACAAATTCAATCACTCTTCATTACCTTCGTTGAGCTTGTTTTGTTTCTGATTTTACCTCAGGCTTCAAGATTTATTTAAATTGCAAATCACAGCCAATCTCTGATGTTGCGAAAGACCGTGTCGTTCAATGATAATTCGGCAATATAAGAGTAGAAAATATGTTTTTCTTTTTTTATCATGTAGTACGAGGGTGGTTTGATAAGTCCGTGACTTTGAAAAGAAGAAATGCTTTTTTTTCATAATTTATTTTTGTGTCTTGAATAAAACTCCTTAAGGCATCTTTACACTTCATTTTTTCAAATTCGGCAAAAGATTATTACTTTTGGAAGCAAAATGCTCAAGCGACTTCTAACTTTTCTTAATGACCCTGTCGACCTTCTCGGCGGCTTTCATGACATCAAAACTCATCAAATGAAGATGCGAATCCTTCCTATTCTCTAGATTCAACCCCAGTGAGATTTTTTCTCCTACCAAACATGAATAAATGTCTTGGCGGGCAAAGATTTTCATCAAGCCAAAAGGTGGTGTCTGAAATGGGCCCTCATAGTCATGGACTTATCAATCCACCCTCGTATTGAACATTTGTAGAGCGTGCGGGCTTGCATTGCATCACCAAATTTATTCATCGATTTCCGCCGCTCCGGCCGTTCGTTGGCAGCCGCGGTCGACACTCGCGCGGCGCTGACGGTGTCGCAAAATCTGAGCCACCTTTTTAAAATTTGTTATTTAAAATCGCAAGAGAACTAAAAAATGATATCCCGGGGGCTAATTGTCTAATTTAAGGCGAGGCCAGTTCACGATCTGATGAAAAGTCTGATTTTTGAACTTCCAATGTGAAGAACTGATGTAAAATTCTACTTCACAAAAATTACTGTAGACTGAAAAAGAAACAAAGAAACAAATTAACCGAACAGAATATTGAAAAATGGCATGGTAACTCTGTAAAAAAAATCCTGAATAACACCATAAAAACTTATAAAACTAAATTTCAAATCGTCAGATTTCGTAATTTTCAACGACAGTGATATGATTTTTTATGCAAAAAGGATAGCTTTTTTATCGATCTAACACAATAACCGAGTACATTTTCAAAAAATGATCCAGTATTTCAGAAATCAATAAAAATGTACTAAAATTCGTCAAATTTCTGACGAAGCGTCAATTAAAGTTATGCAATATTCAACCTTATTCTAAAGACATAGTGAAAGAGTAAATTTCGTGAACTGGCCTCGCCTTAAAAATCTATCGCAATCGCTTTCATTTGACAAATGGATGTGAGACATTGCTGCATTTCTTTGGTAAGTTTTTATTTGTGCCAAAAAGAAGCATCAATGTGTTACATCCTAAAGCGATTGCGATAGATTTAGAAATTAGACAATAGATAGGCAGATCGTTTTCATAAAACATGAAACCTAGAACTGGTGCTTCTTAATTTGAAGACTGTTTTTTGACAATGGAAAATCTTTTTTACACCGGATCTTTGAATATATTATTTTTTACTGTAGGTACTTTTTTGCGGTGAACCGAGACGCTGCTCCCCTTCTCACGCGGGCTCCGACAGCCGCCTACTCTGATAGTAACTTGACTCCGTTAAGAGACAGCCCGCCCTCGGCATGAATACGTGCCACTAACTTCCCCCCTCGTCCCCACTCCGCCATCGTCGTAAACACAGTGTGCTCAAATAGTGTCAAAGTTACGACCCCACACTACAAACACTTCCAAACATTTTGATTTTTTCACGACATAAACACTATTATTTATGATTATAATAAATATTGTCTTAGAAACTACTATTCACTTGTAGACAATGTCTGTAAACCCTAAAATCGACCAAACTGGAAACGTCAGTCAAAGCCCCCAAAATTCCGTGCGATATTTCCAAAGGAGGGTCCGCCTTAAAGATGTCTTGGCTCGGTCTGTTTTATTGATTTCCCCTTGGGAAATATAGTTTACTGCCTCAGGGTGTTGCTATGGCATTTCTTTTATTAATTTCGATGTTAATGTGAACCTATTAATTTTGCACATCACGGTCAGAAATAATCAGTTTCGTCGCTGTGCATGCTCTTATTTACATACAATGGCGACACGAGCACGTTTGCCGATTTGCTTGTGCAAACGATAAAATATATATGAACGGAGGACGGACAGTCAGTAAAGTCAGTTCAGTACTTATTGGAAGGCCAACATTCGCTTCACTTCTCAAAACTAAGCTTCGTAAACGAAAAGTACCGTGAATAGTTTTTCGGACTTTTTACTCGTCTGATGACCGGCTTAAGCCGTCGAATACCTAGAAACGTTGAGCCGTAGTCCTAAACCCTCGTAAACGGGCCGTATCTCTGACAGGCAGCGGCTTGCGGATTATCAAACTTAAATCACACTTTCCCCGAGCTATCCAAACTCTGTTCGAATTATTTCGTCGTTGGGGTAACTGGAATTTTACTAATACTTTCTGTTATGGGCGGGCGCAACTGATACTTTTTTCCTGGTGCTAAAAGTCTAAAACTGTCCTCGCTTATCGATTGTTTGTTTACGTGATAAAAATCATTGTGAAGGGGTGTAACGGTCGGCTGTGTGTCAGTTTATTATAGTGGCGGCGCACGGAGCGGCGTTCATCGCACGACACGCTCGGGTTCGTTATCGCGACGAGCAATTTCTTTGTTTGCTGTGTACGCAATTTCCCAAAAAGCGGCGTAATGCCGGGCAAGAGATAAACCGCACAAGGCCTCGCCCAGCCTGGAGATGGCAGATATCTCCGAGCGTAGTTCGCTCGCAATATTTCTTCCGAGCGTCTCCACGCCACTAGACCGCCTTCCTCCGCTGAAATATGATTTTGATTATGAAATATGACGGTGGAAATTCTTTGGTTAGTCGTCGCACACAATTTATTCGCTGGCAATGCTTAAACTTGTGCGCTATATTGTTTCGGATTTTCGCCACAAATAAAAATACATGAAGTTGAGTATTACTACGTTAGTACTATTATACAATCTGTGGTACACAATTATGTAAGTTTTTGTGGTTTCTTAAGAGTTGCTTTAAGTTCTGTTCTGTTGTTAAATGTAAAAACCTAGGTAAGTACCCCATTTAATCGAAGTCTTGCACAATTATCTCATTCAAAGTCAAAGTCAAAATAAGCTTTATTTAAATAAACTTAATTATTATTATTAAGTACTTTTGAATCGTCTATATTTTCCTACCACCCGTTCCAGACTTTTTTAGCTGACAAGAAGAACGGGCGCAAGAAACATATCAGCTGTAACAGCCATAAGTAACGATATTTACAAACTTGAATACTTATATCGTTACCAGATAATTACAACATAACAGGGTAACAGGATTATTGGCAACAACATAGTATAAGTAGTATACTTATTAAATTACTTCAACAAAGTATATCGTCTACTTTATAATAACCTTTACCCATAAGCGTTTTTTTAACATAGTTTTTAATGTTAAAACGGTACCAAAGATACTGTGGCTGTGCGGGTGGACGTTTTATTCAATAATTTTAACTATTAAAAGTTGAAAGCAATTTTCTTTAGTTCACTCTTGAACTGGCAATTGCTTCGCTAAAGTTAATACGTACAAAAAGGCAAATAATTCATAGGATTAGTATTGCTATGCTTCCATGGTTACAACCAGTGGCAGAAACGAGTGGCGCAGGTGCGACGGCAGGTGCCTTCACGCTTACCTGACCCGTTTATTTTCAATTCGACCGCTCTTATTACCCACCGTGATATTGTACAAAGTATTTTTAAGCGGTTTCGGAGCTATATTTGAACTTAGAATGGTTTAAAATTGGCTGATGCTGGCTATTTCGAGAAAGATTGCCTCAGAAAAGTAGATTGCATGATAGTAGTAGGAAATTAGGTACGTATTCTTATGAAATGAGTGAACTGTTAAGAAATGAAAACTGTGAGTTGAACAACCTTACGTATAGAACAATATGCCATTAAATTGTACCTACATCGTGAATTAATTAAAAATATTCTTACGTTAATATTCTAATATAGTAGGTATGTATGGATATTCCTAATGTAAAATCGTCATGTAGGTATATGTTGAGAATGTTAGATCGGCTTGAGAATGAGATTGGCCCTTTCCTTCTGATTAGGTAAAGTCTCGTAACTATCTTGGTAAAAAATGTTAACGTGCACTATTCTGTTACCTTGGCTCATTTTTGGATACATTTATATCAGCATTTATTTTCACGTGAAAGTGTAATCTTCATTTGATGTAAGTCCATGTACTTCATAGAACATTAGCACAACGTGCCTCGTGATGTGTTGTGTGGGACTCACTTACCGCCATATGCAGAACAGCTGTTTGACCCGGATGGCTAAGTATAGCGCTTGCGACAGGGTTGCGACTAACGACTATTATATCAAATTAGCGACCGCCCGCGACTTCGTCTGCGTTTACAGATTTTTTCTATCCCTCGGTAACAGTACTTTTTTCTGTATGAAAGATATCCTATGTCTTTTATACAGTAAAGTATGCAAATTTCATGTCGTCACAAACAAACAAACTGACTTTCGACTGATTTATTATTAATGATTTATTATTATTAGTAAAGAAGTCATCAATGTTTAAGGCATGTATGCTGTTTTAAACAATAGTTTGCACAATACAACTGCATTAGTTGATAGGTTTATTTGTAAAACACCAACAACCTCGCAAGAGTAGATTTTATCATCATAAACAACAACGACTTTTGCGAAAACACAAAAATATACTTTTCATACAACACTCGATCAGCTGTTCGTATGGAAAGTAGTTTTTTTTGTCTGTTTTTAGAAAAGTCATAGAACAATCATTGTTGTTTTCAATCATTCTACTCCTGCGAGGTTGTTTGTGTTTTACAAAATAACCCTGTATGTATAGGTAAAAGATTGTGATAGTTTACTTTAGTCCACGAGATGCGACCAACTAATTGGCAACCCTTAAGTTTGTTATCGGCGGCATCTTTCGCCGGCAGCGGTGCAGTTGACCCCATTATAATCACTTTTACGGCGCTATTTTTATCGAGAAGAACCAATTAAAACGGATCCATTTGTTTTAGTGTTAAGCTGGTGTAAATAGCTGTTAAACGGTACACATCACATTCCGTTGACCCCCGACACTGGCCGCAAGCACGGGATAAGTACTGAGCTGAGATATACCAAAGTTGTAGCGATCTCATTATGTGAGGTGTACAGTGAAAACCTTTTAGTTCAATCGACTATATTGCTTTAGTAACATGTTAAATTGATAAGAATTCTTTGGAATCGGCCGCTGTAGATATCATGTGGTTTATCGGTCATTACTCCACCATAATGTTGAAATGTACATACTGCGTCTTTTAAGAAAATACAGTATACCTACATTGAAATCTACCTTTGTATGTTCTTTGGTGTACGATAACCATAAACATTCAAGTGCGTTTAAATTGAGCGCTAATGAATGAAACGCTCCGGGCAGCTACAGCTACTTTCCAAATGTTTCATTGAACTATGCTAAAAGAGTGAGAACGATCTGCAATAAACATCGGTGTGTTGAAGCTAGTCGCTGTGGCGTGGGAGTGGGAGCTTATCTATCCACTATGATTTGTTTACCGCCGTAGTAGTGTGGCCGATCAGCTGAGCGCGTGACGTGCGGCAGGCGTGCTCCCGCGTCACGGCCGAGAACGCCGCCGGCTGGTGACGTGTGCGATTGCTCATGCTAGCAACGTTATTAACCAATGAACCAATCGTCTACCGCTCGCGTAGAATCTAAGGCCTCGACTAATCTTTTCCGACTTCGAATTGTTTACGTAAACTTATTCGCTGGCAGCGAGCCATACCATCTACATATTGGCCACATTGTCATACCACATCTCATTGTTTGTCGCATAGATTTACACAAATTAGATAATAGTTATGGTATTTGTGTTTCACTTTAATATGCTGGCTCGCGTCCCGCTATATAAATTGCTTGGGACAAGAAAAGCTTCCCCTGCCCGCCCTGTTAACTTGTATGAATTATTTATGAATAGATATTTTTTTATTAGTAATTCAAATGCAAATGTTTTTCTTTCTTTGTGTTCACGTTTATGTTGTCCTTGTTGTCGATAATTCGAAATACGTATTTTTAGTGCAGTTCATTCTTATGAAAATGGATTATGTTGAGCGAGTATGAATAACAATTTATAGCGTATAAATATAAATTTATAGCGAGTGTAAATATTTTTTTTATATAAAGTACCCAATAAACTTATTTTCTAGAACGAAGTAGCTATTTTAATTTTTGTATGAGATAAATAAAGGTTCGCGGTTTACGTTATTTATTAGAAACATAACTTTGAATTTGCTGAAATTGTTAACTCTTATTTACATTTACAAAGCTAACCGAATGTGAAATGAGGGAAACGGGTTCATATTATACAAAATGTTTGTCCTTTCCTCATTCACTTGATCCCCTACGACCGCGTGCGATATTTGTTAGGAATAATTACCCTTAAAATGGGGAGACATTCATATTTATTATACTCTCGAATATGTATTCATAATTATAATGTTACTTTACTACTTAGTGTTGGGTGTCATGTCCATAATGTTGAATAAACCACTTTAGTCTACTTCAGCTTTCTAATCTCTTAGAAACAACTATAAACTGCTTGAATTCACTATATACGCGCTTTAATTAATTACACATTACATTTGGGGCATGTTATGTGGTCATGCTCAGTGTTTTGGGACACTTAAACGTATTTTTTACATTGAAGAAAAGTGAGGGAATACTATTAGGGAAATATATACGCTGAAAAACTATGGATGGAGGAGCAGTCGAAATGTTTTATGTGCCTTGATATAATTTACGTAAGTCTTGCAAATACTTCAATTTTGAAAATATTATAGTTAAAAGCACGCTTCCCCGAAAATACATCTTTCTTGGAAGCAACACGATATAATATTAACTCTACAAGAGCTTGTATTGACTTAAACATGGTTCAGTCAACTTGACTCAAGTAATAACAAACACGTCTATTACTTATCACAATAAATATGAAATCCCAATTGAAGCATAGTGTGCTTCGACATTTTATATTTGAACAAGTCTAGTGGGTAATTTAATCTGTAAGTAGGTATGTAAAATTTATGTCAAAAATCAACTCATATAATTATCAAGCAAATTATTTTATTGGTGCACAAATGGTTTTTTTTTTCAACCTATATGTAAAGCTGACCATAATGAGGATCAACAAGACAATTGAATATATCAATTTTGTTTATCACATCAATTAATCCCAATATTTCGCCTTCCTTCAATAAATGATATGTTGCAGAACACTGTACTATTGTATGGCATAGCAATAAAAATGAGTTATACATAAAGCTTTACGGCACACATGCCTTATGTTTTGATAAGGTTTTGATATAAGTTTTTTATTCTTATACAAAACCTTCGCAACCTTCCTTTAACAACTTTCTAGCTAGATAAGATAACGCCATACAAGTACATTTCACTTGATACGCATACACAAACACTGTATATACTTGTTTAAGGCGAGGCCAGTTCACGAAATTTACTCTTTCACTATGTCTTTAGAATAAGGTTGAATATCGCATAACTTTAATTGACGCTTCGCCAGAAATTTGACGAATATTAGTACATTTTTATTGATTTCTGAAATACTGGATCATTTATTAAAAATGTACTCGGTTATTGTGTTAGATCGATAAAAAAGCTATCCTTTTTGCATAAAAAACCATATCACTGTCGTTCAAAATTACGAAATCTGACGATTTGAAATTTATTTTTATAAGTTTTTATGGTGTTATTCAGGATTTTTTTACAGAGTTACCATGCCATTTTTCAATATTCTGTTCGGTTACTATGCTACTTTGTGTCTTTGTCAGTCTACAGTAATTTTTGTGAAGTAGAATTTTACATCAGTTCTTCACATTGGAAGTTCAAAAATCAGACTTTTCATCAGATCGTGAACTGGCCTCGCCTTAAATGTGTGTAGTGTAAGTGTAACACATTGAACTGCGAAGCCCCACGGAATGAGGGCGCGTGCGGTACAGAGTCACAGAATACATTGACAGAGTATACGATACTCCTATGTGGGTAGTATGTGTAACAAACATCTCATCTCATGTAAGAAATGGAATGAATATTTTTTACTAGGTTTAGGTAAAATATCGTGTATTGTAAAGTACCCCATCCCAGTTAGTTTTTTCCGCGTAGTCTTACCAGTTGTACTATCTATTGGGATGGGAGATGGGAGTTTCCTTCCCAATAGATTTACAAGTAAAATTACTGGAAACTTTGATTCCAGTAGACTCACCAAGTAAACCAAAACAATACTCACATGTGATGTAGACCTATGAAGACTACATGAAGCTTCGATTCTTTTGAAAGAGTAAACAAATTTTATATTTAATTGGACTAAAACTAGGTACCAATACAAAGTAAGATTATTTTGAAGTTGATCAGGGTCTCGATTCTGCTATTGTTAACGCCACAATCGTGTTTTAATTGTGTTATGACACAGTTATTGTTTCTTAAACCCAAAACTGAACACGATTGAAAGAAGATTATTACGTTACCATGAGCAGAATCGAGATCCAGTTCTACCGATGAGAAATTCATTAAGGTTATATAATACTAAATAATATACTAGAAAAAATACGACTCGCACCAGATCAATACTCAGACGGGAATCGAACCCGCGATCTTTGGATATCCGGTCCAATGCTCTGACCGCTGAGCTACCGAGTCACTAGTGTAGTGACATCGTCGAATTTATTCTAGTATATTATTTAGTATTGTATAAAAATAGCATTGTGAATGCAAAAATCTCAAATTTAAAAATTATGTAGCTATTTCATCTTAATCGATTGCCAAATATCTGGAAAGATATTTCAATTGAATGTCGAGGTAATTCCTCACATTGGTGAAATGACGCTGGCTTGCAGCGTAAGAGTAGGAGGATATACTAGAAGAAATTCGACGATGTCACTAGTGACTCGGTAGCTCAGCGGTCAGAGCATTGGACCGGATATCCAAAGGTCGCGGGTTCGATTCCCGTCTGAGTATTGATCTGGTGCGAGTCGTATTTTTTCTAGTATATTATTTAGAATTGTATAAAAATAGCATTGTGAATGCAAAAATCTCAAATTTAAAAATTTATTAAGGTTCTACTAGGTTACATACAAAGTCCCTGTACTCTAAAATCATTCATTATTCATCCGTTCATCTATTGTAAGCGAGTAATATGATATCATAAAAAAAACATACATAACAAGTAGAGTATATTTCAAATACTGCCCTTGGCCTTTTTTAATTTCCTTTTAGTTGGAAAAAAGCTATAGTAAAACCTACATTAATGTACTTAACTGATATTTGGCTGCTAAGTGATAAGAATATACGGAAAGTAAAGGTTATATGTGTCACGATTAGTACAGGAATCATTAGAAGTACAAACTGAAATTAAAAACGAAAGAGCTGTGCCTACTATTCAGACAGAAACTAGCTATAAAACTCCAGTCAGAGCTGAGACATTAATTGAATGTCGAATAGTTTTTCAGCAATTAATAGGTCAAGAACCTACTCTAACTACCGGTGTACCAGGTTCGAGTGCCGCTCAGCTAAATATAAACGAGCATTCGTTACACCATGCCTCGCGAAAATAGACCCGGCAGCTGAGGACCTACTGTATCGTGACATTTCAGGGGCCTAATCGCGCTAATTTTCAACGATAAAACCAAAGCTAAATCGTTACCGTTTCAGTTTCGTTTACAGAAAAATACTCGCTTTAGTTTTGTTAAAATTGTTGAATACTCTGCCTAGAGTCTAGGATTACAATCTGGGACAATTTAAGTGAAAATTATGAAGCTAAACCAAAGATTTTTAGGTAAATATAACCTAAATGACAACGTAACGTTTTTGGTTTTATCGTTCAGAATTACCGCGATTGGGCTTCAGGTTTTATTCGAACGCCACCCGAATATTTTTCGTTCTCGTTCCACAAACTTTCCTGAATGGGAAATCTTTTATAAGCTCCCTTAGCGCTCCGCTATCTTATGACTGTTCGTTTTAACTTTACCTCTTGTTGTTTAACTTTTGTCTTAGGGAAGAAGTAATGGTTTTGCATACCGTTTAAGTCTTCAAAGAGATTGGTTTCATTAATAATTGGCATACTAATACCAACAAGTAAAGTTCGTAAGATCAAAGTCGAATTTTCAGTGAAAAAACTTAGGGCGGATTCGACCAAGTGAGAAAAACTGTTATTGTTAGATAAAATGACCAGTTATTCGAAAGTAAACCGAAACAGAGTTAATCCGCGACTATTCTAATGGCATCCGCGTGCCGTATGTCATTTCTTTACTCGAGAAAAAAATCGTGGAATAGATGTATTCTTGGTATAGTTATTCCCGTTTATATTGAAGTTTGGACGAATCCACCCTTATTGAATTAAGGTTGTTTTATCATAAAGTAGATAGTGCCTGCTTCTTTTTAGCGATTATCCCAGCTCATGCCAGTCTCTCTTTCATAGTAAGCTTCCTCCACATTGCTCGATCTTGTTTATTCAACTGATAAACAATGCTTGTAATGAGATTAAATAATGACTGTAAGTTGTCCAGATTTATTTTTTGCAAGTGCGCTTGTTTCTTTTAACTGGTAATGTTTGTCGTCACTGGATCATTATGCGTCTAAATGTTTTATTTTTTATTTTATTTTTTATTTTATTTGCACAAGCTTAACACTATTATTACAGGTCTAGACCTAATGCAATAGTGAAGCTATATTAATTAAATCAGTACATTATTAATTAATTTTACATACTTACATAAAATACCTATATTATTATTATACATTATTAATTAGTTGCCAATTAAACATTTTAATTTATTATATTATAGATTATAAGTGCCTACGATACCCGGCAGCATGATGTCTGCAAATCCATTACATTGTACTTTCCTTCCTTTCCATCTGCTTGTATGTGGGCTTGTATTGTAATGTCATGTTACATCCACGCACCGTTCACAACGGCCGGTTTCATTCAGGAAGCGTTACGATGATTTTTAAGGTTGCAACAAAGGTCCTACCTAAATCGATATCATCTCCCGTAAATAAAGCATTAACAATATTAAAAGATCTACTCTGACGAATTCGAACGGATCGTGTCGTGAAATCGCACCATATATGGTAAGCCAAAAAATAAAAAAAGGTCTGATCTGATACGTTGACATTGGCACACTTCTGCGCGTGGATTTCCTACCCCTCCCACCTCACCGAAATCCACACTTGTTTTAGTTATTTTTTACATTCAACTCGCTTTCGAACCGCTTTTCTGCCGGTTCACTTTTTTAATCTTCCTTTTTTATTATTTTCCGTTGTAAGTTTTTTCTCGTTGATCCTTTTCCACTGTTAACCTTTTCAATTCACCGGTTTTGTCAATAAAGCTTACTGGTAGCATTTACTGATGGACTTTTTTAATTTCAGTCAATTGTAGACGTTTAGGTACTACGTTTAGGTATGATACCTTTTAATTTAATTCATCGGGTTTTCTCCAAGCTCATTTGTAGTTTTTAACGAGTAATAGTACAAGTGTAGAAATTTATCTTGGTGTACGAAGTAAATTGTAACATTGGTAATATAATATTGGTATCAGTGTCAGGTTATTGATTACTGCACACATGCACAATAACTTTGATGCTTCATGCTTATTAATTTATTAGCACTTCGAAGCTTAGCTACACTAGCTACTTAGACTGACTGGTTTTACTTTTTATAATAGACTAGGTTCCGCCCGCGCGAACATTCGGAGGGAACCTTTGACCGGTACCTATACAAAAGTATCGTATGTGGTTGTGAAGGTGACCCCCGCAATATGGCAACAGTTTACAGAGTCGGGGTCTATCCAGCTACATAGACCCCGATAATCCAGTGCTCCCGCTGCTTGGGCTACGGCCACATCAAGCGGGTCTGTGAGGAGCGGCTGGACAGCTGCAGTCACTGCGGGGGAAACCACTTGTATGCCAACTGCGACAAGAAGGAGAGTCCCCCCCAAGTGCCTGAACTGTGTGAGAGAAAAACTCGAGGAAAAAGAGCACAACACGTTTAACGACATCTGTCCCATAAGGGCAAAGTGGGACAAGTTGGCTCGCTCGAGAGTAGCATACTGCTAAGGTCCTGATAGTAAAAAATGAAAAGAAAGAAAATAAGGTCAAACGAGATAAATATGGTAGGGCGCACGCAAGGGTCTCTTGTTGCGGACAGAGAACACCAGAAGCAGAAAGGAAGAAGGAAAAGCAAATTTCCGGGGATAGCAACAACACCAGTGCGAGTATGTCCACACGTATAGTAGCGAAAAGCACTAGCCAGAAGAATACCGTCCCGGAAACGGCCGGTGATTGCAACGTAACAAAGAGAGGGGAGTCCAAAATAAAGGAGGTAAACAAAAATGAGTTTTGCAACCCTCCTTTTGTGGAGGATAAACCAATCTGTGAAGCAATACCAGCCGATCCCGGGAGGGCTCTAGGCAACAAGGACTCAGCAGCCAAACATACGTAGATGGTAGAAAGGGCACCAGCAATTTAAAGAAGACACATCACCAATTGGGTAGCCACAAGGGTCCTTTAAAACAAGTAAAAAATAAGACTAGCACACACTTATATGCACAGAACACTAAACATTCACAGCACACAACACACAGCAAAGACATCCATGGAAAAATAAGAACAATAATAAGAAAAGTAAGCAATGTAAATAACAATGTGAGAGTAGAAAGTCGAAAACATAAATACGAAGTAGGTAGGATTGATCTAGAAAGAAAATTATGTATGGAAATATTTTTAAGTAAACATAATGATTATGTGACATACAAATATGTGAAGTACTTACATAATAAAAATGACAAACATTGTCTTATGTAGAAGAAAAGTAAAAATAAGCAAGTATATATAAAAAAATAAATATAAAGAAATATAATGTAATGAAATAATCTAGTTAGTACATGATATTATAAAAGATACATAGATAAGAAACGCATGAAATGTAAGAAAGCTAACATAAAACAAGTAAAAAAATTATATTCTCAAAAAAAAAATTGTAAAATAATTAAGATAATTAAATTAGTAAAAGTATTAGCAAGAAATAAAATAGAAATAAGAAAAGTAGAAGTATAAAATATATAAATATTGAAAATAGTAAAATGGATACCTATCCGTAAAAGTAGCTTTAAAATAAGAAACAAGATTGTAATATATAATAGAAAAAAAGATACTGAAATGTAATAGAAAAAACATTGTATAAGACAAAAAAAGTCCTACTTAAAATGTGGTAGGGAGCAGATGTAATTATAAGAAAAAAAAAAGTATCGTATGTATGTGTTAAACCTATAAACTATCTGTAAACTACCTATAAACTATCTGTATCCCAATTTTCATCCAAATTCGTTAAGCTGTTTTTAAAATATAATAGGATAACCGGTTTAGATTGTTTGCGTTTGTTTGTGAAAATCTTTCGAATACGAAGTTCATTTTCTTTCAATGTGTACGAGTATGTGCCCCTAATGCGAACATGAACAATGACATTTATAGAAATATGTTTTATCGTATCGTATGTGAATTCCCTTTTAACTTTTTAACCGACTTCAAAAAAAGGAGGAGGTTCTCAAGTCGACGGTTTTTTTTATGTATGTTTTAACATAACTTTGTCAATCTCAAACCGATTTTAAAAATTATTTTTTTGTTTGAAAGCATATAGTTACAGATTGGTCCCATTGTCATAAGATCACGATCTGATGATGGGATCCTGGAGAAATCAAGGGAACTCTTCAAATATTAAAGGCACACCTATAGCGATTTTGGTATTTTCTTAAGTAACTCGTGCATTTGCTTTCGATAAGTACCATTTTGGTGAAGTGGAACTGATGATGAAGACCATAGATGATCACCGGAACTATTCAATAGGTACTAAACTAAATATCTCACTGGTGCGATACGATTACTTTAATACGGTTGCTAGGCTTTTTATGTTGTTCGTCATAATGCATATGGTGAAGTGGAGCTGATAGTGAAGTACCAGGAGAACTCCTCAAGAACTAACGCCCCTGCGTCGGGAAAACCAGTATTTTGTAAAAGGTGATGAGCTATTGACATAAGACTATTGTAACTTAGATAATATCGTCGCTAAATATACCATACTTACACAAAAAAGTTAAATTAAAAAAATAATAACTTTGGGTCTACCCATGTTTTATCTACCTAGATAATATACTTACTGGATAAGATAATATAAATAAACTAAAGTCTACCAAATACAGAAGGTACTTACTAACACTAAAAATAAAAAAATAAAAATGTTTTAATAAAAACAAAAAACCGACTTCAAAAAAGCTGAAAATGAAAACAAAAAAGCTTTAAATAACTTTGGGTCTACCCATGTTTTATCTACCTAGATAATATACTTACTGGATAAGATAATATAAATAAACTAAAGTCTACCAAATACAGAAGGTACTTACTAACACTAAAAATAAAAAAAATAAAAATGTTTTAATAAAAACAAAAAACCGACTTCAAAAAAGCTGAAAATGAAAACAAAAAAGCTTTAAAATTTAATACCTCTAAAAAGCAAGAAATAATATTCAAATCACTAGATACGCATATCATTGTAATAAAACACGTGTAATTAAGTCGGGTGGGGCTTTTAGAATAAAAAAAGATGTTGAACTTCAGCCCCACCCGACTTCAATAGACGTGTTTTATTACAATGATATGCATATCTAATGATTTGAATATTATTTCTTGCTTTTTAGAGGTATTAAATTTTAAAGCTTTTTTGTTTTCATTTTCAGCTTTTTTGAAGTCGGTTTTTTGTTTTTTAATGCTACATGCCCAGAAAGAGAGTCTTTATTTGAAAGATATCTCGTTGACATTGAAGGAGGTAGGTACAATAAAAAAAACTCGGCAAAGTAAAGAACCTTAACGCCGGCTTTCCGATTTAAAATACGAAAGATAGAAAGAAGCGTTGCTTTGAATATGTTTTTTATGTTACGAAAGAAATATTAAATTTTCTAGATTTTATTTATGTGTATTTATAGGAAAATAAATACATAACAGTGTTTTTCGGATAGATTTTGAAAGGTATCATTCGGATGTATCATTGAGTGTTTTGTATGAATACTACACATATAATTTTATGAGATTTATGAGTTGACTCGCACGTGTATCTAGCTACTAGCTAGTGAGTTCCAAAATATGACGTCCTTCCTTAGGTATATTTAAAATAAAGTGGAACAATGGAGCTATAAACAAAGCGGTTTTGAAAAATACACACTTGCCATTGACTATTGCCGCAGAACATAATAGTACAAGTACTTTCCGTCTTTTTAGAACAATGTCCGAAAAAGATGAAATGTCAGTACAATTATTCTCTAACATCTTGTAAAGTCCAAGCTACATGTGGAGCGTGCCTCCCCAACCTTAATTACTGCAATTACATTGGACCGCTTGTTCGCATCCCCTCCCGCACCCTCGGCTATCACATCTCCTCCCCTGACTACCTGGATTATTGCGGCCTGCGATGTCTGCCTCGCAAGTAGGTGCCTAATGTCTCCCGAATACGAAGGAATCGCAAATTGTGACATTACCCACTGATAAATGGACACTTAGTTCTTTACGGCCATTTTGTACTAATCGACAAGGGAAATCGATAGAACCTGTTCACGATGGAAATAAGCTAATGACGCACGCACCTGTCTCATCCAGATGTTGAATGGTGTCTTACTAAGATATAAAAAAATAACTGGAATTATTTTACTGTAAGAAAATATTGTACTTATTTAGAAACTTAAACAAGAATAAGTACATACGTAAGCTTTTTGGTGAGTAAAATCTATGATAATATTACCCTCTGTAAGCCCAGCCCATGCCTTTATAACTTCTATATAACAATAACTTCTATCCTATTTCTAACTTCTATCAACCTTTTTTTTCTACAGTCTATTGATTTAGGTAAATCAGTGTATAGTTTTAAGATAAGTGTGCTTCTAAAACCGATGTCCACTGATGGGCTACTATATTGACAACAATGCAAGCGTAACATATGGCATTAGCGTTATCTGGACAACATACCGGGTGTTACAAGACCCTCAACAAAGCCGAGGTTTACGTATTCTGCCCATCATCAGGACCATTTCTGTTCAAAATTATTGCTGGGAAACGATTTAACTTTTTGGTGTTAAAAAGAATTGCATACATTACGCGTAACGCGTACAAAGACCGCGCCTGTGAGTGTATGCTACACAGCTGCGTGCGGCTGAGTTGAAAGGCAGCGTTTATGTGCGTGCTCATGAAATACATTGAGTGATGACGTTTTGAAGCCATTGTTTGTTACGAAATACTTAAAATTTTGATAATGTTTCTTAAGACAAAATTTAGAAAATAATGAATATAATAAGATTTCATAAAAATGTTGGAATTTTTTTTTTACTTTGACCTTCGATAACTTCGTAGCGATTGGTTTCCCAAGTATAGTCTGAAAGACAAAAATAATCCTGATGATGGGCGGGATGCGTGGACTTCGGCTTCGTTGAGGGTCTTGTTACACCTTATTTTGTTATCTTGTTACACCCGTTATATGCAGGTATTGGTTAACCTAGTGCTAGTTTCACACACGATGAAGCAACATAGAGCGCACACCATGTCCCGTTTGTTAACATTCTTCAAGGCACTGCTGAGATAAGTATCTGCAGCGAATGTAAGGTTACAGCGTTGATTAGAAAATTACTTTTTAATTGCCATTACAATTAAGTGAGAGCGTGTCGTTAATTAGGCAAGTAGGATATGTATCGCAATTATATTTGTACTCACACTTGAAAACACTGCTTTCAGAACTTATTATTTTAAGGCAGGTTACACTATTGTTGTGTATGGTAACACAGAATGAGGAATTGGTGGTAATAACTGGTGTCAATGTTATCATGAACCATCTTACTAGAGCCCAATGCTATGACAAAAGAAAGAAATTGTTAGGTCCTATTTAAGAGTTGGTTAAGGAAGTAATAATATTATTATATTTTAAATAAGTACCTCATCCATCACATAATTACACAGAATACATAATAGTTATGAGCAAGTCGCTTCCTTAGAAGCTAAGCTACATAAAAGCAATTTAATTACAATTTAATTACAATTTTAATTTATGAAGTTGACAAATGAAAATTTTAATTTGCAATGCCTGAATTAAATTATGTATAGTTATTTACCGCTAGATAATTAATGAATAGTTTCTGTTGCGCGGAAGCTGAAATTCCGCAGCAGCTAGGTGACAGCAAACTAACCATCGCCTCTCCTCTGCGGCTCAAGCAGTAAACGCTTTGTATTATATTAATGATATCGTAAATTGCTGCATGTAAATACTTGGCTATGAGTTTTACGAGATTGCTTTGAATTATTGTCTTTAGGTGGAACCAAACGATGTGATGATACTGAAACAGCTGATAGTGTTGCTTTAGCAACTGCTGCTGATAGTGATAAACTAAACAAGTCCATGGAACATAGGTCGAAAACGAAAAAAATATCATAAACATACAAAATGTATTGGTTTTACTGATCGACCTATGTTCCTCGGAGAACAGTTTTAGCAACACTATCGCCTGTTTTAGTATCATCACATCATTTGGTTCCACCTTATATGTGTATGATAAAAGCAGCTTTTAAAATCATTATTTCCGATTATCCTAATAACTGAAATATTTTCTGTCGTCGTAATTAGCCGTTAGGATGCCAAATTGGAATTGTGTTGTACGTTAAATTTGGGTGTTCGATTTCAATCCCACTGGAAACATGAACTACAATTTCCTTATTATAAATTAATACCTACATTTCTTTTTCTTACATATCGACATTTGGGAATGTATGGTCTTTTTCGAATATAACGTCTATATTCACTTTTTACAGAGCTAAACATCTATATTACACTAAACAAGAAGTACCAACGAGTGTATTTCAAATATTCTTTATTTATCTATCAAGTTTTGTTTTTAAGTAAGTCTAAGCCTCCTTTTCGCTTGAAAATCGCTTAAAAACCGTGTTATTTTCCAATTTTTTTTTATTCAACCTCACCGTCTGTAAATCAGTGGCATCCCTAATTTGTAACGTAACGTAAAGCTTTGTCCACACTTGTATCATTTTGGCGTATCAGATCACCGTATCTTTAGCATACATCGCTAGTTTGGTTGGTGGTACGTTGGAGTAATACTGTATCAAAGAGACGATGTATGACAAAGATACGGTGATCTGATACGCCAAAATGATACAAGTGTGGACAAAGCTTAACGCGTCGCAGGGTCGTTGCTCCCGCGCCGCCATCGCCATCCCCCCGATGCGGCGATATCGTCGTGTGCGCTGCTTGATAATAATCGCAAGGGCAGGCCTAACGGTCCCTTTAATGTGAGGGTACATTCGACCCGGAGCACGGAGTCTGTGCGACTGAGTTGTAGTTTTTGTCTGGTTATCTTTTGCATAGAATATTGGTGTAGGATGGCACTTGCGAGAAAATTCATCGGTCATGATCATGATAACCATTAATTGCAGAAAAATTATGTCTACAGACCGTAACCTTTCAAAGATGCACAAAAAATTTATGAGGGAACGAGAAATGAAGGTGATAAATTAAAGTAATATTATTATGATGAACTGCTTCATACGAGGGTGGTTTGATAAGTCCATGACTTTGAAAAGAAGAAATACTTTTTTTATAATTTATTTTAGTGTCTTAAAAATAAACTCCTTAAGGCATCTTTACACTACATTTTTTCAAATTCGGCAAAAGATTATTACTTTTGGAAACAAAAAGCTCAAGCGACTTCTAACTTTTCTTAATGAGCCTGTCGACCCTCTTGGCCGACTCATGACATCAAAACTCATCGAATGAAGATGCGAATCCTTCCTATTCTCTAGGTTCAACCGCTTAGAATTTTAGAATACGGCTGGTGTACTCAAGTTTGCAAGAGGGTTTTTACAAACCATTTAGTACACCAGCCTTATTCTAAATTAACCTAGGTATTTACTAGCTTTAAGAATATTATATCAAATGCTGAATTTAGCTGCCTAAACTTCTACATATTTACAAAATATTGATTATCTGAATCTACTAACCTACCTACTATTCAAAAGGTCTCAGAAATAATAATCTCAGACACGTGCATGCGTTTGTTCGAATCATGTCTTCATTCATAAATATCGGAATACTCGTATACTTACGTTGTAGAAACAATTATTTTGCTATTGTGTTCGCGGCTCCGAACTTTATACCCAATACATCACGGGCGAGTGAACAAACCCACGTTGTCGGACTACTTAAAGTTACCAGCTTTATTGTTATGGTAATGTTGGTTGCTCTGCTCTACCCAGGATTTGAAAGCTTTTATAATGCAAAAACTTAGGACGAGATTGTTCGATATTACATTATTTACGAGTATCTTCGACTTTTGTTACATCATGTTACGCTCATTTATTATAAATCAGCAGATAAAATATTATTGTTCAAACACATTTCTGAAAGCAGGGATTTAATTAAAGCGCAGTATTACTTTTTCTATTTCTATTTATGACTTTTGCTTTTATGTATTGGTTTCCGTTTGACTTTAATTGATGTCATTAATTCTGCGCCTCGTACTAAAACTTCAGCCGTGAATCAAGTTCTTATACTTAGTTAAGTGACAAACTATTAGAACTTTGTTTTAGTTACTGTATTCTTTATCTTTTATTTATCACAATATATCGGAAGTTTGTAATTAACCCTCGATATTTACTAATGTTAATTACTTAAACGAACCAATCTGTAAGTTTCTCTAAAATGGTGAAACAAAATGAATAAAATTCTTATATTTTTGTCCTCAGGGCGGTGACAGACCCTCGCGATGGCCGGCGTGTCGCCCTCAAAAAGCTGCCCAACGTTTTCCAGTCACTCGTCTCATCCAAACGCGTCTTCCGTGAGCTCAAGATGCTTTGCTTCTTCAAACATGAAAACGTAAGTTACATTTTGTTTCTAAATTTATTCAAAGAAGTACCTGATAAACTATAAGTGGAAATCGTATTTGAAATCCGTAGGCATGTTATAAGACTTTAGTCACGATATAAGTAACTCTTGATGGGTGTAAAATAAAACCATGTTGGAAGTGGTATTAATATATTATTTAAAATGAATGCACTGTACTTTATGTTAATGCATAATTGTTAAAGCGTAATGCTGCAACTGTTCAACTACAAAATAATTATTAAAGTTAATCACAATAGTACCTTTGTGTTAACTGATAATAATTTATTATCGAAAACGTCAACTACCAACTGCTCTACGTGGCCTTATCGATACCTAATAATAATATAAACAAATAACTGTTCAAATAACACCTGCACAAGTGCACAATGATTACGTTTTATATCAGTGCTCGACATGTTCAAGTTTTATTAATTAGTAATTACAGTTTATGGAATATCCATGAATGCTCCATAATGATAATGTATCCGGATCGGACGTTATCACGAAATAATTATAATGAGCCGTGTGTGAAATGCGTGTTGTCATAATTTATTCATTTTCACCTGTTTTATCGATCAGCGCGCGCTGTTAGCGGTTTGTGTGCTCTTGTCGCCTTGTTCAAACATAGATTTGCATTCAAACGGGAAAATTGGATCCGATGTTGTGTATTATGGTTTATACCGGTATTGTTGAACAAATAACAGTGAAAATCGGAAGTTGATGACTTGATGAGCAACGGACGGCTAACGCCGCGCACGCTGCTTTTGTCATCTCGCCGCTAATAGACCATTTAATTAAAATATCTGAAAACTAGAGCTTCTGATTATAAACAAATATTTTGTTAACTTGTATTTCTGAAATAAGTTGTTGAGTTGAACATCTTACAGCTAATAGACCATTTAATTAAAATATCTGAAAACTAGAGCTTCTGATTATAAACAAATATTTTGTTAACTTGTATTTCTGAAATAAGTTGTTGAGTTGAACATCTTACAGCTAATAGACCATTTAATTAAAATATCTGAAAACTAGAGCTTCTGATTATAAACAAATATTTTGTTAACTTGTATTTCTGAAATAAGTTGTTGAGTTGAACATCTTACAGCTAATAGACCATTTAATTAAAATATCTGAAAACTAGAGCTTCTGATTATAAACAAATAATTTGTTAACTTGTATTTCTGAAATAAGTTGTTGAGTTGAACATCTTGCAGCTAATAGACCATTTAATTAAAATATCTGAAAACTAGAGCTTCTGATTATAAACAAATATTTTGTTAACTTGTATTTCTGAAATAAATTGTTGAGTTGAACATCTTGCAGCTAATAGACCATTTAGTTAAAATATCTGAAAACTAGAGCTTCTGATTATAAACTAATATTTTGTTAACTTGTATTTCTGAAATAAGTTGTTGAGTTGAAAGTCTTTGCGTCAATACGTTAATTAAAGAGTTCTTTTTTATCTTTTCAGGTACTATCGGCATTAGACATCCTCCAACCGCCGAGCCTCGACTTTTTCCAGGAAATGTATCCTTTTATCTATCTTATTACGCTATTAATGTGTGAAGGATATGGTGAGACGGTGCTACCGGCCCGTGAAGTGCATTGACCCTCCCGTGTTGACTGCCACTTAAAATGTACGGAAACGTTATGTTCTCTGGCAGCGGAGTTCTTTGCCATTGGCGAGTTTTCCGCGCTCAAACTAATTGCATAGCTGCTTTCAGCGGTAAGTCCGGTCCTTGAAATGAAGAAAGAAATTCTCTATTGGGGCCCGCAGTTGGCTCTGTGAACGGTCTTCAGTCCAATGTTCCCTTCACATTTGTCTGAGCTCCAACTTTATCGAGTTTATCGCTTTCAACTGTCAGCTCTTTAACTTCTACTCTCCGGTACTTTGTCTTTGTTGCATTTTCTGTTCGCTACGGAGATTTATGACATCGAAACTTTACAATTTCAAATTTCTTCACGCGATTTTTGCAGTCTTTAGCTCAAATTGACGTCATAGATTTCTGTCCCACATATCATCCCAAGCTGAGTTTACGCCTCATTATATTTTATGAGGCGTTAGCAGGTTTATGATACATTTTCAAGTTTCTTTTCGGAATGGCAGTTGTGGTTTAACATGCATGGCATTGGACTTGAAAGATTTTTGCTAATTATTCAATCAATTCCAATGTTTTTTTACGTGCATCAAATAAAAAATGGTATCAAAAATATATATTTCAAATATCGGATATACAGAAAAGTAAAAACAGTATTTGATAGCTTTCGTATAATATTTCCAAAAAACTTGACTCCCAGAATACCTTTTATTATTTACTGCTTAACTTAACTAAAGTAGTTCTACTTTATTGTATTCAAACTCAACTTGCTACGTAAATTTTTCATCTGTCTACTTACTCGCAACCATAAAATATCGTATACTATTACTATCTATACCTATTATACCTATATATTCTGTGATACAGGATTATTTGTAAAACACCAACAAACTCGCAGGAGTAGATTACTAACATCATAAATAACAACATTTATTGTTTTACGATTTTTCCAAAAACACAAAAAATCGACTTTCCATACAAATGTCCCGAACAGCTGATCGAGTTTTGTATGAAAAGTCTATTTTTTTGTCTGTTTTCGGAAAAGTCGTAAGTACCTAGAACAAATGTTGTTTATGATGTTAGCTACCCCTGCGAGGTTGTTGGTTTTTTACAGATAACCCTGTATATCATATCGTACCTAATGAAACTGGAGTTTTTTTATTAAGTATTTCATTTTTGTAACTCCAGGACGGTCACGCTCCAGCAGAATTTCGATTATCGCCGCAGACGTTCCCGAACCCTAGGGAATATTGCGATAAACGCCTGTCTAGATTTAAATCTCCAACGAGCTTGTAAATTCTTACGAATCTTATTCGAATACCTTAGAGGCATTAGTATCATTGATTTTTTTTCTTCTAGGTACATTAATTTTATAGGTATTAATTAATGTAAAATGAAAAGACACATTGATAAGATATTTCTGAATATAAAAGCATCGAAGAACACTTTTAAAGACTTGAATAAACTTGACTTTACACACGAACTGATTTTCTTTGGGAGTTCGTTTCGTGGAATTGATTTATATTTTTTTATACAAAATGTCTAGTGGAAAGTTATTTCAGTTAATGATTCAAGGGACCTGTCTAATTTCACGCTGTCGTGAATGGAGTGACGTCAATTTATTTGTCGACGACTCAATATCCTTCAAACTTTTATAAGTAATCCAATCTAACCTATTTTCAGGTTCAACTGTTAAATATTCCCGCTGAAATTCATTATTCATCATGTTTTATTACTCGTTTCAACTTGTTGAGAGAGTCGTTCGACGGTTCTCAGATTACCAAAGTAAATTTTCACCGAGCCTCGTTCCATTACTTGTTTCGTCCGACCGCAAATGTGACGACAAAATGAGTGTATGTCAGTTTTATGTTTCAACTTTATGTCACATATTCTATGGTGTCTTTTATAGACGCAGTGATATTTGTAGAGATATAGCTTCATAGCTTTTATATCACTAGTGATTTGTTGGACAATAGGCATGACGTATTTTTATTTTATTTTATGTTACATAAATTACCTCTCAAAAAATGATAAAAGAATTATTTCGCTAGCATGAAAACTGCCCGAGTATCACAGTTTGAAATGCACACAAATTGCATTGTATGTAACGCGTAGGAAATTTGCTCGGCTCAATATTGTGTTTATCAAAATGGTTTCTTAGACAAACAGTTTGAAATGCACACAAATTGCATTGTATGTAACGCGTAGGAAATTTGCTCGGCTCAATATTGTGTTTATCAAAATGGTTTCTTAGACAAAACATTTTACGGACTAATTAAAGGTATTATTTATTTTAATAAATTTTATTATTTTTAAATGGAAATGTCCACCCAACTTTGAAGGGTCATAAAACAAATATTACGCAATATATTAAACCAAGAGGTATACAAGCTACTCTAAGTTTAATATGTTTACGATTTTTATTAGTATTTCGTTATTTTATTCATTAGTCGTCATCCCTATTGAAGTATCGCAGAGGAATTTGGTTGTAAATAGGACCGGCTTCTCAAAGTTAGGCTTCTTTCTTCTTGACTTACTTCCTGGAACCATAATAGGCTTTTGAATTCTTCAAAATAATGATGGCTTACGTTCATAAATTGAATGAGAGTTCTGACTCGCATGAAATGTATAGAATGCAAGCTGTCGTACAAAAAAAATATCTCCTGGCCTCGGAGTTTATTCCCCTTGAAGTTTTATTTAATTTCGAATGGCGGCCCGCAGTAAAAACACCGCAGGCAAGAAAACACTTGCACGGAAGCGTGCAATTGAACCAAATGCATGTTTGCCTCATGCTACCAAGTAAGGCAGTTTATTTAATGTGTCTTTTTATGTTATGTCTCACTATTATTATCGATTATTATCTTCGCAAATTTTTGAATGTGGATTTGTTCAATCTGTTTGCAACTTTCTTCTATGCAATCGGCATGATCTTAATTTGTACTTATTGAATGAATCAGTCCGACAACCCCCGTACTAACTTTTATTACATCACGCCATGCGCTCAGGATTTCTATATTCTTCCAATAAATTAATTCTTTGAAACTAAGTCAAGGCACCGGACCGGTTGGTCCTCGTTAAACATACAAAAGAAAGAACTTTTCAAACCCCACGGAGTTTATTCGTCGGAAACCATATTAAACTTAAATATTGTTTCTGCTGCGACAAGTTAATAAAAAAGCAAGTGCAATGAATTAGGAAAGTTAAAAGAGATAACTCGGTGGTAATGGAATTTAGAAACAATATAATAATTGTGATTTAGGCCACATACTATTTAGGTATACATTTGAAAATGACGCAGCCGTATATGAATCTCAAATAACATTGTAATAATTATAGCTAAGCGGGATTACTATAAATTAGTATACATACTCGTACACTCTCTTAGATAAGAACGTGTGTTTTGCACACATTGTAAACTTCTGAGTAATTAATGAACTTTACTTTGACGTTACTACTATTCACCTAGTTTGGCTACATGCTACATAAGACCGTAACTGGAATTCTTGACTCAAAGTGCGTTATCATATATACGCATTAGTAAATCGTATAACTTGAAAGCTCGTCAGTAATAAAGAGCATGGCTATAAGTGTTTCGATGAGTTGTTTATTTGAGCGTTGTTCACACATAGTAACTGAATCCCATTGGCATAAAGCGACGCGGACGCAAACCCGAAATAGAACCGTGTTTCCGCTAAATGAAATATGTATGTACACTGTCTCTTTGTGTATAATTTCTTTGTGGTGTCCCGAACGTCCTTTCAGAAAAATACTTATAATAAATTCTTTCTGTAATTTCGAGAATACTTTCTGCATCTAGAGCTTGTCGTGGTCCCATACGTAAACGATTAAAATACCAATTCAATGAAGAAAGAATGACGTTAAGTACGGAGAATTTAGAGAAATGACAGCGGTGGAGAAATATTCATCACAACGCTCTCATGTCTTTTTGTGAAAACTCAAACGTCTGGAAACAAAGGGAGGAAAATTGGCAGCTGAAAATGTCCAGAAGCGATGATTCGAACTTAGTTCTTGGGGGCTCTTCACCGCACGGCTTTTGTCGTAAGAATTTATTTGACACCCGGGCTTAGTGAATGTCGTATAACAAGTTTTTAGCCTTCTAGTACACATGACGTTACTGCAAGAATCAGTGATCGTAAAAGCGTTGCATTGTAATGTAATGAGCATTTTAGTTATGTACGAAACTACAAATCTTACCGAAACGTGCCTCCGGTCAATGTTGACTCATCCAATACTTATCTTTCCAAGGAAAATAAATTATGAAGTATAAAACTTGGAGCACGACTTAAGTTTATCTATAAATCTTGATTCATCCGTCAAGGTCAGGTATCAAAAGCCAAGAAGTTCACGCTCCAGGCCGATAGCTAAAGCGTCGCTCCGCATCCTTTGTTTTTTGTGGGTTCTTTATCCCGATAAAACTATGAATCATCTTGACTTCTCACAATCTACGTTCTTGCATCCCTTAACGATTCGAAGTTTTTAACAAAACATAATTTAGCGCAACACCCTTTTGTTTCTAAACAACGCTGTTACCGTGGCATTGTTTTTCTTGCTTGGTCATTTCTTTTGTTCTGGTGTAGGGTCTTTTGTTTGGGCACTGTTTCTTTTGTCGCGTCTTTGTTCGCGCGTCGTGCGTCGCTCGCGGTGCAGCGCCCTTGCGCGTGCGCTTCCTAATTAGCGGTTTTTGCGTGGGCGCGCGGCCCGATTTAGCCTCGCAGCGTCACGCCTGACCGTGCTCGGTGCATCGTTGTGCTTCTCTATTGTACACGGAAACTAATTTCTGCCTTTACCGGGTAGCAACTTGGGAGAGCAATCTTCATGCATCTAACAAGATGCAGTTAACCTACTTTCTAGTTGTTCGATCACCCAAATTGTTACTTACGTTCTAATGTTAGCAATTAATCTATTTAATTGCTGACATTTACAACTTTTTGACTAGTACTTTTGTTCAGTACTAATCTAATTAAGTATATTGGAGATTTTGAAAATAAAATTAATTGAAAACCAATAAGTTGCGAGTACGCTACGTCATGGAAGGCCTTTGTTAAATTTCGATCTAAGTAAATTTGCACTTGTGAGTTTGTGAGTGCCCAAATTAAAGACTTGTTCCCTGACTTTATTGAATTTATCTCGTTACAGAAAGCTTTCAGCACTCGTAGGTACTCGTCTAGTCTAAATTGACAGGTCCTGAAAAAAGTACATACCTACCTACATGTATGTTATCTGTTGTACGTAGGCCATAATTGATTTAACTGTGAACTGTGAATTTTCTTATATTTTTATAGAAAAGCTTTCTGCGACGTACAGGGTGCTACAGTGTTCCAGTTTGTAATTACATGTTTTTTTTATGGGATAATTTAAATGTGTGAAATGAGGTCTACTGATAAATACCTAGGTATATTGGTAATCCGTGACTTTCAAAATAAATGCACAACTATCTTAATCACGCGAACGAAGTCGCGGGCAAAAGCTAGTAGTTTATAAAACTATTGAACCAATGCAAGTAGTATCATTTTAATATTGCCAATATTGCCCCTTACCACCCAATCTTTGTGCTTAATTATATTAATATAATGTTGTTTTAAAAATATATAGGTATATAATTTTGTTTTATGTTAACTTACCTTTATCATTTGAACCTCGAGCAAGATACCCGGAAATATAACACATAACAATGTTAATATTTGGTCGTAAAGCATCATGCGAGACGGTTTAGCGCGTTTGCGAAATGTTTACTAGTCTTTTTTATAGCTTTAGGTCGTTTTGAAACCTTTATCGCAGGCATTGTGAAGGCTTTCAATTTTTTAAGACTATATGTTGAAGACGTACTTAATATGATGCGCTGTCGTAAGGAAAAATTCAGATGATATCACTTTACTAAAGCGCTTACTATCACTACCTTCTTGCATAACTAAAAAGCAAGTTTGGTTTTAAACTTCAGCTTCTTAATTCTTAACTTATCTGTAAATCTTCTCTTCACAATCATCAAATGAAGTTAATGTATGTTCAACTAATTACTACGTGCCATTATTTATCCAGATAACGGTAATTGCAGTATGCGAGCGAGGAGTCCCTTGCGTCAGCTATTCGCTCCTAATGGCTCGGGGTAAGGACAAAAGGATTGTAAGAATCTACGATTAATTACGTGCGCAGGACAAGAATATCAAATGGGGATACAGACTTTGTTATCATTCGGTTACGTTTATAACCGACTTCAACAACAGGGGAACGTCGCTAAGTGAAAGTGAAATAAGCTTTATTCAAATAAACTTAATTATTAAGTACTTTTGAATCGTCTATATTTTTCTACCACCCGTTCCAGACTTTTTTAGCTGACAAGAAGAACGGGCGCAAGAAACTTATCAGCTGTAACAGCCATAAGTAACGATATTTACAGACTTGAATATATCGTTACCAGATAATTACAACAGGGTGACAGGATTATTGGCAACAACATAGACTTATTATATTACTTCAACAAAGTTCTTATATTAGCAAGTTATGTGTTACATCATTTCCACGCATTTTGATCTTTAAGATAATCGTCAACTTTATAATAACCTTTACCCATGAGCGTTTTTTTAACATGGTTTTTAAATTCATGCAAAGGAAGATCAATCACTTGTTGTGGAACTTTATTAATAAAGGCTATGCCTTTCCCCATAAATGAACCTCTCGTTTTTGCAAGCCTAAATCTTGGAACGGCAAGTTTATCTTTATTTCTTGTATTAAACTGGTGAATGTTGCTGTTCTTATCAAATGAATCATAGTGTTTCCTTACATAAACTAAATTTTCATAAATATATTGGCCTGCCAAAGTTAAAATATTTATTTCTTTGAACAGTTCTCTCAAGGTATCTCTCCGCCGTAGATTGTATATGGCGCGAACAGCTCTTTTTTGGAGTACAAAAATATTTTCAAAACTGGCAGCTGAGCCCCACAATAGCAGTCCATAAGACATTACACTATGAAAATAACTAAAGTATACTAACCTTGCCGTTTCAATATCAGTTAAAAGCCTTATTTTCTTAACAGCGAATGCCGCTGAACTAAGTCTACTTGACAAGGCTTCAATATGTGGATCCCATTGAAATCGAGAATCTAGTGTAATACCTAGAAATTTTGTACTCTCAGTAAAGTCTACTTTATCGTCATTCAATTTAATATTTAATTTTGTCTGCTCAACATTAGGGTAAAGAAAATTTTACACATTTAGTTTTTTTGGGGTTAAGTGCTAAATTATTACTATTAAACCAGTGTGAAACTTTAGAGAGGGCACTATTTACTTCGTCCGAACAGTTATTACCTCTGTTTACAAATAAGACGGCTGAACCGATGGATTTATTGGCATAATATACATATTATACAGGGTGTATTTGTAACCACTCTCCAAATTTTTAAGAATGTGTTCAGTCCATGAAACTGAACAACTTTCTCCATGAAACATGTGTCGAAATACGCCGAAAAATTTTGGTCATCCCATACTAAACTGGGGTGGAATTGCGTAAGGTAATCGTATTCATTTGACAGTTCATATCGTATTCCATCGGCTGCATTTTGTATGGGATGACATATATTATGATACAATATGAACTTTTACTTATTTGACCCTATGTTTCATGGATAAAGTTGTTCAGTTTCATGGACTGAACACATCCTTAAAATTTGGATAGTGCATGGTTACAAATACACCTTGTATATAATATAATTATACTCTCCCTGTCCATACTCTTCTATGTATGTGTCTTGCATACTATTTAGCTAATTATTATAAAAAAGTTTCTTCTTCATTGACTTGACCAAAAATTGGAACTCAAATGGTAACTTACCTACGCCAAATTCGGCATTAAATCCACTCTGCCACTATATAAGTAGCTACTTATATATAAGATTTCTCCCTTTTCGCTTTGATGAAAATGTGAAACCCTATTACTTTTCTAAGTATTTGAACATCGATCAAAGCAAATAAATAATTTCAGCATTGACAATGAATTTATACGATTGGAAAAATACGTTATAAGGTTCCAAACAATTAAATATTTATAAATTCTGTGAGTAGCTGCACTGCTACCTTGACTTTAAATAATGTAATGCACGTATAAAGTTATCGAGTGTCGTTAGTAAGATTCGTTTTGAATACCCTTTACACTACCTATGTAATTTCTCGCACGAAATCTGAAAAAAAATTACGCTTATACATAAAATGCTTGGATTTTTGTATTTCAATCGTAAAATCGTACCGTTTCCCTCCCCCTCTACGCTACGTCTATCACAACCCAAGGCAAGGCACAGCGCTTGTGGTCAATTTTTTCCTAACATGCATGAGATTTAATTGCGTAGTGCCTCTGTAAAGAGGAGGGGAGTAAAGAAGGTAGCTAGGTTTGCTATTACACGGGCATTGTCCCAACAGTATTTCGGAGTTTTACTATCCGCAGCGAGGCAAATACCACCCTTGCGCGCCATTATCGTCGGTTCCCAGTAATTGCATAGTCTGAGCTCGCCCACGCTCCTCCAACTCTAAAATACGAGTTCACGCACGAACAAAAAGTTATGTGTTAATCTTTTAAAGGTTTTATTAAAAGGGCTTGCATTTAATTTTTGTTTTTAATATAAAAATCTTAATCACTTGGTAAAATCAGTTGCAATTCAAATGACTGCGTAAACTGTATAGGTATTAGGTACTCGACTCTGATAAAAAAAGTAAAGATAGTAACTTTGTGCGTTGCCACGATTATAATAACGGGAAGTTTCGTCTTTGCAGACGCTACCATTACCACAGAATAATCATTAATAGACCTACTAAACCCATTAAGTCGTAAGGTCGTAAGTTAGAGTTGTTGGTGGTAACCAAAACCTACACTTATTGTTCAACTATTGGTTTTTATTACTAACATGAACAGTATTAAAACGCCAATAGATTTTATTTTACTTATTTACTGACGACCTGAGTGGTGCAGTGGTCAACATGCCGCCTACCACGCAAGAGGTCCCGGGTTCGATTCCCAGCCGGGCAGCAATTGAAATGATGAATTTTAATTTCTGTGACGGGTCTGGGTGTTACTATGTATATTAAGTATATATTTAAAAAAAGTATATAAGTAGTATGCCATATTACAAGCTTTGCTTAGTTTGGGGCTAGATGGCTGTGTCAAATTGTCCAACCATTTACATATTTACATTTACTTTTTCCTTAAAATTCGGGTTATCTATGTGGATCGCAGGTCTGGCCACTAGGGGGCCGCTAACATCGCTTTATGATCCATCAACTAACGCTATTTATGGAACATTGATGACCTGTATTTATATTTTATCCGTGAAATAACTCGAATAAGGTCAGAAATGTGAATAACCTGGGGTGCCTCAGCCACGTTCGCCGTAAACCTTCTCCGTGAAATAAGTTGTAAAGTAGCGCAGTAAAATCTAAAACTCTGGAGCTCGTTTAACAGTACCGGCTTTTAATGTTTTCTCTAATCAATCAAACAAGAATTACTTAATCAAGTCTGAAAGAAGTACAATAAGTATTGGGTATAAAGAAAACAAAACAAAGTTCCTACCTATACGTTTAGATCGATTTTTAAATAGGCTCTAAATTATATAATTTGTGATAATTTCAATGTGCGCCCGTTCTTCAGTTAAAAAAGTCTGGAACGGGTAGGAAAATATAGACGATTCAAAAGCGCTTAATTACTAAGTTTATTTGAATAAAGATATTTTGACTTTGACTTCATCTTTCAACAAAGTATATTTTTTCAAGCGCACCATAATATCGGTCTATGATGTTTTTGGTTTTACTGTTACTGGTTTACTGTAGGTAGGAGTATAACAAGATGAATCATAAATAAAACACCTTTATTGCGTTACGTGTTCATTAGGTACATAAAACATAACCGCTGTGTTACGAGGATTCTGCTTTCCGTTATTAAAATACTTAATGTTTAATGCTGCACTTATGAGCTTTGAACGGGAGCTATATAGACCGCCCACGCCTTGTAAGACAATAAGTTCTTGTTTTAAAAGATAATACAAAAAGAATATGTTAACAGGAAAGAATGAAGAAGAGGAAAATTGCTAAAAATGCGTATTTCTTTTATGAATCGGTTCTCTTGTTAGACAAAAAAATGAGAATTTTTAATTTTGATGCATGAATTTCATGGATATGGCAAATTAGAAATTATAAAGGTAGACTCGCTCGCTCTCCGTAAAAATGTCTAATTTACGATTCAGAGGGACTTTGACTCGAAGCTTACTGTGCAAGTTGTTGAGATAGGGCGGTGGCGTGGCGATGGCGACCCTACCCTTAATGTATTCTGGCAATTTCCCTCCCCCTCTACCCCTGGGAACCTCCTCTCCTAGGCCCTAGATTAAATTGTACCCCTTCTGTTTATCATTACTTTTTGTTCATAATCGTACCGGCTTAGCCATATTACCGAATACTCGCTTATCCCAAACCCCTTTTGTGAAGTTTTGGAAAGTTATCTAGACTATCGCGAAGGAATCTATACCCAAATGTCTGTATGTCTTTGATTTTTGGTGAAATTGCTTTATTTAGACCACTTATTTTTTATCAAACAAAACGTTATTGGGTCTTTTCTTTTTACTTAAAAAAAATATAAAATTAATTTCTAATCGTCACGAGCTTGAGATCTGATTTTCTAAATCATGATGGCCCAAATCATCATGATTTAGAAATTCAGAACGCTGGACATGGAATCCTTTTTTCTTTTTTAATATATCAAAAATGATTTATCAGCACAAGTCTAATTACATTCTCTGTATACCATTTCGTTTTGCATTAAATCTCCACCTGTCATGACAGGTGGAGATTTAATTTTTTAACGAACGAATGTGCACATTCGTTCGTTAAAAAACGAAAGTGTTAATTTTTTCCCCCAATGAAACTGAAACGCCCGATGTTAGATTTCAAATGATTGGTCGGAATATTTCACAGTTTCACCCGAGGCCGGACGGAACCTCGTTACTCAGAATTATAGCGGTCGACATATTTCTAAAACGTTCTCTCAGGTACAATTTTTTTACCGATGACCGATTCACGCCCGTGTTTTGAATGGCTATTAAAACGAAAAAATGGGTGAGTACGCCGTGAATTGATCAATGAAAAACGGAACTGAAATCAATTTTCGTTTTGCTTTCGTCAATAATTTTCATTCTATCTTTCAGTCTTTTAAATGAACTTTAGACGAAAGTTTTTATTTCCTGTCATCCTTCTTGATTATTTATTATTTCCGTTACAAATATGTATAGTTACATTACTAAACAGCTTTCTCTTCCATTGTTTTGTTTCAATGAATCTATTGTATAAATTCGCGAAATTCCTCTAAAGGACTTTAAATCTTTTGATCCCTTGAATATTTGTCGTTTTCTTCAAATGAAAATAGAAGCTTTCATTTCATTCTTTTCAGCGTTTAGGGCGAGTATAATCACCCACGTTGCGTTTGTAACTCTCAAAGTTCTCGCAATCGGTTCAATAAGTTTTATGAATGAAAATGAGTTGTAGTCGTGTTGTATTTTTTCTCGAGCGGATTCTCCATTGTCTAGATAAGCATCGTGCGGATAATTCTCGGCGGAGACGAGACGTCGGGCGGAAATTCGTCGCTACCCGCCGGCGCCACCGCCCGTCGCGTAATAGCTTCGCTCGGTTCGCTTCTCGGTTGTATCAGACTGCTTTATAGATGTTGAACATGATTATGTGCTATGTATATTCAAATTATTGTTTCGGCTAAGTAAGGATCACCCTTAAGTGTTGATTTTTTATTGGAAACGGATCATAAATCTTATTTATCCTTAAAAATAGCATGCATTAGGAGAGCTGTTGTGTGTCGTAGCCTGCTAACCGACGTTTGGAATAGTATTTCAAAAAATTGAATAGGTTTTATGAAAGTAAAAAAGTGCAGCTACCAAAGTACAGGTATATGTGTAGGTTCTCATTCAGGTAAATGATTTCACGTTTCTACGAAATCAAACGTAAAGTGTGTAATAAAACTAAGTTCCAAGAAAAGCTCAAAATGTCAAAGTAGTTAAAAACATTTCAAATTACAACCATTGAAAGTAGTTATTCAGCATTTTGATTATGAAATGAAACATAATATCAACCAAATGGGGCGTTTTAATAAATGTACTTAATCCTAGCGCGACGTGTCCTAAGCTACCGCCATTCATCAACGTCCGACCTCTGTACCACCATATCCCTTGGCAACGAACGCCTCGTCTCGTATAGCGATACACCCTACACCTTCAGCTTTATCAGCTGTATCGATTCAGCGAAATAGCTATTCTTTTCTATTTTAAACTAGAACGACGTCGTCTGCGTGGATAGTATTTTGTCTATCCCTCGGGGTCAGTTTCTTTTTTCGTGACGAAAGGTCCTAAGATCCTAAGGATCATTGTTACCGACAAAGGAGGATTGCATCCAAATTTATCTTAAGTTTTGTACTCTTTTTGATGTCTTTATAAAAAAGAATAATTACATATTTCACTTGTCTTGTCACCGCACGAGCTGTCGTTTTATTTTCTTCCTAAAATAATTTTATATTCAGTAATAATCATAATATGACCTTCCTTTTCTGAGTTGGATTTAGGTACCTGTAATTGACGCAGTGGCAGCAGCGCGTGGTTAGAGTAGTGGTGCTATAGACGAATACGAACACTGAACACTAAATATCACTTAAGTTCACAATCACAACACGTTTTTACTTTAACACACAAAAACCGAAGAAAACAGTCATTTCATTTTCTACATGACAGTTACTAATGTCTCGTTTTATTTTCTTCTTTTTCAGAACACAAACTTTTTAATTGTCAAAAAAGGTTTTATAACTATAAAACTCAACACTTTCCCTCAATTAAGTTTGAAGCACTGAGCTGATAATAACTACGTTTGTTTATAGCGCCATCAGTCCAAGCTCGACGCATATTTGATTGAGTCGTGGTCTTGGTACTGGCTTAGTCAATATGTCTGCCAGCTGAGTGGCAGAGCTGGTCTTAGTCACAATCAAGCTTCCGTCCTGCACCATCTCACGAACGAAAAAATGTCGAACACGTATGTGTTTGGTTCGTTTATGAAACTCAGGATTGTGGGCAAGTCGAATGGCTGCCTCATTGTCAACTCTTAGAGTAGGGGTTTGGATGGGGCCAACCATAAAGCTATATACCCGTTGAAGCCAAATGAGTTCTTTGGCCGCTTCGCTTGCAGCAACTATTTCCGCTTCAGTCGTCGAGATTGCGACGGATGGTTGTCTCTGGCTTAACCAAGATATAACACCTCCGGCAAATAGGCAAGCTACACCTGAGGTAGATCTTCCAGTTGAAGGATCGCCAGAGTGGTCTGCATCACTGTATCCTTCTATAACATTGCTGCCTTTTCCTCGGTGATATCTAATCCCAACATTGATGGTACCTTTGAGATATCTGAAAACTCTTTTCACCTTCAACCAATCCGTTTTGCTTGGATTACTGAGTTTCCGGGATAACACACCAACTGCGAAGGCAATGTCTGGACGAGTGCCTGTCATCAGGTACATCAAGGCGCCAATTGCCTCTCTATAAGGGAAGGTATCAGTATCAGCTTTCCCTGATTCTGAGCTCTCTTCTTCACTCTTGTCCATAGGTGTCGAGACTGGATTACAATTGGCCATGTTAAACCTTTCTAAAATTTTGTTAACGTAAGCCTTCTGGTTTATCACAATTGAATCTTTCTCTTGTCTGATTTCTAAGCCCAGGTAGTAGGATGCTGGCTTCGTTGTGATCTTTAACTTCTTTTGCAAATCTTCTAGAAACTTGTTCGCAAGAGTTTCGCTTGAAGCTGCCACCAGGCCGTCATCAACGTACAGGGCTATCAAAATCTTTCCCTCTTTGGTTTGTTTCGCAAAGAGACAGCAGTCTGCCTCGCACTGCTCGAAGTTTAAGTCCAATAGGATTTTCTCAAAGCAGGAATTCCAACAGCGCGGCGCTTGCTTGAGGCCATAGAGACTCCGATTGAGTTTCCATACCTTGTCTGTCCCATCATCAAGGCCTTCAGGCTGTTTCATGTATAGGTCCTCTTCAAGTTTGCCGTTCAAAAATGCAGTTGCTACGTCAAACTGAATTAGGTGCATGTTTTCTTTTGCACACACACTGAGGAGAGCTCTAATGGTTGTCATTCTGGCGACTGGGCTAAAGGTCTGGTCATAATCAATGCCTTTCCTTTGTCTAAAGCCTTTAACTACAAGGCGTGCCTTATACTTTTCGACAGTTCCATCAGGATTCACTTTGATGCGATATATCCATTTATAAGGTAGTGCCTTTCTACCAGGCGGTAAGTCACACAGTGTCCAAACATTATTCTCCATTAAAGAGTTCATCTCGCTTTTCATTGCTTCCAACCATTTTCCACGATCTTCCCGATTCATGGCCTCTTTATAGCTGCTTGGAAAGTCATCTGTTGCCACAGTGCAGATGAAGTCATCATATTTCTTTGGACGTTGAAGATTATTGCGGTCCCTTAAGTTATACCTAGGTTCTTCGACCACAATTTCTCCCTCTTCTTCGCTACAATCATAAAATCCTTCCTGATGATCTATGTTCTCATTTGGGAGTTCTTCTTCATTTACTTGACCAAAGTCTTCAGTATCGTAATCTCCATTATCATTCTCATCTCCCTCTAGATTACGACTTGAGGATTCAGCAGGCTCATTTAAGGTTTGTTCTGGATTTTCATCCATGACTCCCTCTATTTCTCTGGGTTTCCGCTCTGCTGTCCACAAAGAAACTTTGAATTCTACGTCACTTGTAAAGGAAACGTCTCGAGAACGCATGGTTTTCGTACCATCCCAGATACGATAACCGTCATCGTTTTCATACCCAATAAGCTTTCCTTTAATAGCCTTTTTATGTAGCTTCTGACGTTTTTGTTTTGGTATGTGCGCATAACACACGCTGCCAATAATTCTTAAGTGGCTAATCTTTGGCTTTTTGCCGTGCCATAGCTCAAACGGTGATTTGCCATCTTCTTTAGTTGGTCCTGTTCTATTCAGAACATATGCAGCAGTGTTAATAAGTTCTGCCCATAAATATTGCGGTAGCCCTTCCCTTGCATGCAGCATTGATCTTGCAGCTTCAACCAGTATTCTATTTTCCCGCTCACTACACCCATTTTGTTCGGGCGTGTATGGCATTGTAAGTCTTTGCTGTATGCCGCGGCTGTTCAGTACTTTTCTGACTGCTTCATTGTCGAATTCTCCTCCGTTATCACTTAGCAATGTTTTCACAACATGTCCGATGGTATTGAATTCATTGAGTACTTGAATCAATTTGTCTTTAACTTCAGACTTGTGTCTTAAAAAGTAAACATGGCGATAGCTAGAATAGTCATCTTTGAAAACGACGAAGTATCTGAATTTTGATCCACTTGGAGGAAAGGGTCCACAGACATCGGTGTGTAGCAGTTCACCAGGTTTGGTTGCCCTTGGCCTAGTCCCAAACTTGAGTCTATGTGCTTTTCCGAATATGCATGCCTCGCATTTCATCTCATCGGCTGGTAAATCGACTTTAAATTCCCTTTTGACTAGAGCTCGAACATGTCTCTTGTCTTGATGAGCGAATCTTTCATGATATACCTGCAGCATATTTGTGCCCGTAATGGCATTTACTTCTACTAAATTTGACTGCTTTGCAGGGATGATGGTCCTTAACTGTAGTTTATATAGTCCTCCTCTTGGATTTCTTCTCCCTACAATTTTTGTTTCTCCATCAATGTCAAGTTTACAACTTGTGGCAGTCGACGTGAATAAACTATTCTGTACAACGTCTTGTGCTGCTAAAGTTGAAAATAGGTTCTTTGTCAAAGACGGTACAAGCCAGACATCTTTCAGTTCTATGGTTTCCTTCTTGTTACCTACTGTTGACTCCACCATAACACGTCCTTTCCCAATTGCTGGTACGACTGTTCCATCTGCCGTCTTCACAGATTGGTTGTTGGAATCAAAAGGTTCGAATTCGCGAAACACATCTTTCCTGACTGAGATATGCGTTGTTGCTCCGTTGTCTACAAACCAATTCTCTCTGTCTTGAATTGTAGTCTGAGCACATGCATTAACCACCATTAATGTCACGCTTTGAACTTGTTTCGACTGCGACCCTGATGCTGACGAGCTTGAGGTTGGTTTAGGTGGCCTCCCATCCTTAATCCACTTTTTGCACTTGCGAACTCTATGTCCTTTTTCAAAACAATAGTTGCAAATCAGCTGCTCGTCCTTCTTTTGTTTTATCGGTCTCTCATTACGTGTAGTCATTAGTGTGTCTTGTTGTCGAAAGTTTTCTTGAAGGTTCAAGTCCTTTTCATATTTGCACAGGTGACTTGTCAGACTGTCAATTGTTCTCTCAGATTGTGTCAACATGAGCCAGCTTGACTTGAAGTTGAAAAATCTGTCATCAAGAGTATCTAACACCTTGCAAATCAAAAACAATTGAGGGAGCTTGGCAGTAGTGTCTATTTTTGAAATCTCTACAGTTAAATCATTCCATAAATTCTTTAGCTTCGACATATGAGTTTGAATGTCATCCTCTTTATTATATCGTGACCCAAAAAATTCTAGACACAGGTCAAAGGCTCTGTCCTCTGTTTGCCCATCAAACAATCTATGTAGTTCTAGCCACACCTCGCGTGCAGTCTCAAACCTCATTACTTTCTTTAGTGTTTCTTCCGTCATATTTGTAGTCAGTATCAACAGAGCGCAACAGTCTGCCTTCTTATATCTCGCTAAAGCTTGAATACAAGGTGCGACAACTGCGTCACCTGCCCCTTGTATGGGTACTGGCTTACTAAGTCTACCATCTACCACTTCCATCGCGTCTGCTGTTCCTCGCAGGGCAATAGATATTTTGTATTTCCATGTCGACCAATTTGATTTTCCTTCAAAAAAACCAATAATTAGTTTCGTGGAAAAATTTTCCATCTTGCGGGAGCTTGCGGGCCGGATAACCGTTGGATTTAGGTACCTGTAATTGACGCAGTGGCAGCAGCGCGTGGTTAGAGTAGTGGTGGTATAGACGAATACGAACACTGAACACTAAATATCACTTAAGTTCACAATCACAACACGTTTTTACTTTAACACACAAAAACCGAAGAAAACAGTCATTTCATTTTCTACATGACAGTTACTAATGTCTCGTTTTATTTTCTTCTTTTTCAGAACACAAACTTTTTAATTGTCAAAAAAGGTTTTATAACTATAAAACTCAACATTCTGCACCCCTGACAATATGTATGCAAAATTTCACGATTGGTTAAGTAGTTAAGAAGTGAAGGCGTAATAAATAAACAAACAAACTGACTTTCGCATTTATAATACCTATTTTATTACAAATGTCTTCGAAAGTAGAGGATTTGTAAAAGGAGTGAAGTCGAAGTTTATTCGATGCACTTTCCTGTTCTGAAGAATGTTTGTTTTTTGTTAATTTTAATTCCGATCAAGAAAAAAAATGCTCTCATATTAATATTGTCGGTTAGGTTACTGTCTTGTTGGTCAAAGTTACTAACATAATTTTAATATTCATTAAATTTAGCGCGTTGATTTTAACATGTAAAAGACTTTTTGTTTATCGTATCAGAGTCAGACCCTTATTTTTGACGTTGAATAGGAAAGTAAATATATATATATTGCTTGTTTTTGCATTGGCGAACATACAATTTGTGTTTTTGGTGATATAATGATGAATTTGATCACTAAGCCTGATGGCAAGTGATAAGTATTTTCGATACTTTTGAATATTACACTAATAACATGATTTACAGCAATAGTGAAATTTTATATTCAACTATTCAAACATGTAAACAGACGTTCTCGCATAATACCCTCTACCTCGTGGCTAGCTAAACCCGAAATTCCCGGGGCCAATCGGGTCGACGTTGATGGATCGCAGCGAGAAAAGAGTCGACTGATGACACCCATTGAGCGGGATTATGGAGCTGCCTGCGCTGATATGGACAGGAACATCGCTAACTCCGCTCGCTAACACACATACCTACTGCGCTATTCATAATCTGGGTATGTAATGGAACGGACAGATGACATGTTGGGGATTGTGGTACGACTTGGCATTTCTACTTTGTATTAGATACTAGCTTTGTCTATAGCAATTTTTGATCAGTTTTTCATGAGATTGCTTTTCATTGTTTTTGCAAAGTCCAAGCTAGTTTACCTACCTAATTGTTCATTTCTCACGCTTCAGATTATTTCTTCGAAAGCTGTAGTTTATACCACTGCTAATCAAAGATTTGCTAGCGAAATGACTAAATATTGAATTGTACAGATGTAAAAAGCGTCTTATTTACGAGTATTTGAAATATTTCGTATACCTCCTACGTAGTGATTATTTCCTCTGTGCCTCCTACATTTGTTTTGATGGCACAGCTAATGTATGTGATTTTATTTACATCACCTCACCAGATTTACAAACACTACTTGAGGAATTGTATGTGTCTGTTTGTCTGCGGCAAGTTTATCTTCCGCATTCACTGTACTGTACTGTACCGTTACATTTCGCAAACATATGATATTTTTGTATCTAGCAATGTGGCCTTATCTCGCAACGTCCCGCCTTCGACCTCCCGCTGCGATCTGTCAACGTCATCGTTGACGACGTCCTCCACCTTCACCTTATGGTTGTTACTGCTCTATCTATTATATTACCTTTCATTTCAGCTATTATTTTGATTCTACCATTATTTTCTGTCTTGTCTAATGGAGTGCGAACAACCGATTTAGTTTACTCGCTTTTCTCTGAATGCACCTTCTATTACTAGGTGTGGTATACTTAATTGTAAACATTTGTATTACCTCATAGTATTTAAAATTACATTTTAACCTTCGTACATTTTTCAAAGTTCAATTCAATTCAATGACAAGAAAATCCTTTCAATATTCCAATCAAGGTAAAATAAATTGACGAAATCAATTTTCCAATAATCTTGCAGCCGTCTGTTTGACGAATTTAATAATATATCAGTACGCTTTTAACGAAATGCGTATTTTTCACTTTATGTCTTTCTTTCGCTACCGAATAAATTCGTGATTTGTGGTCGTGGGACTTTACAATCCTACAATGCAATTAAATTGACAATATATTGATTCTCTGCAACTTAACACTCGAAAATAAATGGTAAAGATAGATTAAAATACATTGTTTAGTACCGCGAGCGCTCTGAAGTTGGTCACACTTCTGCTTTAAGTTTGTAACGTCTCGATAACATTTTTTGTATATAGTCAAGTTACTATACAAGTAGCTAAAAGCTGACATATTCATTATATTTATTAAGAAATATAAATTTTCGTTACTTTTAAACTAGTTTTTAGAACAGCATTAACTGTTCCTAGAAAACTACAGTAACTTTCTATAGCGCTTTTTCCATATTGTGTATAATGCGTTACGCCTGCGTTTTCACGTATCATGTGACAGTTTGTAAATTGTACAAAATAAATCATACTCGGTACACGGTGTAAAAAATTCTTGCACGCTTTCTTCGAGTGTATGCTGCTGATAGGTAACACTTTGTACTCTGTCGGTGCTGATAATTCATCAATGTCACCGTCATATCTTTGAAAGGTTATGTCTAATTGCATACCTACATATTATTATGAAAACCAGTAAAATACAAAGATTTCCCACGAAATACGTGGTCTTCGTATTATGTTGTATGTACAGAAGACAAAAATGACAATCAAAATAGGTGTTCTGAGAAGGGTTTTGCGAGTACCTATGTATTACTCGAATATCAATATAATATTTGAATTTCTTATGCCCTTGGTGCACTTGGACAATAATTGTAATATATTTATTTACTCATTCAACTTTGTTTTACTTGACTTGGGGTCGCAACGCAACACAAGGTATTATGCAAATATCGAAGTTATTTCTGAATGCAATGCCACAAAATGCAGTATTTTAAAATTTAAATCATTTAAATGTGATGCCGTCTCTTTCAAACAATATTGTCAAAAAAGTGACAGCATCACACATAACAGTGTTTTAGTTAAACACGTGTTAAACAGTGTTTTAAAATCTTTTGTGGTAAGGCCATTAAGTTTTACTTTAGTAAGATAGAACAAACTGTCTTTTCATTAAAAACCTTTTTCTAAATCTCACTGTATATCCTGCCCGGTTCTGGTTTACGAGAGTTTTTGTCAGGCATTTGAGTGCACAGCTGCACTGCATCCGGCATTACTCACACACACGTACACTGCACTCGTACCACAAACACAAGTTTCAGCCTAACAAAGTATGCGAAGAATTTTGAAAGAACACCATTGTGCGTATTGTCAGCGGCTATGTACACTGCACCTGACTCACTTGTCTTGCTTTTGTGAGTGCAACGGTAAAGGTTACTCACTGACGAATCTGACGATAACGATGAAACATGTTATTATATTTAACTTAAATCTTAACAAAACATACTTTGTGTCATCTGCAAAAATGCTAGTATATCATGCGGATCATTGTTATTGTCATTGTAAAAGTCTAATGAGTTATTTGGATTCTATAAATAGCCGTATGTGTACGCCACAAGCTGTAAACCTCGATTTGTTTTGTTGCTACTATTTCATCCCATGGTCTTATATACTGCGTTAATATCAATTTGTGTTGAGGCATACACATTTATTTAGTGGATTAATTAAGTATACTTGAGTTCGTCAAAGTTCTGCTCAGCTATTACTTTCTGAGGTAATTTATATTGTACGTCACACTATCACAGATCACAGACATTACCCTAGGAGTTGATAAATTAATACCCACCGTTGAATCCATTATATATCTATATAAAGATATGGTTAAAAGGTGTTCCTTCCCACGATCCTTAATTACCAGTCTTGTCCTGAAATAAAAATGGATAAATCAAATATACGAGTTGTCGGTACAGGCGGGAGTGCTACACGCGAGAGGGAGGCAAGTGGGGAATCTCAGCCCTCCGTAAATAATCGCGGCGACTGCGGGGCGCAGCCCTACGTGTTCGATACTCATTGTCTCACCGAAATTCATTCACCAACTTTTACTATCTAAAAGTTATCGGAATATTTTCATTAGAAACAATTAGGTAAAATTCTCCAAAGAGGTATTGTTCTGTACTCCAAAGAGTACTGTACTCTAAAATATATTGTACTTTCAAATTTTGCTAAATGTTACGTCGATTTTTTTTCTCACACCTAACTACGGAAAAGTTCAACGTGGGCGTGGGGTCACCACACCATAAGAGATCACATCAAATGTATGAAAATGAATGCTCATATTGATAAAGGTTTTAAATTAAATCAAATACATCTACTACACAGATGCCGCTAGTTCCAATTTTCCGGTAAAAATATAGTCGGATATCGCAAATGATTGTGTTACTTCTTGTCATGTGCGGCTGGTTCACTGGTTTACTCGTAATTGTCTTTGGCTTCAGTTTTTTATCCGAGAAATAGAAAAACTCATATTTCAGAACAATTCGTGTTTATCTTTTTTGATAAAGTTAAAAACATTTGAAATGAAACATGTATAAGGCGCTTTATATTAACCTTACTTGTGAAGAACTGTAACTTATACCTTGCGGTCCGCCGAAGGCAAAATGTATACTGTGGTAGGTTAACCAACTAACGTTACTACTGAAGTACAGTTAACTGAAGGCACTAACGCGCTCGTAATAATCATAATAGGCTTACAAAGACTATTCTTGAACTTAGGTACCTACACGCAACGAAAACAAATCAGCTGTTTTCCGTTACGATACGAAGTATAATTCGGTGCTGTTAAAAACTTTTTAATGAATTCTCGAAGTCGAAGTGTTCTCACGTGAATCATTCAGAAAAAAAAAACAAAAAAGTAAATGAGGTGACAACTGATTACCGTTCAGACAGCCGCGACAAGGTCAAGGCGACAGGCGACTGACTGCAACAAAAATAGACGATTTTCCGACTGTATCCACTTACTATCCCTTTTTAAGGGTCTTCTTCAAGAAACTATAAGCGTTTGATGTGATCTCTACTAGAAAAGAATACCAAATAAAAATATATCTGCAACTATTGAGTCTTAAAAAAGATATACTTACTTATTTAATTAATTTTCTCGTCTCCTTTAATTTTTAAAATAAATATTTCTAATTTGAATTTACGGTAGCGCGTGTCAACACGTCTGTACTGTAAAATAAAAATGTAAGTGTCTAAGAATCTCTATTTCAGTTACTGGCATCATATTCCAGAGGCGAAAACAATTAGGCCGATAATAAACTTTTGTAGAAGTATAGGTATTTATTAGTTTCCTTGGGTTCTATCCACCAATAAAACGGAACGTTTTTCAAAAAGAGACAATATAAGTTGGTAAATATCAAAAATATTGGAACATTACTAGGCGCGTCTTGCTGAAGAGTTACTGTACTTACATAAATCTAAAAAGTTTCACTTTCCACGTTGACTAATTCCACCACGTTTCGGCTGTAGCTTGTCTAAAAACTTGCTACAGCCAACATAAAGAGCCCTTAAGACCACGGTCCGCAAACCGAGCCGGCATAAATAAACGAGATGGCCGCTCTGAAACGCCCAGCCGAAAGGACGCCCTTAGACAGCTGTATTAATTGCAGGATTAACTCTTATTTATTTACAACAGCGCTGTCCTGTCACAAAACGCACTGATTAAAAGCTTTGTGAAATTGTGAACAATGTATAAAATCGCAATTGAGACGAGAGTGAAATCGGTGTCCGAATTTGTATTGCCCCCTTATTTACAGATGAGGTTTCTTTCAATCAACAGATATTCATTTTGGACATGTTTTTAGTTTGTGGCAGGCACTCTCAAAACATTCGTTTAGCTTGACAAGCGAATAATTTTGTACTAGAACTAACTTGTTTAGGTAGTCCAATGGCATTTCGAGTTAAACGGAATATTAACAGCACATTTTTGGTGAAATGAAAGTGGTGGAAAGCTCTCGGGTCTCGTTTTCGGACGAGTTATCTCGCGTGTGACGTTGAGCTCGTCCGGGGTCGAGGCCCTCGAGCCCGCCCACGGGTAGGGCGCCGCCCACTTCAACCAGCCCTATATTTTCCGTTAGTAAGAATTTTCCGTTCGTAAGAATCTTCCAAAACATGTTTCTATATACTCTAAACTACTTACACATTATTCACTTCTCAAGCTTACGCGCTTACTAGACATGAAATAAAACACTTTTTAACGGATACTAGCGCGGTTTTATTGAAAGTACGTTGGTAATTAGTTGGTATTTGGATTGATTTTTTATTTTACCGACGTTTCAGCATCTTTGTAGCTGCCGTGGTCACGGGGGGCTGAAGCTGCTCGTGAGCCTACCCTCAAGCGATTTTTAAAGACTTTCAGAAATTAATATGTAACAAAAAAAAATGGTTTAAGTTAAATAATTTAATTTTGTAAATTAACTAATGCTAAATAGAGAGAATCTACTGAAACTAGTGAAAATACCACCATTTTTTCACAATATTTCATACTTATTTTCATATTTCATACTTACACCTTTTTTAGCGTTAGTTGCTCAAGTTTGTCGACGTTTATTGTCTTAACTAACTTACATGTTACTGAGCGTCAGTTGCCATGTTCAAGTTGTCAACAGCAAATGTGACCCAACCCACCTAGTGATAAAAGTGGGTGATTTGATTAGTGATATTCAAGGGATAATCCACCAATACTTCGTTAAAGAAGTCTCTTTTATTAAATTAGCGAATGAAGTAAACAACCCCTATAAAATTTGCGACCTATTCACCGGATTGTAAATGGGGATTGATTGGTCCTTCACAATATTTTCAATGGTTTTAATGGAGACATATCACGACATAATTCCCTAATGATATGGAGATCGCAAAGTGGCTCTATTAGCATTATAGTAGTACTCAGCTACCTAGTACAATTTACCAATTAGCTAAGGTACACACCTATATGCCTAAATGATATGTGGCAATAGTCCAGACGGGAGATTTTTTCCATACCTATAAGATTTTTTATTTTATATCGATTTATCGATGACGATTATCTTGGCAATGCGGGGAGCCCGCTGGGTCGCCATTTTCGAGGCCCTGAATTCGATTCTCCCCGAAAAGTCGACTCGTAGCATGTACCTAGGTACTTTTTGTATAGTGTCTATCTATTTGTTATCAAATCATCAAATCAAATCATAATTTTATTTGCCAGAACATTAGTTTGCAATTAACAGGTGGTATGTTATTAGTTTTAAGTACAAATTAGTTAGTATTACATTTTAGCACTGTATTTAGCTCGTAGCTTGGGATCGTAGCAATCGTTGCTGTCTAATTTTGATTTAGTATTTAGCTCGTAGCTTGGGATCGTAGCAATCGTTGCTGTCTAATTTTGATTTAGTATTTTTAACTACTATAATATTATAAATGTAAAAATCTGGATGTTTGTTACTCAATCACGCAAAAACGGCTAAACGGATTTGGATTAAATTTGCTACACATATTAGTTTAATAGCTTGGATAAAACATAGGATACTTTTTATCTCGGTCAAAGTTTCCCTAGGGATTTTCCAAATTTCCGAATGTCCACGCATACGAAGTCGCGGGCGGAAGCTAGTTAGCCATTTTAACCGCCTCTGTGGTCTAGTGGTTCGCCCATGCGTGTAAGACGCGATCGGGTTCGATTCTCAGGGGGGTAGAATTTGTATTCGGTTTCGTTGGTGATATAGGGCTTATTTCAAGTCCGCCTTGCAAGCTACCACCATCTTACCTAAGTTTGACGCCATAACAACAATTTCAAAATTGTTGTGTTCCGGCAGTTAGAGGAAAGTTAGCCAGTTCCTCAGTGATGAGGATGACGGGTGTAGTGCGCTTCAACGTTCAGCCTTTGCGGTAAAGGCCAAGCACTACCCCGTTGTCTGTTCATAGAAAAAGCCATGTTCATGCAATAATACCTTAACAGCATCGCCACAGTTACGTGATCACAGAGCTTCTGCAGAGCGACCTCCACAAGATCATCGTGTCACCGCAACACCTCTCCGCCGACCACATCAAAGTCTTCCTTTACCAAATATTAAGAGGTGAGTTGTATTTTTGTATGAAATAAGGTGTTTCGTAATGTGGTTAATTACTGTTTTCGGCCAAATGTTGTTATTTATGATGTTACTAATCTACTCCTGCGAGGTTGTTGGTGTTTTACAAATAACCCTGTATATGTTATGGCTAATATATGTATGTTGCGGCTACACCTAGTTTTAGCCGGCTAAAACAGGTGTAGCCGGTAACTATTGGTTAAACCTAGGTGTGTAACCGAACCGAACTGCTTCACTCCTGTAGGTCCCGAATATGTTAAAATTCGTGGTTATTTTATTTACAGACAACAGAAATAACTTTCTTTATACCCCATAAATTACTCTCCCTTAGTAGAAGCACAAAGAAGGCTAACCTAAAAGAAGGAAGACTTAGTTTTAAGGCGAGGCCAATTCACGATATTAGCGAGCCGTGAGCAAATCAGTTACATACACCTAGGTTTAGCCGCCTATAGAACTAGGCGGCTAAATCTAAGCGCGGCATTAGCTTTTTAACCAGTGATATAAAATAAAAATGCGTGTGTGATTTTGACACTTGTTGTATTAAAAAAAAATCATTTTGTTTTCGATTTTAAAATTCATCGATTTGAACTTATTGACAAATTATTATACCAGCTAAAATAGTTTGTTATTGTTAAAAGTAAGATACAAGTTGATGATTGTTTTAATAATAATTGAGTATACAGAATCGCTAAAACGCTACAAACTAAAATAATTATCAGCAACTCTATTGTTTATTTTAATTTCCTTAGATAGGTATAGGTAAAAGTTGTGATGTCATCGATAATTTTCACCGATCAAAGTTTTTAGCTTCCAGATTCGTTAATTTTTTTAATCATTGCCAAATTCATCATGACCTATAAAAAAAGTACGAAATGTACTTTTATGATAAAAAGTCAATACTTTGGTTATTATAATTTCAAAGATTTGTATTAAAATTAATTTAACCTAGACATCTTTTATTTGTATTTGGAAGATAAAGGTAATTATTTCAACTCAGCATTGTTTGAAATTGCAAGTGACTGAAATAAAGTAACCATATTAAAAACCTCATACACCATAAATAACTTAGAAGGTAATTTATTTCTACCTAGTTCTCTGTAGGAGTCCAGTAATTACTACGTTTAATAGTATTTAGGTACTCGTACAAGACCTATTTAATAGTACTCGTTAATTATTCTTACCTTGACATTTGGATGTGGCTCAATTTTGTATTTTGTTTCATTGCTTTATTTGCATTGTATAAAATATTCGATACGATAAGACGATAACATAGTACTTATAGTTTTCGATAACCATTCAAGTAGCAAACTTTCGTTTAAACGCCGACTTGAACTTGTAACATAATAATATCGTAAACTTTGTCAATCACATCACAACCATTGATGTGAAAGGCTGATAAAAATAAGGAATCTTGACACTTTTTTAAAAGACTTCACTAGTTAAAGTCATCAAGTATCCACGGTAATAGCACAGTATATAAGACTGTGGTAATAGTATACAATGAGTTCTAATTGACATTCGCTCCATCTACTCTTTAGGACTGCAAATATAATAATATATAAATACAAATATAAATATAATAAATACAAGTGGTAAAAAATTGCCTGCAATAAATGTCATCTAATCATATCAAAAACATCAGTGAAGGATTCATAATGGCTTTTTATTATTAACAACCGACTTCACCGCCTCTCTATCTCGTTCCGACTCAAATGTAGCTACGACTAGCGAACTTGGTTTTATAATTGAATGTTAGCTAGTTGCTCAGATGCTACGTTGTAGAATTAGCAGTTAGTAGCAGCGAAGCGAATATGGTTATAAATAATATTAGTTTTCCTTCCATAACTGAAGTATCAAACATTTCAGTTGGCATTGGCAAGGATTCAGTCCCCTTAATAGTTAAAATAGTACCTTACCTACCTACTTTTGATTCAGATCAACTACTTCCAGAAAATACTACTTAACTAACTCTTCCTATTATTATGTTTTTTTTGTAATGTCTAGTTAAGTACTTTTTTACTAACCACAGTGTACAGCAGCATCAAAAATATTATTATTTACAAGAACTTTATTATGACATCCATAATATTGTGTTACTTATGACCCCCATGCTTACCTGTACTCTGATGAGTTTATAGTTTCAAAGCCTCCATCTGAAAAGTCCCTGCAGAGCTTTTACGAATAAAGTCAGTTTTATGATCAATGTGTATAGTTGTTTAATGGCTGCCCGCTACTAAACTAGACAACTTTTCCATTATGCGCTGGCTGGATACACGTAATCTTACTTGTACGTGTTGCGCCGTATACTTTCCGAATTTGATAGTTTATGTAAATAGGGCCTTTTCTGTGGAAAGAGAGTTTCTGCAGAGCTTAAAACTATATGTTGAAAGTTACCTTACTGCCATCACTGCCGTACTCAGAGACGTCAATTAAGTTTAATGCTTCATTAAGTATCGTGGCGTCTTATACTATCTATCACTATGGAAAAGAAAGAGATAGCACCAATTTTAATTAAGCATTAAACTTAATTGACGTCTCTGAGTACGGAAGTAAGTGTCCTTATATAAAAATAGTACTTATCTACTTATAAAAATATAAAATGGCGAGTATAACAATCAAAAATGTTTCGCTTGATTTATCACGGGCTCGACACAAAAGAACTTCCACAGAATCGTGTCCATCAATATAAATGAAACGGACATAATTCGGACTTCCTTCGCCTTCAATTCTGAGAGCGGGCCAAGCTCGGGTACCTACCGGTCGAATGCTGTTGCGCTCGGAAACTTAGCGATAATTCAAGTTGCGAATAGCTCCCTCTTCCTCTGAGACCGCCACTGGACAGCCTCTCGCGTCGACCAGCGCTGTACCAAACCCCCACGCCTGCCTACCTGCCGTAAATCAATTAAAACTTACGGCTTTGAGTCTCCTAACCGTAAACCCTAAGCGATGCTACCTAAATACCCAACACAACCCGTTATACTATCTACATTCATACTAATTGAAAACTAAAGACACTTCGTTCTCGCTAGTCTCGCTACGTATGCTAATGCAATCCACTTAAAAAGAATCTGCGACACAGATGTCGCCGCTCCCTATTTCGTCTTATTAATTTACCCAATTATTCGTGCACTTTCCTTAGATTTCCCGAGAGTAGAAGCGCGAAGGGGATCTAGAAAAATACGCTCGTTAAGCCACAACCGGCCAGAGTTTGCCACGTTTAATTAAAACTTTATACTTGCACCGCGTTGGTCACTCCTTACTTCGGATGTACACTCCTGAGTAGCAGTTACTAAATTGCTACATTTTCAATAACCATGGAGATATTCTCGAAGAAGTTTATAAAAATATTCGCCTTGCACTAAAAACATGTACGATTCAAGATTATAATTAATTACTTAGATTCTGATATCAGTAGGTAGGCACTCTCTTAAGAAAATAACACTAAATAATAAACAGGTATCTTGTTTTTCCAAAAATCTTCATTATAGATAAAAAGTTCATATTTATGGTTATAAGCGGCGCGGGATCTATTAAAAAGTATTTCCCGAAAAATTCAATTTCCTCCATATTTTCCTGGGTTTTCGAGGGTTGCTGTAAGATTAATAGATATTTGATAAAGGAGGATAACGTGATATTATTTTGCACACAAAGGTCTTTGTTGTTTCAAAAGCTGCTGGTGACCGATTGTATCGCCATGAACAATCCAGGAAACGCTCGCGACACTCGCCTGTCTTGGCCATAAACAGATAGTGCATGGAATTTGAAGAATGCGCGTCGCTGCACATAGCATGCCCATAATTGATGCGATACACGCGCCGGAAGGCTAAACGTAATGAACATCAATAAACGGTGGAGTATTCAGAACTTCCACAATGATTTCACTTCCAGACCCTTTTATTTTATCATGAAATCATGAAACTATATTTATTGTTATGTATGATATAATTATATGTATAGACACCGTCTTTCTTATATTACGTGTCTTTTAGTGTCCTTTGACTTTTTTGAATGGCTTCAACGTTTTTGGACTCGTAAAGCTTCAATAGCCGCTCATAACCATTATTATTGTTTAAACATCCACCGTCATCGTAAACAGCGTTCCTTATTTAAGTTACGGTTGGTTATCGTAAAATATAACGGTTCGTATCGCAATAGGTATAATATTTTACAATTTATACTATAACGAGCGTATTGGTATCACAGACAGCTTCCAGCGCAGTCCCTGGCAGTAACGAGAGGAATTATGGAAATGAGAGGCGTCCCTCACCGCCGACACCCTGCTATAATATCATTTATTTGTGGCCATTTTCAGCCGGCAACCGCCCTGTTGTACCTATACCTGATATATACAAGGATGATAAACGGTGGTATGATTTTCTTATTTTAAGCTATGAAAACATTGTTTCAGATGTTGTTTTTAAAGAAATACCCAACTATCCTGATAAGGGTTAGACGACTTATTTTCATCCCGTCATTTGAACAGTTATAAAAGGGCTTATCTCTTGCTGGGGATAACTTCTAATACAACGGTTGTGTGCTCAAGCTTATATAATGTCCTTATCAGCTACAACCATTTAAAAATACTATTATAAAATTACATGCCTTGACACAAAGTCAAGTGCCATTATTGCCAAAAGCGGGGAAAGTGCGATAAGGGTTCGACTGAAGAATCGCTAAGTGGTGAGGTTCGCCGCATCAGCCTCTCCAGAACTAATGGAATTTACTTCGGAACACCGCTGTAATAGGGCCTGGAATACATGGACCCTACCTTACCTACACGAGTAGGCCCGACGGCAATGAAGTTTAAAATAACGTTTTCGTTTTAAGCCGGGCAAATATGAAACATCTGTCACTTTGAGTACATTTCCATTAGTCACATTTTAATTGCGAAATATTATTAATGTTGTAAATCAAATACATTAATAATTTCTGACGCGTTCTAAAAGATTAACATGTTCATTAAAATCTTTGTCATTGACATTTATCCCCTGTTGTCAGGCTTCGCGGACAGTTTGTTGTATTAAATATGTAAATATGTATGCAAAATTGGCACTGGTCGTATACTGAAACTTTGTATCCAATCATGTCCTCAGCATGTAGGTACAGTCGTATCGTATTTGGTTTCATCGTGTTATGACGTGGCGTGAGAAGCTCACTTAATCTGCTTGAATCTCCATAAAAATACCATCTAGCAGTATTAAATTGTTCCCATAGCTGGGATGCTTGATCTTCTATCACTATACCAAGAATCCATGCGCGTGATATGTATTTAACGTCTTCAAGTTTTTGAAGTAGCATCAATAAAATTTGACGATTGGAGCAACTCAGAACAAAGAAAATTGTTTTAGTATTGGCACTGATGTTGCGGTAAATGTAAATCTTTTATATCATATTTAAGGTAATGTCGGTACCTACTCATTCTGCATGATATCACAGAATAAATAATAGTACTATGATATTAGGATTACACACTCTTTGTTTGTAAACAACGTTAGTTTTGTTTTGCTATAAAATGTTGACAATATTCTAGCCAGTTGCTATTTACGGGTTTTTGTAAATAATGCAAACAATGCGTTTGTTTATGTTGAATTGGTTAGCTTACAAAGAAGGTGTTTTCCCTTAAATTATACTTATATTGGCAAAAGTGTGCAGGCTGGTGTTTGTTTACAAGAGTCTTGAAGAGGCTTTCCAAGTTGTTAATACATAAATTTATCTTCAACGTTGGGTATCACAGTCGTCGATTCTTATTGCGGTGTAAACCGATACTCGCACTGGCTTCACCAAGGCAATCCGGCCATATTGTATTCCAGGTTATAGATCAAGGCAACCTTCGTGCCTGAGGTCAACTTCCTGTCATGAAAACGCTAACCAGAATTCGAAGTAATGCGCTAGTTTGTACGGAATGTCACATTCAACGTTATAGAGGGCAATTAAGCAGGTTATGGCCGGTGGTCGGTATTAAAGCTCGCCGACCACGTAACTCGAGGTGCGAGTTCGCTGTGCTTTTAATGTGATATAGTAGTAATGTTATCGTCACGTCCTAAATAGACGTGATAATATTGAAGATTTAGAACTTCCCTGTAACCTTTAGGTAACCTTCCTGTAGCACGTACTTTAGGATAGTTATTAGTATATAAGATGTAATTACGATAGTAATATGAGAACATTCTACACATGACTGTGTTTCATTCTGGACGACACGATAAGTCCACTTCATTAATAAGAAGGTGCCGGAATTAAAGAACATTTTGTTGAAGGTGCTGGAGTAAAAAAATCGTTGCACTGTGCTCAGGTTCCTGCTATACTCATCATATAAACGTGTTACATGTTAAAGTACTTGATATACTTATATGGAAATCATTACAGCCATAGAAAGCTTTATAAAAGCTGCTAATGTATCAAAGCTTGAATGAACATTCCGAAGGCTGATATTTATTTTGCGCTATTATTTATATTACCTAGATATAAAAAAACGCATAAAACATTAATGTGGCTAGTTAATAAAAGCTTTTGCTCTGGTACCCATTTGCTTTAGCCGTTAAAACCTAGGTTTATATGGGCCACATAAAACAACCACACGTACACACACCAGTAAATGTGTGGACGTGGTCCACATCCACACGGCCGGAGCATTGTCCGCGCACGCGCACGGGCAAGGAGCAGGACCGTCGCGGTCGGCTGCGCGCGCGCCGTACGACGACCCGCCAATGGATCCCCTTAAAACTATGTAGTTTTGTGCTTAGCCTTTCTACGATTTGTTAAATACATACTTCCTGTTTGTCGCAAATCAATCACAGCATTTAAACTTAAAGTAATGTGTTCTGTTTTACGTTTTTCATAACTTTTTTAATGAACAACGGCATAGAGCTTGGCCTTCACCTCACCTGATGTTAAGTGACGATAAGGCCGAAAGTGGAAGCGCACTACACCCGGAATCCTCATCGCTGAGGAACGTTTTTGTTGATGAATTGCATTACGTTCTTCTACCGCTAATAATAATGCTATGATTAAAGTAGACATTAGTCTGGATAGCTCTTGTTCCCTAGTTATAGTACGTATCGTCTAGGTAGGTACTACTATTTAAAGATTCTATAAGTCGCTAAGCTTTTATTGGTACCAATTTTGTTAGCAACTGATTACGCTCGTGATAACTTTAAACGTTACATCCCTCCAGTTTCAGTTGTAGGAAAGTTGGCTTTTCGTATGAATTAACTAACTTGTTTTTATTAAATTTGATCAAAATACTTCAGCCCTCATTCATGACCTCCTCATCAGTCAGCGAGCGTACATTTTATAATAACACTCGGAGTTAAGTTGAGTGAAAACTGTGGCGCACCCGCTGGGAAATTAGACAGTTCGCGGGTGGGTTGCGTTGCGTCGTTAATTTGTTGTGACTTCACGCGTCGTCGCCGTCGTGACAACGACACGCCACGGACTCGGGCCACAGAGTAAACGAGTCTATTGGTGCTAGACCGCTAGGGCCCTAATGTGGATGCTGGAATCGCATCATCCACAGACAATGCGGCGAAAATGTTTTACACTGCTGTTTAAGACACAAATGATAGCAAAGCGCAATATGCAGAATATTTACGAAAACTCCTTTTCATTTCGGTTTTCAAAATGCCGAAGACATATTGCTCGCGTAGAATTTCTAATTGCAAATCCAACGTGTATTGGATTGAGGCTTTGAGAGTTAAGAATTTGAATTACTTAGGTTGGTAATACGGATTACTGAGCTTTACAAATAATGATGTATTCATTCCGACTGATGAAACAGCGGAGGCGGCGTGAGCCTACCGATACCGTGAAGGCTTTCTCTGGTGACGTTTATTAAAATAAAGGAACCGAAAACAGAATCTATTTATTCTATTTTATTTTTTATTTCTTACTAAACATGAGCTATTCATGATGCAGAAACGAAATGTCAACAATATTTTCCCTTGATAAAGCGAATCAGTAACATACTTTAATCAAAAATTATTATATAGGGCGTTGAAGCAAAATCCTATAAGAACTATGTAAGTAGGCTTGAAAAGCTTCATTTGGTAATACTCTTTTTCCAAGCTTCCATTTCTACCGAAGCTATTAAGGAAATTTTCGGGATATTTCCCCTTTATGGCGATAACGTGACCCGTTATAACGGCAATACCATATGGCTATGAATAATCACCCTTGTATGCTGTTGATCTTAATAGGATACTCAGAGTATTATTAAAAATTAAATCGTGTTCGTGTAGATACCTGACCCTACAACAGCATGAAAAACTAAATTCTAGAGATTCTAAACTTCCTTTTAATTGAGACGGTGTCATATCTATTTAAATCGCAAATTGTTTTAATGTATAATATCTAGAAATCAGTCGTAACGGTCGGCACGACCTGGTTGCTACTGGACTTGCATAATAGCCGAATTGGATTTTTATGAAAACTGACTTTTAGCGGTGTGATGTGGTTTCTGGCAGATTTGCCGGCCTTGCATTAGGATTGATCACGTCTGAACAATGAACAATAAATTCATTGATTCTTTACAAACTTATCAATAGTCTGTTTTCATTGTTGTTGCTATACAGGGTGAAATCGAAGTGATTGGCAATCTTTTAAACTAAGAATCTAACCGCGATATTGGTATTTTTAGGACAGAAAATTCTTATATCAAAGTGATTAAAATTCACGGTGAAATAAGTAATAAACAAATCACAAGTAGTCATAAGTAAAAGATTATACGGATGCTAAAATAAAAAACATGAAAGCAACGATTTTTTATGTTACTAATTAGTAAAACAAAACACAAAGCTACGGAAAAACCGCACTCTAAAAAGTACAAAACAAGAAAATATTCGAATTCGTAATTCTAAAAGGATAACCGTAAACCGTAGTCGCTTGCCACGTCCAGCCTTAGTTGTTCGTGTCTAGGACAAAGTGGTATACCAATGACTTCGAATTCACTCGGATATCACGTTCTCTGATATCTGACAAGCTGACTACTTAGTCAGAACTTAAAGAACAGAACAGAGCTAACTTTATTGCTCACTTGAGTAATCAAGTTAGCACAGAAGTCAGAAAAACCATTTACGGTAAACAACTACCTATGCTGTACTTAAGTAATAAATAACGTAGCAATGACGAAAATGTCCTTCCGCGTTGAGAAGAGTTTGTTGTGTTCAGTGTACACATCACAATGTGAACTCAAAATATTTTGTGAATTAATACTTAAAATATAATAAATAGAATAACAGAATAAAAGGTACCTAATACTTATTCTGTAAAACTATTTTTCTCACCAATTTCACAGAAAAAGAAGGTGTCACAATCACATGCGTTTATTTGAAACCAAAGTCATTTTAATTTTAAGAGTATCGTCATAAACTTTGAGTAATTATATTTGTCTTATTTTCCAATAGGTCTGAAATATCTACACTCAGCGCGCATCTTACATCGAGACATCAAACCTGGCAATCTATTGGTGAACAGCAACTGCGTACTCAAGATATGCGACTTCGGATTGGCCAGGGTAGAGGAACCAGACGCGAGCAAGAACATGACACAAGAAGTCGTTACACAGTACTACAGGTGAGCAACATTAGAAAAAGAAACAACAAATCTGAATATTTTCTTATTTATAAAATCTTCAGGGATTTTAAGGCGAGGCCAGTTCACGATTTGATGAAAAGATTGATTTTTGAACTTCCAATGTGAAGAACTGATGTAGAATTCTACTTCACAAAAATTACTGTAGACTGAAAAAGAAACAAAGAAACACAATAACCGAACAGAATATTGAAAAATGGCTTGGTTACTCTGTAAATAAATCCTGAATAACACCATAAAAATAAACTTAAAATCGTCAGATTTCGTTATTTTCAACGACAGTGACATGATTTTTTATGCAAAAAGGATAGCTTTTTTATTGATCTAACACAATAACCGAGTACATTTTTAATAAATGATCCAGTATTTCAGAAATCAATAAAAATGAACTAAATTTCGTAAAATTTCTGGCGAAGCGACAATTAAAGCAATGCAATATTCAACCTTATTCTAAAGACATAGTGAAAGAGTAAATTTCGGGAACTGCCTCGCCTTAATCACATTTTATTGCCGTCGTCGTAGCCTAAACCCAAAGAGAAATCAATTACTGTTTGGCGTTTAAAATGTAGATGAAATACCATCCTTCCTTATAGATTGTACTAACTCAACTCGCCCGCAAATGTTGCCCTGTAAAAGTCAGATAAATAGACTGGGATAAGCTCGTAGACGTAGTTCATTTTCCACTTTCCCACTAGCTTTTCTGCAGTTAATATTTGTTTTTTGTTACGAGTTTCGACTTCCGGCACTTCTTATGGGCGACAAAGATCACAGTAAAATGGATTTGCAAATCTTTGGTCCCTGACAAAAGAATTGAAACGTTCAAATTACCTACCCTTTAAACTGTACAGCTCAAGCTAATACATTCTAACTACTTATCATTACTGAAAGTTCAGAAGTTTTGTTTCCTACCCCGATGGCCTTATGTGAGCAAAAGTTAGAATAGTCGTAATGGTGCGGAGCCCTCCCGGCACTCGTATCCCGAAAATATAGCATCATTTGTATCGGGATTCCAAAGATACGTGCTTCGCATTCTCTGTGTGCGTTTTTTGCGGATTTGTGAAATTTGTGGATACCATTTGAACCTTGTGAGTCGGTTCATTGTTTTCGAATGAAGTTCGTTTCGTTTCGCTATCGATCAGCCTTTGTTTCAGAATTTCTTAAAGTACCTCTGCCTTAGAGAAAATATTGCCTTTGTTAGAAATCACATCTGCATCACAATCAGAACACAGAAAGCATCACAATTCTTCTATCAGATAAGACTAATGAGACACTGGCTATAAATAATAAAAAAAGTTACCATTGCTTTAATTTTTATCTATTTTTTTGGCACCACAGAGACACTTGAACCCAATAAATCTATGATGGATGCCTTTGTCGATAAAACTTTTCGACCTGTAAGTACCTTTCCTTTGATGAGGAAAAAGTCAACACGATTGGATAGGTGCCGTCTTTTTAGTCGATCGCAGCTTATCCTATATGTACCGTAAGCAAAGTATTGAAAAGGTTCATTTAACGAATAGTCGGAGATACGATGAGACGTGGGCGGTAAATGAGCCACGAGACGCGAGCCACGGGTGACCTTTGCCCGCGGCTGGCGCAAAATTAGGACGCGCCCGCTGTTTACGCCAAATAATCCTGAAGCTACTATGATTTATGATACCAGTGATTAGCCTGCTGCTTTCAAGTTGGAGAATAAATAGCTTTATCCGCCGTTCTGCCCAAAATATGCTAACGAGATTAGGCGAGATACTACCAAATAGGATGTTTATCCTACCATTGATAAACGTTGTTACTCAAAATGTATGTTTAAAAATAATAGGCTTGTCTTATGTTCTTTTTCTTATAAGCCTGCATTTATAAACTTCTTTGACATTCACAAGTGCTTGTAACAGCCTAGACTGAATAAATTATTTTTGAATTTTGAATTTTGGAACTCTACGCAGCTACAGGCGTACAGAGGTATACTTTTCAACAATAGCATACCTAACCTACATTCAGCAAAACATCAGAAATCAAGGCATACATTATCGGCGATAGAAATCCTTCCTATCGCCGAAAAATGTAATGTATTGTTTTGGTTGAATAAGTTATTTATTTATTTATTTATTATTATTCCTAGGAATATGTTCTTATTATATTACCTATTGGTAATTTCCAGAGCGCCTGAAATCCTAATGGGTGCGAATCATTACACGGCAGCGGTGGACGTGTGGTCGGTGGGCTGCATCTTCGGCGAGCTGCTGGGGCGGCGCATCCTCTTCCAAGCGCAGAGCCCTGTGCAGCAGGTACCTCAATAGACTAAGGGCTGGTTTATACGGGGTCAGTGACTGGACCCAGTGACTCAGAACTCCGGACCCAGTAATTGGGTATATGTATGTAGACAGGATCGGCAGTAAGTCGTACTGTGCCGTAAAATAGAACGGGTGGCTAGTCAACTGGACTGACTTGCGAGCGAGAAGTCAGCACTGGACTGGGTTGAAACTAGTGTAGGTCTACTGTACTGTACTGCCATGTTACTTATTAGACCGATTACTGACCCCGTATAAATCAAGCGTAAGATTCGGAAAGGAATATTTTTAAATTGTAATAGAAAACATAATCGTGTCACCACAAAAGATTTTAAAACACTGTTCAACAAGTGCTTAACTTAACTTAGACACTGTTTAAATGTGATGCTGTCACTTTTTTGACATTAATGTTTGAAAGAGACGGCATCACTTTTAAACAGTGTCTGTAGTAAGTCTCGGCGTAAATTTTGTAAAAGTAATTTCAAAAATAAAGCTATTTTTATACTTATTTATTTAATTTAATTTAATTTTTAATTTATTTAATTTCGGACGACCAACAGCTACTATAACATAAAACAAAACTAAATAGTAACAGAAAGCCGCAAAAAGATCCAAGTCCGCCTGACGCGTTGCCGAGTGAAAGCTATTACAAGCACGACATAAGTATGAATTCTGCCGATAATTTGAAGATGCAGGGGGGACATGCAGCAAGTGGTTAAATCTGAGTGGCTTTGAGGGTGTTCGTAATGTTAATTTACTTATGTTAATGTAAATTTTTTAAAACAAACTACTTAGTAATATATCTGTGGGTCACAAATGAAGCAAAAATTATTGCGATTTTTAAAAACTTAATATCATGTATAACTCGCGCAGCGAGTTAAGAGAGCTCGCAAATGTGAAGGCAGGGTATGCGCAGTAGTAATTTGTTATGAAAAAATAATAATGCGCATACCCCCTCCACACTGCCGATGCCGAGCCCCCTTAACTCGCCGCAAGGTATATCGAGTCGAGTAATAACTGACATGGTATATTAACTTACAGCTGGAGTTAATAACGGAGTTGCTGGGCACCCCCTCGCTGGAGGACATGCGGCACGCGTGCGCGGGCGCCCGCGCGCACATGATGCGGCGCGCGCCGCGCCCGCCCGCGCTCGCCGCGCTCTACACGCTCTCCGTGCAGGCCACGCACGAGGCCGTGCACCTTCTAGCACAGGTCACTATACATTAATGCCCGGTTTCTGAGGTATTTTTTGGTGTTTTATCGGTGATTTAACTTTATCGGAGGGGTCTACATTATCTCGTCAAAAGTTAATTTTATCACTTGAAACCAGATAATGTGGACCTCTCCTCTCCGTTAAATATAAACGTCCGATAATACCTTAGAAACCGTGTGTAAAAGGGACATACTAAACCAATTAATTCAAAATTGTTTTTTTTCGACATATTTTCACATTATTTAGTGGTAATATTGTCCCTATGACGTTACAGATGCTAGTGTTCGACCCTGCGAAGCGCATCTCAGTAGTGGACGCGCTCGCCCACCCGTACCTAGAAGAGGGTCGCCTCCGCTACCACTCGTGCATGTGCGCGTGCTGCTACAGCGCGCCGCCCGCCGCGCGCCACTACTCGCCCGACCTCGAGCCGCAGGCCTCGCACCCCTTCCACGACGCGTGGGAGCGCAAGCTCACCTCCGTGCACCAGGTCAAAGGTGACTACTGCACGTACATTAGGGTTGCTGCTACAGCGCGCCACTACTCGCCCGACCTCGAGCCGCAGGCCTCGCACCCCTTCCACGACGCGTGGGAGCGCAAGCTCACCTCCGTGCACCAGGTCAAAGGTGACTACTGCACGTACATTAGGGTTGCTGCTACAGCGCGCCACTACTCGCCCGACCTCGAGCCGCAGGCCTCGCACCCCTTCCACGACGCGTGGGAGCGCAAGCTCACCTCCGTGCACCAGGTCAAAGGTGACTACTGCACGTACATTAGGGTTGCTGCTACAGCGCGCCACTACTCGCCCGACCTCGAGCCGCAGGCCTCGCACCCCTTCCACGACGCGTGGGAGCGCAAGCTCACCTCCGTGCACCAGGTCAAAGGTGACTACTGCACGTACATTAGGGTTGCTGCTACAGCGCGCCACTACTCGCCCGACCTCGAGCCGCAGGCCTCGCACCCCTTCCACGACGCGTGGGAGCGCAAGCTCACCTCCGTGCACCAGGTCAAAGGTGACTACTGCACGTACATTAGGGTTGCTGCTACAGCGCGCCACTACTCGCCCGACCTCGAGCCGCAGGCCTCGCACCCCTTCCACGACGCGTGGGAGCGCAAGCTCACCTCCGTGCACCAGGTCAAAGGTGACTACTGCACGTACATTAGGGTTGCTGCTACAGCGCGCCACTACTCGCCCGACCTCGAGCCGCAGGCCTCGCACCCCTTCCACGACGCGTGGGAGCGCAAGCTCACCTCCGTGCACCAGGTCAAAGGTGACTACTGCACGTACATTAGGGTTGCTGCTACAGCGCGCCACTACTCGCCCGACCTCGAGCCGCAGGCCTCGCACCCCTTCCACGACGCGTGGGAGCGCAAGCTCACCTCCGTGCACCAGGTCAAAGGTGACTACTGCACGTACATTAGGGTTGCTGCTACAGCGCGCCACTACTCGCCCGACCTCGAGCCGCAGGCCTCGCACCCCTTCCACGACGCGTGGGAGCGCAAGCTCACCTCCGTGCACCAGGTCAAAGGTGACTACTGCACGTACATTAGGGTTGCTGCTACAGCGCGCCACTACTCGCCCGACCTCGAGCCGCAGGCCTCGCACCCCTTCCACGACGCGTGGGAGCGCAAGCTCACCTCCGTGCACCAGGTCAAAGGTGACTACTGCACGTACATTAGGGTTGCTGCTACAGCGCGCCACTACTCGCCCGACCTCGAGCCGCAGGCCTCGCACCCCTTCCACGACGCGTGGGAGCGCAAGCTCACCTCCGTGCACCAGGTCAAAGGTGACTACTGCACGTACATTAGGGTTGCTGCTACAGCGCGCCACTACTCGCCCGACCTCGAGCCGCAGGCCTCGCACCCCTTCCACGACGCGTGGGAGCGCAAGCTCACCTCCGTGCACCAGGTCAAAGGTGACTACTGCACGTACATTAGGGTTGCTGCTACAGCGCGCCACTACTCGCCCGACCTCGAGCCGCAGGCCTCGCACCCCTTCCACGACGCGTGGGAGCGCAAGCTCACCTCCGTGCACCAGGTCAAAGGTGACTACTGCACGTACATTAGGGTTGCTGCTACAGCGCGCCACTACTCGCCCGACCTCGAGCCGCAGGCCTCGCACCCCTTCCACGACGCGTGGGAGCGCAAGCTCACCTCCGTGCACCAGGTCAAAGGTGACTACTGCACGTACATTAGGGTTGCTGCTACAGCGCGCCACTACTCGCCCGACCTCGAGCCGCAGGCCTCGCACCCCTTCCACGACGCGTGGGAGCGCAAGCTCACCTCCGTGCACCAGGTCAAAGGTGACTACTGCACGTACATTAGGGTTGCTGCTACAGCGCGCCACTACTCGCCCGACCTCGAGCCGCAGGCCTCGCACCCCTTCCACGACGCGTGGGAGCGCAAGCTCACCTCCGTGCACCAGGTCAAAGGTGACTACTGCACGTATAGTGGTGGCCGGATAATGAGAATGATAATGGACACCGATCGATTTTCATAGGAACTACGCCTCGGTTCTCCGCCGAGAACTGACCTTGCTGTGATCTGATGATGGCCATTCAGGGAGTGAATGGAGGAGATTCAGATCGCTATACACACCCGACTAATCTAATCGACGTTCTAAGAGATATAAGGGTATGTTTAAAAAACCGCGGAATTAGCATAAAAATCTATGGAAATTTTGAAACTGAAAACTCTGATCCTTTATATCTCTTAGAATGTTTATCAGATCAGTTGGGTTATGTGTAACAATCAGAATCTCCTACAGTTTGGATGGCCATGGTACACGCACAGTCCGCGTGCATGCACGCAGTTCGCAAGTCATTTGCAAACAGGCACATTCCATAAATTTATTTTGAACCTTATACCTTCGCATTCATGTTTAAAATTGGTTATAACTGATTTCCCTGCTGTGGTAGCCCAGCGTGCCGTAGACCAGCGTGCCGTAGACTACGTACATTTAATTTAATTTTTATTTTTTATATGTGCCCAAAGCCCGTTAGGGCAGCCGCTAATCCACCTATAAAATGTCCGCAGAGGAAATCCATAAGTTCATAGCGGAGCAACTGCAAACGTCGCGCGTGCCGCTATGCATCAACCCGCAGTCCGCCGCGTTCAAGAGCTTCGCAAGGTAAGCCGCCGCCGGCTCAACCGCAACCAACCGACACTAGGTGATTTATTTGCGATACGTACTTTGGACGCGCTTGCGCTCGACCGATTCGACGCGTGGCCTGGCGACGCGACCGAGCGATTGGCGGAGCGATTTCTTTATACATTGCGTGTAATGTCAATTACAAGTCTCGGCATGTAACTTTAGCGCTGTCATTTTGTGCGCAGAAGTAGTTTTTGGGGTCTCATTGGCGTGACATGCGCAGTAATCCCCTCCAATTTCTCTCACTGCTAAACTTACGTGCCGCGGCTTATTACTTATTTAGGATGAGTTATAAAGAATTTGCGCACCGCCGGTCGCTCTGTCCCGTGGTCAAGCTATGAACTCTTTCAATAGACAACGATATTTAATTTATTAAGTTTTATAACACTAAAGGTCTAAAGTGTACGACTAAAAGTTTGATGAGATTATGTCAAAAATAATAAAAATAGACGTGAGACGCATTTAAAATATGTTGCAAAAATCTGTAAAATATCAAAAAAATTCAATTATTTTACTTTATTTCACTATACCTATCTAGCAATGAATTTACTTTTGAATTCGTTGTTTCTATTGAAAGTAGTCAAATTTTGCAAGCGCGTTTCGACTTGAGTCGCAGGCGCGTCCCGCCAAGTAGCGACCACCCGCACCCGACAATGGGCTACGCCGTTCGATTCCCACCTGACGTACAGACAACATACAATACAAACAAGCCGAAACTATGATTTTCAACCTTAACTTAATAAACATCGATTTCAATTTCAATTTTGGTATCGAGAGTTCAATATCGGGAAAAGTCAAAATACTACTTGCTTTGCGCTTGCGCAGGGATAAGCGGAATTTTATTTGTTTTTTTAATATGAAGTGTTGTCTCCCCGTCAGTTACTTTGAGTAAATAAAGATAATAAATCAGACTGAGCAAACGGACATCACAACTAGGTGTGGCACCGTGCGATTGAATAGTGCACGATCTGTGACACTAATCTATGTAAATTCTTATCCATCGTTGTTCACGTGGTGGATGGGCCGGCGAACTCTATATGAAAAGACGACTCTATATGAAATTTTGACAATTCTATATGAAATTTAGAAAAAAAAACTATATGAAATTTAGACAACTCTATATTAAATCTAGACAACTCTATATGAAATTTAGACAACTCTATATGAAATCTAGACAACTCTATATGAAATTTAGACAACTCTATATGTAATCTAGATAACTCTATATGAAATTTAGACAACTCTATATGAAATCTAGACAACTCTATATGAAATTTAGACAAATCTAGACTAGAAAAATGTCGATGATTTTTAAGCTTTTTATAAGATTCTGTAAATAATTAATGTAATAATTTTCAAGATTTTTATAAGGTTCTGAAACTTAAGGTTTACACTAAAGTTTTAAACTTTTATTAGAAACTCCCAAGTTTAAAAAAATATAATAATATTGGGTTACAAACTTTTTAGGACTGTTAGAATCATGCAGTAGTTCATATTTTATATCAATAATATTAAAAGTATGATTACTTTAATGTCTATCGAGTGATATAAATAATTTCCCGGTTTATACAACACGATTATACGTCAATCATCCAAGAAACTTTTAATAATGAATCCGTAAGCTATCAAGTGTCTAACAAACAATTAAAATTCTATTGTGTCTGCCTTTCATGGCAGTTGATGTCATAAATAAAAGCTGGTTATTGTCCGAGTTCGTTGGTCCGTCCACCGTCAGACAGTAGGTGCGAGGTGTAGAGGCACGCGCCGTGCTCGCTCGGTGGTCGCAGAAGCAAAGAACCTATGTCACTCCCGCACCCGCCCGCCAATCGTAGATTTCCATCGCCTCTGTGTACAGTTACTACCGCCAGAACCCTACTTGTGCATGGGTTTTTATTATTTATTTATACGTACATACCGTCGTCACTCTCCGCGCTTCCGGGCGATCCTGCGACAGCCGCTGTTTTCGAGCCACATCAACCCTCTTGAAATGGTGGTCTCTTCCACGCTTCTACCCGATCTTTTTTTAGTAGTGTAATTGTGCTTTTTTTCTGTGTTTTTGCGACAGCTCGAGAACGGGCTCGGGTTCGAAAGCAAAGGTTTGTTCCCCTTTCAAGACGGCGGCAAAAATACTACTGCTATCGCCCGTGATATTTCTGTGCGCCGCGTAGCGCACTCTCCTCCCGTAAGCGCACTGGCACTCTATAGCACGATATTACCTGTGTTGTCCGCGCGGTGACGTCACGCCGCTCGCCAAGGCAATCCACCTCTTTTAAATATTTAAACAGTAAAAATTTACCCTAAAGTCTATTAAATAAAGTCGAAAGTCGTTGATGTTCTCGTTGCCTTCGCGAGCGGTGGTCGTTTCGTAATTTCAAAAGGGTTGATCGTTAGATTGTTTGCTCCGTTTTTTATTCGGTTCGGTTGCATGATTTAATTGACCCCTACATTAGTTATTTGTATTGTAATTTGTAATCTACGAAAGTAAAATCTTGTTATAAATTTAGTTTTTCCATGAAAAATATGCCTTTTCTAAAAGGATTGGTATAAAATGGTATAATTTGGGACAAAAACCAACCTATTATGCAATATTTTACAAAGCACATGCTAAAGTATCAAAATCAATAATACAATCTAAATATTATAAGTACAATAAACACAAATACATAGTTGAATCAATTCTAAGAATTCTAATATTATTCAAATTTTAGATATTAAATGTAGGGGTCCTTTTTATCAATTCCATAGAATCCAGTCTTGTTATTTGAAGCGAATGTTCAATTTTCTTTGTCTATGGAAGAATTTTTTATGTTGTTATGTTGTTGTTTTGGGATGGTTCCGTAGTGCATGCGTAGAGGAGAGCGAGCAGTGCCAAGCACTTGGTTGTGGTGGTTTTTTTGATTATTTATACATTCAGTAGTTAATTGTAGTTTTGTGATGCAGTTTTGCTATACAAGTTCTCTTTTATTATCATAGTCAGTTTGGATCAAAATAATTTCAAATTTTGTATGAAAGTCTTGCATGACCAGTTATTGGGTTCAAATCTAACGGTAAAGAGGTGCTAACTGCAGTGCGACCGATTAACGCTTCCAGTTTTGCATTAGAAGGGTCATTGAAACATGGAAAAAAAATTACAGCTACAGAAATGATAAGTTTTCTTGTAAATACAGTTATGTAAACTGTGAATGAAATCGAAAGTTAGCATTCTAATGTCGGTAAAACAGTCAATGTCAGAAGTAACGAAACGATAATTTTCTAAAACGAATAAATAGTTACAGTTTCTTTAAAAAAAACGTAAACTACTCTTACAATATAAGAGCCGTCACGCACTGTCGACGAGGCAAAATTAAATACGTCTTTTTATAGTTAAAATAATTTTTTATGGTTCGCGCTATATAACTTGAACCCAACCATAGACGACTAGGCTTGCGCACGAAACATTTTTGTACCTAAAATTGCTACTGCGCAAGTCAAGTGGTACTAAAATATGGATCAAGTTATTTTGCATCTTCTGTACGCATTCGGTCGCCGGTCTTCCGGACCTTACCTACCTATGTTTCGTCGGCGGCAACCAAAGGCCGTACCGGCTAACGCATCGAATTTCGGCAAGTCTGATGGGTTTCAAATTAAAACAGATAAATTGAACCCAAATCAGGTCAAAATGGCGACCAAACGAAACAACTTCAGCAAATAGTACAATGCGAAATTCCTAACTTCGATTTATCTTTTGAAGTCGAAGCTCGGCAGACGTGCCGAAGTTCGAAAAGTTAGCCGGTCGGCAGTGCGCAATGGCTCTAAATGCTTGCAGAATTTTTAACTAGTCTCGTGACGAGACTCTCGTGTCGTACTAAATGACAAGACATGCAAAACTGATCGTTAGTCGGTAGAGCTGTTTTAGCCCGGCCCGTATTCGGTGCGCGGTGCGCGTAGTGAGCGAGTGGGGCGTTTTAACGGCGCTTGGTTGCAGCTCCACGGTGGCGCACCCCTCCGAGCTGCCCCCCTCGCCACACCACTGGGAATGACGCACCCCGCGCCGCGCCATCGCGCCCTAGCCACGCCACACCACTGGGGTGGACTCCCGCCACTGCCCACACGCCCCACTACCGGACTAGCATCCTTGTCAACGCTCCGCCATCGACGGTCAATAGAGAGGAGTTAAATAGCAACCACGCTTCACGTTTACACCATAGCGCCGTTGCGTATTACGACGCTGGGGTTTAAATATAAACAGCATTCATACCACCACGTTTCACCATCTACTCTACATGTAATGGAAGGGGTTTAATTATACAACGTGTTAATGAATAAACGCAAAACCTCTTAGGTGGTTGTGCTCATGAATATGAACTACTTTTACTATGGGGCCAACTCTGCAACTCAACAAAAAAACAGCTGTTTCATGTTGTACAAGTTGTCAATACCTACTCGAGCAGAATGTATGGAACAGCAGATTTTTTTGTAGAGTTGCAGAGTTGGCCCCATAGTAAAAGTGGTTCATATTCATGAGCACAATCACCACCTAAGAGGTTTTGCGTTTATTCATTAACACGTTGTAAATAGTTGAAGACAATGAGACAACACACTGCAAATTAACTGTAAATCTTGAAACAAAATGCGAGCGAGCGAAAACGAATGCGGTAGCATTCGACGATATTTCGAAGTTACTTGTATTACTATCAACTTTAACTGTTTCGTGTGAATTCCACTTTGACATGGACTGAGAATACTTAATTGTCCACTGACGCCAAATTGTAGCAAGGTTTTGGGAGGCATAAAATTGTATCTATTGGTGTCGATTCGGTTAGCACGACTTAACTAAATTGACAGGACTAAACTTAATTTTAGCATTCTGTTCTTGTCTTTTCGATACAGAAAGAAAAGGATGGAAAACTAAATTTAGTTTAGTCCTGTCAATTTAGTTTAGTCGTTGCCAACCGAATCGACACCATTGTCTAACTAACATGACTTAAAAGTTGGCTCCGCTGTACATTTGGTTATGGTGGTCAATCGTATAACTCGGGCCTTACTCACACTGCAACTTAATTTAACTGTACCACTCTTAATCTGTAAAAACATATGTGAATGTTTCGAAATATTGATATCATCTTACAGCGGAATCACTCAAGACGTGATGCTGTTTGGTTTCAAAAAATACTGTAATTTTGACAATTCCGACCTCCTTATTGTTTACCGCGTAAATTGTCGAATGACACATAGATGATTGAAGAATGAGACGCATTTCTATACGTTAGTTCCTAAAGTCGTAAGTGTAAACTTGTTATAATGGTCTGGGGTGTAAACTTATCAAGTAAAACAAAAGAAGGTCGGAAGAATGTAGTTGAGGCGACATGAAGATAATAAAAGTACCGCATCATACCTCATTATTGCGATAAATAGACTAGAATTGGATATTTCATATTACACTCCTACTCTCTTATTTCTTAACGGGTGTTTTAAAATCTCATGTACTTGTGTGCATTTATCTTGATGTTGTTAACTTTATTTTGCCGCATAATAACGGCTATAAAATCCTTGGAGCTCTCCAAAATTTTTAGGCTAATTTATATTTCAACTGGCTAAAGGAGATGGTGGATGCGACTGTATGGAGTCGCTCGCCAAGTCAGTGACTCAACCAAATATTTTGTATTCATTTCTGATGTTTAACTATAGTTGTAGAAGTAGCGACTGCGTCAGTCAGTCAGTAGTCTAGTATAGTATAATCGGATCATTGATTGTAAGGAGCGATGGTCGCCGTGTCAGACGGTTTGTTGCGGAATAATACAACGAAAACGCTAATGACAAATGGAAAGAGATAGACGCGACTAATATGACGCGAGAAAGAAATGGCACATGCCGAAATTCGCTCTCGTACTCCTTGTACCATTATTCAACATTTTTGAATCGCTGCGATATATTAAATTAGTGCAAAGGTCAGAAATGTTTAATATTGAACCAAGGGCCTAGAGGCGAGACGCTTGTAAGTAACAAATAGGCGTAGGTATTAGGTTATGTTCATTTATCTTTGCGATTCCATGTAATTATATAATGTAGTCTTCAATGTGTGCCTGATTGTGTATGTTCGAACGTTGCAAGCAATAAAAGTTGCAATATTATTAATGCGTAATGAGTCGTATCGTTTTATTTTACATGACGGATAAAATAGTTTGTGTTCTTGTGTCGTAAGGCCGCGTGCAGACGCTCGTTCAGTACTTAAACAGTTGTGTGCCAACACGCGAATCTCTCGACGGCCGTCTGCGCGCGCCCTAACTCTGTAACATACATAAAATAAGCTTACTTCTAAACACCATTGTATGTAACATCGACTGAACATTTTTACGTAGCTAGGTTAGATAGTTTTAGTATTAATAACTTACCAATTTACTCGGCAATGATTATAAAAGATAATAAAAAAATATATATGTAATTATTATCTGAGTATTTTCACGTACAGTTAGTCCCGGAAGTAGCTAAGCATTCTAGTACCCTGTCAAGCCAATTATTCGTTACATAATGGACTTCAACTATCTGAACAAGAGCAACAGTTAATGTCACATGGTACTAATGTGTTTAGCCGCTTCTGAAGCTAACCGCACCTACATTGCAGTAGTGAGACATTGTATAGCGAGGTGTTGTAAATGTAATGGTTAACATGCGTATTTCGAGCATTTAATAGATTAGTGATTTCGTGTAAGTCAACTTGGGATGTGTTAGTGTGCGTGGGTACTTCCTATTGGCGAATAATTATAGAAGACAAAATTATTATAACAATATAATGTTCCAAAATTGATGTTTCGATTTGTGTTTAGGTAGGACTCAACTGTATCACGCTGCTAACATGTAATAATAGAATAGGAAGACTATGTGTGAGTGTCAAGAGACGTCGTAGCCTTAAAACTAGTTCAAAACTATATAAATGATAAAAAGTAAAAATTGTAAATAAATAAAGCATAGTATTATTGTTAGGCTCTAGTACGGTACGGATTGTAAGCCGTTTTGTAGGGAACCCACACAGAGTAGGTTGAACTCTTGCTTGGATCGTTGCGGAATGAAACTGGCCATAGACTACACTCAATTCTTTTTTTAATTAGTTTGAATTTTGTTCCTCTATGTTTGTGTTGTCTTTTCATTCTGTAGACGTATTGCAACGATGTGAGCAGGAGGGTACGATGGTACAAAGGAGGCGAGACCGACAGCACGTACCTTTTTCCATAATTAATTACTGCTTGTTAACGGCCAGGAGCCGTACCGGCTAACGCATCGAACTTCGGCAAGTCTGCTCGGCTTCAAATTAAAACAGATAAATCGAGCCCCAATGAGGCCAAAATAATAATAATAATAATAAATAAATAATAAATCTTTATTGAAATAATCTTACATCAGGCTGCTACAACTATGCTTAACATATGTACAAATGGCGAACCCCAATACATGATGTCACACGAACATCGATATCTTCCAAATAACTTCGGCGAATAGTACCATACGAATTTTCTTAATTCGATATATCTGTTTTAAGTTGAACCTCGGCAGACCCGTCGAAGTTCGAAAAGTTAGCCGGTAGGGCCCCAGGACCAATAATCAATGCACAGATATGGGTAGGCCTAATCCAGATTAGTTACTATGTAACTGTTGATATTAATAGAAATTAACGGCAGTTGCTTAGCAACCAATCTGGATTAGGCGTATCCCTATCTGTGGATTGATTATTGGATCTGGGGGTAAGTCAGTAAAGACATTTGAAAAAACTTTCATTGTCTCCGTATGAAACTATACTTTAGTGACTTGTTTTAATGTCCATTTTTTACTGCCAAATACGTTAACACCACGCCATTTATTTGTTAGGAGTCGTCCATTAATCACGTGAGGCTCGAATCGGGGGAGGGGTTTGGAAGAAAAATATGAAATATCAGAAGTGGGAGGCGTAGTGAGATATCACGTGTATTTATTTTAATACGTATTTCGTTAAACGCGCCTCTAAAGCCTCACCTCGTATGGAGGGGTTTAAAAGTTGATAAAAAAAACATCGCGTGATTAATGGACGGCCAACGTTATTGTAACGTAATAAATATTGGACGTGCGTCGGTCCGCGACAGTCCCCACCTTGCCTTAACTCAGATAACTGTTACTGTGATCCGCTAGGCGTAAATTTATTGGACTCTGCTACACAAATGATAGCGCAGACGTGAACGGTGCGGTATATACAATGACATTTAAGGCCTACTCAAACCGGAGCGGTATCCGCTACCGTCGTCGGTAACGGTATTACCGACCGATATCCCGACCGGAATTTTTTATGGCGTTACCGCAGCTGTTGCGAAACACCATTGAACAGCGCATTACCGCATACCCATCGGGATATCGTTACCGCCACCAATACAGCATAAGCTTCGAATATTTTCAGTGACGTCACTTGTGACACGAAATCACTACACTTTATTTGTGCCAAGTGAAATATTGTGATGCACCATTGAATTTCATTGAAATTAGCCATTTATGGTCCTTTTTCATTGACTTGATTTGTATACCTCTGACTAAGAAAATAGTTTGCTTAGCACAAGTGTTGCTCACCCATGGTGTTACATAATATTGCTTTCCAAAGTGAGTACCTTGCTAAAGTACTTGTGTAATGGAAATCAGAGAACGGTGGTAACACAAACACCCAGACCTGAGCCAATATAGAAAAAATTGTTCTCTAAATTGACCCAGCCGGGAATCGAACCCGGGACCTCAGAGATGGCAACACCATGAAAACCGGTGTGCAAACCACTCCACGAAGCTCGTGTAAATGTAAGGTCACATACGGTGTTAATATCTAAGTTTGTGCCATAAACCTTGAATTTGTTGATTTTTTATAGAAATACTTGTTATTTCTCTGTATATCGTTCAAGTAGAGGATTATAAGGTCGTTTTAAGTGGCATCTGATATAACCGTACCGTTCACCTCTAAGCACTGACAAATCAGCTCACCCGGCCACGTGGCCTGTACATATAGGCGAGTTAGGTATTGCATACGTTTAATTAGACGCTTGCGCCATCGCTTACTGAGTCACTCCACACCACACGTCCTCAATTATCTAATTCGATGTTTGTAAATAGGGATGTATGTAGAAAGTAGTCTATTAGGGCGAGGCCGGTATATATCTCCATATGACACGTGGTATGCTTTTGCACCAATAAGTTTTACAGTTTTGATTAAATTCTGTGATAAAAATAAGATTACCTGCAAGTATTCTATATACATTTATCAATGTGATAAACTTTTTATAACAGTGATGCCGCCGTTTGTAGTAGAATTCCGTCTGTCGGGTGCAGTCGACGGTACAATAAATGTAATACTTGCTTTCATATTATTTACGGCTTATTTGAAGTCCGACTGGCTAGCTTACCTAACTCTGACGCCATAACAACAATTTATGTTCCGGCAGTTAAAGGTAAGATAGCCAGTCCCTTAGTGATGAGGATTCCGGGTGTAGTGTGCTTCCACCTTCGGCCTTATCGTCACAGCTTACCTAACTCTGACGCCATAACAACAATTTATGTTCCGGCAGTTAAAGGTAAGATAGCCAGTCCCTTAGTGATGAGGATTCCGGGTGTAGTGTGCTTCCACCTTCGGCCTTATCGTCACAGCTTACCTAACTCTGACGCCATAACAACAATTTATGTTCCGGCAGTTAAAGGTAAGATAGCCAGTCCCTTAGTGATGAGGATTCCGGGTGTAGTGTGCTTCCACCTTCGGCCTTATCAAAATCAAAATCAAAAATCAAAAAATCATTTATTCAGTCTAGGCTGTTACAAGCACTTGTGAATGTCAAAGAAGCTACGCCATCGGTTCGCAAACCCTGAGCGGGAGACCTTGTAACGAGAAGAACCGGCAAGAAACTCGTCAAGGGCTGCTTTTTTCTCCCTGTATATTTCATACAGAGTCGTCAACATTGAAAAATGAGCTCCACATTTAAAGTGAGGTCATTTTCCATCACAATAATTAACAAAAGTTTGTACACAATGGGTAGGTAGGTTGAAATTAAATACCTACTACATATCGGATAGGTAATTGTGAGAGTAAATAACTTTCAACTAGTTGAGAAATCAGTAATCACTATGTCTGCTACTCGAAAGTGCACCTAAGTAGGCAAAATTTACCAAAAAATACTTGAGACAAGACATAAAAAATAACAATAAAAAACGCAATTCTTACAATTCAATATGCGTTAAGATAGGTACTCAGAAGCAGACCCATTCCCACTGGCAGCACCCGTTCACGAGCATGACGCGTGGACCAGCCATCGCTTCGCTCAACCATATTTGAGGGAACGTAACGACCCGCCCCACACGACACCACCGCAGAAATGATTAAAGAGAGCATGACATACTTAGGCTACCCATCCTAAGGCACTGAATTGAAAACTAATATCCAAAAGCTTTTCATAGGCCTTTACTTACAAAAACTACTGACTATAGAAAGCAAAATGATTGCAATAAAAAAAAAAAAGAGAAATCAAAACAGGGTTTACTTGCCTATTAGTTTTATGTTTTGAGTAAGAAGTGCCATACATATTGATAACATCAAACAGAGAAAAAAAAAAAAATATATACGACGCCCTTAGTACAAGCAGACAGAAGCAGACCCATTCCCACTGGCAGCACCCGTTCACGAGCATATCGTCACAGCTTACCTAACTCTGAAGCCATAACAACAATTTATGTTCCGGCAGTTAAAGGTAAGATAGCCAGTCCCTTAGTGATGAGGATTCCGGGTGTAGTGTGCTTCCACCTTCGGCCTTATCGTCACAGCTTACCTAACTCTGAAGCCATAACAACAATTTATGTTCCGGCAGTTAAAGGTAAGATAGCCAGTCCCTTAGTGATGAGGATTCCGGGTGTAGTGTGCTTCCACCTTCGGCCTTATCGTCACAGCTTACCTAACTCTGTAGCCATAACAACAATTTATGTTCCGGCAGTTAAAGGTAAGATAGCCAGTCCCTTAGTGATGAGGATTCCGGGTGTAGTGTGCTTCCACCTTCGGCCTTATCGTCACAGCTTACCTAACTCTGAAGCCATAACAACAATTTATGTTCCGGCAGTTAAAGGTAAGATAGCCAGTCCCTTAGTGATGAGGATTCCGGGTGTAGTGCGCTTCCACCTTCGGCCTTATCGTCACTTAACATCAGGTGAGGTAACAGCACTATCCCGTTGTGCATAAAAAAATAATTCAAACTGGTATAATATCGTTTACAAAAGATTATAATACTTACAAAGCTATCGTTGTTATTTTCGACTTTATGTCAACGCAATAGAGTAGAAAGTGTCAAGTATTACATGTACTGCGTCGTCGCTTCGCCCGCCGGCCGCGCCCTCTGAGGACGCCCGTTCGCACGCACTCAATATTCCCTAACGAGCACGCTTCTTTATTTTATGTAATTGTACGTATTGCGTTTCCAGACTTTCAGAGATCTCGTTTATTTTAAGTTTTAAGTACACGACTGTTCATTTTACACACAAATGATCTTTAGTTGTTAGTACGACACGATTGTGTTTCGTTCAACTGTATGGCCAGTCAGCCAAGGCTTTCCTTTAACCTAAGTTTGTCACACTAATGATTACAGTGGAGCTTGTAAAAGTCATTCGTATCCTATACAGGGTGTATTTGTAACCACTCGCCAAATTTTAAGGATGTGTTCAGTCCATGAAACTGAACAACTTTCTCCATGAAACATAGGGTCAAATATGTAAAAAAAAAATACTTTTCATACAAATCAAAGATAGAATTTTTTGGCGTATTCCGACACATGCTTCATGGAGAAACTTGTTAAGTTTCATGGACTGAACACATCCTTAAAATTTGGAGAGTGGTTACAAATACACCCTGTATATCTCAATGTAAATATTGTAGCGTAAGGTTTAGGTTTCATTTTGACTCCAAGTAGTCGTTTGAATTCATTGAGCACTCCCAACTTTAATTTTGTATTATAATTTACATGATATAACAAAAAAAGTAAAAAAAAAACAAAAAACGAGAAAATAATTGTAATATACATGTAATAATACTACGGCGACTTTTATTTTAACACTTATTACCATTTGTATTGTATATAGTAGACATTTTGTGCACTGATAGTCGATTTAAGTTACTCTTTAGATTTTAATACGAAATGGCTGTATTCTCCTTATGCAATGGCCCAAGCCCGAGACACAACGTTGATAAGACTTACGGTATTGACCATTGAAAATGTTTCCTGTGTAGGGTTTAGTTTAATTTCAGTCACTTAGGATTTCGTGATTTAGTTTGATAGAGGACAAATGCAGCGAACCGGAAACATAAAGTAATTGTAAATATAAATGAGACGTGTTTCTGTTGTGTACGGAGTTAGTTGCATTTTACCATTGTTGCGAACTGCCAAAAGTATTGTAATGGTTTTTGTAGCGTTATGTGCAACGCGACCACATAAGCAGAGGGCAGCCAGATATACAGTGGTGGCCATATAATTAAGGACACCAGCTGATTTTCCTACAAACGAGGTAACTTTGAAGCCATAGTTCTCCGCCAAGGATTGACCTATCTGTGACCTGATGATGGCCATCCAGGGAGTGAATGGAGGAGATTCAGATCGCTATACACACCCAACTGATCTGATCAGCATTTTAAGATATATAAGGATCTGAGTTTTCAGTTTCAGGATTTCCATACATTTTTATTCGTATTTCGCGGTATTTTTAAACACATCATTATATCTCTTAGAATGCTGATCAGATCAGTTAGGTGTGTAGAGCGATCTGAATCTCCTCCATTCACTCCCTGGATAGCCATCATCAGATCACAGCTAGGTCAATCCCTGGCGGAGAACCAAGGCTACAAAGTTACCTCGTTTGTATGAAAATCGCCTGGCGTCCTTAATTATCTGGCCACCACTATATATATTTTATAAAAAATGTGAATATGATTTAAAAAAAAATGAATGTGTGTGAAATTGAATGTTTATTAATTAAGTATTTCAATGGATTTTCAATGTATCGCATTATTTTAAATTATTGGCATTTTTTTTATTCAACTGATTCCTGAAAATTTTAACATTTTGTAAGCATAGTAAAGTTTTACAGACAGTTGACCGAACTGTCACTGTCATATAGCTGTCAATGTGAGCTGCGTGCGGCCGATTATGTGGTCGCGTGCGCGTAGGACGCGTTGAAACGGCGTAGCTGCTGTGAGACCGCCACACTGTAACAATAAACTACTGCATAATTAAACAGTTATTTTATTTCAAATCCTCACTTGATAATAGTTAGAAAGCTATTCAGTTTATTAACAGTTTAACAATAGAGCTAATATACAAGGTACCTATACTAACTTATAATGGGTACGTCTTCTAGAAAACAGAAAAATATTTTTTCTTACAAAAGACAGCGGAAAAACGTGCGTGTGGTGTGAGTGTTCCTTTCCTAGAAATTGATTTAACCATACGAAGAATTTAAGAAACAATTGTGCAAACTTGATGGTAAAATCGAAAAATTTATGAAACCTATGTAGGTCTACATACCGCCCGCCTCGCGAAAACGCCATACTTGATAATTATCATACAATATACTAGACGTAGGTATGACAAAAAAAAAATATAGGAAAATTGGTGCTAATACTAATAACAGTTACATAAACTCTTCTCAGTCAGCTCAGCACCCTAATTTATAGGTAAGAAGTACCTATGTAAATAAAAGCTCTGGAGACCCACTGTATACCCCTGGCCGTACAGTCACGTCACGAGCAATAAGATGTACACACCATAGAACTTTGTCACATTACGTTTTGAATAACCTAGATAACATTATCACACTGAGATATATTGATTGAATGTGACATAGTTCCAGTATTATGTGATAGTTCTAAAGTGTGTACATTTTATTCCTCGTGACTACTTCTGGTGGTTGTTTACTTGAAATAAAAAACTCTTATCTAAATTTCTCATTACGTAGGTACCTACTGGGTATATTTTGTTTACTTATGTTCCTAGGAATCCAAAGCCGTGTTAATTTGAGCTACATAAATGCCGAAGTTGTTTGGCCATTCTTATCACTTGCTGCAGCTGGTATCAGAGTGCGGACGGTGACCACAGGGTCAAATAATAATATAATTAAGTTGACTCCGAGTGGATTGACAACGGACTGCGAAATGCCTAGTTTTTTATTGATCGTGATTTTCTTGGAATTTGGTAAGTTTTTTTTATTTTAATGTTTTATGTAGGTAGGTACCTACCTAATTTATCTAATGCATTATGCAATGCATAATTAAACCAAACTGTCTATATTACTTAGATGTAGAGAGTTTAGTTTGATATTGATTATTTTGATTTGTAACTAGATAATTAGGTAGGTAAGTACAAAACTATATTGAAATTGTATTTAAGTACCTACCTAGTTTATCTTTTCTATCTTTATTTATTTGAGAATAGAAATAAATTACTTAAGTAAGTACCGACTTACCTTCTTTTTTTTAAATACCTAGGTATACTTACCTAAATAGGTACAGTCAGCGTCAAATTGATATGAGCGTCTAGAGTACCTACCTAGGCAAAATGATCTGAAAACAAAAAAAAACATAGCTCTCTGTCAAAGTTACAATGTCACAATGTTAATGCTCATATAAATTTGAAACAATGAGTAGGTAATTATAGATAGTATAATATTTTACTCAAAAATGCTTGTTAATATGGTCATTATTTTGACAACCTTCTTTGAACAAAGTCGAGGTTGCCGCTGTCCTCTGATGGTGACGCAACAAAGTTGTATGGGATTTCATTATTGTCGAGTTTTAGCCACCAGCAATTTCCTTTGAGAATAATTTTTAACATTTTTGTCATTTTGGTAATTTTTGATATTTTGTCATTTTTGACATTTTGCCATTTTTGATATTTTTGTAATTTTTGTAATTTTTATCTTTTTTTACTTTTTGGCATTTTTGAGTAAAGCACTATACAAGACTTGGTCCACAATGACTGCACTGCTGGCCACGCTGTGATGGCCTCAAGCTGAGCTTAACTACGCTCTCGGCCTTCAAGCTTGGTCATCATTGCAGGCCTTGCTGTCCGCGCTATAAAGGCCTCGACCTCCGGTCTCGGCCTCTATTCCAGCTTGGCCATCAAGGGCTGCAATGCTGACCACGCTGTGGACCTGCGCTAAGCTACGCTATCGGCCCTCATCATTGCGCTGCCAGCAACGCAGTCATTGACCACGACAGTAATGTACTATTGAACACCTTATGCGCTTAGAACAATAATGATGATTCTAACTGCGTAGATCAAATTGATTTATTGTTTTTCAGATCATTTTGACTACTCTAGCTAGACGCTCATATGAATTTGACGCTGACTGTACTTCGATGTAGGTAGGTAGGTATATGAATTTGTTTATAATTAAAGATAAATTTTATGTAAGGTCTATCTAGGCTACCTACCTATCTGGCGGCGTAGCGGGCGGGCCATAGACGTAAAAAGAGTCTAACAGTACAATAAAAACTTAAAAAGTCATTTTTGGTGAATTATTGAGTTATGATAAAAGTCGCAGGTAGAACAAACGTTGTTGTTTATGATGTTGGTATCTACTCCTGTGAGGTTGTTGGTGTTTTACAAATACTAAAACCCTGGATATTCTATTTGCCTAATTATTAGCACTAAGTTTAATTTTGCCCAACATAAAAATCATTCGATTTCTTTTTTAGCCACCTCATCAATTGTGGCCCAACCGACCACAAACAAAGTCTACCGATCAGACTATGTCTACAATAAGAAGACTAATGCATTCTACAAGTTGCATACGGAAACTGCGAACCATGCGGACGCCAATAGCGTTTGCGTCGTGGAGGGCGCTACTCTGATGATGCCCTCGTCACCATTTGATTTGTCCCAAGTTCATGGGATGCTGAAGCAGTTTCCCGATATTGGGGGCTTTGCGTGGGTCGCGAATGATAACCTACAACATGAGTCTGCAGAAGAACCTGCTATTATTGATTGTAAGTTCAACGTCTTTTCTATGCAGCAGATATTCTCCCTTAGACAGGTCGCGCAGAGAGAGATCAAATTGGCTTCATACGCTAATAATTAAGTATCTATTAAGTGTTCTTCTTTGGCCATGTTTTGCGGTTTAAGTATAAGTTTTTTTTTTATTTATTTATTTAATTAACAAAATACAAATTAAATATTTGAAAAACACACCATAAACCACAGAGATTTGTCTGATTTGAAGTAGGGTCGTGGAACCAATAGCAGAGCAGTCACCTAAAGCTGACCAAAACGGGGTTTTATTGCAATATTAAAAAAGCAAAGCATGCAAAGTTGGTAGTTTTTGGTTTTCCAATAGTGGCAACACTATATCTGTCAATCATCATATAAACTTGCTTCCCATTGGTGGAAAAATGTGACGTTTTCTTGCTGCAACGATGACGCCGCGTGAGTAGTCAAGATTTTTACTAAGACATAAAATTTCGTATTACTTTGGAAATCGTGATCCATCTTGAATTGTGTTTATGTTTATGGATTCATTAAGCATCAAAGTTAATGAGGGGCTATGTTTTAAGTCATTTTTAACAATATTTGTGCTGTTCACTAAATAATGTGATTTTTAGAGCCCTGGTTATGTTTAGGGGCACCAAAATTACAATTTTCCTTAAGCTGACCAGACTGGTCAAGTAATGGGAAAACATGTTTTTTATAAAATTTAACTTTCTCATTTGATTTTTATTAATATTGTTAAAGTTAATTAAGTTTTTTCTAATAATAAGAAACCTTACCAATCTAATCTAAGCTCCATAGTATTCAATGAATAAGATTTTAAGTTGATATCTACTACTGCTTTGCTTATGATACAGTCTGTTGATTTATATGATTTTTATTGATATTGTTAAAGTTAAATATATTTTTTTTCTAATAATTAATGTAAGTTCCATAGTGTTCAATAAATAAGATCTCAAGTAGATATATACTACTGCTCTGCCTAAGATACAGTTGATTTACCTATTTGATTTTTATCAAAATTATTAAAGTTAATTAAATTTTCATGCTGATAATGACAAAGTGTTTCATTTAACATCCTATTATATGAAGCTATCTTGAACTATATAGGGTAATTTTGCAAATTAATTGACTATTTGAGGTGGTCAGGTATTGGATAAAGTAGTGGTCATCTATTGGTGAATGGTGGTCAGGTAATGGAGACTTTTGAATTTTTGCCTTTGGACCGGCCTTACACAAAATCTATTGTAATATCTAAATAAATTTTTGCCCCATTTGTATAAGTATGTATCTAAGAATCATGGTGCCAAAGGCAGCATCGTTCAAATGAAAACTGCGCACACAGTGACCGCAGGAAAGTCAAAATCCGCTTAAGTGGTCCACTATTGGTTCCATGACCCTAGGTACCTACTATCATTATCAGATTATTATTTCATACAGATTGACTAAGTATTTAGAAAGACATAACGTTACGAGAGTGTCACTGGTGAAACTTTGGTAAGGTAGGTACTTACCTAGAACCATTAGGTATTTTATGAAGTGATTTATCACACAGCTCAGCTACAGATAGGTATCTTAGGTAGTTCAGAAAACTCAACCTAAGGCTCTGTCTTCAGGCAGTCAGCACATTGTTGGAAGGACCATTAGGCAATTATTTGGAGGTTTTCACCGAAAATATTTTGGTACCTAGGTAATAGGTATATCAAATATGAGATTGTACGTACGTCTACTTGACAATAGATTTTTCCATTATTGTGCGGCCTCATGAGGCCGCTTGGGGTTTTTTGACGATCTCAAGGGTCGGAATTCGCTAGGGTCAAAAAACTACGCAGCTTTGCATAGATAAGTAGGACAGGATAAAGACCTTTATGAAACTTGATATAAAATTCCGTTTCAGTCGAACCTCAAACGGAAAGAATCTCCTCCTGGGACCCGCAGTGTGACGTCGTGACGCGAAAGGGAGAGATCGAGACGGAGGGATGCTCGCGACGGCTTCCCTTCATGTGCAAGATTGATGCCAAAAAGGCAATTTACAACAGCGAGTGTGACGTTTATAATACCGGTACGTGCACTACCTAGAGCTTATTACACCTTCCTGAATAATAAGTCAAGCAAACGGTCTCCATACAAACGGCGATAACGTTTCCCACCCTCTAAACCTTTAATTAATTTTTGGTATGTTTTTGAAATGCCTAACTAAATACTAGGGCTGTACGTTTTGATTTTTTAAATAGGTATCTATAATAAATTTCGAAATATTTGCATTTTAATGATTTCATACAAAACACAGAAGTGCCAATATTTTCAAATCTACAATGAATATTTAAAAAATCAAAACGTGCAGCCCTAGTTTTTAGGCATTTCAAAAACATACCAAAAATTCATTCGCCGTTTGTATGGAGACCGTTTGCATGACAATCCTGTTAAGTTTTATCATAAAGTTATTCAATAAGTAGGTAGGTAGGTACTTACTTACATTTTTGTTGGTAATTTGGTTTAACTTACTTCGCCTACAGTAATTCGATATTAATCTACAAGGATTTAAGAATCCACCAAATGTGATAAACCAGATTTGTTGGCTTACGACAGAGTTGGTCACCTACTTACATAGTTATTACATGAATTCTTATGTAACCCATGGTTGGTATTAGGTAGGACAAATCCCTTAGAGATGTGAATAAGTATTTTGTACATAAGTAGTCATAGTTGTTTATTTAGCTTCTAGGTATCTATGTAACTTATGGTGGGTGTACCATGGAAGGCCATGTTCCTTGTAAGGCCAATCAGTTTATATAAAATTACAGTATCTGATTGTTACAATGTTAATTTTAAGCACAATGACTGATTTAGGAAATTGGCCTTATTTGGAGCACCTGTTTCTTGCAAGGCCATTTGTAAGCACTGTGGTAAACTCAAATTTTGATAATGATTTATTACAAATATCAAACATTCTCCAGATGTTTATATTGAACAATGAAACAAAGCTTTATCCTACACTTAGTATGTTTTGTTTGTCCAAGAAATAAACCAATGAAACCTGTTTGAACGTTAAGGTGGCCTTCCATGGTGCACCCACCTTATTTGATCACCTGTGTAGGGCGATTCAATTTACACAGGGGAACTCAGGAAATCTATTAGGTAGGTACCTACACCGCATTGGACCCGCGTGTTAGGGGGCACAGAATATAATTAGTTAGGGTTAAAATTATAACCAGAATGGTTTATAACTAGGGTTGCTAGATGACAACATAAGAATCCATGGAAATCCTGAATTGAAAAAAAGCTCATTATTATAAAAATGTTTCAGGTTACGCCAAAGCGCAGAATGTAAGCAGCTGCTACAAGCTGCCCCTCATAGCGTTCACTTGGAACCAGGCGTACGCCGACTGCCAGGCGGAGGGCGCGCACCTGGTGATCCTCAACTCGCAGGCGGAGCACGATGCTATCCACCACCTCATCAACGAAGCGCCGAGGATACAGGGCACGCCTACTTGGTGGTTCTTTTTCGCTGGCTTCAAAGCTGAAACGTCTACTGACGGCTCTCCAAGAGTGTTCAAAACTATTTTCAGTAAGTATGATAATAAAAGCACATAATTATGTTGAATTTTTAGATTTCAGCATTCACAATGCTATCTTTATATATTTAAGTTACTTAATATACTTAATTGAAAAAAATACTAGAAAAAATTGACTCACCCGTAGCAGCTCAGACGGGACTCGAACCCGCACCCTTATAAGATCCCGGCCCAATGCACTAACCAATTATGCTACCGAGTCGCTAATGGGAGTGGCGAAATTTTCTAGTACTTTTTTACGTTTTCGCTGTAAGCCAGCGTTATTTCATCAATGTGAAGAATTACCTTCAACATTAGAATGCAACATCTTTACAGATGCCAGACAATCAAATAAGAGATGTTGCATTCGAATGTTGAAGGTAATTCTTCACATTGATGAAATAACGCTGGCTTACAGCGAAAACGTAAAAAGTACTAGAAAATTTCGCCACTCCCACTAGCGACTCGGTAGCATAATTGGTTAGTGCATTGGGCCGGGATCCTAAGGGTGCGGGTTCGAGTCCCGTCTGATACAGGGTGTTCAATTTGTATGGGAATTTGTTATTAAAATATTTAAATGTGTCATTTATAACTGCTGAAGGTAGAGACACCATTTTTGTGGGGTAGATATAGCTTTCATGGTGTAGGTGAACACTAAGATAGGGTTTTGGAAAATTCTCTACTGATTTTCTCGGAGTCCGTTCTTATAAATAAATAAATGGTTGGACAATTTCACACAGCACCATCTAGCCCCAAACTAAGCAAAGCTTGTAATATGGGTGCTAGATAAATTGGTGCTAGACTACTGATATACTACTTATAGACTTTTTAAATATATAGGTACTTACTTTATTCTACAAATTTACACCCAGACCCGTCACAGAAATTAAAATTCATCATTTAAATTTCTGTCCGGCCCGGAAATCGAACCCGGGGCCTCTTGCGTGGTAGGAGGCACTGCACCACTCAGGTCGTCAATATAGCTTTATCCTTTTGTATTGTTTACAAGGGATGTAGGTAATGATTGATTTATATTTTTTTATCTTCACAGACCAGACTTTAGAAGAGGCCGGCTACAGCACATGGATGCCCAACGAGCCCAACAACTGGTTGAACAACGAAAACTGTGGCGCCATCTTTAAGAACGACGGAAACTTTAACGATGTAGGGTGCACCGCTCTACACGGCTTTATATGTGAGAAAGAAATAACTAATCCGAGCAGTTATTAAAAGTTTTTAGTAAGCACCAAAAACGTAGTAAAACAAATATTTTCAAACTGCGGTAATTTATCAGCTCAAGTAGGTACAGTCGACTTCATAAACATGTAAGCACTTTTGACAGATGTTGACTTTATTACACAGGCATAAGGTTGATGAACTGTCAAAGGTGCGTACAAATTATTGAATCGACTAATCGACTGTAGGACAGTCGAGTACATTAACATGTTGGCATTTTTGACAGGCTTTATTATAAAGCCATAAAGGTTGATGAGCTATCAAAAGTGCCAACATATTAATGAACTCGACTGTACCTCAGTGGGAAAAAAGTGGTCCACTTAGTGATCACCACTTTGCACTCGATTCTAAAGTTCCTATTGGACTACACAATTTTGTGCACACACACAAAAAAAATAACGAAAATATTAAAATTTATGAAACAGCTGATTTTATTTTTGTGATTTCAGAGTTGATACCTGGGGCCTAATCGCGCTAATTTTCAATGATAAAACCAAAACTAAATCGTTACCGTTTCAGTTTCGTTTACAGAAAAATACTCGCTTTAGTTTTGTTAAAATTGTTGAATACTCTGCCTAAGGAGTCTATGATTACAATCTGGGACAATTTAAGTGAAAATTATGAAGCTAAAACCCAAAGATTTTTAGGTAAATACATAGATATAGTATATTAAAAGGGGGGTAAATATAACCTAAATGACAACGTAACGTTTTTGGTTTTATCGTTCAGAATTACCGCAATTGGGCTCCTGTTCAGTTTGATGGTCCGTTAGGGGTTGTTTTGTAACACGTTGTATATTTAGAGTAGGTAAAGGGTAGGTACCTATTAAGTTATTTATTAAATTACTTATAATGAAGCTTCAAGCAATAAAATAATCAATGTACTAAGTAATGATAACATAACGCATCATCTCAATGATTATCAGAGTACTCCGTGCATTAATAACAATGTTTATTAAATATTAATAATTTAAGAACTTGTTTTAAGATATCTCTTTAGGTTAATTGGTCTAACTAAATCTTGAACTGTTATGTTAATTATTATTACATCTAAGTACCTAAACAAATAATTTTACTGGCTTATTCTTTGTAAAATAATATTAGACTTAATATATCAGTATTTTCAAGGGCTGTCTTCATTTATCTCTTGTTCTTTTGGTTCGACTGAGGTTATTTCTTGAGTTCTTGGTTTAGGAGGCTTCACAGGATATTTACCTAAGTTTTTCTGCAGCCCTAAAATGATAAGCTCCTTCCTGTAAAAAAATGAATAAATTGACGACTTTCTTTTTGTTTCGTTGTCACGCACATGCGCGCAAACTTTTGTACTTACTGTACTACGAGTGTAGCACGCATGTGAAGAAGTGTAAGTATATGACAGATTGGAAAACCGCGAATGTGTCAAAAACTTTGCTTATTCATTTGCAAATATCGTCCTACCCTTTTAGGGTCGCGTCGTTTGCGTATTCGCGCGCATGTGAGTGACCGGGGAACTTTTGTTCCTGGTTTGCACTGTAAACTCGCCAACATTATACCAATGGCCAGCGGGTCAATTGGCTAGAAATAATGAAGTTAAGTAAGCTTTGATTTGAGAGATGGATGTAAAACTGCTACTTTTCTTTGATAAGTTTTGTGTGCCAAAAAGTAGAAGCAATGTATAATATAGGTAACAGCCATCTGTCAAATCAAAGCTTACACTATAACTTCATTGTTTTTAGCAGATAGACCCGCGGGCTTGATTTCAATCGCAAACTCAAGCGTTATCTTAACACTGACCCCACCCATGGCCCGTAGAACTCTAGCAATAAACACTAACTATTTACACATAAAATAATGTCTTCCTCTCTGTTTTTGATAATAAAGGGCAGGGCAACTTAAAAAAAATACAAATTGAAACATGAAGCTTCTAAATACATTTTTGAGACCTTAAAATCCTCTTCATCTTTAACATAGATATTTTTCCATGGAGTGAGAATCTTACCTTGCCGTAACACAGTCTCGACTAGCGCGGAAGGTAAAGAACACTTTTTGTTGTGACACCCTCAATTTACAATTTTACCTGAATTTTTCAACAATATTGGAAATTTAACCTTTTGATGATCGAAAATAAGTGAACATTGTAAATTTAACTTTGTGTTATTTGTTTGAAAAAGAAAACTGACAAATTTGGTGTTGGGTAAGAATGCAGTTGTACTTTGATTGTTACAATGTAACTTATTATTGCCAATTAAACTTTATTACTTATTAGATAATAAGTAATCAGGGTTGGCACTTACTTCATTTTTCCTCCATCAACCGGTATCGGTGGTGTTGTTCCGCTTTGATCTACTTTTGCGTCTTCAGGAACTGCCAATTTCGGTGGCATCTGTTCTGTAGCCGTTCTCGGTGGTTTCTTCAGACCCTCAGGAGCCGGTAGTGGTTTTCTATCGATGGAAGACGAGGTGCTGGGAGGATCACTCTCTTCCGACTCTTCGATAAGTTTCAATCCATCTGATTGAGGGTCCATAGCTTTTGTGACATTGCGTTTACTCTCACGTTCCATCGCTGAGCGACGCTGAAATGTAAAGAAATATCATTTTGAATATCTTGCTAACGGTTTTTCCATTTAAGTACATTAAACAGCACATCAGGATTTAGAAAATCGACCTTAACATTAACATCTTGGATGTATCATCCAAGTAACAAGAAAGTATGTCTTTGCATACTTTACTAGACTGCGGATAAACATAAATAAATAAATAACCCAAGGTACGTTAGTACTATTATATATTCTGTGCCAAGGTGCTGATGTATCAACATATTAGGCACCTAAAGTGTGTCTAATTTATTTTGTATGGACTTACTACACTCTGCCTGTGGACGCTTCGTCTTAGTTTCTCTAATTCCTCTTTTTTCTTTCTTTTTAGGAAGCCGCACTGAAAGACAGTAAAATAGTTTTTTACAAAAGATCTTAACATCTTAAATAAAAATAAAAAATAAGTTTGTTAATAATTGTAGCCAGCGGACCTGACTATAGATACCATTATAATAATCGAGTGGTAATATCAGAAATCGTTATGTAACATTTTTACCATAAGCAAAGTATTGGCTCAACTAACCTCATAAAGAGCAAAGGCAATCAAAAACAGGATAACTAGACCAACTAAAGTAGCCACTATGATTACCCATAGAGGCACCGTTGCTTCCTTTTTCCGCAGTAAACTTGTTATACTGAAAACATAAAAAAAGGCTTTTCACAATGACAAAAAACTGTAGGCTCGATAGATGGCGTTGATAAAAATAGGTGACAATGTGATTTTTTTACTAAGCTTCGATGAGTATCAACACCATCTAGTGAGGCAAATAGTTACTATTTTTAGGCTTTGAAAAGTATCAACACCATCTAGTGAAGCAAATAGTTACTGTTTTTATTTTTTAAAGGTCACTTTGAAAACCGCTCATATGTAGTAACACGACGATTGACAAAAAAGTATTGGTAGCTAAGTATTACATGAAAGGATGATTTTTGAAATACTGTTATTTCAGAAGTTAACATAACGGTAATATTTTGTTTGTCGTACTTAAGTACCTGTGATCCACATTTTTTCCCCCGAAACTAACTTTGAAGTATGACGTCAGAGTAACATTATCTTTTTCAAGATTCGTCGAATCTGAAAAGTTAAATAAAGTTTTTAAGAGCCCGTATTACATTTTGCCGCTGACTGCCGCTCTCTTGCTGCTCGCACATTTCATGTTTTCTCAAAATTTCTTTAATCTGAGTGCGTAATTGAAAAATGTGTCTCGGCCACTTTTCGCACTATAAGATTTTGGACATTTTATTACATTAATATATTATTATTTCAGTTTTTTGTTGTTATTTAACAAAAAGTTGTCGTTTACAACTGTCGGTTACAAATAACTATTTGAACTGGCAAAAACGATATCTTTTTGTACTTCAGCAACTCGAAACTCAAATATACACTCGACGTCAGAAAAATCGCACCTCTTCGAAAATAAGTTTAGAATTGGCCACCTGCTATTGCTAGGTAACGTTTTATTGTGTAAATGTTTATTAACTTATATATATGTCGGAGCGAGAGCGTAATGCTGGTGATAAATTTGAACAGAATCGGTGCAGGCTGGATACGACTAAACTTTATGTTGCTAAACTCCTTTGATTATGGTAATGGTTGACTGGCTGGTTGGAGAAATGTCAAGCGTTACGTCAGTTTTAACATAACGTTGGAGTGTGGTCTGTGGATGGGTCGTCTTCCTCGTATAGCGATTCTGGGAGCTCAGTGTAAAAAGATGGAGGTTATAATATTGGAAAATGGAGATTATTGATTATTGCGAGTTGTGTTGTGATTTATTCATGGAGAATCGTGAAAGGGCTCAGAACTCAGTGCGTTTCTCTAATCAGTCTTCAATCCTGACCGTGCTGTAGTCAACAGTCAACTTTAATTGTGAAATTGGATTAGAGAAAACGTTTGCAAGTTTATTTTAGAAAAATATACCCACATTCAAGAATAACTGATATCGGCAAGAAATACTTGAGAAACCCATAAGTCTACTTTGACATCAGAAGTGGGATAGCAACCTATTGCCCACAAAGATGATAAATAGTGAGAGTGATGAAATATCACAACAAAGTATGATGTCAATGACCTCTATGTATGATGTTGAAAAATTGGTTAAAAATTGGAAATCCGAATCTGAATTGCGAAAAACGAGATTATGGGCAACTCCGATGCTGAATATTATGAAACTCGGTTAGCATGTTTCAAGAACTTATCTTTGTTTTACCAATGAAGTATCTTCAAATCAAGTTTTGTGAACCAATACAATGTAAACTGCAATGACGGTGTGTTAGCGACGTGAACGTGACGGCTTATGGAAGTTGACGGCTCCCTCCACTAAAATAGAGATAGAACGATATTGCCACTAGCGACGTGTTTTGCTATTTTTGTATGGTAATCCAGGATATCGCAACGTTTCAAGGATTAAAAGCAGGTCATGTGATCGTTTCATTGTTTTTATTGTGGATTTACATGTCAGACAACGACCAAACGCGGCTATGATTTTATGCTTCAGGTGTATTCGACTGGTCGCTTTACAAACTAGTGCCCGTGTGCTCCTAGAGCGCGCCGGGTAGCAAGCAGCAGCGGCACCAGTGGCGTAGCTGAGCACGGCAACCAGCAACGCTGGCACTGTGGCGCTAGTGACGATGGCGCAGCACCGGCAGCAAGGGTGGCAATGCAGCGCTGAATGTGACTGCAGTACTGAAATGTTCTGATCGTGATGTGTGGTCAGTCTAAGAGGTTACTTGTAGTAACGGTGAGTCGTAACCATTTTATTTTGATTTTATTACCGAAAAGTAAAGTATTTTTGTTAGTAATAATTGTGATCTAGGTAATTGAGATTAATTGGAGTATGAACATTTTCATAACTGAGAGTTATTCGAATTAAACAATTAAAAGTTAGAATTGAAGTAATGGGCTAAGTTTGCGTTTTGTCATGATCGGTGATGTATGTAGACGGTTATCAAATGGAGGCAAGTGTAATAATAGTGACTGTGTTCGGTCGGCGAGCGGAGCGTTGTGCCTTTTTGTAAGGATATTGGCGGGTAGGAAGGAAGTAAAACTATGATGATAAGATCGCGGCGGCAACAGACTGAATAGAGATTATTGTTACGATGATTTGAGATTGTTTATTGTTGTTGATAAGCGCAGTAGGTGTAGCTAAAAGACAATTTATGGGAGTTTGAAGTACGTCGTGAACATAATGATGACTACATAAGCTTTGTGCATGATATCTTAACGATATGGCAGCCATTAAGTTTCTGTTGGAATGTGACTATTTTTATGTTGTGAATATGATTGAGTTGAGTAAGAGGCGAGGTGGCCATCAAGACGAGACGTTGTAAATAGGTGCAATTTAAAGAGTGGTGACTGCGTCTTTATGGTCTAGTGGCGAGTTGACTGCTTCTAGATTATAAAGGTGGCTGTCTTTAGATTATAAACATGCGAGTTGGCTGTTTATAAGCGGCGAGTTGGCTGCTTCTACATTATAAACATGCGAGTTGGTTGCTTCTAAATTATAAACATGCGGGTTGGCTGTTTATAAGCGACGGGTTGGCTGTTTATAAGCGGCGGGTTGGCTGCTTCTAAATTATAAACATGCGAGGTGATTGATTATAAACGTCGAGATGGCTATTTCTGTTATTTATTCTTTGTACTATGGATTTGGATAGTAGAGAGCGTGGAAGGTTATTTCTTTTTTGTGCTATGGATTTGGATAGTAGAGAGCGTGGAAGGTAGGTATTAAAAATTTAGATAAAATTTGTGAAGACTTTGTAAGATACTACTCTTTTGTAGTGTAGAAAAGAATTCAATTGTTACGCAGAAAGTAAAACAACAGCATGTCCTGTGTTCGCTCTTTACTTGGTCAGGAGTGGCCGAAGCGCCTTATGTAATCAGTACTGTTTCTTATTTGTAACCGTGTCTTTTATTTACTAAGTTGTAACGTCTAGTGAATTAATGAATGAATCGTTTATTTATCCTCAAATACAAAGTTTAAAATATGGTCCCACAAAGCTAATTAAGTAGTTTGTCTGCGGGTACAGTCTCACAGGTAAATAATAAAATTATCGATGCTTAAATAGACCAAGGGCCTGCTTCACAATATCTGATTTAGTTCCAATTAAGTGAGACCGGTTTTCTTATGAGACTTGATTTCTTATGAGATATTTTGGCCCTATTTCGAAGAGTCCTTATCCTTGAGGGTGTGTAATCGTCTGAATAAGCGAATATTAAGATTGTGGACTGGCCAATGATTCTTCTTTTCAGGCTCCCAGTCACACGAGGACGTGTGATGCTGCAGGATGGCCGTGTCGGAGCGAGAGCGTAATGCTGGTGATAAATTTGAACAGAATCGGTGCAGGCTGGATACGACTAAACTTTATGTTGCTAAACTCCTTTGATTATGGTAATGGTTGACTGGCTGGTTGGAGAAATGTCAAGCGTTACGTCAGTTTTAACATAACGTTGGAGTGTGGTCTGTGGATGGGTCGTCTTCCTCGTATAGCGATTCTGGGAGCTCAGTGTAAAAAGATGGAGGTTATAATATTGGAAAATGGAGATTATTGATTATTGCGAGTTGTGTTGTGATTTATTCATGGAGAATCGTGAAAGGGCTCAGAACTCAGTGCGTTTCTCTAATCAGTCTTCAATCCTGACCGTGCTGTAGTCAACAGTCAACTTTAATTGTGAAATTGGATTAGAGAAAACGTTTGCAAGTTTATTTTAGAAAAATATACCCACATTCAAGAATAACTGATATCGGCAAGAAATACTTGAGAAACCCATAAGTCTACTTTGACATATATATAATAGATATTTATTAATAGATATTTCTATTGAAAGAACATTAGCTTTCAATTAATAATTGTTTGATTTAATTAACATAACAGTAACCATAATTAAACGCTTGAAGCGTTATTGCTTGCGTCGCCATAAAAGGGAAATAAAAGGGGCAAATTTAGGAAATGCGGGTAAATTCGCTATCGAGATAGGTAATGGAAAAAACACAAATCAACAGTTCAATTAAAAAAAAGAAATACCCAAGATGGATACAATAGGCTTGTTTCCATTAAGAATAAATATAATGGATAGGGGTTTATAATGATTAATTATATTATGGAGAAAATAACAAACAATTTTAATTATTAAAAGCGTTAAAGATTAATAATATTTTTAAAAAATAAATTTCTTAAAATGAAACCTTTAGTCACGTGACAGTGAACACCAATCAGAAAGCGTTACGTCACGCCGTGCGAAACTCCAATCTTGTCTTTGACGTTTCGAGTATCACTACCGGAGGCGCGTTCCAAACCTACACTCCGAGTGCAACCTAACCACAACCGAACGCAAGTTTTAGCCACTTTTTCCGTATTTCTCCATTGTTTGGAACATATATAAATAACTGGTTTGGCGTTTTTATAGTCGTGCTATCACACTGGGGCTCTATACAGTACTTATAATATGAGAAATTCATTTTTAAACGATAAAAACTAGCTATAACGTACGAAGACACGATCGCTCTTTTGTTTGTTTTGCACGGCGTGACGTCATTCAAGACGCCATGACAGTCTTGTGCGTTTTGGAACCAAATTAAAATTGGTTTTTTAAAACGCGAAATTTATAATGTAAACGCTCGATTAAAAATAAATAAACCTTTTTTTTCGATAAAATGCCTAATAAGCTAAAATATTAAGCAGTTATTGAAATTTTGTCAACTAGCCTATTGGGTTGGTCAACTTTTCCAAAACTATTGTGAATTATATATTTTCTGGTAGCTTTTGGCTTTGGAGTCGGGAATAACCAATTGCGGATTTTTTTTAATACTTCATTTTAATTTAAGTAAAAAATTTTTTTTTTAATTTACAGCATAGTACAATACTTAAATCACTATTACGGCTGTATGCGTAGGTAATGATTTTGCTCCAAAGACTTCTATGTTGTTGCTCAAAACAAAAAAGCAAAGGTTTGGCATTAGCAATGTCAACCAATATCAACTATACCTAGTTGTCATGTCAGTCACAGTTAGCTAAAATAAATAAAATAACTCTTTTGTGAGTAAGTTTGTATTTATACATACATTTACGTGATCATCACAAACGTATAAAGCTCTTTGAGGACAATTCCTGTTTTATCCTCTGCACCACGTTTCTTTCAAAGGCATGGTAATTGTAAAAAAAATGTTCTGCGGATGGTCACATCTATATTTCAAACAAAACGGAACAAAAGCAGTGTAGGTACTTCATCGGCGTAATAAGCTGGTTTACCTATGGATTTCTTCAAGCTGATTCATTTCCAATAACTGAGCAAGAGAAACACTAGAAAATCACAGTAATAAGCTGATAAACAAACAACATTAGGTCGTATACTATATCTATAGGTCGTGATTATGATTATATACTCTTTTTCACTGTCTGTCAAATCTGTCAATCATCAGTTTTTTTAATCAGTAAATGCAAAGGAACTTCGTGTTCAGCTGTACGTTTGATATTTTATCGCGATAAAAATATAAAAAAAATTATTTGGTTAACAAAGTAAAATATAAAAATCATAATATTATTTTCTTTATTCTTCAAACTTGTGCTATCAAAAAAAAATATAAAACAATTCTCTTCGAAAAAGTTTACTAACCCCATTGCCCATGAAGTTGCGGCAAAATGAGTAGCTACGGATTCTTAACCTCTTTCACTCAAAATGAGTAGAGAAGCAAGCAAGCAGCAGATGAATTACCTACCCTATCTGCTAGTGTAAAAAAAGTTAGGTAGTACAGCTCGCGCAACATAACTTGACCGAATTTTGAGTAGGTAGGTACCTACCTACCACGTGACCTGCGCATTACAATTTTTGTACCTACTGAAAATTGCTACTGCACAAGCTTCATTATCTATGGTTTGGTTCAAGTTATGTTGCGCGAGCTGTACCTACTAGTTACTTGTTAACATAAACGGTGTCATTATAAAGTTTGTATGTTTGTCTTACCCACAGTTCCAGGTTCTATGTAAATGGAAACTATGACGTCAAACTTCTGATCACTCTTCAGTTCCGAGACATTGCATTTTGTCGTGTATTTACCATTGTTATCCTCGACGGCATCGCATTTAAACGTTGCTTGGGTGTCAATCTGTCATATAGAAATTACATCTTTTTTATACGTATACTTACATAGATATAGTATATTATACTTAACTACTTATTTGACTGTAACTGTACTCACTGTTATAACCATCCCCTTGAAAAAAGCCCTCTTGTCTAATTTGATGGAACACTCGATGTCAACCCACGTGGTGAAGCCTCTGTTTGATACCTGAAATAGAATGATATTCACATTGATCCAATATTTTCCAACTGGGCTGGTGTTCTTCTAACAATGCACGATACCTTATTATATTAGTCATCGCAAGTAATTTGTTAAGGCGCTGTAGGTAGTGAATCTAGCGCCGCCGCCACTACATTTATATTTATTACTCGTAAACCAAGTCAATATAAAAAAAAGCTCAAGTAATAATTTCTTAAATTGTCTCTATTATTTTTTGAATAACTCTTCAACAGTTATCATTCATTCTGTAAGTTTTAAAATCCATTATTGCCAAAAGTGGCCACTTTGAGCTAAAACTTACAGAAAGAATGAAAACTGTAGAAGAGTTATTCAAAAAATATTAGAGACAATTTAAGAAATTATTACTTGAGCTTTTTTTAATATTGACTTGGTTTACGAGTAATAAAAATAAATGTAGTGGCGGCGGCGCTAGATCCACTACCTACAGCGCCTTAAAATAATGTGTAACAGCCCGACTAAACTATCGAGAGAAAGTTAACTCAGTCCCCCCGTGACCACGGTAGCTGCAAAGGTGCCGAAACATCGGATAAATAAAAAAGATCAAACCAAATACCAACTAATTACCAAAGTAATTTCAATGAAACCGCGATAGTACCTATCCGTTAAAGTTTTATATTCGAGACTTTTTTAGTTGACAAGAAGATCGATGTCAATGTTTCAAGCATTTAAATCATCAATCAAGATAAACAAACTGTCAACCTCAACTTTTAATGGTAATCATGGCGTAGTAGTGCTCTCAAAAAGATACCTAGGTAATCACGGAAGATCAGCGTCGGAATGTCTCCGACACCCGACACATGCTGAGGAGGTTGCCTTTTTAGTGTCACATTCTGTATTTTAATTTAAGCATGAGCCGCTAAATAAATCAGTTTTCTATTCTATTCTATATAGTTTTATTTCATGTCTAGTGAGTGCGTAAGCTTGAGAGGTGAATAAGTTAACTCCCCTTCTTCCATCGTCAGACATCCAGAGACGCACTGCAGGCTACCAGCCTTTTCTTGGATGCTATTCCTAACTGTCGGTCTGGGATACTCAACATTTGACAACAATAACTAGATTAAGATCATGAGCAAACCCATTTAAAATTAAGAACAAGTTTGCGGTTGCATGAGCACTTACTGTATAAATATGCGAGAGTTGTTTCCCTGTTTCTGTTATTTCGATTGAGGATAAATGAATTATGTCGCCATAGTTGGTGTTCCTGTAAATAGGACAAGAAAAACGTTATATTTACCCACTAAAGAATGATATTAGGTGAAATTATTTTAATTAATTAATTTATTGGCGTGCTCTCGGAGAGGCCTATGTTCAGCAGTGGACGATGATAGGCTGATGATGATGATGATGATGATGATTTTAATTCCGAAAACTTGGTTGAAGAGCCCGTAGCGATTTTGCCGCTGACTGCAGCTCTTCGCTCGCACGTTTCATGTTTTCTCAAGATTTCTTAAATCTGAGTGCGCAATTGAAAAATGTGTCTCGGCCACTATTCGCAATATAAGATTACAGACATTTTAAAATATATTTCAGATTTTTGTTGTTAAAGTACAAAAAGTTATCGTTTCTAACAGTTATTTGAACTGGCAAATACGATAACTTTTTGTACTTCAGTAACTCGAAACTGGAATATATGTTGAAATATCCGTAATCTTATATTGCGAAAAGTGGCCGAGACACATTTTTCATATACCTACGCACTCAGATGTCAGAAATCTTGAGAAAACATGAAATGTGCGAGCGAGAGAGCGGCGGCAGTCAGCGGCAAAATCGCTACGGAGTCTTAAGGTGAGAAGGAAATTTTCATTTCGAAGTGCTTACCTACCTAAATCTAGATGCTTAAATCCAATAAAAGTGTTTTCATTCTTGATTTTATTTAATAAGATTATCTTCTACTTACCTATTACGTGTAAAAATCTAAAAGTGAAAATATAACTTTACAGACCAAAATAAAGGTTCCAACTTACTCTCTTACTGCTAGCCCCCTGGGATCAGTTTTTAAACTGATCTTTTTGGTGCCATTCCGTGATTCATCATTCAACTCGGAAGAACACTCTTTGTACAAGTCCACCGAGAAGACCAACTCTTTCAAATCACTCTTTAAATTCTTCATCTCCAGCTTAATATCACCCGTATTCTGTGCGACAAGTTTCTATTTTAATTTAAATGACTTTTCTTGAACAAAATTCGTCAGCACTGCTTTATGCTATTAAATCATAACTGTACTTAATATTTGCCTAGTTAGAAAAGGGGAAATTAAAATCATTGGTATCGTTAATTTAAATCATTGGTAAGTACTTACTAATAAGTTTCCTGCACCCGTGGCCTACCATGAGTTGATGCAAACTGTTTACGACATTTACCGTAAACTATCGGAATCGGATAAACTGCTTACAGTCAATGCCAGTGAAAGAGAGAAAACGATAGATTACGGTAAGTAAACCAGTTGCATCAACTCATAGTAGGACCACCGTTCTTTTTGTCAGCTAAAAGTTGTACAATTCAAAAGCACTTTGAGTTCGCGCACCTCCTTTTTGGAGCAAAGAGCGCCTTATTGAGGGTACATACACAGTACATATATTAGTTTTTCAAAATGTACTGTGGTACATAGGTGCGTAGAAGCTTTCATTAGTGAATGAAGAGGCTTGTAAAGCGTCGTTGTAAGCTCACCCAGCTGGTCTGGTTCCGTATAGGGCGATCAGGCAAGCAGGTGCCGGCGTTGGGCCCGGTGCGCTGGCAGGCGCGCGGCCAGCGCCGCACGCGCACGTGGTTATTCACGGCGATGTGCACGCACGACTTGTACGCGGGATCTCCGGCGTTGTGGACTGTCACGGACACGTCCTCGGACTCTGTCGAGCCGATTACGTAGCCGTCACTGCGAAGGTGAAGGAACATGAAGTGTGGTGTCGTCACTCTTGAGAGATTTAAAACGTCTTATTATAAGTGGTAGATAAAAATCACATCTAGAGTTTTTGATGGGAAGCTAAAATATACTACTTTATGTCTTATTTTCCTTTTTCCCAAATAACTTAAATTATATCAGCGTCGCGTCTCCTCGGATTCTTTGGTGGCGCGGACTCTAGATCAACTCTCAAGGCACTCTACGACGTAGACTGCCTACGATGTCGTAGATTGCCTACGATTTCGTAGACTGCCTACGATTTCGTAGACTGCCTACGATTGCGTAGATTGTTCTACGCTACGAGAATCGCTTTATGACATTATGTGCTTATAATCTATCATAGATGAGGCGGTGCTTATAGAAAACTAATACTAGCATGCGACTTCGCCCACGTGGGATTTCGTTTCCCGTGGAAATTGAGGTCTGGATTTTTGTGGTACCCTCGTGTTTCCGATTGCCTGCTTAGGTAGGTACTTTGGTTTGGAGCAATGCATAATGTGACGTTGTTCAATATTAAAATTTTAGATTTGGTAGCTCTCTATTACGGCACATTTATTCTACTAAGCTAGGATTTCCTAGGATGATGGTGCCGTCATATTACGGCCGTAATTTAGTGGCGTAGAACGTTGTCTATGTAAACAATACGGCGTGGATTCCTAGAGAGCGGTGCTGGACACCGTAAATTCAAATAGTCTTTTTACGTCCGTAAAATTACGGCCGCTATGTGACGGCACCGCTTTTTTAGGAAACCCTAGCATTAGCAGGAATGTATCTCGGAACAAATACACACATCAACTTTGTCTAGGGATACAGGTGTTATTTTCATACAAACGAGGTAACTTTGAAGCCTTGGTTTTCTGCCAGGATGTACCTGTGCTGTGATCTGATGATGGCTATCCAGGGAGTGAATGGAGGAGATTCAGATCGCTATACACAGCTAACTGATCTGACCAGCATTCTAAAAGATTAATGAACGTGTTTAAAAAAACCGCGAAAATAGCATGAAAATGTATGGAAATCCTGAAACTGAGAACTCTGACCCATCAATCTTTTAGAATGCTGATCAGATCCGTTGGGTCTGTATAGCGATCTGAATCTCCTCCATTCACTCCCTGGATGGCTATCATCAGATCACAGCACGGTACATCCTTGGCAGAAAACCAGCTTCAAAGTTACGTCTCGTTTGTATGAAAATAACACCTGTATCCCTAGACAAAGTTGATTATGTACTGTACCTTACCTATGTATATTGTATGGATATAATTACCGTAGAGTAGTATTGACATTGAACGACAAGACCGGCTCACACTTGTTACTGGCGCAGTCTGCGACCCACAGGGTGTCGGTCAGTGTCAAAGTGCTGACGTCACTCAGCATAACGTGATTATGGTCAAAGTTATTGTTATTGGCAGGCGGGTCCTTCTGGAAGGCAGACACCTGGTACTGTATCTGTGGTGAACTGCCCTCCTGAAAATATGGGCGTTATGAATTTTCCATGTTTCATGAATGTTGGATATAAGGATCCTAACAAGGCGGACCACGCGAGTGGGAGTAAAAGACGTTATTTAAATTAACTTTTATAATATTGAGAGGCGCGTTTACAAGTTGGGTGCGCGGTGACGACTGCACGGCACCCTGTTACACAATACAAAATTGGTTCGGTAATATGAACCTTAAGGAACATACTGTGTCCCTACACCATTCCCCTCCTAAGAGGAAAAAAAAATATATATTAATTATAAAAATAAAGGTAAAACACAAAAAAATATTAAAATATCTATCCTTAAAATAACTTTTAGAAAGACACGAAAAAATTCACAATAAAACAAAAGTCGCGTCATAGCGAAAAAAATAAAATAAAAAATAACACAAGTCTTAAAGAAATACATTAAAATTTAGGGTAAAGAAATACAATAACATTATCGATTGTAATAGTGTAGCACGTCAGTCATCATTAGAAATGTTGGTTAAGTAGGTAAAATGCATTTGAACTTAAGTGAAAGAACAGAGGCTCCTTGTTAAAATGTTATGGGAACGGAAGCCTAAAGTATAATAAATTTTGTACCAGACCCAACTTGAACTTACTGTAAACATCCTGAGTGGATTCAGTCACAAAAAACAATAGTTCACTTTGGACACAATAAAAATGTTGTTTTGTTAGAGTTATGACACACTTGAAAGGGTCTAGACGAGATTTGAAGTTCACTTATGTTCAAAGTTGTAAAACTTACAATATTATACTGAGTGCTTTTGTTGAATCTGAATTGGGGAAGTGACCAATTAGAAAAAAAAGGTACAACAGAGTATTATTTTAAGAATGCACAATGTGCTGGCAAACAAAGAAAAGAAGTAAGTAGTGTGTACTATCGTTAATAAAAATAACAGCAAAGCAAACATCTACGATTACTTTTGTAAAAATAAATTGATAACATTCTAAAATAGGTTATTATAATCAAAGTATATCAATCTAATATAATAAAAACTACAAAGAAAAATAACAAGTTCTCTAATATCTAGATATAAAGTATAAAATGAAAAAGTTATAAAAAGTATAACTATAAGTTTAGATGACTGCAATATTTTACTTATCGCAATTATATTGGTCGATTTCTACCAGTCAACATATGACGTATGTTTAATGTTATATTTTTATAAAATTAATTGTTTTTCCGACATTACATCAGAACAAAAACAAAATTATTTTAGTTGTAACGCAATTACATACAAATGTTAAATTCAAATGATATAAATATGTACAATATGTAATGATATGTAAACTAAATGAAATTACAATGTAAAGTTAACTTACTTACTAATTACATAGTTTCTATAGCGCAAAAATTTCAAAAGCAAAACAAAATCTTCTTACATATAAAAAAAATGACCTAATTAGGTAATAATTAACTATAATAAAGATTTAACTAAAACGTACTGGCGGTCGGGTTATACGACCGTAGCGTGTGATATGGTTCTCACATGAGTTATTGTTCATGGGCATGATTCGTTTGTCCTGTACCTCATTACTATTTGAAATTTCATTTTTCTTAAAAACATCATTATCTTGCTCTATAAGCATGTAGGCTGGCTTCAATCTGTCTATTGAAATGCGAGCCTCGCGGTTAGGTAATTGAATTAAAAATACTTTTGAATTTCGCTCTAATACTTTATATGGACCATCGTATGGCGATTTCAACGATTTGTGAACCGCATCGTCTCTAACAAAAACATATTGACATGATTTTAAATCTTTATTTACGAAGAATTTCTTCGAATTTCGTGATGACTCATTAGATGGTGTAAAGTTTCGTAAATTTTCTTGAATTTTGTAAATTAAACTAGATGGGTCACTGGAGTCATTTTCCTTAGATCTTTCATAGAACTCTCCGGGTAAACGAAGTGTTCGTCCAAAGGTTAATTCTGCGGCGCTTATTCCGTTATCACTGCGGCATGCGGCGCGCAATCCTAGCAATGCTGTAGGTAATTCATCAACCCATGAATTATTATTTAGGCGAGTCATTAACGCTGCTTTAAGAGATCGGTGCCAGCGTTCGATTGCACCGTTACTTTGGGGATGATATGGTGTTGTGCGTATTTTATTTATCCCTAATAATTTCATGAGATTCAAAAATAGATTGCTCTCAAATTGTCGACCTTGATCGGTAGTGAGCTTTACAGGACAACCGTATCGTGCGATCCATTCGTTAAAAATTGTTTTTGCGACAACTTCAGCTGTAATTTCTTTTAAGGGGAAAGCTTCAGGCCAACGTGTACACCTATCAATGATAGTTAAACAAAATCTATATCCTTGTGATGACGTTTTTAAAGGTCCCACGATATCAACGTGGATTTGATCAAAACGATTGACGGTTGGGAAGCTACCTAATTGCGAAATTGTATGACGGCTTATCTTTGACTTTTGACACTTTATACATGTCTTAGCCCATACGCTTAAGTCTTTATTCATCCCAGGCCAGAAAAATTTTTGGGATATTAATTTACGCGAAGTTCGTATGCCTGGATGACTTAAATTGTGAATTGTATCAAAAGCAATTTTTCTAAATTCTTCTGTCAGATAAGGTCTAATAATATTTTCTGTAACATGACAATATATTGATTTATCACAAGTAGGCAAAGAAATTTGTTTGAAACATGTTTGGTTGCTATCGTTGATCTGCTGTAATAGATATTCATCTTTAGCTTGCGCGTCTGCAAGTTGACTGTAGTCAAGTACGGTTGGACAAAAAATAGTCTCGACGCGTGATAACGCATCGGCTACTATATTAGCGGGACCGTTAATATATCGTATGTCGGTCGTAAACTCACTGATAAAAAGAAGTTGTCTCGCTCGTCTCGGAGTTTCTTTATTATCTTTACTGGACTTAGTGAATGCATGGCATAAGGGCTTATGGTCTGTATAAATTATCAAATGGCGACCTTCAAATAATTTTCGGAAATGAATTATCGCTGAATGTATAGCGAGTAATTCACGATCATAAGTACTATATTTTTGTTGACTCAAAGACAATTTTTTTGAATAATAACCCAGTGGTTGCCATTGTTCGTTACATTTTTGTTGCAAAACAGCTCCAATACAATTATCAGATGCATCTGTCATCAATGCTAGCGTGGAATCGGTGTAAGGATGAGACAGAGTGGCGGCGTTTTGTAATGCCGTTTTACACTGCTCAAATGCATTTTCAGCTTTTTCCGACCACGTAATAACTGTTTTATCGTTTCTTTTAGTATTTGTTAGATATTTATTGAGCTCTGATTGATATGACATTGTATTCGGTAAGTGAGAACGATAAAAGTTGACCATGCCTAAAAATCGGCGTAACTCTTGAATGGTTTTAGGTTTTGGGAAATTGACAATAGCATTAACCTTATCTTGTAAAGGTTTAATACCGTCTGCGCTTACATCGTGACCTAAAAATTGAACTTTACTTTGACCAAAAGAACATTTAGATAGGTTAATCGTAATACCGAATTTTTTGAAACGCTGAAATATAATCTCTAAATGATTTTTATGTTGTTCTTCGTTATCGCTTGCAATGATGACATCATCCAAATAATTGTAATGAAAATCTAATCCTTGTAATACATGGTTCATAAAGCGTTGAAAAGTTTGCGCTGCATTACGTAAACCGAAGGTCATTCTAGGGAATTCAAATAAACCGAATGGAGTAATAATAGCTGTTTTTTCAATATCATCAGGATTTACTTTTATGCAATGATAAGCTCTGTTCACATCTAATTTAGAAAATATTTTCTTTCCTGCCAATATATAAGTGAAATCACGTAAATGGGGAATAGGATATCGATCGGGTTTTGTAATAGAATTTAATTGGCGATAATCTCCACAAGGTCTAATATCTCCGTTTTTCTTCGGGACTATGTGTAGTGGACTTGCCCACGGACTTTTAGAAGGTCTACATATTCCGGCTTCTTGCATGATACGAAATTCTTCTTTGGCTTTTTTATATCTGTCCGGTGGTAGCGGACGTACACGAGCGTGAACAGGAGGACCAGAAGTTTCAATATAATGAAAAATATCGTGCGATTGAGTTTCCTGGAATGACATAGGTTTCGTAATCTCTTTATACTTACTTAGTAAATTGCTATATGGATGTCCATGACTAATCGTATTTATGGAAGGTTCAGCAACACTTACCACAGAAGCGATTACATTTAGGTCGGTCACTTGGTCTCTTAACCTACGTGCACTAAGGTCCACTAATAGTTTATGAGAAGTGAGAAAGTCAGCACCTAATATTGGTTGTTTTACGTCAGCAACAATGAAGTCCCACCTATACGGTCTGCGAAGTTTAAAGTTTAGCACCATAGATTTCACACCGTAGGTTTTAATTTCAGTTCCGTTTGCTGCGTATAGTTTATAATCCGAACACTGTGATTGTGAACGACACTTATTACGATTAACGGGCAAAACTGAAACGTTTGCTCCCGTATCTACTAAAAATTTAAGTCCACTATTAATGTCTAAAATACGTAAGCGGGCGCAAGGTGATACGGCACAGATTTCCGCTGACAACTGTGCCTCGCTTCCTAGTTTTCCGGCTGCGCTGGAGTTGTGGCTTTATTGTTCCATGCGCAGGGTTGCACGCATTTATGAGCCTTCTCTTTGTACTTCTCATGGTAAAAACAAAGGTTTCCAGGACTTGAACGTTGTGGCCGCTGCGATGAGTTATTTCTGTGCCGGCTAGATGATCTGGAGGAGTACCGGCGATATTGATGGAAATTTCTATATCTAGGACGAGAGCGTTCCGCGTTCAACACGCGAATATTTAGTTTCGCTATTTCTGCTCGCAACAGCGCAATTTCGTTTGTTGTATTAGAGGTGGTCGTTATCGCAGCCACTTGACTTGAGCGAGTCGCCTCAGCTACGTTGTCTGCGACCGAGGCTAGGTTTTCTAAGTCCTTCGTGTCTGTCACGGCTAATACTGCCTTGACTGTGCTTGGCAAATGTCCTTGCCAAAGCACGCGAAGTGTATCATCCGGAATTTTGTCACGGGCCAGATCTCGCATCCTTCGCAGAAGTTGAGAGGGTTTTTGATCCCCAAGCTCCATTTCACTTATTAGTTTTTCTATTTGTCTAGCCTTCGAATCTTCCAGGAGTGAAAGTAGTTTTATTTTAATTGCGTTGAATTTACCGGACGCAGGTGGATTTGACAAAAAATCACTAATTTGAGTAATAATGTCCTTTGGTAACTTTGATACTACCATGTCGAAGCGCGAGTCGTCACTTAATTTTTGAGGCGCTAATATTGCTTCGGTTCTGATAAACCATACGCGTGGTTGATCCGCCCAAAACTCGGGAATTCGCGACGCTAATTGTATTGCCATGATGTCAGTAGTCGGCGTAAACAATGGTGTCGGCGTCGGAGGCTGATACGTTTCCGGTTTCTCAGTGTCCGTCATAATGCACTATTTTAAAATTTTAGTGTCCGAAATTTTATTAAAAACTTAATTAATTATACACTATTTATTTTATAGTCCAAATTATTTACGCGTATTACAAATTAAACTTCGTTCGGGGTCACCAATGTTGGATATAAGGATCCTAACAAGGCGGACCACGCGAGTGGGAGTAAAAGACGTTATTTAAATTAACTTTTATAATATTGAGAGGCGCGTTTACAAGTTGGGTGCGCGGTGACGACTGCACGGCACCCTGTTACACAATACAAAATTGGTTCGGTAATATGAACCTTAAGGAACATACTGTGTCCCTACAATGAACAAATGACGCTCTCCTTTATAACCTTTATAACAGCGCAGATTATGGGTAGTCACTGTCACTCTTTGCCTTTGCCATTAATTTGACACAGTAGGTGTTAAAGTGCTCAACATTTTCATGGGCCGAGTGTACATGGCGAAATCAAAATCATTTAGCATATTAAATAGAATTGGAAGGGAATGTTCATGTCATGACATGAACAGCTACCTAAAGAAAAGCGATAAAAATATTCGAGCCTTTCAAATATGGGTGTGTCCTGCAAAAGCTAACTCCTACGGCACGTTAGGTCCTATTACCAAAAATTGTACTTACATTATTTTTAGGTACAATTTGTATTGTACTCGTATCGTTTACCTACCTCGGGTAAAATAATATTCACTGGTTTGCAGATTGGTATTTTTATTCCATCAGATAATGTGATGATATAGTTCAATGACCCATCTTTTTCAGCTTTTTCTATACTCGCTGTCGGATGCGTTAAGGTCACTTTTACTGCTATTTCTGTGTAAAAAGTAGTTCAAGGAATACAGCCTTAAATTAATCTTGCTAGTACATAATTTAAGCAAGTATCGAAATAATTATTGTAGATAGATATCAAAGAATTTTTACTTACCAGCTTTCGCGAAAGGAAGTTCAGCAGGATATTCGACATCGACGCATGATTCAAATTGAAAGTATGTATTTGTTTTTCTGTCTCGAGGTTTACCCTTAAACAACAGATGTTTGAAACATTAGTCAACATTTTGCAGATAATGCTCTATTTAGGTAGATTTATAATTTATTAAATCAAGTAGGTAAATGTAAAATAAAATTATATAACATACCTCCAGTTTGAGAACTTTCACTATTATTTTGGGAAGACAATGGTATAACATGACCGTATTATTCTCTGGAGCACCAATTGCTAAATCTGTAAAAAAAGTTTCAATACAATTGATGTGTCATTTAGTGGTAGGTAAGGTACAGTCGAGTTCATTAATATGTTGGCACTTTTGACAGCTCATCAACCTTTAGCGCCACCGCTCACGGGCGCTTAATCGCCGAGCGATTTTTTGTAGCCCAGAATAGAACATAAGGAGCTCAATACGTAAACGCCCACGAGCTACAAAAAGTAGCTCACACATAGCTCGGCGACTAATCGCCCACGAAATGACACTGACAAGAGTGACAAGCGGCTTTAACCCTAAAAGACACCACAATTTTTTTCGCTGGCTGACATAATTATTTTTGTAATGGTAGAGTTTGCAATAAAAAGTAAGAGAATTATTATTACATGATATGCTTACCAATTTATATAATTCTTGAATTTGCGCATATAAAGTAAATGCAGAATTTTTGTTCTTCACACTATTTTGACGATAAAAGGATCTGTACCCTTAGCACGAACAGCTATCAAAAAAAATAATCATTCGATAGATAAATTTTGTATTGGAAATTTGTACAACGCCATCTATCGCCGATAAGCGAAATGAAATTTTCCATAGAGAATTGTCTATCGAGTAATTTTACGTGCGTTTTTTTTCTCGATAGCTGTTCGTGCTAAGGGTACTGAAGACATTTGAATCGTATACATTGTTTGCTTCATTTGTGAAAAGTATATAATTACTGACATAAATAAATCATAAACTTTATTTTATAGAGCTTAGCAATAATAAAAGTGATTGTTCTATAATATTATTACCGGGTGCCTTTTAGGGTTAACCTACGTCAGCGACTAAAAAGCGCCGTGATTGTCGCCGCGATTATCGCCGCGTTTATCGCAGCGATATCGCCGCGATTAACGCCGCGCTTATCGCAGCTACAAAATAGCGCCCGTCAGCGGTAAGCATTATGGCTTTATAATAAAGGTCAACAGCCTGTCAAAATGCCAACATATTAATGAACTCGACTGTTTAGGTACGTACGTACGTACAGTCGAGTTCATTAATATGTTGGTGTGATTGCATCACGCGATGCAACCACCCACACCAATGATAAATCATTGAACCACACCTATGACCTACTAATATAATAACACTTTCTGTAATGTAAATATCTGTGCTTTCAAATCAAATCAAACCAAATTATTTTATTGCGAATACAGGTAGTAAGAGATATAACATAGTAAATTCGATCAGCCATATTCTGTCTTCTGACATGCAACATTAATATAAGCAGAAAAATAAAATAACAATGAAATTAAAATTAAAATGTCAATTCATACAAAACTATTATCAAAATATTGTCTTATCATCTAATAGTACATTATGAGACAAGTTAGCTTAGCAGGCGAGGGCGTAACTCAGCCGAGTGTGCAATAAGCAAGAGCTCACGAGTTTCATACGACGTTTTTCAACACATTTGCGAGGAAAAAATAAAGTAATTTATCACACAGCAACAAATATGGCAAAAACAAAATATGATAATAGGCTAGTTGACAAAATTTCAATAACTGCTTAATATTTTAGCTTATTAGGCATTTTATCGAAAAAAAAGGTTTATTTATTTTTAATCGAGCGTTTACATTATAAATTTCGCGTTTTAAAAAAACAATTTTAATTTGGTTCCAAAACGCACAAGACTGTCATGGCGTCTTGAATGACGTCACGCCGTGCAAAACAAACCAAAGAGCGATCGTGCTTCGTACGTTATAGCTAGTTTTTATCGTTTAAAAATGAATTTCTCATATTATAAGTACTGTATAGTGCCCCAGTGTGATAGCACGACTATAAAAACGCCAAACCAGTTATTTATATATGTTCCAAACAATGGAGAAATACGGAAAAAGTGGCTAAAACTTGCGTTCGGTTGTGGTTAGGTTGCACTCGGAGTGTAGGTTTGGAACGCGCCTCCGGTAGTGATACTCGAAACGTCAAAGACAAGATTGGAGTTTCGCACGGCGTGACGTAACGCTTTCTGATTGGTGTTCACTGTCACGTGACTAAAGGTTGCATTTTACGAAATTTATTTTTTAAAAATATTATTAATCTTTAACGCTTTTAATAATTAAAACTGTTTGTTATTTTCTCCATAATATAATTAATCATTATAAACCCCTATCCATTATATTTATTCTTAATGGAAACAAGCCTATTATGGGAAAAGGCGCGCATGTTTTTTTTTTGTTTTTTTCACACGCCCAACGCAAGAATATTTTGCGATCAAAGGGGACCAGGAGCGTACAGCCTACTACTAATACTTCAAAATTATAATTTTAAGTGACAAAATGCAAATATTTTAATATTTTATAACAAAATATTGTGAATTATGAATAATTTGATAATAATTATATATTTATTTGACTTAATTATGGACTTACACATTTATTTATTCCAAAAATGTATATGAATTTTCAGCACCATAAAACCTCTTTGTTGTAAAAAAAAATAACTGTATTACCCGGCTAAATTAGGAATGCTCTGTTTACTCGCATAGAACTTGCAGTAAGGTACTAATTTAACTTTGTAGGGTTAATTCTATTACGAACTAGTGTTTTATATATTATTGCACGCGTTTGTTATAGCTCGGTTTATGGCCCTAAAAGCGATGTAATAAGGCTCACTTTACGAGCAAGTGTGTTGAAAATAGTCTTTTACGGAGTAGTAGGATTTTTCAATCAAAAATTCTGTAAATTTCTTTTCAAAAGCCTGATAATTTAACAGCTTGTTGTTATTCGGTATCTTATTGAAAATTCGAGGTGCCATGAGTAGGAAACTATTCTGAAGAAATGCAGTTTTGTGTTTCGGTATTTTTAGGTCATATTAATACTGAGCTCTTGTAGGATTTTTACGTTTTTCAGATATTTTCTTATAAAGATGCAAATTTGATTTGACGAATAAAGAGATTTCTAAAATATAAATACATGGAAACGTCAACAGTTTATATGATTTAAACAATGGTTTACAGCTTTCTCGACTGCTTATACCCGCTATTGCTCTAAGACAACGCTCTATCTGTGATCTATTGGATGCTATTTACTTGTCAGCATGGGTGACGCATCGGTGTGTGCCAGAGATGCGTACCTACGCGACTACGCGTAGATGTATCAAGATTCAAGAATAATAATTATTATATCACTTCACAAAAGCTTGAAGTCGGGCGAATTTGTACGAATTCGGGTGAACTCGACTTTACTCATTTACTACCACCAGACCAAATTCCAATCAGAAACCTGGATTTGGATACCTACACGCATAGTCTTATTAATTCGACATATTTGTGATCGCGCCGTACATACAGTCAGCTCGAAAATGATCTATGCATTCAAACCATAAAGTTAATATTAACTTTATGATTCAAACCTACGACCAAAATAGCTAATCATTTGACGGAAATCAAAGCACTTTCATTTGTTTCTGAGAACAAACGAAAGTGCACCGTAAATCTTGAGATGAAGTTGACCATCAGCCATTTTTGATGTCCCCACTGCTGGGGCCATAACCCACCATGCGAGCCCAATGCGGATTGGTGGGTGAATTGGATGATATGCGGATAAAGTTGATTTTTGTCAAATGCTATTTTGATCATTTTAGCGCTGACCGTACATTGACAGAAAAAATATACCTTCGCATACATTGTTGGGACCCCGAAGAGCAGCAATGCTAAAGCCGAAAGTAGAATACCCTTCGGGCCGCAGTTTCTGCAGGTAGCGGACCCTGTCGGCAGGGTCATCGCCCAGGATGTCGGCCGCTGAGTAAATGTAGACAGACCCTCGACCATCGTTTTCGTAAGGAGCTGATATTGCCACATCTGAGAAAATAGGTTTTATTTGACTTCAAATCTACGAAAGTCCTCAAGCAAGAATTATAATTTCTTAACCATCTGATATCAATTGTACAATAGAACAGGAATTGGATCAATCTTTGTAATTCGGCGAAAAAGTATATTTTTGTAGACATATTTTGGTTATTTATTTACATACCATCTCTGTTATCACCGTTGACGTCTCCAAGGTTGATTATGGCGCTGCCAAACTGCCCTCTATCATTTGTTCCCAGAATTGTCTTTTGGTGAACCACTTGAAATTTATAATCCTAATGAAAGAACACCAATATCAGTCATTTTTTATGTCCATAAGATAGACCACAGGCCTTCCTTCCTTATGGATGGATTGGGTGCATTGGTTATAGCCTGAGGATTCGTGGTTGGTGCTTACGCTAGTAAAAACATGCGGTTAATGGCAATGATATTAAATGGTGGTTAGTACTTACAAGCTGATGACGCGCACGAAACGCAAAGGTTGCGTTGTTGTGTTGCCTGCTCGTATAAAATGTACTTAGGCATTCGTAAAGCTCGTACCCTGAGATCTTTCAAAGATCAACTTTGAACGCATTTCCTTTCTCCCACCTAATACTACTTTTTTCTGATATCTCCCTTTCAACTTTCATTTTATATACATACACTTTCTCTTCTCTTTATTTATGTATATCTATTGTCCCTCTAGTATTTTTGCACCCACTCCCCTCTTTCCTCTTCCCCTTAATATTTTTCACTTTCACTTTTTCACTTTTATAAAGAAGTACTCCTACTTACAGCTTTGCTCATTGCGGGGTCGTATTGATAAATGTATACCGCGCCAACGTCTACCCCCCCATTGACAGCGTACAGCGAAGCGCCGACGAGAAGCGCTTCCCTCTGCCCCGGGCCCCGCAGGCGGGCGGAGCACAAAGATGCCCCAAACAGGGACCCAACTGGGGGTGGGTATTCCCTGGTTTTAGGCAATACCCAGAACTGCGGGCCGCCAGTAAGAATCACCTGGAAAACAAGGTCATACCCAATTTTCTATTCGTTTGCTAATTTAAAAGTTGAAAATAAGCCATAAACTCTAAAATTACGGGTCGTAGGGTTGTGACTTCCGTACAATACAACAATGTCTGTGTTTTACATAAACTTGCGACAATGTGACTTGATCGTCTAATTTCTTATTTTTAAACTTTAAGGCTCCGTTATGCGAAATCATTTGTCTCTGTCTTTATCTTTACGTGTAAAGAGTATGGAAAATAAGATCTATTCCCCACTCATCCGTAAATATTGAAATACCTACAGCAATTTCCCTTTTCATCCGAAGACCCGAAGGTATGCCCCACTCATCCGCTTATTTTGTAAACGTAATATACTTACTTAAAAGTAAATAGGGTCGGCAAATAAAATTTAAATGTTTATCAGTTGTTGGTTAAAATTAAATTGAAGTAGCACGAAAAAGTGAAATATAAAATTACAATAAAGGTAAGTAGGTACCTAACACATCTACATACCTATTTTAATAATATTACCAACCGAGATTATTTACATTTCTTTTTTCAAAATGTTTTTTTTTTATTATTTCATTTGATATTTAGCTTTTACATGAACGCATGAATGAAATCAAATAATGTGCATTACATTTCCTTTCATTAGTTACCAAAAGTAATACGATGTGCTTCTAGAACTTCTCTTTTTTAAATTCTACTCTAGTCTATACAGTTATTTTTTAAGTATATATCTAAAAATGAAAAGGGTTGTTCAGACCACGTGAATGAACAACTTTTACTATGGGGCCAACCACGAAATCGCGAAATCTCTTTAGCTGGTCGTATGTTTTTTTTGTGGCTACCGCTTTACGCTTTCTATATAAAAATATGGCCCGCGCAAACCATGTTTTCCAATTATGGCCCCTTAAGACGTATCATGTTTTCTCAAGATTTTTTAAATCTGAGTGCGTATATAAATGAAAAATATGTCAAAAAGTAAGTATAGGTAAAAGGGGTTAAAGTATGAATTTTTTTCTCACATACAGAGGCTCTCTCTCATATCTTCAATGATGTTAACGATGCTTCGGTTATTTGTTATTATTTCGAATTATGATCACAATGGACCACTATAAAAGCAATAAAAATATTTCTGTTTTTTCCCTGAACGTTAAAAAAAGTGACTCCTTTTTTCGTTAGCAGAAATGACCACAGTAGAAACTTTTTTTTCACTTAAATACATGTAGCATTAGTTAGCTGAGTGCTTAAACATTTGTGCAAAAAAGATTTAAAAATTAGCGTTCATTGTTGTTAAATAAACTAAGACAATGTTACTCGTAGTATGGAAAATGCAAATTATATAAAATTCTCCACCATACAAAACGACAATTTCATATTTAAACCCCTAATATTAACCTCCATGAAAATATTATTCGTGATTTGTAGCAGTTTCAAACTTTAGAGTTCTATTCGGAATAATGAAAAGGAAACATTAAAATTCGGATTTTAATATTTCGGATTTTTTAGAGCTCCCCTTCTTCTCCTTACCATTCCCTCTCCATTTCTTCCGTACGGTGTGCTTACAGCATATAGAAACATCTTTGTATTTGAAAGAAAATATCCCGAAGTCACGCTGTAGCCTGCAAAAATTAACATTATGTTAAGGCGGTTGTATGACCGAAAGTGGCGCCCTCAGAGGTTTTTATTTAATAAGTTATTAATAGAAAAAGATTTTAATAATGTTTATCGTAGAGATTTTAGGTCTAGTATTTTTAGAAGGTATCACTACAAGCCCTCGTAGTCATTCGTAGACGTAGATAGCTAATGTGTCAAAAACGGCCACTTCTAGCAGTTTTGATATCTACTTCTAGCAGTGACTACGAGGGAATGTAACGATACCGTCTAAAAATACTAGACTGTGGGCCCTCAAATCTCCACGATAAATATTTTTAAAATTGTGTATTAGAATTATAATATTAAATATAATCCACCGCGGCGCCACTTTCGCTCAGGGTACCTTAACTGCTATTTACTATAAATGTGCTATCTATATGTATACCTAACAATAGTAAAATATCTATGAGAACCTACTCCTCTTTTGTTTTTGAAATCTGTTAAAAATAGGGAAAATATTACATAAGTAAATGTCTTTTTGCATACCAAGTGTTACGAAATCATTTTTTTTATAAGTATATAGGTACTTAGGACTAACACGGACTTTAGTTCATGGCTAAGGTCAGCGACGGTCATCCACGCCACGCCCAAACATTTTGTGGAGAAAGCGAAGTATCAAAATCATAAAAAATCGTCACTCTGATATCTTTTCGCCTTCAAGCGCAGGAAAATGAACACAATCTATATTTATACGCGATAAAAAAAAATGTAACTACCCTGTTTCTGTTTTTGTCCCCGAATCTTCAATATTATAATACATTATATTATTTACACACTTACCGAAATTATAATTGACATAGTGCGGTGGTTTCAGAGGTGTTGGATATGCGATTTGATTGGAGTACTTGATAGCCCGACCTAGAACAAGATTATTTTTATTAAAAATAATTATTTTTAAATGCTCATCACACAAAATAGCCTCTAGGACTCCTGGCTCTTTAGCTCAACTCAACCCTCAACAGGATAGGTATCAAAGTACTAGCGGCTTCCAATTTAGTAATAGTAGTTTTTCTAGTAAATATCACCTACGTAAATTAATGATTTATTATTTCAATTTATTGTAAACAAAATCTTTAACTAGGTATCAAGTTTTTTAATTCAGTCAAAAGTTGTGTAAAGTGTATTGACCATTAATATTCTGTCCAAAATATTATAAGATTCTTGATTCTGTCTTATATTTTACTAGCGACCCGCCCTCGCTTCGCTTCGGTTCCTTCTTTTTTGAAAACGAATATCTTACAGTCCTCACCTCCGTTTGCTCCAAAATACTTTTTTCCTCCCGTTCGTTCCGTTTATTTCAGCGCGCGTTAATTTTTTGCGAAAACTCCTAAGATATTCATTTAAATGGTATGGTGTTAATGGTTAAAATAATGTGCATAAAAACCGACTTCAAAAAACCTGAAAATTAAAACAAAAAAGCTTCAAAACTAAATACCTCAATATAGCAAGAAATAATATTCAAATCACTAGATACGCATATCATTGTAATAAAACACGTCTAATGAAGTCGGGTGGGGCTTTTAAAATAAAAAAAAAGAAGTTGAACTTCAGCCTTGTTTTTAAAACATTTTTTATTTTTAGTGTAAGTGCCTTCTGTATTTGGTAGATAATTACATTAGTTTATTTATATTTAGTTTATTTATATTGTCTTATCCAGTAAGTATATTATCTAGGTAGATAAAACATGGGTAGACCCACGAAAGGTGCGGCATGCACGCCTTCAAAGTTAGGTTTTTTTTTAAATTTAGCTTTTTGTGGTAAGTATGGTATATTTAGCGACGATATTATTTAAGTTACAATAGTCTTATGTCAATGGCTCATCACCTTTTACAAAATACTGGTTTTCCCGACGCAGGGGCGTTAATTCTTGAGGAGTTCTCCTGGTACTTCACTATCAGCTCCTCTTCAACATTTGCATTATGACGAACAACATTAATAAATAGCTTAGCAACCATATTAAAGTAATCGTATCGCACCAGTGAGATATTTAGTTTAGTAAATAGTTCCGGTGATCACCTATGGTCTTCATCATCAGTTCCACTTCACCAAAATGGTACTTTTCAAGAGCAAATGTACGAGTTACATAAGAAAATACCAAAATCGCTATAGGTGTGCCTATAATATTTGAAGAGTTCCCTTGATTTCTCCAGGATCCCAACATCAGATCGTGATCTTATGACAATGGGACCAATCTGTAACTATATACTTTTAAACAAAAAAATAATTAGTAAAATCGGTTTGTGATTGACAAAGATATGAGGTAACAAACATAAAAAATAATAATAAAAAAAAAAAAAATCAGCCGAACTGATAACCTCCTCCTTTTTTTGAAGTCGGTTAAAAATGCTTAAGATAACTAACGTATTTAATTTGATAAGGATTAATACTGTATCCTTCTAAATAGCTTTACAAATTACCGCTTTGTACTTGACAAATTTTTTAGAAGATATAATGGGTTATAGTAAGCTATTCTTAAAAGATAGATATGCCATCGCCGACTTTTTTGTAGATCTATAAAAGAAAAACAATTCAATCATACATTATTTTGTTCTAGCTCAAAAGGTTTAAGCAGCGTTTTCAATGCAAGCTCCAAGTCGGCTTAATTTTTGCCGACCTCTTCAACAATTTATCGTCATATTTCTATCAATTTACATAAAACCTCAACTTATTATACACCTATAACCTTCCTCAGGAATCACTCTATCATTTAGTGAAAACCGCATGAAAATCCGTTCGGTAGTTTTTGAGTTTATCGCGAACAGACAGACAGACAGACAGACGTGACGAGGGACTTTGTTTTATAAAATTAAATGTAAAGGATAATGTCCTTGATTCATAAGTTATATATTTTTTACCTTTATACATTCCTGGCCCTCCTACTATTATAGAATCACGCCTGTCGACATCCAGACTCCAACCAAATGAATCCATATATTGTTCTGTAAAAAGTAATTAATCAGAATTCATCAATATACAATCATACACGTATACTTGTTTTAAACAGAGTATCTTTTATATACAACCAAAGACGACGATGGAGCAAGAAAGTGGCCATTGGAACTCTATATTAAAACGACGAAACACCATCCAGTTAGGTTAGTTTGATTCGTCTTGTCAAGGACTTTAGTTCTAAATGATATTATCCAATCCAAGGTCTGCTGATGAAGCTAGAAGGTGGTAATGGGAACCCTGTACCTACTCAATACTCAATTCCTAATGTTCCTTGTATATAGGAAACTACCATTTTGGTAGAAATAATTTCTAGAATTTTGTTTTGGTCTAAGATCATTTTTGCTATGGTAGTTATATAGAATGATTTTTAACATGGTAGTTTTTAGTTGCATTTCAATGCTGTTTTCATAAGCTACATTTTATATTAGAAAAACCTACCTCTAAAAAGCAAGAAATAATAAAAATACGTCTATTGAAGTCGGGTGGGGCTGGAGTACAAATTCCTTTTTTTTATTCTAAAAGCCCCACCCGACTTCAATAGACGTATTTTTATTATTACGAATATTATTTCTTGCTTTTTAGAGGTAGGTTTTTGGAAGTCGGTTTTTTATTTTTTTTAAACAATTTTTTATTTTTAGTGTAGGTACCTTGTAGGTAAGGTATATTATATATGTAGAAAAATCGGCTCAGCCAAACGTAAGATAATCGCGGAGAAACATACTTAAATACGGGTCAAACTGAGAACCTCCTTTTTAAGTCGGTTAAAAAACTACACTTAAGATAGCCCTCTTCCAACAAAAAAAAAATTATCTTATTCAGTTCATAAACAATGAAGTAATAAGACCAATCATCGAGGTAATTTACACAAAATCATACTATTTTCGTGCGTTTTTTCAAAATTACTTGAAAAGTACTGAACCGATTTCCAAATTTTAAAAAATGGAACCAACTTGGGAGTGTACCTAATGTAATAACGTTTGAATCATTTCAATCGGTCCAGTCGTCTTCGAGTAATCGGTGAACATACACAAAAAAAATAACAAAAAAAAAATATACAGACGAACATAGAACCTCCTCCATTTTTTGGAAGTCGGTTAAAAATACAACGACACGCCTCGAATTTCTGCTACTCCTAAACAATGGCCGGCATAATTTGTGTAGGAGCCATAATAACTTGGCACTCAGATCGCTGGGAATCGAACCCACGATCAGTTCGTCTTATACATATTTCTTTAGGATGACAGGATTTAAAACAGGTTATGCCTTGTATTGTAACTGACCCATCGCATTTCTAACTGTGGTTGGGTAAATACGAGCAGCGTTAATAAGTAATTTATGGATTGTTTTCCAAGACGCACCTAATAGAGGAACATGGTCTCTATCTTTAATTTCCAATGACTGCAACATCCTCGTTTTGCTCTCTTGGGTGTGCACATAACATCTCCCGAATGTTCCAGTTTCTGGAAAAAAGAATAATTATGTTCTGAGACTTAATGCTCATGCATATTAAATATTTCACTGGATTTGGTCACTCATTTGAACAAATCCAGTAAAATAATCGGCTTCTTTCGTACAGGAGCAGGGGCCATATTTTTGAAAGGCGTTGAGCGCTCTTTACTGCTCATTTTCATTGGAGAGCATGCTGTCGAATGAAATGGAGTAACTAGTAAAGAGCGCTCGACGACTTTCAAATATATGGCCCCTGTGTGACATGATGACGTTGCCAACTACGGCACCAATAATTTCTACGAACACTTGAGACCGCCCACGATTTCGTATTTTTCGAATTTTGTGTGGTCCCCTTACGAACTTTCCTCTCCTATTTCACTCCCTCCGATATTCAACACTCATGTCACTAATAATGACACTCATGTCACTAATAATTGTTTGGCTGGCTAATACTCGTAGCTGACAACGTCGCCATGATGTTTGGCATTGGTATCAATTTTGACATTGGTATCAAAAGAGAAATAGTAAATTCCAACTCACTAATAGTGTTATCTGAAGCCACTTTGACAGCCCTGGGTGCGCACGCCTGAAAGGTAATTTTACGTTATTTCTAATTTTCAAATCATTGATCTAAGTTAATTGTTAGTAAGGGTTTTCTAAACTTTTTTTTGTAGGAAAGGTAAGTATGTTGCTAGTTCATTCAAAGGTAGTGAGTTAGGGCGTATAACACTTTTAGATTTATTTTACCTGAAATGTATTTCTTTATATTGTTTTATTTTCACTACTTTCATTGTTATTTAAAACACTATAATTATGTGGACTCTATGTGATGAAAAATGGCCTCACTTTTATATGTGGAGCTCATTTTTCAATGTTGACGACTCTGTATGAAATATACAGGGAGAAAAAAGCAGCCCTTGACGAGTTTCTTGCCGGTTCTTCTCGTTACAAGGTCTCCCGCTTAGGGTTTGCGAACCGATGGCGTAGCTTCTATGACATTCACAAGTGCATGTAACAGCCTAAACTGAATAAATTATTTTGAATTTTGATTATTTTTTTTTAATGAAACCCAAGATAAATTCTTACCACGGTGAAATTACTCCCGGTTGCAACTGTGGCTCCTAGCCACATGTTTGTTATTGGAGTTTCTGATGACAATAGTTATATATATACATATTAGAACACATTTTCATCTAGGTATCTACAATAACAATGCCCGATCGCCCCTCTAATCAAATGACAATACAATTCGAATAATAATGTAAGTATAAGTAGATATTATTAGGTGGCCCCAAACTAAAATTTAATCTGATACCTACTTACCTAAGTTTTATCACACTACATTTTGTCCCTTTCGGGAGTTTTATCCATCTACGAGCGACGCAGCTTTGCGAGTATATTTTGTGGCCAGGGTCTAATTTTTCTTTAATTTGTGTAACAACAGGTATTAAAATGTATTCTTTACCTTTTAATTCGTTAGAGATGATTTCTTCACACTGTCTGCCACGTAAACAACTAAAGACTTTGCCGATCGGATGCGCACGTGGAGCGCTTACAATCAACCTGAAAAAAAACCCATCATCATCTAAGCTTTTAGTGTCCCCACTGCTGGGGGACAGGCCAAAGGAGGATGGGCCTAGTGTGCAGATTCTGCTCTTTAAGATAGTATCTAAGGATAGTGTATAAGGATAGTGAAAGACGCTGTTAGTTTAAGACTGAAACACGGGTTTATTTCCGGTAGTACCTACATAAAACTTTGTAATAAAGTTAAAATAAGTATTACAGACTGGAACACAACTAACGTCATGGTGCCTGGATATGGAGAGAACGGGAGTAGTGATGTACCTATACTAACTCTTCCAACAAAAAAATAATTATCTTATTCAGTTCATAAACAAAGAAGTAATACGACCAACCATCGAGGTAATTCACACAAAATCATACTATTTTCGTGCTTTTTTCAAAATTACTTGAAAATTACTGAACCGATTTCCAAATTTTAAAAAATTGGACCAGCTTGGGAGTTTACCTAATGTAATAACGTTTGAATCATTTCAATCGGTCTAGCCGTCTTCGAGTAATCGGTGGACATACACAAAAAAAAACAAATATACAGACGAACATAGAACCTCCTCCTTTTTTGGAAGTCGGTTAAAAATACTGTAGGGTAACATGAATGCCAACACCTAGCGAACGTGCAGCAAAATGTAGCCGAGACCAACGGCTCAACGTGCTTCTAGCTAAAGCACAAAGGACTTCGAGATAATACTCTTAGAGTAAGACGCGTTTCTGTAGCCGCGATGCTCGAAGATAATACCTATACCTATTATTTTTTATAATTCACCTTTCCGACATCTATTGCAGATACCGCTATCAATTAAATACCTAGGTACAACATCGAGCTCCTTAAGAAGAATAACATACATTTGACCGAGTGAGTGCGAATCGTCTCCGTTTCAGCTTGGGCAAAAATGCATTCGTATGTCCGGTTGTCCGTCTGTTCTCCTCTACAGGTCCCATTTCTCAACCGATTCTCGTGAAATTTTGATAGTTATATATTTTTTTTTGTCAATTCAGTTTCTCGAAATTTTGAAAAAAAAAAACGAATTTTACCCATTTCATGCAAGCGTCATTCAATTCCATCAGTCATGAATTACGTTTGACTGATGGAAGAACAAATCAACTTCATGCAACTATCAGTCACAAGGCGAGGCCAGTTCACGATCTGATGAAAAGTGAGAACAATGTGAAGAACTGATGTAAAATTCTACTTCACAAAAATTACTGTAGACTGAAAAAGAAACAAAGAAGCAAAGTAACCGAACAGAATATTGAAAAATGCCATGGTAACTCTGTAAAAAATCCTCAATAACACCATAAAAACTTATAAAAATAAATTTCAAATCGTCCGATTTCGTAATTTTCTACGACAGTGATATGATTTTTTATGCAAAAAGGATAGTTTTTTTATCGATCTAACACAATAACCGAGTACATTTTTAATAAATGATCCAGTATTTCAGAAATCAATAAAAATGTACTAAAATTCGTCAAATTCTGGCAAAGCGTCAATTAAAGTTATGCAATATTCAACCTTATTCTAAAGACATAGTGAAAGAGAAAATTTCGTGAACTGGCCTCGCCTTAATGGCCAGTCACAGCCGTGACTGTGCGGTTAAACTGACAGCAACCGTGTAATATGTAGATGCCTTAGCGCCAGCAAATTTGGCCGGGCGACAGAGTGCCGCCCTCCCCGACTGTACAAGTAGATCTTCGAAAATTTGATCGAAGATGTAGGCACATAATAATCAAGCATAGTAAAAGTTAAACAACCGTTTATCTATTGGCAGGAACGCAATGCTGTATCCAAAAAGTCCGTCCGGTGGTACTCCGATTAATTGCTTGAACTTATATACTGATTTTTCGTGGTATATTCCTTCCACCCTTATCAACCATATCACTGTTACTAAAGAGATGTAAACTGAAAATAAAAAATATTTTTATACATTTTTATTGGTATTGAAATAAGCACATTTGTGGTCAATGCGAGGAAAAGCAATACACCCGAAATCCTCAACCACTGAGGAACAGGCTATTTTATCTCTAACTGCAGGAATACAACGTTTGAGGTGTCATAATTAAGGTAAGATGGTGGTAGCTAGCCAGGCAGTCTTGAAACAATGCCACCAACCAAAGCAAGTAAAACACACAAAAATAGTACATTACTGCAGCGGCACGCAAGACAGGCATTGAAGGACGAACGTGAAAATGTGGGCCTAGGCGAAGCCGAGGCACACATACGTGAGTCCATCAATGCCTAGTTGCGGCCAAGGCTTGTATAGTACTTTTCTCAAATAATGCGCGGAAATTCAAACCAAGAAGGTTTTTTTAACTTTTAATTTTTATTTAAAATTAAAGCAAAAAATTGAAAAAAGAAGAAAGGAGCCAGTTTCTTTATTTTTTTTGGAATGTGCACATCAAGGCCTTTCATTTGATAAATTGATACCCATGTTGAAAAAAAATTTTTTTTCCAGTTTTTTCGTTTTTTATTTTTTTTCCAGTTTTTTGGAATGTACTCATCAAGGCCTTTCATTTGATACCCATATATACCTAGGTATTAAAAAAAGTTTTTTTTCTTTTTTTTTTTCGTTTTTTTTCATATTTTTGGAATGTACTCATCAAGACCTTTCATTTGATACCCATATATACCTAGGTATTAAAAAAAAGTTTTTTTTCTTTTTTTTTTTTTGGTTTTTTTTCATATTTTTGGAATGTGCTCATCAAGACCTTTCATTTGATACCCATTACCTAGGTATTAAAAAAAAAGTTTTTTTCTTTTTTTTTTGGTTTTTTTTCATATTTTTAGAATGTGCTCATCAAGACCTTTCATTTGATACCCATATACCTAGGTATTAAAAAAAAGGTTTTTTTTTTCTTTTTTTTTTTCATAATTTTGGAATGTGCTCATCAAGGCCTTTCATTTGATACCCATATACCTAATATTAAAAAAAAAAATTGGATTGTGCTCGCTCATCAAGGCCTTTCATTTGATACCCATTATTCGTGATTCATTAAAAAGTTCGCTCCATTTCTGAATTACACGTGCGTAATGAGTTTTAATAGAAACATTGCCGGTCAGACGCCGGCAATTTTTGTATGAAAATCCATTATTACACGTTAGTAATGGATTCTCATACTAAGATTGCCGGCGCGGTTTAGGTCAGTCCGTAAACTCCGATTTAGCACGAAGAAGGTTGTCAAAATAATGATCGAATTTCCAAGCATGTTTGAGAAAACAATATAAGGCAATATTAACTTAAACCTATCAAGCAATTTAAAACTTTTTCAAGTAGGTAATATTTGTATGGATCCATACAACAAGAAGTTAACTTGACGTTTCAAAACGATATTGTTTTGTTATCAAACGTCAAGGTCAATATCTACTTTTTACCATAGTATATACCATACCTAGGTGTTTTTACTTAGATTCGAAGATTGTTATGGTTTAAATATCATTCAATCCGTTCAGCCGTTTTTGCGTGTTTGTGTAACAAACATCCAAACATATAAACATACAAACTTTCAAACTTTCACATTTGGGGCCATCTATAAATTATTCATGATTTTTGACCCCCTCTCCGTCCTTCCACAGCTGCCCCCCTACTATGACTGTCAAAAGTAATATCAAAGCAATGTTATAAATGAGAAGGCGCTATACGCGATGATAGCTCTGTCCCTATAACAACATTACTTTGAGGTTGCTGTAAGAGCTCAGAGTACGGCCTCTGGTCACATTTGTGAGACTCCCCCCTCCCTAGTGTGAGGTCACATATTTTACAATTTAACATCAAGAAATAAGTATTTAGTAAAAACAGTAGTTCCGAAATTGGTTTTATTTCAATTTTAATGATTTTGAAATGTGACGTCACGAAATTTAGGACCCCTCCCACCCCCTTGTCACACAATGTCACACTTCATCGACCCCCTCCCTCCCCCGTGTGACGTAATTTATGGATGGCCCCTTTATAATATTATTGGGATGATTAAATTGACAAATAGACAGTGATCTGTGGCAAATTTTGAGCACTTGCGGTACAAAGTGACGTATTTTATAAAATTTTCTCTTTGCCATACATAAATAAACTTGCAACAGATGACTCTCTATTGTCCATTTAATCGTATTGCACCACCACATATTAAAATAAAGTACTTATATAGCTTTAAAGGAAAGCATTGTTTTTATTCCACCTTATTCACAAAATAAACTTCTGAATATCTGCTCCACACTAAATATTTGCATTGTTAAAAAGTACAATAAGTGTTATAATATAAATGACTTACATAAACGCTTCATGTTGACGCCTTCCTGGCAATGGTAATAATTACAGTAAACCGTTACTGTAAAACAAATATTCATTTATTTCCTTATTGACTTTTGTTACTCGGTGACTCACTACTAAAATTAAGTATGCCTATAATAGATTTGGTAATAATACCTATATGATAATAGTACATTAAAAAAAAGTCCTGAGTTTTTTTTTAAAGAAATAAGTACATATGTTTTTTTTTAAATTAAGTATTTTATTTAGAAGGTCTTTTCGATTATCTTTTTTCATTTCAATATTTTACGGGATACCTAGTAGATTTTTTTTTTAATTAAAAATAATAAACGTTACGTGGCGTTTTTTTTAAAACTTTAGTTTATTTTCATTGTAATAAAGAATGAAGTATTATTTTACAAACGGCATCTCATTAACTTATTCTAATAAATAAAAAAAACATACTTACCTACTTTCACTTTTCAGAATAAAATCTAAGTTTCTGTAAACTCTACCAAGCTTGTGTCGTTTCGTATAATGCGAATCCGGGAAATTATTGTGTTTTCCTGTTAACTGTTGTTGTAGTTCGTGATAAAGGCATAAGAATGCTATTTTAAACCCATTATTCATTGGATATTTCCTGTGTCACAGGTTAGAGGCAAGGTGTTTTTTTACCAATAGCCAGAACGTGGTCAGACCAGTGTGTGTGGAAATGTACAAGCACTCTACTTTTTTCTTTTAATTGTGAATATCTCCAACATGAGCCGTGAGTATTAAAATTTCAGCTATGTGTGAAAGTGTTTTATTATGCATGCAATCATAATGTTCTTGTTCATAGTGGAGCGATTGCTTAAGTTAAGCAACGTTCGCAAGGGTCGGTCATGGGATGGGTGACCAAAAATGTATTATCTCGAGCTCCTCCGTGCTTCGGAAGGCACGTTAAGCCGTTGGTCACACCCACCAATCCGCATTGGGCCCGCGTGGTGGGTTATGGCCCGTCCTCCTTACCACCCATAAGAAAACCTGGTGCTGTGCCCCAACAGTGGGGACATCAAAAATGGCTGATGGACATAATGTTCTTTGAATAATACAGACTGATCTTCTTTAAAAAATATTGAGACTGATAGGTAATAGAATGATTTCAAAACATTTAAGTTAGGTAGATACCTAACTACTATGAATTCTGTACTTACAAATAAGAAATCAATTTTACGGAAGATTTTTTATTTCTCGATGTTTAGATTAGTCTAATCGTCAAGAAAAACATCTATAAGACATCTTTACCTTTATGGCCTCTGAAAAGTTTCGAATCGTTAAGAAGTTAATCAGAAAAACATCTTTATCACAAAAAGTACGAGTACTTAAATTAACTTTAATTACTTTACCATCAGCCATATTTTTAATGATTTCCTTCATTTCGACACTAAACAACGTAAGTACACCAAATGTTTCTGATTTAAGTATATTTCAGCTGATACTAGTATTAAGGTTTTGTAGTATAATCCGCGCGCGATGAGAATGGTATAATAAATACCCTTTGGAACTGAGACGCGCACGGTACCGCTAACGCGGCAGCGCGGCGCTGTACACTACTGCTTTACAGTCATTTTCAATTCACTTTGACAAGGTCCCTTACCATTCTCATCGCGCGCGGATTATACTTAGATATAGGTATTTTATATTTAGCTAATTGATTGTTGCTTGATAAATGGTATTTCTTTCATATTAAAGTGCTATTCAAAAATTTTCAGTGGCGGTATTAATATTAGCGTGGTTGCGATTGGCGGCAGCAAGCTACTACTTCCATGAGCCATCTCGTGTTATCATCAAACCTAACCCAACTGAGGAACACCAGACGTTCGGTTTTTCACTGGGCTACCAAAGTGGAACAGCCAGCTTAGGTAAATACTAAGGCATCATAAGCGTAGCCAGGCCAGTTTTTCAGGGGGGATCGAGGTCAGTTTTTCAGGGGGGTAATTTTTAACACATTTTATCATTTTTTGATCTTTTATATTTTTCATTAGGTACTTCGTACAGATTTAAAAATTTCTGGTTAAGAATTCACAAATCGAAAAAACTCTCTACATTCCATTCGAAATTTTGACGAATGTCTCTACTTCTGCCTTGACATGTTCTTCATTTAAACGTTTTCTTTCCTTTGTATCGAAGAAGACGATAAAAAATGCGTTCGCAAGGAACTCAAAAATCGAAAAATCTCTACATTCCATTCGAATTATTGACGAATTTAAAATTCCGGGATAATTTGGATTATCGTGAAATAATAATAATAATTTCGAGAGACGGGAGATTGTTGTTTTAAGGGCAAGATTCCGGGAGACTCCCGGAAATCCGGGAGAGGTGGCAACTCTCGAGGCCAGTTTTTTGTAGGGTCGTCGTAGCGTAGGTATGTTAAAAAACGCTTGACGGAAAAAAGGATTTTACTAAGCATGGTTGAACCCCCAAATCCCCCTCACGCTACGCCCATGCTTGGCATTAAAATCTCAGTTTCCTTTTATACTAAAAACGTAACAAGAGTGTGACTCGTAATGGCATTCAAAACTGCGGCTCTGGCATGAGTTGTTGTTGCAAACTGTAATCGATATCGAAAACTATATATCGATGTCATCTCACTCGTATTGACTATGAGCAGTTTATTTAATAAAATAGTTTAAAACAACTCACTAATTATAACACCACCTGTTAATTTAACCCATCAAAAATATCATGTTAAAACTGCAGTTTTCCTACCGTAAAAAGTTGTGCGATTGCCAATAAACATATCTTAAAGGTGTCCAGTCCAATATAAATAATTAAGCCTGATTCACACATATCAGTGAATTCACAGTACCGCCTCCGTGATAATTATTCTTTCATAAATTCTCTTCTTCTTCTTAATGAATGGCTTGCTCTGTGGTCTATGCACAATTCCGCTAATGTCACGTAGTTACATTTACACGATTGGGGAAATTATACAACGAAGTGTTTGAGATTTACACCCATATGAACGCGTCCACACCTGTCAGTGTCACTGACGATACAGTGCTCTCAGTGTCAATGAACGCGTGTTAGAATAATTTATCACAGTGGCGGCACTGTGCCGGAACCGGAACTGTGACTTCACTGATGTGTGTGACCCAGGCTTTATGGTTTTAATCAACTTTTTGCGGTACTATCAGATTTGTATAACATATCCGAAATATTCACCTATTTTATTTTCTATTACAGTTGCGGGCGCACCTCATAGTGGTTTAGTAGGTGAAGTGTTTCAATGTCCTTTGGACAATATTTTCGTTAACCAAACCTACTGTAAAAATATACACGTTGATTTTGACACCCTAGCACCATATAATAGAGGTAAGTTGTCACAAGTCTTTACACTGAAAATGTATTTTCTCATGAGTAACATACTGACTGACTGTCCTTTTCAAAATTGTCTCGGGCCTTCCGGAAATTCCGGAAGAAAGATCAATGACCACTTCCCATACAAGTGTTGACCAGTCAGATAGCTTTTTTTAAAGTTCATGTGTAATGATAATAAAATTATATTTCAATAGTCGACATATTTACTTACAACATAATAATTACTGAATTTTAATTTGGCAATCAGACAAAAAATGTTATGATCAAATGTAATAGTTTAATTGTAATTATTGCAAATCTTTATTATCAATTTACTCTATTTTTATACTTCATAAAACGCAATTTTATGAACTATTTACTTCTCTAGAATCGACGATAAAATAAACTTTTGACAGTCCAGAAATGGGCACCCTTCTTTCAAATAGGGTGCCCATATTTTTTTTTATTTCTAAAATAGTTGTGGTGTGTGTGTGTGTGTATGTGCGATTTTATTGTATTTAAGCTAATTATAATAATGCATTTTTTTAGAATATACACCAAGTATAAAGCTTAATCTGGGTGCGTCCGTAGCCGTTGCATCAGATTATTTCTTGGTAAGTAATACCTACAGTAGATACCTAAAATCACTCCATAATATTGTGTCTCATTTCGGGTTTTTTAAGAACTCTTTTTTTTCTCTATTTTGCAACAAAAATTAGAACAGATTTACCTTTATGTGGCGTTAAATCTTACTTTACGTATACTAAAATACATTAATAGTAGTTTATGATACAAGGTTGGTAAGGAGGTTTTTAAAACGAGTTGACGTTAGGCGAGGGTTTATAATCGTCACGAGTTTTAAAAAACCTTAACAACCGTGTGCCATACTACGTTTTTCAATACATTTGCGAGAAAACATTATAGGTACTGCTGAAATTGTAATCTATACATATAATAAAACTGTAAATTCTAAATATTTGTGCGCGAATTACGCAAAAACCGCTAAACTAATTTTGATGGATTTTTCACAATTTAGCAGATTGTGGTCCAACTTAAAATCTAAGCTATGTTTCATCAAATTCGGGTGGGTGGAACCAGAGAAACAGCTTGAACTCTCCGTAGTACTAGCTATCATACACTAAAGGAGTCATTTTAAACTGGTTGCAATATTTTTCTACTGTCCACGCGGATGAAGTCGCGGGCGGAAGCTAGTAGAAATTAAAAAAAACGTTCGTAAACAAAAACGCACGGCGCCGGCGTGCGGTAAAATCAACTTTCCTCACGCTGTACTACTCCGTAAACAAAAACGCACGGCGTGCGGTAAAATCAACTTTCCGCACGCTCGACTGTCATCGTAAACTTACATTTTCGAGCAACTGTATTGAAAAAAAATTGACATTCCACCAATATTTTTAAATGTTATGGATGGCAAGAACTAAGTATCCATAACTCAATCAATTTTATTATTATTATTACCTAAGGAGAAAAATTGAGTAAGTTAGAACAATTTAAAAATTATATCTTAAAAGCGCGGCAATAAATGAAAAGGTAACTGTCAAACAGACAAGAGTTATTTTCATATTTGAGGGGTGGATGTTACAAAAGTACAAAAAATTAGTTTGTTTTTTCTTAAAAAGAAGCTATCTGCAAAAGCCAATGTCCATACAAAGGTGCCAAGTCCATAATCTTCGATAGTGTAGTTCAGAGCGTGATTCAAAGATGACGCGCTTCAATCAATGATATATCAAAACAAAGTTTAATATATCTTTGGCTTCAATCAGTTAGGTACAAGTAGGCGGTCAATAAACAGTTTTAGCTTATTATCTCCGTTTCATGTAAAAATCACTAGCACCTTTGTTATTTCCACCCCTTATTTGTAATAATACTTATTATGGATTTATATGCAAACGTCTTTTCCAGACCTGTGCCCCTTTGTGGACCACGTTCCCTGTCGGCGGGACAATGACAAACTTTTCGTATGGAACCTGCTTCACGTACAACGGAACGGTGCAGAGGTACAGGGGACTGATCGAGCAGCATCAGTTAAACCCAGACACAGTGAAGCCATACTGTAAGACAAATATCTCATCATTCCTAAAAAACAGAAAATAGGACTTTAGAATCTGTAAATACCTACCAGTAAAAAAACATGTCAAAGTGTACCGAAAATAACTTTGTTTTTTACAGTGTTGGTATGAATGACAAAGTTATATTATATTTGCTATTTTGGAAACTGTGCTATATCTCAAAAACGAATTACTATATCTCGTTCAAACCAATTTTCGTTGAAAGTGTTTATTAAGGTCTATAGCAATTATTTTTTTTAGATTTTTCACTCTTTTATTTCAAAAGTTAGAGGGGGGACACACATTTTACCACTTTGGCAGTGAATATCTTACAAACGGTTTGCTTTGAGAAAAATGTTGTTGGAACCTAAATGTCATTTCTAAAGACCTATCCATAGACACCCCGCACGTATTGATACACCCCGCACGTATTGATACACCCCGCACGTAAGAAGGGCCCTCCTTAATCTTTTATTTTTTTATTTTTGTGTTAAAATCGTTAAGCGGTTAACAGAATACATCTCCTACAAAGTTTCAACTGTGTAATCCTAATACTTTCGGAATAAATTGGCTGTGACATACGGACGAACAGACAGACAGACATGACGAATCTATAAGGGTTCCGTTTTTGGCCATTTTCATAGTTATCAAAAAATTATACTAACAAATTAGTAACACCGTAAATAAATTAGTATTTATGTTTTATAGTTTAGAAATGTTGCTATAATTGAAGCCTAGGCGTAAAGAGTTGACCATGACCATCAGGCATGCAACATGCAAACAGGCACGCAACATGCAAGCAGGCATGCAGCATGCAAGCAAGCATGCAAGCAAGCATGCAAGCAAGCATGCAAGCAAGCATGCAAGCAAGCATGCAAGCAAGCATGCAAGCAAGCATGAAAACAAGCATGCAAGCAAGCATGCAAGCAAGCATGCAACGAAGCATGCATGCAAGCATGCAAGCAAGCATGCAAGCAAGAATGCAAGCAAGCATGCAAGCAAGCATGCAGGGATGCGGGATTTAGGTACACTTTGAATAAAAATAACGCTAACGTAACAAAACTTTGGCGGTGCTGTAACAGAAATTTTGCGTTTGTCATTTTGCATTCTAGTCATTCTGCATTTACAGTAATTTGCATTCAGTCATTCCGCATTTTAGTCATTCTGCGTTTTGGTCATTTTGTTTGCCATTTAGGCAGCGTGATCAAGAAGGGAAATTATCTGTCTCTGTTAAGCTGAAACATAATCATTTTATACAAAATGATATTGATTTTTCAGCTTCCATGTACGGTGGCACCGGGTGGAGTACATTACTGGACGAGACCAATGAGATGCTGCTGATTGCGAAGGTGTCTCTCGACGGTGACATAGTGTATGTAAACTCGTCCAAGCCCCTCGAGGGTGTGACTTCGTTGGTAGTCAAATCCACCGACACCGGCACCGAAGAGAACATGAACTATTTAAAAAAATTTAGGCATTTGGGTAAATATGGATCTTATTTATACACCGTTATTTTTTAAGTATACAGGGTGTTTGGTAAAAGCCTTATAAAGCCGAATATGGTAGATAGGGACCATCGTACTGAACAACTTTTACTATTACATACATTTTGATATTTTCGTTATTAATTTTTGTATGAACCAGCAGATTTTTTTTTCGCGATTTCATAGTTGGTCCCATAGTAAAAGTTGTTCAGTTTGATGGTCCCTATCTACCATATTCGGCTTAATAAAGCTTTTACCAAACACGTGGGTTTTACATACAGGGTGTATATAAAAATGAAATGGGGATTTCAGACCACGTGAATGAACAACTTTTACTATGGGGCCAACCACGATATCTCGAAAAAAATCAGCTTTTCTATAAAAAGTACAACATCGACTCGACTATAATGTATGGAACAGCTGATTTTTTTTCACGATTCCGTGGTTGGCCCCATAGTAAAAGTTGTTCATTCACGTGGTCTAAAATCTCCTTTTCATTTTTAGATAGGCACTTAAAAATTAACGGTGTATACCTCTTTATTAAAGCTACAAACCAGTAGGAGATAATAAATAAATATAAGTGAAATTAAAATAAAAGTCGAAACATAAGTGATGACTGTTTATTAAAAGTATGCAATCAGATTACGAGGAGCTTGGTGGCACAGTCATTATATATTCTGTGGCACAGTGGTGTAGCGCCTGGCCTAGCGATTGCGGAGGTTAAGCCACTTTCGCAAGGGTCGGTCATGGTCCTCCGTAGATACTTCGGAAGGCACGTTAAGCCGTTGGTCCCGGCTGCATTTGCAGTCGTTAACACCAACCAATCCGCATTGGGACCGCGTGGTGGGTAGGTTATGGCCCAACCTCCTTATTCACCCATAAGGAAGGCCTGTGCCCCAGCAGTGGAGACATTAAAATGGCTGATGGTCAATCAAATTTAAGTAAGCTGATCCTAAAAATTAAGGTTTAAGGGTGGGCATTTATGCCCTATGTGCTACTGCGTGCTATATTGTACCACAGTACATAATATATAAGTTTTTTCAATGCAATGCAATGGAGTGCAATGACAAAAGGGCCTAAGTGACGATAGCTCTTCTACTGTTTGAAAAAACTTATAATATGTACTGTGATTATACTCTTTGCGTACAGCGGTACGCGTCAGCACTCCATCGCCTCCCGCAGTCTATTTTGGCCGTACTGCCGAACGCATCGCCGATGCTGCAATAACACTCACGCTATTTTTCACACTCTAGCTTTATGAGTGTCCTCAGCGACAGAAAAGCATTGAGCATGAAAAATCAAGGAAAAATCGGATTCCATGCTGACGAATGTGACAAATGTTTTGATTGTTTTCAGGATACTCTATGACATCAGGGAAGTTTTTCGACAGTCGAACAATGTACGCCGTAAGCGGTATGTTTTCTGCAACAACTGAAGGAACTGTAAGATACCTGACTTAATTTCTTTAAAGAAATAACAGACATCCGTCCCGCTATCTTTCTAACCTTTTCTTCATTTTTCTTAGTAGCCTTACGTTCGTCCTTCTTCGGACATAGGCCTTCTCTAAAGCATTCCATGATCTTCTATCTTGTGCCACTTGGAGCCACTTGGAACCAGGGAGCCTATTACGAAAATAACGTACGCAACTGCGTAACGCAGTCACTTTGTCACGATAGTCGTCAGCAGTTCGTCGGTTGTAGTTTTTACAAACATTTTTAAATGTAGCTATCGTAGTCCATAGACTATTGAACGAATAATGACGGATCTGCTAGAGAGAAACTGTCAAATTTACGCAGTCACTTTGCAATATCGCATACGCAAGTGCTTTCTAATAGGAAACAATAAGAACGAAGCACGGACGCAGCTGCGTGTATCGCATAAAGCTTTTCGTAATAGACCCCCAGCTTTCTTAATATAGCTATAGTTTAAATCTAATTTCAGGTACATTTCATGTACGCAAGGATATCAAAACATCGAAAGAATTTCAAGAAGCTCAAGATACTATATATTCCCGTGCCTAAGCAAGAGGGGAAGGAAACAGGAAAAGAAGAAAAGTCGTACGTTAAAATAACTGACGATTCTATTGGGTCCATGTTTGGGGCGGCCATGGCATCGGCTGACATAAATAATGATGGACAATCTGAGCTGCTAGTAGGAGCACCAGCTCAAAGTGATGAGGATAGGGGTTTTGAAACTGGAGCTGTTCACATTTACTTGGGTGGTGATAAGGTAATTACTGAGTTGCAGTCCCATGATGCTCTCACGGGGTAGCGCAATATATTCATCGGTGGATCCTCGTCGGTGGATCGTGGAGGAATGAGATCGGATCGGATCGTGAATAAAAAAGAGACTTTAAAAATAACAATTGCCACTATGTTTTCTACTCTTTGTTTTGTTCATCAACCTATCAATTCAATTTTTACACAGCACAAATCTGTGTACTTGGTTTTAAGTTAACCAATATTCATTTATTAATATATTTTTTTTAATGTATAACAGTCGGTTTTTAGAGATATGCCCTGAATTTCAGACGACGATCAATGAGGCAAGCAGACATCGTGTGATAGTGAGCAGCAAAGACGGTTCAAGGTTCGGTTCGGCTATTGCAACTAGCGACGTGGACGGCGACAACTATCCAGGTCAGTTGTCACTCTGTCTTCTGCACACGATCGCTTTTCCGTTCCCTTTTACGAGTACTTTCATCTGATGCATTCAATAGAGCACGCTCACCGTGCGCTTTTGCTTTCCTCTCGCGCTTTCAACGGAGGCATGCAATAGCGCATGCCTTATCTTCTAAAAGACCGTTAAATTTGTATGGCAGAAAGTTGAAAGTGAAAGCGCACGATTTGGAGGAAATCAAAATTGCATGCGCTTGTCCCAAGTTGACTTGTAAGTTGAACTTGGAAGGGAAAGCGCACGGTTTAGGGGCAATATTGCATGCGCTTGAGGCAAGTTAACTTGAAAGTTGAAGCAACCCGGTGAAGACAGACCACAGACTTGCAATTGATACTTTAGAATAAGATCTGAAGATTTAGTCCAAAATAGATTACCTAATATATTCAAAATAAAAATTCAGGATATAGAATAAATCGTAAAGTAACCTCCAATGTTGTGTATTTTCAGTGCTGTGTATGCCAAACTGCCATTATTGGTTGGCAATGCCAACCAATTTGTTATGCCCCCTTAGACCAGCACTTTTTCAGTTTAAAATGAATATTTTTCTGTTTATAAGAGATCTAACCAAGAATCAGTTGAATAATATCTCTAATATTCTCGGAATTGATACTTTAAAGTAGATTTTAAACTTTCTCCAGAAGTTTTTGTCAGCGCCCCTTATGAAGACGAAGGCGTAACTACACTACACGCACGTACCGGTGAGGATGATGTCGGGTATTTAGGCGCACTGTACATTTTATCGGGTTCCGAAGTAAATGAAGTAGTCATCAGTAATGAAAGAATCAAAAGAATAACTCTGGCTAAACTAAAGAAAACTCAGAAGATTATATTTAAAGAGTTTAAAACCTTCGGTTACAGTTTGAAAAACATTCCAGATATGAACGACAACGGATGCGATGGTAAGAATAATAAACACCTACACTGACAATCTTTTTGTAATTCCAAAAATAATCAAGTTCCAAAGCTTGAATTAGATTGATCAAAGTTTCAAAGCTTTGATTAAATTAAGCAAAAGTTCTTAAGAATTTTATAATGATGATCATGAATTTAGTAATTAACTACGATGTACACGAAGTGGATCTAGTTATTAACAAGTTATCATTCTTTTTTATTATGATCTAAATGTAAGTAACGATGTTGTAATTCGTAGAGACACGGCCGAGAGTGACCTAATGCTTGACTCAATCTCTAATGAAACTTCATCAAGATTAGATCGTTGGGTATAATAATGTAGGCAATGATGTGAAAGACTTAATACGAACATAAAAAGTTTTGGTCCATCTTCTACTTCGTTTATTTCAGAATTGGCGATTGGAGCTCCTGGAAGCAATGAAATCATATTATTGAGGTGTATTCCTGCTGTCAATGTAACAGTCTTCACTTCCCTCGTCGGTGCCCAGGTTTCTGATAAAACACTTAAAAATCTATTTTTTTACAATCAGTGAAAGTTACGTTAAGTTGATAAAACAAGTCCTTTTCAAATGTTTGTTTTTACAGATTGTAAAAGAACAAGACAATAACTTCACAGTCAATGTTTGTGTAAGCGTAAAGCATCTAAAGGGCAGGAATTTTACAATCGGTAAGAATTAAATAAAAAGAAACATGAAAAACTCACATGTTAAAAGGTACTTTTCGTGCGATTTCATGTTTCACAATGCAATGCGAAGAATGTTTTAGAAAAACTGAGTTAGCTCAATTAAGTTAAGTTAAGTTAGTATAATTAAGTTAGTATAGTTAAGTTAAGTATAATAACAAGTTAACATTGGTATTATTTGTAAGGTCTGTGCAAGTTAAGATAACAAAATGATTTCTGTAATTGCAGAATTAAAAGCAACGAATGAAATATTTGGTAACGGAGCTTTAATAGAAGCACACCAAAGAAGTTTTCGACTGGTAGTATCAAGTGGTGAACGGGAAGAAACTGAATGTCGTAATGTAATAGTGAAACTGGTTAGTAAAATCTATTGCAAAATTATAATTCACTAACGGCCGTACTCAGAGACGTCATTTAAGTTTAATGTTTCATTAAAATTGTTGCTATCTCTTTCTTTTCCATAGTTATAGTATAAGACGACACGATACTTAATGAACAAAAATCCTATGACTTAATTTTGTATGTTTTTTAAAAGCTCGTCATAGTGATTGACAAATGCAGGAAAAAAATAACAGTTTTGTCATTATTACAGATATTGAAAGATTAAGGACTGATTTTTCAATCCTTAGATAACAGATATCAGTCAGTTTAAATATTAAACCATAAACAAATCAAATAAAAGTCATTCAAAAATGTGACAGACAAATTAATGACAAGCATTTTCAATTTGGCAGAATAATACGCTATCAAACGGATAAAGCTCTATATAGGCATTGAAAAATCAGCCCTGAGACAACTATTGAAAGAACAGTTAACTTCATTATGCTAATTACTATTAAGTGGAAAATTTTCAGATTTACTTAACATATCATAGTTTACGTTAATATTAAGCAAATTTACTCAAACAGTTAGCTCCTGTATACTGGCCACATTAACCATCCCCCAAATATTTGTTCAGGCACTTCAGCAAAACAAACACATTAAAATGTATGATGCCAGATACCAAATGTTTTGTTTTAATATAAATATTATTTCAGTACGACAACGAAGCTGGTGAATATAGATTCTCAACAAAAGTAGAAATGGATAAAGATAAAGTAATAAAATCTGATAGTAAGTATTTTAATTTGGAGTTATCGTTTATTATTCAACAACTTTACCAACTTCTTTTGAAACATTTTCTATCTTCCATAAAAATAAGCTCAATACTTATTTTTCGTTGTACACATAGGAACAAGGATAGAGGAAAAATTAAAATGATAGGTAGATAGATTTTGACAGTATCCTGATATTACTTTTATTTAACGTCAGTGTTCTAGCTATTAGATCATCGGTTTCTATCTAGTAACCTACCTACACAAATGACAGATTGAAATGTTTCATACGATGTTCTTAATGTTAACAGAATTTGATAGGTCCTGGGCGATGATTAGCTCCCAGAGTTTAACGGAGACCAGTTTCGAGGTGTCTCGCCACTGCACCGACAAGGACTGCGACCCTGACCTCACTGTCAGCATCAGATGGTCTGGAAGGTATTAAATTTCAGATGATTATTGAAACCGCACTACGTTCACCAATCCGCATTGGGCCCGCTTGTCAATCGATTCCTTCTCTAATTTCAGCAACAAAACCTACGAGCTCGGTTCTTCAGACTCGCTTTTGGCGACGCTGAAGGTAGAAAATAGAGGGAACAGTTCCTTTGAAGCTTGTATGCTGGTGCGAGTGAGTGGCGCGCCAGTGCTCAGGATCAGCTGCGGAGACCACTTCGATGGCTACAAGTGTTATATGCCCAAACCTTTGAGGAGAAATGCCGTGGTATGACTGTATTTATTATCTTGGGTTCTGTACTTAGAAGCTAGCATTGAGCGGCGCACCGGTGTTGCGGATCAGCTGCGGATAACACCTCAATGCCTTACTACAAGTTCTACAACTTTGGCTGTACTATGAGTTTGCACAGTTACGCTTACTATAGACAGTGGAAGTGTGACGTCACATAATGGCGGACATATGGCGGAGATTGACATTTGGGGTAAAAAACAAACATCCGAAACAAGGAAGTTTCTCTTCTTGAGACATGGAATCACACCCAGGAGGGCATAATACTAATTCCTAACCTAACATCAAAATAACTTAATAATTTGATAACAAACCAAAAGTGCCAACGTTCTCGTGTTTGTTTTTACCCAAATTTACGTCATCACTTCCAATTCAATTCAATTCCATTTATTTGCAAATACAGGTAGTACAGAGGTATTTAATATACGGTCTATTCTCAATAGCGACTACGACTGTAGTAAGCACTTTTGTATGCGATTCGGCACAGTGCCTCTTGCGGTAACTACACCAAACTAGAAGTTGTCATACTTACTTACTAAAAGCTCTCAGAAAGAATGGCATATACCTAGTGAGGCTGTTATTAAATTCGAGAGAAAAAAAGGATCACTTATAATATTGATTTGGGTTGTCGTCTTTCTTTTTCGTGGAGGTAGCAAGTTGAAATTGTTGGCAAATACCTAAACCTTCTTTGGTCCTTCGCACCTTTGAATTTATACTTCTGTCAACGCAGTTAGAAAATATGTTATTATAATTTTTCGTAGATGCTGATCAATGAAGATTTGAAATAATGTAAACCACTTCAAAATTGTTGTCTGTGTTAAACTGTTGGTTGTACCATAATATCAGTGGAAATTCTTATTCCTATTTTTTGTATTTCAGCATGAACTTCCTGTCGTGTTCAATATGAGCCAATCATCGAGCCATCAAAAGGAGTTGCGGATAGAAGTTTCTCTCTATGAACTGTGTAACCAACCAAATGTAAGCGAGGAATTTATGTGGACTTTGCCATATAAAGTGAATCCTGATCTAGTGGTATTAAAGAGGTAAGTTTATAGATTAGCTTTAATATAAGTACTAGAAAAAAAGAGATAAATAAAAAAATAAATTAAAAAAATTAAAAAACCCGCCTGCATAAAAAGACAAGTCGACTGAAAACATGGAAACAAGATTAAATAAATATTAAAGGCAACATGTCATAATAATATGCAGTCGGAGGCATGCATAAAGAAAGTGACATTATAAATGATTGAATTATATGCCTCCGACTGCATGTTATTATGACATGTTGCCTTTAATATTTATTTAATCTTGTTTCCATCTTTTCAGTCGACTTGTCTTTTTATGCAGGCGGGTTTTTTAATTTTTTTAATTATTTTTTTTATTTATCTCTTTTTAGTTATTATATTTTACGGTCATGTTATACCTTTTTGAAATCCTTATAATAAGCCCTTTAATTTGACACCCATATTGCAGTATTCAAAAAAAAAATGTTTTTTTCACTACGTATAATATCACCGTACAGCCGCCATGTCAGTTTTTTATAACGTCACCTTCTTAAGAACACTTGGGCTGAAAAGACCAATCTAACGATATCTTAATCATAGAAATCCGTTCAGCCGTTTGAGAGATATGAGGTTATAAAGAATATTACATACAAACATACATACATACAAACATACTTACAAGATACGCGCGAAAAACATAACCCGCAGTCGGGTAAAAAAAAGCAACTCAGTGTATTGAACCCACTTTTCGCAAGCCATGCGAATGAATGCTATGATGGACTCGCCAAAGATTTTATTTAATTTTTATTAGCCAGCGTTATTTCATCAATGTGGAGAGGTACCTACCACAGTACATATATCCTTGTATATTTTTATATTATATTATATACTGTGTACCTACCATTCGATATTCGAAAGAAACATCTTTACATCTTGATCCTTAGGTTTACTTTTACTTTTTGATTTATAATAATTCTGTTCTTATTGCCCTTATAATTTTTTATGCCGACTGCCTTCTGTAAGATTGTTTTTTTTCAGTCTAGGAAACAACCAAACCGTAACTGATGTGGAGATAGAAGATGTCAGGGTTAACACTAAAAATGACGCACATGAGTATTGGGTAATTAATTAATAAATGAATAAAATAAAAATAAATAAATATTTGGCTGATCTTTTGGCCTTACCTTTGTGAGGTAATAATTATATTATATATAGTGAACTTGAAAATTAGATAACCTAGAGGTAGAAAGCTAGAGTAACCTAGATCATTATTTGAATCGAACCCATTAAATAAACTGAATAAAACTGATATTTACACTTATATCGAAATTAATTTAACTAATATCGATTACCTACATAGTAATTAACTTTCTCTGACTTTTCCACTAACTTTAAGAGAATTTTAATGATATTTAGTATTCTTTTGTTTTAACAGGTTGTGAATAACGGTTCTGTAACATGGAGAAACGTCACAATATTGATTACTATAGACAAAAAGCCTTTTATCGATTCATATAGGGTAAGTTTCTGTAGTAAAAATATGATTATTTCGAAAACCAGAATATTTTACACGGTCTCTTTTGAGGTTGCATTATGGCTGATCACAGACCTACCGGTTTTTTGCTGTTCGGCAATGGACCGCCGGCCAAGAGGCTCATTTTCAATCTATCGCATATTTCCAATCTAAGTACATTTCACATAATATGTATGTTCTTGTGAGCTTTGTTCCTTAAACGATCGTTATGAAAACACAAAAAAATAGTTCAGGAGGTAATGATGCCACCCACGACCCTGTTCACAATTTATATAAATATGCGATCGATTTATTTTAAGCAATCCGCGGGCTGATTATCTAATTAGAAACCACCTAGCTACCGGTCTCATTTGACAGATGAATGTGATACATTGCTACTTCTTTTTGGGGTAAAAAAACATACCAATGCATGTCAAATGAAACCGGTCGCTAAATAGTTTCTATTAAGATAATCAGTCTGCGGAGACCATGTTCAGGGTGGCATATCTCCCAGAAGCTTCCTACTTCGCAACCCAGACGATGATATTTGATAACACCAAGTTATGGCTATCTTGCTAATTTGGTCTGGTCCCAATATGCGATAGATTGAAAATGACCCTGGTTGGCCGACGACGGTCTATACAGCAAAATAGAACAGCAAAGCAAACAAAAGAAACCGGTAGGTCTGGGGTCGCAGCCTTAGATATAAGAAAATGTATCTTTCTATTAAGCCAGCCACATACAGACGGTAAAGCGGAATTCCGTAATATACGTAATTCCGAACGCAGCTAATCCATACAAATCTATGGACGTACCAACACACATGCGGAACTTTTCCGTACGGAATCTTCATACACTATCGAAATTCGGAATTCCCAATTGAGATTCCATTTGTCTGTATTAGCCGGGCTTAAAAAGGCCATAAATAGAAAATCTTAAACCATTTATAAAGCTTTCATAATAATAATAATAGTAGATTGTTATACAAGACGCTAAATTACCCATTGCATATACGAGGTATTTTTATTCCCGAGCTTTAGCGAGGGAATAAATAGAAACCGAGTTACAATGGGTTTTAGCGTCGTGTGTTACACTATACTTTTCACTACGATTGCGAGAAAATAAAATACAATATTAAATAGTTTATACCTACTTACTTCCGTAAACGAATCCACTCGTTTTTCTATCCTCCACTTCATAAACTTTTTGTACAATATTTAAATAAATGATTTGTGCTTGACGGCAGAAGATTAAAATTATTTCTTTCCTATTACAGTCACACAATTCAATCAGTTTGTAATTATAAAAAAATTCTAAAGATTTCGCGCCATGGTACCTTTTTTTAATTTCTGCTGTAGCAGCTAAACAACACAAACACGCATTCTACGATTCACTCTGTACACAGAGTATAAATAAGTCTATGATTTCACCGAAGAGATGCTTTTAGTTCCATTTTCAAAAATAAGAATGAGAAACTGGGGGCCTATTACGAAACTTGGTCACGATAGTCGTCCGCAGTTCGTCGGTTATAGTTATTACAAATATTTTCAATGTAGCTATCGTAGTCCATAGTCTATTGAACGAATAATGACGGATCCACTAGAGAGAAACTGTCAAATTTACGCAATCACTTTGCAATATCGCATACGCAAGTGCTTTGTAATAGAAATCAATCAGAACGAAGCACGGACGCAGCCGCGTGTATCGCATTAAACTTTTCGTAATAGACCCCCAGTATTAAGCCAAGCGAGTTTTTATTCGTGATTATGAATAAAGACTTTTTCGTTTTAGTACGCTTATTGGTAATAGACAAACATTAAAAAAGAAAAAACTTTATCCCCTAGGGCTTATTATGCTATTTTATCTCGACTCTTGTACGTTACAATGACGCACTTTTTGAGCAAGAGGCGTGAAAAAGCATTTTACTAATTTAAAGCTTGTTTTATATAGGTACTTTCAGAGAAAGGTTGGGAAAAAAATATTGAATATTTGTGTTTCTAAAACATGAATTATTTGTTTTGCCCTCAGGTTTCATGGCACGAGTGTCTCACGAGATCGGATAAAAACGTGTTTGTATGCAACATTGACTTGAAACCACTCAGCACCGTCAAAATCATAGTGACCAGTGTTATATTGAAATCAAAAATAAGTACGATATTTTTATTTTACTTTCTTCTGTAAAATTATGTCTTTCTTTGAAAATATTTAACTATCAAACAACTTTTCCAGTGGAAAACTTAAAATGGGGAAAACTGGAATTGACATCAATTTTAAGTTTAAACTTATCCTCCGCCACAGCATTCATAGAGAAGCAGAAAAAGTGAGTACCTACTTTCGAATATTGTTTTTTTTCATAAACCTATTGACATGAACAAATTTTATTATTTTATAAACCTACCTACCTATAACTTTTATTTTGATATCTAACATTAGACTTCATAGCGGAGCTAGCCCACGTAGATACTATTTGTTGCTGCGATAATCGCAGCGATTTTTCGGCGACTTTTGTGAGCTAATTTCAAAGAAATAAATATTTTAACTTTGGCAGGCCAATATATTTATGAAAATTTAGTTTATGTAAGGAAACACTATGATTCATTTGATAAGAACAGCAACATTCACCAGTTTAATACAAGAAATAAAGATAAACTTGCCGTTCCAAGATTTAGGCTTGCAAAAACGAGAGGTTCATTTATGGGGAAAGGCATAGCCTTTATTAATAAAGTTCCACAACAAGTGATTGATCTTCCTTTGCATGAATTTAAAAACCATGTTAAAAAAACGCTCATGGATAAAGGTTATTATAAAGTTGACGATTATCTTAAAGATCAAAATGCGTGGAAATGATGTAGGTAACACATAACTTGCTAATATAAGTACTTTATTGAAGTAATATAATAAGTCTATGTTGTTGCCAATAATTCTGTCACCCTTTTGTAATTATGTTACCCTGGTAACGATATATTCAAGTTTGTAAATTTCGTTACTTATGGCTGTTACAGCTGATAAGTTTCTTGCGCCCGTTCTTCTTGTCAGCTAAAAAAGTCTGGAACGGGTGGTAGGAAAATATAGACGATTCAAAAGTACTTAACAATTAAGTTTATTTGAATAAAGCTTATTTCACTTCACTCACTTTAATTTTTGTAGTTCGTGACCGTTTAAAATTAATAGTATTGAGCTCTGAATATTAAATATATACCTACTCAGCAATTTGTGGCACAGCAACAAAATAACCGCTCAGCAGTAATCGCTCGTGGGTGGGCTCCCTTAAGCATATTATTCGGGCTATTAATATAAGATTCTTGATCCGGGCCGTGCCGTGATCGGGGCCCAAGCTATGTTGGGCGACTCTATGTTCTACATAAAGGACCAATGTATTTTGAACTCCGGATCCTGAAAATATGTGGTTACAGGTTACAGAGAGTTAATTCAAAATACATGTAATGACTTTTCTATTATTGTCTATGTATGTATTTTCTATTTCATTCAATCTATGTATTTTTTGTTTCAGACTATCATCTGTGATTACGTGGCAGAAAGAGAAAACTTTAGGGCAAAATAAACAGTTGATCATCTTCTTGGCCATTCTCGGCGCTTTGATTGCTTTAGCTATATTTATATTTATTCTTTATAAGGTAATTTTTGCATTTATCAAGACGTAGAAAAACCATTTTTTTTTATTATTCACAAATAATTATTGTGATTGGTGATTTTTTGAACAGTCGACAACTTTTGGCCAAATTATCAGCTGTTCCATAAAAAACGTCAATATCTTCTCGACCAAAATGTATGGATCAGCTGATTATTATTTTGCTCTGATTAAGTTGATCCCATAAAAAAGTTGTTGAGTTTAACGGTCTAAAGACTGGTTTACATTATCTTAGTCTTTAGTAGTGTGCTTTAGTAGCGTGCGAGTAGATTCGAATGCGAGTGCTTTACTAGTTTTGGTGCCATTCCAGTGAGCGTTTATATGCTTCCAGTAGGTACAGTGTCATTTGACCAAAGCACTCTACTAAATACGCTACTAAAATGTCGATTTACATGCTTCCAGTGCGCGGGGGGTGAGCGAGCGGCGCGGGCGCGCAGGGGGTTCTACTGGAAAGCGATGATTCCAGTTGAAAGGCTACTAGAACGTTACTCTCTTTAGTCATAAGACGACCGTTTACATGTTTCAACTAAACTAAAGCACTCTCCTAAAGCTCTCTACTAAAGACTAACATATGTAAAAGACTGTTGACTGTTTTCGATTTCACCCTGTAGTTATTCCTCTAGCTAGGTAACAAATTCGTTTGCCTTATATTAGATTTTTCAACGAAACGGGTTATGAAGATAACATTAATGTAAATTACTTGTTTACGTAGTGACATGAAAACAAAAACATAATATTGTCATTTTAGATGGAGTTTTTCAAAAGGAAAGACAAAACAATACTAGAGGCAATGAAAAAAGAACTCGTACGAAGACAAAGCGTCGTAAGTACCTATATTATACTGTTTTATACTTAAGGGGCCATAATAGGAAAACATGGTTTGCGCGGGCCATATTTTTATATAGAAAACGTAAAGTTGTAGCCACAAAAAAAAACATACGACAAGCTAAAGAGATTATCTAGTACCTACAAGTATTAAATTGCGTATAAACCTCACAGATGATTGTAAAAAAAAAACAGAATATCATCAAAAGCGCTTGTCGCGGGCCATATTTTTGGCGTAAATAATAGCGGAAACGTATTGAATTCTACATCAAAATACACTTTAACGTACTGAGCAGTTGCTCCAATAACTTTTTTTTAAGAAAGATAATTGTGCTAAAGATTATGATGAAAAAACAACGATAAACATCGAGAAAGTGCAGAAGTGAGGTTATTTTCCATACTCTTTACACATAAAGAAAAAGACAGAGACAAGTGATTTCGCGTAACGGAGCCTTAAAACCAAAATTCGTATGTTCAATTTCTTTACACTTTTATATGAGTCCTAAAAAGGTAAGTAGCTGATCAACACGATTAGGCGTACGTAATAATTTTGTTTGCATCATATGAACTGAAACATAAAGTCGCATTAAATAGACACTTTATTTAGATATTGTTCATATAACATCGAAAAATATCTACAGGAAAACAGTGATAAAATTTACAACATCTAACAGATTCAAGTAGGTCGGACAACAACATTTTTATACTGTCAATAAATCTACAGTTTTGATAAGTTCAGAATTATTAACATATAACACGAACATAGTTCAAAGAGAAATATCCTCAAAGTCGAAAAGTCAGTTCAAGATGGTTCAGAATACTTTATTTTCTCGATAAGCTTCACCACTCCAATTTGGAAGCGTAATTGCTCTCTGGGTGTCATAGTTTTAAAATGAGGAGCCAGACTTAATAGGTATAATTCACAGTGATCCTTCTGTAGCTCCGCTTTTTCACTTCTTTTCCTCCTCTCATTAAGATTATCTATGAGACATTCGTAGACGTCGGAGATATTGCGTTTCCTTCTTTCTTTCTTGGCCGAGTCTTTTGCATTCGCATCAGTATATTTAGCTTCTAAATCGTCAGTTTCTTGTTCATGTTCGTTATTGTTGTCTAGCGATTCGTCTGAATAGTTACACCAGTTAACTGTTCTGTTCGGTTCACCTTCACCTTGAGGTTTCAGCTTTATGAATGGGTTGAGAAACTGTAAATATGGTGTCAAGTAATAATCCCTTCTACCAATATTGGTTCCATTCTTAGGTTTTGCATTTCGACTGCGGGTGTAGTTGCAACGGATAGTCTTCCATTTATTCTTGCAGTCCCGTGCTGAAAGATTAATAATAACATTAAATTTCTCATTGGAACCGTTAACTTAAGATTATTGGTAAATAAGAAAATATTGGTTTTCAAGACACGAGGTCATCTTTTTTATATTGGAGAATATGACATATTATACTGCCCCGATTCTAAAGTACGAGTGTGTAATGAAAATTAGAAAAAGTGACGGTATAACAAACACCAACATAGAAAAAAGTATTGTCTCTAAATAGATTTTGTTTTTGTTTTGTAGTTGAAGGTAAGTAGTGCATAATATGCACTATACACACATATATGCACTATATTAATATTTTTTTTTTTTATATTTAAGTAGGTAAAGAAAGGCTTCTGTTGCCATTTTGCATGAGGTGTTTACCTGTAAATGGCTGTGCATTTAGCATAATACCACAATCTAAATTACTTAGAATAAGTGTTGATGTAATAGCTGTTGGTGAACCAAATAAATAAAAAAAAACACAGCCGGAAATCAAACCCGTGAACTCAGAAGTAGCGACACACATGAAAACAGGTGTTTGACTTGACCACAGAGGTCTTCAAAATTTCTTTCTCAGACTGCACGATTTTATACATTGTTATTGAAAATTATACACAACTCCGTTGCTAGTATGGCGAAAACGTTTTTCTTTTTATTTCTTTATATTCTCTTCTAAAAGCGGTCACGATCTGCATTTTAACACGATGCCCCAAGTAATTCCGGTTGGCTGTCCTTCAAATTCTCCGAATATACAGTCCTCTTAACGGAAAACACTGGTGAAAAATACCACTTAGGCCTTCGATTCATGAATGACAATATATTTCATAGCTATAGCTAACTGTGTAACTAATTATATAAATAATAATTTACTAAAACAATGTAAATATATTCATAGGTAATAGTCTCTAGTATAATAATGTACTCTATGGGTAGGTAATAGGAAATAAGAGTACAATTGTAATTGAACACAGATAAATCATAATATTATTCATAAGTTTCAAATATATTATGCATGCATTGTATACTACATAATTAAGCTATATGATGTCTGTAATTGTACCTATACAATGTTTAAAAAAACAGAATATTTAGGTACATCTAGTTAGGTAAACGTAAGCATTTTTACACTTTTTAAACGAAGGGTTTAGTTATTATTCTGTGGTTAAGTTACCTTTGGTTCAACAATCTCAAGAAAAAGCCCTAATTATGTTCTTATGAAATGAAATGAATATAATTTAAGTTACGACCCTTCATTACAGTGTTATGTTCGCTGTAAAATAAACTGTAAGTTAATTGCTGATACGTCAGAAAGCAATAAAATACACGAGCTGCTAGATAAGACGATTAGCATAAATCTTTGCTGAATATGCCGTACGAACGTTCCCCGATTCTCAGAAATAGACCGTGAATCGATAGCGGTAAGGTCGCAATTAGTTCGCACTCACCCGTTTCTCCGAATTTCTCGCCGATTCGGGCCCAAACGGTTTCCGACGCGATTCGGACGTTATGCTCGAGCTGGTTTTGGTGGTAGAGAATGGGGTTTCCCTCGACTTCTTTGATGAAGTCGATATAGAAATTTAAGTCGTCACGCATGGTGGAACGTGCGCGGTGTTTCCCGCTCGGGAGGCAACTGCGTCGGCTGGTGCAAATGCATCGTAAGTGTGCGTTAATGCCTAGGGTCGGGAACGACAGAGTTCCCAACATAGTTGTGATGTGATCGGTATTTCGGTATAGGTAGGTAGGTATTGGGTATAACAAAAACGCAGTCACCACGACATTCATTTGTTTTTCAAAATGATGTAAGTGAAATATGAGTCAAGAATCGAGGTCTCTGACCAAAAAACTGATTTCTGATTGTTTTATTTGTAAATCTATAAGGTTTATTGTTTTATTCTAAATAAATTAAACTAAATTCGGAATGGACCATAAATTATTATTTTTTTTGTCGGTAAGTTTCAATCTACCAGTGTCAGTCAACTTACCGTATTCAATTAGGTAATTTCATTTCCTTACGATCTTTAGTGAAATGTAACTCGACAATGCAAAGTGAACTTTAAACCACGTTGAAAAGGTAGAAAACATGCTAACGAAATTTGACGTTAATGATGTTATTGGAAATACTACATCTAGATACGATTAACAAGAGCATAATAGTTACAATATTGCTTACAAGGGGCAGCCCTGAAATTTCATATGCGCAGAGCTATGCGCGTAAATGAATTCCTATTAATTCGCAAGCACACAGGTGCACTGATTTTGTACATACAAGTTACGTCACAGGAAGATTGATTTGTCAGTCACGTGGTCTGAGAGAACGGTCATGTCATGTAATTTTAAAAGCTCATTATATACACGTAGATTAGTTATCATACACTTATCTGACCTGGTGACAACGTCGCTGTTGGTGAATATAGATACCTACAACATGATCTAACTTTAATAATAACACTTAAGTCACAGAATAGATATAAGTACTACCGTACAGAAAAGACACCCTTCGCCCCAGAATCAATAGGGATGATGACTAATGAATAAAATAACGAAATACTAATTAAAATCGTAAACATATTAAACTTTTAGAGTAGCTTGTATACCTCTTGGTTTTATATATTGCATAATTATTTGTTTTATGACCCTTCAAAGTTGGGTGGACAAGTCCATTTAAAAAGTATAAAATTTATTAAAATAAATGATACCTTTAATTAGTCCGTAAAATGTATAGCAAATTTGTCTAAGAAACCATTTTGATAAACACAATATTTATTATAGCTGCCGAACAAATTTGACTCAGACTTTTTTTAGCTATGTGTCAGCAAAGTGCGCCCCCTGAGGGTTGCGCCTCTGGCAGCTGCCCCCCTTGCCAGCCCCTAGCTACGACGCTGGTTCTGCCTAAGGCTAGCGACTGGACCTGTAACATTTCTTTGTTACGTTACGAAGAAATTTTACAGGTCTAGTCGCCAGCTTACATCGTGGGTCTATTATTTTTTTATGAGAAACAGAATTATTTTAGTCTAATCACTCTTAAATGTTGTTGAACATAGCTTGATGTATTTAATCATAAATTTTGTACTTAACACTTTATGATATTGTTTTCTTTGCTTCAGAAACGATCTATGTCTGTGGCAACGCACTCTGAAGAGGGTGGTGTAAGTATAACAGTTAAATATATACTAACATACCTATTAATTTAATTCTAACCCATTCAATGTAATTTTCCTGAAAAATTGCATGTTATAGTAATTTTCAAATAATAATATAATGGGTACCATGCATATATTTAATCCTGAAAAAATATTAAAGGCACTGAAAACCACAACTTTCTATTTTGAATTTTTATTTTATTTTTATGATAAACTGCATAGTAGCAACCCTAGACCGAAATAGTGTTTTGTTTTTGCCCATTAATGGGATTGATTATTGAATATTGGTCTATTTGCGTTTAGGGGTGTCATCTGTTGCCTGAAATAAATGATTATTATTATTATTTCGCATTTTCCATGTACAAATTGTACAAGTAAAAAACAAAACTCAGCCATGTGGCGGTTTTCAGGGTTTGTATAATAATTGTCAGGGGTTGTAAGTATGTATGGTACCCTATCTACCGGCATACGAATTTGCTTATAAGACTATAACCAAACAGTCTGTAGAAAAAAAAATTGGTTACTAAAACATGCTTCAATAGTAAGCTGCAATAAGATTCTAAGATTCTCCTTGGATGTGAATGTGACTCGTTGATTTCTCAATTGAGATCGTATTAACATGTACTGTTTTCATTTCAGTTGGATATGGAAGTAGACGACGATTGTCCTTTTGAAATAGTAGATATCACCGATCCTATATTATTGGGTGATGATGCCATTGTGAAATATACGAAACTATAAAGTGAAGAGATAAGAGCCATAACTATAGTCATGCGAACTACCTTATGCTTTACATTCTTGTTAAAGTTACAAACCAATGGGGAATATCTGAAAAAAAATAATTGGTTTAATATTTTTAAATATCAATAATAATAATCAATAATCATTTATTTTTTGTTAAACATGAGTGTACATAAAATGTAGTTTCCAGGGTTTATCGGTGTCCTTACATGTTTCGCCTTGTAGGGCATACAAAATTACAATGTCAATTAATTTAATTGTTTCTTATGTCAACAAAAAAAAAAGTAGTTAAGTGCTTTTAGTAAGTAGGAATCCTTTAGGCACTGTCCTTTTACCGGAATGTCCAGTCGGGTCTTTAAGGTATATTTCACGGAACGTCCTATTCCCTGACCGTCCACTTACCTGAACGTCCATTCCCCGAACGTCCATTTACCCGAATATCCTTTTCCCTGAAGGTCCACTTCCCTGAACGTCCACTAAAATGTGGTGAGACCTCTCGCTCCAACAAATATGTCATTTATTGACAAATTTGTCAGATTGTATTTTTATTGAAAAGGGCCCTGGAAACTGAAACAAATAATAACGTCTCTATATTTTATTTTAATCTGTCGCAGGAATAATTCCTTACCAAAACAAATGCTTAACAATTCTCAAGCGAACGGTTATAATTACATTGAGGGGGTTCCTAACAATATTATGACCACAACACACTCGACTAATCCGGGGTGCTTCACATTCAAAACCTAATTAAGACATTGGCGCAAACAAGTGATGATTCGGCCATTGTTGGCCCCGGAACAATTGTTGGTGCCTCGGGAATCCATTCAAAATTCTAAACAATTGCGAGAGTTTCATCTGGAGCGACACAATTACGAGACACCCCGCCTTGGGAAAAAAGGGTGAAGATGCGGTTTGTAAGACGGCGAGAAAAAAATGTACAGCACCTCAAATAGCAAAAATGCAAGTACACAAACTGTCGCTGAGAAAATGTCACTATCTGTTAGCTCCCTATTAATTGAGCAATATTTATATGTGAGAAAATAATAAATAATCGTAATGAATGACGTGGTATATTGTAAATTGAAACTTACCTCAAAATAATTTTAGGTAGTTTTTTATTATATTTGAGAAATTCAAACCTTGATCAGATTTACAACAACACATACTTAATTGCTAGGAGCTCGGTGGCGCAGTGGTTTAGCGCCTGGCCCAGCGATTGCGGAGGTTAAGCAACGTTCGCAAGGGTCGGTCATGGGATGGGTGACTAAAAATTTATTATCTCGAGCTCCTCCGTGCTTCGGAAGACACGTTAAGCCGTTGGTCCCGACTGCATTTGCCAATCCAATCCGAATTGGGCCCGCGTGGTGGGTTATGGCCCGTCCTCCTTATCCACCCATAAGGAAACCCCAGCAGTGGGGACATTAAAAATGGTTGATGGACATACTTAATTGCAGTCTGATAAGAAGCTAAGTTTTAGAAACTTTTATATCGTTTGCACGTATTTACAAGATTTGAATCAAAAACGTCCTCGCTGTAAGTAAAACCGTGGCCTTATAATGAAGCTGAGAAAATTACAACACAACCTTAACACATACATAAGTACATGTTACGAGACAAAAGTCATTTCGACAAAGATGGATCGTTTACCACTCTTCCTTATCCTCATATATAACCTAGCATAACCTAGCAGACACGAATTTTCCTGTAAATAAAATTTCCCTGTAATTTTTTTTTTTAATTCAGACTAGTTGTTTTTTGTGAAACTTTTTGCCTTAACAAAACCTTCGTTACATATTGTCAGTGAAACAGTTTTCCAAGTTTTTACTTCAACCTTAGTCCATATGAAACGGTACGCCACACAGTGAGACAAAACAAAGATAAATTGCTTACAACTGCCGTCACACAACACAACTTTGGGGATTTGCTTAACTTATGTATTTAATAATGTAACTTAGTTTAGGTTAGGTGAACTTAACTGACCCGTTGGGGTACGATTATTATAGAGCCTATTCCAGTGCTCCCCCCCTTTTGTCCACCATTGGGGAATATCGGGGGAAAAAAATATGGGAAAAACTGTGCGGGAAGTGAGTGGGGGATGGGGGATAACGGGAATAGGCGTTATTATAGTAGAAGAAGATGTCTCTTAAAAATATGCAACACTTGGATATTAAATAAGTGTTAGTATGCGTACCGGACGACGCTCCGTGGGTAGGCCCCCGACAAGGTGGACCGACGATCTGGTGAAGGTCGCGGGATGCCGCTGGATGCGGGCAGCGCAGGACCGATCATCGTGGAGATCCTTGGGGGAGGCCTATATATATACCCAGCAGTGGGTGTCGTGCGGCTGATAAGATGATAATGAGTAAGTTACAAGATCAGTAAAGAAAAATGTAGTTACTTAGGTCCCTTATACTTTAATCTATACCCGAAGAACACTATGCGGCCTTACCACAAAAGAATTTAAAACACTGATCAACAAGTGCTTAAACTAAAACACTGTATCACTTTTTTGACAATATTGTTTGAAAGAGACGGCGTCACATTTAAACAGTGTTTTTATTAAACAGTGTTTTAAAATCTTTTGTGGTAAGGCTGTTAGGTTTCTGTTTTATAGAACATTTACTTAGATCAAATTTTTTAAAGAAGTTTAAGAGAAAAAGAAAATCTCTTCACATCAATCTTAGCGAGTTTGAAAGGGCTTTAAAGAGTTTAAGTTACTGTACCCTCTTCTAATTTCCGCTTGGAATACAATAAAAGATAATATAATTCGTACTAAAGTTCAAACGTACCTAAACATTTATTTCGGTGAAACAAGAAAACTTAGTGCTCCCGCGGGGTTGTTCGATTAAACGAATTATGCAAAAAGTTTCCGCCGAGGAGCGTGAGGTTTAGTAGCCCTGACACTGTCGTATATTTTTACTCGATGGTTAAGATCAACACATTAATAATATTTGACTTGTGTTATCCTTATCTGATATGTCTTTTTTCGCTAAATGGCAGATTCTGTAAATGGCAGAAGTACAGTCCCAAACAACATTCTTATTCTAAAGATATATTTTTATTATTATTAGGCTCTATCAAGAAAAATGACAACGGAAATAATGACACACGATAATCCCGACCGACCCGCGTGGTCACATTAACGTACTACACCAGTCTACGGGGATTTTTTACCCGTAGTCACCCCAACTCAATGCCCTTGACATAAAAAAATTACAAAGAAAATTATAAACTTTTTTTCGTAAAACAATACGTCACCAAAGTACTAGGATCTCATAAATATGGAGAAGGTTAAAACTAACTTTCTATAATTAAAATTTTTATTTTTTCTTATTTTTCGTAATACAATACGTCACTAAAGTACTAGGATCTCATAAATATGGAGAAGGTTAACTAACTTTCTATATTTATTAAAAGCTTTTTATTTTTCTTATTTTTCGTAATACAATACGACACTAAAGTACCAGGATCTCATAAATATGGAGAAGGTTAACCACCACCAATATAAACGTCCAAACTTTATTTAAAATACTTACTACTACTTACTAAATTTACAACAAAAAAAATGTTTTTGCTGACTGACTACAATATCAGCTGTCGTTTAAAGAATCTGCCATTTACAGAATCTGTGCCATTTTCAGAATTTGCCATTTAGCGAAGAAAGGCAATTACATTTCTAAGAGCCAGCTAGTATAAAAGTATCTAGTTTAAACGTTGAGTTTTGATCTTAATTCAAATCGATTTCATTAATTAATAAAATTAATACAAGATTTTAGAGGCATTTTATAATAAATATTCTTCTTTGGTATAACAGTGAGCCTTAAACCCGTTTACAAAAAGTAATAAAAAAATAACTAACTTAATTACGTTTAAAATCAATCGTTAAATTGGTTAGAAGAACAAACTAAGTAAGATGGGCCCAAAAGTAACTTCTGCGTTGTTTTGATGCAACCCGAGGAGCTCGATGACGGCGGCGGCGGCGGGCGGAGCAGCAGTGCATCGGCATCGGCGGCAAGTATCGCTAGGTAGTTTCTCCATGCTTCGGATGACACATCAAAAATTAGCATTCACAATGCTATTTTTATATATTAAGTTACTTAATAGAATTGAAAAAATACTAGAAAAAATCGACTCGCCCGTAGCAGCTCAGACGGGACTCGAACCCGCACCCTTAGGATTCCGGCCCAATGCACTAACCAATTATGCTACCGAGTCGCTAGTGGGAGTGGCGAAATTTTCTAGTACTTTTTACGTTTTCGCTGTAAGCCAGCGTTATTTCATCAATGTGAAGAATTACCTTCAACATTCGAATGCAACATCTTTACAGATGCCATACAATCGATTAAGATGAAACAGCTATATAATATTGCATTTTTAGATTTTAGCATTCACAATGTTATTTTTATATATTAAGTAACTTAATATAATTGAAAAAATACTAGAAGAAATCGACTCGCCCGTAGCAGCTCAGCAGACTCGACGGGACTCGAACCCGCACCTTTTTCAATTATATCAGGCATGAAACCTACTAACTGACAATAACTAAATACCGAAGCCTTTTTGACACGTTTTTATTTTTAGTAGGTAGATAACGATTCATTGCTGTGTTTTTCCCGTGTCCCCCTCTGTCTGTCTTTCTGAATAGGTCAATTTGCAATCTGCACAGATCATACAACAAAATACTACCTCTGTCATTATGTTTCATACAAATCGCGATATCAATACAATGTTAATTACACAGATAGACATGATGTTGCAATTCATCTTTTAATTAACTTTTTATTTTGCTCACAAATGTAAATAATTTCCTAGCAATCGCCTAGCAATACATGAATTGTGGAGTGATTTTTTTACTTATCAAAACCGAAAAGTTGAAAAAAAACCTTAATCGGTCTGCTTTTGCCGGATTACTTATTATCTTTTATTCAATCAGATTACGTCAATTTTAGCAGAAAAATAGTTCGTTGGTTTCCCTCGACATGGCGGTTTATTTTATTTTATTTATCAGGCTTTAATTGAAGTTCATTGCATTGGTACAATAACTATATAATTTGTTTTGCATTGGCATCTGGCTTCCTATATATTTTTCAACGATGTTTTTAAAAAAAGCGAAAACGTAAAAAGTATTAGAAAATTTCGCCACTCCCACTAGCGACTCGGTAACATAATTGGTTAGTGCATTGGGCCGGAATCCTAAGGGTGCGGGTTCGAGTCCCGTCTGAGTTGCTACGGGCGAGTCGATTTTTTCTAATATTTTTTCAGTTATATTAAGTAACTTGATGTTTTTAGATGTTGAAACAATTTCGGGTTTTTTGTAAATCAAAAGATTATAATAGAAATAATAAGTGATTTAATAAAGTTTTACTTCTGATAGCACTCACTTGATCTTGTTCACATTTCTGAAGAGTATAGGTATTGTTAGTTTAGTTAGTTAGTTTGAAGTTTGTAAATATAGATAAAATGTGAGTGAACTCCAATATAAATTGATTATTGAAGTGGATGATATATGAAAATATTTATTATACACCGTCATTTTGTAGTCGTTTTAATTAACTTAAGGTGTTCTACTAATCAATCAAACATTTTTGCCAAAGAAATATTATATGTGTCGAAAAATGACTTGATTATTATTTCAGGGTACTAGGAAAACATGATAAAGAAATACACCATTTCGTTCCATGGCTCAATGGGATTGATACCTTTACCTCCTTATCCTAACTCGTGAACAAAAGTTAGTTTTGGTTTAAAACTGAGTCAGAAAATAACACATTCATGAAAAATGTCAATACCATATTATCTCTAATGAGCCGAGCGGCGGGCGTAAGACATAATTTTTATTAGAGCATTGGGCTGGATTCCTAAGAGCGGGGCTTCGAGCCCCGTCTGAGAAGGTATGGGTGATTCGATTTTTTCTAGTAGGTATATAAAAACAGGTCATACTGTGATGGCATTCGTATTATTAGCAGATGTGAGAGCCGGGCTCGTAAAACAAAACTAGGAATAAAAAATTTGTTTCGAATATTTCTTCTAATAGATTAAGAGCGACAAGTTTTATTAGCGCACAGCGGGGACTAAGACAAATGGAGTCTTGGGTAGGCCGTAAATTACGCTCAACTGTCATACAAACTATTCAAACTGGTGAATGATGGACAATTTTAGTTGAAATGCACAGATTTCTAAGAGTTTGGTAGATTTAAATGTGTTACAGATGGGTGAAGTAGTCGAAGGAAGGAAAAAAAACTTGAGTTCTCAGAATTGGTAGGGCGGATCGTGAGAAATGGTGCGTAGGCGTCGCCGTGAAGATTGCAAGCATCAAGCTGACCAATGAGGGGTCTAAATGGGCGTAGAGCGGGCGGAGAAAAACTTCAGTAGGAATGGAAGAGATAAAACGACGATGCAACGGGGATTGCGGAGACAGACGCTAAGACAGACAGTAGGACGCAGACGCTTTTAATATTTTAGGAGTGTTAGATTGGGAGTTTCGTGACTCCATTGTAACTAACTGTGTGAGCAATAAAGACTAAAGAGTTAACTATTAAATAAATACTAACTTTGTTAAGTAAATTGTAGATTTGAATATTAAAACAAGTGTAACTATTTTACAAAGTGAATCCAAACAACGTCGAGTGGGGTATGTAATTGTATACATTGTGATTTATTTCATGTGTCAATAAAGGTACAATCTCTAGATTAACGAGCAGAATATCGTATACAACGTAGAAATGTATCAATACGAAGAACAACTCCATTCTAGGGGTTTCTCTTTAATAACCGAATGGAACTCGGTAGAACACCTCATTTTTTGTGTTGACTTTAATATGCGCAATAGTTGTATTAGGGTGTTGTGGATATAAGATATTCAGTTATTGCAATCGTCGAATATTAAATAGACGGAGGTATTTGCAAGATGGTCTACCAAATGAGATAGAAATGCAAAGAGCCGGGTTAGATTGAATTGGATTGCGTTTTCTTAATGCATAGTTAATCTCGGAGATAAGGATGGTTAACGTGAAAGTATTAATTAAAGCTCTAGAGACTGTAACTTTATGTAGCCTGGTGGAATACGAAACACTAATATCTATTATGAATGTTAATAATCAAGTCTAGATTAGACTAATATGTGAAATAGTTTTTTTCTTTCCATTTTTTCAATCAATGTATCAGGTTAGTTCTATAAATGTGTTCGTATCTCACTTTAGACTTAATTTGTAAAATAACTATTGAAACTTTAGTGTGTGTTTAATTAAAATTAAGTGTGAATCTAGATGACCTTAGAGAGTTTTTTCTTTGGATTTTCGCTTTCTCTCTATTTAGTGTGGTCTTAAGATAGGAGCTGAAAATCTAGCTGTCATTATATAGCAACCTATAGGTGACAGCTTAAATAATCAAACCAGTTTCTTTTGCTATTTCGAAGATAAACTAAACACATTTAATTTAAATAAATAATATTTTTTTTCCATAATTATATGTTTTACTGCTTAGAGATAAGATTCCTAAGAGGAGGCACAGTGTGAGGCATAGTCAAACCCGTGTTAAATACTAAGAAATACTTAGAAGAACCTTTGAGCTAGGTTGTTTGGCTTCGTTTAACACTTTGCGTTCTCACACATATACCTTTCAGTTGAATCACGATTTCTATGAGCTAAATTCATTAGATTTCAGTCTAGGTCTAGGTAGATTTCTATACATATACCTAATTAAATAAACATGGGATAGTAGGGAGTGATTAAAGACTAAGGAAGAGACTACATTCAAACCGTTGAGGTTACTTGTGTATAGGTAGTTTATTTAAACGTGTCAGTAAAGGAGTCTAGCTGCTGAATTTGGACGAGAGACACAACAGGAGCTGAGCAGAAGGAAGTATAATGTATTAGTGTTGAATAGGTATAATGTGTAAGTACATTTTGCCTCTACACAGGACATAGACATTGTTAGGTGCACTTATAGACTTGTATTTAGGATAGGAAATAGGGATAGGTATACTAGGTGATCTGTGATGAAATAGAACTTGCACAGGATGTTTAGATCCTGGGGTGTTTGACCGCTTGAGGCTGCGAGCTAGGCATTCCACCCACTGACTTTAATCGAATGAGAGCTCTTGACTATAAGAGATTATTCTCTTAGACTTGACTGAACGGGATGCTTTGGCCGGTACTCGCGAGCTCAGCCTTATTGAGCCTAAAGGCTATCTGCGTGTGGATTCAGCGAACGGGTAGAAGCATTTCTGGGTCGTCGTCACATTTGCACTTTCATAGCGTTCAGCCATCGCCCGATTTGGCCAAATCGAACTTTCTCAATTAATACAAATATGAATAAATAAAGTTTACCATGGTTTTATGGGGAAAGGTGTCTAGCGAACACCTTATAAAGTAAAGTAAATAAATGTCCACATCCTGGAGATGTCTGACAAACGCTCCGCAGCGTAACAAAGATGGCTGACGCTCCCCAAATAATAAACCCCAGAAGGGTTTTTCCTAGAAGGTTTTGTAGGCGCTATTAAACGACCAGAGTGTAATCCACAGCATGAGCAGACATCTTTTGGTTATAGCTTAGGTAATTAGAGTAGAGGAGAGGCGAAAGTCGCGATCAGATTAAAACAATTTGCATTTTAATATTAACAAGCTTCGCAATGTTATTTAAAACCATAGGCCTGCGGAATGATGGATTTATCTCGATGAGCCTCCGTTCCATTCACACGCAGCTACTAAATAGTACAAACATAAACACGATTCGCAGATCACTTAGATGCCAGTAACATCGACTTTCACCAAGACCACCAAATACATAGAAAAACATTATAACTAGACGATCACATATACAAATTAGGATTTGAGCCACTACAGAAAATGATGCCGTGTCGACCAGGATTCCAAATACGTATTCGAAATAACGATACGATTGGATCAAAAGGACCAAATAATTATAATAAATAAATAAAACAAAAATAAATAAAATAAACACAACGTAGAAATCGTGGTCAGTTGAAAGGAATACTTTTACAGGGATGTTACGAGACATCGTGATGCGAAACAAGGAGGCGAGATAAATTGTGCATGGAATAATTATTTTAATTATGTGCATGGTGTGATTATTTTATTGTGTTAAACTGTTTACATGTCTTTTGAATGTAGGGGAAAGACACAGTTACAGTCAGAATTCGTCATAATGTTATCAACGAGATCGAAAAAAAAAAAATATATACATACCTATTTCGTAAATTATAAAATTAAAAGAATTTATTTTTAGACAACTGTATAGCCAAGTTAGTTGTTCACGGAAGACAAAAGCCTGTCTGACAAGCTTGTGAATGGGAAGCGAGACAAAAGAAACCTTAGGGTAATGTTTTATTGGTTTGCAACTTAACTGCTGTTGTCCATTGAAGTAAAATTTGACGGTTGTACATTAAAGACAAAAGGGAAGGACGTGGAGAATTCTTACCCAACAAAATAAACAATAAAAGAGTAAAATAAAAATACTTTCCAATATTATTCAAAGCATAGCAGCGCGTTTGACGATTTTGACTGTACGTAAAAAGGTTAGCATAATAAAGATGTGTGATTTAGGTGGAGACAAAGGCGGGAGCAGATTCTCAAGATATTGTTACATTTCAATGTAAGTCTGTTATCATGAGTATTTTAATCACATGTGGTACTATCTACCTTTCTCATAAAGAACGATCTGTGCATTTAGGAGTAGGGGAAAGTTTAAATCGAAACTAGTTTGTCGGCAGTTGAGTTAAGTGACGTTATAATGCCTAGGCGCAGTAAGAGACGGGTTAGAGGTCAAGATAGGACAGGGGAAAGTCGCGAGAGTAACGGAAGCATAGGGGAACAAACGGGAAATATAGATAACATAACTTTACAACAGATGTCACAAAGAATGGATGAATTTCAAAATACATTACGGCAGTTGAGCGCGGAGCGATTAAACGAGAGGATAGAGTCGAGCGGGAATGTGCAAAATAGTCATCAGACGATTAGACAAGAGTCGATTAGCACAATAGCTAGTGGTAGTGTCGCGAATTCGGAAACTAGAAACTTATACGTCATACAGCCTTCAGTTGCGAAGCCGAGTTTTGACGGAAAACCATTCACGAACCCTATTGCGTTTTTGAAACGATTAAAAAAATATATTAGAGAAGTGAACGGACAGGACCGCGAAATTGATATAGCGCTAGGTTGCATCACGGGACATGCACGAAAATTGATGGAGATGTACTCAAGGAGATGGAATACTTTTAGTGATTTTGAGGACGACTTTAGACGGACTTATTGGACTGAACAAATACAAGAATCCGTTAGGTATAGGTTGATTAACACGGTGTACACAAGTGAATCAGCAATTTCGATGTCCGAACATTTTGCTGAATATGTTGAGTCAATGCAGTCCTTGACCATATCTTTTAGTGAAAGGGATTTAGTAAATTCGATAATGCGTCATTATCCTTTGGATGTTCAACGGTTGTGGTTTACGAGAGCAGAGGAACCCACTATTATGAAAGGCGCGAACTTTCTTAGGAGTATCGAACAAAATGTAGTTGTGGGACAGAGAGAGATAGGTAGATATGCTAGAGAGAGAGGGAATAATCAGAGAGGTCGTTACAGTAGGACACAGACAGATTATCCAGTTGCGGCAACGATTTTAGCGGAAAGATGGCGAGGCAGAGGCGGTTCGACTCGGGGAAGGGCTCACCGACGAGGCAGGATAGGTTACGGATCATATTCTAATAGGAATACATCACGGTCGAACGTGTTGGGTGAAATAAATACTAGGCCAGCTATAACATTCATGAAGGAAGGTGAGGGGTCAACATTATCAACGTCTGTGAGGGAGGATAAAACAAAAAACTAATACCCCCTACACAAGCGGAGTCCGATCGGTTATCAAAGTGTAGGAAGGGGAATGAATGGACTTCAGAAAATAGGAAAGACGATATAGCGTATAAGATTTTAGTTAAAAATGGATGGGAGCCAGGTCAGGGTTTAGGAGCAGACGGAAAGGGATTGAAGAGGCCATTGACCGGGGGAGTGTCAGTGAGTAGCAACAGTTTGCGAGCAATAGCGTGTAGCATAGGTGTCTTATTGGAAAATCAATTCAATCATGTGATAGAATGTGACGAAGAAGGGCTTGCGTGTGATCTTTGTACAAGCAGGGGTAGAGAGGTTTTGTCGATATCACATGAGCTAGACGAGTTAGATTACTTAGGTGTTGATTATTCGTTGCCTAGATTACCCGAGATAGGAGTGGATGTGTACGGGATGCGTATAAGTGCATTGATAGACACAGGGAGCCAAATAAGCGCTATAACTAGGGAACTACACGATTCTATTCGGAAAGAGAGAGGTGATTTGCCCGAGATCGCTATCCCGGCTATACAGGTGCAGGGAGCATTTGGATCACGGAGTGAAAGTGCGAATCGTATGGTACTAATAGAGCTAGGTTTGGGTGGCACAATCATTGAAGCGTCAATGTTAATTCTGCATAGGCTTCCTAGGTCAATGATATTAGGATACGACTGGTTGGAACGTGTCAAGGGGATAGTGGAGTGTGGCAGAGAAAGGACGTTATCAATTGAGCACTTAGGAGTCAGGACTAGTGTCAAAATAAATTCGAGTTGCGAATTAAAACGGTTAGGCGGGAGAGACAATGCAAACATGATAAATACGATGTTAGAAACGGACGCCCAACCGGCGGTGTATAGTGAGGCGAGCGAGAAAATAAACAATAGCGGAAAGGTGGCTACCTACTTGGACGAGATGGGTTTAAATGACGAACAAAAGAAACTATTGTTACCCGTTTTAAACAGATATAGTAGAGTGTTTACCGACGAATTAGGATTGACGGACAGATACGAGCATGTTATTGAATTAATCGACGACACGCCTTTTATAAAGCGAAGTTATCCAATACCTTTAGCATATAGGGAGGAGATAAAAAGAGAACTAGATGGGTTAGAGAGTTTAGGAGTTATCTGTCAGGAGGCGACACCGTGTTGTAGTCCGCTTACCTTTACAAAAAAGCGAGACGGAACAATTAGACTCTTATTAGACGCGCGCGAACTCAATAAGAAGATGGTGGGGGACGCAGGAGCGCCACCACTTACATCAGAAATCATACAATCCTTTTATGGGGTTAATTACATCAGTCTTATTGACCTCAATAATGCATATTTTCAGATACCATTACATCCCGATTCTAGAAAGTATACAGGGTTCACTTTTATGGGGAAAACCTATACGTATTGTGTTTTACCTCAAGGACTTAAGACATCGGTGGCAGGTTTCTCGAGGGCTATGGATTCGATACTAGAAGGGGTGCGCGAGTTTTGTATAAATTATATAGATGACATAGTAGTGTTCACTAAGGGGGACCTAAAGTTACACCTAGAACACCTAGATCAAGTACTGAGCAGGTTAGAGGCGGCTAGACTAACGAGTAGGAAGGAAAAGTGTAAATTCCTATGTGTGGAGGTAAAGTTATTAGGACACATTGTAAATACCAAAGGGGTACAAATGGATCCGGATAGGGTAAGGGCGATATTGGATTTCCCCGCACCTCGAACCATAAAACAATTAAGAGGATTTCTGGGATTAATAAACTATTTTCGTAGATTTATATCAAAGTATAGTGAGGAGGTTAGGCCTCTGTGTGACCTATTGAAACAAAACAAAAGATGGTCATGGACACAGGAAGTAGACGATTGTTTTAAAAGGGTGAAAACTTTATTTGTAGATACCGTGCTTCTTGCACATCCAAACCCGAAGGATATATATTATTTACAAACGGACAGCTCGAATATAGGAGTCGCAGGATACATCTACCAACTAACGAGTGAGGGGGAAGAGAGAGTTATAGGGTTTTGTAGTAAATCATTATCAGAAACGGAACGCAGATGGACAGTCACTGAACAAGAGCTGTGGGCCATAATTTATAGTCTATCAAAGTTTGAAACGTATTTAAGGGGTGCTCAGTTAGTAATTAGGACCGATCATAAGAGTTTGACGTTTCTACAATCGTGTAAATTACTAAGCGCTCGCATGATACGGTGGGTAAGTTATATAGGACAGTTCAATTATACGATTGAACATGTCAAGGGTAGTCTGAACACTGTAGCGGACGTGTTGTCACGACATATAAGTGGAGCCACCGATATCTTGACTAATAAAACTGTGGGACCGGAAATGAATTTGTTTGAAATACCAACTGGACGACTCATAAAGAATAAGTGGGAAGAGATAAGAGAACATCAGGGGCGCGATCGTGTTGTTAGCGAAATAACTAAGCGTATAAAAGCTGAGAGCGAGTCTGAGGCTAGACATTACAGACTAATAGACGGGATTCTCTATAGGATAGAGATAGGTTCGGGTAGGTCGCGATTATATGTTCCCGAGAATTTACAAACGGAATTGATTACTAGTATACACGAGGAAGTAGGACATTTTGGGCGATACAAGGTGCTTGCGTTAATGAAGCGACGTTACTACTTCACTGATATGGCACGCAAAATAGGACAGGTAGTTAGGGCTTGCGACGTGTGTCAAAAATCGAAACATGCGTTGGAGGCACACTCAGGACCAATTAAGACGGTGATAGCTAGGGAGATAGGGGAACGAGTATTTTGTGACATTTATGGACCAATACCGGCAGGACGCTTTGGTCATAAGTACGTGTTTGTTATGCAGGACGCCTTCAGCAAATTAATTAGATTATACTCATTACGACAGGCGAGTGGCAGGGCCTCGTTAACTTGTGTTAGAAAATTTCACGAACAGGTCAAAATAAAGGTTTTATGTTCGGATAGAGGTGCAAATTTCACATCAAGGATTTTTGAGTCAGGTGTTAGACAGTTAGGTATCGTGCTAACGCACACCTCAATCAGAAACCCGCGACCTAATTCTACGGAGAGGGTCAATAGAGAGCTAGGAAGAATGTTTAGGACGTATTGTGAAAAATCACATTGTTCTTGGGTTGACGTATTGCCGAAAATAGAGGATTGTTACAATCAAGTTATACACACCACGACGGGTTACACACCTAACGAGATAGTATGGGGTACAAGAACTCGCTTATCTACGGATAACGACAAAATTATTGGAGTAGGGTTAGGCCTACAACAAGAGCCATTAGAATTAGTTCGGGAACGAGCGAGACAGAACATATTGAAGACAGCCGAGAGTAGAGAATTTCATTATAACAAAAATCATAAACTAGTGTGTTTTGACATAGGTGATCTAGTGAAGTTGAAAAAGTTTGCGAAATCGGATGCATCTAAAAAGGTGACTAAGAAGTTTGCACGTTTGTTTGAAGGACCATACGTCATTGGTGCTATTCCCAGTAGCAACGTGTACACTCTAATAGATAAACAAACAAACAAGATAAAAGGGAATTACAATGCGATACACCTGTTTCGCTATTATGTGAATAGGTAAAAATAATAAAAAAAATAAAATAAAAGAAAAAAAAGTAGGGACAATGGTTTGTGAGGCGCCATACTTATGTAACAAAGGAGGCGGAGTATCGGGGTTTATTGCCTACTTGGGTATACAATGGACAGATAAGAGCTATAGAAAGGGAACGTGAGAACTGAACGAATACCGTGGGAAAGTTTGGAAATGTGGACAGATAGGAAATATAATTTAAAACGACCGTACATTCGGATGTAGGTGTTTAAGATTCTATTTAGGGGAATGTGTGATGGCATTCGTATTATTAGCAGATGTGAGAGCCGGGCTCGTAAAACAAAACTAGGAATAAAAAATTTGTTTCGAATATTTCTTCTAATAGATTAAGAGCGACAAGTTTTATTAGCGCACAGCGGGGACTAAGACAAATGGAGTCTTGGGTAGGCCGTAAATTACGCTCAACTGTCATACAAACTATTCAAACTGGTGAATGATGGACAATTTTAGTTGAAATGCACAGATTTCTAAGAGTTTGGTAGATTTAAATGTGTTACAGATGGGTGAAGTAGTCGAAGGAAGGAAAAAAAACTTGAGTTCTCAGAATTGGTAGGGCGGATCGTGAGAAATGGTGCGTAGGCGTCGCCGTGAAGATTGCAAGCATCAAGCTGACCAATGAGGGGTCTAAATGGGCGTAGAGCGGGCGGAGAAAAACTTCAGTAGGAATGGAAGAGATAAAACGACGATGCAACGGGGATTGCGGAGACAGACGCTAAGACAGACAGTAGGACGCAGACGCTTTTAATATTTTAGGAGTGTTAGATTGGGAGTTTCGTGACTCCATTGTAACTAACTGTGTGAGCAATAAAGACTAAAGAGTTAACTATTAAATAAATACTAACTTTGTTAAGTAAATTGTAGATTTGAATATTAAAACAAGTGTAACTATTTTACAAAGTGAATCCAAACAACGTCGAGTGGGGTATGTAATTGTATACATTGTGATTTATTTCATGTGTCAATAAAGGTACAATCTCTAGATTAACGAGCAGAATATCGTATACAACGTAGAAATGTATCAATACGAAGAACAACTCCATTCTAGGGGTTTCTCTTTAATAACCGAATGGAACTCGGTAGAACACCTCATTTTTTGTGTTGACTTTAATATGCGCAATAGTTGTATTAGGGTGTTGTGGATATAAGATATTCAGTTATTGCAATCGTCGAATATTAAATAGACGGAGGTATTTGCAAGATGGTCTACCAAATGAGATAGAAATGCAAAGAGCCGGGTTAGATTGAATTGGATTGCGTTTTCTTAATGCATAGTTAATCTCGGAGATAAGGATGGTTAACGTGAAAGTATTAATTAAAGCTCTAGAGACTGTAACTTTATGTAGCCTGGTGGAATACGAAACACTAATATCTATTATGAATGTTAATAATCAAGTCTAGATTAGACTAATATGTGAAATAGTTTTTTTCTTTCCATTTTTTCAATCAATGTATCAGGTTAGTTCTATAAATGTGTTCGTATCTCACTTTAGACTTAATTTGTAAAATAACTATTGAAACTTTAGTGTGTGTTTAATTAAAATTAAGTGTGAATCTAGATGACCTTAGAGAGTTTTTTCTTTGGATTTTCGCTTTCTCTCTATTTAGTGTGGTCTTAAGATAGGAGCTGAAAATCTAGCTGTCATTATATAGCAACCTATAGGTGACAGCTTAAATAATCAAACCAGTTTCTTTTGCTATTTCGAAGATAAACTAAACACATTTAATTTAAATAAATAATATTTTTTTTCCATAATTATATGTTTTACTGCTTAGAGATAAGATTCCTAAGAGGAGGCACAGTGTGAGGCATAGTCAAACCCGTGTTAAATACTAAGAAATACTTAGAAGAACCTTTGAGCTAGGTTGTTTGGCTTCGTTTAACACTTTGCGTTCTCACACATATACCTTTCAGTTGAATCACGATTTCTATGAGCTAAATTCATTAGATTTCAGTCTAGGTCTAGGTAGATTTCTATACATATACCTAATTAAATAAACATGGGATAGTAGGGAGTGATTAAAGACTAAGGAAGAGACTACATTCAAACCGTTGAGGTTACTTGTGTATAGGTAGTTTATTTAAACGTGTCAGTAAAGGAGTCTAGCTGCTGAATTTGGACGAGAGACACAACAGGAGCTGAGCAGAAGGAAGTATAATGTATTAGTGTTGAATAGGTATAATGTGTAAGTACATTTTGCCTCTACACAGGACATAGACATTGTTAGGTGCACTTATAGACTTGTATTTAGGATAGGAAATAGGGATAGGTATACTAGGTGATCTGTGATGAAATAGAACTTGCACAGGATGTTTAGATCCTGGGGTGTTTGACCGCTTGAGGCTGCGAGCTAGGCATTCCGTCCACTGACTTTAATCGAATGAGAGCTCTTGACTATAAGAGATTATTCTCTTAGACTTGACTGAACGGGATGCTTTGGCCGGTACTCGCGAGCTCAGCCTTATTGAGCCTAAAGGCTATCTGCGTGTGGATTCAGCGAACGGGTAGAAGCATTTCTGGGTCGTCGTCACATTTGCACTTTCATAGCGTTCAGCCATCGCCCGATTTGGCCAAATCGAACTTTCTCAATTAATACAAATATGAATAAATAAAGTTTACCATGGTTTTATGGGGAAAGGTGTCTAGCGAACACCTTATAAAGTAAAGTAAATAAATGTCCACATCCTGGAGATGTCTGACAAACGCTCCGCAGCGTAACAAAGATGGCTGACGCTCCCCAAATAATAAACCCCAGAAGGGTTTTTCCTAGAAGGTTTTGTAGGCGCTATTAAACGACCAGAGTGTAATCCACAGCATGAGCAGACATCTTTTGGTTATAGCTTAGGTAATTAGAGTAGAGGAGAGGCGAAAGTCGCGATCAGATTAAAACAATTTGCATTTTAATATTAACAAGCTTCGCAATGTTATTTAAAACCATAGGCCTGCGGAATGATGGATTTATCTCGATGAGCCTCCGTTCCATTCACACGCAGCTACTAAATAGTACAAACATAAACACGATTCGCAGATCACTTAGATGCCAGTAACATCGACTTTCACCAAGACCACCAAATACATAGAAAAACATTATAACTAGACGATCACATATACAAATTAGGATTTGAGCCACTACAATACCACAGATAAATATAAATATTTACAATATGGCACGCGACAAGTATTTTAGACACGTCATTAAAGTAACGAAGTTCGACGAACGAACGCGTGTTACTAAAACAATTAATTACTACAGAAAACATTAAACTTTTCTTTAGAAAAAATGGCGCGTTAATTTGTAATGGTTTGACATCCTTTCAATTCAGTATGTACCTACATTCTCAAGTTATCTACAGCATAATTACAGTTTAGTATAAATACTGCAAGTGGGCGATCAATATTATCACTGCTGCAAACTTTTGCAACGACTATGTTATCTCTACACATTTTCCTACTATTTTCGCTAGTAAATGTGTCTATTTCACATAGCATTGAAGAATACAAAACTTACAAAGATTATAAATTCTACAAAGTTGAAGGGGATGAAGATGGGATCAAAGAATTACTTAAAATCATTAACGGATTAACTGTAAGTATAAAAATACATTTTATTTATGGTAAAATTAATTTACAATTTCAGAAAAGTAAAAGTTACACGGTTGGTTAATAATAGTACATTATGAGACAAGTTAGCTTAGGTTGCTCATTGCGCACAAGGCTGTGGGTTGCAGCCCGAGCCGCAGGCGAGGGCGTAACTCAGCCGAGTGTGCAATAAGCAAGAGCTCACGAGTTTCATACGACGTTTTTCAACACATTTGCGAGGAAAAAACAAAGTAATTTACCACACAGCAACAAATACGACAAAAACAAAATATGATAATTATTATGGGAAAAGGTGCGCAGGTTTTTTTTTTGTTTTTTTCACACGCCCAATGCAAGAATGTTTTGCGAACAAAGGGGCGAGTGAGCATACAGCCATTACAGCCTACTTCAAAATTATAATTTTAAGTGATAAAATGCAAATATTTTAATATTTTATAACAAAATATTGTGAATTATGAATAATTTGATAATAATAAATATTTTTTTGACTTAATTAAGGACTTACACATTTATTTATTCCAAAAAAGTATATGAATTTTCAGCAGCATAAAACCTCTTTGTTGATACTAAAAAAAATAACTGTATTACCTGGTTAAATTGGGAATGCTCTGTTTACTCGCATAGAACTTGCAGTAAGGTACTAATTTAACTTTGTAGGGTTAATTCTATTACGAACTAGTGTTTTATATATTATTGCACGCGTTTGTTATAGGTCGGTTTATGGCCCTAAAAGCGATGTATTAGGGCTCACTTTACGAGCAAGTGTGTTGAAAAATAATTTTATGGGCATTATATTGGTCTAATTTATTTATTACTAGCTTTCGCCCACGTGGACATTTGGAAAATCTTTAGAGGGAACTTTAAGGGAGGGAGGATAAAAAGTATCCTTTGTTTTTAATTATCTATGTGCCAATCCAAAGCCGTTCAGCTGTTTTTGTGTAAATGTGCGTATTATATTTTTTGAAAACAGATTATAGTCCGTAAGCCCGCGACAATATTGCCTGCGTCATATGACATCACGATGAAATGCATGGGACACGGTCAGAAATATTGTCCAGAGCGAGGATCAGAAGATTATCGCAAATAAAATTGGCCGGAAGCTCGAGAAAATCCTTCACTTCCGGTCAAAATTTTAAGGTTATATTTACGTCATGTGACATCAGTACGAGACCCGTAGCGTGGCATCATTTAGCCCTTCAATAGTTAAGTAGAGAGAGTTTACATTAGTCTGTCAGTTCTGAAATGGCCGGAAGTCTGTCAAGTACTTTCAGGCCATATCAGAAGTGACAGACTTATGTTAACTCTCTTTACTATTGAAGGCTAAATAATGCCACGGGTCTCGTATTGATGTCATATGACGTAAATATAACCCTACAATTTTGACCGGAAGTGAAGGATTTTTCAAGCTTCCGGCCAATTTTATTTGCGATAATCTTCTGATCCTCGCTCTGCACAACATTTCCGACCGTGTGCCATGCATTTCATCGTGATGTCACATGACGTAGGCAATATTGCCGCGGGCTTACGGACTATTAGAGGTGCATAAAAATTAAACTTCTTTCTCAGGAATTACCATTTCACAATATTCGAGGTACCATGGCACATTTTCTGATTGCTCCTGAATTGGTGCAAATATTTGAGGAAGCTGTTCGTTTACAGAAATTACAGGCTAATGTAGAGGTTGAAGATTATTCAGAGTAAGGATATCTGATGTTCATTTCATTTCTCAGATAGGTTTATTTGGGATGTTTGAACTTCAAGTGCAGCCATTTTGATTTTATTAGGTTTCAGTTTCGTATAAAGTAACATCTTAGTAACATATATTTTTAGGATAATTCGTTTGGAAAAGTCTGGAGACCGTGCCGACAAAGGTTTTTCATGGACTGCCTATTATGACGTCGATGCGGTAAGTCTTCAGCAAACTTAAATATTGCAATTTATAAAGCTTAATCAAATGGGAAATTGTTATATTATAATATAAAATTTTAAATAACTGCAACGCTTTTCCATCGATAATAAGCTATTTTCAGATTCAATAACTTCCAACGCTAATTTGCTGTAGACTCAATACCTAGCATTTTAGATTTAGCACATTTTGTCATGTCAAGAGGAAACATGGGGGTACTTAAATATTTATGACAATTCTTGGTTTAACCATGAATATAAAACGTAAATTTATTTAAGTCATTGCATTCTCAAAACAGTGGCAATTAAATATGACTAATTTTGGAACATTTATGAAAAACATATTATATTTTTTAGAATGCTAATGTTTTCCATAAATGTTTTATACAAAACAAATGATTGACGGTTTTATACCACTTGATGTGGTTTTGTACTTTTTTATAATTGTAATAGATTTATGCCTACCTACAAAATGTAAGCAAGATATATCCAGACATCACGGAAACAATAGTAGGGGGTGAGAGCTATGAAGGTCGGCAGATCCTCGGCCTACGCATCAACACCCCGTCACAACACAAAAAGATGTTTGACTTATGGGCCCACCAATTTCGTCCCACTGGCAAACCAGTCGTGTTCATTGAGTCAGGTAAACAATTATCTTAGTATTATAATTAAGTACCTATTTATGTAGGGTGCAGTGTGCAACAATGAAACACCAAAAGTTCTGAGTCTCATATTTCTCTCATTTATGTAGATATGAATTCCGTTTTTTACAGGAACGGAGTCTACTCAATTAGGTATAATATGGCATTTTTAGTTTCATTAATAAATATATACGTAACCAATAAGAAGACATTTAAAAGAAAATGGGAATTGTTTCATTGTGTCCACCTAGGTGTACACAATGAAACACCCTGTGTCCAACAATGGAACACTGTTATTAATTTTGACTTTTTTATATTTAGTGGAACAAGTAAATGATAAAATCTGTTGAATTACAATCAATAAAGATTTTTTTACAGTATTACACAACTATTCAGACTTTAAAAGTACCTCTAGGTTTGTCACGGGTACAATTATTTAGTGACTTAAAGATTAACGAGTCTCAAATTTTTTAAAATCGTAGTTAGGTACCTTTTATAGGCAATAACGACTTAAAATCAACAGTTACTCATAATAGGCATTAATGTCTTAAGTAAAGTTATACATACTTAAAGATTAACGAGTCTGAAAATCTCAAATATTAGGTAGTAGTAATGGAAACACTGTTTCATTGTGTCCACCCTTGAGCTGTGTCATGGTTGGACACCTGGAGTATTTTACAATAACATCAAAAAATAACCTAACAAAATCGAACAATTTATTATTTAATCTAGTCCACGTGAATCTATGATACATGTACAAAGCAACGTAATACTGAAAAAAACGGAATTCAATGTAGTATTTAACTGAGAAATCAAATAAAACAAAAAAAAAATGTTACTTTTTTGTCAAAAAATCAAAAATAGCTCCTTAGCTATGTCGTTTCAAAAGCGGCGCACACGCTAACTGGGGAGGAGCGGGGGGTATATGAGGTTGTCTAGACTAGGTATACTGCACTACCTGGCAAAGTCATATTTGGAAAATATGGCGCCGTTTCACTGTGTCCGACTGTTTCAACGTTGAACACTCGACCCTACATAAGTAATAAATAAAAAAATGTGACAAAAAGCTGCTCACTAATTAAAATACAAATGTGAGTCTTTATAATATAGTCAATGATACTAGACGTACTTACCTATAGGTTGTCAACAAAACAAGAAATAGTTACGTGGAACCCTGAGGGGCACCTACATTAAGATAGGAAATGGAAAACATATTTGAAAACTTGTAATTGGCTCTCAATAACTATTTAAATTACCTACTTTATTTTAACCTAGCTGTAAGTTTTCCGAAGATTTGTAAACAAATAAAAATAAAAATAAAATAGGTGTAGAGATCTGCTTTATTTTTTCATAGCCTTTAATCTGACTTCTCGCAGACTTCACTTGGAGTCATCTAAGAATATTAATTATCTGTCTGAGAATAGGTTTCAATATAGTACCAAATGCCAAATGATTTACTTTATTGTAATATCGGTATTACCTTTGAACGAAAACATTTTATTTGTAGGCATACACGCTCGCGAATGGATTACTCCTGCAACCACTACATACTTCATTAATCAGCTCTTGACCAGCCAAGACCCGGACATCACAAATCTGAGAGACCTGTTCGACTGGCGCATCTTCCCCACTGTCAACCCTGATGGATACACGTATAGTTTTAACAGAGTAAGTAAAATCCTTTGAATCAGGTGGGAATGCCCGTGGATTCAATCAATAACCCTCAGATCTATGCCCCAGATCCAATAATCAATCCACAGATAGGGTAACGCCTAATCCAGATTGGTTGCTAAGCAACTGTCGTTAGTTTTTTTTTAATTTTTTTTGGCACATAACAGTCATTACATGAACTTGGGTTAATACAATAATGGTCCCTTATTGAATAGACAAAACAGTGCCGAATATTACTAAATAACATAAGTATACAAGTAATGGATTGTTGCTTCAAATACGTACACCATGCGCAGTGCTGGATAAGATTAGACTACTTAATTATTAAAGTACAGTCAACGGCACGCTGGGCTTCCACGAAAGCGTAATGATATTTAATCAATTTTATTTTATGTTTAAATGCAAAAAATTGAGGTTTAAAATGATTTACAGATTTTTGACAGTTTTGTATAACCTCATGTGCTGCTGACTGTACAGTTGCTAGCATTACAAACAGAAACGGTATTTGAAAAACCAAAAGACTATTAATAATTTCTTATTAATATAATCTAGATAAGGCCTATCCCTATCTGTGGATTGATTATTGGGCCTTGCCAGTAAGTTGTCGACCATCCGTTGTCGACCATTTGACGTTCGACCTGACTTTCGGCGATATGTACGAAACTCGTGGTTCATTGAGGTCGAAATCGGTTTTCCAGGAGTCGACATAAACGAATAATTATAATAATAATTAATTACATCACTTGATATTTGATAAGATTTTTAAAGTATTTCGGCTATGGGGGTCTGAAGTGTCAGTTCATTTCAAAGGGGTATCCTATAATAGTTTGGGAATCCCTGCTTTGAATGGTCACAAGCATCCAGCCAGCTTGATGTTAGATAAATCTATGTAGCCCATGGGCTCTTGTAGCACCAGTGGTACCTATATCAAGCACTATTGATCTGATTGTCCGAGTTGATTAAGCTTTCAATTTAACTTGCGTCACACCCATAAAATATTGCCTCTAAACTGTGCGTTTTTCCATTCAATTTTTTGCCATACTTTTTTAAGAAGGGCATGCGCTATTGAATGCAATGAGGCATGCCTTTGTTGAAAGCGCAAGAGAAATGAGAAAGCGACTGTCAAGACACTTCACCTAAACATATTTTGATGCTGATGCAAAATTACTAACCATCTCGTGTAAGTTTAGATTTAAAAAAATGTGCTAGCGTAGGCGGCTACATAATGCAGGTGTTAGGTCAATTCTTTGTAATAATTTAAACTATTTAATACAGGATCGCATGTGGAGGAAGACTCGATCCAAGTCTAGCTGGTTCTGCTATGGAGCTGATCCCAACCGCAACTGGGATTATAATTGGCTTAGTAAGTGTCAATAATCTGCTGTAGGGTTTGAAGCGATTCTATGTACAAATATCCAAAAACAAAACAATCGATTTGGATAATTTAAAAAATATGTTTCATTCACTGAAAAGTTTCGTCTACTGAAGATTTACGGTGTGGTTTCACTACCTTCCTTTCCTACACTATAATTACAAGTTGCTCGACAGGCACGAGTGTTCTGTGTGACTGACGACTAGTCAAAATTAAAGTCGACTGGTTTATATGGCTACAACACTCGATCCACTACTTCCACTACGGCTACGGATATTTTACCGTTACCACGGTTTTTTATGCACTATCTGCGGAATAGTTCTTGGCCTTCACCTCACCTGATGTTATTTGACGATAAGGCCTAAGGTGGAAGCGCACTACACCAGGAATACTCATCACTGAGGAACTGGCAATCTTACCTCTAAAGCTAGGGTTTCCTAAGATAGCGGTGCCGTTATATTACGGCCGTAATATAGCGGCGTTGAATGTTGTCTCTGTAAACTATACGGTGACACCGTAACGTCACAAGCCGCGACGTATTGTTTACATACACAACGTTCTACGTCGCTAAATTACGGCCGTAATATGACGGCACCGTCATCCTACGAAACCCTAACTTAACTGCCGGAACACAACAATTTTTAAATTGTTGTTATGGCGTCAGACTTACTTAGGTAAGATGGTATCGGTTCGAGTCCCACTGGCTAGCTAAGCCAGTGGGACTCGAAATAAGCCCTACCACCAACCAAACCAAAAAGGATCGAGGAACCGAATAAAAGAAAAGTTTTTTTTAGATGGTTATTACTTTGTCAAGTATGTAAATTCAAAACTAAATATTCTTGATCTTCTTTTATCAGAGCATGGTGCTACAGACGATCCATGTGACAAGCAAACCTATGCTGGCTCCAAACCATTCTCCGAGAAGGAGACCAGCTCGCTATCAGCTTACATATTAAGTTTAGAAAACCTACTCGCTTACGTGGCATTCCACTCCGACGCCCAAATGCTGCTGCTTCCTTATTCAGATTCTGTTGAACATGAGGACAATTATGATGACCTGGTAAGGAACGGTTTTTTTAAAGACGATTAACGTCAACGTCTGGAACTTTAGAATGAACCATAATTTACACGATGGAATTTCTTCAAAGAATGAAATAATTAAATTACCTTACCCATTTGAATTTCATTTCAAATATAAGCCTATTTACTAGAGACAGTTCAATGAGACTGAATTTATCAATTCAATTGAATCATTTATTTACAAAGAACTTTAATATACTTACAACAGGAAATTAACTGATGGGAAAAATAAACTCATTAATGGTAACTATTTTTTTTAATTTATCTAGAATAGTGTTGCCAAGCTAATTTAATGCAAGTCTGATTTAATTTAAAAAAAAGAAATGATACTTCTGTGTAGTGGTTTTGGTAATTTATTGTATTTCTTTAGACAAACACCTTATAATATTTAAATATGTGTTATTGTGGTATTTAATACCCCTTGTTAAGTTTATGGTATTGCTCCGTAATTTTTTTCTAGATCCAAATTGGGCAAACTTCTTTGGAGTACGGTGAAAAGGTTAACGGAGAGAAGTATCGTGGGCCGGCAACCGCTGCCGAAATTTTATGTAAGTGAATAGCTAAACAATAGAAGACTATAGAAGTAAAAAGCTGCATTATTTTTCCTATTGCCTGAGGGCCTATTACAAAAAAGCATCACGATAAGCTAACGTTCGTCGTCCCACTCCGTGGCACTATTGACTCACGAATAAGGTTCAATATCAAGTAAATTGAACGACGAATTGCGTCCGACTATCGTAATTCTTTTTCATAATTATGCCCTTTGTTTGGAAACTTGGATTTTTACAGCCAAAAATCTACAGGGGAGCTCGGTGGCGCAGTGGTTTAGCGCCTGGCCTAGCGATTGCGTAAGTTAAGAAACGTGCGCAAGGGTCAGTCATGGGATGGGTGACCAAAAATTTATTATCTCGAACTCCTCCGTGCTTCGGAAGGCACGTTAAGCCGTTGGTCCCGGCTGCATTTGCAGTCGTTAACACCCACCAATCCGCATTGGGCCCGCGTGGTGGGTTATGGCCCGTCCTCCTTATTCACCCAATAAGGAACGCCTGTGCCCCAGCAGTGGGGACATAAAAAAAATGGCTGATGGACATGGACATGTTCTCAAACAATTTATTACAATTAACAATTTTTAACAATTTTTTCACGTGATATTGATGACTTGAATAAGTACATCTTTGGTGAATCATTAAAATGGTTAGTATTTAATGTAGTCTGTCGACTCAAACCAACGACCGAACTTCTTGGTCCCGGTTATTCGTTAGTGATTTTCGTGAAATCTGATAAGACTTTACACGAAAAGTCAATTTAGTTCCAGTACCTACTTTTAGATGTATTTAATTCACTGAAACCTAATTTCCCCGCTAATGGCTTAAGAGCCCTCGCAAACCTCAGGAATTCTATCGTTTTATCAAGCTCTATTATTAGAGGTATCGACCAATACCGAATTGAGGTTCTAATTTGCGGTTTTTGTATACATTTTCATACGGATTAAGAGTACGTGTGGCGTGCGACAATGTAGACAGCACCAATACAATACCTTATACACTTAAACTTTCGTTATCTGTGGAAGCTTAAAGTCGGAACTATTTATTTTTATAATTATCTTGTAAATGATGATGAAAGCTCCCCAAATAAAAAAAGTAAAAAAACTAGACCTAACGCCTTCTTGGGCCAGAAAATAGACAGCACCGACTTTCGAAGAAAACGGTCCAGCGCTGTGCTGTGATCTCCAACCCGCCTGCCGTGTTTCGAAGTGAAGATCATGGCAACATCTTTACACTGGAGCGGTGTACGTCCTGCGGTGCAGTGCAATACCGAATCGAGGAAGGCTTTTCAAAGTGACATTTATAAAAAAAACAAGAAACAATAACTATTTTCCTCACTAGATGGCGTTGATGGACAAGTAAAGTGTCAAAATTGGCTTTGAAAAATAAACAACATGTGCTTAAAAAAAGTTATTTTCATTTCTTGGCTGTTAAGTGTTTTCATGTGAATTGTGTTTCCTTTTTTTCCTACGTTTTTTACAGTTGACACTTGCCCGAGACTACAGTTTTTTGTCCTTTTAAATATACTATATCTATGTTTTGAATAGCCCTCATTGCGCGGCACAATAATGGTTTGGAAGTGACATTTCGCTGTTCTGTGGTATCGACGCAGTTAAAGGCAATATAGAGTAGGCGAATAATGCGATTCAACTGGCTGCTAAACGATAACGAGCTGTTAATGATGATGTTGAAATTTCCGACTTTCAAATTCAATGTCTATACAATCCCTTGTCCTCTTTTCAGATAAAGCATCAGGCGGCAGTATGGACTGGGTGCGTAACAAGCTTGGGACACCCATTGTGTACACTTACGAGCTCCGTGGCACATACTTCTACTGGCCACCGAGCAGAATCCACGAGCAAGGAGACGAGGTCACGCAGATGCTCTTAGGTCTCTTCACAGAGGCGGAAAAGCTAGGGTATTTCTAACAATATTTTTTTTTCTGAATTTAAATAAATATTTTCAAAAATCCTAAAAAATAGTTTGAAACAATTTTGTATTCATTTAATATATTTACTAAACGTTTGCGAATAAAATTCTATGCAAAAAAATAGTGCTCCGCTCCCACAAATAATCTATTATTATTTTTTTATGAATGAAAATTAATGCTATCAAAGAAAAAACATCTGGAGAGTATGTTTCAGAACTAACAAAATAAAATTCTCTATTCGATTCGATAAGCCTTTTTCTGCCATCGATTATCTAGGTACATAAAAGTTGCTACGTGGAATAGGGCGTTTAATCTTTGCTCTTTCGTGTGTGAGGATAAACGTTTATCTGTTACTGGGGTGTAGATTTCACGTGTTTTCTCATGTACTTAGGAGCTTCATAGGTGGGCATGAAACCGTAAAATTTATCGGTATCCCGTATTGGGCCATAGTCAGTTACGACCGACAATACCATCCTGTTAGCGCTGGTATTACAAATATCACGTTTCTAACCAAATGCTTTGTTTTCCATTTAATACGCGAGTTTAACTCAACAGTTTATTAGTTAAGCTGGTGTTGTAAAATAGTAAAACTGATTTTAACTTAGGTATCTGGTTAAGCTAGAAAAGCCAAAAAAGGGGTTCAAAATTAGGTACGCGAAGAGCCTAGAATAGAGCAAAAAGTATTAAAGACTAGCGGCCGCCCGCGGTTTCACCCGCGTGGTTCCCGTTCCCGTGGGAATATCGGGATAAAAGTATCCTATGTTTTAATCCCAAATTTCATCCAAATCCGTTCAGTAGTTTTGCGTGATTGAGGAACAAACATCCAAACATCTAGACATCCAAACCCACAAACTTTCACATTTATAATATTATAGGAAGTAGGATACTTTCGTTGGCCCGAATATTGGTATCATAGAGTTGTTCAGGGAAATTATCGTTCCGACGACTATTGCAAGTATTTTTTATGCGAATGAAGAGTGTCGTTTTATGCGAATTAAAATATTGTCGTTTGTCAAAGGGATATTTTCTTAATTGAAATTCTATCCTCCTGCACCCTTACATAAAGTCATTTTTGTAAAAGCTTTAACAAACTTATCTATCGTATTACGATACGTTAAATAAATTAAAGCTCTGTGATTAGGTACCATAAGTTTTTTCATCTAAAATGTTGATGTAGGTAAGTACTTATCTTTGTCTATATCGTTACTTGCATGCCTCAACGATACCTTTCTCGAAGTTAAAGTAATAAGCAGGGTACCTACTCACCTGCCATGTAGCATGTAAGGTATCTAACCTTCAAGTGAGTACGGCTCGTCCACGGTCATCACGTATCTGGCTGCAAACTCCCGGATCATACTGCGAGCCACCTTATTGCTCGCAGTGATACCGCTACTCGGCGGGTCGCTGCGATCTCCCTGCGAACCACGCGCGAGCAGCTCGCAGCGGCCTCGTGCCTATGTACTCACTTGATACAGTATCTGATACATTACATGCTACACAGCTAGATGAGTACCCTGCTATAGAAACATTTTCAACAATCATCTCCGCTGACGCGGCAAACTTGACAAAGCATTAATATTTATACGACAGGCGCTTTAAAGTTTTCCACCACGCAGCAATTTCGTTCGGCCTTCCCGAGCGTGAAATAAACCTGCAAAAATGTGTTTTTTTATCCACAAGAAAAACGACTTCTATCTAAGGAGCCGTGGCTTTATTATCGCTACTCGTTTTTTGATGTTTTACGAGAATTGGTAGTAAAGGTCAGCATGACGAGATCTTGGGATTAATTGGGAATTTGCACGTCGAGGAGACAGCAATAAGCCTGGATTAGGCGGGCGATGTTTGTGTAGAGTATTTGGATTCAGCGCTTTTAAAGGGATTTGCAAATAGAGCTTTTCATTGCTATATACCTACAAACTTGGTTACGGGAATATTAATGATGATAACGATATTTGTCTATCAGAGTACTTTGAATGGCAAACAATCCAGGCATATATTAATAGATATTCTAGACAGTTAAAGAACTAAGTGAGCTTCTTTTTTTTAAATAAATGTAGAATAATAAAGGTTGTGTGTACGGCAATGCCTTCCGCCCGTTCAGTTTGTAAATAACGGTTTCTAATTGTTTTATTAAAGCTACTCAAAGTTATATTATGCAAGAAGACAAAGTATGCTGTGTCACTAAAACCATGTTGACACTAATTGTGTCAATTTATTTAATAAATAATTAAATAATTTACTGTGTGAAATATTGATATTAATTTATGATAATTTATTAGTATTCCAATTAATTTTAATCTAATTTATGAATTCACTGTTTTATTTTGATTTTTATATTTTTTTATGAAAATGTTATTACCTACCTACTTATAATTATTATTTCAGTGCTTTGTTTATTTGTTTCTGTGACTAATAATAACTTGGGAATGCTATGTACACCGTTATTGTGGCATGCATCAGAACAGAACGTATTTGAATTAGTTTGTAATGGATGTGTTAATGTTTGCCATGAGGCTGTACTAATAATAATAAATAAATAAATAGTATCATAAATTGAAACAATATTTCCTAATTTCTTACAGAGAGAACTAATAATATGATTTGATGCAGGCTTAAAAAAATTAAGTCCAAGAACTTAATCATCTCGGTTTACCTGTTCGAAATCTGCCAGATTGTGTTGATAAATAGGTACCTACTTAGTCTTATGTAAGGTAAAAATTCCTCCAGGGTACCCGCATAAAATAATACACGAACTTGAAACTCAAAACATAGTACCAATCAAACTCCCAAACTCAAAGCTTAGTAAAAGTGATCGCGTTGGCTGTCAAAGGAGTTTACGACAATGCAAAGTCAAACCCAAGAACTCCTCAAAATGAAGACTTAATAAGAAGTCGTGGAAATTGGCATTTTTTAACAATCTCCGCCGCCAAGACACGTAACTTGGCACTTTTTGCAAAACAAAGAACACGATCACTTCGGCAAAGGAATTTGTGCTTAAAGTTAAGGAAGGTGAATTAAGTTTCGAGTGACGTCAACGACACGGTGGCTTGACCCTAACTTAATAACAAAAATTCACGGTTCACTTCTGCCTTTCAATTTGGATGAAGCAACCAAATCATGTAAGCATTAAAGTGAATCTATTGATTTGATAATGGTAGTTGGAAAAGATCGCGGTCTTTTTTGAAGCTTTTTTTGTGTTATATTTCTGGCAATAAAAAACTTAGGCGGGAATGTAATTTATTGTTTGACAGCTGACTTTCTGGTAATAACGGTAAAATTTAAACAAATTGATTACAAAATTGTCTTGCCTTTTCTCATATTTTTTATTTTTATTACATACCTAAGTACATTTTGATTTTTTTTTTAAATTAAGGTTTAGTTAGACCCTTAATAAATTGAAATATTGCTGTTAGTGCTCACAGAAAGATTTAAAATGTTAATGGAGAAGATGTTTTGTCGAATACTACTGCAAAAATTTCAGCAGCTTCAGATCTGGTAATTTTGATGATAAAGATGTTCCTCGCTGTGGTATCTTTATTATCATAGTACTGTCAGCAACGAAAGTCGCTTAAGTATCGCTTAAGTCGCTTTGGTACTTTGTCTTAGCAACTTTTTTGACAGACGTCTCACGGTTTGATACAGTAGTAAAAAAAAGTTACTATGACAAAGTACTAAAGTGTTAAACAACTTTCGTTGCTGACCGTGCAAAAAGGCCGCGAACATTTCCGACTACCTAATATATTGGTAAGGGGACCAAAACAGTTAATAACAAAATAATTAGTAATTTGTAACAGAGTTGCACTCATGCTGAATAGGCCAAATAAATCATACACAGGAATCATTCAATGTTATTGCTCAATGACATTCAAAGACACCTAAGGCGTTGAGCTTGTTCAACATTTAACCTTTGCCGTTCAACGCAATTGAAATGAATGTGATTTGTTTAAAGTTAAACACAAGAATTCAACGATTCTAAATCCGATACGTTTAATGTGATTGAATGGTTCTCTTTATAATTTACACAGTTCACTTCTCTGTGAGACGTGTGATGAGCATTATATTTTACTTCTGCCATTTAACCAAGGTGAATCAATTAAGTTGAACTGTGTACTGTCACCATAAATAGACGAAAATTCCGGGATTTTTATGGGTGAAAGTTGCGGCACAAAGTAGGCGTATTGTCGCATCTACATAATGAAAGACCTTGTTAATTCCCGAATCAAGAACTTTTCTGAAGGTTGAGTAAAACAGGGATGAAGTTTGCAAGTAAATAGTGAGCCAAGTTAATGCTCGGGTTTGCTGATGTTGTTAACTAAAACAATATTGAATGTCGGCAAAATGTTCAGCAAAGTTATCGTCGGAAAATATAAGAGGAATTTTTTTTTACCGTTTATTTAGACGGTTTGATTAAACAAATACCTAGTAACTAATTTGGTATTTTATTATTTTTTATTTTTGTTTAAAAGAGCCCTAAATTTCTAGATCTCTAGAACCCTTTTCTAAATTAATTTTTTTAAGAAGTCAGGTGACTTCTAAAAGTATATTCTTTTTAATTTAGATAGGTATGCCGACTATTTTGACAAATCTATTTGACAACGAAAATTTTGTTTTTCTAAAAAAAAAAATGCGTAGATTGCGTAGGAACTGCCTAAATAAAAAAAATGAATACTTGAACATTATTTCTTGCTTTGTCCAGTTTATTTTTTAAGGTTTCTTTGAGGTACGGGTCCTTGGGCGAATAGAGAAGATTTTTGTTTTCTTTGTGGTAGAACTCTAGGAAACAGAAACAAAGAAGTTTCAACAACAAACATTCGTCCGGGTTTCTGCGAACTAGCCATCGAAGAAATTAGGACACTAAACTAAACACCTTACAAACTTTACAATAAGGTCGGCTTTACTTAGCCGTTGCTTTGATCTCCTAGTTTTGTAGGTCTGAAGTGAAGATAGATAGTTATCTAACTGAATGCAATTTGCTGGTTAAACACTGAACTAATTTTAACGCCGAAAATTTTAAATGAAACTATTTGGTTTAAAATTCGCAGGTTCGGTTAGTTACTGCTGTAGGTATAATGACATAATTTCGATTTAATTTTCACTATAAATAAATTATTTTGATTAATAACAATTTAAAAAATTAAAGTGAATTATTTGTATTATAAGTATCAATAGATCTGTATCTGTATACTTCGTGTATTTTGTAAAAAATATTTTAGAGTCAAGTCCTCAGGTTTTTCACAACTTGGAATACAATAACCATAATGAGGATCAACGAGGTTTTTAGTTAAATATGTAGAGTTTCAGTCACATCAAATTAAATTATTTCAGTGAAAGAAAATTGGACCAAAAATGACGAAGATAGAGCGATTTTCGTGTCGCATTCTCGAAAACGCTCCCCAATTCACGATTGGCTGATGACGTGATCAGCCACGTGCGCCGCTCAGCGGCGCGGCAGGTGTTTGTTCAAGCGATCGTGGCACGTGACGTCATCGCATGATCCGCAAGGGCCGGCCGTGTTTTTTAAACTCACTTTTTAAATCTTTAATAATTTTGTCATTCCTTGATGGATTTGAGAAATTTAAACAGAGATTTACTCAGATATTAATATTGTATTTGATGTGATATACAAAATTGATATATTCAATTATCGTGTTGATCCTCATTATGTTAATTTCTCACTTTCACTACACCAAGTCAAACACAAAAACCTAATTGACCTAAGTATTCGCTCGGACAATACCTACCAATCATTTATCTTGTAATTGATATTATATTAAGGAAATATGAAAGCTTTCAGATATTACGAAAAGCGAGATAAGGTCAGCCGCGATACATTTGGAATCATCTGGCTGCGACGATCTCCCCTAACGACAGTTTTTGCCGCTAAATGTAAGCTGAGGCCTAATGATTTGTCGCTGAGATATTTGATAGCAGAAATGTCGCCGAATGAAAAAATGATCAGTCATCTTATCTGACATCGCAGCTAGCTCGAAAATTAAATTCTGTAATTTAAGATTTAGGGCTGGTTTATACGGGGTCATTGGGTTTATAGGGAGCTCGGTGGCGCAGTGGTTTAGCGCATGGCCCAGCGATTGCGAAAGTTAAGCAACGTTTGCAAGGGTCGGTCATGGGATGGGTGACCAAAATTTATTATCTCGAGCTCCTCCGTGCTTCGGAAGGCACGTTAAGCCTTTGGTCCCGGCTGCATTTGCAGTCGTTAACACCCACTAATCCGCATTAGGCCCGCGTGGTGGGTTATGGCCCGTTCTTCTTATATCCACCTAATAAGGAAGGTGCCCCAGCAGTGGGGACATAAAAAAAATGACTGATGGATATACGGGGTCAGTGACTGGACCCAGTGAATCGGAATTTTGGACCCGGTAACTGGGTACATGTAGGCAGGATCGGAAGTCGTGCTGTGCCCGAAAATAGAACGGGTGGCTAGTCAGCTGGACTGACTTGTAAGCGAGAAGTCAGCACTGGACTGGGTTAAAACCAGTGTCTACACGAGCCCAATAGCAAGTCAGCGCTGGAACTGGGGTACTGTACTGCCATGTTATTGACCCCGTATAAACCAGAGGGCAAATAAACAAAAAAGCATCACGATAAGCGTACGATATTCGTCGCATACCGTGGCACTATTGAATCACAAATAAGGTTCAATATCAAGTAAATTGTACGAAGAATTGCGTCCGACTATCGTGATTCTGTTTTGTAATAGGCCCTCAGGCATTAGAGAGTATTTCTAGATTTAGGCAATTTCAGTCAAGGTTCAATAAACAAACACAGACCAGCCCCCCAACTCAAACGGCCACAATTTTATCCGTTTGAACGCTACGCTAACTATTAAAGCGCAAACATGAGCAATAGACGATTAAATTATAAATCAAAAACTTGCTTAAACTGTGAAACGCAATAAATAAAAAATACTTAATAATAATAATAAATATTATTGTTTTATTTATAAGCTTCGTTAAACTTATTAGAGTTCCGCACAAATATCGATTGCAGGGGACAAGCAAATAAATAAATAAACAAGAAAGCGACCTAATAAAAATAGACGGCCTTACCACAAAAGAATTCAAAACACTGTTTAATTTAGACATTGTTTAAATGTAATGCTGTAATTTTGCTAAATAATGCTAAATATCTCGGGCCGAGCCCTTGGCTACTAATCTACTATTAACGCACTCCGCGTGCAATATAATAATGCTTTCCGGATGTTGATGGGTCTTCCCCGATACTGTAGTGCGTCAGGTATGTTTGCGGAGGCTCGAATTGATGACTTTTCGCCTTTATTAAAATCAAAATCAAAAATCAAAATCAAAAAATCATTTATTCAGTCTAGGCTGTTACAAGCACTTGTGAATGTCAAAGAAGCTACGCCATCGGTTCGCAAACCCTGAGCGGGAGACCTTGTAACGAGAAGAACCGGCAAGAAACTCGTCAAGGGCTGCTTTTTTCTCCCTGTATATTTCATACAGAGTCGTCAACATTGAAAAATGAGCTCCACATTTAAAGTGAGGTCATTTTCCATCACAATAATTAACAAAAGTTTGTACACAATGGGTAGGTAGGTTGAAATTAAATACCTACTACATATCAGATAGTTAATTGTGAGAGTAAATAACTTTCAACTAGTTGAGAAATCAGTAATCGCTATGTCTGCTACTCGAAAGTGCACCTAAGTAGGCAAAATTTACCAAAAAATACTTGATACAACACATAAAAATTAACAAAAAAAAAAACGCAATTCTTACAATTCAATATGCGTTAGGATAGGTACTCAGAAGCAGACCCATTCCCACTGGCAGCACCCGTTCACGAGCATGACGCGTGGACCAGCCATCGCTTCGCTCAACCATATTTGAGGGAACGTAACGACCCGCCCCACACGACACCACCGCAGAAATGATTAAAGAGAGCATGACATACTTAGGCTACCCATCCTAAGGCACTGAATTGAAAACTAATATCCAAAAGCTTTTCATAGGCCTTTACTTACAAAAACTACTGACTATAGAAAGCAAAATGATTGCAATAAAAAAAAAGAGAAATCAAAACAAGGTTTACATGCCTATTAGTTTTATGTTTTGAGTAAGAAGTGCCATACATATTGATAACATCAAACAGAGAAAAAAATATATATAAATATACGACGCCCTTAGTACAAGCAGACAGAAGCAGACCCATTCCCACTGGCAGCACCCGTTCAAGCATGACGCATGGACCAGCCATCGCTTCGCTCAACCATATTTGAGGGAACGTAACGACCCGCCCCACACGACACCACCGCAGAAATGTTTAAAGTGAGCATGACATACTAAAGCTTTCGCTATTCGCTATTCGCAAGCGTATCGCCTCTATGCGGCACAGAGTCCGGGGAAGCGCTAACAGCATCCTGATTGCAATAAAGGACTGCCCTATCGCTAAGCATTGGGTACGGGTCACGTAAATATTTGAATTGAAATTAATTTGTCGTTCGTTTTGTTTTAAAGTTACAAACATAGTCTAAGTAATACTAACAAATATGGATGTAATTTAATATCTGAAATAAATATTGTATTATAATTATTATTATTAAAATCTTTCGTGGTAAGGCCGAGAGAGTTCATACTACCCAGAACGTCGGTCTTACACTATGAAAGAGAAGCCAAATTACAGTTTAAAATCTGAAGCGGCTAAAGCAGACGATATGTGGTAGTCATATAAAAGACGGATGGTTTCGCCGACGCAGCATGATGGAACCATGTTTTACGGTCCACGTAGTAAATCGTGAACATACGTGTGTAGACTATTCTAAGAAGTTGGCAAATTCGCAGAGATTGGGACAAATTCGTTTACACCATTTTATTCTGCTATGCTATTTTTTAATAGTTAACAGCGTTGTCTGGCAGGTCAGTTACCCAATTATAGTTATAAACTCTTGCGGCCATAATAATAAACAAAGAATAAGTTTACACGTGACCTGATATACTCATAAAGGAAGCCGGTGCCTTAACTTATCCCCACTGCTGGGGTACCCCCTAGCAGTGGGGATAAGTTTACAACCTGGCTAAACCAAAAATATAGATCTATGATATCTCTCTGGATAATTTTGCGTAGTGATTCATTATTCAAGATTTTGGCAGATATTTTAAAGCTACATCTATCCTAATTTCAACCGCATCCTGTGGTGGAGTGGTTCGCCCACTCGTGTAAGACGCAGGGGTCCCAGGTTCGTTTCCCAGGGGAGATTTGTACTCGGTTTAGTTGGTGGTAGGCAAATATTAATATTAGATTCTTGGTGGTAGGGCTTATTTCAAGTCCGTCTGCCTAGCTACCACCATCTTACCTAAGTTTGACGCAATAACTCGCCTCAGTGATGGGGACTCCGGGTGTAGTGTGCTTCCACATTCGGCCTTATCGTCACTTATCATCAGGTAAGGTGAATAAAGGCCAAGCACTATCCCGTTGGGTATAAAAAAATATATATAAATCAATACCAATATCTGCCAGAAACTAGATATCTCGAAGACTGTTAATGACGCACTGCAGGGTTGGTTTCGCAACTCAAAGTATACAACCCAAGTGTTTTGAGCATGAAACAATCGAGTGAAGAAAGTAGTTTTAACATGAGAAACAATTTTATTTTATCGACGGAAACACTAACAACCTGCGATGTTATCGGTTAATTTAAACTAGAAAGAAATTCGTCGGTATCCAATTTTGTAAATAATCTTGCAATAGCAAGATATTTTTTATGAGTCTGAACTAAATAAGATATAGCGTTAGCTTTTATAAATGAAAATTGTTATAAAAGACTAAAAGTTAATAGAAAAACAGACTGAACAAAGACCGAATTTGAGATAAACAAAAGAATTTCTACTTATTATCCAACTTAGCCTAAAAGAATAAACTTTCATTCACCAAACAATTCTGCTTCGCTTCAAAGAGCGAGCAACCATAGGTTAGATAAAATTGAATAATCCTAAAGGTTTTGTTAGAAAACATGCTTACCAAAATACAAGTTGGTACAAGTTTAGAAATGTTCAATGTTCCATTACTGAAGTCAAAGAGAACTTGGAAACGAATGTTTAAAGTTATTAAGCTCCTGTGAGTTTTCTCCATTCGTAAAACTCGATTGAAACCAAATTTCACCTTTGATTAAATAAGAATCGATGTTACATCACGTATTTCTGCCTTTCGAGACAGATTATGAAACTTTTCGAAGTATAAGTCTCTGTAATTTTGCCAAAGCTATAGAGATTGGAAAGTATCGAAAAGTTTGTTGTTTTGTGTAGTCTGTCGTATATTTCTTTTTGTATGGGTAATATTTCGTTCTCATTAGAACAAAGTATATAGGTAAAACTTAATTTTCAAAGTTTTTATTTGTATTTGAAATACGTACTTACAAGAAAAAAATCTGTGAAATGCATCTCCGAAAAATTACATGTAGGACTTTAGATAGGTACCATTATTTTCCTTTATTTGAATGTAATTTTTATCTGTTTTGTCAATGAAAATAAAATAAATAAATATCACAGACTATAGAGTGGGTATACTCCTTTCTTTTTCACGACTTTAATGTAAAAAAAAATGATTTGTCTTGTCTATTTATCTTACAAAGTAAATTAAAACAATATATCATATTATATATATTTATGTATATATGTGTAAATGTATTATATATTGTATGTATTATTGACCGAGCGAGTGCGAAGCGTGAGCAAAGCGTCTTTGCTTCAGCTTGGGCAGACATTCTTTCGTAAATGTCCTTTCGAATTGCTTCCGGATTCCGGCTGACCGTTTGTTCTCCTCTACAGGTCGCATTTCTCAACCGATTCTCGTGAAATTTTGTGAGCAGCTTCAATAATTATATTGAACTAGCTTCTGCCCGCAACTTCGTCCGCGTGGATATTAGAGAAAATCCTTAGGGAACCTTCAACCAGCATCCGACCAGCCATTTTTACGCAATTAGGCGCTGCTTGAGACATCAGCCGCGTGTGGCGGACCTCGCACAAGGCTCCCCGGTCCCGGTCCCGTTCCCGTTCCCGTGCCCTTTCCCGTTCCCGTCCCCGTCCCCGTTAAGAACGACATCCACATCGATTCTCATGTTTACTTACCCCATTTACACCTTAAGGGATGATATTCAAAATAACAAAATATGTGTTTGCCTATTTATTTTTAGACATGCTCCTACGAATTTTAAACTTGTAATGTATATTAAATATTCTTTTTCCATACACAATTTAAACCCCATTTTCACCCCATTAGGGGTTAAATCATGACCACCGTGTTGGACTTCAAAATAAATCTCATTTTCGCAATCACCATCCCATAAAACCTCAAGAACGAATCCATATCGATTTTTATGTTTACTCACCCCATTTACCCCTAAGTGGTTGATTTTCAAAATTACAAAATATATGTTTGCCTATTTATTTTTAGATGTGCTCCTACGAAGTTTAAAGTTGTAATGTCTAATTTATATTATTTTTCCATACAAAATTTAAACCCCATTTTCACCCCTTTAGGGGTCAAATCATGACCACCGTGTTGGACTTCAAAATAAATGTCATTTTTGCAATCGTCATCCCAGAAAACCCCAATAACGACATCCATATTTGTTTTTGTGTTTTTTTACCCCTTTTCACCCCCATTTCATCCCCATAGGGGTTTAAATACTAACAATAACAATATACGTTGCGTTAGATTTCCATCCATAAGCCTAAATTATAAATTTAGCGATTTTTACTTCGAAAATAAAGGAGTTTCTTCAATACACAATTTCATCCCCCTTTTGACCCCTTCGGGGGTAGAATTTTGAAAAACGCTGAGACCCGTATTTATTTATTTTCAATGGTCAGTCTAAACACAAAATTTGAAGATCCTAGCTTCAAAACTGAGGGACTTTCATACAAACTTTGATCCCCTTTTTTACCCCCTTAGGGGGTGAATTTTGAAAAACCCTTTCTTGGTGCACCCCTAGACCTCATAAGGAGGTGCCAAATTTGGAGTCTCTAGACTCAGCGGTTTGGGCTGTGCGTTGATAGATCAGTCAGTCATTCAGTTTACGATTTTATAAATATAGATTTTTAGTCGTGCCAGATTTTAGAAATTTTTCATAATGGCGGAGATATGTAAAAAAAAACATATTTCAGCTGTTTCGAAAAATTATCGAAAATGTAACAAAACTTTTTTGTTAGCGGTGCAAAGCATTTATTTTTTATTTTTAGAAGACTCAAAAAAGACACTCAAAAGTTCTATTCTTTTCTATCCACTACTTTTCAAAATTGTATGTAAAAAATGTATACTAAAAAAAAATTATGTTGAAACAAATTAATCAAAAGTTTATCTTAATTAATTGTGTATCTACTTTGCTATTTTCAAGTCATAATAATTTTGGTGGCAATTTAGTTAATTTTTACTTTTTTATAATCAGTTGAAATATGTTTTGTACTTCTAAAATACTAATGAGTGGGGTTTTTCATAAATTATTGAGGAAACTCCTCTCGGGATGCTTGCTAGCATAGGTAGGTAAAAACAAACATAATGAGGATCAACGAGGTTTTTAGTTAAATATGTAGAGTTTCAGTCACATAAAAATTAATTAAATAAATAAATAAATATTTGACAACATCACATACATTGCTCCGATTCCAAAGTAAGTAGCTAAAGCACTTGTGTTATGGAAATCAAAGACAACGGTGGTATCACAAACACCCAGACCTGAGTCAATATAGAAAAGTTCATTTTCTACATTGACCCAGCCGGGGATCGAACCCGGGGCCTCAGAGATGGCGACACCTTGAAAACCGGTGTGCAACCCACTCGACCACGGAGGTCGTCAAATTATTTCAGTAAAGAGAAGGGTGTGGTACCAAATGTACTTAGTACTGGTAGAAATTTCGATGATCCCACTAGTGACTCCATTGATTGCGGGTTCGTGTCCCGCCTGAGAAAATGATATGGTGATAAGTTGATTTTTTTCTAGTATAAGTACCTACTTATTTGAAAATTTATAAAGTTAAAAGTTTTTTTTTAGTTTATGTCTCAAAATAAATTCATAAAATGTTATATGTGCTATCTTTCTGTTAGCTTTTGTCACATTAGTTAGTAAGTAATTGAGTATCACATAATTAACCCGTGGATGATGGTGTGGGCTTCGCAATTAGCAAATTTGTTTTACTTAATATTTAGATCATAAGTTAAATTGTGAACGCTGTTTATTATGCCTAATAAATAAAATAAAATAAAAAAATAAAATAAAAGAATTATTGAAATTGGACCAAAAATGACGAAGATTGAGACCAAAACTCTACTCTTTAGTATGCCGCGCACACACACTAAAATTACGCGAGTAATGCACCTTGTTGGCGTCTTCCCAGCATTTATAATAATTATTTTAGTGAGGTAGACATATTTGATCACAGTAAGAACAGTTTTAGAAAATATGCCATAGAAATACTTAAATCAAACTAAATATAAAATCATCCCAATGACCATTCTTACTTCCCATTCACGTTGACTTGTCATTGCTTTTTTTTTAAATAAGTTAATGTAAAATGATAATGGGACTGAATAGCTGTTATGGCCGCGGAACACTGGTATTATTGGTAGTATTGTTTGTTTGTTTATTTTGTGTGTGTTGATGAGGTAACTAAGTAATAATTTAAATAGTGTGCGATATTTCTATGTACGTATTAACTTAAATTAAATATATAAATAATTCGCATTAGTCTGTATGTTACGCTGAAATTATACTATACCCTAGTTATTAAGAGAAATCTGTCATTGGCCTTACTGTTATGTAACTATTCATGTTATAAGATATTATAAAAACGCTTTTGGTTTCTAAATAAATAAATAAAAAAAATAAAAAAAATGAGAGCGATTTTCGTGTCGCATTCTCAAAAACGCTCCCAAATTCACGATTAGCTGATGACGTCATCAGCCACGTGCGCCGCTCAGTGGCGCGGCAGGTGTTTGTTCGGGCGATCATGGCACGTGACGTCATCGCATGATCCGCAAGGGCCGGCCGCGTTTTTTAAACTCACTTTTTAAATCTTTAATAATTTTGTCATTTCTTGATGGATTTGAGAAATTTAAACAGAGATTTACTCAGATATTGATATTGTATTTGATGTGATATACAAAATTGATATATTCAATTGTCGTATTTCACATGTTTTTGTCAATTTATAAAATGTCGACGTCATTAAAGTTTTGTCTTATCTTCCATTGATGCAAACGCATATCATTTTTAATCCAGTATTGTAGTAACTTCCTTGATATATGCGGTTAATAATGTTGCAGTCGACTCGCGCAACCGGCTGTAGATCAGCCGTGATAAATCGGAGGTCGTCAACAGTCAACACCTTTTAACAACGATTGATTGACTGTGAACCTCTGAGATCTCAATAAGACCCTTTGTACTTATCTGAACGATTTACTAAGTTTTAGGAAAGTATTTTTCATTCTTTACTCAAGCAGTTTTTACAGTTCTTTAGGTCAGGCAGTTTGTCCACCAGCCATCACAGCCGTCAGGAGAAAGATGACGGGGTCATTTACTGCACGCCTATGAACGACGTTACGGTGATGGCGGCGGTCAATAAATTATAATATCATTCGCGGCGGTGGACATGGAAAGTTAAGTAGATGTAGCGTAGGTAGATGCCGCTACATCTTTCATCATGACTGCGTTTAATGGACTTTCAGCCTTAACTTTAAAATCGATGAATTCGTACAAATATGAACCTAAATATTTTTCAAAATTTGTATTTCTACCAGAAACAACAGAAACAGAAAGTGTCAACTGTTGGTCATGTTATGTTCTAAAATAACTATTGTAATTAGGTACTTGACGACTGTTTCAGAACGTACAGAAAAAATATTATTTCAGAATTCATATAAATTAATGGACATTGACAGAAGGGCTAATAAGCATTATGCTAAATAATAAAATTTTCCCAATTTTGTTAAAATCTTCGTCATCAATTTTACCTTTTTACTTCTTCACTGATTTAATTTTTTTTTTTAGAAATGACAAAAACATGTCGAGAAACTTGAAAAGTTCAGTGTTAAATTTCAATAGATATTTTGATTTATTTATTTGTTTCACGATTAAAATAACAGACCAATGTTGGGTAATAGTATTATACCTATACAGGCAATTTACACACGATAGATAGATTTCCGAAGATAAAAAAAAACTAAGTAAATGATGCAATTCTGATAGATATCAGAAAAAATATGACGATATTACACTTACTTACCCTGAATCATAAAAAAATAAGGTAACATAAGCTAAGAAATCACCCGTCAAAGCTAAACAAACTCGTAAATTTGTTTATATGTTGTGAACATAAATTGCCTTGCGAATATTCGAGGTTGTCTAAATGCCATAATCAGTCACCGAAACTTTGAAGTGTTATCTACACTACAGCATCAAGTATCATCAATATTGGACTACGAGCACTTTTGTCTGTTAAAGTCAGTTTTGAAAGAACGAATTTCACTTAAACGTTTTTGTTATTCCATGGAAATAGGTGTTTTGACTTTTGACTTCTAACAATATATGACAATCTCTCTCGTAAAACAAACTCGTTATTCGTGTCTGTCTGTCTGTTTGTACCATTGAAAATGGTTAGGTATCAGATTGAACTTTTGGTCTTGGTTCTTAAGCGTCGATATGGTAGTAAACTGACCCGAGTTCACCAACTACTTAAACAGCTGATTAATTTCTAATCATCTGTTTTTGACATTTTCTCCATACATAAAAATGTCAAAAACAGACGGTTGAAACTTAATCAGCTGTTTTTGCATTGGTGAACTTTTAGCCTTAGTAGTTATAACATTATTTATAATGTAGTACTTAATTGGAGGCATGCAGTGATGTTAATTTTTGAGTACCTACCACAGATATTACAGTGTTAACATACTTTCGTGTACAGATGAATAAATAAGCAGTAACTCACAAAGTAAATTGTGACTATTGTTAATCTAAATTTGGACTCAATTAAGTGTAGGTACTGTGAGGGCGGCTGATTTTGGCAGTCGTTCCTTACGTAAGTGCTCTTTGTCAACGCAATGAAGCGTCGATAAGTGTTGGTTTAGGATAACTCTCAGTTATACGTTTTCAATTTTCGTGTTTCTGAAAAGATTTAATTAAATGAAGTGCTATTTAGAGGGGTAACTAAGTATGGTTTGAGTAGTTTAATTGTGGTGATAAAAAATTTTTGTCGATTTTATTTATTTATTTAATTATTGATGCACAATTTTGTACAATGGCGGACTCAATGCCTTAGGCATTCTCTACCAGTCAACCATAGGGTGATGTGGAGACTTTGTGTGGTAGGGTGCACAACTAGGGTAAATAAGAAATAATAATTATGATATAACTACATAGTTAAAATAAAAATACTCAACAATTACTTACTATAAATAAAACATAATTTTGAATATGACTGAATAATTATATAACGATTAACTCTCGAACAATGTAACCAACAGCAGCTGTGGTAATACATTAATAATTACAAAGCAAAATAACTTCCATAGAAGTGTCTCAAAAAACTCGTAAAGTCATGACATGATAACACTTTGGTAGCAATCGTAAGTATACCCAGACAGTTTAATATTAACTTTTTCGCCCACTCCCGACAGTGGGTAAACTACCACTAAAACAACAACAACAGTAAGCTTCAGCCGCCATTTTGATGTTTGCACCGCCTATGTGTTACTGCAAGTGCAAAAGTTAAATTGGCCTAACTATCGCTTGTGTTTAGGGACTGAAGCCGGTAGGTAATTTGGTCTCTTTTGATTTTAGGAAACGCTTAAACGGTTATTTTTAATTCATTAAAACCACGTTAAACTGATCTTGTTATGAGAGAGCGATTTTCTCCTGTTAGGGGTTGTTTTACACTTAAGGCTCCGTTACGCGAAATCACTTGTCGATGTCTTTTTCTTTATGTGTAAAGATTATGGAAAATAACCTCAATTCTGCACTTTTTCGATGTTTGAGCAACTGCTAAGTACGTTAAAGTGTATTTTGATGTAGAATTCAATACGTTTCCGCTATTTTTTACGCCAAAAATATGGCCCGCGACAAGCGCTTTTGATGATATTCTGATTTTGTTTTTACAATCATCTGTGAGGTTTATACGCAATTTAATACTTGTAGGTACTAGATGATCTCTTTAGCTTGTCGTATGTTTTTTTTTGTGGCTACAACTTTACGTTTTCTATATAAAAATATGGCCCGCGCAAACCATGTTTTCCTATTATGGCCCCTTAAAAGAAAAAACAATCTTACTTTGTGTTACCCACCTGTTTTTTGAAAAAAAAACTGTTTTAATTATTTTTGTGGATTGCTAATTCGTACGTTTAATTTTGGATAGGTGAGAAAGAATTTGATAAATATAATTTATTAAATCGACGAATCTGCCTACTCCACACACATTCTGCCTACATCACACTGGACTAAACCGCTTTCATTGATCGGCTTTCTACTCGTATTTCTAACTAACTAGATGACGAAAATCAGCGTCAAATAATTTGGTGTAATTAAATTTCGATAGTTAAAGCTATTACATATTTTATGGTAAAAGTACCTTAGTGGTCAAGTTAGTAGAGATCTTAGTAAGTATCCCACGTTTCCTGTCAAATGAATATAATTGTTTCAAATTATAGCACACAGTCTTCGACACACAGTATATGAATTAGTGAAGGAAATGAAGCGATTTTTTGTATGGAGACCCCAATCCAGACCAGTCGATGAAACTTTGTAGGCATGTAATATAATAAATAGTATGAACCAAAACCTATGTACAAATATCCAAAAACAAAAAAATAAATTGTATAATTTAAGAAATAAGTTTCATTTATAAACTTTATCATACTGTAAAGTTTCGTCTACTGAGGATTTACTGTGGGGTCCACTACCTTCCTTTCCTACACTAAATTGCGCAATTTAAATAGCGACTGCATTAAAATTCCGTATCTAGAGTGATGCACACAAACTAATCTAACTTTTGTTTGCTCAGTAGCTCGAGACGTATCAGCTAAAGGGGAATTCAATTAGGTTCGTCTGCACAGAAATGTGCTGCTCATTTTCTCTTATAGCAAAACTTTACTATAAATCTTTAAAGATGACTTGGGTACCCAATAGGCTAGATAGTGATACTGATTATCACCAGATAATCGGCGTCGCGACCTCCTAGTGAAGGTCGCGACAGCCGCGACTGCTAGAGTGCAGCGTAGTGGGCGAGGTATCTCGGCTCGCTGGAAGCATAACTGGCGTGAAAGCGCTTTGGCGGTTCAGGCAGAGCTGGGATAGCTGGAGTGACACCTTTCTATGACGCAAAATAGACGCTGGCGCAATACCCTCCGTATTGTTTGAAGTAGAAGAATGAGTTTAGGTAAAGAAAGATATCATGATGATGGATGACGAATAGGTAGCTTTACTGCAGTAGGCTATAGTTGATCTAGGACACTTTCGTCAGATTCCGTTTTCGTCGGAAAAATACTTGTACTTTCTGAGGTGGGGCTTTTTAGGTTCAGTACCCTTAGCACGAACAGCTATCGAAAAAAATAACGCGCGTAAAATCATTCGATAGATAAATTTTGTATTGGAAATTTGTACAGCGCCATCTATCGCCGATAAGCGAAATAAAATGTTCCATAGAGAATTGTCTATCGAGTAATTTTACGCGCGTTTTTTTTTTCTCGATAGCTGTTCGGGCTAACGGTACTGAGCTCTATATTATGAACGGAAAATTTTCACCGTCTGAGGTTACATTAAATATGATACGTACCTATTCATAATATTTTGTTTACGTCTGGCATTGTTACTGATATTTAATCGCTGCTATTTATGAAGGTTTGTATTAACACTCCCACACCTTCCAACAAAGTAATTATGAGTAAAATAAATTATGAAATATTGTTATTTTGTACCTATACCCTTGTTTGGATAATTTAGAGTAAGCCGTGAAATAATAATGAATACCTGCTGAAAGTACTTTATAGCAAATTGTAAATATTTTTTTTGTCTTTTGTATAGTAATTTTTACTAAGCGAGGCAGTATAGCACTTTATAATCACGCAAGTTAAGTTAATCCTTAGTTACTTACTAATATTATAAATGCGAGAGTCCGTTTGTTTGTTTGTTTCGTCTTCATGTCTTAACTACTGAACCGACCATCATGATGCATACACGTTCTTGGGGGTACAGAGAAGGACCAAGGGTACCTTAACTTATAAAAAAATCACATTCCCGAGGGATAGCAAAAAGCTTTCCACGCAGATGAAGTCGCGGGCGGTCGTTAGTAATCACGGGAATTTTGACCTTTGCGAGAATTTGCTTTATATCAAACAATATAGGTAGGTAGGTGGTTAGACTGCGGCCTCGGCCTGTAAGGATGGTGTATTTGTAGGCTGCCTGCCTTTTAAAATAGTTGGTTATTTCAAATCATTGAAATAAAAGTAAATTAAAAAAGAAGGTTTGCGATGTATTGTCTTGACAGGGTCTGTTGTTACCAACCGGCATAGCGCCGAGAGCAGTAAAATTGTTATAAAATATAAATTCACATAAATAAAACATATTTAAGGTGGTACCCTGATCGAAAGTGGCGCCGCGGTAAATTATAACGGGTGTAACAAGACACTCAACGAAGCCGAAGTCCACGTATTCCGCCCATCATCAGGATCATTTTTTTCTTTTAGACTATACCTGGGAAGCCAATAGCTACGAAGTTATTGAAAGTCAAAGTCATTTTTTTTTTAATTTTTATGAAATCTTATTTTATTCGTTATTTCCTAATTTTTGTCTACAGAAACATTATCAAAATTTTATGTATTTCGTAACAAACAATGACTTCAAAACGATATCACTCAATGTATTTTATGAGCACGCACATAAACGTTGCCTTTCAACTCTTCCGCACACAGCTGTGTAGCATTCACTTGCAGGCGCGTTCTTTTGTACGCGTTACATTGCGTGGTAATGTATGCAATGCTTTTTTTAACACCAAAAAATAAAATCGTTTCCCAACAATAATTTTGAACAGAAATGGTCCTGACGAGGGGCAGCATGCGTAGACCTCGGCTTCGTTGTGTGTCTTGTTACACCCGGTATTTAATATTATAATTCTAATACACAGTTTTAAAAATGTTTATCGTGGAGATTTTAGGGCCCACAGTCTAGTATTTTTAGACGGTATCGTTACATTCCCTCGTAGTCACTGCTAGAAGTAGATAGCAAAACTGCTAAAACTGGCCGTTTTTGACACATTTGCTATCTACTTCTACGAATGACTACGAGGGCATGTAGTGATACCTTCTAAAGATACTAGACCATGGGCCCTAAAATCTCCACGATGAACATTATTAAAATCTTTTTTTATTAATAACTTATTAAATAAAAACCTCTGAGGGCGCCACTTTCGGTCATAAAACCGCCTTAAAGTTACGCCTGTAACCGGGTACGTATCAGAATGTCTAAAGTTAGAATGTCTAAACTTAAAATGGCAAAGATCAAAATATCAAAAATTTGAATGTCTAACGATTAAAATGTCGAAAGTTCAAAATGTCAAAAACGAAAACGTCAAACGGTCAGATAGTACTAAATAAAAATGTCTAAGTTTAAATTATCAAAACTTAAAATGTCTAATAGTCCAAATACATAATATAATGACGTATAGGATTTACTTATACCTTTCTTTCATTTAGGTACCTAATTAATCAGGTAAAAAATAATTGCGTGTTAACCTCTGTGCCTCCGCCGCACATCACCATAGCCATGCCGCTCCCTGATTCAGTAGCCGGTGCCAGTCACTGATTCAGTAGCCACCAATTGAGTTTGAAATAGTAGATTGTTATACAAGACGCTAAAAGTACCCATTGCATACGAGGTATTTTTATTCCCGAGCTTTAGCGAGGGAATAAATAGAAACCGAGTAACAATGGGTTTTAGCGTCGTGTGTTACACTATACTTTTCACTACGATTGCGAGAAAATAAAATACAATATTAAATAGTTTATACCTACTTACTTACTTCCGTAAACGAATCCACTCGTTTTTTTTTCCTCCACTTCATAAACTTTTTGTACAATATTTAAATAAATGATTTGTGCTTGACGGCAGAAGATTAAAATTATTTCTTTCCAATTACAGTCACACAATTCAATCAGTTTGTAATTATAAAAAAATTCTAAAGATTTCGCGCCATAGTACTTTTTTTAATTTCTGCTGTAGCAGCTAAGCAACACAAACACGCATTCTACGATTCACTCTGTACACAGAGTATAAATAAGTCTATGATTTTACCGAAGAGATGCTTTTAGTTCCATTTTCAAAAATAAGAATGAGAAACTGGGGGCCTATTACGAAACTTGGTCACGATAGTCGTCCGCAGTTCGTCGGTTATAGTTATTACAAATATTTTCAATGTAGCTATCGTAGTCCATAGTCTATTGAACGAATAATGACGGATCCACTAGAGAGAAACTGTCAAATTTACGCAATCACTTTGCAATATCGCATACGCAAGTGCTTTGTAATAGGAATCAATCAGAACGAAGCACGGACGCAGCCGCGTGTATCGCATTAAACTTTTCGTAATAGACCCCCAGTATTAAGTCGAGCGAGTTTTTATTCGTGATTATAAATAAAAACTTTTTCGTTTTAGTACGCTCATTGGTAATAGACAAACATTAAAAAAAAAAAAACTTTATCCCCTAGGGCTTATTATGCTATTTTATCTCGACTCTTGTACGTTACAATGACGCACTTTTTGAGCAAGAGGAGTGAAAAAGATTTTTTCTGACGCTTCGCCGGCCGCTGCCGCGGCACGCTCGCTTCGCTCGCTCGGCTCGCGCGCTAGGTTCATGTCAACCTAACATGCTCGTCGCTACGCTCCTCGCACCTATCTTGTGACCTACGGTCTAGGGTTTCTAAGTCCCAGTAGACACATTTAGACTCATTTCTGGCAACTAAATTTGATATAAAGCATTTCAAGCGAAGCCCAAAGACACCTCCTCAGACTGAATTAACCTCAAAGAAGGCGCTTCGTTTTAAGATCCAACCCAATTCAAATAAATCATTGTGAACTTAGACTTAATGACCATTGATATTTTAACTCGTTAAGTATTTGAAACGTTTGATACTTTGAATTTTGCTATTTTGTAGTTATTCATAATGATTTTCGACATTTTTTACCATTTGAATTTTAATTTTTGACATTTTGAACTTTGCCATTTTAAGTTTAGACATTCTAACTTTAGACATTCTGATACGTACCCCTGTAACCGTGTGTAAAAGAGACCTATTAGAGGTACTACATTACACAATAAATGACACATACATTTTATTTACTAGCGGCCGGCTATTACTTTAGATATCAAAAAGAACAAATTTTTCTACGACAAAACGTGGCTGTCTCAAAGTAGGTACGTACGATCTATTCTGTGCTCAAAGTAGGTACGTACGATCTATTCTGTGCTCAAAGTAGGTACGTACGACCTATTTTGTGCTCAAAGTAGGTACGTACGATCTATTCTGTGCTCAAAGTAGGTACGTACGATCTATTCTGTGCTCAAAGTAATTAAAGTTATTTTTGCGACAAAATTATTGCCGACACAATGTTTACATTGCTTTTATTTTTTGGGAGGTTTCTGTAGATTTTTTTAAATGCAGTATGCTTTGATATATCAAATAGATATTTATATGACTTCTGCTGCAGGCTTCTGCAACATTGTAATTTAGGTACTTAATTGTTATTTATAAAATCCAAGCACGAGTCAAGTCGAAGGGTGTAAGATAAGGATTACTCATAGCAAATGAATCCTAAATTGAACCTTGAGATAATCCTAATTCTAGTTACAAACTATGGGGTCTTAGAACCCAGTATGTTACCAACAATTATGTAAATAGTGAAACTAATAATTGTTCCGAACAGAAATGCAAGTTATAATGTCCCCAAGACCCAAACTTGGATGCGCAATCTAATCAACTGTTGTCCAATTTCATAGTCTAAGGATAACTAAATAACTGAAGTATTTGCGTCAGAACATTCTAATCGACGTACAAATCTACAAATTGAGGAATACGTGGGGATCTCAGTGTAACCGCCTATCGAATAACATTGAGTACCTCCTCTTCATAAATATGGAAATCCATTCTACCCCATCTATTATTCTATCATTGTTCTAGTGTGAAATTCCAAAATTTCTCTTTCACAAAAGTTTACAGAATAAATTAACGATATTGTAACCCCATTTGTTGGTTTTCGTAATAAGTATTCAGTTCTGTGATTTGTTTGCTAAGTTATTCGGTGTGTGATAATATTGAAAGTGATAAATTTTATTTCGATGGATCCACCAAAAACAGTTTATAAGAGATAATAAGTATAGAAAGTAGATAACATACTCTTACATTTAGTTACGTGTTATTGCTATCCTTTAGTATACATTATACTATGCGAGTATTCTCCTTAGGAATTTCACCATAAAGTTATTACATGTCTCAGAAAGTGTTGAAATAAGTTTAGAACTAATTACTTTAATACTTATACTTATCGATAATAATTAAATACGTCTGGTCAATTGCGAATTAGAAATATGGTCGTTAGCGTGTACCTTAGAGTAAGACGCGCTTCAAGGCGTGTACGGTAATTTGCGTTTCTGGCACTATGCGTCGAAAGGATTTATAATGTTTTTAATATACAAATCAAAAAGTTTCAATATACAAATTTATCCCGATGAATACAAACTGCTTAGAGAAAATGTAAACCTAAAACTAGTTGACGTTGCAACTCTATTACTTCTATTAGACGTTACTTTGTTCCCAGTTTAATGACTTTCTATTGTAAATTAATGAAAAACTCACCAGGCGTGCTAGCTAACCTAACAAGAGCTTAATGAAGGATTAATACATTATTTGTTAGGAATAACGTAAGATTTTTCAATATATGGTGCAGTACGTAGGCTTCTCTTCAAGAAACATCTTAAAAGACTGTTGTCTTTATACGTGTGATCGATTTACATCTTTACTACTTAGTTTTTGCCCGACTGCGGGTTATGTTTTTCGCGCGTATCTTGTAAGTATGTTTGTATATTTGTATGTTTGTATGTAATATTTTTTATTACCTCATATCTTTCAAACGGCTGAACGGATTTCTATGATTTAGATATCGTTAGATTTGTCTTGTCAGCCCAAGTTTTCTTAAGAAGGTGGCGTTATAAAAAAACCAACATGGCGGCTGTACGGTGCTATTATACGTAGTAAAAAAAAATTTTTTTTTAGAAAACTGCAATAAGGTTGTCTTAATTATTAAAGGGCATATTATAAGGATTTCAAAAAGGTATATCATGACCGTAATATATAATAACTAAAAAGAGATAAATAAAAAATAAATTAAAAAAATAGATAACCCGCCTGCATAAAAAGACAAGTCAACTGAAAAGATGGAAACAAGATTAAATATTAGAGGCAACATGTCATAATAACATGCAGTAGGAGGCATTCATAAAGAAAGTGACATTATGAATGATTTGAATTTGATTTGAACTTGAAAGAACAGGCGGGTTTTTTAATTTTTTTAATTTATTTTTTTAAATGGCACACTCAAGAGATGTAACAGCCAATGCCATTTATGTGAGCAAAACCCTCCTTCTCACGAAGACAAATCAACAATTGTTTTGGGCCTCGATCCTGCTAGGTTAATGTGTTTAATAGTATTTCTTTTTATGTTTTAGTAACAAGAACTGTGTGTGACATACAGCGCACCACTGAAACACATTTAATGTAATACCTATAATGTTAACGTAAAAAAATAATGTAACATAATGTTCTCATAATAACAACCAAATAACGTAACATAGTGTCTCAATGGTGATTCAATTGTATTGCTTTTTGTCACAGTTCCTGTTACTACTTAAAACACGTAAAGAAATACTATTAAACACCTATAGGCCTACACTCGACTCCCTCGATGAATGAGTTGATCAATTATTGATTTGTCTTCATAAGAAAGACGGTTTTTTCCCACAATGTAGAAATATTTAAGTGCAAAGCTCCATTGCTGCTCTGTTGTTTGGGCGCTAATTGAAACGTCCGTCTTCATTGTTTGTTTGATTCTCTTACACATTGCACGTAAGCATTCTAGAGTTTCCACAGCTTACGTAACAGAAAAATTGTAGTGTAAAGAACCCTGGTAAAGTAAAGCCTATTCATCCTTGATAAGACAGATAAAATTATAATTATCTTAAGGCGAGGCAGTTCACGAAATTTACTCTTTCTTATGTCTTATTTATTATCTCTTTCTTATTTCTTATGTATTATGTCTTTAGAATAAAGTCCTTTTTGCATAAAAAATCATAACACTGTCGTTGAAAATTACGAAATCTGACGATATGAAATTTATTTTTATAAGTTTTTATGGTGTTAGTCAGGATTTTTTTACAGAGTTACCTTGCCATTTTTCAATATTATGTTCGGTTATTTTGTTTCTTTGTTTCTTTTTTTAGTCTACAGTAATTTTTGTGAAGTAGAATTTTACATCAGTTCTTCACATTGGAAGTTCAAAAATCAGTCTTTTCATCAGATCCTGAACTGGCCTCGCCTTAATGAAGTAGGTAAGTACCAATTTTTTTTGTGTTATATTATAATATAACCTATATAACCCCCTTACTAATAAAGATTGTATAGCAGATGTATAGTCACACAGTGTTTTGTCACTTTCTTCTCAATGTCAAACTCAAATAGTTTGACAGGGAGTAACCATTGATACATCTGCTGAACAATCTTTATTAGTAAGGGGGTAAGTATATTTTATTAGATTCTGCCCAGTGACTAGTCCATAGGGAATACCATAACTCACGTGAATTAAAAAAAAAGTCTTTCCCGGATGTCTACGTCATAAGTAAAATACCTATCTAGAGCCAAACCATTTAGTAGTTTCGATCTGTGCGAATCATCGCAGATTCAAGTTTGAGCTGTGCGGCTGTGTTATTATATTATTAAATGAATGCTACTATAGTCTAAAAGAGTATTTGAATGATAAAATAAATGCCTGAAGATATAGGTACTTACATACTTAATATAAACGTAAAATAATAGAAAAATATTATTATTATTATTATTATTATTTATTATTCATTTATTACAATGCGAACTTACAGCTAAACCAAAACATTCACATTGGGCAATTTACTTAGGTAAAAAAATAATTTACAATAAATATATCTTATTGGGTCAGTATGGATGTCGGCATCTTGGACATCATTCAAAAAACGATTAAAAAGAGTAATAGCCCTAGGTGTGGGCGCATTACGAGCATGCTGCGTGTGTACAGCAGGAGGTAGTGCCAATAGGTCGTGCCGACGACGTCGACCAACACGCACGTAATTCTGCGGGACATAATAACTTATAGAATTCAGCACTGTGGGATTGTCCACTTTATTTCGCAACAAAAAACAATAATGCATTGCAAGTATGAGTTTACGTCTGACTTCCAACGTAGCAAGGCCCACCATTCCCGTTACAAATAATGACGGGAACAAGAAGGGATAGTATCCGAAAGTTCTTTTATAAAGGTACCTTGCAAACTTTCTCTGTACTCTTTCAACCATGAGAGTGTACTTCTTGGTTCTAGGATCCCAGATGATTGCACCAAATTCGAGCACACTGCGGACGTATGCGTTGTAAAGCATAACAGCTACGTTTAAGTTACGAAACTGAGCAGCGGTTCTAGAAATAAACCCAAGAATCTTGTTTGCTTTCTTACAAATAGTCACGATGTGCTCCCGAAAGCTAAGTTGACTGTCCATGATAACACCAAGATCTCGAATTGACTCGACTTTCTCTAAGACAATTTGATCTAAAATATAGTCATATGCAATAGGTATCGGAGACCTGGAATAAGTAACCATTTTACATTTTGAGGTATTAAAGTTCAAATTGTTTGTCTTCACCCATTGCAAAACTGCATCAATATCACGCTGGAATTCCACACAATCCGAGATGCTACCAATTCTGTGAAATAATTTCATGTCATCAGCAAACATTAAACATTTGGCAGTGCTCAGAACGCTCGGAAGATCATTTATCATCAGTGTGAACAGGGTACTAATTATACTAATACACTTAAACAATATCGACTTATATTATATTGTGACTTATATGTGATACACAGCTTAAAACTTACGAGTATGTATTTTTTGGTATAGTAATAATTGTAATTTGTTTTTAATAAGGCGTCCTCTCCTACTTCAATTGCTATACCCTACCAGGGTCCCTAATGTTCCCTTTCTATAAACTACCACCTATGTATTCACTTTATGGTATGCAATAAAATATTGAATTGAATTGAATTGAATCATCGCAGATTCATTAGAATCTGTCAGAATAGGTAATTATTTTGTAAGTATAGAATACTTTTTAATGTTATTTAGTTTAGTTAGGTGTTAGGTTTAGTAAAGTGAATTCCAATTATTATACGCAAATATAAAATAAAACTACAATTATTTTTGTATGAATTTTATTAATAAATTATGGGAATGTTACAGTGTAAAATGACGCACAGCGCCAGTACTGTGGGAAGCCACGAGTTGATCTCCATGGAAGTACTGCCGCCCTGATGCAGCTCGGCAAGGCTTTCACCTGGTAGACAAAATGAGTATAAGAAGAGAATAAGAAGGTTAATGAACAAACAAATGTTAGGCAAAGTGTGCACCGAAACCATCAGAAACGAGATAGAAAACAATATTTTCATCTCACAAGCACGTAAAAAAAACGATTTTTTTGCTGCAAGTTTTCGCTAATCTAGACTTTTTCGTTAGTTCATGATTTAAAGTCAGCATTCGCAGCACAAGTTGACTTTGGTCTCTATTATATCAAATATGAAATGACTATTTACAACCGGGCGGGATCAAAGACCTCAGATTTGCGACATCATGTTTGAACGTACTTAACTACGGTGGTCGTCGACTTAATATTATGAAAGTAGTAAGCAAACACTCTTCCAATTACAATATTATGCTTACTCTGGCAAAAGTAACTGCGCAAAGTTTTGAAAAATCGACAAAAACTGAGACAAACTGTAACATACATGAACAAACTGTTTGTACATACATGAACAAACATTACGTAGCATATAGATTTTCCAACACTTTTAGTGAGAAAAGTGTGTACGCTACGCCGTAGCATACAACTTTAGTGCTACGGCTAATCTGGCATGCTTGAAGTCTGAAGATAAAAACGGGACCGTCGAATGTTTCGGCTTATTCTGTTTATCCACCCTAAAACAGCCACCCTAAGGTGGATATCGGAAAACGCGTGTTTGTCAATCCACTCCTTCATACTTGATTCTTTGATGGGGAAAACGCGTGTTCATCTATCCACCCCTTCATACTTGATTGTTTCCTTTTTTTGTTAAATGGTTGATGGGGTGGAAGATGAACACGCGTTTTCCGAGTATCCTTAGAGTGGCTGTTTCAGGGTGTATAAACGGAATAAGCCAATGTTTCCCGTTTTCCCCAGTCATGATTCACCTTTGATGACGTGCAATATGACGTGCGCGGGCGGCGGGGCGGGCGGCGGCGCGCGCGCCACTGTGCACGTGTACCGGCCGGCGTCATCACCGCGCACGCGCGCCACGCGCAGCACGGAGTTAGCGCCGTTTGCGCCGAATTCCGTGCGGACACTGTGTGACAAAGGTATTATGGTCAACATTATGCAGAGGTTCCTGTTGAGTGAGGCACAAGACTTCCTTATGGACGTAAAAGTAGGATCGATCGGTCCAACCAAGACTACGCGGACTTAGCGGGCGCATTTAGGATTGTCATTGGTATTGGAACTATTTATTGCAAAGACTTGGATATCTTAGGTCTGAAAAATTATAGGTATTGTCTTTCAAGCTTGATTGTTTTATTGGTTCCGGTTACATTCCATGTCTCTAACACTTAAACACTTAGGTGATTTTTTCATTCATAAGAAAGGCCTATCTATACCCCAGCAGTGAAGTCACACTTCACATAATCTAATGATGGTAGAACAATATTACTATCAGCCATTTTGAATGTCTCCACTGCTGTGGCACAGGCTTTCCTTACGGATAGATAAGGAGGATGGGCCATAAACCACCACGCAGGCCCAATGTGGATTGATGGGTGTTAACGATTGCAAATGCATCCGTGCGTGAACAACGACTCGTGCTCTCTGAAGCACAGAGGAGCTCGGGATAGTATAATTTTAGTCACCCATCCCATGACTGACCCTTGCGAAAGTTGCTTAGCTTCCGCAATCGCTGGGCCAGGCGCTAAACCACTGCGTCACCGAGCTTCTAGAACAATATATAAAATGAATATTTTCAAACCTGATTCCGCCCCTCGTCGTGTCGTCATTGAGCAAGGCCTCCCTCCTATACCAGAGCAGTGACGGCCCCCCCTCCATCTTCAGCCCCCTCACTTCACAGCGGAGGGCCACTGTGCTCCCGATCTCACACACTTGCTCGGAGACTTCCGCGCCAGCTCCATCTACGATCCGCACTGACACCTCTGCAACAATGTCTTACTTAGCCTATTATGCAATTATGGTATGATACTATAAAACATACCCTGGTCTAGAGTGTATCTATAATTAGTTTACGAGAAAGTCCAAGTCCAATGTTCTATGAATTCTACGAGTTTTAATAGATTCTTAAATTTGAAGTTCTATGAATTTTACGAGTTTTAATAGATTCTTAAATTTGAATTAACAATATACGTAATTTCTAGGAACAGCGTCACTCGCGCCACCATAAATTCGTTAATGATGAATTCTTAACAAATTCCAAGGCCTCGCTTACCAGGTACATGTAATGTGACACGTGCTGTTCTCGGGGGGTGAGCTGACAGTTGGCAGTCGTAGTGAGCTGCGTCCGTCGGCCTCACTTCCTTTACTTCTAACCTCCAAATGTCTGGAGGGATGAACCGGGCGGAGTACCTGAGCATTTATTAGAACCATTAAAACATTGAATAAATATTATCGTCATTGTTTCAAATGCATTAGAGGATAAAACTAGTTACAAAGTAGAACCACCCAATTTTGAGTTTCAGCCACTTAGTCAAACTATTGATGTTTACTGAGTCGGCAAAACAATTCTTCTACATGATCTTACTCAATAAATTATTAACTTATTTAGTTTTTTTTTTTGTTGCATACATTATTTATTTAGTAAATTTGAATTTTAAAAAGTAATCGTTATAACAATATGATTCAAATTCTTCAAATATTGATTTAGATAATAACTTTCTAATGCTACATTCGCAGCAAAAATGGTTTGTGAAAATTTTTAGGTCAAATGAAAGAATTTGATTACTTTACCTATCGTCTGATGTATATAGCTGAGTTCCAGTTGTAAGAAGCTCCATAGGTTCTTCATCATTTTTCTTGCGGACCCACGAAACCTAAAGCGAAAATAAAATGTTACATTTTATTCCTCGAGTAGCAATTTACTGAATGAGCGTTATTGATTGTATTCAGCTGAATAGATAGATCGGAAATAAGCAAAATCTGAGCAATCCTATTAGAGGAATTTAAAAGATTTTATTCAGTTCATTTTACGTTTCTTGGAAAAAAGTAACAATTTATTAATATAAATTAGAAGTATCAAAATTACTGAAAGAGCCCTAAAGACTGAAAAAGTGATGCAAGAATAACATTACAGATTAAATCGACAGAATTGCATTATATTATACATATTTTAATTTAAAAAAGCAAAAAAAAAGTTTTAGGCACAACCAAATAGTATCTGAATGAAAGTAGAGGAAACCAAGAGTTAAAGTATAACTTAGCGGCATCTAAATGAATATAAGAGAAAACCAAGAGGACGATTCAAAAACAAATGGACATACTTATTACCAGTTTATCGTGGAGGCTGTCCACTTTACAATCCAAGTGGGCGGTCGAACCAACCAATGCTTCGATCTCTGGAGCGGCAGCGGCGTAGATACTATTCCCCGGGATTACCCTGGATAGAAATTGAATTTAAGGAAGCGTTATAGTTTCTATAAAAGATTTTCTTCTTAGTAAAGCCAAAAGACTGATTCTGTAAAATTGAGTTGAGATATTATTTGTTGAAACCACTGAGTAAATAACAATATCTCCCATCCCAGCATTTTATTTATTTAATGTCGGGTGTTATTAGCAATTATGTTTTTTAACAGAATGTCACAAAAAGGCATTTAATTGAGTGAACAATGAACTTTTAAAATTGACATGGCTATCTTATGTCAGTCAGCCTGCGTACGCCGCAGAGAGCAAAGTAGGATTTCGGCAAGGTAAATAAAGTTTACTTACTTTCCGTTACGGTGCTGATGAGTATTCGTATAAGTGTCGAAAATGTAGTTCAATAGTGGTGCACTTGAACCGGTCTCTCCTGGTTTTCTTCTTCTTACTTCTGATGAATACGCTGAACTAACCATCGACGTAGTTGTACTTAGTTCAGAATCTCTAACACCCATATTAAATTCACTTGTTCTATCCATATTAACTACACGCTTTATTCTATCATTTTTTCCTTTTGTTTTAGTTACTTTAGCACCTTGAGGTTCCACCACGCTTACTTTAGAATTAAAATCACAACACTTTTCATCTTTCACTACATCAACGTTGACTTCTAACAAAGAGTCTGTTGCAGTTTTGCTATATTCTGTACGATGTAACATTTGATATACTATGTTAATTGTTGGCTGGATTTCACTTTCTTCATGGTGGATTTCATCTGGAAATCTAGTGGCTGAATCAGCATCAGTACCTGCAAGGAAAAAAATATATAAATGACCTACATACCTAATAAAATAACGTACATTGTATTTGTAAATGTTATTTTATGGCTTTCTTCATAACAGGGATGTTTCGTTATCGTTTAGAAAAAAACAACAATAACAAGTACCTTAATGAAGTTTTGTTCTGCTAAATATGACTCTATATAATTTTCGCGATATTCAATACTATTCCAATTATTTTTATCCATTGTTATTTATTTTAATTCGCAATTAATCTAATTTGTTTCATTTTTCATTATTAATTTGCATCCACTATTTACGACTAATCTCAATTTGTTAACGTAGTGTATGAAATTGTGTAACACCTTTAATTAAGATTGTACTTAGCTTAATATCTATAGGTATTCCATGTAAGATCTTTTTATCATTTTGTGTTGGTTTCAATCTTGTTGGTGTTAAGAAATAAATAAATAAATAAAATAAAATAAAATAAATAAATTAAAGAAGAAGCTCGCTTCGCTTTATTTGAATCAACCCTCGAATTAAAATGTAATAAGAACTCTCAACGAATACCAGTTGAGAGCCTTTCAGGGCCTGCAATTTAATTTCTGGAAAATATTTTTAAATGGTTCGCCATTTACAAAGCTCTAAGCTTTCTCTCTTAATTCAAATCTATAGTAAAGAATACCGAGGATTGTTGGCAAATATTTGGTCACAATCTTAGTAAATCAAATGATCGCTTGTTCCGAGAAATGGATTTTTTATAATTTGTTAAGCTTCACCAGTGCTTCACTGTAAAAAGGTAATCATTTAGATTTTTAGCAATTCTCAGTATCAAATACTTACGTAAACATAGTTATCTCTAATCTTCTAACAGCCGAGCTCATCTAATATGATATATAGACGACAAATGAAAACAGTTTCCTGATTTACTTATTAGGTTAAAGCATTAATAACTGATTGAATTTCATAAACTTTTTCTTTATATATTCATAAAGCTTTCAGCCTCTATACTACCTGCGAACGGTAGGACGTTTATCGCAATTACCAACTAATTTACAATGTTCCCAGTTTCGACACCCATGTTACTAGTTCCAACAACTCAATACAAACCACTAATGGATTTCGGCTAACTTGTTGATAAATTTTGTCATTTCCACCAGTATACACGGTTGGGTACGTTGGGTACAATATAAACGTGGATATCTAATCTAGATAACTTTCCTTAGTCTATTACCAATTTGAGGATGAACTTTGGATAGTAATCATATCGAGGAATGGCCTTGATTGTAAATAAGTACCTATCTTACACGTGTGTGGGGTACTTAATGAACCCTCAGGTGCTGAGTGCTGAGTGAGTGGTAGTATTTAATCGGGTAACAATGAATTCCCATTTTGGGTATCAAAAATACTGAATATGGCGTACTGAAATACTAAGTGGGCGACGAACTGAGGGCGACTACAGATATTGAAAATGGGTGACATTAAAATACAAATTGAGTAACTAGTTATTCAGAACGGGCGACCAAATAAATTACTAGTTGGGCTTAGGGCTTAGGGCACACAAAACATTTAAAATTTGGCATATATATTTTATTTAAAAAAGGTGACTATTATCCTAATCGAGATGACAAAAATACAAAGTTGGGCAGCTTAAATCAGTTATATAGTTACCTACTTGGTATAATAGTTTTTTTGTCACTCATTTAGAATTTACACTGCTAACTTAAATTATTTGTCTCCCACATGCAGTCTATCGCGTTTTACGTATTTTTGTAATCCACAGTTCGTCGCCGTTTTGTTATTTTGTCGCCCAAAATATAAACTGCTGCCTAGTTTAGTATTTTAGTTTAGTGTTTTTATTTAAGTATCCTATTAACAGTCGCCTTTAATTATTTGTAGTCACCCACCCAATTAATTAATTCCCCTTATCAAATAGCCCATTTTCTCTTTTTGACTACTTCTCTAGGTGACTACTTTGAAGGTTGCCGCCTGTAATATTTCACTCGCAGTTTATTGGTTCAGTACGTTTCCCAATAAGAATGTTTACTTATTGTTTTCATACTTTGATAATATTATCTTCGAATCTTGATTGATTGGCCGCATGGCCTATCTTTCTTGCAATTAGTCGGTGCTGCAGTCATTCCGGTCTTGATATTACAATAAACTAGGTTTTAATTGATTGAAAATAAAAAAAGATATCTATTATATAGTAATACTAATACTTAGTTACCCAAAAGGTTTTTGATTCATTTTGCGTAAAGCAACCTTGGTCGAGGAAATTATTTGAAGCGCCTAAACATTTTCGTTTGTTAGAAGCTGTTTTATTTACGTTGTGTGCCGAAAACAAGGAGCGGACCCCAAGAATTTCAGGATCATTATTTTAACGCAACCAGCCGACGACAGGCCTTTGGGAAAGTTTTTTCGGTCATTAAGCAAACTCTGTGGGCGTTTTTTTAATTTGTAAATATCTTATGGCCACTCGAATAAAAGAATTTTGGTATCATTCTGATAGATTTTTTTTCATCTCGTAAATGGATTATGGACCATCTGACATCAAAGTGCTCTTCATAAAATATATATTATTCCAGCCACAGTTACCTCCTCGACAAAATGCACTTGCACACACTGTTTGGTATACACACTCATAAAATTATGTGTAGGTACTTCAGATTAGTCCATCTTATTTTATTATGGTTTTGATTTCTCCATTCACAGTGGTATTTTTACAAATATGTTCAATCCCCCATTCATTTTACAAAGGGTCCCCCGTGACCACGGCAGCTGCAAAGGTGCCGAAACGTCGGGAAAATCAAAAATCAAACCAAATACCAACTAATTACCAAAGTACTTTCAATAAAACCGCGCTAGTATCCGTTAAAAGTGTTTTATTTCATATTCAATAAACTAGAAAATACGTCTATAATGTATATCGAATTGGCAACGAAGTCCTTTGGTTGCCAGGCGAATGCTCTGATAGTTGCGTTATAGAGACTTAGATGATTCGTTGAATTATTTATACTTAGGTAGGTAGTTACTACATTTTTATTTTCGCTGTATATAAACTTTATTTGATCAGTACCTCATTACCTACTTCTTTTAGAATTGTAGGTAGCAGGAGTAGAACATACACTCATAAGGTTACCTATAATACTGTTGATCCACATTGACTATACCTACCCTCTAACTCTGTCTGTACATGGTATTATGAAAATAAAAATTCATCGCACTTCTCGTAAATAGGTATTGGTACTTTTAAACACTTATTCGCGATATAAGTACTAATGATTTGAGTCCTAATATAAACTACATAAAGATTAGTTTACCTCGACAGGGCAACGCGGTGAGCGCAGCAAGCAGCAGAGCGGCTGCGGCCGGCGCGCACATCACTGCTACATCCTCGCCAACACTAAAACAATACAATCAAACGTTACTTCTAAAATATTTTCCTGTAAAAGATTTTTTGGGTTCCGTACGGTAGCCTAATGGCAAAAAACGGAACCCTTATAGATTCGTCATGTCTGTCTGTCCGGCCGTATGTCACCAGCCACTTTATTCTAAAACTATTAGGATTACGCAGTTGAAACATGATAGGTAATTATATTCTGTTACGATTGCGATTTTTACACAAAAAAAAGATTAAGGTGAAACTGTTTTTTTTTCATCAAACCTATACATAGGTGTGGGGTCTCTATAGATAGGACTTTAAAAATGACATATAGGTTTCTAAAACTATTTATTCTCAAAGTCAACCGTTTGAAAGATAATATACATTTCCAAAGTGGTAAAATGTGTACCCCCCCTCTAACTTATAAAATAAGATGTTGGAATCCTGACTGATCCGAACTATAGACAATATAATATGATTTCCGTAAAAACTAATATATCTGGAAATTTTGTGTTACACCTAAGTTACTTATCTGTCTAATTATTAAAGACAAATATCATAATGCTCAATCAAGGCTGTATTACGTTTTCATATTCTGGCTTCACATTTCGGACGTGCGTTTCGTATCCTTCAGGTTTATTGGGAGGGCGTAGGAGTACTTTGTATACATCCGATATCCAATGCGCATTCGTATTGGGGATCACATAAATGAAATATTACTCCGGGCACGAGGACACACGGCTTTTTGGATAACAGCTGCTATAGGGCAGGGCGCGTTTATTTATGAAAGAATAAAGGTATTATACCACTTTATTTATGGGTTTTCCAATAAAAATATGAGTGAGATTTCTTAAGATGTAGATTTATTATCCACACAACACACCATACAAGAAACAAAAAGGAACACCAAGTATTTTTCTAAACCATAAAGCACAGGAAATCACTCCGGCCTCAAGCTGCAAAATAAGGAAACAGTTTTTCTTTTTAATTTAAATACTTACATTTGCGGAAGGCAAAGGTGATACCAGCTATACAGCATATTATAAATTTATCAATCAATTAATACCTATATAGCTTAGGTGGCCATGCACTTATTGCCACTTTTTAAATATTGTAAATGTTGTAAATATTGTATGTATGTAGTAAATTACAAAAATTCTCTTTTTGACGAAATAACAAAATAATTTTATTTATGTTGTAAATTAATCCTTATTTCAATAAGTACCTAAAAGTAACTTGCATGTTTTGTGAGGTAGGTATGTGTGATAAATTGTTAAAGAGCGCACATCCCGCCAACAAACTGTATACACAGTTTGGCAGGAAATTATATATGTGAATATCTGTAACATACCTTGTGATAAATTAAAAAAAAAACTACGACAATATGTTCAATATTAGATACAGTACGAGGCATGTTTCTTGCAATTTTTTCGACGGAGTGGGGGATAAGTTCGCGCATGTGCTCTTGTGAGCGACCAATAGCGCGCGCCCCTCTCCCGCCGCCCGCGCCCCTCACTACACATGCCCAAAATACGTATTCCGCGCAATCCCCACCCGATTTCAAGATATATGCGTCGTACTGTATTATAATATTTTTTTCAACACACTTGCTCGTAAAGTGAGCCCTAATACACCGCTTTTAGGGCCATAAATCGAGCTATAACAAACGCTTGCAATAATATATAAAACACTAGTTCGTAATATAATTAACCCTACAAAGTTAAATTAGTACCTTACTGCAAGTTCTATGCGAGTAAACAGAGCATTCCCAATTTAGCCGGGTAATACAGTTATTTTTTTTTTGACAACAAAGAGGACTTATGCTGTTGAAAATGTATATAGATTTTTGGAATAAATAAATGTGTAAGTCCTTAATTAAGTGAAATAAATATATAATTATTATAAAATTATTCATAATTCACAATATTTTGTCATAAAATATTAAAATATTTGCATTTTGTCACTTAAAATTATAATTTTGAAGTATTAGTAGTAGGCTGTATGCTCCTCACCCCTTTGTTCGCAAAAAAATCTTGCGTTAGCCTGTGAAAAAAATAATAAAAAAAAACATGCGCGCCTTTTCCCATAATTATCATATTTTGTTTTTGCCATATTTGTTGCTTTGTGATATATTACTTTGTTTTTTCCTCGCAAAAACGTCGTATGAAACTCGTGAGCTCTTGTTTATTACACACTCGGCTGAGTTACGCCCTCGCCTGCGGCTCGGGCTGCAACCCACAGCCTTGTGTGCAATGAGCAATCTAAGCTAACTTGTCTCATAATGTACTATTTTATTAGATTAAAATCATAAACTTAACACATATCGGCCGTGGTCACAGGCTGCGATGCAACTCGGTCAAAACGTTAGGATATGGTAGGTGTTTAAACACCTATTAAAATTTAAAATAAAAACTAATAAAAACACTGTTTAAATGCCTGCCTGTGGTGCCGTCTTTTTCAAACAATATTGTCAAAAAAGTGACAGCATCACATTTAAACAGTGTTTTAGTAAAACACGTGTTAAACAGTGTTTTGTGGTAAGGCCGCTATGTTTTAATTTTTTTTTTTAAATAATTTTTTTTTAAATATTAATAAATAATAATAAATTAAACGCGGTTAATAAATGTAGGAGGAGCTCGGTGGCGCAGTGGTTTAGCGCCTGTACCAGCGATTGCGGAAGTTAAGCAACGTTCGCAAGGGTCGGTCATGGGATGGGTGACCAAAAATTTATTATCTCGAGCTCCTCCGTGCTTCGGAAGGCACGTTAAGCCGTTGGTCCCGGCTGCATTTGCAGTCGTTAACACCCACCAATCCGCATTGGGCCCGCGTGGTGGGTTATGTCCCATCCTCCTTACCACCCATAAGGAAGGCCTGTGCCCCAGCAGTGGGGACATCAAAAATGGCTGACGGACAATAAATGTAGGTACCTGTAATAAAACTATTTATTTATACATGTGCTTAATTCAAAGCCAGATAAAATGCATGAGATAAAAATTATATATATTTTTAGAAATGAATATAATTAAAGCTTATAAGCTACAACGCAATAAAAACCTTACTTTTTAGTGAACAAAGCACAATTTCGAAGTTGTAGCTTAATTTCTTCAGAAGGCAAATTCTCCCCAGTGTATTTGAATTGAATTAATTACAATATTGATGATAAAATTGGTATAAATTTTAACGTTAATCGAATTTCTCTCTACATTGTGAATTGAGAGTTGTTCTCGAAGAAATCTACAGGGACTTGATAATTGCTAAGTTTGTTTGAAAACCGAAGGATCTTAGTTCCAATTCCAACTTTAATCTCGACTTTTCAAAAAGGGATAAGTTTTTTTTTCGTCTTTAGCCTCAAAGTTAGTTTTTAGCTGTCGATTTACTACGTGTATAAATTGAAGGAGCAATGCTGTAATGCAATCGCAATATTACAATACTTCTTACGATCTTTTGATATGTAAAATGTGGAATTGACTATTTTGCTGAAACATATTTTGCATCTCTCATATTCGGTAAGTAGGTCCTTATTACCCCCAAATGGGTAACCAATTAGCGCTTTAAGGTAATAATGTAGCTAGAAAAGCCCTAGGGCGGTAAGTAATTTAAAAAATCCTGTAAGTAAAAATCCGGCATGTAATTAAAAAAAGCCCTAGGGCGGTAAGAAATTAAAAAAGCCCTAGGTCGGTAAGTAATTAAAAGAAGCCCTAGGGTGGTAAGTATATAAAAACATCCAGCAAGGTTACATTGAAGATTCCATACAATATAAAAGTAAAATTACCAACAAAATAACGGAAATTATTCAGCTTTCAAAAAATGAAACATCTTTCTCAAGAGATGATCCGCAACCATCAACTTCTGCTGAAGAAAGCTTCATCCCGTCAGATTTTGTCCATGACCAACAAATATCACAATCCCAAACTATTAACATACCCAAAAAACACCTGTCCCTAAAATTTGAAAATTGTTCTCATTTCACTATAAATTTTAACTAATAAAATGTTTTATTCTTGTAATGCCGGTTTTTTTCTACTTACCTCACCATCGAGATGTAAAGTAGAGTAGTTAGCTCGGGTGTAAGCATGCCTTACAGCCCTTAGCTACTAATCTACTATTTTTGGAACTCAAAGACCTATAAAAAATGTTTAAATAGTAGATTGTTATACAAGACGCTAAAATTACCCATTGAATACGAGGTAGTTTTATTCCCGAGCTTTAGCGAGGGAATAAATAGAAACCGAGTTACAATGGGTTTTAGCGTCGTGTGTTACACTATACTTTTCACTACGATTGCGAGAAAATAAAATACAATATTAAATAGTTTATACCTACTTCCGTAAGCGAATCCACTCGTTTTTCTATCCTCCACTTCATAAACTTTTTGTAAAATATTTAAATAAATGATTTGTGCTTGACGGCAAAAGATTAAAATTGTTTCTTTCCTATTACAGTCACACAATTCAATCAGTTTGCAATTATAGAAAAATTCTAAAGATTTCGCGCTATGGTACCTTTTTTTAATTTCCGCTGTAGCAGCTAAGCAACACAAACACGCATTCTACGATTCACTCTGTACACAGAGTATAAATAAGTCTATGATTTCACCGAAGAGATGCTTTTAGTTCCATTTTCAAAAATAAGAATGAGAAACTGGGGGCCTATTACGAAACTTGGTCACGATAATTGTCCGCAGTTCGTCGGTTGTAGTTATTACAAATATTTTTAATATAGCATCGTAGTCCATAGTCTATTGAACGAATAATGACGGATCCACTAGAGAGAAACTGTCAAATTTACGCAATCACTTTGCAATAGGTACGCAAGTGCTTTGTAATAGGAATCAATCAGAACGAAGCACGGACGCAGCTGCGTGAATCGCATTAAACTTTTCGTAATAGACCCCTAGTATTAAGTCGAGCGAGTTTTTATTCGTGATTATGAATAAAGACTTCTTCGTTTTAGTAGGCTCATTGGTAATAGGCAAACATTAAAAAAGAAAAAACTTTATCCCCTAGGGCTTATTATGCTATTTTATCTCGACTCTTGTACGTTACAATGACGCACTTTTTGAGCAAGAGGAGTGAAAACAATGTTGTTTGGATAAACATTATAGGTCTAGCTACTTCCTAATTAATTCATTGTGTTTTTGAATATAGTGGAGTGAGGAAGACGTGGCCTTCCTTTACTTATCCCTATACTGGTATACTTTATCTATTTCGCATAACTATCATCTTCATAGCCAGCTCTTTGAATATTGTACAGTCGGCAGTACGTCAGACTATACATGTTGACCTTGAGACCGCCTTTATGCCGTACGTAATAAGAGCTGTTTTCGTAGTTCAACTGTTTAACATAACGTGCTGTCGTGCGTACCATCAAAGCCTGTAGTAATAGCCTAAAGGTAAACAGGGTAATATCTTCAGAAACAAAGAACGGCTCGTATTATCTTGTTTCCTTTGCGCACTCAAGCAAAAAAACAAAGAAGGAAAATATTATATAGAGGCTTGTGTTACCGCTAATATTGACTTGCAGAATGTAAATGGTAGATATAAATGACGAAGATGAAATTGTTGTCATCGGATCTTAATGTTGCATCATCACAATCACGAAATGGTTTGGTGAAATTGATCGTTTGCAAAAATATGAGATAGTAAGTATAACTAACTTATACACGCTGAAATTTTAATCATTTGGTTCCCGCCGTGGGGTAGTTCCACTCATGATTATAAGCAACTTTTACTATGGACCCAATTCTCCTCCTCGCAAAAAAAAAATCAGCTGTTCCATACATTAAGGTCGAGTAGGTACTGCACTTTTGTATGGAACAGCCGATTTTTTTTGCGGGGAGGAGAGTTGGCTCCATAGTAAAAGTTGCTTGTAATCATGAGTGGAACCACCCCACGGCGGGAACCAAATGATTAAAATTTCACCGTCCCATCTATATATATGTATAGAGCTTAAAACAACATATTACTTTTTTAAACAGAAATCAACAACAAATGACAATTACAACAAAGTGACAAAGTTCTTATTTTTTACATATTTTTAGAAGTGACTGTACTGGGTCAATTTAGCTGATAATAAAGTATTTTAACTTTTCTTTGCTGAATTAGTTTGTTCCAATCAATATGTATTGAAGTGTACCTAAACATTGTAAATTTTGGCCTTTTAGTTTATTCAGAATTTCATGTTAGCTTTCTTTGTGACACACCAAAAAAAAACTGCAAATCCAAACGTGGTCATTAAATATATTACCTAACCATACTTTAAATAAGTAATAAAGAACACGATTCTAGTTTTTTAAAGAGATCCATATTTAAATAAACTCATTTCAGTTAAACTCGGTTACTAACTGCCACCCGGCAATTGTAGAATAGTTTTCTGAATTAGAAAGTTAACTTTTTTTTCTATTACAGCTGCTGAATCTCACCATCAAACCCAGCTGAGCTGTTCTTAAATTTCGTTCCTTTACGAGGCGAGATCTTCAATTCCAATAAACATCTGCAATTTCTCTCTAACTTTTACAAACGTTTCGTAGCAACTTAACCAAGCTACATTGTCAACAAATTCTATCGCAGTTGTATCTCCACTTTACTCCGATATTCGAAGAATCTAAGTCAGCTACCACTTAGCCGAAATATAATAGGGAAACTTTGCTTTCGCATTATACCAAAGAATCGAGTAAACACAATTTAGATGGAAATTCGGCTCTGATTTTAATCAGGTAATAAACGATAATCTTAGACAACGCGAGTTTTAGCATTTGAAATGGATTGAGATCAGATTTGTTTTATTCAACCTCTCACTTCGTCGCGTTTGAAGATTTGAGTGTTGAATTTTAATTAAGGGAGCACTCACTTTGAATGCCTTATTCTTATTTAAGGTGAGAGCGAGCTAAGCGGTTTAGAGGGCCAACTCCGAAAAGAGAACCACGATTATTGGTTACGTTACGTGGCGTTTTCTAATGACGAAGATTGCCACAATATGTCTGAAAATAAAATACTTTTTAACGGATACTAGCGCAGTTTTATTGAAAGTACTTTGGTAATTAATTGATATTTGGTTTGGTTTTTATTTTCTCGACGTTTCAGCATCTTTGCAACCCTCGGTGCGTGAGTCCCACTTTCTTTTTGCAGGTTTTTTTTTAACTAATAAATTTTACTTTTATTATTGGTTTTCCTCGTCACCTCTTTATGACATCAATAAAAGTGTACCTACAAATGGCTCTCAAAAATCAACTCATAAACCTTTTTCGTCAACACTATCAATAATAAAAAATGTCTTCCCTTTGAAGTCACTAAAAGCCAAGTCACTTAATATCCAAAATAAACTTTGGTCCTTTATTTATTTATTAACTTAATTTTCCCCTTCTAACTTTAGTTAAGGGCTTTGACCAAGTTTATAATGAAATAAGTGGTTCTGTCTGTATTTATTTTCATCGGTAACCACAACCACCTATATTTTACAAAAAAGTGAGACCTGACAAGTGAGAGTCCGACTTTGCGTATAATGGCTTCCGTACTAATATTTATTTATGTGTATATATGTGACATTAATATGTAAAAGTAATTAACGATTTTCAGACGTTGAACTTGCTTTCTGCCAAATTCAACGATTGCCTCATACCAATTAGTTATTCTGTGCTCATACTTTGTTAACATGCCGGTGCTTTAGCCCGTTTTACAGTGGACAGCACTATCTTTTGTTTAAGTTGAATTACAAAAGAACTATATATTATACGATTTTGTTTGTATATGTTGTTTGTATATTTTGTTTGTATTATGTGTTTAAATCCTGTAAATCTGACCCCCTAGTGTCACATTTATTTATAGACCAATCGTTACGACCAAACGGACAATATCCTTGATTGCTACCTTTGTCATTTAAACAAAACGTACTAATTCGACGAAGCTATTGTTCTATAAAGTAATTTCAACATTTTGACTCGACAAGTTCTAATTCATTTACAGAACAATTCTACTGAGCCTTTTAAAGAGTAAATAGCCTCTTTTTAGGCGAGCCATTAAGCCGTAGTAGGTTAACCATAAGGCGAGTAGGTCAAATACTTTTAGTGCTTCTGCTTTGTATCTTGTTAAAACCCAAATATTATTAAAAAGGAAGTAAACCACAAAATACGTTGCTAAACTAAACTATTGAGATAAGGAACTTGCTTAAATATTATTTTCAAAACTTATGCGTACATTAGGAGATGATTTTTGAAAATTCAATCCATATTGCCCTCTTCCCCTTTCACTGAAAGGAGTATCCACGCAAACCAAGTCGCGGGCTGCTGCTAGTGAAAATATTGAAGAACAGTGAGGCTAAAGGTACTCCAGCAGCATAATTGAATAAATATACCGTCACAATTAATACTATGTAAATTTTTAAATTGGAATTTGCAACGCTCGGTGGAAACGAACTGAGACGGTGAACATAGGAATATTGACACTCGCTCGCGAGACAAAATCAATTTGTAATTTCGTTTGAGATCTCGAAAATAAAAGAGTTCATTTGCGGCTCGATCGCATTTTGTTTATGTAATTTCGTATAGCTGAAAGGAAATTAGTCATATCGAACGTTTCCATACCAAAGTGCGATAACTTTCAAAGGGTGATAAAAGAGTAATTTTTCATTTACTTATTTTATGCTTTAAAAACAATTAGTGCAAAATACATTATGTTAATATTTTGCAGACTATTTATTTATATTTGTTTCTTAATAAATGTGCAAATTTTAATACGCTACGCCAACTTTATTATGCGCCTAATAAGAATATGATTTACATAAATCACGAATATTTTGAAAAGAAAAATGTAATAAACCAAAATAGCGCTTTTATTATTCTATGAGAAAAATGTTTTAATCGCTTACTAGAACTTAATTTCGTAGTCGAACGACTTTCGTTGATGAAAGGTTGACAAAATGCTAAAGCCAACTTTATGATATAAATTTATAAGCACATATTTGCTTGTCATTCTCATTCCATTCACCTCCATTGTAGTGAGGGTATAACATGTTTTAGTAATGATCATTGACAAAAGGATGGCCTGTAATAAATGGATGCTATTTTGTATGATAACCTCATTCAGTAAAGGCCGTCGTGAATCCATCATAGGGACGCGGACGATGCCAATAACGGTAGGCATCTGTTGGACTTTGGTGAAATCTGCGACGAAAATAGCACAATATACGAAGGATTTAATCCGCGGCAAATTCTTTATATTGAGAGTGCAAAGTATAAGAATACGCAAATACGTGCAATAGCTACAATAAGTTCCAGAAAAAGGATTTATGTAGGTACTTTCGAAAGGACATGAAATTAAATTACTAAAGGTTACACTTACTTTGAATTCACTACTAAAATAAAATAAGAAATAATTAGAAATTCATCACTACAAAGTATAAAACAAAGTCGCTTTCCGCTGTCTGTCCCTATATGCTCTTCTTCTTCTTTAAATCTAAACGGATTTTGATGTGTTTTTTTTCATAGATAGAGTGATTCAAGAGGAAGGTTTATATGTATAATACATACAATCATACATATTGCACCCGTGCGAGGCGGGTCGCTAGTTTTTTTATAAACTCAAAAAAATAAAGTAACGCAGACCATTAAACGCAAATCACCTTTTTAAACACAAATAATAAATTGTGAAAATACAAAAACTTTTAGTGGCTCATACGATTTATCATCGATAAAATAAAAAACATTCTGGCACATTTATCTCCTCAGATTGCAAGTGAAATAGAATATCCTATAAAAACCATATTATAATATTATCTCTGGCTTTCGCTCATTTCTGGCATTCATCTTAATAATCAACACTTATGTGCGAGTACAAATAACGTATCGTTATGTTGTGGATATTATTACCATAAGAAACACATAATTCTGATCCCACTACTTATCATTTATGTATGGAAATTAGAAACGACGAATATGTTATACTAGCACCCACAGCAAACAAAATAGAAATACGTTTTCTTACAATATATTTTGTCGGTTTGTAGCTTGTAAATAACAAGAGGTCTATTTAAGGGTCCACACAAAGTCAAATACACATTTTTGAACAACGATTTCACACAGTATTACTTGATATATCGGTCCAAAAAATAATGTAGTAAGAAGCTTGTACGAGTTGTATCTACTCAGTTATTATTACTATTAATACTACAGATTGACAGAAACATAATAGCAAAGCTTTTCTTGATAGAAAAAATCGTAAAGTGACCTCCAAATTTGTAGCTTTTACTGATGTGTCAACCAATAAATAGACTTAATCTTGAAACTAGAATAATAAAAAACACATTACCAAGCTAGGTATATAGTTTTGTGATTGTCATTTTTTCCAAAATAAGAAATAGTTCATTAGTTATTAATTAAAAACGATAATGTTGTCAATGATTTTCGATAATTTTTACTATACAAAAACTCTTCCAGTGTTATTGAATTTTTAGATTTTAGCATTCACAATGCTATTTTTAAATATGAAGTTATTTAATATAATTGAAAAATACTAGAAAAAAACGACTCACCAGTCTCGTCTGAGCTGCTACGGGTGAGTCGATTTTTTCTAGTATTTTTCAATTATATTAAGTAATCTTCCAGTGTGGTACGGCCTCTTAAAAATCTTCAATTAGGTATAGCGTGCGAAACTTTTTCTTGAATATGTATGATTTGGGGTAATCTCGACCCTTGATCAAGATAGATTGGGTGACGTAGGGTTATAAAAGTTCGGCTTCATAATTTTATTAACGGTAGGGTCGTTAGATGGCACCAATGTTCTTGACGACTGTGCCCTTAATTTGCTCAGATTTTAAAAGGAATCTGGGGGTCTATTACGAAAAGTTTTACGCGATACACGCAGCTGCGTCCGTGCTTCTTAGGATTGTTTCCTATTACAAAGAACTTGCGTATGCGATATCGCAAAGTGATTGCGTAAGTTTGACAGTTTTTTTCTAGCGTAACCGACATCATTCGTTCAATAGTCTTTGGGCGACCGACGAACTGCGGACGACTATCGTGACCAAGTGACTGCGTTACGCAATTGCGTATGTTATTTTAGTAATAGGCCCCCTGGATTTACTGACTACAGGGCCTGAAACAGTCAGCATATTGTACATTAAAATGTACCAATGTACAAATGCACCAAACTTGTTGTAATTTACTAAGGTTCATTGCGTCACCAATTTGAAATAAGAAAATCTCAGAGACACCGCAATGTATGCTATTTACTGTAGTAAATTTACAAATTGTAATGTTTGTGAAATATCCCCCTGGTAGTAAACTGGAAGGTGCAACTTGTTTTGAAGTATATTATGAAAAAAAACGATTAATTCGAAAAAAAGAAAATCTTTTAATGTTCTAAAACATGCAAACAGATTATCGAAAAGCCAAATAATTCTACGATTCTAGGTCTACCGATTATCCTCTGGGTTGTAAGTACCAATCCAGCTGAACTTTTACCAGAAATCAGAGTGTACTGTACTTACAAAGCATCTAACTAACATCATAATTTCATTTGTCATAGCAGAATCACGTCTACTTTCACAATAATCATTCACTTTTTGTCAGAAACAATAACGTGTATCCGACAGCCAACATGTAACATTTTATTGAATGTTCGAAAAAACACGAGCGTGCGTTGACTATGTTTCTCCAATAAGGTTTTACGGTTAGTCTGTTTGGCAGAAAGCTCAAATTCAGTTGCGATAAACTCACAGAAAAAAAGAAATCAACCAATCAGCTTCTTTGCCGCGTACGTCGCATAAAAGTCAGCTGTCAGTAATAGCTGGGACCTTGGTCTTACGATACAACGGATGAAGTATTGCCTTCGAGGGTTCGAATGTTTCGTAAAAAATGCTTTAGTAAATCTTTGGGGTAGAGCCGCAATATGGTCCTAGTGGATTTGTTTCTTATTCGTGCCTTTATGGGAGATAACAAGGAGTGAAATTGCTTTATAAGTACAGAATCAAATGTTTTATTTTGTTTATTTGTTCAAGTTTTGTATTACTTATGGTTCTACAACATTCTGGATGCTTAAGCCTACCTTAAATGTCTCTAACGTAGGCAAATAGAATATTGATTTCTTATAAAAATAACTCTTAACTTAATAAAAGTTTCATTTAGAACATAATTGCGAAGTTATCAAAGTTATTTTCCTTATATTTTCCAAAAAGCAATATTTACGTTTAATTTATCGCATTCATGTAACTTTTCAGAGTTTAACTTCTAATTAGATGTTAAAATATGAATTCAAAACAAAAAGTTTCCGCTCAATATCCGTCCCTTCTTATCTCGGGACTGGAAGTACAGCTCTCGTTGACAACATTATGCCACTGACATTAAGTATTCATATAGGAACTTGGCAAATTTTGCCAGTACAATCCTCGTGTCATTAGAGAGATACTCTCGTATTGTTACGCAATATGGCCGTCGCAGGGTTGCTACAAATTGCAGAATTCATTAATATAAAGTGAGTAAGAAAGCAAATTTTTTTAAACGATTTTTATCTCTCTGTCTCAATTAAACATCAAACGTCATTTTAATCAATCGGATAGAATTCAGCTACTGTCTGTATCCGCATTTAAAATGTAATCCCTACTTCCTACTTATATTATAAATCCGAAAACAAGTTTGTTAGTTAATTACGACTACTCAACCAATCATTATGCCATACACGTTGTCAGGGGTACAGAGAAGGACATAGGGCACTTTTTATCCCAACAAAAGTACTGTTCCCGAAGATAGAGAAATAAATGACCACGTAGAAAGTCGCGGGCGCTCGCTAGTCAATAAGAATCCTATAAACTCAAACGTTTAATGTTTATATTATTATTTTGACTCTACATTAAAACCACGCTTGTGAAAGTAAAGCGAGGTGAACTAAAATACAGGGATGGCTGATTGTTGACCGAATGAGTGACAGTGAACTGACTGTTGACCTGAAACCTAGGCAGGAAAGCCTGACTCTAAGCTACCTGCTCGTAGCTGTCACGGCTCGTAGACTCGTAGATGTGCCTATATTAGGCTGTCAACAGACGTACTGCAAAGCAACTGCTGCGGTAGCTGTAGTGTAGATGGTAATTCAAAGTCTGATACAGTCTGTCTTTAAAGTCATGACATTAATAAGTAGCAACACTGTAGTGTCGTCCCTTTCAAACCAACATTGCATTTTATTTTTATTTTGTACTTTATTTTATTTTTATTTATATAAATATAATATTACATACAACTGCATACGAGGTCACACACGCATACTCACATATATACTTACACCACGCACCCCCACACACACTGACACACAAACACACACACACACACACAGACACAAAATCACATTTTAGCGTTTTAGAGTTAATGTTTGTTATTTTGAAGTTTTATTTCTTTAAAAACACTAAATACTGATGTTGTTATGAGAGAGCGATTTTCTCCTTGTACAGGTGTTTTTACACTTAAAAGGGGGAATCAACCATACAGGGTGTATTACCCACATGTTTTATGATTTTTTTTTTCATTAAAAAAATCGTTGATACGAGACGACACTACAGTGTTACTACTTTTTGATGTGATGACTTTATAGACAGACTGTAGATCCATATTTTAGTCCGTATTATTATTTCTAGGATAGTCAATAATTAATTTAAACGATCGTAACGAAACCACGTATTTTTATTGAAACCTGCCTGCCTAGCATGACCGATTTATATCGCGTGATATAGCATTTTATCGACACTCAACTGTCAAATTCTTTTGTCTTTTTGACAGTTGAACGTGATAAAACGCTATATCACGCGATATAAATCGATCATGCTAGGCAGGCAGAAGTGAATCGCCATAGTAAAGCTTGTGCCAATCCAACCCTATAGCTACCATATTTTTTTTTTCTCACGCTTCGCATAGTAATTACTAGCAATTTTTCTTTTCTTTTAAATACTTATTATGTAATTAAAGCTGAAGTTTTGATAGCTAAAAACGACATCTAACGTAGAACTGACAAAACTTGCCAACACTGGAATGTCTCTAGCGTTGAGAACCATAAAAGAATATTGTAATTGCTAAAACCAGATGATACCACTGGATTACACTAGATGTATTAAAAATAATAACCGGGGTATTTATAATAAATTTATTTCCTTTGAATCACATGCATTATTAAATAATAAACTAATATTACCCTTACTACTACAATAACTTACAAATAAAACTTGCTAAATCAATATTTGAAGATGCGGGCTGATTTTGATTAGACGCGATAATTTATCTATTCTGTGGAGCTTGTCTAGTATCACCCCAGACGGAAATCGGAATGTGTTTGACTAGGTGTAAAAGGAACATTAAAAAGTAATTATTTTGTCTATGGTTTTTTCGTTCATATTTGCTTGTTGCTTAACTTGGTGCATCGACCAATAGGAGCTTAGGGCTTTTCGTGTGTATATCGGGATTTTGCTCTATTTTAGGCCAATTTATTAACTTTATAATCCTTGTTATTAAAATATTTTCTTATCAGAAAATCGTATTAATTTAACTAAAATGATGACTGCGAGCGAAAGGAACAAACAATAAAAGGTAGTTATCGTAAATAAAAGGATGAAATATAAAATAACGAAAATAAAAGTTAAATAAAGTATGAGAAGGTGTAAACTTTACAAAGACTCATAGTCGTATTTTTTATTTAAAGGATGACAAGCTATTACCCTATTAAAATTATTATATCGGTTCATTTTATTAGTTACTTATTTATGTAATGTATATGTACTTATTTAATTAATTTACCTAAGTGTAGGTACTGCATACTATCGATTGATCAATGAGAATGACTTGAAATTAAGCAGTCTAGTTGGAGAATGAATGGAAGTGCCATATTGTTATATTTTGTTTAAAATAACTAATAAAGAAAAAGGTACGATAAGTGAACCCTAGGTAGACAAATATAGCATTTTACGGGGATTCGGAGAGGGTAGGATGGCCACCCAAAACTGGAGAAAAGGAGAAAATTCTGGATTTATTTACATGCCCATATAGGGTATGAATTTTAGGACAGCGATGTTCGACGATTATCGCCATATATGGTAATAAAACGGGGACCGAAAATAAGTATAAAAGGGCTGAAGGAGGATGCCTCGAGGAGTCTAATGGAGAATTCCGTCGCGGGCGTTAGCTGAAAGACTGTCAGCCGGGTAGTTTAGAAAGTTTGTAGGGAGTTTATTTAGTTGTTTACATATATTATAAAATTGAGTTTTTTGAAAGTGATGATTTAGCTTAGAGTGAGTATTTTGTGTTAGGCAGGCGAGAGGGTGAGCGGTAAGCAGGTTGTCTTGTTTTCGAGGGTCGTAACAGTAACTTCCTGTGAGTTTATTTTGCTCGATCCTTGTGGATATCGGTACCTGGTCAGCGAGGCGCCACGCTACCCGGTTCTGATGGCCACAGGTGTCAAAATCCATTATTGAGAATTTGAGATTGCCAGAAGGTTCCCGGACATCTAGCACAATGCTAGGGGTCAGCTATGGTTAAATTAAATGAAACTTACTCACCGCCCAACCTACTACCGTAAGCTGCTTCGCTCGGGGAAGGCTTGGAAGGTAACCGTCGGCTTTCTTAGAGCTTAGCGAAGTTTCGCGTCGCGGCGTGAGTTCTGTGTACGTGTGCAGTGGTGTCCAGAGATAACCTGGTGTTTTGAAAATCAGTGGCACTTCGGTGCAAAGTGTAGTGAAAATCGGGCCGATTGGACAGACGCTGAAAGCCAGGCCATCACCACCATAGTTAACCTCTGTAAATCAACAGATTGTATATTTTCTAAAAGAAAATACATGTAATTATGTAAATATTCTAATTGTCTGCTGAAAAGAGGGTGGATGATTTGAAATTCAGCCGTCTTTCTAAAAGCCTTTGTGATAGGTGATTTTTGATGTGTTAAGTGATTTCTCCCAGGAAAGTATTAAATGTTGGTTTACCTAGATAGCAGGTAGACTTCAGGTCAGTTGCATGCATTTTATCTCTTCTGTTTACTGTACGAAAGTTCGTGTTTTCTAGATATCATGCGGACAGTACTTTGTCAAACGACTTAGACATATTTTAAGACCTATATTACTTATCCTAGGTATCACACTAAAGGTAGGTAAATTTGAACTTTTGTGATATTTGGTTGCCTGTACTGTTTTATAAATTATGAGACCTTGCTACTAGATATTGTGCGGTGAGAAATCTTTTGTTCACATTTTATGATTTTCTAGTTCTATTTGTGGTCTAATGCATGAACTTACTGGTATGTCAACTGTTATTCCTATTTATAATGATTCACAGTCTGCCCAAAAGTTGGCAATGAATCCAGTCCATCACAATAGAACCAAGCACATTGACACGAAATTTCATTATATACGCGATTTATTAGCTAAGAATGTTGTAAACGTTATTTATACTCCTACTTTGGAAATGTGGGCTGATGTACTAACTAAGCCATTGGCTCGTATTAAGCATCAGAATTGTGTAAAAGGAATAGGCTTATGTGTATAATGTTATTTTGATTACGGGGGAGTATGTTGTATGTTACTGGCTAATCAAAATTTGAATTTATATTTCTTTTACCTAATACTGTATTCTGTTTGTCACTTCAATAAACAAAGTCAAAAACAACATTAATACTTACATACTTAAGTACTAAACTTCAGAAATATAGTTACATTGGACAAAGTCCAGCCATTTATTATATATTTTAAGATATGGAACTTGCTCAACTTTATGAAACTTGATATTAAATCTTACTCGGTATTATGTGAACAAAATACCATTGTTTTCACATGGCTAACTTCTGGAATCTATATAGGTTCTAGAACATTTATTTTAAACTAACAACATTGATCATCTGAGACAATACTTGCTATTATTATTATAATATTACTCAACTTGTGGTTTAGAGATCTTTCTGGATCCGCGATTCAGCTTGGGGTCTCTAAATTATATTTTGCATCATGTTATATTTTATTATGACAATTCCTTACTCACCCATCACCTTATCACTTCCACAGTGAATACCTAATTACAATTGATATTAAATTAATTACTTACCAGCTTGCATGTTCAATATTAATTTGAACGCTGCAACCTGTTTGACAGTGTGCTTCTTCATGTTGCTGGGGAATTGTATCATGCATTGATATACAAACACAAACTCCACAAGTTAACGGGATATTTTATCATTTTTATTTGTACTTACTATTCCAATTGAACATGAACATATAGGTCTTTTTAGTGCTACTTGTCTCGGCTGTTGACTTACATGATGATACAGTCATTCCTCTGGGATCATGGCTGTGAAGATATCTATGTATATAATCATAGCCATGTCTCGGAGAGTGATTTGGACACTTAGTAAGGAAGTAGAGCAACAAACGCAATGATGAGACTGAGAATCCTGTTCAGATTGGAATACACACTATACATACTTACCTACATACTTTTCTTGAGCAAGAGTCATTGATTGTGTGTAATACCGTCCGAGTAGCTATATCCGGCTGTTGATATGCAAACCTTGAGTAAGTAAGAGAATATCTGGCTGTCGATACTTGGTTTGTAAGTAAGTAGGACTAGTGAACTGAATCTATTGGATGCAATCTCCTCTTGCCTAAGAGACTACACACCACACCATACATACCTACATATTTATCTTGAGTAAGAGTTATTGATTGTGTATAACACCTTCAGAGTAGCTATATCCGGCTGTTGATATGCAAACCTTGAGTAAGTAAGAGAATATCTGGCTGTCGATACTTGGTTTGTAAGTAAGTAGGACTAGTGAACTGAATCTATTGGATGCAATCTCCTCTTGCCTAAGAGACTACACACCACACCATACATACCTACATATTTATCTTGAGTAAGAGTTATTGATTGTGTATAACACCTTCAGAGTAGCTATATCCGGCTGTTGATATGCAAACCTTGAGTAAGTAAGAGAATATCTGGCTGTCGATACTTGGTTTGTAAGTAAGTAGGACTAGTGAAATGAATCTGTTATGTACAATCTTCTCTTGCCTGAGAGAATTATTGCCTTGCGTGCTAGCCGCTTGGCAATCTCACAAACACTTGAGTAGTTCATTGGTTATGCAATATTTGGACATTCCAATGAATTACATACCTTTTCTATGCATGATAGCATGAATACAGCAATATGAAACGGGCGCTCTGTGGGATCGGTTGTACCCTATTCTACTAAAGAGTTTGTGAAATTAGGTTTTCACATCCCTGTTACCCTGTTCGCGTTTTCATTGAAGCACCGTTGTTGTGCAGTACTTATACGCCGGGAATAGTGCCTAGTTGCATCGGAGAGGCTCGGTTGGGACCTGGGGTTGGATCTTATCGATGGACTTGTCAAAGTTGATCAATATGGTCCTTGGAGGAAGCGGTTCCGCCAAATTCCAAAGACCTGCGTCTTTGAGTTTGGTTGTAGGTTTTCCAAAAGAAACCCTATCCTTTTATTCTACCCATACTTCATACCTAAAGTACATACTAAAATATTTGTTATGTTATATTATTCAATTTATTTATAATTATTTATTCTAATTATTGGTTTTAAGGCATTAATGATAAGGCTTTAAATGATAAGATAGGTCTAGTAATAGTGCATTTGATAAGGAAGCATCCAGGCTTGAGCCAGGCATACCAGAAAAGTATTTGGATTACTGATATGAAAACACAACGTAGGTCCTTTAAATTTAGACGATCAAATTTGGCCAATACTAACAACGTCTTCATGAAGTTACAGACTACTTACTTCTGTAAATGATTGAAGGTGTTTAAGGATGACAGACCAATGGATAGCTAAAATGGTTGGCTACCTGGCGGATGTTACAAGCTTAGAGGTCACATGGTTATGTCACAAACAAAAGAAGGTTCTACAATAACATTCGTTTCACTAAACGAATGTGATTAAAACATGACTTTACACTTTTATGTTGAAAAATCTATGACTCGCAATTTGTTTGAAACACCGATAAACCTTTTCAGGGGAATGTCGCAGGGTGTGAACAAACGAGCGTAATTTTTTGAGTAGTGAGCCGCGTAAAATGGGGATCGTAATTTACGCTGCGTTCGGTTTCATAGAAAATAGTTTAAAAAAAACAAAAAACCGACTTCAAAAAACCTACCCCTAAAAAGCAAGAAATAATATTCGTAATGATAAAAATACGTCTATTGATGTCGGGTGGGGCTGGAGTACAGATTCCTTTTTTAACCGACTTCCAAAAAAGGAGGAGGTTCTATTTTTATTCTAGAAGCCCCGACTTTTGTTTGTTTTTTTTAGGATACCTTGTAGGTAAGGTATATTATAATATGTAGAAAAATCGGCTCAGCCAAACGTAAGATAATCGCGGAGAAACATACATACGGGTCAAACTCAGAACCACCTTTTTTAAGTCGGTTAAAGAACCTACACTTAAGATATCCCTCTTCCTACAAAAAAATAATTATCTTATTCAGTTCATAAACAAAGAAATAATACGACCATTATCATCGAGGTAATTTACACAAAATCATACTATTTTCGTGCTTTTTTCAAGATTACTTGAAAAGTACTGAACCGATTTCCAAATTTTAAAAAATGGGACCAACTTGGGAGTTTACCTAATGTAATAACGTTTGAATCATTTCAATCGGTCTAGCCGTCTGCGAGTAGTCGGTGGACATACACAAAAAAAAAACAAATATACAGACGAACATAGAACCTCGGTTAAAAAGTGAACTCTATCCCATGTGAAAGAAAGGCGTGATATTATGTACTTAAATGTATTTAATTTATCATCTGATACAAATACAATTAAATGTCTCGTATAATCGAAGATTTCACAACCTTTTGGTATTTTAATAATGACTTCGCACCTCCTTGTTCAATTTAACAAATTAATAATCATAATTTATTATATGGCTAACCGCCTTAAATGTGGATACCAAAAGGTAAAATTTTAATCAAGCGACAATCCGGCTCACGTATTTTGTGGGTAGAAGCCAGTTAAATTGAGTTCTCAAGTAGGTACCTAACAAAATAACAATATGCACTTTATTAACATCTGAGTTATTTCATTGTTTAAAATCTGTATTTGAGTAAAAGTTGATTTTCTTTTGTAATTCATAATAATAGGGGAAACGATTACCTACGCTACCTGTTCAACACATTCAGCTAAGTTAGAATATAATAACCAATTCCGGAAACAACGCTAATCCAAAATTCAATACTGAATTTCCCACGTACGCACTAACACACCGAGATTTAATCATGTCCCGTTTGTTTTATCGTAAATGTGAGTTCGGAACTTTGCACAACTGTATTACGTGGATTTAATGTTTTATGAAGGATTTCTTTTGAGGAAAACTCTTTGAAAGCTATGGGAATTCATCGGGAACGTTGCATAGTACTTAAGTCCGACCACACGCTCCTCATTTATTATTAATCCTTCGTTCGTCTCAAAGGCCTCATCACGCCCTTACGGGATTAGCCCAGGAATTTTCCTTTTAAAGATGAATTTCAAAAGGATGGCCGGACAGGTATCGAGGCTCAGATGCCTTGGGGCATTAGAGGCACTCTCACTCTGAACAACTAACACACGATTTTAGCAAAAATATTGGGTTTCTCATAACTTTAGCTTGTAATGTAAGTAAGAACCTTTCTTTTACTCAATTTTTATTTTTGGAAGCCAGTGTGCGAGTATTTAAAATATTTACTTTGATATTTAGCAAGGTTAAATTTATCTACGCGAACAATATTTGGAAGATAAATCAAATGCAAGATTAAATTTTGCAGCAAGAAAACCACGATTCGTATTTATATGACATGATCAAATCTTTAAAAAAGGTACTTACATAAACCATAATGAAAATAAATTATTTAATTCTCTGAAAAGTGGATGCGACCCTAGATGTATATATCATATCATTATTTTAAAATTTAATAAAACAATACAATAATTACAAAGTGTTTTATTTATAACTTACCAATACCGCGTAATTACAGATAAACCAGCCAAAATTTAACGATAATAATAATAACTCTTTTATTTTACTCAAACCCATAAAGATTGTACCTATAGCAGATGTATAGTTACACAATGATTACTCTGTGTCACACTATTTGAATTTGACATTGAAAAGAAAGGGACAAAATACTGTAACTATACATCTGCTATACAATCTTTATGAGTAAGGGGGTGAAGCGCTCATGGCGGAACTTGACAGACTGATCGTACTCGATCACGTTTGTTAAGCAACGCTCAGTCCGGCCAGGAGTCGGATGGGTGACCGTTAAGTGGCATTACAACTGAGCGCTTCCGTACTTCGGAGGGCACGTTGAACCGTCGGTCCCGGCTGTTGTCATCTGATAACAGTCGTTAAGCCAAGCTTGATAAACTCTAACACCAGAGGTGGCCACTAATTCTCATTCGATAAGAAGAAGTAAGGGGGTAGGAAAATTTAGCAATTTTGCATCTCGGAAAATGGAAGGGTTTCGAGGCGGAGCGCGATGAAAACTTAGTTTGATATTCCGTTGACCAAAGGTAAATAAGCCTTACGTTGACCAAAGGTAAGCCGGTAAATAAATATGTAAGTAATTTTTCTCAGTTTTCCTAAATGATTTCCTATTCGATGTATCGTTAGGATAATAACCTTTGACTGTCGGTCACAAAACGATGTTTTGCAAAAGAAAATGATACCATAATAAGGAACGACGTTGAATAGAGTTAATGATAATATCCAAATAATCGGTACATTGACCCACCTTCGATATCGACCTGTCAATAAACTTACCAAGGGTCACGAAACTGAAATACTCAATTGTTTTATGAAATGTATTATAGGATTTTGCTTTAGTAGATGTTGCAGGGTTCTGCATCGGTCTCAGATTAATAATACTCAAATACATTTGTGGTAATACACTTTTTCTTGAGTATAAAAACAAAACATCCTCTACTATCCTGTATTATAAATGTGAAAGTTTGGATTTTTTTATGTTTAGATGTAATTTGTCATCTTTGCTCTTGACCTATTTTTTGTGATAATCTGTCAGCTGTTAATATAGATTTTCAAATTAAGTTTAATATAAATCAAGTAGAGTAGTTTTGTATTTAATCTGTTCTTTTTAGTCTGTCCCTAATTATTAAATTGTGAAACAGGCAATTAGTGTTTAGTGTTTAATTTAATATTGTAGATTGCAATCAGCTGTTTAATTACGAAGTTAGCGCATAATAAGTTAATTCACTGTTATCTGTGGAGGCTTGTAATTACAAGCCAATTGGCTTCTTATAGTTTAAGTGTCTACTCTGTAACGTTAGATGTAAGCCTCCCAAATATTATAAAAAAAGTTTTTAAAGTTATGGGAATACCATTTATGTTGTTAACAGAATTTTGAATTGCGTGCTTGTATTATGTTTTTAAGAAAGTTTGGTCTAAAATGTAGAGTCATTGTAATAAACTTATAAGGTGATATGTATGTTTTTTAGTTTGGTTCATCGGCTAAAGTTATTCGAATGTACTTTAATTTGAATAGTTGAAGGGATTTACTTAGTTAATTACTTTGTTGACTGTAAAAATGGGTAAATACACCGGAATATTTAATTTTAGTTTTACCACTACAGCAATAAGTAAATCTTTCTTTTTTAACGTAATAAAGACCAAATTGCTCTGTTCTAATCCTTTCGATAATATTCCCAACCACTAACAATATTTTAACGATCAATCATTATCTTAGTTGAACGGAACAAATAAGTAAGGAAAACTTATTAACAGCATTTATTATTAAACTGTAATTTAAAGTTTATCAGGCTAGATGTTGCTTCAAGAAATATAAGTTAATTAAAATACTGTTCTCAGTTTATTATTAATAAAATTTTACTTTCGTAAAGCTCTTAAAAATCTTAGGCAACTTTAGTTACTAAAACTTCTTAATTAAAATGCTATTTTAGTACTATTGTCTTTTATAGAACTCGTTTATTGTAAAGACAAATATTAAACTTTGATTAATGAATTGATAATTTTAATATGTCGGAGCAACGGGCTTTCGGATGACATCAGGATGGGTGACCAATAAAGATTATTTTGAATATTGTGATTGAGATATTCACACGAGATCTTTTCAGTCCTGTAATTGTTTGAAAATGCTTTTTAACTTTTTGCAAAAAACAATTTCGACCAAAATGACATTATATAAGAATTTTGCAACGACGATAACTATCTTTACATTTATTTCCAAGAGGTAAACTTAGTATTAGAGGAAAGGTTCTGGAATGGCGACCGCGCACCGGACGATGCTCCGTGGGTAGGCCCCCGACAAGGTGGACCTACGATCTGGTGAAGGTTGCGGAAAGCCACTGGATGCGGGCAGCGCAGGACCGATCGTCGTGGAGATCCTTAGGGGAGGTCTATACCCAGCAGTGGGTGTCGTGCGGCTAATATGATGATGATGATGAAAATTAGTATTTTTAATATTTTTCATTAATTCATCAAATATTGGCTTGTTTCCAATTCCTGGTCACAACAGGCTACCTACTTACTTATGACGTAAACATTTCAAATTGGCGAGACACTCCTACACAGTAATTGACTATTACATTTATCGTGCCAAGAGGTAATTAACTAATGTGTTGCCAATGGGCTTGGCATACGGATTAACGGCTATTTACATACCTACTTGGTAACAGACTGTAACACGCATAGTCATGGTTGAAATGGCACTGTACCTACGCAACGTACATACTCTTTGAAATGTATTTGTATGTAGAAAAAAAACTTTTTCATTTCTCATATTCGGAAAGTGATGTATATTTGAACTGAGCAGCGGGTCCAAAACTCTTCGTTCCACCCTAGGGTGGAAAAGTAATTTAAAAATAGAACTGAATTTGGCAATGAAAAGTTTACAATAGTTAAAAACAAATGGTTTAAAAAAAGTTGTAGCCTTGTAGGGCGCATTCACGAACAACAACAAAACATGGTATAAACAGCCAGTGCAAAATTAAAAACATTGGGCGGAGCGGCCGGCGACGCGACGTGTTCCAAATTTAAAATAAGAAAAACTATAACATATTGGAGCGACTTACCTAAATCTGTGACTTTGAGCTGTGTGTGCCGTATTAAAGTTTTATGTTTATTTTGTATTTACTAAAAATGAGTTTAAAACTAAAACAAAAGGTTCAAATAAAATAAAAGAAACAATAAAACTATACGCTGTAATTCGCCTACAGGAAACAACTACTTCAGGAGAGTCTCTGCCATGGACTTACCGTCTTATCAAAGGAATATTTCCAACTTTTACAGGCATCCAACAAAGCCAAATCTGTCATCATAATAATTTATATCAAACTGTAAATATTCCAAGCAAGAATTTAACTTTAAATTTCACAAATTGTTCTAATTTTTCTAGGTTTTTAAAGGTAAGTTGGTATAGGTAATAATTATAAGGTCTACCAATGTAGTTACTAAGTAGGTACATGTTTTTATTAATAAACATTTTGGAATAACTAAGACTTTTTTTACTTTCCTGAAATTCGAAATGAAAAGTAGAGTGTTTAACACGAGTAAAAGTCATCAATTCCATTCTCGAACTAAAGCTCTAAATATCTCGAATGGGAATTGCTTCCTTTTGACCCTCGTATAACAATCTACTATTCCTCAATTTAAGCTTGGAAATTCGGACATTATTTTGACAATCTTTTTCGAGCTAAATCAGAGTAGCCTGCAATGTAAGTATGAAAATCCATATTTACCGTGCTTAGTGACCCGCAATTTTAAATGAAAACTCATCATCATCTACTCACACATACCATTTCTCGTGTAATTAAAAAATGGAACAAACATTTTCAGAGAAATAAGGCAACCAAAAAGATCTGTGATTCATCATAAATATTTAAAATCTTTAAACTGGCTTTGCAAATTGAATGTTCCGAATCACGCTAACAGATCTGCCCCCCTAGCCAAAGTAACTAAATGAATTTGACGTTTAAAAAATTGTTTGTGAAGTTATAAAGGGCTTGTAGAGTTAGAAGTTTGGCTCTACATTGGTCTGGTAACTTTTTGACAGTGCGAGTCATAATGGTTGAGACCATCATTATACATGAAAATGTTTTTGGTGGGATTTGCTTTTCTTTATCGCTTTGCCGAAACATGTATGGATATAAAGTTTAAAAAAAATCTTTAGTTGAGTTACCTCTAAGCCAATCTCATACATATTTCGAATCATCGTTGACGCTTGTCAACGATGATTTGCAAATGTTACATTGGTTAGGGGTCTTTTTTAGATGCACCAATAATTGCAAAATAAACCATTTTCGAGAGCTTAAAGAATTGATATTATTTTTTCAAAAAAATTCGAAAAAGAAATCGAAAAATTTTACACGATGCGTTTTTTTTCGTCATCGTTTCGCTTTTTGCGTCAATTTTCATTTTAAGATTTCCCATTTTCAGTCTTTTTACAATTTATTTGAATCTTAATATAACTATTCCACATTGCCATTCACAGATGAAAGAATAAATTCACATCCACCAATTTCCTCGTTTGACCTCGATCTTTCAGATATGACACAAACGCTGTGATACTCTTGTCGAACCTGTCCGAAGTTTCGGTTGACTTTGAGAAAGCCTTTTACCGTCGCTTCAAATACAGGATTTATCAGACAGTATGTAACTAGAAGCCTAGATCATCTAAACTTTAGTATTATATTAAGTATATTAGGTATATTATACAAATACAAATACAAAAAACTTTATTCGATTCCACAAATGGGTAGGTGGGTACAGGATAAGTAGCAGAGCTTATGTTAGGTACATTATGAAACCGAAAAGGTCACCACTCAGCATTGAGTTGCAGCATGATAAACACCTGCAACGCTGGTATTCTGTGGAGCATTAAATAATAATGAATTCAGGAAAACATGATAAATAGAGCTATATTCATTAAGTACATTAATATTGTTATTAAGCTACAATAGGACTACCATATCACATACATTTTACTGTACAAACAGCGGACCAAAAGAAAATGCAGACATATTACATTGCTATAGGTTGTAAGATATGAGGTGAAATTTACATACAAAATAGTGTTATTTAAGTTAAGCACAGTCGCCTGTTAGGATACCTTTTGTTGATTAAGCAAATTATTTAAATTTACGTTTGAAGGAATTAACCGATAGGGAAGCTTTTATTGGCAAAGGAATATTATTCCAACATTTTGTGGCAGCATAACGAAAGCTACCACGAAAAGCAGCCGAACTGTGCATAATGAGTCTTGAAGTTAGTCTAATATCGCGTTGTGAGAAAATTTGTTTTTCGTTAAGATATCGAGGTCGATGAGACTTAATAATTCCAAATAGCAATGTGGAGAAGTGGAGTAATCGTCGAGCCTCCATTTTAACGATGTTTTCACAATTTAAGAATAGCGTGACATGCCCTCGACGTGGAACTGGGAAACAGAAGCGCTTACAAGCGTTTTGAACACGTTGGATAAGAGCCTTTGTTCGAGACAACAACCAGCTACTAATTACAGCATCAGCATAGTTCAGCTTGGATAAAATAGGAGCATCGCATAGTCTTATTCTCATTTCGGTGGAAAGATGTTCTCGAATTTAAAAAAGTTACCAGACCGATGTAGAGCCAAGCTTCTAACTCTACAAGCCCTATATAACTTCACAATAGTACATTATGAGACAAGTTAGCTTAGGTTGCTCATTGCACACAAGGCTGTGGGTTGCAGCCCGAGCCGCAGGCGAGGGCGTAACTCAGCCGAGTGTGCAATAAGCAAGAGCTCACGAGTTTCATACGACGTTTTTCAACACATTTGCGAGGAAAAAACAAAGTAATTTATCACACAGCAACAAATATGGCAAAAACAAAATATGATAATTATAGGAAACGGCGCGCATGTTTTTTTTTGTTTTTTTTCACACGCCCAACGCAAGAATATTTTGCGAACAAAGGGGTGAGGAGCATACAGCCTACTACTAATACTTCAAAATTAGAATTTTAAGTGACAAAATGCAAATATTTTAAAATTTTATAACAAAATATTGTGGAATATGAATAATTTAATAATAACATATATTTATTTGACTTAATTAAGGACTTACACATTTATTTATTCCAAAAATGTATATGAACTTTCAGCAGCATAAAACCTCTTTGTTGTAAAAAAAAAACTGTATTACCCGGCTAAACTGGGAATGCTCTGTTTACTCGCATAGAGCTTGCAGGAAGGTACTAATTTAACTTTGTAGGGTTAATTCTATTACGAACTAGTGTTTTATATATTATTGCACGCGTTTGTTATAGCTCGGTTTATGGCCCTAAAAGCGATGTGTTAGGGCTCACTTTACGAGCAAGTTTGTTGAAAACGATTTTTTTAACGGTTAATTCATTTAGGTGAATCACAGATCTCCTTGGTTGCCTTATTTCACTGAAATGTTCTTTCCATTTTTTAATAACACGAGATATGGTATGTGATTGATGAGTTGATGATGATGAGTTTTCATTTTTCATTTTCAGGAAGAAATAAACAGAAATATTTCTGGGAGGCTTTCTTTATTGGCGGCTCGGAACATCGCGCGATACGATGCGCAGAACACAATTTCGATGTAAGTGGGTAAGAGGCGGGTGGTGGGGTACACAGCTACGCGCATAGTGGCTAGCTTCACAGCTGCCAAAAGAAATGAAAGTATTATAACAGTACCTACTAATACTCTATGAAAATAACAGCAATTTAAATTGTATTTAAAGTAGCTAATGACGGTATAATTATCTGGCTTAGAGGTAACAATTAATACCTCTTTGAAGTCCATAAAATATGCGCGACTACCGGTAAATCATTATAGGGTTAATTAACAAAGAATAAAAAATTCAAATAGGTACAGTCGAGTTCATTATTATGTTGGCATTTTTGACAGGCTGTTGACATTTATAATAAAGCCATAAAGGTCGATGAGTTGTCAAAAGTGCCAACATATTAATGAACTCGACTGTACCTAGATATTGAAGTTCTATAGGTAGATTTTATTTGTTGTTGATTTTATTTATTTGTTATCAGCAATTTGGGCCAATATTAATATTTCAATTTTCAGAATAATATAATAAAGACATTTTTTGGTTGGAAAACAGTGAAACATTTCAAGATTCGTATTTGTTAGACTGTGCGTTTATGCTCGATAAGAACTTAATTCTTCATCGTATAAAAAATAAAATAAAACAAGACACAACAAACTTTACGAAGGCAGAGAATAATGTCACCAACTACTTTTTCATGAAATGAGTTTCCTTAGATGTATTAGGCAGTTTCGATTTCGAGACGACATGAAGCCTCAGCTAATTCTTAAAGCGTACGAAACCAATGTAAATTGAATCGACTTATTAATGGTCTCAAGGAGATCATTAACTCTCTTTGACTGCATTCATGTTTGCCAGAGTATTTTTTAAAAATTAGTGTTGTGAATACAAATATCTTATTTTTCTGATGCCATAACAACAATTTTAACATTGTTGTAATCCGGAGCAGTTAGAGTTGAAATAGCTTGATTCCGCCTATTTCCGTTATCCCCCACTGGTGTATATAGAGAAATAAAGTATGGACGGTCTATTCCCGTTGTCCACCACTTGGGGTCCAAAAGTAACGAAAAAAATTTTTCCCCCTGATATACCCCAGTGGGGAATAAAGTTGGGGGACAGCGGAAATAGGCCGAGGTTTCCGGGTGAAGAGCGCTTCCACCTTTTGCCTTATTAAGATGAAGCCAAATACTTAATGTAGATAAAAAAATCAACGTTATATTTTTAGCTTTACCATATTTTCTGAACACTGACAATCGCTTAAAAACGGATTATCGTAAGCTATATAACTATCTATATAGGTAACTTGTTTTGATCGAGTTGACATTATTCTGTTGGAATTGAGCCAAGGAATTCTGTAAGTAGGTATGTGAGTTTTAATATTTTTCTTACAACCATTTCACAAATGCGCCAAACATAAAAGACAACATTTTCGGAAGAACAATTTTACTTTTCAGTTAACTATGTGTATGATTAACCTTTGTTATTTTTGTTGTATTTTAAGGATTATTGTGTAGATTAATATTCAATATATTTTCTTTAAATGTGTATTTGTGTATTTACTCTTAATCTGTTTGTGTATCAAAACCAATTGTTTGTGTATCAATGTGTAAATAAATAAATATCAACAGCTTCATAAACCACCATTATTCTTCATCCATCTTGCGTCTCTCATAACAATTTCCTGAAATAATGGCTTAGAAAATGACATTTTAAATTAATCTTAGCAGTAATGAGACCAATCCGTTGATGCTCAAAGGAACCCGTTATTATTGATTGCACCCCGTTAACATTCCTCCAAGTTATTTGCATGAAACATTAAATATTTTGCGTTAAAATACCTTTGATTAATGTGAAGAATTTGAATTTCATATCAAGCTCCTCAGACGTTAATGTTATATTTAGCGTTTGGGTTCATTAACATACTTCTCGAACCTAGCTCGTTAACGGTTTCGGTTAATACTGTATAATTTCATATTATTTACGAAATTATGTAATCTTAGTTTATTTAGAAAACATTTAAAGGATTGTTTAGAAACAAAATAAACTACTGTATGAGAATAAAATTATACAAGGTTATTTTTAGTTAATACAAAACCTCTCGTGGGGTTGATGAGACCATCAAACTGAACCTTTACTACATCTCGAAAAAAAAATCTGCTGTTCCATACAAAAGTACAATCCTACTCCATCGAAATGTACATATGAAACAGCCGTTTTGTTTCACGATTGCAAGGTTGGTCTCATAATGAAAGTTGTTTAGTGTGATGGTCTGATCAACCCCACGAGAGATTTTGTATTAACTAAAAATAACCTTGTATACAGCGAGCGAATGGTAAATTCGTATGAATTGACTTAATGGGCTAAATTACATGGATCAATTTTAGTCAACAGTGACGGTCGACTTTAGTCACCTAGCAAGTCGCTTCCAGAATTGTATCGCAGGTGATGGCGTCGCTGTCGTCTATGTAGTTAATGGCGTAACCTAGGTAACAATGTGTGATAACGTAGTTCCAGTTTTGACCACCGGATCAGATAATTTTGTTTAGTCACCTGCAGCCTAGGCAGATTTGCCATTTACACGAAAGTTCTTTAGTTAACAATATAAATACCACATTACCCAGATGACGCAGGTCCAATACGAAAATCAGCCCTTTTTAATGAAGTATAGAAAATCAAAAATATTCTATTAACCTACTTTAACAAGAAACATTAAACCCCGCAAGTGCCAAGATAACAGAGTAGGTAACAGACAATTTACTTCGTCATAACAATGTCGGCTTGTACAACAATGTTGGTTTTGATAACAAGTTGTAACATCAAATTGCGTACACCAAAACAAACGGAGTTCATGCAAATACTACTCCCTAGGGAACTACGACACATGACATTCCATAGTGCCTTGTACTCGATACATTGTGGATTCGCAGTATCGATAGATCTGAATTAAGTTTGTCAAATCTCAAAAAATAAATAAATTGGAAGACTGCTGTCACAAATAGATGACACACGTGACCTCAGCATCCCTACTAAAATGGCCAATTTTCTATTCATTCACTAACTTAAAAGTTAAAAATAAGTCATAAACTCTTAAATGACAAGCCTACGACCCGTCGACAGCCTACGAGCCTACCGTCGTAGGCTTGTCAATTTCATACAATACAACAATATCTGTGATTTACATAATCTTGCGACATGTGACGATCGTTTAATTGCTTATTTTGAGGTTTTAAGTTAGCGAACGAATAGAAAATTGGCCATTTGAGTAAGGTAGGGGGGCAGGTTATTTGTAGAAAACGAACTTTTTCTATAATATTTCTAAATAAAGTGTTGGTATTTGTGTATCTTGGAAAATTTGTTACAAAATACAGATCATCCAAAATTAAAAAGTAATAAATAACTTTAATCGTTTAACCTTATTCCCTTATGTATTAAGTATGCATAATATTTTAATTACGATTTACTCTGAAATAAAGTGAAATAAAGTTTTATAAATAAGTACAGTACACTGGCTACTATAGTGGTTACTTGAGAATAATTTTAACTTTCCAGAATAAGTATACGGGCTATCTAAAGTTAATCTATATTGTCTTTACTCAATACTTAAACTTTGCGTTAAAAATAATCTTACCTAGTTTAGTTATTTGCAAAATGGATAACAGAGCTATCGTTATTATAATAATTGCTGTAGCGCACAACACTACCATACAAACAAGTGTATAGAAAGTAGATGGTAGAACTGTCTAATTAAATGCTTATTGTACAAGTATGTCAACAGTCATGGTTTTTGTATGTTTGAAATATGGTATAATATCATCCAACCATTTCGCGGGCGAGTTAAGATACATAACTCACCCCGAATTGATACATAACCCTCTCGCCCAACTAAAACTCGCCTGCTGTACATTTTGTAAAGCTACCAATTTATTTTTAGCCATAATACAAGCACTAGATTCGTAATTACGACCAACCTAGAACAAATTCCAAGACGGTGAAGTCGCAGGTGGCCGCTAATTTGGATAAATAAGAAAGTGTTAAAAAGATTTTAAATACTTATACAGTACGAGGCATATATCTTGAAATAGGGTGGGGATTGCGCGGAATACGTATTTTGGGCATGTGTAGCGGTGAGGGGCGCGGGCGGCGGGAGAGGGGAGCGCGCTATTGGTCGCTCACAAGAGCACATGCGCGAACTTATCCCCAGGACTCCATCGAAAAAGTTTTAAGATACATGCCTTGTACTGTAGCATATGTGTACCTATGTATAGTGGTAGCCACATAATTAAGGACACCAGTCGATTTTTATACAAACGAGGAAACTCTGTAGCCTTGGTTTTCCTCCAAGGATTGACCGAGCCGTGATCTGATGATCCATCCAGGGAGTGAATGGAGGAGATCAAGATCGCTATACACACCCAACAATTCTGATCAGCATTCTAAGAGTATAATACATTACTGAAGACTTCCTTGCTGTTAGGTTTCAGTAAGGAAGTCGTCAGTTAATGTATCTTAGTCTCGCATTTATCATTGTGTACCTCGTTTCGTATTCCATCACAAAGGGCCGTCTAAGCTATTCCGTGACAAACGCTTAATAATGACGCTGAATTTATGACGTATTCATCTTAATAACGACGTCATCAAACTTAATATCCGCCTTCGAACTAATGAATTTCAGATTACGTCAAAAAACAAGACTTGAATAAGAAAACTAATTTATTTTCTTTTTTTAGAATTTAACTGCTTCCCTAAGTCGTCTTGAAATATTACTATATATTACATATCGCGCGATGCACCGCGCCCCGCCGCCGCCCGCCCCGCCCCGGCGGAGACGTCACGCGTGAGCACGTCGACCCCTCAACGTGCATACGCTGCAGTCACCGCTACTAACCGACCCGCTGTCCAACAACTCGAGCGGGGTACCAATGAGGGAGACAAACAACGCCGACCGGTCTCTAAGCCTGTGCATCCACGGAGACTGGATGAAGAGTGTGACGAGGACGGCTTCAAAAAGGTGGAAAGGAAGAGGAAGCCCACCCGCCGTAACCTTTGTGGCACCGCCCCGACCGGACACAACCACCTACTGCGTCCGGCTATCCCGACGACGCTAGTGTATGTATCTCGCCTGCACTACAGCACGAAGCCTGATGACATCGGAGAATACATCAGAGTGAAGACCAAATTCATTCTGAGGGTCGAGCGGTTGGAGTCCCGCCACAATGTGAACTTCAACTCATTCGTGGTGAGGGTACCGACTGAACATCTGTCGACCTTCATGAAAGAAGATTTTTGGCCGAAGGGTGTCTTGTTCCGACGCTTTCGCGGTCGGATACCGGACACTGCATTGCGCAACACGTCGCCGCCTTCGATACGTGTAAACAAATAGATATTTTTATTTAATAATTATGTATGTTAGTCTGTAAGGTATATATTGTATGGGCCTAGTAGCCTGAAATAAATGGTTAAATAAATAAATAAAATAAATAAATTACTATTTTAATAAAATTTTAAAAACATTAAAAGTGTTTTATTTAACACAACAAACAAGTGTTAAAAGGGACATTTCAAAAGTTCCAGCGCCTGAAAAAGATTCTTAAAAAAATGAAGATAAATGCTCAATAGGTATACTATTAACAATTTAAGCTATATACAGCCAAAAATAGGCCATAAACACAGTGCCATTCCAAGGCTGTTTTTAGGAGATATAATATAGAGCATGACACTGCTGCCTATTTGTGTCCGCCCCACGAAACCGTAACAGTACTGTGACTAATACTAGTGATAAAACGTATCTCTCCTGCCTGCCTAGCATGACCGATTTATATCGCGTGATATAGCGTTTTATCACGTTTAACTGTCAAAAAGACAAAGGAATTTGACAGTTGAGTGTCGATAAAATGCTATACCACGCGATATAAATCGGTCATGCTAGGCAGGCTGGAGCCCAATCGCGGTAATTCTGAACGATAAAACCAAAACGTTACGTTGTCATTTAGGTTATATTTACCTTAAAATCTTTGGTTTAGCTTCATAATTTTCACTTAAATTGTCCCAGATTGTAATTCTAGACTCCTTAGGCAGAGTATTCAACAATTTTAACAAAACAAAAGCGAGTATTTTTCTGTAAACGAAATTGAAACGGTAACGATTTAGCTTTTGATTTGTCGTTGAAAATTAGCGCGATTAGGCCCCTGTTCCGAAATGTCATTCGATACAAGTTGTCGCCTTGAATACGAATACCCGTGGAAGTTAAATGAGGTTTTTTGGTTTTTGGGATGCGTGAGGTGATTTAGCTGTTGGCTTTTAAAGTACCTAGTTGAACATTTTAATTAAACAATAATCTAAATAGATGAATATAAATATTAAAACTCCAGATTTCATATTTTCTAACCCCCTTACTAATAAAGATTGTATAGCAGATGTACAATTACACAATGGTTACTCTCTGTCAAACTATTTGAGTTTGACATTGAAAAGAAAGTGACAAAACACTGTGTAACTATACATCTGCTATACAATCTTTATTAGTAAGGGGGTATTAGGTCTATCTGTTTTCACTGCTCAAATCTTCATTTGTTATAGCGAGAATATCGCTCGGCGACAACCGTAGGCTTACGCAACAGCACAATTTGACGACCGTCGTGATCGTGATCGTAAAACAGTGTAAGATATAGTCAGCGAGTCAAGCTTTCTATCGGCGTTTTTCGTTGCTCTATCTAGCAACTAAGAACTTATACCGTGAATTTTATATTTCACTATGAATAACTGACACCGCCTGTCAAATTGGTACGCAAAGGCACATTCGCAAAGTAAAGATAACGACGAACGACCACATAGACTTTTTGTCTTTGCATCGCAAAAGTGACAATTTGGTGTCAACCAGTGGTGTAAAGCCGTGGTCGTCGTTAACGTTGTAATGTCAAATTGACGATCACGAAACGATCGCGATGGTGCTGTTGCGTAAGCCTGCCGATCACTGATGCCAGCGCGAAAGCGACCGAGTGGTTTTCTCTCTCTAGGAAAAGATATTTCTCTAAGACAAAAAGAGATAAAGTTATGACAAAATGTGCATGGTGCCGGAACGGCCAACTTTGAGATCCTATAGTTAGTTGAAAGTTACTGAAGAAGCCCAACAGTTATTGTGACTTAATACTTACGTTCTGATACGCATTAAGCCGTTTGTATAAAGCCTATATGGATTAAGAAGGTAGCTGCAGAAGGCTTAGTGGTAAAATGTATGCAGTGAGCCTTCTCGAGATTGATAGGGAATACTGAAATAGGTAACCGAAAGCGGCCGTGCCTGTAACTTCGCTCGTATTTGGCTTGAGTTTCCTATTCCGCTTCCGGTGGAAATTCTGAGTAATCCCGTTTATTACCTTAGTTTTTATCTTGGGCTAACGGAATTTTTGGTGTGTTGAAGAGTGTTGTTTTAAAAAATTCAAAGTGAAATAAACATAAATCACAAAAGATTACTGATGTTAAAAAACTCGACATGTTTTAGCTTCTTGTGATTTTTTCTGACCTTTTATTTTGATCACTTAAATTTAATTTTGATTAACAATAAACGGAGTTTCTGAACACCTCGCGCCTAACGAGTTTCCAATTCAGAGACAATATTTGGTCAACCACAGAAGTGGTTCATTAAAAGCCCTCAAACGCTTTGAACAATCTCTACAAATTGGAATCCAGGTAACTTCACTGATTATTCAATTTAATTGTCCAATAAAAAGAAATGACAATTAAAACGCAGATAAATTGGTTTTGGGTGTTTTGTTAATTGGTTTTGTTTAAAACATTTTATGGAAGAAACAAGTCCGATTTGCTACCTTAAACATTGATAGGTAGGATTAGGTATTCATTTATTTATACCCGGGACAATAGGGAATATGCATAAATCACTGATTTTGATAAATTTGAGCTTGTTTGCTGCGGACACTTATAAAAACATGTTGGAACAGAAAAAAAATAAAAACAATTATTTTAGTTTTATCACACGATGAAATCAGGGGAAACAAACGATTTTTTTTTAATTTTCGGATATAATGCACTTAACAGTCAGATAGAATATCGATAAGAAATAATATTTTTCTCAAACATGCTTGGAAATTCGATCATTATTTTGACAACCTTCTTCGTGCTAAATCGGAGTTTACGGACTGACCTAAACCGCGCCGGCAATCTTAGTATGAGAATCCATTACTAACGTGTAATAATGGATTTTCATACAAAAATTGCCGGCGTCTGACCGGCAATGTTTCTATTAAAACTCATTACGCACGTGTAATTCAGAAATGGAGCGAACTTTTTAATGAATCACTAATAATGGGTATCAAATGAAAGGCCTTGATGAGCGAGCACAATCCATTTTTTTTTTTTTTAATATTAGGTATATGGGTATCAAATGAAAGGCCTTGATGAGCACATTCCAAAATTATGAAAAAAAGGAAAAAAAAAAGAAAAAAAAACCTTTTTTTTTAATACCTAGGTATATGGGTATCAAATGAAAGGTCTTGATGAGCACATTCCAAAAATATGTAAAAAAAACCAAAAAAAAAGAAAAAAAACTTTTTTTTTAATACCTAGGTATATGGGTATCAAATGAAAGGTCTTGATGAGCACATTCCAAAAATATGAAAAAAAACCAAAAAAAAAAAGAAAAAAAACTTTTTTTTTAATACCTAGGTATATGGGTATCAAATGAAAGGTCTTGATGAGTACATTCCAAAAATATGAAAAAAAAACGAAAATACCTAGGTATATGGGTATCAAATGAAAGGTCTTGATGAGCACATTCCAAAAAATGAAAAAAAACGAAAAAAAAAAGAAAAAGAACTTTTTTTAATATTAGGTATATGGGTATCAAATGAAAGGCCTTGACAGTACATTCCAAAAAAACTGGAAAAAAAAAATAAAAAACGAAAAAACTGGAAAAAAAAAATTTTTTTTTAACATGGGTATCAATTTATCAAATGAAAGGCCTTGATGTGCACATTCCAAAAAAATAAAGAAACTGGCTCCTTTCTTCTTTTTTCAATTGTTTGCTTTAATTTTAAATAAAAATTAAAAGTTAAAAAAACCTTCTTGGTTTGAATTTCCGCGCATTATTTGAGAAAAGTACTATACAAGCCTTGGCCGCAACTAGGCATTGATGGACTCACGTATGTGTGCCTCGGCTTCGCCTCGGCCCACATTTTCACGTTCGTCCTTCAATGCCTGTCTTGCGTGCCGCTGCAGTAATGTACTATTGTATGACACATGTACTTAAACGCAAAATTAAGGGAGATAATTGAAGATTCTTGGCTAAACGCACGTGAAACACACCTGAAACGTGACAAGTGACGTCACCGTTTTGTATAAAGCGTTTTCGGCGGATGCTGCTGCGTGCCAACGTCAAGTAAGTAAATATATCACGAGAAAAAAACGTAAGAGAAAAGTTTTAATTAGAGTTGATTTTCTCACGCATTATACTTGGCATAAATAATTAGAGAAAGTTATTGCATTTTTTTTTAAATTTCAACTTAGGATCATACTGACTCGGCTTCGTTAAGCTACCTAGGCAGTTTAGCTCTTGACAGTCAGGCTGATATAGCATATTGTACTATAAGCTTAGTCTGATATATCGCTGAAAGCCTAACTTATGACCTGAAAATAAATCTGTAACAATTGCGTCCTGTCTCGCAATTTGACTTACAGTTAAGGTTAGCCTTTTTTGGCAAAAGCCGGTTTATTCTGATTTATTGGCAGAATTTTGCGCGGCCTTCTAACGCCTCCGGGGACGGTTAAAATGACCAAAAATATTTCATGATTTATAACCTGTAAGATCAATGACAGTTCTTACATAGCGTTCAGGAAGGGAGTTATAGGATTTGGGGGAAAATGGATTGAGATTTTTAAGGTCACCGACACCGTTTAGCGAAGTTCAAAGATATTTATTGGTGATAAAGTTCACAAGCGACGTGGCTCTGATGTATCTCTCATTTTAATGTTTTATAGCTAGCTACAAATTCATTTTTTTCTCTCTCTTATTTGTTTTAGAAACAGAAATTGAAGATCGATTAGAATTTATTAATCGTGTCATTTTTGAGGGGAACATGCATAAGTCACCGATTTTGATAAATTTGAGCTTGATCGCTGCGGATACGTATAAAAACATGATGGAACAGAAAAAAATGTATTTTTTTAGTTTTATCACACAGTGGAAAATAGCGATTTTTTTTTCATTTTCGGATATAATGCACTTAACAGTCGGATAGAATATCAAATAAGAAATAATATTTTGTACGACACATATGTACTTAAACGCAATATTTAGAGAGATATTTGAAAATTCCTGGCTAACTCCATACAAACGTGGCATAAGTGACGTCACAAATGTTGACCGTTTTGTATAGAGCGTTTTCGGCGGGTGCTGCTGCTGATCTGATATCACGAGAAATGAAACGCAAGAGAAAAGTTTTAATATTACAGTTGATTTTCTCACGCATTTATACTTTTGATTTTGATACAAAAAAAAATTGATGCATAGGTATCCCCTATTGTCAGTTTACTGGAGGAAAATAAAACATGTCACTTTGCTAAATTAGACAAACTATTACAATATAGTCTAATGACTTTGCCTTTTGTTATAAAAGGATAACATCGTCGCCCTTTTTGATTTGCTTCCGAGTTTTTATATCGCAATAACCTTGTCATGTGTTGTTTCATCTTTTATTGATACAACCACAATGGAACTTTTTACAGTCACTTCATACGTAACGTGCAATTAAACTTTTATATTTCCTCATGAAATTATGGGTCTTTTATTACCCACCTATATCAGAAATGTGGAGTTTTAAAGCTAGGGTTGAATGGGGGTCAAGAAGACAGCTTTTACGGTGGAGTGGTACTCGGCTCGTGCGAGGTCGGCTATATCGGGACACCGCTAAGATTAAAATCGAAGATGAATGCCGAGGTAATAAATAGGTCAAAAAATAGGTTATTATTAGGCTTTTTTTAATAAGTATATATTTGAAGTTTTTTATTTTGTAATTGTCGTTTGAGTCTCACTGACAGACAACTTTTCATCGCAAATTAGGTATTACTTTTATGTCAGTAAATATGACGCGACCAACTAATAAATAAGTCAATGAACGTGTCTATGATAAATCAATAAATTAAATTAATTATGTTGTAAAGTTTTTGCAATCATTATACATTCACAAAAAAACCGCGCCACTCTTTTGGATCAAGATAATTTAACGAACCTTAAATGGTCATAGATACTTACTGAAATCTTTTAAATATTTCATAAAAGTATCCACAAAATATAACAAGGCCTAAATGTATCTGTTACGACTAATACACGAACTGCGGTTAAACCTAGATATATGTAGCCGGCTAAAACTAGGTGTAGCAGGTAGCTATTGGTTAAACCTAGGTGTAGCCAATTTGCTCACGGCTAATACTAGGTGTAGCCGGTTAAAACTAGGTCTAGCTTTCTTTGATTAGTAATTTATGGGGTATTAAGAAAGTTAAAAAAAACCTCGCTATTTAAATTTCTAACATATATTCGTGACCTAACAGGAGTAAAGCAAATCGGTTACACCTAGTTTTAACCAACAGCTATCGGCTACATCTAGTTTTAGCCGGCTAAAACTATGTTTAGCCGCACTTCGGGTATTAGCCGTAACATATCTAAATCAGTAAACAGTATCATTAAACCGATAAAGACCCAGCTGATTCATACCTTGTATCAAGTGGCTAAACATTTTAGATCTTTGTCATACTAACTTTATCGCTCGTTCAGTAAGTTGCCACCTTGCTATATTGCGCAATCATTGATATGACATTAGTGTTAAACTGTTCTGCTACTTCTGGCCGACTGTACGTGATTACCACACCTTATTGCGTTGAATAGCCACCTAATTTATAGAAAATCCTCTATTTGCCGACTCATTCGTTTTTCAATTTTCAGAACATTTTCTATTCAGGAAAATATGTTATATTTCAGACATTTTTCTGCTTTATTATGATGAAAGATTTAGTAGGTGAAAAACAGCGAAACAAATTACCTCAGTAAAGGAGGAGAGAAATTACAATTGTGAGCAAATACGTGGGTAGAGTGGTTCTGTTAAAATTCAGACTCAATTTGGATGATGGTAATATTTTCTAAATATTAATATTCTACAAAGGGCTGTATTAATTGTATCATCTATCGTCCCTCCGGCCGTTTTCGCAACTGTGCGAAATCATTTATTTTGTCCCTGTCTTTTTCTTTACGTGTAAAGAGTATGGAAAATATTTTTCGTTGTTTTTTCATCATTATCTTTAGCACAAATATCGCGCAAACCATGTTTTCCTAATATGGCCACTTAAAAAAATCTTATAGAAGTCAAAAATATCACATTAATTTTACTTATAAGTACGGTATCAAAGAAAGTATAAGCACTTAAAGTAGTCAATACATCTTAGCAACACACTTTTCAGTTTTATCCAAGAACATTAAATTATTATTTTTTAAAGTTCTTGGTTTTATCTAAGTTGTCAGGTGTTCATAATTATATATGCAAATAAAACGTTCATTGGTACATATATAGTGGTAGCCATATAATTAAGGACACCAGCTGATTATACAAACGAGGTAACTTTGAAGCCATAGTTCTCCGCCAAGCATTGACCTAGCTGTGACCTGATGATGGCCATCCAGGGAGTGAATGGAGGAGATTCAGATCGCTATACACACCCAACTGATCTGATCAGCATTTTAAGATAGCAGCTCAGACGGGCTGCTACGGGTAAGTCGATTTTTTTCTAATATTTTCCAATTATATTAATAATCTTAAAAAAAAAGTTAATTTTAAGAAAGTTAATGTTAGACTTTAAAATTACAGCCATGAACGGGAAGCTAGCGATTGCATTGTCGAGGATGGTTTGAAGCCCGAGCCGCAGGCGAGGGCTTTTATCATTCGAGGCAATGCAAGTAGCTTCCAGAACAAGGCTTGTATAATGCTTTTCTCAAGAAATGCGAGGAAATAAAAAACTTTTCAATTGAAACTTAATTAAATTTAATTAATATTAAAAATGAGATTTATCATAGACAAATCCTCTGAGTAATCTTAAATTACGTGCAGCGCCATCTACCGCCGAGAAGCAAAAACCCATCTCATTTCGCTTCTCGGTGGTAGATGGCGCTGTACATAATTCAAGATTACTTAGAGGATTTGTCTCTGATAAATCTGGTACAATACAATGTAATATTTATTTATTCTTATAGTAATATACTCTGTGCGCACCATTTTTTTTATTTTATCGTTATTAAATAATTTTACCTTTATAATATTAACTGTCTTGTCGTTGGCTTGCGTGCCAGAAAAAAGGAACTAAAGTTATGGCTGTATGGTGCAAATGTGCCTTTGCTTTTTTTGTTTTTGTGAACGGCTAAAACAAAAAAAAGAAGTTGCCGCAGACCACCCAGATCATCTTCGCACTGTACCTACTTCCCGCACTGGTGCTGGTGCGGGAAGTAAGTATTGAAATTCATTCCTGGCCTGAATTTTAAATTTAGAATGTGATGAACCAGACCTCCTCGGAAATGTGGAACGCCCCGCATTCCTTTTTCAAATGGAATGATAAGATTTCAGAGCATAAGTGAGAAAATAATTATTTATGAACTACCTACCCACCAATTATGATTATCGCTGCTAATCACCTCATGCATGTATTTTTCCACTAAGGAGGAGTACAATTAAATATGTCAGCTGACGTAAAATTCTTGATTAGTGGCCCTACCATGAGTTGATGCAAACTGTTTACGTTACCGTAAACTATCGTTTTGTCTCTTTCACTTGCACTGACTGTGAGCAGTATATCCAACAGTTTACGGTAACGTAAACAGTTTGCATCAACTCATGGTAGGGCTAAAGAACATCACATGACCTGCGCAGAAAAGTATTTCCAGCATACTTAGTTCTAGTAGTGTGCAAGCAGCGAGCTTGACCGAGGACATCTCAGACCTATATTTTCCAGAAGATAGGGAGAGTCAATAATATTTCCTAAAAATTTTATAAAGAAATATTTGATCTCTCTCTATACGGCGATCTACCAATTAAAATGTTTACGTTGTTTTATATGTTTAAGTTAGTCACTTCAGTTGTACCTATATTGTCAATTTTATCGCATTGAAAATAATAATCTTTAATCCCAGGTAAAAAATATAATTATAACCATAAATAAACTGTAGCCATAATTGAGAAATCATGAAAAAGTAAAAACAATAAATCTGAGGGCCTATTACAAAACAGAATCTCGATAGTCGGACGCAATTCGTCGGTTAATTTACTTGATATTGAACCTTATTCGTGAGGTAATAGTGCCACGGATTGGGACGAACATCGTACGCTTATCGCGATGCTTTTTTGTAATAGGCCCTCTGTCTAAAAGTTTAATCCCACGGAGGCTTTCCTATATGGATAACGTAAATTTTAACAATTTTTGTACCGTCTGCTTCAAATTTGTTAAACTTTGAAGTGTAAAATTACGCTTGATTTATTCACGATTTTGTAGTTAGCTTGAATAACACAGCGAGCATTGTTAGATTGCATTCAGAAACGTTAATTAATAATTAGACTCAGAGAAGACGTCAACTTTGACGTCCGAGTCTAATAAAGTTGTTCATTAATTGAATATCGATTTGTATTGTATAGTTGAGCGGTTCCATCCCGAAACCACAGTTGTGCCCACAGAACAAAGAAAAAAATCTGTGGTTGTGCCATTACAGTGCTTTAAATATACAACGCTAGGAGCTCGGTGGCGCAGTGGTTTAGCGCCTGGCCCAGCGATTGCGGAAGTTAAGCAAAGTTCGCAAGGATCGATCATGGGATGGATGACCAAAAATTTATTATCTCGAGCTCCTCTGTGCTTCGGAAGGCACGTTAAGCATTTGCAGTCGTTAACACCCACCAATCCGCATTGGGCCCGCGTGGTGGGTTATGGCCCATCCTCCTTACCACCCATAAGGAAGGCCTGTGCCCCAGCAGTGGGGACATCAAAAAATGGCTGATGGACAATAAACAACGTGTTATAAACCCCTTTTTATTGAATATGGTAAGGGGCCATCAAAATGAACAACTTTTACAATGGGACCAACTCCGAAATCGTGAAAAAAACAGTTGTTTCTTACATTTGATATTTTCGTCATTAATTTTTGATTTCATAGTTAAATTAGTTGTTCAGTTTGATAGTCCCTATCTACCATAATATTTAACCCAAAAATACATAGACATTTAACTTGTCACACAGCAAGTATTTAATTAATAAGGTTGATTAGATTAACATAATGTCAAGCTTATTTAACCTGTAATAACAAGACAAACTTTAGCGAATTATCTTCAAGTACCTACTAGCGAAATTAATTTCGAAGTTAGTCCTTATTTTAACTAATTAACAAGGCACTTAATTAGGTCATGTTTAACTTTTTGTCTGGAACGTTTGAGTAAATATTGGATAATTTATCTTTAGGTGTTTAATAACCACCCGTTTTATATTTGTATGGAAAACTGCAAAGTGACAACTCTAGGTGCAAATAGACTATTATTTTAGATAACTAATTCCATTATTGGGCAAAATGAAAATACAATTTGGGTCTAGGATTGCCAAATGTAGATTTATCAAGGAAATAAAACTTTTGGCGATTTTCAGTGTTTATAATAGTTTTCCGAGGTTTTATGCACCAGTTGTCTACCATATTCAGCTTTACGAGTTTTTTCGAAATAGAATGTTGCCGAGCTGGCCTCCTTTTGATACAAACTTTATGGTTTTTTTACTTATTTCTTATTACTTTTGAATTCTGTTCCATTTTTATACTGTGACGTATTACCTTTGTTTTTGCTACACTGTGTCATGTCTTTGCTGTTGTGTCAGTGCTGTTTGTGATATAAATACATTATTTTAAACGTTACAAAGCTTCGTTTATTCATTTCCATCAGCCCATTAGCTTGCTCTCGGCCAAATACTCAAACGAATCTTAAAGTTAAGGCCACCTTAAATTCAAAAAAGTTGTCAGATTTGACAGAAACTCTATGAAACTGACAGAGGAGACCTTAACTTAAGATTTTAGCTAAGAAGCCTTTGAGTATTCGGCCGTCTATCTGCTACCTACCAAAGAATTTCCTCTAAAAACGAATAATAATAATTTTCTTGTTTATAGAAACGGAGAATTTATGTTAAAATATGTTAATATGGAAATGAGTCTTTATAAATCTGGCTGTTGTTCATAATGTTAAATAACTCCGAAACATTTTATTATATTTTCAAATGTTATCATGTGTTCATAATTTCCTAATAACAATATTTTCATTTATTTACATAAGCTCCGTCAGAAACGCGTGTATTTTTTGGCTTCTTATAATATAATATTCCCAAGTATATACTTGCCGGCTTCAGAAGCATAACATTATTTTCGCTGTATTGTTTTAATACGCTCATAAAAATTCAAATATTATGGAGTATAGATGGTAACAAACAAACGATAATGTTTTCAACGTAATAAAGGCCGCCTGATTGCTAGTTGTTATGAAAATAGTGAATTAATCGACGTTCTTGACGATATATTTTCTACCTATTCGTGATTCTACACAATGTGTGCAATTAATATTGAGTAAAATTGCAAATAGGAAGAAACGCGTTTGTGTAAAACTGAAGATTGTGTGGAATAAAGAATGTGATCAATGGCAGTTGTGCGGAATCCATATTGTGTAGAATCTCGAATAGGTAGAAAAGATATTGTCAAGAACATCGATTAATTCAAAATAGTGCGTACGCTTTTACTTTCATGTTTCGATTGTTTTTAACTTTAAGTTTTTATTTGCTTTAAAGAAGCTGCTTAATGTTTTTCCACACTCGCAAAGAACTGTAAATAACGGTACTGTTACGTTTAAAAATATGTATACACACGGCAGCTGCAAAGATCACGAAAATCAAAAATCAAACCAAATACTAACTATTTAATTATTAAGGCGGTTGTATGACCGAAAGTGGCGCACTCAGAGGTTTTTATTTAATAAGTTATTAATAGAACAAGATTTTAATAATGTTTAACGTGGAGATTTTAGGGCCCATGGTCTAGTATTTTTAGAAGGTATCACTACATTCCCTCATAGTCATTCGCAGAAGTAGATAGCAAATGTGTCAAAAACGGCCACTTTCAGCAGTTTTGCTATCTACTTTTAGCAGTGACTACGAGGTAAAGTAACGATACCGTCTAAAAATACTAGACTGTGGGCCCTAAAATCTCCACGATAAACATTTTTAAAATTGTGTATTAGAATAATATAATATTAAATATAATTCACCGCGGCGCCACTTTCGCTCAGGGTACCACCTTAACGTACTTTCAATAAAACCGCGCTAGTATCCGTTAAAAGTGTTTTATTTCATATGTATACAGCTTAGAACTTTGTCACTTTGTGTAGTTGTCATTAGACAGATATAGCTTTTAGCGCCACCGCTCACGGACGCTTAATCGCCGAGCGATTTTTTGTAGCCCAGAATAGAACATATGGAGTTCAATACGTAAACGCCCACGAGCTACAAAAAGTAGCTCACACATAGCTCGGCGACTAATCGCCCACGAAATGACACTGACAAGAGTGACAAGCGGCTTTAACCCTAAAAGACACCACAATTTTTTTCGCTGGCTGACATAATTATTTTTGTAATGGTAGAGTTTGCAATAAAAAGTAAGAGAATTATTATTACATGATATGCTTACCAATTTATATAATTCTTGAATTTGCGCATATAAAGTAAATGCAGAATTTTTGTTCTTCACACTATTTTGACGATAAAAGGATCTGTACCCTTAGCACGAACAGCTATCAAAAAAATAATCATTCGATAGATAAATTTTGTATTGGAAATTTGTACAACGCCATCTATCGCCGATAAGCGAAATGAAATTTTCCATAGAGAATTGTCTATCGAGTAATTTTACGTGCGTTTTTTTTCTCGATAGCTGTTCGTGCTAAGGGTACTGAAGACATTTGAATCGTATACATTGTTTGCTTCATTTGTGAAAAGTATATAATTACTGACATAAATAAATCATAAACTTTATTTTATAGAGCTTAGCAATAATAAAAGTGATTGTTCTATAATATTATTACCGGGTGCCTTTTAGGGTTAACCTACGTCAGCGACTAAAAAGCGCCGTGATTGTCGCCGCGATTATCGCCGCGTTTATCGCAGCGATATCGCCGCGATTAACGCCGCGCTTATCGCAGCTACAAAATAGCGCCCGTCAGCGGTAAGCATTAGAGTGACTTATTCTAAACTGTATAGGTACATATTCATAACGTGACTGACTGTTCCTTCATAATGACACTACCATTTACTGATTTTTGTTAATAACGAATTATTCAGAAACATCTAAAAAGTGTTGGAGGTGTCCATTTTTTTACGTTATCGCTTTTTGTTCATCAGCCTTGGTAACGATATCGGTTTCAAAACAATCGGCACTGAAGCCGAAAAATAGATCAGCATTTGAATAGCTTGCTGTAACGCTTTTTGAGAAGATAGATAGATAAAAAGTTTATTTGCTAAAACACACACATTCATACAAATAACATTACATAGGTAGGTACATTAAGTTAATAATTCATGAAAAGAAAAAAGGACAAACAAAATGGACATATTATAAAAGAGATAATCAGAAGAAGGCATGCATGTGTGTGCAGCAGCAAGAAGGGCCCAGTCTCGGTGTGTGAATTTTGCCTTTCGGCAAAACACATACAGACATAGATTCGTGTCCACGCGCCGCCAAAATCATCCAAAAGAAGTTGCACTACTATTAGCTCATATAATAGGTAAGACATATTGTAATGCAATTTCATAATCAATCCATACTGTAATTAATTACAGGCAGAAATTTTAATTAGAAGACACATTCTTTGTAATTTTTAACCGACTTCATCAAAAGGACGAGGTTCTCAATTCGATTGTATGTTTTTTTTTATTTATTTTTTTATCGTTGTTCGCGCGTATCTTCGACATTTATGGACCGATTTAGATGATTCTTTTTTTGTTCGATTGAGTTTTCTTGCGAGATGGTCCCATTTAATTTTTTTTCAAATCGGTTCAGTAGTTTACAAGTAATCCTGAAAATACTATGATATTAAATCAACTAACTTGACAATTTTGTTATTAATGAACCGAATTAGATGATTTTTTTTGTTGGGGAAGGGATACCTTTGTGTAGTCTTTTTAACCGACTTCAAAAAAGGAGGTATTCAGTTTGTATGTATGTATGTTTTTCCGCGATTATCTCACGTTTGGCTGAGCCGATTTTTCTACCTAAATAATATACCTACACTACCTAAATCAGAAGGTACTTACACTAAAAATAAAAAAATTGTTTAAAAAACAAAAAAAACCGACTTCAAAAAAAACCTGCCTCTAAAAAGCAAGAAATAATATACAAATCATTAGATACGCATTATCATTGTTATAATAAAATACGTCAATTGTAGTCGGGTGGGGCTTTTAGAATAAAAAAAGGAAGATGTACTCCAGCCCCACCCGACATTAATTGACGTATTTTATTATAACAATGATAATGCGTATCTAATGATTTGTATATTATTTCTTGCTTTTTAGAGGCAGGTTTTTTTGAAGTCGGTTTTTTTGTTTTTTAAACAATTTTCGTTATAAATAAAAGGTGTAACATCGGGTCCAAAGCTCCAAACCATTAGTGACATAGCCTTTTTAAAATACATTGCTACCTACCTAAAAAGCAGTAGCGCAACCGCGCGATCAAATCGCTCATTGTATTTTGTTCCTTCGTATTGGAAAACGAACAAGGGTTGCTTTTATTCTCCGCTCGATCTGTATTGTCGCAGGCATCCCGAGGGAAAACGCTCGATATATTTTTTATTCCGTATCTCAATCTGCTTTTTAGGGTTCCTTATCCCAAAGGAAAAAGCAACCTTCGCTATCAGTATGTCTGACAGTACTCAGGAACAGGTATCCATTTTTTATGCACAATGGGATAGTGCTTGGCCTTCACCTCACCTCATGTTAAGTGACGATAAGGCCGAAGGTGGAAGCGCACCACTCACGGAATCCTCATCACTGAGGAACTGGCTATCTTACCTCTAGCTACCGGAACACATTTTTTTTAATTGTCATATGGCGTCAGACTTAGGTAAGATGGTAGTAGTTAGCCAGGCGGACTAATTAATAGGTATATAACTATGTGAGAACTGTAGCATCAAAATCAACGCAATACAAAATAAATTAATTTCAGCTAATTATTTGATACCTCTAGTAAATCAAATAAGTTATCTACCCGTTTACTTAGAATCAAAAGGCAAGAAGCAAAGTTTTTCGAACACTTAAAGAAAATTAAAATTAAAAAAAACTTATTTCGTGAATTTAAAGAACCCTAGACACACAAGGTAGATGTCCACTTGGCTGTTTTTTTTATTCAAAGAGTTATTAATTGCTATTTACTGTTTGCTGTAGTAGGATAAATAGTAGCTGTGTTTGAACAGCTTCGAAACAAAAATAGAAGCACTTGCAAAACATGACGAAAGGAAATAATATAAACATCTATAGTAAGCTTTGAAAATATATCTAGAGTAAAGAAAGAAGATACGTTTGTTCGTAAAATAAATAATATGACTGTTGTTTCGTTAGTTTGTCTGAGTTTTGGCTCTATAAAATTGACGTCATTCTTTGATATTAGCACTAACCGTTTTTTTGCTTTAGCTTTTTACTGATTTTTGGTGGTGTGAATAGAATATCTTTATTTATCTCTCTAGCTTACGCGCTCACTGGACATGAAATAAAATACTTTTTAACGGCTACTAGCGCGGAGCTTGGACGAATTAAGCGTGGAGTTATTGAAAGTACTTTGGTAATTAGTTTGTATTTGGTTTGATTTTTTAATTTTCTCGATGTTTCGGCACCTTTGCAGCTGCCGTGGTCACGGGGGACTGGAGTTGCTCGTGAGCCTATTAACTAGTTACCAAATTACTTTTTAATAAAACCGCGCTAGTATCCGTTAAAAAAAAAATTAAAAAGTCAAAAACTTTTTTCGAAAATCGCATAAATGTAGAAAAATGACACACTTTTTCGAAGTCTTTTCTCACTAAATCGACAATTACTCAAAAACGAAAAGCAATATCGAAAAAATTAAGGAAACTCCAAGAGGTATTGAGTTGGGCTACGTTTGGAAAAAAATCGTATGTCCCTAACTCTTACGGTCTGGGCTGTAGCTTATTAACAGCTAAAGTCTGTACATTTTCGATACATTATGTACTTAGCGAACAATAAATTTAATTGTGATGAGGGCGCCACTTGAGGGTGATAGGGGCCTTAAAGACTCATTATCTTAAACATCAACAGCGAGTAAGAAAATTAACTACGGCGGCGTAAAAAAACAACAGTTGTTTTTCTTGTTAATTACGCCCTTATTGCCAAATTAACATGTTTTTGTCTGTCTCCCAATCTGATTTGTATTCAATACTATTAAAAACTGTCTCGTTCTTTGTAAAAACGTAAAAATGTAAAAGATTCTGGCAGAGACCAAAATTTTGAAAAAACCAAAAGATTGAATGAAGACTGAACTCAAAGGTATTGGAATTTTTAATACTAATATCAAAATTAATCACAAAGATTCTCTCGCTAATGTTATAGAAAAACATAATAGTTTAAGCATGACTCGAAATGGATGAAATGAATATTCAATTTTTCTCTTGAATCAATCAATCATTTGACGACCGTTTAGTACAGTGGCAGCGATCCCACCTCTTGAGCCAAAGGTACCGGATTCGAATCCTTGTAGTGACATATTTATTATGTTTGTTCCCTAGTAATGAATGTTAATCTTATTTATATATTTCTATCCGTTATTTAGTTAAAGACTTAATTATTGGTAATATTCGAGCAGAATTTGTTAATATTATTTCAATATCCTTCGGGATATCACATGCAGTAAAGTATGTAAAAGGTGATAGTATCAAACATGAAAATGTCTTTGAAAAATAAGTTTATGGCTAGATAACCAAAAATATTGTTAAAAAAGATATTTCTTCCTTACCAACTTAAAGCAGTGTTTCCCAATTAGTGGTACCTTCGCGTACCCTCAAAGGGTACACAAGATTGCGTCAAGGGGTACGCGGAACAATCTCTTACTTAAGTAAGATATTATATCAACAATCTTTTTTTATACATTAGTATCACTCCTTTCTTGGGAAAAAATATTGGGAATAACAATAAAGATAGTTTTTGGCCATGACAGGTATAAGTTTAATATTTATTTACGAGTATCTTTAAGGCAAAGTAGTCACAGCTGATGTTTGAATTCAACTTTTTCATACAATATAAGTATTAAAGCATTCATATTTTTTTGGTTAAAAACCTACACTTACCCCCTTATTACCCTTATTTCTTAATTATCAATTACCTAAACGAGTTAGTAACTGTACAATTATTTACGGTGTAAAATAGATTAATGACCGTTAATGGATGTGGTAAATTACTGTTTCATTTTGAGTAACGACTTCGCCGCGACATAGTTGGTGAAACTTGACTCGGACTAATTTCACCCCCCTATTATATTGTGATGATGGGAGGAAATGACACATTGTTTTAATTTGTGATATTTAGAAAATAATTATGTAACTTATTTTTAGTTGTACAGATCAATAAATAAATTAGTCTTAGATTGTTTGAATGTTGTTTTTAAAGATCTGTTTAAAATCACTGATAGGTATTTTTAAAATTAATTTACACTACTTTTTGTATTTATTTAACACTGCGTGAATAATTTGGATTTAGAATCGTAACAAAAATCGGCTCAGTTAAAATTAATTTCTTCTATAATTAAAACTTTGTCACTCATTTTTTTATGCTATCTTCTTTGTGCAACTTTGTTTAAAAGTTCTTAATTTCATAAAAGTAAGTAGACTGCTTAAAATCACTTACCGTCAATTAAAATACACTTCGCACTTCCCACCTTCTCACTTCCACTTCACACTCAACAACTTGCTACACTCGTTACGAAGTTCGTAGCAATCAGTGTCGCGAGCGCTACGGAGTGCGGTTCGACTACGACTGGCGTAGCAAGAGTGCGCATACAGAGCCGTATGACATTCTACTTATGGCTTCTGAATGTTGGGCTATGATTGTTATTGGATATATGATTGTTGTTGTTGGGTTGATAATGTCATCATCATCAACTCGATGACTTTATACGCGTAGTTCATTTGGGGTAAGTACGAACTACGATATACCTAATAATATCAAAATTGCTGTTCCGTACTAATTTTGTCTTAATTTATTTAACAACCATGAATGCCAATGTTTTAAAACTTTTATGCACAAATGTTTAAACACTCAGATAACTAATGCCACAGGTGTGAAGTGAAAAAATAAGTTTCGGCTAAGTAACAACGAATTAAATGGTAAACACATAACTTTAGTCACTTTTAAGATACTTTTCTCAACGTACAGAAAAGAAAATGGGAAATATTTTTATTGCTAGTGGGCCGTTTTGATCATAATTCTAAATAATAACAGTGACTGAAGCATCTTTTTCATCATAGAAGATATGAGAGCCTCTGTGTGTAAGAAAAAAATCGGCAATGTGATACTTTAACCTGTATTATAAATAAAACATAACATTATTATTTATATCTATTTTTTCTAACTTGATAACTTTTGGAAATCGAAAGTTTGGCTACTGAAGGTCCATGTTCAATGTTCAATAAAATAAATACCAGTCAAACGGCCGTACTCAGAGACGTCAATTAAGTTTAATGATTCATTAAAATTGGTGCTATCTCTTTCTTTTCCATAGTGATAGTATAAGACGACAATATATTTAATGAAGCATTAAATTTAATTGACTTCTCTGAGTACGGCAGTAAGAGTCTACTAATTTTTTTTATAAACTATGACGTTCTGTAAGTGTTTTTATGTTCAAAGAAGTCTTTACGCAAAAGGGTTCGAAGATCAATAAGTTCCATACGGATAAACCGGTGCATCTCTCAACCGTCACAGGAGTGAGACCTCTGGTATATATCACTACCTTGACTCCTCGCGTCGAGCCCTTGATAAATGTGCCGTTTTTATTCAATTCCGACCCTTACGCCTGTCAAGATAAGGGTATCCGGGTTAGTAGTTCTTTTTTCGCTAATCCCGCCGTGATAGGTCGCCTCGCGCCTTATCCGGCCACCTCTCTACGGGTTTTAAGGTTTTTGCCCAAATATATCCGGATGTATAGAATTTTGGCCCTTATTGTTAAGCTTTTTAAGTGGGTTTTATGTATCCTGAGAAGATAGCTTTGTGGCGACGATTTTAGTTACGTTTTTTGACAAAAGTCGAAGCTTTTTATGGCATTTTGTTGTAGTAAATGGATTTTTAGCTCGGTAGCGCAGTGGTTTAGCGCCTGGCCCAGCGATTGCGGAAGTTAAGCAACGTTCTCAAGGGTCGGTCATGGGATGGGTGACCAAAATGTAAGATCTCGAGCTCCTCCGTGCTTCGGAAGGCACGTTAAGTCGTTGGACCCGGCTGCATTTGCAGTCGTTAACACCCACGGGTGGTGGGTTATGGCCCATCCTCCTTACCACCCATAAGGAAGGCCTGTGCCCCAGCAGTGGGGACATCAAAAATGGCTGATGGACAAATGGGTTTTTGTATTTAAAAGACCCGGTAATAACATTTTTCACATATCACAAATTAAAACATTTGACATACATGACCTACATATCTACGAGATTTTATATTACTTGTGAAATCACACACAGAAAAAATCAGTCAGTCCTCACACTAAAATACCTAATTATTTTATTGCATAATTTAATAGAGAAACATAAATAATCACTTATAAGAAAAATAAATAAAAATAAGATGATAGACTCGTAAAGTAGGTACCTCTATAATGTAGTTACCTAACTTAAAACAAAAGAAAAAGTAATAATAGAAACTAATACCAAAGTTTTATTCAATAGAAAGAATACCACCTAACGAAAATGTGTTATCTTACTTGAGCAGCTTCAAGATCGAGATAAAATGGCCGAGAGCGATGGTTGTAGTTTTATCTAAAAGTGCTCAACTGTATTGTTCACCATTAGTAAAGAAAACATTGTTGCCAGTGAACGAAACTCGACTACGATCACGTTCGCAACGTTTTATATTTTTCTAGCAATTTAACGATTTTACCAATTTTATGACGATAGTGTGACGTTACGTCACAATGTTATTCTAAACGGAAAGATAAGAAAACTGTAATTATACTTATATAAGCTTGACGGGGAGCTCGGTGGCGCAGTGGTTTAGTGCCTGGCCCAGCGATTGCGGATGTTAAGCAACGTTCGCAAGGGTCGGTCATGGGATGGGTGACCAAAAATTTATTATCCCGAGCTCCTCCGTGCTTCGAAAGGCGCGTTATGCCGTCGGTCCCGGCTGCATCTGCAGTCGTTAACACCCAGCAATCCGCATTGGGCCCGCGTGGTGGATTATGGCCCGTCCTCCTTATCCACCCATAAGGAAGGCCAGTGCCCCAGTAGTCTCAGCTTGACGGTCTTAGAGTTTATACAATATATGCAATTATGCATCTATTTATCTCTATATCTATAAAAATTCTGAAACTTTTTTTATTAATAAGGGAGCTTATTCCTATCATAAAATCACACACACATGATACTTTAAGCATCGTCCGGCGATTGCATCGATGCTGCGTAGCAGTACCTATAAAAACGGTTTGGTCTCTGAATCTAGTTTCCAAAAATCAGCTAAAACAATGGTCCTTTTGTCTTCGCAACTAACATTTATATTTATATTTATAAATAGGTACACTGACAGATAATCATCTCTAAAATAACAACTTTAAGAATAAGATATAGCTAGACTAGACAACAATCCACAAGTAGTGTACACACCATGATTACTTATTATCTAATGCAAAAACTAACAAATACTCACAATTAAACGAAAAATAAATTAACAGTAGGTAGGGAACCACTTTTTTTTAACAAATGAGATGAATTAATGTTAAAAAAAAAAACACAAAAATAAATCAACAATAAAATCTTAGATAATTATGCAAAGTAAGTTTTCAATTTCAATTCAATACTTTTATTTCAGACTTTTTCGGTCCATAAAGTGTTAGTAACAATTTTAATCTTAAAAACTAGTGTTAGTAGGTACATGGTACATTTTATAGCCGGGTGTGTAGCTGCACCCAACGACACAATAATGGGGAGTCCCACCGATCTACAAACACATTCAGCATTCCGTTGGCGGCGCCGCGAAGGCGGGCTAGCATGGAGGCGCTCCTTTTTCTCATAATAGCATAGAAGTCATCTGTGTGCGCCTCCGCAAACATCCCTGAGGCACTACAACGCCACGGTAGCCCCAACAGAACCCTGAATGCGTTGTTATACTGGACCCGCAGATCGCTGTATGCCCGCCGCGTGTAGTCAGCCCAAAGGCTACAGGTGTAAAACGACTGGCAGTATGCTTTAAAAAGCGTAATTTTGACTGATTTCGTACACCTTGCAAACCTTCGAGCTAGCATGTTACAGCGGACAGCCAGCGATCTACGTTCCCTTTCTATGTCACAGTTATCTGTCAAATCGTCTGTGACCCAGTGGCCCAAATATTTGAACTTATCTACCCTGCGCAGAGGTGTGCCACATAGTAAAACTTCCGGTATATCACTGTAACTCTTAGTACCCGATTTAAAAATCATTACCTCACTTTTATTGACATTGTATTTGAGCCCATGGGCCACCGCATATGATTCACATATTGCCAAAAGCTTCTTAAGAGCGCCGATCGATGGGCTCAGCAGCACCATATCATCGGCATAGCTGATATTGTTCATACAGACACCGCCAATATGACATCCAATATTGGTGCTACTGAGCTCACCGATCAGTCGGTTCATGTACAGATTGAAGAGCCGGGGCGAGGTCAACCCCCCCTGCCTCACCCCGCACTCCAACCTATACATGTCCGAGTATTCTCCCGCCCATCTTACGCTATTATTTTGATTACAATACCAATACCTGAACATTGATATAATCTCAGGAGGTAACGTGGTGTCCTGACAAAGCTTATGCCAAAGAATATCATAAGATACAAGGTCGAATGCCTTTGACAGGTCCAAAAAACATGCAAAGACCGGTGTTTTCCGTGCAGTATAATACTGTACAGTCTGCTTGAGGCACAGTATGGCACTCTCCGTCGACAGCCCGGGCCGGAACCCAAACTGCGCGTCATGAAGTTCGAGGTGTTTAGCCAGCTGTTTATCAAGCAGACTGTCCAGCACTTTAGCAACCACCGTGGCTAGAGATATGGGTCTGTAATTGGACATGTCAGAAGCATCCCCAGTCTTATTTTTAATAATAGGTACGACTACAGTCTGCATCAACTTCTGTGGTAAGTATCCATGGCTAAGGCATAGGTTATAAAATAAAGCGAGAACCCGCGGCAAATGTGGTCCCGCATGCTTAAGGTGCTCGATACTCAGGCCATCATGCCCAGGAGACTTACCTCTCACCATGCTTTTAATGACAGAAGCGACTTCTTTGGCTGTGAATATAGTGGTAATCTCCCCGGCACTGAACCCGGCATCCAGCACCCGCTGCAAGCTCCGTAAGGTTATAAGTTTTAAGTACGTAAGTTTTATAAGGTGGGTGGGATTGATTCCTGGTCTTTAAGGAGGTTAGTTAAAGTCCTCTTATACCGCGCGAAATTAGGGTTAAAAATGTCGATGTCTTTGGCCATTAGGCTCTATTAGACACATAACAGAATACAGTCATGAAAGCAAATGATTACAATAGTACAATGTCCAAGTACTAGACTGAACTCCAACAACATGCATCCTTTAAACAACGTTTTCTGTGAGTGAAAAAGAAACATAGGTAGATACTTAAAATACTTAGGTACTCAGTTAACTAAACTCTAATTTAGTACTTAATAATTATAAACCGTTATTGTATCGTATCAGTGTAACAAAAATATATAGTAGGATCAATATTAACATTAAACAAATTACTACAGTAGGTACAGAGACAAAATTACTAATATAGGTAATGTGCAGAATAAAAAGTAAGCTAAATATTATATGCTATCGTAGATAAATTCTAAGGTATAAACATACAATTAAGTACCTTTTATTATAGAAGTTGCATTCAGTAATAGCACTATGCATTCTAGTCATTGTAAGTGTGTACAATACAATAGGTTTACTGGAGGCTCTTAAGGGGCCTATTATCAGGGGGGTATAACTCCGCGCTTAAACTTTTATATTAGCCTACTGCTCGCGGCCCACTCCAAGAGGGCCATTGTCGAGGGATATCACCGCGCCGACCGAAACGCGCGGCGTGTGCAAGCGACGAGAGCGCAGCGCGTGAACGTCACGAACGAAACGAGTCAGTGTCAGTCAAGCGCCAAATGCGAAACTGCATGCACTTCGTTTTTGATACTTAATTACTAACGTACCTACCTACCTACCAAAGTTTATTGTATTTTTTGTATACATATTTACATACTTAGTTGTATCGAAGTTCGAAATATGGCACCAGTAAAGAAAAAAGCTAAAAAAATACTATTTTTTTTCACCCATCCGATAACTGACCCTTGCAAAAGTTGCTTAACCTCCGCAATCGTTGGGCCAGGCGCTATACCACTGCGCCATCGAGCTTCTCTAACTACTTAGCAATACTTATTATTTATGCTCTTTAAATATGCTCAGCTCACCTATTAGGTAGATTTATTTTATTTTATAAGTAGGTACCTATTATAGTAATTTCATTGTTTATTCATGGGCATAACGAATGTTTTCTATGATATCAGTAACTAGCGAGTAGCAACCCCGAAATGTGTCGGTTGAGATAGAGCTATGCGACAGAAAGAGACGCCTCTCTTTCTTCTTCGTAGGTGCATATAATTTTATCCACGCAGCGTTGTGCAGTTTGAAATTGTACTTTATTGCCGTGCAGCGAGAGTAGCTTATTATTTGATGGTCCTCGCGGGGTCGGACTTCTGTACGTTAGTACTATTATATATTCTGTGCTATTATACTTATTTCCAGGCAGTTTACTTTCTAAATTAAATTGCCTTACATTTCAGTGATATTAACTCTTATTACCAACCAGTAGGGGAGCTAGTAGTGGAGCTCGGTGGCGCAGTGGTTTAGCGCCTGGCCCAGCGATTGCGGAAGTTAAGCAACGTTCGCAAGGGTCGGTCATGGGATGGGTGACCAAAAATGTATTATCTCGAGCTCCTCCGTGCTTCGGAAGGCACGTTAAGCCGTTGGTCCCGGCTGCATTTGCAGTCGTTAACACCCACCAATCCGCATTGGGCCCGCGTGGGTTATGTGGCCCATCCTCCTTACCACCCATAAGGAAGGCCTGAGCCCCAGCAGTGGGGACATCAAAAATGGCTGATGGACCAACCAGTAGACATCGATGTAATTTTTTTAAGTAGGTACCTATTCTTCGAAAAAATACACGTATCGTTATTATACTTGTAGATAAAGTTTGACATATATCTGTGATTTTGTCGAATTAATACGCTTTTTGACTTTTTAGACGAGTTACGATCGTTCCCAATAACCTATTTTCAGTTAAGAGATAGGTTTTTATTGATCGTTTGACAGAGTTTAACTTTTTGGTTAGATATACATTACATAGAGCGATAGAGCCTAAATATAAAATTGCACGGATATTCGAGACACTTTGTAGATATATTGTATTGAATGTTCGTACGTAACTGCCAAAGTATACTGCTTCAGTGTCTCAGATATCGTTTTCGTTTAATGGAAACGATATTCGATAGCTTTGTCATTAAGAAGGATTAGATAAAAGATCGTCAAGATTGGGTTTAAAGGAAGTTTGTACAATACTGAAGATATTTCCTCACTTCTAAAAATTCAAAATTCAAAATAATTTATTCAGTCTAGGCTGTTACAAGGACTTGTGAATGTCAAAGAAGCTACGCCATCGGTTCGCAAACCCTGAGCGGGAGACCTTGTAACGAGAAGAACCGGCAAGAAACTCGTCAAGGGCTGCTTTTTTCTCCCTGTATATTTCATACAGAGTCTGGTAAAACTATTTATACCTAAGAGGGAGATAAAAAGCTGTATGTTTATACCAGCTATGGAATGGAATTCCCTGCCGGCGTCTGTGTTTCCGAGCGCATACAACCTGACTCTATTCAAGGCCAGAGTGAATAAGCACCTTCTGGGCAAGCTCGCTCCATCGTAGACCCTGTCTTTGCTTTTGGGCAAGACTGGGGTCAAGAGCAAACCCATTAAATAATAAAAAAAAGTAAGTGAGTAAGTATTTATTTGCATTGTAAAGAAAGACGGACCTGAAAATGTCAAGACTATGAGGTTCGATAAAAAAGGTGTGGTGAATCATAAGCCGGCATCATGGCTGGCAGGTGAGATCGTGGGCAATTGCTCAACTGCAATTTATACAAAAGCGACAGTATTCTCAAGATTTCTTAAAAATACTAAACCGATTTCAAAATTTCAAAAAATGGGACTACCTTTGGTATCAAACCTGAAGTAACAACGTTTAAATCATTTCAACCTAGAAAAAATTTAATAGGTTCTTCAGTACCCTTATCACGAACAGCTATCGACAAAAAAATAACGCGCGTAAAAACATCCGATAGAGTAATTTTGTATGGGAAATTTTTACAGCGCCATCTATCGCCGTAAAACGAAATGAAATTTTCCATAGAGAATACTCTATCGAGTACTTTTACACGCGTTTTTTTCTTGATAACTGTTGTGCTAAGGGTACTGATGTGACAATATTTAGGTAGCTAGCACTACGAAGATTATCTTTAAAAGAATAACAAAATATATTATGTAAAAAATAAGGCGGTTAACTACAAGATTGCCGCCGCTGCGCTGGACGGAGCGGTAGGTACCGTTGCACGCTTCACCCCCGCACGGAGATGCGGTGTCACTGTGTTATGCCCTGCGGTTATTGTATACAAATCAATATTTTACAGTCAAATTTAAAACCGCTGCACCACATACCGGTGCGGTGTCCTACAGTGTCAGTGTGCTAACCACCTTAGAACGCTTTCACATACAGGACTTGTACTATTAGTTATTCTGGGACTCAGGCATTTTAGTCGCGGCGTAAGTGCAGCGTAAGCCGTGCGTCTGTCATAAGTATTATGTAGTATGAAATGTATGGATAAGTAGGTATGATACTACTATCTAGGCTTACCGATTCTGAGGGGGTGGTCCGCGGAGTAAAATGTCCTCGTTGATAAATCGACCGTAACGTACCAAAACATCCGCAATTACGTCGCGACTAAAACGCCTATATATGTGAAAGCGCTCTAAGTGTCATGAAAGCTGTTTACTTTGTATAAGAAAACTGACTAGAAATTTCCTGAGATATATTGAATATGAAATATGAATACTGCAATATTATACGACTCTCCATAAATCAGAGTCAAATGCCAATACTTTGAAATGCTAAATCGGTACTTTGTATATTTTAACCAAACTATACATTGACTCGTTCAATACCGCATTTTAAGTAAGTCTATCTCTATCCGTCGCGTTGCTTTGTATTATTGTGTCCTAGTCCTAGAGCGAGAAAACCACTCAGCAGCGTCCGCACTCTTCGGCAATGGTTAGCCGATCATCGCCGAGCGGTATTCTCGCTCCAGCAAATAGTATTTCTGAGCTACGGAAAGAGACCGAGCTATGGTAAAATAATAAACTTTAACCTGTAAAAGCATAGCGTAAATGATTACTCAAAATAAAGACTAATAATTATGACTTCATATAAATTAAATAAGTTATAGCAAATCAAGTAATAAATGTGTATACTCATCATTTTTAATAACATGTAGAATTATTCAAACATAGAAACAGTTACAAAATTCGTATTGATCCTTGATTGCGAAACGAATGTTGTGAATGCTGAAATAAAATTTAATTTCTACTGATAACTTTGGCTAATTATATTATTTCGGTACAAGTATACGCTGAGTTCCTCACTGAATGGATGTACGGTGTATCTAATTCAATTTGTTAACCCAGTTAGATGAGTTCATTTACAATTGGAAATTTGGGCGGAAATTGTAGAGTATTACTTATAAAATTATATTTCTTACGAAAATGTTTTTTTAAGATAACATTGGTTTATTTGTAATATAATATAAATAATTATTTCACGTAATTCTTCACATTGATGAAATAACGCTGGCTTACAGCGAAAACGTAAAAAAGTATTAGAACATTTCGCCACTCCCACAAGCGACTCGGTAGCATAATTGGTTAGTGCATTGGGCCGGAATCCTAAGGGTGCGGGTTCGTGTCCCGTCTGAGCTGCTACGGGTGAGTCGATTTTTTGTAATATTTTTTCAGTTATATAAGGTGACTTTATATATAAAAATAGCATTGTGAATGCTAAAATCTAAAAATTCAATTGTTTGTAATATGTTCAAAAGTTTTATTACCTTGTCTACTTATTTCCTGCTAACTGAAGTTCTATATCCAATACTGATTTTGAATTACATTCAAGATGATTTCATTGACTCCATCTGACTTTATTGTGAAAAACCAAGCAACGCTTTTATCACTCATTTTTTCAAAAATATTCAAATAATTAGGTACCGCAAAAATTGGTCATATTATTTGATAAGCGTCCTTTGATGCCAAACAATCCAAAAGAACCTGTCTGTTTCGATGCAAATAAAAATAGTAAGAGCCAGTAAGTTTGTCTGCTCCCCAAAAATTAAATTAAGCGAACGGTGTTTTTGTAGTGAGGGCAAAGGAGAGGCCCGCGGCCCTCGAACCTATCCAAATACTTTTATTATTTAGTACAGTCAGCAATGAAAGTCGCTTAACGCTTTGATACTTTGTTAAAGCAACTTTTTAACAGGTGACTCACGGTTTGAAACATAAGTAAAAAAAAATACTATGACAAAGTACTAAAGTGTTAAGTAACTTTTGTTGCTGACCGTACCCTACTACAGTCTTGAAGAAACTGGTTTTAGACAGCAAAAGTATTGCAAGAACTTTGTAGAATTGTAGGTAGGGATCGTTCATTAATCACGTCAGGCTTTAAAGGGAAAGAGGGGTTTAGAAAAAAATCACGAAATATTATTTATTTTATTTATTTCATGGAAAACCAGCAGCTCTACAAATAGGTGTAGAAAAAGCGTAAAAAACAATAAGCTAATTTTAGGTTTTCGCTTATAGTAACAATATAGAATTTTACAAAACAATAATTTTATGTACCCATCTAAACAAAATAAAAGTACTTAATGCTATGTGTGTGTAATACTCACCATACCAGCATGAGCTTTTATTCAGTAAATAGATGTTCAATAAGTAAGTCTCTCAGATAAAAACAATGAAGTTAAGGTAGGTAAGCTTTGATTTGACGGATGGGTGTGATACATTGCACTTTTCTTTGGTAAGCTTTATTTGGGCCCAAAAAAATAGCAATGTGTCACATCCATCGGCAAAATTATAGCTTACATGAACTTCAATGTTTAAGCCTATAGATCTGTATCAGATCTGATCTGTCTCTAGTGATAATAAGCTGTTTTGATGACAGTGAAATAAATTTCCATTAAAATTACTTATTATTTCCAAAAAAAATTTCGCGTGCTAAGGCAGTAGGTAATTTTTTGTTGCACAAAATAAAATATTAGCACTTTCGTCTATTATGTATTCTGTGATTTCGTTTACGGTGACTAAAAGTTAGCACTTACACTACTTATTTAAAAGTCGCAACACTGTATTCCTTATCTCGTTTTATCCAGTGAAGATGTAATTCTTGAACAAGGTCAACCCTTTTCCCGCAAATTCTTTTTCATCGACATTGTACGGCAGTGTTGTACCCTTGGAGGGAACCGGAAAAGGCTGTGAGGTTAACAAGACTTGTATTGTATCGTGTTTGTGTTAAGGCTCCTAACTCAGTTCACCGGGACAGAAAGGAGAGAAATTGGCAAAGCGTCACCTAAATGTGGACAGAAAAGAGATAAATTGGCAAAGCGTCACCTAAATATGTCGTTTATCTTACATTACGGAAACTATGCAACACTTGCTCAGTATGATCACGTAATGGAGATTGTCTGAAAAAAACAATTGGCTGAATATTTTTTTTATGAGTAGGAATAAGCTCCTTTATAGTAACAGAAAAAGTTTCAGAATTTTCACTTCGTCGTTACGGGACGGGAGTAACAGAAAAATGGAGATTATACCATAGCCACCAACGACAACACGCATTACTTAAAAATAGTTTTGACATTTTGTGGAAGAATGATCCTGATGATGTGCGAAATTTGTGGACTTCGGCTTCGTCAAGGGTCTTTTCACACTCAATAAAGAAACTATGACAAATTATTTTGCTACCAAAATTGGTCGGTTAATTCTATCTAAGTTCGCGAAAATTTACACTAAACTGATTTTTTGGTATTTGTTAGGTAGGTAAATACAATAATGTGAAACTAAGATAAATATCTTCGCGTCCGACTTACCTCAGTGTCTCAAGACGAAAGTCTATGAACAGTGTGTGTTGCCAGTGATGACTTACGGCAGTGAAACGTGGTCGAGAGATCCGCAGGAGAACTAAAGTAACCGACATCGCTCGAAGGATTGCTTAGCTGAAGTGGCAATGGGCGGGACACATAGCGAGAAGAACCGATGGCCGTTGGGGCGGAAAAGTTCTGGAATGGCGACCGCGCACTGGTCGACGCTCCGTGGGTAGGCTCCCGACAAGGTGGACCGACGATCTGGTGAAGGTTGCGGGGCGCCGCTGGATGCGGGCAGCGCAGGACCGATCCTTAGGGGAGGCCTATACCCAGCAGTGAGTGTCATGCGGCTGATATGATCATGATGATTATGAAGACAAATATTCTCACTACATTCTGCATCAGCATTATTTGTCCAGCGCTGAAACGACGCAACGACTGTAAAAATGCAAACCATTCAACTGTTCAAGAGCAATCTAGATTTATCATCAATTCCAAAAATGCCCACGCGAAAATAACTTTCTATTTTCACCTACCTACTTGCTTTCATACGCAAAGCATTTTTTCCGCTCAACCACTTCAAGTATAACTTATTTGTAAGGACCCCGCAACTTACGCTAAGTTGGCGTTTATTCAAGTCAAGCCTTTGTAACTACGACTGATATATAGGCCGTAAATTTTCTACCACAATAAGCATTGGCAAGTTTCGGCACTAGTAACTATGTTATGGCACATAAACAGGCTTAGTGGCTTGTTAAATGACTCAGTGGCGGTAAGTACAATCGACAACATATTAATCGAAATTCGATTAAATTAAGATAAAAAAATAGTTTATTGGCAGAAATTTGGTACAGATTTTCTTCACACCAAATAGCACCCTGCACCACAATAGGATAATGGCTTTTCAAATACTCAGTGGCGGTAATTACAATCAACAACATATTAATCGCAACTCGATTAAATATTATGATAATAATAAGTTTATCACCAGAAATGTGGTAAAACACCTAGATAGTAGTGAATAACAATATATTTTAATTATTTTCTCGTTTGAGATAAAAAAAAACAGGTGACTTATTAAACAGATAAATATATAGGTATTTAATGGTAGTTCTTGGATTATTTAAAAAGAAAAGTGTTAAAAAAGTTTGCCACGGGCAGGATCCAAATGAGTTCTCCTGGTAAATCTCAGGGTAATTTGTAACCATTTTTCTTTTAATCTAATTGCATTGTTTATGCAAATTACATGAAAATTTATTTCAGTGATAGGTACCTATATATTCTTTTTCCAAGTGATAAATCTCGTTTTTATCACCACACCGCAAGCGAAGCATTTTTTATCGTCACCACGCAAGCCGCGTAGTAATCTCTAAGCTTGGTACGTATAGTGTGGCCTTAGCCTTAGCTTCTGCGTCAGTAAGCTCCTCAATATTCATATAGATATACCCATTCAACCATGAAGCCACGGGTCATTTCTTGTGGCTAATTACCATGACCGATACAGTTAGGTACTATATCGGTGAAGATAAATTGTCGAGTCATTGATTGCCCAGCTGGGGATAGTGCGTGTGAATCAATTGCGTGGGTTGACTTAAACGTTTGAAGTTTAATCACACACCCTACAAGATAATTAGTTTTGTTGAACTTGTCTAGGATTTTTTTTGAAAAAAGAAATATATGTAGCTTACTTCCGCAAACAAAATATGCAAGATGCACCGCCCGCCCTCCAGCAAAAATATGCACATGCACACCACAAAATATAAGTGCACAATACCTGCATTTAGCAAGACAGCAACACACCTTGCACCTTTACCAATTAGACTACTCTACACGTGTTTCGCCCCAACCCGGAGCATCCTCAGGAGTTAGATCGTGCGTAAACCAACACCGGTGTTGGTTTACGCACGATCTAACTCCTTATATTTTGTGGTGTACATGTGCATATTTTTGCGGGCGGGCGGGCGGTGCATCTTGCATATTTTGTTTGCGGAAGTAAGTTACATATATTTATTTTTTTAAATGGTTTGGGACTTCCGCCAAGTGACGCCTGATTCAATCAAATAGTCTAGGAATTTCTCGAACTGGCTATTATCATGTACCCTAAGCAAGAACATCTAACGAACCGCCTAAAAAAACGCCAAATGGAGGAGCAGTCACGCCAAGTTGTAAGTTTTAACAATGTACAGACAACGGCACATCAGACGTAACATGCTGACCTTTATGCCTTACGTACTAAAAATTGTTTTTGCATGCAGGCACAATGTTACATTGACGTACCGTGTTATCGTGTGTACATAAATAATACTAGTTGCAATTTTGACTAAAAGTCAAAGTTAAACCCGAAATTTGAATGAGTTTTAAAAATACATACCTAATAAAAATATTTTTCGGTAAATACTTAGAGCTGTTCGTACACCGTTTTTCTTTTAGTGTTTTCAACAGTTTTTGTTTTTAACCGACTTTAATAAAGGATGTACACTAAGCAAGAACTGGGGCTTTTAGAATAAAAAAAAAGGAATTTGTACTCCAGCCCCACCCGACTTCAATAGACGTATTTTTATTATACGAATATTATTTCTTGCTTTTTAGAGGTAGGTTTTTTGAAGTCGGTTTTTTGTTTTTTTTAAACAATTTTAAAGATCACATTTTCTCTTAAAAAGTTGTTTGTATAAAATAAAGTACCTATCATTTATTTATCTTAATATAATGATAAAGATAATTTCCACATCACTAATGATTTTTTAAATACCGAAAAGTGCGTTATATACTCCAAGGTTAGCAATTACCTAGAAAACGAAACTTATGTTGGCTTATTATAAAGCAGAAATAGGGAAAATCACAGTCTTTAATTTCCCATCTAGCCTAAAGCAGTGTATTTTAATTTAAGCTCGGAGTGGATTTTAATATCACGTTTTAGGCATGTTTTTATCGATAGCTAGGTAAAAAATTAGTATGGTTTTTGTAACATATAAGTGCCCAGTACTAAACACGTGACAATGAAAACTAACTTACAGTGGCTCTTTCAATTTAGATGTTTTGAGACTTCTGAAAGAGCACTATAACGTAAATGTTTCAATATTTTTTTAAGACTGTGGAAGGTTAGAACAAAAACACTTTTGCCTTCTCGTAAATGCCTATAAATGATTTTACTCCAACTCAGCTGAGCGATAACCAATTCAGGGCGTCACAAAGAAAAATAATATACAATTCAGTTTTGAGTGACAGCGTCACAGGCGTAATAACGGCGCTCCTGATTTATATTCGCGAGAGGAAAGTAATTGAAAAACACTCCCTTAAATAGGGTTACCAGATCTAATAATGAGATTTCCTGATTTTTTCCACTGACTTTTCAGTAAATTTTCTGACTCTTTGTACACCTACTACATTTTTAATTAAGTTGACGTTTAATATTTTTATCTCACTAAATGAATGACTAACCAAATTATGTGTTTTAATTAAGTACTTAAACTTTTTGGGATTTTAAAATCCCTGTCATCTACAGTTTTTCCCTGTTTTCCTGACAGATGCCAAAAATTCCTGACACAATTTATATCATCTGGTAACCCTACCCTTAAAGATGAGTTTAGCTGGGCCAATAGGGGAAAGTGGTACGAACTGGCACGTTTTAGACCACGATAATAAAGCGGTAAACAGGGAATATTAATGTCGGCCCGCAAGCCCAAGATGTTGCAGTGAACGTTTGTGGGGTCTGGAGATGAAATGAGTTTTGGAAGGGCGTTTTGTTGGTCATGATGGCGTTTAAGATTTTTATACGTCTTTTTGGAATCTAACGTTCGTTCTTCAGAACTAAAGATTTACTGTGTTAAAATCTCAAAATCTCGTTGATAACGTAAATGTCGTAATTAATAAATTAAAATTACATACTTCTATCATGTACAGTACAGCATAGGTAATCAATTACCACCTATTTATTGGATAATTTAAAGATTGTTCAAGATTTTTGTGTTTTTACCGCTTTTATGTATTATTGCTATTAAAAACAGACACTATATTTGCTAGTGCAAAGCATAGTTGCTAACTTCCTCGTTGTTTCTGTGGAAGCAATTCCAAAACTATTTTATTTAGCAATAGTAAAGTTACCTTTCGGAGGGATCAGACTTTATCCTTGATCCCGAAAAGCCTTTTTCAGGTATGGGGATGCTCAGGTCGGCTCATTACCTAATGGAACACGTGTTAGGAAGTTTCGAGAGTTAATGCAATATTGTCACAAAGTAACGAACAGCTGTGTAACATATGCCGGAAACAACAGAATTTTGTGAACTTAATTATGTGACCATCTGTATTAAGCATTTGGTATTTGAAAAATGTTTTTTCCTTCGTGATTGATTCTTTTGAATAGTAAATGTATGTAATTACTTCTAATAAAGTCTAAAAAGTTTAGTCTTACAAGAACTGTTTAAATAAAATGAAATTAAACAAATACAACATAATAATGTTTTTTTTACAATTTTGGAACCACAAGCTGGTGGACTCGGTTATTTAATTTTTATTTTTTGTTGGTGTAGAGCTTATTTCAAGTCCGCCTGGCTAGCTACCACCATCTTACCTAAGTCTGACGCCAAAACAACAATTTAAAAATTGTTGTTTTCTAGCAATTAGAGTATATTGCGCTTACACTTTCGGCCTTTCGTCTCTTATCATCAGGTGAGGTGAAAGCTATCTCGTTGTGAATTAAAAAAAACAACAATTATCATTATTTTACCTATTATTCATCAAAATATTATTTTAATTACCTAGTGATCAGAACAATGTGTAATGATACTGTATTTTTAAAGCTAAATGAACATGGGAATGCTTTGCTAATCTGCACAATAAAACGAATCCAATTCCGTTACAAGTTATATTATGACACACAATTAAAATGAGAAATTAGCATACAGTTAGCATAATTCATAGCGGTAAGAGTGTTATCACACAGTGGATCGGCAATTTGGCATTATAAGACATAGTTTTGCGTATCTAATTCAAGAGCGGGGTTTGGCTGTTTTGTGTCATAATATATAGCGTTTGTTCTAACACGCGCCGGTTGTTCGGAAAGAAATTATTTATTGCTGTTAGAATTACCGTGTGTTTGAAGAAAAGATTAAGATTAGGAAAAACGTGATTTGGAAATGGAAAATTATAGCTATGGCACATTGATATTACTTTGGAAAAAAAAAACAAAATTACAATGCTTCATCGCTGATCATCTGCACTCAAAACTTAATCCGATAAAACGGTAATTTAAACATAACAAGCACTTGCACAACGATGTTACAGGATACAACACGATTATGTGTGTGATTAACGAAACAAATTAAATAATAAAATTTTACTTTAGTTTATCTCATCTTATAGAGAAAACAAAGTTTATAATAAGTTATGCATCTTAGGGCTTACTCAGAATTTGACGAAATTAATGTAAGAAGCTACACACCCGTCTTTTCGTTGAAAATTGAATTCAGGCGTTATTACATTCATGATATTCAGAAACTTACTATCAAGGCAAGTTAAGTTTCGTTTCAATTTACATTTAATTTAGTGTTATAAATATTTGATGTACCTAAAATAAGAATTTTTGTATATATTAATAAAACAAGAGAAACTAGTTGTCCATCAGCCATTTTTGATGTCCCCACTGCTGGGGCACAGTAGGCTGGGTAACCCAGCACGCGGGCCCAATGCGGATTGGTGGGTGTTAACGATTTTTGGTCACCCATCCCATGACCGACCCTTGCGAACGTTGCTTAACTTCCGCAATCGCTGGGCCAGGCGCTAAACCACTGCGCCACCGAGCTCCACTAGAGAAACTAGTTAGAAGAGGTTTAATTAATAAAGTTAGTCATGTATATATTTAAAGTTGGAAACATTCCACAGATTTGCAAAAAAATAGGTGATATAATCAAAAGTTTATAAAATAGAACGAATTTAATTTTTCTCTCGCACCTAATCTCCATACAAAAAGCTATCATCAAATTAACAAGTTCACAAAAAAATGTCTGAAAAATAAATCTAGAAGCAGCCTTTTGTGGGAGGTTCACGTTTAGATAAAAACGCGGGTCCATTGTGGACCGTGGGAAAAAAAATCTGCCCTGAGCGTTTTTACCGATAAAGCGATGCGAGCATTTTAATGCTCTAAATTATTTTTTTGTTCGTTTGAATCCAGCGGCAGATCATTTTAGAACCATCCAATGTATATTTTCCATTTCCTTTGAGTTGCCACGCATTTACTGAATTACAATGTAAACTTGACAATAAAATCTGCGGGAATAGGAAATATGCATCAATTTTTTTTAAATCAAAATCAAAAGTAAGAAAGTGAGTGAGAAAATCAACTGTAATAATAAAACTTTTCTCTTGCGTTTTTTTCTTGTGATATAGTTACTTGAAGTTAGCACGCTGCAGCACCACCTGAAAACGCTCTATACAAACGGTGATGTCACTGCACGTTTGGTGTGTTTCAGGCGCGTTTAATATGAAGTCAGCCAAGAATCTTCAATTATTTCCCTAAATTTTGCGTTTAAGTACATTTATGTGAAATTCAAAATATTTATTTATTTGTTCTGTACACACATAATTACAAACGGAAAAGAAATGGACAGAAGAATTGTACAAGGGCACAACTTATTTCACATTGAAATTTCTTCCAGCAGGCCCGGGACAGAAAAAAAGAAGGGCAGACAATGTGTACCTCAAAAATATATGATAATTATATATATTATAAACATACATATATATCATATTATCTATAAATAAATACACATACACAAATAATTAATATAATAATAAATACCTACATATAAATATACTACACAATAATAATTATGATGAGGACAGATGAAAATATAATTAAATCGAACAATGCTAAGAACAAGTAGTTAGGTAATGCTCCTTTACACGTTTTTTGAAAAGAGAAAGCGTTTCACTGTCTCGTATCTCAGCTGGTAGCGAGTTCCAGAGACGGACGGCATGTACGGAAAAATATTATTTCTGTGTTCTTTACGGTGTAAATATTATTTCTTATTCGATGTTTTATCCGAAAATAAAAATAAAATTCGTTATTTTCCCCTGATTTCATCGTGGGGAAAAAATAATACTTTTTTTAATTTTTTTCTGTTCCATCATGTTTTTATAAGTGTCCGCGGCGATAAAGCTCAAATTTATCAAAATCTAGTCTATTTTAGTTATAACTAGCGACCCGCCCTCTCTTCGCTTCGGCGTAGTATGGAATTTGACACCATGTAAACCTATACATATTAACCAATACATATAAACCTTCCTCTTGTATCACTCTATCTATTAAAAAAACCGCATAAAAATCCGTTGCGTAGTTTTGAAGATCTAAGCATTAGGGACAGACAGCAGAAAGCAACTTTGGTTCATACTATGTAGTGATCGTGATAATCACGTTTCTATAAAAAAATGCAGATAATAATAAAAAGGCAAGGGCCTTATTTAAGTATACCATTACAAAAGCACACATCATTTAAATAATTGCTCCAAAAATAGGCCACCTTTTAGCACATTTCCTTTTTATAATGAGCCTCTTTGCTTTTTGCGCCATTGTGAGCAATATAATAAAATGTGCTCAATTTAAATATTTTAATCACATCACGCACAGAGTTCTGGTTTTGTCCTAATGACCTGTAATGGGCCTAATGCTGTACGTGGATGGAATCACTTATAACTTGGAATATTTATCACCAACTTCTGTTATGGTAGGTATACGTTTCTACACTAGTTAGTCGATTTACATAACTTTAGATACTAACGAATGAAGATTTTTTTACTCACCATCATTATGTATTCTGTGTCACCATTTCGTAACTTTAAGTTTTGTTTTTATGTTTTATGTTTTATTCAGAAAACCAACAGCTATATTAGGTACAGATTGAGTAATTACATATAAGTCTTAAATAAGCCAATTATAGGTTTCCATAGCTATAACAAATTTATAACATTATAACAAAATGGATGTTACAGATATCGTTACAAATACCAGAACATTTGATATTCTTGTGAGATTAAATTAATTGCATTCGTTAAGTAAATTGACAGAAATTGTTGCTTGGCAATAATTACAGATACAGATTTACATTAAAAATAAACTTTTTTATTTATTATGGAATTGTGATAGTAATGCATGTCTAACTAATATTAAGAATTACACAATATACATAGTGGTTAAGAAAACCAGCTACGAAAATGGATAATAACATTCAAATTTGGTAATCAGTTACGAAAAAAATCTTCTTTCGTAACTGGTTAAAGAACTACTTAGTTATGAATGGATCTAAAACCGCCGCGCCGTCACAGCTACCACCAATAACCTAACGTTACTCACATGGTGAAGTAATTGGACACAATTAATTTGGAAACCAAATATATTCATGAATGGAGGTATTTCATCCCAACCGCTTCTATAATAGTCAAGATACGAGGATCCTTTGCGGAATCTAATGGAGGTTTTCGGATTAAATTATTCAACTTGTTGTCAGAAAGACCTGTTTTAATTAAATGCTAATACGCTGGTTGCTTTGTTTGTGTTTGATGGCTAAATGTAGAAGCAAAAAGGCGAAGCATTGCGTTTAACTTTGACTGGATGTTTTAGAAAAACAACGTTCGTTTCCGGCCTGAAAGCGCTTGAGGGAATGGATGAAATTCAAATCTCTGCAACGACAACATAAAGATAAATAAATTATCTACAAAGAAAAAACCACGATGATTAATAAAACGAAATAAAATTTCTTAAATTAAAAAAAAATGCGTAAAGCCACACGCTACATTTGAGTTTTTTTTTATTATTTGCTCGCACCTAGACTTTAACCCAACCGTTACAAGCAGTCAAGAGCTTATGCACGTCTGTGGTTTCGGTAAAAGTAACACTTGACTAACATAACATTATTGACAATAGGAATATGCATATTTTTTTTTAATCAAAATCAAAAGTATATTAATGCGTGAGAAAATCAAGTGTAATATTAAAACTTTTCTATTGTATGTCACGTTTCAGGTGTGTTTCAGGCGCGTTTAATATGGAGTTAGCCAATAATCTTCAATTATCTCCCTAAATTTTGCGTTTAAGTACATAAGTGTCATACAATATATTATTTCTTATTCGATATTCTATCTGACTGTAAAGTGCATTATAACCGAAAATAAAAATAAAAAATATCGTTATTTTTCCCTGATTTCATCGTGTGATAAAACTAAAATAATAATCATCAGTTAGATTAAGTAACTTAATAAAATAATACATTTTTTTTCTGTTCCATCATGTTTTTGTAAGTGTCCGCAGCGATCAAGCTCAAATTCATCAAAATCGGTGACTTATGCATATTCCCTATTCCTCTCAACTCAAGCCTATAAGTAAGTAACTGCCATACATAATTTACTTAACTGTGATATACACCCGTAATATCCGCATCTGTTCTCTGGAATTGCGAAATACCTTTCAAGCCATAGATACATCATCCCGCCGAAATAAATCACACAGGAAACACGTAACTATGACAAATCCGCGCAATACTCAGTTAACTCGCTCGGTGCTTGTGTGTTACCTTACCATGTGTGTTAAGAATGGGAACAACACGGTCCCTCGGCGAATGTACAATTATTTATAGCTAATTCTTTGGGGTTGTTTCAGTAGTAGGTAATGCTAGGTTTATTTGGGTCCAATTTTGTTTAGGATAAAATCGACAGTTGGCGGGTTTGAAAATATAAAATACATTACAATAGCACATTAGTTATTTGTTTAACAAGTTTTTATTGGTATTGGTATTGGGCTCTTTTCTCCGCATTTAGACTCCCATTTGGTCCTTATGCGTAAACACAGCATCGGTATGACTAGTCAAGCCATCCCAGCTCCTTCCAGAAGCGCAGAAGCCTCCTGGGGCGTTCACAGGCTTCTAGGAGCGACCTCACGTCTTTGAGGATTTCTGCGCGTGGTGGGGCCGAACCCACGCACTCCAGGATCACGTGGGCGGCTGTTTCCTTCGGCTTTAAGGCTTCATTTGTTCAACTAGTTAGCAAAGTTAAGTTTTGCTTTAAAAGCACGAGACATAAAAAAAATGCTTTCCTGTGAAACATTACATCTTTTCGCCTCTCTACCAGCAAAATAGCTTTTTGAAAAAAGCGACTTAGCTGCGACTTTTTACGCACCAAAAGGTAGCGCTTTTCGTGCTGGAAAGGTGAACATTGACAGTGTAGCGTGTCATCTGACATACCCTTCAGGTGTCATAACATTTCCATTTACAAGAAAATGGATAACAGCTTTTTCCGACGCAAACGGTCCAACAGTACGATCCATATGCCTATAGTGTGAGACTTACCTACTATAAGTAACTACAAGAAGTCTCTTGTAGTTAGATACCTACAAGAGAGGCCTAAGTCCTGAGGTGGACTATAATGGGTTTTTATGAGGATTAAGGTAAAAATAAATGACTGTACGTAAAATTCTCCCGTTTACCAAACTGCTAACCTGAAAATTAAATGTGAAATGTAGAGGTTACTTTACTTTTCCGTTTTTTATTTATTAAGAATATGCAAAGCGTAAATAAAAATACAGACACAGTTTTAGTATTTATATATTTAACGTACCTACTTAGGGTAATCACATTTTTGTTAAAAAACACAAGAACTTAATGCCGTTTTTATTAATATTTATTCAGTCAATTTTTGAAATAACTTTACCTCATTGTATGTAATGATATCGTGGGAATACTGTACTACAATAGAATAAAGCTAGAGATCCATTTGGCATATAATAAAGACTTAATGGATCAATAAACGATGCCAGAGCTGAATATAAAGAAGCTTCATTTGCGTCTGAATATCGCAAAACTGTGCTTATAGCAATAACAAATATTATAAGGGACTGTGATGATAGAATAATGAATACCTACAAGTTTCTACCAAATCGTTATTTTTTCTTCTACTAGAACGGTCCGTATGAAATTTTGGTAAGATGGAACGAAAAAATAATAATCTCCCCATACTAAATAGACAGCTAAATGAGCTGTGATCAATCAAAGTGTTTTCATAAATAGAGTGTAAATTGCTCCTCATTGCCTAAAGGAAAAGGATTGTCAAAAGGATCACTCTCCATAGCCTCTAACTATAATATGTGAACATTTTCTTGTACGAGTTTTGGTTTATGTTATTTTTTTACTCCTTGTATGTCATGATTCGTTAAATTTGTGGTATGTGTTGTGTTGTGTCCGACCACTGACTGTTTCCAGGCCTTGGCAGAATGACAGTGCTTCTGGGTCACTCTGACCATCTACGAATGACTCAGAAGTTTTTTTACTGAGACAGGGTCTTTTAGCAGCACACTTTGTTATCCTTTTTATCCCTCTTCTGTTCTGTGTAAATGTGTACCATGCCGAGGTCTACGTATTCTGCCCATCATCAGGACCATTTCTGTTCAAAATTATTACTGGGAAACCATTTTGATTTTTGGTGTTAAAAAAGCATTGCATACATTACCACGTAATATACCACGTAATGTGACGCGTACAACAGGCCGCGCCTGCGAGCGTATGCTACACAGCTGCGTGCGGCCGAGTTGAAAGGCAGCGTTCATGTGCGTGCTCATGAGATACATCGAGTGACGACGTTTTGAAACCATTGTTTGTTATGAAATACTTAAAATTTTGATAATGTTTCTTTAGTCAAAAAGTAGGAAATAACGAATAAAATGAGATTTCATAAAAAAATTGAAAAAAAAAATTGACTTTGACCTTCAATAACTTCGTAACTATTGGTTTCCCAGGTATAGTCAAAAAGTCAAAAAGACAAAAATGATCCTGATGGTGGGCGGAATACGTGGACTTCGGCTTCGTTGAAGGTCTTGTTACACCCGTTATATTGTTTTCTCTTCTTAATCCTATTGTGTGTTGTTAACAAACGTTTTTTTTTCTCTCTATTCTAAAAAACTCGAATAACTCGTATAAAACCAAAACCGCAGTATTTCGAAAGTGACTTTCTGTTGTTCAAAATAGTGTTTGTAGGAAATTGTTTTTTTTAATGTAGGCACATATTCGGCATTGCACAGTAATGGTGGCGCAGCAGAATTCACAAACTTAATGGACAGTGCGCGGAAAAGCTTTTTTCCTAAAAGTGTACCGTGATTCTGTGAAAAACAGTTTTAGTAAATGGGGGTGTGTGAAACTAATGGGCGAGTATAATGTTTTAGTACTGTACCACCACTATAATTTTTTTATACCAAAGTAATGGTTTGTGAGAAGTGGTCTTAGTATTTAGTAATTTGTATAAATTTAGGAAAGTTATTATACAATATAAAACTAAAATAGAAAATAATATCGCTAACGAGAATACAATGATGTTATTTAAGAACCAAACATTTAATATACAATATGTAGGTACAAAGGTAAAATATTGTAAGAAAAACGATCGCGTCAACATCGCAAAACGGTCCCGAAATGAAAAAACAAAATATTGTTCAAAGGAAATTATTTCACATACATTCTCCAAATGATATTCGAGATGTTATAAAAGAAAAATAATAATAATCCAGTCCCTATAAAGAGATTCACAAATTGTAAACACAATTTAATAACAGAACGATATACAACAAAATATTTCATAAACGCTTTCAAGACTTTTACAAATTATAACTTGACAAGAACTTTCAGTGTCTTCTCCGTCTGTAAACTGAGTTTAAATTCACTTATACCTTTGAATTAGGTTTTCTGAATTACTTAAGTTGGTTTGGTTCATTTTAGTTCAAGTCGTCTACACACAGTATAAATAGATCGATCAGCAATCGTGACGATTTTCACAAAAATATATTATCGTAACCCATTATTTTGAAATCTGACGTGTACCAATACCAACGATATGTTGAAGATTGCGGGAAGCAGCCGATTGTGGGCAAGGTAGGCTCGATCGTCATGGAGATTCTTAATCGAGGCCTACATCCAGCGCTATGACACTACTATGTAAACTGTTTTTTTGTTAATTATCGTTTTATTGGCTTCCACGATACAGGCTTGTCCTAGTGTGGTAGCCGCTGCTAACTGTTTTAAGTGTGCGTTTTATGAATGAAGATTATTTCTATTTCTATTCTATTTCTATTTAAAAACGCAAAGGCAGGCATGATTAAACTGTTTAACGCAGTGAAAAGTGAACGATAAAATCTCTTATATGAATGTAAAACTCAGTATATGGGTTTGGTAAAACGGTTTTCATTACAATTAGTTAACGCTGCAACACGTGCGGAATCAGTATTCACGGGCAGAGTTGGCGCAAAATGCACCTGCATGTGCTAATTGAATTTTTCATAGTACTTGAGCTCGTATGCCCTTTTAGGTTTTACATAGCTGTCTGTTATTTGCGAGTGCATTTTTAGTAGATAATCTGAAATTAATATTTTTTGCTCTATTAGGTACATCTTTTCAACTAGTAGTTTAAATTAGAGATGGGCCGACTATGACTTTGGCCGACTAGCCGACTGGCCGACTAGTCGGCTGCAAAAAGGCCGACTAGTCGGCCGACTAGTCACTTGCTTTTTAGTTGAAAGTTTTTACGCACAGCTGCGTCTTAATGATGGGCATCTCCCAAATCTTTACAACTTAACAATCCTTGTTCAAACAATACTTTTTTTGCTTGTTTATTCCTTGACCAAATAAATTGTTAAATTAGCTTTAAAAATTTTACTTCCCAGGGCTTATGTCTTGTACACATTTTATTTCCTTTTTTTGTTTGTTATTGGTTGTAAAATTTTACAGTTTTTAGTTTTAAGGTCTAAATGCCGAGGAACATTAGTAAATATTTGAACAAGCCAGAAAGCCAGTCCCTTTGTAGCTTTCGTTCGACCAACATGTTGGAAAAGAAATTGCGTAGATGGATGGACTTTCTTTGACGAATTTCAGGATGATTCCTGTAAAGTGAAGTGAATGCCAAATAATTATTATAGTGCAATAGTGACCCGTTTGTATGGTGGAGCCGTAACAGTACTAGACATCCCGAAATGTCGTGTTTTGCTTTAACAACTATACACTTAAATGTAGCTTTGTTATCCAGCAAGTTCTGTTTACAGTGAGCGACAAAAAATTAGAAAATTGAAATAACTTTTAACATAAAAATATGAATAAAGTAATAGGCCGACTAGTCGGTGCTTTTTGCCGACTAGTCGCCGTCTAGTCGCCGACTACAAATGTGACTAGTCGGTACATCTCTAGTTTAAATCTTTCTTGTTTTACTATAACTATTGACAAATTGGTTCTGTTGGAAAAAACAATGAAGTTATTGTTTCAGCCCAAAATTAAGTGGAATTAGGTAGGTATTTTAATGTTCTAATACTGTGTACTAACAAAAAATTCAATTATTGAACTTGGAATTAAAGCGAGCGGGACAATGTGCCCTTTCATAAACATGTAATATGTTGGAATGATACAGAAAGTTACAGCCACTGAGGGAGGTATATGTACCACGTAGGTACAGCAGACATCGCGAAGAAAATTTTTGCTCATCTACCATGGACCTAATTAATGCATTTGCTGTTCATTTACTATAGTTGGTTATTTACTATATTTACTATAATGGTTGAGCGAAGCGATGGCTGGTCTATGCGTCATGCTCGTGAACGGGTGCTGCCAGTGGGAATGGGTCTGCTTCTGAGTACCTATCTTAACGCCTATTGCGTTTTCTATTTTTATTTTTATGTCTTGTATCAAGTGTTTTTTGGTAAATTGTGCACTTTCGAGTAGCAGACAGAGTGATTACTGATTTCTAAACTAGTCGAAAGTTATTTACTCTCACAATTACCTATCCGATAATAATATGTAGTAGGTATTTAATTTCAACAAACTGCACAGTAGCCATAGACTTACACACACAGTTGCGCGTGTATGAAAACGTCATAATGGCGTGTTGTATGGGAGTGTCCGGGGTGTGGTAGTAGGCAGTACATTATACTTCAGTGGTTACAGCAGCTGCCGCCTGTATATGATGTAATCAACAGATATCTTACAAGATCGTAAATAATAATCGTAATAATAGAACCAAGGGTACTCAAATTTGAGTGCGGGCCAAAGCAGAATCCGAAGTGCCTCATTAATCTAAAGATTCTTTAAACTTTTCGCTGGCGCCTTAATTAAATTTACTTAGGCTACAAGGAGCTACCATTACTTTAGAATTTCGTAAAAAGCATGTATTTTTGGAACTAAAGTTCTGAAAGAAATATATTTAAAAAAGTCAATTTCAGCTTGTTAAGTAAGCTATTCGATTTGAACTTTAATAAAGGCTAGAGATAAGTAGATTTAAATACTGAAAAAAATATTTTTTATTATAAAGAACACGATTTTATAAAAAAAAGATTGCAGTAAAAATTTTTGTAATCTTATACTTAGATAAATTAAACATCGGAGTTCAACCGATAACGACTGCGAAAATGGGGCAGGAATGAAATATGGATATCATACTAATATATAAATGTGAAAGTTTGGTTAATATTAGATGTTCGGAAGTTTGTTACTCAATCACACAAAAACTTTTGAACAATTTGTAACGGCGGCGGCACACAGATAGTTTTACTTTTAATCCCGGTCAAAGGTTCCCGAGGGATTGTCCAAACGTGGACAAAGTCGCGGGCGAAGTTACTCATTAGTTTAATTTATTTAAATTTTGAAACGTTTCGTAAGAATAAGAGAAACAGTTACTCATTAATTTAATTTATTTAATTCAATAAAATACGTCCCTAATATCTTGTAGACATTTCACGTGAGGAAGATTGTAATAACTTAATATAATTTCATCGTAGGAGGTTAAAATTAGCTGTCGAGATCCGAAACGAAGTAATTCATCAAAGAAACAATGCGGCTATTAAACCTAAACACATTTATATTCCTCATAAATCAAACTAATGCTGTTTGAAGACAACCCAATTTAGCAATTAAGTTTTAATTGTTTGTTAATTTGATTAGTTTACCCTTTGCATCGTGTGCATACTGTGTTTAGTTATAAAATATTTTTATTCCCTTTCACTATAATAGTTGTTTAATCTTGTGAAATCTGATAATTTTTTTTTTGAAAAAAAAAATACTTATACAAAAAATACCTGTACCTAATAATTAATTACGTACGTAATAAAATATTAATAAATAATTAAATTATTTTAGTGTCCTTTTTAAAATAAGTTAGCTAAGTAAATTTTTGAAAACGAAGACGTTTTATTGGAAATAATATTTAATAATTTATTAAAAATAATTATAAATAATTAAATTATTTTAGTGTCCTTTTTAAAATAAGTTAGCAAAGTAAATTTTTGAAAACGTCTTCGTTTTCAATTTTTTCAATTTATGTAAGTTATTGCTAGATGTGAAAGTACTTTTCCAAATATATTTTTAAATAATAATTAGTATGTATAATTTGAAATAATTAAAAAACTCATTTTTCATTATTATTACAGCACATTATGGACCAAAATTACTGATGAAATCTATAAAAGTAGCAATTTAAGGAATAAACATAGTTTCCCTTTATCCATTTTAGAAATTAAAAATCACATGTATTTGTTTCACTAGTTAGCACTTGTAAAATTTTAGATTATGAAAAAACGCAAAAGGACACTTTAAAAATATTTTTGGCGCCGTAAGCCCGAAACCTTACAAGATTAATCAAGTAGAAGGAGGATCACATTTTGTATTCTTATACTGAATTCAAATGGTCTGATTTACATAAAAATGTATCCCACACACCGCAGCCAACAAATTCCGAATTATGAAAAAGCTTAATAAAAAGTGCTTCCGTCGTTTTCCCCTCGTTTTTACAGTATATTTTCATAAAACCTTCTTCAAGCTACAGAGAATTCAAGTGACTTATATTTTTAGCAACTTAAAAAGAGGGTCAATTCGACTACCCAAGGTACAGATTGGCGAAATGTAGCATGCAATAAATTATCGCTATGGTACGTACTTGCGTGCATACATACTTGACGTTTTTACGAGAAAACAAAGAAACTATTACAAAAAACTATCCGTGGCACTGTTGACTCACGAATAAGGTTCAATATCAAGTAAATTAAACGACAAATTGCGTCTGATATATCGTGATTATTTTTGTAATAAGCCCACAGATATAGATGATCGAAGGAAAACAAGGTCTGGCATAGCAGGGTGACACTTGCTTACGTCACTATCTAGTTGCCACTTTAAGGTAACAAACAAATAATGAAGGAATTTTTTCTGTCATTTCGTCTAGGTACATGTTACGTTTCACCAGTATGGTTGGACCCTAGTTTTTTTACTCTTTGGTTGGACCCAGCATGACGAGAAACAATATAAACTTGGTACTCTGGATTTTCATGAAAACGTCATCATAATATAAAAACGAGTGTTTAGGTATATCCAATACTTCACTGTTTTAAAACACTACCTAAAATGATTAATGCCAACCAATACTTCTCGTCAAACTTTTCAAATTAAATAACGTTACTTCAAATTCTCCAAAATAATTATTAAATTATGTAAAAGCTAACAAACTTGAAGGATCGATAGCAGCAATTTCCCTTCGGAAAACACGAGATCGCTTCCTATTAAATTCTTTATTAGAGTTCCCTAATATTTTATAGCAAGACTCCAAACCAAATAATAACGAGTACCATCAGTACAGAGCTTAGAAATCGAACAGAGATTATTTGAAATCCTCTTTTGATAATACCTCTGAATTGCTTAGAAAGCTTAATCATGATACAAGTTACAAAGTGCGCAGTAGATAAATGTATGTATGTATGGGTATTGGTCGGAGAACCGAACAGTAAGTATATTATTGTATACCACGGCTAAAAATTATGCGAAGTTTGTGACTGTGTGTGTGAATGTTTGTTACCTCTCCAAGCATAAACGGCTGGACGGATATAGTTATATTTGATAGAATCAGGCGTCACTTGGCGGAAGTCCCAAACCATTTTGAAAAAAGAAATATATGTAGCTTACTTCCGCAAACAAAATATGCAAGATGCACCGCCCGCCCGCAAACATATGCACATGCACACCACAAAATATAAGTGCACAATACCTGCATTTAGCAAGACAGCAACACACCTTGCACCTTCACCAATTAGGCTACTCTACACGTGTTTTGCCCCAACCCGGAGCATCCTCAGGAGTTAGATCGTATCGTGCGTAAACCAACACCGAATGAGCAACTACGGCCTCCGACACCGTATTTATTGTCACTTCCTCCCCACTCCGCATCGAGTGACTGACAACGTTTGAAGAATGTTGCCAGTTTCAAATAAAAAAGAAAGAAAACATGTTTTTTTTTGCTCATTCGGTGTTTGCATTTTTATATGAAAATAAGGAATTTTTCTCGTCTGTTTTTGGAAAAGTCGTAGAACAAATGTTGTTGTTAATGATGTTAATTATATCTACTTGTCCGAGGTTGTTGGTGATACAAATAACCCCGTAGAGAAAGAAGAGTCTTATTATATTTTTTTAATAAATGTTATTGACAGCTGTGGTTTAATATTTTTTGCTAAATGCTTTGTCTCCCGTCCGCAAAATTATGCACATGCACACCACAAAATATAAGTGCACAATACCTGCATTTAGCAAGACAGCAACACCCCTTGCACCTTTACCAATTAGGCTACTCTACACGTGTTTTGCCCCAACCCGGAGCATCCTCAGGAGTTAGATCGTGCGTAAACCAACACCGAATGAGCAACTACGGCCTCCGACACCGTATTTATTGTCACTTCCTCCCCACTCCGCATCGAGTGACTGACAACGTTTGAAGAATGTTGCCAGTTTCAAATAAAAAAGAAAGAAAACATGTTTTTTTTTGCTCATTTGGTGTTTGCTTTTTTATATGAAAAGAAGGAATTTTTCTTGTCTGTTTTTGGAAAAGTCGTAGAACAAATGTTGTTGTTTATGATGTTAATTATATCTACTTGTCCGAGGTTGTTGGTGATACAAATAACCCCGTAGAGAAACACGAGTCTTATTATATTTTTTAATAAATGTTATTGACAGCTGTGGTTTAATATTTTTTGCTAAATGCTTTGTCTCTGTTTTCTTCTCTACTCTTACGCGATCAGTAAGTCCGGTCTTGGACCCGTCCGGCCGTCCGGGACTCGGATGCCTCGTTAAAAACGATTTGTTGGCAGCAGAAGGGTATTGATAGAAAAATGTGTATACACACAGGGTGTTTGGATATAATCTTATGGAGCCGAATATGTAAAACTTTGTTTCCCAGGAAAATTGTTAAAAGCACTGAAAATCGCCACTTATATTTTTTCTTTTTATGATAAACCGCATAGTGGCAACCCCAGACTGGATTTGTGTTCTGCCTTTGCCTATTAATAGGATTTATTATCGAATCGTTTGTTCGTCTTAAATTTCGTGGTTTTTTTTTTAACAGACAACAGAAATCTTTGTTTCAAAGGTTGTTAATTTAATTTAATTTTCACTCTGAAGAATGTGTTTTTCATACATTTAAAACAAAATAACAAATTCTGTACCTAATTTAAGTCATACCCCGATTTAATCGAATTGCATTTCAGCGTTTGACTGTCCAAGTTAGTCTCTTTTAGGTTTGGCCATAAAAGCGTTAGTCAAAGGCCGAAACACGCTATTATAGTTTTGGACTTTGACTAAGCCTTCTTGTCAAACCTGAGGTTTGACTAGGCAAACCTAGGAGCGCTGGGACTTCGGGGTTTGACTATAACATAATATACGATATTTGGCTTTACTGGGCTTTTTTCAATTACCCTGTATATGTAAACCCATGTCTTCAAATTCTCGAGACTGTAAATATTAAAGAGCCTTGGAGTTTTTTGATAGCCCTAGAATGTATTTTTGATCATTTATTAGGGTTCATTGCAATCTTTGGAGAATGCGAAATGTTTTTTGTTATTAGTGAAAAAGGTTTTTGAGTTGAGAAAATATAAGAGTTATTTAATGATCAGTCATTCATTAAGGATTCAGAGAAGAAACATATCAATGTATTATATTTCCTGTTTTACCGACTCCCAAAAAAGGAGGAGGTTCTTTGTTCGTCTGTATATTTTTTTTTGTGTATGTCCACCGATTACTCAAAGACGGCTGGACCGATAGAAATGATTCAAACGTTATTACATTAGGTAAACTCCCAAGTTGGTCCCATTTTTTAAAATTTGGAAATCGGTTCAGTGCTTTTCAAGTAATCTTGAAAAAACACGATAATTGTATGATTTTGTGTGAACTACCTCGATGATATGGTCGTATAACTTTTTTGTTTATGAACTGAATAAGATAATTATTTTTTTGTTGGAAAAGGGATATCTTAAGTGTCAAAATCAAAATCAAAATCAAAAAAATATTTATTCAGTCTAGGCTGTTACAAGCACTTGTGAATGTCAAAGAAGCTACGCCATCGGTTCGCAAACCCTGAGCGGGAGACCTTGTAACGAGAAGAAACGGCAAGAAACTCGTCAAGGGCTGCTTTTTTCTCCCTGTATATTTCATATATATTTAAGTGTAGTTCTTTAACCGACTTAAAAAATGAGGTTCTTAGTTTGACCCGTATGTATGTATGTATGTTTCTCCGCGATTATCTCACGTTTGGCTGAGCCGATTTTTCTATATACCCTAATACAGAAGGTAAAATAAAAAAATAAAATAAAAGTTTAAAAAAACAAAAAACCGACTTCAAAAAACCTACCTCTAAAAAGCAAGGTAGGTTTTTTGAAGACGGTTTTTTGTTTTTAAAACAATTTTTTAGAAGAAACTTTACCACAGTCGAAAGATAAGAGTGAAAAAGCCTGAGCAAACATATTTGATGCCGAATATTATGTAATTTGCATAAAAATAGCTACGGTATGTAGTTTTGGGGTTCCGTAGTCAAGTCCCTTACAGTTTCGCATTTATCCATCTCTCCGTCCGTCATCAATTTTCTCCGTGGTTATAAAATATATGTTTTTCATTGATAATAAGTATGTCAATGAAAAACAATTTATTTATTTTAACACTGTATAAAATTTGTTATTAGGTAGGCGATATTTAGATAATCCTATCCTCAGGAATGACGGGATAAACTAATAGATTATTTAAATAATCAAAGGATAAACTCTCAAAGCAATGGAGAAGTTTCCTAGTTTTTATATTCGCTATTATTAAAATGAAGGCCAAATTATAAATCCAAATAAGGCCAAATAGTTACAGGACGTGAAAGTTACGATTTTAAGATAATTTCGCTCATCGGGAACCGGTGGCCTGACGTCATCTAAGGAACATCTCCAGCGGCCGGCCGCGCCACCGCTATACAAGCAACAACAGGCTGGTGGGATGACGTCATGCCCTTACAATCGCATCGCGCAAAAATTCGTCAACTTAAATTATTTATTACTCTGCCATTTACTGACGTATTTCTTTTTTTTTACACTAGTATATTAATTTAAGGCTATAAGTATTTCAATTTTATGAAGTTAAATAAAGCAGTTTTAATATCATGAAACATCTCCATTGCAAGATCTAACATGTTACTATGTAATGTAATATATACTACAATTGTATAGTTTCATTGTAAAATTGTAAACGGTTGCGTAATCAGCTACCAACCGCATCGTCACATCGTCCCGTGAAATTGAGTTGACTTCAAACAAAATTAATGGGGTAATACACCCATCAGTGGACTTCGTGCAAATTAATATGGCGACGTGATGTACCATAGTTTCATGAAAAACAGTGTCGATAGTAAGTTAATGTAGGAATATAATATATTAAGAAATAATTATAATGCCTACGCTTATACAACCTTATTGACACAGGGCATAATTAAGTATTTATTGGAACCAAGTCATTACTTAAAGCTCTCATAAAAAACATTCGTACAACCTACATTGTCAAAAAAACTCTGTTCTGTGTTGCCAACTACATATATATAGACGTTTTGAATTTCATCCATTATTTTGAAAGTTGAAAATGAATTCGAATTTTTTAAAGTTTGATCTTTCAATATTTCGAAGTTTCTACTTTTTAACCGACTTCCAAAAAAGGAGGGGGTTCTATGTTCGTCTGTATAATTGTTTTTTTTTTATTTTGTGTATGTCCACCGATTACTCGAAGACGGCTGGACCGATTGAAATGTACCTACCTATGTATTGTTATTTGTATGAATGTGTGTGTTTTAGCAAATAAACTTTTTATCTATCTATCTATCTATTCAAACGTTATTATATTAGGTACACTCCCAAGTTGGTCCCATTTTTTAAAATTTGGAAATCGGTCCAGTACTTTTCAAGTAATTTTTAAAAAAGCACCAAAATAGTATTATTTTGTGTGAATTACCTCGATGATTGGTCGTATTACTTCTTTGTTTATGAACTGAATAAGATAATATTTTTTTTGTTGGAAGAGGGATATCTTAAGTGTAGTTTTTCAACCGACTTAAAAAAGGAGGTTCTCAGTTTGACCCGTATTTAAGTATGTTTCTCCGCGATTATCTTACGTTTGGCTGAGCCGATTTTTCTACATATATAATATACCTTACCTACAAGGTACCTACACTAAAAATAAAAAATTGTTTAAAAAAAAAAACAAAAAACCGACTTCAAAAAACCTACCTCTGAAAAGCAAGAAATAATATTCGTAATAATAAAAATACGTCTATTGAAGTCGGGTGGGGCTTTTAGAATAAAAAAAAAGGAATTTGTACTCCAGCCCCACCCGACTTCAATAGACGTATTTTTATTATTACGAATATTATTTCTTGCTTTTTAGAGGTAGGTTTTTTGAAGTCGGTTTTTTGTTTTTTTTAAACAATTTTTCCATAAACTAATCTTATATCCAAATGAAAATTTCTATAGGTACTACAATCACAGGGTAGATATTTTTTTAATACTACTGTGTCAGGTCCGCCTTTAATTGATATGATTTGGGCCCTCTATTTATTAAATAGGAGGAGGTTCTGTATTTCGATTAGAGCGTATTTTTACTTTGACTTGCTTTTCGGCGTGCCAATTCAGAAATAAACAAATTATTATTTAAAAAAAAAACAATGCGGACCTAAATGACCGGCAGATTCCGACCTCTGATTATTACCTACATAAAAAACATACACACATCAACTTTGTCTAAGGATACAGGTGTAATTTCATACAAACGAGGTAACTTTGAAGCCTTGGTTTTCTGCCAGGGATGTACTGTGCTGTGATCTGATGATGGCTGTCCAGGGAGTGAATGGAGGAGATTCAGATCGCTATACACACCTAACTGATCTGACCAGCATTCTAAAAGATTAATGGACATGTTTAAAAAAACCGCAAAAATAGCATGAAAATGTATGGAAATCCTGAAACTGAGAACGCTGATCAGATCAGTTGGGTGTGTATAGCGATCTGAATTTCCTCCATTCACTCCCTGGGTGGCCATCATCAGATCACAGCACTGTACATCCCTGGCAGAAAACCAAGGCTTCAAATTTACCTCGTTTGTATGAAATATCTGTAATTAAGAAATCATAACGAAAATAAGCATTATTTTTAAAACATAAATTCAAACATCATAATGCGAGTATTCCTAAAAATCTGATCCTTTTTCAATTAAGCATTTTAATTATGAGAAAAAATATTAAAAAAGAGACGCTCGAAAGGTTACGAATTGTTAAGGCCGTTTACACTGGAGGAAATGAACTGTTATGGACCCTTTACACGGTATCCTCGTAATATAAATGCAAATCGACCCGATGACCAAGGTTAAAGTGAATAGGTAATTTTATATTGAAGCCGATATTAAACCTCTTCTTTTTCATAAAATCGACTCAAATATTTTTCAGTGTATAATAATGAAAAATGAAAATTTTCCGAGCGTGTTATGCAATAGGGAAGCATCAGTTTGAGCAATATACTTTTTTTATAGACTATCTGCACTAACTAAGATAACAGTAACTTTAACTTATTTTGTAAGCAGTTACTGTTTGTTACTAAAATAACTAAAACTAAGTGTTCTGAAAATGTATTCCAAACGCGTATAGCACAAACTATCTTTGCTAATTAGTTTGTACGCGCAGTACTGATATTATATGAGATGAATACACGCCAATTCGTAATCGTAATATAACGATGAATAAATAATTTTCTTAATTTAATCCAATCTCTTCAAGGCCCCAACATCAAGATTAACTATACTTACCATTTTTTTTTTTAAATCTCTAATTTTCAAATTTTCAAAAAAAATTTTTTGAAGCGCTCATGGCGGAATTTTACAGACTGATCGTACTCGATCAATCACGTTTGTTAAGCAACGCTCGGTCTGGCCAGGTGTCGGATGGGTGACCGTTAAAGTGGCATTACAACTGAGCTTCGGAGGGCACGTTAAACCGTCGGTCCCGGCTGTTGTCGTCTGATAACAGTCGTTAAGCCAAGTTAAAGGCCTTTTAAAGCGGCTTGATAAACTCTAACACCAGAGGTGGCCACTAATCCTCATTCGATAAGAAGACCAATTTTATTTTATTTTATGCGGGCTCCAGACTCATTCGTGATTCGCGGCGTGAATTCACGCCGTAATTTTGCCGTGAAGTCGGCGTGAAAAGCATGACCCTCCACACTAGCTATAGTTCACAGTTTAGTTCGCGCGCTCGTCGAGAATGGACGCCGAATTGTGCAATCTTTGTGTTTAGCATCCCATAAAATGGAATCGGCATGATAACACTCAATTAACACAATTTCCTGCTCATTCGTCCAAGTGACGCTCATTTTGACGCACCGTACTCCGCCAATAAATAAAAAACCTCACGGCACGGCACTGTTTTCACGCGCGAGTGTGGATGCGTTCGCGTTCACGGGAGGTTCGCGCACCGCGAACCCTTTGACGCGGGCGCAAATACCGACACGGAACGGGGAACAAGGCGTGAACGGCCGCGAAGCCCGTGAACAGGCGCGAAAACCATCCACACTCGCGGTTCGCGGCTTTCACGGGTGTTCACGCCGCGAATGTGGAGAGAGCCCTTTAGATAATTTTTGTTTTCTGTACCTACCTTGTTCTATCGTGAACACAACCAACATAATGGCTCTGTAGAGCAGGCTGTAGACCTCGCGTTTGTGTCATTTATCGAAATGGCTGACTGATTTTCCCCATAATATCTCCGCCACTTTGATAAATTTCGAAAAAGTAAAACAACAAAAAATCTATATATCTACTTAATTATATTGCCTGCTCAGAAACATAAGAATCGGTTGAGAAATGCGATCTGTATAGAGGAGAACAAACGGACAGCCGGACAGCGGAATAGCCGGACATACGAAAACATTGTTGCCCAAGCTGAAACGAAGATGCTTCGCTTACGCTTCGCGCTCTCTCGGTCCATAATTATTTAGATTTAAATCTTGATAAAAAAAAGTCTGATAACATCATTCGATTTCATTTAATGTTATTTAAAAAAAAAAAAATAGGTGTACAATTTACATATTTTATGTTTGATGTTCGAATTCGATTGCAACTCGATTTTTTCTTGCTAAAAGTAAAGATGCAGATCGTAAAATAACAAACCAATTAAGATTATTTTTGAATTTGAGATTTTTGCATTCACAATGCTATTTTTATACAATGTCCATGTCCATCAGCCATTTTTGATGTCCCCACTGCTGGGGCACAGGCCTTCCTTATGAGTGGTAAGGAGGACGGGCCATAACCCACCACGCGGGCCCAATGCGGATTGGTGGGTGTTAACGACTGCAAATGCAGACGGTACCAACGGCTTAACGTGCCTTCCGAAGCACGGAGGAGCTCGAGATAATACATTTTGGTCACCCATCCCATGACCGACCCTTGCGAACGTTGCTTAACTTCCGCAATCGCTGGGCCAGGCGCTAAACCACTGTACCTCCACATAGTATTTTATACAATACTAAATGATATACTAGAAAAAATACGACTCGCACCAGATCAATTCTCGGACGGGAATCGAACCCGCGACCTTTGGATATCCGGTCCAATGCTCTAACGCTGGCTTACAGCATAAGAGTTGGATATACTAGAAGAAATTCGACGATGTCGCTAGTGACTCGGTAACTCAGTGGTCAGAACATTGGACCGGATATCCAAAGGTCGCTGGTTCGATTCCCGTCCGAGAATTGATCTGGTGCGAGTCGTATTTTTCTAGTATATCATTTAGTATTGTACAATTAAGATTAATTAAAGGATGTTCTCGCCCATTGTCTCTTCTCATCCGTTGTCACCAAAAAAACTCTACAAAAACGCCCCATTTAAATCCTTGTAGATAACGCTTGAACAAATAATAAATTGTGGCTCATTCCTTTATTGTTCGGAGTTGGAACAAAGTGATCTCATTAACTCCAATTGTCTCGAAATTGGAACAATGTAGTGGGATCTAGTGGGATGGATGCTAGAGTGAGAAAAAGACAAAGAAATGAAAAATACTGATGAATTACAGAATAACTTCTTGTACTTGCTATGCTAAATGGTATACAAAAAGCACATGACATGAGTAACAATAAGGTTCAGTTTCAACGTTTAAGGTCGGCCACATACAGACGGAAATTCGGAAATTCTGAAACGGAATATTGATAATGTATGAAAATTATGAACGGAAAAATACCGCAGGTGTGTGGTAGGTTCATAGATTTGTATATATGCGTTCGGAATAATTCCGTTACGGAATCCGAATGAGGGCTTTTCACAATGACAAAAAAACTGTAGGCACGATAGATGGCGTTGATATAAATAGGTAACTATGTGATTTTTTACTAAGCTTCGAAGAGTATCAACACCATCTAGTGAGGCAAATAGTTACTATTTTTAGGCTTCGAAGAGTATCAACACCATCTAGTGAGGCTATGAGTGAAGCAAATAGTTACTATTTTGTTTTTTAAATGTCACTTTGAAAACCCTTTGGTTCTTCTTCTTCTTATTTTTGTTTTGGCAATCTACTTTCCTCTTGGAAGTAATTTTTGCCAGTGTCAAGTGTTGAATAGTTCAGTGGTAGATATTGTTTTAATTTATCATGTTGAGTGATGAATGGGGATTTAATGGAAAATAGATCAATAGATCAATGATTGTGCTATAAAAGTACCTAAGTATAATTTTTTAGTTAGGTAGGTAGGTATTTAATTCTCGAAAAAAAGATAACACTATTAAACGCATAATTTTGTAATTAATAATCCAACGCAACAAAAAATAAGGCTGCAACGTATTATTTAACTTTATAATGCAGTGGAAAAGTCCCAATTGCCTACAAAAAATCAACGCTGTGATGTGATACATGAGCTTATAAATCAGTACATGGAGTGACGCTTCGCAAATTGCAGCTTGAAAATAAATGTGGACAAAGTGTGTACAAAGCCACGACTGTGAAATACTCGTAGTGTAATGTGGGCTGCTAACACACCAAAAAAGTGATAAAACAAATTCAGAAATTCATGAAACTGAAATGGATCGGATGTTTAGTTTCTTTTGTAAATTCACCTACCAGTAGCGATCACCCAACACTATTTAAATATACAACGTGTTACAAAAATACCTCAAATGCCGAATATGGTAGATAGGGACCATCAAATTGATCAACTTTTACTATGGGACCAACTCTGAAATCGCGAAAAAAAAATCATACAAAAATCAATAACGAAAATTTCAAAATGTATGCAACAGCAGATTTATTTTTCACGATTTCAGAGTTAGTCCCATAGTAAAAGTTGTTCAGTTTGATGGTCCCTATCTACCATATTCGGCATTAGCGGTATTTTTGTGACACGTTGTTTAAACAATGGTTTAATCCTTAATCAGACATCTTTAATAGCCTCACAATGGCATTACATTCATGACACTTGCTGGTCAGTACCAGCCAATCTTCGCCAGCCAATTCTCGCAACCTCCAACTTCAATAGCGGTAGCTATCCAAAAACGATATTGTCGAAATGAAAAGAAGATAATTTTATCTTCACTTTTTACATGCCTCTTGATCTTAGTAGGTAGGTATGTATTTTTGGGATGAGATAATACTTGGAATGAGATGTCATGAGATGAATATATGGAACTAGAGTCATAATATTATGATGAATATGAAAAAACTGTTGATGAAGAATAATTTGATATTTAATTAGTTTGATTTTTATTCTTATTAAATCAGATCTAAGGCCGTACTCTGAGCTCTTATAACAACCTCAAAGTAATGTTGTTATAGGGACAGAGCTATACATCGCGTATAGCGCCATCTCAATCACAACATCGCTTCGATATTACTTTTGATAGTCATTGTAGGTGGGCTGGACTTGATATTCTTTCACGTAGAAGGATTTTTGTAATGTAAGTCAGAACATCACGAAACGACTTACGTTAAAATATTGCAAAAGATTAATATAGGTACCTACGTATATCGCAAGATTTGTGCATATTGAAGTGATCCGCAACCGGACTGCTATAAATTCGGCCTATCTGGGGAAATAAAATCGGGCAAATCACGAGCGACTGAGGACAATTTATTGGTGTGACAAAAGATAATAAAGGTATCTCTTTTTGACGCATAATCTCTAGCAGGTGTAGGGATTAGAATAGAGAGCCCTTTGTCGCTTACAATTATTACTTACAATATTTAATAGCAGCCATCTTGCTTGCTAACGGAACTTCTTGCAAAGAGTATGTTAAAAATCGATAGTTTACAATAACACGTATCTACTTGTGACGAACTTACTTTCAATGTATGGAACTTTTCAAAACATGACGAGTTTATATAGGTGGCGAGTTTACAATACCCTGTATAACCCTAATAAAAGTTAATTTGTGATAAATATTCAATATAACTGTTACATCTATCGTGCTGTCACACCACATCCTGATTTTTTTTCTCCAGATACTTGAACTTATCACTTTGTTTCGCTGGTATTGTTTCGCAGCGGAGGTGTGCTACCGGCCTTAGTTATTAAAGCATGTCACTGTCAAAGTTAACGTATTGTTAATTTCAAAAATTACACCGCAGTAAATAAAAGTATCTGAATCGAAAAACTGCCATTGGGCGGATTTCCGGCCAAAATTTATGACTCATTTATTTAATGACGACACGAAGTGCGGCGCACTGCATGATTTGTTTTAAAAACATTCGTTCGAATTTTCCTTGTTTTTAGGGTTCCGTACCCAAAGGGTAAAAAATAAATAAAAAAAATAAAAAACCCGCCTGCATAAAAAGACAAGTCAACTGAAAAGATGGAAACAAGATTAAATAAATGTTAAAGGCAACATGTCATAATAACATGCAGTCGGAGGCATATAATTTAAATCATTCATAATGTCACTTTCTTTATGCATGCCTCCGACTGCATGTTATTATGACATGTTGCCTTTAACATTTATTTAATCTTGTTTCCATCTTTTCAGTTGACTTGTCTTTTTATGCAGGCGGGTTTTTTATTTTTTTTATTTATTTTTTTATTTATCTCTTTTTAGTTATTATATATTACGGTCATGATACCTTTTTGAAATCCTTATATTATGCCCTTTAATATGACACCCATATTGCAGTATTCTAAAAAAAAAATTTTTTTTTCACTACGTATAATAGCACCGTACAGCCGCCATGTTGGTTTTTTTATAACGCCACTTCTTAAGAACACTTGGGCTGACAAGACAAATCTAACGATATCTTAATCATAGAAATCCGTTCAGCCGTTTGAAAGATATGAGGTAATAAAGAATATTACATACAAACATACATACATACAAACATACTTACAAGATACGCGCGAAACACATAACCCTTTCTTTGCAGTCGGGTAAAAAATGGGGCCCTATTACTAAGACTCCACTGTCTGTCTGTCTGTCACCAGGCTGTATCTTATGAACCGTGATAACTAGACAGTTGAAGTTATAATAATTACTAGAAATAGAATAAAGTTAATATTTAAGTGGGACTCCAATACAATAAACGCAATTTTTTTATGTTTTTTGGTACGGAACAGAACAGTTCGTGTGCGAGTCCGACTTGCACTTGGCCAGTTTTTATAAATTTATGAACGTGCTACCATGTGCTATAATGCTATAGATAGAGATTATATTTATTAAAACTAAAAAATAGTCAAGGAACTGCTGCCGTAAAAAGTTTGAATAAAAAATGCGAAATCTGTAAATTACAATTAATACAAGAGGTTTTATCTTTTAGATATATTCTTCGAAAAGTAATTTAGAACTTGTTTGCCAGTTAGGAACATTCCACAAAGTCGAAAGGGTGGAGTTTAAATGCCTCATTTAGCCCTAATGTCGGGAACTATTGTCATTTTAATGTCATTTGGCGATTGTCAAATTATCGACTCTTAGGCCTAATATACACAGGCGATATTAGATTTATAGGGTAAAGTTAAATTAATATAGTTTTCACAGTAGAAATTAATGGCAAAAGCCAAAGGCGTTCCATACGTATTTATCTAAATATTAAATGCATCAATGTAGTAGATGAACTCAGCTTCGCATTCGTTTCCCAGTTTAGCTACAGATCATTTTAAATATGTCGCCATGACATTAACCTGATGTAGGTAATAGCTAGCTCCTTAATGTTTGAGAAAGGGGTAAGGCACTGGATAAGGTGCGCATTTTTTTATTTTTACTTTGAAATAAAACAAACAGATAGACGGACTGACGTGACCTTAATAGCTTTAATATTATCCTTTGAAGGAAAGGATTAACCTTAGAAATACTATCTCCGCAAATTACTAATACGATGGAACCTTGTTACTTCACGTTGACGTCATCTGCAACTAAAAATGACGTATAACAATAAAATTCTAATAGGTGATTTAACAATTATTGAATTATTAGTTTTAATGAGATAAGGTCTAGGTATATAAAAGTTTTACAATTGTTTTTTGCGGTTAAAAAATTGGCCGCCAGGTCCCTTATCAATTTGCGGGGATAGTATATAAATAAATATTCAAGCACTTTAATCGCACTTCTTGATAAACTGAAAAATGGCAAATGGTGGTAAGTTTTACTCACGTTTTTACAGTATTTTTCGACTATTTCCCCGTTTACTCTACCCGTGTCGAGTGTAGACCTACCCTTACACTGTAACAGCTTGAGCTACGATAATGGCCAACCTAGCCCTTTATATTACTCACTTATTAGTGTTTGAATTGTTTGAGCTAAACGCTTATAATGGTCCGTAGTTCATTCATCCATCAGTAGAATTATCTTTATTCAAATAGACTATCAGGGTTTACACTACCATCCAATTAAAACTTCTTTTAGCAATGGTCTATTTATCCTTACACACCCACTTACATCGAAATTGTGTTCTTCGCATCATCTCGCGATGTTCCGAGCCGCTTATAAGATTGTAGGTACGTATTTATAATTACACATAATATTTATAGTCAGACCGTACACCCCTTGCTAGTTTTGTGTTATGGGATGAGTAATTAATAGGAATGGGATGAAAAAATAATTGATAAATCCATTTTTGACGAGGGATGAGTTAGAAATAGAAATGGAATTAATAAAGAAAAGATAACGAGTGGAATGTGACGTCATGGGATGAATACGGAATAACTATTTGGTAAACAACTCTCACCCAACTCTTTATTGCAAAGAACAATTACAAAATACAATAAATGGTTTTCCAGACATAGATTACGAAATGAATTTCGAATTATTAGTGACAATTTGATTTAATAAGACAACATATAATAACGATTAAAATTTAAAAGACGGTATGACAACTGTCAAAAGCTGTTTTCTAAATAAGTAGTAGTAGTAGTAGTAGTTGTTGTTTTCGTCTTTTTGGACAGGCGAAGGTCAAAGCCTGTTGGTTTCTGAATCATATTAAATATAAAAATTCTTGGTATTTTTAAGACAAAAAGCCAAATCGAATTCTTATCTTTTTTGTCTAAATCTTCTTATAGCAATTTTGTCTTTTCCAGTTGAAAGTCATATCCGAGTTTTTACTAAATAAGCCAAGTAAGCTTTTACAGACTATAAAACAAGTTTTTTTTAATAAATATTTTTCAAACTGTAAAACAAATCACGTATGAAGCTCTGTAAATATGAAGTGTCAAATTTCCTATGAAATATTGAAAGAAAAGTGAATAGCAAAGGTAAATGAACAGTAAGTACATTCCAAAATGTAAACATCAAAGCAAAACAGTTCAATAATATTCAATTTCAGTGTTCACAAATTTCAGTTTTCAATTCAGCTTAGCCTTTTATACGTCGCAGCACAGTGAAACCCAGTATAATAAAGAAACGTAATCCCAAAAGAAACTCTCAAAAACTACCAGCGATATGAAACATTTCACTGCCATATTTCGTACGTCCTTTACCCAGTTTATTGATTCAATTTGATGCGCCTTTGACATTGTCACAAAGGATCCTGGATTTCATTCTGTAATTTTGAGATGAAACGTCGGGATAATATCTTGTGTTTCGTTTTCGTGTGAAAACAAAATACGCGGCGAAAGTATTTGGGGAATGATAGCTTGCTCACAGTCCTACACAAATAACAGGGAAGCTAAAGTCTTTATACGAAGCAAATGAAATATTTAGGAAAATTCGCGTTTCGCGCTGTCGAGGAGTGACAAAAAAACTCTAGTACAAAAGGAAACGGCATTTCGACAGAAAAAAGTATACATTTTTGTTCTATTAAAGCTTTTACCTAGTTTACTTTAGTTTTTTGAGTGAAATTCAGTGAAATGTTATCGTGATTTCAACTTAATTCCACATCGAACAATGTTCACATTTTGTGCCGTAATTTTGCCGGCATTTAACAAAATTAAAACGGAAATGGAATGCATGAAAACAATTGAAGTCAGACAATGACGAACAATCCTATGAACATATTATTATTAATATTGGCAACGAACTTCGCCTAGGTAAATAAGACCAACCTTGTTTTAGTAATCTTAGCGCGGGGCACGTTTGCATAACGGGTGTAACAACTAGTAACAAGACACTCGACGAAGCCAAAGTCCACGCATTCCGCCCATCATCAGGATCATTTTTGACTTTTGCACTATACCTGGGAAACCAACTTAGCTACGAAGTTTATGAAGGTCAGAGTGAAAAAAAAATTTTAGGAAATCTTATTTTATTCGTTATTTCCTTATTTTTGTCTACAGAAACATTATCAAAATTTTATGTATTTCGTAAAAAACAATGGCTTCAAAACGGCATCACTCAATGTATTTCATGAGCACGCACATAAACGTTGCCTTTCAACTCGGCCGCATGCAGCTGTGTAGCATTCACTCGCAGGCGCGGTCTTTCGTACGCGTTACATTGCGTGGTAAAATTGTATGCAATGCTTTTTTAACACCAAAAATTAAAATCATTTCCCAGTAATAATTTTGAACAGATATGCTCCTGGTGATGGGCAGAGTACGTAGACCTCGGCTTCGTTGACTGTCTTTGTTACATTACACCCGGTATATTAGCAAATTTCTTTCTGCTTTATTAATCTAGATTAGTCTACATGCCTATCGGTGATTAAAAAATAAAGAAATTGACACCCAAATAATGAGTCAGTAAGGACGGACGGACATAGCTAACTGAAACAAAGCCAAGCGGTCAAAGGTTAATGAGATAACTCAATTCTTATAACGTTTTCGAATATTATTTCTTTTTTCTTCATAATCACAAATATGACCTTTATCGGTGATTCTTTGTTCACAAAAGAATAGATATTTTATATGTGAAACAAAAAGATTCTGCTGTAAATGCGTAGAAATGATTACAATGTTAGATTATTACTAAAATATTTCGCTAAGATTTAGAAAAGATATAATAATTTACAAAGTTTTTTTTTGTTTATGGTATTGCTTCCAACCAAATGACTTTATTAATCGTTGCTGTGGGGCGATAGTTGATTAAATCAATTAGTATTATCAATTCCTTGAAGATCAACGATTGATCAAAATGACAGAACATAAATTATATGACGCTTGAAGATGTTGATTTAAAATCATCATCCATTAATTATTGAAGTGTTGACTAATATCCGTAATCAGCCAAAGCTACATCATTCGATCGACATTGGTCAATTGGCTGTACGTCTTTACGCAGTTTGTCAGTGACCCTCGAATCGCTGAAAGTTGAAAAAACAAAATTAAATGGTCAACAACAAAAGTCACTTTGAATTAACATTCTCTCGTCAATAAATCTCGTTTCATTCTTTAAGGAAACAACGAGTAGGTAAAAATATCTCTCAGCACATTTGAAATTGCCCTTCGTATAATGGTCATAATAAATTCGACGCAGGCTTTGGTCATTTCAAACTTGAATAACAATTTTTCATTTGCGGGACTGTCTCGGACACGGCTCCATAAGGGAACGTGACCTGAAATAGGAAGTGTATTTTCCTTTTGTTTCATAATATAAAGTATTCATATGAATTAGGTGAGCACGCAACAGATTACTGGATACCTAAGGAAAGTGAAAGAGCTACCTGACTTTTAATATTTAATAAGGCGATAATGCCTTTTAATAAGGCGACATATTATTAGAAAGTACAATGATTCATGATTTAATATAGGGTTCTGTGCAAATATCAATATTTACGTTATTATAGCCATTAGTTAATTTCATTTTTACCGACTTCAAAAGGAGGGAGGTACTCAATTCGACCCGTTTTTTTTTTGTTTTTTGTATGTACACCGATTACTCGAAGACGGCTGAACCGATTGAAATGATTCAAACGTTATAACATCAGGTGTGTTTTCAAGCTGGTCCCATTTTTAAAAATTTTGAAATTGGATGATGGTGCTAAACTAACTATCTCACTGCGATACGATTACTTTAATATGGTTGCTAGCCTATTCATGTGGTTCGTCATAATGCAAATGGTAAAGTGGAGCTGATAGTGAAGTACCAGGAGAACTCCTCAAGAATTAACGCCCCTGCGTCGGGAAAACCAGTATTTTGTAAAAGATGATGAGCCATTGTCATAAGACTATTGTAACTTAGATAATATCGTCGCTAAATATACCATACTTACCACAAAAAAGTTAAATTTAAAAAAAATCTTGAGACCGATATTATTAAAGGCGTGCCTGCCGCACCTTTCGTGGGTCTACCCATGTTTTATCTACCTAGATAATATAGGTACTTATACCTCCTGGATAAGATAATATAAATAAACTAAATATAAAAAACTAAAGTAATTAGCTACCAAATACAGAAGGTACTTACACTAAAAATAAAAAAAATAAAAAATGTTTTAAAAACAAAAAACCGACTTCAAAAAACCTGAAAATGAAAACAAAACAGCTTCAAAATTAAATACCTCTTAAAAGCAAGAAATAATATTCAAATCACTAGATACGCATATCATTGTAATAAAACACATCTAATGAAGTCGGGTGGGACTTTAAGAATAAATAAAGAAGTTGAACTTCAGCCCCATCCGACTTCAATAGATGTGTTTTATTACAATAATATGCGTATCTAGTGATTTGAATATTATTTCTTGCTTTTTAGAGGTATTTAATTTTGAAGCTGTTTTGTTTTCATTTTCAGGTTTTTTGAAGTCGGTTTTTTGTTTTTAAAACATTTTTAATAATCAATTAACTATTATTATTGAGTTATGTAACTATAGCTATGAGTTACGATACCTATGTTAGCCGATACAAAAGATGACTCGTCAATTTCAAATATCATTATGATCTTTTCTGAGTTTGCTAAACGTAGCAATAGCGAACACCTGTAGTAAAGTATCGGTTTTTTTGAGGATTTTAACATTCACAATGCTATTTACAATACATTAATCAATAATAATATTACTTACTAGAATAAATCGACTATCCACCAGATTATTAGTCCCGTGAACTCCCATATCCCGAGAAGTTAAGAGAATTGATGGATTTTTTTTATACATTATAAAAGTCCCATTGTCAAAGTTGTTCAGTCTGATTGTCCCTATCTACCATTTTCGGTATTAGGGGTTATTTTGTAACACGTTGTATAAAATAACAATACTTAATGAATAAAAAAATGTATACTAATAGGTATACATTTTTTTACTCCTTTAAATCCAGATAGCTTCACGATTTGTGCTACCGTAGTAATAAAGACGAAAGATTTGGGGATGATCTCGAGAAGTTTGCAAAGTATTACAAAATTTAAGAGCAAAAGCTTTTAAAACAGACAAAAGTAATGTGCTCAAGTTTGCTTTTAAGTCTAATATAATTTTACATTTTTAATTTCCAAACTCGGCGGAAAGGGATCGTGTATTTTATCTTATTTGCTTTCATTAACTTCATTTTGAGAATATTATTACACTGGGAGTCATACTTCAGTATTAATTATCAGATTTTTTTGTACATTTATTATATTTACAATTATTTTTTAATGGAAAGGGTTTTGAACTTTGCTGCTACGGTAATGGGACTATTTACATTAGGTAGGTGTTTCACCCGAATTCATAAAATTTGGGCTAGCAATTACTAATCTGAATGATACTAAATGATATACTAGAAAAAATACGACTCGTACCAAAACAATTCTCGGACGGGAATCGAACCCGCGACCTTTGGATATCCGGTCCAATGCTCTGACCACTGAGGTACCGAGTCACTAGTGACATCGTCGAATTTCTTCTAGTATATCCAACTCTTACGCTGTAAGCCAGCGTTATTTCACCAATGTGAGGAATTACCTCGACATTCAATTGAAATATCTTTCCAGATATTTTGACAATTGATAATGATGAATAGCTATATAATTTTTAAATTTGAGATTTTTGCATTCACAATGCTATTTTTATACAATACTAAAATGATATTCTAGAAAAAATACGACTCGCACAATCTGAATGAGTTAAGTCAACTTTACCCGCTTGTATACCAATTCAACTGGATTTGTGGTCCGGCGAGGATGTGGTGAAAATAGTTACGTGGAGGTTGTCAAGGGTCTTTTTGACCCTGTATGTCATTAGGTTTAAAATAGCTATTTTTTATTTTTGAACTAAAGATTTAAAGAGATTATGTAATCTAAGTACTATTTTTATGCCTAGATAAATAAAACACGCATATAATAGTACAAAATATAGTAATTAAACCAGTTTTAACAAAGAAATAAATTATTAATATTAAGTTTTTCATAAATTTACTCAAGTAACACTAAAGTAACAAAAAATGGAAAACTTTTATATCAATTACCTTGTAATTTGGTACATATGTAGAGATCAATCAGTTTCACTTACTCTTACAGTCACTTATAAACTACATGTCATTATTGTCTGTGTTTGCAGCACAATTCTGGCAGAGCGAAACAGTGTGGTCGGGTCAAATATATTTATGGCATTCGCCACAAACATTTGCCGACTGAATATCGATGCGTGGCGCATGCGCGAGTTCCTTAGCAACAGCTATTGAGACGGTCAAAACCCGACGGTCGCGGAAAAAAAAACTATACACTATTAAAAATTGTCGGGGTCAAATTGACCCTTCCATATCCTCGCCGGGTTAAAGAAGACGTATTCGGCTTTCCGAAGCAGCATTTTAATTATTATTAAAATTCTCAGGGGATGTCAACGAACTAAATCTTATTTCGTTGGGGGATGTGTAATACGCACGTGGACAAAGTTGCGGGTGGAAGCTAGTACCATAACATTAAAGATAGTCTAATCTAGTTTAACAGCATGCCACTAAACCCGGGTTAAGTCAGTAAATGTACGTACAACCTAACTGTTAAGTGCGGGTTCTAAAAAAGGTTGCAAGATAAAGCCGGTAAGTATGTGGCCACATAGAACTAAGCAAATATCGTTCGTTCTCAGTTGGCCACCGTCGTTTACGAGTGTTTTTATAATCCCCTTGCGTCCTTCGTTTCCTGTTTTTTTTTGCGATTCGCGAACCAACCTCTGGTCTTCCCTATTACAGTTACATTTTTACGATCCTAAAGCGAACTTTTTCTATAGAAAAATCTATAGAAAAAACTTAAAATTTTGGTGGTTGAAAATCAATTTAAGTATCACTTTTATTTATGGTATATAGGTATGTTTAGGTCCCACCGTTTTGCCACAATGAGGATCAACACGACAATTGAATATATCAATTTTGTATATCACATCAAATACAATATCAATATCTGAGTAAATCTCTGTTTAAATTTCTCAAATCCATCAAGAATTTAAAAAGTGAGTTTAAAAAACACGGCCGGCCCTTGCGGATCATGCGATGACGTCACGTGCCACGATCGCCCGAACAAACACCTGCCGCGCCGCTGAGCGGCGCACGTGGCTGATGACGTCATCAGCCAATCGTGAATTGGGGAGCGTTTTTGAGAATGCGACAGGAAAATCGCTCTATCTTCGTCATTTTTGGTCCAATTTCAATAATTCTTTTACTGAAATAATTTATTTTGATGTGACTGAAACTCTACATATTTAACTAAAAACCTCGTTGATCCTCATTGACACTGAGTTCAAAGTTTGGAGCCAAAGTATTCTACATTGAGTTCAATTTTAAAGCGTTAATAGTAAGCGTAGCGTTCAAACGCATAGAATGTTGTCCATTAGGGGGGCAGGTAGCTCAATTTACGTAACGTGAATATAAAGAATGCTTTGACAAAGTAAAATTTGCGACGGCCTTACCACAAAAGATTTTAAAACACTGTTCAACAAGTGTTTAACTAAAACACTGTTTTAATGTGAAGCTGTCACTTTTTTGACAATATTGTTTGAAAGAAACGGCATCACATTTAAACAGTGTTTTTTATTAAACAGCATCACAAATGTACGCATTTTCAAAGCTATGACTTACGAAGTAACTATTTAATTATTGCTATGACGATACCTACATATCGCGATCTTGTTTTGTGATCGCGATAGTCTCGTAAAACATAAAGAACTAATTATATTAATTATTTCAAAGTTATTATCTGGGAAGTCTTCCTTGTAGATATGACCATGTTTAACATAGCAGATGTATTTTTTTAAATAAAATAGTTCTAGTAGGGCTTTACCATAATATACGATATTAAACCCTACAAGTACACGTTGTCCTTAATCCCAGAAAATCTAAACAAGAAAGAAAGCAAATCCGCCATTGTGCGGGCCGTCACGGCTGATGTATTAGTGTTCGGCCACTATGAAGGGTCGCCGGGACGTGACTAGAGACCTTATGCGGTTCACACGTACACGACAAGACATTTCCTCGTATAGTAGCCCTAGAAGTTACTAAAGACTTTGGAACTTTTTCGCACTAACTATTGCTTTCATCCAACTTACAGAGCAAGTGTTATAGTTGGCGTGATAAAGTACTTAAGTGTGAAGCTTCTTCTGAGGCCGACTGTACCTACAGGCTTACTAAGTTCTAGTAATTTTGTCTAACACCTTTGGGTTCTGTGCGATAGCTTAATAAAACACTAAACTATATCTGTAGAAGTCTGTTAGTAATAAAATAATGTTATAAAATGTAGAGAAAGTATAGAACAATAATTTATTAACCCCACACCTGCAGGCCTATTACATAAACACATGTTGTCCCACTCCGTGACATTACCTAACAAATAGGGTTCAATATCAAGTAAATTGAACGACGAATTGCGTCCGATTTTCGCAGTTCTTTTTATGTAATATGATGCCTGTAGATGTGTAGGTAGATCTTAATCATTTTCAGGTAATAAAATCATTATTATTGTGGATCATTTAATTAATAACGTATTTACGTAGTAATCTAGTTGTAAGAGTGGTTGGCATTAACAAAGGTTTGAACGCAAAACAAAATTAAATAAATATAACTATATTTTAACCGTTGGCAAAATGTGCTGTAATGATGAACGTGATAACAAAATGACATACGAGGCTCACATTACAACCCTAGCGCAGAGTTTCTCAAACTGAGATAACGAACCCCCCAGAGGTCGCAATTTAATCATCGGGTTTTCGTGACGTCATTTACGTTATGGCGGACGACTGATTGGCCTCGTCTAGTTGTATTTGAGTCTCGTTTTGCTGTCTAGATAGAGGACCGAGGGTAAATAGCGAAAAAAAAGTATGGATAAAGGAAATGGGTTTTTGGCTATGCGCGAGTGACACCCCGCAAAGTTTAACAAGTTTTACATTCCAATTGATGTGGTTTCACTATAAAAAATAGAAAGCTTACGACTATAAGGTTTGTAATATAGGTCTGTAATGTTTAAAATATTAATCTAAATACTTAAGCGACTAGAGGGTAAGTTTCTGGTACGGTACAGCAACGAAAGCTGCTTATCACTTTGGTACTTTGTCATAGGAACTCTTTTAACAGATGTCTTACAGTTCGAAACATTTTTCAAAGAAGTTACTATGACAATGTACTAAAGTACAAAGCTACTTTCGTTGTTGACCGTACCATGAGGGTATTTCAAGTACTTAAAACTTGCCAGGTTTATGAATTGCTATAAGTTATATCTCTTTCTCGCTATACAGGGTGGATTTTTGAGACGGTACCTAAATTAAGGGCAGGTACCTTAACCGTTATAGTTACAGGAAAACGTTCCTGGGAGACCTTCCATAACTTTTTAAGATATTTTGAACTGCATTCACAGATTTTAGAAAAAAGTTACCGTTAGCAAAAAAAATTCTAAAATACCAAAAATATTTTTTTTTGCCAATCGATCCTATTTCATGTGGGGATCTAAAGACTTTATGGGACCATTTAAGGTTTGAGTACTAGAAACGACAGAAATCGCTAAAAACTCTTCCCATACATTTTGTACGGAAAAACGAAAAATTTACTGGAAATATTTTTTATTGCCAAACGATCCTATTTCTTACTGTGACCAAAATACTCTTTAAGGCCAACTGAAATTTGAGTACAGAAACTACAGTAAGTGCGAACGTCTCCCAGGAACGTTTTCCTGTAACTATAACGGTCAAAAATCCACCCGTAATAAAAGAAACACATTGATAGCAATTCAGAAAACTGGCAAGTTTTAAGAGCTTGTAATACAGGGGCAGGTTTTTAAAATCACCAAAATAACAGTTTAGCTTGATACTTACGTCGAATCTTACCCAGAGCAACCTTCCTACTAAAAATATACCTAGTTAAGATTTTTACAAATATTAAATATTAGTAATTACTACTTATATTTTTTTAAGATGTACGCAGCTGTTAAGTATACAAGCTGCTAAATATACAAGGGGGAACTTAGACAAGTTTGGGAATCCCTGCCTAAGCATACCCTCTCGACGCTCAAAAATATCCGAGCAAGGATGTTGCTGAGATAACTTTATTTTTTAATATCCGCCTCGCAGCCGGATAGAGCGAAGCCATGGCTATCTCTGGTGTAAGAAAATTGCGACTTTGTATGTTCGGTTTAGTCCCCGTTTATTACCCTTTGCGAGGACACAATATCCGCTGTGCTGGACCATCTCCCCAATAATTGTGTATGTATGTTTGGCGTTTCATCAAGCTTAGGTATTCAATGTCTGGTCTTTTTGTGCAGAATTCAAAGAGATTGGCAGAATTTCATTTTTTTATTTGTGTGTGTGTGTATTTGTTTGATTGTTACCTTTTCGCGCCTAAAACGGCTGGATGGATTTAGATAAAATTGACAGATTAGGACCTTGTATAAATATATCTAAGTATATAGAGTAGAGAGAATTTGCGACATTACTACATCGGTTGCTGTTTTTAACACATTATTATGTATGAACAGAACACCAAGCTGAAAACTGGCAATGTACCTACGTTCCGATTCAGGCTGAAACGGAATGAAATATGGGACTACAATTAAAGGTCATTAACGGACATTCAGCAAACTCTGATGGAGTTTCTGTGTTTAGGATTAATGGTTCATGTTGTTTCCGATTCGTTAGTTAACCTTAATTATTATGTTGAATAGTGCAGCTTGAAGTTCATACGAGTTAATACGTTAATACGAGTTGTTTGATTTATGCAACTGTGTAGAGTTTTCATTAATATAATTATTTCTGAGTAAACAACTATCAAGAAATCAAACCAACGGCTTCTGAATATTTTCGTTATTTACTTACAAAACAGTATTATGACCCACTCAACGATTAACTTTTAAAATAAGCCTTGAAAAGCAGTTTGGCGGAATCTTGTTAGCAGAATAACAAAACCCTTGTCCATCAGCCATTTTTGACGTCCCCACTGCTGGGGCACAGGCCTTCCTTATGGGTGGTAAGGAGGATGGGCCATAACCCACCACGCAGGCCCAATGCGGATTGGTGGGTGATAACGACTGCAAATGCAGCCGGGACCAACGGCTTAACGTGCCTTCCGAAGCACGGAGGAGCTCGAGATAATAAATTTTTGGTCACCCATCCCACGACCGACCCTTGCGAACGTTGCTTAACTTCCGCAATCGCTGGGCCCGGCGCTAAACCACTGCGCCACCGAGCTCCACCACAAATCCCTTACTTGTTTTAAATCACAGTACTTATACGATTATTTATTTATAATTACGAAAGCTACTAAAAGATTTTTTAAACAGCAAATTGTTGACAGAACTCATTGATTAATTTCTTAATTGAGAATAAACACCTAACTAAAATGTAAATCCAGCCATTTACTAAGAAAGGAAATACAAAAAATTCGATGAAAACTAAACCGCTATCCGAACTCTTACAGAAACGTGTAACCCCCCCTTACCAACCCCTACTTCTACCATACTAAAATGCTGAACGATGTATGTCAATTAACTACCTATTTCTTTATATTATGTAAGTTACCTACCCAATGTTTTTTATGTATCAAATCTTATCCTTTGCTCCGATTAAATATTCAAACCTATCGTCTACTTAGTTATTCCTTGTTAACCTTTCCTACCTATAGATATAACCTACATTACTGACGTGCTTTTATGTGGTCTGAAAGGGCTCGTGATTTCTAGGGCGGTCCCTGATTGTGAATAATAGTAACCTAGATTCTTTTCAGAAGTGCAATCATTGTTTTGTCTCCCGACTATAACGCTATCATTCTTTCCTTATTCATTCCTAACTAATTCTGTTACTATGACTGTTACTAAATGATAATATCACAAATTAGCCGTTACCCTAATAAATTGTTAATAGAATTTGATATTAAATTTTACATAGATATAATCTTTATTGCACTTATAATTATTATTACCTAATTTATAACAAGACCTGTGAGTAATGAAGAGTTATCTCTAAAGAAATCTCTTTCAGCCAACCTAAGTATTTCTTTAAAGTGAAACTACCTAATTTTTACCTATATTAGAATGTTGATATTGCTTTATGGAGCTTCTTATTCTAATAACTGACTTAGTTTACTGCATACTTTTAAATGGTATAGAAATTACTCTTATGTCTACCCGCTGTACTTATATGAAATTCAATATGGTACCTATTTTTTTAGGATAATTTGCTCAGTATGTTTATAAAAGTCTAGTATGATGGAATGCTAATAGATATTACAGTAATAAGAAATGAATGAAATAACCAAAAGTTATGATCACCCAAAAGTCAGATATAGAAAATTGTTCACCGCTACTAATTATGATTTTATTTTCTTACTTTCTTATTTTATTTAATTTAGGTTATCCTATGTGGTTAGTGGCTTAGGAATAGAGTAAAAGAAGGTAAAATGGTAATAAATATAGAAGTTAACGTTGTATTAATTCAGAATATAGAAAATCTATCATCATTACTTAATAATTGTTCTAGTGTTTTTTGTCAAATATAAAATATACTATTGTGCTATAGTCAAGTACTAAGTAAACAATGGTTTCTTTGCCAGCTAGACGGAGTGCACCATCCCCGCACTCCGTGGTGAAACTCGACATCCCGACTTGGGCATTTCTCCCCTGGCTACCACCATAATCTTTCATGACAACTTTAATTAATAAATTAGTTGAATTATTTAGTCTTAGTATGTCTGTCTTAATAAAAGAGGACAAGCAAAGTGCTTCAAGCGATCTATCAGCTTATCACAATGAAGAATTATCTTTCTATTGTGATGGTGGAATTGCACAACTTTAATTTAATTTAAAAATATATTTATTGTTAGCGAAACTGTTTAACATTATAACATAATTATGGACACAACATTACTATCCATTCAAAAGGGTCTGATAGATCCAATTTCTGAAGGAAAGACAATTTAATTCAAAGGGAATGTATTATTTGGTCGCAGTCTTTCCGCATCTCAACAACGGAAACTATTATAGCTTCTATGAACTATGGTAATTTCAGTTTAGTCTTCTAATGATATCTAACCTGTACATTAATTGTGTTTGTCAATAAGTACTTAAATTCAATTGTGGAATATAATTCTATTGAAACAACTTCCAATTGAATTGGTAAATGAAACTTAGCTGAAATATTGATGAGAAAGTACTTTAGTTTAACCATTTGAGAATTTGGATATATTCACTAAACAGTTTGATACTTTTATAGTACATAATTGAAGTATTGTTTCTATATTATACAAAACTATTCTATTAATAGAAAAAGTCCACTCAAACTTTTTGATCTAGCGTTCTAATAGCCGTGAATCAACCTTAGCATATATAGAAACGCAGGCTTAATTCATACACCCAGATCTAGTTTTCAGTACACCTTCTAGATTACTAGAATAGAATATTTCTTTTAAAATCAGTAGTCTACACACAAAATCATCATAAATCCAATCCAATTCAAAGATAAAGGAACTTTCTTTTATAAGTAGTAATAAATTAACTTTCACTATCCACTCACTGAAGTAATTAATTAATATGTACTCACCAAAACTGATAAAACCAACACAATTAATGCTACATTGTGAATATTCACTACACCGAGCTATAGTTTAAATGGATTCCTGTTAAGGCGCCTACTTTAAGACATGGAATCTTACCTAGTGAATTTACCTGCCTAACAACTACTAAATTTTTGAATTCCTATGCGACTCCCATGATGTTTCCCGACATCTTTGACGCCCACACAGATCTCACTTCAAAGAATACCCCACCTTCTTGAAATGCTACCTTTTACTTTTGCTCAATTCACCTAATAATAATATTCCTACCTTATTAATGAATTTACCTGCCTATTTGCGTCTAAATTTAGAATTTCCTATGCAATTCTTGGATTGCTTACCCTCAACCCTGTCGCCCAATTCTGTACAGTTTGAGTGGCACTCCCTAATTTTCTAGCAACCTTTGACGAATGCCAAATTTGATTGGGAAGGAACAAATTGGCCCCTACAGAGGTATAAATATAACAAACACTAAGGATATGAGCGTGCCAGCGAAATCAGATTTACAACTTCCTTCTTGGAGCGGGAATCTGGCCAACTATACCACGTTTGCTACATTTATGTGACTATCTAGGTATCTTAAAAACAGAAACCCATCTAACCAGCCACATGGTTAGACTTTTCTACCTAAACCCCCCGCGAGGATCTGACAAATCGCCCAAAAAGACACAAAACTAAATGAATACTCATCTAAAAACAACATTGTATAATAATACTAGCAAATCTAGTTAGTTTTCATCCCACAAAATAATGCAGCCCGACCTCAACAGACTCAAGAACCAATACAGTTGTATTACTTCTTGACCCCACCGAGAGAAATACATCACTCTATAAGATTTAACTAACAAATCTGCATATTTTAATTATGAACTTCAATTCTTAGTAGTCCTACTATACTAATTCAAGAATTTACAGGGAAAGCTACGTTACTTTATGATTATCGCAAACAAAATCTACATACTTTAATTATGAACTTAATTATACCAGATAAGCTCAAATTAAAGCATTTATGCAAAAGATTCGCGGGACAAATGCGGCCCTATTCGTCAGAAAACCTCGACCACTTTCTTGCTGACTTCTTGAAATTTGCTTGATTTAAAAATAAACTTTTTCAGTAACGCGATCTTACAGAGGGATGTGGAGTTTCTTCAAAAATTACGTCTTGATGCTTCGCTCGACACCGGAGAAATGAATCCCCGCTTCTCTGATCCTTCCCCTTATAAAGACTAAATTAGCGTCATGACGCGACCCAAAACGGCGCCAAGTAATTTGCGCTTTTTTCATCAAAATAGCTAAAATTTCCCGCGCTAAATTGACATTGTGCACTTTAGCCCATTCCTATTGGTGCCCTATTTCTAGCTCCTCCCCTTATTCAGTGTTCCCCGCTTATGAAAATATTTCACTAACCCTATTAATGGAGATATTAAAAATTACTTACATTACATTTTGATAATTATCTTATTTAAATCAACAAAGACTATAAGTTTCATTTTATGTGAAGTCGTTAACAGTTTCAATAATTCGTCATAACCTCGAAACGCAACACTTTGAGAAAATCATTTTCGAATAATAAAATTTCACAATAATATTACTAAAAGTTACGTAATCAGTTTTGTCTTGTCAATCTTTAATAATACGATTAATATAATTTCCTTACATAAACTAATACCCTCAAACCAACTTCATTTAGATTTTAACTAATTAATCGTTTCACTTTGCTTTACCTAATCCCGTATAATTTAAATTGCCAAAATACCTATTGCTGAGTACTAATTAATGCAAATATTCCGCTTTTCCACCTGCTTAAAATACAGTAAACTTATTATCTCTAACTAAACACACATACAAAAATGGGTACTTTGCAATTTTAGTTAGCAACATTCTTATTATTTTACCCCCCGCGACATTCCGTCGCCATCAATCCAACGCGCCAGTTCTGCCATATTGAAAATATAAATTGTGCAGACCGCCTAATGGTGATTGTGCAATCGTGCAATCTGTACCATAGCTGCCAACTTACTGAACCTAATTAATCGCCAAATTTTCATTCCTCTTTAAAGTATTTTTTAGAAATAAACAATTATGACGATAACTGATGAGTGCTAATAAAATTAATAATATTATCAATAATAATTATGAATGAATTATAACTTAATCCATGTTTTGAACGTCACGAGGATTAATATTTAAACCTTGGCGCCAAGAAAGAATTAAGAACCTTCCGCCTATTTTTATGACCTTAAATTACTCTTTAGACAGATTATTATATCAATTAATTACTTAATCATGTTCTATTTTACTAATTATTATTCAGTAAAATAAACAAACACAATTCAGCATTATTTAGTCACATTTATCTCTTGGTAAACAAACTTGAACGAGAATAAAATAGTTTCGCATTTATGCAAACCAATATGTTTATTTAAGTTTTTCCCAACAATTTATGCTTTTAAACATTATTAATTTATCACATGAACTTATCTGTGGAAATGAAATTAATTCGTTTTGTTTTCCAAAATTGGCAGTAAGGTTAAAACCCTTTGCCTTTCTTACAGAAAATTCACAATTGCTAAATAGTTCCGATTTTTATCACTAGCTGTCAGATTTACGTCATCCTATCTGTCATAATCTTCTGTAATTATCTGTTATTAATTTATAACCTTCTAAGCTAATATTATGTTATTCTTTCTCATCATCAAATTATGACAAACAAATTGTGAAGTACAACAATTTATGAGTCCAAGTAATGTTTAACACAAGCTCCTTTGAAAAATAATGAACATTTTATTAATTGTTGATTGACATCTGAAGTGCTTATGATTTACTACAAAACCTGTGTTTTTTGTGAATAACTGCATAATCAAATGCCGATAAGTTCCTGAGAACAAGGTCAGTGACAACCTTCCTTTAATATATTTCTTTTCTTTACAATTTAAGTAATATTTGAGATAAAAAAAATAACATGTTCAGTTTTGAACTGTTACAGCTCGACCCCAAAATTCTTCATAGGTGACAATACTACGTACTGGATCCGGAGTAGAATTTTTCGTCCTCAATTCTCAAATATTTATATCAACCTTTCTACTCTCTCCTTTTTTTTCAAAGTTATATTTTTTATACTTCTTTTTTTTATAACCCTAACTATTATTACTTTCCCAAAATCAAAGAATTGTTGGGTGAGCCCTAGTGTAAATGATTTTTTTTTTTAAGATTGAAGAGTGTATTTAAACCAAGATAATATTAAAAATTATTAAGCGAGTTTCAAGTACTTTTATTGCTTTTGCCAATTCCGTCTTATGCATATTCAACACCAGAAGTGTACAAAAACAAGGTAAGGTATGGGTTGTGAAGCCATAGTCCCTATTAGACCTACCCGGACACATACGCTCTTTTCTAACCTTATGAAAAGATAGTGTAGGACACAACGTATCCGTCCAAAGTACCCCTCCATATTCCTGTACGCCTCCTTCTATACTAAACAGGGCCTACTCTGCCAGATAAAGTGAGCATATACAATGACCCTATATTTCCAAAAGCTTACTTAAGACTCTAGAACAACCCTAATATCACCTTGGAAAATGTGTAGTTGTCGATTGTATCATAGCTCTTGGCTTCTTGTGTAGTATGAATTTTGGACAGCTGTTTACACCAGGACAATTACAAACAATAATAGTGTTTGTTTTCTCTCCGTTTTTTTTTTTATTTTATTAACCTATCACCAAAAGGTCCTTCTGTACAAAATTCAAGTTTGTTAACCTTAAAACGCCAATCCGACCGCTAGCCAAGACTGAACGTTTAAAGTAGTGTGCGGATCTTATCTTTTGAGCCAATAATAATTCTGTACTCAAGCTTCACATACGTTATAATCCAAAGCCCTCCATAAAGAATCTATATTTTTTCCTAGCTACTTTTTTTTTCATTCTATTCACACTCCTAATCTAATTTAGATTCTCACTCTGTTCTTCTTTCCTCATCGCACAACGTCCACTATCTTCATTTACTAGCCTACTTTCACGCCACCTAAGATTATATCATAGTTACTACCTGAGTACAAATTAATTTGCTAAATTGAATTGTTTTGAATAAAAAATTTTTTTACTAAATACGTCGATTGTCACCATATGAAATTCTACACAACATTGAGACTCATTGAATTGACACATTATTTCCCATTTACTACGCAAAATATACTTAACGCTACGCACTACGCATTTCATACTATACGCTACACATTCCGCTAATACGCATTCCTATTAAATGATTTGCACCCTATTAATCCACATTTCTTCGCAAAGCATCTTCATTATTAGAAAACCTTTACTCACTCAATTTCTTTAAAGTCTAAAGTTACTAGTAGGCAATTAAAAAGATTACCTTTATCTTAATCTACCTATGAAAATTATCAACCTCCCAAAGAAAATCGGAGTTGGCGGCTTTTCTTTATTAACTACCTATACCTAAACTATTTTCGGTAAGAATGACCCAATGATACGCTATTACAATCACTGACAAAACTAATTTTTATTTATAATGAAATGAGTATCTACCTGTTCCAAAAATTAACCAATAACAAGTTTGTTCTATCGGGAAGTGTAAATAAAAAGTTCAGACAACTTTAATCTGTGTTTTCTGTTGAATAAAGCTAAAATTCAATAAAACTCGTGGTGACTCTATTAACCAGGACGTGTTGCGCGTTTTTCCTTTTGGTGACTGCGGGCACCGGAACGTTTGAGAAGTTAACCTATCCTACTATTAAACTATACCAACATTCTTCCGAAACATATGCTATATCACTACACTGCTTATACTAGTAAAGCTACAAGACTTTCATCAAATATTTTAACTATCAATTTCGACCTAAATTTCAGTGTACTCTACCCCAGTTTACTCTATTCGTAGTTTCCTCACTAACTGTACTTATGATAATATTGTTAGTATTTGTGATTGCGAATATTATACCGTGATTTAGTTTAATTTGCTAATCTTAGTGAACATACTGGCGGTAGTGAGTGAATTTACAAGTGGATATGAAAGTGAATCGGAAAAAGTCAAAGCATACTCACTCACAATCGTCGCCGTCGCGTCACTAATATTCGCATCCTACAATACGCAATTTTAGTCACCTGAGTTATAGCAAAGCTGGCACAAGGGATCGCACCTCCACACTGGACCGACAATCCCAAGTTCAAATCCGCAATCAAGCGTTTTTTTTTTTTTTTTTATTTTTTTTTATTGTGTTTTTTTTTTTTCTGTTATTAATCAAATCGAAGATAGTATCAACAAAAAAATTACTCCATCTTTAACTTCTAATCAAATTAAATCAAATCACGTTTATTGACAACTAAGTGTACAGAGGCGTTACACTACATTAATAAAATGCATGACTTAATAACCATTTTGATATAGTAAATTTTTGACAGTATTATTAATTAACATTAAAATTTACGAATAGACATTTAACCCAGTTGTTACTGAAACAATTTTTTTCTTTTATATCACAGCAGTATCCTAGTAAACCTTGATGCATAAACTAAACATGAAAAATACCAAAACTAAGTTTTCAGGAAAACCAAAACAATGTCAAACAATCACTGCGGTGATTGATAACCAATAAGAAAAGTTTTCCGCTCATTTATATTTTTAAATTGAGGATATTCCTTATACTTATTTTTAATCTTTATAACGATTGGTCGTTATAAATGGGTTTAACCAATAAGATTACAAAAAAAATAAAATTATTATTTGATTCGAATAGATCCTAATACCTTTAATATATTTTATGTATTTATAAACTCTTTTACAAAGAAGTAACCCTAACTATTAAAATTATATGTTATGTTGTATTTATTAATATCTTTGTACCGCCTTCATTGATTTCTGTTTCCTAAAGTTGACTGGGAGAGAAAGCTTTTAGCATTAAATTCGCCCTTTTGTAACATTTTGTTTGAAATGTACAATAAAGTTTGTTAAATAAAATAAATAACATCCCCACTTTCTAACTAGAAATGAATTAACTAAAGCCTCTGGCTCGTTATTTTCTAACTCTATTTTTTATTTCTGAGATGACTCATAATGATAATAGTGAGTTCACGGTGAACTCATGTTGGTATACCCTAAGTGAAACTTAATTTCTATTCACCCTTGTAATGTAAATGAAACTTATTTTTTTTCTTGAGTTTAGTTTAAGGTCAGATTTTTAATCAAACAAAATATATAAACCCCTATCGACTCGATTTTATGTTACTCAACGCATCGAATAACGCAAAACCTTTCCCTCTACTCTTTGCCCACTTAGTTCTTAAAATTAATTAGTTCGACTCAATTTATTTTTAAAGTAAATTCAATAACTTATTTTTCATTAAATTTCTATAACTGACGCCTATATTATTTCTCCCTAACCATCACCGCTTCAATGACTAAACCGTTTTGATAATTAATGCTACAACAACTTCCTACTAAATATTTTTCTAATGCTATTATTGTCAACCATAAGTATGACTTTCTTCAGATAGATATATCATAAAACATTTATGCTGTGTAACTCTCTTCATGAGATATATCATAAGAACCTCATTTAGAAAATATTTAACCTAAGTTGAAAAAATAATCTGCACATAATCTTAAAATAAACCATTTAATCATTCAATTAAATAAATTTTAAAGTCAAATCAATATGTTTTGATATGTCTAATAAACTTCAAAAGTGTAACTAATTTAATCCACGACCCCCCTACTTTAATCTGTAACTAATATTTTTATAGTCTTGGTACCCAAAATTTATTGTTAACTATAATCAAAACTCTGAAACATTGGGTTCTTGAAGTTTGAATAAAATCATCGAAACCAACAATGAACTAAATCTTAAATCCAAAATTAACTTCACTATTCTTATAAACATTTAAATTATAAAAATTCAATTTACCCTGAGATGATTATTGATAAGTGTCATAGACAATCTTGATTACATCACTAATTTAAGTCCCCGCACTATCACTACCTAATGGTCATCCGCAATTGTTCACTAACAAATCATTTCTATCCCTACTGTTTAAATCTTTCAATGTAAACAGTCCCTAATCCTTCTTAATTATTTCAAGTTAAGTACTTATTAACTGGCCTCCACTTGAGTGGCAAACTAATCATACCTCAACTCTATTGTTATGCTTAAAATTTTGTTAAAAATAATGGTACTGTTACCCCTGTCCATCACAAACAACAATACCTATAAAATAATTTCACACATCCTAACTTTACTTCACTAACGCTATATACCGATATTTATTATGTTATCAATCCTTTCGACGCTAAGAGCCAATGATATGTGTTTAAAATTCCTCTGATAATATCAACTATTCGCTTCAACTCTGAGCTAAGCTGACTATCTACTTTACTACGTTCAATTTATAACAACACTAATAGTAGAGCGACACAAGAATGACTCGAATAAATTTAAGTCCCGTTCACTAAATTTTAACTTTTAACTTCTCCTTAGGAACCACTAATAAAGGTACCCATAAACATTTGGTTAAGATCATTTTACTGTAGTAAAAATACTAACCCAACTCCATTCTAACTTAACTAAAAGAATAATTCTGAAAGTTATTTGCGGGTCAAATATTTAGAAAATACAAATTAAGTCTGATATTCAATAATGTACCTTAAGGTTCTAAGAATTTTATTAAATTTTCTTAAATATTACTTATCGTTTCGCTTAATTGACTTACTTAGCAATTGAATTGAATCTTGAACTTTTACAAAACCAAACCAACGCATACTAACTTGCTTTAAGGTTTTGATTTTAAAGTTAACTAAATGACTTTCGACCCCAATGTTAAAGATAAGGTAGTATTTTTCATAGCAAAGTTTATTCACACTGTTTTGTTAAACAACCTAACCGAATACCAATTCCGCTGTGTACTAACCTATGTTTTGCTAACTTATTTCACTCAAAATAGCAATGTTCTACAAATTTTACCACCAAGACTTGGCTATTCAAATGCAGTTCGATTTTAACTCAGTTTTATAACCACAAGTTACAATTAACTAACATCATTTAATAAAATCCACATGTGACCTTTGGCAATCATTAATAAATATTGTTTATTACATGTTTACTACACTTCTATTGTTTGTTTCTTACAATGAATTTAGCAGAGCTTACTTACATAACATCCATTGCAATTTACACTTAATCCATACCCTACTTTCACTAGGAACCTTCTGTTTTTTTTTATACTTCAATACTTTATATCACTTTCTCAGTTAAAATATCGCGATAACTTCTAATCTAAAGTATTTTTATTTTTCAACGTAAAATAATGTCAATTTGACAGCTGTCGAACGTAAACAGTGACTGGCAATCATGAAAATCTACTCAAATTTCATCCCATTCATTCGAACTCCGTATCATTCTCTCCGAATGGCATTCGTTCCTTTATTTTTCGCAATTTTTTTTTTTTTTTTTTTTTTTTTTTTTTTTTTTTTTTTTTTTTTTTTTTTTTTGAAACCTGGCAATTTATGCAAAATAAGTCTTAGAATAATCACGAATTATTTCATTGATTGTGGTAAAATAATTATCACTGACGCCATCTTTGATGTTTTTGCGTAACCGAATTAGCACGCACGCATTAGAACGCCATCTCGCGATACTTCGTGTGAACTTTGCCCGCGCGATCGACCAACTTTGATACCTTTATCATGACTGCTAATCGATTCCACATTGTACCGTCTAATCGGCGACGCCATTCGGAACGTAAATGTGACGGCCCATAAATTTAACCGACTTAATAAAACCGCCGTATTTAAACGGACGTGCTATCTGGGGCCTTACTATGAGCTCTTATAGCAGGACTTATATTGAACGGCATTACTTTTTCGTACCATGATCTCAACGGTTAGTATGAAAGCAGGCCTTAAGCAGTCTTTTTTACGGCCTGCTTTTGAACTGAATGGTTTCTTATTTGCTGATGGTAAGCCCCCTGATAGATACAATTCTAACGCATTCATTCATTATGAAATCCGACGCCAATTTATAATGTGTTAACACGTGTTACCACGTGGCATCAGCCAATGTGACTGCTCTAATCATTGAATAAAAATAGATAAAGGAAAACCCTTAAATAATTAAATCGGAATTAGAATTTAAGCTACATCAGAAATTACTTGTTACAACCGTATCGTGAAATAAAACCGTCGCGTTTCGAATTGAATTCACTGTGTCGATTACGCGAACACAGTTCAGTCGCTATTCATAAACAGACCCTTTCCGCACAACTCTATCACGCAGCCGTTACGTACACAAAGCGTGGCGCTTGACCCCTACAAACTCTAATTTAAAATAACATCAATCCAAATGTCAAAATTTACGGATTTATCGATTAGGTATCAAGGATGTATAAAGACAGTTTAAAAATAACAGTGACTTCCTAAGCATGATTCGGACCGAGCATTACTGCTGAGAAGCGATTCGGAACGCAACTTCTCTGTGTCTATCTTGACTGTCAAAGTAGAGTTTATTCGTTGTCATTTTATTTCGTAATGTCAAACCACAGATAATTAAAATAAGGGGCCTTACTACAAACTTTTATATCATGACTTATATTAAACTGCCCTACCTTTTTTGTACTATGACCTCAACAGTTAGTATGAAAACAGGCTCTAAACAGTACTGTTTAAGTCCTGCTTTGAACTGAACGACCTCCCACTTGCCAATAGTTAGCCTATTGCAGCCATGACGACTTTAATACGTAAATAAAATAAAGTAAATGATCGCTCTAGATGCTCGTTTTTTTATCTGTACTCAAAGACAAATTTATTCTGTGACTCAAAGAGAAATTTATTTATCTGTACCGAGGCGCGTTCCAAACCCACACTCCGAGCGCAATCTTTCTAACCAAACGCTTCAATGCCACTTTCCATTATTATGGCGTGACGTTTAATTGACACAACCCCGCTCGATCGTTCTAAACATAACCCTAACCTAATTAATTTGCGTAGGCATTGTCAAATCAACGTGTTTTTATAAAAGTGAAAGTGTTATTTTCAGGACGTAAATAAACCAATCACATAATCAAAACCGACCCCTAATGTGATGAAACCTGCACAAGTGCAATAAATCATTGATACTGTTTATCAATAAATAAGGAAGGATGACGGGACACAAATTAACAATTGCACGAGTCCATTTTCACCGCAACAAAATGTGACTGGAACATAATTAAATGAAAACAGCCACTTTCTTTCAGGACTACACAAAAACTTGAACTATACCTACCAAAAAGTCTGTAAGTTACCACTATGAAGATTTGATACTGTTCATCCCCACAAGATCCTGGTCAAAGGCACCCCCAAAAATGTAACCCCCCCTTACCAACCCCTACTTCTACCATACTAAAATGCTGAACGATGTATGTCAATTAACTACCTATTTCTTTATATTATGTAAGTTACCTACCCAATGTTTTTTATGTATCAAATCTTATCCTTTGCTCCGATTAAATATTCAAACCTATCGTCTACTTAGTTATTCCTTGTTAACCTTTCCTACCTATAGATATAACCTACATTACTGACGTGCTTTTATGTGGTCTGAAAGGGCTCGTGATTTCTAGGGCGGTCCCTGATTGTGAATAATAGTAACCTAGATTCTTTTCAGAAGTGCAATCATTGTTTTGTCTCCCGACTATAACGCTATCATTCTTTCCTTATTCATTCCTAACTAATTCTGTTACTATGACTGTTACTAAATGATAATATCACAAATTAGCCGTTACCCTAATAAATTGTTAATAGAATTTGATATTAAATTTTACATAGATATAATCTTTATTGCACTTATAATTATTATTACCTAATTTATAACAAGACCTGTGAGTAATGAAGAGTTATCTCTAAAGAAATCTCTTTCAGCCAACCTAAGTATTTCTTTAAAGTGAAACTACCTAATTTTTACCTATATTAGAATGTTGATATTGCTTTATGGAGCTTCTTATTCTAATAACTGACTTAGTTTACTGCATACTTTTAAATGGTATAGAAATTACTCTTATGTCTACCCGCTGTACTTATATGAAATTCAATATGGTACCTATTTTTTTAGGATAATTTGCTCAGTATGTTTATAAAAGTCTAGTATGATGGAATGCTAATAGATATTACAGTAATAAGAAATGAATGAAATAACCAAAAGTTATGATCACCCAAAAGTCAGATATAGAAAATTGTTCACCGCTACTAATTATGATTTTATTTTCTTACTTTCTTATTTTATTTAATTTAGGTTATCCTATGTGGTTAGTGGCTTAGGAATAGAGTAAAAGAAGGTAAAATGGTAATAAATATAGAAGTTAACGTTGTATTAATTCAGAATATAGAAAATCTATCATCATTACTTAATAATTGTTCTAGTGTTTTTTGTCAAATATAAAATATACTATTGTGCTATAGTCAAGTACTAAGTAAACAATGGTTTCTTTGCCAGCTAGACGGAGTGCACCATCCCCGCACTCCGTGGTGAAACTCGACATCCCGACTTGGGCATTTCTCCCCTGGCTACCACCATAATCTTTCATGACAACTTTAATTAATAAATTAGTTGAATTATTTAGTCTTAGTATGTCTGTCTTAATAAAAGAGGACAAGCAAAGTGCTTCAAGCGATCTATCAGCTTATCACAATGAAGAATTATCTTTCTATTGTGATGGTGGAATTGCACAACTTTAATTTAATTTAAAAATATATTTATTGTTAGCGAAACTGTTTAACATTATAACATAATTATGGACACAACATTACTATCCATTCAAAAGGGTCTGATAGATCCAATTTCTGAAGGAAAGACAATTTAATTCAAAGGGAATGTATTATTTGGTCGCAGTCTTTCCGCATCTCAACAACGGAAACTATTATAGCTTCTATGAACTATGGTAATTTCAGTTTAGTCTTCTAATGATATCTAACCTGTACATTAATTGTGTTTGTCAATAAGTACTTAAATTCAATTGTGGAATATAATTCTATTGAAACAACTTCCAATTGAATTGGTAAATGAAACTTAGCTGAAATATTGATGAGAAAGTACTTTAGTTTAACCATTTGAGAATTTGGATATATTCACTAAACAGTTTGATACTTTTATAGTACATAATTGAAGTATTGTTTCTATATTATACAAAACTATTCTATTAATAGAAAAAGTCCACTCAAACTTTTTGATCTAGCGTTCTAATAGCCGTGAATCAACCTTAGCATATATAGAAACGCAGGCTTAATTCATACACCCAGATCTAGTTTTCAGTACACCTTCTAGATTACTAGAATAGAATATTTCTTTTAAAATCAGTAGTCTACACACAAAATCATCATAAATCCAATCCAATTCAAAGATAAAGGAACTTTCTTTTATAAGTAGTAATAAATTAACTTTCACTATCCACTCACTGAAGTAATTAATTAATATGTACTCACCAAAACTGATAAAACCAACACAATTAATGCTACATTGTGAATATTCACTACACCGAGCTATAGTTTAAATGGATTTTTGTTAAGGCACCTACCTACGAATACTTGTTAAGGCATCTACCTATGGATTCCTGTTAAGGCGCCTACTTTAAGACATGGAATCTTACCTAGTGAATTTACCTGCCTAACAACTACTAAATTTTTGAATTCCTATGCGACTCCCATGATGTTTCCCGACATCTTTGACGCCCACACAGATCTCACTTCAAAGAATACCCCACCTTCTTGAAATGCTACCTTTTACTTTTGCTCAATTCACCTAATAATAATATTCCTACCTTATTAATGAATTTACCTGCCTATTTGCGTCTAAATTTAGAATTTCCTATGCAATTCTTGGATTGCTTACCCTCAACCCTGTCGCCCAATTCTGTACAGTTTGAGTGGCACTCCCTAATTTTCTAGCAACCTTTGACGAATGCCAAATTTGATTGGGAAGGAACAAATTGGCCCCTACAGAGGTATAAATATAACAAACACTAAGGATATGAGCGTGCCAGCGAAATCAGATTTACAACTTCCTTCTTGGAGCGGGAATCTGGCCAACTATACCACGTTTGCTACATTTATGTGACTATCTAGGTATCTTAAAAACAGAAACCCATCTAACCAGCCACATGGTTAGACTTTTCTACCTAAACCCCCCGCGAGGATCTGACAAATCGCCCAAAAAGACACAAAACTAAATGAATACTCATCTAAAAACAACATTGTATAATAATACTAGCAAATCTAGTTAGTTTTCATCCCACAAAATAATGCAGCCCGACCTCAACAGACTCAAGAACCAATACAGTTGTATTACTTCTTGACCCCACCGAGAGAAATACATCACTCTATAAGATTTAACTAACAAATCTGCATATTTTAATTATGAACTTCAATTCTTAGTAGTCCTACTATACTAATTCAAGAATTTACAGGGAAAGCTACGTTACTTTATGATTATCGCAAACAAAATCTACATACTTTAATTATGAACTTAATTATACCAGATAAGCTCAAATTAAAGCATTTATGCAAAAGATTCGCGGGACAAATGCGGCCCTATTCGTCAGAAAACCTCGACCACTTTCTTGCTGACTTCTTGAAATTTGCTTGATTTAAAAATAAACTTTTTCAGTAACGCGATCTTACAGAGGGATGTGGAGTTTCTTCAAAAATTACGTCTTGATGCTTCGCTCGACACCGGAGAAATGAATCCCCGCTTCTCTGATCCTTCCCCTTATAAAGACTAAATTAGCGTCATGACGCGACCCAAAACGGCGCCAAGTAATTTGCGCTTTTTTCATCAAAATAGCTAAAATTTCCCGCGCTAAATTGACATTGTGCACTTTAGCCCATTCCTATTGGTGCCCTATTTCTAGCTCCTCCCCTTATTCAGTGTTCCCCGCTTATGAAAATATTTCACTAACCCTATTAATGGAGATATTAAAAATTACTTACATTACATTTTGATAATTATCTTATTTAAATCAACAAAGACTATAAGTTTCATTTTATGTGAAGTCGTTAACAGTTTCAATAATTCGTCATAACCTCGAAACGCAACACTTTGAGAAAATCATTTTCGAATAATAAAATTTCACAATAATATTACTAAAAGTTACGTAATCAGTTTTGTCTTGTCAATCTTTAATAATACGATTAATATAATTTCCTTACATAAACTAATACCCTCAAACCAACTTCATTTAGATTTTAACTAATTAATCGTTTCACTTTGCTTTACCTAATCCCGTATAATTTAAATTGCCAAAATACCTATTGCTGAGTACTAATTAATGCAAATATTCCGCTTTTCCACCTGCTTAAAATACAGTAAACTTATTATCTCTAACTAAACACACATACAAAAATGGGTACTTTGCAATTTTAGTTAGCAACATTCTTATTATTTTACCCCCCGCGACATTCCGTCGCCATCAATCCAACGCGCCAGTTCTGCCATATTGAAAATATAAATTGTGCAGACCGCCTAATGGTGATTGTGCAATCGTGCAATCTGTACCATAGCTGCCAACTTACTGAACCTAATTAATCGCCAAATTTTCATTCCTCTTTAAAGTATTTTTTAGAAATAAACAATTATGACGATAACTGATGAGTGCTAATAAAATTAATAATATTATCAATAATAATTATGAATGAATTATAACTTAATCCATGTTTTGAACGTCACGAGGATTAATATTTAAACCTTGGCGCCAAGAAAGAATTAAGAACCTTCCGCCTATTTTTATGACCTTAAATTACTCTTTAGACAGATTATTATATCAATTAATTACTTAATCATGTTCTATTTTACTAATTATTATTCAGTAAAATAAACAAACACAATTCAGCATTATTTAGTCACATTTATCTCTTGGTAAACAAACTTGAACGAGAATAAAATAGTTTCGCATTTATGCAAACCAATATGTTTATTTAAGTTTTTCCCAACAATTTATGCTTTTAAACATTATTAATTTATCACATGAACTTATCTGTGGAAATGAAATTAATTCGTTTTGTTTTCCAAAATTGGCAGTAAGGTTAAAACCCTTTGCCTTTCTTACAGAAAATTCACAATTGCTAAATAGTTCCGATTTTTATCACTAGCTGTCAGATTTACGTCATCCTATCTGTCATAATCTTCTGTAATTATCTGTTATTAATTTATAACCTTCTAAGCTAATATTATGTTATTCTTTCTCATCATCAAATTATGACAAACAAATTGTGAAGTACAACAATTTATGAGTCCAAGTAATGTTTAACACAAGCTCCTTTGAAAAATAATGAACATTTTATTAATTGTTGATTGACATCTGAAGTGCTTATGATTTACTACAAAACCTGTGTTTTTTGTGAATAACTGCATAATCAAATGCCGATAAGTTCCTGAGAACAAGGTCAGTGACAACCTTCCTTTAATATATTTCTTTTCTTTACAATTTAAGTAATATTTGAGATAAAAAAAATAACATGTTCAGTTTTGAACTGTTACAAACGTGTCTGTGTATTAATCACTAATCTCATACGTTTACCAGATATAGTGCAGTTAATCTATCACAGACTTACTTGGTACTTGTACCCTAGCACCATGATCGATGGATGGGATTAGTCTTGACAATGATTGGTTCGTGTTGGTTTTGGCAATATTTCTATTTATTTTCCTATAAACAATACAACCTATAAAACTCTTAAATTGTTATGATCAGGGGTGATTTAGACAGTTTTAGTTTAAATGAAAACAGGACATAGCCAAAATAATTTAGGCTCAAAATAAGCCTGTAAATAAGCGCTTTTGAATCGTCAATTTTTCAAGACTTTTTTAGCTGACTAGAAGAATGGGCGCAAGAAACTTGTAAGTTATCGATATTCACAAACTATAAATGCAATTATAATATAATGTATTATAAGAAGGCTCAATGTCACCAATTCTGACCTCTGAGCAAAAGAAAACAATCATGAAATAAAACACTTTTAACGGATTCTAGCGCGGTTTTATTGAAAGTACTTTGGTATTTGGTTTGATTTTTGATTTTCCCGACGTTTCGGCACCTTTGCCGCGTGGTCACGGGAGACTGAAGCTACTTGTGAGCCTACCCTCAAGAGGTGAATTTTTTAAGGCGTTCAGATTCGCTTTGATTGATTCGCAGCAAAATAAAATATTATATAGATTCATTTGAATAATAAACATCGGATATGCTTTGCAGCGTCTACCCTTTTTCCACCAAAGTCTCAAAAAATATAAATTTAACAAATTTTTTAATTGGTTTGAGTTTTTGGTTTGGTTTTAATTAATTGTATATGCTAAAAAGAGAGAATCTACTGAAACTACTTTCAAAAAAACCGCGCTAGTATCCGTTGAAAGTGTTTTATTTCATGTCTAGAAAACAATCACTTGAAATATTTGGAGATTACATTTGAATGGGGATTGTAATCCTAGTCGAACGAAGCCTTTAACAAAACAAATCATTTATGAACCAGATCTGTGTCGGCTTACCAATCAACTCTGATAGGTAGGTATGATCAATGTTTTAATAGTACAATCAACAAAATTAATTGATTGTTATGAGAAGTGTCTCATCTGTTTTGTCATTTTTCAATTAATAAAAAAAAATATTATTTTGCCGAGTGCAGCAAAATAAAATAACATTACTTTGAAAGCTAATAAGTTTGTATTGGAAACGAACGTGTCTAGAACGATACCTACTGCGATATGAAAATCTCACTTTGATTGATTCGCAGCAAAATAAAATATTATATAGATTCATTTGAATAATAAACATCGGATATCTTTTGCAGCGTCTACCCTTTTCCACCAAAGTCTCAAAAAATATATTTTTTTCCACCAGTCTCACAAAATAATTGTGAAACAAAAGTTTCAAAGGTTGGCTTTCTTTTGGAAAATAATATTACAATATACAGAAAAATTAAAACAGAATCATGTTCTATTTTCTCTAAGATAATCTTATAAGCTGGAAAATTTCTTGGCAGCGCTTCAACTTAGAATTGATAGCACGAAATTTCTGAAAAACTGTGTTGTAATGATATTGGCAATTGAATTACTGAGAATAGTAGTTTATGATACTGCCACATAATGAGGGGTATTAAAACATGAGTGTGTGTTTAAAAACCGAGCCGTAGGCGAGGTTTTTAATAGTATCACACGAGTGTTTTAATACCTAGTTATGTGCAGTTTCATACACTAGTTTATCTACACTCATACATTTAGGATTGAACCTACTAAATAAATGATCAACGTTAGAAAAGAGAGTGAGACTTTGTTTGTATTAGGTAGGTAGGTATTACCTTGTAATAAGTCATTTCCTTAGCTGCATCTAAAATATCGAGCAGACATGAAATAAAACACTTTTAACGGATACTAGCGCGGTTTTATTGAAAGTACTTTGGTAATTAGTTGGTATTAGTTAAATGTAGATTAGATATTAAAAAACCAATGTAGGTCATGATTTCACGCTTCACTAAACTCCAGACTAGGATATTCATCCTTATTGTGGTAACGATGTAAGGGTGCAGAGAAGAGCATAGCGATAAGAAAAAAGACGGCGATAGCGATTTAATAACTAGCTGTATGTTTTGTCCTTAGAAAATGGTCAATGTCTTTTGGATCGGATATTTATTACTCAATCACGCAAAAACGGCCGAACGGATTTGGATGAAACTTGGCACACTAATAGTTTAAATCTTATTGTTGTTAGAAACATAGGATACTTTTTATCCCGGTCAAAGTTTCCCTAGGGATTTTTCTAATGTCCAGGTCCACGTGGATGAAGTCGCGGGCGGTAGGTGAGTTACTTATTTAATAAAATATTAATCGCTGTCGTTCAGACCGCATCCTTGTTTATCCCAAGACTACTGAGGACGTAGCCATGTTGAATAATTATACTAATTCCTTTGTAAAAAAATACTTAAGTGACCATTGGTGTCTCGTTGCGTTACCGTGGCTGTCCTTTGGGTTATAATTATAAATGAGTTGGTTTTTTTTTTAATAATATTATGTCGTTGCTTTAAAAGAGCGGGGAAATAATTGCGTGGTGATTCCAACATTAGGCAAACACATAGGTAAGTAAGTAAACAGTATTTTTTTTTATTCCAAAAATTCGGAATCATGCATGTTTTATTTTAATAGGGATGTTGACTATTTTTTTTATTTTATGTTACATAAATTACCTCTCAAAAAAAGAAACATTGGTAAAAGAATTAATTCGCTAGCATGAAAACTGCCCGAGATATCACAGTGTGAAATGCACACAAATGGACTCGATCAAAAACGCTCCATACTAATGGCTTGCAAGTTATGACGTCACGCCTTGCAAGTTTGTATGCAACGCATAGGAAATTTGTTCAGCAGCTATATTAAATATTGTGTTTATCGAAATGGTTTCTTCGACAAAGGAGAAGGTCCAATCTGGGCCAGGTATATGTACGGCACACCAAACAACAGAAAAAATATAAGGATTCTCAGAAAAATAGAAATATTTAAAATTTGCTAGTAATTTTTTTGGCTCATCGATGATTTATGTTGAGATTTTCCACGCACTACCTATAGGTACTTATAGGTTAGGTATGTCGCATTTGGGTAGATACCACTAGGTTTATCACTGTTAAAACTATTTCGTCAGTCCAACCAGATAAAATAAATAGTTTCAAATCCATTTCAAAAATTATTGCAAATCATGAGATATTATATAGATTGAGTTGTCAAAATGACATTGACATGCCGCCATCATGCCGCCATCTCGGTATAAATGTCACAAAGTATTTTAAAATGCTTTGAGCCAGAAAATAAAGCCAAATCATGAAAATTTAATAGTCTGAATCGGCATAAAATTTCATTTTCTTTATTTTTCTATGCCGTACATAGACCTGGCCCAGGCTCCATACATTTTTGGACCATCTCTTTTGCTATACATTTTACGGACTAATTAAAGGTATCATTTATTTTAATAAATTTTATACTTTTTAAATGGACTTGTCCACCCAACTTTGAAGGGTCATAAAACAAATAATATGCAATATATAAAACCAAGAGGTATACAAGCTACTCTAAAAGTTTAATATGTTTACGATTTTTATTAGTATTTCGTTATTTTATTCATTAGTCAACATCCCTATTCTACAATATAGATTACAATAACATTCATAACTATGTTTCATAGTAATTATTTCATTGTCATTTACAAGATGTTGCCATTACAGTGTTATCTATAAAAAACGATAAAGTTCTTAGAAACATGAACTTTACAACACATCTTTTTAAAATTCTAATATCTTTGCATAGGGGTATTTAACAATCGGGAGTCGATTCGCCCGCATCGAAACATTGTAAAATAAAGAAATATTTAAGTAGGCCTTATTCTTCAGAAACATTTGATTTAAGTAAATGTTATTTATACAAAGCAATAATATTAACATTGCATGCAATGTTGTCATATACATACATCAATAATATGCGTACCGTACGTATAAATACAAATTAAGCAATAAGAAATACCAAATAAATAATTAAACTCAATCGCGAGCGACTGACTTTATTTTATTTACGATTAGCTTTATAGTTTTAACGTAAAATTTGTGAACCCTCTTAGTGATTCTTTTATACAATTTCTAATAATAAATCTTAAATGAAATTACAAAAGTCTACAGGCTAGTTTGTTCTTCTATAGAACTTTATTAAACTGCAGTAGCTGGATGACGTAGGTGATGGTGACAGCCTGTGTGGCAGGCAGCAATGTCATTGCCAGTAACAGCGCGCCTACCAGTACCAGCCCATATTGCTTCAACATAAGATGTGTGAACCCCTACTTGTGAAACTGTTATAAATATACTCTTTAAATCCACAAAACTCAACAGTAAAGTCTGTACTTCTATAGAACTTTATTAAACTGCAGTAGCACGATGACGTAAGTGATGGTGACAGCCTGTGTGGCGGGCAGCAGCGTCATTGCCAGTGGCAGCGCACCTACCAGCCGCACTCGCACTGGTTCCTGGCTCACCAGCTGTGACAGGTTCCGCACTGCACGCAATTCCGGCGCTGCTGAATCTAAGACAAAGCAACAAAATATTAGGTCCCCACCTATGAAATCGACATTTTTTGTTGAGATCTTTAAAGAAGGTGCATTTTCCATTTTCTTTATTTACTTAACATCCATAATGTTTAAACACTAAGCTTAAGTATTATTCTGTTAAGCTAGGGTTTCCTAGGATGACGGTGCTGTCATATTACGGCCGTAATATAGCGGCGTAGAACGTTGTCTATGTAAACTATACGGTGCGATTTCCTAGAGAGCGGTGCTGGACACCGTACGTCAAAAAGCGGTACCGCTATTTTCGTGACGGCCGTCATGACGGTACAGAACTGTTCGCCACCGTCTTTTCAGGATAGCGGCGTCACGACGACGACGGTGAAATTAAATGAGTTTAAGCTGGTGTGAAGCGAAAGTATTTCCTGAATTTCTCATCTATACGCATTCTCAGTAGACAGCGATGCTAAAAAATCTCAAATGCAATATACATTTGAGTTTTTTTGCACCTATACCACGAATATGGAATAAATAATTTTCTTCCGTACAATTATTTTCCTCTCCTGATGATTGATCATGCTCCAAGTATATAATTAATGCTAAATCAAGATAGTCCATTTTCTTTTCAGATAGGTACATCTCTGGAAAAAAGATGGCCATAACGGTGTTGTACTTTCCACATGACTCCACCGTAAAGACGGTCGTTTTTTTACGTCCGTAAAACTACGGCTGCTATGTGACGGCACCGCTATCCTGGGAAACCCTAGCTTTAGGCTTAGGTTTTAAGTGAAAAAAATATGTTTTGGCCATAATAAAGTGGTAAATTCTGCTAACAAAAAGAGGATTCATTTTTAGGGATTTTTTGTTTTAAATAGCCATAAAAAGGTAGTTATCAATAGTAAAAAAACCTTTTTATGGCTTTCTAAAACAAAAAAATCCCTAAAAATGAATCCTCACTTCCCTAAACATGAATCGTTCCCGACAAAAAATGACCATCATAGTCAGTTGACTATGATGGTCATTCTTCGATATAATCCAGCAATTGATGGATGTTTTAAATCATAGAAGTGAAGAGGTTCTCTATTTGTGAAAATTTCATAGGTGGGGGCACAACACGATACTCGTATTAACATGGTCTACTTTGTTAACACTAGGGTAGGCGCGCCCTAATTGACTCCTTAAATGGTCGCGCGGGGTACATGTGTAGCCCATTAAAAACATTTTTTTTTTGGGTTATTGATAAATAAAATCACATAAGATTTATGTAAAATGAATAATCATTTTATCTTTATTATATAAGGAAAGAAAAGTAACAAACTTTGTTGTACATTATAGTTTTATGGCACAAACAATAAACTTACAAAAAAATCAACATTTTTGGACGTCTTGAGATCAATCAGTCTTTTTTTTATTATTATAAATGTAATTGAAAAAGAAAACATTTTTTTAGCATCTACTATATAGTATTAATCAAAATGTAGAACAATGTCTTAATCAATCTCTTTGCATTCAGGGCACAACAGCACCTGATGTTCGGTACAAATTGGCTTCATGCAATTCTTGCATCGTTTGCGAGTGCTTCGGTCTCGAGCTCTGGTACAAAATGCACATCTTCCTACACCGGTGCGAATAGGCATATTAAGTTGTGTCGGGTTCTCGGTCAGTCCAAGAAGCAATCTTGCTTTCAATTTTATACCTCTTGGTATATTTTTCTGAGATATGCGATATCAGAATCAAAAAAATATATAAAAGATTGAAGAGCACTTTTAGCATCTCTTGCCAATCCTATAGGACCTGGTGGGCGAGCGACAATGTTGTGAGATCGTGTTCTTGTTGTGCATGGTGGAAACTTACTCCATTTTGTACCATTTCGGGACTGATAACTAGCCAATCTGGACAAAGGAACATCATCTTCATCAGAATCTTGGTAGACATCTTCATCTGCAACTTCAGCCTCTTGTTCACTTTCCGATACGTGTGGAGAATTCTCAGGTAGATATCTCAGCTCGGAAGGGTCTTCTTCTTCTTCACTTTCAGTTAAATGATCACTGTTTTGGTCAATTTCCATCAGCCAGCGTTGTATTTGGTCGTCGAATGCCATAATTACCTAAAAATGTAATAAAACTAAGTAATTTAACTCTATAAATGTAAAAAATACAGTAACATAAAATATCCATATCATTTTCGTTCAAAAATATGCATAACAATAGAGACATATCCCGATAATTCCACTAAACAACATATTTCAAAACTTACCGAGAATAGTCGCGCGGGGTACAGACGTAGCCCAGCACTTCCAGAGCCGTCCTGCGCAGGCGCCCGTGTGCCGCGGTGATCGGCACGCTACTGATTGACGAAGAGGTTCGTAATCGAGGAATACACGGGAGGGGGGCGCGGTAAAGCGACGCGTTCGGGATTTATTCAATAAAATAATACCTCGGTCTACACTTGTAGCCCGCGCGCCCACTCTAGTGTTAAGGTCTCGATTGAGTCTAAATAAATATCTTATTTTGTAGTGCGGACATCAATTCAATTCAATTCAATTCATTTATTCATCGGTAAAATGTTGACTATAGAGCGTTTTTTAGAAACGAATTAATTTGGTTTTTTTGTTATCACAATAATACTCGTAATAGACTTGACCATTCTAGCAACCCGTAGCTTATTAACTTATGTTTAGTAACTGTGTCGAAGCATTATAAAATTTAAAGGAACTACCGATTATAAACTAAGAAGTTGTAAGTAACCGAAATAATTACTTACCAATGTTAGAAAACGTGCTAACCCTTACAAGGTTTTTCTTTATAGATTTCCATCCGTTTAACACTCTTTGTCCAAAGTATGCGAATCCCCCAAACATGACAAGAAACGAAAATCGATACATCATAATATGGTTTCGATGTAGAGTGTCTTTGTCCTCTTTGATTACAAAGTCGCAGATGTAAAGATAAATACCGATTATGTAATAGGCCAGGCCCGATCCTAGTGTCACCAGAATCTGAAAATAAAGAATTAGGTATGCAAAGTTCAGGAATGGCCTACGGAGGGTAGGCCCCCGACAAGATGGACCGACGTACGAGGGGAGGTCAAAAAGTTCGCGGAATGGAGGGGTTGGGGGGGCGAAAGGATGTTTTTTTTTACTTGCACTAGTTGTGACACTCATTGAGAGTATATATTCAAAGTTTTATAACAATTGGGTCATTATTTACTGAGATACAGATCAATAAACAAGCGAACCCGGAACAAAAATTTTATCATGGGGATAAAAATCGAGTTTGGCGCCGTCATTATACCAATCGGGGAAAACTCTTTCGATTATTTTGGAAGAGATATTTTCTGAATATTTTTTCAGTTATATTAAGTAACTTGAGATATTTTCTGTTTATTTTTGAACATCCAATGTGAAGAACTGATGTAGAATTCCACTTCACAAAAATTACTGTAAATTGAAAAAGAAACAAAGAAACACAATAACCGAACAGAATATTAAAAAATGGCATGGTAACTCTGTAAAAAAATCCTGAATAACACCATAAAAACTTATAAAAATAAACTTCAAATCGTTAGATTTTGTAATTTTCAACGACGGTGATATGATTTTTTATGCAAAAAGGATAGCTTTTTTATTGATCTAACACAATAACCGAGTACATTTTTAATAAATGATCCAGTATTTCAGAAATCAATAAAAAATTTCGTCAAATTTCTGGCGAAGCGTCAATTAAAGCTATGCAATATTCAACCTTATTCTTAAGACATAGTGAAAGAGTAAATTTTGGGAACTGCCTCGCCTTAATTCATAGATCTAATAAATGTATGCAAAGGAAAACTATTTTTGATTTTTAATTCTTACTTCTTACCCTCCATTCCGCGTACTTTCCGACCTCCTCTCGTATACAGCAGGGCTTAGACAAATTTCACAATAACATAACAAATCTTTAATTGGTATTGAATTTTATTAAAATACTAGCGACCGCCCGCGGTTTCACCCGCGTGGTTCCCGTTCCCGTGAGAAAAATCGCGATAAAAAGTATCCTATGTTTTAATCTAGGCTTCTACTATATGTGTGCCAAATTTCAACCAAATCCGTTCAGTAGTTTTTGCGTGATTGAGGAACAAACATCCAAACCCACAAACTTTCACATTTATAATATTAGTAGGATAGATATCTTAGATTATCATACTAACCTGATTACCATAGCTCAAATTAAATAGCTGGCTGTATGTGACTATGTGTTTGTATGTCAAATACCACATTTTAACGCTGTCCATGGATAGGGTAGAATATTTACCAATTGTGCCTTCTTCGAATGAATCATGGATTGCACTATAGATGGAATGATCAAGACTTTCTGTCACAATAGCGATTTCTGATACACGAAAAATGTCTCTATAGAAAACGTAAAAATATCTGTGTACGCAAAACATTGCAAAAATGAAATACATTACATAGTACATTTCTGTTTCGCCACTGCCTGGCGTATCAATATCACTAGTAATGATCTTGTTAAAACTTTGAGTTTTATTTAATTCATTTGATAAGTTAAAATATTTAGTATCAAGAGACAGTGAGCCTAATGACACAATAACCAACGATAAAAAGTTAAAAAATAAACAAATATTTCTATTTTTCTTCAACTTTTCATATTGTTTTGTACTTTTCAGAAACGGTTGCAACATCTTTGATATTTCATGAAATCTTTTTGTCTTGTTACTATTGAATAAAGGGGATAATAATATCGTGAAAATAAACAATTCAGATGAGCCGACTAATATTACCGGTAATAATATTAATTTAGTATCTTTCAATGTCAGGCATAAGTTTCTAACAGAAAAATATATTGATATCATAATTTCAATTAAAACCCTAAGAACTAAGAGTAATTTTCCAAATCTGTTGACGTTGGTGATGTTTCTGTAAATGCCACAAATATTATCAAAGAAATATATTATTTTAAATCTGGAGATCTCCATATTTCTTGTTTTACACGTTTAAAACTCTAATACCCGATATGTCCTTCTTCGCAGCTAAATGGAATAGCTCTAAAACTCATTAAAATACCTATATAAGCTTGTGACAACATCACAGAAAAAAAAGTAATTTATTACTTTTATCTATTTATTACTATAGCTTTTTCAATTGCTCAAAGTAATCAATCAACTAACTCATCAACATTATTGATGATGTTGAAGAATAGTTATATATCTCTCTATAAATAAAAAAAATACAATGAGATTTGTTTCTAAAACCTGTAGACTTTCTCAGAAATCTTTCAAACACGAAATAGGGTTTACTTTCTTGTTGTTGTTTAGGATTGAGTTATTTGAACTGAATTGAAACGTAATACTTATTTGTTTGTTTAATTAACGATTTTCTCTTATATTCAGAAAAAGAAGAAAAGTTTTTGTGAAGACTTTACAAAATTATTTGTGCAAATTGAGAAGCATTTATTTAAAAGAAGTGTTGCGAAAACGACACAAAACAGTAGGCTGAAGAAATTGCGGTCCTTATAACATTCGCACCAACCTAAACTACCTAACCAAATATCATTATAGCAAAAAATCCTCATGTTACACCAATGTCTTGTGCAATGATGAGGCGCTATAAATATCGGCACGTATACTTTATGACGGTAGTTGATGTCCCTCGTAAAATGGCGGCCACATGTTGCCACGAAATGGCCGCCGTTCCTCAAATCGACAGGTACGTTTATAACTTCGGCTGGAGCGACATTACCGAGGATTGCCGAGGAGTGTCGCGTTAATAAACTCAAGTGGGATATACTTTTTGGGCTTTTTAACTGTGTCGTTTAAACTTGCATTCACGTTTTTCTAATGTCTTTTTTTAATATAAACTTCGAAATGGAAGACGTTCTCAATTCGTTTGTAAACAAATACCTACTTCAAGATAAAAAATGGGCATCGGAAAAAATTGGAAACAATCGTCTAACATAGCAAAGACAATTAACAAAAACTAGTTTGGCCCTCATTTGCAATTTCAACTTTATTGTAATGAAGTAAATGTCAACGTCATTTCTAAGAAAAGCAAAAACAAAAAAATTGCCGATGCCCTTCTTGCAGTACACTGCAGTAGGTACTTTTTATCGCTTTATTTTGACATTTAAGTATTCATGATTGATTTTGATTATATTTTTTTATTTAAATTATATTTTTGAAACTTAACTTGTCATACGGAATTGTTAATGAAGTTTTTGTTCCGATGCAGCTAATTACATTACCATGCCTACTGCACCAAAGGTCACGTGGTCGAATCCAGTTAGGGACATATTTTTGGGATGAGCAAAAGCATTAGTTACCAAATGTATTTGTTCTTATTTATGTATTTTATTTATCCATTAATTAGTAATCATAGTAAAAGCTCTACTTAATTTTGGGACTAAATAATGATTGTAAGTAGACCAAATGAGATTCTATTTGTTTTAGGTAGTATACAAGTATTGTTTTGTGATAATTTAGTTGGGTATTTTTTATAGTTTCCGACGTTTTTGTACCTTTCCATTACTAATCGCAAATCGCTGTTTGTAATAATAATAATAATAAATAATAAATTACACTTTATTGCACACACAAAAAGAATTACAGAAAGAAGGACAGTTACAGAGAAAAAAGCATACAAGAGGCGGCCTTATTGCTAAGCAGCAATCTCTTCCAGGCAACCCTTGGGTGAAAAATAAATAAAGATAGGACTATAAGGGGACTAGGGTGCAATTACGGAAGGAATAGTGCGTCTGAGAATAAATATATCTAAAGATAAATACAAATAAAAATAAAAAATAAAAATATATATTAATAGTCAGTCAGAATAAGAGGAAAGGAAATAACTTCTAACTCTGTCTCGGAAAGAACTAAGAGTCTGAGCTTTCCTGATATCCTCGGGTAGGGAGTTCCATAAGCGGACAGCATGGACAGTAAAGGAATAGGAGAAGAAATCGGTGGAGTGTTGAGGAATTTCAAGGGTAAGATTTGAAGAAGATCGTAGTTTACACTGCGAAGAGGAAGAGAGATAGGAGAAACAGGCTTTGAGATAAGGTGGTGAGGTTGGAAGGAAAAGTATGGAGTAAAGGAGCGTAAGAGTGTGTAAGTCCCTGCGCCGGCGAATAGGGAGCCAGTTCAATTTAGAACGGAAGTGAGACACGTGGTCAAATTTGCGAAGATTAAAAATGAACCTGATACAGACATTCTGTAGTCTCTCAAGTTTGTCAAGAAGTTGCTCTGACAAATCAGTGTAACAGACATCAGCGTAGTCGATAATAGACAGCAGTAGAGATTGCGCCAGAGTAATTTTGGTGCTGGTCGGCAAGAAATTACGAAGTCGGTTGAGCGACCCATACGCAGCAAATACCTTTTTCCTTACTGACTCTATCTGTGGTCTCCATGACAGATGCTGGTCAAAGACAATACCAAGATTCTTAACTGATTTTGAGTACGGAATTGTAGCGCCATCAAAGGCAACCAAAGGAAGCTCATCAAAATCGATCCTCGAAACGTAGTGAGGATTGCCGATAATTATGCATTGAGTCTTAGCTGGATTAACAATTAATCCAAAGGATTTGCTCCAGCTACTGATTACAGCAAGATCCGAGTTGGTAACAGCTACTGCACGTGAAAGTTCTGATAGCGGTGCCTGTGTGTATATTTGCAGATCATCCGCATAGAGGTGATAGGAACTCGAAATAGAATAATAAGAAAGCTCCTTGATATTCCAAGATGCACAAGTTTTAGGCACTTGTGTAGACATTAGTGTAGACATGAGAAATAACGATATCACAACACATATCCAGTTTCAAGACGGAATTCCGTTTGGAATTGAAAACCGGAACGACAACAGCAGCGTAGCAATCAAGGAAATTATCAGATACTAGCTTCCGCACGCGACTTCGTCAGCGTGGACAATCGGGAAATCCCTAGAGAACTTTTGACCGGGATAAAAGGTATCATAATTGTTTTAATACAGGCTATAGGTAACTATCTGAGAGTCAAAGTTCATCCAAATCCGTTTAGCTGAATGAACATCTGAACTTTGACTTTGATTTTGTATTTTTTTTATGTTTGGTTCCTCAGAATTTCGTCATATTTATGGACCGATTTAGATCTTTTTTACTTCACAGAAAATACTTTTAAATTTATCCTCAGCCCCACCCCAACCAGCCTCAACCGACTTCATTTGACGTTCTTTAAATTAAGATAAGTATGCCTATAGCTGATTATTAATAATGCATTATAATTTCTTGGTTTTTAGAGCTGGTTTTACAAGGGTTTTTTGAAGAAGATTTTACTTTTTAGGACATTCTTTTTATCATGGAGAAAGCTACAAAACATTCCGTCAGCAATTATAACTTCTCTTGAAATATACATTTTAATATAGCAAACTCGCGCTACCATTTTCAATAATTAACGATCATAATTAATCAGATCCCACAAAAAGACGATTAGGACGAGAAATAGTCCATTATTATCTTGGACGAAATCCGACAAAGTCTCTCATAAATTATGTGCTCTTTTTTGCTACTTCTACAGTGAAACAGTGCGGAGATATAGCAATGACGAACATATTTTATTATGATAGATACCTACTATACTTACCTAGTTATCATAAACAAAAGCTTTCCATGGCTGAAATTCTCAGAAACTTAATACTTCTCTAATTTTAATGCAAATAATAAATGTGAATGTTACTTTATTTTTTATTATTAAGTACTTATGTTAAATATTGGATTTCGTGCCAGTATATTATCTCTCGCTCCTACAGATATTCACGCACACACGCCGACACATGCACACACCACCCATATAAACACGAACACACATTCACCTACACACACATTTTTTCACTTACACATATACATCTTAGCTTGGGGGTATCTACTATAGTTTAGTTTACATTGTTAAGTTTCATACCTGTAATTATTATATTTTACTTTTGTTTACCGTCTTGTACTAAGGTGTAAGTATCAAGTTACATAATGCATACGGTAAAACCACTTAAAACTATTGTTTGTGGGGGTGGGCCTGGGTGGCGACCTGTGTCACAGGTTTCTTTTCTGAAATCTAGTTCGGGCAATTAGTCCCTCACAAATTTAGTAACCTTTCATGTGAAGCTTCTAATTACCACTTAAGTCCTTTATTTGTGATGGGAAAATAAACAATCATTTTATTTATTTATTTATTTACTTCTACTTTTTCATGTTCCTCCTCTAGCGGAGGTTGGAGAACATCGTCTATCTTGACCTTCGAGGCCGCTGCACGGAATAGGGACGTAGTACTGTGACCGAGTTCGATGGCGCACTGATATAGCTCCTGGCCCAGCGATTGCGGAGTTTAAGCAACATTCTCAAGAGTCGCTCATGGGATGGGTGACCAAAAATGTATTATCTCGTGTTCCTCTGTGCTTCGGGAGGCACGTTAAGCAGTTGGTTTTGCATACGTAATAGTCAACAACTTCGAGTGTAGCATTCCCAACATGAGCTGAAATAAAAAATAATAAAAAAAGCTTAAAGATGTCCTCCAACGCAGCTGTGAACAGTTTCGGAGAAATAATGTCGTCTCCATGTCTCACACCTCGCTGCAGTTGGATGGGATTTGTGCTCTGGTCCTGTAGTCAGACTGACATGATGGCATTTTCGTAGAAGTAAGAGACTGCAGCACCGCCCAGGTCTCTATCGAATCCAAGGCTTTCTCATAGTCCACGAACGCCAAGCAAAATAGCAGATTATACTCCTTGGTCTTCTATATAACTAACAGCCTATGGATGTGGTCTATGGTACTAATGCCTTTTCGGAACCCGGCTTGTTCGGGAGGTTGGAAGTCGTCAAACCTGCGAGCGAGACGACTTATAAACATGGCTCAAAAGCGAGATGGGTCTGTAGTTCTTCAAAAGGGTCTTGTCACGTTGTCACCCTTGTTTTTAAAGAACAGTATCACCTCGCTTATGTTCTAAGTTCTGCCCTCGACGATGACGGAATTGAAAAGCTTCTGGCCGGAGTTTTTTAAGTATCGGCTTACCGCCCGCTCTCAAAAGTTCTGTAGTGATTCCGTCATCACCCCCCGCTTTGTTGTTTTTCTGCTGTTTGTGAGCCATACTACAGCTCTCAAACAAGACTTCTCAACCTCGTACAGGCTAGCGCCCGGCATATCTTCGGTATAGTGTTGGGTAAGCTCGACACTGGGGTCTTTAGTCTTGCTTTCAACAGGTGTCTGCGTGGAATATAACTGCGTATAGAAACTCTCGATGTCCCTCAGGATTACAGGCTTTGATGAAATGATGCTACCGTCGCCAAGTTTCAGCTTCGTCATCTGGCTTTGCCCAATAGACAGATATCTCGCGAACACTTTGGAGCCTTTATTCCGCTCGATAGCCTCTTTATTCCGATTCGTATTAAATTGGTGAAGGTCGACCTTCACCAATTTAATACTTAGAAGACTTAGAGACTTAGATATACCTATGCCTATTTAGCTGCCGATAATGTTGAGCATCCGCTGAGTTCTGAAGCCTCATTTCCCGTCTCTGATCCATGAGTAGAAGTGTGTGGTCGGAGAGGTTCTTTAACATGGGACGGCGGGTCATAAATAACTTGGACCCTACCGTACGGACAATATCCACTGCCATGTTGTTTATAGATCGTCCACATCTATGCTGTTCTCAAGGAATTTGAAGAGGTTTTGGAGCTCGAGTTGAAAGCTTGGGGTTTTGAATGTGGGCTGGTAATGATCGGAGCGAAGACTTTATCGACTTGCGACTTGATCCGCGTGGACATTCGAAAAATCTCTAGGGAACCTTTGACCGGGATAAAAAGTATTCTATGTTTCAATCCAGGCTATTAACTATCTGTGTGTTAAATTTAATCCATATCTGTTCAACCATTTTTGCGTGATTGTGGAACAAACATCCAAACATCCAAAGAAACAAACTTTCACATTTATAATATTAATAGGGTTCAATGTGCCACGTAACAATCGGTGAACACTCCCCGTCTTGACAGTGTTGATCTCAGTGATATAATTTTGCTTTTTCGTCAACATGATGACATCTATCTCATTTTTGCTGTAACGTCTGGACTGATCCGGGTCCACTTTCGGCTTTCCGGCTTCCTGAAGAAGGAGTTCATTATAAAAAAGTTCTCACTCTCCATAAAGTTGGTCAGCATCTGGCCTCTAGCATTCCGTTGCCCAACTCCAAATGGCCCCACTCTCAACTCACTACCGCAACGTTTCCCCAACTTTGCATTAAAGTCCGCCATCACAACTTTGTAGTGGATTTTGTAGCTATGCATGGCTTTAAAGATCTCCTTGTACAGAGCCTCCACTTCGTGAATAGCCTCCACCCACACCACTCTTGGTGCGTCGAGGTCGGAGCATAGACCTAACAATTATAGTGACCACGTTGTTAACAAGAGTCTTGAGGACGATGAACCCGACACCACCTAGGAACTGTTTTCGCCCTCCTGGTAGTAGGTATAGCAAGTTACCGGAATTGAAGGTTATCGAGTCCTCTCCCTCTCTTCGGACTTTAGATAACCCAATGATGTCCCAATTCCCAGTGCCATTGCTATGAGAGTTTGTGGTAAGGCCAAGGTGCAGTTCGCGACGTTGTTGATAGCCAAACCGCACCCGGAAATTCTTAGCACCCCCTGCGCCGCCGTTACCATAGCCAGCCGCTATCGTTGCTAAGAATAGCGGGACTGCCGGGGACTAAGGAGCATTTTTTTTGTCTAATCATCTTAGAGGGTTTGCCATAATCACCACGCTCGGCAGTCGGGTTGGCGATTGCAGTAGTACCAAGTTTTTAGGAGACGCTGCTGCCCGTCTTCTGATGGCTTACACCCTTAGTCATCTTTTACGACACCCACGGGATGAGAGAGGTTAGTGCTATTCTAGGCCGGCACATACACCACTCACTGACACTATACTACCACTCACTGGTACTTATTATTTACATAACAACCTAAAAGACGGATAGTTACTAATAAGGCATCCTAAATATTCGTTTAGTATTAATATTAGTACGGATTTCTAATTTTGATGGAGTTAATCAATTTTGGTGTCAGATTTTCAAATTTTGGTGGCGTATGACAATTTTGGTGGGTGACCAATTTCGGTGTTTCAAATATTTCAAAAATTATTACAATTCTTTTAACTTCACTAACATTTTATGTAACAGTAAATATTACTCTTACTTACGATTAAACAAATTTGGACGAACAGTTAATAACAAAAATTATCACCAAAATTAGACAAAAAATCATGGTTGTTGAGATTCGCCCATTTATTGTTTCTCATCACAATACATGATTAAAATACGTGAGTGCGGCACCTGATGGTTTTGATGAGTTTGATGTCTTTGTCCATTCTTAGAATAAGTTGCTCTCTGTCCCGCTACAAGCTTTCTTGCGCCCGTTCTTCTTGTCAGCTAAAAAAGTCTGGAACGGGTGGTAGGAAAATATAGACGATTCAAAAGTTCTTAATAATTAAGTTTATTTGAATAAAGCTTATTTCACTTTCACTTTCAAGATTTTTATACACAATACATTTCTAAAGCCTCTAGTTTATTGACATACTACGTAAACATGGAATAATAAGACTGTCTTTGTTTCAATTCATAATAATGTAGACATAGAGAAATGGAATTGATAATACTCTGTATATCTAATTAGAAACTGCTTATTATTCTCCGTTTGTTTATGGGATAAATTCCACGGTTATGATTTCAGGTTCTAGTTTTGTTTTCTCTTTGTACTTGATGTACCTTTAAATTGACATGATGTAAAAATTCGTTTAATCAGTCAATTATGATAAAACTTATCGAAGAAAAGTAGCAATGTATCACATCACATCCCTCTTTCAAATAAAGCCGATAGCGATGCTGACAATACTTGCGGGGTAGACCATGAAAAGAAATATAACACAAATAAACAGGCAGTCACAAAATTAACATAACATTAACACACATAACAAAACAACATATTATAACTCAAGATCAAATTAATAAATTGACTGTATTTTGTATTATACTTTTTTATGTTTCATATTTAGTAATCAAATGCAATAAAGTTGATTAAATTAACAAAAGAAAGTACATGCATGACTTTGCTAGTAAACGTAATTAATTTCCTTTATGAAATTCATTTCGGCTACGTTAGTGTCCACATTTATATCACGATGAATTATCGTAATGTTTGTACATTTTTTGCTGTGGAAAATATTTTAGGTGTATATAAAAATTACTGTAATTTCAATAAAAGGAAAAGATCACTTATATGCCTGAGATTAATATTTGAAACATTGGTACTTGTATTATTTCCCTACATCACTTTAAGTGTAAATGACACACATTTCGTTTTATCTGTCGTCAGTGCGGGCATAACTTTGGTTATTATCTTAAATTTATTAATTATATCTGTGAAGAAGAGCAGTGAATTCATTTTTTTACACGAGCACTTGAATAGAATGCATGATTATTACGTGCACAATGATTCAAGACAAAGTACGAAGATAAAAACTATATTTTTCGCTCTAATAACGACCATTTCAATTGGATGTAGTGTTTTCCGTACAACATATTTTAATGGCATCGAAACTGAGTTATTAATGGTCGGTTTCATTTACTACTGTCATATTCTATTTGAATTAAGGAACTGCGTAGAATACTTCAGATATATACATACTATTTCAAGAATCAACTATTTAATACAAAGCATTGACTCATCGGCCCAATATATAATAAGTGTGATGATGGAAGAAAATCAACAATATTTTGGTGATGGACAATCGAATGCTCTGTTATCAAATTCTTTTGACAACGATATAAAGCATTGGTCTACACATTGCCAGAGTTTGATTGTTTGCAACAAGCTACTGAACACTTGCTTCAGTAAACAGGTGAATAAAATTTTAATTTTAATTAATAAATGTTTACCAGGTTTTATATTTAATTTAGCGCGATTAGGTAGGTACATAACGTAAATTATCCGAATTTGATAATCTTCGTTATCATTTGGGCTTGACATAAGTTTTCGTTGACAACCGATTTTTCAAACAATACTAAATAATATACTAGAAAAAATACGACTCGCACCAGATCAATACTCAGACGGGAACTCCCGTCTGAGTATTGATACTCGTCTGAGTATTGAAAATCGTTTTTAAATTTGAGATTTTTGCATTCACAATGCTATTTTTACACAATACTAAATAATATACTAGAAAAAATACGACTCGCACCAGATCAATACTCAGACGGGAACTCCCGTCTCAAATCCGTCAAAAATCCAATAAGTACATGTTAATCAAACCTGCGCGACCAAAGCGACTGCGGAGCGGAAGCGTCAGACGCGCGACGGACGCTGCTCGTGCTTATGTATTGTGCTCACCTACGCGAACACAACTAGGGACGGTCTTCGTTCGAGTTCTGGACGCCTTTGCTTCACGTCCCGCGTCCCGCCCGCGTCCCGTTTCGCTAACGCGCAGGTTTGGGCGAACTCTACTGTTCGAATTTGGACGCCAGTGTGTTTAAGGACGAAACTACTTTAGTGAATTCAGGTATCCAAAAGCGGGTACACGACCTAAGTACCGCACCTAAGATGTCATTCACAATTTCATTATCAATTTCATCAAGAATAAAACTAATTATTGTTTTATTACAGATACTTTCGTTTCTGTGCGGATCAATACTATTCTATATTTTCTGCATAGGTACCTTGGTAGAATCCTTCGTTAAACAGGTAACTAATTATTTACTTCTGAATATTTAAAGGATTTTTTTTTATTGTGTATATCAAAGCAACAACTTGCAATGGCGTTCTCTAAAAAGATGTGTCTTGATCTTGATACAGTTGCTCTTCCGTTTCTTTTCGCTTTCAACACAGGTATGTATGCATCAGGGCATGCAATAGATAGCGCATGCTCTATCTTCTAAAAATAACGTCAAAAGATACGTATGGCAGAAAGTTGAAAGGGAAAGTGCACGGCTTGGAGGCAATAATAATATTCAAATTGAATTGAAAGTTGAATTGACACGATGAAGAGACAAATACGATGCGGAATTACACGTTGCGGCATGGTCTTTTTGCTGTTAGGGCACTTACGCTTATGCACTTACACATTTCGGTTCGTGTTTGATTCTGATCCGCTTTGACCGTGCTAGTGTGTTGTGTTTAATTTAATGATAATTAGCAATGTTATTTGTATAAATAATTATCAAGCTTTTTACAGGAATTAAATTTAATGGGTGCAACGGAATCCTTAACCCTTATTTTAAATATAAGTATATATACAATAATATTGTTGATGACTTTGACATCTGGTCAAAATATGAAAAACGTTTGGAGAAAGCTGTACATATCATTTGCAAAATTACAAACCATTTTAGTGAGCGGTGAGTAGCTATCAATAATGATGTTAGTGTCATAACAACATTTGTTTAGGGATAGATAGCCATTTACTCTCGATTTAGTGTATACGACGATACTTGCCGACCATCCGGCGGAATACTCTCGCTTAAACGACGATTTATCTAAGTAATATACGACGAAGTTTCAACCAGCAGCGGCTTGAATGACATCCCTCCATCAGCTCTGCCCTTCACGATCAAAAGATCTGAATAAAGTGATATATCGTTCAACGAATAGACTAGCCGATACATTTATAGTTAAACGAAAAAGCCTTTTATAGTATCACTGAATATTTAAATTACAATGAACCTTAATTTTTTTATTTTTTTTTATTTTTTTTTATTATGTTACTTAATTAATCATTGTAATTAATTGTGTATCTTTATATATATAATTTTTTTTTTCTGACATTTATAATTTTGTTATTATTAATTGTTTAATTTGACATGTTTGTGTGTAATATTGACATTAATTACCTAATTTTATTGTATCTTAGAATTGAATTGAATTATTTTATTATTAATTTCTGTGATTGTAGTCAATAATACCAATAATTACTATTACTTACATTACTATTTAATATAATATTTGCATGCTATTGCTGATGGCTAAACGAGCTGAACTTAATTAGTAATATAAGATCTCCAGTGTACCTTGTTTAAAAGCAAATAAATGATTTCTGATTTCTGTGTATAAAATCAATGTCGATTTCAGATCCAGAAACTCCGGAATTCAATGGAGTCCGTGACCTAGCACGCCTGGTGCACACGGAGCCGTTGCAGCCACTCCTGGTGTCCACGACGCCGCTGCAGATGGCGCTGCTGCCGACCGCCGTGTCGCTCATCGCATCGCATCTCATCGTGTTGCTGCAATTTAATAAGACTATCTAATTAATAAACTAATAATCAAATCATTACTTTTAGATCAACGATTATAGGTTATAAGTTTCTTCTTTATAGAAATAATACACTTATACTGATAAATTACCAAAGTAACAAGATTGTGATAAAATCAAATTGAAAAATATAATTTATCACTAACACTTACAGGCAGGCACTAACCACGTAATGAATTTCAGTATTTCTATACTGAAATTCATTACGTGGTTAGTGGCCCACAACATGACGAATTATCGCGAGTTTTGTACGCTTTTTGCTGTGGAAAATGTTTTGGGTATTTACAGGAATTATTGTAACTTCAATAGAAGAAAAAAGTTCTTAATAAGTGTGAGATTAATGTTTGAGATATTGATACTTTTATATTATACATGCGCAAACACTTTAATTGCAGACGAAACTATTTTTGTTCTGGTTCTCTTTTATATGAGCATGGTTTTCACAAATATTTTTTTAATATTACTTATACCCGTGTTTAATAGTAGTGACTTCATTTATATAGACGAACATTTGAATGGGATACATGATTATTTCGAACACACTGATGGTACAAAACAAAAAACCGAAGATTCAAACTACTTTATTCACTTTTCTAACAATTATGGCAACTGCGTGTGATGTCAATTCTATGGTCATATATAATGGTCGTAAACATAATCCATTCGTTCCCTATATTTTTTTCACCTGTTCAATCATAATATCATTAAGGTATTACGTGGAATTCTTCAGATTTATACAGACTCTTTCAAGTATACATTATTTAATACTGCAAATAGTTTCATCCGTCCATAATAACATCAGTGTAATAATGTTAGAAAAAAGACGAGATATTGAACAGGCGCAACAATTTAATGCTCTGACTAGAAATTCTTTTGATAACGATGTGCAGTCTTGGGCTGCGCATTGCCAGTCTTTGAGCATTTGCAGCAAGCTGCTGAACACTTGTTTCAGTAATCAGGTGAATGCAAATATTAATTATTTGTATTTTAAGAGTGATTGATGCCAAGTGCCAACATAAGCGCATATTCCTAGGATTTACTTTATTTATTTTGTTGTAATATCCATTGTGGCTAGAACTTATATCAGAAGCCAAAATCAACAAGAAATGGGAATTTTATTACACTTTTTGTGTTTTTTCTGAACTGTAACATTATGCGATTAAATGCACAAAGTATTGAAAATAAAGTTTCAGGTTGTGAATGCAAACATTTGCATGGAAATGCATATTATATTATTATTAAATAACTTTTTATCACAGAAAACTACTAAAGTAGGTACTTATACACGCTAAAATTTTAATCATTTGGTTCCCGATGATGATTAAAATTTCAAGCTGTATACTGTTGTTTTATTTATGATTATGATCTATAAACGAGTATTTCATTACAGATATTTTCGTGTCTGTGCACTTTAGTACTATTTCACATTTTCTGCATAGGTAACGTTGTAAAATCCCTCGTGAAAAAGGTAAATAAATTTAAAGTTTTAACGATTTTTTTTTTTTTTTCTATTGCATTAAGTCAAAGATAGAGTTTATTTTGCTTTGCACACTTTACCCACTTTTATATGTATAGTCATTTATTTGCACTCACTTTTTTTATAGCTTACTGCGATATAGGTACGAGATGACTGTTTATTAGTAGTAACGATTGATCTACCGTTTTGGTCTAGCAGTCTCTCTTATTTGTGTGCAATTTGGCTTGCTTTTTATTTTTATTTAAGTTCCATTCAATATGAAATTCAGACGCACACGTCATCATCATCATATCAGACGCACGAACCAACTGCTGGGTTAGGTATAGGCCTCCCCAAGGATCTCCACGAATATGAAAATATGAAATTCGAATATGAAATTACTTTATCTTAACACCTTAGACGCCGCGTAGGTCACCGGTGACCTCAATTTTAAAATTAACTTTTAATTTTCTTTTTTCCCCAAAGGAAATTTTCGTTTATTTTTGATATTGTGTATGAAATCTGAAATGTTCTACAATTGTTTTTATTTTTGTTAATTTATATTTAGTGTTTCATTCATGAATTGTAAAAAATATGTTTGTATGGTGGCGTTTAAGGTGTTAAACGTCAAAAAAAAGAAATTAAGTTTTTATTCCGATTTTAAGATATTATTTATTCAACTTTGTTCTCTATTTCTTTACGATTTTAAGGTTCAACCTTTTTAACAATAGACTACGATTACTTATTAAAAGGGTTGCTAGTCTATCAACAAATTTATTTATACTGGAAAAGATTTCGTAGGCACGAGTTTCATCGAATGTGTGGGTGTTATAATTAGTTCTAGTCGTTAGTTGTGTAAAACATAGGGTAAATACGGAACCCTATAATGCGACATGTGCTTGGCCGTTTTTTATAACTAGCAAAGCAGGTAACTGAGTTATGAGTAAATGATCTTGCTTTTTACAGGAATCGAATATATTGGATGTGCCCGATTCCTACACTCTTATTTCAAATTGTATATATACAATAGTATTATTGATGTCTGTAAAAGCTGGTCAAAATATGACAAACGGGTGGAAAAAGCTTAATATATCACTAGCAAAATTAGAAAACTTTTTAGCAACCGGTGAGTATACATACCTTTACCTTGACAAACAAAAAACCTTCCGCCGGAATTAGTCCTAGGTTTTTTGCTAAAAGTCCTGGGCTATATGCCTTCAATATAAAAGCGAGGGCGGTTCGCTAGTCAATAATAAAAATAATAGGTACCTACTAATGGACATGAAGGTTCCCGTATCTGCCCTTTTTATGAGTAATGTTTTTGATGTTGTCAATAACTAAACACGACACCGTAATTATGTTGGTTGTAGTTGCTTCTTTAAAGCATAAGTTATACACAAGGAGAGTTTCTCGCACGCGAGCGGCGAATAATCGTATATGATTGATTATCCCATAGCAAAACTCGCATTTCGATTCTCGCCTGTGCGGTTGTTTACATTTTGACAAAATATAATCTTATTGATCAAGCGATCCTCGTATGACATGACAGGCGAGACTCACTCCTCTTATAATGTTTTCAACACACTTGCTGGTAAAGTGATGTGCGTGTGGTGTGAGTGTTCCTATCCTAGAAATTGATTTGACCATACGAAGATTTTAAGAAATAATTGTGAAAACTTGATGGTGAAATCGAAAAATTTGTGAAACCTATGTAGACTAAGTTATGGTTGATTATATAGAACACTCACACCGCCAGTCTCGCGAAAACGCCATACTTGATATCATAAAATATACTAGACGTATGTTAATAAAAGATATATGGAAAATTTGTGCTGAATTTGTGACGACTATTCACAAAATAATCAATTCATTATCATGATTAATTTGGATTTTATAAGGGTTTTTTAGGAACACTCACACCACACGGTGTGTGGTGTGAGTGTTCCTGAAATTACTAACTTTAACTGAATAATATTGAAATTTTATTATTGTATATGATAATTTGTATTCAGAGTAAATTTGTGACACATAAATCTTGTCACAAAACGTGATAGATCAAGAGCAATTAAACATTTTGTTTCTTTTTCAATGCTCGTGTGAGTGTTCCATATTTTGGCATTTATTTGATTATCCAGACCTCGTATACGAGTGGAGGCTGCAGCCAAAATTGTGAAAAGTTTGTTCTTAAAATTTAAAACATCTTCTATTTCCGTAAGTGTTATACTTTAATAGTTATATTTTTTTTTACATTTTCAAAGGAATATTTTATGTAGGGTGGGTATGCTTTTTTATTTTGTCGGACACAATTTTCGTCTACCCTCGTATTGGCTAACCTTTACTCGTAGTTTGGCGTTGTAATAATTCTATTTTTATTGCAGTCTGTTGTTAAATTCTCCAGTGTTTCTGTTTACTAATAACAAGTAATCATGTAAGTTATTATATTTTTCTATAGGTACTTTTTATTTATTTTATCTAATACTAGCTTTTGCCCGCGACTTCGTCCGCGTGGATATTCGGAAAATTCCTAGGGAACTTTTGACCGGGGGGTAATTATGTAACTCTGTTGCAATCAAATCTGGCAGAATCTGTGTGCCATTCCAAATCCGTTCAGCCATTTTTTGCCCCCCCGACGCAAAAAGAGAGGGGTGTTATAAGTTTAACGTGTCTGTGGTATCGTAGCTCCTAAACGGATGAACCGATTGGTAGGGTAACCATGACCTGATCAGCCGTTTGAAGATCATCAGCTCTTTAATAGTTGATGAGGGGATCTTACTAACTTCCATATATCCTATCGATTTGAAATTTGGTACAGTATTACTTTAATGAGCTTTTGATAAGAGGATCTGACTACCTTTCATGTGTCCTATCGATTCGAAATTTAGTATCATGTTATTTCAATGAGATTGGAAGTATTTAAGGTAAGGTAACCATGACCTGATCAGCCGTGTGTCGGGGGTTGATTAAGTAACAAACATCTAAACATCCAAAACATTAAACTTTCACATTTTTAATATAAGTAATTCCCGTTCTCGTTCCTATTCCCGTTCCCGTATTTTACTTAGGGGAAATTTTTTACAATAATAAAGATGATCCTGTTATTTTACATTCTCTGTCATACGGACTTCGAGACTTAAATAAAAAAGTGACTGTGACATACAGACGGACAGACAGACAGACATGACGAATCTATAAGGATTCCGTTTTTTGTCTTTAGGCTAAGGAACCCTAAAAAGATGTTATCGAGCCCAATAAAATGTAATACCTAGGTACTATAGCGTAAGTAACAAAATAACCGTTACATAAAGATGCTGGTAACAATAAACGCAACCCTTAATTGCATGTTATCAACCATAAATATATTTTTTTTACATTTCGTGTTGTATCTATTTTTTGTAATAAAATGCTTAAACAAAGGTTTTTTCCCGCTTTTTGTTCATAGGCATGGTCACCCTACATAAGTCTTTCCTTTGAAGATGTAAAAAAAATGATAACTATTAAAGTATAACACTTACGGAAATAGACGATGTTTTAAATTTTAAGAACAAACTTTTCACAATTTTGGATGCAGCCTCCACTTGTATACGAGGTCTGGTTAATCAAAAAAATGCCAAAATATGGAACACTCACACGAGCATTGAAGAAGAAACAAAATGTTTAATTGCTCTTGATCTATCACGTTTTATGTCAAGATTTATGTGTCACAAATTTACTCTGAATACTAATTATCATATACAATAATAAAATTTCAATATTATTCAGTTAAAGTTAGTAATTTCAGGAACACTCACACCACACACCGTGTGGTGTGAGTGTTCCTAAAAAACCCTTATAAAATCCAAATTAATCATGGTAATGCATTGATTATTTTGTGAATAGTTGTCACAAATTCAGCACAAATTTTCCATATATCTTTTATTAACATACGTCTAGTACATTTTATGATATCAAGTATGGCTTTTTCGCGAGACTGGCGGTGTGAGTGTTCTATATAATCGACCATAACTTAGTCTACATAGGTTTCACAAATTTTTCGATTTCACCATCAAGTTTTCACAATTATTTCTTAAAATCTTCGTATGGTCAAATCAATTTCTAGGATAGGAACACTCACACCACACGCACATGTAAAGTGAGCCCTAATACATCGCATTTAGGGCCATAAACCGAGCTATAACAAACGCGTGCAATAATATATAAAACTCTAGTTCGTAATAGAATTAACCCTGCAAAGTTAAATTAGTACCTTACTGCAAGTTCTATGCGAGTAAACAGAGCCAGAGAGAATTTAGCCGGGTAATTCAGTTATTTTTTTTTTACAACAAAGAGGTTTTATGCTGGTGAAAATACATATACATTTTTGGAATAAATAAATGTGTAAGTCCTTAATTAAGTCAAATAATTATATATTATTATTAAATTATTCATAATCCACATCATCATCATCATCATCATATCAGCCGCACGACACCCACTGCTGGGTATAGGCCTCCCCTAAGGATCTCCACGACGATCGGTCCTGCGCTGCCCGCATCCAGCGGCTTCCCGCGACCTTCACCAGATCGTCGGTCCACCTTGTCGGGGGCCTACCCACGGAGCGCCGTCCGGTGCGCGGTCGCCATTCCAGAACCTTTCCGCCCCAACGGCCATCGGTTCTTCTCGCTATGTGTCCCGCCCATTGCCACTTCAGCTGAGCAATCCTTCGAGCGATGTCGGTTACTTTAGTTCTCCTGCGGATCTCTTCGTTTCTGATTCGATCACGCAGGGAAACGCCGAGCATGGCTCTCTCCATCACAATATTTTGTAATTAAATATTAAAATATTTGCATTTTGTCACTTAAAATTATAATTTTGAAGTAGGCTGTATGCTCCTCACCCCTTTGTTCGCAAAATATTCTTGCATTGGGCGTGTGAAAAAAAAAACAAAAAAAACATGCGCGCCTTTTCCCATAATTAGGTATCATATTTTGTTTTTGACGTATTTGTTGCTGTGTGATAAGTTACTTTGTTTTTTCCTCGCAAATGTGTTGAAAAACGTCGTATGAAACTCGTGAGCTCTATAATGTACTATTACACTACAGGCGAGTAATCGTAGATGAGAAGCTCGGTGGGGCAGTGGTTTAGTGCCTGGCCCAGCGATTGCGGAGGTTAAGCAACTTTTACAAGGGTCGGTCCTCTGTGCTTCAGAAGGTACGTTAAGCCGTTGGTCCCAGCTGCATTTGCAGTCGTAGTCGGATGTTATCCACCAATCCGCTTTGGGCCCGCGTGGTGGGCCCGTCCTCCTTTTCCACCCATAAGGAAGGCCTGTGCCCAGCAGTGGGGAAATTAAAAAATGGCTGATGGACAATCGTAGATCTATAGACGCATACGTGTCTCGTATTGTATTAGCAATGCTCGGGCCAGAATCGCAAGCGTCGTTTCGAGACTTGCGCTAATCACTCTGTACTGATTTTGAAACGACACTCGCCATTCGTGACATACATTTTTCATAAAGAACGTCTTTAAAAACTCGTGTAAGGTAGTTTGTTTACAGGCCAGGCGACCTAGGAGAGATTAAGTAACGATAAATTATATTCGAGAGGCGAAGCTCAGGGCATTTGTTTACACTAGGCGACCATATAATTGCCAAGAAGAAATTGCCACTCGCGTGTGTTATATCTTTTTAGTTTTTTATAACTTTAGCACTATATTTTTAGTTGTATAAGGAATATTGAGATTTTTCGATTCAGGAAATTGATTCGATTATGATTCAAATGAAAAATCATTGTTAAAACCACCTTTACACTATTTATTTATAACAACATTAATTTTGTAATCTAGTTCTATATTTTAGATATATTTTCATTCTTATAATTACTTAAATAACTTAAAGAATACTCTAGTTGACCAATTAAGTACACATGTTCCGTACTGACAGCTCGATGACGTTTACTTGTTTGTCACTGCTATAAAAGAAAGAGCCCAGCACTTGGGAGGCACTTTTGGCACAGACGTTGACCAGAGCGGAGCTTATGCCAGTTTGAGTGGCGGAAAGGTTGTCGGCAACACAATTCAGATAAGTACATTATTATTGTGTTAATGGAAATAATTGATCTGTTAAATTTCAAACTGATACCTTTTATGATTAGGCTGTTGTATTTTGTAACAATTTCTTGTAAATGTCTGAATTGATATAGCTGACAAGTTTCTTTCGCCCGTTCTTCTTCTCAGCTAAAAGAAAGACGTCCCGAACGGGTAGTAGGGTAAAAGAAATTGGACAATTCAATTGAATAAATACCATTTCATTTAATTTCACTTTTTTAGTTTTATTTCTTTTCATTATGATCTCAAACATCTAACACGTGCGAGAAACTATTCTTGTGTAACAGTCCCTTAAGGGTGTTTATTGATCAATGCAATTGAAAGCCAGAATTATTAAAATAAAAACAATTACATCTTGCTATCTAAGTATCAAAATCAACGTTGATTTCAGACCCAGAAACTCCAGAATTCTATAGAGTCCGTGACCTAGCACGCCTGGTGCACACGGAGCCGTTGCAGCCACTCCTAATGTCCACAACGCCGCTGCAGATGGCGCTGCTGCCGACCGCATTGTCGCTTATTGCAACTCACCTCATCGTTTTGTTACAATTTAATAAGACTATTTAATTAATAAGATATTTCGGTGGGCCCAGGCAATAAAGCGGTAATATCAAAAATCTAATTGTACAGCACAAATAAAAGAAGCTAATTTGTTTGCATCGCACATCATCGTTTTGTTTTAATTGAATAAACCCATTTAAATAATAAGCTATTTTATAGGTAGGCAAACGTTGATAGGTTTACCTTCTGAATTGAATTTAATTAATACAATCAATCGGTTAATCAACTAAGTAATAAAATTTTAATAAAGTAAAGTCGACAAACATAATTAATTTCGAAAGTGCAATTCATTTTACGTAGCGTTAGTGCTCACACAAATACTATCATGAATTATCGTGAGTTTTGTACGCTTTTTGTTGTGGAAAATGTTTTGGGTATTTACAGGAATTATTGTAACTTCAATAGAAGAAAAAAGTTCTTAATAAGTGTGAGATTAATGTTTGAGATATTGATACTTTTATATTATACTTGCGCAAACACTTTAATTGCAGACGAAACTATTTCTGTTCTGGTTCTCTTTTATATGAGCATGGTTTTCACAAATATTTTTTTAATATTACTTATACCCGTGTTTAATAGTAGTGACTTCATTTATATAGACGAACATTTGAATGGGATACATGATTATTTCGAACACACTGATGGTACAAAACAAAATACGAAGATTCAAACTACTTTATTCACTTTTCTAACAATTATGGCAACTGCGTGTGATGTCAATTCTATGGTCATACATAATGGTCGTAAACATAATCCATTCGTTCCCTATATTTTTTTCACCTGTTCAATCATAATATCATTAAGGTATTACGTGGAATTCTTCAGATTTATACAGACTCTTTCAAGTATACATTATTTAATACTGCAAATAGTTTCATCCGTCCATAATAACATCAGTGTAATAATGTTAGAAAAAAGACGAGATATTGAACACGCGCAACAATTGAATGCTCTGACTAGAAATTCTTTTGATAACGATGTGCAGTCTTGGGCTGCGCATTGCCAGTCTTTGAGCATTTGCAGCAAGCTGCTGAACACTTGTTTCAGTAATCAGGTGAATGCAAATATTAATTATTTGTATTTTAAGAGTGATTGATGCCAAGTGCCAACATAAGCGCATATTCCTAGGATTTACTTTATTTATTTTGTTGTAATATCCATTGTGGCTAGTACTTATATCAGAAGCCAAAATCAACAAGAAATGGGGATTTTATTACACTTTTTGTTTTTTCTGAACTGTAACATTATGCGATTAAATGTACAAAGTAATGAAAATAAAGTTTCAGGTTGTGAATGCAAACATTTGCATGGAAATGCATATTATATTATTATTAAATCCCTTTTTATCACAGAAAACTACTAAAGTAGGTACTTATACAGGCTAAAATTTTAATCATTTGGTTCCCGATGATGATTAAAATTTCAAGCTGTATACTGTTGTTTTATTTATGATTATGATCTATAAACGAGTATTTCATTACAGATATTTTCGTGTCTGTGCACTTTAGTACTATTTCAAATTTTCTGCATAGGTAACGTTGTAAAATCCCTCGTGAAAAAGGTAAATAATTTTAAAGTTTCAACGATTTTTCTTTGTTTTTCTTTTGCATTAAGTCAAAGTTAGAGTTTATTTTGCCTTGCACACTTTACCCACTTTTATATTTTGTATAGTAATTAATTTGCACTCACTTTTTATAGTTTACTGCGATATAGGTACGAGATGACTGTTTATTAGTAGTAACGATTGATCTACCGTTTTGGTCTAGCTGTCTCTCTTATTTGTTAGCAATTTGGCTTGCTTTTTATTTTTATTTAAGTTCCATTCAATATGAAATTCAGACGCACACGTCATCATCATCATCATATCAGACGCACGAACCAACTGCTGGGTTAGGTATAGGCCTCCCTAAGGATCTCCACGAATATGAAAATATGACATCGGGCAAACAAAGAGAAGCATAGGGACCCGCGTTAAAGAACATGTAGCTGACATGAAACATAGGCGCGATAACAAGTCTGCAGTGAGTGAACACGCCTTTGAGGGGCCCAACCATTATATTAGATTTGACAAACCCCAAATCCTTGCTAGGGAACGTAGATTCATTCCTAGAATGCTCCGCGAGGCTATCGAAATAAATAAATATCCTAATTTCAATAGAGATGATGGTTGGAAAATTCCACCAGCTTGGGACCCCATCATTCACAAGCTAAAGCCCCAAACACACACTGTAAGATCTAATGATACGGTTAGTTCCTTTTGCAAATAAATTAATTAATATAAAAGACGGAGGTCGGCCTTCCTCTCCAAGTTTTCTTTCGCCATTTCTTTCTTGGAGGGGCCTCCCAATTTTTTGAAATGGTATAGTAGTTTCAGTAGATTTTCTCTTTTTAACATATAAAATTAAATTAAAACCAAACCAAAACTTAAACTAATTAAAAATTTGATAAATTTTAATTTCTGAACGTTCTAAAAAATTCATCGCTTGAGGGTAGGCTCACAAGTAGCTTCAGTCCCCCGTGACCACGGCAGCTGCAAAGGTGCCGAAACGTCGGGAAAATAAAAAATCAAACCAAATACCAACTAATTACCAAAGTACTTTCAATAAAACCACGCTAGTATCCGTTAAAAGTGTTTTATTTCATGTCTAGTGAGCGCGTAAGCTTGAGAAGTGAATATGAAATTCGAATATGAAATTACTTTATCTTAACACCTTAGACGTCGCGTAGGTCGCCGGTGACCTCAATTTTAAAATTAACTTTTAATTTTCTTTTTGCCCCAAAGGAAATTTTCGTTTATTTTTGATATTGTGTATGAAATCTGAAATGTTCTACAATTGTTTTTATTTTTGTTAATTTATTTTTAGTGTTTCATTCATGAATTGTAAAAAATATGTTTGTATGGTGGCGTTTAAGGTGTTAAACGTCAAAAAAAGAAATTAAGTTTTTATTCAGATTTTAAGATATTATTGATTCTTCTTTGTTCCCTATTCCTTTACGATTTTAAGGTTCAACCTTTTTAACAAGTAATAGACTACGACTACTTATTAAAAGGGTTGCTAGTCTATCAACAAATTTATTTATACTGGAAAAGATTTCGTAGGCACGAGTTTCATTGAATCTGTGGGTGTTATAATTAGTTCTAGTCGTTAGTTGTGTAAAACATAGGGTAAATACGGAACCCTATAAAGCGACATGTACTTGCCCGTTTTTTATAACTAGCAAAGCAGGTAACTGAGTTATGAGTAAATGCTCTTGCTTTTTACAGGAATCGAATATATTGGATGTGCCCGATTCCTACACTCTTATTTCAAATTGTATATATACAATAGTATTATTGATGTCTGTAAAAGCTGGTCAAAATATGACAAACGGGTGGAAAAAGCTTAATATATCACTAGCAAAATCAGAAAACTTTTTAGCAACCGGTGAGTATACATACCTTTACCTATGCCTTCAATATAAAAGCGAGGGCGGTCGCTAGTCAATAATAAATCAATAAGCCATAAAAATAATAGGTACCTACTAATGGACATGAAGGTTCCCGTATCTGCCCTTTTTATGAGTAATGTTTTTGATGTTGTCAATAACTAAACACGACACCGTAATAGGGATGTTGACTAATGAATAAAATAACGAAATACTAATAAAAATCGTAAACATATTAAACTTTTAGAGTAGCTTGTATACCTCTTGGTTTTATATATTGCATATTTTTTTTTATGACCCTTCAAAGTTGGGTGGACAAGTCCATTTAAAAAGTATAAAATTTATTAAAATAAATTATACCTTTAATTAGTCCGTAAAATATATAGCAAATTTGTCGAAGAAACCATTGTGATAAACACAATATTTAATATAGCTGCTGAACAAATTTCCTATGCGTTGCATACAAACTTGCAAGGCGTAATGTCATAACGTGCAAGCCATTAAGTATGGAGCGTTTTTGATCGAGTCCATTTGTGTGCATTTCACACTGTGATATCTCGGGCAGTTTTCATGCTAGCGAATTAATTCTTTTACCAATGTTTCTTTTTTTGAGAGGTAATTTATGTAACATAAAATAAAAAAAATAGTCAACATCCCTATTATGTTGGTTGTAGTTGCTTCTTTAAAGCATAAGTTACACAAGGAGAGTTTCTCGCACGCGAGCGGTTAATAATCGTATATGATTATCCCATAGCAAAACTCGCATTTCGATTCTCGCCTGCGGTTGTTTACATTTTGACAAAATATAATCTTATTGCATCAAGCGATCCTCGAATGATATACTATATCTATGAATGAGAGTAGGACATGACATGCGAGACTCACTCCTCTTATAATGTTTTCAACACACTTGCTCGTAAAGTGAGCCCTAATACATCGCATTTAGGGCCATAAACCGAGCTATAACAAACGCGTGCAATAATATATAAAACACTAGTTCGTAATAGAATTAACCCTGCAAAGTAAAATTAGTACCTTACTGCAAGTTCTATGCGAGTAAACAGAGCATTCCCAATTTAGCCGGGTAATACAGTTATTTTTTTTGACAACAAAGAGGTTTTATGCTGGTGAAAATTCATATAAATTTTTGGAATAAATAAATGTGTAAGTCCTTAATTAAGTCAAATAATTAGATATATATTTGACGGCGCGTTTATGTTATTTTACGCATTTTTTGTAATTTCATGTTGTTTTTATTGCTAATCAATAATAATTACAATTTAAAACAATAAAATAATGGTAAAACATTGTTAAATCATAAAATCAAGTTAAATAATCAAAGTGGGGACTAACGTCCGTGCGGGCTTGCGAGTGACGTCAGCGCCCGGACTAGTTTTGCTTGTTCTAGCGCAGTGAGTTAGGGGTAGTGTGGCGACCGGCCGGCCTTTATAAGCAGGCGGCGCTCGTACTGGGACACTTAACCCCCTGCCCTCTCTGGCTGATCGATCCCCCTCAGGGAGTCAACTTAATAGTACTCGTCTTCTCGACGCACGATCACCTAGGTGAAATGTGACGTCTGCGCTGTCCTCTCCCCTGAGGGAGGGCAGTCGCCTCGGTTGAAGGTTCGTTGCCTGGTCCGGGCACGAAACCAGTTTAAGGCGGTTTTTAGTCAGTACGAGTCTGACATAACCAGATTAGCTCGGTAGCAACCGGCTAGGTGGTATCCAATGAGGATTTTCCGCCTCCTCTCCCCCCGCTGGGAAAGGGTCGCTCCGAACCCCTACGGTTGAGAGCCAAAAAAAAAAAAAAAAAAGTACTGGGACACATTCGATCGTGGGCCGTGGCGCTGTGCGTGCGCTCGCAATTCGGCATACCTCTTAAAATAAATAGCGCTTTCTCCAACGCCCATGGAGATGGCTGAACTAAAATGGTCAGCTCGGCACTCCGTCTTATTATTATCAAATTATTCATAATCCACAATATTTTGTTATAAAATATTAAAATATTTGCCTTTTTTCACTTAAAATTATAATTTTGAAGTAGGCTGTAGGCTGCCGCCTTTTCCCATAATTAGGTGTCATATTTTGTTTTTGACGTAATAGGGATGTTGACAATTTTTTTTATTTTATGTTACATAAATTACCTCTCAAAAAAAGAAACATTGGTAAAATAATTAATTCGCTAGCATGAAAACTGCCCGAGATATCACAGTGTGAAATGCACACAAATGGATTCGATCAAAAACGCTCCATACTAATGGCTTGCACGTTATGACGTCACGCCTTGCAAGTTTGTATGCAACGCATAGGAAATTTGTTCAGCAGCTATATTAAATATTGTGTTTATCAAAATGGTTTCTTCGACAAATTTGCTATACATTTTACGGACTAATTAAAGGTATCATTTATTCTAATAAATTTTATACTTTTTAAATGGACTTGTCCACCCAACTTTGAAGGGTCATAAAACAAATAATATGCAATATATAAAACCAAGAGGTATACAAGCTACTCTAAAAGTTTAATATGTTTACGATTTTTATTAGTATTTCGTTATTTTATTCATTAGTCAACATCCCTATTGTTGCTGTGTGATAAATTACTTTGTTTTTTCCTCGCAAATGTGTTGAAAAACGTCGTATGAAACTCTTGAGCTCTATAATGTACTATTACACTACAGGCGAGTAATCGTAGATGAGGAGCTCGGTGGCGCAGTGGTTAAGTGCCTGGCCCAGCGATTGCGGAGGTTAAGCAACTTTCACAAGGGTCGGTCATGGGATGGGTGACCAAATTTTTTTTTTCTCGAGCTCCTCCGTGCTTCGGAAGGTACGTTAAGCCGTTGATCCCAGTTGCATTTGCAGTCGTAGTCGGATGTTATCCACCAATCCGCTTTGGGCCCGCGTGGTGGGTTATGGCCCGTCCTCCTTTTCCACCCATAAGGAAGGCTTGTGCCCAGCAGTGGGGACATTAAAAAATGGCTGATGGACAATCGTAGATCTATAGACGCATACGTGTCTCGTCTTGTATTAGCTAGCAATGCTCGAGCCAGAATCGCAGTCAATGCGAGACTCGCGCTAATTACTCCTGATTTTATTTATTTATTTAACCATTTATTTCAGCATTTTGAAACTACACTCGCCATTCGTGACCTACGGTACGGTAGTTTGTTTACACAGGCTCGCGACCTAGGAGTGATTAAGTAACGATAAATTATATTCGAGAGGCGAAGCTCAGGGCATTTGTTTACACTAGGCGACCATATAATTGCCAAGAAGAAATTGCCACTCGCGTGCGAGAAACTCTTCTTGTGTAACAGTCCCTTAAGGGTGTTTATTGATCAATGCAATTGAAAGCCAGAATTATTAAAATAAAAACAATTACATCTTGCTATCTAAGTATCAAAATCAACGTTGATTTCAGACCCAGAAACTCCAGAATTCTATAGAGTCCGTGACCTAGCACGCCTGGTGCACACGGAGCCGTTGCAGCCACTCCTAATGTCCACAACGCCGCTGCAGATGGCGCTGCTGCCGACCGCATTGTCGCTTATTGCAACGCACCTCATCGTTTTGTTACAATTTAATAAGACTATTTAATTAATACGATATTTCGGTGGGCCCAGGCAATAAAGCAGTAATATCAAAAATCTAATTGTACAGCACAAATAAAAGAAGCTAATTTGTTTGCATCGCACATCATCGTTTTGTTTTAATCGAATAAACCCATTAAAATAATAAGCTATTTTATAGGTAGGCAAACGTTGATAGGTTAAACTTCTGAATTTAATTAATACAATTGTATTGGTTAATCAACTAAGTAATAAAATTTTAATAAAGTAAAGTCGACAAACATAATTAATTTCGAAAGTGCAATTCATTTTACGTAGCGTTAGTGCTCACACAAATACTATCATGAATTATCGTCAGTTTTGTACACTTTTTGCTGTGGAAAATGTTTTGGGTATATACAGGAATTATTGTAACTTCAATAGAAAAAAAAAGTTATTAATATGTGTGCGATTAATGTTGGAGATATTGATACTTGTATTGTTTACTTGCACAAACATTTTAATTGCAGATGAAACGTATTCTGTTCTGAATCTCTTATATATGAGCATGACTTTCACAAATATTTTTTTAATATTACTTATACCCGTGTTTAATAGTAGTGACTTCATTTATATAGACAAACATTTGAATGGGATACATGATTATTTCGAACACATAGATGGTACAAAACAAAATACGAATATTCAAACTATTTTGTTCACATTTCTAACAACTACGGCAGCTGCGTGTGATGTCAATTCTGTGTTCATACCTAACAGTCGCACACTTAATCCTTTCGTTCTCTATATGCTTTTCACCTGTGCAATCATAATTACATTCAGGTATTACGTGGAAATCTTCAGATATATACAGACTCTTTCAAGTATACATTATTTAATACTGCAAATAGTTTCATCCGTCCATAATAAAATCGGTGTAATAATGTTAGAAAAAAGGCGAGATATTGAACACGCGCAACAATTGAATTTTCTGACAAGAAATTCATTTAAAAACGATGTTCAGTCTTGGGCTGCGCATTGCCAGTCTTTGATCATTTGCAGCAAGCTGCTGGACACTTGTTTCAGTAATCAGGTGAATGCAAATATAAATTCGTTGTTTTAGGAATGATTAATGCCAAGCGCCAACGTAAGCGCATACGCTTATGATTTTATTTATTTATTTTGCTGTAATATCTATTGTGTTGTATCAACAAGAAATGGGGATTTTATTACACTTCATGGTTTTTTTCTGAACTTTTGTGGTAACATTAAGCGATTAAATGTACAAAGTAAAAAACTAATATAGTATAGGATACTGTGGTTATATTTTTTAATAATATGTATAAACGAATATTTCATTACAGATATTTTCGTGTTTGTTTGCTACAGTAGTATTTCACATTTTCTGCATAGGCAACTCAGTAAAATCCCTCGTGAAAAAGGTAAATAATTTTAAAGTGTAACATTTTTCTTTCTTTTGCATTAAGGCGCTGTAGGTAGTAAAACTAGCGCCGCCACTACATTTATTTTTATTTCTCGTAAACCAAGTCAAAATTTAAAAATGCTCAATGAAATAATTTCTTAAATAGTCTCTAATATTTTTTTAATAACGGGGACGGGGACGGGGACGGGGACGGGGACGGGGACGGGGACGGGGACGGGGACGGGGACGGGGACGGGGACGGGGACGGGGACGGGGACGGGGACGGGGACGGGGACGGGGACGGGGACGGGGACGGGGACGGGGACGGGGACGGGGACGGGGACGGGGACGGGGACGGGGACGGGGACGGGGACGGGGACGGGGACGGGGACGGGGACGGGGACGGGGACGGGGACGGGGACGGGGACGGGGACGGGGAAGAAGCTTAAGCCTGGGTAAACAGTATTCTATCTTTTAATTTCATTAAATTCTGATCAGCCGTTTTTACGTGATTAGTAATTAGTCACTGTGATGTATCCCAGTCCAGTCCGATAATTATAACGCCACCGCGAAACTAGAAAAATATAGGGGGAAGATCTGACTGTACAATAAACGGTAGGTATAGTGATCGGCGTACGAGCTTAAAATCAATGGAAAACCGCAAATCAATGTACAGCATAGCCGTTTGGTACACGTAAAGGTACTTGAAGTCAAAACAATATTTTGGACACACAGTTCTTAAAAATTCTTCCCTGAGGAGTTATGGCGTCAACCTTTTTGTACGGGAAAAAAAAATTGTGATTACAAAGCTAACAAAGTGTTTACTATGATTAAAAAAATGATTGTTCTGAAACCTATCGTGTGTGATATCAAATGAAAGGGCTTTCTGGAGGCTTACGCAACAGCACCATCGTGATCGTCAATTTGACATTACAACGTTAACGACGACCACGGCTTTACAATACATGAGTGTCGTTATTTCTTTATTTCTATCGTTATTTCACATGCTAGTGCCCGTGTGCGTGGTTCTAAAAAATATCATAGTTTCGTTTATGGTTCATGTAGGGTAACCACGTAAGTGGCACTCAGAGTACCTATATTTATTAGTCTTTGAAAATAGGTCCTCGGCTATATTCCTTTTCGAATAATTTGCATAAAGATCAAAAATGTTCTCCTCTTTGCGTTCAAATATTTATTTCTCACTAAGTATATCGCAATACCTATAAAGTGTTTTTGAGCTAACAAATTACGAAATACTCTATATAATCTGAAAAAATAAGTGTTATAGGTATATAAGTCGTTTTACACATTTTAATTAAAATGTGTAGGAAAACTTTCCATTCGATACTTCTTATAAAAAAATTATACTCGCTTAAAGTATCGTATTTTTCATAGTCATCCTATATTTTTGACTTACAAGATTACTCTAACTCTATGGTAATGACATAGCTAAGACAAAACACACCATTCACGCACCGACATAAAGAGCTACAACCAAATGGATTGTCGTAAACTTTAATCTTTAAGCCGAAACAATGCAAATATTGTTTTAAATCAAAGGAACCATATTACATTAAATATAGAGACATTCATAAGATTCTGAAAAATGTCGTAGCGTGTATGTCTACTTAAATCTTCGTGGCCTCCTCCGTCATAGACAACATGTGGGAGTGGTCAGTCGCAAGTGCTTACGCAAATGCACAATTTTGACAACGATTTCGTAAAAGATCACGAATTCCACAGATAATAAATACCACTATCCAAAACCTTGTAGTTATCGTCAAAATGTTACCCTTATTGCGTATTTTTCCCTCAATGTATGGTATTCATTCATGACTTGGGGGTTTTTATTAATTAATTAGGGAATTTTGTTCCCCACCGAAAATGGCGCCCTCAGAAGTTTTTATTTATTAAGTTATAAGTAGAAAAAGATTTAAATAATGTTTAACGTGGAAGCTTTAGGGCCCATGTTCTAGTATTTTTAGAAGGTATCACTACATTCCCTCATAGTCATCCGCAGAAGTAGATAGCAGATATGTAAAAAACGGCCACTTTTAGCAGTTTAAGCAGTTAATTATACCCTCTAAAATTACTAGACTGTGGGCCCTAAAAATTCCACGTAAAACATTATTAAAATCGTGTATTAGAATTATAATATGAAATAAAATTCACCACGGCGGCGCCACTTTCGCTCAGGGTGCCACCTTAATGTAGGGTATTCATTAATAACTTGGGGGTTTTTATACAATAGGGAATTTTGACTTTTGACAAACAGGAATATCAACATTATAGGTACCTACATAATAGATACCTACCTAGAGAACTTTATTACCTCTATAATAGCACAGATAATATTGTAATACTAATAATAGGCATATTTTGTCACCGTTCGCCCTTTTACCAATGATATCAATTATTTTAACATTTTAGTGTTCAAGCTCTCCTATAAAATATGTCTGGAATAATATACAAGTATCTAAGATAATTTGGTTTAGGGCAGCCGAGCAGCATACCTTTTTTATTTTTAAATTTGAGATTTAGGATTCTCAATGTTTTTATACAATACTAAATAACATACCTAAGTACTATCCCAGCAAATTTTACCACACAGATTTGTAATGAAACGTTTTATTCATGTAATACAAAATTTAATTGATATAAACTACTTTCTTTCAAAAAATTTCACAATGTACCTCTTCAATACCTTGTATTGTACTTATACAAGATTTTTGGTATACATTTTTCAAGAGTTTCTTCTTCGGCGCTATTAAACTCACTTTTTCGTAGGATTATGCGATTTAATTGATAAATTATACGTAGGTATGCCGCTTTGGAGCATAAATCTTTTGTATCTATATTAATTGATACTTTTTTTATTAATAAATTGTTTTTTCCTGTCTCTGCATTTGTAAGCGCTTTAATCACAAATCATTCTCATAAATTTTCGAGCTGAAACAACAAACAAATAATTAAAATTTTACTTAAATAATAATTTTCAAAACTTGTTTGAAGCTGACATTTGCACCTGATTGACACCAAATTGTCACTTTTGCGATGCAAAGACAAAAAGTCTATGTGGTCGTTCATCGTTATCTTTACTTTGCGAATGTGCCTTTGCGTACCAATTTGACAGGCGGTGTCAGTTATTCATAGTGAAATAAAAATTCGCGGTATAAGATCTTAGTTGCTAGATAGAGCAGCGAAAAACGTCGATAGAAAGCTTGACTCGCTGACTATATCTTACACTGTTTTACGATCACGATCACGACGGTCGTCAAATTGTGCTGTTGCGTAAGCCTGCTGAGCTGTTTCTAAAATATATCACATAATTACCTACATTTAATCATTTTTTAAATAATTATATACAAAAAAAAGATGCACCATAACTCCACTCCTATGGAAAGAACTTTTAAAAACAGCGGGTCCAAAACATTGTTTTGACCTCAAGTATATGTGAACCAAACGGCTTTGCTGCACATTGATTTTTGATTTTTTTCGTACACCTAGTCTGGTAGTGCTTATATTTTCTACCTCCAGTGGTAAATTATTGTAAGCTATTTATCAAGGATTTTTTTCGACCTCCTGTTGTGTCAATTTAAAAATATACGCGACGAATTCCTCATTTTCCATTTTTAGAGGATATTCTCGACACCCTATGGTGCTCCGGAGGAAGAGAATATAATCACTACCTACCGTTAGTTGCACTGTTGGACCGTCTCCGTCGCTTTTTCGAGTTGTCGCAGTGGCGTTTATCGGAGTGAGATGCGTCGCAGTAGAGAGTATTATCGCAGTCGTCTTCTGCCATTATCAAGTTAGCCGCAGTGACAAACTGTCGCGATCGGCAGCAGTTTTGTCTTTCGAAGTCATAAAATACACTCCTATACTGTGACATGCATTTGGCCGATTTTTATACCTAGCAAAACAGATAACTGAGTTAAGAAGCTCTTGCTTTTTACAGGAATCAAATTTATTGGATGTGACTGATTGCTACACTCTCATTTCAAATTTTATATACACCATAGTATTGTTGATGTCTGTAAAAGCTGGTCAAAATATGACAAACGGGTGGAAAAAGCTGAATACATCATTAGCTAAACTAGAAATCATTTTAACACACGGTAAGTATACAATACAGTCTTCAATATAAAATGTCTGTCAGTGCTAAAATAATATATAATTAAAGTATGCGGAATTCATAATCAATAAGTCATTATAATAAATAACATTCGATATATAAATACCAATGGACATGAAGATTTAGCCCAGGACTTTTAGCAAAAAACCTAGGACTAATTCCGGCGGAAGGTTTTTTGTTTTTAAAGTGTTCCTTAGGTACCCCTGAATATAACTGGAAAGTTCCCCGTGGATCCCATGTACGCTTCCCCCTCCCACCCCTCAAACGTCTCCCTGATTTTAGTTTTTTCTATTTATCTCAGAAACGGTTGAAGATAGAAGAAAGTTGTCAACGTATGATATAATTGTTATAAAATATCCAACCCGTCGACACTTCAATCATTTAGATGTGAGCTGAGTCTCTGAAATATACCTACACACGTTTCACCAAAAAAATGTTTTTGCCCAAAAATCGTTTTTTGTACTAGTTTTTAAGAATAGGAATGAGTGGAGTAGTGGCAAAATTTTATTAGGTCATATGAATCTAGATACATCATCATCATCATCATATCAGCCGCACGACACCCACTGCTGGGTATAGGCCTCCCCTAAGGATCTCCACGACGATCGGTCCTGCGCTGCCCGCATCCAGCGGCTTCCCGCGACCTTCACCAGATCGTCGGTCCACCTTGTCGGGGGCCTACCCACGGAGCACCGTCCGGTGCGTGGTCGCCATTCCAGAACCTTTCCGCCCCAACGGCCATCGGTTCGTCTCGCTATGTGTCCCGCCCATTGCCACTTCAGCTGAGCAATCTAGATACGTAGAGGAATAAAACGAGGTATAATACATTGTTATAGCAACATCGGTTCACGATTCACACCGAATGGTGTCAACGCCACGATGTAATTTTTAGCCCAATACTTGTAGATCAAAATTTCGCGATACCTAGGACTAATTCCAGTGGTAAGTTTTTGTCTTTTAAAATGTTCCTTAGGTCCCTTTGAACATATCTGGAAAGTTCCCGATGGATCCCGTGTCCGCGCCCCACTCCCCCTCAAAAATCTCCCTGATTGAAGTTTATCCCATTTATCTCAGAAATGGTTGAAGATAGAAGAAAGCTGTTGACGTATGATATAATTCTTATAAAATATCCGACCCGTCGACACTTCAATCGTTTCGATGAGAGCTGTAGTCTTTGAAATATACCTACAGACATTTCACCAAAAAAAAATATTTTGCCCAAAAATCATTTCTTGTACTAGTTTTTAAGAAAAAATTGTGGAGCTGTGACAAAATAATCTGAGTTAATTTGAATTTTGATACATTGAGGAATACAACGAGGTATAAAACATTGTTTTAGCATCATTGTTTTTCGATTTACTGCGAGTGTCAAACACTACGATATAATTTTATAGTATGAAGACAGCAGGAACTATGCAAATGACGTTGCCTTTTAGGATTAAGTTATAGCACTTATGAGTTTAAATGAACGGAACTAAATTGAAGATGATTCTACTGGAACGCTCAAAGGTTTATGCTTTTAGTAACTATATGGCGCCACTTCATAATCATCAAAATGGTTGCTCCGATTTTAATACATGACGGACGAGTCGAACGGTAGGTACTCGTATCAAGCGATACTACATGTAATTAATAGTACTATATCTTCTTACGAATCCTTCGTGTAATTATGACACTTAGAACTTCACTTACTTACAGGTAAGTTCGTTTAATCATTAATTACACACTGATCATGCTCCCTCACTCACCCGCGTCGTCGTACAAACGAAAGATTTGTATGTATGTATGTTTGAACGAATTAACTCGGAAATTACTAAAGCTAGTAGGTATTACAATAAATTTATTTGGCGTTTGACACCACTCGCTATAAATCGGGATCCAATGCTGCTAAAACAATGTATTACTACGTTTTATTCCTCAATGTATCAAAATTCATATAAACTCAGATTATTTTGCAAGTACAAATAATGATTTTTTGGCAAAACATTTTTTTTGGTGAAATGTCTGTAGGTATATTTCAGAGATTACAGCTCACATCAAAACGATTGAAGTGTCGACGGGTCGGATATTTTATAAGAATTATATCATACGTCGACAGCTTTCTTCTATCTTCAACCATTTCTGAGATAAATGGGTAAAACTTAAATCACGAAGATTTTTGAGGGGGATGGGGGCGCGGACACGGGATCCATCGGGAACTTTCCAGATATGTTCAAAGGGACCTAAGGAACATTTTAAAAGACAAAAACTTACCACCGGAATTAGTCCTAGGTATCGCGAAATTTTTATCTAAAAGTATTGGGCTAAAAATTACATCGTGGCGTTGACACCATTCGGTGTGAATCGTGAACCGATGCTGCTATAACAATGTATTATATCATACGTTGACAACTTTCTTCTATCTTCAACCGTTTCTGAGATAAATAGAAAAAACTAAAATCAGAGAGACGTTTCAGGGGGGGAGGGGGCAGCGTACATGGGATCCACGGGTAACTTTCCTAATAAATTCAGGGGGACCTAAGGAACACTTTAAAAATAAAAAACCTTCCGCCAATTTTTTGCTAAAAGTCCTGGGCTAATTCCCGTATCCGCCCTTTTTGAGAAAAGTTTTTGATTTTGTCAATCAGTAAACACGCTAGAATGTTCTTTAAAGCTTCTTTAAGAATGATTATTGATCAACGCAAATTGAATACCAGAATTATAAAAAAAATACCAATTAGATCAAGTTTAAGACAAACACCATCTCAATATAAAATCAACGTTGATTCAGATCCAGAAACTCCAGAATATAATGGAGTCCGTGACCTAGCACGCCTGGTGCACACGGAGCCGTTGCAGCCACTCCTGGTGTCCACGACGCCGCTGCAGATGGCGCTGCTGCCGACCGCCGTGTCACTTATTGCATCGCACATCATCGTTTTGTTACAATTAAATAAGACTATTTAATTAATAAGATATTTCGGTGGACCCAGTCAATAAAGCGGTAATATCAAAAATCTAAAGATAATTTGTTAATTTGCATCGCACATCTTATAAATTTTCTAGGTAGGCAAACGTTTATAGGTTTAGCTTCTTTATTGAATTAAATTTAATTATTACAATTATTGTATTGATTAATCAACTAAGTAACAAATTTTTGATAAAGTAAAGTCGGCTAACATAATTAATTTCGTAAGTGTAATTCATTATGCGTAGCGTTAGTGCTCACACAAATACTACAATGAATTATCGTGAGTTTTGTACACTTTTTGCTGTGGAAAATGTTTTGGGTATATACAGGAATTATTGTTACTTCAATAGAAGAAAGAAATTATTAATATGCGTGAGATTATTGGTCGAAATATTGATACTTGTATTTTATGCTTGCGCCACCCCTTTAATAGGACACGAAAGAGAATTTGTAGTATTTCTCTTGTATACAAGCATGATTTTTATTAATATATTTTTAATATTATTTATACCTGTATACAGTAGTAGTGAGTTCATGTATATACAGGAGCACTTGAATAGAATACATGATTATTACGAAAATATTTTAAATGGTACAAAACAAAATACTAGGATGCGAACTATTTGTTTCGCTTTACTAATGATTATAGCAATGGTTTATGGTGTTATTTTTATACCTAACAATCATTCATTTATGGCCTGTGGCATTTTGTTATACACAAATCTATTTGAATTAAGGTACTACGTGGAATTCTTCAGATTTATACAGACTATTTCAAGAATCGACCATTTGATACGAAGCATTGAATCATCAGTACAGAATAAAATTAATATTATAATGTTAGAAAGGAAACTAGATTTTGAGTACGTACGACAATCGCATGCTATTATTAATTCTTTTGAAAAATATGTTCACGATTGGGCTGCGCATTGCCAGACTTTGATCATTTGCAACAAGCTACTTAGCATTTGTTTTAGTAAACAGGTAAATAAAATAATTCATTTTCTAATTGTTTGAATATATTTATTATTATTATGATAATTTAAAATAGTATACCTACTAGAAAAAAATCTAATTGCCACCAGATGCTTTTCAGGCGGGACTGGTGGAAAGTCGATTTTTTTCTACTAAGTGTATTATTTAAAATTATTAATAAAAAAATATGAATGTTAAAACAAAAATCTCCACAATTATTTTAATAATTTTTATTATAGTTTTAATGATTTTATGAATAATACATAATATTATAAAGCACGTTTGAATATTGATAAATTATAATACCTACACTGTAATATTGTTTATAACAATGATGATTTTATATTATTTTAAGGAGGAGATATTATATTTTTCTTTTATTGTAATATCATTGGTTTATTTCAGATATTATCATGTCTGTTCACCTCAATCTTGTTCTACATTTTCAGCATAAATTCTTTGGTAGAATTCTTCCTGAAAAAGGTAAATAATTTATGGAAACTTTCTAATGACTAACTAAGTATGTACATGCTGTAGTGTGAGTGTTTTCGGAACAAACTGTCTCGCTAATCTGTAATGTGTAATTTGGTACTTATAGCTTTTCATTTTTAGGGTTCCGTAGCCTAAATGGCAAAAAACGGAACCCTTATAGATTCGTCATGTCTGTCCGTCCGTATGGCACAGCCACTTTATTCCGAAAGTATTAAGACTACACAGTTGAAACTTAGCAGGGAGATGTAACTGAAATAATTTTGGAAAGAATAAGTTAAAAATACATTTTTTGAATTAAATTTAAATCATATAATACCGTTTTAATTATGCATATAAATATTCAAATAATTCTTAGATACTAGTTATATTCACACACACACACACACTTACTCACACACACACACACTCACACTATATACTTACATCTTCAGTCGCTAAGTTACATAGTACCTTGTAATTAGGCACTAAGGTTACGAGCGAGACACACTCAACACAAGTATTCCATTACTTTCGGTCTCACCTCAAACTAGTTTTTGTATTTGGTAAATAAAAACTATTTTATTTTTATTTATTTATTATTCTGTAAACCGCTTTACGATTTTTACACAAAACTAAAAAAATAAAGATAAGGGGGGGCTGTAAATACTGTACGAGATATTTTTTAAATGTGCGCAATTTCTTTTTATATGATTCAGTAACGTTTTTCTCACAGGCTTTATAAAATTATTGTTTTTTTTGCACCATAGTTCTTGACCTTCACCTTATCTGATGTTAAGTGACGATTAGGCCAAAAGTGTAGCTATCTTACCTCTAACTGCCGGAACACAACAATTTTAAAATTGTTGTTATTGTGTCAGATTGAGGTAAGATGGATGGTAGCTAGCCATAGCCAGGTGGACTTGAAATAAGCACTACCACCAACCAAGCCGAGTACAATTGTACCCCCTCCTGAGAATCGAATCCGGGACCCCTGTGTCTAACACGTGTGGGCTAACCCCTGTGTCTAACAAATGATATGTAACTCCTTATAAAGGCTTTAACAGTCAGGTTTTTTGCAGGAATCAAACTTGGATGCGATGTCTGCAATTAATCTTATTTCAAATTTAAGTAATTATACAATATTAATGTTGTTGACCGTAAAAGCTGGTCAAAATATGGAAAATAGTTGGAGAAAGCTGAATACATCATTAGCAAAGTTACAAACCATTCTAGTGAGCGGTGAGTTAATAGCTTGTGTGAGTTTTATGATAATTTCGTTGGGGAGGCAATAAGCTATTAATCAATTATTATATTGCATTCTTTTATTGAGGAGCTCGGTGGCGCAGTGGTTTAGCGCCTGGCCCAGCGATTGCGGAAGTTAAGCAACGTTCGCAAGGGTCGGTCATGGGATGGGTGACCAAAAATTTATTATCTCAAGCTCCTCCGTGCTTCGGAAGGCACGTTAAGCAGTTGGTCCCGGCTGCATTTGCAGTCATTAACACTCACCAATCTGCATTGGGCCCGCGTGGTGGGTTATGGCCCATCCTCCTTACCACCCATAAGGAAGGCCTGTGCCCCAGCAGTGGGACATCAAAAATGGCTGATGGATGGATGGATTCTTTATTACAATAATAGGGAATATGCATAAGTCACCGATTTGATGAATTTGAACTTGATCGCTGCGGACACTTATAAAAACATGATGGAACAGAAAATAAAATAAAAAAATGCATTATTTTAGTTTAATCACACGATGAAATCAGGGGAAACTAACTTTTTTTTTTCATTTTCGGATATAATGCATTTCACAGTCAGATAGAATGTCGAATAAGAAATAATATTTTGTACGACACATATGTACTTAAGGTAGTACTCTGAGCGAAAGTAGCGCCGCGGTGAATTAAATTTAATATTATAATTCTAATACACAATTTTAAAAATGTTTATCGTGGAGATTTTAGGGCCCACAGTCTAGTATTTTTAGACGGTATCGTTACCCTCGTAGTCACTGCTAGAAGTAGATAGCAAAACTGCTAAAAGTGGCCGTTTTTGACACATTTGCTATCTACTTCTACGAATGACTACGAGGGCATGTAGTGATACCTTCTAAAAATACTAGACCATGGGCCCTAAAATCTCCACAATAAACATTATTAAAATCTTTTTCTATTAAAAACTTATTAAAAAAAAACCTCTGAGGTCGCCACTTTCGGTCATACAACCGCCTTAAACGCAACATTTAGGGAGATAATTGAAGATTCTTGGCTAACTCCATATTAAACGCGCCTGAAACACACCTGAAACGTGACAAGTGACGTCACCGTTTTGTATAGAGCGTTTTCGGCGGGTGCTGCTGCGTGCTAACTTCAATGTATATCACGAGAAAAAAACGCAACAGAAAAGTTTTAATATCACAGTTGATTTACTCAGGTATTATACTTTTGAATTTAATTAAAAAATTAATGCATATGCCCTATTATAATAACGATTAAGTGTACGGCCACACCTGCCGAACTTTTTAATACCGAATCGAAACGTCGCCGAAATTTATAATAGGTACTCGTATAGTGGCTTTCTGTCACTGAGCCTTCATTCTGGATTGCAGTTTGAAAGAGAAAGGGCCATATAACCCACCATTTGGGTCAATGCAGATTGGTGGGTGTTAACAACTGCGAATCCAGCCAGGACTGTATATGCGAAGCACTCAGTAGCTTAAAATAATATTTTTAAATCAACCATCCTATTATGAGTAAGTAAGTAAGTAAATCGTTTATTGGCCACAAAGTAGGAAACAAAACAGATAAACGAAAACAAAGTGTGCGGCCAACTAGGCCCCAGCCTTAGCTAATGCGGCTAATGCTTATGACTGACCTGCGAGAATGTTGCTTAACTGATGCCGCAATCGCCGCCGAGGTCAAGTCCTAAGCCAAAGTACCATTGAGGGCTACATCATCATAACATGATCATCGCCTTTAGGCACGTTAAGTCCTATTACCGAAATGTCCAGTCGGTTCATTAGGTTTATTTCACAGAACGTCCATTCCCGAATGTCCCCTTCCCTGAACGTCCCTTTCCCTGAACATCCACTTACCTAAACGTCCAATTCCATACCCCGAAAGTCCATTTCCATTTACGTCAATTCCCCGAACGTCCACTATCCCGAACGTCTTTTACTCCGAACGAGTTTAAAACGCCAGATTCTATAAATGCCAGATCAACTTGCCTCGATTGGTTTCAGACTCAGCAACCGCAGAGTTCAATGGAGTCCGTGACCTAGCACGCCTTGTGCACACGGAGCCGTTGCAGCCACTCCTGATGTCCACGACGCCGCTGCAGATGGCGCTGCTGCCGACCGCCGTGTCGCTCATCGCATCGCATCTCATCGTGTTGCTGCAATTGAATAAGACTATTTAATTAATAAAATATTTCGTCGGCACCGGGCAATAAAGCAGTTATATCAAAAATAAAATTTTACAGGAGATATAAAAGAAACTAATTTGGACCGTCGGCCAACTAGGGTCATTTTTAATCTATCGCATATTGGACCCAGACGAAATTGGTAAGATAGCCATTAGCTTGGTGTTATCAAATATCATCGTCTGGGTTGCGAAGTAGGAAGCTTTTGGGAGATAAGCCATCCTGAACATGGTCACCCATCGCTAAAAAAATATCGATCGCATATTTATATAAATGGTGAATAGGGTCATGGGTGGCATCATTACCTGAACAATTTTTTTGTGTTTTCATATCGATCGAATAAGGAACAAGGCTTACAAGAGCATATATGTGAAATATACTTACCTGCCCTGACCTCCTAGACTCCTAGACCCTTCCTGAAAGCGACGCAAGACTATGGTTTTATATACGCCTGGGCCCTGCCCCACCCTCTGAATGTAATAGGGATGTTGACTAATGAATAAAATAACGAAATACTAACAAAAATCGTAAACATATTAAACTTTTAGAGTAGCTTGTATACCTCTTGGTTTTATATATTGCATATTATTTGTTTTATGACCCTTCAAAATTGGGTGGACAAGTCCATTTAAAAAGTATAAAATTTATTAAAATAAATGATACCTTTAATTAGTCCGTAAAATGTATAGCAAATTTGTCGAAGAAACCATTTTGATAAACACAATATTTAATATAGCTGCTGAACAAATTTCCTATGCGTTGCATACAAACTAGCACGGCGTGACGTCATAACGTGCAAGCCATTAGTATGGAGCGTTTTTGATCGAGTCCATTTGTGCGCATTTCACACTGTGATATCTCGGGCAGTTTTCATGCTAGCGAATTAATTCTTTTACCAATGTTTCTTTTTTTGAGAGGTAATTTATGTAACATAAAATAAAAAAAATAGTCAACATCCCTATTACATGCCAATATGTAGTCGATTATTTTTTGGAAAAAAAGTCTCCATGTTTCTACCCTGGCCGCGCGCATGCTTCCTGAAAACTAACCAAGCCGATGTCTAACATGTTTGTACTGATGCCACCTACGACCCTGTTTACCATTTATATCAATATGCGATCGATTATTTTTTGCGACTGGAAATCATTGTATGGGAGGCCATATGTTCAGGGTGGCCTATCTCCCAGAAGCTTCCTACTACACAACCCAGACGACGATATTTGATAACACCAAAGTAATGGCTATCTTGTCAATGTGGTCTTGCACCAATATGCGATAGATTGAAAATGAGCTTCTTGGCCGACGGTCCAATTTGTTCGCATCACACATCATCGTTTTGTTACAGTTGAAATAAGACCATTTAAATAATAAGGTAGGTAGGCAAACCTTGATATGTTTAGCTTCTTTATTTAATTAATACAATTGTATTGGCTAGTCACTTAATAACAAAATATTCATAAAGTCGTATAACGTTATTAATTTCGTAAGTGTTATTCATTATGGGTAGAGTTAGTGATCACACCAATACTATAATGAATTATCGTGACTTTTGTACACTTTTTACTGTGGAAAATGTTTTGGGTGTATACAGGAATTATTGTTACTTCAATAGAAGAAAGAAATTATTAATATGCGTGAGATTATTGTTTGATATATTGATACTTGTATTTTATACTTGCGCCACCACTTTAATAGAAGGCAAAACAGATTTTGTAATTATTCTTTTTTATTCGAGCATGATTTTCATTAATACATTTTTAATATTATTTATACCTGTATACAATAGTAGTGAGTTCATGAATATACAGGAGCACTTGAATAGAATACATGATTATTACGAACACATTTTAAGTGGTACAAAACAAAGTACTAGGATGCGAACTATTTGTTTCGCTTTACTAATAGTTGTGGCAATGGGATATGGTTTTTTATTTACACCGAATGGTATCTACAATAATCCATTTGTGGACAGTGGCATTAGGTTCTGTACAACTCTATTTGAATTGAGGTACTACGTGGAATTCTTCAGATTTATACAGACTATTTCAAGAATCGACCATTTGATACGAAGCATTGAATCTTCAGTACAGAATAAAATTAATATTATAATGTTAGAAAGGCAACTAGATTATGAACACGTGCGACAATCTCATGTCAACGATTGGGCTGCGTATTGCCAGATTTTGATCATTTGCAACAAGCTACTTAACACTTGTTTTGGCAAACAGGTAAGTATTTTTTTTTTCAATAATAATTTAATGATTTAAATTATATACTAGAAAAAAAATGAATCGCCACCAGATGCTTCTCAGACGGGACTAGCTGGCATCTGGTGGAGAGTCAATTTTTTCTAGTAGGTAAGTATATTATTTAAAATAAAGTATATTATGTTACCGAAATTGCTAATTGAATTTATTGCTCTATGTTGCATATTTTGAGAGCTATTGTTGTTTGAATATGACCCTTACAAGCACTAAATGGTTATTTTCGAAAATGAAAAAAATCAAAACTCCAAAAACTTGATTATATAATATAATTTGATGAATGTATCCAGATAAAATTAACCACCTAATTTAAAATATGTTCAAAATGCTTGTAATTATGTCCATTTTCGAAAATAATCATTTTTGGTTATGTAAGGGTCATAATTCAAACAAAAATAACTCTCGAAATATGCAACATAGAGCAATAAATTTTGCTGTCGTTTTGTAGATAATATTTCTGTGTATTTGAAAAATGCAAAAAAATGGACATTAATGTCCTATTTTTCGAGAAATGTAATAAAAACTAAGAAAAGCACACAAAAGATATCGCTACAAATATATTTGTGCCCTTATGATTGTAATGGGGTTGGTTAACTTTTTCGAAGAGAATTGTTTTATATTTTTTTTTGTAGCATAAGTTTAAAGAATAAAGAAAATAATATTATGATTTTTTTTATTTTACCTTGTTAACCAAATATTTTTTTTATATTATTATCGCGATAAAATATCAAACATACGGCTGAACACGAAGTTCCTTTGAATTTACTGATTAAAAAAACTGATTGACAGATTTGACAGACAGTATATAATTAAGATATATAATTCACAACAGTTTTGGAAAAGTTTACCAACCCCATTGAAATTAGTAGCTGGAAAGGTTATCACTAATTCGTTATTCTTTTCTTTTCCCCTGGTATTGTACATTATTTGTATATTATTATTGGTATATTACATTTTCTGTAGCATTTTTGTTAGGTATTTTTGCAATATGGCGGTTGTTGCCTATGATAATTCAAATCAGTTAGCTACTTAATAAAATTCTGTCTTCAATCACAGGGAACGAAAAATACTCTGAAATATATCATAAGGAATTAAAAAAGAATACAATTTAATTGGATTATAAGGCTAAAAAAACGGCGGTAAAAGCGCTTTGATAATTACAACCTCTGCTTTCTTGTATTATCGGCTGTAATTTTCAACTTTCCGCACTTATATCGTAATGTACTATTACAAAGTTGGTGCAACCATAACGCGACGGACAGTTATTGTAGTTGCCACTTACTACCTTACCTATGAAATTGCAGTTTTTTTCTGACACACAGAGAATCTCATAACTTCTGTGGTTTAAAATATTTATCAGTTGCTGGATATTACATCAAATGTTGAACTGTCAGCATTAAAGTCTTTGTTTTGTTTTCTTAGCATTAAAAAAATACCTACCTTGAAAGCGACTCCCTTTTAACCGAAAAAGGAGGAAGTTCTATGTTCGTCTGTATATTTGTTTTTTTTATTACTCGAAAACGGCTGGACCGAATTAAATGATTTAAACATCAGGTTTGTTCCCAAATTGGTCACATTTTTTGAAAAATTTAAATCAATTCAGTAGTTTTCGAGTACCTAATCCTGAATATACCATAGACTTATATTATTACTTTGGGAAATACTGTATTTTTAGGGTTCCGTAGCCAAAATGGCAAAAAACGGAACTCTTATAGATTCGTCACGTCTGTCTGTCTGTCCGTCCGTGCGTATGTCACAGCCATTTTATTCCGAAAGTATTAGGATAACACAGTTGAAACTTAGTAGGTAGATGTATTCTATTAACCGCTTAACGATTTTAACACAAAAATAAAAAGATTAAGGGGGCTCTCCATACATGAAACTGAAACTGAAAAAAAAAAAATTTTATCATACTAATACAATTTTTCTCAAAGTCAACCGTTTGAAAGATAAACACTGCCAAAGTGCTAAAATGTATGTGTCCCCCCCCCCCTCTAACTTTTGAAATAGGTAAGTAAGTGAAAAATCTAAAAAAATATATGCTATAGGTCTTAATAAAAACTTTCACTGAAAATTGGTTTAAACGAGATATAGTAATTAGTTTTCGAGATATATCATATTTTCCAAAACCGCAAATATAACTTTGTCATTCATATCAACACTGTGAAAACAAAGTTATTTTTACAGACGAAAAATGATAGTGGTATTAAATATGGTATGGTATAAGGTAACTACGGAACCCTACGGCGCGTGGCCCGACACGCACTTGGCCGGTTTTTTTTAAGTAGGTAACTATGGTTGCACCAACTAGTGCTCAGGTGGTTTGGTATGATGACCACGACGCGATTTTTTCTTTATGGTCTTTCTGCGATTTTATAAGATACGCGTTTTTATAAGAGCCACAAGTAAGTTTTTGGTAGAGACCACAACGCGTTGACTCAATTAGCGATATCTGAGTTTGAGTCTAACATATACAGTGTCTTTCTAAACTTACCATTCAAATTTCAAGAATGCGTTCAGTCCATGAAACTGAACAACTTTCTCCAAGAAACATGTATTGTGTCGAATTTCGTATTGTGTCGAATTCGAAATTTTGGTCATCCCATACCACAGAATACATAATAGTACTAAATTGATCACGTGGTACAAACTTATCTTTGATTTCATGAACAGTCGATTTTTTTACATATTTGGCCCTGTGTTCTTTAGAGAAAGTAGTTCAGTTTCATGAACAGAACATAATCAAGTTTAGAATCACCCTCTATAAAAAAATTGCATTGTTAATGCAAAAATCAAGGTACAAAGTTATAAGAATCATTTCGACGCTTAAGAACCAAGACCATCTATCTACACTTTTGGCGATTTTGCAGTAATTTTTGTGGTTGATTTACGCATCGCTTCCTTTTATCAGTTACCTCAAATTCGCATTAAATAATGAGTTATGAGAAAATACCAACATTACCTACGAGTAAGTAACTAATTGTAACTAAATACTAGCTATCTACAGTAATTTCAGAAGAAATTTCAGAAGCTTTTGTTTGAAGAAAAAAATTTTTTTTTCATTTTTTTCGTCTCCTGTGAAGTCGACTTTTTGTAGATAAATGGTCTTGGTTCTTAAGGTATATCTTTTGGTACCCTGAGCGAAAGTGGCGCCGCGGTGAATTATATTTAATATTATAATTCTAATATGTTACAATTTTAAAAATGTTTATCGTGGAGATTTTAGGGCCCACAGTCTAGTATTTTTAGACGGTATCGTTACATTCCGTCGTAGTCACTGCTAGAAGTAGATAGCAAAACTGCTAAAAGTGGCCGTTTTTGACACATTTGCTATCTACTTCTACGAATGACTACGAGGGCATGTTGTGATACCTTCTAAAAATACTAGACCATGGGCCCTAAAATCTCCACGATAAATATTATTAAAATCTTTTTCTATTTATAACTTATTAAATTATAACCTCTGAGGGCGCCACTTTCGGTCATACAACCGCCTTAAGCGTCGATTTATAACTATATTGAATGTTCACGTAAAGCCAAACCCCCCTTTATAACAGAACAATTCCCTTTAACAATAATTATTTATTTGAATATAGTTATAACGACTTTATGAATAAGTACTACAATACAAAATAATTTCAGAGGACATAATTATGATTATTGACAAATGATACACTATATTTTTTTATTACAGATATTTTCATGTATGTTCAGCTCAATTTTGTTCTACATTTTCGGCATAGGTTCTTTAGTAGAATCCTTTCTGAAAAAGGTAAATAATTTATGTTAAATTTACAGCTTCATGCTGGTTGATAGTGTTTTCTGAATGAGCTGCTTCGCTTATCAGTAATGTGTAATTTGGTCCTTATAGCTTTTTATTTTTAGGGTTCCGTACCTCAAAAGGAAAAAACGGAAGATCACTTTTTTGTCCGTCTGTCTGTCTGTCTTCCTGTCTGTCAAGACCCTTTATCTTGGGAACGCGTGAAGGTGAAATTAAAACCATATATGTACTCAGATCTCTGGTCCCTTGAAGCTGTAAAAAATTGAACTTCTAAGTTTACGTAAAAAAATCTGAAAACTATACATTTATTAAATTTTTAGATATTAGGCATTCACAGTGATATTTTTATATAAGTATTAAGATAATTAATATATTGAAAAATACTAGAAAAAATCCTCATCCGTAGCAGCTCAGACGGGATTCGCCGGCCGGGTGCCGGAATCCCGAGGGTGCGGTTTCGAATCCCGTCTGAGCTGCTACGGGTGAGTCGATTTTTTCTAGTATTTTTTTAATTATATTAATTATCATAACTATATATACAGTTTGTAGTTAAATCATAAAAAATACAGTAAAATCTCGGAATAATCTGCAATAGTAGGTAGTCGATTCCTGAACTTATTATAATATGGAGCTAAATTTGTACGGAACCCTCGGTGGGCGAGTCCGACTCGCACTTGTCCGGTTTTTTTTTTTATTACTCATCTCATCTTATGCTGTCGATACAGTATCGTGGAAAATCCAGAATACAATGAGGGGACGATACTAGACGGTATATTTTTTTTAAATGTGCGCATTTTTTATGTGAGTCAGTAACATCTTTCTCTCAGATTTTATAATGTAATTGCTTTTTAATCCACAACTGCCTGTCGATTCTGTAAGAATCTCGCATCTCACTTCGAGCCTCACTTCACTTCACGGGAATTTTAAATCTTAAATGAGATAATGATAGGCTGTTTTTCTAATCACAAAAGATTTAAGATAGCTGTAGTAGCTACCTAAATCCTTTTGCAATCGGTAAAATTGCTTATATTCTGTTAATTTCTAATAACAAATTCACGCGAAGTAAAGTGAGGTTCGAAGTGAGATGCGAGTTTGGTTACAGAATCGACAGGCTGGATGGTGCTTGGCTTTCATCTAACCTGATGTTTAGTGACGATAAGGCCGAAAGTGTAAGCCCACTACACTCGGAATCCTCTCCACTGAGGATGGCTATCTTACCTCAAATTGCCGGAACACAATAATTTTTAAATTGTTGTTATAGCGTCAGATTTAGGTAAGTTGGTGGTAGTTAGCCAGGTGGACTGGAAATAAGCACTACCACCAACCTAACCGAGATCAAATTGTACCCCCACCTGAGAATTGAACCCGGAACCCCTGTGTCTTGTGTCCGGAACACGTGTGGGCGTTCCACTCATAAAGTTAATATACCTAACCAGGTTCCACTAGACCACAGGTTTGGTTTTTTTTTCAGGAAACAAAACTGGATGCGTTGACTACAATGAATATTATTTTAAATTTAAGTAATTATACAATATTATTGTTGTTGACCGTGAAAACTGGTCAAAATATGGAAAATAGTTGGAGAAAGCTGAATATATCATTAGCAAAGTTACAAACCATCCTAGTGAGCGGTGAGTTAATAGCTTGTGTGAGTTTTATGATAATTTGTTGGGGAGTATTGACTCCCTATTGAGCTATTGAGCTATTTATCTATTTATATTGTATTCTTTGCTACTACAATAATTATAATAAAGATTAAGGCTCCGTAGCGATTTTGCAGATTTTTTTTAAAGAAGCAACTTTAGTAACAAAAAAACCTGAAATAATACACGCTGAAATTTTAATTACGCTGTATAGTGGCTTTCTGCCACTGGGCCTTCCTTCTGGGTCTACGTATACAGGGTGTTTGGTAAAAGCCTTATAAAGCCGGATATGGTAGATAGGGACCATCAAACTGAACAACATTTACTATGGGTATTTGATTGAATATTATGTAACACCGAAACTCGGTGGTGAAGGTGCAAGGTGTGTTGCTGTCTTGCTAAATGTAGGTATTGTGCACTTATATTTTGTGGTGTACATGTGCATATTTTTGCGGGCGGGCAGGCGGTGCATCTTGCATATTTTGTTTGCGGAAGTAAGCTACATATATTTCTTTTTTCAAAATGTTTTACTATGGGACCAACTATGAAAACGCGAAAAAAAATCAGCTATTTCATATAAAAATTAATAACGAAAATATCAAAATGTATGAAACAGCTGATTTTTTTTCGCGATTTCAGAGTTGATCCCATAGTAAGAGTTGTTCAGTTTGATGGTCCCTATCTACCATATTCGGCTTTATAAGGCTTTTACCAAACATCTCTGTAGAAAGAGGAAGCGCCATCATAACCCACACTTGGGTCAAAGCGGATTGGTGGGTGTTAACAAACGGCAAATCAAGCGGACTGTATATGCGTGTGCGAAGCACGCAGTAGCTTAAAATAATATTTTTAAATAAACCATCCTATTATATGACTGACCTGAGACACAGAATATAATTATATTAGTACTGAGAATGGTGCTTAAGGGCCTGCCGAGCCTCCACTAGCGCCGCCAATCAAGAAAAATCATTACAACGAAATAACTATGTGAAATCCTGAAAAATAGAAAAATTAGTATTAGATATAAACTATTTTTGTATGAGTTTTTGTCCTGGTTTTAATGTGTTTGAGTAGTTAAAACCTGGATTAACTTCTAAAGTGGCCACTTTGGGCGTTAATCCAGATTTTAACGAACATATTTAAACTAAGAATTTAACGCATACATAAATAGTTGATAGCTCTTGATCATCATCAAATCAACTTGCCTTGGTTGGTTTCAGACTTAGCATCCGCAGAGTTCAATAGAGTCCGTGACCTAGCACGCCTGGTGCACACGGAGCCGTTGCAGCCACTCCTAATGTCCACAACGCCGCTGCAGATGGCGCTGCTGCCGACCGCCGTGTCGCTCATTGCATCGCATCTCATCGTGTTGCTGCAATTGAATAAGACTATTTAACTAATTAAGTAGTATGGTTTAGGTCAAGGCCGGCCAAACCCAGGCACACGGGCCACAAATTGGCCCGCCAACGCATTTAAATTTGCCCGCCAACAGTCGGCCGGTTGGCCAGCGCGCTGTGGCACCGCTTCCACCTGATAGAAACCTAAAATTTGTGGCCCGGCGCCACAGACTAAAAAAAATTCGCTTACCTAGGAATTCTATTGGCCAGCCTTGGTTTAGGTAGTTGGTTAAGGCGGTTGTATGACCGAAAGTGGCGCCCTCGGAGGTTTTTATTTAATAAGTTATTAATAGAAAAAAAAATTAACGTGGAGTTTTTCAAATCAAATCATTTATTTGCTAGAATATGGTTACAATGCGGTCTTTTGTTTAGACTAATCCAACATATTCTATCGAGTAGTTCAATGTGCAAATTATTCGTTATTACATGTAATAGGTTAATTAGTTAATTTGAAATTAAGTCAATACTAAAACAATTTTATCAAACTAATCATATTATATATTCTGGTCTTCAAGGAATTCTTTAACAGAAATAGTACATTTTTTCATTAAAAAAGTAAACAGCTTATTTTTAAATTTATATAATGTCAAAGTTTTTATGTTATGTGGCAGTTTAATATAAATTCGTATAGCCATACAGTATTCGTTCTTCGAATAAACTTTTAATCTCTGATTCGGAATACGAAGGTTGTTACCTTTCCGACCTCTATATTCATAGTCTTTGTTCGTTTTAAACAGATTTTGGTGTTTTTTCACGAAAACTATCGTTATATTCCCTCGTAGTCACTGTTAGAAGTAGATGGCAAAACTGCTAAAAGTGGCCGTTTTTTAGACATTTGCTATCTACTTCTACGATTAACTACGAGGGCATGTAGTGATACCTTCTAGAAATACTAGACCATGGGCCCTAAAAATCCCACGTAAAACATTATCAAAATCTTTTCTATTTATAACTTATTAAATAAAAACCTCTGAGAGCCGCCACTTGCGGTCATACAACCGCCTTAATATGATTGTTTTAAAAGCACCCAACCTGTTGATGTATTAAAAGCAGATGTTTGTATTTGTCAAATAATTTCCAAACAATTTGTCAAGCACTTAATACTTTGCATGCGGTGTTTGCCTTAAATTAATTGTGTATTTAGCTAAGTACTACGATGTAGGTATAAAACTTATTAATCTAAACAATTGCTGCTAAACCAAATAAATAAAAAAATTAAAAAATTGTTTAAAAAACAATAAAACCGACTTCAAAAAACCTGCCTCTAAAAAGCAAGAAATAATATTCAAATCATTAGATACGCATTATCATTGTTATAATAAAACACGTCTATTAAAGTCGGGTGGGGCTGGAATACATATTCCTTTTTTTATTCTAAAAGCCCCACCCGACTTCAATAGACGTGTTTTATTATAACAATGATAATGCGTATCTAATGATTTGAATATTATTTCTTGCTTTTTAGAGGCAGGTTTTTTGAAGTCGGTTTTATTGTTTTTTAAACAATTTTTTAATTTTTTAATTTTTAGTGTAAGTACCTTCTGTATTAGGTAGTGTAGGTAAGTATATTATTTAGGTAGAAAAATCGGCCTAGCCAAACGTGAGATAATCGCGGAGAAACATACATACAATACCTCCTTTTTTTGAAGTCGGTTAAAAAGACTACACAAAGGTATCCCTTCCCCAACAAAAAAAATCATCTAATTCGGTTCATAAATAACAAAATTGTCAAGTTAGTTGATTTAATTTCATAGTATTTTCAGGATTACTTGTAAACTACTGAACCGATTTGAAAAAAAATTAAATGGGACCATCTCGCAAGAAAACTCAATCGAACAAAAAAAGAATTATCTAAATCGGTCCATAAATGTCGAAGATACGCGCGAACAACGATAAAAAAAAAAAAAAAAAAAAAACATACAATCGAATTGAGAACCTCCTCCTTTTGATGAAGTCGGTTAAAAATAAAATAATTCAAAAAGTTGTAACTATACCTAACGACATATAAGGCTCCGTGTCACTGCACTGCTTCATTTTCTAGGTAGAAGGTTATTGAAATAAGCCATAAGAAACACCTTTAGGGTAATATTACAACTTCCATATCTTATAATAGTTATTTATGCAACTGTACTATAATGAGGGATATTAAAACACGAATGTGGGATTATCACACAAGGCGAAGCTGAGTGTGATAATAGTATAACATGAGTGTTTTAATATCTAATTATGTACAGTTGCATACAAGACTTTATCAACACCCATTTTTTTATTTTTATTTGGGAAACAATATTTTAATACATATGGATTAAAAACACCCATGATATTTATCTACACCCATGATTAGCCTCTATAAAGGTTTTGACTTTGTCTTTGACTTTCCTCCCCCTCCTCGTCATTATATCTTTCGAAAGAGTGTTATAATGTTGTACTGAATTTCATAATGGAACGCTTCGAGCGTAGGCGCGCGGCGCAGCGGGACCCTCATCTCGTTAGAGATATTGTAATGATGGCAGTAAACTAACTGTTTCAGAACCCTTTACAGAGGATCTAAATCTAAAGCATGGGTGTAGATAAAAGTTTTTAAATTCCTCCAAAGTCATCTTCGCACTGGCCCTCTCGCCTCTGCTTGAAGACGAGAGTTTAACGGATCAATGATAATTTTCTGGAGTTCTAAACTGCGGTGAATATCCCTATTAATTATATCCGGATTAATTAAATACCAAGTGAGAGAGAACTGCCTTTGCCTTGTAAAATAATCCGCTCGACTTATTTTATTCATCACTGTACAAGTTGTGTGGTGGTTTTCAACTCCCGACGCAAAAGAGGAGTGTTAGGTATTTTTGACGTGTGTCGTGTGTATGTTTGTCTGCTAAGCTTCTGCTAAGTAGTTCCCAAAATAATGGACCGATTTTGATGAGGTTTTTTATTTGAAAGCTGACGATTCTTAGCTATAATTTATGAAGATCATCAGACAGTTTTTACTTGATGATCTTCAAATTGCTGAACAGATGTTCATAAGAGATTTTTGAGGTTTTTTGGTGTTTTTTTTTACTAAGCTTCGAAGAGTACTCAGGTAGGCAGACAGATGTAACCCTAAAATATTTCTCATTGGGTAGATGTATAATAATGTACTCTATGATGTCAGCCAGCGAGCGCTGCATAAATAAATAAAATTTGTTTATTTCGGACAAGGTCCATATTGCAAACAGCTTAAGTACCTAAGAACATTATTGTATTAAAAATTAAAATCAATATAATTTATAAATTAAAATTAACATTATTTAAAATTATATAATAAGAAATATTAGAATTACAGATCACAAAAGGCTTAGTGAGGCAAATAGTTACTACTACACTACTAACTACTACTACACCAGTACACCCGGAATTCTCATCACCGAAGAATTGGCTATCTTACCTTTAACTGCCGGAACACAACAATAGTTAAATTGTTGTTATGGCGTTAGACTTAGGTAAGATGGTGGTAGCTAGCCAGGCGGACTTGAAATAAGCCCTACGACTACGACCAACCATAATTATGCCATAATAGGTTTTTTTTAATAATTTATGCTCCAAATTCTTCTTCTTACGGTGCCTTTTCAACTAGTGAAGGTTGGTAGTCAGTTCTGCTTTTTGGATTTGTCCTTGGTAAGGCGAAAGAATTCGGCGCATGCTTCAATGTTAAGTCATGAATTAATTATATTCTAAAGTTTGATATCTAAAAAAATCTAATATTTACTTCAAGAGAACGCTTACCCATCCTCAGTATTTTCAGTAGGCACTCCAACAATAAATAATAATAAAACCGTGTCTCTTGGAATAAATCCTATTTCATGGCGGGAATACATGGGTTTTCGCTTCGCTGCCTTCGCAATGGGTGGTAATTCAAACAACTCGCACGAAACATCATTTGTTTTTTCTTTTTCTAATATTCTATCAGATTTAATTATGATTAGATTATTAAAGATATAGATATGATTAACTTCATAAATTTTTTGTCAATTTTCCGCTTGGAAAATAATGACAGTCAAGTTGGTTCTTTGATATAATGGGTATAATAGCATTGGCAACGTTATTTGTCTACTTAAAAGTTATGTAAGTACTTTTAAAAGAATACCAAATAAGTCTGTCTCTCATCAAATCTGTTACATTTTTTGCTATGATCAACAATTATCAAAAACTAATTAAACATAATAAAATTATCCAATCAACCTTTTTCTATAATTTATAAATTATGTCCATTAGCCATTTTTGTTGTCCCCACTGCTGGGGCACAGGTCTTCCTTATGGGTGGTAAGGAGGATGGCCCATAACCCACGCGGGCCCAATGCGGATTGGTGGGTGTTAACGACTGCAAATGCAGCCGGGACCAACGGCTTAACGTGCCTTCCGAAAGCACAGAGGAGCTCGAGATAATAAATTTTTGGTCACCCATCCCATGACCGACCCTTTCGAACGTTGCTTAACTTCCGCAATCGCTGGGCCAGGCGCTAAACCACTGCGCCACCGAGCTCCTCTTATAAATCCTCATATAAATTATATTCTTACGAATCTCATTACCATCTCGTAAAGTTCAAAAGCCTTTGAGGTGTTGCTAAGGATTATAATTACAGCCCGAAAACCTCAAAGGAACTCAAGGATCGGAACAGGTTACATGTAAAGCGGCAATTAAACGGGCCAGCCGACCAAATAAAGCGATTCCTTCGTACGCCTTGACAGAGCCGTATTATTGATCGTGTGTGTGTTGTGTACACATAGGCACAAAAATAATGAATTTACAGATGGACTACTCTCGCCGTCCTCGAAATTTGTTACCAAAATGGGACCAACTTGGGAGTGTACCTAATGTAACGTTTGAATCATTTCAATCGGTCTAGCCGTCTTCGAGTAATCGGTGGACATACACAAAAAAAAAAAACAAATATACAGACGAACATAGAACCTCCTCCTTTTTTGGAAGTCGGTTAAAAAGACATCGAAATCAAAATCGAAATCGAAATCTTAAACAAAAACTACACTACGTTCTTTGTGACAAGGCGAGGTTTACTTGGAACATGTTAAGATTATGATTGTTTTTAACGTATGAAAATTTTTGAACCTGCGCAATAAAAGATAATGGCTAACTTAAAGATTTAACTACAAAACAGTACACATGTTTTGCTAAATATTAATAGCATGCAAAAGTAATAAAAAAATGGCAAGTTACACAATGTCAATGCGGTAAATGAAATATTTATTTTATTCTGTTTTTAATATTTGTGGTTATAGCGGCAACAGAAATACATCATCTGTGAAAATTTCAAATGTCTAGCTATCACCGGTTTATGAGATACAGCCTGGTGACAGACAGACAGACAGCTAAGTCTTAGTAATAGGGTCTCGTTTTTACCCTTTGGGTACGGAACCCTTTGTCTTGACAAGAAACGTTTTGGTCATGCCTGGAAAATTCTATTTTCATAATTTTCTTAATGATTAATTTAGGCTGTTGTTAATGTGTCTAATTAATCATATTAAAGAAAAATCAGATTACGCCAAGAAATATTCCATTACAAGAGATGAATTTAGCAGATTTTTCCGTTGATAATGAGCGCCTACAGTTTTTTCTGCGATCACAGCATTTCCTTAATGAAGCAACGTGATAAAGTTTCTCTGATGAGCAAACATGTGTGGCAGACCCTACTATGTGTTTTAGACATATTTTTATTACCTATGCTAGGGATGGGGAAATAGATTTTGAGATGGGCCGTTTAAATAATTACAATATTTTTACGCGGGCCAAGAAGCAGCCTATGAACCAATACCAATACTAACTTGCGTGTGATGTCGATACCTTACCTACACCCTTATGCGAAGGTGCATCAAAATCTGACCGCAGTTTTGAGAAAAACAGCCTTTATTAGAACACACATTTCTGTAGGTACGTATCTAATTTTTTCTTACTATATAAATGACGGGAAATAATCGCGGGCTGGATATAATCTATTCGCGGGCCTGGTTTGGCAAGTGGGCTACCATTTCCTCATCCTTGACCTATACTTTACAATTACTCGTTATCGTAACGATACCACAGAATATAACGGGTGTAACAAGACACTCAACGAAGCCGAAGTCCACGCATTCCGCCCATCATCAGGATCATTTTTGTCTTTTAGACTATACTTGGGAAACCAATAGCTACGAAGTTATTGAAAGTCAAAGTCAAAAACTTTTTTCAATTTTTTTTATGAAATCTTATTTTATTCGTTATTTTCTAATTTTTGTCTACAGGAACATTATCAAAATTGTATGTATATCGTAACAAACAATGGCTTCAAAATGTCATCACTCAATGTATTTCATGAGCACGCACATAAACGTTGCCTTTCAACTCGGCCGCATGCAGCTGTGTAGCATTCACTCGCAGGCGCGGCCTTTTGCACGCGTTACATTGCCTGGAAATGTATGCAATGCTTTTTAACACCAAAAATTAAAATCGTTTCCCAGCAATAATTTTGAACAGAAATGGTCCTGATGATGGGCAGAACACGTAGACCTCGGCTTCGTTGAGGGTCTTGTTACACCCGGTATACTTAATAGTTGACGTTATTTTCTTTTCAATAAAAGTCATTTCGTACATTGTCATGTCACAAATCATTCGTTCATTGAATTATGTAGAATTTTTTAAACAAAGAGGTGTGAAGTGATATAGTTATAGTTTTTTTTTTTTTAACTTCAAAATATAATCCTCAGGCGGTAGAATTATCTCTATAGTGGCGTCACTTAAAAATCGACTTTGAATCCATTAGTAGGACTCAGTGCTGAGTTGTTGTTAAATAAAGATAAATTTGGGACATTGGCGAAATGCGATGCGCGTCCCATCAGTCGAATTTGTTTGTTATCGGCTGTCAAATCCATTTTCGGGTTCGGATTACGAACGCGGATGCCAAATAAATAATATTTATTTATTCGACATCGACGTCGGTTGCTGCACGGTCTTGTTGCGGTCTCAAAACGGATCGAATAATCAATTCCATTAACGGAAGTCCTCAATCCAACTGTCATGCATGCGTTTTAGTACTTTATAACTCAAATATAAATCAACTAGCGGTGCTATCCCTCGGGAACAGTACTTAGTACTTTTTACCCGGTGTCCTTCTCTGTACCCCTGACAATGTGTATGCAAAATTTCATGATGATCGGTTAGGTAATTAAGACGGAAAGCTTTACAAACAAAACAACTTACTTCCACATGTGATATTAGTATCTAAGGATTTTGTTAAATTAATTCTAAGAGCTTATAACTTCACAAGTTTTGGCCAGCACATAGGTATAATTTGGCTTAAAAAACACCAAGTCTCCCGTGCGCGGGTGAGCTTACGGAGTAAATTAAAGTTTCTATTCATTGGTCACGTTACAAGATCTTGTCAGCACTAAGCAGTGGTCATAAATAAACCATTTCAAGCGGCTATCTGGCCATTCCGGCTCACTGGGCGTGAGCCACAGCCCACAGCCCGCTCAAAGAAACCCACAGGAAATAAGCTCAATATGGCTGACAATGAGATTCAAGTTTTAACAGAATTTGTGATGTGAAGTGTTTACTATTATAGGGTTTCTAAATAAACATAATGTAAGGATTAAATTGGTATTATTTTGCTTATTTAGTGGTGGCCAGATAATTAAGGACGCCAGGCGATTTCCATACAAACGAGGTAACTTTGTAGCCTTGGTTCTCCGCCAGGGATTGACCTAGCTGTGATCTGATGATGGCTATCCAGGGAGTAAATGGAGGAGATTCAGATCGCTCTACACACCCAACTGATCTAATCAGCATTCTAAGATATATAAGGATGTGTTTAAAAATACCGCGAAATACGAATAAAAATGTATGGAAATCCTGAAACTGAAAACTCAGATCCTTATATATCTTAAAATGCTGATCAGATCAGTTGGGTGTGTATAGCGATCTGAATGTCCTCCATTCACTCCCTGGATGGCCATCATCAGGTCACAGCTAGGTCAATCCTTGGCGGAGAACTATGGCTTCAAAGTTACCTCGTCTGTATGAAAATCAGCTGGAGTCCTTAATTATATGGCCACCACGTATGTCATCATTAACAAAACATTCCAAAGCTTTTCCAAAATTATTCGGTTCCCCCGTTATAAAAATAACCGCCCGAATCTTTGATCTCTTCAGTTTTAAAACACCCTACAAAATGATTCAACATATTTTCAATATACATACGAGCTTTAGAACTTAATCTTTCCAAGTAAAAGGAGTCCCTAATTATTTACGGTATCTATATTTATTTCATTTTTAATCTTTTGAATTTTTTTGATAAAAGAAATATATGTAGCTTACTTCCGCAAACAAAATATGCAAGATGCACCGCCCGCCCGCCCGCAAAAATATGCAGCACACCACAAAATATAAGTGCACAATACCTGCATTTAGCAAGACAGCAACACACCTTGCACCTTCACCAATTAGGCTACTCTACACGTGTTTCGCCCCAACCCGGAGCATCCTCAGGAGTTAGATCGTGCGTAAACCAACACCGAATGAGCAACTACGCCCTCCGACACCGTATTTATTGTCACTTCCTCCCCACTGCGCATCGAGTGTTTGACAGTGACAACGTTTGAAGAATGTGCGGAACATTTATTAAATACCGGACATCAATTATCTGATGGCCATTCCTATGAGGTTTTACATACTTGTAGTAAAGGTCTACGACTGAACGTGTTGGAAAACCTAGAAATTATCAAACACAATGTTGATGGAACCATACTTAACAATCAACTTGACGTCTCTTCCTCGCCATTGCTGCGTATTTTCTCAAATAATAATAATTCTTAAAAATAAGTATCTTATTAATAAAACACATTATTTAATGTATATCAATTTATTTGTAGGTAATTTAAATTAAAAAACATGTTTTCTTTCTTTTTTCTTTTTTATTTGAAACTGGCAACATTCTTCAAACGTTGTCACTGTCAAACACTCGATGCGCAGTGGGGAGGAAGTGACAATAAATACGGTGTCGGAGGGCGTAGTTGCTCATTCGGTGTTGGTTTACGCACGATCTAACTCCTGAGGATGCTCCGGGTTGGGGCGAAACACGTGTAGAGTAGCCTAATTGGTGAAGGTGCAAGGTGTGTTGCTGTCTTGCTAAATGCAGGTATTGTGCACTTATATTTTGTGGTGTGCTGCATATTTTTGCGGGCGGGCGGGCGGTGCATCTTGCATATTTTGTTTGCGGAAGTAAGCTACATATATTTCTTTTTTCAAAATGGTTTGGGACTTCCGCCAAGTGACGCCTGATTCAATCAAATTCTTTTGAATTTATAATCGTCAATGCTGAGTTATAATGAGATGTGATTATCCAAATATCAAACAAATACGTTTTCCTTTTCTTTGAATATGATAAGGTTGGGAATTTCCCAATGTGTTTAGGTGGCGACTTTACTCTACTACGAATACTTTATTCGTAATTTGGCGATCATCGGACGATATTCGTCGTTTGATTTGCTTAAATCTTATTCCTTAGTGAAGTCACATCGTACGATTATCGTGGTTTGGTTTTCGTAGTGGAACCTGTGATTAGATCTCTCACCTAACGAAAAAAATCTCGAATCAGTCACTGTCGGTCTGTGATGCAATCGAGTACTTTGTGATTGGAACTGTGATTTATGTCCCAGGTGACATTGTTCTTTTGTGTAAGGAAAAGACAATATCCGGTATGCCTAGAAGAATCTACTTACCTCGGTAAGTAGGTATATTACCTAAATACTAACATAATTATGAGTTTTCATCTAGCATTGCAAATCTTTATTTCATGGTTCACGTTACCGTTTTGTGTAATACTAAAGTATATTTTTTATTTTTATGTGTAAGAAAATCGCAGTCAGTACCTTTATAAATATTTATATTTATAGCATAGAATTTGGCAGGTACTTAAAAAGCGGCAAGCTATCGCACAATGTGTGCAAGCATGCGAATTCATTCAATTATTTTCCGACGAGACGTGATGCGTATTTATTTCTCATGAAAACAAGAAGAAAATGATAAGCGTTCTATCTCGTTCCATTATAGGGCTTACAGTTCATAGCACACACATTCTTGATATAAAATATAAACAATAACATTAAGACTGAGTTGCACCATCTAACTTTAACAATAACAAGCTTGTTAGCCAAAAAAAGAGGTTGCCAGCCAGCATGATGTCCTTTGACAAGTTTAAACAAATAGGTAGCATTAACATTTGACGATAACTTCAACTTTGACAGCGTTTTGGTGCAACTCACACTTAGTGTGAAAGTGTTAAAGTTAGCTGGTGCAACACAGCCTTAGTGTTCAGTCTCGTAGTTATAAATTGAGATCGTCATTCCTTTTTTAGAACCCGTGTTCCCTAACACTCTACAATCGAAAATTATGGCAAGTAATAATACTAATTAATTTCTGGCAAAAGGTAGTGCACGGTGTTAGTAACATTAGCCTTAAAAATTATGTCTATTTAATTATTGAACTTTTAGATTAATTTTGTTTCTAATAAAATAACGCCATTACTCCAAAGTAAATAGCAGTGTAAAATAAAATGTAAGCATAGATAAATAACCTCGGAAAGCTTTTTAAATTACCTTGTTTTTGAAGATTAACAAGCCTTAACAGAGATGTCTAAACATATTTTGCGTTGAAACTCTGTAACGGGAAATTTCCAGGGAAAAGGGATGGTCAGTCAACTGAAATCATTAGGGGTTGCTACAGTCTGCAATACTCTTTTACATTTTATTGTAATCAATTTTGCTGCCCCGTATGATACTCGTATTACAAATCACGATTTACAAATCGTGATTCGTTTACAAACCCTAATAATAGTCCGTACACATTTTGCCGCTGACTGCCGCTCTCTCGCTCGCACATTTGATGTTTTCTCAAGATTTCTTCAATCAGCTAGGTGAGTGCATAAAGTCAATCGTATTCATTAAACAGTTCATATTGTATCATAATAATTATGTCATCCCATACAAATTGCAGCCGATGGAATACGATAATAATATGAACTGTCAAATGAATACGATTTTCTTACGCAATAGCACCCCTGAGTGCGTAATTAAAAAATGTACTTATCTCGGCCACTTTTCGCAATATAAAGATTACGGTCCGTTTCGAGTTGCTGATGTACAAAAAGTTATCGTTTTTGCCAGTTCCTATAACTAGACTTTTTGTAAAAAACTGAGATATATATTAAAATGTCCGTCTGTTTTCTTTTCTTTGTGTGTTTAATAAACGATTTCTATTCTATTTTTCTTTTTATGGCATTTGCCTTAGACACGTTGTAGAAACGAACATGAGTAGATAGATAGACGGTACATACACTGGGTTGAAATCCATAAGTATTTATTATATAGTACCTATAACTAGATTCTCGTCATTTCAGCACCTTGGTCATTTTAGCACCTTGGTCATTTTAGCACCTTGGTCCTAACGCCCCGAAAGGTTTTTATTCAGGGTGCGTAATACCCTTAAAAGCTGAATATGGTGTGTGTAATGTTCTATGCATCGTACTTTTTACCATATACTTACGGCTTTAAAATGGTATCCAAACAGCCTGTATAACACCCATAAGTATGAAATTTATAACGTAACTAGTAACTCTAACGGTTGCTGACAGAACTCTTCTGATTCTCACGTCCTCTGAGATTAAAGGGGCAACTTTACAACCACCTAAAAATCTCAAAAACATAAAGCTCTGGTGGCCGAGTTTGCTCGTAAAACGTGACCATTTTAAATAGCTCCTCACGTAGTTAAGTTACCGGTGTGCACAACTTTCTCCCAAAGTACCCCGGTTTCATTGTAGAAAGCTACGTATTTTATTATGAGCTGCTCGACGAAGTTTTTCAACTGAATTGTCCCGTTAATTTTTGAAGGACTTGCTCTAACTTTACTGCCAGTGTTAATTTTAAAGGGCTCGTTATATGGCTGTCGTGACTTATCGAATGCAAACTAGGCCTTTTTTAAAAATAGAACTGAGATATCACACGATGTTCGTCGTTCGAATTACTTATTGCATTGGCCTATCACCACAGAATAGATAATAATAATAATACTAGCGTACAGAAGTTGCACTCCACAAAATCGTTTAATTAAATTGCAACTCTTGCTCCGACACAATAAAGTGCAATTCAGGTCGCACAGCGCTCCCTTCGCTCCAAAACATTCACTTAGTAGTTGCCTCTCTTTCTATCGCGTAGGTCTTATCCTTTCTGATGTATGAAATTTGTCCTCTTAGAGGACGCCGAGCGGTTCAGACTCGCGCGCGGAGTGACAGAGCCCTGCTATCACTACATATTATAAAACAAAGTCCTCCGCCGCATCTGTCTGTCTGTTCGCGATAAACTTAAAAACTACTGCACGGATTTTCATGCGGTTTTCTCCAACAGATAGAGTGATTCATGAGGATTATTGAGGAGGGTTAATGAATATAAATTTGTCAAGGTTTTGTGTAAATGGGTTGAAATATAACGATTTGTTGGAAGTGTCGAAAAATTCAAGCCGCCTTACCTAGGAGTTTTCGTCGAAAACGCTGCCTAACCCTCAGTCTTTTTTTTTTACTTCGTCGAAGTAAAAATAAAAATCACGTTTTAAAGTAAATCAAAATTTTAAGTAAATCACGTTTGGCACTGTATCAGTTCACCTATTTATAAATTCGATTTTGTCGTTACTCTGACGTTTCATGTGGTCGAAAAATTTGTTGCATAACGTTGTTACAGCCGAAATAACATTTGATCGAAGTAAATACTATCCGTGTTATTACTAAGGACTTTTAAACACTGTTTAACTAAACACATGTTTAAATGTGATGCTGTCACTTTTTTGACTACAACACTGCCGACCGCACGCGATTAAACCGTTGATTTTTACGGCAAAAAACTGTGTGTGGACATTCGCACAAGTTTCATTCCGATCGATTCGTGCAATGGTTTGAGCTGTGCGATTATAATTCAGTCAGTAAGATAGTCAGAATCAAGACATTTATTGAATAACTGGGACCTTTGTATCATTCTAGTATTATGTTCGTTTCGTTTCCTGCCTGATACGTTCATAGCGTGATCATTATAGGAAACCAGGTGAAGGCAAAGTTAGTTTGCTTTTCTGTTACCTTTAAGTATTTATGTAATATGAAAAAACTATAATTTTTTAAGCTCATTATAATTTAAATTGAGTTATGTGGCCTACAATATACAAATTAATTCCCACTTGGCACTACGATATCATAATTTGAATAAGATATTGTCTCAATGCTGCTAAAAATTCACCGTCCCTTGTTACAATGCCATAATTCCAGAATTGTAAAATTTTCATGATAAAACTTTGATGCTATAAAGTTACATTTTTAAATGGCTATCACGTACTTGCCGTGTCGTGAACTCGTTTTGAAGTTTACCAGTGAATTAATTTTATGTAATACTTTATATTTATTTTTTTGTTTGCACTTTTGTACCTACTTGTAATTCTGTGCTTTTGTGCAGATTTGATTTTTCAATCAGTAGGATGTATGGAAAAAAAATATTTGAATCGATCCCAGTCAAAAACCAGCAATGTATTATATGCCATAACATTTACTCATTTGATGACGATTCCATAGCAAGCTCTTAAGACAAAGCAAACTATTTTATCTATTGTGAAATAGCAGTTTGTCCCATTTCTCAAGCCAATAATAAATAATTCTCTAAGTTACAGTTACAGTAACGAAACCTTCTTAATGCAAATAATATAATTTTCATATACAACATTAATAATTTATAAAACAAACAAAAGTTTTTACTATTAAGCAAAAATTAAAAAAACTGGATAACAGTAATTACTAAAATAAAATGTCCTAGATTGACTTTTTCGATGTTTTTCGTTGTTTTTTCATAATTATTCAAGTTTTTTTTATTTTGACAAAAGATTTTTTGTCGTATTGTCCATTGAAGCTACTTCACAGTACGTTAAACTATATTTTGATGTAGAATTCAATACGTTTCCGCTATTATTTACGCCAAAAATATGAACCTACGCAAGCGTTTTTGGTGATTTTCTGTTTTTTACCCGACTGCGGGTTATGTTTTTAGCGCGTATCTTGTAAGTAAGTTTGTATGTTTGTATGTAATATTCTTTATTACTTCATATCTTTCAAACGGCTGAACGGATTTCTATGATTAAGATATCGTTAGATTTGTCTTTTCAGCCCAAGTGTTCTTAAGAAGGTGGCGTTATAAAAAAACCAACATGGCGGCTGCACGGTGCTATTATACGTAGTAAAAAAAAATTTTTTTTTTAGAATACTGCAATATGGGTGTCAAATTAAAGGGCTTATTATAAGGATTTTAAAAAGGTATATCATGACCGTAATATATAATAACTAAAAAGAGATAAATAAATAAATAAATTAAAAACCCGCCTGCATAAAAAGACAAGTCGACTGAAAAGATGGAAACAAGATTAAATAAATATTAAAGGCAACATGTCTTAATAACATGCAGTCGGAGGCATATAATTCCCTTAAGACCCTTATCCTAATCTTGTAAAATCGAATAGAAATCCTAATTTAAATGAAGTGGCGATTCGATTTTACAAGCGATTGTCGGTAAAAAGCTCTATTCGACCTAACCTATAAGCTCAAAGTAGTTGCGGCTGCCTGATTGCTCGTACAGTCTTTATAATATAATTTTGCTTTAGCCCTTTTGAATAGTCCCAAAACATGTCTCAATATCCCAACCCTGATAAACAATTAAGGAGTTATGGCCCGGTGGTAGTGAAACTAGCGCCGCCGCTACATTTATTTTTATTACTCCTACACCAAGTTAATATTAAAAAAAGCTCATGTAATAATCTCTGAAATTGTCCCTAATATTTCAGTTATCATTCATTCTGTAAGTTTTAAAATCCATAATTGCCAAAAGTGACCACTTTGAGCTAAAATGGATTTTAAAGACTTACAGAAAGAATGAAAACTGTTGAAGAGTTATTCAAGAAATTTAGAGACAATTTAAAAAAAAATACATGAGCTTTTTTAATATTGGCTTGGTTTACGAGTAATAAAAAAAATGTAGTGGCGGCGATAGTTTCACTACCTACAGCGCCTTAAGCTAAAAACTAAAACCCATTAATTTTATCAATGACACCATAATAATTAGGTCCCTTGTCAAGGAATCTTTAGTTCTACTTTTTGCGTTTTCACTAAACGTTTGAAAATTATATTTTGAAGTCTAGTTCAATCGTGTCCCCAGAGTTTAATAAGAGCTGATGTCATAGAATTTAATTAAATAAATTATTTCTAGTAAATAAATTCATAAAAGTTGTATTTAAAGAACCTAAAATCGATTAAAATTATTTATTACTTGAAATTAAAACTCTACTTTTGAATTTTTAGATTTTAGGCATTTACAATGCTACTTTTGTATTAAGATAATTAATATATTAGAAAACAGAATAGCATTGTGAATGCTTAACATCAAAAAATTCTATAATTTTACACCGTTAATGTTTAAGTATATCTCAAAATGAAATGGGGATTTCAGATCACGTTGTCACGAGGTCTGAATCGGGTGAGTCGATTTTTTTCTAGTATTCTTTCTAATATTATTAATTATCTTATATAAAACTCTACCACTTTTATTTAAATAGTTTTATTGATTTGCAAGGCTACGATGACGTGAGATATAACGAGCGATACTGTGGTGGGCAGCAGTGACATCTTCAGCGGCGTAGTGGATGTAAGCTGCGCCTGCGCCGGATTTGAACTCACCAGGCGCACTAGGTCGCGTACGGCATTTATTCCTGGGATTTCCGGATCTGAAATTCGTTACTTTATTTTATTTTTTTCGTTTTTTGCAAACACTATTACATGGGTATACAATAAATAAAATAAATAAATAAAATTACAAACAACTTTGGCCATACCACGGCGGAACTTCAAAGCCTCAGTCACCGTCGCAAAGTTGCACGTTTATCGGTTTTTTATAGAATATACTTTGGAGAGTGTGCGAGGGAACTGCACGATACACGACCTTGTTCCTCCAGCCCCTTACCACAATAAAGGTACCAGACAAAAGTTAGCATATCACCCTTATCATAATAGATCTTCCAGGGTCCGTACCAAGCTTAAAAATCTTGAAAAGCATTAACGTGAATGCATGCATTGTGTTTTGTATAGACTTAAAGTTTTTGATTTATGTAATACATTATGTAACAAATGGGTGTGAACTTGCCAACAAACTGCACTGCAGTTTGGCGAGATATAAAAATGTGAAAACATGTAATGTATAATTATAAATAAATAAAATAAATAAAAAATAAAGCGCTTTGCCTTATGAGAACACATGAAGGCAGCTCATTCCATTCTATAGCAGTAGAATGGAATGAGCTGCCTTCATGTGTTCCCCGATAGTTACAACCTTGGTCTCTCCAAGGCAAAGAGTGAAAAGGCATTTCCTGGGCATGCATGCTTTACCTTTAGACCACATCCTGTTTACCAATCAAGATTATAGTCAAATGACTGCCCAGTTACCAATTAAAAAATAAAAAATACTTTGTATTATCAAATTATCTCTTTTGTAAAACAAAAAAATAGTTTTGATTTAATTGAATTTTTACTACCTTCCCAGGGGCCCTATGGTCAAGGGATGACTAAAGCAAAAAAAATACATACTCGTATACGTAAGTATACTTATTTTGTACCAGATATCTATCTAATTACTTACGATTCAACATAACAGTTCGTAATTTTACAACGGTCTTGATCAATGATGTCCAGGAGTTTAGCAGATTTTGGCCAGATATTGCGGAGACCATTATGAGCAAGAAGTTTACAAGCAAATTGACAAGACCAAAAGCAGGCATTACAGTTAGTACTCGATGACTATCCTTTAAAAAAACAACAATTTAAGTTCACGCCGCCGTAAAGCTTAAGTTTATCACTGTCACACAAGCTGCAGCGATTGGCGACATCGACAGCGACAAGCAACTTTGGTGGCAACCGACCACCATCGCAGCTTCTTTTCCCTTGTCACGGGTTAGCCCTAAAGCTAGGTACCAAACTATTTTTATCACAATACTGAAAGCTACAAGCGACACATGGTTTCTCATTCAGAAAATTTGTGTGAAGTGACGCCGCGATAGTGTCGCCATACTGGTCGGAAAGTATCATCACAAATTTATTGATTGATTTACAATTAAGAATTCAAGGAAAAGCCCCAAACTAAGCAAAGCTTGTAATATGGGTTGCTAGACAACTGATATACTACTTATATACTTTTTTAAATATATACTTATTATACATAGTAACACTCAGAGTCCAGACCCGTCACAGAAATTAAAATTCATCATTTCAATTTCCGCCCGGTCGGGAATCGAACCCGGGACCTCTTGCGTGGTAGGCGGCATGTTGACCACTGCACCACTCAGGTCGTCGGTCATTATCGCTTTAAACTTTCAAAAGAGAATTGGTTCTGACAATTGAGTGTGTGATAATGTTTCGGTGGTCATGCTACGGGGGCTAGTGCGCTTATGGCGTCGCCTGTTGATGCTGCTTGTCGGTTGCAAACTCGAGCTATGTAGCTTAGCTTTTTAAGCACTCGAACACATTTTTACCTGTCTTACTACACCGTCGATAATTACACTCATGATAAAAATGTATGTAGGTATTGCAGCGCACTGGCAGAGTAAAATCTGTGAAAGAAAATACTGAGGTATCACTATATATTTTAATTGTAATGCAAATAGTTTTACGGATAACAGTGTATAATAGTTTTATTAATATTTTACCTGAAAACTGAAGCATTTATTCAGCAACTTGATACAACTATTCAAAATTTGACAATGAGCAGCCCAGCACTTGATATCATCTTTAATCGAATGAAATTTTGATAATGCAACCTCTTCTAAATCATTGTCAATATCCAATCGTTCATTGTTTATAATATCACTTATAACCTTTTGAATACAACTATTAGTACACGATATTAAGTATTTAATTGTTGTTAACAGCAGTATAAACCAATAGTATGAAGCAACGTATCTCACATCAACGAGAATTTCGTAACAGAATTCCAATACAAAATCTCCAAATGTTTTGTGCGTAAATAAATCAGATTGAAAATGTAACGGAACAGATAAAATACATGCAAACGTCAAGATTGCAAAGAAAATGTTTAGATTCTTCATATTTAATTGATATGTATTATTAACATTATCGTAGTAAGTGTGTACTATTTTTAAATTATCGAGTAAAGTTATAAATTCATTACTTCGTTTTACGGGTATCACCAACATGTTAGAAAGGCTTAAAAAAGCAATGATCGAAAAAAGAGTAAACAAAGCCGAATCTGCAGCAGTGGACGTTATATAAAAGAAAAGGATAGCTAGATCAATCACTAGTCTCACGCAAATTAGAGCCTTTTTCTTTCTCTCAAAGACACTATAATTTCTGTACGTGCCAAATAAGTTTTCTATTAGGAAAAGAATGCGATACAATCGGCTATTCATGATTAAACTTCTTATATGCCTATTTGTATGTGTAAGAATGTATAATACAGTAATTTTTTTAGAAACTTAACACTTTTTTCTGATAAACTCAAACTCTTACTGAAACAATTTTTCATGACTACTAACATAATTAATTATAGAGCTGATCAAATTATACTAACGACCATTAAATAAGTAATGAGGTAATGAACTATAAGCAAGTTCCACAGCTTAAGTTTCGGTTAGTCCTGTATTTCGAAATATAATATTATGTTACGGCTAATACCCTAAGTGCGGCCACCCCTAGTTCTAGCCGGCTAAAAATAGGTGTATATAGTCTATAGCTGTTTGTTTAAACCTAGGTGTAACCTGTACGTTCATGGCTATGTAGCCGGTTGCATTCGGTTAATAGCAACGTACGTGGCTGATGACGTCATCAGCCAATCGTGAATTGAGGAGCGATTTTGAGAATGCGACACGAAAATCGCTCTATCTTCGTCATTTTGGTCCAATTTCAATCATTCTTTCACTGAAATAATTTATTTTGATGTGACTGAAACTCTACATATTTAACTAAAAACCTCGTTGATCCTCATTCTACTGCACACTCGCCGAAATATATTCGATAAAAAACCGATAAGCGTCTTGACGACCTTTGCGTCTAACTATTTTATTGCTCGAGGCTTTTCAGCTTACTTATCACAGAAATGATTATTGTTGCCGATGAGCGTCCTGAGCCTGACCCTCCGCTCAATGTATTCGAGCGTAGCTAGTATTTGGTGGAGCCATCCCAAAGATGAGAGCAGCAGTGTGATTCTGTAAGACCTCATTCTAAACTTCGAATCTGAATCCGCGGTGAATTTCATGATTGGCATTCTATAAACTCGGTTGACAATTCGAATTTACACTAGCGCTGCCCTTGCGACCGTGTCAGTGAGTTGAACTAAGTTTACCGAGAGATAAAGTATGAGACGACGTTAGAAGTGGCATTCTGTAAGGTGATTCCCCCGTCACTTCGAAGCTCACTTCGAATTCGAACCCGCTTCAATGTGTCAGATTATAAGCACCTATTTTACGAGTGAAAATAAAAGAAATCTTTAAAAATCGTGTTAAAACCATATTTTTATGTCTCAGTGTTACAAATTAGTACAATAACTATATACTTTGTGGTTAGAAACTACTTTTGAGGTGTTTGTGTAAAGTTTTACATAAGTGATAATAATGGCAAGAATGTTTTTGTTGAAATCTATATTAGAAGAGGCTCATGCTTTGGATAAACTAGAAAAGCGTCGACAATCTAACCAAATTCGAAGTTTATCTCTATTAACTCGAGATGACGATTATGTTAGCGTATATAGATTGTCAAAGGAATTAATTGACCAACTAGAGTATGAGTTACTGCCTCTGTTAAAGACCACAAAACGTCGAGGCAAAGGACTTTCAGCTCGTGTAAAAGTAAGTGTTTCATTAATTATTAGTTTAATGTTACTTTTGTAAGTTTATCGGTGATAGATTTGTATCCAACCAAGCACACCAACATAATTTATTTCTTAAAAATAAAAATAAGTTCACAAGGAGTATTCCCTTTAGTTTGTTTCCCTGCTAGTTATGTTTTCATGTTAGTCTGAGGATATTTATAGTCTTAATATAGGTACTTGGTATTATTATTACGCATATAAATAACAAATTGATCCCCATTTTGTTTTGACTAGATCTAGATCACTTAATTTTTTTATTGATTTATTGTTTCACAGATATTATGTACCCTGTCATTCTTGGCTAATGGCAGTTACCAAAAAATAATAAAAGAAAACATAAGGACATATTTATCGCAACCATCAGCATCTCGTTGCATAAATGATGTAGTGGAAGCTCTGAATAATCCGGAAATTGTAAAAAAATACATAAGGTTCCCTCAAAATATACAAGAAAGACAAATATTAAAAGAAAGGTAAGTAGGTATTATTAAAGTTTTAAAAAGTCTTTGATTTTTACATTTTTGTGATAGTTTCATGTCAGTGGTTAATTTAAATTACAGGTTCTACAGAAAGTTTGGCTTTCCAGCAGCTCTCGGTTGTGTCGATGGCACATTGGTGGCATTGAAAAAACCAGTAGAGAATGAAGAACGTTTCTACTGCCGCAAAGGTTACCATGCAAGGAATGTGCAATTGGTAAAATGGATTTCAATGTTGTAATCTATTACTATCTGGTATTTTATTTATTTATTTTAAAGTCTTCATTGTACTTCAATAAAAAGATGTACAAGAGGCGCACTTAATGCTAAAAGCATTCTCTCCCAGTCAACCATTAGGGAACAGATAGCCACAATTAGTCTTCTTAATATTTATTTTTGATATTATATTTTTTTCAGATAACAGATGCAGATCTAAACATTTTAAATGTGGATCCAACATATGGTGGAGCTACTCATGATAGCTTCATTTTTAACTATGGTGTTATAAAAGCCCACTTAGAGGCATTAACAAATGCTGGTGAAGAAGTTGTTTTGCTCGGTTAGTTAATCCCTCCCTACCCCTACTTCAGAATATGAGCCTAATTAGGTATAAAAACTACATAACTATTTGATACTTACTATTTTTTTCAGGTGATTCAGGATATGCTCAACGCGCCTACCTTATGACGCCAATTAGTGGTGCTGAAGATAATTCCCCAGAAACTTTCTACAATGACCGTCACTCAACTGCTCGCAATTCAGTAGAGAGAACAATAGGTCTCCTAAAAGGACGATTTAGGTGCTTGTTAGTACACAGAGTGCTCAATTATCATCCAGACGTAGTCGCGAAAATTGTTATTGCATGTTGTGTTTTGCACAACATGTGCAATCGCGCAGGAATGCCGGCATTCACAATTTCAGATGAAGAGAGACTAGAAGAGCTACAAACAATTGCTGAAGTTCAAAGGAGGCAAACTAGGGATTTGCCATCTAACACCGATTTAGCTCTAGGGCAATTACGTAGGCGAAACTTAGTAAATAGGCTATGGCGTTCACGTCATAATTAATTTATCGGTGGTGTCGGTTAGTACTATTCTGTATTCTGTGGTGTGTGAGGCAGGTAGTTACGTTCCCCAGCAAAGCGATGGTTGGTTCATGCGTCATGTTCGGAACTGGTGCCGCCAGTGGGAATAGGCAAAGAGAATATATTATATTCTCTCTACTTATTTCCACTACGGGAATGGGTCTATTTCTGTCTACCTATCTTAACGTAGTATATTGAATTATAATAATTTACTATGTCTGGATGATATTTGAGAGCCTATGTATACTCACGGTAAAGAACATGAACACAGGCGCGATAATAAGTCTGCAGTGTAAAATTTTAACCAGATCCAAACAAATCACCAATAGACTTTCAATAAAACTGTGCTAGTATCCGTTAAAAGTGATAAATTCACAAGTTAAAGCCCCACTCTAAAACACATATACTGCAGAATCTAGCCCTATGATAGTTGTTTTTGTAAATAGATAAGTATAAAAGACGGAGGTCAACAACCCTTTCCAAGTTTTCTTTCGCCATTTCTTTCTTGGAGAGGCCGCCCAATTTGTGAAATGGTGGTAGATTCAGTAGATTTCTATTTTTAGCACATCGGAAAATATATAAAATCAAACCAAATCCAAACTAATCAGCAATGGACTTTCAATAAAACCGCTCTAGCATCCGTTAAAAAGTGTTTTATTTCAATATTTCAGTCTAGGCTGTTACAAGCACTTGTGAATATCATCGAAGCTACGCCATCGGTTCGCAAACCCTGAGCGGGAGACCTTGTAACGAGAAGAACCGGCAAGAAACTCGTCAAGGGCTGCTTTTTTCTCCCTGTATATTTCATACAGAGTCGTCAAATAAAAAATTCTCTTTATTTTGTTATAGACAATAAACCGTTTAAAGAAAACTAAAGCATTGCCTTTTCCTTTTATTATTTAGTAAATGTTTCGGATTTCATGAAAAATTACTTAATTATTCATCAAATCCGAAGCATTTACTTCAAATAATAGAAACAAAAGGCAATGCTTTAGTTTTATTTAAACGGCTCAATGAGTGTCCGTTAGAAGGTACTTGCTAGTTTAATTTAAAGACTAATTTTAGTACAGTCAGCGTCAAATTGATATGAGCGTTATCAACTTAAGGATGACTGTGCCTTCTTAAAGAAACTTAAAAATATTCCATAGTGTGGAATAAGATTACTTACTAATAGAAGTTAAGTAGGTAAATGTATATCTATATACATAACTATCGGTTGGATAGGTAATGGCCAGACCTACATAAAATATTATAAATCAAATAGATTTTACGTGTGTGTGTTTGTTACATCTTCACGCTTAAACGGATTGACGGATTTGGATGAATTTTGACATACAGATAGTTTAATACCTGGATTAAAACATAGAATATATTACAATACTATATTAACTTAAATTACTACACTCGGTCTCTATTCTTAGCATCTGCCAATGCTTGCAGCCCTTTCCCCACTGCAGCCACAGCTTGAGCTATGGCCCTATCTGTCTCTGCACTCCTTTCATCCATGGCCCTGTCCCTTTCCGCATTCCTCTCCAGAAAGGACTGCAGGATTTGTGCATTTAGTCGCTGTATCTCCAGCTGCTGTTCTTCCACCCTCAGGAATCTCTCGGTAATGGTGGAGAATTCCGTTCGCCGTTGAGATGGTGGTGGACCAGCAACTGAAGACGTGTGACGTGATGCTGAAAAAAGATCATCGATTACTATATGTGTAACTATGGTCCTAAATAGCAGCTTTTCGTTGTCTTCTTTTTGAAAAAGAAGAAAGAAAGAAAAATAAGTTTTTTTTAATATAGGTAGTTATTTTATTTAAGTACTTACACACAGAACCAGCACCTCGACTAGCACGAGCCATATTGGTCCTGGGGCGGCGAGAAGGGGAGGCAATTGGCGTTGCGTGACGTGAAGCTAAAAAGATAAATAATTAACTGAGTTTATCATTGAGCATGAGCAAAGCCAAATAATAGAACCTAGTGAAAGTTGTTTAACATTATTGGTCACTTACATGACGAAGCAGCAGTTCGACGACGAATCACTGGGGAGGCTACGTGAGTGGAACCACGGCGTGAAGGAGAAGCTGTGGGTGGTGTGGGTGTGTGTGAGAGTGTTATGGGTGGAGGGGACAGGCTAGGATGATATATATGAGGATTTGGAGGAGAAGTGTGTTCCAACTGGATATTCTGAAACAACAGAAACAATCATAAAAAACCAGCTACGTGCGGGTCGGACTCGCGCAGGAAGCGTTCCGTACCATTATTTATAAGTACAACATTGTTGTATGGGAACCCCCCTTAATTGATTTTATTTTAATTTAATCATTTATTTTTGAATTGAATATATAACTAAATATTCTGTGAATATTTCAAGCGTCTACATATTGCCGTTATTAATAAATAAAAAAATGACAAAAAAATCACCTTTGTTGACCCCTTAAATATTTATTTTATTTCGTTTTTAGTATTGGCTGTTATCTCGGCAACAGAAATACATCATCTGTAAAAATTTCAACTGTCTGGCTATAACGGTTCATGAGATACCTGTGCCTGATGACAGACAGACGGACAGTGGAGTCTTAGTTTTACCCTTTGGGTACGGAACCCTAAAAAGGAAACCCAAACTTATACCACGTATAGATATTATTAAATAATAATCAGCAAAAATAAGAAACTAAAGAAATCTGTTCTCAAGATAATTATGATTTAAATCGTCACAGTCGCAGTATACACGTACACTTTCTATGACAACTCAAATCTGTCTCTACCTAGACACATACCTGCAAAATGTTTTGACTCGTTCCAACAGTCGAGCTAGATGAGGAAGCAAACAACAGTCTTCTCGAAATTGCAGGAGTAGGTAGTCTGTAATCACGAGTGTGTTCTTCACTATCCTCAATCAGCTCGGAACCCTGAAAAGTAAATTGGATAAAATGTTACTCCATATCTTCCTTGTTGAATAAAATTAGAAAAAAATATTTTGACTGAAAAAAGTACCCTAAAGATAAAATTAGAATTTTATTAGAAATGAATTTTAATATAGATGGTATCACACTCATAGGTACCTACTACATTTAGATCTAATAGCATAGAATCTAGAAATATCAGATTTATAATAGGTAGTTGGTATGTACCTAGTAGAGTTAGTCGAATAATAATTAATATAACTTACATAAATCACAATAGCTGGTGGTTCCTCTGTAGGTGCCTGACTCTGTCGTTGTTGTGGCATATGAATCTATAATAAGTAAATTAACAGATAAATGCTAGATATGAGTATATCATTAATTAATCACATACAATCATGAATAAATTTAACTATCATACATTGGCAATATCAGCATCTTGTATTTGTTGCACTTCATGTGATGGAGATGGAGTATCATTTTCCTGAAACAGGTAATTATAATAATAACCAAATAGTTCAATTAAAAATACACTTTACATTATATATTATATATTTTTAACAGACAGACTGCACTATTGTTAGCCACTACCAGCCAGACAGGCTTGATATGCAAAAAAGCTAGTACCTATACGTATTGCATTTCTAAATTTCTTACCGGAAATGGCTGTATGCCTAAATGTGCATCTCCTGTAGAAAAGCTTTCACCACCACACAAAGCAACAACCCTTTCTTCGAGTTCTGACAGCTCCACTTCATCCTCCACCCCACCACCAGTCCTACGCCTAGCAGCAGAGCGCGCTGCCACTTTTTTTTTAATGGCGCTTTTTTTGTCAGACCAATACTACAATCAGACATTTAAAGAAATTGCAAAAAACTTATATTTGCTGTTATAAATTACACATATATTTACAAACTATATTAAAAACTGCATTTACTTATTATTAGATAATAATAAGATAAAGTTTATGAAACCAAGGAACACAGTTTAAACAAAGATTCGTCGCACATTTGAAGTGGTTTGCTTTGGAGCCGAGGAATGTTAAGTGGTTCTAACTAACATGTAGTAAAAAAGCGATGCATACCTTGGTCCACTGTTTATAATTTTTGATTGTGCCACCTAAACTATTCAGGCGCACGGCTAGTTCTTCCCACTGGCGTCGACTTCGCTCTCTGGCATTTTGAGTTCTCAAGAAACCCTTCGCCATGCCAGGGTTTCTTTCCATGAACTCTACCAGAGTTTCTAGCTGAGCCGACGATGGGTGAGAGGAACGTGTCGTCTCAATTGGACTGGAACATTATTGTTGGATTAGGAAACAAAATAAATACTTACGTATTTTCATGTCGCTTATAAATTTCACTATCACAATATAAACTTACTTCATGATTATTTCAGAATTATTTTCGGTACTGAAAGAACGAACAAAATACAACGCAACGCACTGTCGCACACTATCAAAATATTATTGTGTCTGTCTCTGTCTTACATTTTTTTTTGTAAGGGAAGCATAGATTATATTCATGGCACGAATTTAGAGTTTTCTGTTTTTTTACTTATTAACTGCCTCAATTTTTTTTAAATAAAAGATTTTAATTTAAAAACCATATTATTAGCTAAAATTCTGTGCCAAAACTCAATAATTATGTCAAAAAACTGGAATCGATAAAACTCGACTAACATTTTGTTGAGTGTGGCAGTCACTAGTACAATATTGGTCGCTTCGGAGCTCACTTCACTTCGCAAGTGACGAGGTGATGCTTACAGAATGCAAAATCAAGGTCATTTTGAACCTTATGCGAAGTGAGAGTGAATAGCGGGGTGAGATGCGAGTTGTTATCTGAATTTTACAGAATCGACGTACTGTACTCATACACGATCGAACTTGCGCTTATTTTGAAGAAGAAAAACCCCAACAACTACGATGAACACTTTTATTTTCGTATAATCACACAATTTACAGTTAAGCAACAGATTACAAAACAACTCCAGCAGTCCCTCTACCTCAACTTCTTTTCTCGACGGTTCAACAATAACTGAGCCAGCAACTGAATTCGTTGATCGTTTTACCGTGCTTCTCCCCACCACTTAACTCCCCATTCCACTAAAATTGGCGCGAAAGTTATGGCGGGAAAATGGTGTTGCTAGTCTAATGAACGAAAATACTACTATTCTTTTTAATATTATTCGAAATCATGACATTATATTGATATAAATTGAGCACTTGTTCGGTGTAAAGTTTGCCAGAACGCCAAGCTTTTTAGATGCCAATCGTGCTTTATTCTCATTGAAAGAGCCAAAATTGAGTGTTGGAGTCAATGACATGCCGAGAAGCTCTAGTTGTTCAGTAATCGGAACGAATACACCTCAAAAAGTAGGAGCCAGGTTAAAATTAACCCTTTTAGCAGAGAAAGACACGCCTGGCGCGCCAATCAACTAGCGCGGCCGATACATTTTTTTAGACCATTTTCCAAGTATTTTACTCTTCAATACTTATTTTTCTACACCGTTTATTTTTAAGTATATCTAAAAATGAAATGGGGATTTCAGACCACGTAAATGAAAAATCAGCTGTTCCTTAGAAAAGTACAACATCGACTCGACTATAATGTATGGAAAGCTGATTTTTTTTCGCGATTCCGTGGTTGGAACCATAGTAAAAGTTGTTGATTCACGTGGTCTTCGTGGTCAATCCCCTTTTGATTTTTAGATATACTTAAAAAATTACGGTCTACACGTTAGTCTTAAAACAGTATTTAAACGAAAGATGACACTTTGGGTTTAAAACAATATAAAAACTAATAGATGACATAAAAAAAACAAAAAACCGACTTCAAAAAACCTACCCCTAAAAAGCAAGAAATAATATTCGTAATAATAAAAATACGTCTATTGAAGTCGGGTGGGGCTGGAGTACAAATTCCTTTTTTTTATTCTAAAAGCCCCACCCGACTTCAATAGACGTATTTTTATTATTACGAATATTATTTCTTGCTTTTTAGAGCGGTAGGTTTTTTGAAGTTGGTTTTTTGTTTTTTTTCTAAACAATTTTTTATTTTTTTATTTTTATATATGTAGTTATATATGTATGTAGAAAAATCGGCTCAGCCAAACGTAAGATAATCGCGGAGAAACATACTTAAACACGGGTCAAACTGAGAACCTCCTTTTTTAAGTCTGTTAAAAAACTACACTTAAGATATTATTATCCCTCTTCCAACAAAAAAATGATTATCTTATTCAGTTTATAAACTAAAAAGTAATACGACCAATCATCGAGGTAATTCACACAAAATCATACTATTTTCGTGCTTTTTTCAAAATTACCTGAAAAGTACTGAACCGATTTCCAAATTTTAAAAAAAGGGACCAACTTGGGAGTGTACCTAATGTAATAACGTTTGAATCATTTCAATCGGTCCAGCCGTCTTCGAGTAATCGGTGGACATACACAAAAAAAAACAAATATACAGACTAACATAGAACCTCCTCCTTTTTTGGAAGTCGGTTAAAAAAGATGACAAATAACCTCGCATATTTTTATTAGAAAGAAGAAAAATAAAGTTTTTTTATTTATTGAAGTTCTATATCGTTTTATTGAATTGCAAGGACACGATGACGTAAGACACAACGAGCGACACGGTGGCGGGCAGCAGCGACATCGTCACCGGCGTGGTGGACAGCAGCTGCGCCCGCGTCGGCTCCAAGCGCACCAGCCGCACCAGGTCGCGTACCGCTGTCATTCCTGAGATTTCTGGATCTAAAATTGATATTAAATAAGTATTACAATACGCACATTTACAATAAACCTATCTCAAATTGTCTCTACGTGTGGTGGGCCCATGTCCCCACGTAAGCCTTTCAAAAGCACCAGGCTGCGTGTGACCCCTAACACCTAAAAGTTTTGGTCTTTGTGTGGAAAAAAGACAAAACACATTGTAAACAAAGAAACACAACAAAGTGGGGGAATTCCCGTTTTGTAAATTAAAGTAAAAACAATTATTTTATCGTCATCTAACTTGATGTTAAGTGACGATAACAAGATGGAGCAAGCAAGTGTACTCGGAATCTTTAATAATCGAGAAACTAGCTATTGCACCCTTACTTTAGCAGGTAGGGGAAGGCCGGGAGAAGTGTATCCGATTTTACTAAAACTACGGAATAATCAGAGAATAATAAAGTAAATGTACAAGAAATCCTATCGAAATACGGCCTTGTAGAATCTGGATATGGTATTAGTAATGGTGATGGGCTCTTTTCTCCGCATTTAGACTCCAATTTGGTCCTTTATGCGTGAGAATCTGGATATGAAGTAACTTACGATTCAACAAAACAGCTTGTAATTTCACAACTGTCTTAATCAGGGCTAACCAGGAGTTATGCACATTTTGTCCAGATTTTACAGTAATAACAATAAGCAAAAAGTTAACGAAAATACTGATAATATATCCGTTATGGACGAATACGAATGTTTGATGATTTCCCTGAAAAAAATAACGAAAATAAATTAACCAATTTCGTCACATTGAAAAATAAATAATACTGTGTTGCCTGCTTGTTTCTTGGAAAATTCTGTCTTTCTTTTTAAAAATACCATGTAAGTAAAATTATTTACCTGTTTTACAATGTTTTCGATAAATGCACTTATGAGATAAATGTAATTAGGTATTGTAGTGCACTGGCAAAGCAAAATCTGTAAAAGCAAAAATCTGTAACTGACTTAGAAATTCTTATATTGTTACACTATGTTTAAGCAGCAGCTTTACAAACCATACAGTTGGTACGCGAATATATTTGCGTAGGAGCAACGGGGACTTTGTTGGTCATTGCGGGTGGTTGCGGGTGATTGCAGAGAAGCAGTGGAGGGCGCGAGCCGCTGTTTGTGTATTCTAAAATGGGACCGATACTAGTGTGTTTTTTATACATTATTTCATACATTCTTTTAAGCATTTTACAAGAATCGTTGAACAGAATAAAAAAGAAACAGTCATGTTTTTTCGAAAACGTAAGATTTTTTCCGCTGTATGGATTGAAAATCTGTAGTTTATCATACGTCTGTAAATAGTAAAAATAGGGTACATACACCGTTAATTTTTAAGTACATCTAAAAATGAAATGGGGATTTTACTAACCAACTTCTTTCGAGATTCCGTGGTTGGCCCTATAGTAAAAGTTGTTCATTCACGCGGTCTGAAATCCCCATTTAATTTTTAGATAATATAGGTACTTAAAAATTAACGGTGTATAGGTAACTATGTAATTTTCAGATAATGCATGGTTATTTTACCGTTAAACTGAAGCATTTGTTAAGTATTTTGGTACACATTATCAAAGTTTGACAATGTGCCGCCCAGCACTTGATATCATCTTCAATCGAAAATATACTTGATTCCACCTCTTCGATATCATTGTATAACTTCAAATGTGTTTTATTCGTAATTTTATTCATAAAACTTTGAATGCATCTTTCAGTACATGATATTAAGTATTGTATTGTACGTAACAGCAGTACGTACCAATAGTAAACCATGAAGTACCTTATACTCATGAGAGCTTGGAAACAAAATGTAAAGACCAGTTTTACAATTGTAAGATTTTTATAGAAATCAGATTTGATAAAGAATGTATAACTTGAAATACTTATCAATATAAATATTGCAAATATAATATTTTGATTCCTCAACCTGAGTTGATAATATGTACTTTTAAAGTTCTTATGATAATTGTGTATTTGTTTCAAGTTTTCGAGTAAAGTAATGAAGTCTTTACTTCGTTTTATAGGCATCAGTAAATGCTACAATAAGTTAGGAAAGTCATTATTGAAAAGAAACACCATATCACCGAAATTACAGCTGCCTTCTGTAAAACTAAGGCTGTGACTAGTAAATCGATTATTACTCTCGCGCAAATTAAGACCCGTTTTTTTCTCTCAAAGACGCAGTAATTTCTGTATGTGCCTATAGCATAGTCAATGAAGAAAAGCATGCGATATTGACGACTATACATTATTATTTAGTTATGACACAACTTGTATCGATTCACTGTTTTATTTGGGAACTTTAAAATTATGTTAAACTCGAGCTATATTAAGTAATAGTGTCCTTTTACTGTTCAACTCGAGGTCTATCTGAATATTTTTTTCAATACTACTAACGCAATTACTTAAAAGTCCACTCAAATTACACTGATGATCATAAAATCAATAAAGTCGAGTTAAACTTGTCAATCTATAAATTAAAGTAATATAATTAAACATCCTATTAAAGTTTTTTGAATTTTTCAGATTTTAGGCATTCACAGTGTTATTTTATATTAAGATAAATAATCCTATTAAAGACTAAACTTCATTGTTCTAAAACGTGGATTAAGGTCTTTACCCACTACATTGTACCATACCATTAGGAACGTGTCAGGCAGAAAAATATTCTTTGTATTGAAAAGTATGACACTATGCCCACTAGACCTTCATTTTTTGATCATGAGGACAGGAAGTGGTCTTTTCCTTCGTAGTGCAGTGCTCGATACTTAACCTACTTCTTCAGGCCTGTATATATTTGAAAAACTCTGTCTTTTTCCTTATGTCATTTTTAGAATAAAGTCACTTATTTAAAAAGTAACCGTTGAACATTCTTCTAAGTACATGTCATTGATTACATTACATATTTTTTTTATTTAGAGATTAATTCACTTTAAATACCTATTATCCTATTATATTTGCTTGGCGTTCGTGGACTATGAGAAAGCCTTTGATTCCTTAAGACAACACGGCTTCCTATGGATACGTAGCCGGCGTTGCTCCAAGTTTGATTCGATTGTAACCTGGGGCCGTATTATGACCGCCTATCTCCTGGTAGTTTTCTGACTGGTTATCAATCTATCTCTTTTATTTGCTATGCAGCGAGAAAGAGATGTAACTATAGCAATTCATAAACCTGGCAAGTTTTAAGAGGTTGACCCCCCCTGGGCGGTGCTGCAGTCTCTACAAAGGTGCCAAGTGGACTATAGGTATATCGAGGTGTTGAGTAACTTATACAAAAATGTCACCATGTCGATCCGAGTACAGAACCAGAGTACAAATCCTATCCAACTGCAGCGTGGTGTGAGACAGGGAGACGTTATTTCTTCGAAACTGTTCACAGCTGCGTTGACAACATCTTCAAGTTCTTGGACTGGAATGGACTCGGCATCAACATTAATGACCAGTACCTAACACACATTCGTTTTGCCGATGATATAGTCCTTATGGCTGAGACCATGGGAGACCTTAAAACAATGCTCGAAAATCTCCGTAGTGCTTCCCAAAGAGTGGGTCTCAGGATGAACATAGATAAGACGAAAATTATGTCAAATGCCCATGTTGTGCCCTCTCCAGTTCATGTTGGGAACACTACACTTGAAGTTGTTGACCATTACGTATACCTAGTCCAGTTAAGTAAGTCCAACTTCGAGAAAGAGATCTCTCGTCAAATCCAACTAGGGTGGGCAGCATTCGGGAAGCTTCGAAAAATCTTTGCGTACGACTTACCTCAGCGTTTCAAGACGAAAGTCTATGAACAGTGTGTGTTGCCCGTTATGACTTACGGCAGAGAAACGTGGTCGCTTACTTTGGGTCTCAAGGAGGCTCAACGTCACCCAGCGTTCAGAGAGAGCCATGCTCGGCATTTCCCTGCGTTATCGAATCAGAAACGAGGAGATCCGCAGGAGAACTAAAGTAACCGACATCGCTCGAAGGATTACTCAGCTGAAGTGGCAATGGGCGGGACACATAATGAGAAGAACTGATGGCCGTTGGGGCGGAAAGGTTCTGGAATGGCAACCGCGCACCGGACGACGCTCCGTGGTTAGGCCCCCGACAAGGTGGACCGACGATCTGGTGAAGGTTGCGGGAAGCCCCATAGTGGCTTGCGAGCAGCGCATGACCGATCGTCGTGGAGATCCTTAGGGGAGGCCTATACACTTGTACTATTATGTATTCTGTGCCTATACCCAGCAGTGGGTGTCGTATGATATGATAATGATGTCCTATTATCCAAAAAAAAAATGTTTTTTTTTTATCTTTGCATTTTTCTATCTCTATAGTCAAGTGAAGGTACGTATCGTGTTTTTAACCGTAAAATATTCAAGATCGTTTGAAACAACTACAACATATTTATGTATTATCTGCTCAAAATAAAGAATACTTATTTGATTGTTTACCGTTAAATCAAATATAGGTTAATGATAATTTTGAACATACCGGCCTTAAGCTTCTATTGCACGTCCACGCTAGCCGTTTATATAATACGATACTAACACCATGTGCACGTCTACTCAACCGATCAGGGAGTTACGGCTTTAAAACGGATATTGATAACTAAAAAATAAATGATATACCTGGCATATTTTTAGTACTTATCACATTAATTATTTATTTATTTTACATTTATTGGGCAAGTAACATCAAATTTTCTAGCATAAAAACAGTGAAATACTAATCAGAAGCTTAATTTAATAATACCAACAGTTTCAATTAACAACCGAATTAACTAAAACAAGAAGATGTAAGAATTTAAGATAAGTGAAGATTTACATCATCAACTCATTAGATCGAGCAAGAGGGTTACAATGTTTCTGGATTTATTGTAAAATATAGTCACCCAGATATACTTACCAATACTATACCCAAAATATATTTTACTGATCTATGGACAAAAATGTAAAAACTACTAAAACAATAATATTTTACCTGAATAACATTACATTATTTCTTTCAAATCAAATTTCATATAGTTTTACTAATTTGCAAGGACACGATGACGTAAGACACAACGAGCGACACGGTGGCGGGCAGCAGCGACATCGTCAGCGGCGTGGTGGACAGCAGCTGCGCCCGCGCCGGCTCTAAGCGCACCAGCCGCACCAGGTCGCGTACCGCTGTCATTCCTGTCATTTCTGGATCTAAAATTGAAATGTAGCTTGATGTTAAGTAACAATAAGGACGAAAGTTGAAGCGTGGAAGAGTGGTTAATATTATTTCAAATTAACAATCGATTTTTAACTGACTTAAAAAATTAGCACGTTAGTCGGAATCTAGATTTTTATGTATGTTATTCGATTACTCGATCTCGAACAGCTGGACTGATTTAGATTTTTTGTTTGAAAGTGTTACTTCCCTGGTGGTCGCATTGAAAGCGTATACTTGCTTGCTTGCGTAGAACTGCATGAACTCATTCCACCTTCTCCTTTCTACCATCGGACATCCAGACGCACTGCAGGTTACCACCCGTTCTTAGTTGATATACCTTTTCTGCGTACCAAACGCTACTCATCATCGTTCATAATGCGCACAGCTATGGAATGGAATTCCCTGCCGGCGTCTGTGTTTCCGAGCGCATACAACCTGACTCTATTCAAGGCCAGAGTGAATAAGCACCTTCTGGGCAAGCTCGCTCCATCGTAGACCCTGTCTTTGCTTTTGGGCAAGACTGGGGTCAAGAGCAAACCCATTAAATATAAAAAAAAAACTTCTCAAGTATAATGGTATCCAGGAGAAATCAGGGGAACTATTCAAATATTATAGGCACACCTATAGCGATTTGGATATTTTCTATAACCTTTGTATTTTTATTTTAATATGTGCATTTTTTTTTATTGTAGCCTGTTCGGAGTCAAAGTATAGGCCTCAGAGAATCACACACCTGCAATTGAAGTAACTTACGATTCAACAAAACAGCTTGTAATTTCACAACGGTCTTGATCAGTGCTAACCAGGAGTTGTACACATTTTGTCCAGATTTTACAGTGACAACAATAATCAAGCAGTAAACGAACATGTTTATAAGAAAGGCAGTTGGGACAAATACAAAATGTTGATGCTTTATTACTTCCTGGAAAAAACGAAATAAATTAAATTTTGATACTTGCTTTGCTTTTGCTTCTTGCGTCGTCGTCGTGATTATTGAGCACAACTTTTTTAACACTAACATAATTACCTGTTTTACGATGCCTTCGATAATTATACTAATGATATAAATGTATGTAGGTATTGTAGCGCACTGGCAAAGCAAAATCTGTAAAAGCAAAACATGAACAAAATTGAGTAGCTGTGTATATAGCTACTACACTAACGACCAATCTGATTATGACGGAAGGGAAAGCGGTCACAGTTGCAAATGACGAAATCCTTAAAAAAAAGACATCTGATCGCTGATAGGTGCAATATGTAAAGAAAAAAAATAATTATAATTTTAAGATAATGCATTGTCACTTTACCTTAAAACCAAAGCACTGGTTAAGTAACTTGGTACACATAATCAATGTTTGGCAATGTGCCACCCAACACTTAATATCAGCTTCAATTGAAACCATACTTGATGGTGCCACCTCTTCAATATCATCATCCAACATAAAGTGTTGAGTATTAATAACATTTTGAATACATCTCTCAGTACATGATATTATGTACTGGATGGTAGATAACAACGTTATGTACCAATAGTAAACCATGAAGTATCTTATATTCAGCAAAGCTTGAAGACAAAACTTCAAGATGATTTCAACATAATAATATGTATTGTTTTTTTGATCGAAATTAGTTTGCAAAAATAACGCGTCACTTATAAGACCTGTCAATGCCATAATTGCAAAATATATATTTTGGGTCCTCAACCTGGGTTGATGAGTATTATCAGAGTTCGTACGATAATTATGGATTGTTTTTAAGTTTTCAAGTAAAGTAATAAACTCTTTGCTTCGTTTTATAGGCACCAGTAACAAACTAACATAAGTGAAGAAAGCCATTACTGAAAATAAAAGCCACGAGGACGCCGAACGAACTGTATCCCCTAAAGTAAACGCTATGACCAATAAATCGATGACTACTCTCACGCAAATTAAGATCTGTTTATTTCTCTCGAAGACACAATAATTTCTGTATGTGCCTACAATATTTTCTATAAACAAAAGTCTGCGATATAAACGATTATTCATTATTAATCTGTTATGAAGCTGTTATGATGATTTATGTATGATATAAATTTGTATATATCGAAGCACTATTTTATTTGGAAACGTATTAATGACTTATTACTGTTCAGCTCAAATTCTTTCTGGATAATGTCTCCAAGACTTCTTAGTAATTACTTAAAAGCTCACTCAAATAAAATGTATGAACATACAATCAATAAAAAGTAGTAGAAAATAAACAACTTCAAGTTAAACTCCTGAGTCAATAACTTAAAGTAGATAAAATGTCATCAGAATTTTTCGGATAAGTACTTATGAAATATTATAATTACTTAATAATAGCATTTTTTATAATAGAGCAATGTATAATCTAAAACTAAGCTACTGTCTATTATATCTCTTAAGTTTTAATTGAAATTAATGTAGAATAATTAACTAAATGTAGACTATTTAACTGAATGTAGGAGAATTAAGGGGAAATAAGTACTATTATTAACGTAAGAAGTCGTTTTTCAACGATAAGGAAGTTTAAGTCCAACTTTGAGAATAAAATAAAAAATATTTAAAGCATAAGCGTTTAATCTAATACTTATAATAAAACTGTAACAGGACAATTTCTGTACATTGTTTTTTTTTTTTGATAACGCATACAGGGGGTCAGAATTACTATGTTTTATACAGGGTTATTTGTAAAACACCAACACAACAACCTCGCAGGAGTAGATTACCAACATCATAAACAACAACATTTGTTCTACGGATCGTTTTGATATCAACATACATTAATTAAGTGTTGATTGCAGATAATCTTAAAGACTGTTACTTCAGATTTATAATGGATTCGATTGAGTTATGAAATAAATCTTAGGTCGCTTGGTATAGATTGAACAGCTGTTCCGGTGTAAAGTAGTTTCTCTCCTTTGCCAGAACCCAAAGCACAGTTAATATTAATAAATGGAAACAAACATAAAACTATTTTTCCTTATTATGCATTTTACTCTTTATTAATTGTTATTGTTATTCTTAATGTTAGTCTTAAAACGGTATTAAAACGAAAGTGGACACTTTCGTTTTAAAACAATATAAAAATTAATTGATGCTACATTCCCCTTTAAAACGATTGTAGCTGACATAAAAAAGATGACGAATAAACACGCATAATTTTATTGGAAAGAAGAATACAATCATGCTCTATTTTTAATTTCAAATGTAGTTCTATACTATTATATATTATGTATTCTGTGGTTTTATATCGTTTTATTGAATTGCAAGGACACGATGACGTAAGATACAAAGAGCGACACGGTGGCGGGCAGCAGCGACATCGTCAGCGGCGTGGTGGACAGCAGCTGCGCCCGCGCCGGCTCCAAGCGCACCAGCCGCACCAGGTCACGTACCGCTGTCATTCCTGTCATTTCTGGATCTAAAATTACAACGTAGCTTGATCAGCGGAAGCACAGAAGAAGGATGTTTGTATAATTTCAAATTAACAATCGATTGTTCAACGGATTACTTTGACTCTAAAATAGGCTCTAAAAGGCTTCAGAGAATCACACATATGAAGTAACTTACGATTTAACAAAACAGCTTGTAATTTCACAACAGCCTTGATCAGTGCTAACCACGAGTTGTACACATTTTGACCAGATTTAACAATGACAAAAAGAAGCAAACAGTAAACGGACATGTTGATAGGAAACACAATAGGGACATTAAAATCTTGATGGAGTTTCTGGAAACAAACGAAATAAGTTAAGTTGGATACTTGCAATGCTTTTGTTTTTCTGCGTCGTGATTATGTGCACAACTTTTTTAAACACTAACTTAATTACCTGTTTAACGATGCCTTCCATAACTGTACTAATCATATAAATATAAGTAGGTATTGTAGCGCACTGGCAAAGGAAAATCTGTAAAAGCAAGGTCATTAAAATAAGATAAACCTCCTTCAAAAAACCTGAAAAAAATTGCTCTAATAACTGCTTCAAATAGAAACAGCTCTAAAAAGAAATAAATAATATTCAAATCTGCATAAATACTATTTAAGAACGCATTTCTGATATTAAAAAAACGTATTTTGAAGTCGGCTGGGGCCAATCAAAGGATATTTTCATTTTTTAATTTATATAAACTTTTATCGTATTTTCTTTTTCTCAATTTTATTTGTTAATTCTAAAAGCCCCGCCACAAAAGTAAATCCCATTTTACCTTAAAACCAAAGCACTTGTTAAGTAACTTGGTACATTTAATCAATGTTTGGCAATGTACCACCCAACACTTAATATCAGCTTCAATTGGATCCATACTTGATGGTGCCACCTCTTCAATATCATCGTCCAACAATAAATATTTTTTATTTATCTTATTATCAATTATATTTCGAATACATTTCTCAGTATATGATATTGAATACTTGATTGTACATAACAGCATTATGTACCAGTAGTAAATCGTGAAGTATCTTATAATTAGCAAAATTTGAAAACAAATCTTTATTATCATTTCAACATACCAATTGTTTTTTTTGACGAAATAAGATTGAACCATGTACACTGTTGTTAAAACACTTGTCAATGCCAACATTGCAAGAATAAGATTTTGGTTCCTCATCCTGGGTTGATGAGTATTATCAGAGTTCGCATGAAAATTATTGATTCTTTTTAAGTTTTCAAGTAAAGTCATAAAGTCTTGACTTCGTTTTATAGGCCCTAGTAACATACTACAGTAAGTTATGAATAAAATGGTTGAAAATATGAGCCACAATGCCGTACTAGCTGTACCCTTTAGAAAAAAGACTATGACCAGTAAATCGATGACTACTCTCACGCAAATTAAGACCTGTTTCTTTCTCTCGAAGACACAATAATTTCTGTATATGCCTATAATATTTTCTATAAACAGAAGTCTGCAATATAGACGATTATTCATTATTAATCCGTTATCAAGCTGTATGATGATGTGTGTTTGTATATGAACTTGTATCGAAGCACTATTTTATTTGGAAACTTATTAATGAATTTTTACTTTTCCGCTCAATTTCTTTATGGATAATGTTTCCAAGACTTCTATAGTACCTAATTACTTAAAAGCTCACTCAAATTATTATAGATATGAAGATAGTAATACAATCAACTAAAAGTGGTGGCATTGACAAAGAGTCAGTTTTCTGATAGTTTAAACAAATTAAGTAATGAAACAAATTATTCATACTATTCTATTATTTTTATTTTATTTTTTTATTTATTAATTTAATTTAATTCAATTAATTTAATTCAGGCGACTAGTCCCATACAATATATACCTTACAGACTAACATACATATATTATTACATAATATATTTATACTATTTTCCACGTATTGATGGCGGCGACGTGTTGCGCAACGCAGTGTCCGGTATCCGACCGCGAAACCGTCGGAACAAAACACCCTTCGGCCAAAAATCTTCTTTCATGAAGGTCGACAGATGTTCGGTCGGTGCCCTCACCACAAATGAATTGAAGTTCACATTGTGGCGAGACTCCAACCGCTCGACCCTCAGACAGAATTTGGTCTTCACTCTGATGAACTCCACAATATCATCAGGTTTCGTACTGTAGTGCAGGCGGGACACGTACAGCAGCGTTGTCGGGATGGCCGGACGAAGCAGGTGGTTGTGTCCGGTCGGGGCGGTGCCACACAGGTTACGGCGAGTGGGCTTCCTCTTCCTTTCCACCTTCTTGAAGCCGTCCTTGTCGCACTCATCAACCAGCCTCCGCGGAACTGACTTCACAGGCTTAGAGACCGGCTGGCGTTGGTTTTCTCCCTCATTTGTATCCCGCTGGAGTTGTTGGATAGCGGGTCGGTTTACAGCGGTGACTGCAGCGTACGCACGTTGAGGGGTCGACGTGCACACGCGTGACGTCTCCGCCGGGGCGAAGAAGCGGGCGGCGGGGCGCGGTGGATCGCGCGCGGCGGGGCCGGCTGTAATGGAAAATTTTCTTACCCCGGGGGTTGATGATATTTACCCCACTGTGAATTTTAGTCGGTAGAGCAGAGGGGTTAGGTGGATTCGCGTGGCTCAGTCATCCATGGACTAACTATGCTATTGGGCGCCGTTTATAACCATTAAAGTTAAAAATTAAAAGATAAAGCGTCCATAGATCGAAACAAAGTGAGGTTAATAAATCAAACCAAAATCAATGTTAAAACAAACATTTATTTAACTTAGGGCATGAAGTTAACAACAATTCTTACGGAAAACCGTCATAAAGATTTAAAACCACATAGAGATAAAATGGTTTAACATGGAGTCCGAAGGGTTAAAGTGAGGTCACACCTTTTATTTTAATACATATTACCTAGAGAACCCATTATAATGTTAAAACCGCACAGAGGCTAAATGGCTAACAGGGCCCCTTAACAGGTTATGGTAAGACCATACAATTATTGCAATAGCACTACCCTTAAGATCACTATGAAATTAAAACCACATTAAAAAGAGGGATCTAAACTAGAAACCCTTAGAAATTAAAGTGAGGACGTACTCGCTCGCTTCCAGTCAGACGGACGGATTAAAACGCCGGCTGTCTAGAAACAAACCTGCACGTACCTACTCGTAAAACTCATGCTAAGGTACACATCACAGTCTACACTGAAGCTAAAATTGATTTAAGAGAGACATTAATACACTGGTTGACCATAGGTTTGCTCCGGGCTGATATTGAACATGTCGTCAAATCAACATGGTATGTTTGATGTAACCGTTGATTACTCCGGCGGGTACATGACCAGAAACACGGCCGTTACGATGGGAATAAAAGAAAGCTGAGGAATACCTTGGTTATATGGTTATGAAGGTCTAAGTACTCATGATATTATTAGCAACATCCAACACGTGCTATGTCACGCCGATATTACATCCTCGGTTTTAAAACAGGTAAGTACATCTTGAAATTAAATCCTGAAACTGATCCTGAAATCGGATCTTGAAAGCTGAACCTGGAACCGATCCTGAAAGCCCTATAATCAGAAAAATTAAAGTCACAAACCGGTCGCCATGTCGCATATAACTACAACTCACATTAAAAGGAAGTTGGAACTTACCAAGTTTGGGCTTATTACAGGTTTTATCCCGAAGGAAACATGATGAAAAACAAATTAATGAGCCTCGTGCCCTGCAACCAAAATAATCACGTTTAATTACAATTGCGAACACCACTTGCCAAAGTGGGACATCGTTACATTTATTTTGTTAAAACACTTACCACTTAATTGGATGCTCAATGCATCACAACATTAATGATGAAACTACCAAAGAATCAAAAATCTTTTGGTTTCACATTTAATTAGATACCTGCATCTGAACGACACAGTGCAAATGAAAAGAATGGCCGGCAGGGAACTTCCGTCCTTCTGGAATTCTCTCGAATGCCATAGACAAAAGACCACACCACAGACAAACTACACTTATCGAACATACATTACCTTCCAAATGAAAACAATTATTAAAATCTTAAAAGCATGCCAAAACCTAGCATTTATCTCAATTATTTAAAATAACAAATACGTGAAAATTGTACTGTTATTTGATTTCAATGTCAAAGTATAAATTTATTGTTCCGAAACGCTTAGGTAACACGGAACGCAACGCCGAACGTCACATCTGACAGTTGTCACTTATTGATGTGTGCGTGAGCTATGATGATTGTAAACAAGAAAATTAATTTACTTTAAATATTGAAAAGTACGGAAATTCTTAGTGAATGGAGTGTTAAAATGAATTCAAGTGAATGCTTTGTTGCTAAAGTGGGCGGTACTATCGCCGACCCCCGCTAAACTACTGGAAATTGACTCAAACCAGGTAGAAAAATCCATGCATTAATTTATCACAAACCAATACTAAAACTCCACCAAAACACTGAGTGTGTTCAATAATACTCATCTAACAAACTAATATAAGCTTAATACCTAAGGTCCTTGTCCAACCGCAAGACTACAGTGAGAATTTCACCATAAAAAGTACCTTGAAATGCAGTGTTTGCTATTGTATAGCTGGGCTAAGAAAAACGGTGTTACAGTACCGTCTTAGTCAGGAGGAACGACGAAATCCAAAACTAAAATCTAAACTGAACAAAACAGATCTTAATCTTATCACACTTAAAGATAGACCACCTCCAGACTCAGAAGACCTTTCTTAGATAAGAGAAGCTTGAGTCATTCAAGGGAAACTTACAAAATAACTCACGAAAGTAAATATGATACAGGGTAGAACTGTTTCATAGACTCCAACACACAAAAGGGAGCTAATCCAAGTTCTAGCCATAACCAGTGCTAAACACAGGTTGGTTTAACAAAACCAGCACATAATTTACCCAACCATAAAACGGGGTAAATTACATGAAAAACCGTAGTGTGCAAACAGTGACTTCTAACGGCAAGGTGTGAGGAGTGGAATATCCAACATCCCTATACACAAAATAACTGCTAAAGCAAATCATCACCCAGGACGACACGCCATCACAACAAAGAAAGCAGAAATGTTACCATCCTTGGTATCATTTGTGGATCACACAAATGCGACAAGACCTGCGGATGTAACACGGATAAAATAAACATTAAAAACAAAATTATAACCTACTTAACTAACAATGACGAAACAGCATTGTGCACAAGGTAACACACTGGCAGACTTGAAACCAAAAACCATATAAAGGGACTTCAAGCGCCTTCACTGTGACCCCGCACGACAATGTCTTTAATGTGAAATGAACCAAGTGGCTTCCCGTCCATACTTTTTAAAGAATAAACCACGTTACCCAGTTTTTTATCTACCACACATTTTTCGAACTTGGGAGATAATTTGGCAGAAAAATATTTGGAGGCGTTGGACAAAGGAAAGCACCTTTTATAAATTATTTGACCTTCCCGAAGTTCGAGAGGACGTTTCCTCAAGTTATAATACTTAACATTATGTCTGTACGCCTTTTGTAAATGACATTCCACGTCCTTAAATATTTTCTGCAATTTGGGCAAACCAGAAGAGTAATTATCCGAATGGACAGTAACCGCCTGGCCATCAAAAGGTTGATCGGAGTTATAAGTTGCTCCATCGAGTACCATTTCCCTACCATGATCAAGGTAATGAGCATTGAATTTAGTTCCGGCATGAACGGAGGTATTGAAGGCACATTGGATTTCCTGAATGTTTTGATCCCATTCGCGGTGATCAAAACGCACATAAGAAGCACTGGCACGAACAATATCCCGATTACCCCTTTCAGAATTAACAGAGGGAATGCAAGCCAAAACATCAGGAGCAAGATTGAAAGATTTCCAGAAATCTATTCCAAAATGGACTGGAAGTGTAATCTTCGGTTCTACATAAAACTTTATTATTTTAATTACATCTTTATATTCAATAGGAACGTCCATATAATATTGACAATAATACTCGGAACCATTAGCAACTCTAATATCACAAGGTTTATTAAGAGCTCTCAACGGAATACCAAGTTTAATGAAAAGTTTGTGAGCGTCGTTACCGAGTATCGAACAGCTAGCACCAGAATCAAGTAAACCACTGACAGGGACGCCATATGCCGAAACGGACAAATATGGCCTAATGTCCCCCAAATTGGGTTGGAAACAACTAGCACTACAATCAAGTAAACCACTGACAGGGACGCCATATGCCGAAACGGACAAATATGACCTAATGTCCCCCAAATTGGGTTGAGTACTGCAAGACGATTCTTTGCAAGTACTAACAATACTCAAAGAGGCTAGGTTACCTAGATTATTGGGCCGATTACAATCTGGACACTCAGTAGACTTAACATTAGGTTTGCCACATTTAAAACATAAAGTTGGGCGAGACGCTTTACAACGAGACGTATGATGCTCGTTATTCTGACATACAAAACAATAAACAGAACCCTTCTTAGAATTGGAGTTCTGAACAGACGCGACCGAAAGCTTTTTATTAGGATTTGCAGCATTCTTAAATTCGGAACTATTAGGCTCGGTCTTCGGTTTGTAGTGAAAATCTGGTGCAACACTTGGTTTAGAAAAAGAAGGTTCAGTAAACCCTTCCATCCGAAGCTTACAAGATTCGATTCGCTTCCCTAGTTCTTTAAGATGTTCAATCGACCGGACGTCAACCAGCATCAATTCACGATTGTACTCAGGCCGCATGTTACGCATCACGATCTTCAGTTTCTCTGCGTCGGACAACTTCGTACTCAAACGAGACATCATTCCTAAAATAACAGATAGAAACACAACTAAGGACTCGTGCTTAGCCTGTGTACGCGATTGTATTTCCTGCATAAGCCGATCGTCGAAATCAGGAAGATCAAAATCAGATTTTAAAGCTGAAACTAACTCATCATAGCTGTGGAACCGAGATTTACTCGCTCGATACCAATAAAGAGCAGGACCCTCGAACAAGTCAGGAAATCCGGTAAAAACATACTCCTTGGGTATCTTCCTAGCAGCGCAAAGCTCCTCCAACCTAGATAAGAAAGCACGGACACAAGTGACACCATTGAATTTTAAATTGAGAGAACACAGATTGTATGATTTCTCTGGTTTATAAATAACGGTCTGCCTATTGAACCGGGGAGAACTATCTTCTGTTTCAGATTCCGAAAAAACATCATTTTCTAAGATACAATTAATAAGCTTCCCCTGCAACACTAAAAGTTCTTCCGGAGGGTTAGTAATTCTAGAAATTCTAGAAAGAATATAATTAGCACGACCAACAAGACGTGAACGTGTAGATTCCGGAATGCTTCCCTCACCAAAAGAATTAACAAGCAGACCAGCCTTAGATTGAAGAACCGAGACTTCCGTTTCCTCATTACTAGTAGAAACAGCCGCAGAAGGAATTTTTAAGTTACCCCTACGAGCTAGTTTCAAGGTACACCTTAAAAGTTTTCGTAATTGGTCAACGCTGCTATGCTCATTAAAAGAGACTTTAAAAATTGATAACTCATGTTCAAGTTCTTCCCTGAGCAAGAAGTTAACGTTACAATTAAATCCAGCCATATTAGACTAAAAAAAAAACATTTTAAGTTAAATAATGCACTACATATTGAATTATTAATCTCACTTTTCTGGGCCCCACGTTGGGCGCCACTGTAATGGAAAATTTTCTTACCCCGGGGGTTGATGATATTTACCCCACTGTGAATTTTAGTCGGTAGAGCAGAGGGGTTAGGTGGATTCGCGTGGCTCAGTCATCCATGGACTAACTATGCTATTGGGCGCCGTTTATAACCATTAAAGTTAAAAATTAAAAGATAAAGCGTCCATAGATCGAAACAAAGTGAGGTTAATAAATCAAACCAAAATCAATGTTAAAACAAACATTTATTTAACTTAGGGCATGAAGTTAACAACAATTCTTACGGAAAACCGTCATAAAGATTTAAAACCACATAGAGATAAAATGGTTTAACATGGAGTCCGAAGGGTTAAAGTGAGGTCACACCTTTTATTTTAATACATATTACCTAGAGAACCCATTATAATGTTAAAACCGCACAGAGGCTAAATGGCTAACAGGGCCCCTTAACAGGTTATGGTAAGACCATACAATTATTGCAATAGCACTACCCTTAAGATCACTATGAAATTAAAACCACATTAAAAAGAGGGATCTAAACTAGAAACCCTTAGAAATTAAAGTGAGGACGTACTCGCTCGCTTCCAGTCAGACGGACGGATTAAAACGCCGGCTGTCTAGAAACAAACCTGCACGTACCTACTCGTAAAACTCATGCTAAGGTACACATCACAGTCTACACTGAAGCTAAAATTGATTTAAGAGAGACATTAATACACTGGTTGACCATAGGTTTGCTCCGGGCTGATATTGAACATGTCGTCAAATCAACATGGTATGTTTGATGTAACCGTTGATTACTCCGGCGGGTACATGACCAGAAACACGGCCGTTACGATGGGAATAAAAGAAAGCTGAGGAATACCTTGGTTATATGGTTATGAAGGTCTAAGTACTCATGATATTATTAGCAACATCCAACACGTGCTATGTCACGCCGATATTACATCCTCGGTTTTAAAACAGGTAAGTACATCTTGAAATTAAATCCTGAAACTGATCCTGAAATCGGATCTTGAAAGCTGAACCTGGAACCGATCCTGAAAGCCCTATAATCAGAAAAATTAAAGTCACAAACCGGTCGCCATGTCGCATATAACTACAACTCACATTAAAAGGAAGTTGGAACTTACCAAGTTTGGGCTTATTACAGGTTTTATCCCGAAGGAAACATGATGAAAAACAAATTAATGAGCCTCGTGCCCTGCAACCAAAATAATCACGTTTAATTACAATTGCGAACACCACTTGCCAAAGTGGGACATCGTTACATTTATTTTGTTAAAACACTTACCACTTAATTGGATGCTCAATGCATCACAACATTAATGATGAAACTACCAAAGAATCAAAAATCTTTTGGTTTCACATTTAATTAGATACCTGCATCTGAACGACACAGTGCAAATGAAAAGAATGGCCGGCAGGGAACTTCCGTCCTTCTGGAATTCTCTCGAATGCCATAGACAAAAGACCACACCACAGACAAACTACACTTATCGAACATACATTACCTTCCAAATGAAAACAATTATTAAAATCTTAAAAGCATGCCAAAACCTAGCATTTATCTCAATTATTTAAAATAACAAATACGTGAAAATTGTACTGTTATTTGATTTCAATGTCAAAGTATAAATTTATTGTTCCGAAACGCTTAGGTAACACGGAACGCAACGCCGAACGTCACATCTGACAGTTGTCACTTATTGATGTGTGCGTGAGCTATGATGATTGTAAACAAGAAAATTAATTTACTTTAAATATTGAAAAGTACGGAAATTCTTAGTGAATGGAGTGTTAAAATGAATTCAAGTGAATGCTTTGTTGCTAAAGTGGGCGGTACTATCGCCGACCCCCGCTAAACTACTGGAAATTGACTCAAACCAGGTAGAAAAATCCATGCATTAATTTATCACAAACCAATACTAAAACTCCACCAAAACACTGAGTGTGTTCAATAATACTCATCTAACAAACTAATATAAGCTTAATACCTAAGGTCCTTGTCCAACCGCAAGACTACAGTGAGAATTTCACCATAAAAAGTACCTTGAAATGCAGTGTTTGCTATTGTATAGCTGGGCTAAGAAAAACGGTGTTACACGGCGACCGGTGACGAATCCATGTGCGCCGACTCAAAACTGCCGATTGATGCATTTTGCGCCCCACGACGAGTGTTCACGTTGGAAGCCTCGGGTGACCTACTTACCGAAGCGGTGTTGCTTAACAACACAACTTGGGCTCGCAACTCACTTATGGTGTTATCCGAGGCTTCTAGTTTACTTAGCACTTCGGCCAAGCTCGCTTTTAGGCAGATGATGTCCTTGAGCAGCCTGGTGACGTCGACGTTTTATGTTTTATGTTTTATATAAACGTAGTTGCAGTCGGAGTTGAACAAAATCGTAAGTACATTTTCTAATTTTACTTTTAAACGTCACAATGAGGATCATAACGATTTCTGTTCAGTGTGAAGAAATTTTTGCGATACTCTTAAACCTGAGAAGTTAAACAAGCTAAAACATGCTAAAACACTGTTATTTTGGCGGATCCTTATGATGTCATCGCGACGTACGCGAACCTTATGCCGTACGTGATAAAGCAATTATATTGCATTGAGTTTGGCATTTCCTTCGAACCCTTAACAACTCAAACATTTCTAAAGGGATTTCAAAAAATCTTTCACTAAGTTTCATAGCTATTATTATGATTTTATATTATATTAATAAAACTATAGGATTCAAACCTGTTACTGATCCTCATTCAGTCCTATTTTTCGTCGAGGTTGGAACGTTTTGATATTGTTTGTTATGGAATACCAATGTTATGCAAACTGAACCGAAGTTGATTACATTTAAAAAGAAGGAAGTTCTAAGTTTCGTCGTTTGTATCCCCATTTTTGAAGACCCTATAATATAGGGTTTTAAAAATGGGGATACATAAATCTAAGCGAACAGTACAAACCGAAGGTTTCCCATTTCCATATAAATATCGAACCGGTAGATACAACCGCTCTAACATCCTTTGGGGTCTCGCGACAGATCTCGCTAGGACTCTGGAGGCCTATTTCCCTAATGTTGTTCGCCAAACTAACATAAAATTTGAATATCTCATCATATTTCTGCTTTTTCCTTTCGCTTTCGGAGTTAATTCTCTTTATTGTGGATGTTGCGGACTGGTTTTTATTTTATCCACACTAATATTGTGGGCCAATGATCTGGTGAAGGTCGTAAGAAGCTGCTTGCGAGCAGCGCAGGACCCTTGCAGGACCGATCGTTGTGGAGATCCTTGGGGGAAACTTATACTGTGTGTTGTGCGGCTGACAATGATGATGATAATCATGTTAATATTATTAATAGTGAAAGTAGATTCCACTCTCTGTCTGTTTACTTTTCATGCCTGTACAGTCAGCAATGAAAGTTGCTTAACTCTTTAGTACTTTGTCATAGCAACTTTTCTAACAGTTGTCTCACGGTTTGAAACATTAGTCAAAAAAGTTACTATGTCAAAGTACTAAAGTGTTAAACAACTTTAGTTGCTGACCGTACCACTGAACCAATTTAGACCAATTTAAGCGTAGAGAAGAATGGACCAAGCACAATAAATAATCAATGAAAACAAACAATAAACTATTTTCCCTTATTATGTATTTTACTCTTCAATAATTGTTATTCTTAATGTTAGTCTTAAAACGGTATAAAAACTAAAATGGACACTTTCGGTTTGAAACAATATAAAAACTAATTGATTCCCCTTTAAAACGATTGTAGCTGACATAAAAAAGATGACGAATAACCACGCATATTTTTATTGGAAGGAAGAATACAATCATGCTCTATTTTTAATTTCAAATGTAGTTCTATACTATTACATATTATGTATTCTGTGGTTTTATATCGTTTTAGTGAATTGCAAGGACACAATGACGTAAGACACAACGAGCGACACAGTGGCGGGCAGCAGCGACATCGTCACCGGCGTGGTGGACAGCAGCTGCGCCCGCACCGGCTCCAAGCGCACCAGTCGCACTAGGTCGCGTACCGCTGTCATTCCTGTCATTCTCATTTCTGGATCTAAAATTACAATGTAGCTTGATCAGCGGAAGCAGAAAAGAAGGATGTTTGTATAATTTCAAATTAACAATCGATTGTTCAACGGATTACTTTGACTCTAAACAGACTCTAAAAGGCTTCAGAGAATCACACATCTAGATATATGAAGTAACTTACGATTTAACAAAACAGCTTGTAATTTCACAACGGTCTTGATCAGTGCTAACCAAGAGTTGTACACATTTTGACCAGATTTAACAATGACAAAAATAAGCAAACAGTAAACGGACATGTTGATAAGAATTACAATAGGGATTTTAAAATCTTGGTGAAGTTCCTGGAAAAAACGGAATAGGTATTTAAGTTAAGTTGGATACTTGCAATGCTTTTGTTTTTCGCGTCGTGATTATGTGCACAGCTTTTTTAAACACTAACTTAATTACCTGTTTAACGATGCCTTCGATAACTGTACTAATGATATGAATATAACTAGGTATTGTAGCGCACTGGCAAAGGAAAATCTGTAAATGCAAGGTATACTGTCATTAAAAAAAGAAAAACCTGAAAAAAATTGCTCTAAAACTGCTTCAAAAAGAAACAGCTCTAAAAACAAATAAATAATATTCAAATCTGCATAATTATTATTTGAGTACGTATATCTGATATTAAAAAAAAGTAATTTTGTAGGCGGGTGGGCCAACCAAAGGATATTTTCCTTTTTAATTTATATAAACTTTTATCAAATTTTCTTTTTCTCAATTTAATTTGTTAATTCTTAAAGCCCCACCAAAAAAGTAAATTCCATTTTACCTTAAAACCAAAGCACTTGTTAAGTAACTTGGTACATATAATCAATGTTTGGCAATGTGCCACCCAACACTTAATATCAGCTTCAATTGGATCCAAACTTGATGGTGCCACCTCTTCAATATCATCGTCCAACAATAAATGTTTTTTATTTATCTTATTTTCAATTACATTTCGAATACATTTCGCATTATATGATATTGAATACTTGATTGTACATAACAGCATTATGTACCAGTAGTAAATCGTGAAGTATCTTATAATTACCAAAGTTTGAAAACAAATCTTTAATACGAGTATCATTTCAACATACGAATTGGTTTTTTTATCGAGATAAGATTGAATAATGTACGCTGATGTTAAAACATTCGTCAATGCCAACATTGCAAGAATAACATTTTGGTTCCTCATCCTGGGTTGATGAGTATTTTCAGAGTTCGTATGAAAATTATGGATTATTTTTAAGTTTTCAAGTAAAGTCATAAAGTCTTCACTTCGTTTTATAGGCACCAGTAAAATACTACAAAAAGTTATGAAAGAAATTGTTGAAAATAAGAGCCACAATGCCGTACTTTGAGCTGTATCCTTTAGAAAAAAGACTATGACCAGTAAATCGATGACTACTCTTACGCAAATTAAGACCTGTTTCTTTCTCTCGAAGACACAATAGTTTCTGTATATGCCTATAATATTTTCTATAAACAGAAGTGTGCAATATAGACGATTATTCATTATTAATCCGTTATCAAGCTGTATGATGATGTGTGTTTATATGTGAACTTGTATCGAAGCACTATTTTATTTGGAAACTTATTAATGACTTTTTACTTTTCAGCTCAAATTCTTTATGGATAATGTTTTCAAGACTTCTATAGTACCTAATTACTTAAAAGCTCACTCAAATTATTATAGATATGAAGATAGTAATACAATCAACTAAAAGTGGTGGCATTGACAAAGAGTCAGTTTTCTGATAATTTAAACAAATGAAGCAATGAAACAAATTATTAAGGCTCCGTTACGCGAAATCATTTGTCTCTGTCTTTTTCTTTATGTGTAAAGAGTATGGAAAATAACCTCACTTCTGCACTTTTTCGATGTTTTTCGTTGTTTTTTCGTCATAATCTTTAGCACAATTATCTTTCTTAAAAAAAAGTTATTGGAGCAACTGCTCAGTACGTTAAAGTGTATTTCGATGTAGAATTCAATACGTTTCCGCTATTATTTACGCCAAAAATATGGCCCGCGACAAGCGCTTTTGATGATATTCTGATTTTTTTTACAATCATCTGTGAGGTTTATACGCAATTTAATACTTGTAGGTACTAGATAATCTCTTTAGCTTGTCGTGTTTTTTTTGTGGCTACAACTTTACGTTTACTATGTAAAAATATGGCCCGCGCAAACCATGTTTTCCTATTATGGCCCCTTAATACTATTATATTATGTTTTATATAAACGTAAACATAGTTGCAGTCGGAGTTGAACAAAATCGTAAGTACATTTTGTAATTTTACTTTTAAACGTCACAATGAGGATCAGTAGTCCCATTTCTAAAAGGATTTCAAAAAATCTTTCACTAAGTTTCATAGCTATTAATATGATTTTATATTATATCAATAAAACTATAGGATTCAAACCTGTTACTGATCCTCATTCAGTCGTAGTTTTCGTCGAGGTTGGAACGTTTTGATATTGTTTGTTATGGAATACCAATGTTGTGCAAACTGAACCGAAGTTGATTACATTTAAAAAGAAGGAAGTTCTAAGTTTCGTCGTATGTATCCCCATTTTTGAGACCTTATAATATAGGGTTTTAAAAATGGGGATAAATAAATCTAAGCGAACAGTACAAACCGAAGGTTTCCCATTTCCATATAAATATCGAACCGGTAGATACAACCGCTCTAACATCGTTTGGGGTCTCGCGACAGATCTCGCTAGGACTCTGGAGGCCTATTTCCCTAATGTTGTTCGCCAAACTAACATAAAATTTGAATATCTCATCATATTTCTGCTTTTTCCTTTCGCTTTCGGAGTTTAATCTCTTTATTGTGGATGTTGCGGACTGGTTTTTATTTTAATCCGCCCTAATATTGTGGGCCAATGATCTGGTGAAGGTCGTAAGAAGCTGCTTGCGAGCAGCGCAGGACCCTTGCAGGACCGATCGTTGTGGAGATCCTTGGGGGAAGCTTATACTGGGTGTTGTGCTGCTGACAATAATGATGATAATCATGCTAATATTATTAATAGTAAAAGTAAGATACCACTATCTGTCGGTTCACTTTTCAATCCTGTACAAGTGTACAGTCACCAATGAAAGTTGTTTAACTCTTTAGTACTTTGTCATAGCAACTTTTTTAACAGTTGTCTCACGGTTTGAAACATTAGTTAAAATAGTTACTATGTCAAAGTACTAAAGTGTTAAACAACTTTAGTTGCTGACCGTACCACTGAACCAACTCAGACGAATTTAAGTGTAGAGAGAGAAAAATATTATTATCGAAGAGAGTGAAATAGGGGATGAAAATTAATAGGAATTACGTTGCGGCGGAAATATTTCTATAGTATGTTTATTTATTCTTACTCGTCTTATTTGTAAAAAAACAATCTCATCCAACTCTTACAACAAATAGTTATCCACACACAGATTACAAAAAAAAACTAATTATTAGAGACAATTTGATTTGATAACATTTTTTTAAATAACCATTTAAAAACATAACCCTCTTGCAGTCGGGTAAAAAGAGGTATGACAATTGTCAAAAGCTGGTATTTAGGTACACGAGTGACTAAAGCTACACAACTGACTACACGACTGAACAAACTTATTATCTGATCCGGTGGCCAAAACTAGAACTACGTTATTACATATTGTTACCTAGGTTACGCATTCAACTACATAGATGACAGCGCCGCCGTCACCGATGTGTCACGTGCGATTCAATTTGACAAGCGACTTGCTAGGCGACTAAAGTCGACCATCACAGGTGACTAAAATCGACACATGTAATGTAAAATAATATAAGTATGTAAATAATTAATAGCACAAGTAGGTAAGGATAAACAGACTACTTATTGAACTCAATTTTATTTCATTGAATTGATGTAGTTGAAGTTGCTTCTTTATATTCTTATTATTTAATATCTAATCTTCTTTCTTTCTTTCTTTCTCATCGTATGAGGGTTAGTGGCCACCTCTGGTGAATTAGAGTTTATCAATTTAGTCTTTTTTTTTTTTTGTGAAATTGATTTTTTTAGGTTCATTTATAATGTCATTTGCTTGCCATATTAAAATTGGTAAAACATGAGGCCTTTTTAAACAACCTTTATACCATGTTTTGTGCAAATAAAGATTTCTTATTCTATTCTTATTCTTCTATTCAAGCCGCCTGTGAGGGACCGACGGTTCAACGTGCCCGCTGAAGCACGGAAGCGCTCAGTTGTAATGCCACTTAACGGTCACCCATCCGACACCTGGCCGGACCGAGCGCTGCTTAACAAACTTGATCGGGTACGAGCAGTCTGTTAAGCTCCGCCATGAGCGCTATTATCCAATAATAATGTTTAACATAAACTTAAATCTCTTCGACGAAGCCGGGATAATTATAGGGTCGAGTCGAGCTTCACTTAGGGTAGGTTCGTTTGATCATTTAATAGTTGAAGAATTTTTTTAATTGTATTTACGAGTAAACCACAATCAGAGATACCTATACATATTATTGCACGTATTCCGTAGCAAGATATTAATTCTAATTGTTTCGCTTACAATATTGTAACTTGTAAAAGCTACGCACTGATTAGGTTCTTCAATTACACCGAATGTAAATAATACGATTACCTTGTTTATTAAAAAAATATTGGATAACATCACGATCATCTCATCTCCGATTCCAAAGTAAGCAGGTATATAGTACGATAATTCTCGTACTTAGCTATATACATCGGGCGCACTGAGGGGCAGCTGCCCCCCCCCCCCCCCCTCCTGGATTATGTTTACCTCCATCTAACTATCAATTGTTATCAATAAATAAAAGTTCTTATTTGCCATACAATAATTATTTGATTTACAATAAATTTGCCCCCCCCCCCCCCTGAGGGCTATACAATAGATTTGCCCCCCCTGGCCCAGAACCTGGGTAGATATTTTATATAGTTTAATAAGCACAGTAACGACATAATTTCTTTGAAAATATCGTTACTTCTGATTTCTGACAAAGCTGATTAAGTTTCTTGCGCCAACTTGTCAGCTAAAAAAGTCTTGAATGGGTGGTATGAAAATATAGACATTCAAAAACTCTCAAAGTTTATTTGTATATTGTTTTTTCAATTTCAAGACTTGTGTTATATTATCGTTTTCTAAATGCAATAAATGAATAAATAAAATTAAATAAATTGACCCAGCCGGGAATTGAACCTGGGACCTCAAGAATTGGCGACACCATGAAAACTAGTGTGCAAACCACTTGATCACGGAGGTTGAAGAATAATTTTCTTTTTCTTTTTGATTCTGAACAATTTATTCTAAATGCCTTTGTTTTGACAGGTGTCCAAACACAGTGGCGCTGCCCAATCGGATACTTTTGGAACTGATCAGGCCTATGTGTTTGACAGGTCTCCAAGCACAGTAGCGCTGCCCAATCGAATACTTTTTGAACTGTCAAGATTAGTTCCCAATAAGGAATAATATTGCTAATTTTTGGTTAAACCAGGTGTAAACCATAAACTTAATATTCCACTCGAAAGTATAAATAAGTTTATGGTGTAAACTTACTCTTCGTTTATTAATAAGGCAGTTTGTGATATACTTAAAATCATCACACTTTCAGAAATATTTACTCAATACAACAATTACAAAATGCGTGTGCTCTTTTACCTAAGACTGACCACGCAACAGAGCGGCCGGCGGCGCGATGAGCGATTTCCATGGCATCTAATGACGAAACAATAAGTTCATTGCGTCCCATCACCGGTCGCAATAATAATAAAAATAAAACATTGCATTGTATTTATTTTATTTTTATTTTACTATTACATCGTTCCCTTCGGTGTGACTGAAACATTATGAAAGATTCGAGCACACAGCGAGGGCAATCCGTCTTCTTTCCAGCCCCGGATAACTTGAGACTTAATTAATTTGCTGAAACCCAGCAGACTTAATGGCCCGACGCTTTAGATCCAGACAAAAACATCTTGAACTAGCTTTGTTAATTTGTTGACAATAACACAATTAGCTGCTAAAGTTTTCTCAAGGCCCTTAAATAAATATGATTTATTGAAGATAAGGTCAGCAGTATGTAACAGTTCAAAACTGAACATGTTATTTTTTTATCTCAAATATTACTTAAATTGTAAAGAAAAGAAATATATTAAAGGAAGGTTGTCACTGACCTTGTTCTCAGGAACTTATCGGCATTTGATTATGCAGTTATTCACAAAAAAACACAGGTTTTGTAGTAAATCATAAGCACTTCAGATGTCAATCAACAATTAATAAAATGTTCATTATTTTTCAAAGGAGCTTGTGTTAAACATTACTTGGACTCATAAATTGTTGTACTTCACAATTTGTTTGTCATAATTTGATGATGAGAAAGAATAACATAATATTAGCTTAGAAGGTTATAAATTAATAACAGATAATTACAGAAGATTATGACAGATAGGATGACGTAAATCTGACAGCTAGTGATAAAAATCGGAACTATTTAGCAATTGTGAATTTTCTGTAAGAAAGGCAAATGGTTTTAACCTTACTGCCAATTTTGGAAAACAAAACGAATTAATTTCATTTCCACAGATAAGTTCATGTGATAAATTAATAATGTTTAAAAGCATAAATTGTTGGGAAAAACTTAAATAAACATATTGGTTTGCATAAATGCGAAACTATTTTATTCTCGTTCAAGTTTGTTTACCAAGAGATAAATGTGACTAAATAATGCTGAATTGTGTTTGTTTATTTTACTGAATAATAATTAGTAAAATAGAACATGATTAAGTAATTAATTGTTATAATAATCTGTCTAAAGAGTAATTTAAGGTCATAAAAATAGGCGGAAGGTTCTTAATTCTTTCTTGGCGCCAAGGTTTAAATATTAATCCTCGTGACGTTCAAAACATGGATTAAGTTATAATTCATTCATAATTATTATTGATAATATTATTAATTTTATTAGCACTCATCAGTTATCGTCATAATTGTTTATTTCTAAAAAATACTTTAAAGAGGAATGAAAATTTGGCGATTAATTAGGTTCAGTAAGTTGGCAGCTATGGTACAGATTGCACGATTGCACAATCACCATTAGGCGGTCTGCACAATTTATATTTTCAATATGGCAGAACTGGCGCGTTGGATTGATGGCGACGGAATGTCGCGGGGGTAAAATAATAAAGAATGTTGCTAACTAAAATTGCAAAGTACCCATTTTTGTATGTGTGTTTAGTTAGAGATAATGAGTTTACTGTATTTTAAGCAGGTGGAAAAGCGGAATATTTGCATTAATTAGTACTCAGCAATAGGTATTTTGGCAATTTAAATTATACGGGATTAGGTAAAGCAAAGTGAAACGATTAATTAGTTAAAATCTAAATGAAGTTGGTTTAAGGGTATTAGTTTATGTAAGGAAATTATATTAATCGTATTATTAAAGATTGACAAGACAAAACTGATTACGTAACTTTTAGTAATATTATTGTGAAATTTTATTATTCAAAAATGATTTTCTCAAAGTGTTGCGTTTCGAGGTTATGACGAATTATTGAAACTGTTAACGACTTCACATAAAATGAAACTTATAGTTTTGTTGATTTAAATAAGATAATTATCAAAATGTAATGTAAGTAATTTTTAATATCTCCATTAATAGGGTTAGTGAAATATTTTCATAAGCTGGGAACACTGAACTAGGGGAGGAGTTAGGAACAGGGCACCAATAGGAGTCGGCTAAAGTGCACAATGTAAATTTAGCGCGGGAAATTTTAGCTATTTTGATGAAAAAGGCGCAAATTACTTGGCGCCGTTTTGGGTCGCGTCATGACGCTAATTTAGTCTTTATAAGGGGAAGGATCAGAGAAGCGGGGATTCATTTCTCCGGTGTCGGGCGAAGCGTCAAGACGTAATTTTTGAAGAAACTCCACATCCCTCTGTAAGATCGCGTTACTGAAAAAGTTTATTTTTAAATCAAGCAAATTTCAAGAAGTCAGCAAGAAAGTGGTCGAGGTTTTCTGACGAATAGGGCCGCATTTGTCCCGCGAATCTTTTGCATAAATGCTTTAATTTGAGCTTATCTGGTATAATTAAGTTCATAATTAAAGTATGTAGATTTTGTTTCGATAATCATAAAGTAACGTAGCTTTCCCTGTAAATTCTTGAATTAGTATAGTAGGACTACTAAGAATTGAAGTTCATAATTAAAATATGCAGATTTGTTAGTGAAATCCTATAGAGTCATGTAGTTCTCTCGGTGGGGTCATGAGGTAATACAACTGTATTGGTTCTTGAGTCTGTTGAGGTCAGGGCTGCATTATTTTGTGGGATGAAAGCTAACTAGATTTGCTAGTATTATTATACAATGTTGATTTTAGATGAGTATTCATTTAGTTTTGTGTCTTTTTGGGGCGATTTGTCAGATCCTCGCGGGGGGGTTTAGGTAGAAAAGTCTAACCATGTGGCTGGTTAGATGGGTTTCTGTTTTTAAGATACCTAGATAGTCACATAAATGTAGCAAACGTGGTATAGTTGGCCAGATTCCCGCTCCAAGAAGGAAGTTGTAAATCTGATTTCGCTGGCACGCTCATATCCTTAGTGTTTGTTATATTTATACCTCTGTAGGGGCCAATTTGTTCCTTCCCAATCAAATTTGGCATTCGTCAAAGGTTGCTAGAAAATTAGGGAGTGCCACTCAAACTGTACAGAATTGGGCGACAGGGTTGAGGGTAAGCAATCCAAGAATTGCATAGGAAATTCTAAATTTAGACGCAAATAGGCAGGTAAATTCATTAATAAGGTAGGAATATTATTATTAGGTGAATTGAGCAAAAGTAAAAGGTAGCATTTCAAGAAGGTGGGGTATTCTTTGAAGTGAGATCTGTGTGGGCGTCAAAGATGTCGGGAAACATCATGGGAGTCGCATAGGAATTCAAAAATTTAGTAGTTGTTAGGCAGGTAAATTCACTAGGTAAGATTCCATGTCTTAAAGTAGGCGCCTTAACAGGAATCCATAGGTAGATGCCTTAACAAGTATTCGTAGGTAGGTGCCTTAACAAAAATCCATTTAAACTATAGCTCGGTGTAGTGAATATTCACAATGTAGCATTAATTGTGTTGGTTTTACCAGTTTCGGTGAGTACATATTAATTAATTACTTCAGTGAGTGGATAGTGAAAGTTAATTTATTACTACTTATAAAAGAAAGTTCCTTTATCTTTGAATTGGATTGGATTTATGATGATTTTGTGTGTAGACTACTGATTTTAAAAGAAATATTCTATTCTAGTAATCTAGAAGGTGTACTGAAAACTAGATCTGGGTGTATGAAATAAGCCTGCGTTTCTATATATGCTAAGGTTGATTCACGGCTATTAGAACGCTAGATCAAAAAGTTTGAGTGGACTTTTTCTATTAATAGAATAGTTTTGTATAATATAGAAACAATACTTCAATTATGTACTATAAAAGTATCAAACTGTTTAGTGAATATATCCAAATTCTCAAATGGTTAAACTAAAGTACTTTCTCATCAATATTTCAGCTAAGTTTCATTTACCAATTCAATTGGAAGTTGTTTCAATAGAATTATATTCCACAATTGAATTTAAGTACTTATTGACAAACACAATTAATGTACAGGTTAGATATCATTAGAAGACTAAACTGAAATTACCATAGTTCATAGAAGCTATAATAGGTTCCGTTGTTGAGATGCGGAAAGACTGCGACCAAATAATACATTCCCTTTGAATTAAATTGTCTTTCCTTCAGAAATTGGATCTATCAGACCCTTTTGAATGGATAGTAATGTTGTGTCCATAATTATGTTATAATGTTAAACAGTTTCGCTAACAATAAATATATTTTTAAATTAAATTAAAGTTGTGCAATTCCACCATCACAATAGAAAGATAATTCTTCATTGTGATAAGCTGATAGATCGCTTGAAGCACTTTGCTTGTCCTCTTTTATTAAGACAGACATACTAAGACTAAATAATTCAACTAATTTATTAATTAAAGTTGTCATGAAAGATTATGGTGGTAGCCAGGGGAGAAATGCCCACGTCTGGATGTCGAGTTTCACCACAGAGTGCGGGGATGGTGCACTCCGTCTAGCTGGCAAAGAAACCATTGTTTACTTAGTACTTGACTATAGCACAATAGTATATTTTATATTTGACAAAAAACACTAGAACAATTATTAAGTAGCGATGATAAATTTTCTATATTCTGAATTAATACAACGTTAACTTCTATATTTATTACCATTTTACCTTCTTTTACTCTATTCCTAAGCCACTAACCACATAGGATAACCTAAATTAAATAAAATAAGAAAGTAAGAAAATAAAATCATAATTAGTAGCGGTGAACAATTTTCTATATCTGACTTTTGGGTGATCATAACTTTTGGTTATTTCATTCATTTCTTATTACTGTAATATCTATTAGCATTCCATCATACTAGACTTTTATAAACATACTGAGCAAATTATCCTAAAAAAATAGGTACCATATTGAATTTCATATAAGTACAGCGGGTAGACATAAGAGTAATTTCTATACCATTTAAAAGTATGCAGTAAACTAAGTCAGTTATTAGAATAAGAAGCTCCATAAAGCAATATCAACATTCTAATATAGGTAAAAATTAGGTAGTTTCACTTTAAAGAAATACTTAGGTTGGCTGAAAGAGATTTCTTTAGAGATAACTCTTCATTGCTCACAGGTCTTGTTATAAATTAGGTAATAATAATTATAAGTGCAATAAAGATTATATCTATGTAAAATTTAATATCAAATTCTATTAACAATTTATTAGGGTAACGGCTAATTTGTGATATTATAATTTAGTAACAGTCATAGTAACAGAATTAGTTAGGAATGAATAAGGAAAGAATGATAGCGTTATAGTCGGGAGACAAAACAATGATTGCACTTCTGAAAAGAATCTAGGTTACTATTATTCACAATCAGGGACCGCCCTAGAAATCACGAGCCCTTTCAGACCACATAAAAGCACGTCAGTAATGTAGGTTATATCTATAGGTAGGAAAGGTTAACAAGGAATAACTAAGTAGACGATAGGTTTGAATATTTAATCGGAGCAAAGGATAAGATTTGATACATAAAAAACATTGGGTAGGTAACTTACATAATATAAAGAAATAGGTAGTTAATTGACATACATCGTTCAGCATTTTAGTATGGTAGAAGTAGGGGTTGGTAAGGGGGGGTTACAAGTAGCACTACCTGACCTTGCGAATGGCTGCCGACTCATGTATACAGGGTCATTCTAAATTCACCATTCAAATTTTAAGGATGTGTTTATTCCATGCAACTTCATTCCATTCCATTCAATATATATCTATGCAAAAAAATCGACAATCCATACAAATCAAAGAGATCATTGATCAGTTTAGTATGGGATGACAAAAATTTTGTTTCTTGGAGAAAGTTGTTTAGTTTCATGGACTAAACACATCCTTAAAATTTGGATGGTGAATATAAAATGACCTTGTATCCTAAATACTAAATTAAACGGATTATGGGCCCTTTAGAAAATTCTTGCAGATTTTTGTCGCCAGCTCTCCGGCTACAGTGACAACTTTTTAGTTTACGAGTATATTAGTGGTATTGAGTAAGATTTATTAAGTATAAATAGAATATGGAATGAAACGTCTGACATCTTAATTATAATCAAGTAACATTCGTAACATTATAACTTAGTTTTAGTACAGTACTTTAAGATAATGCATGGACTTCGGCAAACATCGCAAACAATCGTCTAACATAGTAAAGACAATTAACAAAAAGTAGTTTGGTCCTAAAAGTCATTTACAATTACTTAAATAAATGTAAACGTTATTTCTAAGAAAAGGAAAAACACGAAGTTAGCCGATGCCCATTCTTTATCTTGAAAGTGTATTTTTTCCCCTATTTATGATTACAAGAGGGTTGTGGTATAATAAAATAAGAAAGGTCGATTTCATCTAAATAATAAGTACGTATGTTTATTATCTTAAAAAAAAACAAAATTTACGAACAAAGGCACGATCAGTTCATGTCCAATTGGTTTCGAAAAAAGTGGGCAGTTCCGAAAGTGATTACTCTCTCGATAACAGCGACCCGTCGTCGGTCGGCTTCGTATAAATCTACCGTAGGGGTTGACTGCTAAGCACCATTTTATTTATTTACCCCCAATAAAGAATTCATTCTACTTAACTTCGTTACCAATGACAAATTGGGAATTTTATTTTCGTCGAAAACGCATCTATAGATTCCTGCCTCAGAACAAAGAAAAAAATATATGTTTGTGTGGTTTCTGCCAAAGTTCTGTAATAGGAAAAAACATGTTGCCAATGTACCTACTAGTTTGTGAAACGTATTTCCTATTCGTTTTATCGTAACTCCAGAACCGGCTGTAAATACTAAATTCCAGTTGTATCTACCTCTCATTACTGTCCAGTATGATAAAAAGCAAGTAACCTGCAATATCACCACCACACTCTAATCGACACTTGAATGCTTGATGTGATTTTGGTTTACCCAGCATTTTATAAATTTTAAATTATTTTTGAAAAACCATATTTCTCACCTTGTTAAATACTCTTGTTCAACTGCAACATAACGATAATATAAGACGCGATGATCGACACAGCGGCTGGCACCAGCGTCATCTGCAGCGGTAAGCTGGATGTCAGCTGCGCCCACACCGGCTTAATCCGCACGAGCCGCACCAGGTCATATGTGGCTTTCATCACTGGGCGTTTCGAGCCTTAAAACATATGGTTTGATCATCATTACAGTATCACAATCTTTACAGAAGTACTCGGTGAGGAGCTCGGTGGCGCAGTGATTTAACGCCGGGCCCTGCGATTGCAACTTCGCTAGAGTCCGACATGGGATGGGTGATCAAAAATTTTGTATCTCAATTTCCTCCGTGCTTCGGAAAGCACGTTAAGCCGTTGGTTCCGGCTGCATTTGGAGTCTACAACCCACCAATCCGCATTAGGCCTGCGTGTTGGGTTATTACGAAAATAACGTACGCAATTGCGTAAAAAAAAAATGGCTGATGGACAATTGCGTAACGCAGTCACTTGGTCACGATAATCGTCCGCAGTTCGTCGGTTGTGGCTATTAAACACATTTTCAATAAATTTGGCTATCGTAGCCCAAAGAATGAACTAATGCTAGAGCAAAACTGTCAAACTTACGCACACACATATTATTGCAATATCGCATAAGCAAGTGCTTTGTAATAGGAAACAATCATAACGAAGCACGGACGCAGCTGCGTGTATCGCATTAAACTTTTCGTAATAGACCCCTAGATAGCCGGCAGGCACAGACATTATAATACTTGTTATATGGTCTGTGCCTGCAGGCTTCTGTCGAACCTAATATTATAAGATAGACTGACTTTACGCAACTAACGTCACGTTGGATATATCAGCATGTCAAAATATTCACAAAATAACTTACGTGTCACTGTAACATTGTGTAATTTGGCCAGAGATCTTCCCAACTGTATCCATGCATTTTGCATATTTTGACCATTTCTGATAGTGATAATGTTCATCAAGAAGTACAATGACATATAGACAAATAAAAAGTAAGACACCTCTGAATCCTGTAAAGAATTCGGACTAAAGATTAAAAACAATTAAGTAGTGAAGTAAAACCTAAAATAATACACTGGCCTTCAAAACTTAGTACTTATCACACTTTTAAAATTGCAATTTCTCATTAAAACTAAGTTAAAACTATAAAAATTAGATTAGTCTTGAAATAAAAAAAGAACATTTATTGAAAATTTCATCGACTTTTTTCAAATTTTTTTATTGAATGCACTTAAGCACTAATCATTTTTATTTCGAAAATATACTCGTAGCTTTATTGCAATTTTAAAAGTGTGGTACTAAGTTTTGAAGGCTAGTGTAGTTGCGCCGTTTTAGTAACCACTTAATGGCAAAATTCATGTTAAATACAAACAATCCAAACAGTATGCATGTTTGCACAAACATCGTGTGATAAATTGAATTAAAAATATATTTTACCTGTTTAATAAAGGCTCCTATGCCTTCGCCAAAATTTACAATGTAATAAACCACAGACGATGCCAGTAAAAAAAGTAACTGTAAGAAAAGAAGACGGTTGTAGTTGTATGGTATGGCACAAGGCTGATACGTATCATGACAGAAGACGGTTGTAGTATGGTATGGCACAAGGCTGATACGTATCATGACATTACACTGACTATTATTTTTGATTTCGAAAGGCAAGTTACTTTTCAGACCTTTCAAAATAATGGAAATCGCATCTAATAATAATATTTATATTTAGAGAAGAAAACATCTTGTACAATAGTTATTTAAGCAACTGTTGTGTAATTAGAGGTATTAAAAGTTAAAACACGATTTATGTGGGTTAATCACGTCATTGTACACTTGTTTGGATGATATAATTAATGGTTACTATGACACTGGTTGTTTTAATGTTGGAGTTGCATTATGAATGTTAGTATAACATTATTATAACACTCGTTTGTATAATATTATGATTACTATGACACTGGTTGTTTTAATGTTGGCAATAAGCTAACAGAAACTTTTATAGAGGATAACAGCATGGGTGTAGACAAAAATACTTTTAAAACTACAAAATTGAGTTGAGCTGTAACTTTAAAATATGGGTCCAGTGTTTGTCGCTGCACAATAATGTTTTCGATCACTTCAGTTTGATTGAGTAAGCTGCTGACTATTTATATGTGAAGACGATATGTACTCGTATCAACGGTAACTTCTATAGATAATCTTAATTTTAAAACATTACTTAAATCTAAATTCACCTGTCTACTGAAGCAAGTATTCATTAGCTTGCTACATTCAATCAAACTTTGGCAATGTGCAGCCAACTGATGGACATCACCTTCAAAATCATAGGACGCAGTGGCATTCGATGGGCCCTCTTGTTCGATATCTTCAAGCAATTCCATTCGCTTTCCTGACATGAATACATTTATGATATTCCGGATAGATGCATCAGTGCGTTGTATAAAATTTTTCAAAGTCAATAATATTAAGGTAAATTTGTAGTATTCCATGTAAAATCTCACATCAAGAAGCACAGCAATATAATTCATTAAGAGGTCAGGTCCGTGGGTTAAGAGTGGTGTAATCTCAAACCAGTAGTACAATGTTGACACTAAAGTTGCTGTACCGAAGAAAATAGTTTCAAACTTAGTACTATACTTTACATCAATCATGTGTACATTTTGCAGGTTCTTTAAGCGTTGTAGTAATGCAATAAAGCTCTTGCTTTTTATTACTGGTACCAATAATATAGTACCGACGTTTGTAAAAAGCATGATGACATAGAAGAAAGCAAAAAGAATGTTTGTTTTTCTTGCTTTAACCACGGTAGTATTACAATAATACGCAATCATTAAAAACTCCAACAATACTCTTATGAAAATTAATGTCTTGATTCTTCTATTAACTATGCTGTAATTTCTATATATACCTAAAAAAACATTATCCACTTTGAACCAGAGGTTATAATTCATTATTATATAATTTTAACGAGACTGTGTAGTACAACTAAAATGGATGTTACTAACCAAATGAAGTTTGTCCCTTTGTCAGTACTAATGAATACCTACTTAAATTAATAACTAACTTATTGATTGAAAGAACACTCAAATACATCGCATTCATTTCCCATTGACTTTTTGACGTTTCCTCAATTAATATACCTAATACCAATAGGTTTATTTTTGGTTAAATATTTATGTAAGTACTTACTCATACGAAATTATGCTCATTTCTGACTCTTTTTCAAACCTTGATTTAATTTGAATTTTTAAGAAAGTCTATCGAAGTCGAGTGACCTTCTTTTTTTGAAGTCGGTTAAAAATACAACTCGACAAAGAATATAATTTTATTGATAATTGATTTGGATATACCTGCTTCTGACAAGATTATGAAGAAATCTCGGCAGCCATTTGTATTATGTTGATAATCCTACTAACTAAACACAATAATAGTACATTATGAGACAAGTTAGCTTAGGTTGCTCATTGCACACAAGGCTGTGGGTTGCAGCCCGAGCCGTAGGCGAGGGCGTAACTCAGCCGAGTGTGCAATAAGCAAGAGCTCACGAGTTTCATACGACGTTTTTCAACATATTTGCGAGGAAAAAACTAGGTAATTTACCACACAGCAACAAACACGACAAAAACAAAATATGACAATTATGGGAAAAGGCACGCAGGTTTTTTTTTTTGTTTTTTTCACACGCCCAACGTAAGAATATTTTTCGAACAAAGGGGTGAGGAGCATACAGCCTACTTCAAAATTATAATTTTAAGTGATAAAATGCAAATATTTTAATATTTTATAACAAAATATTGTGACTTATGAATAATTTAATAATATATATAATATAATAAACATTTGTTTGACCTAATTAAGGACTTACACATTTATTTATTCCAAAAATCTATATGAATTTTCAACAGCATAAAACCTCTTTGTTGTTACTAAAAAAATAACTGTATTACCCGGCTAAATTGGGAATGCTCTGTTTACTCGCATAGAACTTGCAGTAAGGTACTAATTTAACTTTGTAGGGTTAATTCTATTACGAACTAGTGTTTTATATATTATTGCACGCGTTTGTTATAGCTCGGATTGTGACCTTAAAAGCGATGTATTAGCACAGAATATATAATAGTACTAACGTACAGAAGTCGGTCCCCGCGAGGACCATCAAATAATAAGCTACTCTCGCTGCACGGCAATAAAGTACAATTTCAAACTGCACAACGCTGCGTGGATAAAATTATATGCACCTACGAAGAAGAAAGAGAGGCGTCTCTTTCTGTCGCATAGCTCTGTCTCAACCGACACATTTCGGGGTTGCTACTCGCTAGTTACTGATATCATAAAAACATTCGTTATGCCCATGAATAAACAATGAAATTACTAATAGGTACCTACTTATAAAATAAAATAAATCTACCTAATAGGTGAGCTGAGCATATTTAAAGAGCATAAATAATAAGTATTTCTAAGTAGTTAGAGAAGCTCGATGGCGCAGTGGTATAGCGCCTGGCCCAACGATTGCGGAGGTTAAGCAACTTTTGCAAGGGTCGGTTATGGGATGGGTGAAAAAAAAATAGTATTTTTTAGCTTTTTTCTTTACTGGTGCCATATTTCGAACTTCGATACAACTAAGTATGTAAATATGTATACAAAAAATACAATAAACTTTGGTAGGTAGGTAGGTATGTTAGTAATTAAGTAACAAAAACGAAGTGCATGCAGTTTCGCATTCGGCGCTTGACTGACTCGTTTCGTTGGTGACGTTCACGCGCTGCGCTCTCGTCGCTTGCACACGCCGCGGCCGCGCGTTTCGGTCGGCGCGGTGATATCCCTCGACAATGGCCCTCTTACAGTGGGCCGCGAGCAGTAGGCTAATATAAAAGTTTAAGCGCGGAGTGATACCCCCCTGGTATTAGGACTCACTTTACGAGCAAGTGTGCTGAAAATAAAATTGAAATCCTATAATTGTCTCTAATTAAAAACTGTCAATAAAATATAAATAAATAAAAATTATAATTGTTTATTTCCATTAACAATGTTGGCCATTAGATACATTGAGGTGGAGCTTTTTTAAGCTTTTTACATATTTTGGTAATTACTTTATCCCCCAATCCTTAATAAGGTGTTGATACTGGCAGATGGCTAAATAGGTACCCTTCCGCGCTGCCATTTTAAGCCATTAAAGGCTTAGCACCGAGTGGCAGTTCAAGATTAGAATATATTTTGGAAGGCTTTAATATTATTAAGATACATACTTAACAATTTGAATGCGATGTGAACCGCTTTCGAGTTAATTGAATTAACTGTGACTTGTGTTTCAGATTATAGGTATGTTTTTTTTATTATGCACAGCGGGATAGTGCTTGGCCTTCATCTCACCTGATGTTAATTGACGATAAGGCCGAAGATGGAAGCGCATTACACCCGGAATCCCCATCACTGAGGAACTGACTATCTTACCTCTAACTCTGCCGGAACACAACAATTTTAAAATTGTTGTTATGGTGTCAGACTTAGGTAAGATGGTGGTAGCTAACCAGAAGGACTTGAAATAAGCCCTACCACCAACCAAACCAAGTTCAAATTGTATTGTGGAATAGAACCCGGGACCCCTGCGTCTTACGCGGGTGGGCGGACCACTAGACCACAGAGGCGGTTATCGTGAAAATACGCTTTTAACAAACTTTCTGCAGTAATAAATGGATAATAATGCATCTCAAATATAGGAGCATGTGAGACTTTACGTTGAAATAGCGCATATTTGACCTAGTAAGACTCCACTATTTAAAAAAGGAGATGATAGTGATATGGGAAATTACAGGCCCATCACACTTATACCTGTAATATCAAAAATATTTGAAAAAGTGATGGCTATACGTCTCTACTCTTTTATCACCAAGTATAAAATTATTAACAAACAACAGTATGGTTTTCAGGAAGGAAAATCGACTGCACTAGCTTGTTTTACTTTAATAAAAAAAATTATAGAAGGTATCAATGAAAAAGTACCAACCGTAGCAGTATTTCTTGACATGTCAAAAGCTTTTGACAACGTAAGTCACGAAATACTGTTACAGAAGCTTCATGACTATGGTGTAAGGGGAATCGCTCACAAATGGTTCGCTAGCTACTTGGCAAATCGTCAACAATGTACCGAAACAACGCGTACGCTTCCGTCCGAGTCGCCAAGTTGTCGAATTCAAACAAAAGTAAAAGTCAGATCAAAATATCGTCTAATAAGTAATGGCGTGCCTCAAGGCAGTATCTTGGGACCTTTACTTTTTATATTATACATAAACGATCTTCCCGATATAACTACCAATAATTGTTTCCTATTTGCAGATGACTGTACACTTCTGTTTCAAAATAAAAATATTGACGAACTTGAACATGACATTAATGATACTCTTTTTGACATAATTAATTGGATGAATAAAAATGACCTTAAAATTAATATATCGAAAACGAAAGCAATTCAATTCCATACATATAAAGCGAAAAAACTTAACATTGACATACACTATAATAACAATAAAATCTAGATGAACATTGCAATTGGAAAAAACATATAGACAGTCTCTGCACTAAACTAAATAAATTTGTATTTGCACTGAATAGAATCAAAAATATAACGTCTTTTCAAGTAGCCTTACAGGCGTACCACGGATACGTCTCTTCTTTACTGCGTTACGGCATAATAATATGGGGCAACAGTGTAGAATTAGACAGAGCTTTTAGAGCACAAAAGAAGTGTATTCGTGCCTTATGCCAGATAAAAGAAAGAGATTCATGTAAACCCCTATTTCAAAAACATAGAATACTACCTCTACCATATATATATATTAGAACTATGCTTGTTGGTTAAAAAGCACCCTGAATACTTTGTAAAATGTAGTGAAAAAAACGATAATTTACGAGCATCGAGAAAGAATCAACTAGTAATACCTAAATCTAATCTAACTATATTTCGTAAAAATGTATATTATATGGCTATCAAAATATTTAATAAACTACCGCTAGACATTATAAATCAAAAAAAAGAGAAAAATATTTTCAGGAATAAATTATTTAATTGGCTCCTACAGCACAGTTTCTACTCGACCAAGGAATATTTGGAGAGAAAAAAATGACATCTCTACTTAATCTGACTTATTAATGATAATTTTGCATAATTGACATTTAATTTTGAATATGAGATTTCTGTTGACAATTTTGTAATTTATTGACGTCTTAAAATAGCAATAGGTACTTAGTAGTAATAATATTTACTATAGATAGCTGACACTTACTAACATTTGCATGCCTACAGACTTAAGGCAGAATATTGTTGAAACTTTATTTAAAACATTGTCTCCAATCTCAATGTAATGTACACAATATTGTGCAAATAAATATTCTGATTTCTGATTTCCATTTTAATGCGACTGGCAATTTACAAGATTGGGGAAAATGTTCGATCTGATACATAAGGGGTGTTAAAACATGAGTGTGTGTAACGAAAAGAATACGTCCATACTTAAAGGTTATGTATTATAATCGCGAAAATAAAAGCTTTCTGCAATAAAAAATGGATAAAAGTATGTTTTTTATCCTTTTATTAATAGGTTATTATATCTCTAAATTATTAAATCTAGAGTCTACTGTTAAATCACTGTCACTTTTCACGCACTTTTCCTGCAGTTTATTCGCCTCAACTGCAATGTATCATACCTATTATCCTGCAATTATTTTCAGAATCGAGGGTGTGAGTCTTATTGTAACGAGTGGCAGGGAAATAATTGGCTCGTCGGCCATTGCAAGGTTTTGATTAAGCCGACGAGAAGCCACATGCTACTGCCTCGAGTTTATTAGTTAACTGTTAACTCGTATCACAGACTACTTTTAACTACTTGTCTATCAGCCATTTTTGATGTGACCTTCCTTATGGGTGGTAAGGAGGATGGGCCATAACCCACCACGCGGGCCCAATGCGGATTGGTGGGTGTTAACGACTGCAAATGCAGCCGGGACCAACGGCTTAAAGTGCCTTCTGAAGCACGGAGGAGCTCGAGATAATAAATTTTTGGTCACCCATCCCATGACCGACCCTTGCGAACGTTGCTTAACTTCCGCAATCGCTGGGCCAGGCGCTAAACCACTGCGCCAGCGAGCTCCACAATATGTACTAATTATGTATGTATGTTTAACTACTTAATTTTGTTGGGATAATGTTTTTTTTCGGTAATCAGCTAAGAAAAGATTTTTGAAAAATTACCGCGGGGAATGGAATAATAGTAGATTGTTATACAAGACGCTAAAATGACCCATTGCATACGAGGTAGTTTTATTCCCGAGCTTTAGCGAGGGAATAAATAGAAACCGAGTTACAATGGGTTTTAGCGTCGTGTGTTACACTATACTTTTCACTACGATTGCGAGAAAATAAAATACGATATTAAATAGTTTATACCTACTTCCGTAAACGAATCCACTCGTTTTTCTATCCTCCACTTCATAAACTTTTTGTACAATAATTAAATAAATGATTTGTGCTTGACGGCAAAAGATTAAAAATATTTCTTTCCTATTACAGTCACACAATTCAATCAGTTTGTCACATAGCCTTATGGTTTGTCATTATAGAAAAATTCTTAAGATTTCGCGCCATGGTACCTTTTTTTTAATTTCTGCTGTAGCAGCCAAGCAACACAAACACGCATTCCACGATTCACTCTGTGCACAGAGTATAAAATAAGTCTATGATTTCACCGAAGAGATGCTTTTAGTTCCATTTTCAAAAATAAGAATGAGAAACAGTATTAAGTCGAGCGAGTTTTTATTCGTGATTATGAATAAAGACTTTTTCGTTTTGGTAGGCTCATTGGTAATAGACAAACATTAAAAAAGAAAAAACTTTAACCCCTAGGGGTTATTATGCTATTTTATCTCGGCTCTTGTACGTTACAATGACGGACTTTTTGAGCAAGAGGAGTGAAAACAATTAATGGCTCCTTACAAACAACTTATTAATTTAGATATCAATCGTATTTGAATAGTGTTAAGGGGCTCCATATTTTTTTTTTCAGTAATGAAGAAAAACCAGTTACAACCTTTTAATTCTTTTTTCTTCTGTTGTTCTGATATAATTGAAACTGTTATTTTTACACATCAATTCAATTATTTTATAATATTATAATTTGGAAATATGGCCTCATGATTGGATTAAACATTTTGTCTTTTTTATTTTGGAGTTTTTAATATGACAGTGACGAAGGCATTCATAGATTTTTTCTAGCAAAAATGGGAATAATCCCTTTAGAAAGATCACTCCTCATTTGCAACTTTAATCAGTAGCACTAAGGTTAAAATAGCGTCGAGGTGTTTGTGGGCGTAATTACCGTCCGCTACTGCAGTGAGCTGATTAAGGCTCAGTTGCACCATCTAACTTTAACAATAACAAGCTTGTTAAAGTACCGGTTAAGCACAAGTTAGCAAAAAAAAGAGGTTGCCAGCCAGCATGATGTCCTTTGACAAGTTTGACGTGAGAAATAGGTAGCATTATCATTTGACGATAACTTTAACTTTGACAGCGTTTTGGTGCAACTCACACTAAGAGCCACATCCTTCTGCGTCGTTATCGTAAACATGCAAGTTTATTTTGCCTCTCAGTGTTATATTATAACAGTCTTGATTACAAGCTAAACCTTCACGCAAAAAGTAAAATGTAAGTATTAGGCTTTAAAATAAAAAGTACCCAAGCCTTTCACTGCATTAACATTTTGATTTGTAATCTTATGAGGAAATTTTGAGTCAAAATTGGAATTAAGAACTCAAAAAAAAACTTTGTTCTTCCAGGTTACATCATGGCAACCTGTCATAGACCGATGCTCCCAAACATTATCTTTCACTAAATTGTGCTTCCCTGTTGTAATCGGATGAGGTAAGGTTTTCTGCAATGGAAGCTTCGTCTAGAAGGCCCGCTTGGCATTAATCGAAAAAATTACAACACAAATGTTAAATTAATGTCTTTACAATGTTAACATTGCGCCCTAAATTAACAAAACTCAATTTATAACAACTGTTAGCACATTACTGTGACAAAAGGAAAAGCGAAATATATTTAATCAGTTGGATTCTATTTAGCATTCAAGTTCCTGAGATACTACTGTCATGTTAAAGGACTAGGTAAATTTGAATTCTTAAGATGTCTAGTGAAATATACGGCCGTACTTTGCGTTTAGCGTAACAAACATTTTACGTAGGATATTGGAAGTAAAAGTGTGTGTGGTGCTTTTGTCTGTTTATCAACAAAACAATTAAACTTCTTTTCTATCAAGATAACTATGGTTTCTATGACAGAATCTTTTCCTTAATATTCAAATGTCTGTTTTTCTAAATGTTTGTAATTCTCTTTCCAAAGGAGAAGCGGCACTCACTATAGAAAAATGTTTAACTTGTATGTACGATGGTTGGTCTTAAAATAAAGCCAATAATATTTCCTATATTGATCAAGTTCTGTCTTATTTTTAGCACATGTAGAAAAAAAGTTATTTAATTATGAATATTTTTTGATATGGAACTACAGATTATTTCTGTCATTGAAAAACGGTCCGTTATCCACATTTAATTTTCAAAGAGCAGAAAAGTCACTATGAAATATAAAAGCGTGGCTGTCTAAAACAATTTTTTTTTTCCTTTTTTCGAAATTAAGAAACCGAAATGTCAATTTGACTTCCAATTTGGCATTTATCTGTCATTTCGTTAACAGATAGGTACAGTCAGCAATGAAAGTTGTTTAACGCTTTGGTACTTTGTCATAGCAACTTTTTTAACACAGAAATAAATACTAATCTTGCAATAAATTCAAAATAGCAATGTAAATACTGTTTATTTTTATTTTAAAGTAGGTATACCTATTCAAATTAAAGAACAATGACGACGCGCCATACATGAATTTATTTTATTTTTTTTATTATTTTATTTTATTTTTTATTATTTTATTTATTTTATTTTTTTTTAATTTGATTTGTTTTTTCTTCAGCTAGAAAAGCCGTTATTTCAGCCCTAACATTTTTGAAAGTGCGATGGAATCAAAACAATAAGTAAAATGCGGAAGTATTATTTAGATTTTAGTGGAACTGAACTGAATTGGTAATTTAAGTGTTTAAAAAACAAATATTTTTCTACAGACTTTCTTGAATTCAGTTAAAGTCCTGAAATTTCGTAAACTACTTATTATTATACTTACTCAGTTTTTTGAAAATCATTTTACTAAACACTAATCGTTTTAATAGGTATATTTTCGCCGTTGTTCTTTGATTAATGTCGTGATGACTGATGAGGCAGGTAAGACAGGGTTAGACACAAAAACGATTGTCATTTTTTAGCCCCGTGTGTTTCAAAGCATCAGGAGCGTGCGAGGATTGCAGCACGGACCGGGCATTTAATAAGGGCGTATAGCGCTCCTCCGTGACTGTCCGTGACTGACCCACTGCATCGCCATGACTTAATTAAACTCGGACCGACCACATACGCGTTTAACTGCGTCGTTTCTGCGCCGTTGCTGCCCTGAATTGAAACTGTGATGAGTGTCACAGCACTCACTGTTTAGTTAGATAATAGTTTAGTGCTGATAACGTACGATTACAGCTATTAAATGCAAAGGGCCACTTTCGGTAATGAAGTTTAGTGAATGTATGGAGGAAAATGTTTGATATTGTGTATGATACCTAACACGGAAAGCTAAATATATTTAAGATCAAGATAAAAATTTATTAAATTAAGCAAAATAGTTTTTCATACATGGTTGAGCACAGCACAAGCAACGGTTATTCGATTTTGGAATTCAATTCATTTCATTTAAATCTTTGTTTCTTTAATTTCAATTTTTGTTATTACTGATTACAATTGCTCAATATTTTTCATAAAATAAAAACAGTAATGTAAAATTTACATTTTTACCGTCAGAACCATCTTAATTAACTTTTAAGTCTTTACACTAAACTTACTAATCTAAGCTTTTTTATTTTACTTTTATAATCGACTTCAAAGGGAAATATTAGAATATTAATTAAGACAAAATAATTGAATTTCATTCATTAACTTTTTGTTTCATATCGTAATTTTCAAGTTTTTTTATTCTTTGATCTACAAAGCTTTTTCGTATCAATTATCACGTCCTTACTATATTTCCATCGCATTACTTACTAAAAAAAAAATTTAAAACATAAAAAAACCCGCCTGCATAAAAAGACAAGTCGACTGAAAAGATGGAAACAAGATTAAATAAATATTAAAGGCAACATGTCATAATAACATGCAGTCGGAGGCATGCATAAAGAAAGTGACATTATGAATGATTGAATTATATGCCTCCGACTGCATGTTATTATGACATGTTGCCTTTAATATTTATTTAATCTTGTTTCCATCTTTTCAGTCGACTTGTCTTTTTATGCAGGCGGGTTTTTTAATGTTTTAAATTTATTTTTTTATTTATCTCTTTTTAGTTATTATATATTACGGTCATGATATACCTTCTTGAAATCCTTATAATAAGCCCTTTAATTTGACACCCATATTGCAGTATTCTAAAAAAAAATTTTTTTTTCACTATGTATAATAGCACCGTACAGCCGCCATGTTGGTTTTTTTATAACGCCACCTTCTTAAGAACACTTGGGCTGAAAAGACCAATCTAACGATATCTTAATCATAGAAATCCGTTCAGCCGTTTGAGAGATATGAGGTAATAAAGAATATTACATACAAACATACATACATACTTACAAACATACAAACATACTTACAAGATACGCGCGAAACACATAACCCTTTCTTTGCAGTCGGGTAAAAATTGCATAAATAAGATGAGAAGGTAAAAAACAATACGTTATCGGTTGACCACCGACCGGCTAACCATCTCACATCAAATAATTAGTTATATCCATAGACTTATTGTATTACTAGCGGTTATACCATATAACCAATGATATAAATAAAATACACACATCAACTTTGTCTAGGGATACAGGTGTTATTTTCATACAAACGAGGTAACTTTGAAGCCTTGGTTTTCTGCCAGGGATGTACTGTGCTGTGATCTGATGATGGTTATCCAGGGAGTGAATGGAGGAGATTCAGATCGCTATACACACCTAACTGATCTTACCAGCATTCTAAAAGATTAATAGACATGTTTAAAAAAACCGCGAAAATAGCATGAAAATGTATGGAAATCCTGAAACTGAGAACTCTGAGTATATAGTTGTATATAACAGTTGGGTGTGTATAGCGATCTGAATCTCCTCCATTCACTGCCTGGATAGCCATCATCAGATCTCAGCACGGTACATCCCTGGCAGAAAACCAAGGCTTCAAAGTTACCTCGTTTGTATGAAAATAACACCTGTATCCCTAGACAAAGTTGATGAGTATAACGGGTGTAACAAGACCTTCAACGAAGCCGAAGTCCACGTATTCCGCCCATCATCAGGATCATTTTTGTCTTTTAGACTATACCTGGGAAACCAATAGTTACGAAGTTATTGAAAGTCAAAGTTAAATTTTTTTTTTCAATTTTTTTATGAAATCTTATTTTATTCGTTATTTCCTACTTTTTGACTACAGAAACATTATCAAAATTTTAAGTATTTCGTAACAAACAATGGCTTCAAAACGTCGTCACTCGATGTATCTCATGAGCACGCACATAAACGCTGCCTTTCAACTCGGCCGCACGCAGCTGTGTAGCATACACTCGCAGACGCGGCCTGTTGTACGCGTCACATTGCGTGGTAATGCATGCAATGTTTTTTTAACACCAAAAATCAAAATGGTTTCCCAGTAATAATTTTGAACAGAAATGGTCCTGATGATGGGCAGAATACGTAGACCTCGGCTTCGTTGAAGGTCTTGTTACACCCTGTATTATTACAACATATCACAAAAATCAAATCAAAAATAAAAATCGGTCTCTGTAATTTGATTATTTTTACATCCTGAAAGATTTTGTTCTCTTATTTTAGGCACCGCTGCTCTCACTTAGGTATGCGCTCTTTATAAATGCACAACGCTTACATTTTTTTTATTATTCTTAACTTGAGTTTTGTTGTTGAATTTTTATTAACTTTACGGCAATTTAGACATCAACATAAACTTGTAAAAGTATTATATTTAGAATTACCAATTCTTTTTAGGGTTCCGTAGCCAAAATGGCAAAAAACGGAACCCTTATAGATTCGTCAAGTCTGTCTGTCTGTCCGTCCGTCCATATGTCACAGCCATTTTATTCCGAAAGTATTAGGATTACACAGTTGAAACTTAGTAGGTAGATGTATTCTGTTAACCGCTTAACGATTTTAACACAAAAATAAAAAAATAAAGATTAAGGGGGGCTACCCATACATAGAACTGAAACTAAAAAAAAATGTTTCCTCATACCAATACGTGCGGGGTGTCTATAGATAGGTCTTCAAAAATGACATTGAGGTTTTTAAGACAATTTTTTCTCAAAGTCAACCGTTTGAAAGATAAACACTGCCAAAGTGGTAAGTGCCATTCGCTTTCGCCGTGATATGCACATCCTCTCCACCTTATTCAAAATTCTCAAAGACCCTAACTCACCTAAGTACCTTTCCTCCCGCTTCCAGTTGCTTCCTCCTCCCTCTCGCTCCAGGCGTCCTTGCATCACTACAATGCTTGAGGTGCCTTGGAGCAACACCAAGTTCTTGCATAATTCCTTCTCTGCCAAACTCCCGACTAATATTCAGGACTCCCCAAGCATCCACTCATTTAAATCCAAAGTTAAGTCGCACTTTTTATCACAGTTATCCCAATCAGAATCATGAGATACTTAGTTAACACCATCTCTTATTTATTTATTTATATGTATGTATATTTATAATATAGGTTAATATGTATGTATGTATGTGTATGTATGTATTATAGGTAAATTAGGTATATTTATTTATTTATATATTGTAGGTACTATATTTTAGACTTTAAATTGACAGTTTTTCTAATTTAATTTTTGCACTTTATGTCACCCGCTTAATATCGAAATCTCGAACACGTTCTCAGGTTGGCTGGAAGAGATCTCTTTTAGAGATAAGTCCTCCTTTGTGTAAATATCTCAATTTATTTTTGTGTAACTGTTTTTATGAGTGCAATAAAGAGTATAATAAAATGTGTGTCCCCCCCCCCCTCTAACTTTTAAAATAGATGAGTGAAAAATCTAAAAAAATATAATGCTATAGATCTTAATAAAAACTTTCACTGAAAATTGGTTTGAACGAGATTTAGTAATTAGTTTTCGAGATATATCATATTTTCCAAAACCGCAAATATTACTTTGTCGCATTCATACCAACACTGTGAAAAACAAAGTTATTTTTACAGACGAAAAATGATAATGGTATTAAATAAGGTATGGTATATAAGGTAACTACGGAACCCTACGGCGCGTGGCCCGGCACTTGGCCGGTTTTTTTTTTATTTATGTCACTTCTTGAATCAAAACTTTAATTCCGCAGCTTTTATTGTAGCCTATACCTATGTCCTATATGTATAATACCTTACCTACTTTTTGACCTTCTATCTATTACAAACTCCGTAAATTAAATTAAACAAACAGTTTCGGGCAGATTTACAATAACGTTGGGCGTCCGTAATAAACACTTAAATTACCATATTAGGAGTAGTACATTATATGGCACGATTTGTACGGTAATGATAATGGCTGTTACGACCCCAGGGTGTTGGTTCAAGATAACATGTTTGACGGATTTGACCCGTCCCCTGATTACGTAACTCTGTTGCTAACAATTTCTCGATTGAAATCGCAGTTACATTGCTGCGTTAACTAAGATAGCTGTCACATTGGTTCTTACTAAAGCGGCAATGTAACTGCGATTTATGTCAGAGTTGATTGCAACTTAGTTACAAAATCAGCGGGCCGCTTGCACCTTACCTACCACATTCTTTAAGATAGAAATGTTGGCCATCATTTTTAGAGAGCGTGGGTGGCAAAATAGCTTAGAAGTAAATGTAATATAAAGAGAGAGACTATTTTTTCTTCATATACTTACTGTCCGGCCTTACCGGATTCAATTGGATGTTAAATCAATTCATGAAAATAAATTACAAGAAATTCTTTCAAGCCAACAGTTTGATGATTCTTTTGTAACAACCAAAAAGTCTGCACTTCCCTAACAGCAAATAAAGTCACTACACCATTATACCAAGGGAGAGTGGCTCAGTATCATCATGATAGAGGCATCTTAAAGGCCCCATAACATGAGTTAGAGGGGACATGTGCTTAATGCGGCCTTTAAGGCGGCCTTCACGAAACTCCCGACAAGATATAAACAACAACCATTTTGGCGGATGCCGGAGTTAACTTTATACGCATTTTGGGCGGAAAGGAGAAATGGTTAAGAAAACGGTTTGTATGGTGACATTCTTAACATTGGAATTTTAACAATCGTGTAAAAGTGTTTACATTTTCACATTATTTAGGTAAAGGTTAAGTATTAAAAATAATAAATTATTATTTTGAGTTTAACAAACGTTTGTTAAAATTATCGAACTTAATAAACCCGAACCAAAAATACTTAGGTCAATTAAAAACACAATTTAACTTTTGAAAAAAAATAGCTAAGTACAATATTATATTTTGCATGTCAAAGGAATTTTAATTTCTCGCATTAGTGTATTTTCATATTTTTCATACAGGAATAGCTAGTTGTGTCCCAAGATTTTATATTTGAAATGTTTGCAATGTCTTATTTATTTTAGACACAAGAAAAAGTGTATAAGTGGCCTAACAGACTGCGGCAGTAGCGACATCTTGTAATATTCATATAAGGACCACAGATGCGTGCTCCCATCATCACCAGCAGTCAAGAGATCGGGTTCGAATACGAATAGGCGAAAATGTTCCTAATACCGTAATTGCGGACGTAAGGAATGTGCACGTAGTTTTTATTGCTATGCGTTCGTAATATTCGCCCGGGAATATTCTGGAATGTTTCTTTTGTGGTGTCAACAGCAATATTTAAGTGTAGATTTATGGGGTATGCTTACGGATTGCTAATGCGTTAGTAATAAAATGACGTGTGAAGAAATATGCGACTATCTGACGGTTTATACTCGTAACTGTGGAATTTGTACGCTGCCTGGGGATGTTGACAGCAATGAGATTACACAAATTCATCATCGTCAGTTGACTGTTCTGTCACAATGATTACGGAATCATATTATAAGAGTCAAACTGAAAGTTTTTTATGTAATAAATAAAATAGATTTTGTAATTATGATTTCTAGATTACTTATCCTTGTTTGCTTGGTATCACCATCACCAACTTCAGAGTCGTTTGGAAATAAGGTGGAACCAAATTATGTAACAATACTGAAACAGGTGGTATGCCTTTCTCTAAGGAACATAGGCACAGAATACATAACATAGGTCGTTAAAATATATTTATTTCGCCTTCCCATAGTAAGTTGGTCAATTGACCAATACATTTTGTATGGAATGGGTGAATGATGTTTTTTCGTTTTTCGACCTAACGTTCCTTGGAGAATATTGTTCAGTTTTAGCAACACTATACCTGTTTCAGTATTTCTTCTTACTTAGTTACTTCATTCGGTTCCACCTTATATATATTTAACGTTAGAATAAAATATTTTTATAGGTAAGTACCTACTTATTTTGAGTAAAAAATTCAATAGGTAAAATTTAATTCGTATTCGAACATTAGATTTGAAAGTCTCATTAAATAAATAAATAAATAAAATAAAATAAAAATTATTTATTTCAGGCTAAATTACACCCATAGTTTAGTTTACATTACATTAAATTAAGTTAAATTTAACTTTAATTAAACTCAACAATTAGCATTTAAAAATTAATTTCGATATAAATAATATATTATCACATTAAAATGATCGTCAAAGATATAAAAATAGTCATACACTGTCCTTATTATTTTATTCCGGGTTGCACTTGCACGTTTTTGAAAGTTCGCCCTCGCATTCCTCATTATCGCGAAAAAATCATTAACCCTGTACACGGCAAACATACTTGAGGCGCTACAACGCCATTGTCACTGAAAAAAATCCAGCCAATCAAGCATGACATTTTGCTTGATAGAAAAAAAAATGAATGATGCAATCAAAAACTTATAAAACTACATTAATCACTATTTATTGTCACAATAAAGTTGAAATTATCAACTTTTCTATAACGTTCACTTCATAAAAAGAAATAAGATATCATGATTATATTATTGTAAACATGGCACATCATAGATTTATTCAAGTTGGATGATAAGTTCCATAATAATAGTTCATTGTTTTTATAATGAAGAAAATATTGCTTGTATAACCGAAAATATGTATAAAACAATCAATCTTTTATTTAATTGAATATTGGCGCTTTATTAATACGAATAAACTCTTGTCTGATTGTTTATGGTCAGTTGATTAAAATGTATACACGTGTATTTTAATAGAGGTCAAGGTCAGTGATACACGCTCTCTGGTTGTTCGCGGTCGCGCGCGTCCTCAGAAAGTAGGTATAATTACTACTTTATACTCTCTGCTCGTCACCGTCAGTCAGTCAGTGGTCAGTGACATTGAAACGCTTAAAACGTAGTGAATTACACTTCATGTTCATAGTGATTAGTGATGGAAGAAGTGTGTGACCTTCTCCAGGCTTGGGGGCTGCCCGAACTGCAGGCCGCTTTTATCAGTAAGTACCTACCTAACCTATCCATATATCGAAGATGAACTAAGTACTGAAGTTGTTTTCACCTACTTATATTCATCGACGATTATTTTTCAGAAAATGAAATTAATCTGCAGGCGCTTTCTGCGCTTAACGATGACGGCATAAAGGAGCTTATTCCTTTGTTGGGGCCTAGATCCCTATTTATAAGATGTTGGAGAATGTGGAGGTCGGACTTCACATCCACTTTAAATAATAACATCAGTTTCTCAGGAGACTTGAGCACCATTGACATATCCTTAAGTGTAAGTGTAAACAACTAGGTTCTAACAACTACTTTCTTTACTTTAAGCGGTTATTACACTACTCAATTTGTAGCAAACCTAGATAGGAACACTCTAACTAGGAAGTAGGAAGCTGTGATTACGCTATCCTAAATCGTAAACAATAAAATTTAAGTCCGGTCGGGACTAAATCTATCTAACTCCTAACATCTTCCGATTTCCTAATTAGGTTTCCAACAAATTTAATAGTGTAATAACTGCTTTACAGGAGTCAGGTAGATATGTCAGCTTATTGTGTAGTGCAGGCAGTGCAGTATTTATACTAAATCAATGGAAAAGTGTGTTTGAATAAAGTACTTCCTAGGTATTTAACTAACAAAAAAATTTTTAACTAGGTATTTCAGGCTAGTGCTAATAAATTATCTCATCATAGTGAGGTGTCTATGTAACTTGACCGAGTAGTAGTTGGATTTATGTAGTACTAGGCAGTACATCAATGTGGTTGTCATGTCAACCTTATCTACCTATGGTAGTTATTTAGTTTTCTGGATTAACGTCTCGTCTGCTTGCGCACACATCTGGACCAGACTGTTCTTTTGTTTCCTAACTTAGCACTGCCACTGGCATAGGAAGGGTTAATGACTAAAATTGAAGATACTAAACTTACTACTAGGTACTTACTTACTAAATTCTAAAACTCCAATTATTTATTAAATGTAGGATAATTTTTATCATGTATTGATGGATTGTTTTTACATTTAATGAGATGCCAAGGTTTACTACTAGTTTGGTATTCTTCTGTGGGGAAGATCCTTGCCAAGAAACTCCACAGGAATTGCTTCTTTTAAAATAAAACTGGATAACAATTTTTGTGTTAGTTACTCACATTCAATCTATTTCAGGACTTTGTTGTTGAAGAAGCTGTACCAGAAGAACAAACAGAAGAAAAAAAAGCGTCCCCCCTAAGGCGACCCACCAACCCGTCCAGTCTTGATGCAACAAGTTTCTATGTCATTGAAAATAACGTAAGCATGAATTTTTATTATAAAATCTTATATTACTTGTTTGTTTTTCAATGTGGCCAAGTGCACTGGGCATCCTATTACTCAGTCTCCGCTGTCATTATGTCTGTCATAGGGCTGTACATTTTGAACTATAATAGATAGACACTTGAAATGTTCACAGATTGAATAAGGTATAAACGTACATAGACACACACACACCATCACACACATTTACAGCACATACATCGCACAGATACACACACATACACACTATACCTAAATATTAATAATTATGTCACTCTCTGTATTTTGTTTTTAATTTGTGTGTACTTCGTAATTGGCGTAATATTTGGAATAATAATTTTGTTATACTTACTATCAGCTGTGAAGCTACCTAATAAATAAATAAATTACTATGGTTATCACAACAAGTAATAAAAATAAATAAATAAGTAAACAAAAAAATTTGTTCAATTGAGTGAACATGGCACGTGGCCTCCTTGATGTTACATAGAAACCGCGTGCCATTTTCACTAACTGAGTCATTTGTATAGTAGGTTGTTGTACGGAACCCTCAGTGTGCGGGTCCAACTCGCACTTTGTTTTAGTTTTTCTATGCAGAGTGGTTGCCTAGGCACTGTTTAATTTAGTATAATTAATTAATGGTTCTGTTTTGTTTTCTTTTTACAGAGCCTACTGCAATTACTAAAAGAAGATTTTGGGGCATCAGGTCTGTTGAAGTTTGTCGGTTTATCTTTAGACAGCGAGCATTCCAGAAACCTACTAGCTGCCACTATATGCAAAAAAATATTAAAAGAACACAAAAATTGTAATATTACCAAAGAAATATATCACAAGTATTATTAGCATAAGGATGTTGATTATAAACACAAAGATTGTGAGACTACTGTGCAATAAATTAGCTTAAAGATGATGATTTACAAGTTCAAATTGATTTCAGGGGCAATATTTGAAGGGTTAATTGTACTTATCATTATGAACATCTTTTACTATGAGACCAAACTTGATATCGTGAAAAAAAGTCAGCTGTTCAGTACATTTATGTTCCCATAACTCGTTATAATGTAAAAACAGCTGTTTTTTTTGCGATTTCAGGTTTGGTCCCATAGTAAAAGTTGTTATACTTAAGACGTTAAGACTGCTATTAATTAATTAGTTTTAGGAAAAATGTGATCTCAAAACACAAATAAAAACTTTTTTTAATCACTTCTGTCATTATTATTTTTCAGAAATAGTCAGCGTTCGGTAAAGGCAATTTCGACATCTGCTAATTTGTATCTAATGCTGATTATACAGTTCCTTAACCTACAGTATATCACGTGCGCGATAAGTTTGAGACCTGAGCGCCGTTTAAATATAAAGATTTAGACTTTGTAATGCTGCGCTGTTCCCTTAGACTATGTCAAAATGTCCGCTTTTTTTAACATAGCCTATGTTACTCGGGAACAGCTCAGCATTAATGTCTCAATCTTTATAGTTAAACCGCGCTCAGGTCTCAACTTATCGAGCACGTGTTGCACAGAAACTTTTGAACCTATAACAATAAATAAGTGCACTATTTAAAATAATGATCTTTCCCTGATAGTCTCAATAAAAGTACATTATAGCTTTAAACCAGACAACTGAATAATTTTACAATATTATTTTACACATACAATCAATTGTGTTTGTAACATTTATAATAAACTTCTTAGATTTTAATAATTATTTAAATTCAAATATTTAGATAACTTCACAAAACAAAATAAGTTTTATTGTAAATGTAAACATATAAATAATTGATTCGAGTATCGAACAGAATCAAATTAATCAAGTTACCAATACACAGTAATCAGGTCCATTGATTGCAGAATACAATTACCTTATAAAATTAAGCTTATACATTATTGTAACTACTAAAATACTTGATACCCATTACCACGTTCGTTGTAAATTCAATCAACATAAATCATTGGCATGATAACCAAACTTGATTGTATTGACAATTACTTTGTTTGATATCATCAAGACAACTTGTTGAAACTACTAAAATATTTGATACCCATTACCACGTTCGTTGTAAATTCGATCAACATAAATCATTGGCATGATAACCAAACTTGATTGTATTGACAATTACTTTGTTTGATATCATCAAGACAACTTGTTGAAACTACTAAAATACTTGATACCCATTACCACGTTCGTTGTAAATTCGATCAACATAAATCATTGGCATGATAACCAAACTTGATTGTATTGACAATTACTTTGTTTGATATCATCAAGACAACTTGTTTGTTTCTTATTCAACATAACTTTATTGCCATAATCGTATTACTTTATGTGCTCGTATATAAACAAGTTCCTTGATAGCTGCAAACATTTTTTTTATCAATGTTATCAAGTATTTTTTTCAGTGTAGGCCCATCAAGCCTCTAAACGCGTTGTTGTACTGTACTCTTAAAGTGTGTGTGTACTCATTCAGATATCCAGACTTTTTTTATAAAATCACGCAAATAGTGAAATAACCTATCCACTTCAACTATAACGGGTGTAACAAGACACTCAACGAAGCCGAAGTCCACGCATTCCGCCCATCATCAGGATCATTTTTGTCTTTTAGACTATACCAGGGAAACCAATAGGTACCTACGAAGTTATTGAATGTCAAAGTCAAAAATTTTTTTTCAAAATTTTTGAGAAATCTTATTTTATTCGTTATTTCCTAATTTTTGTCTACAGAAACATTATCAAAATTTTATGTGTTTCGTAACAAACAATGGCTTCAAAACGTCATCACTCAATGTACTTCATGAGCACGCACATAAACGTTGCCTTTCAACTCGGACCGCACGCAGCTGTGTAGCATTCACTCGCAGGCGCGGTCTTTTGTACGCGTTACATTGCGTGGTAATGTATGCAATGCTGTTTAACACCAAAAATTAAAATCGTTTCCCAGCAATAATTTTGAACAGAAATGGTCCTGATGATGGGCAGAATACGTAGACCACGGCTTCGTTGAGGGTCTTGTTACACCCGGTAGAGTTCACTCCCACAATTCTTAGAGTTGGAGGCGAGGGTTGTATAATCGTAGTAATCAGTAAGTACTGTGTATAGGTGTTCACATCTGGAAAGAAACATTACGTATTCATGGCGCGACGTCGACGTAGACATTGTACACATTTAGGGCTTCGATCGTGTGATGTATGCCTAGCTCGTTCGCTTCAAATTCCTGAATGGAGGCCTCTTCAGTGAATGGTGACTACAGATTTTGCATAGTAGAGTTAAATTCCAGAAGTGTAATTAGCAAATTTATTCTTGATTTTCATGATAATTAAAAAAGGAAATAATCAAATTAGTTAACAAGAAGCTGCTTTCCACTGACGCATTATTATTTTATTTGTAGACTAGCTTTGCATTCGTTTAAAGGATGGAGATATAACTCTTTATAAGGTAACGTTGATTATATTTTAGGAAGATTTATCTTCTCCTTTAGGAGTTCTAACAATCAAGACCTAATTTACTGGTGTTACTGCACTTGCATTGAATTAATCTGGATGTGTAATGAGTACGGAAGAGATCGTTGAGACAGGCACTTTGAAGTCACGTCGAGTTCCGGAATTATCGGAGAATGCATCCGTACTTGTACCACTACTTTTTTTATAGGATACATAATTATCTTCGAAGGGATAAAGTCCGGTTTTTATTAAGGTAGTTACTATACTATGAAACATAATATCATAGTTTTTTTACATTCTCTTTGCATAATATTAGGGGTTTATGTATGAAATTGCAGTTTTGTAACTATGGAGAATTTTAAAGAATTTTAATTTTTCCATAGATAGGTACTAACATTGTCTTAATTTATTTAACAACCATGAACGATAAATGTTTTAAAATTTTTATGCACAAATGTTTAAACATTCAGCTAACTAATGCCACGTGTGTTAAGTGAAAAAAATAAGTATCGGCCAAGTTACAACGAATTAAGTGGTCATTTCTGCTAACGAAAAAAAGAGTAACTTTTTCTAACGTTCAGGAAAGAAAATTAAACATATTTTTAATAAATAAATTTAATAACATGTAACTGAAGGATCTTTATCATCAAAGAAGATAATGAAAGCCACTGTGTGTGAGAAAAAATCGGCAATTTTATACTTTTGTATTTTATACGTATGTTGATAGTTACAAATAGTTACTTATTCATTTCATATTGTGTCTCAGCACTCAATTTCCTAAGTTTTAAAAATTAAACAAACTTTCGATAAATCGCATCAAAGTATTTTCTTTATTACCCTTTGATTTAATTTTCTCAATTCATTAATAAGTTTGACTGCACGTATTAACTTTTTGTATAACATTATTAAGCTGAGGATTAAATGAAATTAATATTAAGTATATTAAAATATAAGTAACTAAGTTTTTGGATATTATGATGCTTTATCAAAAGTTCAATGAAAAAGAAATCATCGAGGGCGTTCTCCTCTGATCGATTCGTATTATTCTTCTTCTCGTACTCAATTTTCATTAAAATAGTAGCGACCACTACAAGTTTAAAAAAAAACCGGCCAAGTGCATGTCGGGCCACGCGCCGTAGGGTTCCGTAGTTAACTTATACCATACCATATTTAAAACATAGTGGTATTAAATATGGTATGGTATAAGGTAACTAAGGTAACTATTTTTCGTCTGTAAAAATAACTTTGTTTTTCACAGTGTTGGTATGAATGACAAAGTTATATTTGCGGTTTTGGAAAATACGATATATCTCAAAAACTAATTACTATATCTCGTTGAAACTAGTTCCTTGAAAGTGTTCATTAAGATCTATAGCATATATTTTTTTTAGATTTTTCACTCACTTATTTCAAAAGTTAGAGGGGGGGGGACACACATTTAACTACTTTGGCAGTGTTTATAATTCAAACGGTCGACTTTGAGAAAAAATAGTCTTAGAAACCTTAATGTCATTTTTGAAGACCTATCTTTAGACACCACGCACGTATTGGTTCGATAAAAAAAAACAGTTTCAGTTCCATGTAGGTACTTATGGGGAATGGGGAGCCCAGCCCACCTTAATCTTTTTTTTTTGTAAAAATCGTAAAGCGGTTTATAGAATACATCTTCCTGTCAAGTTTTAACTGTGTAGTCCTAATACTTTCGGAATAAAGTGCCTGTGACATACGGACGGACAGACAGACAGACAGATATGACGAATCTATTAAGGGTTCCGTTTTTTGCCATTTTGGCTACGGAACCCTAAAAAAGACAATTCTGTATTAACGTATCTCCGAATGAAATATTACAATTATTTTTTACTCTCGTTACCTCGGTAGGTTTTACAATAAAATTACAATCAACCATATTTTCAGTTTGTTAAAGGTGACACCACAGAACAAAGATTTTTTCCTGGTGACACAGTTGATTACAAAAGCTACTTAGCGCAGTTTAATCAAAATTCACGGGGCTCTAACTCAAATTAGGTTCTTTCAAAAAACGACGTAAGTGAATATTCTTTAGAGAGACAATCAGCTAAGCTGCCTGTTATGACGCTAAAGGCCCTATCTCACTAGGACGCCATGGTTGCGCCACTAAGCAGCGGATGATTTGCTTGCTGCAACCAAGCCGATACCAGGGGGTAATTACGTAACTTTGTTGCAATCAACTCTGACAGAAATCGCAGTTACATCGCTGCTTTAGTAAGAACCAATATAACAACTATCTTAACTAAAGCAGCAATGCAACTGCGCTTTCAATCAATTTCAAACTAGAATTGTTAGCAACAGACTTACGTAATCAAGGGTCAGGTGAGTACCACCAGTGAGTTACCCTACATTCTGTAAACATTTTGTTGGTAGCGCGATTGGTTGCGTCCAGTTTGATCTATTATTATTTCAATTCGATTTTTGATTATTTATTTTTCTTTTTCCTATTGTGCCACCTCACCACATCGTCCAGGGAGCTGTCAGAAAACCAGCGCTTTTGCGGCATTCTACATACCCGGTTGGCCTCACCCGTAATCTAAGCACGTATTTAAAATACTTAAAAACTTTTATTAATCTTTTTTCTTTTGTCTTCTTATGTTTTTCTCACATGTTTTTTAAGCCAATAAAATGTTTTCTTTCTTTCTTTCTATTTCACCAACTCAATGATACAGTTATTACAAGATTTTACGAGGAATTCTTCACTGTTTTGTAAGCTATGATATGATTAAATCATTTATAGTTTGTAAGCATTTTTTTTCGATATTGTAACGACAGTTACAGTCTAACGCGTTTAGTATCTTACCCCCGGTTTCTGAGGTATTATACTTAATTGTAGGGGTCAACATTAGCTGGTTTAAAGTAATAAAATTAACTTCAACCCAGATAATGTAGACCTCTCCGATAAAGTTAAACCTCCGATAACCTCCGATTAAGTACTTCAGAAACCGGGGGTTAGTCGCGTTTAAAATCAATGATGAAATCGGCTCTTAGTGAGATATGGATGGCGCTAAACGGCCCATCCTTCGCGAGGGCCAATCTACGTAATGCGAGGGGTTGAAGCATATGTCAAGGACGTCACGTGTACATGAGATCGAATAAAAAATTGCTTTTGCACCCTACTCGTATTCTCGTTTGCACGTCATATAACACTCGGGAGAGGCGATATCCATTTGTTACATATCAAGATTGGCGTGGTGTAAATTGACCACCGATAATCGCAAGGTCTCTGGAGATTTTATGCTATTTGTGTAGACTATTGAGTTAGGTATCATATTTTTGCTTGTATTTTTGTAATGGTATTTCGAAAAGACATTATTCAGTATTATTTATTATTATCCAAAACATTAGCCAATAATGGCTTCTTCATAACATCGAAATGCTATATGCAATGATTTGATTTCAGCACACACAAGTGAAATACACCACATTCATTTTTATACAATAGGTACATCAGAATTTTTTTTTTATTATTTTAAACGAATTAAAATGTTAAAATTTAAAAGATATACATACTTAAATAATTTAATAGTTCAATTATCTGAGTCTCAATTTACTAAAGGCAGAGAATGTTAATTATTTTGATTGTCGCGAACCCGTTGGGTATATACTAATAAAAACAATAACAAGTACATAGATATATATAATGTATTTTTATGGATAATAAAATAGTAAGTATTAGTTATAGTTTAGAAACAGTTATGACTCCTTTCCTGAAATAAAAACTTAATAGGTATAAGTAGGTAATATAGATAATTTCCCTAAATATGAAAAATACTCTTCCAGTACTTGTTCTTTCTAGTAGTATCTATACTAGAATATTTCTAGGTAAGTAAGATACGGACGGGACCGTAATAAAACGTCAACGAGTGCCACCCGCTGACATACGCGCTTCGATCCGCCATTACGCAGATTGGTCCTCCCGCACCGGATGGGCTATTTCACGTCCTTGCTCAAGACCTATTATTTGTGTACGCAAGTGGAGCGAAAGAAAAACGTACGCCCAAATTGCCCCTTTATAGCAAATAAAAGAGATGCATCGACAGCCATTTTTAGGGCTTTTAATACCCCCTCCAGCACGGTATGTTAAATAGTTGAACTACGAAAACAGCTTTTATGGCGTACATACAGCAGAAGACGGTCTCAAGGACAAGGTTGAGGTCAATGACATGTAATCTGACGTGCCGTTGACTGTACAATATTATCTGTGAAATGTGTTGACTTATAAGCAAGATATAGACAACGAAGTTTGATATGAAAAATTTCATAATTGGTAGGTACATTTTTCTCTATCAAAGTTGCAAAACATTAATATCAAGCGCTTTACAAAACACAAATAACTTTTAATGTAATTTTATAATAATATAAAGATAATGATAATTATAATGTAACTATTTTCATTTAGTTTAATTTTGAACTAGGTATGTATTTTCGTCTTCATTAAGTTCTGGTATATATTAACGAAGCTGGGAACTGTTACTCGAGGCTCAAAGGAGTGGAATGGGATACCTTAGTACGGGTAAGATGAGTTTTGTGGCATACTATGAGGGAAACAAAGCGCCTTTGATAACAAAACTCGAATTTTGCGTAATTATAGTGGAATGGTCTTTGTTAAAGGTTAACACCGCCTTTTAGCCATTAGCACAGAATTACAAGAAAGTGAAGAACAATCTGCTTAATAATGCTTTATTGTTTCAAGAAATGGAATCCAAATTGGTGATATTGATATCCTTTAACTGCCATCAGTGCCATCACATGTCACACATGCCATCATGAGTAAATTTTTATAGGTAGATGTAGTCCAAAAACTCATGAAACGGAAGTGATTTTTAATTTCACTAAAAACACTGGTTGTTGCATTACAAAAGTTGTAATTAAAATTGAAATATTCTTTATTTAAATAAGCTCGCATAATAAGCGTTTTTAAATCGTCAATTCTTTTACCCTACTACCCATTATTCGTGTTTCATTAAAAAGTTCGCTCCATTTCTGAATTACACGTGCGTAATGAGATTTAATAGAAACATTGCCGGTCAGACGCGACAATTTTTGTATGAAAATCCATTATTACACGTTAGTAATGGATTCTCATACTAAGATTGCCGGCGCGGTTTAGGTCAGTCCGGAAACTCCGATTTAGCACGAAGAAGGTGGTTTAATGTTTGAATTTCCAAGCATGTTTGAGAAAAGTATTTTACCTCTATGAAAAATTACCTAAAAATAAAAAATAAATTAAATTATTAAAAAAAAACATGTCGCTTATTATAGTGTCACTTACTTTACCCTGATATAATAGCCTGTCTCTAAGCATATTTTACGACCAATATTTGCCTTGCCATAAGTATACTATTCCGCGCGAAATTCAGCCATTCATAAAGCATAAGTTGGGTAATTATTTAGGACATCAAATCCATGAATGGGTGGGTTTTAGATTTAGATACATTCCTTAGCAAGCAAAAGATTTGTCTTCAGAAAATTCTTACTTTGAATTTTCAGGAGACAGAAATTTAAATTAATATTCGTACTTTGAATTTTCAGGAGACAAAAATTTTAATGAAAATTCGTACTTTGTATTTTCAGGAGACTCAAATTAAGCTCGCTATAGACAGTATTTAAGCCAGGAAGCCAGCTATGGAATCGACACGTCTGAAAAATCACCCAGTTCCATTTATGTAGATTCAGACGACTCGACGCAAATGTCAGCCGCAGGTGCAACCGATGACATGTTTTATTGCGACGCTCGCCGTTACTCGGAGTGCCTGATGCTTGGCTCTCTCTAAGGTAATAGATATCAGGATGGGGTTATAAATATTGGGGATATGCTACGGGTGGATTAATGATGTTGTTACGACCAATATTTGCCTTGCAAGTATACTATTCCGCGCGAAATTCAGCCATTCATAAAGCATAAGTTGGGTATTTATTTAGGACATCAAATCCATGAATGGGTGGGTTTTAGATTAAGATACATTCCTTAGCAAGCAAAAGATTTGTCTTCAGAAAATTCTTACTTTGAATTTTCAGGAGACAAAAATTTTAATGAAAATTCGTACTTTGTATTTTCAGGAGACTCAAATTAAGCTCGCTATAGACAGTATTTAAGCCAGGAAGCCAGCTATGGAATCGACACGTCTGAAAAATCACCCAGTTCCTATTTATGTAGATTCAGACGACTCGACGCAAATGTCAGCCGCAGGTGCAACCGATGACATGTTTTATTGCGTCGCTCGCCGTTACTCGGAGTCTCTCTAAGGTAATATCAGGAATAATCAGGATGGGGTGATAAATATTAGGGATATGCTACGGGTGGATTAATGATGTTGTAAGTATTAGTCGAGGAGCTCGATGGCGCAGTGGTTTAGCAGTCGTTAACACCCACCAATCCGCATTGGGCCCGCGTGGTGGGTTATGGCCCTTCCTCCTTATCCATCCATAAGGAAGGCCTGTGCCCCAGCAGTGAGGACATCAAAATGGCTGATGGTCATAGTTGTTAAGGCTCGGTTACGCTAGAACATTTGTCTCTGTTTTCAAAATTTTCAAAATTTTAATGAAGAATTCAATAATATTTCCGCTATTATTTACCCTATAAGTTGAACCTAACCTACCTACTCTTTTGATGATTTTCTGTTTTTTTACAATCATCTGTGAGGTTTTTACGCAATTTAATATTTGTAACAACTAGAGATATGTTTTCTATATAAAAAGATGAACCTCCTACAACATGTTTTCATACTACCATAGAAGTAACCTTTATGAAAAAGTAACCTCCAACAAAGTCATTTAGGTACAGTCGAGTTCATTAATATGTTAGCACTTTTGACAGCTCATCAACCTTTATGGCTTTATAATAAAGGTCAACAGCCTGTCAAAAATGCCAACATATTAATGAACTCGACTGTACCTATCTACCATACATTGTGTTACTTAATGTTATTATTAAAAATCCGATACATATCTTACTTATTTAGTTACTTGCAACAGTTGCAAACTAATAAGCTTAATTATTGTTTATTCACCGTACTCTAGCACGAGCTATCGAAAAAAATAACGCGCGTAATAAATATTCGAGAGTATTTTTTATGGGAAATTTGTACAGCGCTATCTACCGACAAAAGCGAAATGAGATTTTCCTGAGTATACTCTATCGAGTACTTTCACGCGCGTTTTTTACTCGATCGATGTCCGCCCAACTAACAATTTTACGGCGTACAATGGTCGTACAAACGTTATCTTATTACCACTGGCCGCAAAAGATAGGTCACACTAACGTTAAAATAACGTTTCCTCAACGCGAAAAGGGCCCCATTTATACGACCTACATTGTTGTTTAATGGTACTACAAAAGTCACAAGATTTCCACTTTCATCGTACAGTAGTCGCATCAAGCGTCAAAACTTTACAACGACTCTTTCGTTACATTGTGGTCGTACAGATGTTTTTGAATGACGAAAACGTTGTATTTCAGTCAAGTCACTTGTACTACTGATTTTTAATGTAGGTACGTCAGTGACTCGTGTTTGTGGTTATGTTTCGAGATCTGAGTGCAAAATAAATCAATCACACGGAAATAAAAGGTGAGTATTATTTAACTTTCACATCTTGCTGACTGTGTCTGTCTCTCATACCGTTTAGTTGACTGGGAATTAAAGTTTTATGATAATATACCTATGTAAAATACTATTCATATTTTCATGCCCCTTCGTAGTTTTGCGTTTGAAACATTAAAATTTTACTAATATACCTAATCTTATGTTCAATTCTAAAAATGTCAGCCATGTTAATTTTGTCTTAAAGACAAAATGTAATTTTAAGGTTATTTGAAGACCAAGTAAAATATTTTATCGCCATTTTATTAAACGTCGATTAAAAGTTGAAACTTGACTCAAATGCGACCACAAGTCGTATAAACTTTTAAGCTATAACTTTAATATAACGTCGTATAGTTTAGTTTTGCCGACGTTGCTATGACCAGTTTATTATAAAAGAGTTACCTATATAAGAGTGGAAATAAATAAATAAATTATGACATATTTGTCGCACGACAAAAAAGTTAAATTAAAGACGTCTATCTATAGGACCTAGCAGTCATCTCATTAATATTCAGAGTGCTAGGTATCCGACTTAAAGTCGTAAAGCCAGAGCTTATATGACGTTTTTGCTTGTTGGGCGTGCTAGGGGTACGAAAGTCAAATTAAAACCTGAATGCTGATCTACTAAATAAGCTTGACCGTCTTCTAAATAACTGCATTCGATTCGTTTATAATCTACGTAAGTATGATCATGTGTCCGCACACCTATCACTGCTCAAATGGTTGCCCATTAGGCAACGTAAAAGTATGCGGGCCTTGACCACTCTTTTTAGATTGTTAAGCTCTTCTAATGCTCCCCCTTACCTTACTTCACATTTCCAGTACTTGTGTACTTCTCATGATAGAAACCTTCGTTCTTCCTCTAACCGTTTACTTAGCTGTCCCTCTCATCAATCTGATATTATTCATTCTTCCTTCTTCATTTACCCAATTCTTCTGTGGAACGCGCTTCCTTATGTCAACCAGTCGGTATGCGTTTAAAACTAAGTTGCGCAAATATATGTAAGTATAGTATATCATATTTGTTATATATATATGTATATATATATATATAATATGCTGGTATTTATTATGTTGTAAGTTTATCTTAATATTTATTTTGCTTTTCTTTTTTTTTGTTTTACACTGGTTGTGCACCCTACCACATCGCTATTTCCACATCACCCTAAGGTTGACTGGTAGAAAATGCCTAAGGCATTAAGTCCGCCTATGTACAATGTGCATGAAGAATTAAATAAATAAATAAATAAAACTGTCACAACTTTTTTTTTAAACGTTACAGAAAAAATCTGAGGGTTGTGCCAAAAAGGCAGAATCAGAACCTTTTGTGCAGTGAAAGCTTGTTAGCATAATCGGTACAAGCCGCTCTCTACAGTATCATCACATCACTTAAACGTTTTCGAAATGAAGCGTAAAATCTCGTCCGCCACATAACAATTGAGTAACTTTCAGTGCGATTTTACAAATACACCGGCAACTTTCGCTTGCCGTTATAAAACTGAAACTGTTATATTCATCTTTATTTGATAGTCGATAAAGCTCATGTTTGAATTGTTGTTGGTAAAAGTAAGTTTGTGCAACTATACCTATTCTGTGGTGAGCCCTGATTTCACGATTCGACGCGTTGGAAACACATTGTGGGCACATTTTGATCCCATATTCATAAATTGTGGCCCTTTTCCGAGACAGATTTAGTATTGTTGGTGTCTGATAAATATATTTACCTAGTGGAAATTTTATGGAATATAATTAGATTTTAAGCTAAATATCTTCCCTCGTACAAGCTATTTGTACCTACTTATTTAGTCAGCAGTATTAGTGCAAAGCTTTGAACCACAGCGCGTTTGGTGGGGAACCGCCTAATCACGTAAAAAACGATAAAGCTAGGGTTTCCTAGGATGACGGTGTCGTCATATTACGGCCGTAATATAGCGGCGTAGAGCGTTGTCTATGAAAACAAAATGGCGTGCCGTATTGTTTACATAGAAAACGTTCTACGCTGCTAAATTACGGCCGTAATATGACGGCACCGTCATCCTAGGAAACCCTTTTTTGATGAAATTAAAACATAGAATACTATTTGTCCTGGTTAAAAGCTTCCTAAGGATCCACGCGGATGAAGTCGCGGGCGGAAGCTAGAGTACCTATAGATAAGACAAAACATGATTCTATTCTCGAATAAAAATTCTAATGTAGATAAGAAGGTCAAAGTAGATAAAAAAAAAATAGATTTTTGCATTTACAATCCTATTTTTTGATCATGGTTTGTTTGGAGACACTCATTGGTTTTTATTTTCTCTAATTAATTTAATCCATATTTTTTATTGTGATAACACCAGCAGCGTTCAGCAACGATTGGGCAACCCATGCATTTAATAAAGCTCAATTATAAGGTAAAAAGGCTTACGTTGAATGAAGCTATTGTAATATAATATATGTTAACAATATTATGTAAACAGAAGCGGAATGCCGCATTCCGGTAGTAAAACTGAAGCCGCAGCCGCTTGTAATATCTGCCGCGGTTTTCTCGTCGGCACTCGCGGATTGCTGCGGTTTTCGAAGCACGATATCAGGGCTGCCAAGTCTTGTAAAATTTAATTAGATTTTAAAAATCAAAAAAAAATCAAAATCAATTTATTTGCAAAAACAGTTATAAATTAGGTTTTTATCAGTGATTACTACACAAGGCTCATAGGCCTGAGTCGCAGAAACCAAAAGTGAATTTCCATTATCTTTATTTTATGCTAAACCTTATTAGGCTCCGGTTCTAGTACAAATATGTTCTAAAAGAGATTTTGAAAAATGTAACAATATAAATTTTAAATTAAAGGTAAATTACTTAATAAAATTCAATGATTTTAACCTTACTTACGAGAAAATATTAGTAAGAGGAGTGGAGTGAGTGTGTGTTGTGCAGTGTGAGGATGTGTGATGTGATGAATGAATGTATGAATAAATGCAGCATGTTACCCAGTAGATGGGAGAAGTTTTTCGGTTTCCGAGTAGTCCAGGTCCATCAGCCATGTTTTGATGGCTGACTTTGATGAGATTGAGATTTTGCAACTGTGTTCTGGTTCTAGCAATTTTTTTGTAGTTGTTAGATGGCGCTATTCAACTAGGTAGGTTTTTTTTATTTTTCTCAGCAGCTGAGTATACCACTTAATTATTCAACACTTGACACTGGCAAAAATTACTCCCTGAAGAGGAGTAGATTGCCATAATACCGTCAAAAATTGGCATTGACTCCTTTCATCCTTTGCTTTTTTCTTAAAAAGTTACGTACTTAGTTGAACAACGACATCTAGCCGTCTTTTAGGTACTACTATTTTTTTAAACTGCCTTTTGAAAACCGGTCTTTACCTACCTTACGCATTTGTTTAAAAATAATTAAAAATTGATAATTTAAATTTTTCGTTAAAACGTGACAACCCTATTAAGGTGCGATCTTATATCGTTTTAATTTGTTTTCGTATAGCGTTGAAATTTTGTGATTTCCTTTCGGGTTTCATTCACATTTTAGCGAGTTCGTTCGTACGCGGTTTTCAGGAAAACACACAAATATCAACCCATCATAGCACACACAAATATCAACCCATCATAGCCAACTGCAGCACGCTGCTGGCTAAAAAGCCAGCGTAGTTACAGAACATAATGGCCCCTCCCATAGATGAGTGTTGCCATAATCAGTCAGAGATCGCAGAGTTGGTCTGTTTGGAACGGAAAATGTGTCTGTTAATTTTATGACCCACAAAGTTGCTAGATCTTGGTTACTTTAGTCGTCATAAATTTACGATTTGCTTAGGTTGACATTGACAGGTTGACGTCAAAGTGTATTAAGAGAATTTAAGTTGACCAACCTTGCACTTTCGCTCTTTTGTTCAATGAGAGGTTTTCAAATTGAGATTAAAAAAAAGAAAAGTAACTATTTGCCTCACTAGATGGCGTTGATGGTAAGATGTGAGTTAAAATTGGCTTTTAAAAATAAACGGCCTACCAAAGAGTACCAAAGAGGAAAGTAAGCATGTACTGCATCTACCCGAGTACTTTTCGAAGCGTAGTAAAAAATACTTTGAATCCCCTATTATTTTTAACGCCATCTATCGAGCCTGCAGCTTTTTGTCATTTTGAAAAGCCCTCAAACCCCTTGTTGGTCGAAAGCCTTAATAAGACCGCACATTTGCATACCCTTGTCTGTCGGCGACCTTATTCAGGTCGTGTCAAATTACATTTTTTTGCGTATTTTATTTAGTCGGTGCGAACTGTTCCTGCCCTACTCTAACTTATTTAAGATGAAGCTAGTTAATCAGAGATGTAAATTAAAAACAAAAATACGCCATAAACAACCGATGTTTTTTACAACATACGATTTTTCGGACCCGTACACGATTGATGTATATGATCGCGCATTTTGTTTAGTCTGTGATTTATGAAATATGTCTATGAGGCAGTGTTTTATGGTCTTAAATTGTAAAGAGTACTATCTAGAAATAAAATCAACTCCCTTAGCTGTCAAAAGCCACCTGGAGGCTTGTCATTCACAATTTTAGTGAGGTAAAGTCGAAAAATTCAATCCTCGTACTTTGCCTTTAAATTGTCATTTAATTATCAAATATAGGTTATTTTTATGTATAATATTTTTTTTTGGTTATTTAATGACGATTTCAACGGTATATCATTTATTATGGTCTTCTTTCATATTTTAAAGAATTTTATATTTTTTGAGGGGGGGGTTGCTCTAATTATGCAATTAGCAATGAAGTGACAGACCCGCTAGTCGAACGACGCCATTTTGAAAAAATACCTTCGACGTATTAAAGGTGATGACTTAAGAATGAATGTTGTCAATATTGTGAAGTGAAGGGTTGAAGTCAAGAAGTTTAAATTTATATCTATTATGAAATTAAACTACTTGGTTGAAGTTTTTCTACTCTACTGGACGTCACACAGGTCACACAACAGACAGTATCAACATCAGTATCAACTTAAACACGTAATGCTCGGAGATGAAATATTATACTGTACCTCTCAAATAATATCTGTAGCTTTGAGTAGGTACCTATTTTGAATAGATCCAGAACCAAGATTATTGGTTAACTGTCTAGCAATATCTGGCCATTACTACCAATATTCGAACAAACGGCCATTGATATTAGATATTCAATGTTCCAGGTAGCGATATTATGAATGCCTGTGGGGTACAGACACTATTACCGGCTATCCGCACAGAGATTTTCAAATTAAATAAGTCGGAAAAACCTGTGCGTTACAGAGCATCGCCTGCACTGAAGCGTGCAGGGTTTTTAGATTAAAAATGAAATAATGTCACCTGAAAAGCCTGTGAAACACTGCTACCGTTAAAATGAATAACAACTATTGCAATAATAATATAATAATTAAAATTACTCGTTTATTATAGTCGCACAGTCTCTTTAATTTATGATAACGCTATCACATTAACAGTTAACTCCGATTATTGAGGTTGTTGATTGCTTTTCAACTATAGCACTTATGGTAATGACTTTAAAAGTCATAAGTTAGCAAACGTGTCAGTGCTATTTTTCATTTCGTATCAATATTAACGGTAGGCGGGCTTATGTATCCAATACTCATCATAATAAATAATGCTTTCGGTTTTTAAACTTACTTAACTTACCCAATTTATAGATTACAGAATGATATTTTTTTTCAATAAATTAACTTAATTATGAAGTTCTAATAAATTAAAAGTAATATAAGTTACAGTAGCCGGCAAACATCTTGAAATCGGGTGGGGATTGCGCAGAACGCGTATTTTGGGAGTACCGCGTAGCGGTGACGCGGTACGCGGGCGGCGCGGGAGAGGGGCGCGCGCTATTGTTGGTCGCTCGCAAGTGCACATGCGCGAACTTATCCCCACTCCGTCGAAAAAGCGTCAACATGTTTGCCAGCTACTGTAGGTACTAAGGTTTTGTCGTATATTTCAGGTCAAACGGTAAAATCAAAAATAATTACGAGTATTAATACGTCCTCATCAAAACAATAGTAATGCGTCGCGTTTTGCGCAGGGATATAAAATAAATTTAATTACAGCGGTTTCCGCATATTGTAGTCACAGCCAAAACATTAATTAATATTAATAAATATGAATGGCGGCCTGCACTCGCTTTTACGTAAAATGTGCAAACATTAAACAAAACTTGGAAAAAGAGACGGTAAGGAAATTAATTTAATGTTTTAATGTATACCTGCGATGTTGCTTAAAGAAACAATGATAATTATAAAATAATAAATAAATGCTTGGAAATTTTCACACAGCGCCATTTAGCCCCAAACTAAGCAAAGCTTGTAATATGGCTAGACAAATGATATACTAGTTAGGTACTTATTATACTAATACTTATTTTATTATACATACATAGACCCGTCTCAGAAATCAAAATTCATCATTTTAGTTTCTACCCAGCCGGGAATCGAATCCGGGACCTCTGGCGTGGTAGATGTTGATCACTGCACCACTCAGGTTGTCAGTAATATTATTTCTATATGTTTTCGATATGTTTTAAACTAGCTGAAAATATTAAAGAATAACAAAATTAATACGTTTGTAAATAAGCACCTACCTATTTGCTTATCGAAAATAATTAGGAGATTGAATATTTTCTGCTTATAATGTTAGACAACATTTAATAGGCTTGTTTCCATTAAGAATAAATATAATGGATAGGGGTTTATAATGATTAATTATATTATGGAGAAAATAACAAACAATTTTAATTATTAAAAGCGTTAAAGATAATTAATATTTTTAAAAAATAAATTTCGTAAAATGAAACCTTTAGTCACGTGACAGTGAACACCAATCAGAAAGCGTTACGTCACGCCGTGCGAAACTCCAATCTTGTCTTTGACGTTTCGAGTATCACTACCGGAGGCGCGTTCCAAACCTACACTCCGAGTGCAACCTAACCACAACCGAACGCAAGTTTTAGCCCCTTTTTCGTATTTTTCCATTGTTTGGAACATATATAAATAACTGGTTTAGCGTTTTTATAGTCGTGCTATCACACTGGGGCACTATACAGTACTTATAATATGAGAAATTCATTTTTAAACGATAAAAACTAGCTATAACGTACGAAGACACGATCGCTCTTTGGTTTGTTTCGCACGGCGTGACGTCATTCAAGACGCCATGACAGTCTTGTGCGTTTTGAAACCAAATTAAAATTGGTTTTTTAAAACGCGAAATTTATAATGTAAACGCTCGATTAAAAATAAATAAACCTTTTTTTCGATAAAATGCCTAATAAGCTAAAATATTCAGCAGTTATTGAAATTTTGTCAACTAGCCTATTAAATAAATTTAAAATAGCACTTAATTTTTTAAGTAATTATTGACCAATTATTTTGGTGTTGTAATTAAAATGTAAGAAGAAGAAGATGACAACATTGAATTAATAAATTTATTAAAATATCACATTTAAACTATTTTGGTGTTGTAGGTATTTTGTTGTTTTGAATAGCAGAGTAAACAGTTTTAAAACGAAAGTGGCCACTTTTGATTTAACTAGCCCTTTTAGAACTAATACAATGATTGAAATGTATATGAAGATTTTTCACTAAGGGAACTTGGTAGTTTTAAAATTTAAAAATATTGACCTGGTTTTCGAGTAATAAAATCGTTGCTAGTAAACGGTTACATTGTAGAGTCTACGCTGTTACATTTGGTTAAAAAAAAGTTTAAGTTACAAATTCTAAAAATAACATTACAATATCAAAACCTTAAAACAGATTTCACAACAACATCCCAAATTTATTGTATTAGTTAATACATTTTACTCAGTTAGAGGAAAAAGCTGATTATCGATTCATGGTGATTGTTTTTAGAATTCGTTAATTAATACTAATTAATCAGAGCAAAATAATTTGATAAGTGACGGTAACGCTTTGTTTATTTAAGTTGAAGGTTTGAAAGGATGAAGTGCGTTTTTTCATGTTTGCTTGGAGTGTTAAAATTAGTCGGTAAGTATTTTATTTAAGTACCTATGTACCTATTTTATTTAAGTACTTTAGTACCTATGTGTTTTTTTAATATAATACTTAAATGTACTTACGATGAAGTTACATTTCCAATCATTAAATGTGCTTATAAAAATTGCTTATTCCATAAATGGAAGTACAAGATGAAGTTAGCGCAAAGCTACGATACGACGAACAAAATTGCTTATAAATAATAATTGCCATAAATGGAATAAGCATTTTTTTATACACAGAACGTTTTTTATTAAGTTTTTTTTTTATATTTCGTTTCCTAAGAGAAAAAAAAATATATAAGTAATTGAAATGAAATGACTCTGAGACTATAATAATTTTGTAATGAGTGTGACAGAAAAAAATTCCTTCATTCTTTGTTATGCCTGAGCATCTCCCGGAATGCCAGACCTTTGGGCCTAGGTACCATGAGTTGATGCAAACTGTTTACGTTACCGTAAACTATCGTTTTGTCTCTTTCACTCGCACTGACTGTGAGCAGTATATCCGATAGTTTACGGTAACGTAAACAGTTTGCATCAACTCATGGTAGGGCCACTGGTTTTCTTGGACCATGATATTATCTGTGTTTATAATTTCAAAACATTGTGATGTGATTAAACATTTGAACGCGCTGTGTAAATATGAGGAGGTCGAATATTTTTGTGTATTTTTTCGACCCATTTCTTTTTTTGGGAAGAATGTCCAGTTTCGTTGATAGAACCTTCACAATTTCGTATAATTATAGGCGCTACTCTAACATGGAGCGATAGTTATAACTACGAAGCAGTACTGACGGTACCGGGTTCGGATATTTTGGAGATTTACAAAGTTTGGTTAGTTCCATTTATTTTAATTATCTTATACTAGTTTTCCGAGAGAAATTCGTTATTAATAGTAGTATAACGGTAACCTATCTAGTCTATGTATAAATAATGGTAAATGGAGTTTTAGGTCGAATCTATATTTGCCTATCAAAATTGATTCAACGGCTACCTACACTTAATTTTATAAACATCAGTAGGTAACTTTATCACGAATTATTCAAGTGTATGTTTATTTTTGTATTAATATAAGACAATAAAATTCATATTAACTAATGCGTATTTATTCTACAGGTTTGATGGGTCGACAGGAAATACAAAAGTCGTATTTTATAACGGGTTAGTGAAACTGTATCGGATGAGATTGTACGGCGAATCACAGATGTTTGCTTACTTTAAGGTTAGGTTTTTTTATATTTGGTGCTTAAATTGAAACTTTCTCTAATGACAAAATTTATTAGCTGCAATAAATGTAAAAAAACAAGTCTTCTCTAATCACTTGCTACCTTATAAAATGAAACCACGTCTCTTACTTACATCAAAAAAATCATCATTTTCTATTGACTTAATAGCTCAGCGATCAGAGCAGTTATCAAGATAGCGAAAGGTCATTCGATTCTCATCTGAGTAATAAAAGCGAGTTTATTTCTATTTAACATGTCACACAGTTTATCTGTAGTATTTACTTTGTGTGTCTAGATTTACAACGAACCCATTTCGACAACCACCAACCAAGAAGTCTGCCGGGATTTAAAAAATGTAGATTTTAATATTTACGCCACAAACACGTATTTACCGGCGCGGAACTTCATTTACCAGGGTAAGATGTAGTAAATTTTTTACTAACAAGTTATTCTATTATATTAAAGCATAAAGTTATTACAGAAAGAGTCCTATTTTAAAATCAAATTAAAAATATATATGTATTCATTGATCATCCTTTTTTATTCAATGTGAGTTTCCAGCCAATGTGGGCGTAATTTAAAAATAAACTTTTTTTTAACAAAAACAGGAACTGAGCAAATAAATGGAATTGAATCCCAGAAATGGAAAGCGTCAAGTTCGAGTCTGGTGGACGAGTTCATAGTGACCTTCACGCATACAGTTTGGGTTAATTATGACAGCAACAATGTGACTGTACCATTAAGGTTAGTTTATCAAAACAGCACTAGTTTATTTTAGTCAAGTAGGTAGGTACTTTCTGGGAACTCGGTGGCGCAGGGATTTAGCGCCTGGCCCGCGATTGCGGAAATTAAGCGACGTTCGCAAGGGTCGGTTATGGGATGGGTGACCAAAAATTTATTATCTCGAGCTCCTCCGTGCTTCGGAAGGCACGTTAAGCCTTTGGTCCCGGCTGCATTTGCAGTCGTTAACACCCACCAATCCGCATTGGGCCCGCGTGGTGGGTTATGGCCCATCCTCATTACCACCCATAAGGAAGGCCTGTGCCCCAGCAGTGGGGCACAGGCCAAAATCAAAAATGGCTGATGGACAGGTACTTTCTTGCCTCTTACAGATTTTTTGGTTTGTAATATGCTACATGTTTTCAATCATAAAATAACTGGTTTTCCCCACAAGGACTCCTGTTTTTTTCTATGGGACTTTAATTTATTTACTCCACTCTAACCAAACATTAATTAGAAACCAAAGTTTTTTTCTTTCTAAAAAGGTGAAGGGTTGGAAAGTCCACTATGAAAAATTAACAAATGCATCCATTTTCACTGTTTGGTGTTCGCAGTCCTTTTTTGGGATGAAAAGTTTAATAAGTTTCTCGTCGTCTAACGTGCGACCAGTATCTTAATATGTATAGTATAATGTGTATTATGTATATTTTTAGATACGAATACAAAGCGAATGTTGGGGAAGTAATAATAGATAATTTTCACCACGATTACATACAATTTAGTGCAGCTGAATTCGACAAAAGCATTTTTGATCTGCCAGACGGTATGTATAAAAGAAAGATGACTAATTAACTGTTAATATTTAGGTCCGAAATGAAGACTTTGCTTAAAATATTCTTAGTTTCAAAAATAAAATACTTATTAAGTTCAAATATAATTACATTAGAAGTTGACGAACTAATAACCAATTATATTTTATTCAATTACAGGAATGCTATGTTCAGAAATGGATTTACCTGAATATGAACCTTATGACCCAGTGTTAGAGTATGATCCAACGAATGTGCACGCTAGAATCTCAAATGAATTTAAAAAGTAAGTACTATTATAGTGCGTAGGTATATTACTCAAAATAAGGTTTTATATTACAATGTATGAGATAAGAAAATGATGAAGTAGATTCTTATTCATAGTTAAAATAGTTTAAGGTAAAACGTACACCGGTCCTAAAGAAAACTTCATGCGACTTAATATCTTTCGCCAAAACTTTAAGGCCGGCCACACACAGACGGAATCACGTTACGGAATTCCGTACATACGTGATTCCGAACGCAGCTAATCCATACAAATCTATGGACTACCACACACAGACGGGATTTTTCCGTACGGAATCTTCATACATTATCGAAATTCCGTTCGGAATTCCGTAACGGGATTCCGTCTGTGTGTGGCCGGCCTTAGTGTAAACTATAGCCTCGAGCTGCTAAGAAAGCCTATTGCCTTCTATTATACCTATATCCACCCGACTTTCTGCAGCTTGAGCTCGCACACAGTTGTTGACAAATTTTTCATTACAAAATAATAGGCTTGTTTCCATTAAGAATAAATATAATGGATAGGGGTTTATAATGATTAATTATATTATGGAGAAAATAACAAACAATTTTAATTATTAAAAGCGTTAAAGATTAATAATATTTAAAAAAAAAAAATTCGTAAAATGAAACCTTTAGTCACGTGACAGTGAACACCAATCAGAAAGCGTTACGTCACGCCGTGCGAAACTCCAATCTTGTCTTTGACGTTTCGAGTATCACTACCGGAGGCGCGTTCCAAACCTACACTCCGAGTGCAACCTAACCACAACCGAACGCAAGTTTTAGCCACTTTTTCCGTATTTCTCCATTGTTTGGAACATATATAAATAACTGGTTTGGCGTTTTTATAGTAGTGCTATCACACTGGGGCACTATACAGTACTTATAATATGAGAAATTCATTTTTAAACGATAAAAACAAGCTATAACGTACGAAGACACGATCGCTCTTTTGTTTGTTTTGCACGGCGTGACGTCATTCAAGACGCCATGACAGTCTTGTGCGTTTTGGAACCAAATTAAAATTGGTTTTTTAAAACGCGAAATTTATAATGTAAACGCTCGATTAAAAATAAATAAACCTTTTTTTTCGATAAAATGCCTAATAAGCTAAAATATTAAGCAGTTATTGAAATTTTGTCAACTAGCCTATTTCCTGCATTTTGAGTAAGACTTTAGCAAACGAAACGCTTTTAGACACAAACGATTTACAGACACAAACGCTCCATGTACAGTCAGCAATGAAAGTTGCTTAACACTTTGGTTCTTTGTCATAGCAACTTTTTTAACAGGTGTCTCACGTTTGAAACATTAGTCAAAAAAGTTACTATGACAAAGTACTAAAGTGTTAAACAACTTTCGTTGCTGACCGTAAATATATTAATTTCAAAAACTGCACGCAAGAGCTGGGGCCTAATCGCGCTAATTTTCAACGATACAACCAAAGCTTACTAAATCGTTACCGTTTCAGTTTCGTTAACAGAAAAATACTCGCTTTAGTTTTGATTAAATTATTGAATACTCTGCCTAAGGAGTCTAGGATTACAATGTGGGACAATTTAAGTGAAAATTATGAAACTAACCTAACCTAAATGACAACGCAACGTTTTTGATTTTATCGTTCAGAATTACCGCGATTGGGCTCCTGAGGGCTTATCAACATTATTTAAATACGGTTCGTCAGCGAATTTGATTCCTAGAGTACCTACCTACTAAAGAACCTTACCGCTTTAACTGCTTTAAATACTGACGTCATTCGATAAAGTGATTATAGATAAACAAATTGATTTACTAGTTAACCTTAAATAATGTCCTATGAAGGAAATTGTTTGAGTAACTGTCTGTCTATATCGTAACATAACAAAGGCTAATACTGGCATTGTTCTTGAAATGGAACATTGTTGGTCGTTGTTAGTCAAGATATGGCAAATTGGTTGATATGGAATGGTAGTTACGAGAATGCGAGACAATAGTTTTATCTGGAATTAATCCCTTAGAATCAGGCAAATGCATTGAAGTTATTTTAATTTTCCACCTTAATATTTTTTTATTTTTATTATCAAAAAGTAATGTACACAAAGTTTGCAAATTGTCTCGCAAAACCTAAGCCACTTGGCAGCCATTGCCAAGTGGCTGACAGACAATAGATTCTCTGTTGTGTCTGGCTCAGATGGCATTATAATGTATTAAGTTCACGAACTGGTGCCACAGGTCATACCAATCGTACTTAGTGTTTTAAGGGTTCCGTATCAAAATAGTAAAAAAGGAACCCTTATGCTGTGACTCAGTCTGTCTGTCTGTCGGTCACAGCTGGATATCTCGAGAACTACTTATGGTATCAACTTGAAATTTGGAATAATTTAAGTTGACGTTTGCCCAACTATTTTGCAAATAAGAAAGAAATAAAAAAACAAATATTTTTTTACAACAGGGACTGAAAAGGAGTCTTAAAAATATGAATTGGGGCGACTAAGGGATGTGGGGTATCATATGAAAGAGCGCTGTTTGCACATTTTAAACATACATTTTACAAACACTGTTAAAAAGGAAGAAATAATTTATTAACTCTCTTACAAGCCCATGTAAATCTACGCCATCAACGATTCTTATATAAATAAAATTGAAAATTGAAAAGTAAAATGAAGATCTCGCCGTTCGACAGTCGCTCAATATTGACAGGCTGAAATACAATAAAAGAATGAAAAATAGCCTAAACATTTGGAAGTGACGGCTCAATGATAGAATGCAAAGTAGAAGTAATCATAATGATGGACTGGCCGAAATGATTGCCTTCCGAGTTTTTTCCTGGCGCCGTAAAATACTCATAAAATATGTTGGTTTTAGGTTCGTAAATTCACAAAAAAGAAAGAGCAACTCGTTTTTATTAGCTGTAAATTACCTTGCTGACACGACTGACGATGAGATTGCTGTTTATTTTGATACTGGTGATGATGAAGATATGCATGGTAATAGCATTGCTGATGATGTTGAAGCTCTGCAAAGTGATAATGTAACCAACTTTGATTGGAGAGATTATGGGGCAGTGAGTCCGGTGAAAGGTGAATATTCAATACCCTAGCACGTACACCCATCGAGAAAAAAAACGCGCGTAAAAACCTCGATATAGTAATTTTTATACGGTACAGCGGCAGCTACCGCCGAAAACTAAAATGAGATGAAATTTACGCTCTCGAGTTTTTTTACTCACGTTTTGATTTTCGTACTAGGGTACCTACAGATTTTACAGTTGACAAATTACCTAGATGACGATATTGAATTAAATTGATATTTGTAACTCTCAGATCAAACCACTATGTGTGGTTCGTCTTATGCCTTCGCCGTCGCTGCTGCTGTTGAGTCATCTCTATTCATACAGAGTGACTTTAAAAAGATTTTAGAAGTCAGTGAACAGGCGATCATTGATTGCAGCTGGAGGTATTTCTTTGTTTTCTATTAGTTAGTTTAAAGTTGCAAAAAAAACAAGAAAGCTTCATAAACTGAAATAATCCGCAATATGCTAATATCCACAATGTTGGCAACACCAACTAAAATTTACATTGTTTTTGTATGTTGGCAACTTCTTCCTTCTCTTAAAACCACCATTGTTCAATATCATGTGTGTGCTCAATAACTATTAGGTATATCTTAGTGCTAACCAACGAAGACTTTCAATTATTAAGCTAATCACCCCAGTGGGCACACTGGAGCTGTCAAATTACTGCACCGAATTAAAAGTCGGAGTATAGAAAATCCCTACAGTCCACGAGAGAAACACACAACACAAACCTTACATTGTCATGTTATGGTAATAAATAAATGAACTCGAATCCTTGATTAGAATTATGTTTTAAATGCTAACCTCATTCTCTAATTGTCTAATTATTATTATGTTACCTATGTTCTTCTATTTAGAGTCAACAAACATGGGAATTACGGATGTAGAGGCGGAGACTTAAGGGCTTCACTGCACTGGATAATGGAACATGGGATACCCTATAGTGGAGAATACGGAAGATATTTGGCTTTGGTATGTTCCTATTGAAATTCAATACACAATTTTTTCAATGCATGACGTGAACGCCACGTCGCTGTAACGTCATTCGAACCCAAGTACTAATATCCTGTGCTGTGCATTCGCAAAAAACTTAAGAACCCGTCCCGACTGTTCTTTCTAAGGTGCTACGGGTGAGTCGATTTATTCTAGTATTTTTTCTAATACAATAATTAACTCACATATAATTTACAAAAATGTCCTGAACATTTAAAAAAAAATATTATTCATAGGTATTTATTTCTTTAAATACTTAAGTATTATAACAATAATCATATTGTGTCTAAAACTGTTATTTATTTTTAGGAAGGGCTGTGTCACGCGTCTGAAGTATTAAGTGTTGCAAATATAAGTGGATATGTTAGAGTACAAAAAGATGAAAGTCTTATAAAGGCAAGTTCACAATATTACTTTTCAAATTAATAAAGCTTGTAAATTAAACATAAATAATAGACGTTCGAAAACTGTTTGCAGAAATATTTAAGAAAACTAGGACCACTAACAGTAACCATTGATTGGAGTCCAAAATCAATTCAGTTTTATTCAAAGGGTATTTATGAAGACATCAACTGTAAAAGGTAAGTAAAACTTAATATCAAGGTAATGCACCTGTGGGCCCAGACCCAGACATAAAGTATGGTTTACATTATCTTAGTCTTTAGTAGAGTGCTTTAGTTAAAACATGTAAACGGTCGTCTTATGACTAAAGAGAGTAACATTCTAGTAGCCTTTCAACTGGAATCATCGCTTTCAGTAGAACCCCCTGCGCGCCCGCGCCGCCCACTCACCCCCCGCGTGACACTTTCCTCGCACTGGAAGCATGTAAATCGACATTTTAGTAGCGTATTTAGTAGAGTGATTTAGTCAAATGACACTGTACTGGAAGCATGTAAACGCTCACTGAAAAGGCACCAAAACTACTAAAGCACTCGCATTCGAATCTACTCGCACGCTACTAAAGCACTCTACTAAAAATAATCTAATGTAAACCAGCCTTAATAAACACTGGATTTTATCGGCTCTCTGTTGTTCAAAAAGTAAATGTCAATACGGACTTGGCTAAAAATATCAAAACTCAAAAGCTTTTTTATTTGTTGAATTAATTCCTAAATTGGAAACTATTGTGCTAGTACCTAGTACAATTTGTTTATTTACCGAAATAATTAAAATATATACAGAATCTTCAAAAAAAAAAGCTTCAGTATTTTCATGGGTGAGCTATTTTGGGATCTAGATTGTCTAGAGCAAACCCATTAGACATTGGAAAAAACCGACTAAATACGTTGAGTTTGTTATGTCCATCAGCCATTTTTTATGTCCCCACTGCTGGGGCACAGGCCTTCCTTATGGGTGGTAAGGAGGACGGGCCATAACCCACCACGCGGGCCCAATGCGGATTGGTGGGTGTTAACGACTGCAAATACAGCCGGGACCAACGGCTTAACGTGCCTTCCGAAGCACGGAGGAGCTCGAGATAATACATTTTTGGTCACCCATCCCATGACCGACCCTTGCGAACATTGCTTAACTTCCGCAATCGCTGGGCCAGGCGCTAAACCACTGCGCCACCGAGCTCCTCATTTGTCATGTCTGCGTATTTTGTAGATAACGAGTTAATTTCTATACTTTATTATGGTTCAAAAACGCTTTAGTTATACAACTTGGAACATAATTAATCGCTAAATCTATATAATAATGGTAGATAGGAACCATCAAACCGAACAACTTTTACTGTAGGACCAACTCTGATATCGCAAAAAACAGCTGTTTCATACAAAAAATAATAACGAAAATATGAAAACAGCTGATTTCAGAGTTGATCCCATTAAAAGTTGATCAGTTTAATGTACTCTATCTGCCAAATTACAGTTTAGCCATTAATTCTGTTACACGTTGTATACTTTTAATTAATAATAATATTATAATACATAATATTAATGATAATATTATAATATATAATATTAATAATATTATTAATTATTAATATTAATTTATAATAATAATATTATTAATTATTAATATTAATTTATAATAATAATAATTAATATTTTTAATTGGCTTAAAAAGGTTTATTTGACTTTTTTGTTTTCAGTGGGATTAAAGATTCCCGGGGCCATAGTTTAGCACTGATTGGATATGGAGTAGAAAATGGCAAGAAATTCTGGACGTTGAAGAACTCCCATGGACTTAATTGGGGGGAAGAGGGGTATATTAGGATTGCTATCAAAAATAATACATGTGGCGTTATGAATAATGTTTACAATATTTTGTCAGCGAATATTAATTAATTTGTATACCTACCTACCCTACTTACTGCTTTAAAAACTGTTCCAACTTTGGCATAAGATAAACGTCTTATTTTCTTAAATAACTTGAGGATTTACTTCTCAAGCTTACGCGCTCACCAGACATGAAATAAAACACTTTTAACGGATACCAAAGTACCATTAGTCATGGTTCTGATTTAATTGCAGTTACTATTGAAAATCATCAAGTTGTTTGGTATTTGGTAAATTGGTCTAATTTACCAAATACCAAAGTTACCAAAGTACTTTCAATAAAACCGTGCTAGTATCCGTTAAAAGTCTTTTATTTCACAAATTGATGATTTTCAATAGTAACTGCAATTAAATCAGAAGTTTGTTCCTGAAAACTAAAAGGGTATTTATAATTTTCATTTATAGCATGAGCATGACACTTCTAGGCTTACAAAAAGCCTACATACAAAACACTTTTACACAGGTTATTTGTACACCGACAACCTCGCAAGAGTAGATTACTAACATCATTAACAACCACGTCTTTTTACAAATTTTCCGTAAATACAAAAAAACTACTTTCCGTACAAATGTTCGAACAGCTGATCGAGCTTCGTACGAAGTCGATATTTTTTATCTTTTTCGGAAAGTCGTAGAACAAACGTGTTTGTTTATGATGTTAGTAACCTACCCCTGCGAGGTTGTTGGTGTTTTACATATAGCCCTGTATAAAGAAAGTTGCAGATCATTTTCCCCGTAACGGGGAACATTTTGCGTTGGGAACTCGCAAACAAGTAACTAGAACTACTGGGAAGACTAATAACTTGCGTCAACACACTACACTCCTTTAAGAGCCCGTAGCGATTTTGCCGCTGGCTGCCGCTCTCTCGCTCGCACAATTCATGTTTTCTCAAGAGTTCTTAAATCTGAGTGCGTAATTGAAAAATGTGTTTCGGCCACTTTTCGCAATATACTTAAGATTACAGATATTTTAAAATATATTTCAGTTTTTTGTTGCTAAAGTACTAATAGTTGCCGTTTCTTTGAACGCAGCTGCGTTGTTCACCAATCGATAATGTGTAAAATGAGGGATTGGCTAGATAGTACAGATAATTGATATTTTATTAATTTACTGCAACTTCAATCGGAATATATTTTTTTTATCGAAAAACAAACTTTTTCTTAATCATGGCAGGAAACGATTAATATTATTTTATTTGTTTAATAATTATTGCAAATAAACCTACAATACGTACGATAACTTTTTGTACTTCAGCAACTCGAAACTGAAATATATGTTAAAATGTCTGTAATCTTATATTATTACGAAAAGTGGCCGAGACACATTTTTCAATTACGCACTCAGATTTAAGAAATCTTGAGAAAACATGAAATGTGCGACATTTCATGTTTTCTCAAGATTTCTTAAATCTGACGTAGTGATAGTGATTGTGAAATGTGCGACATTTCATGTTTTCTCAAGATTTCTTAAATCTGAGTGCGTAATTGAAAAATGTGTCTCGGCCACTTTTCGTAATAATATAAGATTACAGACATTTTAACATATATTTCAGTTTCGAGTTGCTGAAGTACAAAAAGTTATCGAGAGAGCGGCAGCCAGCGGCAAAATCGCTACGGGCTCTTAGGGCGCAGTTAAAATGAACCGTCCTAATTTTCAACCCTATCCTACTACGTTCAATCACTACATATATTTGTTTGTGAAAGAGCCTAAAGGAGTTTAGTTTTTCAGTGTTTCGCTGATTCGCCGTTGCATTCTTAAAATTTAATTTAATTGTTAAGTTTTCAGTTATCACATTGGCTGGAGACAGCATCTTTTATTAAAAGTAAGTTTTTATTGTGTTCTTGAACGCTTACTTGTTAAAGATCTTGCTCTAGGTACAACTAGAGACAAATATATAGAGCAAGGTAGCTTGACAGGACTAAGGAAACATATACGCACATATATCACATAATTATAATTCAAATAACAATTAGTTTGAGATATGCAATGATCGACTAACCTTCAATGACAGGTTTGAGGCACAGAAAAGGGAAAGAAAGCCTCTTTGTTCAGTTGAGGCGTAAAACCTGTCTAGTTTCCTTACTTATTTTGGTGGTCGAACAGTACAGAGCGTGAAAAGGCTTCACTTAATCTATCACTTAATTAGGTGCGCAGTTTTAGTGAGCCATAAAAGAAAGAGGCTGCCTCTAGTTACCTAACTTGTTATAGCTGTTACTAGTTTGAGATTTACTGGTTTTACGACGGTTTCATATGCTCGTTAATTACACCATGAAAAAGTTTTATTTTAACGGATATTAAGGTGGACAAATTATTAAGCGGTGTTTATGTTTTAAGAAAAAAAAGTTTCAATTTTCTTCTCAGGACTCAGTAAGAAGTACTTTAAAGTAGGTAGGTAACTATTTTATTTGTGTAGAAATTCTACTTTTTTGTTCTTTCTAAAAAGTTTCCTGCCTTCACTCAACTGTCAAATTCTTTTGTCTTTTTGACAGTTGAACGTGATAAAACGCTATATCACGCGATATAAATCGGTCATGCTAGGCAGGCAGCAATACAAATATCGATAAAAAAATGGTTAAAAAATATATAAATTTTTTTTTTTTTGAAAAAAGAAATATATGTAGCTTCCTTCCGCAAACAAGTTGTTTGCGGAAGTAAGCTACATATATTTCTTTTTTCAAAATGGTTTGGGACTTCCGCCAAGTGACGCCTGATTCAATCAAATAAAATATATCAAGTCAGTAGTATGTTATTAATGTATTATAAACTATACTATAAACCTCACAGAGGCCATGTGACGGGTGTAATAAACTTTACACACAGCAAATTGTTTTATTCCAATTTGAAAGAATGCATTTCAAAAAGTGCAGTTCATCTATTTAACTAGTTAGGTTTCTAGAGATACATTATGAAGGCTTACAACGCCTTTTTTGTCAACGAATTTTACACCTACGTCAGAGAATACATAATAGTACAAGTACCTGTCTATGTGTCAAGTATACAGAATAACTTGTAATGTAATAATTGGTAGTTATGCACACCTAACCTAAAGTGTCAGAAATGAAATCCTATTATAGGTACCTATAATTACTTCGCCTTAATTATTGCTAGTAACCTATATGTTGAAAAAGTATAGGAATAAAATATGAGATAGATACTTTCTCCATGTTGTCAGTAGCTTCTATTTTCGATATTGAGCAAAGTATCCACTGTATTATAAGTATATGAATTATTATAGCCAAATACTGTTAGAATACGTACAATAATAATGATAATATAAATTAGTGGGCGCTGTTATGGCGTTCAATGAATCGGAAAGGTGGTTCGTTTACCTTACGAGTATTAGTCGAATCATATTAAATAGTATAATCCGCGCGCGATGAGAATGGTAAGGGACCTTGTCAAAGTGAATTGAAAATGACTGTAAAGCAGTAGTGTACAGCGCCGCGCTGCCGTGTTAGCGGTACCGGTGCGCGTCTCAGTTCCAAAAGGTATTATACTATTCTCATCGCGCGCGGATTATAATAGGTATAGTTTAGGGTTCTTTTTTACCTAAGTAAAAGGAAATTAAAATTGATTCAAAAACTAAACTAACCATCTCTAATTTCATAACTACGTAAATGGACATTGAAACTTTAAATCTGCTAAATCTGCATTTCTACAATTGTCTCACGAAAATGTGAAAAGAAATATTCAAAATATAAAAATGCACCGAAAGCACGTGGCGCTTGCGACGAGCGAGAATAACGAATTGTTTGCGAAAAAAAATTTCATTTATACTAGAAGCTAAAATTATTTAGGCACAATTTGCAGTGTAGGATGTAAAAGAAATTCGTTGATTTTAAAAATTGACATGAAAAAATGCAAAAGGTACCTAACTATTTCTAAAGGATTTTTAAGCTAACTGTTATGTTAAATACTTTCAGTGTTTTACTCGAAAAAAAAATTCCATTAAATATTTATAAATAATGAATTTAACAAAAAAACGAATTTTTTTTGTTAAATTTCAGAAAAAAGATCTAAGAAAACTGAAAAGGCCAGCCAGTATACCGCAAAAAAAGTTTCTACTTAGACAAAGCTCGCATTTGGTCACTATTCAGCCAGGATGCCTGTTTCCGGCACCGGCAGCCAGAAAGGGAGTCGGCTCGGGATAAAACCAAAAGTCATTTCTAGGTTATATTTAGGTTACTTACCTAAAAATATTTGGTTTAGCTTTAGAATTCTCATTTAAGGGGCCATAATAGGAAAACATGGTTTGCGCGGGCCATATTTTTATATAGAAAACGTAAAGTTGTAGCCACAAAAAAAAAACATACGACAAGCTAAAGAGATTATCTAGTACCTACAAGTATTAAATTGCGTATAAACCTCACAGATGATTGTAAAAAAAAACAGAATATCATCAAAAGCGCTTGTCGCGGGCCATATTTTTGGCGTAAATAATAGTGGAAACGTATTGAATTCTACATCAAAATACACTTTACCGTACTGAGCAGTTGCTCCAATAACTATTTTTTAAGAAAGATAATTGTGCTAAAGATTATGATGAAAAAACAACGAAAAACATCGAAAAAGTGCAGAAGTGAGGTTATTTTCCATACTCTTTACACATAAAGAAAAAGACAGAGACAAGTGATTTCGCGTAACGGAGCCTTAAATTGTCCAAGATTGGCAACCTTTCAACAGTTAACGAAACTAAAGTGAGTACTTTTCTGTAAGTAAACGAAACTGAAACGGTAACGATTTAGTTTTGGTTTTATCGTTGAAAATTAGCGCGATTGGGCCTCAGGTGTCCAATTTGTTAGCGAAACCTATATTGCCCGCATTGCCGGTACACGTGATCCAGAAAAATGCGCACTACAATAGACGCAAGGCTGACACAAACTTTAAGAGATGCCAATATTGTCCATCAGCTATTTTTAATGTCCCCACTGCTGGGACACAGGCCTTCATTATGGGTGGATAAGGAGGACGGGCCATAACCCACCACGCGGGCCCAATGCGGATTGGTGGGTGTTAACGACTGCAAATGCAGCCGAGCCCAACGGCTTAACGTGCCTTCCGGAGCACGGGGGAACTCGAGATAATAAATTTTTGGTCACCCATCCCACGACCGACCCTTGTGAATATTGCTTAACCTCCGCAATCGCTGGGCCAGGCGCTAAAATCCACTGCACCACCGAGCTCTCAAGCTAATGTTACTATGTTTTTTTTTTACTGCATAATAGTAACCTACTACGATACCCAGAACACTTTTAGTTGTACATTCAAAACCTTCTCCAGAAGGCGAAATATTTACAACTTTGTATATGGGACCAAATTAATCAGAGCAAAGAAATAATCAGCAGTTCCATAGAAACTTGACCAAAATGTATAGAACAGCTGATTGTTTTTTGTTCTGAAAGTTGGTCCCATAGACAAAGTTGTTCAGTTTGACGGTCTAGCCAACATCACCACCACAAAATTTGTAGATTGTTTTCGATTTCACCATGCATTGGAATGTCGGCTTTGTTTGTGAGCTAAAAGGGAGGTAAGAGACAAATCAGGATATTATCATCTTTGGCATTTCGTTATAGACAAACATACAATGATACACGGGGAACAGGTGGTAATTGTCTACACTTCACTATCAAAACGACCTTGACAAGTTAAAAAATCTCGCATCCCGTAGGCTTACGCAACAGCACAATTTGACGACTGTCGTGATCGTGATCTTAAAACAGTGTAAGATTAAAGTCAGCGAGTCAAGCTCTCTATCGCGATGGTGCTGTTGCGTAAGCCTGCTGGGTCCTGTTTCAAAAACATTACCGTTGTAAATTACAACGATCGTTTGGTGTTTATGAATCGATAATTTGAAACTAGAAAATAAACTGCTCAACGGCACCGCAATGTATGTAAATTACCGTAGTAAATTACAAATTGTAATGTTTATGAAACAGGTCCCAGGCAATGATATTTCCCAGGTCAATCAGCTGGTGACAACCATGTTCGGGTTGTTGGCACCAAAATACTGGCGATTTTCAAATGCCATTGACCTTCAATCTGTGATATGACCTGACCTGACCTTGGCTATGATTACTATTTAATAAATGTATGAGCTGTTTCTAATGATGGATTATGGTTGTGATTGTGATATTATCTTCAATTAGACGTACGTCTGCACGATTAGACATAATGAAAGTAAAAGATCTTTTATAAATATCTTTTATATCGTAATTTTTTATGACTTTAAAGTTATTTATAATAATAATAAAAAAAAATTATTTAATATGACTGATAAAGTCAAAACTTGTAGTACTTACTTTCCTAATGATTTCATAACGGCAATGGACAGTATGACAAAATTACTTATTATTTAGGTACCTACTGAAAACAGCCCCTAGCCCCAGTAACATTTGCAAATTTTGTGCCTTACAGGGTCACAAGCTAAGAATGAATATAGCTTCAACTTTTCTATGTAACTATAAAATCTTTTGGGATATCCCTTCGGTCGGGAGATATTATGATTAGTACACTCGGGAGATACGTTTAGAATTTTCAACCTGTGTGGTTTCCATGAATACAATGAATGGTTTTTATAGTAGGTAACTGCATAAACGAGGTCGCTAACTATATGGGTCTCATAAGGAGGCCTAATGTCACCCAGCGTGCGATGGAGAGAGCCATGCTCGGCGTTTCCCTGCGTGATCGAATCAGAAATGAGGAGATCCGCAGGAGAACTAAAGTAACCGACCGAGATCTGAGGATCGCTCAGCTGAAGTGGCAGTGGGCTGAACACATAGCGAGAAGAACCGATGGCCGTTGGGGCGGAAAGGTTCTGGAATGGCGATCGCGCACCGGACGACGCTCCGAAGGTAGGCCCCCGATAAGGTGGACTGACGATCCGCCGGATACGCGCAGCGCAGGACCTTGGGGGAGGCCTTTACCTAGCAGTGGGTGTCGTGCGGCTGATATGATGAACTGCATAGAAAGATAGGTAACTTCACATTAACTAAATCGCTAAAATCTCAACGACCTAAAAGTCCGTTTTAAAACAAACTACCCATATTTTTCGGCTGTTGGTATATGAAGTGTTCACAATCGCGAGCGTTCGTTTCGTGTAACACCTGACACGATAAAACATAACTTTTTTGTTATGCAGATACGTCGTTAAGCGAGACATATGAAGCCGGCAATCGGGACGACACTTTGCTCTTTTTGCTGAAACGTGTGTGTGTAGTAAAAATATTTTCTAGCTCGTAATGGCGGAAATATACGTCCCTACGGGTATATGAGACGTTGGATGTTCGATTTGCTTTGTTTCAGGGATCCATTGTTTGACTTGTATTTTGACGATTTTGTCGTCAAATAAATGCCAAGAAAGAGCAGCTCTTACCAGTTTATTGCTCAGCATTTTTAGTTCTGCTCATTCAATATTCATTCTATTTTTTTAAACATAATAAATATTATTTTCGGACAACAATCTGAGTTTTGTCTAAGCAAAACTCGTATTATTCACCAAACAATATGTTATTTCCTATTGGTATAACTGCACCAGTTTTGTATTTGCGAGAAACTGGTTATTGGTAGACTGTAAAGTTCTCAAAGCTTATAGATAATTTATCATTGATCGCTAAACCATTACATGAGGTAAGATCAAGTACCTCCTAAACGGGTAATGTTCACACATTTCACCACGAACAATGTTCAATCGATCAACATTTACAGGAGTAGGTATATAAACGCGACATTAGCCCCTGAAGACGTGTAATGGGGGCTATTTGTTAAGAGGTAGGATCCCAATTTGTAAGGACAAAGCTGTTATCCATCATCTTAGAGGTCCGAGGGACTCGCAGCGTTGGAGGGCTTAAGTTAAACGGTGGCGTATTTAATGTCCAGCTATGCGGCTAATGCTGTGTAATAAACTGTATAACCGTTATATAATCTGCATCTAAGACCTGGCTTATCATTATTTTCAAAAATGACATTTCCACGATACACCAATATTTTACAAGCTGCTATTTCAACACTCTGCTTTTTGACTGTTTTTGGGTTGTGATTATATTATAGTAAAATGAAATTCGGAGCAACATTTTGGTTTTAATGATATTACCGTATCGCATCAGATTTTCAGATGTAACCATAGTTTCACAAGAACTTCGGAATTCAAACTTTGAGTCTTGCCCGATTGCCTTCGGTTTTGGAATTATAGACCTTCGGTCATAGAATCTAGAGAAACCAATTTTAAAGCCTTTACGTGACTTATAAAGTTTCTTGCATTATACATTAGTCGTCGGCAATTTACGTGCTTTCAGCAAAGGCCAGGCACTGCAGATAAACGTGTTCCTGAACTGTTTTGCTACAAAATCTCTTCACCACCAATGCTGACCTCCGAGGACTAAAATTGAGAAAGGAAATCACATTTCTTTTACAAAAACATGTCTTGTAAATAGTGGAGAGAGACAGAACTATAATAGAATGCTACAGCACCAAACCCCTTTATGGGTGAATAATCAAAATCTTTATGGGTGAATGAGTACCCAGTCATGTGATGCAATCATTGACCAAAATATGCAAAGCGAGTTTGGATAGTAGGTAATATGAAACACTGTTCCATGTTACCTTTAGCCTGGAGCTAGGTGGCTTGTTATTTGGGCAACGAATTTCTGTGCCTATGCCTACAGGTACGCCTACATGTGTTTAAATTATATCAAAGCAACTGCAGGCTTACGCAACAGCACAATTTGACGACCGTCGTGATCGTGATCGTAAAACCTGACTATATAATCTAACCTAATCGATGCCTGACTATAAATAAATAAATTAAATTAAATAAATTAAAAAACAGTGTAAGATATAGTCAGCGAGTCAAGCTTTCTATCGACGTTTTTCGTTGCTCTATCTAGCAACTAAGATCTTATACCGCGAATTTTTATTTCACTATGAATAACTGACACCGCCTGTCAAATTGGTACGCAAAGGCACATTCGCAAAGTAAAGATAACGATGAACGACCACATAGACTTTTTGTCTTTGCATCGCAAAAGTAACAACTTGGTGTCAATCAGGTGCAAATGTCAGCTTCAAACAAGTTTTGAAAATAATTATTTAAGTAAAGTTTTAATTATATGTTTGTTGTTTCAGCTCGAAAATTTATGAGAATGATTTGTGATTAAAGCGCTTACAAATGCAGAGACAGGAAAAAACAATTTATTAATAAAAAAAGTATCAATTAATATAGATACAAAAGATTTATGCTCCAAAGCGGCATACCTACGTATAGTTTATCAATTAAATCGCATAATCCTACGAAAAAGTGAGTTAAATAGCGCCGAAGAAGAAACTCTTGAAAAATGTATACCAAAAATCTTGTATAAGTATACAATACAAGGTATTGAAGAGGTACATTGTGAATTTTTTTGAAAGAAAGTAGTTTATATCAATTAAATTTTGTATTACATGAATAAAACGTTTCATTACAAATCTGTGTGGTATAATTTGCTGGGATAGTACTTAGGTATGTTATTTAGTATTGTATAAAAACATTGAGAATCCTAAATCTCAAAATTAAAAATAATAAAGGTATGACAGCTCGGCTGCCCTAAACCAAATTATCTTAGATACTTGTATCTTATTCCAGACATATTTTACAGGAGAGCTTGAGATATTCTGAACACTAAAATGTTAAAATAATTGATATCATTGGTAAAAGGGCGAACGGTGACAAAATATGCCTATTATTAGTATTATAATATTATCTGTGCTATTATAGAGGTAATAAAGTTCTCTAGGTAGGTATCTATTATGTAGGTACCTATAATGTTGATATTCCTGTTTGTCAAAATTCAAAATTCCCTATTGTATAAAAACCCCCAAGTTATTAATGAATACCATACATTAAGGTGGCACCCTGAGCGAAAGTGGCGCCGCCGTGGTGAATTTTATTTCATATTATAATTCTAATACACGATTTTAATAATGTTTTACGTGGAATTTTTAGGGCCCACAGTCTAGTAATTTTAGAGGGTATAATTAACTGCTTAAACTGCTGCTAAAAGTGGCCGTTTTTTACATATCTGCTATCTACTTCTGCGGATGACTATGAGGGAATGTAGTGATACCTTCTAAAAATACTAGAACATGGGCCCTAAAGCTTCCACGTTAAACATTATTTAAATCTTTTTCTACTTATAACTTAATAAATAAAAACTTCTGAGGGCGCCATTTTCGGTGGGGTAGCCACCTTAAGGGAAAAGTACGAAATGAACTACAAAATTCCCTAATTAATTAATATAAACCCCCAAGTCATGAATTAATACCATACATTGAGGGAAAAATACGCAATAAGGGTAACATTTTGACGATAACTACAAGGTTTTGGATAGTGGTATTTATTATCTGTGGAATTCGTGATCTTTTACGAAATCGTTGTCTAAATTGTGCATTTGCGTAAGCACTTGCGACTGACCACTCCCACATGTTGTCTATGACGGAGGAGGCCACGAAGATTTAAGTAGACATACACGCTACGACATTTTTCAGAATCTTATGAATGTCTCTATATTTAATGTAATATGGTTCCTTTGATTTAAGACAATATTTGCATTGTTTCGGCTTAAAGATTAAAGTTTACGACAATCCATTTGGTTGTAGCTCTTTATGTCGTTGCGTGAATGGTGTGTTTTGTCTTAGCTATGTCATTACCATAGAGTTAGAGTAATCTTGTAAGTCAAAAATATAGGGTGACTATGAAAAATACGATACTTTAAGCGAGTATAATTTTTTTATAAGAAGTATCGAATGGAAAGTTTTCCTACACATTTTAATTAAAATGTGTAAAACGACTCTTATTTTTTCAGATTATATAGAGTATTTCGTAATTTGTTAGCTCAAAAACACTTTATAGGTATTGCGATATACTTAGTGAGAAATAAATATTTGAACGCAAAGAGGAGAACATTTTTGATCTTTATGCAAATTATTCGAAAAGAAATATAGCCGAGGACCTATTTTCAAAGACTAATAAATATAGGTACTCTGAGTGCCACTTACGTGGTTACCCTACATAAACCATAAACGAAACTATGATATTTTTTAGAACCACGCACACGGGCACTAGCATGTGAAATAACGATAGAAATAAAGAAATAACGACACTCATGTATTGTAAAGCCGTGGTCGTCGTTAACGTTGTAATGTCAAATTGACGATCACGAAACGATCACGATGGTGCTGTTGCGTAAGCCTACTGTAACTTGATGAAGAAAGTAGTAACGTTTCTTTTTCCGTAATTTCGATCATCAATTGTTTGGGTTTTCAGATTTTTCAAACACTAAAAACATTTTTAATTAGTACGCAGTTCTAAGTTTCACACGAAATGAAGTGGTTTTCGTTTCTTCTTAAAATACAAAAAACACATTAACAAAAATACAACATAAACAGAATTGTACTTTGCATGTCGTGCACAATGCACGATAGAATACATATTCTAATGTAACAACTGATGTAACCACCATTATTCTCCCTCGCAAATAAATGCTTACTTACATAAGCCGCGATTACATACGCCGATTTAGCATCCTTACTGGGGATCCAATTTCAGATTGAAAACGATGCCCCGAATTGGATCCTAATTGGGGACTTGCAGGGCTGCCTCCCTATCCAAGGCTTTTTCTCTAGTGTAGGAAAGGCAAATGAAATTAAGACTAAAAAGTGATTAAGTTTTTATTTTTTTGCTGATTTATTAAAAAAAAGAAACAAACTTCGCATGATAATGGCAAGTTATTCACCATCTAATTCGGCTATCACAAGTCGACAAACTTTGAAAATGAAATTGCTGCGAAATTAGGCAACACTTTCAAAAGAATGTGTTGAAAAACTTGAAAAAAGAAGATTAAAGAAGAAGATTTTTTTTAACAATAAATACGTTTGAAAAGTTCATTTTTAAATGTTTGAGTGTTGTTTCCACCACCCAGTTGCGAATCACCCCAGTTTACCGGCATACTGTAGTTGTACGAACCTGCCCGGACCAAGGAGAATATCGAAAAAAATCCTATACTTTCAATACCCCGTTAGTGTAAATTCATTGTTTAATCTATGTACATTAAGTTATTGCCAAGAACTAGTGGCAACCCTAATCGGTGAAATCAGATACTAATTGGGACATAGTGTGATCGCTACATCCAATTTGGGTTCCTAGATTTGATCCCCAGTAAGGACGCTAGATCGGCGTATGTAATCGCGGCTTTACTTACAAATGTAAATAATGAACACTGTGTTGTCACCTGTATACCTAACAAATAGTTGTTTGAGAAGCATTTAATATAATTAATTACATGGGCAACATTGATGCAGAGCTTTCCAACATTGTTTTTTTAATAAGCTTTCTTATCACGAAGGAAGGAACATGCAGGGGTCCGCAACCATTTAGCACTACTCCGAGTAGGTAATACTCGTAAATAACCTGTGTAGAGTGCACGTAAAAGATCTTACGCGGCTCTTCGCCGTAAATTACTTGGGTTCACAGGTCCAGGTGTTGCAAACCTTTTTGCTTTAAACTGTTTTGTTGGTGTTGACTTCAGTATGTTTTTGCTCTTTAATCCGCGATAGCCCTTTTGCTAAAAAACAGAGCGTTGTGCCGTGGTTGTGCCTATTTATTTGTAACTGCTTTTCTTTTCATACTTGAAGTATTAATTGTTGAAGTAAAGTTGTTTTCATGATTGCTGTAAATATCGAAGAATTAACACAGAATCGTATAAAAGTGTTTTTTGCAAAAGTATAAAACAGATTTAAAATATTCAAATGGAAAATGCAAACGTAGGGAACATTCAACAACTAATGACCACAACTCCGATTATATAGGTACTTCAATGCCTCCCATTTAACAGGAAAAAAATAAAATTCAATAATTTCTGGACATATTTTTTGTATATCATATTACTTGTGGGTACAGCTATTTAATATTTACCCAATACGCTAAAATTCAATAATACTTTAGATAATTTATGTTTGATACAAGCTATCCAAAATTATTTCGTATTTTGCAGCCAATTTGACACAGATTATTTATTTTTAAATTTGAGATTTTTGCATTCACAATGCTATTTTTACACAATACTAAATAATATACTAGAAAAAACACGACTCGCACCAGATCAATACTCAGACGGGAATCGAACCCTTGGATATCCGGTCCAATGCTCTGACCGCTGAACTACCGAGTCACTAGTGACATCGCCGAATTTCTTCTAGTATATCCTACTCTTACGCTGCAAGCCAGCGTTATTTCACCAATGTGAGGAATTACCTCGACATTCAATTGAAATATCTTTCCAGATATTTGGCAATCAATTAAGATGAAATAGCTATATAATTTTTTAATTTGAGATTTTTGCATTCACAATGCTATTTTTACACAATACTAAATAATATACTAGAAAAACACGACTCGCACCAGATCAATACTCAGACGGGAATCGAACCCTCGCCTTGGATATTCGATTCCTGTCTGAGTATTGATCTGGTGCGAGTCGTGTTTTTTCTAGTATATTATTTAGTACAGATTATTTATTTAAAGAGCTGGATAAAGGTAAGTATCGGACTCCGGAATAACTGCCGACAGCCAGTTCGAAAATAACTTAACGAAAAGGTTAGGGTTACCAAACTCTCCCCAGAGCCTTTTGATGAAAATAGACATGATTAAATATTTGTCGGATCTGTAAAAAAGGCTTGTGAAATCATTGTCAGAAACGGAACGAAGTATTGTGGGCGCGATTATATCATTCAATGCTTGTAACTGTCAAAATAAGATATTTGTAACAAATATTTATATTATTTTATTTTTTATTTTAATTATTCGGAAGACCAACAGCTAAATTTAACACAGTAGGAAGCTAATATTTCACTTGGAAGCCAATTTCAGGTCCTCACCCATAGAAACAATTTACAAAACTAAGCACTTAATAAGTAGGTTTAGGTACGCATTCAACACGGTAAATAGGTACTTACATAATTATGAAAACAAGATATATAGGCCAAATAATAAACAATCAAAAAATAAATTAAGCTAAAATACTAATACCAAGTATACGGCAAAGTTAGAAGACTATTTGCCAAAAAAACTCGCTGCTCATTAGTCGCTTCAACGATGCAACGCTAGTATTAAACAGGTCAATGTCAAACTGCTTGGAGATTAAATTAAAGCTAATGCTTGCAAGCAAGAGGTTCGAATTATGACGAAATTTTGAAGATGCAGATGGTACGCATACCTATAAGGGGGTTAAATCTAAGGGGTTTCCTCGGAGCTCTAAGGGAGATTTTAGAGAGTAGCTCTGGACTGTCAACTACACCAGAAGCGAGTTTCAATAGAAAGACCATATCAGAAATTTCACGGCGTTTCTCCAGTGGTAACTAATGGTGTTTTTTACAAAAATATGTGTATTGTCTAGACTCATAGTGATTGATAGATGATCTTTGTTGAAAAGTTGGGAAATTCAACAGTTCAGTTGTAATTAATTCAGATTACTTTTAAAATATAATTTTAATTTATTTATATTCATGTTGTATACGTATAAGATCTTCGGAATACCAGTAATCCAGATTACTCCCAAATAATTATCATAACTTACAGGACATAACCATGAGAAGTTAACAAATTATTTCTGTAAAAGTTTCCCCCTAAACACCACCGAATTCTAAATGTATCGCAGATTTCTCTTGCTTAAGTATTTTATGAGAGAGAAGATTAAAAACATAAACAATATCATAAACAGCAAAACCCTAATGCGAAAAGTTTAACGTTGTAATACAGTATTATTAAAAAGTATCTAATTTATATCCATTTAACTTTTAAGAAATTGCAAACAAGGGGAGTGGTTTTGTGTTATACGCGGCATAATTTTGTTTGTTTTTATAAATTCATACAACGCACAATGTTTTCAAATACTCGAACTCGAACTCAGATTCCGCGCCTTTCTTTCATTACTACCATTATTGTTTTTTTTACGAGTAAGTGCTTGGCTTTCATCGCACCTGATGTTAAGTGACAACATTCTTTAGTACCTAACAGGCTATCACTCAATATTAAAATCGTTATAGCGTCATAAAATGATACCAACGAAAAAATTTATAAAATATTTTGTTATTTATAAGTATTTTTTGGTAATAATTTATCCCACCGTTACATTTAAATTTCTAACTTATTTAGTGCACTATTTAGAGATTTATAGCCTTTTTGCTTGATTTGGAACAACACTCCAGGGAAATTCCCACAACTTAACCGTAAACTGCAGCCAAATAAAAGTATTTTCAATCTTGTGTGCAGCCTGGCTGCAGTGACTTAAGTTCCAGTTTTTTTCTCCGTAGAAAAAACGTAGCTTATATTGAACAAACTGTTAAGATAAAAAAGAATTCATAAATACCTACATAAAATAAACACGAAAAGGGTTACCCTCTTGCAGTTGGGTAAATAACCAACCTTATCACTATTGTGTAATTTTTAACTACTAATACTAATAGTTCACTGCTTATTTTTAAGTTTTTATAGTAAGCGAAGCATTCAAACGTATAGAATGCCTACCCAATTGAGTAGGGGGCTTTAATGTTGCCTTAAATATTTTTTTAAATATGATCACCGTTTCAGTCTTAGTAAAATGTAGCTCAACCGATTTACGTAACTCATACATACGAGTAGGTTAATCTCTATCTATGATCCTATCTCTCTCATAAGCCTTATAATGGTCGACCCAGCAAAATTTATTGCACTCTCAGAAAGAAGAATGGCACTTTCGCTAATAGGTACAGAATGGCATTTTAAACTTAGGGCCCTATCACACTAGGGCATCATAGCGGCGCTACCAGAGACGTTACGTTACTTCTTCTTCAAGTCCCTCTCCATTAGGTACTGGAGGTTGGCCGTCAGCTTAGAGAACTTCTCTCTATCCTGAGCCTAGCCAAAGTAACATTGGCAAATCTTCGTTATCGCTTCGCTTTCGAAACATGTATGGGATTGACATACGGTTTCGTTAACAATCGCATTTTAAAACGTCAAATCACACATGTTTCGAGGCGAAGCGATAATGAAAATTTGCAAATGTTACTTTGGCTAAGGGGTGCAGTTCTTCGACGCTGGCTAAACTCGTCCATTCTCTGATGTTACACAACCACGTTTTATTCCTTCTTTCAGTGTGTCGTTTGCCTTCAATCTTGCTCATCATTATTAACTGGAGAAGCTGATATCTCTCGCTCTCGTATCGCAGGATATAGCCAAGATATCCAACTTTTCTTTTCTTGACGGTCTACAGTAATTCACGACTCTTGCCGTTGGAAAACTCTCACGTAGGAAACCTTCTTCATCCAACTAATTCGCAGCATTCTCCGGTAGCACCATATTTCAAAGAATTCAAAGAACTTCTGTGTGTCGGCTTTTAGAGGCCAATATGACTCTACCGACCAATATTTAAAGAAGGAAGCAACCAAGTTTTCTCGCTCACATTTATTAAATAACTCTTAAAACTAAACTATGGAGGCCGTATTATTATCGACCGATAGCACAACCAAGTTTAAAAATGCAATTGGATTGGATAATCCTAGAAGATCATAAGTAACACCAAATGGATTAAGTGTCATTTGCGCTTGACATTTTGTATATGCATTACATTGCACCAATTGCACACTCTGCAGTGAAGTTAAGCTTTAAATTGCGCTCCCGCCCAAATTTATGGGCTTTGCCTCAAAAAGAAAAGCACGAGATTTATTTACAACTAACAATTTAAAGTTATTGCTGTTCTGCTTCACAAATTCCGGGTTATACTTAGGTACATAATGTCACTATTGATATTGATATCTTTAAGCTCCCCGAATAGGAAACCTGAGGGCCTATTACAAAAAATAATCACGATAGTCGGACGCAATGCGTCGTTCAATTTACCTTGATATTGAACCGAGTTGAAGTGGGACGAACATCGTACGCTTATCACGATGACTTTTTGTAATAGGCCCTCTGGCTACGGGCCATGTGCTTTTATAAATCTTAAATTACCCAACATAAGAAATATAATTTTGTCTGCAAATATTTACAAGGATGTGTACACATTGTACCTAATTAGAAATAGTAGGTAACCCGATTAGAACAACCGAAAATCTGTCTGATCCATCGAGCAGGAATCTAATAACTAAACGGCCTAATTGTGCCATAGGGGAAATCCCCTGTCAAGCAGATTATAAGTTAAGCAGAAATGCTCGTAAGCAGAAACTTCGCTAACAAGTGTGATTAGAATATCGGCAAGTCATGCAAGGTGAACGAACATCACTTCCTTCCACAATTAATTTACAAGTTCTGAGGCTTTGAAGTTTCATTACATTCATTAGGCAGCTGAAGATTGGCTCTGAACTCGAGGAACGAGTGACTCCATTTGGTGCAGAGGAGTATACGAACAGAATTTGTAATGGTCTGCGAAGATTTAACTTTGAAATTATGAAGTAGGTCACGATTATTTATGGTATGCTGCTGGAAAAATGAGGGGTGAACCGAAATTACTGCTAATAGTATACCTGCCTGTCCATCAGCCATTTTTGATGTCCCCACTGCTGGGGCACAGGCCTTCCTTATGGGTGGTAAGGACGATGGGCCATAACCCACCATGCGGGCCCAATGGGGATTGGTGGGTGTTAACGACTGCAAATGCAGCCGGGACCAACGGCTTAACGTGCCTTTCGAAGCACGGAGGAGCTCGAGATAATAAATTTTTGGTCCCCCATCCCATGACCGACCCTTGCGAACGTTGCTTTACTTCTGCAATCGCTGGGCCAGGCGCTAAACCACTGCGCCACCGAGCTCCACCTGCCTGTACCTGATCATTATTATTTGATATTCTTACTTAGCTGATAGCACCTACATTTTTTATGTTTCCTTTTTAATATAATCTATACTTAGCTGATAGCACCTATCTGTTTTAAAATGTTTCATGTAAATAAAAATGGAACAAAATTTGTATAAAATGATCTGTAAATTCCGGTTAATATTATTCCAGTATTGGTTCACATTATTACAGTTGTATGCCAGCGCTGGAATCGATCGCTCACAGGATCAAATATTTGTCTACGTGTTACGAAGACAAAAAAACTCAGCTTAGGTTCAGTTTCACGGGTTCAGGATCCATATAAGTTTCAATTTAATCTCGAACAAACTCTCCTGTCAAAAACAATTCTTTATTGTAGATATTATTGATTTAGGTGAGTTATCTGATATTCACATACTTACAGTAAATATACAAAGTCCCTCAGCGTATAAATAAACGCTGTTAAAACCTCATTAAAATATTCAAGAGATACGGCCACGAACGTGTCACTTTTTTAAATGTAGATACCCTACCACCGCTAAAAATTAATTCTGCATTAAAATACGGCCTCAGTCCCTTAGGGGATCATCCGACCAGACATCACCATATTTTTATTCTGTGTCCTATCAGCGATTCGTATCTTGGACTATCCGGATACGAACAAGACCCGAACATTTCAGTAAATTATCTGTAGGGTAGGGATGCCATTACTGCATAGGTATCATGCGACCGATATGTGATAAGTCCTAAAAAATCACATGTAAGTACAATTTTGAATATTTATTGAATGTCGATTTTTGAAGTAATCTTATATTACCTATTCTGTGATATTATTAAGAATTTTTGCTTTCGAAACAATCATAGCTCTCGTTTTTCCTTTTTGTCAATATCTGTACCCAGATTTGATCTTTCTGGAAAACAACAGAGAACTCCTGATTAGCCCGCAATCTAATCAATAAGCAAAATCAAATATCTACCTAAATAAAAAGTTCATTTGGTTCTATCATTTTCCCATCTCTACGGTGCAGACGCCCTGTAATTTGCTTAGTGTGCTGCAAAATAAAAAATAACAGTTAATAATAATTTTATTTTTCCCACCCCTATTATGCAGGCTCGCTGTAACACCTAGGGGCGAGTCGTTATCAAATCAGCGGCGGATAAACCCCGAATAATAATTCAGACTCGGCTTGTTACATAAATTAACATAAATTATTCGTTTCTATACATTTTTGCCACTTAAACACTTACTCATTATTAAGGCTTTGTATTTAAGTGAATTTAATTAAATTATTAATTTATTAATAAGTATATTAGGTACGAATTGTTATTAACCCAATATTAATAAACACAGTTTTGCGTAATGTAAGTAATAAATAAAGGTTGAAAATACACTGAGTGGAGCGATGATCTTCGCAAGGTGGCTGGCAAAAACTGGATGAGTATAGCCGCGGATCGTGCTTAGTGGCGTGCTCTCGGAGAGGCCTATGTTCAGCAGTGGACGATGATAGGCTGATGATGATGATGATGATGATGATGAAAATACACTTAAATATGACGCCGCGCCGTTGGTTTCGTCAGTATTTCACGATCATGGTTAAGAATTGAGTACTTATTACATTTTATCATGTTAAATCAGAAAAATTATAGTTCCTTTCTATCTACCATTTTAAGAACCCTTAAATATCTAAAAGACCAAATAAAACCGATCAAAGGGAAAAAGTGAAACCCTTTGATTTTATTTATAAAACATTAATGATTAACAAGCATAGCAATTCATTTACAGGCAAACCCTTGAAACCTGCCTATGCAACGAAATGGAAAATTCGGAGCTTAATTTTTGTCAAAAGCGTTCATCAAAGGGCCCCCGACGTCGGAAATAAAAAAATGTTATTAAAGAAAACAGCTTTATTTATGCTAACACCAAAGTAGGTGGTTTATAAAATCTGTTGCAACCATAGACATAGAAAAATTTTCGCTGCGCTCAAGAAGACCAAGCGTGGAAAAGAGAAGTTAACATTATACGGACACGGTGTATGAAAAATAGAGACAAAGGATCAAGTGACAATGTGCCAACATTATTTACAGTAAGAGCCCCTAGCGTCCCGCCTAGCAAAAGAGCAATCACAATTTCTTTAAAATATTTGGTAATCTTGATTAGAATTTTAAATAAGGGTATCGTGGAGCCATGGTGTCTTGTTTGTTCTGTTAGTGATTGTGATGTGACAAAAAGAAACAATCCAAGTAATCACACTTTTCACAGGTAGGTAAATAAGATATTGCCACACATTTCTCTAAAACCAAATTTTGCTACATTTATTCGTTTATCGACGAAGAAAACAGTATGGAACATAGTTTATTAATTTCCTTTGCCAGAATATAGTCATATTTTATGTATGTAAGTCAAATTTTACGTATCTCATATATAATGTATACATTCGTTTTTCGGATCACCTGTTTATTGACATTGTTGTTCTTTGACATTCTTTTTCTATGGTTGCAACAGACTAGAAGTGACTCTTATCTTATCACTGAGTATTGCCACTGTTTCTATAGATGTCATGTTGGCCCTGCCTTAGGAAACATCGTTTTATGTGTCCTACATCTTGGCATGGACCACTTTGAAAACCGCAATTCTGACTACATGGAAAATTTCTCCCCAATTAGTCCCAACTAGTCCTACTTTTTCGGAATTAGTCCCAAAAAGGACTGAAAGATATAAGCGATTTAAATGGTCCATGCCAAAGCAAACCTTCATTTTGGCAGGGACAGGCTATATCTAGTGAACCTAAACACCTAGCCAGGATCTGAATATTCAAAAAAAATCTCCCTTTTTTTATGGATCCAGTTGTTGTTCAGTTTGATGGTGTGATCAACCCATCAAATTTCTAAGTTTGGTAGACGTGCAGTTAAACGACTTTGAAGAACTGCAGCACGACGATGACGTAGGTGACGAAGGCGGATAGTGCGGCGGGCAGCAGCGGCATCGCCAGCGGCAGCGCGCCCGCCAGCCGCACGCGCACCGGCTCCTGGCCCACCAGCCGCGACAGGTCGCGCACTGCACGCAACTCCGGCGCATCAGGATCTGATCATAAGTTACAAAATTCTATAACACATTTTCATTATGACAATGCCGAATCACCATGGACTATTTAATAACTGTAAAGGTGTTATTTTAGGTGATGACCAGCTTCAGCTATTTTAATGCCGCCACAGCTGGGGCGCGGCGTCATGCACCCTTCCTTAAGGGTGCATGAGTAGGAGGGGCAATAAGTCAACACGCGGGCCCAATGCGGATTGCTAAGTGTTTACGACTACCGGCCGACAGTCAAGACCTACGGCTTACCGTGCCTTCAGAACCGCGCTTTGGTCACCTATCCCTACCGCAATTGCATTGGCTCCTCAGAAACATATTTTTCTAGAATGATCGAATCACTTACTTTTCATTAGCTCAATTTTTAATTTGGCCAACGATATTCCCAATTTTTTCCACTCACTATTTAACTGTTGCCCAGAAAATAGTAGCAAGGTCATAGTTATTCCACATGTCACTAAACCTGGCACATTGTAAATAAACTCGAAAATGTTATTAAATCTCTGTAAAAAAAATCTATCATTATTTACCTTCATTGCGATAGAGATAAAGGTAAATTAAAAATTAATTCATAACTTATTTTTTGTGAAGAAAATTAAAATTTCTTATCATGTCTGTTTGAGAATATAACTAAATTCGTATGGAATTGAAACTGACCTGTGTTATGAGAGCTTCAAGCATGTAACTTAGCGCAAATACATAATAAATTGGAATAACCAATAATAGTTGAAATATCTGAAAGCAATAATATAAAAAAAATTGTTTAATGGGCATTTGTGTAACTTGTTTTTTTTATACAATGGATCATTCATCTTATAATGTGCACAAGTACTTATTTTGTTTTATTAATGGTGCATTTGAGTTTGTCCTGAGATCCAATTCTAATACGACTGTAATGAACTCGTGAAAGTCATTGCATTGGCATCGAAATGGCTGCATGCAAAGGATCATGCACATGTCGATTGAATGATTAAACTTCATATAAAATATGCGAGGGTACAACCGACGAGATCGAGATTGAGTTGGAATCGAATAAACGTGAAAACAGTACAATGAAAACCATGGCAAACGTTTCCGAAGAAACTACCAAAAAATAACAGATTTTTGACAATACTAAATAATATACTAGAAAAAATACGACTCGCACCAGATCAATTAGCCCTGAATGTTATTTTTTTGTATGGTTAATTAAGTAGTAATTATTTTATGTTAATTTTGTAAGTTATTTCAAATTTGTGTTATATTTAGTAATTAATAGCCCTAAAAACTAATATTGCTATGCCCTTGCAGGGCGTCACATGTAGACCTTATTAAATATTCCACCTCATTATGTAATGTGATATGCAATAAATGAATACTGAATACTGGATCAATACTCAGACGGGAATCGAACCCGTCTGAGTATTGATCTGGTGCGAGTCGTATTTTTTCTAGTATATTATTTAGTATTGTATAAAAATAGCATTGTGAATGCAAAAATCTTAAAATTAAAAATTATATAGCTATTTCATCTTAATCTATTGCCAAATATCTGGAAAGATATTTCAATTGAATGTCGAGGTAATTCCTCACATTGGTGAAATAACGCTGGCTTGCAGCGTAAGATTAGGATATACTAGAAGAAATTCGACGACGTCACTAGTGACTCGGTAGCTCAGCGGTCAGAGCATTGGACCGGATATCCAAAGGTCGCGGGTTCGATTCCCGTCTGAGTATTGATCTGGTGCGAGTCGTATTTTTTCTAGTATATTATTCAGTATTGTATAAAAATAGCATTGTGAATGCAAAAATCTCAGATTTTTGACGTTGACTCTGTCCAGTATACACCGTACTGTACTGACCTTTATTCAATGCTGATACAATATCAGTAAACTAACAGGGGGTCAAGTCTTTTTTTTTTTTTTGGTATGCCGAAGGAAAAAGGGGGTCAAGTCTGCTAATGTTTTCGTTAAAATCGTTTTTCAATGGTGTTTGAATGGTAATGCTTTTTGACCCAGTTCTTGTTTCTTAAACGTAAAACCGAAACACATTGTGTTTCTTAAGCCCTAAACGAAAAGACATTCAGTGTTATTACAAAAGATTATTAAACACTATTTAACTAAACATAATGTTTAAATGTGATGCTGTCTCTGTCAAACAATATTGTCAAAAAAGTGACAGCATCACATTTAAACACGTGTTTAGTTAAACAGTGTTTAAAAATCTTTTGTAATAACATGGCTTGTGTCTTTAAGGGTTATTTTGGGTTTAAGAAACAATAACTGTGTCAAAAAACATGACCATTCAAACACCATTGAAAAACGAGTTTGACGAAAACATTAGCAGACTTGACCCCCAGTAAACTCGATCCCGTCGATAGTAGGGAATGGATGGTTAATAATAAATTGTTATTACCTCAGAACCAAAGCAAATATTAAGTTGTTTAATGCAGATCAACAGCTGCCGGTAGAATGATGCCCATTGTTCGATATCTTCTGCATACAAGTTAGACCTAAAGTTTCCAACTGTTCTACGATGATGTTTAAATTCTGGTATCATTACCCACGAACATTTTTGCGATCGTCGAATAATGGCTTCATTGAAATTCTCCATTAAATGCACTTTATTTGATATCAGCACTATGTATATATAGAATTCTAAATAATATCTGCCTTCAAAATAAAAGAAGCATACAGTACTGATTGAGATAAGGGTCAGACCAAATTCAGTCTCATCAATATGTTTATATAGGTATAATAATGGTGTTGTCATCAGTATTGCCATGATAACTAAGTAGAAAATAGCCAGTTTTCTTGTGAAATTGTGGGTTCTGTGTGAGTCAAAATGCTCTTTTATGGTATTCAAATTTACATAAAACTTTGTAAATGTATCGCTGCATTTCAAAGAACAAATAATAATAGAATAAACATTCACTATTTGTAACGTGTTATACAAACCAAGCATCAACTTATTCTTTGGTTCTATGAGACAATAATAAATGTTTGATAGACAAATTACAGAGGTTATCAACAACTCAATCACAACTCTGATGATTATTAAAACTTTCACAAACTTGTTCTGTGAGTGGAAATTTCTATGTGATCCCACAATTTTTTCTAGGAATAAAAAGAACTTTAACAAATTCATGTTTAGAGATATAATTTACAACATGCGTTATTACGTGAAGTAATTCTAAGTTTCTGATAATAATTATCTTAATGTTAGGCATTAATGTGTGTATTTCATTATCTTAATGGGCAAACTTATATACCTATATAACAGGTATGTAGTATTAGGTACTTGTATGAGGAAACAAACAACATCGATCACTCTTAATAATGCCTAAGTAATATTAATTAATAAGTATTTTTTTTTATTTGATATAACTCCAAAACAGTTCTACCTAATCTGATCACTCTTAATAAACATTAAAATCCAAGCTAAAACTTATTTACACAGGGTTACCTATTTCTAAAACACTGATATCCTCGCAGTCCTAACATCACAAACAACGTTTATGATACAACTTTTCCCCAAAAGAACTACTTTCCATTCAAATTTTAATGTCTAAACCAAACAGCTGCTCCAGTTTTGGGTGAAAAGTAGTTTTTGTTGTTTACTAGCTTTTGCCCGCAACTTAATTCGCGTGGACATTTTAGAAAATCTTTGAATTCTTCAAATGCTGTAGTAGGCGTTCCCGTCCCCGTCTCCGTATCGGGGAAAAAACGAACTAATGTTGCCTATGAAATAGGTAATTTAACAAAATGAATGGTGCTTTTTTGTATTTAATTTAATAAACGACCTCTTCACAGTCGCGCACCCTATACATATAATAAAAGTGACAGGCGATAGATCTTCTTTCCTACACAAGAGTGCATTTTAAGACCGATCTACATCAGACGAGCGAATGCTCATTCTGCCCCCACATTTCGCACTCGTATTAAATTATTTTAGTGTAAACAGACGTAGAGCATCCTTTCGTGGTTCTGTCTGCGTTTGCAGATTCTATGGAATATTATGAATACTCGTGCAAACAAACAGTTGCTTACCATTCCATATCATTTACAATTGCGTACCATCTATAATTTAGATTAATGTGCTAGAATTCGCTATTGTATACTTAAGTATTAGGTATTTTGATCTATAATTATACTAATTACATGATTGTTACTACATTATCTTGCTTGCTTACAGTAAAACCCAGTTCGATCGCTGTTATCCAACTCACCAACGAGCAAAATCTTTAGTTTGTTTCTTATATTTTTTATATTTAGTGATTCCCGAAACTCAGGGTCAAGTTTATTTATTAGTCGTGGTAGCAAGAAGTCGGCAGTGCGTCTACCATATGTGTTGCGTGCAGCTATCGTAATCAATCTGCCGCTTGTGATCGCCCGTGTACCTTTGTTGTGGGAAACTACTTTGGACTAGCTACTATGTTAGGGACGCACTCGCTCCCCTGAGCGGTCTCTTCAAAGTGTTCTTGTGTTCTTCTAAAAATCATGCATTGTGTGAGAATTCTAGTTCTTGGTTTTCATTCTTCCTCGTTAATATTTTGGTGTAAAAAAGAAAATTAGCTTTCATTTACACTAAAAGATCAAGAAAGAATGTTTTTGTTCTAGCTTCAGCTCTTTGTTCGTTTGCATTAAATGCAGCTTTATGTTTAAAAATGGAATGCAAATATGAAATATTGTTGAGGACCTGAAGACGATGGTAATCGGGAATCGTATAGCGATGCACAGACGTTGTCGCACACATCAGCGAGCAGTTAAGTAGTAGTGATATAAAAAATATTCAACATCGGCACTCGTTTCGGGAAAAGCTTCCTACAACCAATATTACGGGTGGTAGGAAAATATAGACGATTCAAAAGTACTTGATAATTAAGTTTATTTGCTTAATAATTAAGTTTATTTGAATAAAACTTATTTGACATTGACATTATACCATCATTATACCACCGAGCGGTTTGCTGAAATCGGTAGCACTAACGAAAATAATAGGTGATTACTTATTAGTAACTTAGCATCTCTTATTGCTCGCTTTATTTTTATATGGAATAAATTATTGCATGCAAAAGAGATAGAGTGCACGAGTCGTGCCGTAGGCGTTTTGGTGTAATATAGATGTAACAATTATACCCAAAATGCTTTGTTTGATCGATTGCACTGAACCATTGTATCATAGATTAATATTAATATTTAAAGGTAGATCAGCTGGTCGTCGCTTGCTGGTTGGTGTTCTCTCTCTGGCAAATAAAGTTTCTGAGCGGCAGACAGAGGTAGAACTAGGTTCGGTAAAATGCGTAGCGAGGTGGTTGGCTATAGTAAACCATGAGACGAGAACCATATCCAATACAATTTTCTAACTGTGTAAAGAGAGAATAAATGATGATACGTTAAAAAAATACTTTTTCAATACAGTTGCTCGAAAATGTAAGTTTACGATGACAGTCGAGCGTGCGGAAAGTTGATTTTACCGCACGCCGTGCGTTTTTGTTTACGGAGTAGTACAGCGTGCGGAAAGTTGATTTTACCGCACGCTGGCGCCGTGCGTTTTTGTTTACGAACGTTTTTTTTTATTTCTACTAGCTTCCGCCCGCGACTTCATCCGCGTGGACAGTAGAAAAATATTACAACCAGTTTAAAATGGCCCCTTTAGTGTATGAAAGCTAGTACTACGGAGAGTTCAAGCTGTTTCCCTGGTACCACCCACCTGAATTTGATGAAACATAGCTTAGATTTTAAGTTGGACCTCAACCTACTAAATTGTGATAATCCATCAAAATTCGTTTAGCAGTTTTTGCGTAATTCGCGCACAAATATTTAGAATTTACAGCTTTATTATATGTATAGATTACAATTTCAGCAGTACCTATAATGTTTTCTCGCAAATGTATTGAAAAACGTAGTATGGCACACGGTTGTTAAGGTTTTTTAAAACCTCCTTACCAACCTTGTATCATAAACTACTATTTCACTTCTCATGCTCGTAAAGTTCGTCATTATGTTGGGTATAGGTATATATTATTTTATGTATATGTATTATGTTATGTATGTATGTATGTATTTATTCATATTTATTTAATTATGTTAAGTTTATACCTACTATAAAGTTTATTTATAAGTATATGTATGTGTATAAAATAATCTAGATTAAGTTTTATTTAGGATTTCACTTATCTCCTCTTACTATGCACTTTCTATTACCTGCTTACTTAAAAATCTCAAACAATGCTGGGTTGGCTGGAAGAGATCTCTTTTAGAGATAAGCCCACCTTTGTAAACAACTTTTATATTTAGCTGTGTAATTATGTTACAAGTGCAATAAAGAATATATATATAGGCTGCATAAAATCGCTTTTCATGCTCTAGAGCATAAAGTAAAATCTTCGTCTAAATTCAATCTTAAAGACAAAGGTCGTCAGGTAAACAGCCACACGCAATTAAACGTCGTTAAACAAACTTGTTATTTTCCACATTTTTATACATAATCGATGTTTAATACTTTTTTTTCAATTTTTTTGAAACCTTGATGATTTTTTTTCCTTTTAATTTTTGAATATGGGTATCAAATGAAAGGCCTTGATGAGCACATTCCAAAATTATATAATTTGTCACTTTTTTTTCAATATTGTTAAAAAAACACCTATTTCCTCACAATCGAAACTATATTGATTAGTTTCTAAGTTAAAAAACAATTTACAATGCAGGTGTTACAAACAATAGATTTTGTCTAATCACACGATCAGTCGCCCACCCAATCCAACGAACTAGGCACAAAAGACCTGTATCTCGTGGATTAGGAAGCGAAGACATGATAGAGATTCTGTGTGTAAACTATTTTATATATTTGTGTATGTGTGTGTGTATATGTTTGTGTGTGTGGGTGTGTTGTGTGTGCTTTTTTCTTTTATTAACACATGTGCGAGTGTACTGTCATGAGAGTGTATGGTACGTTATATTTGTAACCACTAACCCACCCAATGAACATCATAGTCGTATTTTAATTATTTGCTCTCGCATGCTATTAATGTAAAGCAAAGTTACACAAACTAATCTGATTCCGTGTAATTGGATTTCCCAGAGGACTATGACCTGGGTCTAAATTAATTGTGTTTAGGCAAATGGAATTAGAAACCCCTTTAAATCGCTGTCGTATTTGACTATGGACAGGTAAGGTTATTAGATTTTGTCATTACATACTGTCATCATTTTGTTTATACGATACCGTCATTGATAAAAGTCTGAGTTCATTTGAAAAGGAAGTAGCGGAAATGTGGAAAATTTGAAAAAATTCAATATCGTTCTAAGTCTCAAAATACCTATTATTGGCCGAGCGCTCGGCTTCAGCTTGGGCAAAAATGCTTTTGTATGTCTGTCCGTTTGTTCTCCTCTACAGGTGGCATTACTCAATCGATTCTCGTGTTTGTGAGCCGGTACGTTAATTACTTATATAAAAAAAATTGTCGAGGTAGTTTTTCGAAATTTTTCGAAATAAAAAAACATATTTCAGTTATTTTGAAAAATGTTCAAAAATGTCACAAACGCGAGATTTACAGCTCACAGAGCCACTTGTTATAATAATGACAGATACAGCAATGTAATTAGGTGCAATATCTCGCCCTAGATGTCAATAAAGCACAGAACTGGCTGGATCCGGATATAGCTGGTAAATCCGGACACTGCTCGGTGTCGATAGAGGGGCGGCTTCTGAGCTTACACGGTTCGGCTGTGTGTGCTCAGCGATGCAACTAGGGCTGCAGTCCACCATACAAGGTGTATTTTTTATGATCAACGGGATAATGCTTGGCCTTCAGCTCGCCTAATGTTAAGTGACGATCAAGCCGAAGATGGAAACGCACTACTCCCGGAATCCTCACCACTGAGGAAGTGCACCGCAATACGACAAGTTCGGGCCTTTTCATCCTATTTGATAAAAGTGATTTTGTAGTGGTACAACCCTTCTACCGTAGGTACAAGTTTTAATCAGTTATTATTATTGGATATTTAAAGATAAGAGCACTGAAATATAAAATGATTTTTTCATACTTGCGCATCACCGTCGAGTTATGTCACAGTGATGAGAAAATTTTCATATTCTTGATAAAAAAAATACATTCCGGTATACCCTGAAAATTTATTGAAAAAGACGGTTCAATGCAATGGTATTTGTTGTTTATTATCGACCGTTATAATTAACCGTCCCACCAAAACTTGTCCAGGAAAATTATTAGCTCCAAAAAGTTTGAACAACAGGTAACCCTAACTGCAAGTAGGCAAGCCATTAACATTATTTTTGAGTAGGTACACATAAAAAAAAAAAAAAAAAAATCATTTATTCATAAACTTGGAAGTGGGAAAAGTTTGTGTAGGTACATCTTACTTTTCATTAAATTGCACTCACGGAATTTCACCCGATTATCGTAATATTTTCTGACAGTAGGCCTAACATATAAAAAGTATCAAAATGGAAATTTATTTGTAAAAAAAAATGAAGAGAGAAAATTCACGAGTTTCGATGATGCTCGAAATCCGACAGCAACTGGATTAAGTTCATAAATTGGCGTATCGCCCTGACCCGATAAAGTGTCGGCTTTTACGCTCAAATAGTGCACTTTGCGACTGTGTCCAAAGGAAATCCTTCAGCTGTAACATGAGCCAATTAATCAAACGAATATCGGATGCACTTTAACTGAAAGGACTTATAAGCTGAATACTAAAATGTTTTTTTGTCCAGTCACTATTGAGTGACTAGACAAAAATCATTTTCGTATTCAGCTTATAAGTGCACCGAAATAAGAGCTGGTATAAGGTTCAATCTTCTACGTATTGACGTAGAAGATTAAACCTTATAATGAAGATGAAAAAGTTTTGCTATAAAACTATTCTACTTGGTGAAAAGAAAATTCTTAGATCCGAAAGGAGCGAACTTTAATACGCGAGGTTGGTGGGGATTTTCTTTTTGTGGTATCAGTTTTTTTTTTATTAAGGACATTTTTATTTTGAGATCTTTATCACAGTATACACAATAATTTGTATTCTTATCTTTACTAGACTTTGTGTTAATTTTGGGAATTCGAAGATTAGTTATGGGGAAATTAACGATTTTGATTTTAAAGGTTACTTTGGAACATTGTTTAGCATGGATTATAAATGAACTGCTCCATATTTTAGGACAAATAAATTGTTTTATTAAAACATAAATCAACCTCACGTCGGGCCAGATTTTTCTGCCTTTGTTTATCGAAGCAAATGATTAAATTAATTATTTTACCTTTCCAAGGGAGTACATGCCCACTAGAGCATGAAATTGTACGTTTTGAAAGAACATTTAAAAAACCTTTTGAGATGAATCATGATTTATCCTTTGCTCCAAATATCACGTTAAAGTTAAATACTATTAGGTTTATTTTTTGTGTTGAAAATGATCCTTCGGGAAAGAATAAATGAAACTGCGGACTGTAAATTAATATAGGGGCTGGTTTAATAGCCGCTTACAAAGTAATAAAATTAGGACTATGATGACATGGTCTTATATAAATTAAAGGGTAGCGATTCGAGTTTGGTGTTCGTCCCTGTATGTATGGAGCGCAAGTAAGTAGGAGCTGCGTCTCGTCCGGTAAGTTTTATCCCAAAGAAATATTCTTATAGGTACTTATGGAATCTTTGCGAACTTGCGTTCTTCAGAACACCCGTCAGATTAATATGATAGTTCCCTGTTGTTGCAACACTCTAGCTTGACCGATATATGGCGAACGGCCAAACAATTCAAAGTAAAGTAGCAAACTTATGAATTTAGATATCACTTTATAAAGTTTATTCATATTTTTATATTTTACCATCATGGAAAATGATTAACATGTTTTAAGTTTCTCATTATGACTGTGCCCATTTTAACGAAAGTTTTGTCTTTTTATCAATTATATTACGGTCACCAGCACGGTTCAGCGCATACTGTATACGTACAGCATATTTGACGCGGCTCGAAGGACCAAATGATACCTACCCTTTCGCAGCGCTCGATAGTTAGATAACTCTTATATCGTTTTGGTACATCTGTGATCCAAAAGTTTCCTGGCAGTCTTGGCGGGGCATCTACATTCAGCTCACCTTGTCGCGACGTTGCCAACTGCCAACAAAGAAAAAGTTCCACGCGAGCTGTGCCAACTCAGATTAGTTAAGAAACACTTAAGAATTTTAATCGTGCTAATTCTCCTTAAGAGTTTCTAGGAACATCTAAACAGGATTCAATTTAACTCTTCAAGCGCCGGAAAATACACAATAGATAATACATTGTTTTCCGTCTACCATAAGGGGTTTGAAATAATTGAATTAAGTAATTTTTATAAAAGTTTTAATTCATATATTTTATTTTTTTATTCATCCTATTTACTTGTCAACTTTTGTGAGCAATCATTCCTTAAAAATCTGATTCTGATAATAATAATAATAATAATATTTTTTTTTTTTTCTCCAACAATCTACAACTTGAACATAAATTCTAAGAGTACAGCTAAAATAATAACATATAAGATTGCGAGAGAACTGGTACCTGAACTAAGCAAGGCTTGTGTCTCAGTGCACCAGTACCCTCCTCCTCGTTATGTGACCATCAAATACAAAACAATGTCTTAATTATGAAGTTATATACTATGGAGAGATTATAATATAGCTATTACACTTTAGTTTAGATATAAAGTTAAATTTAAATTAAAACAAAACTTTTATCATCTAATGGCACGGAATAACTGAGCTGTTATATTTTATTTAATAAATTATCAAAAGTTACAAATTGTAGATACTATCGTATCGTGTCAGTTGTATTGTGGCGTTTGTGACCCGAAATTTGGTGGCAATGTTGAAATTAAACGATTTGCCTCTAATACGTGGCGATTTAAAAGCAAGTAAAAAGTTTTGTTGGTGGTGTCGACAGGTGATTAAATAGTAAATTGTTAAGACGCTAAAATGACCCATTGCATACGAGGTAGTTTCGCGTATATATTATTCCCGAGCTTTAGCGAGGGAATAAATAGAAACCGAGTTACAATGGGTTTTAGCGTCGTGTGTTACACTATACTTTTCACTACGATTGCGAGAAAATAAAATACAATATTAAATAGTTTATACCTACTTCCGTAAACAAATCGACTCGTTTTTCTATCCTCGGCTTCATAAACTTTTCGTACAATATTTATATAAATGATTTGTGCTTGACGGCAAAAGATTAAAATTATTTCTTTCTTATTACAGTCACACAATTAAATGAGTATGTAATTATAGAAAAAATCTAAAGATTTCGAGCCATGGTACCTTTTTTTAATTTCTGCTGTAGGAGCTAAGCAACACAAACACCCATTCTACGATTCACTCTGTGCACAGAGTATAAATAAGTCTATGATTTCACCGAAGAGATGCTTTTAGTTCCATTTTCAAAATAAGAATGAGAAACAGTATTAAGTCGAGCAAGTTTTTATTCGTGATTATGAATAAAGACTTTTTCGTTTAAGTAGGCTCATTGGTAATAGACAAACATTAAAAAAGAAAAAACTTTATTCCCTAGGGGTTATTATGCTATTTATCTCGGCTCTTGTACGTTACAATGACGGACTTTTTGAGCAAGAGGAGTGAAAAAAGTATTTTTTTAAGTTTTGAAGAGTTATTCAATAAATATAAGCTACAAATTAAGTAAGCATGTTGTTTCCTTTTTTATTTTGACCTGGTTTAAGAGTACCTACCTATTTAATAAAAATATAGGTAGGTAATACCAATTTTCTTCAGATCTGCCCATGTCTATACTCATACGTAAATAAAAAATGAATTATTTTTCTGTTATTTATTTTTTATTAGCCTAGATACAATTGTCGTTTAAACAACTCCTCTGAACTGCAACCATATAATGATGTAGTTAGCTTGGAACTGTATCGCAGCAGGCACGAGGGACATCTCGAGAAGGACACCGAAAGACAGACTTATTCTGACAGGGTTCTTGGCTACGAACCGCTGAAGATCGCGGATCGCTCTAAGCTCTACAGATTCTGGAAAAAACCGACATATTATGCGTATATCTTTAATTTACTTCATTAATTAATATTATTAAGTTATTATGATGAACATCTAAATGAATGAGGGCATCCTGTTTGATTAGTAAATAATAAAAACTTTAGTGTTGGTTATAATAAAATATATAAGACAAGTGATTCTTTTGATAGACTTAATAAGATGTTAAGGAAAAATACTCACTCACCCAACACACTCACTCACACACACACACGCACACTTTCTAGGCTTCCAGCTCACACTATTTATGTATAAAAGATGTAATTTGAATGTACCCACGGGGTGGGGACCTGGTGATTTGTAAAACAGGTTATTCCCATTACAGACACCAGCTCTTCAAATACAAGTCTGCTATAATGTCTTTTAGTAATTGTATAATTTAATTTATAATTTATTATAATTATAATAACTAAATAATTATTTTTATACATTTTCCAAAATAACTTACCAGTTTGGGCAAGATTGAGCAATTTTGCAAGAGACTTTTGTAGTTCTGCTGTCGTACGCTGGATCGCTTGTCCTTTTAGTAACAGTCTTAAGGCAACAGCATTTACTATTAGCACAGACAACCACATTCCTACATTAATTGTTGGATGCATCTGCAAAAAGTACATTAAACAATTTTTGACTTTATTGTTAACTATTCAAAACGGAAATGTACAAAATAAGTACTTTTAATTGAACTGCCTTGCGTTTCGAGAAACTTGAGAATTTGAGATTACGAGAGCAATGAAACTACATTAGCATTTTTTATAAACCGAGGTAAGTAAGTGATATATTGTTAAATGAAGACATTACCGAACGTAAAATGGCGGATATCTCGCCATTGATTACTATAATGTAAATCAAAATTAAACAGACCAGATTGACGAGAATCTGAAAGAAAACAATTAAATTTAGTCAGATTTATCTATCTTAGCCTGAAAATAACACAAAAAAACGTATTAGCAAGGCTACGTAAATTATCAAGTAGGTACTTATTGTCACACTTTTAGCTCCACTGTTAACTTTTATTAGAAAGTAGGTACATTAAATACCTATATTACATGACTATCAAGCATAAACTTTGCATATAATTAAAAAACTGTGCCTACCTCAAAACCAAAACATTTGTGTATTTTTTTACTGCACTTGAATATACCTTTATAAACGATATCCCAATTTTGTACATCATTGCATAAATTGACATTTTCGCTGCCATCGTCGGCAAGAATTTTACTATTCATCAGATCGACGGAAGTATTAAGGTGATATAATAATCCGTGTATCATTAAAATTGTCGATGTAAAATTTAGCAAAGAAAAAACTAACTTGATTGCATACGTCGTCATCAATAAATGCATAATTATATCCGGATAAATTATTCCATTTTTATAAATATGTAATATTGCATTAATTAACGTACATGTCAAATAGAATATATATTGCACTGTCAGTGTTTTTGAGATTTTTTTAAACGAAGAATCGTTTTCATATATCTTGCAAACACTTTCAATATTCTGCATTATATCATTGAATAGGACGCTATTCTTGAGTGGAAATATATATAAAATTATGTTATTGAAATAAATCATCAAAGCGTTTGCAAAAACAGACACTTGCCAACCCAGTGTAGTCAAATCAATTGTGTAACAAATAAAAAATAGTAAAATAGTTGTATTAAGCACAATTTCGACAAGCATACGTATGACTACACAAATTTTCCGGTTTTCAGATAAATCACTGTAATTTCTGTAGACACAAAATATATTTTCTGTTAGAAATTTGACTTTTAATACGTTATTGTAATTCATTGTATTTTATTTTACTTCAGTCTTGCTCTGAAGTTTGTAAAGAGGGAACATAAAAAATGTTTTTGTCCATTAGTCTTATTATTTGATGCCGTAGTGGTTGGTGTTAATAACGAAAATGGCAATCACTTTATGTAAGTTATAATAACTTATCAAATTGTATACCTACTAACATAAGTTAATTCCATCAAGCATCAAACATACCTATCTAATGGTAAATCGCTAATTAAGTTTCCAAGTAAATGGATATCGATTTACAAACACATTTTTAGTCTCCCGAAAAAACTTTCACCGAGTGAATATAAATATTTTGAATTTGGAACAAGCGCGCATCGTATGAATTAGGTACAAAAAAAAATAAAAGGTGGTGAAAGTATGGAGCTATTCCATAGATAAAGATATAGTTCTACAATTAAATGACAAAAATAATCCCGCCAATTTTATTTAGGTTCTTTTTAGTGTCTTATCTTTGGGTTTTTTTCTAAAAAAACATCCCGCTAAATCAATTAGGTCCTTTTTAGTGTCTTATATTTGGGTTCTTTTTTATATATTTGAGGGAGATTAGTTGTTCAGTCTTGCATCAGTCCATTCCATCAGTCTGGTACGATCTTCAGTCTGTACAAATTCAAAGTCTATACAAACTGATGAAGTGGACTGATGCCAGACTGATCATGTAGTTTCCCTCTTAGTTAGCTCGGTGGCGCAGTGGTTTAGCGCCTGGCCCAGCGATTGCGGAAGTTAAGCAACATTCGCAAGGGTCGGTCATGGGATGGGTGACCAAAAATGTATTATCTCGAGCTCCTCCGTGCTTCAGAAGGCACGTTAAGCCGTTGGTCCCGGCTGCATTTGCAGTCGTTAACACCCACCAATCCGCATTGGGCCCGCGCATTGGGTGGGTTATGGCCCGTCCTCCTTACCACCCATAAGGAAGGCCTGTGCTGTGCCCCACAGTGGGGACATCAAAAATGGCTGATGGACAACTATAAATACTATAGGTACTGCTATTTTTTTTTCTCGCAGTCAATGGTAAAAAGTAGAGTACACAACTCGTGAAAAAAAAATTTCATCTCGGTCCTTTGTATCCCTCGCTTCGCTCAGGATTCTACTTTTGAATCCCTCGCTACGCTCGGGATTCAACTCTAGAATCCTTCGCTGCTCTCGGGATCCAACTTAGTCCCTCGAACTAAATTCCCTCTTTTTTCACTTGTTGTATAATCTACTATTTCGTTTTAGTAGGCTCATTGGTAATAAACAAACATTAAAAAAGAAAAAACTTTATCCCATAGGGGTTATTATGCTATTTTATCTCAGCTCTTGTACGTTACAATGACGGACTTTTTGAGCAAGAGGAGTGAAATAGTTGATTATACAACAAGTGAAAAAAGAGGGAATTTAGTTCGAGGGACTAAGTTTTATCCCGAGAGCGAAGCGAGGGATACAAAGGACCGAGATGAAATTTTTTTTCACGAGTTGTGTACTCTACTTTTTACCATTGACTGCGAGAAAAAAAATAGCAGTAGGTACCTATAGTATTTATAGTTGTCCATCAGTCATTTTTGATGTCCCCACTGTGGGGCACAGGCCTTCCTTATGGGTGGTAAGGAGGACGGGCCATAACCCACCCAATGCGCGGGCCCAATGCGGATTGGTGGGTGTTAACGACTGCAAATGCAGCCGGGACCAACGGCTTAACGTGCCTTCTGAAGCACGGAGGAGCTCGAGATAATACATTTTTGGTCACCCATCCCATGACCGACCCTTGCGAACGTTGCTTAACTTCCGCAATCGCTGGGCCAGGCGCTAAACCACTGCGCCACCGAGCTAACTAAGAGGGAAACTACATGATCAGTCTGGCATCAGTCCACTTCATCAGTTTGTATAGACTTTGAATTTTTACAGACTGAAGATCGTACCAGACTGATGGAATGGACTGATGCAAGACTGAACAACTAATCTCCCTCAAATATATAAAAAAGAACCCAAATATAAGACACTAAAAAGGACCTAATTGATTTAGCGGAATATTTTTTAGAAAAGAACCCAAAGATAAGACACTAAAAAGAACCTAAATAAAATTGGCGGGATTATTTTTGTCATTTAAATGTAGAACTATATCTTTATCTATGGAATAGCTCCATACTTTCAACACCTTTTATTTTTTTTGTACGTAATTCATACGATGCGCGCTTGTTCCAAATTCAAAATATTTTTATTTACTCGGTGAATCAAAACGCGTTTTATTCACTGTTATCAATGTATAAGACGCACTTTTTTGAGTGGCGATGGTAAAAAAAATATTTTAAAACTTTGATTGCCTATATTTCGTTGCGCTGCCGCTGATGCGTGCAAGGAAAAATGGATCGTATCGTATTGCTAATAAATACGTTTTGTGGTTTTTTTAGCTCCACTGAAAATGTGGTAAAGGGTAAATAATCACTATCCAGCTGTGCTGTGCTATGTGCTATGGTGTGTTAAGTAATTACCCTAATGTTTTTAAAGAAATATATTATAGAAAGAAATGTTTTCCTAATACATTAGTTTTTTTAATTATACATGCACCAAAAAATAACTGAATACACTGTATTCGTATATAGAGAAAGTTTTTTCGGGAGACTAAAACTAATTCATACGATGCGCGCTTGTTCCAAATTCAAAATATTTATATTCACTCGGTGAATAAAAACGCGTTTTATTCACTGTTATCAATGAATAAGACGCACTTTTTTGAGCGGCGATGGTAAAAATTAAAAAAATGTACCATGGCGCGAAATCTTTAGAATTTTTTATTACAAACTGATTGAATTGTGTGGCTGTAATAGGAAAGCAATAATTTTATTCTTTTGCCATCAAGCACAAATCATTTATTTAAATACTGTACAATAAGTTTATGAAGTGGAGGATAGAAAAAGAGTGGATTCGTTTACGGAAGTACCTAGGTATAAACTATTTAATATTGTATTTTATTTTCCCGCAATTGTAGTGAAAAGTAGAGTGTAACACACGACGCTAAAACCAATTGTAACTCGGTTTCTATAAGTCTTGTATAACAATCTACTATTTTTCACAACGGTTGGAAAAAACGGTCACAAATGTTAAGTGACGATAAGGCCGAAGGTGGAAGCGCACTACACCCGGTATCCTCATCACTGAGGAACTGTCTATCTTACCTCTATCTGCCGGAACACAACTTTTGAATTGTTGCTAAGGCGTCAGACATAAGTAATATTGTGGTAGTATCAAGCAAAGCGGGCTTAAAATAAGTCATTTTGCACCAAGTTGCACCTTATTTCGCACCAAGTCGCACCTTATTTCCATGTAACGAGAGTGGATGTTTAATCTTGTGTGCATTCCTTGGTGTTATTTTCGAGATAGTGTCCTTCTTCCGGTTAAATTTAAAAATGGAACAGCAACAGCTTCTATAAAATTATATCTGACAAATAAATTTATCTTAAACTTATCCGGGCGGAACCTGTGAATCTGGCCCTTGGTGTTTTGATTACCTATATTTAAAAGTTTAATTAGTTGGTGACGTTGATGTTCTACCTTTTAAAATTACTAATAATCTCTGCATTTTATTGTAATAAGTCGGCATTATTATAAACTCAGGTGAAACTGCGTCTTATCTGTCTATTAACCAAAGATTCGTTCTTCGGGGATAGAGGCACTCTGCAAAGCAAACAGGGTTTACCGGAATGGACGCAGAACTGAATCGAAATACAAATGCATGTGAGGAACTGAACCAAAGTTTAATTGGTTCTGTTGGTGAACTTGTGGTTCATTCTCATCTCAATCCAACTCTCGCAAATGGGACAGTACTTTTATGCAACACTATTGTTTTAATGATTACCTTAAAACAATATATTGCATAAAACTCTTTCATTTTTTATATTAGTAGGATTACCTATACTAATATTAAAAATCTGAAAAGATTTACAGATGTCCACGCGGACGAAGATGCGGGTAGAAGCTAGTTTTCAAATTATTAATTTTACACCTGTTTTACACCATAAAGGTTGACCAAGATCACGAAAGAATTTGGAGAAACTTTTTCAGAATTTAAGCATACCAGTTAACGCGACTTTAGATCCTAGATTAGAATTTGTTACAATAATAGATTACCGCAGACCACTTGTAAGCCGAGGCGATGAAACCGCAGTGGAAACTTCGACCATCAATCATGATCAGAGGCCCTAAAGTAAAGTTGCGAGAGGCGCCCTCTGGCGCGATTATCCCGTTTATTATTGTTTCTGAGTCTTTTGTCTAGGGATTTTGTCCTGGCGCAAAATGAAGGCAAGTCCGTTTAAGCACCCTCCAAATGTTATGATCAGAAAGATGCTAGACTTGTTTGCCATCCCGATATTTATTTACACAACAGCCTAAGTTTGCTTCGCTCTTTGATATCGTGATATTAAAAAAACTAAATGATAGCAATTTTTTCTATATTTTTGAAACATTGAGTACGAGTTTATAATACCTACGAAGAGTTTATCAATTTTTAATGAAAATCAAATAAAAATCAAGCTTATCTTACTTCAAGCAAAAAAGTTTGTTTGCTAATAACAAAACAAGTAAGACAATAAAACCTTTACCTATTTATACATATAAACACTAAAAATCTACTGAAAAATATTAGTCAGGCCTCCTGATTAATCTTCCGATAACACTTCTGTTGAAAAGCATAATGTATAAAGCCACCAGAAAGTCCGCTTTAATTTATTACTTATAAAAGCCAATTAACAAAGGCCTACTTTTTATCAATCCTCATAGGATAATTCTGGACATTACCGCACATTTCCCGGGTCTGCACTTCGAATCTATAAGGCTCATTACTCGAAAGCCGACCATTAGTCGTCCGCTGCAAGACAAATTGGTTACCGACCACCTCGATAATTATGAAATATGACTGTAAGATTGTGGTTTAGTAGATTGACAAAGGGAGATTCTGGGATCCTGTGCAGAGCATCGCAATAGGGGTTACCCGTAGACCGGGCATTAAAAGTAAGGGGGAATGTTGGGTATTCTCTGATCATCATAACCCTGCGGCCACGACATCACCGCGTGCGCCACTTGCATCTTGCGTCTCGTTAACCACTGCGCCGTCGCGACGACGAGGAGAGGCCGACATTGAAACAGCGCGCAGTGGTTGCCGAGACGCAAGACGCAAACCCGCGCGTGGTGATGTGGTGGCCAAGGCGTAAGTCGTCCCCCAAGGATCTCCACTCCACCGACGACGATCGTCCCTACGATTAAATAATAAGCCTAAAGTTCGAGACACTGCGACCACTGTCTTCATGATTTTCAATACTTAACTATATGAAAAAATGTGAATGAATACCAATTTTTATATTTTCCACAATAAGAAAAAAAAATATAATTTCATCAGTACGTGTACGTACGTACGTACTATGTAGGTACGTACCTCAGTGCTTGTTTGCCCAACAGACCAATTTAGGCGAAAATGACCTTTGAATGTAGTATGCTTAAGAATCAAATTCTACACAGTCTAAATCAAGAATGACTCGCGTAATTATACAAATAAACGAGCAAAAGACGATATAAAAAACCAATATCCACTGTTAGAATTTTACTCATCGTGCTTGTATGGCTTAGCACCAAAAAGTAACCGACATCCAATATCGAAATTAACAGCGCGTGCTTGTTTGCCGTATATCCTCAAATAAACCAATCACAGACCTGCTCGCTTATGACGTCACACGTTGCCGTTCCGCCATATTTTGGATATAGGGCAAACAAGCACACAATACTAAAATACTTTTGGTTGCTGTTTGGCTAACATCCTGACCCGAGGGATGTAGTCAATATCCATTAACGTAATTAGATTTTCGTTTTTTTATCCAATATCCATTTTGAGACCGGTTTTTCACATGGGAATTTCAAAGTTTTTAATTTTTTTATAGATTATTCAAAGTCCAGATGTATACATTTTTTTGAAACTATCGTAATATTACTGCTTTGTTTGGGTCATAACATAGAAAAACAAAAAACATTGCTCCTGTAAAATTACCCAATTGGTCTGTTGGCCAAACAAGCACTGAGGCGGCAAGTAGTATTCATCACCAATTTCTACAAATGACTTAAGCCCTGCAGATTCACAGGAAGGAGCGAGGGGTTGCATAATGACCCTGCAACAATGGCAGCCAAGTTTGTCGCTCTAATTATGGTTGTTGGCAGTTCCACTTAGTCACAGAACACAGTCGCTAGTCGCCTAGAATTTATACTGGACCCAGTTAGTAACGCAAGTAAGGTAAACCGCGCATTTGTGCACATCACTATACTGGCCAAGTTTAGTCACACTTTAGATGCCTGCGCGTTAATTGAATAGATTATTTTTACGTGATAGCTTAAATTAAAAATTTTAACCTAACAATACATATAATGACAATGTATAAGCTATTCTGAAGACCCGAACAGCCCTACGCTACGACATCAATTTGGGACACAAATTCTCTCATAAGATAATGTTCAGAGCGGCACTTAAATGAAAAAAAATCAAATGAAAAATTATTTATTTCGGTACCAATAAACTTTTACAACATGGTGATTAACTCCCCCTTTTAAGTGCATAGTGCCCCTGTGCCAGATGAAGTCGCTCTTCCATAAGAAGCAACTAATATTAGTAATGGTACAAACTAATTATTGTGCTAACTAAAACATAAGAAACTTAATAATAATATAACTTATAAATTACTATAAATGTGTGCGTGTGTGTGTGCATGTGTGTGTGTGTGTGCGTGGGTGTGTGTATTTGTGTGTGTGTGTGTGTGTGTGAGAGAGTATAGGTATTAGGTGTCGATTGTCAGGAGTTTTTCAGTCTCATCATAAGTAAAAGGTTTTAGCCACTCTGATAACCCTTGTCTGCATTCGCGGAAGGTTAATAGATAAATTTCCAACTTCTTATTAATAATGTTATACAAATAGGATGACAAATAACCATATTGACACCGTGCAAATTTAGTATGGGTTTGTTTAGTGACAGCAACTATGTAAAAAAATATAATTATTAACGTCCCAAGCGCTGACAGTAGCGTTCACAGACACTTAAGTGTCTGTCTGATAGTATATCCAAGTGTCAGTCTAACTAAATCTACCTTTAAGAATAACACATACATGTGGCGGTCACATAATTAAAGACACCAGTCGATTTTCATACAAACGAGGCAACTTTGAAGCCTTGGTTCTCAGTCAAGGATTGACCTAGCTGTGACAAATCACAGCTGATGATGGCTATCCAGGGAGTGAATAAAGGAAATTCAGATCGAGTTAGACACCCAACTAATCTGATCAGCATTCTAAAAGATGTAAGAATATGTTTAAAAGAACCGCGAAATTAGTATAAAAATGTATGGAAATCCTGAAACTGAAAACTCTGATCCTAAATCTCTTAGAATGCTGAACAGAGCAGTTGGGTGTTTAGAGCGATCTAAATTTCCACCATTCATACTCTGGATGGCTGATCACAGCTAGGTCAATCCTTGGCGGAGAACCAAGGCTTCAAAGTTACCTCATTTGTATGAATATCGATAGTGTTTTAAATTATGTGACTGACACTGTATGTACATACATACAATACTTAATTTTATTAAAGCACCCAAATATCACTGTGATGTGAATTTCAAGTAAAAAATATTAATAACATGTTTATTTGTAAATAATTTATAATTCTTACACATTTTAATTTTTTTAATAACACAAAAATGTGTAATACCTATGTCATTATTTAATATGATTACTAGAATGATGACAAAAGATCATTAACTAATGAACCAAAAGTCCATCAAATTACGAATAATAGCTTTTCAAAGGCCATTACAGCGTCGGGTACCAGACGTACAAGATTGATACGTTTTACAAAGATTGTTAATAACAGTTATAAAATTGAAAACTAAATAAACCTTAAGTTTATTGAAAAACCGTCACCAAGAGACGTTTTTGTCAGTCGATCTTCTGTGCCACAAAATGAATATTTCGGAGTTCCGTCTGCTAATTTGTATCGAAAACATCGTAGGTGTACACCGAAATTATTGCGTTTTCAGCAAAACAAGAAAAATATTGTCAATTTTGAGAGTAATATTTGAACTAACGTTGTTCTTCTATATATGTATCTATCAAACGATATATGCCGCGAGCCAAACCCAAATTTATATAATCGACACCGTATTTCCAATTATGGGATTTATAGGAATAGCCAGCATACTTCTGTTATCTATGAACAGTAGTGACCAATTCTTATCATTAATGGCGAACATGGGCAATATAAATTTGAATGATCATTACAAAAACTTCAAGATGCATAGGGCCTCAAAACTGTTCAACATAACGTTTTTTTCCTTTATGATGGCATCGTTACTTTATTCTGCAATAATGAGGACAGATATTACCAAAAATGCCGTTTATGGTGTTGCGTATAAAATTATTTCTACTGTAATGGAAATAAGATACGTTTTACAATTTTACGTGTATATCTCTGTAGTAACACGAATGACATATTTAATTGAGTGTGTCAATTCATCAGTGAAACATTACTGCAACCTTTTTCTCGAATTCTATGACGACTTTGAAGGAAAGCCAGAAGACTTGCGTTTCAACGAAGAAAATATCGAAAATTGGTCTATCCATTGCCGAAGTTTGATGAATTGCAGTGAGATGTTTAACATCTGCTTCAGTAAGCAGGTAAGCCTCTCAATCCAATAATTATTCATTTTGGTAAGATCATAAGCGTTTAGTTATTCATATGTCTTAAGCCGGCCATAGTTATGCCTGTAAGGTCAAAACCGTCATCCATAACCTAGCGTGTATGGAATAATACTGCAAGTATGTTCTAACCACGGAGCTATCGCGACATTGCTTTTCTGAATTAATTTACTAGCAATTTGATAGCTAGGAATTTATTTATTTTACCAATTCAATATTTTACTAATTAATAATTATAACTTACTAATAAGCAACTTAATTAAATATTAATTTTGCATTCACAATGTTATTTTTACATTGATTATTTTTTTCTATAAAAACAACTCTTCCTATCTGATCGTGTTTGCAAGTAATGATTAAAAAATTACGTGAAAAAAAAATTGTTGCGGATGGGAATCGAACCTTGTCTTTTTCGATAGTCCTATCCTAGCTCTAACCACGAAGCTATCGTGACATTACGCTTTAGAGTGAATTTACCAGTAAATTGATAGTTAGGTATTTGTTTATTTTATCAATATAGGTAAGTAACTTAGGATTTAAGTTTTAGATTTTTACATTCATAATGGTATTTTTATATTACTTATTTTTTTTCTATAATAATACAACTCTTCCTATCTGAGTGGATTAGGGACAAATTATTTTTACTTTTTATATTTAGCGATGTTGAACTGGTAGGTAATAAATAATAAAAGGTATGGTAAATGAAAATAAAGATTTGGTGAAGACTACGGAGCCGTTTTATAAATTACGTTAACTAAAATTTTCTTTTAAATGTAAGAAGGTAAACGTATCGGCCCATTTTTCGTAAATAAAAGCATTGCCTAAAAAGTATATTATGTTACAGATTTATTTTGGATGTAAGCGTTATCCTTATTATTTACGATGTTTATAAAGTAAGAAAGTAGTCAGGTAGTAAAAAATCAAGAAATATACTGAATATTTAGTTATTGTTTCCTTTTATCCGTTTTAGGGTTCCGTACCCAAAGGGTAAAACGGGACCCTATTACTAAGACTCCGCTGTCCGTCTGTCTGACTGTCTGGCACCAGGCTGTATCTCATGAACCGAGATAGCTAGACAGTTGAAATTTTCACAGATGATGTATTTCTGTTGCCGCTATAACAACAAATACTAAAAACAGAATAAACTGTTAAACTGTAAAACTGTGCAGTTATCCATGCCTGTTCATGCAACCTTGCCGCTAGGTTATGCCTGTGGTCAAAACTGTTTTTCATGAATTAATTGCATCGGTTTTGCATGAAAGTTTTGCAGCTCGGTTAAAACCGTCATGCATAACCTAGCTTGTATTGTATGGCCTGCTTTAGCTTCTGGTTAGTGTACCTACTACCTTTCCCATGATGGACCGGAGAAAACAATATAGGATTTTCATAAACGATTGTTCGAAAATCGCTTATCTAGAGAATCTGATTTGCCAGTCACAGATTTTATGTGATTGTACCACAAATATTTCGAAAATCTCGTAGTATTTCCGAGTCATCACAAAGTTAAGAAAGACTTAATAACCTTAACTTAATTTAAATTTGACTAGGTACTTAATTAGGTAATTTCAAATAATTTTAGATAATATCCATGTTTATTTACTTTGAAGTAATATTTATTTATTTTTAATTCATGTTTTGAAATAAAAGGGATTTCAAGGTTGTATGTTTACATCTCTACTACTCAAACTCTTTTATAGGTAAGTATTGTTTTATTTTTCTTTCAGATTTCAGTTACACTTATTGACGCCTGCTTATATATCACCATTGGAATAAGCGAAATGATTAAAAACTTTGTAGAAGCAGTAAGTATCTTTTATTTTTTCTCAAAAATGCTTAAATCAAATGAGATTCTGTAATTTGTATAAAATAGCTAGCTCGACCATAAGTGCATTTTTCTTAAGCTAGCCACTGACGAGACGTGTTTGGCATACTTTTAAGGCGAGGCCAGTCCACGACACGATCTGATGAAAACACTGATTTTTGAACTTCCAATGTGAAGAACTGAAGTAGAATTCTACTTCACAAAAATTACTGTAGACTGAAAAAGAAACAAAGAAACACAATAACCGAACAGAATATTAAAAATTTCATGGTAACTCTGTAAAATAATCCTGAATACCACCATAAAACTTATAAAAATAAATTTCAAATCGACAGATTTCGTAATTTTCAACGACAGTGATATGTTTTTTATGCAAAAAGGATTTTTATGCAAAAAGGATAGCTTTTTTATCGATCTAACACAATATAACCGAGTACATTTTTAATAAATGATCCAGTATTTCAGAAATCAATAAAAATGTACTAAATTTCGTAAAATTTCTGGCGAAGCGTCAATTAAAGCTATGCAATATTCAATCTTATTCTAAAGACATAGTGTATAACATGAACGTCAAAAACAAAATAATATAAGTATAACGAAATTAAATGATAATAATAACATTCTATCTGTTTACTTACAGGGGTCGAATAAAGGACGACCTAATATTTACGACGATCCAGTATACGTTATAAATATTGTATCATGTTTTCTTGCTATGATGGTGCTAATATACTTCTGTCAACAATTACACAACGCCTGGGACGCCTTGAAGAACTCTTTGATCAGGCTCCAGACCGGAGTTATCGTCAGTAAGTCAAAGTTGGATTAACAACTTGCAAGTCCTTTTTTTAAGTAACGAAAAGCAATGCCAATATCCCCATTATTTAGACCTTTTGCATATAATAGTAGATTGTTATACAAGACGCTAAAATTACCCATTGCATACGAGGTATTTTTATTCCCGAGCTTTAGCGAGGGAATAAATAGAAACCGAGTTACAATGGGTTTTAGCGTCGTGTGTTACACTATACTTTTCACTACGATTGCGAGAAAATAAAATACAATATTAAATAGTTTATACCTACTTACTTCCGTAAACGAATCCACTCGTTTTTCTATCCTCCACTTCATAAACTTTTTGTACAATATTTAAATAAATGATTTGTGCTTGACGGCAGAAGATTAAAATTTCGCGCCATGGTACCATTTTTTAATTTCTGCTGTAGCAGCTCAACAACACAAACACGCATTCTACGATTCACTCTGTACACAGAGTATAAATAAGTCTATGATTTCAACGAAGAGATGCTTTTAGTTCCATTTTCAAAAATAAGAATGAGAAACTGGGGGCCTATTACGAAACTTGGTCACGATAGTCGTCCGCAGTTCGTCGGTTATAGTTATTACAAATATTTTCAATGTAGCTATCGTAGTCCATAGTCTATTGAACGAATAATGACGGATCCACTAGAGAGAAACTGTCAAATTTACGCAATCACTTTGCAATATCGCATACGCAAGTGCTTTGTAATAGAAATCAATCAGAACGAAGCACGGACGCAGCCGCGTGTATCGCATTAAACTTTTCGTAATAGACCCCCAGTATTAAGTCGAGCTAGTTTTTATTCGTGATTATGAATAAAGACTTTTTCGTTTTAGTACGCTCATTGGTAATAGACAAACATTAAAAAAGAAAAAACTTTATCCCCTAGGGCTTATTATGCTATTTTATCTCGACTCTTGTACGTTACAATGACGCACTTTTTGAGCAAGAGGAGTGAAAAATTATATTACAACGCCATCTACCTCCATAAAAAGCGCGAACACTTCAGAGTGTTTCAGAATACTATCGAGTATCCGGTCTTACCAGGATTTGAACGCAGTAATGTTTGGTGCAGCAGACGAGCAACATCTGCTGCACCGAACAGCCGTTGAATATTTCTTTTGTATTCCAATTTGTATTCATCAATGTTATAAAGTTTTATGCTCTCTTCAGTCTCTGATGGCCCTGAGATGCAGCCGTACAAAGACCTGGCGCGGCTGGTGAGCCAGGAGCCGGTGCGGGCGAAGGCACTCGCCAGCCTGCCCCTGGCCATGCCACTGCTGCCCGCCACGCTCTCCATCATGATCACGCACATCATCGTCTTGCTGCAGTTCTACCACGTGTTGCAATAAAGTGTCGCGGCTGGTGAGCCAGGAGCCGGTTCCAGCGAAGGCACTCGCCAGCCTGCCCCTGGCCATGCCGCTGCTGCCCGCCACGCTCTCCATCATGATCACGCACATCATCTTCCTGCTGCAGTTCTACCACGTGTTGCAATAAAGTGGCGCGGCTGGTGAGCCAGGGGCCGGTGCGCCAGGAGCCGGTGCGGGCGAAGGCACTCGCCAGCCTGCCCCTGGCCATGCCACTGCTGCCCGCCACGCTCTCCATCATGATCACGCACATCATCTTCCTGCTGCAGTTCTACCACGTGTTGCAATAAAGTGGCGCGGCTGGTGAGCCAGGGGCCGCTGCGCCAGGAGCCGGTGCGGGCGAAGGCACTCGCCAGCCTGCCCCTGGCCATGCCACTGCTGCCCGCCACGCTCTCCATCATGATCACGCACATCGTAGTACTGCTGCAGTTCTACCACGTGTTGCAATAAGTATTTGAATTATATTATTGCCTAAGTTACGTGTGAAATAATAAATAACCTGTATTTTTTAATATACTATTTCAATGCGCCAGCTTAACCTATACAGTGCTACGAAAAGTTCGTAGCGTTACGAACTTGCTACGAGACTATTCGACTTGATAAATAAACATAATATTCATCTAGAAGGGCCAAGCGGGCTCTCTATCTCTTTTATCAATAACGGGTGTAACAAGACACTCAACGAAGCCGAAGTCCACGCATTGCGCCCATCATCAGGACCATTTTTGTCTTTTGGACTATACCTGGGAAACCAATAGCTACGAAATTGAAGGTCAAAGTCAAACATTTTTTTTCAAAATTTTTATGAAGTCTTATTTCATTCGTTAGTTCCAAATTTTTGTCTACAGAAACATTATTAAAATATTATGTATTTCGTAACAAACAATGCCTTCAAAACGTCATCACTCAATGTATTTCATGAGCACGCACATAAACGTTGCCTTTCAACTCGGCCGCATGCAGCTGTGTAGCATTCACTCGCAGGCGCGGTCTTTTTTACGCGTTACATTGCGTGGTAATGTATGCAATGCTTTTTAACACCAAAAATTTAAATAGTTTCCCAGCAATAATTTTGAACAGAAATGGTCCGATGATGGGCAGAATACGTAGTCCTCGGCTTCGTTGAGGGTCTTGTTACACCTGGTATATACCTAAATACCTTAAGTAACTTTCTTCTTTCTTTTTTATCGCATGAGGATATAGTGGTGGTTCTAACACCAGAGGTGGCCACTATAATACTCATCAATCCGTTTTTCAAACCGCCTGTAAGGCCTCTGACTTGGCTTAACGACTATTATCAGATGACAACAGCAGGGACCGACGGTTTAACGTGCCCTCCGATACACGGAAGCGCTCAGTTGTAATGCTACTTCGGTTACCCATCCGACACCAGCCTGCCTAGCATGACCGATTTATATCGCGTGATATAGCATTTTATCGACACTCAACTGTCAAACTCCTTTGTCTTTTTGACAGTTAAACGTGATAAAACGCTATATCACGCGATATAAATCGGTCATGCTAGGCAGGCTGGCCGGAACGAGTGTTGTTTAACAAACGTGATCTTCACGCAACTATGTATCAACCGGCTATAACATGTTGTGAGTACGGAGTACCTAAAACCAAATTATACAATTAAGGATCTAAGTAACAGTAAAAAATATTTTGAAAAAATATGTCATTTTACATTTAGGTAGTCAACATCGCGAGTATCGCGACAAACGCTCAAACAATTTCAATTGAAATCTTCACTATAGACAAGCCTGAATTGGATCCATCGATCAAAGTCGTCGGTAACGAGTGCCGCACTCCTTGTTATAGTCTGTTATTGCCATATTTGCTATCGGCTTTCCGGCTCACAGCTCTGCACCCTCATCAACCCTCAACCTATTGCAATGTGTCATTAGGAGCCGACCAGATACTCTTGAGCTCTACTCGGAACAGACAGACGAGACTTGTATACACAGCTGATGGTGGAATGATGAGTTATTGGCATGTGGTTAATTAACCCGTAGAAAACCGTCTATAAACAAGCGAATCAGAGGGCCTAGCCAAAGTAACATTCGCAAATCTTCGTTATCGCTTCGCTTTCGAAACATGTAGATGGGATTGACATAAGGTTTCGTTAACAATCGAATTTTAAAACATCAAATCCATACATGTTTCGAAGAGAAGCGATAGCGAAAATTTGCAAGTGTTACTTTGGCTAGGGGGGCAGTACAGGCAGGCAGATACGACTAAATACTTAGATATAATTTTGGCCGGGGCGGCGTATTTATTATAACATTGGCCGGCAAATAAAACTACGAACCTTATTAGAGCTTTAATTTAGCATTTTTTTCATGAAACTATAAATATTTAAGTGGGTAATCCATTAACTATTAGCTCAAGACTTTCTTTGCATAGGAATGACCAGCAGTTGGTTCTAGCCACAGGTTCTAGCTGACAAAGCAAGTTTACATTGTGGTAAGTATACCTATATACGTACACTCGATTCAATTTTATTTTATTTCACAGTATAAATAGTAATTTCGTGTAGGTACAGTCGAGTTCATTAATATGTTGGCACTTTTGACAGCTCATCAACCTTTATGGCTTTATAATAAAGGTCAACAGCCTGTCAAAAGCTGTACGTATTTAATAAAATTTATAAAATAACTCATTCTTTATTATATCGTTTTGTTTAAGCGTCATAGAAACAAAGCTTTCTCATGTTCAATGGCGTCAGGGGTCTAACTAGGGTGGCCAGTTACCGGACTTATTTGCGAGGAGATGGTTTTCGTTAGTGTTATTAGCGAACCAATAGACATGGTGTCCGAAACAATTGCTCGCGAACAGGGATGCTTTACGTGAATGTTTAGCCGGGGACGATCCGACGACCTATAATTGGGAAACATACGTCTTATAATAACGTACCGGTGCCTATATGAATTCATTACGAAACAAATGGAACTCGAGAGAAAAAGAACAAGGTGTTGTGTATTATTTCACATCCGGTCCGGACTTTATCCTGAATCAGGCCAATTTCAACATTTACATTTAATTACACGTGCAACGAACATTTATTCGAACGCTGAGCAAACATAATTCCATCGCAATCGCATCGCTATTGATCGATCCAAAATGGATATTCAATCCCGATCCGAAAGCACGGGTGGGATGTTTTGTGTATAAAACAATTTAAAAGCATGGATGAACTTCCCCCATGAATTATTCATTATTCACAAAGCTTTTGTTCAACATGAATAAAATTTTCCGATACCGTGAGTACGATTCGTATGATTGGTAGGTACTTAAGTAGTAATTAAGTAGGTACCTACCAGACCTCCAGTATTATTAATACTTTAGGCCAATACCAGTAGTTATTTCGACTCTTGCGCCAAAAGTAGCTTATTTTGATAAGTACTATTTATTGTACAAAATAAAGGCGCATGACGATGTAATATTAACCCAAAAATATTATCTGTAGCTGCTTTTTAAACTAAATTATCACAAAAAACTCGAAATAGAAGAAAAGGATATCTATCAGTAGGTAATTCTACGAACAAAACATACTTATTTTGTTTCAATTTTATTTTATAGTTGAGAGTTATTCAATAAACCATACACGCGTATCTACTGGGATCGGTTTCGAGAAGTTTCTCTTCTTTCTTCTTCTTCTTCTTCTTTTTATTAACTGCCCAATTTGTGCCAAAAGTGTAAAAAACGACGCGACGGTTCAAAAATGCGAGTTAACACCTTACATAAAAAAAATATAGCGATGGTTTTTACACACTTTCTCGTAATATAGAAAAAAAATAGTTTTAAAATTTGTAACACTTGACCAATAAAAACTTCGAAGCATATAAACTCACGATCCGGCATTTCCCACTTATCACACAGTTATACGATCACGTCAGGCCAGAGGCAGAGGTTATAAAAACAATTTCTCAAAGTAAAATAAATCCAACCAAGGCTCAAATCGGCATTGGCCAAAGTACCTTTTGAAAAGTACAAAGATAAGCAGATTTATTACATCAGATAGACAACCTTTTTCGAACTGAAATACGCATTCCCCTTCACAAAACCGGGCGAGCCTGTCCGATGGTTTCGATCTTTAGCATGCATTGACGCTTCGCGGCCTATTGTGGTACAACAATACGAGTCACTTACTCAGAATATAAATGCTGTTGGATATAATAGCCACTGTAATGTAATGTTGTTTGTGAGCTTCTGAAAGCCACGCTTTTAACTTACTTTTGCAACATTTTGGGATTCTCTCTCTATTTAAGACGAAGTAGGTACTAAACTACTAACCTAAAAAACTTTTTTCAACTCACTAATTTCGCGAGTAGCAAGCAAAATTAATCCACATTAAAAAGTCCGTATTCACCCCATATTTACAATAAAATAGACTAGTACTAGATCCATTATTTTTCACGAAATACTTAAACCTACAAAATTTAAATTGTGCTTAATTTTTTGGCGTTGAAATTAAAATAAATACGAATTTAGTTAAAAACTATGAAAGTTACATGATTTAAATTTTTCCAGTCACTTTTATATTTCCTCACGTTTCTGGGGAGAGGAGTCACGAGAAGATGTGTTTATTTGGGCCTATCGACTAAAGAAACTGGAGATATGCGACCTACTAAGGCTTAGAAGTTTTGGCTCAAATTCCAGTTATAACGAGCGACCCTTGAGTTTCACAGCCTTTCAGTATCGTGGAGACGAGTGAACGCCTTTACGACCTAGTTACTGAACATATGACTGCTTTCATGTAATTATTTTGTATCCTTTATGAGCCCGTAGCGATTTTGCCGCTGACTGCAGCTCTCTCGCTCGCACATTTCATGTTTTCTCAAGATTTCTTAAATCTCAGTGCACAATTGAAAAATAAAAAATAAAAAAAATGTGTCTCGGCCACTTTTCGCAATACAAGATTACAGACATTTTTAAATATAAGTATTTCAGTTTTTTGTTGCCAAAGTACAAAAAGTTATCGTTTCTAACAGTTATTTGAACTAACAAATACGATAACTTTTTGTACTTCAACAACTCGAAACTGAAATATATGTTGAAATGTCCGTAATCTTATATTGCGAAAAGTGGCCGAGACACATTTTTCAATTACGCACTCAGATTTAAGAAATCTTGAGAAAACATGAAATGTGCGAGCGAGAGAGCGGCTGCAGTAAGCGGCAAAATCGCTACGGGCTCATAAAGGATACAAAATAATTACATGAAAGCAGTCATAATTATGTTCAGTAACTAGGTCGTAAAGGCGTTCACTCGTCACCAATTTATTATCGACAACAGTAGATAGTCTACTGTTGTCGATAATAAATTGCGCTGCGCGGCCGTTTTTTGCTATAGACAGCCAAGAAAATATTAGTGGATAAAACTGAATAAAAAATTAAAAAAAAATAAAAACCCGCCTGCCTAAAAAAAGACAAGTCAACAGAAAAATAAAATAGAAAAACTAAAAAACCCACATCATCAAAAAACAAGTCAGACAAGTAAACGAAAAATAAATTCAAAAAAATTAAAAAAACCCACTTGCATCAAAAGATAAGTCAACTGAAAAGATGGAAACAAGATAATATATAAAGGCAAACTTAAAAAATATAGAACTTTTGTTCAACATAATAACATGCAGTCGGAGGCATAGAATTGAATGATTAGTAAAATCATTCATAATGTCACTTTCTTTATGCATGCCTCCGACTGCATGTTATTATGTTGAACAAAAGTTCAATATTTTTTAAGTTTGCCTTTATATATTATCTTGTTTCCATCTTTTCAGTTGACTTATCTTTTGATGCAAGGCATAGAATTGAATGATAAGTAAAATCATTCATAATGTCACTTTCTTTATGCATGCCTCCGACTGCATGTTATTATGTTGAACAAAAGTTCAATATTTTTTAAGTTTGCCTTTATATATTATCTTGTTTCCATCTTTTCAGTTAACTTATCTTTTGATGCAAGTGGGTTTTTTTATTTTTTTTTTATTTATTTTTCGTTTACTTGTCTGACTTGTTTTTTGATGATGTGGGTTTTTTAGTTTTTCTATTTTATTTTTCTGTTGACTTGTCTTTTTTTAGGCAGGCGGGTTTTTATTTTTTTTAAATTTAGTTGTTTTTTATTTACGTCTTTTTAGTTATATTCTCCTTACAAATTACGTAGACGGTCTAATTCTTTAAAAGAATTTTCATCGTGTGGTTTAAATAAGATTTTTTAGGGTCAAGACAACTGACAGCAAGCCCTGCGAGAGATCGGACTCTGCTTAAAGCCACGTAAGCTTGACCTTTAGCAAATAGGTGACTGCTCAAATCGACAACTGCCCGGTCTAAAGTTGTACCTTGCAATTTATGCACAGTCACCGCCCAGCATAAAATTAGAGGTAGCATACGTCGCTCGATCTTGCCTTTACCGCGTAAACCATCAAACTCAGACGCAGAAGGTTCAATCCGAACACCAATACAAGAAGCTACCAATTTTCTAAATAATATTTTATCGATATCAAAGAGAATGTAATTAATCACTAATTCAGTAATAAGATATTCCTAAACACCCTATTCCTTAGTCCTAACTAAACTAGGTATGCTTGCTACAAAACCTAACAAAATCTACTTCTTTAATATTTTTTTCAATATTAATGCAAGTAAAGTAATGCAACACGCGTTCCAATTAGATAGATGGAATCTAGTATAATAAATAATGAATGTATTCTAGCTAGCTAGATGGAATCGTATTAAAATAATTATCAATTAAAAAAGTTGTTAATTGTTATAAAGACCATAAACGAGAATCGTTTCTTCTTATTTCTCGTTATCGTTTCTTCGATTCTTTTATTATTATCTTTATATTTTCAGTATAAACACAAAAGACCTTATATAATCTACAGAGAGCTAAACCATACCGAAATGTATTTGGCTACAACGCCATCTATTAATATGGTCTATGCAACTAGAAATCTATTGATGATGAATACAAAACAACCATACCGCGATGTACTCGGCTACAGCGCCATCTATTGATTAACTTAGCTGTGCCCTGCGTGTCCTACATCTTGGCATGGACCACTTTGAAAACCGCAATTCTGACTACATGGAAAATTTCTCCCCAATTAGTCCCAACTAGTCCTACTTTTTCGGAATTAGTCCCAAAAAGGACTGAAATATATAAGCGATTTAAATGGTCCATGCCAAAGCATACCTTTATTTTGGCAGGGACAGGCTATATCTAGTGAACCTAAACACCTAGCCAGGATCTAATTATTCAAAAAAAATCTCCCTTTTTTATGGATCCCGCAATGCCAAGAATCAAAACGAAATGAAGCGCCGTTCAAAAAATATAAAGGAATGATTTGGTCCCTGCCAAAATCAACCTACATCTTGGCGAGGACTTTTGAACCAGGTCACCTAGAGAAAATCTGATTATTGGAAACGATTCGTGTAAATTAGTCCCAATTAGTCCTAAAGCCACAAAATTAGTCCCCCTTTAGTTTAGGAGATAATCGGAATTAAAGTTTGGTTTTTATAGTACAGAAGCCGACTTCCTATTTAGTGACGATGTTTGTAACTTGTTTTATTTTTGCGTGTTTGTGTTAAAATAATGAAGTGTTATTAACGTATAATGTAAAACAAAAGTATAACGTAAAGTAATACGTAACTTTTATGCATTTTCGAAACTCAAAACCTTAATTTTTAAGTCATAAAATAAAAATGATTTCTTAGAGGTATTTTGATGCCGGGCTCCTGGACTATATCAAAAACATGTACAGTCGCGTTCAAAATAATTTCAAAAGAAGTATGAAATGGTCATGAATAAAATTGAATTTTAAAGTTATATTGCTTTTCTTTCGAAACTATTCATATTTGGAGTAGAGAGTGATTTTCTTCCTTCAATGGGTTCACTTGAAACTTTGTACCTATACAGGGTTATTTGTAATTAATTTAAAACCTCTCTTGGGGCTGATCACACCATCAAACTGTACAACTTTCATTAAAGGACCAACCTTGAAATCGAAAAAAAAAATCAGCTGTTTCATACATTTCGATGGAGTACCTACCTATGCATTGTACTTATGTATGGAACAGGTGTTTTTTTCTAGTTTGACAAGAAAATAACAACTCAATGTTAAAAAAATAAAAAAATACAAGATGGCGGCCAACTTTTTTGTTTGTAGGCCGATTTCGATGTAACTCGGTTTTTGCTACTGTTTTGACAAGAATACAGCAATGCAATGTTAAAAATATAAAAAATCCAAGATGGCGGGCCAACTTTTTTGTTTGTAGGCCGATTTCGATGAAACTCGGTTTTTGCTACTATTTTGACAAGAATACAGCAATGCAATGTTAAAAATATAAAAAATCCAAGATGGCGGCCAACTTTTTTGTTTGTAGGCCGATTTCGATGAAACTCGGTTTTTGCTACTATTTTGACAAGAATACAGCAATGCAATTTTAAAAATATAAAAAATCCAAGATGGCGGCCAACTTTTTTGTTTGTACCTACGAAAATATGTAATAGGATTTCATTTTTCACAATTTTGCTTAAAAACATTAAAATATATTAGGTAAGTTATACTTTTTTAGCGACTAAATTACAAAAATATTAAAAAAATCCGCTAATCCAGCTACTATGTCGCTAAAACGGCAACACACCATGTAATGTATGACAAAAACGAACTATTTTTTTTGGGTGTGGTATGGCTTGGTTAAGAGCCATTTAGACAACATGTTTCGCAACATTTAGGTACCTGTCTCGTCCATTTTGCTTCAAATGGATGACACAGATAGATATTTCGGAAACATTGAATTGAAAACATGTTTTCCAACATGTTTTTGTGAAACGCGGCTTTAGCGCGTTTTTCCACGAACAACGACACGACACGATTCACAAGCTGCACGACAGTGTTGTCAGCACTATAGTGCTGACAACTGTACTTTTTGGTACGTTCTGGCAACACTGTTGACAATCGTGTCGTGTCATTGTTTGTTCGTAGGAAAACGCCCTTACAATCCCTCCCTCTTAGCCTAGCATGACCACCGAAACGTGATATGGTACCTAGTGATTTATCACATTTAACTGGAGGGAGGAAGGGCTGCCCCACTAGCATGACCGACAATACACGATATATATCGTTTTGTCGACACTCGACTGTCAAATTCCATTGTTTTATGGCAGTTAAACGTGATTAAGCTCTATATCATATTATCGCGTTTCGATGGTCATGCTAGGGGGGCATGAGCATATTACACTATCATATATTATTTATCGGATGCTATCTCCGACGATGATAGTAAACATATATCTCGGATGATATATACATGATAGTGTAATATGGGCCTAAAACTTTATTCCGTTCCGCAATGCGCAGTGTTCCGATTGTAAAACTTATGTTCACAGATACTGTTTGTGCATTCCTCAATCTACGAAAGTTCGTGCTTAATGTTTTACAATCGGAACACTGCGCATTACGGAACGGAATAGTTTTATGTAATTAATTTTTACTGTACGCTTTTGTACATGACTGTACTTATATAAAAACACGGAATTTCTCCTAAACTAAAGGGGGACTTATTTTGTGGCTTTAGGACTAATTGGGACTAATTTACACGAATCGTTTCCAATAATCAGATTTTCTCTAGGTGACCTGGTTCAAAAGTCCTCGCCAAGATGTAGGTTGATTTTGGCAGGGACCAAATCATTCCTTTATATTTTTTGAACGGCGCTTCATTTCGTTTTGATTCTTGGCATTGCGGGATCCATAAAAAAGGGAGTTTTTTTTTGAATAATCAGATCCTGGCTAGGTGTTTAGGTTCACTAGATATAGCCTGTCCCTGCCAAAATGAAGGTTTGCTTTGGCATGGACCATTTAAATCGCTTATATCTTTCAGTCCTTTTTGGGACTAATTCCGAAAAAGTAGGACTAGTTGGGACTAATTGGGGAGAAATTTTCCATGTAGTCAGAATTGCGGTTTTCAAAGTGGTCCATGCCAAGATGTAGGACACGTGCCCTGCGGCATAGCCTGAGGCTTCGATCCCGAGGGATTTTGGGATGATATTATAGCCTATTTTTTCATCATGAATGTGGCTAACATACACAAACAAAATATAAATTTCTCATTGACATGTTTATAGCGGCCGCTCGCATTTGCGTAATATAATGTACTTTTTTATTTTATTGTTTTTTTATAATTATATTATGGTCATGATATACTTTTTGAAATCCTTATAATAAGCCCTTTAATTTGACACCCATATTGCAGAATTCTAAAAAAAAATTTTTTTTTTCACTACGTATAATAGCACCGTACAGCCGCCATGTTGGTTTTTTATAACGCCACCTTCTTAAGAACACTTGGGTTGAAAAGACCAATCTAACGATATCTTAATCATAGAAATCCGTTCAGCCGTTTGAAAGATATGAGGTAAAAAATAATATTACATACAAACATACAAGATACGCGCGAAACACATAACCCTTTCTTTGCAGTCGGGTAAAAACGCGCTGCGCGGCAGTGTTCGTTGTATAGAAGAAAAGCATTTGAGTTACTTTATTATTTTATTTATTTATTTCTCCCGACAACAACCCCAAAATACTGACACTTTCAAATTTTCTCGAGATATTTAGAAGTTATGATCTGACTACTAGAGAATGTATGGGAAATAAAGCGCATTAAAAAATACCTATTTTAATTTATGTTTATTTATTTGACTAGGTATAAAAATCTGATTTGCCCCCCCTGGCCCAGAACCTGGGTACCTACGCCCACGACAATCATGTGTCTGCCAAAAAACGATAATATTGTAAATGGGCACATTTTTGCAATCAAGGTAAAATTGGATGCCGGCAATTTGTCATCCATTAAAAGGTAATAAATTTGAAAAAATACATTATAGCGCCAAATTCTCATCCCGGCCGAGCAAAGCAACTGCCTAAAATGTAATTAAAATGTGCAATTTATTAACTCGTAAATTAAGAAAATGGCCGAGTCCAATCCAATTAATATTTTTCGGTTTCATGCTCGCACCTACCTACGCGGTGTTACATTACATTTTTGGAGATACTTTTTTATACAACAGTTAACTATTAATGAAGGGCATACAATTTTTTTTTTTTTTTTTTTTTTTATTTATTATCCCAAAATCCACAGCACTTAAAAATTAAACAGTAGTGATTATCTTACAAATTTTGCTTAATGCCAATAACGGATTTACATTTTATTTATTGAACATAAAAAAAAACATGAGAAATAGGCAGAACACCCGTGCAAAAAGAGAAAAGTTATAAATCTAAGAGAAAATTAAAATTAAAAGTACGTAATTATGGTCATAAGCAGTGAAAAATCTAATTATAATATATATATATGTGAGTGTGTGTGATGTGTGTGTATGTGTATGTGGGTGTGTGGGTGTGGAGGGGGGGGAGCTACTTTTATATATATATATAAAATATATATATATATAAAAGGTATATTACAATACTTACATTACAACCCATTATAGGAAATATGCAAGCAAACTATATATAGCTTAACTACCTATATACGTATGTCAATATCTACCGGTTGCACTAAGTAACTAGGTACAGAGAATATTGTATAGTACTTAAGTAGTCCAATCATTTAAGGGAGTCTTAAGGACTTTCACCACTATTTACAAACACGCCGTGCTTTGGTCCATCGATTTAATTCATCCGCGTTGATTTGTACCGGCAATAAATATATGACTACAAGTTAAATTCAACCATTTTTGAGTTTAGTTAAATGTTATTTATTCATATTTTTCTATTTATTAGTTTATTTAACTGTCGCTACTACCTAAATCGTATTCGCGGTCGACGTCGACCTCTTAGCCATCTGCAATCTATAAAATTGTAACCTATGTATTTTCTTGAAAATGCTGTCTCTCGTAATTTCTTAACTTATGACCTAGCTATTTACAGGATTTATTTTTAATGAATTTCAAACTCAACAAGAAAACGGCAGCTTTCTTAAAAACTTGGAAAACACAAGAAGCTCTGTACCTAAATCAAGGAAAGGAATGAATGAAAGAGTTGTTTCTTAATTATTTTTCTCTTGGGGGCTACGACCGACCGACACGACGGCTAGAACGAATCACTCGCTCTGATTAATATGAAACAGCTGGAGTCGGCCAACTTTTGCTAATCTGGCCTCTCCAGTTAAGTAATAATAAGAAATAAATCTCTTTACAAATCTAGCTTCAGAATTCAGCTTTGCTTGAAGGGGTTAAATTCTTTCTTCTTTTTTTATATACTTATGCACAACGGCATAGTGCTTGGCCTTCATTTCACCTGATGTTAAGTGACGATAAGGCCGAAGGCGGAAGGTGCAAGCGCACTACACCAGGAATCATCACTGAGGGAGGAAGGCTACCTTATACCTCTAACTGCCGGAACACAACATTTTTTTAATTGTTGTTATGGCGTCACTCACGTAAGATGGTCTTGAAATAAGCCCACCAACCAAACCAAGTACAAATTGTACCCCCCCTGAGAATCGAACACGGGACTCTGCGTCTTACACGGGTGGGGTGGGCGAACCACTAGACCACAAAGGTGGTTGAATACGATACCCCTAAAAGAATATTGCATGTGTCACCCATTATTTAATAGATTTTCAGACACGTTAGTTCTAAAAAATACACTTTGCAAAAATACTAAATAAAGGGTGAGACTTTTTGTAGATCAAGGATTAAGGTGGAAAGAGTGCAAAAAGATCCATTAATGGATTTTTACAATGGATTTTAGTGGATCTAGTGACTTCTATAGGCATTCACTCATTGACTGACCAAATCATTTTTTGCCCGTGATACTACTGCGTGGCACTACCAGTGATCACGTTTTGGTCACAGCACAGTCCTTTAAAAATGTGTGACACCTTTTAAATTTTTAAGTGAGATGACTATCCAATTTTGGATTTTTAATGTCTGTCTCTTAACTAGTAGTTAACGTAAATCTAGTATATCTACCAGCACTGAATTGATTTTTCATAGGTATTTATTTTGTTTATTTGGTGCTTTTTCATAACAGATCCAGAAAAACAGCCTTTGTGACTAATAATTCATGTAGATGGTATGTAAAGTACCTAAGCTAACATTCGCAATATCTTTTCCTGTAATGGCTATGGCTTATAATACGAGGTTCTGTTTTGTGAAATCCTCACCATATTATTATAGTGCCTACAAATTTCCCTAATTAAGAAAATAGAAGAAGTAAATATAGACCTAGAGTAAATATACCTCCTCCTTTTTTGGAAGTCGGTTAATAATTAAACAATGAACATACATGCATGATAATTTATTACACTGTACAATTAATATTGGGCTGTATACAAAATATAGAGGAATTCCAAAAGATATTGTCAACACTCTAGCATACAATAACATGAGTGTAAAACGACTCCTAACATACTGTTTAAAATTCGTAACATATAACTATAACCGCACAATCGTGAGCTTCGGCCACCTAGGGAATAATACAACATCACCTAATTCAGCCTATAGAAGTCGCCACTGAACTGTTACTACAGAGCCGTAATATGCGTAAACATACTAAGTAACTTATGAAAGTATCACGTGCAAGTGATACCTATATTGGAATCCAAAATTGGATTCAACTGACACGTATTCGTTCAATAGTTATATTAAGGTGCTGTAGGTAGTGAAACTAGCGCCGCCACATTTATTTTTATTACTCGTAAACCAAGTCAATATTTAAAAAAAGCTCATGTAATAATCTCTTAAATTGTCACTATTATTTTTTTAAGAACTCTTCAACAGTTATCATTCATTCGGTAAGTTTTAAAATCCATAATTGCCAAAAGTGGCCACTTTGAGCTAAAATGGATTTTAAAACTTACAGAATGATAACTGTTTGTTGAAGAGTTATTCAAAAAATATTTGAGACAATTTAAGAGTTATTACATGAGGTTTTTTTAAATATTGACTTGGTTTACGAACGAGTAATAAAAATAAATGTAGTGGCGGCGCTAGTTTCACTACCACCGCGCCTTAAGGGTAAACATTATCAAGTTTACCCTAAAATTAAAAACTGGCAAATGATGATTAAATTACAGTTATTATGATACAATATAACTCTATGGATTTCCTGTGTATCGCAGCTCAGTAGCGCCTCTGGCGAGCTTATTAGGCACTGAGATTCCCTATCTGCTAAATCGTTTAGGCCAAGATGTCCATATCATCGAGTGGTTCCATCAGATACTTTATAGGACAAAATATATTGGGACCTTAGCTTTACTACCTATAACAATGCTCCGATTCTGTGAAGCATTCACTGATAAGCGAATTAAGACCTAATATTGCTTCTAAAATAAATATTATTTACAGTGTACATTCGACGACACATCAGACTGTACATGTTGACTTTGAGACCGTCTTTATGCCGTACATAATAGAAACTGTTTTCGTAGTTCATTTGTTAAATTTGACGTGACGTCGTGTACATAAATTAAAATTAACACAGTACTGTATTTTTATTTGTACAGTAAATATAAGTTCACATTCTAAACATAAGTAAGAAATTATTTTATTTTATTTATTTTAAGATTCGAAAGTATACAATGAAAGAAAAAGTACTAAATCTCAATTTCACTATCCACGTTAGTAAACATTATTTTCAAAAAGGAGTATATCAATTCGGTTTTTTTTAAGTAGACTACATGATTACATGAACATCAATGCCACTTCATGGTATAAAAGAAACTAAGGCCTGTATTTATAAACCGCTCTCAACGCTGAGAGCTATCTTGAGATCATTTACTTGAGATCATACTTGAGATCTTAATCATCTTAATCTCAAGATAGATCTATAAATACGAGCCTAAGTATGAGGACTTGGTGACAACCATAACTTTTAAAACATTTATCTCACACACATGTGTCTGCAGCATATTTCTTTGCAAAATTTTAGACTGTATCCACCTATGTTTAAGGATCAAAATCCTTAGAAAATGCTTCACAGAATGAAAGCAATCGATCACATTGCCTCGACTTACTCGCTAGTAATTTGAGACCCACGTTCCAACTCCAACATCACTTTCGTAAACTAACACAGTTCAGCGTTCCTAGGTATCCTGGTATTCGCATTACATCTTTACGAAATACAAGATGGAAACATTGTAAAAAAAAACTGATGTAAATATAATTCAAAACAGAGAAATAAATGGAAAGATGTCTGTCAACAAATAACATTTCTAGTTATTATTATTTTGATGTTTCGTAAACACAAAAAAGAATAGTCCGACAAAGATCTTTTATACCTACATCAGAAAACTCAGTTCAATGCCTCATACTCAGTGAGAGATAGGTCTACTTAAGCTATTATGCCGGCTCCACAATATTGGCAAATTCATCGTACGTTGCCGGTTTTGTAACAAATGCTTCAAAGGTTCTTTCAAAAGCATCAATGAACAATAAATTGGCCAATACTGTGGCCAATCTCTTTCTAAGGACAGATTTAAGAGGATTGTCAACCACGTGCTCTCCATACAAACGGCGATAACGTTTCCCACCCTCTAAACCTTAACCTACAGTAATTAATTTTTGGTATTTTTTTTTAAATGCCTAAATACTAGGGCTGTACGTTTTGATTTTTTAAATATCTATAATAGATTTCGAAATATTTGCATTTTAGTGATTTCATACAAAACACAGAAGTGCCAATATTTTCAAATCTACAATGAATATTTTAAAAATCAAAACGTACAGCCCTAGTTTTTAGGCATTTCAAAAACATACCAAAAATTCATTGCTGTAGGTTAAGGTTAAGAGGGTGGGAAACGTTATCGCAGTTTGTATGGAGACCACGTGGTTGACAATCCTCTTAAGAATTCGGCCGTAACACCTCTTACTAACGAGTAATAAATTATAACCCGCGCGAATAAAGAAACAATCTGTAAATGGCGGCTGCCATGTCATGCTATCTCACTCACACATACCGTAATGCCGCATGCTATACACGTGGGTGGGTCATGCTATCGCGGCTGACCCCAGACCTACCGGTTTCTTTTCTTTGCTTTGCTGTTCTACTTTGCTGTTTAGACCGCCGGCCAACCAGGGTCATTTTCAATCTATCGCATATTGGGACCAGACCAAATTGGCAAGATAGCAGCAAAGTAGAACAGCAAAGCAAAGAAAAGAAACCGGTAGGTCTGGGGTCAGCCTTATTCTTTAGCAGCCATTTACAGATTGTTTCTTTATCCGCGCGGGTTATTTATGTGGTTTATACATATATGTCAAAAGAATAATTTTAATATTATAAATGAAGTTCTTATTCCATAAAACAATACAATATCAAAATAAAAAATAAATCCACATGATGAACAGAATCGGTGTACGAATACAGCTCATTCCAGTGTGTGTACAGAAAATATTTAGGCATATTGTATTTCAGACTATTTTTACTTATACACTTTTTGATAAGTGGCCAGCGGTATAAGTGTTAGTCCGACCTATTGTGAACCAGCTTTAAGAGTTAAGAGCCCGTAGCGATTTTGCCGCTGACTTCAGCTCTCTCGCTCGCACATTTCATGTTTTCCCAAAATTTCTTAAATCTGAGTGCGCAATTGAAAAATGTGTCTCGGTCACTTTTAGCAATATAAGATTGCAGACATTTTAAAATATATTTCAGTTTTTGTTGCTAAAGTACAAAAAAATATAGTTTCTAACAGTTATTTGAACTGGCAAATACGATAACTTTTTGTACTTCAGCAACTCGAAACTGAAATATAATATGTTGAAATGTCCGTATGTATAACATATTACGAAAAGTGGCAGACACATTTTTCAAATCTGAGCGGGTTGTCAGTTTGTGTTATCTTTTAACGTCAATGTTAGTGTCAAATAAAACGCTCTGGACCCTTAAGGTATGATTCCGATCTCAGCAGCAAGCAGCAGTGCTGCCGCAGCAGTGCGCTCCAAATTGAACCGTAATGTTATGTTTAAAAGGCTCAATTTGAAGGGAGCGGAAAAGAGACGCGACTGCATAGCTTTGCGGTCGCGACACTTCTGCGCTCACTTCAAATTGAGCCGCCTTTCATAACATTACGGTTCAATTTGGAGCGCACTGCTGCTTGATGCTGAGATCGGAATCATACCTTTAGCCAAGTGACTTCGATTATTCAAATAGAATAGAAGAGTGTATAAAATTGACATTTTAAAACGGCGTGATTGTCTATGGCAGTGTTTCCCAATTTATTAGTGGGTACGCGGTACGCGAGGTTGCACCAAGGGGCATATCTCATAAGCTTATCTAAGATATAATACACCTGATATTTTTTATTTATTATTCCTGCAATAAGGGGTACGTACGTGGAAAAAACTAATTGGAAATTGTGAACAACTGGTCTATGGCTTGTGACACCTTACATACATTTCTATTATATTGGAATTGTATAACGCCACTTGGCTATGGAGCCTGCCCCACTAATCAAACGGCCAACTTTATATTCGTGCGCTAACTTTAAACTTAATAAAAATAAATAAGCAATAAACTAAACAATTCCGTGTCGTAAGCGTAATCTTGTTTAATTCCAAGCAATACAATACAAAATCTGTGATTAACATAAGTTTATTTTTAAGCTTATAAAATAGATTATAGATTAGACCAGGGGTCTCCAAACTACGGCCCGCGGGCCAGCTCCGGCCCGCGAGCACCAACAATCCGGCCCGTGAAAGCAGCCCGGATCTTACCAACAATACTGTAATTTACAGTATGTAGGTACAGAGCTAGCTAGATCCTGGCCCTTGGGACTTCATGGAGGAGTTAGTCTGGCCCTTATGCTAAAAAGTTTGGAGACCCATAGATTAGACTGTTAGCCATTTGATTATGGGGGTTGCTTCTATCAGGATTGTCTTGACCTTTGGTATTATGGTACAGTCAATTCTATGAATATGTATACATACAGATTAAACCTTTGTCACTCTAAAGGCTTTTACTTTTTTGAACAGAATTCAATGATAAATGACAACTACAATAAAGTGACAAAGTTCTAAACTGTATACATATTTTTAGACGTGACAGTACATGGTGTTATTATAGTTAAAGAGTTACTTTTCAACATTTCTTTTACACAATTCTTTGGAATGAAATGATATATAAGTTAAAAAATAAATTAAGTCGATAATATTTTTTGTTGGTTATGTATTTTTTATTACTTAATTGAAATTATAAGGTTTACGATAATCATTCGAAGAAATCTAATATTATTTATCAATAAAAAAAAGTCATTCCATATCAATCGATCTAAAATCTTATAGGAAGTTGAGCATTACTTAGTCAATTCCGTTTCACTATGAATTTGATGCTATTTGTATATTGATAGATAACTTGACATGCATACACGTTTGTTTAAAACATCTAAATATAACTGAAAATTTATAATAAATTGATTATTTTATAAAGTAAACATTAGAATTAATGAAATAACGTTATTCGCAACAAGGAACTTTTGATAAAATCAATACAAAAATTAGATATGAAAGAAGTCCGTTTGTACTTTATTATAACATTAGCTTAGGTTCAGAAAAATAAATAAATACTTAAAGAATATTATTATTACTTCAAATAAAATTAAAAGGTGATTTATGTGCTAGACCGTACCGATGAGCCCAACTTAGTCTGACACTGAGCATAAACTACTAAAAATCTAATAATTCGAAATCGCATGTACAATTCCGACCCTCTATTAGGAAGCGATAAGGACTCAATTCGTGCACTCGACAAGTCCCCACTGCTGGGGCACAGGCCTTCCTTATGGGTGGACAATTCGTGTACGGTCTAAAGTAAATCAACTTTATATGTGAACAGCAGATAACTATCTAACTTTTGTTATTGTGCTTTTTAAGCCTTAGATGTTGTTATTATCGAGTATCGTTTAATTTTTATCAGTGGCAACACCGCCTGCACCACGCAATGGCACTATTAAATGCATATTACTATCACTGTCCCTCGTGAGTCCCATCCGTTTTTATAAAACCACCAAACTTACTCCGCAAACCGAAACAAGCTGAATGAAACCTTATGTCACTGCAATAAGTATCAAATTCATATGACGCCCAATAAATTTAAGTGCCACAAACACACCTTTTGTTTTCTCGCGCCACAAACACCTCTCATGTCGATTTACGAAGTAGGCCTTATACACGCGTAAATTAGGTACGTTAACTACCAGACACCGAACTGTTGAAGTACGAATAAAATTAAGAGGTATTTACACATAGCCTCGATAACTGTTCATATAAAATTTACAGTGAATAAATAGATAATGTTCTATCTAAAACTCGTAAATAAAGATTTCATAAGTCTAAGCTCAAATAAATACACTAAAGCTTATTGAAACTTACACAACTAAATGAGTATAATTATTATGATCGAAATTATGCATCGCCGCAAAAATCATATCGGTTAGCAGATCAAATCAACTTTTCAATCTGAAAATTTATTCCTATTAAAGTCATTGATTCCAAATGTACTTGGATGATAACTGAAACTTTGTGCCCATCATTAAATTATGTATAAATTGTACAAAAATGTATAATTAAAATATACGTTAGAAGCTAGTGAGATTACGTATTTGCATTATTTTGTGCCAAGGGACGGAATATTTCGTAAGAGAAAACACTGCAGAACAAACCAACATAACTCCACAAAAAGTTCCATCCAAAAAGATTAACGATTTTGGTCCGTATCTCGAGACGACAGAACAACTATTGAGCGCATAATTCCCTCGAGTGCAACGTTACTTACTTATTTTATAATACGACTTTCGTTGATGTTACAACCGACACTTTCACAATAATTCCATCACAGAGCAATTCTAATTCGTCGCCAAAATTATTTGTACGCTTGTCCTCCTTTTAAGAAATAAGTTATTAAAGCAACACGCGCGTGCTCTGGCTATGTAATAATATAGCACCCAATAAAATAGCCATAAAATAACCGATATCTATTACAATAGCCAATCACTAACTACCAACGCGTCTAGTCTCAACTTGGCACTGCAATATAAAAAACAGATTTTCCAACAATCAAATTGTTTAGCACAAATCTCACAAAGTATAAATCGTGTAAGATATAGGAGCTTCAATTACTAATTTTCGTGTTTTTTGTCTAAGACTTGACGCTACATAGATTATACATTGTATACAAATTATGTCTAATACTAATTCTGTGTACAATAATGCAGCTTGATTTATAGCTAATTCCCAGTACGTAAATACGGGTACATGCGTAGATACATACGTAAAATTTCTCAAAAAGTGATCAAAATATTATCGAGTGCAAAATCTATATTTTTGGTCATAAATATACTGATATACAAATTTTATCATCACTATTATGATAATACTATCTATACATAATTTCACCAACTTTTTTACATTTGGTAAATAAATACTTAGATACCAAAAAAATACATTATACATATTGTACATTCGTGGCTAAAAAAAGTAAAAATCACAAGTTTGTCTTTTCAATGCGCGCCCGTTATTGTGCGATGCCGACCGACGACACTCGGGAAACGAAGAGAACACAAGCGCTTGCCGAAAAAAAAGATCGCGTATTGCCCACGTGTATCACAATTGGTATAAATCTAAGCCATCACTCGAGCGTCCGCGCGCGTGTGTCACTGCAGCATTAGAGATTCTAGGTTGCGGTTGAGGATAGTGTCTTTGACGGAGTTGAATACGACCTCTATGTTGTGCGTGTCTATGGCGGTGGTGAAGTGGTGGTAGAGGGTGGTCTTCGGCTCCCTGCGAACGTTCGCGAACATGTTGAGGAGGTACATTTGCACGTCGGCGAGGTTGTGCGGGTCGCCGGCGAACTGCGGGTAATACCAGCGGATGTCCGTCTCTTTGCTGGCCACCTTCTTGGCGAGCAGGTCCGACTTGTTCAGGAACAAGATTATGGAGATGCCCTTGAAGTTCACGTTGTTCACGATCGTGTCGAAGATGTTGAGCGCCTCTTCGAGACGATTCGTTTTCCTGGAATTGATAAAGCAACCCTTGAGATTTTTATTGTATTGTATGCTGTGGGCGAGGAACACAAAAGTCAAAAACTCTCGTTTTTTACTTTTCGCAATAGCAAAACTTATAAGAATAAATATAATTCGGTCGGGTCATATTGATCTTTCTATAGGAACCCTGTACTTTACAAACTATGTTTGTCCATGTCCAAGTAAATTTCATTTTAAACCAGAGGGCCTACTTAAATGGCCATTCTACTAAAAATTAACGCTAGAATAGAATGTATGGGAATGACATAAGCTAACACTTAGCTCCTGTCAATCCCATACATTGTCATTCTATTCTACCATTGAGTAGGAGGTCTGAAGTCTAATCTTATCTATTCTAATCTGAAACTTAAATATAGTTAATTAACTACTGACTCAATAAATATTTATTTATCCATTTTTTTCAGGCAACTAATAATGACGGGTAATCCATATGGGGAATGGGAGATTCTTTTGGAACAACAACTAACAAATCTAAATGAATGATTTAATACGTTTATTCCACAGTTCCACACAACAGCCAAGGTAACAACAAAACATAAACATAACGGCGTAGCACGGTTCTAGTACGGAGAAGTTTATTTAAATTTCGAGCCATAGATATTATTGTAAGAATTACAAGTTAACTTAATTTAGCATCCCAACCCAACTACTCATAATTATTGTTCGTGGAAAACTAAGTACAGTCAGCAGCATATCAAGCTATACAAAACTGTCAAAAATCTACAATGAATATTGAACCATATACTGCTCGACTAAGTTTAAAAATGATTGAAGCAATTTGACAGGTTGTAGCAGCCCAGCGTGCCGTCTACCGGTACCTAAACATTTTCTAGCATAAATATTCTTCCAAGTTTTGACAAAAAGAAACACAAAGATAATAATTTCGAGGAAAACTAAACATTTTTTAAGATTTTCTCGCATAAATATTCTTCTAAGTTTAAAAAAACACAATAAGAGATTTTTGAATTATATTCCAGTTTACATTACAAAGCGACAGTATTAGCGATTTTTTTTATGTCTATAAGTATTTTGCGAGTCGTACGAATTATTTCGCATTTTGTGGTGTTAAACGGTTTGTGTCCCTTTCTCACGCGAGCTTTTATGTATATTTTTATCCTTGTTGTTTCCCTAGCTGGATGCGCCCAGGGAAGTCGCTATCAAAACAACAAATACGCCCTGTGCAGTACGTATATTTTTATTCCATAGCTGTTATTGTTTCGCATCCCAGTACCTACTGAGATCTATTTTAATAAAATTAATATAGGCCGACACTTTAGGATAACAGTGCGTCGGCCTTCGCAGTCAGTCGGCGAATGTAGGTAGTTTTCCAATCCCTCACAGTTTATTAGAATGGTCTTATTAATAACACCATTGAGTGCCCGCTTCGCTCTCAGTGCACATCAAAACAATAATAATTAGATAATGGGGTACCTACTGGTGCTTGCTTACATAAAAAAACAGGTTATTCTTTGCGGGACGGCACCGATCGGTGCAAATCTAATATTCCCATGTTTTCTTACGCGTTCGCATAATAACATACGGTAATATACGGTAACAGGTAAGATGTACCTGTTTTTTATAAGTGCACGCAAAGGATAACATGGGATAAAGAAACAGGTAGGTAACAGGTACCCTTTCTTTTATAAGTGAACGCATAAAGTCGGGTTTCCTGCGCTTAATTTTCAACATGTTTTGTGTTTTGCTAAACAAAACTCATAGGCCACGCCCCTAACATGTTAGCAAAACACGCAGGAGACGCGGCTTTTTGTGTTTTTGCTAAACAAAACTCATAGGCCACGCCCCTTAAAACATTGTGTTGATGTTTGAAAACACAAAACATGTTGAAAATTAAGTGCAGGAGACCCGGCTTAAGATAACGAGTCCGACCCGCTGAGACTTTGCCCTGGAAAACTGTTTCTTTATGTAAGCACCCTTACATTGGTAACTGTACGCTAGCCGAATATGCAGCTAGCTAGCCTACTTTTTTAAACATAATATGGCTTAAGAAATTATATAACAATAAAAATAGCTACACAGTAAGTGTATTGAAAATAAAGAATGGCACAATTTTTATGCATTTCAACGGCATATACAGAATAACAAAAACAGATTTTCTAATTCCCAAATAAATTAAATTAAGCCGCAGTTTGGGCACATGTCCTTCCTAAAAATGGGTGATCGGGCTTCTAATATGTCTCTATACTTCAGCCAATTTACGGAAAGAATGTTTACAAACACACCACCCATAATTAACCTCAAAAGGTACCTAAGTTGTCCAAGTTTTATTTATGGTGTTAATTTACTGTAACTTAACGTATTTGTGGAATAATTAAGAAAAATGCGCAAAGGTTTGTTCACAGTCATTCTGTCTGTAAGGTGGTTGGAGTATAGGCAATTTACTTTATGGAATAGGCTACTTTAAATAAAACGTAAGTCGTAATTATTGCTAGTTAGTATATGAGTGAGTTTAATCTTATCATTCCATTCATTATGTACACTACTCTGAACCTATTTATATCTAAACGTTCGAGGAACGAATTGAACGACTATTCTGCGAAACAACTCGAGGCTGTACCGTGTGTTAAGATAAGATAGAAACAATAGTATAATAATAAAATAAGCCTGTTTGTTAAAACCAGGTATTTTATTATGTACATTGTTCAAATAGTTAACGACAATAACGAATCAAAGATAAGTTTTATTTATAAATTTTTATTATTGTTGTTTTGATAATATCAAGATTCAACGCTTAAGTATTAAATAATGCAAATCTACTGAGTATAATTGTTGTAGAATCTTTAATTTTGAGATTTTTGCATTCACAATGCTATTTTTACATAATACTAAATAATATACTAGAAAAAATACGACTCGCACCAGATCAATACTCAGACGGGAATCGAACCCGCGACCTTTGGATATCCGGTCCAATGCTCTGACCGCTGAGCTACCGAGTCACTAGTGACATCGCCGAATTTCTTCTAGTATATCCTACTCTTACGCTGCAAGCCAGCGTTATTTCACCAATGTGAGGAATTACCTCGACATTCAATTGAAATATCTTTCCAGATATTTGGCAATCGATTAAGATGAAATAGCTATATAATTTTTAATTTTGAGATTTTTGCATTCACAATGCTATTTTATCTAATTTAATGCTATTTTACAAATTATATAGCTATTTCATCTTAATCGATTGCCAAATATCTGGAAAGATATTTCAATTGAATGTCGAGGTAATTCCTCACATTGGTGAAATAACGCTGGCTTGCAGCGTAAGAGTAGGATATACTAGAAGAAATTCGGCGATGTCACTAGTGACTCGGTAGCTCAGCGGTCAGAGCATTGGACCGGATATCCAAAGGTCGCGGGTTCGATTCCCGTCTGAGTATTGATCTGGTGCGAGTCGTATTTTTTCTAGTATATTATTTAGTATTATGTTGTAGAATCATTTACGAACAGGACAACCTACTCCTTGCATATTTTATGAAGACGAAAACATGAATCATAATAACATAATAGCATCATAACTTCATTACTTATATCCGATGATTCACTTCATCACAAAATATATGCTTATCAAGAAAAAACGCTGACATTTATTTATTATAGTTGTATCTCTTTCTATCTTTTCTCTACAATACAAACTGCAATTTATTGAAAAGAACACTAACGTCAGTCACCGGGTGCGTGGCTGGCCCGACTAAAGCTGAGCGGGGTTGTACTTTTTCGGCCCCGTGGTGCCATTTTGTAAGCAATATTTGTTTGCAATTACACTTCCATACATTTTAGTTCGCTGGCGCAACCACAGAATATTGAATAGTACTAACGTGCGCAACAACAGTCACAACAAACGTACTTATATTTCATCCGACTTCATTATTGAAATATGCACACGACTTAATGAGATTATCCCTTTCCAATCTATTACGTGAAAGTAGCATAATTCTGTAAGATCTGAATGTTCTCGAAGCAATTCCGACTTTTCCACTGTGCAGGACCGACGATATGATATAGCAATTTATCGACACTCAAATGTCAAAATCCATTGTCTTTGGAGAGTCAAAAGCGCTATCGCTACATTATCATATCGTATTTCGGTACTTTATTAAGGATAACAAACTCACCTATCCTCAGACAAGACTTGGTCAAACTCCGAGGAGGACACTAGGAACAGTATGGAGGTGACCGAGTCGAAGCACTGCGTCCACTTCTGCCGCTGCGTCCGCTGCCCGCCTACGTCGACGAACACGAACGGGACCGTGTTGATGTTGATGGTGCACTCCGTGATGCCCTTGGTCGCCTTCCGGCAGTGCAGGATGTCTTGGTGGGACGGCACGTAGTCCGGTCGAGCTATGCGTTCTAGTTCGTCGAAGAAATAGCTCACCGAATCGCTCTGGAAGATCGAAGAAGGCAACATTTATTATATGATATCTTATACAGAGGCATCTAAATGCTAAGACGGTAAAGCAAATCACCAATTTATGCATACTTTATTTTTATTATTTTTATCCTTGTTGTTTCGCTAGCTGAGTGCCCTCTATCGTGTAGGTACTCGAATTCTGAACTTGTCTTGCCTGTCTTGAGTTTTTAATACAAGCAGTATCTAGATTCTAGTTTGACATAAACTGATATCCAGTGGCTAATTGGCTATGGCAATACAAATTACTTCGACTACTGGCTTTATATTAGTGATGAATTTACATTAATATTATATTCATAAAGTAACCAATTAATAGTTTTGTTACTAACTACTTTTTTTTGTATAATTCAATGGAACTATAGGTTTTTTTTGGATCCATTTGACATTGCAAAATAATTGTTTAATTATGACCGTTTGTTTCCTTAATAAATAAAAAATAATGCATCAATAATAATTATTATTAATAAAAATATGATGTTAACAATCATCTGATAAATACTTACTAAAGTACCTACCTACCACTAACAAAGAAATATTTACAAAACAGTAAACTGACTAATACATTATTAATTACAGTAAGCTAACAAAGACGTTTAGCGCCTAATGAATATTTTAATCCAATCGACACTACCTGATGCTTTGAAATGCTCGCCATTTGCAATATAATTGACAACCTCATTTAAATTGTTTCTATTACTACCTAAACATATCAAACCACGTAATAACTAGCGGCTCTGTGAGCTGTGTAGACCTCACGTTTGTGACATTTAAAAAAAAAAACAAGGCTGTTTTTTTTTTCGAAAACTGTACGTACTTATCGATAAAAAAACTATATCATTTTATTATCGCTCGTGGCGAATATAAGAAGCGCTCGTGGCGGAGCTTGACAGACTGACCACTCGATCACGTTTGTTAAGCAACGCTCGGTCCAGCCAGGTGTCGGATGGGTGACCCGTTAAGTGGCATAACAACTAAGCACTTCCGTGCTTCGGTGGTCCCGGCTGTTGTCATCTGATAACAGTTGTTAAGCCAAGTCAGAGACTTTACAGGCGGCTTGATAAACTCTTACACAAGGTGGCCACTAATCCTCATACGATAATAGAATAGCCAGCCCCCCTAGCCAAAGTAACATTTGCAAATTTTGATGAAGATTTGCCAATGTTACTTTGGCTAGGCCCTCCGCTCACAAAAATTCTCGAAGGAATCGAATGAGAAATGCGACCCTGTAAAGGAGAACAGCCGGACATCCGGAAATACGAAAGCATAATTTGCCCAAGCTGAAACGGAGACATTTCGCGCTCGCTTGGTCAATGATAAATAAAATGCTAGCTTGCTGCTTATATGCGCACGCGCAAGCAAAAAAAATCGGATGGCATTTGTATTCTACGTAACTATGTAGTATATTCTACGTAACATAACTATTACTTACTTACTTAGTTAAAAAATATTTTTTTATGTTATCAATATTCGTATCGTAGTAGATCGTTAGGTTTCACTTTTTTTTCATCAGTGGATTAATTTAATTGCAGATTTGTGCACAATTTAGAATTTGTCCACAGAATACAAAAAAAATGTTGTGACATGACGTCCAATAAGTTCCTACGTCACCACAAGATTTTTTCAACATTCTACCTACATTTATATTAAGACATTTTAAATATCAATACTTTTCTGCATGTAAGTATGAACTGTTTATGTGATCTGATTAGTGATCAATAATTTATGTTTAATTAATTACTTATACTGATCCTACTCCATATATTGAAGTCTTGTTCGTTTTATAGTGCTTATCGGCAAAAAAAGAGTTCTAAGTCCCAGTCTATGCTATAAAAATACTTTCATGATAAGCACCGAGGGTCCACAATAAACGGAGTAGTGTACTGTGCACGTCATGGCCGCTGACTTAGGAACAATGGCTTTTATTGCACGATGATTGACAGCATTCCTAACCGATAAAGTATTATTAATCCCGCAAAGAAATATCACGTTACAACAACTAGGCATTAAAAACAAAAGGAGTTAGGTAGTTGTGGTTATACCAATAACATTGAAGGCAGTAGAAACTGTGGCAGTAGCAAACAAATCATTAAGGATAGGGCTTTTATTTTGGTTCTGGAGAGTCCATATCATCATCTCCCTGCCATTTTCCCTAATACTGAAAAGAAGTTAAAATGTTTACTTTGCCGTCATATCAAGTAACTTCTTTGATTCTAAAATCAGCACCTTGCCCGAGCGACCTTTTAAGGATCAACGACCTGAAAAAAGGCTATCAGCTGATGCAAAGGTGACGGACTTAGCGTCTTGTCTTGACGAATCGGTACCGTATACTACAATAGAAGACGATAAATTAGATATTTATATGGAACCTACAGCTGACTGACAGCACAAAATCAACTTAGGAATGCAAACATAAACACTGGATAATTTCCTCATACGTCACGTTCAACGAAAAGCTAAAATAAATTCATCGCAAAATTAAAAAGCGCTTACTGTGAGTCATGAAATTGTTAGCGTATCAATTTGTAAATATTGGTTTTCCTGTTAAACCACGGCATTAGGTGAGGGGTCAGCAAAGCAGTCGATACGCTCCGGAAGATTGTCGGTTTACCTATCTACGTGCGTGTTTAAGTTTCTTATTGAAACACGAGAGTATAAGCAAGAGGACAGTTTTGAGATATGAAAATAATTCTTACTAAGATTATTTGAGACTGTAACACCCTGTGACAGGGTCTACCTGTTAGCGATTCATTCACTAGACACAGGCGCATCTGCAAAACTAACACGACATATTCATTGACGCGTCGTATTCGCTCGTTGAATTTAAAATGTGGACAGGGGACTCCATACTAATTAGAAGAAATTAATCTTGAAATCTAACATCTGTCTGTGCGGCATACTGCTATAAAATAAACATTAGATGTTCACATAAAAAATTGAAATAAATAGACTTAAATTATAGGTAGGTACTATTGTTTTGATCGCTTGACTGGCTATTTACATACCGATAGCATCCGATAGTCAAATAAGATAACCAATAATTTGCCGGATCCAAAATGGATCAAATTACTTGAGCAAATCATAATTTAATCACCTTTCATTAATCTGTTTTTAACAGATTATTAGTTCTTACAGAACTACCTACAAATGAATAGAAACTAGAGCTAGACCATTCGTCACCACCACTCTAGACTAGAGTACCTACATTAGCATTGGCATACTGGAACACTAAACTTATTTGGAACCATATTTCATTTCGATTTTGTTCATTTGGAAGGATTTCATTGATTGAATCACTAGTGAATGCCCTGTTAGTAGGGCAATTAAATTTGATATCTGAGTAATCTGACTAACTACTAGAAAAATACAGCGAAGGTATTTTAACAATACTACAAGGGATCGACATCCAAACATTTTCACATAACAATGATACAAATTATTTCATTGACGTTGAACATCACCTTGAACCAAGTTGTATCCTTCTACCATCAAAATGAGAGCAATTTACGCAAGATACCTTGTACAGTGTAGATACGAACGAATCGATGCGATAATTGAAACCCTTCGAACCTACCAAGGTTTACGAAAACATTACCAACTCCTCACTCAATTTTGTATAAATTAGATAACACTTATCAAAGTAATCTTATCAGGATAATTGTGAAGTGTTCAGTGTAGCGTAATACTTGTTTACTATGCGTGATTCATTAACAAAAGGTGCTCGGGTGTGATGTGATGATTCAATAATATTGTCAATGCATGTGATAACTACGATACACGCATATTTTGGTTCGCTTATTTTTAACAACATAATGACGTTGGATACTACCTTCAGTCTCAAATTAAAGTTAATAAAGAATGCTCAAAATAATAATTAACTTTTATAGCAAAGAACAAATATATTATTTGATTCTACAATGTGTAATCCTAACCCAATGAGAATAACTTCTGCAGATAAATCTATATTGTGCTTGGATTTGAAACAACCACAACATTTCTAGTCTACTCTTTCTATAATCCTACCATAACCATGTCAAGAAAAATTAAGTTCATAATGGGAAGTTTTCGCTAAACATGTGAAACGCAAGATTCGCAAATGAATTTTGCAAAAGACATTAGATGGAGTGAGTGCCGACACTGCCGACTCACATGCTCTGCCGGAGCCTTGGACGACGCATGACGCAACCGCCAGTGACTAATCAAATGAGATAAGGAATGTAATTACAATTATTTTATTTATGTCCGCAACTAGAAGATACTAAGGCATATGTGGAAACTTAACGTTATGTAGCATGTAATCTAATTACACAATAGCATGTGTCAGTGAACATGGAAGGCAACTTTGATCAATAGTAAACTTGGTGCAATGGTAGCGATCCCGTCTACGGTCTAAAGGTCGACCGGGTTTGATTTCAAATCCTAGTACACCTACTAGGATTTGAACACTGTGTGATGAACATAAATAAAACAAACATTTGTTCTAGTCATTGATTGGTGTTGGTTTATATTATATTAGCTTAAATGCCCGCGACTTCGTTCATCAGTAGACCTCATTTCACACATTTAAATTTTCCCATAAAAAAAATTCTGTACAAACTGGAACTCTTTGTAGCAACCTGTATAACAGGAATTTTCCAAAACCCTTAGTGCTCACCTACACCATGAAAGGTATCTACCCTCCAAAAATGGTATCTACCAGCAAAAATGGTTCAGCTCTATACAAATCCCCATACAAACTGGAACACTCTGTTGCACCCTGTATAATAAGTGTATAAGGGGAATTTTACAAAACGCTTTCTTTGTGCTCACCTACACCATGAAAGGTATGTACTCTCCAAAAATGGTGTCTCTACTTCAACCCTATACAAATTCTCATACAAACTGGAACAGCCTGTAGCACCTTGTATAACGGAAATTTTCTAAAATCTTTTCTTAGTGTTCATCTACATCATGAAAGGTATCTACTCTCCAAAAATGGTGTCTCTACCTTCAGCCGTTAGGGCTCTACGCCTATCCCAACAATGAATCAGTCAGTCAATCAATTTAGAGTTTTATATGTATAGATTCTTTAATGTTTTGTGTAGTAGTTTGTACTGCCATGCCATTAATTGATTTTACTTTTATTTTTTGTTTGTTGCTTTAGCAATTGTAGTAACCAAGTTGTTTTGCGGTGTGTACCCACACTATTGTTTAAAAATTTGTAATGTGTTAAATGTGTATAAGGTGGGGGTGTGGGATTAGAAAGTAAATGAATCATCATTTAAAAACAGTAAAATGTTTTTGATATCCGAATGTATTATGTATTGTATTTTGATAATTCTTTGGTTGAATTAGTTAGGTCTGGTTTGGATTGTGTGATTGGATTGTCTGTGTAGAAATTCTGTCCTCTGTGTTAGTTAATGTAACTGTTGGTAGGAAAGTGTTTAAGATTGTATAAGAATGATTAGGCAGATAATTCGAAATTTAGTAGTGCTGTACAGGAAGTTAGAAAACTGGTTTAGGTCAGGATGGTCAGCATGTGCAGCGGATTGAGGGGGTGTGTTGAGGGAACTATCGGACCTTCTCTGTGGAAGGTCTATGGTACGTTCGAATATTAAGTCAGTGTTATTATGTCAATCCTTGCACATGCGCGACAGCTATAGGTTTGACTCAGTCTATTGTGATCCGTGGTACCGTCAAGTGCTAGTAAAGCTTAGTTAAGCATTTACTTATAATGTCTGTTATTTCTATTAGTTTTATATAGAAGATAGTAAAAGAGTAAAACAATAATCTCCTGGTCTCATTTATGGTTCCCCAAGAGGTAATATTTTTTCCTAAAAAACTAATATCTAGAACTACATTTCTTTTTTTAATATTTTGCATTCTTGCATTGCAGGCAAACAAAAGTACAATAAAATTATTGAAAAGTTTTGATATTAGATTAGATCACAACAAGTATTAGAAAAATACAGAGGTTCAACAAATTATGATGGCAAAAAAACTCTTTTTATATGTTTGGCCATTAGGTTAGTGAGGAAAAAAATGGTAGGTACAAGAAAAATTTTTAATTTCTGCCACTCTACATCAAAATAATGATCTAATCACGGAAGTGGTTTTAGTAAACAGTAAATACATATTTTACACATTAGCAGGTAATTGTTATCTATGCAACTGGTATGTATAATTAGGGGTATTTAAACATGAATCCTCTATAAAAGGTTCTGAATAAAACAACCAACCCTTCTATTGTCTAATTTCAAAATTTATCGCATTCACTTTCAGGACATGATACATTGATACTTATTTTTGAGATAAATAAAAACCTACCAAAGAAATGTAGCAATGGTTCAAATCCATCTGTCAAATAAAAGCAATTGCGATAGATTTGAAATTAGACAATTAGCCCCCAGTTTCATTCATAGTAGCCATAATTTTGAAGGAGTTGCATAATGAAATTCAGTACAACATTATAACACTCATTTTTTCATTTTCAATAATCGTAAAATAATAGAAAACATCACAACCATTGCCCTGATTACAAAGTTAGTTAGTAACTATGGAAATCAGAGACAATGGTGGCACTACAAACACCCTGACCCGAGCCACCAAAATAGTAAAATTCGTTTTCTAAATTGACCCAGCCAGGGATCAAACCCGGACCCAGAGATGGCTGGATGGATGGATGGAGAAGGTTTTGAATCAAATTTTAAGGCATTGATTTATACAGCGAAGTAACAAGAAGCTACTTTGCTTAATACTTAAAGATAAGCATTAAAAGCTTAGCAAATTATGCCCCAAGAATAGTATACCTCACAATAAAGTGACATGATATGTATATAAAGTGGTAAATAATTACTACTTTGGCTTTAACATAACAAGTATAACAACCTAAAAGCATGTATGTTTTTTTGTACCTAAAAACAAAACAGAAACATCAAAACACCTGAAAAAAATAATTAAAATAACTAACCAAGCAGGCCTCAGTTTGTACTTTGTGATCTGAATAATTTTACATATAGTAATAGTGCTTAAAATTAATTGTTACTCACCAATTGAAATTCTCTCCGTCTGTCATATGCCCGTTTAATGGCTCTGTCCAACCACAAGGAGTGTATATGAGGTGCATAATGCATGAAGAGTCTGCTGTCCAGGGAGGCTGTACTATTGAAGTGCAGGGCTTGTTGCCCAACATCGAGGTTTCTAGGGTTCTCCCACGGTATCGCAAGCTTGTCTCGCGCGTCCACTAGCACCTGTATCCCTCTCACAATGTTCTGGTATATCACGTGCTGGTACTCACGCACCAGTTCCGGCTCAAACTTAACTTTGTGTATTATTCTCATCTGTTTCAGGAATGTTGATTTTCCGCTTTCACCTGCTCCGAGTAGTAACAATTTAACCTGCCGCCTAAGTGTCTGTTTATCTTTCTCCAGTATTCTATCAATCTCTTTACTTCTATATCTTTGCTCTATTTCTTCTGGAGATAACTTCAACCGCAGCCAGCAAGTCAATGCCTCCGTACAACATGTACATGACCAGAAATCGTTGGCCATTTTGCATGATTATCAACGCCCAAAAGAAAGGAACTGATTTATTTAGAGAACTTAAAATAAAACAGTTTATTGTATAAACATTGTCGTAATAACACTGTGATCACATGAATTAACGAATTATTCGTAAAAAACTAAACCAAACCAATCGAAAATAGAAAATAGACACACACGCACTTCACCCCTCCCTAACTCAAAATGAAAATGTCACAGATTAAATAAAGATAGACAACTGACACATGATGTGTGAGTGTGACCACCACAGAAAAAAAAAGAGTTCAACTGTCAAAGCATGTAAGGCAGCCACTACACGCTCATGCAAGCGTCAGTCAAATTTCATCAGTCATGACAGTCACGGCTGTGACTGACGATTAACCTACCGTGTAATAGGGTGACTGATGGTTGCATGAAGTTGATTTCTTCTTTCCATCAGTCAATCAGTCAAACGTAATTCATGACTGATGGAATTTGACTGACGCTTGCATGAGCATGTAATGGCTGCCTTATATATATTAGTGATCTGTGGCTGTCACTGTCAACGAAAGAGAACCATAGAACATACCTACAACCTATAGAAAAAAGTTGTGAAACCGTGGCGATACACGTGTTTTTAATTTTATTTTATAAAAATCTCTATAAATTTCGACTTTCACAATCTAGTTTGAAAGTTAATATATATTAAACTTTCGGATAAGATCTAATGTCTAATACCCCAGTTTTCAACAATGTAAAATCACTCTGTGTGCGATGTCCAAAGAAGGTTATAGTGGTGAAAGAAAAGATAGTGATTCTAATAAAGTGGTTTTGGAGAGGCTACAGTCGTATTTAAAAGATAAAAAGAATTCAGAAAGTCTAGAACTTACGCAAAGTTACAACAAGCCCAGTACAAGTTTTGATCCAGGAGCCAACTTACCACCTTTCGAAGATAGCAGCAATATTTTGAGAGAGGTATTAAACCACAAGAAAGCTGAATTACTTCGACAACCAGAAATAGTGGAATACCTGAAGTCAGTTTGTTCGGACTTGAAGAAGTAAAAATGGCAGTTACAGCACAGAAATCGGTTGCATCACTGATGCGCAAAGCTTTAGAACGTCAAGCAGCCATAGCGCGTGTAAAGTTCAGATTAAAAAAGAACCAAGTAGAACATATACTCATAAGTTACGTCAGGGACAGAAATCTAGGACCTTATAGTGAGCTCTTGAAAGTGTTACAAGATTACCCTCTAAACGATGATAATTACAGGATGTTATTTGAAGATAGCCTGTCATGTGTGGTATTGTTAGGTAGAGAACTAAAGCAGTATGTGGAACTGGTGTGTAGTGTTGAGTGGGCAAGTCGAAGTGAGGAGCTGGTGGAACTGTTCAGTAGATTTGTGTTGAGTTTAGTGACTGCTCACAATTACCACTGTCCGAGAGTTATGACCTGCCTTATGAAATTATTCAAAGGTATAATTATATATATTTAGTAACATTCATACACATTCATTGACAATTTATCGCTTTATTCATTGAACCTCAAGGTTTCAAAGACATTTTATTAACTTTTTTATTTCAGTTGATGGTGAAAACTGGGAGGATAGTCCATCACCAGAGACATTATCCAAGTGGTCCAATATTCATACAACCATTGCACAAGTAGTTGCCATAATGCCCATGTAAGTTACAGATTTTTTATAGTTGTGCAATCTTTCACCAATAAAAATATATGTTGGTGTTTTCCCTTGAAACTAATAAACACAAGGATATTACAGTATTCAAAATGCATAAGGCTTAATTCTGATGTATTCATTTTTAAATGAGTTATTTATTATTTTTATGTGTACTGTTAAACAAAATACTGTTTAATTATTGTTTAATTCATCAATGCCCAAACAATAATAGAAAATAATATTGTGTCTCATTTTCTTGGCTTTGATGGGTTAATATACCTACACACACACACACACACACATACCTACACATACTTATTCATCAAATAAGCTAATGTTAAAAATCTATTTGAAAAAGGATTATAATATCAAATTGCTTTTTCAAATGAAATAAAATGGAAGCTTTTGTCTCCTCACCCAATGAAGATTGTCAGCTATCCTGCAATTTAAAGGGAGTTATCCATTTCAGAGACTCCCCCAAGCTGGTGGTCATGGGTGGTCCATTGAGACACTTATTGTAGAATATCAGTTTAATAAATTTTCATTACTAATCTACAATTTGGTGCTTGTTATCCAAATAGAGAAGGAAAACGAGCAAACACCATGCATTAGCAGCAAATTGGCCACAAAAATGAGATTGCTATTGATGCCCGAGAGCAATTTGACATGTTCACTCCAAGGTGAGAACCCGACTGTGACAGCGTGTCCATTTGCAGAAAAAAACGAGAACTATGCCTCTCCAGGTGGATTAAAAACAACTTTATTCTTCTTGAAGAATGAAAGAAGTAAAAGTGATAAGTTAATGTAAATAAACAAGTTTTTATATGTTCAAAGAACTATTATTGAAATTATGGTCAAAGTCAAAGTCAGAATGGCTTTATTCAAATAAACTTAATATTTAAGGACTTTTGAATCGTCTATATTTATATATAATGGCGAATACTATGGCGAAGGTAAGCCAGTACAAAAATGATTTGATCTGCATAGTAGATCGGTGGGGTTGGATTTCTAAAAGGTAATCTGATGGGAATCGGCTTGTTTCTTGTATGAACCCAACACCACTGCTGTTTACCCTATTTGTACTGTTATGTTTACAGTACAGTAGTGTTTGTTAGTGACTAGAATAACATTATGCTACAACCAAAAAAATTGCCAGGTGATAATAATAGGAACTGATCCCGGAACAACTGAAACAATAATAACTTGTGAGTTTGTGACTGTGGTTAAGCAGTGACACTAACCATGTGCAACTAAATCATAATGATGCAAGATTATACCACTGTGTGGATGTGGAATCAAGATTGTAACTGTATGACAAATATTTTTCATTACCAACACAAAAAAAAATATGTGACAAACAGATTAACATTTGAATATGACACAAAGTAAAGCAAAGTGTTTGTGACTAAGTATTCAGCTGGCATAATCAATAGTAGTATAAAACAGTCTCTTCCCGCTGTCTGCCCCTATGTATGCTTAGATCTTTAAAACTACACATCGGATTTTGATGCGGTTTTTTCAAATAGATACAAGTGATTCAAGAGAAAGGTTTACATGTATAATACATGGCGTCTAAGTCCTCTACACCAAAGCGAAGCGAAGGCGGGTCACTAGTATTTATATATTGAATATAGTATAATGTATTTTTAAAAGGGATATTTCCCAAAAAATATTTCTAACAACTTTATGTTTCCAAAAAGTTGTAATACTTGTAGTCATTTTATGTGTATTTATATTATTCATTTCAGGAGCAGTGACTTGTTGATGCAAACCGTGATAGACCAGTTTCCCTATTATAAGGCTGGCATATACGTCAATAGAGCATACATACACAATCTGATTTGGATGACCAAATATATACCCCTACTGCAAGAACAAATCATAACAGCTATTATTAGCAGGTTTGTAATTTATTTATTTCTTTATTGTTTATTGGAAAACAAACAGCCTTCTATATTACATAGTAATAGCTTAATTTATGTTAACTCACTTGCCAAATAAGTTTCCACTTATAATAGGTTTACATTGAATTTGTTAAGTACCTAGTTAAGAGTTGAAATGTTCTTTACACTATTTGAATAACAACTAATGAGTAGAAATAGTAGAATAAATCAGTATATTTAAGAGACCACACTATATTTAAGAGTAATAAACATACTTTAACACTTGACGTTACCTCAATTATTTGATTACTTACTAATTAAGAAATTTTAATATTACTCTTTCAGAATGGTTGTAATGGACGTAAACATAGTGGATCTATCTAAAAATAAAATGCAGATTGATACAGTATTTGAGATGGATATGGAGGAGCAAGATATAGTTACTGAGACTTTAGACTATTGTATGTTAGAAATATTGAGCTGGTTAGAAGGGGAGCGAGACCCGGCTTTAAACATTATGTGCAATGTGTTTCAAAAAGTAGTCCTGCCAACACATGGAATAAGGTATATAGATTTTTTTTATGTAACTATACCACATACACATTGTGTGAGTGTAAGTACCCATTCACACAGCAATCCGTTTTCAGGTCCGTTTTATCAAATTTTAAAACATTAAACTTTTTTATTTTATTTTATTTAGAGTGTTCACCCACAACACAGTATTCCGGATCCAGTAAACTCCCAATCCAATGGCATTTTTTTTTTTTGTTTTATTTATTGAACATTACATCCAGTAGCAACAGATTAGTTAGAACGGTCCTGTAAATGCAGTGTGAACATTACATCCAGTAGCAACGGATCCGTTAAAAACGGTCCTGTAAAATGGACAGTAACATGTAAAGAAAGAATTTACAACACAAATACAAATTCGCAGGTTTGTAGTTAATGCTCGCTTCGGGCGCGTAATGCTACCACGCTTGCAACAAACATTAATGAAAGGCAAAATATTACATTACAATACACCAATGTGTATGCGACATTATAACCTTTCATATTTTATTAAAAAATCCTAAGATGATGTTTTGTTTGCAGGCATGTCCAGTTTTTACTTCTTTACACAATATCGATAAGCCAACAGTGTGCGGACCGCATTCTCAATAATTTGTGGATGGTCACAGCTGGTTTGCACGGCCTTGGCCCTGGGGCTTTAGCGACCAGGAGAACAGCTGCGAGCCACTTGTCCGGACTCCTCGCGCGATGCGTGAGGGTCCCCAACTCTAGGCTAAAGCACTACCTGAAGAATATGGCGGAGTGGTGCCACTCGTATATTACCGCCACCCAGGATTCGAGCACTGTCAGCGATAACACAAATGTGCATGGAGCGTTCCATGCGATTTGTCACGCGATATTTTACTTGGTGGCTTTTAAAAATCATCATCTTTTTATGAATAAAGAAAGTAAGTACCACTTAACATTGTTGTACAGTTCGATGCAAACTTTGGCGTTTGTGAAATTAGCCGCTTTGCGCGTAGCCGTGCGCTATCACGCACCTCTCCCACCCGCTAACGTCTATATGTATTGTGTTCTGCGCATCGTCGTCTCACGCGATGTTCTAAGCCGGCGCCATAAGTTTGCATCGAACTGTAGTTGTAATCATGATACACTATTAACAAAGACTAACTTTGATCTTATAAAAACTAAAAAACAACTATTTCTAGAATTCCTCCTGTTTCTTTCTAAAGTCCTTCCTCAATCGTATCTACTCGTACTTACATTGACGTACTTGTGTTTACATACATTATTGATGTCAAAAATATAACTTTATTGAGTGCAAACTTAGCAACAGTGAATGACTAACGTCGCGTGAGAACCATTAAACTTATCTTCGATCATCTATACCTGTGGATATTGCATGACAATGGCATTTGTGGGACACCTCAAACTCCCCCAAAACACAGCCCACTATGAAAGTTCCCCACGACTTGTCATACAACTTGACATTTAGTGTCGCGTGATTTGTCAAAAGGCATGTGCCACATGTCAGCTTTGTTATTGTATGACGTGCTACATCCTCAGGTATAGATGATCGAAGACACTTATCTTAAAATTGTATACGGAAATAAATAGTGAATCTTCACTGTGACTTTCATCCTTTGGCACTCCACAACAACTACTACTAACTTACCTGTATAGCGTAACACGCTATACTTTTATTTTTTATTTTTTTATTTAACCATTTATTTCAGGCATCAATGGCCCATACAATAAATACCTTAAAGACCAACATACATAATATAAAACAATCTTATATTTACACTTTATCACGTATTGACGGCGACGTGTTGCGCAACGCAGTGTCCGGTAACACGCTATACATAGTGGTCCTTCGAGCCGGATACCAAAAAACCTATCTTCCAGATGTCCTATTCGTGGAGTCGCTGAACCTGCCCCGGCTGGTTACATGTCCCCTCAACCCGCTGCGCACGAGCCCGCCGCAGGTGACGCACGCCTTCTCGTCGGTGACGCGCGCGCACCAGGTGGTGTACTGCCAGGCCATCATCGACCGCAACACGCGCCACACGCTGCAGGCCGCCGCGGAAGTAAACCACGACCACTGGTTCCCGTACGACCCGTATACGTTGCCCAAGTGAGTACAAATCTTATTAAGGTCTTTCTTATGATCCTTTAATAACTTAAGTTGTTTATAGTCTGGCCACGGAACAGAATGGCTGGTATAGGGGGTCAGCGAATTCTGTTTTTCGAAATTCACTTGACAACCGCAGTTAGCCTAATGTCGTTTCCCTTTCCAAGTCTTCACCGGTCCCTTTCGGTCACTATAGTGTGTTCCATTGATGATTTCGTTCAAGGAATCAAAATTATCATTGACAGAATTGAGTCTATACAGCGCCACTTTTTGAGAAATCTATGTACAAGGCTTGGTTTGAGACGTAAATTACCGGAATACGCTGACCGGCTTACAAAGTTTTCACTTGTCAGTTTGGAGAAGCGTCGGCTAGCAAATGACTTGTGTTTTGCATAAAATAGTTAATGGTGGATATTGTGATCAACTTTTGAAACAGATAAACTTTAAAGTACCTACTCGTTCAGTACGTAATTTCCGATTGTTTAGTATACCAGGCACGAACAATAATGTATCAAGAAATGCACCACTATTACGTATGTTGCTTGCCTATAATAACTTATGTTCTCAAAAAGATATTTTTAATTGTAGTTTATGTTCATTTAAAGTGTCACTGCTGCGTGAAATTTAATTGACCTGCATTTGTTATTTGTTTGAATTTGTTCGTATTGCTTCCATTTATTCTTTTTAAAATTAATTGTTCAAAGCTTTTTAGCTTATTAAGGGCTGGTTTTTCAATCCTGAGATAACAGATATCAGTCAGTTTAAATATTAACCAAATCTAATAAAAGTCATTGAAAAATGTGACAGTCAAATGAATGACAAGCATTTTCAATTTGGCAGTATAATACGCTATCAAACGGATAAAGCTCTATCTAGGCATTGAAAAATCAGCCCTTAGTTAAGGTTATTAAATAGTTGTTGTTTTGAGTTAATGCTGTGTATAATTGTTATTGGGATATAAATTAAAAAAGTGCTTTTTAATGTAGATTGCAATGTAATAGTTTGTATTCTGTTATTGTACCTTTAACAATAAAATAAAATAAAAGATAATCTCTCTTCGCTTAATTTTTTTTCACCATTGGCAGTATTATACCTGTATCCTATATGATCCAGCCCCCATAGCATGACTACCGAAACACGATATAATATTACTTATAGCGTTTTATCGACACTTTAGGACGACTTGCACCATAAATTAAATATTTTTTAAGTACCACTTACATTTAATTTATGGTGCAAGTTACCCTTGGCTATTAAAATCCATTCCCTTTTAACAGTTGTCTGATAAATCGCCATATCGAATCGTATTTCGGTAGGGTAGTCATGCTACAGGATCTACATTACTAATAATATTCATTTTCTCTTTTCAGGTCGGGCAAAATAATATGGCCTCTATGTATAGAGTACAAAGACTTTATGAAAGGTGATAATGAATCGCAATATTCTAGTATGAAGAGGAAACTGGAAGAGGATGACGACTACTTGACTTTCGCTACCCCCACCCAGAAATTAGAAAATTCCTTGTCAAACAGCATTTCCCCCGGGTTCCGCACCAGTGAATCAATAATGATATAAGCATAACCCTACTATACGACTCGTATTTTTTAATAAAACAGTTAAATATTGTTGACTTGCATTGATGATATTATACATTTGTATAACAACCTGCTGATTAGTTGCTTTTGTTATTTTAATTTTTATAAATTATAATAGGATAATGCTTAATTACTTTTTTAAAGCAAGCGATAAGTTGTTTAATCATTCATATTAGTTATTAGTATGTAAAACCATTATTTATTACAAAAGATTTATAATAAAAGTGACAAAGATACTTCAGACTTTTATTTGACCTCACATTGTTAACAATAAATTAAAAAAATCTATTATGGCTAAGCAAAAAATATACACAATGTTAAAATAAATTGATGATCTCATAATCGTATGCCCTTGTTATATATATTTTCATTCTCTTATTTGGAATATGGTATTTTTTAGTCTGTTTTATTTAATGTAAGAAACACACAAGACATTATACATTATCTTAATTTTTATGAATTTACATACTACTTAAAGTACAGAAAATGTATAAAATTAACTGATTTTCAATACTTATTTGCAGATTTAATAAATTATGATAGAGAACATAATTTGTGTTATCCTTTCTCTTACCAATAGCACCCCTATTCTTTCTTCCATTGTTCTTAATAAAGCACACTGTTTTTATAATACTGAACAGTTGGAGAATATTGTTTATATAAAATTAAAACTTACAATTAAGAAAAATGACACAGCATACCTAATAAGATCTAAAATTACTTTGTTATCTTGGCAGTCATCTTTAAATTAGCAATAAATTAATCTTATTTAGTAGAGATTCTTTATAGTTTTTATCTTTTTTTGTGGTAAGGGTGCCGTCTTCTGAATGAACTAACTGTCTTGTTCGGTGGTTGATGTTGCTTAGTTTGGTACTGTGTGATGATAGGCGTCTCATTTGCAGCCAATTTGTTCACTACAAAATCATCACCGGGCTTCATGTTCTCCATCATCTTCAGCTTAGCCTCGATTGACTGGATAGCTGTCTTCTTGCTAAGCTTCAGCTCTGGTTTTGCTCCTGCCAAGGCTGCTATTCCCAGTTCCGGTTTTGATTTATCAGTATCATCCTGTAAAGAGTAAAAAATCTCATTTGTTTTTATTTATATTACTTTAGTCAGTCAACACCCAAGCGGCCCCATCGAGCCGCACAACAATGAAAAATCTATTGTCTCATTCTTGAAGGATTAAATATAAGTTTTATTATATTCATTATTAAATAAAATTTTGTTTTACAATTAATCACTTGATGTATTCATAAACTTCTGAGTTTTCTAAGTGAGACAGCTCAGGACCTATACATGTTATAAATTCTACATCAAAATTTGACGACATTTGATTTGACACTTTGACGTACCTACCTGTGAAGTAGCACCAATTACTTTTATTCAAGAAAGATAATTGTGATAATGATGTAAAAACAACAAGAACTTCGAAAAAGTGCAGAAGTGATGTTATTTTCCTTACTCTTTACATGTAAAGAAAAAGACAGAGACAAATGTTCCAGCGTAAGCGAGCGTTAAGTATGGGTGGTTAGTGGTAAAACATTCTATCTGTAAGTTGGCTGGAGTATTAAATGTTAATTTGGTATACTCATACTCACTGATGTAGCTTTTGCAAACTTAACACTGATCTTCTTAGTGCCCAGAAGTTGTCCATTTAGTGAATTCATAGCCAATACAGCATCTTGCCTCAGCTTGTATGTGACGAATGCGAACCCTCGTGGTTGGCCAGAATTTGGGCCACTTCGATGAAACAGCATGTCAAACTTCTCGATATTCCCGTACACGCGGACCAGTTTCAGTAATTGATACCGGTAATGAAAAGAAATGGAACTATTAAAGTAAGTCCAAAATATGGAAACAACAAAATTCTACAGGTATATAAAAGTGGTTAATTAAGGACATACAACCTGGTTAAGTTGACTTAGCACCTGTAACATGTGTGACCCCACTCCTTTCTCCTTACCTCCCGTCAAGATACCATTGTCAACCACCTCTGTGGTCCAATGGTTTGCCCACCCGTGTAAGACGTAGGCACAATTTGTACTCGGTTTGGTTGGTGGTAGGGCTTATTTGAAGTCCACCTGGCTAGCTACCACCATCTTACCTAAGTCAGATGCCATAACAACAATTTAAAAATTGTTGTGTTCCGACAGTTAAAGGTAAGATAACCAGTTCCTCAGTTATGAGGATTCCGGGTGTAGCGTGCTTCCACCTTCGGCCTTATCGTCACTTAACATCAGGTGAGTGAGGTGAAGGCCAAGCACTATCCCGTTGTGCATTAAACATTATCGCTAGACATAACTGTGGCGTGAGGCAAAGAGAAAAGGAGGGGTCACGCACGCGCCGAGTAAATTTCACCGGGTTGTAGAAACGGTTTGCAATAGGCAACAACTTGCTCTTTATCAATAACCTACTTATGGCGGCTCCACATTAGTGCCCGCGAATGTGGACGGTTTTCGCGGGGTTCACGCGCGTTCACGCCTGTTCCCCGATCAGAGTCGGTATTTTGTCCCGCGATAAAGGGTTTGCGCCCCTTTCGCGCGGCGTTCACGTTCCACATTCACGGCCCCGTGCCAGTTTATTCTTAACTACAATGGCGTACGGATGTGTGCAAGTGAATTTCTTAAATTCGCCACTGGGTTCAGAATGTAATTCTGATAACTGCTTTTCCATAGAAAGTCTGAAATGAATTTTATATAATTAATAAAGACAGCAAACAAAGTTATTGCAGCAGCAGCTTCTACGTCCATTTCGCGGCGGGTTTCACGAACGATTGTGAGCATCCCGTGAATGTGGATGGCACGACTTGTACCGTGAATTCATGGCGTGAATTCGCGCCGTGAATTCACGGCACTAATGCCTTTCAGTCCACAATGTCAAATTCCCAAAATGTCAAGCGGTTTCAAAATGTCAAGTTCCTAAAACGTCAGATTCCCAAAATTTCAAGTTCCCGAAATGTCAAGTTCCCTAAATGTCGAGTTCCCGAAATGTCAAGTTCCCGAAATGTCAAATTCCCAAAATGTCAAGTTCAATAAAAACTAGATATTTACTTCCATAACAAAACAAAAGTCTTACACGGCAGCAATTTTTAAAAAAGATGATTTTTATGCGACTTGTGTTATTCAAATAAAACTGACTATTGTTATTACCGTTAAGTGTACACAATGATAGTTATAATTTATGTTAAAAAATGATGTTGATTATTACTACACATGCAAATTATGTTTCTTAATTACTAATAAAAAATAGTTTGATTATATAATATCATTATTTTTCACATACCTAGATAGCTAGGTATAGCTATACCGCTAAGGTATACCTTTACACTCAGCATATACTATAATATTTGACTGTTGTTAAAATGTTGATATTTAATTATGACATTCAGAAAAATAATAAAAACAAATGTGACAAAAGAAATTCAATCTGTAGTATAACAAGCGAATTATGAGTTACTTAATTGTGACTCTTGCTATCCCTTTCTCTAAAACTAAATTTTCTATGGCGAAACTATGGCGCTACTAGCATGTGACGTCACTGGCTGGTAGCGCTCTCCTTGTCTAATTAGAAAGTTTGATGCTCTATATCGCTAAAAATATGCAAGATATTTGAAAATAATTACTTATGTTGTGTTGCTAATATTTCAGTAAACATTTAAAGTCTATAAAAAAAATCAGTCAAATACCCTATTCATCATCATTTGCTCCCCTATTATAACAGGGAACTTGACATTTCGGGAATTTGACATTTCGGGAACTTGACATTTCGGGAACTTGACATTTAAGGAACTTGACATTTCGGGAACTTGACATTTTGGGAATCTGACGTATTGGGAACTTGACATTTTAAAACCGCTTGACATTTTGGGAATTTGACATTGTGGACTGAAAGGCACGAATGTGGAACCGCCATAAAACAAAATCAAAATTATTATACATAAATAATCATACTCATTAACTCTGGAATCGAGGTTCCCAATCCATAGCCTCTTGTCACAAACCTCACTCTGCTCTATCGGTTCTAAATGTAAAGGCACCTGGAAAATATTTGTAGTTTTATCAAGTAGTAGGCAAGTTTTGTAGGCATATCAATTTTAAAAGAAATGGAGAAATAAACATTAGAACACCAACCGTAGCGTCATCCATTGCGAACTTTTCAATTGTATGTATTGTGCCGTATCGTACACTCGCTACCCAAATAACTTTTAGAACATACATATAATTTTAGTGCAACAAGCTTATTTTGTACTTTTCCAATAGAACACACAATCAATGAATGAAAATCAATTATTAAATATATATCAATTATTAAATATACAAACAAACAAGGAGGCGGCCATTTTTTAGTTCGTTCGTTCCACAGAGAAAGTAAAGTAGGGTTGCGTTCAGAACGTTTGAGCGTCGGTTGTTTGGTTGTTTTTTACTCGCTCTAAGGTTTGGAACATGTTTGGAACGACCAAGGACTTTAAATGTCAATACAAATTTTTCACTTTCCATTTGGAATACGAATAATTTAAACTTTTCTTTATACTAAATCAAATAAAATCCGTTTTTTGAGGATCTACCATGATTAATTTAAAATTAGACATAAAAACATCAAAAATACAAAATAATGTCAAATGACATGGACATTTTTTCTATAGACAAACGTCAGAGCGTTTTACAACCATCATTTTTGATGGTTGTTTGGTTGCAACGCTCTGATGTTTGGAACAACGGGGTTGCGTTCAGAACGTTTGAGCGTCGGTTGTTTGCTTGTTTATTAACTCGCTCTAAGGTTTGGAACGACCAAGAACTTTAAATGTCAATGTCAATACAAATTCTTCATTTTCCATTTGGAATACGAATAATTTAAACTTTTCTTTATACTAAATCAAATAAAATCCGTTTTTTGAGGATCTACCATGATTATTTTAAAAATTAGACATAAAAACATCAAAAATACAAAATAATGTCAAATGACATTGACATTTTTTCTATAGACAAACGTCAGACCGTTTTACAACCAACATTTTTGTTGGTTGTTTGGTTGCAACGCTCTGACGTTTGGAACGACACGGTTGTGTCAACCGAACGTCACGCTCAAATGTTTGGAACGCCGTTAGAGCGTTCGGTTGTAGTTAGGTTGCACTCGGAGTGTAGGGTTGCGTTCAGAACGTTTGAGCGCCGGTTGTTTGGTTGTTTTTTAACTCGCTCTAAGGTTTGGAACGACCAAGAACTTTAAATGTCAATGTCAATACAAATCCTTCATTTTCCATTTGGAATACGAATAATTTAAACTTTTCTTTATACTAAATCAAATAAAATCCGTTTTTTGAGGATCTACCATGATTATTTTAAAAATAAGACATAAAAACATCAAAAATACAAAATAATGTCAAATGACATTGACATTTTTTCTATAGACAAACGTCAGAGCGTTTTACAACCATCATTTTTGATGGTTGTTTGGTTGCAACGCTCTGACGTTTGGAACGGGCCGCTTGTGTCAACCGAACGTCACGCTCAAATGTTTGGAACGCCGTTAGAGCGTTCGGTTGTGGTTAGGTTGCACTCGGAGTGTAGGTTTGGAACGCGCCTCCGTGTCGTTCCAAACGTCAGAGCGTTGCAGTTGCAACCAAACAACCATCAAAAATGATGGTTGTAAAACGCTCTGACATTTGTCTATAGAAAAAATGTCAATGTCATTTGACATTATTTTGTATTTTTGATGTTTTTATGTCTAATTTTTAAAATAATCATGGTAGATCCTCAAAAAACGGATTTTATTTGATTTAGAATAAAGAAAAGTTAAAATGATTCGTATTCTAAATGGAAAATGAAGACTTTGTATTGACATTGACATTTAAAGTTCTTGGTCGTTCCAAACCTTAGAGCGAGTTAAAAAACAACCAAACAACCGACGCTCAAAGAACGCAACCGTAGTTGTAATTCGTCCTTTTGGATAGGCGAAGGTTAAAGCCATACAGCCAGTTCTTGAGTGTTGGTTTCATCATGTTTAAAATAAAGGCTAAGCCAAATCTTGGGTCTTGTCTTGTTGGTATTTTTAAGGCAAAAAGCCAAATCTTATGTTATCTTTTTTGTAAAATCTTGTTATAGCAATTTGAGCAAATACTATACGTAAGAATCTTTTTTTTATGGAAGTTGCGACAGACTGGTTCGTTCGTGAGCAAAGGGTTGCGTTCAGACTTCAGGGGCCTCACTATGAGCTCTTATAGCAGGGCTTATATGGAACTGCCTTACTTTTTCGTACTATGACCTCAACGGCTAGTATGAAAGCATGCCTCAAGCAGTCCTGTTTGAGACCAGGGGGCTTACCATCAGCAAATAAGAAACCGTTCAGTTCAAAAGCAGGCCTTAAACAGGATAGCTTAAGGCCTGCTTTCATACTAACCGTTAAGGTCATAGTACGAAAAAGAAAGGCAGTTCAATATAAGCCCTGCTATAAGAGCTCATAGTAAGGCCCCTGCTTTGAACTGAACGGTTTCTTATTTGCTGATGGTAAACCCCCAGAGCTTAGAGCGCGGTTGTTTGGTTGTTTTTTAACTCACTCTAAGGTTCGGAACGACCAAGAACTTTAAATGTCAATGTCTTCATTTTCCATTTGGAATACGAATGATTTAAACTTTTCTTTATTCTAAATCAAATAAAATCCGTTTTTTGATGATCTAATTATTTTAAGAATTAGACTCAAAAACATCGAAACACACAATAATGTCTATTTACATCGACATTCTTTCTATAGACAAACGTCAGAGCGTTTTACAACCATCCATTTTGATGGTTGAAAAGTTGCAACGCTCTGACGTTTGGAACGGGAAGGTTGTGTCAACCGAACGTCACGCTCTAATGTTTGGAACGCCGCCGCGCGCCATTAGAGCGTTTGGTTGTGGTTAGGTTGCACTCGGAGCGTAGGTTCGGAACGCAACCCAGTGACATTAGCGCACACGTAAAGTTCGGAACGCGGGAATAGGCGTGATCTTGGTTGTGTGAAGCTGAGACTTTTATTGTAGTGGTGGCTACCTCGGCAGAACCATAGACCAAGAACTAACCGAGAAACTGTCTTGATATACTTCGTGCCAAATGCTCTAAGCAGCATTGGAATGTGATGCACCCGCATTCTAATGAAAATTGAAACACTATCTACCACTGAACTCAAAGAGAATGTAAAAAAAAACTAGCGTAAGGGGGCTTACCATCAGCAAATAAGAAACCGTTCAGTTCAAAAGCAGGCCTTAAACAGGACTACTTAAGGCCTTCATTCATACTAACCGTTGAGGTCATAGTACGAAAAAGTAAGGCAGTTCAATATAAGCCCTGCTATAAGAGCACATAGTAAGAGCTCTGGGGGCTTACCATCAGCAAATAATAAACCGTTCAGTTCAAAAGCAGGCCGTAAAAAAGGCTGCTTAAGGCCTGCTTTCATACTAACCGTTGAGATCATGGTACGAAAAAGTAAGGCCGTTCAATATAAGCCCTGCTATAAGATTGGCGTATAGTTTGCAGACTCACCATGGAATTAGAAGGTTTTGATTATGTCAAAAAATTGTTAGTAAATAGTGAGAAATAGTGAACCATAGCATATAAATAGTGATACTATGGTTTCGAAGATATTTGAGTATCTTGGTGAGGCTGCTATCTTGACGTCAAGCTAGCAGACACATTAAGAAATACAGTTCGTATCAATATGATTTATATGCCGAAAAATTGTTAGGAAAATAGTGATAGTATACGCAAAATTTCAATAATATTGCTTCAATACAAGCCGAGATATTACGGTCTCAAAGTGGGCTGCTAACTTGACGTTTCTGTCGATGGCGATTCCAGAGAAACGGGTACAAGTTTTAAACAAATAAATATATCAATAAATTGTTAGTGAAATAGTGATTCTTACGATATAAACAAAAAAAGAATTCTTTATTGCTATTTTCCAAAAATCGAATGTGAACTTCTACATAATACTCTGAATATAGGCTGTTGATCAATATTGAACTTTGCTCCACAGTAATAAGGTTTAAACTTGATTGCAATCATGAGGTGAGTACTGTCAAGCAAAAAAGTGAAATTTATATTTTATGACTGTGTCAATAACTAGTCATGTCCTCGGTTGATATTGATTTGGTATAAAATATACTTTTCTACCTACTTTTTTTTCATTAAATCTCATTAAAAAAAATTTCATTGTGTCAATACTCTAGGTCTAGGTAGGTACACTCTCAGTTAATTTTTTGATTGTGTCCAATACTCTACTCGCAGTTCAATATTATTTATTCGGGAGAAACTATTAATATTTTCTACTTACATTACTTCCTACCTACCTACTGATACTAATCTAAATCACTATCACTACATTTATAAAACAAAGTCCCTCGCCACGTCTGTGTGTCTGTCTGAACTCAAAAACTACTAAACGGATTTTCATGTGGTTTTCAATAAACGATAGAGTGATTCCTGAGGAAGGTTTAGGTGTATAATAAGTTGAGGTTTGAGGAAATTGGTAGAAATATGACGATAATTGTTGAAGAGGTCGGTAAAAATTAAGCCGACTGGGAGCTTGCATTGCAATTTGAGCTAAGTATAACAAAATAATGTATGATGGAATTGTTCCTCTTTTATAGATCTACAAAAAAGACCGTGATGGCTTATATATCTTTAAGAATAGCATACTTTACCCATTTGATTTTCTGAAAAATTGGTCAAGTACAACTCGGTAATTTGGAAAGCTATTTAAAAGGATAAAGTATTAATCCTTATCAAATTAAGTACGTTATTACCAGCTTATACATACACATTATTTTAACCCTGTAAACCCATACTCTTAGGAGTTGTCGCAAAAATTGAGGCGCACGAAAATAAATCAAAGGCGTTTCTTACACGGATGACGGGACGGGACGAACGGGAGGGAAAAAGACTTGGAGCAAAATATGCAGATGGGGACTGTAAGGTATTCGTTTTCTTTTTGGGTGTTGTTGTAAGGTTGCATTTGGCAAAAAAGAAGGAACCGAAACGAAGCGAGGGCGGGTCGCTAGTTTTAATATAAATCTCACCAAATAGGTACCTACCTAACGTTAAAATTATAATTTCTGAGAAATTGACATTCTTTTCCGAGAGATGGCGCTATTCTTATGATTGTTATTGATGAATATCTTTATTGTTTGATACCAACATTAAATTAATAAAACAAGTACTTATGATATTTTTTTTTTTTTAATAAAACAGATTATTTTTACATTTACAATGTAACATTAATTATAAATCAGTCTCATTTTTAGTGTTACGCATAGATAATTATTAAATGAAATCACAGATGTGGAAATATTCTTAAGATAATAGTTACAAAACAGTCTTATTTTTAGTGTTACGCATAGATAATTATTAAATAAAATCACAGATTAGATGTATACAAAACCACGCCATCTCACGGTGTTTCTATATACTACAGCTCGCGCAAAATAACTTGACCCAAACCATAGACAATGAATAAGTCATTTATAACTATGTTAAAGTTTATAATTATTACACTTGTTCTAATAATTTAATGTTGTCATCAAACAATAACGATATTCATTCACGTTAAACGCCACCATACAAACATATTTTTTACAATTCATGAATGAAACACTAAAAATAAATTAACAAAAATAAAAACGATTGTAGATTTCATACACAAGGTAGGTAACCGGTGGTTGACCTACGCGGCAACAAACAATAAGAAGCGCCATCTCTCGGAAAAGAATGTCAATTTCTCAGTTATAAATTTAACGTAGTAGATAGGTACCTATTTACTGAGATATAAAATTAAATTAGTAATCAGTAGGTAGGAAGTAGATAATATAAGTAGAAAATATTAATAGTTTTTCCCGAATAAATAACTAAATAAATGAACTAAGAGTAGAATATTGACACAATCATTTTTTTCTTGATGAGATTTAATAATAAAAACGAAAAAAAAGTAGGTAGAAAAGTATTTTTTATATCAAATCAATATCAACCGAGGATATGACTAGTTATTGACACAGTCATAAAATATAAATTTCACTTTTTTGCTTGACAGTACTCACCTCATGATTGCAATCAAGTTTAAACCTTATTACTGTGGAGCAAAGTTCAATATTGATCAACAGCCTATATTCAGAGTATTATGTAGAAGTTCACATTCGATTTTTGGAAAATAGCAATAAAGAATTCTTTTTTTTTTTATATCGTAAGAATCACTATTTCACTAACAATTTATTGATATATTTATTTGTTTAAAACTTGTACCCGTTTCTCTGGAATCGCCATCGACAGAAACGTCAAGTTAGCAGCCCACTTTGAGACCGTAATATCTCGGCTTGTATTGAAGCAATATTATTGAAATTTTGCGTATACTATCACTATTTTCCTAACAATTTTTCGGCATATAAATCATATTGATACGAACTGTATTTCTTAATGTGTCTGCTAGCTTGACGTCAAGATAGCAGCCTCACCAAGATACTCAAATATCTTCGAAACCATAGTATCACTATTTATATGCTATGGTTCACTATTTCTCACTATTTACTAACAATTTTTTGACATAATCAAAACCTTCTAATTCCATGGTGAGTCTGCAAACTATACGCCAATGCTATAAGAGCTCATAGTAAGGCCCCTGAACTATTCAACACTTGACACTGGCAAAAATTACTTCCAAGAAGAAAGTAGATTGCCAAATCAAAAATAAGAAGAAGAATTTGTCCTTTTGTTCCTCTTCCCCCTAACTTGTCTTCTATCCTGTCTTTATCTAATAGTATGTAAGATGTCTAATTAAGTTTTTATCTCACCACAATATCTATTTATAACCCGTCGTACCTATATAACTATATTACCTATTTATCCAACTTTATTAAATACGTTCGTACGTGTGTACGACCTATGCCCAACCCAACTCCAAACCATTGGCGAATAGTTGGCAGACTCACCATGGAATTAGAAGGTTTTGATTATGTCAAAAAATTGTTAGTAAATAGTGATAAATAGTGAACCATAGCATATAAATAGTGATACTATGGTTTAGAAGATATTTGAGTATCTTGGTGAGGCTGCTAACTTGACGTCAAGTTAGCAGACACATTATGAAATACAGTTCGTATCAATATGATTTATATGCCGAAAAATTGTTAGAAAATAGTGAATCGTATACGCAAAATTTCAATAATATTGCTTCTATACAAGCCGAGATATTACGGTTTGAGACCGTAATATAATAGTGGGCTGCTAACTTGACGTTTCTGTCGATGGCGATTCCAGAGAAACGGGTACAAGTTTTAAACAAATAAATATATCAAAAAATTGTTAGTGAAATTGTGATTCTTACGATATAAATAAAAAGAGAATTCATCATTGCTATTTTCTAAAAATCGAATGTTAACTTCTACATAATACTCTGAATATATGCTGTCAATCAATATTGAACTTTGCTCCACAGTAATAAGGTTCAAACTTGATTGCAATCATGAGGTGAGTACTATCAAGCAAAAAGTGAATAGTACTGTAGCCCGCGGACATCTAAATCACCAAAAAGGTTACCGCTTGTCTTTTTGTTATTGTTATAGATTTTGCAATATTGTATACTAAAACCGAAGTCTTATAGATCGTAACCCGCCGTAACCATAGACAGTGATAAATTTAAAATCTCCATTTAAGTTAGTTATTTACTTTCGAGGTTACCGCATTGTTTCCCTATTGTCATAGTAAACAGATTTGTTCAATTACTACACATATCAGTAAGACTATGGAAAGTCGCCATACACAAATTTAAACAATGAATTTACACTACTCTGCCGTACTTACCATAAGTGCAATAACTCGGGTTTTTAGGCTAACTGACTTAAGTACATATCCGTCATCAGGAAAATGAGCTCTATATTTTCTCCTTAGATGTTTTTTTTGTATTGTCAGTAAATTCGGTTATTTTGTTAAGCATAAATGCAATATCTAATATTACTATTTGTAAGTTGCATATCATAAACGAAATAACATAAGTTATGGCATGGTTAGCTATAATATTTTTCGATATTACTAAAGATAACCGCAATAAGTCTAGTTATTGTACTTATGATCAGCGCGTTTATTCAATTTAGGGCACATTTACTAGTCATCAGCGCAACAAGACAACTTTAGACAAGGACATAATTAAAGAACATATTCAAAGTTTCAATCCAACAATATCACATTATCGTCGCGAACATGCCCCCAATAAGTTTTATTTGCCCAGTGACTTAAATATGACGATATGCACCAATATTTTACAGATAAATATACCAATATGCAGATATCTCTCGAGACATATCGCAAGGTTGTAAAAGAAATGAACATTTCCTTTGCTCATCTCGGCCATGAGGAGTGCGAGCAGTGTGTTCTTTATAAGTCTCATAATGAATGTTCTCAAGAAAGTTGTGAACTGTGTATTCAATATGAAAAACATAAGTTGCGCTACACACAAACTAGACAAGAATACCAAAACGACAAGGAAGAATTTTCTACTAACGAAGATTGTATTTACTTTTCCGTAGATTTACAATAAGTGATAATGCTTCCAAGAATGGACCAGTTTAAATCTGCCATATTTTGCCCGCGTATTTATTTAAAAAATATTATGGCCGTCAAAGCTGAAAGGGGACAATTTTCATTAAAACACAAAGAAAATCATGTAGCTGATTGGAAAGAATTCGATTTCTTACAAATTAAAATCATCAAAAATAAAAAAAATCCAAATGTTAATAGTAAAGTTGAGTTCAGAGGTGTAACAAAAGATAGAAAAGAAAGAATAATAACAGAATTGCTGCCTTTGATGCCAGAAACAAGGAGAGATTTTTGGCGAAACTTACCGGAATCTTCGCGAGTGTCAAACATAGATTAAACTCTCAGATTTTTTAATTATTTTAATTGAATTATTAAGACTGATTTTAAAAATTGATCTCATAATGTGCCTTACTAGATTAAGTATTAGATTTAAGAGAAGATTAATAAAATTTATGATTTTTTATGTTACCTACTTTGCTATATAAATGTGCAATTACTAAGTTCCTAAAGTAGTGATTTTATAATTTTGAAATTGTGTTTAAATAAATATTTTCATACGTAGTAATTTTGTTTTAATAATTTTTCATTGTATAGGTACATAATATTCTTGCAGTTAACTCACCGGTCCACTGTGTCTCATTAAACTATTTTGCTAATGAAAACTGCAATAACTAAGACATTTATTGCACTTATGGTTAGAAGAAAACTACAGAACATACAGTTTTTGCAACTCAAAAGAGCAATTTGTCGGTTAACTAATGATAACTGCAATAAGTAATCTACTTATTGCGGTTATGATTAGTCACGCTTTATACAATAAAACAATAATAATCCTAAAGATAAACACATTATTGTATTTTTTATGACTATATAACTATATAAACAAATATAATGTATTACATAAAATTCTGTATCATTTTATCTGTCGTATGTTAAAAGTTTCAAGTTAATATATATAATAGTTACGAAGATACACACAAAACAAAAATTAAATGTTTAATTGCGATTAGCTCGAAAGTAGCCAAAACCAAGTTATTGCACTCTTCATAAGAACGGCAGTTAAACTGACGGGGTATTATTAGATTTGTAAGTATAGGATTTTTTTTCGATATTCTCTTTGGTCCGGGCAGGTTCGTACAACCACAGTATGCCGGTAACCTGGGGTGATTCGCAACTGGGTGGTGGAAACAACAGACAAACATTAAAAATGACCTTTTCTAACGTATTTGTTGATAAAAAAAACTTCTTCTTTAATCTTCTTTTTTCAAGTAGGCAATACATTCTTAGACCTGCGGGTCTACCGGCTAAAAATAATGAAGTTAATGTTAACTGTAAGTATGTGATACATTGCTTCTTTTCTTTGGTAAGTTTTTATTTGTGCCAAAACAAAGTAGCAATGTATCACATACTTACAGTTAACATTAACTTCATTATTTTTAGCCGGTAGACCCGCAGATGTAGTCCGGCCATTTTGATAATAATTTACATTTTAGAGTTACCGTTTCAAATTTATACTAAAGATAATAGGCCCTAGCTCTGAAAAACCATAGACCAATTTTAAGACTTTTTCTGTGGTCGGTTTAGATTTTCAGACTCATTTGGTCCATAAACAAAAAATGTACCGTTACGTGTATGTAAAACGCAGTTACGCACACGTTTTGTTACGAACACGTACAAAATGTTACGTTCATGTTGACATAAAGGTCGTTTTATAATGAAACATTAAATTTTATTTATTTTTGATTTAAATCTATATATATAAAATTCAAAGTCCTGACTGACTGAGATATCGACGCACAGCCCAAACCGCTGAACTTAGAGACTTGAAATTTTGCACATAGATACCTTATAGTATAGTGTAGGCATCCACTAAGAAAGGATTTTTGTAAATTCCACCCCGTCAGTCGTTTTTGAGGTTTTACTGGATGTTATTTGCGAAAATGGCATTTAACTAGAAGTCCAACACGGTGAACATAACAAAAATTAGAACCCCGTCTGTGGGTAGCGGTGAATGGGGGGTATCAGAGGTTGACAGGCAATGAGTTGGCTCGCCTTCTTCTCATCTTCGCGCCTTCAACGGGAACGGGACCGGGATGGGGACCGGGGCTACTATTATCTAATTTTAAAAATCTATCTATCTATCTATCTTGTGTAACCTTTTTGGTGATTTAGATATCCGCGGGCTACAGTACTATTCACTTTTTGCTTGATAGTACTCACCTCATGATTGCAATCAAGTTTAAACCTTATTACTGTGGAGCAAAGTTCAATATTGATTGACAGCATATATTCAGAGTATTATGTAGAAGTTAACATTCGATTTTTAGAAAATAGCAATGATGAATTCTTTTTTTATTTATATCGTAAGAATCACAATTTCACTAACAATTTTTTGATATATTTATTTGTTTAAAACTTGTACCCGTTTCTTTGGAATCGCCATCGACAGAAACGTCAAGTTAGCAGCCCACTTTGAGACCGTAATATCTCGGCTTGTATAGAAGCAATATTATTGAAATTTTGCGTATACGATTCACTATTTTCTAACAATTTTTCGGCATATAAATCATATTGATACGAACTGTATTTCATAATGTGTCTGCTAACTTGACGTCAAGTTAGCAGCCTCACCAAGACACTCAAATATCTTCTAAACCATAGTATCACTATTTATATGCTATGGTTCACTATTTATCACTATTTACTAACAATTTTTTGTCATAATCAAAACCTTCTAATTCCATGGTGAGTCTGCCAACTATACGCTAATCTCCAAACCCATCCTTCACTTCCTACAACCGAAACTGGCAGAAGTATTCTTCGTTGGGGAATGTCACCCTGACGTAAAAAGGAGTGATTGCCACATCAAAAAAAGAAGAAGACAAGACAGTGAGTGCCAGTGTGACAGTGACAGTGACAGACGTAGACTAATGTGACAGACATTTACAAAAACAGTGAAAAACACAGGGATTTTATTTAATTTTTTCATGCCTGAGGCTGATTTGCGTGAAGCGTGAATGTTTTTTGTTGCACATAATAATAACTGAATACCTTTGTTTATAGACATTGTAGTTCGAAATGAGAAAGCATTTGAATTTATTCAATAAAACGTATGCAAGGTAGGTAACAGGTTTCTATATAATGAAAAAGATCAACAAAAAAATTCCCGGGCTACTGCCACCTCCTCCTAAATCAGAAATTGATGGCAAGATCACGGATTTATCATCGAAAACTATTCCCGAGCTCCAAGAACTTCGCGACCGACAGTTGAAGCTGTTGACAAACAAAAGTTTCATATCGAAATTAGCTGATAGAGGAGCAAAAATCCAAACGATGTACGATAAAATTGTCGCTGCGATTAAAGAAAAACAGGAAGAAGAACAGACATGTCGCTTGTTTAGTGATATGAAGCTAAACCCACTAGCAATCGAAGCTGTGGAAGATGTTGAATGGAAGGGTAAATTAAGTAACATTAATAATAAAGAAACTTATTTAGACTCTGATGATGATAGTGAACCTGAGGATGTTATGCACATATTAAGTCAAAACACATCTACAGAGAAGACAGTTAAAGTATTACAGCCTGAAAAGCCTTCTATTACTGTTGATGATTTGATCAAGATAGGAGATATACCCCATGTTAAATACCTTGTGGAGAAAACAGAGGTAAATCCCAAGGCTAAAGTGACAGGTCAGTTCAAGCCGTACAAGACCACAAAGTCTGATGTCCACAATCCAGAGAAAGAAGTTCTAAGGAAGAAGCATAAACATTGGGAAGTAACTGCAGCGACTCCGCCACCAATAATCCATGGGCCGGCTAAGTTATTGCCCTTAGAAGAGTCCTTGCAACTTCAAAAAGAGTATAATATTCATTTGAAAGAGGTTGAAGCTCAACATGCTGCAGAAAAATTGATGGCAAGGGTGGGAATTAAAATGCCGCAGCTACCCACAGATACTGCCAAGTTTGGAACTTACAGGGAGGCTGATAGTGAAGATTCAGAGGTGTCAGATGTTGAAGGGAGTGATAAAGAGGTTCATGATGAGGAGCCTGAAAGGGGAGGAGTTGTATTTACAGTCATGAAATGATAAGGGCTGTTGTGAGTGCTGAGATGCCGAACGGGACATTTGGCACAGAAATAAAAAAAAGATGGATGGGTAAACCGTGGATTTTTCAAAAACTCTATTTTAACGTGCTACTTGCTGACTGGGACACCAAGACACAACGCTTTAAACCGGGACATAATCCCAGGGTACCTGGACGTATGGCAGCCCTAGAATAAGCCAACTCTTACAATAATAAGGCTTAAACAATTTCCGACAGATCAAATAGAAAAATAAAAAAGAGGATGAATATAGGTACAGTATGAGGCATGTATCTTGAAATTTTTTCGACGGAGTGGGGATAAACTCGCGCATGAGCTCTTGTGTGCGACCAATAGCGCGCGCCCCTCTCCCGCCGCCCGCGCCCCTCACCGCTACACATGCCCAAAATACGCATTCCGCGCAATCCCCACCCGATTTCTAGATATATGTATGCCTGTACTGTATAATCATTTCTTCAATGTAATGAATTCTTGAATATCAGGGGTGGAAAATGGTCAGTAAAGTCAGTAAAAGTCAGTTTTTTTGGCTAAGGTCAGTAAAAGTCAGTTTTTTCGAAAAATGGTCAGTAAAGTCAGTATTTTCACGAGCTTTACGGGTTTACGGTCTGGTTTCTGTAGATTGAGGTGAAAAAACTGACAAGACTTTAAGACTACAACGACAGGCAAAATTATAAAAGTAGGTAGGTAGTGGATGGAACTGACTAACTAAAAATCGCGCTGCGCGGCCAATTTCTTTGCTAACGATAAGCAAAATTGTAAGATTTTTTGGATGAAACTGACAAAAGTCGCGCTGCGCGGCCGTTTTTTTTTGCTATGAACAGGCAAACAGTACAACAGTAGTGGATGGAACTGACCGCGCAGTTCGACCGATTTTTGTACTAAAGATAGACAAAATTACAAGAATATTGGATGAAACTGACCAAAATTCGCGCTGCGCGACATTTTTTTCACTATGGATAGGTATTTTTTTTAATCCGGCATTTTGAGCATCCTAGGCAGGCAACTTCCATCCTTTCGAAAGTAGTATGATAAGTAGTATGGTTATGATAACTTATAGCTTATAGCAAACCTAGGGCCCCTTATAGAATTTGCCACAGGCTCCGCGCTGGCTTAATCGGGCACTGGATTTGGTCAGTAAATGGTCAGTATTTTAGAAGGTTTTAGTCAGTAAAATCAGTAATTTTGGCCATGGAAACAGTTTCCACCCCTGGAATATATTTGGGACTCATTACCACTTTGCAAGTAAAATAATTTTGCTGGTTTTAATATGAAAGGCCATTATAGCACCTACATAATAATGCAAATAATATTTAAGTTATGTTGAAAATAAATGTTTCTATTTTCTTATCAATTATTTATTATTAACAGAGTTGTATTCTAGTAACTAAAAAAACTTATTATTATTTTATTAATATTGTAATTATCCATTTCCTACATTGAACTCTACCCATATAGGTAGGTACCTGTATTACAATAACGATTTTAGCGTGATTCATTCACCTTGAACTGGCGATAACAGCAACTAAACTTGCGCACACGCAAAGTACCTACTTAATCCCGCAACGACGCGCCGTCAGCAGCCGTGTTTTGTTTTTGTTTATCATTCATGCATCATTCCACAGAGTACTTTTTGCATCATTCGAAGCTATACATTTACAGCGGATCGGTCGGGTCCGCGAAGCCCTTCCCTTTTGGAGCCGAACTCCTATCAGAAACGCGTTGTCACTCACGCGCACAGCACGTTGTTGCTGATAGTTAAATTTTAGTGCGTCAAAATATAACAGTGAAAATGGCACCTGTTTCAAACTCTGTTGTTGGGATTGATGACGACCAGCGTTTTGCGCTCATGAAGGTAACTACCTAATAATAAAAGTCACATTAGTATAATACAAATTATATTAATTATTATTCATAAATAACGCCAAGATTATTTAAGTAGGTAGGTAGGTACATATACTTAATTATTGTAATTTTTTCGTAAAGGTTTCTATAATTTATTACATTTATTATTTACTATCGGAGAACGTATTTTGGTTGAGGACTTGTTTGAGAATATATTTTTTCTTATTGCCTGTACTTAGGTAGGTATAGGTAGGTACCTACCTATACCTACCTAGTTCCTGTTTCTATATAATATTTAATTCCCTATGTTTTGGTTTACTGACTGAATGTTTGTGTTGGGCATAAATTTTCTAGTTCAGTCAGACTGTCAGAGACCCGTAGTTACTTAGTTATTATGAGAAAGTGTGTGTAACAATTGCCTACTTCTACTTATAATAACAGACATGCTGGCTGACTGTCCGTCCGTTCGGAGATCCAAATAAAGTATAATTACTTTTATACAATGAGACTTGAAATTGAAATCTATACGTGTAGGTAGATCTACCATGCCACAGTCCTAGGTAGGTACTGGTAAATACTTATTCTGATAACAAAATTAGGCCATTTTTTTGTGATAAATCCAATGTGGATAATGAATAACGGCTCAGTAAGCGACGAATGAATGGTCTAACGAAATTCCCCGTAGTTCCGTCTTCTGTTCCCGCTCTGATTTTTTTAAATGTACCTAAGTAAGTACTTAAGTAAGTTATTTGCAAAAAAAATACGTCGAATACAATTTTAAAAAAGGTCGCTGGTACTTACCTAGACCGAAGGTGGCGCCACGGTGAATTTTAATTAATATTGTTGTAAATATTTCTCGAGTACTTTAAAAAAGGTGTGGCTTAACTGGTGAGCAAAATGTTCGTATTTTGGTGAGCAGAAATATCGTGCGGACACCCGTGCCCAGCAGTGGGATAAGTAGCCAGGTCCTTCCCCAAGGTCCCATCTATAAATTTCATTAAATTCGGTCCTGCTGTCTAGGCGTGAAAACTAAAAACGTAACAGTCAGACAGAATTAGGTACATTCGCATTTATTTTAGTAGTAACTAGTAGTAGGTACATTTATTATAGTTAGTAGGTACATAGGTAGGTAATTAGAATATTAAATATCTGGTGGCAGGCGAGTTTTTTCGAGTAAGTAGGTACCTACCTAACATCCTAAAATCAAAAATTATTAAACATTATTATTATAATGTAACGTGGTAAGTATAGGTAACTCCCAAAAAAATCGAACCAGAATCTTAACGGAAATAAAAATGACAAAGGGTGCATATTTGCCTACACCAATTTTTTTTATGTAGGAAAAAAAATAATGTCTTACGTAGGTGTACCACAGACCTATATCCTATATTAACAAAGTTAGGGCTTGCTTAATGGAACAAAGGACCGTATTTATAAACCGCTCTCAACTTGAGATCATACATGAGATGCTGTTCCTATAAGAAGAGTACCTATCTATGATCTCAAGATAGCTCTCAACGTTGAGAGCGGTTTATAAATCAATCTGAGGGTAGTTGAAGATGACCTTTTGCCTGCATCTCTAGGTGGCTGCAATGCTGCATGACCATGTAGGTAGGTAGGTTAGGTACGCTTACCTACCATCAAGTGGGTGCATGCCATTTAGTCCATCAATCAAACCATTATGTAGGTACCTACCTATACCTATACCTCTACGTAATATCGTTATCTTATAATCTGGGATTATTTTATCTCATATGATAAAAACCTAGTAGGTAGGTAGGTAAGGTACGTAACTGATAATGCCTAAACGTAATTAAATAATATTGTTGAAATAAATAAGTAATAATAATGAAAATAAAATAAAAAAATATAATTGACGTCTTATATTAGTAATACCTACTTAGTACCTAATAATAATATTCACTATAGATAGCTGATACTTACTAACATTTGCATGGGCAGAATATTGTTGAGACTTTATTAGAAACATTGTCATCAATCTCAATGTAATGTAGGTACACAATATTGTGCAAATAAATATTCTGATTTCTGATTAACTAAAAAAAATCAGCAGACACCATTGATTAACTTTGTTTAATCAATGGCAGACTCATATTTTTATCAGAGAAAAAAAGAAGTAAAAAAACATAAAACAAAAAAATCTACTTATCTCGATGAGTAGGTAACGAAGTAAATACAGTCGGTAAATGCAGTGAAGGCGACTCGATATAGCTACTGATAGACGTAAGATATTGGTAAAGCTGTGACCGCAATATCATCTTAATGGGCGACATAATCGGACTGGGAAACTCGTGGATTGCATTGAGCAGGGCTGCCGCGGAGCTAACTTACATTTTTAAAGCTACCTGATTCATAAAAAAAACCGGACAAGTGCGAGTCAGACTCGTGAGACTCGCCCATCGAGGGTTCCGTACTATATTTTTCATGATTTAATTACAAATGTATAGTTTTCAGATTTTTCCCTGTATTTGTAGTATAAGACGATATTATTACTTGCCAAATTTCAACAACGGAAAGTACCCTATGAATTTTGATTACCCTTGAGAGTATCAAAATATGCGTTTTTTGCGTCATAAACGGCCGAATCTTTTTTAACGTAAACTTAGGAGTTTGATTTTTTCACAGCTTCAAGGGAGCATAGGTACTTAGGTACAGATTTTTATTTCAACTCGATACCTATACACGTTTCTGAAATAAAGGGATTTTACACACCGACGGACATGCATACAGACAGTTTATGATTTAATTACAAATGTATAGTTTTCAGATTTTTCCTTGTACTTGTAGTACTTATATAAGACGATATTAGTTGCAAAATTTCATAGTACTAGGTCAACGGGAAGTAGGTAGCCTATGAATTTTGATTCCCTTGAGTGTGTCGAAATATGCGTTTTTTGCGATCTAAACGGCCGCATCTTTTTTTTAAGGTAAACTTAGAAGTTTGATTTTCTCACAGCATCAAGAGTTCTTAGACTTGAGTCTATGGTTTTAATTTCAACTCGATACCTCCACGCGTTCCCGAGTTAAAGGGTCTTGAGAGACAGACGGACGGACAGACAGACAGACGGACAACAAAGTGATCCTATAAGGGTTCCGTTTTTTGAGGTACGGAACCCTAAAAATTAAAGAAAAAAAAACCTTGTACCGAGAAGAACCGACTGTAAACACCAGCCAGAATATTTTTTCAGTCTATCATACATGTTACATACAATTGTTTTTGTTCTTAATATTTTACAGCACATACTTAATGTTGGAACTATAATTGGTGAGGTTTATCCCAAATTTTTGAATAAGATAAAGTATATAACTGTTTTTAAACCTGTAACTTTTATGAAAATTAATATTTTGTAAGTATTTAAAAAAAACAAAATATCCTACACTTCGTATAATAGGTACCTATACTTACTTAAATGTAATACGTTCAACCCTGCATCAACGCGCTGAACCATGAAGACACTGCATTCATGGAAATTCCACGTTCACATTTCCACCGAACGAGTGAAAGCACTGCGTTTGTGTCGTGTTTGGAAATAAACCACAAGTATATAAATAGCTTTTTATCTGTCGAACGGAAATAAGAAAACTACGGAGCTGACTGATTAGGAAAATGTGTTGAAAATACAAATAATCTAAGTATAAGTTAATTACCTACTGACATTAGTGCTGCCTAAGGTGCTGCCCTTTTATCATGACGTGATCGTACTTATTGGTATCTGCAAAACAAACGGTGCAGAGTACGTTAGTACTATTATATATTCTGTGGCAGAGTGCAATAAACAAACTCGCCGTTTGCTTCGAAACATTCGAGTTCAACGCGTAAATAAGGATACGACGCTGTGTTTAAAACAAATAAAGGCAACATCTTAAACACATTTGAAAATTTCTAATTTATTTTAGCCTTACCTAGGTACTAAACCAGGTTAAGTTAAAACTATTAACAGCACAAAAGTCTAAAATTGTTGACGAGTTTATACTTATATCTAAGGTCTAACGTATAACCCCAGATCATAATTATATTTATTGCTAAAGAGACGTAATTTCATAGTCAACTTTCTCATACATTTATGATTATATCTCTTGCATTGCAATCGTATCTAATAATATTATAAGTACCTACCTACTAGGTATCCAATGCCGATGCCGGCTTCGGTGAATTGTCGGGCGTATAACCACAGAATATATAATAGTACGTATAACGTGAGATTGCATCAAGCTCCACACCAGCGAAAATAAAAGTCATCTTGCGAAAGTAGACAGCTAAGTTTCTAGAAGAAGTCTAGTCTAGACTAGACACAATGATTAATCAAGTAAGAGTCGAATGTAACTGCATCCAAATTATATAAGCGTGTTGTTAATAAATTATAAAAACTATTTAAGTATAGGTATACTTAGTTAGCATTAAGTTAGTTTCCATTTCTAATTTTAGGCACATGTTCATTTTTATCGCTTATCATAAAATCCACATAAAATCTATCAGAAATCGAAATTATACAAATGAGCTTAAACTTAGTAGGTCGGTTAGTAGGCCCGTGGCGGTGGCTGGTCCGCTATCGGGCGCGTCCCCGGGTGGTGGATAGGGGAGTGGCCTCCAGATATGGGGGCTACCGGATTTATCCGGCGTGAACCATACCAGCCAAGGCGGGACCCGGCCGGCGTCTCGGACATATTCCGAGGAGCGACGGTGCGGGTCGGAAGGTGGGTCTCCCATTGTGGGCCCGGTGGTCCTATTATGGACGTAGTGACGGGAACGCCGTAACCCCGTACGTGGTGCGGGGCCGGAAGCCGCCACTTGTAGTGGGGGCTGCGTGGAAGGATACCACTATAAAAAACCGTCGCAGGGGAACTTGAACCTCACCCCTCAAAAAAGAGGTCCATACAAACCAATGAAAAATGGCGAATTGTAAAAAGGTAATACCCCAGGAGGGTACCAACCGCTCCGCGGTTGGAGAATCCCTCTCCGAGGCCTCGGCCTCGGGCTGCCCCGCGTACTCTGGGGGGGGCAACAACCGCCAAGGGGACAAAGCGCTGGGTCCGAATCTAAACTGCGCAAGTGGGTTATTTGACGGGGAAGATTACTTCTCCGGTAAAGATTCATCGTCTGATAATGGGTCCCCAAACAGTACCTTGTATTCTAACTACTCAGGCTCTGGAACTGAAGGAAGCTTCAGGAGACCCACTAGAAAACGGCCAGTAGAGGGTCGTATGTCGGAGTTTGTGCAGGGCGTTCATAAAGGAGAACCAATTACCGGGCCCCTTTCGCAGTCTGAGGTAGTTTCGTCTGCCGTGGGTGAAAAATTCTCCAGATTAAATAAAGGAAGAGGAGGTGCTCATCTCTCGGGATCTGTTTCGACGGGTACGCATGTTGGGCTCTCCAAAGCCAAGAGGGACTATTACAAGGACAGCGTTGAAAGAGAGACAGACGAAATTAATAGTCAAGAGGTTTGCAACGAACAGAAATTGAAAGAGAGGGGTAAAAATGGAAGTACTAAGAAAAAAGGGAAGGGAAAGGGAAAGTCAAATGGGAATGGAAACGGAAAGGAAGTAGATAGAAATAGAATGCCTCCACCAGCCGCTCAAGACCCCCCAGGCTTGTCTCGTAACCAGCCATTAATGTCCTCAATGGAGTCAATCATCGATGAGGCGGAGTATCTGTCAGACACCGTTGGGAATATCGTCGCTCGGTCAGGAAATCTCAAAAAAGAATATAGAAACGACCTGAACCAGTCGCGGGAACGGATAGTGAGAATGGCAGAGTCAATGGCTGGCATCGACGGAAAGGAGGAGATTCGCGCTCTGAGAGCAGAAAATCAGAGACTTAGGACGATCGTGGATCAATTGACCCAGGAAGTCAAAGCTCTGAAGAGAGACTTTGAGTCCAATAACCAGGCACACAATGAGCAGGAAGCCCAGCGAAAACGCGTGTTGCGCCAATCATCAGCAAAACAATCCGGACCGGAGCCGGAATTAATGGACACTGCGGATGATGTTCCGGAATGGCTTTCAAGATTTGAAAGGCTCCTCACCATCAGATTTGGGACTATGTTAAACGCCCGCATCGAGGGACTTGAGAGTCGACTCCTGCCGACTGCAAGATTGCGCCCTCCGCTGGCAGCTGATAGGAAGAGGGCGGCAATGCAAAACCCACCTCAAGTTGCGGATCTGGCATCCTTGCCAAGCTCCGCCCCTGTGACTAGACCCGCTACCCAAGATCAGCAGGGGTCCCAAATGCCCCGTCCCTCTTACGCGGCGGCTTCTGCGGCGGAGATGCCATGGCAGATGATCGGTCGAAACGGCCGCCCCATCAAGCCTGGCAATCAAACTCCCAAACAGACGGCAAAGCAACAGGCGTCCAAGCCAGTAGCACCGAAGAGGCCAAAACTAACTCCTCCAAAAACAGCAGCAGTAGTTCTGTCCATCCCCGACGAAGCAATGGGGAAAGGGGTGACCTATGCGGGAATACTAGCTAAGGCAAAACAGGAAGTTCCATTTCCGGAACTGGGAATTGAAAACATGAAGATGAGGGTTTCAGCCACGGGCGGACGCATTTTCGAAATCCCTGGACTAGCGAGTGGAGACAAGGCTGATTTGCTGGCTTCTAAGCTCCGACAGGTTTTGGGAGAGTCCGTACGTGTTACAAGACCCGTGAAATGTGTGACCATGCGCGTTTCCGGGCTCGACGATTCAGCGACTTGTGAGGAGGTCCGAGACGCGGTGGCAAACAAGGGTGGCTGTCCACCTGAGTATGTTAGGGTCAGCTCTATCCGCATTGGTCCAGGAGGACTAGGCTCGACTTTGATAAAGTGCCCAGTTGCTGCTGCCAGAGTACTGGCAGAGGCTGGGCGTGTGAACGTTGGTTGGGTGTACGCCCCCGTTAGAGCACTGGAGCCATTGCCGCTCCGATGCTATAAATGTATGATAACGGGGCACACCCGACAACTGTGCCCTTGTGAGGTGGATCGCAGCGATGCCTGTTTCCGTTGTGGCAGTACTGGTCACAAGGCGTTGAACTGCATAGTGCCAGAACCAAGCTGCGTGGTATGCAAAGATGCAAAGCTACCGGCAAATCATACGATGGGGGGTAATAAGTGCCGTCCACCGTCGATGAAAGCGAAGGTACCTCCAAAACCTGGGGTACCTACACGAGAGTCTCTGGGTGCTTCAGCCCAAAATTTTAGTGACGAAGAAGATTTACCGGCTTGTTAATGGACAGTGTTTTTCACTTTTTACAAGGAAATATAAACCACTGCGCCAGGGCACAGGATCTCCTAATGCAGTACTTGGCGGAGTGTAAAATTCAGTTAGCAGTTATAGCGGAGCCCTACTGTGTCCCGCAGCGCCCTAACTGGGTGTGCGACGTTGATGAGACCGTCACCATAATGGTCCCGTACTCTGCCGCCTACTCCCCACCCCTCTCGGTATTAGAGAGGGGTTCGGGGTATGTGGCGGCCACTTGGGGAGACTTAGTACTCGTAGGAGTCTACTTCTCCCCCAACCGGGCCATTACAGAACTATCGCGTTGGCTTGACGTACTAAGTGGAGTAGTTGGTCGTCTCGCGCCTAGGCAAATGTTGGTTCTCGGGGATTTCAACGCCCATCATACGGCGTGGGGTTCCCCCAGTTCGACCCCTAAAGGTCATGCGGTTCTGGAATGGGCTACGAGGGCGGGGTTGGTCCTCCTAAACAGGGGCACTGCCTTCACGTGCGTACGAGGCGATGGCGGGTCAATTGTTGACTTGACATTTTCCACCCCTGCCACTGCCCCGAAAGTGCAGGACTGGCGCGTAATTAAGGATACTGTGACCCTATCGGACCACGATCATATCCGGTTCAAGATTGCGTCCACGCTCAGCGGAGATCACGCTAGTCGTGCAGGAACTTGTGTGCATTTCCCTCGCTGGGCACTGACTAAGTTTCACCGTGACCTGGCCGAGGAGGCGGCGTTATTTGAAGCCTGGACTTCGGAAGGTACGCCCACGGAAAGCCCTCGGGTGGACGAAATGGTTGGGCGTCTTGTGTCCTCACTCACCGCAGTGTGTGATGCCTCCATGCCGCGATCTAGAGGTCTGCCCAAGAAGAACTGCGTCTATTGGTGGACGGAAGAAATATCGTTCCTCCGAGCCTCCTGTCTGGAGGCCCGAAGGGCCCTACAGCGTTGCAGACGGCGAGTCAGACAGGAGCCCGGGGAGGAGGCTCGTCTCCGCTTAGTGTTCGATGAGACCAAGCTTGCGCTAACCGAGGGCATTGGTAGGGCAAAGACTTCAGCATGGGACGAGTTCCTCGAGGATTTAAATAGAGATCCATGGGGGCGACCGTACAGGATGGTGAGATCAAAGCTCCGAAACCAGGCGCCCCCATTAGAATTGATGGATCCACAATTATTGACCCGGGTGGTAGAGGGACTCTTTCCCGGCATGCCCCCGCAGATTCCTCCACTTGTGGGGCCCGTGGCCCCAGACATGGACCCAGCCGAGGGCTTCACCCCGGTGTCAGAGGCGGAACTAGAGTCGGTAGTCGAGCGCCTCAAAAATAAAAAGAAGGCTCCTGGTCCGGACGGGATTCCGGGCCGAATCCTACCGATCGCACTTAAGCATCTGGGCGAACGGTTGAAGAAGATCTTCGACGCCTGCTTGCAGTCGGGGCAGTTTCCCTCCGCATGGAAAAAGGGGCGCCTCTGCCTCCTAAAAAAGGAAGGAAGACCCACGGACTCTCCGTCCGCATATCGTCCCATCGTCCTACTGGACGAACTTGGAAAAATGCTGGAGCGAATTATCGCGGACCGGGTTGTCCAGCACCTCGATAACGTGGGTCCTAACCTGTCCGACAGACAGTATGGTTTTAGGAGACAGAGGTCAACAATTGATGCTATTATGGCCCTGCGAGAGCTGTCGCAGCGGGCGGTCAGTCGGGGGGAGAGAATGGTTGCGGTGTCACTTGACATTAAAAATGCCTTCAACTCTCTCCCCTACAGCGTCATCAAAGACGCCCTACGGTACCACGGTATCCCCAGGTATCTGGTGCGGGTTATAGAGCACTATCTGGAGGATAGAGAAGTGCTCTATATCTCCTCAGACGGGCAGATGAAGGCCCGCCGTATGACATGTGGTGTTCCACAGGGGTCGGTCCTGGGACCACTCCTCTGGAATATGGGCTATGACTGGGTGCTTCGCGGCATCTTTCTCCCCCGGGTAGAGGTTATCTGCTATGCAGATGATACCCTTGTCATCGCCCGAGGTGGAGATTTCGCGGACGCGAAGCGCCTAGCCAGAGTGGGGACCGAGCACGTCATTGGTCGCATAAGGGCCATGGGTTTGGAGGTCGCGGTCGAAAAGACCCAAGCCATAGGCTTTCATGGTCCAAGGCAGGGCCCGCCGCCGGGGGCAGATATGCTCATTGACGGGGTGAGAGTTCCTCTGCGCCCCCACATGAAATATCTGGGGCTGGTGCTGGACAGCCGATGGAATTTCGGTGAACATTTCCAGCAACTGGCTCCAAAATTAGTGAGTGCAGCAGCGGCGCTAGGAAGACTCCTGCCAAACTTAGGGGGTCCAAACCAGAGCTGCCGCCGTCTGTTCGCGGGAGTCATCCGCAGCATGGCCCTTTATGGGGCGCCAGTGTGGGCAGATGCTCTGAACGAAGCAAATAAGGCTGCTCTTCGTCGGCCGCAGAGGGTCATAGCCTCAAGAATAATTCGGGGCTACAGAACGGTCTCTGGGACGGCCGCATGCATCCTTGCTGGTACACCTCCCTGGGAGCTTGAGGCCCAGGTGCTCTCAGAGGTGTACAAGCAAAGAAGGGAAGGAAGGGAAAGGGGCGAAACCCTTGCCCAGGAGGAAAGGGCGAGCGTCCGTCGAAACGCGGAGGAGCGGATGCAGCGGGAATGGGAGACCCAACTGGAGACTCCCGTTGCTGGTCACAGGACAGTGGCAGCCATTTGCCCAATACTGAGAGAGTGGCGGAACAGAGGGCACGGCACCCTAACTTTTAGATTGACGCAGGTGCTTACCGGGCACGGTTGCTTCGGTAAGTACCTGCATCGAATCCAGAGAGAAGCTGCTCCGGTGTGCCACGATTGCGGCGCACCGGAGGACACCGCTCGGCACGTCCTAATGAACTGCCCCGCGTGGTCGACCCAGCGACAGACGCTGATGGCACAGGTGGGAGGGGACCTCTCGTTACCCAGTGTGGCAATTGCCATGCTGGGAAGTGAGAGGGCATGGGAGGCGGTGGTTTCCTTCTGTGAAGATGTTATCTCACAGAAGGAGGCCTCGGAGCGGGTTCGAGAGGCGGACGCCAACGCGGACCAGCTCCGGCGACGACGGCTAGGGAGGAGAAGGAGGCGCTACGCACACCTCATTCCCCCCTAGTCCTCAAGAGGGGGATGGCCGTTTGCTTAGTTCTTCCCAAGTGCCGGGCCAGATGAGGCAGCAACACCAGGACCACATGGTGCGTGCCACCACGGTCCCGTAGGTCCTGAGTGTTAGTGCGGGCTGTAGTAGGGGGTTTAGTGGGTAGTGCTCCGGCGAGTCCCACATACCTCGGATGCATAAACGCATTCCCCCTACTATAAAAAAAAAAAAAAAAAAAAAAAAAAAAGGTCGGTTAGTAGGGGTACCTACTAACCGACCTACTAGTATCCTAAGTAAAGAGGTATCCTATTAACGTCATTATTTTTCCACCATTCCAGTCCAATTTTTTGTTTCTGGGTTCTGAGTTTACCGTACTCTAAAGAAAAAGAAAATTCTGGAATAAGTAACTATTGCCAATGACACAAAAAACTAAAAAGCTCAATGTAAGCTAAACTTTTTTCATACTAGGTCATGCTTCTATTAAGCTTCTATTCATAAATCTAACTTTTATGGCATTCAACATTATATATAGGGTCATCTTCGGCTGTCTTCAATAGTGTTATTTTCTATTTCCAGTCTTTGAAAGCGCATCTTCCTGGGCAACTTAGCGTGTAATGTAATGTAAGTGATGCATTGATATATCAAAACAAAGTTTAGATGCGTTACCCGCACTCCACAATGGCAAGACGAAAGTAAGGTAATTGCCCGACTTTCAATTAGTCAGGCACAGGCTCGTGACACGTAAACACACATCACTCTCGTCAGACAGACACTAAAAAACCGTGACATTCTGATCAAAAATGCCTTCCTGCGTCTATAAACGATGTGCAAATTATACAGCAACAGTCAGAGATCGGAAAAATGTTTTATTTCACACGTAAGTACTGTATTTTACCGTAAAATGTATTTTCGTATTTTGTATTACTCTAATCGGCCATTTTTTTACAAAGAGCGAGACGCGCCAATGAGCATGCAGCGTGTCAGACGAAACTTATGATGTCTGTTTATCTCTTTCTAACGACAGGGATTCCGTATGGTGGCGTTCATTTTTGTCCCACTATTGATGTAATATGTCAATGTGTGTATCTGCAGTACCTGTCGCTGTTTTAAATTGCATGATGTTGGCGCATAACGCATCTAAACTTTGTTTTGATATATCAATGAAGTGATGTGAATTTTGTGATTTCGACTATGAGGTGACGCAATTGCATGTATAATTAAGTACAAGTTAAAATAAAATGGAAAGTTTCGGAATAAAAGAAAGGATATAGTAGGTAAGGTAGGCTCTGTTAACAAGGCCAGTATCGAAACGCTATGTTTGGATTAAAACTTCACAAGAAATTGAAAAGGTGCTAAATGCATTTGAAGGACACGAACAAACAGAAAGAATGTGCAATGCGTAAGTAATGGACTTTTGATTCGAGGTCTTTGGCTCCGTGGGCCTAAGTGATTAACAGTTGCAAAACATGTTTGACAAGGTCAGGGAAGCTCTTTGGTTTCGCTTTGTATGCCATTACCATGAGGTATACGTATAAATTAAAGAAATCTAAGTATCTTTTTTATTTAAGTAGGTACCTATATACGAATCTTTTTTATTTAACCGCCTCTGTGGACTAGTGGTTCACCCACCCGTGTAAGACGCAGGGGTCCCGTTTTCGATTCCCAGGGGGGTACAATTTGTACTCGGTTTGGTTGGTGGTAGGGCTTATTTCAAGTCCGCCTGGCTAGCTACCACCATCTTACCTAAATCTGACTTCATAACAATTTTAAAATTATTGTGTTCCGTTCCTCAGTGATGAGGATTCCGAGTGTACTGCGCTTCGACCTTCGGTCTTATCGTCAAACATGAGTTGAGGTGAAGGCCAAGTACTATCTCGTTGTGCATAAAAAAAACGAAAATTACATGTAGTAGTTTCTCTAGGTATCTTTACCTATCTTCCTTAACTCAAAATCTAACACTGCTCGGCTGTGGCATAAGCCTTCCATATGGATGGATAGAGGGGATGGTCCATAACATAACCCGCTACGCGGACCCAACAACGTGATAGATGAAAAGCCCTTTCTAGTTAAAACTATTTAATAAATAAAGTACAAACAACTAAAGATTTTATCTACTGCTTCAGTTTAATTTTCTCAGTGGCCAAAGCGAGTTTTCTTATATTGCACAAACACCCAGCCGACGCTTCTTGAAGTATGGGGTCCTTGGATCCAATAGTTTCTAGGAGGAATTGCACTACTCCCGCCTGAAACATATAATCGAGTGACTCTGTTACAGCAAAAATTTGATGAATTGAAAATTAATTGCTTGAGGAAGATAACAAAATGCAATTTTTTTTAAAAACAGATTTGAAGGAATTTTCTATCGGTTCGCTAGAGCCGGTCAGACTCAGAACATTCACCCGGAACGTGAACACGGATTTGAATCCCATTGTTTGTCCTAGTCTACATCATATACAAAGTTAACCCAAAGTTTTTGTAGTCTAGGTACCTACTCAGTTATGCTCATACTTACCGCGTGCATTGTGACGCAATTTATAGAATAGAACGAGAGATGGTAGAGAGCAAGTGCCGTAGCTCTATGGACGGCAGGGTCCCGTGACGTCATGTAGTTCACAAGCGGAGTGATGGCACCTCGTCTACCAAACTCCTGACGATTTTGGGACCAATCACAACAGTAAGCTATAGCAACTCCTAAGTTAGCGCGAAGATGATCATCAGTTGTGCTCACTACAAAAAAATTAACGCAATTTTAACACCTCAACCACAGAAATGAAAATGTAGGTAAACAGCTATTTAATGACTTACCTAGTTTCGAAAGCTTTCCAACAACACCGTGATCTGAGATGACGGCCAAGTTTTCGTGATCTTTAGCAATCGTCGCGATTGCGGCACACACAGCTGACAGGACATTATGGTCGTCCGAGTCCAATAGATCCACTGTCAGTTCTAAAGCCCCAACAAATGAACGGACCATTTCCCCAGAATCGGCGGCATTCTGGACGCAAGGACTTAAAGCCAAAGCAGCATTTGTTTGGACTTTCTTCGAGTCATTTTTCAGCAATGACCAAATAAGCCGCACTCCATCCAGCTCGTCGATCTCCAACATGCAACTCTGTTCCTTGGCACATTCCATCAAAACCAATGGGACGTTTTCCAATAAAGGTTTATACGTATTATTAAGATGATGAACTACAAAAACAAAATCATCATCATCATCATATCAGCCGCACGACACCCACTGCTGGGTATAGGCCTCCCCTAAGGATCTCCACGACGATCAGTCCTGCGCTGCCCGCATCCAGCGGCTTCCCGCGACCTTCACCAGATCGTCGGTCCACCTTGTCGGGGGCCTACCCACGGAGCGCCGTGGAAAACAAAATATTATACTGTAATTAACAATAAGGTACAAAAATTACTCCTTGTATTCTAATACTTACTGAGCATTGGAATACCACCAGAAGCCCTTATTTTGTCGCGGTTTGGAGGATATTTCGCACATTCCGCAAGAGCTCCGGCAACATTTGTCAGCACCCCATCATTCTCATCATCCAAAAGTCTGACTAGGATTGGGACAGCTCCAAGACTGTCTAGTTTCTTAACGCTGGCGTCACTGTTGGCACACTTCCACAGAGCCCCCGTAACTGCCGCCATTAGAGGCTTGTTGGCTCGGTTAGTGCTGTCCTGCGCAGCTTCCACCAACAACTCTAACCCACCCGCTTCACGTATCATGTCCCTAGTTATGGAATCGCTTGCACATTTATAAATCGCCAAACTACAATAGGTCTGCAAAATACAACATTTATCTCACAGCAATGATAAAGGAAGTTGAGGAAAACAATACGCTTACCTATCAGAATTATATTCTATACACAGAATAGATTGCTACCAAAAGAATAAAAATATATGCTTATAGGTATTCCGCTTGCGTGGCAATGTAAGGGCAATGTCATCATCATCATGTGTGATGGCTTAATGGCGTTACCTAAGCATCGCTCTAATAAGCAACAATGTTTCTCAACCAACCTTCAAGTCTTTATCTTCGTTCGCCAAATGCGTAATGAGGTCTGTGACCATTTTTTCAGTTTGTATAGCTAATTGGAATGACGTTTCAGTTGCGCACATTTGTAAAAGTCCCACCGCTGGAACCGCCACATCTAAATGAATTGTTTTAAGCATTCGTGCTATAAGAGGTATCATGCCATATTTCCTCATGGCTTCACGATTTCTTTGGGAAGACGACATGGACCACAAAGCTTTTGCCCCGGCGCGTGCTATATCCAAGAACTGTAGCTCATCTAGGTTTAATTCTTCTCGAGGAGTGACTAAATATCTAATGTTGAGAAAAAAATTGTTTATATTCTACAACATGAATTACCTAAATAGGAATACAAGGTATTAATTTCACCTACTTACCTTTCTTTTATATCTAACAGATCAATTAACTTTGGTATCCCACCAAATTTTCTGCAAAACTTTCTACTTTTGCGAATCCGACCCAAATTGGCTATTGTTTCAGCAGACAATATCTGCACATCTCTTGCTGGGTCTGACAATAATCCGACTAATAGAGGAATAGCTCCCAAATCTGTGACCTTTTTTCTTATCTCGATATTTGGCGTAATATCCTTCAACACCGCTAGTCCTCCCAAAATACAACACAAATCTCTGGTTTCCAATAAATTGACGAGCAATTCCAAACCGCCTATCTCCTGGATGGCTCTCTGATTAACTTCTATGGTTAAATCGTGATCTTTGAGACAAGATAATGCAACCATTGTCGCTGTTTGATTACCTGCTTTCATGTATTTGACTAGCTTCTGGATATGCCAATACTCGGGAGGTATCTCCGTGGATTTGATGAGATCTGCCCAATTGTCTTCTGAGGCAGAAGTGGATGATGCTGAAGAAGCTGATGTATCCGACCCTTCAGTAACCATCACGATCCTCGGTAGCCCCACTGTATCTTGCCCCCCATCTACGCTAAACGTTGATATATTATCTGCTTCCGTCATTGTGCACTAAATAATTAATAATATAAGTAGTTGATAAAAATATGTACTTCAAAATGCGAGCTTATTTTACCCAAAAATAATACAATAATATCTAATATAATTCCAGTAACTTTGAACTGTATTGGTAATGTCAAGCAAGGTTAAGTCAATTTGGTTGCTTAGCAACATTTATCACTTCTCTTTGTTGTCAAGTTGGACAACAGGTTAAATAAATGCCGCACCAAAAAAAGCTCTTCTACAAAATGATTATTTTCATAACCACTGAGCAAGTAATCACTATGTTCATTGGAAATAAAAGACGGTTAGTTGGAGGGAAACTTAACACGGCTTCCTAAGCCCGTCTTGCTCTAAGGGGGGAAATTACCTAAATATTGATGATGCCAAATTTTGCTGAAAGGGAAACGTTCCTTTACTTTTTTAAACAAGTAAAACTGCATTCAAAGATTTTGATAAATAGCTTCAGCCGGGATTCGAACGTGTACACACCGAAAAAATAACATCCTGTATTTTTATGATACTAATCGATAGGGTCAATGATAAAGGTTATTTTCGGTATTTTTTAAAAATAAATAATATATAAGTATATACCTAACTACATGAAGAAAAAATCTACTCCCCGTAGCACGTAGCGTAGCACCTCAGACGGGTGCTAAACGGGAGTCGATTTTCACTAGCTAGTATTTTTTCTAGTAGACTTGTACATCAGCCATTTTTGATGTCCCCACTGCTGGGGCACAGGCCTTCCTTATGGGTGGTAAGGAGGATGGGCCATAACCCACCACGCGGGCCCAATGCGGATTGGTGGGTGTTAAAGACTGCAAATGCAGCCGGGACCAACGGCTTAACGTGCCTTCCGAAGCACGGAGGAGCTCGAGATAATACATTTTTGGTCACCCATCCCATGACCGACCCTTGCGAACGTTGCTTAACTTCTTGCGCTAAACCACTGCGCCACCGAGCTCCACTTAGAGACTTATCTACTTATTATTTATCTTTTATAAAAATAGCAGTGTGAATGCGAGAAATCTAAAATAAGTTTTCTAAACTTCAATTCAAGAAGCTTAAACTAAAAAGAGCCACAAACAACTTTGTTATTAGTTTGTTGCTTCATGAGGTTTTTTTTTCATTTTGTAAAGTTTTATTTTTATTTGTTGCAGTTCCGAAGAAGCGTTAAAGATATTCTCAAACCGGAACACAACGATCATTTTCTATTGAGGTGGCTCAGAGGTAAGTGTTAATATAGACGGTTTTTTTTTACTTTTAACACATTATTAAGAAGCAATTTCGCTCGGAAGTTCAGAATTACTTAGGTAATTTAATATAAATTATACATAGTTTTTAATTTCAAGACATTATTATAGAGCAATTTCGCTGGGTAGTTCCGGTATAGCCATTTACCCGCCATTTTTTCTCGGTAATTCAGAATTTATTATAGGTGTAGGTAGGTAGGTACTACATGTATGTACCTACATTAGAAAAATATTTTTTAACTTTTTAGACATGAAGTAGCACCGGGTATAACAAGACACTTAACGAAGCCGAGGTCTACGTATTCTGCCAATCATCAGGACCATTTCTGTTCAAAATTATTGTTGGGAGGGAAACGATTTTAATAAAAGCATTGCATACCACGCAATGTAACGCCGCGCCTGCAATTGAATGCTACACAGCTGCGTGCGGCCGAGTTGAAAGGCAGCGTTTATGTGTGTGCTCATGAAATACATTGAGTGATGACGTTTTGAAGTCATTGTTTGTAAGGAAATACATAACATTTTGATAATATTTCTGTAGACAAAAAATAGGAAATATAGAATAAAATAAGATTTCATAAAAATTTTGAAAAAAATATTTTTGACTTTGACCTTCAATAACTTCGTAGCTATATTGGTTTCCCAGGTATAGTCTTAAAGACAAAAATGATCCTGATGATGGGCGGAATGCGTGGACTTCGGCTTCGTTGAGTGTCTTGTTACACCCGTTATATAAATTAATTGGGAAGCCATTTTTCGCTCAGTAAGTACCTAACTAGTTCATCTCATATTTATTTTGGCTTCAAACAGCTACCTAGAGTAGTGGCTCCGTGAGCTGTAGACCTCGAGTTAAGAAGTAGCCCAAATTTTATAGGGTACCTGAAAATAATTAAAATTATTATTTTTGCAAACTTTTTTCTCTTCAGAATAAACTGCATAATGGCAACCCTAGACCTAAATTGTGTTTTGCTTGCCCAATAATAGGATTAATTATCGAAAACAATAGTTTAATTTGCGTCTAGGGCTTTGCCGTTTTTTATACAATTAAAAAACAATACGGGTTATATATGTATAATGAAACACCCTGTATTCATTAGACTATTTAATAACGATTTCCTGGATAAGTTTAAAGCTTATATTAAAACTTTAATGAGAAAGACGAAAGAATATCTATTTCTAGTTACCTATTTCTAACTTGTAACAAGTAGATAGATACCTAATACTAAACTGCCAGCGACTTCGTCACGCACGTGCGTGCGAGGGATTTATTTTCCTAATGTGAGAATTTCAGGAAAAATATCTTACGTCCTTTCCAATTCTAAAATCTGATAGGTACCTCATTAAACTGGTTCAGCGGTTATGGCTAGGGTTGCCAGATCGCCTAGACAAAAAAACCGAACATTTTTTGTCAAAGGGTCCCCCTTTGATAAAAAATGTTCAGTGTTGATTTTTTTTGTTACAATTTGACGAAAACTCAAAGGGGAACCTTTAAATTTTGACCAGATCAAACAGAGAAAGCTGAGCGAGCGGGTTGGGGCCGTGCGTGGGTAGGCGAATCGCGCGGCTAGGAGCGGGGCGGAGAGCGCCCCTTTCCCCGCCGCCAAGTCTTGCTTACTACCCGCCAGAATAACTCACAGCTTTTGCTCTGTAAATTCTCTCGTGAGTGAGATATATAATCGTGTATTTAAAAAAAACGGACTTTCTATTGTCCGGTTTTCTAAAATTTTCTAGACCGGACAGCCGATCAAAAAACCGTACTGTCCGGTCTAAAACCGGACATCTGGCAACCCTAGTTATGGCGTGAAAACGTATGAGACACACAGACAGATTTATAAAAATAGTATACTTGTACTTTCTAAATTGAGTAACAGTTGTAAAACTTGTTTGGACACCCAAATTGGTATCCACAGTGCAGTGGCCGGCCAAGGTCATCACTTGACCATGAAGTCCATATTATTGCTATTTTAAGTAAGTACATACTTGCCTATTTTGTGAAACATCGTTGCGACCTCTGTGGTTGTTATTTTGGTATTTAAAGACAAGGAAAGACAGATGGGTCACGTGTTTATTTATTTTTTATGACCTGTTCACATTGAATAAAAATTGATATCCTATGTTTTGTAAAAATAAAATTGCTTGTGGTTGGGTCATTATTTGAGTAATAATACAGAAAAAATACACATCATTTTTTTACATAATTTGTTTTTTTATCAATATAAGAACACTTAATAATCAGAAATAAGATATATTTAGAGATCGATGAAGCTTATTTATTAAAATATCTCAATAACCAGTTTTTTACAGGTACCTAACGAAGGTGATCTCAATGACCACGAAAAATATCATTTGAACAAATAATTATTAGTGTTTAAATTTTTTTCAACAATAAATCTTATACTTAATAAGATTTTTAACAAAATGTAAGACCTATAATCACTCGGAGATCAAGGTATTTTTATAACAAAATATAACAAATAAAAATTCTTAAAAACTTACTACGAAAGTGACGTCACTTTCGTTGCCAAAATGAATTAATTTAATTTTAAGATTTATAATCTAGTTTTTGGATTGAAATCCCAAAAAATATTAATCGTTTTACGAGTTAAAATGATACTCCTGCATACCCACGCATCAAGGCTTTTATCTAATAGTCTATGTTAGATAAGTCTATGGTGAAAGCGCACTAAACCTAAGGATCCTCAATCATTGAGGAACTGGCTGTTTTAACTCCAACTGCCGCAACACAACAATGTTAAATTGTTGTTATGGAATCAAACTGAGCTAGGATGGTGGTAGCTAGCCAGATGGACTTCAAGCAAGCCTTACCACCAACCAAATCAAGTACAAATGTACCTCCTGGGAAATGAACCTGGGATCCCTGCGTCTTACACCACTAGACCAAAGAGGCGGGTTTAGCACGTCGCCTTTTAGCTTTCATATCCTCTTCAGTAATTTTTACATGTCTCAGCCTAGCTATAGCGTTATACATATTAGGGATTTTAAAAACTTGCAGAAATGAAACAATAATTACCATTAATGTATTTTCTGTGAAACTATCATTTATTAGCAACATTAATAAATAAATAAATATAAATATTTGACAAATAAATATTTGACAACATCACATACATTGCTCCGACTCCAAGGTAAGTAGCTAAAGCACTTGTGTTATGGAAATCAGAGACAACGGTTGTATCACAAATACCCAGAACTGAGACAATATTGAAAAGTTCATTTTCTACATTGACCCAACCGGGGATCGAACCCGGGACCTCAAGAGATGGTGACGCCTTGAAAACCGGCGTGCAAACCACTCGACCACGGAGATCGTCAAATTGGCTTATTTTTAAATATTTTTCATTTATTTGGTTAGTACTACAGTTTCGTCACTTTCGATGCCAAAAATCACTTTTGTGGACCATATTGTCTCGAAAATGATGACCATGAAAGTGATGATTTGGTATTTCATTGATTCCAGTGCCAAGCATTTTGAGGTAAGAAAAAACCGAATAGACTACTTGCAACATATCCATAAATAGAAAGGAATTAGCGTTTAATTTAATAGTACTCATTAATTAATACTTACCGAAACACAGTTAGTACAAAAGTGATGCACGAACTTTGAAATTACCTTTTCACAGTACCTACAGAATATTTTTTTCGACAAAAACATATTTTTTAATGTTGAGAGTTGCCATTTTTAGGGTTCCGTAGCCAAAATGGCAAAAAAACGGAACCCTTAAAGATTCGTCATGTCTGTCTGTCCGTCCGTCCGTATGTCACAGCCATTTTATTCCGAAAGTATTAGGATTACCTACACAGTTGAAACTTAGTATTGTTTATTTTTGTCTATAGATAGGTCTTCAAAAATGGCATTGAGGTTCGTAAGACAATTTTTTCTCAAAGTCAACCGTTTAAAAGATAAACACTGCCAAAGTGGTAAAATGTGTGTCCCCCCCCCCCTCTAACTTTTGAAATGTGAGTGAAAAATCTACAATAAATATATGCTATAGACCTTAATAAAAACTTTCACTGAAAATTGGTTTGAACGAGATATAGTAATTAGTTTTCGAGATATATCATATTTTCCAAAACAGCAAATATAACTTTGTCATTCATACCAACACTGTGAAAAACAAAGTTATTTTTACAGACGAAAAATGATAGTGGTATTAAATATGGTATGGTATACGGTAACTACGGAACCCTACGGCGCGTGGCCCGACACGCACTTGGCCGGTTTTTAAGAAGAGATTTGTCCCAAAATATGAGTGACCACAAATGTATTGACAGTTTTCGTAACAACAGAAAATCGTTAAAAAAGTAAAGTTACGCATGTATTTGTTGTATTTATTTTTTATTAGTCATTTATAATATAGCTACATTAATTACCATTCACGACAATTAACCAAATAGGCCCATTTGTGCCATAATTTATTTTATAAGCAATGACTAAGTACATCATTTTTCAACTCAGTCAACATCATCAGTGATTTTTAAACTTTTCAATGTAAATTTCTCTTATATTCATAATTATTTTTTAAAAATAAGTACAGTAAATTAGTAAAATAAAGTTGTTTTTGTCGTAATTAAATTAATTGCTTTTCTATTTCTAGTAATTTGTTAGTTATTGGACCTTAACAGAATTTTATCGTCTCAAATGATGACCCGGTTATGAATGACGTGGAACAACACTTTCTTTGTAGCTAGTTATTATATTCTGTAACTATGGTAAATAAAGTACGATACAAGGTGTGTAATAGTTATTGTACACGATGGTAATTTACAAAAAAACACATGAAAAAAAAAACCGGCCAAGTGCGTGTCGGGCCACGCGCCGTAGGGTTCCGTAGTTACCTTTTATACCATACCATATTTAATACCACTCTACTATATTTCGTTCAAACCAATTTTCAGTGAAAGTTTTTATTAAGATCTATAGCATATATTTTTATTTAGATTTTTCACTCACCTATTTCAAAAGTTAGAGGGGGGGGGGGCACACATTTTACCACTTTGGCAGTGCTTATCTTAAAAACGGTTGACTTTGAGAAAAAAATGTCTTAGGAACCTCAATATCATTTTTGAAGACCTATAGACACATTTTTTTTATATAAATCTACCTACTAAGTTTCAACTGTATAATCCTAATACTTTCGGAATAAAATGGCTATGACGGACGGACGGACAGACAGACAGACATGACGAATCTATAAGGGTTCCGTTTTTTGGCTACGGTACCCTAAAAAGAACAATAATTGGCGCCGGCATTATCTTTGATAAGCAATTTCTTCCAGGCAACCATTAGTTGAGCAGTGAGCTGGATAAAAATACTAAATAGAAAGTGAATTATCATATCAGTCCCGATCTTGCAGAGTCATTATACTATTCTTAAATAACTTTTCACTACTAAAAATTATCCATACGTTTAGTGTATTGATGGCCATGCGGCTAACGTTACGTACCTACTTATGCTTTAAATTTTGCAGCTAGACAATGGGACGCCGAAGCAGCAGAAAAAATGCTCAGAGATGTAAGTCAACTTATATCAAAATCTAAGTTAAAATAACAATTTAATTAGTAAATTATGTTTAAAAGAGTAAAAGTCAACCACCCCTTGTTTTAATAAAGATGGCGCTAGACGGATTGAAATATCTTTGCTACCCTTATATTCTTGCACACACATTCACACACACACACACACATAACAGTCCCCTTAATTAGTATTTTTCTTTATTTTTTTTTAAAACAATGTTTTTTGTAGTAATTACTGTTTTATAATCTTGATTGCTTCTAGTGTTCAATATCACCTACCACATCCAACAAATTATTAATAACTTAAAAATAACCTCTTACCTGATTCCACCCAGCCTGCCTAGCATGACCGATTTATATCGTGTGATATAGCGTTTTATCACGATTAACTGTCAAAAAGACAAAGGAGTTTGACAGTTGAGTGTCGATAAAATGCTACTTATATCACGCGATATAAATCGGTCATGCTAGGCAGGCTCCGGTTGTGGAGAGACTGCTTATCCGTCACACAGGTTCTCCTAGCACAGAGGCCAGTCTCTCACATATAGACTACCATCATTATGGTTCATAGAATAAGCTTTATACTTAGTTGAATGTTTAAGTAATTATCATGTATATGTTAGAGAAGAAATAAAGATTTATTTATTTATTTATTATTATTCTTGATCGAAGTTGCTACCACAATGTTTCAAAATTGCAATGGTTCAAAACTTTGTTTTATGGAGGTCAGTGGTTTCGAGGCAGTAGGTAGGTACACATACTTAGCATTTAGTTTTGGTTTGTTTGACCAATCTTTTTCTCAAAAAAAAAAACGAGAATATAAAACATCAAATATTTGGGTCAAAGTAAAAAAAATACTGAAATAATGTACATATTACGTAAATTATTACGTGTGTGTTTGTAAGTTGCAAAAAATAACGTGCATGGTATTGCCATCTTTATTCTGTGGCTAGGCTTTTAGATGAATCTAGATTAGATACCCCTATCATTGGTCAATAAGATTCTATTTAAAAAAAGTTTACATTAACGAATCTTTAATTTCATTGTTTTAGTCAATGAGTTGGCGAGAAAAATGGGAGGTAGATACAACTCTCCACACGTGGAAACCACCGGAAGTGCTGGAGAAACACTTTCCCAGCGGCAGCACCGGTTTTGACAAGGAAGGATCGCCAGGTAACGCTTTTACCATTAAATGGATTGAGTAACAAACATTGTACCATTTTATATTCTAAACACTTGACCTGACTACCCCCTGAGGTCATCGGAGCCCTCGCACATATCACTTTATAAACATGTAAACAAGTGTAACAGAAATAATGGCTAAACCGGATACCATCAAACAGAACAACTTTTACTATAGACAAACTATGAAATCCCGAAAAATAGTAGATTGTTATACGAGGGTCAAAAGGAAGCAATTCCCATTCGAGATATTTAGACGCCCGAGCATAGCGAGGGCGGCTATAGTTCGAGAATGGAATTGATGACCTTTACCCGTGTTAAACACTCTAATTTTCATTTCGAATTTCAGGAAAGTAAAAAAAGTCTTAGTTATTGCAAAATGTTTATTAATAAAAACATGTACCTACTTAGTAACTACATTGGTTGACCTTATAATTATTACCCATACCAACTTACCTTTAAAAACCTAAAAAATTAGAACAATTTGTGAAATTTAAAGTTAAATTCTTGCTTGGAATATTTACAGTTTGATATAAATTATTATGATGACAGATTTGGCTTTGTTGGATGCCTGTAAAAGTTGGAGATATTCTTTGGTCTTTGATAAGACGGTAAGTCCATGGCAGAGACTCTCCTGAAGTAGTTGTTTACTATAGGCGAATTACAGCGTAGTTTTATTGTTTCTTTTATTTTATTTGAACTTTTTGTTTTAGTTTTAAACTCATTTTTAGTAAATACAAAATCAACACAAAACTTTAATACGGCACACACAACTCAAAGTCACTGAGTTAGGTAAGTCTCCCTCCAATATTTTATAGTTTTTCTTATTTTAAATTTGGAACACGTCGCGTCGCCGGCCGCTCCACCCAATGTTTTTAATTTTGCACTGGCTGTTTATACCATGTTTTGTTGTTCGTGAATGCGCCCTACAAGGCTGCAACTTTTTTTAAACCATTTGTTTTTACCTATTGTAACCTTTTTTATTGCCAAATTCAGTTCTATTTTTAAATTACTTTTCCACCCTAGGGTGGAACGAAGAGTTTTGAATCCGCTGCTCAGTTCAAATATACATCACTTTGCGAATATGAGAAATGAAAAATCTGTTGTTCCATACAAATTAAATTACTAACGAAAATATGAAAATGTATAAAACAGCAATTTTTTGTTCACGGTTTCAGAGTTGGTCCCATAGTAAACGCAGTTGTTCAGTTTGATGGTCCCTCTACCATTATTCTGGTTTAGCCATTAATTATGTTGACCTTCAGCCATTTTGAATGTCCCCACCCCACTGCATACTGCACAGCCTTTCTTATGGGTAGATAAGGAGGATGGGCCATAACCCACCCCGCGGGCCCAATGCGGATTGGTGGGTGTTACTGTTAACGACTGCAAATGCAGCCGGGACCAACTGCTTAACGTGCCTTCCGAAGTACGGAGGAGCTCGAGATAATAAATTTTTGCTCACCCATCCCATGAATGCGGGGATGTCACTAAATGTATCCCGCTTGGTGGCGCACTGCTGCTGCCCCCCTAGCATGACCGATTTATATCGCGTGATATAGCGTTTTATCACGTTTAACTGTCAAAAAGACAAAGGAGTTTGACAGTTGAGTGTCGATAAGATGCTATATCACGCGATATAAATCGGTCATGCTAGGCAGGCAGGAGACCTTTGTATGGGCATTTTTCCCTGATTTTCATGTTTATTTAAAATTATATCACAAATGGTTGGTACCTACCTACAAATAATTATTATGATAGTCGGACAGTAAATGAATTAAAGATTGAAGTAAACCAAAATGTGTTGGAAGAAAAATTGATATTTACGAAAAATCGCTTCCAACATCAGAAAATCGATACCAAACATATGGAAACAACGAAATGACAGGTCTACAACTACACTAGCGCGTCCGCCGACTGGTGGACAATTTGTGAATCAGCAAAATTATCTTGCCATCCCTAGTGATAATCGTGCCTTTCGTGGGCCTGGACGTTTGGGGACTGCTGCACTCGCTGACGCGCACCGACGTCATCCGAATGGTTCTACTGCACCTCGAGAACTACCTCGCGACCGCCAGGAAGCAGGCCTCAGTTCATGGACCCGCTGCTTCAAAGGTAAACTATGCCAGGGACGCATTCAGCCGTGACTTGACATAATAACCGTTCACCACTTACAACAAGGTATTTTTTTTTATTTGTAACCTTAGGCTGGCCACACACAGACGGAATCCCGTTACGGAATTCCATACATACGTGATAATCCATAAAAATCTATGGACCTACCACACACATGCGGGATTTTTTCGTACGGAATCTTCATACTTATCGAAATTCCGTCCGGAATTCCGAATCGGGATTCCGTCTGTATGTGGCCTGGGGGCCAAGTCTGCTAATTTAAATAAAATGACTCCGTTTTGCGATCACGACGCAACCTCATTACGTTGCCATTACGTTTGTTACTAATTGGGTATTTCTGCTTAAAAAAATATGACCGGATTAATGGTCGTCATTGAATCGTAATGTCGATTTAATCGTAATTCAAATTAGAATTCTGAGTAAGTATAGATAAAAAAATGTCCAAATCTAGACACCAATAATCAAATGTTTACCACCTACTTTTTTTTGATCAGTGGGTAATCTTTGTCCTTGGTTTGTCCTATTTATGACCTACCTACCTATTGAATTATAAGTGAATTTGCATACACAGGTAGGTGCATGCAAATTCACTTACCTGACCTACCCAATGTTTAATGAACAACTAAAGTTGGTAGATACTGGCACCTAGCACCTAACAAGTTCCTATAGGTAACTAGGTAGGTACATACAATTCATAGGAAAATCATTCCTTAAAATTCCACTGTGGGGTAGAAGTAGGTATACACATTGTTTTTCCACAAATCTATGATCACTAGCCAAAATATGCCAGCGTATACTTGGTACTGATGGTCTCATTCTTCAATTGTGCTCCAATTTTTACAAACAAATTCTAAGAAAGAGGTGTCGTTGCACAATCGTAGTTCAATGGCAAAATCGTCATGGAAAAACCATTGATATAAACGTCAAACAAACGTCAAATAAGAGCAGAATACCAATTAATTCGACATCGAAACGCGATTGTAACGCAGTTATTTGCAGAAGTGACGATTAAATGATAGTTCGATGGCCTGTCAAGAAAAAACGATTGAGTTTATTTAAGGAGCGAAATACCAAATGTGTCAAAATTAGCATTTGAGACCCAATTGAGATTCCATTGGTGCATTTATAAATTAGCAGACTTGGGCCCCAGCATTAGCACTAGCACGAAAATCTATCGAGAAAAAAACGCGCGTAAAGGTATATCTACATTTTGCTTTTCGGCGGTGTATGGTGTTGTACATGGGCGTACCCAGGTTCTGGGCCAGGGGGGGCAAATCTATTGTATCGCCCCCAGGGGGGGGGGGGGCAAATTTATTGTAGATCAAATAATATTGTATGGCAAATGAACTTTTATTGATAACAATTGATAGTTGGAGGTAAACAAAATCAAGGGGGGCAACTGCCCCCCTGCCCCCCCCTCGCAACACCCATGGTGTTGTATGTACCCATACAAAAGTTTTAACGCGCGTTTTTTTTCCGATAGCTGTTCGTGCTAGGGGTACTGATAACTTCTTTACATCACCTAACCAAGTACAATGTAGAATGTAGGTAGGCAAGCGAATTAACAATAGGTTGGTACCACAGACCATACAACAAGTACTTGGTACTTATCGACTTTACAAGTGAGTGATTTGACGTAACATATTTGCTTCAGACTTAGTGGACCTATTTATTGGGAACGTTGTCCCATACAACCAGCTGATATTAGGAAACCACAGTTTCAAAAAGCGACAAAATGTTAATCTAACGATGGCCACAGCTAATGTCGATTAACAGTAACTAACAACTTAACTAACTTTATTAGCGTTTCGGTGAACTCAGTCGTAAATAATGCTCTATCTCTATAATATTGTAAGAGAATACACAGCACAGATTACTAAATCGCTTGGGTACCATACTGGAGTACTTATATCTATTCTGTGATACTGGTAAATATTATGTAAATTACTTAATAATAATATATTATTAACTAGTGATGATGGATAGAGATTACGACTTGGGTTGGGATCATATTATTTAAGTACTTAAGTATAACAACTCTACACAGTCGCAGGTTCGAATCAAGAACACAATAAAATAACTTAATGAAATCGGAAATAACTCAATAATGATAATGTATGACTGATTTTTTTAAATATATTTTATTAGTTTGTGTATTACATATATAACTTACAGAATGGCTTGTTAGATGAGCATTAGGTCGAATTGTGGTTGTTTTATATTAATTGGTACTTTACCCGCTTAACTTTCTATTATCTTCCTTATTTAGTATCTACCTATCCATTGTCCGATCAGTTTATTTTGTGTGTGGCTTAATTATTGGTATGAGTGTTCAGAATATTATAATCATAATAGAAATCAAATACGTAGGTATCGTTTTTATGCATTTTATGGTAGATTTTATGTTCGAGTCGAGGTAGCGCGATGTGAATACGAATTTGCAAATTGTTAATAATGGCGCGGAAAAACACAGACAAAGATAATTAACTTCTTTGTTAGATTACTGTAGCTTTTTCCTATAGAAACAACAATATCAACATTACATCAAACATAAAACCAGCTTTGTAGTACAAAAAAGTTGAAAGTACTTGATAGAGGACAAAAATGTAGGTAGGTACTTACGTCATGAAGAAAAAATAACATCAACATAATGGATGGCAAGAAAAACGTCTGCAGTGACATTATTTCGAAAGAAAATGGAAAAGTGAAGACACCTGTCACAGGTTGTATTTAAGGTGACTTCGGTCACTGTTCGTGAAATGAAAAACAATATTATCTATCATCATATCAGCCGCACGATACTCACTGCTGGGTTTAAATTAAAAATTACTTATTCTTGTCGACAGCAGTCGTAAGTTGTTGTTTGGTATTACCTAAACTTTAAGGTAGACCTCTTTGTTATCCACTTTTTTATATGTCCATCAGCCATTTTTGATGTCCCCACTGCTGGGGCACAGGCCTTTCTTATGGGTGGTAAGGAGGATGGGCCATAACCCACCACGCGGGCCCAATGCGGTGGGTGTTAACGACTGCAAATGCAGCCGGGACCAACGGCTTAACGTGCCTTCCGAAGCACGGAGGAGCTCGAGATAATAAATTTTTGGTCACCCATCCCATGACCGACCCTTGTGAACGTTGCTTAACTTCCGCAATCGCTGGACCAGGCGCTAAACCACTGCGCCACCGAGCTCATTTTATATAAGTAGGTTCAATGATATATTAGAATAAAGAAGAGCTTTTTTAAAAATTCTAATAATATCATTGGGTAGGTTTAGGTACCTTACCTAAGATCACTTGCTTATATTATTCGCTTTGATTATTCGTTTTCTACACCAAACAAAAGTTATAAAATATCAAACTTGACTTGGTAAGTTAGGGATCAATTGAATAAAAAGTACTTCATACTTGATTTAGTACAGCTACATTAAATTAATATTATCAGTACCGATAAAAGTACCTACCTACCTACCTATATTCCTAATAATAATAAAAATAAAATAATAGGTACCTATCAATTTATTGCACACTAATAAGACAGGACAAATTACAATCAGAACATAAACTTAAAGTAAATTAAACAAAAAGCGGCCTTATTACTAAGTAGCAATGCCTTCCAGGCAACTGACTTATTATAAATAAAACACTTTTTACGGATTACAGCTTATGTAACGTACTCGCAGACAAACCTGATTTTTTCTAATCTAATGAACTGTACTCGCGGAAGCCTTTAGTACAACTGACTTATATTGACTTTTTTATAGGTGACAGTAATATTTGACATGGAGGGTTTCAACATGCGGCAGTACGCGTGGAAGCCAGCGGCCGAGATGGTGGTCACGCTGCTCAAGATCTACGAAGCGAACTACCCAGAAATACTCAAGACCTGCTTCATCGTCAACGGTAAGAAAAAGACACAGCAGTAATACAATTTTGGTGACCCCACTCATATGGAACCGAAAATAAAATATAACACTTTTAAGTGAATGACGTGACGACGTTGATGTCTTTTAGACGAAAAAAGTGCGAGATTCTGATCTTTGTTAATTAAAAATAAGATAAGAGCTCAGTAAATGCAAAATGCGGCGCGTACAGTGCTGACAAATGTGCGAACAACGTAACTAATTCCATGTTCTGTGTGTGAGTAAATCCGTACGTATCCTACATAGTTAAAAATTCACAGATTTTGCAGTCTTCGCAAGAATCGGAGCATTGAAAATGAAAACAAAAATTTACGAACAACAAAATCAAATCAAATGCAAAATCCTATACCCGCTGAGTGCCTCGACGCGGCCGAAATATTATTAACAGATTTACATAAATCCAACGAATGCACTTCTCGTCTGCTTCCGCATCTTTCAATGCCATTTATTACTATGACGATCGGTCAATAATCATAGAAGCTACATTCACTTTTACAATACCCGTTTTTCTACAATTCCAAAACTAAATGGACCACCCAGGTCACAAATTATTAACCAATTTTCAAAAAAAGGTAGCTAGCTAGCTATTTTGTAGCGAAACTAATACCCTAGGACCTTTTTTATTTTTTTTAAGTCGGTTTTTTTTTCAAAATATTTACAATTTAGTAAACAAACACCCCCCAAAAACCCCGAATTTTTCGAAAATCCAAAAAGTTCCTCAACTTTTGGTACTATTCATACCTCGATCCTCTCAAAATCCTCGGTCAAAAATACGTCTCAGGCGATTTGCATCTGATAACCATTTTCAATGGTAAAACAAAGGTAAAACATATTAATAAGGTAGACTTTCGTAAGTACAACAAATTAAATTGGTACAATTTTTGTCCCTTTACACAACTCTTTTCAATGCTTTTCGTCAGTAACAGTCAACAACTTGTCGCTAGCGAAAGAATCCATTTGTTTTGAATGAACAATAATCTCGCACATTTTACATAATTTCGTATTTTTAGAGTTTTTTTTAGAATAAAAGACATAAACGTCTTTCACTTGAAGTTGTACAAAAAAATGTTTTCGGATTTCAGAGTCAATTATTATATTACATATTTTTACTGACCACGCAGCCAAAAGACATCAACGTAGCTCGTCGAAATTTGTTTCATTTTTTTATGTAAATTTTTATACAATACTAAATAATATACTAGAAAAAATACGACTCGCACCAGTTCAATACTCAGACGGGAATCGAACCCGCGACCTTTGGATATCCGGTCCAATGCTCTGACCGCTGAGCTACCGAGTCACTAGTGACATCGTCGAATTTCTTCTTGAAATAAAGTTGATAAATAACTACTTATTATATACATCATTTTGGAACTATAACGATACCCCACACATCCAATGTAGGTGTAGGTACAGACATTAGATTGGGTCTTATAAAAATTCAAAAATAATAACCTTGAACACAATACACACCTTCTTTTGGGCAATTGATTTAATTATTAAAACTTTAAATTATTTATATGCTTAAATATACTATCATCATAAAAGTATCTACCTATTAATATCTATTCTATGATACTTAAATCTCTTTGAACTTTATAAAATAAATACTTAGCGAAAACTTTTCTGTTATAATATCGTCTAAGTATTACTAATATACTAACTTACTAAATGCAAATAAGTTCGTTGATTTAAAAAAAACTAGTGAATAGATTAAAATGAAGTCGTCTCAATAATGCTTATTCACTTTCAATAATGATTTAAATATTTTATAGCTCTACCTGATCAAAAGTTGTTGTAAAAGTTTTAGAAAGTGACCTACTCTACTATACAAGTCTGGAACCTTAGTAGAATATTTATAAATACCTAATAAGTTAATTCTTAGAGTCAACCCGAATGTCCTAAAGAATAAAAACTGACTGATCGGTTATAATATAAGTGTTTTCTCGTAAAAGTCTTTCTTAGCGAGTTTAAAATGAAAAATACTTTCATTTGATTTCATTTAAAAAAAAAAGTATGGTGAAGTGGCGACGTCCTTTATGGATCCGTAATGTAGATAACTCCCGGGTATTTTTTTAATTTAATTTATGTTTCAAATAATTTTTACCTCAACAATTTTTTGTCATCTAGTGAGACCGAACCTTTTTTTTCAGCTGTTTATCTACCGTAATAAATATTTACCTAGTTTTCTGTAGGAATTGATTTCGTTAACAAAAATTATATAGGTATCCTAATTGTTTTGAAAAAAGCTAAGCCACAATAATAATTATCAACATTCATTTCAGCCCCGAAAGTGTTCTCGCTCGCGTTCTCTATAGTGAAGAAGTTCATGCACGAGTACACGATATCGAAGATCAAGATCTACGGCTCGGACAGCAAGAAGTGGCAGGCACAAATACTGTCCATTGTGGATAAGGAACAACTGCCTGTCTACTACGGCGGCACCATGGTTGACGACAGCGGCGATCCAAAATGTTCACTTATTGTGAGTAAAATTTATAAAAAATATCGGAAAAGTGCGAGTCTCAGCAGGTGATAAGAGTTTAACTGTTTCAATGTTTTACTTGTTGAGAGTTTGTTTGACTTACGTCGTTTTTCTCACAGCGACGATGTAGGTACGTCATACGCCTGTGATATCTCCAAATTAGACCAGCTTGGAGAAGACTGGTTACCCTCGAGCCGGCTGGCTCCGGCCTCCAACCCCACCGAGAATTCCGTACTTATATTTTTTCAAGATTTAAAAAAAATTAAAGATTTAATTACAAAATGTAAAAGGTTTCAGATTTTTCCCAGTACATTTAGTATGAGATACTTGCCAGTTTTAGGTCAACGGAGAGTACCCTATAAATTTTGATTCCCTTGAGTGTCGAAATATGCGTTTTTTGCTGCATAAATAAACGGCTGTATCTTTTTTACGTTAACTTTGTTTTTTTTACAGCTTCAAGGAACTGTAGACTTGAGAACTTATATGGTTTTAATTTCAACTCGATACCTTCGTGTTCTCGAGTCGTCGACATAAAGGGTCTTGCTCTTGGTACTCTTGGTGGTAAGGTCGGGTGACAGACAGACGGACAGACAGACAGACGTATAACAAAATGATCCTTTAAGGGTTCTGTTTTTTCCTTTTGAGGTACGGAACCCTATAAATCAGCTTTACTTATACGCGAAATACTTTAAAGTACATCCGTAGAGCGGTCGGCTTATGCGGAATCTTTTATTAACTGTTCGCAGGTGAAACCAGGTGGAAAAGTTCCAAAGTCGTACTATACGAAAAATATAAGCAGCGAATCCAAAAGGGAGTACAAGCGGGTCACGATCAAGACTGGAGACAAATATGTCGTCGACCTATTATGCGCTGAACCAAATAGTATTTTGAAGTAAGTTGAGAACAGTAGGTATAATACTAGTCGTAGCTTTAAAGTTTTTACAGGGTCTGTAACTTCGCGAAGTTGAAAAAACCAGAGAATTTGGTTTCAAGCCGTCATTTCTAGGTACGTATTTGAAAAGTTAGCTAAACTCTTGTCTGGAGCTTTAAGTTTCTTTATTATACTAGCGGCCCGCGGTTTCACCCGCGTGGTTCCCGTTCCCGTGGGAATATCGGGATAAAAAGTATCCAATATTTTAATCTTAGGCTATCTACTATCTGTGTGCTAAATTTCAACCAAATCCGTTCAGTGTTTTTGCGTGATTGAGGAACAAACATCCAAACCCACAAACTTTCACATTTATAATATTAAGTATAGGATAGGATAATTAATAGCCCGAGTTTTTATTATTATTTGTCCTTAATCGTATCCCGGTTATTTCCAGGTGGGACTTCGGCGTGGACAGCCACGAGGTAAAGTTCTCCGTAGCGCGGCGCTGCGAGGAGGGCGCGGAGGAGGTGGTGCACGGGCCGCGCAAGGTGCCCCACGGCGCGCCCGACGTCGGCTTCATCCCGGCCAAGGGGCCCGCCACTTGTCAGTCTACTACTTGCGTATCTTTAGTCTTACTTTTTCTCCTATTACGACGAAACGACAATAATATCACAGATGGTACCTACTTGGTACAGTCAGCAACCGAAGTTGCTTAAAAGTTTAGTATTTTCAGTTTTTCATTTAGTCTAAGTAATAACACAGATATCTAATATTATATAATACTATGCAATAATATTTTTTTCAATACAGTTGCTCGAAAATGTAAGTTTACGATGACAGTCGAGCGTGCGGAAAGTTGATTTTACCGCACGCCGTGCGTTTTTGTTTACGGAGTAGTACAGCGTGCGGAAAGTTGATTTTACCGCACGCCGGCGCCGTGCGTTTTTGTTTACGAACGTTTTTTTTTAATTTCTACTAGCTTCCGCCCGCAACTTCATCCGCGTGGACAGTAGAAAAATATTGCAACCAGTTTAAAATGACCCCTTTAGTGTATGACAGCTAGTACTACGGAGAGTTCAAGCTGTTTCTCTGGTTCCACCCACCCGAATTTGATGAAACATAGATTTTAAGTTGGACCACAATCTACTAAATTGTGAAAAATCCATCAATATTCGTTTAGCGGTTTTTGCGTAATTCGCGCACAAATATTTAGAATTTACAGTTTTATTATATGTATAGATTACAATTTCAGCAGTACCTATAATGTTTTCTCGCAAATGTATTGAAAAACGTAGTATGGCACACGGTTGTTAAGGTTTTTTAAAACTCGTGACGATTATAAACCCTGTCAACTCGTTTTAAAAACCTCCTTACCAACCTTGTATCATAAACTACTATTATTTGTGCCATAAATGTTTTCAGAACATAACGTTAATAACCGCATTAGTCTAGCACTGTGTCGCAGTTATTAGCGCCCACCTTATCAAGTAACAACGCAGTTATTAGTGCCCACCTCGAACTTATCTATCAAGTAACAAAAGTTAAACAAAAGTTCAACTTCTTTGGCTAAAATTGTATAGATCTATTAGATATCTGTTAAAAAAGATGATACGACAAAGTACTACTTAGTGTTAAACGACTTTCGTTGTTGACTGCCCGTATACTTTTACATTAGATTGTTCAAATAGTCCATTGTGAATCAACCTCCTTCTATTTGATAACCGGTGGCTCCTTTTCAGGGCTCGTAGTCGGATCGTAGCCTCGTAGTCGTAGCTCGTAGACAGATTATTCCTTTAAATATTTTTTTTTTTTGTCATTCCACAGATTCAATAATCTTCGACAACTCCAGCGCGTACTTGAGGAGCAAGAAGGTCTACTACGACGTATTGATAGTTGTTCCTGAAAAGGTCCTCAACACCAGCGATCTGCCGGAAGACGACGTCGCCGCCTCGAGTGCTACAGCATTATGAACTTAAACTCCTACCTCGTAGAGTCACTAATTCAATTATATTAGCTGTACGTCTAACATTAGCAGGCAACTTATCAGACTGTATATGTGTCAGGGAATCGTCAGTTAGCTTTATCTTATTTAAGGCCTATTCAAATCTCGGCGGTATCCTCCGGTGGCGGTAACGATATCCTAATGGGTATGCGGATAACGCGCTGTTCCAATCATAGCGGATTTTTACCGCTACCAGAGGCGGTAGCGGTATTGGCGTGCGACGCGAGCTCTACAGACAGGCGGCGGCGGCGCAGGGTGCGTCCGCAAGGGGAGTAAAAGTTTCGCCGAACACGCGGTACGTATCACATACCCGCATCCGGTATGCTGTTCCGGTTTCGCGACAGCTGCGAATATGCCATACATATTACAGCGCGGGATATCGTTCGGGTATTGCCGCTACCCACGGCGGTAGCGGATACCGCTCAGGTTTGAGTAGGCCGTGCCATGTGAAGCGGCGAAGGGCGAGGGCGACAAGAGCAGCGAATTCCAAATATACATGGATTGGAATGATGCCGCGAACTGGAAATTAACAGCTGTGTGCGCCGGCGAGTGATTCGATCGCTTCGCAGTTCGCTGTTTCGCGTAGCCAGGTGGTAAAGGAAGACAGCAATAAAGTTGTACAATGGCATCAATAATGAGACAAGTTATTGCAATACTGTGATACTGTGAAGGCAATAGCGAGCGAAAGGGTAGGGAAGGGACTTTACTTATCTGCATTTATCGTATCAACAAATAGAATGAAATCCGTTCCGTTGATGACTAGTAATTCATTCATATTATGCAGTTCCTGTAGTTCCATAGAAAGAAATATTAGAGGTTGTGGAAGCAGCCTGGATTGAAGTTGTTTGTAAATAAAGATAAAGTTGTAAATAAATAAAACGGTGCAGTTGGTTCGGTGGATACAACTACAATGATATCATAAAACATCTAAGAAAAACCCTTACAAAATCACAAAAATATATATATACTTATATATATATATATATATATATATATACCTACATATTAGGCTGTGAGACTTTATCAGTACAATCCGATTCAGAGCGCTTGCGGTACAAAACAAAACGATGTATTTAATTTAATCAAGATTTTAATTTAATAATTTACTCTGCCATACAAACAAAGTTGCCGCGGAACACTATCTATTTGTAAATGGCAAATGGAAATAATAGTACAATCATTTAATTATTTCTCGACTGAATTTGAGAAATGGATTGAATAAAATAAAACGTTAATGTTGTGCTTCCACAAACTCGAATTTTAACAAAGAAAATGTTAAACTTTAGTATAATTAATTCAACATCTATAAATTTCTATACCTACTTTAATTTAATCATGTTTCTTAAATGTTATATAAAAGGTTAGGTATCTATTATTGTAAAATAAAAGAAAATCAGATATGATTAGAGTTTTATTGAAAAATAAGCTGCTTATGATTAAGTCTTATATACATTTTTATTTATAATCAAAATATACTTAGTTGGATACACAGTTCTTGTGGGCAGACCACCACATGTCTATTCTTCCTCCTCAAACATCATCTGGAGCAGTTCTCGCTTGTTGCACTGACTGCCTTCTAGCCTCTGGACTCCCTGCCACTTGATCAGTGTTGGGATCACCATCAGTCTGGTGCGGTTGTCTGTGCGGAACGGGCACGCTCTGTCCTTCCAACTGCAGAATTGAAAAGCATTTTCAGTGTTTTAAGTGGTGAAAACTATCTGAATGTAGTATGTGTACCACAGCCAGCTAGGAAAGTATAGGGCCGACGTTAGGCTGAATACTTTTGCAGTGTTTCTCGTCTTAAGCGGGTAGCGCCAAACCTTTCGACTCTCTTTCGTATATAAGGTGATTTAGGTGATGACACGGAAACAGGTGATAGAGTTGCTAAAACGGAGAAAGTTGTTTAGTTTTAGCAAAACTATCACCTGTTTCAGTATCATCACATCACTTGGTTCCACCAGGGATTGAAATACCGTTAAAAAAAAAATAACGACACAAAAAAATAACGTTAAAAATACCGTTAAAATATTTTATCGGTTAAAATTATTGTACCGGTAAAATTACCGTTAAATATAGCGTTAAACTTTACTGGTACAATAGTACCGGTAAAATTATCGGTAAAAAAGTAATGTTATTCATTGGAATAACGTTAATTTTAAAGTAACGGTAACCAAAAGTAAGAAATAACGTTATTTACTGAAAAAACGTGAATTTTAATGTAACGTTATCTAAAGTAACGTTATTTATTGACATAACTTAATGTTAAAAGTAAGGGTATAAAAAGTAAGAAATAACATTACATTTAAAAATAACGTTATCAATCCCTGGGTTCCACCTTTGTGACTATTCACATACTTTATTGTATAAGTAATAACAATAGTATGTTGCTAAAATTTCCTAAGGATGAAAATCTAGCATTATTGAACCTAATGGTAGTTTATTTAATTTTTATGATTACAACTAGCGGCCGCTCGCGTGTTAACAAGTGGCGTCAGACAGATGTACCCGCACCTTTACTTTCGCAATTATAATATTAGTACCTATTAGGATATAATTACATCTAAATGAACTCACTATTCTCGGTCGCCAACATCAACATAAGCAAATATCACTTCTCTCTGCAGTTCACTTAAGTATGCTTTTACAATTGGTTCAGCTGAAATTAAAAAATATAAGTTTAAGTAACTTTTGTATTTTTCATACTCAACAAAGACAAGAGGAGCATTTCTGACCACAATCAAATCAATTTATCTTCCATTTTAATGAATATTCGATAAGATAGATACGCTTGCAAGGGCTGCCAAGGGTTACTGTATTTTTTTTTCAAAGGAAAGTACAACAGGGGCTAACCCACCCCCGTATTTTGAATGAATGGATGAATGAATGAAAATATATTTTAAGTCACTGACCTCCATTACTTGTATAATAGAGGTCAGTTATTTAAGTCCTAAATGAGTCCCTCTCTCAGAAAAGAGGCTCTAATGGTGGACCTGAGTGGTGCAGTGGTCAACATGCCGCCTACCACCTAAGAGGTCCCGGGTTCGATTCCCGGCCAGGCAGAAATTGAAATGATGAATTTTAATTTCTGTGACAGGTCTGGGTGTTACTATGTATAATAAGTATATATTTAAAAAGTATATAAGTAGTATATCAGTTGTCTAGCACCCATATTACAAGCTTTGCTTAGTTTGGGGCTAGATGGCGCTGTGTGAAATTGTACAAGCATTTATTTATTTATTTTATTTATTTACAATATCTAGTTAGTTACAGAAGCAGGCACTACTACATATATTTCAAAATGTATAATATGACCATCTTTACGTAAACAAAGATGTTTGAAAATCACAATACCCTGATCAAACAAATTATTTAAACATTAATTATTTATCTAGGTTATTAGATAGTAATGAACCACCTAGCTGACAATAGATACACCAACTTCTTCCATTTTCCTTTTTCTTTCCAGTAAACAAAAAATAAACATTGGGCCCATTTTGTGGAAGCTTCTCAACAAAACTCAGAAACTCCTCATAATTGTTAAGGTTTTGAATCATTACTTTATTTTTCTTCTTTCCCATTGTTTTACTTATATTATTGATTTTTTATTTAATTTTATTGTCCCCGGATATCTTTTTGACTTTTAACAACAAATCAAAGAGAATGTATTCACTAACAACAATTTTATTTGCCACAGATGACAGACCACAGAATAGGTAATAAACCATTACACCATGCCATTCAATTACTTATGTGACTACGAGTAAAAAAATCCCCATAGTCACACTGGTATGGTAAGTTAGTGCGACCAATGTGGTTGACAAGCAGAGATTTCCTCAAAGGTTATTTTGATCTAATAAAATCTACCTATAAAAAACAACCATTAACAAGCAAGTAGTTGTCTTAAAGTTGATGTACCTATTTATCTATGAAACATGTTGCCAACAACAACAGTAGGTTAGGTATGCCTTTTATCATCCAAATCGGGAAGTAATCAACAAAGCCAATCATTTGTCGATTCTAACATTCACAGATTAGATAGGTACCAGGTACAGTCGGCTAAAACGATGGTTGAAGTTTATTTGTATGTGATAAAATACAAGGGAAACCGCTGGATGCAGGCAGTACAGGACCGATCGTCGTGGAGATCCTTGGGGAAGGTCTATACCCAGCAGTGGGTGTTGTGCAGCAGATATGATGATGATGATGAAAATACATGGTTGATTTCTCCTTGCAATTATATTCTGACTGTTACTACTATTTAAGTTACCAGCGTCGGAGCTAGAGCCATGAGCACCCCTGCCAAGATTTAAATTTTGCACCTTTTTGTTGCAAAGGAGGCAAATTTTTGTGGAAAGGATTGTTTATATGGGCTCCGCTAATCATTGAGCAGTTATAGAGAATAGTCTATTAATGTTTATAATGTTAGGGTGTAATAAATAATGAAACGGTGAAATCCTACCTTCAACACAATCTGAACACCAGCTATTGCCGTCTGGTAGTTTAGAACCGCTAAAATAGAAAAATACCGGTGGACCACTAGGATCTATATCTTTAATATACTTATCAAAATCTGCGAAACCCTTGATTTCAACTAATGTGACCATTTTTATTAGAATAATGTAAAACAATTTAATTAAAATAATGTGACTCTCACATCACACTACCGACCGACACACGACACGACTGACCGACACGACACACACGTCAACGTCAAAGTCACTATCACAGATCACTATACTCCGTAGACAGACTTTTAATTCGGTGCAGTAATTTGACAGCTTCAGTGTGCCCACTTTAAGCCGCGATTACATAGTCACAAATTAAAACCATAGAGAAAGGTAAAGAGGAAAGCACAGAACAAACTCCTAGAGGATGTATACCTAGTATCTAGACGATCAAGCAACGTGCTTGACAAGCCCTGCTTGATCGTCTAGCTAGGGCCACAGAACAAATATTTATTATTTTATAAATAATTTACAGCTTGGCCTTAAAGAGTTGAAATGAAATAAAATGGATTGAAAATTTTTCAGTACAAAATATAGTCCAGTGCTGCCAAATTATTCGTGCTTTTGACGTTTTTACAAAGAAAGTGGCGCCCTCACTTTTGTCAACTTTTTATGGTAAAGCTGTATTTAAGTTTTTTTTTTTTACATATTAATAACATATTAATATTAAAAATCCTTTTTCATGGAAATTTATCTATTCAGTGGTGCTTGTCAAGCATCGATCAATGTGGTTGGCAAGAATTTTTTTAACCCCCCATCTAGTTGGCAACACTGGATGGCGATGACATTTGTTTGTGCTGGTGTCTGTCAGTGTCACAGTGTCAGTTAAAAAGTTTGATTTTGAATGATTGCAGATTGTGATGTGATGTGAATGTTTTGTTTTCAAATGCGAGTTAAATTATAGCCTTCTGCATAAGAAAACCATTAGAATCAGAATGGATTCTACTACTACGACAGAAATAAAGCCAAAGACATTGGCTGAACTTCTGCCTGGTCTCAGTGGTAAGTAGCGCGTCTTTCTTGGTCAACCAAAAGGTGTCTTGTGTTCTGCCCTTAGCTATGCTATATTTTGTTTATCAATTACTAGTTTTATAAGATAAGATACATTATTTTACTGACCTTTTGTCCTTCTTTTTATTTTAGGGATACTTTCAAGAGATGCTATTCAAACGCTCACAGCACAAAAGAAGCCTCGAAGAACTATAGCGCCTACTCGTACTACCGAAAAAGTTGTAAAACCGTTGACGTTAGCAGAAATGAGAGCTGATATTCGAGGTGATAATCTTTGTGAAAGTGAGTTTTAACTTTTCTTGGTGTGATGTTTATACTTAATTTTCTTTCAAGCCCTGACAAAACAATCGCCTAGGAGATGCGCTCAAGCTACAACATCAAACAAAAAGAAGAATAATTGGAACTCTTCTGTAAAAATTGATAGAAAAATATGTCACACTGCCGATGGTCAGTTAAAAAACAATCCTGTTAGAAAAGTGCTGAACTTTCAGCCAAGCTCAAAAGTAAGTTATCAATATTTTTATTTAGGTATTCATTTTATATAAAGGAAAACATACAGCATATTAAAAGTAACTACGATAAAAACAAGACTTTAGTACCTACAAACATTCCTTAGATAGGTAGTTTTCACTATTATATTTTCAGTTGTTTTTTATTTTTATTCTATATTATTGTTTTTACTGTTGTGTTTTTGTTTTGTTTTATAGGTTGTCACTAATTCACGAATGACTATGAATAAATTAAATCCTGAGACTCCAAAATTTCCTAAACCAGAGATACGAGCAAAAAAATCTCTTCATCTGCTAGGTAAAATATTTATTAATAAAATATGCAAACATTGAAAAGATAATGTTAGAATATAAATAAATAAATCAATAATTAATCTCTTGTTGATTGTTTTCAGCTCGTAATACGGTAAGAATCAGTGGAGTCTCTAATATACCTGAGACGCCGAACATAGTTACTAAACCAACTAAAAGCCGCATGACACTTGCCAACAAAGAAAATATATTTGGGAATGCTAATGTTATCAGAAAAACCTTTGCACCTTCAAAATTTTCAAATCCTGAAACCTTACTTAAACCTGCAGTACCTGACACTCCTTTGTCGGAGTCTAGCTGCGACATGAGTTTCTTACAAAACGAAAAAAGGATAAATGATATTGAGGAAAAGACAAAAGCTATATCCGAAGAACAGACTTTGGAGAACATTGCTGAAGTCACACCACCTGCCTCAACACCTTTCAAAGAGTACAGAAATGTAAAGGAATATTTTAACAACTCAAGTGAGCTTGAAACTTCAGCTTTGTATCATGACAACACTATTATGTGCTTTGATAAACCTTCATCGTGTCAGGGAGCTGATAAAAGAGAAGATAGTGTTATTGTATCATTGTCTGACTTACTCAATAAAGCTAAAGTAAGTAATTCAGAAAAGAGTAGCACAGAACTAGAAGACTTATTAAAGGAAGAAAAACAAACAGAGCATAATATCAAAATGATAGAGAGTGGTATCCAGACACTGAAAAACATAAAAACTTCTCAAATTAAATATTTACAGTATGTAAAAAAACTTATTAGTGATAAGAATAATAGTGAACAGATTCTTGGAAATGAACATGACAAAACTCTAATGAATATAGACAATGTGATAGATTTAAAAAATGATAAAAGAAGTATGAATAAGAGTCCATTATTAATTATTAACAAACCCTGTTCTGTTATCAAGTCTCCACTAAAATCTCCATCATATAAGATACCTAAGAAGAATTTGTGTTTAAGAAAAAAAGTGTTTCACAAATCAATGCCAAATATGCGAACTCCAAATAAAGATACGCTTGAGAACAAAGCTTTGGATATGTATATGAAAATGAAAGAACAAATGAATTTCTTGAATACACCTGTTATTAAACACACTAATGTCGGAATGCCAGATACACCGGCAGTGACTTCTCATAATTTACAAAGACAATTAGATAAATTATATGGTGAAAGCTGAAACTCCTAAGAATCATTTCTACTTTATGAGAATAAATATTTTATCAAGTAAATTAAGTAACTAATATAAAATGAAATAACTTTATTATTGTTTAGTTTTTTATACGATTATGCTACAGGATGGCATTATTTCACCATGATTTAGATATTATTGTGTATTGGTCACTAAATAAATTTATTAACATTATTTAGATCTGTTTTATAACACACTAATTTTATAACCTACAAGCTTACAAGGAATATGTGTCAATGGCGCTAGTGTCGCGGGCTGCTTAAAAACTACTCTTATATTTTACACTTGTAATATACTAATAAAAATACCTTATCTACTTAAAAACAGCTTGAAAGATAAATTATATAAAAATAAAAGCCATAGTTTTTTCCTGTTCTGTAGTTTCGCCACAGAATATATAATAGTACTAACGTGTTTCGCCACTGACAAGTACGCCAATTTTGTTTGTGACAGACAAGTATATAACCTTAAATTTGTCTGTCTGTACTGTACATGATTGATAAACAAAATGATATCAGTCGGCGCTCTGCTGTGACACATTGCAGTTATCTTCTTTTAACTATTCCATAGTGTATTTATTAATAAAAGTATAGGTGTTAAATAGATTTTAATATGGCCTTATCAAAACCTATCATGTCATTGTTGACATCATACTTACAAAACTTATATTTGTATCCTGTCCGGACCAAATCCATCACTAGGTAAGTGTTCTCGATGTTTTCGACATTCTTTTATTTGTTTAGACATATTAGTGTAAAAGTTAAACTGGTATCATTAAGGCTCACAACTATCAATCAACAAAGACTTTCTAATTTCTATGGCTGTCTTATTGTGTTGGTAATTAATTCATTGAGTTGATAAGTAAACCTATCAGATTTAGTGTTTTTTTAGAATCTGGAACTGACAATCAGGTTCATGAATATTATCAATGTCCAAAGTGCAAAATACACAAATATAGTTTAGTATAATGACATGTACCTACATACAATGACATACTTACCTGATAGGTGAATACTTACCTAACTTTGTATTATTAGGTAATAAGAGGTGATATTTTAATTAATTCCATTCAAATGAGAAATTGAAATATGTTCTTATAATTTCAGTAGGTACCTATCCTAAAACAAAATATTTAGAGGAAAGCTTTTATAACCATATCAGAACTGACCTCCAATGCCCAAGGTTGACCACCACTGAAATCGATCGATAGTAACATAGGTCATAAGTTAAAACTTTATTTATAACAACAGCATTATTTTAAAGTCCAATGACGTCAGTTGTATAAACTTATCGCCTTAAATTATCAATTTTCTTTTTTATGCAAGGCAAGTCCATTTTTTGTTACATACCTATAATCAGGGATTGAAATACCGTTAAAAAAATTACGATACAAAAAAAACGTTAAAAATACCGTTAAAACATTTTATCGGTAAAAATAACGTTAAAAATATTGTACCGGTAAAATTACCGTTAAACTTTACCGGTACAATAGGGATGTTGACTAATGAATAAAATAACGAAATACTAATAAAAATCGTAAACATATTAAACTTTTAGAGTAGCTTGTATACCTCTAGGTTTTATATATTGCATATTATTTGTTTTATGACCCTTCAAAGTTGGATGGACAAGTCCATTAAAAAGTATAAAATTTATTAAAATAAATGATACCTTTAATTAGTCCGTAAAATGTATAGCAAATTTGTCGAAGAAACCATTTTGATAAACACAATATTTAATATAGCTGCTGAACAAATTTCCTATGCGTTGCATACAAACTTACAAGGCGTGACGTCATAACGTGCAAGCCATTAGTATGGAGCATTTTTGATCGAGTCCATTTGTGTGCATTTTACACTGTGATATCTCGGGCAGTTTTCAAGCTAGCGAATTAATTCTTTTACCAATGTTTCTTTTTTGAGAGGTAATTTATGAAACATAAAAAAAATAGTCAATATCCCTATTGTACCGGTAAAATTATCGGTAAAAAAAGTAACGTTATTGATTGGAATAACGTTAATTTAAAAGTAACGGTAACAAAAAGTAAGAAATAACGTTAAAATTAACGTTATTTACTGAAATAACGTTAATTTCAATGTAACGTTATCTAAAGTAACGTTATTTATTGACATAACGTTAATGTTAAAATTAACGGTAAAAAAGTAAGAAATAACGTTACATTTAAAAATAACGTTATTATTCCCTGCATATAATACGTTAGACATTAACTAATAAATTAAATTAATTAATACGTTAACATTAGGGGCTTAATAATACCTAAGTTTGTTCAAACTTTAATATTAGCCATACAAGTTATTTAAACTGACTATTAGTAATTTGTACCCATACACATAATATGGGACATACAGAAGCTTGGTAGGTAGGTATGTAAAAAGTTTTGACGCTAAATATGTTGTCCCTATAGACAAACGTACCTATAATTTAATAGAAGACTAGCCTTATTTTTATTTATATATTATTATGTAATGTTTACAATGAATCGAAATAAGATAAATTATAAACATGAGTTTGATTTGGTATGTCAGGAATCACAGGTTCGAGTCGTGTCTTTATAATTAGTAGTTCTCTCTTGAATATTAACGCTCACTCGACATAGGAAAGCCTAGTCTCTAAGGAATACTTTATATATCGATTTCATTTATGAAAATCGAATTTAATCGGTATACTTACGCTTTGATTACAGTTGCGCACTGGGCACGACCGCCAGCATCGCCTCTCAGTTGATGGCCGGAGATTCAGTTAAGCTTGATCCAGTTTTGGCTTTTGGTTTCTATGGGTAAGTACTAAGTAACATTTATAAATATAATAATAAATTCTTGGACAATTTCACACAGCGCCATCTAGCCCCAAACTAAGCAAAGCTTGTAATATCGGTGCTAGACAACTGATGTAGGTACTACATAAAAATATTTTTTAAATATATACTTATTATACATAGTAACACCCAGACCCGTCACAGAAATTAAAATTCATCATTTCAATTTCTGCCCGGCCGGGATTCGAACCCGGGACCTCTTGCGTGGTAGGCGGCATGTTGACCACTGCGCCACTCGGGTCGTAACCCATTTCAATTAAAACAAAAGCGCCAATCTTTGAGCGACCGGGGCGCGCGCGGCAAAAAAACGATGTGCGTGTGGTGTGAGTGTTCCTATCCTAGAAATTGATTTGACCATACGAAGATTTTAAGAAATAATTGTGAAAACTTGATGGTGAAATCGAAAAATTTGTGAAACCTATGTAGACTAAGTTATGGTCGATTATATAGAACACTCATACCGCCAGTCTCGCGAAAACGCCATACTTGATATCATACAATATACTAGACGTATGTTAAAAAAAGATATATGGAAAATTTGTGCTGAATTTGTGAAAACTATTCACAAAATAATCAATTAATTATCATGGTTAATTTGGATTTTATAAGGGTTTTTTAGGAACACTCACACCACACGGTGTGTGGTGTGAGTGTTCCTGAAATCACTAACTTTAACTGAATAATATTGAAATTTTATTATTGTATATGGTAATTCGGATTAAGAGTAAATTTGTGACACATAAATCTTGACATAAAACGTGATAGATCAAGAGCAATTAAACATTTTGTTTCTTTTTCAATGCTCGTGTGAGTGTTCCATATTTTGGCATTTATTTGATTAACCAGACCTCGTATACAAGTGGAGGCTGCATCCAAAATTGTGGTTTTTTTGTTTTTTAAACATTTTTATTTTTTTTTATTTTTAGTATAAGTACCTTCCGTATTAGGTAGTGTAGGTATATTATTTAGGTAGTAAAATCGGCTCAGCCAAACGTGAGATAATCGCGAAGAAACGTACATACATATACAAACTGAATACCTCCTTTTTTTGAAGTCTGTTAAAAATACTACACAAAGGTATCCCTCTCCCAACAAAAACAATCATCTAATTCGGTTCATAAATAACAAAGTCGTCAAGGTAGTTGATGTAAAGTCATAGTATTTTCGGGATTACTTGAAAACTACTGACCCGATTTGAAAAAAAAATAATTGGAACCATCTCGCAAGAAAACTCAATCGAACAACAAAACAATCATCAAAATCGGTCCATAAATGTCGAAGATACGCGCGAATAACGATAAAAAAAAGTATACAATCGAATTGAGAACCTCCTCCTTTTGATGAAGTCGGTTAAAAACTAGTTCAGATTAGCGTTGAAAATGACACGTACCTACCTAGCTACCTACATATACCTCCTATTTACCTAGCTTTGTATTTTTACAGCTACAAGAACATTCGTTTAACTACTGTATGATCGTAAAGCTGTGATATCGGATACGACATTCAGGACGGTCTAATTGGCGACTGAATTTCTCGTCCTAAATCGGACACTAAATTCCGGGTCCGACATTCAGGATGGTGTAATAAGCGCTTAAGCACTTGACGCTTTGTTATCGTTCGTACGACCGATGTTTATACTCACGGTGACTCCAGTTACATTTCTGAGAAGCTAATGAATGAGACGATAAACTTATGGCTAGTTGACACTTTTACGATGTCATTTGTTTTTATTATCGTCGTTTGTAGCCGACTTTTTGGAACAGAGACTTACAAATACGCCATCTTGAAAAAAATATTGTATGTAGTCACTAAAAACACTTATGTCAAAGTACAGAGCTCCCGGCGCTTAGAAAAAAATATCTGGCGGATTAGTTTGAACCTTTGAGTCAAGTTTGGTGTCGTTATCGGGTAACTAGATGATGCCCAATTCATTCCCCATACCAGTTTTTTAGGATTCCGTAGCAAAATATGACACAATACTTAAAATAATAAATTTTTAGTAGTAACGAAATCCAAACAAACCCTCATATTTTCATTTTTTTGTATTAAACTTGGTTTATAAAAAATACCGTCTGAAAGCCCATTTAATGCAGATTCTAAAAACATTAACAATAAATTTGAATTTAACTATTTTTAATGTAAAATAAATTATTGAAAGTACAGCAACGTTCGTCAGTGCAGCGTAGGGGACGGCAAAAAGACCCAAAAAAAAAAAGCACTACTAACAAAAAAAAACCCAGAAAAGTGCGAGTCTGACTCGGGCATCGAGCGTTCCGTACCTACTTAATTATCCCATCCCATCTTAACTAGTCTGGTAAGACCCGGTTAAGTTAACACTTACAAACTTTCGCCTTTATAATATTAATGTGCTATTTATTTAGTCCTCTTCGATTCATAAAAGAAGTAAGGTAACATTGTTGAAAATAAAGACAAATAATAATATAACGTTTCTGTATTAATTTTATTTACAACCACCTCCACAGTTACATAACTCAGTACATTTGAGCTGGCGCTTGATACAATTGCACCTGGAACTGCAAGATTTCACGCACCGACATCTTATTAATTAAAGGCATGCTTGAGCAGCCATAGGATTTTGGGTCCACAGTGGCACCCAAGCTTCTTCTTCTTTCTGTTAACCCCATTCAGATAGGCAAGGAATACTTTGACTCTTCTTTAGACACTTTCAAATATAAACAGCCTGTAAAACTGCCCTTAAAGTATGTTGTTTCAGGGCAGCTTCTGTGGGAGGCAAAATTTCGATTTGCCTGTCCTTTTTTGTGAACAAATGCTTGCGACACTCATTTACTGTCACAGAGGGGCATGATCTGAAAAATAAATATACTAATAAAAAAATGCAAATTCTGGATAAGATTATCTTTTAAATATCGTTTCCTTACCTGTCATACATTGTAATCACAAATTTTTGAATTTCAGCGTCTGCATATTCCCCTTTGTAAAGTGCTTCGAACCCTCGTGTGACATTCTGATTTGCCTTCCATGCCTCAAACGCGGTTTTTCCCCCCCCCTTCCGTTAAAAGATGAGGTTGTGTCACATCCGGTAAAAGAATGGAATAAGGGCAAAACGTGTGATCTTTCAGGACCTGAAACAAGAAAGAAAACCATTTCTTTAGTATAATATTATTGTAAATCATGTAAAGAAATAAATTTGGGTAAGTACTAATAAGTCCGTTACTACCTAAACATGAAGCTATAGTGTGACATGCCAGGTATTGATGATTTTGTCCTGTTCGATGTGTACCCATAGTTCTTTTAGGCCTTCTAGCTTATGAACACATGATATGGCTAGTACAACGACATCTGTGTCGACTGTTCTTAACATTATTTTGGAGTGTACCTGGCATGTCACACTATAGCTTCATGTTTAGGTAGTAACGGACTTATTAGTACCGAAATTTATTTCTTTATTTATATTACCGCGTTTGAGGCATGGAAGGCAAATCCGAATGTCACACGAGGGTTCGAATCACTTTACAAAGGGGAATATGCAGACGCTAAAATTGCATGCATTTGTTCACAAAAAAGGACAGGCAAATCGAAAATTTGCCTCCCACAGAAGCTGCCCTGAAACATCATACTTTAAGGGCAGTTTATATTTGGGGGCAGTGCCTAAAGATGAGTCAAAGTATTCCTTGCCCATCTGAATGGGGTTGGCAGAAAGAAGAAGAAGCTTGGGTGCCACTGTGGACCCAAAATCCTATGGCTGCTCAAGCATGCCTTGAATTAATAAGATGTCGGTGCGTGAAATCTTGCAGTTCCAGGTGCAATTGTATCAAGCGCCAGCTCAAATGTACTGAGTTATGTAACTGTGGAGGTGGTTGTAAATAAAATTAATACAGAAACGTTATATTATTATTTGTCTTTATTTTCAACAATGTTACCTTACTTCTTTTATGAATCGAAGAGGACTAAATAAATAGCACATTAATATTATAAAGGCGAAAGTTTGTGAGTGTTAACTTAACCGGGTCCTACCAGACTAGTTAAGATGGGATGGGATAAGTAAGTACGGAACGCTCGATGCCCGAGTCAGACTCGCACTTTTCTGGGTTTTTTTTTGTTAGTAGTGCTTGATTTTTGGGTCTTTTTGCCGTCCCCTACGCTGCACTGACGAACGTTGCTGTACTTTCAATAATTTATTATACATTAAAAATAGTTAAATTTAAATTTATTGTTAATGTTTTTGGAATCTGCATTAAATGGGCTTTCAGACGGTATTTTTTATAAACCAAGTTTAATACAAAAAAATTAAAATATGAGGGTTTGTTTGGATTTCGTTACTACTAAAAATTTATTATTTTAAGTGTTGCGTCATATTTTGCTACGGAACCCTAAAAAACTGGTATGGGGAATGAATTGGGCATCATCTAGTTACCCGATAACGACACCAAACTTGACTCAAAGGTTCAAACTAATCCGCCAGATATTTTTTTCTAAGCGCCGGGAGCTCTGTACTTTGACCCCCCTCCCCCCCACCTGCCACGGAGTTATAAGTGGCTACCGGGCGATTTGGGCTCAGGTGGACGTGTATAAAATTCGTACCAAGTGGCATTGCTTTACTCAAAATTGTATACCTTTCCATACAAGCCTTCCCATAAAAAAACGGACTATTTAGACACTGGACCGGACGATGGCATTTATAAATGCCATTTGCAGGGGTGGAAAATGGTCAGTAAAGTCAGTAAAAGTCAGTTTTTTTGGCTAAGGTCAGTAAAAGTCAGTTTTTTCGAAAAATGGTCAGTAAAGTCAGTATTTTCACGAGCTATACGGGTTTACGGTCTGGTTTCTGTAGATTGAGGTGAAAAAACTGATTAAAAACGCGCTGTTTGTTTAAGACTACAACGACAGGCAAAATTATAAAAGTCGGTAGGTAGTGGATGGAACTGACTAACTAAAAATCGCGCTGCGCGGCTAATTTCTTTGCTAATGATAAGCAAAATTGTAAGATTTTTGGATGAAACTGACAAAAATCGCGCTGCGCGGCCGTTCTTTTTTGCTATTCACAGGCAAAATTACAACATTAGTGGATGGTGACCGCGCAGTGCGACCGATTTTTGTACTAAAGATAAACAAAATTACAAGAATATTGGATGAAACTGACTAAAATTCGCGCTGCGCGACCTTTTGTTCGCTATGGATAGGTATTTTTTTTAATCCGGCATTTAGAGCATCCTAGGCAGGCAACTTCCATCCTTTCGAAAATTGTAACCCTAGTAGTAATACCATAAACATGATAACTTATAGCAAACCTAGGGCCCCTCGATAGAATTTGCCACAGGCTCCGCGCACTGGTTTTGGTCAGTAAATGGTCAGTATTTTAGAAGGTTTTAGTCAGTAAAATCAGTAATTTTGGCCATGGAAACAGTTTCCACCCCTGCATTTGAGAGCGCCGGTCGTTAGAGGTGCAAGCTAATACGGCATGCAGATACGCCGTCCGGTCGCGAAAAGGATAGGATAATGAATAACGATTTCTATTTACAGGTTACTATTTGGCGGGTCCATCCCTCACTACTTCTACGCGTTTCTAGAAAGGTTGTTCCCAGAGGAGGTGGTAGCGTTCCCTCTGGCAAAGAAATTGCTATTCGAAAGATTAATTTTCGCCCCGTTAATACAACCTTTTTCTTTGTACACATTGGCGAGGTTTGAGGGCAAAAATCACCCAGCGGCGATTAAACAACTGTCCGCTCTGTACTTACCTGTACTTAAGGCCAATTGGAAGTGGCTAACACTATTCCAAATTATAAATCTAGCCTTCGTACCTCCTATGGTGAGTTCATTTCATTTTTATTTGTTGGCCATCGCCAAGCTGACTTTCGTAACACCTTATCGGCAAATATTATTATCGCGAGATATGCTTAATGTTTATAGCTTAATCGGTAATATCAGTACTATACGTAAACATCGCAAGTTTATTTTAATCATATGTAATTAACTGTTCCTACATAAAATGATGATTTATCATCATTTATTTACAAGTGGTCTGTTTTGATTGGGACTTTGACATGAATTATGTAACAAGATAAGAAGAATGTGCTGTTTTTATTTGGCAATTTTGCATAATACGTTTAAGAAAAGATTTCGTAGATCCAAAGAAAAAAATAAGTAAAACGGAAAGTAGCTCCATCTATAGTCCATTAGTCCTTACTTTTCCTATTTGGTAAACAATTTCTTCATTGAAATAATCACTTGTAGAATACAACAAATTATTTTCCACACAAAGATGAACGAAAGAAATTAGTAAATATTAATAACAATTTGATTTAATTAAAACATATTTTTTTAATAACCGAAAGTGGCGCCCTTAGAGGTTTTTATTTATTAGGTTGTTCATAGAAAAGGATTTTTATAAAACTACGTGGAATTTTTAGGGCTCATACTCTAGTATTTTTAAAAAGTATCATTATATTCCCTCGCCTCGTAGTTATTTGTAGAAGTAGATAACAAATGTGTCAAAAACGGCCCCTTTTAGCAGTTTTGCTTCTACGAATGACTACAAGGAAATGTAATGATACCGTATAAAAATATTAGACTAAAAAAATCCACATAGTTTTATTAAAATTGTGTAATAGAAATTCTAATACAAAAATTCACCGCGGCGCCGCGCCAGTTTCGGTCAGGGTATCGCCAGATATATTATGTTATGACAAAACTTTCAAAACCTCTTTACCAAATAAAACGAGTAACGATAAACAGACTTTAATATTTAAGCTAAACTCCCCTGGGGGATTCATCATGCTGCCCATTAGCGCTGCCATTGGGACGAGAATTTATTATAGTTTAGAATTTTGTTTAGTAGAATTTAAAGATTTTTTGAAAAGTGGCCACTTTTAACAAAAAAAAAGACCAGCCCCCCTAGCCAAAGTAACATTTGCAAATTTTCGTTATCGCTTCGCTTTCGAAACATGTATGGATTTGACGTTTCCCATACATGTTTCGCAAGCGAAGCGATAACGAAGATTTGCCAATGTTACTTTGGCGTGCTTTGGCTAGGCCCCCCGAGAGCCATTTTACAAAAATAGGTTAAACTTATTCATTGGGACATGCATTGTTTACATCAGAACTTTACTTTTTTTTCAGTTACGAGTCCTCTTCATGAACTTTGTCGGTTTAGGCTGGGCCATATTCTTAGCCAGTAAAAGACGACAAAACCAAAAGAAGGAATAATAATCTAATTCAAAATGACGACTCGTTGGTGTTGGATAAATTAACTATAAGACTTATAACGACTAGCAATAGTAGTCTACTTAAACTTAAGACTGTGGCGGGTGTTAGTATTCACATGGCTGATAAATACTGTATTTTTTGTAAATATATTTTTATTTAATATTTATTTAACTATAATATACACTGAGTAAGAAAGGTATGGTGAGTGAAAAAGTAGTTACAATGTGTTACTTATGTACTTTATTATTTTGACAACAGCAATTGAAACCATTTAAAGTATTTATAAATAGTATTTTGTGAAATAATCTAGTATCTCTATTTATCTATGTTCAAATCAGCAAAATCAATTCATTCAGTTTGCGGTGCTTAATTACCTATACTTTAAGACAAAACTTATATATTTTTATATTAAAACTTGTTAAAACTGTCATCTTGAGTATTATTGAATACCGTTATTCACATTACATATTTATTGCTCTGGAGATTATCATAACATACTGTGTCTCATTTACTTAACAGTTTCGCTATTTGAGACTACAAATAATTTACCTATTCATGCGCGTATATTATAATATACCTTAACAATTATAATAAATTAAAATGATTTCGTGTAAATGACTAGAAATCTTAAAATTATTGAATAAATTAATATAAATATACTTCAATAAATATATTGCACTTTAACTTTAAGTAGGATTTGCATAAAATTAAAAACCAATAAGTTTTCATAATAAAATGAACAGTCAACAAAATATGATAAAATAACGTTCGTAGGATCACAATATACAAATCGGGATCAATGGTTTGACTAGATTCAAATAGCTTCATCTACATTTTCACAGTTCATTTGATAGCAAGTTGAGCAAATAAATATCATGAAATGTTTTACTTGCCCCTTGCTGTATGTAGGTAGGTAATGTAATTTAAATAACATGAGTATTATTAAATTTCTTATCTAATCTAACACATTTTAGACAGTAATCTGTCAGTACATTATTATTATAACAACAAAAGAATGGTAGAAATATCTCAAATATACAATTTTTGTGTTCACTTACATTTCACATATTAAGTAAAGTACCTACCCAAATAAATTAATAACTTAACAAAATAAATAGTTCCTACTTCACATTAACGTGACTTCATTTAGAAATAATTTCTTACAAAATATCAAGATCACTCGACTAGATTTCACTAAGAACATGTAATTATTGTAATTCCGCACTTTTTGATAAAAAGGAACCTATCAATTACCTATAAAGTTTTCTTTTCATCAAAGATATGAGTTTATAGATAGTTAAAGAGCTAGTGACAAAATACTGCAAGAGGTATCTCAAGGCCCATCATTCAATATGATATAGTGTTTAGGGTGTACATGAGTCAGAACCTACTACTCGCAAGGTCAGGAAGTGGAACACCTGGCGGCAGCATGCTTTCAAGCGCTTTGAGCGACTGCTGACTGCCTGCCTATGTTCCATGAATCTGTGGTCTGACATTTTATTTCATAATTAAGCATGCATGATTATGCGGTCTGGCTACCTTCTCATTATTTTTTGTACTATTCTCTAGTATACTGCCAAATTTGAATCTTGAGATAACTGTTGTCTTGAGCATGTCGAAATTTTACATACTTGAAAGCGTGCTAACGCCAGGTGTTCCACTTCCTGGCTTTGCGAGTAGGTGCGGACTCATATACACCCTAAACACTAATCATATTGAATGATGGGCCTTGAGATACCTCTTGCAGTATTTTGTCACTAGCTCTGTAACTATAAGGATCAAGCTCGCTTGACTAGATATCGTTGAACCCTAAAGCGCTTATAGATTGAGAGAATGTATTGACTAGACGGTTACATGTAAACGGGGGTAGGTTATTCTCGTTCAGGGTGCGGCGAGTGCGACCAGCTTCGTTGAGAGCTCCGGGAGCGCGTGCTGTAGCTGGGCGTCGACGCGCTGGACGGCGTCTGCCGCCGGTAAGGGATCGGCCGCTTTCGAGCGCTGTTATTGTTAATGGGTTAGATGCTGTGTTAGTTGAGCATGCACATACGAAAGTTAGAGAAACTAATCAATGAAGAGTGATATTTTGTTGCAATGTTAAAGGTTTGACTGAGAGTAAATTGAGTTAGTCATTAGTCTGATTATTTTTTGTAATGAAATTTAATTGTCAAAAACATCACTCACCTCGTATAAGTAAATGCATTCTGGAGAACAAAAATATCTACAAAACAGCGACTACCATGCAGTAAAAAAAACAACTAAAGATTCATAATAAACTTTAATGCGATAAAACAAACTAAATATAATTGAAACAGAAAACACACTTGCGATAATATGTCCATGTACGTACATAGCACAATGTCTACATCTGGCACTCTATTAAACTATTGCCGTGAACACTTCAGAGCCATTTCATCTTCTTCTATACTTGTATTTATTCGATGAATAAGATAGATCTATTATGGGTGCGCTACGGAGGAAAAATATCGACATTAATAATAATATTACAGTTCACTATATTTTTACTTAAAGATACTGTGAGTAGAATATAAATAATAGCACACCCATGTTAAGCAAGCAGGTTAGAATCGCACACTCAAATTGCTTTGTTACATGAAATAATTATTTAAAGAAGAATCAAGACATCACAGCCAAAGATTTCCCGGTTTCAATTTATTACGATCCATTGATTTATTAGATTGTGGATGTTTATGGCAACAATAGTTATTAAATAAAATAAAAAAATCTGAATATTTGCGGCATTATATTAGGACAAAGATTTTCTTAGTAAATAAGTATAAACTGGAATACATATATCTTAAGACTTAAAATTAAATTAATTTCACACTAGCACAATCACTGCACACTAATCGGAGCTACTACTTGAGTCTTCAGAACTCGTGCTATATTTTCGTTTTCTATAAAAGAAAAAAATAAACAACTTAAAAGGGGGCTTAACTACATATAAAACATGCCTTATCATTGGACTCTTTAATATATGTACAGAACAGAACTTTTCAGTTACTAAGAATGAATGTCAGTATTTGAAAAGCTGTGTTGTCCAATGTTATGACACGTTATAGGCAAAATAAAAGGTAAAGCTTAAAACCGAAGGTGAACAAGCGACACACGTGTTAAACACTCCACTGAACTCCGTGAAATAACTTTTGTTCACAATGAATAAATATTGTGAACAAACGTCACAGTTCACATGGGCAACCCATCTACAGTGCTTTTGGGAGATAAAGAAATTACACATAGTAATGAGAAAGTAAAAAAAAACAGTTAATATAACACAACAAAATCTTGTCTAATATTGTCTATGTATTTTATTAAGCATATAAATCAACATTATAAAGCATACCTCAATGCTTATGTGTTAGTGACCCAATCGCATACTAAGAGTTTGAACAAAATTATTAGGACAGAATTACCCAATTACAAACAGATTGGCTGTGGTCAACACAGTCTTGCCCGATTTTAATCTAAGACAGTGTACTAAAAAAGATGCAAATAACACACAAAAAAGGGCAAACCAAAAGCACTGTATTATCCACTGATCTCTAAAATAACCTCTAGATAGGCAACCAACTAATTTTGTACACTCTTTATCAACATTAATATTGATAGTGCGACAACTTATCAAAATATCAAAGATATCAAAGGGACAGAAAAATCATGTAAGTACAGTGTAAAAAATTGTTTTAAGAAATGCGATCGACTGCGTCGCAAAAGGCTCAGTTTCATTATGGCTTCATTATATGCAACACTAGTCACTCCCGCAAAAAAATAATTACCGTTTAAATATACAATTAATTGAAAATCCAAGCTGATGATGTGTTTATTTATAAATAGCAATTGACATTTTGCGAGGGGACCATCAGCTTGGATTTTTGATAAATTGTGCAATTACACGGTAATAATTTTTTTGCGGGAGTAGCGCTAGTGTTACATAAAGTGTCGCCTTAGGGTGCTTGTCCATTGACGCGGAGCGAGGCGCCGCCGGAGCGGAGAAACGAGGAAATATTAACCAATAGGATTGCGGATCGGAGATTTTATGCAATCCTCTTAGTTAATATTTCCTCGTTTCTCCGCTCCGCCGCGCCGCCTCGCTCCGTGTCAATGGACAGGCACCCTTAACTAGGTCGATATACCGCAAACAGGAGACGTAATTTTTTTGACAAATCCGTGAATAGGAACAATTCGAAGTTGAAATGAGTATCAGTGGTTGCGTATCGATAGGTTACAGAGAGCAGGGGCCAAAGTCTTGCTATTGTTAACGTCATAATCGTGTTCGAGTTGTAATGCTTTTTGACACAGTTTTTGTTTTCAAAACCAAAATCGAAACACGATTATGTCGTTTAAGTGCGGTGGTAGTGAAACTAGCGCCGCCGCTACATTTATTTTATTACTCGTAAACCAAGTCAGTATTTAAAAAAAGCTCGTGTAATAATCTCTTAAATTGTCTCTAATATTTTTTGAATAACTCTTCAACAGTTATCATTCATTCTGTAAGTTTTAAAATCCATAATTGCCAAAAGTGGCCACTTTGAACTAAAATGGATTTTAAAACTTACAGTAAGAATGAAAATTGTTGAAGAGTTATCCAAAAAATATTAGAGACAATCTATGAGATTATTACATGAGCTTTTTTTAAATACTGACTTGGTTTACGAGTAATAAAAATAAATGTAGCGGCGGCGCTAGTTTCACTACCACCGCGCATTAATAAACTGAAAATCGAAACACGAGTATGACGTTAGCGGAAGCAGACTAGGGCTCCAGGGCGTGGGCGGGGGCATATACCTCGTGATGCGCCTCCTATCGAGGAAGCTGGGCGAGCCCGCGCGCCGCGGGATGGAGGGCGAGCGCGACGCGCGCGACACGCTCGATCTACGGTAATCGGCGTACACGCCCGTCATTGTTCTGTTCGTATCGAGCCATCGTGGCGCAAGCATGCATTACGTGACGTTCATTAGCGGAAGGAGAATTGAAAAAAAAAACGAGATTAATTTCGTCGTCGGAGGCCGCGAGACTTTTCGATTTGGCCGTTTTAAAACACAACAGTTAATATAACATGTACGCACGACAGCACGTTAGGTTAAACAGTTTAACTACGAAAACAGCTCTCATCACGTACGGCATAAAGGCGGTCTCGAGGTCGACGTGTATAGTCTGACGTGCCGTTCACTGTACTAGAAAAAAATATCGGTAGGTAGCTCAGTTGTAAAGGTTTAATATAATATACGAGTACTAGATAACGGTAGCTTAGTTGGAAGAACATTGGACCGGACTTCCAAAGGTCTCGGGTACGATTCCCGCCTGAGAATATGATCTCGTGCGAGTCGAATTTTCGCTAGTATATCATTTAGTATAGCATTATGAATGCTAAAATCACAGTTCTTTATTGAATCCCAAGTGTCGCTTTTACGTTATTAGGTACAATAAGTGTACAATTATTCAAAATATTGATCAAATAGCAATTCCAAACCATTATAATTGCTAAATTAATATCTTAACAGTTCAATTTGCAACCATCTTAAAAATTAATGCAGACAGGGTGGAAATTTTAGCCAGACGAAACATATACCTTATTGGACAACGTAAAAATATACTTACATCAAAAATAATGTCTGCATAAAGTATGCTGTTATTCTCCCCTGTCTGATTATCTGATCACAGTTACATCATTCTATAACAAGTTATTACCCTTAATGAAAGACCTCACAAATCGAAAAGCCTCAGCAGCCGTAAAATGTTAATATAAAGTAGTATGGAGACAGATTCCTTACCGTGAAGAGCGCGTAGATCTCGAGGAGCTGCGTGAAGATCGGGAGGAGCTGCGACTGCTGTAAGAGCTGGAGCGACTCGATCGAGACCGCCTGCAATGTGCAAGTAGGCTTTTGATGGTAGTTCCAATGGGGTTGGTAAACTTTTCCAAAACTGTTGTGAATTATATATTTTCTGGTAGCTTTTGGCTTTGGAGTCAGGAATAACAAATTGCGGAATTATATATTGCTTCATTTTAATTTAAATAAAAATTTCAATTTTTAATTTACAGCATAGTACAATAAATCACTATTACGGCTGTATGCGTAGGTTATGCCTTTGCTCCAAAGACTTTCTATGTTGTTGCTCAAAACAAAAAAAAACAAAGGTATGATTACTCTTTGTCACTGTCTGTCAAATCTGTCAATCAGTTTTTTAAATTAGTAAATGCAAAGGAACTTCGTGTTCAGCCGTATGTTTGATATTTTATCGCGATAATAATATAAAAAATATATTATATAACAAGGTAAAATAAAAAAGTCAAAATATTATTTTCTTTATTCTTTAAACTTGTGCTATCAAAAAAAAAAAAAACAATTCTCTTCGAAAAAGTTTACCAACCCCATTGTCCAAGAAAACAAGGTCTGGCATTTGCTGTATTTTTCCCGAAAATGGTAGATAGGGACCATCAAACTGAACAACTTTTAGTGTGACACCAACTCTAAAATTGTGAGAAAAAAATCGGCTGTTTCATACAAAAATTAATAACGTAAATATCAAAATGTATGAAACAGCTGTTTTTTTTCACGATTTCAGAATTGGTCCCATAGTAAAAGTTGTTCAGTTTGATGGACCCTAGCTACCATATTCGGCATTAGGGGTATTTTTGTAACACGTTGTATACTGCGCTGTGATTGGCTGCTCTGAGTTCATAAATCATGAATGACATGATACAGACAGACCAATAAACAAGTTTCACGATCGTACTACAAAAGCAGTAATATAAAAAAAAATCCTTGGTAAGTCCAGTAAAATCATAATAGTAGTTTATGAAACTGAGGCATAATGAGGGGTATTAAAACATGAGTATCACACGAGTATTTTAATACCTAGTTATGTGCAGTTTCATACACTACTTTATCTACACTCACACAATTGGGATTGAACCTACTAAGTAAAAAATCAACATTAGAAAAAAAAAGAGACCTTGTGTTAGGTACCTTGAATATGAGTAATTTCCGTAGCTGCATCTAAAATATTGGGCATAATAATAGTAGATTATACAACAAGTGAAAAAAGAGGGAATTTAGTTCGAGGGACTAAGTTAGATCCCGAAAGCAGCGAAGGATGCAAAAGGACCGAGATGGTTTTTTTTTCACGAGTTGTGTACTTTACTTTTTACCATTGACTGCGAGAAAACAAATAACAGTACTAGTTATACCTATAGTATTTATAGTTATATTTTATTATTTAGGTAGGTAATCGGTACTATTTAAACATTAGAAAACAGTTAAAAGTTTTCCAATGACATAACAACCACGCTAAGAGGGAAATTACATGATCAGGTCTGGCATCAGTCCATTTCATCAGTTTGTGTAGATAGACTTTGAATTTTTTCAGACTGAAGATCGTACCAGACTAATGGAATGGACTGACGCAAGACTGGACATCTAATTTCGCTCTAATATAAAATATAGAAAAGAACACAAAAAAAACCTAATTAATTTGGCGGGTTTTTTTTATTTAATTGTGTAACTATGGCTCTATATGAAATGGCTCCATGTATCAAACGAGTGTTTTAATACCTGATGTGAGGTTTCATACACTACTTTAGCTACACTCATACAATTGGGATTGAACCTACTAAGTAAAAGATCAACATTAGAAAAGAGAGAGAGAGACTGCTTGTATTAGGTACCTTGAATATGAGTAATTTCCGTAGCTGCATCTAAAAAAATGGAATTCAAAACTTTTTTGCATGGCGCGCCCCGCACCAGACCATAGATACTACAATGAGTATGTGCTCGTTAGTACTATTATAATATTCTGTGCCCATACGCGCCAATTAATTAAAGAATAAAAGTGTGCTATAAAAATTAAAAAGTTATTTTTCAACACACTTGCTCGTAAAGTGAGCCCTAATACATCGCTTTTAAGGCCATAAACCGAGCTATAACAAACGCGTGCAATAATGTATAATACACTAGTTCGTTATAGAATTAACCCTACAAAGGTTAATTAGTACCTTACTGCAAGTTCTATGCGAGTGAACAGAGCATTCCCAATTTAACCGGGTTTTTTAGTAACAACAAAGAGGTTTTATGCTTCTGAAAATTCATATACATTTTTGGAATAAATAAATGTGTAAGTCGTTAATTAAGTAAAAAAATATTCATTATTTAAATTTATACATAATTCACAATATTTTGTTATAAAATATTAAAATATATGCATTTTATCACTTAAAATTATAATTTTGAAGTAGGCTGCCGTGCGTGCGTGCTACTCACGCCGTTGTTCGCAAAAGTATTCTTGCGTTGGGCATGTGAAAAAAACAAAAAAAAACCTGCGCGCCTTTTCCTATAATTATTTGTTGCTGTGTGGTAAATTAATTTGTTTTTTTCTCGCAAATGTGTTGAAAAACGTCGTATGAAACTCGTGAGCTTTTGCTTATTGCACACTCGGCTGAGTTACGCAGCCTCGTGTGCAATGAGCAACCTAAGCTAACTTAATTGTCTCATAATGTACTATTATGATGCAGAATGTTGAACTGTAATGGCTTTTTTTAATTTTACCTATCCACGAACAAAAAGTACGTGTTTATACAATCTTTTTTGAATTCATGCCTGGAACTTTACGTTGTGAGTGTAGATATACATTATTATCCCCTTAATATCGAAAGATGAGATTGAAATGGCGGCGCCGCTTCCCTGTTAAATTAACGTTTAGAGGCTATGTTATTGGAAACTGAACCTTAAAATAAGGCGCAAAATTAGTTCCATTTCCAACCGAGTCTCGTCTTTCGTTGACCAAACTCTATTATAATTTTACTAGTAGTATAGTTGTTCTATTTCAAGACCGTTTTGCTATGGACGTGTTAAGTCGGGTCTCCTGCGCTTAATTTTCAACATGTTTTGTGTTTTGCTAAACAAAACTCATAGGCCACGCCCCTAACATGTTAGCAAAACACGCAGGAGACGCGGCTTTTTGTGTTTTTGCTAAACAAAACTCATAGGTCACGCCCCTCAAAACATTGTTTTGATACAATACTAAATAATATACTAGAAAAAATACGACTCGCACCAGATTACCAGATTGTTTTAGTGTGCGTCTGCACGCTCCCGTATTACGCACACTAAAGTAATGTGCATGTACACACCTAACAACATTCATAACGGTCCTCGTGACATAGAACAACTATACTAGTAAAATTATAATATGCTTAATTTAGTAAGGGGCTAGTTTACTATTATGTATGATACCTATTTTGTAAATAGTTTGCGATGTGATATTTTGGGAAACGGTTTTTGTCTATACATTAGTAATCCTACCTAATCACTCACCTGGAGGAGGAGTAGGAACGCGAGCGCGAGCGTGATGTTCGCGGCGTGCGCGATGCTCGCGGCGTGCGCGAAGCTCGCGGCGTGCGCGATGTTCGCGGCGAACGCGAGCGCGACCGAGACCGCGAGCGCGAACGCGACAATTTGCCGCGCGACCGCGACCGCGACGACGACCAACTGCGCCTGCGCGCCGGCGACGTGCCTTTCACGCTCGGGCTTTTGACCTAAACCACAAGTAAATAAATTAATATTTTGGACAAGTCTGTTTATTCTCATTTTTTTAAACTAAGCTAAGGTTCTAGCAGGGGTCTCACTCCTGAACTTTTATATTAGCCTACTACTCGCGACTGACTCAGTCGAGCCAGCGCACCAGGGATATCATGCGTCGGTTGAGACAGAGCTATGCGACAGAAAGAGAATCGCTTTGTAAGCGTCTATAAAATAATAGACTCGCAGCGCTGTGAAACTTGAAATTGTACTTTATTGTGGTGCAGCGATAGTAGCTTATTATTTGATTGTCCTCGTGCGGATGGGCTTCTGTATGTTTAGTACTATTATATATTCTGTGCTCCTACTACAGTCAGCGTCAAATAAATTAGTAATAGGTATTTTAAGTGATCAAAAACACCAATAACGTACCAACAGGTTGAAAATCTAAAAAAACATTGAGTGAATCTAAGATGTTATTACAGTAGGAATGAAAGGTACCCTATGTCCTTCTCTGTACCCCTAACCACGTGTACACAAAGTTACATGATGATCGGTTAAGTCGTGAAGGCGTAACAAACAAACAAACTGACTTTCGCATTAATAATATTATAATAAGGTTTTTTTCTGTTTCAACAATTTGATGTTGACTGTAGTATCACTATACTAACCGACTGAATAATAGAAAGAAAAGAACTACGTAAATAAGAATATAAACATCCATGTCTCGATTACATTACAACTGCCTCGAAGTCTGAATGTGCTAATCTATCGCAATCGCTTTCAGGATGTAACACATTGAAGCTTCTCTTTGGCACAAATAAAAACATACCAAAGAATTGCAGCAATGTGTTACATCCATCTGTCAAATGAAAGCGATCGCGATAGATTTTGAAATAAAACAATTAGCCCTCTGTTTAAACAATTGGAACAAACTTACACAAATATATTCTATATTATGTACATCTGCACTGCGCTGCATTTCCATAACTAAAAAACGGTATAAGGCATCCATTACACGGTAGGTTTTACTGTAGTTTAACCACAGTCACGGCTGTGACTGACAATTAACCTACCGTGTAATGGGGTGACTGATGGTTGCATGAAATTGACTGATATTTGGATATTCGTCATGCAACCATCAATCATGACTTTTGAATGAACGTGTAATGAGATTTCGTCAATCAAGAGTTAGTCAGCGCGCGGACAGCGATGGAGTCGGACACTTTTCTGGCATAATAATGCGATTAATGTTATGTATTAGACTTGGTACATACACCTACCTACTTGTAATAATTTTATTGATTTTTAACTACGTACTTATGACAAATCGACTGTATGTACGTAGGGAGGCTATTGTTGGTGGAACTGGAAACTTTTAAGTAAGTAAAAGTAGTCTGTGACATTTACCCTGGCAAGCTGTCTGTGCTGTGCACATCTCATAGGCGATGGCTACACGCATGGTAAATACAGTGATCCATCACCATCAGGGATTGAAATACCGTTAAAAAAATAACGTTAAAACATTTTATCGGTAAATTTACCGGTAAAAATAACGTTAAAATTATTGTACCGGTAAAATTACCGTTAAACTTTACCGGTAAAAAGTAACGTTATTAATTGGAATAACGCTAATAGGGATGTTGACTATTTTTTTTATTTTATGTTACATAAATTACCTCTCAAAAAAGAAACATTGGTAAAAGAATTAATTCGCTAGCATGAAAACTGCCCGAGATATCACAGTGTGAAATGCACACAAATGGACTCTATCAAAAACGCTCCATACTAATGGCTTGCACGTTATGACGTCACGACTTGCAAGTTTGTATGCAACGTCTAGGAAATTTGTTCAGCAGCTATATTAAATATTGTGTTTATCAAAATGGTTTCTTCGACAAATTTGCTTTACATTTTACGGACTAATTAAAGGTATCATTTATTTTAATAAATTGTATACTTTTTAAATGGACTTGTCCACCCAACTTTGAAGGGTCATAAAACAAATAATATGCAATATATAAAACCAAGAGGTATACAAGCTACTCTAAAAGTTTAATATGTTTACGATTTTTATTAGTATTTCGTTATTTTATTCATTGTCAACATCCCTATTTTAAAATAACAAAAAGTAAGAAATAACGTTAAATTAACGTTAACGTTAATTTCAATGTAACGTTATCTAAAGTAACGTTATTTATTGACATAACGTTAATGTTAAAAGTAACGGTAAGAAAAATAAGAAATAACGTTACATTTAAAAATAACGTTATCAATTCCTGATCTCCATAGAGTAAATTTTAACCATGGAAAGTAATTTGTATTGTATATGGAATGTTCAATATTTTACTTTCCATGGTTAAAATGCGATGGATCACAGTATTTACCACGCGTATAGCCGTCGCCATAAAATGACAGGGTAAATATTACAGGGTATGTTGTAAATAGTGGTCCAGAGCAAAGGAGCCATTTCCAACAACAATTGCTTTTCGCTTAAGGTATCTTGTTCTTTAGGCATGGTGTCTGTCACCATAAGAATAATAATAAAACTGGGTAGAAGTTATTGTGGTGTGTGTGTTTGGTTGTACAAACAATTCAAAAGCGATGCCACACTTAATTTTTTTTAGTTTGCCCAAAGATAATGATAGGTTGGTAATATTTTTTAAATATTAATCCGTTGTCGTGCCTAATCTATCAAAAGGACATGAACAGTTCTTTTTGTGTAGCCAATTGTTTCACTCAATACTAAAATTTAGCTAAAGTTGGTACCTAAAGTATTTTTTTACTTGTCGTCAAATCGTTTTCAATTGCCCTGCTATCGGTCCTTGATCTCATATTTTGTAAAACTAGAATAAAATAATGATTTCAAAGCAAAGAAAAACGTATATTTTAGCAATATTATCTTAAGACGTACCTAAACAATATTTAACAGTAAGCAACCCTGGCATATATAGTCTTTATCTTTATCCTCTTTTGAATCCCATATATCAGTCAACAAGTTTATATGAGTTTAGAAATCCCTTTTTAATAGCCAATCTTTTGCCCAACGCTTTCTTTTTACCTGTTTTTTGTTCAAAATCGCAATCAAAGTTCAAATACAGGCCTTTCTTTATATATCCATAATTTATACATGAACACGTGTATTCTTTGTGAATTTGTGCGTATGACTGACGATCAGTCAGAATGACTGTCTAATGTCGATATAATTCCATCAGTCATACGTAATTCATGAGTTTCATGACTGATGGAATTGAATGACGCTTGCATGAGCGTGTAATGGCCGCCTAAGACATACTAGACAAAAGCAATATCATACGTTTTGAGCGAATTCAAATCGTACTTATATGGAGCGATGAAAGCTTTTATAATATCAATATATTATTATGAACACACCTTTTTAGGACTAGGACTCCTTTTGCTCTCTTCTGGAGGCGGTGAACTTTCTTTTATCTCTATCACCACGGGACTTTTGGGTACATCTTCCTTGGGTATTTCTTTGAGTTCCTCTCGTGGCTTCGGTTCCTCTCGTGGCTTCGGCTCCTCCCGGACCTCCTGCTGCGACGTCGAGGGCCCGTTAGTCTCTTCGACCCTCTTCCTCTCCAAAGCTTTCGCCATTTTAGCCAATTTTTCTTTCAACGTATTCATTTCCCGTAGATCTAATTCCTCCTGGCGCACCCTTTCATCGACGCCTAAAAAATCGTCCTCCGAATCATCGTTCTCGCTCCCGGAACTTCTCAAGCAAACGGCTTTTGGTTTATAATTAGCAGGGTGTTTCTTCTTCTTCTTTGGCTGTAGATCTGACGGCGATTTGATATATTTACGCTTGTCCTTCTCAGGAAGCTTCTCAATAATATCACGGTATCGCTCCGGACTTCGCCGCGCGGGCGAGTAGCTCAAACTAGAGGTACTCCTGCTCTTTTGCACTGAACGAGATCTGGATTTGGGCTTTTGAGAATGCCGTTTTTCGTGATTACGGTCTTTGCCCCTGCGCTCAGGAGACGGTGACCGTCTTTCGGGCGAACGCTTCCCTTTAGAACTGCTAGGAGCCTCATCTTTTCGCTTTTCTTTTTTTGCAACCTTCCGCACTGATGAAGACCTGGATCTACTACGAGATGGTCTACTACGTTTGTTTTCAGGAGTAGGAGATCTCTTTTTTGAACGGCTTCTATCACGATCGTTCTCTATTACCTTTAATTTTGATCTATCGACTTTACTTTTTGGTGGCGACTCTTGTCTTCTGTATTCAGGAGACCGGCTCCGTCTTTTTTTCTCTTTTTCCCTGTCTCTGGGTGATATACTTCTATTCTTGTAATATCTTTCTTTGCTTTTGCGAAAATTTTCTGGCCGTGGTTTAGGTGGCGGCTCAGAATCAGACTCCGATGAGAACGACCTTCTTTCTGGCTTTGAATTTTTATAATACCTATCATCATGACGAGATTCTTTATTTTTATACGACTTGCTCGCAGGAGACCGCTCCTTGAGATCGGGCGATGTGTTACGTTCTTTTCTCTCTTTCACCGGGCTTTTATATTTACGCGGCCGCGGCGCCTCCTCGTCCTCCCTGTCTCTACGCCTCGGGGCCTCATCTTCGTAACGGTCACGACTATTTCTCCTTCTTCGATCGTACTTTTCTTCCCTCTCTTTCCTGTACGGTTCTTCCTTCCTTCTTCTGTAATCAGGCGACTCACTTCGTCTCGGCGCCCTTCTTTCTTCGCGAACAGAGCTTTCCCGGCGAGACCTGCTGCTACTTCTCTCTACTGTTGCTTTTTTGTTGTAATAAGTGCCCTCACTTCTTTCGTACTCTGCCGAGGGGCTCTTACGACGCCTTTTCTCGGGTGGAGGTGAAACACTTTTCTCTCTGTTGTTGTGTCGGTTATCTCTCTTGTCTGGACGAGCGCGGGGTTGTTCAGGCTCGGATTCTGGCGACGACCGCCGATCAAGCCTCTTGCGTTTTTCAGGTTTGAGTCTTTCTGTGTTATCTCTTGAGGGCTCTCGTTTTCTGTTATCCATTTTAGTGATGTGGGATCGGTGCCTCGGCTCGGGCGACGACTCATAATGTCCTCTGGAGGAACTTCGCTCGCGCCGCCTCCTGGTGGGCTCGGGGCGGCTGTTTCTGTCAGAGGCGTCATCTTTCTCATATCTTTTATTCCTATCCTCGCGATCTCTAACTCTCTTTCTATATTCGCTGTCATTATCGCGGCTTACACTTCTACGTTCGCGCGGCCTCTCTTTTGCGTACTTCACAGGGGAGCTGAAATAAACATAGCAAAGTAAATGAAACGTACTCTGTTCAAATAAGTATTATGGTACAACTAAGATGTCCCTGTGAGAATATTGAAGTGAAATTAGGTTGGCAATTTATTTGAACAGGTGGAGAACCAAACAATTATTAGAGAGAGAGAATTGAAACATCTGTTAGATTATAATAGCTAACAGAAGAAAATAATAATTTATAGAATATTATACTTGAAACTTACAATGTGCTAAACGTTTTTGTACATAATTTATTATTATTTATTTTAATTTATTATAAATAATTCAGTGATTGAAAAAGTACTAATAAAGTAAAGTACATCGGTCGTATTCATTTGAAAGTTATATCATATCATAATACCTGTAACTATAAGTAATATTTATTGAAAATAGAAGTAATTTATTTCTTGTACTACATAAAAAATTGTTACGGTGATTTTTAATGGATTGCATATTTATCAAGTGTCGTGAAATATTAACAGTGTTAATATTTCACTGGATTTCACTTATGGATTGTATATTTATCAAGGGCCTCTCATATTAACAGTGTTAATTTAACACGATACGATTAGTTGCCTAGAGCATAAAAGAAATCAACTTGAACATAAAATATATAATAAATGGATTGTTGTTAACGCCATGTAAGTCGTGCGATTGTATAGGTCGGTATAAAATATTTATGAGATTATATAAACGTGCAGTTAGTTTTCGCGATATGTTTTTGAACTCTATGTTGTATTTAGCCGTCGACGTGACTGCTGACATTCCATGGGAGCTGATGTGCCCCAAAGTTATTGGTGTTAAGCTCGCTGGTATGGTTATTTAATTTTGAAATATAATAGTGATACACTTACTCGATTCAAATTGAGTGCAGAAATCGTTAACATTAGACTGAGAAAAAATACCGATGAATACAGTATTAAATTGTCAAATGAAAAAATACCGATTAATCCGGTATTAATTGTCAAATCAGTTAAACAATAGCGGCCTTATTAATAAACGAAGAATAATTTTACACCCTGGCTGAACCATAAATATGCTAAGCAATATTACTCTTTATGTTTGACGTCTCAAAGCGTCATATTCTTAAGCAAACTGTTTGGTTAAACGAGGTTGTCAAATGTATTCCTTGTTTATTAATAAGGCCTTAGAGGTGTATTTTTTACATAACTTAGAATTCGGTTCGGTACGGTTTTCAAAACATGCAGATAATCTTATTTTGAAAAATTCAAATATATCAAAATTGAATTTAAATGAAATTAGTCTGTATTGTATAAAAAATAAATTATTAAAATAATCACCTCTCCCGACTGGAAGCCGCGCTGCTGGCGCGACGTCTACTGCCCGACTTTTTCTGTTCAAAATCCAACAAACACATATAAATATCAAAGTTCCAACGAATAGCTTCAAACACCAGTGCCAATACATAAGACTATAGTGGTAAAGGCAACTAAAGTACACTAAAATACGCGAAATTCTTCAGAGACAGCAAAATCATCAGACCTTAGTACTTTATCGAATAACAGTGAAGAATTTCTCAAAAACATAATAACACTTTACACATGCATTCTAAATAAGGAACCATCGAGTTAAAAAAATAATAGAGGCAAAAATCATAAATTAATTAATACCAATTATTATTATATATTATTAATTAAGAGAAACAATATTCCAGCTATCAATGGAAGCGACAATAAATAGAGATGTATTCAATAAATTCCACGTCGAATTATCATTTTCATAGAATGTTATACTTCATAATCTATCCATAACATTCTCTTGTTGATTATAAAAATAAAAACATACTAATAATTACATAATTGTGTAAAACTGAAAATTAATATAATAATTATTTTTTTTCCTTGGCACCAGTGGATTCTTTTACGTATATTATATATTTATATGTTAATAACACATTACGATATCGATATATTCATAAATTATTAAATAAATGTAATGACAGTAATACACAAAAATCAAATGTAATAACTCTTTGGGAACGTACCTTATTTAACAAACGGTGGTGTAAACCATTTAAACAGTGGAGCATCCTTAATTAGTTTTGGGTAAATGAGAAGAGGGAGAATGTTATGGATTAGTTACATTTTACAGACAAACACTGGGATACACCTGGCGTGTGCTACAAAAACGTGGCACAGAGGCGCTCGCTTCTGTCGGTACACGTTGGGCACTAACACCAATACTCGGCTGCCCGCCTGGCCGTGGGCACGTTTTTCTAGTACACACCAAATGGCATCGCGTTCGAGAACATTGAACCACCATCTGTTTTAAGGACTACTAACACCATGCATATAATAACAGTGCACACATAAGACCTTCACAACCGCCACCGATCATCGTTCAGTATCATCTCAAGTTAGTCACAATGTCAAAATGAAACATTAACAGCTGTCACGTGATACGTATTTTAGTATTCACCTAACATAGTGTTTTACTGAGTGTTATTGTTTTGTGATATACTTACAGTATACGTTATTTCTTCAGATAAAGATGGCTATCCTATGAAATGATGCACAGTTAAACAGATAATTTTTACTGTCTATTTCTTGTATTTACAGAGAATAAACAAAAAATAAAATGAAATAAGAAGACAATAACCACATATAAACAAATTGGATCGTATCACCCCTCGGAAGTCATTTGAGAAGTACTATGTGTAGGGATACAGCTAGGAGACTGGAGCTAGCGTTAGAGTACAGAGGTCAAGGCAAGTCTGTGATAGCTACACATAGTTCATCGTTGTTCTAATCAAGAGGTAAGAGAACGAAAACCTTAAGAATGTTTAATCACAATTTAATAAGCCCATATTGTAAGCAGAGTGCCAGAAACGACACACGGATTCCAGTTCAGTTCAGATGTGAAAGGAAGGAGATATTCACTAAAACAAAATAAAAGGAAGCAGAGTGCTACTTGATATCAAGAAATATTCGTACTGGCAGATTCGGAGGAGAACTGAGTAAGGGTCGTGAACAGTCGAGTGTCGCATGATGGAAGAAACCCAAGGTCTACATGTTTACTGGTGTCAATTCAGATTGGTGTGATCCCCAGCAGCCCAAGATTAAAACGTTGTTGCTATTACATTATATTTAAAATGTACTTTCAAAGATTACGGTTAGAACTTCAGTCGTAAAATCTTAATAACTTGAATATTTGAATATAAGTATTTAATATTCGGCACTCTTTTGTCTATCTTTTAATAACCATAATTCTATTAATGTGCCAAAATAAATGAAAAAAAGGGACAGGAAACCATAATCTTTGAATCAAAACCATTGCTATTATCTGGAGATAAGCTAAATATTGCATGAACATAGAATTATTGTTAAATAAAAGGAGGTGCAAATTACCTTTTTCTTCTTTTTCTGCCTATCATCATCGGAGCTCCCAGAGTCGCTGTCCTGTTGAGCCTCCGTGCTGCTTGAGCTGTCAGAATCTGATGACCTCGATCGCTTCTTCTTTTTCTTGCTGGTTTCTTGCCTATAAAATATTACTAATGTAAATCAACAAATTAGAAAATGCCGTTTAAAGCAAAACACTCGTTACTTACGAATTGAAATATGGCTTAAAATAATGTGAATAACATTATCATTATAACGACTCGTATACATGTAATTTACTTACAAACACCCTAAGGAGCATAGCTCTCCATAAGTAAAGAGATTAAAAATAATTTCAATAATTATATAAAAGAATCTAAATATTTCTACAACAACCATACCTATGCATAATGTGCCATAACAACTTTTTTTCTCTGAAATTAGCAACAAAAATATTACTTAAATTAAAAAATTGTCTCATCAACGAATTTAAGTAAATTATATACTGTTGTATACTTGCCGTTTGGACAGTTGCAGTGTCACCTGTCTGCATTAAAGGCAATCTATGAGATTTCACTTGTGAGTATTAAAATAAACATGAATGAAGCAAAGCCTATAATAAAAATCAAAATAAAAAGTGCACTCACTTGTCTTTTTTATTTTTCTTCGATTTCTTCTTTTTTAACTTCTTAGAATCTGGTGAAGGGCTGTCAACAAAATTTTTGTTAGAAAAAGAAAACTGGCTTATATCCAAATATTACCTGTCATCAGTGGGAGTCGTTAACGTACCTTCTTTTCTTTTTTCTTTTGGAGACGTGCGAGTCCCCGTCTTCCCTCTCATGACTGGGCGTCCGGACGAGCGGGTAGCGCTGCGCGTGGTCGCGCGCGCGCCGCTCCGCGTCCAGGCTCGTGCCCTCCACGAACCGCGGCGAGATGCCGAACGCGTCGCGCAACCGCGCGTTCTTCTCCTGCTGCGCCTCCGCTATCGCGTGCGTCTCCCGCACGCTGCCGACAAACATACGATCACTCGACCCGCCGACAAACACAGCACCGACCTACCCGATCTCCGATACTGATATTTACCTGAGTGGCACCTAAGTGCGCTAAAAGTAAACATTAAAACGATTAAGATTTTCCTCATTAAATTCCGATTGATAGATAAGTAACGAACGAACCGTAAACTCGTTAAAAAGCAATGTTTATCACGAATGAGTATGAAATCGTTTTCTAATTCAATTATTACAGTTCCTGCATTGTAAGATTTAATTAAAACATCGCTATGAATCTAACGACCTACTTTAGAACAAGAGAACATGGTGCACACCTTATCACGGATCTCATGGACTTCCTCTCCTCGTCATCGGGGAGACAGACCTGCAAATTGTCGTTAGCATTGTTTCGTTGCTGCGAGCAACTACACTGGCAGCAGCAGGAGTTCCTGAGGCCCGCGAGGATGGTCCTGAGCGCGGGCTCGAGTGGATCGGCGGCGACAGCGGCGGGCACCGCGAGAGGCATCGCCACCTCGGTGGGGTCGTGCGACGAGGCGCGCGCCCTACGCTGCGGCCCCGCCAGCACCGCTTGGAAAGTACCCCGCCAGAGCCTTTCGAATACTACTCTATTGTTCTGCTCGCGACGCGACACCCTACCCCTTTGCATCTTAACCTAACTTATCTAATGGAAGACTTGGTTTCTTAAATCTAGGAATGTATACAACTAAATCATGGCGGCTAGCCGCTGGAAGACTCGTGTGAGGGGAGCGTGGGTCACATGGCAGAGCGGCCGGCGACGGGCCGGCGGCGCTACTGCCGTCCGTCGCCGGAAGCACGGCGGCGGCGACGCGCGCAGCCTGCGCAAACATCGGAACTGCGCTCCGACGCGACGCCGCCTCTCAAAGGGGATCTTCACCCTCGCCCTTTGTGCAACAATCATCCAATCTTATTCGTTTCGCGACACGTAATTGTTCGCAATGGCTGACGATTATGACATTCATTCAGATTCAGCGAATTCTAATTTTAAGACAACACTTGAAATTGATTCAGACTTGTCTGTAGATTCTACAGAATGATTTTTTGAACAATCGATAAATTTTGAGACCGTCAAACTGAACTTAGTCTATGTTAATCGGAGCAAAAACGTAATCAGCTGTTTCATACTTGCTCCGATCATGTTGGTCCCATAGACAAAGTTGTTCAGTTTGTTTGACGGTCTAAGAAACACCACAATAATTTGTTTCGATTTCACCCTGTACATAGAACTCTTTTGCAGGGTAGAGATAGAGAAGCTATTTTCATGTTACCGGGAACGTAAAAGTATCTACTATTGAAACCGTAGTAAAACCGATCGAATACAAGGATGACTTATCAATTCTAGGACGTACTTTCGCCACGGTTACATCACATCAACATTGATGTTACAGCTATCAGCAACAGTTTCAAAGTTTTAATTACAGCATGACAAGAAAATCGCTATGAAATCACCTAGAAAATCATTTCGAACGAGCGACCTTTCACTGCTAATGTAATTAAAGTAACATGTCAACCTTAATTCGAGGTGGCGTCAAGTAGTCACGCGATTCGCACCTGCTGCGCCCGTGTTGTAAATGTTGTAATGCTGGTAAATAGTTCGTGACGAAGCCCCGTACATCACTAGTAATCCTCTATCTTTAGCCGTAACGCCAGTAATCACTACAAACCTGAGGCGCGCCCACTCGGCAGCGTACATAAACTACTCTTTCAGAATCAATAAAAAGCTTTTTATCAAATATATTTTAGAAATTAATGTTTTTGCATGTCATGTGCATGTGTCTAACGTGAATTATTACTCAATCAGAAGAAGAATGTACGACATTAAAAATCTGTTTTCAGACCTAAATGATTTTCTATCATCATTTCATTAGGTAAGATAGAATTAATCGTATTTAAGTACTTATAATAGTAGCGGTCGGATAAAATTCAAAACTCAATTAATCATTTGTTCAGCCTAGGCTGTTACAAGCACTTGTGAATGTCAAAGAAGTTACTTACTAAAATAAGATAGCCATTGGTCCGCAAACCCGCGGGAGACCTTGTAACGAGAAGAAACGGCAAGAAACTCGTTAAGGGCTGCTTTTTCCTCTCTGTATTTTCTACAATGGTAAAAACTATAACAGCAGCATTTAAAAAGTGACGTCATTTTCCATCACAATCCCAGGCAGAGAACCAAGGCTTCAAAGTTACCTCGTTTCTATGAAAATCGACTAGTGTCCTTAATTATGTGGCCACCACTGTACATATCACATTACAAATTCTAACTACAGTTACCACAAATCAAAATTAATGGTCTATTTAAAAAAGTAAAAAAATCATGATCTGCTACAACCAATAGCCTGTTTACAAAGAATTTCCCTGAACACCTACATGTGCTACATTCAACATTTAATTAATTTCCGTTAACACGCAAACGCCTACTTTTATAGAGTTCATAAAATCCGTGGATCGTAAAACCAAGTCGGGATTGAAATTAACCTCTAAGTCCACTGGGTTTGGTTGGTAGTAAATGGGTTTCTTTGTTTGGCCATTCATTACTTACACAAGGTAACTTTCTATGACAGCATTTCACGGTCTAATTATAGGTCAACCTGGGAGTGCTTGTGTGTGACCATTACTGACCATCCCATATTGACATTTCAAGACATTAATCTACTGCCTGCCGAGAACATCCAAAGCATTCAAGTAATAAATACTAGAAGAACTAGATTTATAGTATAAATAAACATCTGTAAAATTCCCCTAACAGGAACTTAAAGAACACGACAAAATGCTGTCTACATGGAACATCATTTTTAGTCTACATGAAAAATCATTTTTGCGTGACAGATAGACAAAAGGCTCATCTACATCGGGCGGGAAGACTTTTTAGCATTTCGATGTAAACAAAACCACTCTACATATCGTCGGCGGGCTGTGAAAACCTCGCATGTGCATTAAATTTTCGAACCCGAGTTTCTTCGACGTAGACATGTATTTCGAGGTTTTCTAACGAAAAACAACTAAAAGAGATCTTCACAAAATTTTGCGACTTACGAGCTTTTCACAGCCCGCCGACGATATAACAGAGGCTGATTCAATTAAACCAGATAAAAATATATTCTTGTATACATAGGTCCAGTCATAGGGTCGTTTGAAACCCCGGCATAATATGTGCGAGGCGCGAACCTCATTCATTATTGAACCGGGCAAGGGTGCCTGCGACATATTAAAATGGCCCTCCCTACCCCAGTGGGGTGCCTACGTCATAAAGCGATCGATATGACACACTGAACCAAGGAATCCGGTCGAAACTTGCCTGCTTGGTGTAGAGTAGACCAAGCAAGTCAGTAAAGTCTAACGAAGGTATTTTTCTCCGAAAGTGCTCTCTTCATCACATAAGCCCAACCATTTCATTATGAGAAATGAGAAAGTTACGTGACCCAATTTCTTCAGCTCAAGTTATTTCCATATATAAATATTTTCTTCGCTTCTGACGAAAATTCAAATACACACACCTTTTTCATTTATAAACGCGCGGAAAAAACCTCGGAGACGGCATCAGGATTTTTTTATAGTATATCAACAGTACAATTTCAATGTTTATTCAACGTCAGAAAGAAAAACAGTATTGTACTTGTATCATAATCAACCAGTAACTGTCTTGTCTACATATTATATTCCTGTACATATTAAATTCAAATATTCAGGGCAACTTTGAAGTTATATTCCTCAAAATGTGTCTTGCTAAAAAAACTATGTAAACAGCCATCTTTATTAGTGTCTAATATCTTTATCCAGAAATTAGATGGCTTTTACGAGGCTCGTTCATCTTATTCTCGTTTAATTAATATTGCGAAGCGAAGATAATGGATTTTGCGTGAAAAATGGCAGTCATAATTAATTATTTCTCTTGTCCACGAATATTAAGCATTTATAATGAAAATGCAATAATATCTAAGAACCGCGTACTTTCATTTTGACGGAAGTTTTAATTTTGTCTGAGTGGTTTTTTCGTCAAATAAACATTTTTGAGCAACGATTTCACACAGTATTACTTGATTTATCGGTCCCGAAAAATAAAGTAGAAAGTAGATTTTGTACTCAGTTATGTGATTGACAGAAACATGATAGCTGAAACTTTTCTCGATAAAAAAAATCGTATTGACCCCCAATTTTGTAGTTTTTCAATGCTGTGCCAACCAACAACAAACCTACGAGTATAACCTTGAAACTATAATAATAATAAAACCTTAGCTAGCTCTCTAGTTTTGTAATTGACAGTTATCCAAAATAAGATAGTTTTATGATGTCAATAATTTCGATAATTTTGACTATGAAAATACATCATCTGTGAAAACAACTGTCTAGCTATCACGGTTACTGAGATACAGCCTGGTGACGGACAGACAGACGGAGTCTGAGTAATAGGGTCCCGTTTTACCCTTTGGGTGCGGAACCCTAAAAATATTGTACCATTCACCAAACATCGAAGATTTATTCTGCACGTCGGTGTTGATAGAAGCTCACTCTACAAACAACTTAAAATATTTATTCGTTCGTTCGTATTAGAGAGATTGAAAGAAGAAGAATAGAAAGATTTCCAGACGCACATAATACTAAATTTATAGCCGCTTTATAAAATAGTGTTTTCCGCAATGTTAACCCAGAGGAACTGCCAACAACGCCCGTATATGAATAACCTCTAACATATCAATGAAATACTGAGCCTCTTCTAATAAAAACCTTTTTGTAATACCTATATAAGCCAAAACTATGTTCCGAATTATACAGATTCTCCGAATTCACAGGAATTCCACTGAAACGGGATAAATTTAATGGAAAGTATAATAAGTTCTAATAAGAATACTATTATTTATTCTATGAAAGTCCTTTAGATAAGTAAGCATTTTAGATATACAATAATAAGCAAGTTAGCTGATCCTAAATTATCAGAATATACTTTGTCGCGCCGAGTATCAAACCTAACTAGATATTAAGACAATAATAGTGCGTGCGACGACATTTCATAATTAAGAAAGGAAATTAATTTCAGGTAAGTCCGTAAAACATTCTACGCGAATAACAAGATCTCCTTGAGACAGACAACCCAATGAAAATATTTTTCAAAACTCGTCCTCCAACGAGAACAATGAAATTTATATTTATACTAATAATGATACTTACACTAGCACAAGCGCAGTGCGCACATTAGTTAGTTAGTCGAAGCACAGTACAGATATAAGTAGGTACTGTCGAAGATTGGTTTTATACAAATTTTATAGGTAAGCGTGGAATGATCGAGTTGACCGATTGTTACTTATTTTGCTAATAGAACTTGTCGACAACAACGTGAACGTGACTATTGCGAGCAGAAGTAAAAACTACTATTGTTGTTATTCTTTTTGAAAATAAATGGTGAATAAAATAAAATTAATATTTAATTTATCGTCATTTCTGTTACTTTAAGTTTTTAACAAGACAATTTTAAATTAAAAATAAACAATACTCACGCTACCCTCCCGAACTCGTCCCTCGGGACGTCCTTGTCCGCGCCGCCCGTCTCCGCGAGCTTCGCCCTGAACGAGGCCACTCGCGCAGCTATCTCATCCTTCGGCAACCTGCGCAACCAAACCAAAGAAATACTCATTTAAACTTTATTCACAAGAAAAAATAACAAAAGAGCACCGTTCTGTTAGAACAAGTGTAGCGCAATGAACAATAAAATGTCCAATGAAAAACACCCGTACTATACCTACCAATGCATGGATACGGCGTGTGTTGTAATCGCGCAGAATTACTTTTCGAAAACAATAAAACTGCGCGATAAGACGTCGATGGCGGCGAGCTGCCTCGGCGACGGGAGCTAGTTTAATAAACCTGGGTAGGGAGCAGTCCCGCTCTGCTGAATTATTGATCTGACTCCGGCGCATGCTAAGCGCCCCCTAAACAAGGGTGTGTACGTTACAATACATTATACAATAGGCCATTGGACCCGCCGGCGCGCCGCGCCGAGCCGTTATGTTTGTTTCATGTTCGTATAATAGGGTATTTTTCCCTGATCGATAACACATGATTGGGAACAGTTGGATATTAAAGTGGCCGATCAGAAATGTTGTTACAGGTTGATTGTCAAAACAGTAAAACTATATAACTCGATTAACTTATCTCTTAGACGTTCGTTTTCTACAATTTCTAACACGAAATTGGATGTTTCTGCATACGATATCCTGTTAAATTCTCCACTCAGTGTCAAATACACTTGCTACCTACTTAGTTTTTTACTATTTATTTTTTTAGATAAAGTTTATCAAAAAATGTCACCTCATGATAATGTGCAAAACGCCGGCCAAAATATTTTGGACCCCGCCAGAGCAGCAACCGACTTATGATCTGTCGGTCTTCTATTCTGCCCTTTCAATAGGCAGGCATCATAAACTTTGACGCGTTTATTATTTCAAAACTTCTAGCACTAGGAAGTGAGTTAAGGTTAATCACGTCTTCTCGGTAGAGTTACTCGTCTAACTAAATCCACTGACGTTAATGGAACGATCTATCAGATCAAAGGTTCTAAACACCATAACAAATGGATCTAAATGCCATGGATTAACGCCAACACAAATTATCCGTTGGCCGTACGCCAGTTATAAAAATATTTTAATCAATAATGTATGTTTCAATTAGTAATCGAGAGGACTTCAAGAGTGTATAGTATGTTATGCTGCGATGTGGCATAAATACATAATAATTATTTGAGTCGCGAATATTTACGAAGGGAACATAATAGGGAGTATTTTTATTCGCGTGCGAGTTCGACGCAGTCTATGTGGCAAAAGACTTACCTATCTGGTAATCTGGTTATCCGTCACACAGGTTCTCCTAGCACAGAGGCCAGTCTCTCACATACGATAGGACTACCATCATGGTTCTTAGAAAGTTCTTAGAATAAGCTGATGAACGTGCTAATGTACGTATAATATGTGAGAGAAGAAATAAAGATTTATTTATTTATTATTATTATCTTTTTAACCGACTTCAAGAAAAGAATCCAGGCGACTACCTAGAATGTATCGTAGGCGCGAGGCTTACAACCGAAGACAATGAGAGCAAGGCGACTATCCTAGCGACTCACCTACCACTGCGGTCACCAAGTAACCTGGGGGTCAAGTCTGCTATTGTTAACATCATAATCGTGTTTCAATTGTGTTTGAATGGTAATTTTTTTTGACACAGTTCTTGTTTTTTAAACCCAAAATTGAAACACATTGCGTTTCCTAAACCAAAACCCGTAAGACATCCAAACACCATTGAAACACGATTATGGCGTTAACAATAGCAGACGATGGCAGATGATGAGAGAAATGTAACTAGGCACCAATCTAGGCACCTGTCGTGTCGGTGCGTTCGCAGCCTTATGTACGATTCAAACAGACCTGCTAGCGAATTACGTAACTCTGTTGCTAACAATTCTCGATTAAAATCGATTGAAAGCGCAGTTACATTGCTGCTTTAAGTAAGATAGTTCTCGTATTGGTCCTTACTAAAGCAGCAATGAAACTGCGATTTCTGTCAGAGGTACCCCCCGGCTCGCATCGGAGCGTATTTTACTTCTGCCAGAGAAAAATTAAAGCGTGTATACATACAGTAGTTAAATTTCATATTGCGGGCGGCGCCGACCGGCTGCCGCGGTTTCATGCAAATATGGAATTAACTACCTGTAGAGACGCTTTATTTTCCTCTGGCAAACGTAAAATGCGTTCCGACGCGGGCCGGTCTGTCTGAATTACTTACAACAGCAGAACATTAGGATTTACAGCAGTTACATGATACGCGTCCATCGGTGATTGGAAATTTGGGGCTGAATAATCAGTTTTGGATTGATGACCCAGCTCAGTGCCAGAATAGACGAGCGAGCCATACGCCGCCGCTTGCATCCCGAGCCCTCATGAGAACGAAGAGAGAGGAGAAGATGACGGCACCACATTATTATGAGATCAAGATGACGTGAGGGGTTTGCAGCGGACAGGCGGCCATATTTATTGACTATTGTATAAGCGCCGTCATCTCGTTTTCGCAACGGCTCGGAATCAGCGGCGGTAGACAAACACGATCAGTTATCACCACCGAAGCAGCTTCGGCTACTGGCGGCGGCAAGCGAATTCATAATCACTGCGCTGGCGTGGCGACGAGACGAGCTGACAGGCCGACATCGAGATAGCGCAGGATGACAGAAAATGTTTCCCGCTTGGTGGCACTGCTGTAGATGGAATCCTTTTGCGTGTGCTTATGTTAAGGGTAATGTTCCCGGTTATTTTTCAATTATGTCTAAAAATGGTTGATTGATAATAATTTATTATTATCTGTCTAGTGTATCAAATCTGATGTGTTTTAAGAATAATACAACAAAATATTTATCCAGTATGGCTGCGTTCCGAGGTTCAGAGAGCCGTTGTTTGGTTGTTTTTAACTCACTCTAAGGTTCGGAACAACCGAAGAACTTTAGATGTCATTAGTAATTTAAAAAGTCTTTTGTTTTCCATTTTGAATACAGATAATTTAAACTTCCTTATACACTAAATCAAATAAAATCTGTTTTTTGAGGAGCAACCATGAACTTTTTGAAACTTAGACACAAAAACATCAAAATGCAAAATGTTTATAAATAAATAATAAGTGAGCAGATATGCGCTGAAGAAGGAGAAGAAGAATGTCAAATGACATTGTAATTTTTTGTTAAAGTGCAGAAATCAGTGAATCTGCAGATTAACTAGTTAATCTTTAGCTGATTCGCTGGTAGAATCAGTTAAAGTGCGAAAAATTGTTTCATTTCGTATTTTTTTAACTAGGTAATCTGCAGATTTCCTAGCAATAAAATGCAAATAAAATTACTTACTTACTTACTAGCTAATCTGCAGATTAACGACCAAGGATCAGTTAAAGTACAGAAACAGGTTCTTTTATTAAAAAAAAAGTGTAATAACATAAAAGGGGGTAGACACAAAAGCGGGGGGCTCGGGGGGCGAAGCCCCCCGCCATGGAAAGTCTTAAAGAGTTCATTAGGTTAGGTTAGTAACGTGACCAAAAACGCGCGAGCCGAGCGTGCGGAGCGAGCGTGCCGCGTGCCGCGGGAGCAGCAGGCGAAGCGCCAGAAACAAAGTTTTTGTAAAATAAACTTTCAAATGGGCCTTTTACTTAAATTTCCCGAAGCCTTAGTTATTTCACTTACTGTAATCCGCACTTTAACGGTAAAGCATCCGTTAATGTGCAGATTAACTAGTTAAGAAAAATTTCGCACTTTTAACTGACTCGACCAGTTAATCTGCAGATTCACTAGTTAATATGCAGATTATTAACGGATTCCGTACTCAATAGAGTACGGAATCCGTTAATAATCTGCATATTAAAAAAACGCTCTGACATTTATCTATATGTTACCAATAGGTAACATATAGATAAATGTCAGAGCGTTTTTCAACAACTGATTTCGAAGGGTAAAAAGTTGCAATGCTCTGACGTTGACAACAGTAAGGTCTATGGTAACAATCTGCTCTGGACATGCGCATCAGTCGTCATATTATTTGACACACTTCTTGTTAAACCGTTGTGATGTTTGGTCATTGTTGATATAAGTTTATAGAGCTTTGTAAAGCTATATGGTAACAAAATTGTTATAAAGTTAGAGTGCAATAAATCAGTAAACAAAAGTCTCCTGCCTGCCTAGCAGGACTGATTTATATCGCGTGATATAGCATTTTATCAACACTCAACTGTCAAACTCCTTTGTCTTTTGACAGTTAAACGTGATAAAACGCTATATCACGCGATATAAATCAGTCATGCTAGGGGGGCAGGTCTTCTTCATTACGTCAGAGAGCTAAACAGCTCTCATATCAGACTTATTAACTTAAGTTATCATTAACACTGTCGGCTTTGAAGTCAGCCATCAGCTGTACAGCATTGGTACTATTTATGTATTATGCGGCATTGGTTCTGAACTTACTTGTACTTATTTGTAGAAAAAATCAACAATTAAACGTTCTATAATCTTATTTCTTTCTTATTCATTAAAATATGGCTTAGGCCAAGTGTGGGTATATTGAAATACAGTAAGTACTCACCCAATACCCTCGAGGCTGTCTTCCAGCTCTGCACATTTGACTTCAATCTTCCTCTTCCTCTCATGGTCTAGGATTTCACGATTTGGCTGTTTATTAGAAGCCGAATCCAATTTTGCTATCTCTTCTTCAGTACGATAGTTCACCGTATCTTTGGTTTTTCTTACCGAAGCCCAGTTTCTTTGCACATAGCCATTAGTTCCCGACCCTCGTGGTGTGGTAAGACCAATACCATTATACATTTTGTAGAATTATCAACCTAAAATTAAAATTAAAGTAGGTACTCCAAGAAACAGCCGTCGCGCGAGCGCGAGACGTAATAAGATTTCATATGATTTAAAACAGTGATTGTTCTTAATAAAATAAGGTACATTGTATGCAGGTATATAATATTGTTTCTGAAAGGTTCATACCATTTACAAGCACCTCACTTTTATAATTAGATTTCTCACGGAAAATAAATTTACACACTACACGTCCATTTTGGTTGGTGAACTTTTTTTTTTCTAGTGATGGGACTGATGGGATGGGTAGGAAACGGGTAGGAATGAGAATAATGGGATCAAAAAGAAAGAGACAAATACAAAGACTAATAAGAGATACTGACTGAATGAGTCTTATAGCAGGGCTTATATTGAACTGCCTTACTTTTTCGTACTATGACCTCAACGGTTAGTATGAAAGCAGGCCTTAAGCAGTCCTGTTTAAGCCCTGCTTTTAAACTGAACGGTTTCTTATTTGCTGATGGTAAGCCCCCTGCTTTTGAAGGTAAGCCCCAGCTTTAATATACCCCTAGTATGGCGATCAATGACTCAGAGGTTAGCCTGCTGGAATGCATCCAATGTCAAGGATTTTTTATACTCTTTGGACAAGTCTTCATAATCTGTCTTGTCTGTGGTGAGGAAGACGCAATTTGAGGTTATATTAATTTTGTTTTTTGTTTGTTTACACGTTATTGTTTGTTAATTTCTCCCTTTCAAAATGTTAGATAAAATTTTGTATAACACAATTTTGTGTCAGACATATTCACCATGTGGGAAGTACTTAGTAGCTGGAAATATATATGGTCAATTAGCGGTGTTTGAGTAAGTTTTTATGTTGTAAACTTTAAACTCAGTCAATTAAATAATTTATGATAGATAATATCCTTTCATTTCAGTCTTGACCGCATCTTAAATCCTGTAGTGGAACTACTTACACCCGATTTTAACAAACCCAAACAGATTCATAGCCTCGAATCTGGTCATCAGATTTGCAGTTTGGCAAGTACAGACAAATTCCTTATTATCGGGACTGTAAACGAAGTTTATGGTTGGGATTGGAAATCTATATTGAGTGTAAAGTTAAGTAAACCGTCTTGGACTTTGAAGATATCATCCAAGTCATCTATGGAACACATTGATGTAAACAGCTTGTGGTTATCGGACGACCGAGAGAAGTTGTACGCTGGCTGTGGCGACAATAAGGTTTATATTTTCAATTTGGAGGATAGACGTCAACTGTCGGCATTAACAGGTCATGAAGATTATGTGCACTCAGTTCATGGGAAGTAAGTGTTGTTTGTTTACTTTTTAATTTTTTATAAGCTTTTGATAAACTAAAAAATATCAACTTCTGGAGCATTAAATTTCTTACTTTTCTGAGACAAGTGTTCATGACTGAAGCAGGAGTAGGTGGGTAATAGTCATTAGCATTGAACATTTCAAAATAGGTACCAGGCCTCAACAAGGATCTTGAGCGGTGACAGTTAATGCGCAAAAGTAATTTTTAGGTCTCGTTGGCGGGTGAGGTGGACTGCATTTATGCCCAGTAATCCACTCCAATTTCTCTCACCGCTCACGATTCGTGCTGGCACCTTTAAACTATCCTAAGGATGTAGAAAACGTTTCCTTGCTCTGAAATTACATGAAAACCCACTTTAAAATTTAGTTCTGGACTGAATAAAGAGATTATTTTATTTCCTTCTTCAGTAAAATCAATTAAAACCATCTTAATTACAATAAAATGTCAATTTTTAGAAATGAACAAATAGTATCTGCTGGGGAAGATGGTGTAGTGCTGCTGTGGGATCTCAGGACAGGAAAATCACAAAACAAGATAGAACCTCATAAGAACATTAAAGTTAGCCGGCCCGACATCGGCAAGTGGGTGGGCTCTGCAGCTTTGAGTGAAGACTGGATTGTAAGTGAAATTATGGTCATTAATATTGATGATGACGTTCAATACTGTATTTCCATTTCTTTCTCTGTCTAATACTGTTTATGAAAAAGAATTTTTCTTTTTTATTTAAGTACCTATAGCAAATCATTAAATAGAGTTTTAAATTGAATATTTGGTTAAAATATTGCTTTTCATTTCAGATTTGCGGTGGTGGCCCCCGGCTAGCCCTCTGGCATATCCGCTCACTTGATGTTGCAACAGTATTTGACTTGCCAGATCATGGAATACATGTCTCCTTCTTTCATGATGACTGCGTGTTCGCTGGTGGCGCAGCAAAGCATTTATATCAGCTAAGTTATTCAGGAGAGATCAGAGTCGAATTACCTGTATCTGCAAGTACAGTATACTCAGCTGTTCTGAAGAGCAATCCTAATGTATTAGCCATAGCAGGATCCAGTCCAGAAATTGATTTATGTACCTCATTTAACTATAGAGACCAAATTTTGCATTTTCGATAAGGTAAGTTGTAATGTTTAAGATTTTGAGAATTGAAATAAAAATAAGTTTAAATTAAATGCAATCTGTTATTTACAGCATAATTTTTAACCTTTTACTAGATCAGTATTGATAAATCATAATAAATTACACAAATAAATTATATCCTAATTTTGTAAGATAATTGTACACATTTTTGTACCTACTCATAATGATATTAATAACATTACTCATCTCTTCAAAAAGTGAAAGTTAAAATCATTATGCATTCATATCAAAAAACCATTTTTTAATCTTAATAAATTGTTATAATAACAAAAATCTTATCAGACTTGAACATAATTTCAATAAGTTATTGTTCATCTTAAAAACATCAGTCTTGTAGACAGGACATCATATGAAGCCATGGCCTGCAATCACAGCCGGAATAAAACCTTGACTTCCATCCTTCTTCCTCACGTAAAACCAATCTGCATGAACATCCGTCTCCACACCGGTCCCTTGCAACAGTACAACCACGTCGCCCTTCTGTACTGTCAAAGTTTTGTTCATAACGCTTCCCTTATAGTCACTATTCACAACCATCAAAGTTTGTCTTTTCACTGGCAAATCGTGAAGTCTATCTATGTTGGAGCAGACGGATTTAGTTTTTAAGTACAGTGAGTCAAAGTCCTTTTCCGCGCACGAGGTTTTAGGCCTTCGTCTATCGTTGCGGGGGCGGTAGTGGCACTCGGAGTTGGTCCTGCCGCGGAGGTGCTCCTTCTCGGTGTCCGTGAGGTTGCCGCAGGGCTGCGGGTAGATGTCGGTACTGCTCTCCCAACACGGTGTCTTCTTTTGGGGTGATGTTCTGAAAATATAAAAATATTATTTGAAAAAAGATTTCAAATAGTAGGTAATATACTCATCAACTTTGTCTAGGGATACGAGTGTTATTTTCATACAAACGAGGTCATAATCTTTTAGAATGCTGGTCAGATCAGTTAGGTGTGTATAGCGATCTGAATCTCCTCCATTCACTCCTTGGAAAGCCATCATCAGATCACAGCACAGTACATCCCTGGCAGAAAACCAAGGCTTCAAAGTTACCTCATTTGTATGAAAATAACACCTGTATCCTTAGACAAAGTTGATGTGTGTAATATGAGGAGCTTGGTGGCGCAGTGGTTTAGCGCCTGGCCCAGCGATTGCGGAGGTTAAGCAACTTTCGCAAGGCTCGGTCATGGGATGGGTGAGCAAAAATGTATTATCTCGATCTCTTCCGTGCTTCGGAAGGCACGTTAAGCCGTTGGCCCCGGCTGCAATTGCAGTCGTTAACACCCACCAATCCGCATTGGGCCCGCGTGGTGGGTTATGGCCCATCCTCCTTATCCACCCATAAGGAAGGCCTCAGCAGTGGTGACATTAAAAATAGCTGATGGTCATGATTGTGCACTCTGTGCTGAAAATAATGACAATAATATCATTGACAAAATTAGAAATTGCTGAGATGATGTACGTACGTACGGTATTATATCAGGACGTGTAAACGGGAGGACCTAACATTGACATTGAGATAGTAGTATATTTTTAGGGTTCCGTACCAAAATGGTAAAAAGCAACCCTTATGGTGTGACTCAGTCTGTCTGTCTGTCTGTCACAGCTGGATATCTCGAGAACTACTAATGGTATCAACTTGAAATTTGGAATAGTTAAAGATGACGTTTGTCCAACTATTTTGCAAATAAGAAAGAAATAAAAAAATAATTTTTTTTTGTACAACAGGGACTGAAAAGGGGTCTTAAAAATTTAAGTGGGGCGACTAGGGCATGTGGGGTATCATATGAAAGAGCGCTGTTTGCACATTTTAAAACATTTTTTTCTTTTTTTTTGGCCGCATAGTTTTCGACTTATGATGAAAAATGTAAAAAAAAAACGTTCCCCCACCCTTATCTCCGAAGTTTGCAAAGAGAAAAATCTGAAATAATTCTATGTGGTAGTAGTTTATGTAAAGATTTCAGGAAAAAATAAAACGATGTCTCAACTCAATATAACACACTTTTTAAAAAATTCAAAAAACACAAAAAAAATATTTGTTCCTCTACCAGTCAACAGATGGCCCTGACCCAAGAAAAAATAATTTAGTTCCACTAACGGTCAAGAGATCGATGGCGCTGGACTAAGAAAAAGAATGCAATCATACTGCAATAATAATTCTATATTATTCTACAGCTCTGCAGTGTATTTATTATGATGGTACGGAAACTCTCGGTGCGCGAGTCCGACTCGCTCTTGCTTGACCGGTTTTTTTTAATTACCGAGGCTAGTTGGTATTTTGGCTAAACCACTGTATCCCGTATATTTTCATAAAAATATTGTAATGTTGTTTATGTTTAATCAGAGTAAAGTTGTATCTACGGCATTCAATCAGAACAGTGGTAATGCGATGCTTCACAATGTTAACATTGATTACTTCATTAATAATGTTTTTATTGCAAGGTATGGTTTTACAATTTACATGGTTAGTCAATGAATATTGATTGCGCTGCGGTTGGCTGCGGTCGGTTAGAGTTCCATACCGCGGTCGAATGGCTGCCCATGGAACTGATACTCGAGTTATGTTGCGGTTATAAGACTAATGTCGGAAAATTAATTTTATAATAAAGAACGTACGAGTATAGTTAAGTCCTTCGTCTTTACACCAATTGAAATTGTTGTGCCTCAACGGGGTTCCATGTTTGTTCTTTTTTTTACCTTGTGACTAGGGAATGCAATCTTGATCTTGCAAGATCAAGATTCCACCAAGATCTTGAGTGATTTTCCAAGATTCAATCTTGAATTTCGAAATCCTGTTCGTTTCGTTGAAAAATATACTTAATTATATTACATAATATTAAAATACTGGTTACTATCAATTTGCAGTATTTGATACAAAAAAACGCATTTTTTTCAATTATTCTGCTCAATCTCGAAAATCCCGAAAATCTTGATTCGCGACCAAGATCTCGACCCGAATCTCAACAAGATCTCGAACTGACCAATCTTGATTTAGAAAAAAAGACGCCAAGATCTTGAATAGTCAATCTTTGTCCAAGATTGCATTCCGTACTTGTGACCTTGTAAACCATAGAAACAAAGAATTGAATTGAATTCTGTTCATGTTGAATTCGCTACATTCACTAGGTACCTGCGCTCATTTCTTTCTGAGAGTAGAATACTGTCGAAATTGTCTAATTATAGACTCTAGTTTAGTCTTGTAAGCTATAAGTCTGCCTTAGAAGAGTAGCTAAATACCGTAGCAAGACGTCGTCGTTGACGTCATAAAGTAGGGTTGCAACTTACTGCAATCAAAAGATTGGTGTGGCCAAAGTACGAATGTCATTAGCTACTTTCATTAGCAGTCGATAGGCACACACCATTTCTCATTACGCAATAGACTTCTGTTGCGTTTTATTCCATGAGTGCGACTTATTCCCTATGGAATGTATGTATCCAATACCTCATGTGACGAATCGAGAAAGTGTCTTACTGCGCACAAATAGGGGCGGATGCTAATCCTTACTTGCTAGGCAGTATTCCCAGCGGCAGACACGCGTTGTACATGACGTAGCCCTCCTGCGCGTGCGGGGTCTGCACGAACAGCCACTGCTGGTTCTTGAATACCGCATTGACGACGGTGCCTAGCGGCAGCGTCAGCTCGCGTTGGTCCTCCTTGTGCGTCTGGTATAGCGTGGTGGGGTAGGCTACCACCACGGGAATGTTGCCTGGCCGGTCGAGGGATGCCTGGAATGAAGAAGGGTTATTAGGTTTGGTTTTACAAGTCCCCTTGACAGAGATCTGTTCTGCCAGGAGTGCGTGCCTAACTATTACTGTGAGATGGTTTTGAGTCATCAGCATGGTGTTGGTAATACCAACGATCGTACTTACTACTAAAATCGGAAGTCATACAAGCGTTTATAATGTATATAGGAAAATTAGTATGGTTCTATAAGTATCAAAAAAGTCCACACTTTTGTAGATGATCAAAGACTTTTGGTTACAAAAGTGTAGTTCGGTAATAGTTAATATAAATATTCTTTAATTATTTTACACCTAATTGAAAAATTAAAAAGAAAAGTCAAGAAAAATCTTAATATTGCAATTAAGCACCGAATCCGCAACGTGTAACCTCAACAAAATATATTGTTGTCTGGATGAACCGCATCGGTAATTGGCCCTGTCCACTCCAAGATTAACGTCGGCTTTGGGCTACACAAAAATAATCCAAAAGCACTCAACAATACGGATTATTATACAAAATAAACCGCACTATAATCGTTCGGTTTGGACTCAAAACTGTTCATTAAACGTTCCAAAAGAATTTTGAAATGATGAGCAATTTGTGATGTGCAATTTTGCACCAATTTCGCGGCTACATTGTTCTGTTCGATATAGCTCGCGCTAAGGTAATGCACAAAAAGCGGAATGAATACCATAACGTCATAATAACATTGCAGAAAATGAATAATGGTCGAGATTTACCAGTGCATTTAAATTCTTTTGTATGAAGCGGCCATGTAGAATGCCGAAACATGATGAATTACTTTTTTCGAACTTAAAATTGGTTATTGGGTATTTCTTTAAACTGAGTTGAGTGCTTTGACTTGCAGTTAGTTGCAAACATGAACTCGTTTAAAATTTTTGATTATTTTAAATGGTGCACCTTACCTCGGTCAAAAAGCTGTCCACGTCTCTAATGTCGTATCCAAACTTGCCGTTGCGGCCTTTTTTCTTTCTTCTGTGTCGATGCCTGTGTTTTTTTCTTGTATGCTCCTCAGTACACACACTTGTATCATCCGAGTAGGCGTCCTGCCCTTTCACAAAACCGTCACACGAATTTTGGAACTTAAAATTGTGACAATGTTCACTGCGTCCCATGACCCTGTCCTTCGCGTCTCTATACTTGCACTTTCTGTAACGTTCGTTTTCATTGAACCTCTGATTATGACGCTGATGTCGATCGACGTTGCTCCCCGATGTTTTCCTTGTTTTATCTTCATTCTGTAGTTTTTCCACCGGTGGAAGTTTTGAGTTTTCCAAGTTCTCTTTCAACACCCAAGTCAGTGATATTTTTGATTTGTGGCGATGAGCCAAGGGCGTAGAATGCCAAAGTCCCATTTGTCTAATTTCAGCGTATTCGTTGTCAGATTCTTGATTATCATCAGCTGGGGCTGTTAATTTACAATTTTCGAGCAAATCTATTACTTCATAAGCAGGTGCAGTAACCTGCAAAAATATGCAAAAAATCAAAAGAAATTCTTTAAAATTAAATCACATGTTCCCTAACTTTAGTTATTAATTAATCATACCGGCTCATTATATTCCTGAAGGCGTACTCCGCTGTCTTCGGTCTCCCGGTACGGCGGCGGCGGTAACTCTTTAAACGAGAACTCTGAAGCAAATGCGTCCGATTAATCATAAATTGAATTACAATCGCTCGTAACTCCCGGCGGACGCGATTAATATGGGTGTTATTACTACAGTCAGCTGAGCGGATTATTGGGCATAAATAATAAAGACGCAGTCAAAACAATGAATGGGCGAGTGAAACAATGGGCCGTGTATGCCGGGGGGATGCGCGTGCGTCGGCGCTCGGGTGCGGCTCCCGCGGCCGCCCACCGTTCGCGGCCTCGCGCCCAGCACTGCGGTCCTGCTGATACGCTATCGCCATTGCCCACCACTAAAAAATCTCGGAACATTCTCACGGCGAGCGTGCCTACTCATGCGAACGGCGAATACGCCTCGGGACACGATTCACAGCAGACGCAAACCTTCAGGTCACGATGTGCCTCATTATGTGTGGGTGTAGGTTTTGGTGGAAGAATTAATTCGATGTGGAACAATGTAATTTGAGTTTTGGCTCATTAAATTTTTAAGACTTTCAATGTTAAATGGGACAGGTCAAATGTGTATCAAATCAATCAATTTTGATCCTTTGTACCGCCTTTGTTTTCTCATCATCATCATATCAACCGCACGACACCCACTGCTGGGTATAGGCCTCCCCCAAGGATCTCCACGACGATAGTCCTACGCTCGCCTACCTATACGTCCTACGCTGCCCGAATCCAGCGGCAGTGGCTTTGTTTTTTAAATTAAGATATTTGCTATAATGCTGAAACTGAACTGAAATGAATGCTTGAACTGAAATAAAAAAGTATGTAGCCATATAATTATGTAATAACCACTACACTCTGCAGGCATGAATAAGGAGTTCTTTGCTCTCAGAATCCTTTGCAAATATTTAATTTTAGAATTCCTATAAAGCATGTAGAGAAAGGCATATCGTCGCACGAAGTTACTACACGAGGTTCGAAACTGTGCAGTTAAATTGTTTGGCAGTTAGATTGTTTGAAAATTAAACCGTCACGACGCACTAATTAAGTGCAAAGAGTCAAGACAATACGTTCCAAACGTCGGAGGATGTTAACACTCTTGAGCTTCACAGCTCTTTAACTGTTCAGTTTCTCACGCTTAATTGGAGGTTGTGAAATTTCGACACCTGTGTTTGCATTTCGTTATTTCATTCCCGACAGTAAACCATTAAGACTTGTGTAAGAAAAAACACTTTGCTATTGGATAAGTAATATGTAGGTAAGACGTCCGTCTTTTTGTTGATCATCCGCATTTTATAAAAAAAATATTAATTAACTTTTAACAGTCAACTGTTTCGACTGACTGTTCGTGATCGTGACTGAAAAATCCGAAACATTTTTGGTTTAAAGTGATTTAAACCCATCCTCTAACCTAAAAAAACATAATGTATTATTTTTATTTCTTTCTTATTTGCAAAGTTGTTGGGCAAACGAACGTTATCCAAAACTATTCCTAGCATTAGTAGTTCTTGAGATATCCAGCTGTAACTGACTGACAGAGTCCTTGCGATTTTTTACCATTTTGGTACGGAACCCTACAAACGCAGTTAAACTACCTGAAGAATAATTTTCGCTAAGATGGTGAAGACGCAAACAAACACATCTTGCTCAGCCGCATATTTTAAAAATCCGTGTCTGTCACATATTACCTAGAGGCGTGAAACTGAAAGACAAAGCTTAAAACCGATTGCACGCACGAGCGTATCGCTATGAAGGGAATGCCTCGCACAATACTCCGGAATGCGCAGGCGGCTCACGAAGTGCCGAAAACGTGCGTACGCGCGTAACACTGCGTATCGCCGTGACGCGACAGGGGTGCACGCGTGACGTGCGCGCCTTTTGTTGCCCAAAGGAATGAGTGTGTTTTTGGAATTCCTTTCGACATTCCTTTGAAATGCTTCAATGCAACCTGAAGAGGTTTTACATAAAGGCTTCAGACAAAATCGAAGACATCAAGACAAAAGGCAAATAATCTACAGAATCTACGAAAAGTAATATGTGGAGCAACATGGAAATTAGATTGCTCAGATATTTTTAAAGCTTATTGAGGAAGAGAAAGAGAAAATCTAAATGTTGCCCTACGAATGCCTACGATATCTTCTGAAGCTACAGAATCTAAAAGCCGCTGGGCACGAAACGGATTCTGATTCTGATGACGATCAAAGAGAAAATTCTGTGAGTGATTCTTCTTGGTTTTGGAGAGGGTATATTATAATACGCCTAATGATTGATTAGTTTGTCGCGGATTTGGAAAAGGAATCCCGTAAGGAAAAAATAATATGAAAGTTAACTGTGTATAACTGGGGCACACACAGCAGATTAGATTTGACTGTATTTAATAAGTAGTTGGTTTAACAACAACAAACAAATTAATAATTTCAGCGAAGTTTATTAGTAAGGTCTGGTAATTACTAACACTAATTAATGTAATGTCTTGGATGCTTTTTTTTCAAGCAAGATATACCTAAATTGAACAGCGATCAACTATGAACATTATTATTACGATCTTTATCAGTTACCTATCCATTTTAATAAGCCCACGAACTAAAATAAATTGTTTTGTAACGCCCATATCGCTCGTATTGTAGCCGTAACCAACTATTATCACCTTTTGAAGAATAACAAAATAAAAACACGTTTTAATTTAAAAAAAAACTCTTCTACGGACTAGAATATTGCCTGCTTTACCCAGGATTTTGCATTTGATTTTGAAAATAACTATGTAAAATGTTATGTAGAGTAGAAACAAAACTTGCAGCCAGCTAAAAAAGAGTTCTAAAATCACTGCCGTCCGGTGCCAAATGGAGACATCATAGACATACAAAGTTGAAAGAAAAATCTATCCTATTTTTTATTCACAACGGGTGCTTGGCCTTCACCCCACCTGGGGGTCAAGTCTGCTAATGTTTTCGTCAAAATCGTAGTTCAATGGTGTGCTAATGGTAATGCTTTTTGACACACTTCAGTTTCTTAAACCCAAAATCAAGACACAATATGTTTCCGTTTTGGGTTTAAGAAAGACAATGTTTTTCGGTTTTGGGTTTAATAAACAAGAACTGTGTCAAAAAGCATTACCATTCAAACACCATCGAACTACGATTTTGACGAAAACATTAGCAGACTTGACCCCCTGATGTTAAGTGATGATAAGGCCGAATGTGGAAGCGCACTACACCCGGAATCATGATCACTGAGGATGATCTTACCTCTAATTGCCGGAACACAACACATCTTAAATTGTTGTTATGGCGTCAGACTTAGGTAAGATGGTGGTAGCTAGCCAGGCGGACTTGAAATAACCACCTACCACCAACCAAACCGAGTACAAATTGTACTCCCCCCCTGGGAATCGAACCCGGGACCCCCGCGTCTTTTTACACGGGTGGGCGAACCACTACATCACAAAGGGTCTTATTAATTAATAAAATTGAAATGTCACAGGAAAGGTAATAAATAGATAAACGTGTTGGGCTAAGAATAAGCATACAGAACTCACAGTTGAGGATCCTGGAAACTGAGCTACAACTGGTAAGCGAGTTAAAATTAAGGGTGCCTAAGTGTAGGCGGCCGATAATTGTACCGTGAGAACGGGCCACTGCGCCTGCGCTCGCGCCGACAGCACAACAAAACTCGCAGATTTTGTTTCTACTTTACTTAGATAGCAGTGAAAGTGTTTTTGTACGGTGACATAATATTACCACTGATATGATTCTGAATTAAAACTGGCCGCAGCCGCCCGCCGCGCCGCTTAGTGATATGATAGTCATCTCATCACAATATCTTTCGGACTGCGTGTTTGAGTAATATAAAACATTCACTTGAAATAGACTTATAATTTGCGGATTTTAATGAGATTGTTACGGCACACGATGTCCGTAATTAATTTTGCAATGTTTGTAATAAGATGCCTTAGGGGAGTGCTTGTTTCTCTAGTGATTTAGTGTATGATATCGTGATCTGAACAGTATAGTTTTATTAAATTCAATTATTTTGACACTGTTCATAGTTACTTATTCATAATTATACTCATCATAAATACGCTGCAATAAAACCCTAAGTTATCAATAGGTCAGGCAACTCCAATAAAGTAACCTCTGTCGTGTATACTTGGACACGTAATCTATCTTTAATGCAGCCAGTCATTAGGCATTACCTTGCCGACTCTACTTCCCCATGCATCAGGCGAGCATTGCACGCAGCAATCGGCGAAAAGAGAAAATTGCTGCGCGGACGCATACCGCCCGAGCGGCCCGCACGCTACGCGCTGGACAAAGGTGGGCGGGCATGTGTGCGTGCCAGTCTGCCACTTGCCTATATTTAAAAATTAATCTATATTTTTTGTTTTTTTTTTACTTTTTTCCTACTCATGGCGAGCGACATGGTGGGTGACCACTTCCAAGTTTTTGATGATGATGAGTATAATGACCAACCACTATCAAGCACATAATTTGTCGGTGCGTGACTCGTGTCTCGCTCAAGGGATACACTTTTGCTCAGGTTGGTAATAAAAGAGTGTGTCACACTGTTAATAAGTTATGTTAAGGCACTGAGTTTAAGAATACATTACTTTACTATTAACCTTTTTATTATTATTATCCTCGCCGTCACTTAATCTCAGAAAGGTCACGCGTTAAGCACCGTGGAAAAAATAATTATCAAACCGTACCAACTATTATATATTCTGTGACCGTACCGCAAAATTGAAAATATAGGTTATAGTCATTAGCAGTTTAAAGGATGACCGATTGACCGTGTCGCTATTTAAGGTGCTGTTATGAACTTAATCAATGGTTGTAGAAAGCGAAATTGTCTCAGAGGTCAGTGGAGCGCTTTCCTCACGTCTTCGTCGTAAAATCTGCTATGACTGTGACCAATAAATAATCTACTACAGCTACTGCAGGAGATTCGACGCAGCTGGCTACCGGAGGATGTCTCACAGAGACTGTAAATAATGTGTGGCATTTCGGCGAAGATATTTATTATCTACTGACTAGAAACGATAAAAAGCAATAAAACTTATTATAATGTTGTCCTTGCCTAGAATAAACTTATCTAATTTGCGAAATCAAATCCGGCTCAAAGGACCAATTTAGATGAACGACACCTTCAGGTGACGTATGTGGCAAATAACTAAAAGGTGATTATTTGATTTAAACTATTTGTTAATAAAGTTGCACGCGTCCCCATCTCTATGCAACACAACACAACATACTAATATTTGCGTAAGAGTTCCAGACCAATTTATCCACGTAAACATTCCCAACTAATCGACGACGAAGGCAAGCTATCTACAAAAGCAGGAGCACCAAAATATTAGTATTTTTAAAGTTTAAAATCTATTCTCTCTTCCCGTCCTCAAGAAGCATCTTCACTCACACCGAGCGTGTTTTCTAGGAAGTTGTCTCTTCTAGTTAGGTTTAAATCAGTGACTTCACTCCAATAATCTCCGGTTACAAAATTTTGCATAGTTTATCTTAAGAGGGAATGTAGGTAATTTGAGAGTATAATGTTGCGAACATGCATTTGCAATTGTTCGTGTTCAACATAATTTGTGTTAGTGCTAGTGTAATATGAATTCTTTAATGTGAATTAAATATTGCATTTGCAGAGTTCTAAAAATTACCTCTACACTAGACATCTGCCTGTCGATTCTGTAACAAACTCGCATCTCACTTCGAACCTCACTTCACTTCACGGAAATTTTAAATCATAAACGAGATAATGATAGGTTTTTTTTTAATCACAAAAGATTTGAGATAGCTACGGTAGCTACTTAAAACATTTTGCAATCGGTAAAATAGCTTATATTTAGCTAATATCTAATAACAAATTCACGCGAAGTGAAGTGAGGTTCGAAGTGAGATGCGAGTTTGGTTACAGAATCGACGGGCTTAACACACTCTACATTAGAACTATTTATTACTACTTACTATTTTCTTTTACAATGTAATAATCCTGTCAATTAGCAAAACAGGAACAGATTCTAGGTAGGTATGCAATATTTGTATAAAGCGTCTGGAAAAAACAAGCGATTACTAAAATAAAAAGGAAATATTATCGACAATGTTAATTGTTACATCTGTGCAAAGTTGAGTTGAGTTGAGAACGTATCATTAACAATTCGACGCACCCGATGGTATCAGAAGAGCGCGATCATCGGTACATTTTGGTGGAAACGAAGTCCAAGTTATTCCAGCGATCCGGCGTCGGCATTCGGGAAACCGATTAAAATTTCTCAAAAAAGAGCTTTACGTCCCGCAATTTAAGGTCAAGAGGGAGCGTGATCTCGCGGCGAATAAAAATTATTTATTTGCGTGGGGCGGCAATTAGGGGGGCGGGGCCCGTCTGCGTGCGCGACCTCTCGACCTGCGCCCGCGCCGCCCGTGGACACTCGTCCCGTCCTGTCACGCTGACGGCCCGAGGAATTTCGAAATTGCAACGCTTGGCTCTCGCGGGCACGACCTCACCTACTTTCGAGTGCTCTTCGCATTTTTTATTGTAGGTGGGAGTTGATAGGAAGGCGGATTTGAATCCTGTTTATCTGAGATCATAAATCCAAAATACTTCGTGGTTTTTACAGAAAAAAAACACCATATTGCTTTTTGTTTATGTAGTGATGAACTGAACTATTCCATCCTTTATTGATAACAATCAAGGGTTGGCAACACGTCTGTTTTAAAATGTTAATAGGGATTGGCTCATTCTATTATAACGTCGTCCATAGAGATGCAATTACGGATGCCTTACGAACATCTAGTATCGGGCGGCAAGAACTCTGAGAGATGCGCCTGCGCAGACAGAGCCTCTACGACGAAAAGTGGGCGGCGTTAGTAGAAATTAACCCCGCTCTACGCGTATCTGATGCGGTGTGCTCTATAGCTTTGCTCCTCTTTTTGTCTCGCACAGAAACCAGCCATGAAGACTATTAATTTGCGCGATACATTGCGCATTTTATAAACAGCACTTATGTAGCCGATACCACGAGTCCCGCCATCTCGTTACCTTTTATAATGTTGCGCAGATGCGATATTATTTACAATCACATGTCAAGCTAAAGACAACTAACCCCGGTTACGGTGGGTGACTATGTGCGTTCCATTCCCGTAGATTGATATCAGCCCCCCTAGCCAAAGTAACATTTGCAAATTTTCGTTATCGCTTCGCTTAGAAACATGTATGGATTTGAAGATTTGCCAATGTTACTTTGGCTAGGCTCTCAGACCAGAAATAACATAATTAACTCTCTACTCTACACTTTAGGTATCCTTACTCCTTCCTTACTAATATTATAAATGCGAAAGTCCGTTTGTTTGTTTGTAACGCCTTCACGTCTTAACTACTGAACCGATCATCATAAAATTTTACATACACGTTGTCAGAGGTACAAAAAAAGGACATAGGGTAGGGTACCTTTCATCCCGAAAAAAGTATCGTTCCCGAGGGACAGTAAAAAAACATTCCACGCAGACGAAGTCGCGGGCGGCCGCTAGTATGGTAATAAAGCTGATCGTCCATTTAAATTTTAAGCCAACATGTCAGTTGGGGCTGCGAGGCGTGCAAACGTCCATTTTCGCGCACTGCATCCATTGCACACCCTCTGCTAACTAACACAAGGGGGTCGGCTTATTCTGGCTGGTGCCGTTGCGATTCGGCGAAATTTTGCGGTGCGACGTGAACCGGACTGATACAAAGTGATTCCAGTCAAAGTGGCGGGCTGCTTACTGCTGACTCTAGGTACTTCTGATCCGATTCCTATGCCTAGTAAATTAATATGACGCAAAATTACTTACTCTGTTTGAATTTCCGAAAGATCCGCTTCATCTCCTCGGCTTGTGATGTTGTCTATTGACAGTGTAACAGGTCCAATGTAACTAGGCAGGTGTCCCGTGGCACGCGCGCGGCGCGAATGCTGTGGCCGATAAGTCCCGTCGTCGGCGCGGGCGCACGGGCGTCCCGGCCCGGTGCACGCGCCGTACCGTCCCGGGTAGTCAAACCTCGGGGAACAATGCATTACGAGATCTGCTACTTAATAAATGGTGCATAAAACTTTAAATATGACTTAAAGCGTATACCTAACCTATGCACAAAGCTTGCCTCCACAGAGAACGTAGCCAGCAGAATCTCGCCATCTTGAGTAACTTTGTGTCCATCAGCCATTTTTGATGTCCCCACTGCTGGGGCACAGGCCTTCCTTATGGGTGGTAAAGAGGACGGGCCATAACCAACCACGCGGGCCCAATGCGGATTGGTAGGTGTTAACGACTGCAAATGCAGCCGGGACCAACGGCTTAACGTGCCTTCCGAAGCACGGAGGAGCTCGAGATAATACATTTTTGATCACCCATCACATGACCGACCCTTGCGAGCGTTGCTTAACTTCCGCATCTCGGGGCCAGGCGCTAAACCACTGCGCCACCGAGCTCCTGAGTACCTTTGTGGAATGTTAATTTCGCTGTCATCGGTCTATGGCAGTACCGTAATAGTAATCAAATAAGGGGTATACAAAAATAAAATTAATAAGTAAGTATATCTTTTTGAGAATCGAACATGGGACATTACTCTGGAGATCGACTACTGGAATAGAAAGGTGACGTGACCTTTTAGTTCTTACTTACCCAATCCATGTGTCTTCGATAGTGCCCTGTTTATCAAAACTTACAAGCTACAAGTTAAATTTACAGTAAGTTTTTTTTACAAGTTTTGATTTTTTTGATAAACGAAATGACTAATATAAGGGTGAAAACATATTAGTTAAATAAACAAAAACATTTGTAGCGTTTAACTTAACGTGTTTTGATAAACGGATTTCTGGAATAATTATTTTCATAAGGAAAATGCTTCGATTTAAAAAGTACAAGACTTGTAAGTTTTGATAAACAGGGCACAGCTTGTTCAGATAAAACAAACTACAGAACCCTGTGGGGTTCTGTATTTAAACAGAGTGCTTTGAACCGCGGATCACGATAGAAGCCGTACTTAGCAGCGGATGTGCGCTTGGCTAGCAAACCGTCACGCCAAGCGCGACGAGTGCGTGATATACTTGTTTGTTGTTTTGCAGATTTTTAAAATACTATCAACTTAGAGCAACACGGCTTCATACATAGGAAGCCGGCGGCGTTGCTCTCAAGTATTAATAGGTATACAGACTTCTTTAAGCGAACCTTTTTCTTGTAGGGCGAAAATGATGAAAACGGTCTTGCAAAAATATCAATCAATGTCAATTGCGTTTTGTGTTTACGTTGTCAACAGATATTTAATTTTTATAATTTCCTAATTCATTCTGTTATATTAATTAGGTATATATAATTAAGCTGAGGTCAGAATATCTCTATCTTGTTAATTAATAAATAGTTTATTCAAGTTGCAATGATGGCAGAGGAATCTCAACCGTCGCGGTCAATGCATGGACGCAGTTTCAATGTATCAATGATTAGTGTCGATGAATCACAGTCGAGAATGAGCAAAAATGCATTTAGCTTTATGGAGAAACGGGACAAATACAGAGTTGTAGTAGACGGGGTCGACTGCACGCCAGAAAACATAGTGGACAGCGAATACGTTACTATGGAGGACACGTTCTCCCACGCCGCCTTCGAAACCAGACCTAAGCCAAAAAGTGAAATAGCTCTTAAAGAGTCGAGGTCAAAGACGAAATCTGCACTAGATGCCGGCATGAAGGTGTACGCAACCACCATCTCCCTTGACGACATCTATATCGATCACACGTGCAACACCGAGGAGGGGTTTGTTCCACAGGACGTCGATCTAGAAATTGCACCATCAGCATTTTATTTACCGAAAGTTTATCCCGTTATGTCGTACCCTCCCGAAATATTTGTTGTTCTCAAAGAGACTGAAACACAGTTTATGTTTGATTTACCTTCATTCTCCTACGAAAAGGGGACGCCTGAAGGTAATGCGATAGAGGAAGAAAACGAATACTATCAATATATAACTGTCGGTAAGGGTAGAAATAGAAAAATGGTGATAGAAGAAACTCAAACGAAAGAATGCGTTACGCAGTCTCGACACACGCTTGCAACTAGACCAGAGAAGAGAAATGCTATAGCATTTGCATCCATGTGGGACATGCACGATACGTACGCGAGGTTAGCTGACATCAGGCCGCAAGAGGAACCGGACGAGATGGTCATGTATCAGTCTGCAGAGCCAACTTTATTACGTAAAAAGAAAGTTAAAAAAGAAGACAGCATTAAAAGAGGCAAAACTTTTGAAGAAATTGCTTGCACTTCTGAGTTCATGGATGCAGTACTTTTGGCTGAACGTGTACTTTCCACTCTAGAGTATACGAAGCAACAAAAAACGTTTAGAGGTCTCATTCCAATGGATCCGTTGTCTTTAGATTTGGTGTACATTTACACAATGAAGCCCTTGTGGACCTTCGAGTGTGATGATACCATTAATCGCCCCATTACGAGTATATCGTTCAATCCAAAAAATGAAAATATTTTAGCTGTGGGCCACGGAAAGTTTGCACACGCTGACAATTGCGATGGCATTGTCGCCGTTTGGTGCACAAAGAATCCCTGTAAGCCAGAAAGAATTTATCAGTTTGAGGATCCTCTGACAGCTGTAGCGTTTTCTGAAAAGAAGCCCAATTGGTTGGCGTGTGGCTTCGCTAACGGCGATGTCATCATACTTGATATCACTTCATATCCTGTGAAGAAAATAGCTGAAAGCAAACGAGATACCAACCCTTGCTTCGAACCAATCTGGGTGACTTCATGGCGCGGGACAGAAGGGCTTTCGGAATACGTAATGACCGCTTGCCAAGACGGGCGGATCAATAAGTTTACAAGCACCAAGACTAACGATTTCATTTGCACTCCTATGATGCGCTTATCTACCGTCGAGGGTAAGATGAAGGGGTTGGAAACGGCTAAGGCATGTTTGAAGGTAGACGTTCCAATAACGCGCTACCCGGCGGCTTTGTGCATGAAGTGGCACCCGAGAATCGACCACGTTTACTTAGTCGGTACTGACGAGGGGTGCATCCACAAATGTTCGACCCACTACCTGAACCAGCACATGGACGTATTCCGCGCGCACGCGGGGCCCGTCTACGACTTGGGCTTCTCGCCGTTCTTGAGGAGCTTGCTGGTGTCCTGCGGGGCCGACAACGCCGTGCGGCTGTGGTTGGAAGGAATAGACGACTACATAATGACTTTGAGCTGCCCCTCGGCTGTCTACGGTGTCGCCTTCTGTCCTATAAATGCCACAGTTATTATATCCATAAGTGGGAATGTGTTGTCGATTTGGGACCTCCGTCGTAAGAATCATATACCGTGTGCGGAGTATTCATTTCCGAATAATGTGGTGCTGACGTACATAAAGTTCTCGGCGTCTGGCGACAACGTATTCGTCGGCGACACTACGGGGCGGGTTCACACTTTCCACTTGGAAGACACTCCCATCCCGCCCTTCTACCAACGACAACTGCTCGACGAAGCCATCAAGAAGGCGTTATGTACGAGGCCGCAAATGCTTAAGCAGTTAGAGAAACTCGAAAAATCTCGTAAAATTTAGATAAACTCACGCCTGAGATCCGTAAAATCATGATAGCTAAATATTTTATTTTATTTTTTTATAGTCTTTACTACTATTAATATTAAAAAAAAACGCGCATCTGTAATAAATGAAAATGTCAATATTTGTAAATATCTTTATTTTTATATACCTATCTAAGGTACAAATTTAGCTAATGCACTTATTTACTAACTGTAATATAAATAAAGAAATGCTATAATGTATAGTGATTGAAATGGTGTATATCCTACAAGTGAATGACTAGGTTTTGTTGGAGAGCTTCTGGAATTGGTACTCTCTTTTCAGTTCTTTCAGATTAGCTTCTAATATCGCCACCTGCAACAACAATATCACCATCATAACAGCCGCGCCACACCCACGACGACGTCCTAACAAAGTATTAACTAAAACATTGTAAAGTTAGGAATACTAACAGAAAGTACAGTCAGCAGCACGTAAGATTATACAAAAGTGACAAAAATCTACAATTATGAACCTTAATATCTTCGTATTAAAGTATAAAATTGATTGAATAGGATTACCCTGTCGTGGAAGCCTAGCGTGCCGTTGACTGTACAAATAAGTAGGTATTTAACAATAATATTTCCTTATGGTGGCTATACCACCGAAAGAGGCGCCCTTAGAGCTCTTTATTTAATAAGCTGTTAATAGAAAATGATTTCAATAAAACTTAACGTGAAATTGTTAGGGCACATGGTTGATGGTCTTGTATTTTTAGAAGGTATCACTACATTCCCTCGCCGTCATTCATAGAAGTAGATACCTAGGTTAATGTGTCAAAATCGGCCACTTTTAGCAGTTTTGCTCTCTATTTCTAGCAGCGACTACGAGGAAATGTATAGTGTATGATCCGTCCAAAAACACTAGACTATGGGCCCTAAAAATTCCACGTAATGTTTTATTAAACTTGTTTACTTATCAGAATTACAATATTAAATAAAATTCACCGTAATAAGGGTACCGCCTGAACACATTATAAATTCCCATCCCATTACAATTTTCCAAGACGAAACAGTTACATTAGTGTACAGTCAAATGAAGTTCTTTACTTCAATAAAAAAAAACTTGTCCCCTTTTTTACCGACGCGACCCCTTAAAAAAATATATACAATTACATACCTCTTCAAACCTCAGTTCCTTCCGTGCCTCCTTGATGTACCCTCGTATGATGTTCATTTGTTCCAGCAACGGGTCGTCGTCGTCATGCTCGTGAACGGCGGCGGAGCTCGCGCCGGCCGCTACGCTCATCACACCTTCAGCTTCCGTCCGCTGTCGCTCTAACTGTATCTGCCGCTCCGCTCGCTCGTATCGCTGCCGACGGACTTCTTCTATCTGCGCCTCGGTGGGTAATTTGCGTAATGATAATAGGTCCTCCTGAGGAAGTTTACGACAGTCAATAACAGATTAATTTAATTTTAATGCCTATATGCAAAGGGAAATCACTCAACCTGTTCCTTGAAGAATTCACAATCCAGCCTGCCTAGCATGACCGATTTATATCGCGTGATATAGCATTTTATCGACACTCAACTGTCAATCTCCTTTGTCTTTTTGACAGTTAAACGTGATAAAACGCTATAGCACGCGATATAAATCGGTCATGTTAGGCAGGCTGGGAATACTTATATTTTTACTAGCTTCCGCCCGCGACTTCATCCGCGTGGACATTCGGAAAATCCCTACGGAACCTTTGATTGGGATAAAAGTATCCTATGTTTTAATCCAGGCTATAAACTATCTGTGTGTCAAATTTTAATCCAAATCTGTTCAGCCGTTTTTGCGTGATTGAAGAACAAACATCCAAACCCACAAACTTTCACATTTATAATATTAGTAGGATTAGGCAAGATAGGATTAGGAGCTCGGTGGCGCAGTGGTTTAACGCCTGGCCCAGCGATTGCGGAGTTTAAGCCACTTTCGCAACGGTCGGTCTGGGATGGGTGGCCAAAAATTTATTATCTCGAGCTTTTCCGTGCTTCGGAAGGCATGATAAGCCGTTGGTCCCGTCGTTAACACCCACTAATCCGCACTGGGCCCGCATGGTGGGTTATGTATGGCCCATCTTCCATATCCATCCATAAGGTGCGGGGACTTTAAAAAAAATGGCTGATGGCCTAGTCAAGATAATTTATTAGGGTCTGCGGCTGCGCAGATCAATGCACAGATGGCGAAGAAGAGCAAGACCAATTTGAAAGTGGACCCTAGTAACATTAGTCGAATTTAGCTTGAATGAATCGGTCCCTTCGCAGCCACTTCGTCGATCTGCGCTGACCCAGCCTCGTAATTAAAATGTAAGCTTAACTGGTGGGTAAGTAAAGTAAACTTTCTCTCACACCTGGAAACTTTAGTGGCAAAACAGTTTCTCATTCCTATATAATACTGAAGAAAGAGGACTGTATTGGCAAACAGTTAAATAAAAAACTAGATCAAAAAGCTACCTTAATGTAGTGAGCAGCAGCTTGCCTAATACTCGCATAGAGGCGCGCGTGGCGGGTGCCTGGAGTGGCGGGGTGCGCGCCAATCTGTTTGCTTAGAAGGTCGATTCCCTCTGCCAGCTTGCCGATGCGTCCGCGCATAGCATTCACGTCTGACAGGTTGTATGTCGTCTCTCCGTCAAATAAACTTTGACACATCTATAATTTAATAAGTAACCTTAAGACTCCGTAGCGATTTTGCCGCTGACTGCCGCTCTCTCGCTCGCACATTTTATGTTTTCTCAAGATTTCTTAAATCTGAGTGCGTAAATGAAAAATGTGTCTTAGCCACTTTTCACAATAGTATAAGATTACAGACATTTTAACAATATTTCAGTTTTGAGTTGCTGAAGTACAAAAAGTTATCGTATTTGCCAGTTCAAATAACTGTTAGAAACGATAACTTTTTGTACTTTAGCAACAAAAAACTACAATATATTTTATAATAACTGTAATCTTATATTGTGAAAAGTGGCCGTACCTACAGTATGAGCAAAAAAACTTGGCGGCTCTGAACTTCGCGCGGAACGCTGCGCAGTAGAAAAACACAGGCGTGCGCGGGGACGGGGCGCGGGCGGAAGCACTCGGAACTATGGAACTCGACATGTGCCCAGCGCGAAATATCACTTGCAGTTAACTTCCGAGCCGCCAAGTTATTTTGCGCATACGTAACCATCAATCAACTAATGGTTTAATTAAAATTAACAATTGTTTACTAAATAACAACTATTAATGATGTAAACTCTGGGAAAGCTATTTCTTCGGACCATCAAACTTAACAACTTTTACTATGGGACCAACTCTGAAATAGTGGAAAAAATCATCTGTTTCGCTGTTTCATATAAAAATTAATAATAAAAAATAACGAAAATATCTAAATGTATGAAACAGCAGATTTTTTCGCGATTTCAGAGTTGGATAATAAGATAATTTTGGAAAAAGCTAAGTAACAGAGTTGGTCCCATAGTAAAAGTTGTTCAGATTGATAGTGCAAAGAAATGGTTTTCCCATTTTTAACCGACTTCCAAAAAAGGAGGAGGTTCTATGTTCGTCTGTATATTTGTTTTTTTTTGTGTATGTCCACCGATTACTCGAAGACGGCTGGACCGATTGAAATGATTCAAACGTTATTACATTAGGTAAACTCCCAAGTTGGTCCCATTTTTTTAAATTTGGAAATTGGTTCAGTACTTTTCAAGTAATCTTGAAAAAGCACGAAAATAGTATGAATTTGTGTGAATTACCTCGATGATAATGGTCGTATTACTTCTTTGTTTATGAACTGAATAAGATTTTTTTGTAGGAAGAGGGATATCTTAAGTGTAGGTTCTTTAACCGACTTAAAAAAGGAGGTTCTCAGTTTGACTTGTATGTATGTTTCTCCGCGATTATCTTACGTTTGGCTGAGCCGATTTTTCTACATATTATAATATACCTTACCTACAAGGTACCTACACTAAAATTTTTATTTTATTTTATTTTTATTTTATTTATAATGGTATACTTGCAGCTAAACATACACAACATTTAAATTATTATCGCTTATTACACAAGGGCATGTATGTAAGCCACTTACAAGTATACACAGCATTCTTAGAAAAGTAAACATAACTAAATTAGAAACTATATGGGAAACTAAAACAAATTAATATTGCAAGCTACATTTCGTCTAGGAACCATGAGACTACCTACTGATCAAAACAAGAATTTATTAGTATAGGAATATTAAAATTAGATTAAATCAATCTCAACTAGATTCAAACAGTTTCAACAAATTTGATTGAAACTTCTTTTGTGAAAAGTGAAAAATATCCAGGTCAGGTGACTGTGCATTAAGGCTATTGTATGGCAATAAAAAAAAAAAAAAACTGTTTTTTTAAACAATTTTTGGTTAATTTATTAACTGTATCTGTATAAAGACATTAACAACATACCTTTTCGTACATTGCAACAGCAGGCCTCGCTTGCTCCATCAAACTCCTCATCTGCTCATACGCAGTCATCACTACAGTCTTTGCATTCCTACTGTCTTGAATCTGTTTCCGCAGCTCTACAAGGTTGTAGCAGTGCTCACAAAGTCTAAGACCAGTTTTCTCTAATGTTTCCTGATCAGGCTCCTCCGAAGATATGGGTGCTGATGGGTCCACCATAGCTCCTTAATACATAATACATTTATTTGTTAATTGGCCAGTTAACAAAACATAAAGTGTTAAATGAATGACCTCAAAATGGGAACAACATACTATGGGATGGGACCAACTCAGAAAACGTGAAAAACAATCTGCGTTTTATTAAAAAATGTATAATAGAATAGAATAGAATAGAAAAGATTTATTTTGTGAACCAAGATTAAATAACACGAACACAATAGGTACTTAATTAGGTATCTTCTTAATTATTATTAGCTTAGTCTAAAAGGAACACAAAAAAAGAAAATATCAAAGTGTATGAAACAGCTGATTTTTTTTCATGATTTCAGAGTTGGTCCTATGTAAAAGTTGTTCAGTTTGATGGTCCAAAATAGACAGTTTCCCCATTTTGGGTCCATTTAAAAGATTTATAATAGTAATATCCTTAACTGCTCATCCATTGGCATTAACATAGTGATAAGTCTAAAAAGTAGTACCAGTTAGTAACTATAATAATTATGCTATATCAAATGACTTTAACCTTATCATAAAGGTCTAGCTAGCAGATATTGTCCAATACTATTTGTGAATTATTATTGTTGTTGATCAAATTTCTTTGGGTAACAACAATGTAATAAAATAATACCATCAACATATCATTTTGGAAAAACTAAGTAATAAATTTGGTTTTTTGTTTACTTTTGTTCACTATTCAATTTTATTTCAATAGATACTTTCAGTGAATTTTTTTGTCATTGAATTGATGTAGTCTTTAAATCTGTTAGGTATATCACACTGGTAAATCTTTTACTTATTTACACTGAAGTAGGAAGAAGTAAGTTTTATAAATAAATAAGTAGAATTAATGCAAAGACAAAACTTACGGGCTATATTTAAGTCTAAGAAGAGAGAGCAGTCATGACATAAAATGGATCCACATAGTCTACAATGATGTTTCCTTCTTGTAATATTGAAAGCCTTTGCACAGTTAGGACACAGTTTCACAGAAGAGCCATCTAGCCATGGCACAACCTGGCAAAGAAAACAAACAATAGAGAATTTATAAAACAATTAAAGAAATTGTGTTAGGTAGGCATAATAAACCATTGGAATCTAAAAAATGCTTAATTACCTCCTGCTCAAATTGTTTTCGAAGGTTTGATTCACTTGGCATATTGCACACTAATTTATCCAGTCTTATCAATAATCTGTTAGTTTCCGTGGCATATCTCTCGAGTCTTGCTGACCTTACAGCTTTGAAATAGTCCGTAGAGCTTCGAGACACACCTACTACCTGTTCTTGTGAACTATAGGCCTGATCTTGATAGTTAAACTTTAGTGCTCTATCAAAAGTTTCTTTCAAGTCTGTATCATCATTGTTGAGGATTATTTTCTTTGCTTTACCGAATATGTCTTTCAAGGACTTCAGGACGTCCTGTTCCTCTTGGTGAAGGCTCTCAAAATGACTCGTCAATTGAGAAGCTGACTTCAAGTCTGCTTTACATATTGGACACAGAAAACCTTCCAAAATTTCGTCTTCATTAGCAGTCGCCATTATTATGGTAAGGTGAAATTTCAACAATACATTTTAATTACATCCAAATAAATATTAAAGAAGAGAGAAACTCTTCTATCTGGAATGAATTAAATGAAACACAAAATCACAAAAATTACACACCACAACACAAACTCCCCTTCCCAATTTATTTGATAACATAGAGTACATTATTATACTAGAGATAGAGTTATCAGTCAGACCTAGTGATCAACGCCATCTAACGAAATGTGACAAAAAGTGTACGATATTATAATATAGGTACTAGTAGGTTTCTATAAATCTTGACTTGTAATTTTTTTGGGAGGTAACCGCTATGTCATGAAATAAATTTAAAATAATTTACTTTATAGCTAATCAGCTTTGATTATATAAAACTGTGAAAGACACACGATACCGCGATTCAGCACGGGATAGCGACATCTCTCGACTGTTTGACAAACGAAAAATGAGCGCCATCTATCAAATCAATCCGCAACTAAAGTCTTAGGCCGCGCTCCCTTGTAGTGAGTCAAGTACTAAGTGAAAAGCCCCTGTTTGATAATAAATTATGATTAATCGTTTTGTTTTTACATCTAGCACTTTTGGATCATGACAATCTAATATTTAGGTATAAGCCGTATAAGTCAACATGAATTTGTTAAGTTCCTGTAGTTACTAAATACAAAATTACAAACTCAAATGGAAATAATAATTGTGGGTAAATAGGTAGCAAGTAGGGACGGATGACTGTATTTGACTATTTGATTATTTTATAGTAATAACGAAACGCAAAACGTCAAAGTCGACTTATTTTGTTTTGGCAATCTACTTTCCTCTTGGAAGTAATTTTTGCCAGTGTCAAGGTGGTAGATGTTGTTTGAATTTTCATTAGAATGTGGGTGCACCGCATTCCAAATGCTGCTTGGAGCATTTGAAACCAAGTATATCAAATCAAGACAGTTTACTCGGTTCGGTATAAGTTCTGCCGAGGTAGCCACCGCACCCCTTTTTAATATACTATATCTATGACCGCACCGCTACAAAAAGTCTCAGCTTCACACAACCAAGATCGCGTTGTTTAGTTGCGTAGACACTTGTACCACAAAACTGAAGAGAGCGTTAAGTCACAATATCCCATTGTGAATCAATTTGCAAATAATTAAAATAGACAAAATGGCGCCAAAGCACAGGGGTGCGTTCCTAAAGTTCGCTCGTAGACGGACCTTCAATCCAAGGCGTGCGACGTTCGTCATCCGACGTTTACGAACGACACGTGTTCTAGAATTACCTAATCCAGTTATCATCTTATTTTCAGATCAGTTGGAGAAAGATTTAATATGTTCAATAGATACAATAAGATAAAATTAAGTAATTCTGTTCACCAATAACACTATTAATTAATTAAACAAAATCTCACACCAAAAAACCAGGCCGACAAGTCAAACATTTCCCGCCTTTTTTCCAAAACCAATGTTTATAACCACTCAAACGTCCAAGGGGCTTACCATCAGCAAATAAGAAACCATTCAGTTCAAAAGCAGGCCGTAAAAAAGACTGCTTAAGGCCTGTATGGATACGTACGTCTTGGTTGTAGGTCTTCCTTCGTGAATAATATAGTCCAACTGTGCGAAACTTATTTATTGCACCAGCACACACGAAAGCATATAAAAAGCAAGACAGTTCACAATAATAGAAGGAGAAGAATATAGAACTACTACACGAATAGAGGAATGAAAATAAGATACACTAAACAGTAGTTGGAAAGTTAAAGCGGAAGCAAAGATCATAATGATTCGATAGCAAACGTTGTATCGCGCCGCGGCTCGAGAACAAGTGAAGGCGAGCGCGGCGGGTGAGGCGTGCGGCGGGGGTCCGCCGTCGAACCGGTCCGGCCGACCGGTAACGAGCGCCCGCGCATACCACTCACAACAAAATTATCTATATGCACAAAAATTTGCACGGACAAATTTGTACAAACACAATAATAAAATTTTAAGTTATACTAATAAAACATAACAGATATATAAAAGGTATTTAGTTTTAGATTTTATAAACAATATGGTAAATATTTACGAACATTATTTAATCTATTTTTAATAACAAAAAACATAAATTTAAATAAACTAAGTGGCAGTATTATAAAATTCTAATATAATAACTAAAGTTACGCCACATCACCCCCCTCCAGAGACCGTCCTACGGGCGATAATAATCTGGAAAACGGACTGTTCGTCCCGACCGTGTCTTTTTGTCTACACATTTTTCATCATTTTGAGGTATGTTAGTACTCACTGGAAGTTGATGCGTAGTAGTATTAGCGGTCTGCTCCGACATGATGTAAGCGGGTTTAAGGCGATCTATAGTTACTGTCACTGGTTTACCGTTGATACTGACTTTAAAAACTTTTTCACCCCTCTTAATGACCTCATATGGTCCAGTATAAGCTGGTTGTAAAGAGCCACGTACAGTGTCATCCCTTAGAAATACATGAGTGGCGTTAGGTAAATCATTGTAAATGAAAACTGATTGCTTAGTGTGGCGAGACGCCGGCGTTGGTTGGAGATTTCTAGCAAAATTACGTAACCGCGCCGTGTATTCAGTCAAGTCTGTAGTGCCTTCACCACAGGTGACAAAAAACTCGCCTGGCAAGCGCAAAGCTTCGCCGTACAACAACTCGGCTGATGAGGCTTTGAGATCATCTTTAAATGCGCTTCTTATGCCTAAAAGCACTAGTGGAAGAGCTTCCACCCAATTACTGTTTTGATGGCAGATAATATCAGCTTTTAATTGCCTGTGGAATCTCTCCACTAGGCCATTGCACGCTGGATGATAAGCAGTGGTTCTTTTACGTCGGAAGCCTGCAATGCGTGCTAGGGTCCCGAAAAGAGCTGATTCAAACTGGCGTCCACGGTCAGTAACAATATCCGTGGGACATCCAAATCTGGCTATCCACCCATACAAGAAACCTTTTGCCACTGTTTCGGCAGTAATATCTGGGAGTGGTATTACCTCAGGCCAACGAGTAAAACGGTCGACTGCCGTGAGGCAATAGCGATATCCCTGAGAAACTGGGAGAGGACCCACCAGATCAATGTGAATATTCCTGAACCTTGCGGAGGGCAGCTTATAAGTTCCTAACGGAGATGAAACGTGCCTAGTGACCTTTGCTTTTTGACACGGAATGCACGATCGAACCCACTCCCGACAATCTTTTTTCATGTTGGGCCAAACGAAACGTTCAGAAACTAATTTAAACGTGGCATTAGTACCTGGATGACTAAGAGAATGCAGACTTTCGAAAATTTTTCTTCGGAGAAGTGCTGGTATAAATGGTCTGAGTGTACCATCCCTATCATCACAGTATAATTCCGACTGACATCCAGGTATAGCTACTTTCCTCAATCGTAAAGATGACTCGGCATTTAACATCTCACTTCGCAGCTCAGCGTCGTCTTCCTGGGCTTTGGCAAGGCTGGTGAAGTCTACCGGCTGACTGATCTCATCAATTCTCGACAGCGTATCCGCGACAATATTGTCCTTACCAGAGATGTGCCTTATGTCTGTAGAGAATTGCGAGATATAGTCCAGGTGCCTAAACTGTCGAGGAGAACACTTATCTTTACGATTGTGGAAAGCAAAACAGAGTGGTTTGTGGTCGGTATAAATAATAAAGTCCCTTGCCTCAACCATATGTCTAAAATATTTTATAGCCTCGTATACAGCAAGGAGCTCCCGATCATATGGCGAGTATTTTTGCTGTGCTGGACTCAGTTTTCGGGAGAAAAACGCCAACGGCTGCCACGCGTCTTGGTCAAACTGTTGCAGGACAGCTCCCATTGCAGTATCTGACGCATCTGTGACAACCGCTAATTTGGTATCGCTACTTGGGTGTGCTAGCAGCGTTGCCTGACATAAACTTTGCTTGCAGGCGTCAAAGGCATCTCGCTCACTCTGAGTAAAATTAATCGGATGGGAACCTTTTACTGAACCACACAACAAGGCATTCAGTGGGGCTTGGCACTCAGCTGCCGCTGGAATAAACCTACGGTAAAAAATTAACATACCAAGGAATCTGCGAAGCTCTTTAACGGTTTTAGGGGTTGGAAAATTAGAAATAGCATTTACCTTCTCAGGTAAAGGTTTCGTACCCTGAGCGGATATATTGTAGCCCAAGAAACTAACTTCGGACACTCCAAACACACATTTTGCTACGTTAATGACCATGCCATAATTTTGCAACCTTGTGAAAACTTCACGCAGATGAGCCTCATGTGTTATAGGATCTGGGGAGAAGATCAAAAAATCGTCAATATACCCGTATACGAAAGAATCCAAGCCACGCAGCATTTCATCGACAAAACGCTGAAAAGATTGTGCTGCGTTGCGGAGGCCAAATGTCATATAGGGAAACTCATATAACCCGAAGGGTGTGGTAATAGCCGTTTTTGGAATATCCGCAGGATTTACCGGGATTTGGTTAAAAGCTTTTTCAAGGTCAATGGTTGAGAACACAGTGCACCCTGAAATATTGTGCGCGAAATCCTGAATATGGCGGATAGGGTACCTGTCAGGTATTGTTCGAGCATTGAGCGCTCGGTAGTCGCCACACGGTCGCCAACCATTATTTTTCTTTGGTGCTAGATGCAAAGGAGATGACCATGGAGAATCAGAAACCCTGGCGGTTCCGTTTTGTAACATACCTGCAAACTCCTCCTTTGCGATCTTCAGCTTATCTGGTGCCAATCTACGGGGTGTTGAAGAAACTGGCGGTCCGGGTGTGGTCTTAATGTGGTGCACGGTATTATGTTTAATAAATTTAGGTACACCAGCGGGGCGTGTTATATCAGGGAAATCCTTTAGAATTTCATGATATCTAGTATTACCTGTCACTACCTTGACTGACGAAATATTTTCGGAAGATGTCACAGGCAAAGCCGTGGTCGAGAGCCTAGTCTCGTTATCGACAAGACGTTGGTTTCTGCAATCAACCATCAAATTATAAAAGCACAAAAAATCTACGCCTATTATTGCTTTGGTTACGTCGGCTACTATAAATCTCCAAGCAAAGTCGCGGCGCAGCCCTAGGTTAAGTACTAAGTGAACATACCCGTAAGTATTAATTGTTGTTCCGTTCGCCGCGCATAATGTATAATCGGTTTTTGATCTACGCTGTTTTAGTTTGCTACGAGGGAAAACACAGAGATCGCTGCCAGTATCAACGAGAAACTGCATCTTAGACTTACCGTCAGTTACAAATAGGCGACCGGAACTAGGGCAATCGCTTGTCGCCATTATCGACCGCCCGCTTTGTTTTCCGATGGCTTAAAATCACACGGTTTAATGCACTTGTGTGCTTTATTAGCAAACTTCCAGTGGTACCAACACATAGGATGTTTATTAAAATGGGAATTAGAACGGGTACGTGAGTTAGACCGAGAGCGCGATGGTGTTCTGCTTCTGGAACTGGATCGACTTCTCTCGTTGAGTTTGACGTGCATCCGGTCCAGCTGTTTCCGTAATTCCGTGTTCAAATCACGTCGGGGTCACCAGTATGGATACGTACGTCTTGGTTGTAGGTCTTCCTTCGTGAATAATATAGTCCAACTGTGCGAAACTTATTTATTGCACCAGCACACACGAAAGCATATAAAAAGCAAGACAGTTCACAATAATAGAAGGAGAAGAATATAGAACTACTACACGAATAGAGGAATGAAAATAAGATACACTAAACAGTAGTTGGAAAGTTAAAGCGGAAGCAAAGATCATAATGATTCGATAGCAAACGTTGTATCGCGCCGCGGCTCGAGAACAAGTGAAGGCGAGCGCGGCGGGTGAGGCGTGCGGCGGGGGTCCGCCGTCGAACCGGTCCGGCCGACCGGTAACGAGCGCCCGCGCATACCACTCACAACAAAATTATCTATATGCACAAAAATTTGCACGGACAAATTTGTACAAACACAATAATAAAATTTTAAGTTATACTAATAAAACATAACAGATATATAAAAGGTATTTAGTTTTAGATTTTATAAACAATATGGTAAATATTTACGAACATTATTTAATCTATTTTTAATAACAAAAAACATAAATTTAAATAAACTAAGTGGCAGTATTATAAAATTCTAATATAATAACTAAAGTTACGCCACACCTGCTTTCATACTAACCGTTGAGATCATGGTACGAAAAAGTAAGGCCGTTCAATATAAGTCCTGCTATAAGAGCTCATAGTAAGGCCCCAAGGCGCGCGGTCAAAGTAGCCCCAAACGTCCAGCCGCCGTCGATCGCGCACGAACCGTAACGTGCAGTTTTCGCTCTTGACAAAAACAGTTAAAGCTCGAAAACTACACTAGCTATATCTAAACAAAAACACCTACGGATAGAGAAGAGTCTACCGCTTATAAATATATATTTTTATATTTTTAACTGTCTCTATTATTGTATTCTGTAGAAAACAAATGTGAAACTTGAAAAAAGCGGTATAATTTTCGAAAGTTTCAATTTAATTTCAAAAAATACATATTATTTGGATTACACTGTTTAGATCATACTATTTCGGATAGCAAAACCCTTACGATTAATTTGATGTGCATATAATTAGGAAATACGATGTAATCCACGATATTTCTGCAAAAGCTTCAGCACCAAAAACCACAGAACCAAACAGAACGGCGAACTGTCAACTTTTTATTTTTTTAAAAATATTTGTGTTGCCATGGTGTAGAAAAGTGTTATTCACAAAGCTCGATTATCTAAAGCAGAGCCATCTTCTTTTTAGTCCATGTAACTACGCACTACCTTTGTTGCGATAAAAGCATAAATCTGAATGTTGCTAGTACGATGTCGCTTGGGGACTACAGTCCCCGTGGACGGTTAAGCGTGTTTTTTTGGGGACTGTAGTCCCAATGGACGGTTGAGTGGATAAACAAAGAAGACGTTTCAACTGCCCAATAAAACGTCAGAGCGAATTTCACCCACCTATTTCGTGTGGGGCGACCTGCGGGTCTACCGGCTAAAAACAATGAAGTTAATGTTAACTGTAAGAATGTGATACATTGCTACTTTGTTTTGGCACAAATAAAAACTTACCAAAGAAAAGAAGCAATGTATCACATACTTACAGTTAACATTAACTTCATTATTTTTAGCCGGTAGACCCGCTGTGCGTTCGCCGGGCGTCATTTACGAACGATTAGAGTGATCGTCGGGCCATCGCCCCGGTGGTTTTAGAACGCGTACTATATCATCGAGCGTCGTCGAGCGAACTTTACGAACGCACATAATATAGCCAAAAGTCAAACTCAGATTTCAATTAACTTTGAGGCAAAGAGACATAACAGACAGCCAAGGAAATTTTTTCGAAACCATCCTACAACCATTAGAAAAACATCTTTGCTTCTCAATCTTGTATCGTAAAGTTCGTCTTTATGTTGGGTATAGTCTGCATAAAATCATCGTCCAAGTCGATAAAAGTAGTCATGTAAACACCCACGCACAATTAAACTTCGTTAATAAACCTTTTCATTCAGATTCTTAATTTTTATACAAAACGTATAACATGGGTTACTTAAACACATTGCAGGATACACTTGGTCACATTGCGGGATTTCTTTCTCTTCAGATTCTTGGCGCGCATTTGATTCGAGATCAAAATACGAATATAGCTCTTTTATGACCAATGGAAAATCAGATAAGCAGCGGTTTGCACAATGGATTGTAAATAAAACAAACATTTTACGCATTATTTTTAATATATTCAGTGACAGTATCGAATAGTTCCCTAAGCTGTTCGACCATATCTTCGGTGGCGGGCCACGCTTGCTTCTCCGCCGCGCGCAGCACCGCCTGCCCGGTGAGCCGCGCGGACGATAACTGTTGCTCGCATTGCGGGATTTCTTTCTCTTCAGATTCTTGGCGCGCTTTCAGACTTAACTCTAGAAGGTTCTGGGCTAAGTCGATCACTTGCTTGCATGTCTCGGGGCTGTTGGACCAGTTGCCGCTCTGTGGATGAAAGTGTGGAAATTGTATTTTAAAGGCACGCCTAATTAGCCCTGACAAAATAGTACATTACTGCAGCGGCACGCAACACACATACGTGAATCCATCAATGCCTAGTTGCGGCCAAGGCTTGTATGGTACTTGTCTCAAAAGTTTTTGGAATTTGCTCATCAAGGCCTTTCATTTGATACCCATATTGAAAAAAAAAACTTTTTTTTCATATTTTTGGAATGTGCTCTTCAAGGCCTTTCATTTGATACCCATATTGATTTAGGCGGTTTAGGTCTGTCCAGTAGTATCCTTGATCGAAGGTCCAGTAACTCCGATTTAGCACGAAGAAGGTTGTCAAAATAATGTTCGAATTTCCAAGCATGTTTGAGAAAAGTCCATTTGGCAGACGTCCAAATGGAATACTTCCAAATGGAAGTGCGTCCTGATTTAAGGTATGGAGCATCGAATGTACTCCCATTTGGAAGCACCAACGCCGTCACTTCCATCTTACTTCTGGACGTATTTCCATGGAAGTATTCCATTTGGACGTCGTCGCTAGTTTGAAGCTGGACCGAGAAGTTTGAATGTCTACTTGGATCATGTAAATGTAAACGAGCAATCAAAGCGCACTTGAATCAAAATTTTAATCAAAGTAAACTTGGACCATGCCACACCCCGGGCACTCCATACAAGCGCCGCGCTTTAACTACCTATTACCAGGGCTCTGTCACTCCGCGCGCGTATACGAAGCGCTCGGCGTCCTCTGAGAGGACAAATTCCATACATCAAAAAAGATAAGACCTATGCAACAGAAAGAGAGGCAACTACTAAGTGCATGTTTTGGAGCGAAGGGAGCGCTGTGCGACCTTGCACTTTATTGTGTCGGAGCAAGAGTCGCAATTTATTTAAACGATTTCGCGGAGTGCAACTTCTGTACGCTAGTACTATTATCTATTCTGTGCTATTACACAGACGCTGCACGGATGACGTTTGCACACGCGCAACTGTGTGCGTGAAGTCTAGGGCTATTGAATGAGCACACGATTCGGCACACGAACTCGCGCGGTGGGGTGAGGTAATTGATTCTGCGGCGGGGCAGTTTCCTTTCTGTACGGTATCTATTCTGTGACCATGCTCTACTTTCATGCAAGCCTGCTTGGACCAAGTAGTTTTGATGACTACTTAGATCATACGAGCAATCCAAGTGCACTTTGACGTCTCCGTATACCAAAACGCTACTTTGTCCAAGTTTTTTTTGTGCGTGTCAACAGGTATCCAAGTATACTTTAATTAAAGCGTATTATGAGTCTCAGTTTCTTCAATGCGACCTAATTGTGTAATTGTAAGATAATTAAGTATTAAGATAGTGCTCGTTAAGTGTATTTTGCTTTATATTTGTGATGACCTATAATTGGCTTTCTGTTACTATTTAAGTTTTGTTTTATGTTATAGTAGCTGTTGGTCGTCCGAAATTAAATAAATAAATGTCAATCTTTGATCAAATACGGCCTTACCACAAAACACTGTTTAACAAGTATTTAGCTAAAACACTGTTTAAATGTGATGCTGTCACTTTTATGACAATATTATTTGAAAGAGACAGCATCACACTTAAACAGTGTTTTAGCTAAACAGTGTTTTAAGATCTTTTGTGGTAAGTCCGATAATGTCTCTCTCTTTACCTGTGTGTAACCTCGGTAAGCTCTCTGAAGGCGTTGCGCTTTCAATAAATATGTTGGACTTAAATCCGAGTACAGTTGCCATATTTCCGGTTTGTTTTGCGTGAGTGAAGTGATTCTACCAAATAACTCCAACACCCTTTTCCTTAGTCTGTAAATAAAAAAAACATCATTATTCAGTTGCAGTTTGTCGCATTTTAGCATAATGGTATTCATATTTTAAACCTTATCGTATAGACATAGGGTTCTAATCTAAGTCAACTGAAGAAATTTGACATAATATAATTAAAATCCAGCGTGCTGTTGTGTTCGAATGAATATTTATACATTATACAAGATCACGACAACGAGAATAATTACAGCTTGACCATAAAGAGTTGAGAAAAATTGAGGGCGCCACTTTCTATGCAAAGCAAACACGTCAAAATCACGAATAACTTGGTAACACCTAGATTAAAAAAATTAAAAAGTATACATACAATATGTATACTTTAACATAAAATGATAGGTCTCCTTTCGGCTCCGTCGCAGAATGTCCCTTGCGTAAAATGTCCCTTTCGCAAAATGTCCCTTTCGCAGAATGTACAGTCGCAGCAAATCAGACTATAAATGTTGACCTTGAGATCGCCTTTATGCCGTACGTAATAAGAGCTGTTTTCGTAGTTCAACTGTTTAACCTAGCGTGCTGTCGTGCGTACCCCTCTGAAAATCGCATAAAAGACAACTTTTTGATGTGATATTTTTTTTATAGCACGGGGACATTCTGCGAAAGGGACATTATACGAAAGGGACGTTTTACGAAAGGGACATTTTGCGAAAGGGACGTTTTACGAAAGGGACATTTTGCGAAAGGGACGTTTTACGAAAGGGACATTTTGCGAAAGGGACGTTTTACGAAAGGGACATTTTGCGAAAGGGACGTTTTGCGACCAGGGGACATTTTGCGAAAGGGACATTCTGCGACGGATGGCTCCTTTCTAGCCAAGCTGTAGTAAATAAAGCCAAATATGATACCTCGCAGTGCTGTTTCCCTCTGCGTCCTTATGGTCCTGTATGACCGCCTTCACGAGCAGCGCGAGCAGCTCCACGTCGTCGAACTTGTTCCGGAGGTCGATGACCCGGTGGCAGCCCCGGATCACGTCCTCGAAGTGCCCCGTGTCCATGCTTACTGTTATCACGTTTTCCCATAGCTGAGGAATTTAAGACGAATAAGGAATTTGGAATTTCTACCTTATGTCGATGTCTATTGAGCCCAGGATATCGTAACAAAACCTTTTTTTTTTATTGAGAACATATAATAGCAGAATATGTAGAATATTGATCCCGGGAAAAAATGACTACATCGAGAGAAAAACGAAAGGTATCTCGACATTGTTAAGTTACCTATAACTTATATTGGAGTCGTATACAATCAAAGGCTGTCATTTTACTAATTTGTGGAAAAACTAAAAAAAAAATCAATTCAAGATGGCGGAATTTCGTGGATTTTGTATAAAAAATAGAGAAAAAAACAATTTCTATACGAGCTAAGCTAAACTAACTTAGCTTAGCTCTTGATCTGCAATCAGCATAACGCCTAATTTTTTTATTTTAAATTATTGCTCTGTTAAAATATATTTTATTTTTATCATTTGTCAAAAGAGTAAAAGAAAAAAACACTCCACGCCTTGAACGAGTGAGGCTTATAATCTGCTAACCTTCCAGCTATCATAGTTGGACCTGAGCGACTCCATGAGCGCCCTGTAGGCGCGGCTCTTGTCGCCCTGGTTGACGTACACCTTGGCCAGGTTGTTCCACGCCTCGAACGAGAGAGGCTGTAGGTACGTGTAGCGACGATAGGCCTTCGCTGACGTTTCCCACTTCTCAGCCTTTAGTGCGGCGAATCTATGGTGATATAAAAGTAGGGAATATAAGATGTGGATTTTTAATACATAGGTTTTTCACAATTGTTGGTATTGACAGCGACAGAAATTATAAGTATTAGTTATAGTCCACTTGTGTGCAGTCGTAGTATGACGAACACGACAATAAAAACCATTCTTGATAAATAAAGGGAAGGTTTGTCTATGTCATGTCAGCCACCCTAGCATGACCACCTAAATGCGATATGATATATCAAGATATTATGATGAAAAAAAACCGACTTCAAAAAACCTACTTCTAAGAAGCAAGAAATAATATTCAAATCACTAGATACGCATTATCATTGTAATAATAAAAACACGTCTATTGAAGTCGGGTGGGGCTTTTAGAATAAAAAAAAAGGAATTTGTACTCCAGCCCCACCCGACTTCAATAGACGTGTTTTTACTATTACAATGCGTGCGTATCTAGTGATGTTTTTTGTTTTTTAATTTTTTTGTCAAACGTGAGATAATCGCGGAGAAACATACATACATACGGGCATGGGCGTAGCCACGGTGGGGCAGGGTGGGCGCTTGCCCCACCCTGGCTCCGACCTGTGAGGTACCTATCTAATCTTACCTAAGTAAGAAAATGTAAAAATGACGCGGAATTAATGAGATAGCAATACAAAATATGCATAGAAAAAAATTACCAGGGTAAGACTGCGGGTATAGTTTGCTAGTTACACATTACATACTTTACATATTTTTTTAGACTGCTGCCCCACCCTGAGCCCATGGCTGGCTACGCTCATGCATACGGGTCAAACTGAGAACCTCCTTTTTTAAGTCGGTTAAAGAACTATTTAAGATATCCCTTTTCCAACAAAAAAATAATTATCTTATTCAGTTCTTATACAAAGAAGTTATACGACCATGTCATTGAGGTAATTCAGACAAAGTCATACTATTTTCGTGCTTTTTCAATTTTACTTGAAAAGTACTGAACCGATTTCCAATTTTTTTACTAATGTAAAAATTCTAACGTTTATCTAATGTAATAACGTTTGAATCATTTCAATCGGTCCAGCCGTCTTTGAGTAACCGGTGGACATATACAAAAAAATCAAATATACAGACGAACAGAGAACCTCCTCCTTTTTTGAAGTCGGTAATGACAAAAGTCAATGGATTTAGACAGTCGAGTGTAGATATAACGCTATATCACGCGTACATGTACATCGTGTTGGGGGGCAGGATATAGTTATTTTTTCAACTCAACCATGAGGCTTGCGCACTAAACACTTTTATACCTATAATTGCTACTGCGCAAGTCACGTCACTAAATTATGGGTCGTTATTTTACGCGAACTATAAAGTAAGATGTAACAATATTGGAACTGCTAACTCACCCCAATCTGAGCCAGACGCCCTCCTGTATAGAGTTGATCTCCACAGAGCTCTCGTAGTGCGGGATGCACTCCTCAAACTGCTTGCGGTCGAACAGGAAGTTGCCCCAGTGCCGCTGCGCGCGGCTGCTCCTGTGCTCGGAGAACTCCCACGCTTTCTCGTACCACGATATGTCATCTGCAAGGGAGATATTGGGATCAATCCAACAGACTAATCGCTGAGTCATCGATCGCCATACTGTAAAATATTGCACATTATAATTACTTTCCATACTTTATAAAATGTATACTGAGGTGATCAATGACTAAGTGATTGGTCTGCAGGAATGCACCCATTCAAATTCAGGGCCTATTCCCGTTCTGGTTGTCCACCACACTGAGGTATATCGGAAAGAAATATATAAAAAAAACTATTTCTGTTGTCCCCTATGGGGGATTCAATTCAGGAATTCAGAAACTATTCTCTTAAGTAGGATATTTAATTCGAGTCAGTAAATTGAAATTTATTAGGAATCATCAGTTAAGTATAAAAAATGACAGATCTAAACATCAATTAACTGACTAGAACTAAAAATCCTACTTTAATATACGAATTCTTCATACATATAGATTGTACCAATAAAGAGTACATACAATATATTCGCCCCAGCGCACAATGTAACTAAAATTGAACATTCATACATGCATCTTGATCTCGGCTATTATCACTTGATAATTTTCTACTAACCTGTAGCATCGCCTAAGAGGCAGTATAACTTGACTGTAGGCTGGATTTCAATTTGTTGTTGTATTATTTCTGCAGCCTGTGAAACAAATAGATCAAATCTTAAGCTGTGGCATGACATCACACGTAAAATTTTGCTGAGTAAATTAACATTCCTTTTTTTGTACTAATAAAAAGATTTGGAATTTTTTGTTGTAATGTCAGGAGGGGATCACTCCGCGCTCAAACTTTTATATTAGCCTAGTGCTCGCGGCTGACTAAGTCGAGTCAGCGCACAAGGGATGTCGGGTGTCGGTTGAAACAGAGAAGGTGCGTACAATAATAGGCACGCAGCACTGTGCAATTTGAAATTGTGCTTTATGGCCGTGCAGCGAGTAGTTTATTATTTGTTTTTTTTATGCTTACGGGGTAGTGCTTGGCCTTCACCTTACCTGATGTTAAGTGACGATAAGGCCGAAGGTGGAAGCGCACTACATCCAGAATCCTCATCACCGAGGAACTGGCGACTATCTTACCTCTAACTGCCTTGAATAAGTGTTACGGTGTCAGACTAAGGTAAGATGGTGGTAGCTAGCCCCCTGGGAATAAAACCCGGGACCACGGGTTGGTAAACCACTAGACACACCACAGAGGCGGTAAAATTGCGATTGTCCTCGCGCCAACAGCGTCGCTTAACCAGTTAGCAGCAAAATTCGTGTGCGCGCGTGTCGCCCCTGCACGAACGGAGTGGTTATAGTACGCTGTTATGTTTAGTACTACTATATATTTTGTGGTAATCTATCAGTAATAGTTGACATTTGTGACGTGTATACCTTATGCCTGAGCTGCAGCATGGTGTAGCACACGATGATGTCCTCCCAGAGCCGCAGGCGTCGGAACTCCTCGAGCGCCGCCTTCACCAGCCCCATGCTCAGGTACAGGTCCGCCAGCTGCTGCCGCCACGTCCACGCCGCCGGCAGCCCAGACGCCCACAGATATGATAACCTGCAGTTAATAAAGTTGTAACTATTACCACATTCATAGATGTAGTTGTAAGTCAAAAATATCACTATGATAAGAAAAAAGTATAGACTAAAGTATATACTTAGATCAATGATAATTTAGATTACTTCATAAAATGCGAGGCGGCGACATGAGGCCGGAAGATAACGAAATATATATTGTTTCATTTTCCCGTACGTGACTGGTTAAAATAAGAGTTAAAAATAAACATAGGTGTTTAAACACTTACTTTTCCCGACGTTTCAACCGTTTTACCTGTGATTTCAATCTAATAAAATGCAATGCGAAAGTTAAAAGTGTAGAAAGACAATATTTTTATGACAAAGATAACAATTTGACTACTCACAAGATAAAACAACTGTCTTGCAACTGCGCATTCCCATAAAAATCTTGTGATTAACAATAGAATGGTGTTGGACCTGCTCAATATGCCTAAAAATAATCGGAGGCCGCAGACACAATAAACTGAGTTCTCACCTGTCTGTGGGGGAGACTCCAGTCTTATCGTTGACGATGGTCTCGCACTGCAGCATGGCGCGCTCCACGGAGCGCTTGTGCGCGGCCTCCAGGCGGCAGCGGATCAGGAGGGCGGCCACGCGCGTCGACCACGGACCCTTCTTCTGGCTCAGCACTGTTTCAATGTACGGCTGCAACTCTTCTGACATTAGGTCATCCTTTGGCTGAGACTTTTGGAGATATTGCCTGTGAATAAAGTAAATTCGATAATGAGTCTTTCTCACATTGAGATGCCAACAAATTTTAGTAATAAACTCTCTCAAAAGCAATAACATTCATAAAAACAACAGCTAAATTATACTAATCATTTAATAAACAATTTATTATTACACTGTCAGCAGACACAGGGTCTGTTCCAAACTAGGTAGTTCAGTTTGTTTGATCTTCTCCAAGTACTCAATTTTATTTAGTCTTACGTCATCTTGGAGTTCAACATCAATAGGCATTGCTGAATTGCCGTGGCTCTCTTCAGCTGATGGTCGTTCCACATTCTCATCTAACTCACTAGACAGAGCTAATTGTGGGAGGGATTGTTGTTGGAACTTGGTGCGCTTTCCTAAGACACCTAAAATGTAGAATTGCAATATTATTAAAGGAATAAACAGATAATGATATGATAAACCGAAGTGGAACATAGATAACAGCTGTTTACCTGTAAGCTCCAACTTCAAGCCAGCTATTTCTCTTGCTCTTATAATATATTCTTCGACTTTCTGAATCCTGCTATAGATTAAGTAAGCCTGAGCTATTTCTAGACATAACAATATTTGAAGTCTTGGTTTGGAATGTAAATTCTGAAGCTCATTGGATAACTTTGCCATAATCAACTCAAGTTCAGAATACAATGTGGCACTGGTGTCTTCTAAAGCTCTTTGATGCAGTACCTTACTTCGGAAACACCACCATAAATGGACCTATACAAAAATGTTGGTGATAAGTAACATTTAATTGTATGTTAAATAAAATGGTGAATAAAATTAACCAAACCATAGAATGAAGAATAATCACAGCACTACCAATATAATAAATGTTTTTTGTTTTCTTTTTTACTGTGAAGATAAAAATACAATACACATAAGTATATTCATCAAATAAAAACATACATTAATAAACATGTTAACAGTTTTATTGTATATTAGAAGTCAAAACTAACAATGTCCTGCTGTTGCCAACCTTATGAATTTAATATACAAATTATTGACTACCTATAACTTTATTCTTATTCTATTAAATTATAGACCATAAGTTCTAATAGCAGTTACCACTTACCAGATTGGGTTCTTCTAAATACAAGGCAGTAAAAATTTGGTTTGATAAATAGAGCAATTCTGGATACAAAATATTGTCATATAGAGGCTCAGAATCACGCTGCAATTTCTGCTTAACATCTAAGTTCTCTGGCCAAGACATATGAAGATATTCCTCTAAATTGAATTCATTTGAATGTGGATTCCAATTTTGCTGGCAAAAAGTCAAAAGAGAGTTGATGGCCAAGTGAAGTACACCTTCTCCATCACTAATATTATCTCTAATGACTTTAGAAAGTTCAGTATCAAGACCTGATACCAACTTTTTACAAAGAATTACATTTTCTATTGTCCAAGTTCCAGACCACAATTTGTCAATGTGATCATGATCTGCAATGGTAAGATTATGATGTTTAGTGAAAATTACTTGTAAAGACTATTTTTAACAGCATAAAACATTTTAAGATTTTTAAGCTAAAGTTAGCACCTGTTTTAACATATTGATCATCATAGTTGCACAAATATAAAAAAGAGCTACTGTTATACATGATTTTGTGGCTATATTATTACGTTTCACAATAATAAATTAATTTATTTCTATCGTGCTTAACATAAAATATAACCTACAAATCATTTTTTTTTTAAGATTTTTGGCTTGGATGCAAAGTATTTTAAGTTTTTTTTTTTTATTTCTCGAATTCTCAGACACAAATTAGGGTATTAGTTTCACATAGGGATGTTCCGATACAAGTAAATACGAGTAAGTACTCGATACTTTTGTTTCGATACCAAGTACTTTTGGTATCGAATCAATCTTGCGATACTTACTCGGTATCGAAAAAGAAGTACTTGGTATCGAATCGAATCAGCCTACTTATTGTCTAATTTTCAAAATCTATCGCAATCTCTTTCATTTGACATATGGATGTGACACATTGCTGCATTTATTTGCTAAGTTTTTATTTGAGCCAAAAAAGAAGCATCAATGTATCATATCCTGAAAGCGATTGCGATGGATTTTGAAATTAGCTAATTAAAAAGAGAAGATCGATTTTAGTATAGGAAAATTTTTCGCTCCTCCGAATCAAACGAAGACTTACTTTCATTCAAACTTGGCGCACAAAACACTAGCGAGTTGTCAAAATGACAGATGATTATGACATTACCCTGCGCCTCGACCCGCGCCAAATGTTTTGTGTAGGTATTTGTTTTCCACCGGGCATGGAAAGCAAAAATGTTTCGCGAAACAATGTTTTGTGTAGACGATTTTGTTGAATATTGAGATGTTTTTGTTGATTGTGTAGGGCAAAACACGCGCTAAGGACCCGGCATAAGGGAAAACAACAGGAAAACACGGATTTTATTAAAAGTATCGATATGAGTAAGTATCGATATGAGTAAGTATCGATACTTTAGGGCTACTCATATGAGTAGTATCGAAAAACGATTTGAGTACTACTCATTAGAATAGGTATCGATACCTTGGGGGTATCGGAACATCCCTAGTTTCACAGACTTAAATGGGCGCCATAGATTCTTTGATTTGAGTCATCATCGATACAAATATGTGGCCGGCGGGTCTACCGGCTAAAAAATAATGAAGTTAATGTTAACTGTAAGTATGTGATACATTGCTTCTTTTCTTTGGTAAGTTTTTATTTGTGCCAAAACAAAGTAGCAATGTATCACATACTTACAGTTAACATTAACTTCATTGTTTTTAGCCGGTAGACCCGCTGCTCTGCTACACAGCTTGGCCATAAAGAGATGAAATTAAATAAAAATATAGTCAATGTTGCCAATTTAATATTATGTTGTATCTATAATCGCCATAGAATGTTCATGAACTCTATGGCGATCGACGACTCAAAGATTTGTCTGGCAGAATGCGCCCAATGTCATGTCAATTGCACAGATAATACAAATTTCTTTCTGAAGTCATGGCTGTATGGCGTAAATGAGCCTTTGCCTTTTCTGCACGATGCGGAAAAAAATTAACCTTGCCTTTTCTGCGGGTCTACCGGCTAAAAATAATGAAGTTAATGTTAACTGTAAGTATGTGATACATTGCTTCTTTTCTTTGGTAAGTTTTTATTTGTGCCAAAACGAAGTAGCAATGTATCACATACTTACAGCACAGAATATATAATAGTACTAACGTACAGAAGTCCGTCCCCGCGAGGACCATCAAATAATAAGCTACTCTCGCTGCACGGCAATAAAGTACAATTTCAAACTGCACAACGCTGCATGGATAAAATTATATGCACCTACGAAGAAGAAAGAGAGGCGTCTCTTTCTGTCGCATAGCTCTGTCTCAACCGACACATTTCGGGGTTGCTACTCGCTAGTTACTGATATCATAGAAACCATTCGTTATGCCCATGAATAAACAATGAAATTACTAATAGGTACCTACCCTTTATCATTTTTTAAGAAAAATAACATTTTAAAATTATAAGTTAAATAGGTAGGTAGATTAGTTACCTATCCTAGGTAGTTTAGTTACCTATCTTAGACGTTAGGATTTTGATAGGAACTTTAATTCATCTCGTTACAATTTTTGGTCCAAATTAAAAAGACGTAGGTAGGTACTACCTACGTAATAGTAGGTACTTTTAACCTTGTACTTTTTTGTTTAATGTGCCTAACAAGTAAGTAATAAGGTAGGTAAATACTAGATATATCACTATATCTTTCAGAGCTTCCGGTGATAGTTGCAGTAACACTTGTAATCGTTTGCTCCGTGGAGTTCTACATTTATATCGTGAAATAGTGCTTAATAACTGGTGAATGCTACATAGATCGTCACCATAGAGTACATTATTATACTAGAGATAGAGTTATCAGTCAGACCTAGTGATCAACGCCATCTAACGAAATGTGACAAAAAGTGTACGATATTATAATATAGGTACTAGAAGGTCTTGACTTGTAATTTTTTTGGGAGGTAACCGCTATGTCATGAAATAAATTTAAAATAATTTACTTTATAGCTAATCAGCTTTGATTATATAAAACTGTGAAAGACACACGATACCGCGATTCAGCACGGGATAGCGACATCTCACGACTGTTTGACAAACGAAAAATGAGCGCCATCTATCAAATCAATCCGCAACTAAAATCTTAGGCCGCGCTCCCTTGTATGAGTCAAGTACTAAGTGAAAAGCCCCTGATCGTCACTACGAGGCCAGTAGCATCAAGGTACGCACATAACCTTAACACTCCATACTTTATTGCACTGGAATTTGTCGAAACAATTTGGTAGTTGATTGAGAACGTAAATTTGGAATCTTAACGACACAAACAATTTTGAAAAACAACCAATTGCACAAGAACATTTTCAAAACTCCTCCTCCAAAATATTACGCACTTCCGAATCAGCACATTGACACTTCACTTCATTTCATCTGACAATTGACATTGGGTGCATTCTGCCAGACAAATCGCTGAGTCATCGGTAAATAAGTTTCGATACGGTACTTACAACACGAAAGGTGACGATACATCACAATGGAAACAAATTCATGTTCAAAGTGCAAAAAAAGATATCCTCGCCGGGATTGCCTTAAATGTAACGTCTGCAAAAAAGTTTACGACATTACATGTGCACTAGTATCTGAAAAAATTCTTTTATTAATGACAAAGGAAAAAAAAGAAAAATGGATCTGTCGTCCTTGCTTAACAAAGGCAAAACATATGGAAACCAATAAAACTAGTACACCACTGAAAAAAAATCTTGAAGAGACACAATTAAATACCGAAAATGACTACGTAACAATTCGAAATCCCAATAAAAACACCTACAATACTCCCTCAAGGACAAATAGAGCTGAGACACATCCGGACAACTCCATTATGGACACGGAATCTACTTTCATATCATTAAACACAACCCCCCGTAGAAGCTTACCAGACTTATCAACTCATTGTCATGAAGAGGTTGATGAATTACGAAGCAAAATAAAGGAATTAACAGAAAAGCTAGAGGCAGCAAATAATCATATAGATGAGTTAATACTGGAAAAAATCACATTAGAAAGAAAGCTAACAAAAAAGGACGCTACAATAAACAATTTAAAACAAATCTGCCTCGAAAGTACGACAGCGCCATCGGGTGACAAAATAATGAACAGTGAAGATTGTACGGAGTACGACAAGCCAAATCAAACTGAAGAAATTCTTAGCGAAACAAATATTGAGAGCCATGCAAGAAGTACTCAAGATACTACAAACACGATAGAGGAATTATCTGACTCGACGAAGAAAACAATAAGAATCTTTGGATCGCAGCAGTGTGTGGGATTGGCAGAGACACTGTTGGAATCCAGGAGAAACACAAGCTATGAAAGGTATTCAATTTTTTCTACAACTAAACCAGATGCTTCGACAGACGACATTTTAAAGGACTGCGACAGATTCTGCAAACCAGAGGACGTTGTCGTTATATGTGTAGGTGAAAATGACACAAATAGACTAAAAATCATTGCTAATTTATACTCAACCCTCGAGAAATTAGGCAATAGAACTGTAATTGTATTAAATGTTGTAAGTAACTCCCATTTAAATGAAGTGTATCTTAATAGAGAAATTCAGCAATTGGTTAACCTTTATCCTAATTGTTTTTTCGTAAACTCGTCCTTTAAGAATCATAATAATCTACGTTACTATTGTAAAAGGATTAACTACATTATAGATTGCATGTATTATGAAAAAACATTCTTGAATATTAAAACATTGGCCAAACGCTTGCAGGAACAGAGAATAGAAAAGAAAAAAATCTCTAATAGCGACACACCTCGCAAAGGCACAATACCATTTTATTTTCGACCAAAACCAGTTGCTATCCCTTGTTCGCCTACTTTGTTGAGTAAACCCAATGAAGACAACCAAAAGGTAAAGAAAACTATAACCGATTATTTCCCAGTGATTTTAAAGAAAACCCCTTGCGACTATACAGTTAAAGATAATAATGACTTTTTTCGATGCTAAGAGTAACAAACTAACTATATTACATCAGAATGTGGGCGGATTATTAAGTAAAAAAGATGATCTGCAAATTGCTCTAACCAATCTTGCCGCAAATGACAAGTACGTCGACGTTCTATGCATGACCGAAACCTTTATCAGAGCTGGTGATGAATCCAATGCTTCTTTACATGGTTTCGTATTAGCTGATTGGTACTCTAGAAGACACCAGAAACGCGGAGGCTCTATGATACTAGTTAGAGATTATCTTGAATTTAAGAGGTTAAATTTTTTTGAAGAGCTAAAGTGTGACTTGCGTTTTGAAATTTGTGGTATTGATATTCCTGAGTATAAGTGTATTGTAATTTGTATCTATAGAATACCTAAAAGCCTACCATACATATTTTTACAAAAATTAGAATCCCTATTGGAAATGCTTCGGAAAAAGCGAAACAGAAAAATTATTGTAACAGGCGATTTTAACATTGACTTATTAAAGGAATCTGACATTTTAAATGAGTATTATAGACTGACCCAAAATTATAACTTTACAATCCATATCAAATCTCCAACCAGAAAGAACGCATGTTTGGATCAGATCATTAGTAATTGTAACGAAGCAATAGGAGAAAATATCCCATTATATCTTTCAGACCATGACCAAGCTCAGATTTTTGTAACCAACCTTGAAAAAAAAGATATGCCATTGAAAACAATATACGCTAAAAAAAGAGATTTTAGTTGTGCAAATAAATCAAAATTTCTTGATTACCTGTCAGCATTATCGTGGCAGGAGGTACTCACTGAAACGGACACAAACAAAGCGTTCAACAAATTTCATGATATCATCACTCTTGCATTTGACTTATGTTTCCCGGTATATGATGTAAAAATAAGAAACACTCGTAAAGGACTGAAATGGCTGACCAAAGGTTTAAAAATTGCTTCTAATAACAAACGAAAACTAAGATTCAAATACTATCAATCAAAGAAACCCACTGACATGATAAAGTACAAAAGCTACAACAAACTTTTCAAAAAATGCGTAGAGACAGCGAGAAAAAACAGTAACATATCATACATTAACAGCGCAGGGAACATTTCCAAAGCTACGTGGAACATAATAAAAGATAATATTGCACATAAGGTAAATTTAAACAAACAAATCAAAGAAATAAAATTGGACAATACTACATACAATAATCCGGAGGACATTTGCAACATTCTAAACAATTATTTTATTGACATGACTAATACAACTAAGAAAAAATCTGACATTACCTTTAATAATAATCAATCAATTGCTTCTAGCATGTTTCTGTTTCCAACTGACGACGTAGAAGTTGCGGAAATAATTAGCTCCTTGAATAATACCAATTCGGTTGGTTATGAACTTATGACAAACTTAGTACTAAAATAATAAAGGAAGTTAAACATATTATTGCCCCGATTTTATCTCACATAATAAATTTATCATTTCTAGAAGGTATATTTCCTGATCGGTTAAAAATTAGCGTAATAAAACCTATTTATAAGAAAGGAGATAAGGAAAATCCCAGTAACTATCGACCAATTGCACTTATATCTATCCTGTCTAAAATCTTCGAAAAGTGCATGCAAAGGCGATTAATGAAGTTTATACAAAAATTTCAAATCCTTGACCCAAACCAATACGGATTTCAAAAAGGAAAGTCCACGAGCTTAGCTGCATTCAAGCTTATTAATGAAATAATAAAAAATGTAAACAAAAGAAGAAAAACAGTAGCAATATTCTTCGATATGTGTAAAGCATTCGATTTCGTCACACATGAACTTCTTCTAAAAAAATGTGAAGCTTGTGGTATAAGAGGCACCTCCTTAAAATGGATAGAAAGCTATCTCCATAACAGAGCTCAGTTTGTAGAGATAAAAAGCAATCGTAATAATTCTCACGAAGAGTTTTATGCTTCAACATTAAAGTTCAATAACGTAGGGGTTCCGCAAGGGTCTATCTTAGGCCCTTTGCTATTCTTATTATATATTAATGACCTCCCAAATATAACTAAATTCCATTGCTCGTTATATGCAGATGACATTGCAGTAGTAATAAGCGACAAAGATGACAAACATTTAAATGAAATAATTAATTCTTCAGTAAATGACATAATAAATTGGCTAAATGGTAACAATCTGACGGTAAATTTAGAAAAAACTAAATTTGTTCAATTCATTAATAAAGGTGCTACGAAATCAAATTTAGACGTTCGTTATGGTGACATAAAAATTACTGAAGCTGAGCAAGCTGCATTTTTAGGTATAGAGTTTGATGACAAATGTACTTGGAAACCACATGTTGACAAAATAATACAAAAAATTAACAAATTTGCGTATGCTTTATGGCATTTGACTAAAATATGTAACATTAAAACTGCACTAAAAGCATATCATGGTTATGTAACTTCAAACCTAAGGTATGGTATACTGGTATGGGGTAACTCGGTAAAAATTAATAGACTCTTAATTGCACAAAAGCAATGCGTCAGAGCTATGGCGGATGTTAATTCATGGGTTTCCTGCAGGCCTTTGTTCAAATCCTATGGGCTGCTAACAGTACCATGTTTGTATATTTTCGAAATATGTGTATTTGTTAAAATGCATCCAGATCTTTACAAACCTAAAAAAGACTGTTGTAACTTCAACACTAGGTATCCAAACAAATTATGCATAACAGACTTTGGATCCGAGATATGTAAAAGAAATAGCATTTCAATGTCAGTAAAGATATACAATAAATTACCCGAGGCATTAAAGTCACTTCCTCTAGTTCTATTTAAACGGCGACTTCATAAAATACTAATAGAAAAATGCTTTTACTCACTTGCAGAGTTCTTCAAGGACAAGTTTAGGTAAACTGTTTTTATACAATGACTGATTTATTTTTTTATTTTTTAATTTCAATTTTAAATGCTAATAATTTTATAATATTTGACTTTTAAATTCGAATGATATTAATGTTGACATACTATATTTATCACTATTATATTTTGCATGCCAGCTCCTGGTGAATGTGATGTGACAATAATATGAAATATATTAAGACCCTTATGTACCGCATTCTAGCAAATAAATTCTTGATTCTTGATTCTAAGTTTTCTAAAAAGAAAATGAATAGGTTAGGTACCTACTATACGATACGAATAATAAAACAAAACTTACCTTTCAACATTTTCAGGAAGATAGAAAAAAGAAATTCCTGGGATGGAATCTTTGTTTAGACAACCAAAGACAATGCAGTATTTTTTAGCTTTTTTCTTTACAGGGGCCTTACTATGAGCTCTTATAGCAGGACTTATATTGAACGGCCTTACTTTTTCGTACCATGATCTCAACGGTTAGTATGAAAGCAGGCCTTAAGCAGTCTTTTTTACGGCCTGCTTTTGAACTGAATGGTTTCTTATTTGCTGATGGTAAGCCCCCTGGTGCCATATTTCGAACTTCGATACCTACAACTAAGTATGTAAATATGTATACAAAAAATACAATAAACTTTGGTAGGTAGGTAGGTACGTTAGTAATTATGTATCAAAAACGAAGTGCATGCAGTTTCGCATTCGGCGCTTGACTGACTCGTTTCGTTCGTGACGTTCACGCGCTGCGCTCTCGTCGCTTGCACACGCCGCGCGTTTCGGTCGGCGCGGTGATATCCCTCGACAATGGCCCTCTTGGAGTGGGCCGCGAGCAGTAGGCTAATATAAAAGTTTAAGCGCGGAGTTATACCCCCCTGCTTACAGTTAACATTAACTTCATTGTTTTTAGCCGGTAGACCCGCTGCTCGAAGCGGAAAAAATTAACCAAAAAAAAAAAAAAAAATTAACCAAAAAAAAACATGTCAAGCTAGTCTAGCTAGTCTGTGTTGCGCTTCTGTCAATTCTGCTGTCATGCAGTGTTGCCAACTTAGCTCTTTTAGGCTGGTATTATAGAATCAAACTCAAACTCAGGGGCCTTCCTATGAGCTCTTATAGCAGGGCTTATATTGAACTGCCTTACTTTTTCGTACTATGACCTCAACGGTTAGTATGAAAGCAGGCCTTAAGCAGTCCTGTTTAAGGCCTGTTTTTGAACTGAACGGTTTCTGATGGTAAGCCCCCTGGGGCCACCATCAGCAAATAAGAAACCATTCAGTTCAAAAGCAGGCCGTAAAAAAGACTGCTTAAGGCCTGCTTTCATACTAACCGTTGAGATCATGGTACGAAAAAGTAAGGCGGTTCAATATAAGTCCTGCTATAAGAGCTCATAGTAAGGCCCCAGATCTCTGCTTGAGTACGGTTAGAAAGGGATGGCGCTATATGCGATGCACCATTCCTTTCTAACTGTACTCAAGCAGAGATTTGAATTTGAGTTTGTTTCTATAATACGAGCCTTAGAGCTCTTTTGGCTCTATTTTTAGTTAAACAGTTTCAAAAGAGCTTTAAAAGAGCTAAGTTGACAAATCTTTGAGTCATAGATCGCCATAGAGTTCATTCGAACATTCTATGGTGATCATAGATATAACATAATATTAAAGAATTAAAATTATGTTGACCACTGCTACCGGAACACTGCGCCTTCCAGCCCGGAAACTGATTTTGCTCTTTTAGAGCTCTTTTGGCTCTATTTTCAGTTAAAGAGTTCCAAAAAAAAAAATTTTAGCTCTTTAATTTTAAAATTTTAGCTCTATTCAAATACACGATTTTTTTTTTATTTATTTAAAAATTTTAGGTGTATGTCCGAATTTCATGCAAACCAACGAGTAAATTAATACAAATTTAAAAGATCTTTGTTCTTTGGATCTTGCAATGATATCATTGCCATGGTCAAACGGAGAAGTAGAAAGAGCATTTAGCCAAACTAAATATTGTAAAAAATAAATTAAGAAATAGACTTAAAAATGACATCACCAATGCAATTTTACTTGTCAGATCTGGAGCCTTACTATGAGCTCTTATAGCAGGGCTTATATTGAACTGCCTTACTTTTTCGTACTATGACCTCAACGGTTAGTATGAAAGCAGGCCTTAAGCAGTCCTCTTTAAGGCCTGCTTTTGAACTGAACGGTTTCTTATTTGCTGATGGTAAGCCCCCTGGATTACGACGTACCTACAAAAAGAAGCCCTAAAAAAATTGGTACCTTGGCAACATACGAAGACAAGAGCAGAAGATTCAGGAGCAGGACCAAGCACAAGTGGCTTGGTAAAGATACACAATTTTGAATTTGATATTTCTGACGACGAATAATATCTCTGTTATTAATTTAACGCAATTTATAATAACATGTTATGTTTTTCTCAATTACCTATTAATAAATAATAATTAATTATTAATATTCATTTATAAACTTTCTTTTCCTGTAGCTCTTATTTTTTCAATTTAGCTCTTTCTCGAAGCTCGAAGGTGATCTAGCTCTCTTTAAAAAATTGAGTTGGCAACACTGCTGTCTGTCATGCATGTCACTCATGTCATGTCTGCAACAAATGTCTGACTCTGAATTGAATTGTGCGTTTTTTTAGGTTAGGGATAAAATAGTTTAGTTTATAAGTGATTATTGAGATGCATCCAAAACTTAAGTTAGTTTTTAAAATGGAATTAGTGTTAGTTACTATTACTACTATCCTCTGTAGCATTTTATTCATCAAATTACTTTACAAATTACGGTAAGTGGACAGGTTATTTCGTTCGCTTTCCCGCCTGGTAAATGTATCATAAATAAAATATAATTATTCTTATCTAATGTTATTCTAGGTCAATTTTGATTTGGCGTGTCAACTGCTGGTTTTGTAATCACAATTTTTGGATGAAGTTTGTGAATCGCAACAGTTGGAACTGTCCTAAATGCGAACAGTACAATGGTTTTACTAAGGTTAGCTTCTTTCTCTCTAAAAATACATAATATAGAGGTAAGTTATAATATTTTATCATTTATTTTATTTAGGTACTTACTAACTTATTGATTTGACAGGATGGAGATTATAATAAAACTTTGTTCAATGCATCTGACCAGTCTATCAAATGCCCCAAAGTATTCCAAAAGAGCCCACCAAGGAACGGTCTCTGCAAAATGTGCAATATAAACCAACAACTAAAAGTGGTTCAGCTTGCTAACTTTGTACCAATGAATGAGAAAAATTTTGATGAAGAAGTTGAATTATACAAGTAAGTGTAATATTTGAAATCTATACTTTGACATTAGCAATTTTTAATGTCCCTACTGCTGGGGCACAGGCCTTCCTTATGGTTGGATAAGGAGGATGACCATAACCCACTACACAGGTCCAAATGCAGATCGGTGGGTGTGCAAAATGCAGCTGGGATCAATGGCTTAATATGTCTTCCAAAGCACAGAGAAACTCATGATAATACATTTTTGGTCACCTGACCCATGACTTGGAAAGTTGATTAACCTCTGCAATTGCACGGCCAGGTGCTAAAGCACTGTGCCATCAAGCTCTTCTAATAATGTCCAATATGCGATTCTATACTTAGTTTATTTTAAATCAACACAACTTTTTATAACCCACTAGCTTCCGCGCCCGCGACTTGGTCCGCGTGGACATTCGATAAAATCCTCATGTTTTAATTTCATTAAATTCTGATCAGCCGTTTTTACGTGATTAGGCGGGTTCCGACCAAGCGCGCTGTTTCACGAGGCAGGGCGTTTGCCGCACGGGCCTCGCACGGGTAGAATTTTGAAAAACGCTGAGACCCGTATTTATTAAATTTCAATGTTCAGCCTAATCACAAAATTTGAAGATCCTAGCTTCAAAACTGAGGGACTTTCATACAAACTTTGGACCCCCGTTTCACCCCCTTGGGGGGTGAGTTTTGAAAAATCCTTTCTTAGTGCACCCCTAGACCTCATAAGGAACCTATGTGCAAAATTTCAAGTCTCTAGGTTCAGCGGTTTGGGCTGTGCGTTGATATCTCACTCAGTCAGTCAGTCAGGACTTTGAATTTTATATATATATAGACTACTGCTGATAAAATGTTATCTGTAATCAGTAGTAATCTTATTTCGTCACCATTATGTTCTCTAGAAAATTAATTGTTTGTTTATATGTGTGTGGGCAATGAAATACATGTAATTAAAATTTTAGGATAAGTTTAACCATGATAATATACCAATAAAAGTTTATTAAATCAATATTATAATCTATGTATTAACTCTAATAACTAAAAACACAATTTAGAGATGCCAATTACTACTTTTCTAATAAATTATAATATATGTATTTCATTGCCTGTCTCTTATTCCATATAACTTGAATATTTAATGCTGAAGATCCAGTACCAATCCTTCTTTAAAAAAAAAAGACTTATTTAATATCATAAAATCCTCTCTTGCAACTTCTTGAATTCTGGGCTAATATGTTAAAACTTCTGATGTTTACAGGGTTCAGTTAGAAAAAGCATATAAACTGTGCAGTCCTTGTAGAAAAGTATTACAAATGAAATTACACAAGGAAAAAGAAACACTTTTAGGTACTAAACTGTTAGAAAGCAGGACTCCTGATAAAGGACACCAAAAGCAAGAGAAACGAAACCAGTTCTTAAGAAAGGCCATAAATAACACATCTTTGTTGATTGCTGGCTTACTTTTGCTATTGATATCTGTAGAATGCTACAAGATTATAATTAAGCACAAGAATTTACCAAGCTCTATAAGTAATACTATAGACATTATATCAGGTCTTATTGACAGAATAGCTTCTATAATAAAAATGAAGGCCCTTTTCACATTCCCATGGCTAAAAAACTATGTTCTCAACTTCAGTGAACCTGCAATGGACATGGTGCCAAAGTTTTATTTCTCAGAAGAATTAGAAGGACAACTAATTTCGACTCAAAAAACTTTAGGTGGCTTTGTGTGTTTAATGCAGATCATTGGCCATATTTGGAACATTAACAAATTGAATTATACAATAGTCATTGACTTACTGTGGTCAGTATTTGTAGTAACATCTATAGTAAACTATACGGAATCTATGGATCCAATATTTACGAGCTTAATTAAGGTATGTTTCTTATATTTTATTATTTATAAGCTTTATTCAAATAAACTTAATTATTAAGTACTTTTGAATTGTCTATATTTTCCTACCACCCGTTCCAGTCTTTTTTAGCTGACAAGAAGAACTATACCTACTTACCTAGTATATTATTAAACTATTTGTAATTGAAGCACCATAATTTTATTTAAACTGTGTTTCTGTTTCAGTTGACAAGCATCTTAGCTGTGTTATGTGTTTATAAGAAAATGAAAAACAAAAATAGATTATCAAAAATTTTAATGACACCAATGAAGATGAAGAATATTATTAATGGAACAGTTCCTTTATTTATTGATGACGATGACAATTTATCATTAGATACAGATGATGATGTATCTTTGTGTAAATTTGGGTTACACAACTTTTCGGATTCATCACATGAGACTATTAATCAACAGAATAACAGTATTCTAAATGGAAGGTCTTTCACACCTCGCAGTGACAGTTTGTGGACTAAACCAAAACTTAATTCAACATTTTGTGTAAACTCTGTTTCTTGCAAAAGTCCAAGCTCAGTGTCAGATAGTGTATTTATTAAACCCTCTTTTAACAAATACCAAAAACTTGGTAAAGATGATTCAGATTCCGAGTTAGATGAGAGCATTAGCACTTTATGCATAGGTAGTCCTAAGAAAAAAAAGCAAAGTAATTCAATATTTTCTTTGAGAAAATTTAATGCAACTCCTTGTTTTGTAGCTCCAACACCATTAAATCGCTCTAGGCCACTCATATCACCTAGTAAACTGGGCCACAGCACTTCTTGGGTCGCAGGAGGCTATTGGGGGTCTGAGGGAGAACGTCAGATATTCAACATTGATGGTAGTCGATCCTCAAGTCAAAGTTCAGGGTTTGAGTCTCAAGCATCCAGTATGAATCAGCGAAATGTATTCTCGCAACCCCCGTCCCGCGAGGAGTCAGTATGTGGCGAGCCCATGGTTGTTGATAGTGGCCGTTGCCATAATCCAACTAGTTTTAGTAGTTACCAGACTCCACAGAATTTCAATCGTATAAGCTCACCAGTATTTCCTCAAATGCAGTATAATAGCCATGTCCATATACCACAACCTCGATTTGCTCAACAAACTATGGTCTCTTCAAACTTATTTGCACAACAGCATAGTTATATGCAAAATAATACTTTTAAAACTCCCGGTGGGTCTGGACTGATCAAGCTGCCTCAAGTAAATTCTTTATCTCAGTAAAAATAACAACTAGTCGGTTGTGTTAACATTTCTATAATTTCTTTGACTCTTTGAAATCTTTGCCTTTTATTCTTTGATATACTTGCTTTTTTTTAGTTTTCCAATGAACTGCCAATGTTTATATTAAGGAAATAAATTTTGTTAAGTTATATTACGTAGTTGTAAGTGGTTAATAGTCATAAGAATTGAGACTAAACATAGATAGAGTTAAGTATATTTTGCTGATCTCGTGTTGGTGCCAGGTGTTGGCTATGTGAAAGCATTAAGAATTATTGTATTGTTACAATTTTATACGGACGTCACTGTCCTCGTCTCGAACAAAATGTGATATTGTAAAGACTAGTAATTTTGCAAAAAGTGAAGAAAAAATGATTCTTGATGTTGTCATTGTTTTGATTTTGTCATTTTAAATCGGAAACTTTTTGTGAAGCTCCTGCAATAAAATAAGTGAAAATGTCATAAGCGTCTTTTATTGGTAGGTTAGGAATAGTAGTATAACGTAAATAGAGCCACCTCAGAGCTTAACGTCGCCTGTAGCATACCTCTGCCGCGAAACAATACCAGCGAAACCGCATAGTTCCGCCATGACATTTCTTCTATCGACTATGTTATACGCGTCATTATTTTCGGGCCGGAGGTGTACCAAAAAAAGCCGAGCCGATCGGGTGGAACTTACTGCGGTTTCGCTGGTATAGTTTCGCGGCGGGGCCGGAGGTGTGCTACAGGCGTAAGTGGTTGACCAACACCACACCAATATGAGGTGTGGACTAGGTACATTCTTTGTCATGTGGACAACCCACGTTGAATCCCAAGAGGAGCTCAGTCAGACACGGCGACAATCAACCGTTTATTTTATACTTAAGGTGATTAGTACCCTCAAGTGGCGCCCTCATCCTAATTAAATGTATTGCTCGCTAAGTACATAATGTATCAAAAATTCAAACGTTGAGATTAAAGTTGAGGTTCTTTAGTTTATTTACAAACAATACTTAGCGAGCAATAAATTTATTTAAGCTGAGGAAGCCATGAATATGATGCCGCGGTAATTAAACCTATAATGCTGCGGCCAGACTATCGCGCTGTCGCAAACTAGTGGTCCGGAGGGGCTTTTCGTTGTCGTGTTGTATGTAGGTACCATTAGAAACATAAAGTCAAGGGATATGTTTATGAAATCCATTTAATTTATTTCAGGCTAAGCCATTTTTAATGTCCCCACTGCTGGGGCACAGGCCTTCCTTATGGGTGGATAAAGAGGATGGGCCATAGCCCACCACGCGGGCCCAATGCGGATTGGTGGGAGTTAACGACTACAAATAGTTAAAGTAGGTATTTATAATCATTGCATTGATGGGTATATTATTGATTTGAGACAAATAAATGTTTTTATTATTATCATTAAATGCAGCCGGGACCAACGGCTTAACGTGTCTTCCGAAGCACGGAGGAGCTCGAGATTTTAAATTTTTGGTCACCCATCCCATGACCGAGCCTTGCGAAAGTTGCTTAAACCTCCGCAATCGCTGGGCCAGGCGCTAAACCACTGCGCCACCCGAGCTCCAAATTATTAATTTATTTACTTTAAGTGAAATTAAACTCTTAATTCCCTTGATTCAAAGTTTATAATTGTACCTACAACACGACAACGAAAAGCTTCGCGACGACATGACAGCGCGATAGTTTGGCCGCAGAATAATAATAGTGCGCTAATTTTTAAATTTGAGATTTTTGCATTGACAATGCTATTTTTACACAATACTAAATAATATACTAGAAAAAATACGACTCGCACCAGATCAATACTCAGACGGGAATCGAACCCGCGACCTTTGGATATCCGGTCCATGCTCTGACCGCTGAGCTACCGAGTCACTTATTTAGTATAATAGTGCGCTAAGTCCGTTCGAATCCTAGAAGTTTGATAGACTTATTTAATTTTACCATAATATTGCCAGTGCCATAGGACAAGCTCAGCTTAAGGCGATTAGTATCCTCACAGTGGCGCCCTCACCTTAATTAAATTGATTTCTCACAAGTACATACTGTATCGAAATTTCAAACGTTGAGATATAATATAAGCTAAGTTTCTATAGTTTATTTACAAACAATAACCTCAGTAAAATATAGTTTGTTGTAGTCAAGTGGCCACTTTTGGTACTTTTGCCTACTACTATAACAAACTATAAATAACTACTAATAATAACTACTACTATAAAATAAGTAATTATAGAGGCAGAAAAAGAGAAAATTTACGTGTACCATGTCAAAATTTAGTGTTGTATTCCAAGAATGTATACTGTATGGCGGTTCGATTGTTTAATAGACTACCTGACGAATATAAAACATTGACATTTTACAAATTTAAACAAAGATTATTTAATTTTTTACTGAACAAAATGTATTATAGTATATCTGACTATTTGAATGATAAAATTTGACTTATATTTACTTTTTTAATTTTATTTTAATTGACAATTTTTAAATTATGGACATACACTTGGTTTTTATTACCTTACTTATTAAATAAATATTACTTACTTACATAGTCTACAATTTTTAAATATTTGCACATCGATTGTTTTACGATAGAATATGTTGGAAATAACTTAGTTTAAGAACACTTTTGTAACCGTATTCTTGCAAATAAAATTACTTACTTACTTACTTAACTATATTTTAGAGAGTTTATTATTTGTAAATAAACTATAGAACATTAGCTACAATCGCAACGTTTGAATTTTCGATACATTATGTACTTAGCGAGTAGATGAGGGCGCCACTTGAGGGTACTAATCACCTTAAGTAGTCTGGGGATTGAACCAGAATGAATTTATGATGACTCTTAGTTAGTCGGATAAGGTGCCCGGAACTGTTATTACTACCTATGTAGTAATTCATTAGTACTTGTAGTATGCACACTTACGAATTGCGAGCTCTTCTTTCACATCTTTGTAAATATTGATGGGGTCGAGGGGGAACAAACGTATCTTCAAAGAGAGTAGACGAGTAGTCGGAAACATCGGTGCAAGCCCATTCATATTGTTTGTACTTCCTCAATCCCCACTCTGTTACATTACCCTGAAGCATTAATATAAAGACATTAGGGTCTCATGCACTAGCGTTCATTCCTGTAGGACTCGGAATGTTCAATACATAAAGCCGGAAACATACTATTCTGTTGTGTTGTACATTTAATATGGCTATATAGAACACATTATTACAGTGTGTCGTGGCGACACAACATGTTTCCGCCTTTATGAATTGTACACAGGACGGCGCGGCACCTCAAGCTTTGTCCACACTTGTATCATTTTGGCGTATCAGATCACATCTTTGTCATACATCGTCTCTTTGATACAGTATTACTCCAACGTACCACCAACCAAACTAGCGATGTATGCTAAAGATACCTACGGTGATCTGATACGCCAAAATGATACAAGTGTGGACAAAGCTTCAGACTATATACATGTTGACCTTGAGACCACCTTTATGCTCTACGTAATAAAGGCTGTTTTCGCAGTTTAACTGTATAACCTGACGTGCTGTCGTGCGTACATTCCGACAGGAATGAACGCTAGTGAATGGTAGTGGTAGGCCCTATAAGTAAGATACCGACGACAGAGAATCGATTTCTAAACCAAGTTCTATCGGCTCGGGAATGGAGATCAGATCACCCACAAGCGAAATGGTCGCTATCGGAGATGGGTAGGTAGACTAGATACCTACATACCTTCGCAGCTTTAGGAAACTATAAAACATAGTAATGAATGTACCTGCTCGTAAATAAAAATTAACTGAGGATAAATTAGCAGCGTCATAGTTAGGGGCTGGCAAGGGGGGCGGCTGCCAGGGGCACAACCCTCAGTTGCTGACCCATAGCTAGAAAAAAGTCTATAAAAATTGGGCGCTCATCTAGAAATATATTGTCTTGGGCGCAAAATTCAATTCTTGGCGCTCATGATCCTATAAAAAAAGTCTTGGGGCATAAAATTCAAATCTTGCCAGGGGCGCTCATGGTCTGATAGTTCCGACGCTCATAATTAGTGCCTTTAATAAGTATAAAAAATAGAATCAACGTACAAAACACTTCATTAGATCCGGCTGCGGGTAAAACTGGTGGGCGCATCTCTTGTAGTAGCGTCGGTCTGGCCCGCACAGCGGCTTCGGCAAATGGTTGTACACGAGGTCGTTGGTCGTTGCAAAGTTTCCGCAGTAGTCGTGACTGTCGTGCCGAATAGTTGTAATTACATTTCCCTGTAGAATAAAATTCGGTAGAATCTGCTCGGCGCTTATATGTATTGGTTGTTGATACTGTAGTGTAGAGCATCTAAACAGAGAGCTGATTACTACATTTATTAACAAAGACGTGTGACCATGACCACGTTTATTTCGGGAACTTTTTATTCTCAGTATTACTACTATTACTAGGTACTTGGTAGCCTGATTGGGTACTGTGCTGTTTATCACACAGTTCATAAACAGCTTCATTAGCTTAGTCAGCTGATATACTCGTGTTCAATGTATCGCATCGCACGCGGCCAATATAATACATTCATCGAAAAAGACGTTAAGGCGATTAGCTTCCTCACAGTGGCGCCCTCATCTTAATTTTTTTTTATTTAATGCTCGCTAAGTACATAATTGTATCGAAAATTCAAACGTTGAGATTGAAGCTAAGGTTCTTTAGTTTATTTACAAACTATAATCTGTGTAAAATATAGTTCGTTGTAGTAGTAGTAGGCAAAAGAGCAAAAAGTGGCCACTTTTGCCTACTACAACGAACTATACTTTAAGAAGGCTATTGTTTGTAAATAAACTATAGACCCTTGACTTTAATCTCAACGATTGAATTTTTGATACATTAGGTATGTACTTAGCGAGCAATCAATTTTATTAAGATGAGGGCGCCACTTGAGGGTACCTACTAATAGAAGCGCCTACTAGAAAATATAAAATTACATAATTATCATGATTGCTATCAATCTACAAATCATGATTTGTAATTTTATCTTATTGTTTTGTACTGTGTTTATGGTTTGTACATGTATTGAGGATAGCTTACTAATTACTATCGGATCTACCTGTAAACTATTAAGTTTATTTAGCCGAAAATCTGGTTGCCTAGATTCTGGTTTCAGCTTTTTGTAATCAATAGCCTCTTTAGGAGGAAAATATAAAGTGCCTCCTTTAGGGCACTCAATCCTATCTTCCACCCAGTTTCCTGCAATTAACACAAACTATTTAATGGAATTTCATCAGATCTTTGTATCAGAAAATATCTAATGTATTAATTCGTAAAATGATTTTGTAGTGTAGGGGCAGTCGATAACATAATTCTAAATTCACGGCGGGCGGCACATTTACAATTTGGCAAACTTTTAATGTGGTGCCCCGTTGTTCAGTAATGTTGGCCATGGAACAGAGCTGCCCTTTTCTCTCTTCAAAGCAACTGGCTGCTTATTCACCAGAAAAGTGTAGGTGTAGGTAGCTAGAGGTGTTTTGTAAACCGGGTATGATGTTCAAGGAATGAGTGCAAGGGACGCAAGCATGTTTGAAAGGAAACCGCTACCACTCTTACACATTCTCGCACTGCTCAGTCAGCGACAGCACACTGTTTCAAGGAATTTTCCATCAAATACATGCGCGAGACATTGCAGCTTCAATATGTAAAGTAAGTATAGTAAATATATACTGCATATGTTTAGGTGTATATGTTTACAACAAATCTTGGTTCACAAAGTCAACTAGCCAAAATTAAATCTTTTTTGAACTTGCCTAGCAAAACTCCTGTGTTGAAAACAGGACCAGGTCTCAAAGCTATTGCAATTGCCTCGGCACGAGTCGGAGACTTTGCTCTTGTGGATATTGTAACTGCCATGATATTTTCAGTGTTATTATTAGTGAATAAAATATATTACAAAAATTACTAGTTTGAAGGATGCTTATTTTAATTTGGCATCACTTTTGACATATAATGTCAGTGACAAAAACTAATTTATGGTATGGTCTTGGATTATACGCTAGTATAAATAACGGATTACTTATACGGTCAGGCACGGCAAGACTTTTTAAATAAAACTGTGACATTGTTTACTTACATTTATTTTAGATTCTTCTAATGTTTTTTACCTAAATAGGTATTTATTGAAACATTATTATGGAAATAGTTACTTATAAGTTTATTGAAAAATAATAAAATCAACATCAAGTGGAGTGGACCTCATAGTAAACTCCCAAGTGATTTCCGGGGCCAAAGCCATATCAGTTTTTGGTTGCTACTGGACTATGTGTCACTCTGTCTCCATTGCCAATGTATTCGGCTTCGGTAGCGCTTGCAGTACTGCTGAAAGCTGACTTTCGAGGGGGCCAGCTTGCTGTACAATGTTTTTTAAGTTCTTTTCAATTTGGAGTATGTCTTGATTTATTATTTCCATGTTCTGAAAATTATTGTTTTTTGTATTAATAAGTAATGATTGCTTTTACTATGAACTTTATTAGGTCTCAGTGGCACAAAGATTTGAATCTTCAATCGTAGTGGCAATGATAAACATAAAGGTACCTACCTCAATCATTGAAACGTACAGGTGTTTTATATCTTTATCGCTGTAACGAATAAAGCCACTAACATTTGATTCCGTATCCGATGGAGCTACAGAAGCCATCTCTTATTTTTTTTTATTGCAATTTCATTTAATTAATTGGTGAAAGAAAGAAATTTGAATTTCGGTGGCAGGCAGGCGGCAGGAGAGATGGCTGGCTGACGGTGACAGGTGACAGGTGACAGACACAAAGAGTAAAATAATATATTGGGAAAAGAGCGCCCACTCGTGGCAATTTTTTGAAACACTGATTTGAAATGCCATCAGCGCCTCCAGAGGTTTGAGCGGAACTAATGAAAAGAAATGCGTGAAATTATAATTGCTGAATATGAGTTTTTTCTTATATATATTTTGTCATTTTTTGTAATATTCTTTATATAAAACAAAAAATATTAATAAAATAGAATAAATCTAAACATATAACACAAAAAATAAAAATGTTACTTTTGCTAAGGCGCATTCCAAACCTACGCTCCGAGTGCAACCGAACGCTCTCAAACGCTCTCGGTCTCGGCCAACTGCCAAGCTCGGGCAAAAATTATGTCTTGGCCAAAATGGCCGAGAACCTCGACCTATTGGTACCTACTTACGTAGGCCTGAGATTACACTCTTGCGGTTTTTTCTTCGCTGAGGCATGCGTCATTGAAACTAATGCATTCCTCAGGGCATACGCTGACGTATTCCTCACTGTATTTTAATTAGACTTTTTGATTTAGATTTAAAATTAATAAGTTGTTGATTGTTCACTTGTTATAGGTAGGTACCTAATTGAGTTTCACAAAACAAATGTATGCGAATATTATTTTAATTGTCTTTTATGATTAAATAAATAATTCTGATATTTCTGAATGTGTTTTTTCATCTTTTTTTTTTGATTTTTTGATTTTTTTGAGATAAACATTGTATAAGATTGGAGATGAGAATTGAAAATAAAAATAGTACATTACAGCCGTGAACGGGAAGCAATAGCTTCCAGAACAAGGCTTGTATAGTGCTTTTCTCAAGAAATGCGAGGAAATAAAAAACTTTTCAATTGAAACTTAATTAAATTCAATTCCCGCCAGTTTTTTTTTTGGGTGCATTCCAGCAGTTTAATCGCTCGAAGCGCCGAAAAGCAAAATGAGATTTATCATAGACAAATCCTCTGAGTAATCTTGAATTACGTGCAGCGCCATATACCGCCGAGAAGCAAAAACCCATCTCATTTCGCTTCTCGGCGGTAGATGGCGCTGTACATAATTCAAGATTACTTAGAGGATTTGTCTCTGATAAATCTGGTACAATACAATGTAATATTTATTTATTCTTATAGTAATATACTCTGTGCGCACCATTTTTTTTATTGTATCGTTATTATAGTACCTATTAAATAATTTTACCTTTATAATATTAACTGTCTTGTCGTTGGCTTGCGTGCCAGAAAAAAGGAACTAAAGTTATGACTGTATGATACAAATGTGCCTTTGCTTTTTTTGTTTTTGTGAACAGCTAAAACAAAAAAAAGAAGTTGCCGCAGACCACCCAGATCATCTTCGCACTGTACCTACTTCCCGCACTGGTGCTGGTGCGGGAAGTAAGTATTGAAATTCATTCCTGGGGCCTTACTATGAGCTCTTATAGCAGGGCTTATATTGAACTTCCTTTCATTTTCGTACTATGACCTCAACGGTTAGTATGAAAGCAGGCCTTAAGCTGTCCTGTTCAAGGCCTGCTTTTGAACTGAACGGTTTCTTATTTGCTGATGGTAAGCCCCCTGGCCTGAATTTTAAATTTAGAATGTGATGAACCAGACCCCCTCGGAAATGTGGAACGCCCCGCATTCCTTTTTCAAATGGAATGATAAGATTTCAGAGCATAAGTGAGAAAAAACCTAAACAATGTTGACCTTTGCGTTATTTGTTTAAATTGATTGTTAAAATACGGGTGGCAACACTAAATTGGTATGCTTGATTGGAATATGTAATCGCGGCTTTAGTATAATGGTAAATAAAATTACGTCATTGTTAAAATGTAGTCTATGGCAATCGATACCAGAGGCGTGTTTTCGTTCAGCGAGCGATTGCTAGCTGGCGCTACCGGTGCTGTTTTCGTTTATGCTAGTGACGTCACGCTGCTGCCGATCGGCAGGTCGCAGCTCGCAATCTGCAATCCTCCTCCAAAGGTGGTTTGCATCGCTGCTTGCTGCCATAGAGTAATTTATATGTCACTGTCAGCGGTATTGTTGTTGTTGATCCAGTTCGGTAAATTATGTAAATTATATATATCATATAAAATCATTACAGAATTCTTCTGTCAGAAGACCTACTAAAGCACTTTTAGTATTTCGGTTCATTTTCACTTCGCGCCAAAAAAGTAACTTGGTTGGTTACCATCGCTTGATAAAAACCCGTTTTCGTTTCCCGCAGCACATGCGCAGCAGTTTGTGACGTCATGAGCTGCGCATCGCTGCGGCCGCTAGCTAAACGAAAACACGCCTCAGCGGATAGTCTGTTGGAATGCACCCAATGTCAGTGTCCGTAGACAGAGAAACGTCAGTGTCATATCGAGTCGAGGGCGACGGGACGGGGGGCTGTATCTTTTCTTTGCTTGTCAAGTCAATTCAATTATTTTATCAGAAAAAGCAACATTTTTAATTAACTACCTATTGATAGAAACCAGTTTTGTGGCCCATATCATCAAATTATGTTGTGAATAATGTGTAGGTAATCTTTCTATTAACGAATTCCAGTAGAAAGTGCTGTTGCTCATAGTTTCCAAATTGTTATCAAACTGAATTTGAAAATTTTATCGATTACTTACTTAAAATCATTAAAATAACTTTAATCGAAGTTGGTGGTGCAGAGTTTAAGTATCCTTAGCAAGTGATATGTGTATATTTTTGATTTGGGGTATTACTAAAGTGCTAGCCTGAGACTGTGAATGAACTTACTTCTTGACAAGATCGAAAGAACGTGTATTATTTCTAAAAGAGCGAGTGCATATTGTTTATGTATTATTTTTCTATATCATCTACTTTTCTTTATTAGTATTTGTATTGTAGGCATATTCACCTTCTGGCTGGTCTAATTTATTTATAGATATTGATGTTTTCTAGTGATGTACCTATTCAACTGCTGATTGTGATTTAATAATCACTGTTATGTGAAGATTCTACAATCACAATCTTCACAAAATAATAAATGTTTTATACCACTGTAAAGACACGGCATTATTGGTATGAATGAAAACTGTTAAAATATTAATAATGAGAACTTATTATTTATAGTACATATACAATCAAATAATTAATAGTTATTTGTAAAGAATGTCCTTTTTTATAAATAAATAGCGGCCGCCCGTGACATTGTCTGCATTGAAAGTTTTTTTGCTATCCCTCGGGGACAAAACTTTTTTCGCAATTAAAGGTACCCTTTGTCCTTTTTTGTACCCTGACAACGTGTATGCAAAATCTCATGATGATCGATTCGGCAGTTAGGATGTGAAGGCGTAACAAACAAACAAACTGACTTTCGCATTTATAATATTAAAAGGATAATAAGGATATATTTAACCACTCGAGCAATAATACAATTTCTTTGCTTACCAATACGGCTTAAATGATTCAAACTTGTGGTTGGTTAGGTACAACATCAAGGATCATTAGTTTTAATGTTTTTAACTGGAAAACAACAAGCTATATCTCGAAATTCTTATTTTTTTTTGTAATAATAAATTAGTATTGTTCATTAACTCATCAACGCCCGATGTGCCCTATCGGGCACATAACACAATAGAAAATCTATTGTTGTATTGTTTTCCGGGCGTTAATGTTACGTTATAATGGACAAGTTAATGTGCAATGTGGTATATACTGAATGCAATGTGCATCCAATATATGTACTGAAATTGAAGCTCTTATCTTGTAACATCCTTAGCTCATAGGCCATTTTTATTATCCACACAGATGGGGATTATGAATTAAGGTTTAGGAAGATGGGCCATAACTCACCCGGCCCAATGCAATTGGTGCATGAATAACCATCCTTACTTATTATTATTTATGGGTTATTGTAAATCTCAATTGCCATGCTCTTTGAAACTTTAATTCATTAAACGTGAGGAGGCCGCATGAGGCCGGATAACAATAGAAAATCAATTGTGTCTCATTTATCGGGCTTGACGAGTTTAGACATCTTTCTGTGGATCAATGTTCTGCCTATTAATATATTTTAAAGTGGACTTCTCAATCTTGGTCTTTTACAATGAGTACCTTATAGATCAGGGATGGCTAAGAGGTCCACCACTGTCTACCGGTCGACCTAGATCACGAGTTAGGTAGCCCATGAGAGTTAAAAAACTGTAAAGAAAATACATTTCATATCAAACAACTTGATAACATCTAAATCCAGTGAAACCAGTCGACCACCCGAAATATTTATCATATACAAGCAGACCTTGCAAGTTATAAGTTTGGCCACCCCTGTTACCATATACCTAAATCTGTATTTATAATACTTACTTACATATTTATTTCTTTATATTACCATCTTAACCATTATTATATTTAAACTTTATTGTTAAGGATAGAGCAAATATCAAACATAATTTATAATAACACCTAGAAACCGTTTCCGCATATGCAAAGTGAGGCAACTAATAATGAGCCAGCCCCCCTAGCATGACCACTGAAACGCGATATGATATAGCAATTTATCACGTTTAACTGTCAAAAGACAATGGATTTTGACAGTCGAATATATATCGTGTTTTGTCGGTCATGCTAGGCCTGCTGAATGGCTGAGTTTTCAGATTTATATCCTTCATTCATTACCTTTAGGAATTATTTTACAGTTACGTTAAAGGAACTGTATCAGCAATAAAAAAATATAGTAATCGTGATAAGAGTTAAACCAGCTATAGATTCTGGGACCAATTACACTGTGGCAAGCAGCATGTGGCGGGGTGGTGTTACTACATCCACTTTCTATCAATTTGATATGTCGGGAGAGACTTGATTACACTGGCTAGTTGTACATGAATAGAGTACATTAGCGGCGTCAGACGGCGGCCGCAGTGGCGCCGGCCGGGCTGGCGTCGCGACGTCGGCGTCGTCTCGGTCGCCGTGTCGCCGTCGCGCGCACCCCTCGGTGCCGCCTCGCCTCGTGATATGCATGTAGTCTACGTCTAGTCTTCTCTCACGTCTCTCAAACAAACCACATAGAATTACGCGTCTCTTTTCTTGTTACTCGAATACCTACTTTGTGGCCAATAACAATTGCTATGAAACTATGAGCAGGCGTTATTTCTCAAATGTGCGTTATTTAAACTAAAGAAACTTTAATTTTCATTTGATTTAGGGATAGCCATGTGTAATTAAAAAAGATTGAAAGTCATGTCAGAGGATCATGACCCAGACTGCGTCGAAAGTGTTCAAAATAATGACGACACACCAAACGGCGCGAAGGACGATCCGAAGGATGTCACTGCAAGTGCTGTGGAAGAAGGCAGGCAACCAAGTGCCAATAACAATAACGAATCTAAAATAAACCATAAAGAGCATGTTAGTAGTGAAATTGATGAAAAAGAATCTGAATATGGTGCCAATGATGCTGATAAGGCCAAACTTGATTGGATATTAGAAGGAGAAAAGTTCACTGTTAAATGGAATGTACCAGAGGGGTCAGCTACTGTGAAGGATTACATCGCATTATGTCTTTCAGGTAAGTGAATATAAGTATTTTGAGACTATTCAATTTTATTGTTATGTTTAACACACACACACACATCATAATTATTACTTCTTACATACTTTTTTGAAGTTCGATAGACTAGAATTCTGGACGTATGAGTAATTGAAAATCAAGAACAATAAAAATAATCTGCTACCCACCACGTCGTGAATGATAACGTTGTTAATAACAATACAGTAATCAGCACAACTAAGGCAAAAGTTCAATTCAAAGATTTGCAGCAGAATACCGTTACCGCAAAGTTTTTGCCGTTTCACTGATAGTTCCGTAGTGCGCCATACCAGATGCAACCGCATAACTGTACAGCACAGCACCGCTGTTGAACTACTTATTGCATTAATTTGATATAAGGAAGCGTTTCCCAGTTAGAATCCCGACTTGATATTCTTGCTTCACCGTTCTAAGAGGTTGGACCTGTACTTTACGATCTCTCCAATTTTAATATGGAAGGAGATACAGCTATGGTTCCCAAAAAAATTGCAATGACGGGTTTGGTGTCTTGCCTATCCCCTATCTCCCACTGGGTTCAGAGATTACGATACGAATACGAGCGAGCATCATTGCTATCCCATCCCAATAATTCATGGAACTGATGTCGCAATCGTAAAAAACACACTGATCCATTACATTTCATTCCCAACTTGCATCCTACTCTCGACTTTAGCTTAGTTCCACGGGGTATATAATAGTGCCCTTTCTTATTTCTAGACTGCGATCCCATCCCATACATGTTCAGTTCACGTTTGATTTGTCTTCCTAATTTTGAAAAATAAATATCTGCTATTATTACATCACATCGCATCATCCACATAAAATACAAAATTCGGTAAGTCTTAGAACCAGTTTATTCGTGTTAGAGCCTGTTTCCCAAAAGTTACCTCCTTTGCCTATCAATATACTACACACCGAACTTTTAATTTAGCCCACATAGGTAGGTCTTACCACAGAATACATAATAGTACAAGTGTCTTACAATTCCCACACGGCGCTAAGTAATATTTCACATTACTATCACTTGCCTCCTCTCTAAAAAACTGAATTTACTTTTCAAAACTCCATGGGATTAGAAAAGCTGGAAAACTGCTATAGAAAAGCTGGCCTTCTAATTCTAATAATATATCTACATTTACGTAATGCCGAATCTAATGTGAGCGGAGATAATAACGGTGACGGTGACGCCGATTGCAAATGTATGATTCGGAGATCAGATAGCTTTCCTCATTTGTTCATATTAGATTTGCTGTCTTCAAGTAACAAATAAGGGAAATCGTTTAACGCAATACGATGAAGCAACTCAGGCTATACTCAGGGCACGTGCTTGCAAGCGTGTTATATAAGCCACTGCCTGGTGCACTGCAGTTACTTGTACCCACTTATACAGCATTTCGCCAGCACCGGTTTTTGTAATTTTCTTGCGTTTAAAGCCATTATTACTGTAAATAAGATGCGTTTTTAAGTCAACGGGTTTGTAATGATTTTACGTAAGAGATGACTGTAGTATTCATGTATACTCAAAATGCTGGTTAAGCATTTATTGCATCAAAGCATACCTAAATGCAGGGGAAACGTAGGTATAACTATATCAAAAGATAATCGCAAAGTGTCTTAACATGGACAGTACTTATGTGTATATTTTTGGAAATTGGTTTTGCTTTTGGGGATGATGATGAAGCATTGGATTGGGAACGTCTTTAGCCTAGGTACGATTATTATTTATAAAATTTTTAGCAAGACTAGGTTATGTTTAAAAAAAATCTTCTGTAATACTTTGTTCATTTTAAAATGTGTTATGTGTTGGATTTAAAATAAATGCTATCTACTCCAAAACATTAACATTTTCATGATGTATATAATGATTCTTCAATAATGTTGTCTTATTGCGAAGCTGGTGTCATATTGGTAAGGAAAGGACAGGAAATGAACTCGTTACCCTTTGCATGTTAATCAGTTTGATTTATTGCGAAACGCGGTCGCCGGCAATTGGCGTAGGAATCTCGTAGTTTCTCGGTATCGGCATCGGCACGGTTGTGGTTTTGGTTGGAATGGTCGGAGCACCGCCAGGCCGCAGGTCACTAGCTCGGGCCGCGTATGAATGAGCCGAGCCCATCGGCGCCCCGCGCGCAGCCCCGCCACTCGATTTTGTGAATGAAGTAGCCGGGCGCGTGCCGCCTTCGCCGCGCCCGCCGCTCACGCTCAGTCGCGCCGTTGATCAACGCGCCAACACGCGAGCGCATAGTTTCTGTTCTAAAATTTGACGTTTCGAAATTTGGAATCGTGCTTGTATAATTGTGCACTGTGCAGAGTTGCTTGACAATTGACATTTAGTGCCTGAATTTTCTTATCGGTTATATGTTTACCGCAGTGTCCTGCCAGGTCGTTGAAGTAAATCTTATTGAGGAAATAAAACCACTGAGAAAGCCAACGTCGGCAGACACGGCACGTTTTATCGTATAAGGTGAGTGGACAAAACATTTTTGTTAAATTTCTAATTCTGAAGGCTAACTTTTAGATGAGGTGACAAGTAGGAGGATAAAGTGAACGACAAACATGACAGTGGGTTGGTTTGTAGGCTGGTGCCCACGTATAACCAGTAGGTGTAGTACGCAACCAAGGCATCTTTGATATCTAGCACATTTTGTTCGAGAATAAGTAGTAGGTACTGGTAGCTTAAAGTATAGTCTATCATCTATGTACTTTCTTATAGCTAACATTATCAAAGGTCATTAGAAAACTTCTATTGACAAACTGACCACTATAATTAGAGATAAGTTATCAGAAGTTTCTAACTATTCTTCAATTAGGAAAGGTCTGTAATCTCCAACAAATCTAAATTGAGCAGATGGTAATTTTTTGTTTTGCAAAGTGTTTATAAAAAGTTACCAATTTTAGGCGCCGTCCCAACACAATAGGCCATTTATAAGGCGCTAAGCAACCTACTACCTGGTGTTCATTCCCAATGCTTGGCAATTATGTATGACAGACATTTCTGTCGCGTTAGAATTGATCGTCTAAATTTCTTTACCTTCGTCGGTTGGGTGTCAGATTTCAAGAAAGTTTTCTGACTTCCTAAAATGTCGCAAATTGTACAGAACTAATAAGGTAAACTAAGAAATATGAGCTATAAACTCATATGATTGCGTACGATACGAGATAGCCAAATCAAATCAAATCAAATTGTTTTATTTGCAGACTATAGGTATTTACAATAATTGGTGTTGTATTACAAAATTTGAGCGCTGTATTCTTACCCAATGGGTGTGCAAAATTAATTATTACATAAAAAAAGTCAAACAATTAACATCATGAAAAAATATCGATTAAAAGAAATGTCACATAATAATAATACATTACATTACAATCAATTTAAATGTCATCCATCCATCATGCACACCACCGGTGGATATAGAATTGACACGCCTCCCAAAGACCTCTAATTCCCTCACTTCATCATCCTTCATTAAATTATCGCAATCGCATTAAGTTTAATAAATATCTTTCGTATCGCTGGATAGTTAGTCAGGTTGAAACAAAAATCTGCTATAACTGGATCAATTAATTTCTTGAAAATAAATGTAATTTTGTCCTAAGTATTTGAATTAAGTAAGTAAGCCTAACTGGTGATCTCTATCCCAACGTAAATTGAAATAAATAACGAATTTATCAGATAATTAATGTAGCCACCAGAAAAGTTCTAATAATTTGTAACAATAAAAACTTCCTTCATCTAAAATAAAAAATTAAGAATCGTGACATGAAATTATTAATTTAATAAAAACAAAGTTTGCTAGATGAAACGAGGTTTATATAACATGATATTATAGTGTATTAATTAAAGCATAGTCACTTGATTTCTAATGGCATAGTGTCGGTAATGGCTTGAGCATGAACGGTAATTCATGAGCAGGGCTCGGACGGCGGCCGGCGGAAATTAAATCGACACGCCCTCGTTTCCACACGATACTGCTTCCATTACAAATTGTATCCCGTCGTATCCCCTTTTTAGAATATAACTAAATTTCCTCTCAAACAAATAATTTGCTATAAGCTGTTCAAAGAACCAATTGTGTAGTATCGCCAATTTAAGGTGGTACCCTGAGCGAAAGTGGCGCCGCGGTGAATTATATTTAATATTATAATTCTAATACACAATTTTAAAAATGTTTATCGTGGAGATTTTAGGGCCCACAGTCTAGTATTTTTAGACGGTATCGTTACATTCCCTCGTAGTCACTGCTAGAAGTAGATAGCAAAACTGCTAAAAGTGGCCGTTTTTGACACATTTGCTATCTACTTCTAAATGACTACGAGGGCATGCATACCTTCTAAAAATACTAGACCATGGGCCCTAAAATCGCCACGATAAACATTATTAAAATCTTTTTCTATTAATAACTTATTAAATAAAAACCTCTGAGGGCGCCACTTTCGGTCATACAACCGCCTTAAGATGGGTGTGATATAGGTTTCTTGATATAGATAAAAATGTTTAAGACAAAACACAATAACTATTTAACCTGTTGAATTTAATCAGAAAGGCTTGTAATTACTTAACTCTCTTTTTACTGGCAAAATATTTGTTGAATTTCATCAGGCTGGTATTTAGTCCATGAATTATTCTCACGAGGTTTCGTCGGCAACGTTGTCTTGCACTGCCATTAGTCAACTGCTGTATGTATTGCAACAACAAGTGAAAGAAATTGTGAGGCTGTTTCTCACGAGTCGGGCTTACCAAGCAACGAGACATGCGGGATCCCGCTGATGCCTCGGTCAATTGAAGTTCATTGAAAACATGAGAGAAATAATAAATTTTCTAATTAAATAGCCTGGAGAAGAAAAACCTTAAAGATTGAAGTTAATAAAAGTATTATCGCGGGGTGGATAAAAAATATATTTCAATTTTAAGATCGAAAAACATAGTCATTGTTGTAATTAGTATAGTTCATATCAATATGCATAATTTTATTATAGTCATTTCAACGATCAAACTTATCCAAGTGGGGAAGTATTATTGTCGAGTGAATAACTCCGAGAGGAAACAATAAATTATAGTGATCGAAGTTTTATGCGATCGGCTGGTAATGCCGGGATGGGCTATGTGCGCTCGCACAGCCTCGTCAAGAAGCCGATGGTTTCGCTTCGCCTCTGGATAGTTTTTCGGATAACATTTCCGTTTATAGGTATTCCTTTATATTTCATAAACTCTTCCATTGCTCTTGCCTAGGGAATTGAAAAGTGCGAATGCCAAATATAATAAAAAAAAAACTGAATTTACCTCGGCAACTTTAAACCACTTCCGATTTGAGTAGATCATTTTTTTTGTCGTATGAAAACAGCCCTTTGACAAGGGCGGAACTCATTTGAGCGAAAGCGGAAGTAGCATACGTCCGCCATACTTCGGCTCCGTAATTGGTGGCACGGGCTTTGTTTCCGGTTTCTTTTAGGGGATTTAATAATAGTTTGAATTGTTCTAAAAATGTAGACCCCAATAGTACGACATGCTTCAGATTTACTTCATTACAGTGCGGTCCTTGTCAAGAGAGCTTAAAATTATCAAGTCTTTTCAGTAACGCAAACTAAAATGTCGTGTACCTATTCGAATAACAATTGTGACTTTTTTTTTCTTGGTAATGAAACAAACAAAACGCTTTGTCCAAATCGCACTCTCTATCTCTTCTATATCGATACCTAAGCGCTTCGCCTTCGCCACTTTGAGTCTTGGAGTTGGAGCATATAGCGCGAATGGCACGCGTATCGAATACTACTAGCATTAATGTTCCTTCTATGGACATGTAGGTGTATACTCGGCTACTTTTATTGTCCATGCCAATGACGATACTCGACCTGAGTAGTGAAACCAAGGACGATCGCTTGAGCAATCCGGTCAATGAAGTCACGTAAGTGTCCAAACGTTGCTTTCCGTTCGTTCCCAAACGGGACGTGATCAAGAACGCAGTTGGGGTGTCAAAATTTTTGCTTCACCTACTGTAAATTTTCCCAAGACGTTTACGGTCGTAAAATATTAGTATAGGGTGGAGGTGTTAATGTATGTGTATGCACGTCCGGTCCGCCGCAGTCCGTTAATTGATCCGCGTAAAAGGGATATCGTGTAGCATGGCCCCTGGCTTCCTGTCCCGGGGCCCACGACACACCGCATGGCGGTTCGTGACAGTTGGCCAGTTGTCGTATCTGAATCACTCTTCTCGTTTTTTACATTGTTATAGAGTCAATTATGCATATTTATGAAGTTGAGCTTCGACCTTGCAGCAACGTCACCTTGAATATTTTGTTTTTTAATTAACGATAAGAACTTGAATCAAAATATTTTCTCATGAGTTTCTCTGCAATTAATGTTACCTGCGAAGTTACTAACCGTGAACTCTGTGTCTTCATTAACATCTGTAAACTGGACATTATACCAGATTCCCATGACGGTGTTCTCGACTGTGACCTGCCACGGTCTGTGGCTCTTTCTGGAATATAATTTTATACTACACACGTCACGTTTCCCGCATTGTGTTTAGGACCAATAAAAATAGGATAGAATAGAAATAGCCACTACGGCTCAAATACGTAGAGGCAAAAGGTAGTGGCTCAGCTTATGCTGAACAGGCAGGATTAAGCACTGCTCCGCGCTGATTATCAGCCACCCCTCTTTCCCGAAAGGTCAAGACAAGAGTGGGAAATGAAATTCAGAATGTTTTCCGTTATTTTTGTCCCAAGATTAGCATTGAAGTAAATGTCTGCGAAACACTAGCTACGATTTGGTAATTAGTATGCATGTGCTGTTGTGTTGAATCGGTTGAAAGTAGTTGCCGTCCTGAGAATTAAAACAATAAGTATGGTTCCTCGAAAAGTGGATGGGCACTTTGATGCAGTGAATGGGGAGATGGTTCATATCGTTGGAAACAATAGACAGTAACCTGTAGCGTAGCCGGAGCCTTAAGAGGATGTGCGTTTTATGGTCCGATGACCAGTCAGAGGGATTTTCTTCAGTAAAATAGTTTTAGCAGTAAAGTTTTCTCAGTATTCGGACGGACGGAACGGAACTAAGCTGTTGTTTTGATGGCGAAACTGATGAAACGTGAACAATTCATAAGAAACGTACCTATAGGCTTACCTTGTTTAAGAGTATAAATTCTACTGATAGTGTTACCTATCATCAAATATTTTTCTATGCGCACTATTGTTAAATAATAATTGCGAGAAACATTTACTAAATGCTAAAGATCTTAAAGTAGTCGGACAGCTACACAAATGGTCGCATAGTTCAATAAACAGTTTGTTTGTTAGTAGAATGTTGCCATTATTAACTGCAGTATTAGTTATATGCGGCGCTTGTGAATGCTCGTTGATTGTATTCATCATTGTGACTAAGGCAGGTAGTTATTTAAACTTAACGCGTGGATGACTGTAGATTGTTTTGATTATATTAGATACTGATTATTGCTGTGGTGTCCATTAACATGGTATAATAGTTGTTCACTTACGTGCGAGTTTAGTCAGATGCATGATGTTTCAATTTAAGTACATAAACTGAAAGAAATAGGAGGGTAATTCGGAGCATATTTTGAACATTTTATTAGAAATCATTTCTTTATGTGCTTAGTTTTAAATTCAGATGGCCAGTTCCAAACTTCCAAGAGACCGCAAGCAGGACTCCAGCAGGATATATCGAAATTAGAATTGCGAGTGGATGGATGCTGGATCATTTGCGCCATGTCGACCGCACTTCCCATATCCGCTTTGATCAACAACGTATAAATAAATAGACCCGCCCCTTGTTCATTGCAGTTTAACCTTTGTATGATATGAACTCTACCAATCCAAAACGACGCAAGATCTTTTTAATCTGTTATTCAATTATATTCTGGATATTTTTACTGTTAACCCTTCAACGCCCGGAAAATGAGACACAATAGAAAATTGTGTCTCATTTTTGCGCAAACGACCTGAAATGAATTCGCAAACGACCAGGTACGCAAACGACCTGAAATAAATTCGCAAACGACCTGAAATAAATTCGCAATCGACCAGTTACGCAAATGACCTGAACACCATTATTTATTTAGTATCAGATGACCTGTGTCCCATTCCTTCCTTTCATCAGTTAGAAGTTAGAGTCAAAAGTTAGAATACAATAATTATTCTTTGATTATTAATTATATTACCTGTGGAAAAACATTGAAACTACACATGCAAAATTGTAAAATAAAATGCACTGTGAATCAGAGATAGCGTGAAAGTAACCAAATGCGGGTAAACCATCGTCAGTTTGTTCTAGGTTAGATTATTTCAAAGATCATGATTTTATTAATATTGCATTGCGGGCTCATACGGACTTGCTTCAGTAATTTTTCCGTTATCCATTTGTAACGGCTGATTTATTATTAGTTTTTTTTTATATTTTCGCTGTCGATCTCCGTGGAACCCAGCGGAAATCATTATGCGTTTTCCGCCACGCGATTTACAATTTGCCCAAAAAGATGTTTGAATTATAAAATATAATTGTTCGTTTTTGCAAAAAACACTATTCTCTGCATTGATACTGAATTATTTTATTTTAATGATTATGTATTTTCAACGTTTAAGTATGTGTGTGAAAATAAGTATTTGTCATCACGTTTCCATTTTCCTTCAGTTTCGGTGTTACAAAAACCATATAACCCCGGATTTTTTTTATGAACCCTGAAAACTGCCACTTATTTGTTTTTTTCTTTTCATGATCAACTGCATACTTAGTGGCATATGGCAACCCTAGACCAAAATTGGGTTTTGTATTGCTTTTGCCCATTAATGGGATTGATTATCGTAAACAATAGTCTATTTGCGTCTAGGGTTTTCACTTTGCAGTTTTCCATGCAAATAAAGAACTACATTTTACGGGTTATTATGAAACTCTCTGTATAAGTTGTCTCACTATCATTTACTTCCTTTCAATTTCCTCCCTTCAAGTTTATTTGCAATTAATTCTAGCATTTTCGAATTGCAAAGGGTGATAAGGGAGTTTCATAGTCGTCATAATATTGACTTGACAAATATTTGTATAGTTCCACGGCACGTACGTCGACTGCCTTGGGCACTTGTGGTGCAACGGTGAGCAAAGGCCGCGAAGATAACTACTGCAGTGTTTGCGGTGGGCAAATCGTGTTTGCTTACTTTATGTCCTGAGGATGGTGTGCATGGATCGTCGGAGCTCGGATGCGTGCGTCCTCACGTACTGTTTGTATTGGACGTAATGGATTGCATACATGGTACATATTTGTGATGGTCATATCTGTAATAGGTAACGCATTTATACGTTTAGTTAATTTATTCAGTATTTTGTTCTTCGGTACCTATCTTTCTTTCGTCGTAGTTATATCGATATGCTGCCTTCATTAGTGTCTTCCTTATTTATGCATCCCAGTTTGTGGATCATTGTTTTGGAATCAACTAATTAAAATTTGAATAGCACTATAATATCTTGTATTATAAAGTAATATGGTACTCAATAATTTAATATGCGATTTAGCGGCATGTTGCAAATAGCCAACGGAAACAAACGCTCGTAATGAGCTTAGGATGTCGCCTATTGTGCCAGGCTAATAGATATCGACTTCCTCAGTTCAGCCACTGGCGACAGAGCCGGTGAGCTATAATGAGGCATTGTTTCTGCGTCAGGAAGTCTCCCCGCGTTATTCCGATTTCAGGACACAGATCCGCTATGTGATCCGCTTGTTAAAACTGCAGCCATGTAAAAGCCGACCAATGAATGTCTTCGTACACCTATATGCTCGAGCCTCGAGGCCCTCGAGCTCGATATTTATGAAATCCAGGCCAACGTTCGTTCACGGATCTGCAACGGCAATTCAGCCGACAAAATGATAATGGTTTTGGCATTTACTCCATGCGGTACCAATCGGAAGTCGTGCTTGACTTGTGACACCTAGTGTTGCCGCACCGCTGAGATGTTGTGCGCTGGACCGTTTATAAATCAAACATTTTTCATATAATTACCGTACTATTTACAATTATTGTACAGTTGTTGTTCCACAGTACCATTTCTGATAACTACTAACACATCCGCTACGCTAGTGTAATTTAATTATTTCTTAGCATGTAAACATTAGGGGTCGCAATACCGGCCCCTCTCGACAAAACCGGTATTCTCGGTATCGAGTCTAGGCGAATACCGGGATCCCGGTATTTTCGGTATTTTCGACATTTATATAAATATATTTATTTTCTTAGTTTTCCTTTCAGTTATAGACGTTATAGTCATTATTATGATTTACAAATCGTCTCCCTCGCCGGTTCGACGACTTCCAACCTCCCGAACAAGCCGGGTTTCGAAAAGACTTTAGTACCTAGACTACATCCATACGCTGCGACAGGTTATACAGAAGACCGAAGAGTCTGCCACTTTGCTAAGCGTTCGTGGACTATGGGAAAGCCTTTGATTCTATAGAGACCTGGGCGGTGCCGGTGCTACAGTCTCTCCAGAGGTGCCAAAAAGACTACAGGTATATCGAGGTGTTGAGGTACTTATACGAAAATGCCACTATGTGTCGGTCCGAGTACAAAACCAGAGCACAAATCCCATCCAACTGCAGCGATGTGTGGGACAGGGAGACGTTAATTCTCTGAAACTGTTCATAGTTGCATTGGAGGACATCTTTAAGCTCTTGGACTGGGACTGGACTGGAAAGGACTCTGTATCAACATTAATGGCCAGGACCCAACAAACCATCGTTTTTCCAATGATACTCTAGTTCTTTTGGCCGAGACCTTAGATTGGAAGAATAGAATAGAATAAATAAAATAGAATACCTGACAATGCCTGAAGATCTCAAAGATTGGGTCTTACGATGAGCATGGATAAGTTCTGACCCGACCATTTTAGACATCATGTAGTCATTACAACCCAAGAGTCTACCTGTAGGTAATACGAATAAATTGTTTGTTTGATTTAATTTTAATATTATTATGAAACAAATAATCTTACCTCTCTAATGCTTGTGTCCTACTCCTACCCATAGCACTTATTCATTTGAAAAAAAAAACCCCAAAACCATATCCCCCATAAGCCCTGAATTTATGACTTTAATAAGATTACGGACATTTTAACATATATTTCAGTTTCGAGTTGCTGAAGTAGTTGTCGTATTTGCCAGTTCAAATAACTGTTAGAAACGATAACTTTTTGTATTTTAGCAACAAAAAACTGAAATATATTTTATAATGTCTCTAATCTTATATTGCGAAAAGTGGGCGAGACACATTTTTTAATTGCGCACTCAGATTTAAGTAATCTTGAGAAAACATGAAATGTGCGAGCGAGAGAGCGGCAGTCAGCGGCAAAATCACTACGGAGTCTTAAGACAACAACTGAACTTGTTGGGTCTGAATGACTATAAAATATTAGTACTACTAGTAGGACCTTGGGAATGGGATACAATAACTATAGTAGGAATATTTTAATAGATAGATCACATTTGACACTTAATCAAAATTCAACAACGTAACTATCTAACGGCGGACACAACAAAATATATTGACATATTATTATGTATTATGATTATAATAATCACAAAAGATAGCCAATTTGCGATCGATTTTGACAAATAGAACAATGAACTGACATATGTCAAATGTGGTCTATTAAAATCAAGGGTCTGACATGCTTTGATAGAGCGAGATCGTCTTATTAAGATTCCTATAGGAGGAAATAGAGAAGAGTGTCATGTTTTTTCTCTATCACCGACCGGACTTTTTTTCATGGTCGGGTTATAGGCAGAGTTCAAATAAGCAAAACAAACAAGTGGGGTTATATCAAAAGTGCCAGAGAAATTAAAGTTTTTGTGGATAACTCCCTAATTAATATTGAAGATTTATTATAAATCGAATGTGTAGTGTTTGTGTCTAGCATACAAAATGGTGGGATGTTCGATATTTGGCTGCAAAAGCAACAATCAAAGGAAAGAAGCGGGCGTTACATTTCATGCGTGAGTACACTGTTTTCTATATTTTGATCACGTATTTCTTTCTCAAATCTCACAGGAACCAAGTTTCTGAGCTAAATCATTAGTTATATCATGAAAAACCTGATAAATAGGAAAAATCTAAAAATTATTTCTAAAAATAACCTCGTAAACATTTGACATGCAAACCGGTAAAATTGCGTACATCTACGTAATAGTAGAAGTCAGCTTAGCTTTGACGTCCACTAAAATCAGTAGGTTTATAATTCGATTTCCGGATGCCTACTATATAGAAAATTTTCCCCAAAAATTACCCCATATTTCAGGGAATTTCAAGCGATTTGATTTTTTCAGATTTCCGACGGAAGATAAAACTCGTGAAAAAGGTATAGAAGCAACTGGAAAAAAGAATTGGGTGCCACACACGAATTTGTTCAAAACATAAAAAAAAATATTGTTTCCGAAAAACAGAAAAACTAACGTTAATAAAAAAAGTTCTGTATTCCAACGTTTAATAAAGACTTTACCTGTTTTAATTTAAAGTTTATATTTTTATTCCATTAACCACACAATCTACAAACAACCCCAGCTAGTTTACTTTATGTATACGTATCTTACCGTTAAAGTACGGAATCAGATTAACTGGTCTAGTCAGTTAAAGTGCGAAATTACGATTTCCGTACTTTAACTAGTAATCTGCACATTAACGGATGCTACACCGTTAAGGGTACTTTTTCTGATCATGGCAACCCCATATTTTGACGTCATAATATATCTATCCCTTACACCCGGTCGCTCGGTAGCGCATCTACCCCTTTTAATATACTATATCTATGATTAAAATGGCCCTACTGTGTACGACACTATTTAAGAAACTTACTGAAAGAAACCCACCAAAAGATGGATGAAAAGAAACGACTGTAGACAATCTAAGATTGTCATGAAATCAGTTGACAAGAAGAAAACAAGAGAGCTACTGAAACAAACCAGGAGAAATATACATAGATATAGTATATGAAATATAAGAACGAATGTAGGAGTACTGACAGGACACTGTCCACTAAACAGACACCTGTCAGTGATCAAACGGATAGAGGATCCCATCTGTCCGCAATGTAAAGAAAGAGAAGAATCAAGCTACCACTTTTTGGCAGAATGCCCGATGTACGCATCACTGCGCTGGGAGCTCTTGGAGCGGACAAGCTTAAGGAAGAGGATCTAAAGCAGTTAACGATAAGTCAACTCAGCAGATACATACTGTAAGCATACAGATAGGTTTCAGGAGATTTGAGGAACTGGGTTAAATGGTTCCGATCAAGGTGACTGATCATGATTACCCATCCGGCTTCGCTGGCGACCCCCTACTAAATAATAATAATAATAGGACACCATTTTAATGTCTGGTCATTAAGAGGTTAACGAAAATCACCTTTTAAATCAGATAAAAAGAAAATTTAAACGAGATATGCGTCGTTCTGTGATGAATACCGAAAATATCGTAAATCCCGGTATTGAAAAATTCAATACCGGTATTGTAAAGGCTTCATTTCAGTCCGGTATCCCGGTATTTTCGGTATCCGGGATCCCGGTTTGCGACCCCTAGTAAACATACATATTGTTAAAATGTTGGCGATGTCTATTTTTTGCCTGGTTTTATATTTGATGGAAACTTAAAGGTGTAGTTTTTTGTGAGTTGTCAAAAATTCTGTTGTTTGTAGTATGGTTGAGCGCTTACAAGCTCCGTGGCGTGTCGCCTTCCGCGCGTTCCGCGCCCTGCCTGAGAACTGTTCCAGCTGCCAGCCAAGTAAAACTTGCTTGCTGCTCCAATTGCGGAGACCATAAAAGTATTTTCATTTGGAAGTTCGGCAACAGTACGGGTCGTGGGATCAATTTGAAATATTTCATTGCGCTATAAGGCTATACAGAAACAGTTATCTTTAATTTATATCGAACCAAATAATTTCTTCTATGCGCAGAAAATATTGTGCCTATACAAGCATCTTTGGTTATACTTATACTATACTGTCTAGTAATAGTAAGTCATGAAATGTGTATTTTTCCTTGCTGGGCTGGTTTGTGATATTTTAATAAGCAATAGGTAAATATAAAGATGTATAAAAACACTCATGGAAAGAATACTTATCAATTTAATTGTCGCGCCGTTAAAACAAATAGTACGGCAGATGTCGACTCGTAGCCCGCCGCCCCGTAATCCTTCAAGCGCACGCGCAGGCACGCACCGTGAAATGGGTTACCGTGTCGCTCCTAAGTTAACGCAGGCTCAAGGCCACATCCTTCAAATTTGACCTGTACGATTTGCATAACAATGCAACTTCACAAAGTTACATAGTGTGCTCTCCACAAAAAAATCTTTATATGAATAGGCCTTCCGCTTGAAACGTTTAGCTGTCAGACCATTCATGGTGTAAATAAGTTTCAATATCAAAACGTCCGTCCTTGATATATACTCGTTTTACTTCCTGTCTAGAAGTGGTTTGTAAACACTGAGCACGTCACTCATTCAAACTCAATCAAAGGATCGTGAATGAGATGTTTGCCGCATACGCAACTATAATGGTATATAACTACTTATATAACCAACATACATTATCATGAAGAATTCAATCGTTTCCTGTAGCATGTTTATGAACTGATTATTTAAAGAACTTCGCTGTCGAGTGGTTTGAAGACTCCTAGGGCTAGGTCTGGACCAAGATCTCCATTCTCCATCTCCATTTCCGTGAGAACTGATCCATATAAGTAACTGTAATTTAATTCCAAAATCCACAAAATGTTGGCTTTTTTTTAAGAACAGCTCAAAGGATGAAAGACATTGAAAAATCTAAATTGAATTGATGAGCGGCTTGACTAGCCATACCAATGCTATGTTCACGCATAACGGACCAAATGTGAGTCTAAATGCGGAGAAAGAGCCCATCACCAATACCAATACCAATCTAAATTGACCTGGTGGATCTATCTTTAAAGAAATTAAAATAGAATCTCCGTAAATTAATGCTACTCAATCGAAATAGCTTCCAGCTAAAGTATATAACTTCTAACTAAAGTAGAAAAGTAGGTAATATGAAAGAGAAAGAGGCGGCATCAGTATTTAAAATAAGAAATTGTCCGCAATGGCAAAGGAACTTCCCTTTGCCATTGCCACTCGCAGTCGAGGGCCGAGCGTGGTCCTGCCAAGGCCAGCGGGTTCGTTAGATGGGAGCATTCATGGATGCCTGCGCGCATCGTCCCCGCCGAGTGGTGCACACCACGCGCTCCCGCGGCGACAGGATACTCCCCCGTGCCTTGTCCGCGTGCAATGCTGTCCGATTGATCGGTTTCTTTTTACAATCCGACAGCAAAAAGACGCCACGCGCAATCGTAATTCACCGGATGCACTAACGAGTGTAAAATTTTTTAAGGCTCGCCATGCCGCAATAGTTTGTTTTTGTTGAACGCCGTGTTTCCGCCATGACTTTATTCATTACGTAGCGTTCGACATATGTGACGATATCAGGTCATCACTTAATTCTATTCAAGTAGTTAACGAGAGAACCTTTACTTTTTGTAGCATCCTCGAATTCGAAGCACAGATGAAATTCCTTGTGCAATATGACAATGTTGTAAATATTTCACAGTCAGACAATTTCAAAAGAAATAGGAGTTTCTTCATTAAAACTTTAAATAGGCTTTTCATTTGAGAAAGTTCATCCTTTTTGTGGCAGTCTTTAAAAGTTGTAGCGTACAAGATTATTTTAAAGCATTCATCATAATTTTGTTTGAAAAACTATTTTCAGAGTAGAAAATCGCGGGACACCTCTCAAAATAAAATTGAATGAATCGGATAACAACATTCAGCAATGTGTATGGCGTTGTCTACACCCACAATGGCGTAAGGATAACATCTTCATTCATGCCGTTATGGCTCTTATTTGGGAGTAAATTGGCAATGATTCACTTTGAAGCGTGCCGGTGGCAGAGCCCCGGCGTATTTCGGACGTGCATTGTGGGCAATTCGTCATGATTTGCGTATGTAAATCAATGGAGTTTGGTTGTGCGGGCGCAACGGTATTTTCGTCGGTCCACGGCAGGAAGGCGGATGCTATAAACACACTTTCAGTAACCATCGCAGTGGTTACATTACAGTACTCTTGGCAGCATTATTGATTAACTTCTGAAGGAGAAGTTTAATGATTTTGTGGCACTATCTAAAGCCATGCGTAACTAGTAATTTTGCAAACATCTGAAAAATTCCGAGATGTGAATCGCCACATGTCCCATTTTTTGTCCAACTATTTCCTTACCATTATAAAAGTTAATCTCCCAACCCTTTTAAGTAATGAGCTTACCACTGGCTCTAATTCGTGTCGGTGACATCGCAGCAATGTGGGCTGTGTGAGTTATGACATCTATGACACATGAAGTAACTAATATGGTGTGGTACGGTGAAAGTAACTGGGGCGTGCGGTTGACGAACCGTCTGTCGTTGGTTTATACTGCATGCACGGTGTTAGCGATTACCGTAATGAATTTATTGGCTTCAAACCCCCGATTGCGAACTCTAAGTTACGAGGCTGCGTCATTGTGATTTCCGGTGTAGTACTAGAGTTGGTGATGATGATTAATTACCTACAAACAAAACGTTGGCCTGGATTTATTGGAAAATGTACACGTAGGTAAAAAATACTTACTCTCTATCTCTTGCAATTAGACATTATAACGAGACTCTAATTGAAATGTTCTTTGGATTTTTTGTGCACTATAATTCTGTTCGCCTTTGCACTTAACGCCAAAAGCTATAGCTAAGCAGCTTAAGTTATAAATAATTTTTCCATTCCGTAATCCAACTTAATAATACTTGATTGTAATGATGAAGGCGGTTGCGTCGGTGTCGTTACTTCCGCCATCGCATGCGAGCTGTTTGCTTAAGACTAGCGTGCTCTCTGCATCTAATCTAATCATCAATCTAATTTATAACATTCATCAAAGATACTATCTATATGTTTAAGTATATTGAGCTGGTTATAAGAGATCAGTACGAGCGCACCGAGTGACAGATCCTCACTTATTTCTTGAAACAATTAATGAACGCAGAATGTAGAATAGAATAGAGGGATTTTAAATCAGAACTAACTATTATGAAATGTTATAAAAGTTTTATTCATTACCTTTTGTGGCATACAATTCTGAAAGTAACAAAAGCTTAGTAAATAGAGCGTTGTCACCGCCCTCAGATTTAATGCCCACGCCACGTCAGGTATTAACGCAACCCACCCTACGCAAGAACTTAAGAACATTTCTATTTTCTTGCATATGATAGACAACCCATATTATCCGATTTCACATGGAACATAAAGGTGCCTATAATCCTGTGGATCGAGGACCTGTCGTAATTGGAACACAGACTGCAGGGACACTCCTACGACAAAATTTATCAATTACGAAGGATCGATTGAATAAAATCAATAAGTATTGAGAATGTGGTGGGCGGGCGGTCGACGAACTGCGCGGGCGCAGGCTGCCGATGCCGGTTGGTGGTGTGCTCTAATTCAATTTAACGACAATTCAGTGCACACGGCTGGCAATCCGCTCTGCTGTCACCGATGTTGCTCAACTGCTATTATATTACCGGCACATTGAATAACTTCTTGATAATGTTTATTTAATTTGGAGAACACCGGCAAATTTGTATTTTTTAAATTAGTTTTTTGATGACTGCTGTTGTCCTCGCTCCAATTTGATGACTAGACTGTGGCGATTTTTATGTTATTTGTCGCGGGTCTCATAAAAGAAAAGAGAAAGACAATTTTCTCGTTTTAGCCTTCTATTGTGTTATTGTGTCGCAGCTGATAATGTTGTCTTGGGATCAGACCGGATCTGCAAGGATGGGCTGTGTCACCTTGAATGCCGGATGCCGACATTCTAAGGAGCTATCGACCGTCAATCGTGTGAGCATCTCGCTATATAATACAGTCGTATTTATATTTATTTGCGAGTTTTATTTTACGACCATCCACGTCCGCTGCGAGACCTTAACCAAGGTCGTTTCTTATAAGAAGACTGTTTTCCTTTACGTCGATCTTGATAGGTTTTAAACCAATTTGAGCATTTTATTGAGAGTTATTTGGTAGTGGTCTGATCACCCAACGAAGGAGTGTGATATTGCCGGTATTTTAAGGGAAGAGCATGTTTCGTGTCTTCAAGTTCTCAACGGAAATGGATAAGACGTGGGCGACGCCTACGCCCCGCGAGTGACCGCTCCTCACTCGAAACAACTCGCACCAAGTGACAAATTTAATATCATTATCTATTTCTGTAACTCTTCATCTCAAAGCGTTTCGATTTATTTTCCGCTTATTTGTACCAGGTAAATACTGGTCATTATTGTGAACATTAGTTGAAGGTCATGGTAGTTAATCATCGTTGTTTTTTATTTTATTAGATGTTGTTCGTGTTTATTTATAAATACGTGTTGTCAGTAAAGAAAGTTGTTGTAACGAATGTATGTCTTATATTTCTTATCGAAGGGATGGATCGACCGTGCCCTTTTGTACTAGGAGTGAGGTCGGACAATTTGTAACACTATGAGTTATTTCCGCATCCGCTATTGTAACTGTGTCCACTACAATTTAATCATCTCCTCAAGTGACAAGATGTATTAGGGCAGTTTTACGATCTATATTTTACCATGAACCCAATAGCAACCCAGATAGTTAGGATTTAAGGTTGAAATCAGAATGGCCAGGCAACTTGTACGTTCCCTTTGATGTAGAATGGGAATATCGACAAAGACGGATGTCCGGTGCCGGTCAGGATTCGTTTCACACGAGTGTTGCTCTTCGAGTGCTAAAAAGATTAATATCGGAATAAATTAATATCGCGTTTCGTTTTTAAATTCGGTAAGTATTTCATTTCTTCAAACAATGTTTAGATTGTCATTACCAGCTTCTTCCAATCCGAGTCTTAAGACCGCCTAGCTTTTATTGTGCTTGCTAGCTCAAAAATTCACTAACTAAACGTAGTTATTTCTCATTTATACCCTTCTTTTCCTTTTTGATATAGGTTTTCTCCATACTAGTAATATTGTTTAATGTTCCATATCCGATTCGTATATTGAAATAAAATGAGATATGTGAGAATAAGAAGTGCCAAGAAATAAGCTCAAATCAAAAGCAATAATTTCAACCATAAACAGTTTTGTGTTTCTTAGAAATACCATAGTGAACTATCACAAAAGCATTATATTATACGATTATGACGGAAGCATACAGAGTTAATCTGTTTGCATAAAATCCTTAAAAATGGTGGTGTATTCAGAAAAAAGCCACCAAAATCCATCCGGCTCTTCCAAGACTCGGATACGCGGCGTACGCGCATCCCAAAGGGCTGCTGGGCTGTTTGTTTGAATGTTTTTGCCTTTTATAAAACATAATTTGTTGCCTGTGTGTGATTCCATCTTTTTGTGGGCAGTCTTAAGTCTGAATCTTATTATGCGTGTGTATCCGGAAGCAGATCATACATAAGTCAAACAACGAAGGTTTTTTCTTTCGTTGTGAGATGTATGTACTTAGTCAATGTATAGGTAGATACAAATCCAACGGAATCAACATAAATAGTAAATACTTAGAACAGGTAAATTCACATTCTCAAACAAAACAACTATTAATTAGGATTGTCTTTTTTCACTAACTGGCATACAGTCACAGTCATATTGTCTGATTTTCTCAAGCAATGTGGGTTAGTCCCATGTGCAGGACGTAATTGGTACCGTTAGGAGTGCTGAATTAGTATTTGGCAGCGGGTGTGCGAACGGCGGCGTTTTGCATACAATGCCCATATTGGCAGGCAGGCGCTTGCGCAACCGCGGCTTCGGCCGGATGTGCCGACGCCACTGCGGCTGTCGCCCAGCCATTTTATGCCTAGATGTCTGCAGCTGATTATAGCTGTTTTAACTATCCTGATTGGAAAAACAGTTAACATCCCTCACTTTTTCCTCTAGGGTCTACTCACCCCTATAAGCTTAAAAAGTTTCTTAGCATAATTTTACTCATATCATATACTACTACTACCTAATTTGATGAACTCATCACCACATTAGTAATGAATGAAACTTCAGAAAATAAACTTAAAATTTAGGTGCTTTTGAATCGTCTACGTTTTCTTAGCCGTTCCAGACTTTACAACAACTTACGAAGAATGTATATATTTCTAGCTAATTAGGTCTGATAAAGATTTTGACGTCAATGTTCATGTCACTTCATTTCATATCATTGATATTTTTTAACAGCTTCACAGATAAAGTTCACCGCTTTCTTTTGAAGTAATCTGTGATACCGATGTATTGGGTGGTCCCCGCATGTTCAACGATTTGGTACTCAGTGCACCTTGCGCGTGCGCCGATGCACTCGTTGCCGATGCGACGTTACGTGATCACGTGACACATCTTTGACTTTGTAAATCACCGACCGTCCTTGTATTAGGTTGTTAGCAAGCAATGCCGTTTTTTATTAATTTGCATGTATAAAGACTTGTTTTGTTTTAACTGGTCCAATATTTTATTTTTTTCATTTTAAACTAAGTAAGTATGTAAAATTTCAAATCACTCATATGGAATATCTAATCAAGAAGTTGAGAAATTAAGCATTTTTTCTTTTGTATATTTATTTATTTATTTATTAATCTTAAGAAAGACCAACAACTAGTAAAAAACAAATAGCACTCGTAGTAACAGTAGGAAGTCATTTACAGGTCCTCGCATATATATAACAGGCTGACCTACAAAAAGCGATACAAGCTTGTAAAACAAATAAGACGTTATACTTACACTAAAACATACACAAAGTTGTTTGTAATTACAAAAAAAAGAAAGTAAAAATCTAGTACTTACTTACTGCACAAACGTTAACAATATTATCTTAAAAGCGGTTCCTAACCTTTGGGTAATTGTAGTTGCCTTGAAAGCACCGAAATACACAAAATAAAATTTTTTTTTTTTTAATTAAAACCGCTCATGTAGGCAACAGAAACTGAGACGATCACTCAAAAAAGCCATTCGCTAGCATACGCCTCGCCTTCTGAAAATCAGTATTAAAAAGATCAATATCAAACTTATTATTTAATTTATTGAAACTGCCACATAAATGCGTTTTGCCTGTAATTAGTACTAGCCAACGGAAGATTGATAAGCGCATTAGATGAATTAGATGTAAGGGTCTTTCGTGGTGGAACTATAGACATTAAAGCTAATAGTTGAGGGCAATCAATGACATTAGAAGTTATTTTAAGTAGAAAGTAAAAGATCTGCGATCGTACGTCGTTGCTCAAATGGGAGAAGATGATGTCTTTTACATTGATCCAAATATTCAGAAGAGGTAAAGGGTACATTTAGTCTGAAACACAAATAACGAATAAATTTTATCTGGATATTTATATGTCGTAGGATAATTGTACAAACAGGATTTTTACAAAAATCCTAGTATGATTGTGAAATACCGGATAATTAGAAACTTAGACAGATTTTTGCAATCGTCCGAGTAATGTTTAGGATTTTTACAAAAATCCAGCGTATCTTAGGTAAATCGCGAATTACTATCTTTTTGCGAGCGCTGATTGGCTGACGTCAACGTTATGAACTGACGGATGTTCTGATTGGCTAACGGTAACATATCTGCGTCCATTGTTATTGTTGTGATTATTGTCAAATATTGTTTTGTTCGAATTTTACGTTTTTTATTTTAAAAAAAAATTGAGTGCTGACATCAATTAAGTGACATTAATGTACGATGAGTGAAGTGAGTGAATTGGATGTAATACAAGTGCTAGGCTCGATCAGTTCAGACAAGTTATAAGGTTATATCCGAAAAGAAACTTTTCTATACAGAGCTAAGAAAGCTCTACAGAGCGCTTGTCAATATGGATTATGGTTGTGCAAAAACTTTCGAACGAATTAATGTTGTTAAAACTTCAACTGAAGAATTTAATTCGGCAAAATTACGAAATAACCCCAAAACCCATCAGCAATAATGTTCTGACCAATCAGACTGAAAATGTTATAAATCGTCTCTTAGATTATCCAATCAGCATTCAAGTTTACGATTGTCCGAAACATACTAGGATTTTTACAAAGATCCTAAAAATTCCGGTTTTTTACAGTCGACCTAGGACTTTGTAAAGATCCGGTTTATACGATTATCCTACGACATATTATACATGTTCCTTTGCCGTGAACTTTTGTGCAAAAGAATGTTCATCGTTTGTCATCGAACTCAACTAGACGGCCAAAACGTGGTGTGTCTTTGGGGTCAATTTTTCATTTTTAATATTTCAGCTGCCTACCTACCTATGGCACCAGTGCTCAGTACCTACGACCGAATGTCGCTAGCAGCTTTTTGCTGTTTAAAATGCTCATGAAAATTTCTCAAAAATTATCTCTAACGATAACGAACCAAGGAACTTAGATTCCCGTAGAACATACTCGTATCGTATCGTAACATGCTTTTTGAATGATATAAAACATTAATGCCAAAATTTTTAATGACACTTTCACCAAAACTTGATTTGATTGATTATCACAAAAAAGCTTAAGATAGAGCCTCTTGAACAGCTACCAGTTATTAAGTAATAAAGTTTATTTTATTAGCCACCTCACCTGGAATACAATCTCGTCGAGTCGAGATTATGTTCCCGGTAGATACTCGTAATAAACGTTAGATGTTCAGATAATGAGTATTAAATGTCAGTTACATGACTCTCAATCTCAATAGTAAACGCTACTCGGCTGAAGCTATTGACACCTACGTTTTAATTGTTTATTGTGATACTTTCAATCCGATTTAAATGCAATTAATTTACTTATTACCTTTTAAATAATATTATACCTACCTATAATATACGAGCTACAGCCTGTGCTACAGCTGTGCAGTGTGCAGTGCAGCTATGGAGCCCACGGCTCTATAATACCGGCTATATTCAACCAGTTTCGAATATGTATATTTCTCTGCAGATTTGACAGGCGGGTAATTGCGAAACCTGATTTAGCTCGCGAAGTTCTCGCTATAAAAGATTGTAAAGGTGCATCGTACGCATTTGTTACTAGAATGGCACTGTAGAAAAAAACTTTCATAACTAACGATGACGCTAAAATTGCAGTTAGTGCAACTTTTTCAGCAGTAGGCTTGCCAACATTTGCGGCGCCCATACCCTCAGACAGTTTGATAGGAACATCCGCACACGCGTGGGATTTGATAGGATATTGATTTTGTTGACACAAACATATAATTGTAACGCAAAACATAACCGTACTTATAAGTACGTTTCGCACGCGCTATTGTCTGGCCGAAGCGGAAGTGAATTGCAAAAAGATAAATCCGTTCCCTGAGTAGACAACAGTGCCATTTATCATGTGGGAATGCAACGCTCCACTTACAGTTGCAATGCACTCTATTCCGTTACGCAACTCGTACTGTAAACCTGACACTGAAGGTTTTTATCTGGCTGTACGTATCAGCTTTTATTTCATTTTAATGTTCCTGTGGTTTCGTTGCGTATATTAATCTTGCAGTCGACACACGGAGCGGGGTAATAAAGTAACCGCAGGTATTGCTCTTCGATATGCTCACTCAGATTTACTTGCCTAGACTTACACTATTTGTATGTTTACGGTCCGTTTGAGCTTCTTGCATGGAAGGAGGCATCGTACCATAATTAACTCTTTCCAACAATGCTAACAGATCTCCATATTTTATTCAGAAAATGTTTCAATAATTCTACTTCTCAAAGCTACGGTAATAGAGGCGAACAATAGCACCATTTTTTTCAGTGTGAATATTTTGCAAGAGTTCTATTGTTTTGTTTGTGGTAGCAATTTGGCAAGTTCCCATGTTATAGCTGTTGTTATATTTATTTCCTTATTCTTTATTTTTTTAAAGTAAGGTGGTGTAAGAGCAAGCTCTGTTTAAATATATACTTTCAAATGGATATACGGAAATCCTGAGAGCTGAACTTTGACAATTGTGTCCGTCGTTCACGGCCAGGGTCACGAGCTAACGCTCTCCGTGGTTTGTATTAACTACTCACATTATCTCGCTAATATCGCTAATAAGTATTAGCAATGGTCGATGATACAATCGCCATAAATCTTAGTATGTACATTTTCGCCAGTTCAATACGTACAGGAAGTACGTGCAAACATTCGGGTCGGTTCATCAGGTGCCGCTACTAAATTCTAGTGAACGTATTCCATTGACTTGCCTCTTATTGTTTGTCGGTCTATACTATACATACACTGTTGTGATCGATACTTACTTCAGTACTCTGTTAAGCATTTTAATCGGGGGAAAAGACGTATTCCATGAATAAATATCCATTTCTATTTCATGCTGTAATCCAGTCCAGCTGCATAAATAAATCTTCACATTTGTATTCCTTTTGAAACGCAAAGGTCGTTCGACCCGGACTCGTCCCCTGCAGAGTCTGTAATTTATGCATGTAGTCTGAAATGTGAATCCACTTATACAAAAACTTTGAAAAATTATGCCAAGAGGAAAGGTAATGGAAATAAATCTTCAATGATTCAATTTCAACCTTGTCTGCGTCTTTGACCATGTCTTAAAAGTATTTTTAATATTGATTGATACTCGCATATTCAGTCAATAACCTTCAGTATCGATAGACGATGAGATGTCGCTGGCAAAGTTCCCATAAATTCCGCGGAGTCGTTCAAAATGTATAATCGGCTTGGGTTACGGTGGGCGCATACGCCATCACGCCATCACCGTCGGCGTACTCGCCTACGTGACCGGCCACGCCGCCCTCAGCTCACTCGCGTAAAGTGCGAAATTCGAGCATAACGTTTTTGGCCATCTCTAACATTTAAAAGTAAATGAAGATGACATAGTCCGGCTCCACTATAAGAATTTTTAATCCAACTACATATTTATTCCAATATTTCCAACAATTGATAAGAAGTTTTATGAATTCAAGTTTTAATGATCTTAGCTCTTCAAAACCTAATAGTTCCATCCATTTTCGTAAAACTAGGCTGCTTGTGACATTTATATTTTATCATTATTGTTCAAACCAACTGGCTTCTTCAGTGACAATGACAACACAGAAGGCGAGTAATATATTAAGTACTTTACTAATGCATACGAGTACCACTAAAGGATTTTATGCTTTTCCGTACTCTCGAACAACGGACTTTAAACATTGTTCATACAGACGTCGACGTTCATTTCCATAATTGCATTTTACATTAACAATTTTCTTCATTTATGCTACGCTGCGATGACATTCATTTTTGCAAATGATAGAGTTTATGGAGAGCTTAAATACCTAAGAGACAAGTGCAAGATACAAGCCTTGATTCATTTTTAAAACCCTGTGAAGTTATAACATAAACAAAACATAGAAAAAAAAATAGCTTTAATTTGACTCGGTTTTTATGGGAGAACTCTACCGTAGTACCTAATCGAATCATTGTGAATTTTTACGAGTTGTACCAGTTTGTCAGTCGGGTTCATTCACTTTTAAATAAAGCTCGAAACGTTCCTCTTGCTTTTCTTTCCTAAACGTACAAAACCCTATAAGTGAAAGTAATTGCTACGGCTACGGGTCAAAATGAAGCGGGCTTGGCTCACTTAGAAATTGATTACCCAGAGGGATGGCGTGTTAAACTTGGTAGTACGAGTATATTGATTGGATTGTCACATTGCTCTGTTTTTATTAGACGTCTCGTTGGCGCGGTGGGAGTTTATTGACTCGCTGGCTCCGGCCGATCGGCATGCGGCAGGTTGGCGGATGTAGGTGTCCGCAAATATTAGCGCTTGCCTAATTCAGTACTCGCATACTATATTTACTTTATTACCTAATCGGCCGGTTAATTTAATATTGAAGTTGTCACACGCTATGACAGTCTACATTGGTGTTGCTAGAATCGTAGGTGTAAAGCATTAAATATATGTGATATTGTCTTAGAGTTGGCATACTGTTATGTGTTAGTAGAATTTATTGATTGCGAATTTGCGATGTTGTTTATTTTCAAATTTAATTATAGCGAAAGCGAATGTGGTATTTCTTCATCAATCTCAATCTTAAGTGTCGTGATATCGTAAAGTCTATTTTTGTGCAATGTGCGACGGAGTGTGATCGACTTAAATTTTGTAACATGCTCGTGCGCAGCTGAGTGCCTAGTTGTGATAGGCGCGCGTGGGCCGGCCGCCTCCTCCGTAATTCTCAATGGACTACACGTGGCCATTGATTCAACCTGCGTATCAGTTATATCGTTAATATCATACCGATTACCGTTGATCTTTATTTTTTTGTTAGTCCAGTTTCCTCTCTAACTCATCTCATAGTATTGACTTTAGTATCGAGTTGAGACATACAGGCCTATTCCCGTCCCCCACTGGGGGATATCGGGAATAATATTTTTCTGAATAAACCGTCCAAACTTTATTGCCCAATATCCGCCAGTGGGGAACAACGGGAATAGGCCGACTTTCAGGATCTCACCGATCTTTCGATTTAATCGCCTCGTTGGCCAGACCAGTTGTGATCTCGAGTTGACTCTGATCTGGTGGGTCTAATTGACAGCCAAATACCCTATTAGCGATGTCTGAGATATGACACAGCGCAGCCATCATGCCGCTGAGACTTGAGTAGAGACCCGCCCTATGTCGTTGCGCCTGCCACCTACACTACATGCGGGCGCGGCGCCGACAACCAGCCGAATATCTGTCTTCATTAAAGCTGCTTCGCAGATAATAATCGTTTGTGCGTCTACCTACTCTATCTAACCTAAGTTTCCAAAACTCACGTGGGCATCTTACCTTATTATTTTTGGGTATATAGATAGGTACTGTGAAAGTGGCGATTTAATATTATTTCATTTTATTGGGCCAGAAAACATGGTTTATTGGTGACACCACAATTAGGGCATGGAATACCGGAATGATTTTCATACCGGTATTGATACCGGTATTGAAATTTCAAATACCGGTATACCGAAATTCCGGTATTTTTTTCGGTATTTAAAAAAAACTGCTAGTTACTGTTCAAATGATTCCAAGAACGATTTTTAAGTCTTATTTATGTCAGAAACACTCAAACTATTTACCAACTCCCAACAAAAAGAAACAACAAAAAGAGTTATTAAAGTACAGGTAATTAAGAATACTAAAGAAAATACGTTATTTGATCCAAGAACTATTTATATTGTTTCATTGGCACAAATATCGCAATCAAATCCTTGGTATTAAAAAAATGATAAGAAAACATTTTACACAGGCGCAATTTAACTCTAGTAAAACATTAGACAATACATTTTTTTTGTTCTTTGAAAAGGGTGACAAGTCCCTCTTAAAGAACTATAGACCCATCTCACTTCTGAGCCATGTCTATAAGTTGTTTTCAAGAGTCCTTACGAATCGTCTCGCTCGCAGGTTCGACGAATTCCAACCTCCCGAACAAGCCGGGTTCCGAAAAAGCTACATTTAGAAAACTGGGGAGTATAATCTGCCACTTTGCTTAGCGTTCGTGGACCATAGTCCACATTACACTAACATTAACGTCATAATCGTGTTCCAATCAAAGGCTTTCTCATGAGAAAGCCTTTGATTGGATAGAAACCTGGGCGGTGTTGCAGTCTGTCCTAAGGTGCCAAGTAGACTACGTATATCGAGGTGTTGAGGTACTTATACGAAAATGCCACCATGTCGATCCGAGTACAGAACCTGAGCACAAATCCTATTCAACTGCAGCGAGGTGTGAGACAGGGAGATGTTATTTCTCCAAAACTGTTCATAGCTGCGTTAGAGGACATCTTTAAACTCTTAGACTGGAAAGGACTCGGCATCAACGTTAATGACCAGAGCCTTCGTTTTACCGATTATATAATTCTGATGGCTGAGACCTTTGAAGACCTGAACACAACACAATGTAGTGTTTCCCAAAGAGCGGATCTCGGGATGATCAGGTTGTACCCACCCCACTCCTGTTCAGGTTGGTAACACTAGCCTTGAAGTTATTGACCATTACGTATACTTAGGACAGGCAGTCCAGTTAACCAAGAAAGAGATCTCTCGTCGAATCCAACTCAGATGGCAGCATTCGGAAAGTTTTTAAAAAATCTTCGCATCCTACTCACCTCGGTGTCTCAAGACGAAAATCTATGACCAGTATGTGTTACCAGTGATGGATGACTTAGTGTGAAACGTGGTCGCTAACTATGGACCTCATAAGGAGGCTCATGGTCACCCCAGCGTGCAATGGAGAGAGCCATGCTTGACGTTTCTCTGCGTGGTCGAATCAGAAATGAGGAGATCCATAGGTGAACTAAAGTAACCGACATCGCTTGACGTTTCTCTGCGTGGTCGAAGCAGGGGGTGGGACACACACACACGGGAGCGAGAAGAACCGATGGTCGTTGGAGCGGAAAGGTTCTGAAATGGCTCGCGCGCACCGGATTGGGCTCCGTGGATCGGCCCCCGACAAGGTGGACCGACGCGAGGGTGAAGGTCGCGGGAAGCCGCTGGATGCGGGCCAAGCAGGATCGATCGTCGTGGAGATCCTTTGGGGAGGCCTATGCCCAGCAGTGGTGGGTGTCATGCGGTCAGCCGCATGACACCCACCACTGACACCCATGACACCCACGACCACCCATCATCATCATATCAGTATGATGATGATGATGAAAACATTAGACGAATAACTGAAAGCAATATCATTGAATACCTCTTTTGAGCGAAGTACCTAAAATGCACGATGCCTATGATACTGGCTAGTATGTAGTGTTTTGCGTAGGTGTTTTTTTTAAATCGTGATTATTCGTAATTCGTGTCAGATAAAACTCATCTGCAGTATGAACAACACTATAAGCTATAGAAATCGAGCGTTTTGCATAGTCATGAAATAAAACACTTTTAACGGATACTAGCGCGGTTTTATTGAAAGTACCTTGGTAATTAGTTGGTATTTGGTTTGATTTTTGATTTTCCCGACGTTTCGGCACCTTTGCAGCTGCCGTGGTCACGGGGGACTGAAGCTGAATTTCATGTCTAGTGAGCGCGTAAGCTTGAGAAGTGAATATGTTTTGCATAGTCTTTAAACACCGTTGCAAAAATAGATCACATTTTTAGAAATACCGAAATACCGGTATTTTAACCTCAAATACCGGTATCAAAATACCGAAAAAAAATACCGGTATACCGGTATCCATGCCCTAACCACAATTGAGGTTTATGTGAATGCGAGGGTCACAATTGGCTTAACTTCAATATTTTTCTCGGTGTTTGAACTCAAATCTTAATTGAATTTATCTTTTACATTTAAGATTGTCAAAATTTGGAATATTGGAGTTTTCGATTCATTGTAGAGAAACTCTGCTCATAGATGACTACTCGTAATCTCGAGTGACTCCATAAAAGATAATATAACTGGCTACATAGTTGTAAATTCAGGCAGTTTCATTCAAAAGCTCGCGTAGACCGCTCCGTCCGGTCATTGTAGATGGTGATAACGGGCGCCTCCGCTGATGTCCTTATTGGGAAACTAGCGCGCTCTATTCTGAGAGGCCTCTGCGCCTGCGCACGCTGCAGCCTTTGCCGGCCATATACAGCGGCCCTTGGGAAATAACTGGCGTATCAATTAACAGTACTCCGCTGTTTTGTTGTTTACTTTCGGTTTTATATATTAGCTTAACTCTGATTTTAAATTACTACATGCTTTGGACTGAATTGTATAACACTAAATGGTAGATGACTCGTGGTGTTTTGTTACAGTATTTGTTATTGGTGAAACTAATCTTCCCAAACATGAGGCTTATTGGTTTATGTTTTATTATGTTATAATACAAGCCAGGTTTAACACTATACCAGCTATCAATGCTGTATACTAGCACAAACCATTTATTTCCATTTTTGGATGTTGAGTGCCTCTTACTTAGTACCATAGTGCTACTTAATCTACTTATAAATATTCTAATCATCATGAATCACTATGGCTTTACGTTATATACATATAGTTTAGTTAGGCCATGGATCAAGGATCTATGGTTAGGCGAAGTAGCTGCCGCACTCTTGAATTATCACGTGAGTCACCGTGTATTTATTAACAGATATAAGTAAAAAAAATGTAAAGTATATGGGAAGTACTCGTAATTGTCCTTTTGGATAAACATTTCCATTCACGCGATCTCTAACAATGGACACGTGGCTGAACGTGTCCTCAAAGATACAAAAACATATTCATTACCTACCCGCGACCAATGGTCATCGGATTATTGTTTACTTTCCATTTTCTATTACAGATTAGAAACTTGGGCACGATAACATTATGTTTCCTCGCCGGTCGTTTATCCAATCATATCGTCTACTTGTAGGATACACATAATTATCATAGGTGTGCGTATTGGATCCGTTCTGTCAGTTTTCACCACTTCTTCGACGAAGTCATGTATAATGAAATTGGTTTTATCGTATCAGTTGAGGCTACAACAAGAAAGTGTATTTTTGTGCCATGAATTAAATATTTACGATCGTCTAATCAAAAACGTACAACTTGCGTACAACATTGTAATTTGTAGAAGCCGAAATTGTAAATATCTAACACCGTATCGGCTTGATAGGGGCATATCGAGGTCATCCCCAACCCCTGCTCAGAGCTCATCCATCATCGCTGACATTCTGAGCGATAAATGTCATCAAGTTTTATCTTCATAGGTGCTAATGGGCGCTGTCGCAGGGCACCAATCGGTTTATCTTCCAATATCCGGCGCGAATTGTGCGCACCTCGGAGAATTTTAAGTGATCCACACTCGTAAAATTTGAACCATTAATGCCGCACTGCGACTGAATGAAAAAGGAATGTAAATGCATCGCCATTAGCCGACTTTATGAAGGTTACAACCGGATTTGTGAATGCATTCTTTTTTGTTCACGTGAAACGAGAGGTTGACATGACGTTCCATCCTTACTTAGCTTCGTTGTTTATCGACAAATTTTTAAGACTTGTTAATGCGCTGAAAGCTCGTCGTGTGAACGTCGAAGAAGTTTTAGTGCACGTCAACCTTTTCCTAATCGCAGTGTCGAAATAGTGAAATCGTCGCTCGAAATGGGATTCTGTCATCAGCTCTACGACAACGACGACCCCTTTAAACTGGCGTTTCCTGCCTGCCAAATGTTTTAAATCTACAACAGTGTGTTTCCTTAATTTTAAACTTTTTGTGTATAGCTTTAAAGGTAAAGTTATTTTTAATCTTTTGTACTGTGGTTTAGAAACAAGTAGATGCTTAAAACATCAACATCATCCATTGACAGCCTGTTGACTTTAGAAAATAATACAAGGTACGATGAATACTTACGTCTCGTGTGAAACTGAGGGGTCCACTTAAAAAGATATCATAGTCGGTATAAAAAACGGAGTTTAAACAGTAAGGCGTAGGCGTCAAGAGTCAAGAGACAGATGCGCTGAATAGGGGCCGTGAAATGACCGTAGTTTAGTTTAACTACGGGCTTCCGTTAAATGAGTAGTTAGAATGTCTCACGAGTTGGTAGATTTGACTTATGTCTTAAGGCATTGATAAAAGGCTATAAAGAAAACAAATTTGCCTAACAAAGTGAAAACGTTAAGGAAAAATCGGTCGTAGACATGGGAAATGTTTTCAGAAACAGTAGGACGAATTAATTGCACAATTTTGTTTTCGTTTCGTATTCTATTTATCATCTATGGATTCAATGACTTCGTTTCGTAAGATTTACACTTGTAGAAGTTCGCGTCACGTTAAAGAAACCTCTGACTCTTTCCTATAGTACTAAAATTATCGACTAAAATCTATCTTCTAACTAATATAAAAGAAGAAACTGACTGACTGACTGACATATGAACGCACAGATCAAACCACTTGATGGTTCCATAGATTCAAAATTTGGCACGTAGGTTCCATAAGAGGTCTAGGGGTGCACTAAGAAAGGATCTTTCAAAATTTACCCCCTTAGGGGGTGAAATAGGAGATATAATGCGAGGCAGGTCGTTTGCCCACCGCACGTGGCAAAAACGTCCTGCCTCGCGCGAGGTGGAGACCCGCCTAATAACGTAAAAACGGCTGATCGGATTTTGATGAAAAAAAATACACAATACTTTCTCTGAGCATGTCCACGCGGACGAGTCGCGAGCGGAAGCTAGTTCTGAATATTTCTTATGCATGTTATGTTTATTGACCTTTAATACTTAATAATATAAAATAAAATTTATGAACATCACGAGTGGCGCCTACACATTTGGATGCTCCACACTATTTATCTTTAGATCAGTCAGAATATCAAACAGATGTTCCTTATACTTTGTCAGACTATTTTCTATGTTAAGTGGTTCCTGAAAAGTAAGCGGAAACAAATTAGCATAGCATTGAATTTTTCACGTCTGCGTCAGTTTCCCCAAAATCTTATGACAGCGCGTCGTGAATCGTGCAATGTTTTCCATGTAAAATGAGCCTATTCCTACAGGTAAGTATATGTTAAAATTCATGAATAAATTTTACGTCGACTATGTATTTGATTCAAACTATAAAATATATATTATGTATTCTATGTATGTATTCATTGAGAAACATGTTGCAAATACAATATTTCTGAAACAACACGTATATGTTTACAGAAACAATGTTTCGGTGACTTGTGTCAGTTATTTGGTAGTCGAGTTTATTTTAAATAATTCTATTAGTATAAAATGCTTTTGTCGTTCCACAAGACCGCCATGTTTATAAACAACTGAAACAAGTCCACGCTTGTATACAGCTGTTGCTAATTCGGTCGGATATTCACAGACTCGTCTCATTTGAAAAAAAAACTATATCAAAATCGGTCCATTCGTTTGACAACTACGTATGATGCCACAGACAGACAAACAAACACACACCTTAAACCTAGAACACCCCTGTTTTAGCGTCGCGTCGGGGATTAAAAATATAATATCATAGCGTCAATCTTACAACAACTTTGGAGTTATTTTTCACCTTGATGAAATCCTTGGGGGAGGACTTTGCATATCCAGCAGTGGGTGTCGTGTGGCTGATATGGTTATGATTCAGTAGGTACTTTTTATATCATCAGTGTAAGCGTTATATAGGTTAACAACAGTGACATTACTTAGTTAGTGTGAGATATCGCAAATCCCGGAAGCACGGAGATGACTCTGCTCCGCAGCTATCGGATCCCGTATCCGAAGCGGAAGCGCGGGATGTTGCGTCAGCGCAGCGCCGGAAGGTACCGCCCTCTGTGTCACCGTGCCGTCATCGACGCCCGTCACGTCATAACCTCCACTTACCCGCTATAATCGCCGCTGCCTGCGTGCACTTAATCGACACTTATCGTACTTACCATAATTACTCTGTGTCATCTGCTACACGGAATAAGTATCATCTGCATGAGATTTTTTCTGAAAGGAAAGGACTGACTCTATCTAGGCAAAACAGCCAAACGCACTGAATCATGATAAGAAAACGGCCTCTAATTATTTGTATTTTATAAATTCGATATTTCGGATTATTTTGCATGCATGAGAGACAATCACTTATCCAGCATTTTCCTCGTAAGGCAGTTTTACGGCCGAATACTCAAACGCTGCTTAACTAAAATCTTAGCTGAGGCCACCTTAAGTTTAAGAAGCCATTAGATTTAAGTGAAATACTCAAACGCTTTTTATCTGTTGGTAATGTCTGCTTAGCTAAGGACGCATTAACCATTTGCAATCTGGTAACATCACTGAGATTTGCAAACCGTTTCTTTGCATGCAATCCATCGATATCACACCTGGCACTACGTAATCAAAGTTATCTCAAAAATAATAGCGTGCAACGGAACAATCTCTCTCTATGCCACAGAAGCTCAATGTCGATACGACAATTATGTCAACTGTCAATAAATACTGACTGTCATAATAAATAACACCTTTAAACCGCCCAATTTATTTATTTTACTTTAAAATAATCAAACAGGAAAACGTGACTGGAGAATAAAAAGAAATGATAACGAAGAAAAGGACATTTTTAAAATATTTTTTCAAAATAATAACCTCACAACGCAAAACAATAGCGCCCTGCACACGTAAAGTTTGGACCGCGCATCTGGGACTGCGTTCCAAACCTGGGATGGATCTGTGCGGTTTGGACTGCGGATCAAACTGTAGTGCTATTTGTCGTGCGATTTACGATGAACGGTTTGGACTGCCGGCGAATCTTACATGTTAAGGCAAACGATCCGAACTGTGCGTGTAAATTGATTTTCAAGAGTTTGGACTGCAGTTCTCTCATAAATTTTAAAAGTTTTTCATCAGTAGTATGAAAAATGGATACTCGTTTGGTCATCGCGTTAGCCGGCTTTGTCACTGGAAGTATTTTATGAGCGCGCAGCAGATACTTGTACTGCATTACCTATGTGTCTATAGTGTGTTTACCTGTAATTTATACTTAGCATAATAGATATAATTACTTATAAAAAGAAATATTTGATGATTAAGTATTAGATGTTTCTCATTTTTTACCAACTTAGATAACTCTTTGGCAAAGTTATCTGGTGTTTATTGTACAGTAAATTACGAGCTCCTAACAGTTTGTAATTTTTTGTACAATAAACATCAGATGACTTTGGCAACTAATTTTCATTAAAATATTGACTAGGTAGGTAGGTACATACCTACCTACGTATACCTATAGCAGGGGTGCCCATACTTTCTCTTAATGAGATCGACCTAGCAAAAATTTATGACAGATCGACATTTTGACCGTTTAACCCACCAAATATTTTTTTAAAAATTGCATAAGTAAAACTACATTGGGTGCAAAATGTCAAATCTGTTATCCTTGGCGATCGACCGGTCGATCGCGATCGACCGTATGGGCCCTTTGACCTATAGCGACGTAATTTACTTCATGCAAAAGAGATGGCGCTGTATGCTTGTATCCGGTTATATGCAAAAAAATAGGCGAGTTGGCCATCTATAACCACCAGTATCATATGTTTCCCGCGTTCCGAACTTTACGTGTGCAGGGCGCTAATCACCTTGACGTGTGATACTTGAGGTACGTCCGAGCTTCCTTAAATTAAGTGCGACCTTAATCAACTTATGGCGGCCTCAAATACCTGTCAGATCTTAATGAACGTTTGAGTATTCCATTTTCGATAGTTTTTGCAGATATAAGCGGTCCTTAACTTAAGGCAGTCTTACGGCCGAATACTCAAACGCTGCTTAACTAAAATCTTAGCTGAGGCCACCTTAAGTTTAAGAAGCCATTAGATTTAAGTGAAATACTCAAACGCTTTTTATCTGTTGGTAATGTCTGCTTAGCTAAGGACGCATTAACCATTTGCAATCTGGTAACATCACTGAGATTTGCAAACCGTTTCTTTGCATGCAATCCATCGATATCACACCTGGCACTACGTAATTAAAGTTATCTCAAAAATAATAGCGTGCAACGGAACAATCTCTCTCTATGCCACAGAAGCTCAATGTCGATACGACAATTATGTCAACTGTCAATAAATACTGACTGTCATAATAAATAACACCTTAAACCGCCCAATTTATTTATTTTACTTTAAAATAATCAAACAGGAAAACGTGACTGGAGAATAAAAAGAAATGATAACGAAGAAAAGGACATTTTTAAAATATTTTTTCAAAATAATAACCTCACAACGCAAAACAATAGCGCCCTGCACACGTAAAGTTTGGACCGCGCATCTGGGACTGCGTTCCAAACCTGGGATGGATCTGTGCGGTTTGGACTGCGGATCAAACTGTAGTGCTATTTGTCGTGCGATTTACGATGAACGGTTTGGACTGCCGGCGAATCTTACATGTTAAGGCAAACGATCCGAACTGTGCGTGTAAATTGATTTTCAAGAGTTTGGACTGCAGTTCTCTCATAAATTTTAAAAGTTTTTCATCAGTAGTATGAAAAATGGATACTCGTTTGGTCATCGCGTTAGCCGGCTTTGTCACTGGAAGTATTTTATGAGCGCGCAGCAGATACTTGTACTGCATTACCTATATGTCTATAGTGTGTTTACCTGTAATTTATACTTAGCATAATAGATATAATTACTTATAAAAAGAAATATTTGATGATTAAGTATTAGATGTTTCTCATTTTTTACCAACTTAGATAACTCTTTGGCAAAGTTATCTGGTGTTTATTGTACAGTAAATTACGAGCTCCTAACAGTTTGTAATTTTTTGTACAATAAACATCAGATAACTTTGGCAACTAATCTAGCAAAAATTTATGACAGATCGACATTTTGACCGTTTAACCCACCAAATTTTTTTTTTAAAAATTGCATAAGTAAAACTACATTGGGTGCAAAATGTCAAATCTGTTATCCTTGGCGATCGACCGGTCGATCGCGACCGGTCGATCGCCAAGGATAACGATGGGCCCTTTGACCTATAGCGACGTAATTTACTTCATGCAAAAGAGATGGCGCTGTATGCTTGTATCCGGTTATATGCAAAAAAATTGGCGAGTTGGCCATCTATAACCACCAGTATCATATGTTTCCCGCGTACCGAACTTTACGTGTGCAGGGCGCTAATCACCTTGACGTGTGATACTTGAGGTACGTCCGAGCTTCCTTAAATTAAGAGCGACCTTAATCAACTTAAGGCGGCCTCAAATACCTGTCAGATCTTAATGAACGTTTGAGTATTCCATTTTCGATAGTTTTTGCAGATAAGCGGTCCTTAACTTAAGGCCGTCTTAGAAATTGAGCGGCTCTCAAATTTTGAATTGAGTATGAGTTAAGGCGGTCTCAACTGTGTGAGGAGCTCTCAACTATTTAAGCAGCGTTTGAGTATTCGGCCGTTAGAAATTGAGCGGCTCTCAAATTTTGAATTGAGTATGAGTTAAGGCGGTCTCAACTGTGTGAGGAGCTCTCAACTATTTAAGCAGCGTTTGAGTATTCGGCCGTTAATAAAGCAAGTTGAAGTGATTGATCTTCCAACGTTTGCCTCCAAACGGAAAAAGCCTTAAGTATAAGATAATACTGCGATTTATACGAGTCAAGTTTAGTTTATTTGTTCATCAGTGTGCCCTTTTCCTTTTACGTCCGCTGTGCTCGTATGGAAACGAAACGACCGACATTTTACATTTGTGAAGAGAAACAAAACAAATGTTTGCCGGCAAACGTTCCTACTCAGATCGATATTAACGACTCCGTCGAACACTTAATCAACGGCAGGAAGATGTTAGTCGTCCACTCGTACATTATAAACCAATCAAAATATGGTAATGGTGCGTCGGATCCAGCCGAATTCTGTTTCGGAATCAATTTGCCCCGTGATATTTATGGTCATGTTTCCCCAATTAACTGGCAATTCGGTGGCTTCGATTATTTCGCATAAAATGTGCGGGCGACTCCCGCATCCGGTAATTACGTCTGGCGCATAATTTGTGATGCGCCTGCGCCGAGCCGAGCGGGCCGAACTACGCCCGCTCTTGATTTTTGTTAGATAAAAAACAGAAGGGTTCGTCCGTTGTAGTTTGTTTGTGGTGCACTTCTCTTGCTTGTTATTTGTTTTTGATGTTGAGTGTTTTGCACCTGCGCAAGTTTTGTTTATCTTATTAAACGCATTGGCGAATCGAAATATGTTTTGAGGAGCTCCATTCAATATCCTCTGTTTTGTGATTCTTGTCCTTTTGCACCAATGATCAATCCATATCTTGAAACATAGTACTTATTTTCTACATAGAAATAATCAACGCATTGTTTTTGTTACAGGATTGGTAGACACTTCTGGAGTCGTCGAGCGCGTGCCGACGACCGGATGTGCCAGCGGCGACATAATGTGGCTTCTTGATGAGCCTAATCAACCTTATGAAGGTGATTCTATATCCTAACATAATGGAGGATTCGTACCATTATGTACTCGTATTTTTAATAACACCTTTTGTCTTTTGTTTTCAGACTGTGAGCAGTTACTTTGCTTTCGTTACTATAATGGCGAAGGTGAAGAATGCGCCGCAGAATCACCGACGTTACCGGCTCGATTCAAGGTTGATCTCAAGAAGCTGCCCTCTAGGCTCAAAGAGGGCATGTCGCGTAAAAGGAGTGGTGACCAAGTCTCCCCTTTCTCATATAACAACGAGAGTTTCGAAATGAGCTCGGAAAATCCTCCAAGATTCGAGTTCGTTCCAGGCACCAGTCATGACATTTCGCATCTCAGCGATAACGTCAACAAATGCTCAATTAGTGTTTTAGAAAGTAACGGGAACAATGTGAGTCTCGAACAAACAAAATGTGATCCTAGTGAATCTCTAGTTAGTAATTTTAGTAAAGAATCTCATTCTGTTAATAGTGAATCTCAAAATGTTCTGGACTGCAAGCCGACGTCCTCGGGCGTCAAAAAGAAATGTCCACCTCCGGTAGATACTGGTGGAGGCCAAGCCTCCAACAGTGTTAAGAAAAAGTCCAAAGCTAATAGTGGTTTTGAATCTCCGACCTCGCCCGGCACTGAATATTATAAAATATGGTCACCAAAGAATCCCTGCAAAATTATGAAATTCGTGTACGATGTCGAAGGTGCTAATATTCCTAGCGATGCAGAAAAGTCGCCTGTGCCGCCGTTGCCACCCAGACAATCGCACAAACCGCTTGAAAGAACGCATGCGCTATCTCCACCACAAGTACCTAGACATCGGAAACCTAAAAAACTTACAAAACCCGAAGATTCTTTTACATTTGAACTAATAGATATAGATGAACAGTTTTTCACTGACAATAATATTACGAATTCAGCCGTTTTACAAGGTGAGATAAATGATTTCAAACCTGGTGAATTTTATAGCGGTAATCAGGTAGCTATGTCCTCCACTACAAGTTTTTGGAGAGGCGGTCAAAATGTTGCACCACTAGCAACACCAGAAACCGACGGTAGCTTATGTGAATCTACAGTTTCGTCTATGAAGTTACATAGGTTAATCGAAGAAAAGAAATCAAAAGATGTACCTGATGGTTTGCCGAGTGTTAGTAATAAAAGTAATGTGATGTTTATTAAAGATATAGGGCCTGATAATTATATTACTACAACGTTTGCAAGGAAAGAGAAAGGAAGCCCGTCCGCTGATGTGGCAAGTAATCTTACTCCAAATCACGCTAAGTCAGAAGAAAAGGCTCAAACTACCTTTTTGAATGATATTAGTAATAATTCTGAGTTTGAAGACGACAATAGAAATCAAATTGAAGAGAAAGAAATCACTGTTAAAGGTCACAAAACACTTACTCGTCAAAGTTCCATACGTGCCAACACACCGACAATGATGACAGCTTTTTTAAATTCTTCACATATTGATACACCGAACAGAGAAATGGATAACAATAGCTCTAACGATCCTAGTTCTTGCAATACCTCTCATTCAACTTCTCCCGTTGATGAGTCAAGTAAAATGATGCCGAGTGTGGGCACCATGTTGATGAATAGAAAGTATTCTTGTGAAAGTTCAACGCCGAAACATTCCAGCTTACCTAGGCATTTGTTGAAGAACCTTGGATGTGAGAGTACGCCTAAGCATTCACCTCATAAAACGGCCGCAAAAAATAACCCTGAAAGTCCATTGAGGCCGCATCCTAGGGTTCTGACGAGGGTAGCTGCACTAGCCGGTGCTGGCATTAGTGCGCCTCAGTGCCCGCCAACTCCTACACACCACGCGCGGAGACCGCGCCCCATGCCTCCAGGAGACCTTCACCCTCCACCTATACAAAATTCTGAAAGTAGATTACATGAGAACTTTGAAATGGTTGAATTCACAAACGAGTTAAGAACCTCGGAGATAAGATCTCCGAATCTAGAATTCGTCAATAGTAACCATTTTACGATAGTGCACGCGGGACCACCAGACGAAGTTATCTTCAGGAGGCCGAGGCCTGTGGACGATAGCGACGACAATGATAACGCCGTTGCCTCTCCGACACCCTTGAGGCATATGGCTGGGATCAGGCTGCCGTCAATACCTGAGAGAGCGTCAAGACAGATGGCCCTAACTGGAGATTTTCCTGCGAATATGATTGGCGGGATCATCGAATGTGAGGAGCCATTACCTGCAGGTTGGTATTGATTTGCCGTGATTTGTTTGTTAGTCATGTCGACATTGTTATTAATATTCAATGTTTTGTTAACTTTCAGGGTGGGAGGCGCGAATGGATAGCCATGGTCGGGTGTTTTACATCGACCACATCAATAGGACAACCACGTGGCAACGACCCGGGGCCAACGGCACTGCTCCTAGGTCTCCTGCACCTGAAGTTCAAAGGAGACAATTGGATAGAAGGTAACGAAGACTTACCCTCTTAAAGCATATTAGCAGCTGTCAAGAATCAGGCCTAGTTTATGTAAGGCTCCTAAACTTATTCGTTCTAGCTAGTAGGTATTCAGTACAGATCGGGTTGATTCAGGCCCTATTAATTTTACTGCAGTTTACTACTAATACAGACAGAGTCGGATACCATTACTAAAGATTGACATGAGTGAGATGATGAGTCCTGCCTAACTGTATCAGTGGGTCCCAAAGATCTTGTGTTTAGTAGTTTCTGCCCATTCTTTCTGTTTAGGGTTGAAAAAATCGCTCCAAAAACCCTTCAAACAGCCAATAAAACGTTATCCGTGCCCACTTTGGGAAACATTGGTATAGATAGCCGTGGCTTTTTCTTTTGTGTTATTTTAAGGCGACTTTATATGTGACACCAGCGCCATTCCCACAGAAAAATAATTCAGTTGTATGTGTCGTAGGATATTCTAAATCGGATTATGTCGGAAAATCCTAGTAATGATTGCAAAAAACCGGATAGTTAGAATCTAAAATCGATTTTTGCAATTGTCCGAGTAATGTTTAGGATTTTTTAAAAATTCCAACGTATCTTAGGTAAATCGCTCCTGAATGATTATCATTTTGTGCGCACTGATTGGCTGACCTCAACGCTATGGACTGACGGATGCTCTGATTGGTTAACGGCTACCTATACTATAGTACAAGATGGGTCATGTTCTGACGAATCCGACTAAATCGACTTATAGGATTATCCAATCAGCATTCAAGTCTCCAATGGGGTTGGTAAACTTTTTCGAAGATAATTGTTTTATATTTTTTTTTGATAGCACATGTTTTAAGAATAAAGAAAATAATATTATGATTTTTTTATTTTACCTTTTTAACTAAATATATTTTTTTATATTATTATCGCGATAAAATATCAAACATACGGCTGAACACGAAGTTCCTTTGCATTTACTGATTTAAAAAACTGATTGACAGATTTGACAGAAAGTGACAAAGAGTAATCATACCTTTGTTTTTTTTGTTTTGAGCAACAACATAGAAAGTCTTTGGAGCAAAGGCATAACCTACGCATACAGCCGTAATAGTGATTTATTGTACTATGCTGTAAATTAAAAATTTAAATTTTTATTTAAATTAAAATGAAGCATTATAAAAATTCCGCAATTTGTTATTCCTGACTCCAAAGCCAAAAGCTACCAGAAAATATATAATTCACAACAGTTTTGGAAAAGTTTACCAACCCCATTGTCCAAAACATATTGAGATTTTTACAAAGATCCTTTGTTTTGGACGTTTACGAAAATCTATCTTAGATTCCAATTATCCGGTCTTTTACAATCGAACTACGATTTTTGCAAAGATCCATTCATTTATCATTCATCCATTATACATTGTTAAATTAATCGCATCGTACCGTTGGCAGGTACCAGTCGATCCGGCGCACGATGACGCGCACGCAGCTGGAGGAGCCCCCGCCCGCGGCCGGGCCCTCGCGCGCCGACCCGCACGCGCCCCCCGCCCCCCACCCCGCCGCCGAGTTCCTGGCCAGGCCGGACTTCTACTCCATCCTGCATATGAATCAGGTACGCTCTATCGTGTTACTATGTTTGTAGTAATATGATACCTAGGCAAACAGACGATCAGCGCCGGAATGTCTGCGACACCCGACACATGCTTAGCTTAGTGGGTTGCCTTTTCAGTGTCACATTCTATAATTTGCCTGCGAAACGTGGCACCGAAGTCTTCCCCTATCTCCACAATTTCACATGCTAACCTATCTTTTTGTTGCGAACACGAAAAGGCACAGTAGCTGTTCGTTACACTTACTCAATTTCTACGATCATTACTCTGTTTGAGCCAGGGATTGATAACGTTATTTTTAAATTTAATGTTATTTCTTACTTTTTTACCGTTACTTTTAACATTAACGTTATGTAAATAAATAACGTTACGTTACATTGAAATTAACGTTATTTCAGTAAATAACGTTAATTTTAACGTTATTTCTTACTTTTTGTTACCGTTACTTTCAAAATAAAGTTATTCCAATTAATAACGTTACTTTTTTACCGATAATTTTACCGGTACTATTATACCGGTAAAGTTTAACGCTATATTCAACGGTAATTTTACCGATACAATAATTTTAACGTTATTTTTACTGGTAAATTTACCAATAAAATGTTTTAACGGTATTTTTAACGTTATTTTTTTGTATCGTTATTTTTTAACGGTATTTTAATCCCTGGTTTGAGCAAATAATTTCTTCTGTGCCACTAAATAAATCAGTTTCTATTTCTAAAAAATATTAAAGAAAATAGTTCAGCATAAAGTTTCTTTAGAGTTAGGATTCTATACTACTCAAAAGAAAACAGGGTCCTGTTCCTATTCGCCGTGTGTCGTGAATTTATGCCATCTAGTAATCCAGTCTATTTTATTAAATCCAAGTCTCAAGGTCAACAGTTATAATATTTGCTTTGTAATCTTGCAGGAAGCGTCGGCGTTGTACAACTGCAACTCAACCCTAAAGCACATGATATCAAAGATCCGTCGCGACACGGCGTCGTTCGAGCGCTACCAGCACAACCGCGACTTGGTAGCGCTCGTCAACATGTTCAGCGACGCCGACCGCGACCTGCCTCTAGGGTGGGACACCAAGCTCGATCGGAATGGGAAGGTGAGCGCATTAGTCCATACTTAAGTGGGTTTATGCGCTACACTAGCGCCGCCAATGGTAAAAAATCATAGTGCTTAAATAAAGACGAAATTGTGAATTGTGTTCTTATAGTGTACTCCGAATAAGATTTTTGGTACTTTTTATAGCTTAAACAATATTTTCTAGTCTGTCGTTTAGTTTAATGGAGTTTTATTGCAAAAAGGGGCCACTTTTAGCAATAAACTAAACGACAACTAAACGAAAGATTATAAAATACTAGCTTCTGCCCGCGACTTCGTCCGCGTGGATATTAGAGAAAATCCTTAGGGAACCGTCAACCAGGATCAGACCAGCCGTTTTTACGCAATTAGGCGCGCTGCTTGAGACATCTGCCGCGTTTGGCGGACCTCGCACAAGGCTCCCCGTTTCCAGTCCCGGTCCCGTTCCCGTTCCCGTTCCCGTTCCCGTTCCCGTTCCCGTTCCCGTTCCCGTTCCCGTTCCCGTTCCCGTTCCCGTTCCCGTTCCCGTTCCCGTTCCCGTTCCCGTTCCCGTTCCCGTTCCCGTTCCCGTTCCCGTTCCCGTTCCCGTTCCCGTTCCCGTCCCCGTCCCCTGGATGTGCATGTCCAGGTCCAATCATGGCCACCGTGTTGGACTTCAAAATAAATGTCATTTTCGCAACCACCATCCCATGAAACCTCAAGAACGACATCCACATCGCTTTTCATGTTTACTTACGCCATTTACACCATAAGGGAGGATTTTCAAAATAACAAAATGTGTTTGCCTATTTATTTTTAGACATGCTCCTACAAATTTTAAAGTTGTAATGTCTATTTTATATTATTTTTCCATACAAAAATTGAACCCCATTTTCACCCCTTTAGGGGTTAAATCATGTCCACCGTGTTGGACTTCAAAATAAACCTCATTTTCGCAATCACCATCCCATAAAACCTCAAGAACGACATCCATATTGATTTTTATGTTTACTCACCCCATTTACCCCTAAGTGGTTGATTTTCAAAATTACAAAATATATGTTTGCCTATTTATTTTAAGATGTGCTCCAACCAAGTTTAAAGTTGTAATGTCTATTTTATATAATTTTTCCATATAAAATTTTCACCCCATTTTCACCCCTTTAGGGGTCAAATCATGTCCACCGTGTTGGACTTCAAAATAAATGTCATTTTTGCAATCGTCATCCCAGAAAACCCCAATAACGACATCCATATCTATTTTTGGGGTTTTTTACCCCTTTTCACCCCCATTTCATCCCAATAGGGGTTTAAATACTAACAATAACAATATACGTTGCGTTAGATTTCTATCCATAAGCCTAAATTATAAATTTAGCGATTTTTACTTCGAAAATAAAGGATTTTCTTCAATACACAACTTCATCCCCCTTTTGACCTCTTCGGGGGTAGAATTTTGAAAAACGCTGAGACCCGTATTTATTTATTTTCAATGGTCAGTCTAAACACAAAATTTGAAGATCCTAGCTTCAAAACTGAGGGACTTTCATACAAACTTTGATCCCCTTTTTTACCCCCTTAGGGGGTGAATTTTGAAAAATCCTTTCTTAGTGCACCCCTAGACCTCATAAGGAACCTGCGTGCCAAATTTGGAGTCTCTACACCCAGCGGTTTGGGCTGTGCGTTGATAGATCAGTCAGTCAGTCAGTCAGTCAGTCAGTCAGTCAGTCATTCAGTTTACGATTTTATAAATATAGATTGTTTAAACGATAAAAAGTACCACAAAGCTTCTTCGGATTTCGTCTTTATTTAAGCACTACAATTTACTTTCCATTGACGGCGCTAGTGTAGCGCATAAACCCTCTTAATACACACATCGACTTTGTCTTGGGATCAAGGTATATTTTTTCATACAAACGAGGCAACTTTAAAGCCTTGGTTTCCTGCTAGGGATGTACCATGATGTGATCTGATGATGGATATCCAGGGAGTGAATGGAGGAGATTCAGATCGCTATGCACACCCAACTGATCTGATCAGCATTCTAAAAGATTGAAGGACCAGCCTCTCTATTGTCTAATTTCAAAATCTATCGCAATCGCTTTCAAGATGTAACACCTTGATGCTTCTTTTTGGCACAAACAAAAACTTACCAAAGAAATGCAGCAATGTGTCACATCTTGAAAGCGATTGCGATAGATTTTTAAAATTAGACAATTAGCCCCCTGTTTTATAAAAAATTGCATTAAAATGTATGGATTGGATATCCTGAAACAGAACTCTGACGCTTCTATCATTTAGAAGAAGGGTCAGAGTTTTGAACTGTAAAAATACTGGTTCAATGGTTGCTCATTGCTATTGGAATAAAGAATATACGTCTATCTATGTGCCACAAGTTCCTGTGATATAGATTTTCTAGTACTGCTAACTTAGTCCCTTGGATACTATACGCAAAAACTGCTTGAGCGATTAGCAGTTTTAATCAGTGTCGTGTTATTAAAAGCTGGTAAGGAGTTTTTACGCATGCAGGGTCGACATATCCAGTACCTACTGTTTACTCCTGTATTCTTCATTTATCCACGTTTCACGCGTGTAGGGTAAGGCCCTTTACTCATTTGTCGGCGCGATACAAATTCTGTATCGAATCTATACCACGCTGAGCTGATGTTGCACCGACGAATGAGTAACGCTCTATTGAAATAGGCGTCCAGTAAGCTTTCGGTACCGCGTATACCGAGCATGCTGATGTCGTACCGATGCTGCGCCGACAATGGCAGGATATTTTTGCTGATTCACAAATCGTCCACTAGTCGGCGCACTACCGCTAACTTGGCGCTAGTGTAGATATAGACCTGTCATTTTGATGTTTACAATGTGTTTGCTATGAATTTTTGGATGTTGGAAGCGAATTTTCGTAAATATCAATTTTTCTTCCAACACATTTTGTTTTTCATTAACTCTCCAACTTCCGTAATAATAATTATTAGTATCAACCATTTTTAGATATAATTTAAAATAAATGGGAAAATCGGGGGTAAATGCCCGTACAAAGCAGCAGTAGCGCCACCAAGCGGGATAAATTTAGTGACATCCCGCCATTGAGTAAGGCTAAGTTCATATGACCACGCGATGCCGCGCGGAACTCAAGATCTATAAACCTGCATCGACCCGTACAGTTGAGCCGCGCGGGTTGCAGAACAAATTGCCCCCTCCACGTCCAATGTTGATCCAAGACTGCCGCGTGTGCTGACACTATCATGTGAATACTCCTACCGCGCGTTAATATAACCTTAGCTTAAAGGCTGTCAGTGTATCGGGCCAGGTATATAGTGCACATTGCGGTCCACCAGCGGTTCTTCGTGGACCACGTGATGCGGCGCACGACGTTCATCGACCCGCGGCTGCCGCGCGCGCCGCAGGCCGGGCCCTTCTCGCCGCTGCTGCCGCCGCGCCGCCGGCACGAACAGGTGCCAACATTGGCCGCATTCCAACGGACAAGCCGCTGACTCATCGATTGCCGTAGAGTACGGTAGACGGCACGCTGGGCTTCCACGAGCTGTCAAGTTTATTCAAACAATTTTAAACTTTAAGTCGAGCAGCTTAAGGTTCAAAATTCATTGTAGATTTTTGACAGTTTTGTATAGCTTGATATGCTGCTGACTGTACATTTTAACCATGGAAAGTAATTTGTTTTAAATGTTCAATATTTAACTTTCCATTGTTAAAATATAGGTACTGTATGGCGATTGATGACTCACTGGCTTGTCTGTTGGAATGCACCCACTGCCTCGCATCGCACCACACTGTTTCAGCTATTGCCTGTAACTGTTGCCACAGACAACCGCTTGAATATTCAATGAAAATTATACTTTTTCTCAATTGAACTCTATTTAGTGGATTTTAACCTCTTTAGCATCAAATTACAAAAGCGCGATAACTGATAAGCGCCGGCGCATTCCAAATTCGAACAATATTGCATTCAATTCTAAACCCTATTTCATAGACAATAAGGCGTGCGATCTCTGAGTCACCTCTGAGTCCCCCAGGCAACGGCGGTGCTTGACTAGGTACGGACCTCGCGACCGTTGCCTCTGGGCAACGGCGGGCCTAGACAGGTGTTGAAAATCGGTTGAAGCAGAGAAGTTGATAGACAACTAAATACTTGCCTGTGTAGCTTGCATTTATAAGCTCGAATGAAGTTTATCAAAGTCAAATAGTTATTTGTTCTAATAGAGAAAGACCAAAGTTAATTTGTGCTGCGAGTGCCGACTTTAAATCAAGAACTAGCGAAGTAGTTTAGAATTGAATCACTAGTGATTCTTATATTATATAGACTACTAAGCACAGTGACTGATTTAAAGGCACGAGACATAACAAACATTTGGTGTCGTGTTAAACATACAACTTTTCACCTTTGTCAGCGAGAAAAGTGTTTTAAGTAAGAATAGTTATTTTCACATGACTTATCAACTCTCTTGGAGTGAGACAACTATCTTCATCGCTGGACGCACTCATCTTTTGTAATAAATCACAAAATAGTTCGATCAAACTTATGCTGAAAAAATTTATTAATAGAGAAAAGAGTAAAGTATCTACTTTATATTTCCCTTTATTTTGTTTTACATTGCGTTGTGTTTTTCACACTTATAATAATCTAAAATCTTTTATGCGGTTTTAAAAAAGGTTGTCTGTGGTGCTCACAACACGTATAAATAAGTACAATGCTTTACTAGTAGTTATTTCATTTACACTTTTAAGTAGGCACAGTACGAGTCAATCATCTTGAAATCGGGTGAGGATTGCGCAGAACGCGTATTTTTGGTATGCGCAGCGGTGAGGTACGCGGACGGCGGGCGGGAGAGGGGCGCGCGCTATTGGACGCTCACAAGAGCACATGCGCGAACTTATCCCGTCGAAAAAGTGTCAAGATGTTTGCCTCGTACTGTACGGTGTGTGTAGCATTTGTTGTAGATAATACTAGTGTTTTGTTATGTTATGTATGATATGATAATTATATATTTTGAAATTATGTTTGTAAACTTAAAATTTTGTGACGTTATTGTGGCTGTTGTTTTGTTTTGAGTTTGGTTTTAAGTGGGTTTGTTGTAGTTGTTTATTTATGTTTAGTTACTAGTTTTTATTTGTTATACTTACTTAACTTATTTTTTTATATTTAATACATACCTGTAGTTTGCAATTAAAATAATGAACTACTGAATTGTGCATATTTTCATTGCAAACGAAGCAATAGATCTTGTACTGTGTCAACTGTTTTGTGGGTTATATTTTGTTATTTGTATTTTTTCCATTAGCTTGTTTTCATTTTCTTTCTCGACTGTTTTAATTGCACTTAAGACATAAGCGTAAATTACCCAATTCTTTTGTTAGCCTGCGTCCTACTTTTATGAATTAAACCGTTGCGTTGTTGTTGGAATGTGGATTAGACAGTCATACCTTTATTATCTGTTGATGACAGATTAGTATTTCAGTTACAGCGTTTAATTTTGCCGAATAGTTGAAATTAGTAATGAATAATAGGAATTGTGTATATAAAAAAAATGCGAATGTGTGTTTGTGCAAAATACACAGGTACTATCGTCAACTCTTCCGCTTTACCACTACTATGGTTGAAATCGCTTCCACGCCGCGCTGTCACTAACATATGTTTAGTTCGTGCAGGGACGGACGATACGCGCGCACACGTTTTTTTCTCCAAAGTGGTAAAGCACGTGAGTTGCCGATCGTACTTAACTTGAAAACTTGCCGCAAAAACTATCCGTGTTATTACAAAAGATTTTTAAACACTGTATTGTGTCCTATTCGCCGTTATTCGAAGCCTTGGTAAACAGATTGAGAATAGCGGAGCCTTCCCGTTACCGTTCAGCATCATTATTATAGGTCTATCTTACTAAATTACGTCACATCCGCATCCGTTTGACGTCATATCTCACCCCCACTATGTTCACCAGGCCGCCGCCATTGCGGGTTTCCGCGCTCATTGGCGTCCTTTTTTTTGCAACCGTTCACATCTAGTCAAACGCTGTTAGCGTTCGAAATTTAAAAATTTTCCTAAGTAGGTCAAATGCTGTTAGCATTCGAATTTTAAAGTTTTCTAAAGTAGGTCAAACGCTGTTAGCGTTCGTGAAATTCGTAATTTAGATTTTATATTGCATATTTTTGTTAAAAATGAACATCTTACGATTTATTTTCGGTTATTAAAAATGCGTGTGCGTAGAAATTTTAAAACCATACGTAAAATCAGTGTTAGTTGGGTCCGACTCTGTGTCGTCTCCGTTTTCGTCGTCATATTCGATCGCGGAGTAGCAGAGAACGAGGGCGAGGGCATGGATCTACAGTGAATACGACGCAGGATTTGAATTGAATTGAGGTAATCTAACGCCTCGCCATAAGGTCAGTGAAATTTTTCCATATTTTATAATGGTATGATTCTACCCACGATATGTTGAAAAATATTTTCTGTTAATTCTAACATTCGTTAAATTGCCGTTTATGAGTTTTATTCGCTTTTGGCCTATGCGATCTGCTAAAAGATTATAATTTTGACAAATTTAATGCTTATGAAAATTTTTACGTCACGGAAAACATGTTTCGTAAGATTCCTATTCATTGTTGATAAGCATATTATAGTATATTGTGTTGAATGTGAGCTGAGCACACAAATCCTTGTTGTGTTCCTCAAAATATGAGAAAGTGTATGCAGCTTGAATCCTGGCGCCATCCTGGCGCTATCCGGCATTTCGTTCGACTCATAGTTTTACTTGACCAGTGATGAGACCATTGCGCCCTATTTTATTTCGAGATGTTGTTTATCCGTAGTCGTTTGAAAGAGTATTCAATATTTTTTTTTTGAGAAAAGCTACTGCTTTGTGAATCTGAATAGTGATACGTAACGAGGCGCTTTGAAAAAAAAATAAGTATTCAGGGTTTTGCAAAAGAATGTTGCCTTTATATTGGTTTTTAATAAAAACATTTATACGTTACTATTTATACGTATATATTTATATTACATTTAAACGATATCAATGCGCAAAATTACTCGGGTTCAATTCCCAGTAAAATGAGCGTAGGTACTAATCTTGTCTGGTGTTGTGTAGAAATAAAAATGAATGCTTTATATTTGCTTTCTATGCTTTCCAAAACCATTTATTTGATTGTGATGAAACTTGAAGGACCGATTGTCCTGGCCCAAAAAAATTCGTGTTTTAACCTTTGATTGAATAAATGTGTGGTATATTAAGCTTGTCGGGTACAGCTAGTTATTAATAAAATAAATTGTGGTAATTGTTTTAAAATAAATATATATTTTAAATTGCAGGCAATTCAAAAGTTTATCATAGTAATTAGATACTTTCTATTATCATTATACCCCTCGGTTCCAGCTTGTTCCGCAACTGGACCGGGGAAGGTCTATCGGCTGCTCCTGGCACCGTTGACACAAGTTTATGAAAAGTTGTATCTACATAATTTTCTATAATTAAAACATGCTGTCTACTTCCTCTATGGCAGTAATCCCCACATGTTGAGAGCTGTGTGAGTTGTAACAATATTAATATTGATTCATCCGGTCGCTTCTGAGCACCGTTGATTGATACTTTGATATGAACTCTGGCGGTCACTCCTGATGTATACCGTTGATTAAGTATCTTACTATTTATCATAAATTCGGTCGCCCTCTGATGGGCACCGTCATTATACATATAGTTATGTAATGTCAATAAATATATTTACATTCGATAAACATTTATTATGGTTGTAACATAAATTCAGCCGGTCGCTCCGGAGCACCGTCGGTTGATGTTTTGACATAAATTATTTCGGTTGCTTTTGATGAGCACCGTCCAGGCACCGTCGATATGTACATAATTTAAATCATTTTATCTTATTATTTTATTTAATAATTCTGTATAAACACTGTCCTTAATCCCTGAGGGAGAGGAACTTAAAAAGGGGATCATCCAAGATATTCCCGTATTCCAGTGGGCACCACCAATGAATGAATGAGAGAAATAAATCTTTATTTACAAAAGCTCCATGTTTTTAACAACCACTAGTTGCTGCTTACAGAACAACCAGAAGGATTTTGAAAGTTTCTTTGGGGAGTTATTTATTAATATTAATTTTTATAACCGTGGGCCAGTGGCAACAAGTTATTTTGATTGAAATATTTCAATCAATATATTTTCCTGTTATTTAAAATGTGTCTTTATTAAAAATATCAAACCGGGTGCAAAGTCCGGGTGTCGCAAAGAAGGTTCACCAACAGTTGCGTTCTGGTGCTTCACTGGCCGCTGCCGTGGCACACTCGATGCTCTCGCTCAGCTCGCGCTTTATTTTGCCGTTTTGTGATCAAAAGGTCACAGTTTTAATCTAACCTATTTATTGTGTCCCTTTTGGCTACACTGTAACCAAAATAACTAGCAGATATTATGTTTTGTTTGAACATGTTAAGCGCTTATTACACCATCCTGAATGTCGGACCCGGAATTTAGTGTCCGATTTAGGACGAGAAATTCAGTCGCCAATTAGACCGTCCTGAATGTCGTATCCGATATCACAGCTTCACGATCATACAGTAGTTAAACGAATGTTCTTGTAGCTGTAAAAATACAAAGCTAGGTAAATAGGAGGTATATGTAGGTAGCTAGGTAGGTACGTGTCATTTTCAACGCTAATCTGAACTAGTTTTTAACCGACTTCATCAAAAGGAGGAGGTTCTCAATTCGATTGTATACTTTTTTTTTATCGTTATTCGCGCGTATCTTCGACATTTATGGACCGATTTTGATGATTATTTTGTTGTTCGATTGAGTTTTCTTGCGAGATGGTTCCAATTATTTTTTTTTCAAATCGGGTCAGTAGTTTTCAAGTAATCCCGAAAATACTATGACTTTACATCAACTACCTTGACGACTTTGTTATTTATGAACCGAATTAGATGATTGTTTTTGTTGGGAGAGGGATACCTTTGTGTAGTATTTTTAACAGACTTCAAAAAAAGGAGGTATTCAGTTTGTATATGTATGTACGTTTCTTCGCGATTATCTCACGTTTGGCTGAGCCGATTTTACTACCTAAATAATATACCTACACTACCTAATACGGAAGGTACTTATACTAAAAATAAAAAAAAATAAAAATGTTTAAAAAACAAAAAACTTCAAAAAACCTGCCTCTAAAAAGCAAGAAATAATATATAAATCATTAGATACGCATTATCATATCATTGTTATAATAAAACACGTCTATTGAAGTCGGGTGGGGCTTTTAGAATAAAAAAGAAAGTTGTAGGTACTCCAGCCCCACCCGACTTTAATAGACGTGTTTTATTATAAAAATGATAATGCGTAGCTAATGATTTATATATTATTTCTTGCTTTTCAGAGGCAGGTTTTTTTGTTTTTTATATTGATGTAGGTCAAAAAAAAGCAAATCACAGAGTGACAACCCTTATATACTTTTAGTCGTTGCGCCAACTGTCTATCTAGACGAACGGCGCGGCGGATATTTTTTCGCCAACATAAAAGGCGTTGACTGACTGCACTATTTATGCTGTGGTACTACTGTGTCGGAGCCGAGCGTCCTGAATGCGATTACACTGTCCTAAGTGCTTCCGATTTAGCATCCGTTATGTCGGAGACAATTTCTATCCTAACTAGGATCCTAAATCGGATCCTAGCTTCCTGAATGCAATTACACTGCTCTGAATTTAGGAGTGACGTCATATCGGGTCCGACATTCAGGATGATCTAATTAGCTCTTTATATTCATTTGTATTCTTTGAAGACTGATATTGTCTCATGAGAGCGATGACAGATCAGATATCCAAGCTCGTTTTAGTTAAGTGGTCACTGCAAGGGTTGTGCCTGTTTTACATTTTAAATTTTATGAAAATTTAAGTCTGATGATGTTGGCTTTATTACAAAGTGCATTGATAGCCGATTTGACGGGGGCGTGTAATGTGTGTGTACATAGATACATAAAGTGCTAGTTTTTATTGTACTTTGACCACGTTATTATTTACATTAATAGATATGAATTTAAAAAATCACTTTCATATGTATATGTTTTGTGATGTAAACCCTATTAAATTCGTGGGGGAATCTCGATTTTACTCAGACCTCGATTGAATCATTCTATATTTTAATTATAATCATAGCACGGTGTAGAGTACTTGTTGAATATTTCAGTAGAATATGAAAACACTTTTATTTAGCTACCATAACATGTACCATATTCTGGAAATAACTTTAAAATAATACACTTAAGCACTTTGACATTAGTCAGTTGTTGTAAACACTGTCGCTCTGATGTTATATTGGTTGGTGTCTGCGAATGATTTACTTAAATATACTTTCCTAAGCAAGCTTTACTACCACGGGGAAGCACTGGCACACTGCTCTTGTTTATTTATCCGGGTGATGATACTTGATTTGTTAGATAACAGAGGTAATCTTTTCGGTGGATAATTCCAAAGTATTTATGTGATTTTAATTAAATAATTAAATGAAAGTATTTTAACTGTAATTATTATTACTATTATTATTGATATGCATCATTTTTGCTATATTGTTTGAAATTCAAGTTTAAAACGAATATAAAGTTGATGCTGCGTGCAGCTTTTCCGATGGCCATAGAAACCATGACATTTAGAAACTTGATTGTTTTAATATTTTTTTTTTTAGTATTTATTTTATAGATTGATAAAAAGAAAATATTTTATTTATTTACCTTTATTTTTGTGTACTGAAAGTAAAGACATGTTGGAATAATTAAAGACATATTTCTTTACTAAATAATTATTTCTTTCTTTGGTATGCAGTACGGTCATATTAATTTGTTCTTTTAATGCATCTTTTAATTTTATCTATTATATCTATTATAATCTTTACCTAGTATTTTGATTCCCAATGTTAAGATGTCATTTAATTTTGCGATGATAATTAAAAATGTGTCAGTTAGGTGTAGTAGCTACTTACCTAATTTTTTTTGTTTGTTTTTGTTTTGGGCTAACACAGCTGCTGTGTGCTGACCAATCGAATACTAAATGTTTTATTAAATGAAAAAATTCAAATGGCCTTGTAAATGTTAATTAACATTCGATAGCAATTTATATAACACTAGTCTGACATTAGCAACAAGATGTCGCAAACAGTGGCGCACACAGACACTTTAGCTAGCTATTCGGCCTAAGTGTATAACACCAAAGGTAGGTAGCCTACCTTTGGCTTAAATCAGTCTTATAACGTTTATTTTTGGGTTGGTATTTATTGAGTTCAGTTCGCAGTTTACGATTAAATTAATTCAATCAAGTATTTGATATAAAAGTAATAACTTTGTGACCGCGTTCACAAAGATTTATTTGATTATGATATCCAAATCCAGTTAAGGATTTTATAACTTTTTTTTTTTTTTGCAGAGCAAAAGCTCAAAGAATTGGTAAGGTTTATATCTTGAAGTGAATTAATTGTGCAGCAACTGACATCACATTTGTTATAAAAGAATCTGCGAAGAAAACGTTGTTTTGTCCCAGATTATTTTGAAGTAGGCGTTCGACGCGGTTTAAGCAGAGATGCACTGTCAGCCAGCAGTCATATTAAACGATAACACGATTGAAATATTATGAGTTAGATAATTTATGTTAAATAATTATGAAAAAAAAAAAAAAAAAATAATAATAATAATAAGTGAATTTATTTAAAGCTGATCTGATTTGTCAACTTGTTCGACTTTATTTTAGTTTTAATTATTGCTTTTTTTTGTATTATAATTTTTTCTTCCCTTTACTAATTTAAAGAAAGCTTTCTTTTGATCTAAATTAATTAATAAATTTTAAGAGAAATAAACTAGTTATGATAATTAGAGTGTCACATTGGCGTCCTGTCCCTGTTCACCAGGCGATAACAAACAATGTCTCAATCTGTTTACCAAGGCTTCGAATAACGGCGAATAGGACACAATAGGAGCGTTTTACCTACCATTAAAACGCATATTGTGTCTGAAGCCTTATTCGAAGCCTACCTTCAAGGGCTGCCTGGTATGCATTTAATGCTCAATAGTTGTAAAGTATTTTTCAGATTTTGAGACTGCAATGAGCGCGGAAACCCGCAATGGCGGCGGCCTGGTGAACATAGTGGGGGTGAGATATGACGTCAAACGGATGCGGATGTGACGTAATTTAGTAAGATAGACCTATAATAATGATGCTGAACGGTAACGGGAAGGCTCCGCTATTCTCAATCTGTTTACCAAGGCTTCGAATAAGGCTTCAGACACAATATGCGTTTTAATGGTAGGTAAAACGCTCCTATTTAAAATTCTTTTATAATAACACGGTATATCTCTTATTTTGAAAGTCCTATCTAAGGGGCTGTCTCCACGAGAGAGAGAATCGCCGACGATGTTATCGTCGTGCCACGTATTTCTATAGACTCTGCGTGTCTGTCTACACACAGCGATGTTATCGCGGCGATAGTTGTATGGAAATACGTAACATGGTCGCGATTCTCTCGCTCGTGCAGACAGCCCCTAAGGTGTAGTTATGAATAGTTCCGTTTGTCCCCCAGGCGCCGACGCCGCCGCCGCGGCCGCCCGTCACAGCGGCCGACGCGCAGCCTCACAACACACAACAAGAAATACCTGTGGCTTATAATGATAAGGTAATCAGAGTGCTATACATCTAATCGCGAGTTTACACAGCGATCTGTTTTACGGAACCTTTTTAGGGTTCCGCACCAAAATGGTAAAAAGGAACCCTTATGGTGTGACTCGGTCTGTCTGTTTGTCTGTCACAGCTGGATATCTCGAGAACTACTAATGGTATCAACTTGAAATTTGGAATAGTTTAAGATGATGTTGCCCAACTATTTTGCAAATAGGAAAGAAATAAAAAAATAAATATTATTTTACAACAGGGACTGAAAAGGGATCTTAAAAATTTTAAGTGGAGCGACTAGGGCATGTGAGGTATCATATGAAAGAGCGCTGTTTGCGCATTTTAAATCATTTTTTCTTTTTTTAAGCCGCATAGTTTTCGACTTATAATGAAAAATGTAAAAAAAATACCGTTCCCCCCCCTTATCTCCGAAGTTTGCAAAGAGAAAAATCTGAAATAATTCTATGTGATAGTAGTTTGTGTAAAGATTACAGGAAAAATAAAACAATGTCTCAATATAACACACTTTTTTAGAAATTCAAAAACAAACAAAATTCCATTAGTTTCTCTACCAGTCAACAGATGGCCCTGACCTAAGAAAAATAAATTAGTTCCACTATCGGTCAAGAGATGGCGCTGGCCTAAGAAAAAAATTAGTTCCACTATCGGTCAAGAGATGGCGCTGGCCTAAGAAAAAAATTTGTTCCACTATCGGTCAAGAGATGGTGCTGACCTAATACTGCAATAATAATTTTATTCTACTCTGCAGTGTATTTATTATGATGGTACAGAAACCCTCGGTGCGCGAGTCCGACTCGCTCTTGACCGGTTTTTTAACGTAATGTTCACACCGCATTTACAGAACCTTTTTAACGGATCCGTCGCTACTGGATACAGTAACAGAAAGCAGTAATACCAATTAGATAAGGCCGTTTTCTGATTTGTCGGCGCAGATGCGGTGCAACGCAACATCCTCAGTATATGATGTAGTATAATATTATGCTTAGTATATGCCTATATTTAAATAGAGCGTTCCTGATTTCGCATTTTGTCTTAGCGCCGACAAAACATGTCGGCGCAGCAGCGTGCCGGTGTGACATCGTGCGCCGACAATTCAGAAAAGGCACTTATTGAAAATGCGACTAAATTAAATAATAAGTAGTTTTACAGACCGTTCAAAATTAACCTCAAAAGTTATTGCATGTTTTATAAATAAGTAGGTATGTGAATATCATTGATAGTTTACCGATCTATTTGTCAAAATTGTATTTACGTCGTTAATTCACTAAAACTTAACCGGCCTTACCACAAAACACTGTTTAACAAGTATTTAGCTAAAACACTGTTAAAATGTGATGCTGTCACTATTTTGACAATATTATTTGAAAGAGACAGCATCACACTTAAACAGTGTTTTAGCTAAACAGTGTTTTAAAATCTTTTGTGGTAAGGCCGAAGTGTTTAAATAAATAATAAGTGGCCGAATAATTACGAAAAATGTGCAATGTTTTGTTTACAAACATCGACGGCTGGAGTTTAGTTGCTACATTTATAAAGGTGACCATTGACGTTCGTGCAGGTAGTGGCGTTCCTGCGGCAGCCGAACATAATGTCGATCCTGCGCGAGCGGTGCGGCGCGTGCGGCGGCGCGCTGCGCGACAAGGTGAGCCTGGTGCGCGCGGAGGGCGCGCCCGCGCTCGCGCGCCTGCAGCACGACCTGCAGCTCACCTGCATGCTCAGGTACGGCTCAAACTACCTTTATCTATACCAGTGTTTCTTAAACCTTAATGCATTCATGAACCACTTTCAGAATTTAAAAATTCCACGGTCGAAGAATATTTTAGGAAAAGAAAACTAGTCTTATATTTAAAAAAATACCAGTGTTTCTTTTCTTAAACTTTTTTCAGCCACGGACCACTTTCAGAATTTAAAAATTCCAGGGACCCCTGCCAATGAATAAATCACTTTTATTGGTAGTTTAATTACGGGAACAGAAGAGTTAACTGCGGACCCCTGATACACGTGGTTACACAAATAAGTGAATAAGGACACACTAAAGTTGTATTCTGCAAATACTACAAACATTGAGATCATTTTGCTTTGATAACATAGTTCATAGGAAACAATTGCAGTTAGTTGTCGGAACACGCTAAAAGATATTGTGTAAAAGCTAAAATGCTGGGAAACCACGTTATGTGCCTGTCTACAATAGCAAATCGCGTGCTAATTTGAGTTTGACAATTTTCTAAAAAGTGCTGCTGACTGTACATACAACATTTTTTTAGTAGAAAAAAAAACAATGTTCGCTCTCTCACCGTCACATAAACATTTTAAATTCGGGAAGTGAAATATTTACCGAAACAAAATATTTATGGATTGTTTTTGTGTTTTTTATTATAGTAAAAACACGTGCTTGTCGACCCCACGTGCAGAAAAAGCATGGCAATGTTATGGGATCTACTGTAAATAGATCGCATGCAGCGCCATCTAGCATCGACAACTTATAACACTAAATGCTCGTGTCCTTAGTAGGTGGCGCTACTAGTCCCTGTATTCGTAAATCTACATGACTTATCTTTTAGCATTGTTTGTGTGTTCTACTTTTTTGTAACTAAATATATCGGCTATTTATATTTATTATTTCGGATAAGTGGAAATGGGAACAGTGTCCTATCCGTCATATTCTAGTGCACAAATACTATTTTAATAAATTATATAAGTAACATCAGTTTTTACAGCAGCACGTGAAGCAATATAAACGGTCAAAAATCTTCAATTAATTTTGAGCCTTAATATTTTTTCATTTAAGTTTCGAGTTGATTGAAATGGATTAGCCTGTTGTGTCGTTATGTCGTTAACTGTACCAAAGCCTGTGTTGTTTTTCTTTCATTGAAATATAAATTACCTTTATTTCTACGATTATAGGTATAAAGCTACAAAATATTGGGCCTTATAATATTCCACCTTACACACAAAAAAAGTTTCAAGTCTCTAGCTCATCGGGAAGCTAGTATAAAATCGTTCGCAAACTTTGCGGACAAACAAACAAATAAACGAGAAAGCAACCTAATAAAAACGTGTTAAAAAAACAGATTTGCATGACAAACTAGATGGAAGACAAAGAAATTGATATTTTTTTTTATTTAAAGACTATTTAAATTCTGGTATTTATTTAAAAAGCTTTAAAAAATATATCTCAAAAAAGTCTTTTAATCCCGTTGAACAAAGCAACTATTAGTCAACTCAAACGTAACATGTAATCAATGGCGGTTGTATCAGATTTCCCTAAAACCCCTAAATTAAACTGCCATTTGTGCTACATCCGACCGTTACTATTCGCATGTCCCAGTTCGCACGTTTGATAACCACTCGTTTTCTCATTTTTGAACTGTTGTTTGCAAATGCTATTGCAATATTATAGTCTCATACATAACGAACATACAACGGCCCATGTCCTTTATTGTGTCAAACAATTGGTGTTTTTTGCATGTTTGAATATTCAGTTCTTGACATGACCACAAAATAATTGTGTTATTAGGATTAGGACACTAAAATTCAGGTGATCATTATCATTATCATCATATCAGCCGCACGACACCCACTGCTGGATATAGGCCTCCCCCAAGGATCTCCACGACGATCGATCCTGCTTGGCCCGCATCCAGCGGCGCACCGCGACCGCGCTCCAGATCGTCGGTCCACCTTTGTCGAGGGCCTGCCCACAGAGCGTCGTCCGGTGCGCGGTCGCCATTCTAGAACCGCCCCGCCCCAACGGCCATCGGTTCTTCTCGCTATGTGTCCAGCCCACTGCCACTTTAGCTGAGCAATCCTTCGAGCGGTCGAGTCGGTTACTTTAGTTCTCCTGCGGATCTCCTCATTTCTGATTCGATCACGCAGTGAAACGCCAAGCATGGCTGAACAAAACATTTAATATATTTCCACACTTACATCCAATATACGGAAGATTCAACATCTCTGGATGTTTAATAAACTAAATCTGCATCTTTTAAACAATATCAAAACTAAATTGTTTGCCTTTTACCACGTTTTAAATAGGTTATAACTTTCTTGTTTATTTATTTATTTGATCGTTTGTCCACATTTTTTTTTGTTAAGTTATGAGAACGAAATACGAGACCTTAGTAGTATTATGTATTCTATGATACGAGTTATATAGATCATGTACACAAGCAAATAATACGTCCACAAGCATGCGTCGCCGCTGATACGTGTGTCGCATAGGCATGTAATAAATTATCACCAGAGCTGATTATATTGTAACTATTAAGAACTTCATTCTTCAGATACATTACGCTATCTAAATCCGGCCACCATTCGCTTCTGTCTTTAATTATGGCAAAGATTATGATATAATAAGTCTATGGTTTCAATACAATTATTTCCCTTTATATAGCATTTAGAAATGAAAAGTAAATAAGTATAAAAATATAGAAACTGTTGTTTTTTTAAAGAGTAATTAATAAATCTAAAAACGCTTTTGAATATTTTTGTATTTAGAAATGTCTCCTTATGTTTACAAGAATTGCAAAACTCGTAGCTGCCCCTTCTGGGCGAGGTCTAAGACAGATTAAGGCATAATAGCACGTAATAGTTCGGATCTGCACGCGCACCTGTGGCGAGGGGACGTGCGTACGCGCAGAGGGTCGCGAATTTTGCGATACAATCTCCTACTAATTACGGTCATTAAGATGGCGACACTGGACCAAATTACACGTTTTCACGACTCCTACGAGTGACGTTTGTTATATAAGTAGTTTAACTTGGTTTATTTAAGTTAGTTAGCCCTGTGCTGTATTATCTTTTGAGCTGCGTCCGACCGAATGTCGCAATCATATGGATTAAACGTAAGGTAAAAAGGAAGAAATTATGCAAAATGAATTTATTGTATTTTTATGTAGATAGTCAAGCGCTTGACCGCTTTCACGCCTGGTGAAACGCGTTTGCCTATATAGGTATAGACTAGAAGTAACCTATTCACTTGTGACATGAAGTCCCCCAAATTGTACCTGTCAGGAAACGCAGTCTCAGGCAAGGAGTTCCACTCTCTAGCAGCGGTACGGATGATAAAATTCGAAGCAAAACTCTTTAGTACGAGTCTTTGGAATATCCACCAAAAACCGTGGCACCGATTCGCACATCTAGTGGTCCAATGGAAAAAGGGAGATGGCGGAATTAGGTTGTGCAATTCCGCTGCACACTCTCCGAAATGTATGCGATGTTATATTTCCCTTTCCTTTATTTTATTCAGTCTTCCAAATCCTAATCATAAGTTAACCCCAAGTTCAATATAAAATTAAAATATACCTAGCCTTTAGTAAAGTTAGATAAGCATTACGGTTTAGCGGTCCTTGAGACAGGTCAGTGCGATCTCGCGATAACGAGGCATTCAGCGGATCTCTGCTGATATGCTTGTCGCACACATGGAATGCATGTTAAACTTAATAATGGGTGCACTTGTATTTACCGTTATTACAGACGACCAACTATATTTTGCTGTCATAGCTGAAAATATATATATTTTTACGACTATTTTTTATATATTATAGCCAATATTATAAATTGGTAGAAGATTAGGGGTCGTCTATTAATCACGTGGGGCTCGAAAGGAAGGGAGGGGTTCGGAAAAATACCATGAAATATCGAGGGAGGGGGGGGAGTAGTCTAGGAAAACTCACCGCACTACCGATACCGTAGCGATCGGACGTGTTCATAACTTGTATTAAAAAGTCTTTTACGACTTCTTAATTCTTGTCATTTTTTCACATACCTATCTATTTATGTATACGCGTGTACCTACTGAACTAAAGTAGGAACTTATATGATTATTTAGTATTATATGATTAATCCAACTAACAGTTATACTTATATACTTATCTCTATTATTTAACGTAATAACTGTAACGAAATACGCTACCAGCAAAGGTAATAAGTATTGTTGTTATATTATTTTATACTACCTCTTAATATTCCCAGTACAGTAGCGTTTTGCAAGTTGATAAGTCTGTCTGTTCGTCACCGTTATACAGTATTTATTAAATGGCGTGTTTTGCACAATAAAGCGCCCTCTACGTGTACATTGTAGTCCATAAACCTTGTAAGATCCTATCTTATCTGCAATCTTTAGCAGAATTCAGTAGCAACTTAATGACAACCTATCCCAGGTTGCAGTTACATGTTTTCTTATAGAGTTAACTTCTTAGGTAAGTACATGTCACAACAACCATCAAAGACGCGGCAGTTTGGGTGAATTTGGTTACTCTATGGTCAGATTGAACGATTCCCCATCATTGCAGTATCTTTTTATTCTTGGCAATGATATTGTTAAGCAATTCTTTTTTGGCATCAAATATAAATTATCCTTTTGTCATTTGTTTCACAATGCAAAAAATTATGTGACTAATACAAATTCGAAACAGTAATAAACCAATTAATAGCACGTGCAGCAGGATTTCTTTTATTTTTATTTATTAGGAAACTCAAAAATGTATATTGGTATTTTTGGGATTTGTTAGCTGTTCAATTATCCTCAGCGAACGCGTTTCTTTTCAAAATACAACACTTATAAATATCAATAAAACTCGAGCGCTTTCCTGCCTATGTTATAGAAAACTATAACGGTAGTAGTTATACCTATTTCCTCAAAAAATAAGAAATAAACAATGGTAACACTTATCAAACATCAATGAATCATTCCTTCAAACGTTGTTTTAAACTGTTCTCTCGATGACTGTTTTTAACTAACTAAAGATTAAAACTTATGACATTATTTAGCTTTATAATAATAGTTCAAAAGAACGTGGCCTAAAACTGGCTTTATTTACCCATCCTTGAGTCGGTTTAAACAGCTTGGAACTAAAGCGCCAAGGTTCAAACATATAGTGTAAATTAGCTACCGCCTTCGGATGCTTTTCAAATATTATTCAAAATCGAACACATTTGTGTCACCACACCACTCACCGGTGACTTCATTGTTAACTCTTTATTTTGGTACGCTTGTGTATACGAATACCGTAACCAAAATGGATATAAAATTAGTACGGCAAATATATTTACTTACAGTCAACTTTGGTACATTAGCTACGAAGAGTTGTATAAGTAATTTAATGTCGGAACACAATATACCTATATAATAGGTTAGAATATACATATTTATTTAGTATATAAGAAATACAATAGTCTTAAAACTAGCATGTGCCAAAAAGGCTTCCACTCAGCATTGTGACTGCACCACGACGAGCCACGACTAATTTTTAGTTAATACCTAAATATCAAACTATTCATCAAAATTATTGTTGTTGTTTTCAGAACATGATACTTGATTATAACATAGGTTATAAGAGCGTCCTGTTTTTCGGCTACAAAAAAAATAGATTTACTTACCTATGCGACTACGACACAGAGTAAATAATAATAATTTTAATATTCTGTGCTACGACACAGTAGCTACGATTACGCTTTGTATGAAACATACTATAGTTATCAATTCCTCATTCATAGTGTCGACCACATAGTTATTGTGTTGCATAATGTATTGATAAGAGGGCGCTGAACTTTTTCAAAGGCGTACTATTTCAAGGTTATGGCTACACTCAATGTGAACTAGTACTAATTTACTAGTAAAGCAATTCTTAATTTCATGCTTCATTATGTACAACAGCTTTCTTAATCATATTAATTAGTTTTTCGTTTTGTGGGTTGTGTCTGTGTGATAGCCTCGCAAACGTGTTTGTTTTGCATTATTAAATAAATAATAGCTTGCTACCCCCTAGCCCACCTTTTCTGTCATTATGAGGTAAAACAGAAAACATTAAAAAAGAAAGTCGATAAAGAAGGAGGTTAGGTAATAGATTTAATTAAATCATATTGACTTATTTATAAACTGTCGTGGCTTTTAATATTAATTTGCTTATTATGATCGTTTTTTATTATTATTAAAGTAACTATAAATATACAATAAATTGGTTATTTCTTAATCATAGACGTATAGACAGACATATTGTGTGGATATAACAAATTCTAAATAAGTTCATATCAAGGGCATTCGCGACAAGTTTATATGAGTTATGATGAGGGACGGTAAGCAATTTAATTACTAAAATTCCATTTGGCGGCTAAACTTAACGTTTAACCCAGACGTAGTATCTTTTTGCAACTTTAACATATTTCTTAGAATAAACTTCCTCGTGGATTTGTGTCACTATGTTCTTTTTTGTGGATATTTATAAGATTCTATGAATGTTGCAATAAAGGCGATTTAATTCAACAGAAACGAGAATTTTATTGACTTGCGATACATTATTTAAATAATGATAAAACAATATCTAACTTTTTGTACATAATAACAATTTTCCTTTATTAACAGGATAATGATGACTACCATTATGTCTGATAAGTGTTAACACGAGCTTATGAAAGCTTTCTCTGAACTGACTGTGCCCTTAGCACGACAAACTATCGACTGACAATTCGGCTGCACTTATACCGGGTGTAACAAGACACTCAACAAAGCCGAGGTCTACGTATTCTGTCCATCATCAGGACCATTTCTGTTCAAAATTATTGCTGGGAAACGATTTTAATTTTTGGTGTTAGAAAAGCATTGCATACATTACCACGCAATAAAACGCGTACAAAAGACCGCGCCTGCGAGTGAATGCTACACAGCTGCGTACAGACGAGTTGAAAGGCAGCGTTTATGTGCGTGCTCATGAAATACATTGAGTATTGACGTTTTGAAGTCATTGTTTGTTACGAAATACATAAAATTTTGATAATGTTTATGTAGACAAAAATTAGGAAATAACGAATAAAATAAGATTTCATAAAAAAAATTAAAAAAAAAATTACTTTGACCTTCAATAACTTCGTAGCTATTGATTTCCCAGGTATAGTCTAAAAGACAAAAATGATCCTAATGATGGGCGGAATGCGTGGACTTCGGCTTCGTTGAGTGTCTTGTTACACCCGTTATAAATTTGTCATTGTGTGCTATGGACCAAATACGGTCACATATAACCGCATTGGCTTTCTTCTTTTTTTTCAAGTATTGATGTCATTGGGGCCACATGTCCATTGTTGGCGAAACCAATTTTCGCACAATGTGGATTAATTGCGAAGAGAAATTAGGCTATGCTTATGCACCAGCGTTTCACCGAAAGTGGTCCCGATTAGCATTCTGTGGCCGCCAGAGCGCGGATACATCACTCAAACACCCGGCAAAATTTACACTTTCTATGTTTGATACAATAACATTATTGTAAGTAGTAATTAATGTAATTATAAACCTACATAAAATTAAAAAAATGAAACATAAAATACCCATAAAATCAGTATTAACCTCCCTCTGATTGCTATACGTACGTACACAGAATATATCATAGTACTAGCGTACAGAAGTTGCACTCCGCAAAATAGTTTAAATAAATTGCGACTCTTGCTCCGACACAAAAAGTACGATTTAGGTCGCACAGCGCTCCCTTCGCTCACGACGCAAGTATTTGTATATTCACTTCTGAGATTTAAGTATTGAATTTTTAGATTTTAGCATTCACAATGCTATTTTTATATATAAAGTTACTTAATATAATTGAAAAAATTCGGGAAAAAAATCGATTCGCCCGTAGCAGCTCAGACAGGACTCGAACCCGCACCCTTAGGATTCCGGCCCAATGCACTAACCAATTATGCTACCGAGTAGCTAGTGGGAGTGGCGAAATTTTCTAGTACTTTTTAACGTTTTCGCTGTAAGCCAGCGTTATTTCATCAATGTGAAGAATTACCTTCAACATTCGAATGCAACATCTTTACAGATGCCAGACAATCAATTAAGATGAAACAGCTATATAATATTGAATTTAACGCTGGATTATAACGCTGGCTTACAGAATCAAATCCAAATAAAAACTGAACTCAACATAAAAAAACGTTATAAAAATCGAGCTAGTATCTGTAAAATGTGTTTTATCTATACTTGTAATAAAATGATGTCAAATCAATCTCACTAGATCGTAGTACATTCGAAGCTTTTCCATTACATGGACATTAGTGTCATTATCATCACTCATTCTATGTAATCGACAACCATTCTCAATTTAAGTAATTGATTTTTTTATACAAACACTTAAAAAATGGCGTGGTTTACTAAAAGGCACGCGTTTCAGCTACTTATGAATTCTGAATTACTGAAAGTCATGGCTCCGAAATAAACGAGCATTTGTTTTATAATGAGTGTTTGTTTACGTCGTCTGCTTTAATTAATGACTTGGAAAAACGGCATTTTAATCGTTGGTACATTGTTTAATGCATGACTTTATTAGAGTTCCGTATCTCAATAGGAAAAACTCAAATACATCACTTGGTATAGTATAATAATGAGTACTGCGTAACTTGGTTGGTCGTATGATTCCCTGGCTATCTGTCTTTTCTCAGGAACGTGTCGTGGACACAATAATAATTATCAATTTGAAAAATACTTAGGTTAGTTGTGAAAAATCAAGCTCCTAAGGCAGCTTAATCAAAAGACTCGGCCATTTACGTAGCACATTTCCCTAAATTTTCGGATCTAAATACATTAAAAATATCCTTGACCCATAATCATAAAATTAGGCTGGAAGTAAAGTCTATACTGCACAAAATAAATAAAAAAAAACTTAATTTTGTAGTTAAAACCTTGTTAAAGCCTGTGAGCTCTACGATATCATTTATAATATTATAAAATCGTAAAACTGAGTGATGGTGATATACTCTCGTATCAACGCACAGCCTAAACGTCTGCCTGGACCTATATACAGTTATGATTTCCGTTTATTTCATTATTAAACAGAAAATGTCGGGTAAAACTGTCACTAAACAATTTCCTACAGTTACCAATGTGTTAAATTAATATCACTACCTACCTACCTATAATATTTAATATCGAAATGGGCCAAATAATAATTATATAGACTTGAAATTTTGCATACTGATACACAATTAGTTACACATTGATACTTTATGCAGTGTAGGCATCCACAAAGGAAGGATTTTTGAAATTCCATTCCTAAGCCGGGGGTGAAAGAGTTTGTATGAAAGTCCCTCTGTTTCGATGTAAAAATCACTAAATTTATTTTTTATGCTTACGCCGCAACGTAAACCAAATTGTCATGACAATTGTCAAATTGTCACGTTATAAAATAGGGCCCAGCTGTCGAGTAAGAATGGGAGGCTTTTTTACATACCTAATAAGTTTGTTATGGCCTGTATATTCGAAAAACTCTATCTTTTTCTTTATGTGTGAAGAGTAATGAAATAACCTCACTTTTTCATTTTTTTTAAATATTTTTGTTGTTAATATGAGCTTAAAAGTCACTTTTTGAAAAAGTGTCCGTTGAATATTTTTGTCATGACCTATTTTTCTATTACTCGTAAGTAATAGGTTAACACACACAAACACACATCAAGTATTATCAAAAAAAATCTTTGTCGTTGCATATTTTTGATAGTGGAATGAATATACGAATTATTACGAATATCGTGTTTTTAACCGCAAAATTATCAAGATCATTTATGAAACTACAACTTACTTACATTTTCATCTGCTCAAAATAAAGAATATTTGATTGTATACCGTTGTATCAAAAAAAGGTTAATATCGATAATTTCGAACACAACCACATCACTGGTGGAGTAACTGAGCTGAGCTGTAAACATTGATCTGCGTAATCGATTAACACGCTAATCATGTGAATCGTATAAATGCTAGGTTTGAGATTAGTTAATCCACTTCTAAGTAGGCCGATAACGTGATCATGTAATTTGGTAATATCACGTGCATTGTAACACCGTGCCGTGTGGGACGTTCTCGAATTTCGAACTTTCAACTTGATCCCTATAACATTACTTAAAAGCCAATTTAGTATGGTCACGAAATAATACCCTCTTTTGGTTCCCGCCCCCCCCCCGGTTCAATCTTTTGTTCAGCTTGGTATCTTATATGTACGTACCTATATGTGTTATACTTGGAACAGTAAATATATTGATAAAAGTGTTCAAAGTTATATATATTTTTGGCTTATATTCCAAAATAATATTTTCTTATCATTAAATTGTCTAAAGAAAAGATTTCAACGCGCTGTCATATGCATTTATCCACATAATAGTTTATCAAACTTATTATGAACTACGCATTTCATAATAAGTTTGATAAACTAATATGTGTGTGTATGATTATGATTACGCATCCAAGTCCTTTTCAAGGCTTTTGTAAATTGAACGGGCAACGTGTGCAGTTGCATGCAACGTAATAATTACTATTATAACACCTATAGTGTGGCTGGGTGTAAATGGCTTCGTACATGCACATCCGCTGCTCGCATGTCGTCCTCCAATCTGGAAATATTCCCAAATATTAACTCGTCGTCGTGGTTAAAGAATACCGCTTGACACTTGAGTGAAGGGTAAAAAAATATTTGTAACACAACCGAAGATCGCATCAACTGAAGTTAAGTGCCATCGACATATGAAAAGCAGATATTGCAAAAAAACATTGGATTGGCATTGAAATATGTAATGTTGAGTCCAATGATTTCATAGTCAATGGTTGAGTCACACACAACAAGCAATTTAGGTGCAAATACTAAATTAAATTTTGTTCTATAAATAATAATTGATAGCAAATTTTAAATTATTTTTGTTTTATTTCATAAATTACTTTTTGTTCTAAGTTACAAACAGAAATTAACATCGACTATTCATAGATTTTGCTTATCATCTTCATTTCATTTATTTAACCAATGAACCTCAAAATTAGCTCAATAAGGTACATTTCTTTGTCTTTTAGATTATAGAAGCTACGAAAAGTTACTTCAATAATTACGCATTTCAATAAATATTTTTCACTCTTAATAATTATCGATAAGTATTTCTGTGAAATTCGAGCTAATGCGTTTATGAAATCGATGCCTGCTTGTTGTATTTTTCGACATTGTCATACTTTCTCACCATGTGTTCCATCGTAACTTTATAATACCCAGTCATCTTTTAATTAACAAGTCCCATAAGGCAATCAGCATTTAATTATTCGGCAGCAGTTTAACAAGGCCGGGCAGGGCGCGATGCGCACGCGACGATGCGCCATGCGGGCATTTGCATACAATCGGCCGAGACCGATCGACAAGATTTATTCCTCCCTTAGCCCAATTACTGCGACATTAAAACGCTATGAAGTGCCACCAGTCACCAAGTTTTATCTATTGTTTCGACATGAAGCCTTGAGTTAATCAGTTGATGTACTTATTTGATTTCGAATGAGGTTTCATTGCGGTTTTAGTGAAGTGCTGGATGTATTTGTGTTTTTAATCGTGATTTCCTTTGTAGGTGTAGTCAACATTGTGGAACATTTGGCCATTAATGTGGATTAGAGCAGGATTCCATTGCAATTATTATTTTTAAAATTTTTACTCATCTCACCAAATTATCGATGACCAAATATAGCAATAAATATTATAACAAATTATTGCCAGTAATTTGTTACCCAAAGCGTTAGTGACTCGTTAAGTTTAACACCGCTGTCGATTCTGGATGTTTACGATCCGCAAGCACGTCCCTGCAACTTTTGACAAGCCCATTAAAATCATGTTGTCACACTTGATTTAACGACCCAGTTTGATGGCTGGTATTTTTTCCGATTATCTAAAGTATGTCGTTAAATTACTTCAAGTGGTGTCCTTCAAGTTTTAGCGTTGACATATTTAATGCGTATTAAGAATTTAGTGTGGTAGTACTATAAAAATGATTATTCTCGGCTTTTATGAAGCACGCGTTGGGTAAATCAGTGCAGGATGGTGCGCAGATGGTATTCGTCCGGAATAAAGTGCAAATTACAGAGTTCCACAAAAAGATGCGCGTGCGCCGCGTTGGTAGGTAGCTATTTTCGCGCTGTCCGCCCGCCGCGACTATTTTCAGCCGGTTCGACGATCCTTTGCGCTGCACTCTCACGAAATAAATAAACAAACAAACGTTATTATCCTTGGAGTGTATTCTTGAAACGCAGTTTCTTTGCCAAATATTCTTCGTCTACTTACGGTATTTTTATTTTGTTTCAGGTAAGAAGCTTGAGACTTTCTGAAGCTTTTAAGGGGTTAAAGTATGTAAGTGTTTACTGAAATACTTAAGCATTTTATTTTTTCATAACTGTGGTATTTGAAATATTTACTATTGAAAACCAATTATTTATGACATGAAGGGTCATTTCCACACCATAAACTTAGCTTGTGTGTTTATCGAAAGATTTCCCTGAAAATTATTCGACAAATCATTTTTCGGAAAATGGTATGTCTATTGATTTCGGAAAACGCTTGATTAGTGTTCTGAAAAGAACTAAATTAACTAAATACGAGATTTTCTTTATCTACAAGAATAAAACGAGCAATTACTACTCTATTACGTAGATCTCGACAGTCGACAACTACGAAACCCCGTGTAATGTAGTGTGGTGGGTGGTGGGGGTGGGTCTGCCGAGACGAGCCTCGTGCGAGACGATCGATCACGCGACGCGGCCGAGATGTAGGGTTGCCAGATTTTTTTTTACCTTGTAAAGGACAAATGCTCTAAAAAATAAGGATTTTTTTCCCGGGACAAATGAAAAACATATTACGTTCTTATTTTATGTGTTTTTATTTAAAACACATTTTTGTTGGATTTCACATAATTATTTGTAAAATTCAATGCAGTTATAATCATAGTTGAAAAGGTCATATAATTAGATCTTTATCAAATCCGGGGTACATTTGTTATAACAAGGAATACTAAAGATAAAGGATTTAATTAGAAAAAAAATGGATTTAATTCCTGGGAAAAAAACCTTTAATATTATTCGAATATAGTTGAAATACGGGACAGAGTCAGACCCGGCACTACACCGGCACGGCGCGGCGCCGCATGCCGGCGCCGGTGATGCCTGAAACACGGGACGTCTGGCAACCCTACTGAGAAATCTCGCCTTGATTAGCTGTTTGTGATCAACGCACTTATACGTTTTCGCTGTACAAAATTGAAATCGCTATAGGTCCCAAGAAATACAATTTGTTTTGACGTACAAGTTATTTAAAAGTCGGTACCGTTAATCAATTATAGAGAAAATACTTCAGACTTTATCGTTACAAATTGAATGGTTCAACTTTTATAGAAATTAAATAAATACAAAATAGAGAGCGACGATATAACAAACGCATAACTTTATTTTAAGTTTATTTATATCTCGTAAATATAAAAAAATAATGAAAATAGTATGTTTTATTGCCATCTATTATTGGCTCCCTTGCCTGTGATGTGACTACTGGCATTTCCGAATGTCACATCACAATACGTTATGTGGCAGACACTCATCCACTGAAATTCATGGAACCGCATAATACATTTATCTGTTGTTAATTATAAACACATCTGGATCTTCTGGAACTGTTAGTCTCTTACCACAAAACGATACACTCATTTCCGGTATGTATTTTTAAGAACCGTCCAATGTCAGTTCATCTTTCATGATTTGTTTTGAGTTTTATTATTTATATTTTTTAAGTCTACATAGTTTTTTCTTTTCAAATATTAAGGTACACTACATTGTAGCTGGCAAAATCATATACGTATAATCTTTTTATGTAAAAATACATACAATTACCGTAGATGACAACTAGCTGACCGTTATTAACATGGATAACCATAACCTTGCCCCGGATTCCAGTAATCCTGAACAAACTTACGGGTGGGTAAAGCCCATTAACACCACGACAAACAATGGCCGCACACGATAACATCTCATGAGTGGGCTAATGACGTGATAACAATGCCGGCCCTAGAAATCATACCTGAGGCACACTTGGCCTTAGAAGTGGACACTTTAGAACCATGACGCGCTTATCATTACGTTCATATCGTAAAGATTGCATAATGAACAAGCGCAATAGATGGTATGACAAAGTCCTAGAGAGTTCAGCTACTTTTGAGGCTGATTGTACATACTTCACCGACCTGGATTTTGCAGAAGGGACACGCGAGTTCCGAACTTGAAGGTGACGGCGCGCGTCAACAGCTGTAATTGAAACAAATAAAACTAGATATTTACAACGTAACGTACAGGTTGTTGAAATTATTCGGTTCTGTTGGTAGCCTCGATATTGCCTCAATAACTCCAATAACTATTAAAAACTTAAATAACAATAGGGATGTTTACTATTTTTTTATTTTATGTTACATAAATTACCTCTCAAAAAAAGAAACATTGGTAAAAGAATTAATTCGCTAGCATGAAAACTGCCCGAGATATCACAGTGTGAAATGCACACAAATGGACTCGATCAAAAACGCTCCATACTAATGGCTTGCACGTTATGACGTCACGCCTTGTAAGTTTGTATGCAACGCATAGGAAATTTGTTCAGCAGCTATATTAAATATTGTGTTTATCAAAATGGTTTCTTTGACAAATTTGCTATACATTTTACGGACTAATTAAAGGTATCATTTATTTTAATAAATTTTATACTTTTTAAATGGACTTGTCCACCCAACTTTTAAGGGTCATAAAACAAATAATATGCAATATATAAAACCAAGAGGTATACAAGCTACTCTAAAAGTTTAATATGTTTACGATTTTTATTAGTATTTCGTTATTTTATTCATTAGTCAACATCCCTATTGAGTAAGTATATAATTAAATCTACTAAATGCTCTAGTTATAATATTTTTTTTATTACTTTTGCAAGGATTTAGGATTAAGTACTACTATTTTATTTAAAAAAAACAAATATACAGACGAACATAGAACCTCCTCCTTTTTTGGAAGTCGGTTAAAAATAGAGTTACAACTAATCATCATCCTTTTTATCCACCCGTAAGAAAAGCCCTATGCAGTGTGCTATAGCGCAGCGAGGACATTAAAATAACTGATGGTGATGTGCTATAATTATTGGCAAGGTTATCATTAGCACGCAAAACATTAATAAAACATGCCTTCAGAACAGAAACAATAGCGCTTAAAAACACTATTCCAGGTCACCAAAGACCAATTATGCAGCCTGCAGCATCTTGATTGATTTTATTATGCAATTAATGTTCTTGTAATAAAGAAGATTCGAAGAAGGGCAAAAAATGTTTAGGAATTTAAATTCGAAAAGTCCCGTTGGTAACCGTTTCTCACGGTACAACATAAGGATTTGCCAATTGTGCTGCTATTGTAGAGCTAGGTATGCGTGTGCGCAGGTGTTGCTCTTCAGTGACAAAGGCGCTCAGGATGCCTCCAAAGCACATGTACACTATTTATACTGGGGTTATTATTGTCCTCGATTGGGTTTAATTCCTTTTCCTTACATTATTTATGTCACAGAATATTATGTTAAGAATTAAATATCGGCCGTTTAATAACTTATTTAATCTGAATTATCGATTGTAGTACAGATTGATTTACTTACAGAAGTTTGTTTGAATTCCTATTGGTTGTTTGTTTGAAGACCCTCAATTGTACTAAAATATTCTAGCAATTTAGGTACTTGCTTTAGCTGCACTGTCTTTAAAATGTAATTTAACAACATTAGAATAATCTTCTTTGCGTGGTAAAATCTGAACTTTTTGTAACTGAACCCAGCTTTCATTACTCATTTTTATAAAGTTCACTTCCCTCATTATCTGCTTTCTAAAGTGTTTAAATCCTTTTCAAATAATTTGAGCGATTAAGCTTTTTGCCACCTATCAAACAGCTGTCGTAATTTCACGCAGACTTCGCGCACAATGAGAATAGGTCAGGTCTAATAATTACACCCGTCCCTGGCAACAAGATGGTAGGTGAGCATGGCTTTTTTGCGGCTAACGGTACCGGCAGCCCGGCCGCAGGTAGGTGCGCCCGCGCACCCTTTCGTTATATAATTTGTTTGAATCAATCTGTCGTTGAACTTTCTTGGTGGTTCATCCGTTTCGTGATAAGACATATTCACAGGATCAGGAACTTAGTCAGTCAATGCTGATGTGTTATTATTTTAGGTAGCATTATTTATTACATTATTGTCATTCAAGCGAATGTGTCATTGCCAGTGTTTAATATAGGTATCGTAAATTCGGTATATTTATAAAACTTGTCATTAAACAAACTGCTCGTAATGTTTGTTTAGTCTTATTTCAATTGTTATATTTGTCCATGCTTCACTTTCGTACACCTTGACGCGTGGCAGACCAAGCAGTTGTTCGAGTAATAAAACCCTTTTTGGACAAGCTAATGGCCAGGTAATTACATGACAAACTAAATAACGTTACATTGGACATCTGAATAGGTTCCTTTTGTATGGACGACAGAGAAAGTAAAATGTCGGGCGCCCGTTTTATGGTGCTCTAAAACAATTTGGAGCTCTATAAGGGACAACAGAATAGATGGAATTATTTCAATGTCATCATTATTTCCTTTACAGTTTCGTTTTTACCTACTTATCTAAGAATCTTTGTAAACTGCACGTGAGTGCTCCAAGATAAACGCATCGTAAGTAATCTTATATTGACAACAATATAATCATGAAAAAAAACGCCGCGCCGCAAAACCGGAGCCCGTAATAAATAGAAGTCGACATTGCTTACAAATCGTTTGCATCCGACGCCGTCGACTGGATCGAAATAAAACTAGGCGTAAAACAAGTTGAGTACAACCCGATAGGCCTGCGCGGGCGCACAGGAGCGGCGCGGCGGGCGGCGCTCCCGGTCACTCCCGAGACGTCATTCCTATTGCCCGGCGACGCGTGTGCGATCTGCAGCGACAACTTATAACGTAGTACATCTTTTAGATTTTTTTAAACACGTGCTAAGATTTAAAAAAACAACCTCGCCCAAGATTCGTCCATGCCTAACTGGCCAAGACCATATCGGATGAAGCTAATAATCATATGACAGGGAAGTATGGAAGAAAAGGACGTACTTCGGCGATCCCAAATAAATTGGGATAAGGAGATGTTGATGATTTCTTATTATAATCATGTTATCTTTTAAAAAGCTTTTAAATAATGTTTTACTTCCTTTGTGGTACAACCAGTTGAACACGGGTCTGGAGGGGTGTCTACTTGCAAAACAATTATTTTGTTTCTTCGACTTTATTATTTGTACCTGTACTTACTCGGTGGTTTGTTTGGATGTGTTAGTTTGCAACCTTCAGAATCACAAATATCACAATGCATTATTTTAAATCTTAGTTATTTCTGATTTTGAAATGTGACCAAAATTCTGTCTATAACTCCCAATAAATACAACATGCTACCGACATCTTTAATTCAAAAAGAACTATGTAGTTCGATACAATACAGTCCTAATGAATTATTAAAATCGTTAGTCTAGCTCAATATCCTTGACTGCAGTTTATTTATTTACAGACCACGTCTGCAAATATACCAACCAACATCGCAGAAGTGAATGTTAAAACGAATACATAAAAGTATGAATTTATATTTGACTTAGTAATCAGACCGTATCGAATAAAGGATATGAAGAAATAGTGAGATGAGTCGATTATCGCGCGTAATCGGTTGACGGCGAAGCGCCTGCGCACCCCAGTGGGTCATGATCATGAACGCAAAACGCTTTGTATCGCGTTACCTATAATTATTGCATCGTTCTAATTGTCTTGGCCTGGGAGAACCTTTTGCACGTAAAGAAACTATTGAAAACAAAGATCAATTAACGACACGAGTTTATTTTTTTCAAATTTAATTGATAACAGAGGATCTTACACGCAATATCGTTACCTAAAACTTATTTCAATAATCGTGAAAAATTGTAAAATATCCTTTATATCATGATGACTAAGTGACCTGCCCCCCTACTAATATGGCCATTCTACTAAAATGAACGCTAGTACAATAGAATGTCTTTGTATGTGACATAGCTAATCGGTAGCTTATACCAATCATTGTTAGTAATTATACAGGGTGTTTCATAACAAACCTAAAATTAGTAAAATTTAGTTACGAAATAAAACACTTTTAACGGATACTAGCGCGGTTTTATTGAAAGTAAGGGACCCCCGTGTGTCCCCCGTGACCACGGCAGCTGCAAAGGTGCCGAAACGTCGGGAAAATCAAAAATCAAACCAAATACCAACTAATTACCAAGGTACTTTCAATAAAACCGCGCTAGTATCCGTTAAAAGTGTTTTATTTCATGTCTAGTGAGCGCGTAAGCTTGAGAAGTGAAAATTTAGTTACGGAAAACTGCAAAGTGACAACCCTAGACCCAAATAGACTATTGTTTTCAATAATTCAAAACATAATCTAGGTCTAGAGTTCTGTTGTCGGTCACTATGCAGATGCAGTTAATTATGAAAAGACTTTTTTTCCAAAAATAGATGTTATCAGCGTTTATAATAACTTTCCGGAGTTGTATGCATGGTACCCTATCTACCATATTCGGCTTTAGGGTTTTTTTTTGTAACACGTTGTTCACAATATTATGGTTTTTTCTTGAAAACTTTTCGATAACGCAAACAAAGCAATGCATTATCCATCGTTTGTATCATACGTTTTGAATTTCCCTAAAAACCTTATTCGGACTGTTACGGATTTTATAAAATAAAAACATTCTTAAGTGAGCAACGGATGAGTGAGACAACGAATAGCATTTCGTTATTTTTATTTATATTGATTAACATCATTATAGTATAGATAGATAGACATAAAACCAAAATATTCGTAGTTTTCGAATGGCAGCTTTAACTTGATAATATTTTCATCTCCTCAAGCAAGGACCTAAATGTATATTTTTATTTCCACATCCGTATCCATGGCGTTATTTTATAATGCGCTAATAATTGTTCTTCATTAGATTTAATCGGTATTAGATCATCTCAGTTAACCGACACGACAGTTAGTCATCATAATAAACAGAAGCGATTTAAAAATAATTCTTTATTGATCGATAATTTCACGTTTTTGTATGTATGAATGTGCAGCTTGTTTCAGTAATAATCAAAACGACGATAATTTCCCTAACAGGTACAAATAAATCAATGTAAAGTGGCGTTTGTCACAAGTGCGAGTCAAGTCCACGTTTGTTTCACCATTTGTGTAAAAAATATTTGAAATGGATAGAAACAATATAAATAAACCTGGTACTTTTTTGAATTTATTATGAAAACCAAACTAACGGTATCGTGAAATTAAAGTAATTAGCTTAATTTTTAGTCGAAAATACCGTAAGTACACCATTTACTAAGTTTACCTAATTACTTTATTGTCGAAGATGAAAATAAATAAATATCTCATTTAGTTAGTAGCGATAAAGACAAAAAAGGAAAGTAAAAGTATACCGTTTCATGAATAAGTTAGTTAATGAATATTTTGAAATTTTCATTGTGTATTGAAGGCACAGACTATAACATAATATTCTAATTGAAGGTTACCTATTCACCGTTAGAAAAAATCTAAGAAAAATTAGATTGATGGAGCCATTAGTTAAAAATTGTTTGTCAAAATTTTCAAGTTATGAACGTTGACTCTCTGAGCTCAATTTGAAAATAGAGCGCCTATCTATAATCTGCCCGTTGATAATCTTCACGAGGTAGATACACAATAGCGGGTGTGAATGAAGATTACAGAGGTCGTGACATGCGGGCCGCGAAGGGACGAGCGCTTGTGCAGATATAGGTCGCGATACCCGAGCGCACGTGTGCATCGTACTTAGCAGCAGCTGATATATTCTGTTAAAAAAAAGGTAATTCGGCCCTCCGAGTGACAAATTGCCGCTGATTTGACTTACAAAATATGCCCCCTTCTCAACAAAACGTTAGTTTTTGTTTACTTACCCAAAACCTGAAAATCTGTTGTATAGTTCATAATATTTTGAATTCTTTTTTTCTATATTATCAGAGTTGCTTTGCTTCTATACTAAAAGTTTTTCGGAAGGATCGTCGTTTGGTTTTGAACTCTACATGTGATTTTCAGGCGTATGCAAAATTAACGCTCAGATTGTAAGGTTATTTATTTTGGTTTGGTTGGTTATTATTATTTCAATATCATATTATTTAATAAAAATAATAATATTTCCGAGCGTTCCTCTCTCTGCTTTGAACATTTTTGTTTTGTGCTGCAATATCAAAATACTACATGTAAAAAGAGGGTAACAGTTTTATAACAAGGAACTTTCTTTTGTATCACCTTTTTCGATTATACAATGCTTTTCAAATAAACGGGGAGAAAAAATAGAAAACAGCACAAAATGTGAAATCCTGTGGGTCGGCTTCTGCCTAGTCTTATTGTCTTTTTTTTCTCCAATTCGAAATTATTTACATTGTGGTCATTAGTCTACTCTACGCTCTATTTATTTCAGAATACAGTAAACGCATAATGCCTTCTCCTCTTGAAAGTTAATTGAAATTTAATGGATCAACATTAAGACTTTAAGCTCTCTTTTTCTACCTGAAAACTTTTCTACGGAAAATCGTTTTAAAGCAGAAAAATTGTTGCTTCAGACAATAATTCTTCTCATTTTTCTGGTATCTTCTTCGAACAACAAATTACTTACATTTAATGAAATTAAGATTAATGTTGAATGTTTCGCTGTTAATATAGGCTTGTATAAGTTTGAGTAAAAACTTCGACTCTGTAGAATTATTGCATTTAAATGAGTCACACACATGAGCTCACCCTGTGACATCAACAGATCTGCAACAAGTTGATTTCATATCGATTGACTAATTTTATACGTGCGTGCCAATCGCAGGCTACGGTTCTATAACAGAACAGCCCCGATCACAACCCGCAATTACGTCATTAAATTTTCTTGCAATGAAACGAGTACAAATCGAGTGCACCGATGTTTCACTGACAAACGTGCACGCGATAGACAAGACACCCTCCGGTGGTATTCGGCGAATTGAAAGCGAGCACCGACTTGGTTAGTGATGCCCGTAGGTGGACTTGATCACTATTCCAAACAGCCATAAACGCACAGAAGTTTTTCCATTCATTGGAAATGACGATGATAATTGCATGCGACATACGTCACACGCTTCAAATTGCAATGATTCACGTGAGCTTACGAAGTTGCCGTGAAACCCCCGTAGCGGCCGTAGCATCCGTCGTCGCTCTACGGCGGAAGCCCGCCACGCCAGTGCACTACGCGCCTCGCTGCCGAGCGGACGCCTCGTAACACGGCTCCTGCGATCTTGACGAAATGAATCGAACCCTTGTCATGGTACACCCAATTTGATATTCAAATTGGAATAACGAAATAATAAGTTGTCAAGGCGTATACGATTGTATTGTAATGAAACAGCGGGCAGGACGTCGACGGTAGACACGTAAAAGGTGATGCTTTAAGCACAAAAAACTTTTCAATTAATGAAAAGAACATGGAATTCGTTCACAGTGATAACCAACCTTATTCCCAGTGAAGTGAGTCCAGTGATGAAAGGATTTCTTGAAAGCTACGAAAGCTGCCAAAATTAACTCTTACACGGAATTAAGAGAGCGCGCGGCGTCGTCCCGCGGGGCGCGCCGCCGCCAGTTCATCAAGGGTTGGAAGAAGACCATGGGCGTCATCTCGAAGACATTCGGCGTTGTCTTCAGTCTGTAAGTAAACGTACACGTTACTCTTTGCACCAATCGCGTCACCATACTGCCAAGATTTGGTAACGAGACGCCTTGCAGGCATTCTCATCGCATTTTATATCTTAGAATTTACTCTATCGCTACAATTTATCGGGCCTGCTTCCGCCAGCGAGTGGCAGTAAAAGCCCATTATCCAGCGTCTGGCTCCGGCGTCGCTGCAGGTTGCGCAAGCGCTGCTATTCGCACGTGCTGGTACACACTGCAAAGCGCTTTTGACTCCGGCAACCACTAGTAATGAGTCTACTCTAGTTGTCTGTCATCTGCATTCATCACACTGACTCAATACAATTTACCACTGCCCAGTTTAAATGCTATCGTTGTATTTAATTTCCAAGCTATGAACTACTACTGCTGTGCTAAACTTATTGCTTTGGAGTCACGCACAACCGATATCAGTAAAAAAAATCTGACATAGGCAGTGCTATCACAGAATACATACCTAATTGGTACTACATATTATGTATTCTGTTCTGTGACATATAATACCACAGTATATATATTTTCATATACTGGTTAGGTAGTTAATGGAATACCACTAGAAATGTTAAAGTGTATATAACATCGTTTTCCAAATGCTTTTTTGAAGCTTATAAATCTAGCGGCCTGTTATGTTGGTGAATTGCAATTGTAAAATTACATCACACATAAAAATTACATCACGCGTGTAATTAATTTGATTGTCGCCTCAGTTCGGATTGTTCGGAGCAGCGGTTCTCATCCCACCGGTGATGGTGGTGGTACTTTCGCCGGGTGTATGTTAACGAGACTAATCTGCGCGAGCGCAATGCACGCAACAATGCGTACGCCGTCATCTACGGAGGACCAGTGAAACTCGATGTTACGTATGCCCTCATTTGTTTACAACATACATTCCCTTCAAATTTAATTATTAGATTCTATGCATTATATATTTTTTTGTTCTGAATAGGGACAAAGTGTAACTGGCACCGTTTCTTTGTTTCTGGTATCGAATCATTTCAGACAAATCCTAAAATAGTTTTATTAATGTTTGTAATTTTAATGAACATAATGTAGCAAATGTAGCAATAATAGTTTTCGTGAACTATTATAAAATTTCTTGTCTTATGTTTTCGCCATTTGTTACACTATAAAGATCCGTTTCTAGTTTCTATCAATTAACGTAACTGTTAATTAATTCGAATCTGTTCTTTGGCGAATCCCATATCAGTGACGTCACAGGTTAACCAACGGTTATTGTTAGCCCGTACCTCAAATTAATAGACTACAGTATAGTTCCGTAAATGTGGCAACTTGCGCAGTTATCTCGATTGACCTAAAAATAATACCTCGCTTGCAGGCGGCTCTTTCTTCTGTTATTAAACTAAACGAGTTTAATGTAAACAACTACAATTCGGTAAGAAAACTGATAATAAGGAACGTATATTATTGTGTTATACTCATACCCAATTTTAATGTTAATTTAATAAATAAATAGCAACACCTGCTTAAATAAGTATGATTAATACACTATTAGCACACATCGAGGTAACAAATTCGCAAACATAAAAACACGGAAATATTTAATTATATTACAAATTGTTGAATAAGTGATGTGATGCATTGTTATTTCTCTATTAGCCCTAAGGATACTAATCCAAGTTTTCTGGAAGAGACCGTCAGCAAAGCGGCACCCTTCTGTAGCTCCGTCTTTCAGAGATAAAGTAACAGTTTTTTAATCACTATACCGTCCTTTTGAAAATCGACAATTGCAGAGAAAGCAAAGGATACCCGCGCCATTGTTGTCCAACATTAAGATGTTTGTTGCGTTACGAGTCTGTAATGTTGCTAATTAAAAAAGCTTTCAACGATGCACTAATTTAGATAGTGTTATCTGAACAAAGGTTAGGTTCATTATCGTCTTACAAAATTTGAACGTTACAAAAGGGTTTGATAACGCTAATTACTGGCTTAAAACTGGTTGAGTGCGCGCGGGACACATTAGTATAGGGTTCCGCGAGACTGATCACTTTGTTATTTAGATCGTTATGTGTAACTGTTACTTAATATGTACTGTGTAAACTAAAATACATAAATATTCAGATTTTGATAACGTCCATCAATCGTCAAGTTACTCAAACACTATCTAAAACTTTTACAAGAAGTAATTAAAGTTCTGATTCCTAAGACGGTAAACAAATTACGCCGGCGTGGTTAATAGCCCGATATTGGTTTTAAATTAAACAATGGGACACGTCTTAGACTTTTATATAGGTCGTAAATCGTCGGCTTTTTACGCGCAGGCGACGCAACATCGTGCACCCATATCGTTAGTCGCGCTCCAATCAAATCTTCGTAAAGGGTAATCGTCTCGCTCGTAACTCGTAATCCACTCGTTCGATATGGGAACGTACATTGTCCAGATCTACTCGATATGATACCCATGGAACCGAACTATTTCTTTGAAGTTGGAACACACAATAAAGATACCAAAGGCTCATAAAACAAGTGCCATAACAACCACACGCCTAAGTTTGTATTGTTCAAATGTGAACGCGTTAGTATCGGTTATCACGTTTTGGGCAAACACCGTGATATGGATTATACCATGTGTGGAGAATTGCCGTTTCGTTCGGTCATTGATTTTAACGATCGCTGTTATTGTCTCAAATATTACGGGCGTGTTCTTTACAAATGCTAATAATTACTATAGATACAACTTCAAGGAATTCGTCTGTTTCATGGATTTCTTTTTAGTGATCTCGACCTGTTTAGGTTTTTGACCAATCTGCTTTACAATTTTCAACTTCTTTACAAACTCCCTCGGTGTCAATGTCTGGCAAACTCCCTCGGTGTCAATGTCTGGCATAAATGTCCGGTTTTTTTCATGTTCTGGAGTCAGTCGCTCGAAACAACATTGGCACACAAGCTGGGCTGACCGGTGGGACTTGATGACCAAGGATGACTAGGGTTACACATTCGAGACAATAGACCTGACCTTTGTCAGAAGATGACACTTTATCATCACGAGTATTCATGGTCGCGATGGTCCTTGTCCAAGAAAAACTAGTACATACACCACACGGTATGTACCTATGTCCTTCAGATTACAAATGGAGATATAAAAAATCGATACACCTGATAGCTTTTTATATTACATACTTATCTATCCATTACCTAAACTAAACTAGTAACAATGGAAGCGTTCGTGATGACCGACATCATTTGATTTCCAGAGATCGATACCTACTCCGCTTCCAAAATTTCAGTACGACCTTCATAATTAGGCAAATCATCAATAAACAAAAATGTATTGAATTAAAAGGGCAAGAAAAAAATTCTCATTTAATTCAAATATTAAAAGGCCTACTTTGATAAAGTTATCTAATCTTCATTCTACACTGTATTATGTGTCCGTATACAAAACTATTTATCGAACTTAGACCTAAACCAAATTCAATCACGTGAGTTTCTTTTATCGAATCTTAAAACCTTCCTTCCCTTGTTCAACCAAATTATGCCTAACGTGAAACGTGGCATCAACCATTGCCAGTGTTGTGGCACTGTCTGATGTGGCAGGTGCTCCAATCGGTCATTGTCTCTGCTTCCTGCCATTGATAACGCTATAGATTGTAGGTACTACTCTTTAGGGTGTGTGACATATAATTACCAGCGTGTCAATATAGTTAGTCACGCTCGGGGGAGTACTGATAGTCTCTTGTACAAGTACTTTTATCACTTCATCATTGAAATATATCAAAGCTTAATTTTATTTGTAAGTTTGTAACAGCTACAATTAAAGTAATACTTACCTTATCAAGGTTCATTGAACATAAACAATCGTATTGTGCAATTGCCAATTGTCCGTAATGCGGTCGAATGACAAATTTTATTTCCAACGCCAAAATAGAAACAACATCTCCATGTTATTATAATTATTATCCCTTTAGAGATGTATAGAAATTAATACTTATATACCTACTGAATTAACTAAGGAAAAAATTGTGGCTTCAATTCAACTTTATATCGGCTTTAAATAAATTCGCTAATTAAGTGGTCTGCATTTGCCATGGAGGGTCGGAGTGGTCGCCCCATGCCCCCCATTGTTCATGGTACTGCGCCCGTTTCCTGTCTGTATAAACTTGCATTAATTGAGGACATTAAACATTGAGGGCCTGTTGTCATTGTTGCTGATAGAATAGTCTGCGGGGCTAGGCGGTTTGAACGCCCACTGTTTAATAAATGTGCAAAGAATTATATCAAGTTTGTCTCAGTGTATATTGCAAATATTCTCGATCCAAAAGCATTTGCAGTTGAAGTTTGGAGCATTTGCCTGACAGCTTGTCCGACTCCTATTAGATTCTTTTTTTAATATTTTTTCTATTTATTTTATTTTATTTAGAACGGCACAATAACAGACATCAGATAAAATTACTTACAATAAGGAAAAAATATTTAAAACTAATGCATGCCTATGTCCAATTACAATTGTGCACAACATTTATAGAAATGAGAATATTTATACACCCAGATGTTTAAAATACAAGTAAATACAAAAACAAAAAACAAGAAAATATTTTATACAAAAATCAAATAAAGGTAGGTATAAAGTTCTTTTTTAAATTGATGACTGTGATGAGACTGATGAGTCATTAGACTGTAAAGCTGTCAATAGTAACTTCTTGAAAGAAAGGATACTACAGTTAAATATGTCATAATTTAAACAGATGTTATTATAATATGAACACATTCTATCCAAAGGATTATTTCTGGAAACATTGTTAGTGTAGAGGGGAACACAGAATAATTGTGGCTTACGCACAGATCGAGTCGGTACTTTGAATTTTAATAATTTGACCAAACCGCAGCTATCAACACCAGACCCATTGGCAATCCGATGAAGAGAGCACAAGTCTCTCACCCTCCTTCGACCCTCCAGAGTGACCATACCAAAATTTTAACTCCGAAATTCTCTACTCGTCGTATTGACTATACCTGTGTCATTTTAGTTAATCAACCTGTGATAAGGATCTTCAACTTTAATGAAGATATCCCATTAGTCAGACATTCTGAACTGAAAAAAATCCATCAGATGTGCTTATTGCGAACCTGACCTTCGTCATCGAAAGCAACAAAGAAATGATATGGTCTGCGGCGGTCGGTAGGATATTTGTTAATAAATAGCTCGCATGTTGCAAATTCGTTGCATACATACATAATAAAATTGTCTGTACGTCCGTTGCTATGGCGGCGGAAGTCCTTCGTATGTAATGTCCTAATTGGCGTAACGTGGCGGACGGGGTCGTTTGCGCTACAATACTAAGTAAATTGTGTTTGTTAAACACAAGTCGTTGACAGCCTTTGTATTGTTCATTAGACATTTACTATTCTGGCGGGGGCTATTCTTTTTCGCCCGAACGCTAAACATTTAAAGAAATTATCCGTGTGAAGTATGACCATGTGATAATATTATTTTTACATTACACATTTTTTTATGTTCAGATCTATGTACTGGATGGTCAAAATCTTATATCATTTCAGCATTATCCCAAATTCTAAGCATAAAACATAAAGCGCTATGAGGACCACCGTGTGTCTCTTCTCTTTTATCGCGGTTTTTATAATACCTCTGTTATAATCCCTAACCCATCATTATAACACATTAGACATAATATGTCTAAACCTCTATCTAAATTTTTCAATTTACAAAATTCCCATAACTCACAAAAAAGGATCGTCCTATTAATTTATTTCGCATCCTGGCATATTTTATACGTGCTCGGTATAAATATCTAAACATTCTTACGTTTTGATTGCTCACTTTACTGGAATCAGTGGGAAAAATAATAGTTCCATTAGTTATCTGCGGTTTTGAAAACCTTGAGTTTGTCATTCGACATCGCCTATTGGGATTGGGAAGTACCAAATTACGAATATTGATTGCAATTGCAACCAATTGTGCAACGTTTATTAACAAGGACTTAAAAAAAAAAAAACTAAGTCAGTTTGTTACTCATTTTTCGTAGTTAGTTTGCTATAAAGAATCATTAAAAAACTACCTGAAGGACGAATTTAAAGCTGTCTTGTTACCTGTAACATAAAGAATTGAATGAAATCCATTGTTATAAGACGAAGTGTAACTGACCACTTCTGGTCCTTGTAACAGACTATCCTTCTTATTTAAAGTTGTGTACACGCAGGCAGACCTTTCTTCCACGTGCAGTCATTTTCACGACACTTATTTTACAATACGTATTTCTGTTAGCATACAAGAACTGATATCTGGTTCAATATGAATAAAAACAGATAACTTTTAGCACTTATCAAGATTGGCAAAGTTACATTATTACTGTTATAATAACACTCTAAGTTAGTAATTATCCCACAAAATTGAAAACAGCTATCAGTCACATTCTGTGGCCTTGATGCAATGCGTCGGTGCTACCAGCCTTAAGCCAAGTTTATTTATTCTAAAACTCTAAACGAAAAAAATCAATGCATTGTTTTCTCGTTAGTACTCGTAAACTGAGGCACATTCATCATAGGAAGTAATTTGTTAGGATATTGGGCACGTATTGGCTGCTATTTCCAATGAGGTCGCTCCAATGCCGATTCTAATAATTTATGTTTACCTTCTAGAAAAAATATATCATTTGAGACATTATTTTAAAATTTAAAACGGACGGTCTATTGTGTGGAACAATAGGTCCCGTTCTGCGTGTCAATATTAGAATTATTCTCGGATGTAATTTGATACTTTTTGTCCTCTCTACATAAAGTTATCCCAACTTTGTTCTATGTTTTGTACTGCTCGCTGGCTATACTTTTTACGCTTCTGGTATGCTTCTCTTGGTTCTACAGCGTTTATGTCATGTGCCGTGTAAAGATATCTGGGCTATATTTTAGTTTTAAATTCTTTGCTTTTCCTAAAAAACACATTTGTACTAATAATATCTGGTAAGGAAGTCATTTGAATGCCTTTCTACCAGTCAATTTAGAACAATTTCACAGTGAGTACTTATCAGAAAAATCTCAAGTATCACAAGTGGCCTTCGGGCTGCACATTCTTGGACTACGCTACGTCCCAGTAATTACGGCTGTACCTCCAGGTGCCGAACCGGAGTACCTGCGCGGCGCCCCGGCATCGACGCGCTCTGCCCGCCGGCTGGCAACCAGCCTCCGGGCGCGACCGACCGCTTAGGAAGCACGCCAGAGATAATCACTTTAGATTTCTGGCAGGTTTCCTACCAGCTTAATTTGTAGGTATTGACTGGTGTCATGTAGGTTAATATTGCGGCACACAATATTTTGGCTTTTGGGTAAATGCAAGACAATACAGACCACTCAATCTAGAAATGAACCTTAAGGTATTCAGCTCATAACTTTGCTGGCTGACTGTACCTTCGAAAAAACCTTAACCGAAATGCAACAGTTAAGTAGTCAACTATTTAGGAGCTAACAAGTTTTACGGTGATGAATTATTACCGATGGCCACGGGCAGAGTACTTTACGTTTATGGTGAAAGTAGCCCTTTACGTTAGTGTAGAGTAGACGCCTCATATCTATCCGAATCCTTTCTCGTCGATTAAACGGAAGGTTTAAAACTTTAAACTATTACGTCACTTCTAATTAGGAACATCTTTATCGCAGCCTCCGTTAATTGAATAAGTACCGCCGATATCAGCGCACCGCGATCGGTGCTGCGTCATGTTCGATTCATCCTGCGGAATCAAGACGTCAAGTGATGGGAGTTTTATCACGGAGACTATCGGCGATCTGTACACAATGGTCTGGCCCGGGGCAGCCACACCTCGCGCACCTGTCGGGCGAGGCGGGGGCGCGCGCGCGGGGCGGGGCGGCTGCGTGCGCGCTGCCTCGGGCGCGGACGCGCGTGCGCACGCCGACCTCCGGGGGAATGCCTCCGATAGTCATTAACTTTCGTCCATTCTGTCTTCGGTGTCTCTTCAATGATGTACGAGTTGGATGAATACCTACTATACACCAACTCCGACACCATCTGATAGATAAAACGGCGACACTTCGCAATCACCAAACTCATGAATTCCATAAGAAGTCGTCATGGTAAAACCGTCCATCATACTTACTAACGAAGTACCCGTTTACTCGCGTGCGTATAAACGCGTTTTCTTATAGGAGCAATTGTACAAGTAAAACTCGTACATACATACTTACATCCCTTGGTCGCTGCCATAATTTTAGGTCATTCCCATCCCATCGATCGGTGCCGAGAAACGACCTTGCGGCTGCGCGTGCGCAATAGTTGCCGGTGCGGAGCCGAGTGTTTCCTCAATTTCCTGGACTTTTATCGCAACAATGCCACTCGAGGAACAATGCTATAAATAATTAGCACGACGGGTGGTAGGTATTGCAAGTGCGTCTCTTGCGTAACATTCAATTTTATAGGCTGGCTATGGGCTCGATGTCGTTGGGTGGCACGTACGTGATATAAGTAGAGGCCGCCCTTCAAATCGACTGACGCGTTGTTATTGGTTACTGCTCCAAAAATTGCGTTTTGTTATGTCTGCAAGTGGAACGTTCCGTCAACATGTCCATGTTCAACGGTCGAAACTCGAAAAGGGCCAACTGTGGTTTATCTGGCGATGATCGGCGGGCCTGCGCGCGCGCTCGAGCCCCACGTATAATTCACGGGTCCACAAATAAAATTATTATACTAATTACCGAATCTCGATCACGAGCGGGAGGCGGGCCGGCTCTAAATCTCGGCCCGCTCTTCTAAATCGATTACGGGTATTACTAGCCTAGAGCACCACGTTTTGTCTCTGTCTAATGTGGGCCGGCCTTGCTCTCCTCTTTTTGGATATAATCTTTCTCGGTTCATTGCTCCGAATGGGCAATGGGCATATTAAGTATATTACAAGAAGTTTTGACGTGAATTTTACATTTGACTGTCGCCGGTAAATAACAATTCGTCAAAATCTGCTATTCATTTGAAAATAAAATTTATTTTATTTTATTTATTCGCATATTTAACCACAAGCCACACTGCTAAAATTAGGTCAATTGTGTTTAATGACTTTTGGGAAAATCCATCCTTCTTCTCAACAAGATTGAACGTTAATTTGTAGTCTAATTTAGAAGTTCGCGCTCCAGTAATATGGCTAAACTTGCTTTCACATTATGCATATTAATTAGTGAAACAAAAACTTGCTCAATGATAATAATCACAATTTTCGCAAGACAACAAACGCTTAATTTTGCGGGTAGTTCACACGATTTCTATTTTTAGCTATGGACCTCAATATAATACTTTTATTGGATTGTATTGTATGTCAGATTAGGAGCCTAGGACTACTGTAGAGATACAATTGTGATGCAGCATTTGTCTAAAATTACAACAAAAAAAGCAAAAAAAAAAACTGGAGCAATGTTCTTCAAAATATAATTAGGAATGATCTTTTCCTGAATGTTATAAAATCACATAAAATACCTAAACAACAGTACTTGTAACCAGGATAGGTACTACGAATAATATTTCCTTTTACTACAACATAATAATGTTTGTTAGTAATTAGCTGGTCCAGTAGAAACATTATATTTATTAACCGACGGTGTCACTGTCCGATCTAATTGTAGCCCATTAGGTACATAATTATGGCACTTGTACCTATGTTTTAAGTGCCAATGTTTTTATAACTAACCTTAGATTATTATACCTACTAAGTCATGCAATTTCCGAACTGTTTCACTGCACCTGATCAGGATTTTCTGTCATTACAAATTAGCCTAAACCTATAGCTTCAAAATTTTCTTTCTGAACCAAATGATAGCTATAAGGTTAGGTTTATCAACGGAGAACCAGTAGAGTCGGTCTTGTAGTCTGAAAAATATATCAGTGAACGAGTCCTACCTATCGCATTTTCACCCCGTAGGCGTAGCGTCGCATGATGAATCAGGCAAAGTCATTTAATGAGGCTACATGAGCTCTTCCAGCTCACCATATACCGTATGGAAATGTACCATATGATACGGTATATGATATGGATACATTTCCAGCACATGTAGCACTACAGCTTAAAAGGGATTTTACCATACCTCATTCATCAATGCCCGCGCGGACGCCACTGCGGTGTCCGGACAGCAATAGAAAATCGATTGTCTCATTTTCCGGGCGTTGATGGGTTTACAAATTACAGTGTTGCTTGCTAGCTACTAGCTACGTAGTCAAATAATTCATACTGAAATATTTTGTAGCTAATTCACTTGATGGAGTGGCCTGCAACGTCGCCATGGGCTCCTAATGAGGGTTAACTCTTCAATTTCCCGTTTTATCTTATACCCAGAATTGTAAATTGTATTAAGTGTATGTGTTTTGTTGTGTACAGCCTGTTCGAGCAGGAGATAATGAGCTACGTGCCGGCGGGCGGGTGCGGCGCGGGCGCGGGCGCGTCGCCGGCCGCGTCGCCCGCCGCCGCGCGCACCACGCGCGCGCCCGCGCCGCAGCGACGCGACTTCGAGGCTAAGCTTCGCGCCTTCTACCGCAAGCTCGAGAGCAAAGGCTACGGGCAGGGGCCGGGCAAGCTAAAGTACGCCTTAACATTTTAATGGCACTATTGGGGCATCAGGCCCCGTGTTACAAAACTCTTAAAACTTGCCAGTTCTTTGAATGGCTTTCAATGCATTTCTTTTATTTGATGTACAGAGGAAAAGGGTTGTAACTAGGTAATGCAATCTCGTCTCGCCGAGATCCCGATCTCGCGAGATCCCGGCCATGTTTTACGAGATTGTATCTCGTCAAATTTCGTACGAGATCTCGCGAGATCGACAAATGCAGCGTGACGACGTGTATTTCATAGCGCGGCAATTTACAAAAGACTAAATATAGATAATTATTGTTTTGTTACCAATATTGTAAGAATTTGAACTGATTAGCTACATACAGTAGGTATAATAATTATAGACATAAACAAATGTAATTAGAGTTAGAGACAAAATAATAAGTACTCTGTTGATTTTTCTATTTAATTACATATCATGTCAATTACTAGTTCTTAAAACAAGCATTTGCATATGTTTTAATTGCGATTCTCCCAATCTCGCGAGATCCCGTAATTTGCGAGATCTCGCGAGACTGGGTTTTGAGTCTCGCGAGATCTCGCTAGGCGGAAATCTCGTACGAGATTGCATTCCCTAGTTGTTTGTAACTATAGCAGTTCACAAAACATGGCATGTTTTAAAAGGTTTTAATACCCCCTGGCCTTCCGAATGGATAGGGGGGCCATATTACCCACCGCTTGGGCCCAATGCAGTGGATGATATGTTAACGACTTCAAGTGCAGTCAAGACTAACGGCTTTACCCTCGTAACTTTTACCTGAATAAGAGTCAACAACACATGTGTAGGTACTATTTTATAATCCAAGCTTTAAACGGATAAACGAGCTACAAACTGTTTTAATTAAAGCCCGTACATCCTGAAAGTCAGTTTTAACTAGCAGCAAAATGGGTCATACAACGTATCTCGTTAATTGGGTCGGCATATACACCAGAGTATAACACGACGCCGTGCGGAAGCTTAATTAGTGACGACAGCACAGCGATGAACTTTCGTGAGTGGACAGGCGACAGGCGCGACCTTTGAGCTGTCCGCTTAAAAATAGCATGTAAATAAAGCGAATCGATACAACACGTAATATGATTGTTCTTCATATTAACGAAGTGAAATGTTATCACTAGCGTAAAGCTATTAATAGCTTCGTTCAACTGAAATAGATTCGGGTTTGAAAACGTAGGCGGGCTTACCATTGTTGTAGTGGGTTAATAGAATGATGAGTGCTAAATAGACGCGTTTTACACCTAAAGTTTGTAATTTGATGGTCGTTTAAGTAATGAAAATATTTATTTTTAAATTACTCAAAATTAAATCATTAATAAATGTTGGACACTTCAAAGATTGCTTTGACCACTGAAACATATCTCAATGGAACTATAGGCGTAAGGAAATCAAAACTAAGGCATTTAAAATTATAATATAATGCATCCCTGAGCCTAAATAGTTAAAAAAGTGAGCTACCTTTCAAAGGAGTTCAACCTTTAAGAATCAACGACTATGGCAACAGCGCCCCGGACTCAGTAACTCCATATTATTTTTTATACATTCGTTCATTCGAATTTTGACAATCTTAATTCATGTTTACAGCAAAGAAACTATCTACTAACTATTATCATTGTACAGTCACACACATCTATAACTATGTATTCAGTTTAGAACTATGCCACTCTAAAAGCTATAACTTTTATGAACAAAAATCAATGGCAAATGACAACTACAACAAAGTGACAAAGTTTTAAACTACATATAAGTATTACATATTTTTAGACGTGACTGTAACGCCTTACAAACCACGAACATTTCCAGATTGCACATTCGGCGCGAGCATTTGCTCGAAGACGCATTCAGGCGCATCATGTCCTGTGGCAAGAAGGAACTGCAGAAAGGCAAGCTGTGCGTCCTGTGGGAGGGCGAGGAGGGCCTGGACTACGGCGGGCCCAGTCGGGAATTCTTCTTCCTCCTGTCCCGGGAGCTGTTCAACCCGTACTACGGACTGTTCGAGTACTCCGCTAATGACACTTACACAGTGCACGTGTCACCGATGTCCGCCTTTGTGGATAATCACCATGAGTGGTAAGTTGGTTTAAAAAGTTCTTTAGAATAGATTTAATGTAAAAAAATCACACTTTAACAGATGTTATTTTACTGGGGCAATAAAATTAGGTCAAATACAAATTATTTATGTAAGCTCTTACCTAACGATCTGTTCCAATCTAATGTCCATCAGCCATTTTTGATGTCCCCACTGCTGGGGCACAGGCCTTCCTTATGGGTGGTAAGGAGGACGGGCCATAACCCACCACGCGGGCCCAATGCGGATTGGTGGGTGTTAACGACTGCAAATGCAGCCGGGACTAACGGCTTAACGTGCCTTCCGAAGCACGGAGAAGCTCGAGATAATAAATTTTTGGTCACCCATCCCATGACCGACCCTTGCGAACGTTGCTAACTTCGGCAATCGCTGGGCCAGGCTTACCAAGTGGTAAGTGTTTGTTTATTGCCGTCTAGATTCATTATTCGGTATGCCAAGATCTAGGTATATCTGCGCTATTTTTTTCCTGGTTTTTAGTTATAAGTCTCTTACTAATTAAGGTTTAACTAATGCATTATTAACGATGGATGGATAAAATTGTTTCAAAGAACTACAACTTATTTTTTTAGTAGCGTTATTTAAATAGCCGGTTAAGCTAAGATGAAAACATAACCATTTAGTATGAAAATAAACTGTAATTATGCATACAATTTTCTTGTCAATGCTAGTGCTGACTTAGGAAGCGGTTTCTGCAAAGCTTCCTAGATTGTGTTACAATTACAAATAATGGTAGTTACAAAACAAATTATAATGACACATTGTTGGCTCGGTAGCGCTGATTATCTGCTATTACGTGGATGAGCGTAATTACCATTTGTATATAGAAGTTATTGTGATGCTAATAGAAAGAAGTCGGTTAATTAAATGGGATACGTATACCTGTGACATTGTGGATAAAATGGTTTGGTATGGTTTATCCTTTACTCGTCTTATTTAGTAAACAGTTTTGACAGTTGTCATACACATAATTCCGAAACGGAATCATTCCGAACGCAGCTAATCCATACAAATCTATGGACCTACCACACACACGCGGTATTTTTCCGTTCGGAATTTTCGTACATTATCAATATTCCGTTTCCGAATCAGCTAGGTGATTGCGTAAAGTCAATCGTATTCATTTGACAGTTCATATTGTATCATAATATATGTCATCCCATACAAATTGCAGCCGATGGAATACGATATGAACTGTCAAATGAATACGATTACCTTACGCAATTCCAACCCAGATTCCGTCTGTATGTGGCCGCGCTAAATCGTTGTCAAATCAAATCAAATCAATTGATTCTGAACATTAATTCACATTGTGTTGAATATTACATTATAAGTATGATAAAGGAACATTACACTTTATACCATTACATTATTATACACACATTATATTACATACATTGCGTTTACACTATTATTATTATTATAAAATTATATTATCAGGCAATTAATTAATTTCTAAATCTAAAGTTAGTCATTTTATAAAATTGTTATTAGTAGTAGTAGTATATCAAATAAAGAGTTAGGTGAAGATTTTTTACCAAATAAGACAAATAAGGATAAACAGAAACAGACTTTAGGTATCCTACCTTGGGATGTGGAATATTATCATACAGTTACACCTTCCATTCCATACGCCTAACCGAATGACTAAGCAGACATAAATGTATAAACCAGAAAGTTTATTATTAAAGAGTATACACAACAATTATATGTTTAAACAGCTGTGTCGGTTGTGTGAAACAGACATTTCTATAAAAGTAACATGTTTTCGCGCACATATTGTTTGAGGAAAGCACCTCTTTATTTTTCCAAAAATAGGACAGGTATCTTGTTATCATATTCTTAAATGTGTTTTAGCAACTAAATAATTATAATCTTTTACAAAGGGGTGGTTCCCAGAGTTCAATTAAATAATTAAAGAATAAACAATGTAAATGATATTGAGAAATTCTGGGAACTGACTTCAATACGTTGGGTTTGGAAATAGGAGTAATTTCGTACCACATTGAATGCACTCCAATGCTGGCGACTTCTCACGTCATATTTGACATATCATTAATTATACCATGAATACTCGTCTTTCAATGCGCTTTTCTTTCACGCTTAACACTTAGTGGCTTTGAGTGCATAATATTGTTGCACGAATGTCTTCAAGTGTGTCATAAGTGGTTGTGAGTTGTTAGTAAGTTTAAGGATTACAAAGTTAATCCACAAGCCGGTTTAATTATTGTTTACAACATTATCAGTGATTATTATTATCATGCGCATGCGCATGTTTTGGCAATTGTAACTTTTAAGTCTTTAAATAAAACCCAAAGAACTTTAAACACTAAATATTTCATTGATTGACCCATTGGACTAAAATATGATAGTGCCAAAAATAGTGTTAAGACGCTTACGATATGCTGATCAAAACAGAAAAAATACAGCAAAAGCACAAAATAGATATACTTAAGTACTAAAAGCTAACATTGTAATAATAATATAATTATAAATCGCAATAATTAATACAAACCAGTAGGTAGGTGCAAGTATCGTCGGCATCGCTATCGGCTTCATTTGACAGATGGATGTGACACATTCCTATTTTTCTTTGGGAACTTTTTTTTGTGCCAAGAAGAAGTTGCAATGTGTGGACACTTGCGCGGTAGACCCACAGGACCAAGCCCCTATGCACCTCAAAGTGGCGCCCTCATCTTAATTAAATTAATTGCTCGTTAAGTACATAATGTATCGAAAATTCACATGTACAGATTGAAGCTAGGGTTCTAAATTTTATTAGCAAAAGAGCAAAAAGTGGTCACTTTAAGCACTTTGGCGCCACATGAGAGGTATAGTTGCCTTAATTAAATATTAGAACGCAACTAAGCGGACGGGCGTCATAACTCCATCGCAGAAATCTAATATTCACACTGGGACTGAACAATAATGCCTTCATACACGATATAATGAACATACGAAATTACGTTACCAGTTAAGCGTACTAAGCAATCATTATCCCTTCGTCCATATATAGATTTCCGTCGATTGTATGCGCGTGCGCACTCGTTCGTTAAACAGTATGTTGTTCATCGGCTTTAGTCGATCACATCGCTGCTTTTGGCACAATGTAACTACATATAACAAAGGAAAACAACGGGCTTAATAAGTAAAGACTAATTAAATAAATTTCATGAACAATAAGTAGCTGTTGATCGTGCTTTGTTTGTCGATGCTCAGAAATAGAGGTTATTGGCCCATTGACCATATTTGAACATAATTATGGTGATTTATAAGTTGGAGGAATGTATTTATTTGTGTAAATGGAAATACTGATACTTATCACTGATCGTTTGGCTTGGAATTGTGTATCCTGCTTATTTATTTTATACTACTACACACCTATCTGTTAATCCATTTGTGGTGTGGTGATAGGATAGGTCAAGATTTTAAAGCAAAAATACACAATGTAGGTACTTACACAACATCTACACAATATTTACTAAGTAAACCCGAAATATTAAAATTTATAAGTAAGTACTACAACAAACAGTTATTCCGCGTACGGTTTAACATTATCAAACAATAATATCCTAATTATTTTGTAACCATATTTTTGCGAATTAATAAACCTTTTTCTTCTTCATTATTTGACTCCTTTTGCACTTTTTAAGTATCTATTATTGTTCTACAGCAGCGTAATACCTATACAACGTGTTAATGAATAAACGCAAAACCTCTTAGTTAGGTGGTGATTGTGCTCATGAATATGATCAATTTTTACTATGGGGCCAACTCTGCAACTCAACAAAAAAAATCAGCTGTTTCATACAAGTTGTCAATACCTACTCGACCAGAATGTATGAAACAGCTGATTTTTTTTGTTGAGTTGCAGAGTTGGCCCCCCAAAAGTTGTTCATATTCATGAGCACAGTCACCACCTAAGAGGTTTTGCGTTTATTCCTTAACACGTTGTAGAGTTATTAGTTCGAAATAAACTTTAATCAGAAAAAAATATTTTTTGATAAATTAATCTGTACTACCTGAGTAATATTTTTGTAACCTCTTCAAAATAACGATAGGGGCATTCCACAAATTTTCACATAAGGTAAATACCTGCATATAAGACGCAAGCGGGCGGCGCAGTGGCACACATCAGCAATGTCTCCTGCGCGTCTATATTTACGCGCGGGATCCGGTGCGCTCTGCGCCCGCGCAGGCCCCATACAGCCAGCGTGTCGAGTTACTGCGATCCAGTTACACTACACATAAACAAAACCAATAGTTTTTGCCCATCTCCGACAGCGCGACACAGTACTTAATTGTAACTTAATCCCGGTGATTCAATCGATGCGTAACGGGCCTATTGCTATTTGGAATTTTAAAAAAACTGTCAAATAAATGCGGATCCAGCAATATTAAAATATCAAATTGCACGAGAATGACGTTTATTTAAACATCGACTCGTTCAGTTACTTACATTACATATTAGCTTTTTGTTAAACCCGCACATGCCGATATGATTCGTTATTTATTACAAAAATCCATTATAGTCAGTCAGAGTCACGTACCTACCTTTTTGTGAGGATGTCATCCTCCAGAAGGAGATGGCGGAGAGAGCCCGTGAAGAGAAGAGGAAGCTCATGCGGCTCTTCTCCGCCGCAGACGGACGGGGGTGGAGGCGTCGCTACGCGAACCTGATTGTCTCCTAAATGGGACCAAGCAGGCGGTGGGGCTCTGTCGCCTGTCTTGCACGGTCTCAACCGTCTGGGGAGATGGCTAAACTTGCTCGGCCATCTCCCAACCGCGAGGAGGCTCGGAAAGACGTGCCGGCCGCCAGGTCCAATGAGGTTGGAATCCTACAAGGGTCCCTCAGGGCCAACCGGCGGCGGCGGCGAGAGGGCAAGTGCGGGAGAGTGTAGTCACGTGCCTACTCAACAATGGTATCGATTCGGTTAGCACGACTTAACTAAATTGACAGGACTAAACTTAATTTTAGCATTCCTTTCTTGTCTTTTCGATACAGAAAGAAAAGGATGGAAAACTAAATTTAGTTTAGTCCTGTCAATTTAGTTAAGTCGTTGCCAACCGAATCGACACCATGTCACTAGGGAACTCTTAATTTATAAGTAATGTAGACCACAATATGACTTTGCAGTCTAGCATAAGCCAGGACAGGAGGACCTTCCGATTTAGGCCCGTGTGGAGTGGTATAACAGCCTTTTCTTTCTAGTAGTGTTTTTATTTCTTTTACCCCCAGCAGTTGAGACGTTATTTGGTTGCAGAAGTTTAATTATTAGTGGTGAAGGGTCCATACAAGACTATTCCAACATTTCCAACCGGCTTACCTTTTAGAAATCCCACCCCACCGATCCACTATGCAGCGCAGAATATTTTTTAATAATTTCACCACTCGCCACTGTTAGTTATTATAATATTTTGTTGGTTTAGGTTCCGTTTCTCGGGGCGCGTGCTGGGGCTGGCGCTGGTGCACGGCTACCTGCTGGAGGCGTGGTTCACGCGCGCGCTGTACCGCGCGCTGCTGCGCCTGCCGCCCGCGCTCGAGGACGTGGACGCGCTCGACGCGCAGTTCGCCAACTCGCTCCGGTGGCTGCAGGTACACATCGTTCAACTGATGTTTACTTGAAATACTTATATCTATTTCTTGACAACTTCACATACGTTGCTTGCTATAATAAAATTAAGCGCGCACTTGTGAAATCGGAAGCGAGTCAATCTACTCCGGAAGACGCCAAAAATGCATGGAAGTATTTTTATGATGCACCTGTGTCGTATGACTAGTTGCTACTGACACCGAAAAGGCATGTGACCTAGCCAGAATATTGACATATTTTTCAATTCAATTCACTTTATTGCATTCCACAATGATAACAAGATGGTAGGTAGGTAAAATAACAAAGTACATTGTAGACCCTGAATAGGGCACAGCAAATTATTTGTAGTATTTTTTCGTAGACTTTTATTTCAGTTTGATTTTGTCTGATTTCTGATTTTTGTTTCAGTCTGCGCGTTGCGTGTCCTCGCTGGAGCTTACGTTCGCGGTGTCGGAGCGTCTGGCGGACGGACGCGTGCTGGAGCGCGACCTGAAGCCGGGCGGGCGCGACGTCGCCGTCACCGAGCGCAACAAGAAGGAGTACCTCGAGCGCGTCGTGCGCTGGCGCGTGGAGCGAGGCGTCGCCGACCAGACCGAGTGGCTCGTGCGGGGCTTCCACGAGGTGAGACCGCGCCGTGACTACATGCCTGCCACTAGTCGCCGTCACCGAGCGCAACAAGAAGGAGTACCTCGAGCGCGTCGTGCGCTGGCGCGTGGAGCGAGGCGTCGCCGACCAGACCGAGTGGCTCGTGCGGGGCTTCCACGAGGTGAGACCGCGCCGTGACTACATGCCTGCCTCTAGTCGCCGTCACCGAGCGCAACAAGAAGGAGTACCTCGAGCGCGTCGTGCGCTGGCGCGTGGAGCGAGGCGTCGCCGACCAGACCGAGTGGCTCGTGCGGGGCTTCCACGAGGTGAGACCGCGCCGTGACTACATGCCTGCCACTAGTCGCCGTCACCGAGCGCAACAAGAAGGAGTACCTCGAGCGCGTCGTGCGCTGGCGCGTGGAGCGAGGCGTCGCCGACCAGACCGAGTGGCTCGTGCGGGGCTTCCACGAGGTGAGACCGCGCCGTGACTACATGCCTGCCACTAGTCGCCGTCACCGAGCGCAACAAGAAGGAGTACCTCGAGCGCGTCGTGCGCTGGCGCGTGGAGCGAGGCGTCGCCGACCAGACCGAGTGGCTCGTGCGGGGCTTCCACGAGGTGAGACCGCGCCGTGACTACATGCCTGCCACTAGTCGCCGTCACCGAGCGCAACAAGAAGGAGTACCTCGAGCGCGTCGTGCGCTGGCGCGTGGAGCGAGGCGTCGCCGACCAGACCGAGTGGCTCGTGCGGGGCTTCCACGAGGTGAGACCGCGCCGTGACTACATGCCTGCCACTAGTCGCCGTCACCGAGCGCAACAAGAAGGAGTACCTCGAGCGCGTCGTGGCGCGAACGAAACGAAAATTAAACCATATGCGCATTTATTCATCAGCTTCAACTTGATCAGAAAATATAAGAGTAATCAATGTTTCGAAACTTAAAACTAAGCAGAAATAAGTTTTAACGATTAATAATATTATCAAAATTAAAAGAAATCTACAGCTCAATAGCGGTCGTCTCTAACATTATCTTTGTTTATTAACTTTACTTGACCTAAAAAAATAGATTAATAGCTAGAAGCTAAAATAAATAACACTGTGTACTCAGACTTCTCAGGCATAGTCAGACATCCACCGTCCATTATAACATTTAAATGTGTAGGCAAACAAAAATTACATCACACTTAAAACGAAGCGAAATAAAACGCACAGAGTAAATATAGTTGTAACACGGCCGTCAGTATAATGAAGTCGCATTTGCCCGCTAACTAATCGCGTCCCACCCTCGTCCGTGACCTTTCAAGCCGATAAGTATTGAATATAAGCCTGCCCGCACACGGGCGACACGCCACAGCCACTAGCGCCGCTACTAGAAGCTGCAAAAGTAGCTGAACCGCGCGACAGCCACAAGGTGGTCGGTAGCCGACACAAATTTCGTTTCACTTGCAGTTTAGTGGCCGGTGTCGGCCACGACTCCACGAGAAGCGACGTTTGTAGCGCGTGTCACCGGCGTTTACCGTGTGCGGCGATGAATGAAAACTACAGGGGCTCTTTATTTTGAATCGCTCGTATGGCATAGTTTTGTCGCATGCGACTTAAGTCACACTCGTCTTCCAAGTCGCATGACGCCGATTTTCCGTATTTTTTAATCGTTCGTTTCCGGTGCTGTCAATATAAACGAAATGTTGGATTTTATCCGTTCCACGCAGAATCTAGAGAAAACTTGTATTACCGCAACGAAAACGGAATAATATCCATGTTTCTATTGGCTGTTAAAAAGTCTGCTTTTCAGTAGAAAATAATATCGCTCGCCGTACCGTATCGCTCAACTGCAAACGAGTGGGCGAGGGCGCTCGACGCCAGACGAGCGCTTCAAAAATAGGGCCCAAATAGGGTCAGTGGCGGCGTTTTTTGGTTGTGGCGTGTCGCCCGTATGCGGGGACCCTAAGTTAGCAGCTACGTAAAGTACTACATTGCAATTATTTCCGCGATTCTTGCAAAACAATTTCTTTCAGTTTATCGGAGGTATAGGGTTATTGACCGATTATTGTTTACATCATGATATCGACGCTTGTGCATGTCGCATACCTACTCGCAATTGAAAGTAATTGTAATCATAATAATGTGACGACATTTGCATACAATCACATATTATTCCTATATGTGACAGTTTAACTTTTGAATTCCATATTAGTTTACCCATCAATACCATTTACTTATATGTAAAGGTTTTTCGGAAGTCTTCACAATAACACTCTACGAGTATATATACAAGATCCATAATAAAGTCTGGCTAGCGATCCTTCCTTCCTTGCTAATATTATAAATGCGAAAGTCAGTTTGTTACGCCTTCACGTCTTAACTACAGGAAGTTCAGGAACCGAACATCATGAAAATGTTATCAGGGCTACAGAGAAGGACATAGGGTACCTGTCACCTAAAAGTAAAAAGTATTGTTCCCGAGGGATAGCAAAAAAAACTTTCCCCGCAGTCGAAGTCGCTGGCGGCCGCTAGTAATAGATATTATAAAGTAAAAGTAAAAACATAATATAACACTGTCTGTTACGTTTTCACGGCTATTATTATTATTTGAGTGTTAGGGGCTATGCAGCTCAAGATAAAGCTGTAGTCACTGCGACCTAAAAGATTTATTGTAACTCGCCACCTAATTATAGTAACTCGGCTTCCAAGAAGTCTAGTATCTTCCTGGTTTTAAGAGTTTCTATTTCCTCCGGGTCGATTACGTGTCGTCCCAGATGGATACCACGCCTGTGGATTAGAGGTCCACAATCACATAAGAGGTGCTTGGGCGTTTCCTGCTCCTCATTACAATATCTGCAGATGTCAGTATCACTCAATTTCATATGAAATAGGTGTCTATTTAGTTTGCAGTGTCCAGTTAAGGCACTAACAGTCGCGCTGACGTTCGATCTACTGAGCTGTATAAGCTCATTCGCCCGTCTTTGCGAGTAGCCTTCTACTAAGGATTTGGCGTGTCTCAGTCCTCCAGATAGCCTGGTTTTTTGAGATGTTAAATTTTTACTTTACAGTTTACAGTTTTTAATGGATATTACAGTTTTGTAATTTACTAAGTATGGTGATTCGCATTTGCGGTGTATGTAAGTTTATTTCCTAGTTTAACATTGGCGACGCAATGAATACCAAACGATCGTTGTAATTTACTTCGGTAATGTTTATGAAATAGACCCCCGAAAGAAGGAAAATGATATATTTTGATAAATCATTCACTAGCTTTTGCTAGCGATTTCGTCTAAATGAAGTAATGCTTTCCAGGTAGTGGATCCCCGTCTGGTGGCGGCGTTCGACGCGCGCGAGCTGGAGCTGGTGATCGCGGGCGCGCCCGAGCTGGACGTGGCGGACTGGCGCGCCAACACGGAGTACCGCGGCGGCTACCACGACGCGCACCCCGTCATCGTGTGGTTCTGGCAGGCCATCGACAGGTCACTTACTGTTTTAAACGCTTAAACGCCCGGAAAATGAGACACAATAGATTTTCTATTGTTGTCCGGCCGCCTGCGGCCGCGCGGGCATTGAAGAATTTATTGAAGAAGTTCTCAATTCAATTGTTTTTATTTAATGTATGTTGCTTCCATCTTCGGCTATCATCACTTAACATCGGGTGAGGTGAATGTGACGAACACCCTGTCAGTCTGATGAACGGTCCAACACCGCAATAATCAATTATTGACGTTAAGCTTTATTATTAGCTCCAAAATAAGCTACTATAAGAAACTTAGGCTCGTATTATAGAATCAAACTCAAATCTCTGCTCAAGTACAGTTAGAAAGGGTTGGTGCTATTCATCGCATAGAGCGCCATCTCTTTCCAACTATACTCAATCAGAGATTTAAGTTTAAGTTTGATTCTATAATATGAGCCTTAACAAAGAAAGAAAAAATCATTCATTACCTACATTGTTTATGCTGGTTTTAAATATTTTTAAGATCCTCGTACCACATGAAATGCAATAAATATTTTCTATTCTATTCTAATCATTAGTTTATTAAAATGGGTCTATTTTGCTGGTTTTCAAAGTATATGGGTGTGGGAACACTGATAAAATTTCAAACGAGTGTTATCTCGCCAGCCGTCGCCGCAACTGATAATTACAGAATCAGTAAGTAAAACGTTCGCTTTCAGGTTTACCAACGAGCAGCGGCTGCGGCTGGTGCAGTTCGTGACGGGCACGTCGTCGATCCCGTACGAGGGGTTCTCGGCGCTGCGCGGCTCCACGGGCCCGCGGCGGTTCTGCATCGAGCGCTGGGGCCGCGTGGAGTCGCTGCCGCGCGCGCACACCTGCTTCAACCGCCTCGACCTGCCGCCCTACCCCACGCCCCAGCTGTTGCACGAGAAGCTGCTGCTCGCAGTAGAAGAGACCAACACCTTTGGCATCGAGTAAATTGCGTAGTCGACGGATTTTGAAGATCGCTCGTGTCGCAGGCGGAAGTTGCGACCGGACCCGACGACTAGGTTCGAGTCGCCAGACTTACGGGCCACCACCGTCTAACTTTAGCATTCGCTTCGCTGAGCTGTAAATCGACGAACTTATTTATTGCTATTCCTCGATTTATAAATTACCAGATGTAAATAAAATTGCGACTAAAGTAATTAAAAATATCGTTGTCAATGTAAATAATAGTCAATTGATAGCGTAGCAGACGAACAAACAAAGATAGTTATGTTATTATTAAACGATATTGATGTAGATGTGCCTCTAGATGTTTACCTAACGAGCCACTCCTATTATTATTATCTATTTGTACTTTATTAATGCTTTTATTGTGTAAGTGAAGTATACTGTGGCTGTGACATGGGACTCGAGTCCCATATTTAGATATACTACTACGCTTTACGTCACTAATTTATAATTTACAAATGTATGTAATGTAATCATTCTATATACCTAATAGTTATTAGTTCGTATCGCTTCTAACTATTGTGACCCAACCATCGTCTTCACCTTATGAATTTACTGAAATGGTTTTTAAACATATTTTTTATCTTAATGAAAATATTTTCAATTACAATCAGAACTAGTCAAATACTTTAATGAACCTTAATAGCTCTTATTAACATTTTTGAACTTATGTCATGTTGTCTGACAATTGTTTCCTCTGGCTCATTTTGCTACAGTCTATTTTGTACTGATTTTATGTGTAAATTGTAATAATAAATTGTGTTATACCTTATGATACAAATTCTGTTTTTTTATTTGAGATAACAGTCAGACGTACTCTGTCATTTGAATAAGTTTGGTCTGTATATGAAAAAAAACTCTTTGTTAATGTCGTCAACCATTATTTGAGAAAAACAAACATTGACATAAATATTTATCGAATCAAAAGAAACATAACAGAGCCTATGTTTCACTAAATAGCAAAGTAAAATCCAACTTATGCAAAAAACAATTTGTTAAATTTTCTTTCTTTAAAATTAAAGAATTCTTAAATGAGTATTGATTTCCCTAGATATTGGGAAATGTAAATATATTATTTATTTTGGTTAGATAATCTTTATACAAGTGTGCAAGTTAACTATATTGTTAAATACCTAGTTTTATTATGTTGATCATTAACTTCTTTGTGTATTACTGTTTTTTTTGTGTAAATTTTTATCTGTTTTCGTGCAAGTGATAATGTGTCAATACAAAACATAATTACAAAATTTGTTTTATTTATATGATTTAGTTAGAATAACCAGAAAAACATACCTTGCAATTGAGGGTTGCGTGCAAGTCTCAACATCTCTACAATAATGATATAGCACTTTTGCTTCTACTCGTCTTATTTAGTTACTACTACTACTACTAGTTACTAGCGGCCGCCCACGACTTTGTCTGCGTTTTTATGCTATCCCTCGGGAACAGTGCTTTTTTCTGATGAAAGGTACCCTATGTCCGGTCCTTCTCTGTACCCCTGACAATGTGTATGCAAAATGATCGGTAGAGGAAGTTAAGACGTGAAGGCGTTCACAGCCCGTTTACGTCTTTATCAGAAGGCTGGATGTCGTAAATCGAGCCTTAAACTGACTTTCGCAATTATAATATTAGTAAGGAGGATGTGTATATCATTTCTCTAATTTACTACTTTCCAACATGTCCCTACAGCAGCCTTACCTGCTGACGATAATAACATTTGTAAAAGAAAGCTTGTTAGGAATATAAACTTAAAATATTTACTAAATAAGACAAGTAAACAAACTTTAATGATGGTTAAAGCTTATTGAAATTCCCAGGAGAGGAGTGATGGGACTGTGATGCTTGAGAGGAAAGGATATTTTTAGAGACTTAAAAATAACGAAGAGAAATTCACACATACAAAATGTTTATTTTTTCAAGAAGTTTGTGTAACAACAAAAATCAACCTCGTTAAGACCTTATATTTTAAACATATAACTATTTACATTTCCCAAAGTCTGCATTTGTCAACACAAACTTATGATATAAAATGCAACAAGGGTTATTTCTTCACAATGTCTACTCTAAGTTGTGACGGAGTTAATTCATTATAGTATGTCACAGTCTGTAAACGTTAAAATTATTCGATCTTATTAAAAGCTGTGATTACATTATGATAAAAGCTACTGTTATGATAGTCATAATATGCAATGTTGTAGCTAAGTGTACTGAAAATTAAACTCTTAAAAATATCCTCCCCCTCTTATACATGCTACTCAACAAATGAGCATGGTTAGGAGCCATCTTATGAGAATTATTAAAAGCAAATCCAACAATGTTGATTTGCAGATTTGTTGACGATCAACATCAAAATCTACAAATAAAATTGTAATATAATACACGCATGTGTAAATATTTTGTATATTTAGTTCAAAAATAACGGTAATACAATATTCATTTGTATTCTATCATGTGGATTAGAGCAAAGGCTCATTGTGAGTTTAGCCGAGAGAGGGGAAATCCTTGCTGTCATCCACCTTGGGTGGAGCAACCTGTGGACGAGACACGGGGCGCTCCTCCGGCGGCGCCTCGTCCCGCGGCGGGCCCCGGCCTCGCCCGCGCCCGCGCCCACGGCCTCGTCCGCCCGTGCCGCCGCGCCTGGATGTATCGTTGAACGTAAACTCGATACCGAGCACGCGCTTTTGGCGACCGACACGCTGAGGGTAGTCAGCAATATCATACTCATCATCAGAGTCGTCATCGTCACCACCCTCCTTCTTCTTCTCCAACATAACCAAGTTCTTCCATTGAGTGAGGTCCTCACCTTCTCCGGCCTTGCGCAAGTTCCACTGCGGCGCGGCCCGCTGAGCGTTCCGTAGTGCCTTGTACTCGTCCAACGTGAGCTCGCGCGGCTCTTCCTCGGTTGGAGCAGCACGCTCTGCCTCAGGTTGTTGCCCGTCGCCAGCACCAGCTCCTGCCGCTTCAGGTGCTTTCTCCTCCACGACTTCACCCTCCGAGCCAGTTTTGTTCAGCTCGTCGAGCTCATCCTTCAAGGAACCCCAGTTGTGTGGACCACCGCCTTCACGTTTGTCCACCGGCTTCACACCGGTCTTGTCGGAACCGGACCTCCTGTCAAATTCACGCTTGCCTCTATTGTCGTACGGACGCGGCCCGCGCGGTCCGTCGCGTTCACGTTCACGAGTGTCTCGCGGCCTCGGCCCGCGGCGCTCAGCCCCTTCCGGGTTGTCGGACTTGTCGGTGAAGTTACGTCGCTCGAAGTTAGGCCTGCGGTCACTGAACTCACGTCTGGGAGGTCGGGGTGCTCCATCCTTATTTTCGACAGCACCGTTCTGCGGCCGATCTTCGCGGCGGCGCGGCGGCGGACGTTCCGCATTGCGGTCATTCGTCCGAGCAGGGCCCTTGCTCTTTTGTTGATCACCGCTCTTGTCCTGAGTTTTCACATTTTGGGTTTCCTTGATCCCTTTCCTGGCAGTAGTTGTACTACCTTTAGGCTTTGCTTCGGGCTTACCCTTATTTTCTTTCTCAGCTTCTTTGGTCTTCTTTTTGAGCTCTTTAGCTTGCTCTCGCGCTTTTAACGCATCAAGAGGATCGGACTCATCGTCCAAAAAAAGAGCGTATCTGTTATTAACCCCCACACCGTAGGAATTTTCCATTGTGATCCTCTTGATGATTTAATCACACAAAAACTGGATGTTAGTGGATAACTTTTCGCACTTTAGTAAGGCGACATTTTGTTCTATTTTATTGATTTCATTTAATATGGCGGATGAACGCGAAACACACAGTACGCCATATGACGAAAGGAATAGAGAAAAGAATGAAAATGGCGGCGGATATGATCTTTTATTGTCTATGGGCTAGTCTATACTGTCTATGAAACGAAATGAATCAGACTAGTCTGTGTTTCTCGACAGACTAGTCTGTGAAGAATCTAGTGAAGGGTTGCGTTCAATATGGACTCCCTAAACGATCAAAAAGTATTTAGATTTCAATTATTATCGCAATTAATTTTCCTTCCGTTGTCAATTCCGATGGACGTAAACAACGTGCGCCATTTTGACAGATTCGAAATAATGCTACAGATTTTGTATACGAGAACAGGGGCCTTACTATGAGCTCTTATAGCAGGACTTATATTGAACGGCTTTACTTTTTCGTACCATGATCTCAACGGTTAGTATGAAAGCAGGCCTTAAGCAGTCTTTTTTACGGCCTGCTTTTGAACTGAATGGTTTCTTATTTGCTGATGGTAAGCCCCCAGATCTAACGATTTAAATCTTTGCTTGAAAAGCCATGCTTGACCGTTTAAGGGTACAGTACATAGTACATTATAGCGCTGCTATTGTCCAAGAACCGTAGTCTTGACTCATTGGTCGACGGTTATCGAGTCCAAGAAAGTTACAAGGCCTCCACTCCAAGCATAGTAATAATAGTAATAATAATAGTAATAATAGTAATAATACATACATTCACAACAATATCGCTGAAAGATTAAAATATAATAAGTACTTCTTGGTTTTTTACGATGGTACTCTTTATTACTATAGATAGCACATTCATATACCATAGTATCAAGTAAAGTTGTTGGGAATTGGACATCGCCATCTAGTAGATTTTTAAGGAACGTTGCCTGGAAAGTCCCTCATTGCTTGTCAATCATTTACATTGCATTAACCATTTGGGGGCGTGGCCTACTTTTGATTGGCCACGGTAATCTATCTATTCTGTGGTGCTTGTCAAGCATCGCTCCTAGACGATCAAAATGTGATTGACAAGCAATGCAATGTAAATGATTGACAAGCAATTTTGATCGTTTAGGGGGTCCAAAGACTCGTGTCCTAGTGTCTGCCAGCTTGACGTCAAGCCTCACCAAGATACTCAAATATCTTCTGAACCATAGTATCACTATTTATATGCTATAGTTCACTATTTATTAACAATTTTTTGACCTAGTCAAAACCTTCTAATTCCATGGTGAGGCTGTCAACTATACACCAATGTTAGGGATCGTTCACTCGGACGATTTTTTCAACGCGCGATATTTTCACCGCTAGTTTTTTTACCGCCTTGTTTTGTCGGTGTTCACACGAGCGTTGTTTTCAACGTCCGCGATTCTCCCAGAGTGCGTCCAGTGTGGCCAGATTAAGCAATTCAATTCTTCAAGGAAAGGAACAACACAAACGTAGTGATAAAAAGAATCTCTTTTCCCGCTGAATTGGTGTTCTAACCCTAAAGCTCACTGGTTTGCCTTAACGGCATGAGTAAACTGGAGGCAGGCTAGGCGCACTCCGCGCTTTAGGTACGAAGCTACAAGTACCCGGCGGTCAGGTTCCGTCGGACTAATTTCAGAGGGCCGGCCGCCGCGTGCCGGCCGGGTCGCACGTTAGCAACATTAGTTCGATTTCGATACTCATTCACGCAACGCGTTCGCGTATTGTCGCGTCGTTCGTTTGCATGTTTAACCAAAATGAAGCTGGGCTGCCTTAACAATAATAAAAAGGATCCGAACCTTACGTTTTTCACACTTCCAATCGACATCAAAAGGTAAGAAGAATGCTTGTCTAGTAATAGGTAGATTCACTAGAATAGAATATTATTATTATTATCTGTGATACAAACAAACCTAGTCAGTATTTAGTAGGTATTGTCCGTTTATTCTTAGATAGGTACCTACTTGTCTTATTTGCTAAACAATCTTCACCCAACTATTTATTGAAATAATAATTTACTAGGTACTTACTTAACTACTTACGAAATAATAAGCAAAGTTTAATTTTTAATGACAATTTAATTTCGTAAGAAATCATAATTTTTGATACCATGTACCTATTTTGTGCCTAGGTGTTGTATTGTATTGTATGTTGTGTTGTATTGTATGACAACATTGACAAATCAGTTTACTAAATAACTAAGTAAATAGGACAAATAGGTAAGGACAAACAACTAGTAGTAACGTATTGTATCTGTACTATAGTAATTTGTTCACATTAAAGTACACATTATAAACACAATATGTCCAACAGCCATTTTTGATGACCCCACTGCTGGGGCACAGGCCTTCCTTATGGGTGGTAAGGAGGATGGGCCATAACCCACCACGCGGGCGGATTGGAGTGTGTTAACGACTGCAAATGCAGCCGGGACCAACGGCTTAACGTGCCTTCCGAAGCACGGAGGAGCTCGAGATAATAAGTTTTGGTCACCCATCCCATGACCGACCCTTGCGAACGTTGCTTAACTTCCGCAATCGCTGGGCCTAAACCACTGCGCTCCACCGAGCTCCTCACAATGCTAACACAATAACTTGTAGGTATTCAGATTAATTATTATTTAAAAGAAGACAACCCTGAAATCGTTAGAAGAAATAAGAGCTACGCGATAGAAAAAGAGGCAACTTCTAGGTGAATATAACTGTAGGCAAGGGAGCGATGTGCGACCTGAATTGCACTTTATTGCGTCTGAGATAGAGTCGCTATTTATTTAAATGACTTTACGGAGTGGATCTTCTGTACTTGTACTATTATGTATTCTGTGCTGGAGGCACGTGTCGCCAGCTCGCACAAATAAAACAACTCCTAGGAACGAACTTATGGTGGCTGCTATTATTTCCCTATAGCCTATGATGAGGAAGCTGGAGTGAAGAAATCAGAAATCAGAAATCAGAAATCAGAATATTTATTTGCACAATATTGTGTACATTACATTGAGATTGGTGACAATGTTTTAAATAAAGTTTCAACAATATTCTGCCTTAAGTCTGTAGGCATGCAAATGTTACTGTAAAGACCCACTTATCTTTTCAAAGTGACATTTAAAAAATAAAAATAGTAACTAGGTATTTTATTTAGATGGCGTTGATGGAAAGAGATGAGTCAATCTCAATCAGAGGAGAGAGAATCTGACGTTGAAAAAAACGCTCGTGTGAACACCTAGTGTACAGTCAGCAGCATAAAGCTTTACAAAACTGTCAAAATTCTACAATGAATTTTGAACCTTTAACTGCTTGACTTAAAGTTTAAAAATGATTGAAGAAATTTGTCCATCAGCCATTTTTGATGTCCCCACTGCTGGGGCACAGGCCTTCCTTATGGGTGGTAAGGTGGACGGGCCATAACCCACCACGCGGGCCCAATGCGGATTGGTGGGTGTTAACGACTGCAAATGCAGCCGGGGCCAACGGCTTAACGTGCCTTTCGAAGCATGGAGCCGCTCGTGATAATACATTTTTGGTCACCCATCCCATGACCGACCCTTGCGAACGTTGCTTAACTTCCGCAATCGCTGGGCCTACACCTAATTTTATCGACAAAAACACCCACATGTTGCGGTCTATCCTGTTGGAATGGCCGCCATTTTAAAGGAGTCGTTTTTTCCGGGGTTCGCTTTTTTAAACTTTTCCTACACTCATAATATTTTTTTTCTCGTAGATTACTTTCGTGGGACAAGGTTTCCAAAAAGAAAAAAATATTAATCCCTGCAAACATAAATAAAAAAAAATTTAAAAACTCGAATAATGGTGCTCTTCATCGTGTATTTCTTAATGTTTTCGCTTTAAAATGAAAGTGTCTTACTATTAATTTTACTCTCTCGAGTATATCAATAAATTCTAATGCTTGTTACAAGTTTTTACTGTTGATTTAATCCTGAAAATCCATTTTGAGCGGCTGCAGGCTGTTAAGGAATATTCCTTTGCATTTTAATATCTATTAAAATGACTACATTGGCTGTTGATATGTCATTTGTCATTTTATTTGACATCTGACAGCATCAATGTGACATATGACAGTAAAAAATCGATGTTGCCAAGGTAGAAAAACGTTTTGGGTTGCTGTTTTATTAACTTTAACTATCCAACTTTAAAAATATAGAAAGAATGTTTGCAGGTTTAAAAAAATATATATTTATACATGGACAGATTCCTTATTTTGTTCTCTTTCCATAAAATATAATTTATGACCGTAGGCCACGGGTTACCCAAATGGGCCCAGCCCCCATACAAAAATGGAACATCTCCTTTGACTTTTATTTTAGATGACCCTGCGGAAAAATATTGATTTTCCGGATTTAAAAGTCACACAGTTAAATAATAAAAATAATGTTGGAAAGCTCATAATATCACAGACCTATCAATTTAAAAAAAATGTGTAAACTTTCAACTTAAATACGTCATAAAAAAGTAAAATTTTATACGAAATTTGTTTGCTTTTTGAGTTTTTGTAACATTTCTCAAAAACTAGGACATTAATATTCATTTTTTTGCCTTATTCAAATACACAGGAATATTATCTACAAAACGACTTTAAAATTTATTGCTCTATGTTGCATATTTCCAGAGTTATTTTTGTTTGAAAACAACAACAAAACAAACGGTCGTAGCCGTAGCCTCTTCATCGTCTAAATTCTTCTAATGAAAAATCCATCTAAATAAAATACAACACTAGCACGTTACTACCACGTTAACTGTCGTCGCGAGTAGCACGTTGCGTATGCATTAAGGTGCGGGCGCATTTGTCTGACGCCACGCGTTAACACGTGTTAACACGCCGTCAGATGACATCGGTTTTCATAGTAAATGATCTGATAACACGTGGCATGTTAAGATACACCTTTAGTCACGCGCAGCCCCGTCCTGTGGGGCCACGTATATGAAACAACCGGCGAGAAGTGGATTTTTTAAAATGTGGGTAGATTTATGAAAAGTGGGTTGTTTACTACAGTTGAATGTGTACTACATCGGATATGACCTATTTTAGTCACTTACTAGCACGAACAGCTATCAAAAAATATAACGCGCGTAAAATCATTCGATAGATAAATTTTGTATTTGAAATTTGTACAGCGTCATCTATCGCAGATAAGCGAAATGAAATTTTCCATAGAGAATTGTCTATCGAGTAATTTTACGCGCGTTTTTCGATGACTGTTCGTGCTAAGGGTACTGATGACACATTGGTAACAACAAACCGTCTAAGTTTATAATTTTCGTGCATAATAAGACAAAAATCATTCTTTCAATTCTAGTGTTTTGCTTTCTTTTGGCTTTGAATATTAATAGATAACTGGATTGTTGCTCTTTAAGGTTGGTGATTTTCTGATACCTATACCTAGGTATGTAATTTTTAATTATATTTAAAACAAGTGGATTAGTTGAGTATTATAGAAAATAACAGGGTTAGATTAGACTGGCAGGTGTCTTAAAAAAATTAAGTTACATGTTAGCTTGGCCACATATTTTGTTTAGGCAAACATCGGAATATAATTACCTATTAAAATTGTTAATAGGTTTACTGGCTTACCAGAAATTAATAAAAATGTTCGCGATGTTTGCCAAAATTTTTTTTTTTTTTAATTTTTTGTACCTAATATCGGGTGGTTCTAAGTCCAACTGAAAATAGGGGGTTTACCACATGAAAAAAAATATTTTCTTTGTAGGGTCAAAATTACATCATTTATGTGCACTAAAGGGAAGTTATGCCACAGAATATATAATAGTACTAACGTACAGAAGTCGGTCCCCGCGAGGACCATCAAATAATAAGCAACTATCGCTGCACGGCAATAAAGTACAATTTCAAACTGCACAACGCTGCGTGGATAAAATTATATGCACCTACGAAGAAGAAAGAGAGGCGTCTCTTTCTGTCGCATAGCTCTGTCTCAACTGACACATTTCGGGGTTGCTACTCGCTAGTTACTGATATCATAGAAAACATTCGTTATGCCCATGAATAAACAATGAAATTACTAATAGGTACCAACTTATAAAATAAAATAAATCTACCTAATAGGTGAGTTGAGCATATTTAAAGAGCATAAATAATAAGTATTTCTAAGTAGTTAGAGAGGCTCGATGGCGCAGTGGTATAGCGCCTGGCCCAACGATTGCGGAGGTTAAGCAACTTTTGCAAGGGTCGGTTATGGGATGGGTGAAAAAAAAATAGTATTTTTTAGCTTTTTTCTTTACTGGTGCCATATTTCGAACTTCGATACAACTAAGTATGTAAATATGTATACAAAAAATACAATAAACATTGGTAGGTAGGTAGGTACGTTAGTAATTAAGTATCAAAAACGAAGTGCATGCAGTTTCGCATTCGGCGCTTGACTGACTCGTTTCGTTCGTGACGTTCACGCGCTGCGCTCTCGTCGCTTGCACACGCCGCGCGTTTCGGTCGGCGCGGTGATATCCCTCGACAATGGCCCTCTTGGAGTGGGCCGCGAGCAGTAGGCTAATATAAAAGTTTAAGCGCGGAGTGATACCCCCCTGGTTATGCGAAGTATACTTTAACAGTCAATTCAAAAAAATTGATAAGAAGATGGAAGAAGTTGTGAACTATCTCGTTTTAAAAACTAATTGTAATAATAATCATTTAGTTGAGCTAAAAAAACAATGTCTCATTTCAAATCGGACTTCAAATATATCCTTGGTACTATATGAGTACAATTACTGGTGAGATAGTTTCTCACAGTAAATATACAATTCGCCCAAGAAGTGGAAAAGCATCCGTGTTTGTATAATTACACACTAACAGAGTATTCGCGTAGGGATGTGACCGAAAAAGCTTGGAGTGAAGTGGAATCGTCGTCTGATGTAGAGAAGTAATAACTCCTCATCGCTCGTTAACCATTTCCTTTCGGGGATTCGGGGCGTTAGGACCAAGGTGCTAAATTCAATATTATTCCGAAACAACACACACACCGCGTTTCATGTAGGTTTCAATAAAATTTGGTAGTGCCGTGTACGAATCTCAGTCACTAACCAGTTTACAACTAGAGTTGCTAACTAGTTTCGTCAGTTTTGAGTAGCGCCGTGTAAGAAGGGGCATAAATGGGGCTTAGTGAAAAGGCGTTAGAAGCCCGGAATAAGGATTTCAAAATGTACAGAGAGCATTTCAAACCGTAAAACATCCAGACTTGATACGATGCCGACATTTTTAATAGAATGTTGACATCATCAGACCCAGTTATTACGAGCCATAGGGTCACAAAGAAATCTAAAGGATGTCCATTTGATAGTGAAGCTATCAAAATATTTTCCAACCCTGATTGTCCAATATCCGAAAACAATTCAGAAATTTCAGAATACCCGATATCTGATGAAGATTCTGAATAAACTTGTTACCTTATTTCCTTGTTATATTTCCATAGAAAGTTTCCTTATTTTTAATTCAGTGCAGTAAAGAACACGATAAATAAAATATAAATAGATACTGTTTGAAAAGTAAAATTAAGAAATATTATAAGTGTAAAGTTTCTTTGTAAAGTTTGCAAGAAAGGTGCGCTCGTTAGTAGGTTCGAAATAATATGGTAACAACAGTTATATTATAAGTTATTCAATTCATTAAAAAGGTTTTTATAATAATTATAATTTCCACCGCAAATCAGTCACTTTGGCCGAGTGATGTTACAAAACTCGAGTCGTCGAGTTCTACTTTTGAAGGCTCGAGTCACAGAATACATAATAGTACCTCGAGTCTGATTGACAGGACTCGGTGAGCTCGGTAGGCTTGTAAGCCCGAGCCTAGCCGAGAAACGAGCTCTCTGAGCCACGCCTCGAGGCTTTAAAAAAGAGTTCAAGCCTTCAAAAGAGCTCGAGCCTATCAAAAGAGCTCGAGCCTTCAAAAAAGCTCGAGTCTTAAAATGAACGCGAGCCTCATAAAAAGCTAAGAGTTTATGTTTAGCCTATCGAGCTCACAGAGCCCTGAAAATCTGACTCTAGTTTCCAAAATTAGAACTCAAAAAGATGAATGTCTTATGTTATAAAGAACACCGTAGATGCTTAATCTATTCTGCTTTAGCTCTACTTATCCTCATTCATCAGCAGCCCATCACAACTAGTGCGCCGAAAAAGACTCGAGCCGTGAAAAAAAGCCTCGAGATCGACCGAGCTCTCAGAAAGGCTCGAGCCGTGAAAATAGCTCGTATTTATTATGTATTCTGTGGTATTGGCCGAGCTCTGAAAAAGGCTCGAGCTCCGAAAAAGACTCCCGAGTCATCGAGCTTCATACAAACGAGGTGAGCCCTGTAAAACGACTCCGAGCTCAAGACAAAAGGACTCGGAGGACTCGAGTCTTGTACATCACTACGTGCGTCGTAGACTGAGCCAAGATATCGGAATATTATATCGATACTTTGCGATTTATCAAATATACACGACAGTCGCGCTGCTACTGCCGCGTCGCTGAAGGAGCGCTTATGCATGCGCCACCTCTTCGTTAAATTTCAAGAATATTGTTCTAAACTCGTATATTTTAGTCGAATTTATTTAGTTTTTAAGCAAGACAGAAATTTAAAATACCAACATTTCAAAATAACATACAAAACTTCATAGGTACCTACATAAAAAAATAAACTTATGAATGGCTATTTTTTTTTCTTGCATGGATCACCACAGGACGGCGACGCAGCACTTCCGCCTGGAGAACTTCCCAAACAGGTCTCCATCAACAATCCGCAAACTAAGTAAGGATCACAATCTCCGCCTGGTCTTCGATCTTCCATGAAACCTTTACCTTTTTTCTTAATATTTCTTTGAAGACGGATCGAGGCTTTTCTGTTGGCTATGCCCCATGTAAATGTATCAAAACAAGCTGTTTCAAACTTTCCATTTAATCTCATTCTATTTGTGGCTTCGTCGTTACCGTACTTTTTCATATGCTTCTTGTGATTTGCTTCCAACTTTTTAATACATTCTTCTATAAATTTATAACCACCGTCGGCCCGCATTCGTTTTGAGCTAAAATTATGATGCAGTCCTACTCCAGGATGCTTCATGCCCATAGGCTTTGGATGATAGGTTATATCGGCACCATAGTCTTCAGCTACCCTGGACATTATATACCTCGCCATCCATAGGTCATCAGCGGCTTTTATACCGATAGAGGTACCGATTTGCCATTCCCAACAGGCAAACATCACTTCAGCATTCGTCCCTTCAAAATCAAGGCCAGCGTAAAGACAAGCTTTAGTGTGAGCCTCTGCTATGTCTCTTCCTACTATGTATTTTGCTCCAACTCCACAATATGAAAATTCATACTTTACAGCAGGAAAGCCACCACCTTTAGGCCAACCCAATCCCCAACCATCTACATCTAACATGGTGTATTCTTGCTCCAGCCCAAACCAAGGTTCTTCTTCTCTATGAATTTCGCACAAACTGTTACAAAAATTTCTGTGGTTCGTTGTTACAGGCTTATTGTTTTGATCGTATGCTTCAGTCATCACTAAGACATGCGGTTCCATCCTAAACGGATCTTTATAAATTGCAACAGGTTTTAGTAAAGTGTCAGAATTTTCGGTAGTAGCTTGTCCACATGAACTGCCATCGTATGCCCAGTCCGGAGCTACATCTGCACAGTACGGCACGCAATTAAGTATTCTGTCTTTACATCTCATATTGATTCCAGAGCCATCAATCCACACATATGTTGCCAATACCTTGTTACAGGGGGACGGAAGTCTCAAGTATCTGTCTAACACTTTTTTATCCATAATGTGATTTATCGAATGTTTCAGTAATGTTCTTTTTGATACGATTACGACATTTTTGGTGAGTTGGAGAATACTTGCAAAAGAATTTAGTAATTTATACATTTTTATATTATTTTACTTCTATAATTTTATTTACAAAAACTTTTCTTGACAAATTTCATTGTTGTCTAAAAATATATGAATAGCGTAAGCTTCTTTTTTCTTTATTTTTAAATTATGGTTACTAAACTTTTATTTTATAATAGGTATATGTATTCAACCTTCTTGAGACGAAATTTGTGAACCTTATATGATTGGTTTACAAACAACTTTCTGCTATCAAGGCGCAAACTCTATAAGGATCACAATCACCAGCTGGTCTACGATCTTCTAGAAAACCCTTGTTTTCTGTAGCTACACTTCGGTTAAGTCTTATGGAAGCTCCACGGTCTGCAATACCCCACCTACAAATATCAAAAGAAGCAGTTTCAAACTTTCCCGTTAATCGTTTCTTATTCTCCTCCCCATCTCCGAGTCCGTAACTTTTCATCGTAGTTTTATGTTTTTCACATAGTGCTTTGCAAACTCTTTCGATTTCCTTTAAACCACCTTCACAACGCATCTTAGTTACACTGAAGTTATGATGGCATCCTATACCAGGTTGATCTTTGCCCATTGGTTTAGGATGATAACTAATAATCACCCCAAAGTGTTCTGCAATTCTGTTAAGTAAATATCGTCCCACCCACAGATCATCGGCTGCCTTGATTCCTGGTGTTATGCCTACTTGAAATTCCCATGATCCTTTCATTACTTCTGCATTTGATCCACCGTAGTCCATGCCAGAGTAAACACTGGCTCTAGCGTGGCATTCGACCAAATCTCTTCCGGCAATATGCTCACCGACACCACAGTAGGAGTACTGTGCTTTTGTTACAGGGTAACCACGTATTTTTGGCCAACCAAGAGGCCATAGGTCTGAATCAAACATAGTATATTCTTGTTCAATTCCAAACCACGGATCTTGATCAGAAATTTGACTCAGTACTTTTGCACAATGTGCCCTGTGATTAGTGGAAGTTGGGGACCCGTCTCCGTAATATGTTTCACAGAGAATAATAACGTGAGGGCCTTTCCGAAAAGGATCTCTGTATATAGCAGCAGGTATTAGATATGTATCAGAATTGTGAGTTTTAGCTTGTCCTGTTGAGCTTCCATCGAACGACCATTTCGGGACCATTGACAAATCACACGGAACTTCATCTAAAATTCTATCTTTTGATCGCATCGTAATTCCGCTGCCGTCGATCCATATATAAGTCGCAAACACCTTATTTTCCGGAAGCGGTAAACTTATATAATGTTTATATTGAGCGTTTAAAGGTGACTCAACTTTAGAAACACCACATGTAAAATTTTCTTGGCTAATGAATCGGATAGTAATATTTTTCTGAACTTTGCGAACACATTCGTATCCAATCTTTCTAAAGCACTTTAAAGAAAACATTCTAATTGAAAATAATTTCGAGAATATTAATCGTTTCGACAACTATTTGATGGGTAATTGTATGGTTTTACCAAAATCATGATGGTCATGTTCTGTAAAAAACTAGTATGCTAAGCTTAGTAAATAATAAGTTAGAAAAACCAACTTGTTCCTGCTCTACTCAGATGAGAATCACTCAGTTGCTTATTACGTTTACAAGCAATAATAAAACTACTCTCAGGGGACCTAACAACATACAAAAAATCGTAAATACCTCCGTGTTTGCGATGTTGATGAAATGACGGGTCCACAGCGCGTGTTTTGCTCTACACAATCAACAAAAACATCTCAACATTCAACAAAAAAAAGTGTGAGGATTTTGTTGATTGTGTTGGGCAAAACATGCGCTATGGACCCGGCAAAGTTAGTACAAGTAATCGATATGGAATTATTCTGCGAATAAAACATTATTATGCGAATATGCCATTATGCGAAAAAACATTAGACCAAACCATTTATGACTAAATGCGAGCAAAACCGCGCCCATCCATCACTTGCATCTGGCAAAAGTATTCCCTGATAGAGATTTGATGACGGTAAATACTGTGATCCATCGCCATAGAGTAAACAGTTTTGTGGTACATACAAGTGTCTACGCATCTGAACAATATGTGGGATAGGTGCGATCTTGGTTGTGTGAAGCTGAGACTTTTATTGTAGCAGACTGGCTACCTCGGCAGAACTTACCGAGTAAACTGTAATATATTTGATGCCAAATACTCCAAGCAGCATTGGAATGCGATGCACCCGCATTCTAATGTAAACTAAAACAATACCACTGAATTATTTAACACTGGCAAAAATTACTCCCTGAAGAGGAGTAGATTGCCATAACAAAAATAAGAAGAAAAAGAAGAAAAGACAGTTTTTGTCGCCATTTTGTCCAGTTCAGTTTGGTGGTTATTTTAATTATTTGCACATTGTTTGAACTGAGCGGTTTCTTATTTGCTGATGGTAAGCCCCTGGGGCTTTACTATGAGCTCTTATTGCAGCGGGTCTACCGGCTAAAAACAATGAAGTTAATGTTAACTGTAATTTGACAGATGTATGTGATACACTGCTACTTCGTTTTGGCACAAATATAAACTTACCAAAGAAAAGAAGCAATGTATCATATCCATCTGTCAAATTACAGTTAACATTACATAACTTCATTATTTTTAGCCGGTAGACCCGCTGGGCTTATATTGAACTGCCTTACTTTTTCGTACTATGACCTCAACGGTTAGTATGAAAGCGCCTCATCTAGTTCCACTACAACACTTGACACTGGCAAAAATTACTTCCAAGAGGAAAGTAGATTGCCAAAACAAAAATAAGAAGAAAAAGAATATTAGTAATTTGTGTTCAGTGACTGTTACTACTCTGAGACTGTGACTGACAGTGACACAAAATTTTGAGGTTGGTTGTTTGATTTTAATAAATATTTATAGTTTATTTCTCTTTGGCTTACTTTTTCGTACTATGACCTCAACGGTTAGTATGAAAGCGCCTCATCTAGTTCCACTACAACACTTGACACTGGCAAAAATTACTTCCAAGAGGAAAGTAGATTGCCAAAACAAAAATAAGAAGAAAAAGAATATTAGTAATTTGTGTTCAGTGACTGTTACTAAGTATTGCTTTCTCTGTGGTTACTACTCTGTGACTGTGACTGACAGTGACACAAAATTTTGAGGTTGGTTGTTTGATTTTAATAAATATTTATAGTTTATTTCTCTTTGGCTTGCTTGTTTTTATCAATCCCCTGCTGTATACTGTGTGTATCAAACACAACATAGAGTAACTTAACACGTGCACAACACAAAACACAACAAAAAGATTAAGAATGGAAACGTAAGTCTAGGATTGTGGGAATGAGACCAGCCCCCCTAGCCAAAGTAACATTAAAATTTGCAAATTTTCGTTATCGCTTCGCTTCGAAACATGTATGGATTTGACGTTTTAAAATTCGATTGTTAACGAAACCTTATGTCAATCCCATACATGTTTCGAAAGCGAAGCGATAACGAAGATTTGCCAATGTTACTTTGGCTAGGCCCTCTGAGGGCTTAGTATGAGTTGGTTTTTCGTACTCGCAACTTGCGAATAGTTAACTATCGTCTTCTCTCTTTCACTCCTTCACTTTCACTCCTTCACTCACTCGTATGATTTTCTCTCTTTCACCCGATACTATTCGCATAGTGAGGTGAGAAACACAACTCGTACTAGGCCCTCAGGAGACTTTTGTAACTTATTTATTGAGCTGTGACTCCACATACTTGCACTTTATAAGATAATTCAACAACATATAGACGTTCACAACTTTATAACTTTAAACAACCACTTGACGCGAAGGCTTTACAATGAATGTGTCAAACTACAGATTTAATTTTGTAATCACAAATGGTATGGTCACTCAAGTGTGTGTGGTTATTTTCACTATAGAGACTTTTGATTTGTTTTAGCTTGAACCACTACTATAGCTTTATAGGTAGCTTTACTTTTATACAACAAAACACAAAAGTAACAGATCACTCACTAAATAAAATAGACATTACATGATTCACTTCTCAAGCTTACGCGCTCACTAGACATGAAATAAAACACTTTTAACGGATACTAGCGCGGCTTTTATTGAAAGTACTTTGGCAATTAGTTGGTATTTGGTTTGATTTTTGATTTTCCCGACGTTTCGGCACCTTTGCAGCTGCCGTGGTCACGGGGGACTGAAGCTACTTGTGAGCCTACCCTCAAGTGATGAATTTTTTTTTTTTAGAACGTTCAGAAATTAAAATTTATCAAATTTAATTAGTTTAATTTTGGTTTGGTTTTAATTTAATTTTATATGTTAAAAAGAAGAGAGAATCTACTGAAACTACTACCATTTCCTCTCCAAGTTTTCTTTCGCCATTTCTTTCTTGGAGGGGCCTCCCAATTTTTTGAAATGGTAGTAGTTTCAGTAGATTCTCTCTTCTTTTTAACATATAAAATTAAATTAAAACCAAACCAAAATTAAACTAATTAAATTTGATAAATTTTAATTTCTGAACGTTTTAAAAAAAAAAATTCATCGCTTGAGGGTAGGCTCACAAGTAGCTTCAGTCCCCCGTGACCACGGCAGCTGCAAAGGTGCCGAAACGTCGGGAAAATCAAAAATCAAACCAAATACCAACTAATTGCCAAAGTACTTTCAATAAAAGCCGCGCTAGTATCCGTTAAAAGTGTTTTATTTCAGACATTACATGATTTGCCGGGCTTAGGTTCCGCATAGGTAGCAGAGCAGTCCAAACCAAGCACTACAATACGTACAGACAATGCAATTAAATTGATAATAGACAGGGATCTGCGGTAACTTAAGAGCGCTTGCAGTAAGAAAACTCATCTTTTCTTTGCCATACATTCTTGAGGGAAGTTGCAGCGGATTACTGTTTATTATTATTATTATTATTGTTGTTGTTATTGTCAATTTAATTGCATTGTACTGTACATTCTTGGTTCTTTGAAAATAAACTAGGTATTACATATTTCAATTTTCAGCATAAAACCAAATGCAGCATTCTTGTGCAATTTTGAAGTAATGCAAATACTGCAACAACTTAAAGACAGCACACAGAAGAAACACAAAAGAGAGGGATCACTGGCAACAGTCACTTATGAGGTATATCGTATATCCCGGTCAAGTTACCTCAGCTTCTGAAGCGAAAGAGACCCCTCTCGTTTTGTCCTTGCCTCACTCAACTGTCGCCATGCCAGTAGCGTTAGTATACTTGTTAGTGATAATTTATCAATAATCTCTAAAGGCAGGTGAGGCAAGGAGAAAAGGAGAAGGGTCGCTTTCGCTTCAGGGGCCGAAATAACTGAAACAACTTCATACAATGACTGATCACTGTATCTTAGAATTTGACCTTCAAAAACTTGTTGCAAAACTGCTGCCTTGGAGGAGGTTGACTTAGTCCATAGGGGAGAACTTAATCCCAAACTTTGTAGGAGATTGTAATTCTCACCATATCAAACCACTTGAGTAAATTTTGCAGTTCAATTCTAACAAACTGGGGGCTATTTCATAAACATTACAATTTGTAATTTACTACAGTATTGCAGTGTAACAATTGTTATTTACTACATTGCGGTGTCTTTGAGTAATTAATTTTCTAGTTTCAAATTGGCAACGCAATGAATACTAAACTCTTATCTTTTACACTGCCAAAAGTATGTTAATTACTCTCTATTTGTGCATTTACAGACTGTTCACTATTTACAAAACTCTAATTGTAAAAATCAAAATACAGAATGTATTGAAAAGTTTTTGGTGGCTATGAAACCTTTCAAACTGACTAAATCTGAAAAATTGATGATGCTCAATACCCCACCTCGTACTGAACTTGAAATACAGTTGGTAAGTGACCATTTTGCATGCAAATATATAACTGTTTCATTGCCCTTAATAACTCAGCCCTCGAGCATGACTACCGAACCGAAACCCGATATGATAAAAACAATGGATAGCACACCACACAATATTATCGTGTTTCAGTGGTCATGGTGCATTGTTTTTTATATTAATTATTAATGATAAATAAATAAATAATAATCTTTATTTCTTTTACATAGTTTATGCTTTATATTGTTCTAAGCTAAATTCGTATGAGACTGATGTCTGAAATAGGTAAATAAATACCTGTTAGCACAGATCATCAGGCTCCCACACTGTCCCGGACATTTGAGGGAATTAATTTTTATTATGATTTATTTATTATTTGGAAGGGTGGAGCGCTAGCAAAGCCGTGATCAGCTCCCTAATCGGAACCATTTAATCCAGTTCCCCAAATCCCCTGGAAGCTCAGTGCAGGGGGAGGCAGGGTAACGTTTACCCCACCGGCGGGCGTCGCTCGCACCCTCGAACCTACCTGGGGGCTGGGGGCTTACCATCAGCAAATAAGAAACCGATCAGTTCAAAAGCAGGCATTAAACAGGACTGCTTAAGGCCTGCTTTCATACTTACCATTGAGGTTATAGTACGAAAAAGTAAGGCAGTTCAATATAAGCCCTGCTATAAGAGGTCATAGTAAGGCCCCTGTGCGCTTGCAGTATAGGCCGCGGCACGTAAGTTTAGCGGTGAGATAGATTGGAGGGGATTACTGCGCATGTGTGCAGTAGCCCCGCGCCCGCAGCACGTCTCCCGCTAATGAGACCCCAAAAATTACTTCTGCACACCAAATGGCAGCGCTAAAGTTACATGCCGAACAAGAAACTTATATTATTATTTTCTATATGCCGAGGCTTTTACATACACGAAGGCACACTAGCGCCGCCATTGAAACGAGAATTATAGTGCTAGCACTAATAATAAAATAACTAATAGTACAAGTTCTGTAGAGGCGCGTTCCAAACCTACACTCCGAGTGCAACCTAACCACAACCGAACGCTCTAAAGGCGTTCCAAACATTTGAGCGTGACGTTCGGTTGACACAACCGTGTCGTTCCAAACGTCAGAGCTTTGCAACCAAACAACCATCAAAAATGATGGTTGTAAAACGCTCTGACGTTTGTCTATAGAAAAAATGTCAATGTCATTTGACATTATTTTGTATTTTTGATGTTTTTATGTCTAATTTTTAAAATAATCATGGTAGATCCTCAAAAAACGGATTTTATTTGATTTAGTATAAAGAAAAGTTTAAATTATTCGTATTCCAAATGGAAAATGAAGAATTTGTATTGACATTGACATTTAAAGTTCTTGGTCGTTCCAAACCTTAGAGCGAGTTAAAAAACAACCAAACTACCGGCGCTCAAACGTTCTGAACGCAACCTAGTGCACTTAATAAAACGTACCACAAAGCTTGTTCGGAGTGCACTACAGAGAGATTATTCACAATTTAATTTCACCTTTATTTAGGCCGGCCACACACAGACGGAATCCCGTTACGGAATTCCGAACGGAATTTCGATAATGTATGAAGATTCCGTACGGAAAAATCCCGTATGTGTGTGGTAGTCCATAGATTTGTATGGATTAGCTGCGTTCGGAATCACGTATGTACCGAATTCCGTAACGTGATTCCGTCTGTGTGTGGCCGGCCTTAAGCACTGATTCTCATTTTAATGGTGGCGCTAGTGTGCATAATAAGCCCTCGTAACTGCTTTAGATCCTCTTCCTTTAGCTTGTCTGCTCTAAAGGAGGAGAGGCAATCAAGTTTTAAAGAGTGATGGTTTAATCAGTAGAACTAAAGATTTAATTACAGTTTACAAATGTATACTTAAATACATAAATATTATTTTAAATTAATTATAATTCCTAATCTGAATTATATGTAATCGATCTCCTATTTTCTTTTCAGATTGTCCAAGAGAGTGAAGAAAGGCTGACAGAGGAGGAAGTTAGCAAAATAATTAAAATAGCTAATGAATTTTTACCTTCCATTGATAACACCTAAGTTGTTATCTGATTTAAGTATATTATTATAATATAAGTGTACATACATAGTTCTAAGTAAGTACCTAATAAAGTTTGATCAAAAATCCCATTTTATGCACTCAAATTATTTTAGTTCCCGAGTGGCTAATGTTCATGTTCCTTGCCAATCCATATAACATCATCGCATTTTTGTTAATTCAAAATTAAAGCTGTTTTAGAGGTACGTTATTAGGGTTCCGTACCAAAATGGTAAAAATGAACCCTAATTGACCCCCTAAACGATCAAAATTGCTTGTCAATCATTTAAATTGCATTGCTTGTCAATCACATTTTGATCGTCTAGGAGCGATGCTTGACAAGCACCACAGAATAGATAGATTACCGTGGCCAATCAAAAGTAGGCCACGCCCCCAAATGGTAAATGCAATGTAAATGATTGACAAGAAATGCTTGATCGTCTAGGGGCTCCATTTTATGGTGTGACTCAGTCTGTCTGTCTGTCTGTCACAGCTGAGGCGCGTTCCAAACCTACACTCCGAGTGCAACCTAACCACAACCAAACGCTCTAACGGCGTTCCAAACATTTGAGCGTGACGTTCGGTTGACACAACCGTGTCGTTCCAAACGTCTGGGGCCTTACTATGAGCTCTTATAGCAGGGCTTATATTGAACTGCCTTACCTTTTCGTACTATGACCTCAACGGTTAGTATGAAAGCAGTCCTGTTTACTGCCTGCTTTTGAACTGAACGGTTTCTTATTTGCTGATGGTAAGCCCCCAGGGGCCTTACTATGAGCACTTATAGCAGGGCGTATATTGACCTGCCTTACTTTTTCGTACTATGACCTCGACGGTTAGAATAAAAGCAGTCCTATTTAAGGCCTGCTTTTGAACTGAACGGTTTCTTATTTGCTGATGGTAAGCCCCCAGAGCGTTGCAACCAAACAACCATCAAAAATGATGGTTGTAAAACGCTCTGACGTTTGTCTATAGAAAAAATGTCAATGTCAAATTGACATTATTTTGTATTTTGATGTTTTTGACACTAATTCTTAAAATAATCATGGTAGATCCTTAAAAAACGGATTTTATTTGATTTAGAATAAAGAAAATTTTAAATTATTTCTATTCCAAATGGAAATTGAAGACTTTGTATTGACATTGACAGTTAAAGTTCTTGGTCGTTCCAAACCTTAGAGCGAGTTAAAAAACAACCAAACAACCGGCGCTCAAACGTTCAGGGGGCTTACCTTCAGCAAATAAGAAACCGTTCAGTTCAAAAGCAGGCCCTAAGCAAGACTGCTTAAGGCCTGCTTTTCTACTAACCGTTGAGGTCATAGTACGAAAAAGTAAGGCAGTTCAATATAAGCCCTGCTATAAGAGCTCATAGTAAGTCAAATCAAAATCAAATCAAAAAATCATTTATTCAGTCTAGGCTGTTACAAGCACTTGTGAATGTCAAAGAAGCTACGCCATCGGTTCGCAAACCCTGAGCGGGAGACCTTGTAACGAGAAGAACCGGCAAGAAACTCGTCAAGGGCTGCTTTTTTCTCCCTGTATATTTCAGACAGAGTCGTCAACATTGAAAAATGAGCTCCACATTTAAAGTGAGGTCATTTTCCATCACAATAATTAACAAAAGTTTGTACACAATGGGTAGGTAGGTTGAAATTAAATACCTACTACATATCGGATAGGTAATTGTGAGAGTAAATAACTTTCAACTAGTTGAGAAATCAGTAATCACTATGTCTGCTACTTGAAAGTGCACCTAAGTAAGCAAAATTTACCAAAAAATACTTGAGACAAGACATAAAAAATAACAATAAAAAACGCAATTCTTACAATTCAATATGCGTTAAGATAGGTACTCAGAAGCAGACCCATTCCCACTGGCAGCACCCGTTCACGAGCATGACGCGTGGACCAGCCATCGCTTCGCTCAACCATATTTGAGGGAACGTAACGACCCATGGTAAGCCCCCTGAACGCAACCCTGGATACTCGAGAACTACTAATGGTATCAACTTAGTTTGGAATAGTTTAAAAAGACGTTTGCCCAACTATTTTGCGAATAAGAAAGAAAAAAAAAAATTTTCAATTTTCAATTTTCATCATAAAACTTTGAAGTGGGGTTACTAGGGCATGTGGGGTATCATATGAGCGCTGTTTGCACATTTTTACCAATTTTTTTGACTTCTTATGAATAATGTAAAAAAAAACTCCGATGTTTGCAAAGAGAAAAACCTGATATAATTCCCCGTTCTGTGATAGTAGTTTAAGTAAAGATTACAGGAAAAATAAAACGATGTATAGCAGACTATTTTTAGAAATTATCAACAAAAAATGCATTAGTTCCATTCCATTACCGGTCAACAGATGGCGCTGACCTAAGAAAATATATATTAGTTCCACTATCGGTCAAGAGATGGCGCTGACTGACCTAAGAAGAAAAAATTGTTCCACTATCGGTCAAGAGATAGTGCTGATCTAAAACTGCAATAATAATTTTATTATTCAACTCTGCAGTGTATTTATTATGATGGTACGGAAACCCTCGGTGCGCGAGTCGGACTCGCTCTTGACCGGTTTTTATTTATATTCTGTGGTTAGGATAGGATAGGATATTTTTCGTTAATTCTACCTACTACGCCGCCGCCCGCCGCCGCGCCGCCGTTGTATAAAGGTGGACACACACGGTCCTTCCATCGCGCCAAATGGATGGACGTACGTTGAAAATTTGATCGTGTGTGTCGAATCTGTCATCCAAATTTCTAATCACGCGGATTCATAAGGAACCTATGGACCTCATAAGGAACCTTTGTGCATTATTCAAGTCTCTAGGTTCAGCGGTTTGGGCTGTGCGTTGATATATATATATATATATATATATATATATATATATATATATATATATATATATATATATAGATTTTTTTCAACAACCCTAGCATCGCTACAAAATGGATGTGGGTTTTGACGTACATCGTTTGGCGTGACGCCAAACGATTGATCGTAGTTTGGCTGTACGCCAAACGATTTTTAAGCCGTGTGTGGCCTCAAAAATTGGCATCCGTCCATTTGATAATCCAATTGATGTACACACACATCAAATTGACGGACCGTGTGTGTCCACCTTTAGCTTTGTGATTTAAACAAGAGACGATAATTTAAAGTAGAATCCAAATCAGAGATGTCGCTACATGCCAGTTTCTCCTATTCTTTTGTGTTGAGGTATTCAATGCAATTATATATATTTTCTAGCAAATTATACCGTTGACAATAAACTACATTAATATAAAACATTATTAAATTCTAATGTTGCTGCTAAAAAGTTATAAGAATAATTTTTCATACTTGTTTTCATGTGACATCTATCGGTGCAGAAAAGAACCTGTAAGTTAGCTGACGTATCGTCCTTGCCGTGCAACTTTCGAACTTAGTGCTCATGGAATACGGACGGAATTTTGAATGGCTGTCTTTTGTACATTGCATTCCCCAAGCAAGTTGCTTACTTCAGTCAAAACGAACGGCAGAAACGTGTATGGCGAAGTGCGGTCGACTCGTCGATGCGCAGCTGTCTTGTCGCGCTTGTCAATTTTCAGTTTTCTCGAAACGCGTGTGTAAATAAACAACATAAATCTTTTCATTCCGTTTATGATGAAGTGATATAAATGTTTGTTTTATATTCGTGTCTAACAACAGTGGAGCATTAAACGAAACAGTAACCGCATCTCGCAATGACAAGGGAGTGCACTCGGTTACCTTTTGAGAAACCGGAGGCATTAAAATGTTTCATGTGGCCTAATTGATGTAATAATACTTAAATAAGTGTATTTGTTGTTTTAAGGACTGTTGTGGATCATTTAGTGACATTTGAAAGTTAATATTCACCGTTTCGACTCGGTCGTTAGTCGTCTACACGTTTAAAAATGAGTGTTCTAAGTGGTTTGAGCAAGGCTGACTTCAAGACAGCGAGCGATGGCCTGCTGGAGTTGCCAGAGGAAAGGCTGCGCAGCATTATGCGCTCGGAGCCTATCACAGACGTCTACCACGTCGAGCAGACACCCTTTGCAAGGTCAGTTACAAATAATACCTACCGTTTCATCACTAGATATTCATTATCTAATTTATCTATCTATCCATCAACTAAACAGGCAGTCCGCAGGCTATCTACCTATACTTTTCAAACCCACCTCATTAAAGAGCTAATTAGATCATCCTAAATATCGGACCCGATATGAAGTCTCTCCTAAATTCAGAGCAGTGTAATTGCATTCAGGAAGCTAGGATCCGATTTAGGATCCTAGTTAGGATAGAAATTGTCTCCGACATAACGGATGCTAAATCGGAAGCACTTAGGACAGTGTAATCGCATTCAGGACGCTCGGCTCCGACACAGTAGTACCACAGCATAAATAGTACAGTCAGTCAACGCCTTTTATGTTGGCGAAAAAAAATCCGCCGCACCGTTCGTCTAGATAGACAGTTGGCGCAACGACTAAAAGTAAATAAGGGTTGTCACTCTGTGATTTGCTTTTTTTTTGACCTACATCAATATAAAAAACAAAAAAACCTGCCTCTGAAAAGCAAGAAATAATATAATAATATAAATCATTAGCTACGCATTATCATTTTTATAATAAAACACGTCTATTAAAGTCGGGTGGGGCTGGAGTACCTACAACTTTCTTTTTTTATTCTAAAAGCCCCACCCGACTTCAATAGACGTGTTTTATTATAACAATGATATGATAATGCTAATGCTAATCTAATGATTTATATATTATTTCTTGCTTTTTAGAGGCAGGTTTTTTGAAGTCGGTTTTTTTGTTTTTTAAACAATTTTTTATTTTTTTTATTTTTAGTATAAGTACCTTCTGTATTAGGTAGTGTAGGTATATTATTTAGGTAGTGAAATCGGTTCAGCCAAACGTTAGATAATCGCGGAGAAACGTACATACATATACAAACTGAATACCTCCTTTTTTGAAGTCTGTTAAAAAGTCTACACAAAGGTATCCCTCTCCCAACAAAAACAATCATCTAATTCGGTTCATAAATAACAAAGTCGTCAAGGCAGTTGATGTAAAGTCATAGTATTTTCGGGATTACTTGAAAACTACTGACCCGATTTAAAAAAAAAAAAATGGAACCATCTCGCAAGAAAACTCAATCGAACAACAAAATAATCATCAAAATCGGTCCATAAATATCGAAGATACGCGCGAATAACGATAAAAAAAAGTATACAATCGAATTGAGAACCTCCTCCTTTTGATGAAGTCGGGTAAAAACTAGTTCAGATTAGCGTTGAAAATGACACGTACCTACCTAGCTACCTACATATACCTCCTATTTACCTAGCTATGTATTTTTACAGCTACAAGAACATTCGTTTAACAACTGTATGATCGTAAAGCTGTGATATCGGATCCGACATTCAGGACGGTCTAATTGGCGACTGAATTTCTCGTCCTAAATCGGACACTAAATTCCGGGTCCGACATTCAGGATGGTGTAATAAGCGCTTAAAATACTCTCTAATTTACAAATTACTAACTATCAGGCAGGTTTTAAACATGTTGTTTTTCACCCATCTGACTTTATAAAAAGGTTGATACATTGGAATTCTCGTGGAGTTCTTCTGTTTACTTTCATCCATTGATTAGGTACTGTGGTGAATATCACATAGGTACTCCTGTTTGTTTATAAATGTTCAAGCTTCACACAATAACCACTTATTAACTCAATAAATACTGCCTTAGATTAAATAGATTTGGAGATGGACAGACACACACATAACACAGTATTCTGGGAAGAAACTATGATTTAGATCAGTTCACAAAACTTACTTAACAAAATATTGAAACTTTAATTTTAAAAAGAACCAGATAATATTATGATATTATAATCTTTTCAAAAGTCATAAATAATAATATTTGCCAAATCATAACTACCATAAGTTGGCTTAGGTCACTGTATGTTACCTTTTTTTTTTTTACATGTTAATAGCTCCAATTGACTGGACATGGACATTCATGGCCAATGTTAATAACTTATATAATATGGCATTCTAACTTGTAATAGCATCATTATTGTGTGGTACGAAGCAACACAATAGATATGATACGGCAAATTTGAAATGGCACAATGTCATCATGTGCTGGCATTGTTTTGGTGTAGTATCGCAATATCCTTGTTTATTTCTTATCAAAGGCCTCTTGATAAAGGGGGATGATAAATTTTATTGTTGATAACATTGTGATAAGCTGTACCTAACCTATGTGTAGTACCTACCTATCAGTATCAGTACTTTTCAAAAGTATTCTTAGGCAGGTAAACTTCCCAAGTCTTATTAAATTTATTTTTAATGCCAATACAATTATTAGGCTGTGAAAAATTACGACCTTTTCAAAAATAATAATAATAAATTATATTTATTTCAAATTAAAAGTTACAAATAGCCTCTGAACATAAAAAAAAGAGATTTTATAACTATTTAGAGGTTAACGTTTACAACCGTACTAGTATGAACTGTGTCACAGCTGTCAGCGTCTCCCACCCGCCCTGGGTCAAGGACTATCTATTACATTTTACAGAGAGAAAAACCATGAAAATAACAAAAGTAAAATATAATACAACAAATCGTCATCTGTTACCAGTATTACAAGTAATCACTAATAAAAGCCACAAAATGTATGTGTGCGTGCGTGGGTGTGTGTGTGTGTGCGCATGTGTGTGTGTGTGTGTGTGCATGTGTGTGTATTTGTGTTATTGTATGTGTGTTGTTACTTAAGTAGAATTTCTTCTGTTTCTTTATAATATATTATTATTATTACCTATATACAACTGTCTACAGACAGTGCTTCCTAAATTTTGTGTGTTTATTCATATTTATAAATGAATGATATCACTTCATATGCCATCTATTTTATTGTGAAAGTAATGGTGGTATTGAACACTGACTAAACTGTGGCATTTACTAGCAGATATTTATTACCCCTCGACATTAAAAGAAATTTAAACTTGTTGCAGATGTTTGACCATCGATAAAGATGAAATAGCTATATAATTAATAAATTATAATAATTGTATAATAAATAGCTATATAAAATATAAATGTAAATTGTAATAATTATATTATGTAATTTCATAGCTATTTCATCTTTATTGATTGTCAAAGATCTGCAAGGATGTTTCTTTGTCGAGCGTATTTCCTCATAGATTGAAGACATAACTGGTTTACAGCAAAAAAGTAAAAAGTACTAGAAAATTTAGCCACTCCCACTAGCGACTTGGGAGTATAATTGGTTAGTACTACTCAGTACATGGGTGAGGGTCCATTTTTCTTAATCTTTATTAATCTTTTATTTAATAATAAAAGATGTCTTTGTATTAAGCCTAAGAATAGAATCCTTGAACTTAACACACAATCTAACTTTGTTACTTTCATTCATAAAAATGAACAAACAATTAATGATGATTAAGATTTAATAATTTCTTCGAGAAATAACACAGATGCTAAAAGCTTTTCATATTATTTGTAATAATTTTTCAATCAAGTTGTATCCACAATTCCACATGGCCACAGTTTTAAGAGACCATGATAGGAAAACATGGTTTGCGCGGGCCATATTTTTATATAGAAAACATAAAGTTGTAGCCACAAAAATAACATACGACAAGCTAAAGAGATTATCTAGTAGCTACTAGTAGGTATTAAATTGCGTATAAAATAAACCTACCAGATGATTGTAAAAAGAAATCAGAATATCAGCAAAAGCGCTCGTCGCGCGCGGGTCATATTTTTGGCGTAAATAATAGCGGAAACGTATTAAATTCTACATCAAAATACACTTTAATGTACCTACTGTGCAGTTGCTCTAATAACTTTTTTTCAAGAAAGATAGGTAATTTGTGCTAAAGATAATGAAAAAACAACGAAAAACATCGAAAAGTGCAGAAGCGAGGTTATTTTCCATACTCTTTACACGTAAAGAAAAAGACAGACAAATGTTTCCGCATAACCAAGCTTTAATACTACTAATGGCTGTGGCGGGTGGATCTTTCCATGCGCTGCGCGCGCTGTGACGCGCAAGGTCGCGCGCTGGCTGACGTTCGCGTCGATTCGCTGCCATTAGCGGTCGTCGCCGTCGCCGCTTCAATCCTCCGACTAATTGCATTTTTTGCGCTGTATGCCTGTATTTGCTCATATGGATTCTATGTTGCTCCCCTCCCGTCCCGATACCAGTTGGGAACAGGTTCCGCTAGTTTGAGAGACATAAGTATCCATTTCCCCTTCGCGGCTGCGGCGCGCGGCGCGGCGTAGTGACTGATTTTACAATTGAATCACGATAAATTTAATTTTAATTTTTTTATATTTGGGAAACATACAATATTATAAAACATGTGTATTTAAACTAAATAAGTTCTTAACAGCACAGTTCCCTTCCACTCTTAGAATAATAACACCTAGAAGCCGTGTCCTTGTTTATGCAAAGTGAGGCAACTAATACCAAGCCAGAATGGCTTAGTTTTCAGATTTATATCCTTCATACGTTACCTAATCGTAACTAAAATCCAATAATATAGTAACTAATCTAATAAATGTAGGAAAATTTAAACTGTTTTGTACTTATTCGGTATGATAAGGTAATAATTAAGAATAAAAATCTGAAAACGGGGCAATTTTGGCTGTTTTAGTTGCCTCACTTTTAACAGTGCGCTTTGTGGAGAACTATCATTCTAGGTGTTATTATTTTAAGCTTCCACTATTACAAACTAGCAACCCGTCCCCGCTTTGCTTCGGTTCCTTCCTTTTTTGCCAAATGCGACCTTCCAACAATACCCAAAAAGAAAACAAATAACTTACAGTCGTCACCTCCAATCTCCAAAAGTCTGTCTCCGCCCCGCATGAGGCCCCCTTCTGCCATCGGTGTAAGAATCGCGCTTGAATTTATTATCGCGCGCGTAATTTTTTGCGAAACCTACTAATATATTCATTTAAATGGTATAGTGTAAACGTTTAAAATAATGTGCATTAAATGCTTAAGGTAAGGTAACTGACGTATATAAGTTGATAAGGATTAATACTATACTGTATCCTTCTAAATAGCTTTCCAAATTACCGCATTGTACGTGACCAATTTTTTAGAAGAGATAATGGTTATTAGTAAGTTATTCTTAAAAGATAGATAATGCCATGCCATCACGGACTTTTTGTAGATCTATAAAAGAGGAACAATTCCATCATACATTATTTTGTTATAGCTCAAAAGGTTTATGCAGCGTTTTCGATGCAAGCTCCCAGACGGCTTAATTTTGCTGACCTCTTCAACAATTATCGACATAGGTATTTCTTTCAATTTACATAAAACCTCAACGTATATAATTATGTTACCGGCAATGTGTATAATCCGGCATTGTATACAATGCCTGCTGGTCCACCGGCAATGTGTAAAATAAGTATATTTCTGTTGTCTGTTATAAAAAATAACCTAACCCGGGACCTACAGGAGTAAACTGGACCCCCTCGAGATCCCCTTGACCCCCTCGAGCCCCCTCGACCCCCCTTGAGTCCCCTCGAGCCCCCCCGAGCCTTCCTCGAAACCCCGAGCTCACCCCAGAGCTAAACCGTTAAAAATACTATCTATACTAAATCCACAGTCTTAACTTACTATGCTAACACATTGAGTTGAAGAAGCGATATTGATAATTTTCATAATTATGTACTGTTTTCTTTTAATCACTCGCGTGATCAATTCGGGTACTGAGGTATAATGAACTATGCAGCCTAGTTTTTTTAGTTATGGCTTCTCAATTGTAATTCAACACTATAGTCAAGCACTGCGAGTCAGTGTTTAAGTAAATGAAAGGAGTCGTTTAATAGTCGTCAGCAGATATCGGCAATTTCTCCGTCGCCTAGGGCGCCTCGTTTCCCGGGAGCCCAGCACAGCGATAGCAGTTTTTGCTCGTCCGGCGGTCGCCCGCGCCGCAGCCGAGATATAATCGTGGACTTTCTACAGCTGAGCGGTTGGTCGACGGAGCAGTTTCACTTTCAAGCGGCGGCGGAATGCGGCCGGACCTCCGACCCGCGCCCGCCGCCGTGTCACCGCCGCCGCCCGCCGCTCCCCCACGTCCTCGCTCATCCGCAGCCCTTAGCGATTACATATGCTACATGTTTTTGCATACTAAACTAACGTCTTCTTTGCACGTTGATTTTACGGTGGCACGCCGTCTCGTCTTCGGCGTCGAGCGTTAACCCACACACACACACAACACAACTGTTTCCTCTGTGACCAACCTTATTTAATTAAAAGGCGATGGCCGAGTGTACAATCTGTCAGTTAATTCTGTTACTACAAGCGGCCCGAATACCTGAGACGAATTCCACCGCCTGTTGGCGAGCTATCCGCGCTAATATCTTATTCGTGTCATTAGCGCGAAATGCCAGCCGTTTGGCACCCGCGGCGCCTGCCACGGCGTTCCCTTGCGGCCGATGCACCGCTCTGGGCTGAACCAGCTAATTTCGGGACCGTTGCATCACCCATCACTTTCGGTTTCGTTTGTCACGATGCTATTTTAGATCGAGTGTCGATTATTAGAATGCTGTTTTTAGCCGAGCGATCCGTTTGCTACGCGTACCATTTTTGTCGCCATGACTAATACGTAAAGCAGTCAGGAAACTTAATTAATTAGCTACAATGCAACCTCGCGTTTCTTATTCAAATAGGCCGTGGAGAGCTAAACGTGGATACAATAAGGCTAGAGGTGAGATTCAAAGTCGGCACCAAGTATGCAGCAACTCTCGACAGCGTACTGCAGTTATCTCGAGTTTGCGGAACGAAACCCGATACGTATTCAGTGGCACGCGAGCGAGGCCAACCCTGCCGCTGTGTCTCCTGCTTTGCAGCTATTATATTTTCTAATTACCTACTTCAAAGTGCTACTAAAGAATACGGGCTTATCTGAAATAGTTATAATCCCATGGTATCGATGGAAAATTGGGCGATTTCAAAGTCACATCGGGATGTTTTTTATGAGAATTGTGCCCTTGATTGACAAGGCCTTTATTCGACAAGCGTTAGTTCACCTGTGGCTGGCTGGAGTCGGGGGCGGCCTCCCAATGCGGTCTGCTCGTTGTGCAACCGCTATGACACTTCGCAGCACGTGGGCGATCGGCAGCCACTCGAGAACAATCGAACATCTCATTCAAGCATAGTATGGAATGTAGGCTTTTGATATCGTTACCAAACCAACTGTAACGTACCAATGTCAAGACGGCTTCTGTGTTGACTTCGGTGGGATTGTCTCTATGTAAATATCATTGTTTGAGGCTCTCGCTTGTGTATTAGTTAGCTGAGCTGCATTCGTGTAGGCGACTAGATTTTCCGATTCTCGGGTTGGGCCGCGCGCATAACGTAGCCATAGCCACAGCACTGCTGTGTAGCGAAAGTCTCGCCGACCTTCGGCGCCTAGATATGGGCGGTATTAAGCGCCTAGTATCTACAGGCCTAATTAGGCAAGATTTTTGTTAGAAATTGTTCAAAAATCTGGACTTATTTTAAAACTAGCGGCCGCTTGCGGTTTCACCCGCTTGGTTCCCGTTCCCGTGGGAATATCGGGATAAAAAGTATCCTATGTTTTAATCTCGGCTATCTACTATCTGTGTGCCAAATTTCAACCAAATCCGTTCAGTAGTTTTGCGTGATTGAGGAACAAACATCCAAACCCACAAACTTGCACATTTATAATATTAGTACCTATGATAAATAAATAGGATATTCCGCCTGTCTATTGAGTTGAGTCGATCGCATGCCGAGGAATATTATCCTATTGATAAATCCGGCCGACATGTCGCGCAGCGCTGACAATATTTTTAGTACCTTTACCAATATGCACGACCACGATCCTCATGTTGCTTCATTATATTGAGTCATATTATGCACATTCACATTAACCGTTGATTTCGTGGTTCTTCTTTTGTCTTTTTATTTTTATATTCGCTACATTGATTTGTCGTTTGATAGTGTAAGAAGCCTCGGAAATAAGTCACAAACTATTTGTATCCATACTGCGTATATTAAAAGTGTAATTATTACAGCACCAAACTTATTGGCTTCAAAACTTATTTTTGGGGATAATCACAAAATTTACAAAACTTATCGTGGATATCGAAATCAAAACTTATTGCGAACCAAAACTTATTGATCTTAAAACCGTTCGCTTTTGGATATCCAAATCAAAACTTATTACGAACGACTGTCCGCTTTTGGAAATCGAAATCAAAACTGATTGCGAACCAAAACTTATTGATCTTAAGACCGTTCGCTTTTCAATATTCAAAACAAAACTTTATTTGCGAACCGAATCTTATTGGTCTTACGACCGTTCGCCTCTACTGTCCGATCCAGAATCCTCAATCAGTCGTGCCGCCAAGCTAAATCTTACAATAGGCAGTATCACTCCGCGCTTAAACTTTTATATTAGCCTACTGCTCGCGGCCCACTCCAAGAGGGCCATTGTCGAGGGATATCACCGCGCCGACCGAAACGCGCAGCGCGTGAACGTCACACGAACGAAACGAGTCAGTCAAGCGCCGAATCCGAAACTGCATGCACTTCGTTTTTGATACTTAATTACTAACATGCCTACTTACCTACCAAAGTTTATTGTATTTTTTGTATACATATTTACATACTTAGTTGTAACGAAGTTCGAAATATGGCACCAGTAAAGAAAAAAAGCTAAAAAATACTATTTTTTTTTCACCCATCCCATAACCGACCCTTGCAAAAGTTGCTTAACCTCCGCAATCGTTGGGCCATACCACTGCGCCATCGAGCTTCTCTAACTACTTAGAAATACTTATTATTTATGCTCTTTAAATATGCTCAGCTCACCTATTAGGTAGATTTATTTTATTTTATAAGTAGGTACCTATTAGTAATTTCATTGTTTATTCATGGGCATAACGAATTTTTTCTATGATATCAGTAACTAGCGAGTAGCAACCCCGAAATGTGTCGGTTGAGACAGAGCTATGCGACAGAAAGAGACGCCTCTCTTTCTTCTTCGTAGGTGCATATAATTTTATCCACGCAGCGTTGTGCAGTTTGAAATTGTACTTTATTGCCGTGCAGCGAGAGTAGCTTATTATTTGATGGTCCTCGCGGGGTTCTGTACGTTAGTACTATTATATATTCTGTGCAATAGGTATGTTTTTAATCAAGATTTGCTGTTAGAACCCAATGATACATTTAATATCATTGTTAGTTAGTACCTAACGCGCGCGTCTGTTCTCTGAATCAGGCATAACCGTGAAGTTCGTGAATCACGGTTAGAGGCTTGTAAATTATGTAACTCGTTGGCTGGACCTTCCCGCGTGTCGATGTGAAATTCGAACACGTCCTTAAAACGAGATTGCGACGTTTACGCGCTGGCTTGTAAAACGAAATGCATGTCAAATTGTCAACTTTCATTTTCTTTGTGAACAATTGCAAGTATATTACATTTAAATACGTAATCAATGTTGGGCGTGCTTTATTTATCAAATTGTTGATATTATCGACGATTTATACAGTCGTGACTATATCCTATCGCTTTATGAGTGCCTTTATAACGTTGTTTGTCTTACATTGCAATTTCAATACGGCGAGATATCTCGATTCTCGGGGCACAAAGAGGCCACGTTACGTGCTAATATTGACGTGTCTCGGTTACATTGTTTGCTTTCTTGATGGATGGATGTGACTCGTCGGTCGTAGCCAGCTCGTTTATCCTTCACAACCATGGGTTCAGCAGAGTTCATTGAATCAGTGATTATAATTCTCAAATCTAAGTTGCACCAGTAAACAAGCGAATAATGTTCAAAAAATTATGTGAAACCACAATCCCTGTTTTTGTACCCAATACGATAATTCCACATCTTGTAATAACCCTCGACTCGTTTTTGTAACATACGATGTACAAAACATAATTGGGCTATAACTTCTACGGGTAGGGCGTGAAACTGAACGTAACTCTTCGCGACAAATGAGAGTTTTATCTCCAATATTCTAATTTTGAACTAATACAATTGTCAACTGTGATGGATGTCATCATGAACGAGGGTCGTATTGGCCGTAAACGGAGCTGTTCCAACATTCCTGTCGGGGATTTATCGCACGTCAACTGGCGCTGCGTAAATATAATTAGAGGGGCTATTTATCAGCTCGGCGGAAGGGCGCTCGCTATCAGCGCTGTAAATCTAGCGCCGGTGCTGACGGCTCAATCCGGCGAAGAAATGGGATGCCATCCTATCGGTAAGGTCTAGGCGAATTTGTCCGACAGCTGGATCTATCCCCCATACGTTACAATCAAGCGGGATTACTCTCCGGATTATTTGCGAAGTACGATACGGCCGAGGCGCTCGTTGTTAGTCTTCAGGATTAGATTAATTTATGACGGCTCTAAGCATCGTTCTAAACTTGTACAACGTCGGCATTCCTCGCGTATGCACGTCTATTAGTGATGCTCGCTGCTCGATGCACTGTACTGTAACTGTCGTCGCGCGTCGCCCCGTGCGTGTCGTCTATTTATCGTACCGAGCAGCCAGTCCAAGGGCATTGTCTGGACGTCAAGTGTGACCGGTACACTTAATAAAAATGTAAGTATGATTATAAGTTTTAACAATGGCTACTAATAACATAAAAAGGGGAATAATAGACTTTGTTGTTTCCATGCCTTTTCAATATCAAGAAACCACGCGAATGAAGTCACTGTCATTGTAGTTGATAATTAACTACAATCAAAAGCATTTCTAAAGTGCTTATGCAAGAATTCGCTTAAAAGGGAGGTAGTGTTAGCTGCAGGGTTGGTTAGGCACAGGCAGGCTCGGTAGATTAGCATAAAGCGTGCACTCTCGACGTGGAGCGACCCGCCCGCGCCTGACCTGCACTGACTCCATTCGCCACAGCTAAAATAAAATGTCAGACCCACCAATAATAATAAACCTCAACAGAATACAAAAGAAAAAAGGAAATAAACTCATTGACATTTACTCCAAAGTTAAGAACTTTGGAGTAAATGTCACTTGAATGTCAGCGATCGCACAAAAGTCGAATATTGTACAAATAATAAGTTATAAGGAAATGTAATTTCAGTCAACCCTTGTTGAAACTAACAATAAAATTACACATCAGCACATGCAAATCACGTTTTCTCAATGCCATCCTTTATTTTTATTATGCGCCTGCGGTTTATGTGTCCGTGTTATTGTACGGAGTGCATTAAATATATTCTTTCACAAAATGCGAGTGCATGAATATTTAATGGGCCATCCTCCGTAGCCGTGACCTTTATTTTGGCCTTTCTCCGTGGCTATTGTTCTTATATGTCTGGACTGGAATTTATCTAATGTTAAGTTCTTGTACTTGCAGGTACGGACCACAATATTATCTTATCACACACATCGCATAATAGATGTTAAAATTCGTACCAACCAACTTTATGGTAAAACCTTCAGTCGACGACATAAAATACTCTTGACTTTACGAAGATTTGAATTGCGACAGAACACGCATTCCAACGTTTTTCCATTTCCTGGTTACGTTAAGTTTTATATTAGTTGCTGACGTAATCGACTATCTAACCGTTTATCCTTTTGACCGGTGACTCACACCCTCACACCATACTGCTTTTCATCATACATTTATCGATTTAATACTTAGTGAATAATACTTTGTATAAAAGAATATTTCGGTCGAGTGAGACATAAACACTACGTCATCAACATAGAGATTGTTTCTATAACGTCATTTAAATAAAAAGACCTAGAAATTGTCTCGTATTGTTGAACAGGTAAATGTTGGATGCAAAGCTACGCTGCCGCAACGCAGAGTTCAACGCACTAGCGATCGGCTGAAAACAGTCATGAACATCTAAAAAGGCCATTAGAGTGGTGGCCATCGGGCGTGTGTGTCGTCACCGTCGCCATCGGTGCGTTTTTTGTCGTCCGGCCAACGAGTTGTCTTCCTAGTCGAGCCAACCGCTTTGATTAACGACCGTAACCAGACACCGCATGTTATTATCTCTTGCCGTACGGCCCACATGAATAAATTAATTCCTACTCACGTACGTACTCCCACCTTTGCCGACACGGACGATTGTGGACAAGAAATTAATTTGATTCGATGTTAATTAATTAGAGCCTCCTAGGGATTTGTAATTAAAATCAATTGACCGCATCGTGTTTAATATTAACTTATTCGGTTTTCTGTTGTTTTCTTGTTTAGTAAAGCCATAAACTTATTCAGTAAAGCCATAAACTTATTGGAATATTAAGTTTATGAGTAAAGCCCGCGCCCGCCAGTTACGATTTTTTCGTTAATGCCATTGTTGGAGGCATTGACAATCGCTTCAATTGCACGTGTAAACGATCAATTCGCGCATCAATGAGCGTCTCAAATTTACAATCGCAAATGATCGTTACCGGAGGGCTTTACCGGAGCCACAGAATACATAATAGTACAAGTCCGGAGCCCTTTAGTAGGTAATACAAATACACTCGTGAGAGATGGAATCACAGGCCTATTTTCATAAAAACGAGGTAGCTTTGAAGCCTTTGTTCTCCGTCAGGGATTGAACGGGTTGTATCTGATGATGGTCATTCAAAGAGTGAATGGAGAAGGCCCAGAGCACTAAAGAAACCCAACGGAACAAGAGAGTCGTTTCAACCAGAGACCATATATGGAGACTTTTTAATGTTACATTTTCCTTTCATTATTTTGATTGCCATCAGATCACACCCCGTTTAATCCTGGGCGGAGAACCAAAGCTTCTAAGTTACCTGGTTTGTATTAAAATAGGCCTGTGATTCCATATTTTTGCTCACGAGTATATTTGTATTACCTACTAAATTATAGACCTCTATAAATAAATGACTAAATAACTATTGAAAGTAAATTTTACAAGAACGTCGTTTCTGGCGCTTTGCCGGCCGTTGCCGTGGCAAGCTCGCTCGGCTCGCGCGTTTTTGGTCGCAGTTCTAACTTAACATAACCTATTGTATTCTTTAAAACTTTTTTTTATGGCGTGGGCCTTTGCCCCCCGAGCCTCCCCCGTCACCCCGCTTTTGTATCTACCCCCTTTATGTGATGATGACTGTGCCGTATTGCGACCTTCGGTACTAAGGTTTGATGACTGTCGTGGTCTAATTTCGGAAATTACTTAGGACTTGGAAAATAAAAGATGTTCTTGCGTTGAAAACCATTTGGCGTCTATATTATTTGAATTTTGAAAAAGTACAACGATCGAGGAAAGAGGGATAAGGAACAATGTATTGCTACCAATGGCAGCGCCGCTACGATTCCCACGTCATGTAGCGCGACCGTGGTTGGGTGAAGACGATTTGCGTTCCGTTCTTGCTTCTAAGCCTCAACAATGACACTCAATTGAATTTCAATTTCAATTGAAGAACCTGACCTCTTACTTTAACTGATCCTTTGGTCTTAAATCTGCAAATTACCTATGAAAACTGCACATTACCTATGAAATTGCAGATTACCTAGCTAGGTACCTAATAGCTTAAAATTACCTAGTTATTTTAAGAAATAAAAAAAAAATCTTTAATTTTCGGACTCGACCAGGTAATCTGCAGATTTACTTGTTAATCTGTACTCTAACTGATAATGCTGTTGCTGCAAAATCCAAACCTATCATCGACGTGAAGTTAAACAAATAACTTTTTTTTTTGGCTCTCAACCTTAGGGGTTCGGAGCTACCCTTCCCCAGCGGGGGGAGAGGAGGCGGAAAATCATCATTGGATACCACCTAGCCGGTTGCTACCGGGCTAATCTGGTTATGTCAGACCCGTACTGACTAAAAACCGCCTTAACATCTGGTTTCGTGCCCGGACAGGCAACGAACCTTCAACCGAAGCGACTGCCCTCCCTCGGGGGAGAGGAACGAAACGAATAACTATGACACTTTTTAATTTAACTTGATCCAACCAAGTCAACATCTGCGTTGTTTCCATTAGACGTTATCGCGATCATGCCGCCCCCTTCCCGAGACTGTTTGCACGGTTTTGGGCGTACCGTGGCCGATGACAAAGCGTCACTTTCTACGCGCGCACGCGCAGCGCCAAATGAAGTGTGTCGCACAGACAGATGCGCGATAGACTCGGCTCTAATGTGCACCGGAAACCATCAATTCAGATAGTGCGCCGGATTGCTGCCTCGGAGCTTCTGTAGGATGCGACTATTATACGGAGGAAACCGTGATTTACGACCTTCATTGTTTTGTGTCAAAGCTCCACATCCTTTTAAAATAAGTACTATTTAAATTTCTAATAGTTATAATTTGCAAAACCTCTCTGTCTCATGTTAATGAGAAAACATTTTACACCAAAGATTATTGTTGGTCACACACAATCATAACATAATTAGGAGGATATCATTTCATAGAAGTTCCATTTACATTTCCGATGCAATCTGGTTACCTTACCTTCAAACCAGATGCGCGGTAATTGGAGAAACACCACATCTGCTTTGTCACTCTTTGTCCCTAAAATACACTCCACACATCGCAGTCGCACCCGCCACCCTCGAAAATAGACAATTTGTTTCTATTAAGTCGGGTGATTTGATTTGTCTAGTTTTGTTTTCCTTGTATGGTTAGTTTTCTACAATATCTTTTGGTTTACAATACAATATTCAGTTGAACAGAGTCGGTGTTAGTGAAATAGGCCACGCTGCTACCGGATGTGCAGTTGCAATTCGATTCCGCTTTTCCATGACGACATAAGGATTGCAAGACTTGCGCTACATGGTCAAAACTTGCACTGTTAAATTTGCTTACGCGTTGGTCGTATTGATATAAGCATCGTCTCTGGCATGTTATCGACCACTTTCTCGAGTCTGAGCGAGCGGAGCGCCGTTGTCGAAGTATTGTTTATGAAAAGCGGGTCAGAAGAAAGCGATAGAGGGGCGAGCGAGACTGCGAGAGCGGTTGGTCACTCGATGATATCTCCCGGTGAAGAGGTCACGGCCGAAACAAACCGAAGACAAGCACGTCTCGTGAACTTCAACTGGACCGTTTATTGCTACCGTAACTGTAACAACGGTTTTTAAATCCGTGAACGACCGATAGTGGTTTTCGATTTCTCTCTTTGCTCATTTTACAACGTTAATTGCTTTTGTGTTTATGTTGGAATTTTTGTGGTCGTCGCTTTATAAAAATGGCGGCGTTCGGCCCGTGCGTGCGGCACGAAAATAATTTACGAATAGTTTCGAATGAATGTTGTATGATAAAGTGCAGTTGTTAGACGGTGAACTCCGCGTCGAATCAGGAATGTATTTGCGCAGCACGTGCTGTGCAACGAGACAGCGTCACTTGTGTTTACTTACCGACCGTCGAGTTGACACTAACTATTTGAATTATAACTTCTCTGAATTCCTAGATGAACAGATTATGACCCTTGTAATGCCATATTTTCCACGGTATTAAAAGCTCACTCGAGTTAGAGGTATTGGTGAGTCGTAGCGGCGTGCGCTGGCGCAGGCCATATTTCACCGCCCGTAATTGGAATTCAGCATTTTGTCGGGATCGCGCCGATAAATTTGCATCTCTTCCTCCTTGCGGCTGACTTAAGCATAAGCTCTTATGGTATCCGAGATTAAGAGTGCTCCGTGTCCTATAAATTCTTGGAGAGGCAAGTAAGTATCACTTTCTAGGCTTACACATTATCTAATCGATAAAAGGCTAAAGAAGAGCTTACGAAACAAACAAATGCAAAATTATTATAAATGGTATGCATTCAATAGCATTCTCAGACACGGTTTTGTTGGGACAATGTTATGGCATTTGTATTATAGCTTACTAATAATTTTATTTGCATGTTGCAATATAGTAGCACACGGTAAAAAAATCCTTTGGTAGTAGGTAGGTAGTTTTAGTTAATATAATCCTTCCATATACTAATATTATAAATGCGAAAGTCCGTTCGTTTGTTACGCCTTCACGTCTTAACTACTGAACCGATCATCATGAAATTTTACATACTTACAGATTGTCAGGGGTACAGAGAAGGACAATTCATCCCGAAAAAATACTGTTCCCGACGGATAGCAAAAAAACTTTCCACGGAGACGAAATTGCGGGTGGTCACGTGGTACATGTTCATTTCTTCGTTTTTTTTCATGTTTCAAAATCTACTCGTTGAATTATTGCTATGACTATGTAGGGTTGAGATATTTAATTAATTATACTCGTATCGGGTATCGTATCGTAACGGGTGTAACAAGACACTCAACGAAGCCGAAGTCCACGCATTCCGCCCATCATCAGGATCATTTTTGTCTTTTAGACTATACCTGGGAAACCAAAAGCTACGAAGTTATTGAAGGTCAAAGTCAAATTTTTATTTTTTTATGAAATCTTATTTTATTCGTTATTTCCTAATTTTTGTCTACAGAAACATTATCAAAATTGTATGTATTTCGTAACAAACAATGACTTCAAAACGTCATCACTCAATGTATTTCATGAGCACGCACATAAACGTTGCCTTTCAACTCGGCCGCACGCAGCTGTGTAGCATTCACTCGCAAGCGCGGTCATTTGTACGCGTTACATTGCGTGGAAATGTATGCAATGCTTTTTTAACACCAAAAATTAAAATCGTTTCCCAGCAATAATTTTAAACAGAAATGGTCCTGATGATGGGCAGAATACGTAGACCTCGGCTTTGTTGAGGGTCTTGTTACACCCTGTATATTGTTGTTAGTACTTGAAAAAGCAATAAGATTAGGTGTTTGTATAAGTAAGCAGCGTCTAATAGGCCGTGGGTGCGCCCGCGCAGCCTCGCGCCTATAAATCACGGGACATGCGACGAGATGTCCGCTAGCTTTTCATCGCATTTGTACAGACATTAGGAAGAATAAATATATGCAGTTGCTAATGTACTCGTACGTATAAGAGGCGACGATATAATTACGTCTGGAAATCCTACACAATTTGCTAAAGCTAAATAGTTTTTAGCCATTTTATTCATGATTTCGCTGCCGTTTTCAAGATATTTTTGTTGGGTAAGTTTTATAATGTATTTCTTTACTTAGATAAGTACCTATATTATAAATATAAGTAACGAAACTTGGAGCCCATAGGCATTTTAACCACCATAGCTAACACATGAAAATCTCAAGGCTCGTTTGCCGCTGCAAATCACGTGTAAATAACTGGACTAAGAGCTAGCCCCGGAAATAGGTATACAATTTACAGGGCTCTTGATTTGGTGTGGTATAATAGCAAGCACCTTCAATCGGTTTTCAGCCTCTTTGTTGCCCAACCACTTCCACCCCCACCACTGAAAATCTGCCAGTTGATAATGATGAAGAATGGCATATTACTAACAAGAGGGGTTTCGTCGCTCTGTAAATTGTATACCTATTTCCGGGGCTAGCTCTTAGTATAAACGTCGTTTATGAAAGTTACCGTGCCTTGAGATTTACCTTAAACAAAGTATTTCGTTTAAGTTAAGCTGTTAGAGTTCTTAAAATGCTACGACTGTTGGACAATGAGAACGAAGCCAACTGTGGGGATGAGTAGAGCCACGTAGTACCGTTATTGTGGCCCATCCTGAATACTAACGGCTATATGACTCAAATAGAATGCTTTGGGAATTAACTCGGCAGACCGAAGCTTGCTTACTTTATACTAGTTCTCTCACAAAGAATTGATTGTAGATGTCTTGTAGCAAAATCAACTGTCAACCATATTTTTAATATTATCAAGAAGTAATTTATTCCACGTACATAACTGGTACTAGTAATCCAGGGTTAGAGTTGAATTTATTTTATGGTAATGAAATTAAATATAGTTTCGGAAGTGAAGAAACACGTGTAAGTCAGAGCCGCTGTAAGCACTTTTAAGCTGCTTATGTTTTTGCGACTGCTGACCATATTTGAAACACGAGGAAATATTTAACTTGGGTTTAGTATAATCCGACATGAGTGTACGATTTTGTTGTAGAGTTCAAGGTTCGTTACAAATAAAAACTACATGGATTTGATAATCGAAAAATCTCGTGTTTTTTCACTACCATTTCTCTGAAAATTTGTCAATTAGCGATATCAACTTATTCTTAAAATGTAGACTAACACGCAAATACGATAAACTAGGCCTAGACGATGGAGTTTTCAAAACACAAAATAAACCAGCCACAATATTAAATGCTTCCGCATACAAGCTTGATCCGAAACACATGTCTTAGTACAAATTGGTACTAAGTGAGAACCAATTCGACCACACAGTGGGTGGTCAACTAGTAATCGTACAGTTAGAAGATTTTTTGTCAATACCCAAATATGTACATACTCCGCCATATTTTGGTGATTCATAGGCCTCCTGCGTAGTGGTTAGATTCGGAATGTTGTAGAAATAAGTCGTACTGAGATGAGAGAAAATGACTTAATTATGTTATGGCGCGACTGATGCTTATTTTAATTATGTGGTTTAACAACAATTAATAGAACTACCTACGCGTTTATCCATGCGTAAGATCATTTGACTTATGTTGGGTGGTTTATTTGTTGTCTGTAATTATTCTTCAATTTTCCGTATTAAACAACCTGTACTTAAATCATATAAACTGATAGGTATTTTTATCATTTGCATATAAAATTTCATAAAATGGATTATAAATTTCATTTTATTACTTTTGATTGTTACCACTGTTTCCAGTGGTAAATTTATGCGCTTTCTTATATTACACGTTGCATTATTGATATGCTGGAGTGCGCGGACGACGGAAGCTCTTATTGCTAATTAATTTCGGTTGATATTTCTCTCGTAAAACCGCTAAGTTATTGCATGTTAACGCGGAATTAATGGTCCTACAGCGGTGACCTCGAGAAGGCGACTTGCTTCTTTGTAACTTAATTTTATCTGAATAGGGCCACTTTGTTGTTTAAACATTTAAAGCGGTCAACTAAATCGTTTTTCACCTTTTATAGGATGGTTAATATTTAAAGTGGATTTTGGCTTCCGCGCCTTTGTCCCGTGCGACAGTTCCAGAAGATAAGATTACGCTATTGTAAATAAATATGTGGAATTGTGGAACCACTAAGTGACACGCTTGTCCAATTTGATTAAACATCGTCACTCAGCGACCGACCACCGATACGGTATCGTTGCTGGCTAGGTGACGATGTTTATTATCTTGAGGTATCGGCGATACCTTTGGAAGATAATAGAGTGTGAATACTTCCTTCAAATGAAGAAAGTATTTACATACATCGCACCAGCAACATTTATGTCATAAATAAATCATCAATGTTATAGACGTCCACTTTTGTAATACATTCAATGAATACTTGAACTAATTGATAAATCTGACGCTTAGGAAACGGCTTATTGCAATAAATAGCGCAGTCATATCCTACATGTCGTTTATCATAATATTGTGTAGCGGCGACGTTTTATCTTGGGCTTGGCCGGGCAGGTGGGTGTCCATCGTTTTAATATTAATTGATCCTGCAGTTTCTGTTCTGGCCGCATAGAATAGTTCCTTTCAAGTTCTCTTTGTCGGTACTCGCAGTTCCACATTTTGTTAGTTAAATCGCAATAGACAAGAAGCATAATATGTATGTCTGCGTTTCAGTGATTAATAGCAACAACATTTGTGGACATTTTATTTCAACTTTCGCATGCAACAGGTACAGTTCATTTGTATTGGCTACAGCCTGAGATGAGGTTATCAAGATGACTGATCTATTGATGCGTGACTCACACACCACGCCATCTTTAATTTGAAGATGTTTGCGAATGTTTATTTGAACAGTTATTCGGCACACATACTCTGGCCGACTTGCGCATTGCCGTTTTGACGGCGCAAACTAGCCGCCGCTGTTCTCGACCCCCCGACCTCTGTTCAAAGTTCTACGGATATACCAGTTTATGTGGATCCTTCTCTTACCTCACCACACCTCGCTACGAGTCACATTCTAACGGGTTATTTATAAATGGTCATGGGCTGGAGGGACGCCCGTTAGATTCGAGGTCGCCGGCAGGTGCCGATTTGCACTTGACGAGCATGCTTTTCCTATTTCAGCTAGGCATTGTTAAGAAGTAACGTGTCTCGTTACGCGGTTGTCTTATTAAGTCAGTTCTCAGGCTCGACCGACGCCTGTCTTGGATTAAGCGCCTCTGAGCGTTAACTCCGACATTGACAATGGCATTTATTCTTTATATCACTCACTGATGGCAGCTGATTCTTTCGTTTTGTGAATGAACTAACATTTTATGTAAGAACGAATTGTTTTGTTGGCACTAGTTGCCAATTAGGTTTGCATTGAAGAGGTGAAAGTTTTAAAAGTATTCAACATTTAAAATTAATGTTTTATTATATTTTAAACTTCTTCTACAATCAATTGTTGCTATTCTAATATGCTTCTTTAATTTAATTGCATTTGGGTTTTAATACTACTAGGTACTATTTTGTCATGATAAATAAATTAACGTTCCTCTCCACGGTGTAAGTATTAAAAATACTGTTGTTGTTTTTATTTAAAATGAAACAATGCATAACATTTATGGCTTTTGTGAAAGGTAAATTGATTCTTAATAACCGAACCATTAATAAAATAGCCAAAAACGTAGGCGCATGACTGACTGACTGCAGTAATTTCCATATAATTTATTTTATTACACCGCCTTAAGTGCATCGGCTTTTAAATTCTCTCATTACAATAACATTTTAGCGTTCATAAAGTTATAAACAATGATTATAGGGTCAGAAACGAAGAAAGAACGAAGAAGAAACTCGGGCTTGCGTTAATAACTTTGTCATGTAAATTGGTTAGCTCGATAAATATTAATTATAACGTTATTTAGGTGATATTACATTACATTATTAAAGATATTTGATTAAAAAAACTATCAGATCCAATGATATCATTGATCAGATCAGAATAAATCTCATATGCTTGCTTGCCTTCTTCAGAAATTTATTGAAATATTTACAAAAAATATATAATTTTACATTAATTCATATATGAGTATTTTCTGCTTGTATATGAGTATATTTGGGTCATCGCTTATATGGAAGCTGGAGTAGCGGATAGCAGAGGAGCGTGCTGAGTCTGAATATTTACAACATCTCAACATGGGAACTAGCCCTGACTACCGAGCCATCAGAATCTTTTAGAGAAAACTAGTTTTTATCCTCAAAACGTTTGGTCACTGACATCTGCAAGCTTTACCAAACTGGAACACTATTAATTAACGCTGTTATAATAATGCATAAAATAGTGCAAGGATTCTCCAGTTGTCGCCTATATTATAAGACACCCTGAGAACACTCAAAACTAAATGATCATTTGAAAACTTTATTTTCCTATTTACAATTCGTCGCGGGGAGCCGCGCACACCACGGTCGACCGTTCCTATCGAATTTACTATCTGAAAGCCTTAAAGAAAATTAAATGGCGTGTGACATTTATCGCATAACAGATAGTTTGTTCGACGCGTTGGTATTTCAATCCAAGTAATATTGTCAATGCACAATATCGTTTAGTTAATTCTGTGAGAAGTGCAAGCCCGGCCGCGAGTCTAGTTCCCACGTTTGAAGTTTGTACACTTGAAATGTGAAATGAAGAACCGTTATGTGTCACCTCACCACGGTCTGCTCCTGCACTGTGACATGAAGCGTTACCTACGCTAACTCGAGCTATATTTTCATACTAAAAGAAAGTTACAAGTTGCAAGAAGAGTTTTTCGTAAGTAATATTGATATCATTTTTTCTGTTTCATCAGATGGTTATTCTAATGCAGTATATATTTTTATAGCATAGTTCGATACAGCTTCTATAGCATCCAGTGGTGGTGCGTCTCATAGTTCACGTCACTTTTATGGAGTTGACATAATAGTGTTGTTTCCTCATGACAGATTAGTCAGTCAATGTCCGTTACTTTGAATTATCTTTGTAACTGTTCAACTGATTACTAAACATGGGTTTGCTTGCATTTGAATTACATCTGAATGAGTGGTTTTAAAGCTTGTAAGACATTCAGTTTAGAGTTGATTTTATACCACTCATGCCATATAATATGTTTGTGTCCTTGTAGCTCTATTTAAGATCCAAAACTTATTAAGGTTATGTATGGTCAGAGACATGACGTTTATTTCTTTTCTGAAGACGGTGTTTACCATTTTTTATTTGAGAATATTTTCATCGTTCCCTCATATAGTGCAATGTTCACATTATGCCGAGTCTCAAGTCCCAACCCAAATCATGGAACTAATAACACGTTCTCGTCTCGATCGACTGGTGATTTCGGATGGCTCCCGTTAATCGTGTCGTTGTCTCCGTTTTGCGATTTATTCGCGACGTAATCGGGCCTTGCGGTAAACCCGTCGCTGGTGCACACTCCGCTCTACAGAACATGGGACACATCTCGTGCGTGCTCTTGCAAGGCTGACCCTCTTCGCACATCACACATCTTGTCGCCATTCGCCAACCTACATGTCATTCAGCTAATTTAATCTAGAGATAAAGCTGCTCCACATTCACTTAAGTATCTCGAATACGAGTTACGCGGAAGTTTCACTATAAATGTCGCATAAAATATCTAACTACAGAAAAGGTTCGCGATATTTAGAATGTCAAATGAATGCATGATCACTCGTCGTTGAGATAAAGTAGCTGTTCTCGAGGAGGCTCCCATTAAAATGACCGTCTATTATCTAGAAAGCAGACCCATAAGGAAAAGTAAACAGTGACTTGTACGTCGGCGACAGTGACAGTGCACATCATGCTGCTCCCTCGGTTAACTCTCATCAACTTTTTGCTGTTTGTGTACACGTAAAAATGCACTTAATGTCGCTCGTTAACCTTTTAGTAAAAACAGATGTACCAAGGCGCCACCGCCGTAGTATTAATTGCGGAAGCGCCGTCTCCCGGGCTCCTCGTGTACTCTGCTCGTCAGCGTTATCTCCCAACTGTCGTATCATCAGGGCATTTACTTGTTTCTTTGTTATCTTATTCAAGGATACCTATTTGTTCTACTGATCACGTTTCACGCTGGCGCTTATTCATATGAATGGTTGTCTGTTTAATTCTGACACAAACAGGGATATGATTAGATTTGACTTATCATAATCTTCGTTCATAATGTTAACATTCTAGTTACATTTATGAACACTTAAACATTAATGAACATATTGAAGAGCTTCGTTCGCTTAACTGGCTCCACAATAATTAGTCACGCATCCAGGAGTGATAGTAAGCGTGTTTGGCTCCAACATAGGTGAACAGTTTACGCACGCACGATTTGAGCGGCGCCGGCGCGGATTGAACTGCAAACATTGCGATTCGCTAAACTTAAACACTGCCACCATTGTTATTCATAGGTATTGATATTTTAATGAAGTCAATTCAAACGCTCTTCCACTCAATGGGCTAGCATAGCACAATAATCAGAGTAATTTTGGAAATAAACCATCTGCTTACATTTTCTTCACATAAATCTAAACTGTTCAAAATTCCTAATAAAATTGCTTACGATTCTGACACACTTGCCTAGTTTAGTTGCCACTATTTTCTTCCATTAATCTTGAAAATACACCATTCGCTTTATAATGACTGGTAAGTGGTAATAATTCTAAAACAAATGTAATTACTAGCTATTAAGTTGCATTCATTGGCAGCGAGGTGCATTTGAGCGGTGCCCGCCCGGCGCCGCTGCACGCTCGTATCGAGAGCACTCGCCGAGCCGACCCAATTCCCTTGAGTGGATGCGTCGGCGTCGCTCGTAGGTATTCGGCCTGACGCCGGCGTCGATTACACAGCGTCTAAGTATTGTTACTGCATACCTGCTAAATACGATCGTGAAATATTGGATGCTGAAATCAGTTGCACTCGGAAATCATCAGGCAACTCAAAGAGAAAAACCATGTGTCCAAAGATTTATGGTTAGATTTTGAAAGCCATAGCTAGTAATTAGCATGGAGGATTTTAAAGATTCTTACCATCTAAAATTGATAATGTAAAGGTAGCCATGACAAACACTTAAAATAATAACGAGGCATGATAATGCAGAGCCAAGTTCGAGTTGCGCAATGTGATTTTAACTAATTACCATGCGTCTGGGTCACTATTTTACTAATAACTTTGACATCGTTAAAGTATAATTACTACGTCCGCTTTTAATTCGCCCTTGAAGTGGAGTTTCGAATGGGTACTAGTGTTGGAGTAACAAGGGCGAGAGGGTCACGAGTACACGTGACACGCGGCCGTGGGTGCCAAGCTGGTCCCGCGCACGACTCCGTCACTCAATCATCCTCCTAATGCAAATGTATAAATAAATAAAGAAATAAATAATCAGGTCATTTCGCAACCGAAACTAATCGCAATAAGGAACGATTCAAATCCCAAGGTTATGATAACGCACGATAAGAACGACTTAATTGAAAAACCCATTTGTCTGTAATTGAGGAGTAAAATAATATGTCGTCACTTATTATAACTGAAACCCATGTTCCAATTAATCCGATATGCCGCCGTGACGAAATGCTGCGGTTGCAATGTGAGATAAATTGAACAGATAAGAGAGCTATTAAATTATTACTTTATGACGCGTTTTGTATTTTGTTTATATTTTATGATGAGAAGATGAGAATTGGTTGTCCATCCAAATCCGATATGTGAGATGATTCTTCTGTCGATGGTATTTTTTGTTGCGTTCACTTGCAGTTTAAAGTCATGGCATTTTCTGTACAGGAATTGCATAAAGGAGCAATTCATTATTTACGAATCTATTTTCAAAGGGTCTTGCTTGAATATGGATTTGCTCTCTTACAATGTGACCGATCAATCATTCGCACTCCGGTTCGTCGCAACGCCTGTCGTCGATTATGATGAATAACTTCTATCTTAATTATTATTATTGTATTCGAAATAGTTTTGAAATCGACCACAGGCGTGTCGAGAACTCGATTATTTAACCCAGCCCTGAACTTCATGGTGAATTGTGCCACAATGGTCCCATTAAATCAATAGCTATTAATAAAGTAGCGTGACAGAATCCCAAACACAATCGAGTAGACGGTCTTAATCAAGATGCCCTTGACCGGCGACCCGAGATTGTGCAACACCACCAAGTCGATATTGTTTGGTATTTAATCGGGATCGATTGCCCGACCTCAGTTCCTTCGGTTACAATTGATCTGTTGTGAAATCGTTATGCCCTAAGTCGACACCTATTCGTCATAGTCAGTGATCTATTTGAGTTGGATTCAACAATATCTAATCTAAACTAGGCTTCAATATGTATTGTTCATTTAATGCTGAAATGAACCATACAGTCTTGCTTCGTGTCCACAGAAATCGGAAACGATTTATATCTGAAATACAGTCTGTGTTTGAACTTAGATTGTTAATTATTATGATCTTTAAAAATATCGCCGCCGTCTAGTTTGAATGCAGGCTAACCCTGACTGAGTGAGCTGAGATGATTGCCCACTCGGACTCGGTCCTAACAAAGTGGCTTGCGTTCATATGCCCACAGTTAAATCAAATGATTAGTCGTGATTGGCCGCGGGTCAACGCCGCAATTGTTCTTGTGGCCACCGCAATTGCTATTGAGCTATTTCTCGATATTTGATTAATAGATCCTTTGTTTGTATTTTAGGTAACTATGCCCTAGGCACAGAATATATAATAGTACTAACGTACACGTACACGTACCTAGATCTAGAATCAAACAAATGCCAATAACTATTGCCTTTATGTTCCCATATTCATTTAAAGTAAGCAGTCATTCCATCTTCACATTACATACTTGACGATTCAGAAAGCGGAAATTGTTTTTGATTGAACACTTGTGTATTTTTAGAACCCATTAATCACTAGTCATTCGCAGCACACTCATTTCCATTTAACACCTGCCTGCCAACGCCGTACCTACTTTGTCGTTTTGACTGTCTGCGGGCGTTGAGAAATGTAAATATCACTTTCATTCTATCAGCTAGTCTAACTTAACACTCCCTTTTGAGGCACTATAAATTTGGAATGGAAGTCGTTTAAAAGTTAAATCTACTAACAAGTTGTTTGCTATCGTGACAAAGATTATAATTGTAACTGTCAAAATTGTATCACGAATTCGAGAGTTTCAAGATTGATATATTTCTGGTTGAAGTGCCATTAGCTGTTTAACTATAATTTAACCATTAAGTACATTCAATGCCGGATGCCTTAAAGCCAGCGAGCAAAATTTTTAAATTTCAATTCTTTCGACTGCCATTGTTCCAGTACCGTGAAACGAATTTATATTCCAAATTAGTTCCACTCGAACGGTTGCCTGTATGGAGTGATGTGATAATAAATTATTGCTTCTTTATTCCAGGTAATTATTAACAGCTTCCTGATTGATGATGGCAGCATGCGTAAGCACAACAATCCAATATTTCATTCAATCAACGCTCAAAATGAAGATTGATTTGATAAAAAAATTATAATAAGGATGTAAAGTATGACCCTTTTTTACGTCTTAGTATTTATTTATATTTAAATTTCTAATGCATCATATTATTATATTAATTAACGATGATACTCTGTATTAATTATTGATATAGGTAAATTAGATAACTGTAATTTATTAAAACGCAGTATGGCCATTTTTGACACTGTTTTCTCGTGGTGTCTATATAGCTCGTAGAATTTTCTATCAGGCAGGTCATCAGTTAATTTATCAATTGATTTACTGAATTAACTCCAGCTGAAATAATTAATGAATACAACACACTTTGATAAATGACTATCGTAATTAGATGTTGTTCATTTGGTTAATTAGGAGACTTACAAAACAATGTTTTGTGATACATTAAAACCTATCATCATCGCAAGTTGTCTCTATGATTGCATTGAGAGTAGATTTAAAGTCGTTAAGATTCTTCTAATTTATTTATTTATTTTTATTTAACTTCTTGGTTTATATTCGAAAATAAACAACTACAAGGCATGCAAAATGATTGCCTATTTACTCACGATGTGCTTGGCGTGATGTGTCGCAACAAAAACAATCGACAATCTTGTCGCGCTCTCGATGGTGATCGAGAGTAACTGGGTTATATTGAAATGATGTCAACTAGTTACAGAGTTCACTGCGCCCGCTGGGAGTTCCACAGCGCACAGGATAAAGCTAGGTTCACAATCTACGCAAATAAATCGTAAATTGAATTCTTATAAGTAATGTATGATTGATTCGTTGAATCTTACTTTCGATGTAGCGTTTCCAGAGTTCCAGACGCATTATCGTTATTTCCGACCTTAGTACCTATCTTAATATTTATTTGGCCTTAAGTCAATATTCTGTCGATTAAATCGAGTTTACTTCAATTTTATGTAATGCATTGCATATGGAGATTAGTTTAAACTTTACCGTATTATATTTGATTACTGCATACATATTACAGTAAGTTGCTTAATCGTTGTGCTGGCAATGGGAGTAAAATTACTCCCAGTGCCAGCAAAACGATTCAAGTTTAATTGTTTCTGTGAATACTTCATCTTAGTCTTTATTTTTGCTGTTGTTGTTGACGGTAATTGATACTTGCCTGTCTATCATATTTATGGCCCTTCAGAAGGAAACTAATTTACAATGTCTACCCTAGACATTTACATGAGAGAGAGCCTATTACAAAATGTAATTTCGATCAATTTATCGGAAATTAAGACTGACTGACAATGAAGGAAAAGGGTTCATTATTTTGAATCAAGGTTCACTATTTTTCCATCATGTTATTTTCAAATAGGATCAATTTCGAAGTCATCTTAATAAGGTCTAAAGTAAATAAATTGATTTGATTACATAATTATCGTAATGTAAAAGCAGGGACAGTTCCCAAACTACGCAGTCTTAAGATTCCGCAACGCACAAAGGTGCGGTAAAATTTATGATAACATTTTACGACTCGACAATCTTATCGTGCAATTAACAGTGGTTACCGACGATAACTGTTCATAACTTCACATAAAACAATGAATTGGAATGCTCAACGATTAATTGGCTTCAGAATTCAGACCAATTATCAAACAATTATGCAATGCAAAATCCTTATAACGATTTGCTTGGAAAATTTGAGGAGTTACATTACATTATCTAATTCTAAACTTGTAAAACTTGTCAGCTAGATGCTAGTTTTAATCAGTAAATAGTATTATAATTCGCTCATAAAACTTGCAAAGAAAACATATTTCCCAACAGCTTACTTCAAATGTGTCAGTAATTCTATAGTTATAACAGATTCAAGCCCAACAAGTGGGTGGCTTGCGCCGGCGCCGACCCACCTGCCTGCTTGCAACGAGATTTATACGATCGGGAGCAAACTATATCACATTTGTAGTTCTTTGCTTGATATAAAAACCTGTATTTATTAGTTATTCCGTGCCTGTGTACGCAATAGGCATGTTCACTTTTTACTCAACTATAAACTAAAGATTTCCCTTTGCCGATTCCACTACAAACCAATTATTCTATTTTGACTTTAGGGCATTCGTCAAATAACACATAAAAATGTGAAAACTACCTTCCTCGCATTGGATTTAATTGCTGACAGAATATACTTACAACATAAATTACAAACTTGTAGCACAAAAAAATAACGATATATGCCTCCATTTACAACCAGTTTCTAAAAGCAATCGCACCACCTGATGATAATTGATTACTAGAATTGGCCATTTAGCGAACTTTCGACATGTTTGTCATTACCATAGAGATGTATTTGATACGGGTCAAAAGTCAGCGTTTACGAAAGATTCTATCGGCGTTGAAAGCCGCGATCTTGAACCTGGGATCGACGCTGCGAGAAATCTGGTGTCCATTCGTCATGGCTAACGCTTTCGCGGTGCCGCCGACCGGAAATTTGCTATAAACAGCCGCAAAGAAAGGTGAATGTCAAGTTTTGTTGTGGACGTAATAGAGATGTAAGCACTGATACCGTAATCGACTGTGAAGCACATGATCGATTGTTTTTTCCGCAACGAGTGTTAAATTCGTGTGAATATTTTGAATTGAGTTGGGAACGGATGTTAGTTTAATTGTATACCATTTGTTTTTGGATAATATCGAAAAAGCCTAATTTACTATTTCGTATTTCAGTAGCATGACCCACGGTTATGTTGTATGATGAACCTGTTTGAAGTTGTTCAAATTGTTGTTGTTATATAAGTTTACTAACGACGCTCTCGGTACTTGTACGTATATTAATCTCGACGCTTTATCGGAAGCTCAGATTAGAAAATTGCGCTTGCGCATCGTTGAATGCGACCACTTTCACTAGCTTAGCTCTGCAGGCTGGATCGTTTATCGTTTGATATGGATCTTATTTATCGATACCTACTATAAAAGGTTCTCCTCTCATTTAAGTATTTCGAATCACAAATTTAGAGATCCCATTTCGTCAGTTGAGTTTATAAAAGTTTTTTGGTGCCTAATGCTTTTAACAACTTGTTCTGGTAGTCATATTTGAGTTCCAGATTAGGTGATTTTAACTCAATCGTTTACCCAATATCTGGTGCCTAGTGGCGAAAAATAATCCTAGGGCCCTATTTATTTTGAATTTATTCGGCTGGCGTCGATCGAGCCCTCTTTACTACTCATTTTAATAGCAAATTCAATATTTTTTAATCGCCCGTTCGTTGGTCAGCCAGTTGTCAGTCATGTCTTTGGTCAGCGCTTTGAGAGTGATTTATGCCGCATGCGACTTTAATCACACGAACGATTTCAAACGAATAATTTCAAAACCCCAACTCCTGGGGGTCAAGTCTGCTAATGTTTTCGTCAAAATTGTAGTTCAATGGTGTTTGAATGATAATGCTTTTTGAGACAGTTCTTGTGTCTTAAACCCAAAACCGAAACACATTGTGTTTCTTAAACTCATAACGGAAACACACTGTGTCTCGATTTTGGGTTTAAGAAACTAGATCTGTGTCAAAAAGCATTACCATTCAAACACCATTGAACTTCAATTTTGACGAAAACATTAGCAGACTTGACCCCCTGGTGATTAATTGAGCGGCTGCTAATAGAAATACGTGTACTTATAGGCTGCTGTTTACATTCTCTATCGTGGTTCTATATTGTTATCGATGACGTTTACCTTTAACTATGTTCTTGTTTTGCTTCTGATATTAAACAGGAAAAATGCTAGCAGGAAATGCAAAAGTAAGAAGTATACCTACTTAAAAAAACTTTTCCAGTTTTAAGTAATTCCAATAGATTTTCTTGGCGAGAGACTTAAGTAATATTAATTGCCTGGACGCATTTATATACAGCAAATCGTACAATAATTTCTCGTAGGTAGTGAATGAAATAAACCAAATTTGTTGTTCGACTAAGGGCTGATTTTTCAATGCCTAGATAGGAGCTTTATCCGTTTGATAGCGTATTATAATACTGCCAAAACTGAAAATGCTTGTCATTCATTTGTCTGTCACATTTTTGAATGACTTTTATTAGATTTGGTTAATATTTAAACTGACTGACTGATATCTGTTATCTGAGGATTGAAAAATCTGCTCTTAGTTGACTCTTAGTTGGTTTAATAGCAGTTCCTTAATCACTTCAATAATTTAGCGTACGTACTATTATTTATATTCTGTGGTATTACTTTAAATGATACAATATAAAACATTGGTGTAACTAAGGAAACCGTTTGCAATGTTGCATAAAAACGTTCTACGTAGAGCGAGTTAAGCTAGAAATTTACTAGTAAAAAATTAGTCTAAATGTGGTGGAAACTTTTGGCCAGCCTGGCTCATTATACGTTCATTCACATTATACATAGTGTACGTTTTATTAGCCTTGTGTAAGCTAGAAAGTGCTTTGAACTATTATAATTTGTTGGAACGTGCGCGGTGAATATTGGCGGTCGCTATCGCTATGTAATTTCCATTGGCACATAACGATTAGAGATCGTAATGAATGCTGCGGAATGAGGCGTATTTGTCGTTCGGTCTCCCTGACACGTTTCGCTGGTATTTGCATGCCGCTGACGCCGTTCACTGGGCTGCAGGCGGAGGCTACACTGCTGATGTGTCAATCTTAAAAAAACCGGTCAAGTGCGTGTCGGGCCACGCGCCGTAGGGTTTCGTAGTTACCTTATGCCATACCATATTTAATACCACTATCATTTTTCGTCTGTAAAAATAACTTTGTTTTTCAGTGTTGGTATGAATGACAAAGTTATATTTGCGGTTTTGGAAAATATGATATATCTCGAAAACTAATTACTATATCTCGTTCAATCAATTTTCGTTAAAAGTTTTTATTAAGATCTATGGCATATTTTTTTTTTAGATTTTTCACTCTCTTATTTCAAAAGTTAGAGGGGGGCGGGACACACATTTTACCACTTTCAAACGGTTGACTGTGAGAAAAAATTGTCTTAGGAACCTCAATGTCATTTTTAAAGACCTATCTATAGACACCCCGCACGTATTGGTACGAAGAAACATTTTTTTCAGTTTTAGTTCCATGTATGGGAAGCCCCCCCCCTTAATCTTTATTTTTTTATTTTTGTGTTAAAATCGTTAAGCGGTTAACAGAATACATCTACCTACTAAGTTTCAACTGTGTAATCCTAATTCTTTCGGAATAAAATGCCTGTGACATACGGACGGACAGACAGACAGACAGACATGACGAATCTATAAGTGTTCCGTTTTTTGCCATTTTGGCTACGAAACCCTAAAAATGGCAGTTTTTCAATGTTCCATACATTACCGCTTGGCTATGTGGCAGCAATCCTGCTTTTTGTGCTAATGGACCCGTGTAAGGCATAATGTCTAGGTGTATGATTTGTCCAGAATATTTTTCGCGATAGTTGGTAAGTAATTTGATAGGTAAGTACGTGTCATATATAATTTCATCTGTGGTAATGAAACTTTATAAAAACATTCTGTAAACAACAATATTTTATTAAATCAATGTTGTGTTCAGAGCTTTAGAAAATATGATAGATATTAGATACATTCAGTGTCGATTAATTGCGGGCGTCTAATCTCCTACAAATAATTTATGCAGCGAATTTGTGTTAAGTAAATGCATTTTATTGCGAAGGTCAGTTACATAATGCATTTTAAGTTGTTTTAGAATCTGTTGCGTTGAGTGTAAGGCGATTGATTGACAACAAAACAAGTAGGTAGCGAAATTAAATACGAAACTTGCTGTGGAATGTTAGAAGATGCAATTCGATTGGATTTATAATCTACAACAAGCTTCATGCAGTTTATTTTTATTCTTAGTAGAGAGTTAATAAACATGCAACTATACGAATGCCCTACTACAGTATCTTCATTATGTTTAGTTAGTCTGTTCGCGATCAGACCGACCTTAATCGCGATGGTCTAAAAAGATAACCCATGTTAATACGACACACGAGTTAGCTGATGGCTTAATGACTTAATCATGCAATCTGCATGCTCGCAAATTGACGGTGATGTTGGTTTTATTACAACAAAAAGCTAGTATTAAGTAACTCGCATCGCAGCGGACAATCGTAAGAGTGGACACATTCCGACATTACTGTCGGCGTATTTTTTATGTTTACACGCTCTGCTGGTGATGCGTAGGTTTTACTAAACTGCGAGCCTTATTAAACGTACTCATCATTAAATTAAGTTGTGCCTAAAGTGTTTCTTTTTTTTCTCGAGTACTTTATTGTAAAACAACTATGTTGAAATTCATCAAACATTTTATTACTCGGTTGCTTAAGAAACAGTCTAAGCATTTAAAGTTAAAAGTAAGTACGAATGTAATGTTTCATTATGCCGGACGTAATTGACAGCCCATTACAGCAATGTTTATTGGCATTGACATGAAAAAGCTGTTAACCACACGATTTACGGTACCGCTAACTTGTTCTACAAGAGGTTACCACCACAGCAGTTACACAAGACAAGGGTGTTATAACGGCGTAACTGGAAGTGCAATCCATACAAAGACTCTACAGTCTTAAAGACTGTTAACAATTGTGTAATCAAGAATCATTGCGCTTTGTCGACTTGCCAACAACTTAGCTAGTATACTGTGAAGATAAACCAATTGTTATTTTTAATTTGGGATACAAAATTTGAAATTATCTTAAAATTGCTATTCAGTACATTTTGACTACATAGGAAACGAAATTAATCTTCCCAAAGTTGTAATACTGTGTAATCTGGTGTGAGTTATATTGTCGCAATAGCTGAGCGACAAATTGCAATCTGCCCGCCGCGCCATTCGGCGACGTTCAATTACCGAATTTGTTCGCCTAGACTTGCGTGCTAGAAGAATGCTATTCATAGCACAACTCGCAATTGAAATGGAAGCTTTGAGGATTTGGCAGTCCTTTATTTAATTATTTCACGTTCATTACCACTATTTGTTGTTCCAAAAAAATTATACTCGAAATTCATTCTTTTCTCGTTCCACCAACACTTACAACAAGGAGCTCCAAGATATTGATCTTTTTAACGTGTCTCTTAATAAAGTAAAAGAAAAACTTTAAGTAAAATTATCTTAAAATCAGAGACATAAAGAGAACTACTTTGTTATAGGTTTTTTTTTCTTGTTATTTATTTATATCTTGGTAAGTACTTTGATAGTACTAGTAGTTAGTAGTTTTATTCTTAACGCTTTTCAAATGTTTTTAATAGGTAACTTAGTGTTAGTGCGCTAAAATAAAAAAATAAAAAAAATTGTCCACGTTAAGACACAATGTTTTGTAAAAAGTAGCTATTGGGCACTGTAGGTCTATTCTATATAACTGTTTGTTAATAACATTATTATTATACATGACTATGTTTGCTGCTAAAATAAATAAATAAAAAAAAAATATATCTCCGGTAATTTCACTCAACTTTTGGTTTTATTGGAATGTAAATCTACGTATCTCCTACGAACTAAGTCAAGCCATCATCGGGTCCATTCCGCGATACCATACATTAGCGACAGTGTCATAGACAAATACAACATAAGCTGTTTTTCTGCGTCAGCTATTGAATCCTAATATTTGTGTCATTGTAACAAATTGTTACGGTTAAGTTTATATTTGATTTTATTTGAGTAAATTACTTATTACCTACTATGAGTATGAAGTGAAGACCAATTTGCCTTGTGATGTGAAGCGACCCTAATAGTGCAGTCAGGTTTAAGTTCCCGCTAACGATCGCGCGCCGTAATGCGATATTCGAGGTGTGAAGTTATGGCTAAATTCTCAGTATTCGCTTATTATTAGTACTTGGAACTGTTTGCTTGCCTAATCCGTGCCGTTCCTGTAACGAAATCCCTAATCTCCTGGAACGCAAGTAAATTACATTCCAATAATAACAACTTAAACAAATGATTTCCCTTTCAGCGTTTATTTCCATCTACCTGTTTAAGCTTCTTCATCCTCTATGATTACTATTTGCTTCCAAACTTATATTCACCCCTCCTTGATATGAATCTACACGTTGGAATGTGTGAAGGTTCCCATATTCCTTTGATTGCATAATCGAAACCTGTATTCTCATGGGAAAAGTGATGTTTTGTTTCTTAAGTAGAAACAAATGCATGTGGCTGTCAGATTAACCAAGCAGATGATAACGGAGATAAACGATCGAGTGCCTACTTAACAAGACAAAGGACCACATAATTTATCTATCCACCGAACGAGGCTCGATTCCCTCTTGATAAATTGTCTTTGTTTCCACCCAGAGTGTTGATGTTTCGATCGAAGCCGATGAATAATGCATTTGATATTTGAGTACATTGTATTTAAACCTCTAGACAATGAGTAACAAATAATTCGAAATTACATTGGTCAACAAGCTGCATCGAATCAAAATACTTTATCCAGTAATTAAGTGCAATGAAGTCGTAGAGATGTTGAAAATATTTAAAGACGATTTAATAACGCAGTATGTTTTCGGTGACAGTTTAATTATTTCCGGACAATACCGTAGGTGGATATATATTAAGTTTATGGAGGATATTTAAATTAATTTGACTTACGGCAAACATTCTTTCGTTTTTATTTTACTGACAAATTAACTTGTGTTAACAAACAAGGCTAGTAAGATTCGCATTGATTTCTTTACTCTTATCGACAACGAAAGCAATTTGTAAAGTAATCGAGAATTATAGCTACATTGGCTCAGCAAGTTTTTGAAGCGAATTCTTGGTGTACCTGCGAGTCTAGCCCTTGTTGCATATTGAGACGGCGCTATTGTTCAGCGCGGTATTAGAACTCGTTCCGGCCGGGTATCGGCCATTACGTGTTGCAGTGCAGGTATTACGCTCTAGGGCTGCTGATTTTGCCTTCCTTATTTAATCGTTATAGGAGGTTTCATTTTAGATTTTAAATTTAAAAAAAAAAAGATCACTTTTCCGTAAATAGCAGTAAAATAGGGCCTTTAATGGCTGGGTGCTTATTAATTTAAATAGGTTGATTGCAAATTTAATTAAAAAGCAGACTTGATAAAACTGTTATGTATTCTGTGATAAAGCGCTCTTAGGTAAAAAAATTAACACTTTTAAACTTAGTGTCTGTCAATTATTGTAAGATGACATCCCTCCTAGGTCGGTATAGCATTAGCATGGCGGCGCTCAGGCGCAGGCTCGCATAACAATGGCGCCGCGCGCCGCGGCCGGCCGCAGATGCCCGCAGCATCCACCGATAACACTTACTATTACTACCTACCATAGGATGTTAGTACATTCTTAAAACCATTCACATTCGTGTTTTTCCGTAAGAAAAATCATTCATAAAGATTAAAGTAAGGAAGAATGCAGAACAGAGCAAACCTAGAACTTCTGGTCTGCAAATGTTTTTTCCAGAATAGAACAAATCCCGTCGCTCTTCAGAAAAACCTAGAACTTCATGTTTTTTCTGTGCGGTAAACTAACGGCGCGGCCAACTCCATCAGTGGAGTAAAGTTGAAGTATGCAATAGTAACACGGTTTGAAGAGTTGCGGTTGGAGCGCACCCTGTGTTACGGGTCGCCGCGTGCGCCGGTCGTCCGCCGGCTCCTCTAATAATAGTCGCATTCCATTCCCCGGGGTCGGGATCCGCACCTGCGGCACTTTCCTTTTTCATTCGCCAAACGCTTTCCCTGCCGCCGGTGGCGATTTTATAATCATGGTTACCTAATCGTTTAATGGAGGGTAGAGGCAATCAGCTGATGGTTTAGCTTCCGTTTTTGGTGCTACTCTAAATTGATCTTCATTCCACTGTGGAAGTACTTAGCAATATATACTACAATCGAAAACCAGTTAAGCGCTAAGAAAAAGCACAATTGTAAACAAAATTTGTAATTCATTACCTGTTTATGAATTCGAAATAATTTAACCAATATCACATCACAGAGTATAATAGTACCAAACGTCCAATATTCAAATTGGTGATATCATGCATGACTTTCAGGGATTATGACGATTTTCATAAATAAAAGTAATAAAAACAGGGCATACTAATGTTTCTCAACGGATATCGTGGAGGGCAATGTTTCTGGAGCGATTAGATTGTTCAGGAGCCGTGGAGGCGCGGTGGCGCGTAACGTGCGCGCTCGAAGGGCGCACCGCACGCCGACGGTCGTGAGAACGAGACTTACGTAGGTACTACTGAAGCAATAATGCAGAAGGTCCTACTCTTTAGAAAGACAAAACAAAAAGTTTGCATATTCACTGTCTTTAGAAAGACAAAACAAAAGTTTGCATATTCACTATCACTCCACTACGCTTTTAAAATGTCCTCTCCTTCTCTCAGTGAAGAAGAATCTGTGAAACTGGCTCTTTAAATTTTTGTGGTGCGGATACATACAAGCCAATGTCTGGTTAACTGAAATCGTAGTATATATACTCGTAAAAATCGCTTGTGTGGAAATGTCTGTTTACTTGTGCGTGCGATGTGGTGCATATCAAGTAGGTAATCAATATCACTTCACAAGTTCACAATTAACCGATCGTTATGAGTGAGAGCTTGTTTGGAAACTTAGTCCAAGACAGTAATATTAATGAATACTGGTGCTTGTTCAGAAGTCGCCCTGATCTATGTTTTTCGCCGCATAATTATTAATTTTGCTTCTCACACGTCCTTCCGAATGAAGTAAAAGCAGCTTTTGTCAATGTTTGAAAATGATAATAAAACTGTCAGGTAATCTTTACAAAAAAAATACGACGCTGATTCATCAAGTATATTTGATGTTTGAGAAAAATCTAACTTTATTACCACTTTTAGCACCTATCTATCTACGTAGGTCCTTCGTTTCTGTGATTCTACAAGCAACGAGTAAACACAATATATATCATTTACAGCAGTAACATAGTCCCCACAAAAGCTCTACTCTACTTTTATATACTCATACTGTATTACACTATCTTTTTTTACTTTGCCAATCTCATTTGAGGTTTTATATAATGTGAATCTGAGTATAAGACGGGCTCTCATCTGATTGTATTGCAATAGTTCAATTTCTTATCATGCTTTATTTCTTCGTGGTTTTTCATTATTCGTCTACTCTGTATATTCGCTTACATCGTCCATACATTTACATTTAATGACTGGCATCGCTAATCTGGATATTGAAGAAATGTAGTTAGATAAAGTAACAGTAGACTCAGTAGATAAACATATTCACTCAGTCGAATCTCGAACTTACGACTGAACATCATTAATTAGATTTTGATTATTATTAAAGAATCCCTAATTAGCAGGAAAAAGTAATTTTGCGAGAGCTGCGTCATTGTCATTGCGTCAAAAATGAAGTTCTATAATGCTCTTCGGTCGGCCGGCATTAATTAGCTCCATTGAATATTCAAGACGGGCTACGGGCGATACCGGAAGGCTCGCTTCCGCCGCCCCTGACTCCCGAGTCCCGACAAACACTGCTTCACCGGGACTCGGCGCAAGCGGCGCTTCCACTTCAATGATAATCTTGTTCGCCACATTAAATATCGAGCCAAATCTTACCCAAACTTTGAAAAAAGGAAACTTGTTCTCATGAGTATTAGTATCTATTTCATGACGCAATAGAGTAGAACTATATTTGCGTTGCGTCTACAGCTACTAACGTTAAACGTTAGCGATCATTATCTAAACGCGCCATAGAATGCAAGCAATTATTGCGCACCGTACACCTGCTCCCCGTATGTAAATGATCTCGCCCCAGTAAATCACTTGCGATTCATGATATCATGAAGGATAGTCACGCACGCACAACCCTTTCGAGTAAGTCCACAAAGTGAGCCCAATTACTGCCGGCGACATCAGAAATGTAGTTAGACCCTACCCTATTTGGGCAATCCTCACTAAATCTCACTACCACTGGTCATGCATATCTAACAATTTTCCACTCCATATCGCCACCGCAGAATCGTGTTTATTTATATTTACATCACTACACTACCATTTTGTAGGCGGAGTGACATTTCAACAAGGATGAAATTGCGCGACGAGTTTCGTGTCCAATGAAAATCACGTTTCAGATTGTATGATGATAAGATATAAAACGATGGGTTCATAATAATGCGCGTTTGCGATTAATCTTTTGACTGTCACCGTTGAAGGTCGACCGTTTAAGGCGATGGTTAATTAAAGCTAGCTCGAAAATACACGTGCTGTCGACGGGACGGTTTCCTCGTTAAATGCTTTGATTTACGCATCACCGGCATCCTTGGTCGAGGCGCTGTTAACCTGCGACCTTCCGCAAAAGGCTTCGGGCGGTGATTCACGAATGTTTGCGTTGTGTGTTGTTTTTTGCGCTACAATAGATGTAACCATATACGCGAGACCGCGGGCGGCACTCTGTTTGGGCGATCAGTCAACGACCGGTCCTGCAGTATCCATCCAGCACATTCCAGCGGAGTTCGTCATCGGGAGATTCATGCAAATGATATGCAAACTCAGCCGTTAGGAGCGCGCCCTCAACTCACGTGAACTGAATCCAAACAGCGATTTTTCCGCAAAGATAGCGTGCTAATGTCATCGTGTTAGTGTTAGCATGCTCCTAATTCCAACCGTTCACTCTCGACACGTAATTCGTATTATAAGTCAGGTCAGAGTATTCATTCTCTTCGTTTGGTTAAATAAAAACCCATAGAAAATCTTTGTAACTATTTCAAAAAGTATTGTCTATACTCGTAAGATAATAATTTACTTTTGGTTGTAATCTTTATTAGTATTAGGATTACAACCAAAAGTAAATTATTATCTTAAGTAGATTATTGGGTCCAACGTCTCTTGTGTTATTTAATTTTTCGCCTGGTTAACGCACGACAAGCCAACAGTCGTTTTTGTGTTTACAAATTAAGGTAATTACCGTAATACCCCTGTCACAACCTTTTAAGTTCAATGCACGCATTATGTTCGTTGAAATTGCTTTAAAAACGAGTCTGATTATGATTCTTATTTCTAGGAGGGTAAGGTGTTAGCCAAAATATTTTTGAATTCCTTGTGAAATACTGTTGCAGTCCACCCTTGAACACTCAGTTCCGGGCTATTTTAATGTCGTTTAATTTAAAATATGCAACTGGCTCGAGGCGACATAATTGCGCTAAGAGGAGTCGCAAATCACGATTGGCGACAGGCTACGTCGATACTTCTTTTTCATTTCTTTCTGCCAATGGATTCAATGTTATTGTTCTCGATGAGAATTATGAATTTTATTCAATTTCCAAGGATAAAGGTACTTTATCAGTTTTATCTGATTTTATAACTACAATAAAGCTCTGTACCTATACTCCAAAGATTCTTACTAAACAGATAAACCTCATATCGGTGCAAAGGACAATATTATTTATGGTAAGCTGTAATTCTAAAGTTGTTTGGCGTTCCCATAGCGGCTTGCAGCTACGGCCGTACAAACAAACATACGGTACGTAATGGTGCGATCAAGCTTAATCTTCTCATCTTAAAGGGAGTCGGTATCTCCAATGATACGAGAATATCTCCAACGATACTTCCTAGGCACAGGATAGCCAACCACATAATCTTAACGAACTTCAGTCTTTGTAACAAAGATATTTCAGGTTCCTTGATTGTCTTCTGTTGTTTGTTACACTTGATCTACAGATTTAAGATGGGCTTATAATTAGTTTGTTATATGTGTAGTGTACCGTTCCGAATTTATCATTTAATACCATACAGTTTGACTGTGGATTCCATTAATTTTGCGCACTTCAAACTGCAGCACCCTGTTTTTGTTAAAGCACTCATGTCATGTCATGAGGGTCACCCTTTTGGCAACTTATGACAATGTCGTGGGCTGACGTTTGACCCCGGCCGAGGATGCGCAGTGTCATTGCTGGCGCCTGCCTCGTCGCGGTCGCTCGAATCTCTTAATGCGATTACAATGATGGTCAAATCTCGAATTGGCAGTGACCTTATTTTTCTGCCAGTGGGCGATTAAAAATCTCTACAATCGGCCACCTCATTCGAACTGACTTTGATCGACTGACGATTTGCCTGCCAAGTAGAACATCTTCAACCTGTCACATTGGGCAACCGCATGACAAAATATACTTTAATTCGGTTTCACTTTAGCAATGCACTTACCGACTCGATTATGTACTGGTAGGTAGGTCTTTGATTTATTTTTAAATCGAATCGTAATATGAAGTTGCGTCGTTTGAAACGGACTGTAATTGTAAAGGGGTCATTGTTTGTAACGGAACACTCTTGATTGTGGTAGCGAAACAGCAGCAGAGATGTGAGATGAATTTTATTAGACAACACGATCACACAGCGCGACGTTACTGAGGTCATTTACACCGATCCGATGTTCACCAATCTGAACGGTGGAGATAACTACTGAACTATCAATCACCCACTCTAAATAATCCACACTTTTGCGTTCACTATTAGGATACCTACCTTGATCTTTAGCATTACTTTTTATGAACATGTCAATTTGTATAACACTTATAGATGAACGTTTAGTATTTGAAAGTGTTTACCTTGACACAATACTTTTTCTGCAAGCAAATTGCTCTGCACTATAGCTACAGAAATTTGCTTAAGGTGGGTTCACTTTATATCCGTTTACAATGACCTCTTAATAAAATGTAATTACTATGAAAATGTTCAAGGCTCCTTTATGCATTGTAATAATAATTTTGTCGTTATTATTCTCATCGTGCTCCTTTCGTCCGTCATTTCGCCATCTTCCTAGAAAGCGAAGTGTCCCACTTGACCTGATAGGCCCCGTCCATCACCGGATATGACGACAGTTCATTGATTTTCACTTTTATAATGCACATCTACATTAATAAACAAAAGTTTAATATGGTTAAGTACATTTTATTTGTAGTGATATGTTGGTATGACTTGACTTAGTATGATAAGTAAGATGCAGTCTATCATCTACTATGGAGTCATTCAACATCCACTTGCCCTAATTAAGGTAAAGTGATAGTTTCAACATTATTTGTGGAGGTGGGTTAATTATCTTATCGGGCAAACAGCTAGACAATGCGCCTGCTGCGATGCGCCGGCGCTGCTGGCGCGTTATCGCGACCACCCGCCGCCGCCTGCGGGAGCGGCGCAACAACATCATTACACTACACGATAACCTGCCTCCAAACTGAACACAGGACGATCATAGTTCGGAGAAGGAGCGGTTCTTAATCGTTGTATACAGAAACTCGGTGTTAAGAGCAATAAAGTTACTAATCTCGTAAAGAAACTAGTTGGAATCTTGTTTTCTCGTAATTAGATAGATGAAGGGCCTTCGGCGACGTTCCTTGAAGTCGTAAACCGCCTCGGCGACACCTCTTCGAATAACAAGCCGCACATGCATAACGTAGAATTAATTTAACTTCCATAAAACCTTCCCCCTCAAAAACGGAGCGATTTGTTTAAGTACAAGGTTTATAATAAGATTTAGATAATGAAGTAGTAAAATAACTAAATGTCAGTGCGTATCACCGTGGTCTAACTCTTATCTGGAGCGTAATAAATCTGCGCTGCCGATCGCGATCGTATTGCGGCCAGGCCAGCACCTGATTAATGAGGGAACATTTTTTAATTAATTATCGCGGTGCAACGCGGCGTTGTTGTCGGGACTATCTCGGTACGAACGTGAGCTTCGGCCACAGACACCGAGCTTTCCCGCGACGCGAGTCGTGCTTCTAAATTATAAACCCCATCTTAAGAGTTAATTGCGTGTTTATTTTCAACGTTAGTAATATCTTGTTTGATAATGGCGACAAGCCAGACACGTCCTGATTTGTTATTTTCCTGTATTATGCAAGGGCTTTTTGTTATGTAATTTACTTCATGCGACATCGCATCTTCATATCGAACCGTTTTAATTTCGGATAATATCCTCGGGTTAATTATTATTATTGTTTGTCTCACGAATTCAGCACATCTTTGTCACGATTCATGACGCAATTCATAAGTTTCCACACGTGACATATAGATAGCTTTTATGCAAGACGCCTGAGGCATCACGATGTTTATAAGTAACATTTTATATTAAAACCACAGAATATATAATAGTACTAAACAATCACAACATAGTTTATGATAAATCTGAAGTCAGAATATGAAAATCTGAAGATCTGAAAATATCAGAATCTGAAATCTAAAAAATCTGAAATGATTTCTGACATGCATTAAAATATTAAACTTAATACTTGGCAAGTATCGTCTTACAAACTAAGAATGAATAAACTTTCTCGTTGACAGTTCGCATGCAAATCTTATGCAAACTCCCTATGTATATTGATGCTGACCCTCAGACCCTTCATCTTGACTCGCGTTGGCTGACTATGACCCTAGCAGACAGGTATTGTTACTAGAGAAATCCCACTCGAGTCGCTTAACGCTGTACTGTATCCTCCTTTGGCATTTATGCTTATTCAAGTGTGACACACGTGGCGTTTAGTTACAAGAATTTCATTTCTCATCCTGGCTGGGCATATCCAATCCACATCTTTGTTATGCAATTTCTGACATAGAGAGCACTTTATTATTTTAACGAATGAGATTGATAGGGTGTGCTGTAAAGTGTTGTATTTATGCCCTACAAAAGTGCACTTGATTTACGTTTAGATACTTGAAGATTCGAGATCCAATTAAGTATATTTACTCTTTTGGAAGGAGATCTAAGAACAGTATACTGCTTTAGAAATATTCTATGATAGTTGCGCAAGAGATCGAATATTACAAATTAGATCCGATGCGAGATTAACTCCACCTTGAACTGATTCCACGGTTTCGCGTCCAATTGTTACGCAACGGTTTTGTTCGACTCGCTCAACGCTACCAATTCGCTTCGATCGTAATTCAATTATTAAAACACATGTAAATGTCATAGTTGCTAATGAAATAGCTTTGCCTCCTGCTGCCAGTAGCATAAGAGTTGCGTAAATACCGCCTTCGCCATAGTTGATCTTGATCTCTTGTTCTTGGTTTTATGTCAATGTTGCTACCTCGCTTTCCTATAACATTGGTTTGTTATTGGATTACGTTAACTGTTAAGTAACAACTATTAACGACATTGTTATTATTTAACGACTTTCAAACGCTATTTAAATTGGCAAGGTTTAAATAACGTCTGTACATAACTCACACTTATTGTTTATCTTTGCAGGTAAGACGCTGATAATTCTAGAATGATCGAAGCACACGTCAGCTGGAGTATATGTAAGTGATTATGAGTGTCAGTAAAACGTAGTCGCTCGTTAAGTATTCAGGGAGGGCGCTAGTGTTCGTGCCCACATCAGTATGCGCCCGCGCACCTCACGGACACGATTTGACGAATGAATCACTCCATTTTCTTCGCATGGAGTGTTCACGTGACGTCACGATTTCGATGTCGCACGCGCACTAACCACGAAATTAAATTATGATAATTACGTTTCTTTACATTTCCTGTTACATAATTTTAATCAAGGAGCTAAAACATTGTCACGTTTATTATCTCAACATTTTAACAACAACGAATAGTGTGTTTTGTTATTTTTATACATAAGTATATACTTATTTAAAAAATGCTTTATGAAAAAACTGAAAAGTTTGGTATACTATATTAAATAATAGATAAAGTACAATTCGAGATATTAATAGGCGCACGTGCCCGTGCGATTGTACCGCGTTCACGTGCCCACACTCGGGTGGATATAAACATAAACACATTCCGCTCTGAACTTTGTTGACTTCTTTCCGTTTATACATTGTTCATATTTGCTCATCTTGTTATACTCTTAATTGATAGCCTGACTCTTTAAAACTTGTAGTCTTTTCCTTAGACCCTATTTGACGAAAGATAACTCAGTTGATTTGCTAGTACTTTAAGCAGTATTATGGGCCATTGTTATCTGGCGCGAGCATCGCATATTCTGAAGAACGGCCAGTAAGGTAGAAGCGCGTTCGCTAAATTGAGTCGGAGTAGCGGTCTCCCCGCGGGGCAGCAGTGCAACTAGGCCGCTGCGATTACGGCGTTTCCTCAAACTTATTAGCCGTCGACGAAGCCGTGGTTTGTGCCGATCGCGACTAGCCCCCAGCGCTGCACTGCTCTGTCAGATGCGTTTGTTTTCCTACAATGTTCAGGTTACACATCCGCAGTTGTCATTCACGCTCGAAACGGACACTCGTAACGCGATAGTCTTCCGAGCACTCTCTCCTTTTACCACACAGATAGAAATGCACAGCGGAACGCTTCCTTGTACTCCTGCGTGATTCGCCGTTTTATTTTCCATTGTGTTCGTTGATTCGGCCTCATTGTAGTTAAGAGGACAGTCGCCGTTCCGGCGCCTGGCTCCCACAATAGAAGCGAGAGTTGGCTCCCGTAAGCGAGGCTTCCGTAGCCGTAGGTCGTTATCGCACCCTCACATACGATCGACTTCTCAATAACGTAAACTTTCCTGTTATTTATTTGTTCTATTTTATTTTATTTATGACAAAACGGTTTTATGACAGCGTGGTCGGGTAAAATTAGTTCTGTCGTAATATCGTATCTTTGAAATACTTGTCCATCCATCAGCCATTTTTGATGTCCCCACTGCTGGGGCACAGGCCTTCCTTATGGGTGGTGAGGAGGATGGGCCATAACCCACCACGCGGGCCCAATGCGGATTGGTGGGTGTTAACGACTGCAAATGCAGCCGGGACCAACGGCTTAACGTGCCTTCCGAAGCACGGAGGAGCTCGAGATAATAAATTTTTGGTCACCCATCCCATGACCGACCCATGCGAACGTTGCTTAACTTCCGCAATCGCTGGGCCAGGCGCTAAACCACTGCGCCACCGAGCTCCTCTCGGTCTTGAAATACTTGCTAACAATTTATTTTTAAACTCCTCAATTCCTTTACTTCACCTGTTGGTAACAAAACACGTACACAACGTAGGTGTTACTAGGTGTACTGCGCACCTCTGATCATGTTAGTTTTTGTTGAAAACAACGGATGTCACGTTAGAGGTCGTGATTATGATCTAACCGTGTTCTTAGTTAGAGGTCTGTTCAAGCTCAATACGGTTTTACATTATTTCATCAACTAATACAGCACGCTACTACTCACCTCTCGCATTTACACTTGTTGTAATAATAGCCCATCCAATTCGTCCTGTATTTCTGTTCCGTGATAGTAATACATATATTCATCTGGGTTATTGCAAGATTCCGTGATATTTCAAGTCGGGAGCGCCTCGAGCACGCTTGCATTACATTAGAGTTGCACGTCGACCACCCTGACAGGGCACCACTGCCACGGTTTGAAAATTGCATGACCATTTATCGAAGACTCCTTCTAAAGACCAGCAACACTTGACTGACGTTCGCCATTTACGTAAGTAATGGGCTTCTGATTAAAAACCAATAGTCAACTTGTTTCAATTATGTTTGTTTTTTGTTCATCGAATGCCTTTCAATTAAAACCCTGATGGATCGGACATGGCTGTTTACAAAAAATAATATTCTTTTATTGGCCAGTGCAACTATGTAAAGACTCGCTTTACAAGTTACGGAGATTGAGATAATAACATGGACATATTTTTAGGGTTCCATGTTTATTTGCCGACACTTCAGCCTACAACTTTCAACAGTCAAACAGAACATTAATTATTCTGTGACAGAACTAAGGAAGGAGCAGAAAATATCGTAGTACATTTTAAGATAAGGCTTACATACTTTTTATATGAGTAACTATTAGCAGAAAAACTTGAACATTTACATATTAAGTGCTAAACATAATTATGCTCTGTCACATTGACCACCTTTTTAAATTCAGAGGCCATCTTTTTGCAACGTTGTATATTTTCTCCGTAAACAATAGGTCAAACTAACCGGTGATTATTTCCAAGTGTCAGACATTTGCATGAATTTGTGTTTGCAGTGACCCCCTAACTGAGAGTATTGTTTCCAACAATTTGAATGGCTAATAAGTAACTACCGAGCCTTCAGTGAGTTTCGTAAGTAGAACGTACAGCCTCTCTTTAGAAACTCAGAGAGATGTTTACGGTTTTGGGCGGTTCCAACAGTTCCTTATTGTATTGTTCTTGATGCAAAGAAGTGGGTCAAGACTTCGGACTCTAAATGATATGCCAATTTTCGCGCTTCAAACTTATACCACATGCTTCGGTGCATGTGTTCTTGTGTGGGACATATTTTATCAATGATATAACAGAAAGTGATTGTATGTGGCATCAACGCGAGTTCCATGAACCGCACTTGCCCTCGCGCATGCCTGTTGGGGAGCATCGCTGTCAGTGACCCTCAACGCCGCGGTCCGCCGCCCATTAATTATTCTATTACGGCAATGGTACTCGTGATCACTGTGCGCGTCCCTCTTTGATCCGACCGTGCTCCTCGACTCAATATATTAACCGAACCGCATGAAATATTGCATGCAAAAAGTACTTTGGACTCGTTTCATGATTTTTTTTATCTGGAAAGTATTTTAAAATCTATTGATTCGCTTGATTTTTTAAATAGCACGAAATACTTACAAAGAGAGTAATAGTTCGGAGCTGTTAATCGTATTAACCATAAACATTTATAGAGTGTTGCGCGGTTCAGTATTGTACGGCATTTACGATCAGTTTGGATTGCAGATCATTTAAAACGAATGGGTGATAAACACGAGCAGACGGATGCGTGACCCCAGTTACTCGGCATTAAGGTGAAAGGCGGTGGAGTGTACAAACCCCTGCGCACGCGCACGCCCGCCCTAATTCCGCTAAGTGCCTGAGCCGTTGATAAATAGGAATTAATTTTAGTTTGCAGATAAACATCATATTGCAGGTAACTATTTTAGTACAACCAATGAGAACACTCATTTGTAATCAGAAGTAGCTGTTTCTTAATAGAATCGTTTATCTCGCCTGATTGAAACTATACTTAGTTTCCAGCTGTAGAACGAACAAACAGTTAATCTTTAGGCGATATGTGTCTTATATTTATGAATATTAATTAGAGAAGGTAAGGGGATCAACGCTAGAAAAAATAAATAAGACGATTTCTTTTACCAACAATTTTACATTTCTGCTGATACAATATCACACCTTGTTCTCCCACGCTTCTATTCAAGGACGGAGGAATAATCTAGTTATTCTAGTCTAGTGTACTTACTAGAAATTGCACAGTATATCGGTAGGCAAAGGTTTAGGCGGCGCCCCGTTCAGTGAGCAAGCGTCGGCGTTAAGTTAGTATTCTTTGGCGTTAGCGCGCCCGCCTTTATCTACATACTATTGGTTGGTTGGGATCAGCTTCTAATTGCCCTTAATGAGCCGCATCCTCCGCTCGGCGCCGGCGCATACACCCAACACTTTGTACATGCTACCGCGGATAATAGACCTATCATTAATGCTTGCACAATTGTTTCTTTCGCCACTTCACAATTAGTTTGTTAATATAACATTAATTTTCTCAAGTGGTTTTACAATAAGTATTTTAATTTGTTTCTCATGCTTCTTTCTCATGCCTACCAAAATAATATTAATTTAGGTACCTACATCATGAACTAAACTGATGATAAAGGAGCATTGTGAAGTTGCTCACGAATCTCACGATGTAAATAAATGCATTAATCATCGTTATAACAAAGTTGCCAATTAAAGAGATATTCTCGACAAGCAAGACTTCAAAGCTCAATAGTAACACGAAGTGGAGAGCGAAATAACGAATGTCAGGATAACAACAGTGGCGGATGGCGGACACAGAAAAAAACATGGGGGGCCGCAGAAATAAAGTCATGGGGGGCAGAAAAAAGACACGACGGCGATGGCTTGAGATATAAGGACGTGTAAGTAAATAAAATACTAGAAATATTTTTAGATGTATAGAGAAGGACATAGGTTTTCATCCAGAATAAAGTACTGTTCCCGAGGAATAGAGAAATAATTGTCCACGCAGACAAAATCGCAGGCGGCCGTTGAATATAAAAAAAATAATTAAAAACTGAAAATCGCGCTATCTATTCTATTCTATTTTATATGCCTGGGTCCGCCTCTGGATAACAATGACCGTTATGGCGACTGGCGACCCACATGAATAAATTTACCTTTGAACACTAACGAAGCAGATATTTTGAAAGAAACTAATGACAATCACGAATATGCGGACAATTGTTGCCATGAAACGACGAGAACAGCTGCACATTTTTTTTATGATAACTGGAGGTAAAATCTGCGTATAAAGCTTGTCATAATCTTTTGTACACATGAAGGTAACGTACATACAATGTCTTGAAATAATATTATCACTGCATTGTACTCATCAGGATAAATATTATTATTATTAAGATATTTTGAATTATTTGCTATTCTTTTCTCATCATACTTCTAAGAACTGCGTGTTTAAAAAGAACTTTTGTATTTAAAATATAAATTCGCGCAGTAGCGGCGGGCATGTTCAGCCGCCATTGCGCGCACAATGGAATATTTCACCAGATATTAGAATACAATAACAAGGTCGTTGCGATTCAATTTGCCACTAATTAATAATACGCTGTGTTATTAAATGAAAGTTTCGAGTGAGACATTTTATAATGTTAATGTTTATCAGATAACAAATTATTGTTATCATTGCGATTTACTTATCACTGTTATAATCAGCCACATAACAAGAACTGTCCTTTACTTTTTTGTGACAGACATTTAGCTAGTTCAAATAGTTGTTGGCGACATTTGCAGGGTCGGTTACCGCTGCTCTAGCTAGATTGACAGTTGAATGAGTAGCGACGGTGACCGGGCGAGCATTCGCCGGCTGATTCGTGCACGTCGCGTAATTAGGCGTGTCAATGTCAAGTGTCGATTGTGTGGGCATCAGGAGGATGTGCGACTGCGCACTTTGCTCTATTCCATGTTCGCTTTCGAACGTTTTGTTTTGGTCCATGCAAATGTGCCTTGATTAATATTTAGTGGTTTCTCATGTGTCACTGCCTCCGCCCCGTCACCTTTGATTGTCACGAGATCTGTGAGAGTGTAGATTTGTCATTGCCCCTCTACTGATTTGGTATGCAGGCAGACAAGTTGCGAATCTGATGAAATGCGGATTCTGGCGAAATGAGCTTTTGACCACTTGCGTTGCTTATCTGATGACCTGCGTGAGAATCGTGTGATCCATACATGCAAATAATTAAATAACTTCTAGTAAGTTTCTAGTAAATGCGTTACGTCTGGAGGTTGCCGTTGCAAAACCTAGTCCTTGACGGTCATCGGCTTTATGAGGTGCTGTATTTTTGCAACAACGTGTCGTAAAATGCTAATAAGCCTCACGTATTGGCCCGCCCCACTAACATCGATCTTAAGCCAAAGACGCAGTGTTAAGATGTCAAGAGCACGTTTTATGTGTTTTATTCATCCGAATATCTGCGCCTGAGCTTGACCCACAATGATCTCTTACCAAACACTTGCCTACTAGTTACTTACTTACTACCTTATCTCTCGAATTCTTACATCTCATCCCTATTGATTTTTCTCTTCAAAATATCATTTCTTGTTATCTCATATTCGGCCAGAGAGGTTGTTTCATTTGTTTAGTGAGCGTGTAGGCATGGCACCGGAGTTCGACCGAATGGACCGAAGCCGGAGTCCGGACTCCGGACCGAAGCTTCCGAAACCGAAGCTCAAGTTTCAATAGTAATTAAACATGTCGGGATATCTAGACCAATGAGAAATAGAAGTAACAGTAAGGCAATACAAGTTACTAGTTAATCATCTAAACATTATTATTTTTAATTCTACATTAAACCGGATTCAAACACCTAATTATAATTTGAAATTCGTTCTAGAATGCTTTAGGCACATCGTTATTATTTTATTGCTGGTTGATCTCTGACAGTAACTGTAAAATTTATCGTCGACGACACAAAACGTCGTTATTGATCATATGGCGACCTTTCGCTTCAGTCCGACTTCGCTCGTTCGCAATTTGAATTTGAAAATCAATTCTTTTCAACGGTTTTGGCGATTAAACGGCGGTCAGCGTCGGTGAGTCACCGTCACCCCGAGGTCGGTGAATGACGTCGGTGTACAGGCGCGCCTCTTGTTGGCCGGCCCGCGCTGGTAAACATAAACACTAGCGCTAGCGTAGCGACCGTTGTTAACCTCTCCGCCGTTTAACTAGCTAACTGTTTATCTCTGTACTCTGTGCTGTCTGACTCCGTGACACATGTGTACACTCGGAAAACCCTAGACGGTAAACACAATACTTTTCTGTTTGCACAGTTGCAGTGTTTCTTTGTATCTCTGTATCAATAACAAAATTCCAGAGCAACAAAGAAAAGTAGAGTGCTGACAAATTCCACACGTCTATTGTCATATTACTCATAGGTCATGTACGCGGTTCGTCGCTGTGTATTACTTTACTAAACTACATTTAAGAAGCCCTCGAGTAGGTAATAGCATGAAATTTGTTTAACACATTTAGAGTACTTATCTCGGTTTTGACACAGATCGTCATTTTCGGAAATGGTCATCGCGTCACTTTCGCAGGATGACATTCATTTTTTTTTCTCAAACTCACAACTTTGATAAAAAAAAGAAAAAAAAAATTAATGACATTCTGCGAAAGTGACGTTTTGCGAAAGTGACCAGTTGCGAAAATGACATTCTGCGAAAGTGACCAAATTTTTCGCGATGGCCATTTGCGAAAATGACGATCTGCGGCAAAACCCTTACTGTTTAGCACAAATACCGTTCATTTTCCAAACGGAACAATGAAGAGATATAGGCAGAGCAGTTAGCGCTCGAGGTGTTAACTACTTACTCGCAAACTTTTTTCTGAGTCATCTACCAACGTATTTTGTCTGTGTCAGTTGACTAAAGACGTGTTATTTTTAACTTGTCTGGCTACCACTAGACACAATGGCGGCGTCAATTTGTAATTTATTTTAATTTTGACGAGATCAAGGAATCTTTGGTTAATAACGTAGTTTACCCAGTTAGCTGTAGTATGGAGAAGTTCCAACAAAAGCGCATTGTCGCATATTTGTCGTACGTCAGTTCCCACGGCGATCAAGTTGCGTTGCGCTTGCGAGCGTAGCGCGGTGGACCATTGTGTCAGTCGGCTCGTGTTAAGGAAACGCACAACTCGTCTAATTGATAATGTCCTTCGACTGATTATGTTAAGAATAGTCTCCAATTAGTCCAAGTAGTTTCCAATAGTCAATTATAAATGTTATAAACATCGTTTCGAAACAGAATCTGCAAGTGAGAACACAACTTTAAAATGTAGTGGAAACGCACGGTTACAATTACATTTTATTGTGATAAAAGGCAACGGATAAAAGAGGTCATTTAATATGGCACCAATTTACTTCCATACCTAACAGCTGGCAAATTCATTATACGCTGATATCTGTGCTGTATGCATTGCCATAATTGAACAGTACGATATTTGGAGTACGCCAACGCCTCGAAGTATGATCTGTGTGGGCGCGTAGTTACTACTGGGTCTCGGATATGAAGCTATTCTGTCTGATATCGCGATCGCCGATAGATACGATCTCATAAATTGTTATGTTATTTTCTCTAAGTTCCATACTTACGCAACACAGCCATATCGTATCATCGAAACAATGCATTACGATTCCATGTACGTTAGACGTTTAAATGGTCCTTTTGGTGGTTAAAAGTTGTATGAAACTATACCCAACGATTTTACGTGATTTGTAAACGTCGAGATACACGAGTTTCGCTGTTGCTGCGCGCGTTGCGCAAGTTGAGCCCGCTGGCGCAACCAGCATTGTCTCTGCGCATCTAGAGCGGCGATTCTCGCGACTTGCAGGCGCAGCTAACGCCTACGATACGAGCTCCGGAGAGTTGCGCAAAACCAACACACATAGCGTACTCGCCAAATACTCATATATGGCTCTGGAATCCCGGCCGCAGGCCTCCGCCTCGTTTCATGCAGTGGCGAATTTATTTGTAGGTTTCATTTCAATGCGTGCTGGCAATATACGATTGCTAAACATTTACAGAATTAGCACGTGTAAGTAGATGGATGATTACATGACATTAATCCTTTTATAAAGACTTTTATTTTCATAGGTTTACACACTTTAGAATAGAAATAGCTGTCTAAACAAGACGCGAGGTCGCCGGTTTCGTAAGATCCGCGCGGCATGTGAGCATTGCTTATCAGCCGTTCTGGCTTGGCGTGATAGCACACAGATTGTGCAAACTGGCGCTGGGATTAGACGCGGCTAATTGAATCGTCTGCGTCCTCGCAGTGGGCGGCATCGACCGACGGCTTAATTACCTCTGTAAACAACTGCAGCGGCCAACTCGACCGTTGTGCAACCACGACGAGCCGCGGGAACCTACGCGTTGTGGTGTCAACACCAATGTTGCGATACCAGGCCCTGGCATATCATCTTCTCTCCCCCCTGTAACAGAAGTGACGCTTTCCTCAGGGAAAGCGTCACGTTAATCAGCGTCAAAGCTTCAGACTCTTCAGAGGATGGAAGAAAGTAGTAAGTAGTGCATTGAACTACTAAGGCATTACCTGCTTAACTTATATCGCAAGTAAAACAGAATGGCATTTTTGAAGATAATGTGAAGTTGAAACTTGAAACATTGCTCATCGCTGTCGGAAGGCAGCGTGTGCGCAAGCGCAATTAAATTGACATCAGCCTAGTGAACAACGGGTACATATTAATTTTCAGACCCTCGCTTGCTCTTCTACAAATTCATATAAAAGATAACAGGGACAATTATAAAGAGGATAAATTACCGTTTTAATAACCTCCCTATCCCTGACTGACCATTCTACGAATATCGTGGTCCAACTTCCGGGAAACAACACCCTGCGCGCAGCGTGAATACTTAGGTACCTATCTCATTAACTTATGGCAATTACTACGTTAAACGATATTTCTACTTAAACATAGGGTGCGTCTAAAACTGTTGTTATCTAATTATAATTTATTTTGAAAACGTCGTGGGGTTGGACCGACCAGCTATTACCTCTTGCCCGAGCTGTGAAGCACCCTGCCATAATAATTGGTTCTTGCGACGACGATGTGAGAAATTTATTTTTTATCAAATCTCCAAGAATTATATGCATGAGAGTTCGCTCCCACGCGCGAACGATAGTGGCCGTAGTTAGGCCATAGCGGCGTGGGCAGTTGCTTTAATTGCAGACTCTAAGCGACAGGTCAAGGCCGGCTATCGGACTTTATCACTAAATCACTCCAGCTGGCTAAGTATTTGAATACGCTTTGAAGTGTAATTATGGCTGTCAAACTTAGTGCCCTGCCCACCCCACGCCATATGTCAAATGTCAAACAAACAATAAAACGACGAAAGGGACAAGTAGTGCGTTATTGTAGATTGTAATCATAGCCAATTACATTATAATGACACAAAGGTACTGTTAGCCCGCGGATATGCTAATAAATGAACTGTCAATATCGACCTTACATTCACTCTGGCAGTGCATTAAAATTGCAACAAACTAAATATGTTAGAGGCTAAACAGGATCACGACATTTAACAAGCTCGAATTACATATTATTATGCTTGAAGTAACAATAGTCAGTTTTGGCTTTTATTGACACAACTTCCGGCTTTATAGGCACGTTATTTATTTGACAAGACAATAAATTAAAGAAACAAGTGACTTTAAAAATATGGACAAAAAATACAGCCGTAACGTAACGTTACAAATGTTACAACAATGTCTACCTAAAGCAAAGGATGAGGAAGTGCCAATTACACGCAGGCAGGTACCCGATTTAAACAATACATTTGCGTGGGCGTTTGGTAGAATGCCCCCAAGTCTGACAGCTACATGTCTATTAGCAAAGAACGACATCGTCAACCTTGAACTGAATTTTTTTTTTGTGATTTTTATCTATGTCAGTTAATTATTACATTTAAATTGTTGTCTTGTTCTTACAAGATGTATGTACCAGGAGCTTTTATCAACAATACGATCAAAAGTTGCACCTCGAAATAACGCCCTACTCTCAAACTGGGAGCTTATTTTGTTCAAAATGCCCTTCTTTGTTTCTGACTATTTAAAGTTGAATTTGGAAAGAATTGTAATTTATACCCAGATAAAAAATATTGAAGTGGGAATTCGAATTTCAAAATTCGAAACACTTTTTGTTTTGTCTGTCGGTGCCATATTTGCGTGCGTGAAGCGTTATCTGGGATATTCTTGATCGAAGACCATACTCACGACCCGAGTGCAGGAAACCCCGAAACTAAAGAAAAGTCTATCTAGACCCCCTGAGTAGGCATAGGCACACCTCGTCGTGGCAACGGTTCCGCGTCGTGACCGTGTCAGGCGACGCGTCCGAGATCCAGTGAGGGACGGGTGCGTTTTTGCACACCACTGTTCCATCGGTCGAGGATGAAGACATGGCCTCTTGGAACCGAGTCGCTAATTGTCTGCTCGGGCGGCATTTTTAATGTGTTTTTATCACCAACGACTTTAACAAGACACGTGAAGCATGTGACGGTTTTATTTTATCCGCGTCTCTATTACCTGGATATTCGTCGCAGGCAGACTTATCGTGTTCTTGTAAGCTATAAACACTATATCAAGTTTTTCAGCATAGTTATTTGATTATGTGTTCAATTTACCGTTGTTGGACGTAACAACGGTAGATTGAATTCTTATAGCATCAATGCAAGCCTTAGCAATGCACTTGCTGCCACGTTGCCCAACCCTAATGCTGAAGCCAAGGTCACAAGCACGGACAAAACTACTAAACAACAGTATTATGTATACGTCGGAATGTAATATCCATTAATCTTTTACGTTAAACGTGTTTATAGGAATAACGTATTATGATATCAAACATTCCTTATCTTCACACTACAACCACATTAGATAATCTACACCGGCTTGACGATCATTTTGGTCGGCAGCATCTAACGAGACTTGATGCATAGTTAAGATACGAGAAGAGGAAATCTTGTCAAGGCTGATGTTTTAATTATGGAAGGCACTCCTATTAAAATTTTAATTAAATTGACCCAAATTGTCTTTCCAAGCCCTGATGACAGATTAAGCATCCGCCTTAAGTAATTACGTTAAGAATTATGATGATAGGGATTAAGTCGGCTTTGATTTAACTTAATGATTAATAATGCTTGGGTTTATTGTTTTGTTTGTTCAACATTGGTATTTTCTACCACACATTACTTTCTACAGTTTCTACTGCTACTTTGAAAAGCAAACAGTTTACGGTAATGTCGGCGTCGTCGGTAAGCTTGTCTGATACGGATTATCCGTTTTGCGCGTTTATGTGAGATTAAATCGACTCGTAAACCATGCATACGTTGCCTGCTTAACCCCTTAAAAGTAGCTTTCTAAGCTCTCTGTAAAAGGCAAATCAAATTAGTATAGTTCGATTGGACCGTTTCCTAGTTCTCAGGCGATTTCTCCCGTGAAGCCTGTTGCTTTCGCGTGCCATTGTTTCGAAATGAAAGTAATGCTTATACCCTTTTTGAGTGCTCGAGACCTTTGCTCTTTGGCGCGGGCGTGACATGCAGCCACTTTGTTTAGCTTACGGGCTTGACAATTGCGATTGTGCGGCCCTTGATTAAGGGCTCTGTCGTCCACGTTGGAAAGTTTATATTCGCGAAGCGGACGCGGTGATATCGCCGCCGCAGTGTCGCGAGCTAGAGGGTAGCCCTTTGAACTGGCCGCGGGCGTCGCGTTGGGGGCGGCCGGGAAAACCCATAAAGTTTGCAATTTAACCGTGGCACAGCGCACGTTTTGTCTTAATAGCCATTTCTGGGAAGGTGCATTGTAGTTAGCTCGTTACACTATATAGTGACCGACGATGGCACGCTGATATATAAAAAATTTATAACTTTTACTTGTTTTACAATAGTCGTTATTTTTTATAGCATGTTATTGATATTCGTTTCCATTTTTTGTTTTCGTATGTGTAAATAAAATAATACTTAACTACTCAGTCCCTATGATTATATTGCCTGAAAATTTTTGCTTTTGATTTGTTTCACCATTCACTATTGTAGGTAATTGTTGTATTGTTTACTGTGATACTTGAACGTTTAAAAAATTAGGGACATATATTAGCAAGCTCGCATTTCTAAATATCCGGGTAATTTGCTTAAATGCTTGTACAGAGTGCGTTGTAAGTTGTATTGCAACAATTAAGGCGGCGGCGGTAACGTAACGTAACTCAAGGCGTTGCAAATTTGCAATCCTCATGCTCTTGTTTGGAAAGCGCTGGCGGATGTGCGGATATTACCCGCACGGCGCACCGTGAACAAATGCACAACTTCCACATGGGATCGGCCATTGCTGACGTCAACGTCCTGTAAAGTTCATATTCCCGGAAAAATTAGTGCTTTGTAAAAAACATTTAGAAATATTTTTGACAGCATAGTGGCTTATGCAATTTTATAAAAAAAAATAAGGACATCGTAACCACTTTTATGCACAAGCGGTCAACCGCAGCGCAGGGGCGGCCGGCCGCGCGGTTATCTCTGAAACTTCGTGGCGGTTAGCGCGTCCATTTTTATTTAGAAACAATAATATATTTATTTGATCGAATAACTTTCTAGATGATTGGGCTTACAGTCTTAAAATAAGCTAAACAGGTGCTTAGAAAAAAAAATAGTAAACCTACATTAATAATTGAATTAAAAAACAACTATTAAATCTTTCTTTGTGAAGTGAAAGTGAAGTGAAGTGAAAAGAAATAAGCTTTATTCAAATAAACTCAATTATTAAGTACTTTTGAATCGTCTATATTTTCCTACCACCCGTTCGACTTTTTTTTTGTAAAAAGTATCTCAAAAACATAATAATATATTTTTTGGGAGACGTACTCATTTCTACGTTTTGATATAAATAGCTCCTAGTACAGAGAATTTTGTCAGTCTGGTCTCTGTAATTAAAATGTAAAGTAAAATGGAAAAAGCGGCTAGCCGCGCGGCCAGCCGCCCCCGCGGTCAACCGACAGTTCGTAAGTAGAGCGGACGGTGGTTAGCAAAGGAACCGAACCAGCCTGTCCTCCCCCTCTTTTCATTTTCTTTTTTTTTCATTAACGATTTACGCGAGACGAATACCAGCTGATAAGTTTTCTTTCGCTACCTATCAGTTCTTATTACTTAATTATCTAACTGACACAATAATTATTTTACAAATGATGTAATTGTTACCGTAACATGTGCGGCAGTTGTGTCGTCGCGTGCGCACGTAGTTTACGTGACCTTTTTACGTGTAACCCGCTGAAGGCTGGTCGTGATTAATTAGCTTGAGGCATTAATGACCATTGTTATCGGTATAATCGAGCTGGTTGTTGATCAGATAATTATCTTTTTTTTTATTAAGTAATAGCTTAGCAAAATTGAAAATTATTTTTTCAACTAAATCTTCATAAGACATATTATTATATTCATGTAATGAATGAAATGATTAATTATGCAAGATATTTTATTGTATTTGTAATTTTTCGTAATATTATTTATTATGTTCATTCTAATTCAACAAATTGGGCTCTCGGAAAACTACGATAATGTAAATGATATTTTAATGCATATTAACCTCAAACCGGCAATTATAAAGATAACGCTCACATTTTAGTATAGTAGTCGCGATTCGACACGGCTTTAGATCTAATATGCAATAGATAGCAATCCACGGTTAACGTCTTAACATTTTCGTTAACGTGTATTAATTGAGCGCCACTTTCTCAGGTGTCAATTAACCAAGCAGCCACTCTTCACGAGAAATCGCATAAGATTGTTCTAAACATAATTAACGTCTTGTTCGATGCTGAAAAGCAATTTTTTTTATTTATTTATTTGCTATATTTTCACTTATTCTAATGTCGGGCAGTGATTGGTTGGTTGGATTTGTGAGTTGTTATAAACCGTATAGTAAGTAAGTATGCCGTATTAAGTGGCCTATACCCAGCATTGGGTGTCGTGTGGCTGATGTTAGGATGATGATAATAAACCGTATACTGCGCTGCGATGTAGAACTTAAGTTATTTTTATGCACCCAACTGAAAACAACAGAATTAATCCGATTCCAGGAAGACATGATTATTCTGGTGCAACAAAAAACAAAAAAATATAAAAAAATGTTTACACTCCGCTCTTTAAATAGGTTATAAAATGATAAACCCAATTTATAAATTCAGATAATTTATTACTTGTTAGCAACGCAAGTATAGAATATTCCTTCCTTCGCTACCTTAATTTATTTCAATATTAATTCACTGAATACAATAGCTGGATGCCGATGCCGGTGTGGTTAGCGAATTTACTATTGTGCTAGGAATGAATGAGTTGCGTGCGCGTGCGCAGCGGGCATCAAACCGTTTCCGGTATACTTGACCCGATTCGTGCATATTACAAGTAGGTACCCAGTTGGCACAACTTAAAACTATAACAACTATGCATAAATTAATTAACAAAAATAACAATTACTCGTATCTTTTCTCATGGAATAAACAGAAGGTCGTGCAATCGGTCGCAGCCTGTAATATTTGATAAATTGTCGGTTGTCACTTATTCGTTAGTTCGGTGAGCTTGCGCAATGCGCCCGAGCAAACAAAGCGGTTTGCCGTGTATTCGGAATACAAAATCGAGAAGTTCCATCACGTACCAGTCTAATTTGACGCATTTTGTCTCACGTTCCATTTACAAAATCTTGGAATCGAATTAAATATAAGATATACAACTTACAACTTTGACGAATCGATAAACGTCAACTGACTACAATGTATGAAATGATCACTGGTACAATATAAGTCCACGATGACGCTTTTATCTCTGTTGCGGTATGGTTTCATAGTAAAACAACGTGTATAATTTTATGCATGCTTTTATTTTTTATTACACTGCAATGAGCGGTAATTTGGCCGCCTCGGAGCTTAATGATGCTCTCGGCTAGGCTCCAAGTATGCAGATCGGATCATTAAAGACGTATGTAGCTGCTGACATTTTAGTGCGTAAAACAAAGGGCGGCAGGAACAATTATGTCCCGTGCATGATGTTGAACTTAGTAAAAAACAGCGTCTGCCGTCCGTCCGTCTGTCTGTACCGACAGAATATACTATATTTATTTACATATAAACAATCACCGCCGACGACACCCGACTAAAGCTTTGTCCAGACATGTATAATTCCGGCGTGTCAGATCACCGTATCTCTATCATACGTCGACTCTTTGATACTGTATTACTTCATCGTACGCCCAACTTAACCCGGCGAGCATGAGGTGAAAAAAGTTACACCTAGCATGTGGTGGGGTTTGCCATACCCCAACATATAATTACCTATAAATGCCAATTTATTAAACCAAGACTTAAGAATTTATTCGTATTTTGAAATATGGTTTATATTTAGTGTATAAAATAAAAAACAGTGTATATTTATATACTTTTATTGTATTATTTATCAGAAATACTAAAATATAACATTTGCAAAAAAACAAAAAAAGGAACTTCTGAAAAAGGAACTAAAATCAACTAATTCTTGAATAAAAATATAAAATCAACTTTAAAAACTTAAAGAATATAAGATTCTCAATAACATATTTTTTTTAAAGAATTAGTTGATTTTAGTTTTAGTATTTTTGATAAATAATACAATAAAAGTATATAAATATACACTGTTTTTTATTTTATACACTAAATATAAACCATATTTCAAAATACAAATAAATTCTTAAGTATTGGTTTAATAAATTGGCATTTATAGGTAGATATATGTTAAAACTAACACGGAGCATGTGGCGGGGTATGACGCACCCCACGAACGTTTACACGCGTGTAGCTCCTGCGCCGGTTGACGCGACACTGCGGTCACGCCACTCTCCCCCCGCGGAGTACATTGGCTCCAGCTACTCGAAGCAACAAACCAATTGAGGGGCAAATTTGAAAAATACACGACTTCGCGCAAAGCATGGGCATGTCACACCCTACCACAAGCTCGCCGGGTTAATTGACGATGTATGATAAAGATACGGTGATCTGATACCCCAGACTGATACAAGTGTGGATTCAGCTTTATGGTCGTGCTCGTGACGATTCCGCGACCGCTTGCCGGCCACGGGGCGCCAGCGCCAGCGACCGACGTATCGAAATGGATGTCGTTGGTAGCTCAGAACATTTCTGTGATCTGTGGTAATCAGCAAAATTACTAATTTACATTCTATAATGCTTACTAAAAAACTATTAGTTTACTCTTTTACCCAAAATATTACGGTTTGTAGTGTTTGTTTACATCCTACCACTTCCTTAATCTTAACATTCTTAACTAGGTGTGTGGGATACGTTTCATAGCAACCTGGGGGTCAAGTCTGCTAATGTTATCGTCAAAATCGTGTTTCAATGGTGTTTGAATAGTAATGCTTTTTGACACTGTTCTTGTTTCTTAAACCCGAAACCGAAACACAATATTGTGTTTCTTAAACACAAAACGGAAACACATTGTGATTTGTGTCTCGATTTTGGGTTTAAGAACCAAGAAGTTTTACTCAGTTCTTGGCAAGAACTGTGTCAAAAAGCATTACCATTCAAACACGATTTTGACGATAACATTAGCAGAATTGACACCCTGGTCTGTCACATTGAGGTTGCAGCGCATTGAGAAAAGTAAAGAATGGTTTTAACTCTACTCTTGCAATAGGCTATTACGATTTTATTGCGTATTGTGTTGGACAGACGCATTTACTCCATGGCCTATGCCAGAATTAATGGTTATTAAAACTTTGCTAAATGTGTGGCAATTTCAACCACACCTTTGTCTTGTTTATTATTGAAATATCAACCTGTTTGGCCTCGATACATTTATCATTTACAATAATTTGAAACGCTCATAGAACGCACGACCGATTCTATGTTAGATTAATGCAGTTGTTGTAGTAGTGTAAGCTCATGGCTATAAACAAAATAAATCCTAGCATTGTAAGTACACACTACACGTAGTACATAGCAAGTGCTCTCGATAATTCTAAGTTGTGCGGTCGCCGCGCCGCGCGTGTGGTCGCTGCCTTATATGGTCCCTGCACTAAAACACTACATTTTTCTGTTCACATTAAATGCTGCTGATTCCCAACATCGGCCGATATGGCGTTTTATAGTATGATTTATGATTATGACTAAGCGATGAATAACTGTCGCTATTAGCTAAAGTTGCTTCGCTTTATTATAACCGTGCTTCAAGGATATTACCTAATGTAACGTATCGATGCACTCTAATAGGATAGCGACCAGCGATATTTACGATTCTGAGCTTCTTAAAACCTCAAATAGACATGATTGCGAGATTTACTATGAAGTTAATGTCGTCGGGGCGATGTCTTTATGGCTTGTGGCCCTTCTAGACGGATGCGACCCAGCGACCTAAAACGTCGATTGTCTTCACGGAGATCTAAGGTTACGGCTATTACTTTAGAAAGTTAGTATTGGGTACCGTCTTGTCGCTTTAGTGACTAATCTTTGAATGACTTGCTTCACTTAGTTTCAAATGTAGTAAAATAACACGTTGAACAAGAGTTATCGATTTCATAATGCCATAGTGAAATCAATTACTCTTGTTCTTGCCTTCCAGAACATGCGAATCTAAGAGCCACAACGCACTGGCGCATCTCACGACGACCGAAACCATGGGCTACTACTACTAGGCCGGCGACCAAGCGAGCGACTTGAATTTGGGTAGTGTTCGGGAAGTTGCTATATTATCGTTACTAATTATAGAGAAACAAACGAGGAAAAATAAAGGAACGTCCTTTGTTGCAAAAACAGATAATCTGTGGGTCGCAGCTGCGCTAGTCCAAGTGGTTATAATAAATTCTTTATTTCAGTCACGAGATCTATATCAATACAAACACAATTACAATTACAAATAAAATAAAATAAAAAAAAATTATTAATAAAGCATTAATGGGTAATTTTTACCCAGTGTCTATACATTTCAGTCGTCATTAGTCTTTCCATGTCATGCGTCCATATAGATAGACTAGTAGAAATTACAGTTGCTGTCGACAGTCGCTCGGCGACCGGTCGACATGCGACAGTGTGTTTCGGCTCTTAAACACAGGTGTTTCCTTCCTCCGTAGAAACATTATACCAAAGAGGCCTTATCGGTCCATATCAATAAGCAACGCAGCCATTTTCCGCGTCCTATATAAAGCAGGGCGCCGCGCAGCCGATAACTCGCGTTACTTAGAATAATTGCAATAGGGAAATTACAATGCCCCTGTGTACCGTTAAATAAAGGTCAACAGAAGCTTAGTACGTATATCTAATTTATTGGTTTCACTGTGGAACTAGAATACTTGTCCTACCTATTTTGTGAATTCCATATTTATCTTAATCGATTAATGTTATGTAGATGCTTATCTCGTTATAATTAGTATTTTATTATACAAAGAGGTAAACGGGTACATTACTAAGATCATAAAGTTTCTAGTTTTATTTTTCACATTATTAAAGCGCACCTTTATACTTATTCCTTTCGATAAATAATAAGTTATGATTTATGCGTGATTGCCAATCAGTGGATATAATCTGAACTGATAGGGTAATTATATTCTGTGCTGATAGTGCGCATTTTGATGCATGATATTTGTGAGTCACAATTACAAATAATGTTTTTACCTAAGACATGTTCCGCCATCACTCCTGTTGGTGAAATGTTGATGAATGTCATCGCTTGTTTTAGTATGCCAGATATGTGTGCTAACACCCATTACTATGAGGTCTCACAGTGCCCGCGGACGCACAACGTCTTACGAACCAATCACACGTCATAATGTAAAACAAACGAACGAATCACAGAGCTCTATTTCAACGCAGTGCGTTCGCGTAGTCGCAAGGGTCGTTGGAGTGTTATTTGTGAATACGGGTGTATGTTTTTTTGTTGAGGAAAATAATGTAATACGAAACAAATGACTAACGACAAACAAAACTTGTTTTTTTCGCCAAAAATGCAGTAAGCTTAACTAAATAAACGCTAATGTTTATTTGTGTCAGATGTCATGTAGGTACCACCTTCAGTAATACAGTAAAGTATAATGATATCACAGAATATAATGATATGCGAATTTTTCTGAATAGATGGGAATGACCTTTAACATACAGATCTTTGTTAGATAAGTCTGCTAAGTGTGACCCTCCTTTAACGTGTCATTGCACTCCAAATGTTTGTATTGTTATATGATCCCCACTCCTTTCATATTTTGATATTTTACTTGGTGCTTTATTCAAATAAGGATTTTTTTAATCTGTAATTCTACCCAGCACACGCACTCCTTGTGTGGTTGGTATGGGGCGTGTCGGACCCACTAGCTCACTTTATTCGACTTAAATCACTTACAATTGTTTTGAGTATCCTTTGTATTCTGTGTTGAGGATGTCTTTGACTTCTTTAAATGCTTTACGATTTAAATTCATAATAATAAATGTAGAGGTTTAGGTTATGGTCATATTTCACCATTTTTATCCAACCAAGGTTAAGTATTAACTTACGCTACCAAAGACTTTATAATGAAGTGTGTTAGCTTGCGAAACGGTGGCTGATATTTAGAATGAATTGTTTGCTTTGGCAATCCTTTGTTCCCAACTTAGTGCTCATACAGGTGTGCCCGCCGCCGCCGCCCCGTCAGTTCATATTGACAAATGAGTCGTGATTTTTGCAGCGACTTTAGTATCATTCCAATTTAAATACATACTACGCAATTTGGATAATAATTTTGTTTAGTTTATGAAGTTAACGTGACAAAAAAAGCCAGAATATAAATGAATGAAGCCCGACAGAAGCGTAAAGGAGCCTTACAACAAGTTACAACGTCATATACACATTTTTGAACAACGATTTCACTCAGTATTACTTGATTTATCGGTCCCAAAAAAATAATGTAGAAGTTGATTATAGAACTTCGTTATGTGATTGACGGAAACATGATAGCTAAAACTTTTCTCGATCGAAAAAATCGTAAAGTGACCTCCAATTTTGTGGTTTTTCACTGATGTGCCACTTAAACACTTAATAAAAATAATAAAAACTTTAGTTTTGTGATTGTTAGTTTTCCGAAAATAGGAAATAGTTTATTAAGAATTAGAAAAATAGTCTATTATATTATATACCTATGTTATTAATAAAAAACGATAATGTTGACAATAATTTCGTCAATTTTTACTATGAAATCTCTTCCGGGGTTGTACGGCCTCTTAACTGTAAATCAGATAGACTTCAGTCTACGCTAGAGGAAGTTCAATTCAATATACTTAACTTGAAATAACATGGCCTCTATCTTTGTTCTAGGTAAGAGCGGCTCGAGACATTTCTGCGAATGGTGGAGTGGATCCTATTGCGCCCAATGATGGGTGTGCTCCAACTTTACCGTGTCCAAGGTATCATATCCCATGCGTCGCGTCGTATGTCTTTGCAATCTTTGCACCTTCTACATTGACCTCTATATTATTACACTGGACTGGCTGCTGTCAAACTGTTCTTGTGCCTACTTGATTTCCACTATTTTGGCGCTGTAGGACGTAGTGTGCGTACAGGGTACTAAATCTAGTGATGTGCTTATGTCAACGCAAATACCGATAGCCCTTTATACAACTTAAAACTTCCATTCAAACTTGTCAAAAATGTATGCCAAATGCCAAAATTAGTTCTTTAGACGCACGCTAGTGTAGTGGCGTTTCAAATAGGCACAAAAACTCTGCTGTCAAACCATACAGACAGCCAGCCAGTTAAATAGAAAAAAAAAACAGGTCAGTGACCTTCTATAATTAAATAATAGCTTTAAGGATTTTCAAGGATCTGAAAGGGTGATTGATTTAAATCATTTCACAAATTCGTATAGTATTGTCAGTAGGTGTTTTTTTTAATAACAAGCAACATCAAGGCGGATGGCTAGATGTCCTAGGCTGCAAGTCTGCACTACCTGCCACATCTTCAATTTCCTGCAGCACGCGAGATATAACCATTTTTTATCTACCGATCAACCAGCATTTCGGCTCAAGAAACCATTAATCGTTTTTGACATTTCTCAACACCACGTAATCACTGTTAGTTCGCAGCTCAACTAAAGCACCTATTATCATTTTTGCCCCCGGCTCCGCTCGCTCCGCTCGCTCCGATATCCAGTTCCTACAATTATAGACGCACGTCCGAGGCGCAATTGGCCACTACCATTAGTCTCTATCTATGGAGGCATGTTAATACATTCTGAATATTAATGAGGTCCTTGAGAATGCGAAATCTTGTACCAGAACCGGGCTAGGAAACTCACCTCGGTAATAAGGTGCTTAGAGGAAAATTTAACGGCAGCGCCTGGGCCGGCTGACATAATAAAAATTCTCGAAGTCGAAAAGAATTATGCTACACTTTTGGTAGTCGTGACCAGGATGTGATGCAAAAATCTACATTTAAGTACCTGTATCAAGATTTGCATGTTCTAATTTAGGAAGCCTTGGTATTTATATTCAAAATATTTACATCATCTAAGACGTTTGTTTATTTTTAACAAAGGCGAAAAATGTCAAGGATTGTATTTTTCTATCGCTATTAAGCGTGCAAATAAAAGTTAATGAAATGAGTATTAAGTTTTAAAGATTTATATTTTGATATTGGTCTCGCTCGATCCGATGACACCGACCGGCCCATCGAAACGGTATCGAGGAGTTGCGTGCGAGTTGCGAGTGGTTATGCAACTTCGGGCGACGACGTCCTTGCGGCGCGGGGGGTGCGGGGGAAGGCCGCCGAGGGCCGGCGACCCCGGGCGGCCTGTGTCGCTCGGTAACCAGTAACCATTGCTTTTTTATTGCTGACTAGACTTGCTATCCAACCTGCTACTGCGAGATGGACTAAACGATGAACGACAGAAAGGAGTGATGGATGACAATGATGGCATGGGTGACCCCAACAAATTGTCCGAGCGAGTGCGAAGCGTCTCTGCTTCAGCTTGGGCAAAAATGCAAAGTATCATGCGAACTGCTAAAGAATGGAATGCGCTGCCTGCTCATGTGTTCCCCGATAGTTATAACCTTGGTCTCTTCAAGGCAAGAGTGAATAGGCATTTCCTGGGCAAGTGTGCTACACCTTAGACCACATCCTGTTTACCAAGCAAGGCCCAGTTTTTTTTTTATAGTACTTCTAACAGGAGTCAGAGCCTGTTTTTACATATTTTGTAGCTACTCTTACATTCAAGTTCCCGCTTTTATCCCTCTCGTACTTCCATACCGCATACTACACATACATTCATCATCTTTCTCACCTAAGCATAGCAGGCCCAGTATTAATAAAAATGTGAACAGGTTCTCGAATTTTTTTAATCGATTTAGTTTTTCGAAATTTTTCAAAATGGCAGGGATAATATGGGAAAATGATATTTCAGCCATTTTGAAAAATGATCATAAATGACACAAAAATCTACAGCTTTACAAAGCCTCAGTTTTCTAAAGAGCAGATAAATATCATGTTAATGAATTTCATGGTTTATGTCATGTAAACACTATGCAAAGTAAAGTAACCGGGAGATACTGATAGCGATTCTTGTTCAGATCCCAAAATGTTTTTCCTTCTACCAAATAAATTAGATTCAAACTAACTAGTTTTAAACCATGATTAGGGTTTCAACGGCAAGTGATTGTAAACAACATTTTCTCGTTGGAAATCGGAAATATTTTTATTGATAACCGGCCCGGCCAGTTGCATGCATCGATAAAGTAGCCGCGTACTCTGCGGAATCGCAAATTCTATCGGATTTTAGACCGCTGCAATGCAACTTGCATTGCATCCTGTTTTTAACCCCCGACGAAAAAAGAGGGGCGTTATAACGTTATAAGTTTGATGTGTGTGTGTCTGTCTGCCTGTTTGTCTGTGGCAACGTAGCTCCCAAACTAATAGACCGATTTTAATGCGGTTTTATTATTTAAAAGCTGGCGGGATCTAGATGGTTCTTAGCTATAATTTATGAGGGTCATCAGCTCATTTCCTACTTGATGAGCCGATAATCTTCAAACGGCTAAACAGATTAATTTGAATTTTGAAATTAGATGTACCTACTTATTGTTACGTATTTAAGTGGTATTTTCAAGACATGAAAACCTTGAGCTGATGTTATTATTATCAATCGAGAAATCGGTAAAACTGAATAGGTTTCTCTTTCGTCCTATTCATTACGAATTTTTAATTTTGGTTGGGAACTTGTGTCTAGTTGGTGGATCTTGATGGCGCCGTAGCTTAGCGATCTTTTGCTAGGGTCTGTGTCTGGTAATAGGATGGGTGACCATATCTCGATCGCTGCATGTTGCAATGGTTAACACCTATCAATCCGCATGGTGTTTTATGTGGCCTGGGCATCAAAAATGGTGGAAGTTGATAATGTAGGTAGTCCATCGACATCTTCAAAAAATCTGGTGTTAAAAATGATCTTTTAAAATCACGTTGGTCATCTACTAGATGTCGGTTGCTGGCGGTGCCGTCTGGCAGAACACACTTACTGAACAAGGCGCCTTTGTCGCGGGCACTGCGCACACTGAATCTACTTGCAGAAATTATCGACCTTTTTGCATGTAATTTGAATGAATTCACAAGATCGGCCTTATATGTTATAAACAAAATAATTAAATATCATGTTGTGTTGCGACTTTACCGTAGGGAAAACATCCTGTAATGGTAATTGTATGTGTGAAATAAAAATAAATAAAAAAATAAATAAATGTCTGAATCAAAGTAAATCATTGTTGGAGTCAGCCGGTGGTTCGATCCCAAATGACGCTAGTTTAGTTGCCGACTCATGCGCACTTGATCCGCACAACGCGGCGCCATAAATATTATATTGATATGAACGGCGCATACACTACACAGATATCGTTGCGTGCATGCTTCGTTTCTTCACGCCCATCATTATAGGCCATATCGTCAAACAAAATACTTATGAGTCTTACTATTACACTAAGGCCACATTTATAAATCGCTTCAACGTTGAGAGCTATCTTGAGATCATGCAATGTAAAGTAAAACCGTATCTTTTGCTCGAATATGAAATCACGTTCATTCAAGTGACGTGACTTCATAACAACACATTTCATATAAACTTGTTTACTTACCGTTTATTAGTAAGTAAGTGGTAAGTACTAAATCCTTCAAACAAGGAAACACGGTTTCTATGATGTAAGGGTTATGTATATTCCTTCCATTAGCTTGTGGAGGATATTGAAATAAACGAATAAAAACATATTTTAGAATGTATTTAAATAACATTTATTGATTGATAGATGGCGCTTATGTCCACAAATGTTTGTGCCTACATGTAAAGTTTCACATAGGTAATTGTTAACGGCAGAACGCAATAACAATAGCTTTGTGTTTTGTAAGACTATTGTGTGTGTGTGACTTTTTCTGGACAGTATAATAGACAGACAATATTGTAACTTAGTACTATAGGAATAAGGTTTAAAATCGTTTAGTATAGCTTTGTTTACGAGTCGCAACGAGAGTCTCGGCCGCCCGCGAGTCAATGGGAAGGTTCTAGCGTCGATCTTTCGCGAATCTGTATTGTTCCGCGCCCCCAGCGAGTGGGTATAAAAGCCGCACGCGTTCGACGCAGAGTCAGTCTTGTTTTAGTCTTGTATCAGTTTAAAAGTATATCAGCTAGTTGCCTAAGTTGTGTAAGATTCTGAGTGTAAATATAGTTAGTTCAATTGTTCTACGAGTGTTTTCTTTCCGACCACACCGACGGATCCTGAACCCTGCCCCTGTCTTCTTCAATTTGGTCCTTCGAGCCGGATAGTCGGTGACTGAAGAAACGTCGGAATAAGAAGATTGAACTTTCTATCAACGGAGTACTGAAGAAAGGAAATGTCGTACTCTACGAGGAGCAAGCAACGAGGAGCAACTCACAGTGAAATGGAGGCTCAGCGGTTACGTGGGACAGCGATGACCCGAAACGAGCCCGCGACAACTGGCGTCGCGGATTCAGGCGTCGTGACGTCCATCCCCCCAGTAAGATCGCCATTAACGTCGACTCGCCGTGGTATAATGGATCAGAGCATACCACTGGTCAGCGATAGAGGAAGAATCGTGGATTTTACGACTAGAACGGAGGCCGAGAGTACCACTCCAGTGGCCAGCACTATGCGCGCGCCCTGTAAAGCGCCGAGTGTTGTGTCCTCGCGGTCAAGCCGTGCTCAACGAGAAGCAGCACGACGCCGCATCGAATATGAAACGGAGTTAGAGATCTGCGCAGCCCAGCAACGATTGGCCGAAAAGAAGAAGGCTATGCAACTAGCTGAATTGGAAGCGGAAGATGAGCTTGAAGAACAGGAGAACGTTGTTCATGAGCAAGATATAACACGTGTCGACGAGTGGATTGAGAAGTCGCCATTCCTCGCACCTGCAGACAAGACGCCACGTACTATGGAAGAAAAGCAACGTGAAACGTCTCGGGAACGCCGCATACCTGGGAAAGCAATAGAAGAATTAGCAACAGCGATACAGGAAATGGCGAGGCCGCGCCCTATGCCGCGCGCCTTTTACGAGCTGCCGCATTTTAATGGAGATCCTGCCGAGTGGCTGTTTTTTAAGAAGAGATATGAAGACTCTACGAAGACCTACGGATTCCGCGCCACTGAGAACATCACGAGACTGCAGATGGCCATTCAGGGAAAGGCTAAGCTAATGGTGGAAGACCTGCTACGTACCAGTTCTGACCCGGAAGAAATTATGAAGAGCTTGGAACGCACTTATGGGGACCCGAACCTACTGTTGAAGTGTGCCCTACAGAAGATACGAACGCTGCCGAAAATGACTGACAATGACAGCGATGGACTACGAATGTTCAGTGCTACAGTGCGATCGTGCATCTCGACGCTGAACAACATCAAAGCCGACGGGTACATCAACAATCCTCAACTGGTACGGGAGCTACTAGAAAAGCTTACGCCGTCACAGCGGACAGAATATAGCAAGTTCGCAAGACAGACAGCCATCATGGGGGGCACGGATCTACGCATATCGCCTACGCTGACAGTGTTAGTAGACTTCCTGGAGGAGTTGGCCGACACCGCTGCCTACCTGGTTCCAGCTGATATCTTCGGGAGTGGAGTCCAGCAGAAGCCAATTGCGAAGCCACAACCAACGAGTGTGCGCCCAGTGAGGAATGTGCACAAAGTTATGAAAGTGCACGAGGCCAGTGTAAATAAATGTAGCATGTGTGAAAATGAACACAGACTCTCGACATGTGACAAGTTCCGGGCGTTGGATGTGAACAACCGATGGGACCTTGTAAAAAATAAGAAGCTGTGCTTTAAATGTCTGGGAAGCAACCACAGCCGATTTACGTGCCGAGCCAAGCGTTGTGGAAGATGTGACTTTAATCATCACACGCTGCTGCACGCTGTGAAAGAAGAGAACAGCGAAACCGAGAGTAAAGCCATCAGTGACACTCAAACTGAGAGAGTGACGAACCTTGGAGATCGCCGTGTGAAATCGTTGTTGAAAGTAATTCCTGTGAAAGTACAAAACGGGGATGTTACGCATGATACGTACGCCTTGTTGGACGATGGTGCAACAGTGTCGCTTATTGACAGTACGGTAGCGACAAATCTACGAGGGCCGAAGTCACCGCTACAGATTATTAGTGCCGGTGGACATTCAATCATGGACGATACCTCACGATTTGTAACCGTGACGCTGTGTGGACCGAATGGTGAATCTCATAAGGTGAAAATGCGCACGATCAAGGACATTAAGCTACCTGCGCAAACAGTGCCACGTGAGATAGTGGACCAGTGTGATCATTTGAAGAGTTTAGATAGTGTGCACATGACAGATGCCGTGCCACTACTACTGATAGGCCAGGACAACTGGGAGTTGATCGTCGGCGGAGACATTAAACGTGGAAAATCAGGAAGACCAGTAGCCTCACTGACGAAGCTAGGCTGGGTGCTGCACGGTCCCGTGAGTGAAAGGTTCTGCGACTCCGCAACTGTGAATTGTATGATAGACCTCAACGACTTGGTGAAGAAACAGTTCGAGCTCGACAACATAGGAATAACAGCGCAGAAAAGAGTGAAATACGAAGAAGTGAGAGCAGAGGCGATATTAAAAAACACCACGCGTCTCACGGATGACGGATGGGAAGTCGGACTCCTGTGGAAAAAGGAAGACATACAACTACCGGACAACTATCGTGACGCCGAGAAGAGACTGCGAGGGATAGAAAGAAAGATGGATCGTGACCCTGGATACGCAGCTGCCTATACTGCACAGATCAAGAGGCTGCTAGAGCGAGGGTATGCGCAGAAAGTGGAAAAGCCAATCCTGTCACCACACTCTTGGTATCTCCCTCACTTTGGCGTCACGAATGTGAACAAACCCGGAAAGCTCCGACTCTTCTTTGACGCCGCTGCTACGTACCGAGGCACATCACTTAATGACAATCTGCTAAGTGGGCCTGACCTCCTTAATTCACTTCTGGGAGTGCTATTCAAGTTTCGATCAAAGTCGATAGCACTGACAGCTGACATTGAAGACATGTTCTTGAGGGTGAAGATCGCCGAGAAAGATCAGGGCGCTCAGTTATTCCTGTGGAGAGGCGCTGATCGCTCCCGTGAACCTGATGTCTACGTGATGAAATCTATGATATTTGGAGCTGCTTCGTCACCTACTTCTGCGATATACGTTTTGAATAAGAATGCCGAACGCTTTAAAGACGATCATCCCGAAGCTGTCGCCGCCATACAGAAGAGGCACTATATGGATGTCTATATTGACAGCGTGGAAAATGTGGATACTGCCATCAAGATGATCGAGGAAATAACTGAAATCCATCGAAGTGGTAATTTTCATATCAGGGGGTGGGCAACGAATGATCCTGATGTACGAGAGAAACTGCCTTACGCTGCACCACAAAGCGTAAGCCTATCTAAGTTAGGCGGAGAGGTTGAACGCACCCTAGGCCTAATGTGGAATACCAACGAGGATACCTTGAGTTTTGACTGAAGATGTTGCGACTGGACATGAAGTCCCTACCAAGAGGGAATTCTTACGATTTATAATGAGCTTATTCGACCCTCTAGGACTCATATGCCCTGTCACTATCGGGTCAAGAATCCTGATGCAAAAAATATGGAAAACTGGAATAAAATGGGATGATAAGATCACGGAAGACTGCTATCAAGAGTGGAAAATATGGCTCCAGAGTCTCCGTATACTCACAGAAATGACGATACCACGATGGTATGGATTACGGTCAGCGACAGTAGATCTACATGTCTTCGGAGATGCCAGCGAACAGGCTTACTCAGCTGTCGCATATTTCGTGGATGAAAATCGTAACGTGGCATTAATATCTGCCAAAGCCAAAGTGACGCCGCTTAAAATAGTATCAATGCCACGCTTAGAGCTGCAAGCTGCTGTACTTGCATGCAGACTTGCAAAGACTGTGGAAGATGAACACTGCTTCGAGATAAGACGAAGAGTACTGTGGACGGACTCGAAGACGGTGCTACAGTGGATCAGATCAGACCCGCGAGACTACAAACCCTTCGTCGCACACCGACTGGCCGAGATCGACGAGAAGTCAGAGATCAGTCAATGGAAATGGATACCTACCAATGACAATCCAGCCGACGAAGCCACGAGAAAAGGATGGACTTTTGAGAAATCGATTTGGTTTTCTGGACCTGCCTTTCTTCGTGAAGATGAAGAACATTGGCCCAAGGAAGAACACTCAGCTGCTACTGAAGAAGCAGCTGGTGAACTACGCTCAGCCTTGGTACACGTCATCACCGAGGCCCAGCAACCTCTCATCGATACAAAGAGGTTTTCCACATGGATAAGAGCAGTAAGAACTACTGCTCGGGTGTTGGCATTCGTACGCCGCCTGAAAGACAAAGTCGCACCCGCCGTCACCGCAGACTTGATTAGAAGAGCAGAAGATATCCTGTTGAAGCAGTCACAAGAGACAGCTTTTTCAACTGAAATACGTAAATTAAAGACTGGAAGTGAACTACCTCGCCAGAGTCGCCTTCGTCATCTAGACCCGATGTTGATGGAAGAAGGTCTACTCCGTGTACGAGGTCGGATACAAGTAGTTGACCGACCATTCGATGAACGACATCCCATCATACTCGATGACAAGGAGCACATCACTCAGCTATTGGTGCTACATTATCATCGAATGTCTCATCACGCCAACAACGAAGCCGTAGTAAATCTTCTGCGTGAGAAGTACTGGGTGACAAGACTGAGACCCGCAGTGAAGAAAGCCGCTAGGACGTGTCCATTATGCGTTGTGAGAAGGACACTCCCGACACCACCAAAGATGGGGGACTTACCATCAGCCCGGTTAGCCCACCACCGGCGAGCATTCACACATTGTGGAATCGACTACTTCGGACCGATGGAGGTGACAATAGGAAGACGACATGAAAAGCGCTGGGGAATAGTGCTCACATGTATGACCTCCAGAGCAATACACTTGGAAATGGCCGCATCATTAAATGCGGACTCGGCTATAATGGCCCTTAGAAGATTCATCGCACGCCGCGGACAGCCTTCTGTGATATACAGCGACAGAGGCACAAATTTCATTGGAGCCGACAAGGAAATGAGAGAAGCCTGGCAGAAAATGGACCTACATCGGCTAGAAGAGGCAGCCACCACACTTGGGATAAAGTGGGTCTTCAACTCTCCTGTGACCCCACATAAGGGAGGCTGCTGGGAAAGACTCGTTCGCTCCACGAAAACAGCGCTAAGGGTTACTTTGAAATCGAGAGCACCCAAGGAAGAGGTCCTACAGACGTTACTGGCCGAAGTTGAGTCGACCATTAACAGCCGACCACTGACACACGTATCGGTCGACCCCAATGATCCAGTCGCCTTGACACCCAATCATCTGTTACTGGGCACCGCATCGGCAACGACGCGCCTCGGGGACTTCACGAAGGACGATTTGTGCACGAAGAAGCAATGGCGTGTAGTACAAGCGCTAGCCAGCATGTTTTGGCGTCGGTGGGTGACTGAATATCTGCCCACACTGCAACGACGCGCGAAATGGACGCAAGAGGTCACTCCATTGAAGGTCGGCGATCTAGTGATCATCGCGGACTCCACCTTGCCCAGAAACGTGTGGCCACGAGGTGAAATAGTCCAAGTGTACCCTGGAGCCGATGGACAAGTACGTGTTGTAGATGTGCGAACGACTCGTGGAATTCTTCGCCGGCCTGCAGTGAAAGTGATCGTTCTGCCTACTAATGAGTGTTGAGTGATACCCTCAACAAGGGGGTGGAATGTTAACGGCAGAACGCAATAACAATAGCTTTGTGTTTTGTAAGACTATTGTGTGTGTGTGACTTTTTCTGGACAGTATAATAGACAGACAATATTGTAACTTAGTACTATAGGAATAAGGTTTAAAATCGTTTAGTATAGCTTTGTTTACGAGTCGCAACGAGAGTCTCGGCCGCCCGCGAGTCAACGGGAAGGTTCTAGCGTCGATCTTTCGCGAATCTGTATTGTTCCGCGCCCCCCAGCGAGTGGGTATAAAAGCCGCACGCGTTCGACGCAGAGTCAGTCTTGTTTTAGTCTTGTATCAGTTTAAAAGTATATCAGCTAGTTGCCTAAGTTGTGTAAGATTCTGAGTGTAAATATAGTTAGTTCAATTGTTCTACGAGTGTTTTCTTTCCGACCACACCGACGGATCCTGAACCCTGCCCCTGTCTTCTTCAGTAATAATATATTATTATGGTTATACAGCTACATGGAGCTCGGTGGCGCAGTGGTTTAGCGCCTGGCCCAGCGATTGCGGAAGTTAAGCAACGTTCGCAAGGGCGGTCATGGGATGGGTGACCAAAAAATGTATTATCTCGAGCTCCTCCGTGCTTCGGAAGGTACGTTAAGCCGTTGGTCCCGGCTGCATTTGCAGTCGTTAACACCCACCAATCCGCATTGGGCCCGCGTGGTGGGTTATGGCCCATCCTCCTTACCACCCATAAGGAAGGCCTGTGCCCCAGCAGTGGGGACATCAAAAATGGCTGATGGATATGGTTATACAACGTGTTACAATTACAAAGAAAACTCTAAAGCCGAATATTCTAGCTAGGGTACCACCTTCGATCAAGAATTGATCGAAGGGTACTATGTATACAACCCCGGAAAATTATTATAAATTTTATTTATTTATTTATTGTTAAGAAACAAACGGTCTCACAAAAACATATTAATCTTAGTTTAGGTTTACATTCTAGACCTATAGTTTCCTTAATATAACTTAATTATAATTTTATATAAGCCAAACCTTTGCAAAGAAGCAACATTGTAGGCTGCAATGCAATGACAAAAACTATTTAAATTTTTAAATCATATATACCCACTAACTAACTAATAGAAAAAAAAACAATTCATAAGGAAGGCTTGTGCCCCAGCAGTGGGTACATCAAAAATGGCTGATGGATATGGTTATACAACGTGTTACAATTACAAAGAAAACCCTAAAGCCGAATATTCTAGCTAGGGTACCACCTTCGATCAAGAATTGATCGAAGGGTACCATGCATACAACCCCGGAAAATTATTATAAACCATGAAAACCATTTTTTTTCTTTTCATTATAAACAGACTGCAAAGGGCCAACCCTAGACCTAAATTATGTTTTGCTTTTGCTCATAAATGGGATTAATATTATCGAATAAAATAGTATATTTGCGTCTTGTGTTGTCACTTTGCAGTTTTCCGTACAAATAAAAAAAAAGGGGTTATTATGAAACGACCTGTATATGACATTTGCTTCTTCTGTTGTTGTGTGATGATGACTCATTATTTCCGTAAAGAAGTTGTTTTGATATCACCGTATTTGATATTTCCTTCTACTGCTCGCATACTAACGACGTTCATTCGAAATGTCTTCATTTTTTTGCAATCCAGTGTGGGAATCTAATTTGTTGTCATGTTGCTTCTTTCACGAATGTTGCTACGTGATGTCACGAATAATGACCGCAATACCACGTCGCTTGCAGTGAGCCTGTTATTGTTTTGAGATGGTGACTGAGTTTATATTATGCTCTTGTCAAAGAAACATGTTTTAGTTCCTAAACAATACCTATAGCACTGTTTGTTTTTTCATCATGTATTCATTAAAAATTAGAGTCGGGTTTATTAGAGGTTTTTGTTAAACTGACCTTTTTATGAATGTAGGTATCGAAATTGGAAAATGATCAATGTTGTTCAATCAACAAACAGCATTTCAATTTTCAGCATCAGGTGTGAAGTGATTGGCCCTTTTGACCATACCTCAGTGATAAGGATTTCGGGTGTAGTGCGCTTCCTCCTACGGCCTTATCGTCACTTAACATCAGGTGCGGTCAAGGCCAAGCACTATCCCGTTGTGCATTTATGAAAAAATACCTGCTGAAGCAAGAGTTAAATGTGTTATTAAGTGCAGCCTAGATGGAGAAAAATTCACTGACAAAAGACCATTGGAGGACTACACCATCAGACTGTTGGAGATAGGAAAGAATTGATCCATTTGAAATGTAAAAAAAAAACAGTGATTGATTGCGTCGACCACCACTTTTCTGGTTATCCAACAACGCGCACAATCTAAAATTCTACATCGTTCTTTCGCCTTATTATACGTTCTGACAAAAATAAAATGGTTCAAAGCCAATCTGCACAGTTCCCAGAAGCACAATCTGAACTCAGGCCCTCGTTTGGCCGATAGCATCATCAGCACTAATTGACTACGAGTAATTAAATGTTAGTGGGCAATTTATTCAGCTGTAATTAAATATCGATGCTCGTAAATAATCTCGAAACACCTGACTGAACTTAGTCTAGCCAAAGCTATTTGTCGGCGGTGTCGGTTTATCTCATCATTTGGTTATTAAGTCATTTATTATTTTTAAACTATGAAATATATAATATTTTAATTTACGATTAAACAATAATAATGTAGTTATTATTTGTAGTAGATGACTTTATCGTCATTGACCCACTTATTTACGTGTCCTCCTTGTTTGTCTGTAATAAATAATATAATAATGGAGTAGCATTTTCCTCATTGCATAGTCATTGTTATCCTAGAATAATATCACAGTAATAATGCTATTATTCATTAGATAATACTACGTTTCTCGTCTTTTTTGAAATTATTTAGGTACAGATTTAGGATTTTGGAAATATACATACAGTATCATGAAACCAGACAACAGAGGACAACAACGACATGTCGCGACGATTCAAACGTCTTAAGCATAGTTATTTTTCTGGTTATTTTCCATATATCAACAAACATGCCGCAGCCCTATATGATGGACATGAGGGCGGCACGCTTTGCGGCGCTTCGGAGAAACCCATTAAAATTCGGCAGACGAGCGGTGCCACGGTCTCGCAGACGAAATATAGCTTGAAGCAACCTTTTTAGTTCTTGAGAAAAATATTACTAATGTGGAGGCAGCTAAATTAAAGTCTGGTCTGGTCGACGTTGGTCGCTATTTTGAGGCTGTTATAGCTATCAACTTTTGTGATGTAGTTAGGTGGTTAGCAATTTTCCATATTAAGTTTCTTACGCCACTGCTGATTGGAAAATTGAGCCCAGCGACAGCGTTCTCGAAAGTGCGGAAACCACGTTTTCCAGCGCCACATCGGAATGCTATGCTACGCAAATTTTGCCTTTCACTATGCAAGGATGCTGACAAAATGGCCTGGCATTAAGACGGTAAATCATTGTGGTGGCTTAGTCTTCTCTAAAACTTGTTTACTTGTCTCAATTTGTCCGCTACAATATTTCACATAGGTAGTTGAAATGTCTATAATAATTTAATATCATCCCAGCATCAGCAAAAGCAGGTTAATAAAAGTACTTAAAAATCCAAGTTGACCTCCGTCGACTCGTGCGCATAGAACGTTCGCGTCCTTCGCACGGCGGTGGGAGCGGGCGGGTGGTGTGGTGGCGCGGCCTTCGGCCGGGAGCCGGCTATAAATAGACGCGCGCGCGCCCTTGAGGGAACGTCGAACAGGATTTAGGCTAAGTTCATATGACCACGCGGTACCGCGCAGAACTACTAACCGCGCGGTTCAAGTATATTACCACGCACCACCGCGCGACACAGCGCGGCGCGCCGCGACCCGCAATATCTTGCACCAAAAATTCAAAATCTAAACAAACTAGCATCGACCCGTTCAGTTGAGCTGCGCGGTTTGAGGACAGACGTCTAGAAAATGATTCTGAGTATCGAAGACCGGCTACTGCCGCGCGTGCAAACGCTATCATGCGAATACTCCAACGTATGCGCGGCAGTCTGGCATCAACATCATTGAAAATGGACGTGGAGGAGGCAAAAACCGCGCGGCGCAACTGATATCTTAAACCTTGTGCAAGATCTTGCGGGTCGAATCGGATCGGGTCGCAGCGCAGCGCGCCGCGCTGTTCCGTGCGGTGGCGCGCGGTAAAGAGCTAATTAGATCATCCTAAATATCGGACCCGATATGAAGTCGCTCCTAAATTCAGAGCAGTGTAATTGCATTCAGGAAGCTAGTATCCGATTTAGGATCCTAATTAGGATAGAAATTGTCTCCGACATAACGGATGCTAAATCGGAAGCACTTAGGACAGTGTAATCGCATTCAGGACGCTCGGCTCCGACACAGTAGTACCACAGCATAAAGAGTACAGTCAGTCAACGCCTTTTATGTTGGCGAAAAAAAATCCGCCGCGCCGTTCGTCTAGCTAGATAGACAGTTGGCGCAACGAATAAAAGTATATAAGGGTTGTCACTCTGTGATTTGCTTTTTTTTTTACCTACATCAATATATAAAACAAAAAAACCGACTTCAAAAAACCTGCCTCTGAAAAGCAAGAAATAATATATAAATCATTAGCTATGCATTATCATTTTTATAATAAAACACGTCTATTAAAGTCGGGTGGGGCTGGAGTACCTACAACTTTCTTTTTTTATTCTAAAAGCCCCACCCGACTTCAATAGACGTGTTTTATTATAACAATGATATGATAATGCGTATCTAATGATTTATATATTATTTCTTGCTTTTTAGAGGCAGGTTTTTTGAAGTCGGTTTTTTTGTTTTTTAAACAATTTTTTATTTTTTTTGTACCTTCTGTATTAGGTAGTGTAGGTATATTATTTAGGTAGTAAAATCGGCTCAGCCAAACGTGAGATAATCGCGGAGAAACATACATACATATACAAACTGAATACCTACTTTTTTTGAAGTCTGTTAAAAAGACTACACAAAGGTATCCCTCTCCCAACAAAAACAATCATCTAATTCGGTTCACAAATAACAAAGTCGTTAAGGTAGTGTATGTAAAGTCATAGTATTTTCAGGATTACTTGAAAACTACTGAACCGATAAGAAAAAAAAAATTAAATGGAACCATCTCGCAAGAAAACTCAATCGAAGAAAAAATAATTATCAAAATCGGTCCATAAATGTCGAAGATACGCGGGAATAACGATAAAAAAAGCATACAATAGAATTGAGAACCTCCTCCTTTTGATGAAGTCGGTTAAAAACTAGTTCAGACTAGCGTTGAAAATGACACGTACCTACTACCTACCTAGCTACCTACATATACCTCCTATTTACCTAGCTATGTATTTTTACGGCTACAAGAACATTCGTTTAACAACTGTATGATCGTAAAGCTGTGATATCGGATCCGACATTCAGGACGGTCTAATTGGCGACTGAATTTCTCGTCCTAAATCGGACACTAAATTCCGGATCCGACATTCAGGATGGTGTAATAAGCGCTTTATGAAGACGATAAATAAATACAGTTTAATTTAATAATTAATCTTGCACCGCGCGGTCATATTATGAACTTAGCCTTATCGGCCGGCCGCCCGCCGCCGCGCCGGTCGCCGACGCCGCGCGTCGCCACCAGCTCTGCAGTCTCTACCCCATCATCACAGAAATAGAGCCCTGTGCCCTGTTCCGTAATTCCCGTATCTAGTGGAAGTTTTGGCCCATTATTGTTCTTTTGATCTGCATTGTTATGTATGGGCTCTTATTTATTTCTTTTTCATAGCTAGACTGTGCTGTGACATTCACTTTTATATTTTCCTTGAATTTCATGTCCTTAGTTTTCAGTTGTTATCTTATCCTACTTTAAAAAAGATTTAAAAGTTATATCATACTTTTTTATTTCACTTTTTCATGATTGGGATCAAGTAATTTGCGTCTACCCATACGCAGTCCTTTTATTAAAAAAAAATCAAATTCCTTGCAGTCACTCGCGCTCGCCACATACATCAAGATTCTATGTCAGTTTGTTCTTTTCGAGTTTGCAGCTCGGTGGATGCATTAGCGGGCCCGGGCCGCATGTATGTAAGTCATGTTCCACGTGATACGTCATATTTATAGTCCCCACGGACAACGCATTAGTGTTCTTACCATTTTTTATGTTTAAATTGTTTTATCATAATAATGGCAGTGAGTTGCGCTGTTATAAATATCTTTATTTAAATGTATGTCCTTCTTAAAAGAGAACTTTGGGCGATGTTTGTGTTTAATAGCCGTAAAATCAATGATACGCGGTAAATTTATAATAATATGTTTTTCTATTGAAAATACTTCGTAATACCTAAAAGTCACGTTTGAATTTGGAAGTTTGCAAACGTGCCTACTGCCTATACTATTTACTTTACATGCAATTTTTTTCGTAAGTTTTGATAAATAAAATACTGCCCGTGTTATTACAAAAGATTTTTAAACACTGTTTAACTAAACACCTGTTAAAATGTGATGCTGTCACTTTTTTGACAATATTGTTTGACAGAGACAGCATCACATTTAAACATGTGTTTAGTTAAACAGTGTTTAAAAATCTTTTGTAATAACACGGCATGTTTGCATAGTGCGCACGCGTGCGTGATCAAAATTCTATGATTTATAATTTTATAAGTATGCAATTAGTTTCATAACAGTGAGTTTTACTGACTATTCATGAATACCCACTGCGTGTGCGTGCACGTGGCACGAGTGTGCGAAATTCAGCTTAAATGAATTGAAGGGTCAGAAAATTACACGTAATGCAACCCTAGGGTGCTTTAAAGAAAAGACCAAAAGTTTATTGGAGCGATAAATATAGTGTTACTACTGGGGGATTGACGTTAATTTAGTTTTTCGATTCTCATAGGAGACACCCACTGCAGTGCAATCTAGCTAGATTAATCACGTGCAGAGATTAAACTGCATTAACCAAATTCAATGCATTCATTCATCACATAACTGGGGGTAGACGAATAATCCCGCCGCCGCCGCCGCCGCCGCCGCCGCCCCACTGGCGCCCAACCAACGTGTTAGTTTACTCAAATACTACTGCGCGTTAATGCGCACTGCAAAATGACGATTTGTTTGCAAGGGTTCAGCAGTCGAATGCCCTCTCTTTACACAACAAACAATCGACGCTCATGTACCCTTTAGTTTATTTAGGATACTTCAAACGCGGTCACACTCACACATCTCTCGGGGTCAATACGTGTCAAGCTATTGTCTGAACTAACGGTTACCTAAATACTTCCAATGTTTTAGGAATTCTTGTATAATATATAACGGTCTTGTCGTTTACTCAGAAAAGCATCATTAAATTTGTATAAATGTCGCTGGAGATAAAGTGGTTACTGACTCCCACGCAATTGGAATAAAATCGATTGTACATGTTAATCGTATTTGAATAATATAATTTCTATTCATACTAGGAACAAGAGACATAACATAAATCACAATAAACAATATCATTAAATTGCACTCATTAGAACGCTGACATGAACATATTTTATAGAGCCGTTTAATTTAATTGAATCTATGACAGGCACTGATTAAAGAGACCGACAGAATGTGTACCGCTTATTGATCGTTTATGAAAGAAGTTTCGCAATTATTTTTTCTTTTGAAAGGACTAATTTACTCATTTCCTTACATTTAATTCATCAATTGAACAGGTTTTTCCCTGAGGATCCCACTCCACGAGGATCCTGAGTTTCTGACCCGGAGGATCAGTTTGTCAGTTGTTTTTATCTTCATGAACTTAATCAATATTATGTTTAGCTTAATTCAGTATCCTCCGGGACAGAATCCTTGGGGAATGGGATTCTCAGGGAATAACCAATTGAACGTTGAATTTTACTGAAACTGTACGGTTCCAAATCCATGCAAGGGCCAAATAACCTAATTGATTTTATTGTGGAATTCAACATCATTGGTCGAAACTCGGAATATACTTATTTTGGGCTGGGATTAAACTAAAAATATACTTTCCTTGCGGTGATTATTTCATAATATCTGTTTTTATCTAAACTATACCTAAGTAGGCTATCCTATCTTTATTCGTTAACATGCTGTTAATAGTTATGCAAAATAATCGCCATTTTTTTTCTAAAGTATACCTAAGTAGGCTATCCTATCTTTCTTCATTGACATGCTGTTAATTGTAATGCAAAATAATCGCCATTTAATTTGTGTGGGTGGACCATGAATATCTTTAGTGTCGGAAGCGAAATAAACAATGCAGACGCGACGTTAGTTTAATCGGCGACCGCCTATTATCGGGTATATCACATTAAATTGCAGATTGTGCCTCATTCCGCCTCAATTCGAGGCCATTAAGAAAAAACTCGGCGGATCATAGTGTAGGCGCACGTGTGTATGTGAAAAGTGGAGGAGACGCACGCCTTAAGATTCCTAACTGTACCGACGCCACACAGTTTGCTTGCGACACCGATACGAAGCCGACAATAAAATTCAATACCTTTCCACGCGTTATTTTTTATGTAAAAAGTATCACGGAGAAAAACCGAGTCAGTTTGTGGCGCCTGTGCGATCTTGTCTATCATAGTGATCACTACTGAAGTCTTTTATTATGACTGTGGATAACTTGATAACCAAAGCATTAGAAACGAAATCCCAAGAGACTTGCAACGAGGATGCAATGAATAAGGCAAGGCTGTTGCAATAGTGGCACATATTATAAGCTGATTAGCTGATTTCATTTTAAGACTTAAAAATTAAGCAGTTGGCTCAGATCTGTACAATGAAATTAAGCTACACCCACGGCAGCCATGATTTAGATCTTCAGCGACGACACAATACGATGAACCTTTAAGTGAGTCACTAAGTATGCAACAGTCTAAGCGAGATAATCTCCTGTACACGATTCTAATTTGTCACCAGAATAAAAATCAGTCATTGTACTTTAATGAGAGAATTGATTTTTTTTATTTTGTGTCATGTAGTGGATTGGATAGGTATCAATCAACTTATAAGGTCGAAGCTGTACGTTTTACTTTAAAACCTGTTAACATTGTCCAAGAGCGCTGTCTCAATGTTTCATTACTGAATATGAGATTGTGCTTTTCAATCATGTTTCAAAACATCACAGCAAATAAATCACTGCATTTCATTACATCAAAATAGTCCATTGTCCCATTCATCACCTGCAGCAACCGTGGAACATGAATTATAGTCTGATTGGAGTTTTGACATGAAAGAAGCAGAGCAACAATGTGTCATTGGCGCAAATAAAACATGTCACTTTATCGCGGCAACATGATGTACTGCCAACATTGCACTTAAGGATTAAGGGATATACCGGCAGGAAAACAATGGCCTTTCGAGGGTCCGCAGACTTGAATAATGGAGGCAAATGAGCATTCGAGACGCAGCATCAAGGAAGGCATTAATTAAAATTATTCGTGTGGTGTTTTTTGCGTTGATTAACAAGTTTAAAGTGCGAATGAGATGTCGCGCGACGCGTTTTATTGTTCAACCGGCGCCTGCGCAGCTTCGCCCGATGTCTTGCGTTGCGTGTTTCTTAATGGGCTTACCTCGTTTTCTGTGGGATGATAAAACCCATTTAAGATTTTTTCTCCTATTTTGAAATGAGTCTTCTGTCGGGTGGTCTTTGGGCTATATTAATTGATGCCATAGCCCTAGCCCCTAGGCCACATACCACAGTTATTTATAACACTAAGTTAAAAAAAACAGTACTGGCTTTTATGTCCTGAAAAAAAGGACATGTCACGTTCTTTTTTTCATTTTCTTGGTGAATTTCTATTTGTACTTAGAGTTACAAAAAGTAAAATCTGACTTGACTGATTACCGGTCCAGAGTGTCTAGATGATAGCATAATAATGATTAAGATATTAATAAGACTCAACACTCGTTATTTAAGTTTCATGACATGAGTCACTGCGTACGGACATAATTTCTTTATTCGTTTGGCCATTTTCCAAGCCGCAACCGCAGTGCGTTTTTATGTGCAGACACATTTTGCAACTCCTGCTTTCGTAATATGTATATGTAAACAAAGCACACTATCAGTTGTTACTTCACATAAAAACTCATCAGACAGTCGGGGTTGTGAATCATAGGGGTGCATGCATGCGGTTAGGAGTCGGGGCGGCTTTGTGTCTGCACGCACTCAAATCTCTGTTGCGCCCCTCGAGTGCATTCGCGAATTGAAATGTGCAAGTTTCCGTCACCGTGTACACCATAGACAACACTTTTAAAAATATGAGTGTTGCGTCTGACGGGTGATTTTTAAAGAATCTTTTATCCTTTCTCTAATCCTTTGCTGTATAGTTTAATTATTTTTTTAATGTTTTAATTCTAATAGAGGGAGCTCTTTAAAATCGTTGATTCAAAGTTTCGAAGACTGAACAGGTATTCGTTATTGCAAATTGTTGCTATTTCCGCTTTTGCTTGTAAGGTATTTGCATTTCTTTATAGTATAATCACAATCAGTCAGTGTATCTGTCATCGACATTTCAGCGTGTCTGTTGATGTAGATCAATATTGACAGGCTTATCTCCCTTACGCCTACGATGCGCGGGTGACATCATGACACGATCGGCGTCTGCGCATGCTACCGCTGAATACTGGTAGCTTCTAAATCTAAATCAGCTTTGCAATAACAGAAAATATATTTGAACTTGCAAAAATATAGGTAGCTATTGCTTATTTATAATCTACAACAATTACAGAGAAAGTATGAAATACCTACATATTATAATTTTAAGGTATTTCATACTTTCTCTGTAATTGTTGTAGATTATACATTCCCTGGGGTGAGACCTGGTGACCCGTACCACAGGTTTTTTTCAAACTTTCTTCGGTGCGCCAGATCTCATACCTACTAAACTTATGACAAAGTAGTATGTACCTACCTTATTATGAGATAAATAAAACCATTTTTATTTTTATTTTATTATTATTTATTTATTTGTTGCAAGTCTGAACTTCACAATGAATTCCGAATTGCAAATATAGTTTTGACATCGCTGATATTGATCAAAGACAAATTTTTTAACTCTCATTTCCTTCCTCATTTCGTCACTTTTTTCCCAATTTGTAAGGAAACTGATACATTTCGTAACGTTTGCAACACAAATTCAAAATGGTTGAATATTCCTTACCAAACAGAAGAAACAAGATGTCACAAGACTGACACATCGAGTACAATGTATTTGGAGCACAGCAATCGCGGCCCACGATATTGCAGCCTTTTTCGTGGCCCATTCAACGTTGCGCATTAATAGAGCTTTTTGCCTTCCCAGGGAATGTCTGAATGGATCGTTTAAAGCTAATTAGTTGCTCATTACTTGTTTTATACGCCCGCACATTTTAATCAAGTGGTATTTATTACCTTTTCTTAAAGCTTAATTATTTGTACCTAGTCATTTTCTTGCAATATTCTAATTTGTTGTGATTGTATTGATGTGAACCAAGAAAACGTTAAATGCAGGAAGGAACTGTTACGACCTGGCACCGGCTGACTCATGCCGTAGACCCTCGCGACTTTATTATGCCTACTGCCATACACGGACTTGGCTACACATTTTTATCCCATTACAGAACAATGTGGGAATAGATAGATTCGATTGAACTGTGGCATATTGCCAACAGTTGTCAGTTGCGGTTCCGCCCTTTGCTTCGCTATTGTCAGCTATCTTGACTTGAGGCTTTTGTTTCTCAACTCAACAGCGACACTTTGTCCTGATGATAATTTGTAATAAAGCATTGACAATCGGCGAGATGTCATAATATCCGCTTAATAGTGTCAGGGTACGCAAATGAAGCGGTCACGCATCGCACGGGGTCGGTACACAGCACAACACAACACACAATGGCGGGTGGCGCGCGGCCAATAAATCGAGCGCGGGCGCAGGCTGCGTCGGCGCCGCGCGTGTTATTGTTGTTGCACGCATTGTGCAACTAGAGCGGCCGTTTGCTGCCCCTTTGTTGTGTCTCCGGCTACATGGAAACATGGTAAATTGCCTCATTCATCGGGATGAATTAGCTCCAGCCCCTATAGCGAACGTGAGCCGCGCTCGGTCACTGCATAACTCACCCGCGCCGTTTATAATATATTTTCTACAAGAACCTGGTTCACGTCGCAGATATTTTGTAATGGCGCCATCGGGCGCGTTTAAGTAATAATTAACATCGTTTAAGTACGACTGTCGCTTCCCTTAACAGTTTCTCCGGAACTATAAAATTACGGCAGAGGTATGCCGCCCTGTCGGGTTGGACGGCAAAAAATGCTATGATAGCGGACGCCCGGGCTAAAAATATTCCTGCGGCAGCAGCCGATGTCAATGAACACATCGACTTGGCTGATACTCACGACGAGATGCCGCATGGATAAATGAATGACTTGACTGTATGTGTGTGGTGAAAAGTTGGTAGGTAGGTAAGTACTTAAAATATCTTAAGTGAAGTATTATATATATTATCGTAAATGACTTTTTATATGCACTGCAGCATTGGGGCAATAAAAAGTTTGTAATGGCTTGCTCTTATTGATATGGAATGGAATACCTAAAATGCGTTATTCGATTGCGCAAGCGCAGTAGGTTCGAGGCGTGCACCGCAGCATGAACGTATGGGCGACCTATTTCGATTAGATCGCCCGCCGCCTGGAAATAGACAATTGGTACCGATCACGACTCCTTTCGCAAAGGTGAAAAATACATTGAGAATGCCACGACTTGTCATTTCGCAGTCACGATCCACGTTAACAGCGAAATGTCATCTCAGGTGTAATGCAACGTGTGCACTGCTATTTCGCCGGGAATGGCCTGTGTGATGTAGTACATACAATACATAGCCAGTACTCAATGCAGAAGTCCTTAAAACCTTTTAGTTTGCCTGTCCTTAGGTGACCGAGTGTAATCTAAAGGGATTTTAATGACGAATAATTTATGATCGTCTGTACCATTTAAGATGTTGCTAATGCATCGCGAATACCTTGACCTTCGTGATGTGTTGAAGTAGAAAAGAAGGTAAGTGTGTGAGGCCGCTGCGGCTTCTTGCGGCGTTTATGGTATTCAGCTCAAGCCCACACTCGGCTGCTACTGCATCTGCAGTTAGATAACTTAACAATGAGGCTTTTCGCATATCGCAACATAGCAGCATAAACCTTGAACTAAAAAATATCTTAATGCTTATGCTGACCAATGCACTTTGTTTTTAACAGTGACACTTTGTCCTGATGATATTTGTAATAAAGCATTAATAGTCGGCTCGAACGTTTGAACTCGTACTAATTAATACTTAAGACCAATATCTGCTGCACTATCTACACTGGCCTGCAAAACTAAGTACTACAGAGGCCTATTTTCATACAAACGAGGTAACTTTGAAGCTTTGGTTCTCCGCCCAGAATTAAACGGGGTGTGTTTTGACGGCCATTTAAAGAGTAAATGGAGGAGGCCCAGATCGCTAAAGAAACCCAATGGTTTAGATGAGTCGTTTAGGTCAGAGTTGGACTTAAAAAAATAATAAGCTAAAATTACATCAAAAGTATGGAACATGTAACACTAAAAAATCCGTACGGTCTTCGGAGGAACCGACTCTTCTAATCCATTGGGTTTCTTTAGCGATCTGGTCCTCCTCCATTTACTCTTTAAATGGCCATCATCAAAACTCACCCCGTTTAATTCTGGGCGGAGAACCAAAGCTTCAAAGTTACCTCGTTTGAATGAAAATAGGCCTCTGTAGTACTTAGTTTTGCAGGCCAGTGTATATTAACGATTTAATGAAGTTTGAATCTTAAAAACATTATAATTTCTCCAATGTCTGTTGCCAAAATTCTGACAGACATGCTGTTTTAGTATAAAAATATACTCGAGGCTAATGGTTAACAGACATAAAGGCCTATGTGAAAGCAGATCCTTATTTGCCTTCTAGGCGTCCAACCCACTGGCAATGGAATTAACCTGCACGTATAATTTCTCTGTTCTTTTATATTCTTCAATTAGCAGACGCCCTTTTGTCATTGCACTCCGTCGGATCGCTAGGGTTGGCATTCTCCGGCCGTCTCGTCGAATAGTAGGTATTTACACTAAAGCGAACGATGTTTCCGGGAAGCAGAAATATTTTTTTTTGTACTGTGACATCGGGTTGCATAGCAACGACTGTTGATAAACATTGATGTCAGTTTGTAAAATTATCCAGTAGTGATTAATTGCTCAGTGAAACTATCTATGAATAATATTTATAATGATTAGGTTCTATTTTTTATTATTTTATTACTTTATAAGTAAGTAGTTGAGATTTTTAATCGAGCACAAGTCGAGCACACAAACCCAGTCGATGATACATTTTACAGGTTCGATTATTTAAAACATTTTACCTTTCAACATCGGCAGGAAGTTTAAATAATGAAAATTCAGATGAGTTTAAACATCCGTAGACAGGTAACAATAGTCTCGGTGAACTAATCCACGCGATGTGACAACCCCGACTAAAGTACTGCGAGCTTTGCTTAGAGCTCTTAGAGTGACGTCAGCCGTCAAATTCGACCGTTTCTATGGAGCTCCTATACTGTTTGAAAAACTTATATATGTACTGTGGTCAAACGTATCATAAGATGTGACTGAACTCTCACTTTCATTCCAATATGAAAACTAACCAGAATATGTCTTTTATATTTCGCAAAGTGACAAGCGAAGTTTTAATATTTATTACACACATATTTTACATACATGACAGACGTATTGCAATGCAATAACGGGTACGATTTATGTGTTGGAATTTGTATCGGTTGTTTAATTATGTACGGACACGGCTAATATCACGTGCCCCTTGTTATGACAATTTGAAATATTTTCCCAGGATTGCTTCATACATTTCTTACCGTTGTTCGTCGCGTCGGTCGTCTTAGATTACGTATTTGAAATATGAGTTTTTCATTAATAATTGCACCGTATAATTATGCCACAAGAAGGACACGAACAAGAGTATTAACTGCAGAAATCTGGCTGAAATACAAACGCAGTACTTAAGTATAGAAGCCTAGCATGTAGGTAAACAAACATAAAATACAACGCTTTGTGTCTACAACATATTCGATTCCAAGTAGAGTATTATAATCTAGTAAGTCTCGCATTTTATGTGCCAGGACTGCCAGCCAGGTCAGTGGTACAAGAGCGCAATATGCCTTTCAGTGCCTAGTGCAATTAAACCAATGAGGAGTGCAGACTCGCAGACGTCGTTGTCCTCATATTCAATGGAATCTTAATATAAGGTCGCGTTAAACGTCTCCACAACATACTTTAAGAGAGAATTTATACCTCATCGCTGGAACCGCTTCGTCAATTTGTACCCGCTCTATAATGTTCATTTTTATTTGGGTTAACAAATATTACAATTTATCTTATTATCTTTTGTCTGTATCTCCAGCTGTTACTTACATGCGTTTAAATATAATAAGAGGTATTGTTAGAATTCTTCCAAACAATAGCTCACAACTCGTAGCGGTCATTAGACGATTCGATATCAATGAATGCTGAATTGGGAATATGCATCAATTCTGTTCCATCATGTTTTTATACGTGTCCGAAGCGATCAAGCTCAAATTTATAAAAATCGGTGACTTATGCATTACCATACCCTATTGCTGACGAAGAGGTCGACGTCGTCCGATGAGAATAGAGAGAAATGAAGAACGTTTGAGGCATGCCTATAGGCGCAGCGCGGCGGCCTTGCCCCGTGACCGCTCTGGTAATTGGCCGAGCTTCTTAATGGCCGCTAATGACATCTCGTGCGGCGCTTCCTTCTTGGACGCAAAACGTGATCGCGCCAATTTGACCAGGATTCCTTACTGTACCCTTCCCCTGTACTCTTCAGCCGAAATGACAGCAAAAATATTTCTAACCGCTTGATTTCTTCACAAATATTTACTGAATCTGTTTGGAAATTCCTGCTGCTATAATATTTGATGCGGTTTACATTTTGGCACGACTTGATGACCACAAAGCAGTATATTGATCATGAAGACACCATTACCGAATATAACTCCGTCGTCTTCCGCATCGTTACCGTCACAGTTATTAATATCTCATCATATTAATGTGTTATAATGAAGAGTGCATCGTGTAACAGTTTTTGTTCTCACATGAACGTATTTATAATCGGAGTAACAGACGCTGGTAACGTATTTGGAGCGAGTGTTGAAACGTCCAAACAAGCGTAGTCATTAGTGAGGGTTCGCCCCCATTCTCCGGTGATGCGGCTTGGCTGAATGGAGGCGCGTAATTAGTGATGGGCTGGATGCTCATCAAGGATGCCCATACGCGTTGTGCTGGCGCTGCACGTGGTTCGCACGCTCCACATCGTGCGTCCGCAACGCTCGCTGTTCGTGATCGCTACACTTTTTGTGCAAGCCTAATTCAGACAGCCTCAAGTCATATCATCCTGGAGATAGTGATTTTTTTTATACAGCCTAAATATGACGGAGGAATCATTCAGTCTGATTAATCCTGAATTATTAAACAGCATAAAGCTGTTTCTAACTTTAACATCACATTTATCATTTATAGTGAGGATATCTCAAGGTTGTTCAGGTCTGGAAATGTTACGCCGATTAATTGCAAAATGCAAAAGCGTCGGTTCCCATGAGTCAAAGATATGATGGGTGCGTGAGTATATATGCTATATCGATATCGTGGCGGATATTGACGTATTGCGTGCGAGCTTTCTCGCTAATTAGGCATATTACTGAGAAAATACTTGACCCAAGAATCTAGTCATACAGGTGGTGTTTCAACACATCTACTGATTATTCTTCCCTCCAAAGTCTACCTATTATTTTCTTCCTGCCTTTAACAAACCCATTTTGTTTTTCTGTTAAATAACATACCTATTTCTTCTTATCGTGTAAGTATTTTATTAAAATGGTGTGGTAAAAGTACCACATAGTTGCATAGTGTCCCATTATTCAGCTGCGACCAATTGGATAAGATCGGCGCCTGCGACCAACAAATTCAATTAACCACAGGACCGCGTCCAGATTACGTTATCTGCCGCAAAATACGCACACGCCGGCAAAAAACGAGAAAGCGAGACGATAAGATACCGCCCCATAAGATATAATAAATTACTTAGGGCCTACCTTACTAATATGAAAAAAAAAACCAATAAGTTACTGAGATTGAAAAATGCATTGATGACGCTGTTTAACTAAATGCTAATAAATTTAGAGACAACGTTAATTTTAAACATAATAAACATACTCGTTTAGAGACTCTTTAATAACCAGTAGTCAACATCGATCCTCATTAACATTCACAGTGCGCCTGCTCAATGGTCTTATTTTGCTGAGTGACGTCCCAGCTTCCGGCCCTTGCTAATGAACCTCAATGTCTCAACGTTTCGTGTACAATTTGTTACTTGTTAAAAATGGACGCCGTCAAACAAACTGCGGCTATTTAAAAACGAACGTTTAGACAAGGCTACGTGTACTATTTAAACTTCATTGTTGTGTTCAACAACTTACCTAGCGATTAATTACTCTTCATGTTTTAAATTAACGACTCCAATTCGTTTGTACTATTCTACTCTCAAAGATCTATTGGTTACCAACAATTCCGTCATCGTTAAAATGTTAAAGGTACTGTGTCATACCGGTGGTGTCTTACGTAAACTCTGTTTATGTACTCAAATCACCCGATCGTGATGTAATCGACATCTAATCGAAACAAATACATCTCGGACTCGAAGCGACGCAGATCAATTCGATTCGCCACTACTAAACGATGTTTTTGTCTGGTTTTTGAACGAGATGCTTGACCGAACATCCGAAGAGTTCATTTGTGATGCCAACTAATTTAATGTAAACAAAAAACTGTGGTTACAATAATGAAATGTATTTTTTTGTACAAATATTCTACCTTGAAATTTTACTTCCTTATTATTAACAAATATATTGTCAGTACAAAATATTTGAAATTATCCGATTAAGAATGATTTTAATTCATTAAAACAGGAATTCTTATCGGCGATCTATTCCAAAACAACTTGGGGGGATCGCGTAACTTTTAAATTCTTACCCTACAATTCTTATCTAGTCCTAGTTTATGACACGTGTCGAACTGCCTTGCGCGTTCAATTTCATATCGACCTATGGCCTTTGAGCCTGTATATTATCTAGTCACGATGGACCTTGGGACCTGGATATTGGGCTCGAATGCTCGTGTGTCTCCGTCGTGATTCGTGACCAGCCGAGCGGCCTTCGTTTGCCGCACCCTTTAGATTTGCGATAAAGATCTAGTTGTCTCTCCAGTCTCCAATGATCACTTTTGTTGCAAAACAAACTAGCATGGGAAACGGTAAGATAGCAAAGAGATAGTTTAGATATCATTGGTGCCCTATAAGTTACTTGGGTTTATTTATCATTAGACTTCTACGATATTTCTTCTTACTAGTCTACCCTCAGGATGTCATTCGAATTACAACATGTGTGCCTTCTATTGTAGTATCATCATTATATGTAAATCGTCTTCTTCTTCGTGTCAAAAGTAGATAACCTATTCATTTAGTATTAGATAACCTATGTTATGTTTCGCCAGTAATTTGCAACATCGACTGCTTTCAGGCCGGTTTCCAGTGTTGCGATTTGCGTTGGATTATCAAACACTGCGTTTAACTTACTATTAACGTTTAATACATGATCTGACGAATATTCTATAGGAATATTTGTAAATGAACTAGAATCAGAATATACCAACCAATAACTGTACAAATCTTTTGTATGATGCTCTCTATAGTATTTAATTTATTAGCATTAATGAAAATTTCTGTACGAGCAAGTTTGTGTAGTTATTCTGTGGTTTTAGTACCTGATGATTTGATGATGGCTTCCAAATTGACTTACGTAGCCTCTCGGCGCTGAACATCCACGACATCCTCTTTTACTCCTTCGTGCTAGCACCAATTACTGCGAGACCTCACCTCCATTCTTCTCCTCTTCACTTACGTATTCCTCTCTTATGATATGACCCCTATTCGGATATAGAATAGGATAGAATATGAATATCATTTTATTTTCATCAGCAGTCAATATTTTGGACAATATAGCTATCTGATCTAATGTTAATAATATTAGGCAGGTTTATTTATAAGTTATGAATTTTAGACCGATGAGTATCCCCACCCAAGTAGAGCAATAAAGGTTTTTCTACCCAGCGTTACCATAAGCAGAATTATTGTCGAAGTATTTTAGAATTTGATTGCGTAAATTATATTGGTTTGCAAACTGTGCGGTCCACTATAAATGCTTCTCATAAATCTCCTCTCCGGGTTATAAAAACTGACAAAAAGTTGTTTTCATATTCCATCGTAAAACTCGACCTTGTTGGTCGCGAATGTTTCTTCCGATGGTTCCATTAGTTACGCTTCAAAGCCTTTGGGTATATTGCTTTGAAAACCCCGTTGAGTCGCTAGCTACATACATACATTATAAAAATAAATAAGGTAAATAATGTATTGTTTAAACAAAAGGTGTAGGAGTTTTTGCAGACCTTATATAACATTCGCGAATAGCGTTGTTTTGACGCAGCAAGATCCCCATCGTCGTCGCTATAGATTTTGCCTTCCGCATGTTCGACATCGTGTAATCGTTCGCCATTGTGTGTTGGTCCCTAATTCGAACATGGCATGGGCGTTTAATGGCCCCTGATGGTTGCAGTGACGATTAGATTCGGCTCCGGAACGCGGAAAAGCTGTAATTGCTGCAAATATCTTTTGACTTTGTTTAGAAGTGTAGCCAATAGTGGACCTTGAGCCTCCTTTGTGTGCAAAGTTAACATAAAATCATTGTCAGTCAAAAATAGATTTCTATTTTGCGAAAGTAGATTGTTTACAAAACATTCTTCAATTGTTAGTTGAAAAGTGATTTATCAAATCTCTTTAAAATCAAATTGTTTAGATTAAAAACTAGGTTCATTAGTTCATTCCTATTTAAAAATATGTTTTTGGTGTACAACGCATTTGAGAATGTGAACCACTTCCGCCATATGGTTGACGGCGCCGCGTGCTGCGACCGACGCGACGCCTGCGGCCTGTCGTGGCCATAGTTTGTTGCTTTAACACCAAACGCGCCTCCGCAACCGTCTACTTCAACAATATGCAACTAACATTCTACAGCTAGACCAATTAGTTCTACATTACATTTCTACTCGGTTGAGTTGCACCATCTTGACTTAACCTTAACTGTATAACAGATACAAACTTATCTGAGCCAGTGGTCAAAAGTGGAACTAAGGTGTTATTACATATTGTTACCTAGGTTACGCCATAGACGACAGCGACGCTGTCATCAAATGAGATATGTTAGTATCTGTTAAAGTTATGGTTAAGTCAAGATGGTGCAACTCAGCCGAAGCGCACAAAGCTATAGTTGTGACAAACTATTGATCAATTTAATTCCTTCGAAGTTTGAGCGTTTATCAGACAGACCACACAGACAGATCTTGGAAATGTCGACTATTATATCCTAACTAACCCGTTATCCATCTGATAATGTTCTAAACTAAAATGTTATTTGTGTGGTCTCGTGTGGGGAACCTATAAAATTGATTTTATTTATTTATTTATTACCTTCACTTGCCTAAGCTAGATTTATAAAGTTCATGAATATCTATTATATGTCGTGCGATAAGGTGACAAAGAGACCAGTCGTAAAAGAGTCTTGGAGTAATTGACCATTTAGTTAACGTCTTTTTTCTTTTTACAGGTAAGAGTTGATAATACCGAGTCACACAATGGCTGTCAACCGATCCTCGAGATAAGTAAGGTAAGGTGTCGATAAATTGTAAAGTTTACAACGACCACCTCGACAGAAACAAATGGTCAAAACAAAACTGCCCGCATTTATTGTGTACTTAAAAAAAATGATTATGTTATCTGAAAGCACTCCGCGTGAATTGGTCAATCGTGAATAGTCAAAAGTTAATTTCGTGAACTGCCTCGCCTTAAATACTTTTACACTTTTTGAAAACTTTGTTCCTACTTACTTTATTTTTACGTGCGTAAACCAACACCGAATGGTGTTGGTTTACGCACGATCTAACTCCTGAGGATGCTCCGGGTTGGGGCGAAACACGCGTAGAGTAGCCTAATTGGTGAAGGTGCAAGGTGTGTTGCTGTCTTGCTAAATGCAGGTATTGTGCACTTATATTTTGTGGTGTGCATGTGCATATTTTTGCGGGCGGGCGGGCGGTGCATCTTGCATATTTTGTTTGCGGAAGTAAGCTACATATATTTCTTTTTTCAAAATGGTTTGGGACTTCCGCCAAGTGACGCCTGATTCAATCAAATATTTTTACCTTGTCCTGCTTCAGTAACTAAGCATTAATTATTTAAGTGAATTTCTTCTTTCAACAATAAATACTGTCACCTTATAAAGCTAAGGTTATCTGCGGGTGGGGCCTAGTAATCTGCAGCCCTCTGGGACCTATTTCGGGGACTATTCTCTTCCACGGTTATAAAAGTTTATCCTAAGCCACTTATTGTAAAAAGAGAAAATAAATGCTTTTTATTATTATTATTTATATATAATCGAGATCTTCATATGTAATAAAAGTTTTTTTACATTGTTTATTTTCATTCATCTGGAATTGGGATGTTGACTATTTTTTTTATTTTATGTGACATAAATTACCTCTCAAAAAAAGAAACATTGGTAAAAGAATTAATTCGCTAGCATGAAAACTGCCCGAGATATCACAGTGTGAAATGCGCACAAATGGACTCGATCAAAAACGCTCCATACTAATGGCTTGCACGTTATGACGTCACGCCGTGCTAGTTTGTATGCAACGCATAGGAAATTTGTTCAGCAGCTATATTAAATATTGTGTTTATTAAAATGGTTTCTTCGACAAATTTGCTATACATTTTACGGACTAATTAAAGGTATCATTTATTTTAATAAATTTTATACTTTTTAAATGGACTTTTCCACCCAACTTTGAAGGGTCATAAAACAAATAATATGCAATATATAAAACCAAGAGGTATACAAGCTACTCTAAAAGTTTAATATGTTTACGATTTTTATTAGTATTTCGTTATTTTATTCATTAGTCAACATCCCTATTCTGGAAAGACTTATTGCCATTGCTTTTCATTATAATTTATGAAACAATGCCAATCTGACCTTGATCCATCAGTCATTAGATAACACCTAACCTATAACCACTGCTCAAAAAATAAACTGTCACTTTCCAACGGAACTTGACCTTCGCTATTCTATTCGATAGTCATACCCATCAATGTGTCTCTTGTCCAAACAATAGGTAGATAGGGGTCATCCTTGACCCGTGGCACCTGTCTCGCATCTTCCTCGTCGGACGCGGTGAAACAATGGGCCCTAATGCGGACGCAACAATGGGGACTAATGCGCCCGCGGGCTGCGCCGGCGCCGGCTCTTCCTAACTATGTATTGTTGTTGTTGCATATCTCGTGTGATATGATCGATTTACATGTGCGCTTAATGAAGCCCCGCTTGATACTTCAAAACAAACCGGTCGGATCTCCATGTATTTTCATTTTGCATGGGAAAGTTCCATGGCCCTTTCTAAACGTTCTTAACGAGTATGAATATATTACAACGCGAATCACAACACAATCGGTTTTTTAATCAAGAAGAACATAAAGATCTTCATCTTTTACGGTATTTGATGTGATAATCGTTAAGTCTAACAAATGTTAGAAATTTACATCATTATAATTTGATTAGAATTGCTAATTAATAAATAATTTAAAATTATCGATTATAGAATACGAACAAGTTATAACTTAATGTCCGCTATAAAACATTTAAAATATTGAGGTATAAATTAATTGTTTATAATGAGGAGCGTAGAAGATAAGAATTTCCTGATTCAATCATAAACCAGAAATAAACTAATACACAGAGAGGATATTAGACCGATTTCCTGATCATCTGTATTTTTGCCATATCAAGGCATTTTTTGTTTTGCGATTATTTTATGACTTCCGTTCCTGGCGTTTGATTATGATGTTGCCGGACTGGTTGTTGGAGTGCTCGAGCTGCCAGCTGGTGTGATCAGTGGGCAATCAAAGAGAAAGTGGCATTCCTTATGATGTCTCGCTCGTCCCGACTTGCATTTACATATGTATCTGGAATTTTGGATATCGCATGAGGAGACTATCTACTACACCGTAGTTATTTCATTCCCCGTAGACTACGGGAATGCAACATCAGTAGCTCTACCATGAGTTGATGCAAACTGTTTTTGCTGTCGAATTAAAAAACTATCTTTTTCTTTCTTTCACTAGCATTGACTATGAGCAGTATTTCCAAAAGCTTTCGATAGCGAAAACAGTTTGCATTAACTTATGGTAGAGCTACACAGTATATTAACTTCCTCTTAATGATAAACCGCCGTAACCGATAGTGGTGTTTGACTATAAGGTATCTCTAATTGGAGCGGAAAAATCCGAAATGCTCTACTTCTCATCAGTCCAGTAATGATCGCCATCAATTGTGTTTCCACACTGCGTATTTGTATATCACATCTTATATAACTTTGCACTTGCAGTGAACTTCGCAATAGTCTCACCACTGACTAAGCTCTGCCTGCCTAGCATGACCGATTTATATCGCGTGATATAGCATTTTATCGACACTCAACTGTCAAACTCCTTTGTCTTTTTGACAGTTGAACGTGATAAAACGCTATATCACGCGATATAAATCGGTCATGCTAGTGGGGCTGTACTTATATATAGGTACACGTAATTGTTAGTATTGTAATATTCAACTTTATTATGTTGTTAGTTATCGATAATGTTTGCGTATTTTTTATTGGGAGTTTTCCGCACTGTTAGATTATCATACGGAGGTTCTATTCTTGTTTCGGTTGTGACATTTTAGTTGAAGTTTCCGGCACTACTGATGCGAGTGCGACAGTATGTAAAACTTATTAAGATTTGACAGTTGTTTGCAAATTTTGTTTATGACGTAAGGTCGATTATTTTGATAACGGGTTAAGACGGCAATAATTTTGGTAGAGACAGCCAGTGATTGCAGTGGGCGAACTTTCCGAAGCATATTTTAATGATTTCGATCACGGGTACCGTTATAGAATATTTTTTCTCCACATTGTCCCCGTGAACAAATCCGGTTGCGTTATTACCGTGCCGCTCGGCACCGCAATTTGACCATAAGTCAACGATTAATCTGATGCAAATTGCCTTCTGCATTTCTCTCTTGTTGCTCCAGCCAATACTGTGATTATTTATGATAAGACCCGACTCAAAAATTCTGGACATGTTAAGTACATCGACTCTAATGTACGGACGTGGTAATGAACAGTTGTATAACAACAGTAATCAGTTTGTAAATTGCTTTGAATATCGCATATAATGCGCACACGTGATGTAATACTGGTCTTCCTTGCAACGTACGTCTCTCGTGGCATTGTTATGTAAATAGTCGGGCATCTGTGATAGGTATATCGGGGCGACTCATAGAAACAGAAACGTATACAGTGACGTTAATCAATACAACGAGATGTATGTACGGTCCTTCGTTGATTCAATTCGAACTTTATGAAATTATTTAAATGTAATTTTTACTATAAAAACGATTTTATTAGTATTGGGATTGGGACATAATGGTTGCGACGTGCTACTTGGACAATGATAAAGGTTGTTTCTTTCTGTGGTCATAATACTAATTTATTTACTTTCGATCCGGGTGCCTTCTATGAAGTGGTTACGAAAATTGACTATTTCTTTTGTTATTTTACTAACTTTGCGATTGAATCAACAGACTGGAACACTGGGTGCAACGAAACGCACAAACACAATAAACTGAAACAAGAGAGACTCGCTCGACTTAGTAAACTGATTTTTATGCTTTCTAATTAATTGCGTAATCGCTAAGTGTCAGATTTAAAAAACCAAAATCCTTGTTAGATAAGATCGTTTACACGTACAAAACGTACTGACGAATCTTTTTCTTCTAAATTATCAGCGTTAATGGAAAGACAAAACAAAATCGTTATTTCTGAGAGTTTCCACGTGTCTGCGTGCTTATGCGATCCATATCTACCATTGTTAAAAGAAATTTACAACGTCGTTAATCTCCATCTGTGCCGTGCAAATATTTTTATACATACGAACTAGTTCTGCGAAGCACGCTGACCCGGTCTCGAGAACACGGTTCATTAGTCCACAATTTTATCGATAACCAGAAGCGTCGATAACTAACAAACGATTATGAATAATTTAAATGATACGAATATCTTACACTTGGCTTTAAGATAAATTTTCATCAATGTAATTAGCATATTAAATAGTTGCAATTCCGAAAAACTGTCTAATATGACCAACGCTATTAACCTAGTGACATTTTGACTCCTATCACGCGCATTTAGCATAGGAAAGCGGTTTGTTTGTAGAATAAATTATTGCGCGTTTAAATATAGTGCAACTTATCAATTTCGATAAGCAGGCATTTATTCGATTAAATTACTAGGTACTATGTACAGATGCAGATAAACCGTAGAGCTCATTAATGTAAATAAGTTAAGTCCTCTCATGGCTCTCATCTCTTCGCGTTGGCTTGCAAAACCCACCACAGATTCGAATCCATCTAGTTTAATTAATCTCTTTGGTGGTTCATTGATTTAATAATATTACAATACATTTCCAGATGAAAAATATGTAATATTCATTTTCACATGGTTTCTATTCAAAAGAAAATAAGTAAGGAATAATGTCATTTTCCGGTGTGCCCAAAAGTGACTTCGATGGTCGCCGCATGTTTTCGTCTCGGCCTCATTAGGGTCAGTGCAGTTACGATACGAACAAAGTTCACGGGCTTGATGCATGCAACGAGTAACGGACCTTTTCCGCTTAGAAGTCGGCGTCACGTCCACGTGACGATTACTGAGACACTGCTTTGTTGCCCTCCTAGTGACATTACAAACTGCCATATTTTGTTGACAAAAGTACTACTCGGGCGACCTAACATGACACCTGGCTCGAATGATTTTTATGCAAAATAATGTGCCTAAACTTTTGGCACCAGCCAAGCCAGTATTTTTTACAGGATTTTTTTTAGAGTAGGGACTTCTTTTACCTACCGTGTAAAATCTGTTGACCTGTTTCTCAAAGCGGCTAGATCGAAACTTTGGTAGTGGTAGCCGGGGAAGTTCTGAGCCAGGTGTCATTTTAGGTCGCCCGAGTCACAGTATTACTGTGCCCAAGTTGTAGTTAAAATAATCGTGTCATGAATAGAGATCATAAACACATATTGCCTGCGGCTTAGTCTTCATCATTTTCATCATGATACCACGAGAGTCCACTATAAATGGAAGAATGTTGATTTAGGTAGATCAAAGCATTAGTCACCTTTTACGACACCCATAGGTGTGATGGGTTGGTGCCCTTGGTGCTATTCCACTCTGCCGGACGCCACACGGCTAATATCTTCATAACCAGTAAAATTGACACCTTTGAACTATTATGGACATTGTTACCTACTTATTGATGATTATGTATTGCTTTTTCTTGGTAATCAAATTTGTTATCCTGAGTATGTTATTAAACTTGCTAATGGTCGCTCTTATGCATTGTAATTATTCATTCATAGCATTACCACAGAATACATAATAGTACATTACCGGATATAAAAATTAAACTATTGTATGTATGATTCAACGTTATGCTTTTAACTATTTTAGATCCTAACAATTATATCAGAAGAGGTCGCGACCTCGTCTTTAGGGTTAATAATTGCTTACACCGCAGCTATTTCGAATTGTGCCAAATTATTCACTACCTCATTGTGTGTTGTCATTGGCTCTCGTGATTGCAGTCACGACTGTAGTGGACTAGGTACACTCACAAAGAACTAAAGCTCATTGAAAGTTTGTGATTGATTACCATCAACTGCAGGAATTTATTTTGTTTGAATTCATGCATATAATTCGGTGTTGGTTAGTTCTTCTCTATTTCAAAATCCGATGATATTTTAGCATAATTCTTGTCGTGTTTCTTTATAGTATACATATTATGAATTTATTCATAATGAAACATCCAAAATGGATTGGTAAGGCTGCCATGCTGCTTCCAAAGCTTTATTTTGCCCTAGTCAATTATATTAACTAAACACTCCATAAATTCATCATAGTACTGTCATTAGTCGGATATGACATACGAGTGCATTTAACAGTATTGGTTTGCCTTTCCCACGGTCGTTGCTCGGTCGTGACAGATTTTATTGTTGTATTTATTGACAGTTGTTTCGCAATTCACTTCGCCGCTGCATCCATCTTGGCTTTTGCAACGGTCTCGTATAAGTTCTGGATACAATTGCGTGTATAATGAATTGTCGATTTCCTTACGAAAATATTTATATAAATTCTGCTGTTAACTTATTTACAACTCTCATAGCATCTACAAGGAATGCTGCTCGTTAAGATATCACAAACGATAGTGTTTTGTTTTGTATTTCTGTTCTCTGAATTGTTTTTACTCGCGTTGTAAAAACGAAATGCCAGACGTCTTAACAGCATCATCAGAGCAGCAATTTAATTCATAAATAATAACCGTGAAATGAAGCGTCGTATCCACATCGCGCTTTGACATCAGGGACACAGCTTGACTGATGAGGCTGCTAAGTGTCAATTAAATTGGTTTCAGCCGAGGGATTCATTATTTAAAATACACCGTGTCCGCAAGAATTCGACGCAAGGATGGGAATGCGATAAAAAGATTCAATTAATTATTTCAGCACGATTCGGAGAATTGGGTGGAACGCCGCAGTGACGGGGCGTAAGTGTGCTGAGTGCATTCTCTCGCGCCGAGCACGCAAAGCTCACGTTTGATATGTACCGAGCCCGTTCAAGCCTGATTCTCTAAGCATTCAGATTTCAGACTACTTTTGTTTGTTGTTTATTTCGTCTCCTGGGAGCTCCAGTAACTTTTGGAAACAATAATTAAATAGTAACATTTTTTTTAGATTTAAATATCCTATATCATACTTAATTAATTCAATCCGATCTCATATCATATTTAATCAGATCATGGAAAATGATCTGCCTAATAAAAGCTCCAAATATTATTTTCAACCTTATTTTATTATTCCAGTAAATCTAATATTAGTGTACTGTACAGTACGTAAATCACAGAATTATAATTTTAATCACAGACGGGCAGCCCGCGAGTGGCTCGCATCGCATACATACAAGCCCACCACCCGGATATTCCAAGGCATCACAGCGAAAAGAGGCTTTCACACCTCGTAGAGATGATTATTTCTCTCCTTTCACGCCTTAGCATGGCTACGCTAAATCTGCTACCAACGCTATAGGAATTTATAATGACTTGACACATCGTCAATGTTGCTTTAAATTTTATACTATGAAATACCTCCAATAAATTATGAATAATAAATAAGTAAATTTATTCAATCCACAGCTGCGTTTGCGGTCTCAGGAAACTTGGGCAACAAACAACAGGATCGGTTTTTTCTTTTATTAGTTGTTGTAAAGTGCTTGGTGCAGTATGTTTCAACTAAAGTTGTTCATTGTGTCTGCATAGAAAAAAAATGCAAACAATCAAAAACAAAGAAAATAAACCGAAAAAGATTTATTCCCGTTGTTGAAGCCAGTAATAGGTCCGCACTCGTCTCCGGCGAACATTTCCCACCGTGCCTTACCTAATTGCCACTCGCTCAAATTATGTTTTTTCGTAAACGCTAGCGCACTGTGGGAATCAATTGTCCACGAGACCTGTTCGTTTTTTCATAGAATAAGTAAATTGTAGAGGTACCTTTACGATTTTTAATGCTCTTCAAACGGACGTGCCTAAAAACTCTTAAGTTAAATTAATGAAGACAACTTCACTTTGATGAAGGTCCGCTGTGTAGTGTGTGTACAACATTTACACTACAGCACACACTCATCTCTCTTCGTATATAAGCCGTTTCCTTATTTTAATAAATCAGTTATTGATCGTCAGACTTGTTATTTACATCCCGAACCCGCCACATCGAAGGTGTTAAGCCATTAACTAAAAGGCAAGACAGATTCAGATATTTCGCTCTGTAACCCCTGAGGTAGCATAGGTATAATTTTTGGACATAGATTATGTCCGAGAATTCTCCCTATGCTAGCTCCCTCCCTAGCGTAGGGTAACTTCTCGGATATAACGTTTCCTAGAATTCACCTCAAGGTGGATTATTTGAGGTAACAAATCGGATTAACCGGACAGATTTGCGTACCGGAACAAAAGAAGGTAAAAACAATCTACTGTAACTAATAACTACTATGATTTATCATCAAAATCCAATGAGCACTCCAGATTGTTGCATTATACATAGTTACACAACGACAATTGATCAACATCTTGCCTTCCTGATGGCCCAAACAGCCATCACTTGTCTTGTGAACATCGTGAGATCAGCCCGCGGGCACGCGAAAGCGACTTAACGGGCCTTGTCATACAACACAACAATTTTACTTCGTGAATAAAAATCTTTACCTGCGGGTCTACCGCCTAACTCTATCGCTTTGACTCTGGCTTTGGTTTATGACGTCAGTGCTCTGTCCGTCCTTGTCATCGTGTTATGATATGACAAGGACGGACAGAGCATTGCTATCGCTCTGACTAAAGCTTTGAGTTAGGCGGTAGGGCCCCTAGAGTTCTTACTTGGCGTAATGAGACCTAGCATTTTATATAGGTATACGACACCGTTAGAAAAATAGCAAGAATCTTATATTAATATAAAGTAGTAAAACAGCACTAGTTTGTGGAATATGTCTTGTCTAATGAAATAGCAAGCCAATTCTAACCAACAATGAAATACCTGAAACGGTTAATACAAGTTACAAAATAACAGTTACCATGGAAGTTAGGAAACATCCAAATCTTTATATTAAAACTATAGACGCGCCTCGTCACAATGTCCCGCGATATAAAAATAATCTTGTGCAAACTACATCTAATTTAACTTTACATAGTTCGGGTCCTTACCCGATGTCAATAAAAATTTATAATAAATTACCAGAAAATCTAAAAGCCGAACCAAAAATCAATAAGTTCATTAATTCAATAAAACAACTGTTACTAACTAAATGTTATTATTCTGTTAACGAATATTTTAATGATAGGAATATTTAAATGTCTGCCCCTCTCTTCCACATTGCTATGCCTGTCAAGGTGCATGCGATAATTAGTTACTTTAAGATCTAGTAGTTAAGTCGCATGTAGTGCAAATGTATAAATAAAGAAATAAAGAAATAAAGTTATTTAGGCAGACACACAAAGAAATGTTGCATTCCAAATGCATCGATAGATACATCTTTCGGGTACACGCTCATTTATATGCAGAACTGGAGCATTGTGAACGAGCCAAAACAATGAAGTAACATTTTAAACTGCTAAAGTTGCCAACATAACGTGAAATTCTGCTCACAGATAAAATGTTTGTATGATGAAGGAATCCAGTTTCGCATTTCGGCCTCTGCAGTGACAGCACTGACTCTGATTACTGAAACGTGAAACCGCCTAACGAGCACCATTTTACGACGATAGCAATAATTCTTCGGCAACGTTTCTACATTTTACTTGGTCTGTGGAGCGAATCATCTCCGATCACAATTAGGAGCGGCCGAACGAACTGCGCGGGCGCACGCTAAACGCTAATTTACGAATTTCACTCGCCAATTATCTTGCGGTTATTCGGAAGATTTTCGACCAACGGTTTCTGCTCAAATTCATATTCACACGTCATAAAACAGACTATTATCAATTCAACAGTTTATAGAAGGATATAGATTTCGTTTCGCTAATTTAGAACATTATATACTTATCTAAAACTGTATAGAAGATCTTTAGGATTCGTTTCTTCAATTTTACATATAATTCTTAAGCGTTTGTTATAAAATGATTAACCCTATACACAAAGTTTATTCGATAATTTGTCTTTATTCGGTTTCTACCTCACTGAGCAATAAATTTGGAACCCCACCGTGAGGATAAAATCGTTTCCATCTGATCTGTCACGACCCAAAATCGATCTGATTTTATAATTGAATTTGATTATTTATTGTTATTTAAGTTTATTTAGTTCAAAAGTGCAGACGTTCTTAATTATTAATGTCAATCACAATGGCATTGAGATAATTTTGTTATATGTTCTGAACGTCAATAGTCTCCATGATCAAACTATGCTACCCATCTAAGCTTTTTGGACAACATGGCGAGTAATTATGACAATTCCATTTCAATCCTAACTGTACTGCAAATTGCATAACTATATTAGATTAAGAAACCATACTTAAAGTGTAATTGTATCGGAAACATTCAATAAATTTACTTTTCAGGCCTCCGATAGAATTTTCAATCAGCTGGCCATGATATCGTTACCAAATGTGTTGTAAACAACGAGACGGCTGAACATGGGCAGTTAGATTACAATACAACATAACTGATCACGCAATGCAGCGCTAATTGAATTAAGCATTCAATACGATATCACTAATGACTTGTCAGCCACATCCTTGTCGCTGTCGCAATTACGCTAGATAAATCTGTTATTTCCATTATTATATTTGCATTCAGTTGTTCTTACCTTATGCAAAAACACGTTTTATTCACTTCTGAGTATTATTTTGTTATACATAAGAGTAATAGCGTCTGTAATGAAGTAGTTTCTGAAATAATCATTATGTTGACCATGATATTAAGAGTAATCTAAGATGCTACCAAAGTCCTTTTTGTCCTCTCAATTATTCTGCACCTTGCAGTACTTCTGTTCGCATAAAGGCAAGACAAGAACAATGAAAATACTTTGTTTCTTCCCTCTCCGATTCTGATCTGACACAGTCACATGCCACAATTTCTGACAATAATGTATTCGAAAAACATCACAGAAACAGACAAAATATATATTGACGAGCCACGCACTAATGAACACCACACCTAGTTATTACTGCTGGCTTAGACGTTAACAGAATAAAGTATGTTTTACCGCAAGTACTGTTACTTGACACTTGAGAGATGTTTTAGTAGAGGAACTGCCACGTTCAATTGCGTCTCAGTCATTATTGATGATTTGTAAATATTCATTATCACTCGCTCAGGCTTAGGTTCATTGCCTTGATTGGTTTTTGATGAACAAAATATTAAAAGTATTGACTTTGATTAACAATTTATAACTGTAAGATACGAAAAGTTATAATGAATAAGTCATTAATGATTGATGGAACGTGTTAGATAAAACATTATTAAAAAAAACATGCGGTCAAATAAATGTATTGTATAAAATCCTTTTTTTTGTGTTTTCTTTTAATTTATTCATAAACATAAAAATCGAATTGTAATAATTTACGACTTGTATAAAATTAAGACATTTGGGAAACTAACAACAATAAATTATAAACACAATTGCGTAGGCGTCTGGCGTTACAATAACAGGTTCTATGAATTTACAACAGCTCGGTTCGGTATACTGTAACACTGACCTGTTTTTATATTACAAGAAAGTTTTTGAGCATAAAGAGCAGAATCGAAAAAAGGAAACTTCAGATATAAATACCGAGAACCATTTTTCAACTGTTACCTTGCAGATGCTTTCTTTGCAAACCTGACGGCTGATTCAAAGGAACTGTATAATTACTTCAAAAATAGCCCGGGAGCGAGAAATGTAAATGTTCATTGTATTCACTGGATGCGTTTCCCTTTCGTGTTGGACTGGATCCGAGACGGGCGGGGACGGAACCGTCCCGAATGACAAATGTCGTTTTAAGAGCCCTCTCCAGCGATCAGCTGATTGAGATGCACGTAGGTACGCCTACTGCAAGACAGAAGCGACGAGATGAATGAGAGATACTACTTAAAAGCGATTACCATCATAAAATATTTTTCTAACATTTCTCAAAAAAACGTTACTTTGTCCGATTCAGGGTTACCAGATGGTATACCTTTAAATCCTGACATAAAGCCTGATTTCTATTAAAAAGTCCTGACAAAATGAAATGACATGAATCGTGACAACATGTCAGGGGGTCAAGTCTGCTAATGTTATCGTCAAAATCGTGGTTCAATGGTGTTTCAATGGAATTGCTTTTTGACACAGTTCTTGTTTCTTAAACTCAAAATCGAGACACAATGTGTTTCCGTTTTGGGTTTAAGAAACATAATGTGTTTTGGTTTTAGGTTTATGAAACAAGAACTGTGTCAAAAGGCATTATCATTGAAACACCATTGAACAACGATATTGACGTTAATATTAGCAGACTTGACCCCCAGGTCAAATCCTGACGTTTGGTAACTGGCAACCGTAGATGCAGCAGATCATAGAAGCATTTTCATAAATACAATTCGAAATTTCCGAATACAATTCTTAGAGCATGATCCAACAATTGAAGCAAGTTAGTCTCGGTGATAAATAAAGCTCACTCGAGTGATACTTAATATATTTAAATTTTATGTCTCAATCCTTGAGTGAAATATTATTATGCGTCTACGCAGTCACCATTAACCCCTCCAGTTTTCGCACGTCACGTAGGCGGATTTTATTACACTAATGCTAGTAACTCTACTGCTCTTACCTTTGTGCAGCCGGGAGGGGTTTGTGTCCCTGTATTCTCTTATTTATTATTCCCGTAGGTTGTAATTTGAAATTCTAGTTTGTTTTTTGTCCGTCTGTCTACCGCAATTAACACAATAGACGGGGACGTACGCTGCTGCATTCATTCGCCTTTTTTGTCTATCGGCATGATTTGTTACGTTTCACCCGGTCAAAAAGTTTCGCTTCGATGAATTAGTAATACATACAATTATTTGTCTTGTTATTTTTAATATAACAATTCCGACCATTGTACTGTTATTTTAAATTACAGGGTGCAGTGGATCTACGCTTGTTGCTTCGGATATAATATCTATTCCAACATGGCTAAGCTTTCTAGCAGCGTATCCTTCCTACAATATTTATCGGGGCATTACGGTTCCCATGCATCTTGTACGGAACACGTGTCTCCGAATAAATTACCTACACCGTGTACGATAGGCCCATAGCTGTCTTCTTGTATTGCACTAGGAACTTGGTAAAGTTACACATTAATGTAGTGTACATCTGATCTATATACTTTCTAATCTTTAGCTCGAAAATCATTAATTAATATCTTAAAGAAAATGTGGACAATGCTTTACGTGAAAGCAAGCAATGTTTTTGCAGAGCATATTGCATTCAACCAAAATTAAAAGTGATATCTTATTAATAGCTGTTCTGTTACTGGAATATGTGTCACTGGTTCGATGTAATTTCTTTTCAATACGATTTTCTGAATAATCGTCGTTCTCAGCGGGCGGTCGGGCCATTATGTTTTGGGATTGATCGTTTTTATTAAAACCACTACGGCGGCGCCCATTCATATGTTGCATTTTATAGGAGTCCACGTGGATATATTGTGGTTTATTCTAACATATTAACGGTTAAGTTACTGGTTCCGTACTTGACATATTTTAGTCAGGTCAGGTACTTTATGAGTTGGTTTGACGCGCTGAAGCCCTTTTTTGAAATTCTTTGACTGGCGTCGAGCGCTCTTTACTAACTACTCATTTTCATTCGACATAGACAAAATGTGTGTTTGAATCTCTCGTTGCCCTGTAGTTGTCACTTGTCAGTGTAGTATACAATTCGAACGATTAAAAAACGGATGATTTAAAAAAAGAGCACTATTATTAACTTTTTCGTTTTGGTAACTTAAACTTACTGATGTACAGATTAGAAATTGTGTTGGATTGTTTGTGTGTGTGTGTGTATGACCTAAAGAGATAGGGGCCTAATTTTTTTTAAAATTGTTCGACGCTTACTAGCTGCATACTAAATGATGTCAAAATAAGAATCATGTAAACCAAAGGTATCGACAAAGTGAATTTTAAAGTATCATCACATCAATTAATTGAAACAAAATAACATTACATAGTTGTATGTGATTGTAGAGTATACTTATACTGGGTATGCAAATAAAGTGCAATTAGAGCTCATGCATGTTGTTATTTGCTTAAATGGGAATACTTGCACAATTTCCTACATTTATAATGTCCTGCCCATATACAGTATTTTCCTGTTGATCGTAAAATATCACGTGGTTTTAAGAACAGAACTGTCGTATTTATGTATTCCTAAAATTAAATGTAAATCGAGGTGGTGTGAAACATTTTCCCTACGTTTAGTGCAATGACTTGGTAAATTAACATGCCTACTTCGTTGTTTATAACATAATTGTTATGACTATGTTATCATTATAAGTCAAATATTTCAGGTATGTAGCAATCGTTATCTTGTTTGCCAAAGTATTTCATTATACTCTCAGTAAGGAATGTCTTACGTATATATATTATAAGAATGTTGAAAGTGGATAGAATTGAATTATTTGCTTTTTAGGAGAAGGCTTAAGTCATTTATTATAAGTAGGTATCTTTTCTTAGATCTCTATTCATTGATGCCCTCTTGAATCGTACTTTCTGCTAGATTCCTGTTAAATAAGCAGATGTGCCTTTCGAACTGATATTCTTATTTACAAAATAAATGGACAACATCGTTACACTACCACCCACCTATGTGATTCACTCAAAATGTGTGTATTTTAGTATTATGAACACGTTAGTAAGCGAAGCGGTCGCGGTGAATCCAAATCGGCTTATCGCCAAACCGCGCGGCGAGGGTTGCCTAACTAACAATAAATCTGACATTATTGCCCATTTGCACTAAACTTATGAATCGTCTAAGTTCTTGCCTAACTTGTTTAGGCTACTCCTAGCAAAAAATTGCTTGCACTAACCTTAAGCCATTCCTAAATCCACTTAGGACATTCCTAACCTTATGACCTCGAATAGGAAGCGCCCAACGCGTTAGGCGATACCTAAGTAGTATTTTGGTGTTACAGCATGGAGGTTTCCTTAGCCTGTCCAACTTTACTTGACAAACAGCAAAATAAAAAAGTATATTTGTCATTTGTCAAAGACATTCTTCTTCTTATTTTTGGTATGTCAATCTACTCTCCTATTTAGGGAGTAATTTTTGCCAGTATCAATCAAGTGTTGAATAGTTCAGTGGTTTGACAAATTCAAACAGATTTTGTTTTTTAAATAATAGATCATAAACAATCTTTCATTTCAATCGTTCGTCATTCGTTTATCATTCGCTTTACTAGGCAATTCCCATGTTCTGTCACAGCTGAGACAGAACTGTTAGTGCAAACCAACTTTTTAGTTAGGCTGCTCTTAAGCTTAGGTGTATTTTAACTAGGACAAGCCTAACCCATGTTAAGTGCAAATGGGCATATACCTTTTTATGTATAGATAGATAAATACTGTGACTAAATCCTTTTGCAAGTCTCTAAAATATGTCTGCTTTGTAAAAAAACAGATTAATTTAGAAAAAAAATTGCCATGTCCCTTTATCTAACAGTAATTAACGGGATTCGTTTTCTCTAGTTACGTAATTTGTTATCTCAGTTAAGATTCTTCTCATAAACTAGAGACTAGAACACACTTCACCCATTGAACAGCTTAAAAACAACAACAATTAGTCGAGTGGCAACCCTTGTCGTGGCAATGAACTTGTCATGCGCCCGCGCCGATTGCGCGGTATTGTGTCGGCCATAATACCTCGGAATATCTTTTGATGACAACTTTGTAGCGACATTCAGAAAAAAACCGTTGTACTGTACCCTGTTTTAAAGATGAAGGCTGCGATGGATTAATTTGCGAGCTGCGAAAATGATAAATCGATGATCATTTTCCAATAATTGAGTTCACAAAAGTTGTTATTATGAATGAACAACTAGACAACTACGTTGTAAAATGTTGAATAAAGTAAGTTTGTTATATATAAAAACATATCCATGGAGATATTTCAAATGAAAGTAATGATATTCTAGCTGAAGTTTACGGTGTGGTTTCTGTCAGACAAGCTGTCACGCTGTCTCCCGTAATAGCTCCGCTGACAGTATCTCGCATTCCTGGAATTCCGTCGCGCTGATAAATCTGCCTTTTATCTTACGGTACAGTTAAGTGTTGAAAACATCATTTCGATTGCGATCTCTGCGGTGTACGTCGAATTGTTCGACGGATCACAACGGCACCTCTCATTCGAGCCAGACGCCCGCCGCCAGACACTGACTGAACCCGTTACGCAAAAATATATTACCGTTCCGTTTCACGCATGATGATCTCAGTAATCAACAGTTTTACATCATTGACGTGATGGTAATACTGTATCATTGTTTAAAATGCCATTTTGGCAATCAATAGCATTTCACATAGACATCATTTGATCGGATCGGATTACTTATCCTGCAGATGCAGATGATGCTGTAATATGCTTTTCAACACACTTGCTCGTAAAGTGAGCCCTAATACATCGTTTTTAGGGCCATAAACGGAGCTATAACAAACGCGTGCAATAATATATAAAACACACATGCATTACTGACCAAAACACTAGTTCGTAATAGAATTAACCCTACAAAGTTGAATTAACCCTACAAAGTTAAATTAGTACCTTACTGCAAGTTCTATGCGAGTAAACAGAGTATTCTCAATTTAACCGGGTTATACAGATATTTTTTTTAGTAACAACAAACTTCAACAAAGAGGTTTTATGCCGCTGAAAATTCATATAAATTTTTGGAATAAATAAATGTGTAAGTCCTTAATTAAGTCAAACAAATATTTATTATTATCAAATTATTCATAATTCACAATATTTTGTTATAAAATATTAAAATATTTGCATTTTACTTAAAATTATAATTTTGAAGTAGGCTGTATGCTCCTCACCCCTTTGTTCGCAAAATATTCTTGCATTGAACGTGTGAAAAATAACAAAAAAAAACCTGCGCGCCTTTTCCCATTATTATCATATTTTGTTTTTGTCGTATTTGTTGCTGTGTGGTAAATTACTTTGTTTTTTCCTCGCAAATGTGTTGAAAAACGTCGTATGAAACTCGTGAGCTCTTGCTTATTGCACACTCGGCTGAGTTACGCCCTCGCCTGCGGCTCTGGCTGCAACCCACAGCCTTGTGTGCAATGAGCAACCTAAGCTAACTTGTCTCATAATGTACTATTAAAATCGTTAGCTAATTATAACTTTTTCGTAATCTACGCAACTTCATAGTTCAATAACGTGAAACACAAAATTTTCACGGAATCATCTGAAGCGGCTTAGTTCGATGAACCCGCTGAACCCGGGTTCACGACCGTTGCGCCGGCACCGTTTGATTGCAAAAAACGCGCCAGATGTAAACGCTTTGATGTCCAGCATGACCGCACGGCATGGCAGGCCAAAGGCAGAGTCGTAGCGGAAACGATGGTGTATCGGCAAATCCCGCTGATAACATCGCTTGAATCAAAGATCAATCCTTGACACGCCGTGGGCAGGGCATCTTCGATAAAATCTATGGAACAAAAAGTAGCAATTTATCTACACAGGGTACATGGATGCTGTACGGTGTTACTGTTGTTGTAGCTATGTTGTTGTTGAGTTGGGGACCAATCTGGTTAGTTTCCTGATCTTGTATCTGATCTCGTATTTAAGTGCACTTCTTTCAGTTACTAACCTCGATTGATCAACATCTACAGATCCATAGCGATCATCAGCGAGCTAATTCAGATAGGCAGTAGGCTCAATACCTCCCATCCCAGGTGGCATTATCACAGTTAAACAAGTTGATTATTTATTACCATGTACCTTTGTACCTAAAATCAATGGAATATGCAGTAATCTCCTGTTGGTAGGACTCGTGTGAAAATGGTCTCCTCTCCAAAGTTCCCCCAAGCCGGCCCTGCACGACAAATCCGCAAACAAACACGCGGTAAATCCACGCTCGATATTGTTTGACGTTTAAATTCCGCCTGAGCAATTTATGTGCGGTTGAGCTTCACACAAAAATAAACAACAAATGTTTGCTTGAAATGGAGGAAATTATCGGCGGAGCTTTTAACTGTTTACTTCGTTAATAACTTAACGAATGTTATTTTATATTATGTGCGCTCTAGAATTTGAGAAAGAATGTCAGGCATCTCTTTTTATCTGCTGATAAACTCTTCTTTTAATTAAACACTTTATTATTTTTATATTTATTTATTATTAAAAAGTAATGTACACAAAGTTTGCAACTTGTCTCGCAAAACCTAACATCAGGTTTGTCTGAACTTTGTCAATCTATAATCTATTAATACTCACTATCTTTCTACATCAGTTCTCAAGATAATATACGTTATGTAAGTGGCGAATAACGATCCCTTTGTAATAATATAATTGCACTTGTTGTGTTGAAAATGTGGATGCTCAATAAAGAATTGTTACTATCCTTTTGCCCTAGGTATCGATTCTATTTATGAATGCGCTACCCAAGTCGAGCGACATTAAACTAAATACGTCATATCCGGCGATTCCCGTTTAACTCCCTTGTTTACTATTCGTGGTAGTATTGACAGATGACACGTGCTTCCGGCCGGGCATGGACATTACCAATGTTAAGACTTTAAGACACAACACACACAACACACTACCGACATGCAGTTTTGCGTGCTGTGCGTAGTGCTGAAAACTTCGGAATGTTTACGGAAACTTTGGAATATTTCAGGAATATACTTCCAGAAGTATTCTTTAACTTACAAAATTGCCAGCAACTTTGGAAGTTTGCAAAATAGATTTATTGACTTAGAAAAACTGGGAATACTTTGAACCTTACTTGCCGTAAGTTGAGGTAACTTTGTTCGACTATAAAATTATAATTAAAACTCTTAAATTTAGCAATTTTCCGAGTTTTATCATCAAGAGAAGAGGTTGCATTAGGTTTACAAATCAAAAAACTAGTCCTTGTCTTACATTTTTTTCGGAGTTATAGCCGATTATGTGCAAAAAGCGCCCAAAGATGGCGGGTTTCACGGTAACTAATTATTTATCTCAATGTACTGCCATCAACTATTATTACATTACATACATACAAACATTAAAGTATTTTAACAATTGAGGCTATAGTACGTCGAAAGTATAATGAAATATTTATAAATAAAGCAACGTAACTACATATAAGTATACCTAATTTTTGTGATCGATATGGTTGGTATCTTCTTTGCATTATAGTTGGCAAGAGTTGGTTTCTCTACACAGCATAATGTCGGTTGCAGTCGTCTCGCTGGCGCCGCTCATACAATATTAATGGCGCAACAGCCGCTATCGACAGCGATTACTCGCCAACCGACTAATCAAATGCTTAAAACGATTAGAAAAATATACTGTCTATGCAATGTAGAATCAGAAAACATACCGATGCAGGCCTAACATTCATCACATAAGTCAGGGTTTTTACAAAGCTTACAATTTAATGTTCTTGTAAATTGCTTTATCATTCAACTAACTAACATATTGAGTAGCAGTGGGTGGGTGCCTGTTTAAAAAAAACCTCTTTATTACAATTTCTAAATTTCTTTTGTTTTTATCGCAATCTTCAATGTTATAAACAGCAAATTCTTCAGTATCCTCTATCCATATGTAAATTAGATATTTCAGTTTCACACAGCCAGCCATTAGCTTCATCCACAATTCCACACGTCTAATCCACACCCACCCGCTTCTTGTTATCGAATGAGGATTAGTGGCCACCCGCTGATTACTCTAATAACAACTCCGCACCCGCTAATGAATTTAAATCTCGGCGATTTGTCCAACAAATGGGCTCGCATTCATATCTGATTCAGCTCGGTAAGGATTCCAATGACTATATCTAATCTAACAAATGTCTAGAAAATTACCCTTCAAGGAGTTTGATTTACTGTACCCGACTTCGCAGAGTCGTCGCTCATTCATCAGTTCTCAACGCAGCTTTAGAATCTTTAGATATTATAAACTACATACATACGTATTAAAAGGAAAGTGGAACGTACACTGCCGCCTACTTTTGTTTTTGTTTTAAGAGTTTCCTCTGTGAAGTGTCATCTCAAGTTTCTCAAAAGCGTGTTGGAAAGAAGTGCAAAGAAAACACAGATTAATGTGTAATCTGAACGGCCATTGACTTATCCGTAAGGCACTGTGGTCATTGATGCCACCCGTTAAAGGCGATGATCCGCCGCTAGAGAGGGACGGCACCTTTTTGCGGTAGTAAACCTAAACAAATTATGCCTTTACTAGTGATTTGATTACTCATGGGCACTGACACCGACGCGGCGACTTTCTACTCAGCAATCCGCGCAGAGGCGTCAACTATTTGTCTAACCTATAATACATTTGCTAGACGGTATGACGGTGCTTCAGTAAAACACTATAGAGTAGAGACGTTGAATGGGACTGGTTATAATAAATAACACAGTCGTGTCGTTGTGCCTAAACACATAATCCTAGTCGTGTGCAGTTATTACAAGCTTCGTTTGCGAAATTTGGAAACGTCTAGCATTATGTTTATGCGTTTCCCATTTGTAATTTGTTTTCTGGACAACCGACTCACGTGACACCACGTCGTGAGCACATTATTATTTTGTGCTTAGAAAATTGATGATAACTATTAATAAGCATCCATGAAATATGTTCTTTTGGAACTGTTCGTTTTATAGTTATTGTTGATGTTACGTTATTTAGACCTACTATATCAATAACGTAACACATACCCGGTTTAATCAGCGATTAATAATTCATTCACCGTTTGCGATGCAAGCAAATGAATGCGCTGTTATGATAAGTTAATGTAATAATATGTAATATGTAAGTAATGTATTATTTATTCTCGACTACGTCCGCGGTAACGGCGTACGTGTGAGTCGCCTAGTCTTGACTGTCGCCGTTCGTTGTCGTCGTGTCGTCGTGTCGCCGGTGACATACTTTGTCGTCAATTCAATCCATATTCGTATTGTATGTTTCATTCATCTATTCAATTTTAAAGAATGTAATGTAATTGTAATACATACTAGGTACCTACAATAAAAAAATATCTGGGGTGGAATTGCGTAAGGTAATCGTATTCATTTGACAGTTCATATCGTATTCCATCGGCTGCAATTTGTATGGGATGACATAAATTATGAAACAATATGAACTGTCAAATGAATACGATTGACTTTACGCAATCGCCTAGCTGTTTTAACATTCAAAGTATAGTATCCTTATATCTTGGCCTTATTATAGGTATACTTACATATTATTATTATATAGAAATACTTATATTAAACTAGGATATTAGCAAACGTCGTCGTCTCGGGTCGTGACTCGTGACTGACCCATTCAAATACCGTTGATTTTCAATTTGCGAATGTTCAGTAAACACATTTCTATATTGCTAAAGACGGACAGATCATGCATCGCGCGGGCTGGCGCGCGATAGCCAGAGGTGGTTATTTGCGGGTCACCAACCGGTCTAGGGTCAATTTGTTACCGTTAAAATCCCCTTTCTCACGCCTCTCAAACAATGCCCTGAAATAAGGTATGGCTCTTTCCGAGTCCATAGACGTTACTGTATTTCACCTCCGATTTGCTCTCAGTTATCGTGTAGTTTGAGACATTTACTGCATACTAAATTGTGTCAGAAATATTGTCTTAGAAATCAGATCAATTTTATTGTTATGTCTGTGTCTACGGCATGTTTGACCGATATCACTGCGTGCTTCCGATTTCTCACTTTCGTTTCAAATAAACAAATCTACGTTTATTTGTTACACTTAACATTTCATTTTCACGTTTCGGATGAATCATCTCCTCTCTAAATAGTCGGACCCAGTTTTATGTTTCAAAGAAAGTTCCAACTTCCAAACGAGTTCGTCTCATATATTTACGTAAAGTGAAAAGAGTTCACCGATCTTCCGAGTGTCATCATAACGCGTGACATCGCCTTACATTACCAAGTTGAAGGACGGCCATTTGCGCTTGCGACAGCCGCTCGTCCATGCAATGGCTATGAAAAGACCAGTCATGCGTTACTCGTGGTTTTGACTACATCCTCTATGGTTAGAGTTACATCATCCGAAGGGGAAGTGACCTTTTAAAGATTGTCACGGTTTTTCGTTTACCTTACACTTTCGTCATCGGCGATCTTACTACGAAAACCTCAGAGAAACGAAACAAAAGCAATAAAGTCAATTTGAATGACTTTAATTGAGACAAATATCAATACTATATTGTATATCCTGCAACCTTGGTTGGTAACCCTTCTCGATTGACTGCAAGGTTGTCTCCATCAGGGGATGACGCTGCGTTTCTTCGGCGCGGCGCTCACGCACGGCTGCGTTTCAAATGTTGCAGTTGTAGCTTGTTCCTGCTTTTCGGCAGTGGGTTCGATGACTTGGCGAAGGTCATCGATTGCCATGCTTGGGTGCAGAACGTCAAATACGGTTGGTGCGTTCTCTATTCGGCGGGGCAAAAACGTTAGTTACCTAATCCAGCGTTCTGTAGAAATAATCGACAAAATAACCTTCAAGATTATTTTTACCAGATATCGCTTATCACTGTGCAAACACAGCAATTGTCTTGTACCTGCGTGCTTGAACTGAAAGTTGTCTAAAAAGACAATTAAATTCGCTTTCGTTAGTGAATAATATAGTTTTTGTCTAATTTGTTGACAAATTGGCATTGAAATCTCGTCTAATTGCACAGTGGTAATATCGTCATAATAGAAATGACGCGTGTAATTGCGTGCCACATTCCCGCGGTGATTCTCAGTCGGCGATTGTTCGCCATTAGGTTCCGTATTTGGTTTTCCCATGACCCGTACTTGGTCTACTTTGGTGGAAATTGCTTGCCGGGGATTGCGAGCCCTACACATTAGTTATTTAGTTCTTTTCGTTTTTATGTCGTTTCTTACAAGCACTCTTCTTTGAATCTTGTATTGGTATGTTTGTGCGGTAAACATGAGCGTATTGTTTTTATTTTATTTTTATTAAATTTATTACCGATATCAAGGTTTTTAACTCAAAAGATAGTGTCCCATTTTCAATTTACTTAGAGTGCCAAGTTAATTTTTCTTTTTTTAACCGGCCTAAAAAAAAACGTTCTCAGTTCAACCTTTATGTAGGTATGTATGTTTGTCCGCGATTATCTCACGTTTATGTTTGTCCGCGATTATCTCACGTTTGGCTGAACCGATTTTGATGTCGTTTGCAGAATAGTATTTGTTTGAAGCAAAAATTACAGGCATTGCACACAACACAAGGTTAATGTCACGTATCATTAAATTTACCGGTGCAATGTAGGTAGACATACGTGGCTGGTGTACTTAGCTCAACCGTAGCGTACTTAGTCCATCGGCGTGGGCTGCATGTTCAATGTGGGAATGGCTCTCTCTGGCTGAATGCCTAACATGAACGGTTCTTAATCCGGTTGTGGAAAGATTTTGATGTTCGTCATCTTTATAGGTCAGTAAATAAATTAAAACATTCAAACGCTTTCAATGAACTATTTAATATATCAATAAAGTACAGATTTCGTTACTAAAGCGCTGGTCGTGGTAATCAACGTGACACCCCACGGTTTCTGAACACATTATGTTGGGTAATCAGGTATTCAAAAACAAAACTCGCCGTCTCTCGGCTCGTCACCGTCACATAAAGCTACACTCGTTTTAATATAATCTCATTATGCAGCAGTTGCAGAAATAACTATAAAAACTGAATTTAACTAAAAATAAAAAAAATATCACGAACTGGAAATCGATTACAATAAAGACCTTCATTTCAATGAGAAGTTGGCTCAGCCTGAAAGGCAACGTTTAATTTAATTTATTTATTGCTATCAACTAATGATCAATACATTTTTTGTTACCTGTTAATCGCCATAAACGATTTGCATTCTAAATCGGAGTCAATATTGTCACCATAAAATCCATGGCAAATATCTGTGCTAGGTAAACTTTTCACCATAAGAGGTGTCAAAAGGAATGTCTGATGACACCTCCAGCCATATATGGCTTTATTGCTGTCAATATATTTAATTGGTGCCGCTACCAACTGACCGCAGCAATTTAATTTCCATATTGGTTAGAAAATAATATGTTTCTAAATATGGCGAGCGTGGCAGCCATTGTCGCGGCGCTAAACGTGACCATGGACATTGCTATGTGTCCTTCGTGTTGTGGTTTTCTTATAACGATATATTATTATGTTCTTTTATGGAACTTGCATTATTTACATTTATAGGGTCCCTAAGATGATAACTTAGCTTAGTAATAAATAGTATTTGCGACACCAAGAGTATTTTGTATCGCTATAGCCTGGCATGCATTGTCTATTCAGTTCAGATTCAACAATCCTTTACCTCTGGCAGAGCGTGCTTCCTAAAACAATACCATTAAAGTTATAAGATCTTTTATTTCATTGTTATCACTTTTATATGCTCAAAGGAAGACAGAGACAGCATCAATTTTAATCCTTAGTCCACATTTGAATGCAAGTTCATAGGCTTATACAGCGGAATGCCCTTTGTCTGAAAACCACAGCGCTTAGAAATAGCCGAAATCTATTCGCCGCTGCTTAGGTACCATTAAAACCTTCTAGTAAGTAACTTTAAATTCGAAAGTCATTCCGCTCTTTATCGTTTTCTAACGTAATCACTACCTAGTTTACTTTTTAAGTGACGTCCGTTAGACTCTAGTATTAAGTAGGGACGTAATATGGAATCTAACTATAAGGCATCGCTCTTAATCAGCACAGGATGGGACCTAATTGACTAGATGAGCGTTTGCGCAACCAGCAGCCGCTCGAATCGATCAGCGAACGTGATTACTGAACTGAACAGTAGCACCGTTCTGATTAATGATCTTTTAAATAAATATCTTGTTTCTTTCGATGCAATTAACTGTATTACGATATGTCTTAATTTCAAGTATGACGTTTTCTTATTGCCAATCCAACCTGGCAGTTTTTTTTATCACGTTTCACACTCTTCGTTATCATGTCATATGATCCTGATAAGATTACGGCATCGTATTTCGCGTTGGGTTTCATTATTCTGGTAACTTCCATATCAGTTTAGTTGGTTTTTATTATTATTCTATTAATTTACTCTTGATATCACTACGAACAATCAGAATAAAAATTTGACATGAATCGACAATGTTTAGATAAGGGTGTAGCTATTGATAAGATAAGTAAAGTACGAAATACGAGTAGTTTTTTTACAATAAAGAGATTTCTTAAAACCAAATAAGTCTTGTCTTGTCATCGTTGTATAAAATTCAGATAAAATATTGTTTTTTAGTTGCAATGATGAAACAAGTTCGTCGAAAATTAACCATCATCTATGTAAATATTAATCAAAAGAGGCGATAAATTACACAGCACATTATTTACTCGGTGATGCACCTGTCCTTATTGGATGACAGCCGAATTAAATCGGCGGCCGTCATTACACCTTGTTATAGTCAAAATGCTCGTGTAAACATCAAGCGTTTCATCACCCGGGCTATGATGAAACATGGTCATCAATGCCTCCCACAGACGTTTCTGTCATAATTTTCCCTCGCTCTGCACCCAGATTGAAACCTCACCTTTATATTTAATTATCGCAATGCGTAATGTCTACAGGGTAAATTCGTGATTGGGTGTCACAAACGTTTTTCCTAAGTTGTCGTTTGAAGCTAGTTCGAATATCCCGTTCGATAAAGAGATGTCGTTAAGTGTTATCGAGGGGCTATCAGAGATTGGGGGCGTGGGCGAGCCCCGGAGCTCGGAGTAGTGACCGGTGCCGCCCACGCATGGGCATGGTTGCACGTGTTGCGACACCTCCCAATTGTATGAAGGAAGAACTAGCAACACCAACTGTAATCTTCACAGTTCACTGTCATGAGCAGACCTCGCACAAAGTGTTGTGGAGATCATCATGACAGGAAACGTCAATTAATGTGGTATCTGATCTTGTATACAAATGGACATCTTTAATTTGATTGGTGTTTGTATCTGTTTAAAGTACCTACTTTAATATAGTTTTTTTAATAAATATTTTGTTTTTTGTTACAGGTGAGTCGGGCAACTTTTTGTCAGTAAGTGGATTCAAAGCTAAGATAGAACGTCAGAACCATTTTTTTTTCAGGCATAATGTCGACAACCAACTCTTCTTAATGATTTCCCAATGCTTAAAATGTAGTTTCCTTTCGCTGTAAAGGAAAAGAGAATTGTTAGGTACCAGTATGGAATATTGATTTTAATTTTTTTACAGTACATGCCATTTATAGAGTCGATTGATTTGATGCTTTTGCATGACGTTCGCACGCGTGCAAGCAAGTCAAATGGCTTTCTCGATACGGTGCCAACATCTGTACAGAGCTCTTTACAATATATTCTTAAAAATCTCACGGTATCATAGCAGGGCCTGGAGGAGGCTTTGATAAATTAGAAGACATGTTTCGATGTTATATCAACTATTACACTAAAAATAATATTGACTCTACCTACATCCATAAATGCTTCATCGAAGTTTCACCATAGTAATTAATATTAAACTGTTTGTTATATATGCCGTAGTTGCTCAGTTTATAAATATCGACGCTCCCTATGTTTTTCATAACTTGCACGTTCGTTGTAATTCTGATATAGTTTTGTAAATCTTTTTAAATAGTTACTTTAATGCATAGGTAAGAACAAACAATAATAAGAATAAAAATAGTTTATTGCCTCAATAATTATATCCTACTTACATTCTTAATTTACCTGTAAAAAATGAGCCACAGAGGCAAAGGTAGTGGTTCAGCTTATGTTATGCTGCTGCTCCATGCTGATCAGCTACCCCCTTTTCCCGAAAAGTCAAGAGTGGGAAATGAAGTGTATAAAAGGAGCAGCAGCACAGAATAGATATTTGGAAGCAGCCAATTCAAGGAGAACAATTCTAAAATTTAACGAACCAAATCAAGTTTATACTTACAAAAAAAACACTACAATGACAATTTATTTTGGTATATTTAATATCTTTGTAGGAAAAGATGACAAGTAGTTGTCCTCAAAAATTATTAAAATTAAGATTGTATTGTGCAGTGGAACCAAATAAAATAGCTTATTGGACCTTCTAGCATCACAGTCCAATCTATGCTCGTTTTGTTGGATATGAGCTTAATTAAAGATGATTCAGCGCTGTCTGCCTTGAAGAAACTGTGGAATAGTTTCACAATACAGCCGTCAAACGTTGGCAATATCTCTTCTCTTTCCCTTTTTGTAGGACTTCTGGTACTAATTAAACTTCTATTGCCTCAGAACCAAAAACCTTTTGTTTAAGGCGAGGCCAGTTCACGAAATTTACTCTTTCACTATGTCTTTAGAATAAGGTTGAATATTGCATAAATTTAATGTACGCTTAGTCAGAAATTTGACGAATTTTAGTACATTTTTATTGATTTCTGAAATACTGGATCATTTATTATTGAAAGGATCGGTTATTGTGTTAGATCGATAAAAAAAGCTATTCTTTTTGCATAAAAAATCATATCACTGTCGTTGAAAATTACGAAATCTGACGATTTGAAATTTAGTTTTATAAGTTTTTATGGTGTTATTCAGGATTTTTTTACAGAGTTACCATGCCATTTTTCAATATTATGTTCGGTTAATTTGCTTCTTTGTTTCTTTTTCAGTCTACAGTAATTTTTGTGAAGTAGAATTTTACATCAGTTCTTCACATTGGAAGTTCAAAAATCAGACTTTTCATCATATCGTGAACTGGCCTCGCCTTAAACGTAACAGCAATTAACCGATTACTGGTTGCGACATTTTACTATTTGTGGACTTGATTTTATTAAGCAACCACCAAAGAAATACCAGAGTAACAAAGGTACATTTTCTATTATGGAAACTAATAGTTGAACATAAATTCATAAAAGTCAGTAAGCTCCATATTACCTTGCAAAAATGGCAAACTTACAAAGCTTTGTGTTGCCGTTATGTAGTGGCATGATTTATTTATATAATGTGAAATAAAATATTGTCGTTATGTGAATAATGTATTAAAATTACCTACCGTTTTTTACTACATTGTAAATTCTCAACTCCACATTCCAACGCCAAGTGGGTGCTTTGATTGTGACATAACATAACAGAGTTTTGCTATCCACTACCTTGGGTTTAAAACGATAATGATACCTAATAATTCTTTAATAGCTTCTTAAATTCAAAGTGGAAGTGAGATTTGCATAATTATTCGCAAACACGACCAAGAACAATAATTTAGTTCGAAGCCTAAAATTATTTGTTTACATGTGGATGACGAACAAAAGTCGATTGTCGACCTCGTCCAGGTGACTCACGTAATTACATAAAAACGCACGCGTGTCCGCGTGGGCGCGCAATGATCACCTCTAAACCAGATATCGACATTTTGCAGCGAAATCGTTAAAAACTAGAGCCCTATTTTGGATTGTTGGCAATTTGCGGAGCTCGTTTGGTTTGGGATGTTGTTATGGTCGCGTGGTGTTATCGGAAAATTCAAAGCAGTGTTGGTTTTAAACTTTACTGTCTATCGTAAAATGATTTTTGATAGCTTAAAACTGTGAATAGTGATTATATTATTATTATCCTATAAAAATGGTTTGCCATAGAAAGCATCAAAAAAACCTATTCCGTTAGTGCTCGTAACATTAGGAATGAAAGATAATTATGTTCTTACTCTACTAGAGATAAAATCTCAAAACGCGTTATAATAATATCATACATTTAATGGGCTATTCTGGGCGCGTTCTTAATGTGCCAACTGTTCAATAAATACATTATTTTAATGGACACCAGCGTATAGTGTCACTTAACAAGCGAGCGAGATCACTGAAGCGTTAATGTTTCTTTGTCTTACTCGGTTTCAAGAATTTAAGTATAGAACGTAGAAGTACCTTCAGGAATTCCAGAATCTGATCTTTATTGTCTCGGTTCTATATCGAGTTGGTCGAAAGTAATAATTCGTCGTCTTTTCAGAAGTGAATTACCAGGGCGATGACTTTGTCCATTTCAAATATTTGAAATTGTTTCTGGAACAGCATAACACTCTTGTCTTTCGCGTAGTCGTGCGCGTTACACGTGTAGTGTAGTGACGTGTAGGATCTCTTATAATACACATGCCACGTGCACGTGCCACAGAATATGTCATCGGGATTTCTTTCACTCTCCTGCCTTTAAATCTCGCCGAGCTGTTTGGTTTGTCGGTGTGTAATTTACGTTGGGACAGTTCGACGAACCGCAATAGTGAATATTTCGTCAGTACTGCCTGCTGCCAGTTATGCCCTCCTAAGCGGATGAAAATAGTCCTCACATTGGAAATGTGTTGGAGTTTAATGCGCCATAAATTTATACGGTATTATTGGGTATTGGGTGTTAAATTAAAACCGGTGAGCGTTGACCTCCGCGCCGCCCCGGCATCCCATTCATGCGAAGGCCGGGAAAAACAAACGAAAGCGCCCGCTGCCGCGCCGCTCGCTACTGTTTCCGTTATTCTAAAATTAGTCTCATACGGCGGCATCCAGACTCCGAATCCAATGCATATGAAACTTCATCTTGATTAAATTGAGACCAAAATTGCCCCAGCGACGATAAAAATAAAAACGAACATCACGGGAGTCGCAATCATTACGGGCGCGATTTCATTTCGTATCACATGCTGATGATTCATGGCGCACCGATGACTTCAACGCTCTTTTGTTAGACTTACTACAGACGCCACAATACAGGATCTTGAAATTTTGCCAATGGTTGTTTCGCAACCGCGATTATCGTAAAATTCAACGACGCCGCTGGCAGTGGCCTATATTCGGGTAGGTCACGGTCGGGGATCGACTACTAATAGATAGAGCATTACCGCGGGTCAACGTCTGCGCGTCACCGTTATCCCGTCTCTCCAAGAGATAAGAGGCTAATTTACGACTTCTTTGATGTGAAGCGGTGCGTGCGGTGGGCGGAATACGAATCGCAGACCGCAGTGCGTCTCGCCGGTTACAGTTAGATACCGTCTGCCCGCAACTCTGGCGACAGACGACAAAGGGCTGCTAATGCAGGTTCCTTGTTCTTTCACAAGACAACGCGGAACTCGGCGGTAAACGCCCCTCAAATGATGCGGGTTGGCTTATGTGTAGCGCATGTAAATCTGCATAATAAATGCTTTGTACGTACGTACGTTCATCGTCGCTTCTGTGGCAAACGATTTCCCATTTAAAAAATATTTGTTAATAGATTAATCAAAACTTAGCTTAGTATATAGGTATTTGCGAGAACTCGCATCTTAACAAGTGACAAGTTGCGCGGGCGCATCGTTATCATAATATCCATTTCCGCCGATGTGATCCGGCGGGCAGCGGGCCTCCCTACTTACTGCGGTGCGTCAACCGCGTCATGATTTATTGCATCTCATTATCTGCCACCATTAGATATTTTACAACACAATCGTGGTCATACCACGAGATTCCTGTAATTAACGCAAAACGTATGATCAATCGAATTGCGATAGCCAATTAAAAGTCATTCCATCAATCATTGGCTGTCAACTGTAATTTTACGTACACTAAAGCGCAATTGTTTATGACCTTGTGATTCGTAGTCGTATTTTTTACCGTCACGTCATGGTACTTGCTTGTGTCACTTGCGTGTAGAGACATGCTGATGTGGTTGTATTAATTACTTATTAGAGGTTCGGAGATTGTGTCCACTAGCCGCCCGCGTCGTAATTGCTTGTTGACAACATTAATTGCCTGAGATTGGATCGGCCTGCCGTCGACAATGACAAACGTTTCATATTTATATCTACGCTGTTTAAATCAAATCTTGGACGGTTGTCCTTCGATACTCATATTTTCTAATGAAAAAGACAAGAATGTGAAGTAAAAGAATTGTCTGAGTATAATTATTGAACTCAAGTGAAAGTGCAGTGCAGGCGTCAAGTCTGTTCCTCAACAACTAGACGAGGTATAGCGATGTGTGTTCATACACTAATTGCTCCTGTAGGCAACTTTTCAAACGTGACAGCCCAGCCCATTGCTACCGAGAGAAGCCTTTTCACTATAATGCGAAGGAAAATGTTAAGTTGACCGTTTTAATTTATCAAGATACTCTGACAATATGTAGTTTACGTTACTGCTGTGACGATAATACATTATTGTGGCTGACACATAAACTAGCAGTAAATTCTCCAACTACAGCAATCTGCAATACCCAGTACTAGTGTCACAATCACAATATCGCATTTGCATCTTTTGTCCAAGAGACCGTAAAACTTACACGTTAGGGCACGGAAATAGGGAAGTTTAACGCTGCGGTGCTCGCAGTATCTGATAACGTTAGGAGCCTAGGAGCTGAATAGAAAGCGAGTCCTCCGCATATGGCCGCCTGCGCGGCTCGAAAGAAGGCGAGCGCTCGTGAGGTCAGCCGATACAAGATCGCTGCTCATTCCCCCGCCCCTGGAAAGGTTATCGAGAGAAAGTAGCAGCACGACTCGCGCACATCTCTTTGTACGCGGGTTGTTCCGGCGGCCGCTGACCGCTGATTTGGGTAAATAAATAACGTGGGAGCCCAACGCGCAAACACTACGCCCATTGTGTATCGCCGCTTGTTATTTTCCTCCGGTATTGTGCTAAAGAGAGCGATCTTTATGTGGGCCGACGGCCTTGGAGCTGACGCTTTCTTTCGTGTCATTAGCGCGGCGCGGGACATTGTTCGACGTGCGAACGAACAGGCTGCTTCGTCAATTTAATTGGCGGCAATCTTAGGAGCTTAATTGAACCGCCTCCGTTGGGTGCTTCCGTCTCAATTTCTGGGTCGCTGCGACTAGCGACTCTCTCGAAAGTTACGCCGGTGCGTTCGGATCGGTTATCACAGCTATCGGAAGCGAGGATCTTAATAGGCAGTGACAATGGGCCGGTCTATTAGTCCCGCGACCGGTTCTCGTCTCAGTCTCGATGCAAATGCGAATACCCCGAGAGCGCGCACCCGGAAGGCGGAGTTGTGTGCGTCCTTCGATACGTGCATGTCTTTGTACAATTGAGGACCAAATAGCCACGTTTAATGTCGCCAGCAAAAAGCGAAACATTTAGATAGGTGTCTAGATGAGAGATAAATGGTCCAGGAAACCTAACTTCCCCACTCGATCATTCTTTTTGCTCGCTCACCCAATGCACTTGACATGGATATAAATAAAACCAGTTATTTTTTCAAAGGCTGCAATTTACAAAGAAATAAGCGCGGCAAATCAAAAGCGGCAGGGTACGTAGGCGGCGCATTAATAATGGTCGGTGCTGGCTTCCGCGGCGCCCGCGCATGTTTAGATGCACCTATTGTGCCGACATTGATTACAAACAAAGCATGATTGCTCATCAAGGCGATCTTAAACGATAATCTTTAGTTAACAGACATTCTTAAACAATGTTTTTAAGTGCTCTTTCTTTTCTCGCAGCTTTTATGTAGACACGATCAAAGCACCCTAAAAAGGATTTATTAAAGCTCAGACAAAGCGCGTCCAAAATTCACACCACCTTTGGCGGCAATTAGATGAGTAACCACAGTCAACACTGTATGTAATATCCCATTGTTTCTGTATTGATGAACGTCGCTAGTCATTAGGTGCACTTAGTGTCGTTTCCGTGCTTGTAGCGTGTATACAATATGACGCGGGGGTACACTTGTCGACTTTTGAGCTCGAGCATAGACAAGTGCCGTATGCGTTTATTAAAAAGCTAACCCTTCAACTTTAGTGCTTTTGACTGCACTTGACGAGACTAACTTGGGAAATAAGTATTTTGGATCAAATTGTCATCCAAAAATTTTCACATAAATTTTCTTGTTATGTTATAAAAAGTAAGCCTCTGATAATCGGAACAGTGATTAATTGGTTTCGTGTTATAGTATCGTGTCCATTACATTACGTCTGGCAGTAGCACGTGTCCGGCATGGGGGTGTATGTAGATTTCCATATCATTATCCCTGCCGATTAGTGAACTAGCAACTGGTGCTGTTTTAACTTCATTTCCGTTTTTGTCTTATCGTTATAAATTAGCAGACATTCTGAACGAACTATGTAATGCTTTAGAAGTTTGCCTTTGTTAGGACGCCATCTTACCTGTTTTAAAACATGATTTAGATAATAAAAAATAATCTACTCGTACTCGTACCACCATTGACCTCTAAAAAAAATTTCAGGTCAATGCGTACCACAGATAAATCTTGTACACTTAGTATAACTATTTGGATTTCAAGCAAAGTATTGTAAACATGTATTCATCATCATCATCATATCAGCCGCACGACACCCACTGCTGGGTATAGGCCTCCCCTAAGGATCTCCACGACGATCGGTCCTGCGCTGCCCGCATCCAGCGGCTTCCCGCGACCTTCACCAGATCGTCGGTCCATCTTGTCGGGGGCCTACCTACGGAGCGCCGTCCGGTGCGTGGTCGCCATTCCAGAACCTTTCCGCCCCAACGGCCATCGGTTCTTCTCGCTATGTGTCCCGCCCATTGCCACTTCAGCTGAGCAATCCTTCGAGCGATGTCGGTTACATAAACATGTATTAAATAGATAAAACTAACACGTAAGGAAATATCGGTATAAACAAATGTAAGATAACGATTCTAGTTCTAGTCAGTCAGTAGTACTGACTCAGTACCAACACCAAGGGCCATAACTATTACAAATTTATTATAACAAGGGTCTTTCTAATGACCATTTGTCGGCTGTCCTTTGCTAATGGTGGCGCAATTATTTCAACAGCGAGCCATGTCTCCATTTGGAGGCAGTACGCCCGGCCCGTGCGCTGGCGCACCTCTAATCACATTAATAACCCACTCCTGTTTAGTTAATGCCTCATTCACGTTTCCTTTTAGATCTTCGGCCTCACACGTATGCATCGTTAAAAGATCTTTTTAATATTGGAATACTTATTTCAAATTTTCATATTTAGAAGAAGAAATTAACCGAATAAGATGTAGACATTCTGCTGAAATAGTACTTTGATAGTACTAGGTATAAAAAAAAATATTTTTATTCTTAACGCTATTCAATGTTTTTAATAGCTTAGTGTTAGTGTGCTAAAAAAAGGGGAAAAAAATTGTCCACGTTTAGACACAATGTTTTGTAAAAAGTAGCTATTGGGCACGTCTATTCTGTATAATTGTTTGTTAATAGTATTATACATGACTGTTTGCTGCCAAAAAAAAAGAAAAAAATAGGGTTTGTATTGTAATTTGTAATCCCAAATAATCATATTGCATAATACAAAACTCTGATGCGTTCTGAGCATCAGAGTTTTGTATTATGTATCGAGCTTTTTCTGATAAACAGCTTTATCAATTCTTTGAATGCCTAGTGTGTGACAGACACTGCCATTAATAGTTTGGTTTTTTAACTCTCATTCTTTTAGCAGTAAGACCCAAGAGTATCTTGTTACAATAAAACGTAACGAAAGCCTGATTTTATCGCATTAAAGGGCATGTGTCCTTCGCCGTTGCAACGTGCGTCGAAGTGACAGGCGGCGGGTGGATTGGATATGGATCTGATTACCAAGCTCTGGTGAACATTCGTTATATTGTAATAAGAAATCGAGTACCTACCTAATCATTAGATTCAACAATTAAGGTCACTTATCCCTGTGTTGTTTACACGCGTTTTATCTCATGCTTAACCCGGCGAGCTTGTGGTGGGGTGTGACATGCCCATGCTTTGCGCGAAGTCGTGTATTTTTCAAATTTGCCCCTCAATAGGTTTGTTGCTTCGAGTAGCTGGAGCCAATGTACTCCGCGGGGGGAGAGTGGCGTGACCGCAGTGTCGCGTCAACCGGCGCAGGAGCTACACGCGTGTAAACGTTCGTGGGGTGCGTCATACCCCGCCACATGCTCCGTGTTAGTTTTAACATATATCTACCTATAAATGCCAATTTATTAAACCAATACTTAAGAATTTATTTGTATTTTGAAATATGGTTTATATTTAGTGTATAAAATAAAAAACAGTGTATATTTATATACTTTTATTGTATTATTTATCAAAAATACTAAAACTAAAATCAACTAATTCTTTAAAAAAAATATGTTATTGAGAATCTTATATTCTTTAAGTTTTTAAAGTTGATTTTATATTTTTATTAAAGAATTAGTTGATTTTAGTTCCTTTTTCAGAAGTTCCTTTTTTTGTTTTTTTGTAAATGTTATATTTTAGTATTTCTGATAAATAATACAATAAAAGTATATAAATATACACTGTTTTTTTATTTTATACACTAAATATAAACCATATTTCAAAATACGAATAAATTCTTAAGTCTTGGTTTAATAAATTGGCATTTATAGGTAATTATATGTTGGGGTTTGGCAAACACCACCACATGCTAGGTGTAACTTTTTTCACCACATGCTCGCCGGGTTAAATAAGGCTACGGAGTGTATTAAAAAACTAATTATAGTAGGGTGATGTAGACGTCTTTTAAAGGTACGCACGACATTACGCTAGGTTAAACAGTTGAACTATGAAAACTGCTCTTAACTATTACGTACGGCATAAAGGCGGTCTCAAGGTCAACATGTATAGTCTGATGTGCTGCTGACTGTACATAACATTTTAATTACTTTTAACTTCTACAACAATCTTCATAAATAATAATGGAAATGGATGTTGAGGGCTGGAAAATAAGAGGAAGACCGCAGAAAAGATGGATGGATTGTGTGCGGAATGATATGAATGTGAAGGGAGTGGATGAGGAGATGACAAGTGACAGGAAGGAATGGAAGAGAAGGACGCACTGCACCGACCCCAAATAAATTGGGATTATGGTAGGGGGATGATGATGATTAAGTAATATTATTACAATCATTCTTTAATTTATAATTGTATGGTTTCCTGCGTTCTTAGAGCAACGCGGCTGTTCCGGACGGAAGCCGCGTTGCTCTAAGCCTGCGTTCATGTTTTTAAGAGGTGTAATTGTATAATCTCGCACAACACGATATACTTCGTTGCTCAGCGCGATTCAAAGTGAGCGACCGAATTAACGTTTAAAAAAATAGGTACAATAATTAAAGTGTAGGCGCGGTAAAGGGCAAGCAGAGGGTTTGAAATACGGTGAACTGATTTATCAAAAAATTATTTACCAATTAGTCACGAGAACCATCCACAGATGCCAGAAAATGTTCGATAGCTAAACTAGTACCTTGAGTCACAGAATAACTAATAGTACAAGTCTTGAGTAAGATCGAACGTCAGCGTGACTGTTAGAACCTTAACTGGACACTGCAACCTAACAAGCACCCATTTCATATGAAATTGAGTGATACTGACATCTGCATATATTGTAATGAGGAGCAGAAAACGCCCAAGCACCTCTTATGTGATTGTGGACCTCTAATATAATAATATAATAATAAATAATCTTTATTTCTCTCTCCAACAGTTACAATTGTTAACTATATTAAGTTATAAACTATTTTAGATAGTCTAACATTGGAGAGAACTGGTGCCAGTACTAGGTAGGGTCAGACCCTCCTGTATGACAAGTCACCAGGCTCACTCCACAAGCGTAGTATCCATCTGGGACGACACGTTATCGACACGGAGAAAATAAAAACTCTTAATACCAGGAAGATACTAGGCTTCCTAGAAGCCGCTGGGCTCAAAGAGTTACTATAATTAGGTGGCGAGTTACAATAGATCTTTTAGGTCGCAGTGACTACAGCCTCATCTTGAGCTGCATAGCCCCTAACACTCAAATAATAATAAAGTCTTGTCCTCATATACGCTCCGTCTCTTGTCTTGCGCAGCGTATTGCGCACGCGCCGATGCTCAGATAACACGAGTGATAACCGCGCGCCCGGCGTGATGCATTGTTTGCGCCTCCCATCCATTTGCCCAGTTGCGTAAAGCGACATCGGGAATCTGATATTGGGCAATGAGTGGTAGTGTAGTGTAGTTGTATACTACGAGATAAAGCAATAAAAGATAACGCTCTTGACGATACCACTGATAATACAAAACAACTAGAGACTGCAGTTTTTTTACTCGACTTTGATCGAGATAAAGGCGGCTTGAATTGGTGCTTTTGAGCATACTATGTCTTGAGTAACATCTTCAGGAATTATATTAATCTAGATTCTAGACCATTGGTAAACCGGTAGTCCGCCGACCACTATGGTGGTCCCTAGAAGCACCAGAACAGAAGTGGTTCGCGAAGCCACCCTAAAATAACAATCCTTCTTTAATTTACTTACATTTACTGTATTTTGGATTAGATAATTCTTTATTTCAACACCAAAAGTGAAACAAACATAATATAGAGACTTAACAATAGAACTTACAGTGCTAAACATGGCGGCCTTATCGCTAATAGCGATACTAGCGATTTTACCTCCAATCCAAACAGTGGGTGGTCCATAGTACGACAGAAAATTTGTCAAATGGTCCCTCATCACTAAAAAATTACGATAAGAACCACTGATCTAGACAGCACAGTACGAGTATGTATAAGCTTCAGGTACCTATTATGATGGGTGGGAATTCTGTATTAGAAAATAAAAATATATAAAGTGTCCCATTGCAGTAAAAAATATAAAAAAACAGAAACTGAGCTATTGCAGACTAATGCCCCTAGCAAATGCGATCGTGTTGACCAGTTAGCTTCGTCGCAAAGCTTTTATTGCACAGCTTATCACAACGGAGCAGAGGGAGCAGCAATAAATTTTTCTATAAATCGAGGTTGCAAGAACCGCAGTTGTAAAGTTTTACGATTTCCTTTTACTGGTATCCTTTACGATGGTTCAAAGTGACCAGTAAAATACATACGTTAATAATCTAAAAACTGAGTCGAGGCATACATCAATCCATTTTTATAGAAGTTAAACAGTTGCAAGGCTGCCACGGTTTGTCATTCGCCTTACTCGCACGCACGGTCTACGGACTGTTATTGTAGGGTCGAGGCGCGTAATTGTGACCAAATCGGGCTCTCGAGTCTCGGCCGCTCGGTCGCGGCTCGCGGAGTGTCGCTCCGAACATGATTATTCTACATCGAAGCGCCTCACCGTAACCGCTTCTAGTTCAGGCCATTTTTGTAGTATCGACCGGACGTAGTCGCCGCAAGGGCACCATATTTATAGAACCTAAAACTTTTATGACATTCGCATGGCTCGGCCGCAGCTGAGTCATGTTGGCTGCGCTCGCATTCCGATCTTTAAGTTTATACGCCTCGACGCCATCCACCGCGCGTTATCTATATCGCAGAGGCGAGATTAAGAAATATGGTCGATATGATGGATGGCGCGAGATGCGCGCATCTCACATGATCGATCGATAAGCCGATGCGATCGACAAAGAGATATCGAGCGACGACGGCTAGGGGCCGGGCAGCCGACGGGCGGCCGCTGCGCACTGTTGTGCAACATCTTATGAATAATTACCGGCCGGCGTGGCATGACGGACGCGCGCTTGATTCACTGCCAAGGACGCCTTTTCGCTTTTAGTCGGTCATCGATCCGTTGCGCAAGCAGCATTTCGCTCTCGGACCCGTTGCGCCAGCGCGGTGCTGCAGCGCCGCGTGAGAAGTGCATGCGATGCGACTAATGACGCGTTGCACAACCACTGCACCCGCCCACAAATCGCTTTATTATGCAGAAAGTGAGTCGGAACAAATGGACGCACTGGCGGGCTGCGGATCCGCAAGATCGCTCGTTATGGACCCCACCGGAAAGTGAATCCGTCGCTGCTGAGTGCTGATGTAGGATTCATCATACGATGATTGTGATTCATAGCACTGTTCGGCCACTCGCAGATGTTTATTTGGAAAAATGAGTGTTTTATCAGTCGAGCACCCGAGGCTCGCATATTCATAAAGTGCTGACGGACGCTCATAAATATAAACTGAAGTGGAAGCTACGAGTATATCACTGAGATAGGGACCACAACTTATGCAATTAGAGTGATTGCTTGCTATTGGATTATCTCATTTTAATGGCATATAATCTAACTGTAATGGCAAACGATGTATTCATCTAATACCAGGTAATTTATGAGAACTAATGCGAAGAGAAGAATTATTTAATGTACTTACCTATCTGTGTTACGTGAAATAAGATGAACATAATTTGTAATGCCGTCAAGTGAGTAAAAGCTCTTACAAACTCATAATGCATTTTATTACGGGGGGGGGGGTTGATTTTGTGCTGAATATTAGTTAGTGGTTAACCTATTATTTTTGACGTTGAATTATTGAGAGTTTGGAGTTTTTCTCTTGATGGATTAATAATAAAATAAGGTTTATAAGTAAAAGAATAGAAGTGTGATCGAGGTAATTTATGTGCATGTTGACCAACCTCCTTGTACCTCTATAATTAAGTGCTTTAAGTGTCGATCATATCATATCGCCCGTCTCTGCAGCCCCAACAATAGCACTAAGCGATCGGACACTAGTGCTGTAATCTGAACTATTCTGAAATAGCTTTGTTTCGTTGAGTAATGGAGCGCCGGCGCACAGCAGCGTTGCGAAACGGACACTAAACGAATCTATCAGACGGTGTTCTTGGCAATTACTGAGATAAATGTATATACGCTTACTCTATTGTGGAAATGAGAGCTATTTGGCAATGCGCCAATTGGTACAACAATAATATCGTACTTGATCATTTAAAGCACTTATTATAATAATACGTTAAACGGTTTTACATAATAAATAATAAAAAAAAGGTCTGCAAAAAATATAGTTAAAACGACTTTGAGTTTGGATGTTAGTACTATTATATATTCTGTGCCAGGATGTTAAACCATTAAATAATAACATATAACGCAAGCTACAACCAATCAACACTCAAACTTTTAAAATCTGCAAAGAATTAACTTAGCGATTGCGAGAAAGTATAATGAAAATAAATAAACAGCACATTCAGGACGTTAAAACGTCGGGTCTTTGGTCCTTATTTTTTGTACGGACAGCTGTTGACAGGGCAGGTGGAGCTTTTTCGGCGAAATTCGTCGGCGCAGAGCTTACAGAAACAACGCGGTGCGCCCGCCGTTTTTGAATCTGCTAACAATTAAACGTGCATGCTTCCAGGGAATCCTGGAGTGCATTTATTGCCATCCTTTGCTCCGTAATTCTTAGCTTTTTCGTCTTCTCCAGACGACAAAGTGCTTGACATTCGCATGTCGTGTCGTGATTTGACCTATAAGGCAACGCATTAGCTTTAATGCATCTTTAGTAATTACCTAGTTGTTTTTCATTTTTTTTATAAGTCATTAAGTCATCAAGACTAATTAAGAACGATATTCTCACAACTATCGTAGGACTCGTAAGTGTGCGTATAGAATTGGTATTTTGTGCGCCACCTTATTCTAAATTGGTCCCGTCCTTGTCCCAAATGTTAGGAGGGTTCAAGGAGGTCCCATTACGTGACCTACTTTCACGAGTAGGACTAAGGGGGGCATTGTGTATTGATTTACCATAACACTCCATATTACAAGCAGGTGCATGGAGCTGCATCGTTACTTTGTTTCTTAATGTTTTATGACAACAAAAGAGAAATGATCTTATAAAACAATATTAAATTCAAACATTATCAGTGCTTCCATGACGTCAATGTGTTATCTAAATAGGGCACTAGGCAAAATCCTCTAGTTTTATCGAAGCCTCGAGGACCAGCTGCGTCCATCAAGACCTTGACACGGGTTGCTCATTCCTGTGACGGCAATGACACTGAGTACCTACCTAGTGTACGTAATATTTACCTAACTTAGTCATCACTTTATTGAAACAGTTCTAACAAAGATTTCGTAATTTTTAGAGGAAGATGACATTGACCTAGATTTAGGCGTTTTCTTATGTATTTACAAAATAATTTTAAATATCTAGTAGTTAACTATTACATTGAAACAGCAGAGTAGTTGATATTCGTTGCATTTACATTCCCGTAGGTATATCGCTAATGCTAAGGCAAAAATATATATATATATCTATTTATGGTTAGGAAAGATTACAGCATTCGCATACAGTATCAGTAAAAAGAAATACTACACCGAACAAGGAAGTCGCATTGGCATTTCAAAAGCGACCGTCCATTTATTCAAAAACACATTTCATGTAAGTACTTTTTAGTTTTTACTATTGTAACAGGAATGTGTAGTATAGTGTTAGGTATACGCGCGCAATATCTAGTTTCTCCATCTGTTGTCTCGTGGGATCAGATTTAAGATTAGTTCGCAAGAGCTCCAAGGAAATACAGAATAAACGGAATTACACTCGTATATAGTTGGCTTTGGGCCGCTCCTTCGATGACCTCTGCTGATCTGCAAATAAGTACTTAACATGTACATAGATTTCTGGTTCACCTTTATGTTGACATTCAGTTTTAGGACCGAATGTGTCGCAATGCCCTCGTACAAATAAATTGATTTATTGAATAACTCTACGAATGAAAATGATACTTACATAATAATAATAAAACTGGAAGACGTAAAACAATTTGTGTGTTGTGAATATTGCATACAAGGACAGTATTAATTTCGCACGTGAATGTGATTAAATGTCCTGCATTCCGCCGGACACGGCAGGAGCGTACCTCCGGCGCCGGCGCCGTCCCGCCTAATTGCGGCGCGCAAGAGCCGCGGATTTATGCGCTGCTAAGAGTTAGCTGTAAACCGTTTGCACATATTATACGCCCCAGCTTTGTTTCTACAATTATTCACACGATGCCTGTAAAGAAGCCATTGTTCTGTGCGATATATTACCAGAGATTGTACACGGTGCACGCCCGCCCTATAATGGCCTAACAGGACACCTTTATTAGTTTAACAGCCGTGTCTTAACTGTTCCACCACGTGTCAATGTTTTATGTTAACGTGTGCAAATGGGATGAAGTTCATTAAGTCCTAATCGGCTGAGTAGCGTTGTTTCCCCGCTCGTGTCAAGTGCGTTTCGAGCGCACGACCGGAATATTTTATGCCTGAAGGTAATTATTGTGCCTAATGCTCTTCTAACGGTCGCCTCTGAAATGTTTATGGCAGCGCGTTCAAGCCCTTCAACTGCCGCCGCCGCGTTGTTGATTTAATGAAATTGTCCAATTACGAATGCGGCCCGAGCTCTATTCCAGCATTCAACGCGGATTTCCCGTGAAGTCCCACTTTCTATATGTATACTTAGCGTTTCTTTCAAGGAAGATGGATTTAACTAAATGGTGATAGTATAAGAGTTTAATCACATACAGTCTTGTTCATAAAAATACCTCTACAAATGAATACAGGTTAATAGGTTTATTCAGATGCTAGATAGTTTGTGCCAGTGAAATTTCCGTTATCGTTTTCACGTTATCTTGAGATGTGCCATCATCTCATTACCAGTTAGAGCCAAAGTAACTAGTCAAACCAATTGCTCCACTTTGTTAAGTACTATACTAAGGATGTTCTCTCAAATTGTATTTGCTGGTTATCTTATGAAAATTATTTTTTGTTTGCAGAGGGAAGTTTGCATCAGTACGGAAGATACGGCACCTAGTGTCAGGTGAAGAGTATGCGGCAAAATTCATCCGCAAGCGGCGGCGCGCGGCCGACACGACGCGCGAAATCCTGCACGAGGTGGCCGTGCTCGCGCTGTGCGCCGACTGCACGAGGGTCGTTAGACTGCACGAGGTTAGTTATCCTTCCGTTCGTCACTCATACCCTCAAGTCAGGTTCAATAGCAAATAGCTAGGCTTTGTGGACTATCGAACGATGAGCAAGTTGAGTTAGGTATCCTATCTTACTGCTTAAAGCCGATAGCTCGTCTTGAGTTGCTGCACATACTTGATAACATCATAAAAATACTCCTCACATCCACATTTTTTTTAACTGTATTGCTTCTAGCAGGTAGCAAGCTACTCTGCTCGCGAAAAAATCTGAGAGAATAGTCCGTAGCACTTTCACTTTAGTTTGACCATTCTTCTTTTTATTTTGAAACAGGTATACGAAACCCGTTCAGAAGTAGCAATAGTACTAGAGTTGTGCGCGGGCGGCGAGCTCCAGCGACTTTTAGACGAAGAGGAGCGTTTATCAGAAGGCGGCGCGCGGCGGGCGCTGCGGCACGCGCTGGAAGGGCTGGCACACCTGCACGCGCGCCGCGTCGCACACCTGGACCTCAAGCCACAGAACCTGCTGCTCAGCGCCGCGCGCGACGAACTCCTCATATGCGACTTCGGCATCAGCCGCGCTATACAGCCTGGCGCGCATGTGCGAGAGATACTCGGCACCAGGGACTATGTCGGTGAGCTCACGTACACTCATAATATTACAAATAATTTGTAAGTAGTTAGTACAAGGAAAAAGTTATGCAGGGTACTCACTTATGTTTACAGTATCTAGATAAGTAGATAGATAGTAGGATGTAAGTATGTATTGACATTCTTAAAGATAACACTTTATGAGTCATGTACTTAATCACTTCTAGAGTCCAGGATCTGGAAATTTCAATTTAAACATTCAAGTCCCACTCTTGTGCATCTCCCCCAGGGTGGGGATCATCTAAGAGGACAGTCGCAACATAACATTAATACACGTTCTATAATTTTTCCAGCGCCCGAAATCCTATCATACGAGCCACTGTCGCTGGCGGCGGACATCTGGTCGGTGGGCGTGCTGGCGTACGTGCTGGTGAGCGGGTACTCGCCGTTCGCGGGCGAGACCAAGCAGGAGACGTACCTCAACATCGCGCAGTGCCAGCTCTCCTTCCCGCGCGACCTGTTCCGCGGCGTCTCGCAGCGCGCCATATCCTTCATCAGAGACACGCTCGTCGTTGACCCCAAGTGAGTATCCTTACAATTTTTTTTATTGTATACTGGGCAGGCATTTGAACACCATCTTGCTTGGTAGACAGGATGTGGTCTAAGGTGTAGCACGCATGCCCAGGAAATGCCTATTCACTTATAAATGCGAAAGTCCGTTTGTTTGTTTGTTACGCCCTCACGTCTTAACTTCTCAACCGATCATCATGAAATCTTGCATACACTTTGTTAGGGGTACAAAGAAGGACATAGGGTTTTAGGACTTTTTATCCCGGAATAAAGTACAGTTCCCGAGGGATAGAGAAAAAACTGACCATTCAGACGAAGTCGCGGGCGGTCGCTAGTACCTCATAATTTCTATATTTATTTACCTCAAACGGGATCCCGTCTGAGGTGCTACATACGATTGAGGCGAGTCGATTTTTTCTAATATATATTAATTATCTTAATATAAAAACAGCATTGTGATTAGATTATTGTGAATGCCTAAAATCTAAAATTTCAATAATTCTATATATTTTTTTGCTGCGGATATCACTTGACATTGGTGTCGATTCCATTGGCAACGACTTAACTAAATTGACAGACCTTAAACAAAATGTATGGAACAGCTGATTATTTTTTGCTCTGATTAAGTTGGTCCCATAGACAAAGTTGTTTAGTTTGACGGTCTAACTAGGCCATACCACAAAATTTGTCAACTGTTTTCGATTTCACCCGTAGTTTGCTTTTTAATACAGTTGCTCGAAAATGTAATTTTACGATGACAGTCGAGCGTGCGGTAAGTTGATTTTACCGCACGCCGTGCGTTTTTGTTTACGGATTAGTACAGCGTGCGGAAAGTTGACTTTACCGCACGCCGGCGCCGTGCGTTTTTGTTTACGAACGTTTTTTTTAAATTTCTACTAGCTTCCGCCCGCGACTTCATCCGCGTGGACAGTAGAAAAATATTGCAAAAAATCAGTTTAAAACTCCTTTAGTGTATGAAAGCTAGTACTACGGAGAGTTCAAGCTGTTTCCTTGGTTCCACCCACCTGAATTTGATGAAACATAGCTTAGATTTTAAGTTGGACCTCAATCTACTAAATTGTGAAAATCCATCAAAATTCGTTTAGCGGTTTTTGCGTAATTCGCGCACAAATATTTAGAATTTACAGTTTTATTATATGTATAGATTACAATTTCAGTAGTACCTATAATGTTTTCTCGCAAATGTATTGAAAAACGTAGTATGACAAACGGTTGTTAAGGTTTTTTAAAACTCGTGACGATTATAAAGCGTCAACTCGTTTTAAAAACCTCCTTACCAACCTTGTATCATAAACTACTATTAACCCTTCAACGCCCGGAAAATGAGACACAATAGAAAATCTATTGTGTCTCGGTCGCCAGCGACCGCTCCGGCGTTAATGAATTAAACTAATGAACGATGCATCATCTTTCCAGGGGCCGTCTTACAGTGGAAGAGTGCCTGGAGCACCCCTGGTTGAAAGACGAGGTGGACATGCCGCGGGCGATCCTCGGTGTCGGGTTCGACGCTGCCGAGCTCGCCAGCGACGACGACGACGACTCCGACGACGCCCACGTCGATGGCGTAAATGGGACAGTTAATGGCGTAAACGGGACAGTCAATGGCGTAAATGGGACAGTTAACGGCGTAAATGGCGTGAATGGAGTCAATGGTGTTAGCGGAGTTAACGGACACAATGGATGCAATGGGACGAACGGCACACATGATGAAAAAGGTACGTTACGTTCTGTGATACGAAATTCTTATCTTGATATCTATTTTAGTTATTCTTGTACTAACGTTTGGTATTTTACACTAATTGTAAAATTGAAAATCTGAAAATTGCAAGATTAGCTTCGAAATAGATAAATATAATAAGAACTAGTATTTCGCCCTGGTGCGCGGGCTGCTGAAGCAGCCCGCGGGCATCGCCCTGTTGGGCTGTAAGTGGTGGACTTTGAAGAGTTGGACTGCAAATTGTCGAATAGCCATATTTTGCCATCCGATCAAATCAAATCACATTGCCTTTTGTCTGCAAGTTTCAGGGCGGTGTGGTGATGCGTGGTAAAAAAGAATGCTCTTTCTAAAAATTATTAATCTTTCTAAAAACTTTGCTGGCTGATATTTAAATCATAGAGAAACTAATATAAAACTACTATGTGAAACATCAAATCAAATCAGGGGGTGCTAGCTCGGCTACCATCAATTACGAAAACTGCACCTGGGAAATTAATAGCACTTGCTATTTAACTTAATCGTTTTGCTATTTCGAGTTGCACAATTCATGGTGTGTGTGTGACCTAAACGGGCTTCCAATTAAGCAGCCTGCAGCTCCAGCTTAGGGATCGTTACAGTTTTCAGGCCAACTCTACATTTCCCAGTTACAAAGGCCACATCGTCATAATTAGTCAGTAAGCGACAGCGGCATAATGCTTGCTCGGAGGCGTCAACGAAAATGTGTAATCTAAATCTAGGCATCTGTGAGAAACCAAAGCATCTGAGTACTGAAAATAAATACCAATCTTTGTTCATCTTCTCAACGATTTGATCATCCTATTTGATCGTAGACCGCCAAACTTCCTGCAGCAATATCTTTTAATTAATCAGGAAGGGGCATAAACATACCCAGTGACAAAAATTTTAGCAACTCGCGATTCCTTGGCGGTCGCAAAACTTCGGTGATCTCTTTGTCCACCTTCTTAAAGCTTAAAGGTTTACAATGTTGGGTCTATTAGAGGCCCAACTTTAAGTCAAAACCTCCTGCCTTATGAATCACAATCACGCCTTTCACCAGTTGCTTCATCTCCTTCTCGTTATCCGTGGAGTCGAGATAGTCACTCTTAATGGCTTTGACTGCTTGTGGATGATGACATGAAACAAAATCGACGTATCGTATTACGACGAATAATACAAGTAGCCGTGCATGGAGATGATGTGGCACCAAAGGTCATCGAGGTGATCTTTTAAGTTTCTGAGGGCTTCTTTCTTTCCATTACCCTCCAAAGGAAGCACTGGGCGTTTTGATCCTGATCATTTACTTAATCTGCAGGAACATTTCCCTGATATCTGCAGTAACGGCTACTTCTCTTTTTCGGAACCTAAGCAGGACATCAACTAATGAATTCGACAGATCTTGGCCAGTCAGTTATTCGGTATTCAGAGAGTATTTTCCAAGTTTGTTGATATTTCGAACGCTAAAATGTAGGAGATACCAGACTCGACCAACTGGTGCCTGAGCAGTTTTCTTGGCATAATCTTTTTCCAAGATGTTAGGCATAATTCTGCTTCGTGTAGTCTACTGCGCATCTCTGATCAAAATCCATCATCTTAATCTAGCGTAATCTATTTTCGACGTTTCTCTTATTGTTGGGTTGGGAAGCTTGATGTCGTCGTTCCTCCACAGCAAAGCAGACTCCCAGTGGCCGTTGATTTTCTTCGACTTAGTATCGAGAATGCGAAGTGCTTGTCGTTCTTCTGGAGAATATCTAGGTAGCTTAGAATTATTGATGCCTATGCTATCAAGTCTAAATTAATTTTCTAATAATATGAGGTGAAGTTCATCCTCTTCTTCGGACTGAAGTGACAAGCAAACTCGGGCATAATCTTCCTCGAAATTGACGATGAAACTCCATGCAGAATCCAACTAAGTTCAGTGAGAGAGACGACAAGATCGTCCTTCCTGCCTTCTTTTATACTTTTTCGGACGAGATCGGTCGTTTGCATGTAACTGATTTGAAGGACTTCGGTGGTTGTGGTTCTATGCCGCCTATCCGATCCCGCAAGCGGAGCGCATTGATTTGTCATTACAGGCGGGATGAAACGATTTGGGCGCCGTTTTATTTCTAGCAAGCGGGGCGTAAGGGTGGGTAGGGTACCCACTTAGGATCGGGAATCTCCACGTTTTTCACGGATCTTAACCTGGACTTCTATTTTAATATTTGTTTTCTGGAGTTTTCTAAATCCAAATACTATTTTTAAACATTATACACCTCCTACTGGGAGAACAATTATGTCAATCAGTCAGTGAGTGAGTGGTAACTGGTAATCGAGCTATAAATGCTGGGTTTTCTGTAAATTTGTTAACTTGTCACAGGCAGTAATCTAATTTTTATTTATTTTTTATTTTATTTATTAGGAAACTCAACAGCTTCTTTGCTACAATCATGCTTAAAATATAAACTTAAAAAATACACTTAGCCAATAACAGAGTTTCACCGCATGTTATAATACTACAGGCAAACTGTCTAAAAAATATATAAAAATTAAGTAGGTAGGTAAAAAAAAAAGTAGACTAAAATACAAACTTAATTAGGCAAGAGGTATGGTTGGCAGAATTAATGCATTTTTTATTTAAGTTCGAGATATATATAATTAATCTAAATATAAACAGAGACAAAACAAAGACAAAACAAAAACAAATAAAAAAAAACATAAAACAGTATTAAACATATATCATGCTAAAATAATAATTATAAATAACTAAATAAATAAATGCTTCACGAAACTGTCCAAAATGTAGTAAGTATGCTAACTACAATGTAGTAAGTATGCTACACTTTAGACAGTTTCGAGATAAGTGCACGCTTGAAACCTTGCTTGGACAAATGGAATATATCAACACCGTGAAATTTATTATTGTACAGTTTGGATAAGCGAGTCATAACAGCATTCCTACCGTAGTTCGTACGATGTCTAGGCACAGACAGAAGAGGGGTTTTTCTCGTGCGGTACCTAGGAGTGCAGAACCTAATGGTGGCCAATGGCCCATGTTATCACAGAAAACGCACCTAGCTTTATGCTTGGGTTCCTTCGTGCTGTTCGTCAAAACTATCTAATCGGGCATCTTCTCCTCCGAGTTGATCACCACGATCGGTCGTTTGTATGTTACTGATTTAGAGGACTTCGGTGGTGGTGGTTCTATGCCGCCCTTCCAAGTCCGCAAGCGGAGCTCATTGATTCATTATTGCAGGCGGGATGGAACGATCCGTTTTATTTTAACAAGAGGGGTCTAACGATTTAGCGTTTATTTTTCTGCGGGTGGCTTCGTGGTTTTCAGTTTGTATCGCGGCCATTTTGTTTTTCCGCTATTTTAATATTTTAGAATCTTCTACAGCACACGGTGAACCCTTCATCAAGCAGAGCACACGACGTGTTAAAGTTGCCTTCAAGCCCCTGGACGGTTGCGGGAAGCACTTTCAAAAAGACTCGTTTGGAACTTGCCGACCAGATGTTTGCGGTAGTCGCGGTAGTCTCTGGGTCTTTCTTCTATTCGGTCTCCGTCTCCATTCAGACATTACGGTGAAGTAACTTATGGTGACTACCTCTGCAAGTTGAGCACCCCGACTTTCGACTTGCATCTATCTCGATAATGAGTAGCTTTCAAGCATCATAAACGTATTTTCCGCTTGCAGATCCACTCCCAGCGTTGGTTAACGTCTTCTCTTTTGAACTTGTCACAGGCAGAAGGTAATCTGATGGCCCGTGTCATCACAAAAACGCACTTAGCTTGTTGCTTGGGTTTTATCTTCGTGGTGTTCGTCAAATCCTTCGTCAAAACCTTATCGGGCGAAATCGGTCGCTTGTATGTAACTGATTTGAAGGACTTCGGTGGTTGTGGTTCTATGCCGCCTATCCGATCCCGCAAGCGGAGCGCATTGATTTGTCATTACAGGCGGGATGAAACAATTTGGGCGCCCTTTTATTTTTAGCAAGCGGGGTGTAAGGGTTGGTACCCACTTAGGATCGGGAACCTTCACGTTTTTCACGGATCTTAACCTGGACTTTAATTTTTAATATTTTTTCTGGAGTTTTTTAAATCCAAATACTTTTTTCATACATAATACCCCTCTTTTCCACCTCCTTCTGCGAAAACAATGGGGTTGGTAAACTTTTCCAAAACTGTTGTGAATTATATATTTTCTGGTAGCTTTTTGCTTTGGAGTCAGGAATAACAAATTGCGGAATTTTTATAATGCTTCATTTTAATTTAAATAAAAAAATAAATTTTTAATTTACAGCATAGTACAATAAATCACTATTACGGCTGTATGCGTAGGTTATGCCTTTGCTCCAAAGACTTTCTATGTTGTTGCTCAAAACAAAAAAACAAAGGTATGATTACTCTTTGTCACTGTCTGTCAAATCTGTCAATCAGTTTATTAAATCAGTAAATGCAAAGGAACTTCGTGTTCAGCCGTATGTTTGATATTTTATCGCGATAATAATATAAAAAAATATATTTAGTTAACAAGGTAAAATAAAAAAATCATAATATTATTTTCTTTATTCTTCAAACTTGTGCTATCAAAAAAATATATAAAACAATTCCCTTCGAAAAAGTTTACCAACCCCATTATGTCAATCAATCAGTGAGTGAGTGGTACCTGGTAACCGAGCTATAATTAATGCTGGGTTTTCTGTAATTTTGTAAACCTGCCACAGGCAGTAATCTAATAGCCCGTGTTATCACATAAAGCGCACCTGGCTTTATGCTTGGGTTCCTTCGTGCTGTTCCTCAAAACTACCTAATCGGGCATCTGACGTTTGTATGTAACTGATTTAGAGGACTTCGGTGGTGGTGGTTCTATGCCGCCTTTCCGAGTCCGCAAGCGGAGCTCATTGATTCGTTATTGCAGGCGGGATGAAAGGATCCGTTTTATTTTTAGCAATAGGGTCTTACGATTTAGCGTTTATTTTCCTGCGGGTTTTCAGTAATTTTGTATGGCGGCCATTTTGGTTTTCCGCCATTTTGAAAGTTTTTTCCTTCCATTAGGATTTGCTTAGTCTCTACAACTTTAGTTTGAGCACCATCTACCTATGTAGAACCATTTTGGCGGGCACTACCCCGTCATGAGGATCTTGACCTGGACTTCAATTTTTTTATTCTGATAGGTTTCTAAATTGTAAATACATTTTCCATACATTGTACCCCTCTAAAAATTCTCCTTTTTGGTAATAAAAATGTGGCGGTACTTGGAAAATAATCCTACTTTCAATTTCAGTGTTAACATCTTTTCGATATAAAAATAGTCAAATGTCATTAGTATTAGCAGAATCTAATGGTTTTAGATACAAAATATTAAAAAATGCCGCTATTTCTATTCTACACATTTTTGGGGTAAATCTCGAAAAGTACCCTGAAAATGGGTATTTTTTTACAGGGCACTACTTTTAATTTTTACTTCACTACTTCACACAAATTTTAAATGACAAAATTTACTTGTCTTGTAAGTTTGAGCAAAATCGGTTGGAAAACAAAAAGTTACAAACGATACCACAGCCGCCATTTTGTTTTTCCCAAATGTCATATTTTTTCCCAAGTTTGGCTGGGGTTTTGCACATTATCCTAAAATATCATTATATCTTTTTTCACTTCCTTCTGGGAGAACAATTATTTTATTCAGTGAGTCAGTAAGTAATTCAGTATGGCGGCCATTTTGTTTTTCCGCCATTTTGAATTTTTTTTTCGCGCTTCAGGATCTGATTAGAGTCCTCTACAACTTTAGTTTGAGCACCATCTACCTATGTAGTACCATTTTGGCGGGCAGTACCCCGTCATGAGGATCTTGACCTGGACTTCCACTATTTTTTTTTCTGATAGGTTTCTAAATTTTGAATACTTTTTTTATACATTATACTTACTCCTTTACAACTGCTCCTTTTAGGTAATAAAAATGTGGCTTTACCTGGAAATTAACCTCACTTTAAATTCCAGTGTTGCCGTTTTTTCGATATAAAAATAGTCAAATGTCATTAGTATTGGCAAAATCTAATGGTTTTAAATAAAAATGATTTAAAAATGCCGCTATTTTTATTTTTCACATTTTTGGGGTAAATCTCGAAAAATACCCTGAAAATGGGTAATTATTTTTACAGGGCACTATTACTTAATATGTTGCATAATTCGTCAATACATGACAACAAGTGGTTTTTTATTTTTTTTGCATTTTGGGGTCAATCTCAAAAGTTACCCTGAAAGGGGGTAAAAATATTCTACCAATCAATACATTGTACCTATACCTACAACCTTTCTATGAACCTCAAAACGCTCCAGTGTTTCCATCTGGAAGCAAATCGACTATATGCTTGGTTTTCTGTAATTTTGTATGGCGGCCATTTTGCTTTTCCGCCATTTTGAATTTTTTTTTCGCGTTTCAGGATCTGCTTGGAGTCCTCTACAACTTTAGTTTGAGCACCATCTACCTATGTAGTACCATTTTGGCAGGCAGTACTCCGTCATGAGGATCTTGACCTGGACTTCCATTTTTAATTTTTTTTCTTATAGTTTTCTAAATTCTCAATACTTTTTCTCTACATTGTACCCATCTAAAATTACTCCTTTTTGGTAATAAAAATGTGGCTTTACCTGGAAATTACCTCACTTTGAATTCCAGTGTTGCCATCTTTTCGATGTAAAAATAGTCAAATGTCATTAGTATTGGCAAAATCTAATGGTTCTTGATAAAAATTATTTAAAAATGCCGCTATTTCTATTTTTCACATTTTTGGGGTAAATCTCAAAAAGTACCCTGAAAATGGGTAATTTTTTTTTACAGGGCACTACTACTTGATGTGTTGCATAATTCGTCAATACATGGCAACTTTCTCAAGTGTCGTAAACTGCCTCAAAATAGCCTTAAAATATTTGAAAAATGTATAAAATTTACAAAATGGCCGCCACCGCGTCCGCCATATTGATTTTTCGATTGTTCATATTTTTCCTATATTAAGCAGCATATACTGCGTGCAATGACGTTTCGATTTTCTATCTCACTCGCACCCAGCCGCCGCAATAGGACTTGAAAAAAGGGCATCTCGAAAATGTCTTTTTCCTCTGCAGGTTTCAGGGTTGCCAGACGTTGTCAACCAAAATACCAAAATGTCACTTGTATACAGACTATACACGAACCCTCATAGTCGGAATTTCCAAAAAGTGGTTATTTCACTTTTTTGAATTTTGGGGTAAATCTCAAAAGTTACCCCGAAATGGGGTAAAAATATTCTACCAATCAATACATTGTACCTATACCTGCAGCCGTTCTATGAACCTCAAATCGCTCCAGTGTTGCCATCTGGAAGAAAATTGACTTAAAAAATGGCGTGTTTTCGTACCTCAAACAAAATGGCCTCTACAACAGGCGCCATCTTGAATTTTTAAAAAGTTTCCCCGATTGGTAAAAATTGAGGGTAATTGTGGTGAAACGGTAAAAAAAATATTCTCAAACTAAATAACACTTTTGAGCTGTGGCCCCGCGGTTTGGGGTCCAAAAACCGTTTTTTTCAAAACTCTCCGGCGCGGCCGCCATTTTGTTTTTTTGTTTTTTTAATAATTTTCTAAAGTTTATATGTCAAAATCTACCACTCTTGTAAGTTTGAGCAAAATCGGTTGGAAAACAAAAAAGTTACAAACTTCGCCACAGCCGCCATCTTGTTTTTCCCAAATGTCATAATTTTTCCCCAGTTCGATTGAGGTTTTGCACATTTTCCCCAAACATCACTATACCCTTTTCTACCTCCTTCTGGGAGAACAATCATGTCAATGAGTCAGTGAGTGGTAATCGAGCTATATATAGTATAATAATAAGAAGAATATTAATGCCGAGATTGCTTCAGACAATATGAAAGCATTGGAGAAGGCCAATGGGTCTGGTAAATAACTTGAAACTTTATGACCATGTGGCTAAAGGTCTAACAATACACATATTTTAGTTAAGTATATAGCGGGTTGCTATGTAGTTGAGTCAAACACCAGTACCAAAGTTGTAATGAATGTTTATTTCCAAAATCCATTTAAATTTAAATCAAGGGGGTAGTTTTTAAGTTATAAGGGTTTGAAGGAAATTCCAAGCGCACTGAAATATGCGCTATAACTTTTCTGTTTTATCGCGAAAACTTCAGTCGTTGATGTGGTCCTATAAACTATTGGATAAGAAGTCACTAAACAAAAATCGATGGCCAGACTCATTAGGTGCATTCTGCCAGACAAGATTTTGAGTCATCGATCGCTATAGAGTACATTTTATCCATGGAAAGTAAAATATTGAAAATTCTATAAAAAATACTTTCCATGGTTAAAATTTGCCCTATGATGATCGGTGATTGATTCAAAGATTTGTCTGGCAGAATACATCCATTATCAGCAGTTCTAACGGACGTTTGTGATGTTCCAGAGACGTTCGGGTCGCGCGAGGAGTGCGAGGAGCGCGACAAGCCGCTGAAGCACGCGCGCGACCTCTCGCCGCCCTGCCCTGGCGCGCCCTCCACGCCCAAGGTACACAACTACCAATATACTGCACGATCTATACACTTACTGGAATGCAACACTTACGTCACCAGAAACTGCCACCCTCCTCACAAGAACGAGAACCTACCCGCTTCACAAGATCCTTTTTATTGTATACGGCAAGAGGGAGGATGCTTTTGAAATGCATGCACCGTTACTTGCCCGTGAAACCCCCTGAATAACATACTCTGTAATAAATAGAATTTTATTGTCCATGGTAACCCATCTCAAACATTTCAATCTGACATAAAAAAGATTAGGGGTAGTTACCTACCGCAGGCCATATAATTTTCCCTTTGTCCCCCTTGGGTGTTCCACGGGCTAAAATATTTGCTTGTGATACCCCAAGGGGGCTAGACTCTGGGACCACAGGCAAGTAATGCATGCATGCAGGCATGCTCCGCAAACTAGCATGAGCTCCCTGATCTGCGGGTCTATTTTGTAACTTTGACAGCCGAAGCTGTAAAAGATGTTATCTTCCGTCCTCTTTGGTGGGCAACCGAGTTAGACATTAGGTCATTTAGGTGTAAGAACAGTAAAAATCAATGAGACGATTTTCTTTAAAAATCCAGCAACATACTTACACCATATGCCAAACTCAGTTGTCCACCGAAGCTGTAATGTTATAGTTACAAAAAGTCTTGCTGACCATCAATAAATATTTGACATAACTATTCGACCCATGTTACTAGCGAGTGGCAATAAAAATGCAATTTTTATAACAACTTTGATAGTTTAAACAACTACATTGCTATAGAAACTGATTAATAACATTTTGCAACTCGTTGTGTCTGTTGAGCACAAAAGAAATTGTAGTTTTGGAGACATAGCTGACTCGACGTGTTGTACTGTGTATATTTTTACTCTGATATTGAGTTTTCCGGGCTTTTCCTGATGTTAGGGTCGATTCCCACTGAAAGGGCAGCTGTTCGTACCGGTTTGTCGATACAAAACACTACTGCCCTACTAGCATGACCACTGAACACGATAGCAGGGTACCGCTTAGAGGTGTAGCATGTAATGCAACTGATTCTGTATCAAGTGACTACGTCATAGTATTCACTTAATACAGTATCACTTCTAAGTAACTCACAAAAGAAGTAAGTACCCTGCTTTATAGCGATTTATGTCGATGACTCAACTGCCAAAATCCACTGTCTTTTAATTTGATAGTTAAAAACGATAAATCGCTGTATTACATCGAGTATCGATACTATCGATGGTTATGTTAACTAAGGAGGCTGAGCTGTTTGAATCTAAACTAAATTACTAATTGAGCGCAGCTGTTGCGTGATGCTCGCTCGCTGTAGATTTCGTGTTCTCATTCACTGCGCGCCGCTACTTTTCCAGTGAGAATTGACCCTTAGGCCGCGTACGCACCGACAGGTGGCTAGCTTAGCGGCTAGATATGTATTTAGTAGGCGACTAGCCTAGCGAGGCGCCAAGTGCGCAGTGCGGCCGGTTGCGAACATTCGTGAACGTTCTTTTACTTCGATATATTATATATATATTTACTGAACATTTCCCAAAAATGTTTAGTTTCATCGGTAGAACACTCCCTTAAGTTAATTAAAACGACTACAAACGACGGTGTATAGGCGCTAGACGCTAAGCGAGCCACCTGTCGGTGCGTACGCAGCCGACTTTGTTCGCCTTGGTAATGCATGTTTGACGTGTGCTGATCATAGTGGTCGCGGGCGGATATCGACGTCATTAAACCAGTTGTGCGTGTTGCAGGTGTCCCGCAAGTCGCCCGCGCCGCCGCCCTCGGTGCTGGCGCTGTGCAAGAAGTTCCAGCCCGACTACGCGCCGCCGCCGCCCCCGCCCCCGCGCCCGCGCCTGCGCCCGCCCACCGACCGCGCCGTGCTGTGCTAGCCCCGGCCCCCGCCCCCGCGCCCGCTCGCTGTCGCTCTCCACCGCTTCTGTCTCACGTGCGACCCGTTCGCGAGCCGGTCGACAGACTGATGCTACTTTAAGGTTCGCGCACATTATGTCGGGGCGCAGCGGGGCGGGCCGCAGCGCAAAAATCGCTCGCATATATTTTATATGAACTATCGCACACTATGCCGGCAGGCTGATTATCTAAATAGAAACTATTTAGCGACCGGTTTCATTTGGCATAATTTCTTTTTTTACAAATAGAAGTAGCAATGTATCCCATTCATCTGTCAAATGAGACCGGTCGCTAGGTGGTTTCTAATTAGATAATCAGCCTGCGGGCCACATTTCCTTATAAAAATAAAGTGCACTGCGGCCGGCCCGCCCGCCGCTCCCCGACATAATGTGCGCGAACCTTTATGTGTAACGAAAACATTGTGGTTGAGACTGTCCGATCGTTATATTGAATGTTAAGTTTTGACGTTTAACATGTTTAGTGTGCGATGCGGCATATTATGTTGATAGCTGAACCGCTCGCGTTCGTATCGGATCGACGGCCGACGGTGACCCTGTACATATACGACTAGTTAAGTTGCGTTACCCCCGCCCCGCGCCGAAATCTATTTAGATACGATTTGTAAATAATGTTTGATTACTTTTTAAATGACTTTATTTTCACGATTTTAAATCATTATGTATCCGCAATTTCACCGAGATGAAATTAGTTCTTTTTATAATTTAACATTGTTCACAAACTGTATTGGAATGTGTTTTCGACATAGCGGCGGGCGACTTGTATATTTCCTCGGGCTCGGCCCGCTGTACATACGCGCCGGCGCCGCTTTATTTATTAAGGAGGAGCGCCGCCGGCACTCGCTCTAAATGTACAAACAGAGTGGGAGCGGATCCGCTCTATTTCTCTCTCTCTAACTACTTGCTTAGAAAGATAAAAATAGAGCGAATCCGCTGCGTCCCGCACCCACTCTATTTGTAGACTAAGGCCACGTACGCATTCACAGACGGCTTGCTCAGCGCCTAGAACCTAGATAGTCACCTAGCGTGTAGCGAAGTAAAGGGAACGTTCTAATGTTCGCAACCGGCCGCAGTGCCTAGATAGACCGATCGGGATACGTTTTTAGGTTTCAAAAATATTAAAGTTAGTTTTTTTTCGTATATAGTTTCTGCACCATTCACATAGCCTAATACATGAATTTGTGTCATTTAGGATAGATGCATAAGTAATAATTTAGGTTTTTGTCTTTTTTAACATTATCGGACTAAAAGAAAATTAAAGTTGAAAATGTACATGAACTTTTTGTGTCATCTTCGTCCACGGGAATACTGTTTATGACTATTACCATAGCTATTACCTAAAAAGTTGCCGTAGTACCTCCAAAAGAATATTACAATAATATTGGTTAAATATGTGTCAAATGTTTTAGATCAATGGTAGTAGGCTATCTTAAATACAATACTATCAATTTTGACAGTTTTGGAGTTCAATTATTTATAACCAACACAAATAATTGAATTTCTAAAGATGCATCGGCTAGATGTGATGTGACACAAATCGCAAAAATACACTTTATATATGCCAATGTATCGACAGACAAGATTTCATAAACTTTAGAATTTTTGAAGGTTATTCCCTCAAAATAACGTATCCCGATCGGTCTAAGAACCTAGCGAGTTACGTAGCGTGTAGCGAAGTGAAAGGAATATTCTTATAATGTTTGCAACCGGCCGCATAACTAGGCGCCGAGCTCGCAGTGCGGCTGGCTGCGAAGAGTATAGAACGTTCCTTTTACTTCGCTACACGCTAGGTGACTATCTAGGCTAGGTTCTAAGCCAGCCGCCTGTCAGTGCGTAAGTGGCCTAAGGGTTCGCTCCCACTGGCCCTACGAGCCTTCCCTAAATGGGAAGCGCTCGTCGATAGGGCGAGTGGGAAGGCCCCGCCGTTTCGTCCCGCTCGCGGCCCGTTTCGTCCCGCTCGCGGCCCGCGCCGACCGCGGCGGGACCTTTATGTAACGCCGCGATCCTGCGCGGGGATCGTTATACACACTAAACGATTAATCGTAGTAAGTTATATCTACGCGCCGTTTACTGCTCTGCTCTTATTGATGTTTAAGAAACGTCAAGCAGTCAGAATGAGTTTGAAGAGGTTTTAAATGTTACCGTCTAAAATGGAAAGCGTTGTCGATGCCTCTAATGCGTGTAGTGAAACAGCGTTGTTTCGGTGTAGGGTGTATTACGAAACTCGTGCAGGAGGAGGCTTTAGTGTGTAAGTGTTTAGGTGATTCTAACAGAGTAATGTACGTTAGTTAGATAGTAGTACCCGAATGTCTGGGACCAAAATGAGCGTGGCCGGCGGAGGACCGGCGGAGTTGTTGTCGCGGTTGATATTGTACAATATATTGAAATTTTATCACTAGGAGTGACCGTTTTTCGGGTTGTTGTTAGATAGGGGAATTGTTATTGTAGCGACGTCGGATCATGAGCTCAAATCTTGCTACTTAATTTTTTTGTAAATTTGTCTAATGAAATCGTCGAGTGCCTTGCGCAATTGTCTAGAATCTAGATTATTCATCCCGCATTCTGAACATTGCTTCATTTTACTTTGTAAATGTTTTTTTTTCACTCATGAGAAGGATTAATTTTAACCATTTCTCAACTAAACTCGAAGATTTATACCTTGTGAGAACTGTTGTGATTCGTGAAAATAAATTATTGTGATACAAAATATCTTCTTTTATTTAAACTTTGCCCTTTATTTGACAGGTTCCTTCGGGGTGTCCTATATCATGGCATGGACCACTTTGAAAACCGAAATTCTGACTACATGGAAAATTTCTCTCCAATTAGTCCCACTTTTTCGGAATTAGTCCCAAAAAGGACTGAAAGATATAAGCGATTTAAATGGTCCATGCCAAAGCAAACCGTTCCGTAATGCACAGTGTTCCGATTGTAAAACATTAAGCATCTGATCTTGCGGCTCTTTGCGAAAGCTGCAGCCTTTTACAGGAACTTTCGTGGATTGAGGAACGCACCATTTCCGTTACACCCTGTAGTGCTCTCTTACCTTATAATCACTAGAGAAACCTATACAGGGTTACTTAAATTCATTAAAAACATCACGTGGGGTTTATCAGACCATCAAACTGAGCAACTTTCATTATGGGACCAACCTCGAAATCACGAAAAAAAATCGGCTGTTTCATACAAAAGTACAATGCGTACTTTAACGAAATGTATGAAACAGCTGTTTGTTTTTCGCGATTTCATGGTTTATCCCATAATTAAAGTTGTTCAGTTTGATGGTGTGATCAACCCCACGAGAGGTTTTAAGTGAATTACAAATAATCCTATATAGGTAGATACAAAGTTTTAAATGAACCCATTAAAGGAAGAAAATCACACTCCACTCCAATTATGAATAATTTTACAATTTTTACAATTACAATACCCTCAACCTCTATAAATTGATCATCTGTTTTATAACACAAATGAAAATAAAGTGGAGCAAATTAAATTATTATATCGAAGGTGACCGGATAGCTTAGGCTTTAAACTTAAAATGAGCACAATGTGAAAATCATCATTATAATTTTGCTTTTCCTTTTATTGTACGATAATTTTGATTTGTTGTATTGAGTATATATATATTGTATATTATTGTAGAAGTACTAACTAAAGACGGTAACCCGCTTTCTAATAAATATTGGTTAGCAGATGTTTACACAATGGTTACTCTCTGTCAAACCATTTGAGTTTGACATTGAAAAGAAAGTGACAAATCACTGTAACTAAACATCTGCTATACAATCTTTATTAGTAAGAGGGATAGTGTTAAAAATAAAACAAACATCACTTTAGAAGCTTGTATTTAAAAAAAAAACTTGAAAATACATACTAATTATAGCAGACAAACCTGCATTTTAGGCACTATCTACTTTATTTTATGTTCGGCTTACTAGAAATAACACAAAATAGAAAGAGGACAGAAGTCAATTTAATGTATGTATGCAGATGCTTTGTTTCTCATACCCACACCTCTCTCTGCCGCAGCGCTACTTGCCGCGCGCCTACCACAGAGATACTCAATCAGCCCCGATTTTGTAACTTTGTTGCTTCGATCAAGAATATCCTAGATAACGCTTCACGAACTAAAACAGTACGCAAAAATGGCACCTCAAATAGCGTCCCACTTACAAACTTAGCGCTTATTTTGTACATAATCACCTCTTATTTTGTACAAACTCGCATTTCATATCATTTATTTTGTACAGAAACACATCATAATCACCTCTTATTTTGTACAAACTCGCATTTTATATTTTGTACAAAAACACATCTTTTATCACTTGTTTGTAAGTGGGACGCTATTTGAGGTGCCATTTTTGAGACTCTGACCGGACATCTAGGGTATTCTTGATCGAAGCTTTGTTGCAATCAACTCGTAACAAAATGCAATTACATTACTGATTTAGTAAGAACCAATGTGACAACTATCTTACGTAAGCAGATATTCCAGTGTCGGTGACGGCTGTCTGTGTGTGCGTTGCTCGAACACGCGTAGTACTAAGGCCCGTATTTTAAATCGCTCTGAACGTTGAGAGTTAACTTGAAATCTTTCCTAAGATGCTGTTCCTATAAGAAGAGCATCTCAAGTATGATCTCAAGATAGCTCTCAACGTTGAGAGCAGTTTATAAATACGGGCCAAAGCTTGACTTCTGTTCTCTTTCTATTTTGTGGAAATAATCACAACATCACTGGTGTTACACGAAGTAGGCGGATTTATGTAAATACACAATCGGAAATTAAGAATTTCTTATACTGCTCTTCTATAGGTCTGTGTTATTGTGGACAGGACGACAAATCTATCCTAAGATTTGAACACACATTTTTAATAATACTTTAGTGGCAGTGAAAATCTCGCACTTACAAATTCATTATAAAATTACATACAATATGTACAGTACGCGCAAAATAACTTGGCGGCTCTGAACTTCGCGCGGAACCCTGCGCAGTAGAGGAACACAGGCGTGCGCGGGGACGGGGTGCGGGCGCAAGCACTCGGAACTATGGGACTCGATATGTATGTACCCTGCGCGAAATATCACTTACAGAGGCGCGTTCCAAACCTACACTCCGAGTGCAACCTAACCACAACCGAACGCTCTAACGACGTTCCAAACATTTGAGCGTGACGTTCGGTTGACACAACCGTGTCGTTCCAAACGTCAGAGCGTTGCAACCATACAACTATCAAAAATGATGGTTGTAAAACGCTCTGACGTTTGTCTATAGAAAAAATGTCAATGTCATTTGACATTATTTTGTATTTTTGATGTTTTTATGTCTAATTTTTAAAATAATCATGGTAGATCCTCAAAAAACGGATATTATTTGATTTAGTATAAAGAAAAGTTTAAATTATTCGTATTCCAAATGGAAAATGAAGAATTTGTATTGACATTGACATTTAAAGTTCTTGGTCGTTCCAAACCTTAGAGCGAGTTAAAAAACAACCAAACAACTGACGCTCAAACGTTCTGAACGCAACCCAGATAACTTCCGAGCCGCCAAGTTATTTTGCGCATACTGTACTAGGAAAGAAGTATTTTTTGACTAGATTTATTTTTATGTTGAAGTAAAGCACGAAGTTTTACTTGATACTCAATCCTAGCCCGCGTCGGCGTCGCGTCGCTAAGAAATGCTGTTGATTTCTAGACGGCCTTTCCAATCAAACGCGCTTTAAACTTGCAAGAAACATTTTTTAAACACTGTTTAACTAAACACGTGTTTAAATGTGGTGCTGTCACTTTTTTGACAATATTGTTTGACTGAGACAGCATCACATTTAAACAGGTGTTAAGTTAAACAGTGTTTAAAAATCTTTTGTAATAACACGGGAAATGTTTATAAAAATGATTTTAATGTATTTTTGATAACACATGCATGAAAACTGTGTAACATAACATTTTGATTTGACACTAAAATTGTATTCAGGAATATCGAATACCGATATGTAATTATAAATAAAATATAATAATGTATGTGTTTATTTAAGGAAGGGTTTGATTAAATCTCTTATTGAGAGAACATTAAATAACAACAAAATAATATAATCTACCATGTGGAAGCTCCCATGTCATTAAATTAGGATTTAGGTTCCTGATCATTTAGATTCCTTTTTCTTTCGTAATAACAAGATATAAATAGAAAGGATATATTGCTGCTCAATAGAAGAAAGGTATGTTCGTACTTAGGAACATGACCGAGCTAGATCTCTATTAGGAACAGCTCTTGGCTTATAATATGTTGTTTCTGTAGCAATTTTTCATTTTTGTAATACTTTTCTCACCAATTTTTATTATTAAAATTCTAGCTAACACAAATATTCTAGTTTAATTCATATAAGTCTTTGAGTACAGTCAGCAGCACATGAGGTTATACGAAACTGTGAAAATTATTTATTATTTATTTTGAACCTTAATAGCTTCGCATTTAAGCATACAATTGATTGAATATCACTACGCTATCGTGGAAGCCCAGCGCCAGCGTGCCGTTGACCGTACATTATTTTTAAAACTAACTATATTCATAAGATATAAACACGGTTACATCTCGCGCTAAACTTCTAACTCCGTCTGAACACGAGGCGATTCATAATTTATCGCAATACACGAAGCAACTACAGAGAGAGAGAGCTAGAAGTTTGACACGTATTGTAGCATTAATGTGTCTCTCTACCATCAGTGATAAAAATCGATTAACTTGATAATATAGATTTGGCCAAGTGATAAAAATGTTCAACTTTTCTCAGTATCCTAGCTGCCACACCACAGAGCAAATAAATAGTTTCTATTCAACATAACCCGTGTTATTACAAAAGATTTTACTAAACTAAACACCTGTTTAAATGTGATACTGTAACTTTTTTGACAATATTGTTTGACAGAGACAGCATTTAAACAGGTGTTTAATTAAAGTGTTTAAACATCTTTTGTAATAACACGGTATGTGTCTCGACTGGTAAGTCACTGGTTTTACAAAACTATACATCATCAGTATTACAATAATAGACGATTATCTGACAGCTCAAATTAAAAAAAAACGATAGATGGCGTTTTATGAAAGCCGAGCCTTAAAGTTTAAACCGCCTTGCAATAAGCAATTTATTGTGTGCAATTTTTTGAAAAAAATTATTTGAAGTTAAACCTAGAATGCTGTAGTGTAGTTAACCTTAATTTATTAACCTTAATGTTACAGCTGATAAGTTTCTTGCGCCCGTTCTTCTTGTCAGCTAAAAAAGTCTGGAACGTGTGCTAGGAAAATATATAGACGATTCAAAAGTACTTAATAATTATGTTTATTTGAATAAAGCTTATTTCACTTTCACTTTCAACCCTCCTCCGCCTTCGAGAGTGATAAACGAGGCGCGGGAGTTAAAACGGCGACATTTAAGCAACATTCCGACGGCTCGGCTTTTATAAAACGCCATCTATCGAGATTTTTTGAACTACATAATTTCTTTTTTTGTCTTTCAAAATCGCCCATTGGATCAATACGCAACTAAAACATTCGAATACAATAATAGGCTTCGTATTGCTATCAATATTATTTTAATGACTTCTTTTTAGTCTGAGGCAAACGCACGTTTTATAAATATTGTCGTGATGTGACGACGTTAATATAATTACTCAAACATCAGTTATTTAATCATACAAATACACTAGGAGATCATTTACGCCCAATAAAAGTAATCAGTGTGGTGTTTAATATTCATACATACCTATTAAGGCGATTCCCTGACCGAAAGTGGCACCCCTAGAGGTTTTTATTTAATAAGTTGTTATTAGAAAAGGATTTTAATAAAACTTTTCGTGGAATTTTTGCGACTCATAGTCTGGTATTTTTAGAAGGTATCCCTACATTTCCTCGCAGTCATTCGTAGAAAATAGCAAATGTGTCAAAAACGGTCACTTTTAACAGTTTTGCTACAACTTCTAGCAGTGACTACGAGGGTATATGATGATACCGTCTAAAATACTAGACTATGGGCCCTAAAAAATCCACGAGAAGTTTTATTAAATTTGTGTATTAGAATTACAATCCTTACGAATATTATAAATGCGAAAGCCCGTTTGTATGTTACGCCACAGAATAGATAATAGTACTAGCGTACAGAAGTTGCACTCCGCAAAATCGTTTGAATAAATTAAGACTCTTGCACCGACACAATAAAGTGCAATTCAGGTCGCACAGCGCTCCCTTCGCTCCAAAACATTCACTTAGTAGTTTCCTCTCTTTCTATCGCGTAGGTCTTACCTTTTCTGATGTATGAAATTTGTCCTCTCAGAGGACGCCGAGCGGTTTAGACACGCGCGCTGAGTGACAGAGCTTTGGTTACGCCTTCACGTCTTAATTACTGAACCGATCATCATGAAATTTTACATACATGTTGTCAGGGATACAGAGAAGTACATAGGGTACCTTTCATCCAGATAAAAGTATTGTTCCCGAGGGATAGCAAAAAAACTTTTCACAGTCGCGGGCGGCCGCTAGTATTAAATAAAATTCGCCGCGCCACTTTCGGTCAGGAATGCGCCTTAATGAAGTCAACGTGAGTATCAGTCAAGGTCCAAGTAGCCGCGGGGCCAACGGGCATTCGCGGGGTCAGTGTCCATTGATCGTGGGGGCCATTGCGGGGGCGGGGGCCGGCTCGGTGGGTTTGACTAGCGCTTGCAGTTGCTCAGAATACTCCGTGTAGAGCCGCTGCCATCGCAGCTGACGCACCAACAGGGCTAACATCTCTTCTAACATGTCGTGCTTTTTGATGCCCTGGAAAGAGTTACACAGTTGCATACAGCGAACTAAAATCTATGGAAGTGTAAATTGCAAACAAATATTGCTTAAAAATGGCACCACGGTGCTAAAAAATGACAACTCGCACGGCATTTAGTCAGGCCAGCCACCATGCGCCTGGTGACAGACGATAGCTTTTTATACAATTACAGTTAGTATATTAAAGAAAAGAGAGAGTTTATGAGAAATGACGTCCTGTCACAGCCGTGACACACTCTGTACGTGAGAGTTCGAGCGCCAGCGACCTTGAGACAGAGCGTGTAAGCGCTAGGGTTGATACCGAAATGGAATTTTGTGGTAAAGGAAATTACGTAAGTATGTTAGGAAATATAAACTTGTGCAAGGACATGTTAATGAAAGATAGGTTTGATTTCTAATAAGTTTTTGTAATCTTTAAATTATATTGGGTACATCATAAATTGCAACTCTTATACTATATTTTCTGTTATTTATAATCAGTTTTTTAATCTTTAACATGTTTATGAAAGAAAGGTTTGATTAATATATATTTTTTTATTTATTGACAATTTTACCTACTTGCGAGTTTACGAGTTTAATCATCTGAAATCCTTGTTTTCAGAGCTTTTTTTATAATTAAAGTCAGGTAAAAAGAAGAGTAAAGGCATGACTAATATTTCGTATATTTCAAACTTTTAAAATACGGAGAAACTTGATAAACACAATAATAACGCCCGCCGCTGGGCATGATTATCTTATGTTGCGTTGCGTAGTCAGTCCGTGCGAAACGCGGTACAATACGGATTGCAGTGGGACAAGCGAGCGGCGAGCGACAGTAGAACCACGGTAAAGAAATGTAGAACCCTTGGCCGGGCCAGTCGGCGACTGGCGCCTGCACTCCCCGCGCGCCGCGCGCACTCCCCGCGCGCCTCCAGACACGCACACATAGCCGCGAGCGATTTTACGAGCATACATGCTCAAGTGTCGTTTCTTTTCGCGTTAGAGTATAATATTCTGTGGTCCTGTGTAGTTAAATGGTGTACAGATTACTAACATTCATAGCCGACGCGCATTCGTGAGATAAAACAGCTGAAAGACGCAAAGAAGGCAAAAACATGCAGATATAACGTCTCATAAGTATTAAATATTTTTTCGTTTACGCTGATTTTTCAATGCCTAGATAGAGCTTTATCCGTTTGATAGCGTATTATACTGCCAAATTTTTGAATGACTTATTAGATTTGGTTAATATTTAATCTGACTGATATCTGTTATCTGAGGATTGAAAAATCAGTCCTAAGTATAGAAAGTATCTATGAGTATACAGAATACAGATTATGGTCGCTATATTGGTTGCTGCGTGGTGTGCAGGTGTATTTTTGTATGGTGTTTAATTTGAGCGGAATGCTGGTTCCATAGATTTTAGTTCGCTGGTTGTATAAAAGGACCGCTACTCTTTTTAGAGATAGTATAATGTAAAATATAAGTTACCAGTATAGTGGGCTGCCACTTGCGCGGCGAGGAGACGCCGTGGCTGGGGCCCAACATGTCGTCTAATATCGTACGCAGCTGATCTTCAGTACCTGTCATTTAAAATAACTTATAATAGAACACGATGAAGTTAAACTACATTATAATTTATATTTAAATAAATATTTGACATCATCACATACATTGTTCCCAATCTTCCAGAGTTAATATTAGTAGCTAGAGCACTTGTGTTATGGAAATTACAGATAACGGTGGTAAACCCTGGACAACATAGAAAAAATCGTTTTATAAATTAATTCGCCGGGGATCGAACCCGAACGGGACCCGGGTACCTGATCGAACCCGAACTCAGATGGTGACACCACGAAAACCAATATGCAACTCGACCACGAAGGACGTCAAAAAAGTCAGTTACGAAGGCACGCACAGCGGTAGGTGCTTATCGCGCGACCTTGAGCGAGTGAAGGAGGCCTGCCTATAGTGCGGAGTGTCACTGGCCTGGCTAAAGGCAGGGTGTTCATTATGTGGTTTTGGGCACTGACCGTGCAGCACGAGGTGGTGGAACAGCGCGGTGGCCCAGTGGCGGTAGTCGCGCGCCAGGCGCAGGTGCGCGCACGCCGCTACTTGCGCTTCTAGCCAGCTGCGCGCCGCACCCACGCTGTACACGCTGGACACACATACAAAAGCTATACTTAAAAAATAGAGTCCCATCGTGGGTTCTCCGAATGATAAATTTCATTCCATTCTATTTCTTAAATTAAACCTCAAGTGCTATCCGGTCCGGAGCCTGTGAAACCTATAAGATACTAAAATAAAAATCTAAATACTCTCTTTTCATTGTTCAAACATTTTCACATAAAAATTTGTGACAAAAACATTACATGGTGGTTAATTAGATTACAAAAATATAGGTATGGAAGATCTTTATTTTATTTATTTTATTTTATTATTTATTAGAACCGCCAGAGAAAATAACATTGAGTCTTACACAGTAGGTATTACATTGTAACATGGAGAATGAAAAATTCTATTGAAGGCAGCCACATCATGCCTTATGGTACGGACGGATAATTGACTATATAAACATTAGGTACTTAACTAAGGGACTGTCTCACAAAGTCCGGCCAAGCTCAAACTTACACACCTGACGAACAATTTCATATAAATTATAGTCTAAGCGGTCACGGGATTTTTGGTAACGATCAAGGAAAAGGTTAGATTCATTTTCATGGGTTGTAGAGTGGTCCCCTAATGTGAATGATGTCGGTCTGCCTGCTCTCAGTGGTTGCAACTTCGAGTTATAGCGCTTACAAGAGGCATCATTGTTACGAAAAAAAAAACGATCAGAGAAATAGTCAGTTTTAGTACCAATTCAAAGTATGGCGTCTCCGTAGCTGAAATGATGTGGTCTGCCGGCTCTCAGTGGTTGCATTTCAGAGCTATGACGCGCACAATTTGCAACTAAATGTTTTTTTCGTCAAATTGTATTTTTTTTAAATACTAATCGATAGAGCTCTTTATTCTAATGAAAAACTGCCTTAAGCCATTTTTGTCTAAAATTAATAGTTTGGTCGGAAAAAAATATTTTATGTTTTTTTGTATGGAATGTGCTCTTACGGCCAATTCCTAATTTTTTCTGACTCAAAACTACTTCCGCGTCAATGTTTCAAACGTTTAAAATAATCATACACTATCAACGCGCGCCCAAAATTGTACATTCACACAGCTTGGATTTCGAAACAGTATAAAATCGTATTTTTTTAGTAAAAACAGATTTTTCGTCATTCTTTATTACTTTCTCATCAATTTTAACACTAGAAAAGCCAACAAAACGTTCAGTTAAGGTTTATTATACAATTGTTTTTACCATACTTACAACGCAACTAAAATATAAAGCTAAAATGTTCCCAACAAAAACCATAAATATCTGAGTTGTAATCGTTTCATTAATTGTTTTGTCCTGACCAAATTCCTAACGAACTCTTAAGAGGTATTGCTGAAGAGATGGGGCCAATACTGGCTAAAGTCTTCAACGAAATACTACGCACGGGTATTATACCTAGACAATGGGCAGAGTCACACATAATACTCCTACACATAATACAACGAATATAATAAGCCAATCTACAAAGCTAATTTTAAGACCATTTTCTGATGCCCTTACATTTATTATAATGAAACAAAGAATACCTAAAAATTTGAGTGATTTACTTAATAAAATAATTGTGTCACCTTATTTAAAGAAAATTAACTTCTTATTACCACACGTAACAAGACTTAACTAATATTAAAGAATAGACTATCTAACACAAATAAATATTAGTCAAATAAAATGTGGCAAAGTCTGGCAAATATCAGACAACGTGACAAGGAATGTGGTATATAGAGAAGTGTTGAGATTGAGAGCCAGATAATAACGCACCCGGCATGCGTTGCAATGTCATGTTTTTTAGCCAGGAACCTTTTCAGTCGTAAGCAGAACAATTCACCGAACATAGACTTATTATATTACTAGCACCCGTGCAAAGCCAGGGCGGGCCGCCGCTGCAAAATTTACAGGACTTTTTACACATAGCTTCTGAACTAGAGACATGCAAAAAGACCCAATGTATAATGTTAAATAAATGGATAATTAGAAATACAATTCAATTTTCATATAAACAAGGCAACTTTGATGCGTTGATCGTTTCTCTCGCAAGTTCGGCGACTTCCAACCTCCCAAATAAGCCGGGTTCCGAAAAGGCTTTAGCACCATAGACCACATCCAAAATTAATGAGAAAGTAATAAATTTTACTAAAAAAAACGATTTTATACTGTTCCGAAATCCAAGCTGTGTGAATGTACAATTTTGGGCGCGCGTTGATAGTGTATGATTATTTTAAACGTTTGAAATATTGACCCAGAAGTAGTTTTGAGACAGAAAAAATTAGGAATTGGCCGTAAAAGCACATTTAATATCTCACTCCATACAAAAAAACATAAAATATTTTTTTCCGACCAAACTATTCATTGTAGATAAAAATGGCTTAAGACATTTTTTCATTAGAATAAAGAGCTCTATCAATTAGTATTTTAAAAAAATACAATTTGACGAAAAAATCTTTAGTTGCAACTTGCGCGCGTCATAGCTCTGAAATGCAACCACTGAGAGCCGGCAGACCATATCATTTCAGCTACGGAGACGCCATACTTTGAATTGGTACTAAAACTGACCATTCCTCTGATCGTTTTTTTTCGTAACAATGATGCCTCTTGTAAGCGCTATAACTTCAAGTTGCAACCACTGAGAGCAGGCAGACCGACATCATTCACATTAGGGGACCACTCTACAACCCATGAAAATGAATCTAACCTTTTCCTTGATCGTTACCAAAAATCCCGTGACCGCTCAGTCTATTATGCTCCATTCCCAAATTAAATCAGAAGTCAGTGCCCAAACAGAAGTCGTGAGACAGTCACCCAAATGAAACAATAACCTACTTACTACGTAAAGTACTAACGAAAATAATTATAATAAGAAATATAAAAATAGTTGATCGGCATTATTATGAGTGTACTCACGTGGCGGGCGCGGGCGCGGTGCGACGATGGTCCCGCGCGGGCGCGTAGCGAGGGTGCAGCGCGAGTGCGGCGGGCGGAGTGCGAGTGTACTCACGTGGCGGGCGCGGGCGCGGTGCGACGATGGTCCCGCGCGGGCGCGTAGCGAGGGTGCAGCGCGAGTGCGGCGGGCGGAGTGCGAGTGTACTCACGTGGCGGGCGCGGGCGCGGTGCGACGATGGTCCCGCGCGGGCGCGTAGCGAGGGTGCAGCGCGAGTGCGGCGGGCGGAGTGCGAGTGTACTCACGTGGCGGGCGCGGGCGCGGTGCGACGATGGTCCCGCGCGGGCGCGTAGCGAGGGTGCAGCGCGAGTGCGGCGGGCGGAGTGCGAGTGTACTCACGTGGCGGGCGCGGGCGCGGTGCGACGATGGTCCCGCGCGGGCGCGTAGCGAGGGTGCAGCGCGAGTGCGGCGGGCGGAGTGCGAGTGTACTCACGTGGCGGGCGCGGGCGCGGTGCGACGATGGTCCCGCGCGGGCGCGTAGCGAGGGTGCAGCGCGAGTGCGGCGGGCGGAGTGCGAGTGTACTCACGTGGCGGGCGCGGGCGCGGTGCGACGATGGTCCCGCGCGGGCGCGTAGCGAGGGTGCAGCGCGAGTGCGGCGGGCGGAGTGCGAGTGTACTCACGTGGCGGGCGCGGGCGCGGTGCGACGATGGTCCCGCGCGGGCGCGTAGCGAGGGTGCAGCGCGAGTGCGGCGGGCGGAGTGCGAGTGTACTCACGTGGCGGGCGCGGGCGCGGTGCGACGATGGTCCCGCGCGGGCGCGTAGCGAGGGTGCAGCGCGAGTGCGGCGGGCGGAGTGCGAGTGTACTCACGTGGCGGGCGCGGGCGCGGTGCGACGATGGTCCCGCGCGGGCGCGTAGCGAGGGTGCAGCGCGAGTGCGGCGGGCGGAGTGCGAGTGTACTCACGTGGCGGGCGCGGGCGCGGTGCGACGATGGTCCCGCGCGGGCGCGTAGCGAGGGTGCAGCGCGAGTGCGGCGGGCGGAGTGCGAGTGTACTCACGTGGCGGGCGCGGGCGCGGTGCGACGATGGTCCCGCGCGGGCGCGTAGCGAGGGTGCAGCGCGAGTGCGGCGGGCGGAGTGCGAGTGTACTCACGTGGCGGGCGCGGGCGCGGTGCGACGATGGTCCCGCGCGGGCGCGTAGCGAGGGTGCAGCGCGAGTGCGGCGGGCGGAGTGCGGGTGTACGCGTGCGTACTGCACGCGCGCCAAACTGGGTCGCTCGAGTCCGCCCACACTATCCTACGAGGAAGCGGGAGTCGTGTTAAGTTACTAGTACATACATACATACATATACTCACGCCTGTTTCCCATGGGGGTAGGCAGAGACTATGGAGTTACTAATGTGTGTAGCAAACTATGTTCATTGTTCATAACCGAAAACTAAAGCTTTGTCGCTTTTACTAGCATAGACTATTTCACCGACGACCGATTTTTTAAAATTCATTAGTTAGTACATTGGATGTCCCACGATCGATACTTACCATGAAGATAACTTTTTGTTGTAAATATAACTTTTCCCGTTGCTGAGCGAGATCATGGGGTGGCCATCTTCCAGAAGGCAGCAGTTAGTGACCGTCACTGAAAATTAATTACCAGAAATAAACAAGGCTAACGTTAATAAAAGCAATGAAAATTTGTAAGTGTTATTTTTTATCAAAATATAATCAATTATTTTCTGAGTGTTAAGTTCAAAGTCGGTTGAGGACATTCGATAAACTCGGGAGAATAGAATAAATAGTTAGACACTTTCATTATTGCAGAGCTCCCACACGCCCAGCTCTATGTCACCGGTACGTGTCACTGTGGAGGGCCACTATAGAGTCCTCACCGTTGGGCGCGAGCAGGCCGCGGAAGCAGAGCGGGCGCACGAGGCAGGCACACAAGGATAGTTCCCACACGCCCAGCTCTGTGTCACCGGTACGTGTCACTGTGGAGGGCCACTATAGAGTCCTCACCGTTGGGCGCGAGCAGGCCGCGGAAGCAGAGCGGGCGCACGAGGCAGGCACACAAGGATAGTTCCCACACGCCCAGCTCTGTGTCACCGGTACGTGTCACTGTGGAGGGCCACTATAGAGTCCTCACCGTTGGGCGCGAGCAGGCCGCGGAAGCAGAGCGGGCGCACGAGGCAGGCACACAAGGATAGTTCCCACACGCCCAGCTCTGTGTCACCGGTACGTGTCACTGTGGAGGGCCACTATAGAGTCCTCACCGTTGGCCGCGAGCAGGCCGCGGAAGCAGAGCGGGCGCACGAGGCAGGCACACAAGGATAGTTCCCACACGCCCAGCTCTGTGTCACCGGTACGTGTCACTGTGGAGGGCCACTATAGAGTCCTCACCGTTGGGCGCGAGCAGGCCGCGGAAGCAGAGCGGGCGCACGAGGCAGGCACACAAGGATAGTTCCCACACGCCCAGCTCTGTGTCACCGGTACGTGTCACTGTGGAGGGCCACTATAGAGTCCTCACCGTTGGGCGCGAGCAGGCCGCGGAAGCAGAGCGGGCGCACGAGGCAGGCACACAAGGATAGTTCCCACACGCCCAGCTCTGTGTCACCGGTACGTGTCACTGTGGAGGGCCACTATAGAGTCCTCACCGTTGGGCGCGAGCAGGCCGCGGAAGCAGAGCGGGCGCACGAGGCAGGCACACAAGGATAGTTCCCACACGCCCAGCTCTGTGTCGCCGGTACGTGTCACTGTGGAGGGCCACTATAGAGTCCTCACCGTTGGGCGCGAGCAGGCCGCGGAAGCAGAGCGGGCGCACGAGGCAGGCACACAAGGATAGTTCCCACACGCCCAGCTCTGTGTCACCGGTACGTGTCACTGTGGAGGGCCACTATAGAGTCCTCACCGTTGGGCGCGAGCAGGCCGCGGAAGCAGAGCGGGCGCACGAGGCAGGCACACAAGGATAGTTCCCACACGCCCAGCTCTGTGTCACCGGTACGTGTCACTGTGGAGGGCCACTATAGAGTCCTCACCGTTGGCCGCGAGCAGGCCGCGGAAGCAGAGCGGGCGCACGAGGCAGGCACACAAGGATAGTTCCCACACGCCCAGCTCTGTGTCACCGGTACGTGTCACTGTGGAGGGCCACTATAGAGTCCTCACCGTTGGCCGCGAGCAGGCCGCGGAAGCAGAGCGGGCGCACGAGGCAGGCACACAAGGATAGTTCCCACACGCCCAGCTCTGTGTCACCGGTACGTGTCACTGTGGAGGGCCACTATAGAGTCCTCACCGTTGGGCGCGAGCAGGCCGCGGAAGCAGAGCGGGTGCACGAGGCAGGCACACAAGGATAGTTCCCACACGCCCAGCTCTGTGTCGCCGGTACGTGTCACTGTGGAGGGCCACTATAGAGTCCTCACCGTTGGGCGCGAGCAGGCCGCGGAAGCAGAGCGGGCGCACGAGGCAGGCACACAAGGATAGTTCCCACACGCCCAGCTCTGTGTCACCGGTACGTGTCACTGTGGAGGGCCACTATAGAGTCCTCACCGTTGGGCGCGAGCAGGCCGCGGAAGCAGAGCGGGCGCACGAGGCAGGCACACAAGGATAGTTCCCACACGCCCAGCTGTGTCGCCGGTACGTGTCACTGTGGAGGGCCACTATAGAGTCCTCACCGTTAGGCGCGAGCAGGCCGCGGAAGCAGAGCGGGCGCACGAGGCAGGCACACAAGGATAGTTCCCACACGCCCAGCTCTGTGTCGCCGGTACGTGTCACTGTGGAGGGCCACTATAGAGTCCTCACCGTTGGGCGCGAGCAGGCCGCGGAAGCAGAGCGGGCGCACGAGGCAGGCACACAAGGATAGTTCCCACACGCCCAGCTCTGTGTCACCGGTACGTGTCACTGTGGAGGGCCACTATAGAGTCCTCACCGTTGGCCGCGAGCAGGCCGCGGAAGCAGAGCGGGCGCACGAGGCAGGCACACAAGGATAGTTCCCACACGCCCAGCTCTGTGTCGCCGGTACGTGTCACTGTGGAGGGCCACTATAGAGTCCTCACCGTTGGGCGCGAGCAGGCCGCGGAAGCAGAGCGGGCGCACGAGGCAGGCACACAAGGATAGTTCCCACACGCCCAGCTCTGTGTCACCGGTACGTGTCACTGTGGAGGGCCACTATAGAGTCCTCACCGTTGGGCGCGAGCAGGCCGCGGAAGCAGAGCGGGCGCACGAGGCAGGCACACAAGGATAGTTCCCACACGCCCAGCTCTGTGTCGCCGGTACGTGTCACTGTGGAGGGCCACTATAGAGTCCTCACCGTTGGGCGCGAGCAGGCCGCGGAAGCAGAGCGGGCGCACGAGGCAGGCACACAAGGATAGTTCCCACACGCCCAGCTCTGTGTCGCCGGTACGTGTCACTGTGGAGGGCCACTATAGAGTCCTCACCGTTGGGCGCGAGCAGGCCGCGGAAGCAGAGCGGGCGCACTAGGCAGGCACACAAGGATAGTTCCCACACGCCCAGCTCTGTGTCACCGGTACGTGTCACTGTGGAGGGCCACTATAGAGTCCTCACCGTTGGGCGCGAGCAGGCCGCGGAAGCAGAGCGGGCGCACGAGGCAGGCACACAAGGATAGTTCCCACACGCCCAGCTCTGTGTCACCGGTACGTGTCACTGTGGAGGGCCACTATAGAGTCCTCACCGTTGGGCGCGAGCAGGCCGCGGAAGCAGAGCGGGCGCACGAGGCAGGCACACAAGGATAGTTCCCACACGCCCAGCTCTGTGTCACCGGTACGTGTCACTGTGGAGGGCCACTATAGAGTCCTCACCGTTGGGCGCGAGCAGGCCGCGGAAGCAGAGCGGGCGCACGAGGCAGGCACACAAGGATAGTTCCCACACGCCCAGCTCTGTGTCGCCGGTACGTGTCACTGTGGAGGGCCACTATAGAGTCCTCACCGTTGGGCGCGAGCAGGCCGCGGAAGCAGAGCGGGCGCACGAGGCAGGCACACAAGGATAGTTCCCACACGCCCAGCTCTGTGTCACCGGTACGTGTCACTGTGGAGGGCCACTATAGAGTCCTCACCGTTGGGCGCGAGCAGGCCGCGGAAGCAGAGCGGGCGCACGAGGCAGGCACACAAGGATAGTTCCCACACGCCCAGCTCTGTGTCACCGGTACGTGTCACTGTGGAGGGCCACTATAGAGTCCTCACCGTTGGCCGCGAGCAGGCCGCGGAAGCAGAGCGGGCGCACGAGGCAGGCACACAAGGATAGTTCCCACACGCCCAGCTCTGTGTCACCGGTACGTGTCACTGTGGAGGGCCACTATAGAGTCCTCACCGTTGGCCGCGAGCAGGCCGCGGAAGCAGAGCGGGCGCACGAGGCAGGCACACAAGGATAGTTCCCACACGCCCAGCTCTGTGTCACCGGTACGTGTCACTGTGGAGGGCCACTATAGAGTCCTCACCGTTGGGCGCGAGCAGGCCGCGGAAGCAGAGCGGGTGCACGAGGCAGGCACACAAGGATAGTTCCCACACGCCCAGCTCTGTGTCGCCGGTACGTGTCACTGTGGAGGGCCACTATAGAGTCCTCACCGTTGGGCGCGAGCAGGCCGCGGAAGCAGAGCGGGCGCACGAGGCAGGCACACAAGGATAGTTCCCACACGCCCAGCTCTGTGTCACCGGTACGTGTCACTGTGGAGGGCCACTATAGAGTCCTCACCGTTGGGCGCGAGCAGGCCGCGGAAGCAGAGCGGGCGCACGAGGCAGGCACACAAGGATAGTTCCCACACGCCCAGCTGTGTCGCCGGTACGTGTCACTGTGGAGGGCCACTATAGAGTCCTCACCGTTAGGCGCGAGCAGGCCGCGGAAGCAGAGCGGGCGCACGAGGCAGGCACACAAGGATAGTTCCCACACGCCCAGCTCTGTGTCGCCGGTACGTGTCACTGTGGAGGGCCACTATAGAGTCCTCACCGTTGGGCGCGAGCAGGCCGCGGAAGCAGAGCGGGCGCACGAGGCAGGCACACAAGGATAGTTCCCACACGCCCAGCTCTGTGTCACCGGTACGTGTCACTGTGGAGGGCCACTATAGAGTCCTCACCGTTGGCCGCGAGCAGGCCGCGGAAGCAGAGCGGGCGCACGAGGCAGGCACACAAGGATAGTTCCCACACGCCCAGCTCTGTGTCGCCGGTACGTGTCACTGTGGAGGGCCACTATAGAGTCCTCACCGTTGGGCGCGAGCAGGCCGCGGAAGCAGAGCGGGCGCACGAGGCAGGCACACAAGGATAGTTCCCACACGCCCAGCTCTGTGTCACCGGTACGTGTCACTGTGGAGGGCCACTATAGAGTCCTCACCGTTGGGCGCGAGCAGGCCGCGGAAGCAGAGCGGGCGCACGAGGCAGGCACACAAGGATAGTTCCCACACGCCCAGCTCTGTGTCGCCGGTACGTGTCACTGTGGAGGGCCACTATAGAGTCCTCACCGTTGGGCGCGAGCAGGCCGCGGAAGCAGAGCGGGCGCACGAGGCAGGCACACAAGGATAGTTCCCACACGCCCAGCTCTGTGTCGCCGGTACGTGTCACTGTGGAGGGCCACTATAGAGTCCTCACCGTTGGGCGCGAGCAGGCCGCGGAAGCAGAGCGGGCGCACTAGGCAGGCACACAAGGATAGTTCCCACACGCCCAGCTCTGTGTCACCGGTACGTGTCACTGTGGAGGGCCACTATAGAGTCCTCACCGTTGGGCGCGAGCAGGCCGCGGAAGCAGAGCGGGCGCACGAGGCAGGCACACAAGGATAGTTCCCACACGCCCAGCTCTGTGTCACCGGTACGTGTCACTGTGGAGGGCCACTATAGAGTCCTCACCGTTGGGCGCGAGCAGGCCGCGGAAGCAGAGCGGGCGCACGAGGCAGGCACACAAGGATAGTTCCCACACGCCCAGCTCTGTGTCACCGGTACGTGTCACTGTGGAGGGCCACTATAGAGTCCTCACCGTTGGGCGCGAGCAGGCCGCGGAAGCAGAGCGGGCGCACGAGGCAGGCACACAAGGATAGTTCCCACACGCCCAGCTGTGTCGCCGGTACGTGTCACTGTGGAGGGCCACTATAGAGTCCTCACCGTTAGGCGCGAGCAGGCCGCGGAAGCAGAGCGGGCGCACGAGGCAGGCACACAAGGATAGTTCCCACACGCCCAGCTCTGTGTCGCCGGTACGTGTCACTGTGGAGGGCCACTATAGAGTCCTCACCGTTGGGCGCGAGCAGGCCGCGGAAGCAGAGCGGGCGCACGAGGCAGGCACACAAGGATAGTTCCCACACGCCCAGCTCTGTGTCACCGGTACGTGTCACTGTGGAGGGCCACTATAGAGTCCTCACCGTTGGCCGCGAGCAGGCCGCGGAAGCAGAGCGGGCGCACGAGGCAGGCACACAAGGATAGTTCCCACACGCCCAGCTCTGTGTCGCCGGTACGTGTCACTGTGGAGGGCCACTATAGAGTCCTCACCGTTGGGCGCGAGCAGGCCGCGGAAGCAGAGCGGGCGCACGAGGCAGGCACACAAGGATAGTTCCCACACGCCCAGCTCTGTGTCACCGGTACGTGTCACTGTGGAGGGCCACTATAGAGTCCTCACCGTTGGGCGCGAGCAGGCCGCGGAAGCAGAGCGGGCGCACGAGGCAGGCACACAAGGATAGTTCCCACACGCCCAGCTCTGTGTCGCCGGTACGTGTCACTGTGGAGGGCCACTATAGAGTCCTCACCGTTGGGCGCGAGCAGGCCGCGGAAGCAGAGCGGGCGCACGAGGCAGGCACACAAGGATAGTTCCCACACGCCCAGCTCTGTGTCGCCGGTACGTGTCACTGTGGAGGGCCACTATAGAGTCCTCACCGTTGGGCGCGAGCAGGCCGCGGAAGCAGAGCGGGCGCACGAGGCAGGCACACAAGGATAGTTCCCACACGCCCAGCTCTGTGTCACCGGTACGTGTCACTGTGGAGGGCCACTATAGAGTCCTCACCGTTGGGCGCGAGCAGGCCGCGGAAGCAGAGCGGGCGCACGAGGCAGGCACACAAGGATAGTTCCCACACGCCCAGCTCTGTGTCGCCGGTACGTGTCACTGTGGAGGGCCACTATAGAGTCCTCACCGTTGGCCGCGAGCAGGCCGCGGAAGCAGAGCGGGCGCACGAGGCAGGCACACAAGGATAGTTCCCACACGCCCAGCTCTGTGTCACCGGTACGTGTCACTGTGGAGGGCCACTATAGAGTCCTCACCGTTGGGCGCGAGCAGGCCGCGGAAGCAGAGCGGGCGCACGAGGCAGGCACACAAGGATAGTTCCCACACGCCCAGCTCTGTGTCGCCGGTACGTGTCACTGTGGAGGGCCACTATAGAGTCCTCACCGTTGGGCGCGAGCAGGCCGCGGAAGCAGAGCGGGCGCACGAGGCAGGCACACAAGGATAGTTCCCACACGCCCAGCTCTGTGTCGCCGGTACGTGTCACTGTGGAGGGCCACTATAGAGTCCTCACCGTTGGGCGCGAGCAGGCCGCGGAAGCAGAGCGGGCGCACGAGGCAGGCACACAAGGATAGTTCCCACACGCCCAGCTCTGTGTCACCGGTACGTGTCACTGTGGAGGGCCACTATAGAGTCCTCACCGTTGGGCGCGAGCAGGCCGCGGAAGCAGAGCGGGCGCACGAGGCAGGCACACAAGGATAGTTCCCACACGCCCAGCTGTGTCGCCGGTACGTGTCACTGTGGAGGGCCACTATAGAGTCCTCACCGTTAGGCGCGAGCAGGCCGCGGAAGCAGAGCGGGCGCACGAGGCAGGCACACAAGGATAGTTCCCACACGCCCAGCTCTGTGTCGCCGGTACGTGTCACTGTGGAGGGCCACTATAGAGTCCTCACCGTTGGGCGCGAGCAGGCCGCGGAAGCAGAGCGGGCGCACGAGGCAGGCACACAAGGATAGTTCCCACACGCCCAGCTCTGTGTCACCGGTACGTGTCACTGTGGAGGGCCACTATAGAGTCCTCACCGTTGGCCGCGAGCAGGCCGCGGAAGCAGAGCGGGCGCACGAGGCAGGCACACAAGGATAGTTCCCACACGCCCAGCTCTGTGTCGCCGGTACGTGTCACTGTGGAGGGCCACTATAGAGTCCTCACCGTTGGGCGCGAGCAGGCCGCGGAAGCAGAGCGGGCGCACGAGGCAGGCACACAAGGATAGTTCCCACACGCCCAGCTCTGTGTCACCGGTACGTGTCACTGTGGAGGGCCACTATAGAGTCCTCACCGTTGGGCGCGAGCAGGCCGCGGAAGCAGAGCGGGCGCACGAGGCAGGCACACAAGGATAGTTCCCACACGCCCAGCTCTGTGTCGCCGGTACGTGTCACTGTGGAGGGCCACTATAGAGTCCTCACCGTTGGGCGCGAGCAGGCCGCGGAAGCAGAGCGGGCGCACGAGGCAGGCACACAAGGATAGTTCCCACACGCCCAGCTCTGTGTCGCCGGTACGTGTCACTGTGGAGGGCCACTATAGAGTCCTCACCGTTGGGCGCGAGCAGGCCGCGGAAGCAGAGCGGGCGCACGAGGCAGGCACACAAGGATAGTTCCCACACGCCCAGCTCTGTGTCACCGGTACGTGTCACTGTGGAGGGCCACTATAGAGTCCTCACCGTTGGGCGCGAGCAGGCCGCGGAAGCAGAGCGGGCGCACGAGGCAGGCACACAAGGATAGTTCCCACACGCCCAGCTCTGTGTCGCCGGTACGTGTCACTGTGGAGGGCCACTATAGAGTCCTCACCGTTGGCCGCGAGCAGGCCGCGGAAGCAGAGCGGGCGCACGAGGCAGGCACACAAGGATAGTTCCCACACGCCCAGCTCTGTGTCACCGGTACGTGTCACTGTGGAGGGCCACTATAGAGTCCTCACCGTTGGGCGCGAGCAGGCCGCGGAAGCAGAGCGGGCGCACGAGGCAGGCACACAAGGATAGTTCCCACACGCCCAGCTCTGTGTCGCCGGTACGTGTCACTGTGGAGGGCCACTATAGAGTCCTCACCGTTGGGCGCGAGCAGGCCGCGGAAGCAGAGCGGGCGCACGAGGCAGGCACACAAGGATAGTTCCCACACGCCCAGCTCTGTGTCGCCGGTACGTGTCACTGTGGAGGGCCACTATAGAGTCCTCACCGTTGGGCGCGAGCAGGCCGCGGAAGCAGAGCGGGCGCACGAGGCAGGCACACAAGGATAGTTCCCACACGCCCAGCTCTGTGTCGCCGGTACGTGTCACTGTGGAGGGCCACTATAGAGTCCTCACCGTTGGGCGCGAGCAGGCCGCGGAAGCAGAGCGGGCGCACGAGGCAGGCACACAAGGATAGTTCCCACACGCCCAGCTCTGTGTCACCGGTACGTGTCACTGTGGAGGGCCACTATAGAGTCCTCACCGTTGGGCGCGAGCAGGCCGCGGAAGCAGAGCGGGCGCACGAGGCAGGCACACAAGGATAGTTCCCACACGCCCAGCTCTGTGTCGCCGGTACGTGTCACTGTGGAGGGCCACTATAGAGTCCTCACCGTTGGCCGCGAGCAGGCCGCGGAAGCAGAGCGGGCGCACGAGGCAGGCACACAAGGATAGTTCCCACACGCCCAGCTCTGTGTCACCGGTACGTGTCACTGTGGAGGGCCACTATAGAGTCCTCACCGTTGGGCGCGAGCAGGCCGCGGAAGCAGAGCGGGCGCACGAGGCAGGCACACAAGGATAGTTCCCACACGCCCAGCTCTGTGTCGCCGGTACGTGTCACTGTGGAGGGCCACTATAGAGTCCTCACCGTTGGGCGCGAGCAGGCCGCGGAAGCAGAGCGGGCGCACGAGGCAGGCACACAAGGATAGTTCCCACACGCCCAGCTCTGTGTCACCGGTACGTGTCACTGTGGAGGGCCACTATAGAGTCCTCACCGTTGGGCGCGAGCAGGCCGCGGAAGCAGAGCGGGCGCACGAGGCAGGCACACAAGGATAGTTCCCACACGCCCAGCTCTGTGTCACCGGTACGTGTCACTGTGGAGGGCCACTATAGAGTCCTCACCGTTGGGCGCGAGCAGGCCGCGGAAGCAGAGCGGGCGCACGAGGCAGGCACACAAGGATAGTTCCCACACGCCCAGCTCTGTGTCGCCGGTACGTGTCACTGTGGAGGGCCACTATAGAGTCCTCACCGTTAGGCGCGAGCAGGCCGCGGAAGCAGAGCGGGCGCACGAGGCAGGCACACAAGGATAGTTCCCACACGCCCAGCTCTGTGTCGCCGGTACGTGTCACTGTGGAGGGCCACTATAGAGTCCTCACCGTTGGGCGCGAGCAGGCCGCGGAAGCAGAGCGGGCGCACGAGGCAGGCACACAAGGATAGTTCCCACACGCCCAGCTCTGTGTCACCGGTACGTGTCACTGTGGAGGGCCACTATAGAGTCCTCACCGTTGGGCGCGAGCAGGCCGCGGAAGCAGAGCGGGCGCACGAGGCAGGCACACAAGGATAGTTCCCACACGCCCAGCTCTGTGTCGCCGGTACGTGTCACTGTGGAGGGCCACTATAGAGTCCTCACCGTTGGGCGCGAGCAGGCCGCGGAAGCAGAGCGGGCGCACGAGGCAGGCACACAAGGATAGTTCCCACACGCCCAGCTCTGTGTCGCCGGTACGTGTCACTGTGGAGGGCCACTATAGAGTCCTCACCGTTGGCCGCGAGCAGGCCGCGGAAGCAGAGCGGGCGCACGAGGCAGGCACACAAGGATAGTTCCCACACGCCCAGCTCTGTGTCGCCGGTACGTGTCACTGTGGAGGGCCACTATAGAGTCCTCACCGTTGGGCGCGAGCAGGCCGCGGAAGCAGAGCGGGCGCACGAGGCAGGCACACAAGGATAGTTCCCACACGCCCAGCTCTGTGTCACCGGTACGTGTCACTGTGGAGGGCCACTATAGAGTCCTCACCGTTGGCCGCGAGCAGGCCGCGGAAGCAGAGCGGGCGCACGAGGCAGGCACACAAGGATAGTTCCCACACGCCCAGCTCTGTGTCACCGGTACGTGTCACTGTGGAGGGCCACTATAGAGTCCTCACCGTTGGGCGCGAGCAGGCCGCGGAAGCAGAGCGGGCGCACGAGGCAGGCACACAAGGATAGTTCCCACACGCCCAGCTCTGTGTCACCGGTACGTGTCACTGTGGAGGGCCACTATAGAGTCCTCACCGTTGGGCGCGAGCAGGCCGCGGAAGCAGAGCGGGCGCACGAGGCAGGCACACAAGGATAGTTCCCACACGCCCAGCTCGGCCGCCTGAGTGACCACCGCTAACGTGTCACCCGATAGTGTCATTTTCACCGCCGGAGACGTTAGCGCTGAACAAAAAACAACGCTGATTACAGGGTACTTAAATAAGATAAACTAGGGTAGGGTTTGACCCTTCAGGTGATAGGTAAGATCCAATGATAGTTGATTCATATGACAAAGGGATACAGATGTCACAAAAGAAAAGAAATAAAGTCGCAAATATTTGACTTGAAACGTCGATCAAGAAAACACGAAACTAAAGTGCGTATACATCTAAGTATGCGTTTAAATACATTACCGATGGGCGGCAGCGCGCGCTCGCCCTGGCCGCGCCTGAGCCGCCACGCGTGCAGCGCGCCGTCGGCGCAGCCCGCGCACGCCCAGCGCGCGTCGCACGCCACGCACGTCACCGGGCTTCCTACAGTTCAAATACTCACATCAACACCAAGGCTCGTATTTATAAACCGCTCTCAACGTTGAGAGCTTTTTGAGATCATGCTCGAGATGCTTTTCTTATAGGAACAGCATCTCTGGTATGTTCACAAGATAGCTCTCAACCTTGAGAGCGGTTTATAATTACGGGTCTAATTCGACAGTTGAAAAGACGTCACAAGCGTTAAGCCAGTGGCGTTAAGCCGGGGGCCGTCACTGGCTTAAACCTTGAGATGCCTTTTGAGCCCCTGCTCAAGAGCCCTCCAGAAGATTAACCGAATTCAAAATAAAGGAGGAGGTTCTGTCTCAAGCAATATGTGAATAGAATAGAATAGAAAAATCTTTATTTGAGACAAAACAACTATTTTAAAATACATTGATGGTTACGATTTGTCCCAAATCGGTCCCAACTCAGCATAATACTTGGCCCCTGACCAAGTGCTGATCTTCCGTTGGAACCGGTTTGGTGATGCCACGGAACAATGTGACAAGTACTTAAATAATACATGTACATTAATTAATTTAAATATACTTTATGAGGGTAAACTTACCACCTATGAAAGCTTTAATAGTAGTTTATGATACAAGGTTGGTAAGGAGGTTTTTAAAACGAGTTGACGTTTTATAAGCCCGAGCCGTAGGCGAGGGTTTATAATCGTCACGAGTTTTAAAAAACCTTAACAACCGTGTGCCATACTACGTTTTTCAATACATTTGCGAGAAAACATTATAGGTACTGCTGAAATTGTAATCTATACATATAATAAAGCTGTAAATTCTAAATATTTGTGCGCGAATTGCGCAAAAACCGCTAAACGAATTTTGATGGATTTTTCACAATTTAGTAGGTTGAGGTCCAACTTAAAATCTAAGCTATGTTTCATCAAATTCAGGTGGGTGGTACCAGGGAAACAGCTTGAACTCTCCGTAGTACTAGCTTTCATACACTAAAGGGGTCATTTTAAACTGGTTGCAATATTTTTCTACTGTCCACGCGGATGAAGTCGAGGGCGGAAGCTAGTAGAAATTAAAAAAAACGTTCGTAAACAAAAACGCACGGCGCCAGCGTGCGGTAAAATCAACTTTCCGCACGCTGTACTACTCCGTAAACAAAAACGCACGGCGTGCGGTAAAATCAACTTTCCGCACGCTTGACTGTCATCGTAAACTTACATTTTCGAGCAACTGTATTGAAAAAATATATTATTCCACTTTACTTTTATTGACTTTTTTTTATTAGGTACACGTAAACACAAGTTCTGATGATGGAGTGGAGAGAGAACGAAAGATTCCCAAATTAAGCCTCTCGCTGACTGAAATCCTGGATTTGGTAAGTTAGTAAACGTTACCTAAGTAGGTCTCCCAGACGGGGTCGTTGGACACGGAGTTGTTGGGCAGCAGCTGCAGGCGCGCCAGCGTGCCGTACTGCGTGCTCACTGCCTTGTTTACCACCTGCAATGAGGATTAACACGACAACTGAATATATCAATTTTGTATATCACATCAAATACAATATCAATATCTGAGTAAATCTCTGTTAACGCGCTTCACGCCCCCCCTCGTACTGTACCTGCAGTCGCAGGGCGCCCGCGGCGCGCACGACGGGCCCGGCGGCGCCGAGCGGGGGCGCGGGCAGGGGCACAGCGGGCGGGGGCGCGGCGGCGACGCGCGCGCGCTTCACGCCTACCTCGTCGGCGCGGGGGCCCGGCAGCGCGCTCCCGCCCCCTCCCCCACCGCGTTTGCGCAATCGCTGGTCTAATCCGCTGTTACAATACAAACATTCATAATTTTAGTTCTTTCGCATTGACGAAAATAGTGAGTCATCCATCACATAAAGGCATACAGTCAAGAGAACCAGGAAGTTTATTCTGAAAGCTAGATCTCGTCAGCGGACCTTGCAGAGGAACAAAAAAGAAAATAGTTTGTGGTCATTAAACCACACGCTTATTTCGTGTTTAAATTGAACAGTTTTTTTTTCAATCAAAGCATAGAATATTAACTTACTTGTCCGAGAGCCTGGAGTTATTGAGCGTGGCGTGGTTGCTGACGTTGGGGTGTATGACGATGTCGTCGCGGATCTCCACGCGGATGCGCGACTTGCTCTGCGACGAGGTGCTGAAGCAGTTCTCGCCGCCACTCGGCTGGGAGCCCAGGGATTCGCTACAGATGGAATTACAGAAAACTGAGAATAATTCAACGACAATTTATGATGCAACCGAATTTGGTAACAGCATTGGCGTAGGAAGGGGGCGCCCCAGAACAGTCTGGTCACCCCAGAAAAAAAATTATATCAGCCCCCCCAGCTATGCCCCGGAAAATATCTCTAGATACGCTCATGGGTAACAGCCCGTATTCGATCCCCGATATACGTAAATTGTTATTAGATTTGGCTTATTAGATTATTAGATTTGGCTTATTAGATTTGGATTTTGGTAAATTGTTATTAGAATTGTACTTGACTTGCTCGGTTTCGGCCAGCAACAAAACTGTTATTCGATAAATCCAAACCGATCTAATTTACAAACGAGTAAATGACTTATTGTTAGTGTACTCTGTCTGTCGTTTCTATCATTATATGAATTATTTACTTTGTTTCTGCGGGTACTCACTTGGCGTCGAGGCTGGTGAGCGGTATGAACACGGGCGTGATGCGCCGCTTGCCGTCGGACGTGCGAGTCTCTATCTGGCGGTCGACCGGACGCAGCGCAGGAGCGAGCGCGCTCACAGGTGACGGAGTTAGTGCTGGTTTCGACTGAACAACACCAAACAACAAAATCTATAGGACTCATTATTTGTGAGGAATTGCGACCGCCCGTCCTCGACTTCGTCTGCATGAAAAGTTTTTTGCTATCTCTAAGAAACAATACATTTTTCGAAAGTACCCATGTCCTTCTCTGTACTACCCCTAAAAACGCGTACGTAAAATTTCATGATGATCGGTTCAGTAGTTAAGACGTGAAGGCGTAACAAACAAACAATCGGACTTTCATATTATAATATTAGTAAGGATAAGGATGAACAATCCTTATCCTTCAGCTGTCAAAATTATTATTATTATTATTATTAATTGACAGGCAAGCAGTTGAGACAACTGATAAGAGCCTGTATCCAGTTATATCACGAGTCGAGTTTATCTATCATTGGTTTTTAAATATTTGTCCAATCTATCCTTAAACTGATTCGTATTCTGTGCAGATATCACTTCTTCTGGCAACTTGTTCCAAGTTGTTGTTGTTCCAATTATAATAATTTTTTTTTACTCATTGTCAAAATAAATGAAGTCATTTAAATAGAGTTCAATTTTGATTGAAAGAATTCGACAACCTATGGTAGATTCTTTTTTTTTACTAAAAAAGGTTTTCGGGGTACACTACAAACACTGTCACATGTTCAAAAGTGTATATGATGTCAACAATTTATAGCGAACATTATTGTGAATTTGATAAGCATGCAAACATTTATGCGATAATTAATACGCCTGTAGCACACCTCTGCCGCGAAACAAACCAGCGAAACCGCAGTAGTTCCACCATGACATACATGACTTGTCTTCCATCGATGACGGATTATGACGATCACTTCTACGTAGCTGTTTCGCGTCATTATTTTCGCGACAGAAAATAATACGTGTGCTACAGGCGTTAAGGCGAGGACAGTTCACGATCTGATGAAAAGACTGATTTTTGAACTTCCAATGTGAAGAACTGATGTAGAATTCTACTTCACAAAAATTACTGTAGACTGCAAAAGAAACAAAGAAACACAATATTCGAACAGAATATTGAAAAACAGCATGGTAACTCTGTAAAAAAAGTCCTGAATAACACCATAAAAACTTATAAAAATAAATTTTAAATCGTCTGATTTCGTAATTTTCAACGACAGTGATATGATTTTTTATGCAAAAAGGATAACTTTTTTATTGATCTAACACAATAACCGAGTACATTTTTAATAAATGATCCAGTATTTCAGAAATAAATAAAAATGTACAAACTTTCGTAAAATTTCGGGCGAAGCGTCAATTAAAGTTATGCAATATTCAACCTTATTCTAAAGACATAGTGAAAGAGTAAATTTCGCGAGGCAGTCGCCTTAATGACTTCACTCACCGCAGATTTATCGCTTTTGGGCGTGGACTCTTCCCTACTGGCGTCCTTCTTTGCCTCCTGTTTCTCCCGCGCTAGCAGGATCTCCGGACATTCCACCAGCAGGTTGGAGGACAGATCGTTGCCAGACTCGTTTGCTAGACATTTACCATAGATCTTTTCGTAGAATGCATTCTGAAAAACGAAAAAATATCAGTTATACAAGGTTATTTTTAGTTCATTAAGTCTTTAACTAACACAATGGATTGACGTTTTTTTATTAAAAACTTCTTGTGGGGTTGATCAGACCATCAAACTGAACAACTTTCATAATAGGACCAACCTTGAAATCGCGAAAAAAAACTGCTGTTTCATACATTTCGATGGAGGAGTATAGACATTGTACTTTTGTATGGAACAGCTGATTTTTTTTTCGTGATTTCGAGGTTGGTCCCATATTGAAAGTTGTTCAGTTTGATGGTCTGATCAACCCCACGAGAGGTTTTCAATGAACTAAAAATAACCTTGTATAGTTTCAAAATTCATACTATGATATGACAAGAATTAAATATTCGGATCGTGGCATACTGAAAAACTACAAGAAATTTTAAACCTTAAAAAGTTAATGTTCAGTTCAAAATCGATTGTAGAAAATTTTCAAGTTGTACACCCAAGGTACCTAACATAAGGTGAATAACATAACCATTAGCTATTTTAACCATAGAAAACCGTTTAATTAATTGGGATAAAGAATGCAAAGAAATCACTTTATTTGTTTACCTTTTCCTCCATAGTCAATGGAGTACCGATTTCCTTGTTTGTGAACTGTATACACGCGACAGTTCCATCCGAGCTACACGCCAACAAGTTCAAACCTGTTGAAGAAGGTGATTGAACAATTAGCATAAGGGGGAGGGATAGCCCAAACATAAGTTGGCGACGATGCGTATTTTGCCTTATTAAATAGTACTAGGAGGGGGGGCTAGTCATAAACCATTTTATCTTAAGGATGGATCCACATCTGCTTTTTAACTTTTAGCTTCGGATCTGTCTTCCAAGATTTTGCATACTTTTGGCAGTATTTCTTTTCTCTTCATATTCTTTCGCAAATCATAAACAATTTCGTACTTCTGGCTAGGTGGTGCCACTGTCACCAGCAAGGCCGGGGACGTCCTCGCCGCCACGCCATGTTTGAAGCTTATACTGTTACTTATACTGAAGCTTTGTGTACTTATGCCGCGAACGGACGTAAAGTCCGCTGATGTGATGACTATTAAATTTTAATCGTTTAAAATTACCGCAAATTGTGCTCGCTTGTTCGTGCTAACACGAATTGTTAAAAATTTAAAATTGAGTTTATTCAGCCAGATGTACCAACACTTCCTGCCCTCTATACATGATTCAATATACTCACCATCGGAGCTCCAAGACAGATCCAGCACGCTGTCGCTGAACAGATCGTGCACGACGACCAGCGGGCGCTTGAGCGAGGTCAGCCAGATGTACCAACACTTCCTGCCCTCTATACATGATTCAATATACTCACCATCGGAGCTCCAAGACAGATCCAGCACGCTGTCGCTGAACAGATCGTGCACGACGACCAGCGGGCGCTTGAGCGAGGTCAGCCTGATGTACTAACACTCCCTGCCCTCTATACATGATTCAATATACTCACCATCGGAGCTCCAAGACAGATCCAGCACGCTGTCGCTGAACAGATCGTGCACGACGACCAGCGGGCGCTTGAGCGAAGTCAGCCAGATTGACAGCGCGCGATCGCGGGACCCCACCGCCGCGCAACAACACTTCTTGCCCTCTTTCACAAATATGTTGTTGTTGAAGCGCTGGCACATACGAAATTGAAACGAGTTAGTACGGGACTAATTTTTTAGGTTAATGGATATAAAACTTTTTCGTTTTAAATTTGCTCCATGATTGTGGATGGGGCGGGATGGCGACACGACGACGTGAGCGTTGTAATGTGCTAGGTTAATAATAGAGGACGACACAAAATGCAGAATGACGAGCGAAACAGGTCCCTTGTCCACAGTCTGATCAGAACAGAACTTCAGTCTTCTACTTAAACGTTTTAGATATTATATTTTATATATTTTATATTCACGGAAAACAAACAGCTTATAAATGTAACAACAGTAAAAACTAAATTTTAGTATGAAAATGCCTTAAACAGTTTTCACTTATAGAAATTGCTGGTGCTTACAACCTACAACACTCAAGAGCAAATAAATGTACTCACAGCGCAAGTGACCGCCTTCCTGTGTCCCACGAAGTCCTTGTCGCAGCGCCAGCCGTCGCGCTCCACCACCTGCGCGGTGGGCCCGCCGCCGTTCATGGCGTGCGCCGACAGCACGTACTGCCCGTCCGGCGACCACGACAGGCGCAGCACGTGCGTTGTGCCTGGGGTGGTGGTAAGCGATAGTTAAAGCATGCACACGTTTTTCAAACGAGCAGATAGCACCCCATCTTGTTAATCTCATTTTGAACATTTCAAATAATATTTTTATTTAAAATCCGAAAAAAATTGTGATTCAAAATCAAGTTCATTTGAGTGACACTAACAATATAAATATAACCTTACAGCTTGATATATTTTTAATTTTGAGATTTTTGCATTCACAATGCTATTTTTACACAATACTAAATAATATACTAGAAAAAACACGACTCGCACCAGATCAATACTCAGACGGGAATCGAACCCGCGACCTTTGGATATCCGGTCCAATGCTCTGACCGCTGAGCTACCGAGTCACTAGTGACATCGCCGAATTTCTTCTAGTATATCCTACTCTTACGCTGCAAGCCAGCGTTATTTCACCAATGTGAGGAATTACCTCGACATTCAATTGAAATATCTTTCCAGATATTTGGCAATCGATTAAGATGAAATAGCTATATAATTTTTAATTCGTGTTTTTTCTAGTATATTATTTAGTATTGTGTAAAAATAGCATTGTGAATGCAAAAATCTCAAAATTAAAAATTATATAGCTATTTCATCTTAATCGATTGCCAAATATCTGGAAAGATATTTCAATTGAATGTCGAGGTAATTCCTCACATTGGTGAAATAACGCTGGCTTGCAGCGTAAGAGTAGGATATACTAGAAGAAATTCGGCGATGTCACTAGTGACTCGGTAGCTCAGCGGTCAGAGCATTGGACCGGATATCCAAAGGTCGCGGGTTCGATTCCCGTCTGAGTATTGATCTGGTGCGAGTCGTGTTTTTTCTAGTATATTATTTAGTATTGATATATTTTGTACATTTTTTTAATTCTTATTATGAACTAATTCCTATCCTACATGAAAATTACCTCCACATTCTTCAAATGGATCAGTAATCACAGTTTCTTGTGCCCAATCAGTTGTTTTCCACACTCTCAATGATTTGTCATCAGATTGTGATGCCAAATATTTTCCAACCTGTAAGAAATGGTATACAATACAATAAAGTTTTTTTTTTCACATACACACATATAGACGACACTGTCTTGTCAGCGGCAGGCGTCGACGCGCCGACGGCAGGCGTCGACGTTAGACGCCGACATGTCAGCGTTGAATATCTGCTTTTGCCGGCAAACTGCAAACGTCACCGGCGGCTGCCGCCGACGCGTCAACGCCTGCCGCCGACGCGTCAACGCCTGCTGCCGACGAGTGTCGACGCGCCGACAGGGTTGCGTTCCAAACCTACGCTCCGAGTGCAACCTAACCACAACCAAAAGGCGTTCCAAACATTAGAGCGTGACGTTCGGTTGTCACAACCATCCCGTTCCAAACGTCAGAGCGTTGCAACTTTTTAACCATCAAAATGGATGGTTGTAAAACGCTCTGACGTTTGTCTATAGAAAATATGTCAATGTCAATTGACATTATTTTGTATTTAGATATTTTTGAGTCTAATTCTTAAAATAATCATAGTAGATCCTCAAAAAACGGATTTCATTTGATTTAGAATAAAGAAAAGTTAAAATTATTTGTATTCCAAATAGAAAAAGAAGACTTTGTATTGACATTGACATTTAAAGTTCTTGGTCGTTCCGAACCTTAGAGTGAGTTAAAAAACAACCACACTCGAACGCTCTGAACGCAACCCTGCAGGCGTCGACACTTATCTACTATATATTAATTATAAACAGAGTAACATTATTTGTCTATTTACCGGATCCCAAGCAACTCCTTTCACAAGTCCAGTGTGTCCATTCAGTACACACACCATTTCTGGGAACTTCTCAGCATTCCAGATGATGATAGTGTTATCCACACTGCAGCTCGCGAGCCATTTATCCAGTGGAGACCATGCTAAATCTAACACATCACCTGCAAGATTATGGGAAAATTCCCTTAGTTTTAATTAAGTTTTGTTGATAATGATGTCCTCTTATCCCTTAGAGCTCTTACACACGGGCGGCACGTTGCCAACTGCAGCGGTCAACACTCGTCGGCGGCAGGCGTTGACGCGTCGGCGGCAGCCCGTGACGCTTGCAGTTTGCCGGCAGCCGCAGATATTCAATGCTGACATGTCGGCGACTGTAACCGACGCGTCGACACCTGACGTCGGCGCGTCGACGCCTGCCGCTGAGGAGTCTCAACGCCTGCCGCCGACGGCAGCAGTTGGCAACGTGCCGCCCGTGTGTAAGAGCTTACCAGGGACGTAGAGGGTTAATTGTAAAACACCAACAAATATACAGGAGTAGATTACTGAGTTTTTTCTATGAATTTTATGAAAAAAAGACTACTTTCCATTCAAATGTCTAAACAGCTTATTGAGATTTGTATGAAAATGTCTTTAATTTTTTGTCTTTTTTGGAATGATAAGAAAGCATATAACATAGGTAATATAGTCTGTTTATTCTTAATTGTAAACAGTTTTTGAAAGTTGTCACACATCTTTTAAACTTAAATCTAATTATTGTCATTAACTCGTCAACGCCCGCTGTGCCCTATCGGGCACAAACAACAATAGAAATCTATTGTTGTATTGTTTTCGGGGCGTTGAAGAGTTAATAAATATTTTTTTTCTTATAATCTAAATGTGGAAAACTTTTGCTGTATTTTATAAATGAATATTTCAATAAAGAGTAAGGTGAAGATTGTTTACGAAATAGGACAAGTAAGGACAACTGTACAAAGTATAAATAAAGATATACCTGCATGTCCCCTCAATGTGTTCAGACATCTCCAAGTTTCAGCCTTGTGTTTGCCAGCCCCAGTGGCGGCGACACTCAGCCCCCACACCATCACCAAGCGGTCATCACCACCGGACGCCAGGTATTTACCGGCATTGCTCCACCGGACACAGTTCACACAAGCTACACAACATTACACTGGCATTTGGATAAATTCGGTTATGGTGAATTTTATTAGTGGTGCAGTAAATATTACAGTCGTAAACTTAATTTCTACTTTCAGTTTGATACATCTGATGGCAGCCTTTAATTCATCAATGCCCTGCCCGCGCGGACGCCGGCGTCCGGACAACAATAGATAATCGATTGAGTCTCATTCTCCAGGCATTGATACGTTAAACTGCACTAACCAAACATGTTCTACCAAGGCCATGAATAGACCAGCTTTCATGAGAGTTTTTACATTGTCTTGTGTGAACACAACAAGTATACTTTGAAGATTAAAACTTACCTAGATGGTTGTCCATTTGGCAAAGCATTTTAGGTATATTTGGGTCCACTTCCACAGATTCGTACAACACAGAGTTAAGGTTCCATACAACCACTCTACCAGAGTCGCCGCCTTGTCCACCAGTGGCGAAACGCTTACCCGCTGGATGAATATCCACGGAAAATATTGGTTTGTCTGAAAGTATAAACAAAGTTTACTACTAGCAAAGCACGCGAGGTTTATGAGTATACGATGTTTATTTGAATATATGTCCTAAATTACCGTCATGGTTGACCCAACTAGGTTTTAAAAGCTTCATTTATGAAGAATATATATTTAATTTACACTGAAAACGAGAGAAAAAAATTAAATTCGCTCGTTTTCGTCGTCGTTTTACTGACATTGACACTTGACAGATAGAAAAATACCGCCCGGCTTTTTTTAGTCTGTGTATGTCACAGACTAATAATAGTGTCTGTGTAGCGTACCAAAGAGAATATAATCACTACGTTTTAGCGTACCGCGGCCCGCCGCCGGTAATCCATCCAAAAAGAATGATCTATCCGGCATTATGGTTTTAAAAAAATTTAAATCGAACAGACTATATAGATTTTCTTTCAACCAAATGACAAGAATGACAGCTGTCTTGGTGCCGTGCGTGCCGTGGGAATCGTGGGATTATTATTTATTCTAGTCTGTGAAATCGACTCGAAATTGCTTTGATATCTCCGAAAAACTATTTACGAATATATTTATAAAACAGGAGAAACGGCATGAGAGGAGCCAGTACACTAATACCAGCTCGTTTCCTTACCCTCATTGGTCATTTGTGTGTGCTCGTCACGTTATTATGGGAGAGCAAGCACAGCGTACGTCACTGTTTACCAAGCCAGTACCACTCGAACTATATCCAGATTTATCACAGCCGGTGAGTAGGAGACCTTTAATTTCCTTAAGAAACTTCATTAAAGCATGGCTTATCAGTTTTATGTAATGGACCATTCCATTAACCTAGTTCTTTGTCATTAATTCGATCGCAAAAGTTACGCATTGCGTGCTTTCATTGTTTGATTTTTTATAGCATGTGCTACTACTACTGCCTGTTATCTCTATAACCTTCGAACAACTTTTTAATGAGTAATTTATTATGTGGTATACTTAGTGTAAACATAATAAATTCAAATGTAGTATAGTATTAGTTGCCAAGTTTTCAATTCCGGTATATCATGGGCACCGCGACTATTTTGTCGACACTCACGCGATGTCTGTCCCGCTCACATCAGTGCTGAGTAAATGTGACAGACAAGGAGACAAGTGCAAATGCGATAAAAGTGTTTGTATAATTTTGTTGTGTTATGGTGCGCATCGCATGCTAGGCCGGCTGAGTAGAAATCAACTAAAGATGGATTCTAAATCTAACCTCAGTAAAAGATCTTCTAAAGAGGAGTTGCCTAGACAGTTATCTTAAAAGACAGGAAATAACAATAGTTTCCTAATAACTTATCCATACAACCCAACTTATGGTATGGTATGGTGTCATCCAACTTAGCCATTTCTTATGGCGTCATGGGAGCCTAGTGTCCGGAGGGGATAGATCTATACATAACTTTTTCAAGGCTTTTCACAGTTTATGGATGGATTTCTCAAACAGGGGCCGTACCGGCTCACGCATCAAAATTCGAAAAGTCAGCCGGGTTTCCAATTAAAACAGAAAAATCGAGCCCCAATTGGGCCAAAATGGGTGAATCCCAATTAATGATGTCACATGAACATCAATATCTTCCAAATAACTTCAACAAGTAGAAATTCCTTTACTTTGATTTCTCTGTTTTAAGTTGAAGCTTGGCAGACCCGCTCAAGTTCGAAAAGTTAGCCGGTACGGCCCCAGAAGTTCAGTACAAAAGCACCCAATTTTTGAGAAATTAGTTTTACTACAAGTGTTCTGTACTATATTGTACAGCTAAATTACTTTGATGGAATCTCTCCTTATATTTTTTTCTTAAGTAATTCATTAAATGTGAGGCAGCTGCATGAAGCCAGGCTACAATGGAAAATCTACTGTGTCTCATTTCGTCTTCATAGGTTAAAGAAAGATACTAAAAAAAAGAAAGCACACACCTGGTTGTAATGCTATATAAATTAAACAATGGATTATCCAACCATAACTGGTTAATTCCAATTTCAAGAGTGAGTAGCTTATACATGTTGGGATTACTATGTGGTAGTGTACTTCTCACTCATGCATCGGCCTTTGTTAATCATAGGGTTGGCACCTCACATGACAATGTTCTTATATTAAATTCAGTAATTGTATAATACAAATATAAAAGATCAACTTACAGGCCAGCACAATTTGTTATTTGTAATGTTTACGCATACTGTTTCGCGACGCCCGCCACGCCCCTGAGACAGCGCTGGCCTATATCTAAGCAGCCTAGGTCGTTCTTGTTGGTACTCATGAGCAGGTAAATTGTTTGATCCTAATGTTGTGTACAACAATTATTTAATTCCTATTGTTTTAAGGTAGCTAGATATCAAATCTATCAAATTTTTCATTTCACTACAATGTCAAGATTCTCTTTGTGCCTTGCCATGGTAGTCCATCAGTTAATCCCAGGGATAGCTGTTGGTCATATTCATTATGTTAAATTGGATCTTAATTTCCTTCTCAACTCTTTTTCCTTAACTGACAACCTTAGCTCTTCTGACCTGTCACAAAAACTGGTGATAACCAGTTTTAATTGCTTGGATTACTTAAAAGTTTACAAAACATGAGGTGTTATGATCGCCGCGGCTATAAAGTCTGCTGTCTTCGCTCGTTTTGCATGTGATAATAAACTCACGTGCGTTTTTTGCAGTTTAATAATTGTTTTTTTTATAAAGAATCGTTTATTTTCTCTATTGACAACCCTAACTACAGGGTTGTTTTTGAGTTGTGCTTGTTTTGTTCAAGCGCAGTTTAATCTGTTTGCCCCATTGATCACAAATATCCATGATAACGTTTCTCAAACTAAAACAGCACGCTAAAACGGCACTTCGAATCGAAATAGCATCCCACTTACAAACTGGGTGCTTATTTTGTATATAATCACATCTTATTTTGTACAAACTCACATCTAATTATTATTATTTTTATTATTTTTTATTCAACAAAACTTAGTACTATATCACTTACTTAATTAATATCACTACTTTGTACAAAATAAGCGCCCAGTTTGTAAGTGGGATGCTATTTTAAGGGGTCCATTTTTGAGACTCTGACTGGACATCTAGGGTATTCTTGATTGAAGGTTCGCCCCAATCGAATTTATGGGGTCTTCAGGTTCCAGTCAAGTATGTATATGTAATTTATTTATTTTGCAACACACCTAAGTAATTTCATGTTTGATTCGCTGGCTGACGGCTGGGTTCAAGGTAAGCTGACGTTCTGTTGGCATATATTAGTAAGATATCATTGGTTTTCACCGCATTCGTAGTTTACGAGTTGTTGAAGTTCATTGTGATTGGTTACCTATCAATATGAGTAAGAATTGAGGTGATCGTGACGATCGTGTGAAGGTGTGTACGTGTGACTGAGTCGACTAAACAATGTTTTTCTAAATATTTTTAAATTTATTTATAAGTGTCACTCTAAATGTTTTGTTGACTGTACTTACAAACTGTGCGTATGGAAATTAGGTACTTATTTCGCATTCGGTACTTGATGTAAGTACTAATTTACGTTTGTTCGCGTTATTTGTTTGATAATTTCGCATACGATACGCTGTGTAGCCTGTGTATTAAAGTCGCGCGATTATCGACTAATTTATGTGCGAGATCTGTCGTATAAATGAGGGCAGTATCAAATTTAAAGTCTCATTTTCGCTGTTGGGTTTTGTGTGGTGTGGTTTGTTTTCAAAGCTTCCCTTATCTGCATTTCTGTTGCTATATGAATTTGGTACAATCGACTTAATTAAGGTATTAATTACCCGTAATAAGTGCTGTAATAAAAGTCAACATGTGTCAAAAAAGTGTAAAAAACATACTATGAACACGACTGTCTTGCTAGTATCAGTATTTTTATGTCAACCTTTATGACCGTCTATTGACGTTAATTCAATCTTCTAGTCAGTAAATACAACAAAACCTTATGCACGCACGCGCGTGCACGTTGCAGTGAGTAAACATCTGGGACTACTGAATAGAATCTGAGCTTAGATAAACAACAATAACAATGAGCGCAGTCTCACACATCTTAATCAGCCCTTTATGCATAAAACAGGGTGTCAATGTCATGCATTGCATGGCTAATGATAACGGTAAGAGACCCGCCGAGGAGGGGCGGGGATAGCCAGTTTGCGTATACGTATACGTACAGTACAGCCCCCCTACTCAAATGGCCAACATACTATGCGTTTGAACGCTACCACACGTTACGCTTCTATTCTGGCAAGTGTTTTGGCGCAGATGACTATTAACTCGAATTCGGGTACATAAAAGGGTTTGCCAGTGATAAAGAGCCGGACAACCGTGTAACTCCAATCAGCTACCCGAATTCGAGTAACGCACCTGCAAAACACAATGCTACTTTGTTACAGTAATTTTAATTGTTTAGTAATTAAAAGTATTCTGTGTGTAGTATTTTCTTTTTTAATAATTGATTATTATAGTCATTAGCTAAATGTTTAAGTGTTGTGTGCATGTTTGCAGGTTGGTAGCTGGGTTTGCGGTGTCCATAGCTTTCATACTCATCGAGCTAACTACCTTCATCCTCGGACTAACCATGTTCTCACCCACTGTCTCACTGATATGTATCCTTTTCTGCTAACTCTTCATTATTTGTTCCATACTGAAGCTGCTCTCGCGAGCAAAAATAAGTATTACAGGCCTATGTTCATACAAACGAGGTAACTTTGAAGCTTTGGTTCTCCGCCCAGGATCGAACGAGGTGTGATCTGATGATGGCAATTAAAAGAATAAATGGCGGAGGTCCATAATGCTAAAGAAACATAACGGATTAGATGAATCGTATAGGTCAGGGTTGAACTTAAGCGAAATTACATCAAAAATATGTAAAATGTAACTAAAAAGTCCGTACGGTCTCTGGTGTGAATGACTCCGTTTGGTATCTTTAGCGATCTGGACCTCCTCCATTTACTCTTTAAATGGCCATCATCAGATCACACCCCGGTTAATCCTGGGCGGAGAACCGAAGCTTCAGAGTTACCTCGTTTGTATGAAAATAGGCCTGTGACTAATATTTTTGCTCGCGAGTGTATTTAACTAACTAACAAATAGTTATTAATCTTGTGATTGTATCAACGTATGGTATTCTCTTCCTTGTATGCGAAAATGTTTGGATGATAGAGTAGCTAATACCTATAATACAATAATAATATACTTAATCTAAGAACAAATAGAATACTTACGTAAAAAATTGAGAACCTCCTCCTTTTTTGAAGTCTGCTGAAAATGGTTTATCTTTTGTGAACCAAATAGTATTATATTTATATGTAAAGACGAACAAACGTTATAATTATACTATATTATTATTAATGAGAGCAATAAACCCATCGCTGAGTGTTGTCACGTAATACCACACCGACGATCTTCATATAAGCGCTAAATTGACCAGAATTGGTTCAAGCACGTGGTTCTAAATATAGGTCAGTTAAACACATAATGATATTTCGATGATACGACAGTATTCGTTAAAGCAAATCAAAAGTAAAAGAGGCTGTTATTCTTATTGAATTACATCATTTCATTTTTTTTTAAATGCTGATGAATTAGAAAACTATCATCTCGATCACAGTATATGGCAATAAAAACTATTCTACTCCATACTATAAAAACCGACTTCAAAAAACCTGAAAATGAAAACAAAACAGCTTTAAAATTAAATACCTCTAAAAAGCAAGAAATAAAACATGGGTAGACCCACGAAAGGTGCGGCATGCACGCCTTTAAAAATATCGGTCTTAAGATTTTTTAAATTTAACTTTTTTGTGGTAAGTATAAGTATGGTATATTTAGCGACGATATTATCTAAGTTACAATAGTCTTATGTCAATGGTTCATCACCGTTTACAAAATACTGGTTTTCCCGACGCAGGGGCGTTAATTTTTGAGGAGTTCTCCTGGTACTTCACTATCAGCTCCACTTCACCATATGAAATAGAAATATTTATTTGCTTATAAACATGGTATGATATCGAACAGATCTTAAGAAGGTGTTACATTGTTCAGCATGTTTTGCCAGTTGCCAGGCATGCAAAATTGTATAATTATGTCATTCATTATTAACCTTAAAATGTACTTAAATATTTCCATTATTAATAAATATAATTAAGTGCAAAAAAATTGATAAAAATAATTCATATTACTGTAATTTAAATGTCAAATTAATTTTTACATATTGACTTAATTTATGCATTATGACAAACCACATAAATAGCCTAGCAACCATATTTAAGTAATCGTATCGCACCAGTGAGATAGTTAGTTTAGTACCTATTGAATAGTTCCGGTGATCATCTATGGTCTTCATCATCAGTTCCACTTCACCAAAATGGTACTTTTCGAAAGCAAACACACGAGTTACTTAAGAAAATAGCAAAATCGTTATAGGTGTGCCTATAATATTTGAAGAGTTCCCTTGATTTCTCCAGGATTCCATTTATCCAATTTCAAAATTTTAAAAATGGGACCAGCTTGAAAACATACCTGATGTTATAACGTTTGAATCACGTCAATCGGTTCAGCCGTCTTCGAGTAATCGGTGTACATACAAAAAACAAAAAAAAACGGGTGGAATTGAGTACCTCCCTCCTTTTGAAGTCGGTAAAAACTGATGAGTGACGAAGACTACTTTTTCGAGTATCCTCATCCGGCCACCATCTCGCCCGTAAAAACAAAAATAAAGAATTCTAATTGATACTTAATTACGGATAATAGTTTTCTAATCGTATAAATTAGTAACAGAGTAGTCTTAATGTAGCAAAGTCGTGTTTAGTGATAAAATAGTGCTGCAGTTTACTATTTTTTACTCCATATTATTGGTATGGTCAGCTTCAGAAGTAGCTAATCCCTGAATATCATTGTCGTGCTAACTACTGCGTTCATAATGGATCCTCCACACGTACCGGCCCGGCCTGCAGTATCGTATGGAGAAGCGCGGCCTCCCGCGGCTTTCCGGCAAAATCTCGTGTGTAGGTAGGTAGGGAGAGGCGAGGCCTCCTCGGGACTGAAGAGGCCGCGCCTCTCGTCGTGATTTACTGAGGCCGCGCCTCCATTCGATCAGGAGGATCCCTAAGTAAGATTGTCGCACTGAACCTTCACTGAACAAGATTTCTATTTGATGTGAAGAAGCTAGGTACTAAGTTTTAACCTACTTTTGCCTCCTAGCATGATCAGTGACCTGCCCCTGCCCCCCTAACCAAAGTAACATTTGCAAATTTTCGTTATCGTTTCGCTTCGAAACATGTATGGATTTGACGTTTTAAATTTCGATAGTTAGCGAAACCTTATGTCAATCCCGTACATGTTTCGAAAGCGAAGCGATAACGAAGATTTGCAAATGTTACTTTGGCTAGGCCCTCTGACTACCGAGACACGATATTTTATAGCGATTTATCGACACTTAACTGTCAAAATCGATTGTCTTTTGAACTAAATTGCTTGAATTGTTTTGCCCTCAATCGTTTTCCTTAATCAATGATATCAGCGATCGGCGGGCACGGTTCGGCGTCCATACTCCTCACGTACTTCGTGGTGGACGGCTGGCTCTGTGATTGGTTCTGGCCGATCTTCGCCGTCTGCTCGCTCCTGCCGTGTCTGGCCGATCTGACCACAGCTCTGTTGACTATGTGCTCTAATAAGTGGTGATAAGGCGCTTTTCCCCTGGACTGTACCGAGTGTTTTTAGATTTAAAGCTTTATATAAATATGACTTTCAAGGAGCTGGTCCTGAGTTTGTTTGTAAGTTAACTACTTAATTGTTTCTTAGTTTAAGGGCTTATAATGTCGATTAAGTGGTTGAGTATACAGTGGTTTTATCAGTTGAATACATATTTATTTTTAAATGTAAATAAATCATTGTTTAACTATCACTTACAGCTGTTAATAATTGTTTGGAAAGATTATACTATGTGTTTGTTGCATATTTATTTAATTTTGTTTGCAAAACCAGCAAAAGGCGGATTTAATTCCTTTTGTTATTTCTATTATTTGAAGAGGACAAAGACAGTTAATAAAATTGATAACGCCAAGCCAAAAAACATAAGTGTACTGATATAATATTGAAATTTGGTTGCTCTGTATTAACCACCATAATGAATGTCCATGAAGTTTAGTAATTGACTGATGCCATGTTATTTGTTGTAGGTAACGAACGAGCTCCAGCACTTAACGCCTTCTAGCGATTACAAGCCGGGATGGTCGCTATACCTGGTGCTGGCCGGGGTGGCGACCACGCTCGGCTCCTCGCTGCCCGTCGGGTTCAACATCGGAGTGGTCAATACCCCAGCTCAGGTATTAACTACTGTTACTAGTATTAGTGCGAGCTCCAACACTTAACGCCATCTAGCGAGAACAAGCCGGTATAGTCGCTGTGCCTGGTGTTGGCCGGGGTGGCGACCACGCAGGGATGACATTGCAGTCATAATCGATAGGTTATTTCTAACCTATCCATTATGACTGCAATGTCATCCCGAAAATAGTCGGACACAACATTTTTTTTTATTACTTATTGATAACTTTTAGAAATCCGTAACAATATACACTATTATAAATTACTGTAATGTAATACATAAGAACAGCAGGCTGGTTATCTAACTAAAAACCATCTAGCGACCAGTAATAATGAGGATCAACACGACAATTGAAAATATCAATTTTGTATAGGTCACATCAAATACAATATCAATATCTTAGTAAATCTCTGTTTAAATTTCTCAAATCCATCAAGAAATGACAAAATTATTAAAGATTTAAAAAGTGAGTTTAAAAAACACGGCCGGCCCTTGCGGATCATGCGATGACGTCACGTGCCACGATCGCCCGAACAAACACCTGCCGCACCGTCAGGTGTTTTTTCGGGCGCCGACGTCATCAGACAATCGTGAATTGGGGAGCGTTTTTGAGAATGCGACACGAAAATAGCTCTATCTTCGTCATTTTTGGTCCAATTTCAATAATTCTTTCACTGAAATAATTTATTTTGATGTGACTGAAACTCTACATATTTAACTAAAAACCTGGTTGATCCTCATTACGGAATCGTCGCTGTCAAACTCGATTTCGTACCAGCAATCGAGTTTCTAAAAGTGCTGCCTCCATCGAACAACCAAAGAACTAACAAAAACGAGCACTTGTGCAAGGAAGTGCTCCAAAACTCAGTGACGTGACGCGACAAGACCGCGACGAATTCGCGATTTCTGCTGTCAAACGGTTTGGCAGCGACGATTCCGTAATTATTACTGGTCGCTAGATGGTTTTTAGTTAGATAATCAGCCTGCAGTATTGTCACGTGTAGCATGTTATTATTTGTATGTAATTATTTCAGTTATTGAAAAGCTTCTGCAACGAGAGCGTGATCGCCCACTACGACGTGGTTCTGGGCGAGAAATGGCTGAGTATGCTGTGGTCCGCCGTGGTGTCCATATTTATAGTCGGGGGATGCACGGGGTCCTTGCTAGGGGCCGTCACGGCTGATCGACTGGGAAGGTAAGTCAATCCGTATAGATTATTGAATCTATAGCAGCTAACTACACGCTTAAACTTTTATATTAGCCTACTGCTCGCGGCTCGACTGAGGGCCTGTCCACATAACCACGTCACTTCGTCAACGTGGAACGGTGCGTTGTCGCGTCGTGCTAATGCACGGCACGGAATCGTTTATACGATACGGTAACGTACATTTGCACGTCCCGTCAACGCACCGCGTCGCGACACCGCACCGTACCACGTTGACGACGTGACGTGGTCATGTGGACAGGCCCTCAGTCGAGCCAGCGCACGTCGTGTGTCGGTTGAGACAGCTACGCGACAGAATACAATAATTGGTACGCAGCGTTATGCAATTTGAAATGGTACTTTATTGCCGTGCAGCGAGAGCAGCTTTAGGGTGTTTGGTAATAGCCTTATAAAGCCGAATATGGTTGATAGGGACCATCAAACTGAACAACTTTTACTATGGGACCAACCCAGAAATCGCGAAAAAAATATATCAGCTGTTTCATACAAAAATTAATAACGAAAATATCAAAATGTATGAAACAGCTGATATTTTTTTTTCGCGATTTCTGGGTTGGTCCCATAGTAAAAGTTGTTCAGTTTGATGGTCCCTATCTACCATATTCGGCTTTATAAGGCTATTACCAAACACCCTAAAGCTGCTCTCGCCCTGTATATTGTGTCTATAGGTTCTGTGGAAATCGTACAATGCGATTAAATTAACAATAAACAGTGATCCGCTGCAACATCTCTCGAGAATGTTGGTCAAAGAGAAAATTTTATAGATTAATACATCGTTTCGTGTCCCAACCGCTTTGAAGTTAGTCCTTTTAGTTGTACAGTCACGAGCAATAAAATGAACACACTTTAGAACTATTTTTTTTATTTTTTTATTTATTTATTAGGTATACCAACAAAGTACAATCAGAAACGATCTTAAAACATACATTTGCAATCTTAGGTCTTTGCATGACCTTAATAACAGGTACACACAGCATTCAATTTTTATAACGTGCAACACAAAAAAACGGTATCTATCTATCTGCTCATAAAAATGCAAAACAAAAATGAAAAAATTATAATATATAAGTTAAGTTATAAGTTAAAATTCAAATTATACAACTTAAAATTAAACAACTTAATTAACAATCAATCAGGAACTACACGATTAAGCCTACACAGAAGAGTTTTAAGTGTGGTAATTTTGAAGCAAAGATGTCTAATGATTAATCAGCAACATTATTGTAACTATTACAGATTCGTTTTAGCGGTGCGTGTCTACCCAAGTTAGTTCTGCTCGCGTCAAGTGCAAAAAGTTTTTTACAAGTGTTCCGACTATTTGGCCTAGGAACGCGGTAATTGATTTGCTCTAACGACACTGGATCCAGAACCACACCATTCACGAGTTTAAAAAGAAAACACAAGTCGAGCATCATGCGACGTTGCTTTAACTATGTCACATTGGATAGTATGTACACATTGGATATGTCACATGGACAGCTGCAGTCATTGCGGGGGTAATCACCTGTATGCAGCGTGCACGGAGAAACAAAGCCCCCCCAGCTGCTTAAACTGCAAGCGAGCCAACTTGGAGGACAAGGAACACAATACCTTCAATACGGTATGCCCAATAAGAACCAAATGGGACAAATTAGCTCGGGCAAAAGTAGCTTATTGCTAAAGTTTCGGTTTCGGTGTCGAACAAACAATTATATACAGTCATACAGGCGAATCTCCAACGAAGCAAAAATGCAACGTCAGAAGTCCTAATCGAGGCCAGTAAACGAAAAGTCAGTTTTGCACTTCTTCAGGAGCCTTACATAGGGAATAAAGGTGTGATGGGGGATGTTACGGGTGCGCGGATCGTCCAGGCTGCCTATGAGGTTGGCAAGAACAATAAAGCCGCCATTGTCATATGTGATAACAACATAAAAATTTTGCAATTTCCCAATCTCACAACATCTAATTTATTAGCAGTAAAACTAACAACAGTGGACTGGACGATCGGCGTAATATCATATTATTTTGAACCCAATATAGATAATGAGCCCTATGTGAGGCTCCTGAAGGAAATGATTAGAAAATTAGACTGTAACAAAATAATAGTTGCAGGGGACGCAAATGCCTGGAGTGAGTGGTGGGGCAGCGACAAAAGCGATGAAAGAGGGATAGAATTAGTAGGCATCTTCAACGAATTGGGTCTAAGCATCTTGAATGAAGGAGTCACCCCTACATTCGACACTTGGCGAGGAGGACGTAGGTATAAAAGCTCGGTGGACGTCACGTGCTGCTCGGAAGACATAGCCTGCGAGATTCAAGACTGGAAGGTAGATACCAACCTAACGACCTCGGACCACAATGCAATAACTTTCAAAATAAATTTAGAAAAAATCAAAGAGATAAATAATACAAGAACTACAAGAAAATATCTAACAAAAAAAGTGGATTGGGCAAAATTTAAAGATGAATGTAAAGCAGAATTTGAAAAAGAACAACTTAACAAGGAGGAAATTGATAAAATTAAAGATATCAAGGAATTGGAAGAGAAAATAGAATTGTATATAAAAAGCATAGAAGTAACATGCGATAATAACCTCAGAAAGAAAAAGTTGAAAAGTGAAATTAAATTGCCATGGTGGTCCGAGGAACTAGAAGAAATGAAGAAAGAAAAGAATAGAAAGAAGAACAGTATAAAGTGTGCAGCGCCAAACCGCAAGGCATGGGTAGTCGAACAGTACGTGACGGCTAAAGCAGAGTACGAAGAAGCTATGAACAAAGCAAGGATAGACAGCTGGAAAGTTTTTTGTGGTAAACAAGATCGGGAAACAGTATGGAATGGAGTCTACCGAGTGATAGGGAAAACTAAGAAGACCTATGAAGATCTGCCTATATCCAGGGATGGCATTAACACCAGCCCCAAGGAATCGGTGCGCATCATGGCAGAAAGCTTTTACCCAGAGGACACCGATTTGGGGGAGAACGAAGACCACAGAGAAGTCAGAAAAAGGGCAGCCAAAGCGAATGAGGGTAACCAAGATGAACTTTGCGACCCTCCATTCACGGAGGCTGAACTTCTACACGCACTAGGTTCGTTCAACCCCAAAAAAGCCCCAGGTAATGACGGCTTCACGGCCGACATATGCGCAGCGGTCATTACAACAGACGTACCTCTATCCCTGGCTATATACAATAAATGTCTGGAGCTCTCACATTTCCCAAAGCCCTGGAAAATTGCCACAATAATCCTGCTTAGAAAACCCAACAAAGTTGACTACACGCAACCCAAGTCGTACAGACCAATAGGGCTCCTGGCTATATTAGGAAAAATTTTAGAAAAGCTACTAGTTAGGCGCATCAAATGGTTCGTGTTGCCCAAATTAAATCCCTGCCAGTATGGGTTCGTGCCGCAACGCAGTACCGAGGACGCCCTCTATGACATGATCCAGCGGATCAGACATAATCTGGACGGGAAGAAGATTATGGCCCTGATCTCGCTGGACATAGAGGGGGCATTCGATAATGCGTGGTGGCCGCAGATTGTCTGCCAACTTAAATCAAAAAACTGCCCGGTAAATCTGCGGAGGCTGGTAGACAGCTACCTCAGCGATAGAAAGGTAACGGTGAGATATGCAGGGGAAGAGTACAGTAAAAACACAAACAAGGGTTGCGTCCAAGGTTCCATTGGCGGGCCTTTGTTTTGGAATATAATTTTGGATCCCCTGCTCGACCAACTCACCGCTGCCGACGTGTACTGCCAAGCCTTTGCAGACGACATAGTTTTGATTGTCGAGGGCGACACAGCCATAGAAATAGAGAGCAAAGCTAATGCCGCTCTCTCCTGTGTCCGGAAGTGGGGTGTTTCGAATAAGTTAAACTTCGCGCCACATAAAACCAACGCAATGGTAATTACCCGGAAATTAAAATTCGATTCGCCCAGGCTGGAGATGGGGGGGACGGACATTGAACTGGTGGACGAGATGAAAATCTTAGGTGTCTTGGTAGATAACAAATTGTTATTTAATAAGCATATAGCATACATTTGCAAAAAAGCTATCAACATTTATAAAGGAGTCAGCAGAGCGGCACGAGCTACCTGGGGATTGCATTCAGAGATTGTTAAAACCATATACAAGGCAGTAATTGAGCCTATAGTCCTCTACGCAGCTAGCGTATGGTCCAGTGAGGCACTGAAGGCAATCTCCAGGAAAGCTCTCGACGCAGTGCAAAGAGGTTTCGCGCAGAAAATTATAAAATGCAATAAAACGGTATCCCTCAACGCTGCCTTAGTACTGTCGTGGCTGCTTCCGCTGGATCTTCGGATCCAAGAAGCCTCCCTGCTTTTTGAGGCAAAGCGTGGGAAACCCCAGGCAGTACTAAGTGGTAGGAAGGTAGAACAGCGCGTCTCATTCATGACAGACACCCACCCTAGCAGGATGCTAAATTCAAAATTCACGTGTTTGGAAAACGCGGAAGAGGATGGTAAACTTGCAGAAGGCTTAGTGAGGATCTATACAGATGGTAGCAAACTGGAGGGGAAAGTTGGAGCCGCCCTGACCTGTTGGGAAGGGCAGATTGAAACGTGTACCCGGAAGTTTAAGCTGGAGCCATTCTGTACAGTCTTCCAAGCCGAGTTGTATGCCATCCTCCAAGCTACTGAAATTATTATTGGCCGAAAATTTAAAGAAACAGCCGTTCTTAGCGATTCGAGATCTGCTCTCCAAACGCTACTTGATCCGGACTCCACACACCCAGTCACAAAGGCAATTCAGGGTAATCTACAATTTCTCAGAGACAATCACCAACTAGTATCATTATTCTGGATTAGAGCCCATGTCGGAGTGGAAGGGAATGAGAGGGCGGATCAACTGGCGAAGGAGGCGGCTCTCAAATTGAGGACCAGACCGGACTATGACTGTGGTCCCATCTCGTTCGTCAAACGTCACATCCGAGCGGAAACGATCGAGAAATGGGACTGTAGGTATAAATCCGGTAATACGGCGGCGACCACCAAGGTCTTTTTCCCTGATGGGGTGGTGGCATACAGCGTGGTGCGGAAGATGACCATAGATCGTTTGGCGTCGCAGATTTTGACAGGACACGGAGGATTCTGCGCATACCTGCACAGATTTAAGCTCAGGGACAGCCCCTCGTGTATCTGTGACCCGGCGACGATAGAGGACATTTTCCACATCATGCTAGACTGTCCAATACACTGCGTCGATAGGTACACACTGCGACAAAAAATGGACACAAAACTGAGCAGAGAAACCCTAAGAGAAATAATGAACAGCAAAAAAGAAAGGATTTTATTTATAGAGTATGCCAAAAGAGTGGCGGACATAGTAATAAATAGAAATAAATAATATTTGATAAGGTAATAAACATATAACAATAATGTACAATACAATACAAATGAAACAAATTTTAATATTATTACAATAAGAAATTAATAAAAAAAAAAAAGTACCTATAAAATTGTAAGGAACGACAGATAGAAGATTATTAGTAAGTAAGCTTTGAATTTTATAAAAAAAAAGTAGGTAATAAAAACATGTAGCTCTATAGCTAAAGAAAAAAAAGGAAAAAAAAAGAAAAAAAGAAAATGGCAAAAAAAGTCCTGCCAAAAAGCGGGGAGCAACCGCATTTAAATAAAAAAAAAAAAAAAAAAAAAAAAACTATGTCACATTCAATCAATATATCTCAGTGTGATAATGTTATACCTAGGTTATTCAAAACGTAATGTGACAAAGTTCTATGGTGTGTAAATCTTATTGCTCGTGACTGTATATTGTTGAATTAAACGTATTGTATATGTTTCCGCACTGCGAGCTGGCCATAACACCGCACCGTTGCTGGCTGGATTTAATTTTAATTGATTTTCTTTTAAAAAACGTTGATTCGATTTGTGAGAGCAGCGCGCCGTGCGGAGGCATGGTCGGGCTCCTGTCTTGATATTGATATGTTATAGGTCTAAAGGGTCTAATTGAATTAGACACCGTTATCAGAGGTACATTTTGGGAGCAGACGTTCTTAGGGATGGGGTTTTTTTTTTTTTTTTTTGGTTTATCGATAAATTAACTCTCGCCGACTATATGTCAAAAAAGAATTTTTATTTGTTGACTGTTGTATTGAAATGATAAGCTACCAAGTTAAATCATCAGTGGATACAAATCAAACTAGATCATTTGTTGTTTCTTGACAGGAAGAAGGCGACGATAGCGATCAGTTTTCTCTCAATAGCCGGCGCTGCGTTGTTCGGTTTCTGTCGCGCCGCCAATTCAGTTGAAATGCTGATACTGGGTCGGCTGCTAGTCGGCTTGGCTGGGGGTAAGTCAGAACAGCCCCCCTAGCCAAAGTAACATTTGCAAATTTTCGTTATCGCTTCGCTTCGAAACATGGTATAGATTTGACGTTTTAAAATTCGATTGTTAACGAAACCTTATGTCAATCCCATACATGTTTCGAAAGCGAAACGATAACAAAGATTTGCCAATGTTACTTTGGCTAAGCCCTCTTATTTATTTGTGACTAGCAACTGCCCGCGACTTCGTCTGCGTGGTCAGTTATTTCTCTTTTCCTCGGGAAAAAAACCTTTTTTCGGGAAGAGAGATACCCTATGTCCTTCTCTGTACCCCCGACAACGTGTATGCAAAATTTCATGATGATCGGTTAAGTAGTAAAGACGTGAACGCGTAACAAACAAACAAACTGACTTTCGCATTAGTAATTTAATTAGTAAGGATTAGATTACCGTGATCTCGATAGCCGGTTGCGTTGTTTAGCTTGCAACCAAATAATTAAAATTATCTTCATCCAAATAAACATTAAAAAATAGTTGTAAATTGTATTTTTTCCCCATTCTATTCTCGTTTTGATTACAAGATTAAAAAGAGGCAAGACACTTATCAGCTTTATCAAAATATTTAATATCAGTACTTACTAAATAAAATAATAATATGGACTGTTGTCGGTCTAATCTAAAGTCAGTACTTATTGCAGAATCACATCACATTTTTTATTCCGTAGTTAAATGTATTATTTTATTTGATCCTGTCGCTAAAGCGGTTAGTTTTTTATGTGTAGGTATAGAGTCCCAAACGTAACGATTGTCCGTCTCGCTTGCGGGCGAGCGGGATGGAGAATACGGCATGCGATATATAGCACAGCGTATCGCTTAATTTCATGACATTAGCAAGGAGTTTCAGCTCTTATCGGTGAAGAAATTGGGTTGTAAATCACACACTTGGTTGTCAGGTTTGACCACGAGCATAGTACCGATGTACCTGACGGAGTTGGCGCCACTGTCGCTGTCGGGCACGATGGGCGTGGCGTGCCCGATGGGCGTCAACGTGGGCGTGCTCGTTGGGCAGGTTATGGGGCTCAAGTTCTTGTTGGGTGAGCCAAATAAAAACTTTATTGCTTAAGACGTAAAAATTAAAGCTTTTGAAAGATTCAGGTGTCTTAAATTCTGCACAATCTAAGCCAGTAAAAAGAAGGCATAAAGATTCAATATTTTCAAAAAATATTTCATCTTTTAAAAAACCTTTATGCTCGTTACTGTTCATAAAGTATTTGATTTCAAATGTTATTTGTTTTATTTGCTACCAAAAAATAGAGAGAGGACAGAAGTCAAAGTTATTCCAAGTCGGTGAGAGATGTACTTGACTTTTGTCCTCTCCCTATTTTGTTTGTGTTGCTACTTACCACGTACTTGTTGTATGGTCTGTGCTACTTACAAATATTACTATGATGAGTTGATGAGATAAAATTATACCATGAAAACTTTTTTGCAGGTGGCGCTGACGACTGGCCTTACCTACTATCCGTCTACGCGTTGCTAGTCATTATTTGTTTACCCGTACTTTTTATTTTACCTGAAAGTCCCAAGTATCTATTTGTAGTTAAGAAAGATGAAGATAGCGCTCTTAGTGGTAAGTTACCTTTTAAAGTTTTTTGAACGAAACTCGAATATTTTAAAAAAATTGACTTATTATTTGATCTTATGATGTTACTCAGACAAAAATAATAAAAACGCAGATTTTTCAAATATTCCGCCAGTTTTTTTTAAATCATGATATCGCAAACCTATTTGTTCGTGGCGTAAAAACGAAGACATAATTACGAATTCAAAATTAATGTCAGAATAAATAATTTATTGAAAAACTCGGTTAAGTTCTATATACCCGAATAAATAATGTTGCAGCTTTGAGTCGACTACGAGGCGTATCGAGCAGCATACTAGCGGAGGACGTAGAGTTACTTAGAGAAGAGGCTCGCTCTAGCGGGAGCGGGGAGAGCGAGTGGGGGCTGGCTAGAGTGGCGGCCACTCCGCGACTGCGGCGAGCGTTACTGCTGGTGTGCGCCATGCAGGCCGGCCAGCAGACCAGCGGGATTAATGCGGTGAGTTAGTGGAGTCGTTGAAGAGGCTCGCTCTAGCGGGAGCGGGGAGAGCGAGTGGGGGCTGGCTAGAGTGGCGGCCACTCCGCGACTGCGGCGAGAGTTACTGCTGGTGTGCGCCATGCAGGCCGGCCAGCAGACCAGCGGGATTAATGCGGTGAGTTAGTGGAGTCGTTGAAGAGGCTCGCTCTAGCGGGAGCGGGGAGAGCGAGTGGGGGCTGGCTAGAGTGGCGGCCACTCCGCGACTGCGGCGAGCGTTACTGCTGGTGTGCGCCATGCAGGCCGGCCAGCAGACCAGCGGGATTAATGCGGTGAGTTAGTGGAGTCGTTGAAGAGGCTCGATCGCTCTAGCGGGAGCGGGGAGAGCGAGTGGGGGCTGGCTAGAGTGGCGGCCACTCCGCGACTGCGGCGAGCGTTACTGCTGGTGTGCGCCATGCAGGCCGGCCAGCAGACCAGCGGGATTAATGCGGTGAGTTAGTGGAGTCGTTGAAGAGGCTCGCTCTAGCGGGAGCGGGGAGAGCGAGTGGGGGCTGGCTAGAGTGGCGGCCACTCCGCGATAAGAATTAATGTTTATTTTTCTCTTTTAGGTGTTTTACTACTCCCAAACGATCTTCATGCAAGCGGGCTTGTCGGAAGAAAACTCCCAATACGCCACAATTGGGTGTGGATTCATAAACGTGTGCACAGCGTTGGCCATGTTGTACCTACTGCCGCTGGTGGGGCGAAGGCCGCTGTTCCTGGGCTCTACCGCCACTGCGGCTGTGTTGTTGGCAACCCTAGCCGTCTGTATGAGGGCTATAGTAAGTTAACTGTAAATGTTACCATTGGGTGCTTCTACACGGTACATGTAGCTTGCGCACGTTGAGGCGCGGGTTACTTGCGCGGGTGTACAATGCTATGGAGCTAGACCCGCTTTACGTGTTTCCACTGAGCATGTAACCTACACAATCAACTTGCGCGGGCTACTTGCACCGTGTAGAAGCACTCTCAGATCACAATAGTGTGTAGTAGGTAGCCATGTTGTATCTACTGCCGCTGGTGTAGCGAAGGCCGCACCAGCTTTTCGTAATATCCGGATTTTTCGAAACTTAGTAAGTTCCAACATTTGGTCATTTTAAATCTATAAAACGATTTTTCAAGTAAAAGTTCTTTGTTTTGACAGTTCTCATAGAACAAACAAACATACGGTACGTAGCCTCAGTTGCCTTCCCCATAACGCCTGTAGCACACCTCCGCCCGCGGAGCACCGCAGTAGGATCTGCCATAGTTCGACAAGCGAAACAAATGCGAACAGCCTGTCCTAATGCATTATTTTTTTATGCGCGATTCCAACCGATCGGCCCCGACCGTTGACACACGCGAAAGCAATGACGCGAAACCGCTACGTAGATGTGATCCTCATATATCGTCGATAGCGTAACTATGGCGGAACAACCGCGGTGCCGTTGGTATGGTTTCGCGGCGAAGGTGTGCTACTTTAATTCATAATTCATTTATTTGCTAAATGCTTTATTTGTTATAATAATTTTTCCAGCATATTCTGTCGAATGTTTTGACGTGCAAATACTTAAGGCGAGGCCAGTTCACGAAATTTACTCTTTCACTGTCTTTAGAATAAGGTTGAATATTGCATAACTTTAATTGACGCTTCGTCAGAAATTTGACGAATTTTAGTACATTTTTATTGATTTCTGAAATACTGGATCATTTATTGAAAATGTACTCGGTTATTGTGTTAGATCGATAAAAAAGCTATCCTTTTTGCATAAAAAAATCATATCACTGTCGTTGAAAATTACGAAATCTGACGATTTGAAATTTAGTTTTATAAGTTTTTATGGTGTTATTCAGGATTTTTTTACAGAGTTACCATGCCATTTTTCAATATTCTGTTCGGTTAATTTGCTTCTTTGTTTCTTTTTCAGTCTACAGTAATTTTTGTGAAGTAGAATTATACATCAGTTCTTCACATTGGAAGTTCAAAAATCAGACTTCATCAGATCGTGAACTGGCCTCGCCTTAATTTAAATAAATAATAAAATTTTATTACATAATGTCAACAAATCATATTTAAAACAAAACTAAATCACTTAATTAAGAATGAAATTAAATTATTGAAATGTCAGCAATAAAAAATGTCAAAAGTTATAATTAGAGTTTTTTTAATGTAATACCAAACTTTGACCGAGAATTCGTAAGTCGGTTCCTTTTCTACCTCTGTAGTTAAAGTCTTGATTCTGTTTGAATAAATGACCATGTTTTTTTACAAATAAGCTAATCTCATAAATGTAAAGGCATTACAGTACAGTTTAACAACTGTACTGTAATGCACTGTAACACTGCGATAACATGGTGTTTGCAGGAGGTGGTGAGCTGGATGCCGTACATGTGCATGATGGCGGTGCTGGCGTACGTGCTAGCGTACGGGTTCGGTCTCGGCCCTATACCGTACTTCATAGCTTCAGGTGAGTTAACCCATATACGGCTCGAAGGACCAATTGACCATCAACCATTTTATTGTCCCCATTGCTGGGGCACAGGCTTTCCTCAAGGAGGATGGGCCATAACCCACCACGCGGGGCGAGCTCAAGATATGTATTTTTGATCACCCAATCTATGACGTGAATGGTCACTTTCGCAAAACGTCACTTTCGCAGAATGTCATTCACAATTGAGAAAAAAGAAAAAAACTGAATGACATTCTGCGAAAGTAACGTTTTGCGAAAGTGACCATTTGCGTAAGCGACCAAATTTTTCGCGATGACCATTTGCGAAAGTAACGATCTGCGTCAAACCCGTAAAAAGGTTGTAAAAAGTGTCAAACAGTACAATAAAAACTTAAAAGTTATTTTTTAGTGAATGTATTGAGTTATAATAAAAGTCGTAGAACAAACGTTGTTGTTTATGATGTTGGTAATCTACTCCTGCGAGGTTGTTCGTGTGTTCTACAAATAACCATGTATATAACTAACTATCTGTGGCAGTATAATCCGCGCGCGATGAGAATGGTAAGGGACCTTGTCAAAGTGAATTGAAAATGACTGTAAAGCAGTAGTGTACAGCGCCGCGCTGCGGCGTTAGCGGTAACTACTACCTACCGTGCGCGTCTCAGTTCCAAAAGGTATTATACAATAGGCTTGTTTCCATTAAGAATAAATATAATGGATAGGGGTTTATAATGATTAATTATATTATGTAGAAAATAACAAACAATTTTAATTATTAAAAGCGTTAAAGATTAATAATATTTTTTAAAAATAAATTTCGTAAAATGAAACCTTTAGTCACGTGACAGTGAACACCAATCAGAAAGCGTTACGTCACGCCGTGCGAAACACCAATCTTGTCTTTGACGTTTCGAGTATCACTACCGGAGGCGCGTTCCAAACCTACACTCCGAGTGCAACCTAACCACAACCGAACGCAAGTTTTAGCCACTTTTTCCGTATTTCTCCATTGTTTGGAACATATATAAATAACTGGTTTGGCGTTTTTATAGTCGTGCTATCACACTGGGGCACTATACAGTACTTATAATATGAGAAATTCATTTTTAAACGATAAAAACTAGCTATAACGTACGAAGACACGATCGCTCTTTGGTTTGTTTTGCACGTCGTGACGTCATTCAAGACGCCATGACAGTCTTGTGCGTTTTGGAACCAAATTAAAATTGTTTTTTTAAAACGCGAAATTTATAATGTAAACGCTCGATTAAAAATAAATAAACCTTTTTTTTCGATAAAATGCCTACTAGGCTAAAATATTAAGCAGTTATTGAAATTTTGTCAACTAGCCTATTCTCATCGCGCGCGGATTATACTAAAGTGTCACGGTGGTCGGTTGTTCCGCAGAGATGTTCGAGGTGGGTCCCCGTCCGGGCGGCATGGCGTGGGGCTCGCTGGCCAACTGGGGCGGCAACTTCCTCGTGGGCATGTGCTTCCCCGCCATGCGCGCCGCCATGGGCGCATACAGCTTCCTCGTGTTCGCATCGCTTACCGCCGCGCTGTTCGTCTTTGAAGCGTAACTATCTTTTGTTGTTTACTATTCGCTGGGTGCGAAGTACTAGCTGGGGTTGGATAATCGATCGCAGCGCTCATGGTGGCAAAAAGTAAAAATAATGTAGGCTCTGTTATCTCTCTGAAAACGATATATAATTTATTACTAGCGATACAGGAATAATTATATATGTTTATTATCATTTAATAAAATCATTAGTGTAGCTTTATCTTCTTGTTTTACAAAATATACAACAAAAAAATAAGTAAACAAACAATGACATAACCAAAATAAAACACACTCTATGAATAAATTTTACATGCCATATTTAATTTGAATGACCAAAAACAATTTCACAACACTTTGTCCGCCCAAATCACAGTAATTTTGAAATTTACAATAATAACACAGTATCATGGACCATATCTACTTGGTCCATGACAGTATGTAGTATTTTTTAAATATTTTGTCACAATGCCGCCATTACATATCAAAACGTCAGAACGGTCAGGTCAGAGCCAACAAAGTTGCGAACCCTAGGTGGCGCTGAAGACGTGCACGGAGCCAATACAACGTGTTACAAAATACCCCTAGGATGGTAGAAAGAATTGTCTAACTTGAAAATATATCGCAATCGCTTTCCTTTGATAGATAAATGTGACACATTGCTGCATTTCTTTGGTAAGTTTTTATTTGTGTTAAAAAGATGTATCAATGTTCTGTCAAATGAAAGCGATTGCGATGGATTTTGAAATGAAACAATTATCCCCTTACTAATAAAGATTGTATAGCAGATGTTTAGTTACACAGTGTTTTGTCACTTTCTTTTCAATGTCAAACTCAAACGGCCTTACCACAAAAGATTTTAAAACACTGTTTAGTAAAAACACTGTTTAAATGTGATGCCGTCTCTTTCAAACAATATTGTCAACAAAAGTGACAGCATCACATTTAAACAGTGTTTTAGTTAAACACGTGTTAAACAGTGTTTTGTGGTAAGGCCGAAATAGTTTGACAAAGTAACCATTGTGTAACTATACATCTGCTATACAATCTTTATTAGTAAGGGGGTTAGTGGGCAGATTTATCAACATCAGCCATTTTTGATATCCACACTGCTGGGGCACATGCCTTCTTTTATGCACCCATAAGGAAGGCTTGTGCCCCAGCAGGTTAGTATAGTATGGAAGGATGGGCCATAACACACTACGCAAGCCCAATGCAGATTGGTGGGTGTTAACGACTACAAATGCAGCCGGGACCAACGGCTTAGCGTGCTTTCCGAAGCACGGAGAAACTCAAGATTATAAATACACTACACTGCTAGAATTAATAATATAATAATAATAAAAAAATATTTTCTCACACAAAATAAACATTTACAGTACCTATACAATTAGATAGCAAAACTGCTAAAAGTGGCCGTTTTTGACACATTTGCTATTTACTTCTACGAATGAATACGAAGGAATGTAGTGATTTCTAAAATTACTATATATGGACCCTTAAAATTCCACGTACAGTTTTAATAAAATCCTTTTCTATTAACAACTTATTTAATAAAAACCTCTGGGGCGCCACTTTCGGTGGGCTATCCACCTTAAGAGGATTGTCAACCACGTGGTCTCCATACAAACGGCGATAACGTTTCCCACCCTCTAAACCTTAACCTACAGTAATTCATTTTTGGTATTTTTTTGAAATGCCTAAATACTAGGGCTGTACGTTTTGATTTTTTAAATATTTATAATAGATTTCGAAATATTTGCATTTTAGTGATTTCATACAAAACACAGAAGTGCCAATATTATCAAATCTACAATGAATATTTTAAAAATCAAAACGTACAGCCCTAGTTTTTAGGCATTTCAAAAACATACCAAAAATTCATTGCTGTAGGTTAAGATTTAGAAGGTGGGAAACGTTATCGCCGTTTGTATGGAGACCACGTGGTTGACAATCCTCTTAAGTATTTTCCATAATACCCGCTCTGTTTAGTTCTAACTACGGTTCATCAAGATTATTTTTGAACCCCCCCTTTTCGCAGGTTATACCTCCCCGAGACGAGCGGCAAGACTCCCGCGCAGGTGGCGGAATTATGCGCGCTCGGCCGCCGCGCGCGCACGCGACGCGTTTGACGCACGCACTACGCAACTCTTGCTCAACACAATATGCCAAAAAGGTAAACAATCTTTTATACATTTTATCAATGCAGTTCGTCATTTATGACAAGATGAGCTATTAAAGATTAGAAAAGTTTTTTTTTATAAACTTATCTAAAAAATTTAGAGCGGAAATAAAGATTGTTTACACTTTTTAACATATTTAATTATTGGAATAGACTAAAAGCCAAATAGTGCCTAAGTGTATATTACTGGTCTATATTATTTTTAATAGGCTACGCTATGCGAAATTGAATTGCCAAGCAATTACTAATAAATATCGGCCCCTCTAATGGACCCCCTAAACGTTCAAAAGTGCTTGTCAAGCATTTACATTGCATCGGCTTGTCAATCACATTTTGATCGTCTAGGAGCGATGCTTGACAAGCACCACAGAATAGATAGATTACCGTGGCCAATCAAAAGTAGGCCACGCCTCCAAATGGTAAATGTAATAATAATAATAATAAATTACACTTTATTGCACACACAAAAAGAATTACAGAAAGAAGGACAGTTACAGAGAAAAAAGCATACAAGAGGCGGCCTTATTGCTAAGCAGCAATCTCTTCCAGGCAACCCTTGGGTGAAAAATAAATAAAGATAGGACTATAAGGGGACTAGGGTGCAATTACGGAAGGAATAGTGCGTTTGAGAATAAATATATCTAAAGATAAATACAAATAAAAATATATATTAATAGTCAGTCAGAATAAGAGGAAAGGAAATAACTTCTAACTCTATCTCGGAAAGAACTAAGAGTCTGAGCTTTCCTGAAATCCTCGGGTAGGGAGTTCCATAAGCGGACAGCATGGACAGTAAAGGAATAGGAGAAGAAATCGGTGGAGTAAATGATTGACAAGCAATTTTGATCGTTTAGGGGGTCCATAAGATAGTTGACTTGTCTACGAGGGCTATAGCCAAATGAACATTTCCAACAAATAACATATACATAAAATTAATAGACTATCTAAAAGTATCTGCGTTGTAGTAACATAGTAAATCAAAGTTAGTACGTTGTTACTAAAATATTGCGTCCGTAATATTATCTGAACATAGCTCATAGTGGATTTATACTTCAGCTATTGATTGCGACACACGTCAACATAAAGATATGATAATTCTGATGATCTTACAGTGTTCAGTGGTCAATAGTCATTTTTATAGTTAGCTTAAATTATATTTAGGTGTGTCCACGTTTAGATAACGCGGTTGCTCCATAATCAATGCCAATTTACATCCGGATTCATTCATATTTTAAATCGGGGATTTCCAAACTATTTTGGGTAAGAGACCCCTCTTCCAAAATGAACTGATACTTTGAACTACGACGAATCTCTTTAGGTCTGTCAATTAGCTAAGAAAAAAAAAATGTTCCAAAAAATTCTCGAATATTGTCTCTCGTACAAATTTTGTATCGTCCAGAGTTTTCATTTGAATGTTTGATCTGTTTTTTTACATTTATGTTAGCTGCTAGTACTTAAGGACTTAATTGTGTGTGTCAACTTTTTATATTTTACGATAAGCAATACCTGTATAGCATCTCTAGTTGGATACTAATACATTTTGTTTCTCATTTATTACGTCACAAGTGTTGGGTGCTGGAATTAATTTGTATAATGATAATGATCAGGTTGTACAGTCGAGTTTTATTATGGACTTTTATTACAAAGTAAATACATAAGGTTGCTCGAATGTCAAAAATATTTACATTTTAATGAACTCTACTGTACTATGTTTTACATTTCAGTTCTTCGCTTTTAGAATGTAGAAAATAGTTTGTATTTTATTTTGACTTGAGTTATATTTAGCTGACATGCTGTTTTCTGTAACTTAGATTGCAGAAAAAATATTGAAATAGTCAGTGACTTTTGTAAGTATCAAAGTACAAGCAATGTATTCCACATAATTAATGGTGTGGCTTAGAGAACATAATATTGATTTAGAACTTGAACAACGAAGTTGCGAATTTTATTTAAATTATATTGTTTAATGATTTTTTTACCCGACTACGAAGAAAAACGGAGGGAGAGAGGGATTCTAGCAGCGAACTAAATTTTAGTTCGCAAAATTTTAGGCATAAATGAATGTCTAATCTAAAAATTCAATAATTATAACGGGTGTAACAAGACCCTCAACGAAGCCGAAGTCCACGCATTCCGCCCATCATCAGGATCATTTTTGTCTGTTAGATTATACCTGGGAAACCAATAGCTACGAAGTTATTGAAGGTCAAAGTTCATTTTTTTTTAATTTTTTTATGAAATCTTATTTTATTCGTTATTTCCTTATTTTTGTCCAAAGAAACATTCTCAATTATTTTTGTATTTCGTAACAAACAATGGCTTCACAACGTCATCTCTCAATGTATTTCATGAGCACGCACATAAACGCTGCCTTTGAACTCGGCCGCACGCAGCTGTGTAGCAGCTGTTGTACGCGCTACATTGCGTGGTAATGCATGAAATGCTTCTTTAACACCAAAAATTAAAATCGTTTCCCAGCAATAATTTTGAACAGAAATGGTCCTGATGATGGGCAGAATACGTAGACCTCGGCTTCGTTGAGGGTCTTGTTACACCCGGTATAGCTATTTCATCTTAATTGATTGTCGGACATCTGTAAAGAAGTTGCAATCGAATGTAGAGGGTATTTCCTCAAATTGATGAAATAACGCTGGCTTACAGCGAAAACGTAAAAAAAGTACTAGAAAATTTCGCCGATCTCATTGCTGATTCGGTAGCGTAATTGGTTAGTGCACTAGGCCGGAATCAAGGGTGAGGGTTCGTGTCCCGTCTGAGATGCTATGTGCGAGTCGATTTTTTCTAGTATACAGAGAAAGTAGAAGCACAGAATACATAGAAGTGAGGTAGGTATTACATAATTATTAAGTCAATCTTTCTACACTAGTGTATCGTACGTTTACAGGCACCAGTGTATATGGATGTGGCCCGTCCATTTATGGGCACAAAATTATCCATTATGGGTTACAAAAGCTATTAGACGAAAATGTTTTGAAATATTGTTCCTTGATATAAAATGACAAATAGTATGATGGACATTGTATTAATTTGTAAAAGAGACTTGACTTGCGGCAAATTAATGAATTTGAGTCCGTCGCTCAACTAGTATTAAGATCTCTGCTTTTATGCATCAAAAGGCATCGGCATACTTATAGAAAATTATTAAGCTGCAATTTTATTGTTAAACATTTTTCATAATCTATGCTTAAACTAAATAAAAAGATGCAATCTTGAGTACAACAAATTGTTTTATTTAATATATTTATTTTAAATCCTGTGAATTGCTCCTAAGATATATTTTTTAACTATGCTTAACTAATGCGATGTGAAAAAAAAAACATTTGTTATTATATTAATGAACACATTCTGATATTGTCAAATATAACTTCCACATAAAATACTAACTTATCAATTATTGCTTATTTCTAGATAAATTCTTATATAGGTAGGTACTACTCGTTGTTCGCAACAAGTGTAAAAAATATCGCTAGGCTCCAAAACTTATAGGCCCAAAGAGAATGTAAAAAACTAGCGTTTTACCGTTGGTTTCGGCTGCGATTGCAGTCGTAAACACCCATTAATCCGCATTGGGCCTATGTGGCTGGGTTATGATAAGCCCTTATCTACATAAACAAGGTGTTTGGAATTAGCCTTATAAAGCCGAATATGGTAAATAGGGTACCATGCATGTATAAAACCCCGGAAAATTCTCTCGTTACCCCTGGTCCCAATGAGTCCACCCATTTACCGGGTCCACGGGTAATTTAAATTACCCGTGGTTCCATGGCATTAGGGATTGTTCCCTGGACTTCGGACTATATTGATAGAAAGTGAAAATCATCAGTTTCTTAATATAAACTCTGAAAAACACCACTTTTTGAATTATTGTACTCTGCATGTGCATCATACCCAATCCACCATATTCGGCTTTATATAATTATAAGGCTATTTCCAAATACCCTGTTTAAGAAAGGCACAGAACATACAACAAGTGTTTACAAGTAAGGGTTTGAACCAGAACAGTATAAACAATAGGGAATTACACCATTTTTTTAAAACTGCTTTAAATTAATCCTGAGGTCGTAATAAATCGCGCAAAAACACTAGCCACCATTTTGTTTGGGCTTTGACGTCACTCCGTTAGTAAACAATACGAATACGAAGAGACTTGAAGAGAGCTGTCATGTTTGTTTACTATCGGAGTGACGTCACATCGCAATCCAAAATGGCGAATGGCGTTTTAAACATTTGATGAATAGATTGAAAAAAGTCGATTTTTAAAATTGAATTATAAAATTTATTTTCCATTTTTATGAATAAATATCGACGTTTCTCGTTTACTATTAATGAAATCTATCTTAAATATGCATTTTTATACTTTATCTTACATGGTGTATAATAGCCTATTGTTGATGATGGTGGCACACACGGTCACACCTATTGGTGGGATAAATGCTTTGGTTTTAACTTAAGGCCAGTATATTCGAAATTATCGGAATTGGCCTATTTTTGATTCAGCAATAAACAATCAAATTCTTTATTTTGAGCTGATAAAAATATTATGTTGAAGTTTCTTAAAGATCTTGATTATTTTACTATTTGTTTGTATCTTTACTCGACTGTAAAAATATGCAAGGACAAAGAAAATTTTCATTAATTTTATATTTTTTGGATAAGACTTAAAGTTTATTAATACCTTATTCTCGAATAATATATAGAAAAATAGGTAATGACATATAGAAGAGTATTCAACGGTTACTTTTTCAAAAAGTGACTTTATGCTCAAAATAACAACAAAAACATCGAAAAAATGAAAAAGTGAGGTTATTTTCATAACTCTTCACACGTAAAGAAAAAGACAAAGACAGAGTTTTTGGAATATACTGGCCTTATACTAAATCTTATTTAACGTTATATATTCAACCCGTAAGAGCAATCTATGATTGAAAATCAGGGCTGCCCCCGAAGGTGATCCTCGAGCAGTTTGAGCTGATCCCAGCAGACCAGTAGCAACACGGTGTGCGGTCCGAGGCGCAAGTAGTTGGCGGCCACACCCTGTCAAAATAGATTTTGTTTTATCATCATTCAATAATAAATTCTGTTCTGAACAAGGGTCTGACATGCTTTGATAGAGCGAGATCGTCTTATTGAGATTCCTATAGGAGGAAATAGAGAAGAGTGTCATGTTTTATCTCTATCACCGACCGGACTTTATTTCATGGTCGGGTTATTGGTACAGTTCAACTAGGTCAAACAAACAAGTGGGGTTATATCAAGAGTGCCAAAGAAATTAAAGGTTTTGTAGATTACTACCTAATTGATACCCAAAATTTATTATAAATCGTATGTGTTGTGTTTGTGTCTAGCATACAAAATGGTGGGGTGTTCGATATTTGGCTGCAAAAGCAACAATCAAAGAAAATAAGCGGGTGTTACATTTTATGCGTAAGTACACTGTTTTCTATATTTTGATCGCGTATTTCTTTCTCAAATCTCACAGGAACCAAGTTTCTGAGCTAAATCATTAGTTATATCATGAAATACCTGATAAATAGGAAAAATCAAAAATTATTTCTAAAAATAACCTCGTAAACATTTGACATACAAACCGGTAAAATTGCGTACATCTACGTAATAGTAGAAGTCGGCTTAGCTTTGACGTCTACTAAAATCAGTAGGTTTATAATTCGATTTCCGGATGCCTACTATATAGAAAATTTTCCCCAAAAATTACCCCATATTTCAGGGAATTTCAAGCGATTTGATTTTTTCAGATTTCCGACGGAAGATAAAACTCGTGAAAAATGTATAAAAGCAACTGGAAAAAAGAATTGGGTGCCAGACACGAATTTGTTCAAAACATTTTGAAAAAAATTGTTTCTGAAGAACAGAAAAACTAACGTTAATAAAAAAAGTTCTGTATTCCAAAGTTTAATAAAGACTTTACCTGTTTTCATTTAAAGTTTATCTTTTTATTCCATTAACCACACAATCTCATATCAACTACCTGCGGCTCTACCGGCTAAAAACAATGAAGTTAATGTTAACTATAATTTGACAGATGTATGTGATACATACATCGTTTTGGCACAAATAAAAACTTACCAAAAAAAAGAAGCAATGTATCATATCCATCTATCAAATTACAGTTAACATTAATTTTATTATTTTTAGCCGGTAGACCCGCTGAGCGACCCCCAGCTATTTTACTCTATGTATGTAATGTTATGTTACCATTTAAGTACGGAATCCGTTAATCTGCAGATTAACTGGTCGAGTCAGTTAAAGTGCGATTTTTTTCTTAAAGTAGACGATTTCCGTACTTTAACTAGTAATCTGCACATTAACGGATGCTACACCGTTAAGGGTACTTTTTCTGATCATGGCAACCCCATATTTTGACGTCATAATATATCTATCCCTTACACCCGGTCGCTCGGTAGCGCATCTACCCCTTTTAATATACTATATCTATGATTTCCCCCCCCTTTTAATATACAAGGGTCTGACATGCTTTGATAGAGCGAGATCGTCTTATTAAGATTCCTATAGGAGTAAATGGAGAAGAGTGTCATGTTTTTTCTCTATCACCGACCGGACTTTTTTTCATGGTCGGGTTATAGGCAGAGATCAACTAAGCAAAACAAACAAGTGGGGTTATACCAAAAGTGCCAGAGAAATTAAAGTTTTTGTGGATAACTCCCTAATTAATATTGAAGATTTATTATAAATCGAATGTGTAGTGTTTGTGTCTAGCATTCAAAATGGTGGGATGTTCGATATTTGGCTGCAAAAGCAACAATCAAAGGAAAGAAGCGGGCGTTACATTTCATGCGTGAGTACACTGTTATCTATATTTTGATCACGTATTTCTTTCTCAAATCTCACAGGAACCAAGTTTCTGAGCTAAATCATTAGTTATATCATGAAAAACCTGATAAATAGGAAAAATCTAAAAATTATTTCTAAAAATAACCTCGTAAACATTTGACATGCAAACCGGTAAAATTGCGTACATCTACGTAATAGTAGAAGTCAGCTTAGCTTTGACGTCCACTAAAATCAGTAGGTTTATAATTCGATTTCCGGATGCCTACTATATAGAAAATTTTCCCCAAAAATTACCCCATATTTCAGGGAATTTCAAGCGATTTGATTTTTCCAGATTTCCGACGGAAGATAAAACTCGTGAAAAATGTATAGAAGCAACTAGAAAAAAGAATTGGGTGCCACACACGAATTTGTTCAAAACATTTTGAAAAAAATTGTTTCCGAAAAACAGAAAAACTAACGTTAATAAAAAAAGTTCTGTATTCCAACGTTTAATAAAGACTTTACCTGTTTTAATTTAAAGTTTATCTTTTTATTCCATTAACCACACAATCTCAATATCAACTACCTGAGCGAACCCCAGCTAGTTTACTATATCTCTATTTTTTTTAGCAGGGCAGTTGTGTGTACTCCCGTCCCGACTGCAATGACGATTGTTTTTTAACTTTAGTTAGATTTTAGCAGGGAAGACGTGTTTTTATTTTTCTTAATACCATTTATAATTATACTGAGTTTTTGCATGCTGGAAATGGCGAATTGTCTAAACATTTTATTAATATCTCTGCTGTACCACAATTACTGCGAATAAAGTTTATTTCCATTTCTATTCTATGTATACGTATGTTACCGTTAAAGTACGGAATCCGTTAATCTGCAGATTAACTGGTCGAGTCAGTTAAGAGGATTGTCAACCACGTGGTCTCCATACAAACGGCGATAACGTTTCCCACCCTCTAAACCTTAACCTACAGTAATTAATTTTTGGTATTTTTTTGAAATGCCTAAATACTAGGGCTGTACGTTTTGATTTTTTAAATATTTATAATAGATTTCGAAATATTTGCATTTTAGTGATTTCATACAAAACACAGAAGTGCCAATATTTTCAAATCTACAATGAATATTTTAAAAATCAAAACGTACAGCCCTAGTTTTTAGGCATTTCAAAAACATACCAAAAATTCATTGCTGTAGGTTAAGGTTTAGAGGGTGGGAAACGTTATCGCCGTTTGTATGGAGACCACGTGGTTGACAATCCTCTTAAAGCACAGAATACATAATAGTACCGAAATTTTTCTTAAAGTAGACGATTTCCGTGCTTTAACTAGTAATCTGCACATTAACGGATGCTACCCCGTTAAGGGTACTTTTTCTGATCATGGCAACCCCATATTTTGACGTCATAATATATCTATCCCTTACACCCGGTCGCTCGGTAGCGCATCTACTCCTTTTAATATACTATATCTATGGTTCTGAAACGATTAGGCTTAAAATAGGTTGACGATGGATCGATCCTGCCTCCTTATTGTCTAATTTCCAAAATCTATCGCAATCGCTTTTATTTGACACATGGATGTGACACATTGCTGCATTTCTTTGGTATGTTTTTATTTAATGTTGTTAAGTTTTTATTTTGCGTTGTTTCAGACAGTCTTTGTGTATTCTTTTATTTATCAAAAGTAGTGAGTTTGTGTTAAAAAATGAAATATGTCCTGCAACAATGCGACCCATACCACGGAGTAGCATTTCGTTTGTGTACGCAGTAGGTCAAACGTCCGAACAAAATGCCAAATGACCTTACCTCGTTTGTATGAAAATCGACTGGTGTGTTTAATTATGTGACCGCCACTTATATTACCTTGTATAGTGACCGTGCGCCTTCGGCCCGGACCATCTTGACGAAGCAGTCGAGCATGCCGCTGTACCGCTTTCCGCGATTGTGTGCGTCCACCGCTGTAAATAAGAATTCAATTAATTTAATCTATTAACGAGGAGCTCGGTGGCGCAGTGGCTTAGCGCCTGGCCAAGCGATTGCGGAAGTTAAGCAACGTTTGCATCAATATTTATGATCTCGAGCTCCTCCGTGCTTCAGAAGGCACGTTAAGCCGTTGGTCCCGGCTGCATTTGCAGTCGTTAACACCCACCAATTCGCATTGGGCCCGCGTGGTGGGTTATGGCCCATCCTCCTTACCACCCATAAGGAAGGCCTGTGCCCCAGCAGTGTGGACATCAAAAATGGCTGATGGACAATCTATTAACTTTTTTGCAGTAACTACCTTACGCTCGCATATAATATGGCTACTATTACCCTCGGTTCCATAACTGAAGAACGATTCGTTACGTTTACGGACGGTAGAATTCTGACAGATAACTAGGTAGTAGAGAATCTGTCAGAATTCAAAATTTGCTGCTGCACTCTTGAGTTAATAAATAGCGAATTTGAACTTTATAATAAACATGGCCACAACATTGAAACTCTTGGAATTGACACAAATTCGATTGGCAAAGCACTAGACCCTGAAAGAGAAGCATTTTTGCCATTTTGAGATAATGATAAATGGGGCGAATGATCATTTTATACAATGTATTACTAAAATACCCCTAATGCCGAATATGGTAGGTACTTTGTCATAGTAACTTTTTTGACTAATGTTTCAAACCGTGAGACATCTGTTAAAAAAGTTGCTGTGACAAAGTACCAAAGCGTTAAACAACTTTCATTGCTGACTGTGCACTACGAATATGGTAGGGACCATCAAACTGAACTACTTTTACTATGGGTTCACCTCTGAAATCGCGAAAAAAGGCTGTTTCATACAAAAATGTATGAAACAGCCGTTTTTTTCCACGATTCCACAGTTGGTCCCATAGTAAAAGTTGTTCAGTTTGGTGATCCCTATCTACCACATTCGGCTTTAGTGCTTGTATAAACAGCGTGTTATACTAACGTTGGTTAGAGAGTCTGGTGGCGACAACGTCGAAGGGGTTCAAGCACAGCGTCATGACGACGCCGCCGAGGTTGGCGCCCAGGAAGGACAGCATCAGCGGCGAGTCGGCGCACGCGCCGCGCTCGCGCAGCTGCTCCTTGGCGAACGAGAAGCTGACCATCTGGGACGCGCTGCCGACGGCGCCGCGCGGAATCTGCGGTTGCACGCCGCGAAATAAACCTAACAGAAACAGGATATTTGTTATTATGACGCTCTAGCTAGATAAAGTAACATTTATAAAATCTATAACGAACTTTGCAAAGTAAAGATGCATGAGATTGACATATCCATGGACATACCTAAGTTTCGCCGTTTTCGTTACCGCATTTACAAATGTTATTTTGACTAGGGGTCTCCGGGTCTGATATTATCGGTGTTACTCTACACTTTAGATTTACGCAGATTAAACGCAGGCAAGCACACATAAGTACGCACTCGTTTTAGTTATATTATAGGTATATACGCAAACACGCCAAACATTGCCCATACAACTATAATATTAAGAGAGCGCAGTCTGCGCGCTATTGGAAAAAACATAGTGCTTAAATAAAGACCAAGGTAGGTATAAATTATCTCTTTGTAGTGTAAAGTGGCCACGTTTAGCAATAAAACTCCATTAAACTAAACAACAGGCCAGAAAATATTGTTTAAGTGATAAAAGGTACCACAAAGCTTGCTCAGAGAGATCATTCACAATTTCGTCTTTATTTAAGCACCATGTTTTTTTTCCAATGGCGGCGCTAGAGTGGAGACTGAGCGCCCTTAACTGGAAAGAGTTTTGACCAGTCTCTTACACTAACCCTTGATTCCTTCATTCCTGTAAATATCAGCGAGCGCAGTGAACGTGCCGGAATGTTTATGTTGGTGGCCCACCGCTATGGACCGCGCCGCCTGCGCTTGCAGGCGAGTCTTCACCAGAAAGAACGGAGTGCCCGCGATGGAGCCCAACGCCCCTCCCACGCCCGCCGCCGCCGCCCCTTTCAGTAACGACGTCCGCCCGTTAGAATCGGTCGTTAGGCCGTGGCGTTCCGATATTCGATATACTCCTAACCTGCAATAGTTTACCGTGATACTTAGATTAGAACAGATAGTGGTGGTGAGCGAGGACTAAAAATGGCGATGAATATCAAGGTTTTAGTATCCAGACACACTATGCCGAAGTAACGCGACCGAAGTTCGGCCTAGTTGCGCCTGCAATGCTTTGTGGATGGGCATGTAGCAACACATCTGCCGAAATTACGTAGCATTATTTCTTACTAAAAGCGTTGCCACTGCCACCGATCTTCGGTTGTGCAACATCGGCATAGTGTGTCTGAACACTTATAGGCGAATACCGCTAGAGTTTTAGGTTTCAAAAATATTAAAGTTTGTTTTTTTTCGTATATAGTTTTTGCACCATTAACTAAGACTAATACATGAATTTGTGTCATTTTGGGTGGATGCATAAGTGACAATTTAGGTTTTTGTCTTTTTTAACACTATCAATCGAAAAGAAAATTAAAGTTGAAAATGTTACTTTCATGATGATTACGAAGTCATAACCGATGTACATGAGCTTTTTGTGTCATCTTTGTCCACGGGAACACTGTTATTTAACTGACACAATTTGTGCCGTGTTTTTATCAATGGAATCTTATATCAGATACAGTTGAAGTTAAAGTTACCGTTACCTACTATAAGTCAGTTTGCACTGGACGAAAATGACACAAATTAGGTTTGTACACTACTCAGGCTATCTTAAATACAATACCATTGAGTTTTTTAACTTTAAATCAATTTTGTCAGTTTTGTGTTCAATTATTTATATCGACGACAAATAATCGAATTTCTAAAGATGCATCAGCTAGATGTGACACAAAACGCAAAAATAAACGTTTTATATGCAAGTCTATCGACAGACAAGATTTCATAAACTTTAGAATTTTTTAAGGTTATACCCTCAAAATAACGTATTGGTATCGGTCTATTAGTATAAGTATCAGCCAGCACGCTGGGAATTAAACATCCAACATCTGTTTAAATTCAATTGAAGAAATTAGTCAATTTTGGATAATAATATGCTAATGACCATTTTTTCTCTCAAAAAAAAACCTATCAGAAATCTTTATTGACTTTAACATACAAAAACATAACATTTAGTAGCTGGAGTCCCCTTTTAAGCATGGAAAAGTCCTATAATAATACTCACCTAAATGTATTTAAAAAGAACTGGAATCCCAGCATCGCTGGCAAGCCACTTTGTAGCGCCACTAATCCCTCAGTCCTCGCTATAACAAATAGCCCGTGAGGCACATTCTTGTAGAATACCGCGTGCTGTCCCTTGGACTTCATCTCCCCTTGCAGCTGCAGGCGGGTCTTCACCACCTCCAGGGGGTTGGTGAAGAGGGTGGCGAACATGGCCGACACGCCCCCCATCGCCATGTCGGTGAGATCGCGACGGACGCCATCTTGCTTTGCCGCCATTTTGCACTGAAAATACGTTATCCTAAATATACCAATAACTGACTATTTTGGAGATATACAATTAAGTAGGTACTTACTCATTCTAATAAATTATGCTTTACCTACTTACGGTGCCGCCGCGCCGGTAATGAATATAATAAGAAGCTTCAAACAATCTAATGAGAAAGGTGCATTATGAGAATAGTACGTTATGAGAATGGTACGTTATGAGAAAGGTGCGTTTGCGAAGGGGGTGCATTTTGCGAAAGGTACATTATGTGACTGAACGATTATATGAAATCCGGAAACTCAACTCTTATTAGTACCCAGTAATTAACCCACTTAATAATTAATTATGGAATTATTACTAATTGCGATACTATTAATAGCAAGTAGCTCGATTTATTAGCTCGACTGAGGTGGACTTTCTCAGTCTAGCTAGATAGCATAGACGGATATTGACGACTAAATACCTACATGGGAAAAGAAAACTAAAATTTTACACCGCTAATGAAACTAAGTTTTAAAATTCAACAAATTTTATTCAACTTTTAAAATTACTAATACACCTTCGTCTATGACAATAGGGCCAATCAACCATCTAAAATTATCTTTACTTCTTTTGAAGAAGGCTGTCAAATATTCAACGCTATTTTCAAACATTCGATAAATTATTGATAGTAAAAAATAGATATAAAATATAATAAAATAAAATGAATATACGACGTGTAACATAGAATTTTCTGAGAATTGATATTCTATAAATTTTAACATTGGTAAGTAACAGAAGTCAACACTTTAGTATTAAAACTTGAATTGAAATACCTAAGTACATAATAATAATAACGTCTATTTTCTTAATGTAGTATGATTGTAAATGCGGAAGCACTGATTTATTGCGATATTCAAACAACATCACATCACCAACTTATTAACAAATTCTTACAAATATTTTTCACAATAATACTGTTGTTACTGGATATGGGGGGGGGGGGAGATTATCTTGTCAGGTACTATATTATTACGTTCTAATAGGGATAATTATAGAAAACTATAACATTCTGTCCATTTCCTCTTGTATGGCTCACAAAATATGTAAACAAAGATTCAGGATCGTCACGTCACGAATGATATAGGCTTCGCAGACATGTCTCGCTGTTCATAAATGTATTTCGCAACCACTGGCTTTTAAGCTAAATCAACCGTTTAATAACTAACGGCCCTTCTTACATGATAGTAACATTGCTTACCTAAAAATCACGAAACAATAAATTACGAAAAATTACACAAAACCACCTTTACCCCGATGCTATTCGATTTTATTTAATGACTGAAACTGAATGTCTATAAGGCTGCTGATTAAACGCTCTTTAATAACTACTTGGCTGCGACATGAACACTGCAGTCTCTCTCTGGTAAATCATTAATTTGTGCTTTGCAAAATAATAGTACATTAAGAGACAAGTTAGCTCAGGTTGCTCATTGCACACAAGGCTGTGGGTTGCAGCCAGAGCCGCAGGCGAGGGCGTAACTCAGCCGAGTGTGCAATAAGCAAGAGCTCACGAGTTTCATACGACGTTTTTCAACACATTTGCGAGGAAAAAACAAAGTAATTTACCACACAGCAACAAATACGACAAAAACAAAATATGATAATAAACTATGGGAAAAGGCGCGCAGGTTTTTTTTGTTTTTTTTCACACTCGGCTGAGTTACGCCCTCGCCTACGGCTCGGGCTGCAACCCACACCCTTGTGTGCTGCTCATTGCACCTAAGCTAACTTGTCTCATAATGTACTATTATGTATAAGTTGTATATAAGAAAGAGATGAAATTTGTATTTTGGTGTGATGTTGTTTTAAAGTAGGTACCTAGTTAATATTACCTAACAACATTTGAACTTTGAACATCAAAATTAATAATAATAAATAATATTCAGAAAGGCACATCACCTTGTAAAAGTACATAATACACCTACCTACATAATTAAATATTATAAACTTTTACAATTCGTAAAAGTAGGCAATGTAAAATACATAAATATCCATTAATAGTAACTATGAGTTGTATTAACAAAAACGTTAAACACAATAATACCATATCAATACTATATGCAACATAAAAATATCTATTGGTATCTGCTATAAATTATGAGGTAAATTATTATACAGCTTGACCATAGAGTTGACAAAATGGCGGGCGTCACTTTACGAATAAAATGGCAACACTGACTATATTTTGTACTGAAAATTTTTAGTACCATTTTATTTAATTTCTACTATATTGCCAAGCAGTACAATCGATGACAAATACTTGAAGCCTGTCTGTAGTGTAGCAACACAGAATAGATAATAGTACTAGCGTACAGAAGTTGCACTCCGCAAAATCGTTTAAATAAATTGCGACTCTTGCTCCGACACTATAAGGTACAATTCAGGTCGCACGGCGCTTCCTTCGCTCCAAAACATTCACTTAGTAGTTGCCTCTCTTTCTATCGCGTAGGTCTTATCTTTTCTGATGTATAAAATTTGTCGTCTCAGAGGACGGCGAGTGGTTCAGTCAGGCTCGCGCGCGGAGTGACAGAGCCCTGGTATAACTACAATAGATAAATCTAAGAACACAGCCTAACATCATTGGTTTAACTAAGCAGAATTTTCACTGAGATAATGTTGTAAAGTGATAAGATAACAGCGCAATTTAGCCTAGCTAGTACATCGAGTATGTGTAATAAAATAAAGTTGACAAGATTTTAGCACATTGCTGCTTTACAGCGATAATATAAATTGACAACTTTTTAAAATTACAAAACTGGGATGGAGATTTATTTACACATGTAATAAATAGGTTTGAACTGTGTAAACCAGTTCATATAAAACTAGTGCTTAAATAATAAAAAAACTACATCTGCCACAGTGAGGATTGTTACACTATTTGTAATACATTTGATTATAGGATGGATCACACACTGCCGCGCATCAGACTGTCATCATGCAGATTTTGGTAGAAAAACACGAGCATAGAAGCTTTGTATGCGTGATTTCCATACAAACTTTGCACTTAAGAGCCCGTACACATTTTGCCGCTGACTGCCGCGCCGCTCTCTCGCTCGCTCGTTTCATGTTTTCTTAAGATTTCTTATTCTGAGTGCGTAATTGAAAAATGTGTCTCGACCACTTTTCGCAATATTACGGACATTTTTAAAACTAACAGTTATTTTGGCAAAAACGATAACTTTTTGTACTTCGGCAACTCGAAACTGAAATATATGTTGAAATGTCCGTAATCTTATATTGCGAAAAGTGGCAGAGACATATTTTTCAATTAAGCACTCAGATTTAAGAAATCTTGAGAAAACATTGCCTGCATTTGAAAAGCTATTCTATGCTACTCTATTGCATATTAATGTTACTCGGCACTTGAATTGTCGCACATATCTCCATTGCTTGTTTTTTTTTCTTTCTGTTGTTGTTACAATAATTATAATAATATTAGTAATTTAGGTAAGTAAGTAATCATTAATCATTATCAAATCATTAATTAATTTAACTTAGGGGATGCTTCCTGCCCCCGACCGAAAAAAAATCAGTGAATGCTTTCCGTGGCAGCCTATAGTTAAGTCAACCCCATGTATAATCATTAACGTACTTCTTAGCATGTAAGGGTGTATGTACTTGTTGGTTGTCCAAATCTGAAATGTGCGAGCGAGAAAGCGGCAGTCAGCGGCAAAATGTGTACGGACTCTTAAGGCCGGCCACACACAGACGTAATCACGTAACGGAATCTCGAAACGGAATCCCGATTCGGAATTCCGAACGCAGCAATTGCATACAAAATCTATGGGCCTGCCACACACAAGCGTTAACATTCCGTACGTAATTTTATTCCGTACGTTATTCCACATGAGAGCCCGTGCGTTCGGAATCTCGCACGGAAAAAATGCATTCCGAACGCAAGACTACCATATATTTTGTATTGGTCGCCACACACAACCGTTTTTATTCCGTACGGCCTATGTGTGAGTGACGTATACATACACCTACACCTTTTTTATTACAGCTCTGGATACCAGGCTTTTGGCAAACCCTTTATTATTTTGCTTAGTTATTATGTAGTTCTAGTTTCCAAAAAAGCAATAGAATTTACCTGTGCGTAATATAAATAATAAATAGTCTATAATTATGTAGTTTTTGTTTATTTTTAGAAAATCAATTCATCTTCGCTCAATGTTTCCTCATCAAGGTTTAGCGTCTGACTGAGCCGTGATTCCGAACGAAAAAAAACGTCTGTGTGTGGTGGTACGTACGGAATCGTGATTCCGTTACGTGATTACGTCTGTGTGTGGCCAGCCTAAGTGAACAACTTTAAAATGTGCACTATGTATGATGAATCGTTTTAGTGTTCTAATCTTACTGTATACTTTTTGCTACACTTTCTTCTTATTTCCAAGCCTTTTGTAGATCCTTGAGCATGTCCCAGAAAACTAGTAGGAGAACAGTATGAGGTGCCTGCCTCAGATAGGATGGTCCCATTCCTTTGTAGAAGGCGAGCAGTCCTTCCGTTTTGGTTATCTTCTGCGCGCAGTCAATAATTCCAGAGTATAGTACTCCACGGCCATTGCTATCAACCGCTGTAATTACAAATAATAAGTAGTGTAAACAAGGAACACTTACATTAAATTTTATCTATTTTTTTTTAAAACAAGTTTCCCTATAGTAATCTTAATGATTTATTGATTAAATGTTCATTTGAGTTATTGACCTGCCCTATTAAGTAATTACTAAGTCAATAAAAGTAGGCAAATGTGTAAGTGAATAAGTAAATCTAGTTTCTACAGAATGTTGTATTATGGTGGTTCTGGACAGGATATATTTTTGCAATTTTGTGGCTAAATATTCTAGGCCCCTATTTCATGACGTGACAATTATAAATGAGAATGACAATTTGATGTACGATGCGGTGTCTGTGAGTAGATCAGTAGAATATTAAGCTTCGTCCACACTTTTATCATTTTGGCGTATCAGATCACCGTATCTTTGTCATACATCGTCTCTTTGATACAGTATTACTCCAACGTACCACCAACCAAACTAGCGATGTATGCTAAAGATACGGTGATCTGATACGCCAAAATGATACAAGTGTGGACAATGCTTTATCTAGTTTCAAAATGGCTTGACTCCATGGACACCAAGGCCCTATTTAATAATGTGATAATTTGGTTTACATTGCAATGTAGATATAAGTAGGTAGTTTGTTCTATTTTATAATTAGTTGACACAATGGATATGAAATTGTCTGTCATGACAATTTCATATCCATTGATGATGCATTGGTGACAAATTGTCACGTTTATAATGTCACCTGTCATGACAATTTTATATCCACTGCGTCAATCAATTTGAAAATAGAACAAACTACTTATAACTACACCGCAATGCAAACCAAATTGTCATGACAATTGACAAATTGTCACGTTATTAAATAGGGCCCTGATTGTCATTGTATTTACAATTTTGTCACTTTTTTATGAAATAGGGGCCTGGCCATCATTGAAGTAAAAATATTGCCCTAAGACGGCCCATTACTCACATTGGTTATAGAGACGCGTCATGATGACGTCCATGGGCGTCAGTGTGACAGTCTTGACGACCGCGCCGATGTTACTCGCCACGAATGCAGGCAGGTACCGCGACTGTTGGAACATTTTGTTATCATCCATCCATTCTTTACAGCTGAAATTTAAATTTAATTATAAGAAGTACCCACAAAGTTTATCTTTTATAAATTGAGTATAAATAAATGTGCAAACCATCAGGATTTCAATTAGGGGACTTATGTAGGTTGATAATTATAAATCACACTGCATTTTGAATGCAAATAATAATAGAAAACACTTTAACTCGTCAACGCCCGGAAAACAATACAAAAATAGATTTTCTATTGTGTTATGTGCCCGATGGCCGATAGGGCACATCGGGCGTTGACGGATTAAACAAACTTTAATCTTAATATATAAAATCGTAAACTGAATGACTGACTGATCTGTCAACGCACAGCTCAAACCGCTGGACCTAGAGACTTGAAATTTTGCACACAGATACCTTATACAGTTTAGGCATTTACTAAGGAAGGATTTTTGAAAATTCCATCCCTAAGGGGATGAAATAAAGTATTAAAGTTTGTATGAAAGTCCCTCAGTTTTGAAGCTAGGATCTTCAAATTTCGTGTTCAGGCTGACCATTGAAAATTTATAAATACGGGTCTCAGCGTTTAGTAGGACCCGTAGGAGCATGTCCAAAAATAAATAGGCAAACACATAGTCCAACACGGTGGACATGATTGGACCTGGACATGCACATCCAGGGGACAGGGACGGGAACGGGAAGCCTTGTGCGAGGTCCGCCACACGCGGCAAATGTCTCAAGCAGCGCGCTTGGTGGGGACCCGCTTATCGCGTAAAAATGGCTGGTCGGATCCTGGTCAAAGGTTCCCTAAAAATTTTGTCTAATATCCACGCGGACGAAGTCGCGGGCAGAAGCTAGTTACTTACACAGCAAATGCGGCTATCTGTGACGCTGACCCCATAGAGTTTCTTATCATCATTCCGTGAGCACCTCTCCATAACCCACCCAGCCCATTGATCTCATATATTTTCTTAAAAGCATACAACAGCCCACTATGACCATGCTGCGTGCCAACTGCTATTTTCTCAGATGAATATGACATCAGCTGTGTCTTTACTAGTTGAAATGGACTTCCAAAAAGAGCTCCACATGCTCCGGAAACGGCCCCAAAGAATAAACTATTTATAAATATAGTGTTGCCTTTTTTATCTCTCAGAAAACCGTAATCATCTGCATGTTGATAAATGCCTAACCTGAAAGTATCAATCATTATTTATTTCAAACAAAAAATTGTAAGCACATTAAATATTTGATGTTTATGTAATCAAACACAAACTTACCTAACTCCATTTACAGCCAATTGAAACCATAATGCTGGCACTAATCCTTTCTGCAATGCGGTCAGTCCGTCATGCCTCACAATTGTGTACATAGCATGCGGTATGTTCTTGTAATATACTGCATGTTGGCCTTTCGCTCGAAGCTCTCCCTGCAACTGCATTCGAGTCTTCACTACATCAAACGGATTGCTGAAGAATCCCGCTCCGACACCGGCCAAACCGCCCACAATGAAGTCCATGTTGCTAAGGAATTCACCATTTTTGTAAATCACTCCTATTTCACAGTCATGTATTAAAAATACACAATTCAGTCTGGTTACATAATTATTCACATAATCTAATGTGTTAACTAAGAGGCCACTATTATTATTGAGGTAAATGATTTTTTAGAATGAGCCACTACCTAAACTCACTACAAACATGCAAATTAAAGAAACGGTTATAACTACCTAATAATATTATAATTCCAATTTTACTGTAAAGAAATCGGATGATATCAAGAACTTATTTAATAGGCTTATTTATTTGTATGTGCACACACTAATATTATTTGGGGAAATGAAGTTACTAGGACGTTCTCAGAATATCACGCAATGATGTATTCATTCATAATAATAGAAGAATACATTATTTGGTTAGTTTCAATGACGCAAAAGACCGCTATTTAGATAAGAAAAATCCACAAGTTTGTTGAAAACAAAATGATGAAATTTCAAATACCGACCTGTCTATTTACACAGTAGATATGAAGTCATCTTCCGTGCACTATAAAAAAACTCGGCAACGAGCATCGTGTGGAGTGCAGTTAGAAACTGGAGAACGAACAGTGGAAACTTAATTTTATCATTTGTTTCGTAATATTACAAAATTATCTCCTCAAACAAAAGTCAACTCATCTCCAAGAAATTAGACATTAGACGGACGTCATGCAATGCAACAAACGTCACAAAATTGACAGTCAGCTGTTATTGTTTATCTTGTCTATGCCAAATGACACCACTCCAACAGACTAATCGCTGAATTGTCAATCACCATTTACATTTTAACCATGGAAATTAATATAAAATAAGGGCTTTTCAAAATGACAAAAAACTGTTGGCTAGATAGATGGCGTTGATAAACAGGCAAGTATCAACTGTAAAAAACGTAGCAAAACTTTTTTAAACACAGGCCGTTTATTTTTCAAAGCTAATTTTGACACTTCACTTGACCATCAACGCCATCTAGTGAGACAATATACTTAATAGTAGTGCAATAAAATAAACAAAGATACGAGTATATACATATATGATAAAACACATCATGAATGTAAGAAAGTTCTATTAAAATGGGTTCAGCTCAAAACATAGCACAGCAAAGAAACCGAATCATTATTGCTTCGTATGTCATGAGCTTGGTAGAATATACTCATCACAGATTTCTAAATTGTAGCCAGGCTAATCTTACACAAACTCCCACAAATTCATGCACACACACACACATAGGGTAATATTAATTAGTTATATAAGATAAGTATTAAACAACTTTCGTTGCTGACCGTATTACTAAGATTAAATTATTAATTAGATATAAGTACTACCTACGTTAGAGTGCGTTTCATCAAATACTTCCTTTGCCATTATGTTGGCAGTACTCTCATTGTAATCCTTTTGCGTTAGAATAAGGTGCAACATTAAATATATTTTCGGAAAACTAACATAACGGCAAAGAAAATAGCCGATGAAACGCACTTTACTATTTATTTAAATGTTACCTTGAAAAGTTCTCATTGAACATTAAAACAAATTACTTTCAAATTCTACTTTAAAATGTATACTGTGGTGATCAATGACCCAGCGATTAGCCTGCTGGAATACACCCAATGTTATTTTGTTCCTTCTTTCTTTTGTATTGGAGCATCGCGGAGTGATCGCTTATAAGTTTATGAATCGCCGGGCCACGAACGGGCTAAAATCCGAAAATATAACAGCTTGTAATTTTTTTATTGTCTGGTAAATTTCTACATACTATATATACATGAAGTGTCAAGTAAGATTGTTTACTTGTAGGTACCTACTTGTTCATTCACGTGGTCACAACCCTTTTAATTTTTAGATATATATATATACTTACTTAAAAAATAATAACGGTGTATATTAATAATAGTATCCTACTATATTGAGGGCTCGCCTACTATATTTTTTGAAAAAATATATACCTAGGTACCTACTATATTTTTTCAGGTGAAAAAATTAACAAAAGCTGTAGAAAAAAAATACTTATATGCACATAATAAGTAGGTAATTGCATAATAATTTTTGTGTTTAAACAATTATTGCGTTTATGGTTGTTGAATAAAAGAAAATGTTAGTATGAAAAATGCAATTTTCTATAAAATCCATACAAAACGACAACCAGCCTACCACCAATATTTTTTGGACTTTTTCGCTATTCTACTATATTTTTACACGAAATAATCTTGAAAATACTATATTTTATGCAAAAAACTTGGCGACCCTACACGTGGCCAAGAGATCACGTCACTCGTCGGGATGAGCGTGGAACCTTCCGCTCCAAACGAGCCGGCTCAGCTCAGCGTCAACCACGTGGTCTCCATACAAACGGCGATAACGTTTCCCACCCTCTAAACCTTAACCTGCAATGAATTTTTGGTATGTTTTTGAAATGCCTAAAAACTAGGGCTGTACGTTTTGATTTTTAAAATATTCATTGTAGATTTGAAAATATTGGCACTTCTGTGTTTTGTACGAAATCACTAAAATGCAAATATTTCGAAATCTATTATAGATATTTAAAAAATCAAAATGTACAGCCCTAGTATTTAGGCATTTCAAAAAAATACCAAAAATTAATTACTGTAGGTTAAGGTTTAGAGGGTGGGAAACGTTATCGCCGTTTGACAATCCTCTTAAGGCCTGCTTTTGAACTGAACGGTTTCTTATTTGCTGTTGGTAGGCCCTCAGGCCTTGTCAGATGTATCCCCAGGCATCGTCCATAACCTTGGACCACAGCTTTAGGAGTGTGGAAGGACAGGACACCAAGTACTTAGGTAGAACCTACTTACAGGCCTACAATACGATCGCGTTAGCTTTTTCAATAGCTCTGCTGAGTGAGATAGTCCATACATAGTCAGCTTCACTCGTTTCTAGAGATGGGCGGTGGGTAAATACCCGATGGGTATTTACCGGGTAAATACCCAATTTGGGTATATACCGGGTATTTACCGGGTAAATACCCAAAAGCATGGGTAAAAACAATAAGCACGATGTGGTTTAGTAGTATTTTTTCTTTTCGTCTTTCTTTTTATTCATTTAAGTTTAGTTTTATGTTTAAGTACAAAAAAATATATATTATTTTGATTATTGACTAAACTAGAGAGATGATTTTCATTTCCGACTATTTGGTTAGTTGTGTTCTATAACAAAAATAAATTAAAAAATAATAATTTAGTTAGTTACATTATGAATTGAATTACTAAAAAATGGATATTGTACTGGTAGTTACGAACAGTCATTAATAATTATAGCGGTATTGTTGTTAATCAGTCTTTTCAAAATATGCCCTACTCTAACCGCTCCGGTTGCCCCGGGCGCCCGTCGTAATCACTCGAGCTTTGCCCGTCAATTTTCCACCCTTGCCGGCCCCTCGCCACCGGGCAGCTCGATTCCCGTTAAAGCGTTCATTGCGACTTAACTCGATATGTTACACTATCAAGTGTTGTGTTTTTATGATAAGTAGGAATACAGCTATAGAATGCAGTTAGTGGGGCCGGAAATTGATAAAATTGTGCGCATCGTGATGAAAGATGATGAATTTTTACCATGCTTAGGGGACACCACTGTGATTATTTTTAGGTGTGGAGGCTATCTGGATTTGACCCCTAACGTACTTTAGAGGTCAAATTCGATATAGAGGACGTTTTATTCCGTATTATTCCGTTTTATGTCTTTTTACGAAGCTAATACCCTTCCTAATTAGCTGAAAACTGACATATGAAAACACATCTACACATCACCCCCTTTCCAATGACACCTCAATCATCAAAATCGGTTCAGTAGTTTAGGCAGCAAAAGTGATTTTTTACATTTGAGAGATATTCAAATGAGTACTGAATTGTACTGATTACTGGTTGCTGAAAGAAAAAAGTACAAATATCGGCATCAAAAAATATGATTAGAAAGCCACATTAATATAATACAGATTTAAAAAATATAAGTTTAATTGGAACAGTTTGATAAAAAAACGCGTTTAAAAATATTATACACAGTGCGGTAATTACATAAAAAAATCTTAAAAATGCGTTCTGTTAAAGGCCGGTGCAGTTATCTCTGTGATACCAGCACCAAATTTTTATATGTTGTTTAACATTTTGTTTTCTCTTAAAAACCGTCGGGAATCCACCTGTGAAGTGCCTTGTTCCAGAGACATAACGTCATCAAAATGGCGACGAACGTATTTTAAAAAAAAATTGATAATTATGATTCTGTGAATCCTATATACATGTATGGGGCACTATGGGGTGTCAGATTAAAGGTAATTAAGTGTTCTATAATGTTATAATACAAAACATAAGCTGAGTAGTACAGTTACGAAAATATATTAAACTATATGGAAATTCAATCTTTAAAAACTCCCCATTTTTTATTTTATTTTAAAATACCGTAAATATTAAACTGATAATTTTAGTGCAAACAAAAAATATGTTGATAAATTCCATTTAATGCAGATTTAAAAAAAATATTTTTAATAACCTTTACAAACAATAAATAGCGATTTTTTTTTAAATAATATCTTTTTATTTCAAAATTTCTTATAAGTAAATTAAGTAGGCTTTACAAAAGTATAGGACCAAGTGACTTAAAAAACACTTCATTAATATAGTTTTTTTGAAGAAACTGAAAAAAATGGTAAGTTTTTCGAGCAGCACAGGGTTGCAGAGCTGCATACTTCGGTATGAACTACTTTCAAGGGGCATAACAACATTTATACAATCGTGTTACCTGTGCGATTTTTGCCTTTTCGTGTTGATTTTGAGTGGCCTTTTTTGGTTTTTCAAATAATTTACAAATATATCGTACTTCTTAGTTTTCGTTTTTTTTAATTTTCTTTAAAACAATAACATTAAAGTATTATAATATTTATAGTATATTTGGAAACAGCTATTTATTAGCTTTCATTGGATAGCCATATTGTTATACTTTAATACAAAAAACCTTTTATAAAGGAAATAGACGGCGCACTTTACATTTTTACATTTTTAGTTTCAGACGGTTTACATTTTTTTTTCGCTATTTATTGTTTGTAAAGGTACTTGAAAATTATATTTTTTCAAATCTGCATTAAATTGAATTTATCAACATATTTTTTGTTTGCACTAAAATTATCAGTTTATTATTTACGGTAATTTAAAATAAAATAAAAAATTAAAGTTTTTAAAAATTTAATTTCCATATTATAATTTAATATATTTTCGTAACTGTACTACTCAGCCTATGTTTTGTATTATAACATTATAGAACACTTTATTCCCTTTAATCTGACACCGGATTCATAGAATCATAATTATCAGGTTTTTTTTCAAAATGCGTCCGTCGCCATTTTGATGACGTCATATCTCCGGAACAAAACACTTCACAGGCGGTCTCCCGACGGTTTTTAAGAGAAAATAAAATGTTAAACAACATATAAAAATTTAGTGCTGGTATCACAGAGATAACTAGAACGGCCAGTGGCGGTACCTCCATACAAGCCCAAAAGCCCGGCATGCCCTAACAATAACTTGCTAACACTACACCAATGAATCGTAATTAATTACAACACAATATTATTAACAAATGTTAATTTTCAATAATCAATAACCACAAATCCAATTTTTACAACAACTGATCGATAGACAAGTCGCTAAACTGCATTACGTTCCTCAATAAACCCTCGACAATGCATTTATCTCCCTCGCACTCGTTGGCTTGCAACCGGGCTTTGCGATCTGTATATATCCGCTCTCTTCTAACATCAACAAAAGTGCTACCCGCATACATAGTACTGCTGTACGTATCTATAGATTCTATGAGAACTACACAATGCCGAGCGAAAGCCGGCTTGCCTCCGAAGTTCGCTCAGTTCGGTAGACAGACTGCACAACGCGCTGAGCAGTGTGAAGTTTCAATCTGTGACGACAGCTGTTTAGAAACAACAAGTGTTTTGCCTAAAATAGTGTTTTTGTGTTAAAAATGAGTTTAAATTTCAGTTTAATGATTGATTATGGTTTTTTGTGATGGATTAAAATGTTTATTCTCTGTGAAAGTGTCCACGAGTCGAGTCGATCCAAGAGAAATACAAAATAACTCTTTCCTTGCAGTCCGGTAATAAACCTTTTCATTTGAGTATTTTGCAAAGAAATATAATATTCTTCAATGTAAGTATCGTAATTTTGTAGTGGACTTGTTTACATGGTTGGTTGTTCTTATAAAAATAAATAAGTAAGGTTAGTTTTGCGTCTTTCATTTGAACGACAATAATGTTTGTTTGGAATGCAGGAGATAGGATTGGAATTATCTAGCAAAAGCTCAGGGACGCTATTATTTTGTGAATTGATTTAGATATTTATTATGAGTGACACACGAGAAATTTAGTTTTGATTACACAATAATATAATTCGATAAAGTCACGCCATCTAGCATTTGTGAATAATTAAAGTAAGCTTAAGGGGTGTGCTTTTGGTGATTTTTTGAGAGTTATCTATGAATTAGTCTAGATGGCGCTGGGGTGTGTCGCATCGATATTTTGGTAAAGATCATCGTATGAAAAAAAATTATGCATTGTTTTTTTGCTTGAGCTGGTAAAAAAATTTGCTTGATTTGAGGGTTCGGGCTTGCTCTACCCTGTAGGCCTGGGCACGCCACTGGTAACGGCCTTTAATAAAACGCATTTTTAAGATTTTTTTATGTATTGCCGCGCTGTGTATAATATTTATAACCGACTTCCAAAAAAGGAGGAGGTTCTATGTTCGTCTGTATATTTGTTTTTTTTTGTGTATGTCCACCGATTACTCGAGACGGCTGGACCGATCTTATTGAAATGAGATGATAAAATTATTCAAACGTTATTACATTAGGTACACTCCCAAGTTGGTCCCATTTTTTAAAATTTGGAAATCGGTTCAGTACTTTTCAAGTAATTTTGAAAAAAAGCACGAAAATAGTATGATTTTGTGTGAATTACCTCGATAATTGGTCGTATTACTTCTTTGTTTATGAACTGAATAAGATAATATTTTTTTTGTTGGAAGAGGGATATCTTAAGTGTAGTTTTTTAACCGACTTAAAAAAGGAAGTTCTCATTTTGACCCGTATTTAAGTATGTTTCTCCGCGATTATCTTACGTTTGGCTGTGCCGATTTTTCTACATATATAATATACCTTACCTACAAGGTGTACCTACACTAAAAATAAATAAAAAAATTGTTTAAAAGAAAACAAAAAACCGACTTTAAAAAACCTACCTCTAAAAAGCAAGAAATAAAATTCGTAATAACAAAAATACGTCTATTGAAGTCGAGTGGGGCTTTTAGAATAAAAAAAAAGGAATTTGTACTCCAGCCCCACCCGACTTCAATAGACGTATTTTTATTATTACGAATATTATTTCTTGCTTTTTAGAGGTAGATTTTTTGAAGTCGGTTTTTTGTTTTCTTTTTTAAACGTATTTTTTATGACACTGTTCCAATTAAACTTATATTTTTTTAAATCTGTATTAATGTGGCTTTCTAATTATCGTATCGTAATCGTTTCTCAAAATTATCGTAACTGGAAAATATTTTTTTGTGAATAACATTTTCGATTTTTGGGGTTCGGAATTTCGGTTATTTATTTTCTAGTATGTAAAGGTTTGTTTTTTATTTCAGAAATCTATTGGCCGTCTTTTATTTATCCGAAAATGATACCACACTTGCCCTAGTAGCTGTAAATTTGCAGTTATTACGACAAACATCATGCGCGTCGAAGTGATAGGTCTGTGATGAACAATTTGACCTCTATAATCTGTTAGGGGTCAAATCCAGCTTGCATCCACATCTTAAAACGATCACTGTAGTGTAACTTACGAATGGTAAAAGAATCACGCTTTCATCACAATTCGCACAATTTTAATGAAAATAAGCGATTTCCGGCTCCACTACGTCTTTTGTTTCTCAAAACGCGATTCCGGTAAAGTATTACGATGAGGTAAACATTGAGATGGCGCGTTTGAGAGCGCACTTTTATTAAAAAAATCGTACCATAAATTAAAGCGATGACCTATGGTTTTTTATTTTAAAGTTCGTCAATAAGATAAAAAATAAATAAAATATAAAGATTATGTTAAAAAATAAAAACATACACTTGTCTATACAAAATATTAAAATCACTCAAAACACAATACACTTTTCGACAGACCACCACGTCCAATAAGAATTGTAATTTTTTTTTCTCTCAGAGACCTAATGCTTGTTTATGGATTGTACAGCTAGCAAATTTCACAGAATAACGAGACAAACGTTCAGAAATGTCCCTAAGAGTAAAAGAGATAAGTATAATTCAATAAATCGAGGCCTCTCTCGCGCGCTAGCCCATGTCAACCAGTAGTTGACACGGGCATTTCAGGTAGGTACTCAAACTCGTGTCAACTACTGGTTGACATGGGCAAACTAATCGCATTACAGAGTAAAAAAGTCGTTGGACCTGTTTTTAGCAAACATGCCAAATGCTCTACACCTCTATGACAGATCAAGCAACATTTAAATAGTATAAGAGACTAATAAGAGACTTAAAAAATAGTTGGAAAGTAAATACCCACCCTTTGGGTATTTACCTGGGTAAATACCTTCATTTTGGGTACGTTGGGTATTTACCCGGTATTTACCGGGTAGAATCCCATCTCTACTCGTTTCTGACCATTTCAATAAACAACGTCACAAGAAAAACTTTGCGAACGCCAAGAACGGCGGAATCATTTGCAGTCGCCTGCCGTGGCACGCGACTATTTGCAGTCAGTCTCCTGCCGCGCCGCCAGTCCCGTGGCACGCGAATACACACACTGAATCAACCAAAAATGGGAAAACCGTTTCTTAAATAGTAAAAAATTATTTCGTAAAATAGTAAAAATACTAAAAATAGTAAAAGTTTTTCAGTTTGATGGTCCAAAGAAACGGTTTCCCTATTTTCTTGTATAAGTACCTTACCTACCTATACCTAAGTAGATGAAACATGAAACTTCTTCGTCTCGGCGGCGGCGGCGCAAATGTAAACAAATGAGGACTAGGAAGTGAGTTGCACCCATAGACTTAGAAAATTTTTAAAAGGTCGGGGTTTAAGAGAGAGTGAAACTAAGTTTTCCAAGCAAAAAAGTTTTGCTTCGTGCATAGCGTAGGTAAAACGTGAAAAACTAGAAAATTTTCAGACTTTCTTCAGTTTTTTTTAGTTATAATTTAGCCTTCCTTCTAGTAGCCAAAACAGGTTAAGAAACGAAGAAAACGTAATGTAAGGATCGATATAAAAAAAGGTTCGTTACCTAGTCTCATAATGTCACACTTGTCATTCATACAAAATGTATATTATTATGTGTCATCGCCATTTCAATGTCGAATAACAACAAATCAAATTGTATGTGATAAGAAGTTAAAAAGTTAAATTTTAAATTGTATTATGTAAAACAGGAATCAGAAAAGTACATAAAAACAGAAAATAAAAAAATGGCGGTTACTAACGCAATGTTCTTATTTGAAGTAGTCATCGAACATGTTAGAAGCTTGGTTGAAAGTCGGTTTTTAGTAATACGAAGTGAATTTGGTGATGTATTCTCCCTGGAGTTAAAAGATCCGAAACAGATGCACATAGTTATACCAGACCCGCCTCCGCTACCACCTGAACCAGCAGGCAAAAAAGGCAAAAAGAAGAAGCCACCCAAACCAAAAAAAGGCAAGAAAGGCAAAGTTGAGTTACCTCCACCAGAGCCAGTGATACAGTCGGGGCAGTCAGTTCTGTTTACCAGTAGTCCGGAGTTTCTTATACAAAATATGAAAAAGTTCCCTCTAGAGATGTCACTGTGGAGCAAAGAAGATAATTTAGTATTTATTGGCTCAAATAGCATTCCCTGGGACCAAAGATTCATACAATATTTAGAGAAAATTTGTGACTGCCAAGAACCACCGCCTATTGCTATAAATGATGAATATAATGTATTTGAAGAAGAAACCGCTAAACTGATGGCAAAAATCGGTTTACAAGTCAAGTTAACATATCTGACCGATAGAGTGACGACGGCTTTCCGAACACTTTCCGAAGACCCGGTAGTAAAAAAAGTGTTATATACAGGAATAAACTCTAAAACGACATCCTATATATGCACGTTGAAAACAACAGATGAAGTTTTTGAAGAAAACTGTAACAAAGTCGAAAATAGATTTATTAAAGACAAGCCTAAACTAGGCAAAATAGTTTACGCTGATTATAAAAATGTTCCTGGTGCAAATCTTACTTTCTTCAACGAAGGGGACTATTGTTGTATGGGTAGTGCTGATAAGCCGCCGGAATCTATTTACAAATCGCCAGAAACATGCCCTGACATTAATCACATTGTAGATTATGTGAGAAAGATAATAGTTTCCTGCAACGACAACATGAGGATGTTAACTCCGCGACCAACAATCACTCCAAGAGTGAAAGCTACAGATATTGATAGACTTTGTTACTGCAAAGAAACCAAATGGCCGTCTGGAGAATTTGCGGAAAGATTCAAAAAAGAAGCTCTAAGCGACCCTTGTCCGCTTTGTATTAACGCTGGAAAAAGGCCAGACAATAATAGGCCTTGCATTTTCGATATCGCGAATATAAGAGGACCTTGTGGCAGACACGACTGTCGAATAGCTAGAACAATGAAAGCGTATATTGAAAACCTTGTCGACGAGGACAATCAAGAATTTAATATCAATGACATAATTGGACCATGTGGGAGCAAAGATTGTAGTTTGGCAGAGAAGATTCAGCAATTCCTTCGTCACGAAGGTGTATTCAGCCATGGCGAGACTCTAGAAGGACTTTCCACACAATGCAATTGTTTGAAAACTATGCAAGACGCACTCACGAAAAAGAATTCTTGTACTTCTGTGTGTAGTAAAGACTGTGAAGACGCTGAAAGCGATGATAGTAACTGTGGGGGCCAGGGTTGTCCATTTGGAACAAGCAATGTCGTTTATAACGTCTATTATTTCACTGTAGAGCATGATTTCGATAAAGATAGTAAACCCACTTCACCTGTACCTTCGCCACAGCAATCTAAATACCAATATTGCTCTACTGACTGCCCTAGTGCGAAAGCTTCAGAGAAAACTTCTTGTTCTAAAACGGCTTGTCCTTCTTCAAATATGAGTGAAAGTACTGCAGCAGATAAGTCATCATGCGATCCGAAAGTATGCACATCATCTGCCGTTATCCCTCCTAGTCCAGCAGACAGTCAAATTGTGATTCCGTTGGATACCATTCACAATCCATGCTGCGTAAAATCATGTGACGTTGCAGAAAAAGTTAAAGATTTCATAGAAGATAACGTCGCAGCAAGAAAAGGCAAAGTGCAAGATGAGGATCCATGTTACTGCGACTGTGTATGTACCTTTAAATTTTCGAGAAAAACAACTTATTGTGCTGTCTGTGGCGGCTACGAATGCATGGGCGATGATATGAAAGACCAACCAGTTTACGCGAAACCACATCCGTGCCCTGTTTATCACAAATTGTACGACAAGAAATATATTAAAACTCCAAACCCGTGGCCTGATGATGATAAGAAACTGTCAGATAACGTGAGTGTAAAAAGCTCTAAACCAGGCTCAAAAGTGGGTCAGACTGAGAAACGGCTAACGGCAACAAAGTCAATAAAAAATTTGGCAGCAGAGAAAAAAGACCAAACGGAAGCAAAAACGAAGAAACCAAAAAAAGAAAAGAAGGCCGTAGGAAAATTTACTGCCAACGCCACAGAAGAACGTTCGTACAGAATTTTAAACATAGATGACTTCATTTATACTCATAATAAATGACATACTTTTTACATTTCCGGTCTTGAACGAATATTGCTATCAATTTTATATTGTGCTCTGAAGTCACATGACATTGTATTGTTTTCAGCGCCGGCGGCACCACCAGTAGAAAAAAAACCAGAAACGAAATATCCTTACCCAGCTGTGCCACGAAACAAGGGGTGGAATTGGACTGCCGAAGATATTCCTGGAATGAAGGTAAGGTACTACTCACCGATATTTTTTTGATCGGCTGCTTTTTGGTAAAATCTCGATGTTAGGTGTTTTGTTGAATGCTGGGGTATTTTTACACTCGGACTTTTTTAAAACCTAGGTACCTACCTTATTTACATTAAGTTTTCTATTTAGACATTTTTTGCAATATATCACAATTCACAAGCCTTTGGTAAGTTTTGTTTTGAATTTTTTATTATTTTATTTTATTGATTTGTATTTTAAAAATATCATTTGCTATGATAACTGCTACCACAAGTTAACATTGCTTTCCTATAATTCCTATAAATATATGCCTATAAAATACTTATTCTAAAATGATTACCGTTTCAGATTCACGACAACTAGGTACTACAAATAAAAAAAACTAGGCTGCTCAAAAAGGAATGCATTAACTTCAAGAGAAAAGAATAAATATTGAATCAACACATTTTAAACCCGTTCAAATCTTCTCACGATAACGTTATCAATTTCCTATCCGAAAACCTTAATTCTGAAAACTGAATAAAAATATTGGAAGTTCACAAATACTTGTTTTATTTTAGACTTGGTTCTAATGTCAATAAAAGACTTTTGATTAATCTTCTGCTGTCTCTATCATATCTTAAATTTTCAGCCTCGACCGAAGTGGAAGCCTGGCGCAGCTAATAAAATCTTAGTGAGAAGATACAGGACGCTGAGAGAGGGGCTTGATATTATCGCAAAAAAGAAAAGGGCTCTGTTGGGGCGTAAAAAGAAAATAGAAATGAAACCAACTCTAGTCGTAAAAAAACAAGGCGGCGAATACACTGTACAAATGGAAGTATTTAAGAAATATTCTAAAGAAAGATTATTATATCAGTATCCATATGATGAAAAGCCTCCTTTGATATACACCATAGGCAGGTCTGCGGAGGAAAATTTGAAAAGACGAAAGGCAAAAGAACGTAGGGAACGCCGTGAGACAAGAAGGAAAAGCAGACTGATACAATCAACATTTCGAGACAGGTGCCAAGAAATCTGTCTAAAAGCCTATAATCAAGCCATGGGAGTGCTTCCATTGCCCAACCCAAACGATCCCAATTGTCCTTGTTATACTGAGAATAATCCAGCTCTCAGTCCACCAATAGATTCATGCTCTTGTTCTGATGAAGGCTCCTTTTCTAGTAGTGACACAGATGATGACGAGTGGACCATTGAATTCACTCCTCCTATAGCTAGATGGGACGCAAAGGCTAAACACCCACCAGTTCCTGTAGACAATGAAACGCAATATACTTATTTAGATTATAAGGTCAAAGTACTAGATAAATCTGGAAATCAAGTTGCCCGGTTCTTTAAGGGTCCTGACGGGAAACAAGAGTGCAGTGATCTGGGTGGGTTTTGGGGACCTGGTCGTGAGTGGTTAGAAATTAATAAAGACGGCTATATTGGTCCCGATAATCGCTGGGTACCTCATAATTTTATAGGCCCCGATGGAATGTTTTATTCATCAGAAGATGGTTTTATCACTGATGCTTCAGGTAACCTTTTGAAGATTGGAATTGATGGATATATTGATAAGGACGGTAAATGGGCTTGGTATCCGAGGAAGAAAGTGGGCAAAAGTGGGAAATCTTCTGTCTCGGGTTCGACTAAAAGATCTCCCACAAGCGGTAAAAACTCACCAAGTAACGTCAAAACTGAGGATAAAACTAAAGGCGCACCGCCTCCTAAAAGTAAAGGAAACGCCAAGAAAGCACAAGCTGAAGTCGGCGAGGGTAGAAAAAGTCCACCCAAGACTACGTTCAAAGGAAAGAACCAAGTTGTTATGTCTCTATCGGTTAATTACGATAAAAATATATTGCCAAAAATACGTTCAAGAGACAAAATGAATTTAATTAATTCAAAGAAAATTGCTAAATACCGTGAAATAATGAAAGAATTAAAAATGTACGATGAGCTGTATGAAACAAAACCAAATTTGAAAACGAACAGAGCTTGTAATACACCTAAGAAATTATCTCCATTTACAATACAATACGGAAATCCTAATAATGTTAGGAATTACGTACTCGCAGGTGCTCAGTCATACATCGCTACGGACACCTCCACTGGTATGTCTGTGCCTTCTTAGTAAAACTACGTAGTAGGTACTATACCTACGTAAAGAATCGCTTTAAATGGTAATTTATTAAATATTTAACTGTTAATAAAATAATAACAAAAGCAGGTGTTTATTTTTTAATAAGGTATAAGTACCCAACACACTCTCTCTAGTAATTTTCTAATTAGGCCATAGGTGCTTAGATTATTTACTGAGCTGTATGTAGACCCCGCGGTAAAAAGTAAGTCAAAATGTAAGTTGTTGAAAAATATAAATACTTAGATGTAGGTTTTCAAGGGTACGTGCTGTTTAGGTATTTGGTATATATATATTCGCAGCTAGATGGCGCTTCTAATTTTAATTTTTTTTCGAAATGTATGTAAATTTTTTTAGGGCCAGTTTTTCGAAATAACTATATCCAAATTTTGAAAATATTTCCCGACCAAAAAATTCAATATAATTTTCGAACCTGTTTACGAAATTTCACGAGAATCGGTAGAGAAATGCAACCTTTAGAGGAAAAAACCCGCCTGCCTAAAAAAAGACAAGTCAACAGAAAAATTAAATAGAAAAACTAAAAAACCCACATGCATCAAAAAACAAGTCAGACAAGTAAACGAAAAATAAATTAAAAAAAACCCATTTGCATCAAAAGATAAGTCAACTGAAAAGGCGGAAACAAGATAATATATAAAGGCAAACTTAAAAAATATTGATGGTAGTGTTTAGATCAAAGGCAAACTTAAAAAATATTGATGGTAGTGTTTAGATTAAAGGCAAACTTAAAACATATTGGTAGTGTTTAGAACTTTTGTTCAACATAATAACATGCAGTCGTAGGCATAGAATTGAATGATAAGTAAAATCATTCATAATGTCACTTTCTTTATGTTTCCGTTACACCGAAACAATTACAAGAAATTGTGAGGAATATGAAGCGTGGCAAGTCTCCGGGGCATGACGGACTGAGTGTGGAACACCTGCTGTATGCGGGCCAGCACATCTATGAACTGCTAGCGCGGCTTTTTAATCTTTGTGTGGGACATTGTTACTTACCCCCCGCCCTTATTAGAACTTTGGTTGTTCCGGTTATTAAAAATAAAACTGGGGACATCTCGAGCTCGGCCAACTATAGGCCTATTTCACTGGCCACGATAGTGGCCAAGATACTTGATTGTGTCATTCAATCTCACCTAAGAGTAATTGATTGTGACGACGGTCAGTTTGGTTTTCGACCCCAAGTATCGACTGATATGGCAATTTTCGCACTTAAGCAAGTTGTTAATTACTACAAACACCGGGGTACGACCATGTATGGCTGTTTTCTTGACTTAAGTCGTGCCTTTGACACACTGAATCACGATTTATTGTGGAATAAGCTGCGCGCGCCTGACTCAAGGGTCCCGGCTGAGGTTGTCGATCTGCTTGCATACTGGTATAGTAAGCAGACCAACAACGTCAGGTGGGGAGCTCACTTGTCGGATACTTACCAGCTGTCTTGTGGCGTGAGGCAAGGGGGGATCGCCTCGCCAGACTTATTTAATGCATACATTAATGGTTTGATTGTGGAGCTGAGCAGCACCGCAGTTGGGCTTAGGTTAGATGGAAAATATGTCAATAATCTAAGCTACGCAGACGACATGGTGCTGCTCAGCCCCTCAATCAAAGGATTAAGAAAGCTGTTAAAGATTTGCGAGAAATATGCAAAGGAGCACGACTTAACATATAACGTCGGGAAAACGGAAATGGTGGTATTTAAGTCAGGAAATGGACCCCAAAATATACCACCGATATACCTAAACGGACAGGTTGTTAACATTGTAAATCACTTTAAGTATCTTGGTCACATCGTGACATCCGAACTAAAAGATGATATGGACATCGACAGACAACGTAGGGCACTATATGTCGTAGGAAATATGATTGTACGAAAGTATGGCCGATCATCGTCGGACGTAAAGCTGACATTGTTTAGGTCTTTCTGCCAGACGTTCTACACGTGCCAGCTCTGGACTGAATATACCAAAAAGACCCACGACAATATACGAGTTGCCTATAATAACATCTTTAGGCAACTAATGGGTTTGAAACGCTACTGCAGTGCGTCCGAAATGTACACAGAGGCTCGTATAGACTCGTTTAACGCAATACAACGAAAGAGAATAGCGTCGTTCATGTCCAGAGTTCAGTCATGTCATAATTGTATTATTAAGGGGCTGGCGGAAAGACTTATACAAACATCAGTACATAAACGATGGGTGGAAATTGCCGCTTAATGTTAAAAATATATATTCTTAAGTATAAATATACTTAGCATATTGTATAGGTAAGTATATTGACTGTAACGTTTATTTAATTAAGTGTGGTTGTAGACTTTATTGTTCTGTATTGTCTTGTTTTGTGTATATGGATCCTGTGTCTGAATTAAAGAATTATTATTATTATTTATTATTATTTATGCATGCCTCCGACTGCATGTTATTATGATGAACAAAAGTTCTATAATCTTGTTTCCATCTTTTCAGTTACTTATCTTTTGATGAAAGTGGGTTTTTTTTAATTTTTTTGAATTTATTTTTCGTTTACTTGTCTGACTTGTTTTTTGATGCATGTGGGTTTTTTAGTTTTTCTATTTTATTTTTCTGTTGACTTGTCTTTTTTTAGGCAGGCGGGTTTTTAATTTTTTTAAATTTAGTTGTTTTTTATTTACGTCTTTTTATTTATATTCTCCTTACAAATTACGTAGACGGTCTAATTCTTTAAAAGAATTTTCATCGTGTGGTTTAAATAATATTTTTTTTGGGTCAAGACAACTGACAGCAAGCCCTGCGAGAGATCGGACTCTGCTTAAAGCCACGTAAGCTTGACCTTTAGCAAATAGGTGACTGCTCAAATCGACAACTGCCCGGTCTAAAGTTGTACCTTGCAATTTATGCACAGTCACCGCCCAGCATAAAATTAGAGGTAGCATACGTCGCTCGATCTTGCCTTTACTGCGTAAACCATCAAACTCAGACGCAGAAGGTTCAATCCGAACACCAATACAAGAAGCTACCAATATTCTAAATAATATTTTATCGATATCAAAGAGAATTTAATTAATCACTAATTCAGTAATAAGATATTCCTAAACACCCTATTCCTTAGTCCTAACTAAACTAGGTATGCTTGCTACAAAACCTAACAAAATCTACTTCTTTAATATTTTTTTCAATATTAATGCAAGTAAAGTAATCAACACGCGTTCCAATTAGATAGATGGAATCTAGTATAATAAATAATGAATGTACTCTAGCTAGCTAGATGGAATCGTATTAAAATAATTATCAATTAAAAAAAAGTTGTTAATTAATCGTTTCTTCTTATTTCTCGTTATCGTTTCTTCGATTCTTTTATTATTATCTTTATATTTTCAGTATAAATACAAAAGACCTTATATAATCTACAGAGATCTAAACCATACCGAGATGTATTTGGCTACAACGCCATCTATTGATATGGTCTATGCAACTAGAAATCTATTGATGATGAATACAAAACAACCATACCGCGATGTACTCGGCTACAGCGCCATCTATTGATTAACTTTGCTGTGCCCTGCGGCATAGCCTGAGGCTTCGATCCCGAGGGATTTTGGGATGATATTATAACCTATTTTTTCATCATGAATGTGGCTAACATACACAAACAAAATATAAATTTCTCATTGACATGTTTATAGCGGCCGCTCGCATTTGCGTAATATAATGTATTTTTTTTATTTTATTGTTTTTTTTTATAATTATATTATGGTCATGATATACCTTATTGAAATCCTTATAATAAGCCCTTTAATTTGACACCCATATTGCAGTATTCTAAAAAAAAAATTTTTTTTTTCACTACGTATAATAGCACCGTACAGCCGCCATGTTGGTTTTTTTATAACGCCACCTTCTTAAGAACACTTGGGTTGAAAAGACCAATCTAACGATATCTTAATCATAGAAATCCGTTCAGCCGTTTGAAAGATATGAGGTAATAAAGAATATTACATACAAACATACATACATACAAACATACAAACATACAAACATACTTACAAGATACGCGCGAAACACATAACCCTTTCTTTGCAGTCGGGTAATAAACGGACAGCCGGAAGGACATACAAAATAATTTTTCTCCAGCTGAAGCAGAGACGCTTCGCTCGCGCTTCGCACTCGCTCGGTCAATAATAATCAAAGGGTAGTATAGTAGGTGCTAGTAGGTATGTATATCCGCGCAATATGGTCATCCCTTTTTACCCGACTGCAAGAGGGTTACTCTTTTCGCGCGTATCTTGAAAGTTTGTATGTTTGTAAGTGTGTTTGTTTGTATGAAATATTCTTTATTACCTCATATCTTTCAAACGGCTTACCCGACTGCAGGAGGGTTATGTTTTTCGCGCGTATCTTGTAAGTTTTTATGTTTGTAAGTGTGTTTGTTTGTATGTAATATTCTTTATTACCTCTCAAACATTTTGTTTGCGACTGTGTCGAACTTTTAAGATTATTATGCTATACGTTTTAGACGGTTAGCGTAATGTACTACGCGGCCGCTTTTCTGTAGCCATCTAAACTTGGTAGGGTTACCACGGTTATAACCTTCGTATTATATCTTTTTATGAAGCTGAAATTTTATAGGTATAAACTTCCACCAATGATCTAATTATTGATATAACATTCAGTTACCTACTAAATCTACAAGAAACTTAAATTAACCGATGGTTGATTTTCGCTTCAGATCGTTGAAATAAATCTCATCATAATATCTTTATTATTTACAGGATACTAATGAAACTTTACACATTTTAGTATGTAGATATAAGCTAAAAAATAACGTTTCAAGTAAGTCTTTGGAGCTCTTATTTTAAATGCTAGGACCTATTAAGTGATATTTGTTTTAACTTAAATAACTTCTAAACGGTGAATTATTTAGATTTTTTATTTTTAAGCAAATATAATCTAATTAATAAGAAGTCGTGTACAAAAATTGTGAAAATGTGCTTGTAACCGTTTCCGAGATCCAGCAAACACGCAAACGTTACCCCAGGAAGATTTTTAATATCTTCGCAACCATAACAGATTCAGATACAAATGCAAATTTTATCGCAACATTTAGATCGTCTAATTATGTAGCTAACATCTATTTCAATATACCTACATCTATTTCAATATACCTATATTGAAATAGATGTACCCATTAATTAAAAAAAAACATCTGGATGGTATAAGTAAATAATATAAGTACCTATCCTATAAACCCGTTGATAAACCCCTCTGCCTAACTTTTTTTTAAGTTAATTAAAATAAAAACTTTTTGAAAATTTTGCACACTATTTCAGTCACATAGAAAAAACCTAGAGTTTAAAAATGACGTAACACGTGACAAATTGCAAGACATTGTTTATTTTTGGTTTTCTTACAAATTGCAAGTTTCAGTTTATTTTTATTATTCTAATGTAAATTAGGTGTTTCTGAATGTAAAAATAGTGTATAAAAAATGGCTCTTTCGGATTCTATGTTTTTGTTTGAAATAATGATTAAAGAAATTAAAAGTTTTTTCCAGTATAAAGATTATAGCATCCTAAGTCAATTTGGAGAAGTTTTTCAACTGTATCTAAAGAATCCACATGAATTGGAGTCATTTCTACCAAAGCCACCCAAGAAGAAAAAGAAGTCTAAAATGAGAGTAAGTAACTCGAAAAACAAAAAAACTTCAATGGCGTCTAAAGTCTCGACAGGACAATCTGTGTTGATCGTCAATACTAGCGAGAGCCTAAAAGATAAAATGCGACAGTATCCATTAGAAGTAACTTTTCGTAGCAAATATAACGCGGATATTATACTCGCTTCCAACCAAATACCTTGGAGTGAAACTTTCATAGATTATTTAGGTGAAATAAATAATAAGGAGAGCATGGATCCTGTAACTGTCGAGGGGAAGTACAGCATATTTCACGAATATACGTCGAAACGTATGGCCACTATTAAATTAGCGATAAAATTAAGTTACTTAAAGGATAAATTGACCACTCAATTCAGATCACTGTCCGAGGAAAATAAAGAAAAAGAAAGATATCTAAAAGATGAAACAGGGACAATCAAAACCATATATCCTGCAGGAAAATCGAAACTCAAACGTTCAAGCGGTGCACCGCTCATTACGCAAACATCTGGGATGTTGGGAACTGATAGCAAATTAGAAAATAAAGAGGACACTACACATATTGAATGTCTCAGAAAGAATATTAGGAACAACGTAGTTTCATTTACAAAAAGTGAAACCAATATAGATATACAGAAAAAACAATCTTTAGTTAAATCTCAGTCTTATTATTCCTTGAATAATTTGAATACTTTGAATTATATTTTTGGAGAAAACAGAGGACCTTTCGGAAACCAAGTTTATTGTGTTGGGTATTTTACTGTTCAGAATGATTTTGCAAAAGATCCTGTCTCGCCCAAAGAATCTGTAAATAGTAGCAAAAGTTCAGCAAAATCGGATGACGTAGTAAGAGAAAAATATCAATTCAGCTTGTGTGATGATGAATGTCCTGGGAAAAAACCAAGTGAATATGGCCGCCCTAGTAGTTGTTCGTTGGATTTGCCGAAAGGGGCGGCACATTTAATAACCGTCAAAAAATGCGATAGAGTAGATTGCAGTAGTGCGAGAGTTAGGGAGCCACCGAGCCCACCAGACGACAGACTGATGGTAGATCTGTCTAGCATGAGACCCCAAACTTGTGATAAGACTGAAATGGTTGAACAAGTTGTTGGGGGAATGACAGCTAAAATGCAAATGGGACCCCATCCATGTTATTGTTCTTGTGAATGTACTTTTGGATTTACAAAGAAAACAACATATTGCAACATATGCGGTGGTGTTGAAAAGTTTGGGGAACAAAAGTTAGGACCACTAGCATTTCCATGTCCAATTTATCATAAATTAGTAGATAAATCAAGGAAGACTCTAAGCTCTGGAAGTGATAGTAAAAAGAAAAAGAGCACTTTAGCAGACAAAAACGGTGAATCCGAAAAAGATAATAAAAAAGGCAAAAAGAAAAAGAAGGACGATAGATTCAAGTTTAATTATGGATATACAGGTATACGTACGTATTATAAATATTTTTTTTTTCGCGCTTGGAGTATTTAATGAAGACTGGAATTGACTGGATACAGCATAGGTACCTACATATTAATTTTGGTTATGTTTGTCTTTAGCGCCACACATTGGACACAGTCAATGCGCGATGCCATGTACAGGCACTTTGGGTGCAGTACCGAAGAGCATGGGCTGGCTATGGACCGCTGAAGATGTTCCTGGAATGAGGGTAAGAATATTGTTATTATATCGTTACCTACTATGAAACAGAAATTCAATTCTTAAAAAGTAATTTACGATTACGATTTTGCATATTTATTACCTATGTATGAATAAATTTTATTCTTATTAGTACACTTCTTTCGCTTTTATTTTTGTAATTTTTTTGTTATTTTTTTTTAGTTTCGCCCCTTGTGGAAACCGGGTGCAGCCAATAAGCATGTTGTGCGTTTGCTCAAAATAGCAAGAAATCCCGACGAAGCTATTTCTAAGAAACGAAAGAGAGATAAGACACAGAAAAAGCCATTAAAGAGACCACTATTGGTGGTTCATAAAAAAGACGGCGAGTTCACAGTAACAATGGAAACAATGAAAGCATATACAAGACAACGATCTATCAATCAACAACCGTACGAGGAAAAACCTTTGGTTACGTATACCATTGGTAGGAGCGAAGAGGAAAATCGCGAGAGGCGTAAGAAAAAAGAACGTGTACAGAGACGCCTTGAGAGAGCTCAACGTGAATTTATTCAAAGTGCTTTTAAAGATATGTGCCAAGAAATATGCCTTAAGACATACCAGCAAGCGCTGGGAATCTTACCGGACACAGAAGATCCAGAATGTACCTGCTATCCGGCTGAACCAGGACCGGATAGAACCAATATGGACCGTTCCTGTTCATGTTCCGAAGATTCAGCTTCTTTGGGCTCAGCTACCGATTCTGACGAATGGATAGTCGAATTTACACCACCCAATGCATACTTTGATCCAACGTATAAAGGCAAAAAAGTATTTAAAGTTGAAAAAGAAACACAGTATACTTACTTAGATTACAGAGTTAAGCTGGTTGATAGATACGGTAATCCAGTCCATAGATTTTTCAAGGGTCCTGATGGCAAACAACAATGTAGCGATTTGGGTGGATTTTGGAGTCCAGAACACGAATGGATGGAAATTAATATTGATGGCTATATAGCACCCGACGATCGTTGGGCTCCTATGGCCTTTATAGGACCAAATGGAGATCATATCGATGCTGAGGATGGTAAATTCCAGGCGGCAAATGGAAAGTGGCTTGTTGTTGGAGTCGATGGTTATATAGACAGTCGTGGAAAATGGCGTTTCTATCCCAGACCACGGGCTTCACCTACTCAGAAAAAACCGCGGGCTCCCAAAAAGTTAGTTAAAAAAGGTGACAACAAGCAACCAGCAGCGGCAGTACCATCCGAAACAAACTGGAGTTGTTTTGGAGATGCTTCTCCAAGAGAATTATCTAAAATGGGAATAGTTGGCCATGGTATTGATAGAAAGCTGTTAACAGCTACGCTTAAGGCGTTGATAGCTCGCGGAGAGGATTTAAAGATTCCTCAACCTTCAGTAGTTCCTAGACGGCCCAGTTCCAAAAAGAGAGCTCGTATCTCTTAGATAGGAGGATTTCATCCGTCAAATTATTTTGACAAAAGAATGCAATGAAAGTCTCTGCGTATGCTTACCACCTAAGTGTGCGTGATAGCTTGTTCGAACATTGTATTATAATTTATAAAAGAAAGACCGAAAAAGAGGTTTATCTCTAGTTGTACGAGTCAGAGCCAGTGTTGCTATAGGTTGAATTATAGTGTAGGTATACTGTGTCAGTCTGTGTCCAATATTTATTAATTAAGTTTGGTGAAATAATTTATTGTGGTTCTGTTTAATATAATATAGTGTCATAGGACTCGTAAGTGCAAGTGACATTTGGTCATGTGTTAAGTTAAAATTTGTAACGTTTTTGTCAATAGACAAGTGATTTAATAACATTTAGTTTTTTATTTCAATAATGGCTCTGTCTTCACCGAGTCGCTTCAAAGAATTATTCCTCTAATATAACCTTTCAACTAATAAAAATTCGAAGAATAATAAAATTCATTCTATGATCGATAATGAGAATGTCAAACGGGTTAAAGAGAAATATAACATAATATGTAGGTAGGTTATGGCCCATCCTCCTTACCACCCATAAGGAAGGCCTGTGCCCCAGCAGTGGGGACATCAAAAATGGCTGATGGACATTTAGGTAGTACCGATTGTCGTTGCTCTGTCTGTATTTCTAGTGAAAAACATATCTTTTATTTTGTAATATTACTTATATTATTATAATTTGTATACAACCATGAGTCCATGAAACATCTTGCAAAGAGTTCAATCAGTGTCAGCAAACTCTGTCACAAATAAAACCTACCTATTTAAAAGTTATGAAATAGCTACGAGTATAAGAAAGAAGGGAAGAAATGAATTTATTTCAACACAGACTCGAGCGAGACAGTAACAAGTATTATACTAAACTAGTGAGATAAATTTATAACAAACAAAAATTCTAATTACAGCAGAAATAAATATGGATAATGGTGTCTCACGGGGTTACCAATTCAGCATGTCAGATTTGCGAAATCTGATCAAGGACCAGAACCGCTTACCGTTAAAGGGGTTTTTGATTGGGTATTTCATAGACTTGTTTTCAAAAACCCTATCAATACGGTAACCCTATCGAAAGGGTAACCCTAGTAAGCACTTACCGAATACGAAAACCCTATCGAGGAAACCCTATGATGGCTTTATGAAGGGGTTTTAAAACGTGTTCAAGCAATTTATACCTAGTTCCACCTGGGCCGAAGGACCAGAACCGCTTACCGTTAAAGGGGGTTTGATTGGGTATTTCATGAACCGCTTACCGTTAAAAGGGTTTTTGATTGGGTATTTCATAGGCTTGTTTTCAAAAACCCTACCAATACGGTAAGCATAATGTCGACTAACCCTATCGAAAGGGAAACCCAATCATTTGGTTAGTTTTTTAATAGGGTTTCCCTATCATTTGGGTTAACCAAAAAAAGGGGATTTCCGGTCCCTGAATTTGATGCTGTTTATGAATTGGCACCTTGATGTTGACAGATGGATGCCACCAAAGGGTAGGTACTCTTTACGTGCCCACGATCGGCCATTATTTTGACTAATAAGTATAATAATAGGAATCTAATTAGATGTATGAATTGTATAAACTTACATATTTATTATTGCTTCGAGCACTGCCGTCTGTCACGCTGTCTTGTACTGTCAATCCAGTTTAGCTTATTATACTATACAGGTATGACGGTTCATTATACTTCAGCACTCCAAACAACAGGCAATACTTCATTTTGAGGATGGCGTTTTTGTTAAGGAATGGCGTTATACTTATTACCTCTCTTGCTGGAACAGAATAACAAAAACGAGCGCATGCATTCTGAACTGAACATGAGTCGTTCGGTTCTATCCAATAAACGTGGGCCATACACAGAAGCTTGGATAGTATCAGTGTTTCTGTTAGCTGCACACGTAATTCCTCTGACAAGTAGAGTCTTATTTTGTACAGGATTTTAAGACGGTAAAAACAATCAGCGATTCCGCTTTAAGGTCCTCGTATCTTAGATTTACGTCAATATTTAATCCAAAATTACGTGCTGGTGCTTGGGTTAACCAAGCTTTTCTATTTTCTCTCCCTTCAGAGTCACATCTACTATACTATAATACTTATATCTACAATACTTGTGGTAATTTTTGTACTTGTTTATTTGTTCCAAACACTGTATTTAGTTTTTGCGGGATTCCTTTCAGACCATTCTGCAATTCGTCTCAGATCATCATTCAGACTTTTACTAAGAAATGTATGAATTGATTATTTACATTTTCATCAATCGATGTGACCATTATAATCTTTATTATGTTTTGCAGATAGCCAAAGGTTGGAAGCCTGGTGCTATATCGAAGCGTCTCCTACGTAAACTCGACAAGGTGGCCCGACAAACATATGCCGTGGAAAGCAGAAAGCCACTGAAGAAAACTAAAAAGCGCACTGAAAACAAACCCACGCTGATCGTTTGTAAGGTGAACGGAGAGTATGTGATCGAAATGCAAACCTCGCCGGAAAACAACGAAGGTAGCAACGACCCGTATACGCCGTTGGTGTACAAAATAGCGAAAGCTAGTAACAAAGATAAATTGGCTAAGTTGGAACTGAAAAAGAGGCGACTGATTAAAGAGTTGGTTGGGAACTTCAAGGATCCTTATCACCCGGATATTTGTGAGAAGACTTGTTTGAAGGCATACAAGGCAACGGTGGGGCTGGCGCCCGACGACCCCAACAACCCGGAGTGTACGTGCGACGACATCGAGCAAGTCGAATCTAGCGAGAGCTGCTACTGCGATTACGATGACGTCAGCTCTGATTGCAGCTCTCTTGGTGTAGATTGGGAGATCCATTTCTCTCCTCCAATAGCATCGCACTCTTAATTCATCAACGCCCGAGCGGTCTCCGGCGACCGCACAACAAAAGAAAATCTAGTGTCTCGTTTTCCGGTCGTTGACGCGTTAATTTGTTTTTTTTTTGTTTCGTTAGCAATTTTTTTTTGTCGTCAACAATCTCCTTATACTGTAAAGGTAATAAAACATTTCTAAATATTGCAAAGGCACTATTCTATTTTATGTTGAAAAACGATATTTAAAAATTAAAACGCATTGTTATTTCAACTATTTTATTCGTTATGCCTAGTTATGCAAGAGTAAATTATTTAACATATCCCATATAACTAGGGATAGCGTGGTGTGCGGTGCTATCCTGAGGTATAATGGGCCGAGTCCCTTGTAAAGGCCGTGGATTCCTTCAGTCTTGTAGATCTTTGCCAGACAGTCGCCCACGCCCTTGTAAAGGCGTCCTTCACTGGTAGCCGGCCCTAAAACCAAAATATTATGTGAAAAAAGTTTATGTTACTGGATTACTTACTTACTTTTCTTTTGAGACAAAAAAATCGCTAACACCGAATAATAAATAAACTGTTTCCCCTCGTCTTGGGAGCTTTCTGCAGCTATGTTATCATATAAATACAAATATGTTAGGTATACTAAAATACATAAAAAACGAAAATAATTTGCAAATAAAAAGAAAATATAGGATAGCCATCAGATAATTATTTTGTGGTTAAGTCACAGAATACATAAGTATGAAGCTGAAAGAAAATAAGCATTTGATGCAGATTCTATTACAAGTTTCCGCATGCTCCCGATTCGAAGTCATAATCAACGTTACCCTGATTAAAAAGTCTGGTATTCACAACATCCAGAGGAGTTTCGAGCAATACGCACAACACCCCGCAGCCCAAACTCGCCACGAAAGCGAGCATGGCCGGCGAATGTTCGAAGTAACCATGGGACCTCATGCTTTCTTTCATTCTGCAAGATGCCAAAGAAATTTGGGAATTATTACCCTGGTTATAGAGTCGGACGGTGACCACGTCTAAGGGGCAAATTGCCAAGGCGACAACTACACCGCTGATTGAGCTCGCGGCGAACGCAAGCCCAAACACAGAGTTCTCGCAAACACCTCGACTCTTCAAAGCTTGTTTTGCACTGAAGTAGAAATCACAGTATTTTATTAACAAAAAAGGAAAAAAAAACAAATGTTAAATTGGATTTTCACGTACGCAGTGAAGCTTGTGAGTTGCGCTGCACTTCCGATAGCTAGCCTTGAGCATGTCGCGTTTACACCAGCGAAAAAACCTCTTATGCCTTCCGCTTTATAGATTTGAACACATCCATCCAACACGCCTGAAAAGGAAAACGTATTACGGTTTACTGGGCGGCTTACGTTTAAGCCAGTAAAATTTGTGAATGAAAATGCAATTGACTAATAGATTAAACTTACGGTGTGCGATGGTTCGATGGGATAGAATAGGGAGGGACCAAATATGCATTCTGATATTGTTACATGATTAGTTTGAGACAAAAAGTATTTTAAAATTCTCCATAAAAGTAAGGTAATGATGTAGTTTCAATCAAAGTCAAAGAAAAAAATTGCTTTATTCAACTAAACTTAATAATTAAGCACTTTTGTATCGTCTTTACCTATTTTCCTACCACCAGTTCCAGACTTTACCTTACCTTTGTACCTATGCTGCCTGCCCACGGCTATGCTCGGGTGAGCGGCGGCCTGTATCCTAGTCTTGAGCACCGAGGCAGGGTTGCCAGATATCCCGCTCATGATCCCGCTGATGCTCGACCACAGAATAGCCCTCTTTATGTCTATGTTACCATCTTTGTTCTTTGTCCAACCTTGAACTTCAGCTACGTGGTACATTCCTAATCTGGTAAAAGGAACACGTCTTAATCCAAGTAATTAATTAATGCTCTTACAGACCTAATTTCCCTAAGAGCGATTCCCAACGATTAAAGCCTGCCAGCCACATCCTCAGACGGAATTCCGAAACGGAATTATTTCGAACGCAGGTAATCCATACAAATATATGAACCCAAGTACCTACTACCTATTTCATTCATACATGCGGTAATTTTCCGTTATGAATTTCCATACATTATCGATATTCCGTTTCGGAATTCCGAATAACATTCCGTCTGAATGTGGCGGTCCTTTAAAGCCTTTGGTAAAGAGGTAAATGTTTTAAAAATTACTGAGGGAACTTGTCTATTGACTCGGGGTGCTATTATTATTTTAAGGCCTAGTTTTCAAGACAATAAATAGTACTATCTTAAAAAACTACTTCGACCACTGCAAACTACTACCACTGGATCTTTCTATTCTTTCGACAATAGTTCCAAACTAAAAAAGTTATAAAACACACCTGACGGAGTTCATAGTGAATCCTAACAGCATGGCAGGGGCAAGTCCCTTCTGCAGCGCCATGGCCCCATCATTCCTCGCGATGACGTATAAGGAATGGAAAATGCTTCGGTAACGCGCTTTAGTTTGGTGGCGCGCGCGCAGCTCCCCTTGCAGCTGCATCCGCGTTTTGACAACGTCCATGGGGTTCGTGAAGATTGTGGCGCCTGCGCCGGCCAGCCCACCGATGATGAAATCCATTTTGACACTGAATCTACAAGAGGAACCAAGGGCTACTTTATGATTATAATCCAAATTCACAGTCCAGCCCATATATTACATTACAAGCTTGCCAGTTTTCTGAATGGCTATCAATGCGTCTCTTTTATTTGCTATACAGCGAGAAAGAGATGTAACTATAGCAATTCATTACCTTAGCAAGTTTTAAGAACTTGTAATACTCTCCCTGAAATGGGGGGATTTCCACAAAATTTATCCCGCTTGGTGGCGCTACTGCTGTTGGAAACCTTTGTACGGGCATTCACCCCCAACTTTTCCCGTCTATTTTAAATTATATCTTTAAATGGTTGAAAGTAATAATAATTATTATGGTCTTTGGACAGTAAATGAATTGAAGACCGAATTGAAAAAAAAAGAAAACCAAAATGTGTTGGAAGAAAAATGGATATTTACGAAAATTCGCTTGGAACATCCAAAAATTGGAGTAAAGACATAGCAAACAACAAAACGACAGGTCTACATCTACACTAGCTCCAAGTTCGACGATTTGTGAATTAGCAAAATTATCCTCTCTTGCCATTGATTTGCAGCTACTTAGACAAAAAAGTAAAGTAAGTAGGTACCTAGGTATGAAAAAAGATTTTTCACGACGAAACTATGAGATAGGTAGGGTGCAGTGTGCAACAATGAAACACCAAAAGTTCTGAGTCTCATATTTCTCTCATTTATGTAGATATGAATTCTGTTTTTTACAGGAACGGAGTCTACTCAATTAGGTATAATATGGCATTTTTAGTTTCATTAATAAATATATACGTAACCAATAAGAAGACATTTAAAAGAAAATGGGAATTGTTTCATTGTGTCCACCTAGGTGTACACAATGAAACACCCTGTGTCCAACAATGGAACACTGTTATTAATTTTGACTTTTTTATATTTAGTGGAACAAGTAAATGATAAAATCTGTTGAATTACAATCAATAAAGATTTTTTTACAGTATTACACAACTATTCAGACTTTAAAAGTACCTCTAGGTTTGTCACGGGTACAATTATTTAGTGACTTAAAGATTAACGAGTCTCAAATTTTTTAAAATCGTAGTTAGGTACCTTTTATAGGCAATAACGACTTAAAATCAACAGTTACTCATAATAGGCATTAATGTCTTAAGTAAAGTTATACATACTTAAAGATTAACGAGTCTGAAAATCTCAAATATTAGGTAGTAGTAATGGAAACACTGTTTCATTGTGTCCACCCTTGAGCTGTGTCATGGTTGGACACCTGGAGTATTTTACAATAACATCAAAAAATAACCTAACAAAATCGAACAATTTATTATTTAATCTAGTCCACGTGAATCTATGATACATGTACAAAGCAACGTAATACTGAGAAAAACGGAATTCAATGTAGTATTTAACTGAGAAATCAAATAAAACAAAAAAAAATGTTACTTTTTTGTCAAAAAATCAAAAATAGCTCCTTAGCTATGTCGTTTCAAAAGCGGCGCACACGCTAACTGGGGAGGAGCGGGGGGTATATGAGGTTGTCTAGACTAGGTATACTGCACTACCTGGCAAAGTCATATTTGGAAAATATGGCGCCGTTTCACTGTGTCCGACTGTTTCAACGTTGAACACTCGACCCTACTGGCCAATTTCAGGCGATTAAGTATAGGTGCCTAATTTTATTTTGGGTTCTAAAGTTATACCTAATTATAATTTTAATTTGTATTGACAAAGTTACCTAAATAATTCATAAGTTGGTTAACACATAATTCGTTAAGATAAGAAATCAAATAGAAATTGTAGCTCTTATGCAAATATTCTGTCTGAGATACTGCAATCTTTCTTATCTTTCAAGGTCCATTTTCTAATATACTTAGTTAAAGTATGCTAGATCATTTAACACTACTTAATAAAAAGTAGGTGGTACCTAAGTACCTACTTTTATTTGAAATTGAAAACTTAAAAAAAATATTAAAAATAAATATTGACTTCGCCCCAATGATGAAAGGTCATTGGGCATATTTGACCTGCTTGATAAAAGTTCGCGTACAGATACCAAACCAGTTTTGAATTGAAGAATTCAATTCCACTTTTCAAAATATGTATTTATTTTTTTATGTACCGACCGGCAGAAAATAGTAGATTGTTATACAAGACGCTAAAAGTACCCATTGCATACGAGGTATTTTTATTCCCGAGCTTTAGCGAGGGAATAAATAGAAACCGAGTTACAATGGGTTTTAGCGTCGTGTGTTACACTATACTTTTCACTACGATTGCGAGAAAATAAAATACAATATTAAATAGTTTATACCTACTTACTTCCGTAAACGAATCCACTCGTTTTTCTTTCCTCCACTTTATAAACTTTTTGTACAATATTTAAATAAATGATTGTGCTTGACGGCAGAAGATTAAAATTATTTCTTTCCTATTACAGTCACAATTCAATAACAATTCAATCAGTTTGTAATTATAAAAAAAATCTAATGATTTCGCGCCATGGTACCTTTTTTTAATTTCTGCTGTAGCAGCTAAGCAACACAAACACGCATTCTACGATTCACTCTGTACACAGAGTTTAAATAAGTCTATGATTTTACCGAAGAAATGCTTTTAGTTCCATTTTCAAAAATAATAATGAGAAACTGGGGGCCTATTACGAAACTTGGTCACGATAGTCGTCCGCAGTTCGTCGGTTATAGTTATTACAAATATTTTCAATGTAGCTATCGTAGTCCATAGTCTATTGAACGAATAATGACGGATCCACTAGAGAGAAACTGTCAAATTTACGCAATCACTTTGCAATATCGCATACGCAAGTGCTTTGTAATAGGAATCAATCAGAACGAAGCACGGACGCAGCCGCGTGTATCGCATTAAACTTTTCGTAATAGGCCCCCAGTATTAAGTCGAGCGAGTTTTTATTCGTGATTATGAATAAAGACTTTTTCGTTTTAGTACGCTCATTGGTAATAGACAAACATTAAAAAAGAAAAAACTTTATCCCCTAGGGCTTATTATGCTATTTTATCTCGACTCTTGTACGTTACAACGACGCACTTTTTGAGCAAGAGGAGTGAAAAAGTTATTTTACTGTATGTGTGTGGGTGAGTATATGTTAAATGTTATTAAACTTTTGTTAATAAAACAGAAGTTTTTACTTTCAGCGTTGTGAAAATGGTACAAGCATAATAAACGTTTTTATTGTCTTTATTTATTTATTTTATTTTATTAATATTGAAATGCTATGATATAATGATAAAAAATAAAACATGGCCTGCAAGAATGCGACCCATACCATTGAATAACAGATACATTTACCTACATTATCTAGCCCTATTTCGTTTGTGTACGCCGTAGGTCAAACGTTCGAACAAAATGCCCAATGACCTTTTTTTTAAGTAAGTACCTACTTATGTAAGAATATATTTGAAATTAGATGCAGCAAAAATCTAAATATTTTTTTTATCATTTGATTCATACTTTTATTAGATTAGTAATATCACAGATAATATAATACTATACTAGTGTAATGATACGCGGTACTTTACGTTTGTGTTTTTAATTTTTTGCTTAAAATAAAAATCGATCAAATCTGACAAGAAATTGACTTTTCGAATCATTTACGAGTAGGTAGGTACTATATTAAGTAACTATACCTTTGTTGTAAAGGCTAGTTGACAAAATTTCAAGAACTGCTTAATATTTTAGCTTATTAGGCATTTTATCGAAAAAAAAGGTTTATTTATTTTTAATCGAGCGTTTACATTATAAATTTCGCGTTTTAAAAAACCAATTTTAATTTGGTTCCAAAACGCACAAGACTGTCATGGCGTCTTGATTGACGTCACGCCGTGCAAAACAAACAAAAGAGCGATCGTGTCTTCGTACGTTATAGCTAGTTTTTATCGTTTAAAAATGAATTTCTCATATTATAAGTACTGTATAGAGCCCCAGTGTGATAGCACGACTATAAAAACGCCAAACCAGTTATTTATATATGTTCCAAACAATGGAGAAATACGGAAAAAGTGGCTAAAACTTGCGTTCGGTTGTGGTTAGGTTGCACTCGGAGTGTAGGTCAGGGGCTTTTCACTTAGTACTTGACTCACTACAAGGGAGCGCGGACTAAGATTTTAGTTGCTGATTGACTTGATAGATGGCGCTCATTTTTCGTTTGTCAAACAGTCGATAGATGTCGCTATCCCTTGCTGAATCGCGGTATCGTGTGGCTTTCACAGTTTTATATAGTCAAAGCTGATTAGCTATGAATTAAATTATATTAAATTTATTTCATGACATAGTGGTTACCTCCCAAAAAAATTACAAGTCAAGATTTATAGAAACCTACTAGTACCTATATTATAATATAGTACACTTTTTGTCACATTTCGCTAGATGGCGTTGATCATTAGGTCTGACTGATAACTCTATCTCTAGTATAATAGTGTACTCTATGGTGTAGGTTTGGAACGCGCCTCCGGTAGTGATACTCGAAACGTCAAAGACAAGATTAGAGTTTCGCACGGCGTGACGTAACGCTTTCTGATTGGTGTTCACTGTCACGTGACTAAAGGTTTCATTTTACGAAATTTATTTTTTAAAAATATTATTAATCTTAAACGCTTTTAATAATTAAAATTGTTTGTTATTTTCTCCATAATATAATAATTCATTATAAACCCCTATCCATTATATTTATTCTAACAAGCCTAGTAATTTTAGTATTTAACTAGATTAAAAGTTTCAGTGTGACTGTGACTAAAATTTAGCGGGAAAAAACTGGTTCCCTTTCAGTACCCTTAGCACGAACAGCTATCGAGAAAAAAAACGCGCGTAAATAACTCGATAGAGAATTATCTATGGAAATTATAATTTCTCTATTCGACGGTAGATGGCGTTGTACAAATTTCCAATACAAAACTGCTCTATCGAATGATTTTACGCGCGTTATTTTTTTCGATAGCTGTTCGTGCTAAGGGTACCTACAGATATCTACTCATCGGCTGGCTCTAAATGTTATTTTGTTATAATGAATGAACTTGGATAACATTAACTATTTGTTAAAAATTCAACTTTTATTTTATTTTTAATGAGATTCGCGAATTTGAAATCTCATTTTTGTTTGACGTGTAGTGTGTACTGTACTTAGTGCTTACCTACCTATCGAAATGTGTTTCTTTACTTTTAAGTTGCAAATACAATAAAACCAATAAAAATATAATTTTTCCCTCGAGTCGAGACAAGACAAAAGTAAGGCACCAAAAACTTGGGCAAATCTTTTTGTACTTATGTAAATAGTACCTACTTAAGTACAGTACATGACTTTTATTATATCCGTAAATAATTGATAGTTCTCGGAAAGTCTAACTAACCTTACTTTTTATCAGTGAAGTACGTACTTACCACTTAGCAATAAGGTTTATATTCCTATAAAATCCAATATTTCTTAAAAACATCACATGACAACACTTAGGTATTTCTCTAATAAACATTACACTTTAATTAATCCTTAGAAAATATATAAATAAACACTTGTATTTCACGAACCAGTCATGGCGTTAAAATTACGCTCCAAAATGAGTGTTATTTTATTATCGCAGTGCGCAGAATCGACTCGTTAGCTAGTGTATTTGCGCGTGTGTGTGTGGTTAACATTGACTGACTGACATAATTTGGCCGTGACGATTCTGCGAGACGTAGACGTCACAATTACGTGAGCGGAAACTACGGCTAGCGCATGTCGCGGTAATTAATACCCAGAGAGGACTTTATTTTCTTTATATTTTTTAAATAGGTTTCTTTTGTTTAATGATAAAGTTTGTGCGTTGTTGGTTTTTTACATATGGATAATGAGTTTTTAATCACTTGACTCACATTGAATGTAGACCAGTCACTAAGACAAAAATCGCGCTTTGTCGCTAAATTATGTCGGTAAATAGTGTAAACCCAGCTTCTGCGTCTGAAGACCTCATAATCTCAGTTCTTTTTAAAAGCAAGCAAACTTTTAAAGAACAGCTGTATACTTTTAAAACTAAAAATAAAACTACATTTAATTTTGTAGTCACAAATGATACATGACTTGAAAAAACTATTAAACCGATTAAAAATTTCATACTTATCTTATAGATTCTTTGAGATAAAAAAATAATTTTCCAAATCGGTCCATAAATGATGGAGTAACTATTACGTTTAACCTCTTCGTAATTCCTACAGAGGGCTCCGCTTAATCTTATACTTAGGTACTTTAAAGTTAATAATTATTACATTACTTTATAACGGGTGTAACAAGACCTTCGACGAAGCCGAAGTCCACGCATTCCGCCCATCATCAGGATCATTTTTGTCTGTTAGACTATACCTGGGAAACCAATAGCTACGAAGTTATTGAAGGTCAAAGTCAAATTTTTTTTTAATTTTTTTTATGAAATCTTATTTTATTCGCTATTTAGAATATTTTATCCAAAGAAACATTATCAAAATTTTTAGTATTTCGTAACAAACAATGACTTCAAAACGTCATCACTCAATGTATCTCATGAGCACGCACATAAACGCTGACTTTCAACTCAGCCGCACGCAGCTGTGTAGATTCACTCGCAGGCGCGATCTGTTGTACGTGTTACATTGCGTGGTTTACCACGCAATGTTTTTTTGACACCAAAAATTAAAATCGTTTCCCAGCAATAATTTTGAACAGAAATGGTCCTGATGATGGGCAGAATACTTAGACCTCGGCTTCGTCGAGGGTCTTGTTACACCCGGTATTGCTCGTAGAAAGAGAGCCGATATCTGCTCGAAAGATGGCTGAAACTATAATTCCGATCTTTTAGCGTATAAAATTGGTAAACGAAGTGTTGATCTTGGGTTCCTTTGAATTTACAGATTTGCGGTTTTATTCCATGAAGAAAAAAAGTATACTTTAAAAGGAGAAAAGTACGAGTGCTCTATTTCGTAAGAGGCATCTTTTACAAGTTTTAAGCTAAAACCACAGTACTTGTTGTATGGTCTGTGGCTAAAACCAAACCAAAGACCAACAGTTTTGATGTTTACCGGGTAGTTAGCAATTGTCTTGCTTGATTGATTGTTTTATTCGTTTATCCACGAAGCAGTATTCAGTACTTATCAATACTACTTAAAGACAAGACAAATATGGCTTCCGAAAAGAGCTTTGACATTTAGAAATGGTAATATAAAGTTTTGATTGTACAGAGCAAAGTGTATACATTTTTTTTTATTGTAAAGGCCGTATATCTTGTTCAGTCTGGCTTTATCTCCGAGTCACGATCGGTGACGGTGGCCCAATTTTTGACCGAAGAAAAGGTTTGAATCATGGGTTCATTAAGTACGCGTTTATGAATCACTTGCTGGTGTCGACTCAATGTCAAGGACACGACACTACACGCAAAACTCCGGACATAATTCACAGGGTTCATTTCTATCCATGATATATGTAGTAAGTATGATCCTATAACACAGTAGGTACAAGCTAGTTTGATTTTTAACGTTTTTTGAAGGCACGACTTATAACGACGAATACGAATATTCTCGCTCGACTCAACGAGTTATTTCATCGAGCATAGATGGCTTATAGGTAGTAGATTGAAATCATTAAAACATACAATAAGTCCATGAAGAAGATTTTTTTTAAATTTTTTTTTGTATATTAAAAGGAAACTCTTTAGGAATCTTTACACTTTTTTTTTCAAATTCGGCAAAATATTATGACATTTGAAAACAAAAAGCTCAAGCGACTTCTAACTTGTCTTAATGACCCTGTCGACCCTCTCGGCGGCACTCATGACATCAAAACTCATCGAATGAAGCGAATCCATCCTATTCTCTAGATTTAGTCCACTGAGATTTTTTCTCCTACCAAACACGAATAAATGTCTTGGCGGGCAAAGATTTTCATCAAGCCAAAAGCCACAGTTTTCAGGAACTTCGTTGGACTGGACGCAGAGCTACAAAAAGATTATGTAGAGAAGTAAAACAAAATATGCCGAAAAAAGATGTTTCTTCTTTACAAAGTCATGGACTTATCAAACCACCCTCGTATAAAATACAGCTTGGGTATCTATTTAAGTAGACAATTAATAATCAGAGTATTATATTGGTAGATCAGTGACTCTACCTACAATATAAATATATTTTGTATTTGTAAAACTGACAGAAAAGTAAAGAATAAAAATATATATAATAAAACGTAAAAAAATAATTAAATAGTGAAACCGCCTTTCTAAATAAAATTAATATGAAGTCAAATATTATCTGTGAACCGTTAGCAGTCACTCGTTGAAAATTAATAACTGGAAATAAATGAAAGATTAATGAAGTAACATCAACTACAAAAGATAATCGATCGATAAATCCACAGTTTTCCGTATCAATCAAATCTTTATCAACTGATACTATTATGTATTCTGTGCTGATACGCGTGGCCACGATTTCGTCCTCGACACTTGGGTACTTACTTACTTCGAATGCGCTTGACCTGATTTCCCGGGCCACCCCGGGGCTTAATGTGTACAGAAAATTGTCGTAATTTGGACACTGGTCTGGTAATAACGGGTTGAGTGTCGGATTGGACGGTTGATACATGTTTTTTTTGTGTATTGTAATTTTCTGGTGATTAACGGAGTTTTTATGCGGATGATTTGAAGGCCAATGAATATAGTAGAAACTAGTCTGCTTTTAAGTCTACGGGCATGAGTTTTGTTTTGTAACTACCATAATTATACAAATATAGGTACTAAAAATTTTATGATAGACGTTACGAATTTAATATCGTAGCGTATAACGCTACGAATATGATCTCGTAGCAGGATATTTGCTACGAGTTTATTCAGTGCCCGTAGCACAAAGTATAGGTAGGGCTGCCATCTCTAAAACTTGCAACCCAGGACCGAAAGCGTAAAAACCCCGGACTTTGGAGCCTTGACCCCGGACATTTTTTTTATATTCACTTTTAGCTTGATAAATTACCCAATACTTGACTGAAAAAAATGGAATTTTAAGCCTTTTTTCGCATGAAATAGTGTGTTTTACTAGTTATGATCTAGAGCCGGCCGCCGGGGTGTTCAGCACAATTTTGTGGAGGGCCACGATCCAGGTTTAGATGTTTTGCAACCGTAGCGGGCCAAATTTAATGCCCAAATAGCCAGGAGCGGCTCGTAAAAAAAGTTGCCGCGCAGCGCGATTTTTATTCAGTTTCATTCACTAACCTTGCTTGTTCATAGTAAAAAAATGGGCCGCGCAGCGCGATTTTTTGCGTGGTGCGCGTGCGCTAAATGAATATAGTATTTTTGAGCGGAGTTTGATCCAAAACCCGGGCTTTAATTATAGTCCGGGTTTTACCCAGACTACAATTAAAACCCTGCCCGGACGCTCCCCGGACACTCTCCAAACTAGGACAAATCCGGGGAAACCCGGACGGATGGCAGCCCTAATATAGGTAGTATGAAATTGCCGATTTGTATGGGGAATTTTTAAGAAGTTGCATTTTTCATACTTTAGCATTTTCTTTGTTCATTTAACAACCGTGAACACTCATGTAACAAAACTTATGTGTACTAATGTTTGAACACGATGCTAACTTATTCCATTTATGATAAGCGAAAAAAATAAGTTTAGGCTAAGTTACATTACAACCCCTCCGGTCACCCTTTTTTTGCTCACAAAAAAAGAGGCACTTTGAAGATCTCTTTTCATTGCTATGAGAGCTAAAATAAGGACTGATTGTTGACTATCATGGTCATAATTCGATATAATAATCAAGATTATTGTTAAATATTTTAAATCATAGAAGTTATTATTTTCTATATGTGACATAATATCGGCAATTTCATAGGTAAAGAAAGACCAATGTTTTTTTGTTGTGAAATTGTTAGTTTTCCAGTCAATCCGATCCTTTACTTACATGAAATAAATAGTAAATTACGTATTTAGCTTATAAATACGACTGCTACAGTACTCCTTTTAAAGAAAGCCAATTACAATTAATTAAGCAGTGAATTACTGCCTTTCTAGCAGGTGCGAGCTTCATAAATATACTAAAAAAAACTGTAAGGAAAACTCAACTCAAATGCTAGTTTTCTTTAACTCTTTAACGCCCGGAAAATGAGACACAATAGAAAATCTGTTGTGTCTCGGTCGCGTTAATGAATTAACATTGACATTTATCGCCACTATCTTGCGATATGTATGTTTTCCCTCATCATTATTGCTACAAGAAAATTACGCTTAGAAGTATTTTCAAAGCGTTTTAAAGCCTGCCATATACAGACGGAATCGGATTTGGAATTCCGAAACGGAATACCGATAAATGTACTTATGAAAATTCTGAACGGAAAATTACCGCCTTTACAATGTGATTAATTTAACAATGTACAACAGAAGTGGCTAACTTCGGAGCGCTTGCGGTACAAAACGACGTATTTTAATTTGTAGAATTTTCTCTTCGCCATACATTTCGACGATTAAGTACCAAACACTAAACACTGCTATCTACATTTTTGGATTTTTTAAATTATAAGTAGTACGGTCTATAGTTCGACTTGTCTGGAGACACTTCACACTTTAGCAAAAACATACAATTCGAATTACTGCTAATTGAGAAGATAAGTACGTAGGTATACCAGTAGCTGCTAAATTAAATTAAGACGTCGAAAGAAATGCTGAACAGTTCTGGTAATACCAACCAACTTAATGAAAAAAATGAAGATAGCAGTAGTCGATTTGCTACTTTGGTTAAATAAGCAATAAACCAATAAATTTAGTGACATACCTAAGTAGTACCTATGTCACTAAATTTATTGGTTTATTGCTTATTTAAGCTTTATGCTAGTGTTAAGCGTTCCAACGAATAGAAAAGTTACTTATTTTACTTGTAGGTGTACCAAAGAGGTGACAAAAATATTTTTAAGTTTCATAGTAAAGCGTCATCATCGCAAGTTTTTGAACAAGCATAATTGATTTTACTTGATACTTATTACCTTACTGAATTAAAAAAAAAATGTCTACTTAACTAATTTATGTATTTCGATCATGATCAATCAAGCAAAATGAAAAACGCTGTGATTCTAGCGGTTTTTTCGTTTACGATGACTAGAATTTGAGCTTAGTCATAGTTTTTCGAATCTAATTCCTATTTTTTGCTTTTACTTAGAAATTGTGCGTATACCTATTTATTTCCAGGCGTTGAATATCGAGTCTTTGATTATATCGAGTGTGTACCGTGCAGGTTACATTATGTCCAAAGCTATACGAGTACATTTGTCTGTATAATCTAGGTAATATCTAATGGAGCGAAGGTCGTTACGCTAATAATTTGACAACATTGCCCTCTGTGAACACTGTTTAATGCTTATTTTGCCCCTGAATTAAATGGATGACAACATTTAAAACCAACCAACTAACTTAAAAATAGCTATAATATTTGGCCTAAGTATAAATAAAACTGTGAAAAGTTAATTGTTCGACTGTTTATGAGTTTGGTATTTGGTATTGTTGATAAATAAGATTATTTTTTGAAATTTATTTTCTATAAATAAACATTGAGTCAGTTTTTATACTATATCTGACTTTTTATAATGGTCCTTCGATTAAATTATAAAAAAAAAATCTTGTCTTCTTTTCTACGCTTGTAACATTTCGTCCGACAACAAAAGTAAACATAGCGTGGTCAGACGACATGAAATCAGACTTTAAAAATGCATAGGCAAATTGGAGTTAATTCCACCGACTAGTGTTAACTGCAATCGTTGACCGATGATGGCGATGTGTCAGACAATGTTAATGTTAACGCGAGGCGGTTGTCCGAAGGTCAGCCGATCGATTGTCCGGTGTAATGACCACTGACGACGGTGTCCGGCTCGCGATGCCGACAATACTGAATTATTTTACATACAATTATAATTATCGCTGCCACGTAATATATGTTATAATATATGTTTATTGTTATGAAAATTCTCTTACCAAGTTTCGAAGACAAGAATGGTTTATTAAATAAGATGAACTTTCATAAAAAAGTTTATCCACAGTTCATCGCAAAGGCCTGTTTAAAAAAATAAACTATTTGCTGATCTTTATAATATCATAGACATGATAGTCATGCCATCATGACTTTTGCACCTTTTACAAAAAAAAAGAAATGTCAAAGTGATACGTAAAAAAGTTCCTCGCGGATTTCCCATTTCCTTTCCGAAATAAAAGCGAATAATCAAAAAGCAGCAGTGTTTGTTATGATAGTGTGTCCGGCGTTGTGCGTGTGTGCACGAGAACGTGAGGCGGGCATCGCGCGTGAGCGTGACCATTGTGGGCGGCATCGGCAGGGCGGCGGCGCCCAAGGGCGCGGGCGGCTGTCGGCGTGCGGGCCCGCTCGCCGCCGCTCGCCCCGTGCCCATGCTGCCCGCGCCCTCCACACTCGCGCCGCTCGACCCGCACAAGACGCGCGCGCTCACCACCATCTACGCGCCGCGCAAGTTTAAACCGAGGAAAAATAAAACTGCACAAAGCAGAATGCTCGACGATATACCAGTGAAACCGAATCTATCCCCTTTCCACCCTCTCCCAGCGATCGGGCAAAAACTGGAAAGGTCAAACACGAAAGTAATCCTTTTCGATTTAAACAAAAGTGAAAGAACTGATCTCGGTGACAAGCCGATAAAGATTCACGATGTACTGAAACCCTTAACTCCGCTGAGGATACATGGATTTGTGAGGAAGAATTCCATGGACCAATTAGATAAAAAGAAGCCCCAACAACTTTTAAGAGAGAACACGTACGACGTTATAGAACCGCTTTACTGTTCGGTAAAAGTTAGGAAGAGAGATTCTTCGGTCCCGAGGAAAACCGAAGCCTCCGAAGGTGCAGAAAATAAGGAAGAAGAGGTGAAGCCAAAAATATCTCCGAAAACGAGATTCAAAAAGGCAGCGATGCAAGTAGCGAAACTTTCCTCCATGCCTGAGACTGGGAAATTGTTGTGCCTGAGAGAAAGGCAAACTTTCAACATCTGCCTCAAAGAAGAAGAAGAAAAGTCTTCATGTAGTTTACAAAAATTACCTCATAGTCCTACTCAGAATTTCGACAAACTTTCAGAAATTTTCCAAACTTTGGAAATGAAAGGCAGGCATAGAGACAGGATGAAAAAGGAAAACAGCTGGTTTTAATTAATTAAAAATTTAGTATAAGAGAGTTGATTTTATTTAGTGTTGTTCTATGTGACGAGTTTTATATACTTACTAAGAAAAGCAATTTAAGTGATAATCTTATATGTTAAAGATACAAAGTTTATGTATACGAAGATATTCATATTGCTCAAGGTTTCGATGTTGTGACTTATGAAACTTACATGTTTTAATAAAGAGTGTGATTTTTATAAAGTTTTGCGCGTCATCAATTTTATCTTCCCTCAAAGCATGATTTTGATAATAGACTAATGACATGACACAGAAAGGGGAATATCCTTCCGGTAGGTCTAAACGTTTACGGCCTTACCACAAAAGATCTTAAAACACTGTTTAGCTAAAATACTGTTTAAGTGTGATGCTGTCTCTTTCAAATAATATTGTCAAAAAAGTGACAGCATCACATTTAAACAGTGTTTTAAGATCTTAAAACACTGTTTAGCTAAAACACTGTTTAAGTGTTAAGTTAATGATTTAAATGAAAAATAACTAATTCTCTGTATTAAAAGTAAACAAGTTCTAACTAAACAATGTGGCAAACAATATTTATTAACCTCTATTTTTTGTATTTTTCGCACTAACTTGGCTGAAATTTAAAAGGGCTGGCGACTGGCGTGGCTGATGCACATTATTTTCATATAGGAACAAAGGCAGTAACATCCAGTTTTCCAAAATATTTGAAAAGCTAGTGTAGTAGCTGGCTCAGAGATCCGCTACTGTTAGAAGGCTGGTCCAATGAATTTGTCAATTCGTAGAATCGAAATATGCACTCATAATAAATGTCACCAGTTTAGCAGCTTGCATTGCAGTACATATAGTAGATTTTTGATGTAGCAAAGATTCAAGGAATGTAGGGTACACCTACACTGAAAAAAATATAGAGAAAAGGTACCATGAAAGCATTAACTGAAATAATCCACGACTTATGGAAAAGGTATATTGTCGAGTTTTTTTTAAGAGTCAGAAAGTACATAAATATTTTTTTCCGAGTATCAAAAAGACAGTGTATTCACAGCAATTACTCAAAGAAGACGACAAGCGACAGACCACTTAGCTTATTAATATTATACTTGAACTTGAAAATCGATGGCAAACATCAAGGATATAAACATATTTTCTATCAAGGAAAATGACGTTGTGTTGTGGCTTGTGGCTAACTCGACCTTGAACGCAATCGCTGCTAAGTGGTTTTTTCGCGTGTCTGGGTGGTGATGGGTCGGCCTGCTGGCGGTGCCCATTGCCCACCGCTGTAATTTGATGGCAATCGCTGCTTACTAATGACTGTGATGCGAGAACATAATTGCTACACACTGCTACACATAAGAAACTCTCATCCCTATAGATCCCTCTTTTAGAATAAAAAACAAATACAGAGGAACAATTTTTTTTTTAACTATATGAAGGGAAATCAAACTGTCGTCGTGGATGAAGATAAAAATACAACTTCATAATTATACAACTTTCATGCGTTTTACTGACGTAAATAGCCTTTGGAAATTTGGGGTGTAAAAAAGTTGCTCAAATAAGTAACTGTCTGTTTAGTATCGAGAATGTATTTTGAGGAAAATATGACTTTCCCGTATGAATTTATCATCAAGGAACTTGAATATTTTTAAAAAATATTCAAGTTTTTTAAAATATTCAAGTTTCTATAGATACCCAGACCAAATAGGTGTAACACTGGGCAAGAACATCAAAAAACCTTTAGTAAAATTGCGAAAGAATCCGGTGAATAAACGTGTTTGATTTCAATACGCTATTGTTTACTTTCCAGTCCATAAACTAGATACCTAGTTGTATTAACGGACATTTTGTGCTTTCTATAGTCTGGTAAACGCATTCCTTACAAAATAAATGTCCTCTTTAAAGTTCAATCTAGGGACTTTTTCTGACAAAATATTACTGAGTCATGACTTCAATTTACGTCGTAAAACTTTACCCTACAATCATTTTGACATATCACAATCCGTATCTATGAATTAATTTATTGGAAAAGCGCAATGGATTATGAAATTGGAATGTAGTGTTGGGTTAACTACTGTATCTACTTTCTACCTAACCTACACAACAACAGCTTTTGACTTTCTTTGGACAAATAACTTAAATAACATTAGAAAGGACGATAATAATGGATAACCTTGGATGGGTAAAATTGATAAACTCGCACTTAAATAATTAGGTAAGCCGTGTGTATAGGTACGGAACAGTCGCTTGATAATTAATAACTTTGTAAGCCTTGGTGTGGCCCTAGTATTAGATAGGTAAACACAAAAGGCACTAATTTAACTGAAAAAATATTAGAAAAAATCGACTCACCCGTAGCAGCTCAGACGGTACTCGAACCTGCACCCAATCTAAAAATTCAATATATAGCTGTTTCATCTTAATCGATTGTCTGGCATCTGTAAAGATATTGCATTCGAATGTTGAAGGTAATTCTTCACATTGATGAAATAACGCTGGCTTACAGCGAAAACGTAAAAAGTATCTATTAGAAAATTTCGCCACTCCCACTAGCGACTCGGTAGCATAATTGGTTAGTGCATTAGGCCGGAATCCTAAGGGTGCGGGTTCGAGTCCCGTCTGAGCTGCTACGGGTGAGTCGATTTTTTCTAATATTTTTTCAGTTATATTAACTTAATGTATAAAAATAGCATTGTGAATGCTAAAATCTAAAAATTCACAATAGGCACTATCAAAACAGAAGTTTCATGCATTGTATTGTAATTCGTAACTAACAAGCGGAGGGCTAATTACTGAATGCATTCCGCTGTCTGTCCGTCACGCGATGTGTCGATAGCATGATCCAGCATGACCCAGTTCCGGTTTGCAGGCGTACTTTCATGAAATCACGGAGATAATTACAGAATTTGGAAGTTTTTAGCGAATATTTTGATGGTTGCTGCCTTAGAAAATTCTTGTTCCATCTTAATCGGTTGAAAGGTGTTTTTAAACAATCTTTGATGATAGTTGGTAAGTCACAATTAAGTTACCAAAATTAAGGGGATACATCTCAGTTGCGCGACGGCATTCGTACGTGATAGACGATTGCATTATTTTATTAATCGGTGCGCTCGGTCAGTGCGGCGCTCGGTGCGTTGTTATTGTTGTGAGTGACCTTCAATACCGGTCCGGCCGCATTTGCTCGACCGATATCGCGTAATGAATCCTTATTATCTAAGTAACGATGGCGGATAGCGACGAAATAAAATGCAACCAAGTGTATACAAACATCTTATCTAATGACGATTCTATAAGCGAGCATGATATATCAGCAGAGGTACAGGAAATATGTGAAGATGAGGTCGACACAGAGATAGAAATAACAAGCCCGAAACCAACAAAAAGATCGCGAGATGACACAGAATCAGATTGGATGGAAGTACAAACAAGAGGGAAGAAACAAAAACAGAAAGACGTTACTGAAGTATATATATCTTGTAAGGAATTGTTACCTAAGCAGTTTTCTTTAGCGAGATTACTCAAAGAGAAAGAAATTAAAGGAATAATAAAAATCAAATATATTAATCACTACAGAATAAGAGTAGAATTCAAAGAAGAGGAATTTGCTAGAAGATTAGAAACTTGCCAGACTTTTATTGACAAAGGATGGCGATTTACCCGAGCTATGGAGCTGTCTAATACTTATGGAGTCATCAAAAACGTAGATATGGACATGTCAGACCAAAGTATAATGGAAAATGTTAAATGCCCCGACGGATGTCAAATAATAGCAGCTTACCGCTTAAAAAAACGAAATATCAATAAATATGAAAACGAGGAACCGTGGCTCCCGAGCGAAGCGGTGCGCCTATGCTTTAAAGGATCTCAGTTACCGTCCTATGTAATGGTGGATGACTTAAGAATAGCGGTGGCTCCTTATATTTTTCCTGTGACACAATGTAGTAGATGCTGGAAATTCGGGCATACAATTAAGACATGTTCGCTGAAAAATCAAAATTGTCCAAAATGCGGAGCTAATCATGCCAACTGCGAAACCCAAACATTCACATGTGTTAACTGTAAGGGAAGTCACATGGCCTTATATAAATTATGCCCAGTGTATCTTAAGGAAAAAAAGCTGAGAAATTTAATGGCTGAATTTAATTGCACGTATAGGAGAGCTTTGACTATGTACGTCCCACCCCGTATATCCAGAAGCGAAGGTTACACTCATGTGAGCCAACAAAACATCTTTACCCCGACAGACAATATAGGACCAACCCCAATTTCGTGCAGCTCACCCACCTACGCCAACGTCGTGAAGGCATCTGTACCACCTAAGAAGCAGCTCAACAGTGAATTCTCCTCTCATCTCCCTTATAGAAAAACTCATAGACCTAGCACCCCAATGGTTACTCTAAGTACAGATCAAACCAATACTGACCCCATCAACTGTAATCATCCAAATACGGAGTCATCACGTGGGAAGAAAAAGGACGTAAACTTTGATGAGCTGTTATCCAGATTAAGCGAGATTATTTTTTTAAGAAATCATACAATACAAGCCAAAATACGAGAAGTGATTAAGTGCTGTGTACAGTGGTTAATTTTAGTAGTTGTTGATAACGTTGCAGACTGGCCTATATTGAAAAAACTCTTAGATTTATTTAATGGATAAGGACTTGATTAAACTTAATTTAATCCAGTGGAATGCACAAAGCGTACGCCCAAAATTAATCGCATTTGAAAATATTTTAGTTCAGGAAAAGATCCACATTGCTGTACTAAGTGAAACTTGGTTAGAACCGGACTCTTCTTTCAAGATAAATGGATACAATATTTTTCGTAAGGATAGGGACGATAGCTTTGGCGGTGTGGCTATAATAACTCACTCATCTATAAAATGTCAATTGCAAAACCTAGTACTCAGTAATAACCAGATTGAAATTATATGTATAAAAATATTTAACTGCCAAGATATAAACTATGTAGTTTCTCTTTATTGTCCACAAACTGTGAGAACAAGTAAAAATGATTGGGATGAACTTTTTTCGAAATGTAAAAATAAAACGTTACTTTTAGGGGATTTTAATGGGCATCATTCCAATTGGTCTACAAAAACTGAGTGCCGGGGTACGCAAATCTTTGATGCTTTATTGGAACACCAATTGGCTGTTTTAAATACTGGTTCACCGACACGTATAAAACTGGTAAATGGCCGTATTCAACGAACAGCTCCAGATTTGTCACTTGTATCATGCGACGTAGCGCTCAAGCTTAATTGGACTACGTTAAATGAGACATTAGGCAGTGATCACACCATGATCAAAGTATCTTCTAGCTTCGAGGTAAGTTCTTTACATACGTTGCACAGAAATTTTAAAAAAGCGGACTGGGCAGCATATGGTACTATGTTGTCAGATTTATTCAGTGAATTTCAACTTGTGGATGATTTACAGAATGGCTATAACATTTTAGTAGATTATATATACTTAGCTGCTGACTTACACATTCCTTTTATAAAAATTAATCAAAACCCCAGTAATAAGTTCACCCCCAGACAATACTGGGATGTTGAGCTATCTAAATGTGTTGCCGAACGCCGCTTGGCGCTAGCCGCGTTCAGACGTAATCCCACTCCCCAGAACTCAGACGCACTTAAAGAGAAAATTAGTTTGGCTCAGAATCTCATGCGCAAAGCCAGGTCTTCCTCGTGGATGTCTCTTTGTTCATCATTGGATGAATCATCCTCCTCACATGAGGTCTGGAGAAAAATGGGATGGGTTAAGAGCTATAAACCGCGTAGAAACCATATAGATGAAAATAAAGCCACACAACTACTGCGAAAATTAACTCCAGACTACGCGAGTAATTGCGACTTGTCTTTTTCATCCCACAATCCCAGCATCGAGGTAAATATAACGATCCAAGAATTAGAAAATGCCATTCGACCCAAGGACACGTCCCCTGGATACGACAACATTTCGTATTCAATGATTAAACACCTGCCAAAAAATGCTAAAGAAATACTGTTGTCTTTATACAACCAATTTTATGTGCAAGGCTTTGTTCCTACTCAATGGCGTGACATCGCTATTGTACCGATACCTAAACCGGGCCGAGACCCTAACAGTTTAACATCACTTAGACCAATAGCGATGATCTCCTGCTTGTGCAAAGTTTTTCATACCATTCTAATGAATAGGTTAGAATGGTTTATAGAAAAACAGAAAATTCTATCTAATAACACAACGGGATTTAGAAAATGCCGTTCAACTATGGACAATTTGGCAAATTTAATTTTATCCATACAAACAGGATTTACTAACAATCTTAGCACAGTTGGCTGTTTTATAGATATAAACGATGCATATAATAATGTAGATTTGGGCGCTCTATTGCAGAAAATGGACCATTTGGGGGTGGGAAAGTTGATGTGTACATATCTTTGGAATTACCTTAAAGAAAGAAGTCTTAAATAGTAGATTGTATTACAAGGGAGCAAAATAATATTTTTACGGCGAGGGCGCTATTTTGAATCCAGAGCGAAGTGAGGGATTCTAGAGTAGAATCCCGAGCGTAGCGAGGGATTCTTCAGTAGAATCCTGAACGTAGCGAGGGATTCAAAGTATGTCGCCCTCGCCAAAAATATTTTGCGCCCGAGTCATATACTCTACTTTTCATCCCCTTTCTATGAGAAAATAAATAGGAGACTGTGTTTATGTAATTAATGAAAATGTTCTTTATTTAAAAAAGGACACGTGAAAAGTAAAAATAATTACAAATTTATAGTTACGTTTGATACACTAGCGCAATTTTCAAAAGTTATTGTCACTGTTTTATTTGGGATCGATATTGTTGTCGATTCGTTTACATTTTGAGTATTTGTAATCTTAGTATCTGACTGGTTCTCAAGAATAGGTACAGAATCCTTTGATGTAGATGGACGTGGCGACAATGGCTTGGATAAGTTGTCTTTAGGTCTTAATTTAATATTTTCTACGATGCGGCTGCTAGTTTTTTCCTTATTTTGAATGGAATCTTCGATGTAACTTTCTGCTACAGAGCTGGATTTCCACCCTCCGTGCCGCTTTAAAACAGTAAGGTCTGCTCCTGAATCTGCCAAAAGCGTAGCGGACGTTCGGCGAAAACAGTGTCCTGTGTACAGGTTGCAATCGGGCAACTTTAAGTATACAGCTATTTCTAGGGGCATTGAGGATATTCTATTTTTTCCCATGACCTGTTTGCAGCACTTCCCATTATAATACCTAATAAAAAATCTATTAGATGCCATATGAGAAGGACGCAGGCTCTGATATTTTTCCACAATTTGTTTGTACTGGCCTCGAATTATGAAAGACCGATCAATTTTTGTTTTTGTGTCAGTTAAATTCACTAACAGTAAGTCATCTGAGTATTTTTTGACATCATCAACTGTTATTTTCAGTAGCTCGTTACCACGACAAGCTCCATGAATGCCGAATATTAAAACTACCTGTAACAAAACCGAAAGGAATCAGACAAGTCTGTACAATATGTACAAGTTTTAAAACACTGTAATATAAAATACAATGGAAAAACTAAAATATACATACTTTTGTTGCAAGAAATTCCTTATCAGGCGCGTCATTTAAAAAAGTCTCAACGTTTTGACCGGAAAAAACTTTTGATTTCTTTGCTTTGTATCCTTCGGATAGTCTCTTCAGATAAGATACTAATTTTGAGTAGCTGTCAATTTTAATATTTTTATTGGTATTTACTGTAGATTTAAGCATTGAGTATATACTCCAAAGAGTAGACGGTTGTTTAGTTTTAGCCAATTCTTGAAAATAGGCCAAAAAAATATTCTCCGAAAACGTTTTTGCTCCTTTTCTGTTTTTCCATAGTATGAAATTGTCATACGCCTTCAAATATTTTTCCCGGGATTTCGTGGGTAATAAGTTTTGTACAATGTTGTTAGCTTCTATAGTTATTGTTTCAGGAGTTAATACATTGTCACTTTCATAACTCGACGGAGAACTCATTATTTTAGCAAAATAGAACAAAGTATGTACTAATTACAAGAACACAGACTTAATTCGCGCGCTTATGTTTTTTTTTTCATCGCGCCGCGGCGACCTCGCCGCGCCGTCTATACAGCCAGTCAATACATACCTACCAGCCGGCCGCGGCGTTCGAATTCTTTGAAAGATACATGTTCTAAATTCAAATCTCTTTTCCTCCCACTAAAAAGTTCTTACCAGAAAAGAGCTATTTTGGTCCTACTTATATAGGAACAAAGCATATTTTTTCGAATAGAAGGGATGAAAATATGTTTTAACAACTACACACTGTGCCGTACCACAGGGCGAGGATTAGCTCAGGGGGACCCACTCTCTCCTCTCTTGTTTAACATCGCTACAGCTTCAATCTGTAAGGAACTACATAATGTGTCCGTATCACAATATGCCGATGACTTTGTATTGTACACAACCGGAAATAATTTAGGAAACATTGAACGAGAATTACAGCTGGCTATAAATTCATTGTGTAATATACTTTCTCAGCTAGGGTTGGAAATATCGGAATCGAAAAGTAAACTTTGTATATTTAAACGCGGATTTAGAAGGGAATCTATTGATATAAGAATTAATGATATATCTCTACCGGTGGTGGACAATGTAAAATACTTGGGACTTTGGCTGGATCGTACTCTGCGGTGGTCAAAGCACATCAACGAAACGAGAGAAAAGGCTTCGAAATTTGTCAACATATTCAAAGTGCTTGCTGGCAGTAAATGGGGCGTACACCCGATTCACATGAGGAGGCTATATATTTCTTTGGTGAGGAGCAGGCTAGACTATGCGTGTTTCTTTTATGAAAATGCGTCACAGACTCAATTAGTTAAATTAGATAAAATACAAAACATTTTTATGAGACTTACTGGGGGCTTTATCAAAAGCACCGCCATACATATAATGGAAAATGAACTTTATGTTCAACCGTTAGATATTCGTAGACAATACTTGGCAGGTAAATTCTATCTTTCTTCCAAATCATTTACCAAAAACAATACGATAGCCATACTAGACAAATTAACAGACTTAATAAAAAACACACAGTATTGGAGAAACAAAAAGAAACCATTGCTAGCTACTACTCATGAACACCTTCAAAGCACACAGGTTAACACTAGTTCCCAATTGGAATTATTTTCGCTCGACACTTGGGTCACCAATGTGGATCTTTCTAAAACCGTTAATCCAAATATAGATAATGTTAATAAAGGTAAAAAACAATATAACTGTCATAACCTCAAAATTATAACTACACGATTTTTGAATGATTATTATGGTGATTACTACAAAATTTTTACCGACGCCTCAAAAGATGCATCTAATGTTGGAGCAGCCTTCTTTGATCCACAGATAAATCTCCCAGTTAAAATTAAACTAAACAGTAATATGAGCGTAATGCAAGCTGAACTTTTCGCAATATCTGAGGCTCTGTCTTATGTAGAATCCTGCGGTGACGGCGATTATGTGGTTTTATCTGACTCCAAGAGTGCCCTGCAACATTTGATTGGATGCACCAAAAAAAAGAGAGGCGTACCTATAGCTTATACAATTTTAAAATGTCTAGTAAAAATGAATAATAACAATAAAAATGTAATTTTACAATGGATCCCATCCCATATAGGCATGATTGAGAATGAGACGGCCGATCGACTCGCTAGGGAGGCTATGGTTGACGGTTTAGAACTTTTAAGTGATACTATCTTCACTGATTTGTTTATCGTTGTCAAAATGCGCTGCTATCAGCTTTGGACAGAATACTTCGACCAAAGATCACTAACCAAGGGTATTTGGTACAGAACAATCCAACCTAATATACATAGACTCCCCTGGATCGACCATGCCTATTTGGGCAGAGCTGACTTGATCATGGCTCTAAGACTACGCTCTGGACATGTCCCACTAAATGCTTTTGCCTTCCTTATGGGCAAAGTCAGTACACCTATGTGTTCTGTGTGTAATGTTGTGGAAGATGTACATCACCTTTTGGTGGAATGCGTCAGAGGCGAGGAGTTGCGAACGCAACTATTCCCGCGTGATTTTAATGTAGGTAAAAGTAACAGTATTCTGGCGTCGCCCTTATCCGACGAGGCCAGAATGCTGTACAATTTGTCCAAAGCGATTATTGTACGTCGAAATCAGATACTAGACTAAATAGTATTAAGTAAAATTGTTAATTGTGTGTCCCCACGAGGGTGGCATAGTCACTGTGTGACTAAACTCTCTATAAAATAAATAAAGATTAAAAAAAAAAAAAAAAAAAAAGGGGATACATCTAAAAATTGGCACTTGATGTAATGCCATAGGTCGCAGAACGATCTTAGGAGATCTGAAATTAAGATATATATTTCTTTATACTTATCTTTCTCCAGTCACGTAGCACGTAGACAACCAGAAACACGATTTAGTAATTTTGGCTCGACACATTTTAATTTCGAAAATACCTATTAAAAATTCTTAAAATCGAAATAATTTAAAAACAACATTAGTTATTCAAGTCGAAATTGCTTGAAATTATGTATATCATAAATATTCAGAATAGTACAGAAGCATTTCTCTTTAATCACTATATTTATTTACTACGAATTGATTTAGTGATTTTTGCGCCAAATCTGCCGAATGGGTCTCGCTCCCGCGCGCGGCGTTTTCTCATTGCTATCTCGTTTTATTTTAGATGTAAGTAATCACTTTGAAAACTTAGTTGTCTCAGTGTGAAAGTTATTGTAAGCTAGCTGCACAGTCCTTTACCCGTAACTTCGTAGCATAGGTTTAATGAAATGAGGATTGAATACGTTACGACCATGGTTAAACCAGGCGCTCAGATTATTCAAGGTACTTACTTATAGAAATTCGGTTTCTTGTTGAGACGGTGTATTTTTCTCAGTCATTGCTCTTATACTCATTATTTTATATATACCTATCTATATTGAATATACTTATACAGGGTTATTTGTAAAACACCAACAACCTCGCAGGAGTAGATACATTATATAGGTAGTTACAACAACATTTGTTCTACGACTTTTCCAAAAACAGATTAAAAAAAATAAAAAACCCGCCTGCATAAAAAGACAAGTCGACTGAAAAGATGGAAACAAGATTAAATAAATATTAAAGGCAACATGTCATAATAACATGCAATCGGAGGCATGCATAAAGAAAGTGACATTATGAATGATTGAATTATATGCCTCCGACTGCATGTTATTATGACATGTTGCCTTTAATATTTATTTAATCTTGTTTCCATCTTTTCAGTCGACTTGTCTTTTTATGCAGGCGGGTTTTTTATTTTTTTTAATTTATTTTTTTATTTATCTCTTTTTAGTTATTATATTTTACGGTCATGATATACCTTTTTGAAATCCTTATAATAAGCCCTTTAATTTGACACCCATATTGCAGTAATCTAAAAAAAAAAAATTTTTTTTCACTACGTATAATAGCACCGTACAGCCGCCATGTTGGTTTTTTATAACGCCACCTTCTTAAGAACACTTGGGCTGAAAAGACCAATCTAACGATATCTTAATCATAGAAATCCGTTCAGCCGTTTGAGAGATATGAGGTAATAAAGAATATTACATACAAACATACATACATACATACATACAAACATACTTACAAGATACGCGCGAAATACATAACCCGCAGTCGGGTAAAAAATCGACCTTTCATACGAAACTCGATCAGCTGTTCGGACATATGTATGGGGAGTCGATTTTTTTTGTCTGTTTTCGGAAAAGTCGTAGAACAAATGTTGTTGTTCATGATGATAGCTAATCTACTCCTGCGAGGTTGTTGGTTTTTTACAAATAACCCTGTATATGATTGATGATCACTTAGTAAAGTTAAATTATGTGACATTTACTATGAACCCATGACACCCAGTCTAACGATACGATACGAGTTCCTGTCGTGTAATAATCATAGGCATGTGATGCGAGCTGTCGGCTGGTCATCGGCGATCGATACAACTCGACGGATATTAAAATTGCTACCTACTAAAAATACATGGCTATGACGACTAGAGGCTCACAATTGGATTTCAGGAGGTAGACAATGCAAGTTTCTACATGAATATCATTCCAAGTTATTACTTCCGCGTAATTTTGCTACAAAAAAGTTTTATGCAATATTATGTACCTACCTACTTAAGGCGAGGCAGTTCCCGAAATTTACTCTTTCACTATGTCTTTAGAATAAGGTTGAATATTGCATTGCTTTAATTGTCGCTTCGCCAGAAATTTTACGAAATTTAGTTCATTTTTATTGATTTCTGAAATACTGGATCATTTATTAAAAATGTACTCGGTTATTGTGTTAGATCAATAAAAAAGCTATCCTTTTTGCATAAAAAATCATATCACTGTCGTTGAAAATAACGAAATCTGACGATTTTAAGTTTATTTTTATGGTGTTATTCAGGATTTATTTACAGAGTAACCAAGCCATTTTTAAATATTCTGTTCGGTTATTGTGTTTCTTTGTTTCTTTTTCAGTCTACAGTAATTTTTGTGAAGTAGAATTCTACATCAGTTCTTCACATTGGAAGTTCAAAAATCAATCTTTTCATCAAATCGTGAACTGGCCTCGCCTTAATTCATTTATCATCTAATATTTATTTATATTACGTATAGGTATACTACGTTTTAATACTCGATTTAAAGCTCTAATTTGGATAGGTATTAGAAAAGTGCTAGGTGGAAGCCGCGCCATGTAGATGATATGACCCTTAAAGTGCTTTCCAAAGTCCGGAGGAGCTCGAGATAAAAAAAAATTGGTCAGCCATCCCATGGCCGACCTTTGTGAAAGTTGCTCATCTAACGCAATCGCAGGGCAAAATGCAAATGCGCTAACCCACTGCGCCATCGAGCTCTTCCAATATTTACAGACAAATAATAAATATAACTTTTGTCCCCTTGTAAGCGTGTGGCCGCAACTGGGAAACAAAGTAGGTACCTGTCCATCAGCCATTTTTGATGTCCCCACTGCTGGGGCACAGGTTTTCCTTATGGGTGGTAAGGAGGATGGGCCATAACCCACCACGCGGGCCCAATGCGGATTGGTGGGTGTTAACGACTGCAAATGCAGCCGGGACCAGCGGCTTAACGTGCCTTCCGAAGCACGGAGGAGCTCGAGATAATAAAGTTTTGGTCACCCATCCCATGACCGACCCTTGCGAACGTTGCTTAACTTCCGCAATCGCTGGGCCAGGCGCTAAACCACTGCGCCACCAAGCTACCTAATACTGTATTAATATCAAACAATTCATTACAATTAAAATAGAAAATTAAACGTTTCCTTTGTTGCGATTTCTATACGATCTCTAAATACGTGTATTTCCTACCTGCACAACGTCGCAGGAGGCTAATATGCAAATTGATTCCATTCGCCGCCTTAACATTGACCATCAAACAGTTTCAAATATTGAAAACGTAATAAAAGAAAGCCTTCATGGATACCAATGTCATTGAAATTGCTTTTTGTTGCTTACACATTATTTAGTTTATAGCCTTCGACCTCACAAAAGTTCTATAAATAATTCTAAATCAATCTAACTCGAAAGTGTGTTCACTTAGCAAAATTTTCATCTTTCGTCATCAAATACTAATTAAGCCACTATTTTTCAATAAAGTCATTAATAACTGGTCTATTTTTTCTCTAGACGCACCCTCAAATTAATTAAAATATAATTACATCATAGATTGTGCAATAAGATGCAATGTAAAGCTTCAAAGTATTCCTTATTAAATTATACATAGAATTAACTCATTTAAAATATTAAAACCATGCTTTCCTAGAGAAAAAAAAGGAAAAAAATACATTCTTGTTTAAAATAATATCCTTTATTTAATACAAAAAGCTTACAATATTTACACAATAATACTTTGTAAAATTAATTTACATCACATAGGTGTCAGTCGATTGATGGGGAACGTAATTCTATAACGTATGTTAACTATGATAAGTACTGAAACAATTTTAGGAACCACAAAGGAACCTAAAAATAAAAGTTAAACTTAAAGGAAAATAAATTGAACTTTAACAAATTATACTCTTTATGTTTAAGAATAAAAACTACATGAAATGCCATAATTAATGAATCCGCAAATTCCCATGTTCCAAATAACATTTTGGACTCTTAAATATAGTGAATAACAAAAAGTTAATATTTTATTTCTAAACCAAACCATGCAGAAGTTGGTCACTGATCCTACTTTCCTACTATATTTAAGTTTGTGGGTTTGGATGTTTGTTCCTCAATCACGCAAAAACTACTGGACGGATTTGGTTGGAATTTGGCACACAGATAGTAGATAGCCTAGATTAAAACATAGGATACTTTTTATCCCGATATTCCCACGGGAACGGGAACCACGCGGGTGAAACCGCGGGCGGCCGCTAGTATTTTATATTTATTTAGGGACTTATCCATACTTACATCTACTTCTTAAGTCTTTTTAAAAAAATACATTATAATCCAGTTAAAACATTACTAGCAGTGCTGTTTTGAATCTTGGAAATTTCATCCTTGAATTTTGTTATAGTCTCTTTGGCTAAATGCAATTTTTCCTTTAGTTCCAATATTTCATTTCGAACCTTTGATTGAGCAGCAATAATTTTCTCAAGAGTTTTTTCTTTCTTCTCCTCAACTAAAAACAAAAAGTAATAAGTATATTAGGTACCTTTATACTTAGTAGTTTTTCTATGCTATTATTCTACATATAAACTAACCCCCTTACTAATAAAGATTGTATAGCAGATGTATAGTTACACAATGGTTACTCTCTGTTAAACTATTTGAGTTTGACATTGAATAGAAAGTGGCAAAACACTGTGTAACTATACATCTTCTGCTATAAAATCTTTATTAGTAAGGGGGTTAAAGTAATAAAATGCAAATCTTTACTGGGCATATTATTAAAATTTGTGTTTATTAAAAAAAAGAAATAATAAAAAAACACTAACCAAAGTGTATGTTACACCATATTTTTTATAATCCACTTTAACGTGTTTGATTGGCACTGTATTGTCAGTGGTGTTCTAGATTTTATTTCAAATTTCTTTTACACAATCAATAAATAAATTCTTTTATTATTGATATTTCATACCAGCTTTTTATTTTGTCACATAATTTTGAAAAAAAATCTGTCAATAAAAGTAAAAGCTGATAGTAAAGACTCACAGTCAGTATCATGTTTCCACGGCCCGTTAGTGATGGGTTTCACAGAATTCAGTAGATGCTGCATCAGCTGTGTGGGTTCTTGGAAGACAATCTCTTCATAAGACTCACTGACCAGAGCTCGCCCAACGACAGGCGGTGCTCCCTCAGTAACAGGTGATTGGAACAACTTGAGTATGTGGTACAGTGTCACCTGTAAGATACAATTGAACATTTTCATATATTAAGATTACCACAATACAGGGTCGGCGAGCCATACAGACTAAGCCTAGTGTGAAATTTTAGTTTTAAGAACCTTACATTGTAATCAATTTTTTAATAAACAATTTTGAATTGAGTGTTTCAAAACTACAGTTGAATTGTTTTTAGGTTAAAATTGTTTCGATAAGTAGATATTTTTGGATAGTGCAAAATAGAGGTAAGGTTCATTTTATTATTCAATGCTAGATTGACTAGATTTTCTACAATTCTTATAATATACTTGCCGGTCGTTCATTAGGGTCATGGAAGTATATCTTGATGACTATTTCAAACTCCCCCCAGCCTGTTTCAGTGAGCTCATAAGGGGGTTTCATCACTATCCTGTTGGGATTGGCGTAGCTCTCGTGAAGCTTGAAGTGTACTTTCTTGATGTACGCCGACATATCTTCGTTGGCGTACGGCTTAACGTAGACGGTCCATTGGTGTGTGTGACCATCTTCTTCTCGCTTCTTACCAAAGTACCGTGCAACGTTTCCGTAAACAATCGGCTTTACAATAACCAAGCCCTAAAATTTTTATAAATTATGTTATTAATCGAGAAATAACGAATTATTTGCCTATGTAATTGATTCAAAGATCAGTAGGTATTGTATAATCATACCTTTAATCGGCCTCCTGAGTCAGGCCCAAAATCTGTAGGTAAACTCATATCAATATTTATTATGGAACTCAGCTTGAGAATCTACGAAACTTGAATCTAAATTAAAAAAGTCTATTTAGTTTTTACAAGAAAATAAACAGAAAGATAACCTAAAATAAAACATGAAGATTCTTTCCTTTTTTTTTTTTTTGGTTAATTTTTTCCGCTTCGAGCAGAAAAGGCAAAGGCTCATTTGCGCCATACAGCCATGACTTCAGAGTTTATTTTCAAAATATTTGTACAGCTTGTTTTAAAATTTTCAGTCTTCATTCTTATATGTCTTCTATAGTGCTTCTTATAAAATTGTATAGAGCAGGATAGCATTTAAAATTTTTAAGTAAATCTGGAAGAGAGCGCGGTATATTTTCGGGGATGTTATACAGTTCAAGTAATTTATTTATCAAAATAATCCTTTGAATGGAAAAGTTCGGACAGTCGAAAAAGATGTGATGTAAACTTTGATTGGAGAAATTGCAGTACGAACATGCAGGGGAGGAGGTCATGTTCATCCTGTGTAAATGTTCATTAAAGCGTCCATGTCCAATTCGCAAGCGACACATTATTCTGTAATATGATCTATTAGCATAATTCTTATTAACAAACCACGGCCGTTTAATTTCTGAATTTACTCTATGATACCAGGTACCTTTTTCCCGCAAAGTTGCATGCCAGTGTTGGAGCCACTTCTTTTGAAAATGATCTTTAATTATGCTAATGCAATCAGAATCAGGAATTTTAATGTCTTTCTCAGGAACTACATCAGTAGTATTAGTAATGAATTTAGCAAAAGCATCAGCTTCTTCGTTGCCGGCTACTCCAATATGAGAAGGGGTCCAAAATAGAATAATATCTATACCAGCTTCTTTCAATTTGTATATACATTCTCTTATATCATAAACTAGATAATTGGTTTTAGCGTTTAAAGACGGATTATTTAAAGCTTCCAGTATGCTCAAACTATCAGATATAACAATCCATTTGTTGTAATTCGACTTTTCAATATATTGTAATGCTGCTAATATAGCAGCAGCCTCTGCTGTATATATGCTCGCACTTTTAGGTAACTTTAAACCATGGCAAATTTTAGACTGTGCATCGTAAAAGGCCATTGAAACTGATAAATCATTTTTAGCTCCATCTGTATATATTTGTTTATGATCCCCCCATAAACTTAGTTCATTATAAACATCATATTTACAAGACAACGTTTTAGAAATGACTATTTGAATTTCATGAAATTTACTACTATATACACCACTATAGCAAGCTAACTTATTACTACTATGGACATTATTGTCTTCTTTCAGTTTTAAAATTTCGTTCAAATCATCATGCAAGTATGATCGAATGTTAACTGTTGATAATAATTTCAATAAGAATGGATTATTATTTACAGACAATAATTTAAGAGTGAATTTGTATTTAAGGAATTCAAAACGTATACAAAGAGGTGATATATTACATTCTACTTGCAAAGAATTTATAGGAGACGTTTTGAAGGCCCCCAAGATAATTCTCAGGTTCTTATTTTGGACTTTATCAAGTTTATCAACTAATACTTTATCTGAAGCGAAACAGAATGGTGCATATTCAAAATGACTTTTGACTAAAGCTTTATATAAAATTATTAAAATTTTTGGGTCTGCACCCCATTGTGTACCAACAAGTGATTTTAATAAATTGGTGGCTCTTTGTGCTCGTTCGATTAGACAGTCGACATAACCCTTCCATTTAAAGTACTGTTGAAATATCACTCCCAAGAATCTAGCAGATGCAACTATAGGCAATTTCTCATTTTCATAACGTAGCTCGAACTTTGATAAATTAATATACCGTTTCTTGAAGACTATAACTTTACTTTTATTAGGACTTACATCTAAATTTAAATACTTAAAATAATCACTTAAACGAGAAAGAGTGTTGTTTAATTTATTTTTTATTTCGTGAAGGGATGAACCCTGAGTATAAATAGCTAAATCATCTGCAAATTGAAGATTACATATAGAAGGGTCTGATCCTAGTATAATGTTTAATCTATTTATATACAAAATATACAACAAAGGACTTAATATACCGCCTTGACATACACCTTTATGAGACAAGCGTGGACCATGTAGTTTATTGTTCATCTTTACAAACACTTTACGTCCATTTAAAAATTCATGAATCCAGCTTACTAGTTTTGGAGGAATACCTAAAGAAGATAAGACTGTTTCCAGAATAGAGAGATTTACATTATTAAATGCACCTACTATATCAAAAAATACACAAACAAGGAATTTATTTTCACTCAAAGCTTTTTGAATATCTACAAAAAGACATCCAATACTCTCTCTTGCAGAACGACCACGCCTAAAACCAAATTGGTTGTTTGGTAAAAGATTATTACTCTCAATATAAAATTCCAAGCGTTGTTTTATTAATTGCTCGAAAATTTTTCCAAGACAAGAAGTTAAAGCAATAGGTCTATAGGAATCTGAACAATCTTTACTTTTTTCCGGTTTCAAAACAGGGATTAGGCAATCAGTTTTCCATTCTTCCGGTATCATATTGTTTAGCCAAAGATTGTTTAAGATAATTAAAAGTTTTTCTAAATTATTATAGTTTAACTTTTTAAACATTTTATACGATATACCATCTAAACCACAAGATGAATCTCTTCTAGATTTGATTGCGGAGTCTAATTCTGCTATACTGAAAGGTGAGAGTAAATACGATTCATTTTGATCATTGTGAGATTCTGAATTATAAGGGAAATTGGGAGGCTGATCTACGTAATCTGGTGTAAATTTTCGAAGAAAATCATTCACCCAAACATTCTCATTATATTCATCAGACGGTGGGACAAAACTTTTATTAAATTTTCGCATGGTTTGCCAAATCTTTGACATAGAAGATAACCTATTTATATCTGTGCAAAATTCTTTCCAACTATCACATCTTTCCTTTTTGATAATCAATTTCTTTTGAGCTTGTAGTTTCTTAAAATGTATAAAATTTTCAGTGGAAGGATTGTTTTTGAAAGTTATATAAGCTTCTTTGCAGTTTTGTACAGCCCTAGCACATTTTTCATTCCACCAAGGTAGTGAAAGACGACGTTTACGTTTTGAAGGGATAGTATCAATGTCACTAATGTCAGTATTCTCACTAGTCTGTGGTTGTTGTTGACGTTGACGAGTTTTTTTATGTTTACAGGGTACAGAATTATCTATTGCAAATAAAATAATTTTACAAAAATCATAATAAGCAGTAAGTGGATCGTCAGAGTTTATAGAGAGTTCTTTTAGTAAGTTATTAACTAACTCAAAATAAAATTCCCAATTTACCAAGCGTAAATTGTTTCGATACGGTAGATCTTGAGCAGAAGGTGAAGTTAGTAGAGTCTGCGAACCTTCAAAAAGTAAATTTGTTAAAGTAGGCAAGTGATAGCTTCCCAATGGATCATCATGTACATGCCAGTTGCTATTTAAAGCTATGCTAGAACTTACCATTGTTAGGTCTAAACCATTTGGTCTCCATTTATCAGTCCCTACAGTGGTTACTTGTTTATCATTTAACAAAACTAAGTCACAGTCAACTAAACAATCTAATAAATCTCTACCACGTGCATCTATAGAATGACACCCCCAAATAGTATGATGAGCGTTGAAGTCTCCAGCTATATAAGCTGGCTTAGGTAAGCTATTGACTAAATCCGTAAATTTCTTTATGCAAAATCTGGAAAAACTTTGACTTGGGCAATAAACTGATACTATAGTTATATGTTTATTATTAACTTTTACTCTCACTGCTGCATTTTGTAATGAATCATCAAAAACTGTTTGCACCTTTTCATATTGTAATTTATTATTTATAATTATAGCAACTCCGTTATGTTTGTTGCCACAGTCATTACGTTCTATATTGTAACCATTTATTTTTAACCTTATATGAGGTTTCAACCATGTTTCGGAAATAACTGCGATATCTATAGACTGATCATACAAGAATCTAGTTAGAGTATGTCGATTGCACATCAAACTTTGAGCATTCCATTGTAATATTTTTATTTGTCGAGTGAATTTTGATATCTTTTATTTTTAGTACATAAAGTTTCAGTCAAAGTTTCAATAATATTCTTTGAAGATATGGCAGTATTTTGTGTCTTATTTAAAGTAATAAGTTTAACAATAGTTTCCAAAAGTATTTCCATGGACAATGAATCAGAATTTAGCATTGATAACAAATTTTGAGGTTCAGTTCTTTTAGTTGTAGTATTAGTAGTAGATTTCATTTCAGGGAATTGTTTTTTGTCAAACAGACTAGAAAAAAGAGGAGGTTGATGTTTATTTTTGTTTTCTACAATTTTTTGTTGTTTTACTGGACATTGGCCAGAAATACTTATATGGTTACCATTGCAATGAGCACAAACAGCTTTTTCTTTTGGTGTTGTGCATTCCTTAAAATTGTGATTTTTGATACAGATGGAGCATCTTTCTGGATTCTTGCAATATTTAGAAATATGGCCATACCTCAGACATCTGTAGCATTGTTTGACCGGAGGTACATACTGCGAGACGGAGTGCCTCCATCCATCTAAGTCCACAAAATCAGGCAATTGGATAGCTGCAAAAGTGATAGCGATGGTCTGCGTCGGCTGAAGAGAAAAACCAGATCCATTATCATTAAATTGCTTTCTGAAAAAACGTCTTATACTTATTATTTTCTTGAAACTTGATAGCATTGTAAATATTTTTTTGTTGGAATATTTAATGGGGACATTTCTTATTATTCCTGTTATTTCAGTAGAGGAAGCTGGAATGTTCGCTTTGAAATTGTTTTCTGATAGAAAAGTTTTATTGTTAAGTAAAGCATTAGCCAAGTTTGGCTTTTCAAAGTATACTCCAATCTTGTATCTATTTATAGATTTTAAGTATTTTACTCCTTTGTTAAATCTTCGTATACAGTTAGAAATTGATAACAAATCCCTGGAACCAATAGGTCTTTGAGAGTCAGCCGACTCCACAAAGACTACATATTCAGTATACATAGAGTCTTCCTGGTATAACCGGGTGTAATCAGTGACAAAATAAGGCTTGCGCGAGGCCTCCTCCCCTTCTTCCTCCGAATCTGAAGAGGTTGAATCGACATCAACAGGCCCTTCGCCATCGTCATCTTTATCTGGATCAAGTTTTTTCCGCTTTTTTGCTGCTTTGCTCCTCCCCATTTTTCACAGAACTATTCGAAACTACTATAAAAAATAAGTAAGCTTAATATTATAAATAATAAACTCTGGAAAATTTAATTATTTAAAATAATTTTAAGACCACTTTTCCACTTTAAAAGTTTCCCGCGCTCCGAAGATTCTTTCCTTTTTTTTTCAGTCAGCCGTAGTTTGACATTGACATTTACAGTGACGTCCACAGAACACTCTGGGGTGCATTCAGAGGTTCAGATTGCGATGTTTAGGATTTTTACTCATTCTAAGAACGACCGAACTTTATGTCATTAATAGTACAAAGTCTTCGTTTTCCATTTGAAATAACTACGAATAATTTAAACTTTCCTTTATTCTAAATCAAGTAAAATCTGTGTTTGAGAAGCTACCATGAACTTTTTAAAAATTTGACACAAAATCATCTTAAACATTAACATACAAAATAATGTCAAATGATATTGACTAGATACTTTGTGTATAATTAGATAAACGTCAGAGCGTTTTTCAACGACTGATTTTGAAGCTTAAAAAGTTGCAACGGGAAAGTTGGGTCAACTGAAGGTCACGCACTAATGTTCGGAACGCCGCCGCCCGCCGGGGCGCGGCGCCGCCGCCGCCCGCTGCCTCGTTAGAGCACATAGTTGTACTCGGAGCGTAGGTTCTGAACGCCGCAGCCAGTTAACTGTGGGTGCATTCCAACAGGCCAATCGCTGAGTCATCGGTAACCATAGAGTAAATTTTATTTTTATGCATACTGTGGTGATCGATGATTCAGCGATTAATCTGTTGCGCATTCCAGCAGACATAGTCAGTCAGTCATGGTTGGGTTTCTTTGGGGGGCCTTGGAGGGCATGCCCATGCATGCCCTCCAAGGCCATTACTACCCATGTAGTAAATTATATGATTAATAGAGAATATTCGTACGCACGTCAGGAGCTTACCATCAGCCAATAAGAAACCATTCTTATGCCGTTCAGTTCAAAAGCAGGCCTTAAACAGGACTGCTTATGAACTAAACTCCAGCTAAAATCGAGATCATGGTACGAAAGAGTAGGCAGTTCAATATAAGTCCTGCTTTATGAGCTCATAGTAAGGCCCCTGAAGTTGTCACTTCTGATGTTGTACAATAGAGCAGCAGAAGAATGCCCATAGAAACTATTACTTACCCACTTATCTCCGCATCTAGCTGTCTGTCTGCTGCTGTCCTAATACCTACCTACCAGGAGTCAGGACAGGTCCTGTCATAACTTTAATTATAATTTATGACCATGACCTACCTACCTGAAAAAACATTTTAGGTCTTGACCACAGCACAGACCATAGAACAATACCTACTATTAGTACTATTAGTGGTCTTGACTAAGCTTAGAGCATCGCGAAAAACCGCGTTGCTAAGTATTATAAATAAATAAAAAATATTTCTCTAAAATATCTGAAACATTTAATGCCGAATAATATAGATAAATAAAAGACAAATTCATACTTTAAAATGTTATTTCTTATCAGAAGGCAAGTGAACAATGGTCCGACAAGCTCTTTCACTTATAGTTAAATGCGATATAATGCCGGGTCTATAGCGCGTGTTTTGCTCTACACAATCAACAAAACATTCTCAACATTCAACAAAATCCACATACGTTTTTTTTGTTGAATGTTGAATGTTTTTGTTAATTGTGTAGAGCAAAACACGGGCTATGGACCCGGCATTATATTAGAATAACATTATTAATTTTAAACTAACTAATACTTATTCGCTTAAGTGTTCGCTCTACGTTATATGAGCACGGGTTAAGTAGATACAATCACAACATTAAAAATGTGGGTTTCCGTCACGCACGATCACGATGCAAAAATAATCAGCCAAAAGGAGTTCATCTTAGGCCTTGTTAACATAATCACGATATAATAAAAATGTAAACATTGATTTTATAATGACACTCACGGAGATAAAAAACAGTGGATAATTGAATTTTTTAGGTCGTAAAGCTACACTTTATCGCACGGCGCTTTCATTTAAAACTTGTGGTCAGCGTGGGAGCCCTCCACTTCCGCTAGGAGAGGGTTGCTCTCTTCCTCCAACCTCGACGACCGGGAGCCGAGCCTCGACGCGGACACTCTCTGGGTGAAAGTCAAGATGTTGGGCACGAGGCCACTGCACGGCGTCGCCGGGGCGGATCGGGAGGAGGCCCTAGTGCCTGGAGACACCCTAGAACTCCTCGTTGGGTAGGCGACAAGGGGCATGTATAAGCTCGATTTCCTGACTTTGGAAGTCTTTTTGACGCTTTCTAATCTGCGGTGTCGTCTCTCATCGCTAGGCCTTCGGAGCGTGGACTCTCTGGAAGTTTGCGTTGGGCTGGTGGGTTGTGGAGGGGACTCGCAGGCCGCGGGACCGTCGGGCGACGGGCAGGCGAAGAGGTGGCGGAGGCCGTATGCCTCTTGGTCGTACGTGCCCTCATCCACGTTGGAAGGGGAGCGATGCGCGGGGGGCGAAGCGCCCAGACGCGGCTTACAACCGCCGTCGCAGTACATTTCGCAGTCGATGAGCTCCAGCTCTAAATCGAATGAGGGATCCTGAAAGAATATGATTGTAGTTATTTTGGAATTTGGTTGCTCATTTTGGTAGTTCTTTGTATATGCGATATTTTCTATGGTTATCAGGGTGCAATATCTATTGATTGGTAGGTACTGACTGTACTCACTAAAGGCTGGACGGGGGAGGTTATTAGGTTATCCCTGAAGGCTTGCGAAGAGTCGCGCACGCGGCCGTTAGCCGACTCCGACACGGCTCTCGCCCTTGGCCGACCGCCGTTGGCTGTAGCGGGAGCGGGAGCGGGTGCGGGCGCGGTGGCGGGTGCGGCGGCGGGCGCGGGCGACCGCTCCGTCAGCGAGGACAGCGAGCGTAGCAGCGAGCGCCCACACCCCACCCCGCCGCACTCCTCGTAGTTGCTCGCACACGAGTATGGAGGAGGGACGATCGAATTTGCCTGGTTAATTATTAAATACATATTTTTGCTGATTCAGAATATTATTTATAATTCTATTAATTAATTAATATGAATAATTAAAAAAAATATATGAAGGTTTGGTAAGAAGGTAATCATTGAATAAGTTACTTGCCTCATTTGCTGCGTTGCATATGAAACTGGAGTTGAGAGATTCTGCAGTACTCGTCGCTGATATAGAACCTACAACAATGAAAAATAGCTTGAAAAATATATTTGAAAGAACCCGATTCGGCTGAGAGCATAAGGAAAGTAAAAAACTGAGAATGTCGGAACGGAAGGTTCTTCAAAATGAAGCTGAATGAAAATTATGAGATTTAAACGATAAGAAAATCTTAAATGGCGTCATTAATGATTACATTATACTATAGCTAACGTAATTATCTAATTAAAGTAAGCGACTAACAGTGGTTACGTTTACTTTTGCGAGTCTTATTGCACCCTCGTGTTTTTTTAACACTTTTTTCACAGGATCTAACATTTTTAATTATTTGTAACTTAATGCGACCGTGTCCACAGCACAACGCTTACCGACTGTTTTCTAAACAGATGGGCGTTGCTAATTAAATTAAACTAAGTCAATAGGTTTTTCTTCCTAATAAAGCCGATTAAAGCTACGATAATGACGGAGAGTACCTACCGTTGCTACTTCATAATAAGGCCGATATTGATAGAAAGCACAATTTAAAAAAACGTATGTCGACAAAGAAACCTTATGGCTACGGCTGACGATCTTGGCACTTCAAGGATCGTCCACGTCATTAACAACACAAAACACCTCGATAGAGCATGGTGTGGTAGTGGACTAGGGTTGCCAACTTTTTTGCAACAAATATAGTATTTTCAAGATTATTACGTGTAAAAATATAGTAGATGGCGAAAAAGTACAAAAAATATAGTAGGTCGTCGTTTTGTATGGAGGGTTTAAAGAAGTTGTCTTTTTTATACTTATAGTAAACATTTTTATAATAATATTGTAACAACAACGTAAATTAATAATAGGTACTTCAGTCACACAGCATACACTGGTTAGCACTTCAAACAATTCTCGTAGCAGTTTCTCGTAGTAGGCTGAAAACTTATTGTACACCCTAAAGAATTGGTGTAACAATTTTCTTATTAACGTCACACTTTAAACACAAAACACAAGAACTTGTCCAAATCACACTCAGTCACAATCACAACACTTATTAAACTTAAGATGCGAGTTTACTTTTTATGGTACTCGTAGTCGGCGCGGTCAATTTCGTAGCACGGGCGCGTAGCTCCGTAGCCAACAATATTCACTCGCGGTTCGTAACACTAAACAGTTGAACACACTATTTCTCTGCTTTCTGAATAATAAACAAAAGCTTACTAATACAAAATCATAGAACTATTTTAAACATTTCAAAACAAAGTCCTTTTAACTAGGTATTCACTTGACACTACGAACAGTTAAATTGATATCACTATTCACTTTCAGTTTGTTCACTGTAGTTTATTATCACTTATTACTTCACAAAATACACTTATAACTAAACATAGCTAATGTCAAAGTTGTTACACCTATCATTATGCTAGTAAATTGCCAGCATTTATTTGCAAAAGTTGCTCAATTTCGACAAACTTCCAAATCTTTAAAAGGAAAATACATTTTGGTGATAGGCTTAGCTTACCTGGTGCCCGAATAACATAATTTCTGAAGTAGTGGACCATTAGGTAATTACCACCGGCCTTGCCCTCGCCTTCGCCGCACGTGATCACCAGGGGGTAGAGATCGGGCTTTGAAGTCACCTGAACAACAGAAACAAGAACGTAAGATAATCTTATTTGTTTATATCGTCATAATAGGTAAGAAAACATTTCCATATAAACTGGTTATTCTAACCACCTCTATATTCTGGAGTAGTACTCTCACCCAGGCTTTTCTAGCCAATGGCTGAATTAACCACCAAATTTTTTTAAAGGTGGAAACTCACCTTTTGATGAAAATTTGAAATTGTGAGTCGCCGCCTAAGTCTATCGTAGCCATCGAAAATCGTTTGACGGACAAAAAGTTTAGAATCTCGCAATGACGTTAGCAGTAAACTTTTCATAGGTAGGTAGATATCTAGTACTTACCTATTTTGTCAAACATGATTGTTTTGTATTATTTTCAAATCGAATACTTTTTGCTTTCAATCAATCAATGCATTTCCGTTACGTGTGTAGCACAATTTCTCGTAGCACTACTGCTACGTGCTACGTACTTCGTAGTAGTCGACTTGCTACGAGATTTTGCAAATATTTATTCAATTTGGTCTCTTTAACTGACACAGAATGGAACAAACTGCGACGATGGGGGTAAAAAATACTGGTGCTGTCAGGGTTTGTACGACTTATCCTGTAAACAGCCAGGGCGTGTTCTTACGATAATAACAGTCGGAAGGGACACCGCATCGCACGATAAGATAAGATAAAATATTCTTACGGAAACGACTACAAATTTTTGTATTGTAGGTATTTTGCCTTGCCGCAGGGTCAGCAGAGTCATGGTCCGGAGGAGTCAAAACACTCGCTCAAATTTCCACGTAAAGTTTTATTAAAATCCTTTTCTATTAACAACTTCTTGAATAAAAACATCTGAGAACTCACTTCAGAGTATTGCGGCGGGGCTTGGTGGAATGAGCCGCAGCGGCTGTAGTGCGGCGGGGGGTACGCGGAGCCGGCCGAGTCGTGCTCAAAGGTGGGCCGGCCTACACGCCATGCCAGCGAGCATTAATGGTAAAACTCACTTCAGAGTATGGTGGCGGGGCTTGGTGGAACGAGCCGCAGCGGCTGTAGTGCCGCGGAGGGTACACGGAGCCGGCCGAGTCGTAGTCGGAGGTGGGCCGGCCTACACGCCAGCGAGCATTAATGGTAAAACTCACTTCAGAGTATGGCGGCGGGGCCTGGTGGAACGAGCCGCAGCGGCTGTAGTGTGGCGGGGGGTACACGGAGCCGGCAGAGTCGTGCTCGGAGGTGGGCCGGCGCACGCAGCACGCCATGGAGCACATGTACACGCCGTACAACGAGTGCTTGTAGAACAGACACCAGAGGCAGCAAGACAAAATCCCTCCTAAAGCCACCAGAAGATATAGCACAGACCTGCAACGGGGAGTAGTGTTATTTTTAATTATCTTATCAAAATTAACATAAATCGACCGATCGTTGTGGAGATTCTTGGGTCCCGGGCACTCCCGGGGATGCTTAATTATGTGCTGATGATATAAACTGTAATTTCACTTTCCGTTCATCAAATGTGACGATGCAATATAAAATAAACCTTTTAAATGCCCTAGTTTATAAAATTGTTTATTTTACTAAAGGGTTATCAATTTATTTATCATTGTATTCTCAGAGCTCGTAGACAGCGACCGTGCTCACGACCAAGACAAGGAGTTAATTTGAAAGCTTGCCGCGGTTGCACACCCTCGTCAAAGTCGCTATGGTACGACCCTTACCACCTATATTTAGTTATAATTATATTATATGATGTAGTAGAACACAAAGCATTAGCATATTTATGCAAACATTCAAAATAGTAATATGTTTATATTATTATTAGGTATATCATCATTTTGTTCACATTAAACATAATACCCTACAAAATTTAAAATAAGCATAAAATTTATTTTCTATGTTTTTGTTGGAATGTATTAGTTTTGGTAATTGTACCATCTATGTTTATTATAATCTAATTGCATGGGTCTGCAGATGAGTTTATGCAGTGATGGAAGCGACACTCATTTCATCTTTACGACATTTTTAGGGTTCCGTAGCCAAAAGGCAGGGGCAAAAAACGGAACCCTTATAGATTCGTCATGTCTGTCTGTCTGTCTGTCCGTCCGTATGTCACAGCCATTTTATTCCGAAAGTATTAGGGTTACACAGTTGAAACTTAGTAGGTAGTTAAAACTTAGTAGGTAGATGTATTCTGTTAACCGCTTATCGATTTTAACACAAAAAAAAATAAAGATTAAGGGGGCCCCATACATAGAACTGAAACTGAAAAAAAAAATATTTTCTTCATACCAATACGTGCGGGTTGTCTATAGATAGGTCTTTAAAAATGACATTGAGGTTTCTAAGACAACTTTTTCTCAAAGTCAACCGTTTGAAAGTTTTAACACTGCCAAAGTGGTAAAATGTATGACACCCCCTCTAACTTTTGAAATAAGAGAGTGAAAAATCTAAAAAAAAAATATGCTATAGATCTTAATAAACATTTTCAACGAAAATTGGTTTGAACGAGATATTGTAATTAGTTTTCGAGATATCACATTTTCCAAAACCGCAAATATAACTTTGTCATTCATATCAACACTGTGAAAAACAAAGTTATTTTTACAGACGAAAAATGATAGTGGTATTAAAATATGGTATGGTAATGGTATAAGGTTACTACGGAACCCTACAGCGCGTGGCCCGACACGCACTTGGCCGGTTTTATTAGTTCCTTGGCTCTCGGATGTGAAAATTTATGGCTGAATTAATGATGGTTGGTATAATATCAAACTATTTGTGAGAACACAGCAAGTGTGTGTAAATAAAGAAAGATCTTTTTTTACAATAATATAGTACCTAGCAGCTTTTGATTTTTTCTGAGCTATTACAATAAATTTTGTAGTCTGAATAACCAAGATTTAACCACATTTTTTGTGAATTTCACCTAGGGCAGGGATGTCGAACCTTTATGTATCAACGTGCCATTTTTTTAAAGGAATTTTTAGTGAGATCATGGACGTGCCATCAAAAGTTATTTTGAACTTTGTGATTATTGGGAAAATAATCATAATAAATACTACATATCAACTCAAAACTCATTATTTACCTACTACAAAAAATAGGTAAAATTTTGCATTGTTTCAATTATATGCGTAGACGTATAATTTATATTAATAAATTTGTATTTTTTCTTATAGTGCATAATGAATTTTGTGATTGGTGACGTGCCCAAAATATTGTGTCACGTGCCATTGACGGCACTGCCATTGGTTCGCCATCCCTGACCTAGGGCAAGGGTCTTGGACGAAGCAAGGGTTGAGTGATTGATATGATAAACCTTTGCCGTTTTGACGATTTTGAAAATAAATGTCACTAACCATTGCGCGTACCAGGGGTACGAGAAAGGCGGCTCCTTGTAGGGGTCGTCGTCGCGGCGTGCGGGCGCGGTGGCGTCGGCGCAGCAGCCCGCCTCGCAGCACCGCCACCCGCCCGGGCACTGTCCCCCGTCCGCGCACGAGCCCTCGCCGGCGCCGGCGCACTACGGACGAAGGCAAAGTACTTATTAGTACAGTACGAGGCATAATATCTTGTAATTTTTTCGACGAAGTGGGGATTAGTTCGAGCATGTGCTATTGTGAGCGACCAATAGCACGCGCCCCTCTCCCGCCGCCCGCGCCCCTCATCGCTACGCATGCCCAAATTACGCGTTCCGCGCAATCCCCACCCGATTTGATAAATGCCTCGTACTGTATCTGTAACCTCACCCAGATCGTGATGACTACGCCCCGCCGAATGAAGTAGCGCTACATACGTTCTCCAAGGCCACACTACACGCCCATCACGTCATCTTGAACTCATAATAAATTAAATCACGTTCTCGGTGACAGCGTGGTGACAGCGGCGCTGGACAAACAGCGTAAGAGCACAGAATACATAATACTTAGTACAAGTAAGAGTTATTTAATTGCCCTTGCACAGCAACATCTCTTTTCGGCTCCAAGAAATAAGCTTGCGCAATGCGCATTACATTTATCTATCTACACTAGGTATAGGGCATATATTGTCGGCATATCGTGTAGTAGACTTGTACTATTATGTATTCTGTGTACGGTAGGTCGCCATGACTTTGATAATTGATAGGGCAAATTTTATTCGTCTAGACTCTGGTAGGTATTGTAGCGCCCGTGGGCGCTACTTAAATAAAACAACCCTTTGGATTGAATAAACTATGTATTATTTTAACGTTTAGGTATAATATAATAATAAAAATGCAATGAAACAGAAACAAATATATACCTATTTATTGCCTACCCATTTAATAAAACTAGGGATGAGGTGTGAATCTGAACTGAGAGCCCAAATTTTATATCATTGCGAATCAAATTGTGAAACTTAAAGGGATTTTTAAATTTGAGATTTTTGCATTCACAATGCTATTTTTACACAATACTAAATAATATACTAGAAAAAATACGACTCGCACCAGATCAATACTCAGACGGGAATCGAACCCGCGACCTTTGGATATCCGGTCCAATGCTCTGACCGCTGAGCTACCGAGTCACTAGTGACATCGCCGAATTTCTTCTAGTATATCTAGTAAATATATTTTTTCTAGTATATTATTTAGTATTGTGTAAAAATAGCATTGTGAATGCAAAAATCTCAAATTTAAATAACTATACGAAAAAAAGACAAGTCGACTGAAAAGATGGAAACAAGATTAAATCAATATTAAAGGCAACATGTCATAATAACATGCAGTCGGAGGCATGCATAAAGAAAGTGACATTATGAATAATTGAATTATATGCCTCCGACTGCATGTTATTATGACATGTTGCCTTTAATATTGATTTAATCTTGTTTCCATCTTTTCAGTCGACTTGTCTTTTTATGCAGGCGGGTTTTTTAATTTTTTTAATTTATTTTTTTATTTATCTCTTTTTAGTTATTATATTTTACGGTCATGATATACCTTTTTGAAATCCTTATAATAAGCCCTTTAATTTGACACCCATATTGCAGTATTCTAAAAAAAAATTTTTTTTTTCACTACGTATAATAGCACCGTACAGCCGCCATGTTGATTTTTTATAACGCCACCTTCTTAAGGCGCTGCTTAATCGAATTTTCTGGTTTTTGAGGGGGTGCGGCAGACGAAGCGCTGTGCGAGTGCAGCGGCGCCCCTCCCGCGCCGCACCTCACCTGCGAGTGCAGCGGTGTAGACTGGGCCGCATTTAGAAAATTTTTGTTTGATTTTAAATTATTTGCTGTTATGAATAAATGTCATGTTCTCTGATCAGTCCAGGGTGAACAAAACTTTGAATTATATTTTGAGATATTACATAATAAGAACCTATACTTTTTATCACGTAAACGAGCTTTGAGAGTTATAAAAATTAGTTATAATATTTTTCTATACAAAATTTGAACACCATTTTCACCCCTTATCAATCACCAATCATGTCCACCGTGTTGGACTTCAAAATAAATGTTATTTTTGCAATCGTCATCCCAGAAAAAAACCAATAACGACATCCATATCTATTTAAAGGTTTTTTTACCCCTTTTCATTCATTTCATGCGTTAGATTTCCATCCATAAGCCTAAATTATAAATTTAGCGATATTTACTTCGAAAATGAAGGATTTTCTACAATACATAACTTCATCCGCCTTTTGACCCCTTTGGGGGTAGAATTTTAAAAAACGCTGAGACCCGTATTTATTAATTTTCAATCGTCAGCCTAAACAGAAAATTTGAAGATCCTAGCTTAAAAGCTGAGGGACTTTCATACAAACTTTCATCCCTTCTTTCATCTCCTTAGGGATGGAAGTTTCAAAAATCCTTCCTTAGTGGATGCCTACACTGTATAAGGTATCTGTGTGCAAAATTTTAAGTCTCTAGGTCAAGCGGTTTGGGCTGTGCGTTGATAGATCAGTACTGACTGATCTATCAACGCACAGCCCAAACCGCTTGACCTAGAGACTTAAAATTTTAAATCGTAAACTGAATGACTGATAGTCCGGTCGTGGGACATTAAATTTCATAAAAAAGTTTTGATAATACTAAAAGTTTTAATTTTTGGGGAGTGTATAGATTATGTGCATTGTGAGCTATTTTTGAAAAGTTAGAAGTTTTATGCCGGTGCTTTAGGTATAGTTTAGGTATTTCGTAATATTTCGTAATATTTCGTTTAACTTCATATATATAGAATTAAAGTTTGAAATGTTGATTGTTTCATAATAAGAAGTATGTTATCATCATGTTGTAAAAAAATTAGAAAGTTAATATATGCGTAACTGCGTAAATCACAAAATCACTCTTTTGTGTTCGAATAAAATTTTAAAATTTCTGAAATCTTATTTTAAGACTTTCAGTGGTTAGATATAGCTGTTGAACAAAGTTTAGAAAGTTAAGTGGTGTGCTTCTTTGATAAATTCATTTTTCTTTCGTAATATACGCAATAATGAATTAAAAATCGATCAGATCGCTCTTACATGACCTCTTCAATGCGCTTATATGCCACACAAAAAATTAGAAAAATACATACAGTGGATTTTGTTTAATTACAGATACATTGTTGTCGCTACAGGCCGCCCGCGCCGCGCCGTTACGCCGGCGCGGCGGCCAGCTACTATGCCCGCTCGCGCCATATGAATAAATTAATTAGGTGGCGATACTGGCGATTGATCTGTAACATTTCGGCGTAACGTAACATTACGGCTACTTAAGACGTGTCGACTCCTATCTGACCTATCTCTTATCCCGAAATGATATATTTTTATAATTCCACTAGCGGCCACCCGCGACTTCGTCTGCGTGGACAGTTTTTGCTATCCCTCGCGAACAATACTTTTTTCGGGATAAAACCCTATGTCCTTTTCTATACCCCTGGCAACGTGTATGTAAAATTTCATTGTAATCGATTCAGTAGTCATGACGTGAAGGCGTAAAAATTGTTTACAAAAAAAACTAAAAACCGACTTCAAAAAACCTACCTCTAAAAAGCAAGAAATAATATTCGTAATAATAAAAATACGTCTATTGAAGTCGGGTGGGGCTGGAATACAAATTCCTTTTTTTTATTCTAAAAGCCCCACCCGACTTCAATAGACGTATTTTTATTATTACGAATATTATTTCTTGCTTTTTAGAGGTAGGTTTTTTGAAGTCGGTTTTTTGTTTTTTTTGTAAACAATTTTTTATTTTATTATTTTTAGTGTAGGTACCTTGTAGGTAAGGTATATTATATATAGGTAAGGTATATGTATTCAATTCAATTCAATTCATTTATTTAGTAGTAAAGTAGAAAAATCGGCTTAGCGAAACGTAAGATAATCGCGGAGAAACATACTTAAATACGGGTCAAACTGAGAACCTCCTTTTTTAAGTCGGTTAAAAAACTACACTTAAGATATCCCTCTTCCAACAAAAAAATTATTATCTTATTCAGTTCATAAACAAAGAAGTAATACGACCAATCATCGAGGTAATTCACACAAAATCATACTATTTTCGTGCTTGTTTTCAAAATTACTTGAAAAGTACTGAACCGATTTCATAATTTAAAAAAATGGGACCAACTTGGGAGTGTACCTAATGTAATAACGTTTGAATCATTTCAATCGGTCCAGCCGTCTTCGAGTAATCGGTGGACATACACAAAAAAAAAAAAACAAATATACAGACGAATATAGAACCTCCTCCTTTTTTGGAAGTCGGTTAAAAAAACAAACAAACGGACTTTGGCATTTATAATATTAGTAAGGATAGTGCAACTCTAACCTACCTAGCTCTAACTAACGTACCTACCTAATTTATACAACTGCCACATATATTATGTAGATAGACCCTAAAAGACGACAGAATTTTATGAAATGAGCACAGTAGGTACATAGATAAATAAAACAAATTAGTAGGTTTAAACAATTTGATTAATACTTTTTCAAGTATATTTTTATTTTTATCAAGTACCTAGTTTTTACTAGGCAAGTTATGTTTGCTTTAGTCAGAGTCAGAGATTGGCCAATCAACTTTTAAGGCACTCCTTTCTTGTCCCCGCTCTATAAAAAATCATATTATTACATACAACTCGGTTTAAACCTTACATTTTTCTACATTAATCTAAAATTAGATGCATTTAGCAATGCGAGAACAACAGATTACAATATTTTTTCCTTTGAACATTTTATAGCTAGTATCTCAGGAGAACAAAATCGCTCCCCATACAAAGAATCTGTGTTACCTGGCATAGCCGGTCAAAGCAAATCATGTCAAATCTTCAAAATATTGTATCAGAATACCCAATATTTTATACATATTTAAGTTCTATATTGAATAATCCTTTATTTACAATACATAGTTTTAGTAATTTTGCTTAAACAATATTTAATTAATAATTGCGAAGGTTTGTCCCCAACAATGTCTAAAAAATCAGGGCTCCTGCGTGACCATTAATAATTGGTGATGGTATTAGCATGAAGGTCCTATCTAGCGTCGTTAGTATTGCCCCTTGTCTAACTTTAACCCGGCGTCATTGTGGCGGAAAAAAGTTACACTAACGTTGAGGTGGGTCATCATGACCCTGGTTACAATTGTTAAAATTTTGCCTAGTATAAAATAATTTTAAATTTTTCAAATTTTATATTAATTATAAATACTGTATTTATAATCAGTAGCAGCAATAAAACACATTGGTAATGAGTGAAATAATCTTTATTTTTCGTTTTTCTTATAGACTATTAATTATACAACAAAACTGTAACTCTTTTCTTAATTTTCTTATATCAACAAAAAACAATATCGTTTCTAACAAATACTTACTTAAATAAAATCTATACTACCTTACCTCTCTATCATTGGAAGATAAGAACGAACGACGAACACTAACATGATCTTCATATAAAATATATATAAAAAGTATATGGCACAAAACAGCAACGTCGCCGTTGAGCTGGGTCATAATTACCCTGTCGCAGGTTCACACACGTGTTGCTCGTTGCGCTGGTGATGGACGAATGAAGTGAGATACGCGAAGGGGAGGGGTGATCTTTAGCTGCAGCTACTGAGACAGACAGTTGTGGGTGGCAATTATTTCTAAGCAGTTTTCCGTATGCAAAACATGCAGGGTCATATTGACCCTGCCTCAATGACGCCGGGTTAATTCTTGTTTTGTCATTCAATGTCTTTCTAGCGATAGCTCTCGAGGAGTGTGTGTGGGTCTATTGTTGTTCTGCTGTGTTACGTCGGAAATCACGATAAGTTCATGGATTATTTTATTATTATTACGTTAAGATATTAACTTTAATATCGGAATTTAAGATCAAGTTGAAATAGTTGTTCGATATGCAATGATTACTTACTTATTTGTACTTTTATCAATGTTTTCCATCGCGTTACCGGTAACACTAGAGAAATATCTGGTAACACCAGAGAATTTATGTACTGTACGTATATATTATATAATATAATCAACCGATTACTTCACTGTAGTGAAGTAAATTAATGGTTGGTTTTACATTTACAATTTACATTTACACTCATTATCATCATCTTATCTTCTGTGTAAAAAACCTCCTCCAAGAATCTCCACAACAATCGGTCCTGCGTTGCCCGTGTAGCAGCACCTACCTATACGCCGCTCATTACCATACCAACACACGATTGCAACAAGATTCATCACCGTGTGACTAGATGGCGCTAATGTCGAATAAACACAAAGATTAGTAAGGAATAGCGTCTCGTAGTATGGAGAATAATTATGGAGAAACCTAAATCTCGCTAACGACGTTTAGTCAGCGACGCAGCATAATATACAACTGCCAACCATCATCGGTTGGACTAATACCACCAAGCCCGGAGGAAGATTTTCCATTTGGCGTTCCTCCTAGTGGTCACCTCTCTCCATACCTACCGTACCTACTTCATTCACTACACTGGTGACCCCAACGGAGCACATCAAGCACCTTCAGCAAGCAACGCAGCGCAGCCATCACTCCCCATACCTTATCCCAGCATCCGCAGCAGTCACACTGCAAGCAGAAGCACAGCAAGCCAGGCCTTCAAGGTTCCATCGCAGCATCATTGACGACGCTTTCTTGGACCTTCGGCAACTCTCGACGGCATTATCCCGACCTGGTCTTCGCAGCCCACTACTGGAGCATCACTGGGCCCTCACTCCGGCGTGGCAGCTCTGCGCACCACACCAGCAGCTCGGACCCACCGTCACTCAACGGAAGTGTCCGATCTACCCAGTTTTGTATTCTTATCCTCATAGTTCATGAACACCAACTCTTAGCAGATACTCTTCGGTGCTCTGTGCAACCTGGAGCTCAATCGCGGTAATTCTGAACGATAAAACAAAAACGTAACGTAACGTTGTCATTTAGGTTATATTTAGGTACCTAAAAATCTTTGGTTTAGCTTCATAATTTTCACTTAAATTGTCCTAGATTGTAATCCTAGACTCCTTAGGCAGAGTATTCAACAACAAAACTAAAGCGAGTATTTTTCTGTAAACGAAACTGAAACGGTAACAATTTAGTTTTGGTTTTATCGTTGAAAATTAGCGCGATTAGGCCCCTGGTCATGGTCTAATGGTGCCTGCTTGGGAACCGGCTTGTTTGGAAGGTGAAGTCATCGAATCTGCGAGGGAATAGAAATTCCCGATCTCCTTCAGACTTATTATTTAACTCTATCATGTTCATCTCATTCCCACACTTTGGGGAGCATTACTGAGATATTAAAACATTATTTCCCAGTATTTTAAGGTCTTGACTATAAGAATTACATCATTAGCAAAATGAAGGCCTCCTAGGTGCTCGCCATTGATGCTGATGCCGAATTAATTCCAGTCCAGAAACCTAAAAAGATACATTACGGCTCCTTGTCTTGTTGTTATCTCGCTGCAGTTTGATGAGGTTTGAGCTCTGATTTTAAAATAGAATCAAATATCAATATAGTCGAGTTTTCAGCAATTTTAAAAATACACCATGTGCCCAGTCATTAAGTGCACAAATGAAAAGACGTGAAATTAAGCTCAAACTTATCGTTAAAAAAATAATACGATGTTTTTTATAAAGGTTACAGGTAGGTTTTGCCGAAAAAATCACTTAAATTGTAAAAAAAAAACATTTTCATACATGGAACATAGCGACAATTTGTTATGTTAAATTGTGTTTTCGCTATGTTCCTGTTATGATTTGTGATCTGGTTAAGTTAATATAACTTCGTGTCTAGTTTTATAGCTTAGATTAATTGATGAATCACTACATATTATAAAACAAAGTCCCTCGCCGCGTCTGTCTGTCTGTTCGCGATAAACTCAAAAACTATAAAAACGGATTTTCATGCGACGTTTTCACTAAATGATGGAATGATTCCTGAGGAAGGTTTAAGTGTATTATAAGTTGAGGTTTTATAGAAATTGGTAGAAATATCACGATGATTGTTGAAGAGGTCGGCAAAAATTAAGCCGACTGGAAGCTTGCATTGAAAACGCTGCTCTAACCTTTAGAGCTATAACAAAATAATTTATGATGAAATTATTCCTATTTTATAGATCTACAAAAAAGTCCGTGATGGTATATATCTATCTTTTAAAAATAACTAACTATACCAATTATATCTTCCTAAAAAAATTATCAAGTTCAACGCGGTAATTTGGAAAGCTATTTAGAAGGATAAAGTACTAATCCTTATCAAATTAAATACGTTAGTTACCTTAAGCATTTTATGAACATTATTTTAGCCTTTAATACCATACCATTTAAATGAATATCGTAGGAGTCGTCGCAAAAAATTAGCACGCGCAAATATAAATCAAACGCGTCTCTTATACCGACAACGGGACGGGACGAACGGGAGAGAAAAAGACTTTAGAGCAAATGGAGGTGAGGACTGTTAGGTATTATTTTTTATCTTTTTGAGTGTTGTTGGAAGGTTGCATTTAGCAAAAAAAGAAGGAACCGAAGCGAAGCAAGGACAGGTCGCTAGTTACAATATAATATTCTCAAATTCTTTATTTTTCTCCGGAGTTACTATTTACTATATATTATTCTCTAGTGTTACCCTGGTGTCCCCCTTGTAAACAATACAGTGAACGTAATTATAAAGAAAAGAAAAGTACTGCCTGACATAGAAGTAAGTTTCAAGTGGCTGTTTAATATCAAATTATTTTAAAGTTTAAGAAAGAAGAAGAAAAATCATTTATTGACCGCAAAACAAAAGAAAACAATGTACCTACACAAACTTAGGACTAATTACAGTGCGGCCAACTAGGCCCCAACCTCAGCAATGCTACAGAGGCAAACCTGAGTATGCCACTGCAACGCTGGTATTCTGGAGGAGCCTACTTGGTGACGACAGCGAACAGACAAACAAAAATTATAATTTAATAACAATTCAGAAGACAATAGACAATAATTTTAACGAAGTAATAGATAAATATTAACGAGCATCGATTCTATCATCACCAACACAAACAAAATAAAAATATTATTTAAGAGGAATAAAAATTAAAAAAACTTCATGGCTGTATGGAATTAGGTCTCCTTGCCTCTTCCATGACAGTTTGATATACATAGTAATAAAAAGAAATATATATAAAAGAGCTGTTTGGTCAGACAAATCGAAGTACTCTTTGGTTGATTTGATATTTTTCGTTTTGATTTTATTTACGAAGAGATTATTTTATTTGGTTAATATGGCAAAAATACATCATTTCAAACAATTAAAAAAGAAAAAGAAATCGCAACCTACATTACATACAAAGTGCAACTACAGAATAGTGTGATATGAAATGAAATGAAATGAAATGAGTTTATTTGACATTTTACAATATAATACAACCTCGGAACCACAAAACAAACAAACAACAATAACAAAACAACATTCAAGCAAATTGTATGGTGACAAAATAATATATGGGTGACAAATACAATAAATTAAAACAGGTGTCCGCCTCAAGGCGACACACACAACCCCCAAGGCTGGAACGCAACCCGGCTCCTATCGTGAAAAACCCCGAAGTGAGTCTTGTTTTTGCAACGTGGTGAGATATTTCTTAAGGTGGTTCCTGAATGTTTTAACCGCTTTCAGGTTACGTAACGGCGGTGTAATATCGTTCCAGCACTTCGAGGCGGCGAATTTAAAAGAACCGCGGAACGCCATTGTCCCGTGCTTTGGAATTGCGAAAATGTTAGTATTTTTTCTCTTTGGGAACCTGCTCAAGTCACCAAACCATACCAATTTTTCATAAAGATAGCACGGCCTTCCCGTATCTAATATACCAAACAAGAGAGTGGCGAGATGAAGTCTCCTGCGCGCTTCCATTTTCATCATGTTTGCAGAGTCCAGAAAGGGAGTCGCATGCGATCGGGGTGGTACATGAAAACAGAAACGCGCACAAGCATTCTGCACCCGCTGGAGGAGCTTACTCGTCTTGGACATCAAACACGGCCCATAAACAATGTCACAGTAATTTAGTTTTGACAAAATCAGTGCCTCGCACAGTGTGACCCTCAGTTCCTCACCCAAATAAGGTCTTATTTTGAACAGTAACTTAAGTCTATAAAAACAATTGCGTGAACACTCAGCGACATGGTTTTCAAAAGTTAGGTGTTCGTCCAAAGATCTTATGTTATAATCATCCCTAGTTTGCATCATACATTTGATAGAATCAGTGATCCAGAGGTGCGGTGGATGTTTGAATTTTTGCACCTTGGGTGGAGCATGCAAATCAAATAATGTAATGAGACAAGCCGTAAAGGATTCTGCAAGCTCATTGATGTTATCAAGTTTATGAAAATCATCCCAATTGATCGCATCAAGATCCCGATTTAATTGGTTCACCATTTTTTAGTGGCCTATATGTCACCCATCGTGGGCATATTTTGTCTTTCTTGACCATAAATTCAGCTAATATCATTCCATGAGCACGTTCAGAGATGTGTTTAACAGTGACATTTAGAGCCCGAGTATCCGTGCATATTACATCAATTAAGCTGTAACTGTGATCGGTAAAATGTGTGGGTTCCTTAACTATTTGTTTTAAGTTGACACAGCTAAGAAACTGCATAAATTGTTTGTATTTACCAGTACTAACATCAAGCAGATTTATGTTGAAATCACCCAGCAGGATCAACACATCGTAGTTTCTGAAAGAGGCAATGGAATCCGCAATATCGTCCAAAAATACACCCGGGTCCTGCCATTGTGGCCTATAGGCGGTACCGATTATTACCAGCTGATTGTTAGTGCGAAAACTAACAATCAGTTACTAATCAACTCCACTGCGTTACTTTATGTCAAAGTAACGCAGTGGAGTTAAAATAATGTCAATCTTAAGAAACTATTACTTACTACATAGATACATTATTTGAATAGGATACTTTCTTGTTGTATTACTTAAATACTTAATGTACAGATTTTCTTTGAAGTATCATTTTAATTCACAAAAAAAAACTCAACAGTAACAGAGGGGAAATTTTTACGACGATCCTTTGTTATTCTCAAAAATCTCAAAAACTAAACGTCAAACATCGTGGCCACCTTTAAAACCTAAATTTTAGATAAATGATACAAACTATAATCGAATCTATACCTTTGCTGAATGCCGTCGTACCGGGCCAAGATGAAGACGGTTTCCTCGAGGTTCGGAACAAAAAGCGACGTCGTCAGCGAGAGAGCAAGAACCACCATGGCACCGCACCGACAGGGCCCAACTTCCTGCTGCGAGCTGCCATACCGACCACGGCCGTGTACCTGTCCCGCCTGCACCATACCACCACAGTGCAGGACGTGATCGAGTACATAAAGAAGAAATCCAACTTTTGTTTGAGAGTTCAGCCACTGGAGTCGCGCCATAATACCAATTTTAAGGCGTTTGTGGTGCGCATCCCGACAGCAAGGCTGGACCTCTTCGTGAAGGAGGACTTTTGGCCGCAGGGCGTGGTGTACAGGCGCTTCAGAGGGACGCTGCCTTGTGCCACCGATTCGACACACAAAGTTATTTACTAACAACATTGTTTTATAAATTATATATATTTCGTTTTTAAGGTATTTATCTATGGGCCATCGATGCCTGAATATAAATAAATAAATTAAATTAAAAAAATAAAATATAAATTCTTGTAAATTCGATTAAATTTAATTTTGTTTTTCTGTTTCAAAATGCTCTGAAAGGAGTGCCTCAAAAGTTGATTCGCCCAACTAACTTAGAAATACAATTATGCTCAGCTCATTTAGTAGGTAGGTAGATTTATTTTATTTTATAAGTATTCTGTGTTATTTCATTGTATATTCATCGACATACATAACGGATGATTTCTATGATATCGGCATCGGTAAGAACGACTAGCGAGCTACGCGACAGAAAGAGAGGCGCTTCGTAGGTGCTTATATATAATATCAGGCACGCAGCGCTGTGCAATTTGAAATTGTACTTTATTGCCGTGCGGCGAGAGTAGCTTATAGTTTGTGGCCCCTCGCCTGCCCGCGCGGCGCGTGGCAGTCGGCGGGCCCTGCATGGACCCGCTCGCGCGTCCCGCAGAATTCGTATTTAAGCGCAATAATTTATCCGTAATTAAACAAAATCCACATTATGTATGTTTCTAATTTTTTGTGTAGTATATAAGTGCATTGAAAAGGTCATGTTAGAGCGATCTTATCAATTTTCATTCATTATTCCGTATGTTATAAAGGAAAAATGAAAATATCAAAGAAGCACACCACTTAACTTTCTAAACTTTGTTCAACAGCTATATCTAACCACTGAAAGTCTTAAAATAAGATTTCAGAAACTTTAAAATTTTATTCGGACACAAAAGAGTAATTTTGTGATTTACGCAGTTACACATATATTAACTTTCTAATTTTTTTACAACATGATGATAACATAGTTCTTATTATGAAACAATCAATATTTCAAACTTTAATTCTATATATATGAAGTTAAACGAAATATTACGAAATACCTAAACTATACCTAAAGCACCGGCATAAAACTTCTAACTTTTCAAAAATAGCTCACAATGCACATAATCTATACACTCAGCAAAAACGAAAACTTTTAGTATTATCGAAGGTAATTTTTCTCTAGCTACGCGACTAAAAGATTAGTTAGATAACGTTTTAAGATTACAAGTTTGCAGTTAAATTTACTAATTTCGAAAAAATTTGGGGGGCTGGAGTTTGACTATGTGCTTTTCCAAAACTTTCTATTATCAGCCGGGGGCTGATGTTGGGTATTTAACTTTCGTTTAAGAAATCAATCTTTGCTAGCCTTTAGGTTGGAATTTGTAGTGCTATTCACTAGAATTACTAACCCTGCACCCAATGGCCTAAATACAGCCGGGTTAATAATGTTTAATTCCTAAGTTATTTGTTCTTCAAATTAGGGGCTGATATTAAGAAATACATAAGAACCTAACATCAGCCGGTCATCAAAACTTTACGGCAATATACAGGGTGTTTTCAAATGATTTTTTTTTTTAATTTTTTTTTATATATTAGACTAGCTTCCGCCCGCGACTTCGTCCGCGTGAACATTCGTTAAAATCCTCATGTTTTCAAGAAATTTCAAGTCTCTAGGTTCAGCGGTTTGGACTGTGCGTTGATATCTCACTCAGTCAGTCAGTCAGTCAGGACTTTGAATTTTATATACATAGATGTAAAAAACATAATAATCAAAATTATACTTATTATCATCATAATAATCAATCATAGAAACAGAAAAGAAATTCAATTCAAAAATTGTATATCGATATTCACTTCTTGGAAAACGCTTTTATAGGTTTCAAATAATTAAAACGATCTCGTACTCGTTGATTATTGTATAAGTTATTTTTTATTACACAATATTTAATATATTTATATATTCTAAGTTGACTAATATCTACAGGAGAGGTATAAGTTTCAATGACTTGTTATGGGAACCATAATTTTAAAGCCTCTAGTATTTTATTATCATTATTAGAGTTACCAAACGAATATTCTTTAATTTCATACAAACATGGTTGTTTAATTTTGGAACAGCCTGTACCCGGCTGGAATTAGGGAACAAAGCGGCTGATATTAGGGCAAAGACGGCTGGAATTAGGGTTTTTCGCCCATCGTGCATTTAAACGATTCTCTTTTTTTCCCACAAAACTACGTAAAACTAAGTACTATTTTCGTAATAAAGATCAATCAAGCTACCTAAAACTGTATCAACAATAATTTTAAGACTGTAATTGTGGCAGCAACAGAGATTCAAAGTTGAAAAATCTTAGGGGGGGCTGGTAATAGGCATATTCACCCTACTTGGATTTGTAATTTTTTTTTTGTTTTCTAATTCTACGACACATCCGTCGCAATTCTTTGTTCCTTTTGTTTCCCATTTTACACACACACAATACATGAATAAATAATAATAAATAATAATAATACAGTCAAGTTCGTACAAAACTAGGTACCTATAAAAATAAGTCACAGCCACAAGACGTAAAACTACACTAAATCTATTTTATTTATTACTAAAACTACAAAACAAACACCAAAAACTATTACTTGGCACTAAATAAAATTATTTATTTACTTAAAACAAACAAAGTTTGGAAAGACGAGACCGACCACGCTACGATATGAAATATGAAATAAAAAGTACAGCCCCATTCTCAATACCACCCGATGCATGCCCCCGGCCCCGGGCGTTCACCCCGCCCGCCCGCGCCAGATCTCTGTGTTTGCCGAAAACTAGCAAATATTTTTCTAAGTGCATTGCTCTTTACATTTTTCAGGCGCTAAAAAACCTGTTTATTTTGATTTTAATAGTGATCCATAACATTAACATTCTTTTTTTTATATAACTCTTTAATTCGTCTTATGTTCGATTTATAATTTGAGAAAAATATGCTAGTTGCCGCTGAAAATATCAAGTACTACGCGACGAAAAATCTTTTTAGAAAAATCATTTTTTTTCACTAACTAAGCTTTTACTTGAAATTTTTTATATCTAAGTATCTAATTCAGGATATGTCAAATACAATTATATTTTTTTCTACCTTTCAAAATGAGTGGATTTTTCTAGCTATGCGACAAAACTTTATATGTTTTCATTGACGCTACGTTTTGCAGCTCCTTAAGAACACTTGGGCTGAAAAGACCAATCTAACGATATCTTAATCATAGAAATCCGTTCAGCCGTTTGAGAGATATGAGGTAATAAAGAATATTACATACAAACAAACATACTTACAAGATACGCGCGAAATACATAACCCGCAGTCGGGTAATGATTATGTTGAACAAAAGTTCTAAACACTACCATCAATATGTTTTAAGTTTGCCTTTAATCTAAACACTACCATCAATATTTTTTAAGTTTGCCTTTAATCTAAACACTACCATCAATATTTTTTAAGTTTGCCTTTATATATTATCTTGTTTCCATCTTTTCAGTTGACTTGTTTTTTGATGCATGTGGGTTTTTTAGTTTTTCTATTTTATTTTTCTGTTGACTTGTCTTTTTTTAGGCAGGCGGGTTTTTAATTTTTTAAATTTAGTTGTTTTTTATTTACGTCTTTTTAGTTATATTCTCCTTACAAATTACGTAGACGGTCTAATTCTTTAAAAGAATTTTCATCGTGTGGTTTAAATTAGAATTTTTTAGGGTCAAGACAACTGACAGCAAGCCCTGCGAGAGATCGGACTCTGCTTAAAGCCACGTAAGCTTGACCTTTAGCAAATAGGTGACTGCTCAAATCGACAACTGCCCGGTCTAAAGTTGTACCTTGCAATTTATGCACAGTCACCGCCCAGCATAAAATTAGAGGTAGCATACGTCGCTCGATCTTGCCTTTACCGCGTAAACCATCAAACTCAGACGCAGAAGGTTCAATCCGAACACCAATACAAGAAGCTACCAATTTTCTAAATAATATTTTTCTCACTTATGCTCTGAAATCTTATCATTCCATTTGAAATAGGAATGCGGGGCGTTTTACATTTCCGAGGGGGTCTGGTTCATCACATTCTAAATTTAAAATTCAGGCCAGGAATGAACTTCAATACTTACTTCCCGCACCAGCACCAGTGCGAAGATGATCTGGGTGGTCTGCGGCAACTTCTTTTTTTGTTTTAGCTGTTCACAAAAACAAAAAAAGCAAAGGCACATTTGCACCATACAGCCATAACTTTAGTTCCTTTTTTCTGGCACGCAAGCCAACGACAAGACAGTTAATATTATAAAGGTAAAATTATTTAATAGGTACTATAATAACGATACAATAAAAAAAATGGTGCGCACAGAGTATATTACTATAAGAATAAATAAATATTACATTGTATTGTACCAGATTTATCAGAGACAAATCCTCTAAGTAATCTTGAATTATGTACAGCGCCATCTACCGCCGAGAAGCGAAATGAGATGGGTTTTGCTTCTCGGCGGTAGATGGCGCTGCACGTAATTCAAGATTACTCAGAGGATTTGTCTGATTACTCATTTTTAATATTAATTAAATTTAATTAAGTTTCAATTGAAAAGTTTTTTATTTCCTCGCATTTCTTGAGAAAAGCACTATACAAGCCTTGTTCTGGAAGCTACTTGCATTGCCTCGAATGATTAAAGCCCTCGCCTGCGGCTCGGGCTTCAAACCATCCTCGACAATGCAATCGCTAGCTTCCCGTTCACGGCTGTAATGTACTATTATCGATATCAAAGAGAATGTAATTAATCACTAATTCAGTAATAAGATATTCCTAAACACCCTATTCCTTAGTCCTAACTAAACTAGGTATACTTGCAAATTAGATATATGGAATCTAGTATAATAAATAATGAATGTACTCTAGCTAGCTAGATGGAATCGTATTAAAATAATTATCAATTAAAAAAGTTTTTCTTCTTATTTCTCGTTATCGTTTCTTCGATTCTTTTATTGTTATCTTTATATTTTCAGTATAAACACAAAAGACCTTATATAATCTACAGAGAGCTAAACCATACCGAGATGTATTTGGCTACAACGCCATCTATTGATATGGTCTATGCAACTAGAAATCTATTGATGATGAATACAAAACCATACCGCGATGTACTCGGCTACAGCGCCATCTATTGATTAAGTTAGCCGTGCCCTGCGGCATAGCCTGAGGCTTCGATCCCGAGGGATTTTGGGATGATATTATAGCCTATTTTTTCATCATGAATGTGGCTAACATACACAAACAAAATATAAATTTCTCATTGACATGTTTATAGCGGCCGCTCGCATTTGCGTAATATAATTTACTTTTTTTATTTTATTGTTTTTTTATAATTATATTACGGTCATGATATACCTTTTTGAAATCCTTATAATAAGCCCTTTAATTTGACACCTATATTGCAGTATTCTAAAAAAAAAATTTTTTTTCACTACGCATAATAGCACCGCACAGCCGCCATGTTGGTTTTTTTATAACGCCACACTTGGGCTGAAAAGACCAATCTAACGATATCTTAATCATAGAAATCCGTTCAGCCGTTTGAAAGATATGAGGTAATAAAGAATATTACATACAAACATACATACATACAAACATACATACATACAAACATACAAACATACTTACAAGATACGCGCGAAACACATAACCCTTTCTTTGCAGTCGGGTAAAAATGGTGCGCACAGAGTATATTACTATAAGAATAAATAAATATTACATTGTATTGTCACAGAATATATAATAGTACTTTGTACCAGATTTATCAGAGACAAATCCTCTTAAGTAATCTTGAATTATGTACAGCGCCATCTACCGCCGAGAAGCGAAATGAGATGGGTTTTTGCTTCTCGGCGGTAGATGGCGCTGCACGTAATTCAAGATTACTCAGAGGATTTGTCTATGATAAATCTCATTTTTAATATTAATTAAATTTAATTAAGTTTCAATTGAAAAGTTTTTTATTTCCTCGCATTTCTTGAGAAAAGCACTATACAAGCCTTGTTCTGGAAGCTACTTGCATTGCCTCGAATGATTAAAGCCCTCGCCTGCGGCTCGGGCTTCAAAACCATCCTCGACAATGCAATCGCTAGCTTCCCGTTCACGGCTGTAATGTACTATTATCGATATCAAAGAGAATGTAATTAATCACTAATTCAGTAATAAGATATTCCTAAACACCCTATTCCTTAGTCCTAACTAAACTAGGTATACTTGCAAATTAGATATATGGAATCTAGTATAATAAATAATGAATGTACTCTAGCTAGCTAGATGGAATCGTATTAAAATAATTATCAATTAAAAAAGTTTTTCTTCTTATTTCTCGTTATCGTTTCTTCGATTCTTTTATTGTTATCTTTATATTTTCAGTATAAACACAAAAGACCTTATATAATCTACAGAGAGCTAAACCATACCGAGATGTATTTGGCTACAACGCCATCTATTGATATGGTCTATGCAACTAGAAATCTATTGATGATGAATACAAAACCATACGGCGATGTACTCGGCTACAGCGCCATCTATTGATTAAGTTAGCCGTGCCCTGCGGCATAGCCTGAGGCTTCGATCCCGAGGGATTTTGGGATGATATTATAGCCTATTTTTTCATCATGAATGTGGCTAACATACACAAACAAAATATAAATTTCTCATTGACATGTTTATAGCGGCCGCTCGCATTTGCGTAATATAATTTACTTTTTTTATTTTATTGTTTTTTTATAATTATATTACGGTCATGATATACCTTTTTGAAATCTTTATAATAAGCCCTTTAATTTGACACCTATATTGCAGTATTCTAAAAAAAAAATTTTTTTTTCACTACGCATAATAGCACCGCACAGCCGCCATGTTGGTTTTTTTATAACGCCACACTTGGGCTGAAAAGACCAATCTAACGATATCTTAATCATAGAAATCCGTTCAGCCGTTTGAAAGATATGAGGTAATAAAGAATATTACATACAAACATACATACATACAAACATACATACATACAAACATACAAACATACTTACAAGATACGCGCGAAACACATAACCCTTTCTTTGCAGTCGGGTAAAAATGGTGCGCACAGAGTATATTACTATAAGAATAAATAAATATTACATTGTATTGTACCAGATTTATCAGAGACAAATCCTCTAAGTAATCTTGAATTATGTACAGCGCCATCTACCGCCGAGAAGCGAAATGAGATGGGTTTTGCTTCTCGGCGGTAGATGGCGCTGCACGTAATTCAAGATTACTCAGAGGATTTGTCTATGATAAATCTCATTTTTAATATTAATTAAATTTAATTAAGTTTCAATTGAAAAGTTTTTTATTTCCTCGCATTTCTTGAGAAAAGCACTATACAAGCCTTGTTCTGGAAGCTACTTGCATTGCCTCGACAATGCAATCGCTAGCTTCCCGTTCACGGCTGTAATGTACTATTTCAATATTAATGCAAGTAAAGTAATAGTCGCGTAGCTAGAGAAAAATTACCTTCGATAATACTAAAAGTTTTCGTTTTTGCTGAGTGTATAGATTATGTGCATTGTGAGCTATTTTTGAAAAGTTAGAAGTTTTATGCCGGTGCTTTAGGTATAGTTTAGGTATTTCGTAATATTTCGTTTAACTTCATATATATAGAATTAAAGTTTGAAATATTGATTGTTTCATAATAAGAACTATGTTATCATCATGTTGTAAAAAAATTAGAAAGTTAATATATGTGTAACTGCGTAAATCACAAAATTACTCTTTTGTGTCCGAATAAAATTTTAAAGTTTCTGAAATCTTATTTTAAGACTTTCAGTGGTTAGATATAGCTGTTGAACAAAGTTTAGAAAGTTAAGTGGTGTGCTTCTTTGATATTTTCATTTTTCCTTTATAACATACGGAATAATGAATGAAAATTGATAAGATCGCTCTAACATGACCTTTTCAATGCACTTATATACTACACAAAAAATTAGAAACATACATAATGTGGATTTTGTTTAATTACGGATAAATTATTGCGCTTAAATACGAATTCTGCGGGACGCGCGAGCGGGTCCATGCAGGGCCCGCCGACTGCCACGCGCCGCGCGGGCAGGCGAGGGGCCACAAACTATAAGCTACTCTCGCCGCACGGCAATAAAGTACAATTTCAAATTGCACAGCGCTGCGTGCCTGATATTATATATAAGCACCTACGAAGCGCCTCTCTTTCTGTCGCGTAGCTCGCTAGTCGTTCTTACCGATGCCGATATCATAGAAAACATCCGTTATGTATGTCGATGAATATACAATGAAATAACACAGAATACTTATAAAATAAAATAAATCTACCTACCTACTAAATGAGCTGAGCATAATTGTATTTCTAAGTTAGTTGGGCGAATCAACTTTTGAGGCACTCCTTTCAGAGCATTTTGAAACAGAAAAACAAAATTAAATTTAATCGAATTTACGAGAATTTATATTTTATTTTTTTAATTTAATTTATTTATTTATATTCAGGCATCGATGGCCCATAGATAAATACCTTAAAAACGAAATATATATAATTTATAAAACAATGTTGTTAGTAAATAACTTTGTGTGTCGAATCGGTGGCACAAGGCAGCGTCCCTCTGAAGCGCCTGTACACCACGCCCTGCGGCCAAAAGTCCTCCTTCACGAAGAGGTCCAGCCTTGCTGTCGGGATGCGCACCACAAACGCCTTAAAATTGGTATTATGGCGCGACTCCAGTGGCTGAACTCTCAAACAAAAGTTGGATTTCTTCTTTATGTACTCGATCACGTCCTGCACTGTGGTGGTATGGTGCAGGCGGGACAGGTACACGGCCGTGGTCGGTATGGCAGCTCGCAGCAGGAAGTTGGGCCCTGTCGGTGCGGTGCCATGGTGGTTCTTGCTCTCTCGCTGACGACGTCGCTTTTTGTTCCGAACCTCGAGGAAACCGTCTTCATCTTGGCCCGGTACGACGGCATTCAGCAAAGGTATAGATTCGATTATAGTTTGTATCATTTATCTAAAATTTAGGTTTTAAAGGTGGCCACGATGTTTGACGTTTAGTTTTTGAGATTTTTGAGAATAACAAAGGATCGTCGTAAAAATTTCCCCTCTGTTACTGTTGAGTTTTTTTTTGTGAATTAAAATGATACTTCAAAGAAAATCTGTACATTAAGTATTTAAGTAATACAACAAGAAAGTATCCTATTCAAATAATGTATCTATGTAGTAAGTAATAGTTTCTTAAGATTGACATTATTTTAACTCCACTGCGTTACTTTGACATAAAGTAACGCAGTGGAGTTGATTAGTAACTGATTGTTAGTTTTCGCACTAACAATCAGCTGGTAATAATCGGTACCGCCTATAGGCCACAATGGCAGGACCCGGGTGTATTTTTGGACGATATTGCGGATTCCATTGCCTCTTTCAGAAACTACGATGTGTTGATCCTGCTGGGTGATTTCAACATAAATCTGCTTGATGTTAGTACTGGTAAATACAAACAATTTATGCAGTTTCTTAGCTGTGTCAACTTAAAACAAATAGTTAAGGAACCCACACATTTTACCGATCACAGTTACAGCTTAATTGATGTAATATGCACGGATACTCGGGCTCTAAATGTCACTGTTAAACACATCTCTGAACGTGCTCATGGAATGATATTAGCTGAATTTATGGTCAAGAAAGACAAAATATGCCCACGATGGGTGACATATAGGCCACTAAAAAATGGTGAACCAATTAAATCGGGATCTTGATGCGATCAATTGGGATGATTTTCATAAACTTGATAACATCAATGAGCTTGCAGAATCCTTTACGGCTTGTCTCATTACATTATTTGATTTGCATGCTCCACCCAAGGTGCAAAAATTCAAACATCCACCGCACCTCTGGATCACTGATTCTATCAAATGTATGATGCAAACTAGGGATGATTATAACATAAGATCTTTGGACGAACACCTAACTTTTGAAAACCATGTCGCTGAGTGTTCACGCAATTGTTTTTATAGACTTAAGTTACTGTTCAAAATAAGACCTTATTTGGGTGAGGAACTGAGGGTCACACTGTGCGAGGCACTGATTTTGTCAAAACTAAATTACTGTGACATTGTTTATGGGCCGTGTTTGATGTCCAAGACGAGTAAGCTCCTCCAGCGGGTGCAGAATGCTTGTGCGCGTTTCTGTTTTCATGTACCACCCCGATCGCATGCGACTCCCTTTCTGGACTCTGCAAACATGATGAAAATGGAAGCGCGCAGGAGACTTCATCTCGCCACTCTCTTGTTTGGTATATTAGATACGGGAAGGCCGTGCTATCTTTATGAAAAATTGGTATGGTTTGGTGACTTGAGCAGGTTCCCAAAGAGAAAAAATACTAACATTTTCGCAATTCCAAAGCACGGGACAATGGCGTTCCGCGGTTCTTTTAAATTCGCCGCCTCGAAGTGCTGGAACGATATTACACCGCCGTTACGTAACCTGAAAGCGGTTAAAACATTCAGGAACCACCTTAAGAAATATCTCACCACGTTGCAAAAACAAGACTCACTTCGGGGTTTTTCACGATAGGAGCCGGGTTGCGTTCCAGCCTTGGGGGTTGTGTGTGTCGCCTTGAGGCGGACACCTGTTTTAATTTATTGTATTTGTCACCCATATATTATTTTGTCACCATACAATTTGCTTGAATGTTGTTTTGTTATTGTTGTTTGTTTGTTTTGTGGTTCCGAGGTTGTATTATATTGTAAAATGTCAAATAAACTCATTTCATTTCATTTCATTTCATATCACACTATTCTGTAGTTGCACTTTGTATGTAATGTAGGTTGCGATTTCTTTTTCTTTTTTAATTGTTTGAAATGATGTATTTTTGCCATATTAACCAAATAAAATAATCTCTTCGTAAATAAAATCAAAACGAAAAATATCAAATCAACCAAAGAGTACTTCGATTTGTCTGACCAAACAGCTCTTTTATATATATTTCTTTTTATTACTATGTATATCAAACTGTCATGGAAGAGGCAAGGAGACCTAATTCCATACAGCCATGAAGTTTTTTTAATTTTTATTCCTCTTAAATAATATTTTTATTTTGTTTGTGTTGGTGATGATAGAATCGATGCTCGTTAATATTTATCTATTACTTCGTTAAAATTATTGTCTATTGTCTTCTGAATTGTTATTAAATTATAATTTTTGTTTGTCTGTTCGCTGTCGTCACCAAGTAGGCTCCTCCAGAATACCAGCGTTGCAGTGGCATACTCAGGTTTGCCTCTGTAGCATTGCTGAGGTTGGGGCCTAGTTGGCCGCACTGTAATTAGTCCTAAGTTTGTGTAGGTACATTGTTTTCTTTTGTTTTGCGGTCAATAAATGATTTTTCTTCTTCTTTCTTAAACTTTAAAATAATTTGATATTAAACAGCCACTTGAAACTTACTTCTATGTCAGGCAGTACTTTTCTTTTCTTTATAATTACGTTCACTGTATTGTTTACAAGGGGGACACCAGGGTAACACTAGAGAATAATATATAGTAAATAGTAACTCCGGAGAAAAATAAAGAATTTGAGAATATTATATTGTAACTAGCGACCTGTCCTTGCTTCGCTTCGGTTCCTTCTTTTTTTGCTAAATGCAACCTTCCAACAACACTCAAAAAGATAAAAAATAATACCTAACAGTCCTCACCTCCATTTGCTCTAAAGTCTTTTTCTCTCCCGTTCGTCCCGTCCCGTTGTCGGTATAAGAGACGCGTTTGATTTATATTTGCGCGTGCTAATTTTTTGCGACGACTCCTACGATATTCATTTAAATGGTATGGTATTAAAGGCTAAAATAATGTTCATAAAATGCTTAAGGTAACTAACGTATTTAATTTGATAAGGATTAGTACTTTATCCTTCTAAATAGCTTTCCAAATTACCGCGTTGAACTTGATAATTTTTTTAGGAAGATATAATTGGTATAGTTAGTTATTTTTAAAAGATAGATATATACCATCACGGACTTTTTTGTAGATCTATAAAATAGGAATAATTTCATCATAAATTATTTTGTTATAGCTCTAAAGGTTAGAGCAGCGTTTTCAATGCAAGCTTCCAGTCGGCTTAATTTTTGCCGACCTCTTCAACAATCATCGTGATATTTCTACCAATTTCTATAAAACCTCAACTTATAATACACTTAAACCTTCCTCAGGAATCATTCCATCATTTAGTGAAAACGTCGCATGAAAATCCGTTTTTATAGTTTTTGAGTTTATCGCGAACAGACAGACAGACGCGGCGAGGGACTTTGTTTTATAATATGTAGTGATTCATCAATTAATCTAAGCTATAAAACTAGACACGAAGTTATATTAACTTAACCAGATCACAAATCATAACAGGAACATAGCGAAAACACAATTTAACATAACAAATTGTCGCTATGTTCCATGTATGAAAATGTTTTTTTTTTACAATTTAAGTGATTTTTTCGGCAAAACCTACCTGTAACCTTTATAAAAAACATCGTATTATTTTTTTAACGATAAGTTTGAGCTTAATTTCACGTCTTTTCATTTGTGCACTTAATGACTGGGCACATGGTGTATTTTTAAAATTGCTGAAAACTCGACTATATTGATATTTGATTCTATTTTAAAATCAGAGCTCAAACCTCATCAAACTGCAGCGAGATAACAACAAGACAAGGAGCCGTAATGTATCTTTTTAGGTTTCTGGACTGGAATTAATTCGGCATCAGCATCAATGGCGAGCACCTAGGAGGCCTTCATTTTGCTAATGATGTAATTCTTATAGTCAAGACCTTAAAATACTGGGAAATAATGTTTTAATATCTCAGTAATGCTCCCCAAAGTGTGGGAATGAGATGAACATGATAGAGTTAAATAATAAGTCTGAAGGAGATCGGGAATTTCTATTCCCTCGCAGATTCGATGACTTCACCTTCCAAACAAGCCGGTTCCCAAGCAGGCACCATTAGACCATGACCAGGGGCCTAATCGCGCTAATTTTCAACGATAAAACCAAAACTAAATTGTTACCGTTTCAGTTTCGTTTACAGAAAAATACTCGCTTTAGTTTTGTTGTTGAATACTCTGCCTAAGGAGTCTAGGATTACAATCTAGGACAATTTAAGTGAAAATTATGAAGCTAAACCAAAGATTTTTAGGTACCTAAATATAACCTAAATGACAACGTTACGTTACGTTTTTGTTTTATCGTTCAGAATTACCGCGATTGAGCTCCAGGTTGCACAGAGCACCGAAGAGTATCTGCTAAGAGTTGGTGTTCATGAACTATGAGGATAAGAATACAAAACTGGGTAGATCGGACACTTCCGTTGAGTGACGGTGGGTCCGAGCTGCTGGTGTGGTGCGCAGAGCTGCCACGCCGGAGTGAGGGCCCAGTGATGCTCCAGTAGTGGGCTGCGAAGACCAGGTCGGGATAATGCCGTCGAGAGTTGCCGAAGGTCCAAGAAAGCGTCGTCAATGATGCTGCGATGGAACCTTGAAGGCCTGGCTTGCTGTGCTTCTGCTTGCAGTGTGACTGCTGCGGATGCTGGGATAAGGTATGGGGAGTGATGGCTGCGCTGCGTTGCTTGCTGAAGGTGCTTGATGTGCTCCGTTGGGGTCACCAGTGTAGTGAATGAAGTAGGTACGGTAGGTATGGAGAGAGGTGACCACTAGGAGGAACGCCAAATGGAAAATCTTCCTCCGGGCTTGGTGGTATTAGTCCAACCGATGATGGTTGGCAGTTGTATATTATGCTGCGTCGCTGACTAAACGTCGTTAGCGAGATTTAGGTTTCTCCATAATTATTCTCCATACTACGAGACGCTATTCCTTACTAATCTTTGTGTTTATTCGACATTAGCGCCATCTAGTCACACGGTGATGAATCTTGTTGCAATCGTGTGTTGGTATGGTAATGAGCGGCGTATAGGTAGGTGCTGCTACACGGGCAACGCAGGACCGATTGTTGTGGAGATTCTTGGAGGAGGTTTTTTACACAGAAGATAAGATGATGATAATGAGTGTAAATGTAAATTGTAAATGTAAAACCAACCATTAATTTACTTCACTACAGTGAAGTAATCGGTTGATTATATTATATATATATACGTACAGTACATAAATTCTCTGGTGTTACCAGATATTTCTCTAGTGTTACCGGTAACGCGATGGAAAACATTGATAAAAGTACAAATAAGTAAGTAATCATTGCATATCGAACAACTATTTCAACTTGATCTTAAATTCCGATATTAAAGTTAATATCTTAACGTAATAATAATAAAATAATCCATGAACTTATCGTGATTTCCGACGTAACACAGCAGAACAACAATAGACCCACACACACTCCTCGAGAGCTATCGCTAGAAAGACATTGAATGACAAAACAAGAATTAAAGTTAGACAAGGGGCAATACTAACGACGCTAGATAGGACCTTCATGCTAATACCATCACCAATTATTAATGGTCACGCAGGAGCCCTGATTTTTTAGACATTGTTGGGGACAAACCTTCGCAATTATTAATTAAATATTGTTTAAGCAAAATTACTAAAACTATGTATTGTAAATAAAGGATTATTCAATATAGAACTTAAATATGTATAAAATATTGGGTATTCTGATACAATATTTTGAAGATTTGACATGATTTGCTTTGACCGGCTATGCCAGGTAACACAGATTCTTTGTATGGGGAGCGATTTTGTTCTCCTGAGATACTAGCTATAAAATGTTCAAAGGAAAAAATATTGTAATCTGTTGTTCTCGCATTGCTAAATGCATCTAATTTTAGATTAATGTAGAAAAATGTAAGGTTTAAACCGAGTTGTATGTAATAATATGATTTTTTATAGAGCGGGGACAAGAAAGGAGTGCCTTAAAAGTTGATTGGCCAATCTCTGACTCTGACTAAAGCAAACATAACTTGCCTAGTAAAAACTAGGTACTTGATAAAAATAAAAATATACTTGAAAAAGTATTAATCAAATTGTTTAAACCTACTAATTTGTTTTATTTATCTATGTACCTACTGTGCTCATTTCATAAAATTCTGTCGTCTTTTAGGGTCTATCTACATAATATATGTGGCAGTTGTATAAATTAGGTAGGTACGTTAGTTAGAGCTAGGTAGGTTAGAGTTGCACTATCCTTACTAATATTATAAATGCCAAAGTCCGTTTGTTTGTTTTTTTAACCGACTTCCAAAAAAGGAGGAGGTTCTATATTCGTCTGTATATTTGTTTTTTTTTTTTTTGTGTATGTCCACCGATTACTCGAAGACGGCTGGACCGATTGAAATGATTCAAACGTTATTACATTAGGTACACTCCCAAGTTGGTCCCATTTTTTTAAATTATGAAATCGGTTCAGTACTTTTCAAGTAATTTTGAAAACAAGCACGAAAATAGTATGATTTTGTGTGAATTACCTCGATGATTGGTCGTATTACTTCTTTGTTTATGAACTGAATAAGATAATAATTTTTTTGTTGGAAGAGGGATATCTTAAGTGTAGTTTTTTAACCGACTTAAAAAAGGAGGTTCTCAGTTTGACCCGTATTTAAGTATGTTTCTCCGCGATTATCTTACGTTTCGCTAAGCCGATTTTTCTACTTTACTACTAAATAAATGAATTGAATTGAATTGAATACATATACCTTACCTATATATAATATACCTTACCTACAAGGTACCTACACTAAAAATAATAAAATAAAAAATTGTTTACAAAAAAAACAAAAAACCGACTTCAAAAAACCTACCTCTAAAAAGCAAGAAATAATATTCGTAATAATAAAAATACGTCTATTGAAGTCGGGTGGGGCTTTTAGAATAAAAAAAAGGAATTTGTATTCCAGCCCCACCCGACTTCAATAGACGTATTTTTATTATTACGAATATTATTTCTTGCTTTTTAGAGGTAGGTTTTTTGAAGTCGGTTTTTAGTTTTTTTTGTAAACAATTTTTACGCCTTCACGTCATGACTACTGAATCGATTACAATGAAATTTTACATACACGTTGCCAGGGGTATAGAAAAGGACATAGGGTTTTATCCCGAAAAAAGTATTGTTCGCGAGGGATAGCAAAAACTGTCCACGCAGACGAAGTCGCGGGTGGCCGCTAGTGGAATTATAAAAATATATCATTTCGGGATAAGAGATAGGTCAGATAGGAGTCGACACGTCTTAAGTAGCCGTAATGTTACGTTACGCCGAAATGTTACAGATCAATCGCCAGTATCGCCACCTAATTAATTTATTCATATGGCGCGAGCGGGCATAGTAGCTGGCCGCCGCGCCGGCGTAACGGCGCGGCGCGGGCGGCCTGTAGCGACAACAATGTATCTGTAATTAAACAAAATCCACTGTATGTATTTTTCTAATTTTTTGTGTGGCATATAAGCGCATTGAAGAGGTCATGTAAGAGCGATCTGATCGATTTTTAATTCATTATTGCGTATATTACGAAAGAAAAATGAATTTATCAAAGAAGCACACCACTTAACTTTCTAAACTTTGTTCAACAGCTATATCTAACCACTGAAAGTCTTAAAATAAGATTTCAGAAATTTTAAAATTTTATTCGAACACAAAAGAGTGATTTTGTGATTTACGCAGTTACGCATATATTAACTTTCTAATTTTTTTACAACATGATGATAACATACTTCTTATTATGAAACAATCAACATTTCAAACTTTAATTCTATATATATGAAGTTAAACGAAATATTACGAAATATTACGAAATACCTAAACTATACCTAAAGCACCGGCATAAAACTTCTAACTTTTCAAAAATAGCTCACAATGCACATAATCTATACACTCCCCAAAAATTAAAACTTTTAGTATTATCAAAACTTTTTTATGAAATTTAATGTCCCACGACCGGACTATAATGCAACACGCGTTCCAATTAGATAGATGGAATCTAGTATAATAAATAATGAATATACTCTAGCTAGCTAGATGGAATCGTATTAAAAAAATTATCAATTAAAAAAGTTGTTAATGTTAATTGTTATAAAGACCATAAACGAGAATCGTTTCTTCTTATTTCTCGTTATCGTTTCTTCGATTCTTTTATTATTATCTTTATATATTCAGTATAAACACAAAAGACCTTATATAATCTCCAGAGAGCTAAACCATACCGAGATGTATTTGGCTACAACGCCATCTATTGATATGGTCTATGCAACTAGAAATCTATTGATGATGAATACAAAACCATACCGCGATGTACTCGGCTACAGCGCCATCTATTGATTAACTTAGCCGTGCCCTGCGGCATAGCCTGAGGCTTCGATCCCGAGGGATTTTGGGATGATATTATAGCCTATTTTTTCATCATGAATGTGGCTAACATACACAAACAAAATATAAATTTCTCATTGACATGTTTATAGCGGCCGCTCGCATTTGCGTAATATAATTTACTTTTTTATTTTATTGTTTTTTTTATAATTATATTATGGTCATGATATACCTTTTTGAAATCCTTATAATAAGCCCTTTAATTTGACACCCATATTGCAGTATTCTAAAAAAAAAATTTTTTTTCACTACGTATAATAGCACCGTACAGCCGCCATGTTGGTTTTTTTATAACGCCATCTTCTTAAGAACACTTGGGCTGAAAAGACCAATCTAACGATATCTTAATCATAGAAATCCGTTCAGCCGTTTGAAAGATATGAGGTAATAAAGAATATTACATACAAACATACATACATACAAACATACAAACATACAAACATACTTACAAGATACGCGCGAAACACATAACCCTTTCTTTGCAGTCGGGTAAAAATACATCTATTCCACGATTTTTTTCTCGAGTAAAGAAATGGTCATTTTTCCATGCAATCCAAAGATAAGGTACTCTTGGGATTCTTATTCCTTCATTAGTGAGTGGATATGTGAATGAACGTATGATCCGGCCAATTGTCATTGTTCTATAAACGAACTATTTAAAAGGCAAAGTCTTGTTGACTTTATTTTGTCGCATTACGTATCTGTAGCGGTCAAAGTCAAAATGTCAAATAAATATCACTGACATACGGCACGCGGATGCCATTAAAATACTCGCGGATTAACTCTGTTATTCCCCGCGAAATGGTGGTATAGTGACTATTCCTGAATAGGCAAAATACACTGAGAATAGTATGTGGTAAAACGTAATTTCGGTTTACTCTCGAATAACTGGTAATTTTATCAAAGAATAACAGTTATTCTCAGTTGGTCGAATCCGCCCTTAAAGGGGAGTTAATAAAAAAATCTAAAAACTTGAAACAAAGGTTCGATTGAATTATAGCTAATAACCGAATGTGTTGTGCCCTCAGTTCAGTTCCACACGGGATGAGAACCATTTTACATCTGCAAACAGAGCGCATCGTGCGGAAGCTCTTCTTTCGTGATCTCGAATTCATTTGCTCGTCAAAGGGAGGTTTCACTACTGTAGCACTGAAACCTCTGAAACTGAAAAGAATGAATGTCTGGAGGTTGCATTGAAGCGCGACACGAATGAAGTTTGTTTACGTCTGCTTTGTTTCACTTTGCCAAAGTAGCAGCTGAATAGGTGAAAAGCGGAAAACTCATTTCTCTGAAGTAGGAACAAGCAGCTAAAATATAAACTTAAAATTATACGTTAATGTATATCAAGTTCTCATCACACCTAAAGATGAAAGAAATACGCTTTTGATTGATGATAATATGTACTTATATGGCAGAAAAAAATCTAAGATCTAAGGTAAATTAAAAAACGTAATAAATGCTGCTCCAAAAAAAATTGAAAAAACGAACTAAAAAGTATACTTAAAACGAGGTGTGATTGCAGTCGGGGGATCTCTTTGATTAAAAAGTGTTCCACAAAATTCCTAGTCCCCCGAGTGAGAGAGAGTGTACTATTTTGTATTGTAGAACAACCCAACTGCAATGACATTTTTAACTTTTTGGTTCGTTTTTGGCAGGGCAGTCGTGTTTTTTTTTAATTTATTTATATTTCACACATTTTAGTGACAAATTATAGTTTTGGAGTGTGCTCATCAGGGCCTGTCATTAACTGAAATTTTTTTTTTTTACATTTACATACAGTCATCATAATATTGATTTTTTCATCGGGATATTTTCACTCGCCCGACTGAAAGAATCTAATTAATGTAAGTATGGATTCTAACCATACCCGTCTGTCTACATCAAAATCCCTAAAGGCATTTAAAAGTTATGGAATAAAGAAACTCACATACAAACATACATGAAGTGAACCCTGAACACATTACACTAGGATCTGTTTTTTGGGCAGGCGTCTAAATAAAGAACACGTCATTATGCATAAGTACCAACGTGTTAATAGGTAAAAGCTTCGAGCATCGCGGGAGGCGCCTTAGCGATTAACTCTATCCAAATTATTCTGGCATTTTTTGCGGGGGGGGGAAAGTGCACATAAGTGCAGTTCCGCACACTCACATACAAAAACAACACTGTAATGACGACACTCACACATAAAAAATAAAACAAAACAGCAAAAATTTGTGTACGGATGAGTCACACATCAAAATATGACACGTTTTTGACATAAAGAGCTGGGCTCAACTGTTGGTGTTGATGCAGCAATATCGATAAATTTCGAAAAAGGAATAAGTAAAGGTCAAACAAGAACAAACTCAAACATTTTACTACTATTTGTATTAATCTTTATTATTATAAATTACTATATCTTGTAAAGTAGGTGTACAAACATATTATTAATTTTAATATGAAAAGACAATCAGAATAACGAATAATCAGAATAATCAGTCTGACGCGATAACAACAATTTAAAAAAATATTGTGTTGTGTTACGGCAGTTGGAGGTAAGATAGCCAGTTCCTCAGTGATGAGGATTCCGGGTGTAGTGCGCTTCTACCTTCGGCCTCATCATCACTTAACATCAGGTGAGGTAAAGGCCAAGCACAACCCGTTGTGCACAAAAAATTCTCCAAAGAACATAGGTCGAAAAACGATTTTTTCACGCCTTTCCATAGTAAGTCGGTCAGCTGACCAATACTGACGTTGGTTAATCGTATAAACCGGAACGGGAACCGGAACCGGAACGGGAACGGGAACCGGAACGGGAACGGGGAGCCTTGTGCGAGGTCCGCCACACGCGGCAGATGTCTCAAGCAGCGCGCCTAATTGCGTATAAATGGCTGGTCGGATCCTGGTTGAAGGATTTTCTCTAATATCCACGCGGATGAAGTCGCGGGCAGAAGCTAGTATCGTATAAACCAGCCGCGCTAGGATGAGCGCCGTGACTATTTCTCGACATTTATCTCACGATGTCTGTCGCGCTCACATCATCATGTCATGCAAAAATATCGCAAATGAATTTGACGCAGAATCAGTGCAAAGACCAAAATTGACCAAAACTTTATCGAAAAACATTATATAACGGTAACATCACTAAGTTGCCCATCGGCGAGAACTCGGATTTATCTAGCGACAGAGCTGAAATTTGTGCGGACGAGCCATGGACTAGCAGACCCGATGTCACTGAACAAATCTGACAACTAATCAAAAATCATACGAATTTAATGTTTGTAAACAAATAGCAATAATACGATAAAAAAATACTTTCATGTGAAATGTAATGTAACACCGTTTTTTTATTTACTTGATGTTCCAGATTCCAGACCTCTTTTAACAGCAAAAAACTCATCAATTCGACATTTTAAACGCAGCAGCGTTCACATGCGCGACTGGACTCGGTCTAGAAAGAAATCCGGGCGCAACTGGTTTTACTAACGCGTATGCCCATTTGGGCTTGTACTTCGGCAGAGGGGAACGCTTCGTATGGCTTCTCTTTCTGGAACAGAAACGCGTCTTACTCTAAGGGTAGAAGGATCATCAAACTGTTAATTTTTTTACTATATATGGGACCAAACACACTTCTATTATGTAATTTTTTGAAGTCTATGTATGGAACCAACTCTGAATTTGCGAAAAAAGTTAGCTGTTTCATACAAAAATAATAAGTGAAATATCAAAATGTATAAAATAAACAGCTGTTTTTTTTGCAAACATTGCAGACAAAGGACTGCCGCCGGCCGTGCCGAGCTTGTGTCGAACGAAGCTGGCCACGCAAACCGTAGTCATGGTAACCGACCTACCCCTACGAACGTAGTTCTTTATTGCTTTCTCTGTGAAAATGCAGTACCTATGGAAATATCTAGGTCGCTGTATACGTAACGGGAAAAACCCCGGACGGGACACGGGGCGGGAAAAACATAGTTTCATACAAAATATACACTAATAGCACTAATAGGCCGCCACTACATTTATTTTTATTACTCGTAAACCAAGTCAATATTTAAAAAAGCTCATGTAATAATTTCTTAAATTGTCTCTAATATTTTTTGAATAACTCTTCAACATTTTTCATTCTTTCTGTCAGTTTTAAAATCCATTTTACTATATTTTCTCATAGCATAGAAGGCTTGTACCTACCACAGTACATATATAAGTTTTTCAAAACTGTGTACCTACTCAGTGTGTAGTGCGGGAAAAGCGCGGGTGAATTTACAGCGCATGTTTTCCGCGGATCGATAGTAAATTGTCAAACGCGTCTGACAGCCTCGTGGAGCCTCTACAAAAATATGCGACTTATTTTAATAATACAACAATATTAATTGCCGCATTGTCAAATTGTTTTCATCCAAAACTAAAGGTAATTAGGTTTTTTATATAAAAAATATAGCAGAATAAATCCATATTTTCAATCTACGTGTTTTTTTATTAGGTAAATTTGTGTTGCAACGCAACATGTTATTAACAGCCTTCAATACAATAAAAGTAATTCATATAGATTAGGAGGCCATTTAGTCAGCCACTTACGCGATCGTTACCAAACTTGTTGTGACCCCCTAGTATAATAGGTTTAGGTTTACGTTCGTAGAACTGTCTCCCTTTGAAATAACACATGAATTCTTACTATATTATTTTTCCTTAATAATTTCAATAACTTACTGGCACTGGTTTGATAATTAAAAATCCGAGCATTGAAAAAGCGAATAAGGCGAAAAACATTGTTGCGAAGAGGAGGTCGGCGGCGCGGCCGGGCATGGATCCCCTCAAATCATTTGGCACCACTGAGCGAGAGTGCAAGGTGCATCCGCACCCTGCTCCGCGTCACACGAGATAATAACCCGTTTTATTTTGGGGGCACATCGCATCCCCGCGCCACCTATCTCTCACGGAGGGTCGCGCGGAACTGCCATCGGAGTCACGATCCAACGGCCACTATACGCAGACCCACCCTGCCTCCCTCGTTCTTCGGCGTCTGAAATGTGGAAGCCTTCGCAAAGCAGGGATCTTATTGCACTGGACAGTCGGATCATTTTCACAAACACGTTTATTTACGTCCACGGTGCCGAGCGACGCATTACTTGTTGCAAGGACATAGGAAAACTTTTTGAGTGAAATTTGCTTAGCACAGATTTTTGTAATTTTGCAATGTGGAGAATATGTTTACAGCAATTAATAAGTCTGTTACGTGTATGAAGTTATTTTTATGTTTCGTATAAATTATGGACGCAGCACGACATCGCCAGGATTCAAGGCCACATTTTCCCAAGATCTCACGATAATAATTAAGTAGGTAGGTACCTATAGTGAATTCTGGTAGGTAATGTCGTTGCGTTGCCTATAGTTAATTTTCCAGATTAACTATTCTAAAAATCAAGTAACTTAGATAAAATAGCCTAAAGAACTACTGTATTATTATGATTGTACTTATCAAAATTATTTTAAATATTTGGGGGATGAGGCTGCCCACGTCCGTAGGATTTACCACCTTCCTCTAGGCCCACCCTACACGTGTCCCCCGGGTGGTGCTAAACGGGCAGCAACGCCGAGCAACAGGCGGCGGTTAATTAACCTGTCTCTGGCTACCACAAGCCAAAAGGAACTAAATCCCCTTTAAAATAGTGGCGGTAGTACCATGGGAAAGTGCTACTAGTATCTCTCCCAACCCCCCTTTTTTATGAAATGTCGAATAATGAGTGCGTTGTTTTGTCATGCGATCCGGCTAACCCCCGGCGCTCTCCAGTACCCGGGCTGGAGAGTGTGAAATTTGCTACCGAAGACACCATTGGAGTAGGTGACCAGGCTCCAGTGGCTGTAAATATTACTGGAAATAAGAAGTTGATTCAGCAGGCATTCCACCCTAGTATGTTTATCTCTAGACCAAGGAGTAATTCTATGAGCAGCCTAACAAATGCTAAGAATGCCATCACGGAAAAAAATACAGATGACCAACCATCTCAAATATCCCAGGAACCAGATATTCAACTAGTTCAAACCCAATACAGAGCAGAGCCACCCGATTGGCAAAGAGTACCCGTAATCAGAAACCCTAAAAGAAAAAAACTATCAACACCTTCACCTGATAGAATTCAAACGTCCAACAGATTCAGTGGTCTGGAAATTGACTCAACCCAAGAGCATACTGGACAACAGATGCCAAATACCAAACGGAGCAATAAACCACCACCAATCCTACTCTATGGCATTGAAGATATTAACAAACTTACTGAGCTCTTGGAAACTACCACGGAGAGGTCCGAGTTTACGTACAAAATCATTAATAAAAACCAGATAAAAATTATGACCTCTGGTGTTGAGGTATATAAAAAGATGATAACCCAGATACGAGAAAATAGTTTAATCGGACACACTTTCAATCGTAAGGACAACAGAAGCTACAGAATAGTAATTCGGAATCTGCACCATACAACTCCTATTAGCGCTATTAAAGAAGCAATAGAGGAAACGGAAAATACTGTAGTAGGCGAAATCATAAATGCCAAATTTGGCCCGAACAAAAAACCTACAACAACATTTTTTGTCAACCTGGTGGCAGGGCCCAATAACAAGGCAGTAAAGGATTTGAAATATATATATCTCCAATCTGTTATTATAGAAGATCCCAAAAAGAGAAATACAGTAGTACAGTGCCAAAGATGTCAGCAATACGGGCACACAAAAAACTACTGTATGAAACCGTATCGCTGCGTTAAATGTGCTGAAGCACATAAAACGTCTGACTGTAAGAAAACAGATCGACTCACACCAGCTACATGCGCATTGTGCCTAGGCCCTCACCCTGCAAATTACAAGGGATGTGAAGTGTACAAGGAAATAATGACTAGGAAATTTCCTAAAGGATTACCTACTAAACACAAAAATATAAAGGACAAAGCAACAGCAGAAAACAACAATGGAAACACCAATACGATACCAACAAATCCTAAGCTTATGGAAGATCTACACAATAAACAAAAGCCTAGAGAAAATAAATCATACGCAAGTGCAACAAAATCACAATCAAGTCAACCAACTGAAGAGCAATCAGAACTCCCTGTATCGCTTGAGCATATGTTCTTGAAGCAATCCGAAAAAATAGATCTTCTCCTACAACAAATGAGTACACTCCTGCAACTCATCACAACATTAGTGTCGAAGTTGGCAAAATGACTTCCCTAAAAATAGCCACTTGGAACACTAATGGTCTGGCCCCCAACAAAGATGAGGTAGAAGCTCTGCTCCATCTGCACAATATTGATATTATATTAATTTCTGAAACTCACTTCACCAGCAGTAGTTCCATCAGAATAAGAGGCTACAGCATCTATAGCACAAATCATCCAGATGGAACGGCTCACGGAGGATCAGCGGTTATATTGAGATCGACTATCGATCATTATAAACTTCCTGAATTTCGTACGGAACATATACAGGCAACTTCTGTAACTATAGCGGATAAAAATGGTGACTTCAATATCTCAGCTGTGTACTGCCCTCCGAAGCATAAAATAACCGAAACACAATTCAGTGAATACTTTAAAAGCCTGGGTACCAGGTTCGTGGCTGGAGGGGACTGGAATTCCAAACATCCACAATGGAGCTCTAGACTAACAACAACAAGGGGCAGAGAGCTTAAGAAGAGTATAGATAATAACAACCTCAAAGCAATATCTACTCCAGAACCAACGCACTGGCCATCCGATCCAAACAAGTTACCAGATGTCTTGGATTTCTTTATAACAAGAGGAATGTCTAGATACTTCTACTCTATCTCTTCTTCGCTGGACGGCTCTTCCAACCACATCCCAGTAATGCTGACAATTGGCCTAGAGGTGATTGCTTGTGAAAAACGTACCTCCCTGTATAATAAACGTACAGACTGGGAAGCGTTTCGAGAATTGGTTAACAAGAATCTCAAATTGGACGTGGCTCTCAAAACTGAAACTGATATAGATGATGCTACTTATTTATTCACTACTGTCATCCAATCCGCATGTTGGAAATGCACACCGGAGTCAACGAGCCAGGCACCAAGACAAAATAAGGTATCCACGGAAATCAAGCAAAAAATTCTGGAAAAACGACGAATACGTAGAAGGTGGCATACTAGTAGGCATCCAGAAGACAAAGCTGCATTCAATAAGGCAATAAAAGATCTCTCAAGTGCCATAGACGAAGCTAATAACGCCGCAACAGAGACCTACTTAGAGTCATTAACTGCAACAAATGCAACAAATTACTCATTATGGCGGGCATGCAAAAATCAGAACCATCCAATCGAGCATAGACCGCCAATAAAAATGAGAGACAACGAGTGGGCCAGATCCAAACAAGAGAAGGCGGACACATTCGGAGTCTACTTGGCTGATGTCTTCAAACCGAATGAAGCTGATCTAGATACGGATGAGGCAGAAATAGATAAGATCCTTAACCAAGACTTCCAGCTTGATCTGCCAATAACACCAACTACTCCTAATGAAATTAAGAAGGTTATCAATCTAATGGAGGACAAAAAGGCACCTGGATTCGATCTTATTGATAAGAAAGTACTGACTGAACTCCCAAAAAAAGCTTTAGTATTTCTCTCTACTTTGTTTAATGGTATCATGAGAACTGGTCACTTCCCAGCCCTCTGGAAAGTATCTCAAGTCATTATGATACAAAAGCCAGGAAAGCCAATACATGAAGTGACATCATACAGACCAATTAGCCTGTTGCCAGTGATCTCTAAAGTGTTCGAAAAGGTTCTTCTACATAGACTGTCAAGAGAACTCTCAGAAAGATCCATAATACCTGATCACCAGTTTGGATTCCGACAGCAGCACGGCACTGTGGAACAAGTTCACAGGGTGTACAGAGACATTCGCGAAGCTCTTGAACGCAAAGAATATTGCTCTGCTGCGTTCCTTGACATACAACAGGCGTTCGATAGAGTCTGGCATAAGGGCCTACTGTGCAAAATAAAATCACTCCTACCTTACACATATTTTGGAATTATAAAATCCTATCTCTCTGACCGCATATTCCAAATCAAGGAAGATAACTGCACATCCTCATTTCACTCAATTTTAGCTGGAGTTCCTCAGGGCTCAGTGCTGGGTCCGATGTTGTATACTGTTTATACATGTGATTTACCACAACGAGATGATGTTGTAGTTGCTACCTTCGCAGACGACACTGCAATCCTTGCCCGAAGCAAATGCCCCAACGAAGCTTCAATGAAGCTACAGAGTAGCCTTTGTGAAATAGATAGGTGGCTGACTAAGTGGAGAATAAAGGCTAGTGCCGCGAAATCAGTTCACGTTACCTTCACTCTTCGCAAGGGGAACTGTCCCCCAGTCTCACTACGCTGCAACCAACTCCCCCAAAGCGACTCTGCTAGATACTTGGGACTCTACTTGGACAGACGACTGACTTGGAAAAACCACGTGCAAGTCAAGCGGGACGAAATTAACATCCGATTCAGAAAACTCTCTTGGATGCTGGGAAGAAACGCAAAACTCTCATTGGACAATAAGTTGCTAATTTATAAGTTAATTCTAAAGCCAATCTGGACATATGGCATACAGCTGTGGGGCACGGCGTGCGACTCAAGTATTGGTATAATACAAAGGGCTCAAAACTACATATTGAAACAAATTTCCAACGCACCATGGTTCATAAGAGTTGCTGAACTCCACGAATGTCTTGAAGTCAACACAGTTAAGCAGGAGATCATGTCCAGCTGCGCAAAATACAAAACAAGGCTCTCAAACCATCCAAACCAACTTGCAGTGCAGCTTACTATTCCTGAGGCTGTACGCAGACTAAAAAGACGGCAAGTCCTAGAACTGGACGAAGCCTAAATTGATATGGAGAGGTCTTTCCACTGGGGAAGCCGCTTCTACTGCCAAATTCACCATTCAACTCATCTGTTCATAGTCTTTCGACTGATCGCATGATAAAACCCAAACGAAAAAAAAAAAAAAAAATTTAGCGGCCACCCGCGACTTTGTCTGCGTGGATAGTTTATTTGCTATCCCTCGGGAACAATACCTACTTTTTTCGGGATAAAAGATCCCTAGGTATGTCCTGTCATGCAAAATTTCATGATGATCGGTTGTTTATTAATTTCTCTTACCTACTCCATTTTGCTGCCAAGGTAGTCTTAATTTATGCAGTAGTAAGTATTTCTTTAATTTGGGAAGGTTTTTTGTTTTTCATAGAAAATATGACACGCTACGAAAGCTATATTTGCGCTACACTTCATTATCAACGGCGACTACGGCGTAGCATAGTATTGTAGCACAGCTACGAGACGCGTAACGAGAAAGTAAACGCGACTGGCGGCTAATCACTTTTCACTATGTAGAGTAGAAGTAGTCTTTCTTGTTTTATAATTTCTTTATTTTAAGGAAAGTCTGTTTATTGTTTTTTTATGACCGCATTAACATTATGTAACTTGCCATTTTTTTATTACTTTTGTATGCTATTAATATTTAGCAAAACATGTGTACTGTTTTAAATACTTTTCAACACACTTGCTCGTAAAGTGAGCCCTAATACATCGCTTTTAGGGCCATAAACCGACCTATAACAAACGCGTGCAATAATACATAAAACACTAGTTCGTAATAGAATTAACCCTACAAAGTTAAATTAGTACTTTACTGCAAGTTCTATGCGAGTAAACAGAGCATTCCCAATTTAACCGGGTAATAGATAGATAGATAAAAAATTTATTAATATACCACTACAACACACAACAACAACAACAACAGGAACACTTGAGAAAATGCAAAAAAATGTGATAACTTAAACTAAAAACATTGTCCAAGATAATACCGTACCGGAGTGTGCAGCAGTGGCAGTCTGAAAAGGAACTCAAGCTCAGTGTTGATGGTTCCGAAGAACCAGACACTGATTTTCAGCCGAGCCCCTGTCATCGTTTGGTCGCAAGCAATAACACAACAAAAGTGTGTACTTCAATACATTAAAAGATATATATATATATATATATATATCTATGTACAAGGTTTACTTCGAGGACAAAATTTACAGTGTAAGCATGCTTTGAGGACTTTTGTATAGTTTAGGGACATGTCTCAAAGTAATCATGTATTCAACGGATACTATGGGGTCAGCGAAATCTTTTATACACAATCTTACCAATCGTTTACATCGGGTCTCGATTTTTTATACGCTACGATTTATATGCTCTGCATGATAGTGTGCACTGTCCTCAAACTGTTTTATACGAAGAAGTATATATAAATTGTGTATAAAATAAGTAAAAAAAACTTTATGAGTAAAGAGCTAATTAGATCATCCTAAATATCGGACCCGATATGAAGTCTCTCCTAAATTCAGAGCAGTGTAATTGCATTCAGGAAGCTAGGATCCGATTTAGGATCCTAGTTAGGATAGAAATTGTCTCCGACATAACGGATGCTAAATCGGAAGCACTTAGGACAGTGTAATCGCATTCAGGACGCTCGGCTCCGACACAGTAGTACCACAGCATCAGTCAACGCCTTTTATGTTGGCGAAAAAAAATCCGCCGCGCCGTTCGTCTAGATAGACAGTTGGCGCAACGACTAAAAGTAAATAAGGGTTGTCACTCTGTGATTTGCTTTTTTTTGACCTACATCAATATAAAAAAACAAAAAAACCTGCCTCTGAAAAGCAAGAAATAATATTTAAATCATTAGCTACGCATTATCATTTTTATAATAAAACACGTGTATTAAAGTCGGGTGGGGCTGGAGTACCAACAACTTTCTTTTTTTATTCTAAAAGCTCCACCCGACTTCAATAGACGTGTTTTATAATAACAATGATATGATAATGCTAATGCTAATCTAATGATTTATATATTATTTCTTGCTTTTTAGAGGCAGGTTTTTTGAAGTCGGTTTTTTTGTTTTTTAAACAATTTTTTATTTTTTTATTTTTAGTATAAGTACCTTCTGTATTAGGTAGTGTAGGTATATTATTTAGGTAGTAAAATCGGTTCAGCCAAACGTGAGATAATCGCGGAGAAACGTACATACATATACAAACTGAATACCTCCTTTTTTTGAAGTCTGTTAAAAAGACTACACAAAGGTATCCCTCTCCCAACAAAAACAATCATCTAATTCGGTTCATAAATAACAAAGTCGTCAAGGTAGTTGATGTAAAGTCATAGTATTTTCGGGATTACTTGAAAACTACTGACCCGATTTAAAAAAATAAATAAATGGAACCATCTCGCAAGAAAACTCAATCGAACAACAAAATAATCATCAAAATCGGCCCATAAATATCGAAGATACGCGCGAATAACGATAAAAAAAAGTATACAATCGAATTAAGAACCACCTCCTTTTGATGAAGTCGGTTAAAAACTAGTTCAGATTAGCGTTGAAAATGACACGTACCTACCTAGCTACCTACATATACCTCCTATTTACCTAGCTATGTATTTTTACAGCTACAAGAACATTCGTTTAACAACTGTATGATCGTAAAGCTGTGATATCGGATCCGACATTCAGGACGGTCTAATTGGCGACTGAATTTCTCGTCCTAAATCGGACACTAAATTCCGGGTCCGACATTCAGGATGGTGTAATAAGCGCTTAAAACAATTTTACTTTAACACGTTCACGGACACTCCGTCTGAGGACGTTGAAAGAATTAATTTTGATATGACACACCGTCTGTAGACGGCAAGTTTTGTTGCTTTGAAACTGACTTCCCGTCAGCAGACGACCGATTTACTAAGCAGCATAAGGGATCACGTGACCCTGTGTCACAACACGAAATATTTTATCTTCCTAGTGTCACTGCAAAAGATTTTATGTCAAGTTTTAGGAAGGTTTGTATGTGTGTGTTGGCGCACACATCGAAATGCGTGTTGTGACATGTCGTCGGCAGCCGGCCGATTTCCGAACACGTTCGTTCGCGCAGTCGCCCGGTGTCACAGTACGAGAAGGTCATGCGCATCGCAATCGGAGCGGCTACAACCAGTTTCTAGATGATTCTAAGCTGAGTTATTGCAATAGTTTTTCAATTAGAGTGATGTTTAGGTACTTGTAAACATAGTAAGTGCCCTAATATTACTGTTCTGTGTTCATATATTTCGAATTCAATAAGGAAATGAATAAAAGTAGGGTTGATAGCCAGTGTAGTACCTACCTCGATATTTGTTGTGATCTGATTGTTTTGCTTGTAATATTTAGCAATATTATTGAAGTAATAAGCATACGGTGAGTAGGTACAATATATCAAAGTAAAAGTTGATAATTGTATGTATTTGTGGTTACTGACTGATATATGATCGGGGTGTTTTGTTTGGGTTATTTATCGACTTTGGGAGACGAATAGGTATACTTACATAGCGTAAATTCTGCCCCTTTTGCAGATGGCTTATGATATAGCAGATGACTGATATATGGTGATATATGACACATGTTTTGTAGTATGAAGCGTGACGGCCCGTCCGCAAACGTTGTCGTTTGTAGCCGGTATCGTCATAGCACATATGTACTTCAAGTCAAAGCGTGACGTTTCGTCTGCAGACGTTGACGTCCATGAACGAGTTTGTCACAGCACATGTGTAGAAGTATGGCATAGGTGACATTGCGTCTTCAGCCGTCATGAAAAAATGTATGGGATTTCGAAGTGTCATATTTCAAATTATTCTTTCAACGTCCTCAGACGGAGTGTCCGTGAACGTGTTAATGAAAACTGCACTAAACGGTAAAAAATAACTTTGTTACATTTTCATACTATGTTGTACAATACTGTTAGCTGAAAATTTTTGAGTATAATCTATGTCATAGACCAAGAAAAGTAAAAGTAAAAGTAAAAGTAAAAGTAAAAGTAAAAGTAAAAGTAAAAGTAAAAGTAAAAGTAAAAGTAAAAGTAAAAGTAAAAGTAAAAGTAAAAGTAAAAGTAAAAGTAAAAGTAAAAGTAAAAGTAAAAGTAAAAGTAAAAGTAAAAGTAAAAGTAAAAGTAAAAGTAAAAGTAAAAGTAAAAGTAAAAGTAAAAGTAAAAGTAAAAGTAAAAGTAAAAGTAAAAGTAAAAGTAAAAGTAAAAGTAAAAGTAAAAGTAAAAGTAAAAGTAAAAGTAAAAGTAAAAGTAAAAGTAAAAGTAAAAGTAAAAGTAAAAGTAAAAGTAAAAGTAAAAGTAAAAGTAAAAGTAAAAGTAAAAGTAAAAGTAAAAGTAAAAGTAAAAGTAAAAGTAAAAGTAAAAGTAAAAGTAAAAGTAAAAGTAAAAGTAAAAGTAAAAGTAAAAGTAAAAGTAAAAGTAAAAGTAAAAGTAAAAGTAAAAGTAAAAGTAAAAGTAAAAGTAAAAGTAAAAGTAAAAGTAAAAGTAAAAGTAAAAGTAAAAGTAAAAGTAAAAGTAAAAGTAAAAGTAAAAGTAAAAGTAAAAGTAAAAGTAAAAGTAAAAGTAAAAGTAAAAGTAAAAGTAAAAGTAAAAGTAAAAGTAAAAGTAAAAGTAAAAGTAAAAGTAAAAGTAAAAGTAAAAGTAAAAGTAAAAGTAAAAGTAAAAGTAAAAGTAAAAGTAAAAGTAAAAGTAAAAGTAAAAGTAAAAGTAAAAGTAAAAGTAAAAGTAAAAGTAAAAGTAAAAGTAAAAGTAAAAGTAAAAGTAAAAGTAAAAGTAAAAGTAAAAGTAAAAGTAAAAGTAAAAGTAAAAGTAAAAGTAAAAGTAAAAGTAAAAGTAAAAGTAAAAGTAAAAGTAAAAGTAAAAGTAAAAGTAAAAGTAAAAGTAAAAGTAAAAGTAAAAGTAAAAGTAAAAGTAAAAGTAAAAGTAAAAGTAAAAGTAAAAGTAAAAGTAAAAGTAAAAGTAAAAGTAAAAGTAAAAGTAAAAGTAAAAGTAAAAGTAAAAGTAAAAGTAAAAGTAAAAGTAAAAGTAAAAGTAAAAGTAAAAGTAAAAGTAAAAGTAAAAGTAAAAGTAAAAGTAAAAGTAAAAGTAAAAGTAAAAGTAAAAGTAAAAGTAAAAGTAAAAGTAAAAGTAAAAGTAAAAGTAAAAGTAAAAGTAAAAGTAAAAGTAAAAGTAAAAGTAAAAGTAAAAGTAAAAGTAAAAGTAAAAGTAAAAGTAAAAGTAAAAGTAAAAGTAAAAGTAAAAGTAAAAGTAAAAGTAAAAGTAAAAGTAAAAGTAAAAGTAAAAGTAAAAGTAAAAGTAAAAGTAAAAGTAAAAGTAAAAGTAAAAGTAAAAGTAAAAGTAAAAGTAAAAGTAAAAGTAAAAGTAAAAGTAAAAGTAAAAGTAAAAGTAAAAGTAAAAGTAAAAGTAAAAGTAAAAGTAAAAGTAAAAGTAAAAGTAAAAGTAAAAGTAAAAGTAAAAGTAAAAGTAAAAGTAAAAGTAAAAGTAAAAGTAAAAGTAAAAGTAAAAGTAAAAGTAAAAGTAAAAGTAAAAGTAAAAGTAAAAGTAAAAGTAAAAGTAAAAGTAAAAGTAAAAGTAAAAGTAAAAGTAAAAGTAAAAGTAAAAGTAAAAGTAAAAATAAACATAAAAATAAACTGAACAACTTTCATTATTGGACCAACCCCGAAATCACGAAAAAAAATCAGCTGTTCCATTCAAAATGAATCTTATATCATTTTATGAAAAAAAATTGTTTGACCAAGGAGTTTTGCATAGCTTGAACTGAAATGAAATACCGCTAATTTCGTTGTTGTTTTTTTTTCAGTAAAAAGTTTCGTCAGTTTATAAATAAGAAAAAAGATTGGTTCACTAAGGAGTTTTAAATGCTTGAATTGTAAAAGTGTACTTTACAATTAAAGCATTCACCATGCTTGACTTGTAAAGTGATCTGAAAATGGAACGTTCTATCTAAACAATGCACTGTGTTGCACATGTCAACTTACACAGCCTCATACTATATTAGTAAATGCTAGTTACCGAGCAGTATGATGTAAAATTAAAATAATAGCATCGATTTTTGATCGATGGTCTAATTGATAAGAAGTTGTTAAGCATTCCGTGGTGTCACGCGATCAGATTACGATGCATGCTATCGTTATAAATAGACGATATAGGTCGACGCCTATGTATAGTGACTAGGGGTCGCAATCCGGTATCCCGGATACCGAAAATACCGGGATACCGGACTGAAATGAAGCCTTTTCAATACCGGTATTGAATTTTTAAATACCGGGATTTACGACATTTTCGGTATTCATCACAGAACGACGCAAACCGCAAATCTCGTTTAAATTTTCGTTTTATCTGATTTGAAAAGTGATTTTCCTTAACCTCCGAAGGCCCATACATTAAATGGTGTCTCATTATTATTATTATTATTTAAAAGGGGGGACGCCAGCGAAGCCGGACGGGTGTTCAGTCACCTTGATAGGAACCATTTCACCCAGTTCCCTAAATCCCATGAAAGCTGAGAGCAGGGGGAAGTGGGTTATCGTTTACCTTACCGGCGTCGGACCCTCGAACCCACCTGTACGCATACAGTATCTGCTGAGTTGACTTATCGTTAACTGCTTTTGATCCTCTTCCTTAAGCTTGTCCGCTCCAAAGAGCTTCCAGCGCAGTGATGCGTACATTGGGCATTCTGCCACGTAGTGGTAGCTTGTTTCTTCTCTTTCTTTACATTGCGGACAGATGGGATCCTCTGTCCGTTTGATCACTGACAGGTGTCTGTCTAGTGGACAGTGTGCTGTCAGTACTCCTACAATCGTTTAAATATTTCTCCGGCTTTGTTTCTGCAGCTCTCTAGTTTTCTATTTGTCAACTGATTTGACGACAATCTTAGACTGTCTTCAGTCCTTTCTTTTCATCCATCTTTGGTTAGTTTCTTAAAGTAAGTTTCTGCAGTGGTGGCCTATTGTAAGGCCATTTTAATAGATCACATTTGACAGTGTCAGTCCTTTGTTCTATTTGTCAAAATCAATCGTAAATTGGCTTTCTTTCGTTATTATTACAATAAATATGTATTGTGCCCGCCGTTAGAAAGTAACGTTGTTGAATTTTTATGAAGTGTCAAATGTGATCTATTTAAATGGCCCTACTATAGTCATTTATCCCAAGGTCCTACTAGTGGTACTAATATTTTATAGTCATTCAGACCCAACAAGTTCAGAGTTGATGATAAAGTTATCCTAGAGTCATAAATTCAGGGCTTATGGGAAATATATTATGGTTTTGGCTTTTTTTTTGCAAAATGAATAAGTGCTATGGGGTAGGACACAGGCATTAGTGAGGTAGGAATATATGTTTCGTCATAATTTTTAAATGAAATTAAACAACCAACTTCTTCGTATTACCTGAAGGTAGACCCTTGGGTTCTAATGACTACATGGCGTCTAAAAAGCTCGGGTCAGAACTTTTCCGTCCCAACCGCAATCGGTTCGAAGTTGAGCCTATCTAGTTAGATCTATCCAGTTGGACTGCCTATCCTAGTAAACTAATGATCAACAAGTTCTAGTGTAGTTCCCAACATGAGCTGGAGTGGGTACAACATGGGCATTCGACATGACTTTCGCCTTATCCATGTTTATCCTAAGCCCCCTTCCGGGAAGCACTACGGACATCTTCGAACATTGTCAGGCCTTCCAATCCAAGGTCTCGGCCATAAGAACTAGTATTATGATTGGCAAAACGAAGGTGTGTTAGGTACTGGCCATTAATATTGAAACCGAGTCTTTTTCAGTCCAGTCACAGTCCAAGAGCTTAAATATGTCTTCCAACGCAGCTGTGAACAGTTTCGGAAAAATAATGTCTCCCTGTCTCACACATTGCTGCAGTCGGATGGGATTTTTGCTCTAGTTTTGTACTCGGACCGACACATAGTGGCATTTTCGTATAAGTAGGTACCTACCTCAACACCTCGATATACCTGTACTCTTTTTGGCACCTCTGGAGAGACTGTAGCACCGGCACCGCCCAGGTCTCTATAGAATCATAAAAAAGTCCACGAACGCCAAGCAGTGGCAGACTCTTCAATCTTCTGTATAACCTGCCGCAGCGTATGCATGTGGTCTAGGTACTAAAGTCTTTTTAAATTTGAGATTTTTGCATTCACAATGCTATTTTTATACAATACTAAATAATATACTAGAAAAAATACGACTCGCACCAGATCTAACTAAAGTCTTTTCGGAACTCGGCTTATTCGGGAGGTTGGAACTCGTCGAACCGGCGATGGAGACGATTAGTTAATCATAAAAATGACTTTAACTGTAAGGAAAACTAAGAAATTAAATATATTTATCTAAATGTCGAAAATACCGAAAATACCGGGATCCCGGTATTCGCCTAGACTCGATACCGAGAATACCGGTTTTGCAGAGAGGTGCCGGTATTGCGACCCCTAATAGTGACAATAATATTCACAGAATAGTTTTCTTATTTAGGTATTATTATGCCTTATTTACATCCAACTGTGCTGCTGTGCTGTGCTTCTGTGCTGTAATATGCCACACTGCAATCTCTACAAGTTTGAGCGAGATATGTACCTAGACAAAAGGCTAGTATGGTGAAAATTTTATCCTTTAAAAAATTACTTTCATCTAAAAAGTGTGTCCGATTAGCCCCGGTGCACAAATCACAGTGAGTCCGTTTTACAACTGTATGGATTGTTTTCTAAGCTTTGTTTTGTCAACTTTCTCCCTAAGAAAAAAAAGGTAACAATCAAAACGTTCTATGCAAAGCTGTGGTCCGGCCCTGTCGACAAAATCAAAGTATAAGCTTTATCTTGTCTTGTCATCGTACTATTTTAAGATCTTTTTTTTAACTATCTTTATAGTACAATACAGAATGGTACAAGAGGCGGACTTAATGCTAGTAGCATTCTCTACCAGTCAACCTTTTTGTATCTACCACAAGAATAGCAAATAAATGACTATTACTATAACTACTTTGTTCGTACTTATGCGCATTCATCTAACTTTTCATCATCGCACCGATAGGTTTGTGCTGACAAACCTATCGGTGCGATGATGAAGTCACCCGTAGAATGTAGATTGCTATACTATTACTATACTAACAAAATTGTTTTTCAGTAAAAGTAAAAGTAAAAGTTAAAATAAAAATAAAAATAAAAATAAAAATAAAAATAAAAATAAAAATAAAAATAAAAATAAAAATAAAAATAAAAATAAAAATAAAAATAAAAATAAAAATAAAAGTAAAAGTAAAAGTAAAAGTAAAAGTAAAAGTAAAAGTAAAAGTAAAAGTAAAAGTAAAAGTAAAAGTAAAAGTAAAAGTAAAAGTAAAAGTAAAAGTAAAAGTAAAAGTAAAAGTAAAAGTAAAAGTAAAAGTAAAAATAAAAATAAAAATAAAAATAAAAATAAATATAAAAATAAAAATAAAAATAAAAATAAAAATAAAAATAAAAGTAAAAGTAAAAGTAAAAGTAAAAGTAAAAGTAAAAGTAAAAGTAAAAGTAAAAGTAAAGAATCCGCAGGCGGTAACATAAAAATTTTACAAATTTCATTTGAAGACGCTCAATGCGATGAATGTATTTGTCATATCGCGGGTTCCAGATCTCTGACCCATATTCCAGGATGCTTCTGACGAACGTACAGTATAAAATTTTGAGAGTTTTAATCTCTTTGAAGCTAGACGCGGTTCGCATTATAAATCCTAACGCCCTATTAGCTTTTTTGACAATATTCTCGACATGATCATCGAAGAGAAGTTTAGAATCATGCAGAATCCCCAGGTCCCGAGTTACGTGATTCCTTTGCAAGATTTGGTGTCTCAGATGGTACTGGGAAGGAACAATGCAGCTTTTTCTTGTAAATGTAATTGATGAGCATTTCGAAGGATTCAAGTCCAGTTTATTTCGTTCACAATAGTCATCCAGACACGCAAGATCAGATTGAAGATCATCAATGTCAGATGGAGAAGAGATAGCTTTAAAAATCTTCATATCATCCGCGAAACACAGGAGTTTGGAATGTTGAAAACAAGCATCTATGTCGTTAACAAATATCAAAAACAATAGAGGGCCCAAAAGCGAGCCTTGAGGTACGCCGCTAAGTTGTTAAGCATTCCGTGGTGTCACGCGATCAGATTACGATGCATGCTATCGTTATAAATAGACGATATAGGTCGACGCCTATGTATAGTGACAATAATATTCACAGAATAGTTTTCTTATTTAGGTATTATTATGCCTGTTGGAATAGCCAACATAAAATCTTTTTGTTGAACTTTATTTTTAAAGTCTATGGTATTTTTGTATGACAAACTGTCATTCGTTTTTCTTTTTTTTTCCTTTGTAACTGTTTGCAATACATAATTTTCAGCTTCATAAAAAGTCCTTCTTATTTACCTACAACTACGGCCTATTCTATATATTTCAACCTACAGTCCACTCTTTAAACATGGTCCATCGTGCAATTACAAAATAGGAGGACGTCCATCGAAGCATTTAAGGTAAAAGCGTTCCGCTGTTGCAGTTTTTCAAGAGACGCCAGCCTACTGCTAGTAACCATCATACATAGAGTTCCATCGAGTTCATTGCAATTCATAACGCATTGCAAGTTGCATGCAAAATAAAATACAGAAACATCACAATTCATTAAGAAGCGTATCGAGTCTGCAGTGGTGTTGCCAGGAGTGTTGCCCCGGTAGATGCAGGACGTGTGTGTCGTCGCGCCGCCGCCACCGTGTGGGATTTCGGAGCACTGCTTCACTACAATTTTGAGTTGGAGATCTGTTTCGTGCACCTCTATACCTAATTTCGTGAAGCCATTGCCATCCAAGATTGGCCAATATACAGATCTTCTTTACCGTGAAATTTCAAGAAAGAAAAAAAAAAAGACAAGGAAGTTGTCTTTGCCGTGACGTGACGCCATTTCTGACTTTTGACTTTGACATTTCTCGTTTGAAGTTCAAGTTTTATTTTCAATTGTTAAAAATTTACCGGACACTAAGTTATTTTACTAGTATTACATTATAATTTTATTTGTAAACTTGTTGCTGTGCTTTTCAAAATGTCTGATAATTCGGATCACTCCGATTGTGACTCGCGTCAGTTGCGGAGATTGATACGACAACGCGCCGTTACAAAAGGATGCATTACAAAAATAACAAATTTTTTCGCGGAGGCAGACGCAGCCTTATCTACGCATGTAGTTACTACGAAAGAGGAGCGCCTGCGAGAATCATTTCAGAGATTCGAAGCATTAAACTTGGAGGTTTGCGCTCTAGATCCTGAAGCGGACGACATGGGGGCTGTCGAAAGTAAGTTCCTGCAAACGCTAGCATTAATTAAAGATTTACAGGCGCAGTCGCAGCTTGCTTCGTTGGCAGAAAACCCGCCAAAGCACACGTTGGTCCCGGCAGCTAAATTGCCACAAATAGAGCTACCAATATTTACAGGCAAATATTCTGATTATAAGCCGTTTATTGGAATGTTTAACGCATTAATCGATTCGAATCATAGCTTAGCAGACATTCAAAAGCTTTTTTATTTACGTAATAATCTTCAGAATGAACCTTTTGAGTTGATAAAGAATTTACCGATTATTTCCGAAAGTTATTTAGAAGCAAAAAATATTTTACGTGATCGTTATGATAACAAGTTCAAAATTACAAGCGAACATATAAATACTTTGCTAGATTTGCAGCCAATGCTGAAATCAACTGCATACAATATTAGGCAGTTTGTTTCTGTTGTGAAGCAGCGGTTAGCTGCTCTTAAAAATCTTAATTATGAGGTACACCAATGGGACCCTATTATCCTTTGCATTTTAAGTCGAAAGTTAGACTTGATATGTAGTAGGGAGTTCCAGTTGCATTGTAGTTCAGAACCCTCAGTGAATAATCTTATTACATTTCTAGAGAGCCGAGCACTTGCACTAGAAAATTCAGAAAGAGTTCAAGTGCAACCGCCCAAGGCTGCGCACATGGTAACGGTAAAGGGTGTAGCGGGCAGTGAGCCGGCACCTTCTACTCCAGTCTGCATATCATGTAAGTTGCCTCATAAATTATTTGCTTGCAATAAATTTAAATTAATGTCAGCTGCAGCACGGTTGAAGTTTATTAACGACAATGGTCTATGCAATATCTGCTTGAATGAGCACAAGCAAAAGTGTAGGTACCGTTTCAAATGCAGTTTGTGCCAACAAAATCACAATACATTGCTGCATCAAGACGACAAGGTTGAGTCGCCAGTGACCCTGTTTTCTGAAACTGCCGGTCATCAGGTCATATTGCCTACAGCAAGAGTTAAACTCATCGCGAGCAATGGGACCGAGATACATGTTAAGGCACTTTTAGACAGTGGTTCACAAGCCTCCTTCATTACATCAGAGCTAGTTAGCTTAATGAGACTTAAACCTATTGAGGTAAACACCCCGGTGGTGGGTATAGGTAACAAGAAAAATGAAATTAGGGATTGTGTTAACATACAATTGCATTCCTTAATAAACAACTTTAACATTAATGTAACTTGTCATGTGTTAGAAAATATTACTTCCAAGTTGCCGCAATCCAGAATATCAATGCGGGATATTGTTATACCTTGCAATATTACACTGGCAGACAATAAGTTCAATGAGCCTAGTGTCATTCATATATTATTAGGTGCCGATATATTTTTTCAGGTGCTGCTGCCGAATGTGGTTGACCCAGACAGCGCTTCCAGTTATGGTGTTCCAGTTCTTAACACACAGTTTGGCCATATAGTAGCTGGTTCAGTTCCTGTTGTGCACCACCAAAAACAAGTAACTTCTTTACATTGTAATACATGTGATAATACTCTTAACAATACTTTGCAACAATTTTGGGAGCTGGAAAATGTGCCTGAGATTTTTCATGAAAAATTACCAGAACATGAAGCATGTGAGAGATGGTTCTGTGAAACAGTAACTTTGGATACTCAAAATAATAAGTTTCAGGTTGCTTTGCCGCTTAAGTTGCCATTAGAGTCGGTCAATGAAGTTCTTGGTGATTCTTTTAGTTTAGCTTTGAAAAGATTTAGGAATTTAGAAGTTAGGTTACAAAAGGATGATTTTCTTTTCCAACTTTATAAAGAGTTTATTCATAATTATTTAAAGGAAGGTTATGGTTCAGTCATTGACATAAGTCAATATGATCTTTCTACTGATCCAGTTTATTTCTTGCCTCATCATCCTGTCGTCAGGCTCGATAGAAAGAGCACGAAATGCAGAGTGGTTTTTGATGGGTCAATGAAGACCAGTAAGAAAGTATCTCTAAATGACATGTTATTGAACGGTCCTGTTGTTCAAAAAGAACTTATCGATATATTGTTCTTATTTAGAGTTGACAAGTATATTTTTGTCACTGATATTAAAAGTATGTTTTTAAGAATTTCTTTAGATCCTATGTATAGAACGTTGCAAAACATTCTATGGAGAGATTCCCCAAATGAGGATATTCAATGTATACAATTAAATACTGTAACTTTTGGTTTAAAGTGTTCTTCTTATCTTGCTACACGTTGTTTAAAGGAACTTGCTGATAGGTATAGAAGTGATTATCCCTTAGCAGCTTCTATTATTGATAATTCTACCTATGTAGACGATGCAATTGTGTCTCAGAAGTCACCTGAGCTGCTAATTGAGGCAAAATCACAGCTGTGTGACCTTCTTGATAAGGGTGGGTTTCATTTACACAAATGGTTTTCTAATTGTCCCCAATTATTAGACAAAATACCCAAGTCACAACAGTATTTTGACGATGTAGACTTAGAAAAGGGCAACATTTCTTTAAAAACATTAGGTGTTAAGTATAATGTTAATACAGATTCATTCATGCTTCATCCGAAGCCTAATGCAAGCATGCCTGCCACTAAGCGTGAGATTTTAAGTTTTGTAGGACAGTTTTTTGATCCGCTGGGTTTAGCTGGGCCTGTGGTGCTTAAAGCCAAGGTAATAATGCAAAGGTTGTGGAAAGCACACATTCACTGGGATGCACAGCTTCCTCATGACATTTTGAATGAATGGCGTGAATTTTATAATAGCTTTTGTCTAATGCTGCCTATAGCTATCCCACGTTATATAAATATGTGCAAGTCCATGTCTGTTGAGATTATAGGCTTTGCTGATGCTGCTAGTTCCACGGCGTACGGCTGCTGCGTTTATCTACGAGTACTCGATTCCGCAGGTAGCATTAAAGTTTCGTTACTGTGTTCTAAGTCACGTGTGAATCCATTAAAACAAAGCTTAACTGTTCCTAGACTTGAGCTTAATGCTATGGTTCTTCTGGCCAAGTGTGCTGCGCGGCTTCATAGCACTTTACAACTTAAACTAAATATTGATAATGTCGTTCTTTATTCAGATTCACAAATTGCTTTAGCATGGGTCAAATCTAATATAACCACACTTAAAACATATGTGGCAAATAGAGTTAAGGTAATAAATGATCTTACTTGTAAATTCTGCTGGTCTTATATAAGCTCTGAGGAGAACCCCGCTGATTGTCTTAGCAGAGGAGTCTTACCGCATGAGTTACAGGATCATCCTTTGTGGTGGCAAGGGCCAGGTTTTCTGCACACAAGTGAGTATCAATCTCAAGACTTGCCCAGGTTGCCGGTCATCAAATCCTGCGATTTACCCGAGGTGAAGGTTGATCCAGTTTGTACCACTACATTAGTGTGTAGGGTTTTGTATGATCAAGAGTTATGTTTGAATTTTCTTGAAAAGTATTCTGACATTTGTAAAATGCAACGAATATTAGCATATGTTTTTCGTTTCGTACGGTATGCAAAGGACAAAGGCAACCAAAATAAATGTAACTATTTAACATCTAAAGAATTAAATCACTCTTTGTTAGTTATTGTAAAGTATGAACAGCAACAGTGTTTTAAAGATGAATTTTTACAATTAAAATTAAAAAATGAGATTACAAAAGGTAATTTGAAACCGTTGTATCCATTTGTCGATAACCAGGGATTGCTTAGGGTTGGCGGTCGTTTAGAAAATGCGTCAATTTCATATGGACAAAAGCATCCAGTAATCTTGCCCAAAGATTCTCGTATAACGCATTTAATTATTAAGAGAGAACATATCAGGAATTTACATGCAGGGCCAAGATTAGTTATGTCCGCCATAAATCAGACATTTTGGATAGTTCATGGTATCAGGGAAGTTAAGAAAGTTATATATAAGTGCATAGCTTGTTTTAAACTAAAAGCTGAGACCGCGAAACAGCTCATGGGGTCGCTACCTCACGACAGAATAAATGTTTGTCGTCCTTATCAAAAAGTAGGCATTGATTTTGCGGGAGCTTTCATGATTAAGCAGCCGCGTATAAGAAAAGCGTTAGAAACAAAGGCATATGTATGTGTTTTTGTATGCTTCGCTACTAAAGCCATACATTTTGAGTTGGCTTCTGATTTAAGAACTGTAACTTTCTTAGCTTGCTTAAAAAGGTTTATTGCGCGTAGAGGTCTCCCTACTGATGTTTATTGCGACAACGCATCTACTTTTAAGTCTGCTAGTAGTCAGTTAACTGAATTATATAAGTTACATAATAGTAAAGAGCACCAAAAGGAAATTCATGATTTTTCGTCACAGAATGGCATTAACTTTCATTTTGTTCCCTGCTATTCTCCTATTTTTGCAGGTCTAGCCGAAGCTGGCGTAAAAAGCATGAAGTTTCATTTAAAAAGAGTTGTGCAAAAGACTTTGTTAACTTATGAGGAGATGAATACTATTCTTTGTCAAATTGAATCTATTCTTAATAGTAGACCTCTTATGCCGTTATCAAACGATGTAAATGATTTTTCTTGTATTACTCCTGGCCATTTTTTAATTGGGTCTGCTTTAAATGCTTTTCCAGAACAAGATGTAACACTCACAGATAATCTTAAGTATTGGAAAATATGTACAAGTATAAAAAACAGTTTTTGGAAAGCTTGGAGCAAACAATATTTAAATATTTTACAGTCTCGGCCTAAGTGGAAGGAGTCTCACCCTAATATTAAAGTAGGGTCTTTAGTCCTTTTAAAGGAAAATGATGTTGCGCCTTTGTTTTTGGCCAATGGCCAGGGTGGTTAATGTTTTTCCGGGCTCTGATAATAGAGTCAGGGTTGTTGAAGTTAAAACTCCTAATGGTAAGACCCACAGGCGATCAATTGTCAAAGTTTGTTTGTTACCAATTGAGTTGTAATTAAGTTAGTTGTTAAATCACGTTCTAGCCTGTTCTAGCTAGTTAATGTTGTGTTAACTTTTTGTTAAATGTGTCAGTAATTAGTGTTTAGTTATTAAAAGACTATTTGTTATTATATTTCATAAGTACTTGTTTACTTTTGTCATAGAGTGGCAGCATGTTGGAATAGCCAACATAAAATCTTTTTGTTGAACTTTATTTTTAAAGTCTATGGTATTTTTGTATGACAAACTGTCATTCGTTTTTCTTTTTTTTTCCTTTGTAACTGTTTGCAATACATAATTTTCAGCTTCATAAAAAGTCCTTCTTATTTACCTACAACTACGGCCTATTCTATATATTTCAACCTACAGTCCACTCTTTAAACAATGCCTTATTTACATCCAACTGTGCTGCTGTGCTGTGCTTCTGAGCTGTAATATGCCACACTGCAATCTCTACAAGTTTGAGCGAGATATGTACCTAGACAAAAGGCTAGTATGGTGAAAATTTTATCCTTTAAAAAATTACTTTCATCTAAAAAGTGTGTCCGATTAGCCCCGGTGCACAAATCACAGTGAGTCCGTTTTACAACTGTATGGATTGTTTTCTAAGCTTTGTTTTGTCAACTTTCTCCCTAAGAAAAAAAAGGTAACAATCAAAACGTTCTATGTAAAGCTGTGGTCCGGCCCTGTCGACAAAATCAAAGTATAAGCTTTATCTTGTCTTGTCATCGTACTATTTTAAGATCTTTTTTTTAACTATCTTTATAGTACAATACAGAATGGTACAAGAGGCGGACTTAATGCTAGTAGCATTCTCTACCAGTCAACCTTTTTGTATCTACCACAAGAATAGCAAATAAATGACTATTACTATAACTACTTTGTTCGTACTTATGCGCATTCATCTAACTTTTCATCATCGCACCGATAGGTTTGTGCTGACAAACCTATCGGTGCGATGATGAAGTCACCCGTAGAATGTAGATTGCTATACTATTACTATACTAACAAAATTGTTTTTCAGTAAAAGTAAAAGTAAAAGTAAAAGTAAAAGTTAAAATAAAAATAAAAATAAAAATAAAAATAAAAATAAAAATAAAAATAAAAATAAAAATAAAAATAAAAATAAAAATAAAAATAAAAATAAAAATAAAAATAAAAATAAAAGTAAAAGTAAAAGTAAAAGTAAAAGTAAAAGTAAAAGTAAAAGTAAAAGTAAAATTAAAAGTAAAAGTAAAAGTAAAAGTAAAAGTAAAAGTAAAAATAAAAATAAAAATAAAAATAAAAATAAAAATAAAAATAAAAATAAAAATAAAAATAAAAATAAAAATAAAAATAAAAATAAGAGTAAGAGTAAGAGTAATAGTAAGAGTAAGAGTAAGAGTAAGAGTAAGAGTAAAAGTAAAAGTAAAAGTAAAAGTAAAAGTAAAAGTAAAAGTAAAAGTAAACTGAACAACTTTCATTATTGGACCAACCCCGAAATCACGAAAAAAAATCAGCTGTTCCATTCAAAATGAATCTTATATCATTTTATGAAAAAAAAAATTGTTTGACCAAGGAGTTTTGCATAGCTTGAACTGAAATGAAATACCGCTAATTTCGTTGTTGTTTTTTTTTCAGTAAAAAGTTTCGTCAGTTTATAAATAAGAAAAAAGATTGGTTCACTAAGGAGTTTTAAATGCTTGAATTGTAAAAGTGTACTTTACAATTAAAGCATTCACCATGCTTGACTTGTAAAGTGATCTGAAAATGGAACGTTCTATCTAAACAATGCACTGTGTTGCACATGTCAACTTACACAGCCTCATACTATATTAGTAAATGCTAGTTACCGAGCAGTATGATGTAAAATTAAAATAATAGCATCGATTTTTGATCGATGGTCTAATTGATAAGAAGTTGTTAAGCATTCCGTGGTGTCACGCGATCAGATTACGATGCATGCTATCGTTATAAATAGACGATATAGGTCGACGCCTATGTATAGTGACAATAATATTCACAGAATAGTTTTCTTATTTAGGTATTATTATGCCTTATTTACATCCAACTGTGCTGCTGTGCTGTGCTTCTGTGCTGTAATATGCCACACTGCAATCTCTACAAGTTTGAGCGAGATATGTACCTAGACAAAAGGCTAGTATGGTGAAAATTTTATCCTTTAAAAAATTACTTACATCTAAAAAGTGTGTCCGATTAGCCCCGGTGCACAAATCACAGTGAGTCCGTTTTACAACTGTATGGATTGTTTTCTAAGCTTTGTTTTGTCAACTTTCTCCCTAAGAAAAAAAAGGTAACAATCAAAACGTTCTATGTAAAGCTGTGGTCCGGCCCTGTCGACAAAATCAAAGTATAAGCTTTATCTTGTCTTGTCATCGTACTATTTTAAGATCTTTTTTTTAACTATCTTTATAGTACAATACAGAATGGTACAAGAGGCGGACTTAATGCTAGTAGCATTCTCTACCAGTCAACCTTTTTGTATCTACCACAAGAATAGCAAATAAATGACTATTACTATAACTACTTTGTTCGTACTTATGCGCATTCATCTAACTTTTCATCATCGCACCGATAGGTTTGTGCTGACAAACCTATCGGTGCGATGATGAAGTCACCCGTAGAATGTAGATTGCTATACTATTACTATACTAACAAAATTGTTATTCAGATTTTATTTTCATCTTTGTTTATTTGTCACTTTATAGATTCATGATATAATACAAACAACGTTTAATAACTATAATATGTCCGTTGCATACACACTGCAGTAAAAGTAAAAGTAAAAGTAAAAGTAAAAGTAAAAGTAAAAATAAAAATAAAAATAAAAATAAAAATAAAAATAAAAATAAAAATAAAAATAAAAGTAAAAGTAAAAGTAAAAGTAAAAGTAAAAGTAAAAGTAAAAGTAAAAGTAAAAGTAAAAGTAAAAGTAAAAGTAAAAGTAAAAGTAAAAGTAAAAGTAAAAGTAAAAGTAAAAGTAAAAGTAAAAGTAAAAGTAAAAGTAAAAGTAAAAGTAAAAGTAAAAGTAAAAGTAAAAGTAAAAGTAAAAGTAAAAGTAAAAGTAAAAGTAAAAGTAAAAGTAAAAGTAAAAGTAAAAGTAAAAGTAAAAGTAAAAGTAAAAGTAAAAGTAAAAGTAAAAGTAAAAGTAAAAGTAAAAGTAAAAATAAAAATAAACTGAACAACTTTCATTATTGGACCAACCCCGAAATCACGAAAAAAAATCAGCTGTTCCATTCAAAATGAATCTTATATCATTTTATGAAAAAAAAAATTGTTTGACCAAGGAGTTTTGCATAGCTTGAACTGAAATGAAATACCGCTAATTTTGTTGTTGTTTTTTTTTCAGTAAAAAGTTTCGTCAGTTTATAAATAAGAAAAAAGATTGGTTCACTAAGGAGTTTTAAATGCTTGAATTGTAAAAGTGTACTTTACAATTAAAGCATTCACCATGCTTGACTTGTAAAGTGATCTGAAAATGGAACGTTCTATCTAAACAATGCACTGTGTTGCACATGTCAACTTACACAGCCTCATACTATATTAGTAAATGCTAGTTACCGAGCAGTATGATGTAAAATTAAAATAATAGCATCGATTTTTGATCGATGGTCTAATTGATAAGAAGTTGTTAAGCATTCCGTGGTGTCACGCGATCAGATTACGATGCATGCTATCGTTATAAATAGACGATATAGGTCGACGCCTATGTATAGTGACAATAATATTCACAGAATAGTTTTCTTATTTAGGTATTATTATGCCTTATTTACATCCAACTGTGCTGCTGTGCTGTGCTTCTGTGCTGTAATATGCCACACTGCAATCTCTACAAGTTTGAGCGAGATATGTACCTAGACAAAAGGCTAGTATGGTGAAAATTTTATCCTTTAAAAAATTACTTTCATCTAAAAAGTGTGTCCGATTAGCCCCGGTGCACAAATCACAGTGAGTCCGTTTTACAACTGTATGGATTGTTTTCTAAGCTTTGTTTTGTCAACTTTCTCCCTAAGAAAAAAAAGGTAACAATCAAAACGTTCTATGTAAAGCTGTGGTCCGGCCCTGTCGACAAAATCAAAGTATAAGCTTTATCTTGTCTTGTCATCGTACTATTTTAAGATCTTTTTTTTAACTATCTTTATAGTACAATACAGAATGGTACAAGAGGCGGACTTAATGCTAGTAGCATTCTCTACCAGTCAACCTTTTTGTATCTACCACAAGAATAGCAAATAAATGACTATTACTATAACTACTTTGTTCGTACTTATGCGCATTCATCTAACTTTTCATCATCGCACCGATAGGTTTGTGCTGACAAACCTATCGGTGCGATGATGAAGTCACCCGTAGAATGTAGATTGCTATACTATTACTATACTAACAAAATTGTTATTCAGATTTTATTTTCATCTTTGTTTATTTGTCACTTTATAGATTCATGATATAATACAAACAACGTTTAATAACTATAAATGTCCGTTGCATACACACTGCAGTAAAAGTAAAAGTAAAAGTAAAAGTAAAAGTAAAAGTAAAAGTAAAAGTAAAAGTGAAAGTGAAAGTGAAAGTGAAAGTGAAAGTGAAAGTGAAAGCGAAAGCGAAAGCGAAAGCGAAAGCGAAAGCGAAAGCGAAAGCGAAAGCGAAAGCGAAAGCAAAAGCAAAAGCAAAAGTAAAAGTAAAAGTAAAAATAAACTGAACAACTTTCATTATTGGACCAACCCCGAAATCACGAAAAAAAATCAGCTGTTCCATTCAAAATGAATCTTATATCATTTTATGAAAAAAAAAATTGTTTGACCAAGGAGTTTTGCATAGCTTGAACTGAAATGAAATACCGCTAATTTCGTTGTTGTTTTTTTTTCAGTAAAAAGTTTCGTCAGTTTATAAATAAGAAAAAAGATTGGTTCACTAAGGAGTTTTAAATGCTTGAATTGTAAAAGTGTACTTTACAATTAAAGCATTCACCATGCTTGACTTGTAAAGTGATCTGAAAATGGAACGTTCTATCTAAACAATGCACTGTGTTGCACATGTCAACTTACACAGCCTCATACTATATTAGTAAATGCTAGTTACCGAGCAGTATGATGTAAAATTAAAATAATAGCATCGATTTTTGATCGATGGTCTAATTGATAAGAAGTTGTTAAGCATTCCGTGGTGTCACGCGATCAGATTACGATGCATGCTATCGTTATAAATAGACGATATAGGTCGACGCCTATGTATAGTGACAATAATATTCACAGAATAGTTTTCTTATTTAGGTATTATTATGCCTTATTTACATCCAACTGTGCTGCTGTGCTGTGCTTCTGTGCTGTAATATGCCACACTGCAATCTCTACAAGTTTGAGCGAGATATGTACCTAGACAAAAGGCTAGTATGGTGAAAATTTTATCCTTTAAAAAATTACTTACATCTAAAAAGTGTGTCCGATTAGCCCCGGTGCACAAATCACAGTGAGTCCGTTTTACAACTGTATGTAAAAACTGTAATAAAAATAAAAATAAAAATAAAAATAAAAATAAAAATAAAAGTAAAAGTAAAAGTAAAAGTAAAAGTAAAAGTAAAAGTAAAAGTAAAAGTAAAAGTAAAAGTAAAAGTAAAAGTAAAAGTAAAAGTAAAAGTAAAAGTAAAAGTAAAAGTAAAAGTAAAAGTAAAAGTAAAAGTAAAAGTAAAAGTAAAAATAAACTGAACAACTTTCATTATTGGACCAACCCCGAAATCACGAAAAAAAATCAGCTGTTCCATTCAAAATGAATCTTATATCATTTTATGAAAAAAATTGTAAAAGTGTACTTTACAATTAAAGCATTCACCATGCTTGACTTGTAAAGTGATTTGAAAATGGAACGTTCTATCTAAACAATGCACTGTGTTGCACATGTCAACTTACACAGCCTCATACTATATTAGTAAATGCTAGTTACCGAGCAGTATGATGTAAAATTAAAATAATAGCATCGATTTTTGATCGATGGTCTAATTGATAAGAAGTTGTTAAGCATTCCGTGGTGTCACGCGATCAGATTACGATGCATGCTATCGTTATAAATAGACGATATAGGTCGACGCCTATGTATAGTGACAATAATATTCACAGAATAGTTTTCTTATTTAGGTATTATTATGCCTTATTTACATCCAACTGTGCTGCTGTGCTGTGCTTCTGTGCTGTAATATGCCACACTGCAATCTCTACAAGTTTGAGCGAGATATGTACCTAGACAAAAGGCTAGTATGGTGAAAATTTTATCCTTTAAAAAATTACTTTCATCTAAAAAGTGTGTCCGATTAGCCCCGGTGCACAAATCACAGTGAGTCCGTTTTACAACTGTATGGATTGTTTTCTAAGCTTTGTTTTGTCAACTTTCTCCCTAAGAAAAAAAAGGTAACAATCAAAACGTTCTATGTAAAGCTGTGGTCCGGCCCTGTCGACAAAATCAAAGTATAAGCTTTATCTTGTCTTGTCATCGTACTATTTTAAGATCTTTTTTTTAACTATCTTTATAGTACAATACAGAATGGTACAAGAGGCGGACTTAATGCTAGTAGCATTCTCTACCAGTCAACCTTTTTGTATCTACCACAAGAATAGCAAATAAATGACTATTACTATAACTACTTTGTTCGTACTTATGCGCATTCATCTAACTTTTCATCATCGCACCGATAGGTTTGTGCTGACAAACCTATCGGTGCGATGATGAAGTCACCCGTAGAATGTAGATTGCTATACTATTACTATACTAACAAAATTGTTATTCAGATTTTATTTTCATCTTTGTTTATTTGTCACTTTATAGATTCATGATATAATACAAACAACGTTTAATAACTATAATATGTCCGTTGCATACACACTGCAGTAAAAGTAAAAGTAAAAGTAAAAGTAAAAATAAAAATAAAAATAAAAATAAAAATAAAAATAAAAATAAAAATAAAAATAAAAGTAAAAGTAAACGTAAAAGTAAAAGTAAAAGTAAAAGTAAAAGTAAAAGTAAAAGTAAAAGTAAAAGTAAAAGTAAAAGTAAAAGTAAAAGTAAAAGTAAAAGTAAAAGTAAAAGTAAAAGTAAAAGTAAAAGTAAAAGTAAAAGTAAAAGTAAAAGTAAAAGTAAAAGTAAAAGTAAAAGTAAAAGAAAAGTAAAAGTAAAAGTAAAAGTAAAAGTAAAAGTAAAAGTAAAAGTAAAAGTAAAAGTAAAAGTAAAAGTAAAAGTAAAAATAAAAATAAACTGAACAACTTTCATTATTGGACCAACCCCAAAATCACGAAAAAAATCAGCTGTTCCATTCAAAATGAATCTTATATCATTTTATGAAAAAAAAAATTGTTTGACCAAGGAGTTTTGCATAGCTTGAACTGAAATGAAATACCGCTAATTTCGTTGTTGTTTTTTTTTCAGTAAAAAGTTTCGTCAGTTTATAAATAAGAAAAAAGATTGGTTCACTAAGGAGTTTTAAATGCTTGAATTGTAAAAGTGTACTTTACAATTAAAGCATTCACCATGCTTGACTTGTAAAGTGATCTGAAAATGGAACGTTCTATCTAAACAATGCACTGTGTTGCACATGTCAACTTACACAGCCTCATACTATATTAGTAAATGCTAGTTACCGAGCAGTATGATGTAAAATTAAAATAATAGCATCGATTTTTGATCGATGGTCTAATTGATAAGAAGTTGTTAAGCATTCCGTGGTGTCACGCGATCAGATTACGATGCATGCTATCGTTATAAATAGACGATATAGGTCGACGCCTATGTATAGTGACAATAATATTCACAGAATAGTTTTCTTATTTAGGTATTATTATGCCTTATTTACATTCAACTGTGCTGCTGTGCTGTGCTTCTGTGCTGTAATATGCCACACTGCAATCTCTACAAGTTTGAGCGAGATATGTACCTAGACAAAAGGCTAGTATGGTGAAAATTTTATCCTTTAAAAAATTACTTTCATCTAAAAAGTGTGTCCGATTAGCCCCGGTGCACAAATCACAGTGAGTCCGTTTTACAACTGTATGGATTGTTTTCTAAGCTTTGTTTTGTCAACTTTCTCCCTAAGAAAAAAAAGGTAACAATCAAAACGTTCTATGTAAAGCTGTGGTCCGGCCCTGTCGACAAAATCAAAGTATAAGCTTTATCTTGTCTTGTCATCGTACTATTTTAAGATCTTTTTTTTAACTATCTTTATAGTACAATACAGAATGGTACAAGAGGCGGACTTAATGCTAGTAGCATTCTCTACCAGTCAACCTTTTTGTATCTACCACAAGAATAGCAAATAAATGACTATTACTATAACTACTTTGTTCGTACTTATGCGCATTCATCTAACTTTTCATCATCGCACCGATAGGTTTGTGCTGACAAACCTATCGGTGCGATGATGAAGTCACCCGTAGAATGTTGATTGCTATACTATTACTATACTAACAAAATTGTTATTCAGATTTTATTTTCATCTTTGTTTATTTGTCACTTTATAGATTCATGATATAATACAAACAACGTTTAATAACTATAATATGTCCGTTGCATACACACTGCAGTAAAAGTAAAAGTAAAAGTAAAAGTAAAAGTAAAAGTAAAAGTAAAAGTAAAAGTAAAAGTAAAAGTAAAAGTAAAAGTAAAAGTAAAAGTAAAAGTAAAAGTAAAAGTAAAAGTAAAAGTAAAAGTAAAAGTAAAAGTAAAAGTAAAAGTAAAAGTAAAAGTAAAAGTAAAAGTAAAAGTAAAAGTAAAAGTAAAAGTAAAAGTAAATGTAAAAGTAAAAGTAAAAGTAAAAGTAAAAGTAAAAGTAAAAGTAAAAGTAAAAGTAAAAGTAAAAGTAAAAGTAAAAGTAAAAGTAAAAGTAAAAATAAACTGAACAACTTTCATTATTGGACCAACCCCAAAATCACGAAAAAAATCAGCTGTTCCATTCAAAATGAATCTTATATCATTTTATGAAAAAAAAAATTGTTTGACCAAGGAGTTTTGCATAGCTTGAACTGAAATGAAATACCGCTAATTTCGTTGTTGTTTTTTTTTCAGTAAAAAGTTTCGTCAGTTTATAAATAAGAAAAAAGATTGGTTCACTAAGGAGTTTTAAATGCTTGAATTGTAAAAGTGTACTTTACAATTAAAGCATTCACCATGCTTGACTTGTAAAGTGATCTGAAAATGGAACGTTCTATCTAAACAATGCACTGTGTTGCACATGTCAACTTACACAGCCTCATACTATATTAGTAAATGCTAGTTACCGAGCAGTATGATGTAAAATTAAAATAATAGCATCGATTTTTGATCGATGGTCTAATTGATAAGAAGTTGTTAAGCATTCCGTGGTGTCACGCGATCAGATTACGATGCATGCTATCGTTATAAATAGACGATATAGGTCGACGCCTATGTATAGTGACAATAATATTCACAGAATAGTTTTCTTATTTAGGTATTATTATGCCTTATTTACATCCAACTGTGCTGCTGTGCTGTGCTTCTGTGCTGTAATATGCCACACTGCAATCTCTACAAGTTTGAGCGAGATATGTACCTAGACAAAAGGCTAGTATGGTGAAAATTTTATCCTTTAAAAAATTACTTTCATCTAAAAAGTGTGTCCGATTAGCCCCGGTGCACAAATCACAGTGAGTCCGTTTTACAACTGTATGGATTGTTTTCTAAGCTTTGTTTTGTCAACTTTCTCCCTAAGAAAAAAAAGGTAACAATCAAAACGTTCTATGTAAAGCTGTGGTCCGGCCCTGTCGACAAAATCAAAGTATAAGCTTTATCTTGTCTTGTCATCGTACTATTTTAAGATCTTTTTTTTAACTATCTTTATAGTACAATACAGAATGGTACAAGAGGCGGACTTAATGCTAGTAGCATTCTCTACCAGTCAACCTTTTTGTATCTACCACAAGAATAGCAAATAAATGACTATTACTATAACTACTTTGTTCGTACTTATGCGCATTCATCTAACTTTTCATCATCGCACCGATAGGTTTGTGCTGACAAACCTATCGGTGCGATGATGAAGTCACCCGTAGAATGTAGATTGCTATACTATTACTATACTAACAAAATTGTTATTCAGATTTTATTTTCATCTTTGTTTATTTGTCACTTTATAGATTCATGATATAATACAAACAACGTTTAATAACTATAATATGTCCGTTGCATACACACTGCAGTAAAAGTAAAAGTAAAAGTAAAAGTAAAAATAAAAATAAAAATAAAAATAAAAATAAAAATAAAAATAAAAATAAAAATAAAAGTAAAAGTAAAAGTAAAAGTAAAGGTAAAGGTAAAGGTAAAGGTAAAGGTAAAGGTAAAGGTAAAGGTAAAGGTAAAGGTAAAGGTAAAGGTAAAGGTAAAGGTAAAGGTAAAGGTAAAGGTAAAGGTAAAGGTAAAGGTAAAGGTAAAGGTAAAGGTAAAGGTAAAGGTAAAGGTAAAGGTAAAGGTAAAGGTAAAGGTAAAGGTAAAGGTAAAGGTAAAGGTAAAGGTAAAGGTAAAGGTAAAGGTAAAGGTAAAGGAAAAGGAAAAGTAAAAGTAAAAGTAAAAGTAAAAGTAAAAGTAAAAGTAAAAGTAAAAGTAAAAGTAAAAGTAAAAGTAAAAGTAAAAGTAAAAGTAAAAGTAAAAGTAAAAGTAAAAGTAAAAGTAAAAGTAAAAGTAAAAGTAAAAGTAAAAGTAAAAGTAAAAGTAAAAATAAACTGAACAACTTTCATTATTGGACCAACCCCGAAATCACGAAAAAAAATCAGCTGTTCCATTCAAAATGAATCTTATATCATTTTATGAAAAAAAAAATTGTTTGACCAAGGAGTTTTGCATAGCTTGAACTGAAATGAAATACCGCTAATTTCGTTGTTGTTTTTTTTTCAGTAAAAAGTTTCGTCAGTTTATAAATAAGAAAAAAGATTGGTTCACTAAGGAGTTTTAAATGCTTGAATTGTAAAAGTGTACTTTACAATTAAAGCATTCACCATGCTTGACTTGTAAAGTGATCTGAAAATGGAACGTTCTATCTAAACAATGCACTGTGTTGCACATGTCAACTTACACAGCCTCATACTATATTAGTAAATGCTAGTTACCGAGCAGTATGATGTAAAATTAAAATAATAGCATCGATTTTTGATCGATGGTCTAATTGATAAGAAGTTGTTAAGCATTCCGTGGTGTCACGCGATCAGATTACGATGCATGCTATCGTTATAAATAGACGATATAGGTCGACGCCTATGTATAGTGACAATAATATTCACAGAATAGTTTTCTTATTTAGGTATTATTATGCCTTATTTACATCCAACTGTGCTGCTGTGCTGAGCTTCTGTGCTGTAATATGCCACACTGCAATCTCTACAAGTTTGAGCGAGATATGTACCTAGACAAAAGGCTAGTATGGTGAAAATTTTATCCTTTAAAAAATTACTTTCATCTAAAAAGTGTGTCCGATTAGCCCCGGTGCACAAATCACAGTGAGTCCGTTTTACAACTGTATGGATTGTTTTCTAAGCTTTGTTTTGTCAACTTTCTCCCTAAGAAAAAAAAGGTAACAATCAAAACGTTCTATGTAAAGCTGTGGTCCGGCCCTGTCGACAAAATCAAAGTATAAGCTTTATCTTGTCTTGTCATCGTACTATTTTAAGATCTTTTTTTAACTATCTTTATAGTACAATACAGAATGGTACAAGAGGCGGACTTAATGCTAGTAGCATTCTCTACCAGTCAACCTTTTTGTATCTACCACAAGAATAGCAAATAAATGACTATTACTATAACTACTTTGTTCGTACTTATGCGCATTCATCTAACTTTTCATCATCGCACCGATAGGTTTGTGCTGACAAACCTATCGGTGCGATGATGAAGTCACCCGTAGAATGTAGATTGCTATACTATTACTATACTAACAAAATTGTTATTCAGATTTTATTTTCATCTTTGTTTATTTGTCACTTTATAGATTCATGATATAATACAAACAACGTTTAATAACTATAATATTATGTCCGTTGCATACACACTGCAGTAAAAGTAAAAGTAAAAGTAAAAGTAAAAGTAAAAGTAAAAGTAAAAGTAAAAGTAAAAGTAAAAGTAAAAGTAAAAGTAAAAGTAAAAGTAAAAGTAAAAGTAAAAGTAAAAGTAAAAGTAAAAGTAAAAGTAAAAATAAAAATAAACTGAACAACTTTCATTATTGGACCAACCCCAAAATCACGAAAAAAATCAGCTGTTCCATTCAAAATGAATCTTATATCATTTTATGAAAAAAAAAATTGTTTGACCAAGGAGTTTTGCATAGCTTGAACTGAAATGAAATACCGCTAATTTCGTTGTTGTTTTTTTTTCAGTAAAAAGTTTCGTCAGTTAATAAATAAGAAAAAAGATTGGTTCACTAAGGAGTTTTAAATGCTTGAATTGTAAAAGTGTACTTTACAATTAAAGCATTCACCATGCTTGACTTGTAAAGTGATCTGAAAATGGAACGTTCTATCTAAACAATGCACTGTGTTGCACATGTCAACTTACACAGCCTCATACTATATTAGTAAATGCTAGTTACCGAGCAGTATGATGTAAAATTAAAATAATAGCATCGATTTTTGATCGATGGTCTAATTGATAAGAAGTTGTTAAGCATTCCGTGGTGTCACGCGATCAGATTACGATGCATGCTATCGTTATAAATAGACGATATAGGTCGACGCCTATGTATAGTGACAATAATATTCACAGAATAGTTTTCTTATTTAGGTATTATTATGCCTTATTTACATCCAACTGTGCTGCTGTGCTGTGCTTCTGTGCTGTAATATGCCACACTGCAATCTCTACAAGTTTGAGCAAGATATGTACCAAGACAAAAGGCTAGTATGGTGAAAATTTTATCCTTTAAAAAATTACTTACATCTAAAAAGTGTGTCCGATTAGCCCCGGTGCACAAATCACAGTGAGTCCGTTTTACAACTGTATGTAAAAACTGTAATAAAAATAAAAATAAAAATAAAAATAAAAGTAAAAGTAAAAGTAAAAGTAAAAGTAAAAGTAAAAGTAAAAGTAAAAGTAAAAGTAAAAGTAAAAGTAAAAGTAAAAGTAAAAGTAAAAGTAAAAGTAAAAGTAAAAGTAAAAGTAAAAGTAAAAGTAAAAGTAAAAGTAAAAGTAAAAGTAAAAGTAAAAGTAAAAGTAAAAGTAAAAGTAAAAGTAAAAGTAAAAGTAAAAGTAAAAGTAAAAGTAAAAGTAAAAGTAAAAGTAAAAGTAAAAGTAAAAGTAAAAGTAAAAGTAAAAGTAAAAGTAAAAGTAAAAGTAAAAGTAAAAGTAAAAGTAAAAGTAAAAGTAAAAGTAAAAGTAAAAGTAAAAGTAAAAGTAAAAGTAAAAGTAAAAGTAAAAGTAAAAGTAAAAGTAAAAGTAAAAGTAAAAGTAAAAGTAAAAGTAAAAGTAAAAGTAAAAGTAAAAGTAAAAGTAAAAGTAAAAGTAAAAGTAAAAGTAAAAGTAAAAGTAAAAGTAAAAGTAAAAGTAAAAGTAAAAGTAAAAGTAAAAGTAAAAGTAAAAGTAAAAGTAAAAGTAAAAGTAAAAGTAAAAGTAAAAGTAAAAGTAAAAGTAAAAGTAAAAGTAAAAGTAAAAGTAAAAGTAAAAGTAAAAGTAAAAGTAAAAGTAAAAGTAAAAGTAAAAGTAAAAGTAAAAGTAAAAGTAAAAGTAAAAGTAAAAGTAAAAGTAAAAGTAAAAGTAAAAGTAAAAGTAAAAGTAAAAGTAAAAGTAAAAGTAAAAGTAAAAGTAAAAGTAAAAGTAAAAATAAAAATAAACTGAACAACTTTCATTATTGGACCAACCCCGAAATCACGAAAAAAAATCAGCTGTTCCATTCAAAATGAATCTTATATCATTTTATGAAAAAAAAAATTGTTTGACCAAGGAGTTTTGCATAGCTTGAACTGAAATGAAATACCGCTAATTTCGTTGTTGTTTTTTTTTCAGTAAAAAGTTTCGTCAGTTTATAAATAAGAAAAAAGATTGGTTCACTAAGGAGTTTTAAATGCTTGAATTGTAAAAGTGTACTTTACAATTAAAGCATTCACCATGCTTGACTTGTAAAGTGATCTGAAAATGGAACGTTCTATCTAAACAATGCACTGTGTTGCACATGTCAACTTACACAGCCTCATACTATATTAGTAAATGCTAGTTACCGAGCAGTATGATGTAAAATTAAAATAATAGCATCGATTTTTGATCGATGGTCTAATTGATAAGAAGTTGTTAAGCATTCCGTGGTGTCACGCGATCAGATTACGATGCATGCTATCGTTATAAATAGACGATATAGGTCGACGCCTATGTATAGTGACAATAATATTCACAGAATAGTTTTCTTATTTAGGTATTATTATGCCTTATTTACATCCAACTGTGCTGCTGTGCTGAGCTTCTGTGCTGTAATATGCCACACTGCAATCTCTACAAGTTTGAGCGAGATATGTACCTAGACAAAAGGCTAGTATGGTGAAAATTTTATCCTTTAAAAAATTACTTTCATCTAAAAAGTGTGTCCGATTAGCCCCGGTGCACAAATCACAGTGAGTCCGTTTTACAACTGTATGGATTGTTTTCTAAGCTTTGTTTTGTCAACTTTCTCCCTAAGAAAAAAAAGGTAACAATCAAAACGTTCTATGTAAAGCTGTGGTCCGGCCCTGTCGACAAAATCAAAGTATAAGCTTTATCTTGTCTTGTCATCGTACTATTTTAAGATCTTTTTTTAACTATCTTTATAGTACAATACAGAATGGTACAAGAGGCGGACTTAATGCTAGTAGCATTCTCTACCAGTCAACCTTTTTGTATCTACCACAAGAATAGCAAATAAATGACTATTACTATAACTACTTTGTTCGTACTTATGCGCATTCATCTAACTTTTCATCATCGCACCGATAGGTTTGTGCTGACAAACCTATCGGTGCGATGATGAAGTCACCCGTAGAATGTAGATTGCTATACTATTACTATACTAACAAAATTGTTATTCAGATTTTATTTTCATCTTTGTTTATTTGTCACTTTATAGATTCATGATATAATACAAACAACGTTTAATAACTATAATATTATGTCCGTTGCATACACACTGCAGTAAAAGTAAAAGTAAAAGTAAAAGTAAAAGTAAAAGTAAAAGTAAAAGTAAAAGTAAAAGTAAAAGTAAAAGTAAAAGTAAAAGTAAAAGTAAAAGTAAAAGTAAAAGTAAAAGTAAAAGTAAAAGTAAAAGTAAAAGTAAAAGTAAAAGTAAAAGTAAAAGTAAAAGTAAAAGTAAAAGTAAAAGTAAAAGTAAAAGTAAAAGTAAAAGTAAAAGTAAAAGTAAAAGTAAAAGTAAAAGTAAAAGTAAAAGTAAAAATAAAAATAAACTGAACAACTTTCATTATTGGACCAACCCCGAAATCACGAAAAAAAATCAGCTGTTCCATTCAAAATGAATCTTATATCATTTTATGAAAAAAAAAATTGTTTGACCAAGGAGTTTTGCATAGCTTGAACTGAAATGAAATACCGCTAATTTCGTTGTTGTTTTTTTTTCAGTAAAAAGTTTCGTCAGTTTATAAATAAGAAAAAAGATTGGTTCACTAAGGAGTTTTAAATGCTTGAATTGTAAAAGTGTACTTTACAATTAAAGCATTCACCATGCTTGACTTGTAAAGTGATCTGAAAATGGAACGTTCTATCTAAACAATGCACTGTGTTGCACATGTCAACTTACACAGCCTCATACTATATTAGTAAATGCTAGTTACCGAGCAGTATGATGTAAAATTAAAATAATAGCATCGATTTTTGATCGATGGTCTAATTGATAAGAAGTTGTTAAGCATTCCGTGGTGTCACGCGATCAGATTACGATGCATGCTATCGTTATAAATAGACGATATAGGTCGACGCCTATGTATAGTGACAATAATATTCACAGAATAGTTTTCTTATTTAGGTATTATTATGCCTTATTTACATCCAACTGTGCTGCTGTGCTGAGCTTCTGTGCTGTAATATGCCACACTGCAATCTCTACAAGTTTGAGCGAGATATGTACCTAGACAAAAGGCTAGTATGGTGAAAATTTTATCCTTTAAAAAATTACTTTCATCTAAAAAGTGTGTCCGATTAGCCCCGGTGCACAAATCACAGTGAGTCCGTTTTACAACTGTATGGATTGTTTTCTAAGCTTTGTTTTGTCAACTTTCTCCCTAAGAAAAAAAAGGTAACAATCAAAACGTTCTATGTAAAGCTGTGGTCCGGCCCTGTCGACAAAATCAAAGTATAAGCTTTATCTTGTCTTGTCATCGTACTATTTTAAGATCTTTTTTTAACTATCTTTATAGTACAATACAGAATGGTACAAGAGGCGGACTTAATGCTAGTAGCATTCTCTACCAGTCAACCTTTTTGTATCTACCACAAGAATAGCAAATAAATGACTATTACTATAACTACTTTGTTCGTACTTATGCGCATTCATCTAACTTTTCATCATCGCACCGATAGGTTTGTGCTGACAAACCTATCGGTGCGATGATGAAGTCACCCGTAGAATGTAGATTGCTATACTATTACTATACTAACAAAATTGTTATTCAGATTTTATTTTCATCTTTGTTTATTTGTCACTTTATAGATTCATGATATAATACAAACAACGTTTAATAACTATAATATTATGTCCGTTGCATACACACTGCAGTAAAAGTAAAAGTAAAAGTAAAAGTAAAAGTAAAAGTAAAAGTAAAAGTAAAAGTAAAAGTAAAAGTAAAAGTAAAAGTAAAAGTAAAAGTAAAAGTAAAAGTAAAAGTAAAAGTAAAAGTAAAAGTAAAAGTAAAAGTAAAAGTAAAAGTAAAAGTAAAAGTAAAAGTAAAAGTAAAAGTAAAAGTAAAAGTAAAAGTAAAAGTAAAAGTAAAAGTAAAAGTAAAAGTAAAAGTAAAAGTAAAAGTAAAAGTAAAAGTAAAAGTAAAAGTAAAAATAAAAATAAACTGAACAACTTTCATTATTGGACCAACCCCAAAATCACGAAAAAAATCAGCTGTTCCATTCAAAATGAATCTTATATCATTTTATGAAAAAAAAAATTGTTTGACCAAGGAGTTTTGCATAGCTTGAACTGAAATGAAATACCGCTAATTTCGTTGTTGTTTTTTTTTCAGTAAAAAGTTTCGTCAGTTAATAAATAAGAAAAAAGATTGGTTCACTAAGGAGTTTTAAATGCTTGAATTGTAAAAGTGTACTTTACAATTAAAGCATTCACCATGCTTGACTTGTAAAGTGATCTGAAAATGGAACGTTCTATCTAAACAATGCACTGTGTTGCACATGTCAACTTACACAGCCTCATACTATATTAGTAAATGCTAGTTACCGAGCAGTATGATGTAAAATTAAAATAATAGCATCGATTTTTGATCGATGGTCTAATTGATAAGAAGTTGTTAAGCATTCCGTGGTGTCACGCGATCAGATTACGATGCATGCTATCGTTATAAATAGACGATATAGGTCGACGCCTATGTATAGTGACAATAATATTCACAGAATAGTTTTCTTATTTAGGTATTATTATGCCTTATTTACATCCAACTGTGCTGCTGTGCTGTGCTTCTGTGCTGTAATATGCCACACTGCAATCTCTACAAGTTTGAGCAAGATATGTACCAAGACAAAAGGCTAGTATGGTGAAAATTTTATCCTTTAAAAAATTACTTACATCTAAAAAGTGTGTCCGATTAGCCCCGGTGCACAAATCACAGTGAGTCCGTTTTACAACTGTATGTAAAAACTGTAATAAAAATAAAAATAAAAATAAAAATAAAAGTAAAAGTAAAAGTAAAAGTAAAAGTAAAAGTAAAAGTAAAAGTAAAAGTAAAAGTAAAAGTAAAAGTAAAAGTAAAAGTAAAAGTAAAAGTAAAAGTAAAAGTAAAAGTAAAAGTAAAAGTAAAAGTAAAAGTAAAAGTAAAAGTAAAAGTAAAAGTAAAAGTAAAAGTAAAAGTAAAAGTAAAAGTAAAAGTAAAAGTAAAAGTAAAAGTAAAAGTAAAAGTAAAAGTAAAAGTAAAAGTAAAAGTAAAAGTAAAAATAAAAATAAACTGAACAACTTTCATTATTGGACCAACCCCGAAATCACGAAAAAAAATCAGCTGTTCCATTCAAAATGAATCTTATATCATTTTATGAAAAAAAAAATTGTTTGACCAAGGAGTTTTGCATAGCTTGAACTGAAATGAAATACCGCTAATTTCGTTGTTGTTTTTTTTTCAGTAAAAAGTTTCGTCAGTTTATAAATAAGAAAAAAGATTGGTTCACTAAGGAGTTTTAAATGCTTGAATTGTAAAAGTGTACTTTACAATTAAAGCATTCACCATGCTTGACTTGTAAAGTGATCTGAAAATGGAACGTTCTATCTAAACAATGCACTGTGTTGCACATGTCAACTTACACAGCCTCATACTATATTAGTAAATGCTAGTTACCGAGCAGTATGATGTAAAATTAAAATAATAGCATCGATTTTTGATCGATGGTCTAATTGATAAGAAGTTGTTAAGCATTCCGTGGTGTCACGCGATCAGATTACGATGCATGCTATCGTTATAAATAGACGATATAGGTCGACGCCTATGTATAGTGACAATAATATTCACAGAATAGTTTTCTTATTTAGGTATTATTATGCCTTATTTACATCCAACTGTGCTGCTGTGCTGAGCTTCTGTGCTGTAATATGCCACACTGCAATCTCTACAAGTTTGAGCGAGATATGTACCTAGACAAAAGGCTAGTATGGTGAAAATTTTATCCTTTAAAAAATTACTTTCATCTAAAAAGTGTGTCCGATTAGCCCCGGTGCACAAATCACAGTGAGTCCGTTTTACAACTGTATGGATTGTTTTCTAAGCTTTGTTTTGTCAACTTTCTCCCTAAGAAAAAAAAGGTAACAATCAAAACGTTCTATGTAAAGCTGTGGTCCGGCCCTGTCCAAAGTATAAGCTTTATCTTGTCTTGTCATCGTACTATTTTAAGATCTTTTTTTAACTATCTTTATAGTACAATACAGAATGGTACAAGAGGCGGACTTAATGCTAGTAGCATTCTCTACCAGTCAACCTTTTTGTATCTACCACAAGAATAGCAAATAAATGACTATTACTATAACTACTTTGTTCGTACTTATGCGCATTCATCTAACTTTTCATCATCGCACCGATAGGTTTGTGCTGACAAACCTATCGGTGCGATGATGAAGTCACCCCGTAGAATGTAGATTGCTATACTATTACTATACTAACAAAATTGTTATTCAGATTTTATTTTCATCTTTGTTTATTTGTCACTTTATAGATTCATGATATAATACAAACAACGTTTAATAACTATAATATTATGTCCGTTGCATACACACTGCAGTAAAAAGTAAAAGTAAAAGTAAAAGTAAAAGTAAAAGTAAAAGTAAAAGTAAAAGTAAAAGTAAAAGTAAAAGTAAAAGTAAAAGTAAAAGTAAAAAGTAAAAGTAAAAGTAAAAGTAAAAGTAAAAGTAAAAGTAAAAGTAAAAGTAAAAGTAAAAGTAAAAGTAAAAGTAAAAGTAAAAGTAAAAGTAAAAGTAAAAGTAAAAGTAAAAGTAAAAGTAAAAGTAAAAGTAAAAGTAAAAGTAAAAGTAAAAGTAAAAGTAAAAATAAAAATAAACTGAACAACTTTCATTATTGGACCAACCCCAAAATCACGAAAAAAATCAGCTGTTCCATTCAAAATGAATCTTATATCATTTTATGAAAAAAAAAATTGTTTGACCAAGGAGTTTTGCATAGCTTGAACTGAAATGAAATACCGCTAATTTCGTTGTTGTTTTTTTTTCAGTAAAAAGTTCGTCAGTTAATAAATAAGAAAAAAGATTGGTTCACTAAGGAGTTTAAATGCTTGAATTGTAAAAGTGTACTTTACAATTAAAGCATTCACCATGCTTGACTTGTAAAGTGATCTGAAAATGGAACGTTCTATCTAAACAATGCACTGTGTTGCACATGTCAACTTACACAGCCTCATACTATATAGTAAATGCTAGTTACCGAGCAGTATGATGTAAAATTAAAATAATAGCATCGATTTTTGATCGATGGTCTAATTGATAAGAAGTTGTTAAGCATTCCGTGGTGTCACGCGATCAGATTACGATGCATGCTATCGTTATAAATAGACGATATAGGTCGACGCCTATGTATAGTGACAATAATATTCACAGAATAGTTTTTCTTATTTAGGTATTATTATGCCTTATTTACATCCAACTGTGCTGCTGTGCTGTGCTTCTGTGCTGTAATATGCCACACTGCAATCTCTACAAGTTTGAGCAAGATATGTACCAAGACAAAAGGCTAGTATGGTGAAAATTTTATCCTTTAAAAAATTACTTACATCTAAAAAAGTGTGTCCGATTAGCCCCGGTGCACAAATCACAGTGAGTCCGTTTTACAACTGTATGTAAAAAACTGTAATAAAAATAAAAATAAAAATAAAATAATAAAAGTAAAAGTAAAAGTAAAAGTAAAAGTAAAAGTAAAAGTAAAAGTAAAAGTAAAAGTAAAAGTAAAAGTAAAAGTAAAAGTAAAAGTAAAAGTAAAAGTAAAAGTAAAAGTAAAAGTAAAAGTAAAAGTAAAAGTAAAAGTAAAAGTAAAAGTAAAAGTAAAAGTAAAAGTAAAAGTAAAAGTAAAAGTAAAAGTAAAAGTAAAAAGTAAAAGTAAAAGTAAAAGTAAAAGTAAAGTAAAAGTAAAAGTAAAAGTAAAAGTAAAAGTAAAAGTAAAAGTAAAAGTAAAAGTAAAAAGTAAAAGTAAAAGTAAAAGTAAAAGTAAAAGTAAAAGTAAAAGTAAAAGTAAAAGTAAAAGTAAAAGTAAAAGTAAAAATAAAAATAAAAATAAACTGAACAACTTTCATTATTGGACCAACCCCGAAATCACGAAAAAAAATCAGCTGTTCCATTCAAAATGAATCTTATATCATTTTATGAAAAAAAAAATTGTTTGACCAAGGAGTTTTGCATAGCTTGAACTGAAATGAAATACCGCTAATTTCGTTGTTGTTTTTTTTTCAGTAAAAAGTTTCGTCAGTTTATAAATAAGAAAAAAGATTGGTTCACTAAGGAGTTTTAAATGCTTGAATTGTAAAAGTGTACTTTACAATTAAAGCATTCACCATGCTTGACTTGTAAAGTGATCTGAAAATGGAACGTTCTATCTAAACAATGCACTGTGTTGCACATGTCAACTTACACAGCCTCATACTATATTAGTAAATGCTAGTTACCGAGCAGTATGATGTAAAATTAAAATAATAGCATCGATTTTTGATCGATGGTCTAATTGATAAGAAGTTGTTAAGCATTCCGTGGTGTCACGCGATCAGATTACGATGCATGCTATCGTTATAAATAGACGATATAGGTCGACGCCTATGTATAGTGACAATAATATTCACAGAATAGTTTTCTTATTTAGGTATTATTATGCCTTATTTACATCCAACTGTGCTGCTGTGCTGTGCTTCTGTGCTGTAATATGCCACACTGCAATCTCTACAAGTTTGAGCGAGATATGTACCTAGACAAAAGGCTAGTATGGTGAAAAATTTTATCCTTTAAAAAATTACTTACATCTAAAAAGTGTGTCCGATTAGCCCCGGTGCACAAATCACAGTGAGTCCGTTTTACAACTGTATGGATTGTTTTCTAAGCTTTGTTTTGTCAACTTTCTCCCTAAGAAAAAAAAGGTAACAATCAAAACGTTCTATGTAAAGCTGTGGTCGGCCCTGTCGACAAAATCAAAGTATAAGCTTTATCTTGTCTTGTCATCGTACTATTTTAAGATCTTTTTTTTAACTATCTTTTATAGTAACAATACAGAATGGTACAAGAGGCGGACTTAATGCTAGTAGCATTCTCTACCAGTCAACCTTTTTGTATCTACCACAAGAATAGCAAATAAATGACTATTACTATAACTACTTTGTTCGTACTTATGCGCATTCATCTAACTTTTCATCATCGCACCGATAGGTTTGTGCTGACAAACCTATCGGTGCGATGATGAAGTCACCCGTAGAATGTAGATTGCTATACTATTACTATACTAACAAAATTGTTATTCAGATTTTATTTTCATCTTTGTTTATTTGTCACTTTATAGATTCATGATATAATACAAACAACGTTTAATAACTATAATATGTCCGTTGCATACACACTGCAGTAAAAGTAAAAGTAAAAGTAAAAATAAAAATAAAAATAAAAATAAAAATAAAAATAAAAATAAAAATAAAAATAAAAATAAAAATAAAAATAAAAATAAAAATAAAAATAAAAGTAAAAGTAAAAGTAAAAGTAAAAGTAAAAGTAAAAGTAAAAGTAAAAGTAAAATTAAAAGTAAAAAGTAAAAGTAAAAGAAAAGTAAAGTAAAAGTAAAAGTAAAAGTAAAAAGTAAAAGTAAAAGTAAAAGGGTAAAGGTAAAGGTAAAGGTAAAGGTAAAGGTAAAGGTAAAGGTAAGGTAAAGGTAAAGGTAAAGGTAAAGGTAAAGGTAAAGGTAAAGGTAAAGGTAAAGGTAAAGGTAAGAAGGTAAAGGTAAAGGTAAAGGTAAAGGTAAAGGTAAAGGTAAAGGTAAAGGTAAAGGTAAAGGTAAAGGTAAAGGTAAGAAGGTAAAGGTAAAGGTAAAGGTAAAGGTAAAGGTAAAGGTAAGAGTTAAAGGTAAAGTAAAGGTAAAGGTAAAGGTAAAGGAAGGTAAAGGTAAAGGTAAAGGTAAAGGTTAAAGGTAAAGGTAAAGGTAAAAGGTAAAGGTAAAGGTAAAGGTAAAGGTAAAGGTAAAGGTAAAGGTAAAGGTAAAGTAAAGGTAAAGGTAAAGGTAAAGGAAAGGTAAAAGGAAAAGTAAAAGTAAAAGGAAAAGTAAAAGTAAAAGGTAAAGTAAAAGTAAAAGTAAAAGTAAAAGTAAAAGTAAAAGTAAAAGTAAAAGTAAAAGTAAAAGTAAAAGTAAAAGTAAAAGTAAAAGTAAAAAGTAAAAGTAAAAGTAAAAGTAAAAGTAAAAGTAAAAGTAAAAGTAAAAGTAAAAGTAAAGTAAAAAGTAAAAGTAAAAGTAAAAGTAAAAGTAAAAGTAAAAGTAAAAGTAAAAGTAAAAGTAAAAGTAAAAGTAAAAGTAAAAGTAAAAGTAAAAGTAAAAGTAAAAGTAAAAGTAAAAGTAAAAGTAAAAGTAAAAGTAAAAGTAAAAGTAAAAGTAAAAGTAAAAGTAAAAGTAAAAGTAAAAGTAAAAGTAAAAGTAAAAGTAAAAGTAAAAGTAAAAGTAAAAGTAAAAGTAAAAGTAAAAGTAAAAGTAAAAGTAAAAGTAAAAGTAAAAGTAAAAGTAAAAGTAAAAGTAAAAGTAAAAGTAAAAGTAAAAGTAAAAGTAAAAGTAAAAGTAAAAGTAAAAGTAAAAGTAAAAATAAAAATAAACTGAACAACTTTCATTATTGGACCAACCCCAAAATCACGAAAAAAATCAGCTGTTCCATTCAAAATGAATCTTATATCATTTTATGAAAAAAAAAATTGTTTGACCAAGGAGTTTTGCATAGCTTGAACTGAAATGAAATACCGCTAATTTCGTTGTTGTTTTTTTTTCAGTAAAAAGTTTCGTCAGTTAATAAATAAGAAAAAAGATTGGTTCACTAAGGAGTTTTAAATGCTTGAATTGTAAAAGTGTACTTTACAATTAAAGCATTCACCATGCTTGACTTGTAAAGTGATCTGAAAATGGAACGTTCTATCTAAACAATGCACTGTGTTGCACATGTCAACTTACACAGCCTCATACTATATTAGTAAATGCTAGTTACCGAGCAGTATGATGTAAAATTAAAATAATAGCATCGATTTTTGATCGATGGTCTAATTGATAAGAAGTTGTTAAGCATTCCGTGGTGTCACGCGATCAGATTACGATGCATGCTATCGTTATAAATAGACGATATAGGTCGACGCCTATGTATAGTGACAATAATATTCACAGAATAGTTTTCTTATTTAGGTATTATTATGCCTTATTTACATCCAACTGTGCTGCTGTGCTGTGCTTCTGTGCTGTAATATGCCACACTGCAATCTCTACAAGTTTGAGCAAGATATGTACCAAGACAAAAGGCTAGTATGGTGAAAATTTTATCCTTTAAAAAATTACTTACATCTAAAAAGTGTGTCCGATTAGCCCCGGTGCACAAATCACAGTGAGTCCGTTTTACAACTGTATGTAAAAACTGTAATAAAAATAAAAATAAAAATAAAAATAAAAGTAAAAGTAAAAGTAAAAGTAAAAGTAAAAGTAAAAGTAAAAGTAAAAGTAAAAGTAAAAGTAAAAGTAAAAGTAAAAGTAAAAGTAAAAGTAAAAGTAAAAGTAAAAGTAAAAGTAAAAGTAAAAGTAAAAGTAAAAGTAAAAGTAAAAGTAAAAGTAAAAGTAAAAGTAAAAGTAAAAGTAAAAGTAAAAGTAAAAGTAAAAGTAAAAGTAAAAGTAAAAGTAAAAGTAAAAGTAAAAGTAAAAGTAAAAGTAAAAGTAAAAGTAAAAGTAAAAGTAAAAGTAAAAGTAAAAGTAAAAGTAAAAGTAAAAGTAAAAGTAAAAGTAAAAGTAAAAGTAAAAGTAAAAGTAAAAATAAAAATAAAAATAAACTGAACAACTTTCATTATTGGACCAACCCCGAAATCACGAAAAAAAATCAGCTGTTCCATTCAAAATGAATCTTATATCATTTTATGAAAAAAAAAATTGTTTGACCAAGGAGTTTTGCATAGCTTGAACTGAAATGAAATACCGCTAATTTCGTTGTTGTTTTTTTTTCAGTAAAAAGTTTCGTCAGTTTATAAATAAGAAAAAAGATTGGTTCACTAAGGAGTTTTAAATGCTTGAATTGTAAAAGTGTACTTTACAATTAAAGCATTCACCATGCTTGACTTGTAAAGTGATCTGAAAATGGAACGTTCTATCTAAACAATGCACTGTGTTGCACATGTCAACTTACACAGCCTCATACTATATTAGTAAATGCTAGTTACCGAGCAGTATGATGTAAAATTAAAATAATAGCATCGATTTTTGATCGATGGTCTAATTGATAAGAAGTTGTTAAGCATTCCGTGGTGTCACGCGATCAGATTACGATGCATGCTATCGTTATAAATAGACGATATAGGTCGACGCCTATGTATAGTGACAATAATATTCACAGAATAGTTTTCTTATTTAGGTATTATTATGCCTTATTTACATCCAACTGTGCTGCTGTGCTGTGCTTCTGTGCTGTAATATGCCACACTGCAATCTCTACAAGTTTGAGCGAGATATGTACCTAGACAAAAGGCTAGTATGGTGAAAATTTTATCCTTTAAAAAATTACTTACATCTAAAAAGTGTGTCCGATTAGCCCCGGTGCACAAATCACAGTGAGTCCGTTTTACAACTGTATGGATTGTTTTCTAAGCTTTGTTTTGTCAACTTTCTCCCTAAGAAAAAAAAGGTAACAATCAAAACGTTCTATGTAAAGCTGTGGTCCGGCCCTGTCGACAAAATCAAAGTATAAGCTTTATCTTGTCTTGTCATCGTACTATTTTAAGATCTTTTTTTTAACTATCTTTATAGTACAATACAGAATGGTACAAGAGGCGGACTTAATGCTAGTAGCATTCTCTACCAGTCAACCTTTTTGTATCTACCACAAGAATAGCAAATAAATGACTATTACTATAACTACTTTGTTCGTACTTATGCGCATTCATCTAACTTTTCATCATCGCACCGATAGGTTTGTGCTGACAAACCTATCGGTGCGATGATGAAGTCACCCGTAGAATGTAGATTGCTATACTATTACTATACTAACAAAATTGTTATTCAGATTTTATTTTCATCTTTGTTTATTTGTCACTTTATAGATTCATGATATAATACAAACAACGTTTAATAACTATAATATGTCCGTTGCATACACACTGCAGTAAAAGTAAAAGTAAAAGTAAAAATAAAAATAAAAATAAAAATAAAAATAAAAATAAAAATAAAAATAAAAATAAAAATAAAAATAAAAATAAAAATAAAAATAAAAATAAAAGTAAAAGTAAAAGTAAAAGTAAAAGTAAAAGTAAAAGTAAAAGTAAAAGTAAAATCAAAAGTAAAAGTAAAAGTAAAAGAAAAGTAAAAGTAAAAGTAAAAGTAAAAGTAAAAGTAAAAGTAAAAGTAAAGGTAAAGGTAAAGGTAAAGGTAAAGGTAAAGGTAAAGGTAAAGGTAAAGGTAAAGGTAAAGGTAAAGGTAAAGGTAAAGGTAAAGGTAAAGGTAAAGGTAAAGGTAAAGGTAAAGGTAAAGGTAAAGGTAAAGGTAAAGGTAAAGGTAAAGGTAAAGGTAAAGGTAAAGGTAAAGGTAAAGGTAAAGGTAAAGGTAAAGGTAAAGGTAAAGGTAAAGGTAAAGGTAAAGGTAAAGGTAAAGGTAAAGGTAAAGGTAAAGGTAAAGGTAAAGGTAAAGGTAAAGGTAAAGGTAAAGGTAAAGGTAAAGGTAAAGGTAAAGGTAAAGGTAAAGGTAAAGGTAAAGGTAAAGGTAAAGGTAAAGGAAAAGGAAAAGGAAAAGGAAAAGGAAAAGGAAAAGGAAAAGTAAAAGTAAAAGTAAAAGTAAAAGTAAAAGTAAAAGTAAAAGTAAAAGTAAAAGTAAAAGTAAAAGTAAAAGTAAAAGTAAAAGTAAAAGTAAAAGTAAAAGTAAAAGTAAAAGTAAAAGTAAAAGTAAAAGTAAAAGTAAAAGTAAAAGTAAAAGTAAAAGTAAAAGTAAAAGTAAAAGTAAAAGTAAAAGTAAAAGTAAAAGTAAAAGTAAAAGTAAAAGTAAAAGTAAAAGTAAAAGTAAAAGTAAAAGTAAAAGTAAAAGTAAAAGTAAAAGTAAAAGTAAAAGTAAAAGTAAAAGTAAAAGTAAAAGTAAAAGTAAAAGTAAAAGTAAAAGTAAAAGTAAAAGTAAAAGTAAAAGTAAAAGTAAAAGTAAAAGTAAAAGTAAAAGTAAAAGTAAAAGTAAAAGTAAAAGTAAAAGTAAAAGTAAAAGTAAAAGTAAAAGTAAAAGTAAAAGTAAAAGTAAAAGTAAAAGTAAAAGTAAAAGTAAAAGTAAAAGTAAAAGTAAAAGTAAAAGTAAAAGTAAAAGTAAAAGTAAAAGTAAAAGTAAAAGTAAAAGTAAAAGTAAAAGTAAAAGTAAAAGTAAAAGTAAAAGTAAAAGTAAAAGTAAAAGTAAAAGTAAAAGTAAAAGTAAAAGTAAAAGTAAAAGTAAAAGTAAAAGTAAAAATAAAAATAAACTGAACAACTTTCATTATTGGACCAACCCCAAAATCACGAAAAAAATCAGCTGTTCCATTCAAAATGAATCTTATATCATTTTATGAAAAAAAAAATTGTTTGACCAAGGAGTTTTGCATAGCTTGAACTGAAATGAAATACCGCTAATTTCGTTGTTGTTTTTTTTTCAGTAAAAAGTTTCGTCAGTTAATAAATAAGAAAAAAGATTGGTTCACTAAGGAGTTTTAAATGCTTGAATTGTAAAAGTGTACTTTACAATTAAAGCATTCACCATGCTTGACTTGTAAAGTGATCTGAAAATGGAACGTTCTATCTAAACAATGCACTGTGTTGCACATGTCAACTTACACAGCCTCATACTGTATTAGTAAATGCTAGTTACCGAGCAGTATGATGTAAAATTAAAATAATAGCATCGATTTTTGATCGATGGTCTAATTGATAAGAAGTTGTTAAGCATTCCGTGGTGTCACGCGATCAGATTACGATGCATGCTATCGTTATAAATAGACGATATAGGTCGACGCCTATGTATAGTGACAATAATATTCACAGAATAGTTTTCTTATTTAGGTATTATTATGCCTTATTTACATCCAACTGTGCTGCTGTGCTGTGCTTCTGTGCTGTAATATGCCACACTGCAATCTCTACAAGTTTGAGCAAGATATGTACCAAGACAAAAGGCTAGTATGGTGAAAATTTTATCCTTTAAAAAATTACTTACATCTAAAAAGTGTGTCCGATTAGCCCCGGTGCACAAATCACAGTGAGTCCGTTTTACAACTGTATGTAAAAACTGTAATAAAAATAAAAATAAAAATAAAAATAAAAGTAAAAGTAAAAGTAAAAGTAAAAGTAAAAGTAAAAGTAAAAGTAAAAGTAAAAGTAAAAGTAAAAGTAAAAGTAAAAGTAAAAGTAAAAGTAAAAGTAAAAGTAAAAGTAAAAGTAAAAGTAAAAGTAAAAGTAAAAGTAAAAGTAAAAGTAAAAGTAAAAGTAAAAGTAAAAGTAAAAGTAAAAGTAAAAGTAAAAGTAAAAGTAAAAGTAAAAGTAAAAGTAAAAGTAAAAGTAAAAGTAAAAGTAAAAGTAAAAGTAAAAGTAAAAGTAAAAGTAAAAGTAAAAGTAAAAGTAAAAGTAAAAGTAAAAGTAAAAGTAAAAGTAAAAGTAAAAGTAAAAGTAAAAGTAAAAGTAAAAGTAAAAGTAAAAATAAAAATAAACTGAACAACTTTCATTATTGGACCAACCCCAAAATCACGAAAAAAATCAGCTGTTCCATTCAAAATGAATCTTATATCATTTTATGAAAAAAAAAATTGTTTGACCAAGGAGTTTTGCATAGCTTGAACTGAAATGAAATACCGCTAATTTCGTTGTTGTTTTTTTTTCAGTAAAAAGTTTCGTCAGTTAATAAATAAGAAAAAAGATTGGTTCACTAAGGAGTTTTAAATGCTTGAATTGTAAAAGTGTACTTTACAATTAAAGCATTCACCATGCTTGACTTGTAAAGTGATCTGAAAATGGAACGTTCTATCTAAACAATGCACTGTGTTGCACATGTCAACTTACACAGCCTCATACTATATTAGTAAATGCTAGTTACCGAGCAGTATGATGTAAAATTAAAATAATAGCATCGATTTTTGATCGATGGTCTAATTGATAAGAAGTTGTTAAGCATTCCGTGGTGTCACGCGATCAGATTACGATGCATGCTATCGTTATAAATAGACGATATAGGTCGACGCCTATGTATAGTGACAATAATATTCACAGAATAGTTTTCTTATTTAGGTATTATTATGCCTTATTTACATCCAACTGTGCTGCTGTGCTGTGCTTCTGTGCTGTAATATGCCACACTGCAATCTCTACAAGTTTGAGCAAGATATGTACCAAGACAAAAGGCTAGTATGGTGAAAATTTTATCCTTTAAAAAATTACTTACATCTAAAAAGTGTGTCCGATTAGCCCCGGTGCACAAATCACAGTGAGTCCGTTTTACAACTGTATGTAAAAACTGTAATAAAAATAAAAATAAAAATAAAAATAAAAGTAAAAGTAAAAGTAAAAGTAAAAGTAAAAGTAAAAGTAAAAGTAAAAGTAAAAGTAAAAGTAAAAGTAAAAGTAAAAGTAAAAGTAAAAGTAAAAGTAAAAGTAAAAGTAAAAGTAAAAGTAAAAGTAAAAGTAAAAGTAAAAGTAAAAGTAAAAGTAAAAGTAAAAGTAAAAGTAAAAGTAAAAGTAAAAGTAAAAGTAAAAGTAAAAGTAAAAGTAAAAGTAAAAGTAAAAGTAAAAGTAAAAGTAAAAGTAAAAGTAAAAGTAAAAGTAAAAGTAAAAGTAAAAGTAAAAGTAAAAGTAAAAGTAAAAGTAAAAGTAAAAGTAAAAGTAAAAGTAAAAGTAAAAGTAAAAGTAAAAGTAAAAGTAAAAGTAAAAATAAACTGAACAACTTTCATTATTGGACCAACCCCGAAATCACGAAAAAAAATCAGCTGTTCCATTCAAAATGAATCTTATATCATTTTATGAAAAAAAAAATTGTTTGACCAAGGAGTTTTGCATAGCTTGAACTGAAATGAAATACCGCTAATTTCGTTGTTGTTTTTTTTTCAGTAAAAAGTTTCGTCAGTTTATAAATAAGAAAAAAGATTGGTTCACTAAGGAGTTTTAAATGCTTGAATTGTAAAAGTGTACTTTACAATTAAAGCATTCACCATGCTTGACTTGTAAAGTGATCTGAAAATGGAACGTTCTATCTAAACAATGCACTGTGTTGCACATGTCAACTTACACAGCCTCATACTATATTAGTAAATGCTAGTTACCGAGCAGTATGATGTAAAATTAAAATAATAGCATCGATTTTTGATCGATGGTCTAATTGATAAGAAGTTGTTAAGCATTCCGTGGTGTCACGCGATCAGATTACGATGCATGCTATCGTTATAAATAGACGATATAGGTCGACGCCTATGTATAGTGACAATAATATTCACAGAATAGTTTTCTTATTTAGGTATTATTATGCCTTATTTACATCCAACTGTGCTGCTGTGCTGAGCTTCTGTGCTGTAATATGCCACACTGCAATCTCTACAAGTTTGAGCGAGATATGTACCTAGACAAAAGGCTAGTATGGTGAAAATTTTATCCTTTAAAAAATTACTTTCATCTAAAAAGTGTGTCCGATTAGCCCCGGTGCACAAATCACAGTGAGTCCGTTTTACAACTGTATGGATTGTTTTCTAAGCTTTGTTTTGTCAACTTTCTCCCTAAGAAAAAAAAGGTAACAATCAAAACGTTCTATGTAAAGCTGTGGTCCGGCCCTGTCGACAAAATCAAAGTATAAGCTTTATCTTGTCTTGTCATCGTACTATTTTAAGATCTTTTTTTAACTATCTTTATAGTACAATACAGAATGGTACAAGAGGCGGACTTAATGCTAGTAGCATTCTCTACCAGTCAACCTTTTTGTATCTACCACAAGAATAGCAAATAAATGACTATTACTATAACTACTTTGTTCGTACTTATGCGCATTCATCTAACTTTTCATCATCGCACCGATAGGTTTGTGCTGACAAACCTATCGGTGCGATGATGAAGTCACCCGTAGAATGTAGATTGCTATACTATTACTATACTAACAAAATTGTTATTCAGATTTTATTTTCATCTTTGTTTATTTGTCACTTTATAGATTCATGATATAATACAAACAACGTTTAATAACTATAATATTATGTCCGTTGCATACACACTGCAGTAAAAGTAAAAGTAAAAGTAAAAGTAAAAGTAAAAGTAAAAGTAAAAGTAAAAGTAAAAGTAAAAGTAAAAGTAAAAGTAAAAGTAAAAGTAAAAGTAAAAGTAAAAGTAAAAGTAAAAGTAAAAGTAAAAGTAAAAGTAAAAGTAAAAGTAAAAGTAAAAGTAAAAGTAAAAGTAAAAGTAAAAGTAAAAGTAAAAGTAAAAGTAAAAGTAAAAGTAAAAGTAAAAGTAAAAGTAAAAGTAAAAGTAAAAGTAAAAGTAAAAGTAAAAGTAAAAGTAAAAGTAAAAGTAAAAGTAAAAGTAAAAGTAAAAGTAAAAGTAAAAATAAAAATAAACTGAACAACTTTCATTATTGGACCAACCCCAAAATCACGAAAAAAATCAGCTGTTCCATTCAAAATGAATCTTATATCATTTTATGAAAAAAAAAATTGTTTGACCAAGGAGTTTTGCATAGCTTGAACTGAAATGAAATACCGCTAATTTCGTTGTTGTTTTTTTTTCAGTAAAAAGTTTCGTCAGTTAATAAATAAGAAAAAAGATTGGTTCACTAAGAAGTTTTAAATGCTTGAATTGTAAAAGTGTACTTTACAATTAAAGCATTCACCATGCTTGACTTGTAAAGTGATCTGAAAATGGAACGTTCTATCTAAACAATGCACTGTGTTGCACATGTCAACTTACACAGCCTCATACTATATTAGTAAATGCTAGTTACCGAGCAGTATGATGTAAAATTAAAATAATAGCATCGATTTTTGATCGATGGTCTAATTGATAAGAAGTTGTTAAGCATTCCGTGGTGTCACACGATCAGATTACGATGCATGCTATCGTTATAAATAGACGATATAGGTCGACGCCTATGTATAGTGACAATAATATTCACAGAATAGTTTTCTTATTTAGGTATTATTATGCCTTATTTACATCCAACTGTGCTGCTGTGCTGTGCTTCTGTGCTGTAATATGCCACACTGCAATCTCTACAAGTTTGAGCAAGATATGTACCAAGACAAAAGGCTAGTATGGTGAAAATTTTATCCTTTAAAAAATTACTTACATCTAAAAAGTGTGTCCGATTAGCCCCGGTGCACAAATCACAGTGAGTCCGTTTTACAACTGTATGTAAAAACTGTAATAAAAATAAAAGTAAAAATAAAAATAAAAGTAAAAGTAAAAGTAAAAGTAAAAGTAAAAGTAAAAGTAAAAGTAAAAGTAAAAGTAAAAGTAAAAGTAAAAGTAAAAGTAAAAGTAAAAGTAAAAGTAAAAGTAAAAGTAAAAGTAAAAGTAAAAGTAAAAGTAAAAGTAAAAGTAAAAGTAAAAGTAAAAGTAAAAGTAAAAGTAAAAGTAAAAGTAAAAGTAAAAGTAAAAGTAAAAGTAAAAGTAAAAGTAAAAGTAAATTAAAAGTAAAAGTAAAAGTAAAAGTAAAAGTAAAAGTAAAAGTAAAAGTAAAAGTAAAAGTAAAAGTAAAAGTAAAAGTAAAGGTAAAGGTAAAGGTAAAGGTAAAGGTAAAGGTAAAGGTAAAGGTAAAGGTAAAGGTAAAGGTAAAGGTAAAGGTAAAGGTAAAGGTAAAGGTAAAGGTAAAGGTAAAGGTAAAGGTAAAGGTAAAGGTAAAGGTAAAGGTAAAGGTAAAGGTAAAGGTAAAGGTAAAGGTAAAGGTAAAGGTAAAGGTAAAGGTAAAGGTAAAGGTAAAGGTAAAGGTAAAGGTAAAGGTAAAGGTAAAGGTAAAGGTAAAGGTAAAGGTAAAGGTAAAGGTAAAGGTAAAGGTAAAGGTAAAGGTAAAGGTAAAGGTAAAGGTAAAGGTAAAGGTAAAGGTAAAGGTAAAGGTAAAGGTAAAGGTAAAGGTAAAAGTAAAAGTAAAAGTAAAAGTAAAAGTAAAAGTAAAAGTAAAAGTAAAAGTAAAAGTAAAAGTAAAAGTAAAAGTAAAAGTAAAAGTAAAAGTAAAAGTAAAAGTAAAAGTAAAAGTAAAAGTAAAAGTAAAAGTAAAAGTAAAAGTAAAAGTAAAACTAAAAGTAAAAGTAAAAGTAAAAGTAAAAGTAAAAGTAAAAGTAAAAGTAAAAGTAAAAGTAAAAATAAAAATAAACTGAACAACTTTCATTATTGGACCAACCCCGAAATCACGAAAAAAAATCAGCTGTTCCATTCAAAATGAATCTTATATCATTTTATGAAAAAAAAAATTGTTTGACCAAGGAGTTTTGCATAGCTTGAACTGAAATGAAATACCGCTAATTTCGTTGTTGTTTTTTTTTCAGTAAAAAGTTTCGTCAGTTTATAAATAAGAAAAAAGATTGGTTCACTAAGGAGTTTTAAATGCTTGAATTGTAAAAGTGTACTTTACAATTAAAGCATTCACCATGCTTGACTTGTAAAGTGATCTGAAAATGGAACGTTCTATCTAAACAATGCACTGTGTTGCACATGTCAACTTACACAGCCTCATACTATATTAGTAAATGCTAGTTACCGAGCAGTATGATGTAAAATTAAAATAATAGCATCGATTTTTGATCGATGGTCTAATTGATAAGAAGTTGTTAAGCATTCCGTGGTGTCACGCGATCAGATTACGATGCATGCTATCGTTATAAATAGACGATATAGGTCGACGCCTATGTATAGTGACAATAATATTCACAGAATAGTTTTCTTATTTAGGTATTATTATGCCTTATTTACATCCAACTGTGCTGCTGTGCTGAGCTTCTGTGCTGTAATATGCCACACTGCAATCTCTACAAGTTTGAGCGAGATATGTACCTAGACAAAAGGCTAGTATGGTGAAAATTTTATCCTTTAAAAAATTACTTTCATCTAAAAAGTGTGTCCGATTAGCCCCGGTGCACAAATCACAGTGAGTCCGTTTTACAACTGTATGGATTGTTTTCTAAGCTTTGTTTTGTCAACTTTCTCCCTAAGAAAAAAAAGGTAACAATCAAAACGTTCTATGTAAAGCTGTGGTCCGGCCCTGTCGACAAAATCAAAGTATAAGCTTTATCTTGTCTTGTCATCGTACTATTTTAAGATCTTTTTTTAACTATCTTTATAGTACAATACAGAATGGTACAAGAGGCGGACTTAATGCTAGTAGCATTCTCTACCAGTCAACCTTTTTGTATCTACCACAAGAATAGCAAATAAATGACTATTACTATAACTACTTTGTTCGTACTTATGCGCATTCATCTAACTTTTCATCATCGCACCGATAGGTTTGTGCTGACAAACCTATCGGTGCGATGATGAAGTCACCCGTAGAATGTAGATTGCTATACTATTACTATACTAACAAAATTGTTATTCAGATTTTATTTTCATCTTTGTTTATTTGTCACTTTATAGATTCATGATATAATACAAACAACGTTTAATAACTATAATATTATGTCCGTTGCATACACACTGCAGTAAAAGTAAAAGTAAAAGTAAAAGTAAAAGTAAAAGTAAAAGTAAAAGTAAAAGTAAAAGTAAAAGTAAAAGTAAAAGTAAAAGTAAAAGTAAAAGTAAAAGTAAAAGTAAAAGTAAAAGTAAAAGTAAAAGTAAAAGTAAAAGTAAAAGTAAAAGTAAAAGTAAAAGTAAAAGTAAAAGTAAAAGTAAAAGTAAAAGTAAAAGTAAAAGTAAAAGTAAAAGTAAAAGTAAAAGTAAAAGTAAAAGTAAAAGTAAAAGTAAAAGTAAAAGTAAAAGTAAAAGTAAAAGTAAAAGTAAAAGTAAAAGTAAAAGTAAAAATAAAAATAAACTGAACAACTTTCATTATTGGACCAACCCCAAAATCACGAAAAAAATCAGCTGTTCCATTCAAAATGAATCTTATATCATTTTATGAAAAAAAAAATTGTTTGACCAAGGAGTTTTGCATAGCTTGAACTGAAATGAAATACCGCTAATTTCGTTGTTGTTTTTTTTTCAGTAAAAAGTTTCGTCAGTTAATAAATAAGAAAAAAGATTGGTTCACTAAGGAGTTTTAAATGCTTGAATTGTAAAAGTGTACTTTACAATTAAAGCATTCACCATGCTTGACTTGTAAAGTGATCTGAAAATGGAACGTTCTATCTAAACAATGCACTGTGTTGCACATGTCAACTTACACAGCCTCATACTATATTAGTAAATGCTAGTTACCGAGCAGTATGATGTAAAATTAAAATAATAGCATCGATTTTTGATCGATGGTCTAATTGATAAGAAGTTGTTAAGCATTCCGTGGTGTCACGCGATCAGATTACGATGCATGCTATCGTTATAAATAGACGATATAGGTCGACGCCTATGTATAGTGACAATAATATTCACAGAATAGTTTTCTTATTTAGGTATTATTATGCCTTATTTACATCCAACTGTGCTGCTGTGCTGTGCTTCTGTGCTGTAATATGCCACACTGCAATCTCTACAAGTTTGAGCAAGATATGTACCAAGACAAAAGGCTAGTATGGTGAAAATTTTATCCTTTAAAAAATTACTTACATCTAAAAAGTGTGTCCGATTAGCCCCGGTGCACAAATCACAGTGAGTCCGTTTTACAACTGTATGTAAAAACTGTAATAAAAATAAAAATAAAAATAAAAATAAAAGTAAAAGTAAAAGTAAAAGTAAAAGTAAAAGTAAAAGTAAAAGTAAAAGTAAAAGTAAAAGTAAAAGTAAAAGTAAAAGTAAAAGTAAAAGTAAAAGTAAAAGTAAAAGTAAAAGTAAAAGTAAAAGTAAAAGTAAAAGTAAAAGTAAAAGTAAAAGTAAAAGTAAAAGTAAAAGTAAAAGTAAAAGTAAAAGTAAAAGTAAAAGTAAAAGTAAAAGTAAAAGTAAAAGTAAAAGTAAAAGTAAAAGTAAAAGTAAAAGTAAAAGTAAAAGTAAAAGTAAAAGTAAAAGTAAAAGTAAAAGTAAAAGTAAAAGTAAAAGTAAAAGTAAAAGTAAAAGTAAAAGTAAAAGTAAAAGTAAAAGTAAAAGTAAAAGTAAAAGTAAAAGTAAAAGTAAAAGTAAAAGTAAAAGTAAAAGTAAAAGTAAAAGTAAAAGTAAAAGTAAAAGTAAAAGTAAAAGTAAAAGTAAAAGTAAAAGTAAAAGTAAAAGTAAAAGTAAAAGTAAAAGTAAAAGTAAAAGTAAAAGTAAAAATAAAAATAAACTGAACAACTTTCATTATTGGACCAACCCCGAAATCACGAAAAAAAATCAGCTGTTCCATTCAAAATGAATCTTATATCATTTTATGAAAAAAAAAATTGTTTGACCAAGGAGTTTTGCATAGCTTGAACTGAAATGAAATACCGCTAATTTCGTTGTTGTTTTTTTTTCAGTAAAAAGTTTCGTCAGTTTATAAATAAGAAAAAAGATTGGTTCACTAAGGAGTTTTAAATGCTTGAATTGTAAAAGTGTACTTTACAATTAAAGCATTCACCATGCTTGACTTGTAAAGTGATCTGAAAATGGAACGTTCTATCTAAACAATGCACTGTGTTGCACATGTCAACTTACACAGCCTCATACTATATTAGTAAATGCTAGTTACCGAGCAGTATGATGTAAAATTAAAATAATAGCATCGATTTTTGATCGATGGTCTAATTGATAAGAAGTTGTTAAGCATTCCGTGGTGTCACGCGATCAGATTACGATGCATGCTATCGTTATAAATAGACGATATAGGTCGACGCCTATGTATAGTGACAATAATATTCACAGAATAGTTTTCTTATTTAGGTATTATTATGCCTTATTTACATCCAACTGTGCTGCTGTGCTGTGCTTCTGTGCTGTAATATGCCACACTGCAATCTCTACAAGTTTGAGCGAGATATGTACCTAGACAAAAGGCTAGTATGGTGAAAATTTTATCCTTTAAAAAATTACTTACATCTAAAAAGTGTGTCCGATTAGCCCCGGTGCACAAATCACAGTGAGTCCGTTTTACAACTGTATGGATTGTTTTCTAAGCTTTGTTTTGTCAACTTTCTCCCTAAGAAAAAAAAGGTAACAATCAAAACGTTCTATGTAAAGCTGTGGTCCGGCCCTGTCGACAAAATCAAAGTATAAGCTTTATCTTGTCTTGTCATCGTACTATTTTAAGATCTTTTTTTTAACTATCTTTATAGTACAATACAGAATGGTACAAGAGGCGGACTTAATGCTAGTAGCATTCTCTACCAGTCAACCTTTTTGTATCTACCACAAGAATAGCAAATAAATGACTATTACTATAACTACTTTGTTCGTACTTATGCGCATTCATCTAACTTTTCATCATCGCACCGATAGGTTTGTGCTGACAAACCTATCGGTGCGATGATGAAGTCACCCGTAGAATGTAGATTGCTATACTATTACTATACTAACAAAATTGTTATTCAGATTTTATTTTCATCTTTGTTTATTTGTCACTTTATAGATTCATGATATAATACAAACAACGTTTAATAACTATAATATGTCCGTTGCATACACACTGCAGTAAAAGTAAAAGTAAAAGTAAAAATAAAAATAAAAATAAAAATAAAAATAAAAATAAAAATAAAAATAAAAATAAAAATAAAAATAAAAATAAAAATAAAAGTAAAAGTAAAAGTAAAAGTAAAAGTAAAAGTAAAAGTAAAAGTAAAAGTAAAAGTAAAATTAAAAGTAAAAGTAAAAGTAAAAGAAAAGTAAAAGTAAAAGTAAAAGTAAAAGTAAAAGTAAAAGTAAAAGTAAAGGTAAAGGTAAAGGTAAAGGTAAAGGTAAAGGTAAAGGTAAAGGTAAAGGTAAAGGTAAAGGTAAAGGTAAAGGTAAAGGTAAAGGTAAAGGTAAAGGTAAAGGTAAAGGTAAAGGTAAAGGTAAAGGTAAAGGTAAAGGTAAAGGTAAAGGTAAAGGTAAAGGTAAAGGTAAAGGTAAAGGTAAAGGTAAAGGTAAAGGTAAAGGTAAAGGTAAAGGTAAAGGTAAAGGTAAAGGTAAAGGTAAAGGTAAAGGTAAAGGTAAAGGTAAAGGTAAAGGTAAAGGTAAAGGTAAAGGTAAAGGTAAAGGTAAAGGTAAAGGTAAAGGTAAAGGTAAAGGTAAAGGTAAAGGTAAAGGTAAAGGTAAAGGTAAAGGTAAAGGTAAAGGAAAAGGAAAAGGAAAAGGAAAAGGAAAAGGAAAAGTAAAAGTAAAAGTAAAAGTAAAAGTAAAAGTAAAAGTAAAAGTAAAAGTAAAAGTAAAAGTAAAAGTAAAAGTAAAAGTAAAAGTAAAAGTAAAAGTAAAAGTAAAAGTAAAAGTAAAAGTAAAAGTAAAAGTAAAAGTAAAAGTAAAAGTAAAAGTAAAAGTAAAAGTAAAAGTAAAAGTAAAAGTAAAAGTAAAAGTAAAAGTAAAAGTAAAAGTAAAAGTAAAAGTAAAAGTAAAAGTAAAAGTAAAAGTAAAAGTAAAAGTAAAAGTAAAAGTAAAAGTAAAAGTAAAAGTAAAAGTAAAAGTAAAAGTAAAAGTAAAAGTAAAAGTAAAAGTAAAAGTAAAAGTAAAAGTAAAAGTAAAAGTAAAAGTAAAAGTAAAAGTAAAAGTAAAAGTAAAAGTAAAAGTAAAAGTAAAAGTAAAAGTAAAAGTAAAAGTAAAAGTAAAAGTAAAAGTAAAAGTAAAAGTAAAAGTAAAAGTAAAAGTAAAAGTAAAAGTAAAAGTAAAAGTAAAAGTAAAAGTAAAAGTAAAAGTAAAAGTAAAAGTAAAAGTAAAAGTAAAAGTAAAAGTAAAAGTAAAAGTAAAAGTAAAAGTAAAAGTAAAAGTAAAAGTAAAAGTAAAAGTAAAAGTAAAAGTAAAAGTAAAAGTAAAAGTAAAAGTAAAAGTAAAAGTAAAAGTAAAAATAAAAATAAACTGAACAACTTTCATTATTGGACCAACCCCAAAATCACGAAAAAAATCAGCTGTTCCATTCAAAATGAATCTTATATCATTTTATGAAAAAAAAAATTGTTTGACCAAGGAGTTTTGCATAGCTTGAACTGAAATGAAATACCGCTAATTTCGTTGTTGTTTTTTTTTCAGTAAAAAGTTTCGTCAGTTAATAAATAAGAAAAAAGATTGGTTCACTAAGGAGTTTTAAATGCTTGAATTGTAAAAGTGTACTTTACAATTAAAGCATTCACCATGCTTGACTTGTAAAGTGATCTGAAAATGGAACGTTCTATCTAAACAATGCACTGTGTTGCACATGTCAACTTACACAGCCTCATACTATATTAGTAAATGCTAGTTACCGAGCAGTATGATGTAAAATTAAAATAATAGCATCGATTTTTGATCGATGGTCTAATTGATAAGAAGTTGTTAAGCATTCCGTGGTGTCACGCGATCAGATTACGATGCATGCTATCGTTATAAATAGACGATATAGGTCGACGCCTATGTATAGTGACAATAATATTCACAGAATAGTTTTCTTATTTAGGTATTATTATGCCTTATTTACATCCAACTGTGCTGCTGTGCTGTGCTTCTGTGCTGTAATATGCCACACTGCAATCTCTACAAGTTTGAGCAAGATATGTACCAAGACAAAAGGCTAGTATGGTGAAAATTTTATCCTTTAAAAAATTACTTACATCTAAAAAGTGTGTCCGATTAGCCCCGGTGCACAAATCACAGTGAGTCCGTTTTACAACTGTATGTAAAAACTGTAATAAAAATAAAAATAAAAATAAAAATAAAAGTAAAAGTAAAAGTAAAAGTAAAAGTAAAAGTAAAAGTAAAAGTAAAAGTAAAAGTAAAAGTAAAAGTAAAAGTAAAAGTAAAAGTAAAAGTAAAAGTAAAAGTAAAAGTAAAAGTAAAAGTAAAAGTAAAAGTAAAAGTAAAAGTAAAAGTAAAAGTAAAAGTAAAAGTAAAAGTAAAAGTAAAAGTAAAAGTAAAAGTAAAAGTAAAAGTAAAAGTAAAGGTAAAGGTAAAGGTAAAGGTAAAGGTAAAGGTAAAGGTAAAGGTAAAGGTAAAAGTAAAAGTAAAAGTAAAAGTAAAAGTAAAAGTAAAAGTAAAAGTAAAAGTAAAAGTAAAAGTAAAAGTAAAAGTAAAAGTAAAAGTAAAAGTAAAAGTAAAAGTAAAAGTAAAAGTAAAAGTAAAAGTAAAAGTAAAAGTAAAAGTAAAAGTAAAAGTAAAAGTAAAAGTAAAAGTAAAAGTAAAAGTAAAAGTAAAAGTAAAAGTAAAAGTAAAAGTAAAAGTAAAAGTAAAAGTAAAAGTAAAAGTAAAAGTAAAAATAAAAATAAAAATAAACTGAACAACTTTCATTATTGGACCAACCCCGAAATCACGAAAAAAAATCAGCTGTTCCATTCAAAATGAATCTTATATCATTTTATGAAAAAAAAAATTGTTTGACCAAGGAGTTTTGCATAGCTTGAACTGAAATGAAATACCGCTAATTTCGTTGTTGTTTTTTTTTCAGTAAAAAGTTTCGTCAGTTTATAAATAAGAAAAAAGATTGGTTCACTAAGGAGTTTTAAATGCTTGAATTGTAAAAGTGTACTTTACAATTAAAGCATTCACCATGCTTGACTTGTAAAGTGATCTGAAAATGGAACGTTCTATCTAAACAATGCACTGTGTTGCACATGTCAACTTACACAGCCTCATACTATATTAGTAAATGCTAGTTACCGAGCAGTATGATGTAAAATTAAAATAATAGCATCGATTTTTGATCGATGGTCTAATTGATAAGAAGTTGTTAAGCATTCCGTGGTGTCACGCGATCAGATTACGATGCATGCTATCGTTATAAATAGACGATATAGGTCGACGCCTATGTATAGTGACAATAATATTCACAGAATAGTTTTCTTATTTAGGTATTATTATGCCTTATTTACATCCAACTGTGCTGCTGTGCTGTGCTTCTGTGCTGTAATATGCCACACTGCAATCTCTACAAGTTTGAGCGAGATATGTACCTAGACAAAAGGCTAGTATGGTGAAAATTTTATCCTTTAAAAAATTACTTACATCTAAAAAGTGTGTCCGATTAGCCCCGGTGCACAAATCACAGTGAGTCCGTTTTACAACTGTATGGATTGTTTTCTAAGCTTTGTTTTGTCAACTTTCTCCCTAAGAAAAAAAAGGTAACAATCAAAACGTTCTATGTAAAGCTGTGGTCCGGCCCTGTCGACAAAATCAAAGTATAAGCTTTATCTTGTCTTGTCATCGTACTATTTTAAGATCTTTTTTTTAACTATCTTTATAGTACAATACAGAATGGTACAAGAGGCGGACTTAATGCTAGTAGCATTCTCTACCAGTCAACCTTTTTGTATCTACCACAAGAATAGCAAATAAATGACTATTACTATAACTACTTTGTTCGTACTTATGCGCATTCATCTAACTTTTCATCATCGCACCGATAGGTTTGTGCTGACAAACCTATCGGTGCGATGATGAAGTCACCCGTAGAATGTAGATTGCTATACTATTACTATACTAACAAAATTGTTATTCAGATTTTATTTTCATCTTTGTTTATTTGTCACTTTATAGATTCATGATATAATACAAACAACGTTTAATAACTATAATATGTCCGTTGCATACACACTGCAGTAAAAGTAAAAGTAAAAGTAAAAGTAAAAGTAAAAGTAAAAATAAAAATAAAAATAAAAATAAAAATAAAAATAAAAATAAAAATAAAAATAAAAATAAAAATAAAAGTAAAAGTAAAAGTAAAAGTAAAAGTAAAAGTAAAAGTAAAAGTAAAAGTAAAAGTAAAAGTAAAAGTAAAAGTAAAAGTAAAAGTAAAAGTAAAAGTAAAAGTAAAAGTAAAAGTAAAAGTAAAAGTAAAAGTAAAAGTAAAAGTAAAAGTAAAAGTAAAAGTAAAAGTAAAAGTAAAAGTAAAAGTAAAAGTAAAAGTAAAAGTAAAAGTAAAAGTAAAAGTAAAAGTAAAAGTAAAAGTAAAAGTAAAAGTAAAAGTAAAAGTAAAAGTAAAAGTAAAAGTAAAAGTAAAAGTAAAAGTAAAAGTAAAAGTAAAAGTAAAAGTAAAAGTAAAAGTAAAAGTAAAAGTAAAAGTAAAAGTAAAAGTAAAAGTAAAAGTAAAAGTAAAAGTAAAAGTAAAAGTAAAAGTAAAAGTAAAAGTAAAAATAAAAATAAACTGAACAACTTTCATTATTGGACCAACCCCGAAATCACGAAAAAAAATCAGCTGTTCCATTCAAAATGAATCTTATATCATTTTATGAAAAAAAAAATTGTTTGACCAAGGAGTTTTGCATAGCTTGAACTGAAATGAAATACCGCTAATTTTGTTGTTGTTTTTTTTTCAGTAAAAAGTTTCGTCAGTTTATAAATAAGAAAAAAGATTGGTTCACTAAGGAGTTTTAAATGCTTGAATTGTAAAAGTGTACTTTACAATTAAAGCATTCACCATGCTTGACTTGTAAAGTGATCTGAAAATGGAACGTTCTATCTAAACAATGCACTGTGTTGCACATGTCAACTTACACAGCCTCATACTATATTAGTAAATGCTAGTTACCGAGCAGTATGATGTAAAATTAAAATAATAGCATCGATTTTTGATCGATGGTCTAATTGATAAGAAGTTGTTAAGCATTCCGTGGTGTCACGCGATCAGATTACGATGCATGCTATCGTTATAAATAGACGATATAGGTCGACGCCTATGTATAGTGACAATAATATTCACAGAATAGTTTTCTTATTTAGGTATTATTATGCCTTATTTACATCCAACTGTGCTGCTGTGCTGTGCTTCTGTGCTGTAATATGCCACACTGCAATCTCTACAAGTTTGAGCGAGATATGTACCTAGACAAAAGGCTAGTATGGTGAAAATTTTATCCTTTAAAAAATTACTTACATCTAAAAAGTGTGTCCGATTAGCCCCGGTGCACAAATCACAGTGAGTCCGTTTTACAACTGTATGGATTGTTTTCTAAGCTTTGTTTTGTCAACTTTCTCCCTAAGAAAAAAAAGGTAACAATCAAAACGTTCTATGTAAAGCTGTGGTCCGGCCCTGTCGACAAAATCAAAGTATAAGCTTTATCTTGTCTTGTCATCGTACTATTTTAAGATCTTTTTTTTAACTATCTTTATAGTACAATACAGAATGGTACAAGAGGCGGACTTAATGCTAGTAGCATTCTCTACCAGTCAACCTTTTTGTATCTACCACAAGAATAGCAAATAAATGACTATTACTATAACTACTTTGTTCGTACTTATGCGCATTCATCTAACTTTTCATCATCGCACCGATAGGTTTGTGCTGACAAACCTATCGGTGCGATGATGAAGTCACCCGTAGAATGTAGATTGCTATACTATTACTATACTAACAAAATTGTTATTCAGATTTTATTTTCATCTTTGTTTATTTGTCACTTTATAGATTCATGATATAATACAAACAACGTTTAATAACTATAATATGTCCGTTGCATACACACTGCAGTAAAAGTAAAAGTAAAAGTAAAAGTAAAAGTAAAAGTAAAAGTAAAAGTAAAAGTAAAAGTAAAAGTAAAAGTAAAAGTAAAAGTAAAAGTAAAAGTAAAAGTAAAAGTAAAAGTAAAAGTAAAAGTAAAAGTAAAAGTAAAAGTAAAAGTAAAAGTAAAAGTAAAAGTAAAAGTAAAAGTAAAAGTAAAAGTAAAAGTAAAAGTAAAAGTAAAAGTAAAAGTAAAAGTAAAAGTAAAAGTAAAAGTAAAAGTAAAAGTAAAAGTAAAAGTAAAAGTAAAAGTAAAAGTAAAAGTAAAAGTAAAAGTAAAAGTAAAAGTAAAAGTAAAAGTAAAAGTAAAAGTAAAAGTAAAAGTAAAAGTAAAAGTAAAAGTAAAAGTAAAAGTAAAAGTAAAAGTAAAAGTAAAAGTAAAAGTAAAAGTAAAAGTAAAAGTAAAAGTAAAAGTAAAAGTAAAAGTAAAAGTAAAAGTAAAAGTAAAAGTAAAAGTAAAAGTAAAAGTAAAAGTAAAAGTAAAAGTAAAAGTAAAAGTAAAAGTAAAAGTAAAAGTAAAAGTAAAAGTAAAAGTAAAAGTAAAAGTAAAAGTAAAAGTAAAAGTAAAAGTAAAAGTAAAAGTAAAAGTAAAAGTAAAAGTAAAAGTAAAAGTAAAAGTAAAAGTAAAAGTAAAAGTAAAAGTAAAAGTAAAAGTAAAAGTAAAAGTAAAAGTAAAAGTAAAAGTAAAAGTAAAAGTAAAAGTAAAAGTAAAAGTAAAAGTAAAAGTAAAAATAAAAATAAACTGAACAACTTTCATTATTGGACCAACCCCAAAATCACGAAAAAAATCAGCTGTTCCATTCAAAATGAATCTTATATCATTTTATGAAAAAAAAAATTGTTTGACCAAGGAGTTTTGCATAGCTTGAACTGAAATGAAATACCGCTAATTTCGTTGTTGTTTTTTTTTCAGTAAAAAGTTTCGTCAGTTAATAAATAAGAAAAAAGATTGGTTCACTAAGGAGTTTTAAATGCTTGAATTGTAAAAGTGTACTTTACAATTAAAGCATTCACCATGCTTGACTTGTAAAGTGATCTGAAAATGGAACGTTCTATCTAAACAATGCACTGTGTTGCACATGTCAACTTACACAGCCTCATACTGTATTAGTAAATGCTAGTTACCGAGCAGTATGATGTAAAATTAAAATAATAGCATCGATTTTTGATCGATGGTCTAATTGATAAGAAGTTGTTAAGCATTCCGTGGTGTCACGCGATCAGATTACGATGCATGCTATCGTTATAAATAGACGATATAGGTCGACGCCTATGTATAGTGACAATAATATTCACAGAATAGTTTTCTTATTTAGGTATTATTATGCCTTATTTACATCCAACTGTGCTGCTGTGCTGTGCTTCTGTGCTGTAATATGCCACACTGCAATCTCTACAAGTTTGAGCAAGATATGTACCAAGACAAAAGGCTAGTATGGTGAAAATTTTATCCTTTAAAAAATTACTTACATCTAAAAAGTGTGTCCGATTAGCCCCGGTGCACAAATCACAGTGAGTCCGTTTTACAACTGTATGTAAAAACTGTAATAAAAATAAAAATAAAAATAAAAATAAAAGTAAAAGTAAAAGTAAAAGTAAAAGTAAAAGTAAAAGTAAAAGTAAAAGTAAAAGTAAAAGTAAAAGTAAAAGTAAAAGTAAAAGTAAAAGTAAAAGTAAAAGTAAAAGTAAAAGTAAAAGTAAAAGTAAAAGTAAAAGTAAAAGTAAAAGTAAAAGTAAAAGTAAAAGTAAAAGTAAAAGTAAAAGTAAAAGTAAAAGTAAAAGTAAAAGTAAAAGTAAAAGTAAAAGTAAAAGTAAAAGTAAAAGTAAAAGTAAAAGTAAAAGTAAAAGTAAAAGTAAAAGTAAAAGTAAAAGTAAAAGTAAAAGTAAAAGTAAAAGTAAAAGTAAAAGTAAAAGTAAAAGTAAAAGTAAAAGTAAAAGTAAAAGTAAAAGTAAAAGTAAAAGTAAAAGTAAAAGTAAAAGTAAAAGTAAAAGTAAAAGTAAAAGTAAAAGTAAAAGTAAAAGTAAAAGTAAAAATAAAAATAAACTGAACAACTTTCATTATTGGACCAACCCCAAAATCACGAAAAAAATCAGCTGTTCCATTCAAAATGAATCTTATATCATTTTATGAAAAAAAAAATTGTTTGACCAAGGAGTTTTGCATAGCTTGAACTGAAATGAAATACCGCTAATTTCGTTGTTGTTTTTTTTTCAGTAAAAAGTTTCGTCAGTTAATAAATAAGAAAAAAGATTGGTTCACTAAGGAGTTTTAAATGCTTGAATTGTAAAAGTGTACTTTACAATTAAAGCATTCACCATGCTTGACTTGTAAAGTGATCTGAAAATGGAACGTTCTATCTAAACAATGCACTGTGTTGCACATGTCAACTTACACAGCCTCATACTATATTAGTAAATGCTAGTTACCGAGCAGTATGATGTAAAATTAAAATAATAGCATCGATTTTTGATCGATGGTCTAATTGATAAGAAGTTGTTAAGCATTCCGTGGTGTCACGCGATCAGATTACGATGCATGCTATCGTTATAAATAGACGATATAGGTCGACGCCTATGTATAGTGACAATAATATTCACAGAATAGTTTTCTTATTTAGGTATTATTATGCCTTATTTACATCCAACTGTGCTGCTGTGCTGTGCTTCTGTGCTGTAATATGCCACACTGCAATCTCTACAAGTTTGAGCAAGATATGTACCAAGACAAAAGGCTAGTATGGTGAAAATTTTATCCTTTAAAAAATTACTTACATCTAAAAAGTGTGTCCGATTAGCCCCGGTGCACAAATCACAGTGAGTCCGTTTTACAACTGTATGTAAAAACTGTAATAAAAATAAAAATAAAAATAAAAATAAAAGTAAAAGTAAAAGTAAAAGTAAAAGTAAAAGTAAAAGTAAAAGTAAAAGTAAAAGTAAAAGTAAAAGTAAAAGTAAAAGTAAAAGTAAAAGTAAAAGTAAAAGTAAAAGTAAAAGTAAAAGTAAAAGTAAAAGTAAAAGTAAAAGTAAAAGTAAAAGTAAAAGTAAAAGTAAAAGTAAAAGTAAAAGTAAAAGTAAAAGTAAAAGTAAAAGTAAAAGTAAAAGTAAAAGTAAAAGTAAAAGTAAAAGTAAAAGTAAAAGTAAAAGTAAAAGTAAAAGTAAAAGTAAAAGTAAAAGTAAAAGTAAAAGTAAAAGTAAAAGTAAAAGTAAAAGTAAAAGTAAAAGTAAAAGTAAAAGTAAAAGTAAAAGTAAAAGTAAAAGTAAAAGTAAAAATAAACTGAACAACTTTCATTATTGGACCAACCCCGAAATCACGAAAAAAAATCAGCTGTTCCATTCAAAATGAATCTTATATCATTTTATGAAAAAAAAAATTGTTTGACCAAGGAGTTTTGCATAGCTTGAACTGAAATGAAATACCGCTAATTTCGTTGTTGTTTTTTTTTCAGTAAAAAGTTTCGTCAGTTTATAAATAAGAAAAAAGATTGGTTCACTAAGGAGTTTTAAATGCTTGAATTGTAAAAGTGTACTTTACAATTAAAGCATTCACCATGCTTGACTTGTAAAGTGATCTGAAAATGGAACGTTCTATCTAAACAATGCACTGTGTTGCACATGTCAACTTACACAGCCTCATACTATATTAGTAAATGCTAGTTACCGAGCAGTATGATGTAAAATTAAAATAATAGCATCGATTTTTGATCGATGGTCTAATTGATAAGAAGTTGTTAAGCATTCCGTGGTGTCACGCGATCAGATTACGATGCATGCTATCGTTATAAATAGACGATATAGGTCGACGCCTATGTATAGTGACAATAATATTCACAGAATAGTTTTCTTATTTAGGTATTATTATGCCTTATTTACATCCAACTGTGCTGCTGTGCTGAGCTTCTGTGCTGTAATATGCCACACTGCAATCTCTACAAGTTTGAGCGAGATATGTACCTAGACAAAAGGCTAGTATGGTGAAAATTTTATCCTTTAAAAAATTACTTTCATCTAAAAAGTGTGTCCGATTAGCCCCGGTGCACAAATCACAGTGAGTCCGTTTTACAACTGTATGGATTGTTTTCTAAGCTTTGTTTTGTCAACTTTCTCCCTAAGAAAAAAAAGGTAACAATCAAAACGTTCTATGTAAAGCTGTGGTCCGGCCCTGTCGACAAAATCAAAGTATAAGCTTTATCTTGTCTTGTCATCGTACTATTTTAAGATCTTTTTTTAACTATCTTTATAGTACAATACAGAATGGTACAAGAGGCGGACTTAATGCTAGTAGCATTCTCTACCAGTCAACCTTTTTGTATCTACCACAAGAATAGCAAATAAATGACTATTACTATAACTACTTTGTTCGTACTTATGCGCATTCATCTAACTTTTCATCATCGCACCGATAGGTTTGTGCTGACAAACCTATCGGTGCGATGATGAAGTCACCCGTAGAATGTAGATTGCTATACTATTACTATACTAACAAAATTGTTATTCATATTCAGATTTTATTTTCATCTTTGTTTATTTGTCACTTTATAGATTCATGATATAATACAAACAACGTTTAATAACTATAATATTATGTCCGTTGCATACACACTGCAGTAAAAGTAAAAGTAAAAGTAAAAGTAAAAGTAAAAGTAAAAGTAAAAGTAAAAGTAAAAGTAAAAGTAAAAGTAAAAGTAAAAGTAAAAGTAAAAGTAAAAGTAAAAGTAAAAGTAAAAGTAAAAGTAAAAGTAAAAGTAAAAGTAAAAGTAAAAGTAAAAGTAAAAGTAAAAGTAAAAGTAAAAGTAAAAGTAAAAGTAAAAGTAAAAGTAAAAGTAAAAGTAAAAGTAAAAGTAAAAGTAAAAGTAAAAGTAAAAGTAAAAGTAAAAGTAAAAATAAAAATAAACTGAACAACTTTCATTATTGGACCAACCCCAAAATCACGAAAAAAATCAGCTGTTCCATTCAAAATGAATCTTATATCATTTTATGAAAAAAAAAATTGTTTGACCAAGGAGTTTTGCATAGCTTGAACTGAAATGAAATACCGCTAATTTCGTTGTTGTTTTTTTTTCAGTAAAAAGTTTCGTCAGTTAATAAATAAGAAAAAAGATTGGTTCACTAAGGAGTTTTAAATGCTTGAATTGTAAAAGTGTACTTTACAATTAAAGCATTCACCATGCTTGACTTGTAAAGTGATCTGAAAATGGAACGTTCTATCTAAACAATGCACTGTGTTGCACATGTCAACTTACACAGCCTCATACTATATTAGTAAATGCTAGTTACCGAGCAGTATGATGTAAAATTAAAATAATAGCATCGATTTTTGATCGATGGTCTAATTGATAAGAAGTTGTTAAGCATTCCGTGGTGTCACGCGATCAGATTACGATGCATGCTATCGTTATAAATAGACGATATAGGTCGACGCCTATGTATAGTGACAATAATATTCACAGAATAGTTTTCTTATTTAGGTATTATTATGCCTTATTTACATCCAACTGTGCTGCTGTGCTGTGCTTCTGTGCTGTAATATGCCACACTGCAATCTCTACAAGTTTGAGCAAGATATGTACCAAGACAAAAGGCTAGTATGGTGAAAATTTTATCCTTTAAAAAATTACTTACATCTAAAAAGTGTGTCCGATTAGCCCCGGTGCACAAATCACAGTGAGTCCGTTTTACAACTGTATGTAAAAACTGTAATAAAAATAAAAGTAAAAATAAAAATAAAAGTAAAAGTAAAAGTAAAAGTAAAAGTAAAAGTAAAAGTAAAAGTAAAAGTAAAAGTAAAAGTAAAAGTAAAAGTAAAAGTAAAAGTAAAAGTAAAAGTAAAAGTAAAAGTAAAAGTAAAAGTAAAAGTAAAAGTAAAAGTAAAAGTAAAAGTAAAAGTAAAAGTAAAAGTAAAAGTAAAAGTAAAAGTAAAAGTAAAAGTAAAAGTAAAAGTAAATTAAAAGTAAAAGTAAAAGTAAAAGTAAAAGTAAAAGTAAAAGTAAAAGTAAAAGTAAAAGTAAAAGTAAAAGTAAAAGTAAAAGTAAAAGTAAAAGTAAAGGTAAAGGTAAAGGTAAAGGTAAAGGTAAAGGTAAAGGTAAAGGTAAAGGTAAAGGTAAAGGTAAAGGTAAAGGTAAAGGTAAAGGTAAAGGTAAAGGTAAAGGTAAAGGTAAAGGTAAAGGTAAAGGTAAAGGTAAAGGTAAAGGTAAAGGTAAAGGTAAAGGTAAAGGTAAAGGTAAAGGTAAAGGTAAAGGTAAAGGTAAAGGTAAAGGTAAAGGTAAAGGTAAAGGTAAAGGTAAAGGTAAAGGTAAAGGTAAAGGTAAAGGTAAAGGTAAAGGTAAAGGTAAAGGTAAAGGTAAAGGTAAAGGTAAAGGTAAAGGTAAAGGTAAAGGTAAAGGTAAAAGTAAAAGTAAAAGTAAAAGTAAAAGTAAAAGTAAAAGTAAAAGTAAAAGTAAAAGTAAAAGTAAAAGTAAAAGTAAAAGTAAAAGTAAAAGTAAAAGTAAAAGTAAAAGTAAAAGTAAAAGTAAAAGTAAAAGTAAAAGTAAAAGTAAAAGTAAAAGTAAAAGTAAAAGTAAAAGTAAAAGTAAAAGTAAAAGTAAAAGTAAAAGTAAAAGTAAAAGTAAAAGTAAAAGTAAAAGTAAAAGTAAAAGTAAAAGTAAAACTAAAAGTAAAAGTAAAAGTAAAAGTAAAAGTAAAAGTAAAAGTAAAAGTAAAAGTAAAAGTAAAAATAAAAATAAACTGAACAACTTTCATTATTGGACCAACCCCGAAATCACGAAAAAAAATCAGCTGTTCCATTCAAAATGAATCTTATATCATTTTATGAAAAAAAAAATTGTTTGACCAAGGAGTTTTGCATAGCTTGAACTGAAATGAAATACCGCTAATTTCGTTGTTGTTTTTTTTTCAGTAAAAAGTTTCGTCAGTTTATAAATAAGAAAAAAGATTGGTTCACTAAGGAGTTTTAAATGCTTGAATTGTAAAAGTGTACTTTACAATTAAAGCATTCACCATGCTTGACTTGTAAAGTGATCTGAAAATGGAACGTTCTATCTAAACAATGCACTGTGTTGCACATGTCAACTTACACAGCCTCATACTATATTAGTAAATGCTAGTTACCGAGCAGTATGATGTAAAATTAAAATAATAGCATCGATTTTTGATCGATGGTCTAATTGATAAGAAGTTGTTAAGCATTCCGTGGTGTCACGCGATCAGATTACGATGCATGCTATCGTTATAAATAGACGATATAGGTCGACGCCTATGTATAGTGACAATAATATTCACAGAATAGTTTTCTTATTTAGGTATTATTATGCCTTATTTACATCCAACTGTGCTGCTGTGCTGAGCTTCTGTGCTGTAATATGCCACACTGCAATCTCTACAAGTTTGAGCGAGATATGTACCTAGACAAAAGGCTAGTATGGTGAAAATTTTATCCTTTAAAAAATTACTTTCATCTAAAAAGTGTGTCCGATTAGCCCCGGTGCACAAATCACAGTGAGTCCGTTTTACAACTGTATGGATTGTTTTCTAAGCTTTGTTTTGTCAACTTTCTCCCTAAGAAAAAAAAGGTAACAATCAAAACGTTCTATGTAAAGCTGTGGTCCGGCCCTGTCGACAAAATCAAAGTATAAGCTTTATCTTGTCTTGTCATCGTACTATTTTAAGATCTTTTTTTAACTATCTTTATAGTACAATACAGAATGGTACAAGAGGCGGACTTAATGCTAGTAGCATTCTCTACCAGTCAACCTTTTTGTATCTACCACAAGAATAGCAAATAAATGACTATTACTATAACTACTTTGTTCGTACTTATGCGCATTCATCTAACTTTTCATCATCGCACCGATAGGTTTGTGCTGACAAACCTATCGGTGCGATGATGAAGTCACCCGTAGAATGTAGATTGCTATACTATTACTATACTAACAAAATTGTTATTCAGATTTTATTTTCATCTTTGTTTATTTGTCACTTTATAGATTCATGATATAATACAAACAACGTTTAATAACTATAATATTATGTCCGTTGCATACACACTGCAGTAAAAGTAAAAGTAAAAGTAAAAGTAAAAGTAAAAGTAAAAGTAAAAGTAAAAGTAAAAGTAAAAGTAAAAGTAAAAGTAAAAGTAAAAGTAAAAGTAAAAGTAAAAGTAAAAGTAAAAGTAAAAGTAAAAGTAAAAGTAAAAGTAAAAGTAAAAGTAAAAGTAAAAGTAAAAGTAAAAGTAAAAGTAAAAGTAAAAGTAAAAGTAAAAGTAAAAGTAAAAGTAAAAGTAAAAGTAAAAGTAAAAGTAAAAGTAAAAGTAAAAGTAAAAGTAAAAGTAAAAGTAAAAGTAAAAGTAAAAGTAAAAGTAAAAGTAAAAGTAAAAGTAAAAGTAAAAGTAAAAGTAAAAGTAAAAGTAAAAGTAAAAATAAAAATAAACTGAACAACTTTCATTATTGGACCAACCCCAAAATCACGAAAAAAATCAGCTGTTCCATTCAAAATGAATCTTATATCATTTTATGAAAAAAAAAATTGTTTGACCAAGGAGTTTTGCATAGCTTGAACTGAAATGAAATACCGCTAATTTCGTTGTTGTTTTTTTTTCAGTAAAAAGTTTCGTCAGTTAATAAATAAGAAAAAAGATTGGTTCACTAAGGAGTTTTAAATGCTTGAATTGTAAAAGTGTACTTTACAATTAAAGCATTCACCATGCTTGACTTGTAAAGTGATCTGAAAATGGAACGTTCTATCTAAACAATGCACTGTGTTGCACATGTCAACTTACACAGCCTCATACTATATTAGTAAATGCTAGTTACCGAGCAGTATGATGTAAAATTAAAATAATAGCATCGATTTTTGATCGATGGTCTAATTGATAAGAAGTTGTTAAGCATTCCGTGGTGTCACGCGATCAGATTACGATGCATGCTATCGTTATAAATAGACGATATAGGTCGACGCCTATGTATAGTGACAATAATATTCACAGAATAGTTTTCTTATTTAGGTATTATTATGCCTTATTTACATCCAACTGTGCTGCTGTGCTGTGCTTCTGTGCTGTAATATGCCACACTGCAATCTCTACAAGTTTGAGCAAGATATGTACCAAGACAAAAGGCTAGTATGGTGAAAATTTTATCCTTTAAAAAATTACTTACATCTAAAAAGTGTGTCCGATTAGCCCCGGTGCACAAATCACAGTGAGTCCGTTTTACAACTGTATGTAAAAACTGTAATAAAAATAAAAATAAAAATAAAAATAAAAGTAAAAGTAAAAGTAAAAGTAAAAGTAAAAGTAAAAGTAAAAGTAAAAGTAAAAGTAAAAGTAAAAGTAAAAGTAAAAGTAAAAGTAAAAGTAAAAGTAAAAGTAAAAGTAAAAGTAAAAGTAAAAGTAAAAGTAAAAGTAAAAGTAAAAGTAAAAGTAAAAGTAAAAGTAAAAGTAAAAGTAAAAGTAAAAGTAAAAGTAAAAGTAAAAGTAAAAGTAAAAGTAAAAGTAAAAGTAAAAGTAAAGGTAAAGGTAAAGGTAAAGGTAAAGGTAAAGGTAAAGGTAAAGGTAAAGGTAAAAGTAAAAGTAAAAGTAAAAGTAAAAGTAAAAGTAAAAGTAAAAGTAAAAGTAAAAGTAAAAGTAAAAGTAAAAGTAAAAGTAAAAGTAAAAGTAAAAGTAAAAGTAAAAGTAAAAGTAAAAGTAAAAGTAAAAGTAAAAGTAAAAGTAAAAGTAAAAGTAAAAGTAAAAGTAAAAGTAAAAGTAAAAGTAAAAGTAAAAGTAAAAGTAAAAGTAAAAGTAAAAGTAAAAGTAAAAATAAAAATAAAAATAAACTGAACAACTTTCATTATTGGACCAACCCCGAAATCACGAAAAAAAATCAGCTGTTCCATTCAAAATGAATCTTATATCATTTTATGAAAAAAAAAATTGTTTGACCAAGGAGTTTTGCATAGCTTGAACTGAAATGAAATACCGCTAATTTCGTTGTTGTTTTTTTTTCAGTAAAAAGTTTCGTCAGTTTATAAATAAGAAAAAAGATTGGTTCACTAAGGAGTTTTAAATGCTTGAATTGTAAAAGTGTACTTTACAATTAAAGCATTCACCATGCTTGACTTGTAAAGTGATCTGAAAATGGAACGTTCTATCTAAACAATGCACTGTGTTGCACATGTCAACTTACACAGCCTCATACTATATTAGTAAATGCTAGTTACCGAGCAGTATGATGTAAAATTAAAATAATAGCATCGATTTTTGATCGATGGTCTAATTGATAAGAAGTTGTTAAGCATTCCGTGGTGTCACGCGATCAGATTACGATGCATGCTATCGTTATAAATAGACGATATAGGTCGACGCCTATGTATAGTGACAATAATATTCACAGAATAGTTTTCTTATTTAGGTATTATTATGCCTTATTTACATCCAACTGTGCTGCTGTGCTGTGCTTCTGTGCTGTAATATGCCACACTGCAATCTCTACAAGTTTGAGCGAGATATGTACCTAGACAAAAGGCTAGTATGGTGAAAATTTTATCCTTTAAAAAATTACTTACATCTAAAAAGTGTGTCCGATTAGCCCCGGTGCACAAATCACAGTGAGTCCGTTTTACAACTGTAGTTTTCTAAGCTTTGTTTTGTCAACTTTCTCCCTAAGAAAAAAAAGGTAACAATCAAAACGTTCTATGTAAAGCTGTGGTCCGGCCCTGTCGACAAAATCAAAGTATAAGCTTTATCTTGTCTTGTCATCGTACTATTTTAAGATCTTTTTTTTAACTATCTTTATAGTACAATACAGAATGGTACAAGAGGCGGACTTAATGCTAGTAGCATTCTCTACCAGTCAACCTTTTTGTATCTACCACAAGAATAGCAAATAAATGACTATTACTATAACTACTTTGTTCGTACTTATGCGCATTCATCTAACTTTTCATCATCGCACCGATAGGTTTGTGCTGACAAACCTATCGGTGCGATGATGAAGTCACCCGTAGAATGTAGATTGCTATACTATTACTATACTAACAAAATTGTTATTCAGATTTTATTTTCATCTTTGTTTATTTGTCACTTTATAGATTCATGATATAATACAAACAACGTTTAATAACTATAATATGTCCGTTGCATACACACTGCAGTAAAAGTAAAAGTAAAAGTAAAAGTAAAAGTAAAAGTAAAAATAAAAATAAAAATAAAAATAAAAATAAAAATAAAAATAAAAATAAAAATAAAAATAAAAATAAAAGTAAAAGTAAAAGTAAAAGTAAAAGTAAAAGTAAAAGTAAAAGTAAAAGTAAAAGTAAAAGTAAAAGTAAAAGTAAAAGTAAAAGTAAAAGTAAAAGTAAAAGTAAAAGTAAAAGTAAAAGTAAAAGTAAAAGTAAAAGTAAAAGTAAAAGTAAAAGTAAAAGTAAAAGTAAAAGTAAAAGTAAAAGTAAAAGTAAAAGTAAAAGTAAAAGTAAAAGTAAAAGTAAAAGTAAAAGTAAAAGTAAAAGTAAAAGTAAAAGTAAAAGTAAAAGTAAAAGTAAAAGTAAAAGTAAAAGTAAAAGTAAAAGTAAAAGTAAAAGTAAAAGTAAAAGTAAAAGTAAAAGTAAAAGTAAAAGTAAAAGTAAAAGTAAAAGTAAAAGTAAAAGTAAAAGTAAAAGTAAAAGTAAAAGTAAAAATAAAAATAAACTGAACAACTTTCATTATTGGACCAACCCCGAAATCACGAAAAAAAATCAGCTGTTCCATTCAAAATGAATCTTATATCATTTTATGAAAAAAAAAATTGTTTGACCAAGGAGTTTTGCATAGCTTGAACTGAAATGAAATACCGCTAATTTTGTTGTTGTTTTTTTTTCAGTAAAAAGTTTCGTCAGTTTATAAATAAGAAAAAAGATTGGTTCACTAAGGAGTTTTAAATGCTTGAATTGTAAAAGTGTACTTTACAATTAAAGCATTCACCATGCTTGACTTGTAAAGTGATCTGAAAATGGAACGTTCTATCTAAACAATGCACTGTGTTGCACATGTCAACTTACACAGCCTCATACTATATTAGTAAATGCTAGTTACCGAGCAGTATGATGTAAAATTAAAATAATAGCATCGATTTTTGATCGATGGTCTAATTGATAAGAAGTTGTTAAGCATTCCGTGGTGTCACGCGATCAGATTACGATGCATGCTATCGTTATAAATAGACGATATAGGTCGACGCCTATGTATAGTGACAATAATATTCACAGAATAGTTTTCTTATTTAGGTATTATTATGCCTTATTTACATCCAACTGTGCTGCTGTGCTGTGCTTCTGTGCTGTAATATGCCACACTGCAATCTCTACAAGTTTGAGCGAGATATGTACCTAGACAAAAGGCTAGTATGGTGAAAATTTTATCCTTTAAAAAATTACTTACATCTAAAAAGTGTGTCCGATTAGCCCCGGTGCACAAATCACAGTGAGTCCGTTTTACAACTGTATGGATTGTTTTCTAAGCTTTGTTTTGTCAACTTTCTCCCTAAGAAAAAAAAGGTAACAATCAAAACGTTCTATGTAAAGCTGTGGTCCGGCCCTGTCGACAAAATCAAAGTATAAGCTTTATCTTGTCTTGTCATCGTACTATTTTAAGATCTTTTTTTTAACTATCTTTATAGTACAATACAGAATGGTACAAGAGGCGGACTTAATGCTAGTAGCATTCTCTACCAGTCAACCTTTTTGTATCTACCACAAGAATAGCAAATAAATGACTATTACTATAACTACTTTGTTCGTACTTATGCGCATTCATCTAACTTTTCATCATCGCACCGATAGGTTTGTGCTGACAAACCTATCGGTGCGATGATGAAGTCACCCGTAGAATGTAGATTGCTATACTATTACTATACTAACAAAATTGTTATTCAGATTTTATTTTCATCTTTGTTTATTTGTCACTTTATAGATTCATGATATAATACAAACAACGTTTAATAACTATAATATGTCCGTTGCATACACACTGCAGTAAAAGTAAAAGTAAAAGTAAAAGTAAAAGTAAAAGTAAAAGTAAAAGTAAAAGTAAAAGTAAAAGTAAAAGTAAAAGTAAAAGTAAAAGTAAAAGTAAAAGTAAAAGTAAAAGTAAAAGTAAAAGTAAAAGTAAAAGTAAAAGTAAAAGTAAAAGTAAAAGTAAAAGTAAAAGTAAAAGTAAAAGTAAAAGTAAAAGTAAAAGTAAAAGTAAAAGTAAAAGTAAAAGTAAAAGTAAAAGTAAAAGTAAAAGTAAAAGTAAAAGTAAAAGTAAAAGTAAAAGTAAAAGTAAAAGTAAAAGTAAAAGTAAAAGTAAAAGTAAAAGTAAAAGTAAAAGTAAAAGTAAAAGTAAAAGTAAAAGTAAAAGTAAAAGTAAAAGTAAAAGTAAAAGTAAAAGTAAAAGTAAAAGTAAAAGTAAAAGTAAAAGTAAAAGTAAAAGTAAAAGTAAAAGTAAAAGTAAAAGTAAAAGTAAAAGTAAAAGTAAAAGTAAAAGTAAAAGTAAAAGTAAAAGTAAAAGTAAAAATAAAAATAAACTGAACAACTTTCATTATTGGACCAACCCCAAAATCACGAAAAAAATCAGCTGTTCCATTCAAAATGAATCTTATATCATTTTATGAAAAAAAAAATTGTTTGACCAAGGAGTTTTGCATAGCTTGAACTGAAATGAAATACCGCTAATTTCGTTGTTGTTTTTTTTTCAGTAAAAAGTTTCGTCAGTTAATAAATAAGAAAAAAGATTGGTTCACTAAGGAGTTTTAAATGCTTGAATTGTAAAAGTGTACTTTACAATTAAAGCATTCACCATGCTTGACTTGTAAAGTGATCTGAAAATGGAACGTTCTATCTAAACAATGCACTGTGTTGCACATGTCAACTTACACAGCCTCATACTGTATTAGTAAATGCTAGTTACCGAGCAGTATGATGTAAAATTAAAATAATAGCATCGATTTTTGATCGATGGTCTAATTGATAAGAAGTTGTTAAGCATTCCGTGGTGTCACGCGATCAGATTACGATGCATGCTATCGTTATAAATAGACGATATAGGTCGACGCCTATGTATAGTGACAATAATATTCACAGAATAGTTTTCTTATTTAGGTATTATTATGCCTTATTTACATCCAACTGTGCTGCTGTGCTGTGCTTCTGTGCTGTAATATGCCACACTGCAATCTCTACAAGTTTGAGCAAGATATGTACCAAGACAAAAGGCTAGTATGGTGAAAATTTTATCCTTTAAAAAATTACTTACATCTAAAAAGTGTGTCCGATTAGCACCGGTGCACAAATCACAGTGAGTCCGTTTTACAACTGTATGTAAAAACTGTAATAAAAATAAAAATAAAAATAAAAATAAAAGTAAAAGTAAAAGTAAAAGTAAAAGTAAAAGTAAAAGTAAAAGTAAAAGTAAAAGTAAAAGTAAAAGTAAAAGTAAAAGTAAAAGTAAAAGTAAAAGTAAAAGTAAAAGTAAAAGTAAAAGTAAAAGTAAAAGTAAAAGTAAAAGTAAAAGTAAAAGTAAAAGTAAAAGTAAAAGTAAAAGTAAAAGTAAAAGTAAAAGTAAAAGTAAAAGTAAAAGTAAAAGTAAAAGTAAAAGTAAAAGTAAAAGTAAAAGTAAAAGTAAAAGTAAAAGTAAAAGTAAAAGTAAAAGTAAAAGTAAAAGTAAAAGTAAAAGTAAAAGTAAAAGTAAAAGTAAAAGTAAAAGTAAAAGTAAAAGTAAAAGTAAAAGTAAAAGTAAAAGTAAAAGTAAAAGTAAAAGTAAAAGTAAAAGTAAAAGTAAAAGTAAAAATAAAAATAAACTGAACAACTTTCATTATTGGACCAACCCCAAAATCACGAAAAAAATCAGCTGTTCCATTCAAAATGAATCTTATATCATTTTATGAAAAAAAAAATTGTTTGACCAAGGAGTTTTGCATAGCTTGAACTGAAATGAAATACCGCTAATTTCGTTGTTGTTTTTTTTTCAGTAAAAAGTTTCGTCAGTTAATAAATAAGAAAAAAGATTGGTTCACTAAGGAGTTTTAAATGCTTGAATTGTAAAAGTGTACTTTACAATTAAAGCATTCACCATGCTTGACTTGTAAAGTGATCTGAAAATGGAACGTTCTATCTAAACAATGCACTGTGTTGCACATGTCAACTTACACAGCCTCATACTATATTAGTAAATGCTAGTTACCGAGCAGTATGATGTAAAATTAAAATAATAGCATCGATTTTTGATCGATGGTCTAATTGATAAGAAGTTGTTAAGCATTCCGTGGTGTCACGCGATCAGATTACGATGCATGCTATCGTTATAAATAGACGATATAGGTCGACGCCTATGTATAGTGACAATAATATTCACAGAATAGTTTTCTTATTTAGGTATTATTATGCCTTATTTACATCCAACTGTGCTGCTGTGCTGTGCTTCTGTGCTGTAATATGCCACACTGCAATCTCTACAAGTTTGAGCAAGATATGTACCAAGACAAAAGGCTAGTATGGTGAAAATTTTATCCTTTAAAAAATTACTTACATCTAAAAAGTGTGTCCGATTAGCCCCGGTGCACAAATCACAGTGAGTCCGTTTTACAACTGTATGTAAAAACTGTAATAAAAATAAAAATAAAAATAAAAATAAAAGTAAAAGTAAAAGTAAAAGTAAAAGTAAAAGTAAAAGTAAAAGTAAAAGTAAAAGTAAAAGTAAAAGTAAAAGTAAAAGTAAAAGTAAAAGTAAAAGTAAAAGTAAAAGTAAAAGTAAAAGTAAAAGTAAAAGTAAAAGTAAAAGTAAAAGTAAAAGTAAAAGTAAAAGTAAAAGTAAAAGTAAAAGTAAAAGTAAAAGTAAAAGTAAAAGTAAAAGTAAAAGTAAAAGTAAAAGTAAAAGTAAAAGTAAAAGTAAAAGTAAAAGTAAAAGTAAAAGTAAAAGTAAAAGTAAAAGTAAAAGTAAAAGTAAAAGTAAAAGTAAAAGTAAAAGTAAAAGTAAAAGTAAAAGTAAAAGTAAAAGTAAAAGTAAAAGTAAAAGTAAAAGTAAAAGTAAAAATAAACTGAACAACTTTCATTATTGGACCAACCCCGAAATCACGAAAAAAAATCAGCTGTTCCATTCAAAATGAATCTTATATCATTTTATGAAAAAAAAAATTGTTTGACCAAGGAGTTTTGCATAGCTTGAACTGAAATGAAATACCGCTAATTTCGTTGTTGTTTTTTTTTCAGTAAAAAGTTTCGTCAGTTTATAAATAAGAAAAAAGATTGGTTCACTAAGGAGTTTTAAATGCTTGAATTGTAAAAGTGTACTTTACAATTAAAGCATTCACCATGCTTGACTTGTAAAGTGATCTGAAAATGGAACGTTCTATCTAAACAATGCACTGTGTTGCACATGTCAACTTACACAGCCTCATACTATATTAGTAAATGCTAGTTACCGAGCAGTATGATGTAAAATTAAAATAATAGCATCGATTTTTGATCGATGGTCTAATTGATAAGAAGTTGTTAAGCATTCCGTGGTGTCACGCGATCAGATTACGATGCATGCTATCGTTATAAATAGACGATATAGGTCGACGCCTATGTATAGTGACAATAATATTCACAGAATAGTTTTCTTATTTAGGTATTATTATGCCTTATTTACATCCAACTGTGCTGCTGTGCTGAGCTTCTGTGCTGTAATATGCCACACTGCAATCTCTACAAGTTTGAGCGAGATATGTACCTAGACAAAAGGCTAGTATGGTGAAAATTTTATCCTTTAAAAAATTACTTTCATCTAAAAAGTGTGTCCGATTAGCCCCGGTGCACAAATCACAGTGAGTCCGTTTTACAACTGTATGGATTGTTTTCTAAGCTTTGTTTTGTCAACTTTCTCCCTAAGAAAAAAAAGGTAACAATCAAAACGTTCTATGTAAAGCTGTGGTCCGGCCCTGTCGACAAAATCAAAGTATAAGCTTTATCTTGTCTTGTCATCGTACTATTTTAAGATCTTTTTTTAACTATCTTTATAGTACAATACAGAATGGTACAAGAGGCGGACTTAATGCTAGTAGCATTCTCTACCAGTCAACCTTTTTGTATCTACCACAAGAATAGCAAATAAATGACTATTACTATAACTACTTTGTTCGTACTTATGCGCATTCATCTAACTTTTCATCATCGCACCGATAGGTTTGTGCTGACAAACCTATCGGTGCGATGATGAAGTCACCCGTAGAATGTAGATTGCTATACTATTACTATACTAACAAAATTGTTATTCAGATTTTATTTTCATCTTTGTTTATTTGTCACTTTATAGATTCATGATATAATACAAACAACGTTTAATAACTATAATATTATGTCCGTTGCATACACACTGCAGTAAAAGTAAAAGTAAAAGTAAAAGTAAAAGTAAAAGTAAAAGTAAAAGTAAAAGTAAAAGTAAAAGTAAAAGTAAAAGTAAAAGTAAAAGTAAAAGTAAAAGTAAAAGTAAAAGTAAAAGTAAAAGTAAAAGTAAAAGTAAAAGTAAAAGTAAAAGTAAAAGTAAAAGTAAAAGTAAAAGTAAAAGTAAAAGTAAAAGTAAAAGTAAAAGTAAAAGTAAAAGTAAAAGTAAAAGTAAAAGTAAAAGTAAAAGTAAAAGTAAAAGTAAAAGTAAAAGTAAAAGTAAAAGTAAAAGTAAAAGTAAAAGTAAAAGTAAAAATAAAAATAAACTGAACAACTTTCATTATTGGACCAACCCCAAAATCACGAAAAAAATCAGCTGTTCCATTCAAAATGAATCTTATATCATTTTATGAAAAAAAAAATTGTTTGACCAAGGAGTTTTGCATAGCTTGAACTGAAATGAAATACCGCTAATTTCGTTGTTGTTTTTTTTTCAGTAAAAAGTTTCGTCAGTTAATAAATAAGAAAAAAGATTGGTTCACTAAGGAGTTTTAAATGCTTGAATTGTAAAAGTGTACTTTACAATTAAAGCATTCACCATGCTTGACTTGTAAAGTGATCTGAAAATGGAACGTTCTATCTAAACAATGCACTGTGTTGCACATGTCAACTTACACAGCCTCATACTATATTAGTAAATGCTAGTTACCGAGCAGTATGATGTAAAATTAAAATAATAGCATCGATTTTTGATCGATGGTCTAATTGATAAGAAGTTGTTAAGCATTCCGTGGTGTCACGCGATCAGATTACGATGCATGCTATCGTTATAAATAGACGATATAGGTCGACGCCTATGTATAGTGACAATAATATTCACAGAATAGTTTTCTTATTTAGGTATTATTATGCCTTATTTACATCCAACTGTGCTGCTGTGCTGTGCTTCTGTGCTGTAATATGCCACACTGCAATCTCTACAAGTTTGAGCAAGATATGTACCAAGACAAAAGGCTAGTATGGTGAAAATTTTATCCTTTAAAAAATTACTTACATCTAAAAAGTGTGTCCGATTAGCCCCGGTGCACAAATCACAGTGAGTCCGTTTTACAACTGTATGTAAAAACTGTAATAAAAATAAAAGTAAAAATAAAAATAAAAGTAAAAGTAAAAGTAAAAGTAAAAGTAAAAGTAAAAGTAAAAGTAAAAGTAAAAGTAAAAGTAAAAGTAAAAGTAAAAGTAAAAGTAAAAGTAAAAGTAAAAGTAAAAGTAAAAGTAAAAGTAAAAGTAAAAGTAAAAGTAAAAGTAAAAGTAAAAGTAAAAGTAAAAGTAAAAGTAAAAGTAAAAGTAAAAGTAAAAGTAAAAGTAAAAGTAAAAGTAAAAGTAAAAGTAAAAGTAAATTAAAAGTAAAAGTAAAAGTAAAAGTAAAAGTAAAAGTAAAAGTAAAAGTAAAAGTAAAAGTAAAAGTAAAAGTAAAAGTAAAAGTAAAGGTAAAGGTAAAGGTAAAGGTAAAGGTAAAGGTAAAGGTAAAGGTAAAGGTAAAGGTAAAGGTAAAGGTAAAGGTAAAGGTAAAGGTAAAGGTAAAGGTAAAGGTAAAGGTAAAGGTAAAGGTAAAGGTAAAGGTAAAGGTAAAGGTAAAGGTAAAGGTAAAGGTAAAGGTAAAGGTAAAGGTAAAGGTAAAGGTAAAGGTAAAGGTAAAGGTAAAGGTAAAGGTAAAGGTAAAGGTAAAGGTAAAGGTAAAGGTAAAGGTAAAGGTAAAGGTAAAGGTAAAGGTAAAGGTAAAGGTAAAGGTAAAGGTAAAGGTAAAGGTAAAGGTAAAGGTAAAGGTAAAGGTAAAGGTAAAGGTAAAAGTAAAAGTAAAAGTAAAAGTAAAAGTAAAAGTAAAAGTAAAAGTAAAAGTAAAAGTAAAAGTAAAAGTAAAAGTAAAAGTAAAAGTAAAAGTAAAAGTAAAAGTAAAAGTAAAAGTAAAAGTAAAAGTAAAAGTAAAAGTAAAAGTAAAAGTAAAAGTAAAAGTAAAAGTAAAAGTAAAAGTAAAAGTAAAAGTAAAAGTAAAAGTAAAAGTAAAAGTAAAAGTAAAAGTAAAAGTAAAAGTAAAAGTAAAACTAAAAGTAAAAGTAAAAGTAAAAGTAAAAGTAAAAGTAAAAGTAAAAGTAAAAGTAAAAGTAAAAATAAAAATAAACTGAACAACTTTCATTATTGGACCAACCCCGAAATCACGAAAAAAAATCAGCTGTTCCATTCAAAATGAATCTTATATCATTTTATGAAAAAAAAAATTGTTTGACCAAGGAGTTTTGCATAGCTTGAACTGAAATGAAATACCGCTAATTTCGTTGTTGTTTTTTTTTCAGTAAAAAGTTTCGTCAGTTTATAAATAAGAAAAAAGATTGGTTCACTAAGGAGTTTTAAATGCTTGAATTGTAAAAGTGTACTTTACAATTAAAGCATTCACCATGCTTGACTTGTAAAGTGATCTGAAAATGGAACGTTCTATCTAAACAATGCACTGTGTTGCACATGTCAACTTACACAGCCTCATACTATATTAGTAAATGCTAGTTACCGAGCAGTATGATGTAAAATTAAAATAATAGCATCGATTTTTGATCGATGGTCTAATTGATAAGAAGTTGTTAAGCATTCCGTGGTGTCACGCGATCAGATTACGATGCATGCTATCGTTATAAATAGACGATATAGGTCGACGCCTATGTATAGTGACAATAATATTCACAGAATAGTTTTCTTATTTAGGTATTATTATGCCTTATTTACATCCAACTGTGCTGCTGTGCTGAGCTTCTGTGCTGTAATATGCCACACTGCAATCTCTACAAGTTTGAGCGAGATATGTACCTAGACAAAAGGCTAGTATGGTGAAAATTTTATCCTTTAAAAAATTACTTTCATCTAAAAAGTGTGTCCGATTAGCCCCGGTGCACAAATCACAGTGAGTCCGTTTTACAACTGTATGGATTGTTTTCTAAGCTTTGTTTTGTCAACTTTCTCCCTAAGAAAAAAAAGGTAACAATCAAAACGTTCTATGTAAAGCTGTGGTCCGGCCCTGTCGACAAAATCAAAGTATAAGCTTTATCTTGTCTTGTCATCGTACTATTTTAAGATCTTTTTTTAACTATCTTTATAGTACAATACAGAATGGTACAAGAGGCGGACTTAATGCTAGTAGCATTCTCTACCAGTCAACCTTTTTGTATCTACCACAAGAATAGCAAATAAATGACTATTACTATAACTACTTTGTTCGTACTTATGCGCATTCATCTAACTTTTCATCATCGCACCGATAGGTTTGTGCTGACAAACCTATCGGTGCGATGATGAAGTCACCCGTAGAATGTAGATTGCTATACTATTACTATACTAACAAAATTGTTATTCAGATTTTATTTTCATCTTTGTTTATTTGTCACTTTATAGATTCATGATATAATACAAACAACGTTTAATAACTATAATATTATGTCCGTTGCATACACACTGCAGTAAAAGTAAAAGTAAAAGTAAAAGTAAAAGTAAAAGTAAAAGTAAAAGTAAAAGTAAAAGTAAAAGTAAAAGTAAAAGTAAAAGTAAAAGTAAAAGTAAAAGTAAAAGTAAAAGTAAAAGTAAAAGTAAAAGTAAAAGTAAAAGTAAAAGTAAAAGTAAAAGTAAAAGTAAAAGTAAAAGTAAAAGTAAAAGTAAAAGTAAAAGTAAAAGTAAAAGTAAAAGTAAAAGTAAAAGTAAAAGTAAAAGTAAAAGTAAAAGTAAAAGTAAAAGTAAAAGTAAAAGTAAAAGTAAAAGTAAAAGTAAAAGTAAAAGTAAAAGTAAAAGTAAAAGTAAAAGTAAAAATAAAAATAAACTGAACAACTTTCATTATTGGACCAACCCCAAAATCACGAAAAAAATCAGCTGTTCCATTCAAAATGAATCTTATATCATTTTATGAAAAAAAAAATTGTTTGACCAAGGAGTTTTGCATAGCTTGAACTGAAATGAAATACCGCTAATTTCGTTGTTGTTTTTTTTTCAGTAAAAAGTTTCGTCAGTTAATAAATAAGAAAAAAGATTGGTTCACTAAGGAGTTTTAAATGCTTGAATTGTAAAAGTGTACTTTACAATTAAAGCATTCACCATGCTTGACTTGTAAAGTGATCTGAAAATGGAACGTTCTATCTAAACAATGCACTGTGTTGCACATGTCAACTTACACAGCCTCATACTATATTAGTAAATGCTAGTTACCGAGCAGTATGATGTAAAATTAAAATAATAGCATCGATTTTTGATCGATGGTCTAATTGATAAGAAGTTGTTAAGCATTCCGTGGTGTCACGCGATCAGATTACGATGCATGCTATCGTTATAAATAGACGATATAGGTCGACGCCTATGTATAGTGACAATAATATTCACAGAATAGTTTTCTTATTTAGGTATTATTATGCCTTATTTACATCCAACTGTGCTGCTGTGCTGTGCTTCTGTGCTGTAATATGCCACACTGCAATCTCTACAAGTTTGAGCAAGATATGTACCAAGACAAAAGGCTAGTATGGTGAAAATTTTATCCTTTAAAAAATTACTTACATCTAAAAAGTGTGTCCGATTAGCCCCGGTGCACAAATCACAGTGAGTCCGTTTTACAACTGTATGTAAAAACTGTAATAAAAATAAAAATAAAAATAAAAATAAAAGTAAAAGTAAAAGTAAAAGTAAAAGTAAAAGTAAAAGTAAAAGTAAAAGTAAAAGTAAAAGTAAAAGTAAAAGTAAAAGTAAAAGTAAAAGTAAAAGTAAAAGTAAAAGTAAAAGTAAAAGTAAAAGTAAAAGTAAAAGTAAAAGTAAAAGTAAAAGTAAAAGTAAAAGTAAAAGTAAAAGTAAAAGTAAAAGTAAAAGTAAAAGTAAAAGTAAAAGTAAAAGTAAAAGTAAAAGTAAAAGTAAAAGTAAAAGTAAAAGTAAAAGTAAAAGTAAAAGTAAAAGTAAAAGTAAAAGTAAAAGTAAAAGTAAAAGTAAAAGTAAAAGTAAAAGTAAAAGTAAAAGTAAAAGTAAAAGTAAAAGTAAAAGTAAAAGTAAAAGTAAAAGTAAAAGTAAAAGTAAAAGTAAAAGTAAAAGTAAAAGTAAAAGTAAAAGTAAAAGTAAAAGTAAAAGTAAAAGTAAAAGTAAAAGTAAAAGTAAAAGTAAAAGTAAAAGTAAAAGTAAAAGTAAAAGTAAAAGTAAAAGTAAAAGTAAAAGTAAAAGTAAAAGTAAAAGTAAAAATAAAAATAAACTGAACAACTTTCATTATTGGACCAACCCCGAAATCACGAAAAAAAATCAGCTGTTCCATTCAAAATGAATCTTATATCATTTTATGAAAAAAAAAATTGTTTGACCAAGGAGTTTTGCATAGCTTGAACTGAAATGAAATACCGCTAATTTCGTTGTTGTTTTTTTTTCAGTAAAAAGTTTCGTCAGTTTATAAATAAGAAAAAAGATTGGTTCACTAAGGAGTTTTAAATGCTTGAATTGTAAAAGTGTACTTTACAATTAAAGCATTCACCATGCTTGACTTGTAAAGTGATCTGAAAATGGAACGTTCTATCTAAACAATGCACTGTGTTGCACATGTCAACTTACACAGCCTCATACTATATTAGTAAATGCTAGTTACCGAGCAGTATGATGTAAAATTAAAATAATAGCATCGATTTTTGATCGATGGTCTAATTGATAAGAAGTTGTTAAGCATTCCGTGGTGTCACGCGATCAGATTACGATGCATGCTATCGTTATAAATAGACGATATAGGTCGACGCCTATGTATAGTGACAATAATATTCACAGAATAGTTTTCTTATTTAGGTATTATTATGCCTTATTTACATCCAACTGTGCTGCTGTGCTGTGCTTCTGTGCTGTAATATGCCACACTGCAATCTCTACAAGTTTGAGCGAGATATGTACCTAGACAAAAGGCTAGTATGGTGAAAATTTTATCCTTTAAAAAATTACTTACATCTAAAAAGTGTGTCCGATTAGCCCCGGTGCACAAATCACAGTGAGTCCGTTTTACAACTGTATGGATTGTTTTCTAAGCTTTGTTTTGTCAACTTTCTCCCTAAGAAAAAAAAGGTAACAATCAAAACGTTCTATGTAAAGCTGTGGTCCGGCCCTGTCGACAAAATCAAAGTATAAGCTTTATCTTGTCTTGTCATCGTACTATTTTAAGATCTTTTTTTTAACTATCTTTATAGTACAATACAGAATGGTACAAGAGGCGGACTTAATGCTAGTAGCATTCTCTACCAGTCAACCTTTTTGTATCTACCACAAGAATAGCAAATAAATGACTATTACTATAACTACTTTGTTCGTACTTATGCGCATTCATCTAACTTTTCATCATCGCACCGATAGGTTTGTGCTGACAAACCTATCGGTGCGATGATGAAGTCACCCGTAGAATGTAGATTGCTATACTATTACTATACTAACAAAATTGTTATTCAGATTTTATTTTCATCTTTGTTTATTTGTCACTTTATAGATTCATGATATAATACAAACAACGTTTAATAACTATAATATGTCCGTTGCATACACACTGCAGTAAAAGTAAAAGTAAAAGTAAAAATAAAAATAAAAATAAAAATAAAAATAAAAATAAAAATAAAAATAAAAATAAAAATAAAAATAAAAATAAAAATAAAAATAAAAGTAAAAGTAAAAGTAAAAGTAAAAGTAAAAGTAAAAGTAAAAGTAAAAGTAAAAGTAAAATTAAAAGTAAAAGTAAAAGTAAAAGAAAAGTAAAAGTAAAAGTAAAAGTAAAAGTAAAAGTAAAAGTAAAGGTAAAGGTAAAGGTAAAGGTAAAGGTAAAGGTAAAGGTAAAGGTAAAGGTAAAGGTAAAGGTAAAGGTAAAGGTAAAGGTAAAGGTAAAGGTAAAGGTAAAGGTAAAGGTAAAGGTAAAGGTAAAGGTAAAGGTAAAGGTAAAGGTAAAGGTAAAGGTAAAGGTAAAGGTAAAGGTAAAGGTAAAGGTAAAGGTAAAGGTAAAGGTAAAGGTAAAGGTAAAGGTAAAGGTAAAGGTAAAGGTAAAGGTAAAGGTAAAGGTAAAGGTAAAGGTAAAGGTAAAGGTAAAGGTAAAGGTAAAGGTAAAGGTAAAGGTAAAGGTAAAGGTAAAGGTAAAGGTAAAGGTAAAGGTAAAGGTAAAGGTAAAGGTAAAGGTAAAGGTAAAGGTAAAGGTAAAGGTAAAGGTAAAGGTAAAGGTAAAGGAAAAGGAAAAGGAAAAGGAAAAGGAAAAGGAAAAGTAAAAGTAAAAGTAAAAGTAAAAGTAAAAGTAAAAGTAAAAGTAAAAGTAAAAGTAAAAGTAAAAGTAAAAGTAAAAGTAAAAGTAAAAGTAAAAGTAAAAGTAAAAGTAAAAGTAAAAGTAAAAGTAAAAGTAAAAGTAAAAGTAAAAGTAAAAGTAAAAGTAAAAGTAAAAGTAAAAGTAAAAGTAAAAGTAAAAGTAAAAGTAAAAGTAAAAGTAAAAGTAAAAGTAAAAGTAAAAGTAAAAGTAAAAGTAAAAGTAAAAGTAAAAGTAAAAGTAAAAGTAAAAGTAAAAGTAAAAGTAAAAGTAAAAGTAAAAGTAAAAGTAAAAGTAAAAGTAAAAGTAAAAGTAAAAGTAAAAGTAAAAGTAAAAGTAAAAGTAAAAGTAAAAGTAAAAGTAAAAGTAAAAGTAAAAGTAAAAGTAAAAGTAAAAGTAAAAGTAAAAGTAAAAGTAAAAGTAAAAGTAAAAGTAAAAGTAAAAGTAAAAGTAAAAGTAAAAGTAAAAGTAAAAGTAAAAGTAAAAGTAAAAGTAAAAGTAAAAGTAAAAGTAAAAGTAAAAGTAAAAGTAAAAGTAAAAGTAAAAGTAAAAGTAAAAGTAAAAGTAAAAGTAAAAGTAAAAGTAAAAGTAAAAGTAAAAGTAAAAGTAAAAGTAAAAGTAAAAGTAAAAGTAAAAGTAAAAGTAAAAGTAAAAGTAAAAGTAAAAGTAAAAGTAAAAATAAAAATAAACTGAACAACTTTCATTATTGGACCAACCCCAAAATCACGAAAAAAATAAAAATCAGCTGTTCCATTCAAAATGAATCTTATATCATTTTATGAAAAAAAAAATTGTTTGACCAAGGAGTTTTGCATAGCTTGAACTGAAATGAAATACCGCTAATTTCGTTGTTGTTTTTTTTTCAGTAAAAAGTTTCGTCAGTTAATAAATAAGAAAAAAGATTGGTTCACTAAGGAGTTTTAAATGCTTGAATTGTAAAAGTGTACTTTACAATTAAAGCATTCACCATGCTTGACTTGTAAAGTGATCTGAAAATGGAACGTTCTATCTAAACAATGCACTGTGTTGCACATGTCAACTTACACAGCCTCATACTATATTAGTAAATGCTAGTTACCGAGCAGTATGATGTAAAATTAAAATAATAGCATCGATTTTTGATCGATGGTCTAATTGATAAGAAGTTGTTAAGCATTCCGTGGTGTCACGCGATCAGATTACGATGCATGCTATCGTTATAAATAGACGATATAGGTCGACGCCTATGTATAGTGACAATAATATTCACAGAATAGTTTTCTTATTTAGGTATTATTATGCCTTATTTACATCCAACTGTGCTGCTGTGCTGTGCTTCTGTGCTGTAATATGCCACACTGCAATCTCTACAAGTTTGAGCAAGATATGTACCAAGACAAAAGGCTAGTATGGTGAAAATTTTATCCTTTAAAAAATTACTTACATCTAAAAAGTGTGTCCGATTAGCCCCGGTGCACAAATCACAGTGAGTCCGTTTTACAACTGTATGTAAAAACTGTAATAAAAATAAAAATAAAAATAAAAATAAAAGTAAAAGTAAAAGTAAAAGTAAAAGTAAAAGTAAAAGTAAAAGTAAAAGTAAAAGTAAAAGTAAAAGTAAAAGTAAAAGTAAAAGTAAAAGTAAAAGTAAAAGTAAAAGTAAAAGTAAAAGTAAAAGTAAAAGTAAAAGTAAAAGTAAAAGTAAAAGTAAAAGTAAAAGTAAAAGTAAAAGTAAAAGTAAAAGTAAAAGTAAAAGTAAAAGTAAAAGTAAAAGTAAAAGTAAAAGTAAAAGTAAAGGTAAAGGTAAAGGTAAAGGTAAAGGTAAAGGTAAAGGTAAAGGTAAAAGTAAAAGTAAAAGTAAAAGTAAAAGTAAAAGTAAAAGTAAAAGTAAAAGTAAAAGTAAAAGTAAAAGTAAAAGTAAAAGTAAAAGTAAAAGTAAAAGTAAAAGTAAAAGTAAAAGTAAAAGTAAAAGTAAAAGTAAAAGTAAAAGTAAAAGTAAAAGTAAAAGTAAAAGTAAAAGTAAAAGTAAAAGTAAAAGTAAAAGTAAAAGTAAAAGTAAAAGTAAAAGTAAAAGTAAAAGTAAAAATAAAAATAAAAATAAACTGAACAACTTTCATTATTGGACCAACCCCGAAATCACGAAAAAAAATCAGCTGTTCCATTCAAAATGAATCTTATATCATTTTATGAAAAAAAAAATTGTTTGACCAAGGAGTTTTGCATAGCTTGAACTGAAATGAAATACCGCTAATTTCGTTGTTGTTTTTTTTTCAGTAAAAAGTTTCGTCAGTTTATAAATAAGAAAAAAGATTGGTTCACTAAGGAGTTTTAAATGCTTGAATTGTAAAAGTGTACTTTACAATTAAAGCATTCACCATGCTTGACTTGTAAAGTGATCTGAAAATGGAACGTTCTATCTAAACAATGCACTGTGTTGCACATGTCAACTTACACAGCCTCATACTATATTAGTAAATGCTAGTTACCGAGCAGTATGATGTAAAATTAAAATAATAGCATCGATTTTTGATCGATGGTCTAATTGATAAGAAGTTGTTAAGCATTCCGTGGTGTCACGCGATCAGATTACGATGCATGCTATCGTTATAAATAGACGATATAGGTCGACGCCTATGTATAGTGACAATAATATTCACAGAATAGTTTTCTTATTTAGGTATTATTATGCCTTATTTACATCCAACTGTGCTGCTGTGCTGTGCTTCTGTGCTGTAATATGCCACACTGCAATCTCTACAAGTTTGAGCGAGATATGTACCTAGACAAAAGGCTAGTATGGTGAAAATTTTATCCTTTAAAAAATTACTTACATCTAAAAAGTGTGTCCGATTAGCCCCGGTGCACAAATCACAGTGAGTCCGTTTTACAACTGTATGGATTGTTTTCTAAGCTTTGTTTTGTCAACTTTCTCCCTAAGAAAAAAAAGGTAACAATCAAAACGTTCTATGTAAAGCTGTGGTCCGGCCCTGTCGACAAAATCAAAGTATAAGCTTTATCTTGTCTTGTCATCGTACTATTTTAAGATCTTTTTTTTAACTATCTTTATAGTACAATACAGAATGGTACAAGAGGCGGACTTAATGCTAGTAGCATTCTCTACCAGTCAACCTTTTTGTATCTACCACAAGAATAGCAAATAAATGACTATTACTATAACTACTTTGTTCGTACTTATGCGCATTCATCTAACTTTTCATCATCGCACCGATAGGTTTGTGCTGACAAACCTATCGGTGCGATGATGAAGTCACCCGTAGAATGTAGATTGCTATACTATTACTATACTAACAAAATTGTTATTCAGATTTTATTTTCATCTTTGTTTATTTGTCACTTTATAGATTCATGATATAATACAAACAACGTTTAATAACTATAATATGTCCGTTGCATACACACTGCAGTAAAAGTAAAAGTAAAAGTAAAAGTAAAAGTAAAAGTAAAAATAAAAATAAAAATAAAAATAAAAATAAAAATAAAAATAAAAATAAAAATAAAAGTAAAAGTAAAAGTAAAAGTAAAAGTAAAAGTAAAAGTAAAAGTAAAAGTAAAAGTAAAAGTAAAAGTAAAAGTAAAAGTAAAAGTAAAAGTAAAAGTAAAAGTAAAAGTAAAAGTAAAAGTAAAAGTAAAAGTAAAAGTAAAAGTAAAAGTAAAAGTAAAAGTAAAAGTAAAAGTAAAAGTAAAAGTAAAAGTAAAAGTAAAAGTAAAAGTAAAAGTAAAAGTAAAAGTAAAAGTAAAAGTAAAAGTAAAAGTAAAAGTAAAAGTAAAAGTAAAAGTAAAAGTAAAAGTAAAAGTAAAAGTAAAAGTAAAAGTAAAAGTAAAAGTAAAAGTAAAAGTAAAAGTAAAAGTAAAAGTAAAAGTAAAAGTAAAAGTAAAAGTAAAAGTAAAAGTAAAAGTAAAAGTAAAAGTAAAAGTAAAAGTAAAAGTAAAAGTAAAAGTAAAAGTAAAAGTAAAAGTAAAAGTAAAAGTAAAAGTAAAAGTAAAAGTAAAAGTAAAAGTAAAAGTAAAAGTAAAAGTAAAAGTAAAAGTAAAAGTAAAAGTAAAAGTAAAAGTAAAAGTAAAAGTAAAAGTAAAAGTAAAAGTAAAAGTAAAAGTAAAAGTAAAAGTAAAAGTAAAAGTAAAAGTAAAAGTAAAAGTAAAAGTAAAAGTAAAAGTAAAAGTAAAAGTAAAAGTAAAAGTAAAAGTAAAAGTAAAAGTAAAAGTAAAAGTAAAAGTAAAAGTAAAAGTAAAAGTAAAAGTAAAAGTAAAAGTAAAAGTAAAAGTAAAAGTAAAAGTAAAAGTAAAAGTAAAAGTAAAAGTAAAAGTAAAAGTAAAAGTAAAAGTAAAAGTAAAAGTAAAAGTAAAAGTAAAAGTAAAAGTAAAAGTAAAAGTAAAAGTAAAAGTAAAAGTAAAAGTAAAAGTAAAAGTAAAAGTAAAAGTAAAAGTAAAAGTAAAAGTAAAAGTAAAAGTAAAAGTAAAAGTAAAAGTAAAAGTAAAAGTAAAAGTAAAAGTAAAAATAAAAATAAACTGAACAACTTTCATTATTGGACCAACCCCAAAATCACGAAAAAAATCAGCTGTTCCATTCAAAATGAATCTTATATCATTTTATGAAAAAAAAAATTGTTTGACCAAGGAGTTTTGCATAGCTTGAACTGAAATGAAATACCGCTAATTTCGTTGTTGTTTTTTTTTCAGTAAAAAGTTTCGTCAGTTAATAAATAAGAAAAAAGATTGGTTCACTAAGGAGTTTTAAATGCTTGAATTGTAAAAGTGTACTTTACAATTAAAGCATTCACCATGCTTGACTTGTAAAGTGATCTGAAAATGGAACGTTCTATCTAAACAATGCACTGTGTTGCACATGTCAACTTACACAGCCTCATACTATATTAGTAAATGCTAGTTACCGAGCAGTATGATGTAAAATTAAAATAATAGCATCGATTTTTGATCGATGGTCTAATTGATAAGAAGTTGTTAAGCATTCCGTGGTGTCACGCGATCAGATTACGATGCATGCTATCGTTATAAATAGACGATATAGGTCGACGCCTATGTATAGTGACAATAATATTCACAGAATAGTTTTCTTATTTAGGTATTATTATGCCTTATTTACATCCAACTGTGCTGCTGTGCTGTGCTTCTGTGCTGTAATATGCCACACTGCAATCTCTACAAGTTTGAGCAAGATATGTACCAAGACAAAAGGCTAGTATGGTGAAAATTTTATCCTTTAAAAAATTACTTACATCTAAAAAGTGTGTCCGATTAGCCCCGGTGCACAAATCACAGTGAGTCCGTTTTACAACTGTATGTAAAAACTGTAATAAAAATAAAAATAAAAATAAAAATAAAAGTAAAAGTAAAAGTAAAAGTAAAAGTAAAAGTAAAAGTAAAAGTAAAAGTAAAAGTAAAAGTAAAAGTAAAAGTAAAAGTAAAAGTAAAAGTAAAAGTAAAAGTAAAAGTAAAAGTAAAAGTAAAAGTAAAAGTAAAAGTAAAAGTAAAAGTAAAAGTAAAAGTAAAAGTAAAAGTAAAAGTAAAAGTAAAAGTAAAAGTAAAAGTAAAAGTAAAAGTAAAAGTAAAAGTAAAAGTAAAAGTAAAAGTAAAAGTAAAGGTAAAGGTAAAGGTAAAAGTAAAAGTAAAAGTAAAAGTAAAAGTAAAAGTAAAAGTAAAAGTAAAAGTAAAAGTAAAAGTAAAAGTAAAAGTAAAAGTAAAAGTAAAAGTAAAAGTAAAAGTAAAAGTAAAAGTAAAAGTAAAAGTAAAAGTAAAAGTAAAAGTAAAAGTAAAAGTAAAAGTAAAAGTAAAAGTAAAAGTAAAAGTAAAAGTAAAAGTAAAAGTAAAAGTAAAAGTAAAAGTAAAAGTAAAAATAAAAATAAAAATAAACTGAACAACTTTCATTATTGGACCAACCCCGAAATCACGAAAAAAAATCAGCTGTTCCATTCAAAATGAATCTTATATCATTTTATGAAAAAAAAAATTGTTTGACCAAGGAGTTTTGCATAGCTTGAACTGAAATGAAATACCGCTAATTTCGTTGTTGTTTTTTTTTCAGTAAAAAGTTTCGTCAGTTTATAAATAAGAAAAAAGATTGGTTCACTAAGGAGTTTTAAATGCTTGAATTGTAAAAGTGTACTTTACAATTAAAGCATTCACCATGCTTGACTTGTAAAGTGATCTGAAAATGGAACGTTCTATCTAAACAATGCACTGTGTTGCACATGTCAACTTACACAGCCTCATACTATATTAGTAAATGCTAGTTACCGAGCAGTATGATGTAAAATTAAAATAATAGCATCGATTTTTGATCGATGGTCTAATTGATAAGAAGTTGTTAAGCATTCCGTGGTGTCACGCGATCAGATTACGATGCATGCTATCGTTATAAATAGACGATATAGGTCGACGCCTATGTATAGTGACAATAATATTCACAGAATAGTTTTCTTATTTAGGTATTATTATGCCTTATTTACATCCAACTGTGCTGCTGTGCTGTGCTTCTGTGCTGTAATATGCCACACTGCAATCTCTACAAGTTTGAGCGAGATATGTACCTAGACAAAAGGCTAGTATGGTGAAAATTTTATCCTTTAAAAAATTACTTACATCTAAAAAGTGTGTCCGATTAGCCCCGGTGCACAAATCACAGTGAGTCCGTTTTACAACTGTATGGATTGTTTTCTAAGCTTTGTTTTGTCAACTTTCTCCCTAAGAAAAAAAAGGTAACAATCAAAACGTTCTATGTAAAGCTGTGGTCCGGCCCTGTCGACAAAATCAAAGTATAAGCTTTATCTTGTCTTGTCATCGTACTATTTTAAGATCTTTTTTTTAACTATCTTTATAGTACAATACAGAATGGTACAAGAGGCGGACTTAATGCTAGTAGCATTCTCTACCAGTCAACCTTTTTGTATCTACCACAAGAATAGCAAATAAATGACTATTACTATAACTACTTTGTTCGTACTTATGCGCATTCATCTAACTTTTCATCATCGCACCGATAGGTTTGTGCTGACAAACCTATCGGTGCGATGATGAAGTCACCCGTAGAATGTAGATTGCTATACTATTACTATACTAACAAAATTGTTATTCAGATTTTATTTTCATCTTTGTTTATTTGTCACTTTATAGATTCATGATATAATACAAACAACGTTTAATAACTATAATATGTCCGTTGCATACACACTGCAGTAAAAGTAAAAGTAAAAGTAAAAGTAAAAGTAAAAGTAAAAATAAAAATAAAAATAAAAATAAAAATAAAAATAAAAATAAAAATAAAAATAAAAATAAAAATAAAAGTAAAAGTAAAAGTAAAAGTAAAAGTAAAAGTAAAAGTAAAAGTAAAAGTAAAAGTAAAAGTAAAAGTAAAAGTAAAAGTAAAAGTAAAAGTAAAAGTAAAAGTAAAAGTAAAAGTAAAAGTAAAAGTAAAAGTAAAAGTAAAAGTAAAAGTAAAAGTAAAAGTAAAAGTAAAAGTAAAAGTAAAAGTAAAAGTAAAAGTAAAAGTAAAAGTAAAAGTAAAAGTAAAAGTAAAAGTAAAAGTAAAAGTAAAAGTAAAAGTAAAAGTAAAAGTAAAAGTAAAAGTAAAAGTAAAAGTAAAAGTAAAAGTAAAAGTAAAAGTAAAAGTAAAAGTAAAAGTAAAAGTAAAAGTAAAAGTAAAAGTAAAAGTAAAAGTAAAAGTAAAAGTAAAAGTAAAAGTAAAAGTAAAAGTAAAAGTAAAAGTAAAAATAAAAATAAACTGAACAACTTTCATTATTGGACCAACCCCGAAATCACGAAAAAAAATCAGCTGTTCCATTCAAAATGAATCTTATATCATTTTATGAAAAAAAAAATTGTTTGACCAAGGAGTTTTGCATAGCTTGAACTGAAATGAAATACCGCTAATTTTGTTGTTGTTTTTTTTTCAGTAAAAAGTTTCGTCAGTTTATAAATAAGAAAAAAGATTGGTTCACTAAGGAGTTTTAAATGCTTGAATTGTAAAAGTGTACTTTACAATTAAAGCATTCACCATGCTTGACTTGTAAAGTGATCTGAAAATGGAACGTTCTATCTAAACAATGCACTGTGTTGCACATGTCAACTTACACAGCCTCATACTATATTAGTAAATGCTAGTTACCGAGCAGTATGATGTAAAATTAAAATAATAGCATCGATTTTTGATCGATGGTCTAATTGATAAGAAGTTGTTAAGCATTCCGTGGTGTCACGCGATCAGATTACGATGCATGCTATCGTTATAAATAGACGATATAGGTCGACGCCTATGTATAGTGACAATAATATTCACAGAATAGTTTTCTTATTTAGGTATTATTATGCCTTATTTACATCCAACTGTGCTGCTGTGCTGTGCTTCTGTGCTGTAATATGCCACACTGCAATCTCTACAAGTTTGAGCGAGATATGTACCTAGACAAAAGGCTAGTATGGTGAAAATTTTATCCTTTAAAAAATTACTTACATCTAAAAAGTGTGTCCGATTAGCCCCGGTGCACAAATCACAGTGAGTCCGTTTTACAACTGTATGGATTGTTTTCTAAGCTTTGTTTTGTCAACTTTCTCCCTAAGAAAAAAAAGGTAACAATCAAAACGTTCTATGTAAAGCTGTGGTCCGGCCCTGTCGACAAAATCAAAGTATAAGCTTTATCTTGTCTTGTCATCGTACTATTTTAAGATCTTTTTTTTAACTATCTTTATAGTACAATACAGAATGGTACAAGAGGCGGACTTAATGCTAGTAGCATTCTCTACCAGTCAACCTTTTTGTATCTACCACAAGAATAGCAAATAAATGACTATTACTATAACTACTTTGTTCGTACTTATGCGCATTCATCTAACTTTTCATCATCGCACCGATAGGTTTGTGCTGACAAACCTATCGGTGCGATGATGAAGTCACCCGTAGAATGTAGATTGCTATACTATTACTATACTAACAAAATTGTTATTCAGATTTTATTTTCATCTTTGTTTATTTGTCACTTTATAGATTCATGATATAATACAAACAACGTTTAATAACTATAATATGTCCGTTGCATACACACTGCAGTAAAAGTAAAAGTAAAAGTAAAAGTAAAAGTAAAAGTAAAAGTAAAAGTAAAAGTAAAAGTAAAAGTAAAAGTAAAAGTAAAAGTAAAAGTAAAAGTAAAAGTAAAAGTAAAAGTAAAAGTAAAAGTAAAAGTAAAAGTAAAAGTAAAAGTAAAAGTAAAAGTAAAAGTAAAAGTAAAAGTAAAAGTAAAAGTAAAAGTAAAAGTAAAAGTAAAAGTAAAAGTAAAAGTAAAAGTAAAAGTAAAAGTAAAAGTAAAAGTAAAAGTAAAAGTAAAAGTAAAAGTAAAAGTAAAAGTAAAAGTAAAAGTAAAAGTAAAAGTAAAAGTAAAAGTAAAAGTAAAAGTAAAAGTAAAAGTAAAAGTAAAAGTAAAAGTAAAAGTAAAAGTAAAAGTAAAAGTAAAAGTAAAAGTAAAAGTAAAAGTAAAAGTAAAAGTAAAAGTAAAAGTAAAAGTAAAAGTAAAAGTAAAAGTAAAAGTAAAAGTAAAAGTAAAAGTAAAAGTAAAAGTAAAAGTAAAAGTAAAAGTAAAAGTAAAAGTAAAAGTAAAAGTAAAAGTAAAAGTAAAAGTAAAAGTAAAAGTAAAAGTAAAAGTAAAAGTAAAAGTAAAAGTAAAAGTAAAAGTAAAAGTAAAAGTAAAAGTAAAAGTAAAAGTAAAAGTAAAAGTAAAAGTAAAAGTAAAAGTAAAAGTAAAAGTAAAAGTAAAAGTAAAAGTAAAAGTAAAAGTAAAAGTAAAAGTAAAAGTAAAAGTAAAAGTAAAAGTAAAAGTAAAAGTAAAAGTAAAAGTAAAAGTAAAAGTAAAAGTAAAAGTAAAAGTAAAAGTAAAAGTAAAAGTAAAAGTAAAAGTAAAAGTAAAAGTAAAAGTAAAAGTAAAAGTAAAAATAAAAATAAACTGAACAACTTTCATTATTGGACCAACCCCAAAATCACGAAAAAAATCAGCTGTTCCATTCAAAATGAATCTTATATCATTTTATGAAAAAAAAAATTGTTTGACCAAGGAGTTTTGCATAGCTTGAACTGAAATGAAATACCGCTAATTTCGTTGTTGTTTTTTTTTCAGTAAAAAGTTTCGTCAGTTAATAAATAAGAAAAAAGATTGGTTCACTAAGGAGTTTTAAATGCTTGAATTGTAAAAGTGTACTTTACAATTAAAGCATTCACCATGCTTGACTTGTAAAGTGATCTGAAAATGGAACGTTCTATCTAAACAATGCACTGTGTTGCACATGTCAACTTACACAGCCTCATACTATATTAGTAAATGCTAGTTACCGAGCAGTATGATGTAAAATTAAAATAATAGCATCGATTTTTGATCGATGGTCTAATTGATAAGAAGTTGTTAAGCATTCCGTGGTGTCACGCGATCAGATTACGATGCATGCTATCGTTATAAATAGACGATATAGGTCGACGCCTATGTATAGTGACAATAATATTCACAGAATAGTTTTCTTATTTAGGTATTATTATGCCTTATTTACATCCAACTGTGCTGCTGTGCTGTGCTTCTGTGCTGTAATATGCCACACTGCAATCTCTACAAGTTTGAGCAAGATATGTACCAAGACAAAAGGCTAGTATGGTGAAAATTTTATCCTTTAAAAAATTACTTACATCTAAAAAGTGTGTCCGATTAGCCCCGGTGCACAAATCACAGTGAGTCCGTTTTACAACTGTATGTAAAAACTGTAATAAAAATAAAAATAAAAATAAAAATAAAAGTAAAAGTAAAAGTAAAAGTAAAAGTAAAAGTAAAAGTAAAAGTAAAAGTAAAAGTAAAAGTAAAAGTAAAAGTAAAAGTAAAAGTAAAAGTAAAAGTAAAAGTAAAAGTAAAAGTAAAAGTAAAAGTAAAAGTAAAAGTAAAAGTAAAAGTAAAAGTAAAAGTAAAAGTAAAAGTAAAAGTAAAAGTAAAAGTAAAAGTAAAAGTAAAAGTAAAAGTAAAAGTAAAAGTAAAAGTAAAAGTAAAAGTAAAAGTAAAAGTAAAAGTAAAAGTAAAAGTAAAAGTAAAAGTAAAAGTAAAAGTAAAAGTAAAAGTAAAAGTAAAAGTAAAAGTAAAAGTAAAAGTAAAAGTAAAAGTAAAAGTAAAAGTAAAAGTAAAAGTAAAAGTAAAAGTAAAAGTAAAAGTAAAAGTAAAAGTAAAAGTAAAAGTAAAAGTAAAAGTAAAAGTAAAAGTAAAAGTAAAAGTAAAAGTAAAAGTAAAAGTAAAAGTAAAAGTAAAAGTAAAAGTAAAAGTAAAAGTAAAAGTAAAAATAAAAATAAACTGAACAACTTTCATTATTGGACCAACCCCGAAATCACGAAAAAAAATCAGCTGTTCCATTCAAAATGAATCTTATATCATTTTATGAAAAAAAAAATTGTTTGACCAAGGAGTTTTGCATAGCTTGAACTGAAATGAAATACCGCTAATTTCGTTGTTGTTTTTTTTTCAGTAAAAAGTTTCGTCAGTTTATAAATAAGAAAAAAGATTGGTTCACTAAGGAGTTTTAAATGCTTGAATTGTAAAAGTGTACTTTACAATTAAAGCATTCACCATGCTTGACTTGTAAAGTGATCTGAAAATGGAACGTTCTATCTAAACAATGCACTGTGTTGCACATGTCAACTTACACAGCCTCATACTATATTAGTAAATGCTAGTTACCGAGCAGTATGATGTAAAATTAAAATAATAGCATCGATTTTTGATCGATGGTCTAATTGATAAGAAGTTGTTAAGCATTCCGTGGTGTCACGCGATCAGATTACGATGCATGCTATCGTTATAAATAGACGATATAGGTCGACGCCTATGTATAGTGACAATAATATTCACAGAATAGTTTTCTTATTTAGGTATTATTATGCCTTATTTACATCCAACTGTGCTGCTGTGCTGTGCTTCTGTGCTGTAATATGCCACACTGCAATCTCTACAAGTTTGAGCGAGATATGTACCTAGACAAAAGGCTAGTATGGTGAAAATTTTATCCTTTAAAAAATTACTTACATCTAAAAAGTGTGTCCGATTAGCCCCGGTGCACAAATCACAGTGAGTCCGTTTTACAACTGTATGGATTGTTTTCTAAGCTTTGTTTTGTCAACTTTCTCCCTAAGAAAAAAAAGGTAACAATCAAAACGTTCTATGTAAAGCTGTGGTCCGGCCCTGTCGACAAAATCAAAGTATAAGCTTTATCTTGTCTTGTCATCGTACTATTTTAAGATCTTTTTTTTAACTATCTTTATAGTACAATACAGAATGGTACAAGAGGCGGACTTAATGCTAGTAGCATTCTCTACCAGTCAACCTTTTTGTATCTACCACAAGAATAGCAAATAAATGACTATTACTATAACTACTTTGTTCGTACTTATGCGCATTCATCTAACTTTTCATCATCGCACCGATAGGTTTGTGCTGACAAACCTATCGGTGCGATGATGAAGTCACCCGTAGAATGTAGATTGCTATACTATTACTATACTAACAAAATTGTTATTCAGATTTTATTTTCATCTTTGTTTATTTGTCACTTTATAGATTCATGATATAATACAAACAACGTTTAATAACTATAATATGTCCGTTGCATACACACTGCAGTAAAAGTAAAAGTAAAAGTAAAAATAAAAATAAAAATAAAAATAAAAATAAAAATAAAAATAAAAATAAAAATAAAAATAAAAATAAAAATAAAAATAAAAGTAAAAGTAAAAGTAAAAGTAAAAGTAAAAGTAAAAGTAAAAGTAAAAGTAAAAGTAAAATTAAAAGTAAAAGTAAAAGTAAAAGAAAAGTAAAAGTAAAAGTAAAAGTAAAAGTAAAAGTAAAAGTAAAAGTAAAGGTAAAGGTAAAGGTAAAGGTAAAGGTAAAGGTAAAGGTAAAGGTAAAGGTAAAGGTAAAGGTAAAGGTAAAGGTAAAGGTAAAGGTAAAGGTAAAGGTAAAGGTAAAGGTAAAGGTAAAGGTAAAGGTAAAGGTAAAGGTAAAGGTAAAGGTAAAGGTAAAGGTAAAGGTAAAGGTAAAGGTAAAGGTAAAGGTAAAGGTAAAGGTAAAGGTAAAGGTAAAGGTAAAGGTAAAGGTAAAGGTAAAGGTAAAGGTAAAGGTAAAGGTAAAGGTAAAGGTAAAGGTAAAGGTAAAGGTAAAGGTAAAGGTAAAGGTAAAGGTAAAGGTAAAGGTAAAGGTAAAGGTAAAGGTAAAGGTAAAGGTAAAGGTAAAGGTAAAGGTAAAGGTAAAGGAAAAGGAAAAGGAGTAAAAGGAAAAGTAAAAGTAAAGTAAAAGTAAAAGTAAAAGTAAAAGTAAAAGTAAAAGTAAAAGTAAAAGTAAAAGTAAAGTAAAAGTAAAAGTAAAAGTAAAAGTAAAAGTAAAAGTAAAAGTAAAAGTAAAAGTAAAAGTAAAAGTAAAAGTAAAAGTAAAAGTAAAAGTAAAAGTAAAAGTAAAAGTAAAGTAAAAGTAAAAGTAAAAGTAAAAGTAAAAGTAAAAGTAAAAGTAAAAGTAAAAGTAAAAGTAAAAGTAAAAGTAAAAGTAAAAGTAAAAGTAAAAGTAAAAGTAAAAGTAAAAGTAAAAGTAAAAGTAAAAGTAAAAGTAAAAGTAAAAGTAAAAGTAAAAGTAAAAGTAAAAGTAAAAGTAAAAGTAAAAGTAAAAGTAAAAGTAAAAGTAAAAGTAAAAGTAAAAGTAAAAGTAAAAGTAAAAGTAAAAGTAAAAGTAAAAGTAAAAGTAAAAGTAAAAGTAAAAGTAAAAGTAAAAGTAAAAGTAAAAGTAAAAGTAAAAGTAAAAGTAAAAGTAAAAGTAAAAGTAAAAGTAAAAGTAAAAGTAAAAGTAAAAGTAAAAGTAAAAGTAAAAGTAAAAGTAAAAGTAAAAGTAAAAGTAAAAGTAAAAGTAAAAGTAAAAGTAAAAGTAAAAGTAAAAGTAAAAGTAAAAGTAAAAGTAAAAGTAAAAATAAAAATAAACTGAACAACTTTCATTATTGGACCAACCCCAAAATCACGAAAAAAATCAGCTGTTCCATTCAAAATGAATCTTATATCATTTTATGAAAAAAAAAATTGTTTGACCAAGGAGTTTTGCATAGCTTGAACTGAAATGAAATACCGCTAATTTCGTTGTTGTTTTTTTTTCAGTAAAAAGTTTCGTCAGTTAATAAATAAGAAAAAAGATTGGTTCACTAAGGAGTTTTAAATGCTTGAATTGTAAAAGTGTACTTTACAATTAAAGCATTCACCATGCTTGACTTGTAAAGTGATCTGAAAATGGAACGTTCTATCTAAACAATGCACTGTGTTGCACATGTCAACTTACACAGCCTCATACTATATTAGTAAATGCTAGTTACCGAGCAGTATGATGTAAAATTAAAATAATAGCATCGATTTTTGATCGATGGTCTAATTGATAAGAAGTTGTTAAGCATTCCGTGGTGTCACGCGATCAGATTACGATGCATGCTATCGTTATAAATAGACGATATAGGTCGACGCCTATGTATAGTGACAATAATATTCACAGAATAGTTTTCTTATTTAGGTATTATTATGCCTTATTTACATCCAACTGTGCTGCTGTGCTGTGCTTCTGTGCTGTAATATGCCACACTGCAATCTCTACAAGTTTGAGCAAGATATGTACCAAGACAAAAGGCTAGTATGGTGAAAATTTTATCCTTTAAAAAATTACTTACATCTAAAAAGTGTGTCCGATTAGCCCCGGTGCACAAATCACAGTGAGTCCGTTTTACAACTGTATGTAAAAACTGTAATAAAAATAAAAATAAAAATAAAAGTAAAAGTAAAAGTAAAAGTAAAAGTAAAAGTAAAAGTAAAAGTAAAAGTAAAAGTAAAAGTAAAAGTAAAAGTAAAAGTAAAAGTAAAAGTAAAAGTAAAAGTAAAAGTAAAAGTAAAAGTAAAAGTAAAAGTAAAAGTAAAAGTAAAAGTAAAAGTAAAAGTAAAAGTAAAAGTAAAAGTAAAAGTAAAAGTAAAAGTAAAAGTAAAAGTAAAAGTAAAAGTAAAAGTAAAAGTAAAAGTAAAAGTAAAAGTAAAAGTAAAAGTAAAAGTAAAAGTAAAAGTAAAAGTAAAAGTAAAAGTAAAAGTAAAAGTAAAAGTAAAAGTAAAAGTAAAAGTAAAAGTAAAAGTAAAAGTAAAAGTAAAAGTAAAAATAAAAATAAAAATAAACTGAACAACTTTCATTATTGGACCAACCCCGAAATCACGAAAAAAAATCAGCTGTTCCATTCAAAATGAATCTTATATCATTTTATGAAAAAAAAAATTGTTTGACCAAGGAGTTTTGCATAGCTTGAACTGAAATGAAATACCGCTAATTTCGTTGTTGTTTTTTTTTCAGTAAAAAGTTTCGTCAGTTTATAAATAAGAAAAAAGATTGGTTCACTAAGGAGTTTTAAATGCTTGAATTGTAAAAGTGTACTTTACAATTAAAGCATTCACCATGCTTGACTTGTAAAGTGATCTGAAAATGGAACGTTCTATCTAAACAATGCACTGTGTTGCACATGTCAACTTACACAGCCTCATACTATATTAGTAAATGCTAGTTACCGAGCAGTATGATGTAAAATTAAAATAATAGCATCGATTTTTGATCGATGGTCTAATTGATAAGAAGTTGTTAAGCATTCCGTGGTGTCACGCGATCAGATTACGATGCATGCTATCGTTATAAATAGACGATATAGGTCGACGCCTATGTATAGTGACAATAATATTCACAGAATAGTTTTCTTATTTAGGTATTATTATGCCTTATTTACATCCAACTGTGCTGCTGTGCTGTGCTTCTGTGCTGTAATATGCCACACTGCAATCTCTACAAGTTTGAGCGAGATATGTACCTAGACAAAAGGCTAGTATGGTGAAAATTTTATCCTTTAAAAAATTACTTTCATCTAAAAAGTGTGTCCGATTAGCCCCGGTGCACAAATCACAGTGAGTCCGTTTTACAACTGTATGGATTGTTTTCTAAGCTTTGTTTTGTCAACTTTCTCCCTAAGAAAAAAAAGGTAACAATCAAAACGTTCTATGTAAAGCTGTGGTCCGGCCCTGTCGACAAAATCAAAGTATAAGCTTTATCTTGTCTTGTCATCGTACTATTTTAAGATCTTTTTTTTAACTATCTTTATAGTACAATACAGAATGGTACAAGAGGCGGACTTAATGCTAGTAGCATTCTCTACCAGTCAACCTTTTTGTATCTACCACAAGAATAGCAAATAAATGACTATTACTATAACTACTTTGTTCGTACTTATGCGCATTCATCTAACTTTTCATCATCGCACCGATAGGTTTGTGCTGACAAACCTATCGGTGCGATGATGAAGTCACCCGTAGAATGTAGATTGCTATACTATTACTATACTAACAAAATTGTTATTCAGATTTTATTTTCATCTTTGTTTATTTGTCACTTTATAGATTCATGATATAATACAAACAACGTTTAATAACTATAATATGTCCGTTGCATACACACTGCAGTAAAAGTAAAAGTAAAAGTAAAAGTAAAAGTAAAAGTAAAAGTAAAAGTAAAAGTAAAAGTAAAAGTAAAAGTAAAAGTAAAAGTAAAAGTAAAAGTAAAAGTAAAAGTAAAGGAAAAGGAAAAGGAAAAGGAAAAGGAAAAGGAAAAGGAAAAGTAAAAGTAAAAGTAAAAGTAAAAGTAAAAGTAAAAGTAAAAGTAAAAGTAAAAGTAAAAGTAAAAGTAAAAGTAAAAGTAAAAGTAAAAGTAAAAGTAAAAGTAAAAGTAAAAGTAAAAGTAAAAGTAAAAGTAAAAGTAAAAGTAAAAGTAAAAGTAAAAGTAAAAGTAAAAGTAAAAGTAAAAGTAAAAGTAAAAGTAAAAGTAAAAGTAAAAGTAAAAGTAAAAGTAAAAGTAAAAGTAAAAGTAAAAGTAAAAGTAAAAGTAAAAGTAAAAGTAAAAGTAAAAGTAAAAGTAAAAGTAAAAGTAAAAGTAAAAGTAAAAGTAAAAGTAAAAATAAAAATAAACTGAACAACTTTCATTATTGGACCAACCCCGAAATCACGAAAAAAAATCAGCTGTTCCATTCAAAATGAATCTTATATCATTTTATGAAAAAAAAAATTGTTTGACCAAGGAGTTTTGCATAGCTTGAACTGAAATGAAATACCGCTAATTTCGTTGTTGTTTTTTTTTCAGTAAAAAGTTTCGTCAGTTTATAAATAAGAAAAAAGATTGGTTCACTAAGGAGTTTTAAATGCTTGAATTGTAAAAGTGTACTTTACAATTAAAGCATTCACCATGCTTGACTTGTAAAGTGATCTGAAAATGGAACGTTCTATCTAAACAATGCACTGTGTTGCACATGTCAACTTACACAGCCTCATACTATATTAGTAAATGCTAGTTACCGAGCAGTATGATGTAAAATTAAAATAATAGCATCGATTTTTGATCGATGGTCTAATTGATAAGAAGTTGTTAAGCATTCCGTGGTGTCACGCGATCAGATTACGATGCATGCTATCGTTATAAATAGACGATATAGGTCGACGCCTATGTATAGTGACAATAATATTCACAGAATAGTTTTCTTATTTAGGTATTATTATGCCTTATTTACATCCAACTGTGCTGCTGTGCTGAGCTTCTGTGCTGTAATATGCCACACTGCAATCTCTACAAGTTTGAGCGAGATATGTACCTAGACAAAAGGCTAGTATGGTGAAAATTTTATCCTTTAAAAAATTACTTTCATCTAAAAAGTGTGTCCGATTAGCCCCGGTGCACAAATCACAGTGAGTCCGTTTTACAACTGTATGGATTGTTTTCTAAGCTTTGTTTTGTCAACTTTCTCCCTAAGAAAAAAAAGGTAACAATCAAAACGTTCTATGTAAAGCTGTGGTCCGGCCCTGTCGACAAAATCAAAGTATAAGCTTTATCTTGTCTTGTCATCGTACTATTTTAAGATCTTTTTTTAACTATCTTTATAGTACAATACAGAATGGTACAAGAGGCGGACTTAATGCTAGTAGCATTCTCTACCAGTCAACCTTTTTGTATCTACCACAAGAATAGCAAATAAATGACTATTACTATAACTACTTTGTTCGTACTTATGCGCATTCATCTAACTTTTCATCATCGCACCGATAGGTTTGTGCTGACAAACCTATCGGTGCGATGATGAAGTCACCCGTAGAATGTAAATTGCTATACTATTACTATACTAACAAAATTGTTATTCAGATTTTATTTTCATCTTTGTTTATTTGTCACTTTATAGATTCATGATATAATACAAACAACGTTTAATAACTATAATATTATGTCCGTTGCATACACACTGCAGTAAAAGTAAAAGTAAAAGTAAAAGTAAAAGTAAAAGTAAAAGTAAAAGTAAAAGTAAAAGTAAAAGTAAAAGTAAAAGTAAAAGTAAAAGTAAAAGTAAAAGTAAAAGTAAAAGTAAAAGTAAAAGTAAAAGTAAAAGTAAAAGTAAAAGTAAAAGTAAAAGTAAAAGTAAAAGTAAAAGTAAAAGTAAAAGTAAAAGTAAAAGTAAAAGTAAAAGTAAAAGTAAAAGTAAAAGTAAAAGTAAAAGTAAAAGTAAAAGTAAAAGTAAAAGTAAAAGTAAAAGTAAAAGTAAAAGTAAAAGTAAAAATAAAAATAAACTGAACAACTTTCATTATTGGACCAACCCCAAAATCACGAAAAAAATCAGCTGTTCCATTCAAAATGAATCTTATATCATTTTATGAAAAAAAAAATTGTTTGACCAAGGAGTTTTGCATAGCTTGAACTGAAATGAAATACCGCTAATTTCGTTGTTGTTTTTTTTTCAGTAAAAAGTTTCGTCAGTTAATAAATAAGAAAAAAGATTGGTTCACTAAGGAGTTTTAAATGCTTGAATTGTAAAAGTGTACTTTACAATTAAAGCATTCACCATGCTTGACTTGTAAAGTGATCTGAAAATGGAACGTTCTATCTAAACAATGCACTGTGTTGCACATGTCAACTTACACAGCCTCATACTATATTAGTAAATGCTAGTTACCGAGCAGTATGATGTAAAATTAAAATAATAGCATCGATTTTTGATCGATGGTCTAATTGATAAGAAGTTGTTAAGCATTCCGTGGTGTCACGCGATCAGATTACGATGCATGCTATCGTTATAAATAGACGATATAGGTCGACGCCTATGTATAGTGACAATAATATTCACAGAATAGTTTTCTTATTTAGGTATTATTATGCCTTATTTACATCCAACTGTGCTGCTGTGCTGTGCTTCTGTGCTGTAATATGCCACACTGCAATCTCTACAAGTTTGAGCAAGATATGTACCAAGACAAAAGGCTAGTATGGTGAAAATTTTATCCTTTAAAAAATTACTTACATCTAAAAAGTGTGTCCGATTAGCCCCGGTGCACAAATCACAGTGAGTCCGTTTTACAACTGTATGTAAAAACTGTAATAAAAATAAAAATAAAAATAAAAATAAAAGTAAAAGTAAAAGTAAAAGTAAAAGTAAAAGTAAAAGTAAAAGTAAAAGTAAAAGTAAAAGTAAAAGTAAAAGTAAAAGTAAAAGTAAAAGTAAAAGTAAAAGTAAAAGTAAAAGTAAAAGTAAAAGTAAAAGTAAAAGTAAAAGTAAAAGTAAAAGTAAAAGTAAAAGTAAAAGTAAAAGTAAAAGTAAAAGTAAAAGTAAAAGTAAAAGTAAAAGTAAAAGTAAAAGTAAAAGTAAAAGTAAAAGTAAAAGTAAAAGTAAAAGTAAAAGTAAAAGTAAAAGTAAAAGTAAAAGTAAAAGTAAAAGTAAAAGTAAAAGTAAAAGTAAAAGTAAAAGTAAAAGTAAAAGTAAAAGTAAAAGTAAAAGTAAAAGTAAAAGTAAAAGTAAAAGTAAAAGTAAAAGTAAAAGTAAAAGTAAAAGTAAAAGTAAAAATAAAAATAAAAATAAACTGAACAACTTTCATTATTGGACCAACCCCGAAATCACGAAAAAAAATCAGCTGTTCCATTCAAAATGAATCTTATATCATTTTATGAAAAAAAAAATTGTTTGACCAAGGAGTTTTGCATAGCTTGAACTGAAATGAAATACCGCTAATTTCGTTGTTGTTTTTTTTTCAGTAAAAAGTTTCGTCAGTTTATAAATAAGAAAAAAGATTGGTTCACTAAGGAGTTTTAAATGCTTGAATTGTAAAAGTGTACTTTACAATTAAAGCATTCACCATGCTTGACTTGTAAAGTGATCTGAAAATGGAACGTTCTATCTAAACAATGCACTGTGTTGCACATGTCAACTTACACAGCCTCATACTATATTAGTAAATGCTAGTTACCGAGCAGTATGATGTAAAATTAAAATAATAGCATCGATTTTTGATCGATGGTCTAATTGATAAGAAGTTGTTAAGCATTCCGTGGTGTCACGCGATCAGATTACGATGCATGCTATCGTTATAAATAGACGATATAGGTCGACGCCTATGTATAGTGACAATAATATTCACAGAATAGTTTTCTTATTTAGGTATTATTATGCCTTATTTACATCCAACTGTGCTGCTGTGCTGTGCTTCTGTGCTGTAATATGCCACACTGCAATCTCTACAAGTTTGAGCGAGATATGTACCTAGACAAAAGGCTAGTATGGTGAAAATTTTATCCTTTAAAAAATTACTTACATCTAAAAAGTGTGTCCGATTAGCCCCGGTGCACAAATCACAGTGAGTCCGTTTTACAACTGTATGGATTGTTTTCTAAGCTTTGTTTTGTCAACTTTCTCCCTAAGAAAAAAAAGGTAACAATCAAAACGTTCTATGTAAAGCTGTGGTCCGGCCCTGTCGACAAAATCAAAGTATAAGCTTTATCTTGTCTTGTCATCGTACTATTTTAAGATCTTTTTTTTAACTATCTTTATAGTACAATACAGAATGGTACAAGAGGCGGACTTAATGCTAGTAGCATTCTCTACCAGTCAACCTTTTTGTATCTACCACAAGAATAGCAAATAAATGACTATTACTATAACTACTTTGTTCGTACTTATGCGCATTCATCTAACTTTTCATCATCGCACCGATAGGTTTGTGCTGACAAACCTATCGGTGCGATGATGAAGTCACCCGTAGAATGTAGATTGCTATACTATTACTATACTAACAAAATTGTTATTCAGATTTTATTTTCATCTTTGTTTATTTGTCACTTTATAGATTCATGATATAATACAAACAACGTTTAATAACTATAATATGTCCGTTGCATACACACTGCAGTAAAAGTAAAAGTAAAAGTAAAAATAAAAATAAAAATAAAAATAAAAATAAAAATAAAAATAAAAATAAAAATAAAAATAAAAATAAAAATAAAAATAAAAATAAAAATAAAAATAAAAATAAAAGTAAAAGTAAAAGTAAAAGTAAAAGTAAAAGTAAAAGTAAAAGTAAAAGTAAAATTAAAAGTAAAAGTAAAAGTAAAAGAAAAGTAAAAGTAAAAGTAAAAGTAAAGGTAAAAGTAAAGGTAAAGGTAAAGGTAAAGGTAAAGGTAAAGGTAAAGGTAAAGGTAAAGGTAAAGGTAAAGGTAAAGGTAAAGGTAAAGGTAAAGGTAAAGGTAAAGGTAAAGGTAAAGGTAAAGGTAAAGGTAAAGGTAAAGGTAAAGGTAAAGGTAAAGGTAAAGGTAAAGGTAAAGGTAAAGGTAAAGGTAAAGGTAAAGGTAAAGGTAAAGGTAAAGGTAAAGGTAAAGGTAAAGGTAAAGGTAAAGGTAAAGGTAAAGGTAAAGGTAAAGGTAAAGGTAAAGGTAAAGGTAAAGGTAAAGGTAAAGGTAAAGGTAAAGGTAAAGGTAAAGGTAAAGGTAAAGGTAAAGGTAAAGGTAAAGGTAAAGGTAAAGGTAAAGGAAAAGGAAAAGGAAAAGGAAAAGGAAAAGTAAAAGTAAAAGTAAAAGTAAAAGTAAAAGTAAAAGTAAAAGTAAAAGTAAAAGTAAAAGTAAAAGTAAAAGTAAAAGTAAAAGTAAAAGTAAAAGTAAAAGTAAAAGTAAAAGTAAAAGTAAAAGTAAAAGTAAAAGTAAAAGTAAAAGTAAAAGTAAAAGTAAAAGTAAAAGTAAAAGTAAAAGTAAAAGTAAAAGTAAAAGTAAAAGTAAAAGTAAAAGTAAAAGTAAAAGTAAAAGTAAAAGTAAAAGTAAAAGTAAAAGTAAAAGTAAAAGTAAAAGTAAAAGTAAAAGTAAAAGTAAAAGTAAAAGTAAAAGTAAAAGTAAAAGTAAAAGTAAAAGTAAAAGTAAAAGTAAAAGTAAAAGTAAAAGTAAAAGTAAAAGTAAAAGTAAAAGTAAAAGTAAAAGTAAAAGTAAAAGTAAAAGTAAAAGTAAAAGTAAAAGTAAAAGTAAAAGTAAAAGTAAAAGTAAAAGTAAAAGTAAAAGTAAAAGTAAAAGTAAAAGTAAAAGTAAAAGTAAAAGTAAAAGTAAAAGTAAAAGTAAAAGTAAAAGTAAAAGTAAAAGTAAAAGTAAAAGTAAAAGTAAAAGTAAAAGTAAAAGTAAAAGTAAAAGTAAAAGTAAAAGTAAAAGTAAAAGTAAAAGTAAAAGTAAAAGTAAAAGTAAAAGTAAAAATAAAAATAAACTGAACAACTTTCATTATTGGACCAACCCCAAAATCACGAAAAAAATCAGCTGTTCCATTCAAAATGAATCTTATATCATTTTATGAAAAAAAAAATTGTTTGACCAAGGAGTTTTGCATAGCTTGAACTGAAATGAAATACCGCTAATTTCGTTGTTGTTTTTTTTTCAGTAAAAAGTTTCGTCAGTTAATAAATAAGAAAAAAGATTGGTTCACTAAGGAGTTTTAAATGCTTGAATTGTAAAAGTGTACTTTACAATTAAAGCATTCACCATGCTTGACTTGTAAAGTGATCTGAAAATGGAACGTTCTATCTAAACAATGCACTGTGTTGCACATGTCAACTTACACAGCCTCATACTATATTAGTAAATGCTAGTTACCGAGCAGTATGATGTAAAATTAAAATAATAGCATCGATTTTTGATCGATGGTCTAATTGATAAGAAGTTGTTAAGCATTCCGTGGTGTCACGCGATCAGATTACGATGCATGCTATCGTTATAAATAGACGATATAGGTCGACGCCTATGTATAGTGACAATAATATTCACAGAATAGTTTTCTTATTTAGGTATTATTATGCCTTATTTACATCCAACTGTGCTGCTGTGCTGTGCTTCTGTGCTGTAATATGCCACACTGCAATCTCTACAAGTTTGAGCAAGATATGTACCAAGACAAAAGGCTAGTATGGTGAAAATTTTATCCTTTAAAAAATTACTTACATCTAAAAAGTGTGTCCGATTAGCCCCGGTGCACAAATCACAGTGAGTCCGTTTTACAACTGTATGTAAAAACTGTAATAAAAATAAAAATAAAAATAAAAATAAAAGTAAAAGTAAAAGTAAAAGTAAAAGTAAAAGTAAAAGTAAAAGTAAAAGTAAAAGTAAAAGTAAAAGTAAAAGTAAAAGTAAAAGTAAAAGTAAAAGTAAAAGTAAAAGTAAAAGTAAAAGTAAAAGTAAAAGTAAAAGTAAAAGTAAAAGTAAAAGTAAAAGTAAAAGTAAAAGTAAAAGTAAAAGTAAAAGTAAAAGTAAAAGTAAAAGTAAAAGTAAAAGTAAAAGTAAAAGTAAAAGTAAAAGTAAAAGTAAAAGTAAAAGTAAAAGTAAAAGTAAAAGTAAAAGTAAAAGTAAAAGTAAAAGTAAAAGTAAAAGTAAAAGTAAAAGTAAAAGTAAAAGTAAAAGTAAAAGTAAAAGTAAAAGTAAAAGTAAAAGTAAAAGTAAAAGTAAAAGTAAAAGTAAAAGTAAAAGTAAAAGTAAAAGTAAAAGTAAAAGTAAAAATAAAAATAAACTGAACAACTTTCATTATTGGACCAACCCCAAAATCACGAAAAAAATCAGCTGTTCCATTCAAAATGAATCTTATATCATTTTATGAAAAAAAAAATTGTTTGACCAAGGAGTTTTGCATAGCTTGAACTGAAATGAAATACCGCTAATTTCGTTGTTGTTTTTTTTTCAGTAAAAAGTTTCGTCAGTTTATAAATAAGAAAAAAGATTGGTTCACTAAGGAGTTTTAAATGCTTGAATTGTAAAAGTGTACTTTACAATTAAAGCATTCACCATGCTTGACTTGTAAAGTGATCTGAAAATGGAACGTTCTATCTAAACAATGCACTGTGTTGCACATGTCAACTTACACAGCCTCATACTATATTAGTAAATGCTAGTTACCGAGCAGTATGATGTAAAATTAAAATAATAGCATCGATTTTTGATCGATGGTCTAATTGATAAGAAGTTGTTAAGCATTCCGTGGTGTCACGCGATCAGATTACGATGCATGCTATCGTTATAAATAGACGATATAGGTCGACGCCTATGTATAGTGACAATAATATTCACAGAATAGTTTTCTTATTTAGGTATTATTATGCCTTATTTACATCCAACTGTGCTGCTGTGCTGTGCTTCTGTGCTGTAATATGCCACACTGCAATCTCTACAAGTTTGAGCAAGATATGTACCAAGACAAAAGGCTAGTATGGTGAAAATTTTATCCTTTAAAAAATTACTTACATCTAAAAAGTGTGTCCGATTAGCCCCGGTGCACAAATCACAGTGAGTCCGTTTTACAACTGTATGTAAAAACTGTAATAAAAATAAAAATAAAAATAAAAATAAAAGTAAAAGTAAAAGTAAAAGTAAAAGTAAAAGTAAAAGTAAAAGTAAAAGTAAAAGTAAAAGTAAAAGTAAAAGTAAAAGTAAAAGTAAAAGTAAAAGTAAAAGTAAAAGTAAAAGTAAAAGTAAAAGTAAAAGTAAAAGTAAAAGTAAAAGTAAAAGTAAAAGTAAAAGTAAAAGTAAAAGTAAAAGTAAAAGTAAAAGTAAAAGTAAAAGTAAAAGTAAAAGTAAAAGTAAAAGTAAAAGTAAAAGTAAAAGTAAAAGTAAAAGTAAAAGTAAAAGTAAAAGTAAAAGTAAAAGTAAAAGTAAAAGTAAAAGTAAAAGTAAAAGTAAAAGTAAAAGTAAAAGTAAAAGTAAAAGTAAAAGTAAAAGTAAAAGTAAAAGTAAAAGTAAAAGTAAAAGTAAAAGTAAAAGTAAAAGTAAAAGTAAAAGTAAAAGTAAAAGTAAAAGTAAAAGTAAAAGTAAAAGTAAAAGTAAAAGTAAAAGTAAAAGTAAAAGTAAAAGTAAAAGTAAAAGTAAAAGTAAAAGTAAAAGTAAAAGTAAAAGTAAAAGTAAAAGTAAAAGTAAAAGTAAAAGTAAAAGTAAAAGTAAAAGTAAAAGTAAAAGTAAAAGTAAAAGTAAAAGTAAAAGTAAAAGTAAAAGTAAAAGTAAAAGTAAAAGTAAAAGTAAAAGTAAAAGTAAAAGTAAAAGTAAAAGTAAAAGTAAAAGTAAAAGTAAAAGTAAAAGTAAAAGTAAAAGTAAAAGTAAAAGTAAAAGTAAAAGTAAAAGTAAAAGTAAAAGTAAAAGTAAAAGTAAAAGTAAAAGTAAAAGTAAAAGTAAAAGTAAAAGTAAAAGTAAAAGTAAAAGTAAAAGTAAAAGTAAAAGTAAAAGTAAAAGTAAAAGTAAAAGTAAAAGTAAAAGTAAAAGTAAAAGTAAAAGTAAAAGTAAAAGTAAAAGTAAAAGTAAAAGTAAAAATAAAAATAAACTGAACAACTTTCATTATTGGACCAACCCCGAAATCACGAAAAAAAATCAGCTGTTCCATTCAAAATGAATCTTATATCATTTTATGAAAAAAAAAATTGTTTGACCAAGGAGTTTTGCATAGCTTGAACTGAAATGAAATACCGCTAATTTCGTTGTTGTTTTTTTTTCAGTAAAAAGTTTCGTCAGTTTATAAATAAGAAAAAAGATTGGTTCACTAAGGAGTTTTAAATGCTTGAATTGTAAAAGTGTACTTTACAATTAAAGCATTCACCATGCTTGACTTGTAAAGTGATCTGAAAATGGAACGTTCTATCTAAACAATGCACTGTGTTGCACATGTCAACTTACACAGCCTCATACTATATTAGTAAATGCTAGTTACCGAGCAGTATGATGTAAAATTAAAATAATAGCATCGATTTTTGATCGATGGTCTAATTGATAAGAAGTTGTTAAGCATTCCGTGGTGTCACGCGATCAGATTACGATGCATGCTATCGTTATAAATAGACGATATAGGTCGACGCCTATGTATAGTGACAATAATATTCACAGAATAGTTTTCTTATTTAGGTATTATTATGCCTTATTTACATCCAACTGTGCTGCTGTGCTGAGCTTCTGTGCTGTAATATGCCACACTGCAATCTCTACAAGTTTGAGCGAGATATGTACCTAGACAAAAGGCTAGTATGGTGAAAATTTTATCCTTTAAAAAATTACTTTCATCTAAAAAGTGTGTCCGATTAGCCCCGGTGCACAAATCACAGTGAGTCCGTTTTACAACTGTATGGATTGTTTTCTAAGCTTTGTTTTGTCAACTTTCTCCCTAAGAAAAAAAAGGTAACAATCAAAACGTTCTATGTAAAGCTGTGGTCCGGCCCTGTCGACAAAATCAAAGTATAAGCTTTATCTTGTCTTGTCATCGTACTATTTTAAGATCTTTTTTTAACTATCTTTATAGTACAATACAGAATGGTACAAGAGGCGGACTTAATGCTAGTAGCATTCTCTACCAGTCAACCTTTTTGTATCTACCACAAGAATAGCAAATAAATGACTATTACTATAACTACTTTGTTCGTACTTATGCGCATTCATCTAACTTTTCATCATCGCACCGATAGGTTTGTGCTGACAAACCTATCGGTGCGATGATGAAGTCACCCGTAGAATGTAGATTGCTATACTATTACTATACTAACAAAATTGTTATTCAGATTTTATTTTCATCTTTGTTTATTTGTCACTTTATAGATTCATGATATAATACAAACAACGTTTAATAACTATAATATTATGTCCGTTGCATACACACTGCAGTAAAAGTAAAAGTAAAAGTAAAAGTAAAAGTAAAAGTAAAAGTAAAAGTAAAAGTAAAAGTAAAAGTAAAAGTAAAAGTAAAAGTAAAAGTAAAAGTAAAAGTAAAAGTAAAAGTAAAAGTAAAAGTAAAAGTAAAAGTAAAAGTAAAAGTAAAAGTAAAAGTAAAAGTAAAAGTAAAAGTAAAAGTAAAAGTAAAAGTAAAAGTAAAAGTAAAAGTAAAAGTAAAAGTAAAAGTAAAAGTAAAAGTAAAAGTAAAAGTAAAAGTAAAAGTAAAAGTAAAAGTAAAAGTAAAAGTAAAAGTAAAAGTAAAAGTAAAAGTAAAAGTAAAAGTAAAAGTAAAAGTAAAAGTAAAAGTAAAAGTAAAAATAAAAATAAACTGAACAACTTTCATTATTGGACCAACCCCAAAATCACGAAAAAAATCAGCTGTTCCATTCAAAATGAATCTTATATCATTTTATGAAAAAAAAAATTGTTTGACCAAGGAGTTTTGCATAGCTTGAACTGAAATGAAATACCGCTAATTTCGTTGTTGTTTTTTTTTCAGTAAAAAGTTTCGTCAGTTAATAAATAAGAAAAAAGATTGGTTCACTAAGGAGTTTTAAATGCTTGAATTGTAAAAGTGTACTTTACAATTAAAGCATTCACCATGCTTGACTTGTAAAGTGATCTGAAAATGGAACGTTCTATCTAAACAATGCACTGTGTTGCACATGTCAACTTACACAGCCTCATACTATATTAGTAAATGCTAGTTACCGAGCAGTATGATGTAAAATTAAAATAATAGCATCGATTTTTGATCGATGGTCTAATTGATAAGAAGTTGTTAAGCATTCCGTGGTGTCACGCGATCAGATTACGATGCATGCTATCGTTATAAATAGACGATATAGGTCGACGCCTATGTATAGTGACAATAATATTCACAGAATAGTTTTCTTATTTAGGTATTATTATGCCTTATTTACATCCAACTGTGCTGCTGTGCTGTGCTTCTGTGCTGTAATATGCCACACTGCAATCTCTACAAGTTTGAGCAAGATATGTACCAAGACAAAAGGCTAGTATGGTGAAAATTTTATCCTTTAAAAAATTACTTACATCTAAAAAGTGTGTCCGATTAGCCCCGGTGCACAAATCACAGTGAGTCCGTTTTACAACTGTATGTAAAAACTGTAATAAAAATAAAAATAAAAATAAAAGTAAAAGTAAAAGTAAAAGTAAAAGTAAAAGTAAAAGTAAAAGTAAAAGTAAAAGTAAAAGTAAAAGTAAAAGTAAAAGTAAAAGTAAAAGTAAAAGTAAAAGTAAAAGTAAAAGTAAAAGTAAAAGTAAAAGTAAAAGTAAAAGTAAAAGTAAAAGTAAAAGTAAAAGTAAAAGTAAAAGTAAAAGTAAAAGTAAAAGTAAAAGTAAAAGTAAAAGTAAAAGTAAAAGTAAAAGTAAAAGTAAAAGTAAAAGTAAAAGTAAAAGTAAAAGTAAAAGTAAAAGTAAAAGTAAAAGTAAAAGTAAAAGTAAAAGTAAAAGTAAAAGTAAAAGTAAAAGTAAAAGTAAAAGTAAAAGTAAAAGTAAAAGTAAAAATAAAAATAAAAATAAACTGAACAACTTTCATTATTGGACCAACCCCGAAATCACGAAAAAAAATCAGCTGTTCCATTCAAAATGAATCTTATATCATTTTATGAAAAAAAAAATTGTTTGGCTTGAACTGAAATGAAATACCGCTAATTTCGTTGTTGTTTTTTTTTCAGTAAAAAGTTTCGTCAGTTTATAAATAAGAAAAAAGATTGGTTCACTAAGGAGTTTTAAATGCTTGAATTGTAAAAGTGTACTTTACAATTAAAGCATTCACCATGCTTGACTTGTAAAGTGATCTGAAAATGGAACGTTCTATCTAAACAATGCACTGTGTTGCACATGTCAACTTACACAGCCTCATACTATATTAGTAAATGCTAGTTACCGAGCAGTATGATGTAAAATTAAAATAATAGCATCGATTTTTGATCGATGGTCTAATTGATAAGAAGTTGTTAAGCATTCCGTGGTGTCACGCGATCAGATTACGATGCATGCTATCGTTATAAATAGACGATATAGGTCGACGCCTATGTATAGTGACAATAATATTCACAGAATAGTTTTCTTATTTAGGTATTATTATGCCTTATTTACATCCAACTGTGCTGCTGTGCTGTGCTTCTGTGCTGTAATATGCCACACTGCAATCTCTACAAGTTTGAGCGAGATATGTACCTAGACAAAAGGCTAGTATGGTGAAAATTTTATCCTTTAAAAAATTACTTACATCTAAAAAGTGTGTCCGATTAGCCCCGGTGCACAAATCACAGTGAGTCCGTTTTACAACTGTATGGATTGTTTTCTAAGCTTTGTTTTGTCAACTTTCTCCCTAAGAAAAAAAAGGTAACAATCAAAACGTTCTATGTAAAGCTGTGGTCCGGCCCTGTCGACAAAATCAAAGTATAAGCTTTATCTTGTCTTGTCATCGTACTATTTTAAGATCTTTTTTTTAACTATCTTTATAGTACAATACAGAATGGTACAAGAGGCGGACTTAATGCTAGTAGCATTCTCTACCAGTCAACCTTTTTGTATCTACCACAAGAATAGCAAATAAATGACTATTACTATAACTACTTTGTTCGTACTTATGCGCATTCATCTAACTTTTCATCATCGCACCGATAGGTTTGTGCTGACAAACCTATCGGTGCGATGATGAAGTCACCCGTAGAATGTAGATTGCTATACTATTACTATACTAACAAAATTGTTATTCAGATTTTATTTTCATCTTTGTTTATTTGTCACTTTATAGATTCATGATATAATACAAACAACGTTTAATAACTATAATATGTCCGTTGCATACACACTGCAGTAAAAGTAAAAGTAAAAGTAAAAATAAAAATAAAAATAAAAATAAAAATAAAAATAAAAATAAAAATAAAAATAAAAATAAAAATAAAAATAAAAATAAAAATAAAAATAAAAATAAAAGTAAAAGTAAAAGTAAAAGTAAAAGTAAAAGTAAAAGTAAAAGTAAAATTAAAAGTAAAAGTAAAAGTAAAAGAAAAGTAAAAGTAAAAGTAAAAGTAAAAGTAAAAGTAAAAGTAAAGGTAAAGGTAAAGGTAAAGGTAAAGGTAAAGGTAAAGGTAAAGGTAAAGGTAAAGGTAAAGGTAAAGGTAAAGGTAAAGGTAAAGGTAAAGGTAAAGGTAAAGGTAAAGGTAAAGGTAAAGGTAAAGGTAAAGGTAAAGGTAAAGGTAAAGGTAAAGGTAAAGGTAAAGGTAAAGGTAAAGGTAAAGGTAAAGGTAAAGGTAAAGGTAAAGGTAAAGGTAAAGGTAAAGGTAAAGGTAAAGGTAAAGGTAAAGGTAAAGGTAAAGGTAAAGGTAAAGGTAAAGGTAAAGGTAAAGGTAAAGGTAAAGGTAAAGGTAAAGGTAAAGGTAAAGGTAAAGGTAAAGGTAAAGGTAAAGGTAAAGGTAAAGGTAAAGGTAAAGGTAAAGGTAAAGGTAAAGGTAAAGGTAAAGGTAAAGGAAAAGGAAAAGGAAAAGGAAAAGGAAAAGTAAAAGTAAAAGTAAAAGTAAAAGTAAAAGTAAAAGTAAAAGTAAAAGTAAAAGTAAAAGTAAAAGTAAAAGTAAAAGTAAAAGTAAAAGTAAAAGTAAAAGTAAAAGTAAAAGTAAAAGTAAAAGTAAAAGTAAAAGTAAAAGTAAAAGTAAAAGTAAAAGTAAAAGTAAAAGTAAAAGTAAAAGTAAAAGTAAAAGTAAAAGTAAAAGTAAAAGTAAAAGTAAAAGTAAAAGTAAAAGTAAAAGTAAAAGTAAAAGTAAAAGTAAAAGTAAAAGTAAAAGTAAAAGTAAAAGTAAAAGTAAAAGTAAAAGTAAAAGTAAAAGTAAAAGTAAAAGTAAAAGTAAAAGTAAAAGTAAAAGTAAAAGTAAAAGTAAAAGTAAAAGTAAAAGTAAAAGTAAAAGTAAAAGTAAAAGTAAAAGTAAAAGTAAAAGTAAAAGTAAAAGTAAAAGTAAAAGTAAAAGTAAAAGTAAAAGTAAAAGTAAAAGTAAAAGTAAAAGTAAAAGTAAAAGTAAAAGTAAAAGTAAAAGTAAAAGTAAAAGTAAAAGTAAAAGTAAAAGTAAAAGTAAAAGTAAAAGTAAAAGTAAAAGTAAAAGTAAAAGTAAAAGTAAAAGTAAAAGTAAAAGTAAAAGTAAAAGTAAAAGTAAAAGTAAAAGTAAAAGTAAAAGTAAAAGTAAAAGTAAAAGTAAAAGTAAAAGTAAAAGTAAAAGTAAAAGTAAAAGTAAAAGTAAAAGTAAAAATAAAAATAAACTGAACAACTTTCATTATTGGACCAACCCCAAAATCACGAAAAAAATCAGCTGTTCCATTCAAAATGAATCTTATATCATTTTATGAAAAAAAAAATTGTTTGACCAAGGAGTTTTGCATAGCTTGAACTGAAATGAAATACCGCTAATTTCGTTGTTGTTTTTTTTTCAGTAAAAAGTTTCGTCAGTTAATAAATAAGAAAAAAGATTGGTTCACTAAGGAGTTTTAAATGCTTGAATTGTAAAAGTGTACTTTACAATTAAAGCATTCACCATGCTTGACTTGTAAAGTGATCTGAAAATGGAACGTTCTATCTAAACAATGCACTGTGTTGCACATGTCAACTTACACAGCCTCATACTATATTAGTAAATGCTAGTTACCGAGCAGTATGATGTAAAATTAAAATAATAGCATCGATTTTTGATCGATGATCGATTTTTGATCGATGGTCTAATTGATAAGAAGTTGTTAAGCATTCCGTGGTGTCACGCGATCAGATTACGATGCATGCTATCGTTATAAATAGACGATATAGGTCGACGCCTATGTATAGTGACAATAATATTCACAGAATAGTTTTCTTATTTAGGTATTATTATGCCTTATTTACATCCAACTGTGCTGCTGTGCTGTGCTTCTGTGCTGTAATATGCCACACTGCAATCTCTACAAGTTTGAGCAAGATATGTACCAAGACAAAAGGCTAGTATGGTGAAAATTTTATCCTTTAAAAAATTACTTACATCTAAAAAGTGTGTCCGATTAGCCCCGGTGCACAAATCACAGTGAGTCCGTTTTACAACTGTATGTAAAAACTGTAATAAAAATAAAAATAAAAATAAAAATAAAAGTAAAAGTAAAAGTAAAAGTAAAAGTAAAAGTAAAAGTAAAAGTAAAAGTAAAAGTAAAAGTAAAAGTAAAAGTAAAAGTAAAAGTAAAAGTAAAAGTAAAAGTAAAAGTAAAAGTAAAAGTAAAAGTAAAAGTAAAAGTAAAAGTAAAAGTAAAAGTAAAAGTAAAAGTAAAAGTAAAAGTAAAAGTAAAAGTAAAAGTAAAAGTAAAAGTAAAAGTAAAAGTAAAAGTAAAAGTAAAAGTAAAAGTAAAAGTAAAAGTAAAAGTAAAAGTAAAAGTAAAAGTAAAAGTAAAAGTAAAAGTAAAAGTAAAAGTAAAAGTAAAAGTAAAAGTAAAAGTAAAAGTAAAAGTAAAAGTAAAAGTAAAAGTAAAAGTAAAAGTAAAAGTAAAAGTAAAAGTAAAAGTAAAAGTAAAAGTAAAAGTAAAAGTAAAAGTAAAAGTAAAAGTAAAAATAAACTGAACAACTTTCATTATTGGACCAACCCCGAAATCACGAAAAAAAATCAGCTGTTCCATTCAAAATGAATCTTATATCATTTTATGAAAAAAAAAATTGTTTGACCAAGGAGTTTTGCATAGCTTGAACTGAAATGAAATACCGCTAATTTCGTTGTTGTTTTTTTTTCAGTAAAAAGTTTCGTCAGTTTATAAATAAGAAAAAAGATTGGTTCACTAAGGAGTTTTAAATGCTTGAATTGTAAAAGTGTACTTTACAATTAAAGCATTCACCATGCTTGACTTGTAAAGTGATCTGAAAATGGAACGTTCTATCTAAACAATGCACTGTGTTGCACATGTCAACTTACACAGCCTCATACTATATTAGTAAATGCTAGTTACCGAGCAGTATGATGTAAAATTAAAATAATAGCATCGATTTTTGATCGATGGTCTAATTGATAAGAAGTTGTTAAGCATTCCGTGGTGTCACGCGATCAGATTACGATGCATGCTATCGTTATAAATAGACGATATAGGTCGACGCCTATGTATAGTGACAATAATATTCACAGAATAGTTTTCTTATTTAGGTATTATTATGCCTTATTTACATCCAACTGTGCTGCTGTGCTGAGCTTCTGTGCTGTAATATGCCACACTGCAATCTCTACAAGTTTGAGCGAGATATGTACCTAGACAAAAGGCTAGTATGGTGAAAATTTTATCCTTTAAAAAATTACTTTCATCTAAAAAGTGTGTCCGATTAGCCCCGGTGCACAAATCACAGTGAGTCCGTTTTACAACTGTATGGATTGTTTTCTAAGCTTTGTTTTGTCAACTTTCTCCCTAAGAAAAAAAAGGTAACAATCAAAACGTTCTATGTAAAGCTGTGGTCCGGCCCTGTCGACAAAATCAAAGTATAAGCTTTATCTTGTCTTGTCATCGTACTATTTTAAGATCTTTTTTTAACTATCTTTATAGTACAATACAGAATGGTACAAGAGGCGGACTTAATGCTAGTAGCATTCTCTACCAGTCAACCTTTTTGTATCTACCACAAGAATAGCAAATAAATGACTATTACTATAACTACTTTGTTCGTACTTATGCGCATTCATCTAACTTTTCATCATCGCACCGATAGGTTTGTGCTGACAAACCTATCGGTGCGATGATGAAGTCACCCGTAGAATGTAGATTGCTATACTATTACTATACTAACAAAATTGTTATTCAGATTTTATTTTCATCTTTGTTTATTTGTCACTTTATAGATTCATGATATAATACAAACAACGTTTAATAACTATAATATTATGTCCGTTGCATACACACTGCAGTAAAAGTAAAAGTAAAAGTAAAAGTAAAAGTAAAAGTAAAAGTAAAAGTAAAAGTAAAAGTAAAAGTAAAAGTAAAAGTAAAAGTAAAAGTAAAAGTAAAAGTAAAAGTAAAAGTAAAAGTAAAAGTAAAAGTAAAAGTAAAAGTAAAAGTAAAAGTAAAAGTAAAAGTAAAAGTAAAAGTAAAAGTAAAAGTAAAAGTAAAAGTAAAAGTAAAAGTAAAAGTAAAAGTAAAAGTAAAAATAAAAATAAACTGAACAACTTTCATTATTGGACCAACCCCAAAATCACGAAAAAAATCAGCTGTTCCATTCAAAATGAATCTTATATCATTTTATGAAAAAAAAAATTGTTTGACCAAGGAGTTTTGCATAGCTTGAACTGAAATGAAATACCGCTAATTTCGTTGTTGTTTTTTTTTCAGTAAAAAGTTTCGTCAGTTAATAAATAAGAAAAAAGATTGGTTCACTAAGGAGTTTTAAATGCTTGAATTGTAAAAGTGTACTTTACAATTAAAGCATTCACCATGCTTGACTTGTAAAGTGATCTGAAAATGGAACGTTCTATCTAAACAATGCACTGTGTTGCACATGTCAACTTACACAGCCTCATACTATATTAGTAAATGCTAGTTACCGAGCAGTATGATGTAAAATTAAAATAATAGCATCGATTTTTGATCGATGGTCTAATTGATAAGAAGTTGTTAAGCATTCCGTGGTGTCACGCGATCAGATTACGATGCATGCTATCGTTATAAATAGACGATATAGGTCGACGCCTATGTATAGTGACAATAATATTCACAGAATAGTTTTCTTATTTAGGTATTATTATGCCTTATTTACATCCAACTGTGCTGCTGTGCTGTGCTTCTGTGCTGTAATATGCCACACTGCAATCTCTACAAGTTTGAGCAAGATATGTACCAAGACAAAAGGCTAGTATGGTGAAAATTTTATCCTTTAAAAAATTACTTACATCTAAAAAGTGTGTCCGATTAGCCCCGGTGCACAAATCACAGTGAGTCCGTTTTACAACTGTATGTAAAAACTGTAATAAAAATAAAAATAAAAATAAAAATAAAAGTAAAAGTAAAAGTAAAAGTAAAAGTAAAAGTAAAAGTAAAAGTAAAAGTAAAAGTAAAAGTAAAAGTAAAAGTAAAAGTAAAAGTAAAAGTAAAAGTAAAAGTAAAAGTAAAAGTAAAAGTAAAAGTAAAAGTAAAAGTAAAAGTAAAAGTAAAAGTAAAAGTAAAAGTAAAAGTAAAAGTAAAAGTAAAAGTAAAAGTAAAAGTAAAAGTAAAAGTAAAAGTAAAAGTAAAAGTAAAAGTAAAAGTAAAAGTAAAAGTAAAAGTAAAAGTAAAAGTAAAAGTAAAAGTAAAAGTAAAAGTAAAAGTAAAAGTAAAAGTAAAAGTAAAAGTAAAAGTAAAAGTAAAAGTAAAAGTAAAAGTAAAAGTAAAAGTAAAAGTAAAAGTAAAAGTAAAAGTAAAAGTAAAAGTAAAAGTAAAAGTAAAAGTAAAAGTAAAAGTAAAAGTAAAAGTAAAAGTAAAAGTAAAAGTAAAAGTAAAAGTAAAAGTAAAAGTAAAAGTAAAAGTAAAAGTAAAAGTAAAAGTAAAAGTAAAAGTAAAAGTAAAAGTAAAAGTAAAAGTAAAAGTAAAAGTAAAAGTAAAAGTAAAAGTAAAAGTAAAAGTAAAAGTAAAAGTAAAAGTAAAAGTAAAAGTAAAAGTAAAAGTAAAAGTAAAAGTAAAAGTAAAAGTAAAAGTAAAAGTAAAAGTAAAAGTAAAAGTAAAAGTAAAAGTAAAAGTAAAAGTAAAAGTAAAAGTAAAAGTAAAAGTAAAAGTAAAAGTAAAAGTAAAAGTAAAAGTAAAAGTAAAAGTAAAAGTAAAAGTAAAAGTAAAAGTAAAAGTAAAAGTAAAAGTAAAAGTAAAAGTAAAAGTAAAAGTAAAAGTAAAAGTAAAAGTAAAAGTAAAAGTAAAAGTAAAAGTAAAAGTAAAAGTAAAAGTAAAAGTAAAAGTAAAAGTAAAAGTAAAAGTAAAAGTAAAAGTAAAAGTAAAAGTAAAAGTAAAAGTAAAAGTAAAAGTAAAAATAAAAATAAACTGAACAACTTTCATTATTGGACCAACCCCGAAATCACGAAAAAAAATCAGCTGTTCCATTCAAAATGAATCTTATATCATTTTATGAAAAAAAAAATTGTTTGACCAAGGAGTTTTGCATAGCTTGAACTGAAATGAAATACCGCTAATTTCGTTGTTGTTTTTTTTTCAGTAAAAAGTTTCGTCAGTTTATAAATAAGAAAAAAGATTGGTTCACTAAGGAGTTTTAAATGCTTGAATTGTAAAAGTGTACTTTACAATTAAAGCATTCACCATGCTTGACTTGTAAAGTGATCTGAAAATGGAACGTAAAATGGAACGTTCTATCTAAACAATGCACTGTGTTGCACATGTCAACTTACACAGCCTCATACTATATTAGTAAATGCTAGTTACCGAGCAGTATGATGTAAAATTAAAATAATAGCATCGATTTTTGATCGATGGTCTAATTGATAAGAAGTTGTTAAGCATTCCGTGGTGTCACGCGATCAGATTACGATGCATGCTATCGTTATAAATAGACGATATAGGTCGACGCCTATGTATAGTGACAATAATATTCACAGAATAGTTTTCTTATTTAGGTATTATTATGCCTTATTTACATCCAACTGTGCTGCTGTGCTGAGCTTCTGTGCTGTAATATGCCACACTGCAATCTCTACAAGTTTGAGCGAGATATGTACCTAGACAAAAGGCTAGTATGGTGAAAATTTTATCCTTTAAAAAATTACTTTCATCTAAAAAGTGTGTCCGATTAGCCCCGGTGCACAAATCACAGTGAGTCCGTTTTACAACTGTATGGATTGTTTTCTAAGCTTTGTTTTGTCAACTTTCTCCCTAAGAAAAAAAAGGTAACAATCAAAACGTTCTATGTAAAGCTGTGGTCCGGCCCTGTCGACAAAATCAAAGTATAAGCTTTATCTTGTCTTGTCATCGTACTATTTTAAGATCTTTTTTTAACTATCTTTATAGTACAATACAGAATGGTACAAGAGGCGGACTTAATGCTAGTAGCATTCTCTACCAGTCAACCTTTTTGTATCTACCACAAGAATAGCAAATAAATGACTATTACTATAACTACTTTGTTCGTACTTATGCGCATTCATCTAACTTTTCATCATCGCACCGATAGGTTTGTGCTGACAAACCTATCGGTGCGATGATGAAGTCACCCGTAGAATGTAGATTGCTATACTATTACTATACTAACAAAATTGTTATTCAGATTTTATTTTCATCTTTGTTTATTTGTCACTTTATAGATTCATGATATAATACAAACAACGTTTAATAACTATAATATGTCCGTTGCATACACACTGCAGTAAAAGTAAAAGTAAAAGTAAAAATAAAAATAAAAATAAAAATAAAAATAAAAATAAAAATAACAATAAAAATAAAAATAAAAATAAAAATAAAAATAAAAATAAAAGTAAAAGTAAAAGTAAAAGTAAAAGTAAAAGTAAAAGTAAAAGTAAAAGTAAAAGTAAAAGTAAAATTAAAAGTAAAAGTAAAAGTAAAAGAAAAGTAAAAGTAAAAGTAAAAGTAAAAGTAAAAGTAAAAGTAAAAGTAAAAGTAAAAGTAAAGGTAAAGGTAAAGGTAAAGGTAAAGGTAAAGGTAAAGGTAAAGGTAAAGGTAAAGGTAAAGGTAAAGGTAAAGGTAAAGGTAAAGGTAAAGGTAAAGGTAAAGGTAAAGGTAAAGGTAAAGGTAAAGGTAAAGGTAAAGGTAAAGGTAAAGGTAAAGGTAAAGGTAAAGGTAAAGGTAAAGGTAAAGGTAAAGGTAAAGGTAAAGGTAAAGGTAAAGGTAAAGGTAAAGGTAAAGGTAAAGGTAAAGGTAAAGGTAAAGGTAAAGGTAAAGGTAAAGGTAAAGGTAAAGGTAAAGGTAAAGGTAAAGGTAAAGGTAAAGGTAAAGGTAAAGGTAAAGGTAAAGGTAAAGGTAAAGGTAAAGGTAAAGGTAAAGGTAAAGGTAAAGGTAAAGGTAAAGGTAAAGGTAAAGGTAAAGGTAAAGGTAAAGGTAAAGGTAAAGGTAAAGGAAAAGGAAAAGGAAAAGGAAAAGTAAAAGTAAAAGTAAAAGTAAAAGTAAAAGTAAAAGTAAAAGTAAAAGTAAAAGTAAAAGTAAAAGTAAAAGTAAAAGTAAAAGTAAAAGTAAAAGTAAAAGTAAAAGTAAAAGTAAAAGTAAAAGTAAAAGTAAAAGTAAAAGTAAAAGTAAAAGTAAAAGTAAAAGTAAAAGTAAAAGTAAAAGTAAAAGTAAAAGTAAAAGTAAAAGTAAAAGTAAAAGTAAAAGTAAAAGTAAAAGTAAAAGTAAAAGTAAAAGTAAAAGTAAAAGTAAAAGTAAAAGTAAAAGTAAAAGTAAAAGTAAAAGTAAAAGTAAAAGTAAAAGTAAAAGTAAAAGTAAAAGTAAAAGTAAAAGTAAAAGTAAAAGTAAAAGTAAAAGTAAAAGTAAAAGTAAAAGTAAAAGTAAAAGTAAAAGTAAAAGTAAAAGTAAAAGTAAAAGTAAAAGTAAAAGTAAAAGTAAAAGTAAAAGTAAAAGTAAAAGTAAAAGTAAAAGTAAAAGTAAAAGTAAAAGTAAAAGTAAAAGTAAAAGTAAAAGTAAAAGTAAAAGTAAAAGTAAAAGTAAAAGTAAAAGTAAAAGTAAAAGTAAAAGTAAAAGTAAAAGTAAAAGTAAAAGTAAAAGTAAAAGTAAAAGTAAAAGTAAAAGTAAAAGTAAAAGTAAAAGTAAAAGTAAAAGTAAAAGTAAAAGTAAAAGTAAAAGTAAAAGTAAAAGTAAAAGTAAAAGTAAAAGTAAAAGTAAAAGTAAAAGTAAAAGTAAAAGTAAAAGTAAAAGTAAAAGTAAAAGTAAAAGTAAAAGTAAAAGTAAAAGTAAAAGTAAAAGTAAAAGTAAAAGTAAAAGTAAAAGTAAAAGTAAAAGTAAAAGTAAAAGTAAAAGTAAAAGTAAAAGTAAAAGTAAAAGTAAAAGTAAAAATAAAAATAAACTGAACAACTTTCATTATTGGACCAACCCCAAAATCACGAAAAAAATCAGCTGTTCCATTCAAAATGAATCTTATATCATTTTATGAAAAAAAAAATTGTTTGACCAAGGAGTTTTGCATAGCTTGAACTGAAATGAAATACCGCTAATTTCGTTGTTGTTTTTTTTTCAGTAAAAAGTTTCGTCAGTTAATAAATAAGAAAAAAGATTGGTTCACTAAGGAGTTTTAAATGCTTGAATTGTAAAAGTGTACTTTACAATTAAAGCATTCACCATGCTTGACTTGTAAAGTGATCTGAAAATGGAACGTTCTATCTAAACAATGCACTGTGTTGCACATGTCAACTTACACAGCCTCATACTATATTAGTAAATGCTAGTTACCGAGCAGTATGATGTAAAATTAAAATAATAGCATCGATTTTTGATCGATGGTCTAATTGATAAGAAGTTGTTAAGCATTCCGTGGTGTCACGCGATCAGATTACGATGCATGCTATCGTTATAAATAGACGATATAGGTCGACGCCTATGTATAGTGACAATAATATTCACAGAATAGTTTTCTTATTTAGGTATTATTATGCCTTATTTACATCCAACTGTGCTGCTGTGCTGTGCTTCTGTGCTGTAATATGCCACACTGCAATCTCTACAAGTTTGAGCAAGATATGTACCAAGACAAAAGGCTAGTATGGTGAAAATTTTATCCTTTAAAAAATTACTTACATCTAAAAAGTGTGTCCGATTAGCCCCGGTGCACAAATCACAGTGAGTCCGTTTTACAACTGTATGTAAAAACTGTAATAAAAATAAAAATAAAAATAAAAATAAAAGTAAAAGTAAAAGTAAAAGTAAAAGTAAAAGTAAAAGTAAAAGTAAAAGTAAAAGTAAAAGTAAAAGTAAAAGTAAAAGTAAAAGTAAAAGTAAAAGTAAAAGTAAAAGTAAAAGTAAAAGTAAAAGTAAAAGTAAAAGTAAAAGTAAAAGTAAAAGTAAAAGTAAAAGTAAAAGTAAAAGTAAAAGTAAAAGTAAAAGTAAAAGTAAAAGTAAAAGTAAAAGTAAAAGTAAAAGTAAAAGTAAAAGTAAAAGTAAAAGTAAAAGTAAAAGTAAAAGTAAAAGTAAAGGTAAAGGTAAAGGTAAAGGTAAAGGTAAAGGTAAAAGTAAAAGTAAAAGTAAAAGTAAAAGTAAAAGTAAAAGTAAAAGTAAAAGTAAAAGTAAAAGTAAAAGTAAAAGTAAAAGTAAAAGTAAAAGTAAAAGTAAAAGTAAAAGTAAAAGTAAAAGTAAAAGTAAAAGTAAAAGTAAAAGTAAAAGTAAAAGTAAAAGTAAAAGTAAAAGTAAAAGTAAAAGTAAAAGTAAAAATAAAAATAAAAATAAACTGAACAACTTTCATTATTGGACCAACCCCGAAATCACGAAAAAAAATCAGCTGTTCCATTCAAAATGAATCTTATATCATTTTATGAAAAAAAAAATTGTTTGACCAAGGAGTTTTGCATAGCTTGAACTGAAATGAAATACCGCTAATTTCGTTGTTGTTTTTTTTTCAGTAAAAAGTTTCGTCAGTTTATAAATAAGAAAAAAGATTGGTTCACTAAGGAGTTTTAAATGCTTGAATTGTAAAAGTGTACTTTACAATTAAAGCATTCACCATGCTTGACTTGTAAAGTGATCTGAAAATGGAACGTTCTATCTAAACAATGCACTGTGTTGCACATGTCAACTTACACAGCCTCATACTATATTAGTAAATGCTAGTTACCGAGCAGTATGATGTAAAATTAAAATAATAGCATCGATTTTTGATCGATGGTCTAATTGATAAGAAGTTGTTAAGCATTCCGTGGTGTCACGCGATCAGATTACGATGCATGCTATCGTTATAAATAGACGATATAGGTCGACGCCTATGTATAGTGACAATAATATTCACAGAATAGTTTTCTTATTTAGGTATTATTATGCCTTATTTACATCCAACTGTGCTGCTGTGCTGTGCTTCTGTGCTGTAATATGCCACACTGCAATCTCTACAAGTTTGAGCGAGATATGTACCTAGACAAAAGGCTAGTATGGTGAAAATTTTATCCTTTAAAAAATTACTTACATCTAAAAAGTGTGTCCGATTAGCCCCGGTGCACAAATCACAGTGAGTCCGTTTTACAACTGTATGGATTGTTTTCTAAGCTTTGTTTTGTCAACTTTCTCCCTAAGAAAAAAAAGGTAACAATCAAAACGTTCTATGTAAAGCTGTGGTCCGGCCCTGTCGACAAAATCAAAGTATAAGCTTTATCTTGTCTTGTCATCGTACTATTTTAAGATCTTTTTTTTAACTATCTTTATAGTACAATACAGAGCATTCTCTACCAGTCAACCTTTTTGTATCTACCACAAGAATAGCAAATAAATGACTATTACTATAACTACTTTGTTCGTACTTATGCGCATTCATCTAACTTTTCATCATCGCACCGATAGGTTTGTGCTGACAAACCTATCGGTGCGATGATGAAGTCACCCGTAGAATGTAGATTGCTATACTATTACTATACTAACAAAATTGTTATTCAGATTTTATTTTCATCTTTGTTTATTTGTCACTTTATAGATTCATGATATAATACAAACAACGTTTAATAACTATAATATGTCCGTTGCATACACACTGCAGTAAAAGTAAAAGTAAAAGTAAAAGTAAAAGTAAAAGTAAAAGTAAAAGTAAAAGTAAAAATAAAAATAAAAATAAAAATAAAAATAAAAATAAAAATAAAAATAAAAATAAAAATAAAAGTAAAAGTAAAAGTAAAAGTAAAAGTAAAAGTAAAAGTAAAAGTAAAAGTAAAAGTAAAAGTAAAAGTAAAAGTAAAAGTAAAAGTAAAAGTAAAAGTAAAAGTAAAAGTAAAAGTAAAAGTAAAAGTAAAAGTAAAAGTAAAAGTAAAAGTAAAAGTAAAAGTAAAAGTAAAAGTAAAAGTAAAAGTAAAAGTAAAAGTAAAAGTAAAAGTAAAAGTAAAAGTAAAAGTAAAAGTAAAAGTAAAAGTAAAAGTAAAAGTAAAAGTAAAAGTAAAAGTAAAAGTAAAAGTAAAAGTAAAAGTAAAAGTAAAAGTAAAAGTAAAAGTAAAAGTAAAAGTAAAAGTAAAAGTAAAAGTAAAAGTAAAAGTAAAAGTAAAAGTAAAAGTAAAAGTAAAAGTAAAAGTAAAAGTAAAAGTAAAAGTAAAAGTAAAAGTAAAAGTAAAAGTAAAAGTAAAAGTAAAAGTAAAAGTAAAAGTAAAAGTAAAAGTAAAAGTAAAAGTAAAAGTAAAAGTAAAAGTAAAAGTAAAAGTAAAAGTAAAAGTAAAAGTAAAAATAAAAATAAACTGAACAACTTTCATTATTGGACCAACCCCGAAATCACGAAAAAAAATCAGCTGTTCCATTCAAAATGAATCTTATATCATTTTATGAAAAAAAAAATTGTTTGACCAAGGAGTTTTGCATAGCTTGAACTGAAATGAAATACCGCTAATTTTGTTGTTGTTTTTTTTTCAGTAAAAAGTTTCGTCAGTTTATAAATAAGAAAAAAGATTGGTTCACTAAGGAGTTTTAAATGCTTGAATTGTAAAAGTGTACTTTACAATTAAAGCATTCACCATGCTTGACTTGTAAAGTGATCTGAAAATGGAACGTTCTATCTAAACAATGCACTGTGTTGCACATGTCAACTTACACAGCCTCATACTATATTAGTAAATGCTAGTTACCGAGCAGTATGATGTAAAATTAAAATAATAGCATCGATTTTTGATCGATGGTCTAATTGATAAGAAGTTGTTAAGCATTCCGTGGTGTCACGCGATCAGATTACGATGCATGCTATCGTTATAAATAGACGATATAGGTCGACGCCTATGTATAGTGACAATAATATTCACAGAATAGTTTTCTTATTTAGGTATTATTATGCCTTATTTACATCCAACTGTGCTGCTGTGCTGTGCTTCTGTGCTGTAATATGCCACACTGCAATCTCTACAAGTTTGAGCGAGATATGTACCTAGACAAAAGGCTAGTATGGTGAAAATTTTATCCTTTAAAAAATTACTTACATCTAAAAAGTGTGTCCGATTAGCCCCGGTGCACAAATCACAGTGAGTCCGTTTTACAACTGTATGGATTGTTTTCTAAGCTTTGTTTTGTCAACTTTCTCCCTAAGAAAAAAAAGGTAACAATCAAAACGTTCTATGTAAAGCTGTGGTCCGGCCCTGTCGACAAAATCAAAGTATAAGCTTTATCTTGTCTTGTCATCGTACTATTTTAAGATCTTTTTTTTAACTATCTTTATAGTACAATACAGAATGGTACAAGAGGCGGACTTAATGCTAGTAGCATTCTCTACCAGTCAACCTTTTTGTATCTACCACAAGAATAGCAAATAAATGACTATTACTATAACTACTTTGTTCGTACTTATGCGCATTCATCTAACTTTTCATCATCGCACCGATAGGTTTGTGCTGACAAACCTATCGGTGCGATGATGAAGTCACCCGTAGAATGTAGATTGCTATACTATTACTATACTAACAAAATTGTTATTCAGATTTTATTTTCATCTTTGTTTATTTGTCACTTTATAGATTCATGATATAATACAAACAACGTTTAATAACTATAATATGTCCGTTGCATACACACTGCAGTAAAAGTAAAAGTAAAAGTAAAAGTAAAAGTAAAAGTAAAAGTAAAAGTAAAAGTAAAAGTAAAAGTAAAAGTAAAAGTAAAAGTAAAAGTAAAAGTAAAAGTAAAAGTAAAAGTAAAAGTAAAAGTAAAAGTAAAAGTAAAAGTAAAAGTAAAAGTAAAAGTAAAAGTAAAAGTAAAAGTAAAAGTAAAAGTAAAAGTAAAAGTAAAAGTAAAAGTAAAAGTAAAAGTAAAAGTAAAAGTAAAAGTAAAAGTAAAAGTAAAAGTAAAAGTAAAAGTAAAAGTAAAAGTAAAAGTAAAAGTAAAAGTAAAAGTAAAAGTAAAAGTAAAAGTAAAAGTAAAAGTAAAAGTAAAAGTAAAAGTAAAAGTAAAAGTAAAAGTAAAAGTAAAAGTAAAAGTAAAAGTAAAAGTAAAAGTAAAAGTAAAAGTAAAAGTAAAAGTAAAAGTAAAAGTAAAAGTAAAAGTAAAAGTAAAAGTAAAAGTAAAAGTAAAAGTAAAAGTAAAAGTAAAAGTAAAAGTAAAAGTAAAAGTAAAAGTAAAAGTAAAAGTAAAAGTAAAAGTAAAAGTAAAAGTAAAAGTAAAAGTAAAAGTAAAAGTAAAAGTAAAAGTAAAAGTAAAAGTAAAAGTAAAAGTAAAAGTAAAAGTAAAAGTAAAAGTAAAAGTAAAAGTAAAAGTAAAAGTAAAAGTAAAAGTAAAAGTAAAAGTAAAAGTAAAAGTAAAAGTAAAAGTAAAAGTAAAAGTAAAAGTAAAAGTAAAAGTAAAAGTAAAAGTAAAAGTAAAAGTAAAAGTAAAAGTAAAAGTAAAAGTAAAAGTAAAAGTAAAAGTAAAAGTAAAAGTAAAAGTAAAAGTAAAAGTAAAAGTAAAAGTAAAAGTAAAAGTAAAAGTAAAAGTAAAAGTAAAAGTAAAAGTAAAAGTAAAAGTAAAAGTAAAAGTAAAAGTAAAAGTAAAAGTAAAAGTAAAAGTAAAAGTAAAAGTAAAAGTAAAAGTAAAAGTAAAAGTAAAAGTAAAAGTAAAAGTAAAAGTAAAAGTAAAAATAAAAATAAACTGAACAACTTTCATTATTGGACCAACCCCAAAATCACGAAAAAAATCAGCTGTTCCATTCAAAATGAATCTTATATCATTTTATGAAAAAAAAAATTGTTTGACCAAGGAGTTTTGCATAGCTTGAACTGAAATGAAATACCGCTAATTTCGTTGTTGTTTTTTTTTCAGTAAAAAGTTTCGTCAGTTAATAAATAAGAAAAAAGATTGGTTCACTAAGGAGTTTTAAATGCTTGAATTGTAAAAGTGTACTTTACAATTAAAGCATTCACCATGCTTGACTTGTAAAGTGATCTGAAAATGGAACGTTCTATCTAAACAATGCACTGTGTTGCACATGTCAACTTACACAGCCTCATACTATATTAGTAAATGCTAGTTACCGAGCAGTATGATGTAAAATTAAAATAATAGCATCGATTTTTGATCGATGGTCTAATTGATAAGAAGTTGTTAAGCATTCCGTGGTGTCACGCGATCAGATTACGATGCATGCTATCGTTATAAATAGACGATATAGGTCGACGCCTATGTATAGTGACAATAATATTCACAGAATAGTTTTCTTATTTAGGTATTATTATGCCTTATTTACATCCAACTGTGCTGCTGTGCTGTGCTTCTGTGCTGTAATATGCCACACTGCAATCTCTACAAGTTTGAGCAAGATATGTACCAAGACAAAAGGCTAGTATGGTGAAAATTTTATCCTTTAAAAAATTACTTACATCTAAAAAGTGTGTCCGATTAGCCCCGGTGCACAAATCACAGTGAGTCCGTTTTACAACTGTATGTAAAAACTGTAATAAAAATAAAAATAAAAATAAAAATAAAAGTAAAAGTAAAAGTAAAAGTAAAAGTAAAAGTAAAAGTAAAAGTAAAAGTAAAAGTAAAAGTAAAAGTAAAAGTAAAAGTAAAAGTAAAAGTAAAAGTAAAAGTAAAAGTAAAAGTAAAAGTAAAAGTAAAAGTAAAAGTAAAAGTAAAAGTAAAAGTAAAAGTAAAAGTAAAAGTAAAAGTAAAAGTAAAAGTAAAAGTAAAAGTAAAAGTAAAAGTAAAAGTAAAAGTAAAAGTAAAAGTAAAAGTAAAGGTAAAGGTAAAGGTAAAAGTAAAAGTAAAAGTAAAAGTAAAAGTAAAAGTAAAAGTAAAAGTAAAAGTAAAAGTAAAAGTAAAAGTAAAAGTAAAAGTAAAAGTAAAAGTAAAAGTAAAAGTAAAAGTAAAAGTAAAAGTAAAAGTAAAAGTAAAAGTAAAAGTAAAAGTAAAAGTAAAAGTAAAAGTAAAAGTAAAAGTAAAAGTAAAAGTAAAAGTAAAAGTAAAAATAAAAATAAAAATAAACTGAACAACTTTCATTATTGGACCAACCCCGAAATCACGAAAAAAAATCAGCTGTTCCATTCAAAATGAATCTTATATCATTTTATGAAAAAAAAAATTGTTTGACCAAGGAGTTTTGCATAGCTTGAACTGAAATGAAATACCGCTAATTTCGTTGTTGTTTTTTTTTCAGTAAAAAGTTTCGTCAGTTTATAAATAAGAAAAAAGATTGGTTCACTAAGGAGTTTTAAATGCTTGAATTGTAAAAGTGTACTTTACAATTAAAGCATTCACCATGCTTGACTTGTAAAGTGATCTGAAAATGGAACGTTCTATCTAAACAATGCACTGTGTTGCACATGTCAACTTACACAGCCTCATACTATATTAGTAAATGCTAGTTACCGAGCAGTATGATGTAAAATTAAAATAATAGCATCGATTTTTGATCGATGGTCTAATTGATAAGAAGTTGTTAAGCATTCCGTGGTGTCACGCGATCAGATTACGATGCATGCTATCGTTATAAATAGACGATATAGGTCGACGCCTATGTATAGTGACAATAATATTCACAGAATAGTTTTCTTATTTAGGTATTATTATGCCTTATTTACATCCAACTGTGCTGCTGTGCTGTGCTTCTGTGCTGTAATATGCCACACTGCAATCTCTACAAGTTTGAGCGAGATATGTACCTAGACAAAAGGCTAGTATGGTGAAAATTTTATCCTTTAAAAAATTACTTACATCTAAAAAGTGTGTCCGATTAGCCCCGGTGCACAAATCACAGTGAGTCCGTTTTACAACTGTATGGATTGTTTTCTAAGCTTTGTTTTGTCAACTTTCTCCCTAAGAAAAAAAAGGTAACAATCAAAACGTTCTATGTAAAGCTGTGGTCCGGCCCTGTCGACAAAATCAAAGTATAAGCTTTATCTTGTCTTGTCATCGTACTATTTTAAGATCTTTTTTTTAACTATCTTTATAGTACAATACAGAATGGTACAAGAGGCGGACTTAATGCTAGTAGCATTCTCTACCAGTCAACCTTTTTGTATCTACCACAAGAATAGCAAATAAATGACTATTACTATAACTACTTTGTTCGTACTTATGCGCATTCATCTAACTTTTCATCATCGCACCGATAGGTTTGTGCTGACAAACCTATCGGTGCGATGATGAAGTCACCCGTAGAATGTAGATTGCTATACTATTACTATACTAACAAAATTGTTATTCAGATTTTATTTTCATCTTTGTTTATTTGTCACTTTATAGATTCATGATATAATACAAACAACGTTTAATAACTATAATATGTCCGTTGCATACACACTGCAGTAAAAGTAAAAGTAAAAGTAAAAGTAAAAGTAAAAGTAAAAATAAAAATAAAAATAAAAATAAAAATAAAAATAAAAATAAAAATAAAAATAAAAATAAAAGTAAAAGTAAAAGTAAAAGTAAAAGTAAAAGTAAAAGTAAAAGTAAAAGTAAAAGTAAAAGTAAAAGTAAAAGTAAAAGTAAAAGTAAAAGTAAAAGTAAAAGTAAAAGTAAAAGTAAAAGTAAAAGTAAAAGTAAAAGTAAAAGTAAAAGTAAAAGTAAAAGTAAAAGTAAAAGTAAAAGTAAAAGTAAAAGTAAAAGTAAAAGTAAAAGTAAAAGTAAAAGTAAAAGTAAAAGTAAAAGTAAAAGTAAAAGTAAAAGTAAAAGTAAAAGTAAAAGTAAAAGTAAAAGTAAAAGTAAAAGTAAAAGTAAAAGTAAAAGTAAAAGTAAAAGTAAAAGTAAAAGTAAAAGTAAAAGTAAAAGTAAAAGTAAAAGTAAAAGTAAAAGTAAAAGTAAAAGTAAAAGTAAAAGTAAAAGTAAAAGTAAAAGTAAAAGTAAAAGTAAAAGTAAAAGTAAAAGTAAAAGTAAAAGTAAAAGTAAAAGTAAAAGTAAAAGTAAAAGTAAAAGTAAAAGTAAAAGTAAAAGTAAAAGTAAAAGTAAAAGTAAAAGTAAAAGTAAAAGTAAAAATAAAAATAAACTGAACAACTTTCATTATTGGACCAACCCCGAAATCACGAAAAAAAATCAGCTGTTCCATTCAAAATGAATCTTATATCATTTTATGAAAAAAAAAATTGTTTGACCAAGGAGTTTTGCATAGCTTGAACTGAAATGAAATACCGCTAATTTTGTTGTTGTTTTTTTTTCAGTAAAAAGTTTCGTCAGTTTATAAATAAGAAAAAAGATTGGTTCACTAAGGAGTTTTAAATGCTTGAATTGTAAAAGTGTACTTTACAATTAAAGCATTCACCATGCTTGACTTGTAAAGTGATCTGAAAATGGAACGTTCTATCTAAACAATGCACTGTGTTGCACATGTCAACTTACACAGCCTCATACTATATTAGTAAATGCTAGTTACCGAGCAGTATGATGTAAAATTAAAATAATAGCATCGATTTTTGATCGATGGTCTAATTGATAAGAAGTTGTTAAGCATTCCGTGGTGTCACGCGATCAGATTACGATGCATGCTATCGTTATAAATAGACGATATAGGTCGACGCCTATGTATAGTGACAATAATATTCACAGAATAGTTTTCTTATTTAGGTATTATTATGCCTTATTTACATCCAACTGTGCTGCTGTGCTGTGCTTCTGTGCTGTAATATGCCACACTGCAATCTCTACAAGTTTGAGCGAGATATGTACCTAGACAAAAGGCTAGTATGGTGAAAATTTTATCCTTTAAAAAATTACTTACATCTAAAAAGTGTGTCCGATTAGCCCCGGTGCACAAATCACAGTGAGTCCGTTTTACAACTGTATGGATTGTTTTCTAAGCTTTGTTTTGTCAACTTTCTCCCTAAGAAAAAAAAGGTAACAATCAAAACGTTCTATGTAAAGCTGTGGTCCGGCCCTGTCGACAAAATCAAAGTATAAGCTTTATCTTGTCTTGTCATCGTACTATTTTAAGATCTTTTTTTTAACTATCTTTATAGTACAATACAGAATGGTACAAGAGGCGGACTTAATGCTAGTAGCATTCTCTACCAGTCAACCTTTTTGTATCTACCACAAGAATAGCAAATAAATGACTATTACTATAACTACTTTGTTCGTACTTATGCGCATTCATCTAACTTTTCATCATCGCACCGATAGGTTTGTGCTGACAAACCTATCGGTGCGATGATGAAGTCACCCGTAGAATGTAGATTGCTATACTATTACTATACTAACAAAATTGTTATTCAGATTTTATTTTCATCTTTGTTTATTTGTCACTTTATAGATTCATGATATAATACAAACAACGTTTAATAACTATAATATGTCCGTTGCATACACACTGCAGTAAAAGTAAAAGTAAAAGTAAAAGTAAAAGTAAAAGTAAAAGTAAAAGTAAAAGTAAAAGTAAAAGTAAAAGTAAAAGTAAAAGTAAAAGTAAAAGTAAAAGTAAAAGTAAAAGTAAAAGTAAAAGTAAAAGTAAAAGTAAAAGTAAAAGTAAAAGTAAAAGTAAAAGTAAAAGTAAAAGTAAAAGTAAAAGTAAAAGTAAAAGTAAAAGTAAAAGTAAAAGTAAAAGTAAAAGTAAAAGTAAAAGTAAAAGTAAAAGTAAAAGTAAAAGTAAAAGTAAAAGTAAAAGTAAAAGTAAAAGTAAAAGTAAAAGTAAAAGTAAAAGTAAAAGTAAAAGTAAAAGTAAAAGTAAAAGTAAAAGTAAAAGTAAAAGTAAAAGTAAAAGTAAAAGTAAAAGTAAAAGTAAAAGTAAAAGTAAAAGTAAAAGTAAAAGTAAAAGTAAAAGTAAAAGTAAAAGTAAAAGTAAAAGTAAAAGTAAAAGTAAAAGTAAAAGTAAAAGTAAAAGTAAAAGTAAAAGTAAAAGTAAAAGTAAAAGTAAAAGTAAAAGTAAAAGTAAAAGTAAAAGTAAAAGTAAAAGTAAAAGTAAAAGTAAAAGTAAAAGTAAAAGTAAAAGTAAAAGTAAAAGTAAAAATAAACTGAACAACTTTCATTATTGGACCAACCCCGAAATCACGAAAAAAAATCAGCTGTTCCATTCAAAATGAATCTTATATCATTTTATGAAAAAAAAAATTGTTTGACCAAGGAGTTTTGCATAGCTTGAACTGAAATGAAATACCGCTAATTTCGTTGTTGTTTTTTTTTCAGTAAAAAGTTTCGTCAGTTTATAAATAAGAAAAAAGATTGGTTCACTAAGGAGTTTTAAATGCTTGAATTGTAAAAGTGTACTTTACAATTAAAGCATTCACCATGCTTGACTTGTAAAGTGATCTGAAAATGGAACGTTCTATCTAAACAATGCACTGTGTTGCACATGTCAACTTACACAGCCTCATACTATATTAGTAAATGCTAGTTACCGAGCAGTATGATGTAAAATTAAAATAATAGCATCGATTTTTGATCGATGGTCTAATTGATAAGAAGTTGTTAAGCATTCCGTGGTGTCACGCGATCAGATTACGATGCATGCTATCGTTATAAATAGACGATATAGGTCGACGCCTATGTATAGTGACAATAATATTCACAGAATAGTTTTCTTATTTAGGTATTATTATGCCTTATTTACATCCAACTGTGCTGCTGTGCTGTGCTTCTGTGCTGTAATATGCCACACTGCAATCTCTACAAGTTTGAGCGAGATATGTACCTAGACAAAAGGCTAGTATGGTGAAAATTTTATCCTTTAAAAAATTACTTACATCTAAAAAGTGTGTCCGATTAGCCCCGGTGCACAAATCACAGTGAGTCCGTTTTACAACTGTATGGATTGTTTTCTAAGCTTTGTTTTGTCAACTTTCTCCCTAAGAAAAAAAAGGTAACAATCAAAACGTTCTATGTAAAGCTGTGGTCCGGCCCTGTCGACAAAATCAAAGTATAAGCTTTATCTTGTCTTGTCATCGTACTATTTTAAGATCTTTTTTTTAACTATCTTTATAGTACAATACAGAATGGTACAAGAGGCGGACTTAATGCTAGTAGCATTCTCTACCAGTCAACCTTTTTGTATCTACCACAAGAATAGCAAATAAATGACTATTACTATAACTACTTTGTTCGTACTTATGCGCATTCATCTAACTTTTCATCATCGCACCGATAGGTTTGTGCTGACAAACCTATCGGTGCGATGATGAAGTCACCCGTAGAATGTAGATTGCTATACTATTACTATACTAACAAAATTGTTATTCAGATTTTATTTTCATCTTTGTTTATTTGTCACTTTATAGATTCATGATATAATACAAACAACGTTTAATAACTATAATATGTCCGTTGCATACACACTGCAGTAAAAGTAAAAGTAAAAGTAAAAGTAAAAGTAAAAGTAAAAATAAAAATAAAAATAAAAATAAAAATAAAAATAAAAATAAAAATAAAAATAAAAATAAAAGTAAAAGTAAAAGTAAAAGTAAAAGTAAAAGTAAAAGTAAAAGTAAAAGTAAAAGTAAAAGTAAAAGTAAAAGTAAAAGTAAAAGTAAAAGTAAAAGTAAAAGTAAAAGTAAAAGTAAAAGTAAAAGTAAAAGTAAAAGTAAAAGTAAAAGTAAAAGTAAAAGTAAAAGTAAAAGTAAAAGTAAAAGTAAAAGTAAAAGTAAAAGTAAAAGTAAAAGTAAAAGTAAAAGTAAAAGTAAAAGTAAAAGTAAAAGTAAAAGTAAAAGTAAAAGTAAAAGTAAAAGTAAAAGTAAAAGTAAAAGTAAAAGTAAAAGTAAAAGTAAAAGTAAAAGTAAAAGTAAAAGTAAAAGTAAAAGTAAAAGTAAAAGTAAAAGTAAAAGTAAAAGTAAAAGTAAAAGTAAAAGTAAAAGTAAAAGTAAAAGTAAAAGTAAAAGTAAAAGTAAAAGTAAAAGTAAAAGTAAAAGTAAAAGTAAAAGTAAAAGTCAAAGTAAAAGTAAAAGTAAAAGTAAAAGTAAAAGTAAAAGTAAAAGTAAAAGTAAAAGTAAAAGTAAAAATAAAAATAAACTGAACAACTTTCATTATTGGACCAACCCCGAAATCACGAAAAAAAATCAGCTGTTCCATTCAAAATGAATCTTATATCATTTTATGAAAAAAAAAATTGTTTGACCAAGGAGTTTTGCATAGCTTGAACTGAAATGAAATACCGCTAATTTTGTTGTTGTTTTTTTTTCAGTAAAAAGTTTCGTCAGTTTATAAATAAGAAAAAAGATTGGTTCACTAAGGAGTTTTAAATGCTTGAATTGTAAAAGTGTACTTTACAATTAAAGCATTCACCATGCTTGACTTGTAAAGTGATCTGAAAATGGAACGTTCTATCTAAACAATGCACTGTGTTGCACATGTCAACTTACACAGCCTCATACTATATTAGTAAATGCTAGTTACCGAGCAGTATGATGTAAAATTAAAATAATAGCATCGATTTTTGATCGATGGTCTAATTGATAAGAAGTTGTTAAGCATTCCGTGGTGTCACGCGATCAGATTACGATGCATGCTATCGTTATAAATAGACGATATAGGTCGACGCCTATGTATAGTGACAATAATATTCACAGAATAGTTTTCTTATTTAGGTATTATTATGCCTTATTTACATCCAACTGTGCTGCTGTGCTGTGCTTCTGTGCTGTAATATGCCACACTGCAATCTCTACAAGTTTGAGCGAGATATGTACCTAGACAAAAGGCTAGTATGGTGAAAATTTTATCCTTTAAAAAATTACTTACATCTAAAAAGTGTGTCCGATTAGCCCCGGTGCACAAATCACAGTGAGTCCGTTTTACAACTGTATGGATTGTTTTCTAAGCTTTGTTTTGTCAACTTTCTCCCTAAGAAAAAAAAGGTAACAATCAAAACGTTCTATGTAAAGCTGTGGTCCGGCCCTGTCGACAAAATCAAAGTATAAGCTTTATCTTGTCTTGTCATCGTACTATTTTAAGATCTTTTTTTTAACTATCTTTATAGTACAATACAGAATGGTACAAGAGGCGGACTTAATGCTAGTAGCATTCTCTACCAGTCAACCTTTTTGTATCTACCACAAGAATAGCAAATAAATGACTATTACTATAACTACTTTGTTCGTACTTATGCGCATTCATCTAACTTTTCATCATCGCACCGATAGGTTTGTGCTGACAAACCTATCGGTGCGATGATGAAGTCACCCGTAGAATGTAGATTGCTATACTATTACTATACTAACAAAATTGTTATTCAGATTTTATTTTCATCTTTGTTTATTTGTCACTTTATAGATTCATGATATAATACAAACAACGTTTAATAACTATAATATGTCCGTTGCATACACACTGCAGTAAAAGTAAAAGTAAAAGTAAAAGTAAAAGTAAAAGTAAAAGTAAAAGTAAAAGTAAAAGTAAAAGTAAAAGTAAAAGTAAAAGTAAAAGTAAAAGTAAAAGTAAAAGTAAAAGTAAAAGTAAAAGTAAAAGTAAAAGTAAAAGTAAAAGTAAAAGTAAAAGTAAAAGTAAAAGTAAAAGTAAAAGTAAAAGTAAAAGTAAAAGTAAAAGTAAAAGTAAAAGTAAAAGTAAAAGTAAAAGTAAAAGTAAAAGTAAAAGTAAAAGTAAAAGTAAAAGTAAAAGTAAAAGTAAAAGTAAAAGTAAAAGTAAAAGTAAAAGTAAAAGTAAAAGTAAAAGTAAAAGTAAAAGTAAAAGTAAAAGTAAAAGTAAAAGTAAAAGTAAAAGTAAAAGTAAAAGTAAAAGTAAAAGTAAAAGTAAAAGTAAAAGTAAAAGTAAAAGTAAAAGTAAAAGTAAAAGTAAAAGTAAAAGTAAAAGTAAAAGTAAAAGTAAAAGTAAAAGTAAAAGTAAAAGTAAAAGTAAAAGTAAAAGTAAAAGTAAAAGTAAAAGTAAAAGTAAAAGTAAAAGTAAAAGTAAAAGTAAAAGTAAAAGTAAAAGTAAAAGTAAAAGTAAAAGTAAAAGTAAAAGTAAAAGTAAAAGTAAAAGTAAAAGTAAAAGTAAAAGTAAAAGTAAAAGTAAAAGTAAAAGTAAAAGTAAAAGTAAAAGTAAAAGTAAAAGTAAAAGTAAAAGTAAAAGTAAAAGTAAAAGTAAAAGTAAAAGTAAAAGTAAAAGTAAAAGTAAAAGTAAAAGTAAAAGTAAAAGTAAAAGTAAAAGTAAAAGTAAAAGTAAAAGTAAAAGTAAAAGTAAAAGTAAAAATAAAAATAAACTGAACAACTTTCATTATTGGACCAACCCCGAAATCACGAAAAAAAATCAGCTGTTCCATTCAAAATGAATCTTATATCATTTTATGAAAAAAAAAATTGTTTGACCAAGGAGTTTTGCATAGCTTGAACTGAAATGAAATACCGCTAATTTCGTTGTTGTTTTTTTTTCAGTAAAAAGTTTCGTCAGTTTATAAATAAGAAAAAAGATTGGTTCACTAAGGAGTTTTAAATGCTTGAATTGTAAAAGTGTACTTTACAATTAAAGCATTCACCATGCTTGACTTGTAAAGTGATCTGAAAATGGAACGTTCTATCTAAACAATGCACTGTGTTGCACATGTCAACTTACACAGCCTCATACTATATTAGTAAATGCTAGTTACCGAGCAGTATGATGTAAAATTAAAATAATAGCATCGATTTTTGATCGATGGTCTAATTGATAAGAAGTTGTTAAGCATTCCGTGGTGTCACGCGATCAGATTACGATGCATGCTATCGTTATAAATAGACGATATAGGTCGACGCCTATGTATAGTGACAATAATATTCACAGAATAGTTTTCTTATTTAGGTATTATTATGCCTTATTTACATCCAACTGTGCTGCTGTGCTGAGCTTCTGTGCTGTAATATGCCACACTGCAATCTCTACAAGTTTGAGCGAGATATGTACCTAGACAAAAGGCTAGTATGGTGAAAATTTTATCCTTTAAAAAATTACTTTCATCTAAAAAGTGTGTCCGATTAGCCCCGGTGCACAAATCACAGTGAGTCCGTTTTACAACTGTATGGATTGTTTTCTAAGCTTTGTTTTGTCAACTTTCTCCCTAAGAAAAAAAAGGTAACAATCAAAACGTTCTATGTAAAGCTGTGGTCCGGCCCTGTCGACAAAATCAAAGTATAAGCTTTATCTTGTCTTGTCATCGTACTATTTTAAGATCTTTTTTTAACTATCTTTATAGTACAATACAGAATGGTACAAGAGGCGGACTTAATGCTAGTAGCATTCTCTACCAGTCAACCTTTTTGTATCTACCACAAGAATAGCAAATAAATGACTATTACTATAACTACTTTGTTCGTACTTATGCGCATTCATCTAACTTTTCATCATCGCACCGATAGGTTTGTGCTGACAAACCTATCGGTGCGATGATGAAGTCACCCGTAGAATGTAGATTGCTATACTATTACTATACTAACAAAATTGTTATTCAGATTTTATTTTCATCTTTGTTTATTTGTCACTTTATAGATTCATGATATAATACAAACAACGTTTAATAACTATAATATTATGTCCGTTGCATACACACTGCAGTAAAAGTAAAAGTAAAAGTAAAAGTAAAAGTAAAAGTAAAAGTAAAAGTAAAAGTAAAAGTAAAAGTAAAAGTAAAAGTAAAAGTAAAAGTAAAAGTAAAAGTAAAAGTAAAAGTAAAAGTAAAAGTAAAAGTAAAAGTAAAAGTAAAAGTAAAAGTAAAAGTAAAAGTAAAAGTAAAAGTAAAAGTAAAAGTAAAAGTAAAAGTAAAAGTAAAAGTAAAAGTAAAAGTAAAAGTAAAAGTAAAAGTAAAAGTAAAAGTAAAAGTAAAAGTAAAAGTAAAAGTAAAAGTAAAAGTAAAAGTAAAAGTAAAAGTAAAAGTAAAAGTAAAAGTAAAAGTAAAAGTAAAAGTAAAAGTAAAAGTAAAAGTAAAAGTAAAAGTAAAAGTAAAAGTAAAAGTAAAAGTAAAAGTAAAAGTAAAAGTAAAAGTAAAAGTAAAAATAAAAATAAACTGAACAACTTTCATTATTGGACCAACCCCAAAATCACGAAAAAAATCAGCTGTTCCATTCAAAATGAATCTTATATCATTTTATGAAAAAAAAAATTGTTTGACCAAGGAGTTTTGCATAGCTTGAACTGAAATGAAATACCGCTAATTTCGTTGTTGTTTTTTTTTCAGTAAAAAGTTTCGTCAGTTAATAAATAAGAAAAAAGATTGGTTCACTAAGGAGTTTTAAATGCTTGAATTGTAAAAGTGTACTTTACAATTAAAGCATTCACCATGCTTGACTTGTAAAGTGATCTGAAAATGGAACGTTCTATCTAAACAATGCACTGTGTTGCACATGTCAACTTACACAGCCTCATACTATATTAGTAAATGCTAGTTACCGAGCAGTATGATGTAAAATTAAAATAATAGCATCGATTTTTGATCGATGGTCTAATTGATAAGAAGTTGTTAAGCATTCCGTGGTGTCACGCGATCAGATTACGATGCATGCTATCGTTATAAATAGACGATATAGGTCGACGCCTATGTATAGTGACAATAATATTCACAGAATAGTTTTCTTATTTAGGTATTATTATGCCTTATTTACATCCAACTGTGCTGCTGTGCTGTGCTTCTGTGCTGTAATATGCCACACTGCAATCTCTACAAGTTTGAGCAAGATATGTACCAAGACAAAAGGCTAGTATGGTGAAAATTTTATCCTTTAAAAAATTACTTACATCTAAAAAGTGTGTCCGATTAGCCCCGGTGCACAAATCACAGTGAGTCCGTTTTACAACTGTATGTAAAAACTGTAATAAAAATAAAAATAAAAATAAAAATAAAAGTAAAAGTAAAAGTAAAAGTAAAAGTAAAAGTAAAAGTAAAAGTAAAAGTAAAAGTAAAAGTAAAAGTAAAAGTAAAAGTAAAAGTAAAAGTAAAAGTAAAAGTAAAAGTAAAAGTAAAAGTAAAAGTAAAAGTAAAAGTAAAAGTAAAAGTAAAAGTAAAAGTAAAAGTAAAAGTAAAAGTAAAAGTAAAAGTAAAAGTAAAAGTAAAAGTAAAAGTAAAAGTAAAAGTAAAAGTAAAAGTAAAAGTAAAAGTAAAAGTAAAAGTAAAAGTAAAAGTAAAAGTAAAAGTAAAAGTAAAAGTAAAAGTAAAAGTAAAAGTAAAAGTAAAAGTAAAAGTAAAAGTAAAAGTAAAAGTAAAAGTAAAAGTAAAAGTAAAAGTAAAAGTAAAAGTAAAAGTAAAAGTAAAAGTAAAAGTAAAAGTAAAAGTAAAAGTAAAAGTAAAAGTAAAAGTAAAAGTAAAAGTAAAAGTAAAAGTAAAAGTAAAAGTAAAAGTAAAAGTAAAAATAAAAATAAAAATAAACTGAACAACTTTCATTATTGGACCAACCCCGAAATCACGAAAAAAAATCAGCTGTTCCATTCAAAATGAATCTTATATCATTTTATGAAAAAAAAAATTGTTTGACCAAGGAGTTTTGCATAGCTTGAACTGAAATGAAATACCGCTAATTTCGTTGTTGTTTTTTTTTCAGTAAAAAGTTTCGTCAGTTTATAAATAAGAAAAAAGATTGGTTCACTAAGGAGTTTTAAATGCTTGAATTGTAAAAGTGTACTTTACAATTAAAGCATTCACCATGCTTGACTTGTAAAGTGATCTGAAAATGGAACGTTCTATCTAAACAATGCACTGTGTTGCACATGTCAACTTACACAGCCTCATACTATATTAGTAAATGCTAGTTACCGAGCAGTATGATGTAAAATTAAAATAATAGCATCGATTTTTGATCGATGGTCTAATTGATAAGAAGTTGTTAAGCATTCCGTGGTGTCACGCGATCAGATTACGATGCATGCTATCGTTATAAATAGACGATATAGGTCGACGCCTATGTATAGTGACAATAATATTCACAGAATAGTTTTCTTATTTAGGTATTATTATGCCTTATTTACATCCAACTGTGCTGCTGTGCTGTGCTTCTGTGCTGTAATATGCCACACTGCAATCTCTACAAGTTTGAGCGAGATATGTACCTAGACAAAAGGCTAGTATGGTGAAAATTTTATCCTTTAAAAAATTACTTACATCTAAAAAGTGTGTCCGATTAGCCCCGGTGCACAAATCACAGTGAGTCCGTTTTACAACTGTATGGATTGTTTTCTAAGCTTTGTTTTGTCAACTTTCTCCCTAAGAAAAAAAAGGTAACAATCAAAACGTTCTATGTAAAGCTGTGGTCCGGCCCTGTCGACAAAATCAAAGTATAAGCTTTATCTTGTCTTGTCATCGTACTATTTTAAGATCTTTTTTTTAACTATCTTTATAGTACAATACAGAATGGTACAAGAGGCGGACTTAATGCTAGTAGCATTCTCTACCAGTCAACCTTTTTGTATCTACCACAAGAATAGCAAATAAATGACTATTACTATAACTACTTTGTTCGTACTTATGCGCATTCATCTAACTTTTCATCATCGCACCGATAGGTTTGTGCTGACAAACCTATCGGTGCGATGATGAAGTCACCCGTAGAATGTAGATTGCTATACTATTACTATACTAACAAAATTGTTATTCAGATTTTATTTTCATCTTTGTTTATTTGTCACTTTATAGATTCATGATATAATACAAACAACGTTTAATAACTATAATATGTCCGTTGCATACACACTGCAGTAAAAGTAAAAGTAAAAGTAAAAATAAAAATAAAAATAAAAATAAAAATAAAAATAAAAATAAAAATAAAAATAAAAATAAAAATAAAAATAAAAATAAAAATAAAAGTAAAAGTAAAAGTAAAAGTAAAAGTAAAAGTAAAAGTAAAAGTAAAAGTAAAAGTAAAAGTAAAAGTAAAATTAAAAGTAAAAGTAAAAGTAAAAGAAAAGTAAAAGTAAAAGTAAAAGTAAAAGTAAAAGTAAAAGTAAAAGTAAAAGTAAAAGTAAAGGTAAAGGTAAAGGTAAAGGTAAAGGTAAAGGTAAAGGTAAAGGTAAAGGTAAAGGTAAAGGTAAAGGTAAAGGTAAAGGTAAAGGTAAAGGTAAAGGTAAAGGTAAAGGTAAAGGTAAAGGTAAAGGTAAAGGTAAAGGTAAAGGTAAAGGTAAAGGTAAAGGTAAAGGTAAAGGTAAAGGTAAAGGTAAAGGTAAAGGTAAAGGTAAAGGTAAAGGTAAAGGTAAAGGTAAAGGTAAAGGTAAAGGTAAAGGTAAAGGTAAAGGTAAAGGTAAAGGTAAAGGTAAAGGTAAAGGTAAAGGTAAAGGTAAAGGTAAAGGTAAAGGTAAAGGTAAAGGTAAAGGTAAAGGTAAAGGAAAAGGAAAAGGAAAAGGAAAAGGAAAAGTAAAAGTAAAAGTAAAAGTAAAAGTAAAAGTAAAAGTAAAAGTAAAAGTAAAAGTAAAAGTAAAAGTAAAAGTAAAAGTAAAAGTAAAAGTAAAAGTAAAAGTAAAAGTAAAAGTAAAAGTAAAAGTAAAAGTAAAAGTAAAAGTAAAAGTAAAAGTAAAAGTAAAAGTAAAAGTAAAAGTAAAAGTAAAAGTAAAAGTAAAAGTAAAAGTAAAAGTAAAAGTAAAAGTAAAAGTAAAAGTAAAAGTAAAAGTAAAAGTAAAAGTAAAAGTAAAAGTAAAAGTAAAAGTAAAAGTAAAAGTAAAAGTAAAAGTAAAAGTAAAAGTAAAAGTAAAAGTAAAAGTAAAAGTAAAAGTAAAAGTAAAAGTAAAAGTAAAAGTAAAAGTAAAAGTAAAAGTAAAAGTAAAAGTAAAAGTAAAAGTAAAAGTAAAAGTAAAAGTAAAAGTAAAAGTAAAAGTAAAAGTAAAAGTAAAAGTAAAAGTAAAAGTAAAAGTAAAAGTAAAAGTAAAAGTAAAAGTAAAAGTAAAAGTAAAAGTAAAAGTAAAAGTAAAAGTAAAAGTAAAAGTAAAAGTAAAAGTAAAAGTAAAAGTAAAAGTAAAAGTAAAAGTAAAAGTAAAAGTAAAAGTAAAAGTAAAAGTAAAAGTAAAAGTAAAAGTAAAAGTAAAAGTAAAAGTAAAAGTAAAAGTAAAAGTAAAAGTAAAAGTAAAAGTAAAAGTAAAAGTAAAAGTAAAAGTAAAAGTAAAAATAAAAATAAACTGAACAACTTTCATTATTGGACCAACCCCAAAATCACGAAAAAAATCAGCTGTTCCATTCAAAATGAATCTTATATCATTTTATGAAAAAAAAAATTGTTTGACCAAGGAGTTTTGCATAGCTTGAACTGAAATGAAATACCGCTAATTTCGTTGTTGTTTTTTTTTCAGTAAAAAGTTTCGTCAGTTAATAAATAAGAAAAAAGATTGGTTCACTAAGGAGTTTTAAATGCTTGAATTGTAAAAGTGTACTTTACAATTAAAGCATTCACCATGCTTGACTTGTAAAGTGATCTGAAAATGGAACGTTCTATCTAAACAATGCACTGTGTTGCACATGTCAACTTACACAGCCTCATACTATATTAGTAAATGCTAGTTACCGAGCAGTATGATGTAAAATTAAAATAATAGCATCGATTTTTGATCGATGGTCTAATTGATAAGAAGTTGTTAAGCATTCCGTGGTGTCACGCGATCAGATTACGATGCATGCTATCGTTATAAATAGACGATATAGGTCGACGCCTATGTATAGTGACAATAATATTCACAGAATAGTTTTCTTATTTAGGTATTATTATGCCTTATTTACATCCAACTGTGCTGCTGTGCTGTGCTTCTGTGCTGTAATATGCCACACTGCAATCTCTACAAGTTTGAGCAAGATATGTACCAAGACAAAAGGCTAGTATGGTGAAAATTTTATCCTTTAAAAAATTACTTACATCTAAAAAGTGTGTCCGATTAGCCCCGGTGCACAAATCACAGTGAGTCCGTTTTACAACTGTATGTAAAAACTGTAATAAAAATAAAAATAAAAATAAAAATAAAAGTAAAAGTAAAAGTAAAAGTAAAAGTAAAAGTAAAAGTAAAAGTAAAAGTAAAAGTAAAAGTAAAAGTAAAAGTAAAAGTAAAAGTAAAAGTAAAAGTAAAAGTAAAAGTAAAAGTAAAAGTAAAAGTAAAAGTAAAAGTAAAAGTAAAAGTAAAAGTAAAAGTAAAAGTAAAAGTAAAAGTAAAAGTAAAAGTAAAAGTAAAAGTAAAAGTAAAAGTAAAAGTAAAAGTAAAAGTAAAAGTAAAAGTAAAAGTAAAAGTAAAAGTAAAAGTAAAAGTAAAAGTAAAAGTAAAAGTAAAAGTAAAAGTAAAAGTAAAAGTAAAAGTAAAAGTAAAAGTAAAAGTAAAAGTAAAAGTAAAAGTAAAAGTAAAAGTAAAAGTAAAAGTAAAAGTAAAAGTAAAAGTAAAAGTAAAAGTAAAAGTAAAAGTAAAAGTAAAAGTAAAAGTAAAAGTAAAAGTAAAAGTAAAAGTAAAAGTAAAAGTAAAAATAAAAATAAAAATAAACTGAACAACTTTCATTATTGGACCAACCCCGAAATCACGAAAAAAAATCAGCTGTTCCATTCAAAATGAATCTTATATCATTTTATGAAAAAAAAAATTGTTTGACCAAGGAGTTTTGCATAGCTTGAACTGAAATGAAATACCGCTAATTTCGTTGTTGTTTTTTTTTCAGTAAAAAGTTTCGTCAGTTTATAAATAAGAAAAAAGATTGGTTCACTAAGGAGTTTTAAATGCTTGAATTGTAAAAGTGTACTTTACAATTAAAGCATTCACCATGCTTGACTTGTAAAGTGATCTGAAAATGGAACGTTCTATCTAAACAATGCACTGTGTTGCACATGTCAACTTACACAGCCTCATACTATATTAGTAAATGCTAGTTACCGAGCAGTATGATGTAAAATTAAAATAATAGCATCGATTTTTGATCGATGGTCTAATTGATAAGAAGTTGTTAAGCATTCCGTGGTGTCACGCGATCAGATTACGATGCATGCTATCGTTATAAATAGACGATATAGGTCGACGCCTATGTATAGTGACAATAATATTCACAGAATAGTTTTCTTATTTAGGTATTATTATGCCTTATTTACATCCAACTGTGCTGCTGTGCTGTGCTTCTGTGCTGTAATATGCCACACTGCAATCTCTACAAGTTTGAGCGAGATATGTACCTAGACAAAAGGCTAGTATGGTGAAAATTTTATCCTTTAAAAAATTACTTACATCTAAAAAGTGTGTCCGATTAGCCCCGGTGCACAAATCACAGTGAGTCCGTTTTACAACTGTATGGATTGTTTTCTAAGCTTTGTTTTGTCAACTTTCTCCCTAAGAAAAAAAAGGTAACAATCAAAACGTTCTATGTAAAGCTGTGGTCCGGCCCTGTCGACAAAATCAAAGTATAAGCTTTATCTTGTCTTGTCATCGTACTATTTTAAGATCTTTTTTTTAACTATCTTTATAGTACAATACAGAATGGTACAAGAGGCGGACTTAATGCTAGTAGCATTCTCTACCAGTCAACCTTTTTGTATCTACCACAAGAATAGCAAATAAATGACTATTACTATAACTACTTTGTTCGTACTTATGCGCATTCATCTAACTTTTCATCATCGCACCGATAGGTTTGTGCTGACAAACCTATCGGTGCGATGATGAAGTCACCCGTAGAATGTAGATTGCTATACTATTACTATACTAACAAAATTGTTATTCAGATTTTATTTTCATCTTTGTTTATTTGTCACTTTATAGATTCATGATATAATACAAACAACGTTTAATAACTATAATATGTCCGTTGCATACACACTGCAGTAAAAGTAAAAGTAAAAGTAAAAATAAAAATAAAAATAAAAATAAAAATAAAAATAAAAATAAAAATAAAAATAAAAATAAAAATAAAAATAAAAATAAAAATAAAAATAAAAATAAAAATAAAAGTAAAAGTAAAAGTAAAAGTAAAAGTAAAAGTAAAAGTAAAAGTAAAAGTAAAAGTAAAATTAAAAGTAAAAGTAAAAGTAAAAGTAAAAGTAAAAGTAAAAGTAAAAGTAAAAGTAAAAGTAAAAGTAAAAGTAAAAGTAAAAGTAAAAGTAAAAGTAAAAGTAAAAGTAAATTAAAAGTAAAAGTAAAAGTAAAAGTAAAAGTAAAAGTAAAAGTAAAAGTAAAAGTAAAAGTAAAAGTAAAGGTAAAGGTAAAGGTAAAGGTAAAGGTAAAGGTAAAGGTAAAGGTAAAGGTAAAGGTAAAGGTAAAGGTAAAGGTAAAGGTAAAGGTAAAGGTAAAGGTAAAGGTAAAGGTAAAGGTAAAGGTAAAGGTAAAGGTAAAGGTAAAGGTAAAGGTAAAGGTAAAGGTAAAGGTAAAGGTAAAGGTAAAGGTAAAGGTAAAGGTAAAGGTAAAGGTAAAGGTAAAGGTAAAGGTAAAGGTAAAGGTAAAGGTAAAGGTAAAGGTAAAGGTAAAGGTAAAGGTAAAGGTAAAGGTAAAGGTAAAGGTAAAGGTAAAGGTAAAGGTAAAGGTAAAGGTAAAGGTAAAGGTAAAGGTAAAGGAAAAGGAAAAGGAAAAGGAAAAGTAAAAGTAAAAGTAAAAGTAAAAGTAAAAGTAAAAGTAAAAGTAAAAGTAAAAGTAAAAGTAAAAGTAAAAGTAAAAGTAAAAGTAAAAGTAAAAGTAAAAGTAAAAGTAAAAGTAAAAGTAAAAGTAAAAGTAAAAGTAAAAGTAAAAGTAAAAGTAAAAGTAAAAGTAAAAGTAAAAGTAAAAGTAAAAGTAAAAGTAAAAGTAAAAGTAAAAGTAAAAGTAAAAGTAAAAGTAAAAGTAAAAGTAAAAGTAAAAGTAAAAGTAAAAGTAAAAGTAAAAGTAAAAGTAAAAGTAAAAGTAAAAGTAAAAGTAAAAGTAAAAGTAAAAGTAAAAGTAAAAGTAAAAGTAAAAGTAAAAGTAAAAGTAAAAGTAAAAGTAAAAGTAAAAGTAAAAGTAAAAGTAAAAGTAAAAGTAAAAGTAAAAGTAAAAGTAAAAGTAAAAGTAAAAGTAAAAGTAAAAGTAAAAGTAAAAGTAAAAGTAAAAGTAAAAGTAAAAGTAAAAGTAAAAGTAAAAGTAAAAGTAAAAGTAAAAGTAAAAGTAAAAGTAAAAGTAAAAGTAAAAGTAAAAGTAAAAGTAAAAGTAAAAGTAAAAGTAAAAGTAAAAGTAAAAGTAAAAGTAAAAGTAAAAGTAAAAGTAAAAGTAAAAGTAAAAGTAAAAGTAAAAGTAAAAGTAAAAGTAAAAGTAAAAGTAAAAGTAAAAGTAAAAGTAAAAGTAAAAGTAAAAGTAAAAGTAAAAGTAAAAGTAAAAGTAAAAGTAAAAGTAAAAGTAAAAGTAAAAGTAAAAGTAAAAGTAAAAGTAAAAGTAAAAGTAAAAGTAAAAGTAAAAGTAAAAGTAAAAGTAAAAGTAAAAGTAAAAATAAAAATAAACTGAACAACTTTCATTATTGGACCAACCCCAAAATCACGAAAAAAATCAGCTGTTCCATTCAAAATGAATCTTATATCATTTTATGAAAAAAAAAATTGTTTGACCAAGGAGTTTTGCATAGCTTGAACTGAAATGAAATACCGCTAATTTCGTTGTTGTTTTTTTTTCAGTAAAAAGTTTCGTCAGTTAATAAATAAGAAAAAAGATTGGTTCACTAAGGAGTTTTAAATGCTTGAATTGTAAAAGTGTACTTTACAATTAAAGCATTCACCATGCTTGACTTGTAAAGTGATCTGAAAATGGAACGTTCTATCTAAACAATGCACTGTGTTGCACATGTCAACTTACACAGCCTCATACTATATTAGTAAATGCTAGTTACCGAGCAGTATGATGTAAAATTAAAATAATAGCATCGATTTTTGATCGATGGTCTAATTGATAAGAAGTTGTTAAGCATTCCGTGGTGTCACGCGATCAGATTACGATGCATGCTATCGTTATAAATAGACGATATAGGTCGACGCCTATGTATAGTGACAATAATATTCACAGAATAGTTTTCTTATTTAGGTATTATTATGCCTTATTTACATCCAACTGTGCTGCTGTGCTGTGCTTCTGTGCTGTAATATGCCACACTGCAATCTCTACAAGTTTGAGCAAGATATGTACCAAGACAAAAGGCTAGTATGGTGAAAATTTTATCCTTTAAAAAATTACTTACATCTAAAAAGTGTGTCCGATTAGCCCCGGTGCACAAATCACAGTGAGTCCGTTTTACAACTGTATGTAAAAACTGTAATAAAAATAAAAATAAAAATAAAAATAAAAGTAAAAGTAAAAGTAAAAGTAAAAGTAAAAGTAAAAGTAAAAGTAAAAGTAAAAGTAAAAGTAAAAGTAAAAGTAAAAGTAAAAGTAAAAGTAAAAGTAAAAGTAAAAGTAAAAGTAAAAGTAAAAGTCAAAGTAAAAGTAAAAGTAAAAGTAAAAGTAAAAGTAAAAGTAAAAGTAAAAGTAAAAGTAAAAGTAAAAGTAAAAGTAAAAGTAAAAGTAAAAGTAAAAGTAAAAGTAAAAGTAAAAGTAAAAGTAAAAGTAAAAGTAAAAGTAAAAGTAAAAGTAAAAGTAAAAGTAAAAGTAAAAGTAAAAGTAAAAGTAAAAGTAAAAGTAAAAGTAAAAGTAAAAGTAAAAGTAAAAGTAAAAGTAAAAGTAAAAGTAAAAGTAAAAGTAAAAGTAAAAGTAAAAGTAAAAGTAAAAGTAAAAGTAAAAGTAAAAGTAAAAGTAAAAGTAAAAGTAAAAATAAAAATAAAAATAAACTGAACAACTTTCATTATTGGACCAACCCCGAAATCACGAAAAAAAATCAGCTGTTCCATTCAAAATGAATCTTATATCATTTTATGAAAAAAAAAATTGTTTGACCAAGGAGTTTTGCATAGCTTGAACTGAAATGAAATACCGCTAATTTCGTTGTTGTTTTTTTTTCAGTAAAAAGTTTCGTCAGTTTATAAATAAGAAAAAAGATTGGTTCACTAAGGAGTTTTAAATGCTTGAATTGTAAAAGTGTACTTTACAATTAAAGCATTCACCATGCTTGACTTGTAAAGTGATCTGAAAATGGAACGTTCTATCTAAACAATGCACTGTGTTGCACATGTCAACTTACACAGCCTCATACTATATTAGTAAATGCTAGTTACCGAGCAGTATGATGTAAAATTAAAATAATAGCATCGATTTTTGATCGATGGTCTAATTGATAAGAAGTTGTTAAGCATTCCGTGGTGTCACGCGATCAGATTACGATGCAAAATAGACGATATAGGTCGACGCCTATGTATAGTGACAATAATATTCACAGAATAGTTTTCTTATTTAGGTATTATTATGCCTTATTTACATCCAACTGTGCTGCTGTGCTGTGCTTCTGTGCTGTAATATGCCACACTGCAATCTCTACAAGTTTGAGCGAGATATGTACCTAGACAAAAGGCTAGTATGGTGAAAATTTTATCCTTTAAAAAATTACTTACATCTAAAAAGTGTGTCCGATTAGCCCCGGTGCACAAATCACAGTGAGTCCGTTTTACAACTGTATGGATTGTTTTCTAAGCTTTGTTTTGTCAACTTTCTCCCTAAGAAAAAAAAGGTAACAATCAAAACGTTCTATGTAAAGCTGTGGTCCGGCCCTGTCGACAAAATCAAAGTATAAGCTTTATCTTGTCTTGTCATCGTACTATTTTAAGATCTTTTTTTTAACTATCTTTATAGTACAATACAGAATGGTACAAGAGGCGGACTTAATGCTAGTAGCATTCTCTACCAGTCAACCTTTTTGTATCTACCACAAGAATAGCAAATAAATGACTATTACTATAACTACTTTGTTCGTACTTATGCGCATTCATCTAACTTTTCATCATCGCACCGATAGGTTTGTGCTGACAAACCTATCGGTGCGATGATGAAGTCACCCGTAGAATGTAGATTGCTATACTATTACTATACTAACAAAATTGTTATTCAGATTTTATTTTCATCTTTGTTTATTTGTCACTTTATAGATTCATGATATAATACAAACAACGTTTAATAACTATAATATGTCCGTTGCATACACACTGCAGTAAAAGTAAAAGTAAAAGTAAAAATAAAAATAAAAATAAAAATAAAAATAAAAATAAAAATAAAAATAAAAATAAAAATAAAAATAAAAATAAAAATAAAAATAAAAGTAAAAGTAAAAGTAAAAGTAAAAGTAAAAGTAAAAGTAAAAGTAAAAGTAAAATTAAAAGTAAAAGTAAAAGTAAAAGAAAAGTAAAAGTAAAAGTAAAAGTAAAAGTAAAAGTAAAAGTAAAAGTAAAAGTAAAAGTAAAAGTAAAAGTAAAAGTAAAAGTAAATTAAAAGTAAAAGTAAAAGTAAAAGTAAAAGTAAAAGTAAAAGTAAAAGTAAAAGTAAAAGTAAAAGTAAAAGTAAAAGTAAAAGTAAAGGTAAAGGTAAAGGTAAAGGTAAAGGTAAAGGTAAAGGTAAAGGTAAAGGTAAAGGTAAAGGTAAAGGTAAAGGTAAAGGTAAAGGTAAAGGTAAAGGTAAAGGTAAAGGTAAAGGTAAAGGTAAAGGTAAAGGTAAAGGTAAAGGTAAAGGTAAAGGTAAAGGTAAAGGTAAAGGTAAAGGTAAAGGTAAAGGTAAAGGTAAAGGTAAAGGTAAAGGTAAAGGTAAAGGTAAAGGTAAAGGTAAAGGTAAAGGTAAAGGTAAAGGTAAAGGTAAAGGTAAAGGTAAAGGAAAAGGAAAAGGAAAAGGAAAAGTAAAAGTAAAAGTAAAAGTAAAAGTAAAAGTAAAAGTAAAAGTAAAAGTAAAAGTAAAAGTAAAAGTAAAAGTAAAAGTAAAAGTAAAAGTAAAAGTAAAAGTAAAAGTAAAAGTAAAAGTAAAAGTAAAAGTAAAAGTAAAAGTAAAAGTAAAAGTAAAAGTAAAAGTAAAAGTAAAAGTAAAAGTAAAAGTAAAAGTAAAAGTAAAAGTAAAAGTAAAAGTAAAAGTAAAAGTAAAAGTAAAAGTAAAAGTAAAAGTAAAAGTAAAAGTAAAAGTAAAAGTAAAAGTAAAAGTAAAAGTAAAAGTAAAAGTAAAAGTAAAAGTAAAAGTAAAAGTAAAAGTAAAAGTAAAAGTAAAAGTAAAAGTAAAAGTAAAAGTAAAAGTAAAAGTAAAAGTAAAAGTAAAAGTAAAAGTAAAAGTAAAAGTAAAAGTAAAAGTAAAAGTAAAAGTAAAAGTAAAAGTAAAAGTAAAAGTAAAAGTAAAAGTAAAAGTAAAAGTAAAAGTAAAAGTAAAAGTAAAAGTAAAAGTAAAAGTAAAAGTAAAAGTAAAAGTAAAAGTAAAAGTAAAAGTAAAAGTAAAAGTAAAAGTAAAAGTAAAAGTAAAAGTAAAAGTAAAAATAAAAATAAAAATAAACTGAACAACTTTCATTATTGGACCAACCCCGAAATCACGAAAAAAAATCAGCTGTTCCATTCAAAATGAATCTTATATCATTTTATGAAAAAAAAAATTGTTTGACCAAGGAGTTTTGCATAGCTTGAACTGAAATGAAATACCGCTAATTTCGTTGTTGTTTTTTTTTCAGTAAAAAGTTTCGTCAGTTTATAAATAAGAAAAAAGATTGGTTCACTAAGGAGTTTTAAATGCTTGAATTGTAAAAGTGTACTTTACAATTAAAGCATTCACCATGCTTGACTTGTAAAGTGATCTGAAAATGGAACGTTCTATCTAAACAATGCACTGTGTTGCACATGTCAACTTACACAGCCTCATACTATATTAGTAAATGCTAGTTACCGAGCAGTATGATGTAAAATTAAAATAATAGCATCGATTTTTGATCGATGGTCTAATTGATAAGAAGTTGTTAAGCATTCCGTGGTGTCACGCGATCAGATTACGATGCATGCTATCGTTATAAATAGACGATATAGGTCGACGCCTATGTATAGTGACAATAATATTCACAGAATAGTTTTCTTATTTAGGTATTATTATGCCTTATTTACATCCAACTGTGCTGCTGTGCTGTGCTTCTGTGCTGTAATATGCCACACTGCAATCTCTACAAGTTTGAGCGAGATATGTACCTAGACAAAAGGCTAGTATGGTGAAAATTTTATCCTTTAAAAAATTACTTTCATCTAAAAAGTGTGTCCGATTAGCCCCGGTGCACAAATCACAGTGAGTCCGTTTTACAACTGTATGGATTGTTTTCTAAGCTTTGTTTTGTCAACTTTCTCCCTAAGAAAAAAAAGGTAACAATCAAAACGTTCTATTTAAAGCTGTGGTCCGGCCCTGTCGACAAAATCAAAGTATAAGCTTTATCTTGTCTTGTCATCGTACTATTTTAAGATCTTTTTTTTAACTATCTTTATAGTACAATACAGAATGGTACAAGAGGCGGACTTAATGCTAGTAGCATTCTCTACCAGTCAACCTTTTTGTATCTACCACAAGAATAGCAAATAAATGACTATTACTATAACTACTTTGTTCGTACTTATGCGCATTCATCTAACTTTTCATCATCGCACCGATAGGTTTGTGCTGACAAACCTATCGGTGCGATGATGAAGTCACCCGTAGAATGTAGATTGCTATACTATTACTATACTAACAAAATTGTTATTCAGATTTTATTTTCATCTTTGTTTATTTGTCACTTTATAGATTCATGATATAATACAAACAACGTTTAATAACTATAATATGTCCGTTGCATACACACTGCAGTAAAAGTAAAAGTAAAAGTAAAAGTAAAAGTAAAAGTAAAAGTAAAAGTAAAAGTAAAAGTAAAAGTAAAAGTAAAAGTAAAAGTAAAAGTAAAAGTAAAAGTAAAAGTAAAAGTAAAAGTAAAAGTAAAAGTAAAAGTAAAAGTAAAAGTAAAAGTAAAAGTAAAAGTAAAAGTAAAAGTAAAAGTAAAAGTAAAAGTAAAAGTAAAAGTAAAAGTAAAAGTAAAAGTAAAAGTAAAAGTAAAAGTAAAAGTAAAAGTAAAAGTAAAAGTAAAAGTAAAAGTAAAAGTAAAAGTAAAAGTAAAAGTAAAAGTAAAAGTAAAAGTAAAAGTAAAAGTAAAAGTAAAAGTAAAAGTAAAAGTAAAAGTAAAAGTAAAAGTAAAAGTAAAAGTAAAAGTAAAAGTAAAAGTAAAAGTAAAAGTAAAAGTAAAAGTAAAAGTAAAAGTAAAAGTAAAAGTAAAAGTAAAAATAAAAATAAACTGAACAACTTTCATTATTGGACCAACCCCAAAATCACGAAAAAAATCAGCTGTTCCATTCAAAATGAATCTTATATCATTTTATGAAAAAAAAAATTGTTTGACTAAGGAGTTTTGCATAGCTTGAACTGAAATGAAATACCGCTAATTTCGTTGTTGTTTTTTTTTCAGTAAAAAGTTTCGTCAGTTTATAAATAAGAAAAAAGATTGGTTCACTAAGGAGTTTTAAATGCTTGAATTGTAAAAGTGTACTTTACAATTAAAGCATTCACCATGCTTGACTTGTAAAGTGATCTGAAAATGGAACGTTCTATCTAAACAATGCACTGTGTTGCACATGTCAACTTACACAGCCTCATACTATATTAGTAAATGCTAGTTACCGAGCAGTATGATGTAAAATTAAAATAATAGCATCGATTTTTGATCGATGGTCTAATTGATAAGAAGTTGTTAAGCATTCCGTGGTGTCACGCGATCAGATTACGATGCATGCTATCGTTATAAATAGACGATATAGGTCGACGCCTATGTATAGTGACAATAATATTCACAGAATAGTTTTCTTATTTAGGTATTATTATGCCTTATTTACATCCAACTGTGCTGCTGTGCTGTGCTTCTGTGCTGTAATATGCCACACTGCAATCTCTACAAGTTTGAGCGAGATATGTACCTAGACAAAAGGCTAGTATGGTGAAAATTTTATCCTTTAAAAAATTACTTACATCTAAAAAGTGTGTCCGATTAGCCCCGGTGCACAAATCACAGTGAGTCCGTTTTACAACTGTATGTAAAAACTGTAATAAAAATAAAAATAAAAATAAAAATAAAAGTAAAAGTAAAAGTAAAAGTAAAAGTAAAAGTAAAAGTAAAAGTAAAAGTAAAAGTAAAAGTAAAAGTAAAAGTAAAAGTAAAAGTAAAAGTAAAAGTAAAAGTAAAAGTAAAAGTAAAAGTAAAAGTAAAAGTAAAAGTAAAAGTAAAAGTAAAAGTAAAAGTAAAAGTAAAAGTAAAAGTAAAAGTAAAAGTAAAAGTAAAAGTAAAAGTAAAAGTAAAAGTAAAAGTAAAAGTAAAAGTAAAAGTAAAAGTAAAAGTAAAAGTAAAAGTAAAAGTAAAAGTAAAAGTAAAAGTAAAAGTAAAAGTAAAAGTAAAAGTAAAAGTAAAAGTAAAAGTAAAAGTAAAAGTAAAAGTAAAAGTAAAAGTAAAAGTAAAAGTAAAAGTAAAAGTAAAAGTAAAAGTAAAAGTAAAAGTAAAAGTAAAAATAAAAATAAACTGAACAACTTTCATTATTGGACCAACCCCGAAATCACGAAAAAAAATCAGCTGTTCCATTCAAAATGAATCTTATATCATTTTATGAAAAAAAAAATTGTTTGACCAAGGAGTTTTGCATAGCTTGAACTGAAATGAAATACCGCTAATTTCGTTGTTGTTTTTTTTTCAGTAAAAAGTTTCGTCAGTTTATAAATAAGAAAAAAGATTGGTTCACTAAGGAGTTTTAAATGCTTGAATTGTAAAAGTGTACTTTACAATTAAAGCATTCACCATGCTTGACTTGTAAAGTGATCTGAAAATGGAACGTTCTATCTAAACAATGCACTGTGTTGCACATGTCAACTTACACAGCCTCATACTATATTAGTAAATGCTAGTTACCGAGCAGTATGATGTAAAATTAAAATAATAGCATCGATTTTTGATCGATGGTCTAATTGATAAGAAGTTGTTAAGCATTCCGTGGTGTCACGCGATCAGATTACGATGCATGCTATCGTTATAAATAGACGATATAGGTCGACGCCTATGTATAGTGACAATAATCAGCGGAAACGCATCACAAACCTGATTAGTTATATTTTTTCTTTATGTTTATTTTGGCTAGTGTTTAAATTTACTATTAATGCAACTAACCAGGATAACTTTGCATTTAAGTGTAATGTTATCATTTATATTGTACTTTTCCCTTTGAGCTTTGCTAAACATTTTCAACTGTATAATAATTCTGTGCATAATATGATTCACTGCGTCGGCATAGCGGGCCGCAGATTGAACCTCCCTGCCGGTTTACCGATAATTTTTGCGTGCAGTTTATTGTTGTTACCCTCTTTTTTTTGTTCGATTATTGTACTGGAATTTGAAATAAGTCATTTGAGGTGGTTTGTTAATTCTTACATTTATTGTGTTTGTTTTTTATACATTTTAATGTCAGTGCGAGCTGTTGGCTTGTGGTTGGTGGTGCATTTTAATTTGATTTTGAATAAGTTACGTTTCAATAGAACAACATTAATTGTGGTAAGTTTCGATTATTTTTGCGTACTAGTTTCTGGAACTTATATTATTTGCCTATTTAGTTATTGTCATTGCATTATAAATGGCTAACTTAAAGATTTATTATCAGAACGTTCGGGGGTTGAGAACGAAAACCGATATATTTTTGCGCAATTTGTTGTTACATGACTACGATTTGATAACTTTAACCGAGACTTGGCTTCTTGATGGGATATCCGACAGTGAACTGTTTGACGACCGTTATGTAGTCTGGCGACGTGACAGGGATTATTCTAGAACGGGGCAGACTCGAGGCGGTGGAGTGTTAATCGCTGCTCGCCGCGGTCTTTTGGTTGCTTGTAAGCCTGAGTGGCAGTCTAGTGCGGAGGATTTATGGTTAACTATCTCATTCAACGACTTCTCTAGTAAGCATAAGTTAAAACTTCAGCTTCACTTATGTACTATCTATTTATGTGATGAGAATAGAGGTAACTCTCAAAATACGCAGTTGTATAATTTTATGGACAAACTTACTTTAATTAGAAACGAAAGCCCATTGGATAAATTTCTTATAATCGGTGACTTTAATATGAGTTCCATTGTATGGGAACCCGCTAATAAGGGTTTACAAGCGGCTCGACTACCCGGCGACGCATGCTCTGATTTTATCAATACTTTAAATTTGTGTTCTTTTGATCAATTTAATTATATTCACAACAACCTAGGCAGAATATTGGATCTAGTCATTTCGAACGACTTTGTGTCAGTGTCTGGTAGCCTGGATCCCCTTGTTCCGGAAGACCCCCACCACAAAGCACTTGATATTTCCGTTAATTTTATTGAACTTAATCCGCTTAAGATTCCTAAACGTAGTATACGTATGTTTAATCGAGCTGATTATACGTCAATACGGTCTAAATTGTCTGAAATAGATTGGGACCAACAGCTCTGCTGTGGTACTGTTGATGAGGCGGTTAACGCTTTCTACGACATTATCAATCGTTTAATTAACGATTTTGTACCAAAAAAGCGGACTATGTCCAACATATTTCCACCATGGTATAATTCAGCGTTATTAAAAATATTAAAAGAAAAATTAAAATTCCATCGTAAGTTCAAGGTGTACGGTAACAAGCATGACGAACTCTCATTCAAAGAACTTCGCGACAGAGCTAATGAGGTTGAAAATGAGTGCTATCATAATTACATTTCTCGTATCGAAGACTCCATATTAGATAATCCGAGGGCGTTGTGGTCATACAACAAAAATCTGCGTAGTTCATCATCATACCCTGCGTGTATGTCTTATCAGGGCCAACCGTGTTATGACGGCGCTGCTATTTGTGAACTTTTTTCCAGATATTTTCGGTCTACCTTCCTGGATAGTGATGACCTTATCTCTGACTCAATGCGTGATAATCATGAGCATGGCGTAGCTGCTGGCTGTGACATTGGTTCTATAGAAGTTGTATCCGATGTTGTCCTTAAACTTCTAAAATCCCTGGACGTCAGCAAGTCCGCTGGACCAGATGATCTACCTGCTTTGTTTCTGGTAAACTGTGCTGACGAATTATGCCATCCCGTGTCTATTATTTTCAAAAGATCTCTTAATGAGGGCATTATGCCTGCCAGATGGAAAGCAGCTTATATAACGCCAATACACAAAAAAGGTCCTAAGGATTGTGTTGAAAATTTCAGACCGATCTCTAAACTGTGTCAACTTGCCAAAGTACTTGAAAGGTTAGTGTACGACCAGGTTTACAATAGTTTAAAGTTAAGCTTTAGCCCTCAGCAACACGGGTTTTTGAAAAATCGTTCCACAGTGACTAACCTTGCCGTGTTCACCGACTATTTGACGGATCAAATGGATTTGGGCAACCAAGTTGACACGGTTTACACTGATTACGCCAAGGCGTTTGATCGTCTTGATCATAAAATGTTATTATTAAAGCTTATGAAGGTAGGCATTAGGGGGAATCTATTCAGATGGTTTTCATCGTACATTGACAAAAGGTCTCAGGCGGTAGTGCTCAGTGGATATACATCTTCGTGGTCACTCATACCCTCTGGGGTTCCTCAAGGCTCCCTGCTTGGTCCTTTGCTCTTTATTATTTTTATTCATGATATAGGTCAGTGTTTTCTTCACTCTAATTATCTCTTATTTGCAGACGACATGAAAATTTTCAAAATTGTTAATAATAACGACGATGCAGTTCAGCTTCAGGATAATCTCCGAAGGTTAGACTCATACTGTTACTTAAATAAACTAGATTTGAACGTATCCAAATGTTTTTCTATAAGTTTTACTCGTAAAATCAATCACTTTAATAGTAGTTACAGTATCAAAAACGAAAAATTATCCATTCGTCAGGAAGCTAAAGACCTGGGAGTCATCCTTGATTCTAAACTGCTATTTGATAAACATATTGTCAGTACTATTAATAAAGCATCTCGTTCACTAGGGTTTATTATGCGTCTGTCTAAGCCTTTTAAACGCATGAAAACCATCAAAATCCTTTATTGTGCTTATGTCCGCAGCCATCTTGAGTATGCCAGCCAGATTTGGAACCCCTGTTACGTAACATACATAAATGATATAGAGAAGATCCAGAAAAAATTTACTCGGTTCCTAAATTTCAAATTCAAAATTCCGAAAACATCTTACGAAGACCGTTGTACTAAATATCACTTGCTACCGCTTTCTGTTAGACGTAATATTGCAGATGTTACTTTTCTACTCAAGTTGATTAGAGGTTCAGTGGATTGTCCGGAACTACTTCATAAAATTCGTTTTAAAATACCTACAAGAGCACCCCGCAACGATTCATATAGACCATTTAGTATTCCTTCTATGCACACCAACTACAGGCATAACAGTTTCCTTATTAGAGCTTGTTCCACCATTAATAACGCTGACGCCAATATTGATTTATTTTTCAACAGCATCACGACTGTTATTAAGTTATTGTTTAGAATTTAGTTTAATGTTACTATTTTACGCAACTGTCCTTTCTGGGCTACGATTAATTGCCAACTTTACGATCAATTTCCTTTGAATTCTACATGTGGTAGCTTGTCAATAGCTTTTAGTTATATATATTTGTTGTTATTTGTATGTTTATAAGCTGTTAGCTATCCATAAACTATAAATAAATAAATAAATAAATAAATAAATAAATAAATAAATAATATTCACAGAATAGTTTTCTTATTTAGGTATTATTATGCCTTATTTACATCCAACTGTGCTGCTGTGCTGTGCTTCTGTGCTGTAATATGCCACACTGCAATCTCTACAAGTTTGAGCGAGATATGTACCTAGACAAAAGGCTAGTATGGTGAAAATTTTATCCTTTAAAAAATTACTTTCATCTAAAAAGTGTGTCCGATTAGCCCCGGTGCACAAATCACAGTGAGTCCGTTTTACAACTGTATGTGTTACCGATGTCGGCAACCTCGACACTGTATATTAACGTCAAGCGGGAACGAATTGAAACACCTTCTTGAATCACTCTGAATGCTCGTATATTGTGGTTACAAAGAAAAAATGGGTGTGCGAGCTTACAAATCGCCCTGCGTCCGCGCACCCTGAGGTAGTCTGTTGCATGATTGCAACTGGTACACTAATACACAAACTTACAATATCTAATTAAGTTGGGTACTTGATAAATCTACATTTATTTCTACCCTACGTTACAACGAGTTTGTTAACGGTGGTAGGGAGTGCGCTTCCCCCACTCCGCGCTCGCAACCAACTTGGCAGCGGTGTGAGAGGGACAGCGAAACCCCTACTCCTCTCTCTTTATGAGACTACCTACCTCATTTATTATTTAGGTACCTTTCAGTATTTACATTTTGTCTTTAGGTATTTAGGCACCTCATTACCTTTAATCAGAGACCTATACAAGAGGCCTTTATTTTACATAGTCTTACCTCTTAGTACCTCGTCAAAACCTTAGGGCTTATAGGACAAAGGCTGGCGTTTGACCTAGACACATTTCAGGTCGAAACTACCACCTCCTGGACCTATAGTACCTGGCCCATACCTCAAAACTTTTACCGGGTAATGCAATTGAAACAACAAGACTTTAAATCATTTAATGCATAGGATACCTAAATACCTAAACAATACCTATTTGAGCTAAAACCTAAATATCTCACAAACTATAAAACTTACAGCTACGCTAAATATTTCATTTTACAGCACTTTTCATAAGCTACATTTTAAAATCAAATAGAACGTTACACATTAATAAACTTCAAAGTAATTAAAAACACAAACTAATCAACTCAAATAGTTATAACAAGCTATTGCTTATGAACAAGGTACTTACATGAATATTCACAAACACAATTTTCACCACTAGGTCGCACTTAGTGTCCACTAAACTGTCTTTTTGTTAATCACTTTTTCACTGAATTAAGCTGTCCGCAACAGTCTCCCCCCGGTGCAGCACTCGCGGCACCTTCTTCTTCAGTAGGGAGGACAGCCAATCTCGTTGTCGGGCGACGAAAAACTCCTCCTCTTGTCTTAACATCAGCGTTGCGAATCTCGCCGTCTGGTCCCGGATGCACCGCCGTCACGACGCCTCGCGGCCACACATTGCGAGGCAGGCTGGAGTCGACGATGATGACGACGTCACCGGGCTTAAGTGAGCGGCCCGTGACGTCACGCGCGCCCCCGCGCGGAATGAGCTCGGGCAGGTACTCGCGCACCCAGCGGCGCCAGTACTCGTCGGCCAGCGCCTGCGCAGCACGCCACAGCTTACGCGAAGCTGGCTCGCACGGCCCAGTGAGTGGCAGGCCGCGCGAACCGCCCAGCAGGAAGTGATTTGGGGTGAGCGCCTCTGGATCTTCTTCGCTGACTGGTACGTGGGTTAGCGGGCGAGCGTTTATGGTGTGCTCTACCTCCGCTAACAGCGTCGCTAGTACCTCTTCTCGCGGCGACTTCTCGTTCAGTGTGACTCGTAGCGCACTTTTGACTGAGCGCACGAGCCTCTCCCATGCGCCCCCTTGATGTGGTGCCCCCGGCGCTATGTAGCGCCAGTCCATACGCTCTGATAGTGCGTAATCACGTAGAGCCGGTTCCCATTCTTCTATCGCACGACGCAACTCTACGTCGGCGCCTCTGAAGTTTGTTGCATTGTCTGAATACATAAGACGCGGCCACCCGCGGCGCGCGCCCATTCTTCTTAAAGCCATGATTGCCGAGTCTGTCGATAGCGACGCCACCAACTCTATATGTATCGCTCTTGTTGTGAGACACGTAAATAATGCGCCCCACCGTTTTTCATGCCGCCGTCCCACCGTCACGGTTATTGGTCCGAAATAGTCCAATCCACAGTTTGTAAAGGCTCTTGTATATGGTTGTAATCTTGCCTTAGGTAAATCTCCGTGCACTGGAACCACAGGGCGGGCCTTTCGTACACGACAAAACACGCATTTGCTAGCCACTGTACGTATCGTCGGTCTCAATCGTAGTATCCAGTATTTGGCTCTGACTTCGTTCACAACGCGCTCATTGTGCGCGTGGTGGGCGCGACGGTGCTCGCGATATAGCAGCAGCCGCGCATACGGGTGCCTGCCGTCCAGTACTACGGGGTGAGTAGCGGGGGCAGACACACCCGCTGCCCTTATTCGTCCCCTGGCACGCAGCACACCTTGTTCGTCCAAATACGGATCCAGTTTTCGTAGCCGGCTTCCCACTCTGAGGTTTCGCTTTGCAGTGATTCGTTCTATATCTTCAGCGAAACATTGGCGTTGCGACTCTCGTTGCAATCTCATCTCAGCCTCTTCTATGAGCTCTACATTCATCGTAGCGGCACGGTCACGACATTTGCGTACGAATAGTAATACTCTCGCCATCGCTCTCACCAAGCGTTCATATGAGGAAAAACGCTCGGCTCGGGGCATACTATCGTTTGCTTCTCCCATTGTCGTGAGCACTGTCTCTACCGTGTCTTCTTCCGTTACGATTTCACATGTGGGCCATAAAGCCTCATCTTCATATAAAAAATCAGGTCCTTTAAACCATCTGTCATTACACGTCTTCATCTCTACATTTGGGCGCGTTGCGTCGTCCGCCACATTCAGCGCTGTCGGAACCCATCTCCATTGGCTAGCGTCCGTAGTCTCGGCTATCTCTCCTAAGCGGTGCGCCACGTATGGTGTGTAGCGCACGCTATCATTACGTATCCAATGCCACACGGTACGCGAATCCGTCCAATATACAGTTTTCTCGGGTTCCCAGCCTTGCTGTCTCTTGATAGAGCTTGCCAGACGCGTCCCTATCAGGCTCGCTTGTAACTCCAACCTTGGTACGGAGAGTGGTTTCATTGGCGCTACCCGTGCTTTAGCGGCCGCTAGTGTCACTTCTATTTCACCATCTTCATTCTTGACGCGCCAGTAAGCCGCGGTCGCGTAAGCAACTTCACTTGCGTCACAAAATATATGTAGTTCTCGGCTTGGCTCTCCCCCCGTTCGAGCGTAGAGACGCGGTAATCTTAGTGTTCGTAGCTTTTCTATGTCTTTTAGCCATTGAATTATCTCTTCGGCCTCCGGCCCTGGTAGAGCCTCGTCCCACTCTACATTTAGTTTCCAAATGTTTTGTAACACAATCTTCGCTCGTATGGTGTAGTAACTTAGTAAGCCCAACGGATCGAAAACCGACATTACTGCACTCAGCGCTTCTCTTTTTGTCGGCGGTCTCGCTAACGTCTTCACTTCGGCCGGTACCCTTGCAAGCGTCGTATTGAACCCCAGTGTGTCGGTCGCCGCATCCCATAGTAGCCCCAGCGTGCGACCACAGTCATCTAGGTTGGATCCCAGTTGCTTGGGCGATGACGTAGCACGGCTCTCTAATGGCAGCTCAGCTAAGACTCTAGCTTCGTTTGAGTTGAAGCTTGTCAGCTTGAATCCTGCTCGCCTGTGCACTTCAATCACTTGCTTCATCGTAGTAATCGCCCGTTCCTTATCATCGAAACTGTCCACCCAGTCATCCATATAATGATTGTTCGTTATCGCTTGACATGCTAGCGGGTACTCATCGGCGCTCTCTCTCGCGTTCCAGTCGCGCACACTATGTGCTAAGAATGGCGAACTCTTTGCCCCAAATATCATTGACGTCATTTTATATTTTCGTGGCGGCCCGTCTCTATCACCGCCTCTCCATAAAAACATCTGTGCCGGTTGGTCTATAGGCGCAATTTTCACTTGTAAAAACATCTCTTGAATGTCGGCTGTTATTGCTATCCTTTTCTCACGGAACCGCAAAAGCAACCCATTTAAATCTTGTAATAAATCGGGCCCCTCTAAAAGCTCATCATTGAGGCAAACATCATTGGCTTTTGCTGCCGCGTCGAAAACCAATCTTATCTTTCCCGGCTTGTTCACGTTGGTGACCGCGAAGTGAGGCAGGTACCATGCTCGTGGATCGTCTGTCTCTTTCCCACTACACTGCTCCGCGTAGCCTTTCGTGAATAAATTTTCTATCTGTGTTGTATAAGCTTTTTCAAAGTCGCTTGACCGATCCATCTTGCGTTCTATAGATTTCAAGCGCTTCACAGCATTATAATAACTGGGCGGTAGCGTGACGTCATCTCTCTTCCATGGTAATCGTACTTCGCACTGGCCGCCGACTCGCTTTATACTCTCATCGAACGCTTTCACCGCTCTAACTTCCATTGGGTTTTCGCGTTCCCTCCTAGCGATACCGAGTGCGTCTATTTCAAAGTAACGTTTCACCATGTCTTGTAATTCAACCTCGGGTGTGATGAGCTCCGTCTTGTAAACGTTAGACGCGCCCTCTAGCGCCGTAATTCGAGGCGCCGTTCCATGTATGACCCACCCTAGCTTCGTGAGCGACGCTACCGGTTGTCTTCTGTTGCCCATTAACAACTTTCGTGACACAATCAAATGCCAATTATCGGCCCCGATCAGTAAACGTGGTTTCACTCTGTCATAACACACGTCACTAGCCGCTAATCTTCTTAAGTGTGCGTACTGTAAGCAATCTTCACTAACTGTTTGATGATTGAGCGTCAAACTTGTCATCGTTTTTGCGCGAACATGATGGGTGCTTTCATCTCTTGCTACTAACACTAGGTTTACGTCTTCACTGTTCGCTACGCTCCCTTGCGCATTTATACTACATATGCTCAATTCGCTTACAGGCCCTTTCGCACCTATTTCGTCCGCCAGGTCATGATCAACGATCGTCACTGTCGAACCCTCGTCCAGCAGCGCGTATGTCTGTACGGCGCCGCCGGGTCCTTTTACTGTCACTGGACACACCTTTAACATGACTTTCGCCGCGACGTTGGCCCTATTAATCGTGGCGATCGTCTCAGTCTGCGACTCTCGCACCAACGTCTCTTCATTACTGGCGGCACGGTCCTTATGCAACGTAGCGTGGTGACGCGCATTACAGTTGTTCACCCCGCATAGTTTGTGTGTACAGCGGAACCTCCGGTGCTTATTGTTCACACACCGAAAGCACACTCCATTGTTTCTTGCCCACTGCCATCTCTCATCTACCGTCATGGCTTTGTACTTAGTACAGTGGGGTACTTCATGATCGTTTCCACATAGTAAACACGGCGCAGGCGGCGTCTCTTTCTGGCCCAAAGTGTATATTCTTGCTACATTTTTCTTCTTATCGGTGCGTTTCTCGCTACGGTTTTTTACAGCGACGTTCTCTCTTTGCTGTGACGTAGTCGGTACGTATGCAAAACGCAGCGCGCAGTCGGCCTCTTTCATGAGAAATCGAGATAAAATAATTATGTCAGGTTCACTCGATTCATTCTTCTCGGCGTAGGCGACCCAGTTCGATAACAAATGCGGGCTGAGCTTCTTTATCACCTCTCGAACCAATAGCGGATTTCGTAGGTACCCTCGGTCATCAACCGCTTGAATAACGCAAACTATATTTTGCAATTTCACAGCGAGGGCATTCAACTCGGTAGCACTCGTACCTGAACGCGGTAAGCTTTTCAAATCTTCGAGCGCTCTATCTATAAGCACTTCAGGGCGGCCGTAGCATTGTTCTAATGTGGTCATGATACGATCGGGGTCGGTCGCACTCCATAATAGCGCCGACACACTCTCTTTCGCCTCCCCTTTCAAGCTCACGCGTAATCTTGCTAGATTTTCCTCTGCAGTGAACTTGTATAATCGTGTGGAATCGCGCACTGCGGCCTTGAATAACAACCATTCATTCGGTGAACCACTAAACACGGGCAACTCTTGCGCGTACCGCGGCATCGGTCGTCTAGTTAGAACCCTGTCCAATGTTTCAGCGAGGTTTTCCACCCCGTAGCCCTTTTTCGTATCGACTACGGGCCTCGCGTCAGTCTCCATTGGATTTACACAAAAAGTTCGGTTTTTATCCATTTCTAAGGCACGCGCCTCATTGCGCTTCATATCCCTGTCTCTGTCTTGCACGATAACGGGAGCGATATCTCTGTCTCTGTCTTGTGAAACGACAGGGACGATATCTCTGTCTCTCTCTAAATTTTCATCTACCCGACACCGAGGATCGGCTGTGGTATCCAACCATTCTTTCAGCCTCTCTGGAACGCTCTCGGCGGGTAAGCTCGCACGGGTTTCTTCTTCCAAAATAGTATCCATTTCAACTTGTAACCTTTGTTGAATTAATTCACGTTCTAGTTCCATTTCTTTTCTCTTAATCTCGGCCAACTGTTCCGCGGCCCGAAGTTGCGCCTGCCGGACGCGCGCAGCGACACTCGATGAACACACTGACGGCGGGTTACGTCTCAAAGCCTCAGTGTCGGTGGCGGCGGCGGCGGCGGCGTTGCCATCGTCAACTTCCTTGGTGGGCGGCGGCGGTAACGGTCTCTCTGTACCACTTTCTGTGGCCTCTTCTTGCATCGTGGCTGTAGTCAATAACGGTGGTGGTGGCGGTGGCTGTGGCGCGATCGTCGAAGGTGACGCCGGTGGCTCTTCATGTGTGATTGCCCCCCTCTTCTTCCCTCCAGACTGGCTTCTTGTGATTGGCATCTTCTTCTTTCTTGACGCCCTACTATACCCTACTCCTAACAATCCCGCCCGGGCACACTACCGCGGGGAGCCCAGGTGAGGATGGAGGTTGAAGCAGGAGTGGAAGGGAGGAATTACCCGGCAGAGGGGGTGTGCAACTCCGAGGTGCTCGGCCACCGGGAGGAACGCCCGGCAGCTTCGGCAGTGCCTACAGTCCGGCCCCCAGTGCGACACAACCCGTACCGGCGTAATCGGACAATTTCAGCTGCCTTGAAAAAGGCGGCTGGCAGCCGTGTCCGTTAGACTGCACCGCCTTGAACGGCGTTACTCACACTAACCACACTTGGCACCGTAAGGGTGTGGCAGTGTGAGCCGCGGTCCACCCGCGTATTGGCAACTAGTTACTGTGATTCTTCTTTTCTTCAGTGATGCTTCGCTTCTTCTAGCTTGACGCGCAGATTCTTCCTGTCCGCCGCTCTGCAGGATCACGCAGTAGATTCTTCTTATCCGCGCTGAGGATCACGAAGCAGCAGATTCTTCTTATCCGCGCTCTGAAGGACCACGAAGCACTGTTACCGATGTCGGCAACCTCGACACTGTATATTAACGTCAAGCGGGAACGAATTGAAACACCTTCTTGAATCACTCTGAATGCTCGTATATTGTGGTTACAAAGAAAAAATGGGTGTGCGAGCTTACAAATCGCCCTGCGTCCGCGCACCCTGAGGTAGTCTGTTGCATGATTGCAACTGGTACACTAATACACAAACTTACAATATCTAATTAAGTTGGGTACTTGATAAATCTACATTTATTTCTACCCTACGTTACAACGAGTTTGTTAACGGTGGTAGGGAGTGCGCTTCCCCCACTCCGCGCTCGCAACCAACTTGGCAGCGGTGTGAGAGGGACAGCGAAACCCCTACTCCTCTCTCTTTATGAGACTACCTACCTCATTTATTATTTAGGTACCTTTCAGTATTTACATTTTGTCTTTAGGTATTTAGGCACCTCATTACCTTTAATCAGAGACCTATACAAGAGGCCTTTATTTTACATAGTCTTACCTCTTAGTACCTCGTCAAAACCTTAGGGCTTATAGGACAAAGGCTGGCGTTTGACCTAGACACATTTCAGGTCGAAACTACCACCTCCTGGACCTATAGTACCTGGCCCATACCTCAAAACTTTTACCGGGTAATGCAATTGAAACAACAAGACTTTAAATCATTTAATGCATAGGATACCTAAATACCTAAACAATACCTATTTGAGCTAAAACCTAAATATCTCACAAACTATAAAACTTACAGCTACGCTAAATATTTCATTTTACAGCACTTTTCATAAGCTACATTTTAAAATCAAATAGAACGTTACACATTAATAAACTTCAAAGTAATTAAAAACACAAACTAATCAACTCAAATAGTTATAACAAGCTATTGCTTATGAACAAGGTACTTACATGAATATTCACAAACACAATTTTCACCACTAGGTCGCACTTAGTGTCCACTAAACTGTCTTTTTGTTAATCACTTTTTCACTGAATTAAGCTGTCCGCAACAGTATGGATTGTTTTCTAAGCTTTGTTTTGTCAACTTTCTCCCTAAGAAAAAAAAGGTAACAATCAAAACGTTCTATGTAAAGCTGTGGTCCGGCCCTGTCGACAAAATCAAAGTATAAGCTTTATCTTGTCTTGTCATCGTACTATTTTAAGATCTTTTTTTAACTATCTTTATAGTACAATACAGAATGGTACAAGAGGCGGACTTAATGCTAGTAGCATTCTCTACCAGTCAACCTTTTTGTATCTACCACAAGAATAGCAAATAAATGACTATTACTATAACTACTTTGTTCGTACTTATGCGCATTCATCTAACTTTTCATCATCGCACCGATAGGTTTGTGCTGACAAACCTATCGGTGCGATGATGAAGTCACCCGTAGAATGTAGATTGCTATACTATTACTATACTAACAAAATTGTTATTCAGATTTTATTTTCATCTTTGTTTATTTGTCACTTTATAGATTCATGATATAATACAAACAACGTTTAATAACTATAATATTATGTCCGTTGCATACACACTGCAGTAAAAGTAAAAGTAAAAGTAAAAGTAAAAGTAAAAGTAAAAGTAAAAGTAAAAGTAAAAGTAAAAGTAAAAGTAAAAGTAAAAGTAAAAGTAAAAGTAAAAGTAAAAGTAAAAGTAAAAGTAAAAGTAAAAGTAAAAGTAAAAGTAAAAGTAAAAGTAAAAGTAAAAGTAAAAGTAAAAGTAAAAGTAAAAGTAAAAGTAAAAGTAAAAGTAAAAGTAAAAGTAAAAGTAAAAGTAAAAGTAAAAGTAAAAGTAAAAGTAAAAGTAAAAGTAAAAGTAAAAGTAAAAGTAAAAGTAAAAGTAAAAGTAAAAGTAAAAGTAAAAGTAAAAGTAAAAGTAAAAGTAAAAGTAAAAGTAAAAGTAAAAGTAAAAGTAAAAGTAAAAGTAAAAGTAAAAGTAAAAGTAAAAGTAAAAGTAAAAGTAAAAGTAAAAGTAAAAGTAAAAAAAAAAGTAAAAGTAAAAGTAAAAATAAAAATAAAAATAAAAATAAAAATAAAAATAAAAATAAAAATAAAAATAAAAATAAAAATAAAAATAAAAATAAAAATAAAAATAAAAATAAAAATAAAAATAAACTGAACAACTTTCATTATTGGACCAACCCCGAAATCACGAAAAAAAATCAGCTGTTCCATTCAAAATGAATCTTATATCATTTTATGAAAAAAAAAATTGTTTGACCAAGGAGTTTTGCATAGCTTGAACTGAAATGAAATACCGCTAATTTCGTTGTTGTTTTTTTTTCAGTAAAAAGTTTCGTCAGTTTATAAATAAGAAAAAAGATTGGTTCACTAAGGAGTTTTAAATGCTTGAATTGTAAAAGTGTACTTTACAATTAAAGCATTCACCATGCTTGACTTGTAAAGTGATCTGAAAATGGAACGTTCTATCTAAACAATGCACTGTGTTGCACATGTCAACTTACACAGCCTCATACTATATTAGTAAATGCTAGTTACCGAGCAGTATGATGTAAAATTAAAATAATAGCATCGATTTTTGATCGATGGTCTAATTGATAAGAAGTTGTTAAGCATTCCGTGGTGTCACGCGATCAGATTACGATGCATGCTATCGTTATAAATAGACGATATAGGTCGACGCCTATGTATAGTGACAATAATATTCACAGAATAGTTTTCTTATTTAGGTATTATTATGCCTTATTTACATCCAACTGTGCTGCTGTGCTGTGCTTCTGTGCTGTAATATGCCACACTGCAATCTCTACAAGTTTGAGCGAGATATGTACCTAGACAAAAGGCTAGTATGGTGAAAATTTTATCCTTTAAAAAATTACTTACATCTAAAAAGTGTGTCCGATTAGCCCCGGTGCACAAATCACAGTGAGTCCGTTTTACAACTGTATGTAAAAACTGTAATAAAAATAAAAATAAAAATAAAAATAAAAATAAAAGTAAAAGTAAAAGTAAAAGTAAAAGTAAAAGTAAAAGTAAAAGTAAAAGTAAAAGTAAAAGTAAAAGTAAAAGTAAAAGTAAAAGTAAAAGTAAAAGTAAAAGTAAAAGTAAAAGTAAAAGTAAAAGTAAAAGTAAAAGTAAAAGTAAAAGTAAAAGTAAAAGTAAAAGTAAAAGTAAAAGTAAAAGTAAAAGTAAAAGTAAAAGTAAAAGTAAAAGTAAAAATAAAAATAAAAATAAACTGAACAACTTTCATTATTGGACCAACCCCGAAATCACGAAAAAAAATCAGCTGTTCCATTCAAAATGAATCTTATATCATTTTATGAAAAAAAAAATTGTTTGACCAAGGAGTTTTGCATAGCTTGAACTGAAATGAAATACCGCTAATTTCGTTGTTGTTTTTTTTTCAGTAAAAAGTTTCGTCAGTTTATAAATAAGAAAAAAGATTGGTTCACTAAGGAGTTTTAAATGCTTGAATTGTAAAAGTGTACTTTACAATTAAAGCATTCACCATGCTTGACTTGTAAAGTGATCTGAAAATGGAACGTTCTATCTAAACAATGCACTGTGTTGCACATGTCAACTTACACAGCCTCATACTATATTAGTAAATGCTAGTTACCGAGCAGTATGATGTAAAATTAAAATAATAGCATCGATTTTTGATCGATGGTCTAATTGATAAGAAGTTGTTAAGCATTCCGTGGTGTCACGCGATCAGATTACGATGCATGCTATCGTTATAAATAGACGATATAGGTCGACGCCTATGTATAGTGACAATAATATTCACAGAATAGTTTTCTTATTTAGGTATTATTATGCCTTATTTACATCCAACTGTGCTGCTGTGCTGTGCTTCTGTGCTGTAATATGCCACACTGCAATCTCTACAAGTTTGAGCGAGATATGTACCTAGACAAAAGGCTAGTATGGTGAAAATTTTATCCTTTAAAAAATTACTTTCATCTAAAAAGTGTGTCCGATTAGCCCCGGTGCACAAATCACAGTGAGTCCGTTTTACAACTGTATGGATTGTTTTCTAAGCTTTGTTTTGTCAACTTTCTCCCTAAGAAAAAAAAGGTAACAATCAAAACGTTCTATGTAAAGCTGTGGTCCGGCCCTGTCGACAAAATCAAAGTATAAGCTTTATCTTGTCTTGTCATCGTACTATTTTAAGATCTTTTTTTTAACTATCTTTATAGTACAATACAGAATGGTACAAGAGGCGGACTTAATGCTAGTAGCATTCTCTACCAGTCAACCTTTTTGTATCTACCACAAGAATAGCAAATAAATGACTATTACTATAACTACTTTGTTCGTACTTATGCGCATTCATCTAACTTTTCATCATCGCACCGATAGGTTTGTGCTGACAAACCTATCGGTGCGATGATGAAGTCACCCGTAGAATGTAGATTGCTATACTATTACTATACTAACAAAATTGTTATTCAGATTTTATTTTCATCTTTGTTTATTTGTCACTTTATAGATTCATGATATAATACAAACAACGTTTAATAACTATAATATGTCCGTTGCATACACACTGCAGTAAAAGTAAAAGTAAAAGTAAAAGTAAAAGTAAAAGTAAAAGTAAAAGTAAAAGTAAAAGTAAAAGTAAAAGTAAAAGTAAAAGTAAAAGTAAAAGTAAAAGTAAAAGTAAAGGAAAAGGAAAAGGAAAAGGAAAAGGAAAAGGAAAAGGAAAAGTAAAAGTAAAAGTAAAAGTAAAAGTAAAAGTAAAAGTAAAAGTAAAAGTAAAAGTAAAAGTAAAAGTAAAAGTAAAAGTAAAAGTAAAAGTAAAAGTAAAAGTAAAAGTAAAAGTAAAAGTAAAAGTAAAAGTAAAAGTAAAAGTAAAAGTAAAAGTAAAAGTAAAAGTAAAAGTAAAAGTAAAAGTAAAAGTAAAAGTAAAAGTAAAAGTAAAAGTAAAAGTAAAAGTAAAAGTAAAAGTAAAAGTAAAAGTAAAAGTAAAAGTAAAAGTAAAAGTAAAAGTAAAAGTAAAAGTAAAAGTAAAAGTAAAAGTAAAAGGAAAAGGAAAAGTAAAAGTAAAAGTAAAAGTAAAAGTAAAAGTAAAAGTAAAAGTAAAAGTAAAAGTAAAAGTAAAAGTAAAAGTAAAAGTAAAAGTAAAAGTAAAAGTAAAAGTAAAAGTAAAAGTAAAAGTAAAAGTAAAAGTAAAAGTAAAAGTAAAAGTAAAAGTAAAAGTAAAAGTAAAAGTAAAAGTAAAAGTAAAAGTAAAAAAAAAAGTAAAAGTAAAAGTAAAAATAAAAATAAAAATAAAAATAAAAATAAAAATAAAAATAAAAATAAAAATAAAAATAAAAATAAAAATAAAAATAAAAATAAAAATAAAAATAAAAATAAAAATAAAAATAAACTGAACAACTTTCATTATTGGACCAACCCCGAAATCACGAAAAAAAATCAGCTGTTCCATTCAAAATGAATCTTATATCATTTTATGAAAAAAAAAATTGTTTGACCAAGGAGTTTTGCATAGCTTGAACTGAAATGAAATACCGCTAATTTCGTTGTTGTTTTTTTTTCAGTAAAAAGTTTCGTCAGTTTATAAATAAGAAAAAAGATTGGTTCACTAAGGAGTTTTAAATGCTTGAATTGTAAAAGTGTACTTTACAATTAAAGCATTCACCATGCTTGACTTGTAAAGTGATCTGAAAATGGAACGTTCTATCTAAACAATGCACTGTGTTGCACATGTCAACTTACACAGCCTCATACTATATTAGTAAATGCTAGTTACCGAGCAGTATGATGTAAAATTAAAATAATAGCATCGATTTTTGATCGATGGTCTAATTGATAAGAAGTTGTTAAGCATTCCGTGGTGTCACGCGATCAGATTACGATGCATGCTATCGTTATAAATAGACGATATAGGTCGACGCCTATGTATAGTGACAATAATATTCACAGAATAGTTTTCTTATTTAGGTATTATTATGCCTTATTTACATCCAACTGTGCTGCTGTGCTGTGCTTCTGTGCTGTAATATGCCACACTGCAATCTCTACAAGTTTGAGCGAGATATGTACCTAGACAAAAGGCTAGTATGGTGAAAATTTTATCCTTTAAAAAATTACTTACATCTAAAAAGTGTGTCCGATTAGCCCCGGTGCACAAATCACAGTGAGTCCGTTTTACAACTGTATGTAAAAACTGTAATAAAAATAAAAATAAAAATAAAAATAAAAATAAAAGTAAAAGTAAAAGTAAAAGTAAAAGTAAAAGTAAAAGTAAAAGTAAAAGTAAAAGTAAAAGTAAAAGTAAAAGTAAAAGTAAAAGTAAAAGTAAAAGTAAAAGTAAAAGTAAAAGTAAAAGTAAAAGTAAAAGTAAAAGTAAAAGTAAAAGTAAAAGTAAAAGTAAAAGTAAAAGTAAAAGTAAAAGTAAAAGTAAAAGTAAAAGTAAAAGTAAAAGTAAAAGTAAAAGTAAAAGTAAAAGTAAAAGTAAAAATAAAAATAAAAATAAACTGAACAACTTTCATTATTGGACCAACCCCGAAATCACGAAAAAAAATCAGCTGTTCCATTCAAAATGAATCTTATATCATTTTATGAAAAAAAAAATTGTTTGACCAAGGAGTTTTGCATAGCTTGAACTGAAATGAAATACCGCTAATTTCGTTGTTGTTTTTTTTTCAGTAAAAAGTTTCGTCAGTTTATAAATAAGAAAAAAGATTGGTTCACTAAGGAGTTTTAAATGCTTGAATTGTAAAAGTGTACTTTACAATTAAAGCATTCACCATGCTTGACTTGTAAAGTGATCTGAAAATGGAACGTTCTATCTAAACAATGCACTGTGTTGCACATGTCAACTTACACAGCCTCATACTATATTAGTAAATGCTAGTTACCGAGCAGTATGATGTAAAATTAAAATAATAGCATCGATTTTTGATCGATGGTCTAATTGATAAGAAGTTGTTAAGCATTCCGTGGTGTCACGCGATCAGATTACGATGCATGCTATCGTTATAAATAGACGATATAGGTCGACGCCTATGTATAGTGACAATAATATTCACAGAATAGTTTTCTTATTTAGGTATTATTATGCCTTATTTACATCCAACTGTGCTGCTGTGCTGTGCTTCTGTGCTGTAATATGCCACACTGCAATCTCTACAAGTTTGAGCGAGATATGTACCTAGACAAAAGGCTAGTATGGTGAAAATTTTATCCTTTAAAAAATTACTTTCATCTAAAAAGTGTGTCCGATTAGCCCCGGTGCACAAATCACAGTGAGTCCGTTTTACAACTGTATGGATTGTTTTCTAAGCTTTGTTTTGTCAACTTTCTCCCTAAGAAAAAAAAGGTAACAATCAAAACGTTCTATGTAAAGCTGTGGTCCGGCCCTGTCGACAAAATCAAAGTATAAGCTTTATCTTGTCTTGTCATCGTACTATTTTAAGATCTTTTTTTTAACTATCTTTATAGTACAATACAGAATGGTACAAGAGGCGGACTTAATGCTAGTAGCATTCTCTACCAGTCAACCTTTTTGTATCTACCACAAGAATAGCAAATAAATGACTATTACTATAACTACTTTGTTCGTACTTATGCGCATTCATCTAACTTTTCATCATCGCACCGATAGGTTTGTGCTGACAAACCTATCGGTGCGATGATGAAGTCACCCGTAGAATGTAGATTGCTATACTATTACTATACTAACAAAATTGTTATTCAGATTTTATTTTCATCTTTGTTTATTTGTCACTTTATAGATTCATGATATAATACAAACAACGTTTAATAACTATAATATGTCCGTTGCATACACACTGCAGTAAAAGTAAAAGTAAAAGTAAAAGTAAAAGTAAAAGTAAAAGTAAAAGTAAAAGTAAAAGTAAAAGTAAAAGTAAAAGTAAAAGTAAAAGTAAAAGTAAAAGTAAAGGAAAAGGAAAAGGAAAAGGAAAAGGAAAAGGAAAAGGAAAAGTAAAAGTAAAAGTAAAAGTAAAAGTAAAAGTAAAAGTAAAAGTAAAAGTAAAAGTAAAAGTAAAAGTAAAAGTAAAAGTAAAAGTAAAAGTAAAAGTAAAAGTAAAAGTAAAAGTAAAAGTAAAAGTAAAAGTAAAAGTAAAAGTAAAAGTAAAAGTAAAAGTAAAAGTAAAAGTAAAAGTAAAAGTAAAAGTAAAAGTAAAAGTAAAAGTAAAAGTAAAAGTAAAAGTAAAAGTAAAAGTAAAAGTAAAAGTAAAAGTAAAAGTAAAAGTAAAAGTAAAAGTAAAAGTAAAAGTAAAAGTAAAAGTAAAAGTAAAAGTAAAAGTAAAAGTAAAAGTAAAAGTAAAAGTAAAAGTAAAAGTAAAAGTAAAAGTAAAAGTAAAAGTAAAAGTAAAAGTAAAAGTAAAAGTAAAAGTAAAAGTAAAAGTAAAAGTAAAAGTAAAAGTAAAAGTAAAAGTAAAAGTAAAAGTAAAAGTAAAAGTAAAAGTAAAAGTAAAAGTAAAAGTAAAAGTAAAAGTAAAAGTAAAAGTAAAAGTAAAAGTAAAAGTAAAAGTAAAAGTAAAAGTAAAAGTAAAAGTAAAAGTAAAAGTAAAAGTAAAAGTAAAAGTAAAAAAAAAAGTAAAAGTAAAAGTAAAAATAAAAATAAAAATAAAAATAAAAATAAAAATAAAAATAAAAATAAAAATAAAAATAAAAATAAAAATAAAAATAAACTGAACAACTTTCATTATTGGACCAACCCCGAAATCACGAAAAAAAATCAGCTGTTCCATTCAAAATGAATCTTATATCATTTTATGAAAAAAAAAATTGTTTGACCAAGGAGTTTTGCATAGCTTGAACTGAAATGAAATACCGCTAATTTCGTTGTTGTTTTTTTTTCAGTAAAAAGTTTCGTCAGTTTATAAATAAGAAAAAAGATTGGTTCACTAAGGAGTTTTAAATGCTTGAATTGTAAAAGTGTACTTTACAATTAAAGCATTCACCATGCTTGACTTGTAAAGTGATCTGAAAATGGAACGTTCTATCTAAACAATGCACTGTGTTGCACATGTCAACTTACACAGCCTCATACTATATTAGTAAATGCTAGTTACCGAGCAGTATGATGTAAAATTAAAATAATAGCATCGATTTTTGATCGATGGTCTAATTGATAAGAAGTTGTTAAGCATTCCGTGGTGTCACGCGATCAGATTACGATGCATGCTATCGTTATAAATAGACGATATAGGTCGACGCCTATGTATAGTGACAATAATATTCACAGAATAGTTTTCTTATTTAGGTATTATTATGCCTTATTTACATCCAACTGTGCTGCTGTGCTGTGCTTCTGTGCTGTACCATACTAGCCTTTTGTCTAGGTACATATCTCGCTCAAACTTGTAGAGATTGCAGTGTGGCATATTACAGCACAGAAGCACAGCACAGCAGCACAGTTGGATGTAAATAAGGCATAATAATACCTAAATAAGAAAACTATTCTGTGAATATTATTGTCACTATACATAGGCGTCGACCTATATCGTCTATTTATAACGATAGCATGCATCGTAATCTGATCGCGTGACACCACGGAATGCTTAACAACTTCTTATCAATTAGACCATCGATCAAAAATCGATGCTATTATTTTAATTTTACATCATACTGCTCGGTAACTAGCATTTACTAATATAGTATGAGGCTGTGTAAGTTGACATGTGCAACACAGTGCATTGTTTAGATAGAACGTTCCATTTTCAGATCACTTTACAAGTCAAGCATGGTGAATGCTTTAATTGTAAAGTACACTTTTACAATTCAAGCATTTAAAACTCCTTAGTGAACCAATCTTTTTTCTTATTTATAAACTGACGAAACTTTTTACTGAAAAAAAAATAACAACGAAATTAGCGGTATTTCATTTCAGTTCAAGCTATGCAAAACTCCTTGGTCAAACAATTTTTTTTTTCATAAAATGATATAAGATTCATTTTGAATGGAACAGCTGATTTTTTTTCGTGATTTCGGGGTTGGTCCAATAATGAAAGTTGTTCAGTTTATTTTTATTTTTATTTTTACTTTTACTTTTACTTTTACTTTTACTTTTACTTTTACTTTTACTTTTACTTTTACTTTTACTTTTACTTTTACTTTTACTTTTACTTTTACTTTTACTTTTACTTTTACTTTTACTTTTACTTTTACTTTTACTTTTACTTTTACTTTTACTTTTACTTTTACTTTTACTTTTACTTTTACTTTTACTTTTACTTTTACTTTTACTTTTACTTTTACTTTTACTTTTACTTTTACTTTTACTTTTACTTTTACTTTTACTTTTACTTTTACTTTTACTTTTACTTTTACTTTTACTTTTACTTTTACTTTTACTTTTACTTTTACTTTTACTTTTACTTTTACTTTTACTTTTACTTTTACTTTTACTTTTACTTTTACTTTTACTTTTACTTTTACTTTTACTTTTACTTTTACTTTTACTTTTACTTTTACTTTTACTTTTACTTTTACTTTTACTTTTACTTTTACTTTTACTTTTACTTTTACTTTTACTTTTACTTTTACTTTTACTTTTACTTTTACTTTTACTTTTACTTTTACTTTTACTTTTACTTTTACTTTTACTTTTACTTTTACTTTTACTTTTACTTTTACTTTTACTTTTACTTTTACTTTTATTTTTATTTTTATTTTTACTTTTATTTTAATTTTTTTTTTATTTTTATTTTTTTTTTTACTTTTACTTTTACTTTTACTTTTAAATAAGGCATAATAATACCTAAATAAGAAAACTATTCTGTGAATATTATTGTCACTATACATAGGCGTCGACCTATATCGTCTATTTATAACGATAGCATGCATCGTAATCTGATCGCGTGACACCACGGAATGCTTAACAACTTCTTATCAATTAGACCATCGATCAAAAATCGATGCTATTATTTTAATTTTACATCATACTGCTCGGTAACTAGCATTTACTAATATAGTATGAGGCTGTGTAAGTTGACATGTGCAACACAGTGCATTGTTTAGATAGAACGTTCCATTTTCAGATCACTTTACAAGTCAAGCATGGTGAATGCTTTAATTGTAAAGTACACTTTTACAATTCAAGCATTTAAAACTCCTTAGTGAACCAATCTTTTTTCTTATTTATAAACTGACGAAACTTTTTACTGAAAAAAAAACAACAACGAAATTAGCGGTATTTCATTTCAGTTCAAGCTATGCAAAACTCCTTGGTCAAACAATTTTTTTTTTCATAAAATGATATAAGATTCATTTTGAATGGAACAGCTGATTTTTTTTCGTGATTTCGGGGTTGGTCCAATAATGAAAGTTGTTCAGTTTATTTTTATTTTTACTTTTACTTTTACTTTTACTTTTACTTTTACTTTTACTTTTACTTTTACTTTTACTTTTACTTTTACTTTTACTTTTACTTTTACTTTTACTTTTACTTTTACTTTTACTTTTACTTTTACTTTTACTTTTACTTTTACTTTTACTTTTACTTTTACTTTTACTTTTACTTTTACTTTTACTTTTACTTTTACTTTTACTTTTACTTTTACTTTTACTTTTACTTTTACTTTTACTTTTACTTTTACTTTTACTTTTACTTTTACTTTTACTTTTACTTTTACTTTTACTTTTTCTTTTACTTTTACTTTTACTTTTACTTTTACTTTTACTTTTACTTTTACTTTTACTTTTACTTTTACTTTTACTTTTACTTTTACTTTTACTTTTACTTTTACTTTTACTTTTACTTTTACTTTTACTTTTACTTTTACTTTTACTTTTACTTTTACTTTTACTTTTACTTTTACTTTTACTTTTACTTTTACTTTTACTTTTACTTTTACTTTTCTTGGTCTATGACATAGATTATACTCAAAAAATTTTAGCTAACAGTAGTGTACAACATAGTATGAAAATGTAACAAAGTTATTTTTTACCGTTTAGTGCAGTTTTCATTAAAGTAAAATTGTTTTACTCATAAAGTTTTTTTTACTTATTTTATACACAATTTATATATACTTCTTCGTATAAAACAGTTTGAGGACAGTGCACACTATCATGCAGAGCATATAAATCGTAGCGTATAAAAAATCGAGACCCGATGTAAACGATTGGTAAGATTGTGTATAAAAGATTTCGCTGACCCCATAGTATCCGTTGAATACATGATTACTTTGAGACATGTCCCTAAACTATACAAAAGTCCTCAAAGCATGCTTACACTGTAAATTTTGTCCTCGAAGTAAACCTTGTACATAGATATATATATATATATATATAATATATATATATACATACATATATTTAAGTAGATATTTTAGATAAGTAGTGGGTAAAATAATGTGGCACCGTGAATAATAAATGAGCAGTAGGTACAACAAGAAAATATTTAGAGTAATTTAATTAGGTAAATATAATTATATAAGTGACAAGCTTAAGCAATAATATCAATTACGGCATACTCGCAGCTATGTACAACATACCAAGGGGCCAGTATAAATAAATCAATTAGTTTCAATACCAAGCTAGTAAACATTCACTAATCCTAATTTCTGTTTTTCTAAAAATTCTAGTTTATGGTATTTTATGAGAGAGGTCTTACACATACGTCATAAAGGGGGTGGAATGGTGTTCCAACATTTTGTCGCTTGGTATCATAGATATAGTATATTAAACTTGGTATCGAAAACTGCCAGTAAAAGCTACCGTACGGTATTTTTATTTAATACAGTTATTTTTTTTAGTATCAACAAAGAGGTTTTATGCTGCTGAAAATTCATATACTTTTTTGGAATAAATAAATGTGTAAGTCCTTAATTAAGTCAAAAAAATATTTATTATTATCAAATTATTCATAATTCACAATATTTTGTTATAAAATATTAAAATATTTGCATTTTATCACTTATTATAATTTTGAAGTACGCTGTAATGGCTGTATGCTCACTCACCCCTTTGTTCGCAAAACATTCTTGCGTTGGGCGTGTGAAAAAAAACAAAAAAAACCTGCGCGCCTTTTCCCATGATAATTATCATATTTTGTTTTTGTCGTATTTGTTGCTGTGTGGTAAATTACTTTGTTTTTTCCTCGCAAACGTGTTGAAAAACGTCGTATGAAACTCGTGAGCTCTTGCTTATTGCAACCTAAACTAACTTGTCTCATAATGCCTACTATTACTTAACATCTTTCAATACTATGTTTTATGCAAATAAACGATTATGAATTATGGAAATATGCTAAAAAACCCATTAAATTTACTAGGTGGCTATAGTTTACTATACTTACTATTTACTAGCTATTTTCTACGTCTACTACAAGAGTCTACGGCGTAGTATGTATGTAGCAAACATCTACGAGAGCAAATGTGACTTCTAATCGCTCTTTAATTAGTAAAAAAACCGGCCAAGTGCGTGTCGGGCCACGCGCCGTAGGGTTCCGTAGTTACCTTATATACCATATACCATATTTAATACCACTATCATTTTTCGTCTGTAAAAATAACTTTGTTTTTCACAGTGTTGGTCTGAATGACAAAGTTATATTTGCGGTTTTGGAAAATATGATATATCTCGAAAACTAATTACTATATCTCGTTTTAATCAATTTTCAGTGAAAGTTTTTATTAAGATCTATAGCATTTTTTTTTTTGATTTTTCACTCACCTATTTCAAAAGTTAGAGGGGGGGGGGGGACACACATTTTAGAATAGAATAGAATAGAAAACTGATTTATTTAGCGGCACAAAATAAATTACATACTTAAATTAAAATACAGAATGTGACACTAAAAAGGCAACCTCCTCAGCATGTGTCGGGTGTCGCAGACATTCCGACGCTGATCTTCCGTGTTTACCTAGGTATCTTTTTTTTGAGAGCACTACTACGCCATGATTACGCTATGATTTATTTTCTTGTCAACTAAAAAAAGTCTCGAAAGGGAGGTAGGTAAATATAGACAATTCAAAGGCACTTAATTGTTAAGTTTATTTGGAGAGGGGAATTCCAATATAATATCAATGATGTGGCATCGACCGCACACCGGGACAAAAATATACTATAGAACAGAACACATACATCTATACGCATAATACCCACACTAGCACAGCAAGTAAAGCTATCAACTTATACATTTATCGTTTTTGTAATTCAAGTAAGTATTTTTTTTAATTACGTTTAAAAGCCGCAATACTAGCCGCAATACTTTACTTTTACCACTTTAGCAGTGTTTATCTTTCAAACGGTTGACTTTGAGAAAAAATTGTCTTAGGAACCTCAATATCATTTGGAGACCTATAGGCACCCCGCACGTATTGGTATGAAGATTTTTTTATTTAAGTTTCAGTTCCACGTATGGGAAGCCCCCCTTAATCTTTATTTTTTTTATTTTTGTGTTAAAATCGTTAAGCGGTTAACAGAATGCATCGACCTACTAAGTTTCAACTGTGTAATCCTAATACTTTCGGAATAAAATGGCTGTGACATACGGACGGACAGACAGACAGACAGACAGACATGACGAATCTATAAGGTTTCAGTTTTTTGCCATTTTGGCTACGGAACCCTAAAAATTTATGCAGGTGCGTTTTGAACCGACTTAATTTCGTTCGGTATGTTATTATATATTTTTATGCACATACCTACTTAAACAGCTTTTTATAAACGTCCGTACTCGGCATTTCTTGCGGTACCTAGGTACCAATCTAAATTGCCGTTTCTAGTGTTTCTAGGATAAATATCGCATGCTCTTGTGAAAAGTAACATATTTTGTTTAACGAATTTTCAAAGATATAAAGCGATGTCAACGTTTAACTGAAGTCGTGAAAATAGAGGACGACATGATGTTCGTGGAGGAACTCCGCATATTCGTTGGCTCTAATGCATTTTTTGAGCAACTTTCGCTCTAAGCGTGTGTACTATTTCCCCATATCAACCCGTAACGCAATATGGAACCTACATAGATGCATGATAAGTGGTTAACGCCCTTTAACCATAATCCTCATAGGTGTAATCTACCCCGTGGTGCCTTGGCTATTTACACGCTACATGCACCAAGAGGTGTAATAACAGTATGAAAACTCAAAATAGAAAATGGGCTGTCACACTGTTCTTGTGTCTACTTGATTTCCACCATTTTGGCTAAAACGTAGTGATTATTTCCTCTGTGATTTTGGCGTACAGGGTACTAAATCTAGTGATGTGCTTCGCAAATACCGATAGCCCTTACAACTTAAAACTTCCATTCAAACTTGTCAAAAATGTATGCCAAGTGCCAAAATTAGTTCTTTAGACGCACGCTAGTGGCGTTTCAAATAGGCACAAAAACTTTACAGTCAAACCATACAGACAGCCAGTCCAGTTAAATAGAAAAAAAAAATCAGGTCAGTTATTTTAACCCATATAAACGTCCGGAAAATGAGACAAACACTTCTTTTTTTGTAAAAATAATTTATGGTTCAACGGCATTTTTAAATGTATCGCGTCTAATTCGCGCAGCACTTGCGACTTGTATGAATACGTCTACACAAGTTAGCTGACGCAATCGGTGCGAGCGAATCGCGCGTCCCGTCCCGCATCCCGTTGCCTCAGTTTGTACGAAGCTTTATGATTTAATAAAGAATTTTGATTAAATTAAATGTGTTTTTTCATCAATACTCGCCACTTTATAGTACCTAACATAAGCCTAGTGTGATCCTACCTAACGTAACATCGCAATCGCATCATATGGCGTGTTAACACGTAAGCTAAGTGTGCTCCTACCGCTGTGACGCGTCGCGTCACATAAGAAGGCGTGTTAATAGTGTGAACCTTACGTCTCATCACGTGGCGTGGCGTGGCATCACATAAGACAGATGTGCCCGCACCTCTATTCTCGGTCTCGCCTCTCGGTTCTCGGCGGAAAAGTGGGTTCGGTCGGTCCCTACACTACAGGGTTGCGTTCAGTGGCTCAGAGTGCGGTTGTTTGGTTGTTTTTTAACTCACTCTTAGGTCCGGAACGACCTAGAACTTTAAATGTAATTACAAAGTCTTTGTTTTCCAGTTGGAATGCGAATAATTTAAACTTTCCCTTATTCTAAATCAAATAAAATCCGTTTTTAGAGGATCTACCATTATCATTTTAAAAATTAGACACAAAAACATCATGACATTGACATTTTGTTCTATAGACAAACGTCAGAGCGTTTTACAACCATCCATTTTTGATGGTTAAAAAATTGCAACGCTCTGACGTTTGGAACGGGAAGGTTGTGTCAACCGAACGTCACGCTCTAATGTTTGGAACGCCGTTAGAGCGTTTCGGTTGCACTGTAAGCGTGGTTGCGTTCAGAGCCTTAGAGCGCGGTTGTTTGGTTGTTTTTAACTCACCCTAAGGACGACGACCAAGAACTTGTCATGTCAATGTCAATACAAAGTCTTCATTTTCCATTTGGAATGTGAATAATTTAAACTTTTCTTTATTCTTAATCAAACAAAATCCGTTTTTTGAGGATCTACCATGATTATTTTAAGAATTAGACTCAAAAACATCAAAATACAAAATAATGTCAATTGACATTGTCATTTTTTCTATAGACAAACTATAGGTTGCACTCGGAGCGTAGGGTTGAGTTCCAAACCTATGCTCCGAGTGCAACCTAACCACAACCAAACGCTCTAACAGCGTTCCAAACATTAGAGCGTGACGTTCGGTTGACACAACCGTCCAGGGGCCTTACTATGAGCTCTTATAGCAGGGCTTATATTGATCTGCCTTACTTTTTCGTACTATGACCTCAACGGTTAGTATGAAAGCATGCCTTAAGCAGTCCTGTTTAAGGCCTGCTTTTGAACTGAACGGTTTCTTATTTGCTGATGGTAAGCCCCCTGTTCCAAACGTCAGAGCGTTGCTACTTTTTAACCATCAAAATGGATGGTTGTAAAACGCTCTGACGTTTGTCTATAGAAAAAATGACAATGTCAATTGACATTATTTTGCATTTTGATATTTTTGGGAATTCTTAAAATAATCATGGTAGGTAGATCCTCAAAAAACGGATTTTATTTGATTTAGAATAAAGAAAAGTTTAAATTATTCACATTCCAAATGTAAAATGAAGACTTTGTATTGACATTGACATTTAAAGTTCTTGGTCGTTCCGAACCGAGTGAGTTAAAAAATGAGTGGGTCTCCAGCTTCCTCATAGGCTATAGAGAAATTCTAAGCATGCCATATTTTAAAGCATAATAGCAGCAATCAAACTTCCAGACATAATAATAGCAGCCACCATAAGCTCGTTACCATGAGTTGTTTTATGTGTGCGAGCTGGCGACACGTGTCTACAGCTTACACATGCCGTTAAGGCAAACCAGTGAGGTTAGGGTTTTAGACTATAGTCAGAAATTTAGAGCCTAATTGCAGCAATAAGATCCAAAAAAACCAACCATCACACTCAAATACTCTTGAAACTACGAGCATAAAACTGTGTGCGAGCTGGGGACCCGTGTCACTGGCTTGCACAGCTGTATTTTCGTAATTATTTAAGCTACGATTATGTACTATACCTCAAAATTTTCAGCCGAATTGCAGCATTAGGCTCCAAATTTTTCAAAACTTTAACTTGAAAGGTTTTTGAGCTACGAGTCGATATCTATGTGTAAGCTGGGGACCCGTGTCACCGGCTGACACATGGTGAATTGCTGTAACTGTATATGTTAGAGTTTCGTTTTAAAGATCAAATGATATGTTATAATTGCAGCACACACGAGGCAAAATTTCAAATCTCTGGGCCTCTTAGTTTCGAAATTATAGGCCAAAAACCGTTTTCCCGCCAAAAAATTCAAAATAATGGCTCGGAAGCGGCTAATCGCGCCGTTGCCGTTCCGTGCGCTACACTATTGCAATCGAATTTGAACCTAAGAGCTAGTATTATTTTGAGTCATTTTAATTTGCGCTCTCGATCGTTTTAATTTATGTACTGAGAATTTTAGTCTAAGAGGTAGGAGCTGATATAACTGGTTACCTAATTTAATATAAAAGCAAAGTCTATTTATATAGGAATGTTTATATCGGTAAGGTATGTACTTAATTTTATTTTATTAACACGTTTTTATTAGGTTACTTTCTCGTTTGTTTGTTTGTGTGTCCATAAAGTTACTATATTGATATAGATAATATTACTATATTGAGTGCTTTTACCCGCGTTTTTTTATACCCGACTTCCTAAAAAGGAGGAGGTTCTATGTTCGTCTGTATATTTTTTTTTTTCAAACGTTATTACATTAGGTAAACTCCCAAGTTGGTCTCATTTTTTAAAATTTGGAAATCGGTTCAGTACTTTTCAAGTAATCTTGAAAAAAGCACGCAAATAGTATGATTTTGTGTGATTTACCTCGATGATAATGGTCGTATTACTTCTTTGTTTATGAACTGAATAACATAATTATTTTTAGAGAAAAGGGATATCTTAAGTGTAGGTTCTTTAACCGACTTAAAAAAGGAGGTTCTGAGTTTGACCCGTATGTATGTTTCTCCGCGATTATCTTACGTTTGGCTGAGCCGATTTTTCTACATATTATAATATACCTTACCTACAAGGTATCTACTCTATCTACTACCTTGTGATCTACACTCAAAATAAAAAAATAAAAAATAGTTTAAAAAAAAACAAAAAACTTTTTTTTCTCGATAAATTAATGTTCGTGCTAATAGTCTGTAGTGCTAATGATAAAACAGAGCGCGCGCACACGGCAGCCATTGATATATTAACACGGCTTTAACAATAGTTCCTTGGTGCGCGAACAGATGGCGTGAAAAAATAAATCCATTGTTTGGTTGCAGCACTTATGTCAGAATCAGAGCGCGTGCACACGGCTATAACAATAATTCCTTGGAGCGCGAGATGGCGTGATTTTGTTTTTTACTGTTCATAGGATTATCATTTTAGTTTAGTGCCGTAGAAAATAAAAACCATATTTGGTTGCACTTTTGTCAGAGCGCGCGCGCACAAGTCCGTTACATTACAGACGTCGTCGACCATACTTACGCGTTTAAATGTTGAACTGTCTTCATTTCTCTTTTTTCAAATAACCCATCATATATAGAAAACTGGAGAGGATACGTAAAAAAAAGTGTAAGACTATAAAAGTAAAGAAAGAAGAAAAACAAAATGACGAAACTGATTTTATATCAGAAAAATTAATTAAAAACCATAAACCAATCGATAACCAGTTCAAAGAAAAGGAAATATCCTTGTCATTAAAACCTCACGATATATGTTTACTCAGAAATGGCTCCAACATCGGAAGTTTATTTATGTATAACACTGGTGCGTTCGACAGTATAGCACATCTGTTTGCAGCAATATGCACTTTAAATAAAAATATACTACAGGCTTTAAAAACTGGTAATGACTTGTTTGCTAATTTAATATTATCAATGGCTCTAAATCGACCAGATATTTATGAAATCAGGGATAATCTTCTAAATTTACACTTTAAATCAGAAGCAAATGCTTCAATAATCAATTGTGAATGCAACGTCACTTATATTATTGATAAATACCTTACTTCTAGTTATTGCAAAATAATATGAACTAAAAGCTATTATTTTATTTTCTTAAAAAGTTACGTACTTAGTTGAACAACGACATCTAGCCGTCTTTTCGGTACTACTACTTTTTTTAACTGCCTTTTGAAAACCACTCATTCTTAAAAACAAAATCATACAAAAGGCAGCCTTGTATCAGTCTGATGACTCTGATGTCAGTTTGCATTTTTTAGTGTACGATCTGTATCATCATTATGCACAATAAAAGTTTTTTTTTATTTATTTATTTGTTATTGTGGTATCCCTCACAATGAGGTATGTTAGAAGTTTATGTACAGTTTTATTAATTGAAAAACAAAACGGCAAAAATCTTGCCTTAGATTTACAATCGTTCAGAAAAAGCTCTTATTATTTTGTGAAATTTCCATTTTGCCGTATTGTGTAAGTAAGTTGTACTACGATCGAAATCTGATTATACTGTGATACTTAATTGAACTGTTTGCGTTCGTTGGTAGAAAGAATTCCTGAATTTTATTCCCAAAGGTAGGTACGCACTATTGAAGGTGTTCTACGTTCTGCTGTTTATACTAGCCTTCAGGTATGGCTTCCTCTTTAAGTTGTTGTCCATTAGCAGAAATACCATTAGCACTATTCAATAGGGCGTGTCTTTGTTATGTTATAACCAATTACTTACATAGAAGCGTCATTTTAAAATGCTAGTAAGATGTTATTCATGTTATATTATGGATTTTAAACCCAATCCATAGATAATAAAACAATGTTATGTTTTAACTATTTTTAATAAAGCTATTGCAAATTTATAAAAGTTTTTTTTATCAATTAATTTTATTATTTTCTGCTTTTAAGTTAACGAGCTAAGACCAAAAATGTACCATCTCCTATCGGAGAACTCGTCAAGATCAAGACGATTCAAACGAGCGAAAACTCGATAGGGTTGCATATTTTTATAATAGAATTCCCATGGCCTTCTTCCGGCTTTATCATCATATCCTTGAACACTATTTCCCATTAGAGAACTCATCAAGACGATTCAAACAAGCCCAAATACGATGGGGTTGCATGGTTTTATTACAGAGTTTCTGTGTCTTTCGTCCGGCTCCATCATCAGACCTTAAAAACTATTGCCCAACAAAGTACTCGTCAAGACGATTCAAACGAGCCCAAACTCGATGAGGTTGCATGGTTATATTACAGAGTTCCAGTGGCCTTCTTCCGGCTGCATCATCAGACCCTGAACACTATTTTCCTACAAAGTACTCGGCAAGAGGAATCAAACGAGCCCAAACTCGATGGGGTTGCACGGTTTCAATATTGAGTTCCTATGGCATGACCTTCCAGCTTCATTATCAGACCCTGGACCTCGCCTCTTATTGTAGTACTCATCAAGACGATTCTAACGAGCCCAAACGCGATGGGATTGTATGGTTTCATCATAGAGTTCCTGTGGCCTTCTTCCGGCTCCATCATCAGATCAGCTCAATGGCACCATAATACTGCATTGCCTTTTAGTTGTGACGTATGTTTAAAGTTTTAAGTCTTTAGCTCATCAGAAAGCTATAGTATAAAATCGTTCGCAAACTTTATGGACAAACAAACAAACAAACGAGAAAGTAACCTAATAAAAACGTGTTAATAAAATAAAATTAAGTACATACCTTAGCGATATAAACAGTCCGAAATAAATAGACTTTGCTTTTCTATTAAATTAGGTAACCAGTTATATCGGCTCCTACCTCCTAGACCAAAAATTCTCAGCACAGAAATTAAAACGATCGAGAGCACAAATTAAAATGACTTAAAATAATACTAGCTCTTAGGTTCAAATTTGATTGCAATAGTGTAGCGCACGGAACGGCAACGGCGCGATTAGCCGCATCCGAGCCATTATTTTGAATTTTTTGGCGGGAAAACGGTTTTTGGCTTATAATTTCGAATATAAGAGGCCCAGAGATTTGAAATTATGCCTCGTGTGTGCTGCAATTATAACATATCATTTGATCTTTAAAACGAAGCTCTAACATATACCGTTACAGCAATTCACCATGTGTCAGCCGGTGACACGGGTCTCCAGCTTACACATAGATATCGGCTCGTAGCTCAAAAACCTTTCGAGTTAGAGTTTTGAAAAATTTGGAGCCTAATGCTGCAATTCGGCTGAAAATTTCGAGGTACAGTACATAATCGTAGCTTAAATAATTACGAAAATACAGCTGTGCAAGCCAGTGACACGGGTCCCCAGCTCGCACACAGTTTTATGCTCGTAGTTTCAACAGTATTTGAGTGTGATGGTTGTTTTTTTTGGATCTTATTGCTGCAATTATGCTCTAAATTTCTGACTATAGTCTAAAACCCTAACCTCACTGGTTTGCCTTAACGGCATGTGTAAGCTGTAGACACGTGTCGCCAGCCCGCACACATAAAACAACTCATGGTAACGAGCTTTTGATGGCTGCTATTATTATGTTTGGAAGTTTGATTGCTGCTATTATGCTTTAAAATATGGCATGCTTAGAATTTCTCTATAGCCTATGAGGAAGCTGAAGACCCACTCATAGTTAAAAAACAACCAAACAACCGCGCTCCATGGCTCTGAACGCAACCTAGGTTCGAAACGCAACCCAGTGTCAAGTGACAAACGTGTCAGTTATTATTTTATTTACTCTTTGTGTCAGTTTGTCTATGACTCTCAGCTGGTGAGGTGTCAAGCAAAGCAAGTGGTTTTGTGAATTAGTGAATCTTTATAAAAAAACTTTAAAAAATGATATGGTGCCTATTTAGAAATCTATTCATAATCTAATATTGTTCCAATTACATGTTGCCAACATGCGCTCTCTAGCTTTATTGTCCTTATTGCTAATTACAACAGCGCATGCTTGGGATGACGGTGATTTAGAAGTGTTTGACGCGGTTGAAGAAGTAAACCAAAATTTTTATGAATTAATGGGAGTAAAACAGGTAAAGTATTCTAAATTATACTCCGTGCTTTATCTCCTTTCCAAAAAATATAAGCTCTTATAGCTGCCTAACCTTAAAAGTAGTATATTAAGCTTCGAAAAAGTTAGGCTTTTCAAAGTGTTTTCAAAATATCCTGACACATGACTTTAATAATGTCTGGCACTTTTAGGACTCGACTCCTGCTGAAATTAAATCTGCTTTCAAGAAGCTCACTCTGAAACTGCATCCGGACAAAAATAGCTCTCCAGATGCTGACGTTCAGTTCAGAAATTTGGTATCTGTTCACAACATTCTCAAAGATCCAGGAAAAAGAGAAAAGTAAGTGGCCTAACTAGAACACATTTCATTTATCCCGTCTGATATAGGAAAATGAGACTTAATACATATTTCATTGTTGTCTGGCCTCATGTGGCCACCTCTAATAACCTAACCTCATTATTTGATAGAATAGAATATAATAATTATTTATTTTCCAAAAAATGATGAATTATACTTGTTTCTTATTTCTTATGTAACTCATGTCTTCAGATACAATGAAGTTCTCAAGAACGGCTTACCTAATTGGAGATCAGCTATTTACTACTACCGACATGTAAGAAAGATGGGGCTCGCAGAGGGATCCTTCATATTGTTTATATTAATAACATTTGGACAGTATGCTGTTGGTTGGGCAGCTTATGCAGAGAAAAGATACACTGCTGTAAGTTTTTTAAACAAGGATCAGAATGAAGTTTAGTTGTGTTGTGTTCTTATAGATACCTAACTACTTCATCCTTAGTATAATAACAACCTAGAACGATAGTTTCCTACAAAGTGCACTGTCAAGATTGAGGCTGAACTGAGCCAAAATGGCTTAGTTTTCGGATTTTTATCCTTCATAATGTTACCTCATCGTTTCCTTTTCCCTACCTTTAGGGGATTAGTTACTATTTTATTGGATTATAATAATGATTAGGTAATTTTGAAGGATATTGTAGGTAATATATCTGAAAACTGTACCATTATGACTCAGTTTTTGCCTCACTTTACATACAAGGACTTTGCTTCTAGGTGTTATTATTCTAAGACTTCATCTAATTATAAAAATATTTTGACCATATAAATTGGTTTTCAGGAACAAATATTAAATAGTAGAGGCAAAAAACACTCAAAGAAATCAGGATTTGATGCTGGTTTGGCAGAGATATTGGAACAGCTGCCAAAACCGACCATCAAAGACACCCTGCCGTTCCAAATACCGCGGTGTATCTGGTGGTCCATCACAGCCATCCCACGAGGCATCATTGAGTTCAGGAGGTTGATGAAAGAGAAGGAAGAAGAAGCTAAAAGACAGAAAAAGAAGTGAGTTTTTTTAATTTTTAAACATTTCAACACTTTGGTTACAAGGTTTGTTAATTAGTTAAACCAGTTTGATTTAATTAATCTGCTAATCATGTAGATAAAATATGCAATCAATCCAAGATTTAAAAATTACAAATTGATACTGTAATTTATTATTGCCACCTCATTACTACACATAATACGTCACAGTTTAAATAAAATAGTAATTTACTGTTACTTAGCAAACTACTAATAGTGTATTATATCATCATTGTTTGAACAGTTGTTTATAACAACTTTACTTAAACTGCATCAGAATAAAAAGCAATAAACTACAAACATCTTTTCATACCAAGACTCAGAATTCTTAAAGATGTTTAGTCAGTACAATACAATAAAATATTCCAGGCTAGTTCATGACAACTATCACCTGTAATAACAATTTCTCGGCTGTTTCTTGTTTTTCTCCAACTTCCACTTACATCATCAAACTGACACAACGTGGGCAATGGACCATGTCAAAGCAAAGTCACAATACTTGCTTAATCTGAAAGGTCTGAGTTTTTAGTCAGTTATGCAATAAAATTATTTGGACACAGATTCATCACCCGACTGAAGTTTTTGTTAAGTTATAAGAGCTATGAGTTTAGTTACGATTTACGATAAATACAGTGTAGTAGTAGTAGCAGTAGTTTTTTTGGCCGAAACTGGCCGAAACCGAAACCAAAACCGAAACTTCGGTCGGTCACTAGTATTTATGTTGAAAGTTTACACATATTTTTTTATTGATCGTGATATTATTAGCTTTCGAACAGTATTTTTGTTATAACTGTAGGACTTTTAAATCCGGTGAAATTAATATTTTTCCGCAGGGTCATCTAAAATAAAAAGTCAAATTTAAAATGGCGGCCATTCCAACAGGAGTGGGGGTAGACCCCAACATGTGGGTGTTTTTGTTAATAAAATTAGGTGTATTTCATGCCTTTAAATTATTGCTAGTTCAAGACCAAAGGCACTGTACAGTTGTTTTTATGGGAGGTTGGGAGGTCTCATTAAAATCAGCAGATACCTTAGTTACCAAATAGTTTGTTGCAAATCAACTACGTATTTACTAGTGTTATAACTGCATATTAAGGCGAGGCCAGTTCACGATCTGATGAAAAGTCTGATTTTTAAACATCCAATGTGAAGAACTGATGTAAAATTCTACTTTACAAAAATTACTGTAGACTGAAAAAGAAACAAAGACGCAAATTAACCGAACAAAAATTAAATAATAATAAATTTCAAATCGTCAGATTTCGTAATTTTCAACGACAGTGATATGATTTTTTATGCAAAAAGGATAGCTTTTTATCGATCTAACACAATAACCGAGTACATTTTTAATAAATGATCCAGTATTTCAGAAATCAATAAAAATGTACTAAAATTCGTCAAATTTCTGGCGAAGCGTCAATTAAAGTTATGCAATATTCAACCTTATTCTAAAGACATAGTGAAAGAGTAAATTTCGTGAACTGGCCTCGCGTTAAACCTAAAACTAAACTTTCGTTTTACTAATAGAAAGAATGTAAAGACTCAACTTAATACATATTAGACAAAGACAGTTGTTATGACCATTGATTGACTTATATCAGCTCCTTTGAAACTAATATTTAACTAGCAACCGCCCGCGACTTCGTCTGTGTGGAACGTTATTTCTCTAATTTTTTCGGGATGAAGTACCCTATGTCCTTCTCTGTACCCCTGACAACGTGTATGCAAAATTTCATGATGGATCAGTACCTAGTTAAGTAAGTTCAGTAGTTAACACGTGAAGTCGTAACAAACAAACTGACTTTTGCGTTTATAAAATTAGTAAGGATTATCTTAGAAGCTCGGTGGCGCAGTGGTTTAGCGCCTGGCCCAGCGATTGCGGAAGTTAAGTAATGTTCGCAAGGGTCGATCATGGGATGGGTGACCAAAAATTTATTATCTCGAGCTCCTCCGTGCTACGGAAGGCACGTTAAGCCGTTGGTCCCGGCTGCATTTGCAGGTGTTAACACCCACCAATCCGCATTGGGCCCTCGTGGTGGGTTATGGCCCGTCCTCCTTATCCATCCATAAGGAAGGCCTGTGCTCCAGCAGTGGGGACATTAAAAATGGCTGACGGACATCTTAGAATATAATTCGACCATGTATGAATACAGAGAAGAAGAAGACCGGTTGCGTGCGGAGCGCGAGGCGCAGGCGGCGGAGGGCCGCGCGGCGGCGGGCGCGGCGCGGCGCCGTCGCGGGTTCGAGCCGCCGCCCGCGCGCGCCGCCTGCCTGCTCGACCCCGTCGACGAGCCCGAGGGACCCGTTGTGGTGCCTGTCAAACCTGCCGTAAGTATTCTATACAACAAAGCCGAGGTCTACGTATTCTGCCCATCATCAGGACCATTTCTGTTCAAAATTATTATTGGGAAACGATTTTAATTTTTGGTGTTAAAAAAGCATTGCATACATTACCACGCAATGTAACGAACGCGTACAAAACACCGCGCCTGCCAGTGAGTGCTACACAGCTGCGTGCGGCCGAGTTGAAAGGCAACGTTTATGTGTGTGCTCATGAAATACATTGAGTGGTGACGTTTTGAAGCCATTGTTTGTTACGAAATACATAAAATATTGATAATAATTCTGTAGACAAAAATTAGGAATTAACGAATAAAATAAGATTTTATAAATTAATTTATTTAATTAATAAAAAATTGAAAAAAAAATTGACTTTGACCTTCAATAACTTCGTAGCTATTGGTTTCCCAGGTATAGTCTAAAAGACAAATATGATCCTGATGATGGGCGGGATGCGTGGACTTCGGCTTCGTTGAGTGTCTTGTTACACCCGTTATACAGTTAGGGTTGCCAAAAAATTAAAAGCAAAATATAATAGATTCCATTTATAGGGTCAAAAAAACAGTATTCATAAAAAAATAGTATCGTTTATTTATTAATGAGAAACAGATTTTTACAACCTTTATTATTCGACATACGACACCCTTAAGTCGAAGGGTTTTATTATTATTTTGAGGTTTCCGAACGCGCTAAGCTGAAATGGAATGGAAAGTATTGAAATAATAACCCGACCGACAAGTGTTACCGCTGTATTGCTGAAATATAGTAGTTATCCAACAGTATATAGTAGCATGGCCCAAAATATAGTAGGCAATAGTAGTTTTGGCAACCTTCTACTACATTATACACTATTTCTTTAAAGAATCCCAGTATTTAAGTGGATGATGGTATTTTTCTAGGAATTTTATGAATGTTTTTCTCAGTACCAAAACAAGACATTATTAAAACCAGCTGTTTAAAGATTGTCGTAATGTTTATGCTTCACGCGTCATCTAATTACTTTAATTCAGTCTGTATGAGTATTCAATAAAAAAACCAATTTACACTTTGGTTAGTAATCAGTAGTAGAGGATATGGGATCTTTGTTGTTAAGTGAATATTTCTTGGGTTCAACTTTATTTCGAGAGACGCAAGCTCGATGAACGATTGCGCGAATTAACTATTTACCTAAAAATTTACTCGAGCTCATAGTTTCGAATAACGATGATTAGAATGAACTATTTAAAGAAAAAAACCGGTCAAGAGCGAGTCGGACTCGCGCACCGAGGGTTTCCGTACCATCATAATAATAAAATTATTATTGCAGTATTAGGTCAGCACCATCTCTTGGCCGATAGTGGAACTATTTTATTTTTTCTTAGGTCAGGGCCATCTGTTGACTGGTAGAAGAAGTAATGAACTTTTTGTTGTTTTTTAATTTCTAAAAAAGTGTGTTATATTGAGACATCGTTTTATTTTTCCTGTAATCTTTACATAAACTTCTATCACATAGAATTATTTCAGATTTTTCTCTTAGCAAACTTCGGAGATAAGGGGGGGGGGGGGGAATTTCTTTTTACATTTTTCATCATAAGTCGAAATTTATGCGGCCTAAAAAATAGAAAAAATGTTTTAAAATGTGCAAACAGCGCTCTTTTATATGATACCCCACATGCCCTAGTCGCCCTTCTTAAAAATTTTAATACCCCTTTTCAGACCCTGTTGTAAGAAAACTTTTTTTTATTTCTTTCTTATTTGCAAAATAGTTGGGCAAACGTCATCTTAAACCATTCCAAATTTCAAGTTGATACTATTAGTAGTTCTCGAGATATCCAGCTGTGACAGACATACAGACAGACTGAGTCACACCATAATGGTTCCTTTTTACCATTTTGGTACGGAATCCTTAAAACCGGTGTTTAAATCGTGCGGTGTAGTGTAAGAAATCTTAAAAAAAATCGATTTAAACACCGGTTTTTCTTTAAATAGTTCATTCTAATAATCATCGTTATTTGAAACTATGACAGCTCGAGTAACAATTTTTAGGTAAATAGTTAATTCGAGCAATCGTTCATCGAGCTTGCGTGTTTCGAAACAGTGACTCCTCGACCAATAGTTAGTCGGTCAATAATTCATCGAGCTTGCGTCTTTCGAAATAAAGTTGCAGACCCACATTTCCTGAACAGGAAATTTTTCAATCCTTTAAGACGTCAGCAGGACACGCGCGTTGGTCGACATAGATTAGAGCTTACTTATGCACTGCAAGCCATCAGAAAGCCAGCAATCTATATTCCCGCGCCGCCGTGTGCCCGCGCCGGGATCTCGCTTAACGCAGCGAACGCCCTTACATTATTTTAGTATATTTTTTTCCTATAGCTTTACTGACTTAAATTCCCTAGGCACCCCCCGTTATCTCAGGCGGTCTATGGACCGACGACGACCTAGCCGAGCTAGTGCGTTTAGTGAAGAAGCACCCGGGCGGGTCGAGCGAGCGGTGGGAGCGCATCGCGGAGGCGATGGGCCGCCGCGTGCCCGAGGTCACGCACATGGCGGCCAAGCTCAAGGACAACTGCTACAAGGTGCCGGGGCAGGACAACCAGGAGCCCGTGGTTCAGGAACCGCCTAAGAAGGTGAGAGTTAAATAAAAACAGCTCTCTATCTGCAGTCTGTCATTATCATGAAAGATAATGGATTTCATTCAGCCGATTTTATTATGTTAAATGAGTTACATTACTTGAATAAATAAATTATATTAATTGATAATTATAAATAAAAACACCCTATTTCTTTCACACCATTGTGTAAAAGAAATATGGTGTTTTTATTTGGTGGTGTTGATGGTGTTATTATTTAGCCTGTAAGCCAAATAATGGCTATTTAAAAAGTAAAATGACAGATGTGTTGTCTATGTCAAAATGGATGTGTAAAGAAAATATAGATAGAATCATTCATATTCATTATTCTATTAATTTTTTACCCGACTGCAAAGAAAGGGTTATGTTTTTTGCGCGTATCTTGTAATTAAATAATGGCCTTGGCTTATAGGCTGCGTTCATTATCAACAGTAAAGTTATAAGTTATATTAAGTTAATAGTAATTAAGTTATAGAAAGGTAAAGAGGCTTCTAAACTGTGGTGTGGGTTTGTGTAATTTCTCACTATTTGTAGCATTGACCTAACTGGTAACAAAATTTGGTTTCTTTGTGTCCTGAATAAATTTCAGACGGACCTGGGGCCCTATGTTTGAATCCTTCGGCTGGCGTCGAACGCTCTTTTCTACTAATTTTCGAACAGGGCCCCTGCCGCTACCCAAATGGCCATTCTAGTAAAATTAACGCTAGTATAATAGAGATTGACATTAGCTAACGCTGAGCTCCTGTCCTCGGGAAGGCCCTCTGGGATCTCAAATATATACTTTTGCTTTGTCTCGTAAGAATGAATACAGTATAGAATCTGCTTAAAAGCTACTTGATCGCGGAAGTTGTCTCGTTTGACACAATCTTTTGATCTTTTGTGTGGCAGGTGAAGACGCGCAAGCCGGAGGAGGGAACGGGCGGCCTGTGGTCGCAGACGCAGCAGCGCGCGCTGGAGGCGGCGCTGGCCAAGCACCCGAAGGGCGGCGCCGGCGACCGCTGGGCCAAGATCGCCGCCTCCGTGCCCGCCAAGACCAAGGTACCTACTATCTAGGCTACCACCATAATAACGTCAGAGTTCCTTAATCAACTTTGAACTTACAACATTTAAAATCTATTAGAGAAAAATGATAAATATAAACACTTATTTGAATTTACTGTTGGCTATAGAATGGCCAATTTTGTCCTACCCACTGTTGTAAAAATAGAATAGAACTAGTGGCTCTGTAAGCTGGAGTGTTAACCTCGCATTTGTGACATATTTGAACATTTTCGAAATGTCTCAAATATGTTTATTTCCCCAATATGTCTGCCATTTTGAATAACTGAATCGACAAATAAATATCAAACCTGCTTATAAAATTTCACTAGAATCGGTTGAGAAATGCGACCTGGGGCCCTATTTAATAGCGTGACAAATTGTCAATTGTCATGACAATTTGGTTTACATTTCGGTGTAGCTATGAGTAGATTGTTCTGTTTTGTATTTGTTACAAAACACTGTTGTATTTGACTGATATTCGATCAGGATAAGATGGAAGCAAACTTTACTCATCACTGAGTTTAGACCTTTAGATTTACTCTATATTTTTATTTTATTCTTCTGCAATAAATTGCTTTCACAGAATTGGTTACGATTAATTATTTCATTTGAAGTTATGTAAGAGTGAAACTGTATCTAATGGTTACGTTACGGATCACTGATTTTGTGAAGTTACTGCTACTATTAAGTAATAATACTTTCGACAGTTCATTGTATCCGTGAGTTGAAAAATTAATATTTTTTGCACTTTTAAAGGATTTATATAACATTTAATTGATCATAAAACATTTTTTTTTATTCTCAGGAGGAGTGTATGCAAAGATGTAAATATTTATCGGATATGGTCAAAAAGCAGAAGCAGAAAGAAGAGGAGCAAAATAGAGATGACGAGAATGAGGCGAGTGAAGACTGCAGCGCGCAAAACGTTGACGATGACGTCAGCTCGTAACATGACGATTAGAATTATGCATTTTATAGGAACGAAATTCAACCTTATCTCGTGCTACTAAGAGTGAGATCACGGAATGCTACTTTATTATAATATTCGTATTAACACTTGAGCAGTTAATTTATGAAAAATACGAGAGAAAAAGTTATGACTTATGAAAGACTTATGGCGTATTCGTTACATTCAGCATTGTATGACGCCTTTTTTATACAATCATCTATTTTTTTTATCTCGACAGCAATTACTCAATGTAATTTTTGGTTGCTAAAGCATTTTTTTTTATAAATAAATTATTGACACAAACAAAAACTTGTAAAACAATTTAGATTAAACTTATATCAGATGAATATTTTCAAACAACATAAGTTAGGCTTATTTTTGGTAATTGGTCATATGGCCTTAAACCTATGCTTCTGAAGTAACACTAAGAAAATGGCTGTGACCTATGTTTGAAGTCTGTATGCTTCTATTCTTCTGTATGTCCTCTTCCTACCTAAATACTTACCTAATAATATTTAGTTTACCATTGTGTCAGGCAAGTCTTAGACTCCATAAAAATGAGACCAGTGATCGAATTTAATCACAATGTAACACTGTAGTGTTCTGTAAAACAAGCACAAGAGAAAAGTCTGTATTATTGTATGCGTAAACGCGAATGTATGCACAAGTCAGCATGCTGGGTTACCACTTTATGTTGTCAAATTTCCTCAACCGATTTCTTTAACCTAACGTCGTGTTAGGTTTAAAATATGTGAAAAAAAATTGTCAGTTTTGTATAATATGTTTCGTGCTGTACTATCAAATAGCATATTTTTAATTATTTCTGTTAGATTTAGTACTTTAATCTGTGTTTTCTATGCTCCAGCCAACTTACGGAAAGAATGTTTGAACAAACCTAACTTCAAAACTACTTATGACACGTTTTAGAAATATGTAAATATCATTGAAAACTTACTAATAACTTAATTACTATGTTGTCCCAGTTGTATATATTATGTTTATTCACTGAAATTACGAATAACAATGTGGGCTTTTCAAAATGACAAAAAACTGTAGGCTCGATAGATGGCGTTGATAAAAATGAATGTGTCAAGGTGTTTTTTCTTTTACTAATGGACCTAAACGATCAAAATTGCTTGGCAATAATTAACATTGCATTGCTTGTCAATCACATTTTGATGGTCTAGGAGCGATGCTTGACAAGCACCACAGAATAGATAGATTACCGTGGCCAGTCAAAAGTGGGCCACGCCCCCAAATGGTAAATGCAATGTAAATGATTGACAAGAAATGCTTGATCGTCTAGGGGCTCCATAAGCTTTGAAGAATACTCAGGTAGGCAGGCAGATGTAACCCTAAAATGTTTCTCTTTGGACAGATGTCAGCCAGCGAGCGCTTACTTGCCTCTTTGGCACAGGCCGATTATTTTTAAAAGCCAATTTTGACACTTCTCCTTCCATCAACGCCATCTAGTAAGGCAAATAGTTACTAAATGTCACTTTCTTCTTATCGAGTGAGGATTAGTGGCCACCTGGTGTTAAAGTTTATCAAGCCGCCTGTAAGGCCTCTGACTTGGCTTAACGACTGTTATCTGATGACAACAGCCGGGACCGACGGTTTAACGTGCCCTCCGAAGCACGGAAGCGCTCAGTTGTAATGCCACTTTAACGGTCACCCATCCGACACCTGACCGGACCGAGCGTTGCTTAACAAACATGATGGAGCACGATCAGTCTGTCAAGTTCCGCCATGAGCGCTTCATGTCACTTTGAAAAGTCCTTATGCGAAAAATGCACAAAGTTTTGTTTACAAACACATTCTTTCCGTAAGTTCGCTGGAGTATAGTACCCCTAGTACGAGTTAAGGCGAGGCCAGTTCACGATCTGATGAAAAGTCTGATTTTTGAACATCCAATGTGAAGAACTGATGTAAAATTCTACTTCACAAAAATTACTGTAGACTGAAAAAGAGACAAAGAAGCAAATTAACCGAACAGAATATTGAAAAATGGCATGGTAACTCTGTAAAAAAATCCTGAATAACACCATAAAAACTTATAAAATTTCAAATCGTCAGATTTCGTAATTTTCAACGACAGTGATATGATTTTTTATGCAAAAAGTATAGCTTTTTTATCGATCTAACACAATAACCGAGTACATTTTTAATAAATGATCCAGTATTTCAGAAATCAATAAAAATGTACTAAAATTCGTCAAATTTCTGGCGAAGCGTCAATTAAAGTTATGCAATATTCAACCTTATTCTAAAGACATAGTAAAAGAGTAAATTTCGTGAACTGGCCTCGCCTTAATGGAAACTGTTATTGATATCGACTAAACTATCGAATATATCGATGGTTACGAGACAGTGGTGTCGATTCGATTAGCACGACTTAACTAAATTGACAGGACTAAACTTAATTTTAGCATTCTGTTCTTGTCTTTTCGATACAGAAAGAAAAGGATGGAAAACTAAATTTAGTTTAGTCCTGTCAATTTAGTCAAGTCGTTGCCAACCGAATCGACACCAATGTGATAGTATTCGATGTCGAATCTAAATTGCATAAACTTGTACTAGGGATCGATTCGTGTTCCGTGTCATGTTTTATGTGCTATCATGTGTTGTAATATCTGATTCTCTGTTCATTACAGCAACGATTTAAAATTGTGACTATGTACTTGTTTTGAATGTTAGAGAGTAACTTGCTGTATCGTTTCTGTCGTATGTACTATGGACAACAGCGTCGCTTTTAGTTAGCAACTAAATTCGTGTGCGCGCGTATCGCCCCTGCACCACAGAATAGATAATAGTACTAGCGTACAGAAGTTGCACTCCGCAAAATCGTTTAAATAAATTACGACTCTTGCACCGACACAATAAAGTGCAATTCAGGTCGCACAGCGCTCTCTTCGCTCCAAAACATTCACTTAGTATTTGCCTCTCTTTCTATCGCGTAGGTCTTATCTTTTCTGTTGTATGAAATTTGTCCTCTCAGAGGACGCCGAGCGCTTCAGACTCGCGCGCGGAGTGACAGAGCCCTGCCTGCACGAACTAAACGTGTGAGTGACGGCGCGGCGTGCAGGCGATTTCAACCTTAGATGTGGTTAAGAGCGTTTATGCGCTATACTAGCGCCGCCAATCGAAAAAAAAAATCGCTTAAACGATATTTTCTAGTCTGTCGTTTAGTTTAATGAAATTTTATTGCTAAAAGTGACCACTTTTGGCAATAAACTAAACGACAGGTTATAAAATATTGTTTAAGCGATAAAAAGTACCACAAAGCTTTTTCGGAGTACACTAGAAGAACACAATTCACAATTTTGTCTTTATATAATAAATAAATAATAATAATAACTTTATTTGACCTTTCACAAAAAATATTGTCACTAACAATGAAGAAGAATACTTATAATAACAGCGGTAGATAATGACAGCTACCCTCCACACTAGTTAAAAAACTGTATTGCGGCAGAGTAGTATCGTCGTCTACTAGTATTTTATTTGAGCACTATGTTTTTTTTTCGATTGGCGGCGCTAGTATAGCGCATAAACGCTCTTAAGCGACGTTGTTTGCCCATGGTATATTTAAATAATTATTCCATGACATGAATTCTAAAATATCTTAAAACCATATATAAAAATATCTGCATATAAATGTCTAAATATCACTATGCTCCGACTTTAGGATTGAAAATACATTCGTAGGTTTTGTAAATGAAATTTGTTAAAAATTGTTAATAAAAGATCATTACGATAACATAATTATATCAGTATTTATTGAATATTTACAAGAATACATTTATTGATGTGATCAATTAACATGTGTTTTTTTACATTATATTTTCATAGAGCACCTTTATTATTTCCACTATTGTTTTTTAATATTAGGAACAGGTTATTTCACTTAGTTTATTTATAGTGTTATGTTATATTACAGCCTGCCTTTTTGTTTCATCCTTTGGTATATCTCTGGTATATCATAGTCGAACGGTTCAGCGTAGCCGCCGTCCTTCGTGCTACCATCTTTTGTCGGTCGGTTCCCGTATCCTGAAATAAAAAAGAATAATGAGAGCGTTGATCCGTCACGACATTTATTTTATACAAACTTTCAAGTGCTTATTTTTCGAAACAATTGAATCGATTTTAATGAAACTACATACGTATAAGCAATATACATTAGATCTAAAAGTTAAAACATTTTTGAAATATCTTGTTTTAAAAAAGATACTTAATTGGAAATTTCTGAAGTCACGAATAACTTGGTAACACTGATTATAATTTGTACTGAACAATTTTAGTTCATTTTTTTACTTATATGTATGTATGTGTACTTATGTGTTATGTATTAGTAGTAGAGTGGTACCGTATATGGTGTCGGCGCAGCGCGCGCATGCGCAGCGCGTGGGCGTGGCCACGCGGTGCTGCGCGCGCGTGCCGTCCGCGCACGTCACCCACACGTCCACCGCGCCGTACTGCAGCGCGGCGCAGCACTCGCAGCGGGAGTCGTGGATGCCGGTCGCTGCAAACATACACACATTTTAACTTGACAAAAAAAAAATACGTTATATTGAAAGTACTTCATACTAGCGTTTGTCAAATGTAGACACAACGCAACAATACCGAAATCCTTACAAGCCTCGGAACGGACTTTGACCGCAGAAACCATTATCATAATATTATGGCAATGTATTTCATACACAATATAGTTTTCGTTGCTATGCACAGTGTCTGATCGACAAGCGCCGCAGCATTGGAGCAGTCTTTGTAGCGAAGCGACGCACGGTTCACTACGCCCATTATACAAGGTTATTTTTAGTTCATTGAAAACCTCTCGTGGGGTTGATCAGACCATCAAACTGAACAACTTTCATTATGGGACCAACCTCGAAATCACGAAAAAAAAATCAGCTGTTCCATACAAAAATACAATAATCTACGAGGGTGGTTTGATAAGTCCATGACTTTGAAAAGAATAAATACTTTTTTTCATAATTTATTTTTGTGTCTTAAAAACAAACTCCTTAAGGGATCTTTACACCATTTTTTTTTCAAATTCGGCAATAGATTATTACTTTTGGAAACAAAAAGCTCAAGCTAAGTACTTCTAACTTTTCTTAATGACCCTGTCGACCCTCTCGGCGGCACTCATGACATCAAAACTCATCGAATGAAGATGCGAATCCTTTCTATTCTCTAGATTCAACTCACTGAGATTTTTTCTCCTACCAAACATGAATAAATGTCTTGGCGGGCAAAGATTTTCATCAAACCAAAAGGTGGTGTCTGAAATGGGCCCTCATTTCAGTTACCAGTTTTCAGGCGATGGAAGAAAAAAATATAGGTTAAAGAGGTAGGAACTTCGTTGGACTGAATACGCAGAGCTACAATAAGACTATGTAGAGAAATAAAACAAAATATTACAATAAAAGTCTTTCTTCATTAAAAAGTCATGGACTTATCAATCCACCCTCGTACTCCATCGAAATGTATGAAACAGCTGATTTTATTTTCGCGATATCAAGGTTGGTCGCAAGAACGTGTATGACAAGTTATTGTATGTAAGCATACTAACCGTTGTTATATAAAGTGCCCGATCGGCAAGCGCCGCGGCATTCAAGCAGCCCCTGCAGCGGCTCGCGGTTGACACAAACGCCGTGCCCGTGCAATACAGTCCGCACTACGCCCACTGAATCCGGCCCTGACACCTCTACTGCGGCGCACATACCTGGAACATACAATCATATTTTTCCAGATCAAATAAGTCTTACTCTTCATGGACAGTGGAACCGTCATACCGTTATACGACGTGTTAAAAAACCCCTAAAACCGAATATGGTAGATATGGACCATCAAACTGAACAACTTTTTCTATGGGTCCAACTCTGAAATCGCGAAATAAAACTCACAAAAATAGCAAGACGCGTGCGTAGATTCATTCTGTTCATTATTTACTTACGTAGGTAAAAAAGATAGTCTCTTTTGATTACGCGCGTGTAATTTTATGAACGAGCTCTAAATCCAGGAATCAGTAAAATTTTGGGACAAAAACAAACTTCTATCTTGACCAATTATTAAATATTGAAACTTTTAACTGTACATACTCGATTAGAATAGGGAAGAGATACTTAAACTCATTTTTAGATATACTTAAAAATTAACCGTGTATATTTCGTTTCATAATTCATTTCTAAGTTAATTTTCTAAATTTTCCCAGCCGGGAATCAAAGCCGGCACATCAGAGATGGCGATACCTTGAAAACCGACGTACAAACCACTCGACCACGGAGGTCGTCGAGTAAGAAGGTTAATGATATTCTAACTCAGGTCCTGCGGTTCAGGCTTGCAGATCTGGCAGCAGGAGTCGGTGTCGTTGAGGAGCAGCTCATCAGGACAACTGCTGAAGTCGGGGCACACCGCCCCGGCGCCGTGGCCGCCGACACTACTAGCTCTTCGCCTGAACGATCGCACGAATACAATGTGGTAGCATGAGTAAGAAGGTTAATAATATACTAACTGAGATCCTGTGGTTCAGGCTTGCAGATCTGGCAGCAGGAGTCGGTGTCGTTGAGGAGCAGCTCCGGAGGGCAGGCGCTGACGTCTGGACAAACTGCCGTGGCCGCCGACACTACTAACTCTTCGCCTGAACGATCGCACGAATAGGAAGTGCAGTTGTCTGCCGACTGCCATGTGCTGCCTGTGGATGACAATTATTGTTATTTATTTGTTTATTGTGTGAAGCTCGGTGGCGCAGTGGTTTAGCGCCTGGCCCAGCGATTGCGGAAGTTTAGCAACGTTCGCAAGGGTCGGTCATGGGATGGGTGACCGAAAATTTATTATCTCGAGCTCCTCCGTGCTTCGGAAGGTACGTTAAGCCGTTGGTCCCGGCTGCATTTGCAGTCGTTAACACCCACCAATCCGCATTGGGTCCGCGTGGTGGGTTATGGCCCATCCTCCTTACCACCCATAAGGAAGGCCTGTGTCCCAGCAGTGGGGACTTTAAAAAATGGCTGATGGACATTTGTTTATTCATAATTTATAAATATTGGTACACAATGCCACTAGATTCTTGTTATTTTATATAACAAGAATTAATTTGTTTGAACAAAATGTTTATTACAAATTCGTGTATTTATTGTTGGCTCTAATTTAGGTCTTCTTATAGCTACGATCACAAAATGAAATTATCTAAGTAACAAAATGTAAATGAAATATATTATTATTGATGTAACCAATTTAATGGGAAGTAATAAAAGGCTTTTTTATTTTTTTTTTATTTTTATTTTTATTTTTTATTTTATTTTATTTATAGCTACGATCCACTTTTTTCTCAACTGCGGTCTAGGTTATGGTCGCTATTATGCAACCAGTGTTCAGTCGCTTTGTACGGCCTAACTAAAAGCCAGCATTTTTAGCCCCGCCCACTTGGTTGTAATTTTTGTGTAGTGCTATTTTTTAGCGAAATGCTTGTTCCATAGATTAGTTCACTGATTATAATAGGGATGTTGACTATTTTTTTTTATTTTATGTTACATAAATTACCTCTCAAAAAAAGAAACATTGGTAAAAGAATTAATTCGCTAGCATGAAAACTGCCCGAGATATCACAGTGTGAAATGCACACAAATGGACTCGATCAAAAACGCTCCATACTAATGGCTTGCACGTTATGACGTCACGCCTTGCAAGTTTGTATGCAACGCATAGGAAATTTGTTCAGCAGCTATATTAAATATTGTGTTTATCAAAATGGTTTCTTCGACAAATTTGCTATACATTTTACGGACTAATTAAAGGTATCATTTATTTTAATAAATTTTATACTTTTTAAATGGACTTGTCCACCTAACTTTGAAGGGTCATAAAACAAATAATATGCAATATATAAAACCAAGAGGTATACAAGCTACTCTAAAAGTTTAATATGTTTACGATTTTTATTAGTATTTCGTTATTTTATTCATTAGTCAACATCCCTATTGCAGGTATGTCTGCCTTTTCTCCCGATAGGCTCGCTAGTGTAGTTGGGGTCATCTCATTTTAACAGCTCCATAGAGTGTGTATGGTGTTTTTAGTTTTGTTATTTTATTTTGTGAAAAATGGCAGAAATATACGGTACTCAATTTGTATTTTTTAAATCACCCATTTTCAATATTTGTAGTCGCCCTCAGTCCGTCGCCCACTTAGTATTTCAGTACGCTATATTCAGTATTTTTGATACCCAAAAAAGGAATTTATTGTTACCCGATTAAATACTACCCTTTATAAAACAAGAATCTCGTGGCATTGTGTAATTTGTTTGAACAAAATGTTTATTACAAATTCGTGCATTTATTGTTAGCTTTAATTTAGTCTTCTTATCGCTATTATGCAACCAGTGTTCAGTCGCTTTGTACTGCCTAACTAAAATCCAGCATTTCTAGCCCCGCCCACTTGGTTGTAAATTTTGTGTAGTGCCATTTTTTAAGCGAAATGCTTGCCATAGATTAGTTCACTGATAATAATTATAAATATGCACTCACCAGGCTCCTTAAGCTCGTCGCCCACGAGGCAGTGGTCCTGCACGCAGCGCCCGCAGCAGTGGCCCGCCGGTGGGTCAACATACACCCACCCTCGCGCGCACTCCCTACTGCAGGTCTCCACGCTCTCCGCCTTGGCGAGGGCCCCGCCCGCGTCGCGCGCGCACGTTATGTTCTTGCATGGGTCGTCGGAAGGCCAAGTCTGGCCCTCCTGGAACGGCGAAAGAACATGTCAAATCAAAAAACGATCATTATCTTCTACAATCCAGACATAAGCGTCTATTATAAATAAGAAACATTATTACTAATCAGTCGAAATAACAAGCAATTTAAACAAATTTGATGTAGGTACTAGTGAAACTGTTATTTTAACCCCAAAAGAAAAATGAATGTTAGTGAGATATGAATACTGTTTCGTTTTTTATCATTAGTCTTTTTGGTGCCAATGTTCATAGTCACACTCTTTGCCCCCTCTCAGGTGTTTTATTCAACAAACACTTTCAAACCTGTACAATGCGATTAAATTGACTATATCCGCAGCAAAATCATTTGAAAATGTATGGCAAAGAGTAAATTTTACAGATAAAATACATCGTTTTGTACCACAAGCGCTGTGACTGGTCACTTCAGTTGTACCTAACTGTTTATAGTTAAATTAATCGCATTGTTTTGAAAAAAGAAATATATGTAGCTTACTTCCGCAAACAAAATATGCAAGATGCACCGCCCGCCCGCTCGCAAAAATATGCACATACACACCACAAAATATAAGTGCATCAATACCTGCATTTAGCAAGACAGCAACACACCTTGCACCTTCACCAATTAGGCTACTCTCCACGTGTTTCGCCCCAACCCGGAGCATCCTCAGGAGTTAGATCGTGCTTAAACCAACACCGAACGACACCATATTTTGTGGTGTGTATGTGCATATTTTTGCGAGCGGGCGGGCGGTGCATCTTGCATATTTTGTTTGCGGAAGTAAGCTACACATATTTCTTTTTTCAAAATGGTTTGGGACTTCCGCCAAGTGACGCCTGATTCAATCAAATACTTAATCGCATTGTACTTAACTGCGTATTATCAAAGCAAAGGCACATTTTTCGTTACTGTTCCGTATTTGGAATAATATAATTCGCTAAACTGTTTAGTGTATAGACAACTTTTTTTTGTATAAAGCCTGATTCACACATTAAGAATGTACCTGGTAGATTTTGTCCCCAACCCTACAGGCGAGTGGCTCCCTCTTGCGGCAGCACTTGCCGGGCAGCGCCTCGTCGCTGTACACGAACTGCTTCAGCGCTGCTGTAGATATCTCGGGACAGGTCTCATCGCTGCTTTGTACTTGTAGCTGTACAATGGTTATAAGTTACTTTAACTGAATGTGAAAGACCTAAGCGAACTTTTATCGAAATATTTAGAGAATGGCCAACGGGTCTACAGCATAACTCTGCCTATGGGACACAGTGAGCTTTACATCTTCGTAATGAATTTGCCCTTGGAAGTCATTTATTTATCTATCTATGTCATGTACGTTTCAGCCGATGTGTCAACAGTTGCTGCGTTTTCTAGTCATTAAAAAAACTGGTTAAAATCATAACTTATTCTGCGGTAAAATTCTTTAGATGTGAAATCGACGATCTTTAGACATGGTGAAATCAAAAACGGTCGACTTTAGTGGTGTGACTTAGTTAGACCATCAAACTGAACAACTTTGTCTATGGGACCAATTTAGCAAAAGATAAGTCAGGCGTTCTATACCATATTGACGTTTTCTATGGAACAGCTGATTATTTTGTGGCTCTGATTAAGTTGATCCCATAGACAAAGTTGTGCAGTTTGACGGTCTCAGTCTCTGGTGCGGATTTGCGCATTGCGACTAACAAACCGATCTCTGTTAAACTGCATGTCAAATCTGTGACAAAAAAATGACACATGACTATGCTGTGTCTATCTCTGCGTGTTTTTGCGTATACCTACCAACATCATTATTGCTTTTCTTGTAAGTCCATTTAGATACGATGAGCATTTTTGTACGACTTTACATTTTTCACATGTTTATTATGCACTACCTACCTTCCGAATGTAAAATTATTATACTTTGGTGAGCACGGAAGATCAGTGTTAGGTCATACTTTGGGTGCCTTAACTTATGTGAGCCTTTTTTGTGTTCCATTTAGACTAAGCTAATAATAATTAAGAAGATAATAAGGTATTGTGTTATTTAATTTCGTTCACAAAATAAAATCTTTTTCTATTCTTTCTATTCTATTTTGTAAGAAATCACATTGTGACGAAATTGTATCTAACTGTCGATACTCACAGTCCCGTTGACAAGCACGCAGGTGTACTTGGTGCAGAAGTCGTTGGACGTCCACTCCTCCGCTATGGCTCGTTTGTCGCCGCCCACGATGCAAGCTGCTGGCTTGCATTTACCGCAGCATTGCTTGCTGTCTTCCGCGGGGGAGTATTCCCAGCCCTGCAAACAAAATACGTGTAGGGACATTGTATACGAAATGCTAGTTTGGAACTAGGTAGGAGCAAACATGTTGCGCGTGCCTGTAGCTGGCATGCGAGTCTACCTACCCCATTTACCCACAAAGGGAAAAAATGCTTACGATCTCCCAGTATGCTTTGTACTGGTACGAGAGCTACCAGTCAGTAGCTCCTTCTTACCTGTAATGGCCTGTTTACATTATCTTAGTTGTTAGTAGAGAGCTTTAAAAGAGTATTAAACGTGTAAACAGTCATATTAGTGACTAAAGCGAGTAACGTTCTAGTTGCCTTTTAACTTGAACCAAAATGGTTTTTGTTTCGAGTAGCACTCCCTGCGCGTTCGCTCATCCTCCGCGCGACACTACTCGCTAGGTGGAAGTACGTAAATTGACATTTTAGTAGCGTATTAATAGAGTGAATTATTCAAATGATACTTTACTGTAAGAACTGTAAATAAACTCTCACTGGAAAGACACCAAAACTACTAAGGCACTCGCGTTCGAGTACAACTCGCACTCTACTAACAACTAAGATAATGTTAACCGGCCTTAACTGACATGCTCTTGCGCGAGTAACATGTGTATCCCGCGCTTATGTTCAAGTTACCGGTAAGCAGTTGACGTCGCAGTCGGTGAGGGTAGTGCGTCGCTGCAGCTTGTTGTCCCCGACGGCAACGCACGAGTACCACTCGCGCGAGTTACTGGCCTCCGGTACTGGCCCGGCTGTAATATTGCGTGTAACGTACCGGCAGACAGTTGACATCGCTGTCGGTGAGGGTGGTGCGTCGCTGCAGCTTGTTGTCCCCGACGGCAACGCACGAGTACCACTCGCGCGAGTTACTGGCCTCCGGTACTGGCCCGGCTGTAATATTGCGTGTAACGTACCGGCAGACAGTTGACATCGCAGTCGGTGAGGGTGGTGCGTCGCTGCAGCTTGTTGTCCCCGACGGCAACGCACGAGTACCACTCGCGCGAGTTACTGGCCTCCGGTACTGGCCCGGCTGTAATATTGCGTGTAACGTACCGGCAGACAGTTGACGTCGCAGTCGGTGAGGGTGGTGCGTCGCTGCAGCTTGTTGTCCCCGACGGCAACGCACGAGTACCACTCGCGCGAGTTACTGGCCTCCGGTACTGGCCCGGCTGTAATATTGCGTGTAACGTACCGGCAGACAGTTGACGTCGCAGTCGGTGAGGGTGGTGCGTCGCTGCAGCTTGTTGTCCCCGACGGCAACGCACGAGTACCACTCGCGCGAGTTACTGGCCTCCGGTACTGGCCCGGCTGTAATATTGCGTGTAACGTACCGGCAGACAGTTGACATCGCAGTCGGTGAGGGTAGTGCGTCGCTGCAGCTTGTTGTCCCCGACGGCAACGCACGAGTACCACTCGCGCGAGTTACTGGCCTCCGGTACTGGCCCGGCTGTAATATTGCGTGTAACGTACCGGCAGACAGTTGACATCGCAGTCGGTGAGGGTAGTGCGTCGCTGCAGCTTGTTGTCCCCGACGGCAACGCACGAGTACCACTCGCACGGGTTACTGGCCGACGTCCAGTTTTCGCCCGCCTGCAAATACGTAACGTCTATAGTTTATAAATATAGAGATTCTATATGGTTCTTTTGTGAGAAAAGAACGATATCACTATATATTGGCTAGCTATAGCGGCTGGGGCTCCACTACTATGTCGTCTATGGGCCGCGCTCGGGCACACTCGGCGGTTACCTTGTAGACGCGGCCCTCGTAGCGACAAGCGACAGGCCGCAGGTTGGGGCAGCAGGCGTAGGGCAGCGGCTGTGGCTCCACTACTATGTCGTCTATGGGCCGCGCTCGGGCACACTCGGCGGTTACCTTGTAGACGCGGCCCTCGTAGCGACAAGCGACAGGCCGCAGGTTGGGGCAGCAGGCGTAGGGCAGCGGCTGTGGCTCCACTACTATGTCGTCGTCGGACCGCGCTCGGGGACACTCGGTGGTAGAGCAGGACACAACGGCGCCGACACCCGACGACACGCAGCGACACCAGCGGCAAGGACCGTCCATCCATACCCCGTCAATCTTAATCAAACAAAAGAATCAAATCTGTTCAATAACGTTTCGGAACGTGAAGACCAACGTAAAACAACGGACTTATGTCGACTTATTTTTCTAGATTTAATTAAAGGATAAGAATTTATTGAATCAAATAAAATGTACTATAAATTAAGATTAAAATAAAAAGTGGCATTATTACCCTCTTGAATCACACATAATATTACCTACCTTTACCTAGATAGAAATAAAAAAATCAAAATCGAAGTTATTATTTCTAACTTTTAGACTTGAACCCGTAAACGGTAAAAAAATAAACACTGAATATAATGTTATATCTAATAAGTGATTGTAGACTTACATCTTTAAGCATTTGCTCCGATTTGGCGCGTGGTTTTTCCCCTCCTTTGGGTGCGGCCTCCCACTCCAACAACGCTATACACTTGTCCTTTGGTGGTTCTAAAATATGAAACATTCAATATGAGTTAATTTGTATGTTATAGCACGGTCGGGAGAGAAGGTAGAGCGACGATCCTCGTCACGAAGATCCTTATGCCAGCAATAAAACAGTTATTGCTGGCATAAGGAAGGTGCAGCTATTATGATGATGATATGTAATGTGTGTGTATAGACCGCACGAGTGTTCCGGGCGCCTGGATCGTGCGTAGCTCGTGGAACTGCGGGCAGTCGCAAGCAAGCTCGCAAGGCCAACAACACCCGTTCTCCTTTATGATCCGGTTCATGATGATGATGATTGTGGAGTGTAACACTGTAAGCGCTGTATGTGTGTGTACTGACCGCACGAGTACTGCGGGCAGCACTGTCCGGGCGCCTGACTCGTGCGTAGCTCGTGGAACTGCTTGCAGTCAGGTGCGCGCGCGCAAGCGGCAGGCTCGCACGTGAGCCGCACGCGCGGACAACACCCGCCCTCTTCTATGACTCGCTTCATTCCTGGCTCTAGTTGGACTTCGCTGTCTGTGGGGATGTGCTCGCATTCGCTAGCCGGCTTGCATTCTGGACGTGAGAAAAGTAAATAGGAGGTAAGTAAGCTTGACACCTCCAGTACCGCACAAGAGTGCTCGCTGATTCTCGTTAGCAAAATAATAACACACTGAAAAAAAACATCAAATAAATACAATATTATGTCCTAGTTCAAATCTATCTGTTTGAAATAAAACACTTTATTCGGATAATAGGGCGGTTTATTTAGTTTGTTTTTTTTTGTTTCCCGACGATTCAATGTTTTTATGATGTACCTACTCAACTCACCACATACGAACTCTTTGCAACCGTCAGCAGTAGTTTTTTCTTTGAGCACTTGTGCGAAACCACATTCCATCTTCTTTGGCTCTTCGCATTCTTTCTGAAGTTTGGGCACTGCAAGACAAGTACGTAACTTTAATTGACTACTTAGATCTAGTCCAGACGGACACAGTGTATGTATAAGTGTGAAGTGTAGTGTGTGTGTGTACTTACTGCACATGTAGTCGGGGCAGCAGGGCGGCGGACCGGGCGCGCTTCACTAGGAAGGGCCCAAGTCTGCTATTCTTAACGTCATAATCGTGTTTCAATTGTGTTTGAATTGTAATGCTCTTTGACATAGTTCTCGATTCTTAAGGGTTAGGTTGCTACTAGTCCACTTGCTACTGGGCCCAGGGACCAGTAGCCCTACCATGAGTTGATGCAAACTGTTTACGTTACCGTAAACCATCGTTTTGTCTCTTTCACTCGCACTGACTGTGAGCAGTATATCCGATAGTTTACGGTAACGTAAACAGTTTGCATCAACTCATGGTAGGGCCACAGTAGCAAGGTAGGTAGCAGGTATCTAACCCTTTCTTAAACCTAAAACCGAAACACAATTGAAACACGATTATGAAGTTAAAATAGCCGACTTGGGCCCCAGATCTTGTCCAGATGAACACAGTGTATGTATGTGTGTTTAGTGTTGCGTGTGCTCACCGCACATGTAGTCGGGGCAGCAGGGCGGCGGGCCGGGCGGTGGGGCGCGCTTGACTAGATCTTGGCCAGACGGACATAGCGGCGCCACGCAAGTCTGTGTAGTGCACGACACTCGAGCTTCCCTCTCTCCCCCAGCCTTAGAGCACGTGCACTTCTTGCAAGCGTTCTCCTAAAAACACGTATAATTCAACGCCCGAGCGGTCTCCGGCGACCGGACGACAATAGTAAATCTATTGTGTCTCGGTTTCCGGGCGTTGACGAGTAGTCATTTTATTAATTGATCAAAATAACCAAATAGTTTCAATTAAAGTAATTTTATTGATTGATCAAAATAACAAAATAGTTTCAATTAAAGTCATTTTATTGATTCATCAAAATAACAAAAATGTTTCAAATAAAGTCATTTTATTGATTCATCAAAATAACCAAATAGTTTCAATTAAAGTAATTTTATTTATTCGTCAAAATAACAAAATAGTTTCAATTAAAGTCATTTTATTGATTCATCAAAATAACAAAATAGTTTCAATTAAAGTCATTTTATTGATTCATCAAAATAACCAAATAGTTTCAATTAAAGTAATTTTATTGATTGATCAAAATAACAAAATAGTTTCAATTAAAGTCATTTTATTGATTCATCAAAATAACCAAATAGTTTCAATTAAAGTCATTTTATTGATTCATCAAAATAACCAAATAGTTTCAATTAAAGTCATTTTATTGATTCATCAAAATAACCAAATGGTTTCAATTAAAGTCATTTTATTGATTCATCAAAATAACCAAATAGTTTCAATTAAAGTAATTTTATTGATTGATCAAAATAACCAAATACCTAGTTTCAATTAAAGTCATTTTATTGATTCATCAAAATAACCAAATAGTTTCAATTAAAGTCATTTTATTGATTCATCAAAATAACCAAATAGTTTCAATTAAAGTCATTTTATTGATTCATCAAAATAACCAAATAGTTTCAATTAAAGTCATTTTATTGATTCATCAAAATAACCAAATAGTTTCAATTAAAGTCATTTTATTGATTGATCAAAATAACCAAATAGTTTCAATTAAAGTCATTTTATTGATTCATCAAAATAACCAAATAGTTTCAATTAAAGTCATTTTATTGATTTATCAAAATAACCAAATATTTTCAATTAAAGTCATTTTATTGATTGATCAAAATAACCAAATAGTTTCAATTAAAGTCATTTTATTGATTCATCAAAATAACCAAATAGTTTCAATTAAAGTCATTTTATTGATTCATCAAAATAACCAAATAGTTTCAATTAAAGTCATTTTATTGATTGATCAAAATAACCAAATAGTTTCAATTAAAGTAATTTTATTGATTCATCAAAATAACCGAACAGTTTCAATTAAAACCATTTCTTTCAATATCAAAGCCACATCCGATGGTTTTTTGAAGTAACTTTACCTGCCACTCGTCTCCGGCGAAGTGTTGCTTGTCGATGTCGCACGGGAAACATTTGTTTGGTTCCATACACGTGTTATTTACTCGGACCTAAGAAATACGAATTTACATAAATATAGGCCCTCAAAGTGAAGAAAAATATAAAAATCCACTTAATTTATTCAGTCAAGGTACTTTATATCTAAACTCTTTTATACATTTTTGCCAGGTTTACCAACTTACGAAAATCCTGTAAGAAAGTGCGTCTGGTCTAAAAACTTCGATCAGGGTATCCTTGATCGAAGTCCAAAAATGATGAAATGTGTTGTGTTGTGTGGTGTTGTTGTACTTGTTGTATGAGTTACCTTTCCCTCGGGACAGAAGCACCCCTCAACAGGCGCGCGCGCGCACAGCTCCGGGTTGCGCGCGATCTCCTCGTGGTTCTCGCACGTGCGCTCACAGTCTAAGCACGGCCGGTATACTAGCGGCTCCGAACTGGTGAGAAATTGAGACTTTTAAGTGCTTGCACGGCTCTTTACACGGTCGCATACCGCGTCCCGACCAAAGTGATCACCTTGGTGGTTTACAACCGTGAAGATGGAGGTTTACGACCAAATTCGTTTGACCTTGATCAGGTATCAGCCCGCCACAGTCTTTAAATTGTACCACTCTATCTTGTACAAACTCTATGTGTCTCTATGCAGTGTGAAAAATAAACATTATCATTACCTTCCAACGTACTTGGTTTACGTGCGACCAAGGGCATTTAATGAAAAAAACATGTAGTATTTTTATTACGCAAACTAAAAACTTCTAAAATGACGTCTTTACTGCTTGAATATCATGTCATGACAGAATAGTATTTTGGCTACTACGTAGTTGAAACTAGCTGTGTCGGTTGCCAACCAAGTTCACCTTGGGCGAGACATGATTTGCAGACCTTTAATGATCAAAAAATAAAGCGCCCGTTACATATGTTCGTTTTATAGAAAACTTCTAAAGAGTGCTCTTCAAATTGCAACACCATTTTGTATTTTAATAATAAAATAACACAATAAGGGGTTACTCGGGAGCGATGCCCACTTTATCATAAAGGTTAACTTGAACTCGTACAAACTTTTACCAACACATTAAAAATCTGAGCGCTCATCAGTTCAGTAAAGTTTTGTGACAGTAAAGCGTTCGTAACATCAAACGCGACCACAAGTGGCTCAGTCAAGCCACTAGACGCAGCCACCAATCTGTTACACGCCACTCGCACTCGAAAGCTCGGTTTGCGCTGATACTATACTGTAAGCGGTCATCCCTACCAAGCCGCCCTCACCCCCTCGGCCGGCTATAAAAACGGCAACACCGACGTGCGCACTTAACTTTTCTGTTGGCGTTCGAGGCGATAACATCGTGGCTAATGTTGCTGTCGGTTGTGCTAGGATTTGGGTGATATCATAATTTTCTTTATTGTTACTTGTGTTGTGTCGATTTCCATGGTCTGATTTCCATTGTTTCGTATTCCAAATTAAAATCATTGTTAATATTTATAAAGTCTGTGTAATTATTGTTAAGTTTTGTTTTTTTTTAATGAAATACCACTTCTGACCCAAAAATACTATACAAAATGTATGAAAAAACTCGTCGACAGCTTGTGGTCGCGTTTAGTGGCCGCGACTAGTGGCTTAACGTGCGGCAGTTCTAACACTCACCATTGGTACGCACACAGGGGCTCTCTCGGCCGCCAGTCGAGGCACACAGCTTGCTGGCGGCACGCGGAGGCGTATCGTGCGAGCACATCGCATACATCAACGTTGTTCATTGCGCAGTACTCGTCCTCGCACGCCTCCACGAACTGTTGTGGGTCGACTAGCGCGTGACACTGAACCAAGAAACAGAAAAAAAATATACAAAACCATCGACACTAAATTGAGTCGAAAGACTCTTTTGAAAGTATTTACTAATAGCTTCAGCGGGAATAGCTGAAAAGTATTTGAGCATAGCAACTATGTGAAGTTGAAGAAGGATTTTTATTTTTGCAAGTTAAAAGGAACAAAATAAAAGTAAGCCCAACACACAACCCTGTGGCAGTCATTAACAAGCAGTAGTTACCTGCCCAAACACGTCAGGGTTGAGCAGCTTGTAGCAGGGGTTATCGTCGGGCAGCGTGCAGGGCGGCGGCGGCGGTTGGTCGCACAGCTGCTGCTCCGCGGGGAGGTCCAGGGCTGTCAGCGCGGCCGGCGTCGCTTGCCAGCTCCTGCCGTACTGCAGGAAACATTGCGTAACAATATCGTGACGAAAATGGATTGTCTATAATAGATTTCGAAATATTTGCATTTTAGTGATTTCATACAAAACACAGAAGTGCCAATATTTTCAAATCTACAATGAATATTTTAAAAATCAAAACGTACAGCCCTAGTTTTTAGGCATTTCAAAAACATACCAAAAATTAATTACTGTAGGTTAAGGTTTAGAGGGTGGGAAACGTTATCGCCGTTTGTATGGAGACCACGTGGTTGACAATCCCCTTAAATCCTGTATTTGGACAATAAAAGTTGAAAACAAATAAACTTACACTTTTTTAAAATTCAACAAAAATCAACATTTACTTTCACAAAAATTAGGTAAGTCTTAAGACAACGCAATAAGGTTGAAACTTGTTAAATTCACGCGCCTTCTTGAGATAAAACTGCTTTACCTTAATAATTTCAACCCAATCAAACGAAGAAGTCAAATTATAACATTCGAACACAAATAGAAACATTGAGTTAAGTATTCTTTGTATTTTGATTATAGATATGCATAACGATATCGATCTTCCTAGATTGCCTATAACGAAGCGTTTCAGCACATAAAGACACAAACTTATCTACTATTCAAATACCTCCTGGAAGTCTTCAGTGGCAGTGCCGTTGCTGGTAGTTAAATGGTCTCGCTGTCCTGCACACACGCCGCAAAGACCTTCGGTTTGATTCTTGTACACGAACGATGCTACGCGCACTGCTAACTCCATCTTAGCCTGCAGCACTGTCACCTGGCAAAAAGATTCGTTGGATTTGCTTCACAATTCTTCGGACTTGCACACTATTCATTTGCAAATAGAAGGTAGGTAGTTAAGTAAAGGAGCCACTATCAAGTGACAGACAAATAGACTTTCTATGTCCGAGTCAAACGGCAGAGTGAATGAACCAAGGTCATGTGAAGCTTTTTAACACCAATCATGCCAAAGAATTACAGAACAAACAGTACTAAACGTACAGAAGGTCAGAAGCAAATCCGCGCGAGGACAATCAATTAATAAGTTACTCTCGCTGCACGGCAATAAAGTACAATTTTAAATTGCACAGCGCTGCGTTCCTATTATTATAAGTATTTCCGAAGCACTTCTCTTTCTGTCGCGTAGCGTAGCTGTCTCAACCGACACATGATATACCTCATGCGCTAGCTCGACTGAGTCGGCCGCTAGTAGCAGTAAGTTAATATAAAAGTAAGCGCGAAGTGAGACCCCCCTGGCAGGATTTTGCCGAAGCCGAAATATTGCAAAACATCGGGTAATGAAAACTCAACATACTACACAAAAGCAATGTAATATTAATTACTTATAGTTTACCTCAACACTAGCGTCAGTGAGTAGCACGGAGACGTCCTGTCCGTTGAGTAAACTGATGGTCACCCAGTTCTTCTTCACCGGGTATTTGAACACCTGCTCCTTGCCGATTGTGGTCACCAGCTAGTAAAATATTTCAGTTTATTCTTAGTGATTTTAAATCTCGTATTCTAATATTATCGATCAAGAGATATCGAGGAAAGATCAAAGAGTGAAGAAAGTAATTTTTGCTTTAATTTTACAAAAGACTCATTTGCCCAACGTATTTTTTTCTAACAACTAAGTTAAGTACCTACTTATACTAAAGAAAGGCAGTGCTCATGCTGATGCTTTTACGTAAGTTTGCACTACCGTATTTTATTTTAGTAAAACTTACGGGAGAGAATATCGGACTTGTGAACAGCATAGGACAAAAATATACTGTCAAGTGTTTGTCTGTGTATGTACTATACAATACACTATAGGTACTATACCTTCTGCGTAGTGGGGTCCTTGTTGATGTGTATGGCGACCTTTTCGTACACCACGTGGATAGTTTTGGTGCAGGATACGTTGGCGTTGTTTTCGCAGGGGCCGTTCGTTGCGTAAACCTGGATTATTAAATTACTTTATTATTTAGATATATTTGAAATTAGTCGTAGTAATAAACGAAATGAGGTTTTCATTTTTCTATGTGCTTGAAGAATTGCAATTTTAGAAATGTGTGCCAGTGCTGAAGTCGTTTAATCAATCAAAAGTTATGCAATATGTTGACTTAACTTTTTCAACAAGATTATAATTGTACAAACAGCAAAAAGCGTGATTTTAGTTGAGTGTACGATGATCCTATAAGTTTTCTTACGTTTTTTACCATAGTTCCTTCATTCACCTTCATTGTTATGAAATTAGAGTTAAAGTAGATTTTGCTCAAGCTCACCTCGTATCTGTGCAGTCCAGATTCGTTCCTGTCGCGCGAGGCGAGGTAAGTGCAGTCCCCTAGGAATGGGAAATTGTCTCCCTCGAAGGTGGTATAGTCTGCGGGCGTGCCTACGCCCTTACACACACCTGGAGAGATACAATTTAATGAAATTCGCTTTTAAAAAGATCTCCAACACTCGTTGTAAAGAACTCCGTCAATTTCTTTACTCTTTCAACAAGGGTGGTTAATAAGAACAGGAAACAATAAAAGTTTTAAATGAAATTATCTCAAAAAAATTAGCACTGCGTCGCTAAGACAAGTGAAAGCAGCCGCCTGTTCCTGTCCTCTCCGCCTCGCCCGAGCTAAAATTGCGAACACTCTTTGCGGTTGAAGGGGAAAATCACCAGCGCTCTTAATTTGGCGCTATGTTGCCTTTATTTTTCCCAAATTGACTGACTAAGAAATGTTTTAAACCGATCAGTTGTTTCGCTACCACCAGAACTATCTGAACCTAATATACTACTAGGAATGACTAACTCACAGTCGAGGCAGTCCCTGGGCGGCAGGCAGCGGTCGCCCGCCCTCAACGTCCCGTCAGGGCAGTAGCAGCCGGGGAAGCACTGCCCATCTTCGGGCGGGCAGGATCGAGCACCCAAAGACGAGCAAGTTGGCTCGCAGCGGTGTCGATAGCAGTCTTTGTGCACTAGGGGCGGCGGGCATTCCGCGGCTAAAGGAATAAACAAGAACGGTGTTATTGCAAAAAGATTTTTAAACACTTGCTTGTGAGAGGATGCGTAAATGCATTTTCTTCGACATAAAAAAGGTGAGTCCTTACTTTAAAAAAGGACTCAGATATGCTAAAATCACATAAATTGTAACAAAAATCTACTCACGACAGTCGAGCTGCATTCTCCAAGCGCTAATATCAGCGTCTTTATCAGCCGCCAAACACTCGGCCACCATCTGCTCCACCACCAAGCACCGGCACTCCTCCTCAGTCCGCTTGGTGCCGTTCACCACGAGGTCTTTACAGTGGCAGATCTTCTCCAAGCAAATGTTGCGCCATTTGTCCAAATTCAGCACTTTACCGCATCTTGATAGCGGCTCTTTGCTGTTGGGTGTGAAGTGGAAAATGTAAGAAAATAATTCGAGCAGCGAAATATCGATGAAGCGCGCGATATCACGCTGTATTCTACGACACTGACGTTACAGAGTTGAACACAACTCCGATATATTTCCCGGCATAGATCTTGAAAACTGAGCTAGAGATGCGCACAAATCATTTAGACCCATCGCCTTGTACAGTACTAGTTATGTCTTAGTCTTTTTTAATGGCACCATAGAAAAAAACCCCTTCTAATTAATATTTATTGTCGCTTTATCGTATTAAAAATATCTAAAACAAACAAGTGCATAGTTAATTATAGGCATCTTTTATCTTGTGCCGTAACTGTAGCCCACATACTAGCACATCGCTCGATTTCCAGAGTTTTATTCAAAAATGGTAGCGTGCTGCCTGTCGCTCCTAAATTCTTAATTTCTTTAGGTAGTATTTTATGTACTCTGGGTATTTTTGGTAAGAACACTGCTGTAAATATTGCACAAGTACATGACACAGTCAACACTAAGCGAACAATGTGTACAAAATGTGTCTCAATTTACACGACTCGTTTATACTCACCTAATCACATTACACAGCTCCCAAGCGCGGCGCTGTTCTTGCTCGTGTGCCACTCGAGTGGCACACGCGTCGCGGGGAAGCCCCGGGCGTCCCCAAGCGGCGGCCATCTGTTCCCGACTAGTGGCTAGTTTCCCGTTCGACAGTCGCTGCTCGTTTATACTCACCTAATCACATTACACAGCTCCCAAGCGCGGCGCTGTTCTTGCTCGTGTGCCACTCGAGTGGCACACGCGTCGCGGGGAAGCCCCGGGCGTCCCCACGCGGCGGCCATCTGTTCCCCACTAGTGGCTAGTTTCCCGTTCGGCAGTCGCTGCTCGTTTTGTGGCGACCCGTCGAATGCGCCGCACAGACCGTCCACGTAACCCATAGCAGTTTTCAATACCTAACGTGAAATATTATGGGAGGATAAGATTTAGGCACAACTAGAGTAATCACGACAAAATACAGCGACAATAATATTAAATTCTTTATTTATTTTAGATCATTTTGTACAAATTTCAATATAAAATAATTTCTAAAATAATGATTGTATGCTTCTATCAATGAAATGAAACTTTTTACCAATGAAATATGGGTTGAAAAACCACTTATTTATAAAAAAAAACAACGCCTATCATCACTTTTATCATTAAACATCTTTGTTTTTTCACAAAATAATCTATCCGTTTATCACTTACCCCAATTTTGATGTCTCCATCGGCAGTAAAGAGAATTGTGAAGTTGTATATCCTAGAAGAGACAGAGAGGCCGTTGCCAACGCGAGCCACGTCGAAGCTGTTCTTCTGGAAGCAGATCTTGGCCGTCTGCTCGACGGAGTACTCATAGTTGTCATACTCTATCATTAGGTTTGGCTTCACTTTGATCAGCTGATCGTCTTGGTGGACTATCAGCATGTTTTGGCAGCCTTCTAGGCGGCACTTCTTGCGGACTGTGGAAGTTGATAATAAGTTTAATTTTGGTCCTTCAAGCCGTATATACGTTTTGTTATTTTTTTGTTGAACGTTGATATTCGTATTTTTAAAGCTTTCTTTGCACAGAATTGCCTTTGAATTTTAAAACGTAGTCAATAAAATTAATATAAGAAAATTTACTTTATTATAATGATTATTTTCTTTATATTTGGAGCAAGTGATGTTCAGTTTAAAGTCTGCAAGTTATGCTAAAGATATTAATGAATAAATGAAGGAATAAAATCCCCCTCATAGATGGAGTCTGGGGGTCAGGTCGACTGTATTTTCACCGACTATAGTAAAGCTTTCGATAGAATTGACCATAAGTTACTTCTCCAAAAGCTTCTCGCTGCGGGGATCTACGGAAACCTGTACAGATGGTTTTGTTCATACATACATAACAGAACGCAGGCTGTTGCCATGCACGGTTATACCTCTAACTGGAATGTGGTACCTTCTGGGGTTCCACAGGGGTCCCTTATCGGGCCACTGCTTTTCAATCTGTTTGTTAATGACATCGGCGCTTGCTTTGTTCACTCACACTTCTTGCTATATGCTGATGATATGAAAATATTTAAATCAGTTAACAGTGATCTTGATTGTCAGCTCCTGCAACTTGACCTAGACAGACTTGATATTTATTGTAAAAAATTTAAATTGGATTTGAACGTGTCCAAATGTAATAGTATCTCATTTAGTCGCAAAACTTCTACCATTAATTTCCCATATTCGCTTAAAGGAACTGAACTTAAGAAAGTGTATGAAATTCGAGACCTTGGTGTCATTCATGACACTAAATTGACATATGAAAAGCACATCGATCATATAGCCAAAAAAGCCAATCGGTCTCTCGGTTTCATCATTAGATCCTGCTCTCAGTTTTCCAGTGCCAAAATCGCCAAAGTATTGTTTTGCTCACTTGTGCGTAGCCATCTCGAGTATTGCTCACAGATTTGGAACCCACAGTATGGGGTCTATATAAACAGGTTGGAGACTATTCAACGTAAGTTTTTGAGATACTTGCAATTTAAGTGTAAAGGTTATGAGAAAGACTATTTTGAGAGATGCAAAAAACATCATATTTTACCTCTCGTTGAGCGACGAAAAATTGCCGATGTCGTTACACTTGCAAAATTATCACAATCTCTTATTGATTCCTCGCATCTTCTATCACTAATAAATTTCAAAGTTCCAAACAGAAATAGTAGGCATATCAACAACCTTAGTGTTCCGTATTGTGCTACCAACTACAGAAAAAACTCGTTTTTTATCCGATCAGCTGTTACTTTTAATAGAATGGTTGACATATCTGTGCTTGACATTTTTAACTCTAAACCGGAACAATTTAGAAATGTTTTGAGTAAGAAATGGTTTGATGTGGTTTCTTAAGATTTCCTCTTTTATTTTGTTACCGATTTTTGGTTGTTTTCTAAGTATAATAGCATAATTTTTTTTTAACTACTTTCTTCCGATCCAAAAATGTATTTAAAATCTATACTTTGTGAATACAAATAAGCTACTTGGTGTTTATATGCGAAAACAAATTAAATGAGTATATTTGTATCATATTTAGTTATGCTATTAGTTATAAATACTGTATGTTTTCCAATGAAAATAAAATAAAATAAAATAAAAATAAAATAGACGCGGGGGCGGTGGCGGCTTACCGCAGGCAGTTTAAAATTAGGTCATTACAACTGATCGCTGTCAATCTTTCTGTCAGGGGAACGCTTTAAGTGAGTACCGAGTATAGTCCAGGCGTCGCGGCGGGTGTCCCTGGCCAGGATGTGGTCGCACAGCTCGTACTTGTACTCGGCGCCGTCGAACGTGCTCACCAACCGCCCTGTCACGTTGCAGTATACTGTATGATGAGTGAGTGAGTACCGAGTATAGTCCAGGCGTCGCGGCGGGTGTCCCTGGCCAGGATGTGGTCGCACAGCTCGTACTTGTACTCGGCGCCGTCGAACGTGCTCACCGACCGCCCTGTCACGTTGCAGTATACTGTATGATGAGTGAGTGAGTACCGAGTATAGTCCAGGCGTCGCGGCGGGTGTCCCTGGCCAGGATGTGGTCGCACAGCTCGTACTTGTACTCGGCGCCGTCGAACGTGCTCACCAACCGCCCTGTCACGTTGCAGTATACTGTATGATGAGTGAGTGAGTACCGAGTATAGTCCAGGCGTCGCGGCGGGTGTCCCTGGCCAGGATGCGGTCGCACAGCTCGTACTTGTACTCGGCGCCGTCGAACGTGCTCACCGACCGCCCTGTCACGTTGCAGTATACTGTATGATGAGTGAGTGAGTACCGAGTATAGTCCAGGCGTCGCGGCGGGTGTCCCTGGCCAGGATGTGGTCGCACAGCTCGTACTTGTACTCGGCGCCGTCGAACGTGCTCACCAACCGCCCTGTCACGTTGCAGTATACTGTATGATGAGTGAGTGAGTACCGAGTATAGTCCAGGCGTCGCGGCGGGTGTCCCTGGCCAGGATGTGGTCGCACAGCTCGTACTTGTACTCGGCGCCGTCGAACGTGCTCACCGACCGCCCTGTCACGTTGCAGTATACTGTATGATGAGTGAGTGAGTACCGAGTATAGTCCAGGCGTCGCGGCGGGTGTCCCTGGCCAGGATGTGGTCGCACAGCTCGTACTTGTACTCGGCGCCGTCGAACGTGCTCACCAACCGCCCTGTCACGTTGCAGTATACTGTATGATGAGTGAGTGAGTACCGAGTATAGTCCAGGCGTCGCGGCGGGTGTCCCTGGCCAGGATGTGGTCGCACAGCTCGTACTTGTACTCGGCGCCGTCGAACGTGCTCACCGACCGCCCTGTCACGTTGCAGTATACTGTATGATGAGTGAGTGAGTACCGAGTATAGTCCAGGCGTCGCGGCGGGTGTCCCTGGCCAGGATGTGGTCGCACAGCTCGTACTTGTACTCGGCGCCGTCGAACGTGCTCACCGACCGCCCTGTCACGTTGCAGTATACTGGCCGTGCCGGCGGAGGCACGCACGAGTACCTACGGTATACATATTCAATCAGGGAAAGCAGTATTTCGTTAAATATACCGATACTCCAGTATATTTCAAATACGAAGTCCCTATTGATAGCTTAAAATAAAAAATATCACTCGACGGTGACGGGGTGAGGTGGCGAGGGAAGAACTCCTGAACGTGAACTGTACGCATTCCTCTTGTGACAGAAATAAGTAGAAATAGCTGTTAATACTGACTGTGGACACTGGTTAACTCCAGTCGGCACATGGTCCAGATGCAGGGAGTATCCCTTCGGGCAGACAGGCGCGGAACACTCGACGGTGACGGGTTTGGATCCGGGGCGAGGCGGCGGCGGAAGGTTCGCTACACACGTGAACTGTACGCATTCCTCTAGCTTGGTTGGTGCGGGGGGAGCGTTAGGCTTGTCTAGCGAGAACGATTGGCTCGGGCCGGGCGGGCGCGGTGGACCTGGTATAACATAAAAGATGCGGTTGTAGAATATATATATGAAGAGGTTGGTTGTTTACAAATCGGTAAAAATGTTCGAATTTGAATGTTAGGTTTATTTTAAGGATATATCCTTAACGTGTTAGTGAATGAACCAAAAAAGTGAAAATCGTTTTTTTTGGACCATCAAACTGATCAATTTTTACTATGGAACCAACTCTGAAATCGGGGATCATTAATTAATACGTTGTATAAAAATAATATCTACTACGATAAGTTAAAAAAACAGAGACAAAAAGATTTTATGAACAGACATTAAAAGAAGAACACGCAATAGTCTTAATTACGCTAACACTTACCACTATAACCCCCTTTAGAGAAGCCGCCCTTAGAGTACCCTCCCTTAGTGGACCCGCCCTTGGCACCGCCGCGGTAGTACCGCTGGTAGGAGTACCGCGGGCGCGGCGGCGGTAGGTCCGAGGTGTAGGCGCGAGTGCGGGACGCGCCGTTGATGTACTTCACCATGTAGCCGCGTGGGCACTCCACTACTGGGCATACTACCGCTAAGGAGAAATAGTTTAGTTGTAAAGTTGAAGTGAAAATCCGGCCAAGTGCGAGTCGGACTCGCGCACGAAGAATTTCGTATCAAAAAACTTTTGTTGTACGGGAGCCCCGCTTAAATATTTATTTTATTATTCTTCTGTTTTTAATATTATTATTCTGTTTTTAGTATTTGTTGTTATAGCGGCAACAGAATACATCATCTGTGAAAATTTTAACTGTCTAGCCTAGCTATCACGGTTCATGAGATACAGCCTGGTGACAGACAGACGGATAGTGGAGTCTTAGTAATAGGGTCCCGTTTTTACCTTTTGGGTACGGAACCCTAAAAAGCTACTGGTACAGTTATGTTTGCAACAGAATTTTGAGCAATAACTCTCTTAAACCGCGTTAGCATAATCACCCAAGGGCGTCACCAATTTCAGCTGCCTCCCCTAGAGGTTAAAAAATGTAGACAACTGCAAAATAACCAAAGTACTAAGGCCGTAGAATTGACTTGCTTTTCCGATAAATCCCGCCCTTGAGTAAATTCACTAAGTACTGGTGTAGTGGTACAGTCTTGTAGACAATTGCAAGATCTATCTCAGATGCTTACAGTTTATCTTTCATTGCACTTACGTTTAGGCGTGGTAGTGACAGCGGGCGTGGTCGGTTTAGCATCAACAATGGGCACCACAGTAGTGACCACTTCTGGCTCGATAGGTTTCGTGGGCCGTGGCGTGGTCGTGAGCACTGGGGTAGTGGTACAGTCTTTCTCGTCGTCCGGACAGTCTTGCAGGCCGTCGCACCACTTGTCAAGTGCTATGCATATTTTGCTGGTGGGGCATATGCGTGTTCCAGGCGGGCAAGCTTCGCATATGCACTCGCATGATGGCTTCTCTACTAACTTTGGTACTAGGTTCTGGGAAGAAGATTTATTTTGAATGATGAATTAAAATGATGAATGATGATAACGATTTTAGATAATCTTCTTCTGCTTATCGAATTAGGAATAGTGGCCACCTCTGGTGTTAGAGTTTATCAAGCCGCCTGTAAGGCCTCTTTGGCTTAACGACTATTATCAGATGACAACAGCCGGGACCGACGGTTTAACGTGCCCTCCGAAGCACGGAAGCGCTCAGTTGTAATGCCACTTAACGGTCACCCATCCGACACCTGGCCGGACTGAGCGTTGCTTAACAAACGTGATCGAGTACGATCAGTCTGTCAAGTTCCGCCATGAGCGCGCCATGATTTTAGATAATGGGTATAGTGGTTCGCCCACACGTGTTATACGCAGAGGTCCCGTGTTCCATTCCCAGGGGGGGTACAATTTGTACTCGGTTTGGTTGGTAGTAGGGCTTATAAGCTACCAGAAAATATATAATTCACAACAGTTTTGGAAAAGTTTACCAACCCCATTAAAAAAAATTGTGTTCCGGCAGTTTGAAGCAAGATAGCTATAGTTCCTCAGTGGTGAGGATTCCGGTTGTAGTGCGCTTATATTACACTTTCGGCCTTATTGTCTCTTAACATCAGGTGGGGTGAAGGCCAAGCACTATCCCGTTGTTTATTAAAAAAAGCTAACCGTAAATGATACCAGCGGAAACCTGACCGCCACTAATGGTTTTGATTGGTTTAAAATAATTCAGAAATGACATTTGACATTTGAAACAACCAATCAAACGATTTTAGTTTAATCGCTTGTGGCGCCATAGTTGCTCAATATTTATTTCCATTAGGATTAGTAATGGACGTAAGATAAATAAAGTAAGGTTAAGGATGGAAAGATATTGCAATTCAAAATTACAAGAAAATCACATTTCTTAATCAAAAATTAATAATGAATACATTACGAAATAAGACTAATCAAATTTGTCCAAAAAAAAATTTCGAAGGACCATATAAAACTCACCGGCGCGCACTTGCACTCCTTGACGGGTTGGCAGTCAGTGACACCGCCGATCTTGCACATGCACTCGTCACAGTTATCGCCACGGAACGATGATCCAACTGGGTACCTGTTAAATAAAAGTATAAGAATTTATTATTAAACTTTATTATGTATTGTAGATTCAGCCAATAATAATGAAAGCGAATTCCGAAATGAAAAGTACGTAGCACCGTAGCACGCGCACGCCGTAGCGGCCACGCCCGGGCACGGTCTACACACCATCGTAGTCTCTACTAACAACGGTGACGGCGGCGTAGTCAATAGAATGTCGTCAGTACTCACGTAAGGTACCCCCTAACGCAGGGGCACTGGTCGCGCGGCACGCAGCTCTCGCCGTCGTAGTACGTAGCGCCGTAGCACGCGCACGCCGTAGCGGCCACGCCCGGGCACGGCCTACACGCCGTCGTAGTCTCTACTAACAACGGTGACGGCGGCGTAGTCAACAGAATGTCGTCAGTACTCACGTAAGGTACCCCCTAACGCAGGGGCACTGGTCGCGCGGCACGCAGCTCTCGCCGTCGTAGTACGTAGCGCCGTAGCACGCGCACGCCGTAGCGGCCACGCCCGGGCACGGCCTACACGCCGTCGTAGTCTCTACTAACAACGGTGACGGCGGCGTAGTCAATAGAATGTCGTCAGTACTCACGTAAGGTACCCCCTAACGCAGGGGCACTGGTCGCGCGGCACGCAGCTCTCGCCGTCGTAGTACGTAGCGCCGTAGCACGCGCACGCCGTAGCGGCCACGCCCGGGCACGGCCTACACGCCGTCGTAGTCTCTACTAACAACGGTGACGGCGGCGTAGTCAATAGAATGTCGTCAGTACTCACGTAAGGTACCCCCTAACGCAGGGGCACTGGTCGCGCGGCACGCAGCTCTCGCCGTCGTAGTACGTAGCGCCGTAGCACGCGCACGCCGTAGCGGCCACGCCCGGGCACGGTCTACACACCATCGTAGTCTCTACTAACAACGGTGACGGCGGCGTAGTCAACAGAATGTCGTCAGTACTCACGTAAGGTACCCCCTAACGCAGGGGCACTGGTCGCGCGGCACGCAGCTCTCGCCGTCGTAGTACGTAGCGCCGTAGCACGCGCACGCCGTAGCGGCCACGCCCGGGCACGGCCTACACGCCGTCGTAGTCTCTACTAACAACGGTGACGGCGGCGTAGTCAATAGAATGTCGTCAGTACTCACGTAAGGTACCCCCTAACGCAGGGGCACTGGTCGCGCGGCACGCAGCTCTCGCCGTCGTAGTACGTGCGCCGTAGCACGCGCACGCCGTAGCGGCCACGCCCGGGCACGGCCTACACGCCGTCGTAGTCTCTACTAACAACGGTGACGGCGGCGTAGTCAATAGAATGTCGTCAGTACTCACGTAAGGTACCCCTTAACGCAGGGGCACTGGTCGCGCGGCACGCAGCTCTCGCCGTCGTAGTACGTAGCGCCGTAGCACGCGCACGCCGTAGCGGCCACGCCCGGGCACGGCCTACACGCCGTCGTAGTCTCTACTAACAACGGTGACGGCGGCGTAGTCAATAGAATGTCGTCAGTACTCACGTAAGGTACCCCCTAACGCAGGGGCACTGGTCGCGCGGCACGCAGCTCTCGCCGTCGTAGTACGTAGCGCCGTAGCACGCGCACGCCGTAGCGGCCACGCCCGGGCACGGTCTACACACCATCGTAGTCTCTACTAACAACGGTGACGGCGGCGTAGTCAACAGAATGTCGTCAGTACTCACGTAAGGTACCCCCTAACGCAGGGGCACTGGTCGCGCGGCACGCAGCTCTCGCCGTCGTAGTACGTAGCGCCGTAGCACGCGCACGCCGTAGCGGCCACGCCCGGGCACGGCCTACACGCCGTCGTAGTCTCTACTAACAACGGTGACGGCGGCGTAGTCAATAGAATGTCGTCAGTACTCACGTAAGGTACCCCCTAACGCAGGGGCACTGGTCGTGCGGCACGCAGCTCTCGCCGTCGTAGTACGTAGCGCCGTAGAACGCGCACGCCGTAGCGGCCACGCCCGGGCACGGCCTACACGCCGTCGTAGTCTCTACTAACAACGGTGACGGCGGCGTAGTCAATAGAATGTCGTCAGTACTCACGTAAGGTACCCCCTAACGCAGGGGCACTGGTCGCGCGGCACGCAGCTCTCGCCGTCGTAGTACGTGCGCCGTAGCACGCGCACGCCGTAGCGGCCACGCCCGGGCACGGCCTACACGCCGTCGTAGTCTCTACTAACAACGGTGACGGCGGCGTAGTCAATAGAATGTCGTCAGTACTCACGTAAGGTACCCCTTAACGCAGGGGCACTGGTCGCGCGGCACGCAGCTCTCGCCGTCGTAGTACGTAGCGCCGTAGCACGCGCACGCCGTAGCGGCCACGCCCGGGCACGGCCTACACGCCGTCGTAGTCTCTACTAACAACGGTGACGGCGGCGTAGTCAATAGAATGTCGTCAGTACTCACGTAAGGTACCCCCTAACGCAGGGGCACTGGTCGCGCGGCACGCAGCTCTCGCCGTCGTAGTACGTAGCGCCGTAGCACGCGCACGCCGTAGCGGCCACGCCCGGGCACGGCCTACACGCCGTCGTAGTCTCCTCGAATATCGGCGACGGCGTAGTCTTTGTCACTGCTACGAAGTTAAATCACGATTATTTTACTTCAATCGCTCAGTATCTTGCGCCCAAAAAGTATAATAAACCATGGTAGTTAAATATGTTAGCGAACGACAGCAATGATCTTAATAATTCTATGGCAAAATAACCCTCGGAGAATTAACCCAGTTATTAGCAATTTTAATAACCTGACAATTCATATCGATCATTTAGTCCCAAACTAAGCAAAGCTCGTTCTATGTTTTTTTTTTTTCTCTTTATTGAGGAACAAACAGTCACACATTTATACATATTGCAAAAAAAAAACATGATGTACTTAAAGACCTATAGTTCCCTAGAATTATTATACATGTAAAGATATAAAGTTAACGTGAAATTTAACAGTAGATTTATGTATGCCAAAAGATTTAGTTAAGTGTATAAGCTTAAATAATTTTTCAATTTACTAAAGTAGGTACTTAATTAATAAAGTAGGATGAGAAAGGCACATTTTATGAATCAATTGATAGAATATTAAGAGTATCTTTTTTAAATGTTCTTAAATTCAAGCTAAAGATGTCGACTTCATGCAGCTTATCATCATAGATTCTACAGGAACGTCTAGTGAAAGTGTTGCTTCCGTAACAAGTTTTTGCAGGTGGATACGAAAAAAGATATTTCTTTCTGCACGATCTTTCGCGCAAACGGGGGACACGAAATGTGATATTTTGTAAGAGCTTAGGTGCATCGATTAAGTTATTAATTAATTTGTATAAAAATGTAACGTCAAAGAGATCACGGCGATGACTGAGCAGGGGTATGTTGTGATGCTTTACAGATGTGTCATAATCAACGTACGTTCGACCTGTGCGAAAGTCTAAAGCCTTGACAAATTTATGCTGGACTCTTTCGATTCTATCAGCATGAGTATTAAAGGTGGGTTGCCAGACAACTGAAGCAAACTCTAAGTGACTTCGGACATATGAGTTGTACAATAATTTGTAAGTAAGTGAGTTTTTAAATGGTTTGCTAACACGGAGTATGAATCCAAGTTGTTTGAAGGCTTTGTTTAGCATTTTATCGATGTGTGGTATGAAAGTCAGCTTAGAATCAAGCGTCACACCTAGATCACGAATCTCATTAACTCTTGTTAAAACCCTATCATTTAAGGAATAGTCAAAAATAATAGGATTCAATTTTCTAGAAAAAGTAACTGTATAGCATTTATCAGTGTTCAGATATAAACTGTTTTCTTTACAAAAAGCTTCGAATTTCATGAGGTCCTGTTGCATCAGTACACAGTCGTCTTTATTACGAATAATTTTAAATATTTTTGTGTCGTCGGCGTAGAAAGGAATTAGTATTGTGCAAGTTATCAGTGATCTCGTTGACATATAATATGAATAGAAGGGGTCCCAGATGGGAATATGAATAGAAGGGGTCCCAGATGGGAATATGAATAGAAGGGGTCCCAGATGGGAATATGAATAGAAGGGGTCCCAGATGGGAATAATGTTGCCTAATAATTGATGTTGCCTAATAATGGATAAAGCATATAAATAAAAATATAGATAACTACGACGAGAGAACAAATGATTGTGCTCATAAAAAACAATTTGCTGAGATTCAAATGGGGACCAAATTTCATTATTCTTAAAATATACTGTCAGAATATAATTAGGTAAGCAAATCTTGGATGATTACAATACATCTGCTTACACTTGAAAAAAAATACCTATTTCCATCGACGTAACACAGAGATATAAAAGCCTCTAACTACTTACGATAAGGTTCAAAACAGCCGATCGGTTCGACCCTCATCTCTATCGCGCCGTGCCACTTCACGGGCAACACCTTGAAGTATCTCGCGTGTATGGGCAGCTTGAACTTGTTGAGCACTTCCGAGCGGTCGTCGAAGTTAGCCGGGAACACCCGAGGCTCTCCGGTCGAGTCCACGACCGGGTTGAAGGTGGTTAAGTCGGATGTGTACATCAGCTTGTAGGAGGACACCCATCCTTGCGGGCCGCCCTTCGTTTTGATGCCGGTGAGGTTCCGAGGACCGGTGAAGTCGAACTTTGGAGATAATTGATAATATGTAGTAATAACATTGAATAACTTCACGTGTATTAATATATATATTATATATTGGATAATATATATTGGATAGTCTGCTAGATAAACACCTTGAGAAACACATTTCACTACATGATGCCCAGTTTGGTTTCAGAGCTGGGTTATCTACAGAAAGCGCTATTCTATCTCTCAAGCAGACTGTCCAGTACTACGTTGACCGAAAAACACCGGTATTAGCATGTTACCTTGATCTATCTAAAGCCTTTGATTTGGTATGCTATGACACTCTGTGGCAAAAGTTGCGTGATGACACGAGTGTTCCGCGTGAGATCGTAGGGCTTCTGGAATATTGGTACAGCCACCAAACTAATGTTGTGAGATGGGCGGGAGAACTTTCCGAGGAATACAGGTTGGAATGTGGAGTGAGACAAGGTGGAATCACATCTCCTCGCCTTTTCAACTTGTACATAAATAAGCTGATTGTTGGACTCAGCAGTGCAAATGTTGGATGTCATATGGACGGTCTATGCATTAATAATATCAGTTACGCAGATGACATGGTGCTGCTGTGTCCAACAGTCAAAGGACTCAGAAAGTTACTCGATATATGTGAGAGATATGCTGTGGCCCACGGACTCAGATATAACGCTAGTAAGAGTGAGTTAATGATATTTAAAGCGGGCACCAATCGTTACTCTCACGTGCCACCAGTGACTTTGTCTGGGTCTCCTCTAAAAGCAGTGGAAAAATTCAAATATCTGGGTCACTGGGTCACATCAGATCTCAAAGATAACGCTGACATTGAAAGGGAACGAAGGGCGCTATCTGTCCGCTGTAATATGCTGGCCCACAGATTTGCACGATGTACAAATGAAGTAAAGGTGACTCTTTTCAGAGCATACTGCCAAACTTTCTACACGTGCAGTCTGTGGGGCAGATATACGCAGGGGACATATAGTCGTGTCCAGTATAATAATGGATTCAGGGTGTTGTTCGGGCTGCCACGGTCATGTAGTGCCTCCGGTATGTTCGCGTCGGCGCGAACATACCGGAGGCACTACAGATTTTTACGCAATAATGCGAACACGCTGCGCCTCAATGCTTGCAAGACTGCGGGCCAGCTCGAACAGCATCTTGTCAACGATAGCTGCTAGATGGGACAGCTTAATATTGCGCCGCTGCACGCAGTTGCATGCCCGTTAAGCTGTCTATTGTACCGTGCACCAATTATGAAATAATGTTACTAACACTAGTTATAAGTCATGATTGTTACTAACAAATGATATGGACTATGTCCGAAATAAATGAATTATTATTAATCAATTTTGGGAAAAGATCCTAACGCTCTTAGTATGTACACCGACGCATTCGCATGTGACAGCGAAATAACGAAAAATCTGTAATTTTTATGGCAGCGTTTCGCCATATGCTATGTCTCACTCTACTATTAGTGAGATGACATAGTTGCGTCCTTATTCGGTACAGCTTCGCGAGTAGGTATCTGCAAAATGATCGTTACACCGATGCACACATTTCGCAGATGTTTCACTACCGCAAGCGATTCGCTGAAGCACGCGAAAGCATCGGTGTACTGAAGGCTAAAACAATGCAATCTATCTACTAATATTATTCGATCTAAGACCTAAGTCCTGTGCCCAGCAATGGTATTTATTTAAAAAAGTTAAAAATCATAGTAAAATGTATTACCATAATCCACTCGCCCGGCGTGCTGTAGGTAGGAATCCACCCCCGAGGGCCATCCAGCCTGAAGTACTTGCGGGCGTCGTTGTTGGAGCTCACTTCTATGTTCTCTATGGGAAGGTCCGCCGCGAGGCCTAGGGGCTCGGTGCATTGCATCGGCTCTTCCTGAATTTTAAGGAACTTAGGTTAGTGTTCAGTGCTAAGTAACTGACAAACAATAGGTTTTCTACATCTGATCTGGGTCAAATAGCTAAGAGATGGATTTTTTCTAATACTATACTAGATGGTGGTTACTTTTATTTCTCTTTATTCAGGTCTTATGGGATTAAGGGATGTTTACAACATCTAACATTTTTCTATGAATGTACATAGATGGCGCTGTATAAAATCAAGCTGTACCAATCAATACAATTTGACATCGTATTCGATACGAATTCGATAAGCGTTAGGTAACTGTCCAGTGTCCGTGCCATGAGGTAGTGTCGGGCGCCTCGATAGGCGGCGATATTCATGGATGAATTATGGTCTATAAAACCATGGAATATGTGCCACATGACCGGTTGCAGGCGGATCGGATATACTCCGCCTCTATTGAAAGCGATATCATCTACTAATGGTCCATCGAACACCTAATGTTTCTGGTCATGTCGTACTCACAGTGGTGAGTATCTCCTCGGGCGTGGTAGTGAGCGCCTCATCGCATCCGATGAGCTCGAGCCTTGTCGCGACCTGTCCGTGCCACGTGAGCGGTTGCAGGCGGATGTACTTCGCCTCGATGGGTGGTGATATCATCTGCTTCATGGGGGTGGTATGGTCCACCGGGCCGCGGAACACCTGAGTATACGAGACAAGAATTAATGAACAAGTAATACACTATTTTAATGGTATTGTAATGGCTCCTACACACTATAATAGCTGCACAGACCAGCGTCTGGTTGGCATTTGTGGCATGCCGGCGGGATATAAGTATGCGGTACAAATAACTACACTAAATAAGGCCCAGTGGCAGATGCCGACGTGATGGTACTGTAAGAGCATTTATAAAAAAATGCTCATTCAAGTTTCCCTCTTAACATTACTACAGGGTGATTTTTTAATAGTCTACAAATTTTGTGGTGTGGCTTAGACAGTCAAACTGAACAACTTTGTCTATGGGGACCAACTTAATCAGAGCAAAAAAAATAATCAGCTGTTCCATAGAAAATGTCAATATACTCGACCAATATGTATGGAACAGTTAATTATTTTTGATTAAGTTGGTCCCATAGACAAAGTTGTTCAGTTTGACGGTCAAAGCCACACCACATAATTTGTAGACTGTTCAAAAATCACCCTGTAGTAATGTTAAGAGTAAAACTTGAAAGTGTTGTAGCGGTGTACTAGCTAGCTGTAGTGGATGTGTCGTGTATAGTGACCGTGGGAGTGGCGCCGCCCACGTAGCTGTAGGCCGCGGGCCGGTCGCCGTACAGCAGCCGGTAGCTGGTCACGTAGCGGTCCAGGGTTGGGTCCCCCTGCACCACCACGCCGTGGACGCTGCGGCTGTACGGTAACTCGATCTGGATGTATTGGTTCTTGTCGCTCGTCAGGGGGCTCCAGCTGCCAGCTGTAATAGCATCGCTTTATAAATTACAAATAAAACAACTAAGTGTGAGTTGCACCAAAACTCTGTCAAAGTTAAAGTTATCGTCAAATGATAATGCTACCTATTTGTTACGTCAAACTTGTCAAAGGACATCATGCTGGCTGGCAACCTCTCTTTTTGGCTAACTTGTGCCTTACCGGTACTTTAACAAGCTTGTTGTTAAAGTTAGGTGGTGCAACTGAGCCTTAGGAAACACTGGTAATGGCGCAACGACAAACGAGCGAACCCTGCCGTGTAGTTCCCGAACGAGTCTGCTCGGTCACTCACTCTCTGCCTATGTCTTAACCCGCAACACTCTACCGCAGGGTTACCCTTTATTATAAACTTGTCACTTTACCAATAGTGTTTCACCGATACACTTCCGCGCATCGCCGCTTCGCAATATCGGTCTTATTAATAAACGAAGAGTAAGTTTACAGCTTCAATTTTCCTAAATAAATATAACATCAGAAAAATCATAAATACGGAAGGGTAAATAAATGATAAATTTACCTGAAATGGCGTTAGGTTGTCCATCAATCACGGCGTACTCCGGCTCGTGCTGGGGCCCGGCCACAGAACTCGCCGTCAATATCGGCTTCGGTTCAGAGTCCTCACCCCACAATAGGTATTTATATCTGTGGTTAATTTAAATAGACAATATTTATGAGAAAATAGTTATTTGTTCAATAACGTACTTATTGAACAAATAACTATTTTCTCATCAGGTTGGTTTGATAAGTCCATGACTTTGAAAAGAAGAAATACTTTTTTTATAATTTATTTTTGTCTTAAAAAGAAACTCCTACACAATTTTTTTTCAAATTCGGCAAAAGATTATTCCTTTTGGAAACAAAAAGCTCAAGCGACTTCTAACTTTTCTAAATGACCCTGTCGACCCTCTCGGCGACACTCATGACATCAAAACTCATCGAATGAAGATGCGAATCCTTCCTATTCTCTAGATTCAACCCCAGTGAGATTTTTTCTCCTACCAAACATGAATAAATTTCTTGGCGGGAAAAGATTCCATCAAGCCAAAAGGTGGTGTCTGAAATTGGCCCTCATTTCAGTTACCAGTTTTCAGGCGATGAACGAACAAAATAATGGGTTAAAGAGGTAGGAACTTCGTTTAGACTGAATACGCAGAGCTTCAATAAGATTATGTAGAGAAATAGAACAAAATATTCCGAAAAAATACTTTCTTCATTAGAAAGTCATATGGACATATCAATCCACCCTCGTAGGTAAGTCCTTTTTAGCGATCACAAACTAGCGAAGTAATCTAGAATCAAATCATGAGCGTAGCGTAAACTACTGAACATAGTATAAAAACATAATTTGTTCTCGTGTTAAACATACAACTTTTCACCTCTACCAGCGAAAAAACTCGCAGCAAAATCACTCGTTCGAAACCTTTTTACTTATGCTCGCAGCAAAAATCAATTTTGCTCCGAGATTAAGCACACCAAAAGCACCCTTTTCGTGTTGGAGAGTTGAAAATCAAGTTTTTCTGTACTTACCCGTCAGGCGAACACTCTGGCGGAGGCGAGGCAGTGTTCTGTATAATGATAGGTGACACCGTGGTGGGGATGGCAGTAGTCGCCTCCGTAGTAGTGGTGGGGGCGATCGTGGTAGGGGGCGTGGTCGTGTCCTGTATGGGGGCGTGGCTAGGGGGCACCACTGGCGTCGAACAGTCCGACGAATCGCAATGCATCTCGTTTGACAGGCACTGGCATTTGACGCAGTCATTTACGACTACTCCACCAGGCTAAAGACCACAAGCAAAACAGTTTCAGTTGTCCACGTGTCCATGATTTATTTATTCAGTATTCGTCAAGTCAAACATATGAGTAACTTTATACAATTCGAGAGACAAAAATCTGTAAAAGTACTCTCAAGTTCAACAATAAGTATTGCAATTACTAACGCCTGTATCACGCCTCCGCCGCGAATCAATACCAGCGAAACCGCAGTAGTTCCGCCATGACTTGTCTTCTATCGACGATATATTATGACGATCACATCTGCATAGCGGATTCGTGTGATTATTTTCGCGGCGGAACCGGAGGTGTGCCAACGACCCGAGCCAATCGGGCGGAATCGCGCTTGAAAAAGACAGCATCATAGCTAAATCTATGCGTTAAATCAGGCTGTTTCGCATCTGTTTCGCTTGTCATACAACTGACGATTCATGGCGGAACCTACTGCAGTTTCGCTGGTATTGTTTCGCAGCGTTAATTACGGCTCGAAAAGTTGAAAAACATATGTCCCGAATCAATACAAAAAAGCAATAAAGACGAAAGCGGTTCATACTTGAAGTGAAGAAGTTCTCACCTTGACCATGTTGCCCTCAGAGAAGCAGGTGCAGTCCTTGATCGGTACACAAGTCTTCTCGTCGCGCCATCTGAACCCTTTGCCGCAATCTTTTTCCGCAATCGACTTGTCCACGCATCCTCCGATGCATTGCTAAAAACAAACACTTGCTATAAGCATCCATGCTACAAGTATATCCTGTATTTTTGATATCCCATAACTCTGAGGTCATATTCATTATGTAGGTCAAAAAAAAAAAAATCTGCTCATCATCAGGACCATTTCTGTTCAAAATTATTGCTGGGAAACGATTTTAATTTTTGGTATTAAAAAAGAATTGCATACGCAATGTAACGCGTACAAAAGACCTGCGCCTGGGAGAGCGTGCGGCCGAGTTGAAAGGCAGCGTTTATGCGCGTGCTCATGAGATACATTGAGTTATGACATTTTGAAGCCTTTGTTTGTTACGAAATACTTAAAATTTTAATAATGTTTCTTAAGACAAAAAATTAGGAAATTACGCATAAAATAAGATTATAATATATATTTTTATTTTTTGACCTTCAATAACTCCGTAGCTATTGGTTTCCCAGGTATAGTCTAAAAGACAAAAAATGATCCTGATGATGGGCAGAATGCGTGGACTTCGGCTTCGTTGAGGCTCTTGTTACACCCGTTATAAAATACTAAACGCGGAGTGAGACCTCCCTGACTCTACTCTACACTAACCTGCCTAGATGCACACTTGTCTTCCAGTAGTATCATCATCTTGAAGTAGTCGCAGAGCTGATCACAGGGATACACACAGTCTTTGAACACCTGCCCCGGCGGACAGCCGCTCGTGGTCGCTTCCTCTATGGTCGTGGCCGCTTCCGTGGTCGTAGTTGTTGTTGTTTCTGTTGCAATAGACACGTGTTGTTAAGTTGATATTTATGTATTGAGCTATATTAAACTTTGAAAGGTAAATGCGTACGCAAAGACTAACGCAAAATCTTCTGTTTAAGTATATAAAAAAAATAATGAAAAAATTGAAAACGACGCACAAGATGTAAAAGAAAAAATTAATACTTATTTAAAAAAAAATTAAACGGAAGTAATAATTAAGTGTTTTGATACCGATATTTCCTTAAAAAAACTAGTGGCTCTGTGAACTGTAGCCCTTTACACCCGAGAGAATTAATTCTTTAAAATTACTGTTAAAGTGTTTTTAAGCGGCTTCCTTAGTGTTAAAAAGACATGAGAAAAATAATGAAAAAAATCCTGCTGGTGCTGGTTTCCAGCAATCAGACCCTCACGTTTGTGAGTTTCAGGAATTTATTGTACTAACTATTAACATAATTTACAAAAAACACACGTTAACTTCTTAAACAACTAATAAATATGCAATATAAAGCGAAAGTATTTAAAAGTCTCTTTAAATAATGAAAATATGAGGTACTTACGTGAGCGGGTTTTGGGTTTTGTAGAGGAAAACGAACGGACACACACGAAAGCATTTTTGCCCAAGCTGAAACGGAGAAAATTCCACGCAAAAGAAGTCATGTGGAAATTCAAATAAAATAAAATAAACTTACATCGGAGAGCTTTGGCGCCAGTCTGGTTTCAGCGCGATGACGGCGGCGGGCCAATCGCACACCATAGTGTCAGGGTTGTACATGGTGCCGGGGGCGCAGCTCTTGAGCACCGTGTGGACCTTGCTAGGGTGCACTCGTAGCACTTAGGTACCTGGGAGAACTTTGGCGCCACACTCGGGTCTTAGCGCGATGACGGCGGCGGGCCAATCGCACACCATAGTGTCAGGGTTGTACATGGTGCCGGGGGCGCAGCTCTTCAGCACCGTGTGGACCTTGCTAGGGTGCACTCGTAGCACTTAGGTACCTGGGAGAACTTTGGCGCCACACTCGGGTCTTAGCGCGATGACGGCGGCGGGCCAATCGCACACCATAGTGTCAGGGTTGTACATGGTGCCGGGGGCGCAGCTCTTCAGCACCGTGTGGACCTTGCTAGGGTGCACTCGTAGCACTTAGGTACCTGGGAGAACTTTGGCGCCACACTCGGGTCTTAGCGCGATGACGGCGGCGGGCCAATCGCACACCATAGTGTCAGGGTTGTACATGGTGCCGGGGGCGCAGCTCTTCAGCACCGTGTGGACCTTGCTAGGGTGCACTCGTAGCACTTAGGTACCTGGGAGAACTTTGGCGCCACACTCGGGTCTTAGCGCGATGACGGCGGCGGGCCAATCGCACACCATAGTGTCAGGGTTGTACATGGTGCCGGGGGCGCAGCTCTTCAGCACCGTGTGGACCTTGCTAGGGTTGAGCACGTCCGGGGTGCACTCGTAGAACTGGCTGCAGTCTGTGGGGTGCTCCACGCTCGGCCGCGTGGCGTTCAGGCATTGGAACGGCGCTGTAGAACGTGTTGTCATTATTAAATGTGTTTTATTGTGGGGTTCGGTTGAGGGCCAGGGATTGCGGAGGTTAAGCAACTTTTGCAAGTGTCGGTCATAGGATGGGTGACCAAAATTTATTATCTTGAACTCCTCCGTACTTCGGAAGGCACGTTGAGCTGTTGGTCCCGGCTGAATTTACAGTCGTTAACACCCACCGATTCGCATTGGGCCCGCGTGGTGGGTAATGTCAGATTTAAGCTATTGTCAATTCTTGTAGGCTTCAACAGTAGAGATCGACTTCGTAAAATACGCACGAATAAGCTAAGCAAGCCTGAACACTCACATGTGTGTCCTCTGTTAATTTAATTAATGAATATCTCTCGTTCGCCTACCCTTCGACTCCTATCAAATCTAGCCAAGTGTGACATCAGCTGGACGAGAAGAGAGAGTCGGTAGGTTCCTCTGAACGTTTCCCACATAACCTTGCTGCTTGCCAGACTCGAGGGCAAGAGTAACAGTATTTTCACTTCTCAAAAATTCTTCTTCATAGCGTGAAGAAGAAAAACTTTTCACCGTTAAATATAAAGGATAATCTTCGCTTTCTTACACATGTACGAAGCGCTTAAGGCGGAGCTTGACAGACTGATCGTACTCGATCATGTTGTTAAGCAACGCTCGGTCCGGCCAGGTGTCGGATGGGTGACCGTTAAGTGGCATTACAACTGAGCGCTTTCGTGCTTTGGAAGGCACATTTAACAGTTGGTCTCGGCTGTTAATAACAATTGTAAAGCCAAGTCAGAGGCCTACAGGCGGCTTGATAAACTTTAACACCAGAGGTGGCCACTAATCCTCATACGATAAGAATAAAATAACACTAGGTACAAGTACATACCACACTCGCACTGCACCCGTATCTCGAAGTCGGGGCAGAGCCCCACTCGCTCGCGGCACGCCAGCCCCCGCTCCAGGCTGCACTCCACGTCCAGGCCCGTTTGTTTGGGGCTCTCGTGGTTCTTCTTGGTGCGGCATTCGATGTTCGTCATCGAGCTCTTGCTGCACATCGGAGAGCCTATGGACTGCAATAAGAGAGAATTGTAACCGGCGCAGACTGCTATTGCTTTTAAATAATCGAGGCCGTGCATGTTTTTTACTAAAAGCGTGAGTTTGAACTTACCATCCAAATTTCAAGGATGTGTACAGTCCATGAAACTAAACAACATTCTCTAAGAAACATGACGTGTCGAATTTCGCCAAAACATTTTGGTCACCCATATTCAATTGATCACGTGATCTCTTTGATTTGTTTGTATGGATAGACAATTTTTTTTACATATTAGGCCACGTGTTTCTTAGAGAAAGTTGTTCAGTTTCATGGACTGAACACATTCTCAAAATTTGGATGGTGAATACACAATGACTCTGTATACGAAAATCGCACAAGACCAAGTGATTCATGGTACATCATAACTGTTGTTAAAGCCGTTAAAGGCCATATACTCAAACGAACCTTAAATTTAACGCCACCTTAAATACATAAAAGTTGTCAGATTTGACAGAAACTCTATGAAACTGACAGCTTCCTTAAAGTTAAGGAGACCTTAACTTAAGATTTTAGCTAACAAGCCTTTGAGTACTCGGCCGTAAGTCATTTAAGCGGTCCTTTCAGTAAAACAAATAAAGATTGTTGTATTTGATTGTATTTCAAAGATATATCTAGTCTTATCTCTATCTTATATCTTATCTCTTGAGGAGCTCGGTGGCGCGGTGGTTTAGCGCCTGGCCCAGCGATTGCGGAAGTTAAGCAACGTTCGCATGGGTCTGTCATGGGATGGGTGACCAAAAATTTATTATCTCGAGCTCCTCCGTGCTTCGGAAGGCACGTTAAGCCGTTGGTCCCGACTGCATTTGCAGTCGTTAACACCCACCAATCCGCATTGGGCCCGCGTGGTGGGTTATGGCCCATCCTCCTTACCACCCATAAGGAAGCCCTGTGCCCCAGCAGTGGGGACATCAAAAATGGCTGATGGATGGATAGACATCTAGTCTTTATTTAGAAGGCCTATATCTTACAAGGAAATAAATTATTGCAACTTATTGATTTGCTATTGCTAGTTTAATGTTAATTTGTTTACCAGATCCTTGTACTCGGGCAGGGGCTCTACCTCCAGGGAGGCGCCCTGGGGCCCCGTGGTGGGCGTGTGGACGCTAATCCAGGGGGTCCAACCGGGGACGCACTTGAGTTGTTCGTCGTTGGGCTTTGGGCTTGTGGGTTCTTCTTCTGGCACCTGAGCGATAAACAATACGCCTATCACACAGAAATCTAAGGCTCTCCGCTGCGTTAAGCGGGACACGCGTGCGGGGCGACATAGATTAGAGCTTAATCATACACTGCAAGCATCTGTCCGACAAAAAACCAGCAATCTATATTCCCGCGGCGTGTACCCGCGGCGGGATCCCGCTTAGCGCAGCGGAGTGCCTACAGTAGATGTAACGAAACTTGCGAACCGCGCACACATTTTAACGAGATAAAATGCATGAATTTTGGACAGTAATCTATAAATGTTTGTTGATTTAAAATAATCTTAAATTAAATACGATATGGTACGTATTGCTAAGGGATATTTTTGGTTAAACTAGGTATAAACTTATTCTTAATTTATTAGTAAGGCAGTTTATAATCATTGGAACAACTACAAGTGTGACTGTCCTCCTCTTTCTATGACCTCTCCCTCTAACACCTCTCTTCCGTTCGGCAGCGTCATGCATACAAGCTTGCATGAGAAACAATGCTACTGACAAATAAACCTTATTTCCTAGAACTTACTGCCTCAGTACTGCACGGCTGTCCGGTGCAAACTTTATGTTTCTTGCTACACCTGCAAGTGTGGCACTTGTCCTCTTCTAAGACCTCTCCCTCTAACACTTCTCTTCCGTCCGGCAGCGTCATGCATACAGGCTTGCATTTAGAACGCGGCACACATTCTGTCAGAGAACCGTTGCTGTACACTGAGCCTTCAGGGCATGATTTCTTGGGTTTGCATCCTGTTTGTTGAATGGTAAAATATAAAACTTTTAAAAACTAAAAGTAAGTCACTGTGAAAAAACAGTTTAAACGATTAATGTTTACTTATTATTATGGAATCTATAAGTTTTAATTTTTTGTGATAAAATGCCTCAGTTCACTATAATAATGGGCAAGCAAGTTTAACAAGATATCATGTATATCGATACATCTATGGCAGGATGACAGAAAATTTACCCCGCTTGTTATTTTTGAATTATGTTTTAAACGGTTGATTAAATAATTATTATTGTGGACAGTAAACGAATTAAAGATCGAAAAAAGAAAACCAAATTAATGTTTTGGAAGAAAAAACGACCTGGGGCCTAATCGCGCTAATTTTCAACGATAAAACCAAAGCTAAATCGTTACCGTTTCAGTTTCGTTTACAGAAAAAAACTCTAGCACTGACCTTCGACGCAGACGTCCTCTTTGCAGGAGCCTTGTAAGTCGACGTAGTCCGCGGTGTTGTCGCACGTCTCCGTCGGGCACGCGGACACGCACCCGTCGTAGTTCGTGCACTCCTCGTCGCACTGCATCGCTGTATCATTCATAAAAATATTATATTTTGAAATTACATGACAGTATTCTTACAGACACCACATCTCGCTGAATCACTATATTTACATCTAAGCTAGTTTAAATAATGGCGTGAGTACAGCTGCTGTGCATATTTAGTAAATTATATTCTATATTCACGGCATAGTTACTGGGTCCGTCAAGCAAGTGCAACCTCACGAAGGCTGAAAACAACGCTCGTATCGCACGCGCACCGGTTACACAATAAATTATATTCTAATGCAGTGTTTCCCAATTAGTGGTAGGTGTACAGTAGGGGTACCCCCAGGGGTACACGAGGTTGCATCAAGGCGTACGCATAGCAATATCATAACTAAGTGTCTAGACACACTATGCCGAAGTTACGCGACCGAAGTTCGGCGGCAACGTTTTTATTAAGAAAAAAACACAACGTAATTTCGGCATAATGTGTCTAGTCACTTAGATATCATACAACAGGTTTTTTTTATTTATCAATTCTGCAATAGGGGTTCCCGAGTTTGAGGCCTTTCTTGAAGGGGTAATAATTGAGAACCACTGTCTAATTTATAGATATACTCAGACTCACGGCATAGTTGTTGCGTGCGCCAGGCGAGCGCAACCCCCCTTAGGCTGCAAGCGTGCGCGTACGCAGCCAGCGCAGCGCACGCGCAGTCGCAATCCGCGCCCGCGTCACACGCGCACGCGTCTCGCTCGCACCGCTGCACGAACGGCCCGGCCGGCACCTCACTCTCGCACAGGGTGAATGGGTAGCGTTTCATTGAACCGCACACTGTCACTGCCCATTCTCGCCGGTGCGGACGCAATTCACAGTAATCCTAACAAGGAAAGGACGAAACGCTGTTATTCCTCATATTTTTTTTTATTACTTTGTACGGAATAGACGAGACGACTCAGGTAGCACGGCACAGAGCGTATGGAAGACGTCGTAACCGAAATATCTCATACCAATCTTTTGAGCAATTAACTTAGGTCACTTAGGCAGGCCTCCTTCTCTCGCTCAAGGTCGCGCGATAAGCACCTACCGCTAGCCGTTTGTTCGAACGAACAAGTGAGCAGAGGGCCGCCGCCGCCGTGTCACAATGTCGAATCGACATTATTGTGCCGTGTACGGATGTCAAAATCAAAAAACCAATAAACAATTGTCGTTTTTCACATTATGATATATGCTACGCAGTTCATTTAAAAGAAGACAACCCTAACGTTGTTTCAACTCAACTCAACCCAATTCACCTAATTGTACTGAATGTGACATAGTGGAGGATACTTATCACATTATTGTAGAATGTGTCCGGAACGACGCTGCTAGGCAAGACTTTAAGGCTAAATTTAATATTAATATAAGCGAAATAGGTTGGCATAATAGCATTCTAGTCTTCCCACTTTCGGAGCAAGCTAGAATGCCATATTCTGTTGTGCATATAGGAAAAAGAAATCGCATTTCTTAAGTTATAAAATAATTAGTAAGCATTTAGTTTCTAAGCAATGTACTTAATTAAAATTATTGTTATGTTTTCCTACAGGGGTGACATGTTCGCTAACGAACAAACCCCTTTAATAAATAGAAAAAAAAACCCTAACGTTGCTTCGTCAGAAAAGGTAAGAGCACGCGATAGAAAGAGAGGCAACTACTAGGTTAACTGCGCGACCTGAATTGCACTTTATTGCTATTTATTTAAATGACTTTGCCGAGTGCTGCTTCTGTACTTGTACTATTTTAGTTATTCTGTGACTTAGGCTTAAGCTTACGTGCATCTTCCACACTGCATGAGAGGACTTGGGTAGCTCGGCACCTAACGTCGTTTAGAAATAATCACGACCGACCGATTTCTTACCATAATACCACTACACTTCTCAATTCTTTGACCAACTTACAGTAAAAAGATAAGCTTGGGGCACGACGAGAGCTCGGCACCTGACGGCGTTTGGAAATCACAACCGAAGTATTACACTATTTAACCAACTTACAGTGACTGGTTTAGGTTTGGGGCACTGGGGCTTGAGCTTCCACGCGTCCGCGAACACCACAGGGGAGGACTCGGGCAGGCCGCCGCCCGACGGCGTCTGGAAGTCGTCGCGCGTGTCGCCGTTGTAGTTGCCGCAGAGACCCTTCACCTGGTGGAAATTCATGAGAGATAACTCACAACGCTTTTTATTCATATAGCGATCTCAACTCAACATTACCCGAAGTAAACAACATAATTCGCTAAAATGTAAAGACACGGATGCGTGTATTAAAATTATAGCAGTTATGTTCACTGTATTTTATCTTTTCATTATTTTGTCTTTTTTATTATTTTATTATCTGTGCCTATTGTATGTGCTATGTGTTGCTAATAATAAATAATATTCTATTCTATTCAATGAGTTTTAATACGGTAAATAACTAACTCCATTTGAATGATATCAGAAAGAAGTCTATGGTATTGGAATCAAAGCATTGTCTCAAAAAACATTACGAATTGTTTTAAAATTAACAAATAGAGACAAGAATCAATATGGCTTACTCTGTTCCTCCAGACGGCGTCCACTTTGACGTAGACCCTAAGGCCGCGGTCCCACTGCAAGCTGACTCCTAGCGACGGCACGTCAAGAAACACGTACGCGCCCGCTACACGCAGCTTTATCCTGTGCATTTATAAATTCTTCAAAATAAATATATATATGCTGCGGCCGATTACTTAAAAATAAGTTTAAAATAATAACAGAAATCCGTGAAACTCGGAATATTATTTTTCTTCTTAGAAGCTTAGCAGAGCTTGCACCATTCAAGATACTAAGGCCTTGAGAGCGGTTTATGAATAAGAGCTTATTAATATTGTTACCTATTTAGCTTAGAGACGTCCGGTAGCGGCGCGTCTTTAGTGAGAGACACAACCTCGCGGTTTCCGCCGCCGCCCACCTTCAGCGTCGTGCTCTTGGAGCAGGTAGCGCCCGTTGTACCGCAGGGAACATTCTGTATAATCAGCGAGGGATTGTCAGACAACTTGCCTAATGATGCGGTAGTAAAAACACAACTAAAAATTATTGAATAAATAAAATAAAATGTACGGCCTTGTCATATCATAACAGCAGGCGTAGGGTTAAATCCTGAACTCCTAGTTTTTGCAATTTACAATTATTTGTCTAATATCATCGCGAATTTGTATTTCATCTGAAAGTAAGCGCTTCGATAAACTCATGGACACCTGCAGACATAAGAAAGACATCATGCTGGCCCGTATTTATAAACCGCCCTCAACGTTGAGAGCTATCTTGAGATCATACTTGAGATGTTTTTCTTATAAAAATCCGCATCTCAAGTATTATCTCAAGATAGCTCTCACCGTTCAGTGGTTTAAAAATACGGGCCCTATATAGTGCCGACAATCGTACCGCACTCATTCCCAATAAACACAACCCTGACCACAGAACCTCACCTGTATCTCGACGTCGAAGCCGTCGCTCGAGTCCATCACCCCTTTGCGAGTAGATACGTGCAGACTCCCTCAAAGTCGTACGCGGCGCCGTCGAACGTGTCCACGTGCGAGTCGCCCCACGCGCCGCACTCATTCGCATTATCACAACCCTCACCACAGAACCTCACCTGTATCTCGACGTCGAAGCCGTCGCTCGAGTCCATCACCCCTTTGCGAGTAGATACGTGCAGACTCCCTCAAAGTCGTACGCGGCGCCGTCGAACGTGTCCACGTGCGAGTCGCCCCACGCGCCGCACTCATTCGCATTATCACAACCCTCACCACAGAACCTCACCTGTATCTCGACGTCGAAGCCGTCGCTCGAGTCCATCACCCCTTTAGCAAGTAGATACGTGCAGACTCCCTCAAAGTCGTACGCGGCGCCGTCGAACGTGTCCACGTGCGAGTCGCCCCACGCGCCGCACTCATTCGCATTATCACAACCCTCACCACAGAACCTCACCTGTATCTCGACGTCGAAGCCGTCGCTCGAGTCCATCACCCCTTTAGCAAGTAGATACGTGCAGACTCCCTCAAAGTCGTACGCGGCGCCGTCGAAAGTGTCCACGTGCGAGTCGCCCCACGCGCCGCACTCATTCGCATTATCACAACCCTCACCACAGAACCTCACCTGTATCTCGACGTCGAAGCCGTCGCTCGAGTCCATCACCCCTTTAGCAAGTAGATACGTGCAGACTCCCTCAAAGTCGTACGCGGCGCCGTCGAACGTGTCCACGTGCGAGTCGTCCCATGCGCCGCACTCATTCCCATTATCACAACCATCACCACAGAACCTCACCTGTATCTCGACGTCGAAGCCGTCGCTCGAGTCCATCACCCCTTTAGCAAGTAGATACGTGCAGACTCCCTCAAAGTCGTACGCGGCGCCGTCGAAAGTGTCCACGTGCGAGTCGCCCCACGCGCCGCACTCATTCCCATTATCACAACCATCACCACAGAACCTCACCTGTATCTCGACGTCGAAGCCGTCGCTCGAGTCCATCACCCCCTTAGCGAGTAGATACGTGCAGACTCCCTCAAAGCCGTACGCGGCGCCGTCGAACGTGTCTATGTGCGAGTCGCCCCACGCGCCGCACTCATTCCCATTATCACAACCATCACCACAGAACCTCACCTGTATCTCGGCGTCGAAGCCGTCGCTCGAGTCCATCACCCCCTTAGCGAGTAGATACGTGCAGACTCCCTCAAAGCCGTACGCGGCGCCGTCGAACGTGTCTATGTGCGAGTCGCCCCACGCGCCGCACTCATTCCCATTATCACAACCATCACCACAGAACCTCACCTGTATCTCGACGTCGAAGCCGTCGCTCGAGTCCATTACCCCCTTAGCAAGTAGATACGTGCAGACCCCTTCAAAGTCGTACGCGGCGCCGTCGAACGTGTCCACGTGCGAGTCGCCCCACGCGCCGCACACGCCCGCGCACGCACGCTCCGTGCACGACCAGTTGCCACTCTTGCACACGCTGTATGGAAGAACAAAACCTATCTTAGTATTTGTACTACATTCGGCACTAATTGTAATCATAATATAGAAGCTTCCAATATTTTTTTGTGATTCTGAAAATTTTAATAATTATATTCACATACCAGTAAAACATATTTTAATATTACAAAAAAACGATGAAGATATAGCAGTTCAAAGTTTAAATGACTTGCATTTTTCATACAATATTTTACATTTAATTATTAATAATAATTTAATAATTAATAATAATTTAATAATTAATAGAATTTTATATTATTTTTAAGATACCTATTGAAAATATATTCCTAAATATTAATTATTTTATTTCTTGAAATACGACTTGAAGAAACTTCCTTATCGTAAAAGTCCGTATCGTCCAAAAAATTAAAGTCAGTTTTATTTTTATTTAGGGATTATTAGGGAATAATCTTGTAGGGACAAGTTTTCTACTATTGATGTAGGGGTTATATCTAATACCATAGAATCTATTTAGAAACAAAGCTGACTTTGGTCGTATTTAAGTTGAGAATAATATAAAATTAATCACATTTCCTATTTATAAGATAAGTACGTGCTTAGCTGGCAAAATAAACGTTCTCGAATTGGCAACTAACTAGATGTGAATATGTATTTCTGTAATAAGCATGTGAATAGATCCAACCGCTGCCTGTTAGTAAAAAAAACTTTAACCTTAGTGAACTATGCAGTTTATTTCCATAACATTGTTTTATCTACACAATTATTGAGTAAAACACAATACTTACAACTTTAATTAATGATCAAATATCGACACGGTAACAATTTGGTTATCTATTGTACGTACCTACAAGTTTTCAATATTGACTTTAATTATAGTCTTTTGTTTTTGATCAGGTATATGTAGTTGCGTGGGCGATGGGTGGTGTGGTGGGTATTAATAAAGAAAAAAAAACAATAATTATTTATGTCGCCAAAGTTAAGACTAATAATAAGCCCATGCACCAAAAATGATTTTTTTTTTAATACACCTGTCAAAACAAACTAAGAAAAAATTTGGAGGCGCCGGGTATCGATCCCGGTACCTCTCGCATGCTAAGCGAGCGCTCTACCATCTGAGCTACGCCCCCATGTATTGCAATGACAGAATAAAGAACCACTTGTTACAATAACATGTTTAATTCGGACCACTCGTGCTCAGCGTAAAAGCAATAATACTTTCTCTTTGCGCAGTTCCAATAGTAGGTATACTTAGGTATACTCACCACGAATGAGTTGAAGTTCACATTGTGGCGAGACTCCAACCGTTGGACCCTCAGAGTATATTTGGACTTGATTCGGATTTTTGCAAGCCTAAATCTTGCAACGGCAAGTTTATCTTTATTTCTTGTATTAAACTGGTGAATATTGCTGTTCTTAGCAAATGAATCATAGTGTTTCCCTACATAAACTAAATTTTCATAAATGTATTGGCCAGCCAAAGTTAAAATATTTATTTCTTTGAACAATTCTCTCAAGGTATCTCTCCGCCTATCTATCTATCATCGAATGAGGAATAGTGGCCACCTCTAGTGTCAGAGTTTATCAAGCCGCCTGTAAGGCCTCTAACTTGGCTTAACGACTGTTATCAAATGACAACAGCCGGGACCGACGGTTTAACGTGCCCTCCGAAGCACGGAAGCGCTCAGTTGTAATGCCACTTAACGGTCACCTATCCGACACCTGGCCGGACCGAGCGTTGCTTAACAAACGTGATCGAGTACGATCAGTCTGTCAAGTTCCGCCATGAGCGCTTCAATCTCTTCAATCTCTAAATCTCTCCGCCGTAGATTACATAAGGCGCGAACAGCTCTTAACTTCAACCTACCTACCTACTAACTACTTATACTGGTTGTAATTTTTATACAGAATACTTTCGATGTCGCAGTAGGCTTGATGGTTCTTCTAATCTTAGTGATGATTCAAAATATAGGTTTAAGTATTGCCGAAATTGCCGTTTTGTACAGATAATTTTCAAGAATTTGCATTTTCCATAATAACATTGCCTTCATTTATTTAACAACCATGAACGCTAATGTTTTAAAACTTTTATGTACAAATGTTTAAACACTCAGGTACAGCTTGGCCATAAAGAGATGAAATTAAATAAAATGGAACTAAAAATTTTCAGTTCAAAATATAGTCAGTGTTGCCAAATAGGGATGTTGACTATTTTTTTTATTATATGTTACATAAATTACCTCTCAAAAAAAGAAACATTGGTAAAAGAATTAATTCGCTAGCATGAAAACTGCCCGAGATATCACAGTGTGAAATGCACACAAATGGACTCGATCAAAAACGCTCCATACTAATGGCTTGCACGTTATGACGACACGCCGTGCTAGTTTGTATGCAACGCATAGGAAATTTGTTCAGCAGCTATATTAAATATTGTGTTTATCAAAATGGTTTCTTCGACAAATTTGCTATACATTTTACGGACTAATTAAAGGTATCATTTATTTTAATAAATTGTATACTTTTTAAATGGACTTGTCCACCCAACTTTGAAGGGTCATAAAACAAATAATATGCAATATATAAAACCAAGAGGTATACAAGCTACTCTAAAAGTTTAATATGTTTACGATTTTTATTAGTATTTCGTTATTTTATTCATTAGTCAACATCCCTATTATTCGTGATTTTGACGTGTTTACATAGAAAGTGGCGCCCTCAATTTTTGTCAACTCTTTATGGTCAAGCTGTAACTAATGCCACATTGCAGTATAAAAAAAAATAGTATCGGCTAAATTTCAACGAATTAAGTGATAATTTCTGCTAACGAAAAAAGGAGTTACGTACCTTTAAGATAATTTTATAGGTATAACGTGCAGGAAAAAAATCTGAAATATTTTATTGCTGATAGTGGTCGTTCGTTATGAATGTTATGATCATAATTCGAAATAATAACAAGTAACCGAAGATATGAGAGCCTCTGTGTGTGAGAAAACATTGGCAATGAAAAAAGCGCCCGCTGCCCGCGTCTAGTATGTATAGTGTAGTGTACCACTGGTTGCACTCGTCGGTGATGGCGTGCCGGTCGGGGTAGCTGCGGCCGCCGTGGTGGCACGGGCAGGCCGATGCTTGCACGCAGCGCCCGCTGGCCGCGTCTAGTATGTATAGTGTAGTGTACCACTGGTTGCACTCGTCGGTGATGGCGTGCCGGTCGGGGTAGCTGCGGCCGCCGTGGTGGCACGGGCAGGCCGATGCTTGCACGCAGCGCCCGCTGGCCGCGTCTAGTATGTATAGTGTAGTGTACCACTGGTTGCACTCGTCGGTGATGGCGTGCCGGTCGGGGTAGCTGCGGCCGCCGTGGTGGCACGGGCAGGCCGATGCTTGCACGCAGCGCCCGCTGGCCGCGTCAAGTATGTATAGTGTAGTGTACCACTGGTTGCACTCGTCGGTGATGGCGTGCCGGTCGGGGTAGCTGCGGCCGCCGTGGTGGCACGGGCAGGCCGATGCTTGCACGCAGCGCCCGCTGGCCGCGTCAAGTATGTATAGTGTAGTGTACCACTGGTTGCACTCGTCGGTGATGGCGTGCCGGTCGGGGTAGCTGCGGCCGCCGTGGTGGCACGGGCAGGCCGATGCTTGCACGCAGCGCCCGCTGGCCGCGTCTAGTATGTATAGTGTAGTGTACCACTGGTTGCACTCGTCGGTGATGGCGTGCCGGTCGGGGTAGCTGCGGCCGCCGTGGTGGCACGGGCAGGCCGATGCTTGCACGCAGCGCCCGCTGGCCGCGTCAAGTATGTATAGTGTAGTGTACCACTGGTTGCACTCGTCGGTGATGGCGTGCCGGTCGGGGTAGCTGCGGCCGCCGTGGTGGCACGGGCAGGCCGATGCTTGCACGCAGCGCCCGCTGGCCGCGTCTAGTATGTATAGTGTAGTGTACCACTGGTTGCACTCGTCGGTGATGGCGTGCCGGTCGGGGTAGCTGCGGCCGCCGTGGTGGCACGGGCAGGCCGATGCTTGCACGCAGCGCCCGCTGGCCGCGTCTAGTATGTATAGTGTAGTGTACCACTGGTTGCACTCGTCGGTGATGGCGTGCCGGTCGGGGTAGCTGCGGCCGCCGTGGTGGCACGGGCAGGCCGATGCTTGCACGCAGCGCCCGCTGGCCGCGTCAAGTATGTATAGTGTAGTGTACCACTGGTTGCACTCGTCGGTGATGGCGTGCCGGTCGGGGTAGCTGCGGCCGCCGTGGTGGCACGGGCAGGCCGATGCTTGCACGCAGCGCCCGCTGGCCGCGTCAAGTATGTATAGTGTAGTGTACCACTGGTTGCACTCGTCGGTGATGGCGTGCCGGTCGGGGTAGCTGCGGCCGCCGTGGTGGCACGGGCAGGCCGATGCTTGCACGCAGCGCCCGCTGGCCGCGTCAAGTATGTATAGTGTAGTGTACCACTGGTTGCACTCGTCGGTGATGGCGTGCCGGTCGGGGTAGCTGCGGCCGCCGTGGTGGCACGGGCAGGCCGATGCTTGCACGCAGCGCCCGCTGCCCGCGTCTAGTATGTATAGTGTAGTGTACCACTGGTTGCACTCGTCGGTGATGGCGTGCCGGTCGGGGTAGCTGCGGCCGCCGTGGTGGCACGGGCAGGCCGATGCTTGCACGCAGCGCCCGCTGCCCGCGTCTAGTATGTATAGTGTAGTGTACCACTGGTTGCACTCGTCGGTGATGGCGTGCCGGTCGGGGTAGCTGCGGCCGCCGTGGTGGCACGGGCAGGCCGATGCTTGCACGCAGCGCCCGCTGCCCGCGTCTAGTATGTATAGTGTAGTGTACCACTGGTTGCACTCGTCGGTGATGGCGTGCCGGTCGGGGTAGCTGCGGCCGCCGTGGTGGCACGGGCAGGCCGATGCTTGCTCGCAGCGCCCGCTGCCCGCGTCTAGTATGTATAGTGTAGTGTACCACTGGTTGCACTCGTCGGTGATGGCGTGCCGGTCGGGGTAGCTGCGGCCGCCGTGGTGGCACGGGCAGGCCGATGCTTGCACGCAGCGCCCGCTGCCCGCGTCTAGTATGTATAGTGTAGTGTACCACTGGTTGCACTCGTCGGTGATGGCGTGCCGGTCGGGGTAGCTGCGGCCGCCGTGGTGGCACGGGCAGGCCGATGCTTGCTCGCAGCGCCCGCTGCCCGCGTCTAGTATGTATAGTGTAGTGTACCACTGGTTGCACTCGTCGGTGATGGCGTGCCGGTCGGGGTAGCTGCGGCCGCCGTGGTGGCACGGGCAGGCCGATGCTTGCACGCAGCGCCCGCTGCCCGCGTCTAGTATGTATAGTGTAGTGTACCACTGGTTGCACTCGTCGGTGATGGCGTGCCGGTCGGGGTAGCTGCGGCCGCCGTGGTGGCACGGGCAGGCCGATGCTTGCTCGCAGCGCCCGCTGCCCGCGTCTAGTATGTATAGTGTAGTGTACCACTGGTTGCACTCGTCGGTGATGGCGTGCCGGTCGGGGTAGCTGCGGCCGCCGTGGTGGCACGGGCAGGCCGATGCTTGCACGCAGCGCCCGCTGCCCGCGTCTAGTATGTATAGTGTAGTGTACCACTGGTTGCACTCGTCATTGATGGCGTGCCGGTCGGGGTAGCTGCGGCCGCCGTGGTGGCACGGGCAGGCCGATGCTTGCACGCAGCGCCCGCTGCCCGCGTCTAGTATGTATAGTGTAGTGTACCACTGGTTGCACTCGTCATTGATGGCGTGCCGGTCGGGGTAGCTGCGGCCGCCGTGTAGGCACGGGCAGGCCGATGCTTGCACGCAGCGCCCGCTGCCCGCGTCTAGTATGTATAGTGTAGTGTACCACTGGTTGCACTCGTCGGTGATGGCGTGCCGGTCGGGGTAGCTGCGGCCGCCGTGGTGGCACGGGCAGGCCGATGCTTGCACGCAGCGCCCGCTGCCCGCGTCTAGTATGTATAGTGTAGTGTACCACTGGTTGCACTCGTCGGTGATGGCGTGCCGGTCGGGGTAGCTGCGGCCGCCGTGGTGGCACGGGCAGGCCGATGCTTGCACGCAGCGCCCGCTGCCCGCGTCTAGTATGTATAGTGTAGTGTACCACTGGTTGCACTCGTCGGTGATGGCGTGCCGGTCGGGGTAGCTGCGGCCGCCGTGGTGGCACGGGCAGGCCGATGCTTGCACGCAGCGCCCGCTGGCCGCGTCTAGTATGTATAGTGTAGTGTACCACTGGTTGCACTCGTCGGTGATGGCGTGCCGGTCGGGGTAGCTGCGGCCGCCGTGGTGGCACGGGCAGGCCGATGCTTGCACGCAGCGCCCGCTGGCCGCGTCTAGTATGTATAGTGTAGTGTACCACTGGTTGCACTCGTCGGTGATGGCGTGCCGGTCGGGGTAGCTGCGGCCGCCGTGGTGGCACGGGCAGGCCGATGCTTGCACGCAGCGCCCGCTGGCCGCGTCTAGTATGTATAGTGTAGTGTACCACTGGTTGCACTCGTCGGTGATGGCGTGCCGGTCGGGGTAGCTGCGGCCGCCGTGGTGGCACGGGCAGGCCGATGCTTGCACGCAGCGCCCGCTGCCCGCGTCTAGTACGTAGCCTTTCTTGCATTGGCAGCCCGGACGGCACTCGGTCGACGTTGTAGTGGGGGGCAGGTGCATGTTCTGATGATAAGTGCAAAGCTTTACTGAGACGTCATAGCATTTCTTCATTTTGAATGGGATAGCTAGCGAAGATAAAATCAAGTAAGAGAACGCTTAGAAGCAGCTATTGCTAAAACAAAAATATCGGCGATGAGCGGCCAACTGATGTCGAGTGTTTCTCTAGCTATTAGTAAAAAAAATTTTGTATCATGAAAAGAGCAGAGTTTTTGAAAAATACGGTGTCGGACGAGCTTATACCGTTAATCCCTAACAATATGAATGTAAACATCTAAACGCAATAACATGACATGGTGTGTGACATCAAGAAAATTTAGAAAACCCAAAGTTGCTTGGCCAGTTATTAAGGAAGTTCCAACATACCCTGCAGGTGAGCGGTTCCTTCAGCTGGCAGCTGGTGAACTCCATATGATTGGTGGCGCTGCAGTTGGAGCGAAGATCTTCAGCCGGTGGATAGTTCTGGATGTCCGCGTCTGTAGCCGGCACGCACTCCCACCGAGCGCCCACACACGTGCTAAACACGTCATAATATACAACCCAGTCAAGTTAACTCGGCCCCTGCGACCAGTCTCCTTTTCTCCTTTGCCCCACGCCACCGTCGTTATGCCAGTAGCGTTAGTACACTTGTTAGCGATAACTTATCGATAATCTATCGAAATTTTTCATAAAATTGACGAGGGTGGCGTGAGGCAAGGAGAAAACATGTTTCTTTAAGAAAAAGGAATAACTCTGGAGTACCGATAAAAGACCACATCTCGGACGAGATTCACGAGAACCGTACGGCGGTTGTCACCAATAGATAGAATGATTCATGGGGAAGGTTTGAATGTATAAAATTTGTCAATGTCCATCAGCCATTTTTGATGTCCCCGCTGCTGGGGCACAGGCCTTCCTTTTGGGTGGTAAGGAGGATGGGCCATAACCCACCACGCGGGCCCAATGCGGATTGGTGGGTGTTAACGACTGCAAATGCAGCCGGGACCAACGGCTTAACGTGCCTTCCGAAGCACGGAGGAGCTCGAGATAATAAATTTCTGGTCACCCATCCCATGACCGACCCTTGCGTACGTAGCTTAACTTCCGCAATCGCTGGGCCAGGCGCTAAACCTCTGCGCCACCGAGCTCCTCGAAAAGAGTCAATTTGTCAATGAGCGAAAATTTGTCAATGTTTTGTGTAAATTGGTTGAAATATAACGATTACTGTTGGAAGTGTCGGAAAAAGTCAAGCCGCCTGGGAGCTTTCATCGAAAACGCTGCCCAATCCCTTTGAGATATTAATTATCATAACAAAACTGTATGTATAAATAAAAAAGGAATAATCCCACCAATTATTCCTCTTTTATAGATAAAAAAAGTCCGCGAATATATCTATATTTTAAGAAAAGCTTTTGCAAAAAAAAATTAATTGATCTGCAAAAACTGGAAAAAAAATCAGATTTTTACGTAAGTATTACGCAGGTAGCACTACTTATATTTGCTTGCAAAACGTAGTTTAATACTCCCCCTAAGGGGTCCAAATAACATATCAAAATGCAGCTTTACATTGTTTTGCGTTATTAGGAATTTTTTTGTAAGATTTTACTGACCTAACACAAATTTCAAAATAAAATCCATCTCTTATGTTTTTGTGTTAAATTATAGTCACAAGTTACAGTATTCGTTAGCAGAATTACTTAATAAATTATGATTTTTGCAATTCTTCTTATTCTTCTTAACAGATATAAAATACGTACCAAAGTTCTCGTTCGCGACTGCCAGGCCTGACCTCTTTATATCCGGCCTCAAACGTCATACCCTTGTGTTTGCAAGGGCACAGTCCTTGCGGAACACACGCATTTTTGTCATCGAGAACCTACAAAAATATTAATTTTGTTCATTTTGAACCCATAAGTTTTGGTCCTTCGAGCAGGATGACAAATACTAATATATATTTTGTTTAACTCCAAAAGTGCTACAAAAGCAAAATTGATATAGTGGTTATTTTCATTTTATACCTAAACTGATTATTAGGTTATTATAATAATTAAACAATGAGTGACCTCTCCCGGCGGGCAGGCGCAGCCTTCCACGCAGCAAGGCTTGCACTGTCCGGTGCCGGACAGAGCCACGTCCGTACACGTCCGGAGGCAACTGTCCGCGCACACTGTGTATTCTTGTCCGCCGGTACATTGTAACTCTGTGCAAATTTATGTTTTTTTTTTAAATAGAGTTAGGGTTGAAGAACCCCAATTGTCAGCACGGAATAACTGTTTTGACTTTTAGTAAATAGGCTAGATAGAATCTTTAAAGAAAAAGGCAGTCAGCATCAACAAAGTTAAGCTAGTAAATAGCGAGACTGCCTAGAGTGTATCTTACCGCACTCCTTCACGTTGTACCGCCACTGCACGCGCACGCCCGCCTTGGCGCAGTCCATGGCGTAGTTGCCCAGCAGTGGGCACAGGCAGCGGGCCACGTCGCCGTCACACGCGCACATATCGTACAGGCACGCCTCGTAGTATGGCTCCACATCCACGTACCAGCTGCACTCTAACGCAATAATGAAAAATCATTTCCAAGAACTTTTAATAAGTACGTAAAAATCGATGCATTATGAAATGTCAATATCTATCAGAATGTTATCCTAAAGAAGCACCTGCTTGCTTTAAACGATGAACGAATTTTAATGATAACATGAACGTATACCTAGCGGTACGGTTGGATGTAACGTATACCTAACGGTACGGTTGGATCTGAGATTAATTGGCATTCTAATATTCTCATATTCAAACAGCTTACTGGGTCGCCTTTCTTTCTACAAGAATTTTTATTCTCAAGTATAACGACAACGTCTTCTAGATTTTAGCAAACTATAGTGGCACAGATTAGATTAGATAAATAGCAGAGGCGAAGGGTCCATACAACCCGATTCCAATCTGCTTATCTTTTAGCAATCCCCCCCCCCCCCTCCACCAATCCACTATGTAGTAGATCATTACATTTTTGTAGAACGCAACGCGCCATAATTTCACTCCTTGCCACTCTGTTAAATAGTTACTTTGGCCTGATACAGCCTGCAAATCAATGAAATCAGTCGATTTCCTGACTTACCATCAAACATCTTGCTCTTTAACTTGCTGCAGTACTTCTCGGCCGTGTCCTTATTCTGCATATTCGCTTTGCACGGATGTTCCGTACCTTTTAGTAATCCCACCCCACCAATCTACTAAGTAGATCATTACATCTTTGTAGAACGCAACGCGCCATAATTTCACTCCTTGCCACTCTGCTAAATAGTTACTTTGGCCTGATACAGCCTGCAAATCAATGAAATCAGTCGATTTCTAGACTTACCATCAAACATCTTGCTCTTTAACTTGCTGCAGTACTTCTCAGCCGTGTCCTTATTCTGCATATTCGCTTTGCACGGATGTTCCGTACCTTTTAGTAATCCCACCCCACCAATCTACTAAGTAGATCATTACATCTTTGTAGAACGCAACGCGCCATAATTTCACTCCTTGCCACTCTGCTAAATAGTTACTTTGGCCTGATACAGCCTGCAAATCAATGAAATCAGTCGATTTCTAGACTTACCATCAAACATCTTGCTCTTTAACTTGCTGCAGTACTTCTCGGCCGTGTCCTTATTCTGCATGTTCGCTTTACACGGATGCTCCGGCTCTACGGTGGCGATGTCGGCGCAGAACTCGCGCGTCTTCCACTTGTTGGCGAACGCGAACGTCGATTGCTCCACGTCGCCCTCTGGCGTTAGGAAGTCGTCTTTCTGGTTTAAGTTGAAGGTGCCGCAGAGTCCCTGGAAATGAGAGTATTTGAAAACGGATGCTCTGATACTGTAAAGGTCTAGGGATAAGGCACTTTCTCTTTATTTTAAGTTCTGTTATTATAAAACAGATATACCTATATTAAAATAGCGGTAGTTAAAGCGTAATTTTAAGCCCAGTCTGAGTAAAATGAAATTATTTAAGTTTCTACTTGAAACTAACATGATTAAGAGTGAGCGAATGAGTAACATTTTCAAGAGTCATATAAAGTAATTTTGTGATTTTGATATTCCTAGTCTATTTATCCTTACTTGTCTTATTTGGTAAACAATCTACACCCAACTCTTTATTGAAAAATTAATTATAAAAGATACAACAATATGGTTTGCCACACATAGATTACGAAAGAAATTACTATAAGTGACAGTTTGATTTGATACGACAATATATTTTTAAATAACGATTTAAATTTAACGGTTAAAATGTTTTTACCTCAGTCTTTCCTTGGAACGAAGCCGGTACATCGACGAAAACTCTCGTGAAGCCATCCCACCATACGTCTACCTTCGTGGGCAGTTGTACTAAATAAACAAAAATCATAAACGTCGATATTTATGTCATCGTATTTGTGCACTAGCACTGGGACTACAGTAAGTAGAACAAAAAAAATCAAACACCATTTACCAAGATATTAATCTTTACCAAGATCAATATGTACCCCTAGGCTCTAGTACAAGATTCATCATTATCATCATTTCAACCGCACAACAGCAACACCCATTGCTGGGTATAGGCCTCACCCTCAGTACCAGATTATGCAAATAATAATCTAGATCACAAGTGCTTACTCGCGTCGTCTGTATTACCAACATTATCAGTTTATCCGAGAGTTTACCAACCACATCTTTATAAAAAAATCATATTAGGCGGGTATGTCATCAAGCATTTCCCTCTGTACTGACTGACTGATCATGAGAAACGAAGAAGCGTCTCGGTACCTGACGTCAGCAACGAACGCTAACAGGCAGTCAGGATACCTCCTGCCGTCCACCAGGATCAGCCCGTTTTGCTTGATTGATTGTTAGCTATAAGCACGGTAAAGAAAATACCGTGCTATAAGGCTGTTGAATAATTACGTCACACTTACCGATCACGAAGAGCGAGGAAGCTGCTCGGATCTTGATATCAGCGACGCTGACAGGCAGTGAGGACACTTCCTGGCCGTCCACTAGTATCAAGCCTCCTTGCTTCAGGTGGATGCTGGTGCCACCGTATAGTAGCTTCACGGCCTTCGTGCAGGAAGGTTTACCCTCGCCCGTGTACGGAGCCAAGTTCATCACCTGGACAAAATTGACCATTAATGATATGCAGGAAGCCTTAATAAAGAGTTTGTACGAATTGACTGTGATTGATTTTACAAAATGACGGTAACTGGCTGGATTTTATTAAGATTTCTGAACAAACTACCCATTGCAATAGTACGTTTCTTGGTTTAAAGACAGTTAGGCTCGTATTAAAGAATCAAACTCAAACTCAAATCTCTGCTTGAGTACAGTTAAAAAGAGATGGCGCTATATGCGATGAATAGCACTATTCCTTTCTAACTGTACTCAAGCAGAGATTTGAGTTTGGGTTTGGTTCTTAAATTGGTAAATAAAAAGACCGAGGTCAGAAAGCCGCTGCATGTTTCTTACGCCAGATCTTCGCAGGAGTTCCCAATTTCTTTTTTTTAATCCACAACGGGATAGTGCTTGGCCTTCACCTCATCTGATGTTAAGTGGTGATAAGGCCGAAAGTAGAAGCTCACTACACCCGGAATCCTCATCCTCGTCACTGAGGAACTGTCTATCTTGCCTTTAACGGCTGGGACACAACAATTTTAAAATTGACATTATGACGTCAAACTTAGCTTAGGTAAGATAGTGGTAGCTAGCGAGGCGGATTTGAAATAAGCCCTACCACCAACCAAACCGAGTACACAATTTGTACTCGGGAGGGGCCTGGGATTTGAGCCCAGGACCCCTGCGTTTTTACACGTGTGGGCGAACCATTAGACCTTAGAGGCGGTTTTAGGGCCAAAGTTGGTCCACAAGTACATTACCTCCGAGATGGCCCCGTCGCAGGCCACGTTGTCCACCTCGAGCGTGAGGTCTGGCGCGCGCAGCAGCGTGTAAGTGCAGCGACCCATGAAGTCGTACCGGCGCCCGTCGAACGTCACGTAGTGCGGGTCGCCCACCGCGCCGCAGCGCGCGCCGCACGCCGCCTGCGTGCATGTCCACGCGCCCGCCGCGCATGTGCTGACACCATTACAGTAACAATTAGACACATCAAATAGGCTAGTTGACAAAATTTCAATAACTGCTTAATATTTTGGCTTATTAGGCATTTTATCGAAAAAAAAGGTTTATTTATTTTTAATCGAGCGTTTACATTATAAATTTCGCGTTTTAAAAAAACAATTTTAATTTGGTTCCAAAACGCACAAGACTGTCATGGCGTCTTGAATGACGTCACGCCGTGCGAAACAAACCAAAGAGCGATCGTGTCTTCGTACGTTATAGCTAGTTTTTATCGTTTAAAAATGAATTTCTCATACTATAAGTACTGTATAGTGCCCCAGTGTGATAGCACGACTATAAAAACGCCAAACCAGTTATTTATATATGTTCCAAACAATGGAGAAATACGGAAAAAGTGACTAAAACTTGCGTTCGGTTGTGGTTAGGTTGCACTCGGAGTGTAGGTTTGGAACGCGCCTCCGGTAGTGATACTCGAAACGTCAAAGACAAGATTGGAGTTTCGCACGGCGTGACGTAACGCTTTCTGATTGGTGTTCACTGTCACGTGACTTAAGGTTTCATTTTACGAAATTTATTTTTTAAAAATATTATTAATCTTTAACGCTTTTAATAATTAAAATTGTTTGTTATTTTCTCCATAATATAATTAATCATTATAAACCCCTATCAATTATATTTATTCTTAATGGAAACAAGCCTATTATGACGCACGGACTTTTGGAAACAAAATACGCGCGGAGTTGGGCATGACGTGTACTGTACATTCTCAAACTTTTGATGAAAAATGTAAAAAAGTACCCTTATCTCCGAAGTTTGCATAAAGAAAAATTTGAAATCATTTTATGGAAGTTTATGTAAAGATTGCAGGAAAAATACAACGATATCCGATGTCTCTCAATACCACATGTTTTTCTGAAACCATTAACACAAATAACATTAGTACCACTATCGGTCAAGAGATGACGCTGACCTAAAACTGCAATTATTTTACACTGCAGCAGTGTATTTATATTATGATGTTACGGAACGACTTCGACTCGATCCTGAGCGGTTTTTTCTCCGATTTTCTACGCTATCTAAGTATACGCTGAAGCGTAGAAAACGTTATTACAATAATCTTGCACTTAAAAGTTCATAGAAATAAAATCGTTTTCATCACAAAATGTTAAAATAAGTAATCAAAATTTGTTTTTAAAGCTATTAAGCATCGATCAACAGTACTCACCAAGTGTTACAATCCTTCGGTATAACAGAGCCCGGCTTAAAGTTCTTGTTCCTCAGCCTACAGGGGCACTCGTCCTTCGGTATGCACCGGCCGGCCTCCAGCAGCAACCCGTCGGGGCAGAAGCAGCCCTCGACGCAAGTGGCGTTGCTGGTGGCGGCGGGCTGCGGGAACGCGCACGTCGGCTGGCTGTCCGGCCCGCACACTTTGTACAGCTTGCCGTCCGGACAGGTCTTGGCTGGTTGGTAATTATGAACATTTTTTTTATTAACAACGGGATAGTGCTTGGTCTTCATCTCACCTGATGTTAAGTGACGATAAGGCCTAAAGTGGAAGCGCACTACACCTGATCACTGAGGAACTGGCTATCTTACCTCTTACTGTCAGAACACAACAATTTTTAATGGTTGTTATGGCGTCAGACTTAGGTAAGATGGTGGTAACTAGCCAGGCGGACTTGAAATAAACCCTACCACCAACCAAACCGAGTAATAACTGTACCCCATGGGAATCGAACATTCGAGGCGGTTAAACATGGTCTAACGGCCGAATATTCAAAGGTCTCTTAGCTAAAATCTTAAGTTTAGGTCCCCTTAACTTTAAAGAAGCTGTCAGTTTCATAGAGATTCTCAGAGAGATCTATAATAGATTTCGAAATATTTGCATTTTAGTGATTTCATACAAAACACAGAAGTGGCAATATTTTCAAATCTACAATGAATATTTTAAAAATCAAAACGTACAGCCCTAGTTTTTAGGCATTTCAAAAAAATTCCAAAAATTAATTACTGTAGGTTAAGGTTTAGAGGGTGGGAAACGTTATCGCCGTTTGTATGGAGACCGTTTGCTTGACAATCCTCTTAAATGGACCAAAACTGCACTAAGAAGTCATTTAAGGTGAATTATACTATAAATTGCATGTTAATATGATATGAGATGCATTTGAAAATTACAAGTTTTACTCAAGTCATTACTTACTCGTCTATAGATACGGGGGTAGAACTACTGTACTCTTTCTATATTGTGAACATGGTCTAAGGCCCGTTTGTATAAACTGCTCTCAACATTCAGAGCTATCTTGAAATCATACTTAACATGCTGTTCCTACTTAAATCGAATACTATTTTACTAGTTACAACCATGTTGGTATCGTATTGTGAGAAGATACAATGGGGCTGGCGTATCCATATGGATAAAAGCCCTAAAAGAAAAAAATGCTGTTCCTATAAGAAGAGCATCTCAAGATAGCTCTCAACGTTGAAAGCGGTTTATAAATACGGGGCTAAGTCACAGAATATATAATAGTACTAACGTACAGAAGTCGGTCCCCGCGAGGACCATCAAATAATAAGCTACTCTCGCTGCACGGCAATAAAGTACAATTTCAAACTGCACAACGCTGCGTGGATAAAATTATATGCACCTACGAAGAAGAAAGAGAGGCGTCTCTTTCTGTCGCATAGCTCTGTCTCAACCGACACATTTCGGGGTTGCTACTCGCTAGTTACTGATATCATAGAAAACATTCGTTATGCCCATGAATAAACAATGAAATTACTAATAGGTACCTACTTATAAAATAAAATAAATCTACCTAATAGGTGAGCTGAGCATATTTAAAGAGCATAAATAATAAGTATTTCTAAGTAGTTAGAGAGGCTCGATGGCGCAGTGGTATAGCGCCTGGCCCAACGATTGCGGAGGTTAAGCAACTTTTGCAAGGGTCGGTTATGGGATGGGTGAAAAAAAAATAGTATTTTTTAGCTTTTTTTCTTTACTGGTGCCATATTTCGAACTTCGATACAACTAAGTATGTAAATATGTATACAAAAAAAACAATAAACATTGGTAGGTAGGTAGGTACGTTAGTAATTAAGTATCAAAAACGAAGTGCATGCAGTTTCGCATTCGGCGCTTGACTGACTTTATTAGTATTTCGTTATTTTATTCATTAGTCATCATCCCTATTATGGACCTTCTGTGTAAACGCACAGTAACTGAGTAGTCATAGAGGATGTCAATAAAATATCTGGTACCTATCTGGTACAATATAAACATTCAGAAATATGAAATGAAACACTTTTAACGGATACTAGCGCGGTTTTATTGAAAGTACTTTGGTAATTAGTTGGTATTTGGTATTCAGAAATACTTAACTACTAGAAATGAACGATTTTCAACTTTTAATACTACACATAGAATTCATTAATGATTGAGTTTGAACAAAATAAAATTTCATCTATTAAGGCGAACAATAAAAGCAACAACTAATTTAGAATCTGATTACAGTTAGCCCCTTCGTACACGAGTCGTAGCAGAAACGTATCGTATGCGATGCGTATGCCGCACGCTGTACGGAACGTGACGAGCGCATATATTTCTGAATGTGTGCGGAATAATAGGCTAGTTTACAAAATTTCAATAACTGCTTAATATTTTAGTTTATTAGGCATTTTATCGAAAAAAAAGGTTTATTTATTTTTAATCGAGCGTTTACATTATAAATTTCGCGTTATAAAAAAACAATTTTAATTTGGTTCCAAAACGCACAAGACTGTCATGGCGTCTTGAATGACGTCACGCCGTGCGAAACAAACCAAATAGCGATCGTGTCTTCGTACGTTATAGCTAGTTTTTATCGTTTAAAAATGAATTTCTCATATTATAAGTACTGTATAGTGCCCCAGTGTGATAGCACGACTATAAAAACGCCAAACCAGTTATTTATATATGTTCCAAACAATGGAGAAATACGGAAAAAGTGGCTAAAACTTGCGTTCGGTTGTGGTTAGGTTGCACTCGGAGTGTAGGTTTGGAACGCGCCTCCGGTAGTGATACTCGAAACGTCAAAGACAAGATTGGAGTTTCGCACGGCGTGACGTAACGCTTTCTGATTGGTGTTCACTGTCACGTGACTAAAGGTTGCATTTTACGAAATTTATTTTTTAAAAATATTATTAATCTTTAACGCTTTTAATAATTAAAATTGTTTGTTATTTTCTCCATGATATAATTAATCATTATAAACCCCTATCCATTATATTTATTCTTAATGGAAACAAGCCTATTATGCGTCGCATACGATACGTTTCTTTTCTACTGAGACTCGTGTGCGAAGGGGCTTAGTAGATGAGTATACAATAATAATTCCACTCACGGCAAGTCTCAGGGTCCCTCCAGTACTTCATCTCCAGTATGCCGTGTCGCATGCACTCCTTGGCGTACACTGACACTGTGCTACACGCGCACTCCTCAGAGTCTGAAAATAATGTTTAATTAAATATTGTTTTCAAATTATTTGCAAAGTTAACGTTGATGAATGGTGTATAAATGGATGGATTTTGTATAAAAACATATTTATGTGAAGGGAGTGAACGATGAACGGGTGAGAAGCATGTATAGCACCTATTTCAAATAACTGGGATCAGGGAAAGCAAATCATGTTATGGATTAAGTATCAAGTTTTTTTTGTTCAAATTAAGTAATTCGTTTATTAGTAAAAAATGCTTACTGTCGCTGCTGGTACAAGAGCAGTAATCTCCCTGGCAGGCTTCCAGTAACAACGATACGTCCATTACCTAAAAAAGTAATAAAAATAAACAATAGAGTCATGGGGGTATTACAAGCTCTTAAACGTTCTTATTTTTACCCGACTGCGGGTTATGTTTTTCGCGCGTATCTTGTAAGTATGTATGTATGTATGTTTGTATGTAATATTCTTTATTACCTCATATCTTTCAAACGGCTGAACGGATTTCTATGATTAAGATATCGTTAGATTTGTCTTTTCAGCCAAAGTGTTCTTAAGAAGGTGGCGTTATAAAAAAACCAACATGGCGGCTGCACAGTGCTATTATACGTAGTGAAAAGTAGCGTAGTTTTTTTTTTGAATACTGCAATATGGGTGTCAAATAAAAGGGCTTATTATAAGGATTTCAAAAAGGTATATCATGACCGTAATATATAATAACTAAAAAGAGATAAATAAAAAAAAAAATAAAAAAAAATAAAAAACCCGCCTGCATAAAAAGAAAAGTCGACTCAAAAGATGGAAACAAGATTAAATTAATATTAAAGGCAACATGTCATAATAACATGCAGTCGGAGGCATATAATTCAATCATTCATAATGTCACTTTCTTTATGCATGCCTCCGACTGCATGTTATTATGACATGTTGCCTTTAATATTTATTTAATCTTGTTTCCATCTTTTCAGTCGACTTATCTTTTTATGCAGGCGGGTTTTTTCTGAATAGCTATCAATACATCACTTTGTAGCTGTATAGCAATTAAAATAAGATAGCCATTCAGAAAACTGATAAGTTTTAAAACCTCCCTGTAGAGTATAGGACATAGTTTTAAGGCTAACTTAAATAAATATCAAAATAAACCCAATTTACCGTTGAACATTTCCGGAATTTGTCTTTGCTGAATATTTTCGCACAAAACTGTTGAGCCCTCTTTTTCACATCGTCCGATTGCGCCGCGCAACTGTGCAGTTCCATGGGATTGCTCTGGCAAATATCTGTGTAACAAAATCATATATCACATCGATATTTATGGAATAAACTCATTATTAAACCGTATCTCTTAGCTATCTATTCAATTTGAGTATAATAATACGCATCTCATACACTGAAGTCTATTCCTGCTGCGGCTCATCATGTAACAACAACTTTTGAACTTTCAACTTTGCGGCCTATATGTTACAGTTTAAAATCTAATGAAGAAAATTTACTTTCAAAATTAAACTTACAAATAAAGCCTGACAAAGAAATAAAACTATTAAGCTAATCGAAATTGACGTAAATCTTATATAAGAAATATAAAAAGTTCTCCCCAGTCAAAGTTATTTTTATATTCAAGCAAAAAAAATGGCCGCGCAGCGCGATTTATAGTCAGTTTCATTCACCTATTGAAAATGACAATTAAATTCAATGCATGTTCAATGTAATCTGCAAAGGTCTTGTGAATCTGCCCTTGGTATTAACAAACGAGTACTATACCTTCGATTCTATTAAGTTGCCATGAAGATGCCATAGCGGGCGTGGTCTTGGCCAGGGTCCCCTCCCTGGTGGTGAGGTCGTCGTCAGGGTTGCTGTTCAGGGACCCGCACAGACCCTCAGTGTTGTTCCACAGGAGAACGCTGCTTTCTACCAAAATCACGTCCTGTGCAAAACGATGCATTTGAATTATGCAATCATGTTTTTTTAAGGCGCTGTTGGTAGTGAAACTAGCGCCGCCACTACATTTATTTTTATTACTCGTAAACCAAGTCAATATTTAAAAAAGCTCATGTAATAATTTCTTAAATTGTATCTAATATTTTTTGAATAACTCTTCAACAGTTTTCATTCTTTTTGTAAGTTTTAAAATCCATTTTAGCTCAAAGTTTGGCAATTATGGATTTTAAAACTTACAGAATGAATGAAAACTGTTGAAGAGTTATTCAAAAAATATTAGAGACAATTTAAGAAATTATTACATGAGCTTTTTTTAAATATTGACTTGGTTTACGAGTAATAAAAATAAATGTAGTGGCGGCGCTAGTTTCACTACCACTGCGCCTTAATAGGTGAAAGTAAGCGGTAGGTACCATTTTTTTGTGCTAAGTAAAAAATTTGCCGGCAGCAAATAATGGTGTTTTGGGTAAGATTTCGTTAAATACCTACTACTCAATTATCTGGGCAAAATCTTAACACCCATAAAACTTTAAAGTGTTTGTACAGGAAGTCAGTACGAGGCAAACATCTTGACACTTTCCGACGGTGTGAGGATAAGTTCGCGCATGTGCAATGGCGCGCGCCCCTCTCCCGCCGCCCGCGTACCTCACCGCTACGCATACCCAAAATACGCGTTCTGCGCAATTTCCACCCATTTCAAGACGTTTGTCTCGTACTGTAACCAAGTTGATGTTAAGGAGGTGTGCTACGGGCGTGTAAGTCAGCAATTAAACTTTAATTAAACGTCGTATACATACGTTGGTGTCCCAGGTGAGCGTGAGGCCGGCCGCGTCGAGGTTGAGCACGACGTAGTCGGCGGGCATGCTCACGCGCACGCCCGGCAGCGACGCGGGGATCGGGATCAGCCGCTTGGCGCTGCGGAACACCACGCTGCCGTCCTCTGTATTGTACCGACGACAATTACATTACACTTAATAATAATACGGGTTAAAGTATAAAATTGCCGATTTTTTCGGAACGAAATATGGCCGTCCCCTTTTATGATATTTCGTATTTTTTTCCGAACGGGTGTAGTGATTATTATATATTTTTTCATATAATTATTTTTTTGTTGAACGCGCGTTTTCCATACTGAAAATTTTGAATATTTGATACTTTGTACCAAAAAATTTGAGGGAGAGGGGGCGGGGCTTAGTCTTAAACCTCACCACGTATCACCAAGGGGGAGAGGGGGTTAAAAAGTTGCTAAAAACATCACATAATTAATGGACAACCCCTAAGCAAAAGATACGCAGAAGTAATTTCTTAATCTGATTGAGATGAATTTTGAGAGGCAATTTCAATGTTTATTTGACTGTTTTTGTAGTGCGTGGTTCATCGGTTGCGCTACGACTGCTTAATCTTTCGGTTAGCGTTCACGATGTTGTCGGGCAGGTATACTTAGATGTACGGTTGCCCCGCCACGTCAACCGTCACTGTATGCTGTACGGTCAGGAGCACATACCTGGATGTACGGCGAGCGTGTACGGCTTGTCCTCCACGTACACGGTGAGCTCGGAGGGGCAGTAGGCGCGCCGCGAGCAGTTGCCCGGACGGACGGCTACTGTCACTTTGTGCTCTATGCGGTCGCGCACTAAAATGTGCCGGCACTGAGACTTGAAGCTGTTGACAAACGCAATCACAACATAATCTACTTAATTCCAACAATCATCAAAAGTTAGAGCAGTTTAGAAACTCTAAAGAGAAGTAAAGATTTAAAAGAGTTTTGTTTTTAAAAAGTATCTTATTTAGCAGTGTAGATATTTGAAAAGTTATTTTCATAAATGGTCTAACCACCAGCCAACTAATAGACATAAAAAAATATCATAGAAAGGCTATATCACTATATCAAGACATGATCTTCAAATAAGAAGAAAGCTTTTAACAGCTATATCGGAGGCTCCTTTTTTACTGGTGATTTTTACTGGTGATATACACCTCAGTGTTTTTTTATTTTTTATTTATTTTTTTATTGATTCAGGGACAACAACAGCCAAGAACATAATTACTAGTATACAATAGTATATAAATAGGTACAAAACCAAAGCTGATTAGGCCAAAAAAAGTTATCCACAATTTCACAAATAATATTAAAAAAAATACAACAACTAAAACAAAAGGCAGAGAAAGTAAGTAGGTACTCATTACCATACCTACGTTTTACCAACTTACCTATAGATCTTCCCATCAAATGTCTTATAGTGCACGCCAGCCCAAGTCAAGCACATGCCTCCCTTAGGCGTCAGATCCCTAACGACCACTTGCGATCCGCCCGGGCCGTACTTCCCGTGCCCGTCGCCGGTAGAAGTCCAGCTGCCACCGTGGCCGCCATCGTGGCCGCCATCGTATCCTCCACCGCTGGAGCTGTGGCCGGCGCTCGACGAGTGCCAAGAATGACTTTCGTAGTAGTTCTGAGGATGATGACGACGTAAAGTGCCTGCTACACGGCTGCTAACCGTGTCCTAACCAAGGTGACCTCAGTTGGCAACCTTAGTTTCGAAAGGTTTTAAACCTCTATTTACATGGTTGTAAACCACTAAGTTAGGTCACCTTGGTTGGCAGTCGTGTAGCAGGCACTTTAACCTCACTTCTTCCACTATTTATAACGCCAAATACTGAACACTTTTTCATATTCGATTTGACAATATTTAGGTATACTTACACTGCTGCTATTGTGGTAGTTGCTGGGAGTGATGACGTAAGCATCATCTAAAACAAATAAAAATAATTACACTGAAAACATAGTAAGACATCTAATTTATGGAATAGACGTTTATTTAAATAGATGCGCAGTTTAAGACGACAACCTCTTCTTGCCAGATTCAACAACAAAAGATTAAGATAAGAAAGAAAACTGTAAGCGTAAGAAACGAGAAGGAAAGTACCTAAATCATAAATATTGCAAAAAAATAAACAAATGAAAAGAAAATTTTGTTTGGCCCTCACTTCACCCGATGTTAAGTGACGATAAGGCCGAAGGTGGAAGCGCACTACACCCGGAATCCTTATCACTCATCACTGAGAGACTCGCTATCTTACCTCTAGCTGCCGGAACACAACAATTTTTAAATTGTTGTTATGGCGTCAGACTTAGGTAAGATGGTGGTAGCTAGCCAGGCGGACTTAGAATAGCCCTACCACCAACCAAACCGAGTACAAATTGTAGCCCCCCCTTGGAATCGAACCCGGTACTCCTGCGTCTTACACGGGTGTAAACCACTAAACCCCAGAGGCGGTTAATTTATAACGAATGTCAAAAAAGGTGCCCAAAAAGCGGGGAGATGACGCAAAAAACAGCAACAAAATTGTGTGACTGAACAAAACTTACTGAACACGCAGTGCGGGATGGGCTGCGGCGTGAAACTGCCGGCGTCATAACGGCAGGTGTACACGCTGGCGTGCGGCGCGCTGTACGAGGCGCCCGAGGGGCAGTTCAGCTTGCACGAGAACTTCTCCGCGTCGCCGAAGCAGCTGTAGCCGCCGTTGAACGCCAGCTTGCGCACGTCGCACACGCTTGCGGCTGATAAACAAATGGCACTTACTGAACACGCAGTGCGGGATGGGCTGCGGCGTGAAACTGCCGGCGTCATAACGGCAGGTGTACACGCTGGCGTGCGGCGCGCTGTACGAGGAGCCCGAGGGGCAGTTCAGCTTGCACGAGAACTTCTCCGCGTCGCCGAAGCAGCTGTAGCCGCCGTTGAACGCCAGCTTGCGCACGTCGCACACGCTTGCAGCTGATTAAGAAATGGCATTAAGTTGCAACTGTCGCAGCCAACTGGTTTAATCAGCCACTCAATAAAGACCTAGTTATTTAATTGAACAGCTCTGTTTTATTACCTGCCTAAATGACATTCAGCTAATGCGCCTAATACAACATTTAATTAACGGGCTAGCAGATGCTTCGGCTGTAAAAAACACAAATCAAATTCATATTTAAACTTGTGTGTGGTATCATTGTATACCCACACCCACATACCGCATAAAAACAATAAATTGCGAAAAATTACACAAAAACCCCTTTACTAAAACGTCCGAAAAATCGTGAGAAACACCAAAAATATCACAACTGACCAACGCCATATTGTCAGCTTACAGCGCTCTAGGTGACCGAAAAGGAACTATATTTCAATGTCTTAGCTAGGCATGTTATTTAACCAAGTCATTTTCGTGGCCATCTTTTAAGCCGCTAATTGAACGGTGCTGTTAAATGAACAATAGTTGGCTGCGACATAACCATTAACCATATCGGAGAATGAGAATCTGTGAAGGGTTTATAATTTGCTTTAGCCAAAAAGTCAAGAAACTTATTTACGTATTAACTCACTGCACCACATGTTAGCCACTATCATGCCTTCCAAGAACATGGCATGCACTGTATTAAAAACTTACCATACTGGCACTGCGGGCCCCTGTAGTCCTCCGGGCACTGGCAGGTGTTGAGCGCGAGACACACGCCGCCGTTCTCGCAGCGCGGCTCGCACTCCGGCTGGCAATCGGGGATCGTGGTAAAGTCTGCGCGCGTCGGCTGCCACTGCCCTTCGCTGCACCGCATGTTGGCCACTGTGGTCCCGTCCAGGAACTTGTAGCCTGACATGCACTGGATCGTGCAGAAACTGTTGGGAAGAACTTTTTTGATCTTGGAGTAAAGTCTATCAAGGTTAATCATTCTGCATGTGTATGTTGTCTGCATTATGAATGTGTATATGTGTGCTGGATTAACCCTTAGACAAATTAAGTAATTGCTTAGGGCATCACGTCTGGGGGGCATCAGGCACCGAAAAAATTTTTTTTTTTTAAGTAATAAAAGTTTTATTTCAAGTTCATTTGTGTGGCCTTGTAAAACGACTTCCTACAAGATAAGTGGTTGAAAATGATGATAAATCGCGCTGCGCGGCCTTTTTTTGACAATAGACAGGCATTTTGAAAAATCTGGACTTTTGTGCATATCCCAGACAGGCATTCCCCCTTACGTAGATGGTAACCCTATAGTTTAGGGGGCCACAGTCGTGTATTGCTTAGGGCACCAAGTAGTCTTAAGCCGGCACTGTTTATGTTGCTGGCACACTGCCCTTCACATATATCTCCAGCTATCCAAGGTCTCAAAGGTTGTCTGGAAGAGATCGCTATCAGCGATAAAGCCGCCTTTCCGCACCATAGTTTTAAGTTTTATGTTTTTGTATTTCCTGTAATGTGTGTGTGCAATAAAGTGTTTATCTATCTATCATTCTAACGAGAGCTACACATCCACTATAACCAGCCCCATGACTGAGGTGACCTTGCTAGTTGAAACCTGTCGCGGTGGAAGGTCTAAAACCACTGTCTACCTACATGGTTAGCAACTACCTATCTAGATCACCTTAGTCAGGGAGCTAGACTAGTCACATTTGCAAAGCTTCGCTTTCGAGAGATGCACATGTCGTAGGATAATAGTATAAATCGTATTAATCTTTGCTAAAATCTTAGGTCGATAGTTATGGACCGGATAATTGGAATCCAATATAGATTTTAGCAAGCAATTTTTAGAATCTTGGTAAAAATCCCAATATGTTACGGCCAATTGGATACTTGAATGCTGATTGGATAATATAAGAGTCGATTTGCCTATAACATCTTCAGTCTGATTGTTCAGATCATGACTCTTCTCATAGGACTATAGTCGTTAGCCAATCAAAGCATTCGTCAGTCCGTCCATAACGTTGACGTCAGCCAATCACCGCACGCAAAGTGATGGTCATTCCCGATTTAAGTAACTAAGACACGCTGGATTTTTGTAAAAATCCTAAACATTACTCGGACGATTGCAAAAATCTGTCTCAGATTCTAATATTATCCGGTTTTTTGCAATCATACTAGGATTAATAGTACTAATAAATACTAATATTTATAATAGTACTAAGTAACCTACGACATACAAATGGGATGGGATTTTTCAATCGTTAAATTCAAACATCTTTCGCAAGCCAAGATTTGCAAATGTGACTTTGTCTAGGGGGGAAGATTCTCAAAGGCTTTCAATGAAGTAGTGTAACAAGGAGTTGTTCTGCAGGAGGGTACGCACTCTGAGGAGCAGCTTCTCTTGGAGTTCATGGGCAGCGGGGGGTAGACGAGGCAGGGCTTCTTTTCCAGCTCGCAGTACTGGCCGCGGTAGTTGGGCGGGCACTGGCACGTGTTGGTCGCCACGCAGATGCCGTAGTTCTTGCACTCCGGAACACATTTTGCTGGAAGGTGGTAGATTGTAGTCATATAATGCAGTTTATCTTATCAGCATTATGGTGTAAAGAGGGATTTCATCTAAAATACTATTTTGTTAATGTTGAAACGATTTCTTTTTGGGCTTAAACTTTTGATGAAAATCAAAAGATACTCTATTGTGATTGGTTTAAAATTATACTAGTGGACCCCGTGAACTTCGTATCACCTACAATTTATATGATTTATCAATTTTGCCTTAAAAGTTATAAAATATTGAAAACAAGCTATTGAAATAGTTAGTTAACGACAAAGCAGCTGAATACCAAAACGAAAGCAACACTACTTTCAGACAACCTCTAGTTGACCCTATTTATAAAAAGTTAGCTGTCAAAAGTAATCCGAAACCGCGATTCCCATACAAAATTGCCAATGTTAAATTTTTTATTAGTTCGCTGTTGTTTTGGGTTTTTCCTATATTTTTTGTTTCTAAACCACCCCAGTTAGTACTGGGGCAAACAAAACAAATAAATAATTATTCCATTCGGTCAAGCCCTTTTTGAGTTTCAGCCGGATTAACGAACACCCATTCATTTTTATAAGTAAGTATATAAGAAGAATATATGTAATGTACAGTAATGCATTGCTTCATCAGGAAAGTTTATGAATGATTGTTCACACGACCCAAACGACCTTTATCAGCAGCCCTGACCGAAAACCTAATCCACTGCACAATCGCCGCCGGCGCACTAGTGCACGCTATCAATAGCCCAACTGGGGCGGCAGGCTGCGTGGGCGGAGACCACGCCAAACGATAGGTACATACATATGTGCATAAAGTCCCATTTGCGTATATAAACTCAAATCAGAACAAAATAGATTTCCAATCAGAAGTATAAATAAATATAATAATGATTATTGTAATTTTGACATGGTTGATTCAGAAGTGGATATTTTCAGTAACTCTTTACCTAAATTTAAACGATTAATATGTGCAAACCTTAATACACAAAACGACTTGTAAATTAAAGTGTAAATTAGTTACTTACTAGGTACTGTTTTGTTTTTCGTTAAGTATTATATATAACTTGTCCGAATAATCATCCTTATCGGCACTATAGGTCTGTTATAGCTAGTAAGATAGATTAAGTGCTTTTGTTGAAAGACTGTTTGTTGCCAAAAAAAAATAAAGAATAAAATTAGTCCTTTATCCTAAGAGACCAAAAACAAGTTCGCAAAAATTCTTCAAAATTTGATAGTAGGTAGATACAATGCGATTAAATAGGCAATGCAGCGTCGCTTAACCACTCCTAAGGTTACCCGCTGTCACAACGTACGTTTACGTACGTTTAGTTCATGCAGGGGCGATACGCGCGCACACGAATTTTGTTGGTAACTGGATAACCTCTAAGTGCCAGTACGGTCGCCGGCGATCTGACATAATCGCTATATTGCCGTTCTGTCAAAGCCCAAGCGGTCGCCGGAGACCGGTAATCGGTTTTTTCTCTATGTAAATGACTATGATTTTGGTATCTAGAAATGAGAAAAGTATTCATAAATAAAAGTATCTTTACAAAATGATAAATTATAGCCTGATTACGAAATTATCGGGTTTTTTGTGAAAGACGCCATTTTATTTCTTTCTTGCCAGTTGGTGGGGAGGGTTTTTTGTTTTTTAACAAAATGGCGGATGGCGCTGAAGGGTTAAGGTGGTACCCTGAGCGAAAGTGGCGCCGCGGTGAATTATATTTAATATTATAATCCTAATACACAATTTTAAAAATGTTTATCGTGGAGATTTTAGGGCCCACAGTCTAGTATTTTCAGACGGTATCGTTACATTCCCTTGTAGTCACTGCTAGAAGTAGATAGCAAAACTGCTAAAAGTGGCCGTTTTTGACACATTTGCTATCTACTTCTACAAATGCCTACGAGGGCATGTAGTGATACCTTCTAAATTCACTTCTTCTTCTCTTTTTCTACGTATGAAAAATGCGAATCCTTTAAAAATCTCCATACTTTTAGCCATAAGGGGCTAAACGCAGTCTTAACAAAGAAAAAATATACCTTAGTTTGTAAGCCTAATAAAGATAGGTAGGCAGCAAAAAAATAAAGGGAAAATTATTTTGGAGTATGAATATTTCAGTAAGCAACAATAGCTCATCCGGCGAACTGGGATTTGTACCGACATCCGGCCTTACAGATAAACTCCCACGCATTACAATCAAATTCGCGACCGTAATCAAGTTACACACGGAATGCGCAATTCGAATATCATTTTTATTGATTATATAATATAAAATAACAAAAGAAAATAGGGGCCACTGTATGGCTTTCCATACAAACGAGCTAATTTCTGAAAGATTTTTTTAATATAAACAAATTAAATCTGATTTTATTTGAATTTGATATTGTTCGAAAGCTGTAAGCGCTATCGCAACGGGCAACTTTTGTCACTCACATGGTTTGTATGAAAAGTTGCCGACGACCGTTTCGCTTCGTGTGCGCGCTTCATAAACCCGTGGACTTGATGTGAGACAAAACATTTGCTGGGCGACTAAGTTTTGTAACCAACCACCTTTGTAAACAACTTTCATATTTACCTGTGTAATTATGTTAATAAAGTGCAATAAAGAATATGATAGCTCTAATAGTCAACTTGCCGACTCAACTATCGAATTTACTGTATAATTTCTCCTATTCGCCGTGTGTCATTTAGAATAGAAAGAAATTGGAGTTTCATACAAAAATACGCGAAATTAAACATTTTTCAATTCTAACTGACACACTGCGAATAGGAGTTGTTATACAGTAAAGTCCGCAAGTTATGTGCGTGTGGTGTGAGTGTTCCTATCCTAGAAATTGATTTGACCATACGAAGATTTTAAGAAATAATTGTGAAAACTTGATGGTGAAATCGAAAAATTTGTGAAACCTATGTAGACTAAGTTATGGTCGATTATATAGAACACTCACACCGCCAGTCTCGCGAAAACGCCATACTTGATATCATAAAATATACTAGACGTATGTTAATAAAAGATATATGGAAAATTTGTGCTGAATTTGTGACAACTATTCACAAAATAATCAATTCATTATCATGATTAATTTGGATTTTATAAGGGTTTTTTAGGAACACTCACACCACACGGTGTGTGGTGTGAGTGTTCCTGAAATTACTAACTTTAACTGAATAATATTGAAATTTTATTATTGTATATGATAATTTGTATTCAGAGTAAATTTGTGACACATAAATCTTGTCACAAAACGTGATAGATCAAGAGCAATTAAACATTTTGTTTCTTTTTCAATGCTCGTGTGAGTGTTCCATATTTTGGCATTTATTTGATTATCCAGACCTCGTATACGAGTGGAGGCTGCAGCCAAAATTGTGGAAAGTTTGTTCTTAAAATTTAAAACATCTTCTATTTCCGTAAGTGTTATACTTTAATAGTTATATATTTTTTTACATTTGAGGACAAAGGGGTGAGTGAGTGTTCCTAAAAAACCCTTATAAAATCCAAATTAATCATGATGATGAATTGATTATTTTGTGAATAGTTGTCACAAACTCAGCACAAATTTTCCATATATCTTTTATTAACATACGTCTAGTATATTTTATGATATCAAGTATGGCGTTTTCGCGAGACTGGCGGTGTGAGTGTTCTATATAATCGACCATAACTTAGTCTACATAGGTTTCACAAATTTTTCGATTTCTTAAAATCTTCGTATGGTCAAATCAATTTCTAGGATAGGAACACTCACACCACACGCACATCGCAAGTTGACTATTACAGCTTTCGAAAAAATATAAAATTCATCAAAAATCTGATCGAATTTATGATAAAAAATCTTTCAGTAGGTACTTAGCTATCTTTTGTATGGAAAACCATAAAGGTGGCCCTATTTTCTTTTGAGCAGTACCTACCTACCTATAAGTATTTTAGGTAAACTGATATGTTCATTCTACTGAAAATTAGGTGAGACTAATATAAAGAAAGAGTACCTACTTACCATTGAAATGTATTACTTAACTACTTACCTACATAACGGCACAGACAGGGTTGAGGGTAGGTAGTCAGTAGTAAGTTATTTTATTGCTTTAATTTTTTGATCAGAAAATCCGTCTAAAATAGTCCAATCGCAATGTCACATCAATCAAAACAACCGCCTTTTTTAAATAAAAAAGTTAAAAAAAAAATAAGTTTAGAAACAGCAACAGAATGTTTGTCCATACAGCCTTTCGACAGTAATGCTCGATGTAAGTTATTGAATCTTAAATTTTAATGCAAACATTTGCTCCAAAAAACACCAAATGACTCCAAAACATTATTCTTTGCAGTGTACCTACCATACTACCTACCGTAGGTACTTATTAAAATAATAACTAACTTAACTTTACTCACCCATTAACGCATAGTTATCAACCACCCGGTTAGCACTGTTCTGGAAATCTTCATATGTGGGCCTAAAAATTAAAGATGGTTTTAGTTTCATTTAGGCAGACTTTTTTTATATAAAAGAGCAATCCATACATTTTTAAGCTGGTTTTTCACGCGATAGGCGTTTCCATTTTAAATAAAAGTACAGTAGTTTATAACTTCACAAATTTAACGTGTTACAATAAGACCCCTAAAGCATGGGACCATTATACTGAAACCGTGTTATTACAAAAGATTTTTAAACATGGTTTAACTAAACACCTGTTTAAATGTGATGCTGTCTGTGTTTTTTTTTGACAATATTGTTTGACAGAGACAGCATCTCATTTAAACAGGGGGCTAATTGTCTAATTTCAAAATCTATCGCAATTGCTTTCATTTGACAGATGGGTGTGACACATTGCTGCATTTCTTTGGTAAGTTTATTACTTATGCCAAAAAGAAGCATCAATGTATTACATCTTGAAAGCGATTGCGATAGATTTTGAAATTAGACAATAGAAAGGCAGGTTTTTAGTTAACAGTGTTAAAAAATCTTTTGTAATAACACGGAAGAACTTTTACTATGTGACCAAACAAACTCTGAAATCGCGAAAAAATCAGCTGTTTAATACTTTTGACATTTTCGTTATTAATTTTTGTATGAAACTGTTTTTTTCGCGATTTCAGAGTTGGTCCCATAGTAATAGTTGTTCAGTTTGATGGCGTCAGTATCATTATAGTCTGTGGTCCTACCATATTCGGCTTTAGGGATTTTTTTGTAACACGTTGTACCTATAGCTGTTTCTGTACAGTAGCTTGTAAATGACTTACCCGCGGCCTGCTTCAGTCTCCCACGATCTCCTCTCGCCGTACGGCGATTTGGTACCCGTGTGACCAGTTTTAGTACCCGTATAACTAGTTTTGGTACCAGAGTAGCCTGTCTTAGTGCCATAATTGGTTTTAGTACCGCTATAACTAGTTTTTGAGCCTGAATACGAAGTTTTCCGGCCTGAATAGTTACTGCTGGGAAACTTTTGGTTCTTCAAGTACGCGGGCACGTAAGCCGGTGCTTCCACGTCGGATTGCCTGAAACATTGTGTTAAATGATAGCAATCAGTTTCAATAATTTATCTATTGAAACGCAGGTATTTAAAGTCATGATGTCTGTATGTAAAACATTCTTCTATAGTTGGCCTATGTAATCATTTTACTTACGCATCTTGTCCATCGGAATATCCACCGTCGCAAAGCACGATTCCACAAATCAATATTAACGTTTTTATAACTAAATGCATTTTGACGCAGTTACCAATCCATTTACTATTTATTTCTATTGAATAAGGAATCAAAATTTGAATGCTTGCTCGGATGTCCCGAGCCAGACTGAATCCGAAATGGTTATTTGATATTATGTTATCTCCATTTAGGTACATAAATCAGGAAATTCAAATAACTATAACATCCTTTCAGTCAGCTTAGCGGATGTTTAACTGCAACTTGCCAATCTGATTACTGGGAACAAAATATATCAACGAATAAGGATTAACTACCAAAGTAGGTAGGTAAGTTAAGTATGTATACTTTATACATTTTTAATTTAAATTTTTATTGGCAGAATGATTGTATATCATTTGCCTCGTCTCGTGTAAACAATCAATCAATCACTTCCCGTTCCCGCCTAAAATTAAAATACTTACCTGAATCGAATATGCATATCTATTGCATAATCTGAATTGAATACTATCTGGTGGCGGAATTGGAAGCAGAAAGTTTTAAGTAATTAAGGCTTGAATACCTTTTGGGAAAAGTATTTTGGTGGCAGTTTTGAAAATGCCTTCTAAGAAAAAAAGAAATAACGGTTTCGCTAAAATAAACAAACAGGTTTGTCTAGCTAGTAGGTACCTAATTAAAATTCTAGAAGAAACCTAGTAATAACACTAATAACTTCACCTTGATAGTTAACTTTTATCTTTTCTCTAGAAAATGAAAATTAAAAAGAAGTTGATGGACATATCCTTAAAGGTGGATTATTATATTTACAAGAATAGACCCATATCAGTCGCTGATGCCACATCATACTATCACGAAGTAATATCATACCAAGCCCTTTGCAAGCACGACGAGCGATCACTTCAGGTACTTACCTACTTCCCATAATACTTTTGCACTCGTTATATACCTACACCTATTTAGGAGCGCAGCGTAAAAAAAACAACAGCTATTTTTTCAAGTAGATTAAATAGTTAACAGATTTAATTAGGTATTATCTGACCATAGCGTACCTATTACCAAGCCCTTTGCAAGCACGACGAGCGATCACTTCAGGTACTTACCTACTTCCCATAATACTTTTGCACTGTATACCTACACCTATTTAGGAGCGCAGAGTAAAAAAAAACAACTATTTTTTCAAGTAGATTAAATAGTTAACAGATTTAAATTATTATCTGATCATAGCGTATTATCTATCATCAGGTCATTGAAAAGTTGTCGCGATCTATGCTTGCAATAATAGAAGAACAAAGTGGGAACGTTGTTGGTGAGACTAACTTTAGTGGAGCATACACACAGGCTTTAGATAACGAGCGAGTATCACCCGCATATTCAATGACTGAAGAAGACCGTAGTGAATTGAAGCGAAGTAGGCAGTTTAACATAGAAACTGTTGGCTTTACGGAACCTGAGGACAAGACATCAGGTGAAAATAGCCAGAAAAGCACTATAATTTCAAAAACTCTACCAGACATAATATCAGCCTCTGTATCTGATGTTCACAATAATCTTTATGTACGAACTGATGCTGAGAAAGACGACTTAGTTGAAGAAATTGTTTCAATGATCGACCAAACTTTGAACGAGAGAGAAATACCTTCACCAAGTATTCTTAACAATATTGTTGTCCCAGAAACGCAAATTATGCAGAACTCGTACGAAGATCAGTGCGGTCAAGACATTACCGAAGTCGATAGAGTAGTTAATGATTTGTTAAAAGGAGATAAATCGAAGGCGACACTAGAAAACAATGGAGGAAAGTGGATTGTTTCCACCGTTGCAGATGAAACTCCAGATATTCAAATCGAGACACTTGAGGCATTGAAAATAGAAAATGTTCAAAATAAAGATACAAGCGCAACAAGACAAGTAAATAAACAAGGAAAAAGTGATTACATCAAACCTGCAAAGCAAAGAAAATTACAAAACAGCATGGAAAATATTATAAAAACGAAACAAAACAGCACGGAAAATATTAGAAAACCGAAACAAGATAATAATGAAACAATGCGTAAGACTAAGAATACAAATAAAAGTTCAAACAATAAAGGAAGACGAAATAAAATAAATAAAGCGAATGTTTATGAAAGTGACTTATCGTGGATAGAAAATATCAAGTTTGTACGGCAAATAAACATTGACGAATATGAACCGAATACTTTAGGAGAGTCATTGTGGGAAAACTGTGATTTGCCTATAAGTTGGGATGACTTTAATTGAACTACTTACCTTTCAGCGAAGTGCCTTTAAGTCTTTAAGTTTTTACGTACCTACCTAATAAAGTATGTTATTTTATATGAAACAAAATACCTATCTTTTCAATAATACCCAATAATAAGGTTAATGGTACGATATGGTGCGGAGTTTTAGGACTTTTGATGTCCCTCAAACGCTTCGGCACCGCAGGTACTATCATGTATTCTATGACCGCAGCGAATCAGAGATGTATCACACCGATATAGCATGAGTTACAGAGCGGTGCAAACTATGATTACTGCGCAATACAGAATTTAGATGTCAGCGGGCGAAGCTTGTATAGTTAACGGCACGCTGACAACAGAGTAATCAGTTACAATCAATTTTAAACTTAAATGTAAAGATATTAAGGTTCAAAGTAAATTATCTCGAAATATTAAGGTGCACTATCGTTTGATCTCAGACAAGAAATGAAAGTGCACCTTAATATCTTGATATATGGTTTATTTTTGGCAAATGATTACGTATTTTGGTAGGTTTAAAAATGCTCAGATCATTTTGACGCTAACTGTACAATGTTCCTGAAGAATAATGTCCAATACTTTACATACAATGATATTAGATTTTGTTGTTCACATACCTAGTTCTTTCGATAGGTCAAATATTCGAATATTGAATAAATAAAACAATGTTGTGAATCAAAGTTAAACTTTTAATAGACAAAGTTGTAAGAATCGAGTCAATGTATAGACAATTCCACATGTAAAGCAACATAGATTAATATATTATATCTATCCATTTTATAATTGAACCCATAATTATTTAAATAAGTAAGTACATAATATTATTTAAATAATTTTATCATACTTTGAGTATTTTTAATACATTAATATTTTAATAACGATTACGTATGTAGTCTTTACGTAACATACACAGTACAAAAATTATAAAAAAAATCAATCATTACATAGTTCCAACTTCAGAATGTCAGAGGATGGGTAACTTTATATTGCTAAAATGCTAAAGAGGTATTAATTATACCAGTAAAGAGTAGAAATATGATTTACGAGATCCACTTAAACATGTAGTTATTGACGCCATATTGTTCTATTCTGTACCAACTAATATTTACAAAAACAATACATTCATTAGAAATAAATCGAAGAATCATCAACCAGGGGATCAAGTCTGCTAATGTTTTCGTCAAAATCGTAGTTCGATGGTGTTTGAATAGTAATGCTTTTGACACAGTTCTAGTTTCTTAAACCCAAAACCGAAACACATTGTGTTTCTTGAAACCAAAGCGGAAACATATTGTGTCTTGATTTTGGGTTTAAGAAACAAGAACTGTGTCAAAAGCATTACCTTAGAACACCATTGAACTACGATTTTGACGAAAACATTAGCAGACTTGACCCCCAGAATAACAATTAAACTACCTATAGGTAGGAAGGTACAATCACCAATTACACATTGGTGTCGATTCGATGCAGCAGACTTAACTAAATTGACAGGAGTAAACTTAATTTTAGCATTATGTTTTTCGTTACATAAAGTAAAGGATGGAAAGCTTGAATTTAGTTTACTTCTGTCAATTTAGTTAAGTCGTGTTGCACCGAAGCGACACCATTATCTCTATATGGAATTAACATCAAAATAAATTATATGAATATCAGGTAACATTCAAACACATCTAGCTTTGCTAGCACACATAAATTTCAATTGCTTAATTTATAAATAAAGTTTCGTCATTAAGTCGCAAATGCACTATGCAAGTTGGTAGTTGATTTGAATTTCCGAACGGCAGGTGAGCGACTTTTCGTTTTATCAACTTGTAGCAGTGACTGACTGTCTGACTGCCAGTCAGTGACTGTCTGACTGCCAGTCAGTGACTGACTTCGTGCGGTAAGTCAGAGGAAGAGGACTGTCTGACTGACAGTCAAAAACTCCTATCAGTAGCAATCTATTTGCTTAGTGCATCCGCGCACTGTACAATTTATTACACAAAGATAGTGAGCTGTTGATAAAATTATAACTGTTTATTATGCGATTACAAGTTTCCTTGATCTTTTCAGTACTAATTTTTAATTAGTAAACCTTTGCTATGATTTTATGGCAAAGTTCTAAAGTTAAATCAACATAAGTTTTAATATAGACAATCCACACTCAATGGTTCATGTAAAAGCTACATTATTAATAATCAATCTTAATAGATTGTAACTCTTAAAGCTTACACAGACTGCCCCCCTAGCATGGCCATCGAAACAAGATATTTATCTCTAGCCCAGTAAACGAAAAGGTGTAGAGGGAAATGATTGGAACACAATTTTTGACTTAGTAACTTGTTTGACAATGGAATGGCGCATTTTTTCCTATGGAAATTACTATTAAAAGGTTAAATTCGGCTTCAGATCGGTTACCGGCATTATAGTTTATGCACGGCAGATTGTCCTCAAGCTTCACCTTAAGCATGTTGACAGACATTCAGCAGCGGATATCTCGAAAACTATACAAGATATTGAAAGACTTGACTGAATAAAACTTGTAGCTAATTTAATCAGCTTTCATTTTGTAAAAAGTCTCATCTCGCTAGAACGTATAGTTTTCCAATATGTGAAAAACCGAAAAATGGGACCTTCAAACCCCTCCCCCCCCCGGCATAGTGACTACGGGCGGGGACTTTTGATATGTTCACCTACTAACTAGTCCAAACAAAGTCAAAAATTGTGTTCCAAGCATTTCCCTCTATACCTTTTTTTGAGCGTTCTTTTCCTTGAACTATACTCGTGATATAGCATTTTATCGAAATTGACACTCAACTGTCAAAATCCATTGTCTTTTGACAGTTAAACGTGATAAATCGCAATATCATATCGCGTTTCGGTGGACATGCTAGGGGCCCGAAGTACTCACATTATTTAACAATACTAAGCCTCAATAACGGTACAATATAAGCTACGCGTAAAATTCACTAAATCCAAACAGTTATAGAATTTAAAAACGCATTATTTTGAAAACAATACATACAGGGTGAAAAACGATTCATTTTTTACTATTCATTTCATGAATTTTTAGATTTTAGCATTCACAATGCTATTTTTATATATTAAGTTATTTAATATAACTGAAAAAATATAAGAAAAAATCGACTCACCCGTCCCGTCTGAGCTGCTACGGGTGAGTCGATTTATTCTAATATTTTTCAGTTATATTAAGTAACTTAATATTCATTTCATGTTTCATTAATTCTATGTTTTTTAACATCAGTAATCTTTTACTTATGATTTCTTGTATTTTTTTATGTTTGTTTCACCATCAATATCGCGGTAAGATTCTTTTCTCACTTATGCTCTGAAATCTTATCATTCCATTTGAAAAAGGAATGCGGGGCGTTCCACATTTCTGAGGGGGTCTGGTTCATCACATTCTAAATTAAAAATTCAGGCCAGGAATGAATTTCAATACTTACTTCCCGCACCAGCACCAGTGCGGGAAGTAGGTACAGTGCGAAGATGATCTGGGTGGTCTGCGGCAACTTCTTTTTTTTGTTTTAGCTGTTCACAAAAACAAAAAAGCAAAGGCACATTTGCACCATACAGCCATAACTTTAGTTCCTTTTTTCTGGCACGCAAGCCAACGACAAGACAGTTAATATTATAAAGGTAAAATTATTTAATAGGTACTATAATAACGATACAATAAAAAAAATGGTGCGCACAGAGTATATTACTATAAGAATAAATAAATATTACATTGTATTGTACCAGATTTATCAGAGACAAATCCTCTAAGTAATCTTGAATTATGTACAGCGCCATCTACCGCCGAGAAGCGAAATGAGATGGGTTTTTGCTTCTCGGCGGTAGATGGCGCTGCACGTAATTCAAGATTACTCAGAGGATTTGTCTATGATAAATCTCATTTTGCTTCTCGGCGCTTCGAGCGATTAAACTGCTGGAATGCACCCAAAAAAAAAACTGGCGGGAATTTAATTTAATTAAGTTTCAATTGAAAAGTTTTTTATTTCCTCGCATTTCTTGAGAAAAGCACTATACAAGCCTTGTTCTGGAAGCTACTTGCATTGCTAGCTTCCCGTTCACGGCTGTAATGTACTATAGTTTAAAAGATTGCCGAGGACTGTTTCACCCTGTATATACAACAATTTCTAGATACCTATAGGCACTATAAAGTAATCATTTAACCAATCACAATATCCTAAATCTCAAGTCAATAAATCTAATGATAAATGAAATTAAATAATATAAACTCTTTTCTAAAACCGCTTTTCTAATAGGTCATTTTAATTTCATTGTATGTGTTTATTCTTTGGCCATAATTTTATCTCACATTGCACCTAAATTAATTTACTAAAACATAAGGACATTAACGCCTGTAGCACACCTCCGCCGCGCCGCGAAACAACACCAGCGAAACCGCAGTTATTTCGCCATGACTTGTCTTCTATCGACGACGATATATTATGACGATCTACTACACAGGCGCGGACGCAGCCTGAAATTTGGGGGGGTCACTAATAATAATACAATTGGTTTTTTTATTTCGTAAAAATTTTTAGAAGATTTTTCTATTTGACGTGTACGATTTTGGGGGGGGGGGCGGGGGGCGGGGGATTGGTCATGTCCATATCGGTTTCGCGACATTATTTTGCCGGCGGAGATGTGCCAACGAACAACGGTCCGACGTGAAAGAGACAGCATCAGAGTTTAAACTTAAATCTATGCGTTAGAACAGGCTGTTTTGCATCTGTTTGGCGGAACCTACTGCGGTTTCGGTGGTATTGTTTCGCGGCGGAAGTATGCTACAGGCGTAAAAACTGCGACTAAGCAGACAAAGTATAATTAAAATAGTATCTAATTCACAGCTTTGTGGTAACTAGTATCTTCTTTGTTTATTTTAAAAAGGCTAAATTGCATAAGAATGTAATCGAACTTCTTACCATTTAAGAATCTAACAATAACTGCAATCCATGACTGCCAAAGTGACTTAACAAGTAGATTTGAATGTAAGTATAAATAATTTCTTCGTTTACGCTATTCTAACCGTCGCATCTATAGACGAGTTAGTTGAAACTTGCAATTTTTTAATGCTTCTAATATTATATTCACATGCAATTTATACTTTAAGTAATCTAAAGTTTAAGTGCAATTTTGGTGCATTTATGAATAATTTGTACAATACATTGCACGTGAATATATTATTAGAAGCATTCGAAAATTGCAAGTTTTACTCAAGTCATTACTTACTCATCTATACATACGTGGGTTAGTTTTCATTCAGCAACTGGGGAATGCTTGTCAATCACCCTTAAATTGATGCCAATGACAGCAGTGCACTCGCAGCTGTAATCAATCTCTGACGAACTGCTCAAACACCACAAACAATCATAAGTATGTTGTAATGTTAACAAACTCAGGGGCCGTACCGCATCGAACTTCGATAAGTCTGCCGGGTTTCAAATTGAAACAGATAAATCGAGCCCCAACTGGGCCAAAATGGTCAACCCCAATTCATGACGTCACACGAACATCGATATCTTTCAAATAACTTCAACAAATAGTTATTTTTAAAATGAAATTCCTTACTTTGATTTCACTGTTCCAAGTTGAAGCGGCAGCCCCGCCGAAGTTCGAAAAGTTAACCGGTACAGCCCCTGATGAGGAAGTGGATATACACATGACTGACGGATGCACTAATTGATCAGGAATTGCAGAGCTTCCTTTAAACCTTAAACCACCGATACGTAGATCGAGGTTTATTATCAGGTTCAATACAACGCGGAATGCGTCGGTCGGCTAACGCCCTATGGAATTTATCGGCTAAAACTACTTTCTTTATGCATTGAGCAGTATGAACAATACTTTTCATTATCACCACCTAACTAAGACTTCGGAATCCTGACTCGCGTGTTTAATTAATCATGCACAAATCTTTTCTTTCTTAACTCCCTCTAAAAGCTGAACTTCCCTCTGACCTTGAAGAAGCCCATGCTGGTTTTGTTGTGCAGGATGGAAGTGAGGCCCACATAACTCTGGATGACTATATCAGAATGGTGGATGCAGCAGGCGGACGAGGGCATCGCCTCTATGGCACGTTGCAGTTTTTGGAACAACACCTCCATGTCGTACGTAGCTTTGTCTTCTAGGTCGCCCTCTAATGACATTTAATAAAATAGTTATTTTAAATTGTATAGAAAAAATCATTCGAGACATCTAACAAAATGTAATATGAAAATACAACTTCGATGACAATATTATCCATTTATAAACAATGAACAAATTGTGCACCAGCTATGCACCAGCTGTGCCTACAATAGAAACAATACATTATATCATGAAAACTATAACAATGAAAACTGAATGCTGTTTAATTGCAATTAGTTGTACACACGGCAGCACATCAAGTAAAAAATTTGAACTGTAAAAACAGCTTTCATTACTTTAGGCATAAACTCAAGGTTACGTATGATGTGTCGTCGTCTGTATAAAGAAAAAGCAAAGTTAGATTCAAATTAAATTAAAAAAAACTATTACCCTTATGCCAAAATACAGGATGAGAGGCGAAAGTGATAAATGGCACATCTTGGCTGAAAGGGTTCCAAACTGTTTTCATAGGCAGAGGCTCTCCTTTGTTCCACATGAGGCGGACTCCGCGAAGATTTCGCTCCCTTTAATAAAAAAAAACATTTTTTTATAAACATTTACATAACATTGCTGGTAGGTCTCTAGTAGGCTCTACTACATGTCAATTTTTGGTCAAGTGTCAGTTCAGTCAAATTTTTATTTAATCGAAAAGCAGAATAAAATTTTTAGTACATAAATCTAATAATGTAAGAATAATGTACACAATTCGTTTGCCTACGAGCCACGACTAAGATACTACGGCAATAGTTTAAGTATGTATGTAAATGAACTCTTTACAAACTATTCTATTCTATTCTATTCACTTCATACATGCTTAGCATTTAATTTAAATAATGATTTAATTTAAACTATAATTAACTACATACAATAGCAATTGAAAAGCTTTAGTTTGTACCTATGTAACATAGCTCTTTTATTTATAGCAGACTATTTCTTAACCCATTCCCACCTCACAAAATCAATGAACTTTTAAGTTTTTTTGGTAGGTAAATACTATAATGTATAGTAATGTAAGTATACTTACCTGAGAAATAAAGTGTAAGTTTTATTCCTCTTATTTTTGTTTATTTAGTATTAATATAAGCAACAAAAATAACACTAAAACGCAGTCATAAAAAAAAGAAAATTAGTAATTTGAAATAGCTTAAAAGTTAGACAAAGCAAACTATAAGCCGTTTTGTGATATAAGTTGTTTGTTGGTTGTTTTGGGCTCTTTTCTCATTTGTCAGAATGGTGCAACATCGGCTAGCTCGGTACAACCCGGTACCGAAAGCTTACTGGATAATAGAACGTTCCTGATTAGTCGACGCAGCAGAGTGGTACGACATCAGCACGATATCGCACTGCTGCTGCGCCGACGACGAATCAGGAACTCTATATTGAAATACAGACGTCTAGCAAACTTTCGGTACCGCATTTACCGAGTATGCTGATGTCGCACTGCTGGTGCTGCTAGACAAATGAGAACAATGTAAGTTGTCACGTAATCATGCCAAGTTAGTGGAATTAGAATATAACTTAAACCTTATGAAGTAACAGGCAAAAATGGTGAAAAAAGACAAGATAACCAAGCGAACACACCAAACTAAAGTAATACGGTGGAGCGTCTACCGCAACTGAAAGTACCTAGGTTCAAAATACTTGGGATCGAACAGTTTAGAGTCCCCGTCGGGAGGTGCGGGCCGCCTGCACAGCCGGTCAATGACGCAGTCCTTCACGACCGTGGTGACGCCGGTCGCGATGCCGTTTATGCGACTGTGTGGTTTTTACTTCATCATTAATATAGCTAAATTACTTGTACTTGATCATTGAGATAACTAAACCATGAAAGTTATACCTACTAATACAAATTAATGTTTATAATGATCATATTCATAATACTTCAAAAAGTGAGGTTCACAATACCAATTAAATAAAAAAATAGTTTTCTCAGACTGGTAGCTTCATCAAGCTTGGTCATCACAAGACCAAATAGTTTATAAGCTTATAAATAAAAAGTGGAGCTTTAATGTTCTCTGTTCAATTGAATTATGTGCCATACGTAGCCCTTGTTGTGTTCTTTTTTTTATACTAAACCAGCTCCTGAGCTATGCTATGGCACACATTAATTAACACTGCATAATAAAGGTAGTAAGAATAATAATCAAATCAGCAATGAAGGGACTGTGTATAAGTTTTTAAACATGTGGATCTCGTGAGAGAGATTAATAGAGAATAGGTATGTTTCTAACAGAAAACGATTGAAATATGAAACTTACGGTACTAAAGATGACGGTGGATAAACAAGTTCCCCAATGACTATAGTGTCCAAATCATCAAGGTAAGTCTTCTTGAAGTCCAGCTGCTTCATTGCAATGAAATCATACTTGATAGTCATCACCAATCTTGATGTCAGGAGCACAATTCTTTCCTTTTCATTGTCCCATAATGTAATTCTATAAATCAAATTGGTAAATATAAGAACTTTTTGACTGTTTCTATAAAACTTTATAAAATCCTTTACTTACATGATGCAACTTAATATACTTTGACAACTTATTGAAAAAGTCAGGATTAGGAATATCAAGTTTTTAATGATCTATTAACAATGTCTTTACCAGTATTCTGTTCTTTGACTTATTAAATAAATTAATCAAATAATCTAATATTATTGAATAGCACATACTCTGTGAGCAACCAAGAACCAAGATATTCTCCATCCTCAGGGAACAGGAGGCCTGTGATGCACTCCTGTATAGCATTCTCGACAACTCCTCTGCGGTAAGTGAAGAAATCTTTGATGTTCTCTTTGTCGAATGGTATGTCATAACGAGGGTACACCGTCTGTGCCGGCTCTGAGCCCTCCGGCGCTGGAGTTGCTGCAACTGCAGCTGTCGCGTTAGCCTGGGGTTCGGTTCTTGCATCTATAATATAAATATGAGTTTGTCTTAAACCTCTCTGAGTTCGTATTCGTTTTAAGGATTTTTTTTATAAATGACTACTTAGATGAAATGAATCTATAAATACTAATAGTATTTACATTATTTCCACCACATTTTCCTTAACAAGCAATTTTATTGGACTGATAAGGGCCGCGAGTGACACTATAAATTTTAACTAGAATTTTAATGAATGTCAAATAAATGGTTATACCTGTAAATGATGACGATGATGATGATAAAGAATCCGCACCTGATAACACCGATGGATTAGCATTAGCAGTACCACTAGGCTGATTTTTACGCAAAACGTTTTGATTTGGATTGTTTTGATTTTGTCCGGGACTGTCTGCCGGAATCGTGTCGGTAGATAATTGCAAAGTACCACCGCGGAACTCTAAATCATCATCCAGTAAATCGCTCATAATGTGTGAGTGATTTCTGTTTTGTACACTGTTTAATTTATTTATTTTATTGCTTGCTTTGCGTAAATAATCGACCGATTTCTTTCACAGTTTCATTCACATCACATCACATCACAGATGTTGTCAGTTGACGTTTGACAGTTTGATATTGGGTGCATTCCAACAGACAAGCCGCTGAGACATCGGTTGCCATAGAGTACATTTTGACCGTGGAAAGTAAAATATTGAACGTTAGGCTATGGCTAAGGCTACACGCATGTGATCCATCGCCATCAGAGTACATTTTAACCATGGAAAGTAAAAAATTGATCATTCCATACTAATTACTTTCAAAGGTTTTACTCTATCGCGATCGTCGCCTTAAAAACAAATGAGAGCTTTTAAAAGTGACATTTATGGACCCGCGAGTCTATCGCCTAACTCTATCGCTTTTAAAAAAAAAAAAAAACACTTTATTTCAGACAGTGTCCATAAATTTCATAACATACACATTTATAATAATTTAAATAAAAGCAGGTAAAATTAATGCAGCAGCTACAGCTTTGATTCTGGCTTTGGTTTATGACGTCAGTGTACAGGGGCCTGACTATGAGCTCTTAAAGCAGGGTTTGTTGTATGGGACCACTCAATTTATTTTATTCTGTTTTTAGTATTTGTTGTTATAGCGGCAACAGAGTTTGTCCAACTATTTTGCAAATAAGAAAGAAATAATATTTTTTTTCTTTTTACAACAGGGACCGAAAAGGGGTCTTAACTTTTTTTAAGTGAAGCGACTAGGGCATATGGGGTATCTTACGAAAGAGTGCTGTTTGCACATTTTAAAACATTTTTTTCTTTTTTTTAGGCCGCATAGTTTTCGACTTATGATGAAAAATGTAAAAAAAATACCGTTCCCCCCCCTTATCTCCGAAGTTTGCAAAGAGAAAAATCTATGTGATATAGTTTATGTAAAGATTACAGGAAAAATAAAACGATGTCTCAATATAACACACTTTTTTAGAAATTCAAAAAACAAACAAAAAATTATTTGTTCCTCTACCAGTCAACAGATGGCCCTGACCCAAGAAAAATGAATTTAGTTCCACTAACGGTCAAGAGATGGCGCTGGCCTAAGAAAAAAAATAGTTCCACTATCGGCCAAGAGATGGTGCTGACCTAATACTGCAATAATAATTTTATTATTCTACAGCAGGCTCTGCAGTCTATTTATTATGATGGTACAGAAACCCTCGGTCATAGAAGAATCAAATTCTCAATTCGAAAAGCAAATAAACAGGACATGTAATTTTTTGTAGTATTGTCCATTGCGTAATTTTTTTATTTGTCCCTTTTCGAGATTATAAATTTAAAATTGCTTTAAACTTTTATCTGGGTCTTAATATTGGTCTTAATATTGTGAATTAAAAGAATTTTAAATATTTTAACTGTTTATTTATTTTACAAATATGTAATGCATGTTCTCCTATTAAAATTACATAAGTAAGTATCTATACATATTAAAATATAAAATACTAAGCTAATATCTGGCACCTTTGAATGGCAATTCATTTAATAAAAAAATAAAATAGGTAGGTACCTACTTACGTGAAGAAGAAAAGAAGTACTTACCTACTAAGAACTAAACCCCTATGTAATTTAAAGACGACATTTATTTGAAGTAATAAATAATTCACGTAGTTCTTTATTTAACTCCAAGAAACTGTCATTTACATTTATTTAATTTACAAATTATCTATAGGTACCTAAGTACTTATCCTTAAAAATATACTGCAACTGTACAAACTCGGATTAAAAAATACCTACTTACAATCGCTGCTTAAAATTATTTTTGTCGAAAAAGTTAAAAGTTCACGAACAATAATAGTAAGTACCTACCCCTATCTGTGTGTTTTATAAAAAAAGAGGTAAGTAATGGTAAGGCGCCTAGGACCCAATTCTACTAAATCATTCAACTTCGGTTTATTAGTAATTGTGCGCGACACAAGCACGTGATGGTAGGTAGTAGGCATTCCACTAATACCTACTTCTAGAATCATACCGTTCTACCGCCCCCCTTTTCGAGTTCAACCCATCTAAAACTCTTTTCGTAATCGTGACGTGACGTTTCCAAAAAATTTAAGTAGGTATAGGTACCTACTTAATAGACATTTAGTTCAACTTCGACTGCAATATTACATAAAAATAATCGCGAAGATGCTCGTTCTAGTTCAATATCAAGTAAATTTAATAAATTGCGTCCGCGCGATTCTTTTTATTTAGCAGGCCTGCAGGTAGGGCCGTTTGTGTCGCATGCATGGTGGTAGGTGGTAGGCTGGCGGCAGCAGCAGCCGCTAGTTGCAGCGGCGATGACCGCTAGTAGCGGCGGCGATGACCACTAGTAGCAGTGGCGATGATCGCTAGTAGCAATGGGGATGACCGCTAGTAGCAGTGGGAATGGCCACTAGTAGCAGTGGCGATGACCGCTAGTAGCAGTGGGGATGACCGCTAGTAGCAGTGGGAATGGCCACTAGTAGCAGTGGCGATGACCGCTAGTAGCAGGGGCGATGACCGCTAGTAGCAGCGGCGATGACCGCTAGTAGCAGCGGCGATGACCGCTAGTAGCAGAGGCGATGACCGCTAGTAGCAGAGGCGATGGTCGCTAGTAGCAGCGGCGATGACCGCTAGTAGCAGCGGCGATGACCGCTAGTAGCAGCGGCAGCGGCTGTAGGGGCAGCGCGGCGGGTACACGATGCACTGGTCCATGCAGTACACGTCCGCCCCCTCGCGACCCTCGATCTCTCCTACTGCGTCGCACACTTGCCTGTAAATAAGAAGGAAAGTTTCATAACAAACCTTCAATGGGCTCGTAAGAAAGCTTGGCCCTGTTGTGGTATATTAAGACAACTGACAAACAGTTCAAATTAACCACTCCACCACGAACGTCGTCAAATTATTATGGATGTCTGTTCAATGTGAACAACAATTTGGGAGAAAAAAATGTAATAAATCCACATTTGCAGTAAACTTACGGGCAGGTGCACAGTGCCTCCGGGCAGTTGGGCGGGTACCGCAGGCAGTTGGTCTGGCACCAGTTCTGCATGCCCGGGAACATGCGGTAGCCCTGCGTCGGCACGCACACTTGGTCCCTGGAATAAGGCAGCAAAACACAAAATGTTATTGTAGCTTAATACTAGTGCCCTTAACTCTATTATGCCTATACAAGCTGTAATCAACCAGGTATTATGCCTACATGAAACAATAAATAAATTATGAATTAACTTCGATCTGGTATCTGATCGAAGTGAATTCAGTATGATAGACCTATATGTTACCCAACGATGTAAAGATCGTTGATGTTACCAGTAAAAATAAGTAACGAAAAATTATGATGATAAAAACGTTTAAATAATGCGATGAGCTTACCTACCAAACCTCATCTCGTCTCCAGCCTGGAGAACTACACCACAAAAAATAAACTACACCAATATTTAATGGAGTGTGTGTCCGAGACGAGAATTTTTCAAGTTGAAAAAAATAGCACTGCAATTAAGTTAGTTAGTACAGTACAGTTTATCTAATTATCACACAAAAGTGGAAAAGTTAATCATCTCCGTTTGTACCTGTCCACAATATTTCCTCATTATTATCTACATTCTTTAGATCTAAGGTAAATGACAAAAGTAAGTAGGTAAGTGATACGTGCAACAGTTGGAAAAACAATAATGTTAGTCACAGTTTCTAGACTGTACAACAATTAATTATATTAGAGACAGTACTTAAGCTAACTGTACACTAAAAGTTAGAACATATTGTCAGCATATTATATCCGTATAAAGAACAACATCTACACTTATTCAATGGTAGTTTACACCTACTGAAAGTTAACCCATTATTGACCCGAAGGCTGCTAAAACCGACGTCTGCCACAGAAACCTGGATGGAAGTATTGCCTTACGAACACAAAGGATTTAAGGGCAAAGAATTTTGTGATACATCAAGGCTAATGCCTCAATTAAATATATTTACGAATATTTTTTTTATCTTGTTTGAATCGTAAATTTTCAGATTAAAAAATAATTCGCAAAACAAGAACGAGCGCGCAATTTGTAGAGTCAGCTTTGTATAGACCGTGGTCCGTGATTTAAAAATACTTGAAACTAACCAATAATTATTAAGTCTTTAATTACAATATCCTTTGCACTTCATCCGCGTAGGGCTAGATTACTTAAGGAAAAGACGGAAATTATTCACAACAGTGTAACTCCAGCCACCAGGAGCATTCAACGACAAACAACAACGGTACCTAATCACGGGCGGAGAGGAGAACTCCTCCTCTGACTCAATATCGTTGCTGAAAACAATTCACACACAGCATGAAAATGTGCACGTTATACACAAGTGTACCTAGTACTTTATACATAAGATTTTATATAAATATTGATTTATATTAAATGCATGTTATACACAAGTGGACCATAAGAAAAGATTTTGTAAATATTGAATTACCTATATTAATTATATTAAATTATTTGATTTTATATAAGTAAATATAATATTATGTCTTTTTACCTAATGGCTACATATGATTCCTTCTCGGTGTCTTTATGTGTATCTCTGGAATATTAAGCAAATGATTAAAGCAGAGTGAAACATTGATTTTTTCAGAAGGCAGGCAACAGCATTTGGATTATACGGGAATTTCAATCAGCTTCTGATATGCTTATTATAAAAATAAGCATAGTACCTAACAGTTATTAAATTGAAATATAAATACGCACATAATAATAAAAAACGTAACAATTACTTAAATATTTACATAAATAAGCGATGAAATAATAAGTTCACTTTTATAGTGTAAAAGCAAACAAATAAAAATGGATTGCATTGCATGCAAAATAGTAGAGAATGTCTATAAAACAAGTCATCATCGGGCCCTTCTTGACGCTTTTCTTTGATTCTTGAAGGCCGCCGGTAACGATCCAATTGCGATTGTCAATTTTTACTTAATTAAAAAGCAATTGACTATTATATATTCTGTGGCGATGGTCAATTCCTCCAACAATAGCATTGACGTAAAAATTGACCATGGGGTTGGTAAACTTTTCCAAAACTGTTGTGAATTATATATTTTCTGGTAGCTTTTGGCTTTGGAGTTAGGAATAACAAATTGCGGAATTTTTATAATGCTTCATTTTAATTTAAATAAATATTTAAATTTTTAATTTACAGCACAGTACAATAAACAACTATTACGGCTGTATGCGTAGGTTATGCCTTTGCTCCAAAGACTTTCTATGTTGTTGCTCAAAACAAAAAAAAACAAAGGTATGATTACTCTTTGTCACTGTCTGTCAAATCTGTCAATCAGTTTTTTAAATCAGTAAATTCAAAAGAACTTTGTGTTCAGCCGTATTTTTGATATTTTATCGCGATAATAATATAAAGAAATATATTTAGTTAACAAGGTAAAATAAAAAAAACATAATATTATTTTCTTTATTTTTCAAACTTGTGCTATCAAAAAAAAATATAAAACAATTCTCTTCAAAAAAGTTTACCAACCCCATTACCGGCGGCCTAATGTGGGCCTACTATGAAATGCGTATGATAGGTAATCTGACAACGTAATGGACCCACCGATATTTAGCAGTGGGAACACGAGGACTCGGACCCACTGATGGAACCATGTAGTGGAACCTACAGTCCGAAGGGGTTCGTTCTTGCTAGGTCCGATTAGTTTATTTCTTCTATCTATTGGGTCCTTTGGTGCCTCAAAGGCCATAGCTGGCACTCACCTGACGACCAGCGGGAACACGTTCTGCGGCATCCTGAAGTCGCGGTAGTAGAGCAGGAAGGGGTAGTCGCGGCGCAGGTCGCCGGCGAAGGCGGGCGGTAGGCCGCCCGTGCTCGTCACCACGGTCACGTCCGCGCAGTTGCGGAACGTCTCCGACCGGCCGCAGCCCACCGCCTCCGTGCCGTTCGGGCAGATGCCCCACATGTTGCCTGGGAACGATATTCGATAATTTGCAATTGGAGCATAATGAGGATGAGTAACGATTTTTGTTTAGTGGCTTATCAAAAAGCTTATGCCACCACATGATTAACAGTGAAGAAATTTTTGCGATAATCTCTTAAACCTGAGAAGTTATACGAGCTAAAACATGCTAAAACACTGTTATTTTGGAGGGTCCTTATGACGTCATCGCGACGTACCCGAACCTTATGCCGTACGTGATAAAGCACATATTGCATTTGAGCTTGCCATTTCCTTCAAACCCTTAATAACTCAATCATTTCTAAACGGATTTCCAAAAATCTTTCACTATATTTCATAGCTATTAATATGATTTTATAATATCAATAAAACTATAGGATTCAAACCTGTTACTGATTCTCATTGCTTCATACAAAAGCTCATGACGACCTAAGTAAGAAGAACGGGTTCGATTCCCGGCCAGGCAGAAATTGAAATGATGACTTTTAATTTCTGTGACGGGTCTATGTATAATAAGTATTAACAAATATTTAAGTAGTAAGTATATCAGTTGTCTAGCACCCAAGCTTTGCTTAGTTTGGGACTAGATGACGCCGTGTTTTTTTTAATCTACCATTATTTTCATTATAAAAGTTTAACCACACAGTAAAAAAAATAAGGATCAGTTCGCACCCAATAAACGCCGAAAGCACACATACTAAGCATGTAAAGGAGATCCTTGGGGGAAGCAATTTTATAGTGTAATACGCTAGGTATATTATACTTTTATTACAGGCAGTGGGCATCAACATTGATGATGATGATCAAGATTACAAAGCAATAGAGAGCCGTGCGTTGTGAAGAAAATCATCACAGCTATAAATAATAAAGCCCATGCGCATATTCTGCTGAAGTTACCTGTGTAGTAGGTCCACTGCAGCACGCACTGCGTGCAGGTGACGTAGGGCGGCAGCCGCACGCGGTACCGGAAGATCTCCTTCTTGGCCGTGTCCAGCGGGATCAGGAACCGGTCCTCGCGGGACCCGGATATGAACAGTGGATACCTGTGCCATACATCGACATCACTCATCAGCCATTGTTTATGTCCCCTCTGCTGCGGCACAGGCCTTCCTTATGGGTGGATAAGGAGGATGGGCCATAACCCACCACGCAGGCTCAATGCGGATTGGTGGGTATTATCGACTGCAAATGCAGCCGGGACCAGAGTAATAGATTTTTGGTGACCCATCCCATTAAAGATCTAACCTCCGCAATCGCAAGGTTAGGCGTTAAGCCACTGCGCCATCGAGCTCCTTGACATACATATATGTTAACAACTATGTGTTTGTTTCAGCCTTCTTTTATCTTTGATAAAATATGGACACAAGTTTCAGTTGGTTACCTGTCGAAACACTCCTGACTTGCCTCCCGTCTTGGATTGTTGTTGGGACATATCTTCATCACGAAAGTTCCCAAGTGATTCGCTGTCAGTTCAACTTCTATTTCGATTTCCTGAAACAAATAATTATTTAAACTATAGAACTTCTAGCGGAGTATTTTAACGAGATTGTTGATACAAAGACATTGATTTATCAGTGGTCATACAGTTTTGGTGTAGACGTAATTTCAGCACCAACATTTTAATCAGCAAGATCGGTAGGGCTTATCTCGAAAACTCCTTTATATTTAATCGATTAAGGTGAAAGTTCACCAACATACAGGGTGTTTGGTAAAAGCCTTATAAAGCCGCATATGGTAGAAAGGGACCATCAAACTGAACAACTTTTACTATGGGACCAACACTGAAATCGCGATAAAAAAATCAGCTGTTTCCTACATTTTGATATTTTCGTTATTAGTTTTTGTATGAAACAGCAAATTTTATTTCGCGATTTCAGTGTTGGTCCCATGGTAAAAGTTGTTCAGTTTGATGGTCCCTATCTACCATATTCGGCTTTATAAGGTTTTTACCAAACACCCTGTATGAAACAGCTGATTAGTTTTAACCGTCTGTTTTTGACGTTTTTATGTATTAAGAAAATGTCAAAAACATATGATTAAAAACTAATCGGCTGGTTAAGTAGTTGGTCAACTTGGGTCTTGATTGGAGCAATTGGCGCTGCCCCTGCCATCACTTTCATGCTCCGAACTCCATTTTCGACTTTGTGTGTGACAGTAACATATTCATAAGTATTAGTTGTAAGTACTATATGGGTAGTTCTTGGGAGAGCAATTTTTGAGTGTCACAGACTCATATCTCCTATGAAAACAAATAATTATGATTAAAACTATCATTACATCGTTTCTACATTTCATTAAGCATCGTGTCATATAGATTTCACTGGTTAAAAACTACGTAGATCGGAGTAACTCACCCTCAACACCTCAAAATCGGGGTTATTTTGCACGTTTTTACGTGTCACACGGGCGCCGGCTTATGAGAAATCGCGGATATTTTTGAAATCACCCACGTTTTTAATCAGTTTTGTACACACATTTAAAATAGACATATCACGTTATATACTGATCAAATTTTAAATCCTATCGGAGGGAAACTTTTGATTTTATGGACCTAAGTAAGTATGTCACACGCCTAGCTACTTTTTCACTGAGCCCTCTTGCGAAGGCCATTGCTCTGGACTGGCTAGGCACAGACAAATAGTGATTGATGTTTTCGAATCGACAGTTACACCGCTACTGACAGGTAAGATGGCTGTGTTGCTGTTTCCCACGCTTTTGGTGCAAGACTAAGTTCTACGATTTTAAAAATTTTGGTTCTCATTTCTAATGTATTTCCATGTTACATTTTTGCAATATAATTGTGCTATTTTTTGTAAACGGGTTCTGAGGTGCAATACCTTACTCCCAAATGTACTTAACCAGTAACAAAGTAGCAGGTTATATCTTTTCAATGCCGATAAATTTCAAAATTAATGCTTTTTGGTAATTTCCATGGCGTAATTTCCATGTATAAAACACCATGGAAATTACATAAAGCCCATGGAAATTACTTTGTTTTATTTTTGTTTTATTATATCAGCTGCTCGACACTTACTGTTGGGTGTAGGCCTTCCCCAAGGTTCTCCAAAACGATTGGCCCTGTCCTGCCCACATCCAGCAGCTTCCTCCGACCTTTACCAGATCGTCGGACTACTTTGTCAGGGGGTGGGGGCATCCGGTGCGCGATCACTATTCCAGAGCCACCGGTTTGTCTCGCTATGTCCGCCCACTGCCACTTCAGCTGTGAAATCCTTGAAGTGATGTCGGTTACTCTTCAGCTGTGCAATTCTTCAAGTGATGTCGGTTACTTAAGTTCTTCTACGGATCTCTTCATTTCTGTCGCCAAACAAGGCAAGTTGGCAACAACACACACACTGTCGTTTTGAGACACTGAAGTAAGTTGGACGCAAACAATTTTCGAAGCTTTGAGTTGGATCTGACGAGAGATCTCTTCCTCGAAATTGGACTCACTTTACTAGGACTGTCTGTCCTAGGTATAATTAATAGCCTGGATAATTTGAGTACACTGTTCCTAAAGCTTCTAGAAAACTCTGAGTATCGGCTTTTCGTCAGCTCTCAGAAGTTCTCTAGTGATTCCATCGTCACCCGCCACCTTGTTGTTTTTTAGCTGTTTGAGGGCCATACTATTCTCAGGCTGGCGTCCTGGATATCTTTGGTAAAGTGTCGGGTGAGCTTGGCTTTCGTCGATCCTGTATTAATTTCTTCGTTACTCAAAAAAGAAAATCAAAAGCAAATAAAGTGGCTTTGCTTTTGATTGAAATACTCGTACATAGGTCAGTTACACTCCAGTCTCCCGATATGACGATATGTGCTGGTGGTTACTCTACTCTATGGGCGGTATGGCTTCGTATGCAGAACTGCCACACCGGTGTAGGTCGCATTATCACCTGGCTGTGGGCTGCCGTGTTACCGTCGTCCGCCAGTTGCCGAGTTGCTGCTGCAGGGCTTAGTTGCATTTAATTGCAGACCTAGAAAGCTAACTCCAATCTTCATTCATGAGGGGTGGTATACCTTGCTGCTGTCCAGTGTCGGTGGTCAGGTCACCATTGTTGAGGACGGCAGGTCACGTCGTATATTCAGCGAAAAGGGAAGTATGTACTTCTGCCGGGCTAGGAGTCTGTGCCCGGGACTTGCAGTCCAACTGATCTGCATTAGAACTTGTATCGTTATACAGAGCAGGTTGGTAAACTTAGTCAGCGTTATTGTTTGAAAACCATACATAATTAGTGAAAACTAGTCTTTAGTAAACGAGTATTGACCTAGGTCGTACAGATTGTTGATACTTTTTACCAAATATTTGTTATTTTTATTATTATGATGCTCATCCATAATATGCAATCAATAATATACTCTAAAAGAAATTTATTAATTAATAACATTATTATTTATTACTGTTATGTTTCTACATTGAGTTCCTTTGTAAGTTTTTTTTTATTAATCTACTATTTTTGTTAAATATAATTATAATACAATGTAGTTCTTAATACTACCCCAACTAACTTTTATTTGAGCTTTAATTTCATATCTGACATGATTTTGAGCAAAATTTTATCTGCTGGGTAATTTCCGTGGTCTTTACTGTAATTTCCATGGATCGCAAATTTTCTATTATTTTTTTTAGCAAAAGTATGCATTCGCTACGTGGCGAATTTTGATATAATGTTTGAATTTGCATAAGCTTTCTAATTTTTTGTGTAATTCACTTTAATTTAGTGATTTCAAAAATGCTGTGGAAATTACACGGAGAACACTTTTCCGAAGAACTACCCATATTCGATCCTCGTTCAGGGAGTCTTGTTTCAGTTGTTTTTTTACCTTGTTATTTTAGGAGGTAGAGTTATATTATGATACCTGTCCGACGCTGTAGTGCCTGGTGACGATGCCCTTCCCGTACATGCCGCCCGCCTCGTGCGGCCGCGGCTCGGTCAGGTGCTCGGCGTCGCCGCACACTCCACACCTACCCTCGTTTTGCTCCCACTGAACTGGAAAAATAGACAGGACATTTTGTAGATGCAAAACGCAACTGCGATGCTAAGTTAAAAAGATCATTGCATTGTATCGTGGCCGTGCGACCTCTTTCCTAGTATAATAATGTACTCTATGCCTCTTTCCCCAGAGTGAAAACTCATTTTTTAATTTTAAGAGAGGAGGAAAGACGTAACAGCATTATACTGTGTCACAGTGTACGGTCACTCTCCTTTTTCCTTCTCCTTTTGTTCAAAGTAGTGCGGTATGCGATTTTATGGACCCAAGGCTCAGAACCAGTTTTAATGAAAAACGGATAATTAACAGAACTTAAACATGATTTTACATCTCGACCTTTTTTTTACAAATATGCCATGTACATACGCATACGTACATAATTATGTGTGTGCCCTGTACACACAGTGCTTCACAGTGAACAAAGCGAATAGTCAATGCAGCCGTGATGATCGTACAGTTCATTGACTTCACTTTATTTTCGGCTCAGTGCCTTCTCGGATCATTAGTGTAATCAATAGGACAAAAAATGTTTGCCCATACCACACAAAACGATGCAAGGATAATGCCCCGGAGACAATATGTGAAATACTCCATTTGTGTACTATCACAAAAAGTTGTTTATCTCTGGCGCTAATTTTTTGCCTTCAATAAGATTAATTTATTCCTTGAATGACAGCTAACATTTTAAACTTTTAAGGAGGTAGGTAAGGTATGCGGATGCTTTGTTTGGATAGCATTCAGGTATTTGATTGGGTACTTTAATATCAAGCATCTCTTAAAAAACTCATCTGAAATGACACGTCCAAAGTTCGCCATTTTAATTGTAATTAAGTATTGTAATTTTGGTAACAGAGAGTGAAAGTAAGTAAATAAGTAATTTAAATCATGAGTCATACCTACATATACCTACTTACTATCGCTTTCGAAGAAGAATTTCGGAGAGACTGCGTAGTAAACTCCATAAGGTAGTGAATTTATTTGCAATAGTTAGAAGTTTCTGGTGAGATGTAGGTAAAAGTGTAAAGTAAAAACAGGTCGTACCTACCAGCATACCCGCCGCAGAAGAGTTCGTTGTCGTTGTAGTTGACGGGGTTGGGGAACCCGAACCGCCACATGGAGTTGCGTGCAGGGGGGTCCATGAGCCGCCCGTGGCCCTCCGCCCCGCGGCGCGCGCTGCCCAGCATCTACCACCAAATAACAATTCACACCGGGTACCGCAACATGGGGATCCTAACAATTTCGAAAGACATGGAAAGGTTTTTCTGATTGTCCATCAGCCATTTTTGATGTCCCCACTGCTGGGGCACAGGCCTTCCTTATGGGTGGTAAGGAGGACGGGCCATAACCCACCATAACACAAAAATTAGCTGGTTTGGGCGCTAAAGTATACGCGTTCATGATGATTACAGCAGCCTGTAGACGACATTTGACACAACTTATCACCTTTTATACCTTTACAATTCCTCATTTCCCATCATTCCGTTAGTGATCGATCGAAGATGTAAAACGGTTTGATATCAGCCCGCATCGCATTCATCAACGTGTTGGGAGGTATTGGATGCTTGCCCAAATTATATAGTATGAAAAATAAAACTTTATAGTCATGAAAAATAAAACTTACTTGTAAGAGGAATATCCAGTAGGTCAGGAAAGAGGTCCCGCCGGACCTGTACCTCCTCATTTCCATCTGTAAAAAATAAAAAAAGATAATACTTACCATAATAATTGGTAATACACTGGCCTGCAAAAGTAAGTATCACACTTTTCAATTTTTTTTTCTTAACTATAGAAGGTAGAGGTTTAAGATTAAAAACGTTTTGTTGCAAATTTTATAGGCTTTAATTCTTAGAAACTAAAATTATACATTAGTAACATTTTTAACTTAAAAAAGATAAAACAATGAAAATAGACATTTTTAGTTTAGTGTAAAAAAAATCAACTAAAATGTATTACACGTTATTTAATTTTTAATAACTGGTATTGCCTCCAGGCAGACCAGATTTAATACCAGTTATTAAAAATTAAATATAATACATTTTAGTTGAATTTTTTTACACTAAACTAAAAATGACTTTTTCATTGTTTTATCTTTTTTAAGTTAAAAATGTTACTAATGTATAATTTTAGTTTCTAAGAATTAAAGCCTATAAAATTTTCAACAAAACGTTTTTAATCTTAAACCTCTACCTTCTATAGTTAAGAAAAAAAAATTTGAAAAGTGTGATACTTACTTTTGCAGGCCAGTGTATTTTAAACGCAGCTTAAAGTTCGCAAGATGTTCATAAACATAACAGGAATTTTGTGTTCCGTATCGAATGAAGTGAAATTTTGTACGCTTTTAGCATTATTTCAATATGCAGATGGCCAGTTTTACCGTTTTTTAAGTATCGCATGATGATCAAAAATCAATAATTCGAAAAGATTTTTGTGCAAGACTAAGGCTGAGTTGCACCATCTTGACTTAACTGTAACAGATACAAACATAATTATCTGAGCCAGTGGTCAAAAGTGGAACTAAGGTGTTATTACATATTGTTACCTAGGTTACGCCATAGACGACAGCGACGCTGTCATCGAGTCAGATAAGTCTGTATCTGTTAAAGTCAAGGGTCTGACATGCTTTGATAGAGCGAGATCGTCTTATTGAGATTCCTATAGGAGGAAATAGAGAAGAGTGCCATGTTTTTTCTCTATCACCGACCGGACTTTATTTCATGGTCGGGTTATTGGTACAGTTCAACTAGGTCAAACAAACAAGTGGGGTTATATCAAGAGTGCCAAAGAAATTAAAGGTTTTGTGGATTACTACCTAATTGATACCCAAAATTTATTATAAATCGTATGTGTTGTGTTTGTGTCTAGCATACAAAATGGTGGGGTGTTCGATATTTGGCTGCAAAAGCAACAATCAAAGAAAATAAGCGGGTGTTACATTTCATGCGTAAGTACACTGTTTTCAATATTTTGATCACGTATTTCTTTCTCAAATCTCACAGGAACCAAGTTTCTGAGCTAAATCATTAGTTATATCATGAAATACCTGATAAATAGGAAAAATCTAAAAATTATTTCTAAAAATAACCTCGTAAACATTTGACATACAAACCGGTAAAATTGCGTACATCTACGTAATAGTAGAAGTCAGCTTAGCTTTGACGTCTACTAAAATCAGTAGGTTTATAATTCGATTTCCGGATGCCTACTATATAGAAAATTTTCCCCAAAAATTACCCCATATTTCAGGGAATTTCAAGCAATTTGATTTTTCCAGATTTCCGACGGAAGATAAAACTCGTGAAAAATGGATACAAGCAACTGGAAAAAAGAATTGGGTGCCACGCACGAATTTGTTCGAAACATTTTGAAAAAACTTGTTTCCGAAAAACAGAAAAACTAACGTTAATAAAAAACGTTCTGTATTCCAACGTTTAATAAAAAAATTACCTGTTTTAATTTAAAGTTCATCTTTTTATTCCATTAACCACACAATCTCATATCAAGTACCGGAGCGTACCCCAGCTAGTTTACTCTATGTATACGTATGTTACCGTTAAAGTACGGAATCCGTTAATCTGCAGATTAACCGGTCGAGTCAGTTAGTGTGCGAAATTATTCTAAAAGTAGATGATTTCCGTACTTTAACTAGTAATCTGCACATTAACGAATGCTACACCGTTAAGGGTACTTTTTCTGATCATGGCAACCCCATATTTTGACGTCATAATATATCTATCCCTTACACCCGGTCGCTCGGTAGCGCATCTACCCCTTTTAATATACTATATCTATGGTTAAAGTTATGGTTAAGGTGGTACCCTGAGCGAAAGTGGCGCCGCGGTGAATTATATTTAATATTATAATTCTAATACACAATTTTAAAAGACACATGGTCTAGTATTTTTAGAAGGTATCACTACATGCCCTCGTAGTCATTCGTAGAAGTAGATAGCAAATGTGTCAAAAACGGCAACTTTTAGCAGTTTTGCTATCTACTTCTAGCAGTGACTACAAGGTAATGTAACGATACCGTCCAAAAATACTAGACTGTGGGCCTTAATATTTCCACGATAAACATTATGAGAATCTTTTTCTATTAATAACTTATTAAATAAAAACCTCTGAGGGCGCCACTTTCGGTCATACAACCGCCTTAAGTCAAGCCTAAGTAAAAATCCGTTAAAGGTTAACTGAGACACTTTTGGATAATTATTTCTTTCCAAGTCACTGTTATTGTAGTAGGTTTGTTCACTTGGAAAATAATAAGTAAGAAAGCAGTAATTATTTTTTACTCTGTCACAAACGAAGAACACACATTGGTTCCTCAATAACTGTAATTAAGGTGTCGTTTACTTAAGTTCAAAATTAAATAGCAATTATAAAGGCGCGTCCAGCCCGTTGGCATAAATTGCTGACGCGATACCGCTCCCTTTGAATTAATTAAATAATTTTATTACCTTATAATTATTGCACTGCGACGTGGTATGCAATTTAATGTAATTTCAGATGGGAACTCAAACCTTTATCTGGTAAATGCGAGTGCAAGGTTGGGAGTCTGCTTTTGGAAATACGAAAAAATATTAAAGAAGCTTTATCTATAAAAGTAAAAATTTTAATCAACTGAGGCTTTTCGCAAAACATCGTCAAATGTGGAAAAAAATATATGGAAGAAAAGTGGATAATTGTGTCCTGAATTATATAAATAAATATGTTTATAAAATCACAAAATAGTGCCGTTTTTTTGGAAACTTTATGCGAAAGGACGTTTAAAATAATAGTCGTATAAATTAAAGTTAACTCTAATAATTATGTCTCTACAACTAGAAAGCTAACGGTGTACAAATGCGTGTTTTGGCAATAAAGCAAAGCTTTATCGGCATTCTGCACATTAACGTCGCATAAATGACGACCGGACTTTTATTTATAACTGCGCACGCGCAGAACTTTCAATTGAGACAGGATTATTGCTATATGTGACTTTTTTATTGATTTTAAACATAATGTTGATAAGTATAACAGGTAAGTATTAATAATTTTACTAATTAAAATTAAAATTACAGCCAGTACTTTTTTATTTTTATTATTATTATATTAAAACATTAAAATTGTTGAAAGGGCGCAACAAATAGGTATCTAACGGCTTAAAAACACAGGTACCTAACCTAGCACCTTGACGGGATGTCACAAAATTTATCCCGCTTGGTGGCACTACTGCTGCTGGAGACCTTTGTATGGGCATTTATCCCCGATTTTCCTGTTTATTTTAAAATATATATAAAAGTTGTTAGTACCTACAAATAATTATAATGGTAGTCGGACAGTAAACGAATTAAAGATTGAAGAAAACCAAAATGTATTGGAAGAAAAATTTATATTACGAAAAATCGCTTCCAACATCCAAAAATTTATAGCAAACACATAGAAAACAACAAAATGACAGGTCTACATCTACACTAGCGCCAAGTTAGTAGTAGTGCGCCGACTGGTGGACGATTTGTGAATCAGCAAAATTATTTTGCCATTAACACTACATAGGTGCATATTGCTATAGTGTATTTTTTACTTTTTAATGTTAAAAAGTAAACTATTTCCAATGCAAAAGTAAAAAATCTCAAACTCTATTTTAGATCTCAAAGTATGTATTTATTCAAGTGCGTTGATGTCTTTTCTTCGATAGTACAATCACTTTTTACAAGATTGTAAAAAATTACGAAATTATTGTAGTTAATTAGGTACCTTATCATTTTGATTGTTAGATCTTGTAGAAAGGAACAAAAAAACGTTTCTCTTGTTAACTATTCTAAAATTGATTAGCATTTAAATGACATGACTCGATTATTAATCTGTACAAAACGTCATCTGTGACGTTTTGTAAACGTCATTTTGTGACATTGTGTCAAGGTCTGCCATCTTGACGGGACTTTTTGGGGCGACGGTTGGTGCGTTGTGCTTGGACTGCAAAAAATAAACTTATTTGTAAGTACTCTTCGGTGTTTTACTTCTGGACTATTAAAAGTTCAGAAGTGGGCTACCGCGACGAACGCTTTGCCTGTGTAAGCGCCTGACTAACAGCGATCCGGTAAGTGAATTACTGTTTTCAACTACATAGAAAGAATGCAAGCCTACAGCTAAAGTTATTGCACGATGTAAAACAACATGAATTCAATATTTATATGCGTTGTACACTCTATTGCTTATTTTGAAATACAAATGAGGCTAATCATACAAATGAAATGATAATCTAGTTGAACGTTAGCTAAATCGGTGAAAACACATGGACATCAGTATTAAGATATTGTAATCAGATAAAATAAAAATTACAATGTGAAAACAGTTTGCACAGTGACTAACTAAGCCGATTGAAATATATGATAAAAAATCATTTACTTAATACTATAATACTACTAATCTTTTCTTTTAAGTTTCTTTTTCCCCATAGTAATCCATAAGTTAGACTTTTGTTTCTGAGTATTAGTGTGAAGTAGAATATTGATTTGGTGTGATTTCTATGACCAATTGATTATTTTGACTGTTGTTGAAGTTATTATTGAATGGTATTTATTTTACACTAAAATAAATAAAGAATTACACTGACTTATTTACACTTCAAAGGAAAGTTTCTAACACTATTGTTTTTAGCCTAGCACTCTAGCTAGAACAACTGTATTATTCAAGGCTTACTTTAATTACTTATTAAAATGTTACCGCTTTTGCCTAAATGTTTACGGTGAAGAATAAGATTTTCAAGAGCAAAGGTAGTACCTAATCTTATTTGCAAATAAGATTACTATTCACAATAGATAAATGCAGTGAAGCGTTGGAGAATTTTAATAACAAACCCAATTTCCTTTTATTTGAAAATTATCATCTTTGAACTTTATTATGACTTTTTATTAGTTGATACTAAATATAGTCAGTAGCATTTAATTCCACCCAATTTATTCCTGCTAAGCATGATAAATGTGAGAATAGAATAGAATATTTCTTTATTTGCTTATAAAGTGGTAAGTATAGAAGATGTTACAATGTATATGAAGCCGCACACATTTCTTCAGATACTGGCATGCAAATATAATTAATTACATATTATTATTATTTAATTTAGAAGCAATTTAAACATTACAAATCAGTGTGTGTCATTACCGTCGTCTGTTAAAAAAGTCATTAAATTCATTGATTGAATAAAAACAGTGTGAGAATACTTTATTTGGACTTAATTTTTAATTAGTAATTGTAGGTTATGATTAAAGATTATTTTAATTAATTGACTTTGACCTGAGTCATAGAATGATTTAGTTTCTATTCTCAATTAGTCATTTTTTACATTGTCTAGTGCACAAAATGTAAATATATAATATTGAAACGATATATTGTGTGGCTTTCAGATAACAGTTTATTCCTTGATCCTTTTATTCCTTACTTAGTACTTATGGGGACTCCTGAGCATAATAATCCAGGCCCATGGTCTAAAAGGCAAATGAGTAGAACTCCATCAGGAGAACCACGACCGTTATCACCAAAATTGCAACATAATCATATTACCTGTCGTTCGAGAGTGCGTAGTCGGTCTCGAATGTATAATGCCAGGTCTCGTTCACCACCGCGTACCCCGCGACGTATTCAGCGACCAATCGGAAACCGCTCTGTGACTAGGAACCTGTCTACACCGGACAGGATATCTCGATCTGGTAAACGGCGTCGTATCTCATCAGTTAAGAGAACTAGTGATCTGAGTCGATCTCCTACGCCATGTCATAAAAGTAATTGTCAGAGATCTTCGAGATCGCGTCATCGTCGAGAGTATATTAAGAGACGTCGATATAGTTCTAGTTCGGATAAATCTCGTAAGAGGTATTACCAGTCGAGAAGTAATAAATCATCCGCTTTAATTATGCCACGTAATAGACCCCATACTCCAGATGCTGAACCTAGTTACTCTAGAAACGTGAAAAGCCACAGCTCTTTGTCTTCATTAGTGCAAGATAAAAGCTCAGATATTCCTAGTAAAGTAAGTGACGTAGTAGACACGGTGGCCATGAAAGAGACTTCTCTTCTAGAAAGATTGGTGAACACTTTAAGTGAACGAAGTGGAACTACCAATCAGGGTATAGGGATGCATGCTGCGCAAAACGTTATACCTGAGTTTGATCCGCAAGGAAAAAATCAAACTATGAAACAATGGTTAGGAAAGATAGATGAGTCGGCACATGTGTACGGCTGGTCGGAACGTCAAACGATATTTTACGCATTACCCAAGTTGCGCGGCCTAGCCAAACGTTGGTACGATGGTCTGACCAGTGTTAAGTATACATGGGCTGAGTGGCGTGATAAACTAATGGCGGCTTTTCCATGCGAGCAAAATTACGCAGACATACTATCGGAAATGTTAGCTAAAAAAACGCGACGCAATGAAACTCTGGAAGAATACTATTACGATAAAATAATGCTAATTAATAGATGCGAGCTTAGTGGAAAGAAGGCAGTTGATTGCCTCACGCAAGGTATCTACGATACCAATATAAGAATGAACGTTCAAGGTGCAAATCTCCAAACTCCGGAAAGTGTACTACAATATTTTAGAAATATAACTTGTAAGGTTGCTTTTGTACCTGGATCGTTTAATTCAACTCAACATCAGGTAGAACAATTAACAAAGAAAAACACTAATTTGGATTTTAAAAAATCAAATACTGCATCCTCAACCACTTGCTACAATTGTGGTGAAACAGGGCATATTGTAGCTCGTTGTCCTAAAAATGTTATCAGATGCAATAAATGCCGGCAATTTGGTCACGATGAAAAAAACTGTACGAAACATTCTGAGTCAAAAGCACCTACAGAGCAAACGCCAAAATCCCAAACTTAGTCAAATTATAATGCATCCTAAATATCGTTACCACTGATAAGGGTAATGAAATATATTTTAAACCTATTAAAGTAAATGGTAATTCTATGACTTCTTTTGTAGATCTGGGTAGCCAATGCACCCTTATACGCGAAGATTTTGTATCAGATCTAAATCTGACCGTTGATAAAGTTAACCTACCTACTCTTAAGGGCTTTGCGAGCGGGACAGTGGTTCCGAGTGGCCGTGTTAACATTAGAATTATTTTTCACTCCTCTTGCTCAAAAAGTGCGTCATTGTAACGTACAAGAGTCGAGATAAAATAGCATAATTAGCCCTAGGGGATAAAGTTTTTTCTTTTTTAATGTTTGTCTATTACCAATGAGCCTACTAAAACGAAAAAGTCTTTATTCATAATCACGAATAAAAACTCGCTCGACTTAATACTGGGGGTCTATTACGAAAAGTTTTATGCGATACACGCAGCTGCGTCCGTGCTTCGTTCTTATTGTTTCCTATTACATTACAAAGCACTTGCGTATGCGATATTGCAAAGTGACTGCGTAGATTTGACAGTTTCTCTCTAGTGGATCCGTCATTATTCGTTCAATAGACTATGGACTACGATAGCTACATTGAAAATATTTGTAATAACTATAACCGACGAACTGCGGACGACTATCGTGACCAAGTTTCGTAATAGGCCCCCAGTTTCTCATTCTTATTTTTGAAAATGGAACTAAAAGCATCTCTTCGGTGAAATCATAGACTTATTTATACTCTGTGTACAGAGTGAATCGTAGAATGCGTGTTTGTGTTGCTTAGCTGCTACAGCAGAAATTAAAAAGGTACCATGGCGCGAAATCTTTAGAATTTTTTTATAATTACAAACTGATTGAATTGTGTGACTGTAATAGGAAAGAAATAATTTTAATCTTCTGCCGTCAAGCACAAATCATTTATTTAAATATTGTACAAAAAGTTTATGAAGTGGAGGATAGAAAAACAAGTGGATTCGTTTACGGAAGTAAGTAGGTATAAACTATTTAATATTGTATTTTATTTTCTCGCAATTGTAGTGAAAAGTATAGTGTAACACACGACGCTAAAACCCATTGTAACTCGGTTTCTATTTATTCCCTCGCTAAAGCTCGGGAATAAAAATACCTCGTATGCAATGGGTAATTTTAGCGTCTTGTATAACAATCTACTATTAGATGGTTAAGGACTGATTTTTCAATGCCTGGATAGAGCTTTATAGCTTGATAGCATATTAAACTGCCAAATTGAAAATGCTGTCATTCATTTGTCTGTCACATTTTTGAATGACTTTTATTAAATTTGGTTAATATTTAACCTGACGGATGTCTGTTATCTGAGGATTGAAAAACCAGCCCTTAGATGAAAATATAGAAGCTTACTTGGTAAATTCTTCTGTTCTCTTTGCCGATGTACTAGTGGTGGTACAATCTTTAACTGAGCTTCCTCAAGTAAGAGCCGTGAAAGCGAACGACAAATTAATATTTTACAAAAGTGTAAAATGTTAATTTGTCTTTCGTTTCCGATTATCTTGGTAGCGAAGAAAAACGGGGACGTGAGGTTGTGTGTTGATTATCGAGCACTGAATCGGAGGGCTGTTAAAGAAAAGTTTCCGATGCCTCTCATCGATGATCAAATCGACAGTCTAAAGGTTAATTTATACATATTAGGTATTATTTATTTATTTAAGTAAGGCTTACCAACTAGGTATTATAGATAGCTTCACCAAGTTCATTATACTGCGTGCTGTGCGAAACACTAAAAGTACAACAGTAAATAACTAAGTAATTAGGTAATGTCACCACTACCATTGTTTAGCATACCTAATCTAATACTCTTTATTTGTTAGTATTTAGTCGTATTGATTTTTATAAAGCTAGGAAACTATAGGTCTATAAATTACACATAATTTAAGTCAAATTCTTTGTATGACTGTTTGTTTCTTTACAATAATAAATAAATAAATATCCATACTTAGGGATGTATTTGGTATGTTTGGTATACCAGCACATATAATCTCGGATCGTGGTACGAGTTTCACGTCCAATGAGTTCAAAGCATACATTGAATCTATTGGACTGAAACACACGTTAAACGCAGTAGCTACACCACGCGCAAATAGTCAAATCGAACGGTATAACCGTTCCATTTTGGCATCACTTACGGTACGGCTCTCTGTCATGATGAAGATGATCGTGATCAAACTCGGGCAAGTACAGCGCAGCTTAAACAATACCGTTAATCAAAGCACAGGGAAATGCCCGTCAGAAATCATATTCGGTAGACCTACTGTTAATACAACCGAGGTACAGTTACATGAGATTAATGATTTCGAGGAAGCTTCAACAGAAACCGTTGAAGAAATCCGAAAAGAAGTATGTACAAATATTCAAGATCGGCAACGAAAAATGAAAATCCGGTATGATGAGACAAGAGCCAAAGCTAAACTTTACAAGGAAGGTGATCTTGTCATGGTCGAAAAGAATACTAAGACCCCAGGAGAAAGTCATAAATTAGTTCCAGCATTCAGTGGTCCGTTCAGAGTCACAGAGGTACTGGGTAATGCCAGGTATGAAATAAGTAGTGTTGGTGGATACTCATAAAAGAAATACACCCATGTATTTTCTGTTGATAAGATGAAGCTGTGGGTACGTTTTGGGTGTTCAGAATCAGAAAGCGATTATGGTGATAGCGAGTGCTTTGAATAGGGTTTTTTTTAATGAAACAACATAATGATTTCAATCTGTGTATATTTTTAATTGACTGATTAACCCCTAATCTACCATTAACCCCTAATTTATCCTATCCTTATCCTACTGTGCCTATAATAAACTGTAACGATACCTAACAAGCAAGATCGAACTAATGTCGTTGCTCCTGGTGCGGGCAAGTGGCAGACAGGCGCGAACTGCAACTGGCTCCTGGTGCGGGCTTACAGTAGACAGTCAAGTGAACTGAGGTTGTAGCTCCTTGTGTGGGCAAGCCGTAAACAGTCGTACTAACTGAGGCCGTAGCTCCTTGTGTGGGCAAGCGGTAGACAATCGAGTGAACTGAGGCCGTAGCTCCTTGTGTGGGCAAGCGGTTAAAAGTTCAGCGAATTGAGGCTGTAGCTCCTTGTGTGGGCAAACGGTAGACTGAGGTTGTAGCTCCTTGTGTGGGCAAGCCGTAAACAGTCGTACTAACTGAGGCCGTAGCTCCTTGTGTGGGCAAGCGGTAGACAATCGAGTGAACTGAGGCCGTAGCTCCTTGTGTGGGCAAGCGGTTAAAAGTTCAGCGAATTGAGGCTGTAGCTCCTTGTGTGGGCAATCATAAGACAGTCTCTTCAGCAGCTCCTTGTGTGGGCAAATGTATCATAGTCAAGCAAACTGAAGCTGCAGCTCCTTGTGTGGGCAAGTGGTAGATAGCTTGAAAAACGAAGGTGGTGGTTCCTGGTAGTTCCTGGTGCGGTGCAAGCGGCGACCAGTCCAGTATATTGTCACAGTAATGCCAGATGCCAGCAAACAGTATCTGCCTGCTCGTCACTAAAGATCTTAAACCCATAAGCTCTGGAACAAGAACCGGCCGTGACGGGATTGCCACGACGATGTATGCAGTTACACTGCGACCGTTCAATTTCGACAAAGTGTTATCCTGTGTAGTGAAGTGTGTGTGTGTGTGTGTGCGCGCAAATCGTAACAAAGAAGCAAAGAATATTTAAAGACATCATATTATAAAAATGTAAATGTACCTAAAATAGATCTAACTATCTTACTAATATGTTACAAGATAAATTTTAAACTCGTAGAATGAGGTCATTCTTTAGAATTAGGATGGCCGAGGAGTCATTGCTTATTAATTATTTAAAATAATATCAAGACAAACATAACGATTAAGATTGCATACATTACCCTATTTGTTTTTTTTTATGAAATCCTATACTTGCAGTTATTTTTATTTGTTATTTTGGTATGTAATTCAATAATGAAATCAAAATCAATCAAAATAATCAGTAATGAAATATTTTTTCTCATGCTCTTTTGATTTAATGTAGTAAATTTAAAATAACTTATATAAAGTTATAAATTATAAAATGTACCTATATTCATATTTACCGAAATTAAAGTAACGTTGTGCCTGGGACAGACACCCTTATCAGGATGGCCGACTGTTAACTATTCTAAAATTGATTAGCATTTAAATGACATGACTCGATTATTAATCTGTACAAAACGTCATCTGTGACGTTTTGTAAACGTCATTTTGTGACATTGTGTCAAGGTCTGCCATCTTGACGGGACTTTTTGGGGCGACGGTTGGTGCGTTGTGCTTGGACTGCAAAAAATAAACTTATTTGTAAGTACTCTTCGGTGTTTTACTTCTGGACTATTAAAACTCTTTTGTAACTTTAGACTAGTCTGTAGAAATATTGAGTCATTTCAAAATAAATTTTAAAAGGACTTACAAGAAACATTAAAATTAAATGAGACACTTTACATTGTTAGATATTTCATGAGAGATTCTTATAAAGATGTATGAGGAATGAGGATGGTCAGTAAAACAAACCTAATACATATTGATACAGTATGAGGATATTGTAAGTAGTAAGTAAGTAAGTAAATCGTTTATTGGCCACAAAGTAGGAAACAAAACAGAAGAACGAAAACAAAGTGTGCGGCCAACTAGGCCCCAGCCTCAGCTAATGCTACTGCGACACAAGGCCGTCGCAGCGCTGGTATTCTGGTGGGGCCTAATCAGTGGCGACATTGGACGTACAAAATATTTAAATAATTACAAAAAACACAAATTAATATCTACACATACATAACAGCGAAACATTGGGTTGGCTGTACAGCCTTCAATTCCCTTGCTTCCATAGTAAAGGAAGGTTGTCTTAAAAATAAACTTATATTTTAGTCTAGTCTATGATTGACTGAAAAAAAAAGAAGAAAAGTGACAACTGACAAACATAAAAATTAATAATGATGCTGGCGGTGAAATTATTTTACAAAAAAAGAACCTACCTACGTATATTAGAAATATATAAAAGCCACGTTACGACACGCGGCAGCCACGTGGTATGGTAGCCACGTGTGATAACAAAGAGGAGAAAGGGAAATATTGATAAATTTGATTGACGTTAAATCCCATTTTTCTGCGATTTTAAATTAATTTCTAAGTATAATGATTCGAAAGTTAGTCATATTGTCATCTATTTGTCATGCATGTTAATCGGTATACCTAGTAGGCGTATAGGTGAGGAAACCCGTGGCTTTGACAGTGGGTTATTGAGCTCACTTGTGCCAGAATAAATCACTGAACGTGTGTGTAAATTTCAACTAGCAATGACAGCTGTTGAGCAATAATCAACATCTTGGAATTATTTACAGTTTATTACACTCAAAAACGGAATACATTACGAAATGGCGCCGAATCGAATCCAAACTCATGGAATAATTAGGTGGTGCGAATAATCACCGTGTAACTAGATGGCGATTGGCGCTGGTGTCGAAAAAACACAAAGATTAGTTAGGAATAGCACCTCGTAGTATGGAGAATATTCGATAACGGAGTTTACTCAGCGAAGCAGCATATATACAACTGCCCACCATCATCGGTTGGACCGCGGTCCCCGGGCTAATACCACCCAGCCCGGAGGAAGATGTTCCATTTGGCCTTCCTATCCTTAGAGCATTTAACCAAGAGTTCCTATCAGTGGCTAACATCATACTACCTTCCATACCCCTCCTACCACAATTCTTTCATCTGTGACCTCGACTATCTCCTACATGGGTAGGTACTATGCAAACAACGACCAAAACCCGGATTTGAATGGTAGGGGCAAAATCGTGTAATGAGTTTATGACTAAAGTGAGAAAGATACCAATTTTCTTAATAGTCGAGGATTCATGGACTTCTGAGTTCAAAGTTAGCATCAGCAGCCATCACATTAGCATCAGGTTGCGAAATTTGTTAATTTTCTGCTAAAGTAAATCATTGACTCTTTCCTCTTTCCTCAGTTTCGAAGTAGGAAACCAAAAGACAATATTTATAATCAATGTTCTTTACTTATAGTTAATAAACTCTTTTCATGTATGTACTCATTTTTTATATTCTTCGATTAAAATGTCCATGTGAAATTAATTTGTGGTGAAGTGACTTCGCATGCGTTGAACGAGGTTCAGAGATCGAATAAAAATGTAAATTGAACCATTCGTCATGTTCCTCATTAATGCCAAACACTGCAAAAGTAAATTGAGACGTATCAATATATCAGTTCATTTGGTAACTCATTTGAGTAAAAGCTTTTAAAATTTTTCCTCACGAAGTCATAATTTCCATATAAAAGACATCAACGAACGTTATTATGAAAACAAAATGTTTACGTGTAGGTAATTTCATAATTATAAATAATGACTTACGAATGGTGGTACATATCACCCCCTTAATGCAAAAGTCTAAATCTAAAATTATAACGACTGCAAATTACCTAAATGGCTAAGCATAGTCTCAAAGTAACGTAAATTAAATACATTCGATATTTCGAGAGGCAATTTTATTTTCGTGTCAGCGTCATGCCACAAAATCTCATCATACCATCTCTTCAAATTACTCGAGGTGTGACTGCGTCGAGCCTTCGGATTCACCAGATTCTCCAAGTAAATCCTTAATTGCTTCATTTAATGTCATAATTGCTTTTTAAACTGTAATTATGTAGCATTTTGGACGATTTTCGTGTCAAGATTTCAAGGCATGTGTATTTTCGAAAGATACGTTTAATGACGAGAAAATCGTTTCTGAAAATGTCATAGTATAACTTATACTTTTTTTTCGCAATTTTAATAAATAGGCCGTCGAGTTGGCGTATAATATTCCATCAAATGTCAAAAAATAAGGAAAATTCGTTATTCAACACATAGGAAGTTAAAACAAAAGAATATTAACAATAACATAAAATAACGTGAAATCTTAAATTTTAATCTCTTCTGCCAAAACTCCGTCTGAAAAAAAATACACCATATCTCTACCGCAGCAGACCGCAGCCCATACTTATGGGCAACTTCAGTGAGCAGAATATTAATATGGACACGTCAATTCCTCGGTGCGGTCTCAATATTGATGGCCAACACGCTCCGCTCATATTGCCGCGGTCGGGTTAAATTATCGCTTACGCGGCGAACTGATCACCTCCCATTCATCTCTCTGTGCCAACAAACTGGCGTAAACCGTGATTACATGTTATTTGCGACGGTGCACCGCGAAATATCAACGGCTATTTCAGGGAACTTAATTAAAAAGCGATATATCACCGCGCGTAAGCACATGTCGCATAAAGTGAGGCTGCCATTTCATGTCTGCGTATTTACGGACTTGTCTTGCATGTTCTAATACATGGTGTATTTCGGTATAACAGTCAGTTAATCAATTTAAGTAAGTACAAATAGTTTTCTTCATAGTTCTTTTGAAAACCCTATATTCTAAAATCATGCTCGTAATTGATGAATCCTGCACACTCCATGACCCAACTCTACCGAACCAATTTTTTCCATTTTGTTACGTAACCTATAGTAGCTTTATTAGACTACAGTTTACAGAGACACTAGTGAAGTCTCAGTAACCGCCAGCTCTGCACTAGGGTCGGAGCCGATGTGGCAGCGATAATGCGGTGATTAAGCGACACAGTGATGGGAGCCAGCTGGAGATACAAATCGCGCCATTGACCGGGCGTCCGCGCGCCACTCCGCCGCAGATATTACTTTTTAACAAGCTGTAAGCTCATTTATCGAAACTTTCTTAATCGATACTGAAGTATTGTAATGACACACGTAAGTATATTCACGTTTTTTTTATCAAAAATCTTTTTCTTTTAGTTTCTATAATAGCAATGCAAGAAAGGACATTCATTGCAAGGATGAAAATATCACAGTTAAAAAAGGTCATATTCGTAATGATCGTATCGTGTAGGGTAGGATATCACCTTTTTAGGGTTCCGTAGCCTAATGGCAAAAAACGGAACCCTTTATTGATTCGATCGTCATGTCTGTTTATCTGTCTGTCTATCTGTATGTCACAGCCACTTTATTCTGAAACTATTGGGATTACACAGTTGAAACTTGGTAGGTAGCTGTATTCGGTAAACCACGATTTTAATTTAAAAAAATGATTAAAGGGCTTACACTTACACTACTGTTAACTGAAAAAAAATATAGTGGTATTAAATATGGTATGGTAAAAGGTATCTACGGAACTCTACTGCGCGTGGCCCGACACGCACTTGCCCGGTTTTTGTCATGGAATAAAGGTAAAAAATATTTTAAAATGATCTGCCATTTCAATGAGCGTATCCAATCCATTGGTTCCGAGACAAAAACGTCAATGAGGAATCAACAGGTAGATGTAATAAACAACTCATCGTTATTTTGGGACAACAGGAAAATAAAATTGATATAAGTATAGCATGTAATGATCATGGAAGCGGATTGGACCGATTGATACGAGGAACTGATGAGACAGCCGTGTCAAACCGATATTAATTGAATACTCGTTGGCTTTTGTTCAAGTTCAAAGCTTGTTCTACATTACTTCCTGACATTTGTTTTTTGTCTGCTTCGGATAAAATTATACCGAATACCGAAAGTTGATCCTTTATTGTTGTTGTAAGTACCTACTTGTTTTTTTTATAGATCTTTAATAGATCTCTAAAGCGAAATGATCGAGAATTCAACATTGTGACACTGAAAATCTGTTTCAGGCTTCTTCTTCTTATCGTATGAGGATTAGTGGCCACCTCTGGTGTTAGACTACCAAGCCGCCTGCTAAGGCCTCTGACTTGGCTTCTCGACTGTTATCAGATGACAACAGCCGGGACCAACGGTTTAACGTGCCCTCCGAAGCACGGAAGCGCTCAGTTGTAATGCCACTTAACGGTCACCCATCCACCAGGCCGGACCGAGCGTTTGCTTAACAAACGTGATCGAGTACGATCAGTCTCAAGCTCCGCCATGGGCGATCTAGTTTGTAAAAACTGTGAACTTACATTTTTACCCTTTGCTGGTGCAATGTTAATTTCAATAATCTTCAATTTTTTAATTCCGGATAAAAATTTGAATAATTTTTATATCGTGCATCAATGCCGTATTGAGGAAGTTTATTGAAGCAATGAAAGATTGCCATAACTTTGACGATTATCGAACCGTAACTTTACAAAATCGACGTTTCGACATTAACAAGTTCAAGACGCCGATAAAAATAATGCAACTTTGACTGAAATAAAAAGCTCTTGTAACTTACCGTAATAAGCATAAGTCTTAATTTCGAAGTTCACATACGCTTCCTTCAATTAAATCTTATCTTTGTGCTGATAGCATTAAGGTTCCAACTTATCTGAAGTGGCAAAGAAAGCTTTTTACGACTATTGATTATTATTTGCCTCTATAATGCTTTTTATGTGAAGAGTTTACAAAAATTACAGCGCACATTATGTTTAATGAAAATTCTGAATGTCAATTAAATTATTATTTTATTAAAAGTTAACCCTTAGCACGATCAGCTATCGAAAAAAATAACGCGCCTAAAATCATTCGATAGATAAATTTTGTATTGGAAATTTGTACAGCGCCATCTATCGCCGATAAGCGAAATGAATTTTTCCATAGAGAATTGTCTATCGAGTAATTTTACGCGCGTTTTTTTTCTCGATAGCTGTTCCTGCTAAGGGTACTGAACTATTGTGTATTAAACATGGCAAAGAAAACTACGAAAATTTCTGAAAAAATTCTCCACATTACTTAAGCGAACAAAATAAGATTTAAGACTTTTCAAGTTAGCCTTACTGCATTGTTTGGTTCCGGCAACTTAAATTTTCTTTCTTTCAAATGAAAAAAAATAAAACCGAATCTAATTCGGCCGATTCAGCCAGTTCAAATCTAACCGAAATTTTCGAAACAACATTTTTATCAATTCAACCAGTAGCCGTCCGCTATCGTTTAACATTCCTCATTGATTGCGGTACGTTGAAATGTCACCGCACACGATAAGTATAATAAATCGAGTCGTTTATTAAAAACTAAAGCTCCAATTACGGACAAGTGATATATCTTTTAAAGTGGAATTACCTCTTTTAACACAGTTGCCTATTCTACGAGCAATTTCTGTAAAATGGTATTATTGTTTTTGCTAGCTACTAAAAACTAGTTTAAGCACTTAAGATTTTAAAAAACCATTTGAATACATTATAGTATATTTTAAAAAATGTTTTAGAACCTACCACTAGTGTTGTGGATTGTTAAATTATCTTGCTTAAATGTTTGGTTCGTCTAAAAATTACCGGCCTTACAAAAGGTTTTAAAATACTGTTTAGTAAAAACACTGTTTAAATGTGATGCCGTCTCTTTCAAACAATATTGTCAAAAAAGTGACAGCATCACATTTAAACAGTGTTTTAGTTAAACACTTGTTATACATGTCTAACGACAAGAAGGCTTGTTAATTTTTTTTAGTTTTCCATAAAATTGAACGTATTTTCCATTGTTTTATTTTTATCTATATTGTATGTCATTTTATGATATTAATTTAATTACTATAAGTTTTTAAAACCCATATATCCTTGAAGTAATGTTTTTAAGATCAAGTACGGGCCCAGTTTGGCATATGTATCAGTGGTGAATAATAATCGTCCGCTTATGTCCTATTTACTGGTCCAACTACCCTTGACATTCACGCTGGAGGGGGCTCGCCTAGTGCGGAATTTGTAGACTTAACAATCTCTAGACATGCATAGTGCGCTTTGTTCATATCGAAGTTATTCGTGACTAAAGATTTGATATTTTATTTGGCTGTCCATAATGGTTTGCAATAAATTATTGAGTATTGAAAAAATAAAAATCTCTCTTTCTGACAGTTTTGCGGTATAGCAATTCTTGCAAATGTCAAAAAAGTAACGCCATCTCTGCAAGCCCTAAGTGTACCGAGACGAGAAAAGTGGTATGAAAATCGGCAAGGATTTTCCTCTGTTTTTTTAAATAATGGATTCAGTGTAAAGTAACAGGTACATTACAGTACATTACAGTACAGTAAGTAATGAATGTACTAATTTAATAATGAGTAACTTCAGTGCATGGTGGACTTGCAAGCTGATCGTCACGCATCGCTCTACCGTTACGTCGGCTATTAGCGCGACTGCTCTGTCACATCATTTGAATACTGATTCAATTTTAATGTTTTTATGCAGGTTACTCGGTTTGTATGATTATTTTAAAATCTACCTACTTACATCTAAACACGGCTTTTCTGCGATCTCTGAAACCTAAATACTTAATTTAATCTCATTTTATTTAAAAAGAAAAACAAATTGTACAATAGTTATCTATTTCATTATTGGCGATGTGGAAAACTTTTAAAATCTCGTTAAATTCTACATTAGAAAATTGTGAAAAATCGCGCATTTATTCTCCTCCGTATTGACCGAAAATATTTTTCTCCAGCGAATTATTGTTATGGGCAGAAATTTATGACTTTTAAGACAATTCTTAAGTCTACGAGTGAAATATAAAAATTAATATTATAAATTCTAGTAGAGTTTACAGTCTACGCAAAAAATAAACTGGAGCACATGTCGCCGGGCCATCGGACCGGTCCTTGCGCTATAATTGGCGGTTCGCGAATTTCTGCCCGCTCAGACACTTCCTTATTTAGCCGTTCATCTCTCCACGGACTTACAATTAAACATAACTACACACCGTTTTTATCTGCACTTAAATATAAAAATGTTTCCAGTTTTCTTAGGAGGTTCCAGGCTGCATCGACATAGCATACGCACGACTACCCTGGTTTACCCCCGTTATAAAAATAAAAAAAAACAAATATACAGACGAACATAGAACCTCCTCCTTTTTTGTAAGTCGGTTAAAAAATAGACATGTACCCTCAGCACGAACAGCTGTCGAAAAAAATAACGCGCGTAAATCATTCGATAGACAAATTTTGTATTGGAAATTTGTACAGCGCCATCTATCGCTGATAAGCGAAATGAAATTTTCCATAGAGAATTGTCTATCGAGTAAATTTACGCGCGTTTGTATTCTCGATAGCTGTTCGTGCTAAGGGTATTGGAGTCTCAAGAATAACTCTACTAGTGAAACTCTCTCCGTGTTATTACAAAAGTTTTTTTTTTTAAAGGCAAAGAGAGGAAATACCTCCATCCTTGTCACAATCACAAATGCTTCAAATAAGTAGGAATGAGTAGCCGAGGCGACAAGGACTCTATCACTTCCAAGTCTTCCAACCAAAAACAAAATTAAAATTAACACATTTTGTAAAAAATAAACAATAATAATTTCAAACTAATTTAAATGGCAGACAGACAATAATCCTGGGAGAACGATTATACTTACTTATAAATATTAATGAAATCATTTAATATTGACTATATCGGTGGTCGATCATCGCCCTGCGCCCACGCATACAAACAAGCTTCATCGATATCTGATTAGTCAGTAACTAACTCAATTGTCTTGTATGAGACTAGTATAGTGATTTTAATAATAGCAGTCATGAGAGTGCCAATCACAACTAGTTATGATGCAGCAAAGTGGATTATTAAATTATTTCTTATTCAAGACAAAATCATTTTTTTGGATCTTATTGAATGTGCTGAATATTAAACCTGGGGATTTTTGCAATTGAAAATAAGTAGGTATTTAAAGAAAAAAGTCGTAAATACAAATCACTAAACTCTGCATTGTATTGATAACACCCGGCAAAGCACTTTAAACTTATGTATAAAACAATTACTAACCTACCAAACGCAAGCTTTTTCTCAAATGATCTTTTATTTAAAATAAGCTCAAAACGATCTCGACGACTTCTTTCCGTAATTCGAAACTAAATAAAAACTTGGAACTACCATAAACCACAACTGAGTGTCACATTCACATTCTACTTGGCGAAGTGAATTCTGGATTTTTCGCATGTTAGTAAAATAAGAATTTATTCAACATACAGTTACAATAATGCCCTCAATCTTTTATCAAATTTATTTATTTACGTATCTTGCAAGAATGTTGAAATATAATTATTTTTGATTTAAAACATATTTATGTTAATTGTATTGGATATTGCTTTTAGATATTCCAAAGTTATAATTACCTATGTCCTACTATTTTCAAATATTTAAATTGTATTGCTAAAACGTCCATACCAAGTAGGAAATCGAACAAGACAAAACTAAACTGTTCCTAAAACATTTGTACCTACCTATGAATATTTTCTTTACTTAGTAGTTTCTCTCCCATTTTCTTCGATTTTCTCTCTATACAGGGATATTTATAAAACACCAACATCCTCGCAGGAGTAGATTACTAACATTATAAACAACAACATTAATGTTCTACAACTTTTCCGAAAACAGACAAAAAAATCGACTTTTCATACAAATTCGATCAGCTGTTCGGACGGTTAGTATGGAAAATGGAAAGTCGATTTTTTTGTCTATTTTCGGAAAAATCGTAGAACAAATCTACTCCTGCGAGGTCGTTGGTGTTTTACTTTCTATTGTCTAATTTAAAAATCTATCGCAATCGCTTTCAGGATGTGACACATTGAAGCTTCTTTATTGCATAAATAAAAACTTACCTAAGAAATGCAGCAATGTGTCACATCCATCTGTCAAACGAAAGCGATTGCGATAGATTTTTAAATTAGACAATAAGCCCGTAGTTTTTAACCGGCTTCAGACAAAAGAGATGAGTCAATTTAGGTACCTCAATGGAGCCTGCGCGCAGTACGGCAGATGTTTCGGCTGATTTGCATAGATCGGCGCAGAACCGCGCCCGTATGTCACTGGGGCCAATAACCGGACTGGACCAAACAAGCATCTCTAATTATGTTTAGTTTTGCATGTGAGTTCAAACACTTCGGAGCAAAGATTAAACACCGACAAAACTGTTTTAACATAACTGGTATCGGCAGCTATACCTACACATAAATTTCGCCTTTCTTAAATATCAATTTTATTGGAGTTTGTAACAAAAATAATATGATTTTTTTAAACATTTGTAACTTTTCGGGTTCAAAAAGTGTACCTACCTAAAATTACAAAATATTATAGCCTGTTTTAGGTTACAGAAAAGTGGGAAAGAAAACATTTAGCTAAATTTACTTATATAATCTTACTGCTAGCTCGATTTCTCTAGATTCGGCAAATTCATCCATCGTTATGATTTTCGCGAAAAAAAAAAAACAAAACACTGTCTAAATAACAGTGTGTTATCAACAGTTGAATCAGCGCGTACCACGACTTTGATTTACATAAAAACTCCTGCGCATCATCAGTGTATCCCCAAATTATTACCTCTGGTTACGGACTGTTTAAATCATCAATTTGACTGACTGATGGGTTTTACATTAATAATTATGATTGAGGCCGGGAATGGTAATTCCCTCTAAAATAACCTTTTAATACCAAACTTGGTGAATTATGATTATGGTGAGAATTAAATGATTTTGTTATTATTATTATTAATTTTACACGAAATAATGCAAGTAATATCTTGCAAGTAATTGGCGATGGCAGTCGTGATGAATAATAATATGATTAATTATATTAAGCTGTGTAATGAGCAATGATGTGACTAAAGATTGAAGCATCAGAGGCAATCACTCCATAGTCGCCTGAGGATATTCAACAGGAAATTGAATATATTTTTAAACCTTATAAGTAGAAAGTCTTTCTTTTTATGTGTGGACATAACCAAATACCAAAAAATGCAAAAGTGCATTAGTGATTCCTTTTAAAATTTCAAGTTATTTAAATGTCACAAAACCTTCCAAAAAAGTGCTTGCCATGTAAATGGCCATTAGTATTTCCTGATTACCGCTAATGAAGTAAAGAATTTTAAAATCTTAAACTTCATCAGATCGCCCACCATCGGAGCTATCGACAAGAATCTTACAAAAATTATCGTTTTACATATCTTCACGTGTCTTTTAAGTCTTAATTGATCGGTTACTTCTGCCATCGATCAGTTAAATGCATTTACTTATTACGGGAGGACATTATCAGCTGTTAGCTGACACAGAAATACACCTTCAGATAACAATATTAAAGATTTTCTCTAGTAGGTACATGTACATCATACATACGACGCGACGGGTATTGATTTTGCAAGGACGGACATTATTGTACCTATCTAACTATCTATCGAAGACCGATCGAAGCTTATTCAAGACAAAGCTAAGTTTGGTTTGATTTCTCCACGTTTTTGTTAAGTAATTTCTTGGAAGAACTACTTCGAATGTTCGTACTTACAATATATTTTGTTATAAATAAAAAACTTTTTGTGTTTAAAACTTCCATTCAATTCGAAACTGTTCATAAATGTAAAAATAAACTTAATAATAACAATTTACTGTATCGTGAACAGCTTTGAGGCCACAAACTGTCTGAAATAACGTGTAAGCTTATATCACCTTACAATGTCACGGCTCGCTCGATTTTATTTTCTTCGATTCGGCCAGTGCAGCTCATTTGCGGACATGCATACTTAAATTGTTGATAAAGTTTTCATTACTTCAATTTTAAACTTTATTCTGAAAGACGTAGATGGTATTTTGCTCGGACTTTCATTGGCAGTGTAATTTTCGCCAGCTGACATCGGGATGGTCACAAAGCGGCACTGCGCATTCCAAGAGACACCAGTCCCTGTAATCGGACTGTGAGCATTTAAAAATATTTATTCTTTTAACTTATTAGCATACCAGTTATGCTAAAATACGTTTATTTTTTGCCTCTGAAGATATCGAAGCGATGTATGTACTTCAACCAGCGCCCCTACTCAAATGGCCTTTCTACAAAAGTTGACGCTGTAGAATAGAATTACAATGTAGGTGTATAGAATTGACATAAGCTAACGCTTAGCTCCTGTCAATCGCATATATATTGTCATTCTATTCTACTAGCGTTAATTTTAGTCGAATGGCCATTCGAGTGGGCCCCCAGATCAATATTTTCTTTTATGCCACTATGAGGACAGTGATTCAGAATTGTAGAATTTTCTTTGCTTTTATTGTTTGCTTGGCTGTGCCGTTTCTGACCTTTCAAATTCATATTCTAGGACCTGAGTGTTAGTTCACAATTTTTGTTATTGCAGGATCAATTTAAGGAATTTTTACACTTCACTATTCCAAACCATGATTTATTTAATCTGCATCGCAGTCCGGCAGCATCCGGTACGGAAGCCCGCATTGCTCTAAACTGCATCGTGACAAATGTTTATTTTATCATTCACCTATTTTTATCAGCCCGACTGACTAAAAAATAATAATAAGCTCAGGAAAAAGGAATCGATATATTATCGCGAATGTTTTCCTTCTTTTTTTCTCAGCTGAGTACGTTTTCATACCGTAATATTGTAACGTAATTGTCCCAAGTATTAGTAAAGATATAGATAGTTCATTGTGTAGATCGGTTCTTACAGCTGCGTTAGCTCGCGGAAGAACGTGGTAATGTCACGGCCACCAGCCGGTGCGGTGGTCCAGTTTGACATTTCTACGGCCGTAGGCGCTGCGCCTGCGCCCGTCACTCGACAGGACAAATCCATCACGAACAACGAATCGATTAGAGCACACGTAGGATGATTGACTTGTCGTATCTTAGTTGTCGCAATACATCCGTATGGCCGTTATTTTATCTTTTTAATGATTTTAAACGAGGATTACTGGTGCTGAAAATAACTCGTGGGGAAAAAGGTTGAGCTACTTACTTACCATTATCGTCCTGGTTAATGTGTGGTGTAACAATCGACAAGCACGCCAGTATTTATTGTGTCACTATGCGATTACCGCCTCGCTTTTTACTTTACTGTAACTGATAAAATATTATCGCAAGCTTTTTAGATTTCTTGCTTAATTCAAAAGTCACTTGAAGCCTACAATTTGGTTTTAATATCACCCTATCAAAAGTTCAAAGCTCTTTTTTATGGAGAATAAGCGCCTATTCGGTATATAAATGGACGGACACAGATTACAAATAATTGGCAAACCTATTCGTCCTTAGTGCAGTCGGCTATCCGGCCTACATTGGTTACGTCAGGTGTCGTAACGTAACGTTCATTGTCAAACAAGCGGTGTGCGCACGCGCCGCGGCCGCCATCACAATCTGGTACCACCACATGATAGATGTATAAATCGATCAACACCTATACACCTAAAAAAGAAACAAATCTTTACCTTTTTCTTAAAATTATCCTTAAAGTATTTTTTTTTGTAGGATACGGTAGAGTTTGAATAATACAAATCGAAAACATTATAATAATAAAAACTGGGCCTATTGATTTCAACCTATGAAACGTGCCTATTAAGAGCTGAAAACAGATAACTATGTAGCAAAAAGACGATAACAAAACCAAACCAACTTATAAATTTTACCTTTTTAATGAAACTGTGTTAAGTATTTTTCTTTTGCAACTCTAAACCATTTCGCATTCATAATGTGAAAAATAAATAAAGTAAACAAACACTCATAATTACTTTCCATTAATGCATAGGCTGGACGTGTTCACTAACATGTTCTTGAATAAACAAAAGTAATGAATTATCATATTTAATAGCCATTAACCTAGAATTTATCGATTTGGGATACAAACGTTTAGTGGGTTAATTATATTTATTTTTTACAAATTGCTATTATAAGCTGATAAAATGAAATCATCAATTCAAGTTCATGCAAACTGTGGTTTGGCTTTGACATTTTACACACACATGGAGTAAGTACAAACAATGTTTTTTATCAATTCACACTGTGACAGTTTATTAGTTTAATAATAATATTATTTTACTTATTTGACATCATCAAGAATTTTAGAATAGCGACCTAATCTCAATCTTTTCTCCCGAGTGTAACAGCCATCCAAGGTAGAACCTACGATCCTCCCGGGAGTCTCATGACCATCTGAGCTGCCGAGTAGAATACACCTTGGGGACTGCGAGTGCATAAACACCACGCCCGTCCCCGTGTTGTAACAATTTACGTTACGGTATCATCGATTTACGATAAAAAAATCAATCAATCTGAAGACTACAAAGATTTGAGTTATAATATAGTTTTACTGCAGCCTTTTTCTTGAAGAAAAGTTTGTCAGACATATTATTATCCCGATCCGAAATTTTCAATTACTCGACTTAACGTGAAATTGCGACGAAAACAACCACGATCTTATCAAGAATCGTAAATATCCAGAAAACAAACAAACCCATCTACATTATGGCCAAAATTACGCATCGCTCGCACAGCGATATCGACTATAAATAATTTTCAAAAGTTCATTTTAAAGCACCGATGGGTGACGCGCCCGTATTAATGCTCATGCGTTATTTATCGCCTCGGTAAGGTAACGTGTAAGGTACCACCTCATCCGTTTATTACGGATTGTAACATTTCCTAGTGCAAAATTATTACGAAGTTATTTTAAATTGAATTTCATTTAGTAGCTTTAGGAAACTCTTTTCTTAACTTCCTATAAATTATAGATAGATTTCGAGACATTTTTGACTGACAGTTAGCACAACCTGTCGATTCTGTAACCAAACTCGCATCTCACTTCGAACCTCACTTCACTTCGTGTGAATTTGTTATTAGAAATTAGTTGAATATAAGCTATTTTAGCGATCGCAAAAGGTTTTAGGTAGCTACATAAAATATTTAAAATATATATAAAAAAATAGCCTAACATTATCTCATTTATGATTTAAAATTTCCGCGAAGTTAAGTGAGGTTCGAAGTGACATGCGAGTTTGTTACAGAATCGACAGGCTTGTGTCGTCGCAATTCTTCAAAAGGAACTTATGCTTGCCTATAACAACTTTAATTCACTAAAGAACGAGAGATTTTTTGTCCGACAAAGTTATTGTGGAGAGCTTTTAATAAACTGAACGACATTGATAGTTCATCATTCAAAGGTGAATATAGTCTCTTTCAATAATAAAGGTCATCGTAAGGTTAAGATATTTGGATCGTTAAAGTCTATAATTAGCTGATCTTAAAAGTGTTGAATAAAAATTAATATCCCATTGAATCCAGCGCATACAGCCACAATACGCGTTGTGAGAACAATCGATTTGCCTTCTGTCGGCGTGATGTACTGCCTCCTTAGACCGTGTAGCGATATAAACGATCGCTGTTTATATTCGCAATCTTTTTGGCACAAAACAATCTCTACTGAATATACAGACCATTTAACAAACACACATACACACCCACACACGCACCCACACACACACACACGCACCCACACACACACACAGACACACACACACAGACACACACACACGCATGCAAAAATTAAAATTATATAAGTATTTTTTCTTTTATATTGCTATGTACTTACCATTTTACTTACTTTTCTCCATTGCTTTGTTTTAAATTAAACTTACCTGACAGATAATGAAAATGGAAGAGTGATGGCTTCCTGATACAGGTATTTTTTATACTTACTAGGAATGTCATCTCAATTTTGTAATCACTTGGTTTGTTACCGAAATAAAGCATTTTGTATTTTGTATTTGTATTTGAATGCTTTATTAAGAACAGAATGGGAATAAATAACATTAATACGAACACATAGTGACATAAGTAACAGATCTTGGGTACCTATGAAGATCTTGGACTTACCGGCGTAGGTCGGTAAGTGTCAGCATAACAACACATCAACATTTACAAACATAATAATAAAATTAATCGTACCTCATAGGTTTTAAAGAACTAAGAAGTTTAACACATTTGAATACTTAATAATATAAACAAGAAACATAATAATAAATAGATAGTAATATTCTAAACTTAAGGACTGATTATAATAATTTAGTTGGTAAATTTCAAAACGATTACCCATACACATGTACCCATCTGTCTTATTTAAAAAATAAAAAGAAGATTTATCACCACAAAAATTATGCAAAACAAATGCGTTTGCAACATAAGATTAAAAATATTACTGAGCTATAAAAATTAATCAAAACAAGCGGCACAGAATAATAATTACTGGTTGATATTTTTGTGACGTCGATTAAAATGTTATAGTGCCCTGCGCGCGCGTCGCCGTCATATCTCATGCGGAGTGGAGTGAAGGGTCGGGGTATTTTTGATCCGTCTTAATATAAGGATAACCAATACCTACCTAATTACCTATCTAAGGTATAAAAACCATAGAGAACTAATGTCTACAAACAGATCTCATTTCCCTATAAGTATGACTTTATCCCTCAGAATGAATGCAATTTTGGTAAACGTGGTTTAATATTTTCATTAATTGTCTGCGCAAAACAATTAAACTCATCCAATTCAGCCAGTTACCGAAGTGCGATCGTTTCAGAATCTTTAATGGGTTCATAATTTTAATTAATTAAGCTTTACTTTGGTAATCATTATAAGGTGTAACCATTCATCCTGTTTTCATACAAAAACGATCAAAACAATTTTATTTTTCGGTTTTTTAATAGGAAGAAGACCTCCAGTTAAATGCGTTGATCCTTTAATGGACTGTTACACCAATTATTACAATTAACTCTGTTTTTCTGATAACATCGTTCATTATTTTAAATTAACTTTCATTGTCGCTACGTAATTGACAGAGCGCAAAAAAGGTGGAGAATTTTATGATGAACCGAAAATAATACTTTAAATAAGGTTGTATATGATCGGAATGACAAAAAATATAAATAATAATATAATGATCATAATAGATGCCTAATTGTTTCTTAATTTTTTCCGGATAAGTTTTGAAAGTTGACAAAAATTTACTACAAACCTTTATTTATTTTTTGTCAGTACAATAAAAATAAGGAACGGACGTTTTGGTCTGCTAAAGACATAGATATAGTATATTAAGCTAAAGACACCTATTGTAATAGCTTAGTGTAATATAATGCGTCTATAAATAGAATACCTACTTACATCGCAAGCTTCTTAATGCCTAGATTAAATGATTAAATACATTCGCAGTGGCATGCCAAAAATAAAGGTGAAGTTATTCAAACTTTGCTATTTAGTTGCTTTAAATCTTAGCCTTCGCAAAATAATCATAATCACCAATAATATCATTGATATCCCTTTAAAATAACGTTTTAACATAAAGAAGGATGACCATTTCTGACCTATTAAAATATTGATTTTAATTTTATTGATTTATTAAAATTGCATTTTTATTGTTTTTTTAATTGCTTACTGAAATAAAAATCGGTAGTGTTTAAATAGAGAATATGAATAATAATGATTTGATTAGCAATAATGCAAGTAGAAGATATTTATTTTACCACATATTTTCTGATTGCCATAATATTATAAATACTAGTTTTCTTCGGTCATTGAAACTTTCCAAATCTAATTTTATTATCATTATAGGTACCTATACAACTACTTTAAAGAAATACATAATGTAATAAAAAGTAAGGGATTTCCGACATTTTAACAGGTGTATTTAAAAGTAATAGTAAGTAATCGTAGTCTCGAAACCTACTAGTCGTTCCAAAGTGATTTTCTTTATCAGTACCCTTAGCACGAACAGCTATCGAGAAAAATAACGCGCGTAAAAATTACTCGATAGAGATTTATCTATGGAAAATTTAATTTCGCTTTAGTGCGATAGATGGCGCTGAACAAATTTTCTATACAAAATTAATCTATCGAATGATTTTACGCGCGTTATTTTTTTCGATAGCTGTTCGTGCTAAGGGTACAGTTCTGAGTATTGGCAGCGTTCACCAGATGGCAGTGTAATGGAGTACTGGAATTCAAGGCACATTTCAGTAGGTAACCAGTCCGCGGGTACTCTGAACTCTGAAGGTCGCTCGGTGAACTGATATTACTTATACAGATTAATTTGTTCTAGCTATTATGATTATGAAAGAAGAATTCACTGTTTTCAAAAAGTATTGCTCTTGCCAAAGCAATTTAGAGGATAAGTAAGTCCTATACAAATAATACAAAATATCTTTATTGTCTCATGAGTTTTACATGGTGGTAAATATTAAAAGTATCATCATGAACCCCGTTAGGGCACTACAATATTTTCAATTAAATTAGCAATTATTAAAGAACTAGCTTAATTTATTATAACATTTTCAAATGTATTAGAATCAATAAATAAATAATACGAGTGAATTTTTAATTATTGATTTAGTTTCACTTGAGCTTAATGGGCTGAATCTTCGAGCATCGCGGCAGAAACGCGTCTTACTCTAAGGGCTGAATCAAAGAACTTAAAAAGTCTTCGTCATCCAAGGGCCAAGGCGTGACACCGAAAAACTTAAATTGAGCAAATCTCGAATAATCGTTATTTGCTCCAAACGATTTTAAACGAACAGAAATAATAATTCCTTGTATAAACTTTTTATTAAGCACAAAAAAAATAAATTATAATCTGTCATGTTGATAGACCTGTTCCAGGAATACAAAATAGGTATCGACTTAGCAAAAAACATAGCAAAGCATTCATTAATTTTTAATTGGTCCATATCAATATGTCGACCTTTTACAGTAGTGATAGTTAAATTGAAAACAAAAAATTGTATTGATTTGATAATAATCATAAATTGAATTGGAATAAAAAATATTAAGGATTTTGATGCTTTCGTTTTAGTATTCTAATATGAAGTTCACAGGGTCCACTAAGTCGCTTTTTAAAAGTTGATGATAGGCATCCAGTACTGTGTGTGCCCTAGCGTGGGGTTGGGGATGGCTGACAAAAACTCATGGCGAACAGTTTTGCCCAAACCACATCAGGGTAATAAATATGTTTGCTCTACTGAAATTAATTATTAGTCACGTATTTATTGCATCTTCATTAGCTTCCACTTCTGATAAGAATGGTGTTGATTCACTTAACGAAAAAGGGATGATATATAAAAGCAATTAATTTAGCTGATTGGCTACCCATATGGCATGTTTGGCGTCATAATGACAACAAAATGGTTGGACCGCAACAGTCAGAAAGTACTTTTTTTTTAATTATTCCAGATGTTGCCAGATGAGTCTGTCGGAAGAGCTTTTTATTGGAACTCGTTTAAACGGGTAGAAGGACTCATACACTTTTCACATCTCATTTTAATAAGCTTTAAATAAAATAATTTCAAAGTTATACGCGGCATTCTACAAACAAAGTAACATAAATCGGAATCTCGGAAGAATAATCGGTTTATCGTCTATAGACCAATCACAACAGGCTATTAAAACTATTTCAGTATATCCGTGAATACAACCAGTCACATTTTAACACAATTAAATGCATGAGTTTAATATTCAAATGCAATAGACAATGATTATTTTCTGGGAAAAGTTAATTGCATTTGACATACAATAAACTCTACATTTACGATTGCTTTAGCAGGATAATTACAGTTTACATATTAGTCATGTTTTGTTGTTTTTTATCGAATCCCGAATTACGTCTGAGTGACGCGAAGCAAAACCTTAATATAACCGATTTGCATCCATCTGTACCCTTAGCACGAACAGCTATCGAAAAAAATAACGCGCGTAAAATCATTCGATGGTGCAATTTTGTATTGGAAATTTGTACAGCGCCATCTACCGCCGAATAGCAAAATTAAAATTTCCATACTAGATAATTTCTCTATCGAGTAATTTTACGCGCGTTTTTTTCTCGATAGCTGTTCGTGCTAAGGGTACTGAACTAAAGTAATTCCTGGTATTTCCTTCTCCGTAGATAAGTATTTTCCAAAGACACTGCATTGCCTTATATTTTCAGAATCATTGCTCCGAACATCGTACATAGCAGTCAGTAGTGCAATTAATCAAACGAGCGATGAAAGATTAGGTAAACGGATCGTTAAAGCGCCGTTAATGTATTACCATAAATTATGACAGGCAATAAAGTATTTTAACCACTAATTTATGAACACAAGTGTCTCATTATGGGTTCTTGTCGTAGCCAAGAACATATTTAGCGAAGGCGTGAAATTCGTGAAATTATCCGTCTCCGCTTGATGGGTATCACATCACAAGGAGCTTCGGTACGGGCTAGTAGTCATCTTTTTTTAAACGAAAATGTCAGCCGCTATATGCTGTTAATATTACCGGTTTACGTTTGTTTGTCAATTCGAGTGTCCCTGCTCCTTTTGTTCGTTGTTAAACAGAGATTGTTCGTGATCGACGCTCGCTTTTATTAGCTACTCGCGACAAAATATCAGCTTCCAATAAAAACAAATGAATCGCCATGAGATGAGTTTGAATGCGTTTTTCTTGTTAACTTCATTTTATGTCCTACTCTTTACTTTTTTCTTTTGTTACACTCTTTTTACTACCTACTTAAATATCTCTGCCATTTTGAAAAATTTGGAGAAAACTGAATCGACAAACAATTTATATAGGTACTTATTCATAACAACAATATAATATTCTATGTAATTATCGAACCTGTTCACAAAATTTCACGAGAATTAGTTAAGAAATGCGACCAGGGGGGGTATTACAACCTCTTAAAACTTGCCAGTTACATCTCTTTCTCGCTGTATAGCAAATAAAAGAGATAGATTGATAGCCAGTCCGAAAACTGCCAGGAAATAAGAGGTCATAATACGGCCCCTGTAGAGGAAAACAGCCGGACAGACAGACATACGAAAGCATTTTTGTCCAAGCTGAAACATAGACGCCTCGCGCTCGCTCGCTCGGTCAATTGATAATTTTCAATACATCTTTGCCACAGAAAAATACTAACAATAAATCTGTGATCATTAAATATTTCAAATAAATAGATCAAAAATTGCGTTACTAAAACTAATTAAAGCACGAAAGCCTTAATTTTCACGGAACCCGTATTATTAAAGATGTAAAGTGGATACTCAAACCATTTAACAATAATAGGGATGTTGACTATTTTTTTTATTTTATGTTACATAAATTACCTCTCAAAAAAAGAAACATTGGTAAAAGAATTAATTCGCTAGCATGAAAACTGCCCGAGATATCACAGTGTGAAATGCACACAAATGGACTCGATCAAAAACGCTCCATACTAATGGCTTGCACGTTATGACGTCACGCCGTGCTAGTTTGTATGCAACGCGTAGGAAATTTGTTCGGCAGCTATATTAAATATTGTGTTTATCAAAATAGTTTCTTAGACAAATTTGCTATACATTTTACGGACTAATTAAAGGTATTATTTATTTTAATAAATTTTATACTTTTTAAATGGACTTGTCCACCCAACTTTGAAGGGTCATAAAACAAATAATATGCAATATATAAAACCAAGAGGTATACAAGCTACTCTAAAAATTTAATATGTTTACGGTTTTTATTAGTATTTCGTTATTTTATTCATTAGTCAACATCCCTATTATATATGAATAGACATAGAAAGTATAAGATGTTACTCAGAAACACGATTTTACGTACATCGAGCTTCGTTTGCGTATATCGTACTTAGCTTAGTACAAAAAACATCAACGCGCTACTACAGTATTCGTATAGTTCATTTGGTATTGTTTTTATTTGATGTTGAATTTTACCAAAATCGACAATATCAATAGTAAAACTACCTACTTCCACATTTTATAGTAAATGTGAAAATAGAACCTCGACTATGTGATGTTTACTATGAATGTCCTTTAAAAAAATCTTTGTTCTGTATAGATCGCAATGCAAAAATTAAAATAAATCTTGAGTAAAATAAAGAAATAGGACATTCATAAAGCTTACCTTCAGCTGTTTAGTCCGGAAAAACTTTATGGCTCAAACACAATTTCCAAGCACGTGGTACTGGCACAACAAATACAAAATCACGGTTTCTAAAAAAAAAATATTAACTGTTCTAAATTCGAAAGGCGCGCGCAACCGCAGAAATGTGTCAGTGGCTCGGCGGCGGACGGGACGACCTAGGCGCGCGCGCGATTTGAATGGCAATGGCGTCGGGTGCCGAAATTGATTTTTTCAAAAATATTTTGGTAGTCGTATTGTCACATCGGTGGCAAAGTTTTGAATGGCGCGGCGGCGCGCTCTGCCCACGATTCTGGCCACCAGCCGCAGGACATCGACTTTATAAATTGATTTTGTCCATCACAAGTAACTGTATACACGGAATTCGGTGGAGTTTTCGGTACCATACGCGTAACGAGGCGTCACAATAGATTATCATTCACATGTTAATTAGCGTGAACGCTCAGTCAAGTTAGAGTTTAGACCATTACAGCACAGATAATATAATACTATTACAGTAAAGCTCAATCAAATGTTGGATAACTACCTCCAATCAATACCAACAATTGGTCAAACTTCAAATACCTACACAGGTAATTTTTCCCACTTTGAAACCAGCAAACTCTCACTTCATAGGACACTAATATAGTATTATATTATCTGTGATCGGACCAACATTGTCTTGAATGAATTTTTTTGCGCATATCGTAAAGACTGCAATCAATTTTCAAGATTGATCACTTATTATCTTATTATAACCCCCATCAACATTCGAGAGCAGTAAATACATCTCGTTACGAAACTCGATGAAATTATATCTTCGGACTTTAAATTGAATTCCTTCATGACCCTTCAATTTGACAATTTGACGAAAAATATAGGGAAAAACAATTTTCAAAAAGTTTGTAATATTGAAACAATATAATTAGGGTTATGTGTGTACTTACCTACATACGAACTTCAAGCGGCATACTGCCCAAGGTATCCTTTTTTCATAGAGCTTCCGTCATTGGCCCTGTATCAAAAATTATAATTAATAAAAAATAAAGCAGAAATAAATCTAATAAATACATTGCATATAAACGGAATATGGAAACGTGAATAAAATAGAATTGTAGATTGTTAACAAAGTTTTCTTATAAAAACTTTTATTTTGGCCACCGGGTGAACACACCACAACCATTCAACCCCCAGGAACACCCCGAGGGTAGAGACCCTCGGAGTAGAAGCCCGGAAAGGATCTAAGGTACGAACCCGAACCCCCCAAGAAGTGGACGAACAAATACCATAAGGTCAGAGTCAAATGAAAATTATGCTTAAAGTAGGATACTTGCTAGGTTGGCTAGCTGGCGAAGATCTTTAATTTTATTAAGAAATAGTCGGAATGAGAATTTGGCTATTTGATAAGTAGACGCCTGACGCCAAAAGGAATTTTAGGACCCAAGCAAAACTACTAAGTACCTAAAGGTGTTATTTTAATATACTACTTCGGTTTAAAATTATTTCCGTACGTGAAAACTTATTGATTAATCGTGATTAGATTATCAGATTATCTCGGGTTTTTATGACGTTTAACGTCATAAAAACCCGAGATAATCTGATACTAAGGCGTCAATTTGTAATATTAGGGCCCCGCCTGCCGAGGCAGACGGCCGTAGGCGTAACAATGACTGCGAACATAATGAGGAACACTTCGATGTTAATTTTGTTTGTTGCGACCCTGTTTTTTGAGCTGTATAATAAGAAACCGATTTTCTGATCAGAATCGTATTCAGCATTCGATTCGATTATTATTATTTAAAGGCCAATGTAATTTGGCAGGACGTGAGATGGTAGCTCAGCTAAATAATAATATAAATTGGATAAATAAGTTCGTATAAGCACACGACGTATAAAATAAACACATGAGATAACATAATCTAGAAAAAAAACGAATTGGAGTGATAATTTTAATCTAAAATAAACACTCCAGCCTGCCTAGCATGACCGATTTATATATCGCGTGATATAGCATTTTATCACGTTTAACTGTCAAAAGACAAAGGAGTTTGACAGTTGAGTGTCGAGAAAATGCTATATCTCGCGATATAAATCGGTCTTGCTAGGCAGGCTGGTCATGCTAGGGGGGCTGACTGACACAACAGCTTACGTGGCATTGTATCATGTAGAATCTACCAGAATCTGCTCTCTAGGTTCATACTTATTGATGTGCTCTTCTTTACATCTATAAGCTCCAGACAAACTCCTGACCTGAAAACAGAAGTATTGATAATGCAACTTGCTAATTAAACAAAATAAAAAATAGAGATTATATTTAACCTCCAGAGCACAGAATATACTACATCCAATTATACCTACTTACATCAAAAGCCATAAAATAACTTGACATATTATTTTTCGGTCAATAAGTATAATCATAGCGACTCGGAGTCAAAAATATCATAAACAATTCGCGCGTTATAAAAAGGTGTTAATAATTTTCTTGTTACTTGTTTCTTTAGATCAAGATAAAGGCGCACAGCTATTTTAAATCTGGGTTTTCTTGTCTAACTCAAAATCTGTCGCATAAAAATACTTTGAAATAATGTAGTGATTTCATTTAATACATATTTAATATCGTTCCTTTTATTTCCTAAAAAAGAAATAGCCGGGGTAGTGCACTTACGATTTTCAAGTAGGTAACAAAGCTCCGTTGTTTATATTTTTCTATTTGTTAATACTTAAGTGTTGATATACATCAGTATAATGAAATGATTAAGCAATACAATGAAATATTGAATCCAGGTAAAATTGATTAGAAACACCCAGTAATGGAATATGTTATCTTAATGACTTTTAAATCGCACCTATCATAACACCTCCGAAATGAAGCTAATTGTAATCCGGTGACCCAGTGAACTACTGGGTATCTCTGTTGATACAGGTGGGGCGGGGCGTCTTTCTCAATTAAACCATATTGTTCGGTTATCATTTTGAAGCACTCGGCCTTTCGCCTTTATATTGTATGAAAATAGACAGTCTACAGCAATTACCTACTAGATGTATATATATAGTTATAGAAACCAAGTTCTTTTGGACTTTCAAATATAAGTTTCAATTAGGTTCCTTATAAGTAAGTAGGTACTTGTTATATTATTTCCTCTGTTTAAAACACGAGCCATCTATCTTAATTATTAATTTAATAGATAGATGCCTAATTAATCTATAGATTAATAATATCTACTTATATACCTACGTTACGCTATCCTCAGAAGAATTTCCGAAGTCCCACCAAATTGTACCATTATACATATTGTAGTGTAGAGTATTTTTTTCATCTCATCTATTTCCGTGAAATGCAAACATCAATTGGAATGTAATCTGCAACTGCAACAGTAAGATGTGTTAAGTTTTCTAAGTATAAGGGATAAAGTTTGACCATATTGCACTTAATTGAATTTAATAATTCGCATACGCCGTACGCCACAATATGCCTCAATCAATGCTCCCAAGGCACAGAACAAGTCTACTTCCAATAAGCCAAAGGTGAAAACTTTTATGCAAATGACCAACTCATAACGACCACTTTATGTGCTTTTATCCGCAACGGCCTGTCTCGATTTTATTATAAAAATATTCCAATATTTATGTTCCTACCGGACCGGGATAATTTATTACGATTCGATGGCATCGCAAAAGCAAAATAATACGATTGGATTATAACAGTTTTTCGATATGCTTGTGTCCTAAAATGAAGAGTTTTGATTTATCATCATCCTAAGTTTTGCAGCCAAACCAGTCACAAAATAAAATTTAATAATGACGATATTGTATTGCTTGGGTTGGGACATACTTTACGAACAATCGGGAGGGGGTGAAAATCTGCTATTGCCACCAAGTATATCCTTCTAATCTTCGATCAAGTCAAAGTCAAATAAGCTTTATTCAAATAAACTTAATTATTAAGTACTTTTAAATCGTCTTAAGTAGATTTATGTAAATATCGTACTTATTCTTAAATTAGGTTAAAATTATATTAATGAACGTTTTTTGTTCCTACTTTTAAAACACCATAAACTGCCCATTCCTTATTTTTCTTTCTGTTCTGTGTAAATAAATGGTTGCTTGGAAGAAATCGCTTTTCAGCGATAAAGCCGCCAATTGTTCCACTTTGTACTGTCCTTGTATGTATTTATTATGGTGAACAATAAAGTATTTATTTATTCATTCATTCATTCAATCGTCTATATTTTCCTACTACCCGTTCCAGACTTTTTTAGCTGATAAGAAGAACGGGCGCAAGAAACTTATCAGCTGTAACAGCCATAATGGAGCCCCTAGACGATCAAGCATTTCTTGTCAATCATTCACATTGCATTTACCATTTGGGGGCGTGGCCTACTTTTGATTGGCCACGGTAATCTATCTATTCTGTGGTGCTTGTCAAGCATCGCTCCTAGACAATCAAAATGTGATTACAAGCAATGCAATGTAAATGATTGACAAGCAATTTTGATCGTTTAGGGGGTCCATAAGTAACGATATTTACAAACTTAAATATATCCTTACCAGATAATTACTGATCACACAAGAATTGATCGAAGCTTCTAATATTATAATGGAAGTTCGGATGTTTGTTAAATCACGCAAAATAGGCTGAACGGATTTGGATATTAGGCACACAGATATAGTTTATAGCCTGGCTTAAAACATAAGATACTTTTTACGAAATGTTCGCAGGGACGATGTCGTAGTTTGGATATTAGGCACACAGATATAGTTTATAGCCTGGCTTAAAACAAGATACTTTTTACAAAATGTTCGCGGGGACGATGTCGTAGTTTGGATATTAGGCACACAGATATAGTTTATAGCCTGGCTTAAAACATAAGATACTTTTTACGAAATGTTCGCGGGGACGATGTCGTAGTTTGGATATTAGGCACACAGATATAGTTTATAGCCTGGCTTAAAACAAGATACTTTTTACAAAATGTTCGCGGGGACGATGTCGTAGTTTGGATATTAGGCACACAGATATAGTTTATAGCCTGGCTTAAAACATAAGATACTTTTTACGAAATGTTCGCAGGGACGATGTCGTAGTTTGGATATTAGGCACACAGATATAGTTTATAGCCTGGCTTAAAACAAGATACTTTTTACAAAATGTTCGCGGGGACGATGTCGTAGTTTGGATATTAGGCACACAGATATAGTTTATAGCCTGGCTTAAAACATAAGATACTTTTTACGAAATGTTCGCGGGGACGATGTCGTAGTTTGGATATTAGGCACACAGATATAGTTTATAGCCTGGCTTAAAACATAAGATACTTTTTACGAAATGTTCGCGGGGACGATGTCGTAGTTTGGATATTAGGCACACAGATATAGTTTATAGCCTGGCTTAAAACATAAGATACTTTTTACGAAATGTTCGCGGGGACGATGTCGTAGTTTGGATATTAGGCACACAGATATAGTTTATAGCCTGGCTTAAAACATAAGATACTTTTTACGAAATGTTCGCGGGGACGATGTCGTAGTTTGGATATTAGGCACACAGATATAGTTTATAGCCTGGCTTAAAACAAGATACTTTTTACAAAATGTTCGCGGGGACGATGTCGTAGTTTGGATATTAGGCACACAGATATAGTTTATAGCCTGGCTTAAAACATAAGATACTTTTTACGAAATGTTCGCAGGGACGATGTCGTAGTTTGGATATTAGGCACACAGATATAGTTTATAGCCTGGCTTAAAACAAGATACTTTTTACAAAATGTTCGCGGGGACGATGTCGTAGTTTGGATATTAGGCACACAGATATAGTTTATAGCCTGGCTTAAAACATAAGATACTTTTTACGAAATGTTCGCGGGGACGATGTCGTAGTTTGGATATTAGGCACACAGATATAGTTTATAGCCTGGCTTAAAACATAAGATACTTTTTACGAAATGTTCGCGGGGACGATGTCGTAGTTTGGATATTAGGCACACAGATATAGTTTATAGCCTGGCTTAAAACATAAGATACTTTTTACGAAATGTTCGCGGGGACGATGTCGTAGTTTGGATATTAGGCACACAGATATAGTTTATAGCCTGGCTTAAAACATAAGATACTTTTTACGAAATGTTCGCGGGGACGATGTCGTAGTTTGGATATTAGGCACACAGATATAGTTTATAGCCTGGCTTAAAACATAAGATACTTTTTACGAAATGTTCGCGGGGACGATGTCGTAGTTTGGATATTAGGCACACAGATATAGTTTATAGCCTGGCTTAAAACATAAGATACTTTTTACGAAATGTTCGCGGGGACGATGTCGTAGTTTGGATATTAGGCACACAGATATAGTTTATAGCCTGGCTTAAAACATAAGATACTTTTTACGAAATGTTCGCGGGGACGATGTCGTAGTTTGGATATTAGGCACACAGATATAGTTTATAGCCTGGCTTAAAACATAAGATACTTTTTACGAAATGTTCGCGGGGACGATGTCGTAGTTATTATATTCGTATGTGGGTCGTTATTATACACTGTTGAGTACTTTCTAGCTGCTCTGTGCTTTTTGCTGACGGTACGAATTTCTTAAATCAGGTGATCATTATTGAAAATAAATGTTGCATGGCGTCTTGTCATCCGTTCCGTTTTATCGGTCATTACGCCTATAAACATAAAATGTGATTGATCGAGGCCCTAAAAAGAAGAGACTACACAAAATGATGCATTACCAAATTAAAAATTAACGATATTTTCAACCTTATCTCACTTAAGTAAGGTTGGAATTAAAATAAACGTCAATTTATGACTTAATTGCAGTGCAGTAATATTATTTTATTTGGTTTAGCGCCTGGCCCAGCGATTGCGGAGGTTAAGCAACGTTCGCAAGGGTCGGTCATGGGATGGGTGACCAAAAAAAATTAATATCTCGAGCTCCCCCGTGCTTCGGAAGGCACGTTAAGCTGTTGGTCCCGGCTTCATTTTCCGTCGTTAACACCCACCAATCCGCATTGGGCCCGCGTGCCTTTCAGTCCACAATGTCAAATTCCCAAAATGTCAAGCGGTTTCAAAATGTCAAGTTCCCAATACGTCAGATTCCCAAAATGTCAAGTTCCCGAAATGTCAAGTTCCCTAAATGTCAAGTTCCCGAAATGTCAAGTTCCCGAAATGTCAAATTCCCGAAATGTCAAGTTCCCTGTTATAATAGGGGAGCAAATGATGATGAATAGGGTATTCGACTGATTTTTTTATAGACTTTAAATGTTTACTGAAATATTAGCAACACAACATAAGTATTTATTTTCAAATATCTTGCATATTTTTAGCGATATAGAGCATCAAACTTTCTAATTAGACAAGGAGAGCGCTACCAGCCAGTGACGTCACATGCTAGTAGCGCCATAGTTTCGCTATAGAAAATTTCGTTTTAGAAAGGGATAGCAAGAGTCACAATTAAGTAACTCATAATTCGCTTGTTATACTACAGATTGAATTTCTTTTTTTACATTTGTTTTTCAATATGTTATATTTCTGAATGTCATAATTAAATATCAACATTTTAACAACAGTCAAATATTAGTATATGCTGAGTGTAAAGGAATACCTTATATTATATAATAAAACTATTTTTTATTAGTAATTAAGTAACATAATTTGCATGTGTAGTAATAATCAACATCATTTTTTAACATAAATTATAACTATCATTGTGTACACTTAACGGTAATAACAATAGTCAGTTTTATTTGAATAACACAAGTCGCATAAAAATCATCTTTTTTAAAATTGCTGCCGTGTAAGACTATTTTTTGTTATGGAATTAAATATCTAGTTTTAATTGAACTTGAAATTTTGGGAATTTGACATTTCGGGAACTTGACATTTCGGGAACTGGACATTTAGGGAACTTGACATTTCGGGAACTTGACATTTTGGGAATCTGACGTTTTGGGAACTTGACATTTTGAAACCGCTTGACATTTTGGGAATTTGACATTGTGGACTGAAAGGCCCGCGTGGTGGGTTATGGCCCATCCTCCTTACCACCCATAAGGAAGGCCTGTGCCCCAGCAGTGGGGATATTAAAAATGACTGATGGACAATATTATTTTATTTTGTATAAGTAATACATTTTTCTACTAGTTTATAAAAAACTATGTTATCAACCTCTGGAGACCTTTGGAAACTTTCGACGGTAGTCCTAAATAAAACAAAGTTAAATCCTATTAATACATATAATTAAAAGATCTTTGCTTAATATCATCTACATCTGTAAAAACATTTCACATACTATATTATTTACAGTTTCCACAACACATGTACACCATAATTGCGATCACAAATATAATCAATCTGAAACAAATGCGATAATCAAAAATCCACTTCATTTGCAACAACACATCACAACATTTGATCAATATGTTACATTTATTTACATATTTACAATTCAATACTGTATCCATATCCACCGATAGGTTTGTCCATAAAATATACTGAATTCATCAAATATAACCAAGGAGTATATAAATATCTAAATACAATGTTTATAATCGTTGAGGAAAACTGCCACTTTGTGCCTTAGCCACAGCTAATTGCTAGAGTTTGGTCAACGCAAGATGAGACTCGGTTGGAAATGGAACTAATTTTGCGCCTTATTATAAGGTTCATTTTCTAATAACTTAACCTCTAAACGTTAATTTAACAGGGAAAGTGGCGCCGCCATTTTAATCTCATTTTTCGTTGACCAGGCTCTAAGGCACAAAGCTATTTTTTTAAAATAAGGATGCGATCACATAGGCACGGCCGCGATAAATTCATAGTTTGAGAGTTAGTCGAAAAATAAAGCTTTTACAAACCTTTGAGCTAGGCTCAAAGCTAAGCCGATATTGGTAGTGTCTAAACTCTTAAGGCGATTAGCTTCCTCACAGTGGCGCCCTCACCTTAAATATATTTATTGCTCGCTAAGTACATAATGTATCAAAAATTCAAACGTTGAGATTAAAGTTAAAGTTCTATAGTAAATCTAATAAATTTAATAAAGATGATGGCGCCACTTGAGGGGACTAGTCACCTTAACATATTTCTGTTATTTTATTTAGAAATGGCACCTACAACTACATAGCATAGCAGGAGGGCATAGGACAAATCTTTTTATTAATTATCCAAATGTCACGCAATTTCCTAGGGTTCGCTTTCTGCGTTCATTTATTTGTATACTAATAATGACACATTCCACATATAATTCAAACCGCTTACACGGAAAGCTCGAACGAGTGACCGCTTCCTGTCTGAGCAAACCCCTATATAAGTACTTTTTCAATACACTTGCTCGTAAAGTGAGCCTTAGTACATCGCTTTTAGGGCCATAAACCGAGCTATAACAAACACGTGCAATAATATATAAAACACTAGTTCGTAATAGAATTAACCCTACGAAGTTAAATTAGTACCTTACTGCAAGTTCTATGCGAGTCAACAGAACATTCCCAATTTAGCCGGGTAATACAGTTATTTTTTTTTTACAACAAAGAGGTTATATGCTGCTGAAAATTCATATACATTTTTGGAATAAATAAATGTGTAAGTCCTTAATTAGGTCAAATAAATATATATTATTATCAAATTATTCATAATTCACAATATTTTGTTATAAAATATTAAAATATTTGCATTTTGTCACTTAAAATTATAATTTTGAAGTATTAGTAGTAGGCTGTATGCTCCTCACCCCTTTGTTCGCAAAATATTATTGCATTAGGCGTGTGAAAAAAAACAAAAAAAACATGCGCGCCTTTTCCCATAATTATCATATTTTGTTTTTGTCGTATTTGTTGCTGTGTGATAAATTACTTTGTTTTTTCCTCGCAAATGTGTTGAAAAACGTCGTATGTAACTCGTGAGCTCTTGCTTATTGCATACTCGGCTGAGTTACGCCCTCGCCTGCGGCTCGGGCTGCAACCCACAGCCTTGTGTGCAATGAGCAACCTAAGCTAACTTGTCTCATAATGTACTATTATAATTCTTTTGTCTAGTCACTAGACTAGTGTGTAGATAAAAAAATAAGTTTATTATTACTCTATTTAGTGGGCTTTTTGATTAAAAATAATTGTCTATGTAAAATCGTGTTATAAAATGCTAAAATAAATAATAATAACAACAATCCTATGGTTTAAATACGAATCAGTCTTCATGCACCAAAAAGAACCTGCCAGCATTCGAGAACTGTTGTTAACAAAATCACCTTGGTATATTCAATGATTCCATCAACTATTCCATTATAAATAAATGATCCAGATCTTTACAGCTAAGTTCATATTGCTTCACTCTAGCGTTTGTGCTACAACAGTTGGACACTTACTACACTAAACCAATGATATTAAATGTAAAGATAGGTTACCCGCGCTTCACAATGGCAAGACGAAAGTCAGGTAATTGCCCGACTTTCAATTAGTCAGGCACAGTCTCGCGACACGGTAACACACGCGGCTCTCGTCAATCAGACGCAATAAAATTGTGAAATACCATAAAAATATGTCTACTTGCGTCTTTAGACGATGTACAAATTATACAGCAACGGTCAGAGATCGGAAAAATGCTTTATTTCACACGTAAGTACTGTATTTAATAAAAATATGTAATTTCTATTACTTTATTCGGCCATATTGTACAAAGAGCGAGCTGTCTGCTTTGCGTGTGGGAGTGAAGGAGACATTTGACGCGCTGTCAATTGGCAGCCAATGCGCATGCAGCGGCCTATGTGTGTATCTATAGTACCTTTACGCTGTTTTAAATAGCAATGATGTTGGCGCATAACCTATCTTTACGTTTAATATCATTGCACTAAACACTAAACTTTGTCCATTGTGATTACGAGGCGCGTCTCTTTAACGTCACTTTGCCGCGAGCTAACTGTGATATGTATATCCGGAATCGTTCTAGGTTAGGTCGCTTCACCCATATCTGAAACAACGTATTAAAAATTAACAAAAAAATGGTTCAGTTCAGTTAAGAGTCCGGCGAACCGTGAGCTTCCCATACAAACGTAATACCAAAATGATTTGCAATTTGAGCATAATTAACTCATCTTGTGATGTTATTCGGATTAAGCCAGTATTTGTCTAGGGTTCTATTACAAAAAAAATACTTACCCTATTCAAAATAAATGCCAATTTCATTTTTTCATACAAAACTGTAAATCGCAATATTTTTTTATTGGTTTGGTATTTTGGGTTTTTTATTTATTTAATAGAAACCTAGACAACTGTTTAAATCCGATTATCATCACAAGAAGAGTTAATTATGCTCTAATTGCAATGATATTAAATTTAAAGATAGGTTACCCGCGCTCCACAATGGCAAGACGAATGTAAGGTAATTGCCCGACTTTCAATTAGTCTGGCACAGTCTCGTGACACGGAAACACCGCGAGACTCCTGTCAGTCAGACGCGACAAACTTGTGATATTCTGTTAAAAAAATACTCTCTTGCGTCTTTAGACGATGTACAAATTATACAGCAACAGTCAGAGATCGGAAAAATGATTCATTTCATACATAAGTACTGTATTTAACCAAAAAAATGTAGTTTCGTATTTCGTATTACTCTAATCGGCCATGTTGGTACAAAGAGCGAGAGGTCTGTTTTTTGCGTGTGAGAGTGAAGGAGACGGCTGTCGCTGTCAATTGGCGGTCAATGAGCATGCAGCAGTTTATAAGACGAAATATGATGTCTGTTTATCCCTTCCTTACAACAAGTATTCCTGTTCATTTTTGTCCCTTTCTTGATGGAATATGTCAATGTGTGTACATTATAGCACCTTTGCGCTGTTTAAAATAGCAATGATGTTGGAGCAGGCTAGGCGCACTCCGCTCTTTAGGTACGAAGCTACAAGTAGCCGGCGTACAGGTTCGGTCGGACTAATTTCAGAGGGCCGCCGCGTGCCGGCCGGGTCGCACGTTAGCAACATTAGTTCGATTTCGATACTCATACTCATACTCGTCACATGTCCCCACTGCTGGGGCACAGGCCTTCCTTATGGGTGGTAACTGGTAAGGAGGATGGGCCATACATAACCCACCACGCGGGCCCAATGCGGATTGGTGGGTATTAACGACTGCAAATGCAGCCGGGACCAACGGCTTAACGTGCCTTCCGAAGCACGGAGGAGCTCGAGATTATAAATTTTGGTCACCCATCCCATGACCGACCCTTGCGAACGTTGCTTAACTTCCGCAATCGCTGGGCCAGGCGCTAAACCACTGCTCCACCGAGCTCCTCACTGCTAGGGCACAGGCCTTCCTTTTGGGTGGTAAGGAGGATGGGCCATAACCCACCACGCGGGCCCAATGCGGATTGGTGGGTATTAACGACTGCAAATGCAGCCGGGACCAACGGCTTAACGTGCCTTCCGAAGCACGGAGGAGCTCGAGATAATAAATTTTGGTCACCCATCCCATGACCGACCCTTGCGAACGTTGCTTAACTTCCGCAATCGCTGGGCCAGGCGCTAAACCACTGCTCCACCGAGCTCCTCACTGCTAGGGCACAGGCCTTCCTTATGGGTTGGTAAAGAGGATGGGCCATAACCCACCACGCGGGCCCAATGCGGATTGGTGGGTGTTAACGACTGCAAATGCAGCCGGGACCAACGGCTTAACGTGCCTTTCGAAGCACGGAGGAGCTCGAGATAAATTTAATATCATTGGCTTTTCCTACACCATTTGAAGGCGAGGTACTCTTTGAAAGTTCCAACACAAACAAATAAAGTTAAAATCGGCCTCAGCAAATGTGTGACACACAGTTTGCACTCAATTTTAAGAAAAATAATGAACCTAAAATTATACCTGGTGTAGGTAGGTATATTATTCTAATTATCGACCTTCCATCAAGGAGAGCAGAATATAGCAGCAACGACTTCGAAAAAGGAAACAAGCTACCAACTTCAGAGCGCATTTATTTATTTATTTATTTATTTAGTACACACACAATTTTTACATGAAAAAAAATAATGGACAGAAGAGTAGTACAAGGGCACAGCTTATTTCATATTGAAATTTCTTCCAGCTGGCCCGGGACAGGAAAGAACATTGAGAAGTACAATTCTGTACAAAACGTCATATTTTAATCTGTAAAATTTACTCTTTGCCATACATTCTCGAGTTAAGTTGCAGTGGCACTGTTTATTATCAATATAATCGCATTGCTCGTCGCGCCCCTCCACGTGCACGCTGTGTCCGCGGTGGGACCGGCGTCAGTGTGACACTCGCCCTACAACAGAGTACATTACTGACCGCCTCGTCGGTGATGGCGTGTATGTGGCCCGGCACGTCGCGCCCCTCCACGTACACGCTCTGTCCGCGGTGGGACCGGCGTCAGTGTGACACTCGCCCTACAACAGAGTACATTACTGACCGCCTCGTCGGTGATGGCATGTATGTGGCCCGGCACGTCGCGCCCCTCCACGTACACGCTCTGTCCGCGGTGGGACCGGCGTCAGTGTGACACTCGCCCTACAACAGAGTACATTACTGACCGCGTCGTCGGTGATGGCGTGTATGTGGCCCGGCACGTCGCGCCCCTCCACGTACACGCTCTGTCCGCGGTGGGACCGGCGTCAGTGTGACACTCGCCCTACAACAGAGTACATTACTGACCGCCTCGTCGGTGATGGCATGTATGTGGCCCGGCACGTCGCGCCCCTCCACGTACACGCTCTGTCCGCGGTGGGACCGGCGTCAGTGTGACACTCGCCCTACAACAGAGTACATTACTGACCGCGTCGTCGGTGATGGCGTGTATGTGGCCCGGCACGTCGCGCCCCTCCACGTACACGCTCTGTCCGCGGTGGGACCGGCGTCAGTGTGACACTCGCCCTACAACAGAGTACATTACTGACCGCCTCGTCGGTGATGGCGTGTATGTGGCCCGGCACGTCGCGCCCCTCCACGTGCACGCTCTGTCAGCGGTGGGACCGGCGTCAGTGTGACACTCGCCCTACAACAGAGTACATTACTGACCGCCTCGTCGGTGATGGCGTGTATGTGGCCCGGCTCGTCGCGCCCCTCCACGTGCACGCTCTGTCCGCGGTGGGACCGGCGTCAGTGCGCCCCTCCACGTGCACGCTCTGTCCGCGGTGGGACCGGCGTCAGTGTGACACTCGCCCTACAACAGAGTACATTACTGACCGCCTCGTCGGTGATGGCGTGTATGTGGCCCGGGAACCGCGGCACATCGCGCCCCTCCACGTATACGCTCTGTCCGCGGTGGAACCAGCGGCGCTCGAATAGTAACTTGCCGTCTTCTACCCGAGTTTCTACTGTGTCACTGCTCTCGCGCACTGGGGAATCACCTGGGGAAAACGTTATCTTTTAACCCAACATTTTAGTTAGATTGGTTTGTCTTTACGATACAAGATTACGTAATTATGATCAATTTTATAGTACATAGAGAATAATATAGAGAATAACGTGCTATGCTTATATTTAATATTCCACCACAGGTACAGCTTGACCATAAAGAGTTGACAAAAATTGAGGGCGTCACTTTCTATGTAAACACGTCAAAATCACGAATAATTTGGCAACACTGACTATATTTTGTACTGAAAAATTTTAGATCCATTTTATTTAATTTCATCTCTTTATGGCTAAGCACAGAGTTTTCATCGTGGTGCAGATGAAAAATGCAGACTATGGTCACATTTATACTAGGTCGACCGACACTGAGCTCGTTCACAGTTAGCGGCCGACAATCGATCGGTTGAACACCACCTAATAAGAACCCTGCATAAAGTTGAAGTGTAGCTATCACTAAGTAAGTACTCACAGCTGTTGGTAGAGTTGAGATGCTTCCTGGGCGGTGGATGCGTGGGCGCATGTGTTTGAGCTTGCACGACGGGCGCCTGCGTATTGGCGTGGTGCCTGGTGGGGGAGTGGCGCGCGATGGCGCGTAGGTCCGCGTCCACGTCGCGCTCGTCCAGCTGGAAGGTGAGCGTGGTGGCGAGCGGCTTGCGGCGCTTCTCGGGCGCGGGCGCGGGCTCGTTGGCGCGCCGCCGCAGGATGCGCTTCATCACCGGCTTCACCTGAACGACGTATCACAAAGTCAAAGTCAAAGTCAAATAAGCTTTATTCAAATAAACTTAATTAAGTACTTTTGAAACGTCTATATTTTCCTACCACCCGTTCCAGACTTTTTTAGCTGACAAGAAGAACGGGCGCAAGAAACTTATCAGCTGTAACAGCCATAAGTAACAATATTTACAAACTTGAATATATAGTTACCAGATGATTACAACAGGGTGACAGGATTATTGGCAACATAGACTTATATATTATTTCAACAAAGTTCTTATATTAGCAAGTTATGTGTTACATCATTACCACGCATTTTGATCTCTAAGATAATCGTCTACTTTATAATAACCTTTACCCATGAGCGTTTTTAACATGGTTTTTAAATTCATGCAAAGGAAGATCAATCACTTGTTGTGGAACTTTATTAATAAAGGCCTATTGCCTTTCCCCATAAATGAACCTCTAGTTTTTGCAAGCCTAAATCTTGGAACAGCAAGTTTATCTTTATTTCTTGTACTGGTGAATATTGCTGTTCTTAGCAAATTAATCATAGTGTTTCCTTAGATAAAATTAAAATAATTTAAATCTGAAACAGCATCCAAGTCAGGGGGGTATCACTCCGCGCTTAAACTTTTATATTAGCCTACTGCTCGCGGCCCACTCCAAGAGGGCCATTGTCGAGGGATATCACCGCGCCGACCGAAACGCGCGGCCGCGGCGTGTGCGAGCGACGAGAGCGCAGTGCGTGAACGTCACCAACGAAACCAGTCACTCAAGCGCCGAATGCGAAACTGCATGCACTTCGTTTTTGATACTTAATTACTAACGTACCTACCTACCTACCAAAGTTTATTGTATTTTTTGAATACATATTTACATACTTAGTTGTATCGAAGTTCGAAATATGGCACCTGTAAAGAAAAAAGCTAAAAAATACAATTTTTTTTTCACCCATCCCATAACCGACCCTTGCAAAAGTTGCTTAACCTCCGCAATCGTTGGGCCAGGCGCTATACCACTGCGCCATCGAGCTTCTCTAACTACTTAGAAATACTTATTATTTATGCTCTTCAAATATGCTCAGCTCACCTATTGGGTAGATTTATTTTATTTTATAAGTAGGTACCTATTAGTAATTTCATTGTTTATTCATGGGCAAACAAATGTTTTCTATGATATCAGTAACTAGCGAGTAGCAACCCCGAAATGTGTCGGTTGAGACAAAGCTATGCGACAGAAAGAGACGCCTCTTTCTTCTTCGTAGGTGCATATCATTTTATCCACGCAGCGTTGTGCAGTTTGAAATTGTACTTTATTGCCGTGCAGCGAGAGTAGCTTATTATTTGATGGTCCTCGCGGGGACCGACTTCTGTACGTTAGTACTATTATATATTCTGTGTCCAAGTAAACAAGGTCTGACATTCCAGAATGACATTTGCTTATGTCTGTCATCTAGTTTAACTATCCAGTTGCAACTTTATACATTTTAATATTTTCGTTATGAATTTTTGTATTAAACAGCAGATTATTTACTTCGCAATTTCAGAGTTGATCCCATAGTAAAAGTAGTTCAGATTGATGGTTCGAAGAAAAGGTTTTCCCATTTTGGGTTCATGCATTAACATAACACCCTGTAGATGGGACCTTGGAGAAGGATATAGGCTACTATTTACCCCACTCCGGGCACGAACCTCCGCCCGCACGATATAACCTATTGTCCACGCGGGCGGAGCTGCGGGCGGAAAGCTAGTAAGAAATTAAATTAAACATATTAAAATATCTACCAAAAACCTATGATTTACCTCCATAGAGTCTCCATTTAGCTCCATGCTGTGCCTCTCATTCTCTATCATCTTTTTCTTGTCTTCAAAGTCATTGAGCAAGTTTTCTCGTAACTCTATTTTCTTTTCTTCAAACTCTTTTGCTGCTGCTTTCTTCTCTGCTGCATATTCCTTCTCGACAACATCAAACATATGATCTCTGAAAGTAAAATTATTGAAATGAATCATCTTTGTGTATCATTTTAACCCTACACACTTCATGTTGCTATTTAATTAAATACTAGAATGTATATAGTAACAAGCAGCCCCCCGCAACTTCATCTGCATGTAGCTATTTTTCTTCTCTCGGGAACAGTAGCCTAAAAGAAAAAATGAAGGTACCCCAGTACCCCTCTCTACCATCGGGGTACCAGACATAGGTTAGCATTATATCACCCTTACATTGTAGATACTCCAAGGGTCCGTCCGTACTAAGCTCTTTGCCAATACTACATTTCTTATGCTAACTGCTAAAAAATGGAATGTGCTGCCTGCTTGTGTTCCCCGATAGTTACAACCCTGGTCTCTTCAAGGCAAGAGTGAATAGGCATTTACAGGGCAAGCATGCTATACCTTAGACCACATCCTGTTCACCAAGCAAGATGGTGATCAAATGCCTGTCCAGTAACTATTACTAATCAAAAAAAATCAAGAAAATATAAGTAAAGTGGAATAATATACACACATCAACATTGTCTAGGGATACAAGTGTTATTTTCTTACAAACGAGGTAACTTTGAAGCCTTGGTTTTCTGCCAGGGATGTACTGTGATGTAATCTGATGATGGCTATCCAGGGAGTGAATGGAGGAGATTCAGATCGCCATACACACCTAACTGATCTGACCAGCATTCTAAAAGATTAATGGACATGTTTAAAAAACCGCGAAAATAGCATGACAATGTATGAAAATCCTGAAACTGAGAACTCTGACCCATCAATCTTTTAGAATGCTGATCAGATCAGTTGGGTGTGTATAGCGATCTGAATCTCCTCCATTCACTCCCTGGATGGCCATCATCAGATCACAGCACGGTACATCCCTGGCAGAAAACCAAGGCTTCAAAGTTACCTCGTTTGTATGAAAATAACACCTGTATCCCTAGACAAAGTTGATGTGTACATTTCTAAAGCTTTCATAGGTGGTAAGTTTAGCCTCATAAAGTATATTTAAATTAATCAATGTACATGTATTATCCAAGTACTTGTCACATGTCCACCAGCCATTTTTGATGTCCCCACTGCTGGGGCACAGGCCTTCCTTATGGGTGGTAAGAAGGATGGGCCATAACCCACTACGCGGGTCCAATGCGGATTGGTGGGTGTTAAAGACTGCAAATGCAGCCGGGACCAACGGCTTAACGTGCCTTCCGAAGCACGGAGGAGCTCGAGATAATAAAATTTTGGTCAACAATTCCATGACCGACCCTTGCGAACGTTGCTTAACATCCACAATCGCTGGGCCAGGCCACTGCGCCACCGAGCTCCGTCACATATGTCACATACTTGTCACATATTGTTTTCTAATATGAAATAAATAATTTTGAAATGAAAATGACTAATAAAAAAAGGCACTGTATCCTTTTCTGTAGATGTGAAAAGGTAAATAAACAAACAAATTCGTCTTTTTATATTAAGTAAGGAAAACAATCAATTGCAATGCAAAATACATATTATCAGATTTGTACACTCACTTGTATATTTTATTAAGCCGTAACCTCTCATGGAGCTGGTGGTCGAGCCGCTTCACCCGCCGGAGATACTCCGAGTGCAGGCCCTCTTCCAGCTGCACCAGCTGCTTCTTGAGGTTCGCCAGCTTGTCTTGGTACATTCTGGCAATGTGGAATATACATTTTGTGAGATATAAAGCAGTGGCTGGGGCGAAATTTTGTTTTTTTTTTTTGTGTTTATCATGCGATCAGTCGTAAGACTATGAACAGATGAGGTGAATGGAGCATTTGGCAGTAAAAGTGGCTTCCCCAGTGGAAAGACCTATATCAATTTAACGTTCGTCCAGTTCTAGGACTTGCCGTCTTTTTAGTCTGCGCACAACTTCAGGAATAGTAAACTGCACTGCAAGTTGGTTGGGGCGAAATTATGGCGAAGGTAAGCCATTCTACGATTCTTCTTAGATCGGTAGCATTTCTGAATGGTAAGTTTGTGTGGAACCTTTGCCACTGATAGAAAGATAGATAAATCACTTTATTGCTCACACATTACAGAAAAAATTACAAAAACATTAAAACTAAGTGGGCAATGGCAGTCTTATCGCTGGGAGCAATCCCTTGAGCTTCGTAATCTAACTATGAATAACATACTTGAACTTTATGCTGAAACTGAAACTACCAAGATTGGTCATTAGTCATTTTATAAATAATATGGCTATTACTTTGTAAACATGTAGTTAATAATTTCATAGTCAAAAATATTACTAGGTACCTTCATGATTGTTTATTATATTACAATAGAGAATGTGACATTGCTTAGCACTCTTTTGACTGCAGATGCTGATTTAAATATATAAAAAAAAAATATACTCACTGTTCTTTGACTTCAAGAGGCTCATCATTTTTTGGTACATCAGTTTCACTGGCTTCTTCAGTATCTGTGATGAAAGAAACAGGTGATTTAAGTAATTGTAAAACGGTTTATCACAACACATGTTTCACCCTAAACTGTGAGAGATTTATACATCAAAATTACAGTAAAAATTAAAGTGAAAGTGTCCCACATATTAATTACGTCACCAATCAGGGTTGGTGCTGAAATAGGCGGGAAACAATAGCACCCGATTGATAATCTAACCTAAATATAAATTGCATAAGTTTGTTATCAACTGAAGAGATGAATGCCAACGACGTAAGGTTACAGTGATAATGACCGAAAACAGCCCTAAGTCGAAAATAGTAAACAACAACGTACCTTCGTCACTATCGTCAACTGGAGGCGGTGGCAAAGATTCTTCATGTTCTCTATATTCGTCCAAGTCGTCGTACCCATCGTCTTCAAAATCATAATCATCTCCTGGGCCCGAATATGGTGATCCTTGGTAAGACATAGTAGAGGCAACGCGTAACAGTTGCATACAGATTGACTGAAATCACCGCCTCAAACACAAATCCCTGACGAACTGAAAACGACTAAGACTTGAAGTAACAAATGCCAAAGTATGCTAGTCTAGTTGTGCCAATCATAAAAGATTTTAAGAATAAATTCACTGTTTAAAACATGGAACAAACAACGAAATCGGAGCGGAACGAGCAGGCAGACAAGGCAGGCAGGCAGGGCAGGTAAGTTCACTCACAGATTAAAGAAAAGAAGCAAGTTGAAATATTTTTTTACGTCAATCAAAATGAAATGTCAAAAAAAAACTAAGCATCATAGTACGACAAAGCAAAAAACGATGTTTGTTTGCGATTGGCACTAGTGCAGTGCAGATAGAAAGATAGATAGAAAATGTGAGAGAAAGAGAAAGAGTATGTTGTTTTGTCACCTATTAAAATTAGTAGCATAACTCCATAGACAATATAAACTACTGTGGTTTTTTAAATCTGTAATAAAATTGAATAACAACATATTCAGTTGCCTTTTTGCTGATTTATACGACTTAAAAAGATATCGCAATCTATATTTTCCAATATAAAGGAACAGTCTAGGTTGCCGTTTCCAGCCAATGCTCCCAAGTAAAAAACAAAATTTAAAGCGCCATTTATGCTAAAATCCTGGGAAAGCTCAGCTTTACAATGCTGTTTGCATAGATGACGCTCCATCCGAAAATCAGGGGGCTTACCACCAGCAAATAAGAAACCGTTCAGTTCAAAAGCAGGCCTTAAACAGGACTGCTTAAGGCCTGCTTTCATACTAACCGTTGAGGTCATAGCACAAATACATAATAGTACAAGTCATAGTACGAAAAAGTAAGGCAGTTCTAAATAAGCCCTGCTATAAGAGCTCATGGTAAGGCCCCAGTAGTACTGGAAATGGAGACGCTTGATAGACCCGTCTGAGCTGCTACGGGTGAGTTGATTTTTTCTAGTATTTTTTTCAATATAAGTTACTTAATATATAAAAAAAAACCTATACCATATACTATTTTTAATACCACTATCATTTTTCGTCTGTAAAAATAACTTTGTATTTCACAGTGTTGGTATGATTGACAAAGTTATATTTGCGGTTTTGGAAAATATATATATATATATATATCTTGAAAACTAATTACTATATCTCGTTCAAACCAATTTTCTTTGAATTTTTTTATTAAGATGTATATAATATATTTTTTTAAATTTTTCACTCTCTTATTTCAAAAGTTAGAGGGGGGGGGGGGGGACACAGACATTTTACCACTTTGGCAGTGTTTATCTTTCAAACGGTTGACTTTGAGAATAAATTGTCTTAGGAATCGCAATGACATTTTTAAAGACCTATCTATAGACACCCCGCACGTATTAGTATGAAAATTTTTTTTTTTCAGTTTTAGTTCCATGCATGGGAGCACCCCCTTAATCTTTTTTTTTTTTTTGTGTTAAAATCGTTAAGCGGTTAACAGAATACCTACTAAGTTTCAACTGTGTAATCCTAATACCTACTTTCGGAATAAAATGGCTGTGACATACGGACGGACAGACAGACAGACAGACATGACGAATCTATAAGGGTTCCGTTTTTTGCCATTTTGGCTACGGAACCCTAAAAAGTTCTTCGTAACACGCCAACGGACAACCAACGCACAACGCAACAAACCACATACTCAACAAATTTATAAAAAAGTAATTACATTTCATATTTTTCATAAAAAGCTACCTACTTAGTTCAACGACATCTAGTTTTTTTTTTATGTACTACTTTTTTTTCTATGTATGACACAGCCATTTTATTCCGAAAGTATTAGGATTTCACAGTTGAAACTTAGTAGGTAGATGTATTCTGTTAACCGCTTAACGATTTTAACACAAAAATAAAAAAAAATAAAGATTAAGTAAGGGGGGGCTCTCCATACATGGAACTGAAACTAAAAAAAAAATATTTATACCAATACGTGCGGGATGTCTACAACCTGTTACAAAAATACCCCTAATCCCGGAAATGCCAATGAATATTAATGAAATTGAGATGATGGGCGCTGTTCTTTATTTTTTAGCTATAATATTTACGGAGCAAAACGATGTCGAAGTTTTGCAAAAATATCGACAAGAATTTGAAAGATTCCCAACACTGGCTGGATCAGCTGTTCCGGTCAGTTCCGGTCATTAGCTTGTAAATCAAAGACTATTCATTTTTCAGACTGGTTACATCTATTGACATTTGTACCTACGTTTACATTACAGTGACCTAAGTAAGCTAGTTAAGACATAAGCGTATTTAAAATAAAATAAATACCTGAGACATTACAGTGATCTAATTTCTAAACTACATAGCTACTGAATTAATATTTATTTAAAAAATGTAAAATTACTCTCTGCACACCATTTCGAAAAGACACGTAAGCGTCATCATCTGTATTTAAATACCATGGATAAGTTACTAATTTTACCTAGAGAGTGCTTGCTTTGATAGGTAATTTCAAGCATGTACCAGAAGTCCTATCTGTTGATGTTTAATCTTTGAAATCGTTTGACCGCGGTCGTGTCCGCGGACATGTCCGCGGACCATCAAACGATGCCGCCGCGTCGCGCGCTAGTGCACAGTTAAGAAGTAGTCAGTAGTCTTAGTATATCCGATTAGTTTAAAATTCGTTAAAAGTTTTTATGGTATTAAAATGTCTGTAGGTACAATGCGATTAATTTAACTTTGTACTACAGAAGTGAACGCCTTCAGAGCGCTTGCGGTACAAAAGGATGTAAGTATTAAAATGTATTTTAATTTTTTGTTTTTTTGTTTGTTTTTTGTATGTACACCGATTACTCGAAGACGGCTGAACCGATTGAAATGATTAAAACGTTATTACATTAGGTAAACTCCCAAGTTGGTCCCATTTTTTAAATTTTGAAATCGGTTTAGTACTTTTCAAGTAATCTTGAAAAAAAAAGCACAAAAATAGTATGATTTTGTGTAAACGACCTCGAACGTATAACTTCTTTGTTTATGAACTGAATAAGATAATTATTTTTTTGTTGGAAAAAGGATATAAGTGTAATTCTTTAACCGACTTAAAAAAAGAGGTTCTCCGTTTGACCCGCATGTATGTATGTTTCTCAGCGATTAACTCACGTTTGGCTGAGCCGATTTTTCTACCTAAGTCTTGTTTATTATTATTATATTTATTAGTCAGTCTTGTTTAATGGTTGGCCTGCTTTTGAACTGAACTGTTTCTTATTTGCTGATGGTAAGCCCCCTGAAGTGGAAGTGACGCTAACAAAAACGGCCTATTTGACAGTCCTATTCTTATTTGGCTCGCATAGTATTTCTATTGAATGTTCAATTACAAATATATCAAGCTTACATCTCTATTGAAAAAAAATATTGTCTATTCTTATGATTTGACGGATGGATGACAGACGGTAAACTTGTTCTGTCTGTCTGACGTCATGAAAGTGGACGTCATCTTGAATTGAAATGTTGAATGATTTTTTTTTATTTCATATAATTTATGTATTTTGTTAAAAATATAACACTATCACAGAGTTGTGTTACATCTCATAGATGTTTTATAACTAAAATAGTAATTTGTGCTACTTTAATATTCGATTAAAATTTATTGTGAATGTGACGCTATACGCTTTGTGTCGTCGGTGATGTAATTTAGGTGATTGGGTGGCTTCCTAGTTCTTACTCTACAATGGAGGAATCCTCATTCACGATACCAGCCGATGACAATGGTGATACTGAGCTCGACCCTAGAATACAGGTCAGTGAGTGACATTTTAATGTATTGAAAAACTGTACCTGTAATTATTAGTACCTATCTGCAAAAATGAGTGTCAACTTCGTCGATTATTTCGCCAACGAGCATAATGGTTACGATATACTGTACCAAAACATGAAATACGGGCTCATTGCTAGCAAAGAACTGTCAGAGTACCTTAGAGAGAGGTCCAACATTGAAGAATCCAATTCTAAGTTATTAGCAAAATTAGCAAAACAAGCAAATAGCAATTGTGCACAGGGAACATTTGCACCGTTCTGGGGCGTTTTGAAATGCTCTGCTGAGATTCTATCTAATTTGCACCAAGATATGTTTCAAAAAGTTAGTGAGTTGGTCAAAGATGTAGCACGTTATGCGGAGGAATTGCACAAGAAACATAAGGCTGTCAAAGATTCTGAGTCCACCACTTTAGAGGTAGTGTTACTGATACAAAATACTAAGCAAGCGTTGCAGAAAGCTAAGGATGTGTATACTTCCAAGTCGGCTGAATTAGAAAAGCTTCGTAAAGACAATGCTTCTGCTAAAGACATCGAAAAGGCTGAGGTTAAATTGAAAAAACTTCATGAAGATTATAGGCAGCTAGCTGAAAAATACAATTTGGTAAAACAAGATTTTGAAAAGAAAATGACCCAAACATGTAAACATTTCCAGGATGTAGAAGAAGCACATTTGAAGCAAATGAAACAATTTGTAAATGCATTTGCCGACATCACTCATAACAATCATGACCTCATAGGCCAAGTGCATAGAGATTTCAAACATCAGTGCTTAGAGCTCACTGTAGAAAAACTTTTAGAACAGTTTCTGATAGAAAAATATACTGCCATAGAAAAAGCCAACTTGGTTGAACTCCCACCATCACTGCCCAAGCCGAGTTCTGCTAACAATTCAATATCCGAAGCAGATCAAATATCAACTGTTTCTAACGGTTCACATAAACCTGCTCAGCCAGCTAAAGCTCCTAAAAAAGAACCTTCATTTGCAACTAAGACATCAAGAAGAACCACTTCTCTCCTGAATTTGTTCACTCCAAATTTTCAGAGTAAAGATGAACCTAGTGGTAGTATTGAAGGAGCAGCTCCTTGTTCTGCTCCATCGAGTCCCAGCGGTACCCCGGCAACGCCAGTAGCTCCAGATAAAGACAGCAACATGGGCCGGACTACACTTCGTGAGTCTAAGTGGTTCCTACGCAGTAGAAGGACTAAAACTAAATTAAAAAAGTCAAAAAAGAAAAAGGATGAAATATCTGAAAATTCAAATGCTGGTGATAAGTCTGATTTAGAAGAAAAAGAGGAAGAAGTAGTAACTAAAGAGGATCTGATGAATTCACCAGATGTTGATGAAGAAGGCTATTGTATAAGACCAAAAGATGAAAAGGGCAGCGTTTACTCGTCCTCGGACACTGATTCCGATGAAGAGCGTGACAGAAAAATACATGTAGAGATAAAACCCATAAGTAATGGTGTAGGCCCAATATCTGCCAGTGTTGATGAGTTAAGAGCTACTGTGGAGAACATTTCACTATATAAAATTGGCACCACTAGACGTGGTTCAAATGCTAACACAAGCAAAGCAAGTAGTGATTTGTTAGATCTTACTTTCTTTCAAAGCCCAACTGTCAGTAGCCCCACTTCACCTCATGGTAATGTTTCCAATCCATATGCACCTTTGCAAACCAATCAGTCTCATCTACTTGAAAGTCCTACCCCAGTGTCGACGGCCGACGTAGGCGATTTGTTCTCGGAAGTAGGCGAGATGAGCCAGGCGGCTATTCGAACTTCGACTCCAACTATCTCTACTATATCGCTCCCACGGCCACCTTCAAGAAGGTCGGAAGGCGACTTTCGGACCGCCGGCTCGTCTGGGTCTCGGGGACCCTCCCCTCTCACAATAGGCATGGCAGACACTATACCTTTAGCTGTAGCATTTCACGAGATCATCCATTCTTATTTCCGTGGCACAGAGGAGACTAAATGCCAGGTTAAAATGTCAGGTGATATGATGCTATCTTTCCCAACTGGAATTGTAGGAGTTTTAGCCAATAACCCCAACCCTGCGAAGCTCTGTTTCAGACTAAAGAACATACACAGACTGGACAATGTGCTGCCCAATAAACAACTAATATCAATCAATGCTATGATGTCGACTCGAGACTCGACAGTGTTGGAGTTTAACATGCCTGCTTTGACTTCTCTTTTAAAGAGACAGTCTGAAAAGAATCCTACCGCGCAATATTTCAACGTTGACATATTAAAGTATCAGATACGACCGAAAGCGGGCGCCGCGTCGTGTCCGTTCCAATTGGTAGCCTATTGGAAATGCGAACGCGATCACACGGATTTGAAGGTGGATTATAAGTACAACCAGCACGCAATGGGTCCTCCATCGCCACTGCTCAACGTGTCGGTGTGCGTGCCCGTGAGCGGCGTGGTCAAGAACGTGATCGCGATGCCACAGAACTCGTGGAATGCAGACAACGAGCAAGCGCTCTGGAGGTTTACTGAGCTCTCGCAGCATTCTGAAGACAGGGGCGTAGGGTCTCTGAGAGCGCGTTTCGAGCTGGGTAAAGGCCCGTCGGATAAGGCCACCATCTCGGCCCAGTTCAACTGCGAGGGAGCCACGCTCTCCGGGATTGAGTTTGAGCTTATTGGGAGTGGGTACCGCCTGTCTCTCGTTAAAAGGCGCTTTGTTTCTGGTAAATACATATGTGATAGTGAGTTGCACTGATCGGTCCAATTCCTTATGAATCCACGTATCTGTAGATATACCTATATATTTACCTTCGTAAATTAAGGAGTGTATGCAAACTGTATGGTGTAGAATTGTATAATATTTCATGTCTTAATGTCTCGATGAAATGACATTATGTCTTTGGTACCTTTAGGACTGTTTCCTGTCCACAAAATTAAGTTATATTACTTTTACACAGCATAAGTTTGTCAATTTTCTTGTTAAGTAAATTAATGATTAATTACAATTTTATTATTAGATTTATTCACCAAGTAAATAAAATTTCGAAATAGGAAAGTGCCATTTACATACATATTTTATTATTTTCATAAAACCCCTCTGTGTACAGATGTAGAATAAACATTGTACTTTTCATGAAGAATTATAAAACATCACAATTTTTATTAATAAAGTACAGTTAGTACAGTCACATCTACTACAAATTCTTTAACATCTTTAGTATTATAAATAACATAGTATACTTTATACTTAGTTAGGTATTTACTTGGTAAACACATTTTTTTCCTAACACTCTTATAATTTTGTATTTACCTCAGAGAGAGGTTTGTTATTCTTATTTCGTCCTCTATATATTTTGCTGTTCTCAAAATAATTGAGACAATTTGAAGTATATTTTATTTAATTATTATTTTGTTAGGTAGCTATTAGATAATAATTTTATTCATAAATCTCTGGCCTAAAATGAGGTACAATAATATTTAACATCACTTGTGTAACACCAAAACCTTTTTTTCTCTAATGGACTACCCATTCAATAAGGGTTTGAGACTATTAATTGAATCTCATCTTAAATGAGAGTTTATGTTATATGAAAAAAAACTTATTAGTTATTTTATAATTTCTTAATTTTCTTATTGTTTTTATATACCTACTTACTTAACATTACATTACAGCTTCTATAAAGCTGTGTATAAACCACCAGTTATTTAAAAAAATTGTAACTAAAGTTACAAAAGTTACTTACATGCAATTGTATTATTAAATAAAAATAATTGTTATTTTAGATATTTACTCATTAATAATCTCATACTTTAATGTTTCTAGTTATTACTATATGTATATTTAGTACTAAAATGTTTCCTTTCACAGCCAACCGGCCTAACTTATTAAATTCCTACCCTTTTCATAGTATAATAGTTATTAACTTTACCAAAAGTAAGGTGTTCAAAACAGTTTTTATTATTTTAGTTATGTAAACTATCTAGACCATTCCATCTATACAATATTTGTTTAGTGCTTAATTAAGTTTTTGTATTGTATTCTTATTTTTGGCAAGTATGTTTTTGAGTTATTAAATGGTGCAAAGTTTTAGAAAGTTGAAAATTCTATGCAATTTTTATTTGATTTATAATAAAATTCACCTAAAAATTAAGTGAAATAACTACAAAACTATAATTGAAATGCATAAAAAAGTATTTTTGTATTGTAAAATTTATGGCATGTATGATTCTAACTATACGTATACTGTACTATTACATTCATTATAATTTGAAATAAAATGTAATTTTAGCATTTTTGTATAGTGTTTTCTTGGACCATTGTTTTGATAAGGCACAGTGAAGTTAAGTAAGTAAACATTTGTATTTGTGTAGTTGCTTGATAAGGTGTGTACAGGTTTGCTCCGTCCACGTTTTTCTTTATCTCTGTGTGACTAGCACGTGAGCACGTCTGTACCTACCTTAATAGGGACAGGAAACAATCATGTAGGCCTCATTCGCACTAGCGACAAAACCGCTTCTTCAAAACGCTTAAACGAACAAAAGAGGAAAACTAGAATTCATATTCTTACCAGGCACTGATGAAGCATCTTTGGCAAATCATTATTCAAAATGTAGTAGCTTGCATTATTTTAGAGCGTGTAAGCGCGCGCTGATCCGCTAGTGCGGACGAGGCCTCAGGTACGATTAGATAGCGTTGGATCTAGTAAACTGTCATATAGTGTGATAAGAATCGTGCGCGGATGTTTCCCGTCCCTACGTGTTGCTTGCTGCTGGCGTACGCTCCCGGGAGCGCGGCGCGGGTGCCATGCAACTGCCTAAAGTTCTTCAAAACGTTTCAGGTGGAGTTGGAGAAACTGAATGCAGCCACTGACGAGATCAACAAGCTGGAACTGGAGCTTGATGTGAGTTGTTTAAACATTTCATAATATTTATCTTGCACAATCACATACCATATACGTTATCTGCGATTTTAAGTCTTATCGTCATTGCTATACTTGTCATTTTTGTGTACCGACATACTATTATTATATTCTGTGGTACCGATAAAGTCGCCATATTCTAATTTCCTCAGAACAAAATATAGAGTGCTCCATGAAATCCAGTTGTTACATGAACGCTTGTAACACTTGCCTATCGCATGCAAGTTGTCAATCAATCCTGTTTGGCTATAAATAAACCCTGGAACTGATAGGAGGCTGTTATTACCAGCTTCAGTGCTCAAAGCAATGACCAAGTAGGGATTAGACCACAAAGCAAAGTATAAATCTATTCAAAGATAAGAATCTACCTAAGGACTCGTGATTTTTTGAAAAGCTGTCCCGTATCTATTTAAAACAGAATTAAGATAAAAAACTAGTTCTTCAGAACGGGCGACAAACTTAGTGCACACAAAACATAAAAAAAATGGCATAAGTATATTTTATTTAAAAAAGGTCACTATTATCCTAATCGAGATGACAAAAATACCATGTTGGGCAGCTTAATCATTTACTTTAATCATTTATTTTAATTATTTACCTACTTGATATAATAGTTGCCCACTCAGTATTTTTTTCACTCATTTAGATTTTCACTGCTAACTTAATTTATTTATCTCCCACATGTGTAGTCGCCCGTTTTACGTATATTTTTAATCTACAGTATGTCGCCCATTTAGTTATTTTGTCGCCAAGAAAATAAATTGCTGCCAGGTTAAGTACTTATCCCATTAACAGTCACCTTTAATTATTTCCAGTAACCCAAATAATTAATTCCCTTATAATAATCTGACACACCTCACGCCTAAACGGTTGGTTTATATTATGGCTTCAGCGTAAATTCTTTAGCCCCGTTTATATTTCTGCTTGCTGGCTTAGCTTAAGTGGGGATTTTAACGCCTCGTTACCCCGTGTTCTCGAATCGTCAAATCCTCGTGCTACCTTCATCTGTTGAGGTCGTAAAGTACCTACCTTATACCTTTTAAATCCTTCTTGGAACGCACAAATGGTCTCCTCACTCGAGGGAATTGAATCCTCCTCCCTTTCTACTAACCCACTTCGTACCTAATTAAATCTGGATGGAGGATTTTCATTAACTCGCGAGGAAGTGATTAAGTAGGTAGATAACTAACTAAAGTCTTTGGGCTTGAAATACTTGTAATCTGTGCTCGTGTATTTTACTTTTCTTTCGCATATCCCAGTGATACAAAAAGTGCCGTTACCACAGAATATATTATAGTACTAACGTCCGTTACTTTTTCAATTGTGTTGAATTGATACAGATGTTTTTGAACAACGGAAGAAAAAGGTACGTAATATACGAAGTAACTATCCCATACCTTCGTGTTTTCACCATAGATATTATATACAATACAACATACATAGAAAAATTTTCGCTACGCTCCTCAAGTAGATGGACTATGGTGCGAGTGAGAAACCGATTCTTACGGCTTATGCGATGTGCGAGAAAGAGTTCGAGTCATCACATACCTTCTTGGTACAGGCAAATAAATTCAGCTTTTTTAATAAGCGCTTTCAAATTCCATCACATAAAGTTTCTTTTTGAGATCGTTACTGTAGGATACTTTGTCATGACTGTAGTCAAATGATAATTCGAAAAGCAGTGTAACGAAAATAATTCAGAAATTAGAACTCGACGTTTGAAGCACAGCAGTACTTACTAAATAAATCCACAAATGGCCCTCCATAAACCCAGTTAGTCTCATAACAAATGTAGTTATTCCCTTTTGTGTATTGTACGGAATGTATACCGACATATTATTTGACCTACCCATTTTTAATAAAACAGTCGGTTCTATCGTCACAGATAAAAATAGCATGTTGTATTATTGAGCTCATAATATACTGGTGCTATCGTATGTATGATATATCCTCATTGCGCCGCAAGGCCGCCGCTGCCATGCGGGCTTTCTTCTAAACGGCGTTGTTCAATATTTATAAGTATTTCATGAGGTTGATAGCTATAGTAATTAATTATTGTTGTCGTTGAAGCCTGTTAGCACAAACTATAAAGATTTCCCTCTATGGGCATCTATATATAGTGTAGGTAGTCAAAGTCCACACTAATCACGTAAAGCCTGGGTGGCGCGTTTGCCCCAGATCCCAGGTTCCTTCGTTCCAGGAAATGACATTGTAGTATGTTTGTTATGCACACCGTTAAAAGTTTTTGGGGGATCTTTCATACAGGGGCGGTTTTAGCCCTTGTAGCGCCCGTGTGCAATCAATACCCTGGCGCCCTCTTGTATCAAATTTCAAAATGTGCGGTCAAAATGGAATAGGTACTTACAATAAGATCGACTAAACTCCGATCTTCAATTCAAACCTCGCTGGAATTAGGGTTGCCAGATCGGGAGTCCAAAAAATCTGAAGCAAATAAGAAAATGTCGTGATTTTGGGGTTGTTGTCGGGAGAAATAAATATTTAAAATAAAAATGTAACTTAAATGCCCGTCTACTTCCACTTTCATTATAAAGCGTCTCATCTAATCCCATCCCACGTATGATGGAAACATGTCACTAATGGGTGCTCAAAAGTTCATAAAAATTTATCCAAAAATTTGATGAAAAGCAGAATTTCAAACTAATCAGAAAGATCCTTTCCTGAAATCCTTTAGGGGTTTTTATATCCACCCAAGCAGTTGTTTATGCATAACAATTACCCCAAAACGGTTGACAGGTTTTGCATAGTAGTTATTATAATAAATATATATATATATATATATATATATATAAATAATAGCGTAGGTACTGTAAGCCAATTACCTTATATAATTCATGCTCTAGAGTCGTTATTTTCCTGGTCATCCTATAATTTAATCCTCAATTATGTCATCTTCTAACTTGGGAAACCTGATCATCCTTCAACGGTCAATAACTCAGGCCGTATTTGTAATTAATCAGTGCAGAAAAGGAATGACTTTTACTTCCTTGTGACAAGACTCATTTTTGCACACACATGATGACATTCTGTCTTGATGTCCTTACTTCATGCTATGCTACGTACGTAATGCGTAACTTGTAACAGTTGCAAAGTAACAACTCTGGCTATATTTATTACCCGACTGCAAAGAAAGGGTTATGTGTTTCGCGCGTATCTTGTAAGTATGTTTGTAAGTATGTATGTATGTATGTATGTTTGTATGTAATATTCTTTATTACCTCATATCTTTCAAACGGCTGAACGGATTTCTATGATTAAGATATCGTTAGATTTGTCTTGTCAGCCCAAGTGTTCTTAAGAAGGTGGCGTTATAAAAAAAACCAACATGGCGGCTGTACGGTGCTATTATACGTAGTAAAAAAAAAATTTTTTTTAGAATACTGCAATGTGGGTGTCATATTAAAGGGCATAATATAAGGATTTCAAAAAGGTATATCATGACCGTAATATATAATAACTAAAAAGAGATAAATAAAAAAATAAATTAAAAAAATTAAAAAACCCGCCTGCATAAAAAGACAAGTCAACTGAAAAGATGGAAACAAGATTAAATAAATGTTAAAGGCAACATGTCATAATAACATGCAGTCGGAGGCATGCATAAAGAAAGTGACATTATGAATGATTTAAATTATATGCCTCCGACTGCATGTTATTATGACATGTTGCCTTTAACATTTATTTAATCTTGTTTCCATCTTTTCAGTTGACTTGTCTTTTTATGCAGGCGGGTTTTTTATTTTTTTTATTTATTTCTACTATCCATTTATCAAAAAAATTACATAGGTATATTTCGAATGTCAAAGTTGAAATTACATTCGCCACTTATTAGATAAAAAAAATATAAGTAGCAAGCAATCCGTTGTAGGTCGCGTTAGTGTATATTGTAATGTGTTAGTGTATATTCCTTGGTCCATGGTAGGTACGTGGCAGACCATTTACACAGTACAACTAAATTTTTTGGTTATACTGTGCCATTTATCTGTTCTTTTGGTAATCTTTCCCACCCAACGCGACATATTATTATGAATAAAGTAAAAAGTATACACGTTCTTTCGATCGTTAACCGATGATGTAAGTGCTCATGAATTTACAATCTATTGTAAAACGCTATACTTAGCTACTAAGCTTAACGTAGTTGTTTTGCGCGTACGCAATGCGTGGAAACTCGCCTGTTCTGGTGTTTGACCCTTCTTGGCGCGCTGGCGTGGAAAACGCGTGTTTCTTCCACACGTACGCAAGAATAGGATGCATTGTTGTACTTTTGAACAATGGCCTTAAGAATGCATATTGCGTAACAAACAAGATGAAAGAAATCCTGTTATACGCTGACTGCAACGAGTTCAATGTAGTTATTCCTTGCACTTCTTGGTAGGTTACATGTATTAGCATTAACTAAGTTTTCACTATCTATATTATGTTATAGGTCTTAGGACATTCAGAATTACTACCTTTTATTACCAGGTGTAACTACACATTAAAGAACATAAATTGTATAATAAATTACCAGAAAATCTAAAAGCCGAACCAAAAATCAATAAGTTCATTAATTCATTAAAACAACTGTTACTAACTAAATGTTATTATTCTGTTAACGAATATTTTAATGATAGGAATATTTAAATGTCTGCCCCTCTCTTCTACATTGCTATGCCTGTCAAGGTGCATGCGATAATTAGTTACTTTAAGATCTAGTAGTTAAGTCGCATGTAGTGCGAATGTATAAATAAAGAATAATGTTTCTTGAATATTGGCTTATTTTTATAATTACTTATACCTAAATGATGGATAATATTTCTTTCTCAATATAGGAATAGAACTGTATCGACTGTATATTTAAGGCCATAAACCTTTCAATTTCCGCCATTGAACATGAAATAGCGCGTTTTTGGGATCATTCCATTTCCTTAGCACATTCTGAAATTGACAACAGCTGTTTTCTTTGCCTTTCCTTCTTATTAATCGAAGTAATTTTGCAGCTTTTTGTTGTTCTCTCCATTCAGAGAAATGTGTAAGTTAATGGTAAGTTTTATCAGAATTGATGCATCCAGTCTAGGTATGTTATGTACACCAAGCGTCAAGGTGCAACCAACTAAACAAGCGGAATGAACCAGAGGTCGGGATGCGTATCATTTCATACATTAGGTCAATTGCACGCTGACATCTAATTGGAACACACATTGTCCTCACTAGCTGATTTACATAGTGTTACGTATATTTTATAAATGTTGCCAACAAGCGCGGTGCTTCTGCTGACCTAATTTAGCGCTTAGTGCTGACTCTTGTAACACAAATGGCTTCACGACTTAAGGTATTTAGAAGAATAGTATTTCATTAAAGGTGAAGGAAGGAACTATTACATAACGCAATTCGAAATACATTGCTCTGATGAACTCTGACCCTAAGTTAATTGGTTAAATAGAGAACATACTATAGGTAATGTTCTTTAAATCAGAAATAACTTCGATACGGTACGATGACCAGCTAATATTTTGTAAACAGATAGTATACAAAAGTATTTTTCAACTTTCAGAAACATTACAGTAGCAAAAGACGCCGTATGAACATGTGTTATTCCCAAATCAGTCGCCTTAATAAGCAGATCAATCTTAAAATATCACATAGTCAAAAGTCCTCAATGCAGAACATACAATGTCAGCTCCAAAGACCTTAAATAGTAAACCTTTTCTGCAGGAGTCTATGAAGACATTTCACCTCCTCCTGAACGAGACTTCGCGCAGACTGCAGGCGCTGACCAAACGTCTCGGCACCTGCGTGGACAAGTCGCGGCCATACCACGAGGCGGTGGCGGTGGCGGCCACCGCGCGATCTGAGTGCCAGAAGGCGGCCGTGCAGTTCCAGAGAGCTAGTGGTAAGTTACAACAGTTCCAACCTCATGAACACCACATTTAACTGGACAACCGCCTGGCCACTCGTGTGATCAAGTCCTGGATCGCATCCTTACCACGAGGCGGTGGCGGTGGCGGCCACCGCGCGATCTGAGTGCCAGAAGGCGGCCGTGCAGTTCCAGAGAGCTAGTGGTAAGTTACAACAGTTCCAACCTCATGAACACCACATTTAACTGGACAACCGCCTGGCCACTCGTGTGATCAAGTCCTGGATCGCATCCTTACCACGAGGCGGTGGCGGTGGCGGCCACCGCGCGATCTGAGTGCCAGAAGGCGGCCGTGCAGTTCCAGAGAGCTAGTGGTAAGTTACAACAGTTCCAACCTCATGAACACCACATTTAACTGGACAACCGCCTGGTCACTCGTGTGATCAAGTCCTGGATCGCGTCCATACCACGAGGCGGTGGCGGTGGCGGCCACCGCGCGATCTGAGTGCCAGAAGGCGGCCGTGCAGTTCCAGCGAGCTAGTGGTAAGTTACAACAGTTCCAACCTCATGAACATCACATGTAACTGGACAACCGCCTGGCCACTAGTGTGATCAAGTCCTGGATCGTGGCCATACCACAAGGCGGTGGCGGTGGCGGCCACCGCGCGATCTGAGTGCCAGAAGGCGGCCGTGCAGTTCCAGAGAGCCAGTGGTGAGTTAAAGGTCAAAAGGCACTTCAGCGGCGCGGCGAGGCGCGGACCGAGGCGGCTAAATATTATTTCTATTAATTGCAATTAATTAAAATGTGATATTATGTGTGTGTGTACCCCTCCAACATAGTTAAACCTCCAAGAAACCAACGACAATTACTTCAGAAATCGGACATTAGTTAGTAATACTTATGTACAACTAGTCGTATCGTAACGTTAGTGGCCTCGAAGACCCACACCACACCCTAGAACACCCTAGATTTAGGGACACCAAAAGGAAACAACTGTTTATTATAAAACGGTTTAATTTATTAATTATTTTAAGCTCGCATGGTGTGTAAGTAACTTATTATTATATGCGTGCGATTCCACGCAGAGCAGTAAAAACACAAGAATACAAAGGATGCTGAAAAGTAGTTATAAAGGGCTCGTATATCTGTATAAAAACTAATATTTGCAAGTAAGAAAGAAATAAAATATTGTGTTGGAACGAGATAGATTTATTTTTGTTTATTCCAACACTGGTGGTGAAAGAGCCGATAGAGGCACAGAATACAGAATAGTACTCGTACAAGTATATGTAACAAGACCTTCAACGAAGCCGAGGTCTACGTATTCTGCCCATCATCAGGACCATTTCTGTTCAAAATTATTGCTGGGAAACGATTTTAATTTTTGGTGTTAAAAAGCATTGCATACATTACAACGCAATGTAACGCGTACAAAAGACCGCGCCTGCGAGTGAAAGCCACACAGGTGCGTGCGGCCGAGTTGAAAGACAACGTTTATGTGCGTGGTCATTAAAAACATTGAGTGATGACGTTTTGAAGCCATTGTTTTTTACGAAATACATAAAATTTTGATAATGTTTCTGTAGACAAAAATTAGGAAATAACGAATAAAATAAGATTTCATAAAAATTTTGAAAAAAAAATTTTGACTTTGACCTTCAATAACTTCGTAGCTATTGATTTCCCAGGTATAGTCTAGAAGACGAAAATGATCCTGATGATGGGCGCAATGCGTGGACTTCGGCTTCGTTGAGGGTCTTGTTACACCCGTTAGGTAGAGGTTGAGAAAGGTTCAAAATTCTAACATTGTTGTAACAAAACATTGTTATTTGTATCAACTGACACATTACCTACCTTTTAGAAGCGATCCTAAATTGCCTCGAAACCATCGATCTTAAATGTCATCATCTCTCAAATCACAATGAAAAATCTTGACATTCAAAAAAACGTCCTCCATTTTTTCCGATGCTTTATTTGAATAGAAGCCACTTCTACAAACAGGTCTATTCTAAACGATTTTGAATGGTTTCCTTCCTTCCTCTGAGAATCCTTCATCTTTTCTTTTGTGTACATTTGTTAACGGTTCGTAGATTACAAAAATGTGAAAGAAACATTATTTACAATCGGTTAGCTCAGTTGATTTACATGACTCGGTAAGTATTAAAATGTTATCTTTATTTTTTAGTCATAAACAGTTCATAAGCATTGTATCGTGTATGAAAGAATAGAAAGGTCATGCCATTATATATTATAGTGAAAGTGGCAACGCTTTAATACAATGCAAATACAATAGGGCTTAGATTTTATTATAACGTATACATTGTAAAATAATGTGAGGAAATTTAAAAAGTTATTTCTTACTAGGCAGATGATGCATAAGCTGTGGAACTCTGGGCAGAAAAAACGTATCAAAATCTTTAATTTATGCTTCAAATACAAAGTAAAATCATCAACTTCTTTCAATATGTATTTTAGCAAAATAATACTAAAAGTACTTGATAAAATAAAGTAATAGGTACTAAAAGTGATTACCTATAGATAAAGTGCAGGATATGATATCATAAAGATCTTGATGGGCCAGTCGCCAGTACCGCACCATGGTTAAAATATGCCGGGACGGTTATCGAGCGGTGCTGTTATCGCACGGACATGTTGGCTTCCGGTGGGGTAGGGCGCTCTTGACCCGCCAAGGCCGGAGGGCCGGTCAGGGGCACTACGGATTTTATTGGAGCTCAACTATTTTTATAGCTTGGTACATACAAACTCATTTATAAGCTTCATCCTTCTTTACTGCAGACTACTCGTACAAATGTAGTGCCGGATTCTCTCGCTCCCCTATTTTATTACAATTACAAGAGCAATTTTCCATTTTGTTTTTTATGCACAACGGGATAGTGCTTGGCCTTCACCTCACCTGATGTTAACCTCAATAGGACGAAGGTGGATGCGCACTACACCTGGAATCCTCATCAATGAGGAACTGGCTAACTTACCTCTGTTATGCAAATCGTTATCACAGAAGTACTACCGTTCGTTATTTATTCCATTTAAATTATAACTTATATTGTTATAACACTGCTATAACACCACTGCATGATTTATAAAAATCATCGAATCGCCGTGGTAGGTACCTTGGTAGGTATCTTGGATAAAAAATGGGCGTATCAATCAATTTATCATTCTTTAAATTCAGCCTGTTTTGAACTTGTAATTTGTAAATGTAGGATTCTAGGTAGGTCCCGTAAGTCCCCTAGAAGTTAGGTCCCGGTTTTTATGTAATTATTAAGTATTTTACATACTTTTAGCTTATGATATCACATACTTCTGCACAACAAATTAGTATTACTAACGAACGCTTATAGATGTGCAAACAGTGTACGGTACGCACTAGCAAAGAGAATATAGAGATGATTGTTGATCAGATGTTAATATTTACGAGATATTTATGAGCATCGGTAGCATGCGCTTGCGCAATTTACTTTCGTTTTAAATAGATGTTTGTAATCGGAGAAGGTAAGCTGTTTTGTTCATGACAAAGAAAACTTCAACGATTTGACTTAAAATAAAAAGATAAATTATCTTCGTTGTTGACATTGCTCAAATGCTTCTGTGAAAAATAGAATAAAACGGAATTACTTGGTATTACAATTCAATTCAATTTTTATTTCGAGAAACAATGATTTATTTATTATTTATTAATTATTTATTAATTACACCAGCTTATTAATGAGTTTAAATTTTAGGAACCGTGACACTTTCCCCTTTTAAATCATCATTTATTTTAACATAATATGTATTTATTAGAGATTTTTTAATTTATTACACTTTTCCTATCGAGTCCTTTTACGTCTAGCGTCTAGTCTAGATTATGCATTATAGTTATCGAATGTCCATTGTTACTTTAAAAATAAATAAATACCTACTATACTCGTAATTTATGAACGTAACATATTATTTACTGTGAAACCGTTTTATTTCAATTTATAATATGCAGTCCACCGTGAATAGTTAACAAAGAATTAACTTCGATAAGAGTTTTTTACCGTGCAGGTGAATGGAATGATGTTTATGTTTATTTATCGGTAGTACTATCTCACTATGACAAAAGCGATAATTTGGATAAATAACATAATTCACATTCTATACAAATAGCTACAAATCGTTTGGTTGGTATGCGCGGTCAGCCTGCGCGCGCGCAGGAAGGCGCTTATCAAAGGGAGATTGTTAACATGTTTAGAGTCGCTTCTGCCTAACAGAATACACTTAAGGCGAGGCCAGTTCACGATTTGATGAAAAGATCGATTTTTGAACTTCCAATGTGAAGAACGGATGTAGAATTCTACTTCACAAAAATTACTGTAGACTGACATTATGTCATGAAACACAATAACCGAACAGAATATTGAAAAATGGCATGGTTACTCTGTAAAAAAATCCTGAATAACACCATAAAATTAAACTTCAAATCGTCAGATTTCGTTATTTTCAACGACAGTGATATGATCTTTTATGCAAAAAGGATAGCTTTTTTATCGATCTAACACAATAACCGAGTACATTTTAAATAAATGATCAAGTATTTCAGAAATCAATAAAAATGTACTAATTTCGTCAAATTTCTGGCGAAGCGTCAGTTCAAGCTACGCAATATTCAACCTTATTCTAAAGACCTAGTGAAAGAGTAAATTTCGGGAACTGCCTCGCCTTAACTCGTCATCATATCATTATAATCAGATTTGAGCTATATCTGAATATGCGTTTGGTATGTGCCGTTTATTATTTAATTTATTTGCAAACACTGTCTAGTTATTGTTTTTTTTATTAAAGTTTATTATTTTTAACCGACTTAAAAAAAGGTTCACAAGTCGTCGCGTATATATTTTTAATGTTTTCAAAATCTAGTCCAAGACAACTGCAACCCAAAAGCGTATTATAATAATAACACCTAGCTTATATTTCACCGGGTATAAACCACAGGGTTCCATACAATATGCGATTGTCATTTTTTGGCATGATATCGTTGAAAAACCGTCGTTCAATTATAGATATGGCATTCCTCTACAAAATCACCAATCAAAAAATCTCATGTCCTGACCTGCTAGCCTCCCTCAACATAACTGTCCCTCGAAAATGTCCAAGAAAGCCCCTTTCAAAAACTTTTACATTGCCCGCACACCGAACTAATCTTGGTCGTCACTATCCCCTTGCTAGAATTTGTAACACATACAATAGCCTTAATGCACAGTCACCTGACCTGGATATTTTTCACTTTTCACAAAATAAATTTCAATCAAATTTGTTGAAACTGTTTGAATCTAGTTGAGATTGATTTAATCTAATTTTAATATTCCTATACTAATAAATTCTTGTTTTGATCAGTAGGTAGTCTCATGGTTCCTAGACGAAATGTAGCTTGCAATATTAATTTGTTTTAGTTTCCCATATAGTTTCTAATTTAGTTATGTTTACTTTTCTAAGAATGCTGTGTATACTTGTAAGTGGCTTACATACATGCCCTTGTGTAATAAGCGATAAAAATTTAAATGTTGTGTATGTTTAGCTGTAAGTATACCATTATAAATAAATAAAATAAAATAAAATAAAATACTAATGAGGTAACATTAAAATTTGATTCTTACATTTCGTAAAACAGTTCCGATTTCCGAATAAATACATTAGTGAGATATGTGATTTATGCCTAGTTCCACATGCTACACAAATACAAACAGACAGACAGCAGATTAGATACGGTTGCAGGCGGCCGCTGGCCTTATCTGTGAACTCGTCATTAGCAAATATTACTGGAGTACAGAGTAATTTTATTGTGCTAATAAACCAGCTAGTTTTAGTTAAAAATTTTGTACTTTATGTCGAAGTTATTGCTCAAACATAAAGTACAAAACGTACCTATTGCATGGACGAATTTAATTAATTTTTTTAACCTATTGTAATACACATCTTGTTTGACATTTGCTTCTTACGCTTGGCGTTCAAGAGATATAAGTATGAGCTTACGTCAGAGATGTGTCGTTTGCTAGTTCCACCTTCATGATATAATTTGCTCTTGCAGAGCTTCACGCAGCGGCGAAGGAGACGGTAACCCTCGCCGAGCAGCGCTTCGTGAGCAAGCAGGACGAGTGGCAGTTTGACAGCAACTGGCAAGAAGTGCTCAACCATGCCATCATCAAGGTCACTATTATATTTTTGGCTCTTTTTTAAACCAGTACTTTTACTGATCAATTAAAATCAAACATTTTTCTACAATCCAGTTTACTTTTATTAAGCGGCTTACTAATAGCAACAATCTTATGTACTTTCAGGTTATGGACGCTGAAAAAAGGAAGGCAGAAAGTGGACGAGAACACCAGAAGAAAGCTGCTGCGTATATCATGGCGGAAAAAAAGGTAAGAGTCTTTAACGCTAATCTATAAATGCGCCATTGGAGCATTTAACCTTTGATGCAGCATTTAACTTACCTCGCATCTTATTGTTACAGGTGACTCAATTAGAAGAAAATCTCAAACGGAATATTATCAAGTCTCGTCTGTACTTCGAAGAGAAGAAACTATGTGAGGAACAACTTCAAACTCAAAACGAAAAGATTGAGAAGCTACAGCGCCTTATTGCCGACGCCAAGTACCGCTACTCCAAGTCCCTTAAAGCTCTCGAGGAGATTTCTGAAGAGATTCACCGTCGGAGGGGAGAATATCCACCAGGGAAGGACACTATTCCCGTGGGACCTCGCGAGCCAGGAGTCGGAGCGGAGAGAGATCCCGTCCATGACGAGAATGACGCTAAAGCTGCAGAGCATGATGAAGAATCTAGTCTCCAGGAACTAAGAATGCGCGTCCGAGAATTAGCACTCAAACCGATTGACCGGAAAGACGTAGAAACCGACGAGGCTTGGGCACTCGAGCTGAATGAGACCATAAACAAACTGGACCAACTGCTGATGATGAAGGAGAGCAATCAGCAGAAGAGGTCAAAATTCACTGAAAGTTCCCCGAGGAACTCCAGTGCGCCGTCAACCAGCATCAACACGGGGAAGCACACCCCTCCTCCGAGTGACACTTGGAAAACTGAACCCACCTTGAGCAGAACCAAATCTATAAGCAGGGAAGTTTTATTTGAAACCACAAACCCTCCCATAGCAAAGACTGAAAAGTCTAAAAGCATGATGTCGTTAGACGTCCTCGCTTTAGCCAGAGACACCGCTATAATGGACAGAGAGTCTTACCTTAAAGCGGTGATCGAAGACAAGTCGCCGACAGGCACTTACACTGAAAGCAACTCGGACCGGAACGAAAGCCCTGACGAGATCTTAATGGTCGAATGTGACTCCAGCGACTCTACACAAAACCCCGTCATCAGAATGACTAGTTCCACTATCACCGATAGTGATAACAGCTAAACGATTTCATCATGATACTCAAAATAATACAGTTACTATAATATGTTGTCAATTTGAAACAGAGTGTGCCGATTTAACAGATTTATTGTTTGTTAAAAGGTCTACTTCAATGTGATATGGAGTCTATATCTTTGTGGAAAAACATATCAATCAAATACTCTTTACGGTAACTGTATTTTTGAGGATGTGCAATACAGATGTCACTTTATACGTGGTTAGATTTTTTATAAAATGAAAACGAAATAAAAATCCTTAAAGCTCACACGTTTATCTTGATGTTTAGTTAGATATACAATTGTCTTTTTAGAGTAGTGCTCACTAATTGAGCTCTATGAGATGGTGTTAAGATACTTTTGCATATTTTAAATTCACAGACAAAAGCCATATCATTCCACCGACGCTATAGATGACAAGTTATTTATTCTTCACACGAAAAGACTTGGCTAGTTAATAATTTCGACGCTTAAGAACCAAGACCATCTATCTACACTTTTGGCGATTTTTACTTTTTAATGCAGTTATTTTTATGGTTGATTAACGCATCGCTTCATTTTATCAGTTACTTCAAATTCGCATTAAATAAGGAGTTATGAGAAAATACCAATACCACCTAAGTAACTAATTTTAACTAAATACCAGCTATGTACAGTAATTTCAGAACTAATTAGGCTTTTGTTTGAAGAAAAAAAAACTTTTTTCGTTTTTTTCGTCTCCTGTGAAGTCGACTTTTTGTAGATAAATAGTCTTGGTTCTTAAGCGTCGATTTGTTTTTTTTCAACCCCCAGATCAGAGGAAGGTTAAATAATATAAAATAGTTACTAACAATCGATTTTAATGTTTGAATCGAATATATAAGTTAATTTACTTGTTAAGGGTTGTGTTATAAAAATTCTTGTGAGGTATTAAAATGTACACTTAATTCATAAAATTGAAGTTGTGACCATTAATGCAATTTGGGAAACAATTTTAATAAGAACTATCAATACCCTTGTATTTTTCAGAGTTGCCATGAAGCAATCAGGTTTTTTTTTTAAATAAATTAAGCACGTTTATTACAATAATAATTCTCCAAGCCGGAAATACATAATAACAATAATAATATTTATTTCATAAAAAAGTTTTTATCTTGAATTTGGTAATAAATTCGTGCCTTCGTTTCTTACGATACGTTCTGTTTTATGGAAGTGAAAAATGGAAGACTGCGATACACGGTTAGTACTTATTGAAGGTTGTAGGTTTAGGAGAGTAGTTAAATTAAAATGTGTCTTTAAAAATCAAAGGGCAATGCAGTTTTAGGAGGCACGAAATGTACAGTTCACAGCATATTGTGTGACCACCTCCATCGACTTTGAACTTAAAATCTAACCGTCTATGGTTTAAAATCGATTGGACAAAGACAGTTTGCTGTGCAACAAGCTCTCGCGTAAACTTTCTGACAACGGGTAGAAATCGCGATTTCTCTTAAGAGGATTGTCAACCACGTGGTCTCCATACAAACGGCGATAACGTTTCCCACCCTCTAAACCTTAACCTACAGTAATTAATTTTAGGTATTTTTTTGAAATGCCTAAATACTAGGGCTGTACGTTTTGATTTTTTAAATATCTATAATAGATTTCGAAATATTTGCATTTTAGTGATTTCATACAAAACACAGAAGTGCTAATATTTTCAAATCAACAATGAATATTTTAAAAATCAAAACGTACAGCCCTAGTTTTTAGGCATTTCAAAAACATACCAAAAATTCATTGCTGTAGGTTAAGGTTTAGAGGGTGGGAAACGTTATCGCCGTTTGTATGGAGACCACGTGGTTGACAATCCTCTTAAGCAATATGAAAAAAACTGACAGCGAATGGATGATATATTGAACTGCAAGCATTTGATTTGAATGACACAATGATAATTAGATATTTCAACATGCTTATTATTAAAGTAAACAATTACCGTGTTATTACAAAAGATTTTTAAACACTGTCCAACTAAAATCATGTTTAAATGTGATGCTGTCATTTTTTTGACAATATTGTTTGACAGAGACGGCATCACATTTAAACATGATTTTAGTTAAACAGTGTTTAAAAATCTTTTGCAATAACACGGTTATAGTTTAACTATTGCGTTGTTAATTTGTATGATGCATTTAATTCCTTAATACTATCGAGTGAAATATTGTGTATTATTAATTTTATTTTACTTATTTAATGCAACGCTGTTATTAATAATGATAACTAATATAATAATACTGACAACAGGGTGCCTCTTCTCCCTGCCAATGAAATTTCAATAGTTTTATATTCACTGACAAAATTGGCACTAACGGCATAAAAAATCATGCCTAGAATTCTACACTTTGTAAAACAGTTTCTTTAAAAATACTTAAAACTTAATTGGTGCTACTAAGTATGAGCATTAAATTGTTGACACTACTAATTCCTTGTACTAATTACTAGCAAATATTGTAAACATTCACTAACATTTTAAATATAAAATAATTAATGTGACGCACTATTTACGAATATCTTCTATTCACTTTTAAATGTTGTCATTGGATCAGCACAAGATAACCGAGTTACTGAGGATCTACTAACTGAAATTTTACCATTTATATTATAACAGAAAACTGTGGTTAAATATCAGTCGCGCCTCTCATATAAATTTAAAACTTACCCTACCGATATTAAGTTGTGTTTTCTTTAATAGATTTAGTAGATTCTCCGCGACTTCGTTAGCTTACATTGATAGTATTTATCATCTCTCTGTACAAGTGCGTTTAATAAATAAAAAGCATTAAAAAATACACTTTTTTATTTTACATGATAAATAAGGTATAGAGATTGAAATAATACAAATAGTTGAAAATGATAAACATTTATTTTGTAGAGGTCAATGATGGATCTTAGAGAATTTACATTTAAAGTAACAGCACACGAAAGGTTTATTCATTTTTCTATACAAATGTACACAATTTATAGGAAGGCACTTCTAGGGAGGAATATAATAACATTATACATCAATGATTAAAATATGAAATTCATTTTAAGGATATTAAATATTTTAACATAATTTTATACCACTTTAAACACGACGTTTTGATTAAGTAATTAAAATATTGTTTACATAATATTGTAAAGCAAGATAATAAATAGTAGTTTATGATACAAGGTTGGTAAGGAGTTTTAAAAAACCTTAACAACCGTGTGCCATACTACGTTTTTCAATACATTTGCGAGAAAAGATTATTGGTACTGCTGAAATTGTAATCTATACATATAATAAAACTGTAAATTCTAAATATTTGTGCGCGAATTACACAAAAACCGCTAAACTAATTTTGATGGATTTTTCACAATTTAGTAGATTGAGGTCCAACTTAAAATCTAAGCTATGTTTCATCAAATTCAGGTAGGTGGAACCAAGGAAACAGCTGAACTCTCCGTAGTACTAGCTTTCATACACTAAAGGGGTCATTTTAAACTGGTTGCAATATTTTTCTACTGTCCACGCGGATGAAGTCGCGGGCGGAAGCTAGTAGAAATTAAAAAATACGTTCGTAAACAAAAACGCACGGCGCCGGCGTGCGGTAAAATCAACTTTCCGCACGCTGTACTACTCCGTAAACAAAAACGCACGGCGTGCGGTAAAATCAACTTTCCGCACGCTCGACTGTCATTGTAAACTTACATTTTCGAGCAACTGTATTGAAAATAATATTACTACAACATCCATTATAAAATATAACGTGCATAGACAAGGAATGTCTTTATTAGTAACTTTCATAGTAACCTTATACTCGTAGAATCACCAATACATAGACATTATAAGAAAAATAAAAATAATGATTTCAACACCCCGTCTTAGCAAAGTGATCCATAGACCCTGTTCCAGTTGTTAATTTTATTATGATTTCCTTGCAAGTTGTTTTTAAATAAAGAACAAAAGGTCTCTCTTCTATGTTCGGTCTTATTACAAGTAACTAAAAAATATTGATAGGATTTTTTAAAGTCTATTGAAAGGTGAATGATTTATTTTTAACTTATATAGACAATTATAACGTAGATATATTTACTTAATAATGATAAACTTAACAAGTTTGACACTATCATAATGGCACTTCAATAATCTTTCTCTGCCACTTTGCAGAACATTTAAAATGTATTTGATAAATATTGACAAATACCATCAGAACAAGTTTAAAATACAAAAACAAAGAAAACTACCTTTTTTTTATCAAAAATCGTAAAGAGGTATTATTTAAAAATAAATGCAATAAACAAACATATCAATAAATGTCTAAAAAAAAATTGAAATTGTTATGTCGATTGCAATATTATGTTAATAGGAACGATCCATAAATAAATCGATAAAATCCTCTAAAAAATTCTATGTCATGAAATAGTGATTTCCTTCCAGGTGAGATTCCGAAAAAGTTATATTTTGCTAGATTTCTTTTAGTACTAATATTTGTAATGGAATCTAAATTCACAAAAAAAAATGATATCCTAGTGGTCTTATAGACGCACCTATATTATTCTGGTATACTTATCTAACATAGTTTTACAGTGCATCCAGCAAAAATTTTCTGTCATGGTATCATCTACTTATCAGTTTCATTTTAACATTAACTAATAGTACAGTCGCCCGTAGTACATTTAAATCACGAAAAAGTGATATATACTCATCAACTTTGTCTAAGGATACAGGTGTTATTTTCATACAAACGAGGTAACTTTGAAGCATTGGTTTTCTGCCAGGTATGTACCGTGCTGTGATCTGATGCTGGCCATCCGAGGAGTGAATGGAGGAGATTCAGATCGCTATACACACCCAACTGATCTGATCAGCATTCTAAAAGATTAATTAGTCAGAGTTCTCAGTTTCAGGATTTCCGTACATTTTCATGCTATTTTCGCGGTTTTTTTAAACATGTCCTTTAATCTTTTAGAATGCTGTGTCATGTCACGCCCTTACAATCGCATCGCGCAAAAATTCGTCAACTTAAATTATTCATTACTCTGCCATTTACTGACGGATTTCATGGTTTTTTTCACTTGTATATTAATTTAAGGCTATATTTTTAATTTTACGAAGTTAAATAAAGCAGTTTAAACATCATGAAGCTTCTCCATTAGTCTTACTATTATCAGTGGCAATCAAAAAACTAGCTAAACCATGCGGTAAACCTCGAAAAATGAAAAAATACACTTTTGGAGATCATATCAATAGGTTACGGCGGGTTGCGGTATATGTAAAACTTGGGCTTTAGTATCTATAATGGCGTAATAAATAACTATATCACAAAGGGAAACGGTAACCTATTTCGTGATTTAAATGTACCACGGGTGACTGTACTATAACTATCCCATTCCAAAACTATAAAGATCCGACGCAGACGACAGAGCTACACTTTGGGACAACACAGAGTCCAAACAATATTTTTAAAGTACGGTAAATACGTACGGAAGCCCAGCGTGCCGCTGGGCTTCCACGACAGCGTAATGATATTCAATCAATTTCATAATTAAATGCAAAGTTATCAAGGTTCAAAATAAATTACAGATTTTTGACCGTTTTGTATAACCTCATGTGCTGCTGACTGTACATTCCACAAAGCGAGCTCTCAAAAAAAATCGGTCCGTGTGCGCCCATTGGTTCTTCTAGGAGTTCGATCGTGGATCGGAGTATAAGTAATTGATTTTATATCGCGGGCTAGGCCACACAAAAGCCCGTCGTATGTATAGGTCCCAAATGGCGGTAAATAGCCACCATTTAATGGCTAAATTTGGCATAAGTATAGCTTGAACACTATGGTAGGAAAACATAAATATAACGCTCCGAGTAGCAATATAGTTACTTTTAAAGTATTGTTTCATGACAAAGTCCAATAGCATATCTCGAAGCGAGTATTCAAACTTAATTAATACTTTAGTGCAACAGATTTATACAGGGTGTTACAAAACAACCCGCAATGCCGAATATGGTAAATAGGGACCATCAAACTAAACAATTTTTACTATGGAACCAACTCTGAAATCGCGAAAAAAATCTGCTGTTTCATACCAAAATTAATATAATAAAAATATCAAAATGTACACTTGTATTTTTTTCGCGATTTGATAGTTGGTCCCATAGTAAAAGTTGCAGCTTAATGGTCCCTATCTACCATATTCGGCATTGCGGGTTGTTTTGTAACACCCTGTATTACATAATGTAGAGATAATAATAATATACTTGTAGTAGAATAGAAGAAAGAAGAATAGAAAAATCTTTATTTGAGACAAAACAACTATTTTAAAATACATTGATGGTTACGATTTGTCCCAAATCGGTCCCAACTCAGCATAATACTTGGCCCCTGACCAAGTGCTGATCTTCCGTTGGAACCGGTTTGGTGATGCCACGGAACAATGACCGGCAAAACATACTATAAAACTAAACATTACAATTTAAAGAAAACTAAAAAAAAATAAAAACAATATAAACCAATGCAGTATGGGTAATCCCAATACATATCCAATCCAAGTACATATTTGAATATAGAGAAAAATACTTTGTTCCAACTCTTTCTATTCTAACTTCCCCTAACTTATTAATAAAAATGCACAGATAAATACAGTAACAAAAATAACTGCTTAAATGCATTTCCTTCAGATTAGTCTTTGAATATTAGCCATTTTACATGTCTATTTTTTTATTACTAGACTTAGGGAATCTTAACCATAATAGCATTTGTGTAACTAGAGCATTAAGAATTAAATATTAAAAGCAAAAAGTTGTGCTACAACATAACTCCGGTAACATAAAACCATATTACCATGTTAAAAAACATTATATACGATTCCGACATAATCATTAATTTGGTAAACATATTATTACATAATTATTTTACTTTAATTAAATATTGCTTTCGAATAAAACATACAATGCGATTAATTGACAATAGACATTGATACGCGGCAACTTCACTCAAGAATTTAAAGCTTTGTCCAGACTTGATGAATTTTGGCGTGTCAGATCACCGTATCTTTGTCATACATCGTCTCTTTGATACAGTATTACTCCAACGGACGACCAACCAAACTAGCGATGTATGCTAAAGATACGGTGATCTGATACGCCAAAATGATACAAGTGTGGATCCAGCTTAAGGTGCACACAGGGGCCGTACCGGCTAACTTACATGGCTATCGTAATCGCTTTCATTTGACAGATGTATGTGATACATTGCTACTTTTATATGGTAAGTTTTTATTTATGCCAAATAGAAGCAGCAATGTGTCACATCCATCTGTCAAATGAAAGCGATTACGATAGCCATGTAAGTTAGCCGGTACGGCCCCAGATTTCAACAGATTAAAATACCTATAAATCGTTTTGTGCTAGCGCTCTGAAGTTGCCGCGGAGCACTGTCTATTGACAATTTTCGCATCGTACTCGTATTTTTTATTGTTAGATTTTTTGTGACATATCACTCTTAGGCCGCCTACGCACCGACTGTCCGGCTGCCAATACCTACAACGTAAAAAGACCTATGTTTTTTGCATTATAGGGATTGACACCCGGACCCCCTAGATTAGTCCCTAGAGCCTAGAGTCTAGGTGCCTCGATACATCCAGGCGACTACCTACAACGTATAGTAGGCGCGAGGCTTACAACCAAAGACTATGCGCCCAAGGCGACTATCCTAGCGTCTCACGTACCAGTGCGATCACCAAGTAACCAGCCTTTCTATTGTCTAATTTCAAAATCTATCACAATCGCTTTCAGGATGTAACACATTGATGCTTCTTTTTGACTCAAATAAAAACTTACCAAAGAAAAGCAGTAATGTGTCACATCTATCTGTCAAATGAAAGCGATTGCGATAGATTTTGAAATTAGACAACTAGCCCCCTGGATATATTTAGGCACCTGTCGGTGCGTTCGCAGCCTTAATATTTTTGGTCTCGCGTATAAACGATATAAAGTACGACAAAAAGTTGATACAAATACTATTTGAACATTAACAGTAAAGAAGTTATTGGATAACTATAGTACCTATAGTTTGGCGCGCGGCGCTGCGACGGCGTCGCGCCACCACGTCGCGCGTCCGAACGCGTCCGGGTTGCTGAACAACGCCGTCTGTAGGTTTTGGTATAGCTGCAACAATTACATACGTTTAGAAACTTGCTACGAAGTGTATTTGCGAAAATGCTGGGGGAAAAAATCTACCGAGTATAAAAAGAACAATGACCACTTCCCATACAAATGTTGCCCTGACAAATTGTATTTTTATTATATAAAATAGTTGCTATCAAAATCAAAATCAAAAAAATATTTATTCAGTCTAGGCTGTTACAAGCACTTGTGAATGTCAAAGAAGCTACGCCATCGGTTCGCAAATCCTGAGCGGGAGACCTTGTAACGAGAAGAACCGGCAAGAAACTCGTCAAGGGCTGCTTTTTTCTCCCTGTATATTTCATACAGAGTCGTCAACATTGAAAAATGAGCTCCACATTTGAAGTGAGGTCATTTTCCATCACAATAATTAACAAAATTTTGCACACAATGGGTAGGTAGGTTGAAATTAAATACCTACTACATATCGAGTAAATAAGAAAAAAAAAAATTATTATTATTATATCGGATAGGTAATTGTGAGAGTAAATAACTTTCAACTAGTTGAGAAATCAGTAATCACTATGTCTGCTACTCGGAAGTGCACCTAAGTAGGCAAAATTTACCAAAAAACACTTGATACAAGACAAAAAATAATAATAATAAAAAAACGCAAATCTTACAATTCTATGACCGTAGAACACTAGTATTTATTGAATTTTTATTTGGCAGTCAGAAAAATATGAAATGGTCACATGATCAACATTTTGACAGGTCAGAAATGGGCATCCTTCTTTTTGAACTGATACACAAATCTCTTAAGAGATCTCATTAGCTCATAACCACCGAGCTCCTTTAGTTTTTACGATTTCCTTGCGGACCTATACATAATATCTGCTCGTATCGATGATAATTTAAAGCAAAAATGGGTGATGACAACATATCTAAAACAATAAAGACAAAAGAACAGTAAAACCAAAAATATTTCTTCATACTCACATTTCCATCGCTCTTCCCCAGCACAGAGTTCAAAACGAAATCCGTCGGCGCGAGCGCATCCACCACACTCAATATCTCCCCCTTCAAATCCCCGCACAACTCCAGGATACCCCCCCTCAACAACCTGGCCAGCCCATCCCCCTCCCCGAACCCCCCCTGGTACAACTCCACCAAATGTTTATCCAACGACCACAAGCCGTACAGGTAAAACAGTTTGTACAACACTGGCTGTACTTCCTTCTCTTTCTTCTCAATGGATTGGACAGAGAAGACGATAGCTAAGTATTCAGCGTACGCCCTGGTGAGGGTCTTCCACCTGTACACTTGGGCTTTGGTCTTCGCTTGGAACTTGGAGTGACCTTTCGCTATTTCCGCTTCGTACTTCTGATGAGTTTCTTTTAGGAGCCAACATATGAGCCATTTGTACGTGTCAGTTATAACTGGAACAATGAAATAATCAGGGTTAGAAAAAATCAAAAATGATTTTTTCGATTTTTTGCTTGAGCCTTTAAAATCCACTTAATATAGTGCGTGAAACCACAACGCGCTTTTGTTTGACTTATTTAACACTTTAATTCGGAAGAAACAAAAGTAAAGATCAATAAAACAGTTCAAAATAAAAATGCCTGGTGAAAGTTAAATATTAGGACAGATGATTTGGCAGTTTTTTTAGAAGAAAAACAGTATAAAGCAGTAATTCTAACACAAAGTTACATTTAATATACATTTTTATGTGTCTATCAATTATTTAAAATTAAGAATTTTATATTTTTATACAAATAGGAAAGAAAAAAGGTAATTTGATTTAATCAATGATTTTTATTCAAAAAATCACTTGATTTAAATTAATGTGATTTAATCATGCCAACCCTGAAATAAATGTTAGATTTCAATCGAGAATTTTAGCAATAGAATTACGTAACCGTGGTTTCAAACTGACGCCGTCTTTCAGCAAATAAAAGTGACAGCATATTATCTTCTTATCTGGATAATAGAAAATATACTCCATTCAGTATACGGGCATACTTGAAACAATATTTTTACATTACATGTGCAACTTGACTTACCTTGTTTCTTTAGAGCCAACATCGTTGAAGTCAAATCTAGTTTATAAGATTGTTTACTAAAAAGGGCAAGTGAGAAAAATCCATTTGTTCCCAACGAGTCACACCATCAACTGTCACACTCGCACCTGTGGCCCTACCATGAGTTGAAACACCAACAGCAAACTGTTAACGTTACCGTAAACTATCGTTTTGTCTCTTTCACTCGCACTTACTGTGAGCAGTATATCCGATAGTTTACGGTAACGTAAACAGTTGGCATCAACTCATGGTAGGGCCACTGTTACTCGATGGGAACTTTTTATTAGAAATTTTCCAACCAGCTACACTGTAACAGTGTGACTGGTTGGAAAATTTCTAATTAAAAGTTCCCATCGAGTAACAGGTGTGACTGGTTAGGATTTTTTAAATAAAAACATCCCAACCAGTCACAGTGTGACAGTTGATGGTATAACTCGTTGGGAACAAATGGAAAAATCAAACAACTTACATGTGACGGTCTTCAACTGCCTCGTATCTCTGTATCGTATCACTTGAAGACGTAACCCAATATCTCCCTAAAGTCCTTCAGAAAGGCGACGGTTCCTAGCGGCGAGTCCACTGCGTTTCCTCCTAAGGCCGTTTCTTACTTTCGTAGCAGCCACCTTATTATAATTACTATAATTATACTTACGTCTGACTGTCTGCATACACTAGAAAGGCAAGTTCTAATGTGGCCTTAAAGTCTTCTTTGGAGGCAGCAAATGATAACGAAAATTTTACTAACTAAGTATTGCTAAATATAAATAAATATAATAAATAAATCATTTATTTCAGGCAACAGAAATATCATTTACAATATTAGGCCCATATAATAAATACCTTACAGACTAACATACATATTATATATTATATCTTAACTACTTATTTATTTACACGTATAGAAGGCGGCGACGTGTTACGCAACGCAGTGTCCGGTAGCCGACCTAAAGTAAAAAAGCTAAAGTAGTCAGTAAAAAATATATTTACTGCTAAAAACATTTTGTAATTATGTGATAAGGACTTACATGTGACGGTCTTCAACTGCCTCGTCTCCGTACACTTGAAGACGTAGCCCAATATCTCCCTAAAGTCCTTCAGAAAGGCGACGGTTCCTAGCGGCGAGTCCACTGCGTTTCCCCCCAAGGCCGTTTCGTACTGTCGCAGCAGCCAGTTGCCGGCTTGTTGCGACAACACGCTGTTGTCGCCTTCGTACGTCACTGTGGGCTCGTGGCTACTGCGGATGTCGCCTAGTCGCGCGCACTGGGGAAAATTACAACTTTTAACGAATAGTAATAACACGGCTCTACGATCATACAGTTGATAAACGAATGTTGCTTTTATTTTTGCAACTTAAGACCATAGTAGAATCAAATAAGTAAGTCGTCTTACTCATTATACGCCCGAACGCGTTTTGTATGTAAGCGCGGCCCGTACGTATGAGCGTCGCACACACACACTGACAATGACAACATTTATAGATGATAAAGATGCGCCAGTCGTGGCTGCGCCGTACGTGATCCCGCCCGCGCTCACGCACGCTCCGCGCCGCTGCGCTGCCGCTCGTGATAATTTGTACCTACAGTACATACCATGCTTTCCGAAGATATTTTTGGAAAAAAGATTTGTTAGAATGAGGATTTATTTTAAATATTAAACTTTAAATAATAAGGCATTTTGTACTTGTCGGAACAGCCGTTTTTTCTGTAAGTAACAATTGTGTAATTTTGTTAAAAAAATCACAAATTCCTACAGGCAAAAGTATTTTAATGTCAATTATTTGAGGTTATTGTAAAATATTCAATTTCCGAATTTAAAGATTATAATTTTATTTTGATAAGTGAAGGTAAATGAAAAAGTAAAAGGAATAAATTAATAGTGTAAAAAATACAATTTCATAATCATTTTATTTTATTTGACTAAATACATGATTCAGTAAAGCTACGTTTTAATTAATCCTATTTCGACCGTGATTTTCAAATCACATAACATGACGTATGTAATAAAAACATTGTAGACAGTTTCTGGTCTATGTACAAAAAATAATTAAAAAACTTTGTATTATAGATCCCTGACGCTTACCATACAAGGAAAAAATGTTTTGTATAGAGATTGACTATGCATTTTTGACGATTGAATAAACTAGCGACAGCCCTACGTGGGCTACGTGTTTAGGCTATTATCGCTCGATCGAGGCGCGAGTTGGCCTACTTATTTGATTCTACTATGTTAAGACAAGGTGGTAGTGAAACTAGCGCCGCCACTACATTTATTTTTAATACTCGTAAACCAAGTCAATATTTAAAAAAAGCTCATGTAATAATCTCTTAAATTGTCTCTAATATTTTTTGAATAACTCTTCAACAGTTATCATTTGTTCTGTAAGTTTTAAACTCCATAATTGCCAAGTGTCCACTTTGAGCTAAAATGGATTTTAAAACTTACAGAAAGAATGAAAACTGTTGAAGAGTTATTAAAAAAATATTAGAGACAATTTAAGAAATTATTACATGAGCTTTTTTTAAATATTGACTTGGTTTACGAGTAATAAAAATAAATGTAGTGGCGGCGCTAGTTTCACTGCCTACAGCGCCTTAAATTTACGCCACCGTGCACGAAAGTTGACAGCTGTTGAAACTCACTACTAAACGAGCACACGATTCGGCACGTGAACTCGCGGGGTGGAGTGAGGTAATTGATTGTGGGTCGGGGCGGAGTGTCCTTTCTGTACAGTAGTACTTATATCTTTTCTGTGGCATTATATCAAAAAATGATTATTTTCTTTAAAGATCGCCTTTAATTGATCTCTATGTGTTCAACTTAAGGCGAGGCCAGGTCACGAAATTTACTCTTTCACTATGTCTTTAGAATAAGGTTGAATATTGCATAACTTTAATTGACGCTTCGTCAGAAATTTGACGAATTTTAGTACATTTTTATTGATTTCTGAAATACTGGATCATTTATTGAAAATGTACTCGGTTATTGTGTTAGATCGATAAAAAAGCTATCCTTTTTGCATAAAAAATCATATCACTGTCGTTGAAAATTACGAACTCTGACGATTTGAAATTTAGTTTTATAAGTTTTTATGGTGTTATTCAGGATTTTTTTACAGAGTTACCATGCCATTTTTTAACCGACTTCATCAAAAGGAGGAGGTTCTCAATTCGATTGTATGTTTTTTTTTTTTTTTTTTTTTTTTTTTTTTTTTATCGTTGTTCGCGCGTATCTTCGACATTTATGGACCGATTTCGATAATTTTTTTTTTGTTCGATTGAGTTTTCTTGCGAGATGGTCCCATTTAATTTTTTTTCAAATCGGTTCAGTAGTTTACAAGTAATCCTGAAAATACTATGATATTAAATCAACTAACTTGACAACTTTGTTATTTATGAACCGAATTAGATGATTTTTTTGTTGGGGAAGGGATACCGTTGTGTAGTCTTTTTAACCGACATCAAAAAATGGAGGTAAGTTTCAGTTTGTATGTATGTATGTTTCTCCGCGATTATCTCACGTTTGGCTGAGCCGATTTTTCTACCTAAATAATATACCTACACTACCTAATGCAGAAGGTACTTACACTAAAAATAAAAAAATAAAAAAATTGTTTAAAAAACAAAAAACCGACTTCAAAAAACCTGCTTCTAAAAAAAGGAAGAAATAATATACAAATCATAAGATACGCATTATCATTGTTATAATAAAACACGTCAATTGAAGTCGGGTGGGGCTTTTAGAATAAAAAAGGAAGATGTTCTCCAGCCCCACCCGACTTTAATAGACGTGTTTTATTATAACAATGATAATGCGTATCTTATGATTTGTATATTATTTCTTCCTTTTTTTAGAAGCAGGTTTTTTGAAGTCGGTTTTTTGTTTTTTAAACAATTTTTTTTCAATATTCTGTTCGGTTAATTTGCTTCTTTGTTTCTTTTTCAGTCTACATGTAATTTTTGTGAAGTAGAATTTTACATCAGTTCTTCACATTGGAAGTTCAAAAATCAGACTATTCATCAGATCGTGAACTGGCCTCGCCTTAAGGTTGAATATCGTGAGATAGCATACCTTAAGGAACCCGTGTCCCCCGCAAGCCTCCCGGCACTGCTGCGCGGCGTCCAGCACCGTCCACGTCAGCGCCGGCTTGCTGCACGACACCATCGCGTGGATCTCGCCCACTGCCTCGCTCTAACAATAGAACAAACAAACAAAAATTCATTATTTGGTACAAAAACATTAGAATGAAACTTGAAAAAATAAAAATATCACGTATACAAGCCTCGGCACGAATCTTTAGGCAAATTACGGAATGAATGTTTGAAAACAAAATCTTACTGCATAAGCTTAAGGCGCTGCTTAATCGAGTAGCAAGCCTCCGGGCGTTCATCCTGCCCGCGCTAGCAAATATTTTTCGAAAAGCATGTCTCTTTACATTTTTCAGGCTCTAAAAACCTGTTTATTTTGATTTTAATAGTGATCCATAACATTTACATTCTTTTTTTTAGGTAACTCTTTAATTCATCTTATGTCCAATTTGTAATTTGAAAAAAATATGCTAGTTACCGCTGAAAATTTCGAGTATTTCGCGACGACTTTTTAGAAAATATTTTTTTTTTCACTGACTAAGCTTTTGCTTGAAATTATTTATAGCTATGTATCTCATTCAGGATATGTCAAATACAATATTTTTTTTTTCTAACTTTCAAAATGAGTGGATTCTTATAACTATGCGACAAAACTTTATATGTTTTCATTGACGCTACGTTTTGCAGGCCATTAAGGCGAGGCAGTTCCCGAAATTTACTCTTTAATAAGGTTGAATATTGCGTAGCTTTAATTGACGCTTCGCCAGAAATTTGACGAAATTTAGTACATTTTTATTGATTTCTGAAATACTTGATCATTTATTTAAAATGTACTCGGTTATTGTGTTAGATCGATAAAAAAGCTATCCTTTTTAACCGACTTCATCAAAAGGAGGAGGTTCTCAATTCGATTGTATGTTTTTTTTTTTTTTTTTTTTTTTTTTTTATCGTTGTTCGCGCGTATCTTCGACATTTATGGACCGATTTAGATAATTCTTTTTTTGTTCGATTGAGTTTTCTTGCGAGATGGTCCCATTTAATTTTTTTTCAAATCGGTTCAGTAGTTTACAAGTAATCCTGAAAATACTATGAAATTAAATCAACTAACTTGACAATTTTGTTATTTATGAACCGAATTAGATGATTTTTTTTGTTGGGGAAGGGATACCTTTGTGTAGTCTTTTTAACCGACTTCAAAAAAAGGAGGTATTGTATGTATGTTTCTCCGCGATTATCTCACGTTTGGCTAGGCCGATTTTTGTACCTAAATAATATACTTACCTACACTACCTAATACAGAAGGTACTTACACTAAAAATAAAAAAATAAAAAAATTGTTTAAAAAACAAAAAAACCGACTTCAAAAAACCTGCCTCTAAAAAGCAAGAAATAATATTCAAATCATTAGATACGCATTATCATTGTTATAATAAAACATATTCCTTTTTTTATTCTAAAAGCCCCACCCGACTTCAATAGACGTGTTTTATTATATCAATGATAATGCGTATCTAATGTTTTGAATATTATTTCTTGCTTTTTAGAGGCAGGTTTTTTGAAGTCGGTTTTTTTTGTTTTTTAAACAATTTTTGCATAAAAGATCATATCACTGTCGTTGAAAATAACGAAATCTGACGATTTGAAGTTAAATTTTATGGTGTTATTCAGGATTTTTTTACAGAGTAACCATGCCATTTTTCAATATTCTGTTCGGTTATTGTGCTTCATGACATAATGTTCAGTCTACAGTAATTTTTGTGAAGTAGAATTCTACATCCGTTCTTCACATTGGAAGTTCAAAAATCGATCTTTTCATCAAATCGTGAACTGGCCTCGCCTTAAGAGAGATTTTAGCTTTTTAGTACAAATAGTCGTGCGATAGCTGCAGTCAGACGCACACCTACTGTCAAATGTTGCTTTGACATGCATCGAACTTTTCTGTCCGAACAAAAATGCCTATGCGTTGAACAATTTCTGGTCTTTTGTCGTTTAAATTGAAAGAGCCCTTAAAAGATCGGATGTCTTAGATACAAAATAGGATAAGTAAGGATAGAAGTGTAAGTGGAAGTGTCAAAAACTCAAAATTTACTTTTAAAAATAAAGCGCTCGCTGGCTGACGTCTGCCCAAAGAGAAACATTTTAGGCCTTCCTGAGTACTCTTCGAAGCTTAGTAAAAAAAAATTGACACATACATTTTTATGAACGCCATCTATCGAGCCTACAGTTTTTTGTCATTTTGAAAAGCCCTCATTGCTTTCTTATAATTTATGTGACGATTTTAAGCACGTTATTAGCAACTATGTGGTTTAATAAAGTGCAAACTGACCAGATTGTCGACTCGCTGTCCCGCGTTGGACTTCTCGACGATGGTGAGGTAGACGTTGGTGAAGTTCTCCAGGTACAGCCGGAACACCACCGCCGCCGACACGTAACCGAACAGCCGCCATTGCTGCATACAAATAATAACAATCAAAATATTACAAGGAGCTCGCTGGCGCAGAGGTTCAACGCCCGGCCTGCGGAGGTTAGGCAACTTTCGCAAGGGCCGGTCATGGGTGACCAAAAATTTATTATCTTAAGAGGATTGACAACCACGTGGTCTCCATACAAACGGCGATAACGTTTCCCACCCTCTAAACCTTAACCTACAGTAATTCATTGTTGGTATTTTTTTGAAATGCCTAAATACTAGGGCTGTACGTTTTGATTTTTTAAATATCTATAATAGATTTCGAAATATTTGAATTTTAGTGATTTCATACAAAACACAGAAGTGCCAATATTTTCAAATCTACAATGAATATTTTAAAAATCAAAACGTACAGCCCTAGTTTTTAGGCATTTCAAAAACATACCAAAAATTCATTGCTGTAGGTTAAGGTTTAGACGGTGGGAAACGTTATCGCCGTTTGTATGAAGACCACGTGGTTGACAATCCTCTTAAGTAAAGATGGGAAAAAGACCCGGTTTAAACCCGACTACTGGGTTTAAACCCGTTATTGTATGTTATAGAAACTTTTTATTACAGTTTTTCTTTATTATTATATATTCTTTATTGCACTAATAATTATTGTTACATAATTTATAATAATAATTGTGAGCAAAGGTGGACTTATCTCTAAAGAGATTTCTTCCAGCCAACCTAAGAGGTGTCAGAGATTTACAGTAAGCGGGCACATAAAGTGCATGACATATAAAAAATAATAATTAAATAATAAGATAATAATACTTATTCATTTTTATAATATATAAAATACACATACATATATAAAAAAAAATATACCTACATTAAATACATACTCAATACATACATATAAATAAACATGTAAGTGATTATGAGATAATATGTTATTTATGACTCGATGTACGATAGCTGTGCTAGAAAGTGCGACTTAACTTTGGATTTAAAGGTCTTGACGTTAAGACAATCCTGAATGTTCAACGGAAGTTTATTCCAAAGCTCTAACAGAGAAGGAGTTACGGAGGAAACTGGTGTTGCTTTTAGGTAACTCCAGCATCTTAGGTATGATGCAAGCACGCCTAGGGCGAGAGGGAGGAGGAAGCATTTGGAACCGGGAAACGAGGTACTTAGGTGATTTGGGATCCTTGAGGATTTTAAAGAGTGCAGACAGGATGTGCATATCACGGCGAAGGCGTACAGGAAGCCATTTAAGCTGACAGCGAAATTGTGACACATGATCGTAGTTACGTAAACCGAATATGAAACGTATGGCCAAATTTTGAAGACGTTCTAGCTTGTTCAGCTGTTCCTCGGTTACATCCAGAAAGCAAACGTCAGCGTAGTCGAGGAGTGGGAGGAGAAGCGATTGGGCCAGCATAATTTTAGTTTTAAAGGGAAGGAAGTATTGCAGTCGCTTGAGGGAGTGAGAGGAATAGTGAATGCGTTTGCTAATTTCACTGATATGCGGGGACCAAGACAAAGTGCAGTCCATAATTAGTCCAAGGTTTTTAACTTTGTCTGTAAATGGGATTGTCAGGTTGTTATAGACTAATGCAGGAACAGCTTTCCAGTCAACTTTTGATATGTTATTTCATGTAAAATCAATACAAAAAAAATCAAAAGTAAATACACCTCATATTTATAAATGTTTGAGGCTTGTAGTACTAGTAACGTGTCAAACTAAATAAGGTACACTGTGTATAGAGTGTGGCTCAGCTACCGCCTTACTAACGGCCGAATACTCAAAGGCTTCTTAGCTAAAATCTTAAGTTAAGGTCTCCTTAACTTTAAGGAAGCTGTCAGTTTCATAGAGTTTCTGTCAAATCTGACAACTTTTATGTGTTTAAGGTGGCCTTAACTTTAAGGTTCGTTTGAGTATTTGGCCGTAAGTGTTGGACTGACATGCAGCTCGTACTCGATGAGCGCTATCTCCTTACGCGACTCCCTAACCGCACCGCTATGTAACAACAAGTACGGTACACTTTGTCTCTGAAGCTCGTAGTCTTACGCGTCAAACTAAATAAGGTACACTGTGTATAGAGTGTGGCTCAGCTACCGCCTTACTAAGTGTTGGACTGACATGCAGCTCGTACTCGATGAGCGCTATCTCCTTACGCGACTCCCTAACCGCACCGCTATGTAACAACAAGTACGGTACACTTTGTCTCTGAAGCTCGTAGTCTTACGCGTCAAACTAAATAAGGTACACTGTGTATAGAGTGTGGTTCAGCTACCGCCTTACTAAGTGTTGGACTGACATGCAGCTCGTACTCGATGAGCGCTATCTCCTTACGAGACTCCCTAACCGCACCGCTATGTAACAACAAGTACGGTACACTTTGTCTCTGAAGCTCGTAGTCTTACACGTCAAACTAAATAAGGTACACTGTGTATACACCGTTATTTTTTAAGTATATCTAAAAATGAAAAGCGATTTCGTGGTTGGCCCCATAGTAAAAGTTGTTCATTCACGTGGTCTGAAATCCCCTTTTCATTTTTAGATATACTTAAAAAATAACAGTATATACAACGTGTTAATGAATAAACGCAAAACCTCTTAGGTGGTGATTGTGCTCATGAATATGAACAACTTTTACTATGAGGCAAACTCTGCAACTCAACAAAAAAAATCAACTGTTTCATACCTAGGTACTCGACCAGAATGTATGAAACGGCTGATTTTAGGGTTCCGTATCTAAATGGTAAAAAGGAACCCTTATGGTGTGACTACGTCCGTCTGTCTGTCTGTCTGTCACAGCTGGATATCTCGAGAACTACTAATGGTATCAACTTGAAATTTGGAATAGTTAAAGATGACCTTTGTCCAACTATTTTACAAATAAGAAAGAAATAAAAAAATAAATAGTTTTTTTACAACAGGGACTGAAAAGGGGTCTTAAAAATTTTAAGTGGGGCGACTAGAGCATGTGGTGTTAATATAAAAGAGCGCCGTTTGCACATTTTAAAAAATTTTTTTCTTTTTTTTTAGGGCGCATAGATTTCGACTTATGATGAAAAATGTAAAAAAAAACCGTTCCCCCCCCCCCCCCTTTATCTCCGAAGTTTGCAAAGAGAAAAATCTGAAATAATTCTATGTTATAGTAGTTTATGTAAAGATTACAGGATAAATAAAACGATGTCTCAATATAACACACTTTTTTTAGAAATTCAAAAATCAAACAAAAAATTATTTAGTTCCAACAGATGGCCCTGACCTAAGAAAAATTTATTTAGTTCAACTATCGGTCAAGAGATGGCGCTGGCCTAAAAAAAAATAGTTCCACTATCGGCCAAGAGATGGTGCTGACCTCATACTGCAATAATAATTTTATTATTCTACAGCTCTGCAGTGTATTTCACAGAGTACTTTTTATAAGTGTATTTATTATGATGGTACGGAAACCCTCGGTGCGCGAGTTCGACTCGCTCTTGCTTGACCGGTTTTTTTTGTTGAGTAGCAGAGTTGGCCCTATAATACAAATTGTTCATATTTATGAGCACAATCACCACCTAAGAGGTTTTGCGTTTATTCATTAACACGTTGTATAGTGTGTCTCGGCTACCGCCTTACTAAGTGTTGGACTGACATGCAGCTCGTACTCGATGAGCGCTATCTCCCGGCGCGGCTCGCCGAACTGCCGCCGCGCCGCCGCGTACCGCACCGCGATGGCCACGGCGCTGGCGATGGAGTGGCAGCTCTCCTGCATTATGCCTACGCGACCTGCATAACAAATGGATTGATATAAATCAGCCATTTTTGATGTCCCCACTGCTGGGGCACAGGCCTTCCTTAGGTGGTAAGGAGGATGGGCCATAACCCACCACGCGGGCCCGATGCGGATTGGTGGGTGTTAACGACTGCAAATGCAGCCGGGACCAACGGTTTAACGTGCCTTCCGAAGCACGGAGGAGCTCGAGATAATAAATTTTTGGTCACCCATCCCATGACCGACCCCTTGCGAACGTTGCTTAACTTCCGCAATCGCTGGGCCAGGCGCTAAACCACTGCGCCACCGAGCTCCTCCCACTGCGCCACCGAGCTCCTCAGCTAGCTCCCGGCTAGCTAATGTTACCTGTCAATTTTTTATTTTGCTTACACAATGATACAGTACGAGGCAAACATCTTGAAATCGGGTGGGGATTGCGCAGAACGCGTATTTTGGGTGTGCGTAGCGGTGAGGTACGGGGCGGCGGGAGAGGGGCGCGCACAAGTGCACATACGCGAAATTTATCCCCACTCCGTCAAAAAAGTGTCAAGATGTTTGCCTCGTACTGTACGAGTATATTCCATTTTCCTAATTCCTCGGCGACTCAGCAGTTAAACCATTTACCCGGATTGCGAAAACGTGGGTTCTAATCCCGCCTAAGTACCTAGATGGAGACGAAATTATATTTGTTTAGTGTAAAAAAAAACATCAAAACCTAAAAATATTTAGCTAAGACATGTGCATGTGGCCCCCAATATTACCTATATCGAAATTCAAAGATAAGGAATATTATAAGACAAACGGATATAGCGCTTTTAAATTTTGTTTACCTGCTGATAAGTTCTCCAGGGCAGCCCCCAGGATCTTGGAGGGGTCGGAGAAGGAGCTCTCGTAGACGCCCTCCTCCGTGACGTCAGCGGTCCGGTTCAGGAGGTTCTCGCGCGGTATCCGGTAGTGGTTGAACATTATGAACCTGCCGAATTGAAGGGGTAAAGGAAATCACCTTGGAATGCACTAAACCGTTGACGATTGACAACATTGTAGAACATTCGAACCTTCGAAAAAAACACATTAGAGGATGTGTGCTGAATACTTCGATCAAGAATATCGTAGATAACGCTTCACGAACTAAAACAGTACGCAAAAATGGCACCTCAAATAGCGTCCCACTTACAAACTTAGCGCTTATTTTGTACAAAGTCACCTGTTATTTTGTACAATCTCACATTTTATATCACTTATTTTGTACAAAATAAGCAGATTTTGTACAAAAACACATTTTTTATCACTTACTTTGTGCAAAATAAGCGCCCAGTTTGTAAGTGAGACGCTATATGAGGTGCCATTTTTGAGACTTTGACCGGACATCTAGGGTATTTTTGATCGAAGGCTGAATAGCATAAATCCTGTACTTATGGTGAATAAAGTAATGTGTAACTTTTTACAAATAATTATTTCGATTATAACGTATTTAAAATTTTATTTTATAAATTTACTATTATTATCATTTATTAGAAAACTATAAAACATAATAAAATTGTAAGCTGATAAAAATGACTGAATAGTCTTTACATACTTTTACTTTCATGACCAGTTTACAATAATAATAATTAAATGCATCATAAAAAATTAACGCTTCAATTCAAGGTATAACGGCCGAATACTCAAACGCTGCTTAAATAGTTGAGAGCTCCTCACACAGTTGAGACCGCCTTAACTCATACTCAATTCAAAATTTGAGAGCCGCTCAATTTCTAAGACGGCCTTAAGTTAAGGACCGCTTATCTGCAAAAACTATCGAAAATGGAATACTCAAACGTTCATTAAGATCTGACAGGTATTTGAGGCCGCCTTAAGTTGATTAAGGTCGCTCTTAATTTAAGGAAGCTCGGACGTACCTCAAGTATCACACGTCAAGGTGATTAGCGCCCTGCACACGTAAAGTCGGAACGCGGGAAACATATGATACTGGTGGTTATAGATGGCCAACTCGCCTATTTTTTTGCATATAACCGGATACAAGCATACAGCGCCATCTCTTTTGCATGAAGTAAATTACGTCGCTATAGGTCAAAGGGCCCATACGGTCGATCGCGATCGACCGGTCGATCGCCAAGGATAACAGATTTGACATTTTGCACCCAATGTAGTTTTACTTATGCAATTTTTTTTAAAAATATTTGGTGGGTTAAACGGCACTATAGACACATAGGTAATGCAGTACAAGTATCTGCTGCGCGCTCATAAAATACTTCCAGTGACAAAGCCGGCTAACGCGATGACCAAACGAGTATCCATTTTTCATACTACTGATGAAAAACTTTTAAAATTTATGAGAGAACTGCAGTCCAAACTCTTGAAAATCAATTTACACGCACAGTTCGGATCGTTTGCCTTAACATGTAAGATTCGCCGGCAGTCCAAACCGTTCATCGTAAATCGCACGACAAATAGCACTACAGTTTGATCCGCAGTCCAAACCGCACAGATCCATCCCAGGTTTGGAACGCAGTCCCAGATGCGCGGTCCAAACTTTACGTGTGCAGGGCGCTATTGTTTTGCGTTGTGAGGATTATTTTGAAAAAATATTTTAAAAATGTCCTTTTCTTCGTTATCATTTCTTTTTATTCTCCAGTCACGTTTTCCTGTTTGATTATTTTAAAGTAAAATAAATAAATTGGGCGGTTTAAAGGTGTTATTTATTATGACAGTCAGTATTTATTGACAGTTGACATAATTGTCGTATCGACATTGAGCTTCTGTGGCATAGAGAGAGATTGTTCCGTTGCACGCTATTATTTTTGAGATAACTTTGATTACGTAGTGCCAGGTGTGATATCGATGGATTGCATGCAAAGAAACGGTTTGCAAATCTCAGTGATGTTACCAGATTGCAAATGGTTAATGCGTCCTTAGCTAAGCAGACATTACCAACAGATAAAAAGCGTTTGAGTATTTCACTTAAATCTAATGGCTTCTTAAACTTAAGGTGGCCTCAGCTAAGATTTTAGTTAAGCAGCGTTTGAGTATTCGGCCGTAAGTAAATTAGCCGCTCTGTGTATGGCATCTGTTTGTTTATTTATATCCATTGTTCTTGCAACTCGACATATTGTACCTATGATTGACAAGCCATTTGCATCAACAATATTTTGGTCTACAAATCAGAATCAATCAACAAAGGTAAGTACCTCAACCTTCCAGGCCCCAAACCATTGAGATAATTATGTATTTTTTTTTCATAAGCAACTCCGTTTCATAAATCTCTGTCTACTAATTCGACTAATAATAGTTTTTTACTCCTCTTGTTCAAAAATTCCGTCATTGTAACGTACAAGAGCTGAGATAAAATAGCATAATAACCCCTAGGGGATAAAGTTTTTCTTTTTTAATGTTTGTCTATTACCAATGAGCCTATACTAAAACGAAAAGTTCATAATCACGAATAAAGACTCGCTCGACTTAATACTGTTTCTCATTCTAATTTTTGAAAATGGAAATAAAAGTATCTCTTCGGTGAAATCATAGACTTATTTATACTCTGTGCACAGAGTGAATCGTAGAATTCGTGATTGTGTTGCTTAGCTGCTACAGCAGAAATTAAAAAAGGTACCATGGCGCGAAATCTTTAGAATTTTTCTGTAATTACAAACTGATTGAATTGTGTGACTGTAATAGGAAAGAAATAATTTTAATATTTTGCCATCAAGCACAAATCACGACGCTAAAACCCATTGTAACTCTGTTTTCAAAACTACCTCGTATGCAATGGCTCATTTTAGCGTCTTGTTATAACAATCTACTATTAACGACTTCCGAGATACATACATAACATAGAAAATAGTACGTCCAAATATTTTAATAATGAAATGGATGGCCCAACGCCCAACTATCGCCTACTTAGCTGAACTGATTAAACTGATATTCTCTGATCCAAGCCACAAGAATCATGTCACAGACTGGCGCGTTAATATCCGTAGTTAATCAAACGCTGTGTCACATCCTCGACCAATATCTTCAAGTGATCATGTCAACTTAAGGTAGGGAAGTATTAACAATGATTTACGATACGATATCGGTCTTCTTAAATATTAGTCACATGATAACAGCGTAATGGTTCTGCGAATTCTTTATCGCAGTGCGACCTTCAGAAAGATTAGTCATTCGATGCCGTTACGTAACGCAGGAATTTATTTATGACCCTTCAAATACTAACTCAATGAAGACATTGGCATTACACCTTCACGGTTATTTAACAAGTTATTTTTTAACTGATGATGACTACAGATTCAGTCTGGTTAATCAGGTCTGAGTAATCAGTAGGTTGAAGTTGCTTACGACGTAAAAGAAATCCATACAAATCAATAAAAACGAATGTTTTTGTTACCGCTTTTTGTTACGATGTAAAGATAAATTGAACCTCGGAAAAAACATAGTAGTTTACTTTTATTCTCAATATTCCAACGGGAAATGGAATACCGCACAGACAACAACGTCCGAGCAAAAGCTAATTAATATTGAAAATAGTATTAAAAGAAAAAAATGTCACAAGTCTGAAACTAAAACTGAAGTAATCTATACGTACATTATTAAAACTGTAAATTCTACAATGTTTGTGCGCGCATCACGCAAAAACCGCTGAACAGGTTTTAATGGGCTTTTCACAGTTTGGTAGTTTGGGATCCAACTTAAAATAAAAAATAAAAAAAAACATTTTATTTGCGTTTTCCACAAGTAGGACTTAAGATAGGTACTTATTATTAGTAGGTACATTTGTATGTAACATAGTACTTGGTGGAGTCTGAAAATCTAAGCCATGTTTTAAATTCGGGTGGGTGGAACCAGGTAAACAGCCTGAACTCTCCGTAGTAAGTACTAGTTTTTTACACTAAGGAGGTCATTTAAACTGGTCGCCAATTCGCCATATTTTTCTACTGTCCACGCGAACGAATTCGCGGGTGGAGGTTAATTATTTAGTAAAAATAAGTAAACTAACCCATTATCGATGCCATGGACGCCGATTTTCTCCCCCATATCTCCTATAATAAGACCGGGATACACTTCAAGGGTCGCAGGGTCTCTCACGGGCACCAGGAACCCGTGCAGCCCGTGGTTGGTGCCGTCTGGCGTTATCAGCTGGGCGAACAGTAGAGTGTGCGTGCATGTTTTGCCTGAAAGATTGTAATGTTTTTTTTTCTCTAATCAATCAATCAATATGTATTTGCAAAAATATTGTAACATTAGGCACCAGCCACACAGAAGAGACGCCCCTCGCAGACAGGGCGAGCATAAAAGAAAAGACGTGTGTGTCCCATCTCTAGTGTGGGTTGCGTCGCGACGGTTATATACGTTTTGTATAGAATCGTCGTGAAACGGCTGTGGCGTCCGTCTAGGGTCCGCGACGGGCGTCTTTTCTGTGTGGTTTGCGCCTTAGTTGTTTTATACAAGTCACCAGCATATTTTACGTGCAAATATTTACAAAAAAAGTCTTATTAATTGTCAAAAATGCAAATTTACAAGTGGCGAGCGCAACCATTACGAACTTGGCATGGAATGTTCTCACTCTCCCTTTATTCGATCATACAAAGCAACTAAATTTAAAAGACAGGTCGGTAAACAAATAACAAGAATAATTATGGCTTAATTTACGGCCGAATACTCAAACGCTGCTTAAATAGTTGAGAGCTCCTCACACAGTTGAGACCGCCTTAACTCATACTCAATTCAAAATTTGAGAGCCGCTCAATTTCTAAGACGGCCTTAAGTTAAGGACCGCTTATCTGCAAAAACTATCGAAAATGGAATACTCAAACGTTCATTAAGATCTGACAGGTATTTGAGGCCGCCTTAAGTTGATTAAGGTCGCTCTTAATTTAAGGAAGCTCGGACGTACCTCAAGTATCACACGTCAAGGTGATTAGCGCCCTGCACACGTAAAGTTCGGAGTCCGTTCCATCCCTCGCTCCGAAACGTACATGTATATGCGCGGGGCTGACAGTCCGATCTGGCATGTCGATGCGAGGTGCATTTTCACAGTTTTGTGCGCGCATCACATAGCGCCCTGTACACGTAAAGTTCGGAACGCGGGAAACATATGATACTGGTGGTTATAGATGGCCAACTCGCCTATTTTTTTGCATATAACCGGATACAAGCATACAGCGCCATCTCTTTTGCATGAAGTAAATTACGTCGCTATAGGTCAAAGGGCCCATACGGTCGATCGCGATCGACCGGTCGATCACCAAGGAAAACAGATTTGACATTTTGCACCCAATGTAGTTTTACTTATGCATTTTTTTTTTATATTTGGTGGGTTAAACGGTCAAAATGACGATCTGTCATAAATTTTTGCTAGGTCGATCTCATTAAGAGAAAGTATGGGCACCCCTGCTATAGGTATACGTTAGGAGCTTGTAATTTACTGTACAATAAACACCGGATAACTTTGCCAAAGAGTTATCTAAGTTGGTAAAAAATGAGAGACATCTAATACTTAATCATCAAATATTTCTTTTTATAAGTAATTATATCTATTATGCTAAGTATAAATGACAGGTAAACACACTATAGACACATAGGTAATGCAGTACAAGTATCTGCTGCGCGCTCATAAAATACTTCCAGTGACAAAGCCAGCTAACGCGATGACCAAACGAGTATCCATTTTTCATACTACTGATGAAAAACTTTTAAAATTTATAACGCTCCACGCGCCAGTCCGAACTGCAGTCCAAACTCTTGAAAATCAATTTACACGCACAGTTCGGATCGTTTGCCTTAACATGTAAGATTCGCCGGCAGTCCAAACCGTTCATCGTAAATCGCACGACAAATAGCACTACAGTTTGATCCGCAGTCCAAACCGCACAGATCCATCCCAGGTTTGGAACGCAGTCCCAGATGCGCGGTCCAAACTTTACGTGTGCAGGGCGCTATTGTTTTGCGTTGTGAGGTTATTATTTTGAAAAAATATTTTAAAAATGTCCTTTTCTTCGTTATCATATCTTTTTATTCTCCATAGTCACGTTTTCCTGTTTGATTATTTTAAAGTAAAATAAATAAATTGGGCGGTTTATGTGTTATTTATTATGACAGTCAGTATTGATTGACAGTTGACATAATTGTCGTGTCGACATTGAGCTTCTGTGGCATAGAGAGAGATTGTTCCGTTGCACGCTTTTATTTTTGAGGTAACTTTGATTACGTAGTGCCAGGTGTGATATCGATGGATTGCATGCAAAGAAACGGTTTGCAAATCTCAGTAATGTTACCAGATTGCAAATGGTTAATGCGTCCTTAGCTAAGCAGACATTACCAACAGATAAAAAGCGTTTGAGTATTTCACTTAAATCTAATGGCTTCTTAAACTTAAGGTGGCCTCAGCTAAGATTTTAGTTAAGCAGCGTTTGAGTATTCGGCCGTTAGCAACATTAAGTTCAAAACAGATGTCAGTCAACAGGAAGCAGCAGACAAATAACTATTTCAAATATTTGCGATGACTGTTTTTTGCTTTTATCAAATGAGTAAGCTATCAAAGTACTTAGTATTTTGGGTATATTATCTCACAATTAATCGTAACCCAGTTCATTGTCGAAATAACATGCATTGATTATTCCATTAGCGTAATGGAAATATGCGGGCGGCATTCAGAATTGGCATTTGGTACCGACAATACATTTATCGAAGATAATTTGGAACGATATACAAGTTAGATAATAACCTAGTATTTGTTATCTATTGGTAATTTCCGCACTTATTGTACTCATTCTTAAAAATATTATCTAGAAAACCATTTTACTGGGTAAAAGCAGATAGAAAAAAACATTTTAACATTTAGAATATTTAGAAATGTCATGGACATGTCCATGGAATTGTTAAGCATCAAATTGTGATAAAAAGCATACTAACACGATTTTATGGATTTATTGCAAATCTGAAACAAATCGTATATTTTATTTATTATTTTTCACTTAAACAATTTTTTTTATCGCTTAAAACGATAGGTTTCATAGTATTTACTACTTACTCATACATGTTTTATAATAGAATTTAAATTGAAATTCATTGAAATTCATGAGAGTTAATTTGATTACTTTTCGATATCTTAAAAACGATTAGTCTGATGCATAATCGATGCACTTAATATAAGTTTAATAATTATGATTGATAAGTTTGATAATATTATTTATTTGATAAAAGTGTCTGTTTTTGTCTTCGATCAAGAATATCCTAGATAACGCTTCACGAACTAAAACAGTACGCAAAAATGGCACCTCAAATAGCGTCACACTTACAAACTTGGCGCTTATCTTGTACATAAATCACCTCTTATTTTGTACAAAATAAGCTTATTTTGTACAAAAACACATCTTTTCTCACTTACTTTGTGCAAAATAAGCGCCCAGTTTGTAAATGGGACGCTATTTGAGGTGCCATTTTTGAGACTCTGACCGGACATCTAGGGTATTCTTAAGGTTTTTGTACTTTTAAAATGGACGTTAACTATTTTAAACACAGGCGATGTACTTATTAGGATTATTTTCGTTGCATAATATTTCGTTTTCAGCAGTACATTAAGCCGACGTTATCGGTTACGCAATTGTTACCAAAGAGAAATCAAATTATTCAAATGTTTTTATTAAATTTGACGTTGCTAAGCGATAAAATTTCTTATCACCAGTGTATTATAATAATAATATTTTATTTATGGATGAATTCATGTACTTAGCAATTTTAATAACGGAAATGACGAAATAATAAGATCCTAATCAGCTTTTATAGGGACATTCCATAATCGTGTATGACTTTACTATAAAGTTGATACAATAAACCAACATTATTGATAAGTTGGCAGTTGAGGAGCTCGATGGCGCAGTGGTTTAGCGCCTGGCCCAGCGATTGCGGAGGTTGAGCAACTTTCGCAAGGGTCGGTCCAAAATTGCTTCGTAAATAGCAGACGTGTCGGAGTAAATACCTGACGCGTTAGCCACCCAAAATTGCTTCGTAAATAGCAGACGTGTCGGGATAATGCGTGTGCTATTTACAAGAGCCAGAATTGCTTTGTAAACAGCAAACGTACCGCGTCAGTTATTATAATAAAAGAAAATATTTCTGTTGTCTGTTATAAAAAAATAACCTCGAAATTTAAGGCTCACGCTGCGCTGCGCTTCGCGCTCGCCTTAGATTTCTAACCTACAGGAATAAAGCAGTTCGATTCGATCGTCGTCACGTCAGGTCAAATACGAGCGCCCGAGCGGCAGCCGAAACTTCCCGAGTGGTAACGCGTCGGGTATTTACAAATATGTCAGCGGGAATAGGCCATAAAATGTCACGTGACATACAAAACTTGAGAAAGTTTAGCCTAAAAAATCTGTTAGGCTTTATAGAGCACACAAGAAGTTTAATAAGTATTATTGTAATCTGTGGTTTACCTAGATTACCGACCCAGCACTTAGCCGCCTCGAAGTCTGGCGTGTGCACGACGAACTGCCGCGCGCTGGGCTCGTACGTTGCGGTGGTGCGCATGAGTTTAGCGTCTGAACCGTGCGCGATCTCCGTTAACGCTATACTTGCTAAAATCTATTAAGAAAAAAATAAACAATTAAGAGCCCGTAGCGATTTTGCCGCTGACTGCCGCTCTCTTGCTCGCACATTTCATGTTTTCTCAAGATTTCTTAAATCTGAAGCCACTTATAGCAATATAAGATTACGGACATTTTAACATATAATATTCAGTTTCGAGTTGCTGAAGTACAAAAAGTTATCGTATTTGCCAGTTCAAATAACTGTTTAGAAACGACAACTTTTTGTACTTTAGCAACAAAAAACTGAAATATATTTTAAAATGTCTGTAATTTTATATTGCGAAAAATGGCCGAGATATTACCTACGCACTCAGTTTTAAGAAATCTTGAGAAAACATGAAATGTGCGAGCGAGAGAGCTGCAGTCAACGGCAAAATCGCTACGAGCTCTTCAGTACTAAAGTAATCCTTTCTCTCATAGGAAACCTTTACAGGTTGGCGGCGCTAGTGTGCAGACTACGCGCTTTTAAGAAGTTTGTTTAGTACTTTAGGTTTTCCTTAAGGAAAGCCTTAAGGAAAACCTAAACGGGAGACGTGCTTTTTTCCTTAAACTAAGGTCAAATTGCATTATTTTGTAGTTATTATAATCTTATCTCCAAGGTCATTTATATTATATAGGGAAATAATAAAAAATAAAATATTAGGTTGATGGAAAATGTCGCTGCCTTTTTGCACTAAAAATAATAAAGATACCATAGAGAGGAACACCTTTATCATCAAAATTAGCAGACCTGAAACTGCTGAACCATTTTTTGCAGTAGTATTCGACAAAGCATCTTCTCTAGTATTAACATTACAAATCTTTCTTTGAGCAGTATAATTTATATATTTTTTATTAAGGGTCTGAACCCTTATCGAAAATAATTGCAAAACGTTAATAAAAATTATTAAAAATATGAAAAAGCAAGACAATTGTCAATTTGTTTAAATTTTACCGCTTACCAGAAAGTCAGCTGTCAAAAAATATATTTACTTATACAACGTGGAGAGGACAATGCGACAATAAATGATAACACTGCAGACACTAATTCATAGAAGTATTTTGAAACTATCAAATAATTCCTAGGAGCAAAATAAAAAAAAAAAAAATCGAACAAACTAAATACCACAAAAACAGTCGCATTGTCCTCTCCACTCTGTATGTATTATGTATTACATTCCCGCCTAAGTTTAGTATTGCCAGAAATATACCACACGAAATTAATTCTTCAAGAAGTCGGTTAAAAAGGCCACGAAATTTTTCGACTACCGATTATAAAATATTTTAGGGAAATCTAAGTAACTAAAATGTCACAACCACCCAGGAAAAAATTGATAATAAACACGGATATAGTACTTAGTTGAGAAGCTAGTTATAGCAGTCGTATCATATTTATAAAGACACTTACCTCCCTATTTAATATGGTAGCCTCATAAAACTTCAGATGCCTCTCAGTGCCGAGGGAGAGCAATGCGTTTGACACAAGGTATATGCCAATAGCCATTTTAACTGAGACACTGGGGTTTAGTGAGTTGACAGCCTCGTTTATAGTCATTAATGCTCTAGTCTGAAAAAAAGTATAGGTTTAATAAACAGATTTTTAATTTTGAACACTGTAAATTTTTTGTGTGGCCAAAACCAAGATAGGTGACCAAATTAGGTTCAATAAAGATAGTGCAGACAATTTTTGGGCAATTGGGCACATTGTATTAAAACGAAAAAATGAGATGAGATGCGTTTGTGACGAAATGCGTATGCGGCGAGTTTCGTATGTGACGACCTGCGCGTGATCCCAATATAAGACTGCAAATTGCAATTTTTTTCTAAAGTTGACATACTAAAATGAATTTAAAAGTGTGCTCTTATTTTAGCATAGCATACAGCTTTTGCTCAGAATAAATTATAATAGTATGTGGCTGTGAAGTTAGCCTCTATCCGCGTAGCCGTGCCCCACCACGCGCCTCTCCCAATCGGAAAAAAATGTTCAGGGGGCTTACCATCAGCAAATAAGAATCCGTTCAGTTCAAAAGCAGGCCTTAAACAGGACGGCTTAAGGCCTGCTTTCATACTAACCGTTGAGGTCATAGTACGAAAAAGAAAGGCAGTTCAATATAAGCCCTGCTATAAGAGCTCATAGTAATGCCCCAGTGCATCATCTCGCAGGATTTTCCGAGCCAGCAATAAGTGTGAAATATATAAACTGACCTATGAATAGATACTAGCCAAAATGCTCATACTATATTTAGTTGTTTTAAACATAGAACTTACTCTTTTCTTATAACTAGACCTAAAAGTTTCCTTTGTATAAAATTTGTACTCATTTATTCTTTTTAACTGCAACTGTGTTATCCGTTTCTGCTCGTCCAATGGGGGAGTCACGTAACTGTGTGCGAATAGTGGATCCTTCTCTAGCGTCTGCCATATTTTATACTGAAATAAAATATATTTATTTTATTGTGATCATTACAATTTATTGCCTTTTTCCTTCGATCAAGAATAGCCCCCTAGATGTCCGGTCAGAGTCTCAAAAATGGCACCTCAAATAGCGTCCCACTTACAAACTGGGCCCTTATTTTACACAAAGTAAGTGATAAAAGATGTGTTTTCGTACAAAATAAGCTTATTTTGTACAAAATAACTGATATAAAATGTGAGTTTGTACAAAATAAGAGGTGATTATGTACAAAATAAACGCCAAGTTTGTAGGTGGGACGCTATTTGAGGTGCCATTTTCGTACTGTTTTAGTTTGTGAAGCGTCATCTAGGATATTCTTGATAAGCCTTTTTCACAGGTTTCAGATCTATGTTCTTGATTATAGTAAAAAAGCTAAAGAATGATATGAAATTTTCTGCTAGGTCAAGTATAAATTGGAACACATCTAAACTGGCCCTTAATTAGTCACCGTGCATTCACACAGCAGATCCGTAATTACAGGACTGTTTTTAAAGGATCCGTATCTACTGGATGTGATGTTCACACCACATTTACAGAACCATTTATCCGATCCGATCTGATATACTGTGTTGTGTGAAAAGACTTGTACAACTACAAACACCATAGTTGAATAAAAACGTATCTGATGAAACGGACATGTAAAACGGATCACTGTGTGAACGGGCACTTAAAGTTTGTGTTTTTGTAGAATAAAAAGTATAAAGTTTGAGATGATATGTGCCCACATATCATCTCAAACTTTATTATTAACTTTATTAAATGTTATTTTAACATTTGTGTAGGATGAAAATTTACAAACCGAGTCCCAATAATATTTTATGAGTCATAATAACAACTATGTCATTTCATTACTGCTGTAATGTATTCATCAAAAACATAACCTACAATTTTAAGGAAAAAGAATTTTAAGAAAAGGGTTTTAGGCCTCGCAAAAGTAGCAAAACAGACACATAAATTGAAAATCAATTATTATTTGAATTTGAAGAATTGGGAACTAGATTTATTTTATATCGTTTTAAATTTCCATGGTTATTAACATTATTAGAATAAACTATATTGGAATTTTGGAATATCGGAGTCTCAAAAATAAACAGGTACATGGTGTAAATCCCGATATAGTTTATTCAAATAAGATTTATTTTCGTAATAAATTAAATAACATTTGCAAAATTATTTTCAATTTGAATATTAGTGACACCTTAGCTTTTTTGCTATCTATAAAATATAACAATAGATTTCTATTGTTGTTTGTGCCCGATAGGGCACAGCGGGCGTTAACGAGTTAAACAATGTATATTCATAATTATGAGCATTTGGCATTCAAGGAAGGGAGTTACACTTCCTATCCAGCTTACTTCACTATCCAGTTACGGGACTTTATATGCAGTAGTAAGCAAAGAATAAAGTATATTTTTGACACACTTATTAGAAAATTATTTTAGTAAATTTTAATTGTAATTTGTTTCTCTTAGCAAACAAAACAGTTCAGTTAAAGATGAAGAACTTAATTTTCAATACCAATAGCGGAGATGACATTAACAAGTGTTACCCACAAGGGCGTCGCCAAGGGTGGGCAGGGTGGGGCAGCTGCCCTGCCCTACAGGTTAAAAAAATGTAGCCCTGCAAAGAAACCAAAGTTCTGAGGCCGTGCAACTTGCTTTTCTGATAAATCCCACATCTCCAAACTTAAATAAATTCATTAGGTGCTTTTTGACTGTACTATGGGTTCACATCCTTATTGCGATTACCTCCCGACCTGCTTCATCATACCGCACCCCCTGCGTCGCCCTCCCGCGGCGGGCGCGGTATGAAGAAGCGGGCCGCGAGGTAATTGTAATGATGAAGTGAACGCGTAGTACCTACAATTCATATTTTTGTTTCTCATCCTCCTTAGTATTAACTTGCGCCCCCCCGGGCCATGGGCTCGCGACGTGCTTGGTTACCCATGTAACTTCCTCTGCCTTGGAATGCTATATCTAGTGCAGTATATTATTTTACCATGGTAAAAATCTTAACATACCTAATCTGTTTACTGATAAAAATCAAATAGACATTGCAACAGCTGGTTTGCATTAAGTATTAAATTGTTTGCGGAAGTAAGCTACATATATTTCTTTTTTCAAAATGTATTAAATTTTAACATGTCTTGGAATAGATGGGATATAAAACTACTTGGCTGAAACTACTTGGTAAAAGCTCATAATGCTTTTAGAATTTTATTTAGATAGTTAATTTTATTAAATAAATATTTTAAGTTCTATAGGTACTAAGAAGAAATGTTTCAAGTTTGAAAACACTTAGGTAGGTGCTTAAGTTATGCTTACCTTAAGCTTAAGTAATTCAATATCTCCCTCCAGAGAAAGCTTCAAGCGTTTCCAATTAAATGAAGCGGTACTCCTATATCCATCCAGAGGCCCGCTCGGGATGTCCGGGATGAAACTCAGGTCTTCCATGCCTCCAAAATACTTTTTTTTACTAAAGCTTATCGGCAACCTTCACAGAAACGCGCGCGCAATTTAATTGCCGATAATGACTAACCAACGTCACTTTAGAAGGAACTCATTTGTAAATACAGCACGCCTTTTTTATGAGCATACCAATAACCGTGAAGTGCAAATCTAGTTTGGCAGCAGTGCTAGCTGAATGCGTCTCACCTTGGCAACGAAAAGAAATCTATTGGTAATTGAGGTTAAAAGCTTTTTTTCAGTTTTCAGCTAGACCGGAGTTGAGCAAGGTTTGAGACAGAAACGCACGTCTGTTATTAACCAGCCAGCAGCGGCGAGACGCACAGCACACTGGGTATTTGAATTGATACTAATTAATTAAACACACATCACAGTTATCACATCACACCATTCAACCTCAACCAACCATAATACGTCATTCATAGCAAAGCAAAGCAAGTAAAGACGTCGAAATTCGAAATGTCAAAAATTAGTGTTGTGAATAAGTGCAATGTTCTATATCTAACGATAAAGCGCGCGTTCGCGCGCGAACCTGCAACATAGGTTCTCGGAGCGCGAGATTCGCGAACCTAGGTGGGGAATCCACGCTAATATTAATAATTTAATATTATGGTGTGATTTTTAGGGTTCCGTACCAAAATGGTAAAAAGGAACCCTTATGGTGTGACTAAGTCCGTCTGTCTGTCTGTCTGTCTGTCACAGCTGGATATCTCGAGAACTACTAATGGTATCAACTTGAAATTTGGAATAGTTAAAGATGACCTTTGTCCAACTATTATGCAAATAAGAAAAAAAAAATATAGATTTTTTACAACAGGGACTGAAAAGGGGTATTAAAAATTTTAAGTGAAGCGACTAGGGCATGTGGGGTATCATATGAAAGAGCGCTGTTTACACATTTTAAAAAAAAAATCTTTCTTTTTTTTAAATAATTGGAGCGCAATGTGGACGCGCGAAGCCGCGAACTCCGTCTGCTCCGCGCTCCGTTTCCGTATTCTCCGCAGTATAAAGAGCCGTTTACACGGGTCAAGCTGTTAAGGTAATGAGCGGTTTTCTGACAGCAGAGAATTTTAGTATAATTTTATGTCGATAGATGGCGCTACTTCAACTAGGTAGATTTTTAAATATTAATGGTCATATTATTATTGGTCATGGAAAAGTTCTTCGTAACACGCCAACGGACAACCAACGCACACCGCAACAAACCACATACTCAACAAACGTATAATATAATAGTACATTATGAGACAAGTTACCTTAGGTTGCTCAAAGCAAGAGCTCACGTCACGAGTTTCATACGACGTTTTTCAACACATTTGCGAGGAAAAAACAAAGTAATTTACCACATAGCAACAAATACGACATCAGTTGTCCCAACTGCTTCCCTGTCAATAAAATTAATAATACTTAATAATAATAATAATAAAAAAAAATGTTGAGACTAAACTTGTGATTGTGGCAGGTGGTGGCAAAGGTATAAATTCCATTCTACTGTTACCTACTTTTGTATATTTGAGAAGTCGAAGAAACTTTAAATTTTTTTTCACACAACCGAAAATTCAGTTTTATTTCTATTACTAAGGGAGCTTATTCCATTTTCGTTGAAAGTGTTTATTAAGATCTACAGCTTTTTAGATTTTTCACTCTCTTATTTTAAAAATTAGAGGGGGGAAGACACACACAGTTTGGCACTTTGGCACAGAATAAATAATAGTACAAGTACAGAAGCCGCATTCCGCAACATCATTTAATTAAATAGCGACTCTTGCTACGACTCAATAAGGCGCAATTCAGATCGCACACCGCTACAGCGCCTCGCCTACAGTTATATTCACCTAGAAGTTTTCTCTCTTTCTATCGCGTAGCTCTCATCTCTTCTGACGCCGTTAGGGTTGTCATCTTTTAAATGAACTGCGTAGCATTATGATAAAAGGAAAGCGATTTTACGTACTATGGTAAAAGAAAATCTTACAATAATATTCGAACATTACTATGATATTTAATAATCCTAGTACGCAAATATGGGAGACATAAAGATAACAAAAGTCAACTTTTGGTAGGTAGTTAGGTAGGAAAGTACCTATCTTAAAGTACAGACTACAGATACTATAAAGGTACCTAGGTACTTAGTTGTTTATCCTTACTTGTCCTATTTAGTATACAGACAACAACTATTAAAAATTATGCTTACTTACGAAATCAAATTATCATGATAATTAACTTTATTTCGTAAGTAGGTAAATAAGTACCTACCTTATTTATAAATTATTAATTCAATAAATAGTTGGGTGAAGATTGTTTACCAAATAAGACAAGTACTTACCTGGCGCGGGAAACGTTTGGTGCGAGCGCTCAGGCGGGCGTGCGGCCCTCTGCCAGTTGTATCGTGGACGATACGTAGGTATATAACGCGTGGCCTTGTGCGAGTGACAGATGCCTGACTTTGGGTACGTATCAGAAAGTCTAAAGTTTGAATGTCTGAAGTTGAAATGGCGAAATTCAAAATGTTTCAAATTCGAATGGATTAAAATGCCGAATTCAAATTGAAAATAGCAAAATTCCAAGTGTCAAACGTATCAAATACTTAACAAGTTAAAATACCTATCAATGTTCATTAAGTTTAAGTTCACAATGATTTATTTGAATTTATTATAATATATTATAATACCATATAAGTAAAAAATTAAGAGACCAAGCCTACTAGCTACACAAGCTAGGCTTTTGTGTCTACCCTCTCATTTTTATGAGGAGGCCCTGAAAAAAGTCTTGGACTTCATTAGGAAAGGTTAGGGTATGTCAGGGGCAGTCACAAATGCATGGGGGAACGGGGGGGGGGAGCTAAAAAGTCTTCAAGAGTTCAAAATAGGTAAGGTTAGAATGACATACGAACGGACAGACAGATAGACATTTATTTTATTTTATTTTATTTATTTATAACACACATCATCTTTGTGAATCTATAAGGGTTCCTAAAAACATCTTATGAAGTCGAGCGGGGCTTATGAAAAAATATCCAAACATCACAGCAGTTTTCCTATTTTGAACTTAAATCAAAGTTACTTTGTATTTTGTACATTTAAGGAATTAATAAATGTTTATGAATTTACTTTTATTGAAAAGTTGTCCATTATCGATATCACACATAAATCCCAGTGCCACATCACTATCGAAAATGACAATATGTGCATTCCAACAGACAAATCTCTGAGTCATCGATGGCCATAGAGTACATTTAATTTTTAACCATGGAAACTTGACAATGACATAATAAGTTCGATTTAAGTGAAATTACAACTTATAATGAAAATAAAATCATGAACAATGTTGCTCTTTCCGTTAAATCTTAAACGCTACACATTTAACTTCCTCTTTCAGGCGACGGACGTCAAGAATGAATAATTTGGTAGTGATTTAATATATTATATAAAAAAAATAAAACAAAAAACACGTGTCGCCTAATTTTTACCTTCTTTCTTTACAAAAACGACATTATTATATTTTTGAAAGTTTGCCCAAACTTGCTATAACCATACGTTCATTTTACAAACTATCCCCCTTACTAATAAAGTTTGTATAGCAGATGTATAAAGTGTTACACAGTGTTTTGTCACTTTCTTTTCAATGTCAAACTCAAATAGTTTGGCAGAGAGTAACCATTGTGTAACTACCTATACATCTTGTTATCTTTATTAGTAAGGTAAGGGGGTAAGAAAACAACAGAGAACATGGAACGGAGTCAAAGGAGACCACAAAGACAAGACAAGACACACACTATAAAAAACATTAAACATATTCAAGATTCACACAAAACGCCATCTAGTAAACGGTTTGTGAAGTATTAAGTACGATTTGCCTCACCGCTCACCGCAATGCTACAAGCATCCCACATCCGCAACGCAAATGATGCTCTTGCGTCGCCTTTGCAACCAATCACACACAACAGATGTCGCTACTTGACTAAATGTAATTAATGAAACGTGCGAAAGAGACGCGGTGATGGCGAAAAGTTAATAATAGAGCGAGAGAGCGTAATTACCACTACAAATGCGAGTAGACACAAGAAAAGAGAAGTTGTAAAACAACAACTGAGTTCGCGTTCGCTCGCAGCTTTGCTTTTCTATCTATCAGATGTAAAATGGACGGGCGGTCGTGTCGCTCTGCGCTCGCGGACTCCGTGTGATCGTTTTAAAATCGATGTTTTGTTTAATTTTGTACGTGAATACGAATATTGTTTATGCGATATTGTTCGACTACGTCGGTGTTCGGTTGCCGAAGTAGATTGTGTTAGTGCATGTGTTTTTCATATGACGTTAGCGCTCACTTCACTTGCAGTGATTTCGCTGATAGCTCCTTACCGGTGGGTGCGCGTGATAAACTACGTGTTCGGTTTTTAATAAAAGGCGAATAATCGTCAAGTGTGGGTGTCGTTCAGTACCACCATGCTGTTTACGGTGACATAGTGAACGTTGAATTGACCCTGACCTCTGACAATCATGTCTGGGCGATCGGATTGCAGGAAATTCGCACCAAACATCTTCAACAAGAGCAAGTGCACGAACTGCTTCCGGCAAAAAGAGGAGCACAGTGCCGAGGCTTTGGAATCCAATAGGGTAAGTTAAAAAAACTTTTAAAAAAATTTGAAAATAGAATTGTCCGTTTCTATCTAATTTGACAGTTCGTGATTTGTGAATGTGTGCTCGTTCACAACATGTGCGTGTGTGCGTGGGCTGACCATACTAACTTCAGGTGTTGTTGATCTAACGGATTTTATCGAGTTATTAAAATTGTATTGAGCTCCGGTCTCATGGGAATGTTGATTGTAGTACCACACATAGTTACCAGTACCTACCTACCTTAATAATTTTAGATTAAATAATCTAAAATTATTGCCGTTTTCCGCCGCCCGCCAGCGCCATGCTAGCTCAATCTGCAACTACCCTCGAGTATTCATTATATTCTATAGAAAAGTACTTGTCTACCTATATCCTACCTTCTCTAGTACCTTTATTTTTTTGTATCAAGAAGGAGAATGCATTTAGGTATACCAACGGCATGTTGGACTCGGTCACACTTGGGGCATGTCCCTCGCCGCACTCGGCCATCCCACCAAAACTAGTACCTACCTAGGCTACGCGTCAGGGCCGGGCGGTTCTCACCCCTATCCCGCCCCCTAACTGTCTCAAAAGATCGAGAGGGGGCCGGACAGAGAGACGGAGCCTCCTCCCCAGCCCCAGCCCCCCATAAGGCTACCCACTTGTATGGGCAGGCCAGATGGGGCGAACGGGAGAAGGCACCACTACCAACTAAACTCCTCTCGAAGACCTGCGCCTTTCCGCCGGGTCTGTGGATACGCGATGGCACGCTCCACTTGACCCGGGGAGAGTGGCCCGTTAGGGTTCCACCCTATGGGGGGCAGAGGGCCTTACTGCGCCCCCCTTGCGACTAGGGGAGATTGAGACCGCACGTTGGCGTCTCGTTCTTCCCCGCCGAGCACGTCGGAGTTGACCAGTGATCCTACCTGCCCCTAGTTAACTTTCTATGAGCACAGGTGCACAGCACAACAGGTGCTTTATAATACTTAGGTACCTACCTGCCGAGATTAGCACGTACTTACCTTGATTCCTATTCCTATTCTTTATCTACTTTATCTATAAACAATACCTTATAGCTATTACTATCGCTAAGTACCTATCGCTTGTCATCACAATCACCAGCAGTGTGATTGACCGAATTTTAGTCATCACTAGAGATGGGATTCTACCCGGGTATATTCCCAAAATGGGCATATACTTGGGAAAATTCCCATTGAATCCACCCGAGACGAGTACCTGTTTATGATTATTATTTTAAATTTATGCTACTAAAACCACAAAACAACTAATAGTTGCTAAAACTAAATAAAGACAGGATTAAACTACAGTCGACACTGTTTATTTTTCTATAGGCACAGAATACATAATAGTACAACTATAGGTTCAAAAGATTTGAGATCAGTAGCGATTGCGATTGCGACTGTCACTTGAAGATCGGTAAATAAGCATGCCGAACCGAATACTCGGAAATAACCTGTTGGCTCCATGTTGGCTTATTGGATAGATGTATTTGCTAAATTGTCAAAGGAGACTTCCATAATACATGACATGATACATGCATGACCCTATTAACATGACATTATTTTTAGCTAAGTACCTATTCAACCTGTTCAAACTCCATGATCACGCAATGCAATCGCCTATTCTACCTTTTTTTTTACTTCAGCATTGTAAAGTAAAATTAAAACGAATAGAAATGCTATTGAGCCCAATTTCAACAAAGTCTGCGCCGAATTAATTCCACACCATATCTGTAATAACACGTTCCGTTTCAGTTTAGTAGAACAGCTAATTACTCGAGTTACGTTTCACGTTTAAGGTCACCGTGAAAGTCGCTAACAGCTATAACCGCGACGTAATGCGCATCTAGTGAAATAGAATAATAAAAACAAACAATATCAATGAGGTCGCCTTTAAATGAACGTGACTCATTGCGCTTAGGAATAAAAAAAATAACTGTCTATTCTAACTACCCAAATAAATTTGATTTAGCGCCAAACTTTCAACTGCAAGCAGCAACTGTCTTTCTGCAAAACATTAAATTTCCTTCACCTCTAAAATGCGATATCTTAATTAGTTGTACAAAAGAATTCCCATTAAAAAATGTTTTAAATTCACGAACAATTTGTAATTTTGGTCTAAATAAACACAGTCACTTACGCAGGCGACACACCTGTGGAAACAGCGGCAGTGAGAGGTGAATACGATAAGTAACCCCACTGAGGCCCGACGCTAGCAGTATTTGTAAACAAACATAATGAGAGGACACATAAATGAGTTACTATAGCTCTGAATATTATTTTTATTTTAAATCGTTATTGATTATTGGATTAGAGAAAAGTCTTCGACCATTGTGTCCTGCCAGTGTTCACCTACTAGGAGCATAGCAGAGGGCAATGGCAAGAGCTATTTATTTATTTATTTATCGTTTATGGATAGCTAACAGCTTATAAACATAACAGATAACAACAAATATATATAACTAAAAGCTATTGACAAGCTACATGTAGAATTCAAAGGAAATTGATCGTAAAGTAGGTAATCGTTGCCCAGAAAGGACAGGTGCGTAAAATAGTAACATTAAACTAAATTTTAAACAATAACTTAATAACAGTCGTGATGCTGTTAAAAAATAAATCAATATTGGCGTCAGCGTTATTAATGGCGGAACAAGCTCTAATAAGGAAACTGTTATGCCTGTAGTTGGTGTGCATAGAAGGAATACTAAATGGTCTATATGAATCGTTGCGGGGTGCTCTTGTAAGTATTTTAAAACGAATTTTATGAAGTAGTTCCGGACAATCCACTGAACCTCTAATCAACTTGAGTAGAAAAGTAACATCTGCAATATTACGTCTAACAGAAAGCGGTAGCAAGTGATATTTAGTACAACGGTCTTCGTAAGATGTTTTCGGAATTTTGAATTTGAAATTTAGGAACCGAGTAATTTTTTTCTGGATCTTCTCTATATCATTTATGTATGTTACGTAACAAGGGTTCCAAATCTGGCTGGCTATGTTAAGAATTACATTGGTAGAATGGTTAGGAATGGCCTATTCTTAACGAGCGTATTCGGCGGATGACTAGAGTTTGGTCAACGAAAGATGGGATTAAAATGGCGGCGCCACTTTCCTTTAGAGGTTAAGTTATTGGAAACTGAACCTTAAAATAAGGCGCAAAATTAGTTCCATTTCTAACCGAGTCTCATCTTTCGTTGAACAAAATCTAGGAGTCAGTAACGTTGTGGACGGTAACTGCGCAGAAGTGAAGATGGGCGGGTCACATAGCCAAGGATGTTTCGAGATCGGTGGTCCAGGAAAACATCGGAGTGGCGGAGAGACAAACATGGAAGGATAAGCGGGTGAAGATGATGATTATTGCGCAACACTAGCGCCAATTTGAAGACATCGATAGAACTTTTGATCGATTCTTTATAGTTTCGAAACACTTCATTGGGTTGGGATTGTTATGTTTGTCCAGAGTATCTTCTCAAATCTTAGCATTAAAATAGAATTAAATTTTTGTCTGTTAGTTAAATATTGGGTTGGGATTTGGGAACCGCAGCTGTAAGTCAAACTTATTATTCCAAACCTTTTCCAAACAACTAAGTTCCTATGTCAAAATAATGATTAGGTAGCTAGGTACTTACAGAAAACAAACCATATCGGGGCATATTTGAACAAAAACTGAAGGATAATAGCTAATGTCAAAGTCAAGGCTAACAGATTTGTATCGCAAAACAAGTTTTGCATTCGCTACTTTATGCCTTTGTTATAAATGGCATGGTGACTGCCAGACAGACACATGAGACTATTCATAATGATACGGAAACATCACACCTGAAATGGCGAGGTTTGGACAATTATCTTGACAAATGCTCTACTAACGAAGTCTGTCCGTCGCGTGCGCAGCGCACAGCAACTCCAATAGGAAGCTAACGACTGCACAATGGCCGCTGACTGCACACTTTGCTAAATAGATGCTAATTTTTAATATTATGTTTGTGTAATTCTGGTGAAAGTTTTCGCTTATTAAGCACAATGCCTTCCTCGTGCGCTTGTCCGAGTTATGTAGATTTGTCTGACATACTCTTGTAATTACGGCTTCATAAGTATATTTTGTACGTTTAACCTGCCAGTGATGTTTTGATTTGACAACGAGTATAAATAAATAAAAACGTTTTAACTATAAAGTTGAACAATCATTGATCTTTGAGATGAGAAGGCAAAAGAAGGCGAATGGATTCTCCTATGATATGGACGAATATCGCACTCGGGAAGATTTATAACGAACTTATTAGGAATCCTATCCATGTTCTATGAGTAGCAGTTCCAGGGTTTTAAATATATAAACGTACCTATGCATGTACAAATCTATTCTAATCAGAGGCAATAAGTAGCTACATGTTAACAGAGACAGGATGCAGTAAACTAGGGTAACCGCAAGGCATTACAGGGTAACCTCAGCGGCAACTGCATTATTGCATCTTAATGTCCCGACGCCGTTTACCGTGTGTGTATCCTTTTGTAACGGCGGCGGGTTAACGCGATGCATGCCTGTCGCTTCTTCATACCATGCAGGCAAGGAACTACTCTCTATTACCTCCTGGATAGGCCGCGCCACTTAAGTGCTGCTGTCGTCTATAAGTCACTATGAAGTGAACGATGATGAAGTTCAAAAACAACGTTAACCTTAAAATAAGCTATTGAAACTTTACTTGATGCTAAGCAATTCTATGAAACTGTGTTAGACATATCAGTGCAAGTCTTGTCGTTAAAGTTACCAAGGTTCGGAAAGTTCACCAATAACGAGAGGACGTTATTAGCTTTTCCCGCTTTCTCGGGTTAGTGCCGTTTGTAGGCCACATGTGTATTTGTCTTAAAGAAATCAACTTATATGTGAACAGGTTTTATACGTTTTCGTGGCTCGTCTGTTTTGCGGTTAATGCGTAAGCCCAGAACGCAAACGCTCATTTAGTACTTTGACATACTTTTTATCTCGACTGCTTTAACTTTACATATATTTTAAGACGCCGTATGTTGCTGACCTTCAACACCGCATAATGTATTAGCATAGTTTGATTCTTGATGTGTGTTTGGCTCAAAAACTATCCGTAAAGTCTTCAACCGGCTTATAACTCTAATTTGTGCTTATATGCTAACTTCGCCGAAACTCGAGCGCTCTAAAAGGCGCCATAAATAAATCCATTCAACAAACGCTGTATTATACCTGTACAGTTTTACACAATGTAAATATTTATTTGATCACACTAAACCCACATCGGTGTGGTGTGACGCGGTCGTCTCGCGTCGGTTTGTCAGTCGGGGCCACTTTTTTTATTCAAGTTCTCATCAACTGAGACTTGGATAGTCAAATTAAAAAGAAAATGGGATGGATACGTTCCGTGTCTGAGCCGGCTAGTGTAACGAGATCCGCCTTCAAACGCGGCCGTGACCTCTTCTATTGGGCGTGGAGAGTGCCAGAGGTCCACGTTAGAATGGTAGGGCTCAACTTGTAGCATAAAAAGGAGTGCGTGAGGAATGCGTCGGCGCGATCGGCAGGTGCAACGCCCGCGGGCCCCGCCCCAACTCGCATTTTTGTGTCCGCGCACACCTAATGTGAGATCTGAACAACTCCGGACAGAAAACCTCGCCCAATCAAACGTTTGGTTATAAATCGAAGAGCAACCGATCCTTGTAATTAAGTCATCCATTAGCTATAAATTTATCTTTTAATACATCAATTGCCTTAGGCAGAGACGTAAGCAACTATTGAGTGAGACGGATGAAATTTACACCCGAGATATCCGGACTCGGTCCTATCTGCGGACCGTTAACGAGACAATGGGTCAGTGCTAAACAACTACATAAAGTAGGTTGCAAGCGGAACGCGACACCGGATAATATTAAGAGTATGATCAATTAAAATTGCTATGACGCTCTCGCTTGAACGTAATTTGATATTGATAGGGGTTTGTTTACATGGTAAAATTAAAATTTCGAGCGTAACGGCAGAGGTGCGCGGGCGCAACGGTCCTCGCAACTTGATAGCGTTGGAATCTGGAATGTGTTGCCAGCAGCGCAGGCGACGAAGCATCAATGGAATAACCAAGTAGGTTGCAAACGGAAACGTGTTATTCAATACTTTTGGGTCGCCATCAATATGTTTTAATAATAATAAAACCCGGCGATTCGCATCGAAGTTGATATGCATTTATATTTCTAGGTTGTCTTGTCGTGCTATACTGTTGAATATTTAAATGTCGTCACTGTACAGTTAATACAGTAAATCTATTAATAAATTAACTCGGACGACCATCACTCTTGACTTGACCTCTCTTTATCCTTAAGATAAGGCAGATAAAACAATTATGTCATTAATTAAGTCAACCTTAAGTAAGGTACGAGAGTTTGCCTAACGCCTACACGCGCACAATCTCTTTGCCTTAGTACACTAAAGATAATTCACTGCAGTGATACCTATACCAACTTTTTTAAATCTCATTCAAAGACATGTTTAATCCGACTCTGCTTTGGCTATTGTTTTTAAAATAAATGACCCTCTGTTATTGTAAGGCGCGATGCACACTGGATAGATGCGTTTCGTTTCATTGTGCATTAAACGCATCAGTGCAGCGCGTTCGTTAATGACTGTCCTTTATTCACTTTTATTTCTATTATTTAACACGTCTTGTGTTGCATTACACGATAGTAAATCTCTATGAGAATAACATATGCGTCGAATTAAACTTTACGAGCCACTCAGTCTGCGATAGTACTGATGTCACATCAAATTATGTGGAGATCGTTCCCACGCGCACCTGTCGGATTAATTCTGGATCCATATACAACGTGAGACGAGGCAACAATTTTTTTATCAGACAGAAATAAGATGTAAGCAGAATATAAATATTCAAACATAGTCGTTATTTGGTTTATGGCTGCTATGATCAGATGCTCTTTCTTCAATCTTATCAAACCTTCTATGTACGAGTATGATCTTTACTTCAACTCCAAATTCTTGAATTATATTTATTACCAATGAGTTTTAACTTAATTGTTAATTTATTTTCTTTTATGTTTTCAGTCTTATTTACTAATAACGAAAAGAAAACAGAAGTTCCTTCTGTAAATATCTTAGCCGCGTCATTACCTATAGTCGTACCGGTCACGATGCGTCGACATTAGCATAATCACAATCTAGACTACAGATAGCGGCGACTACACACAAGTACCACTAATTAAAACATTAAAAATACAATTTGTTTCCTTCACAGGCGATGTTAAAAAAGCAAAACCATTTGCATACAAAAGTGCATCGTGCGGTGTGCGACTGTGCGTGTTTTTAATTGACGGCAATTTCTTATTATTTCATTTAGAAATCGAGTGGCAGTAGTGATAACGTCAATATGTTTACACTGCGCCACACCGGCAAAGACAGATACCAGTGTTTTGTGTGCTGAGAAATAAAAATGTACAGACTCGTTTGGAAAGCCAGAAGCTGTGCTAAATTAGTATTATCTACACTGCAAAAAGAAACAGTTTACCTCTTCGAGTTGTAAGACCGTGAGCGTTGAAATACATGGCTGGGCTGGGGCACAGAATAAAAGTCAAATAAAAAAATGTGATGTTACTTATTTTTCCTAATCGACCCACTTATATCTCTACTCATTATTATCTGTTCCCACCGACTTTATATGACCATCTGTTTATCTCGCCTTCTTTAGATCTCTGGTTTTACAAAGTATCATTTTAACACGCTTATTAGAACCTATTTTGCTGGATTGGAAACAGATTAAAGAGCATTTATAGTTTTTTCATTCGTCGATAGTATCACGTCGAGTGCTGTCGAGATAGTGGCACATAATGTCAGCACCCCGTTTTCTGCGGTCACTCCGTAATAACCGTCCCATGTCTGATGCGACCAATAAAATACTGGCTGCACTCGTATGGTAATTCTGTAATTACGTGTTTATCCGTGACCACGGTTATTTTTATCAGCTAAACGTACCTCTGCGAAACGGAACCTCTTAACCAAATGATTACCTTCTCACTGACTCGTTTAAGATTTCGATGCGGCGAGTCGCAGCGCTTCACCTATCGACTGAACACCTGTGCCATTCCAAACTAACTATGATTTATCTAGCTGAGCGACACGTCATAATTCGAACATTCGGTGTCGAAAAAATAAAGGTCGAACTCGAAACTTGTTGGGCAACACCATGCAAACGACTCGTAACTGATAATCGAGCGATCGAACGACCCAAGCAAGACGCACCGAGAGGCGACGCATTCATTTCGAAATTGAATTAACCGGGTGTAAACCGGGCTTTCGCAATGAAATAGATGAAAATTATATACAATTAAGAGACTATGAGTGGTTTCGACGCGAGCATTCGTTCGGCGCCGCGATTGAGCGCAGCGTCGGATGAGTCGCGCCACTAGAATGTTTAATTAAGTAAGCAGTAATTTACTGCTAACTGGAATATTGAAAAGAGTTGGTTTAGCATTATTCCAGCGCTAGCCCGGGGCGCCTAGTTGCCAATCGTTTCGCCCGCCGCGTAATATCAGGTTGTTTTGATTGATGCCTATCTCTGCGCGGACGGAGTATATGTACCGGGAAGCGATCTCTTGTTTCTTTTTCCATGGATGTATTAATTTAAGGTCATTCTGCTTTCTTCTTTCAAAAGTACTTACAAAAAATATAAACGTGATTCTAGTTTGAGCTGGAGTTTACATTCTAGCTAAAGGGAAGCAATAAAAATTGCACTTTATCAGTTTTCTTGAATTTGTATGTACTTAATGTAAGTGTCGGAGATCATAATGTTCCATTTAAGCCTTGTATTAACAATGTTTTAGACGTCAGTAGACCGTGTGTAAGTAGGATAGATGCAGAAGCAGGTTAATTATCATATTTGAAACATTAGAGGTTCATTTAGTCAGGAATTATGTGCGGCTTTCTTCGTCTGGTTGATTGCGGTCGGATACCTGGCAGTGCAGACGTTGGCGGGTGTTTTCGCAAGGCGGTGGTAATTTAGCTGGTTGTTCGTGCGTTCGCCTTCTCGCGGGAACGCCATTGTGCGCTGCGCGGACGCAGGGATCGCGTTTCATCACGTCGCCTGTCACCGCCATTGTTTTGCACCAATTTCCAGTCCCGTCAACATGTTTGTTTTTATCGTAACACATTGTTTTGGAATGCTTTGTCAGACAGGTGTTTTGTAAATCGACACGCTGTTTAATAGTGGAGTTGAATGTGAAGAACTCGTCAAATATGTCAACAACAACGTTTGAAATAGTTGATGTTTTGAGATTGTTATGGAATGTTTATTGAAACTGAAGATTACAAACAGTAAGATGCCTGACTGAATTGTATTTAATTAATAAGTCCGGCGTTTTTCGCAAGTGTAATTCCGAGTCATTGTTAAGAGGTTCATTTGAATCGTGCTACGGCGTTTTCCTTTCATAGGTTAGAAGAAAAGATGGCGTAACCGCGAATACGCATGTCTCACGGCACGGAACAATCGAATGTTCTAAGCGTACAGCAATGTTACCCCGGGCGGCCGGGTAGTATGCGAGGAATTAGCATACTCGCAGGACTCCAAGCCCACGCGCAGCGCAGCCAATCCATCATATTTGCTGCTGTGTGCGTAAACGGAGCCATTTTAGTTGAAACCAATATAATTTTGCCGCACGCTGCTCAGAATGCGAGGGAAAATCAACTTTGTGACCGCTGTTTTTGAGGGCGTGACCAATTTTGGCGAGAACTCGCGTTCGCTGAAGTTGCAGTTACTTAGAAGCTAATGGCGAGAGTTACAAACATATCTGCTCTCCCAGGAATTCTCTGCAAAACAACTTTTTAAACAAATAGGTAATACGTTTCTAAGCCATATGTGCAACGTGTGCTAGAACTTGTTCAAGGCTAGCTCGCGAGCAGAGGATAAAATAAAGTACTTACAGTAAATATTGATTATGTAACTAAACTAGATTAATGCCCATTATAATAAGTTATTATGTAGGTGTACATAAATAGCCAATTCCGTTATGTTATGTTACGATATACAATAATACATGATTAACTCGTTGATGATGTTAACGGAAATTTTTAACCACGACATCGTCATCTCAATAGTTAGCATTTGTGGCGGTTTCCGGTTAGTTTATTAATTAACTATTTCCTATGAGGTGGTCGCATACTAGGTCCATGCGGTCGTTACAATCAAGGTCTGATTGTATTTATGGCATCGAAGTCTCCGTAAGGGTTACAGAATGTCTCTCTCAATCTCAATAGACGCACTCGGAATTAACATTAATTAGCTTGTTCTGTAATAAATCGATTATAGATAAAAAAAAATGTTTAAAAAAAACAAAAAACCGACTTCAAAAAACCTACCTCTAAAAAGCAAGAAATAATATTTGTAATAATAAAAATACGTCTATTGAAGTCGAGTGAGGCTGGAGTACAAATTCCTTTTTTTTATTCTAAAAGCCCCACCCGACTTCAATAGACGTATTTTTATTATTACAAATATTATTTCTTGCTTTTTAGAGGTAGGTTTTTTGAAGTCGGTTTTTTGATTTTTTTAAACAATTTTTTATTTTTTTATTTTTAGTGTAGGTACCTTGTAGGTAAGGTATATTATATATGTAGAAAAATCGGCTCAGCCAAACGTAAGATAATCGCGGAGAAACATACTTAAATACGGGTCAAACTGAGAACCTCCTTTTTTAAGTCGGTTAAAAAACTACACTTAAGATATCCCTCTTCCAACAAAAAAATAATTATCTCATTCAGTTCATAAACAAAGAAGTAATACGACAAATCATCGAGGTAATTCACACAAAATCATACTATTTTTGTGCTTTTTTTCAAAATTACTTGAAAGTACTGAACCGATTTCCAAATTTTAAAAAATGGGACCAACTTGGGAGTGTGCCTAACGTAATAACGTTTGAATCATTTCAATCGGTCCAGCCGTCTTCGAGTAATCGGTGGACATACACACAAAAAAAAAAAAAAAAAAAAACAAATATACAGACGAACATAGAACCTCCTCCTTTTTTGGAAGTCGGTTAAAAATAAAGTTACTCGGTTCCGGCAAACCAAAGTAATTATATCATAAAGCTTTACTAAGTAGCATTAAGTAGTTTCAAGGTTTCTCTTCGTCTCTATTTCTACTAGCAAACGAACAATCGTAGGGAATCTGGGTTAATTGAGTGCCGTTCGCGTAATGAATGCGATATTCCATCATTCTGTGTATTTAATTTGTCATTCATTGATTGTTTGCTAAGAGCGCAATACGTGCGGCCTCGCTGCCCACGCGCAATCGACGGCGTATGTAGGGTTGTCACCGCGGGTAGTGATTGTTCTTTTTATATTCCTAATAGCCTGGTTGTCAAAGAGACTTTTACAAGTTCTTCTTCTTCATTTTGGGCATTGGCGGTTCGCTTTTGGATTTCGCCAATATTTACAAGATTAACGACCTAGTTAAGGCGAGGCAGTTCCCGAAATTTGCTCTTTCACTATGTCTTTAGAATAAGGTTGAATGTTGCATAACTTTAATTGTCGCTTCGCCAGAAATTTGACGAAATTTAGTACATTTTTATTGGTTTCTGAAATACTGGATCATTTATTAAAAATGTACTCGGTTATTGTGTTAGATCAATAAAAAAGCTATCCTTTTTGCATAAAAAATCATATCACTGTCGATGAAAATAACGAAATCTGCCGATTAGAAGTTTATTTTTATGGTGTTATTCAGGATTTATTTACGGAGTAACCATGCCATTTTTCAATATTCTGTTCGGTTATTATGCTTCTTTGTTTCTCTTTCAGTCTACAGTAAATTTTCTGAAGTAGAATTCTACATCAGTTCTTCACATTGGAAGTTCAAAAATCAATCTTTTCATCAAATCGTGAACTTGCCTCGCCTTAAGTAAGATATTGCCTGTAAACACTGTCTTTGACGTTTTACTTGGCACGGGTATGTAGAAAATCATTCTAAACTGAAGCGTCAACAAAGAAAATCAGTAGGTAGGGATACCGAAGTCAAAAGTTATCTTCTTCTATAATTGTAAGAATATTAAACGGTGTGAATTGGTGAAACCAGATAGCGCTGAAAAGAAGCCGAACGAATCGCGGTATTTTTTGCATAAAAATATGAAACAAAATAATGCAAACATTTAAAGAAATCAAAGACGATGATAAATACAATGAATAAAGCTCGTGGTAACCCTAGCGTTTACTAACTCCACCATCTGCGCTAATAAATGACATGGGACCAGAAAATTGGTTTCGATTAAGTGACGACATTATTAGGAAACTCATTCTTGACAGTGAAACTACCCTCACCTTGTGCTAAATGGAACTGGCTCGATGTTTACTTCGTTATCATTTTACGATCATCGAGTTGTAGACAGTACGGTACAGATGTAAATGTCAGCGACAGAAAGTTATTTTTTTCCTGTTTTTTATTTTTAAAGTAGGTATAGGTACTTAAGTCATTTAAGTTATCTCTGCATGTACGTATAGTGACAATTTGTCAATTGTCATGACATTTAGTTTACATCATACTGCTCGGAAACTAGGATTTACTCATAGATATAGTATAGGATTTACTAGTACCTATGGTAAGAGGCTGTGTAAGTTGGCATGTGCAACACAGTGCATTGTTTTTTTTTTCAGTAAAAAGTTTCGTCATATTAATAAGAAAAGAAATTGGTTAACAACGGAGTTTTGCATAGCTTGAATGGTAAAGTGTACTTTACAAATTAAAGCATTCACTGAAGCAGCAGCAGCAGCAAGCATTGAATAATTGTAAAGTGATTTGAAAAGCTCTCTTACGTCCCTTGTGTAACAAACTACTATTACTTTGCAGTATAGCTATGAGTAAGCTTAGTTCTAAGTAAATAAATACCTACCTAGTTTGTTCTATTTTCTAATTTTGCATGTGCGTAAAGTTGGTAATTTTCTTTGTACTTAACTGGTCTAAGGTTTATGCCACTGACAATTTTGAAGGTGTGTTCGATGCCTTTGATGATCATTGGAGTAACTGCATTATCAATAAAATGTCCGATTTACATTCAACTCAAATTGCTTTGTAACGGACCTACAAAGTCCTGGAAACGGAGCCCCACCCGAGCCAAGCCTACTTAAGCGTTTTATGAAAGCAAAATAAATCGTGAAACGAAACGTTACATTACAACGTCTTGAGACCGCCATTAATCGCCTTTTTTATAGGCACCACATACATTTAGGTCCACGCAGTTTTAATTAATACCTCTTTTTATTTTCAGGTACGTTATATGGGACGGAAAAGAAGTTTAAATTGAGATCTGATTAGCGTTGTTCGTTGGTAAGTGGTGATAAAATAGTGAGAGTTTCACTTGACGCAGCGCACAATGTATGCGTGCGTACGCGCATGATAAATATTTATAGGTTGTTTTTGTCAATTTGCAATATCGCTTCGTATTTATTATTTAACGAGCAGCAATAAAATTCTTATTAAGGAAAATCTGTTTTTGTTCATACGGTAGGTGTTATGCATTTTTCAAGACAGACATTTTGAGTTATGCGCTCGTAAAATTAGTAAACTCCCTTCCCTATACGTAAACAGTTTTTTTTTTTCGAAAAATAACGCAATAAATATAATTATTTGGCGCCTTGTGAAATTTTTATCTCATTTTGTCATCAAATTATGCTAATTCCTTGCACATAGCCCATCAAAACGGCAGAAAGTCTGACAGTACTTAATCCATTTGATCGATTAATAGAATTTAACCCGAACTGACCGTTATTTAAAGTCGTGTCTTTTTAGCCAAGTGACAAGCGTGTGCTATCTTTATGACGTTCAACAACGAGAACAAGTTAATATCTAGTTTTTACTAGTAAATTGTGTCTGTCAAGCCGCATTGACATGATCAAAGTAAACTTGGACCAAGTAAATTGGACAAAGTAGCTTTGATCAAAGATAGTCTGGTCAACGAAAGATGAGAAAGAAATGGCGGCGCCACATTCCCTGTAAAATTAAATAAAAGCATTTAACAACATTATATTGCAAAATTACAATTTTTTTAAAATGTAGTTATAAGACAGTTTTAACAGGGGTCCCCGAACTAGGCAATGCCTGTATCTCGGGATACCAATTAACATTAATAGTCATCATTAACAGTTTACAGGTACAACATGAGAAACATAAAAAAAATGGATCTTACAAATTTCGCTACTTAATTAACGTTTAGAGGTTAAGTTATTGGAACTGAACTTTAAAATAAGGCGCAAAATTAGTTCCATTTCTAACCGAGTCTTATCTTTCGTTGACCAAACTTTACCTGTTGATGTTGACACGATCAACGTATACTTGGATTGGACCAAGTACCTTAGACAGAGTAGTTTTTCGATACGGCATCCATTAGCGAGTTCTCAAGAGTTAGTGCTAAGTTTGAACCTGTAATGGAGAAAATGGCTATGGTGCAAGAAAGTACCTAACTCATGTTCACAAAATCTACCAAGACACACCGCGAGCCGTAGATAGTAGCCGTGTGCCGTCTGGCAGAGTGGAATAACATCACGTCTTAACACCTATACCTGATAGGGTTCCGGAAAAGGCGACTAACAATTTAGGAGTAGGTAGGTACTTACATAACACCTCCCGAAACGGTGATTTTTCGATAAAAACGATCTCACGGCTGTCTCCATCCAACCATCATCCTCCGACGAGGTCGGGAGTGGCACTGTGGCAGGCAGAGGCCTAATGTCATAATAGACTGTTTTATGATGATGAGTCTATGAACAGTGTGTGTTGCCAGTGATGACTTACGGCAGTGAAACGTGGTCGCTAACTATGGGTCTCAGAAGGAGGCTCAAGGTCACCCAGCGTGCAATGGAGAGAGCCATGCTCGGCGTTACCCTGCGTGATCGAATCAGAAACGAAGAGATCCGCAAGAGAACTAAAGTAACCGACATCGCTCGAAGGATTGCTCAGCTGAAGTGGCAATGGGCGGGACACATAGCGAGAAGAACCGATGGCCGTTGGGGCGGAAAGGTTCTGGAATGGCGACCGCGCACCGGACGGCGCTCCGTGGGTAGGCCCCCGACAAGGTAGACCGACGATCTGGTGAAGGTCGCGGGAAGCCGCTGGATGCGGGCAGCGCAGGACCGATCGTCGTGGAGATCCTTAGGGGAGGCCTATACCCAGCAGTGGGTGTCGTGCGGCTGATATGATGATGATGATGATGATGATGAGCCTGTCTGTGAACCTAACATACCTATAGATAAGGGTATTCGCACTGTTGTTGTTTGTTACGCTGAACCTATGGACTTAAAACGCCTTGATTAAATGAAACCTTGAGAGAGTTCATTCTTCAAGGTAAGTTACGCCTAAGGAAATTACTAGTAGAGTTGGTAAAGTACATTCGACTAATTTGGTTGGCTATTATTAGCCATTCTGTGCCCACGAAAATGGATGGGTGTTTTGGAGGCAGTCAATCAATGCTACAGTTTAACGAGTCTCCATACATGGTTTATAATTATTGTGACATCTGTCCCACAGTCCCACACCACATGACCCGCGGTGACGTGTGCGCGCGCACCTCAATGTCAGGCGGTGCTAATTAGCGCTATCTAGACCTTGCGCCTACGCATTATGAAATTGTTATCGAATCGGTAAATTTCGCTCGAATTGGGGACAAGTAGGTACTGCTGCTACCTAATAACGAGCCGATCGTGACTCGTTCATGTCGTAAAATTCAATTGGTGTAAAACAATAATATTTAGTTAAAACTCAATTCGATATCGGTTTATTCTGAAGAAATGGTTCAATTCAGTTGAACAATAATATTAGTATTTTCTATTTAAAAAACATAACTTAAACTTTTTTCATACTTATTATTTTATACCATGTGGTTTTGTTTGGACAAAAACCAATTACCTTTCTCTACAATAATATATATTGATACAAGTATCGCGTTTTAATATGGCATTGTTGATTAGTTCCGCATCAAGTCTTTGTATGCACAGTAAACCAACATCAAAGTTAATTATGACTTCTATGAGTTTCATTAGGTAGGTAGTTCTACAAATAGGCATTCGATGCCTTTTACTGATCTTTTGCAACGCACCGGAAATTGCACCATGAGTCCATGAATGAGACAAGACTAGGGCTAGTTTCGACTTTCGACATTTAGATATTTAATACCTACCTAGTTTGATATTGCCAGGAATTTTAGATAAGGCTGTAATCTACGAAGTAATTCCACATTCAACCGGTTTTTTTTCTTCTACCGGTGAATATACATATTTTCCACTTTCAATTCCATTCGACCGACACGTGTTACAAAGTAGGAAAAAGTTTCTAAGGAACTTATCACTCAAAACGATAACGAAAACTAACGATAACGTTCGACTTTAGTTAGATTAGAACATACTAATAATAAGTATGTTAGTCTTATCTAATGCATAAAAGACTACTTTTGTAATAAAAATAATTCGAACAGCATTTTTTACATATGTTTTTAATGTTTTGCTATGTGGCAACCTTGTTCTAACCTACATTACATAGATTTATGTAGGTATAACAAATTTGTTCTTCGCCCAAATACCGGGTGTAACAAGACCCTCAACGAAGCCGAGGTCTACGTATTCTGCCCATCATCAGGACCATTTCTGTTCAAAATTATTGCTGGGAAACGATTTTAATTTTTGGTGTTAAAAAGCATTGCATACACCACGCAATGTAACGCGTACAAAAGACAAAAGGAGCTCGGTGGCGCAGTGGTTTAGCGCCTGGCCCAGCGATTACGGAAGTTAAGCAACGTTCGCAAGGGTCGGTCATGGGATGGGTGACCAAAATTTTATTATCTCGATCCCGTGCTTCGGAAGACACGTTAAGCCGTTGTTGGTCCCGGCTGCATCTGCAGTCGTTAACACCCACCAATCCGCATTGGGCCCGCGTGGTGGGTTATGGCCCGTCCTCCTTACCTCCTTACCCATAAGGAAGGCCTGTGCCCCAGCAGTGGCGATATCAAAAATGGCTGATGGACATGAAATACATTGAGTGATGACGTTTTGAAGCCATTGTTTGTTACGAAATACATAAAATTGTAATAATGTTTCAGTAGACAAAAATTAGGAAATAACGAATAAAATAAGATTTCATAAATTTTTAGAAAAAAAAATGTTTGACTTTGACCTTCCATAACTTCGTAGGTATTGGTTTCCCAGGTATAGTCCAAACAACAAAAATGATCCTGATGATGGGCGGAATGCGTGGACTTAGGCTTCGTTGAGTGTCTTGTTTTGTTACACCCGTTATTTTACATTTTCTGCAGACAGACGCGAGTTTAATTTACCAATATAAACCCCAATATCGGCTACTAGGTTAAATAATCGGTCCGATCAATTACTGTTACCACCGATCGCCCGAAATCGTGGTATCTCCAGCCAGTTGGCGATTGAAATCGCCAGTTAACTACTGCCGACATCGTGAACTATTAACGTTATAAATGGCGGTTGAATTGAAGACGTGATGATCGTTTTATTTTGTAGGTAAACTGCTGTTAAGTTTTATAAGCGGGAGGCATTCACGCGCCAAAATTCGTCTTGAGAACGCGTTTCGGACTAGAACTTTTTAAAAGCCGCGGGAGGCAAAGCCCAAGCTACATTCTGCCACTTGTAGACAGAAGTTAACATATATATACCCAATGATATTAAATGTAAAGATAGGTTACCCGCGCTTCACAATGGCAAGACAAAAGTCAGGTAATTGCCCGACTTTCAATTAGTCATGCACAGTCTCGCGACACGGTAACACACGCGGCTCTCGTCAATCAGACGCAATAAAATTGTGAAATACCATAAAAAAATGTCTACTTGCGTCTTTAAATGATGTACAAATTATACAGCAACGGTCAGAGATCGGAAAAATGCTTTATTTCACACGTAAGTACTGTATTTAATAAAAATATGTATTTTCTATTACTTTATTCGGCCATATTGTACAAAGAGCGAGCTGTCTGCTTTGCGTGTGGGAGTGAAGGAGACAGCTGACGCGCTGTCAATTGGCAGCCAATGCGCATGCAGCGGCCAATGTGTGTATCTATAGTACCTTTACGCTGTTTTAAATAGCAATGATGTTGGCGCATAACCTATCTTTACATTTAATATCATTGTATATACCTAGATTGTTTGCGTTATCACCAAATTTTTTAAGGATACTCTTCTCACCAAATCCTTCTAAATAAATAATAATGATAAATATTTTCTCCACTTTTCTCAAAGATCTTTGACTTTTCCTTAATCGCTGACATTAGAGGCACGGAAAAGATTGTTATTTCGTCTGTAAGTGTATTTACTTACGTTATTTGTGTAAATATTACTTTATATCGTTTATACTTCTATAGCAACTTTGTAGCAACTCGGCATACAAATAAACGTGAATGGTAAGCCTACATTCGATAGAATTATCTTGAATAAGTCTTTTTTCTGTCGATATCGCCACGTGTAAGCAAAACCAGTTTAACTAGATCTCTGTGGTGTAAATAAATACTGTTTGTAAGAGGTCAAAGAGTTCGACCCGACCTAGTAACTGATATACAATATACAACGTACGTAATTAATTACCTAACCAAACCAAAATAAATAGGTTATTATTTGAATTTGATAGGTAAAATAAATACTCTACTTACTTTACATTTACTAGGCTGATATAAATAGAACCTACCATAAATCTGGGTAAACATTTTTAACAACTCAAGACTAACTGAAGAATTTATTGACGTCCCTACCACTGAGCATCTAGCTACTAGACAGAACCGAAAAGGGACATCGGTAAATAAAAATCCCATAGGTACTGCAAGCACTGGAATATCTCTAATAGAAAATAACTGATGATACAATACCATACCATCCATTTTGCGTCCGTCCTCACAAATGGAATGGAAAATTAAGTTCATTTGACATTTTATAGAAATGTCACCACAATTTATTGCTTCAGCAGGTGATGATGAAGTCTGCAAACTCTTATCTTTCCTTTTACGGCCTCACATGAACCGAGTACGGGCAGGCTGTACAGTGTACATGGTAAAAAAAATATATTGTGAAGCTGTCAAAGTGACGTTTGATTTTCCCGCCAACACGCAACGATAGTCGCGCGCGACGCCTACTATTGGCGGTAAAGATGTAACAGTTTTTTTGTTTAGTTTGGAATAATCTTACATGTGTATTGCTTTTAAAATTATTTCTGATTCTGACTCAATCATGCCAAATCCAACTGAGCTTTCGTTCGTGGCATTTTATAGTTATTCAATGAGTTAAATTTTGGGATTTCTACGTGATTTATGAAAAACAAAACTGAAACGTTTCGCATTTCGAATTATGAAACTTGTTTGTAGAAACGTATTCTAAGTTTAAAAATGAGTAGAATTCTGGGTGATAGAAAAATTCACAACGATGACCGAACGAACACACACTTTGTCCGAAATGACACTTTTTAATGTTATTATATTTTCACTGACGATTCGGACACTATCCGAAATTATTTTAACAAACAAACAATGCATTTAGTCAAACCTAATCAGACGATCAGTCGGCCGCTCAATCCAGCGAACCGGCACAACAAGACAACAAGAGACCTGTCTCGAGGATTGGGATTGGGAAGCGAAGACTGTCGTAACAGATATTACAGGTGTAAACTATTATAAAATTAGCTTTAAAAAAAACGTAAAATAGGCATACAAAAATAGTTTATAGGAAACCCAAACTAAAATTAAAGTTTTGTCCGAGATGTCAGTAGCTCTTCGTAAATTTGAACTTCAATCCAAATGAAAAAATCGTATTGTAACGTAAGGAACGTAGCGTAAGGTAACTCACATAACATAGGTAACTAGGATAGTAAACTTACAATATTTACCGAAAAAATTGTGACCAAATTTATATGAAATCTCTCTCTATTCAGCTGTTTTGGTACACAGCTCTTCTCAATTCCACAGATTTATACAGGAAATTCACAGTGAGCAAATGCTCGGGGAAGGGTTCGCAGGAGTTAAGACCGAAATGCCTAAAAAGGCTGCATGGCGGCTTATTTTATTACCACGCAGTAATAATTCATGTATTATTATTACTCAATCATGCGCAACGGTGAATGTTTCAGACAGTATAAATTTTTTGCTCGCGTCCCGTTCTTACCGGAGACGTTTTTCTCAGCATATTGTCCTGTCTGTCGCCAGTCTGGCGCAACAAGCTCCCTAGAAAGAGGTGACTCACCATAAAACATTACAAAAATTATACCATGGGAAGCAGTTGAATTGTTTCGGGAGCGTTCGAAAATTTTAAATTTAAATTATGGAAAACAAAACTGAAACGTTTCGAAATTCGAATTATGAAACTTGTTTTGTAAGAAGCGTATTCCAAGTTTAAAATGTAGTTTAACGGTATTTAACGTCACAGTGACCCGAGCCGACGAAAAAGAGCAGAACGATCGGCACGGCCGGTCACGGTGGTGCAGGCCGCTACAGGTGCGCCTGCGTTCACTTTCGATTGACTGCTTGCTACACGATTTATTTTTATAGTTTCTTGCCACTTAAGGACTGCAGTGACCGAGGACAGTATGCGACTGTCGTAATCCTTAATTACAGACAATCGGGCCATATTTCTCTCAACAGTCTTGGGACACAAGCAGCTCATTAAGAATTGTGTATCAAAATACAAAGAAAACATTTTTATCTCCTCTACTTTTGTTTAATACAGAATCTCTAGAAGGCTAGAGTGCACGTTTTTTTAATTAAGAAATCGTAATTTAGTAGTTCGTGCGACGGAGCCACGTAGAAAGGTGGTCTATTTCTTTGAAATTAGCCCTTGGTTTTCATTTCCATTTTAACGGCTCTTTGTTGCCTGAGATGCTGTTAGAAACGTTTTGTAAACATATAATTTCTTATTCAGATGAAGCGTTGGCAGTGGGTCAAGGGTTTCACAGAGAAAAGCTTTTAATTTCCATTCCGAAATTGGTTGTGTAGACACTTAAATGGTTGTATATCTCAATCGAGAAGGTGAGACCTTAGAAATTTTGCGAATAAATTAGAGCTTAAATGGTAAAAGAATGACGACACAGGGAGCCTATTTATTTGTATACTTCGCCTGGCCTCGAGCGCTCTCTTCGACATAACAAAATCTGTATTTTTAACCGACCTCAAAAAAAGGAGGAGGTTCTCGGTTCGTCGGAATATTTTTTTATGTACTAATGTTATTGAATCGCTCTTTGGTCAGCCAGTTGCCAGTCATGTCTTTGGTCAGCGGTTTTGGAGTGACATAGTGGACAATTGAGACATTACGCCGCATGCGACTTATGATACAAGAACGATTTCAAACGAATGATTTAAAAATGGGCCTCAAATCCGATAATAAAAGTTACAACAGTACCGTCATCTGCGTCCTCATTTCGGCTATCATCTTTTCCTAGAACAAAGTTATAAACAAAAACAGATTCTGTTTAAAAAAACAAAATGTCTCCATTTGACATGAGGTGGTCCTCATCGCCATATAATATTCAAATTTGTATGTAAATGAGTGGCCGCGTATTGTCAATAGATTAAAATACTCTATGAAGCTATAGCTCGTTAGTAGTGGCGTTATATTGCCTTTGTTATTAACAAACGTAATATCACTTTGTCATACTGCCTTTAATGGATTCCGTTTTTAATTTAACTAACCACCTTTAGTTATGTTATCGTTTATTTAAGTTTTCTTGTTTTGTAATCTATGAATTATTCGTTAGATGGAATGTTCTTTCGATGTGTTTTTGTTCGTTGTTAATTGCTTAACATAAACAGCATGAACCTTTTTAGTTGTTTACCTAGTTATTATTTCTGGCTTTCATGTATTATTTCTAAACCGTACCCCTACCCAGTACCTACACTGTTCTTCTTGTAGTAGGTTAATAGACGATTCAATTCAAAAGTGCTCTATTAAGTTTATTTGAATAATGACATTTTAACTTTGACAGGTTTTGGTTACTTATATTAATTTATCATCATCACATCAGTTTCACTTTTGGAGAGCGATTGCTGATTAGGTTTAATACTTGCCTGCCTAGCATGACCGATTTATATCGCGTGCTATAGCGTTTTATCACGTTTAACTGTCAAAAAGACAAAGGAGTTTGACAGTTGAGTGTCGATAAAATGCTATATCACGCGATATAAATCGGTCATGCTAGGCAGGCTGGTTCCCTTTTGCGCCTTAGGCACTACCGTTTGGCAATTGATGAATTGACACTAGGTACCAGTGCCTCGGGTGAATAGTCAGTCTCCCGTGACTACCGGTATAAAATTCAATGTAAGATTAGTAAGGTTGCTTGGTATGAAACAGCGAATTCGAAAAGCGTCCTTGTGCGATTCATACCGTGGGATAAAACACATGGTATGAGTCGACGAAAGACCCAAAATTTTTATATTCGCATTTAGAAAGTGGTAGGTATATTTCACGTGGGTGTTATATTACTTCAATCAAGCTGTGCATTTAGTTTGCCGGTTATTCTCGAGATTCGACCGTTAGCTATAAAAATGTTATTTAGTATAAAATTAGCTTATCTGTGCTATTCATTCGATGGAAGTTGCTTTACATAACAAGTTAGAACTTAACCCACTAAGATTTTATTTAATACAAACATGATTGTTTTGGTGTTGTGTTGTAAAAACCTCTTTGTAGAGGCTCTTAATTAATGCATTCTAGAATAACATACCTAGATCAAGAAGTTACAAACACATTTTAGTTTTCTTTATAGAATAATATAACGTAGGTAATTCATGTTACAAAGCAACCATGTCTTACGCATTCTTTCATTCATCTATGTCATCCTAAGATTGCTCACTCAAAATATTTGTAAGTAAGTATACTTAGTCTTTGATTCCGCCCTAACATACCGCCTTATAGAATCGTAAGTAGCTTATTTGCTTGAACTATCCTTATCGTTATTTCCATTAAAATAATCGGTAAATCTCCTACAAACAGTTACATTTGTACCAACACCGGATAGCGTCGAGCAATCGCGTTATTTGGTCGATAACGCTCTAAATGCCAGTTGTCCTTTAAACCCGACCCATTGCACCTAGGCTGCTCGGTATGGACTCACTGAGGGTTGCCAGATTAGAAGAATGGCTATATATACTTATTAATCTCAAGGTTGGCGAAGCCCATCGAAAACAGCCCATGATGAATAGAATGCTTGTGACATTAGGGAGAATTTGCCAAACCTGACCACGTTTTTCGATGGCTTAAAAAACTTGCAGACTTTCATACTTGCAGTCCAACAAGAATAACCAAATGTTGTGTTATTTTGTTGGAGTTTCTGTAAGGTGAAGGCTTACACAAGTCCAGGCGTTCCTTAAATTTTTGTCTGATTCAATCTTTAGAAAACGTTAGAAAAGTTCCAGATCCAAATGATCCTGTGGCGGAAAAACTACATACTACACAGGAGTTGGCGCATTATCTTAAGAGACTTTCCCACAATCTGGCAACCCTGATTCAGTAAACGAATCACAGCGATATTCGTTCGAACAAATATTAGTGCAGATAACGGGTAGCTATTTGTCTAGTGTCGAATTTTGGAACGCAATTTATGTCGCGCTTTTGATTATCTCGAGTTTATTGGCTGTGTATAGTAATGTAGGTTTATTATGAACGCTTTGCGTGGGCGTTTAGTCTGCGGTGTACTTTTTGTTTAATTTTTTTTATGCATAACAGGATAGTGCTTGGCCGTCACCTCGCCTGATGTTAAGTGAAGATAAGGCCGAAGGTGGAAGCGCACTACACCCGGAATCCTCATAACCAAGGAACTGGCTATCTTTTTCCTCTAACTGCCGCAACACAACAATTTTTAAATTGTTGTTATGGCGTCAGACTTAGGTAAGATTGTGGTAGCTAGCGAGGCGGACTTGAAATAAGCCCTACCTCCAACCAACTAAAGCGCATTAAAATAAGCTGTTCAATATAATTAACTAAGTACCCGTCAGCAGGATACTGACATAGAGTTCTGTACCCTTAGCACGAACAGCTATCGAAAAAAATAACTCGCGTAAAATCATTCGATAGATAAATTTTGTATTGGAAATTTGTACAGCGCCATCTATCGCCGATAAGCGAAATGAAATTTTCCATAGAGAATTGTCTATCGAGTAATTTTACGTGCGTTTTTTTTCTCGATAGCTGTTCGTGCTAAGGGTACTGACCGAATCTGCACAAGATCTGTATTCTATTTCGAGCAGAAATCGGTTAAGTTTTATATCTTGCAAGTGCAACTGTGAACACATGCTTTTATTAAACACGTACGAATAGCATTGAATGGTGTCAGATGTTGTGAAGAGTGTTCTAGTTAAGCTCATAAGTTATTTAACCAATCGAATGAAATTTATCGATCACTACGAATCGAGAAGCTGACCAAAGCCACTGCACCGGTTAGCAAAACGACACTCAGCTTTAATTACCAAAGCTTATATTCGAGTATTAATACGATACTAGAATCGGCCGCGAATACCCTTGACTCATTCGTACTGCGTAAGTATCCATTTCACGTACACAGCTATACAGGAGCTTAGCTATAAAATAAATGGCGATAAAGTAACGTTTTTATGTTTGCATAATTTTACGTTTAGCTACTAGTTGAGTTGAGTTAAACTTGATAGCAGTTATTAAATTTATATCTTTACAGTTTTTAAGTGGGATGTTAATAGCGTCTGAGTTAATAGTAAAATATGACTTGGAAGCTCAGTTGGAAGAGAAATGAGCCGCACTGCTAGTCAAGTCAAAGTTAAAATATCTTTAGAATTAATCGATGTTCTTGACAATCTCTTTTCTACCTATTCGAGATTCTACACATTCGTAAAAATATTTGTCAATGATTGCGGACTAAATCCGTTAATCCTTAAATTAGGCAATTAATTTAAAAAGGGAACACATTAAAGTTGTGATATGGTAATTTTATAAACCCATAAGACACCGTTTTGCCTCAACAGTTCTGTGCTCAGCCATAAATTTTGTGAGGCTGTCAAAAATAAACGAAGATTATTTGTTAAATCATTGGCATCCTTTGCTTGCCTCCAGTGGTTTTTCTGTTCCAATTAACGGTTTAGTTCTACTAACGTCTATGGAAATATCTTTAATTATGCAGATTAATTACTTTTTAAGTAGGTTATTAACTTTCTGTGAAATATGGCTTTAAACTGGTCTAGTAGACGGATTAGAATCAATATTGATTATTCAGGCATCATGAACTAACTGTGCTCCTAAAAATGTAGAGCAGTATTAACTGTAGAGTCCATCTCCGGTTCAAATACAGGTATTGGAGAAGTAGAGAGGACTTCTCCACTCACGAGGGTCTGCCGCCACGCGCATCCAGTTATGTTGGTAGAGTTTTTTTTTTTATTTTTTTTTTTTTAATCTAATTTTTAAAGGACTTTTATCTTACAAGATATGCCAGTCCTATCGTATCCTAAACATGCTAATCACATACTAAAATATACAACAATTACAAGTTTAATTGCTAGATTGCGAGGGCATTGATCACCGATGACTGGCCATATCACAAATGTATTTGGCTGAACTAGAGGTTGGTTCACTAAGTAAGCTCTGAAAGATGCCTAAGTCTAATTTATTTATATTCAGAGCAGTCATTAGCGTTCGACGCTCTCTCACATTTTTAACACACTCCGACAACAAATGCTGAACATCATTGATTGTTCCGCAATCGTCACAATTCGGTGAATCTACTTTTTTCATCATGAAAGCGAAATTGTTTGTCGGATAGTGTCCACATCTAAGTCTATGCATAATTACAACATGTTGTCTACTTAAACTACAATTACTGCACCATGGGATTCGAAGAGGTGGTAGAGTTATGTTTTGGAGGTCGTCATTGGGTATATTGTGGATTTTCATGAGGATGCCGATGCCACTCGACACCCCGCCGCACCCTCAGAACCCTATTATAGAACAAACCACCATCTGCCACTTGTGACCCGGTAGGTAGCTGAGGCTCGCTCTTAGCCTCTTACACAAACTGTCACATTTTAAATTATTATATTCTAAAGCATCGCTTTCAGTAGTGTACTGCCGTATCAGGGTAATTCCTATAAATGAGCCCACTTGTATTGAATATTTGTATGAAGTACCGTTTCGTTTATTGCGGTTCGCTTCGATAGCCAGGAACGTTTTATGTTGCTTTTTGCGATATCCATCGGTACTTCGATGGTTCGTATATCGGCGGTTCGTATAAGTACTTTTAAATAGACAGACTCTAATCTGGCTTCGTTTCTAGAAATTTAGTAGCTATATAAGTTTACAGTCATAAATAATATAGCAACAAGTGGATAACGAGGTTTTATTAACTCCGAGCACGTCCGCAAACGCTTATTAAACTTTCAATAAAGTGTATATTTTCTGCGTGATAGAAACAAATGGGCTCTAACACTTTAATAGTTTTATTTTTAATGCGCAGCCTTAATCGTTTTGTCCTAAAATAACCTTTTTCGAACATGACATGCCCAAATAAAACATTTCAAATATCAAAGCTAATTCCTAATTTAAGTTTCTATATCGGTGCGCCATCAATCCCGCCGTCAGCCCCCGCCCCCCGCGCTGCACCCCCACTGCACCTGCGCACGCGCTTCTGTAATATTAGACGTCGCGACGCGCGGTCATTGACCCCGGCGACCTGCTTTCCGAAATATCATGCACGTGCCATATAGTTCGCGCCATTTTTGTTTTGCTTACATTTCCATTTGATTCCACAATGCTGACAAACGCTTTTGATACATTCGTTACCTTTTGATGTTTACATAAACTTTCGTCGTTATAAATAAGCTCTTGTGCTATAGATAGAAGGTACACACACTTACAGATTATGCATAGAAAGTTCTGAAAATAAAACAAACGAGTACAGTTGTCATCATCATCATTATCAGCTGCAAGAAGCCCACTGCTGGGCATCCCTATCCCTTCCATTTCAAATTGTTTTAATTGATTGGATAGGTACTTACTTGGGCAAATCAACTTTAAAGGCACTCTTTCTTGTCCTCGTTCTAAAAAAAATTACAGATTTCATTTTCTAACTCTCTAGACGTCTCCTTTTAAGGGGCGTGACGTGATAGAAAGACCATAAAATTGGTTTATTACAATGAATACCTAGGTAGTAAGTTTTCATCGCTGAAATGAGCATTTCTATCTGTGTTTACGTTTAATAGAAACCTTTAATTAACCTATACTCATATAGTTTATAAAGTCTTCCTTTCCAATTTACAAAAAGACCATTAGAGAAGAGAGTGCCTACTGAAAATTAATAATCGGCAATTTCGTAATAAGTACACGCCAAACAAGCCCGATTGATGTTTTCTCTGGGGTGTAGACAAGTATTTCCCTGTAGTTGTAACGAAGCAACAAAGTTGTGACCATAGACAGCAAGGCATAGAGACCATGAGGGATTACCATAAAATGCGGCTTAGTTTCGTGCGGTTGGTGTTATTGCCAGTTTTACTGCTTCTTGCTCGATCCTAACCAGGATTAACTCGGAGAGGAAAGTTAGTATGCCTTCTGTGCTTAAGCTTTTTTAAGATAATTTAGAAAACGATCATAACTAATCCGGTTATTTACATAATTTATATATAGCGTAAAGGTAAAATATTATTATTTAAAAGTTTTAGATTGTAATATTTATTAACATTATACGGGATAAGACGATAATATATCAAAAGCCTCCATATCAAAGCCAAAATTACTCTTAACAAATTCAGTGGAACGCTAAAATCTTTCAACATAAATCCCATCACACTGCACCGTACCGTATGTTCCAATTCTAGTGATTCCCAAACAAGACTTCCAGATGTCTCAGAAATACAGATGTATTTCGTCGTTGGTCGTTCACCAGTCTGATGCATCTCGGCTCTACATACACCCTATGCCCTATAGGTAGTTGATTTTATATCTTCTGTCTGCGAGCCAAATCGATACTGAAACTCCCCAGACGTCTCGCCTTTTTACTTGTCGCCGTCTGCACTTTAAAGAATTTATCTTGTTCGGTCTCGGGAATCTTCGTTCTCATCTGGAAATAGCTGGTATGCATATTCAGTACACACCAAAATCGGGAATTAGATGTAGGTACGTACTTGTCTAACAAATATTTCTCAAAATCAATAACTTCATAAGTGAGCTTAATGATACAAAAACGACTAGACCAGACGTTCTTTGATCCAAAAATGCTTGAAGAGAAATCGCTATTTAAAATATTCGGGTGAAGAAAGAACTAATCGGAAGTAATCTTTCTAAGAATTAAAGCTATGTTTACATAAACGAATAAGGGCAAATTATTCTTATCAAGATTAATACATGAATAATGAAATAGATCATCTGAAGCCAAAAATCAATAACATCTTCAAAGATATCTTGTGTCAAAAGTGAACTCAATGATACATAAACAACCAGACCTGATGTGTTTCAGCCAAAAATGCTTGAGGAAAGAGCACTAGGTATCTTAAATTTTCGGGCGCAGAATCGGGAGTAATGTCAGCAGTTATAAATTAATCATGTTTCCGAGAATACTTATTTACATGAACTGAAATGAGGTTGACTTTATTGGTGCGGCTCACGATTTATTCCGAGAGGAATAGTCCAGTGTAGTTCAGTTTTTACTGTTTCCCGGTATAACATGTGCGCTGATTCGCAGAACTGTACCATATGCCTTGAAATTGCAATGAACTCGGCTTTTTGTGATTGGATTTAATGTTGTTTGTTATGAAGTAATAAGAGTTTGTTTATATATCACCTACATAATAAAATGTTGGGCAATTAAAGTCAATATGCTAAGTTCTTAAATATTCAGAATGTGGTGTTTGATTTGCAGCGGGCGTGGGTTTATAAGTGGCGCAACAAGTTGTAGGAAAATCTTAAAGATTATGGCTGGTTTATTTATTACAGGTAGATCAACGTCATAATAGGTCACTGTGGCAAGAGCCTTCGATCGTTAGTGACAGTGTAGGAGCTTATATTCGTGTTGAAATATCTTAACTAACTACATTTGAGAGCATATTTCCGTGTCGGTTGAAGACTTAAATTGTAATTGTAATCTGTATGCAAAAAACTGATCCGCTTAGTAGAAGACACAATGTAGTGTCATAACAATTTTGATTGATGAGAAGTCTGTAGGTAACATCACATCTGCCTTTTTCATTGTCGCCTTGATGGATTTTATTTATCAGCCGAAAACAACTACGCCTTTGAACTTGAAGTTTTGGGTATAAAGAAGAACCCATAAAACATTAAGTTTTATCAAAAATGTTAATTTAATTAATCGAAAGATGAGCTGTAGGTAATCGATTTCGGTATTATAGCTATTCAATTACTTTTGAAGCTAAATATAGCTACAACGACATGTCGCAACACCATAACATCTGCCACTGGTCTTGGCTGCAAAAATAACAGTAGCTTTTTTGTTTTTTTTTTCGCTCGGCTCAGCTCGTGCCAGTAATAAACCCGGCTAATAACGTGTTAAGTTATAATAACGTTACGTTACGAAGCCCACTAGCGGAGCACAACGAACGTGTGTGGTTGATCGCCCGATGCGCTCTGTTTGCTCAAAACGCTAATTAGCAACGTCCAATTGATATTTAATCTCTTTCCAGACGGCTCGTCGGAGCCGCTAATGATTGATGCTATATCCAGCGATAATTATTGGAGTGGTTTAGCGGGAATCATAAATATATATTTCTTTTTTTTTCAATGTTTAATTTATTGCCAATTAAGATGCGTCCTTGAATGTTCAGTATGTACAGCTGTAGGAGAAATGCTGTTCGGATACAGGAGCGAACGGTAATTAATAGAAGGTCATGTGGCGCCCGTTAGTTGCGCGCGCGCATCTTGACTTATATAGCGAGCGGCGACGGACAGCGTCCGGCAGACTTATATAGTGAACACACTCTACGAGCTCCATGCTAACACGGGATCAGTCCAGTATAGGCGATTAAAAAACTAAAGCTTCACTAAAGTATTTTCTGCGAATCGAACAGAGTTAAGTAGCTCATTGTAGGTAGATCACACTGATTTTATAACTAAGTGAGATATCATCACTCCAACACGCCATCACCATCACCCACCAGCATTTTGAAATACAGTTCTTTATCGCCTTTTAGTATGTTTTTGAGATACTCACATGTTGTCATTGTGAATACCTAATGCAAATGCAATTTCAATTGTTGGTGATCCAAATAAATTAAAAACAAATTTGGAAGAACATTCTATTATATTTTATCTATAAGGTAAGTATAGTATATCGCAACATTATTAAGTTTCATTCATCTGATATGCCGCTTAAAGTAACATTAGTTATCCATAATGTAAGTGTATCGATAAACCGACACTATCGATCGATAGATTACAGATAGCTAGGCGTGTCGATAAATGGCATCTCTAGTAGGTACCGTTACTATAATAATTAGTGAAGTGACTCGTTGGCGATGCATATCATTGATTGAAGGGTTTGCAATCCATAATAAATAAGTAAAATATGCAAAATACGAGTTTTCCGCCTATAAACTTCGTTAGGTACTATTTTCACCATCTTGTGAGATTTATAAACTAGAAATAGGTATTTTTCATTCATGTTTTCCGGCATAGTAGAATCAGATACTATGTTTCCGGTTTATCTGTTACTTGCCTTATTTATTCTACCAAAAAGGAGTAAACAATCATAAAAGCATTTTTTTTTACTTTACAACTTAAGTACTTATCCTTTTTTGCAAAAAGAGACATACGCGGCGAATAATGAGCTTCCCAGGCAAACGTAATACCAAAAAGATTTGCAATTTGAGCTCAATTAACTCTTCTTGTGATATTATTCGGATTAAGACAATATTAGTCTAGGGTTCTATTCAATAAAAATTCCAAAACACCAAACCAAATATAAAGTTATGCGATTTACAGATTTGTAAGATTTTTTTTTATTAACATCATTTTTTTTATATAGAACCCTGTACTGTATAGAAGAGTTAATTAAGCTCAAATTGCAAATCATTTTGGTATTACGTTTGCATGGGAAGCTCACTGTTCGCCGTTTAATCTTCATCGCGCAACAAGGCACACTCTGTCCCAGTTCCTAAGTTTATCTTCTGCCATCTTGGTTATCAGGGGACAGAGGTCTACCACCGTGACACCAGGCACCGGTACATTTGTGGAATTCGCAGCAACTTACGATGTATCTATTAAATAATTAATTCCCCATACTAACCAACGGTAGTTTAGAGCTTTATACTAATCAGAGGTTTAACCTGAAACATATAAGATACATATTTGTGTGAATGTCGGAATGGGTCATGAAATAATCATGATTGGCGTATGCTCATTTACAAATCACAATTCTATAATTAATATCTAATAAAATCTAATATATACCTTTTAAGATAAAACTTTGAACCTATGTTTTGAAATTCCTGAACGAAATCCAAACAGACGAACTAAGTAAAAGACACCAATTTAGAAGTCTGTAAGATCTTATGAGATTCTCATGCAAAAATGTGCCTAAACATGACGAAATAACAATTAAATAGGCGAACTTGTTAATTAGTCGCACGTTAGTGTTCCCAATTAGCATTACAGCTTTGTTTATGAATTTCAAGTTCGACCTTGCAGGCGTGTTCCGTCCGGGCAGCGCACGCGATACGGATCCTTAGCACACTGACCTTCTTACTGCCAACCACTGGAATAAACTTTTTGAAACACACTGGCCAGCAACCATAAACTTTGTCAATGGCTAATTAAGCAATGTGAATGACATTTGATTTAGCGCGCTAAATGTCAGATTATTATTTTTTGTTTGTTTGGATTTCTGAAGTGTTGGCTAGTTACCTGCGGGAAAAAGGTGTGCGTCACTGACACATTTTTAATTTTAAAATGAATATCAAAATAACTTTATTACATTATTTATGTTAATGTGAAAATTAATTTGCCGGTGAGATTTAACGATGCATAATTGTTTATTCAGATGCTATAAATGTGCGTATTGAGAGATAAAATAGCTAATTCTACCCATATCATATGCGAAAGAGAAAAGACTGGAGTTTATGGGAAATAGGGTTTTGAAGCTTGTGTTGTAAGGTTTAGATTCGTGTGGTTTACTAGTTTTCTTCTGCACCTGTGTGCGGTCAAAGTGCAGAGGAAAGCGTATTTCACCGCACAGCATCGCTCGTGTCGTCGTGACCGTAACAATGCGACCCTTGCTTATAATTTTATATCGCTGGCACAGAATATATAATAGTGTCGCTGGTATACATACCTAGCCAGAGTTGGGTATAATGCGTTATAGAAGCCGTAGAATAAATGAATATACTATAAGGCTAGCTTAGGTATAGCTATAGCTAAGCTAGCCTAAAGAAACTGCAAAGTGATCATAATATCATATACATGCAACGTTGTTTGTACAACGTGTTTTTCATAAATCATTCATTCATTCAAATCATTCATTCATTCATTCATTCTTGATATCCCATAACTCTAGGCTATTAATGAGAGCGTGAAACAGAACAACTTTTACTATGGGACCAACTCTGAAATCGCGAAAAAAAATCAGCTGTTCCATCATTTTGATATTTTCGTTATTAATTTTTGTATGAAACTGCAGATTTCTTTAAAACCGGTCTAGAGCGAGTCGGACTCGCGTACCGAGGGTTTCCGTAAATCAAATTTTAATTTCCGAGAATTATTTCAGATTTTTCTCTTTGCAAACTTCGGAGAAAGAGGGGGACGGTATTTTTTTAAAACTTTTCATCATAAGTCGAAAACTATGCGGCCTAAAAATGTTTGAAAATGCAAACAGCGCTCTTTCATATGCCCTAGTAGCCCCCCACTTCAAATTTTTAAGACCCCTTATCAGTCCCAAACTTACAAATAATGTCCCAATTAGCAAAATAAATGATCAAACTAAAAAGCTGTGTAGCCAAGTGTTGATTCAATTAAACCATAAAAGTATAACAACAAAATAATTAACAGTTCGTTCGTTCATTAACCCGTAGTTTACACAAATTATCACTTTTAAACATAAGTTTACACGACTTAACTGGAGAAGGTCAGCTCTTGAAATTGACTCGAAATCGTATCCTGTCATTGGCCTGTATTCACTGCAATAAAATATTAAGTAGGTACTGAGTAATTTACGGTTCGGTTAGTGGTCGGCGCCATCTTGTTATTTTTTTAAATTAATGGTGTGATGTGATGTGAATGGTATCTACAGTCAGCGAATGTAGTGAGAGTTTTTGGCGGGAACTAGTAAAATATGGAACCTAAGTATTCAATTTTGCTTATTGACTCAGTAATGAAAAATGAAGTGACAAACAGTGAAGTTGCATTGAATGTATTTTTTTGTATTAGAATAGAAATCTTTCTTCTCCGAACACGTTTAATTATCAAAAGGTAATAACTGAACTTTCACAAGCAGTTTATTTACCAAAATAAACAAACCGCGAGTGGGAAGCTTTAACACGTCTTTATTTGTTCGGAACCATTCACGGTGGCGATAACATTGTAAGGACCCGCTAAATGTATCGTTTAAGTCGCATCATTGTGTTTAATTTAAAGGCGCTCGCTCAGCCTTTTGGGCGTTGGGCGGTCGGTGGGCAGTTCACCATTACTTTATTTTATTGATGCCTTTCCATCTCCGAGAGAGCGCGAAAGGTGAGCGAAGCGTCCCTGTTTCAGCTTAGGCAAAAATACTTTCGTACTCATATCCGTCCGACTGTCCGTTTGTTCCGCGCTAATTTTCAACGATAAAACCAAAGCTAAATCGTTACCGTTTCAGTTTCGTTTACAGAAAAATACTCGCTTTAGATTTGTTAAAATTGTTTAATACCTAAGGAGTCCAGGATTACAATCTGGGACAATTTAAGTGAAAATTATGAAGCTAAAACAAAGATTTTTAGGTAAATATAACCTAAATGACAACGTAACGTTTTTGGTTTTATCGTTCAGAATTACCGCGATTGGGCTCCTGTTCTTCTACAAGTTTCAACTGATTTTCATGAATTTTGTGAGCAAATTTTTTTAAATGGCGGAGATAATATTATGTTAGCGAGGTGCACATTAGCTCACAGAATCACTAGTTTACAAAAAGGACTGCAATACTAGATAAGATAGATCTTTATATGGTTATTGTTATTGCTGCAGAAATAATTATTGGCGAATGATTATGCTTGTATTAAGATTTGTTTTAGAAATTTAAATCACTAATGTTAACCGTTCAAAAATATATATACTTACTTAGTAGGCCTATTAGCTTGTTAATTAGGAATTTCTTGAAAAGTACCTACCTACTATAGTTTTCTCTAACAATGTCACACTTTACTCAAACCTACTTTTCACAAACATACAGGTAGGTATGCACAATTTACATAACAAAGTTTGCGTAAATCTTTTTTTTCATTGCATCGTTGCTAATACATCCGTGCGTTGAAAAAGGGCCAGCAACCAGCACCGGCATGTTTGACTTTCGCTAGAGTCAACAAACATCGAACAAAAGTCGATACGTTGCTAAATAAACGCAGGCGCAGCTCAACAATGGCTGACCACCGGATTCGCGGCAGTATAAACAGACGGGCCAGTTTACAAATAAGCGGACACCACACCACCAGTGGAAGACAGAAGCTTTTAGCAGACTTAAGGCTCCGTTACGCGAAATCACTTGTCTCCGTCTTTTTCTTTATGTGTAAAGAGTATGGAAAATAACCTCACTTCTGCACTTTTTCGATGTTTTTCGTTGTTTTTTCATCATAATCTTGAACACAATTATCTTTCTTAAAAAAAAGTTATTGGAGCAACTGCTCAGTACGTTAAAGTGTATTTTGATGTAGAATTCAACACGTTTCCGCTATTATTTACGCCAAAAATATGGCCCGCGACAAGCGCTTTTGATGATATTCTGATTTTTTTTTTACAATCATCTGTGAGGTTTATACGCAATTTAATACTTGTAGGTACTAGATAATCACTTTAGCTTGTCGTATGTTTTTTTTTTGGCTACAACTTTACGTTTTCTATATAAAAATATGGCCCGCGCAAACCATGTTTTCCTATTATGGCCCCTTAATAAAGGACTATATCAATTTGCTCCCCTTGTTTGACTTCACAATGTTCTGAGAAACTTTGAGCGTTTGGTTCCTATAATTAGACATACAACAACCATTTTAGACAAAGACATCTTCATAATGGATAGATTAGATAGAGATCAAGACCTTTTACAACAAGCATGCGTGATCAACCTCCGCCTCTTCTAGTTTACATTGTTCTAATAAATTATTCCCAAAAAAGTATGGAATGAACTGTTTTAAATCTGCTAGGTGATTGCGTAAAGTCAATCGTATTCATTTGACAGTTTATATTGTATCATAATATATGTCATCCCATACAAATTGCAGCCGATGGAATACGACATGTGTGTGTACAGACAGACAACTGCAAACGGACAAGAGTGTAAGTGCTAAAACAAACTTTTGAACAAAACGTGCGGTTTGTCTACCAAGATTCTACAAACTGGTGGTAAAGTCCAGGAAAATATATTTATGGAATGTAGCATTGCCAATGTTAAAACTATAATATTCAAGTAATCCAAAAGAACTGCGAGAGAGAAAGAGAAAAATCTCTCTTCTCCACCTTTCGACTCTAGGTGTAACATATTTTTACACAAAAGTGCATAAGATTTTCTTTTGTTTCACATAATAGTTTAGCAAGTTAGTGAGAGGGCTAAAGAACACTAAACAAAAGTTTTTTTTTTTTTCATATTATAATTTTAGGAATTTCATACTTTCTCTGTAATTGTTGTAGATTATACATTCCCTGGGGTGAGACCTGGTGACTCGTACCACAGGTTTTTTTCAAACTTTCTTCGGTGCGCCAGATCTCATACTAAACTTAAGACAAAGTAGTACCACGTGTCACACTTTCGTAATAAGCTCAACTGGCTCCCTATTCGCCGGCGCAGGGACTTGCATACTCTTACCCTTCTTTACTCCATACTTTTCCTACCAACTTCCCCTCGTTACCTTAAAGAACTTATCACCTTTCGTTCTTCAATTTCACTTTCTTCTTTGCGTTCTTCCTCTAATCTTACCCTTAATATTCCTCGCCACGCTACCGACTTTGCTTCCTATTCCTTTTCCGTCCATGCTGTTCGTTTGTGGAACTCTCTGCCGGAGGGCATCAGAAAGGCTCAAACTCCAAGGTCATTTAGAGAACAAGTTAGGAGTCATTTTCTCTCTTCTTCCCGCGACTAATATTTCTTGTTTATATTTATCTCCTATACCATGGAATTATGTTTTTATCCTTTAGTATTTTTGTATATTCATATTCTGTCCTCTAAAGTGCACCTATTCCCCTTTTATCCTATTTATCTTATTTTATTTCGCCCAAGGTTGCCTGGAAGAAATTGCTATGTAGCAATAAGGCCGCCTATTGTATGTTTTCTTGTTTTTTCTGATTGTATCGTTTTTCTATCATGTGCAATAAAGTCTTTATTATTATTATTATTATTATTATGTACATTATGTAATTAGGCACCTTAGTATGAGATAAATAAATCCATTTTTTATTATTTATTTAAGTACCTAACCAATAGCAGATCATTGCAAAAGCTTTGTATCATTTATATTTCTTCTAGACTAGAGTATAAAGTAATATTTTACCACAACTTTATTTTCATTTCATTGGCGTTAGTTGCTAAGTATGGCCTCAAAAAGCCAAGGAATTATGTACGAATAAGGGCACTCTTTACAACAGTAGGGCGACCATATAAGCTGAATAATAAGAACATTTTCTCAACGCGTGGACAGAATTCTGCGTGGAGGTTACTCATGTTTTTGTGCGTATTAACGTAATAGATGCCCATAAGTGTACGTTCTGTTTCTAAAATTGCCGACAGATTGTCATCTTCCGTTTATGGGGATTTTAGAAGAAAAACACTCCACAGTCGCCTCGGCCTTCTGAAGCCTTGGATTGTTTTTGTGAGTGAGCATTGAAGAATATGTTGGCATTAACTTATTCATTGCTGCTATAGATTGTTTAAAACCTTAGTTCAAAGGAGTATTTTTAGTTAACGACAGTATAAAGCCTTTTCAAACACCTTCATTTTATTTGTTGTGGATTACACTGATAATAGAGGCAAACTTGAAATTATTTTTTATAACCTTAAAATATCAGAAAACCATTCTGTTATTGAAACACAGAAACAAAACGTTGCACTGATGGGAACCACCAACCAATAACTAACAATAGAACGGTATCAAGTCGTTTATTACCACATAGATTATCTTCAGACAGTTCGTATCTGGCATTTGTCAAATAAAACTGAAGGGCCCAAAGATCAGCGTGATATTTACGAGGAGGCTGAACAGGGAATCGCTCGCGATTGTCATCTGGGACCTTGGTGCTCGCATTCGATCAAACAGATCCAAAACTAGACCGGCCACATTTCGATCGGTTGCGAAATTGGACGGTTACAGTCAAGTGAATTAACAGTACCTTTTCAGATATAACTTTACCATTGTAAGTAAATTTAGATTAGACTTAGGACTGTTTTTACTATATCGGACTGTGCACCTAATCTCTTGATTGTTCTAGATCTAAATACAAAAACACAACAATAACTCCAGCCAAAACGGGACAAGTAAAATACTTCTTTCACACATTCGTTTCGACTTAGAGAGCGGTTATATAGGTAGAGTGTAAAATGGAAATAAATAATTACATTTGTTATGCCTACTGGCGTTATATAGAAAGTCACTAACATGTCAATGCTTATAACTCGTTAATTGACTGATTGATTAGTACAAGGTCGCCCGTCGTAGTTATGTGAACTGATGGCGTAAGATTTCGACAACTGCTGAGCAGTACTTCACCTCGTAGGTATTCTTATTTTAATGATTTTTATGATCTTTTGTGCTGGATCACCTTCTGGATCAATATTTACTGTAGGTTATTGCTAAACTCAGTGGTGGTTAAGTTAAAGCTATCTATTGATCGACTTCTATCATTGCTTAGAATGCTAGCTTGATTAACGATCATGCGCAGGTGAATAACATTGTTTCAATTCTTGAAATAGATCCTAGAGCTTGTGAGAATTGATAAGTCTCTGTTCTCAAAAACGACTTACGATCAATGATATTAAATTATCATTGCTTACGATAGCTGATTTCTTTGAAACTTTTGATTTAATGCAATAATGTAGCTGACAAGATCTTTACCAAGGTATATTTACTATTAACATTAACATCAGTGATATGCAGTTACATCTGGTAAAGCATTAACACAGCATATGCCTCCTACTGCCTGATAATTCCTTCAGGTGAGTCTTAGCCTACGTCGTTTGCATGTAAATGGTGATTTTACCTCGTTATAAACTTTACAAGTGAAATTAAATCTAACGACATGGTTTTGATGACATCCGTAGTGGAAATGTTTTAACGAAAGCCAGATAAGTCTTGATGGAGAGTCTTACTAATAAAATGTTCCATTGACACTTAAACAAGAATCTGCTCTAGCTAACTATTATTTATTTATTTGATGACTACTTTACCTTACGTCTATATGTTATTCAAATGAGAGAAACCAAATTAATTACTAGCTTTCCTTCGACTTAATTACGTCATTAACCTAATGATCACCACCAGTAAGAAACAGTTGGTTGGCCAAATTAATAAATAAAATGCTAAATGGGGTATCAAATCACAGCCTTTTAATTAATCCTTGTTGGTTTTCTCGTACGCTATCTGGCTGTCGAAATATTTGAAAATTGTCTTTGAATGAGGGTCGACATCTTTTGTCCCACATTATGATAAATGTTCATTCTTAAGACGCATCAGATCGAAAATTCTTACTTTTAATTTTCTGAGGACATATTTTACTTGCTGTAAGGAATTTGTAAGGCCGCCATGGATCGGAAATCGGAAGTGTCAGCAGAATGATCCAATGCCTTTTATACATTTGAATAATCCAAATCTACAATGTCATTTTTACTTCTTTAATTAAATATTCCAACCATTTCGCTAGAATCCGCTAGCTTATTGGACCTCCCATGGCTTTGATTAATTATGTCTTGTAAATATTATGTATGCATTATTCAAATTTGTTACGGATTCTTTTATGATGCAAAATCTGTAACGAAGGCTACGCAAACAATAAATATTCATAAATCGTTGACACTAGGCATCGGAATTAATCGAGTATTATTAAAACTTCCCTATATTAAGCTGACAGATGAGGTCTTCGACTTTTATTCCGGCTGTTTTTTTTCTAAAATTCTAATCCATATCAAAACAGCATCTCTTACGAAAATACAATATACCTATTGCAAGTTTATTTTTTTTCATGGCACCAATTACTTTTACTCAGTAGGCGTATGATGAGTTTACTATTATAGTCGATAGCGAATAATAATATAATTATTTTTTATGTATGAAAACTTAATGTAGATACCGCCAGAGGCGCTGTGCCAAATCGCATACAAAATATTGCTTACTGCAGTCACTATTTAGTAAAACGCTATGCAAACTCAGACAGAATAACAGATGTCACTCTACAAAAAATTAAACCGTCGATTTCGTTTATTTTAATAATGTAAGTACTTGAATACCTACACAAATTAAATTTCCTTATTTTTATATGTAAATAATACATATCCTAATTAATTCTTAGATGCTTGTTACCCTACTGCGAATAACATGTAAACAAATTAAAACGTGTATATTTTTTAAATCAATCTTTATCTTTATGCTCTTTATACATAAATGAATAAGCTTGTATGTTAATTTTATCACTATGTTGACGACGACAGATTGGTACGTGAATCGTTAAGATATATGACCTACCTTTTTTTTTATCTAATCCATGTTGTTGTAAATTTTATTAGACACAAAACAGTTTTCCGAGTAGCTTTGACTTAACAGTATAATTCAATTAACTTCATTCATAATGACGTGTGCACCTACTGGTCCTAGTTAATAAGCTATCAAAAAACATATTAGATGGTCCTTATAAAAGTCAACTGTTTCCGCATCCTAAACCACAATGCTACATTAAAAAATGTATCATGGCCACCGCATCAGACACTCTCTCGTAAAACTTTATCTTTTAACGGTGTCTCATCTTAACCCTACGGCATATAACAGTACATGGTAGATCAATATAAGTAAAACTTTTATGTGCACACAAAAAGCTGAAACGTTAAACGATGTTTTTCTCTGATTACTTGCGGCTGAATGACTGAAATCCCGTTGCCATAGAAAAAAATAAAGTAAGTAAGTATACTTTTGTAATAATAACAAAACCCTTTTTTTATTTGTAATGTTATCAAGTGTTTATTGAAAATAAACAAGTATATAGATATTTCCAATAATTTTAAATTGTTTAACTTTGTTCATTAAAAAAGTTGGAGCCGATAACAAATCACCTACTTACACCGATATAAAAAGCTAAAGTAAAAAATAGGGAACAGCTTGGAATCCCTAATTACTTTCTACACAGTACATTTTCCAGCTCAGCGGGTGCAAATCAGTATCTATAGTCAGCAGTTCACTACATCTATGTCATTCGCACCATCAAAACAAGAATCGATACCAACAATAGCAGAATCTGCGCCGAGTTTTCCGTACACAATAGTGTTAACGGTTTTACCAGTTTTGACTAAACCGATGCTGCGTAAAATTCCTCTATTTGTGCTCGCCACTATGTGGGTCAATTTACTTTTCAACGCCGCGACAGGTTTCCGATAGTGGACGTAAAAAAACATGACACCGCACGGCACCGCTTGGTTATTTCAAATTTGCCATTTATTTATTCAATGCACTGGTGCTGGTGCAATTCAAATTTTATCAATTACAAATTGATTACAAACCAAACAAGAGTGTCTTTAGCAACATACTTTTTTGTCTATGATATTACTTATAATTTTTAAATTTGGAATATGAGAAGCGAAGGTGTTCTGATTTGAAAAAAACCCTGCCAAGTGCGAGTCGGACTCGCGCACGAAGGGTTCCATAAAAAACACGTTTGTTGTATATTTATTGTATTCTGTTTTTATTTGTTGTTATAGCGGCAACAGAAATACATCAGCTGTGAAAATTTCAACTGTCTAGCTATCACGGTTCATGAGATACCAGCCTGGTGTGGTGACAGACAGACAGACAGGTGGAGTCTTAGTAATAGGGTCCCGTTTTTACCCTTTTGATACGGAACCCTAAAAAGAAAACGAATTTATTCTTCCTGTATAACCTGTGCTCTTGAGTGGCAATAAAAAAAATACACAATCCTTGTAACTTGTTGAAACTGTAACGGCTGTTTTTGTTTGACACCGTAAAATATTGACCAAAAAAGGTGACATCGGTAATCAAACAGTGAGTCAACCAACTGACATGATATCCTCGATAAAAAAAACACTTCCGTGACTCAGTATCGATCGGCAGTATCGAGTTACCCTTGTATCGATACTTGTAAGGGGAGCTGGCCTGGCTGTCCTCACTCGCCGATTCCGCAAATATCGAAATGCGATACTCTGTATAATCTTATATTAAGGTCACTTTCCGCGTTTTGTCATCGTCATGAATGTTTTATAATATGTAAAATTTAATTGCAAAGTGTCAATTGACTTTATCTACTTACACTACTAAAAACCGCAGGGCATGTATAAAAAGATTGATGAATGTTAATGAAGCACATTGCAAGGATCGTAGCAGGTGGCGATCCATAGTCTCTGCCTACTCCCATGGGAAACTGGCGTGAGTATATGTATGTATGAAAAAAAATACAGTATTATAATCCTAGATTTCAGTTTGGGAAACATAAATAAAAAAATGTGCACATTTGCTCGTGCCAATATGTGGAGACGACTTTAAAAATTACTTCGTTAATTTCAGCAGTTTAAGCAGCTAAGCTACTAAAAGCTTCTTTAGAAAGTTGAGCTAAGCTACGCTACGTTGTGCTAAGGAGATGTCTGATTTATACCAATAGGATTTCTTTATTTCCAAATGGCCGGACGTATTTCAAAATAGTTATTGGTACGTACAAGAGAGATCAAGATAAGGTGAGGTTGGTTATGATAGCTCAAACGCTTCAGCGTGACTTCAGAGGCGGTACTTATTTCTACATAGGCTCAATAAAAAACCCGGTGTCATTATCTCGTACATAATACATAATAGACGGATATCAATACTGGTATAATAAATCATTGTTTTCATTTACTGTTAAATCCGACGAGACGGTATGAATGTGCAACATTCGCGTTGAATGGCGCGAAACACGTGCGCCTGCGCAGGTGGCTGAGTCACGTGACGAGAGCGTCACTGATCATACAACGTTACTTACCCATCAATACAAATATTAATCTTAGTTTTTTTCCTTAGAGAAATATAAGTTTTGAAAATTGAGATTTTTGCATTCACAATGCTATTTTTACACAATACTAAATAATATACTAGAAAAAATACGACTCGCACCAGATCACCGTCCCAGATTCCCGTCTGAGTATTGATCTGGTGCGAGTCGTATTTTTTCTAGTATATTATTTAGTATTGTGAAATATAAGTTTCTAAATTAGAGCTAAGTTTATGCCTTAGATTAGTGGTCGATGTAATAAAAAATCGTCTATTAATTTTATTGTTTTATATCGCAAGTTATAATATTAATTTTCTTGCTTATTATGTCGCAATTTTGATTTAATTGCAAATAAGTCAAGAGTCATATAGACACAGAGAGACAGACAGACTTACTGTCCGTTTTAACAGCCTTTTAGTAAATTAAAGACATTGGACAAATTAGATCACCTCATTTTCAAAAAATCTGTGCAAAACCGATATTCCTAATATTATTTATTTCAGATATACCGTTTCAAAATCAGTGAGTTTATTTTCTTGAACTCAAATCACCAGCGTGTCCAATTTTAGGCAAAGGCATAAAGCTTTTGTGATTGGGCGTTAAAGTCTGGCCTCCGTCTATTATTGTATATTAAAAACTTGATTGCGTGGCCTCAAATGATGCCGAATATAGGCCAGTGTGTATTCAGCATAGCTTTCGATATTTGATAAATTGTAAACAAGTTTTTTTACGATCAAAGCAATTCGCATGATTAATTGGATGGAATTGATGGGTTTTAAGGAAACAGCGATTAGGAAAAACGGTGTCTTGAACGGTGTAGTGTTTTGTCATCAATCAAGTGCTATTTGTAGTTTGTATTGAGGTAGGACACGGTGTGAAATTTTATGGGAGGCCGAAGTTTGTATCAGCTTGTTCAAAACCTTGTTATAGAAAAATCAACGTCGCAAAATAAATCACACACATCAATTTTGTCTTTATAAGCAAAACATGATAAGACTTCTATTAAAATATTTTCATTGTTATCTTTTAAAGATAATGTATCTGATAGCTGTTGATCGATGGTTACACCGATAGCGATGATATTTCCAAAACCGGCGGGATTTGTTAGCAACTCATTTTCACCGCTCCGAAACATAGTTGTCTACTTTATGATAACCATCTTGAAGACGGTATGATTTAAAGCACTAACGTATTACTGGTTTTAGGCCGGTCTCTTTAATCAGATATATTCACGTCTACAGACGAATTGGCAGCGTAGAATGTGGCACAAGCTACTTAGCAATTAAATATGCTTTTTGCCGACGATCCGTGATTGTTTATGCTTACCGCTGACGGGCGCTATTTTGTAGCTGCGATAAGCGCGGCGTTAATCGCGGCGATATCGCTGCGATAAACGCGGCGATAATCGCGGCGACAATCACGGCGCTTTTTAGTCGCTGACGTAGGTTAACCCTAAAAGGCACCCGGTAATAATATTATAGAACAATCACTTTTATTATTGCTAAGCTCTATAAAATAAAGTTTATGATTTATTTATGTCAGTAATTATATACTTTTCACAAATGAAGCAAACAATGTATACGATTCAAATGTCTTCAGTACCCTTAGCACGAACAGCTATCGAGAAAAAAAACGCACGTAAAATTACTCGATAGACAATTCTCTATGGAAAATTTCATTTCGCTTATCGGCGATAGATGGCGTTGTACAAATTTCCAATACAAAATTTATCTATCGAATGATTATTTTTTGATAGCTGTTCGTGCTAAGGGTACAGATCCTTTTATCGTCAAAATAGTGTGAAGAACAAAAATTCTGCATTTACTTTATATGCGCAAATTCAAGAATTATATAAATTGGTAAGCATATCATGTAATAATAATTCTCTTACTTTTTATTGCAAACTCTACCATTACAAAAATAATTATGTCAGCCAGCGAAAAAAATTGTGGTGTCTTTTAGGGTTAAAGCCGCTTGTCACTCTTGTCAGTGTCATTTCGTGGGCGATTAGTCGCCGAGCTATGTGTGAGCTACTTTTTGTAGCTCGTGGGCGTTTACGTATTGAACTCCATATGTTCTATTCTGGGCTACAAAAAATCGCTCGGCGATTAAGCGCCCGTGAGCGGTGGCGCTTATGGTCGAACTGCCTGACGTCTTAACCGTGCTATATACTTTTTGTTTGAAGCATTAGCTACTCTTGTCCGCATCAACAGTATTGTTTATGATTTAAACAGAGATTTACGTTTGTTGATGCACCAATCTAACAGAATATTCCTTTATATGGATTTCTTCTGCAGCTATCGGTTCATTAAACCACGCTTTATGACAAGCAATGTCAAAACTTCGAGGATGAACTAACGCAATAAAAAATAAAATGGAATAGAGATATTTCCAGTTAATTTCCAGTACATAGAAAGGGTGTGGGAATGTGTCCATTAATTCCCGTAATAAATTTGTAGTCGTGCGTCCACGCTGTTGAAAATACTCGTTGCGCCATGAAATACGAATGGAAAACTAGCTCATTCAAATCGACCGGGACGACTAATTGAAGTATAGAATTGGTGCTGGATAAAAAGGAAAAATAATGTTTACTATTAAATACGTGACGCGGTCGTTCTGCGGCCACCATAATAATAACTCGTTGCGCGTGCGCCGAAATTTAGACGCACCTTTTTGTGAATGAGTTCCGGACAAGTTCTGTTAGAACAAATTTAACGGGACTTGCAGTCTCAAGCTTTTTTATCTGTACCACAACCGAGTCCACCTGTCATTTTCGGGCAAAATGCTGTTTTGATGGCATTGCGGGCGTGCGCTCAGCGGTTCCGTTTTTCCGTGTCTGGATTAAATTGGCCTGTCAATTTGCTAGCTTATTTAAATGTCTAATTTAGAATTACCACACCGATTCTTTTGAACATGGATTTTATGTGGGTCGATTAATTCAACGCTCCAAGATATTGCATGCTTTTTTACTCTTTCGAGCTACACATGCTTTATGTTGTATTGATGTAAATAATAAATCATTTATTCACGTTGAAACATGGTAAATACAGCTCTTAAAATAAAAATAATGTTCAGCATATTTCGCCTTAACAATGGCATGTGAATGTCAAAATTATAACGAAATTTATTGAAATTTATATTATTTAACCTATATTTTACTTATTGATACCTACTTGCATACTCCATTACATTTATGTCCCAAAAAATCCTTAACACTGTAAAATCTATGGTCAACTAAAATTTGGTCAATCTTGATTTAAATATTTGAAATGTCCGTGATTCTTGTATGTCAATTGGTAAATGATTGTAAATCTTTATAGTCATAAAAAGACAACGCTTATTATAAAGTGCTGTTCTTGGAGTATGTGACAAGACCAATCTATTACAATTTCTAGTTGAACGGGGGTAGATTTGTTTTGCTGTACTAAAAAGATACAAATGTTGTCTTACAAAACTAGAGCATTCTAAAATATATAGGGATGGCAAAGTTAATAATTTAAATTTTTCAAAAACTGGTTTACAGGAGACATATGGAGGTATCCCAAATATGGCACGGATGCACCTTTTTTGTGCTACGAACACTTTATTACAATTCACTGAATTTCCCCAGAGCAATAGACCATACCATATAACAGACCCCACATAAGCGTGATATGCCATAAGCGTATTATGTTTTTATAATAATAAAATGGATGATATTTCTATGGGTTTGTTAAGAGCGTTTATTGACACATAACCTACCTAACTCCTATAAATACTTCACCGATCTCGTAAAAAGACAACAAGCTATACAGAATACAGATTGAGAAAATCCAAACAAAAAAGCGATAAGTACTTTCGCCCTTGACAAGCATTACCTAAATATTTTTTGCCCACCATCTTGTTAATTATTTACCAACAGTTTGCCCACATAATTTTCGTTTTGTTTGTCCAATGGTAAGCTTTCCAACACAAACTTTTTGTTGTTCAACCTGTTATTGTAGTGGTTAGTCTGACGTAATTCGACAACCACTTTTGTGGTCACTGTGACCCAAATATGGTGCGCGCGAACTGTGACAAATTGCTAATTGTTTATTTGTTTTGTTTTCAGGTACGTCCACGATAATAGAATAACGGTATATCCGCCGTAGCGAGTAAGTGAACGCAGGAAATTAAAATAACTGTTGATGATTGCACTCATGCCCTAACAATAGTTGGCCTAGCATTAGGCAATTAATCGTGACTAAAAAGCTGATCTGAATAGCTAAATAGAGAAGTCCAGGGCTTTCTTAATCGTCATAAAGTTGTTTTGGGTAAATCAGCTTTTTGAGAGTTTGAAATGTCTACGAATAAATTAAGTAGTAGGTAAGTAGGTAATCTTTCAAAAGCAAAGTGATGCTATGAAAACTAATTTCTGTTTAGTCCGTTTACTATCTTTGTTAGCAACCTAAGCCAAAGTATTTAAATCATAAATAATTTATTTGCTAAAATATAGTTACATTGCGGTTACAAAATGGTTACTGGTTACAATATGGTTACATTTATATCGCAGATTTCAACATTTCGTCAAGGTTTGATCAACCGAAGTTGAGATATTCATCGCAGGATTTTGAGGTGTTGATGTTACTTTTTTAAATTTTTTTTTTTTTCTAAATTTGTAAGTATCTTCTTCTTCTTAGTCGGGCACTCTTGACAGAGTGGTCGTGGCTGACGATGGACAGGGTTACGTACGGCTCGCCGCCGTCGCCACTCGCTTCCAGGGCGGCCGCACGACGTGCGATGTCTCTCCATTTTTGCCGATTTTCGGCGTTGCGATAAAAGAGCGGCCTCGTGGTCTAACTTTCCTTCTGTGATCTAATTTACCCAAAATATTCAAATTAGTTCTTTTCACCGTTTGGAATTAACTGAACCCCAGATTATGTCTCCGTTACCGACGATAACTAAACAATAACTAACAGGAATTAAAAGAGATGTGTACGTTAACGTTCCGTGTTGGTGGTTAATTTAAGTAACGTTATAATAGCGGCCATGTTACGTAATGTGGCTCGTTACTCCCATCGCGGTACAGTATCGACTTGCGCTGGCGCCGGTAGGGTTCAACACTTCCGGTTGTATCTTTATAATAAATGCCCTTTTTGTTTTGCTTGTAAATTATTTTCTTTTCGTTGTAAAAAGGCTAAATTTACGCTTACATAAAAATATAGCCTAAATAGCTTGTGGATCTTCAATGCGAGCGACTAATGCGAGTAGGTAATAATCGATTCCACAAGGTCAACTTTTATTCTACGAAGTGCTCGTAGCTCAATAAATATTACTGTGTCCCTCGTTTACATTTAGTTATTAATTAATGGATTGTATTTATTTAAGTGGGTAACAATGAATTCCCATTTTGGGTATTAAAAATACTGAATATAGCGTACTGAAATAATAAGTGGGCGACGGACTGAGGGCGACTAGACTTTAAAATACAAATTGAGTAACTAGTTATTTAGAACGAGCGACCAAATAACTTTTTGGGCAACAACCATAGGGCATAATATTTTATTTAAAAAAGGTGACTATTATCCTAATCGAGATGACAAAAATACCATGTTGGGCAGATAAAATCTGTTATATTTAATCTGTTACCTACTTGTTGCCCACTGAGTATTTTTGTCACTCATTTAGAATTTTCTCTGCTCACTTAATTTATTTATCTCCCACATGTAGGTAGTCGCTCGTTTTACGTATTTTTGTAATGCAGTTTGTCGCCCGTTTAGTTATTTAGTCGCCTAAAAAATAAACTGCTGCCAGGTTTAGTATTTAAGTATCCCATTCACAGTCGCCTATAATTATTCCCAGTCACCCAATTAATTAATTCCCTTAATTACTGTTATGTTTTTTATTTATTTATTTACGTTTGACAACCCTACGTGCGATACGATACTTCAAAACTGTCGACAGTTACTATCCGACGTCGTCGGCAATAAAACCGGAGACTGGTCAATTTTGATACCGACCGCCGCCGGTTATTGTCGTGTCGTCTTCATGCTATCATTTCGACGCAATCATAATCAGAGTTATAAAGGACGATATATTTTCTCCTCAAGGCTCCATGACAAAGATGGTGTTTCAGTTAATTGAAGTGCATTAGCAATTACAGACATTTTAATAACCTACCTACATGAGGAGTGTTGTGTTACACTGACTGTGAAAATAACAGTTACATATCTGAGAAGCTGTCATTTTCCCATTAATAAATAAACTATAGGTACTCTAGCGACTAACTTATTATGATTGAACTGTGACGTAAAATTATAAAATTAATTACTAAAAATAGGTACGAGTAATTAGGAAGAAAGTACGATTTTGTAAACACACCAATTATTCTCACGAGAGTTAGATATGGTTTTGTTGCCAAATTTAAAATCTCCCAATCTTGTTATTTCTCTCTCCCATAAATTAGAAAAGTTGTCAATCTTCAGAGGATTTGCATTCGTCCAAAACAACTTGATTGGAATGCATTCTTAAAATGACTCATATTATGATAGATAGACCTAAAATTATTTATAAGAGGTGACGTTTAAGAAAATTATCTTCATTAAAAAATATTGCTATACGAGGGTGGTTTGATAAGACCATGACTTTGAAAAAAAAGAAATACTTTTTTTCATAATTTATTTTTGTTTCTTCAAAAGAAACTCTTTTACACTTCTTTACACTACATTTTTTTCAAATTCCTCCTTCCAAACATGACTAAATGTCTTGGCGGGCAAAGATTTTCATCAAGCCAAAAGGTGGTGTCTGAAATGGGCTCTCATTTCAGTTACCAGTTTTCAGGTGATGAAAGAAAAAAATAATGGGTTAAAAAGGTAGGAACTTCGTTGGACTGAATACGCAGAGCTACAATAAGATTATGTAGAGAAATAAAACAAAATATTCCGAAAAAAAGTATTTCTTCATTAAAAAGTCATGGACTATTATCAATCCACCCTCGTATTTCTGTCTGATAGTTTTCCTGCAACACATGCATTTCCGTAATTTCTGTGCATTGCGTTTTACAGATCAGCTACTTCTTCTTATATTCATTTATCTTATATTCATTTATGCGTTCCACGATGTCACCCATAGTTAAATGGAAGAAAACAATATCCTGTATGAAATTGCGGCAGACAGGTACTACGGGCAAAACAACATTAGTCTCCCTAACGAGCAACTACAGCAACCATACTTTTCTCTTCTGCGTAAGAGTCAATTTTGTTTGGCAAGGGTACCTGTCAATATAGACCGTACAATCGATCTATCACTCGTTTAAATATCACGCGAAACGACAATCGAACGCGATTTCCGCTTTTGATCAAATAGTATCGAACGCTAAGCAAACAACGCGAATGTTCGAAACAAAAACAGCTAATCGGAATGCTGCTAACTCGATAGCGAGTGGATCGATTTTCTAGCCGTCACACTTGCAGATTGATTTATTCGATTCACAGCTCGCAAGTTCAGTAGACTGGAACAATTACGGCTACCTAGTAAATATAACACAACACATGACGTGTTGAATGCGAGACGGAGTCGCTTTTAGTCGTTAATAAACTCATAAAAATGTAATCAACAAACGTAAATATGATAGCTATTTCCACATTGTAACTGCAACGAAACACAAACAGATGTTTTTGTATTGTTGATCTCCAGTTTAAAATGAAATAGGTACTTACCCGTTTTCTCTCTACATATATAGGTAATTGCCAAGAGTTCTTATTTCAGTGAATTCAAACTTCAATGTAGGTAAGTAGTTTTTCCTTGAAAAAACTTAGCAAAGTTACCATTCGTGTGGTGGTGGGTAGGACATTTTCCTTGCTTACCTTGTTTTTTAAGACGCCGTATATTTTCTATGTTACCGAGATGTAGCATCTATGATTGATTGATTATTAATATTTTATATTATTACTATACATCTAGATTACTTACTAGATTGATTAAAGGATGCAATCAAATCACACACAGTTTATGATCGATTTGAGCAACATAACCCCACCGTGTTACGCCATTTTTCATCGACTGAGTGGGATGCGCTGAGCGTGCCTATCGGCGGCGCAGGCGCAGGTGGCGTGGGCGTAATTGCAGTTTGTCGTAAAATTTATTGTTTTTGAAAGTTATTCCGACGACCCGAATACCTACTCGGCTTTGTCAGCTAAGAAAGTGTTGTAGATAATATATGTGAGCACTGACCTATGCCACAACTTGTGAGGGTGGGTACAATGCGATTAAATTAATAATAGACAGTGATCCGCTGCAACTTCACTCGGCAATGTATGGCAAAGATAAGTCTTTTTTAAAAAGAGCTCTGAAGTTGGTCACTTATGTTGTAGGTAAGGTAGGTACGTTTATCGCATTACAGTTATCTTCAAATAAACTGTTCAAAATATTTTAGTTCTAAAGTGAGTATGATTTTGGAGTAAGTAAATAAGCGATAAATTCGTCTGCGTATATGTTTTTAATTATAATTTAATTCAATATACATATATTTTTTTATTTTATTTATTTAGGACAACAAACAACTGAACAAGGGGATTACATACACACAGCACATTGATCGAGTATTTGTACAGTCAACACCGTTATCCACAAATATCTGCATGAAGTAATTGCTAATCTATTAACTTAAATAACATTTCTATTTTTATATTATAGTATACGGTACAGAACATAAGTAAACCACCTTTTTAAGTGCATTTGAGTAAGAGTAAACTAAGTTAATTTAATTAAGAATTTTCAAAGCATTATTTCTAAAAACGTTTTGGGACGTGTTGTGCATAATATCCAGTTCACAAGATAATAGTTCATTATAAGCATGCATCAGACGCCTCAATGGAGCTCGCTTGCCTGCATTAGTTCTGGCAGTTCGCGGGGAAAAGAAATGGTACGTTTTGATATTAGCCTTACGGGGAAGTCTATTGGGTACTTTGAAATATATCTGATTAAGAATATCAATACAATCATATTTATTATGACAAATTTTATATAAAATAGTCTGATCAGCAAGTAATCTTCTTTTTTAAGAGATAAAAGAGAATATTTATCTAAAGATTCTTCTTACGATCGTTTCACGCGAAGACATCTAAAATTTACTAATCGAAGAAATTTACGTTAGACCAATTCAATGCCTTCACTATATTTAGCATAATAGGGATTCCAGATCACAGAACAATATTCAAGTTGAGATCTAATAAGAGACTTATAAAGCAACAAATAAGTTTCAGATCTTTTAAATGGTTTGCAGGTTCGTGCCACAAATCCGTACATTTGAAAAGCCTTATTAGTAATTTGTTCAATGTGAGTATCGAAATGCAACTTCGAGTCAATCATTAAGCCTAAATCTCTAATCAGTGATACTCGCTCAAGTATGGCGCTGCATAGACTATAATTATGAGTAATAGGGTTATTTTTTTTTGTGAAAGTTATCACCTTACATTTACTAATGTTAAGTTGTAATTTATTTACTGTGCAGTAGGTGGAAAGACGGCCCAAATCACTCTGCAGTTTCAAACAATCTTCAAATGTGCTAATATTCATATAGATTTTTAAATCATCGGCGTATAAAAGGAACTTACTGTGTTTAAAACAATTGTTTATGTTATTTATGAATAAAACAAAAAGCAATGGTCCAAGAATCGAGCCTTGAGGTACCCCTGATGAGATGTTTACCGCACAAGATGAGAAACCGTTAAACACCACCACCTTCTGTGTTCGATTTTCTACATATGACTGAAACCACCTTAAGAGATTACCTTTTATACCATTGTATGCAAGTTTTTCGAGTAAAATAGCGTGATCTACCTTATCAAACGCCTTGCGAAAATCAGTATATATGGAATCGATCTGTTTGCGATCGTCAATACTCTCAAAAAGATAGTTAGTGTATAGTAAAAGATTGGTTACAGTCGATCGTTTTTTTACAAAACCATGTTGTTCTGGTATTATAATATTATGTAATGATGGATAGATAAAATCATGAACTATTCTTTCCAAAACTTTTGATAACGTGGCTAGTAGGGAGATCGGATTATTATTACCTTATTAAGACAATTAATTTAATTAATATCAAAACTGTCCTATTTTAATGTAAAACTATATTCTTGGTAGCTTTTATATTAGTCGCATTTTGTTTTTGCACTTAGCAAAAACATAAAATATGATAAATATTAAACATGTTCTTTTCCGTCGTTTGTTAACTCAACTTTACAAACATCCGAAATTACTTGGTGGTTTAAGGTAGTCAGTTCGCGGTTTTATGATTTGCAAATTTTGCAGCTCTTTCATTGTTCAATTGTGTGGATTTGTGTCATACTTGTTGTCGGCAAACGGGTATTTATTTACATGTTGAGTGGGATATTTTGTTCAAATATGTACAAAATTATTTTTTAATGTTTCTTCAAAATTGAGATAGCAGTCTTCATAAAATATGCCACATGGCCAGATAGTTAAGGATACCAGTTGGTTTTTTATACAAACGAGGTAACTTTAAAGCCTTGGTCCTCGCCAAGGATTAACCTAGCTGTGATCTGATGATGGCAATCCAGAAAGTTAATGGAGGATATTCAGATCGCTATACATACACACCCAACTGATCTGAACAGCATTCTAAGAGATATAAGGATATATTTCAAAAAACCGCGAAATCAGCATAAAAATGTACGGAAATCCTGAAATTGAAAACTCTAATAAATTACAGAATAGACGGTCACCTACTTTATGTACCGACATTAAAGTAATGTACTTATGTAAAATAATTTTTCAAAACGACTCAAATTCGCTTTGAGTATTCGTAAGCGAAAATAATTGTTTTTAAATGCCTTATTGTTTTCGTTCGCTAACCACAGATTGATGTGCTGTTTGTTAATAGTGTGATTATGTAAATTGCCAAGGTGACACATTTACCGAATAACAAAAAAATATTAAAACATGTAAATTAAGTGTCACATTAGTTTATCTTTTGCCATAACTATACATAACATAAGTAAAATGTCTGTGCGTCGTTATTTAGTGCATTGATCGCTCGCTTATCAAATCTTAACCAGGATTATTTCAATATCTTTGTGATATTCATAACCACTCCAATCTGGCTAAATTGATAATTTTGTATGCTATATTTACTTACATTACTAATTATTCAAAATACTTAGCAATTCAGTGGCAAAAGTTCACATGATGATGGAATTTAGAATGAGGGCAGGTCAGGACATTTCAAGTTTGTAAATATCGTTACTTATGGCTGATACAGCTGATAAGTTTCTTGCGCCCGTCCTTTTTGTCAGCTAAAAAAGTCTGGAACGGGTGGTAGGAAAATATAGACGATTCAAAAGTACTTAATAATTAAGTTTATTTGAATAAAGCTTATTTGACTTTGACTTCAATCAGAGTGAACTTTAGCACAAGTTACTTCCAACACAACACCCTACTCGCTTAAAAAATCTTAGAAGTTAGTGTTCTCCTAGCCAAAAAAACATCGTATTCGTAACACTGTTACGCGTCTAGATTTTGAACTTATATAATTGTTATGTTATGAACAAATAAATAAATAAAAACAAACTTTATCAATACAAGGCTTGAAAATGAAGTCAAACACAACTATCTTGTACTTCCTCCACACAAGATAACTGTAGCTACAATATAGATGACCGATAAATACCGCTGCTGATTGGCCGGTATCGCTCGCTTAATTGTGCTGCGCTCGACCACGTTGCGATGAGCGATAAGTTACGAAATAACACCCTGAGCAAGCTATGATAAGTGCGCACCGCCGCGCCCGCCCCGCCGCCGCCGCCGTCTTATACGCTGTTGGCGAACCTAGATCATTTACACTTGAAAATATCTTTTATAATTAAAATAAACCGACAGATATTATAATTTGTGTGATTCTTTTAGGCCCCGCTGAAAATCAGCATCATAAACATTGACGAAGGCCCCACAAACGTGTGGATGCGATATTTTGCTAAGTTGTATTTTTATACAACTGTTGTATTTTATATATCTGCCATAAGAAGCACTAATCACTAATGAGCCTCCTGCCCCCCTAGCATGACCACCGAAACGCGGTGTGATATGGCCATTAATCACGTTTAACTGTCAAAAGACAATGGATTTTGACAGTTGAGTGTCGATGTCGATAAAACGCTATATCACGCGATATACACCGTGTTTCATGCTAGGGTGGCTGGTTATCAAATCAAATCAATTATTTATTGAACTATAAAAAGTCATCTACTTAAAATCTCATTTCTGTTTTTGGCTCTTTCATCACATCAGCCGCTTGTTGACACACTACTGGGGGTCAATTCTGCTAATGTTAACGTCGAAATCGTGGTTCAATGGTGTTTGAATGGTAATGCTTTTTGACACAGTTCTTGTTTCTTAAACCCAAAACCAAAACACATTGTGTTTCTTAAACCCAAAACGGAAACACATTGTGTTTCTTAAACCCAAAACGGAAACACATTGTGTCTTGATTTTGGGTTTAAGAAACAAGAACTGTGTCAAAAAGCATACCATTCACACACAATTGAACCACGATTTCGACGTTAACATTAGCAGAATTGATCCCCTGGTCATAATATGGATCTTTGCTAAAATATTATAATCCATTCTATCCACCAAACGTTCAAAACTTAGGTTTGGATTCCACAAAGCTCATTTTAATTTCTCACTCCCAAACGTATTTAAGCCTGATGTAGAGATTTTATTGCTTAGTTAACTTAAACTCCTCTTTAGAAGCCAGTGCAACTAAATAGAAATTAAAAACCGATCCCGATATAGTTAAGTAATTCTAGATATTGCGGATGTTCTATTAACAGTAAATTATGAGAGCGAATGTTCCGGAGAGTGGGTTGCAATTAAAGACGCGCCGGCGCACATTTTCAAACGTAGGTACACTATAATCAACGCCATCTATATGTTGGTAATGCAAACTGATTTTAAAATTACCAAAATGTCCAGAATGTTGGAACGAAATATCAATAATGATAAAATAAATTTATAAGAAGTAAACCAAAAATCCTCAAATGTTTCAAAAGAGGTGTCAATTAAAAGTAGATTAAAAGAATACTCGTATAAACAAATTGCAAAAAAATAAAGCAAATTGATTCTTTCTGTAGAATACCTAGCTCTGGTAAAGTACATACTATCTTTATCATATTTATCTTGCTCGTAATGGATTTACAAGCTTTTACACTAAAATTAAGACAAAATGAGAACATTCGTATTCAGGGTACGGTGTTCATTAAAATATATGTGTTCTCCACAAAGTTGCAACATTCGCCTCCACTTAGATACATATAAAATGCGTCTGCGCCGACTAATGATACATCTTGATTTTATTCTTTCTGCGTTTTTCACACTCTGATTATTTTGAAAGATCTTAGAAAATACTTTCTCTAATAACCAAAAATTAAGCGAAGAAGAAATAACATTTTCACACCACTCAGATTTTATTACTTAACAACAGAATTAAAGGAGGGTGTGAAAACTAAAAAAATTGCTACCGGTCTTAGCATTACGCGTTAATGGCTCTTCGATAAGATAGTAAAATCATTCGACTGCAAGATAACATTGTTATTTTCTTGATAAGCGAATAAAAATATTCCATCCAGTTAGTCGACATACAAAAACTGTCTTTTTATATTTCTCTACGGTCTAATACTTCGCGCTGTATCTCCTTTCGTGTTCCACGCCAAGGCTTTCTGTTGGAATATTTGCAACTTAATGCATCCACTGAGGCATGCAGCAAGTAGCTGTCTCGACTGTTCAACATATTTTTTATTACTAATAATACTCAATGTGGCTCTTCTTCAGCCGCATTTCCATTTATTGGGACTAGATCATAAATTTATTCCTCAAATATTCTGCTCGCTATTCAATTTTATCGAGCAACGATCACCGTTCTTATTCACACTCAGTATTATTTAAGTATTAACATAACAGATTTGTACACCATAAAACCATGTTTGATTTCACGGCACAAATATCTTAGAATCTAAGTAGAATGCCAAAGAACCGTGGCTAGTCTTACATGGCTCTGATCCATGAAAACAGGTGTGCGAAATCAAGAATCCGGGGATTCTTGATTTCGCACACCTGTTTTCTTAGATGACGGCGATTTGACGTCTAGGCGTTAAACCGACGATTTTCCGACGACGGCTACTCCGTCAGCTCAGGGAAACTGGATACACCATCTAATAAGACGTCCATTCAGTAAATTGTTTGGTTTTGTGTTATTACGTCAAAAGATACACATCTCAATTTGTTTAATAGCTATCACCGTTTCAATAACAACGAAGTTGATGACGCCAATACAGCTGCTAAGAAAGACATAAAAGGAAATGATGATGAATCTAGCAATTAAAACATTAAATTTGTATACAAAAAGCTCTCTAATTGAATAGCCTCGATTCGCCGTTGGAATGAATCATCTCACCCATTTCTTTAACAACGCAAACTAACAGCGTATATTTGTCTCGGCAGTCGCTGGTTCGCTGCAACAATTCAAAAGTTTCATTAGCTGGGGACATTAATGCTGGCGCGTGGTTTACAACCTGCCAGGCACCAGGCGGGCTGCAGAGTTAGGGCCTGTGTGGCCAGCCTTTCTTAGCCGCTGCCATAATTCATCTGCGGTTTCTCTTATTTGTTTATCAGTTCTGTTTTTATTGTATTGTGCATCTGCTGTTGAATTAGTAGATTCGAGATTCATTAGTCATTCCATTGTTTGTTGCTTTTGTTTTTTTAGGTCTATACCGATGGGCTAGCTTATAATTTTATATATTTTTAAATAGATTTTAAAAACCTGCACCATTCCTTATGCTCGCTCAATATCGTTCGTTATCGAGTCCAACAATTTATTAGTCTTGCTTGCATCCCAGTCGCAGCGGGTAGGGAAACTAAATGTAACAATAATGTATTCGCACATAAATATTAATGCGACAAGGATACATGAGGTGTTATTAACTCGATTAAGTTATTATTTATTACAGATAATTATAAGTTGCAAGCGATTAATTAGCGATTCCACTATCAGCGATGACATCAGAGTCACAGAGTAGTGACACTTTTCATTCAATCCTAGTGTTTTGTTTATGTTTTGTGACCCTTGGTTTATGTGGTATTAACTACCACAGTTAAGGTGTCAGGGTTGAGATTCTAGCATTCATTAATTTCGTGATCTGCATTATTGAATGGGAATATGATCATGAAGTGAATATCATTCAATATGATATCGCTTCATTTTGTAATTTAAAGATGTTTATAGATACGCAATATTGTTAACTATCTACCCATTGAATGTTATTTCAGTCGCTTTACTTTAATTGATAACATGATTTTTTCCTGCAACGAGTTGCTTTTCTCTACAATCACATCCAAAATTAGAAGCTTTATCAGTGATGCCTATTGAAATTGACTCAACTCAACTTTTATTTTATTTCCTTCCATAACAACTTACGATCGCGTGATCTCAGGAATGTTAGTATTAATGTTATGTCATCTACATTAGTGTAAGTCTTGATATTTCTTTCCCATGCCCCAGGAGGTTCCTCTGGATCCTATACTTATTACAATTGAAGAGTACCCGTCGGCAGGCCACAGGCCGTCATTAGCGCGCATCCATCTCTGTCGCGCCAATAATTATGCGCCCGACCATAGACAAATCACTCCGGTTTGTGCTCCGGGATTCGACTGAAATATACCCGTCTTGCTCCATCGTAATAGTAATTAGATTAGAGCATATCATTTGGTAGATTTGAATCCAATTACATAAGTATATTCTCATCACTTATTTTAAAGCCGTACCCATTACACTTAGTAATTGCTTGCGAGTTGCAATTCATTATAGATTTTCACATATTTTAAATAATTGTTGTTGTGGTTGTTTCTTTAATTGCGGGTCCCATTATTGTGCATGTTGAATTTACTATCAAGCCATAACACAAATTGTACCAACTTTTCTAAACAATCCACCCATGTTCAATTGAGTTATTATTCCCCTATAATTTCCCTTATTACACAATTATTTTACAGCATTCGTTATCATATTTAATTGGCGTCAGCCTTTTCACAAGCTCCGTAATTTCTAATTCCTTAAGAAAATTACTGCTCAGCCGGTGTGCTAAACCTTTCACGTGTAATGCACAGAGTTAATTGCGTAATTTTTCCATATTATACTTGACTGGGAAATCCGGTGTCATGGCTTCCTTATGTGACGTAAGTGACTTGATCACGGAGGATGGAACCTTTTTGCGGTTGTTAATATTGTAAACAAGCGCAAGTTACGTTATTAGCTGTTACGTGTAGGTGCCGGTAATTGGATCGACATGAGATTTTCACATGATAAAAATGGAGAGGAAATTACGCGATAAATTAAATTGAAAGTTCTTTATAATTTTAATTCTAGTTCATGAAGTTTCGGATTCAGAGATTAGACATTAACTTAATACCTACTAGCAAAGAGTAATGTAGATCATACTAAATCCATGGTTAATACACTACCCTCTACTTTTTTTATCAAATAAGACATCAGTCAGTCAAATATTCAAAACACGAATCATTTGTGTATTTGGCATTCCGTCACCATGCTTGTCCGTTATCGGCGCGGGCGTCCGTTATAGAACTGTATAGGATTGTCACCGAGGCATGTTACTAGAAGAGTATGGATATGGATGTTGATGGCTGGAAAGCAAGAGGAAGACCGCAGACGAGATGGATGAATTGTGAACGGAATAATATGAATGTGATGAGATTGGATGATAAGATGAGGAGTGACAGGAAATAATTGAAGAGAAGGACTCACTGCGCCGACCCCAATTAAATTGGGATAAGTGTAGGGGGATGATGACTGATGTCATCTTTCAAATATCTTCTTAATGATCTAAAATATAGAGAAAAACAGTTGTTAATTTTGTTTTCTTTCATTAATCTAAGTATCGCAAAGTATGTAGCTATCGGCGTTAGCGCACTGGTTTCGTGGCTATACATACATAAGTTGTAAATGGGTTATACCGTATGATCGATACTATAGGTAAATAGATCTTTGATGTTGATTACGTGCTACTTTTTCTTCTTTCTTCAGGGTCCCGAAAGTCCGGGATAACCTCTGAAGGCGCATAGTAAGAAGCTAGGGGTTATAATAATATGGCGTCCGTCTAGACGAGTCCCACATATCCCCGCTGCTTGCCAGGCATGGAGGCAGGCGGAACAGCATCTCCCCTTCTCCTATAAAAAGGGTGATAAAGACCGAATAGTGGCGAGGGTTGAAATTATAGCTAAGGTAAGCAGTTCTACAAAAATGTTATGATCTGAATAGTGAATCGGTGGGGTGGAATTTCTAAACCGAGGGGAATCGGCTTGTATGGCTCCTTCGCCACTACATACATATATACCATCATGAGTGAGTGAGCGGTGATGTGTGTAGATACTCGTATTTGTGAAGAAAGTGTCTTTCTGTTCGGAACGTAGTGCACTATGCAGTGTTTATTGATTGGACAAATCGCACTATATTCTGCCAATCCTACATACGGCTTATCTGATGGCTGCCCACGCGCTGTTCATTTGTCAGTATGCCAGCCTTCCTGGTCAACGTTCATTCAGCTCGTATCATAATATTAGATCAGCACTAGAATTGTCTCTGACAGGTATAATATTATTTATTTGTATGCAAGTCACAAGTAAAAGATGAATTTTGTATGAAAAGTAGGATCGTTACTGCTATTAATTTTAAAGTACCAACCGTTTATGGCTTTTGTATTTAAAATTGGGTTCTGTTACTGAGCTTTACAGAACCTAACTGCTATACGTGACTTATACGATGTATAAAGAAGAACAAATAAGTAATAAAGTTTTAAAACGTAGATAACGATACTTAAATGATGCTCAATTAATAGCATTCTTAAGTGCTATGTTTTTAGGTCATATCTATATTCTTAGTACTTAATTTAATGGTATAGTAGTAACTATATTGTTAAGTCCATACTTTCAAGAAATTAGGCCCTTAAAGTTACGACGACGTTACCCCAGCGTATTCTCATTATACTCGACGACGTATTTATTCGTAATCTCTAAACAAACCCGTTACCCGACCTAGGGTTGTCAATCTGCGTGATCGCAATTAGTATATGCGCACGCGCAGGCGCGTGACATCGCGACAACCTGCGACAGCCCTGACGACGCGATAAAACGTACGTGACGGGTCATATGCAAGGATTAGGGCTGGTAATGGAAGTCAGCTTTTTAATAAAAAAAAATGGCTTTTAAGTTTATTTCAATTAACATTTTACATTTCCGTTCCATTAAACTTATTTATTAAAATGCCATTTTTAATTTAATCCCTTCTCTCAAATTATAAAAGAAATAAGTAAATATGTTTGTTTTAAAAGCTATAAATAATCAATACATATAAAACTCCTGGGTACGAGGACGGGGACGGTAAGGGGAAGGGGAACGGGAACGGGATACTAATATCCCAATTCTGAACGGGGACGGGGACGGGAACGCCTTCTACAGCATTTTAAGAATTCTAAAGATTTTCTAGAATGTCCACGCGAACGAAGTTGCGGGCAAAAGCTAGTATTATGATATATGAAGTTGGTTTAGTATTGCGATTACGATATACTTAAGTACGAAATATTCACGCACCAAAATTCCCAGAAATATTGTTTTTTTTCAACCTGAAGATTAATAATGTAGTTATGAATACATTTTTTTAAATTCTGCATCATTTGGAAATTTGGCAACCCTGTCACTGGTCGCTATGCCGCCGGCATTGTGCGACACTTGGCAATTTGTAGTACGGCCGGCGCGCGGCGGCGCGGGCGGCCCGGCGTGTGGTTTTCAGCTTACAGCCTACCGAGAAGTGGATAACTTATTATGAAACATATTATTATTAACTTATTATTATTGTTTAAATGTGTGTGTTTGTTCAGTTTTTATAGAAGTTCTTAGAACAGTGACGTTGGCTATGTCTTCATTGAGTCTTTTCAATTCAGCCGAACTATCAATGAGTTTTCTTTATAGTTCGTCAATAGTATTCTTTGGGTGAGGTTAAAAATTTACAGACAGATTAATCAATAAATGACTATCGTAGCTTCTAACTTAACGAATTAACCGATTTCTAGGTTTGTTAGTGCAGTGTAGTGACGCCATCAAATAATACGTACGTACGTATGACGTAATTTAGTTTCCCCCCTAAGTAGCTAGTTATCAATAAGTTTATTGGTTCAGCAATTATATTTAAGGCGAGGCCAGTTCACGAAATTTACTCTTTCACTATGTCTATAGAATAAGGTTGAATATTGCATAACTTTAATTGACGCTTCGCCAGAAATTTGACGAATTTTAGTACATTTTTATTGATTTCTGAAATACTGGATCATTTATTAAAAATGTACTCGGTTATTGTGTTAGATCGATAAAAAAGCTATCCTTTTTGCATAAAAAATCATATCACTGTCGTTGAAAATTACGAAATCTGACGATTTGAAATTTATTTTTATAAGTTTTTATGGTGTTATTCAGGATTTTTTTACAGAGTTACCATGCCATTTTTCAATATTCTGTTCGGTTAATTTGCTTCTTTGTTTCTTTTTCAGTCTACAGTAATTTTTGTGAAGTAGAATTTTACATCAGTTCTTCACATTGGATGTTCAAAAATCAGACTTTTCATCAGATCGTGAACTGGCCTCGCCTTAAATACCCTACGAATCCTACAACCACCATTCTATAATAACATAATTAATTCGACAGTCTTTTCACACTGTCTCATTTAATATTAATACTTACTTCTATAATCTTTGGTCTCAAATCTATTATGTTAACTTATGAAACCTTTTTCGTGCGTGGCTTCCAATAAATCCTATCGTCACTTTTCCTACTGAGATATGAAATGATATTTCTGCGGAAACAATAACGCAACATTATTTTCAAACAATTACTTTCTAATACCATAAAATATTAAACCTCTTCTTCCCTATGTATTGTTAAAGCAAGCAATAAAATCTTGGATAAACCATGAACCGTTTATTCTAAGCACGTGGTTTTCTCCTTCCGCGTTTCGTTTTATATTGAACTTGGGAACAACATTTTGTGTTGGCGATATTGTTTCTGGAATTTGTCAAACAAGCAGTTTGATCGTGCGTCGTTTATGGAATGGCGGCCTTTATCGCCTTTCTGTCGTGTAATGTTTGCGCTTGCGCATATAGCGTCCAGCTCTACTGTTATATCCCGTAGATCTGTAAACAAATAAAGAAAATAGCTTCAAATAATTATATAGATCTTACATATTAAATAAACACGAACAAACATGCGAAAAACAATAATACCAAACAAAGTACCTATCTAACAATTTTTAGTAAATTGTCCTTAGCTTTTACTTTAATTGTAACGTACCCATTAATTTTACCACAATATCCATGTGATTTCTTTGAACTTTGTTATATAAAACTTTTACTTATTGTACTAATTGTACCTTTCCCATCCAAAATTTGTGATTTTTATTTAAAATTTGTGCTAATATAAAATACTGAAAAGACTCCCACACATGCCTTCATCGCAGAATTACTTCAAAAGTTCCGAATGTGCCAATAAATCTAATAATAATTAAAAATTGTTATTTTGGAAACATTTATTAACGTTTACTACTATTAGACTTGGTGTCCTAAAATATCATTATGAGAAGTGTCTTTCTGTTGGGGGACACAATATTGTTCAGGTTATGGCAGAATACCAAGAGGCTGTGGGTTTCCCTCCCGCGGTCACTGAGTCATTAACCTTTTTGTCAAATTGTTAAAGTATTTAATCATTGCAGGTATATTATTGATTTGAGACAAATAAATGATTGTATTATTATTAACATTAAATAGATAAATGACAGAGTAGATAAATAAATAAAAAACTAGTTTTATAACCATATCCTGTAATAATCTTTCAATAATTAGTAGCATTACGTGCACTATCATTTATACAAAGCTTGAATACAATTTTTAGGTCCAATCAATTTCTTACGAGTCTCTCATAACACTTCCCAATCTTCCCATAAACTAGAACAACTATGTTGAATCAAAGTTATTGCTATTATTTCTATGAGAGTTGTCATTAAAGATTGCCAAAGTACAGAACATAACACACTGAGCGCAATTATCGGGACAGCGCTAACGCGTTTGGCAATGCGCGTTGCGCAAACGCACGCAGTGCGGGAGTTTGCGCGCTGTCTATTCCCATTCGCGCTAATAGATTGTGTACACGTAATAAAATGTAAGAAATTTCAATTGTGGAATTTCTGTACTTACATTTTCAAAATGTTTATTCAAAATGTAATGTTAATATTGAAATAAGTATGAAAAAATTATAAGGATTGAAATAGGTGAGATGTAAATGAAAAATGTACTTAAAACATTAGGCTGAGGCAGGGACCCACCCAAGGGCCTTATTTGTAAATGTTTATTATTTTTATTTTTCTTTTAAATGTTATAAATGTACCATCTCACTTCAATCTTCGTTGTATTGTTACTTTTTGTGTGGTCTTTGGTTAAATAAATAATTTCTCTCTCTCTCTCTCTCTCTCTCTCTCTTATAGCAGTTATATTGATTTTATCCAACAATTTATTATTATCATATCATATTTGATTGGATCAGGCGTCATTTGGCGGTAGTCTCAAACCATTTTGAAAAAAATCAAAATTTAATTTTCAATCCATTTTAAAAAAAATCATAATATTGTATCAATTACCCAACTAACGATTCTAAAAAAAAATAAGTACTTACAAAGTGTTTTCGCATAACTTATGCCTCCGCCGCATTATTAATCATTACCATCGCGTTCATTAACACGTATTCAAAACAGAACACGTAATCGAAGGATTTATTAAGAAAGTCCCGCTAGCTTGCAACCTGTCCCTAACAAATTGCACGAGTATACTTGGCTATGACGACAGTTATCACGCAAGTGGTTTTGGACCTGCGCCTGCGCCGATCAGGGGGGATATTACAACCTCTTATAACTTGCCAGGTTTATGAATTGCTATAGTTACATCTCTTTCTCGCTGAATATCAAATAAAAGAGATGCATTGATAGCCATTCAGACAACTGGCAAGTTTTAAAAGGTTGTAATACGGGAGCTGCTAGGGGCACGACACGACAGAGTTTTCTTAGACTATTTTTTTCCAAATGGTTTGAAGTCTGAAAAGGCTGGGTGGTTACGAAAATCAAAAGTTATGACGAAATAAAATAAAAAGCTTTGATTTAAAACAAAAAAAAAATACATGTACGGTAAACCTTACAAAAGCCCAATAGAGGTTATTTATTAGGTATATTTAATGAAAAACCTAAATAATGAAAATGGTACCTCATACGAAACTTGTAGTTAAGTACCATTATGTTATATCATTATGTTATGTAAATAATTTTTATTAATTTCAACTGGACAATGTTGGAGAAACTGTTCAACTGGGTTTTTTTTTCTGAAACTAACTTTTTTCTTTTTAATGCATTGCTATTCATTGCCATCCAATGTCTATTGGAGCTAACTCGTACGGCAACAACTAAGCGATACGTAATAGAGACCAACTTGTTACTGCAAGAAATTGTTTTACGAACGCAATGTGGGTAACGTAACAAAAAAAAAATATTTACGAACTTGTCTGCTGCACTTACTAGTTTCTAAGATTTATTTTTAATATTATAGTGTATTTCTCTTATAAGTGAATGTGAATTCTTTTAGAGAAATAAATGTCTCAAACCTCAAACTAACCACCTTAGAAAATATGTGCATCTCTTGGCGGATTATATTTCGCCTGCAATTCCGTATTCAGAGAAAACACGTGTATAGTTAAAAGCTCTAAGCTATGTGCTTGTAACACAAACACTTGTAAAGTTGTCAGCCCTTAGACTGACAAATGTCTCCTGCGCCTGCGCATAGAGGAAATGAGGTGCTTATGACCCGCGTTGTGCGGGCTTGTTAGGATAAGTCCTTACTCCTTATGCAAACCCGGTAATAGTAAACTTACTCAATGATAACTTTAAAGTTATAGGCTATGATTTGTCAAACTGCGAGTTAGTGCCATCTTAAAAAATGGCAAAATGAAATTGGCAGATTGAAAAATTACGTTGATTTTCCATTATGATTATTTTCCCGATTTTTATGGTTAGTGCAAGCAAATGCTTGAGAAAGTAAATAAGGCTATAATTTATATTTGCACTAACTTAAGAATCGCGTCTTACTACAACTCGACTAAATTAGGTATGTACTAGGTATTATTACCAAAACCACAGTATTATAAAATTAAACTACAAAAACGGTGTGCCATGATTTCAGCTTTTCGCAGTTTGAAAAAAAAACACTTAAATTATAAATAATGACCGTAGGCCTATAGGGGCTATGATGAAATCAATATTATTATTTTAATCGGACTCTAATTCCCTATCACTTACTAAAAACTGTTTAAACTAAAGTCTATATAAACCAATTTAGGGCAAATATTTAATTTTACGAGTATTTTATGTATTAGTCGTTTATGTGATTGCATAGATACTTATATCCGTTTGCGTCGAATGAATTAACCTTTCTTACATCCAGATATCAGTAACCATACAAGGTATTCGACCTCAATATGTTGTAAATGTCTTTAACAACCGATTTAGTAAATGTAAATAACGTTGCGTCAGTCTTATTGAAGCCAATGAAAAATTTACAATCAAATTGAAGGAGCTATTTTTAAAATTCGTCGTATTTCATGATTGCAAGTATATTAGTTACACAGGGTTAAATATATTTTTGAGAGAGAGAATTTGAGAATTATCCTAAATTTATTTAGCTACAATATTTTACCTTATTGATCATCAACAGCTACGCCCAAGTCAGGAATTTTTGTACCGAGATCAACCCGAAATTGCCTATTGCAATATTTTATTTTACTGTATCTATTGAAAGTACATTAATAGACCAGTCGTTGACTTTAAGAGAAGTCACATCATCGGGCTCGGGCTTCGCCATTTATAATAGTTTTATGCTGAATACTTACTTATTTATATTAAAATACATGGCTTCATAGGCCAGATCACTGGCATACCACGTCCATATTTGGTTTAAGAAACCCATTACCTCAGTTATTCTATTTCAGTTAAAATATTCTCATGTTATCTAAACCGTAAACTATAGATATTTATCTCAAATTCTGTATCGAAAGCGTTATTCTGGATCCGATTGTTATCAGCCATAACATTATCGATCGATGTTTGATTTCTCAACGTGAATTATAGAAACACTAGATTTATCGGCCTCTAAAATCGAAAGAATGTTTGGCTGCGTGGGCGCAATATATGAGCGTTAGCTAAGGAACAGCTGGGGTCTTGTTAACATCGTTGCACTAACACTAGGGCTTTTCAATTGGCAAATATCAAAATTGGAGACCCGTAATTCCTTGAGTGAATTCTCAAAATAAGATCTTACTGTCTCAGTGATAAGGATGACGGGTTTCTCTGTTGTCGGCTGCAGTCACCGTGTCGTGTCGTCTGTTGTCCCGCGGACGGCGCACGCGCACGCGCGAGCTTTATGATTTTCGCGCGTTCATAATTTCGTGCGCGAGAGCACAGAGTAAGTAATAGTACCGACAGCTAACGGATCAGCCAGGGTTGCCAGCTTATCGCATGATTTTATTAAAATTTATGACACAATAAATTATTTTCCGGTATTTTATTAGCTTCAGCTCATTTATAAGGCAATCGTTCATGTGCTCATAAATAAATGTAATGTAATAAAATAACATATAAAGTACAGACTATTTAATAAAAAATCGTTACCTAATTAGAAATTGGTAGAAAGTGAACAAAGAAACTAATGCCTTTCGGGTTTATGCTGTTGCTTATAGCTGTTGCTGGGCGCTACTTAAAACTTTTCCCATGATAGCTATATTTTTTATTTTAAAATTCCTTTTAGTATAATTAGACCAGGAGGCTTACCCATCACCTTTTAGAAAACCATCATGTTTTATGAACGTTTTGTTATAAGCTTACAATAAGATTTTTCAAATTCGTACCACAACCTACACAAAGTAATAATACTTTATTCCTGCCAAAGAACGAATGATATTGCGAAATTGTCTATTCCCTGCTAGCCATCACTACGGCTTATTTGCTATCTACACTTGACACTGGCAAAAATTACTTCCAAGAGGAAAGTAGATTGCCAAAACACAATAATAAGAAGAGAACAACGGCCAAGAATGCGACAATTAAAAAAAATCTGTGTAAGCGCGCTTGTGTTTGAACTTTGTAAATTAATAAAATTTTATATTTTAAACTTAAATGTCGGACTTAAAGTAAGTACCTAAATAAAGATTTCCTTTTATCACCTTTAAACGCGCAGTGCTTTAGTTTAACTAAATATTATTTCTTGTCTTTCAGTAAAAAAAATTGTCGCGTGTCCGTACGTCAATTAGAACTTCTATGGGAGTTTCTAAATTCTAATAAGGATATTGCTTCGGCCTAATAATAGGTCGTTGCAGGCTAAAGAATACTCGCACAGAAAATGGAACGAAATTACAGCAACCCTTAATGCCATAGGTGATGGGGTTCACAAGGATTTGTTATCAAATATAAATGAAACATGTCCATGTCCATCAGCCATTTTTGATGTCCCCACTGCTGGGGCATAGGCCTTCCTTATGGGTGGTAAGGAGGACGGGCCATAACCCACCACGCGGGCCCAACGCGGATTGGTGGGTGTTAACGACTGCAAATGCAGCCGGGACCAACGGCTTAACGTGCCTTTCGAAGCACGGAGGAGCTCGAGATAATACATTATTGGTCACCCATCCCATGACCGACCCTTGCGAACGTTGCTTAACTTCCGCAATCGCTGGGCCAGGCGCTAAACCACTGCGCCACCGAGCTCCGATAAATGAAACATACCAACTAATATTACAGTCACAATGAAGAACAATATGTATAAAAACGTTTCTCTTACTGTTTATGACGCAATTTCCAATATCTAAATAAAATAACTCAAAATAGTTTTGTTTCCGTTGAGAAAAAGCAACTTAAGACTGCAAAATTTCTCAAAATTTGACACAAAAACAATAATGCTAGCTGTCAAAAGACACGTCGTGGTACGGTTTAAGTGAATGATTGATCGATGACGTCACAAAACTTCCAACGGAAACATTATTACAATAATCATACTTTAAGAAGGTCGTAGTACGAAATAGCATGGTAAGAATGAAATAATACTGCGCTAAGACATGGCAGTAGGCACCCAGTACCTAGATGCCGTGAACAGTCTCAAGAAACAGCCATCGACAAGCCGTAAATCGCAATACATTCGATTACTCCGGCGCACGACGTTCGAAGGCGTGCACCATTAGTTGTCACCTAATTAATAAACTGGTAATTAATGGGATGAGTTAAGGATATTGTACATTAAGCAATCGGATCGGAAAACTTATAAGGAAAGAAAATAAATAAGCGTCAACAAATAAATTGTAGTGTTTCGGATGTTTAGTTTACAGTTACACGGACGCTCGTCTGTGATTCAGACATAAGCAAGCATACTAAAATACAGATTACAACTAGCTTTAAAACTTCCAGTTACGTTTTAGTACTTATAATGAATGTTAATAATAATTGATACAAAAAAAATATGAACGAAAAGCTCCCACCAATGTATCGTTTCTTATTAGCATATATTTTTCTTGCTTTCAAAGATACGAGTTGCAAAATCTTATTAACACACTCGATAATTCCCACACTCCACAAATAAAAAGAAAAGTGTTCGCCATATTGATTATTTTGCGTAAATCATGCACCGCTGTCTGTTGCACAAATGGCGGGGAATTTGCATCTAAGATCGTTTGCGATAAGCCTTAGCGCCGAGAAAACTACGCAGCTTTAGAAATATACCAAATATGCAAATTGAATATGTTTCTAGACTTGTTTGAACAAATTATTGTTTTATCTAGCTATTGAGGTGCTTTTGCAGCTAGTTTTAGCAAGGTTAGTCGTTTATTTTGTTTATTGGTATCCTCTTCGGTAAATGCGAATTCACTTACATCATTTCATTCGCTAAGAGCTAATGGGTTTTATTTAGTCCAAGGCATATGAAATGGAATAAATTAAACATCGGACAAATACCAAAGACTTTGCTTTTAAAGGGTAAACAATATTTTCAAAGGAACCATCATCCTCAGATAGTGAATTCAATTATTTTCATGTCTCCTTTACAGATATGACAAACTAAGTAAATAATATAAATGTTTTAGTTTCCTCTTGTTCGGATTCTGTCACACTTTTACTGACTGACTCAAAATATTATGAAGATATTTGCAGTTAAATGATTTACGATAATTAAAAGCTGCAATCATCATGGACCTAACACAACCTGTTCACTAAGTGTGTCGCCACGACATTGTTGTGTTTCTTGGTTGCCAAATATAGAGATTTAGCGGCATCCAAGTACCGTACCGTTACGAACCTCAACACGGTACAGAATTTGTGCGAGCTTTATAATTATTATCCATTAGTTTCCTGGATTATTATGAACGCATCAAGATACTAATTTCATGCTTTGTTCGTGGTCGATCGTAGACTTTTCTGGTGTCATATTTGTCTCTAGTAATCGGTCAAATTAATCTGTTAAATTAGCTTTGAGAGAATATTGCCCCACAGAATCTTAATTTAGTTAATTCAATGTAATCGTGAACCAAGAATTAGTTGGGCTATGGTTGACGAGTTAAGAGTATGTTATTATACCCCTTCAACAAAAGCATCACCGTGTTTCGACTGGATTGATTTCGCAATCACAACATAATGTCCTTCAAATAGACAACTCTAATGTATGTAAATCTTGGAGAATACTCGTCCACTGAATAATGGGAGTTGCTAAATCGCAGCCTTTATTATAATGACGAAACACTTAAAACTGTCCTGTCCACTTGTCAAGAGAAAGATTAAAATTTGCATAAGCATGAAGTGAATTCCGTCAGGCCAGTGCTAGGATTACTGATCGGCATCTGCGTCTGCGGTCGGTGCTAAGACTGCTAAGTGATCAGGTGGATTATGTCTGTCTCAACGAAGAAGTTATTGCGTATCTACTAAATCATCGGTAATGTTGCTTTAAAATCCGTAAGCTTCATCTAGCTATATCTTTTCGACGGCTAAAGCCAACAACGTCGAATTGAAGTTCTGGCAAAGAGGGTAGTCATTTACTCATTAAAGTATTAGTGACTTTCCAAGATCAAAGAAGTATGCAGCTGGTCAAACAAATTACATTGTTTTACTTTACGCTTTTACATCAACATAGTTATGTTATTCAAATAATGTATTACCAGTTAATGAATCAGTTTTATTTGTTTATGTTATACCTTTCATTTGAATACACGTAACACGAGAAGCGACTGTTTCGCGCAAATAAAAGTCAGCAACATTACGCAAGCCGCAAGTGTAAATAATATTTACTTGTTGACAAATCGCTGGACGGAGTTCGATTACCGCGATTGCCCCCCGTTATGCTAATGTGAGATCTAAGCGTCAGATTACAATGTTTCATTGGGAGTCGATTCTTTCAATGATTCGTAATTGTCTGATGTTTCGATCGTCGATGCTATCTCGCATTGACTGTTCGCTGAAATATTTTGCTTTGACGCAATAATTTCTGATGCGTTGTTAACGCTCTAAGGCTTAACTGCTTTATGTCTGCAGTTCTTTGATCTTCAATGCTAAGACATTTAAGGAAATTTTATATGCGAGCCCTTAGGATACCTTGGACTGCCATTACTATGTGATTTGGATGCTAGCACGAATGGGTTCTAAGACATTCCGATCCGAATGAAGAGTGCCTGAGTTTTATTGTATCCGAATATTCTAAAACCCAACCAAGCTCGCAGGGTTATGTGCGAAATAAGTGTTCAACATCGAGATGTTTTAGTCTCTTTTGGTACGAAAGTACTAAAACTAAACAAGCATTCCCAGTTAAAATAGGGTCTTGAAACTTTAAGTGTTTGTTGTAATGTTGCTTTGTAGTCGTTTAACCCTCGTGACAGTCCATAAAACTGGTATTTCTGGCTGGACTCCTCAAATTCTCTGTCTGAAAACACCTCACTATATTGAATTAGCAAGCAAACATACTCTCAAGTGGTTTTATGTTAAGTGATCCGCTTTTAGTGAATAGTTTTTTCTTACATAACAATTTAACACTTTACGCCATCTTAACGCGGTTTAAGTTGAAAGATTCTTAATTGTTGAATCGATAGGTATCTCGAAATGAAATACATTTTTGAAATAAATTCTTACAAGAGGTGTTTTCAGAAGAGGTAATTTTGTTTGTATGCGTTTAAAAGTTTTGAGGAATATTTTACTTATTCAAATATTTGTAATGAACATAAATAACTAACTGTTATTTCTCTCTTTGCAGGTACGACATCAATATCAGCGTCAAGTTTGTGTATCGTAAAGCTTTTAAGAAAGAAATGTAAAAGTGGTTTTAACGAGATTTACCCAGCAAATAATTTTACAATTTTGGCTAAACCCACTTAAGAAAGTCCTTATTTGTTTAAAAAGGCCATAAATTAAATGAATCGTGTGAAATTTTAAGTTGACAAATATCACAGTTTTACCGGCTACTGAGGAGACAAAACGAGGTTTTTGTTTCGGTAAAACTTCTGTCATAAATAATAATTTACCGTATGAAAGAATAAGGCTTTATTAATTAAGTGTTATAAAGTTGATTTCAGATTCTATTGTGCATAAATTGTTATGATGACACTACTTGAACTAAGTGTTCTTTCTAACTTTTCGTTTGAGACTCCACGTTTCACTTTATTTTTAATTTGTGGACCTATGCATAGGAAGATTTCATGCTTATTATATAAAATTAATGGTCTGTTTCTTGTGTGTGACCTACATTTGCTCTAAAATTAATCTTTATAAGTTCTAGATCATATATTTTTCGTATGATAAGAATTGTTTCCAAATTGCACGTGTTCCTACATGCTAAGAATCTACAGTAGATCCGATTTAGTCGTGCGAGTCCGATCCAGCCGTGCGGGTGGTGCGGGCTCGGTCTGCGCGTACGCAAATCGACGCCTAATTGGGCCCCGGAGCCTACCGATCGAAAAATAACGAACGATTCCATTCTGGGAGACGACACGTCAATTTTATTGTGATCATGTAGTTGTTGATAGCTTTATATTGCATTTTTTTTTAAATCTAGTTATTCTCTAAGAATTTTGTCCAAAGTGGCTTTATGTTTTTCATCAATATTGTCTGAAACAAATAGGCTTGTTTCCATTAAGAATAAATATAATGGATAGGGGTTTATAATGATTAATTATATTATGGAGAAAATAACAAACAATTTTAATTATTAAAAGCGTTAAAGATTAATAATATTTAAAAAAAAAAAAATCGTAAAATGCAACCTTTAGTCACGTGACAGTGAACACCAATCAGAAAGCGTTACGTCACCCCGTGCGAAACTCCAATCTTGTCTTTGACGTTTCAAGTATCACTACCGGAGGCGCGTTCCAAACCTACACTCCGAGTGCAACCTAACCACAACCGAACGCAAGTTTTAGCCACTTTTTCCGTATTTCTCCATTGTTTGGAACATATATAAATAACTGGTTTGGCGTTTTTATAGTCGTGCTATCACACTGGGGCACTATACAGTACTTATAATATGAGAAATTCATTTTTAAACGATAAAAACTAGCTATAACGTACGAAGACACGATCGCTCTTTTGTTTGTTTTGCACGGCGTGACGTCATTCAAGACGCCATGACAGTCTTGTGCGTTTTGGAACCAAATTAAAATTGTTTTTTTAAAACGCGAAATTTATAATGTAAACGCTCGATTAAAAATAAATAAACCTTTTTTTTCCATAAAATGCCTAATAAGCTAAAATATTAAGCAGTTATTGAAATTTTGTCAACTAGCCTATTCTCTGTATATCAGCCACCAACCACTTCATTTAGCGTGTATTTTCGAAGACATTTTTTATCTTTACCGTATGTTCCAATATAAATAGTATAATGGAAACTCGGCTCGCCTGCCGCCTCTCATTCGTGCGCATGCGCAGATTGCCTACAATGAAACCGTCTGAGTAATTTCTTTAATTCCCCTCACAGTTGTTCATTCTGTCTGCCCTTGGCTTCCTCCTAACAAATATTATTATACCATGGTTTTGCATGCCAATGGTTGTACGATTTGAGTACTAATCTAAACAATTTGGAAGGCATGAATAGTTTTTTTTGTTAATTCACATAATAACTTATCACAGCACTAGTGAAATTAACTACAATATAGAAACAAATTGAAGATCAAAACTCATTTGGTGATAATAAAATCAAGAAAGAATCTTAACAGTTTTAATGCTTGGAGATAATGTAGGTTAACTTTTTTATAAAATAAAACGTAGCCTGTAGGCTTAGCACTTACCACATCGCCAATTTCAACTTTCAACACCATTTAATGAGATTCCTAGACTTATTACGAAAAAACATATTGTCTCGAATGATATAACTTCGTTCCTTCGGCCATGTTTTGATTGACGTGGTTGACGCAAATTAGATGTGTTGACTGTTTGTAAATTAAACCGTCTATCGGTCTGTCAGACCCTCGAATTGCGTCAAGTTTTATCCCAAGTCTATCATTTGGTATGTTATACTAATATGTTACCGACTGACCACCTTCGTATGAAAATAGGTGGAGTTAATGTTTGGATCCTTGAGTATCTCACCAATTTACTATATGAAGGATATTCACTGCTTTGTTTTCCTTTCTCCTATTATATTATTGTGGTTTGGAGTAAACGATGCAAAGTTTAAAACGGAATACCTTCTTTCCAGTGATGACGGCAAAAGACAGTAACACCTCAAACGAAATAGAAAATTATGATAACTAAAGTTGATGTTATATAGTCCAAATGACAGTAAAAACAGTTTAGTACAGTAAGAAGAAGAACTAGGAAGCAAAAAGATTATAATTAAAAGCAAAACCGTCCTATTCCCCAGTGCAGAGAGCAACTCGACCAACGTAACGCAGCGCAAGGCATCCGTAAGGAATCCAACATAAAAAAGCTTGTGCTCTTATGGCAGACTCGTTGGGCCAACTAATAGGCCCAGAGCTGCCTCCAGTTTCCTCCATTCTAATTCTAGTTTAAGACCCAGCAATATATTAGACACTTGATTAGAAACTATATTGGCTAATTTATAACTAAGATAGGTAGGTACTGTACGAATGATTGATTTATTCCGTAGCATAAATACTTCTGGAAAGCTTTCAAATTCAGCAATTTATGTCCGGTTTTTGAAGTGCAGAGAAGTATCTGAAATAATTAAACTTGGATACAATAATTAACTTATAATGTCAGTTTGGTTGAGTTATAAAATTATTATAGAGGGTAGTAAAGTAGGCAAACCTATAATGAACTTATGACCACGGCGAGAGATGCAGTGGTTCTACCCGATGTGGAATATAACAAAGCTGAGGTAATTACTTTGCTATTCACTAAATCGCAACAATGAGAAGAAAGCACTTTCGAATGCTGTTCACATACTCGACAAATAAACCCGAAATAAATAAATAAATGTTTTTCGAATAAAGCAGAAAAATATTATTTATCTGACATTCAAAACTTTAAGAAAGTCCCTAAAGGATATTAAAACTGATCATATATTTCTATTGAAGTGGAATATTGGTAATGTAGTGCCAATTAATGATTCTTATGGCATGACTCTAATCATTATTTTTCTTGACTCTAGCTCCTACCCTATGTGCATTTCTAAGAAACGCAGCGCTGGACTTAATGGTCACATGTCCTCATTACTTCCAGACTGAGCGTTTTCGAGATACTTGCCCGCAAAAAAACATGTTACGACTAAGACTCCTAGTGGCGTAACTTTGTCTGCTCGCAATAACTCTGATGTGGTCATCGTCCACATTGTGTCATTAAAAGATTAGGTCCTCATTGTTTTAGCGGTGACTGTTATTTGCTAATTGACCTTAAAAGTTTCAGCTGAAGAGTGAATGACATTTTGGAAGGTTTCTTAATCATTATTATTAGTTATAACTAACACTTAAGGTTAAACATTAGCACGTGACTCGCTATTGTAGGCACATAACGTGATTTCCCAGGATTTTAGCTTTTAAACAATATACCTTATTTAAGCGTGTTCCGACAACTAACGGCAATTGTTTTCTATGAACTATGTTATCAAAGCAAATTTTTCTTATTAAATGCAATATGTTTGTAGTATTTGCCGAATACAACACTTTAGTGTGTACTTATTCACTTATTTAAAATCAATAACTTTTTGCACTTATTTCTAATTTATTATGTCTTATTTATTTAAATTTTTGCTTTATTTTTAGCTTGCCTTCTTGGTATGTACCTATTCTTATTTACTACGAAACCAGAATGTGCCAGTTGTATGTTTAGTTGTTTAGTGATTTCATCTAAAATCGTTACAATGTCGTCTAGAGGCTTATTCTGTGTCGAATCGATGTAATTATTTGCATTATCGTAGTAATGTTGTAAAGATAAAATAGAGACCTCATACGCTCGCCCCTCATCATCCAGAACATGAGCCATAAAGAACGACTTTCTTAATTGGAACCATAAATCTGTATGGTCTATTCCGACAGTATTTTACTTTAATTGGTAATGATTTTTTGTTATTTACAAGACTCGCTTAGCTTTTTAAACTGGCTTTACCTGAACATTTATTGACTTATTGTATACACTGAGTTACAATTTAATAATTTAATCAAGTCTGCATCTTTTGACGATCTTTCAGAGGTACTATTTTAGACTCTCCTTCAAAGTTGTTTAGTTTTTTTTGCATTTTCCTGTAGACAATAAATTATTATTCTTAAATCATTACATATAATTTCTTAGAACTACAGATCCGGGATATCTCTTTAATATTTTCAATACAGCAAAATTAATTTTTGAGTCACCGAAACGAAATGCTTTGAAGGTACGAAGTTCGAATGCATATTTTAAGATTAATCATCCTTGTTTGTTTTCAAAATACGAGGTAAATAGGTCGCTACTTGTGACATGTTTAAATATAGACCTTTCAGAAGTCAACGTTTGTTGTATTGTAACTATGTCTTGTGGTTTGAGTGGAGAAAGATTTATCATTTTTAAACGTCATTTATTTGTATTTTTTAGTACTTAGGTTTAATATTAGTATTGACCTCCACATCACCATTTTTTAACTGAGATCCAATGAAATCACGATGGTCACATTATTCTCTAGAGAGAACATACGGTGTGATTGGCGCCATCGCAAGCGTATCGCCGCCGTTCGAAAATTCTTGTGCGTTTGCGTCTATGATTTCACTGTCACCGCTGAACTATGCGGCGAAAATCGGTAAAGAATTTATTTGACTATCCTCGCTCTCAATATTCATAACGGGCCATCCATTGTTTCCCGCCTTTCGGAACGTCACGTACACGCGGCGCCATCTTGAAAGGGACGTGCTTTCACGCATCCAGAACCATTAGAACCTTCAACCGTCGATATGCTAACTATTTGCTGCAACAACGCGTAACAACGATGGCTCATTCAACATTGGTGGTTTTCTTGACCTAAAGAAAATTATGAATGTATGCTGAAGGTTTCGCGGCGCATAGAAATCAGGTAGCCTCCAGTGTGGCGCGGTGGCGTCATACATTTTAAACGATTTTTCTAACTACCAACCTTTGTAGGTCGCATTGCTACGTTTAGGCATGTGTTTTGAATAATATTTAAGATTGCGCCAACGGAATAAGTTGTACCTGAAGTTGCTGTGTGGTTAAAAGAAACTGTCTCCGGAATTTATTGCTTGAGTTTTTATGAGGGCTATATTTATGTGTTACTTAAATTTAATTATTTAAGAAGCAGTTAACGTGTTTTCAGGCTTTAACTTAAAGTGCGCTCGCATAAAACAGGGCTTACCAACCTTTGTAGGTCGCATTGCTACGTTTAGGCATGTGTTTTGAATAATATTTAAGATTGCGCCAACGGAATAAGTTGTACCTGAAGTTGCTGTGTGGTTAAAAGAAACTGTCTCCGGAATTTATTGCTTGAGTTTTTATGAGGGCTATATTTATGTGTTACTTAAATTTAATTATTTAAGAAGCAGTTAACGTGTTTTCAGGCTTTAACTTAAAGTGCGCTCGCATAAAACAGGGCTTACCAACCTTTGTAGGTCGCATTGCTACGTTTAGGCATGTGTTTTGAATAATATTTAAGATTGCGCCAACGGAATAAGTTGTACCTGAAGTTGCTGTGTGGTTAAAAGAAACTGTCTCCGGAATTTATTGCTTGAGTTTTTATGAGGGCTATATTTATGTGTTACTTAAATTTAATTATTTAAGAAGCAGTTAACGTGTTTTCAGGCTTTAACTTAAAGTGCGCTCGCATAAAACAGGACTTACCAACCTTTGTAGGTCGCATTGCTACGTTTAGGCATGTGTTTTGAATAATATTTAAGATTGCGCCAACGGAATAAGTTGTACCTGAAGTTGCTGTGTGGTTAAAAGAAACTGTCTCCGGAATTTATTGCTTGAGTTTTTATGAGGGCTATATTTATGTGTTACTTAAATTTAATTATTTAAGAAGCAGTTAACGTGTTTTCAGGCTTTAACTTAAAGTGCGCTCGCATAAAACAGGGCTTAATGTATTCCCGAGGCAATGCATCGTTGACTCATGTGACACAAATCCAATTTGGCGATGATGAACGTCCTGTATCGGGCTGTAAATTATTTTTAGTTCTTGCCCCGTTCGAATACGGCGCCGGTTTATGTGCTCGTAAAAATGACAATTATTTTTAGTAATAAATCATAAGCCATGAGGACTAATTTTGTATGAGCGTCTACAAATGGCATTGGAGGGCGCCATCTAGTAGTCATTTTAATTAATCTTAATTAGATTAGCCTCGAATGAATCATACTTCAAACAACGTTAATAAATAAATTATGCGTAGCAATAAGGGCTCCCGCTGACGGGCGATTAATCGCTGAGCGATTTTTGTAGCCCAGAATATAACATGGAGTTCAATACGTAAACGCCTACGAGCTTCTTTTTGTAGCTGCGATAAACGCGGCGTTAATCACGGCGCTTTTTTGTCGCTGGCTAGTAAAACCTTTGTCGTATCATTAATTTCGCGGGCGACTATCGCCGCGATTAACGCCGCGATAATCGCAGCTACAAAAAAGCGCCCGTCAGCGGATACCCTAAGCGCAAATAAATACTTTACGATACCAAATTTTCTAGACATGTCGATCGTAATAATTCTAGTAGCCGTGCGTAAAAGCTTTAACGTAATATTACTTATGTAAGATTGGCATAATGCTTAGGTATCGCCTTTATGAACCTTAAAATTCATAATCCAAACTCACAATTATAAGTTCGTGTTACATAAAATATTCGCTGTCAAAACGAATTAAAGCCCCGTCGGAGGCTTCTCGGCGATTAATTACAATGCGTTGTAAATTTGATGGTGCACCGCAGAAAGCTGCGTGCCAAATGCATCAGATACGGCGAAAATTCTTATCACGCACGAACTGACCAAAGAGATTGGACTGTTACGACAGGTGCCTTACATAACCTTTTTTGTGGAAGCGTTAAAATAGCGGGCTATTTAAAAATGGAATGCGACCAGACGCTGCGCGGGCACAATTTGTAAGCGCGAACATGTATCGGGGAAAAAATGCGCGTTCTGCATTGCATAGCGCACCAGACGCCCGCCATTAACATTCTCGCCTGCAACGTTCTCTATTTAGAGCAATAATAGACCTCATAACGACCCCGGCGCTTTTTACCCAATCCTGTTCCAGACAAAAAAAGTTTTCTTAAGATCACCCGCCGCCTCGTCTATGAAATTCTTGATACCATCTTAACGACGCCGAGATTTAGTGAGTGAGAAATTTTGAAAACGTATGATTATAAACTAATCATTGTAGGTAACCGACGCGAGCAACTATTAATGAAAGGGTTTGGAAACCCGATGCAATTTTAGACGAAGACTCCCACGCTTTGATGTTATCTGCTGTATCAACTTTATGTGAATTTCAGAGGTTTAACAAAGGATTTGTCATATCTCTAAATATTTGTTAAGCAAATGGTGACGAAGACGAAGTTTGTATGCATGATGATAGTGAAGATAAGATTAAGCAATGATAATGTGGCATGCCCTAGTAATAATGTTCTTACTACTTCTTACGTTTATTATCTAATGAAAACGTTTACTCAAGGTTACAACATTTTGTTTATATAACTGTAGGAAGAAGATCTGAAAAGCAGCGTTTGTTGATTTATTTTATATTGATGTCGTTTAAAAAATCATCCCTCCAAATATCCGTACTTACACCTCGCACATTCTTGAGACGTGGAGCACATCTCTCATTCCGGGCGAACATTCTTCGAGGACACACGCCACTTTCAATTGCTCAAGTTGATCTCGTTGAAGCATTTTATCGCGTCGCTTCTCTAATTTATGTCCTTTTTACGAACGAGTATCCTCATTATTCGGAAGCCTACAAGATTGATGCGTCAAGTTCCCGTCTCATGTTTTTACCCTCTGTTTAACCAATTCAATGCCGTCCCTTATTTCAGTAAATAACATCACGAAAACAATTTGTTATGTTTTGCAACGATCACATCATTATTGTTATTTGAATGCTTAATGTCGTGTCTGCTCCGCCATAATGCTTGAATATCGACCATTAGCTGCCTCACAGCTTCGTCTCGTGGATCACGGCGGCCACGATTGTATCATCGACTTCTTTTCTGTAAACAAGTTATCACCTACACGAACATTACCCTCCTTAACAGTAGAACAATGGGCAATTACACCGCCAACTTAATGGTACGGCAGCTACAAAAGAAACCAATTGTCAATACATTAGTCGGAGTGGAGATAGCGAAGACGCAGGTGACTCTTATAACGTAGCATTAGAGACGTCGTGTGGGACTTACGTTACCTACGTGCCGTGTTACTTGGACGTACGTCGATAATTTCTATCGGCATGGAAAGTGAGTGAAATAACTGGTTTCCCAACAATTGTGTATGTGGAAAGCGGTTGGTTTCGCCCTCGGAAAACGTATTTCACTTGCAGTGGAAACTCGGTATGTGCACACGATCATTGTTTATTTTCTTTAAGCTTGTTCATTCATTGTGATGTCATTGATTGCTTTGTCCTACATTTGTCTGCTTTTTGTTACATAATTTCAGATCTAGTGTTTATCTGTATGTACAGTCGTGGTAAATGGTATCTGGAATGTAATAACAATGATTGTTTTCTTTTGTGCGTCTTTTTGTTCTCAGTGAAGTGGTAAAGTCTACTTTATCATCTAGCTTTCTTAAACTATTATTTTCCAATTCAGTTACAATATTGTTTTTATTGTTCCGTTCGTGTAATACTGTACAGCATCACGTCACACATAGCACTATATCCCATTACGTAACCTCGTATCTGTCTCCTGCATGTTCAGACTCAATTCACCTTGGACTCGCATTACTAGAGCAACAAATGCATGTGTCCGGTCGAACCACAGTTATTAATAGAACAATGCTATTCATATGATGGATCTGCAGTTCCTGTCATTTCAACCCAAATGTCATCTTGATATCCCTTTCAGATGTTAAACTGTAACACTTTACAATTACGATCAAGTTTTCACACATATTGTATATTGAAATGATATAGTTATAATCTTTAAAACTTAAAACCGCAACAGGCTGATGATTCAGCGCGATGGGTCTGATTGTAGGTATAGTATATTTTTCTCAAGTGCCACACTTACTGTCTCCATTCTCAAATCACGACAGTTCGGCGAGAGCGTGCAGTGGGCGTGACGATATTTTATCTGCGGCGAAAGTGTCTCCGCGGCGGCACTTTGATCCCTCAACTAACCCTGATTAATTACTAATGTTGGTGAAGTTCCTATTTATTGATTTGATAGTACTGACTCACGTCTAGTGACAAGTCGGGAATATTCTGTGTTACACCTTTTATAAAAAAAATGCTTGAAAATAATTAAAAATAAAGTTCCAATATTGATTGGTACATGTTCTGCTATGCATAATTGCATATACATTGAGCCTACTGTTGTACAAGCCAAGAATTATTAAACAACTCTAAATATGGCGATCGAGATAGGCAAAGCAAAACAGTTCAATGCGATAAAAAGAAATGATTGACAAATGAAATCGACAAAACAAGTGAAGGTCAAGTGTTGTTATATCGAATACCAAAGTCAACAGTCGTCGGTCATGCGAGATTGATCTAAGTCATAATTGGTTACAGATAGAAATGTTTGAGCAGATACGTGCGATTGGTCACCTTGTACAAATAAGGCACGTTCATTCATTATGTGATCGTGTTGAAATTAAACAAGTGTGTAAAAATATATGTGAGATTGTTTATGCCCGAACACTTCCTTTTGTAAATACTTGCAGTTTTATACTATAACTTATTTGGGTACATATTTTAATTGTCCGTTGTTAATGTAAATATTGTGTACTCGCCGTGACTTACTTGTCTAGAAATTTAACTAGTCTTTAAAGTTTGTTAGTTTGATAAAAGTATAAATAAAATTTTTGTGCACTTGGGAATGTTCGAGTGATTGGCATAAGCGTTTGTATGAGTCATTCATATTCTATTCGGCATCGTCATTCACCTTGTATAGTATAATAGAAGCTTAATGTAGTTTGGGACAAAATGTTAAAAATATTGATTGGAGTCGGTTTTCCCAAAGTTTGAAAATGTCTAACAACTGAGTTCTAAAATAGCCCAAGGTTATTTTTGCCATGAGTGCACACATGTTCCCAAAGATTTGAATCACAACACAAGGTAAGTGTTGACATTATCTCAACCCCAATGACAATGAAAAGTCGTTATTAAAAAACTTGTTCTCTCTCCGTGTCGGTCGGCTGCGTCAGTCTGCACGTATTTGCTCGTGTATGCAATTTGTAGACTTTGCTATTTTGAAGGCAATTTTAAACTTTCTCTTTCTTTTACTAACTAGACCATGTCTTGAGGCATCTTTACTTGTTGTCATATCTTTTTACATTATAGATAAAAGCCTAAATTTTTTACCGTGGTAATTTATACTACTTTCATATTCAATCTGAGGTTACTTAAGTATTGTCCTCTGTTTTCAAAGTGTCAACTCTATGGCATTGATAGTGAATTTATAACAAACAAATCGAATCGGAGATATTTCTTTGAGGCGCGCCATTGATAATTCACTGCGCTGGGCCGTCTAACAGAACAATCTGTTAGTCTAAATAGAAAACAATAAAAAACGAACAGTCAGAATGTGGCCGACGTCTCAATCGGATCGCAGACGCGATACTTGTACTAAATGGTCTGTCATTAGCTGCAAGAACGCTTCTTTGCGCTTGCGCACTGCCACAATGGCTGCTCATGATCCACTATTGAGACGTGTACAATGAGATAGCATCTATGCTCAACAGCTGTTGATACTTTTCAAAGAAGAGAGATTCGCTTTGCTGGTTTTATTATTTACAAGACACCACAATAATTCTTAACGTTTATCGATATTTTATTACATCTTTTCAATTTTAAAAGTTTTTCAACCACAAATTATTTAACTTTTACTTCGTGCTCTGAGATAAGGTTTTACCGTTACTATCTATGATCTCCAACCACCCACTGGCTTTAAGCGAACAATATACATCTAATTCTTAAATTTTACAGAAATCGTTAGAAAGCGAATTGAGAGTTTCACAATTAACAGCTTTTAAGGGTTTCCTTGTAAATCTTGATAATGAAATGTTTACTGAGTCAGAGGAAAGACCTGTCGATGGATTAACCACTGTATCGGCTGCTGTTTAGAGTAAAATATCGCGTGTCCCACTGTCGGACATAAGTCATTGGAAAGTGAAATGGGGCCGCACCTGACGGTGCTTTCTTTGAATCTCGTGTTCTTTTTGCTTCAGTGAGAGTGGTCTAGATTCGATAATTGTGTCGGTAGCGATTCCGTGACGAGCCTGACTCGATCTCCCGGTGATTCCAAGCCTGCCGTTTGTTTGTTGAAGCCTGTTTTGATCGGCAATCATTCACTGCTAGTTTTTTTTTCATAAAAATAAACTGACAGGCTTATTATACAGGATTGATTATATAAAGACATTTGTTGTATTGATTTGTGTCCCTTTGATTTGTACGTCAATCAAGGCATCCGTGAAGTTTATTGGGGCCAGTTTACGATAAGACGATAGTTACGAGCGGTTTATCTTTCCTAGAAATGTTTCCATCCTGGTTCAAAGCACTGCAGTGGTTATAAATCATTTAAGTTAATGAAAACATGGGTATAGTTAAATCATCTATTCATTAAATAAACTCTAAGCGCGGGCTTTAAATATTATGACTCACCCATAATTTAAATTCAAGCGCTCGGCACTCTACTAGCTCTTTCTAATCGAAAACCAATTGAAGCCGACCATTTGTTTGTTTGTCTTTCTTTTGTAGAGTGTTTGTCGAAAGTCGTGATTCGATACCAACATTGTTAACTGCTCGTGTTTTTTGATCCTCGGGTCATTTTAATGTTACATTGTCAACGTTTTGCGAGAAAGAGTAATTTTTATTTCTTATTTTGTTTAGTCCTGTATTGTTGCGGAAACGTTATTTGGTTTTTAGGTGCTGGTTGCTTTCAGAAGAGACGGAGGCGTCATAACTTTCTCCAGGGATCCTCGCGGCAAAGAGGTCTTCTGAGAGCGATCGTTGAGTGATTAATCTGTAGGCGAAGTAGCTCGTGCGCAGACTCCACGGCGCCCGGCGCCCGCGCCAGCGTGCTATCGCGCATCGGCCGCGCGCGCCGTCGAAAGTGCAAGTCGCCCAGTTCCCACGGCGGGACCCTCCCCGCGCCCTCCGCGCCGATCTCCGGCTGCCGAACCAACGAGAAACTATCGATTATTGTAATCCGAATTATTTACACTTTCGTGAAGCAATCTGGCTTGCGCATGAGATCGTTCTCCGATAAAAGGCGTCGTACAACCGTATTTGGTTAGTGCATTGTTAGTGCTGAGAAAATTTCAAATTTGATTTACCAAAAATGGAGGGGATTACAACGATATCCATTATCGTCTATGAAAGTTATGATCTACAGTTTAAATTAGGGTTTGTTTCGCTTCGTAAATGGCGTGTAGAGGATAAATTCTTGTTTGGCCCGAAGGTCGTCTAGTCTCTTATCCCTTTACCCAGGTGGGTGGAAGCGGCTACTGGAGTGGAACTAATTAAGAAGCTCATAAATACCGGAGACATGATTGATGAAGTGATACGTCATCATAATGTTGGTTTATACCGGTGTTAGTTGTTGGAATAAATTATATTATTCAAGACAGGAGCATTATTCCCGGGACCACGGTTTAAGTTATAAGCAGTTCTTAATCTTTATTTTTAGTGTTCGGACATAATGTACAAAGTATTAGGGCCTCAAAAAATTTCGTTGAAGTTTCTTAGAAGTTTGCGAGTTAATCAGGTCTCTTATCATTTTTTACTACTTCTACAGTAAGTTGTTTTACATCGTATATTATAGATGTTTATGCTTGCTTTTTGTATGCGATATAATTTCATGACGAAGACTTTCAGTTGAAATGCTTAGTTCGTATTATTCACTCATCATCATCCTCCTAATCCCAATTTATTTGGGGTCGTAGTTTTCACTGCGAGACTGAAAGGTGAGGAGATAGTTGCTGTATTAAAATTAAAACCACCCAAAGCTTAAAATAATTATTTGAAATCTAGTTCATCCGGTCATTTTTAGAATCTGACTTTAGTCGACTGACCTAACCTAACAATAACGTTGTTATTTAAAATGAAGACCTGATTATCAGTCACTTACTTCTCGTTTCCTATTATTATCGGTAAATCTACGATTACCATAAATCCTTCTATTATTATCGAATATTAATCGGTACCAGAAACCGCTCCCGCTTTTGATTCAGCCACCTACAAGGGATAATCGTAAATTATTTGTACAGTCGGCAGCCCATCGGATACCGTAAAACAATCTCCATGATCGCTTTTGAATTTTACAACTTATACATTGAAGGTTAAATTTAATTTAACGTTATATGCTTTCGGTGTACTTAAAGTGATCCAAGCTTTGGTTTTACACTGAGAAAAATGCCCATCATAAATGACGTGAATTCAGATTAAAATAAGATGGATTCACTTAAAGCACGGAGTATACTGATATCACCAAAAAGTACGATGATACTACTGTTGCTGATGATAACGGTATTTAAGATGACATGTCACCATACCTTTGGTAGGACGAGCATACAATATATTTTATATTGTATGCTCGTCCTACAATATAAAAAATTGTATGCTCGTTCCTACTACTTATGGTTACTGTCATTATACATCGAGTTATATCCTATTATTTTTCCTACTATTTCTCGATGACATCCTCTTATGTCAAAAAAATATAATATTCTTTCATTATATCTCAAGTTATGTCCTATTGTTTTTCGTACTATTTATTGATGACTTCCTCATATCTCCAGTTAGGTCCTAATATTTTTCCTACTATTTAGAAATTATTTCCTCATATATTCGGTTGTTTTCTACTACTTATTGGTGACTTCCTAATATCCTTAGTGAAGTCCTACTAATTAAAATATACTTTTCTCGTATTTCGGGTTAAATCCTACTATTTAGCAACGATTTCCTCATATCTCCGGTTATATCCTATTACTTTACGTGCTATTTATTATTACATCCTCTTACCTTGGGTTATCCTAGTACAGTCGAAATCAGATATACTGTAGCAGAAAAGGTGATCAAATACTTCTGAAAAGTTTAAATATCAATAAATTCCATACAAATTGTAAACGAAGTGTATGGAATTTATTGATATTTTAAACTGTTCAGAAGTATTTGATTACCTTTTCTGCTACAGTATATCTGATGGCGCCTGTACTAGGATAACCCAAGGTAAGAGGATGTACCTAATAATAAATAGTAGGTACGTAAAGTAATAGGATATAACCGGAGATATGAGAAAATCGTTGCTAAATTGTAGGATCTTACCCAAAACACAAGAAAAGACTATTTTAATTGGTTGGACTTAACTAAGGATATGAGTCACCTTATTTGCTACAATATATCTAAAGATGACTGTACCTACTACTTCTTTCTTACCTAATTCACATTCCTAAAATACTTAAAAAAAGAGGATCACGCATAAGTAAAAAATAACCATTTAAAGCATGTGAAATATAGAAAAAGTAATAGGTACCTTCATAACTTGGCAATATGCAATTGCATTAAAAACTTAAAGAGAACAGGAAGACACGAGTATAAAAAAAACAGAAATAGTAATCAAGAGTAATTTTATTTATTTTTGAAAGTAACTTTAATTATTGCAATATCAATATTTCTTTTTGAAAGTAAGTAACGTTAATTTTTACAATATTTTTTTTTACTTTTATATAAGTAATTATTTATTAATAAATGTATTGTACAACAGAAAAAAAGACACCAAAAATAATGTACCTACTTATTCGCAAATTGAGCACATAATAGTACTTAATTATAATAACACAGGCTTATAAGCTTACGGTGTACTAATCCGAAAAAAGGACTCATTGTACTCATTATGGTGAACAACTTTTACTTTGGGCACAACATAATTCGACGAAATTTACTTAAGGTGGTGCCCTGAGCGAAAGTGTTGCAGCGGTGAATTATATTTAATATTATAATTCTAATACACAATTTTAAAAATATTTATCGTGGAGATTTTAGGGCCCACAGTCTAGTATTTTTAGACGGTATCGTTACATTCCCTCGTTGTCACTGCTAGAAGTAGATAGCAAAACTGCTAAAAGTGGCCGTTTTTGACACATTTGCTATCTACTTCTACGAATGACTACGAGGGCATGTAGTGATACCTTCTAAAAGTACTAGACCAAGGGCCCTAAAATCTCCACGATAAACATTATTAAAATAATTTTCTATTAATAACTTATTAAATAAAAACCTCTGAGGGCGCCACTTTCGGTCATACAACCGCCTTAAGTAGCAGCAGTTTTTTTCGATTTCAGAGTTTACCCGATAGTAAAAGTTATTTAATGGATGAGTACAATGCCCCCCTTTCGGCTTAATACACCATGCTTATAATCCCGTACCTTTATGCTTATAACAATCACAGTATTTGTCAGTCAAAAATAATTTACATAGTTAAAAATAAATACCCATTTAGCATGTCACAACTTACTTAAGTACCTAATTATACTCATGACACTAAGAACAATCTTTAGGAAAATCCATAAAATATGCAAAATAATTTAATAAGTAAAATCATGATTCGCTTTCAATGACTTAAGATAAGAACCACCCAGCATTCTGCAAGATACTGTGGGTTACACCCACCGTCTCCGTCAAATCCTTCCAATATTTCTGCTCGTGATGTTTGCCAATCTTTCCTGGAGCGACGGGCAGGAGCCGCAGGAGGTATGTTAAATAAGCAACCGAGGAGTAATATGACAGCAATGAAATTTAGTCTCTGGTTTTGTATCTGAAAAAAAAAATGCTTATTGTATATAACACTACACATTATTATTAATTTATTTTTTTGTCAAACGAGGACAGACCAGAATAATTACATAAATCCTTACCGTCACAAACTGCTAGTGTGTCTGTTATTTTTTTGCGAAGAAACTTGTGCTTTGTGGTGTTCAGCTTCTGCTGAGCTTCGAAGCTGTCGAGACCGCCGGATTTTAAGCTAAAATCAAACATGTAATTTGTGATAAGAATTCAATGTTTTAGGCCCATTTCAATGGCAATAATATGATCATTTGTTTTTTTCCTTCAAATGATAAGTACACTTTATATGAAGAGAAAATTAAAATTTACCCCAAATACGTTTTTTGCCCTCCAAAATGATACGTTTTATATAAAAAGTTAATTTTCTTCCCCCCCAATAAAGTGTGCACGCGCACAACATAGGCTTGGCAACTTACCTTCAAAACGTTGTATATAAGTATTGAGCTAGATTCCATTATTTTAGCAAGTCATGAGTTGCTTTATCCATAAGTATTGCACTTTGCACTCACTCACATTTAAAAAAATTGTCAAATATAAATAAATTCTGTACACGCTAAAAACTGTCCTTGCGACTCTGCGACTTCGACTGACTGAATGGAGAGAATATACAAAACGAACGACAAGTCGATGAGTAAATGAACGATGAATTTACGTGCTGTCATCGTATTTTTTAGGAATCATACAAAAATTGATGCAAACTCTTAAATAAGTTTCTGTAATCGTATTTTTGTAGGATTCATTTTAATTTTGATACTATAAGGGGACGTCATCGTATTCTAGATGCTTCTTCTCAAATACTATGACATCTTTTTATGGAAGGTGGCACTTTCATTGTGATTTAGAATTATAATCTTATTTATAGATTATCATACATATTTGTAGGACAGTGGGCTATTTTCTATTACATAATGTTATAATATTAAGAAGATAATATTATTTTTGATGACCAATTTTTACGATATAATATTTTGGCCAAAACTCTTAAATAAGTTTCTGTAATCGTATTTTTGTAGGATTCATTTTAAATTTTGATGCCAATTCCTTATATTTTAAGTGAAGGTAATCTCAAAATAAAAGGAACTAGCACATAATTTTATCATACTACTATAAGGGGACGTCACCGTATTCTAGAGATGCTTCTTCTCAAATACTATGACATCTTTTTATGGAAGGTGGCACTTTCATTGTGATTTAGAATTATAATCTTATTTATAGATTATCATACATATTTATAGGACAGTGGGCTATTTTCTATTACATAGTGTTATAATATTAAGAAGATAATATTATTTATGATGACCAATTTTTACGATGATAAGTGTCATAATATTGCCTTATTTAACCATATAATTCGACTACATCATAACACGTTTCAAGATTGCGTAATATAAACCTATTATTTCCTTATTTTAGGACAACGCACTTAATTTAAACGTACGCCACGATATTTTAAGATTACCCCAAAATGACATTTTTCTCAGTGTACGCTTGTCGGGTTAGTTATTTACGACATTTCTAGGTGTTCTGTGGGCTAAGCTCTAGTACACTAGAGCTTCGTGGTAATAACTGGTAACGGGTGACTTCCCATTCTTTGCAACTTCTGACTTTATTAATTCAATAAACTTAATTGATTTTCGTATAAAGGTTGTGACTGATTTCTGCGCGTTGTTTGAAGATTTCTCAATTATGTCGAGTGTGTTGAGTGTAGTGTAGGTATACGCTTGTAATAATAAATCATTCAGTGAGGGTCAGTGAGGTAGGAATAAATATTAGGTGAGGTTAGCTGCAATTATAAATAAATAAATAAATAATATAAATAAATCATTTATTTCAGGCAACAGAAATATCATTTACAATATTAGGCCCATATAATAAATACCTTACAGACTAACATACATATTATATATTATATCTTAACTACTTATTTATTTACACGTATAGAAGGCGGCGACGTGTTATTACGCAACGCAGTGTCCGGTAGCCGACCTCGAAACCGGCGGAATAGGACACCCTTCGGCCAAAAATCTTCCTTCATGAAGGTCGACATATGTTCAGTTGGCACCCTCACCACAAATAAATTGAAGTTCACGTTATGGCGGGACTCCAACCGCTCGACCCTCAGCGTATATTTGGCCTTTATTCTGATGTACTCCACAATGTCATCAGATTTTGTGGAGTAATGCAGGCGGGACACGTACACCAGCGTTGTCGGGATAGCCGGCCGCAGCAGGTGATTCTGTCCAGTCGGGGCAGTGCCGCACAGGTTACGACGAGAGGCCTTCTTCTTCTTTTCCACCTTCTTGAAGCCATCATCATCGCATCCTGCATCCTTATGAATTGAACCCTGTAACTTGATTAAGTAATTTGAAATTCATAAAGAAAAGAGCTAATTAAATAATGGTATTTATTTGTTAATCTTTGTTATTATAAAATCTGGAAATGATATACATATTTGCAAATATCGTTCCATCTGATAACGTTGACAAGTTTTTGCGCCCATTTTTCTTGTCAGCTAAAAGACGTCATAATGGGTGGTAGGGTAAAAGATTTGACGATTTAAAAATGCTTATTATTATGTGAGCTCATTTAATTAAAGATATTTCATTTCATTATGTTTTAATAAAAAATCATTGGTTAACTGAAATTTCGATAGCTTCTTAAGATTGCGTAACACCTTTGTGTTGCAGCCATTAATAATATGGTCGTTAATATTCCCTATTTCGAGCACAACGCAATAAGTGTCATTACCTTATTTTATTGACGCCATAAAATTCAGTAATATACAGAGAAAAAATATTAAAGTGTCAAAGAACTTTGGGTGTAGTTCACCATTCGACCCGACTATTTATGAATTATGCGTTTCTTTAAAATTTTATTGGTCAATTGAAAAAATTATTTGAGTTTTTATAGGTATTATGGTTTTAAAAGTTTTTACGTAGGCAAGTACCTACCTTACCTTACAATATGGAGTTTTTAAAAGATGATATCCTTTGTTCAATGCGAATATAGACGTATAGAGCAATTGTTATTTTATTTGAAAAAGTATCTATACATAACATTCACATTATGAATTATTATACGAATTACGAGTATATTACCTACGTCTCGTTTTCAATAGGAATTTGGTTTTACTTGTCCTATCTATTAACTGGTCTCTCGTCGGTCGTGTTTGTCTAAAAATAAATAATTTGACGACCAACTTTTCACACAGCAAAATATTGAAGATGCCACTTAATTTTAATACGCTTCAAAGTTTTTTTAAGTACACTATAAATCGGTAGTTTTACGAGTTCTTCGTAAGCACTGCAATCGTTAAAGTAAATCAACTTACTAAATACTTCGAAAGAGCCGTCAAGCTTTTTAAATATAATCGAATGAAAACTATTTTAATGGTGTGGAAGAAAGATTAGACAGTTTTTTAACCAATTAATTTAAAAATGAGGGCGTACTTTTTTGAAATCTCTATTTATTTATTTTTTTATTTAAACTTTATTGCATAAGAAAATACAATTGGCGGACTTAATGCCTAAAGGCATTCTCTAACAGTCGACCGGAAAGGGTGTTAAAGAAAGAAATCGTGGCGGCAAAAAAAATTGACAACTAAGTTAAAAAAAAAATACGTTGATCATTAATAAAGATCTAGCTTCAATAACTATACATAAACATACATAGCAATGCTCTATCAAATAGCAAAACACATAATATTGTGTGAAGTAGTTAAAAGCCATCTGTAGGTTAATTTGTTAAAGGACATTGCCCATTCATTATGTGCCTAAGTTAAGACGAATTAATCGACGTTCTTGACAATCTCTTTTCTACCTACCAATCACATTATTTCAAACAGTCTTTAGATCTGGTCAAATGTCGTAATACTAGTGGTTTTCCAGTTCTACGTTGTCGTATCAAAATCCATATTTGTTTTGCTAAATGCACCTGAAAACATTTTGTTATTGTTGAAACAAATCGCGATTGGCCGCAAGCCTCTGCCTAATATTATTTCATCATCATCATCATATCAGCTGCACGACACCCACAGCTGGATAAAGGCCTCCCCCAAGGATCTCCACGACGATCGGTCCTGCGCTGCCCGCATCCAGCGGTTTCCCGCGACCTTCACTCACTCACTGATACTATTTATTCTATGATCATCTCTGCCACAGCACTCCTCAACCACAACCACCCTTGATACCGCTGGTTGTCAAAGCTGTAAAATCCGGTGGAAAAAATGCAGGCACCAAGGTGATCCGTTTAGCACCGGTGCTTCTCAAACTCATCTCGCCAACTCACGATTTCGATTCGACACGCGCCTCTTTGTGGCCCTAATGGTGTAGCGGTGTGACAGCAGATGTACCGTTCGTCACCGAGTGTCACACGTGGACGTGGTGCCATTTCTATCAAATCAGTTACTTTCTTTAGGACTTTATAGTAGACATCGATCCTAACGTCATTTAGGAATGCTATTCTTTTGTATTTGTACTTTACATCCTTATGATGTTAGTAACTTCAAAATATGTTGTGTGGAGCTTGATGGTGCAGTGGCTTAGCGCTCTATCCCAGCGATTGCGGAGATCAAGCAACTTTCGCAAGGGTCGGTCATGGGATGGGTGACCAAAAATTTATTATCTGGAGCTCCTCCCTGCTTCGGAAGGCACGTCAAGCCGTTGGTCCCGGGTACATTTGCAATCCAACACCCACCAATCCGCATTGGGCCCGCGTGGTGGGTTGTGCGCATGGCCCATCCTCATTATCCACCCGAAAGGATAAGGCCTGCGACAAAGCAGTGGGACACTAAAAATGGCTGATGGTCAGTACTGTGCGATTAATCTGACAATGTGTACAAGACGTGACCAACTTCATTTCAGTTGAGTGCGCTTGTGGTGATATTGTAACTCTGTGGTGCGATATGGGCTAATACTATGACTATGCGATGCGATTCGCACAGTGTGAACCATAAAATTCTCCAGTGAAGTGAAGTACCATGTGGTCTTTAATGCACAGCATTGGAGACCTAGTGGACCCAGCGAGCTTCCTTTTTAAACCTTGGCCTAGACCAAAAATGGGGTTTCCAAAGTTAAACCAAATGATTAGTAAACGTATGGCAGAGTTTTAGCTTTGATGCTTTAGAATTTTAGCGCGTTTAGGTCCCAGAATCCCGAAAAGTCTCGCGTTTCACGGTCAGCAAATGACCTTTCTTCTGTTTCGTTAATGTTTCAAGTTGCAAATCTTAATTAGAGGTACGTACAGGTCATCCGTCGGCGGTCGTCTGTGTCTCGCCGAATCGTCATGTCGTCGTGTGTCATCGGGGTCGTCGACCCTCCTGTGTTGGTTGATGTCATTGATTCGATTTTAACTTTACTGCAATCAGTAATCTTGATGCTAGTTAACCTGAAAATGTCAGTCATATTTTTTTCAAGTTTATTGCGTTAACTATCAAATTAGCAGAATTCTTAAAGAACAACCTTCGCTTGTTTTGATAATGAAATATAATGAGCGGTTTTCAAAAGGCAGTTAAAAAAAAGTAGTACCTACTTACCTAAAAGACGGCTAGCTGTCGTTGTTCAACTAAGTACGTAACTTTTTAAGAAAAAAGCAAAGGATGAAAGGAGTCAATGCCAATTTTTGACGCTGTTATGGCAATCTACTTCTCTTCAGGGAGTCAAGTGTTGAATAATTAAGTGGTATAGGTAGGTACTCAGCTGCTAGGAATAATAAAAAAACTACCTAGTTGAATAGCGCCATCTATCAACATAAAAATAAACTAAAATTCTTAGCTGTCAGAAAACCGCTCATCAGCTTTTGCCCGCGACTTCGTCCGCGTGGACATTCGGAATATCCCCTTTGATCGGGATAAAAATACTTATCTGTGTGCCAATCTAAATCCGTTCAGCCGTTTCTACGTGATTGAGTAATAAACATACAACCATCCAACAAACGTCCCCTTTCCCGCCCCGTTCCTGTACAATTATATATACATACTTATTTGCTAGATTACCTCATCAGAAATAACCGTTATGTTTATTAGGTAGGAGAGGCATAGGGAGATCTATGCACCCAGCCTTGCACTCTATAATATTGAAAATTTGGAATGCCAAATGAAAAGCAAAGTTGACCCAAACATAATCACCTCACCTACCTTAGTACTTAATGTTGTTAATTCACTGAAAATCGATTATTTGTATTCATTCCAGCTCTTCTTTCCGTGAGTTGTTTCAAGTATACTAAACCATGTGATGACCTTCTTTTTATTGTTTATCGAACACCAACTGCTGTATAATGTCATTTCGCTTCCCACCTTATTGTTAAGCCATAAAGTATGAATTTACAATACGGCATAATCATTCAACAATATTTGCAAAACCATGTAAATAATTGTAAGTTCATTGTCCTAAAAACAAGTGTTCCGCAAAAGCCTGGGTCACTCAGACCGAGCATGTAATCTCCATGTCATCACATGACATCACATGATGCAAAAATAAGAGGGGTATTAACTGAAGCTCCCTTCAAGATTATAAGTTTTTATTACGACGGAGTAGAGACCAAATTGGATGTACTAACTCATTTAGAGAAAACGTAGGTACTTTTTCAGAGTATAGGTATGAGAGCCGTGGGAAGCCTCGATGTTGACTTTGACTCATTCAGTACTGTTATTTACGTTGACTTTACGTTATTTTGATATCCTGAGCAAATAAGTTGATTTATTTGTTAGCAACCTCTTTATGTTGTAAACGGATTTTTTTGTGAAGTTATTCTTCCTTTTTAGTAAACATTTTATTTGACAAATCGAATCCGAATTCTAACTTCTTAACGGCGCCAGAAAGTGGCGCTCTCAGAGGTTTTTATTTAATAAGTTATTAATAGATTTTTTTTTAATAATGTTTAATATTATTATTCTAATACACATTTTTAAAAATGTTTATCGTGGAGATTTTAGGGCCCATGGTCTAGTATTTTTAGAAGGTATCACTACAAGCCCTCGTAGTCATTCGTAGAAGTAGATAGCAAATGTGTCAAAAACGGCCACTTTTAGCAGTTTTGCTATCAACTTCTAGCAGTGACTACGAGGGAATGTAACGATACCGTCTAAAAATACTAGACTGTGGGCCCTAAAATCTCCACGATAAACATTTTTAAAATTGTGTATTAGAATTATAATATTAAATATAATTCACCGCGGCGCCACTTTCGCTCAGGGTACCACCTTAAAGAAGTTATGGGAAATTCCCATAATGTCTGGAATGTGACGTAACAAATTGGTTAAGGATACTCTCACTTTTGTATCCGATAAAAACAAAAGTTAAACAATAAAACATACATAAAGTGTGAAAGCTGTTGTCAATAAACTATAAATCGAGTCATAATATATTATAGTTTGCATTGTTACGATGCCAACGATCGCATTGAAAGGCAATTCCGATTTGATGAATCCGCTCGTCATGTTGCATTGCAACATTGCATCGATTGCTTGTAACAAATTCGTAAATACTCGACGAGCATTTACAAATCGCCGATCTCTCGACTTTATGTGCATTCACAGTTTTGTAATCATCTGCACTTGTTTTGTTTTTTTTTTCTCGATTTGGTTTAATTGGATTACTTACTTCCTTATTGTAAAGTCGACTGAACTAGAAGTTGTTTTATAATAAATTTTTGTATTGGTTAATTTAGCGAGAAACTTGTTTCAAACCGGAGGTTTAATTTCCATAAACATAAATCATCTGTAGTGAATTCAAATTGTATATCTTAATTAAAATTGTAAGTACTTGTATAATGTATATCTTAATTAACATTGTCTGTAAGTCTTTGACTTGTAAGAAAAACGAAGTCTGTAATTAAATACATAAAAAATCTTTAATAAAATGTAGCACATTCTTTTTTATATGACCTTGCACCCTTGCACGTGTGTATTATAATTATCACATTATTATTTAATAAACCAAGTATGCGAGACAACTATTTTGCAGTTGTGAGATACATCACGAACAATAAACCTTGTAGATTGGTATTTTTGTTAGCTTCTAATAAGTCTATTGTTTGAACGTTAAACTATAAGGACTTTTGGAAAAAACTGGGGAAAAGAACAGCGGGCTGATTATCTAATGAGAAACCACCTAGCGACCGGTCTCATTTGACAGATGAATGTGATACATTGCTTCTTCTTTTTGGGGTAAAAAATACATACCCACAGAAAAGTAGCAATGTATCAAATGAAACCGGTTTGTTTGACGAATTGTTTTAATTCATTTATGCTAATATTGCTAATTTAGATTTAGATTTAAGCTCACATTAGATTTAGCTATACTTACGCTAACCGCGTGTAAATCTTTTATTAGCTTTTTAAGTTTATACTTTGTAATTTAAAGATATTGTTGTGTAAGCTAATGATTCACCGAATAATAAATAAATGAATAGTTACTATTTAGATAATCAGCTTGCAGGTTATGCAGTCACTTTTTCAGTTCATATTTTCCTAACATCTAAAGATCATTCAACCCAGATTAAAGCAAAAGAGTCAGATATTTAGGGACAGACACAAATAAAAATTTAAAAATACAGTGACGCCATTTTAAAGCTTGCGTCGGAATTTACAATCATACCTTATCGCCGTAAAGAATTATTCGGCGACGGCTTTTACGACAAAACGAAACCAAAGACAGGATGATGCATTTGTGCTCTTATCTGTGAGTGATAACGTTCATTTTTTGTCGGGCTGTATCGCTGATAATGATAACATTTGTTTTGTTCGCAGGCCAGCCGGAAGATATCCAAATGCGGGTATCTGTTCGTGGCGCCCGGGTGGGACTTCTCCAATCCGCTCTACAGAACAAAGGTAAGAGTCACCATTATTAAATAGTCCTTAGATAATCTATATCTAAGGACGGTCGCTGGTCTGGAGATTCATAATTTTATGACGGAAACTACACGATGCAAGAAGTCTTTCAGTGAAGCCCTTTCGTTTTGAAGCTACCTAGTAGTTTTTGAGATATACATTATTAAAGATCGCCAAATTACTCGGTTGCTTACGATTTTTCCCAAAATTTTTGTGACAGAACAAAATTAGTGACAGAAGCGGAATCTACAAGGGTGGAGGGTACCAGGGGAGGGTGTGCCACTCCTTATCCCACTTAATAATATACAGTTTTATCACAAAAACCATAAAGGTCTATAAGCCCACACTTGGAAACAGAAACCATATTAGATTGATAAAGACAGCTCTCCTCAGAAACAGAAAAGTTTAAAATTCGAATCAAAAACATCTTCAGTTTCTTGTGCTCTATTTTGCTAACCCATCTTTCAACCTCTCCAAAGGTCCAACTTTCTGAATTGTCACTCTGCCTGCATTCTCTGCAACATTACCAGAGCGATTGTGCGTACGCGCATGCCCTCTAATTACGTTCCCGAAAGCAATTCTCATTCCCGTGGCGCAGGCGCGTTGCACTGCAACGGACTACAGCAATTATATCACATTACTGGAGTACCGTAAAATTAATGGTTTCGTTTATCATTTCAAAAGTGTTAAGTGTGGAATAAGAATAAAAATAAGGCCCTTATTTTTAGCAGCGTTTAGTTTTGTTTTCGAAATTTTCACGACATTCAATATATTCAATATATAGCTGTTTCATCTTAATCGATTGTCTGGCATCTGTAAAGATGTTGCATTCGAATGTTGAAGGTAATTCTTCACATTGATGAAATAACGCTAGCTTACAGCGAAAACGTAAAAAGTATTAGAAAATTTCGCCACTCCCACTAGCGACTCGGTAGCATACTTGGTTAGTGCATTGGGCCGGAATCCTAAGGGTGCGGGTTCGAGTCCCGTCTGAGCTGCTTCGGGTGAGTCGACATTTTTGTGACAATGAGCAACATTTCTAGGCGATTTAGAAAGCTTTGTTAAAATCATTATAATATGATCTTATTTATATGATCTTCCACAGTTTGAAACATTTAAAATTTATCCATATACTTACTTATAACTTAAATAAAATCAAAATAAAATCATCGACAATGAAAATGAAGCTCGAAAATAAACTGTCGAACTCAAATTAATGCGGACATCAAAAACAACGAATATTTTTATTAAATTCTTCACCGCGCTTAATCTTTGGATGTATGAAAATAAAATTGCTTACGAGCACCTGGCATATGAATTGATAACGCGATTTTTCGCGGTCGTGATTAATTGCATCCTCTTGGAAACAACCAGCACTTATTGCTTGCTGTCCATTGATGGATCTTTGACCCCTCAATGTATTTGAACTAAATACGGTAAAGCAATGGATATGGTCAATTGTTGGTTGCTTTTTTCTTTGCAAATCACTAAATCAGTCGTTTTCCTTGCAAATATCTGAAATTTCATGAAGAAGCATTTTATAAGGCGGCTTTATTTTAACATTCACACTGGACTTAAAGTCGTATTTTATTGTTTCTCGCACGAATTTATATCAGTTCTGAAAGCGTATTTTAAATCAAAATATCATATGACATATCTATTGCGGGATGAGGTCAGCTTTGTGATTTTAAATAACAAAATGGCAATCAGTAGTTATCGAGTTCTCACAATGAATCTAGTGTTTGAATAAAAATAGTTAAAAAAATAACAAAAAACTGACTTCAAAAAACCTACCTCTAAAAAGCAAGAAATAATATTCGTAATAATAAAAATACGTCTATTGAAGTTGGGTGGGGCTTTTAGAATAAAAAAAAGGAATCTGTACTCCAGCCCCACCCGACTTTAATAGACGTATTTTTATTATTACGAATATTATTTCTTGCTTTTTAGAGGTAGGTTTTTTGGTTTTTTTTTAACTATTTTTTATTTTTTTATTTTTAGTGTAGGTACCTTGTAGGTATCGGCTCAGCCAAACGTAAGATAATCGCGGAGAAACATACATACGGGTCAAACTGAGAACCTCCTTTTTTAAGTCGGTTAAGGAACCTACACTTAAGATATCCCTCTTCCTAGAAAAAAATAATTATCTTATTCAGTTCATAAAGTACTGAACCGATTTCCAAATTTAAAAAAATGGGACCAACTTGGGAGTTTACCTAATGTAATAACGTTAGAATCATTTCAATCGGTCCAGCCGTCTTCGAGTAATCGGTGGACATACACAAAAAAAACAAATATACAGACGAACATAGTACCTCCTCCTTTTTTGGAAGTCGGTTAAAAATAACAGTGCTTGAATTCGCGCGTTGCGTCGTCGCATGCGCATATTTTTTGACACTTTTTGGCGCCGCTCGCGGCTCGCCCCCTGCCGGGCGCTATCGTAATCTGCGATGCACGTCCCGGCTCCATCTTTTTTGGCTGTTTGCGTAATAATTTCGTTATTCCTTTTTTAATCCCGTACTTATTCAGTGATTTGGATGTCTGCAATTCGAACCATTACAAAATCGAGATCTGAAAATTAATTCTAGTGACTTAAGAATCGTTTCATAACGTGTAATGTAATACAGTAAGATCGTAATTTGACAAGTTTTTATCGTATGCATTGTGTATTAGATACACGTAATTGCTAACTTTCGCCTGTTAATTTCATGTCATTTTGAGTTATGAATTATTAAAGTTGTACATAATTGTGTTGTGTAATTAATTTGAGGTTGTTTTGTTTGTTCATAAAAAAATGAAACGACATAACGGACAGACGGACAAAAAAACATTAGATTTTATGACCATTTTAACAATGTTATTGCGCATTTAGTGGCTTTGACTTTTGACTCGGGAATAGTAACAAATTAACTACATGAGTAAGTATACATACATTATATCATACGAATAAGATAAGTGCATAATATTTAGTTTCTTTCCATATTTTTCATACGTTTTTTGTTAACTAAAAAGTATCGTTTTGTTTTGTTATCGTTTCGTTATACTTATACATATATTTATAAGATCAATAAATCCCTTTTATCTCATCTTTTTCCTTATTCGTCATAATTGCAATGAGCATGATGACCATTTTTGCAGTAACGGTCGCTTGTCAGTTGATTAAAATTAATTACACTTTTGAACGTCAAATTCGCTAACCAATGTTCTCTAATTGTACATCAGAATGAAAACTTTAACCCGTTGAACTAAGAACCATTGATATTCTTCTTTAACATTTCGTTGATTCGTTGACCCTCAAAATCTGCATTGTTCGAACGCCTGAGTGAAAAATAATCGACACTTTATTCGATTTTGTATCGATTCTTTATACCTGTAGGTTATCGATAATAGTCTTTATGGAGGTAATAAATATGAAGGTTCCGCGAAATCCGATTAGGGTCTAATGCTTTTTGTTAACCTCGCCAAGGTAAAGTCAGTGTGACCTTAAAAAAACCTTTAAGTTTTGGGAATTCGACTTTTCTGAAGACCGTACGTACATCGTCGACGTAAAAACTTTTAGCATATGTCCTAAGCTTGTGATAAAGTTACTGAGTTATCGTTTTGTGAATAACTTACGACTGAGATATTCGTGCCTGCCTCTAAAAAGCAAGAAATAATATACAAATCATTAGATACGCATTATCATTGTTATAATAAAACACGTCTATTAAAGTCGGGTGGGGCTGGAGTACATCTTCCTTTTTTATTCTAAAAGCCCCACCCGACTTCAATTGCCGTGTTTTATTATAACAATGATAATACGTATCTAATGATTTGTATATTATTTCTTGCTTTTTAGAGGCAGGTTTTTTGAAGTCGGTTTTTTTGTTTTTTAAACATTTTTTTTATTTTTAGTGTAAGTACCTTGTGTATTAGGTAGTGTAGGTATATTATTTAGTTAGAAAAATCGGCTCAGCCAAACGTGAGATAATCGCGGAGAAACATACAAACTGAATACCTCCTTTTTTGAAGTCGGTTAAAAAGACTACACAAAGGTATCCCTTCCTCAACAAAAAAAATCATCTAATTCGGTTCATAAATAACAAAATTGTCAAGTTAGTTGATTTATTATCATAGTATTTTCAGGATTACTTGTAAACTACTGAACCGATTTGAAAAAAAATTAAATGGGACCATCTCGCAAGAAAACTCAATCGAACAAAAAAAGAATCATCTAAATCGGTCCATAAATGTCGAAGATACGCGCGAACAACGATAAAAAAAAAAAAAACATACAATCGAATTGAGAACCTCCTCCTTTTGCTGAAGTCGGTTAAAAATAATAACTTTTTTTTATCAATGATATTATAAATACATAAATACATAGTGTCCATCAGGCATTTTTGATGTCCCCACTGCTGGAGCACAGGCCTTCCTTATGGGTGGTAAGGAGGACGGGCCATAACCCACCACGCGGGCCCAATGCGGATTGGTGGGTGAAAGATACAATCTACGACTTTTCCAACTTTCCAGTAGTTCAGCAGTTTGCCTGCGCTGCGCGTGAGCAGGGGCCCAATCGCGCCAATTCTTCACGATGAAACCAAAACCGTTACGTTGTCACCTTAAAATCTTTGATTTAGCTCGATAATTCTCATTTCAATTGTCCAAGATTGGTATTCTACGCTCCCCAGACATAGCTCTTAACAATTTTAACGAAACTAAAGCGAATATTTTCCTGTCAACGAAACAAGTAACGGTAACGATTTAGTTTCGGTTTTATCGTTGAATATTAGTATGATTGGGCCCTTGGTTAGTATTAACTTACCCATTTGCCCAATCTATAATTGTTGTCTTCTTTTGGTCACAGGTTAAACCTAAAATTACACATTTATTTTTAATCTTAGTACCTACTGATAAGCACTAGATTTCTAACTAAAAAGGGTTTCTCTTTAATTTTCAAAAATATTACGTACGATGGTTAATAATTTGGGTTTAAGTTGTAAGTACGTTGGATTTTTTTTGCACACGTTGCTACAAACTTGCTACCTTGTTAATGTAGCTTGTAGTTAATGTAGCTTGGTAAAGTAACTGCATCGCCATTTATGCATTTTATGCACAACAAGTTAACTTAATGTACTTACTTTAGTATTTTTTATGATTAAATTATTCCGAGCAGACTGTTAAACCTACGTTACTGTCATACGTTCGAGATAATTTCTGTGACAATTTGCAAATGCCTGTTTGTTTATAGAAAATGCAAAAAAATATCTTTAGAATAAGTAGTAATTTATAAGTCGGAAACTTGATAAAATCTGTTAAAAAAGACACTAACTATATATATGTATCTGCATATTTACTTAAATAAAGTATAACGCTAATTAAATAGTGCACTTGTTTTTTTTACAATAGGTACCTACATTGGAAATTGGAATCCTTCTTTTTTTCAAAATACTGATGCAAAATTAATTGAAATGTCGTAACTTTAATTTGAAACCTTGTTTATGAATTTAAAAGCTGCCAAGTTTAAAAAAGGGAGTAAATAACATTTGATTGAATAATTAATTTTCTGTGTTAGAAGTTGTAGTTTTGTTTTATGTCACGTAAGTATGAGAAGGGATTTGAAGCTGATTGGATTAAAAATACCTTATGCCGTTTAGTAAACTAAAGCAAAAAACGTGACACCTTTGAGATAAGCCTTTTCGATAGAATGTTTTTTAATTAAACATAAATTTCGTTTTTTCTCGGTGTGGTTTGCCCAATCACATTAAATTGAGAGGTGAAGCCGTTCCTTATTTGTAAGATTTGCTATTGATTTGGTTCTGTGACCTAATTTTCAAACGAACAACAAAAAACCCCTCCGCGCACGAGTGCAGTATGATAAAAAACCGGCCAAGTGCGTGTCGGGCCACGCGCCGTAGGGTTCCGTAGTTACCTTATACCATACCATATTTAACTCTCCAACGCCCGGAAAATGAGACACAATAGATTTTCTATTGTGTCTCGGTCGCCAGCGACCGCTGCGGCGTTAATGAATTAATACCACTATCATTTTTCGTCTGTAAAAATAACTTTGTTTTTCACAGTGTTGGTATGAATGACAAAGTTATATTTGCGGTTTTGGAAAATATAATATATCTCGAAAACTAATTACTTTATATCGTTCAAACCAATTTTCGTTGAAAGTTATTATTAAGATCTATAGCATATTTTTTTTTAGATTTCTCACTTTCTTATTTCTAAAGTTAAAGGGGAGGACACACATTTTACCACTTTGGCAGTGTTTATCTTTTATACGGTTGACTTTGAGAAAAAATTGTCTTAGGAACCTCAATGTCATTTTTAAAGACCTATCTATAGACACCCCGCACGTATTGGTATTAAAAACATTTTTTCACTCCTCTTGCTCAAAAAGTCCGTCATTGTAACGTACAAGAGCCGAGATAAAGTAGCATAATAACCCCTAGGGGTTAAAGTTTTTTCTTTTTTAATGTTTGTCTATTACCAATGAGCGTACTAAATCGAAAAAGTGTTTATTCATAATCACGAATAAAAACTCGCTCGACTTTAATACTGGGGGTCTATTACGAAAAGTTTCATGCGATACACGCAACTGCGTCCGTGCTTCGTTATGATTGTTTCCTATTACAAAGCACTTGCGTATGCGATATCGCAAAGTGATTGCGTAAGTTTGACAGTTTTTCTCTAGCGTATCCGACATCATTCATTCAATAGTCTTTGGGCTACGATAGCCAAATTGAAAATGTGTTTAATAGCCACAACCGACGAACTGCAGACGACTATCGTGACCAAGTGATTGCGTACGTTTTTTTCGTAATAGGCCCCCTGTTTCTCATTCTTATTTTTGAAAATGGAACTAAAAGCATCTCTCCGGTGAAATCATAGACTTATTTATACTCTGTGCACAGAGTGAATCGTAGAATGTGTGTTTGGGTTGCTTAGCTGCTACAGCAGAAATATAAAAAAGGTACCATGGCGCGAAATCTTTAGAATTTTTCTATAATTACATACTGATTGAAGTGACTGTAATAGGAAAGAAATAATTTTAATCTTTTGCCGTCAACAAATCATTTATTTAAATATTGTACAAAAAGTTTATGAAGTGGAGGATAGAAAAACGAGTGGATTCGTTTACGGAAGTAGGTAGGTATACTATTTAATATTGTATTTTATTTTCTCGCAATCGTAGTGAAAAGTATAGTGTAACACACGACGCTAAAACCCATTGTAACTCGGTTTCTATTTATTCCCTCGCTAAAGCTCGGGAATAAAACTACCTCGTATGCAATGGGTCCTTTTAGCGTCTTGTATAACAATCTACTATTTTTTTCAAATTCAAATCATTTATTTGCATTAAATAGGGTACAATTTTTATGACTTTGTAGGTGTTATACAACTGGGTAGAACTTATGCCTATTTAACTATATCATTTCATAGCATGCAAATTAGTAATAAAACCGTTTATAATAATTTAATGTTATTAACCTATACTATTTTATATAATTGATTATCCTGGAGAAAATGTCTAGCAGAGTTAGTACATCGATCTTCCTTACTCTTTATATTTGAGGAAATCTTCAATACAATAGAAGCCTCTGTCCATCAGCCATTTCTTTAAAGCTATCTTAAATTGATTGAAAGGCAATAGTTTAATATCCTCGGGTATTTTATTATAAATTTTTATAGCCATCGCATAACCATTTTTATTAAACCGAGTAGTTTTTGGTGCCGTGTTTAAAACGAGTCTGTTTCTATTTCTTAGGTTCCTACTTGTTTTATCCCCGACTCGTTGATAGAGGTGCTTATTTTGATGTACGAATTTTCCTAATTCCAAAATATATAAACACGGGAGTGGTAGGATATTAAGTGACCTAAAAAAAGGTCTACATGAAACATCTGGTGCTATACTGCATATGGCTCGAATGCACCTCTTCTGTGCGACAAAAACTTTTTGAATATTGGTACCATTTCCCCAAGTTATAAGTCCGTATCTGATAATGGATTCGACGAACGCAAAGTAGGCCATGATTGCCGTTTTTTTATTTGCTATTTTAGTAAGTTTGTATAAAGCATACGCGAAGCTGTTTATTTTTCCAATAACTTTTTCTATATGGTCTTTCCATGTCAGCTTAACATCGATAGTGATACCTAAAAATCTTACATTTAAAGCCCACTTTATATTTTCTCCATTCATGTCAATATTTGTCAATTGATTTTTAAAATTGTTGAAATTAATTATGTTTGTTTTATTTATATTGATTTGAAGATTATTATTATTAAGCCAATTTATTATACATGTCAAAGAATTTATAATGTCAATTTTGTGTTGTTCTACTGAATTATGTCTGTCAGTAGATACTAATACCGAAATGTCGTCAGCAAATAGAGTGAATTTGTCGTTTGAAATAGCAGTTATGTCGTTGATATAAAGTAAAAATAACAGTGGGCCCAGTATGCTTCCTTGAGGAACTCCACTTTCATTATGCTCAAATGTCGATCTATATGTTTGTGTAGTATGTTTTGAGTCTATTTGTTCCACTTCAACGCATTGTAATCTATTTTCTAGGTAAGATTTCAACCAATCATGAGCTGGCCCTCTTATTCCATTACTCTGCAGTTTTGCTAATAGTTGCGTATGAGAGACGCGATCGAATGCTTTCGACATGTCAATAAAGATCACCGAAGTGTATTTACCTTCGTTGACTTTTTGCAAAACATCATTAACTAAGTTATAGACTGCTTGTGATGTTGATTTCTTTTTTTGAAAGCCATATTGGTCTTTACTTATAATATTAAATTTGTTAAAGAAAGAGGCAAGTTGTTCGTACATAATTTTTTCAAAGATCTTTGAGAATACAGAAATCCTGTTTTCAGTTTCAGTTCCATGTATGCCCCCCTTAATCTTTTTTTTTTTTATTTTTGTGTTAAATCGTTAAGCGGTAAACAGAATACATCTACCTACTAAGTTTCAATTGTGTAATTTTAATACTTTCGGAACAAAATGGCTGTGACATACGGACGGGCAGACAGACATGACGAAACTATAAGGGTTCCGATTTTTGCCATTTTGGCTACGGAACCCTAAAAACGGCAATTTTCAAACTCTTTTTTCGCCCAACATTTCATAAAACGATTGATACTTTTTCAATTGAACCTCGTTCGTGCGTCACGGGTCGGCGCCGGCGCTATAACACCACCTCGTGTTGCCGCCAAATTATACAATTCACACAACATTGGGTAATTCATTTAACCTGGCCGTTATTGCTTTTGTACTCCACAATGTCATCATGACCTCTCAAATCTCAATGAATAGGTTACGTAAAACTAAAATGACTGACTCACAAAGTGAGTGTTGCATTTACGCTTTATTTAGAACACCGCAAAAAATATTTGTGCTTTTTTGCGCCATTAGTTCGTTTATGGCAACAAGTTTAGAAAAGCAACGCGTGGAGGCACTTGCGCTTGTGGCGCAAATTTTGTAATGATTTCCACTTACCTATTACGGTTCGTGGAAGCATGACGGTTTTCTAGAATGTGAAAGTGAACTCACATCACATCCAACTTAGATTTCTCAATAACTTCGATTAGGATCCCCATGTCATAAACCTCTCGATCATATTTACTTTGCTGTGGCTACGATCGTAAAGGTGGCATTATTATTGAGTTGAAATATTTATTTAGTCATCACTTTTGTCCAGTCCAGTACAAGACATTAGCCTGTCCGGTGGGGAGGAAGTTGCCATAATTTCCTCTAGATGGGACTCGAATACGAATGACGTCAATCCAAGCTCGATTCGAATGAGTATTTATGCTGATTCGATGATTCGAATCTTTGATGGTATCTAAGTAGTATTAATTATCAGTGATGGTATAGGTACACCATTGTAAACACTAACTATTAATTACCTAAAACATTTTTTTTATAAAAAGGTTTATATTTGTAGGATCTGGGCTGGGGCCCTATTTTTGAAGTAATTTGAAATTTTACGTGTGATTTACGTCGCATGCGATTTAAACAAAAATAATAATTGAATTCAAGTATGTTCCATGTTTAAATTTATCGCTAAAAACTAAATTGTTAACGATGGTGTATAAGTTGCCAGTATCAAATCATTGAGTAAAGAGTGTCTAAAACTTTTGGCATGCTCCTTGTACTTGATAAGTTTTTACTTTAAACTAATAGCCAATAGAATGAAACCATTAATAACTGGTTTAATATATTTCCCAACACCTTTGGTAAGTGATTTTAACTCGTTTAGTCGCGTTTTTTCATCTGTAACTTGTAATTATTTGTGAACAACATTGATTATCTTCGTTTACTTACCAATTAGATTCAGATTAATGCGTAAAATTGTAGTTTTGTACATATCAATATATTTTTTTTTTGTAGTTTGTTTTTCAAAGATCTTTCCCCAATAATGATTGAAAATCTATTTGTCAGTTACTTGGTTTTTTTGTAATTTAGAGCTTAACTAATGGTGTTTGCTGAAAAATACGAGAGTGTGGAAATAAAAGGTGTTTATTTCAGCCAATCGTATTGTTGATAAGTCACGACTGGTAATTGCGTTGCCGTTTAGGTTAAAATCAAATCTTCTTGGTTTTATACAAGACGTGAGAAAGAGCAATATAGGTACTTACAGGCTTTATTTACAAGAAACTCCAGAGAGTCGATCTAGAAAAAAACAAAAAAAAATACTAGTAACCTACTAATAAAAATTGTTTGATTGTTTTTTCAGACTCGATTTTGCATGACTCGTATTTTTTTAATAAGCGCTTCTATCAAAATATTTGAATGATTTGCTAGTAAGTACCTACATTACATACACTTGCAGCTTGCAGAGAAAACTGTCCTTTTCAACATAATTTACTTTTTGGCCTACACTCATTGTTATCTAAAATCTACTTCGATCATTTATTCTTGAAAATCTAGTTCAAGCAGCTAACATGGTTCATTCGCATATTAAATGAGTCTTTACTTGGATTGTTGCGTTAATTATGATTTTCCAAAAGTATCACTTTAGTAGTTTTATTACAATCTGGTTGATTTGCTGGCAACACTGACAATAGCGCCGAGTTACCTCACCGTATGGCCAAATCACCTGTTGCCGCGTCTTGTGCAAAACTCTCATTATGTGTGGTAGATCCGATCGTGAGCCCGCAGTCTGCTCACGCTCGCCTCATGATATTAAAATCTGCTTATTTTCCGACTCCCGCATTGGCTAACTCTGGGAGTGGTGTTCACTACACGAGTTTTTTAAAGCTACCATTCCAGTATCAGTCGTATGCTTCCGTTTGTTAGCCTTCACCTCACTTGATGTTAAGTGACGGACGACAAGGCCGACCGTAAGCGCACTACACCCAGAATCATCACCACTGAGGAACTGGCTATCTTGAATTGTTGTTATGGCGTCAGACTTAGGTAAGATGGTGGTAGCTAGCCAGGCAGACTTGAAATAAGCCCTACCCACCACAAACCAAACCTAATTGTAAAAAAACCTTTTACAAAACATACATACTTAGTAAACATTATATTATACTTACTAAAGAGCTTCGGGAGATTTGCAACTTTTGGAAGCTACCTACACCAAACGATATTTTCAGCTAGCTATCTTACTATATGGACAACAAGCATAGCCGGTTCAAGGGGCCCCATGAAGCAACCACTTGTGTAATACTATCGGCATGGTATTTATTTATGGGAACTAGGTGCACTGGAGCAAATACTACATCGAGCTGATCATCTGATCTTAATTAGTCTTTGGTATGCGGTGAATTTAAGATAAGTGGCCAACAAATTGTGTTTTGTAATTTTGTTCAGGGAATTCCATAAGTCCGGTTTTAGGATTTGGTTGACGAAATAATCGTTAACAACTCCCGTCATTGTGTTACATTCTCTTGTTACACTGCTTCGGCAGGCGACCGATATATTTACGTCAGTCTTGCCTGACATTCCGTCAGCTAATAATTTAATCCGTCATGTAGCAGCTATTTTTTTATTTTTTTATTTGGCTTACTAAACTGGGTATAATCTATTTTGTCTATGCTAACAATAACTTATTAAAAACCAACTTACTAGGATTTACCCTACTCGAAGTAAGCACAGCATGCATATACTAACAATTCGAAAATGTAGACTACCTAATTCTATTTTTAAATACTAAATTTTTAACTTAAATAATACAATATAGTCAATAAGCTATTGTCAAAAGTCAAGTCAAAATGATCTTCATTCAAATAAACTAAAAAAATAAGCCCATTTGAATCGTCTATAAATAATGTTTAAGCTAAAAACGCACAATTTTCTAAGGAAAACGAAATTAGTCACATAATTCTGCCAACGGCAACCTGGCCGATCACCGGCGCCGGTCGGTAGCCTAATCTAATGTGATTATAATGCCCCATAACGCATAAATAACGCGCGCATTAGCCGACACCGACTCGAATCGGCCTAGGACACACAATATTGTCCATTATTACGGACAGAAGGACTTATGGTAAGATTTTGGGTCTATAAGAATCACAGGTGAAGGTAGGTTGGTAGTTGGTACTGTTGATAGATAACCAAGCTTTCCATAAATATGATTTTGGATACTTATGCCAAACAATTTATAGTAAGTAAATTGCTAAGGTACGAATCCGAAACTAATATTGATAGGATGGAAGGGTGCATTAGCTATGACGTAACAATATTTTTACAAAAATTAAACCCTACAGAGTAATCCGCAAACAGCAAGAACAACATCACTGATAATCGAATCAAAGAACACAGTATTCTAAATTCAGAAGCTTCGTACTTTCAATCAGCAATATAATTTACTCTAGAACATACCTAGTTATTAGGTTTGGTCAAGCAACCCTAGCTCTATAAAACTACACTAGGTATACTACTTATTATAGAGGTAGATGGAGTAGACACTAGCAACAACACTTTTATCTCAAACCGATATCTTGTGGAAAGTTTCACTTCCGACGTAAATTCCAAACATAATTGGAACCGTACAACGAGCTGGTGTCATTCCAACAATCCACCACATGGTATCAGATATTGGAGCCAGTTCGCAATCTACCTCATAAAAGCGAGACCGCAATCCCTAGAAATCCTATCGGTTATCGATTTCTAAGTTATTAACTTGATAGTTCATTTGGAATGGATAACAATATTGAGATTGCATCCCTTTCACTGTATTGTTTGTTCGTGTAGCAAAAAGCCTATTATGAAAATAAATCACAAAGTTATGTTCAAAATTTTTGGAAATTAAAAATCTTATGAGGAACATCGAGCGAGTCATCGACTAATTATGGTGATTCAGATTTGGGAGATAAGTCTTTATAGGTCTATCTGCTATATCTAAATGAAAAATTGAAGTCGATAAGTTGAATCTTTAGATAACATTAAAAATTGTCTTGCAAAATGCTAAAAATTTACACACTTTCATTTCATTTTGAGAAATTGTTGTTTGTCGCCTTATCCTGGTGTTAATTATTTCCAATCACTAAAACGCCCAAAACCAAGTGAAATTCCAATTTCGCTTGATTAGTGAAGAAAGAAAGTTGATTCGAGCTATTAAAATCTTTATTACCAATTAAAATGTAGGTGCTGAAACTGAGTCTTACTTGTTTATATGGAATTTAGAAAACATGCGGCAATTGCTAATGATCGCTAATCAGGGGTCATAATACCGATGTCTTCACTTCATAACTCAAACAGCGCGTTAGTAGAAAGTGGAACATAGTTAATTTGCGTGGCAACACTGTGAAATTGGCGTCGGAGCGAGACAGACTCTTCGCTCCGCCCGTTCTACTCTAATAACGCGTCACGCTGTGAGCGTGGTCTTATCATATGTCGCTGCTACTTGTTTCTATTTTATTTACATAGGTTAAATTAAAATTAAAAATTAAAATATATTTATTGACACAATGTTAACAAGGTACTTAACGTTAACAAGGTACTTAGTACACAATGTTAGTAAGGTACTTTTCTTGTCTTCCGTGTCCTTATAAAATGTTTTGTGTTCTCGCATTTATAACATCTCTGCATTGAAGTCACCTAAAGTCAATGACGAGAAGAATATGATTGCTTTGGGCACGGTTGTTGCTTTAAAGGCCGAGTTATTGGCATCTTATAAAATCACGGTAAAGTAGTCCATTAATATTTTAAATAGTAACGCAATATTTTTAGAGTAGAGAGTTACTTTATAATGTAACTGGCAGAAGAATAGTGGCAGTGTTAGCAACGTTTTAAAAGAAATAAAAATAATAAAAAAACTTCGCGGTTCGTTCTGTGGTTCGGAGAGAAGATGCAATCTCCGTCAACATCAGTGATAACCGTTTTAAGTGACACTTTTGTCACTCTTATTGCGTTGGGATAAGGTTGAAATATTAGTGCAACTGTGCGATGGTTCTAGCCTGCGGTTTCGGTGCGTGCCTCGGTGGCGCACGCGCTATGCGGAAGTGTATCTAGACTATAAATCGAAACAAAAACGAAGCATCGCTGGGTTCGTTATACAAGACAGTGGATGCAGCGGTTATTTTTAGGATTTCTTATACATAAGCTATATGATGTGAAGTCGTAGAGTCTGTCTGTGTTGGTTATGTGTGCACTAAGAGAGAAGATACGAATGAATGTTTAACTTGATCAAGTATTCTGAGAGTTGAATATAACATTATACAAGTTATATTATAAGTGTTCTAATAACATAATAAAAAAAAACTTCTCATGAAAAAAAACAAAAAACCGACTTAAAAAAACCTACCTCTAAAAAGCAAGAAATAATATTCGTAATAATAATAATACGTCTATTGAAGTCAGGTGGGGCTCCAGCCCCGTAGGTTCTTTAACCGACTTAAAAAAGGAGGTTCTCAGTTTGACCCGTAAGTATGTTTCTCCGCGATTATCTTACGTTTGGCTGAGTCGATTTTACTACATATTATAATAATACCTTACCTACAAGGTACCTACACTAAAAATAAAAAAATAAAAAATAGTTTAAATAAAAACAAAAAACCGACTTCAAAAAACCTACCTCTAAAAAGCAAGAAATAATATTCGTAATAATAAAAATACGTCTATTGAAGTCGGGTGGGGCTTTTAGAATAAAAACATATTTACGGGTCAAACTGAGAACCTCCTTTTTTAAGTCGGTTAAAGAACCTACACTTAAGATATCCCTCTTCCTACAAAAAAAATATTATCTTATTCAGTTCATAAACAAAGCAGTAATACGACCATTTATCATCGAGGCAATTCACACAAAATCATACTATTTTCTTGCTTTTTTCAAGATTACTTGAAAAGTACTGAACCGATTTCCAAATTTTAAAAAATGGGACCAACTTGGGAGTTTACCTAATATAAATAGCGTTTGAATCATTTCAATCGGTCCAGCCGTCTTCGAGTAATCGGTGGACATACACAAAAAAAAAACAAATATACAGACGAACATAAAACCTCCTCCTTTTTTGGAAGTCGGTTAATGAAATGCAGGTCCTAGTAATTCTAATGACAATCGAGATAACTCCCTTCCCTAATGACTAATGAGTGTTTGACTTCCTTTTCAAACCAGACCATAAACAGCATCATAAAATAAAATAAATGGATTCGCAAATTGATTCTGTTTACGGAAAACTGTTAATAATGAATTATAAAACAGTGCAATCAAGCAGCCTACTCACAATTTTATTAGGCAAGTTGTTATTAATGAAGTGCAGTTCGATTTTAATATCTGCGTGTTAGGCGATAAGACTGAGAAACCTCTGATTGAAATCCAATTAATAATAAGGAAAGCTGTTGTTTAGTTTCCCTAATGTGGTTTTGTGGTGTGTAATCATTGAGGCCGGTTGGATAGATAAAAGGCTTTTTTCCTGAGAACAACGTGCGTTATTTACGGCTTACGAGCCACCAGGGAACCTCTAGGAAGTCCGTATCTCCTCAATTACGGCAAAGAAATGGAGTACTGGAGTTATAAATTTATACACATCGACGGGAACTGCGATAAGCAACGATATTATGTTATTGTAACCAATATTGTTGTATTTAAGTTTTAATATAGCCATGTTGGATTTGATTATTATCTACCTGAGAAGACATTTAGCTTTCGTCATGACATCTGTGATAAATATTTTTCATATGTCTAAAGCTGCCGACGCTGCTAATAATCTTTCTGAAAATAAAAAAAAACATTGACAAAGCAAAAACAATGTCAATACTAATACTGATTTTCAGAATAGAACTTTCGGTTCTTAACTAACTACGTTCCTTTTTTATATTCTTCATAAACAACAATCACTCAGCTGCTACTATATCCCAATTTCTTTTGCGCTTCACTTTCTTTGAAACCTTCATGATGATCATTAGCTGCTTCAACTCCATCTAAAATGTGAAGCAGCTTATCAAACGCGTCCCGCGGTGTTAGGAACCCGACCCCGAGGTCGTCGGCCCTCTAATTGGCTGTAATTTTTACGTCTTGATCGAAATGCCGGCGCTTGCGACGCTGGAATGCAGACCTCACCTTTGTGTACACCGGCGTGTCTGTGCAGGATTTGTTTGTCAGATCTGTTACCATGTAACGTTTAGAATGCATGTAAAGAATAAAATAGTGTTCCGCCTAAAGTTCAATAGAGGTTGTACTGTCTTTGTTTTTTCATCGTGTTTGAAAAGAAATATGATTTGTTTATAATCTAATGACCCTGAGCGAAAGTGGCGCCGCGGTGAATTATATTTAATATTATAAAATAAACAATTTAAAAAATGTTTATCGTGGAGATTTTAGGGCCCACAGTCTAGTATTTTTAGACGGTATCGTTACATTCCCTCGTAGTCACTGCTAGAAGTAGATAGCAAAACTGCTAAAAGTGGCCGTTTTTGACACATTTGCTATCTACTTCTACGAATGACTACGAGGGCATGTAGTGATACCTTCTAAAAATACTAGACCATGGGCCCTAAAATCTCCACGATAAACATTTTTTAAATTGTGTATTAGAATAATGATATTATACATTATTAAAATAATTTTCTATTAATAACTTATTAAATAAAAACCTCTGAGGGCGCCACTTTCGGTCATACAACCGCCTTAAGATTATGTCACGTGGCTAAAAAATCAAATAAAAGTTGGTATTTACAAAAATAATGGGGTGGTAGAAAAGAGAATACCTTTTGTAGTTAAAATCAGAATTGTTTTGATTTATATCTAAATAGATTAGAATTGATAGATAAGTAAGTATACAATTTTAATTTAAGTTGCAAAATTGTTGACTTTGTAATGTCAGTAAAATAAAAGAGACCCCAGCTTTTACCCCTGCGCGGTACCTTGTTTAAGTGAGTTTATTATTAATTGAAATCTGAGTTTAAAAACTGCGTTTTATTTTGCATCGGTTTTCCGATTTAATCGACTGTATGTGGCGGCAGCATTCTGCGTTCCCGGCGCGTTGTATCATAACCAGTTATTAGTTTAATTTCTAACTGAATTCTCTTCTCTCCTCGAAAGGCTCCTCGGAAACAAAACTGGATTTAGTGAATACTCAGGTGTTCTGGTAATCACCTGTAATGATGCTTTTTGTGTTAAACCCGCTCTCAAAATGTTAAACCTTTAGAATTTTTACTTAAGTGTTTGGTCCTAAATAAATCGACAAATGATCTCAAGGATTGTCTGATGAAATTAAACCACACCATAAAAGTCACAATATGAAATAGACGCACTAACTAAACTAAACCCAACCTTATTGGCTATTCTCTATAATTTATAACTGAATGCGATATCATTTAGAAATCTGACAGATCTATCTGTGTTTGGTATCCGACGAAATAAATAAATACAACATTAGTTATAATGTGATTTTGTTATATTTAAGATTCTACAACCTACGTAAATAGTATCAAAGACTAACTATATAAAAGCAACATTTTTATTGTACACTATTGAGTCTTTTCTTCCTTATCACTTCAAGCTACAGCATATCCTCCCTAGAAAAAACCATAAATACTAGTTAATCTCCGTTACTTCACACTTGGTCCGGACCAGTTTTTAACCCTTTTACAGTTAAAACCGTTAGTTAACCGTAGGGCTCGCGTTAACCAAGCCTAATTAGATACTGCGGCACGCATCATTGAGTCGTTAGCGGCGCCACATCGCCCTCAAATATTTGGTCGAATCGTTAACGGGTCGTATGTAACAGGATCGCTTGTGGCAACTCGTCTTTTAGTTCCGTCCGTATACAGTTACATCAACAATGTAAACTTGGGGCAAACGTTTGACAAATGCTTTTGGAGAATTCGTGTCTCTAAGGCAAGGAACTTTTATTAAGTCCTTATTTTGTTGTTATTATGATGCAGCTATATTGCGTAGACTTACTATACCCCTTCATTGTGCTCCACTTCATTTCGTGAAAAGTTGATCGTACATAGACATAAAATTCGTTGCCATTGCTTATGGTCAATTTATTTCATCGTCAGTATTGTTGTAGATTTATCATCATGATTAATCGGTTAACAACAATCCTCTCTATATTTAGCAGTTAATTTCTTTGATCCATTTGGTTTTTGATCGCATCGTATCCGATACTATTTATGGCTTTAAATAAAGGCCAAATATGTCGAGTTAGATCGTCGTCTCAGATGACTAATCCAACCATATCGTGGTTTCTGTCTCCGCTTTCAGAAGAAATCAAGATATTTATAGAACAATCCTGTCGTCCCACAGTTACTGCAATTAGTGGCTATCGGTCGGCAATCATCTCCATACGCGGCGCTTCCTGTGGAAACTAGGGGTCGCAATACCGGCCCCTCTCTCCAAAACCGGTATTTTCGGTATCGAATCTAGGCAAATACCGGGATCCCGGTATTTACGGTATTTTCGACATTTAGATAAATATATTGAAATTTCTTAGTTTTCCTTTCTGTTAAAGTCATTGTTATGATTTACTAATCGTCAACGACATTCAACCTCCCGAACAAGCCGGGTTCCTAAAAGGATTTAGTACCTAGACCACATCCATCAAGTTGTACAGAAGACTATGGAGTCCGCCTCTTTGCTTGGCGTACGTGGACCATGAGAAAGCCTTTGATTCGATAGGGACCAGGGCTGTGCCAGTGCTGTAGTCTCTCCAGATGTGCCCAAAAACTACAGGTATTTCAAAATGTTAAGGTATTTATACGAAACTGCCACCATGTGTTGGTCCGAGTACAGAATCAGTGTTTTAATCCCATTCAACTGCAGCGAGGTGTGATAAACGGAGACTATTTCTCTGAAACTGTTCACATCACAGCTGCGTTGGAGGACATTTTTAAATTCTTGGACGGGGATTGGACCAGAACGGACTCGATATTAACATTAATGACCAGTACCTAACACACCTTCGTTTTGCCAACGATATACCAGTTCTTATGGCTGAGACCTTGAATTTGAAGACCTGACAATGCTCGAGGTGCTTCTCAAAAAGTGGGTCTTAGGATGAACATGGATAAGACGAAACTCATGTCGAATGCCCATGTTGTACCCACTCTAACTCATGTTGAGAACACTACACTCGAAGTTGTTGACTATTACGTTTACCTTGGACCGGCGACTGCCTGTCCAACTGGATTTAAGTAAGTTCAGCTTCGAGAAAGAGATCTCTCGTCGAATCCAACTCAGATTCAGAAAGCTTCGTTTTTCGTATCCAAATTACCTCAGTGTCTCAAGAGACGAAAGTCTATGACCAGTATGTGTTGCTTGTGATGATTTACGGCAGTGAAACGTGGTCGCTAACTATAGGTCTCATAAGAAGGCTCAAGGTCACCCAGCGTGCAATGAAGAGATGCATGCTCGGCGTTTCTCTAAGTGATCCTAAGAGAACTAAAGTATAATAATGACCGACATCGCTCAGCTGAAGTGGCAGTGGATGGGACACATAGCGAGAAGAACCGATGGCCGTTGGAGCGGAAAGGTTTTGGAATGGCGACCGCGCACCGGACGACACTCCGTGGGTAGGCCCCAACAAAGTGGACCGACGATGATCTGGTGAAGGTCGCGGTACGCAGCTGGATGCAGGCAGCGCTGGACCGATCATCGTGAAGATCTTTTGGGAGACCAATACCCAGCAGTGGGTGTCGTGCGGCTATGATGATGATGATGAAAGTCATTATAGTATAGTGAAATCCAAAATTTAGAAGGTTTTATAAGTTTAAGTACCTATTTAAACCAAGTTAAACAATAAAAGAGGATTTAACCTCGTCCTACCAGTACTTACTTATAGGTATTTACCAAAGTAATTCAGACCCGTCCCTCCTAGACGCAATGTAGTGTAGTTATTACGACTCAAGGGTTTACCAGTAGGTAATACGAATAAATTAGTTGTTTAATTTCATTTGAAGTGAAGATTATTATGAAACAAATAATATTAGGTACCCCACTAATGCCTGTGTCCTACTACCCATAGTGCAATAAGCACTATAGGTAGTAGGACACAGGCATTAGACTAGAGTTTAGAAAAAAATGAACCAAAACCATATATCCCCATAAGCCCTGAATTTATAACTTCAATAGGATTACTTTATCATATAAGAAAACAACTCTGAATTTCTTGGTACTGAATGACTATAAAATATTAGTACCAACACTACCAACCACTAGCTAGTACGACGTTAAGGATGCAATGATTAGGACACCATTTAATGTCTGAGCCTTAGGAAGTTAAGGAAAATCACCTTTTAAATCACATAAAACGAGAATTTAAACGAGATTTGCGATTTGCGTCGTTCTGTGATGAATACCGAAAATATCGTTAATCCCGGTATTTAAAAATTCAATACCGGTATTGTAAAGGCTTCTTTTCGGCCCGGTATCCCGGTATTTTCGGTATCCGGGATCCCGGTTTGCGACCCCTAGTGGAAACCTGACACGTTTCATAGGCTTCTTTACAACTCGAGAAAGTATCGTCGCTGGTATACGGGAAATCAATTATGTTTTCTTATTGTTAGTTTATGTTATAGAGTTATTGGTGTCGATTCGGTTGGTACAACTGAACAAAATTGACAGGACTAAACTTAATTTTAGCATCCTGTTCTTGTCTTTTCGATACCAAAAGAGAAGGATGGAAAACTAAATCCTGTAAATTTAGTTAAGTCGTTGCGAACCGAATCGACACCATCGAATTACAATATTTCCTACAGATAATTAATATTCAATATGCTGACGGCGTAAAATATAAGGTTAGATTTTGATTCATTTTAACGTATGGAATCTTGAGGACTCAAAAGAAGGAAAGGAGGAAACTTTTAATAGTTACAGGAGAATTGAAAAAAATATCGATATGTACAGTTCTGTTAATAGTTAGCTCTACATTTTTAACCGACTTCAAAAAAAGGAGGAGGTTCTCAAGTCGACGGTATTTTTTTTATTTTTTATAAAATAAATTTAAAAATGTTAAAGTACAGATAAATCTATTGATATATTAAGTGATCATAAAATATATTTAAAATAGGTACACTAAAAGATTAGTCGATGTGGAATGGAAGCGACAGACTTCTCGTAAGGTAATCCGAGTACAGCGCAGAATCTAAACGAGGAAACACTATTCTTGGTTTAATTAAAATCACTGACGTTCCAGGACCTTTCCTAGCAAAGACTACACGAACGCGGAGAAAAAACTTTAAATAACGTATATTACGGACTACGTTTCGCTGAAAAAGTTACAAACAATGAACAAGTTTACGAAATAAAAAATTGTTTAAAAAACAAAAAACTGACTTCAAAAAACCTGCCTCTAAAAAGCAAGAAATAATATACAAATCATTAGATACGCATTATCATTGTTATAATAAAACACGTCTATTAAAGTCGGGTGGGGCTGGAGTACACCTTCCTTTTTTATTCTAAAAGCCCCACCGTAAGCAGCAGGTCAGGTTATACAAAACTGTAAAAGATCTGTAATTTATTTTGAACCTTAATGTGTATGCATTAAGGGATAATATTGATTGAATCTGAATACCGTGTCGTGGCAGCCCAGCGTGCCGTTGACTGTACTTTAGCCACGTGCTAAAGATTCAGTAGCTTTATCCTTGGTACAATACGGCGCGTGCGCATACCCGGGATCGCATTGTGCGCACAGGAATAGCGCGACATTTGAGCGACCTACTTGAGCGCTAATAATCGTATAATCGTTTTATGACAAGCTTTATGTCATGCGCTTATTGCACCGTTACGTCTCTTACCTTAACTGAAATACACACATCAACTTTGTCTAGGGATACAGGTGTTATTTTCATACAAACGAGGTAACTTTGAAGCTTTGGTTTTCTGCCAGGGATCTGATGATGGCTATCCAGGAAGTGAATGGAGGAGATTCAGATCGCTGTACACACCTAACTGATCTGACCAGCATTCAGCACGGTACATCCCTGGCAGAAAACCAAGGCTTCAAAGTTACCTCGTTTGTATGAAAATAACAACTGTATCCCTAGACAAAGTTGATGAGTATAATAAGCGTCTTTTCTTTACTGTGTTAATTTATGACTTTTATGTGGTATGCGGAATGATAATGGAACATGAATATTGTTTTCAAATACTCCGGATATGAAAATCTAATTCCACTATTCCTTTTAGAATTATATCATAACTCTTATCGAATCATCTATGTAATAATTTTGGCTTGCGAAGTTTTTAATTAGCCATAAAATGTCCATGAAAGCGTAAAAGTGTAATCTAATTAAATCGATTATATTAGAACTCTGCGATTTAATCTGACTATCATTTTTTACTTCCGTATTGATCGTTAAATAAGCAACCTACAATCTAATTGCGATTATAATAAAATTATGTTGAGCGCACCTAGGGAATTGCACAACATCGGAAGTAGGTAGGGTTACTAACCAATAAAAAATTTGAATAAATTGCAAGTGCGAAAAAAAAGTGGCATGAAGAGCTAGCCTGTTCCGTTACTTTTTACAAGGGAGTTAGTCTAATAGGATTTAGTAAATTTAATTAAAGTGGGTTCTTTCATATAAAATAGATACGAAATAAGTACTTAACTAAAAGCAACTTCGGTCAAAGTTATAAAAAATCTTAGAGCAACGCAGGCTTCTGGTGCAGAAGCCCGTCTTGCTCTAAGTAAAAAATCGACGAGTCTAATCGTTTTATTCAAATTCAGATTGATGGTAGCCCTGAAAGAGGGTAATTAAATTACCGTTTTGGTAATACAAATGCGATTTAGCGTGCTCGAACGCACCGTTCACGTAATATTTGGTGTTATCTCGCGATCTAGTGTTATTGACGTTCGCTGTCAACCCATTATAAATCAAGGGTGAAGTGCTAATCACGTGTTTGAATTTCTCTATTGAGTAATGGGGCCTGTTTGTCGCCTCGACTTTCGACGGGTTATGCAATACGCACTTGACAGTGGACCATTATGACAGTTGTGTGAACATCAAAGATACATACTTTGAATAATATGCCGAAATAATAGGCAACAGCCGCAACAGAATATGATTCCATATTTAAGTAGCTCAACTCAATAAGATGGCTTTCAGACATAGAAGATTGCCTTTTTTCTAGGCTTTCGGAGTTACGACTGCAGCTATGAAGGTTTTTCAAGAAATCTAACAGTAACACGTGGAAATCAAGTTGTAATAATAATGTTATAAACGATGACAATAGTTTAACTAATAATGGTGATGGTGGTACAAACTTTAGTGGTTGTATTCCTGTTACTGAAATTAAAATAGTTGCAGGCGTAACTTTTCTCTAGTAATAAAACAGTTGCCTATCGGATTTCCTCGTTCCGCCGCGCGTTATCTCGCCGCGACAAGTTAAGTATATTAAATACCGTTTACGGTAACGAGCGAGGAAGCGGCCGCTTTGTGACGATCTATCGCGATGAAATGCGCGCGATACACGCCCGCGCCCGCCATGCTGCGCGCGCGCCGGTGAAAGCGAGAGTGAGCCAGGGCTGCCAGTTACTAGGAAATGTTATTAAAGTTTTCACATACTATCTTGCATATGTATGAGGTAATTTTAGCTACCCTACTTTTGGAAAAATTTGCAGATGGCAAATTACACCTGTTTTGACTTTCTGACTGATACATATGCTAGAATGAATGTTTTTAAACAATGCGTTTTTTAAGGACATATTCCACCATCTTCATCTGCTGAATATCGTGATTTTATATTCACCCTGATGATCAAATTGTTTCGCACTCTTGCATCAGTTGCGCTCAGTCAGCTGGTGAAAATTGAAATTTAATCTATCGGCTATCACATGATGTTTAGAAAGCTGGTCTTCTGGTCTTTCCACCGTTTCGATCTTTATCCTAAGTCTTTTCAAAGAAGTCTTGAAAATAAAGAAATAATTCTTAAAAAATATTTTGTGGCAGCCCTGCGCGTTCGCCATAACCTATTGGAAGCAGGAATGCGGTTCGTTATCATCATGATGTGTTTGTTACGTCACAGATTTCGGCCGAGTACATGCACGAGTAAAATATTGCTATTCTATTCGGCGGCGGTCGTGCGTGCGCGCAAATCGCGCTGCACGCCACCGGATACGCGCACTTTCATGCGCTGCCTGGACGTATGTTTTCGAAAATGCCTTTTACTTTCATTGAAGTTTGGTGACGTACATTTTTTTCAATTTCTTTGTAGTGCCTCTATTTTCTCATATTTCTTTATAAGTAAGATATTTTGTTCAAAAATGAATTTATTTAAACTTTTTTAAAGTTCAAAAATTATGTAAAACTCAATTCACTAGCTTATAACAGCTTACCAACCAAACTCAATCATGAAGTAATACACTATTATAATAAAAAAAATATTAAAATAAAAACACGATTGCCCATCCAAAAACGAACTAAAAAGTTAAATAACTTGGTGTCATTGCACCGTTTTGTGGAACATTTTTTATTTAATCAAAGGGTTAGATGAGAGAAATTTATTTTTATTTCATTGCTTGGAATGTGCTCATGCTCAATGGCTTTCATTTGATACCCATATTGTAATAATTGAAGAAATACAATTTTTTCTCATATAACAAAATGGTGTCCCACAGCTGACATATTGTTTTTTTTCATCAAAAAAATCTATAGCCAGTGTCTCTCGGGGTGATGTAAGGATTCTAACGATATACATCCCAATCTGTTCAGGCATTTAGAAGTTATGGTGGAAAAAAAATTAAGGCGCTGTGGTAGTGAAACTAGCGCCGCCACTACATTTATTTTTATTACTCGTATACCAGGTCAATATTTAAAAAAGCTCTTGTAATAATCTCTTAAATTGTCTCTCATATTTTTTGAATTACTCTTCAACAGTTATCATTAATTCTGTAAGTTTTAAAATCTACTATTGCCAAAAGTGGCCACTTTGAGGCACTCTGGGGTACAGGCCTTTTCACAGATCACAGAAAGTGTTCCGAGGGCCTTCCTTATGGGTAGATAAGGAGGATGGTCCATAACCCACCACGCGAGCCCAATGCGGTTTGGTGGGTATTAACGACTGCAAATGCAGCCGGAACCAACGGTTTAACGTGCCCTCCGAAGCACAGAGGAGCTCGAGATGATCAATTTTTGGTCACCCATCCCATGACCAACCTTTGCGAAAATTGCTTGACCTCAGAAATCACTGGGCCAGGCGCTAAACCACTGCACCATTGAGCTCCTAGCCGCTTATTATTTTCTAACTGAGGCATGGTGGCCCTACATGCGCTTGCGCAGTGAAAGTCGCGTATTTGTCAACACGACACATATTTATATCCCACCACTTAATTTATTGGAGCTCGCTTACCAACTTAATTGATCTTTCACTCAGTGCTTCCAGAGATGAAAAAGATCGATTCGATTGGAACTAGAATGGTATGGAGACTGTGAAGTCTGTGAACCAATTTTGTACTTAAATGTTATTGTGAATGAAATTCGGTGTCTAATATTTATGTATGGTCCATAAAATATATAGTCACCGCTAGCTTAATATGCTTTTTGAGCACACTATTTATTCACTAGGTATATTAGAGCACCATGTACTCGTACTTATTGTTTTTTTATGTAAATATGCCACGATGCCACCAAAAACTCCTTGCAATTTCTGTTGCAAATGCAATTTATAAATCTTTAATAATTATTTATATCTTTTTTTCAGGTATGTGACACGTTAATGTTATGAAAATGATTCGCAAGATGGGTGTAAGTAAAACTTAAAAATACCACCTACTGGATAAAAATCAGAGGTTAAACGCGTTTAAAACTGACACTTCCGACTCAGTCAACCCGTGCCCACTGCCGATGCAACTCGGTCGAAACGTTAAGAAAAGGTAGGTGTTTAAACACGTTTTAGTTTAAACGCGTTTAATACCTGTGATTTCAATCTAATAAAATGCAACGCGAATGTTTAACAGTATAAATACCACTACTATTATATTCTGCGACTATTGTACATTATGTCCATTCCACATCTGTAATATTAGTTAGTACCTATAACTTTTCATACAAAGTATCTAATTAATGTACATTATATTCTTACTGTCTATTATTTACGTCAGTTCTCAACATACATTTTGTGTGAGTAGTTACTGCAAATTGCGATACTAAGAGGAAACTCTCAATCACATTATGAGAAGCTAATAATATCTAATGGCTTTGGTTTCGCTATCAACAAAATATCGCAGTATTCTTTGAAGCCTTTGTGTCTCTCATAACAGTAGTAAAGTTCAATAATTCTTGTGATAACTTAAATTTTTATTAAGAGTCCTTAATTTTCTCCTAATTTTTCAGCGAACTTTTCAGGCAATTTCATGACGACTTCTATTTTATTTATTTATTTTATATTATTTATTTAAGACACACCAACAGCGTACACAATGAAACATACACTTTGAAACAATAATCAAACTTCACTTCTGATGTGTAGGCCAATAACAGGCGTGTACAGTACAGCATTCAAATATGAGTAAGGTCACAGTCAACAAATTATTTATGAGTTTCTTCTATGTCTGTTTAGTATTGGTCAACAATAGTAGGGTGTCGATTGCGCTGGTTCAGAATGTTTGAGGTGTGTTCAGTTGCTTCTGAGGGCGATCATACTGTAGAAACCAGAAACGCAGAAATATATATATATATATTTTTTTAAGAAAGTCTTTCTTTTTTTCTATGTACAGAACAGAATACCGTACAAATTGAGGTCAGAAATTCGAGACGTGTCAGTAAATCATCCTGGCATTATATAGGTAACCGTCATTCATCTATCGGTTTTATATCGCAAATCATCGTTTTTAGTGGGTCTCAAAAAGTATAAGTGTAAAATCAAGTGATTCGGATTGCGCCTGCGCAGTAAAAGTGGAACCAACCGCTCTATTTTATTTCCTTTTTCGTCAATTTCCGATGGCAGTGTATCTAATTGATTCTTACGTTTCTGAGGAAAAAGTAAAAGTTTTAGTTTTTCGAGCTTGCCCCGAAAAAGTGCAACAAGTGAAACACAAAATATAATATTATGTACTTATTTTCAGCAGCATCTAGTTGGCTTTTTTCGAGCTTGCCCCGAAAAAGTGTAACAAGTGAAAATATAATATCCTTTTTTTTACAGCAACTTGAGTTTCTTATTTGAGGTATTGTTTGCACCAATTATTAACGCTTTAAACTTTATGTAACAATTTCGATGAGATGATACAATAAATTTTGAGACATTTTCCTTAATGGTATTTTCGTACAGCTTCTAGCGATATTTGCTTATTTAGGCAGTTAGGTTATTGTATAAAGTAGAATATAAAAAAAATATCTAGGAATAAAAGCGTTAATGTTACAGCGTTAAGCTGTCAATTGTTATTCAACTATTTGCACGTTTTGTTATGCGTCGTACGTATCAATCATTTTAATAAATACCTTAAATTTACTTATGCAATCAGCTACTGTATAATACATCTACCAAAGGTATTTATTGTTGTCTGCCAATCGCGATCTGCACAACTTTCATTCGCTTGCATTTCTCCAAGAGATCAATCAATCAAATGTTCTAAGCAAACCTGACTGTCCTTAAGCTATCTAATTAGTATCTATAATACTGTCGACTGATCTTATCAAATTAAAAATAACTGAAGCTTAGTGTGTTTTGGAAAAGTGAATTTCAGTTTAACGACTTTTGTAATTAAGTATAAAAATATTTTTTTTAATATACAGGATGTTTGGTAAAAGCCTTATAAAGCCGAATATGGTAGATAGGGACCATCAAACTGAACAACTTTTACTATGGGACCAACTATGAAATCGCGAAAAAAAAATCTGCTGTTTAATACAAAAATTAATAACGACAATATCAAAATGTACCAAACACCCTGTATAAGGTCGTGATATCGAACGAGTTGAACGCTTTGCAACAATAGATTTACTCAATATTGTTAAATAGTGATTTAATTTTGTTTTTATCAAGTACTTCTAATAAATAATACCTACCTAACCTACTCATGTAAAACATTATAAACTGTGAAGTTAAAAATGTCATAACTTAACATTTTAAGTAGCAGTAAGTAATTCAAATAATATTGCAAGCTTAAGCAATCACTCAGTATAAGTACGTATATCTAAAAGTGATTACTTTATAAGTAACATCAGTGAACGTCATTAGAAACTAAGAGTCAACGTGCCTGATAGATCGAAAGTGTGCGCGCGCGCATTTTTGTCTCATTTTCACATGCCCATGTTGGTCGGACCGGATCGCAACCTGTCGGGAAAAGCTAAAAAGGAGGAAATTTACCTCCCAGCAGTTGGGTACAAAAAATAATTTCCATAACCTGTCAGATTTCATTTCCCTTATTCTATAAAAGGTGACTTTAATCAGTTTTGGACTAGAGAAGTGTTTTATACAAATATGGTAGCGTTTTTTCTTGTTTAGCTTTGATGAAAGTGTTGACTAGTTAGTTTGTTGTATGATTTAAATAGGAATAAATAATCGAGTAACAAATACGTCATTATTGTAATGGAACAGATTCATGCCTCAACTTATCAATATTTTCATACAAGTACTATTAGGAAAGCTGTATGCCATGTCTTTTTCATACATTTGACCACTGCTTCATGAAACGTTCACATTTGGTGCTTCTTTAGTTATTTACAAATCCATTGGAAGTAGAGATCGGAATACTTACACCTTTTTATGGAAAATTCCATTAATCTAATATTTATTTCCTCAATAGGAATACCATGTTTATGAGTCAGAATTCACCAGAAACCTTTGCTTCCTCGAGAGATCTATCATCACTTAATTTCCAAGCATTCGGTCTTAGTGACTAGGCCATAAGTCATATTTGTCGACATAGTACTAAGGCTTTGAAATGCAAAAGTCGTGTCAATACTGTTTAACAAATACTGGAGTTAGAAGACTTTATACGCTATTTCTATAGCGTCCATGGAATCTATAGAGGTGTTCAACAGACGTGTTATTTCTTCCTATAAAAAGTTTAATGGCTCTTGTTTTTATTTTGTTAAGCTTTGCTTGTTCATGTTGTATATTCTGAGGTAAGCTGAATGAAAATGTCATTTCATAACAGTACCTACCTACCTACTTGGAAGTATCGAAATAACTGCAGCATATTAGGCTAAAATTACATTAACATCATTTTACTCAATTAAGTCTCAGAATTAATTAATTCTTAATTCATTCGAAAACTTGTTGGTTAATCTCACTTTTTGCTTATAAGTACTTTTAATTATAAATCTATATGGATATGTATCTTTAATTGCGTTATTCTAAAACTTAATTTCACATACAGACAACAAACACGAGTAAATTGTGATATAAATCAAGTATTTCCACAATAAAACAATGAAAACACAAACATAATCAAAGTTCGATTAATCCAAGCGAACCCGGAGGCGTGTGTAGTGTTAATACGGTGCACCGTTACGGTTGCGCGGGCGCAGGGTTTGATTTATGCCTCATTCAGTCTATTTCCGGGCCGGGACGTGCGTGCACACTGACTAATAGCAACGCAACCTCCACTGGGCCTGCATCAAATGCTTTTACTCTATCCTATTTATCAAACGTTTCCTCAATAGGCCTTTATGGGCAAGTTGCAAGTCATCTAGGATGAAAGGTCACAATAGGTTAGCGGACATATTTGTAAAGAGCCTATTCCGTCTTTATGTGTGGCAAAGTTGGCAATGCTAGGAATGTTATAGTAAAGCTATTTTTACCGATAGACATGCGTTAATATATACCATGTTTTCATAAATGCAAGTCATCTAGGATGAAAGGTCACAATATGCTAAGAACTGGCCCCGAAAATAGGTGGACAATTTACAGAGCGACGAAATCCCTCTATAGTTAGTTTGCCATATTATCATTATTAACAGATCCGGGCACCTGGCAGATTTTCAGTGGTGGGGGGGGAGTAGTTGAACAACAAAGAGGCTGAAGAAGCGATTGAAGGTATACAATTTACAGAGCTCTGGATTTGGTGTGGTATAATAGCAAGCCAATCATGTATCTAAATCGAATATTACATTGCCAGGAATTTTGACTGGTGGAAAAGTAGTGCCAGTCGGCATCAAACTTTACCACTTTTCGGCGCACCTTTGGCGAATGTTTCTTAGAATTGTCCGAACTTCAATGTTCGGTCGCTTGCGCTTGCGCATTAATGGAGGAACTGGTTCAATTAGTGAAATTATGCCATTTCATGCACTAATGACCTTATCTCTCTTTTTGAAGAAATGCTTGAAATGCGTCTCTTTATTCGAGTTATTATTAAGTGGTCAGTATTTATTTATCTATCTACATTCTACTATGATATAGGTACTTCAATCTTTAATATACCTACAAAAAACGGTATTTAACCCCCATTTTCTGAACCCTTAAAGAATATCTAGTTGAGTTTATCTATTTTCTTTATTGATTCTGTCACAGAATAGGTACCTATATAATAGTACGTTCTGTGCCTTAGATAAAAAAATCAGTAAACCCATTATATCTTTTTTTAATATTAATAAATCTTACTTTATTAACGAAGTCTTAACGGCTAGTATACAAGGTTATTTTTAGTATATACAAAACCTGAAAACTGTTTGTTCAGAATCATTAATACAAACGATTGCAATATTTTTTATATCATGTTATATTTCGACTAAATAATATTTACAAAACCCACGGCACACCCTACTAAAATGTCCCGCGCGCACAACACAAAAAGCTTGTAACTTAGTGAGTTAAGGTATAATTATCATTTTTTTAATACTGATTCTGAAAATGTAAATATGTGACCCGTGTTTCGGCTTTCGTATATACAAAAAATTATGTTATATATGTACAATTGTATGTACATTAATAAAGCGACCAGCTCGCATGTCCACCGGTGATTAGGTCCGTTGGTGTAATGACGCTTTACATTTGGGGAGGAATTCGCGCAATTTGCCCAAATTGCTGCGCCCGCGCAGGCTCATTAAAATGAGGTCTTTGCTTTGACGAAATTTAAAAATAAATACGCAGTTTTATTGTACTTCTCTTTCGTCAAGCTTTTGCAATGCAGATGTGAAGAGTATAAGAATCCAAGCATAAGCAATTTAATCAGCTGTAGGTTGTTAGTAGCCCAACCAAATCCATAATTTACAGCTAATTTATATTCCAGAATACTATCCCCGCCAATTGCTGATGCACTTGGCGGCCATTTTTTTAACCTAAAAAAGGAATAACACTATCATAATGAAAATAATAATTGAATAAAGTAAGTATATGTATATTCAATCACCTATTAGAATTTTCTTGTTTCATTTAACTTTTAGTTGCGGATAGGGTTACCAGATATAACTTAATAATGAGATTTCCTGACTTTTTCCCTGACTTTTCAGTTTTCCTGATATTTTGTACACATTTACATTCTTCATTTAGTTGACGTTTGGTTTTTTTCTCACTAAAATGATTAACAAATTATGTGTTTCTATTAAGTACTTGTTTACACTCTTTGGGATTTCAAAACTCCCTGACAACTACAGTTTTTTCCGTTTTCCTGACGGATGCCTAATATTCCTGACATGTCAGGAAAACTCCTGTCATCAGGTAACCCTAGTTACGGATTACGTTAACGTAGATGTTAATGTGACAAGGTTCCTGCGCATTAGCAATTGGCGGGGATAGTATTCTGGAATATAAATTAGCTGTAAATTATGGATTTGGTTGGGCTACTAACAACCTACAGCTGATTAAATTGCTTATGCTTGGATTGTTTTTATTCGAATAACTTATTTTTTTTACAGAGTAGATAAATTAATATTTAATGTAGTATTGACAAAGTGATCAATTTCACGCATTATGACACATTTTGATTACCTACGCGAAATGACACATACGCAAAATGACATAAATTAAAGACGCAAAGTAGGTTCACCATCCATATTGACCCACACATAATTTATATAAGACCAACTGTAACTTACACATCGAGTTCAAGTCAATTTTAAAGGTAACAATCAGTATGTAAGTATCAGTAAGTAGCATTTTAAAATACTCTTGTAATTTTACTAAAACGCATTAATCTCCTCGGGTAATTGCCTCGGCGCTAACCGCTAATATTTTCTTACTGATTTCTTGGAAAAAATGTTTATCCGCACGCACACTGGCTGATTTAATTATATATATCAAGTGCGGGGAGCTGGTTCCGTTCTTTTTGTAAGACATTTACGTATTAAATATAATTTTAAGGCGTCTGTAGTCGGTAAGCCATCTGTGCACTGCCAGAAGCCAGACACAAAATTTACGCACAGAAAACATAACCCTATAGACAATGCGAGGATAACCTCGTTACAGTCATTAATTCGAATGCTTTCATCGACGAGACACTACCACAAAACATGAATTAACCAGGCTTCGTTTTTTATTAATTTCTGCAACCCATGACTTTGAATTGACCATAGCAAGATCGAAAAAAAAAACAAATCGGTGATTACTGGTCCTTACCACCCTAGTGTCAATCTTCAAGTCTAACTAAATCATATAGAAAAAGTCACAAACATTTTCCAATTGTAAATTTTTCACAGATAAAATTGTATCAGTATACTTGGCCATCCTATTCATAAATGGAGGAAAATTTTATTTTATATCAAGAATTTCCTAATCTACTAGTATCTTGTTTACGAACAACATATTTTAGCGCTACGACAAAGTACGGTGTAATTGCAAAATCTCATCATGCGCAAGTAAAAAAAATTACACGAAATTGATTTATTTATTTTAAGTTGCAGACATCAAAAACCGCTCATTGCTTATTCTCATATAATTCTTTTTTTGGGATTAATTTTGATGATGCCAATGATGAATGGCGGATATAATTCAAAATGTAATTCGGTAATAACCGTCAATTTAAATTCAATTATCACTGGGGCCTCAATAAATCCCAATTTTGTCATACTGCGAAAGAACTTGCAATATATAAGGGATGTTGATTTTTCTGCATATTAATTTCATCGAATTTCGATGAATGAGTGTTCGCGTGGACAAAATAGATTATTTATTTTATAACACGTTACCAAACAAACCCTTTACCGTGTTTGTTATTGAAATCTAAATTCTTACTAAAGGTCTGAGTTTTTCAAAAAAAACGAATATTTATCATAACATAAGACCTGAGTCATTTCCACAGGTTGAGTTCAATTTTTTTTTTTCAATTTAAAAAATATAAATGAATTACTTACACTCGAAATGAGGCGTGTGATTAAGATTTTTGAAGTGCCTCCACAGGATTATATAACAGTAATCGTTAACCTTTTTTTATCCCTGGACATCTAAGTGCCGTTGTTGTGTTCTCAACTCGGAAAATAACGGCATAACGCGCCTTCCCTATTACGGCGCCTGGCTAATTAAACTTTAGAAAATTTTCTTTTAGTCGAGTTTCTTCTTAACTGTAGCAATTCTCAACTGCTAACAAGTCTCGTATCGAAAACCAACGTTTGTTCACATGACTTCGCACGGCTCCTGCGCGTACGCAGAATGACAATGTGATTGCGTTTGTTGAACCTGGGGCGCGTCTCGCATGTCGCATCACAATCGAGCTAAACGTAACCTTTTTAGCCCAGCCACATTTTTCACAACCTTAAAGCTATCAACAATAAGGTCGCTTTTTAAAATAAAGTTTAAATAAATTCAACATTATACCATCGTGCAATACTGCTGGGAAAGAATCACGTGCTACGCTGACTATTGTGTTTTATTATTTAATAGAAATCATTTAAAATCGTAACAGGTTTTGTTTAATATTCACATTCATATAACATGGGACCCTGGACTGGAGGCTTATCAGTTTTCATTGTGTATGAGACCTTCCTGATTATTTCGGCATTAGTTAAACAAGTTTATCAGCTCTCATGTAGCTGGCGCCATCTTAAAAATATTTTTTTCATATTCCTACTGAAGATTTAATCTACGTTAATTCAGTGTTAAGTATACCTATAAATACTGTACATAATCTTTCTTGCACTGCGATGTAATTTAATTAAAGATTAAGATTCTGTCCGCATCTGTCCAGGAAACGGGAAAAAATATTGCTCTAAGAATATGTATTGGTTTGGTTTCCCTTCATCGATAATTATAAAGAGTAGCTTAGCTTCACTAAAGTATTTAAACTTCTTTTGAATTTTATAGTCAGCGCTTCACTATAAACGATGTCCAGCAGATGATTAGGTGTTTATTGCGGGTACATCATTAAATATGTGATTAGTCTGACAGCATAGAGATTTTATGATCGGCGTATGTCGACTTCCAACCTCGAAGGCATAAATTTTTATTTTTAGATAAAATCGATTCGGTATTAAAAATATTCAGCCTTATGTAATCCCTGATTATATTATACACTTTCTCTTACATTGTAAAGAGCTTATTCATATTTGAATTTTGATATCTGAGAAGTAACGCCTACGGTGACCTTCTGAAGACCGGACAACCGATAGTAAATTAGAAATCGTAAGATTTGTTGTCAATGTGACTGTGAAGTGTCGATTACTCGATATACGAAGAATCGGATATGATGGTAGCGTTGACATGTTATCGACCTTGGGGGCTAACACGCCATGACCTTAGAGGTCGCGAGGAGCACGTGCGAACTCGAATCGGGCTTTGCGGTTAAATTTCTACTTTGTGCTGGTTCCTATCGATATTTGCGCTCCGTCACTTCTTTATTGTGCCCATGTGTAGCGCATCTAATCGGCTTTGAATGGGGTGTAAATTGTTGAAAACACATACATAGCTTAAAATAGACATAGCTTAATATAAACATAGCTCAAAATACATCTAAATGTTAGATTTAGATATTTTGAGCTATGTCGTTGAAACCTTGTGAACACAAATCATCTATCTAAGTGTTTATTTCACTGGCAGGATTATTATGAAAATATTATGTTACTTTTATTTTGTTTAATAGCTTTTCATTTTGCCTTGTATGTACTTTATTATTTTTGGTGTCGGGTCAGGTTTGCAAAAAGGTAGCGACATTGTCACTTAAATATGGTTTGCAATCTCGTTCACCAAGTCTATTTATAAATGGACCCAGCTTGTTAACAAGCAGGCGAGAAGGACTTTTAAATCAATGTTGCAGAATTTTAAAAGGGAATTTATCAAAGGTAATTTTTCAAGTAGCCACAGTAATTTTGAAACTGTCACATGGCTCCGTTGCGATTCACACTGTCATTAGCATGTGCAAATTGCATTTTGCAAGCATCGGTCACTTTAATGTCATGCATTAAAGTCGATATTGGTACAATTGTCAACATTATTTAAAAATGATTGAATCCACGTTGTCCTCGTATCAGAATATTTAAAAGAAAATTAAGTAAATTGATGCTTTACCGCGTTAAACCGAAGGGTTATTTTCGAAATGGTAAATTATTTCGATTTTTTACCAGTTTGTTCGTTAAAAAGGATACTGATACCGAGAAAATATCTGGTACCTAAATATTTTTTGTTTATAATTATGATCATTATTGTCTGGCGCCACTTTTTTGTGGGAAAGGTTATCTCTTGTAATTACAATAATTATCAAGGTTTTCTCATTGAGAACTTTGGCAAATTTATTAACAAACCTAATTAATAATTTACCAAATTTTACAAGAACCCTAAAAGGTTTGTTAAATTTCTAAACAAAAATCTTAGTTAGCAATCTTGCAAGTTCTAGTCAGGTCTATAATAAAAGTATCTCCATGCCTATATGTGAGGTTGTGAGGTATAAGGCCGTCGACCCAAAGATGACCTTATATGGCATATCAGCAATCTACTGTCGGCAATTAAATGATAATTTGTGTTGGGATCGGCAAGTGAGTCAGGGACATCGTACACTTGTTTAGAACAACAGCGTTGTTGTTTCCTAAGTGATTTATGTTATAACATTTACTTTCATGGTCTTGAAGATTACATGTTAGTTTTGTTGTCAGATGAGAATGCCGCACCAAGTTTTATTTTATTTTATTTATTGGGCAGAAGATTGAGGTTGTAGTCTAATGTGATGATCGATATGATAGAGGCAGAATAAAATATGATAACCGTAAAAAAATTGTTTTTTGTTATGGACTTACTGATTACGACCGCTGCAACTGAGCGGCATACCTATACCCGTTGTCCCTCACTGGAGGATATCGGGAAAAAAGTATTGAAAAACAATTATTAAAAAGTATGGAAAAAGTGGGGGGGGGGACAAAAGTATAGCCCAACTGAGCGTGATTGCCATATTTGCAATATTTGCAATGCAAAATGGTGAATTTCTGGCTCTATCATCATAGGCGAAGTCAATAGTTTTCAATTGAATATTGTTCAAATAGGTACCAGTGTTTTAGTGTTTTTTGCATAATTATCAACGAATAATAAAAACAATTAATAATTACATAAAACCTAAAAAGGTTGAGGGTTTCACAGGGTACTGTACTAGTTAAATTTTATTATACCAGCGGCGGCTTTAACTATTTCCTAGCAATCTAAATCTATAAAACCTATCATGTACAATTTTTTTATATATCACGCCTATTTTTTCCGGTAACGGTGTTTTACCATCGCGGCGTGTCATCGGATGGGTGATCGGCATCCATTGTTCCTTGTTGTGCAGCTTGGACAGATTTTATCTGTGCTATGTAGCCCATTGTCCTCTCTGGTTTCACAGGAACCATGCTATTTTGTCTCGTACAATGGATCAACGCCTATTAATTACTACTGTTTAATGTTTTCGTTTCGTTTAAAAACTATACTACATACGATTCGATATAGGTACCTACGTGGCGTAGGGTCCATACAAGCCGATTCCCCTCTGCTTACCTCTTAGAAATCCCACCCCACCGATCCACTATGCAGATTACAACATTTTTGTTTACCTTTGCCATAATTTCACCCCTCGCCACAATACCTACCTTGTTATTGAAATGAAAGAGATTTGATTTCCATTTTAATAGTAGTTTATGATACAAGGTTGGTAAGGAATTTTAAAAAACCTTAACAACCGTGTGCCATACTACGTTTTTCAATACATTTGCGAGAAAACATTATAGGTACTTTAGCGACTTGAGCGACTTTAGCCTAAAAATACATGGGTGTACTGGGGATGCCAATAAAAACTCTTGTAACTGTCCATCAATAGAAAAAGTTTCACAAACCAAATACTTAGGTGTCATTGTGGACCAGAGGTTGTCGTGGTACCCACATATTGACCACGTTATATGTAGAATTAGAAAACTAATCTGGATCTTCAAAACACTCAGGCATGTTATACCAGAAAGCTCTGAAGGAAAGGGCTCTTCGAAGTGTCTCCTCAATCAGATATATATCTCTCTTGCACAATCCATTATAACATACTGCATCCCTGTTTGGGGTGGTGCTTCGAAGACCCAGTTTCTCGATTTGGAAAGAGCACAAAGATCCCTTATTAAGGTCATGTATTTTAAGAAGAGACGCTTTCCCACCGAAACGTTGTATCGCATAAGTGGATTACTTTCTGTCAGGAAATTATATATTATTATGATTATCCTCAAAACCCACAAGTCGTTGCCATTTGATCCTGGTATCTTGGAAAAACGGCGAAAAGATATTATAATTAAGTCAACCGCTAATAGGACGGCATTTGCATCTAGACAATTTAACTCGCAATCTACCTATCTGTACAATAAAATAAACAAAGATATATACATATATGATAAAACACATCATGAATGTAAGAAAGTTCTATTAAAATGGGTTCAGCTCAAAACATACGAAGAAACAGAATCCTTATTGCTTCGTATGTCATGAGCTTGGTAGAATATACCCATCACATATTTCTAAATTGTAGCTGGCTAATCTGACACAAACTACCACAAATTCTTGCACACACAAACATGCACACACACACACACACACACACACGCACACACACACATAGTGTAATATTAATTAGTTTTTTTTTTATAAGTTTTTTATCCCAGTCTAGTGTCTTACGTCCGAATACTCAATGGCTTCTTAGCTAAAATCTTGAGTTGAGGTCTCCTTAACTTTAAGGAAGCTGTCAGTTTCATAGAGTTTCTGTCAAATCTGACAGCTTTTATGTATTTGGGGTGGCCTTAACTTTGGGATTCGTTTGAGTATTTGGCCGTTAGTTTGTTATATCTAAGGAAGGAAGAGCGGTGTCCCACAAACACAGGCTTTCAGCTTAAATGGGGACACCAACTTATTTCTAAAATGATTGTAAATGTTTTAAAGAAAAATAAACTTATTTTATTTTATTATTTTTATTTATTTTTATTTTTTAGGTACTACTGAAATTGTAATCTCACGGCGTGCGGTAAAATCAACTTTCCGCACGCTCGACTGTCATCGTAAACTTACATTTTCGAGCAACTGTATTGAAAAATATTTTTACTTTTTTAAGTGTTTTTTCTACATCTTTAAACGGAGGCAGAATGTAATGAGATCGGTTATGTATTGGCGTTGTCGCGCGTGCGCAGATGGCATTGGTCGTGCTGTCCGTCTGTTCGCGCGCGATTTACTATTAGATAACACGGCTAGCAGGACCCTGTCAGATTATGATTTATTGACCTGCCGTGGGCTACTTTCGAATGTTGAATTGCATTCCTTGTGAATGAGGAACTTAGCCCACAATCACTTAAACCCACTTGATGAAATCTGATAAGAAAAGTTGAGGAAATATTAGCTTATTTTATTTGATGTTTCTCCAGTAAAAATAATTAAGCATTCTTTGTAAACTATTTAATAAGCAGTGCTTAGGCATTAATAAATATACTTACCTACATGATTGCATTTTTAGCCAGTGTAAAAGATTTCAACGCGCTAAGATAATATTTTGTCTCTATCTCTATTATTTCAAATGCAATTGCAGCTTATGCTGCATCTATTTGAATGGTAGGAATTAGAAAACAGTTTGTATTTTGGGAAAATGCGCAAATGAAAAAATCTCACGATTTCCCCATTCAAATGTTTGTTGACATTTCACAGGCAGTGGCAGAATCTCTTTTGGGCCCTTTCCCATAGGTAGTTTTTTCCTTTTGGCCCTTTCACATCACACTGAACTACAGATTCAAATCTAATAACTACCTATAGGTACAGCTTGACCATAAAGAGTTGACAAAAATTGAGGGCGCCACTTTCTATGTAAACACGTCAAAATCACGAATAATTTGGCAACACTGACTATAATAATTATAGTTTTATTTCGGACCATACATCCATTTGTTAGTATACATTCACTTAAATAACTATGTTAGTAGTATGGGCACATTCGTTTTTTAAAATAAAATAACTATATTCTATGGATGTTTGAATTAATACCTATCATAAATACTTATATGATAGATATTAATTCAAATATTTTTGGGATCCGTTCACATGCAGTTGGATCCAGTGCCTGAACAGCTTACAATCATGCCTGTCTTTTACAACTGTCAGGATGCTGTTGGTACTCCCCCGAACTCTTCTTAAAATCGAAGCTGTTCGCTTCCTCAGGATGCAGTGAAAGTCATCCACACCCGCTTCTGCGAACATGGCAGACGCACTGCAGTATCTGGGGAGCCCCATCAGCATCCTGAAGGCATTATTATACTGCACACGGAGTGCATTGACAGTCTTTTGCGTATAGTCACACCACAGGTTGCAAGTGTAAAAACTCTGACAATAGGCCTTAAACTATATTTTGTCTGAAAAATTTTAGTTCCATTTTATTTAATTTCATCTCTTTATGGCCAAGCTGTAGTTATGAATAACCATCACAAACTCTTTGATGTTTTTTTTATTTCTGTAGGTAATGGTTTTTAATAATAGTAAGTACGGAGTTCCGATGTACAGTGTGTTGGCACTCATATATATACAGGAAACATAAGTTTTAGTAAAGGAATCCCTTGTAATTGATTTGCTGGTTCCCAAATTACGAGTACTTATATCATAAACAGTTCAAAAGCAAAGTGTTGGTCCAGCGATGGCATGTAATCGATACCTGGTTGCGCGCGCGCATGCGGCTCTCTCTATTGTCTCACTTATCTAAGGCTTTTTGTATCTATCATTCTTAATGCCAATGCCATTTAGTTTTGTTGCTTTTACTTTTTAATTTCGTAAGTCTTGTAAGAGGTGTGCAAACATTAAGCCTTAATAAAAGAACTATCTTATCTTGTTGTAGATCATTTTTTTCGATAAAGATTCGGACGCCCCTGGGTAATAAATAAAAAAGTTGTGTGGCTAATACAGAAGTAGAGTGTATTTAAAGATAACGCTGACTTTAGGAATCCTAGGGTGTTTAATGAATGAATGTTCAGATAGGTACTTATATATTTGACGGTCAATGACCCAATACGTCGCTAGCAGTTAGAAACGATTGATGGAAGAGATATTGCACATTGAAGAAACAACTAGCTGTAAAATTTTGTAGAGAAGATAACAATACAAAACATGGCAGACAAAAGGAACCACCGAACACCCAAAACCGCGTGTAAATAGTTGCGGGCGCATGCGCGCGCGTCAACGTATACGTGACGTAACGCGCGATGCGACGCCAATTATTTTTGGCGCGCTCTCGGTCGACGACCCGCGCAGTGAAAGTCGCCCGAGGCGCCAAGCCGGCTGAGCTGCGCGGACGCACCCCCTAGGAACAGTATTTTGAATGATTCATATCATATTTTCTTTTTCATTAATGTGGTCTTCTGTAGGGATTTGGATCCAAATTATGACTTGAATAGCGTTTTAATTATGACTTGAAAAGGTTTATTTACTGCCTGTTTCATAAGTTCCGGTTTTCGCATTTTGATTTTCTGTAAAATTATCTATGTGAAAAGTATTTGATTACAAAAACAATCGTGTCGTGTAGTGAGTATCTTTATTTTATTACAATACATAATAATTTATGCTTTTGAAAGTAAACTTTACGTCGCGTCGGTAGGTATCTTTTGCTTTTTACGGTTAAACCGCAAAATCTAATTTTATCAAGTTGGTTTTAGAGACAGACTCATTAGTTACTACTGGAAAAGACAAGCAAGACCCATCAAAAAAGTCTGAAAAACGAGAATAATACCTCAACTGAAAAAGAGATTTTAAAAGAACTAAGATTGCGTTACAACATGGCGAAAAAGAAATAAAATAACATAAAGGTTAAAGAACAATACTACAACAGTATACTCGCAGCAATGATAACAATAACGAGAATAGCACCTAATGTAAAACTTCAAAAGAATAGACATAACATTTCATAACGCGCTATGTTATGTTTTAAGTTTGTAACAGTCATTATTTCATTAACAGTACAGACACAATGCTTCGCGTTTGACCTGGAATGGCGTTCGTGTCGATATTGCAAAATACGTTTTAAACTCACAATAAAACCGCAATTCTCACATAAAACATAAAACTTTCTATTTCGTAACAAAATAACAGCTCTTTGCACAATGAAAAGTGTAAATTTGTAAGTAAGTACCTTTATTGTTTAATTGTGGCGTCGACAACTGCATCGGAAACAATATTAGAACAATTGTGGAACAATGTCTTGATGAATTAAAAAGCTTTTGAATGTTTCATTACGAAACTCAATTATACCATCTTCGGATTGTATAATCAGTTTAGAGAAGTGTTTCGAATTATCTCTAGCGGAAGCACCGAATAAACATATGTTCCGACGTTTCTTGTATCGAATAAAATCTTTGATTCGATTAAGTAATCGCAGATAAGAACTTTGTTATCGATTGTATATGTAATTCATTCATTAAAATTGAATAAAGCGGTTTCCGTATAATAAACCACTTCCACAGCATATAATCCGGTCGTTGATTTAGTTTTATACTGTTTTATTTATCTTATCAGTTTACCTATATCTTAATTTTCACACTATTTTATATCGGTTATCAGACGTTGGTATTTTCTTTCCAAAAATTATCTGTATGAAGAAAGAACTTTTTTATATTGATGTCACATTTTATAGATTAAGATCTAAATTAGCGATGCTCCAAATCTCAATGTGTAGAAACTGAAGAACTGAGCTATAGTTCCATCCATCATCATCCTCCAATAGAGAGATATTCAAGATTATACCATTTGACTACTTTCTTCAATAGTGTCAAAATATGGAGTAGGAAGCTAACTTCGACCTTTCGCGGCGTGGAAACCAGGGGATTCCGAGGCGGTTGCGTCACCTGGGAGCTGGGTGCATCTAACCAAATGCCAGGTCATGCGTGCCTTCCGCCCTGCGCCTGCGCAGCCTCTGTGAACGTGGCATTACCTCAAGCTGGAGCCATGACAAGGATGGGAGAAACTTGACACGAGGAAGAATTACGATTTCAGAAGAGTGAAAGCTTCTTTTTGACTTTTTTCCAACAACGCATTTACGAATCTAGCTAGCTAGTTAGACTATCATTAATCAACTGTACCTATGCTTATTTTATAGCAATTAGTACTTCAGTAACCAGAAAGTTGAAGACAAATATAAAGCTCCTTATACTGTGCTTACATTGTTCCAAAGATGCATAGAATTTGATGTTTTATAACTTTATAAGTAGGTATTTCAGGCTTCCTTGTGACTCACTGTCTAGCTATCTGAAGTATGGATCGTTGTTTACTTTAGGAATGCCACCGAGTAATTTGTTTTTTAACACTTTCGCTGTTGGTAGTTGCTAGCACAATGCAGCATCTTTTGTTACATAATGAGTCTATTTGTGGACTGTAGAAGGTGGCTTAAAGGGGTCATGAGGGTCGCGACCGCTTGGAGCGGTGCCGTCCTTGAGGTCGTGATGTGGCCATAAGCCGTGGCGGGCTGGGAGTACAAGCTACATAATACCTGTAGGGTTTGAGCAGCTTTCAAAGGACATACATACCTTAATTATGAAATATTTTTGGGTTTTGTCAGGAGTAAAGCTGTACCATGCTTTGGAGAAAGCATGGGTTTTCTTCATGTCTCTTTTTTCTTTCAATAAAACAAGTATTGAAATATAAGTCTTCAGCAGTAACGAGATTATCATCTACTGGTGGTAGCACAAAGCATACTTTACATATTGAAATTCCATTTCTTTTGTGCCAAATAGAAGTATCAATCGTGAATTCGTGACCTGCAGAAACTACAGAAGAAAGGTGCTGGCATTGATCTTCACAATACAGTTTCTAATCCTGCTACATATTCAAAATGCAAATAAGCCAATACTATCAATTTGCCTAATTTATTAGGTGTCATAACGCATTTCACTTATCGCCAACCGAAAGAATTACCATGACAAATGGTCTTAACCGATTGCACACTCACGCGCACGTCGAAACAAGACAGCGATACGCTAACACAATAGGTGTGAAAGGGATGGGAGGAGAGGTGAAATAAATTCAAATTAAGAATAGTATCGGAATCGATCTTGATTTGTCGAGCGCTGACATGTGATCAGTCCAAATGGTCGACCACAATGGCGGGAGTGGTCATGGGAAAGTTTCAATGTCGTATACGATAATCGTTATTGAAAACGCGTGACATTGAAAAATATGTGCCAGTAGATGCGTAGACGAAGACAATAGGTGCGATTACCGATTGGGACTTGCATCGGCATCGCTAAATTATAAATTCCTATGTGCACTTCCTGAAGCTTATTTGTTGCACAGCAATGGATCTGCACCGGTCCAAAAGATATGGATTAATTTAATATTGACCTTTAGTATGAACATAACTACTTCAGTCAGATATTAGCAAATGACCTACAACGTGCTGCATGTTTACACTTTCAAGTTTGTGAAAAATATAATATGTTGGAGGAGGTAGTATTCTAAGATCTTTTATCACGAACAAGACCAAATAATATTTCGGATTAAAAAGTCATGGGCACTAAGATATCTAACTATAATTAGTAGACCTTCTACTCCGTGTTTTCTAGTTTTTGACTCATTAACAATTTCAAAATATTTATTCGAATGACGATAGCAGAAGAACTTCTGCAAAATTAAACTAGCGTAGTGTTGTGAGTTTTGTAAATGTTTTCTCTTCTTCGACACAGTGAAGCTTAGAAGTTGGAACAGAAGCATTATACTGCCCCTATAATTGTAGATGTTAAACCCTTACCCAATGTCGCAAATACTGCACTTTCTCTAATTTCTCCCTGCCCGCCGTTTCTCCAGCTCATTAGCAACCAGCGGCTGTCTCGCTCTGGCGAACACTTTCACTGGCTGCTAGAAAGGGACAGCACGTGGACAGTTAACCAATGTTATCACAGATCGGTATTCAGCCCGCCGTGTTATCAGTATTTGCGTTTTGGCAGTGGACTGCGGAAATCGTGGGATCGTTTTGATTCCGCTAGTCATCTTCGGTAAGGAGATAAATTAAGTGTCTTATAACTGAATAGGCCTTTAGATCTTTGGTAGAGTTACTTCTTATAGTAAAATGACCAAATATACAAAGGGCTAAAGGTATTGACTTGCCTCTGTAGCATGAAGAACTCGAGAAGGGTTTCGTCCTTATCAAAACGTCGTCAATTAAGAATGACGGATATCTTTGCAAGTGTCCATAGGCTATGGTGATGACTATTTTACAAGAGGTTGGCCGTATTATGTCTGCTAAATTTTGGAGATAGAAATTTAAAATCAAAATCAAAGTCAAAAAATCATTTATTCAGTCTAGGCTGTTACAAGCACTTGTGAATGTCAAAGAAGCTACGCCATCGGTTCGCAAACCCTGAGCGGGAGACCTTGTAACGAGAAGAACCGGCAAGAAACTCGTCAAGGGCTGCTTTTTTCTCCCTGTATATTTCATACAGAGTCGTCAACATTGAAAAATGAGCTCCACATTTAAAGTGAGGTCATTTTCCATCACAATAATTAACAAAAGTTTGAACACAATGGGTAGGTAGGTTGAAATTAAATACCTACTACATATCGGATAGGTAATTGTGAGAGTAAATAACTTTCAACTAGTTGAGAAATCAGTAATCACTATGTCTGCTACTCGAAAGTGCACCTAAGTAGGCAAAATTTACCAAAAAATACTTGAGACAAGACATAAAAAATAACAATAAAAAACGCAATTCTTACAATTCAATATGCGTTAAGATAGGTACTCAGAAGCAGACCCATTCCCACTGGCAGCACCCGTTCACGAGCATGACGCGTGGACCAGCCATCGCTTCGCTCAACCATATTTGAGGGAACGTAACGACCCGCCCCACACGACACCACCGCAGAAATGATTAAAGAGAGCATGACATACTTAGGCTACCCATCCTAAGGCACTGAATTGAAAACTAATATCCAAAAGCTTTTCATAGGCCTTTACTTACAAAAACTACTGACTATAGAAAGCAAAATGATTGCAATAAAAAAAAAAGAGAAATCAAAACAAGGTTTACTTGCCTATTAGTTTTATGTTTTGAGTAAGAAGTGCCATACATATTGATAACATCAAACAGAGAAAAAAAAAATATAAATATACGACGCCCTTAGTACAAGCAGACAGAAGCAGACCCATTCCCACTGGCAGCACCCGTTCACGAGCATGACGCATGGACCAGCCATCGCTTCGCTCAACCATATTTGAGGGAACGTAACGACCCGCCCCACACGACACCACCGCAGAAATGTTTAAAGTGAGCATGACATACTAAAGCTTAGTATTTAGTATTGTCATCAACCAGCCAGCTTGCCCAGAAGAAGCCTATTCAGTCGAACTTTAAATATCGCTGGGTTGTATGCTTGCGGGAATAAATACGCAGGCAGGGAATTCCACTCTTTAGCTGTGCTCTTTGTATAGGTGTTTTATCTTCTTAGCAAACAAAAATGTAATGATTTTTCAAACATGTATCAAGTGATGTTACGTTCTCGACCTCTAATGTAATGTCATTCCTCTTATTTTTTATTCAATGAAAAAAAATCCTTGACAATCAACAAGTCTTCTCACATGTCCGAGTTATCGTTTACAATAATGTTTAAATTACAGGCCACTCTACGTCTGTCCGTCTGTCTGTCAAACTAATGAACATCAAAATATGGGAATTAAAGGTCTTACAAAACACGTTTAGTAAAAAATCATAAAAAACAAAATGTAAAAACAAGCGTTTATTACGATGGTATAAGGTTCCAAATCAAAGGTAACATATCCATGACCAACGGATGCGTGTACGCAGTAAGGAATTAGTTACATGCGTGCTTATTAAATACGCTTAGATGTTTTCGTGTTGCGCAATCTATAATTTCTATTGGAATGGTTTAAATTCAATGATATACATACACTTGATTAAACGAATGTTATATGGTTAAAGGATTGCCTCGTTATCAGGTATAGTTTTTATGTTTGTACTTATGCAACGTGTTACAAAAAAGCCTAATACCGAATTTGGAAGATAGAGACCATCAAACTGAACAACTTTTACAATGGGACCAACTCTGAAATCGCGAAAAAAACTGCTGTTTCATACAAAAATTAATAACGAAAATATTTTCAGAGTTTGTCCCAAAGTAAAAGTTGTACAGTTTGATGGTCCCTATCTACTATATTCGGCATTATTATATTCCAGGGTGTTCAGATAAAACTAAAATAAAAGGATTTAATCTTTAATCAGCCGGAAAAATAAATTAGAACATTAATCTGTCCATAAAATAAATATTTCGTAGAAATCTCGACTATTATTTTAGTTGAAGTGCTAGGGCTACCAAGTGCTACTCAATTTTATTTTGTCATTAAAGTAAGTTACTATACATTTTACTAATTTCTTCTCAATTTGTCCTCAGGTAATGCCAAATCCTACACACCATTCAGTAAGTAAGTAGCAGTTTAAAGAAGAGTTGTCTGATCGGCTATCCCTTGCATCGGTCCTGAGTCCTGACCTACAAGTAAACCAAACGCTGCAACAAGATAAATATATTAAATTCAATTAACAACAGACGAGGCTCTAGCGATATGGCCGTGGTCTAAGAGATGAGAGGTAGTGTGGAAGACGTAGAATATTTTAAACCACATTGTTTGCGATTTCTATGGATATAGTTACCACCATCTTACTATGTCTGACGCCATAACAACAATTTAAAAAAATGTTGTGTGCCGGCAGTTGCCGTTAGAGGTAAGATAGCCAGTTCCTCAGTGATGAGGATTCCGGGTATAGTGCGCTTCCATCTCGGCCTTATCGTCACTTTGACATCAGGTATGGTGAAGGCCAAGCACTATCCCGTCAAAAAAAAACTTGATTTAATATTTTAGCAAAAATATTTTTTCTTTCTAAAATCAGTTATACTAAATCGCTGTCTCTCGTGTCTGCGCCCGCGCACCTTGTCGTAAAACAAGAGCGTTGAAGTTTATCCATAATTTTATAAGCGCCCCGTTCGAACAGCTACAGTTAAATAACTGAGAGCCTGTTGTCTGTTTGTTTGTTCAGATATTTCTTATTTATTGCGGTTTCGGACTGAGAAATGGGAAATTGAATCCCATTTCGCTGTTTCATTACTGTTATTTGAAACTCTGGTTTAGAGCTGCCTTAATAATTTATTCGACTTCAATACGTACTGAACAGATAAGGTTTTAAATTGACTTCCTGTAAATGATAGGGCATGATATTGGTACAGTATAAATTATAATTATCATCCACTTAGGTTTCGCAAAACAAAGCGCTTGTATCTGCGAGTGTCTTATTTTAATAAATGATAATTATTTTATGTTATGTCTTTTTTATTATTATTACTGTTGTTTGCTAACTTGTTTTCCATTTAACTTGATCTTACCTTACTATCATAAACCTTTGTTTTATTATTTCACTATTTTGTTTAATTGAATTTATTGCTCTGTAGGGTATACTTCTTTTTAGTAGTTAGTACTTTGTGTTAGCACATTTTACGCTAGTAATAAAAAATGTAAATGCTTGCACATCATATCTATCATCATTGCATTTAGAAACGATGGCCGTACCTGGCTTCTGACATTCGTAAGAGCATAAAATTGTATCCTTTTTAACCGACTTAAAAAAGGAGGAGGTTATCAAGTCGACTGTATTTTTAAATAGCTTATCATGCTCTACAAGGTTTTATCAGTTATGATATTTGTTACTAAGCTGCACCTACTAAATGGTTTCGTTAAAATTCAATATGTCTCCGATCTTTATGATTAACTGCACCAAATGTTGTCAGCCCAGCCTTTCGCCTACACAGGACAACTAAAAACCCTTATAGAATTTAATTGAAATTTATTACAGTTGGACATTGGTTTTTTGATCAAATTATAGTTTTTGATACATATAATATTTACTGTCGTGATAAAGCGGCATTTAATTTTTTATCTGACTTAAACAATCTTGCTGTTTAAAGACTAGGTAAGAGGTATTGAATTTGCTGCGCCATTTGCGTAAAATTATTTGCTCAATTAAATACTTTGCGTGCGTTGCAAATATTGTTACGCATGATTCAATAATTGCTATGGAGGCCGATTAAGTAACTGATTTCCTTGGGCTAAGGAAAATTTTATATTGTGAAATCAATTTGATAATATCCTTAACATAGCTTGTCGCAGCTAAGCGCTAAACTCCAACCGAAAACGATGTTTAGTTAGATGTTATGCTTAAATAAGAACAGGAAGTATAGTAACATATATGTACTAAAAACTGCTATGGTGGAAAAAGACTGCTGCCCTCTTAAAAAAATGGTAAATCCGATACAAACCTCACAATCGAAATATGAAATTTAAGGTGGAACAAAATTATCTAACAATACTAACACAGGTCCCTTTAAAAAAAATTGTAATATCTTTGAAAACAGGGGCCTAAATCGCGCTAATTGTAACCTAAATGACAACGTAACGTTTTGGTTTTATCATTCAGAATTACCGCGATTGGGCTCCAGATAGTGTTGCTTAAACTAAACAACAACTTCCTCTAATAGGTCGAAAAACGAAACAAAAAATCATACTCCTATACAAAATAGTCAGCTGATCGACTTACTATGGAAAGGCGAAAAAAATTTGTTTTTCGATCTATGTTCCTTGTAGAAAGTTGTTCAGATAAAGCAATACTATCACCTGTTTTAGTATTGTTACATATTTTTTTTTCACCTTTAGTTATATCCATCAGTCCCCCTACTCTCGACGGGAATTAACGACATCAAGTTCACATCAGTATCGAATAAACGTCAAAAATCTGTAATTTTACTTTGACGATTACTCGATACCAATTCGATCTCAGATTCTCGCTAGTGTTTCGGGAGTAACCCCCCTGATCATAAACCATCGTATTTTAAGGCGTTTAAATTAAAACCCACACAAGTACAACTTAAGATTGTGAAGTTTGATCGATTCCCTTGGTGTAATAAAACTTTTCCATCTCCTTGGTGTAGTGTAGAATGCAGACCAGACTACTTAGCGCATCTTCATAAATGACTGCGAAATACACGTTAATCGAGTTCGACCCCATAAACCAGGGAAACTAAAGGAACACCCATTTAAGTGCTCCTTAAACTGAGCAAGTGCGGTAATCGGTAATCTCCACGAGGATCATTAAAAAGTGTTGTTGTATCGATTATTATATCGATAGTCGATACTTTTTTGTTCTCGACATTTATATTCCTTATTAACTGGGTAGGTCAAAACTTCAGACTTTCAATCAAATGGTAAGATTTTCAAAGCGACTATTGGGTTAACGATAATCCTGACTTAAACTTTATAAATGGACGAACTCCTTGGTTGATTTATTATTTATTTAATCGTATGGCGGCTATATGAATAGGCGGGTACATGAATTATTAGATGTCAACATTCAGATTTCTTAGCCAATTAGCTGCGTCTTGGGTGAGGTAGTAAATGTCTTCAATAGGTCCCGGGTAAGAATGTATTTGGCATCGCTGCATTATGTGTTCCATTGTTTGAGCCTCTTCGCCACATTCGCATAGCTCCGAGTCGCCACTCCCATTTATGCCGAAGGAAGTTGCAGCGTCCATGTCCTGTTCTGAGCCTGTTTAGTTTGCACCAAAGCTTTCGAGGCAGATCGAAGCCCCCAGGTTTGGCTGGTGGATGCACGATCTGGGCAAAAGGTTCATCTGCCATGCTCCATTCATTCTCCCAGTAAGAGTCTACGTCAAAATGGGAGAGACCCTTGGTTGGAAGATGGGAGAGAGACTTGGTTGATTGACTGGTGCGTTTTAGATGTCGCCAAATCCTCATCTATGAGGTTCCTCTTCACGATCGAGTATGTGTGAAGAACTATAAAATTTTCTAGCTGTCTCAGCTCAGGTTAATATTACATACAATACAACGTGAATGATGAAGTCGGGTGGGGCTTTTAGAATAAATAAAGAAGTTGAACTTCAGCCCCACCCGACTTTAATAGATGTGTTTTATACAATAATCTGCGTATCTAGTGATTTGAATATTATTTCTTGCTTTTTAGAGGTATTTAATTTTGAAGCTGTTTTGTTTTCATTTTCAGGTTTTTTGAAGTCGGTTTTTTTGTTTTTAAAACATTTTTACTATGGCACCAACTCTGAAATAGCAAAAAAAACTGCTGTTTCATGCATTTTAACATTTGTACGAAACAGCTTATAAACAGCTTATAAATAAACAGCTAATATACTCGATTATGAGTAGCCAAATCGTATCTGCAAAGGCGCGAATGGCTATTCATAACGGAGTGCTGGTGCCGACACTGATATATGGAAGTGAATCTTGGGTATGGCAGAAGAAGAATGAAAGCAGAATAAATGCAGTAGAGGAATTCGGTGAGGAAAACATGTGGAATCAAATTGAGTAATAGAGTGAACAATGATGTGATTCGTGAAAGGTGTGGTCTGAAAGATGATATAGTGACAAGAATTGAGAAAGGAATACTCCGGTGGTTTGGTCACTTAGAGAGGATGAATGAAAGGCGAATCACGAAAGAGATATATTGTGCGAATGTGGAAGGAACGATTGCGCAAGGGCGTCCCAGAAAAGCCTACGCGGACCAAATAGAGGATTTAATAGAGAAGGCTGGTGTACGTAGTGACAAAAACCGCAGGGCATGTATGAAAAGATTGATGGATGTTAATGAAGCGAAAGAAGTGTGCAAGGATCGTAGCAGGTGGCGATCCATAGTCTCTGCCTACCCCCATGGGAAACAAGCGTGAGTATATGTTTGTTGTGTATGTACGAAACATCATATTTTTTTTCGTGATTTCATAGAGTAAAAGTTGTTCGTTTGATGGTCTGAAGAAACGGTTTTCCCATTTTGGGTTCATTCATTAACACGTTGTATATTTTTGGATTTGACAAGACCGACCGGATTAGAAAAATATGAATTGTAGGTACAGTCAAGAGCACCTAGTGAATTTATTCAAGTTTTGAGATGAGGCGGGATTTATCAGAAAAGCCAGTCAATTACACGGCCTTAGGACTTTGGTTATTTTGTAGTTGGCTACATTTTTTAGCCTCTAGGGGGGGACAGCCGTTGGGGTGAGTGCCGACCACGGTGCCCCACACACAGCCCCTTGGCTGTCATCGTTAGCGACGAATGGGCAGGTGCCGTAGTTTTTTTAGTGTGTATTCCCTCCTCCCGAGATCCCATCGAACCACTTGGTTGGGTGGGATCACGGGAGGCAGTCGTGGAGGGAGCCGCTACGCTGAATGTTGCGGTCCCCTCCTGGCGAGTCCCACATGCCCCTTCCCGATCACCTGCGGGAAGGGAAGCGCGTAAATGCGTTTTTCTACGGCATATAAAAAAGGGCAGCTTGGCGACGACCTTGTCTATTACAACTTGTTTCTTATCTTACTCAGAAGACAAATTATCACTTAATCAGTTTATCGATACATGTTTTTAAGTTAAAGCCAGCACTATCTCAGCTTTGGCACTTTTAAGATCAGCTTCAGTCTTAATTAAAGACAGGCAGGTAAGTACTTAATTTAAAGACACTACGCCAACGTCTCGTCAAATTATTCAAGCTGATATTTAAATAAAACAAGAATTAATTTTTAAACATTATTAATTTTGTAAGTATTTAAAGAGTGCTCTAGAACTCTAGATACACTCTTAAAATCTTTACAGGGATGTATTTGTTATGCTTAAATCCAATATTTTGTTAAAACACGCTACTTTAACATCAAGAAGTCTATAAAATTAAATAAACACGAGTTTTATATCTTTCGAATGACGTTATGAAAAATGGCAGGATATAAAAATGAATCTCGCACGGTTTTACACGACTTTTGAATATGCCATTTGAATTTATTCTTTTTGCAATATTTATTGATGCGGTATCCGATTACAGAATAATAGAATCATAAAAAGTAGTATAGAATAAAATAAAACATTCAGATATTGCATCTTCGCTCTTATAGTCTATTCCTTTTTTTCTATCGATTCCAAAGAATATTATTATCTGAATTCAAAGGACCAAAACCCTTACCATATATCTTGAAGGAGATTTAATTCGCATACGTTTTGTGCAATCAACGGTTTTGAAATTTAATGCTTTTAAAGCGATTGAACCTTTAAGTGCTCAAAAATTATTTCGGCAAGCATCAGGGCTATTATTACGAGGTATTCTTTATCCGATATCTCGATTATTCGCCCCATCTCGATTGTTGCTCGAGATCGGTATCTGATTATTCGTATCGTATTAATCGAGTCCTTGTGTTTTAATAATAGACTGCCGGTTGTCAAAGGTTGTTTATAAATTGGTTTTGTTATGCCCTTTTTTGATGTATTCAGTAGGTTTATTCATATCTGAATAATAAGTACTTGTGCTCGAAAATTGGCTCATAAATCTGGCCTTTTCAGATTTTTTTGTTGTGCCTGTTTTTACATACATTTATTTTTTATTTTATTACATTACATTTATCTTAACTGCATAGTACGAACCAAGTACTTAGAGCAACAGATTGCCTTCTCCTCTAATATATGTGTATAGTTTTTATTATACTTAGGTACTTTGGTTTGTTATGTGATTTAACCCCGCACTTTGTCTTTATTTCTAACTTTTTTCTTCTCGTATATTATTATGAGTATTACTGTGGATCAAAGAGTATTTACTGAAGAACTTAAGTCACAGAATAACTAATAGTACCTTAAGTAAAAAAAGAACACTTTGAAGTGGCCAATTGTGTTTTGAGTTAATTTTTTTTAAATTAATTTACCTTCGTAATCGACATTTGTTTAATAATAGCTGTTACAATAACCTTACGACTTAGCAGATTATTAATATACTCTAAATAGTTTGTTGTAATTTCATTGAGCGTTAAATCCAATTCATGATCAACAAAACATCATTTTACGGTATTTAGAGTAAAATGGCAATCTGTCTGTTTTATTACTCGGTTCTATTCGAATGAATCGATAATGAATTGCGAGAAATCGATTGGAACGTTTGTAACCTCAAATAATGTCCCACGCTAGTTGTGAACAGCGGTTGCGACATCGTGTTAATCGAAATTGGGCTTTAAGTTGAGGGAAGAAGGTTCCTCTGATTGTAGATAGTGCAGCGCTGTAATCGGTATGGGTGTGTAATTATCATTTCACCTTGCTCCAGTTGGTCGTGTGTCTGTGACAGGTGGTACTTGATTTTCCGATTCATTTGTCATCAGCTGATCGCTAATTAAACTGATCACTTATAAAAAAACAGCGAGAAAGAGATGTAATTCTATAGCAAATTCATAAACCTGGCAAGTTTTAAGAGGTTGTAATACCTCCCTGGACTTTTAAATGGATTGGGTTCTTTGGATGTTCTGATTGAATGACGATAAAAAGGTGAATTTCAATTTCCTTTTGCATTATTTTCAGTTAAATACAGTGAAACTAAAAATGTTTGCCAGAGAAACATAGATATGTTTATAAAAAGGCGACTGAACTCATATTGTATAAAGAGATGTATTTAACAGCACTTTAAATTTGACGAAACAAGCTATAAAATTGTATATCATCACTTTAAAATAATGATAGATCTATAATTTAATACTATCACTACAAAAATAATGGTTTGCACAATAACTGTGTCCCAACTCCGAAATCATTTAGTTTCTGTACAACCATGTCAGACTGACCACTGTTAAAATGAGAAGGCAAAATGATAACAACTTGTGGCATACTGCATACACGCCAGCAGGTCGGTTCTGGCGTTGTAAGTCACAATGGAACCTAACCTCTTCCTCTCCTCGGCTCCTCTCTCGCTGCGCCCGCCCGCTCGTCGTCTGTTTACCAGCACTTATGTTATAAAATTAATTTGCATGGTGCAAAGTATTAATTTTAAAGCTAAGCAATTAAATTGTATAGTGCAAAGTATTAATTTTAAAGCTAGCATATTTATAGTGGCAACCATATTTTTTTTAGTTCATTCAATAAATTTTGAAGCTAAACATTTTAAAGTGTGTTACATTATTTTAAAGTGCACTTATATATTCCCCTTGTATAAACTGCCATCCTTTGATTTAGGTACCCATGTAACCTTCCATAGCTTTCGTTTTCCACATTCACATTTTAAATTTATATCATAGACAGGTACGATTGACAAGTAATGGTTCGCAGTACTAAACCACATAAGTACTAAACTTAATAAACGAGCTTAAATAAGCTATTAGTAAGTTAGTGGATTAGTACAAATGGATCGTTTTGTTTACGTAACTTAAAACTAGCGGCTCTGTGAGATGTATGTAGACCTCATGTTTGTGACATTTTTAACATTTTTGGAAATGGCAATTTTTTTGGAAAAATAAATCTAAAAACTGAATCGACAATAAAATTTCATACAATTATTGAGTCAGCTCACGAAGTGACGCACACTGTATATAGAGGAGAACAGCCGGACATCCGGACGTACGAAGGCATGTTTGCCCAAGCTGAAACAAACGCTCGGTCAATTTAGTTTTAAGACATCCTTGCAACAATCTTAATTTATAATGATGATGGCAACTATTGTAACATCCAAAATCCAATCCAGTTATAAAAAACAATACTATTAAATAACGTTGTTATAACTCTATTGTTTATCATAATTATAACCAAAATCTCATAAAAAGAAAAAAGCTGAGCTATAAAATAAGTCTTTTGTTTTTTGCAACACGCCCCAAACTATTGGCAAATGCAATAATAATGTCGATTCGAAACAAAACAATAATTAATAATAACACCACAAACGCCCAGCCGTCGGATTTGTTTGAATGAAACTTCAATAACATTAATTTTATTTGCATAATTACATTTGTTTTGTTTCACAATCTTGTCCTTACTTAATTATAACTCGCGTTTTAAAATAATTTACTTTATTGTCTTGAGTTAATTATTGTGTTTGAAATTATGACTGAGAATAGTTATTTTATAAATTAGAACGTAAATTATGATCGACAATAAATAATTAAGTTATAATTATAATGAATATTTGTGTAAGTGTTTGCTGTAACTATCCTATTGTACGAAGACCAAATACTGACAAATGTCTTCTGTTTATAGGTAATATAAAGAGAGATAACTTGTAAATTTACACTAGGATTCGTCGCATTGTAGTTGAATTGAATACACATTATTTTTTTTGAAACTTCAACCCTTATTTACGCTGACCAAGACGAAGTAAAGTTATATACAGGAAACACATTAAAATAAACACCTATACGATATTATATAGCAATGTCAGTCTGTTGGATTATTTGGTTGTTTATAGGAGGTATTGTTATGTCCCTCTAAGTATCGTGATATCGTTTTACCATCAGCACTATTCGTGAAGTCAACGTTATTTATGAAAGTGGTGTTTTCTAATAACGACATTAGAACTCGCAAGAAGTTCTCGATCGGTCGTAATTATCCCCCCGTCCGTGTGTGAAACTCGGGCTTTCGAGGGGCGAGATCCGACAGATTGATAGACAAGGAACTTTCTATGTCCTATGCTGTTAAGGCGAGGCCAGTTCACGAAATTTACTCTTCCACTATGTCTTTAGAATAAGGTTGAATATCGCATAACTTTAATTGACGCTTCGCCAGAAATTTGACGAATTTTAGTACATTTTTATTGATTTCTGAAATACTGGATCATTTATTAAAAATGTACTCGGTTATTGTGTTAGATCGATAAAAAAGCTATCCTTTTTGCATAAAAAATCATATCACTGTCGTTGAAAATTACGAAATCTGACGATTTGAAATTTATTTTTATAAGTTTTTATGGTGTTAATTAGGATTTTTTTACAGAGTTACCATGCCATTTTTCAATATTCTGTTCGGTTACTATGCTTCTTTGTTTCTTTTTTAGTCTACAGTAATTTTTGTGAAGTAGAATTTTACATCAGTTCTTCACATTGGAAGTTCAAAAATCAGACTTTTCATCAGATCGTGAACTGGCCTCGCCTTAAGACACGTACGAATACGAAATCTAACCTATACTAAAAATATTCGTCAAAAAGACCATCTTATCGTTTTTAGAAACAAAGTAACTAACAAAAATACATTACAGAAAAGTGCTTTTATGGTTATACAGGGTTATTTGTAAAACACCAACAACCTCGCAGGAGTAGATTGCTATTCATCATAAACAACAACATTTGTTCTATGACTTTTCCGAAAACAGACAAAAAAATCGACTCTCCATACAAAACGTCCGAACAGCTGATCGTTTTTGGAAAAGTCGTATGATGTAAGTAATCTACTCCTGCGAGGTTGTTGGTGTTTATATGTAATATGTTACACCTAATACCCGAAGTGCGGCTACATCTAGTTTTAGCGGCTAAAACTAGGTGTAGCCGATAGCTATTGATTAAACCTAAGTGTAGCCGATTTGCTCGCAGCTAACACTAGGTGTAGCCGGTTAAAACTAGGTCCAGCCTTCTTTGTGCTTCTACTAAGGGGTAGTAATTTATGGGGTACTTATTAGGAACCTAACTTAACTTTGAGTACGGTTAGTACCTACCGAACTCAGCAAAAACAATCGCAGCACATAAAGGTATTTTTATTATAACTTTTGTTTATTCCTAACGATAGTTGCACGTTATCGAACTCATCGTTTCTCATGCCAGGTTAGGAGGCTTCAGAATTTTCGATTTCATTCGACTTTCGCTAAATACCATATTAAACAGCATTATCTCGAATCTCCTCAATACCACCTCAGGGCATCACGGCCTTGTCTTCAGACGTGATTCGACCTTATTTCTGTGAAAATTCAGTTTAAAATCACTTTGGCAAACTCCGTATATCACTTTCTTTTATTAATTAGACAATTGACTGTCGTACGTGCGTTACGGTCTAAGTAATTGTATAATGTTAATATAAAAAGAAAAAGTTATTATGTTTCAAAATTATGCAATGCTTTGAAAGCGAAACATCGAACAATGTTTGTCTAGACAATTTATTAAAAATAAAGTGAAAAAAGTTTCATTATTTCTGCAACTCAGCTACTCTTATTTCCGCACTGTGTAAAAAGTGTACATAATTATCACCAGTCTTAACCGTAATGAAAGAGTAATTTGGTTATCTAATGCGTTGGTTGTATCAGTTTGCTTACCTATTGATTCAACGCCATCGTTGATCAGTCTACCACGCAGAGGGTTACCAAATGGTATACCTATAAAAGCCAGATTTTTACTAAAAAGTCGTAGCATTATGCTATGTTGTGGTTCTGTTGATTATTTATTGCCAATGTACCTAGTTGATTGTTACCAAAGAAGAAAAAATAACTTAAACTTAGTTCATAAGGTTTGTTTTACTATAATGTAAATACATTTTCGGCGGGGACTATATACTCGTGGGCGTTCTTGACTAAAATAAACTAAGTAATATTTTCAATATTGCTGTAAGTATAAAAAAAATGTATTTTTATAATATAGGTACTTAAGTAAGTACTTTATTATATAAGTAAATAATCCAAAAATCCGTACATTTTCCAACTCTGGCCGGAATACTGAAAAAAAACCTAACCTAGAAATTCTGACATGTCAGGACAAATCCTGACGTCTGGTTACCCTAGCCACGCCACGCACCACCATTCAAGCGCATGCGCAGGAAGCTGACCTATCTTCAGATTCAGAAATTAGCATAAATCCATTCATTCATACCAGAACATTAATCACCGCGTAGGCTTTGATTTAGGATGCCACAGAGTAGACTATTACAAGTAATCTACATTTATGACTTAGCTCAGTAATCCTAGGTGTAACTAATACAAACTTAACTATTTAAATTATTGGCTATGAGATTATCGAGCTAGGTGATATAATAATGTATTCTAAAGAAATAGTAAATACCTAATAGATGTAGTAGTGAGTAATGTCATAATGCCTCAATTGACATTCTATTTTTATTAAGTTCCTTCTTCTGTCCTTGAGTAATTGTTTCCAAGAATATTCTTAAATAACTTATTAAGAAATATTAAGAAATATTATTGACTCTCCCTATCTTCTGGAAAATATAGGTCTGAGATGTCCTCCGTCAAGCTCGCGTCTTAAAAGTGTGTTTTGTTTGCCCACTACTAGAACTAAGTATGCAGGAAATACTTTTTTGCACAGGTCATGTAATGTTCGTAACAAAAATTTTACCTCCTCAGTGGAAAAAAAACATCCATGAGCTGATTAGCAGAGTTGTTTGTTTTAATTTTCTCCTTTTGCGCCCGTTATTAGATAAATTTAGGTAAGTACTTTGTGTGTGTTAATACATGTAACAGTGGAAACTTTGCTGATATATGCGTTAAAATTTAAGTAAGGTTATATAAGTCTTTTAAAACATTGTATGTTTCCCTAATAATAATAAACAAATAAACAAAAATAAATGAATTACCTACACAAAACCTGAAAACATTGATGTTTAAAAAAATAAAACTAACATGTAAATTTATACAAAGGAAATACTTATAGCAAAGTTTTGATGCAATACTGTATAACAAAGAAATATAATATACAAATCCATATACTTATCTGGTAAAACCTAGCGAACCATAACAATCGATCTAGAACTGCTTACTACAATGTAAAAGGCTCTCGAGTGTATAAAATAATGATTTTCCTGATACAAGATCTGGTAATCATGCACTCACGACCTCCAGTAAGCAGGGACTAAATACTATAAGCTTATTTAAACTCAGTCTATTTACATAATTGTGTGGTCGTGCCAACGACTTATTATACCTGTTTAACAGAACATTTTTACTAATGGTCTGAATAATTTCGCTATCCATTTTGATCGCGTTGATTTATATTTTTTGTTGTGATCGTTTCTCCAATTTATTATTCCTTGTTTTAAAGTTTTTGGTAACATAATTTTGCAACCTTATTTATGAGGTCCTTACGAAAGATCATTAATACAAGAATTTGAATCTGCTATTATACCACTATGATCTAAAGGTTAAAACATTTCAAAAATGAAATTCTTACTGTTAATTGATTCGCGGCATCAGCAGTACTGCTGTGCTAATTACTCTGTGGTTGCGTAGGCGCACGGCCGTCGAACCTCGGCCTCCAGTTTAGACAGTTCCGAACAGTCCTTAATTGGCGCCATTTGTTTTTGGTCCGGTATTTTTATTCATGGATACCTTCGGCCACTTTTGTGCTTTTTACATAGTCCTTTTACGGTTGTCGTCCTGTTTTTTGTGTTTGGCCGGTGCGCACGCGCGTGCTACGAGTGAGCAATTAACATTATTTTGTATTTTGTCTGGTGCTCGATCTTTTGGTCCTCGATGCGGGCAGCTCACGATCTGTCTGACGTCTGCGCTGCCGGCCGTCCTTTTTTGTCAGTCCTTACGATTCGGTCCGGCCCAAAAACTGGTTACATTATTTTTGTTGATGCTACCGGTGTTTACATCCCTGACGTACGCGGTGACTCCTTTTAAATCAGGACTTTTTGCTGCATCAAACATATCTCTGAAGTCTTCAAATATAACTAGAACGAGCGAGAAAAAATACGATACATTTTCAATACAAACCGCGTTTAAATTACGTTGCTCTGAATTAAAGCTGAAGATAAAGTTTCCTGCCAATACAATCTAGTTTACAATAAAATCCGTACGAGCGGATTGATTTACTCGGAGCATTAGTTCCGCAAACATTCGTTATCGAGTGTCAGCCGCACTTTCCTCTTAAACGGCAGCTTTCATTATCAGACCAAATACAGTTTATCTAGGTTCAGTAAATTTTAAAGTGAAAACAATGCTGTACCACGCCTTTCCATTTCTCTAAATCAAATAGTTCCGAAAGCGGCCGTCGGCTTATGAGCGGCGCTGTCGTCGGCAGGCGAGCCCCTGAGTTATGGAGCTGCGCTTGCGCACACGATTTATAGCGATTAGATCTGCTCTGGTAGCCGGCCATTTGTGAGCTAAACATCTCCGGGTCTGATGATGAAGTCCTTCGGTTATGAGCAATTTGCTATTCCAACTTGCCCTGTAGGGTTGCTATTACTCAGTTTCACCGAAGAAAGGCCGTAGGTGTCAAAATACAGTAGTAGGTAACAATACAACTGAACTATTTTTTGTCACCGCCTTGTTTTTTTAGTCGCAGCCTTGAATCACAAGAGAGTTTTATAGTTTAAACTGTTAAACTCTCATACCACCGTTGTCTCTGATTACCATAACACAAGTGCTTTAGCTACTTACCTTGGAGTCGGAGCAATGTATGTGATGTTGTCAAATATTTATTTATTTATTTATTTATCTCTTGTAATTCAAGGCTTCGACTAACAAAACAAGACGGTAACAAAACAAAACTGTTGTGATTCATGATTTAAACATTAAATCATATCTTTCTATATGTAAACTGCAATATAACAAAATAAATTTAATTGAAATCTTACTTCCTGAAACTGAAACACAATGACACACGACAGTGGTCACGTTCACAGCAGCCGTCGAAATTTCTGCCTTTATAAGGCCCAAAGCGGACGGCAACTAAACAATTAAACTCAGGCGCACCCAGAACCGATTACAATGCGTTAATCTCTTATCTCGATACAGTGATAATCGAGCCCATTGACCAGACAATTGTATTAATAATTGCGAACAGTGCGGCTACTTTCCCACGAGCACGAGCACGTGCACTTCAAAGAAGTAAAAAAAACAATAGGGATGTTGACTAATGAATAAAATAACGAAATACTAATAAAAATCGTAAACATATTAAACTTTTAGAGTAGCTTGTATACCTCTTGGTTTTATATATTGCATATTATTTGTTTTATGATCCTTCAAAGTTGAGTGGACAAGTCCATTTAAAAAGTATAAAATTTATTAAAATAAATGATACCTTTAATTAGTCCGTAAAATGTATAGCAAAGGAAATCACCCATTTTATAGGGCGGTCTAGGATAAAAAAAAAAGTCGGCGGCCAGGAATGAATTACATTTCATTTTAATGGTGATAAGAGTAGAAATATTTCTTTGTATGGCGACAACGCTGTAATGAATTTGTGAACAGAGATATACAACGATCTTTAAATGAAAAAAAAATATGTCGTCCCACTATTTCGTGTATCTCGATAAGATTATTCAGCTGTTTTTAACTGGGTGATACCACCTGATACATCAGGTGCTGAGTAGGTAAGCGACCTGCAGGTTTTACGACCAGGTTTTTGCTTACAAGTACGGAAACCAGGTGCCAGCCCTTTACTTGGACGCCCTCACCATTGCAAAGACACACACTATTTAATAATTGAGCCCTTCAAAGTATGATTAAGTAACATAATCGCTTAAAAGTAGTTTTCTGTGCCAAAACCATTTTGATCCTTATTTGTATAGCATTAGTAATTAATCTTCAGCAAAATATTTTGCAAGTATTTTACTCGATCACCGAAATACTTGCAAGATCTTCAAAGTATAGGTATTACTTGGACGCACCAATCTAGTATTTTGAGCCCTTCAAAATATGATTACGGAATTATCTGATGGGAATAAGTACCATAATCGGTTACCATTCAATTATGTTACTGTGATCAACGCCGTCAAGACGGGGAGCGATCATCGATTGGTACGTGGCACATTGAATATCAACCTAAAGCTGGAAAGATCTCGACTATTCTCGACTGATAAAATCAACGCTCCGACCATTACCGGCCCATATCCAAAACCCCGAAAGCTTTCAACTCGAACTTCAGAACCGCTTCGAAGCCCTTGAGAACAGCATAGATGTGGATGTTCTAAACAACATTGTGGTGGATACTGTCCGTACGGTTGGGTCCAAGTTCTTTAAGACCCGCCTTCCCGAGCTAAAGAAACTCTCCGACTACACACTCCTACTGATGGATCAGAGACGTGAAATGAGGCTCCAGGGTTCAGCGGATGCTCATCGCTATCGGCAGCTAAATATGCAGATATCTCGCTCGCATGTTCGACGACTTCCAACCTCCCGAACTAGCCGGGTTCCGAAAAGGCTTTAGCACCATAGACCACATCCATATTGATTTATTGATATTAGGCAAGTCGAAGTTTACATTGGGATCAATGCATCGATCATGTACACCTCGTCTCTAATGTGCTCGCTGCAATACGATCGGGCTAGTTTGAGCTGGTAAGTGCCCAAAGCACAGTTTATCAAGCCTCCTGTAAAGCCACTAACTTGGCTTAACGACTGCTATCAGATGACAACAACCGGGACCGATGGTTTAACGTGCTCTCCGAAGCACGGAAGCGCTCAGTTGTGATGCCACTTCACGGTTACCCATCTGACACCTGGCCGGACCGAGCGTTGCTTAACAAACGTGATCGAGTACGATCAGTCTGTTAAGTTCCGCCATGAGCGCTTCATAATGATAATGGTGAGACAGTTCGACTCCACTGGTAGCTTTAATTGAAGAATAGCATAACTGAGTCACCTAACGACTCTCGTTTCTATCGTTTAAGAGTATTGGGCACTGAGCACAGGAGAAAAAGGGGCGCGGGAGGAGACTGCTAAGATTGTACTACCAAAATAATAATGATTTGATTCGTAAAAAACAAACAATCTCCTATTACCGTCGTTTTCATTCTTATCTGGTATATATCTCCGAACCCAAATTGTTTTCGACTTTGACGCCATAGTAAAAAATAGTTCGTTTTATGTGTACTTTACAAATGTGTAATTATTATTGATGGCCGCTAATGAAGAAAAAAAATTTAAAATTATATCCCAGAATGAGTGATCTCCTTTGTCGAAGAAACCATTTTGATAAACACAATATTTAATATAGCTGCAGAACAAATTTCCTATGCGTTGCATACAAACTTGCAAGGCGTGACGTCATAACTTGCAAGCCATTAGTATGGAGCGTTTTTGATCGAGTCCATTTGTGTGCATTTCACACTGTGATATCTCGGGCAGTTTTCATGCTAGCGAATTAATTCTTTTACCAATGTTTCTTTTTTTTAAAGGTAATTTATGTAACATAAAATAAAAAAAATAGTCAACATCCCTATTACCGAATCTCGCGTTTTATTAAGCACTCACTTTTTATATGACATTTCAGATATCTAGGTTTTTTCCGAAACAGCTCAAATAATCACTTATTTGTTGTCCCATACATCCCTTCGGTGGTTCACACAATTTACGAGTTGCATGCAACTACTAAACGCTAATAATTTCATTTATTATTTTATCTGTTTTACTAATACAAGAACGTCCACCTCTAAGTTGCGCCATCATAGTTTGCTTTTGACTGACCAGAGTATCTTCTAGAACTAAAATTGCAATTATTTTTATTTGAAGTGATACACAGTGTCAGATGTTATTACTATCACCCACCATGTTGTCCATATTAAGAAATTCATATTATTAATACGTCACATGTATTTATACAAAACTCAAAAAATAATTGATCTCAAAACCCATAAAATTTCAGCTCTCAAAATAACATTTATCTCAACGGTTCCAAGACAATCGTGGGATTCCTAATTGTCTCCAATCTAAGCTGTTCTCGGTCCAAATTCGGTAAGCGGTGAACTCACTAAGCCCTTTCCATCAGCCCCAGGTCCCATTGGCGGCCATTTGTATTCCACTGTTTACCTTTATGGCAGAGAAAGCTGTCAACTGTGGGTGCTCATCGGCAAGCAATTGCCCGGGTCAACTGACAATACAACGAATTATCCCTGGTCTATCGTAGCTGAACTCCGATGAAATCTTCCCACTTCCATTTTTCAAACTTTCTCGAACTTTCCATAACTGCTTTAATAAGTAAGGGCCGTTACTGTGAGAAAATGCTTTGTTGCTTTGGATTTCGATAAAATCGATGAGATCACGCCAGTACAAAAGCCATTTAACATGGTTTTATAATAATTTAATTTTTATGCTGTCTCTGCTACGACGAGCTTTCTTAATTCGACATAAATTCACTTCACGAACATTATATTCTTATTGATGTGATGACAGTAAAAATTCACATCACGAAAATTATATTCTTATTGATGACAGCCAAAATGTCGATGAGAAAATACCAATTATTAATTCAGTTCACATGGAATGAGCGAGAGGATCATAATACAAGATGAAGAAGGAAGTCCCTATGCGTTAGCCGAATAAAAAAGTAGCTTAGGCGTATTTGCATCTAAGTACAAAAGTTACGTTATTACCATGTTGTTATCGCTATTAGCTCGTTGGGTGGCAATCATGCACGGTTTTATCGAATCAAGACTTACTGCTTTGGAAGTGTGACCAATTTTTAGATTGTGAAGATTAACCAGCGATTGAGGTCGCCAGTCGCCACTCGAATCAGGCTGAGCCGCGACGGATACTGATGAGCAACCGCCCTTAAATAGAAGTGAATTTGCAAATTGATTGATCACCTGAGCATTTTGTATAGGGTATTTATTTGTTTTAATTTATTTTAGCTCACGTTAGAAGTTTTAAATAAAGCCTCTTGTACCGTATAGCCTTTAACAATATAAGTTATAAGTAACACTTACTCGTGTAATCATATTGTTATATTACTAACGACCGTTACGTTGCTTAAAGTTTTTAGAATGATTTATTGGATCCACTATTAGTCTTAATTTGATTAGCAATATTCACTTCTCAAGCTTACGCGCTCACTAGACATGAAATAAAACACTTTTAACGGATACTAGCGCGGTTTTTATTGAAAGTACTTTGGTAATTAGTTGGTATTTGGTTTGATTTTTGATTTTCCCGACGTTTCGGCACCTTTGCAGCTGCCGTGGTCACGGGGGGACTGAACCTACTTGTGAGCCTACCCTCAAGCGATGAATTTTTTTAGAACGTTCAGAAATTAAAATTTATCAAATTTAATTAGTTTAATTTTGGTTTGGTTTTAATTTAATTTTATATGTTAAAAAGAGATAATCTACTGAAACTACTACCATTTCAAAAAATTGGGAGGCCCCTCCAAGAAAGAAATGGCGAAAGAAAACTTGGAGAGGAAAGGCCGACCTCCGTCTTTTATATTAATTAATTTATTTGCAAAAGGAACTAACCGTATCATTAGATCTTACATTTGATTAGCAATGATTTAAAAATATTGGCTCTCAGTTCAGATGCACGATACAGTCGTTTATATTATTAGAGGTATTTTTGTTCACGTATTTGTCACCATTCATATAGACTTGTCAGATATTAACTTTCATCTGAGTACAAATATTCGATGTAGATTTACTAACTGTTCAACGCAGCTTGTTATTATTACTGTCTGTGACATGCTTCTCCATTTCCCATTCTATCATTTGTAAATAAATATCATCGATTTCACTGGTTAATGTTATTCCTTCCTCGGATATATCTCGGACGTCATCTAGGATTTATGGGCCCTCTAACGAACGGTTTCTATGCTTGATCAATTAGAGCCATCGACGCACCAGCTCCGACCTTGGCCGCTCCTCGCCCGGCGGCGGCACTTTCACTCTGCCCTTCGCGAAAGCTATTTCTAGGTATCCCAAGCACTGAGTTGGATGTGGTATGCTAAAGTAAGCCAGCTTCCCTGTTGGATACTCTACCCCCTCTAGCTTGTCACAGAAACGCGATTTGATATAGCGATTTATCGACTGTTAAAATACAATGGATTTTGACAGTTGAGTGTCGATAAAATGCTATATCACGCGACGCGATATAACATGTTTCGGTGGTCATGCTAGGGCGGCTGATATCTTTCTTTACATATCAGTTCCATTGCAAATTTCTATTTTCATTGTCAAACTTCTAAAATAAGTTATCCTAAGTAAAATACTGAGATAACTTATCTCAGATAAGATGTGGTAGGAGATTATTTATAGAAGAATTTGTCTTCAACCGCAGAAATTTTAATTATAATGTGTCTTAATAATCAAAGGTTGCATCGCATACATAACCGCGACCAAGTGTTCCATTACAAATGGCCTGGAGGCTTACCATCACCTTTTAGAAAACCATCATGTTTTATGAACGTTTTGTTATAAGCTTACAATAAGATTTTTCAAATTCGTACCACAACCTGCACAAAGTAATAATACTTTATTCCTGCCAAAGAACGAATGATGTTGCGAAATTGTCTATTCCCTGCTAGCCATCACTACGGCTTATTTGCTATCTACACTTGACACTGGCAAAAATTACTTCCAAGAGGAAAGTAGATTGCCAAAACAAGGGGTTGGCAACTGTCAAAGTGGCGCTAGCATAGCTAGTTCCCAAAACATAATAATTTTATATGGTGTATGGAAGAAAACAATTCCAAATAATATTATGACTCGCTGTATTGTACCAAAATGCTCTGAAATTGGAGTACATCATATTCCCAAAGATAAAAATATTCGTCGGCGTTGGTTAAAGCCATACGCCGTGTCAATTTAATTCCGAAGCCTAGTTAGAGGTTGGTTGCGCCGGTATAGATTTAAATGTGCCGCGTTTTTATTTGCATGTTGCATCGCCGATTTAAATTTATTTAATTAAATAGTTGTCGACTCTCCCGTCCAAACTTCCATTTCCTTTCTCCATCGCACATATCTTGGCTCGCGTATGAAAGAGCGAGACAACTGTCACCGCCATCTAGCGGTACAAAGTTGCACCGCAATGCAATGCTGCCAACACATTGATATAGAAGACGCAATGGACCCGCTTGGCCGCTCGCGCGCTCACACCGATTTTTCGCATTAATTTTGGATTTAGTGGCCTAAACACGCTAAAACCGTGTGTGTGAACTGTTCAGTGAAAGTGGAACTCAAGGAACCTGCTGCAGCCAGGACCAGGGACGTCCCCGGCAACCTCAAGCATCTCGCACTCAACGAGGCGGTCAAGGTATTGTGCCCTTTCCAAATTTCCACTGTTTTTGTCGACTTTCGCGTATATTTTCAGTAGCTTTCTCCGCTCCAAAATCAATACAGTCCATTTTTATCGCCCGCACAACCATTTTCTGGTCCATACGATCCGGATTTGATCCATTTTATAGTCGTACATAGTAGGTACCTACCTACCTATAGTTCGCCATAGTTCGCAAATTTCGCAATAGTTCATCATAAAATCGCATTAGTTTTTATTCCATAAGGAATAAACGCATAGTAGTTTTTCATTCCATAGGGAATGAATTCCATAGGGAATGAACGCATTTAAATACTTTATTTCGCATAATAGTTCGTAGTTTCGACTGTACCGCATAGTAATATATTTTGTGCGCGGGTAGGTAGTCACGCTCGCACTAAGTACCTACCTACGCTCGCTCGCGTCGCTGATCTTCACCGCTTTCAATTTGATCGTTCGTTAGTTTAGCAGTTTTAGTTAGTTTGTTGTTGTAGCAATGCCTCCGAAAATAACTCCGGAGACAGTTAAAAATATTACATGCTAAAAAGGATAGCCTTTTTAGGCGTATGCAATTGATTTGTGATTATTCATCGCAGACCGCCGATGAATCAATAAAAGATTTGTTTTTATCTTCGCTAGAAACCGTAGATACTTTGCGCTTAGATTTCGAAAATATTCTCGATAAAATAAACTCCGTTGAATTAGAATTGAATCCCAATTTCTTAGTAAATTACGACGCCATATCGTCATTCGAAGATTTATTTTGTCGAATAAAACGTGTCGCCAAGTCATTGCAAGCGCCCGTAGTAGTTACCGAGTCGAAACCCGGGTTAGCCGGTTTTGATTTGTTAAAACGGGACCGACCTAAATTACCGCCCATTCAAATACCAGAATTTGATGGCGATATAAAAAATTGGCCTTTGTTTTTCGCTAGTTTTGAAAACACGATCCATAATAATAATTCGTTATCGGATCACGAAAAATTACATTATTTAGTCAGTAAGCTTACCGGGAAAGCAAAAACCATTTGCGCCGGGATAACGCTTTGCGCCGAAAATTATAGTTTAATTTTGAATACATTGAAGGTCAAATACGAAGATAAACGTTTAGTAACAACCGCTTATTTAGATCAAATATTTAATTTGAAAAATAGTTCTTCCTGCAATGAACACGACTTAGAAAAATTCTTAGATACTTTTGCATCAGCTGTTCGCGCACTTAAGAATCTCAAGGTCGATGACCTCTGTGACTTTTTATTTTTGTATATTGGGTTAAAGAAATTAGATTCCGAAACCGTTCGCTTATTTGAAATGGATAGACGTGGCTATCAAATACCTAAGTTCGACGATTTAGAAACTTTCGTTCGTCAACATATTAGAATTTTGCAACGAACTTCGTTAAATCACGGAGTTACGAAAATTAGTCCGAATAATCGTAACAATAGGCCACCGACGCACTCTCCGCACGCCACGAAGTCCACGCATTCTTTTGTTAATTTCGAACCCGCAACTTCGCAAGCGGCGCATTCGAAAAAGTGTTCTTTGTGTCAGGGTCATCACGAACAACTTTATAAATGTTCGGAGTTCAATAAGCTCACCCCTAGCGATCGCTATAGATTTGTTCGTGCTAATAATTTATGTATCAATTGTCTCAGTGAGAAACATCGTGTTTCAATTTGTAATTCGAATCATTTTTGTCGCAAGTGTAATGGTAAACACCATTCATTATTACACTTTGAAAATAATAATGCCGCGTCCAATTTAAACACAGTTGGTACTTCGCGCGTTAATGGAAATAATTCGCTTGTAGTTAGTAATGAACCTGCCGTGTCCGACCACGCCATGCCTAGCCGTAGTCCGCTCGCTGTGACGTCACAGCCGCCCGCGCCGTGGAGCGGCGACTCGGAGCGCTCTCGCGTGTTTTCGTCCCCGCCCGCTCCTCGCGACCGCGGCGCCACTGCCGCGCGCCCGCAGCCGAACGATGTTGCTTTGTGCTCGTTATCGAGTTTGCACACAAGCCCTACTACGGTACTTCTCGCAACCGCTCGGGTGATTGTATACGATTCACATGGTAGGGGACATAGTGTACGCGCACTTTTAGATAGTGCTTCTCAAAGTAATTTTATTAGTAATAATTGTTGTAGTCGTCTTGGTTTGCATATAAATAACCGCCCTGCCTGTAATGTTGTGAAAGGTATTGGGGGTTCCACTAAAGCCGTTCAAGGTTCTGTAGGAATTAAATTTCACTCGCGTTTTGATTATAACCTTAGTTTTTCGATGGATTCGCTAGTTGTCGATAAAGTAACCGAACTTTTACCGACTGTCGCAGTCAATACCGCATTATTGACTAATTTTAGAGATTTGCCTTTGGCCGATGATACTTACGCCGTTCCAGGAGATATTGATTTGTTAGTTGGCGCTTCGATTTTCCCGCACCTCCTGTTGCAGCGTAAGGTTCAAGGTCACTCGTCGCACCCCGCGCCTCTCGCCTTAGAGACGGTTCTTGGTTTTGTTATTGTTGGTTCCGCACCCGCTTGTTTAGATTGTAACTCGACAGTGTCATATTGTTGCGCCGTCGAGCCGCTGGACTCCACCGTCCGTAAATTCTGGGGGATGGAAGAGGTGAACGTACCTCCTGTTGTCAGCCCTGATGATAAACTTTGTGAAGAGTTTTATAGTCGCACGACTACTCGCGATAGCGATGGTCGTTATATTGTCGCACTCCCCTTTAAGGGTGATGTTAATTCGCTTGGAGATTCTTATCAGTCAGCCGAAAAACGCTTCTTCTGTTTAGAACGAAAAATGCAAGCATCTCCAAAGTTGAAGGAGGCTTACGATAGCGTAATAATCGAATATTTGGATAAAGGCTTTATTAGACCCGCGCCTCCCGAAGCTGAAGAGACGAAGCATGCTCCTTCGTATATCATACCGCACCATGGAGTTATCCGGGAGGATAAACTAACCACCAAGTTGCGCGTTGTTTTAGACGGCAGCGCCAAAACTAGTTCGAATGTTTCGGTAAACGATATTTTACATAGTGGCCAAAATCTCCAAGGTAATTTGTTTGAAATTATAGTTAACTTTCGCTTATTCGCTGTCGCGCTTTCAGCCGACATTAGACAAATGTTTCTTTGTATTGGTGTTCGCGAATCGGATCGCCGATTCCAACGCATTTTGTATAGATTTTCGCCGCAGGAACCTTTACAGGTTTACGAATTTAATCGCGTTTGTTTTGGACTTAAATCCAGTCCCTTCCACGCTCTTCGCACTGTCAAGCAGCTCGCCGCCGATGAGGGGGACAAATACCCAAAGGCTAAGGAGACTGTAGAAACCGGTCTGTATATGGACGACTATATTTATTCTGTGCAGAGTGAAGATCAAGCTGTCGCAACTGCGGCTGAAGTTATTGATCTCATGAAGGCTGGTAATTTTGATCTCGTAAAATGTCGCAATCGGTCTTGGATTCGATTCCACCGACGCATCGCTTGTCAACTGTCAAGGAGTTTGATGGTAATGATACGCATAAGGTTCTCGGTTTGTGTTGGTCACCTTCGTCCGACATGTTTAGTTTGAAAGTTTGCCCCACACCGACAACCTGTACTAAGCGCACCATATTGTCGTGTATCGCACGCATATGGGATGTTATGGGATTTGTAGCACCTGTCGTCTTGTATGCAAAGCTTCTTATAAAGGAACTTTGGCTGTCCAACTGTGACTGGGACGACACTCCTCCTGACCACATTGTTAAATTGTGGGACCGCTTTAGAGCCGAGCTTCCGGTGCTCGAGCAAATTAGAATACCGCGCCATGTTGGCATCTCAAATGATAGTATTGTAACAATTTTAGGTTTCGCAGACGCTAGCGAGAAAGCGTACGGGGGTGTTGTGTACTTCCACGTTCGTAATGGTGATGACATTTCGCTCCACCTCATCAGCGCTAAATCTAAAGTAGCCCCTAGTAAAGTAGTTTCTCTCGCTCGTCTCGAGCTGTGCGCTATATTACTTCTAGCCCAGCTCGTTAGTTCAATTATTAATAGTTGTCGCAACCGCATAAATATAGATAGAATTTTCGCATTCTCGGACTCGACCGTAGCTTTGTGTTGGACACACTCTTCGCCCCATCGTTGGGATACATTTGTCGCAAATAGGGTGGCAAAAATTCAGTCGGAATTGGCGCCGCAAAACTTTTATCACGTCTCAGGTACGGACAACCCTGCCGATTGTTTGTCTCGTGGGTTAACACCTGCACAAATTTTGAATCATCCGTTGTGGTTTCATGGCTCCTCCTGGTGCCGAACCCCACCTGATGAATGGCCTGTAAGTCCTTTCAACCCCACCACTGTGTCCACACCACCAGAGGAAAAGAAAACCTCTTTAGTTGCTACCGCACCGCCCGCCGAAAGATCGACTATCTTAGCGTTGGCTAGTCGTGTATCCTCGTGGTCGATTCTTTTGCGTAGTGTTGTTTTTATTTGTCGATTTTTGAAAATCCTTCCGCGTCGCGAGTACGTTACCGCCTCTGACTTGAACAAGGCAGAGTTAATTGTACTTCGTGAACTTCAGCGATTTTATTTTTCGTCTGAAATTAGAAATTTAGAAATTAATAAACCTTGTAGTCGCGCTTTTCAACATTTGAAACCTTTTTTGAAGGATGGCCTCATTCGAGTTGGTGGTCGCTTGAGCCAGTCCGAATTAAACTATGATCAAATGCATCCTATAGTTCTCCCGCGCAAGGATCATATCGTTGATCTTTTAGTCGAATATCACCATAAGGTGAATTGTCACGCTGGTCCAGATTTATTAATGTCGATTTTGCGCCAGAAATACTGGATTCTTTCCGCACGCAATTTGATTCGTTCGATAGTTCATAGATGTATTCCGTGTTTCAAACTTCGCCCGAAGTCAATCGCGCCCGAAATGGCCGACCATCGTTCTTGTCGCGTTGTTCAGGCTGCTAAAGCATTCGTACACACACACAGGCTCTGATTACGGGGGCCCCCTCAGGGTAACAGCTTATCGCGGTCGTGGTATACGCTCCACGAAAGCTTATGTCTGTCTTTTCATTTGTATGACGACTCGCGCCGTTCATATTGAATTAGCTAGTGATTTGAGCACGCCATGCTTCATGGCTGCATTTAAAAGATTTTTGTCGCGTCGGGGTTCCGTATCTCGAATGTATTCGGACAACGGTACGAATTACGTCGGAGCTCGTCGTAGCCTCTCTGAACTACATAATTTTCTACGGTCGAAACATTTTAACACGGAATTCGCCCACGTATTAGCTGAAAACCGCATTGAGTGGTCGTTCAATACGCCCGCCGCTAGCCACTTTGGTGGCAATTGGGAAGCTAACATTAAAAGTTTAAAGTCTCATCTCTTTCGCGTTATAGGCGAACAGATTCTTACGTTCGAAGAGCTGAGCACCGTGCTCACTCAAGTCGAGGCCGTTATGAACACGCGTCCTCTTTGTAGAACCTTGTCTAGTGATCCCTCGGAGCCGCTTGCACTGACTCCAGCGCACTTTTTAAATGTGACACCGTTAAAATATTTGCCCGCTTTAGAAATAGAGGAAGATCGACTTCATCTTCTCTCGCGTCACGCCTTATTGGATAAGCTCGTTCAATCGTTTTGGAAGCGTTGGAGAACAGACTATTTGCATACGCTACAGTCACGTCAGAATTGGAATACTCCATCGAACCCTATTACTGTCGGTACTGTCGTAGTTATTTTAACCGAAAACATGCCTCCATTACATTGGCCGCTTGGGGTGGTAAAAGAAGTTTTTCCTGGGTCAAATGGGATCACCCGTATAGTTCGTGTTAAAACCGCAACTGGCTCGTACTTACGACCAGTTATTCGTCTTTGTCCTTTGCCTAATCAACAGTAACTTCAACCACAATCATAATTTAGCTTGTTCGATTAGGTTTAACTTAGTTTAGTTCAATAGCATTATAGTTTAGTTAATAGTTTAGCTTAGAAGCAACTATATAGGTAGTTTGTTCTTTCCTTTTTTGAAGGTAACCCTTCAAGCCGGGGGGAAATGGTTGCGCCGGTATAGATTTAAATGTGCCGCGTTTTTATTTGCATGTTGCATCGCCGATTTAAATTTATTTAATTAAATAGTTGTCGACTCTCCCGTCCAAACTTCCATTTCCTTTCTCCATCGCACATATCTTGGCTCGCGTATGAAAGAGCGAGACAACTGTCACCGCCATCTAGCGGTACAAAGTTGCACCGCAATGCAATGCTGCCAACACATTGATATAGAAGACGCAATGGACCCGCTTGGCCGCTCGCGCGCTCACACCGATTTTTCGCATTAATTTTGGATTTAGTGGCCTAAACACGCTAAAACCGTGTGTGTGAACTGTTCAGTGAAAGTGGAACTCAAGGAACCTGCTGCAGCCAGGACCAGGGACGTCCCCGGCAACCTCAAGCATCTCGCACTCAACGAGGCGGTCAAGGTATTGTGCCCTTTCCAAATTTCCACTGTTTTTGTCGACTTTCGCGTATATTTTCAGTAGCTTTCTCCGCTCCAAAATCAATACAGTCCATTTTTATCGCCCGCACAACCAGAGGTTATGTTCAAAACATTTTGTGGACAATGACTATGAAAAAAGCAGTAAATATACAGGTAAGCTGTTTAAATTAATATAATGAAATACCAAAAAGTATATATTTTGAAAGATCAGTTATAATAGAAATTCTTTTTTGGAACAATAATAATGTTGACATAATTTTTTGTTCTAGGTGTGGATCATCAACGTAAATACCTTAAGAAAAATGCTGTTCCATCTATTTTTCAATGGAATATACAACCGGTTTCAGAAAAGGCAGTTGCAAGAAAGATAGATTAGAGTCCCGGGTCCCGGAATCTCAGAAAGAAACAGCTTTTTGAAATGCAGATGCCGTCAACATCTCAGTGCTGTGAGGACATAGTGCCGCTTGTAAAAGATAGCAGTGTGTGCATGCTGCATGGACAGTAATGTATCTCATGTGGTTGAATCTGAGATGAATACTACTGTTCCTACTCCACTTTCATTAGAAAATAAGGAGGATGGGCCATAACCCACCACGCGGGCCCAATGCGGATTGGTGGGTGTTAACGACTGCAAATGCAGCCAGGACCAACGGCTTAACGTGCCTTCCGAAGCACGGAGGAGCTCGTGATAATAAATTTTTGGTCAGCCATCCCATGATTGACCCTTGCGAACGTTGCTTAACTTCCGCAATCGCTGGGCCAGGCGCTAAACCACTGCGCCACCGAGCTCCTCCGAAAACAAGTATTTGTTATCAAATAGAAATGAAACATAATAACTATAATATTACATTCACAATGAAGAACAATATGTATAAAAACGTTTCACTTACTGTTTATGACGCAATTTCCAATTTCTAAATAAAATAACTCAAAATAGTTTTGTTTCCGTCGAGAAAAAGCAACTTTTTTAAGACTGCAAAATTTCTCAATATTTGACACAAAAACAATAATGCTAGCTGTCAAAAGACACGTCGTGGTACGGTTTAAGTGAACGATTGAACGATGACGTCACAAAACTTCCAACGGAAACATTATTACAATAATCATACTTTATGAAGGTCGTGGTACGAAATAGCATGGTAAGAATGTTATAATACTGCGCTAAGACATGGCAGTAGGCACCCTGGAGCGAAGTCGCGGGGTCGCGGGCCGTCCGCGGCGTCACCTCGCTGCGAGCGCGTCGACGTGAAACAATTGACAGTAGACGGGGTGCGGAGATGGCGGGACGATGACGTTGATCGCATCATCTGATAAGTAAAAACAAACATGTTTTAAAGTTCTTCTCATCATCTCATCTTTTTTTTTTTAGCCAATTACTTGACAAAAATGTTTGACAAGTTTATTTCTCTATATAGTAGAATAATTGAGCTATTCACCGATATTTTTTTTCAGGAGCAAATCCTCATAGTTTTAATCACATAGTAATTAATTTGAATTTACTGCTTAAATTCTACAAAACTAAAAATGTCTTTGTTTTGAAATTCGTATTTTTTCTAATTATTTAATAAACTATAGTATTTACAAAAACTATTGTAAGACAAAATATGTTGTTAAGGATATTACCTACCCTATGGCACTATATTTGTTTAAATTGGGCAAGTAGTTATTGAAAAATTAACCAAACCCTGATACCCGATTTTTGGCCCTTTACCCTCCCCCCCTCCCCTCTCCACCACTTTATAGTGCGACAACCGGTGTATTCTTATTCAGGAGATCATGCTGAAGATAATGGTACCAGTTGTCGGTGGAGCACTCGCTTGTCCAACGTGATTTCAATATCGAAGGCCTGGCATCTCCACTATTACAGGTTTCGGTTAGGTATATTTTGATTAATCTTTTTGAAAGATAAATTCATACACCAGCAGATAGTGTGAAAGCAGATCGTGATTTAGTGATGAACAAAATAGGTATCGATTACTGAATAATTTCGAAATGCTGGATTCTATTGAAGCACCTGTAAATGTGATGTCAATTAGTGACGGATAAACATTAATTTATATAGCATTAGAAAGGCAATAACACTTACAAATAACATTTACTTGGCTAATAATTATTCCTAAAGTTAATTATACAATAAATTATACCATTCGTTTAGCTTTAAGTTGTTTAAGTATCAAGGAAAGTTTAACCGCTGCCGCTGCCTGATGTTGTTTATTTGAATTAAGTTTAGAGTCCACAATAATTAAAGCATCGTAAACTATTCTCAATGACCACAATAAAATTGTTTAAGAACTTATAATCTTACTGCTATTATGCTCGTTCTTTACTAGCTAGGTCTTAGAGCATTAAACCAATTGAATGCTAGAGCTAGGTAGTCTTTTTCAAAACGTTTTGATACCTGGAAATTGATAATGACGAGGTATCATAACTATTAGTGCCTCGCGCCTGGAGTCTGAGGGCACGGTAATGATACTACCGTGCTGAGAGCCTAGCCAAAGTAATATTTACAAATCTTCGTTAACGTTTCGCTATCGTAACATGTATGGGATTGACCTAATGGACTAAGAGCCGGAAATAGGTGGAAAATTTACAGAGCGACAAAATCCCTCTTGTTAGTTTGCCATACTATCATTATTAGTCATACGATCCGGGAACCTCGCAGATTTTCAGTGGTGGGGGTGGGAGTGGTTGAGCAACAAAGGGGTTGAAAATTTTGACTGGTGGAAAAGTAGTGCCCGGCGGCATCAAAATGCGCGAAAAAGTGGTAAAGTTTGATGCCGCCTGCCACTACTTTTCCATCAGTCAAAATTCCTGGCAATGTTATATTCCATTTAGATACATGATTGGCTTGCTATTATCCCACCCCCATGCACCACTGAAAATCTGCGAGGTGCCCGGATCTGTTGATAATAAGAACAACAGTGGAAAAGAGATGTAAATGCATTAGCTCAAGTATTCGAGATTTACAATCACTTTACTAAAATTGACCAATCCTGAAACAAGCTTTATAGTCCTCTAGGGATGTATTTACGGTTTTCTCAGTCGACTTGGAGAAAGTAAAGTTTTGAATGAACTTATTTTTTTTCGAACTCAATAGCCATTGAGCCACTATCAGCCGATAGTGCTCGCATTGGAAGTTAAACTGAAAACATCGTGTTAGTTATTTTATGTTGATCTTAACTTAAATATGAATGTATAATAATAAATAATACTATGTTCATACATCGTCATCTGCGCCGAGGTCAGTCTATTCTACAATGGTCTAAGCGAGTGATTTACATCTCTGACACAAAGTCTGACTCGGGATCTGTGCCCATTGTGTCACGGTGTATCTCACAAAACACTCGTGCGCATGCAAATGTCTTGAAAGTGTTCACGTTCTGGACCGATGGTAATGATTTACATTATGATTTAAATCGTACTAGAGCAAGGTTCCACTTTACATTGTTTTCAATATGTGATAAGATAAGTATAAGTACTACGTTATGTAGTTATAACACGTTATGAGAAATGTTAGAATCCAGAAGAATAGTTGGTGCAACAATGTGTAAACTAACCATGCATCTGTATAGTTAATAGTGGAACTGACAACTAAATAGATCAATATATTTTGCTGTCGATTGTGAAATTACCTTACAAACAAAATAAGTGTGGATAAAGTTTTGAATAATTAGCTTTTTGAATGGTGGTAGGGCTTATTGCAAGCCTGGCTAGTCTAACCTAAGTCTGACGCCATAACAACAATTTAAAAATTGCTGTGTTCCGGCAGTTAGAGGTAAGGTAGCCAGTTCCTCAGTGATGAGGATTCCGGGAGTAGTGCGCTTCCACTTTCGGCCTTGTGAGATGAAGACCAAGCACTCTCCCGTTGTGCATAAAAAAAGCTAATCTCCCTCTACCTTAAAAAACTGTACCTACAGTGTATGTAAATATCTGTCACAGTAAAAAAAATGGGTATATTTAGCACCACTCCGCACATTTATCTAAGTCGTAACCAACTTCTTTAATGCTAGGGTTTCCTAGGATGACGGTGCCGTCATATTACGGCCGTAATTTAGCGGCGTAGAACGTTTTCTATGTAAACAATACGGCGCGCCATTTTGTTTTCATGACAACGTTTTACGCCGCTAAATTACGGCTGTAATATGACGGCACCATCATCCTAGGAAACCCTAGCTTAACCGGTCTAACAAATAGACGAGAAACGTATGCGTACGGAGACGCGCACGTTGCGCCGGCGCACGGTAGCGTGCGTCACGCAACCCAGCTTGTCCGCTTTATTATTATTTATTGCTTTCCAATAATCTCCGACTAGATAATATGTTCAACAATATAAAATGCCGTGGAACGACATTCTTACATGTAATAACGTAAGATTTCAAGTGAGATGTTACTTGCGGTAGATGTGAAGTGATAGCAAAGGATAGATTGGTTCTATTTATATTTCAGTCTGGTGGGACTAGTTTCAATTAGGCCGTATTGCGATTGTTTAAATATCCTTAGGACCCTATACATATTACATACATTAGGGTGTTATAGAATGAGCCAAAAATAGGAAAACAATTTTTAAGACCAATTCAATTCAATTCTTTGTTGTGAAATAAACAAGGGTCAATACAGCAGATCTTAAGACTATTATTTGTATACTGACCATTAAACTAAACAACTTTTAGTATCAAAAAAAAACTCTGAAATCGCGAAAAAAAACCGGGGGCTATTTGTCTAATTTCAAAATCTATCGCAATCGCTTTCAGGATGTGATACATTGATGCTTCTTTTTGGCACACATAAAAACTTACTAAAGAAAAGCAGTAATGTGTCACATCTCATCTATCTGTCAAATGAAAGCGATTGCGATATATTTTGAAAATTAGACAATAAGTAGGCAGCTGTTTCATACACTTTGATATTTTTGTTATTAATTTTTGTATGAAACAGCTGATTTTTTTCGCGTTTTTAGAGTTGGTCTACTTTGTTCAGTTTGCTGGACCAAAGAAACGGTTTACCCATTTTACCACTTTTTCATTTACTTCACCGACTACACCGATATATGACTAATTTATATTTGTTTGTTACAGGTAAATACTTGGTTCATAATAATTACTGATTCAGATGGCTTCTCGAACTGATTTAAGGTAAAAGTCGGTTAATAAGTCAATAATTAAGTTAGGATCGACATTCAATAGAGAGTTTAATTTAATCGTGTAAAACATTAGTATAAGTAATCCAATGTAGAAAAAAGGAGATTTTAATATTTCTCACTTTACATAACAATCATCAATCCTTTACATTTAACAATTAAACGCCGCCGTTCATCACGTTTATTTTATTACTTGCATTAAAACCAAACACTTTTGACGAGCGTTTTTTATTATTTTAGTGTCGGGAGATTATGAAATCAAAAAGCAATTGAACTGTTCATCACTTACACTATTATGTTAAGGCGAAACCAATGATTTACGGGTCCCACATAACAGCCCATTAAAAGTTTAAATTAACTTTTAGTCAAACAGCGCGGACGGAAGCAACCGACAAAGAAGTAAATCTTATAGTTAATTTATACTGAAAATAAACAAACCTTTATCTTACCTCGGATCGATTAAACTAGATTAGATTAATTAGTTAATTTCTTACTTAATTGATCTTTTACTTCTGCTTCGTGAGTTTAAATTATAGTGCGGCTAGTACTCCGATGCTATTTGCATTTTCTTTAATACTGATAGTAATGTTATGACCAATTAATAAAGAATTATTCGTTTAAATGTAATTTAGGTACCTATCTTTGCTTTCGAAGTCGTGGTAATAAAGTTAGTTAATTTAATAGATCCTGAAGAACTAGGCCCTTAAAGTTCTTAAGGCGCGATTACACTATACTCCGACTTTTAGTATGTCATGCTCACTTTAAACATTTCTGCGGTGGTGTCGTGTGGGGCGGGTCGTTACGTTCCCTCAAATATGGTTGAGCGAAGCGATGGCTGGTCCATGCGTCATGCTCGTGAACGGGTGCTGCCAGTGGGAATGGGTCTGCTTCTGTCTGCTTGTACTAAGGGCGTCGTATATTTATATTTTTTTTTCTCTGTTTGATGTTATCAATATGTATGGCACTTCTTACTCAAAACATAAAACTAATAGGCAAGTAAACCTTGTTTTGATTTCTCTTTTTTTTTTTTTTTTATTGCAATCATTTTGCTTTCTATAGTCAGTAGTTTTTGTAAGTAAAGGCCTATGAAAAGCTTTTGGATATTAGTTTTCAATTCAGTGCCTTAGGATGGGTAGCCTAAGTATGTCATGCTCTCTTTAATCATTTCTGCGGTGGTGTCGTGTGGGGCGGGTCGTTACGTTCCCTCAAATATGGTTGAGCGAAGCGATGGCTGGTCCACGCGTCATGCTCGTGAACGGGTGCTGCCAGTGGGAATGGGTCTGCTTCTGAGTACCTATCTTAACGCATATTGAATTGTAAGAATTGCGTTTTTTATTGTTATTTTTTATGTCTTGTCTCAAGTATTTTTTGGTAAATTTTGCCTACTTAGGTGCACTTTCGAGTAGCAGACATAGTGATTACTGATTTCTCAACTAGTTGAAAGTTATTTACTCTCACAATTACCTATCCGATATGTAGTAGGTATTTAATTTCAACCTACCTACCCATTGTGTACAAACTTTTGTTAATTATTGTGATGGAAAATGACCTCACTTTAAATGTGGAGCTCATTTTTCAATGTTGACGACTCTGTATGAAATATACAGGGAGAAAAAAGCAGCCCTTGACGAGTTTCTTGCCGGTTCTTCTCGTTACAAGGTCTCCCGCTCAGGGTTTGCGAACCGATGGCGTAGCTTCTTTGACATTCACAAGTGCTTGTAACAGCCTAGACTGAATAAATGATTTTTTGATTTTTTGATTTTGATTTTGATTTTTAATTCGGTGCAGTCATTGGACAGCTCCAGTGTGCCCACTGGGGTGATTAGCAACTCACCACGCAAGTTGCTAATCACCCCAGTGGGCACACTGGAGCTGTCAAATTACTGCACCGAATTAAAAGTCGGAGTATAGTTTGTTTACTCGAATTCGGATGCGATTAGTGTAGTGAGCAACGTCTACTACGGTATGACTTAAGCAAATTTTGTGACATAATGAGATGCTAACTATCCGAACATTAAAACATTCAATGCTATTTATCATTCACAATGTAATCAGTCCTAAGTGAGAAGAGTGAGTGAAAATATTAAAAGTAAAAGTGCAAACATGACGTAGGTATGCAAGCTACGGCAACCGAATTGCTAATGAGTGCGTTTTGGCGTGCGCCCACGCACAGCGGCGGCGGTTTTTGATGAAACACTTTCTACTGTTCGTGACGTGACGCTACAGGCGTCAAAAGTCGCGCGTTTGGGCGGGAAGAGCCCTCTGGCGAATGAATAAATTACTATTTAATATTATGAAAGTTAAGTATAGCGAATAGAGTGAGCATACAGTCGCAGTGCTCTCTTTATTTTGTGATACAGTGGAGTATCCTCGATAGAAGTCACATTTACTTTTATAATACGTATAATTATATTAACTTATACTAACTAATATCACAGGAATACGAAAGTTAGTTTGTTTGTTACGCTTACCAATCATCATGAAATTTTGCATGTACTTACATTGTCAGAGGTACAAAAAAGGATATAGGATACCTTTTATCCGCAAAACAGTATTATTCAGTTCCAGTAAAAAGGAAAAAATATAACTGTCTACGCAGACGAATACGCGGGCTGCTGCTAGTAATTATCCCAGCTATTTTATCCCAGCTCTGGTACGTTACAATGCAAGGGCGTGCAGCTGCCCCCCCCCCCCCCCCCCCGAGGTTAAAAAAATGTAGCTAACTGCAAAGTAACCAAAGTCCTAAGGCAGTACAACTTGCTTTTCCGATAAATCCCGCATCTCAAAACTTGAATAAATTCACTAGGTGCTCTTGACTGAACAACAATTAATATTTCTGTTTTCTCATCCTCCTTAAGGGGATTGTCAACCACGTGGTCGCCATACAAAAGGCGATAACGTTTCCCACCCTCTTAACCTACAGTAATTAATTTTGAATGCCTAAATACTAGGGCTGTACGTTTTGATTTTTTAAATATCTATAATAGATTTCGAAATATTTGCATTTTAGTGATTTCATACAAAACACAGAAGTGCCAATATTTTCAAATCTACAATGAATATTTTAAAAATCAAAACGTACAGCCCTAGTTTTTAGGCATTTCAAAAACATACCAAAAATTCATTGCTGTAGGTTAAGGTTTAGAGGGTGGGAAACGTTATCGCCGTTTGTATGGAGACCACGTGGTTGACATGGGCTGGCGACGCCCTTGTTACAATGACGGACTTTTTGAGCAAGAGGAGTGAAATAGTAAATTGTTATACAAGGTGCTAAAAATAGTTTTATTCAGTATTTTTATGATACTCGCTAGATTTTTTTCTATTTGAAATTAAGATAGTGTTACTACAAGTTGCAGGCAGGGTTTTCTCTATTCTTAAACTTATTTAAAAAAAATGTATCAACAATTTCATGTTCGTACAGTACCATCAGACGCTACGGACGGAACCCCGAGCGCGAGTCAATTTTACAATTGTCACGTTCATTGGTCCCTTTCTCACCAAACACGTTTCGTATTACCAAATTGAATTCGAGTACAACCACCAGTGTATTTTAATTTAATTTTTTACAAGAATACTTCCTACTGCGCGCTCTTTTAAGGAACTATCACACTATTATCGAAAACGAAAGTTGACAAACGAAACACGATTTTCATAAGTAACGTAAGCAATTGTGATGAATATGAAAAAAAATGTGGAGCTCGGTGGCGCAGTGGTTTGGCGCCTGGCCCAGCGATTGCGGAAGTTAAGCAACGTTCGCAAGGGTCGGTCATGGGATGGGTGACCAAAAATGTATTATCTCGAGCTCCTCCGTGCTTCGGAAGGCACGTTAAGCCGTTGGTCCCGGCTGCATTTGCAGTCGTTAACACCCACCAATCCGCAATGGGCCCGCGTGGAGGGTTATGGCCCGTCCTCCTTACCACCCATAAGTAAGGCCTGTGCCCCAGCAGTGGGGACATCAAAAATGGCTGATGGACATGAAAAAAAATATCGGTACATGATCAATTTAAAAAGTTTATTTTTGTTTCATAAAAAGTTATCAATAAGTAAAAAATTAAGTTCATGTATTGTGACATACGATGTATGTTTTTTGAGCCTATTATTATAACGAACAATACGAAATAAATACCTAAACCGCTCTTTTCAGAAACAGTGGGTTCGATTTTTTTCGAATTTTAATCGAAAAAAAGTAACAGCTGAACACTCGTGTTGATACTTTTTGTCTTGTTAAACCAACTTTTGCACTACTGGTTATAAATTTACTCTTTTTTAAAGAGGACTGCTAAAATAAAAGTGAAGAAATCGCTTTAAAATTTTATAGGCTTGACGTGTTATCTTTCAGATTTTTATGGTAAATTGGCGACCGAATAAGGCTGCTTGGGCAATTCACGAAAACGCTTCAAGCTGTTTTTTTCTTAAATAAATATGCGGAAGAGATAATAGCTCCTTTTCTGGTTAGTAAAAAAAAGTTTTTTTGGCCAAACTTATGGACTTATGGAGTCATGCAAAAATGAGTCTTATTCAACTTAGTTTAAGCGCTTACTGCCTTCGAGAGGGAAACATGTAATTGTACGTATAAGTACCCATTGAGAAATATTCGATCATTTTATGGTGTAATTCCAAACTTTGACCCTATGGTTTTATTCAACCTTTGCGAGATTACGGGTTTCTGTAGTTCTTAAAACTACCCATACTTTGAGGGGTTAACAAATATGCTGATATTGAGTATAAAATGAACTGTGGTTTGAGGAAGTAATGGCCTGTTATAAATGTGTGAACAAGTTTCAATAAATTTGGATAAGATAATTTCATAACACTTTGGTTGCATTTCTAAATGAAAGCAGAAGTCATCGTATCTGTCACCTATGAAACAGGCCCTTAAGCAGGGTTGGCAATGTTTAAAACATTTGTTTAAAATAAGTGTTTAAAACACTGTTTAAAACACTGGAAAAAAAACATACCTGTTTAAAACATGTTTTAAAACATATATAAAAAACATTAAGTTTTTTTTATTATAATTACTTACTTAAAATAAATATTTTTTGTTCTTTTTAATACTTTTTACTAGCAACATTATAATTTTAAGGTAAATTGTAGATTGTGATGGCAACACTGAATTTGGAATTCGGGAAAGATAGATCACTTCGCTTATTACTGCGGTGTATTTTTTATGCTATTGTTATTGTTTAATTGTTCAGTGTAGACTTGACTGTAGTGAGTTGAGTTAGTGAGACTAGTGAGTGAGTTTAATATATATATTTTTAATCGCCCTGGTTCTGCCCTTCCTAAAAGAATCCCCTTACTTTATGACCCCCATCACAAAAAAAAACAATTACATGTTTTAAACAAATCAATTAAAACATTTATGATAAATTGATTTAAAACATGTTTTTTTTTGTTTTCTAAATTAAACATGATGTTTTTATCCAACGCTGCCCTTAAGTGACTTAACTACTTTAACCTTCTGATCGAAGATTTTAACTAAGAAAACCACACTGAAATTAAATTTGCAGAACTACATTAATTGACAACTTTTCAAAAATTTTGTCCAGTCTTTTTAATTTGTTATTTAGAAATAACTGATGAAAACAAGAGACACATATTTAAAAAAAATCAAAAACCTCGAAAAATTATGAACGGTGTCAGAAATTGAAAAATCTCGAAATGGTTTTCCATTTAAGGTATCTTGTAAAACATGAAAACTGTCAATTGTTGGTGTGTTGTTTTTGTTGCAATACATTGTTTTTTCTAGAAGATACATTCACTCACGACTTATAGGCCCCCAGATTGTACCTATCGGGAAACACAGGCTAAGGCAAGGAGTCCCACTTTCTAGCGGTACGAATAATAAAAATTTAAGCAAAACGCTTAGTGCTAATCTTTGGAATATCCACCAAAAAACTGTGACGCTGATTCGTACGTCTGGTTGTCCGATGGAAAAAGGGAAGATAGTGTTGTATTAAGTGTTATAGTTATTAATTTAAATAACATCGTAAAAGATCAAAGTTTAAGTTCGGTTAAGTTCGCCAGTGAAATACAAAACTTTCTGATCCGTTTTGTCTCGTAACCGGTTGCTTTACGCCAATTTCCCTTATAAAGACTTCGTTCGAAGATGACGAATACTCGAGTGTCTGAGAGGTCAGTCAATGGGCAAGCAGGTGTCCCGAATAAACGCCTCACTTTGGAAACATACGAGCGAAAATGAGCGTCGAAAACCGTTGAGTTTATAGTAAGACTGTGGTTTATTTAGCTGACCCTTTTCACCGCTACTGGGAGTTGAGTTACTAATCAATAGCATACCTTGCGATATGTAACTTATATTGTGTCCCTGCGAATTGGAATTGGCACTAGACATACGTAGTCAAGTCAAGGCAGTGTCATTCTCTTTGTCAACTTGCACAACAGCTCATCAGATGGTGATCAAACCCGTATTAGAATGTTAGGTTTGTACAATGTACAATATTATACGATCGGCAACTAACGTGCTTTACCACTTTGCAGAAAAATTCGTATACGAGCGTATCACCCCTGCACGAACTTAAATGTAGTGAAGGCGCGGCGTGCAAGCGATTTTAACCTTAGGAGTAGGTAGTAAAGCGGAAGTGTTGTCGATAGTACATACAGCAGCAACGTGTATTACAACAACTATTACATCGAACTCCAATTAACTTTCAAGTTATCATCTTGTTTTAATATCCAATAAGGCTTTCAATAGAAGAAAGACAGTTTTTGGATAACCTAACAATCCTGATTTGCTCTTCAGCTGTACTACAGTACAAAAATCATCACAAATTAAACATACCGCGTCGTAGCCGCGCGTTTTTCCTCTGCGTGTGTTTCCACCTCTGAGTGGTCAGCAACGAGGTCACATTACCATTTCTCTCGCATTATGCCGAGACTCATTATCGGCCGATGAGCGACCGGAAGCGATCGGATCCCCTCGGCAATCTCCGATCAATAGGACGCCATAGAAAATGACACCATTCCACTCTGGACTCGATCACTTTTACCTGTGAAAGTGATGCGGCTGTTAAGTTTAATATTTTGATTCAATTACAGTGATTGCTTTTGTTATGAAGAGGTTGTATCAGTTTCATAAAATTACTTGATCAAAAATAACTTTTAGTTTTTAGATATCAATGTTGCTGTGAAGCATAAACATTCATAACAATAAAAAAGTAATTAAACTCAATTGTTGAGTCACGTGTTTCATTTCGCTTCGCAAAGAACTGCATATCATTATTTATATATAGGTACTGACTGGTAACCCCATTCTACTTACCAAAACCTTTCCTATTAATAATTTGATTTATTATTTTTGCTAAGACGCATAACATGTAACAAGAAAAGAGATTTCACAACAAGAAGGTTATATCACAACATTGAAAGGGCAGACCGATCGCGTGACCATTTCTCTCCTCTCAACCCTAATGAATTAAGATATTTTTCCCGGGCTTCGAACATCGATCACTCGCTCAATTTGCGAGTATCGTATCGACTGGCCTATGGAGGCCGAAGCTCTTAAGACCTGCACACATGATTTTATAACTGTTAATACTTATGCTCGATTTTGCCGTGCTTTTATAGCAAGAGTATTTTTTTATTTTACACTATAAAGGAATCAAGTTCAAAGAATTACGTTTATTTAAAACAACAAATATGTGAATTGATACTTCTACCTATCTTTTGAACCTTTTTTTATTAGAATAAAAAAATCAATTTCCCTTTTACGCCATGCGTAAGAGTAGATTCTAGGACAAACGCATTGATTGCATTGTATTTCATTGTCTACGTTATTATAATCTTGACGGCGATTAATAAAAGTACTTAAGAAACAATACATGCATAGTAGCGCCATATCAGATAATGATGTTATGAATAGCGCTGACTGATTGATGGAGCCGGTAATTGGTCATCCATCTTGTCATTGAATTTATAATTGCAACTTCTAATGACATCATAATGCCGGTTGTATATTAGATGCTTGAAAGTGCTGTTTACAAAAAAAGCAATTCTGTGTAATTCTTGCAGTGGAATTTTCTTTCGTTATCTGCAAATTGAGAACTTCACTACCACTGAAATAGTTCAGTGGTAGTGAAGTTCATAATGCTGTAAGAGAATTGGGTCGGGCCATTTCCCTTCCTCAATTTGAAAACGATACACGCCCGCTATTCCAATTTCGTATGTTACGTTAACATCGGAAAGTAGGTTTATGCTTTATGTCGAGTGCTGTTGCGTGTGCGACGTCTCTAACCGGGCCGCCCGCAAGCGAATATATTGCCGACCTGCAAGAAATGATTAGAGTATTGTTGGATACGGTACGATGTTTATTTATTTACAATGTAAAAAGCCTTAACAAGTTGCAGATTGAAGCGTGGTTCAATATACGCGGTCGGGGATTGCATCGTGCAAAAAGGGCATGGGAGGATGGGAGATGCAGGAGATGGAAGATTATTTTTAACCGACTTCATCAAAAGGAGGAGGTTCTCAATTCGATTGTATGTTTTTTTTTTTTTTTTTTTTTTTTTTTTTTTTTTTTTTTTTTTTTTATCGTTGTTCGCGTGTATCTTCGACATTTATGGACCGATTTCAAAAAATTTTTTTTTGTTCGATTGAGTTTTCTTGCGAGATGGTCCCATTTAATTTTTTTTCAAATCGGTTCAGTAGTTTACAAGAAATCCTGAAAATACTATGATATTAAATCAACTAACTTGACAACTTTGTTATTTATGAACCGAATTAGATGATTTTTTTTGTTGGGGAAGGGATACCGTTGTGTAGTCTTTTTAACCGACTTCAAAAAAAGGAGGTAAGTTTCAGTTTGTATGTATGTATGTTTCTCCGCGATTATCTCACGTTTGGCTGAGCCGATTTTTCTACCTAAATAATATACCTACACTACCTAATGCAGAAGGTACTTACACTAAAAATAACAAAATAAAAAAATTGTTTAAAAAACAAAAAACCGACTTCAAAAAACCTGCCTCTAAAAAAAGGAAGAAATAATATGCAAATCATTAGATACGCATTATCATTGTTATAATAAAACACGTCAATTGAAGTCGGGTGGGGCTTTTAGAATCTAATAGTTCTCCAGCCCCACCCGACTTTAATAGACGTGTTTTATTATAACAATGATAATGCGTATCTAATGATTTGCATATTATTTCTTCCTTTTTTTAGAGGCAGGTTTTTTGAAGTCGGTTTTTTGTTTTTTAATCATGTGAACAAGTTGAGTGTGTTCGTAAATATGAGCAGTGTTTTGTTAACGTCGTTGGCGTGTGAAAAAGTAATGACTTTCATGATTCGTCTATTGAAAGTGTGGATTTGGTTTTATAGTTGTTTAGTATTTTTACTTAGCTAGTACCTGGAGAATAGGATCGGCAACTTACAGAAGACTGCCACTTACATTAGTTTGACTGGTAGCAAATGCCACAAGATTGATGACGGCAAAAATTCAGGTTGATGAAACCAAACATATACATGCTCCAGAAACGGAACTCACTATCAACATTGTTATTATTAAGTATTGCTTGTTTGTAGTCAATAAAAAACAACACACGCCACAAGACACTAGAGGAAGCTGTCATTGTGGAGCGTTGGGAAGTGTCGTGGTGGCGGCGCGCGGCGGCCATTACGCGCTGATTGCGAACCGCGCCGATTGCCTGCGCGTGCGCATCGCACAAAGGCGCGCCGCTCCTTGTGCCCTAAACCCACCAGCAGCTAACACTGTTTCTATTCTAAATAGCAAACAGCCTTAACTTGCATGTCATTTACGCTGAGCCACTATCGAGGACTACATAAAACAACCCCAAATTGAATATTCTCCCCTTTCTAACACTATCACCAAATGTTTGTCCAGAGCACCATAAATCCGTGATTATCCCCATTAAACAACATCAACAATTCCTTTTGATTACCATCAACTAAGATTTTCATCTCAGATTCTATCATTTTCAGTTTGGCTGTATATACGCTATCAAACGTATAAAGTCTTATCTATAGGCATTGAAAAATCAGCCCTAAGACACAGAAATTAATTATTATAATCATATAAGGAGCCAATAAGAAGCCGTGTGGCTATCCTCCATAATTATTATTATATTAATCAAATTAATCAAACTAATTTTTATTATGTTAAGTTCAAATCGGTAATTCACAATGAATGAATGAATGAATGAATTTATTTATTTGCTTTTGAATAGGGTAGAATAGGATTATAAATGGTTTACAAAACCTTATACTTAACAGTAGTTTCACCTACTCAGCTACAGACAATAGCATGCAAATAATAATTAATAGATATTGAAGCTTATTTAAAACATTGGCATAGCGATATCATTAAAATAAATTAAATGAAAATCAAATTAAAATATGGAAAGTTAAACTCATAAAATGTCAGAATAAATGTCAGAAATTGAAACAAAATAAATTACATGCTAGTCAGAAAAATGTCAAATAAAATGTCAACTAAGTATACATCTAGTTTTTATAATTCAAAAACTCCTGGACCGAGTAGAATAACTTATCCATAAGCCATCTATGCAGCGCCGTCTTAAATCTATTAAAAGGCAATTCTTTAATGGTATCAGGAATCTTATTATATATTAAAATACCCATGTAATGGCAGTTTTTCCTGAATCGTGCGCTTTTTGGTAAAATATCGATCACCAACCTATTGCAGTTCCTTGTATTTCTAGGAAACACGTCCTTGGCAGTCTTAAATTTGCTTTGGTTAGATTTCACAAACTTCGCGATTTCATAGATGTAAAGACAGGGTAGTGGCAGAATATTTAACAACTTATAAAATGGCTTACATGACACATCCGGTGCAAGACCACATATTGCTCTAATACTTTTTTTTTGTGCAACAAAAACCCTTTGTATGTCTGTACTATTGCCCCAAATGATAAGCCCGTAGCGTAACACAGATTCCACATATGCGAAGTATGCTGTTAGGGCAGTCTTTCTTGTGGCTACTTTAGTCAATTTAAAAAGAGCAAAAATAAATCTATTTACTTTTTTGCATACTTTATCTACATGTGATTTCCAATCAATTCTTTGATCAAGCTCAATGCCAAGAAATGTGGCAGTTGTTTCATTCTTTAGAGTATTATGTTGATAATGTATATTTAAGGAATGATAGTTATTATAATTTATATAATTTGTTTTGTCAATGTTGATTTTTAAATTATTTTTGTTTAGCCAAATTGTAATCGATTTAATTGTTTCATTAATGTCATTTTCATGGTCAATTATATTGTGATTTTTATTAGTAGTAACTACGACTGATATATCATCCGCAAATAGGATACATCTGTGTTTAGTCACTTTAGGTAATTCATTCACATAAATTAAAAACAGAAGAGGACCAAGTATACTACCCTGGGGCACTCCAAATTTATTAACTTTGAATTCTGAATGATATTTATGTACTACGTTACTATCACCGAGTTGGGTGATTTCGACCAATTGCATTGCAATGACTCAGTCAAGCCTATTATTATTGCCTGATTTAAAAAGTCTAATTGATATTTCAGTCTTTGACTATTTTGCAGTCTTAGAGATGTGATTTGCTTTGTCTGATTTCAAATTAACTTTTATTAATAAGTTTTGTTGGTGGTTATTAACCGCTTTCAACGTTGCTGTTTCTTATAAGAACAGCATCTCAAGTATGATCTCAAGATGGAATAAAGTACTGGGTGCTTCAAGAATGGTTATAGTTTCGCTGCTTCGTGCAAGTAGGCCCTAACAACCGGGATCCATTCCGGGACACGTCCGTCCCACGGGATGCTTGACCGTCTTGCATTTCTGGATTTATGTAACTACAACACAGATAGAGTTATTTCAATACTTTGTCTTGCTTTTTACGCATTTTGTTTCATAGAATTTGGAGTTAACGTTTTGTTGTCAACTTTTTAAGTGTAATTTTTTTGGATTCCGATAATTTTTGAATTCGTTGTCAGGGAAATAATTTATTACCATACCTTACCTACATGACATAAGATGAATAACAAAAAGAAAAAAGTTACTTGTGGTTCTTAGCTTACCGTAGTCTTGTTGCTAAAAGTTACAGGAAAATATCAAGATCTCTTTCCATTGAGGCCATCTCCAAATTCTTGTTACAAAATTATTATCTCATTTTATTTTTGATGCATTAGTTGGAGGTTAAGCAGATCACCCATTGTTTTGAAATCTCATTGCTAAAATTACTGGAAACCATAACTTCAAATAAATTATTATCTTTTTGTCGATATCGATCTTAATAACCTCATCATCCGTAACTACCAAGAATATTGCTGAAGTTATATTATCAAACGGCGTGCAATTCGCTGATCATCAATTCGGTATCCATTAAAATTAATTGCAGCGTGGTGGCTGCGCCGGCGCAGGTGCGCGCCAAATGTCAGAGGTGCAGATGCGTCTTCACTAGCAGTATTGTCTTTTGAAGGCAACTCATCAGATGCAACACCCTGACCTTTGTAATGGTGTTAAATTGTTGCAGTAGAATTTGTTCCAACTCTGCTTTATTACTGCAATCGTTTCATACATATGTCACTCATAGAGGAGGAGTCTTTAACGCAAGATCACATGCCACAGACATCAAATGGTACATTTTACACAAAGATATTCTTTTGTTTATTCTGATTCTCTTTAGGAAATGATCCAAACTGTAATATCATTTTTTATTCGCCGTTGGTTTGAAAAAACTGGAATGATTGTTTCCTGATCATCGTTTGCGTTATGGTCTGTTGGTTTTCCTTCCTTATTATGTATAATATCTTAATAATCGTTGTAATTTTAGTTATTCATGTGTATCCTTGACTTCGCGTCTATTTTTACTAACTATTTATTAACTTAATGATTGACAGTTAATATAACGTTGCCCTCTAAACTATTTTGAGTATAAGTACAATACACATTTGTTAGCGCATATATCACTTTAATATTCCTAATCACCACACCCTTGAGACACGAAACAAGTGTTAAACTAATAATCGTAACATCCGTCTTAGGAGCAGATAATTTCCACCTATTCTTAGGACTCGGTTCCCACGACTCGTGCTCGGTAACGAACGAAGGCCGCTCACGAGTCGATACGCGTTGCGAAACTTCGAGCAAGGGCGCACGAGCAAACTGTGGAACCTAACATATCACAAATATCTGACAATGGACTTATCTGCCATCTTCGAGACACCAGTCTCTTCAGGATTTATTTGCATAAGACATTGACATATCATTAATTTATCTATCTAAATAAATGGTAGAGCAGAAGTTCCTGCAACTTGACTTTTTGTCTACCTTATTAAGTATCAGTATTTTATATTAATTTCTATGCCCGTTTTACTACCTCGTTATTTATGAAGTAGAAATACAAAAGGTTCTTCAAAAGACATTTGCTACGGATTTTGATTAAAATTTTCAATACCATAACTTATTTAATGTTATTCTAATACACAATTTTAATGAAGCTTTACGTGGATCTACGAATGCCTACGAGATAATGTGGTGATACCTTCTAAAAATACTAGACCATGGGCCCTAAAAAATCCTCGTAGTTTTATTAAAATCATTTTCTATTAACAACTTATTAAATAAAAACCGAAGGCGGCGCCACTTTCGGTGGTACCTATACTATGAATGAGTGAAGTGAGTCTCAAGAATTTAGTTCATTGAAATCGTATAAGTATTTTCTTAATCTTGTGGGTTCTTTCCTTGGATTTTACTTTTTTAATATTGCCGACTAAAGCATAACTTTCTTTAGAATATTATCATCATTGCTTGCAATTGTAACTTCCCTGGCAGAAATTTAGGGAGACCTAATTTAACTCGCAGATTCTTCTTTTCTGTTTCCATGTTGAAATATAAAAGAGATATTAACTTGATTAATATTGTACACAAAAAGGTTTTATGAGTTGCATTTAGTTTTTTGCATGGTAATAAATATTTGCCAGTTAATGCAATCATTTATAACTTTTTGTATCTCGGTCTCGCTCGACTCGATTGTCCAAACAACTTTATAATATGAAGTACAAAAACTGGTTGACAAAAACATATTATGTCCAGTATTGAAATACATAAATGGAATAATCTTATAAAGGGAGTGTGTATTTTGAAATCAACCGCCCCTGTGGTCTAGTGGTTCGCTCACCCGTGTAAGACGCAGGGGTCCGGGGTACAATTTGTACTCGGTTTGGTCGGTGGTAGGGCTAATTTCAAGTCCGCCTGGCTAGCTACCACCATCTTACCTAAGTCTGACGCTATAACAACAATTTAAAAATTGTTGTGATCCGGCAGTTAGAGGTATGATAGCCAGTTCCTCAGTGATGAGGATTCCGGGAGTAGTGCTTTTCCAACTTCGGCCTTATCGTCACTAACATCAGGTGACGTGAAGGCCAAGCATATATCCCGTTGTGCGTTAGAAGAATCAACGATGATTTACTCTAAGCTACGCAAAGGCGCGCAGTTGTTATTCTTCTGACAAAAGCGTATTGCGTTTTTACTGGAACTTAAGAGCCCGTAGCGATTTTGCCGCTGACTGCCGCTCTCTCGCTCTCACATTTCATGTTTTTTCAAGATTTCTTAAATCTGAGTGCTTAATTGAAAAATGTGTCTCGGCCACTTTTCGCAATATAAGAATTACGGACATTTGAACATAAATTTCAGTTTAGAGTTGCTAAAGTACAAAAAGTTATGATTTTTGTCAGTTCAAATAACTGTTAGAAACGATAACTTTTTGTAATTGTAATAAGCAACAAAAAACTGAAATATATTTTAAAATGTCTGTAAGTAGTCTTATATTGCGAAAAGTGGCCGTGAAACATTTTTCAATTACGCACATGAGAAAACATGAAATGTGCGAGCGAGAGATCTGCAGTCAGCGGCAAAGTCGCTACGGCCTCTTAACTTTAAATATTTACGTTTAGAACCCAGAGGTGTTTAAGTCGTATTCATAAAGTCTTTGTTTAACTATCTTCCGTATAATTAATAAGGCTTTTTGTGAGCCGGATCTACGCTGAAGTTTTGGTAAAAGATAAATCTTTACGCCACGTTTTTGTGAGCGTTTAAAAGATAATTAAGAATATTAACGGTGTGATTAATGATAAGTCTTATGGCGATTTAATTTTTTATCGGTTAATGTAGGAACTTTTTGCCCATACTTTTTCAGAAGTTAGTTTTTATGAGTACATTTCATAAAAATCATTGATTGACTTAAAAATCACTTTAAATATAGTTTGACTTTTTGTAAATAACATGGTTTCCAAATCTGTGATAAAAGATTAGAGAAATGAAAACAAGCAATAAATTCTTCCTTCCTGTCAGTCAGGTAGTCACAAAAGTCACAAACTACTTAAGAAAAAATGTCTAAAACACACACACACACAAATAAATTGTACATACTTTTATTACGAAAATGACAGCGGGCAGGACCTGAACGTGACCCTTCCTGACATACCAGTCATGTCAGGACCTTGACCTTCACCTTTTGGTTCTTACCACCCATGACATGACGAATTTAACCAACATACTACATATTTCTTTGTTCTGTAAAACTAGCCTTACAGCTATATCAGTTCCGTGCCTTATTTTGCTAACGTCACTTAAGTTCTGTGTAGTCACTCAAAATCTAATTTTTACTTTCTACGAAATATACAAAATTCTATCGTACACAAAGAAGATCCAATATTGAACCATTTTTAATATGTTTAATATTGTCTTTCATCATATTATGTAAGTAGTGATAAATTTGTTTTGAATCAGTTATACATTCCAAGAATTCTGTCTAGACGCTCCAACGTGCAATTTAGTTCTAAGAAATTACCTTTCGTTTTATCAAAATAGCTGACTGTGTTTATCGTCGGCTGTGGACCTAATTTTTATTTTCGATACCTAGGTACTCCTAGGTACTTATTTTGTACTTTTTACCAAGTTACTGGGCGTGTTCGGACAAAATAATTTCAGACACTTTGTCCAAGAATACACTTTTTAATTTTATATTTTTTTCACTGACTATAAACAGCTATAAAGGTGTCCGAAACGTCAATGAAAAATTAATAAAATTAAAAAGTGTAATTTCGAATGAAGTGTCCTAAATTATTTTGTACGAGACGTCAGTAAGTACTTAACTCTTTTTTCCTCGCCGATTTTGTTTGTTACATACTGGTCCATTATAAAGATAATGTAATAAATTGACGAGGCGCAAAGTCACGAATTTTGTTTGTCATTAATTGAATGTTCAAGATAGCTTTTACCATAGACTTACTTTTTCTGGAAGAAAGTTCTTCTATATTAACAAGTCTTTACTTTTTATATTGAGTTGGTAACTTCCATTTGCTGATTTTACAATTTGTACATATTGCATAAACGCACACAAAAATTATCAGATTTGTAAATTAAACTTTAAATAATTCTAAGCAGTATTTTTAGATGTCGGCTTTTTCGAGGCATACGTTTCGTTATTACGAAACTTCTGATTTAAATCTACTGACTTTCCTAAAGAAGCATCATCATATTGTATAAAACCCACTAGGGATTTTATTTTTTAGGAATCCCGCATCTTTTAATGTTTAACCGCCCCTATCGTAATATTAACGCGCCATTTACTTTAACGACGTTCATAATAATTTTATTAAATATTGGATTAACATTGCCGCTAAACATTCTCGTAAATTCTTTAGTATTTTCTTGTTTAGTTAAATAATTATGCTTCTTTCCTTTATACCTCAGCAAGTCATTACTGCCGCTGCCCCAACCCCATTGATCTTGACTATAAACAAGCTAATTATTTTTAAGCTAAACAATGATATTAAAAAAAGTCGAAAACATTTTCCGCTCTCGCTCAATAGTGCAACCCTAAAGTGATCGAGAAAACACAGGCCGCAAAATCTCATCAAAGAGCATGTTATTATAAGAGGAGCGAACAGAATATATACGACGTTAATGCCTAACTATTACCCGGCTAATTGTTTCTGCCTCCATTTTGTCGGGACAAATGGGCGCTCCCGTCTAATCCTTCAGGTAATGGTTCCATAAAATCTGGTCAATTCGTCACAATCGACTCAGTTATAAGTCGATGGACCTTCCGCACAGTAATCGAGCCCATAATAAAGTATGATCGACTATCGGCCATAGATGGAATACATTAAGACAGTCCACCCCTTTGATGAAACGACAGGTGTTATTATGTGCCGTAAAATATAATATTATATCCTTATGCAAAACGTTGATTGAATTAACATATCAGTATTTTACAGTAATAACCATAGTAATTTGTGAAGCAATGGATATTATATTCATAAATTACAACTTTAAAGTTTCTACATTCGATTTGGAATTTGATTTCTGGTATTCTGTATTCATTAAGCTTTGACAACTTGCTTGAAGCATAATGTTTATATACGGAGAACATAGTAAAATCATCATGGAGGTTGGTTACAAAGTGGCAGCTACCTTTTGTCCAATTTATCTATCTTAACTTAATCTTTGACCACTTAAGCTTCCACCCAGTCAAGCGTAATTATACCGGTGAGCGGTTGATGGGATTATAAATTAACAAAACCAAAAAAGGAGCAGCGAGCGCATCCGACGCGTCGCCCTGCGCGCGCGCCGCCCAAACGGTGTTCATTACTGAATTTGCATTTAAGTTTTATGGCCGGCCGTGTAACTGAAAGGAAAATAGCATGGGAACCTTATTTGATCTGCCAGCTATTCACTTTCGTTTGACAACGTATGATATAGATATGAAGTCATTAATGCTTTATCCACCTTTATCTAAGAAACTTGGTTTCTTCATTCACTGAGACATGTTCAATATAAATTGATATATTTCTTTCTATCATTCGTTTAATGAAAACTATCTTTCAGAAGAGTGCAATAAGTGTTTTATTACTCCATTTATCATTGTTTATCGACACATTCTCTTTGATAATTTTTTTGCGATCATCAGACCACGTATCGTGCGGTCAGATCGACTAGGCCGAAGGATCGAGTTCCTTGTCCGTCCGCCGTTTTTTTTTTAATCCAGCCCTCTTGCGGTCGCCAGAGGAAGTTTTGTATATAACGCGAGCTCTTTAACGTAAGACGTGCAGGTCCTGTGGTTTTCGATATGGATTACGGTTCCCATGTCTCTGGGGTCGTTAGAGGTAACGATTCGTTTTATTCTCTTTCCATAACGCCGAGATCAGTTCGGTTTTTTCGATGCGTAATCATGAGAACATATTATAGTTTATCCTTCCTCGAATCAATTATTCTATGTAAAAACTACATTATAAAACATGATACGTGAATCGCGTGGGTGCGATCGGAAGGCATCGGATTTGCATTGCATGAACATATATTTGGTTACGATCGTTCTAACTGTGGGTGCGTTTTTTTATGAGCGATAAAGAATTGGGAGTTGACGAAAGCTTACACAATATTTAATGGCTGTGTTTCCTAATCTTCATAATGTTATAAATCTTCATTTCTATGGCCGACAAGTTCGCTTGTTATAATGTTATGGACCAAAGTATCATCATGTATGCTTACGTCACTATTTAACATTTCGATGTCAATAGATCACAATACTTTTTGGGCTTCAGGGCACGTGGGTGCCGTAGGTCAGTGGTGATGGATGGCATGCGCGGAGGGTCCCGGCGGCGGGTGCGTGCGCGCAGGTCACGCGCCGCTCCTGATCTTGATCTTCGGCTGTTACTGCCGAATGTTTGTTTGCGTTATGGGTTTCGTTGGCTGTTACTTTGATGAAGAGATATACTGTACTTTGACATGCGTGGCTGATAGGCTTTGAGCTAAGTAGAATGAAAAGGCGTTTTTTTTCTATAGCCTAATCCTTGCTCGTGTTTGCCCTGGCTAGTACTAGGTACTATTTTGTTATACAATTCTGATTGGTTATTGAATTAGACTTACTAGCCCTAATAAAATTTACCTAATGCTACGAATCCAGGTTACATATCAGCTGTTCTTTATTATTTATTTAGGTATGTAGCTGTACTACCTACAATTATCGTACCTAATTAAACAGATAAGTATCAAAGTAAATGAACCACGAAGTTAATTAAATGCGGCTCAAATGGAAGCATTTACCTTCAACGATAACTTATTTAAACGCACGATTAATAATATAAACTGGCGTTATCCGCGCGGGTGTTTTTAACAATCGTCGCACGATTTGCGCGCGAGGTGAGGCGGCGGCCGGCGCGTGCGCACCGCGTATTGTGCGTGCAATGCGCATATCGGGACTTTGCCGTTCACGCTCTACTTTTAAGTCACAATGATTATTAATCAATGATTATGTTTATAATCGTTGTGTTAAAATTTACCTTAAATAATACACCAAATTCAATAAGCCTACAATACAATGCCACATTTGCTCTTATAAATGACATTGACCATCAATGTATTAAAATCTATAATCAGTGTAAGATTAATAAATATGTAGTAACTTTTATTATTGTATCTCTGCTCTAAAGAAAACTGGAATGCGATATTGACCATATTATGTTTATACGTTCGTAACTTTGTATCCAGAACGATTGTTAGCTTCAACAATTTGGTCAGACCAATTTTCTTTACTCATACTGGAGGTTCAATTTGTCTCTTTTTTCTCATCCTATCACGTTTAGGGTCCTCCATTTCGGGACCTCACGACCCGTACCCGATACGATCTAATGGACATTCCTCTTCGAATGGGGTACGTCTATTCAGAGCATGACGGACGCGGCAATTTAGCTGATATCTCGCTTTCAACAAAATAGGGGTTTAAATTGGAGGGAATTCGTTTCTTGGAATCATTTTTAGGCCAGTAATGTTGTGTGGAATGGGGAACATGTGTCGTAAGATGTTGAAAGTGAACTCGTTTATTTGATATTCTTGTTTTTTTTTGTTTCTTGTTTGTGTTGCTTTTAGTAGAGTTTCAAGGCAGACGGCAGTACAACAATAATATTGATATTATTGTTGTACTATATATCATTCTTAAATAAAATCGCTCTGTCGTGAAATAGTAGATTATACAACAAGTGAAAAAAGAGGAAATTTAGTTAGAGGGACTAAGTTGGATCCCGAGAGCAGCGAAGGATTCTATAGTTGAATCCCGGGCGTAGCGAGGGATTCAAAAGTAGAATCCTGAGCGAAGCGAGGGATACAAAGGACCGAGATGATTTTTTTTCACGAGTTGTGTACTCTACTTTTTACCATTGACTGCGAGAAAACAAATAGCAGTAGGTACTTATACCTATATAATTAAATAGTTATCACATTTTTATTATTTAGGTAGGTAATCAGTAATAAGTATTTAAACATTAGAAAATAGTGAAACTAGAGTTTTCCAATGACATAAAAAACCACGCTAAGAGGGAAATTACATGATCAGTTTGGCGTCAGTCCATTTCATCAGTTTGTATAGACTTTGAATTTATACAGACTGAAGATCGTACCAGATTGATGCAGGACTGAACATCTAATCTCCCTCTAATATATAGAAAAGAATCCAAAGATGAGACACTAAAAAGGGCCCAATTATTTTGGCGGGATATTTTTTAGAAAAGAACCCAAAGATAAGACACTTAAAAGAACCTAAATAAAATTGGCGGGATTTTTTTTTTATTTATTTGTATAACTATGGCTTTATCTATGGAATAGCTCCATACTTTCAGCACGTTTTATTTTTTTTTCTTCATAATTCATACGATGCGCGCTTGTTCCAAATTCAAAATATTTTTATTCACTCGGTGAATAAAACAGCGTTTTATTCACTCTTATCGTTGAATTAAACGCACTTTTTCGAGTGGCGATGGTAAAAAACAACATTTTAGTTGAACATCAGGTGAACCGAACTTAAGGCCCGTATTTATAAACCGCTCTCAACGTAGCGAGTTATCTTGAAATAATATTTACAGGTATGATCTTTAAGATAGCTCTTAACGTTGGCAGTGGTTTATAAATACGGTCATAAGATTCTCTGATGTAATTTAGGCTAAGAAAGACAAAAAAACATAAGCAATGAAATTGAAACTTTTTTGTGAAACTTTTAAAGCCTAAAATATCCTAATCACCCGAGCAAAGCGGAGAAACAAACACAAAATATAAATCCATGCCCCTCATCATTTCCCGAATGTCCGCCTGGGCTGGAAGCGTGTCCAAATCTGGAAGCATCACATTTTTTACCGCGCCCGTAAACAAAAAACAAAAATGTTCTACCGGCCAGTTCTTTTTTTTCATCTCCTTCGGCCTGCCGCTAATGACGCTGTCCAGTGCGCAGATAATAATAGAATCCACAGATTATGCCTCGGTTAAAAGGATTTGAATATTCAAATTTAAACTTTAACGTTAGACGTTAAAATTCCAAAGATAACGTGTTTGGAGGGGAGGCGGAAGGCGTAGTAAATCTGATCACTCTCGTATGATTCTATACAACGTGTTACAAAAACTCCTATAGCCAAATAATGGTAGATAGGAACTAACAAACTGAACAACTTGTTAAATACATGCTAACGAAAATATCAATAGACTATATCTACCATATTTTTTTGTAAAACATTGATGCTATTTCTGATTTTTTTGTATAACTTTTTATTTATTTTAGAATGTAATTATGTTACCCTGGTAACGATATATTCAAGTTTGTAAATATCGTTACTTATGGCTGTTACAGCTGATAAGTTTCTTGCGCCCGTTCTTCTTGTCAGCTAAAAAAGTCTGGAACGGGTGGTAGGAAAATATAGACGATTCAAAAGTACTTAACAATTAAGTTTATTTGAATAAAGCTTATTTCACTTTCACTTTCACTTTCAATGCGCCTACAAACTAGGTGTTGCCATTTTAAATAAATTACTGTAAGTACCTATTTATTGACAGTGAGAATAAAAAAATATGTTATTGAAAATTATAGATATTAGTTATTTCTTAATTTGACATTTCAATGTAGGCTTTACAGGATTTACTCAAAGGTGTGTAAATCTACCAATATTAAGATGACTGTGTTAGCCAATAATATAATAATAATCATCAATATTCATAAATTTTCCTTTCAAATAGAGCCTGCAAACTGTAGTACAATTTTTTCTAATAATCACCATTGGAGTAGCCTAGTTTATTAATTGCATATAGGTAACCTACTCTTTGGCAGTCGTATAATGTTATCAGAATGTTTTAAACTTTAATCCCAGTGATACAATAAAGGCGACTCTCTCCAACATCTGGTTACATCGGTGTTTAAGGAAGACGACCGCTTAAGGCTAAATTGCTGCGGGGATTTTAATGTTTGCGCAGTTATTGATGTGATTCCGTGTAATGAGCTTTTACAGTCATTATCGTTAACATTTAATTTTTATTAACAAACAAGTTTCAGAAAATTCATGTTTATGAAATTTTACATTTCGGATTTGATCTCAGAGTGAATAGGGTAAAACCGGGATAGATGCCCTACTTTTTGAAATGGCCTCCTAATTTAAAAAAAAAATCATTAATATGAATAATTTCTATGAATATAGGCTAGCTTAATCATTTATATTGAATCATAATTATTTATTTTTTACATATCAATTACAGATTTTGCAGAATTTAGCTTTTTGTAGAACCCTTTTTTGAGGATAGATGCCTACCCCTATGGATAGTTGCCCCACCATAAAAATACTAAGAAGGATAGATGCCTGCAGTGCGGAATAGTGAAAACAGAAACCCAACCAAATTTTATGAGGTCGTTCTACTCTTAAAACAGCAATATATACGTAAAAACATAAAATATAACAGAACACTAAAACTAATAAAAAAATATACACTATACAATATGGGGGGATGCCCCTACGGGCACCTATACCTCGAAAAATCAGGGCAACTATCCTTTGTGATAGGAATCGATGCCCAAGTAGTTTTTAAATAAATTAAATACAAAAGAGCAATTATTTACACCCAGGTGCACACTTAATGAACCAGTACATTGACGTAATAAAAAATATAACGGAAATTATTACTACTTATTAAGTTACACAACGGCCAATACTGACATTTAAAACTTTGACATTTTTGTGAAGATCGTCGCGGATTTGGTTACACATACGAGCGAAACGCGTCCACGCCCTACAACAGCCCTTGGACAATTAGGTGCGGGGTGACTGCGGCTACTAATTATACTATTAGTTCTTAGTTGCGAGTTTGGGAAGTTAGGTTTTTTGAAAATGAGGCACCTATCCCACTGCGGCATCTATCCCGGTTTTACCCTAAGGAACTTCAAACTATTAAACATGTTAGGGGCTTCAGTTTCAAATAAGTCCATAATAAGTAATTTAACATATCCAAGCACCAAGTGGAAGTAACAAATGCGACCAATCTATTTTTTTATGTTTCTTTATCTGTGTCTCAAAGGTGATTGATGGCCGCGCTTGCTGCAGTGGGGTTCGTTTCTTCTAATGGACTTCTGACATTGATTTAATAAACACCCTTTATTATACTATCAAAATTAGTCAGGGTCAGCACCAAAGATACGTACACACGGTAATTAGTCTACACGTACTTAGTAATTAACGCTGTGTTAGAACGCGCTTTCTCGCCGCGGGACGCAAATAAAAAACATGACCGAATCCTTCATTTATCAGGACCACCGCTACATAAATGATCGATTTCAATAAAAAGCCCACGCTCGAAGGTCAACGTACATCACATTTAGAGGAGGCTGCCCGCAAACTTGGCAACAGCAATCACTCACGGATACACATGATGAGAGACGTCGGCAGCCATTTTGAAAATATTACCGCGCAACCTGCGCCCGCGCACTTTGTTAGCGATGCACCCATAAAATCGACGTCCTTTGTCAGAATCGTGATGGGGGGAATTTCGGGGGCCTTTAATTACACCCAAAAGCGTTTCTTGTTTCTCGATTTTTTGGCTACCGATTTGATGGGTGCCTTCGCGCTTCGTTCACTCACCCGGCCGGGATGCAATTTGAATAAGCTTTCGTCGCGTTTGCATCGTCTTTTTTCGATGACACGTCGTTGTTAACGCGAGAAATATTCTGAGAAAACTCGAGTTAATTAAAGCCTGACACTGGTGCTCTGTTATGAAAATATTTGGGCACCTTCGTCGGCCGAAATGTACATTCGTTTATTATGCCGGCCATTATTCTGTAAACACGCCGTTTAGAAATAACACGCGTCGTCCGCTTAAGTGGTGAATCGAGTAAAGTTGCTTGTGTTCTTTTTTAGCCGAAATCTTTGACAAACACAAATAAACGTAGCAGACTTTCGGAACAATGTTATGTCAACAGAGGAAGCAAACTTGACGGCATCACAAGGGGTTGAATAAAAGCTCTTCCAACAATATTGTTTTCCTTTTACCGAAGTACTTATCAATCAGTGTACTCAGTGTTTCTTTCAGACAAAATTCTCCGGGGGGGGGCAATTAAGAGGCTCGGGGGAGCTCGTCCGTCGATCATTACACTAGTTTGCCCGTCTAACACATTTTTCTCCGGGGGGGCAGTAAGCCTGCTCCAGCCCCGGCGTAGTACCTGAAAGAAACACTTAGTGTACTCGGGTAAATTTTTAAGGCGTGTCTGAAAAGTCACTACAAAGGTTGCCGACACGGTAAAAGTTAAGCTCCGCGCCTTCATTAAATATCCGAACTTTTTGTGAAGATCCATTATTATCGATGATTCAGTAAGTCGTAGGTAGGTATCTTGGCGAAATTACGTAAATTTAATAATCTGACCAATCTACGTGATTGCAGGATTCACATAAGATGTTCTTTAATGTCTTTCACTAAAACTTTTACCAATAAGTATATAAGATTCATCTAACACTAAGTAATTTCCTTTGAACTTCCAATCACCTCGAGAACCATTTTAGGCCAAAATAGTTCACACTAAAAAATTCCAAAAGCCAAAGGTAGTCGAAAATTCGAAATGAAGACATCGCGATTCTAAATCAAGCTTGAGCTTGACACATAATGAAAAAATAAGATACAAAATAAGAGATAAAATAAACAGGTTCCGTATGACTAACATAGATGACATTTGACAGCTCCTCTAATCTACATAATTTGTAAAACGTAGTGATTTACATTCTCTTTGATAATTTGCATATTTACTCGTCGCTTGTGCTCTCAAACAAAGGGGTAAACTTTTATCGAGCACGTGGCACGAGAATCACGTGGTGGCGACTTTTGAGTTGCGTTTGCGCAATAAAGACTGGCTCTCACTCACCTCACCTCGAGCGCGAACTTGAACTTTTTCTTGTCACAGAACTTATTCTTCACTATATTCTCTTCAAATTTTAAATAGTGTTGCTAAACAATGCCTGTCGTAGAATTTAAATGAACAACTTTAGATCAAGAGCTTCACACTAATGATGCTGGGGATGATATTCCCACACGCTCAAAGTTATTAGCCTAATAATATTTGACCAAGAAAATGCCATTGCCGGTGGTTACGGCCTCTTATTACCTTGATTAAATTTGCCATTCGTCTTAATAAATTCTTGTTGTGCTTACATCACATGGTATTATAAAACAATCACGAGTTTCTAAACAAAACCTACATAGAGAAGTTTGGACAGACGTGCATGTGATCAATCATTTAGCCGCACACGTGCGCGTGCGTCGAACGCAAAGATTGACATTTGCGCGTTGCGTCACCCACCGCTGACAGCGAAATGATGAAAACTTGTAACGCAGTCCTTGTTCCGAACGCGCCCAGCATTTAACATTGTTTTCGTGCTCCATAAGTAATAGCTAATAATGCTTCGAAAACATTGCGAAATCTAATTTCATTTTGTAATTTTACAGTACATAACGTCTACGATAACCTTTCAATATTATATCAAATTTGCAATAGATTAAACAAGTAGTTTCCACAATTCTCTTCGTAGTTCTCGTATCAAATATGAAGACATTTTGCAATTAACTGCAATGCCATGCCAAGCCAACACCCTCTTGTAATTCAATTTAATGCTTATTTAATTAAGCAATTATTATACGCAGAAATAATAAAGCTGGTGCTTTAAATAACAAGCATTTTTGAAGAAGACAGTGACAACGCGATCGACAGGTAGATAAGGAGCTGACTGCACAAGCAGCAATAGAAACATGAGATAGCATCTGCTCTTACAGAATTGAATTAGCTGTATAAACATTCCGAGGAGGTTTTATTACCGAGTGTTAAGAGTTAGAATGCTTTAGGCAGCTCGCTGAGAGTTTTGTTTTTTTAAAGTCGCGTGTGGCGTTTACGTAGTGTCGCAATTAAAAACGTGTACGATGTAATTACTTAGTGTTAGTGTCGAAAGCCGGCTTTGTAAACGTTCTATGGGCGTCCGAATTTCTCGGAGGTCGTCGGCTCTTGGTCGCTCCTCTGACATGATTAATTGGTGCGCCGGAGTCGTATGACAACACTCCGCTGTTTCCTCGAAAATGGCATTTAAAAATCATTAGGCGGGCGGAGTGCTGAAATGTGGCAGTTTAAAATTCCAACTATCTAGATACGAAAAGTTTTTTCTTTTCTTTTTTGTTAAGTATCACTTGTTAGGTAGGCAAGTAAGTAGGTACCTGTGTGATTTTGAAATGGTAAATAAAAATGTTTCTAATCAAAAGAGTGGCTCATTTGCAATATAACCTATAAGTGGTAGATGAAATACTTACAATGGTATTTTTTTTTTAAGATATCTTCAACAAAATTAAAAATTACAATATTTTAACCAAAATATAACTAAGAAACACAAGCAGTTTTTGTAACATGTCGAATGATAGATTCATTGTAATATTTACATTAAGTCGTGCAGACTTCCGTAATGGTTTTTTAATCTGTTCCGACAATTAGTAAATATGTTTTAATTCTGTGTTTCTAAATTTTTGTTTTTTCATTGTTACAGGTTGGTATCAACATTGCTGTTACGTATGTATTAAATAAGCTATTATATTAAACCGGAAAGAAATGAAATGAAATAGGAAAATAAAATGCCGGCCTGAAAGCGTAACGACGGTTAATGTTGATCACAGACAATACAACAAGTACCTTACGTTGTCTGTGTTGTTGATGCATTGTCATCGGTAATTTGCTGTACTGGGTAGGTTTTACAAGAATTTATTCCGGAAAATTAGAACCAGTAATTTGACCCTAATACAAAACTTTTAACCAACTTGATGTTATTTAATATTTTGATCTAAAACTAAATAATATACCTACTTATATCTACCTATTAAATATGTACAGAACTCGGTCAATTTTTCAGTCGAGCATAAAATATATGTTATCGTTTTTCGAACACCAGTTTAGTTGCTACTTTTATGTTTTTTTTGTCAAATAACTAATTAAATAATGCAAACTGGGTTTATCAATTTTATAAGCGAAGTATTAAATTTAATAAAACTGTCATGAATGAAAACAAACAGCATTGCATAAATGTCACCGGTAACATATGCAATGGACGATCTGAACAGTTATCCCTTAAGTTATGATACACATTTCGTGATTTGTGTCGTTGCTCGTATCCCTTAGTTATGTTCCTAACAATTGAGGAATTAATCAAACTTTTAATCTATCGATATTCTATTAATTAAATTGTACTCATAGTGGACTCATACCTCATTAAATAGTAAATTACCTATATGAGCTTAGACACAGAATACATAATAGTACAAGTGCTTAGAGTAAAACGCGTTTGAAGCCGCGATGCTCGAAGTATATGAGAGTGATTTTTTCTATAAGAGTTCCATTCGTGGAACAAAGTTTACACCAAAAAGAAACCAATTATGAGAGGGTGGTCCGCAGAGCAAAATGTCCTCGTTTTAGAGTTTTATTTTTGATAAGAAATCAATTCGGTACTTACCAGAAATTTGAGAAAAACGTTTGAAATCAATCAATCAATCAATCAATCAATTTATTTGCAAAAATATGGTTACAATAGTTGTTACATATAAGTCACCAGCATATTTTGTTGTTAATGTCAACGTGCAAATGTTTACAAAAAAAAATTATAAATCTAAATCAAATAGACATGTTTTAAGCATCATGTACAAAATGTGTTGCTATGCCATACATCCGACATTCTATTTAAGTGTTGGATTAGATATGATTTAACACGCAACAGTTAGCTCAGCAAGCAGTTGCTAAACTAATTATGGTTACACCTGAAGAATGTTTCTGTAAAAAACCCATATGAAAAAACATGGACAAAAAAATTAACATTCGCATATTGAGTTCCTTGCGATAATTATAGCAATCAGTTAACCGTTTAGCGATATTTAGGTTTTGACAGCACCGTTAAAACTGGTCCGTGCTTTGGTTTTAACAAGCATGAGAGTACTGCTGTACCTACACTACAATTACTATTAAACAAAACAACAATTGTTTTAAGTTACTCATTCGTGACTGTACTAACTATTTGATATGAGTTTAAGAGGATTGTCAAGCAAACGGTCTCCATACAAACGGCAATAACGTTTCCCACCCTCTAAACCTTAACCTACAGCAATGAATTTTTGGTATGTTTTTGAAATGCCTAAAAACTAGGGCTGTACGTGTTGATTTTTAAAATATTCATTGTAGATTTGAAAATATTGGCACTTCTGTGTTTTGTATGAAATCACTAAAATGCAAATATTTCGAAATCTATTAAAGATATTTAAAAAATCAAAACGTACAGCCCTAGTATTTAGGCATTTCAAAAAAATACCAAAAATTTATTACTGTAGGTTAAGGTTTAGAGGGTGGGAAACGTTATCGCCGTTTGTATGGAGACCACGTGGTTGACAATCCTCTTAAGGTTTAGAGGGTGGGAAACGTTATCGCCGTTTGTATGGAGACCGTTTGCTTGACAATCCTCTTAAGTCTGCGATTCAATATATTACAAAAAGTAGTAGACGACGACATAAGTTTTAGCTTCATCCGATTTTAATCCCCATTAATAGTGAATAATTAATTAGTGAAATGAAATTATACAAGCTCACATAATAAATGCTTATTATGTGAGCTTGAATATTTGCATTTTTCAATTCTTTTACCCTGCCATACCCCCCCTAATGACGTTTTTTTATAGCACACAAGAAATTGGGCGCAAAAAACTTATCACAGCTTTATCAGATGGAACGATATTTACAAAAATAAGTATATCGTTTCCAGACATATAAAAAAAATTTACTCATTTCTTAATGAATCAATTTATAGGGTTCAAGCTAAATTCAAAATTTAAAGTCCAGTCATAATGTTAAGTTGGGTGTGATACGACCTTATGTTTCTAAATAAAGCCCCAATCACACGCGCTCTGCACACACTCAACGAAATTTCCCAAAGTATTGATATTTTTTCGTGTTCTTTGAGTGAATTCGCCAAAGGGTCATTGTATATTATATTATGTTATAAGCAGTAGGGACCACTTAATCCAATTGGGATATGTCCTGTCATGATATTATTGTGTTTGTGTTAATAAATAAATAAAAAATAAAAAAAATGTTACACCAGAAAAAAATACTTCAAAGGATGTTAGCAAAAAAGGGAACCGACTGACTTTTTGTGCAAACGTATTTTGCCAATGACCGTTTTGACCTAATGAGCGCTCACAATAAAAGCAAAATAATAAGTAATTTGTTCTGTAATGGGTGTTATTTTTTATTGTTCTGTTTGACGTAGCTTATGAACAATGGTCATAATGAATACTAACTGGTCTTCCTCATATCGCAAAAAGTCAAGTTTTGTCAGTCTGACTAATGCAAAAAGCTTGGAATATTTTGGATATGTAAAAAATTATATGTTGATATACAAAGTGTTACAAAAAACCCTTTAGCCGAATATCACTACATATTATAAAACAAAGTCCCTCGCCGCGTCTGTCTGTCTGTCTGTCTGTTCACGATAAACTCAAAAACTACTGAACGGATTTTCATGCGGTTTTCACTAAATGATAGAGTGATTCCTGAAAAAGGTTATAGGTGTATAATTAGTTGAGGTTTTAAGTAAATTGGTAGACATAAAACGATATTTGTGTTGGAAAAATTGAAGCCGCCTTACCTGCGGGAGCTTTCATTGAAAACGCTGTCTTATCCCTTTGAGATATAACAAAACAAATTGTAAGGTTACTGTATAAATCACTTTAATTATTTTCCATAATGAACTCATTATTATTTAATTTACCAAACAAGTTATTATAATTTAAAGTTATTTTGGTCATGCGTCAATAATATTGTCTGAAGTTCTTTAAATGTAACGTAACTGATTTAAGCTGCCCATCTGCCCAACATTGTATTTTTACCGCGTTTTTTAACCGACTTCATCAAAAGGAGGAGGTTCTCAATTCGATTGTTTTTTTTTTTTTTTTTTTATCGTTGTTCGCGCGTATCTTCGACATTCGGGGCTTTTAGAATAAAAGAAGGAAGATGTACTCCAGCCCCACCCGACTTTAATAGACGTGTTTTATTATAACAATGATAATGCGTATCTAATGATTTGTATATTATTTCTTGCTTTTTAGAGGCAGGTTTTTTGAAGTCGGTTTTTTTGTTTTTAAACAATTTTATTAGGTTGCTTTCTCGTTTGTTTGTTTTTTGTCATCTCGATTAGGATAAATAGTCCCCTTTTTCAATTAAATATATGCCAAATTTTAAATGTTTTGTCTGCCCTTAGCTTGTCGCCCAAATAGTAATTTGTTCGCCCGTTCTGAATAACTAATTAGTTATTAAATACAAATTGAGTAATTACTCAATTTGTATTTTTAACCGACTTCATCAAAAGGAGGAGGTTCTCAATTCGATTGTATGTTTTTTTTTATCGTTGTTCGCGCGTATCTTCGACATTTATGGACCGATTTAGATGATTATTTTTTTGTTCGATTGAGTTTTCTTGCGAGATGGTCAACTAACTTGACAATTTGGTTATTTATGAACCGAATTAGATGATTTTTTTGTTGGGGAAGGGATACCTTTGTGTAGTCTTTTTAACCGACTTCAAAAAAAAGGAGGTATTCAGTTTGTATGCATTTATGTTTCTCCGCGATTATCTCACATTTGGCTGAGCCGATTTTTCTACCTAAATAATATACCTACACTACCTAATAAATAAAAAAATAAAAAAAATGTTTAATAAACAAAAAAACCGACTTCAAAAAACCTGCCTCTAAAAAGCAAGAAATAATATACAAATCATTAGATACGCATTATCATTGTTATAATAAAACACGTCAATTGAAGTCGGGTGGGGCTTTTAGAATAAAAAAAGGAAGATGTACTCCAGCCCCACCCGACTTTAATAGACGTGTTTTATTATAACAATGATAATGCGTATCTAATGATTTGTATATTATTTCTTGCTTTTTAGAGGCAGGTTTTTTGAAGTCGGTTTTTTTAAAGTCACCCATTTTCAATATCTGTAGTCGCCCTCGGTCCGTCGCCCATTTAGTATTTCAGTACGCTATATTCAGTATTTTTGATAGGTTAACCAATGCATGTTTACTTTGCTAACTATTACACAGTTTTAAAACATAATTTAATTAAGATACTTAGTAGGTAAAGAAACAATTGGATTTCAGAAGGAGAGCTTATCCATAAGCAGCTTTTTCTTAAAAAAAATACACTCTGTCATGCTCTATTCCAGTTTCCAGGGATATCGATTCCTACATTTTTCTCATCCTTGATTTATTTCAGCTTTTTCCCCAGTACAAAACAAAACAATTTATCAATATTCTGTAAAGCTGTGTTTACATGGCATCCAATTATGCGTCTGCATCTTTCGCGACACATCAATTAAATCACGCGTAGGGTACATTGATCGATGCGTGCGAGTGCGTGTGTACGCGGCCGATTTTCACCGTGAAGATATCGATAAATCTCAACAATCGATGGTTAATTAATTCTGATCGATGCAGGGGCGCACGCGCAACAATGCGCGATGTCGATGGCGTCGCTGTGACAAATCGTCGCGCTGTGATACATTGATACACTTATCGATCTAGTGATGGGTGGTAAAATTAATATATTTCTTTTACGGGCCTGCAAAACGTAGCGTCAATGAAAACATATAAAGTTTTGTCGCATAGTTATAAGAATCCACTCATTTTGAAAGTTAGAAAAAAATATTATTGTATTTGACATATCCTGAATGAGATACATAGCTATAAATAATTTCAAGGAAAAGCTTAGTGAAAAAAAAAATATTTTCTAAAAATTTTTTCGTCGCGAAATACTCGAAATTTTCAGCGGTAACTAGCATATTTTTTTCAAATTACAAATTGGACATAAGATGAATTAAAGAGTTACCTGAAAAAAGAATGTAAATGTTATGGATCACTATTAAAATCAAAATAAACAGGTTTTTTAGCGCCTGAAAAATGTAAAGAGACATGCATTTCGAAAAATATTTGCTAGCGCGGGCAGGATGAACGCCCGGGGGCTTGCTACTCGATTAAGCAGCGCCTTAACTGACGAATATGCTGTCGTAATTTGAATTTTGCATTTTAATACAATGATGTTACTGAAGCGCGATTAATTTTCGTGTTATTTCAAATCATTCAAAAACTTTACCCACCTACTTAAAAACTAGTTGTAAGTATGTTGTTTTGTTTGCCACCAACATAATATCGTATCGACTTCTTAATTAAATGGGGCTTCTAAATTCAAAACGGCCGCTCTATTGAACAGACAGTTCTGTAGGCAGTTTCTCTAACTTTTCAATCACGTCACGTGAGGCATCATCTTATTAAATCAATCATTATAATACTTTTCAAAAACAGAAAAATATCAAATGATATCGAACTGATCAGCTCAAATGGCCAACATTATATTAGTATTAGTTTACGGAGTATTTACATGGAGCGACTTGACAGGCACTTGACATTTTGATATAGAAACGACACGAGTCAGTTCTTTGGAAGGCGACTTTAGTCAATTAGCGCTTTTTATCGACAATAGCGATTGGCGATAAAAAAATATAATATTTTTGTTTTAAATATACCTACTTACTAGTAAGTCAATCTGAAAACTTTTAACAATTTCATGTACAAAACAAAGAAAAAAAAATTGCATGTACCTATACATAATCAAATGTCACATATTATGTTATATGAAGAGCAGAGCCTTTTGACACAAGTATTCTATGCTTAAAAGGAGACTCTGGCCACTTGCTGTTGTTAATAATGATATTTGAAAGTAAATATATATTTTTTGTTATTTTTTTAATTTTTTTTGACTAAAGTCGCCTATATAGGAGGCTGATCACATCACTAGCGATAGTTTCTAATCAAGCTGCTGCTAGCGACACCCAGTTACATAATAATTACTACGGCTTACAATTATTGTATTACAATTACAGGGGACGCCCCACTGCTACCTTTGAGGTTGACACTAACATTGTGTTTTGTTAGGAACTATACGATAACGATTTATTTTTGTTTAATCCAACAATATACATAATACTGTAGTATGATTTGTTTATACTTTAGTTTAATAATTATCAGACGCACTACATAATACGGATTGTTGAACTGTGGTACTACGCCCGTTTCTGGGCATCAGCCTCAGTATACTAAAAGCTATTAATTAATAAACTTAGATACAGCTTTACCATAATGAGTTGACAAACACGTCAACTACCTTTAAGGTCGACACTAACATTGTGTTTTGTTAGGAACTATACGATAACGATTTATTTTTGTTTATTCCAACAATATACATAATACTGTAGTATGATTTGTTTATACTTTAGTTTCATAATTATTATCAGACGCACTACATAATACGGATTTTTAAATTTGAGATTTTTGCATTCACAATGCTATTTTTATACAATACTAAATAATATACTAGAAAAAATACGACTCGCACCAGATCAATTATTTATTTAATTTCTACTCTTTCTAGCCAAACCTAACCTACCTATTTCTTGCATACAAATAGCTTTCACCTCCCAAAATATTTTATAAAGAACTTGACAAATATTTACTACTTACCATTTTACATGTGACATTTCCCGCATTACACGCATAGTAGATACTTTCGTATCGTTTACGTAACGTGTCACCACGACCAGATGTTCCGTTGACACAAGTTGACCGGTTACAAAACAGCGACCGGCGACAATGTTGCGCGACTCTCGCTTATTTAATCAACTTTCCTCTGCGCTTCTAGAAAAACGATCAATCTTAAATCTTATTTTGAGACGAGTGTGAATAGCTGTGTACAATGGGTGTAGGCCGGATCTTTTTTGGTTAACTAGTCGTTAAAGTAACGAAAGTTTTTCATAATGTAATGAAAAACAATAAAACTTTATCAAAAGTTTTGATAGAAGGGAACTATCCACCGAGTAACGTATAATCTTCTATGATGTTAAAGGTGCTTCAGTCGATTCGAAAAATGTTCTGTCAACTATCCATAGCCATAAAAATGGGTACGTATCAGAATGTCTAAAGTTAGAATGTCTAAACTTGAAATGGCAAAGTTCAAAATATCAAAAATTAAAATGCAAATGGTTTAAAATGTCGAAAATCATTATGTTTAACTTCAAAATAGCAAAATTCAAAGTATCAAACGTATCAAATACTTGACGAGTTGAAATATCAATGGTCATTAAGTCTAAGTTCACAATGATTTATTTGAATTGGGTTGGATCTTAAAACGAATCGCCTTCTTTGAAGTTAATTGAGTCTGTGGAGGTCTTTGGGCTTCGCCTGAAATGCTTTATAGCAAATTTAGCTGCCGGACATGAGCCCAAACTAGTCTACTGGGACTTAGAAACCGTAGACCGTAGGTGACGATATAGGTGCGAGGAGCGTAGCGACGAGCATGTTAGGTTGACATGAACCCAGCGCGCGAGCCGAGCGAGCGAAGCGAGCGTGCCGCGGTAGCGGCCGGCGAAGCGCCAGAAAAAAATCTATTTCAAACTCAATTGGTGGATTTTGTTCGGCAGCTACTGAATCAGTGACTAGCACCGGCTACCGAATCAGGGAGAGAGGTTAACACGCAATTATTTTACCTAATTAATTAGGTACCTAAATGAAAGAAAGGCATAAGTAAATTATATACGTCATTATATGTATTTGGACTATTAGACATTTTAAGTTTTGATCATTTGAACTTAGACATTTTTAGTTTGGACTATCTGACCGTTTGACATTTTCGTTTTTGACATTTTGAACTTTCGACATTTTAATCGTTAGACATTCAAATTTTTGACATTTTGAACTTTGCCATTTTAAGTTTAGACATTCTAATTTTAGACATTCTGATACGTACCCCATAAAAATATTTCCTATTTTCTTCCAAACTTGTATAAAATTTTGCATGCTATTCAATAATGGCTTAACATGACATGAGGTACTTGTAATAATGAGATTGTCACCTTTCATACCATGTTAAATGCAAATAAAATTATATTATACTATCATAATTAGTACTATAACCTTAAAAAATACTCCTTTGTTGTTAGCAAAAATTACCACTTAACTTATTATTTCATTTGACACAGCCATATAGTTTAGTTCGCTATTAAGAAACTGTTAGTATGGAAAATGCAAATTCTTTAAAATTCTCCATTCAAAACGGCATTTTTCTAACTTAAACCCATAATATTATAGCGATTGTATATTTCTGTAGCAGTGTTTGTTTACCAAAATTATTTACTTACACATGTTTTAGTTATTTAACCCGAAACGACTCGTTAATCATTCAAAACGGGTGTAACCCTACCGGTGGGACGATAACTTTTTTGCTCTCGCCAGATACAACCTCTTTGCTGTAAAGCAGCGTAATTATTTTAATGCGAGCAACACCGGCGGCACTTTCACTTGATTTGCATTTCTACTTGTAGTGTCACCGGCTGTTTTTGCATTATCGGACAATGCCGGCTGATAATAGAATGGTTGTAAAGTATGGCAGGGAAAAGTTAGTTGAATGTAAATAGGTATTGTTGCTGTGCCTACACAGAGTTTATGTTAAATCGATGGTATTGATATCGATGAAGGTAGTTTATCCGGTTTCGGGCCAAGCAGAAATTGTTCTTTCCGTTCAGTTTTTTGGCAGAACTCTGAAATTTTACGAACTATTTTTTAAACAATATTTGTAAGTACCTATTTTATTTTTTATTTTTATTTTATTTTATTAGGGATAACAAACAGTTGCACAATGTATAACATAAGACGCAGGCTTACAATATATATATTATTGCTAATCATGCAACCAATCACATTATCCACAGATTACTACAAAATAATGAAAAGAATGTACCTAAATAAATAACTATTATAAGAGAGGCATAGTGTGCATTACTAATTTAATAATATAATTTAATGTATTAAACAAAAAGCTACAAAGACAATTTGGACTATGTACTTATGTAATAAGTTTCATTTATTTCAGACTTTTAAATATTTATTCGTTCAACAGAACTCGAAATGTCTCGTAAGTCTCGTTTACCTTAGAATTTCTGTAACAACTGTAAGTAATTGAATTTGAATCACAGCTTCAATAATAATAATGACACTGTAATAATGGAACATGAACCTTGATACTCCTATTGTGGATGTTATTATTTAAAACAGCATCAAGTTTAATAACCACTATAAAATAATAACTCTGACAATAAAATCCTAGTCATTAGAATGAATTATTTTACTGCCTCCGTTTAGATGACCCAATAAGATTAAGCAGCGCACATAAAATATTTTAACAATCATTATTACTAATTGGTTATACATGTGTTGTTGCCGCCGAAATTTAAAAAAAAACTTCAAGACGATATCGGCGGAAATGGCTAAATAGCTCCTATTCAAGTCCGTGTATGAGCGCACTATTTAAAAAAAAGAATTTGATCGGCTAATCATATGGTCGGATCGGGCGAAGCGCGAAACTCGTGTGATGCGATTGGTCGATACGCCGCGCATGTGCGCTGCTACTCCGCAGGCTTACGCAACAGCACAATTTGACGACCGTCGTGATCGTGATCGTAAAACAGTGTAAGATATAGTCAGCGAGTCAAGTTTTCTATCGACGTTTTTCGTTGCTCTATCTAGCAACTAAGATCTTATACCGCGAATTTTTATTTCACTATGAATAACTGACACCGCCTGTCAAATTGGTACGCAAAGGCACATTCGCAAAGTAAAGATAACGATGAACGACCACAAAGACTTTTTGTCTTTGCATCGCAAAAGTGACAATTTGGTGTCAATCAGGTGCAAATGTCAGCTTCAAACAAGTTTTGAAAATTATTATTTAAGTAAAGTTTTAATTATATGTTTGTTGTTTCAGCTCGAAAATTTATGAGAATGATTTGTGATTAAAGCGCTTACAAATGCAGAGACAGGAAAAAACAATTTATTAATAAAAAAAGTATCAATTAATATAGATACAAAAGATTTATGCTCCAAAGCGGCATACCTACGTATAATTTATCAATTAAATCGCATAATCCTACGAAAAAGTGAGTTTAATAGCGCCGAAGAAGAAACTCTTGAAAAATGTATACCAAAAATCTTGTATAAGGTATTGAAGAGGTACATTGTGAAATTTTTTGAAAGAAAGTATTAGTTTATATCAATTAAATTTTGTATTACATGAATAAAACGTTTCATTACAAATCTGTGTGGTAAAATTTGCTGGGATAGTACTTAGGTATGTTATTTAGTATTGTATAAAAACATTGAGAATCCTAAATCTCAAATTTAAAAATAAAAAAGGTATGACAGCTCGGCTGCCCTAAACCAAATTATCTTAGATACTTGTATCTTATTCCAGACATATTTTACAGGAGAGCTTGAGATATTCTGAACACTAAAATGTTAAAATAATTGATATCATTGGTAAAAGGGCGAACGGTGACAAAATATGCCTATTATTAGTATTACAATATTATCTGTGCTATTATAGAGGTAATAAAGTTCTCTAGGTAGGTATCTATTATGTAGGTACCTATAATGTTGATATTCCTGTTTGTCAAAATTCAAAATTCCCTATTGTATAAAAACCCCCAAGTTATTAATGAATACCATACATTAAGGTGGCACCCTGAGCGAAAGTGGCGCCGCCGTGGTGAATTTTATTTCATATTATAATTCTAATACACGATTTTAATAATGTTTTACGTGGAATTTTTAGGGCCCACAGTTTAGTAATTTTAGAGGGTATAATTAACTGCTTAAACTGCTAAAAGTGGCCGTTTTTTACATATCTGCTATCTACTTCTACGGATGACTATGAGGGAATGTAGTGATACCTTCTAAAAATACTAGAACATGGGCCCTAAAGCTTCCACGTTAAACATTATTTAAATCTTTTTCTACTTATAACTTAATAAATAAAAACTTCCGAGGGCGCCATTTTCGGTGGGGTAGCCACCTTAAGGGAAAAGTACGAAATGAACTGCAAAATTCCCTAATTAATTAATAAAAACCCCCAAGTCATGAATGAATACCATACATTGAGGGAAAAATACGCAATAAGGGTAAAATTTTGACGATAACTACAAGGTTTTGGATAGTGGTATTTATTATCTGTGGAATTCGTGATCTTTTAATAAATCGTTGTCAAAATTGTGCATTTGCGTAAGCACTTGCGACTGACCACTCCCACATGTTGTCTATGACGGAGGAGGCCACGAAGATTTAAGTAGACATACACGCTACGACATTTTTCAGAATCTTATGAATGTCTCTATATTTAATGTAATATGGTTCCTTTGATTTAAAACAATATTTGCATTGTTTCGGCTTAAAGATTAAAGTTTACGATAATCCATTTGGTTGTAGCTCTTTATGTCGTTGCGTGAATGGTGTGTTTTGTCTTAGCTATGTCATTACCATAGAGTTAGAGTAATCTTGTAAGTCAAAAATATAGGATGACTATGAAAAATACGATACTTTAAGCGAGTATATTTTTTTTATAAGAAGTATCGAATGGAATGTTTTCCTACACATTTTAATTAAAATGTGTAAAACGACTTACATACCTATAACACTTATTTTTTCAGATTATATAGAGTATTTCGTAATTTGTTAGCTCAAAAACACTTTATAGGTATTGCGATATACTTAGTGAGAAATAAATATTTGAACGCAAAGAGGAGAACATTTTTGATCTTTATGCAAATTATTCGAAAAGAAATATAGCCGAGGACCTATTTTCAAAGACTAATAAATATAGGTACTCTGAGTGCCACTTACGTGGTTACCCTACATAAACCATAAACGAAACTATAATATTTTTTAGAACCACGCACACGGGCACTAGCATGTGAAATAACGATAGAAATAAAGAAATAACGACACTCATGTATTGTAAAGCCGTGGTCGTCGTTAACGTTGTAATGTCAAATTGACGATCACGAAACGATCGCGATGGTGCTGTTGCGTAAGCCTGCCGATTCGAACATTCGCAGAATTTGATTGCGCGGTATTCGCGAAATGATATTAGAAAATAATTAATGATGACAGACGGAGCTCGTGCGATTCGCTCTCCGATGATTCTACAATTAAGGTTCGAGTGCGTTGCGTGATAGTGAAAGATTGAATAAATGATATTGAAATGGAATATTGAATTGCAAATGCGTTTTCTTGTCGGGCAAATATAGATATAAACCGCTCTTACCCAGGAGCATGCACTAGAAAATTTCCATTTCTTTCTTTTCATCTCTGCAATGGTGGAATGGCAACTGTTTAAAATATGGGCTCTAAAATTATAATGTACTCTTTTAGTAACCCCTCGACACAAAAATGTAGGTGTATTATGTTAAAATTTTTAACTTTTGAAAGTTTTGTTAAATACCCGAATGAAGCCGAAGCGGGCTGCTACAAATAAATAATAGGTAGGTACTTACCTATTTAAAGTGTTTTAACATAATATTGTCACCTTATTATTACGATAATGTTACAAGTGTTTCAAAAACAGAATTCTAGGCAAGTACCTAATTAGAATAAACGACCCTTATTTTAAAAACTGAAAACTAAACTACTTTATGCACAAACTTTGGGAGTTTGGGACTCAAAGTCTCATCTTTGAAGAATATGCGACTCATAATCGCTTATCAAGCAAACAACTGCATTTTTCCTTGCCACTTATCTAATCTACTTACCCCTATTTTTGTAGTCAAATGTCGTACATTCCTGCGCGGGCGCAATCCAGTAGATAATGGCGGTGTTATCTGGGCGTTGTATCGCAGCGAGTCCCATTAGTTGGCCGACCGACTTTCCCTGTAGGGTAACTGCGATTGTCGACGGCTGTCCTGCGTAACGAGCTATGAATATGAATAGTAGCCGCGCTAAAATGACTCACTAAGGTCGAGGTTTGTACTAAAAATGTGTAATGTATAACACGCCTGGATTTAATGGGCTGCTTGTCCACTTGACCTGGTCCACTCATTTTCTGATAATCAGTTGCCATTCTGCGCTGCTGCAGTTTATATTAGAAACTATTAATATCATGCGTCAATCGCTCTATTTTGATGATACAAGCCATATCCTTGATGATCCATATGATGCAAATAACATAGCAAAAGTAGGTCTTATTCTCATCAGCTAGTGGAAGGAAACACAGTTGAACCATACAAAAAGGTTCAGGATAAACATAATACCAATCTCCTAAGTTAAGACAGGACCACGCAAAAGGCACAAGCCAGCCGCTTATAAAATATGAATAACACGTAGGGCAGGACAATTCGTCGGAAAAAATAAGTTTTGCTAGTCGTACCACGTTCAATGGACATACAGTCGATGCGTTCAATTGACATAGGTGTTCTGTACATACTGTCGTTGGCAAAATAAACTCGTACACAGATAACATCGGTGGCGTAGGCGCAGCGACATTTGTATATCGGCAAATTGGAGGAAGTCTAACTCCTTGCAATCATTGTCTACGACGTACGAAAGCTTTGTCACAGGGTCTAATAATACTACCATATTTGTGTTTTTTTTTAATTTTATAAAATAATCAACAATTATTTAGAGCTAGTCATTTCCAAACGCCTCTTTGAGTCTTGACAGCAGCTGTAACTGTAAACTCCTAGTCATAAATATTTTTAGTCTAAAAAAAATAGACAACGACATTTGCAAGATAATAGTTAAACCAGCATGTGAGCATGTGTGCGGGACGTGGGCGCAGCAGGTTCGTTTACCGAGTCAAGTCAAACCGCAAGGTGACGACGTGACATAAGCAATAATAACTCCACAACACTAGACCAGCGTGAACTGTCGTAATTATTCACCGTTTGTGCCACTTCATACAAAACGTTGGTCCTGAGCCCTCATAGTGGGCGAAGGCCTCAGGACAAGCTAATCTGAAATCTCGCATACATTTGCGTATAAACGAGATGAAACAATGAAATTACACTGACATTCATTATGCGAACGGTGCGCTGATTATAATAATCACTCACATGCAGGGTTGTGTTTATATCTGAACTGAAAGACAAGCTAACAAAAATAGAGCACTTAGATGTTCTTAGGATATAATTATTGACTTTAAATCAAGTTGGAGAATAAATACATAGTAAGTGATGAAACAGATGACTACAATTATTTAGACCGTCTCATTGGCATTTATACTGTATAAAAAGGAATAAAGAAGAGTTTTATTTGATCGTACTGTTATTCATAATAATATCCACTAACTAACAATATTTTATGTGACCAATATCAAATTAATGACGAGAGTTTTAGAATTATCATTTTATTTATTCAGGCAAATTACACCCATTTACAACAATACAATATATTAAAATTTCTAGGTACCTATTAAATTACAAATTCTTATACTTAATAAAATATAATTAAAATAAAATTGTATTAATTTAAAATGCGAAAATCATATCATCAAATACCAAAAAAAAATATAATTTACACTTATAATAAAACTGCATTAAGTAAATTTAAAATGTCAAAATTAATTAAATAAAAATTAAAACCATAATGTCACATTGAATTGAAAAATAATATAAAAGTAAACGAAAATTTTAAATTTAAACAAAACAGCAATAAAATCAGCAAATAACATTAAAATAAAACAGACACCCGAAACATGAATAACAGAAGCTGTCAGTACCTCCTGTCCGGAATTGGCTTGGAGACATGCCTATTTGAACAATGCCAGATGTAAGGACAGTCGAGCCTACCAGCAATCATCGCAAGGACAGTGTTGTTACTGTCCCGTACCCTGTGTACCAGCGATGCGGCGCGCTTGCGCATAGTTGAAAAAAGATACTTTTAGAAAAAAGATACTTTTTTTAGAACTACTAGAAATAAGATACTTTTTTTACTGAAATTCGCGAATTATCAACCTTAAATAGTAGCGGTCCTAAGATAGAACCTTGAAGAACACCAGCTTCAAATGTTCTGTGTTGCACTATATATCTAACCTGGAGAGCAAAAAGTGTCGATAGCCCTACTCACATCCAGGGTTTATACAGTCTCTGAGTCAGAAACCGTTTGATTGTGGGAGGTAGTAATCCGACGAGCTGTCCTGGCACACAATACCTACGTGTCAAGGGACACCACTTGAACGGCTCAAGTGCGGTGAATTTACGTAGGTACTATGTTTGCCTCCACAAATATTTACGACTATTTGTAGTAGTTTAAAGAAGTTGACGTAATCTTTGAATTGAAATTATCCAAAACATATTTAACAGACACATTACTCGTATTTTTTTAAAAAAAAGCAGAATTCGACATTTCGAAAATAACTTAAAGAATTACATAGAGTAAGACAAAATGTCCTTTCTGGAGTTGGACTTAAAATTTAATACATGTTAATCAATACAAATGGAGTTGGAGAATTCCGGCAGCCCTGCTGTCACATTAGTTATTCGCCATCTATTTAAGTGCACAACATCGTAAATCATGAATATCATGTACCGACATTGGCGATATCTCAATAAAGCTGATGCACTCAGTGCTCCTGGCATCCGAGGCTTCCTCGTCGATAACGCGGCAATTCGCTGCTATCTTAATTTATCTTTGTTGCTCAGCCCCAAGAATTGCTCCTTCGTCTCAAGAACAAGTTAATAACATCGCAATTGATGAGGTTCCTGATTTTTTGAGAGCTAAGTGGTTCACATCTTCGTGAAGATGCGGAAACAACTTATACAATAATCTATCTTTCACGTTCTTAAAATGTTAAATCATGAAACGAAGCTATTTTGAATTCATTTTAGCAAGATTGGACCCTTTTTGTTTTGCTTATTTAATTCAAAAAAGTCATACCGTTCGTTTCCAACTTCCTAGGTTAATGCAATACAACATGTCCTTACACCCAGTTAAGAAACTGTGAATGTGACTGTCGAGCTCGAGACGGACGTTTTCACACGTTATTTGTTGCGACACGCTTCCATTGAGGACCGCTTCGGGCCTTCGGTTTTGGGCTAATTGTTGCCAATTAATCGGTTGTTTGGGTTTATCGCGATGGACGTTTATATACGTCTTGCGTGTGCGCATCGGGCGTTGCGTAATACGGATCGGTGTCGGATGGCCTCAGGGTTCGGATGCGCGCGAGACAAGTGCATGAGCTTGAAAACAGGTTATTATGAAATTGTTTTGTTGTACGGTTGATATTTATGCTTTAGATCTTTTATATCCTTTCTATTTAAAACATTATAAAAGTTTTCTATTAATTGATTATGTTAGAATTCCAGTTAAAAAGTCAGAACTAATAGCTACTGTGCTGTGTTTGTTGTTAAACTTTGATTACCAAAGATTAAAAAAATACAGCATAATAGGACCATCAAAAAAGCACAGTTTACCGCATAATAGGAATAAAACTTTTAAATTCAATAAACTTGAAACGGTTAATTTTGTTACCGTCTTTTGAAATTGTTCTTCCAATTCCACAATGTTCGTGATAAATCGAGTATGTTTCTAATGCTTTAAATTACAACAGGTACACGAGTTTTAGGGTAAACTGTCAGGTTGGCGGCACCACTCAATCGTGCAGTTGTCACGTACATGCACGTACGGCTGGCACGCTTGCGCTGTATCTCGAGATCTGCGCGGGAGTGCCATACTAAACCAAAACCTTACTTAATTATGTCGATTCCACTACGATACAAGCTGACATTTAACGGTTCAGTTAGAATGTCAAAATATAAATAAGTATTAAGAAAAGCTAGCACAGTTTTGGCAGAATTCGTAATTTTTACGGTCATTATTGCTTGAAGTGAAGACGCGTGTTACAAATTATAATGGATTGTTTAGCAGAATTGCATTAGTCACTTCTCACGTGAATCAAATGAATTTAGCATTAAATACATAATCATTAGGAGAAGGAATTCAGGCGAACCCATTGTAATCTGCTTTTGCAATCTTCGTCCACGGCCAAAGCCTACAGTGAAATGTTTGACAGACAATTTGAAAACCAATTTAAGCTGACAACAGAGCGCAAGGTCGACGCAAAACAATGGTACAATATAATCATGTATTCGCTTCATTCGGTGTTTGCAGATCACTTAGCCGTTGGAGGTACAGCATTTGCAGCTATCGCCGTGTTAGCTTACATTATCTGCTAAACCCAATAGGTTAATTGTGTTGGCTTGGCATTAATTGCAGTGCCCACGAACGAGTACTAGCTCGATAGCCATCTTGCTTCGTTCAATTCACATTTGTGTATCAATAATTCGGCATCAGTAAATTTTAACCAGTAATTAGAGGTGTTATGTTTACAATTTAGATGGAAATCAAAGCTGTTATGCGGATTTATTTTATATTCTCTTGGCTTGATATGGATTTACTGTGTGCATTAAAGCTTAAATTTAATCTACTTCTACGTTGGTTTCGAATTCGAATCAACTTAATGGGCTGCATTTGTAGATACCAACGTTTAATAATATAATAAATTTAATATGCACCTAAACCCTTTTATTACCTGTAATTTGTATCACTGGTAACAGTTATGATTATCGTATGGTAAAGTAATTTCGTTTCAAAAAGCATCGCCTTATTCTCTTGGTGCCATTTCTGTTGGCAGCCCGTTCATAGTTTCTATTGTTGCAGTAGAATGGCTAATGACATTCTCAGCTAATTAATTACGGGTCACTGCATGGTAATCGAGCCAGTAAATGGTTACGTGGCCATTAGCAGTAATTAAATGCAATATTCTGAGAACATTATGTTTATTTGATGTTAACTATTAATAAACAGTCGGTTGAATAATGTTTTTGTTGGTTTCAGAGATGGCAGCGGAGGTGGTTTGTCCTTTACGACGACGGGGAGCTCACATACTCCCTGGACGAGCACGTAAGTTTATTATTCCTTTGATATATCATTAATAGTCATAAACAAAACGTGCAACATGGCATGGGATGACTTCTGAGCCATGAACAAACCATTACGATCGAAAAACATGACGACGTTTAAACTGCGGAATAGGTTAATTGAACATAGATGCAGTACTTAAATATTGCACAGCACTCTACACGTGAGCGTTGAATTGCATAAAAACCGCAAACAACTATACCTTGCGCTATATCAATAGATTCAGCATGAGACCACATTACTCGACAACGTGGCAATTATTTGGGCAGCCCGTCGAATAATTGACTCGTTAGCGGAATACCCAACAGCCGGGCGCAGATATTCAGCTAACCAACGTAACTAGCGACGCGAGCGAGCGCACTATTGTACGCCGCACATACTTCACGGCCACAATTTGAATCGAAAGCAACATAGAATTCGTTGTTTAAATTACTTTGTTAAGTTGCTGCAACTGCCAATTACTGACCAAACTCATGAGCTGGACATACTTCGTTATTCGCTAGATTTAGAACGTAATTGAATGAAGCAGGTACAGATTGGTTTATAATATCATTTTCTGTACTTACCATAATACGGAACAGTATTGTCAACTATATTTGGTATAATAACCATGACTAATGATATTGTAGTCACGTGGTCACTTACAAAAACAAACATCGCCAATTCTGAAACCGGCCGGTCCGAACTGGTCTTCATAAGACTCGATTTCATCGCTACTTCGCGTATCAGTATCCTTCCACAATTTCCTCGGGACTCATAAATATTCATAATTATTGGCATCGCAGCGATTTGAAGGCGATGTATGAATTTTAAAACTTGTACGTGAGAGCAGTTGTGCAGTAAAAACTCGACGACACGCATGGATAGTGAACTGAAACAATTATGGGATAGTAGTTAAAGAAAAGTAAGTACAATTATTGTAAATTTAATTGACTGACAGTCCGAGACGGTCATCTAGGAGAGTTTTAAACAAGTAAATATTCTGAAATAAGTCGGTCCAGATTTGCACGACGTGGTAAATAGGGGATATTAATTATCTGAACTTTATACATGTCATGAGCAAAAGTTCCGATTCCGTCCGTATGGAGCTGATCGTATGCAGTTTTTAACTGTATTTTATTGAGGTAATTTAATTGATCGATTAGAGCTTCTTTTATATTTCACATAAACTTAGTGGTTCCAAATAAATATACAACCAACCAATCAATAAACTTATTAAAATAATGAGCTCCTTTGCCCATTGGACCCGATGGGACAATACTGGGGCACACATATCAAACTCGACACATTCTATTTCTAGCCATTCGCACCTCGTTATCATGTGAATAGAACTTAAGTTTTGCAATACTGGTTTTCTCTAAAATAGAGAGAGGAAGTCGTAAAGCCAATTATGTCTTTTTGAAGGGAAAGCTTATTAATTGCAGTTAGAGGTTTACCCACTTTGATAACTAGTTGGTGAAATTATGATCGTAAATTTTGAATGAAGTACGTAAGTAAATGCAATCTTATGTTTATGTGCCACTATTATTAAAGTAAAAGTAAAGTTAATTTTCAAAAGTCTTCGGTAAAATCTTTCGCTTGTTCGCATATTGTCAACCATCGGTAGGTACCTATATGGAGCGGAAACAATGGACAATCTATATTCGATTGATCTTCAGTAAAGTTATATAATGCAATACGTATGACTTTCAATTGTTTTGTAATCTCACTCATAATTTATCGACAAAGCCCCTAAAGAAAATAAACGAAAGAGGTTCTTTAAGTATTTTGCTAATAACACTGATTCAAGAGAACCACTTTCTTTAATGGGCCATCTTAAATTCACAAAAACGTATCAGCATCAAAGACTTCTATGTTGCAGCATTGACAGTGCTCTAGTAGTCATTATACCGTTGGGTTCAATTTACACTAAGGATGTGGTCCTGCCCTATAAACATGCAAAAAGCACCACCTACGAGCCTGCTGAACTGTCTTCCGTAAACGAACGTCATCGAGTAGTCGGCTTTGCATATGCAAAATCAGCTCATAAATTAATGTGAGAGCTAATGAGAAACGCGGAACAGACTGGTAAGCGGCCCAGTAGTGTGGGTGCTATTTCAACCTTCAATTGCATCAAGTTATTATTTATGCTTCCAACAAGACACACTGATTCGTTCTGGAACTTGCAGTTATTCTTCAATGTTTTGCATTTTCATATAAAAACTGGGGGGTTACTCCTGAAACACGAACGAGGTTCTGAGATCGAATTGGTATCGAACAAACGTCAAAAATCTGTTATTTTAGTACATTGGACACGGTTGCTATGGTTTCCATTGTACTGTTTTGACGTTAACTCGATACCAATTCGATATCAGAACTTCGTTCGTGTTCGAAAGAAACCCCTTTGGTTGATAACATTTAAAAGAATATGATCACTTCAATGAATGATTATTGCTTACTCTCTACTCACGGAGTTAAACATCGTTTTGCAAACACTTTGCCAGTAAATCGATGCATGCGTCAGAATGAAGCCCCAGTTTTGTATTGGATTAAAACCTTACAAGTTGACTCGATTAGGAATGCGAGTGACCCGAAGTACTCGCGAATAATACTAAGCTCTGAGACGTTATTACACCGAACCGAACAGTTCCATCCAACAGATTCCTTATTTTGCAACATTCCTAAATGCCACATTGGGTCAGTTCTGTTTGATTCGAGCTAACCGCTCCGAGCGTCAAACAAGCGCAAATGTCCCTTAAAATTACGGCAATTTATCATTACTTTGCAATTTTCAAAACACACCAGTATTTTTGACCGTCGCTCTGAGCTATTCTCGACATAGCAATTTGTTTCGAACAACTGACCAGAAAGAGTCGTCCTTAACGTCAATATAAAAATAAATAGCGTTTTAATTATGAATAAAAAACAGCCCACGGTGACAGTAGCTAATTGTAATAGAGCATTGTTCTAGAGACTGGCATGTGCCGATTACTGTGTGCTTTACCCTAATCCGAGCCCAAGGGGGTATTTGAACGAACTTGTCTCAGGGAATTATTATGGTCGGTAATTATCGAACTAGTTTATAATGTGCTCGCTCTGTGTAGGTAGATGTTTGCTATGATAGTGATCTTTGCTACAAATCACTATCGTAATTGTTGAACAATTAATGCTTGTATTGTTTTACAGTGATTGTTATTGAAAAGGTAAGCGAGCTGATGTTTGGCATTGGCATTGACTTTTTTGATGGAAGTGAATTTCGACCTTTAACATTGCTCCCTTAAAAGGGAACAAGTCGCTTTATCAGCTGCATAATTTTTTTGACAAATCATCCCTGTTTGTGTAGCTGATTAACAATACCCAAATTTACTTGCAACCAAAAATTTTAAGACGAACTTGCTTCAGCAATCGAGACATACGAAATCTACCAACCTAGTGGATTAATGTGTACGTGTACGTAACACAATAAATATCGATGTCGTAGATTTCGTCACGTATTGGTGCGGAGTCGGGGCGCGTGTGGCGGCACCCGCGGTCGGTGGAGGAATGCGGCCGTGGGTTGAGCAACCGATGCGCCCGCGCCGCACCCACGGCGATTCACCTGCGCTTCCATGTGCAGGCCCACGACCGGCACAGGAGTCGCTGACAATATGGAATAACCTAATAAATATAATTTCTCCAAAAATAAATAAATTAATGAAATTACGGAAGCAGATAACCCAGTAAAACCTGAATCGCGATTGAACGAAGTTTTAGATTTGGTGGCCCACATACAATTTTATTTGTAACTAAGTTTGCACCTACAGTACGAGTACGGTACGAGGAGAGGACCCTACCTAGGAAAGAAAAAATATTAGGTGTTTTATCAACAAAAATCGAAGTACGCTGTCGTGTACACTTTTTGATAACCTACCTACTTTCGTTGTTTAAGATGTGGGCATTGTCATGTAAGTGTTTGAAATTGTTGCTGCAACCCAAAGAATTGGTATTGTCAGCAGTAAAAGTGATCGACCCAAGCTCACCGACATGGCTTGATCGTAGCTGGTGAGCATACTTATGAACTCTGCCCTGCGCCCGCGCATGACGTAACTCGGTCGCGCGCCGCAATCTCGTCGATTCGCGCCATTTCGTGCGAAATAGGAAATTGTTCAGGAAAAAATTTCGACATAACTAAAGCTTCGTGCTTTCGTTCCATTTTCTTTAGAATTCGCTTTGCGTAATATTTCATTTTGTATCACGCAATATTACTTTGCTGTGGACATACCTACATAAGATTATATACAACTATAATTACTTACTATAAAAGAATATCTGGCAGTGGCACAATTACAATTAGGGCATACTAACTCGCAATCGCAGAAAGCAATCGGACGATTTTGTCCTAGGTTCGAACCCTGAACTTTGAATAACTTTCTATTCATAATTTCTGTAGATCACAAATCAATACAGATGCAGAATCAATTTATATAATTGAAGCGGTTTTATTTCAATTTTCAATGGTTAATGTTGTTAGATGCCCTTCATCGCTATAGACGAGCTTCGTCTATTGTTGGAACTTGGAACATAAGAAGTAACATTCCTATCTAATGTTATATCATTTATATTACGCAATATTAAACATACTGTGATTGATTTCGGATCTCGCAATTACCTTACATTTTGTTACACAATATGGAACCGAAACCTATTCTTTCGATCCCAAGAATATGATAGATTACTCACGTGCGTATAATCCCCCATATTGTCGATTTCAGAAGATCCATAAAATACATGACTAGTGAAAAAAATAAGTTTACCTATTTGAGATCACCTTAATGCAAGTTCTTCGCTTTTTTGATTTGGTACAGTTAATGTTTTGGCTGTTAATTATAAAGCAACTCAGACGTAATTACGATTATGAATCTTATTTGATGTCAAACGATTCTTTATGATTTCGCGTAACGTTACAAAATAGCGCTGGTTGATGAAATGAAACTGTTCTCGATGTTACAGCTACTCAGTAATTTGTAAAAATGTACTTACTTATTTAGTCTGTCGGGTGTGGAACTGTTATAAATTTCTGAGGGTGCGAAAAGACGTCAGTGGGACGTGTGTAAAAAACTAAAGAGGTTGTTTCATATTCATCCTATGACGTCACATCCCATCCCATTAGGTCTAATATCCAAAACCTTAACTCGTCCCATGAATTTATGTTTAATTAATTTCTTAAATAATTCCGTTTCCAGATGTATTTACATATATGGACTATAATGCTTACCGCTGACGGGCGCTATTTTGTAGCTGCGATAAGCGCGGCGTTAATCGCGGCGATATCGCTGCGATAAACGCGGCGATAATCGCGGCGACAATCACGGCGCTTTTTAGTCGCTGACGTAGGTTAACCCTAAAAGGCACCCGGTAATAATATTATAGAACAATCACTTTTATTATTGCTAAGCTCTATAAAATAAAGTTTATGATTTATTTATGTCAGTAATTATATACTTTTCACAAATGAAGCAAACAATGTATACGATTCAAATGTCTTCAGTACCCTTAGCACGAACAGCTATCGAGAAAAAAAACGCACGTAAAATTACTCGATAGACAATTCTCTATGGAAAATTTCATTTCGCTTATCGGCGATAGATGGCGTTGTACAAATTTCCAATACAAAATTTATCTATCGAATGATTATTTTTTTGATAGCTGTTCGTGCTAAGGGTACAGATCCTTTTATCGTCAAAATAGTGTGAAGAACAAAAATTCTGCATTTACTTTATATGCGCAAATTCAAGAATTATATAAATTGGTAAGCATATCATGTAATAATAATTCTCTTACTTTTTATTGCAAACTCTACCATTACAAAAATAATTATGTCAGCCAGCGAAAAAAATTGTGGTGTCTTTTAGGGTTAAAGCCGCTTGTCACTCTTGTCAGTGTCATTTCGTGAAATGAAATGAAATGAAATGAAATGAAATGAAATGAAATAATTCTTTATTGCTTTAAATGTGGTCAGTACAAGATTATAACATTTATTGGATTTGTTTCTCACATTTAACCAAATAACATTGGTATGCAAATTAGAGATGGGTCTTGAGTCTGATAATAAATTAAAAATGTCGCGAAATAATCATAAATAAAATAAAAACCAAATTAAACCATAAAAATAAAAATAATTAAATCATGTCCAAAAGTAATAAACGAATTGAAATGAGACCTAATACATAATATATATAAAAAAAAAATAGTTTGATAGTGTTCAAATTTTGCAATTAATAAATTCCTTAACGCTATAAAAACATTTGTCAGTCAGTAATCGATACAACGCACATTTAAATTGTTTCATTGGTAAGTCTTTCATTGCCATTGGTAGTTTATTGAATAATTTTATTGACATGAGATAACAATTCCTTTGGCAACACGTTGTTGAGCAAGATGGCAACACTAATTGATTTGGATATCTGGTTGAGAATGTACACACCTCATGCTTTTTTTTAAACAAATTCAGATTACTTTTCGTAAAGACACATAATTCAAAAATATACATTGATGGGACTGTTAATAGATTTAGTTTTTTGAATAATGGTCGACAGGAATCCATGGGTCCTGCACCACACATAGCTCTAATACACTTTTTCTGAATCAAAAAGGCACGGTCAACGTCAACCGAGTTTCCCCATAAAATAAGACCATACCTCAAAACTGAGCACACGTAACCATGATAAGCAGTAAGTGCTGTCTTTTGACCACTTAGCCGCGTTAAACGATATAAAGCATAAGAAAATCTATTAATTTTCTGACAAACACATGAGACGTGATTTTTCCATGTTAAATTGGTGTCTACTTCAATGCCAAGAAATTTAGCAGCAGTGCACTCTGCAATTTGTTTACCATCATGCATCACAGATACTTTTTGTGGTCGTCCATTTTTATTATAAAATTGTATAAATTTAGTTTTTGTTATGTTTACTAGTAGATTGTTATGCCTTAACCAATTTATTACATTAATGATTGTATTATTTATTTCAGTTTCATAGTCAGTATTAGGAATTTTATGTAAAATTATTGAAATGTCATCAGCAAACAGTGTGCAACGATACCCAGTGATAGACGGGAGATCATTCAAATATAAAACAAACAAGAGAGGTCCGAGGATGCTTCCCTGGGGAACACCAAAATTATTTTTCAAATAATCAGAGTGACAAGTGGTTAAATGTAAAGACTTGTCAACTTTGTTAAGTTCTACTTTTTGGGCTCTATTTTCAAGATATGTTCTAATCCACTCCTGTGCATGCCCACGGATACCATATGCTTCTAGTTTTTTAAGAAGAGTTTTGTGACAAACATGATCGAAGGCTCTACTAAGATCAAACAGTATCATTGAAACGGGAATACGCTTATCCATCAAGGATGAAATGTGACGGACGATATGGTAGCATGCCATAGACGTGGATTTCCCCTTTTGGAATCCATATTGTTCTGAATGTATAATGTTAAATTTTGTACAAAATGATGACAATCTTATATAGAATACCTTTTCGAAAATTTTTGATAAAATGGGGATGAGCGTAATAGGCCTATAGTTATTAATATTGTCTTTGTCTCCTTTTTTGTACAGCGGTTTCACTATCGAAAGCTTTAATGAAGAGGGAAATACTCCGGTGGCGAATGATAAATTTATTAAATATGTCAATATAGGAGCCAACTCATTTGCACATGCTTTAATAATTTTAGTGCTTATTTCATCATATCCCGTAGCGCCAGTATTATTTAATGATCTGATAACATTTTTTATTTCGACTTCATCAGTGGGTGCCAGGAATAGAGTGGAATTGCAATGTTTTAGACTGCCAGGATAGTTTTTCGTATCAGAATCTGGGATAACTTTTGGTATATTAATAAAATGGGAATTAAATTTCGATGCAATTTGCTCAGTATCAATAATTATTTCATTTTCATTAATTTTCAAATTTTCTACAGTATTTATTGAAACACTTTTCTGACCCTCGTTTATTATGTCCCAAGTTGCTTTACACTTGTTTTTGGCATGATTTATATATTTATTATTTTGTGATTTTTGAGCCGATATTATACATTTTTTTAATAATTTGGAATAGTTTCTATATTTTATTTTCACGGAGTCAGATTTATTTTTATAAAAAGATAAACGTAGCTTTCTCTTGGTTACACAAGAGGTTCTCAGACCTTTTGTCAGCCAATTTGGCCCAGGCTTTCTCTTCATTACTTTAATTTTGTATTTCGGGAAACATAAGTTGTAAAGGAGACATATTTCTGTATGAAATAAATTAAATGCTTTCTCGATATCATTACAATTATACAAGTCTGACCATGGATAGTCTGTTACACACTGCTTGAATTTATCTATATTTTCAGAACTAAAATCTCTAATTGTTTTGTAAAAGAACTGATAAGATTCTACTCGACCCTTAACTGGCACTGTCAATATTTGTGCTGTTTCGTGGTCGGACAAGGAAACCGGTAACGTATAACCAAATGCCTCCCTGATGTTGCTTGCGAAATGATCTAAGCAGGACTGTCGTCGCGTAGGCGTGTCAATATGTAAGACTAAATTATGACTGTCTAGTAATTCTTTTAACTCGCGTGAAAACTTTGAATCCTTCAATGTATCTATATTCCAATCTCCAGTAATTATAATGGATTTATTTGTTTTTCTTATTAATTTATCAAGTAAAATAGACAGTTTTTCAAAAAATATACGTGTGTCAGACTTAGGAATTCTATAAATACACACTAAAATTATTTTATAATTCACAATTTCTACACCACAACATTCGAAAGTCAACTCCGATGACAATTCCTCAACAAATGGTAGCTGCTTTATTTCAATAGAGTTATGGTGTATGATGCACACACCACCTCGCTTCTTCGACCTACAGAAGGCAGAACCTAGATTATAGTTTTTTAATCGTATATTTAATTCATGGTTTCTCTGGACAAAAGTTTCCGAAAGGCAAATTAAATCTATTGGTTGCTTATTACTAGATAATTCATACAAAGTTATCTCTAATAGTTCTTTTTTGCATAAAAAACCAGCAATATTTTGATGCATGATTCTAATTTCATTACTATTCATAAAAAAGTGTTTTTTTCGGCAACTTTATGTGACTCATTTTGCAGATTAGAAGTCTGTGAAAACGAATTAAGCTTTTGACTATGATTAATATAATTTTCATCTAAATGTTCAATATTATGTACATTAATTTGATATCCAGATTGTAACTGATGTGAATGTAATATCTCTCTATAAATGGCAAAGCAAACATTTGATAAGAAAAATTTTAGTCCCGGACGAGAATTCTTATAATTCATTCTTACAAATGTGGTGTCTCTAAACCCTTGACATATCATTCTTATGTCATAATTTATGTTATAATTATACATTATTGCGTTAGAAAATAATCCACATATCACTAGATTAGTATTAGTAAGTGATCTGAGCCATACAAGTAAATTAGTTTTCAGCTCTAACGGATTCCTATCATTGGAACCTCCGATTACAACTATATAGTCTTGCTTTGTTAAGGTGTTCATTTCGCTTTTACACGTATTTATTACATCACTAAGGTTCGCCTGACTCTTCCAATAGCAACAGACTTCGTATTCTGTCCCGACTAGTTTTTGTAACGCCTGTTGCATACCACGTCCTCGCTGGTCTGCCAATATGAAAATTTTCTTATTCCTGGGTGCAGTTACATTGATGTTTTCTTCTGTCCTTTTTGTTTTTAAATCTTCAGACTCCATGTCCGGTTGTGATAAATCTTCTGATCTTATATTTGTCATATCAGAGCTCAATAGGCATTCCATTTCGTTATAAGATTTATAATTGGATTTTTTGTTTTTACTCTTTTTGTTTTTGGTCGCTTTCTTCGTCTTGGTTTTAATCGATTCATTTATTTTTGGTGTATCAGAACAAATGTGTAGCAATTGTTTAATTTTTCGGTCTTGTTCGTCTATCGTTTTTTGCATAGCAAGCTTCTCAAGCGTTATTTCCTCAATTAAGTTGTTAGCTGACAACAACTGCATTTTTAAATCGTCAATTTCTTGTTTACACTCGTCAATTTCCTTGTTATGGAGTGTGGATAGGTCTGGTAAACTCATGTGAATATTGCAGCTTGAGTTAGTTTCTGATAGAGCCGATGTCGATGAAAAGCAATCCGCATCTGGTAATGATCTATGTGAGATATCTTCTGGATTACTTTTTTGTTTTTTCCGTTGGGTAACATAATCAAGATCATCTTTTTCTTGATTCTCGGTTATACTAGCTTGTTTTTGGATCGATGGTGATAAGACGGTGTTAATAACCTTGCGTACCTCTATTTGAGTCGGGTCATTTGCCTTAATATAGTTTTGCAAAGACTTGGTAGTGGTTGAAGTGGTTACATCTTTTGGTGTTATTTTGCTCACGCAGTTTGTTTGTAACCTTGGTGTAGAGGAGCAGGGTGTTGTAGGTTTGATAAGATTTGAGGGCTTGGTTTTATTCCCCTTGCAGAATTCACATTGCCAATTAGCCTTGTTTTTCATTAAATCGAAGAGTTTTACCGATACGTGAGCACATTCCAAATCAAATATTTTTTGGCATAGCTTACACTTCAGAAAGTCTCTTCTAAGTATAACTTTGTTACAAGCCGTGCACGTCTTTTGATTAAACGACATTCTTTGGACTGTATGTGCCATCTATTGGAATTTCGTGTAGTTGAATAGTGAAGTGACTTATTGCAATTGAGAATGATAAATAACAGATGGCTCTTCTTATCCTAGTGAAAATTATTATTTAAAAAAGTTATGTGGTCGCTGGGATTCGAACTCAAGTTTCTTATCAATAAGCCGGGCCCACTCTGCAGTCGGCCAGCCGTTCAGTACTAGAAGTGACAAAATTGGCGTACCATATATGAACAATCTCTCTTTGTTGTTTTGATCATAAAACTTTATGGTTTTGGTCGAAGAAACGCAAAAATATTGCTTCGTATTGGCAAAGTATAATATTATAATTTTCTGTGGTTGTGTGGTGTTGCTTTAGTAGAACAGTGACAAATCGATAACAAAACAAAGTTTTGAATATTACAGCTAGATTTTTGCTGTTTCCTTGTTAACTTGACTGACCTTGTAATATTCCGTTATTTGGTGCTTATTGTTGTTTATGTGAGCACGATACTATATTATCATTCCGTTAATTGATTTATTTTTTATCACTTATGTAGGTAGGAAAACACTGTCCAAACATAAATCACTTTTAAGTTAGTTATTTGTCTTCTTTTCGGTCTGCAAACACTGGTACACTTAATTTGCAACGTACTAAGTCGATAGATATAGTTTGTAGGGAAATTAATATAACTTCTACAATTTTAAATCTTAAAAATACACGGACTCAATCTTTACGTGCGGACGGTGGCGCCCTCTCTCGTGGGCGATTAGTCGCCGAGCTATGTGTGAGCTACTTTTTGTAGCTCGTGGGCGTTTACGTATTGAACTCCATATGTTCTATTCTGGGCTACAAAAAATCGCTCGGCGATTAAGCGCCCGTGAGCGGTGGCGCTTATAGAAGAATCAGAATAATAAAATTTTGATAAACGTATACGTTTGTCTTCCAAAGACATTCGCGAAGTTTCCTCAGTGACAAACTTCAAATCGATAAACTATAAATCATCGAGCTCGCCATAGACAGCTGTATAAATAAATCACGATGTAAATTTTACACTCTGGTCACGCCCCGATAGGCACCCACTTGCAACCAGAAACCCGTGAGATGGCTTTCTAATGCACTGCGCATACGCACGTTTCATTACACCATTATATTTAATCCAATAGTTAATGTACACAGGTTGGTGTAAATTAAAATATTGATCAACACATACAAAAAATTATAATATTATGTGAAGATTATGCGTCACATTTACATCAGTTATGCTATGCAATGCATTATATTATTTTCCATCGTCAGACGATGGGCATAAACCGTGTCATAAAATAGAAATTAATGCCGCAAAAAGATAAGGAGAGCTGACCCCCAATAGGGATTCAGGCCATTTAAGGTGAGGATCTTAAAAATATATATTAAGATAATGAATATATGGATGGCCTGTACTGTACTGTGTACCCCTCCAGTGGCAATTGGGGACATAAAATAGCTGATTATGATGACAATTCATTAATAGATCTGATTAATGTTATACTATTTCTATTTCTCAATGGGTTCAATCAACTAAAATCATTTAAAGAAAAACACATTCTAATTAATTAAAAAAATATTTAATGATATGAGTCTTGTCTTTCATTTATCTTATCAAAAGATATTATAATAATCACATACATTTGACGTCACATAAGTAGGTAATGAATGTTATTTTTTATCAAAAATGTCTGTTCACTTATTTATCATGATAAAATCACATATTTTTATTTTAACCAGCATAATTGTATTTCAATGAAAGAATAACGAAAGTAAGTAATAATATCACTCCCCACAGTTTTTGCGATTCAGTTGTTTGTGCCATACTTATATAGAGCATGCTAACTGCTTTCAAGGTCTTTACAAAAAGGGTTCCAACGGGTATCCTGTGATGACAATAATAATTTGCCTATACTTAGATAAAGAGTTTTAAGATTTAATAGGTACACTTTTATCACTTTGAGTTCACTTTTAACTGTATTAATCTTCAGATCCTTCAGCTTTAATGTCACAAGTAAGATAGGTGTCTGCGCTAGCCCCGTACGTGTTAATGGTGATCTGTTGTAAAAGCCATTCATTGATTTTGCCTTTTAACTGCAGCTTCTGTATTTCCGTTAACTGCTTTATGGTGGGGAACAAACTCAAAAGATACAAGAAGTCCGGGTCATTTCTATTCACTGCTTGTAAATCTGTCAGTCTGTCTTCAACTATCGCCTTTGTTTCCTTCACTCTCTTCAAAATAATGTCTATTTTAGGGTTTGGTACTTTCTTAACAACGCGTCCTTCGCGGATCCTTTCGATTTTCACTTTCGCTTTTATTGGTACTTCTTCTGAGCTATCCGATTCGTTTTCTTCAGGGTCAGCGTCTTTCTCTTTTTGTTCTATGTCCGCTTTAAGAAAAGACAAAGGTTCAAAAAATTGCCACGCCACGTTTTGGTCTGGGATTGATTTTTCTCTTTGCTTTTTATACTCTTTTCTAAATTGATCTTTGTAGTGTTTCCATCGCTTTCTCAGTCTTGCTTCTGTAACAAAAACAAATGGGTTTGTCAGTGGAAATGGAAAACCTACTATATCTATGATTGCTGTAGTAAATGCGATTATTAACAAAAGACAGTGATCCGCGGCAACTACACTCGAGAATGTAATAAATGGCAAAGAGTAAATTTTACAGATTAAAATACATCGTTTTGTACCGCAAGCGCTCTGAAGTTGGTCACTTCTAGGTGCTTCTAGTAATTATACGTCACACTTACGTTTGAACTGTGAACTCATGATATTTGAGTAATTGTTTGATTTAAAAACGCCAATCGTTTTATTCTTGTTATGAGAACTAAGTTGTACTAAAAACATTTAAAAATCTCTAGTAGTAAAAAAACTGTTAACAAAATAATACCTATTATCCGAATATCATATCAGTGTTTGTTGGTCTTGACTTGACTTGAGCATTGCGTTATGTTACGTGACGTCACACGAAAACGTGAGAATGACGTGACGTGCGTGACCTAGTTACCGATGACGTAGGAATTTTGCGTCACCGCTCTGTACTCAAACCATGCGTATTAACCAGTGCAGTGAATTTAGGTAAAGCGGCACCATGTTATTAACATCATCTTCATCACGTCCATTCTCTAAATTAGCCATCTATTATAATACATTTCGATGTCTATTAACACTATCAGAGTGTCTTACTTAAATTTTCTATATGTCATACATAATTATCACATTCCTAATGAAAGAAAATTACACATAAGCCGTCACGAACACAGCAAAAATACTACCATCGAGAACTGGTTTAATAAAAGTAATGACACGAACGCGCCGCGTTTGAGCGTTGTCTTATAAACTATGCAAACTCACCGTCGTCGTTGAATTCCTCTGCCAAGCCCAACCAAAACCGCCGAAGAACGACGCGGTTCATGTGGAAAGGATGCGAGCACAACCATATTTCAGGGTGGTCTCGCACTCGTTTGATCAAGTCCATGCTCGACATCGGCATCGCGTGATACGTTCGTGCCCGCCGTAACCGCCGCGTCGATTGTGGCGTGTCGCCCCGGCCCCCGCTGCCATGCACGCTCGACGCGTGACCGCCCCCCCGCGTCTCGCCCCGCGTTCGTGCACGCTCGAATGTCTGCTTCCCCCGACCCCGCCCGCGCGGTGAACGCCCTTCTTTCCGCTAGCAGCTGCGTCACAGAATAAAATAATAGTAGTGAGAGCCCGCGCGCGGTTTCCCGCGGCAAGGCGTCTATCGATTGCGTTACTTACTCATCCGTACCACTTGTTCGTAACTGATAGGTGGTTGCTTATAACGAATTAAATTAGACGTTTTAAAGCTACATTATTAAACGTAGATTATTACATGAGTAATTAAGTACTTCTAACTAAGTCAGCATTTTCATTAAGCCTATTTATTTACTTTTACGGCCGAATACTCTTCGATTCTTAAAGTTAAGGTCATCTTAAATTAAAAAAGTGGTCATACAGAAACTATGAAACTGACGGCTTCCTTAAAGTTAAGGAAACCCCAACCAAAGATTTTAACTAAGAAGCCTTTGAGTATTCTGCCGTTAATTAAGTACTTAAGTAGGTGTAGTATAGGTAGGTAGGTAGTGATTATAAAATGGTCGAGGTAAGGAATAATACATAAAATTAATTATTGAAGTTAATTCACCAACCAAAAAAGGCAAACCAGTGGCCCTACCATGAGTTGATGCAAACTGTTTACGTTACCGTAAACTATCGTTTTGTCTCTTTCACTCGCAGTGACTGTGAGCAGTATATCCGATAGTTTACGGTAACGTAAACAGTTTGCATCAACTCATGGTAGGGCCACAGGACGCAGGAAAGAGAACACCCATGAGTCCATGACAGATGGCAGATAGAAAAGAAAATGGTCAAAGACAAAACTATAACAAATAATATGTAGAAAAATCGGCTCAGCTAAACGTAAGATAATCGCGGAGAAACATACAATACGGGTCAAACTGAGAACCTCCTTTTTTACCCGACTGCGGGTTATGTATTTCGCGCGTATCTTGTTTGTATGTTTGTATGTAATATTCTTTATTGCCTCATATCTCTCAAACGGCTCAACGGATTTCTATGATTAAGATATCGTTAGATTGGTCTTTTCAGCCCAAGTGTTCTTAAGAAGGTGGCGTTATAAAAAAACCAACATGGCGGCTGTACGGTGCTATTATACGTAGTGAAATTTTTTTTTTTTTTAAATACTGCAATATGGGTGTCAAATTAAAGGGCTTATTATAAGGATTTCAAAAAGGTATATCATGACCGTAAAATATAATAACTAAAAAGAGATAAATAAAAAAATAAATTAAAAAAATTGAAAAACCCGCCTGCATAAAAAGACAAGTCGACTGAAAAGATGGAAACAAGATTAAATAAATATTAAAGGCAACATGTCATAATAACATGCAGTCGGAGGCATATAATTCAATCATTTATAATGTCACTTTTTAAGTCGGTTAAAGAACCTACACTTAAGATAACCCTCTTCCTACAAAAAAATAATTATCTTATTCAGTTCATAAACAAAGAAGTAATACGACCATTATCATCGAGGTAATTCACACAAAATCATACTATTTTCGTGCTTTTTTCAAGATTAAGTACTTGGAAAGTACTGAACTGATTTCCAAAGGAGAACGGCAGGGTAGTATGGGAATTTTGTACAGGTCTACAACTTTCATGTTTGGCAATGAGATTTATACATTCGATAGATAATATTATTAGGAATTACTACATAAATTGACAGAATTTTAAAAGTTGGGGTTCATAAGTTATAATAGTATTTCTAATCATGTTCTTAGGTTGATTTTCCCCTTATTTGACAGTTGACTGACAGTGACACTTGACTTACTGCGACAGTTGACTGACAGTGACAGCTAATTATACAAAGTCCGCGTTCCGAATCACGCTGATAGCGCTATAGTCATAAAATATTACACAAATAGGGTATTTGTGTACCTACTTTATTTAATGGATTATACTCTAACAGTGCTGTTTGCGTGATTCGGAACGCGGCCAAATTGTACCTACTTTAGTTCGGTAGTTTTTAATAAAAACATCGAATTAATTGCATTGTATTGCTACATTTGCTACGTCTCGTCCTATGTATTGTATCTCTCTAGAAGTCTAGTAGGGCTGCGGTCCGCATAGCGATAATATCGCGAATCCATATACCTACAAAAACCCTATTAGAGTCTGTTCGTAAAGAGAACCGACTTGGGATTAGTGCCTGATTATCGTTTTTTAAATGTTGACGGCACTGTTACGTTTTAGTGCGACTGTAATAACTTGATAAATATTAAGTCAACATAGTCGCACTATAATTACGTATATCAGTGCAGTCTACATGACAAAAACGGTGATCAAGCACAAATTCCAAGTCGGTTCTCTTTCCGAACAGACTCTAATTGTGTAATATTTTACTTGGTCAGATTCGCGCTAAAATCGATTTCATCGCCATGCAGACCACAGCCTAGTAATAGGTACCTATCTGGAACTATGATAATAATTTATTGAGACATGCTTGTGCTTGGATATTTAAAACACCTATGAAGTAGGTACCTAGGTACTACCTACCTAAATAGGTACCTAACATGATTCATGAGATATGTAGTATGGCACTGTAACTCTACTTAATAGATATTATAGTAACCTACTACCTATATCGCTTGATTAAGGAATTAAATTCTCTTACTACTATCTCCTAACTTAATCGAATACTGCTCAGATTGTATGCCTACCGAGTTACTTTAAAGACTTACTGACACGAGTAATGAATTGGGCACACCATAGAAATTGTGTCAATATTGGGTGTTGTTTAAATAAAATAATAATTTGATTTATTTAATGAATATATTTTAAAAAAAATATAAATAAACCTAAGGCACTCTTAAAATATTGTTATTCATGCAAATGAAGATTGCATATGCGTGCACCACGAGGTATAAAATAAGAATATTCTAGAAGTATACGACGTCGTGTATCTTCAGGCACAATATGGCGTTTGGAGCCAGTACATCCACGGAAAATATAGTGGCCTGGTGTTTCAGCTGCTCTCCGTATATTCGGCAATGTTATGTACCGAGGTTCACTAACAGTAATTCTGGAGTTCAATATTCCTCGAGTTCCACGTAGAGCAGACTTCACTTATTGAGGGCACCTGTAAACAATGAGATGAATATAATAATGTGACAAATATTATAGTACCTACCTTGCTTTTCTATTCAATGAAATCAAATGTACCTACATATTGGATCTCAACATTTGCTGTTTTTTTATTTATTTAGACATTTCATTAAACAATAAAAGTAGCAATGCAGAAAAGACTTTTTAGTGCAGGGCCTACTTTTACTTTAGGTACTTCAACATTAATTACACGGACTACACGGTTCTCACCTGCTGGTGCTCTATCAATTCAGATATTATTTCTATTATCTGTCTTTCATGTTCATTTGTAGATTGCCTTTCATTTGTAAATTCAAATGTGTTGCTACATAGACAGCATGTTCTTGTTATTTCAGGCTGGCTATCATCTAGTACATTTTCAGGTTTCCTGTGGCTCTGGCTGCCCACTTCTACGTGAAGCTCTATGCGCTCGAAGCCAACAAGGAATACAAGCTTCATCTTCTGAAGAAAGCTGAAATAAACAATTGCAATGTTATTACAAAAGCTACTAATAAATAAATAAATGTACATATTGATGATAGTATTTAATATGTGAATAAATCCAGCACTTATTTAAGATTAACAAGAAAGAAGATAAGTATGGTGTAAGATGTTACCTCTCGTGGTCGAATCCAATTAGAAATGATGTCAGTCATCCTTTGTTCCTGCTCATTTGGCTCTTGAATGACAACTCTACGTCTGGTTATTCTTAAATACCCAGTCAGTCAGCCACTACTATCAAGATAACACAAAAAAGTACCTACACTACACAAGCACAGCACAGACAGATTGTTTGTGTTCACTTACACTAAAGAGCGTCTTTTCGCAAAAACCATTTACAAATTGAATACGGAGGAACCGCGGCTCAAAATCAACGGAAGAAACTTATGTTTTATACAAGTACTAACGAAAATGCCAAAACGAGAATTCGCCAGACATCGACTAGCACAAAGAATAAACCACAGACAGACGCCATTATTGTTTATTTTGATAAGTTGTCATTGACAGTGTTGCAAGTAAATGTCATTCGTTGTTTTACAAATAAAAATCGATAAGAAAATCGATTTTAGAAAAAAATAACAACTCTGTCATTATTTATGAAAACGTGTGATCAATGCTCTAATACCGCAATCTCACAGTCATGCGCGAGCATGAGTCATGACTCGCGTGAATCACTCGTCTCGACGATACATTCGAGTCCCGCGGGTCTACCGCCTAACTCTATCGCTTTGACTCTGCCTGCCTAGCATGACCGATTTATATCGCGTGATATAGCATTTTATCGACACTCAACTGTCAAATTCCTTTGTCTTTTTGACAGTTAAACGTGATAAAGCGCTATATCACGCGATATAAATCGGTCATGCTAGGCAGGCTGGCTTTGGTTTATGACGTCAGTGCAATGGCCGTCCTTGTCATCGTGTTATGATATGAAAGGGACGGATAGAGCATTGCTATCGCTTTGAGTTAGGCGGTAGGGCCCCCGTTCACACATTCACGCGGCGGTCTTCATTTGGATTTTAAACGCTCGCACGCATAGAGTACATTTTCCATTCCGTAGCAGTGTATCTTTCAGGTACTACTCCGGCGGACTGATTTGACAGATGACCACCTAGCGACCGGTCTCATTTGACAGATGAATGTGATACATTGCTTCTTCTCTTTGGGGTAAAAAAACATACCAAAGAAAAGTATCAATATTATTATGTCAAATGAAACCAGTCGCTAAATAGTTTCTATTTAGATAATCAGCCTGCGGGGGGGTAAAGGCCTCTCCACACTCACGCGCGAAACGTGCGAACCAAGTCTAAAGGTGCGGGCACATTTGTCTGACGCCACGTGTTAACATGCCGTATTTATATGGAAGTGTGATCCTAGTGCATACGTTTACTATGAAAAGCGATGTCAGATGAGATCGCTTGATGGCGTGTTAACACGTGGCGTTAGACAAATGTGCCCGCGCCTTTATTCGCCACGCGTCTGTGCAACCACACAGATACATAATTATTAATCTAATTCTAAACTATAAAAATAAATTAAGACGTATTAGCTATACGAGTATCGATTAAAAAAATCGAATATTCGATATTTTTTACGTATGGCAAGTCTGACAGCAGTTTCGCGTATCACGTTTAGTTACTGCTATTTAAAAATGCGTTTCGTTACTAGTTTTTGTACTAAGATTTCACTTTAGGATTTTTCTTGAACCCGGACTTCTAAAAGTATAACATTTACTGGAAAATTATGCTAAAAAATAAAGGAAAAAACTATGCAAAAATGATACCAAAACATTCACAATAAGGGCCTGTACGTCAGTACGCGTTCTCCTTTTAAAAAATGATTTGGATCATTTCAATCGGTCCAGCCGTCTTCGAGTAATCGGTGGACATACACAAAAAAAACAAATATACAGACGAACATAAAAAAAATATTAAAGTATAATTACATAAAAAGTATTAACACGCCCGTCCGTCATGCAGTCCGTAACGAACAATGGTCATACATACAAATTACTTATTATAAGTGTACTCCTAACTAACACAGATGATTCAAAAAAACTTTTAGAGCCATTAAATAATATATTTTCGGGCAAGTAATTAAAAATTATGACCGTCATTAATTTCGGCTTAAAGTGCATCTGATACCATACACGGCATAAGATGATTTTCACTCGATTTGGGACCTTATCTGGACTAAAATGAATTCAATTTATGACATTAAATTACATTTTAACTTACAGGCTAAAATGTAAGTTATCAGGCCTTTTGAGAACATACGTTTCTAAGATAACATCAGGGCAGTTATGTTATTTGAGTAGGCAGGTAATGTTGTTGATTATTATCTGCAGGAACCAGTTATACACACTTAAAACAGTTTAGCTATATTTTATATTGGGCCTGTATTTAGCCCTTGTTTAATTCTTTAAAGTCAAAGTTGAACCTACGTGAACTTTAACAGTCTGTGTGTCTACTAAAAACTTTTAGAAAGACCGAAAATACATTAAATAAAAACACAGTAGGCTGTAAGTAACTTAATTTCTTGTCATTCTGTCTTATTACCTTCGATCAAGGATATTACTTAAATAAATTGCTAAGAGTAAGTACCTACCTACTTACTATACTCAAATCAAATCAAATAGTTTTATTTGCAAAATATGGGTGGGTACAAAAAGTTGGTCTTATAAATTATTTGAGCGCCATATCTAACCATTTCTGGTGTGCAAAATATAATGATTAGGTACAACATATTATCATATTTTCCATCTTCAGAAAATTTAAAATCAGTATTTCATTACAAGAATAACATAATTTGTGTTAGTACATTATGAGACAAGTTAGCTTAGGTTGCTCATTGCACACAAGGCTGTGGGTTGCAGACCGAGCCGCAGGCGAGGGCGTAACTCAGCCGAGTGTGCAATAAGCAAGAGCTCACGAGTTTCATACGACGTTTTTCAACACATTTGCGAGGAAAAAACAAAGTAATTTATCACACAGCAACAAATATGGAAAAAACAAAATATGATAATTATGGGAAAAGGCGCGCATGTTTTTTTTGTTTTTTTTTCACACGCCCAACTCAAGAATATTTTGCGAACAAAGGGGTGAGGAGCATACAGCCTACTACTAATACTTCAAAATTATAATTTTAAGTGACAAAATGCAAATATTTTAATATTTTATAACAAATTATTGTGAATTATGAATAATTTGATAATAATTATATATTTATTTGACTTAATTAAGGACTTACACATTTATTTATTCCAAAAATGTATATGAATTTTCGGCAGCATAAAACCTCTTTGTTGTCAAAAAAAATAACTGTATAACCCGGCTAAATTGGGAATGCTCTGTTTACTCGCATAGATCTTGCAGTAAGGTACTAATTTAACTTTGTAGGGTTAATTCTATTACGAACTAGTGTTTTACATATTATTGCACGCGTTTGTTATAGCTCGGTTTATGGCCCTAAAAGCGATGTATTAGGGCACACTTTACGAGCAAGTGTGTTGAAAAATAACTTATAATAAAATTGAACTTAAAAAAAAAAAATATTGAAATAAAAATAAAACTCGAAATAAAAGGTAAAATTGAAATAATAATAAAAGTGAATTTAAAATAAAAAATAAAATCAAAATAAATTAAATTGAATGAAATGTCAGCCTTAAAAATATATTATATTAAGTAACAAAACTTTATCGTGCAATATCTTTATCATTAATTAATTCGTCAATAGAGTAGTATGCTTTTTCAGCCAAAAAGTTCTTTAATTTATTTTTAAAAATATTCAATACTTCAACATCTTTAATACACTATATACTAGTTAATTGACGTAGCACACTTGTACTACTATGTATTCTGTGGTAGCAGGAGAAATAACATGGATGCATTAGCGCCTTATTTGCTGACTGTACGTCTTTTAAAATACTTAGAACTCAAATATAACATGGTGCAATCTGGTGACGGAAGCCGGGTGCAGCGTGTGTTTAGTTGCAAATGGCGGCGGCGGTAATAAATAGTTATTTGCGGCGGCATTCGCTCTGAAACGTCGTCATGGAAACGGCAAAAGGCGGGTCTAGCGGCCTCGTGTTTGGGTCCGAGTAAAGGGCAGACAGCGATTTCTAAAACCTAAATCGCTAATAAAATTCGCGGCACTCTTTCATTCTTGTTTAGCATTGAAAGCATATTTACAATGGATGTCTGTTTTATCAACTCCTGGAGTTCTGGAATTTTGTAAACTCTTGTCTACATTCTTGTCTCTGAAAAAAAAAAACGGGTCGAATTGAGTACCTCTCTCCTTTTGAAGTCGGTAAAAATACATCACATCACTGTTAAAAAATGGTGCAGCGCAAATTTTTTATTATAATTTATAATGTTCGATTTCGAATCATAAATGCTTAGAGTGCTAAGAAGCACTGAAATCAAATGAAAAATATTTAATAAAGAAACCTCTGGCATATTTTAAACGTACTTACTACTTACATAAGTATAAAAGTTGTATTTTCTGTTGTATTGCCTTTAATAGCTATGATATTGATGAAGTACCTACTAATTTAACTTAGTACCTACATTATGAAATAGAAAATCGCTAAAGCTTATGACTGTTACCGCACGTACGTCCATTAGCGCTTGAGGCGACCGACGACATCTACACGGCTACGGCATGTAAACCATGCTTAATCTACATACATGCGCTAGAAAAAAGGGACTAGCACGCGTAAACAAACGCACAGACAATAATTCTCATGAAGTAGCGTATAGGTAAAGACTGAAACGTTTCCGATAAAGTTGGGAAGCTTTTAGCCTGAAAAAGCGATCTTTGTTTGTCGATTTCGAAGTATCGATGATGATACACTAAAATGATAATTCCTACTTACTTATTTTTCTTCCAGCCAAAATAAAAAACCAAAATTACGTAGTAGAACCAAATTATGTAGGTACTTAACAATAAGGGGCCATCCATAAATTATGTCACACGAATTTCATGATTTTTGACCCCCCCTCCCCGTCCTTGTCACAGCTGGTCCTCCCCGTAGTGTGACGTCACGTATTTTACAATTTTACTCTAGAAATAATTATTGAATTAAAACAGCAACTTTCCGAAATTTGTTTTATTTCAATTTAAATTATTTTTTAATGTGACGTCACGAAATTAAGGACCCCTCCCACCCCCTTGTCACACAATGTCACACTTCGTCGACCTCCTCCCTCCCCCTTAACGTGTGACGGAATTTATGGAACAGGTGATAGTGTCACTTAAACAACTTTCTCCGGGGAACATAGGTCGAAAAACAAAAAAAAAGAATTTCATACTCCCATTCAAAATGACTGTGTTCAATTCAACTTATTATGAAAAAGCGAAAAAACAACTAATTTTTTTAACCTCTGTTCCTCGAAGAAAGTTGTTTAGTTTGCAACACTATTACCTGTTTCAGTATCGTTAAATGAATATGGTTCCACCTTATATACTTACGATACGAGTTACATATTACAAGACAAGAAAACCCCAGTATTTCCTTAATGAAAACATTTTTTTTTGTTTTCGTTGCCAAACTTATGTTGAGATCAAAAAAACGTAAACAATTTGTTTTCATAAAAAAAAACAATTTGAAAAATGCACTCAGTTTAAAATAACGTTAACTGCTAATTGGTGACCTATGCAGTACCGTTCAAAAGATTGGGAGAGGCCGTTAATGTCCACTCAGTTCAAGATGGATACCCCAGAATCCTGTTATCAGCTAACAAATGTTCAGCAATTTACTGCACACTTAAAAGTCTACACGTAATATAAATAGTATGAGCTCGGTACCATTGTTGGCAACATTAAGTTCCACAAATTCCCTTTTAAAAGACCACACACGCCGCGTTATCTGCGCGTACATAAAGTACTCGATTAAGATTACAGACACTACCCGAAACTTTTTTTAAAACCTAAGAATGTAGGTTAAGCCAATGGATAAATAGCATTCATGGGCTGGGATTTTTTACAAAAACTAAATAAGCCGCCTGTTGGTAAGTGATCAATTTATTATCATTGTCTTTATAACACTCGTTTGACAATCCTGAGCTCCTGAGTCCTCAAAATCACCTGGAACTCAAAATTATTAGTCGCTACAGGATAAGTGCTTTTTTGATTGCTTATGGCTAACTGTTAGCACTAACGACCGGTTTTTTTATGTAAGAAAATTTGTATGAAGTATACACTATGTCAAGTATACGAGTATATCCGGTTCCCTTCTTTATGTAAACGTTCTAGAATTTGTTATGCCCGAAAAAGTGCAATAATTATAAATAAGTTACATTTCACTAAATAGTATGTATTCTACATTACTTTGCTGTGTTGCTGACAACAGCTACAACTACAAAGTTGGAGTTTATAAATCTTTGTCAATATAAAAAGTGACCTACTCGCCAGTAATTTCATATAAATTCAGTAGCGGTGTATCAGAACGAAGCTTTGCCTTCATCTGACCGTCTACCAATAAATATTATTTCGCTGAATCCGTCTTTGTAGTGGACTGGACAGGTCATCATTTAACCTGTCTCGCGGTATCGGTCAGATATCCGCCAATTACTCGAGTGACGGGCTGCTTTCGGATATTATTTATTTATGCCCAACGGATACAGTGAAAAGCACTGTCTTGAGTTGAATACCTAATAGGTACCAAAAATATTTGAACACAGCTTGAAACCATAGCTGTAGTTACATTAACTATGATAAATCTTAAAATGATGAAATAAAAGGTATCAGTAATTTTATACACGAACGTAGACATAATTGTTGATAAATAATTAAAAAGCGAAATTTGAAACAAAAAATATGTGACAAGCACCACATTTAATAAATATCCGAAATCTTTTCTACCTCCCTAATTTAACCTCTGGTAGTTCGTAAATCGAGGTACCTGTGCGACGCCCCTGCATCAAATATCTCAACCGGAGATAACCGATGGCTTAAATTATAAGAGACAGCGGACTTGGAGCTGAAGCATTTAAAACTTAATACAATGCGATTAAATTCAATTTACAATAGACAACGCGGCAACTTCACTCGATAATATATGACGAAGAGTAAATTTTACAGATTAAAATACGTCGTTTTGTACTGCAAGCACTCTGAAGCTGGTCACTTCTGATTAATTGCATAGTAGACTACCAGACCGCTAGCCACACCACACCATATACTTACCAATACCGATACTTACTAAATTATTCAGCAAATGTTTTCTTGGGGTATTTAAATGGGATGTAAATGATCCCTTTTCGGTTAATGAAGCAATTGAAATGAACTGTCCGATTTTATTAAAAGTAGTTACCTACTGATGTTTTTGCCGGTTCTTCTCGGTAACATAAGTCTTCCGCACATTAGTACTAGGAAGTAGTTCCTTGACGTTCAAGAGTGATTGCAATACCTGTTAATCGCTCTCCCCTTATGACTTAAACAGCCTGGACCACATTTACGGTCTGGATGTCAGCCCGAAGGTACGTTTGACATCTGAGAGATGGTTTTCGGAGATCCGTTGGTTGCTGAGAATAAGGGCACTGAGATTTGTAGGTTATATGACGAATGGTAGCGAAGGTCGGATCTGATTGCAACTGAACCTATGTTTTGTCAGCAAAGCTATGAGCTGAACACCTTAAGGTTCATTTCTAGATTGAGTAGTCTGTATTGTCTTGCATTTACCCAAAAGTCACAAAAGCATCTTTTGTATAAAAACAATGGCGACAGGTTAAGACGCACTTTTAGCTCCATCCTTTCAAGCGATTTATTTTCAAACTGTTAAGGTCATAACTTTGCTGACTGTACCTATTTCTGTTCTGGCTACAAAATGTTTTTGAAATTTTGGATTACAAAAGAGAAGAACAATCTCTTAATTTCAACATCAATCTTTTCCAACTAATCGTTCATATTGTTAGTGGGTAGATAAGTAGAACTTATTTAATGATAAACGAAAAATAAATTCAAAAAAATTAAAAAAACCCACTTGCATCAAAAGATAAGTCAACTGAAAAGATGGAAACAAGATAATATATAAAGGCAAACTTAAAAAATATTGATGGTAGTGTTTAGATTAAAGGCAAACTTAAAACATATTGATGGTAGTGTTTAGAACTTTTGTTCATCATAATAACATGCAGCCGGAGGCATGCATAAAGAAAGTGACATTATGAATGATTTTACTTATCATTCAATTCTATGCCTCCGACTGCATGTTATTATGTTGAACAAAAGTTCTAAACACTACCATCAATATGTTTTAAGTTTGCCTTTAATCTAAACACTACCATCAATATTTTTTAAGTTTGCCTTTGATCTAAACACTACCATCAATATTTTTTAAGTTTGCCTTTATATATTATCTTGTTCCCATCTTTTCAGTTGACTTATCTTTTGATGCAAGTGGGTTTTTTTATTTTTTTTTTATTTTTTTTTCGTTTACTTGTCTGACTTGTTTTTTGATGCATGTGGGTTATTTAGTTTTTCTATTTTATTTTTCTAATATTACATACAAACATACTTACAAGATACGCGCGAAACACATAACCCTTTCTTTGCAGTCGGGTAAAAAATGGTAAAATACCAATTACAAAAAAATAATCTCTTCAGTCAGTCAGTAGGCACAACACTGATACAAGCAAATATATAAAATAAGAGAAACAGTAGGTGCAGAACAAACTCAAGAAAGCTCAGAATACTTGTAAAGAGTATTTATTTAATCTATCTCATTCGAACTGTTAAGCCTCGTTAACTTCGATGCGTTTGGTTTAACCTCAACTCAACCTCAACGAATGACGATATGATTAGCAGCATTTAATTGGCGGCAAATATCAAAACGGGGCTCTCGAAAGCCGTTAGATACTTACTTATATGTATAGCGTGTACTACACAGGCTGTGGTTAAAAATAGTAGGTACTTACTTACATATTTTTTGGAAATTATAATGAGGTAGAATTTACTAAAACCTACCTAGGAATCTTGAAAGACTTACAAAGGCTCTCTACATCTTGCCAGTCTAATTAAAAAACAACTTTGGTTAGTGGTAGGGCTTCTTTCAAGTCCGCGTGGCTAGCTACTCTACTACCATTTTACCTAAGTCTGACGCCATAAAAACAATTTAAAAATGATGTGTACCGGCAGTTTCAGGTAAGATAGCCAGTTCCTCAGTGATGAGTATTCCGGGAGTAGTACGCTTTCACCTTCGGCCTTATCGTCACTTAACATCAGGTGAAATGAAGGCCAAGTACTATCCCGTTGTGCATTAAAAAAAATCATCATCATTGGTTATGTGTGGCATATAACATAAGTGTGTCAATCAATTTTAATTTAAGTATCTAAAAACTAAAACACTGCAGTTTGCTCAATATTCGGACTTACAAAATGCATTGCCTGTATCGTTCCACTGATGTTGTCATGTGTACCTATCAAAATTTACGCTCACCCCGTACATGAGCTGGTATTCGGTCAAAGCTGGTTACCGTGTAATCCGATTAGAGGGATCAGCTGATTACTCTCATGTGTGTCACCCACTAATGGGCTGCCGTGTCACTTCACGCTCTCACTCCAAACTAAACGTATTAGAAAACATACAGGTCAAAATCATATACAGTACAGCAGGGTGGGCCTGGCGACCTGTGTCACAGGTTTCTTTTCTGAAACCTACTGCTGGCACCAGTCCCTCACAAATTTAGTAACCTTCCATGTGTAGCTTCTAATTACCACTTAAGTCCTTTATTTGTGATGGGAAAATAAACAATCATTTCATTTCATATACCCTCCGTTTTGGCTTCGCCGTAGTCGGGTAAAAAAGGCCTCGAAAAGTATGAAAGCGTGGACCAATTTAACCTCAAATCTTAGCCATAAATTACGTTAGAGTTTCTTCTCTTAGTACTTGTACTATTATGTATTCTGTGTCTTAGTTAGCAATGGTTTTGTTGTTTTAAACTTTGAGACTACCTACGGTTCCGTAGGTCCTGCATGTGTTAGTGCGGGATGTAGTAGGGGGTTTATAAGGCGAGTCCCACATACCTCCAGGTTTTTTAAGTATCCTCTTTCTATAGTGACGTAGTTAAAATCCGTTGTATGATAACGTTTATTTCCCTACCCAAAATTTTCATAGATAGGTACTTTATTTTTTTTTTATTTAGATCGCTAGATCATATCGCTAGATCGCTAGATTTCAGTTCCAAAGACAAAATGAATCATAGGGGGTGTTCCCTTTTAATACAATAACAAAGTCTTCTTATTCATTCGCTCATGATCAACTATGGAATGGACCCCCAACGAAACAAGAAAGAACAATAAATTATTAAAAGAACACATAACTTTTTTGGACCCCCAACAAAACAAGAAACAACAATAAATGATTAAAAAGACGAAGTACCCTGTTCTCAATCCTGTTCATTTTGTACAGTGCGGACCTAATCGACTGTATCAAAGAGTGTAAATACCACCTATATGCCGACGACATACAACTTTACCACTCCTTCAAGCCATGCGACATCACTGATGCGGTGAAAAAAGTGAACGGAGACCTGAAAAGAATATCTACATGGTGTAAGTCAAATTGCCTCGCACTAAATCCAAAGAAATCAAAACTTCTGCTCACCGGTAGCAGAAAAAATATAAATAACCTCAACGTGACTTTGTTGCAAATTCATATTGATGGAGTGGCTGTGGAGCGAGTGGAAAAAGCTAAGAGCCTGGGTTTGACATTGGACAGCCACCTTAATTTTGAGTCCCACATTGTGGAGTGCGTGCGCAACTGCTTCTATAGGTTAAAGCTGTTATACAAAATAAGACAGTACTTATCAGTAAAACTCAGAATTACACTATGTGAGTCGCTTGTTTTATCAAAACTCAATTACTGCGACACTGTCTATGGCCCATGCTTGTTGTCTAGAACAAGACAGCTCATCCAGCGGGTCCAAAACGCTTGTGCGCGCTTCTGTTTTCACATTCCACCACGAACCCATGTAACACCGTTTTTAAACTCCGCAAAAATGCTAAAAATGGAGGCCCGCAGGCGTGTGCACCTCACATCCTTGTTATTTGGCATCATTCACACGGGCAAACCACAATACCTGTCAGCAAAATTGGAATGGGCACAGCTCCACAGTAGGTACCAAAAAAGGTCTTGTACTCGTGTTTTCTCGATCCCCATACACCGCTCTGCTGCCTTCCGTGGATCCTTCAGATTTGCTGCCTCCAAGTGCTGGAATGACCTCCCTCCCCCGATGCGAGATCTAAAAACAAAGCAAACGTTGAAAAATACATTGAAACGTCACTTAATGGCATTACAATTAGACTCATAAATAAAAAGCTTACCCAGAGTTATTCTCCACACACTTTTTTGCTTCTGGAGATGGTCTTCGGCACCTGGAGGTGCGCTGTACTCACAATCACAATCGCAGCTTCTTCTTTTTTGTTTGCATTAGCATCAAAGATTTGATTAGCATGACAAATGTTAATGTTTATTTGCATTGTCACTATGCTTCTGTCAGACTATAAACTTAGTTTACATAAGTTTATGTGTCAGACATACGCAAGATTGTCCGCGTCTTTTAATTAATTTTGTATTTTTTTTAATTATGTATGTATGCATGTATATAAAATCCTTGTTTGTCACATACCGCGCATTGCCACGCACATAAAAGGTCCTGCTAGAATACCAGCGTTGCTGTGACACGTATGTGTCATGGCAACACAAGCTGAGGTAGGTCCTAGTTAGCCCTAAGACCTGTTTTTTTTTGTGAAATTTTTAGCTTTATTTAATTATTGTAACGTGTGGTCTTTGAGTTAATAAAAAAATTCTCTCTCTCTCTCTCTCTCTCTCTCAATCTGATGAGTTTGTTAGCGGAAATGGTAGATGGGGGACAGCACAAGTAAACATTTCATAACCGATAAAGATCAGAGGTGAGGATCGGATGCGCAGGAAGTGTCGCGCAGACAATGCGCCATTGTGCCCGTAATTACTGGACGGATTCACGTGGCCAATTTTAGAGCACGTTAGGCTCCGTACACATGCGCTGGCCACACCTTATGTAGGCCATACACCATCAATTCGATCGTCCAATTGGCATGATACTGCCGATTGGATCCAATCGAACTGACCGTGTGTGGCCGTGGATCGATCGTCAATTCGATATGTCCTGCCGATCCACACCCACACACGGTCAGTTCGATTGGATCCAATCGGCAGTATCATGCCAATTAATTGGACGATGGAATTGATGGTGTATGGCCTACATTAGATGAATTGCAGCTAAGCTAGAGTTTACTGTTATCATTGATAAAAAAGCACTTTAGGATAGATGCACGCACATGCACTGGCCACACCTTAGGCACAGATAGTGAGACTATTATCATTGATAAAATGCAATACAACAAATACTATTAAGTCTGTGCTTGATGCACATGCACGATAGAATGGATGCACATACTTTGGCCATACCTTAGGAATAGTTATGTTATTCTACTTAATAAAGTAAAATGTAAAAGTTTGGATGTTTAGATGTTTGTTACTCAATCACGGAAAAACAGCTTATTTTTATTTATTTATTTAAGTATTCTAATTACAACGGCGAATAGTGCCACTTACAGTAACTAGTAATTTACATGTTAGCTAAATGTAAGTAATTTACATGTTAGTAATTTACATGTTAGCTAATGTTTAGCTAAACTAATTTGGAGGAAATTTGGCACACATATAATTTATAGCCTGGATTTACAACATAGGATACTTTTTATCCCGATCAAAGGTTCCCTAGGGATTTTCTGAATGTCCACGCTGATGAAGTCGCGGGCGGGGCTGTATTATAGTTATACAGGGTGACCAGAATGCCACGGCTGACGGTTGGCTTTAATCCCTAATTATTATCGTTATTATCATAACATACGATCATCATAACTATGTAGTTACGTGTCGTGTCTGTAACTAGTTTTTCTGATACAAGTTCTAAGCTCAAGTTCAAATCAACTATTTTTACAAAATAATATTAATGAAACAGATTGTGGCATTGTGCCCTTGGCTTTACAATCATAAATTATTGTCCTGTCCCATTGTAATACAATAAGCAATCACGTTCCGAACAACAAAAGCATTTTTGAATGGAATGTATGTAAAAAGTAGTGTGTTCAGTACCCATTATGCGAGTAAATTAAATAAGCTTATTGACAAACTCGTTCAAAAGCCTATTCTAAAAAACTCTTTTTGTTAGGTACGCGAGTTTTAAATTACTAATTATTACGTGGGCTGTTCCAAAAGCTTTTAGTGAAACGAAAAATAATAAGTAAGTACTTATCTGAAAAAAAATGTTTACAGCTTTTTGAAATATTTTCTTCCTTCCTGAAATAATAAATTTTAGAGCACCAGCTATCAAACGATTTATAAAATGCATCTCGCCGAAGGTCGAAATCGAAATATGCCCTTAGGAATAACTGAATTTTTAGACGGCCTCTTCTGTGGTGTAAATTTTTCGGTAAATAAAACAATCTCACAAAGATAATCGGGGCCTGTATGAAAGATGGAGTAGCAGTATTTTACCCCCAAAAAGTTGTCAAAAAGTCTAGATTTTAGTTTTAGCAGCTATGTATGAGAGAAAAGCTTCCCGCAAGATTTCCATTATGCCACAGAAAGACGAGCAACTAATTTATAAGAATAAAAAAAACATGAAAAAATAACGTTCAATGGTCAGTGATTTTCACCACGGAATTTTTTGATGAAATTAGCCGCCAAATAAAAAATATTTCAGAAATTAAAATATTTTTTAATATTTACTATGTTAAAAAACTTTTGGAACACCATGCAGGTATTATGATTGTCGTTCATATGATATGATCATGCTAGCTAGAGGTATATTATAGCATTCATAACGTTCTTTCGTATCACAGTACTATTATTTATTCTGTACTCTCATTATTACAAAATAGGAGCAAAATGGCTTGGCGTGATGTGTCCAGCCAGATGCAAAAGCACAAAAAGGACCGTCTCTAAAACACTGAAGTTCAGGTAAGCTTTCATTTGATAGATGGGTGTGACATTATTGCAACTTGTTTTTGGCACAAATAAAAACTTACAGAAGAAAAGTAGTTATGCATCACATCCATCTGTCAAATTAAAGCTTACCTGAACTTCAGTGTTTCAGAGACGGTAGACACGCCGTCCTTTTTTGTCCTTTTTGCATCTGGCTAAATAATAGAAATGTGATAGATACGAAAGAAAGGCGATTAAGATAGCAAAGTAAGTTACAGGGATTGGATAGCTAGCTACGATATCCTATCTCATTTTGTATTCGTAAATATGATTGTTGATTTTAAACGTAATATACATTGATACGATACGATACAAGCCACTGAAATACAAATAACATCAGAAAAAAACGCCATGAAACATCATGGCGTTTTTTGCATTCAAACATGCAATACTTACTTTAAAGTCATATTTTTCATCTTTTTCTTCATCGTGTATTAAAAAAGGTGAGATCTTATCTGTGTTAATTTCGTTTCATCGGAATGTGAAGACGCGTGCTTTCGCTTGCAAAAATTGACCGAGCGACTCGTACGCATCAGATAAACATATAAAAAATATCGATAAATCAAAGAAACCGGCAATCAGTGCTCGTATATAATGAGGAATCGATTAAAAATCTTATTTAATTAATCAATATTCGATATTTCGCTGCCGATCTTCTGATCCTTATCTACCGTGTATGATAAACACGATTGGGTCATTTCACCGTCTACATACTGAGAGAAATTGAAGATTATATATGTCCGACTTTTTAGCCATTTTAATTTACTTTTGCTGTTAACCTCGATAGTTATTGATGAAATTAAACTATTTAAAAATATTTCTTACTACCTACTGGTTCTATGCCGCTTTCGCTTATTCGCAAAGTCATAATTCTGGCGAGAAAATTTAATTAAGTACCTACTAATAAATAAATTAGGTACCTATTCTTGAAACGGTTTTTGGGATCACTTTCAACATACAAACAAAACTATGTTTGCATATAGTTTCCTAAGAAAAATTGCGCTTTTAAAAAAAATATTTCTTAGAAGCTTTCATTTTCTTTCTATTGTTAGGAACGATGTTCAATTTTCATCAAAACGATCTGTTTAACAAATACAGTTTTTTAGAATAAAATTACCTTAACAAATATAGTGTGCGTGCCTACACTATGTTTCAGAACTAGGTGTTCCTTATGAATATCGTATCGTAATGTTTTACATGAAATGTATATGGAATTTCGACGCGGTCCAATAAGCTGTAAGTATTTAGTTAGTCTAATTCTTGGTCCATTCTTTACTGTAAATATGCGATTGCGTATTCAACTTTAAAGGTAGGAAATATGATACAACATCGTAAACGATTCGCATTATTTTATGTTCTAACTTAAGCTTTTCATGCGTCATTTGAATTGCAGCATTCATGTTTTTGTAACAAACATCGCCGTTGCAGAATCACAGACCGTTTGTTATATTCGTAATATCATAGGGAAACGAATAAAGTGTCCAATTTACAATATTACAATATTAGGATATCAATTGACAGGCATTCACAGCGTCCTACAGGGCGCGGAGGCGTCAAACAAAAGGTTTAAGTGACACGCTAGAGGCGGGTGCGCCTGCGCCGGTACCGCTACTCGCGCAAAAAGCTACGATATCACCGCAATGTAGTAATATAGTAGTAATGCTACAGAATATATAATAGTACTAACGTGTAATGCAAACAAAGCCGCAGGTAGGAAATGCACGTCCGAGTAGGCGGTGGGGGCAAGTTACGAGCGATAGCGATTAGGTATCATTAGCCGTAGAACCTTGTAGCCAAGTTTGCTAGTCGAAGTCAATCACAAATCACAACAACTAAGGGCGGATTCGGCCAAGTGAGAATAACTGTTATTCTTAGATAAAATTACCAGTTATTTAAGAGTAAACCGAAATTACGTTTTACCACATACTATTCTCAGAGTATTTTGCCTATTCAGGAATAGTAGTGACTATTCCTTCCCTGATACCACCCTTTCGCGGGGAATAACAGAATTAATTCGCGAGTATTTTAATGGCGTCCGCGTGCTGTATGTCATTGACATTTGTATGACATTTGACTTTGACCGCTACAGATACGTACAAGGCGACAAAATAAAGTTGACAAGACTTTTCCTTTTAAATAGTTCGTGTATAGAACAATGACAATTGGCCGGATAATACGTTCATTCACATATTCACTCACTAATGAAGGAATAAGAATCCCAAGAGTAACTTATCTTTGGATTGCATGGAAAATGACCATTTCTTTACTCGAGTAAAAAATCGTGGAATAGATGTATTCTTGGTATAGTTATTCCCGTTTATATTGAAGTTTGGACGAATCCACCCTAAGTAGTTCTTCAAAATTTAACTATTTCCAAGGATGACAATATCACTATTTTACCTTTTTAACCCCCGACGCAAATACGTAGAGAGTGTTATAATTATAAGTTTGACGTGAGTTGTGTGTATCTGTCTGTCTTAGACAACGTAGCTCCCAAACTAATGGACCGATTTTGATGCGGTTTTTTCACATTCTGAAAATGTATGAAACAGATCTTTATTTGTGTATGTTTATTTTCTTCAGTGTGCTTCCAAATAAAAAAATTTTTTTACTCTGTCTGTCTCCCTCAACTCGTCCCACGGGCTCGTTGGCCGCTCGTCACAGACAGTGACTTCGGAACCGCTATCGAGAATTTTTGTTGCGCCCGATAGTTCCGCGGGTTCTGCCCGACCGCCGCCGCCGCCCATTTTATATTATAATAGGAGAAAGTTAGCAATTCTGCGCATTCGATCTGGAAAAGTTGAGGCATTTCCTTTATTCCTGTGGTTCGGATCGGGAAATATAGGAAAACCGACATTTATTTATCTCAATTAGATTATAGGTACCATTATGTAATGGTTTAAATCGATAATGGGGAATGTCCGAAAAAAATAACATTGGCTGAATATTTTTCTATAGGTAGGAATAAGGTCCCTTAGTAATATAATAAAGTTTCAGAATTTTCGGTTGTGTGAAAATTTAAAAAAAAATCAAAGTCTCTTCGACTTCACAAATGTATTTCATGGTATTAAAAAAAAGTTTCAAGACAATGTCAAAACTTTTTTTTAAATACGTGTTGTGGTTGTGGCAGTTAGCGGCAAAGGTATAATCTCCATTCTGCTGTTACTTTCATACATTTGTGATATTTTTTTTTAAATTTCACGCAACCGAAAATTCTGAAACTTTTTTCTACTATTATATTCCTACCTTTAGAAAAATATTCAGCCAATTTGATTTCTTTCGGACATTCCCCATTCTCTGGTTGTACCATACAATTACTTAAGAGTATAAAAGGTTGTATAAAAGATATAAAAAAAAACCACATCAAGTCGAACCTGCCCACAAAATTTCACAAGAATCGTTAGAGAAATGCGACCCTAGAGGAGAACAGCTGACATCCATCCGGAAATTTGTTCGAATGCATTTTTGCCTAAGCTGAAACGGAGACGCTTCGCGCTCACTCGGTCAAATCTAGGCTAACCTTATCATCACAAAAATTAACGGCATCAAACATTATTTTTTCATGTCAAGTATTTTTATGAGATCCTGAGGCTGCGCATTGACACGCACTCTGTAGGTAATGTGTTCCACTTTTGGCCCATCCTGTTACAATGGGCCCTCACTACCACGCACGCAACGCCCTTGCGGATCGTAGCTATGGATTATCATATACTTACGTCACGTCATAGAGTATTAATTTCAAAAATGTTTTAAATATTATTTTCTATAATTTAGGTACTTATACCTATAAATATCAAATATTTTGATGCGTTAAAAATATATCTTTTATCGTTATCAATAAAATTTTAACTGTCATTCACAATCCCGTAAAGTTTATTTCAAATATTACCTAGGTTACTTCTATTATCCAGTTCTGCAGATTGCAAATAATTATGATTCTGAAAGAATAGAAAGCTGTTCTCTCACATCGTTGTTTCTACCGATTAAACTTACAAATATACAATTTTCCACACTTTCAAGTCGATAGGAAATGAGAAATAACAAGTAATCATGTCATGTCGCAACCCTGTGGTTAGTGGAGTTAATGCTCTAAGGTGGAGTTGCTAATCGTACCGGCGACGCGACGCCATTAACGCGGGAGACCCAGAACTGGGACAGTGTTGCCAGGTAGACCGTGGCAATCGCCATCATGCGCCCATATGTGGACGCCTAGTGTGTAATTTGTCATTAACTGGGGTGATATTATTATGGCGCTAGTCTGAGGAGGTCCTGCCGACCTACACCTCTAGCAGTGGCAGCTGATCTCGTCAATATAAAGTTGATTTGTGATGGAAAATGACCTCACTTGAAATGCTGAGGTAATTTTTTAATTTTGACGACTCTGTATGAAATATACAGGGAAAAAAACAGCTATTGACGAGTTTCTTGCCGATTCATCTCGTTACAATACAAGATCTCCCGCTTAGGGTTTCCGAACCGATGGCGTAGCTTCTATGATATTCACAAGTGCTTGTAACGTTGTAACAGCCTAGACTGAATAAATTATTTTAAATTTTGATATACTTAACCACAGAATTACAAGTGCTGTTGACATAATGCAGTTATTAAAGGATCTAAGTACCTAACTAAAGGATAGAGAATCTATAAGATGGGTTTTGAAGTTTGACGTACCAAACAATGATTTAATATCATTGGTACCAAATAATACCAACCAACCTATTTAAAAAGATCATAAAAATTATAATAAGTTGGTTCTTTGTGTAAAAAAAAAAAAATCAAAGAAAAAGCTTTGCAGCGGAACTTTATTTAAGTATATTTACTTACGTAGCGTTTAAAGGTAGGTACTTTAACAAGTTAAATGGCAATAAATGCTAATACTGCAACTAGTGGCATTTCCATGTAAAACTGTGTCACGCATGCAAATCACACGCCATCTGTATTCATTACCCTAATAATTAGGTAGACTCGATCGTTGGCCCGCAGGCCCCACAGCGCACCACATCCGTGATCGACAGCTACGGCTTTAGGTTTGTAAGTTGTGTTGTCAGAGCAAATTATCATTTAATATTTAGTTAGCCACTAGTACCTGCCCACGGTATCAAACAAAATTCAATAAATAAAACTTAATTTCAGTAGGTACAAGTAATATGGATGTTGACTATTTTTTTATTTTATGTTACATAAATTACCTCTCAAAAAAAGAAACATTGGTTAAAGAATTAATTCGCTAGCATGAAAACTGCCCGAGATATCACAGTGTGAAATGTACACAAATGGACTCGATCAAAAACGCTCCATACTAATGGCTTGCACGTTATGACGTCACGCCTTGCAAGTTTGTATGCAACGCATAGGAAATTTGTTCAGCAGCTATATTAAATATTGTGTTTATCAAAATTGTTTTCTTCGACAAATTTGCTATACATTTTACGGACTAATTAAAGGTATCATTTATTTTAATAAATTTTATACTTTTTAAATGGACTTGTCCACCCAACTTTGAAGGGTCATAAAACAAATAATATGCAATATATAAAACCAAGAGGTATACAAGCTACTCTAAAAGTTTAATATGTTTACGATTTTTATTCGTATTTCGTTATTTTATTCATTAGTCAACATCCCTATTGTGTTAGGTTAGGTAACTAAATTTTTTACCAAGGTAACAACAAGTTCTTAAACTCTTAACACACTACCTTGTCTTATATATACAAGAAAGTTTATACTTACTCAAATACAGCTGTTGGTTGGCAGTTAAATCCATGACAATTTTGATTTTGGGCGATTGACCTAATATGGGAACAACGATAATCGTCATAATTTCATATTTTAGCTCTTTTATGTATAAGTAAAGTCTACATAGAATACACTTGACATTGATAAACCTAGGTTCATTTGCGTCTAAAATCTTGTCGCACGGAAGGCGGAACTTCGCAATTCTGCCGCCAGAAGACAGCACTATCGAGGCAGTATCTAATCGGCAGTGTTGCCCGCTAATGTACCCGCAAATGGGACAACCGCCCCAATTATATGGTAGAGTTCTTCACCTAGAAATACGTGAATGTTGATGAGTAAATATAAGAGACGTTGCAAATGCAAAACCCATGTTTTAACTGTGAAACTGGTTGGATGTTTGTCTTATCTAAGTTGTGTGTATCGTTGCGAGTTAGGTTTAAATCACTAGTTTAGTTATTCATTTTGTTTCATAATTTTTGTGATACTTTTGAGTAAGTCGCCTCACACTAAGTAAAACAACAGTCAAAAATTTGTATTCGACCTTACTAATTGTGCGTATTATTCTTTGGAAACCTTATTAAAAGTGGATCAAATATCTGGTACACATTATGTCAATCTATTTCAAAATTTGAAAACTATCCTTTAACATTTATGAATATCTTCGAGGTGGTTTGAAGTTTAACAATAATTCCATAACTTTGGAACTTACGATGCGTGTACGCAAGTGGGCGTAATATAGGCCTGTATTAAATGGCTCACCAAACTAATACTTTAACGATAAAATCTTCTGGAGACATGAACATAAAAAACTTACGAAAAGTAAGTTTTATGTTTTGAAATCCGAAAGCTGATGTCGAAGGTGGACAGTGAAAAGTTGGATTATGGAAGCTACGCGTAACTATTTTTTATCTGTGATTACCCGAAGATTTTGTAACACTTGCTTGACTAATGTTTTATGATAATCGGGAATAGGTAGTTCGACATTTAAAGCAATCAGTTTTACTTAATAATAACAATTACGCTTCCAACCCACAATATTGTGGGTTCTTATATATTTACAATGTTTTTTTTCATATCTTGTGATATTGTGAAATTCCGTGATCTCAACATACAAAATTGGAAAGTAGGTATATGTAATATTTGAATCAAAATCACGGTTAGTAGAATTAGATGTCTACTTTAATCCTCTTGATAATCACGTGTTTCGGAACAAAACGGCTCCGCTATATCCTCGCGCGTTGAATGGCTTCGCGGTCGTGGCCTTCAAAAGGTCGTAGTTCGCAGTAATTGTGTCAGGAGACAATATCTATTCAATTGTGTTTGACACCTCTGGGGCTTGAACCCGCCCGCCCCCGGCTGAATGCTGTGCGCAATGACATCCTTACATGATTAACGAGAACTTAACGGCACTGCTGCGACTTTACCATAAAGGTTATGTTTACTGGTTTAGCTTATTCCATTTGAGGCTAAACAAATGCATGGACACTTTTCTCGAAAAATACATTATAGACATTTTTCATTAAAGTATCGTTATAAAGCCTAAAACTTCCGCGTTAATGCACTTTTATGAGTGACATTTTTGCAAGGGAATGTACTCTATGATGTTCGCATCGCACCAAGATAGAATCAGCCTGCCTAGCATGACCGATTTATATCGCGTGATATAGCATTTTATCGACACTCAACTGTCAAATTCCTTTGTCTTTTTGACAGTTAAACGTGATAAAACGCTATATCACGCGATATAAATCGGTCATGTTAAGGCAGGCTGGAAGAGTCAAACCCGTAGTAAAATCCTAACTAGAAATATAGTTAAAGGGTTTAAAGGCATGCAACATATGTATCGTATCGACCGAAAGCAAACAGTTCCCAGTTCATTATTTATCCACAATATCCCATCACACAAACCGTTCAGTCACTGCAGTCCATGACAAATTCATAATGTGCAAACTACGGGCGCGCCAGCGAACCTGACCTCCCGATCTCCCTTCCACATCCTCATTCCCATAATTGAAGAGAAACTGTTAAAGGAAACAGGGGTCCGATAACACTGGCCGGGGTGCTATTGTTTAACGGTTGATGATCTATTACCTAACGTAACCAGACGAAATTCATAAGAGAAGAATAAACTTTACTAATTTAAGAAACGTACTTACTTCGTAGGGTTTTTAAGCAATGTCGTTTCCTGTGAAGATTTCGATTTCCTCACATCGAAAAATTGCCTTCAAACAACTCCGTGATTTTAAAGACTTCGTAAAATACCAAAGCTCTCGTCAAAATAAACCTTAGCTTTAATGACAACAATGCTCTTTCCATCAGATATAACAAATTACAACCAGTGTTAAAAGTCGAAGACAACAGTTGCACTTCAAATAAATAGTTGCCTACACAGATAATATAAATTATTTCAAAGCAGATCTATAGTTCAAATATATCGCTGAACGACGATATTGAATTTTGCGTAAATATGTAACTCTTATTTTGAGATTCTCATTCGTATCCAAATCCAAAATACTATTCAAACTGTAACATTACTTATCTCTTAACATTAACATTGAATTGAATGTCCTTTTATGTTTATTTCCTTCCTAAAATAATCTGATTTGTTTGATGACGATAACTTATTATCATCGAGTGTAAACAACACTCATGTCTATGTAAATAACATTAAATTCTTGTTCTCCGTCGCCTTGAATATCAATCCAGCTTAAACATCGATTCTAAATCGAACTCGGCTAAATTATCATAGAAATGCCTAATAAACATGAAGTTTTGCTTGGTACATTAAGTCCAGTTATAGTTACTAGCTTGTCCCGTCTGTAAATCCGTTGATAGCCAGCGCAACAGCTTTGTGGTCCTGAAATAGGAATACTACTGTTAGGAATGCTTCCCATTGAGTGTCGTTACCGGCGCGGGCGCAACCGCTAACCGAAATTATGTGCGGCGCGCGCGGCAGACAGCGCGACCGCGGGTTGCCAACTTGCCAGCCCTTTGATACAATGCAAATTTCTTGATAACTCATTTCAAGTTTCATTATATGGATTAGACAAATCTGAATTAGAGTATGTATGATAGAGTAAATCCTTATCATTACTATTTTTATCAATCTGTATCTATTACATGGCTTTTGAATTGAATTGCTCAATCAAAATAATCTATTTTGCATACAAAACTAAACAAAACATATTTAACAACAGTTTCAATATTCTTAATTATTGGTTAGTAGATCTAACAATTTGGGCATGGCAACTCTGGCATTACGCAACCGTAAATCGGTACGTAAAGGCGCGTGCGCAATCCGTTGCGGGCGACGTCAATTAGACCGTTTTGGGAGCCGGCGAAAGTTGTGTTATAAATCTCGACATTGTCGCATTGTTTATGAATCGATACGCTCCAGAGCATGATATATTTATGATATACGCTAATCTGATGACATTCGGGAAATGTACAGGGTAAATGTGACACGATTCCTTACGTTAACTGTACCGTGAAGATGTATGGCATTAGAATAGTGAAAACAATAAGAGCAGTTCCTCGTCTTAGGTTATTTACATTTAGATATTATTCTGTAATCTCCTTTTGTATTACATTTCAGAGACTCAATTGGATTATAAACATAATAGAGAACTATTGGGCTGGGTTGGGTGTGATGTTTTTAAAATAATAAAAAATGTTTATCAATTTAAGCAATAGGTAAACTTACATAACATTCCACGTTTTTGCCCGATTGCTAATTGAAACTGGCGATGCCCCTGCAAGTCCCGTAAGTCCCGTTGTGGAGATGCGCGGGCGCTTCGCTCCATATTCAAAGCGGACGACGACGACAAGCCAAACATCAGTATTACGTCCGCTTCAACTCAAGATGGGAAAGGTAGCACACACATGCGTAGATGCACTGCACAGGCTTTAATATGGCTGCGTAAAAATGTCTTCCATAGAACTATTATATTTTAATTGAATAAGTATCTACATAACTTAAATACTATAAGTCGTCTTACCAAATACCGATGATACGATACCCCTAGTGTTTGCACTGACAAATAAAGGTAGGATTGATATCTTTTTCATAAAAGGATGTTTATGTCTATGTCTATGTTATACTATGTCATATTCATAATTTTGCATGTTATCTTGATTTCTTCTTGGATTTTTACATAGCCATTATTATTTGTCACCGGTTTGTTATTAATGACAATAAGCTGAAAACAATCGTAGATCAATTGCAACTCTGTAGTACCTACTTATCAAGTTAATAGAATCAATCATTAAAAAAGTCAGAAAAACAACTCTTCCTTGTTGAGTGATATTTAATTAAACTGTCCATATCCCGTGACTGCAGCATTGTGTTTGTTACATTTATAATTAAAATCCCGCTAGGTGTGCGCCCGCGCCGCTGTGGACACTCGCATCGCATCCCACTATACTAACCACCGGGTCACGCGCTATGATAAACGCTAAATTATACGCTCGATCAAACAACCGGTGAGAATCAAGTTTAACGCCAAGACCAGATTTGAATAAACAATATTCTCCGATACTTGCCTCTCGTAAATTGCAATTAACTTTAACTGCTCTGTGAGCCGCCGCCTGCGACGTAAAATTATTCCTTTAAATTATTCGTTATTGTCAACGTCTGCGGACTGAAATGGACGAATCATTATATTCATGCAATAAGCCAATATGTATGCGCGAATTGATGCAAATAAAATGACAACAGCATGTTTTGCACGGGTCGTCTTTTTGTGTTTACTAGATGTTTTGCTGAGAGAAGTAGATAAATGGCAGGCAAACTCGGCCAGCTCTAATATTATTGTTGACGTCATTGTATTTCCTGTGAATTGATAAAATATTGTATCAAGAAGTTTTAAATGGGTTTGAAAGAATTTGGCGTTATTGTAATCTTTTTGTCCCAATATCTCTAAAATGCTAATAACTTATAAGTTACTAGCTTTTGCCTGCGACTTCGTCCGCGTGGATATTAGAGAAAATCCTTAGGGAACCTTAAACCAGGATCCCACCAGCCATTTTTACGCGATTAGGCGGGTCCCCACCAATCGCGCTGCTTGAGACATTTGCCGCGTGTGGCGGACCTCGCACAAGGCTTCCCGTTCCCGTTCCCGCTTCCGGTCCCGCTCCCTTTCCCTTTCCCATTCCCAAGGCTTCCCGTTCCAAATCCAATCATGTCCACCATGTTGGACTTCAAAATAAATGTAATTTTCGCAATGACCATCCCATAAAACCTTAAAAACGACATCCATATCGATTTTTATGTTTATTCACCCCATTTACCCCCTAAGGGGTTGATTTTCAAAATTACAAAATATATGTATACCTACCTATTTATTTTTAGATGTGCTCCTACGAAGTTTTTAAGTTTATTATTGTATTATTCATTAATGTAATTCATTTGCCTATTAATAATTTAGTTTGCCTATTTTATAAAATGCATGCGGTGGCGACCTATAATTGAAATAGCACTTAACTATCAACGGAGAATGTATCAACTGTGATCAATACTGATTGTATTGGTGTATATTTTGTTGGTTGTCCTCAAATATATAAATATATAAGTTGTAAGTAATGTTTATTTTCTTTTATTTTTCCATACAAAATTTAAACCCCATTTTCACCCCTTTAAATCATGTCCACCGTGTTGGACTTCAAAATAAATGTCATTTTTGCAATCGTCATCCCAGAAAACCCCGATAACGACATCTATATCTATTTTTAGGTCTTTTTTCTATTTCTCTATCTTTATTTGAAGATCCTAACTTCGAAACTTTTATACAAACTTTGATCCCCTTTTTTACCCCCTTAGGGGGTGAATTTTGAAAAATCCTTTCTTTGTGCACCCCTAGACCTTATAAGGAACCTACGTGCCAAATTTGGCTAGACCCAGCGGTTTGGGCTGTGCGTTGATATGTCAGTCAGTCAGTTTGTTCTTTTATATATTTAGAAGATTAGCATTTTTTGCTCGTCTATATGTCCGTAATCGAAATATACAAGTCTCATAGTGCGACGCGATTTAAAAAAAAGATAGCGGTAGAGGACTAGGTATGCCGCCACGGTCCATACAAAAAAACAAACCCTTTAGGAACTACTATTTAGACACCATTTACTCACAGTGATCAATAGAGATACATTGAAATCCAATCAGTTAAACACGATCACTAGTCAGTAAATTTACCTTCCTACCGCATCCGTGCCATAAAGATCGGCGATAAAATCTAAGGTACACTAAGCAGGATAAATAGCGAGCTGGGATTTAATAACCTGTTAATGAGTCTCTAATTAATTGCGGGCGTCAGGTTGAGATATGCGGGCGCCTGTACCCGCGCATGCGCAACTATCATCGAGAAAATGTAGCTCGTTGCTCCACGTGAGGAAGTGCTTTGAACATTATGGCAATACATCACGCGCTCGCTGCTACTATAGAACAGTGTTACCATTGGGCGTTACCAAGTTTCCAACAGTACAGAATAAAATTATTTATTACGAGTATTTTTTTACACTATCATCATCATCTCGTGCCATATTCATACTGAAGTTTCGCCGTCAGTAGACAATAGTTTTTGCGATCCCATGTAACATCCACTGTTTGATGTCGTCCAGCCATTTGCGTCTCGGACATCCCTGACCTCTTTTTCCCGGAATTTTGCATTCGAGAATTAGCCGTGGGTACTCGACAAGGATCCTCTCTTTTCCTACTTCTATTTTACACTATACAATAATAAAAGATAGCAATTAACCGGTAAACTGACTATTGCGACAATTAGTGAAATCATAAAAACAGCACATCATTCAATATAAAACATGGTAGGGCAGAGTTCATTACAGGCATACGTCAAAGCTCGTGGCTGGCGGGAGCTGTCGTCATTAACACCTCCATTTCTCAGGAATTCCCACCAGCCCCGGCCCTTAGCCGGGCCACTGACATATCTCCTGTCTGGCTTATAAACGTTACTCCCCGCGATCTTTAACTAGCCGACTTCAGCTAAGATGTTAAATATAATGTTGGGATTAAATAACGTTTCAAGTTCTACCAGAACATCTAGAATAACGTCTGGTAGGCCTTTTAGTTTGATAATCTACATTTTGTTATTGCATTAGATTGTATGATTATTGAAATAATATTCATTAGAGAAAAACATGATTTCGACAGTTTTTGCTTGTCTACTGACTGCATCATATGCAGATTACCTATATATTATGTGAATTTATGTGTCACCATTATGTTCTTTGAAATCTGCACTCACACACACATGTTGCAGCCTGGTTCTTCATAGGTACTAAAGTTTAGAGTTCTTGGGCCCCATGTAGCATTTTTAACTGCCGATAGCTAATGTCTATTAAAATCGTCTTTCTTTTGTTCAACAGCCAGACACAGTCCCGCAAGCGAGCATCGACATGACGACGGTGCTGGAAGTGAGCGAGGCGGATGGGGTGACCGGCCACCCGCACAGCCTGGCCATCACCGGCCCAGAACGGGTCACCTTCGTCAAAGGCACCTGCAGAGAGGAGGCGAGGTGGTGGGCTGACGTGCTCGCCGTCTACCCGAGGAGTAAGGTAATACGGTGTTATTGCAAGCGAGCATCGACATGACGACGTTGCTGGAGGTGAGCGAGGCAATTGGGATGACCGGCCACCCGCACAGCCTGGCCATCACCGGCCCAGAGCGGGTCACCTTAAGGGCACCTGCAGAGTGGAGGCGAGGTTGTGGGCTGACGTGCGCGCTGTCTACCCGAGGAGTAATAGTTATGAAAGGAAGGTAGTGGACCCCCACATAAATTCTCAGTAAACGAAACTTTACAGTATGATAAAGTATCATAAATGAAACATATTTTTTAAATTATCCAAATCGTTTTTTTTTATATTTGTACTTACGTTTTGGTTCATACTATATGACATCCCTGCAAAGTTTCATCGACTGAGGATTTAATGTTGGGGTCTCCATACAAAAAGATCGCTTCATTTCCTACACTTTAAATTTAAAGTAAGGTGGAAAAACTTAAGTCCGTCGACGAAATACTGCACTTCATACAAAGTTTCAAGTACTTATTTTTCGAAATGAATGAACCGATTTTAATGAATCTTCATACACATAAGCAAAATACATTGGTCTAAAAAGTTAATTGAAAACATTTTCGATACCTAACCTAAATAGTGTTACAGCTAAATTAGACCGATTTTAAATTTTACAGGACAGGACTTCCCTTCCAATTATATTTTTTAAAATAAAATATTTCAAAAATGTTCTTTACTAATTTTTTAGACCTATGTATCCTGCTTATGCTAAGTTTCGTTAAAATCGGTTTATTCATTTCGAAACCTAAGGACTTGAAGGTTTCTATGAATTGCCGTTTTCTTCAACGCCCTCAAATTACTGCAGCATTTATAAATAAAAACGCCACTAAGAAAATATCAAGCCTCATTTGGAAGGCATTTGTTTGATACCAGATTTCTGACATAATTTCTATGCTAAGGATTCAAAAGATGTCTTAAAGTAGGTACCTATTTATGATTTTATATTTCATGCTTCGTAATATTTTTACATTCCAATGGAAATATTTATCTAAACCAAACAAATACCTACTTAGAATAATGCAAGTACGTTATGTTTGCCATCTAGGTACTCGACAATCGAAGGTTAAAGTCATAATCAGCTTTAACAGCACCGAAGGTAGTTGTAGAATCGACAGCTTCGTTAGTTTAATTAGTGTCCGTTGTGCTGAGAGTTGGGGCTAATTACTACTAATTACACAACACATCAAAAACAAGAGGATGACGAGGTCGCGGTAATCAATATTTAATATGAAGCATTCCGCCTGTGCTTGACAAGAACCTTTTGTATTAGAATCAGCAAGATTTTAATGCACCTTAGTAGATTTTTTGCCACTGCCTGCATCAACATGAATTTCTTTAAACAAAGACCGTCCTCTCCTAACATTTCGTTCTTCCCAATTGTCATAAAATGTTCAAAGTGCCAGCAAGACTCAGTCTAACTAAACTCGACTCTCTCTGTAATAACTTCCAAGTTAACTGTCCATTCGTCCATATTACGGGTCTCTGAGAAACTGCAGTGGATCCAAAATACAGTGTTTACATTGGTAAAGGAACTCGCGGTGACGGGTAATGAGACCCGTGCGTTTCCTGAGCGCGTGCGCACTTCGTCGCTGCAATTTGAGGCATAGCGGAATATGTTAATCTGTAATAGTTCGCTTCCTCAATAACGCTTGTGCAGATTAACTAGACGTGTTTAGAATATACGTGAAATTGGAAGTGGTGAGGAAGTTATGTACTCGTGCCTCGTGCAATCTAGGTTTGCGGAATAATTGTACATTAGAAAAGTCCTTCGTAACTTAATTTTAAAATTCATGCTACCCTTCTAACTTGTTTATTTAAAGACATAAAAACTTGTTTGTTTTAAAACCAGTACAAGAACCTTTTCCTTGCAGGTGATGATTGCTGGAAAAATAGATTAAACACGTTTTGTAAAAGAAAAAATTGAATAGCAACCATTCATAATTACAATAACAGGGGATATCACAAAACCAATCTATGAATGGCTTTACAAAATAAATACCTACGACGTCACTCTTCTTGTAGAATGCTGCCGGTAGATACTTGAGGCCACGGCTTGTATAATACTCCTTATGTTGGGATTTGCTCGGTGGACCGAAACGCAAATGTGATAGGTTAGTTCGCCTTACATGGCGGTGCGAACACAGCTTATCATGAATGTATAAGTTTCTCACACAGCTGTGTACGTTGCACGCATTATTCTGTCGTTACGTCCAGTTGCATAGAGTGACCCTACTACTGGGCTGTTCAATTGATCCTCCAGTTTTTGTTGGCGTATAATGTGACGGCAGACGGCTCACAATGGTCGCGCACAATGCTTCCTCGGCTGATGACACACGGACGGACAAACTGGTTCCTTCGCTTTAGATTACAATTATCCTGTTCGTGCTCCGTACCTGTCTACGCTACGAACATCTAGTCGGGATCAAACAATAGCGCGGGGTGACATTGTAAACGCTTTTTTTGATGTATGTTCTTCTTTTTCCCTTTGCCCTTTGATTCTTTCATGTTTATCATGGGAATCAGTTATACTTTACTATAAATGTTGTTTTTCATCAGCGTCTTAATGATTCCGTCATGAATTTCACTCTGCTCTTCGCTTTAGTATGTAGATATAAAGGTTAAAAAAACGACATTACCAAATTAGCTTGCGTCAATTAATTCCAATGATGATGCCACTTGGTTCACTGTAAATGATTGATCTATTTCTTACGAATACCAAGATTCTATCTGACTCAAGTATACTCAGAAAATAGCGAACTGAATCATTGCGACGCTAACGCTACTAAATAAAAAAAAATACTTATTCAAAATTTCACCTATTAATAAATATGCTAAACTCAGTTTATTTTATTAAATTAAGTAGGAAATATCGCAATTTGACTTTTACACTGCTTCCCTAAATTCTTGCTTTGGAATTTCCCACATTATCAAGCGTGAAGGAAGTAAAAGCCAGTAAACTCAGCATATCAATCGTGCATCATGTTAAACATAAAGGTTAAAAGCTACTATAACATAAAGCAGCTCTTTAGTTATTTGGCACCAACTGGAAGCGACATCGATAGGTAGTTTACGTATCCCCATTTAGTTGAGTTTCTTATTAGGTATGGTGGGAGGGACAATCAACAAAGCCTTTTCAGACAATGGAACTGAAAAAGCTTCAGTTTATTTTAAAGTGACGTTTGTATTTCTTTCTTTTACGTAATTATCTCCAATGAACATTCTCGTAAATCTAAATCGAGAATGGGACTTAAATACCCCACCATTGGCTCATGAGCAATTTAATACACCCAGTTTGTTCGGAGCACGTCACTTTTGGAAACATGCGTTCGGCCTAATAACCGAGTAGGTCGGCTAATGGGCCGGGATCGGGTTACATGCAGCGTGCGCCCGCGCAACCTGACTCACGCTTACATACAGCGCTCCTAGATCCTTATAATACTTACTGATATTTGATTCGATGTCGATATATGCAAAGAAATTGGAAACCAAGATTTACATGAATCATCGCAGTTAAGAACAACAAAACAATGACCCTATTAAACATTGCGCGTGATTGATTGTGCTAAGCCTGACACAACGAATGCCATCTACCAGGTACCTAACTTTTCCATGTCCATATTTTGGGAGGTTTTGTCATTTTCTTATAAATGATTATTATTAATTAATTTATTTCAGACAATTACAGTCCATAGGGTTAGTAACAATAATCTTAAAGCTATGTTAGTTACATAAAAGATGATAAATTGGTATCATCGACCTGCACGTTTAACATGCAAATCGATGAACCTGTTGTACAGCGCCGAGTCCAGCCTCTCGGCAATCATCACCAGAATTTTGTTGCTGCTCCCCGCACTCGCTGCATTATTGACGCTGTTTTCTTGCGTATAATTGCAAAAAAGTCTAAATGATAGACAACCATGTTAGACAGATCTTAACCCAACACGCAGGTTCAGTGCAGATTGGTTGGTGCTTGGTGATCCTCGAGTACCTACCATAACATAACCCTTTTAGTCCACGGAGTGGCAGGTATTGTCTCCTACTCTATGGCACAGTTCCACTTCCAGTGTACTATGGCTATAGTTTTTTCTCGCCCATCACCTCCTGTCATCGTTGGCGGAACTGCGTGCGCGCTGCCCAACATGCCAGCCGTTTTTGTAGCGTAAGCCGGGGTCAACGGCCAAAGTTTAGACACAGCTGGTTCGGAGAACGTAGGTACCTACCCTGAAATGGATGTCAGTAAGTTGTCCTATGAATGTCTGGTAGATAATAGATCAGTGAGACAAAAAATGTGCTAAAGACATCGCTTGAAAAGTAGCAATCGTGTTGTTAGTGTTCTAATCTAACCACATACCAGAGAACAAATAATAGTCTTGCTGGTTTCCGATGATTACACTGCGTTACGTTACGTTAGAGAAACACATAAGTGCAGCCATAGCAATTATGTTTTAGGCCAAACTATTTGTAATATAAATACACTTACCTATATTAGATTGCACTTTTGATAGGCATAAAGCAATATTGCAAAAGGCAACGTTCTATTCTATCTAATACTTAATTCTCTTTAACCATGTCCTATACTACTTCTCTTGGGCTAAAATTATGTGTTGTTCTTCTAATATCTATAGCATTTACCGTTATGATAATTCTCTCTTTATTTTAAAAGGAACAACGATGTGAATTAATCACATCGCGTTCATTGGAACCTCATAAAATTGGATGTACATACTTCAATGTACCTAATGTGAACAAGTTATGAGCAGTCATTACGTTGTTCTTCGTGCAGTAAGGTCATGTAAATATTTTTAACAATAGGTATAGGCATTAGTTTATTTAATACTGGAAATCGGTGTATTATGAGTAAATGAATCCATCCGGCACAGTATTTTCAATTAATAAACTTCTTAATAGTAAATTCGACCGAGTTAGGAAAAATATGTGCACCTTACAAAAATCTATAATCTGCTACTGCTACTAATTTACTAATTGGTTATTTTAGCCATTTCTTAATTTTAAGCACAAGGGTATCTTTCAAAATACCGAACAAATTGCATAGATCGCTATCTTCAGTAGCTACGTACCGTGTCAGAGGCCTTCGCAGGCCAGCTCCAAGAACCGGTAGCCCAGAGTATTTTTTGCTGTGACGCGGAAAAGGCACCCGACACGAGATTCCTCACCATGTAGCAGTGCCATACATGGCCGATGAGGAAACGAAGAAATTCTGTAAGCAATTAACGAGGAAGCAGCCGCGAAGGTGAGCCGATATCGTCCGCCTGATTGATATTAGTTCTTGCTATTTAGACAAGACAACTTGTACCTACGCAGTATCGGTAATCAGTCAACTGTTGGATAGGAGAATTAGATGGGAATAACAACTTGGTGACCCACGTTAAAAAATATGTGAAATAGGTTAGATGTTATGGCTTTTTGAAGAATGTTTTCGAACAAGATTTAAAACCAAAATAAAAAAACGCATTAACCAGTGAGGTCCATCAAAATATTTGGGAGCACGCGCGGTCCGACAAAACATTCGCATCGGGGTTCGTGACGCGAAGGTCGGCGACCCCCCCAAAGAGAACCGGATGATACCCCGCGACATATCTGCTGAGGTATCGAACCGTGATATTGAGATTTTGATACCACCCGAAGATACGCACGTCGAATTCCATTTAAAAGTAGGTAGGTACATACATCAGAGGATTTGCTCTCACGTGGAAGTGATCGGCATTTCCTCATTTCCTCAAAACTAAATTAAAGAGAAAAACTTTGTTCAAAGTATATTAACTTTATGGTTCAAATCTAAATTCATAAATATAACATTTATGAATTTGGATTTGAACAACAAGCCCCCGAAAAGTTGCTGTGATACGAAAAATAAAAATACTATGATCAAATACAACCTTATACATTAGTTTATTACTTATCTCAGTTATAACTCCTAAGTAATTCTAATCCACCAATGAGTAACATAAAATTCTTGACGTGCCAGACGATTCAAAAAACCAATTCGACATGGCCGTCATTACCAGCAAAGCGTTCATAACTGTTAACTATTACAATATATCGAGCGCCAAGAATGTGGCCTGCACCAGATGCGGATGCCAATGGTATTATTTACAATCCTCTCGTATCTATAAAATCGGAGCAATATATCAGTTCAGCGACCCCACGGCCGAGCGCACGTAATCAACACATCTTAACTTTAACGGGATGCCCGGCGCCGGCCACCGGCTTATTATTGTTTTATGCTGCAATCAATTTTATGTTCTCACTAACAGTACTGTATTCCCTTCGAACATGCATAACATAACAATAAAATCAACAAATCCCAATCTGCAATTCTACAATAATGGAGAAGAAACTATAGGTAGTCGGAGTTGGTCGCACATTCCAATTGAAAGTTGTCGGACAATTTCCCGTAAACGACAATCAATCCATTAAGATCGTATTGACTGTACTGCAGCTATTAACCAGCCACTTGATAGAATCTGCTTTCGAACAATTAACAAATGTCAGACAATTTCTAACCGCGTTTCACATCGTTGCGTGGAACTCGCGTGGAAACCGACCGGACTGCGCTGTTAGCCGCCGATGAAGATGTGATTCAAACCGAAATAGGTATGAAAAAGCTTAATTGGACGAGGCGAGACCGCCATCGCCATACCGGGCCCCTCTCAGCCGTTTCCATTGCAATTTGATTGCTGTTGGTTGCAGTTCATAACACACCGCACCGGATGATAACTCGATGCAATACCATAAGTCCGTGGCCCTTAACTGGCCTTTTGTCGCAACTTTCTAACCACACCCTCGTTGGAAGCCCGATTCTTATTTATGTATTGTTCGCAGGGTCGACACAAACGAAACGCGACGTTCCCTGGTGGTCAAACGGCGAGTCTCCTGCAGTCGTCTACTACGAGAAGTGAGTATTAAAACCTTTCTGGATACATCTCTTCTGAACTTTTGTTAATCGAACATTTGGGAACATTCAGTTGGAAATGATTGAATAAAGTTAGCTTATTTATTTTACCGTCAAATTAATTCTCATTGTCTATGTGGAGTCTAAGATAGATGTGATAAGTCAAGTGTTTACAATCGCTAAAAATGAAGATTGAAAAGAACAACTGTATTTGTATTAGCATGCCGAACCTGGCGCTGTTCAAACAACGTGACGCGCCGCACCGACCCCCATCACTCATCCATTCATTGGAGTCCGCTTGACCTCCGTAATAAATAACCGGCAATCAGCCGGCGCGAGTGCGCACGACCACTGCAACTAGCCTCGGGATTGACACAAAGCATATTACGAAATTAGATGGCGAATCAATAATGAAGCTGGCTTATTTGTATAGTAAAAATGTTGACCTTCACATTCGTTAAAAGTAATCCCGTCATCTTGCACCTCTTCCTGGATTGGTGTACTTGGTGTTTGAAAACCCCTGATAGTAACAATTTACAAAATGCATCATTCATTTTGTGTCACGTAGATGCTGAAGCGACAATGTTGTTTTTATTGAGTTTACTTACATCGTCGGGAGCAACTTCGACGAGTTTTGCTAATCAAGGTATTGTTCTAGGGGATTGGAACAGTTAATCTACAGTAGGCTTTCCTTACGATACCACATATCCTTACCCAAAAAGGCCAGTAACCTAACAAGTAATGTAGTGTCAACGTCCGCAGAGTACTCGGCAGACGCGTCAACCCTGCGCGACGTGGCGGACGGCTGCGCGGGCAGCAGGGCCCGCTACTGCGGCGGGGGCGCCACCACCTGGCCGGGGCCCCGCGTGCAGCCCCCGCAGCCCGAGATACCTAGTCTGGCGGCGCCTGCACCTCTCGACACCAAAGGTATTTTTTCTTGTCTGACGAAAAGTTACCAGACATATATAAGATTAGCCAAAACTTATTGGCCAAATGAAGCATATTTATCTGTTAAGTGACCGCCTCGCATTTAATTCATACAACATTATGGGAAGATAGACTTTATGGGATGGAGTGGGAGTGTGACAGACAAACATCCAACGTTACATAATAATAATGTTATTCATATTCTGTATACTCATGTCATGACATGACGATTGTTTGTCGAATCTAATTAAAACCTTTGGGACTGTTTAATTAGAATTGGCGCCGGGATCCACCCACGAGGTGTCAAAATCAAAAGGTCTCCATTACGAAACAAAAAACCGCATTATGTCACATGATTGCCCATTCACCAGGCCGATATCCGAATCACAAATTATAGATCGACGCCGAGGTCGGTTGCGTTTGCGCCTCCGCCTAATAGCAAGGTGTAAAAAGCGCATGCGCGGGGGCGTGTACCCAACCCAGCCACTTTATTTATGTGCCATTTGCACAATCCAACCGTGATTCCGTGCACACCGATTCGAATGTTAATCGATGGTGAATCGAGATGTATCGCGGAATCGCTACGTCGAGAAGTCGCCGCAAGGTACCCGGTGCACTAAAGTATTTCCGAAGGACTTCACCTTAAATGGTGTGATTCAATATTAAACGCTCCATCTTTGCCGACAACACAGCGTAGAAACGTGTAAGTACATCTACATTAGTAAAAAGGAGGCTTGTTTCGTGGGAACATTGCCGGGTTAGATAAGCGAAATACTGAGAGAAACCACAATAAAATTGTTCATTGGATATCAAATATGTTTTCGTGAACTGCACTGATGATTGGGAAGGAACCATGACCCTGTATTTACAAGTATTCTATTAGGGTTTTCTCACGGAAGTTGTGAGAATCCCTTCGCCCGTCAACACCCAGCTTGAGTTACAGCTGGGCGATGCGCCGGCGCTGATCCGACTGACGTCAGGCGCGGGCCGTATTTCAACCGCGCATGCATCAGTTAAGACACAGTTTTGTAATAACAGCCGCAGCCCATCAACTCCTCGACCCACGGCACATACATGGAGACAGCCTCAAAACCATTTGCATTTCAAATTTTCGCTTGTAAATTAATCCTAATTATAAATTATAGACAAATAACTTGTTAGCTATTGACGGGTGTCTTGCAGAACTTTATTGCCTAACCATAAACATTCATAATATTAAGTAACATTGCATCATATATTCCAGAAATCATTAGTTAGGCATTCCTAATAGTAACCAAAATGATGGAAGTAGATATCTTATTTTTCTTTTTGGTATTACCATGATGCGGTTTAACTTAGCGACCGTTTCGGCAATTCAATACTAAATTAAAAGATTTTAAAACAACGCTTATCTATGCAATATACTTATAACTTTCTTCCCAAATTCCTATACAATGCTATCTTCATTATCAAACTACTTTTAACATGAGGTTAAGCTGACTCATAATATGCAGTTAGCTTTCTTTTGTTTTCGCCAAATGACATTTCAATTTCCAGATTCGTCTTTAATTTAGGAACCGCTATTCCTTCTGCTATCGCACGTTCCATATCACTAACTGTAACACCCACACTTTAATCAGAACTATCGGTCCATCTCTTAATCCGCTTTGCACGAGCCTGGTCAGTTACGTCAGGGATAATCCGTGGCAGGTGCATTAGATCTGCTGTCCCTCTCGCACTGCGTCCGCGCAGTAAATCTTCAGCCAATCTGTGGACGCGTTAGGTCTAATTAAGGCCCGTTACGGAATCGGTTGCCTTTAATGGAGTGACCGCAGTTTGCAACTGAACTGTCTTGGCTGACCTTTGCCTCATCTCCGTCCTTGAGTGGCCGTGAGAGTATGAATGTTCTCCATTTGTGGTTATATTAAGTTTAAATTGAACAATTTTTGGTTTTGTTTTTTACTCGTCTTTATCTTATGTGTTTTTTAAAGTAATTTTGTTCACTTAGTTCCCAATTTGCCTGTGGTATTTGATTTGAGCTTCTTGTGAACGTTCTGTCTTATTGTTTACTTACTTAATTGGTTCATCAGCTTTGGTTAGTCTTAGTTTTGCTAGTATTTTGGCACTTAATCTTCAAGAGCGCACCCCGTTCACTTATATTTGTCTCACCACTCTCAACCAATAATCTAAAGTTGATCTTCGTTAAGTTACCAACCGTTTAGGCCAAGTTCTAATCGGCCATGATTCAGCAAGCAGGCTTCGGGAGCCGGATTCCTCGCGTCAATTAGACACCTTCCGTTACCGCCATAAATTATTCAAGGAGCCCGTCCATCGCTGCTAGCTGGACACTGCCTGCTTTGCTTGTTGCCTGCCCATTTACATTCAACATAAACCTATCAAAATGTTAATATCGATGGTTTAAGTCATAAATTTTGTAGCTTCCGTACAATTTATGCAATTGCTCCGTTGTGAATTTTAGTTTTTAATTTTCTGACTTCATATCTTAATTTAGATAAGCTCCTGGATGTTGGTGTTCTGGGTTCGGGAAAAGTGTTAAAAGAGACAAAGTACTCATTATTACAATTATACGATTTGCTGGAATCTTAATTATTTCCAAATAATTCAGTGGGAACGCCAAAATGTGAAATTTTACCAATCTGAAACTTCAAATGTAATGTCTTCAGTACTTGCGCCTGCGCAACAGTTAAAATTATACACCTGTCTGATCCTAATTATTGATCTAACGTCCCGCCTCTAATTAAAGTAGGTAGGTTAATTTAACCCGGTCGCGCCACGAGATGGCCCCACCGCGTCCACTCTCATAGCCGCAATAAACGTGAAAGTTTACGACTGAATACCTTTCAATGGTTGGATCAAATAAGCCGGTCGATTCCTATTCCATTTCTATTATTAATTAATCAAATTAATTAAACTAGCCTAGTCGTAATTACTGGGAGTTGAGTTGGGTTCGATTCCCTGTTAAATATCCGAAAAATCACCGGGAATCTGCCTACTTAAGTATATGTATTGCCTTATTTTCAAAATCTATCTCAATCGCTTTCATTTGACAGATGGATGTGACACATTGCTGCATTTCTTTTGTACTTAAGTTTTTATTTGTGCCAAAAGGAAGCATCAATGTATCACATCCTGAAAGTGATTGCGATAGATTTGCAATTAGACAATTAGCCCCCTGACCTGAGTTTATTATTTTATTTAAAAAGTTAAGTTATAAAAAGTTCGTATTTATGACCTCAGTGTCGACAAAACTTTTTTTTTTATGTCTCACGGTGCTCACATGTCAGTGCGATTGGGTTGGGTTATGTTAGGTCAGTGTTAGTTTAGCATCCAAAACACAAGTGATACCTACTTTGATATAATAATTTGATTTTGGAATATTGTTCAATATTAATTATTAGCAACAACCGGTCCGGAAATTGCACCCTGGGGCCTAATCGCGCTAATTTTCAACGATAAAACCAAAGCTAAATCGTTACCGTATCAGTTTCGTTTACAGAAAAATACTTGCTTTTGTTTTGTTAAAATTGTTGAATACTCTGCCTAAGGAGTCTATGATTACAATCTGGGACAATTTAAGTGAAAATTATGAAAACCAAAGATTTTTAGGTAAATATAATGGCAACGTAACGTTTTTGGTTTTTGGCAAGCTTTAGATACATGACTGACTCGACCATAGAGGTCGCCAAACAAAATATGCATGAGTGAAGTGTACACAGGTTTATGTAATTGTCCAGTTTTCGAAGAGACGAGCAACATAAAGTATCTGGGCGTTTACATTGACCAACATCTGACATGGACTAAACAGATTGATTATTTATGTTCCCGGGTAAGAAAACTAATGCACATTTTCAAAAAATTACGATCTGTTGCGGATGTTAACTTGCTGAAAATGTTATACTTTGCTCTTTGCCAATCAGTCTTGAGCTATTGTATAGTAACATGGGGAGCAGCTTGTAAGACCCACCTTATAAAAGCCGAACGAGTGCAAAGAGCTACCCTGAAGGTGCTATATCAGAAGCGAATGCGCTATTGTACTGACACACTTTACAAAGAAACTGGTATGTTAAGAGTTTGACAGTTATATGTCATGGCCGTTACGCTAAAATTTCATAAAACGTCACCGTTCACTGTTTATAAAAGTCAACGATCACAAAGGAAAATAAGATGGAAAAAAGAGACGTGCAGGACAACATTTGGAAGAAGATCATTTCTGTTCATGGGGCCACATATATATAGTAAAATCAATGACTTACTGGATGTGATTCAGTTATCGAGAAATAAGTGCAAAGTGGTACTGAGCAAATGGCTTCTGAGCTTAGGTTACACGCAGACCGAACATATTATATCTATTTAAAAAGGTTCCCAAATCATAACACACTACACATATGCACATAAACACACACAATCACACATACGCATACACACACACGCACATACACACACACGCACACACACACACACTAACAAACACGCACACATAATATGCATACATAATGGTTTTTGCTAATTCTATGTTATTATTATGTCCTTATTTTATTATTTTTTTCATTTCGCTTGCTTGCTTTTGTCATAATAACATTAAGTAATAATAATTGAGTTTATATTCACACTACATAATCATAATTCTTTACTTGTAAACTTAATCTGTACGAAAGAGACTGGCTCCTGCGACACAGGGAATCCTAGTGTGGGAACCAGTGCCCTACTTAGCTGTGCAAAAATTACTTTGGTCAATAATTTTTTTATTATTATTATTATTATTAAGTTATGACACTTACGGCCAAATACTCAAACGAATCTTAAAGTTAAGGCCACCTTAAATTACATAAAAGTTGTCAGATTTGACAGAAACGCTATGAAACTGACAGCTTCCTTAAAGTTAAGGAGACCTTAACTTAAGATTTTAGCTAAGAAGCCTTTGAGTATGCGGCCGTAAACTAACGAAAACAGGTAAATATATGGTTTTACCATTTATGTAAGTACAATTGTTATTACATCGTCGGGTTCTTTCAAAAGTAACATTTATCATTCGTCTATTAGTCAACAGTAAACACAAATGGTATTTGAACACACTTCAGAATTCACAATAATACTAAAACGTATTTGGCCAACCGCCATATTTCATAGCAGCCAGATAACAGAAAATGTTAAGTTAGTAATTTGAAGTTACCTTAATACCGTTTACCATTTACAATTATCTATGTTATTTTGTTAGCTACCTACTCGAATGGAGTTATCTCCTTATTTGCGCGTCTCGCTTACTCGAAGATATTTTAATATGTTTAGTAAATCCGTGTTTATGTCCTTGAGAATCCTTAGTGAGTCAAACTCAATATGTAGGTATTTAAGTAGTAAAAATATGTTGGCCTATTTACAGTATGGGCCGAAAGCAAAATCATTTGAAGGCGATAAAAATGTAAAACAAAGAAAGGTCACGCGCCTATTGATATTTATGTACTAACAGAGCGAACTACGAAAATATGTAAGTAGGTATGTACACATAGGTAAATAGGTACCTACTACGTACCCAATCGTTACTACTACACTTGATTAAAAAATCTTAATTTTTTTAACTTATCAAATAGCAATTTCTCATTCCGACTACTTCTCAATAAAATATCTTCGCAGCTAGCCCACCTAGAATCGGATGTGGCAGTGAACTGAAGCTGAACTTTGATGGTTAACCTAACCTAAGTAAAAGATGAAATGTTAGTAATCGATTTCCAACGTAACAGCGATAAGTAGACGTCACGCGCTGCAGCGATGCGACCAGCACTTCCTGTAGGTGGTGTTTCACTTTCGTCGGGCGTCGGCGTAAAGACCGTGACGCGCGTCTTTAACACTGAAACTATACTTTTTGCACCTTTCTTGCTGCTGGTGAAAATTATGACGTAGCGCGAAAAAAGATAAAGAAATAGCTAAAATATACTCATCAACTTTGTCTAGGGATACATGTGTTATTTTCATACAAACGAGGTAACTTTGAAGCCTTGGTTTTCTGCCAGGGATGTACCGTGCTGTGATCTGATGATGGCCATCCAGGGAGTGAATGGAGGAGATTCAGATACACACCCAACTGATCTGATCAGCATTCTAAAATATTGATGGGTCAGAGTTCTCAGTTTCAGGATTTCCATACATTTTCATTCATTTTCGCGGTTTTTTTAAACATGTCCATTACTCTTTTAGAATGCTGGTCAGATCAGTTAGGTGTGTATAGCGATCTGAATCTCCTCCATTCACTCCCTGGATAGCCATTATCAGATCACAGCACGGTACATCCCTGGCAGGAAACCAAGGCTTCAAAGTTACCTCGTTTGTATGAAAATAACACCTGTATCCCTAGACAAAGTTGATGTGTGTAGTAGGAAAACTTTGACATAATTTTTCTCCGCTGGATGGATCTTGAGATGGTGAAGTTGGAGGTCCTGTCTGAGAGCTCTACGTTAAACTGTGGTTCCCTGCTAAGGATAAGAGCATTCGCACGATATCGTATTTTAGTTCAGATTTTTGACCGAACGAGCGCGATGCGTCTTCCTTTCAGCTTGGGCAAAAATGTACGTCTGTTCTCTTCCACGGTCACATTTCTAAAGCGATTCTCGTTAAATTTTGTTGAGCAAGTTCTATTAATTATATTAAATGTTTTTGACGATTTTTCGAGTTTCTATTTTTTTTTTAAATAGCTGAGAATGGGGAAAATCATTTTTCAACCATTTCGAAAAATGTTCGAAAATGTAACAAACGCGAGGTCTACAGCTCAGAGCCACTAGTGTAGAATGTTTTTGCTGTCTGCACTTCAATGGGGTTGGTAAACTTTTCCAAAACTGTTGTGAATTATATATTTTCTGGTAGCTTTTGGCTTTGGAGTCAGGAATAACAAATTGCGGAATTTTTATAATGCTTCATTTTAATTTAAATAAAAATTTAAATTTTTAATTTACAGCATAGTACTAGTAAATCACTATTACGGCTGTATGCGTAGGTTATGCCTTTGCACCAAAGACTTTCTGTGTTGTTGCTCAAAAAAAAACAAATGTATGATTACTCTTTGTCACTGTCTGTCAAATCAAATCTGTCAATCAGTTTTTTAAATCAGTAAATGCAAAGGAACTTCGTGCTCAGCCGTATGTTTGATATTTTATCGCGATAATAATATAAAAAAAAATATTTAGTTAACAAGGTAAAATAAAAAAATCATAATATTATTTTCTTTATTCTTCAAACTTGTGCTATCAAAAAAAATATAAAACAATTCTCTTCGAAAAAGTTTACCAACCCCATTAGGTACTATAAATATTTTTTTTGGATAGGTACAGCCATCATCGAAGATTTCGAACATCTGTGAATAACAACCACCAAAACGATTGTTGGCAAAACAATCGAGATATAGCGGTAGGTAGGTATAACATTAACTTGAAACATTAAGATTTAATACTTTATTCTCATTCGAAAACGTCAACATAACATGTCGTTAAGAAGCTCGAAAGTATGACGAAATACGGCGAAAGTGACCACAAGAAAGGCACTAGCGATTTGCAAAGTAATTACCGACGCACTATTGACAACGAAGACGTAAGTAATATCCATCTGAAAAGTCCGAGCTATCACCGCGATGACGCTTCTATCGGTATTTAATAGTTTCTTTTATAATAACTAATTGTTTGTGGCGCCCGTCGGGTCATAGACCTCAACTGGAAGGTGCGATGCGATTGCGAAATTTAAAAAATATAATGATTCACCTATCAATACGAATTGTTTTGTTGACTTTGGTTTGCAAAGTGCAGTTTAAATGCTACTTTTTCATTTTCAACGAGCTCATTCAAGTTGATTGAAAGCAACAGCTAATTATTTTGTTATTATTACCTACCGCATCTTTTCGGAAGTTCGTAAAAGTATTTTTATTCCTTACAACAAACATATTAGGTGCCACTACTGGTAGTATTCTATGCTTTCATAATAAATAAGTACAAGTTGGCAACTTCGCACGCATGATTCGCGCCAACTACTAATCTAGTCGGCTCGCCACTCTCGCGCTGCTCTCGTAATGTCAGCAAAAAAGCGCTGACGAGTCGTGACGTCCGCCGCCTGCGCACTCCATGGCCCATGCCATGCGAGATGCAGAGGTCGATGCCTCCTAATAATGGTTTTTATCCCTGGTTTTTTGGTGCTATCATACATACACGACACTGAATAGATTACCGTTGACGTTTATGGTTCAGAAATCAAGAGAGTCATTTCGACATGACTAATGTCGGGATTCACTAATTTAAAATGCCTTTCTCTTTAATGATAGCTTTTGACGCGCTGAAGGTGCCTATTTGTTTTTTTCTCTATGATTGAATTATTTACAGAAAAAAAAGTAACACGATTTTCGTTTCCGATTTAGCTGATTTTCGAATAGAATTGATATGTTTAACGACATTATAATTTAATCGTTTCATTGGTTGTCTTTATGTGTGACAAGCACACGGCCCGCGTAATATTCGGTGCTCCATTTTAGCGGAAACCCTTTCAAAAAACTCGTACGAGAAGAAGTACAATGTTTTCCATTTTCCTTGTTTGTTGATTTTTTCTTCTCTTTTCGCGTGCCTTGTGTACAATGAAGACAATTTATTATATCTACAATAGGAAATCCGATAGGTAGGCTCCAGAACGCGTAGATCATTACGCCCAGAAAAAAGGTTTAACCACATGACATGACAGAGTGTTTCTAAGACATTAATTTTAGCACTAGGGCAGGCCGTGAGGGCCCCACGGAGAGAAGAGAAGACAGTTAGTAAGGGTTGCCAATTCCGAAAATAACAATTTATAATTCTATTATTAAAATTTAATAAATATCGAATTTTCCCATTTAATGTAAAAATAATATATTAAGCAAAAAATTAGTATGACATAAAAATTCCAAACAAAATTAATAGATATTGACAATAACGGATGTACTTAACTAATGCATTACAAAATAATCAACTACATGAATGAGTAACTAACTAGAGAAGTGGGCAGAATTTTTGTAGTGTCACCGACCACTTCACCAAGGCATTTGACAAAGTTGACCATGGCATTCTATGTCGTAAGTTATGTCACCTCGGTATTTACGGGGTACTTTTTTGATGGCTGACTTCATATTTATCTTGACGAAACGAACAATAGCAATATAATATGGCTCTGAAAACTATCATTCCATTCCTTATGAATTTACATCTTTTCATTCAACATTCCTCAAGGCTCAAATTTAGGACCACTCTTGTTTGTTATGTCTTACACAATATTGTTTAGGCATTAAATTATACATCGTGAAAATTTTAAATCCTATTAAAACATACTTTAGTCATGCTCAAATTGCATTTTGCCTTATAAATGAAAAAATAAATTAAAATAAATAAGCTTTGTACACCTGCTATACTTACTTGTTTAGTATAAACTCTATAGAAATTACACTTCTAAATAGAAAATAACCCAGTAACTGCTACACGTAGGCACCAGCCCTGCTTCATAAACACCACAATGCGTTGCGCCGGCGCAGTGGGAGTCAATGATTTACGCGCACTCCGAACCGCTTCATTCATATTAATCGTCCGCGCGATTTTTTCGCGTGTTAATCTCTACCGGTGACATATGTGACGCTTCGACACAAACTGCTCCATGCCGCATGCGCTTGTGCATCGAATCCACAGAATATATACTCTAAATTATTGTGCGCATGCTCAACCTGGCATTTAAATTACCGTGTATCATTGTAAAATAAAATGAAGTCAATTCTGTATTTACAATGCTAAATGTGAAAATTGGCTTTATTGTACTATTAGAAGATGGCACTATCTATATATACCTGAATACCTGTTAATAGCTAAGTAGATTTAAGAAATTGTTTCCATCCAATGTAAAACTGCTGTTGGTATTCCGAACATAATAAAAAAAAAAAAAATATCATATGGTAACAAAAACCATACCAACTATAATGATCACAATTTGTAGTTTAGTTTTATTGAATTATATCTGTAATCATGACGATTCTGAAATCATTTAATAAGCTGAGGCAACTCGCAGAATAGACGTATAATTCGAAGACATTACTAGTTATTTTGAAGTCGGCTGTGACCTTTCCCGGTGATTGGATAATTGGAGATGTCTTAACGAGAGCGTTGCGTGTCCCAAGGTTAACTCAGTTACGAACCCGGTTACGAACCGGTGCCCTTTGTCGATTAGTTACCGGCCCGCGAGCCCAGCACGGCGGTCCGGCCATCAAACAATATTAATGTACCCGTCATTATTTAAAATTGTGGAGTCCATTCTTCAAACCAGACTCATATTGTATCACGCGAAGTTTGCACTGAAAATAAACTAGTCGTAAAGTTGTTCAGTTTGATGGTCCGTTTTCCCATTTTTGGTTTTTACATAAAGCTGGAGCATTCATTAACACCCTGACCTGGAATGAAGTTCTTAACAATGTACAGTTAATGAAGATGACTCGGTATGATTTGTCGAAGATATTAATAATAGTACATTACAGCCGTGAACGGGAAGCTAGCGATTGCATTGCCGAGGATGGTTTGAAGCCCGAGCCGCAGGCGAGGGCTTTAATCATTCGAGGCAATGCAAGTAGCTTCCAGAACAAGGCTTGTATAGTGCTTTTCTCAAGAAATGCGAGGAAAAAAAAATTAAAAAAACTTTTTCCAGTTTTCCAAACCATGAACTGGTTATAGCATTTGATATATCTTTCTTTTGATTTTGATGGCAGTAAGTTTTCTATTATTAATTTTGCTTCTGCTCTCAAACTTGGTGGCGTACATTCAATTGCCGTATCTATTTCACTGTCAGAACTCATTTTGTTATTTATTACACAAAATAAAATGTATCGATATCAAATATACCGCTGAAAATTATTCCCGCCAGTTTTTTTTTTTGGGTGCATTCCAGCAGTTTAATCGCTCGAAGCGCTTGAATTACGTGCAGCGCCATCTACCGCCGAGAAGCAAAAATCCATCTCATTTCGCTTCTCGGCGGTAGATGGCGCTGTACATAATTCAAGATTACTTAGAGGATTTTTGTCTCTGATAAATCTGGTACAATACAATGTAATATTTATTTATTCTTATAGTAATATACTCTGTGCGCACCATTTTTTTATTGTATCGTTATTATAGTACCTATTAAATAATTTTACCTTTATAATATTAACTATCTTGTCGTTGGCTTGCGTGCCAGAAAAAAGGAACTAAAGTTATGGCTGTATGGTGCAAATGTACCTTTGCTTTTTTTGTTTTTGTGAACAGCTAAAACAAAAAAAAGAAGTTGCCGCAGACCACCCAGATCATCTTCGCACTGTACCTACTTCCCGCACTGGTGCTGTGGTGCGGGAAGTAAGTATTGAAATTCATTCCTGGCCTGAATTTTAAATTTAGAATGTGATGAACCAGACCCCCTCGGAAATGTGGAACGCCCCGCATTCCTTTTTCAAATGGAATTATAAGATTTCAGAGCATAAGTGAGAAAAGGTAATTTTTGTTCACCAGTGTACACCGACCAGCCGGTGTCGTCCGCGTCGCCGCCCACCCGCGACAAGATCAACGGCGAGGAGAAGGCGCGCTCGCGCCGCCGCGACACCTGGCCCGAAGCGCCCGCCGCCCCCGCCGACGATCAAGGTACACTGTTAGATAATACATTAGCGACAAATTTTATGGTAGTGGAAGCTGGGTACACTTGTTCCCTAGAGGACACTTGGTAACCTTGATTCACGGATCTACCAAGCGTGTTACAGTTTTTTAGGTTAGCAACATTCGTTATAATGCCAATGATCACTTTCTGTCATGATTTCGTTTGGCAGCTGATGTCAAAAGTTTACAAATGGTGGCCGGGCCGCCAAAAATCTGTTATATTAAAAGATTTAAATTACGACAAGTTTTGACTTGATTAATTTAATATAATGCTATGAAACTGCTTCGTGGAAATGTTTTTATCTTTGAAGATGTTTATTTTTCTGCAGATTAACGTTACTTGCCATGACATAAGTGATGAATTGGTTCGCAAAGAAAAATGTTTTATAACCTCAATATGTATGGGTAGACTTGATCCTTTTCTTTGGGGGTGCGGTATGGTCCCAAGGATCATGTCTCCCCTATAAGTGATCAAATCTACCCTATGTAGGTTTTTGACAGTAAAATGATGATTATTACCAGTTTTTATAAGCAATAAGTCTTTTTTATACTTACGTTTATTTTTTTTCGTCAAACTTAGTTCGTCAAACTGAACAACTTTGTCAATGGGACCAACTTAATCAGAGCAAAAAAATAATCAACTGTTCCATACATTTTAGTCGAGTAGATATTGACGTTTTCTATGGTACAGATGGTACAGCTGATATTTTTTTTGCTCTGATTAAGTTAGTCCCATAGACAAAAATGTTCAGTTTGACGGACTAAACCATACCACAAAATATGTCGAGTGTTCAAAAAATCATCCTGTAGATATTCGCACTTAGGTACTTAATTAGATCATTTAATTACTAAGCACTACTCATATGTAAATATTTCATGATATAAATAAGTTAATGAAAAGCAGCGACTATGCATTTTGCCAGAAGGCACCGCTTTTCAAAAGTGGTAGAATCGGGATAAACCTATGTGTGTAAGACCACTCCAAAGTACATAAAGCTGGAGCAACGGCTGGATTTTGATTTTGATTTGATTTTACAAAGGACTATTTTATAAAATGAAATATAGTTGAGTTTTACCAATGCCAGCAGTATGTATGTACAATTCGTACGTCGATCCTTATTCATTGACACGGAATTACGTGACTATTTGCAGGTGGCGTGAACGTGCGGTCCCCGTTGCTGCAGCAGCAGCACCAGCAGTACGACGAGCAGCTGCGCGACATAGCGGCGTCGCTGACCCGCCCGCGCTCGCGCCGCGCCCTGCCGCCCACGCTCGAGCGCCCCACCCGCCTGCCGCCGCCCGACAGACTACCGGTCAGTATACCACACGCCACGCTACCTTAACATTCATAAACATAATACCGACATAATAAAGATAAAACATCTTCATCGCCGCACTCGATTGTCGAGCTGCTTGCAGAAGTTAATGTTACACTCCCAGATCAACGTTAAAGTATTAGGTCTTTAACATCTCAATTTTCCAAAATGTTTCAAATAACTCTATCCATCTCACAGGTTCGTGGCACTCCAGACGGCGGTATACCACCAGAAGAGGGCAGCTCCAGCTCATCCAGCGAAGGCAGTGAACCCACCGAGGCGGAAGTGGCAGAGGGAGGTGAAGGGGGCAGAGTTGAGCTACCAGCAGAGAGATTGCTGCACGCGCGTGCTGGCTGGCTGCAGCGGCGGGGGCCCGCGGGGTGGTCGCGCCACTGGTTCGTGCTGCGGGGCGCCGCGCTGCTGTACTTCAGGGACCCTCACGCAGAGCACAGGGGGCTCATGGACGGAGTTATCGACCTGAGCGGCGTCGCTAGAGTCGTTGAACTACCGACCTCTGCTTCTTCTAATGGATATGCTTTCGAAACAAAGGTAGCTTAACAAAAACATTTTTCAAAATAAAACGTATAAATATTATAATAAATTTTGATGTAACATCATTATTGTTTCAGACATGGGACGGCAAACATATCGTTCTATCAGCGGTCACAGCGGGCATCAGAGCAAATTGGGTATCGGCTATTCAGAGAACGGCTGGTCTCCCCGATTCAGGGCCTCTGACCCTGATACTTCGAGAAGACGCGGTGGACCAAACATCAGAATCATCGACATCTCCAGTCACGCCAGTAACGCCAAACACTACAAGATCAGCACCCTTCTCTTCGGATGAAGAGTACAGAACGGCATCAGAAGGAGGTAGGAGAGACAGCGCAGACTGGGGAGACGTGGCTTCACAGCCTCCACCATCTCCGATTCTCAACCGAACTCCAATATCCAAAGTCAAAGACAAGGTACGTGCCCGAAGCTGTCACCAGATACAAGCGAGAATCGACAGCCCTAAAGAAGAAAAAGATGAAATTGACGCCAAAGAAAAAGATATTAACGAAATTGACGATAACGAAAAACCCTCTGAAGCACGTAAGCGCAGCTACGTGTCGACTATCGACAAACAATCGATAGAAATCGAAGGCCTGCGCAAACAGCTGAAGCTAGCGCTAAGCGACGTAAACTCGGCAGAATCCGAACTGGCTAGACTACGAAAACTGAAATCAGAGGCAGCTTTAAGGGAGCAAAAAATGGAGGAGTTGGTAACTACCCTACAGAAAAAAGAAGAGGAACTTATAGTGAGAACAAAAGAAGCAGAAAGCTTGAACACAATAAAACAGCTGTACAGTCAAGATAAAACCATGTGGGAAAATAAATTGACTGAAACTCAGAACTTCCTTAAAGAATCTACTGAACATTGTGAGCTATTGACGAGACAGCTGACATCCGCTCAGGACAACATAAAACAACTCCAGAGGGAACTTAACGAGTTGAACGAAAAGCTACTCAAAAGCGTGAAAGAAAATGAAAACCTATATTCTAGAATAAAAGACCTAGAGAGTAGAGTAGCTGCCGAGTCGCCGACTAGAGAAAAACGGAAAAGCATCGGCTCACTGAGCGACCTCGCCAACATAAACCGAGATTTAAATTTAGATTCGTTAGAAAAGAGCAGACTGATAGAAGAATATATAGAGTTAAGGGATAGGTTTTCAAGAGCTATACAAGAAATTAAAGCTATGAAAAAAGAACTTCGTGAGTCACATAACATGTACGACGAGCTCGAGATAACTAACATGAAGCTAAGAAATGAAATGAAGCTGAGGGAGCAGTGTAGTAGGTCTGAAATAGATCTTATGGCTGCTCGCATCTTAGACTTAACCCAAAAGTTGACCGCGTCTGACAAGCAAGTGAGAACATTAAAACACAAAATACAAAAGACAGAGTCGAGAGAAAAGAGACGCAGTTTATCTTTAAAAGGTAGAGAAGCCTTAACTTTGGGAAAAGAAGTCGAGGAAAAATTAACAGAACTAGAAAATAAAATTACTTTATTAGAAACGGGAGATACAGTTCCTACTATAAATTCTCCGTCCAAAAGCGCTTCCCCAGCCAAAGAAAAAACTTCCAAGGCAGACAGTCTGTCCGAAGAAAAGCGCATGAAAAGGTTAGCCGCGCGGCTCCGAAGGAAGTCGCTAGACAGCGCCACGAGCTCGGAGCCCATGAAGATGCTCGTTCGGCTCAGTTCCTTGGAGACTAAGGTCGCTTCTGCCCTGGAGAATAGACGCGATCTCACCAACTCCTGCGAGTCTCTCAGTCAAGCGACGAGGTCCACCGATAGTCCTATCCTTAACGAAATCTCAGAGAGTTCCACTGTTGGTACACAATCACAGAGGCATCTCCTAGATAGATTACAGAGCCTCGAGAGCGTCGTCATTCACTCGAGAAACAAAGTCAACGAATGTCTCTGTCAGATGAGCGCGATGCGCGCCGCCAAATCGAGAAGATCTCCGTCCCCTAGTCTCGAAAAGAAATACAGCATCAGATCGATGGAGAAGTGTCTCACCGAAGTCAGTAAGAGACTCCAGGAATGCTTCGATCGCTGCGTCGTCGACTGCGATAAGACTGATCCGACCGAACAAGATATCGACGACGGGATCTCACGAGCGGTCGCACAGCTCGAGGAACGCCTGCGCACGAAGTTACTCGAAATATCCAGAAGAAAGGCGGCGTTGTACGAAGCGGGCGAGCTAACACAGCGGCGCAGCCTCGAGCTGCTCGCGGAGAAGCTCGCGTACGAGGCCGTGCTCGTCGGCAAGATCCAGGAGGCGCTCGACGCCGCCGACGGGGGAGCGTTCTTCGCGCGGCTCGTACGCGCCGAGATCGCGGAAACCGGCCGACTCATCGACGACTTACGTCGACGAACGAACGGCGAGAACGCTCGCACGTCCACCGCACCTCGCAGTTCGCTCGACTACCTCGCGAGGATTCTATCGCGCCGCGTCGACCTCGCGAACGACTCCCGCGAGCCGCGACCGAGAAGCGTAGACCTCGCGATACACGGGGCGGACCTCGAGGCGCTGAAGGCGGCCCGGCGCGAAGTCTCCGAGGCGGTCGACCGATACAAGAACGAGAGGCTCGGTGAGCTCCGAGCGGCGATCGGGGCCGGCGCGGGCGAGGCCGCCGTCGAAGCGGAGGCGGCGAGGCGGTGCGGCGAGACGTGGACGGCGGCGCGCGAGGTCCTGGGCGCCGAGCTGGTAAAGGCGGAGGTGTCGCGCGCGCTGGCGCGGGCCGCCGCCGCCTGCGAGCGGAGGCTCGACGACGCACGCCGCGACCACCTCACGCTGGCCGCGCAGGACCGCGCCGACCTCGAGCTGTGGTGGAGCGCCGCGCACGACCGCCTGCGCGCCGAGATGGAGGACGTGGCGCGCGCCCTGGCGGCGGGCGTGGGCGCGGCCTCGGCGCGCCGCGAGGGCTCGCCGGCGCCGGGCGCCGTCGGCGACCTGGCGGAAGTGGTGGCGCTGCGAGCGCTCATAGACGCGCGCGTGGCCGTGCTGGAGGGCACGTACCGCGCCGCGGCGCCGCGCGACGACGCGCATCGCGCCACCGAGGACGCCATCTCCTCGCTAGAGGCGGACCCCGCCGAGGAGGCGGAGTTCGTGTACCTGTTCCAGCGGTTCTCGAACGAGTGCCGAGCGCTCTTCTCCAGTGACTGTTCGGGCAACAGTGAAGACTCGATGAAGATCGGCGAGAGCCTCGAGCGGGTGGAAGCGGCGGTGGCGGCGGTGGCGCGGCACCTGGCGGGCGAGGGGGGGGCGGCCGGGGAGGGGGAGGCGCCGGGGGAGGGTCGCTCGGTGCTCGACCGCGTGGAGGCGCTGCGGCGGCGCGTGGAAGCTCTGCAAGCGCTGGTGCCCTGCCAGCACTGCAAGCAGCTCCAAGACGCGTTGGACAGGTAATTGATAACTCTGTGTCACTATCTTATCTTATTATCCATGGATTTGGTATTGTTTATTAATAAAGTCAGTTGGCTAGATTAGGATTTTTTTTTGTTTTCATGAACTTGTTTCAATTTTTTATAACTTCTTCATTTGGATTTGGATTGTTCTATAAGTGAAATACTAAAGTCTTGTTTTTACTGTTCTTACTTTTATATGCTGTTTGTTTTCCTTGAATATAAAATAAAAACAAAATAAATAAAAAACAGAAGAAACGAAAATAAATATGTAACACTTTTGAAACAAGATATTTATTGATCTACGAGTATCTAAGATTTTACAAAAATATTAAATAAAATTATTTCAAAAAAATCCGGAACGTAAAGAAAGCTAAAATGTAATGTAGTGTTAATAACGTGGACAGGCTACAAGCGGAGCGAGCGCGCGGCGAGTGCGCGCTGGCGCAGCAGGCGGGCGCGCTGGCGGCGGCGCGGCGCGCGCGCGCGCAGCTGCAGGCGCAGCACGAGCGCGAGCGCGCCGCGCTGAGGGAGCGCGCGCGCACGCTGCAGCGACGCCTCGCCGCGCTCGACTCCGAGTACGCCGCGCAACTGGACAACCTGCGCGCCGCCTACCAGGTAATATACACATACATATTGGCATTATACAATTCACTCCTTACATTTTATGACATATTTACTTATATCGATCGGTGAGCAAATGTGGCGACCGTATATCCAATTACAATTTACACTAAAACTGACCGAATACGACTCTTCCACTATTGTAGTTTACAAAGCGTTTAATATTGGCTTTTATTTCATGGAATAAAAATGTACAAAATCCATTTAGGTAATCGGTTGACGACCTTTAATATTATCCCTGGTACTTATATCTTATTGAAATTAATACACCGATTACAGAGCGCAGTGGCGGCGGACACGCACGGCGACGGAGTGCGCGCGCGCTACCAGCAGGAGATCGAGCAGCTGCGCGCGCTCTGCGAGAAGGGCCTGCTCGCCATGGAGAGCTCGCACCGCCGCATCGTGCGCGAGATGGAGGAGAAGCACCGCGCCGAGCGCGACCAACTCAGGTACATATACACATACTGTACTACAAGGGTCAGGTACCTATTATACACATACTGTCAAACGTTCCGCTACGTCTTTTTGGACCTTTTTTCCATTTATTACACGTGAACAAAAGCCCCACACTTTCAAATAATATTACAAAGTTTAAAAGATCTGTATTTATAACCTTTTTTTCATTTCGTAGGTTGGATAAGGAGCAAGCTCTGGCGGAGGAGACGCGCGCGACGCTCGCCGCGCTGGACGCGATGCGCAAGGCGCACGAGAGCGAGGTGCGGCGCGAGGTCGACAAGTTCAAGGCGGAGTTCCTCAGCCGCGGCGCCTCGCACGACCTCTCGCAGCTCAGCTCCCGCCACCAGTGAGTCATACATACCTACATATTACGACGAATGTTTTTTCAACAGACATAATAATAATAAAAAAAAATCGTATAATGGCCACCTATAGTGTTAGAGTTTATCAAGCCGCCTGTAAAGCCTCCGACTTGGCTAACGACTGTTATCAGATGCCATTAGCCGGGACGTGACGTGCCCTCCGAAGCACGGAAGCGCTCAGTTGTATTGCTACTTAACGGTCACCCATCTGACACCTGGCCGGACCGAACGTTACTTAACAAACGTGATCGAGTACGATCAGTCTGTCAAGCTCCGCCATGAGCGTTTCTAGCTCCGCCATGAGCGGTTCATAATTCTAATTATTTTGTATTAGTAAAATTGAAATAATGCAAATGGCCAAGTGCGAGTCCACGCGCAGTATTATTCTTCAAAAGGGTTATTATTCTGAATCCAAAGAGACATTTGTAAAAGCGATAACGAACTACGCTAAGTAATAATAATATACACAATGGGAAGCGAAAACCTTATGTTAATTTAATTTATTTAATTTCGGACGACCAACAGCTACTATAACATAAAACAAAACTTAAATAGTAACAAAATATAAAGCAAAATACACTTAACGAGCGCTATCTCAATAATTAATTATCTCACAATTATACAATTAGGTCGCATTGAAGAAACTGATAATCCTATACATTTTTATTAAAGTTAAAAAAATGATGTCTACTCCCTCTGATAAACGGAGGCCGCCTCGCGTAGTTACATCTGGTTACTTGCTAGGATACACGGTGATCTCAGTGGAAGGTGGGTTGCTAGGATAGGACCCTCCGGACACTAGGCTCCCATGACTTCGCTCCCATGGGATAGCCTTGGTCTCATGGTCTTTCTTTGGTTGTAAGCCTCGCGCCTACGATATATTTTAGGCAGTCGCCTGCATGTATCGAGGCACATAGCCCGCCATACTTCGATACATACACCGTTATTTTTTAAGTTTATCTAAAAATGAAATGGGTTGTTCAGACCACGTGAATGAACAACTTTTACAATGGGGCCAACCGAAAAAAAATCAGCTGTTCCATAGAAAAGTACAACATCGACTCGACTATAATGTATGCAATCCCCTTTTCATTTTTAGATATACTTAAAAAGTAACGGTGTATATAAAATCATGGACACCTGTCGATGCGTATTCGGCCTTGGGTGAAACCATAGTACTTGTTGTATGGTCTGTGGGTGAAACCATAGTACTTGTTGTATGGTCTGTGGGTGAAACCATAGTACTTGTTGTATGGTCTGTGGGTGAAACCATAGTACTTGTTGTATGGTCTGTGGGTGAAACCATAGTACTTGTTGTATGGTCTGTGGGTGAAACATAACACCGGAATGACTGTATGTGTTTAACTTCTTTGGCCCAGACAAGAGATGGAGGAGATAAAGCGCGAGATCCTGTCGCTGTCGGAGAAGTACTCTGTGAAGTGCGTGGAGTCGGCGGCGCTGGAGGAGCGCCTCGCGGCCGCCACGCAGCAGCTGCAGCACGCGCGCAACCACATCATGCAGCTCGACGCCAGGTGACACACCTATAGCTTTACGACTTTACAAACTCAAACCAAGCCAGTGACACTCCGCACTTTAGGTATGAAGCTATAAGTACGAGGCGGGATCGACCGGTTGGGCCAATGCAGAGGGCTGCCGCGCGCCGGCCAGCGGGTATACCGCGTAACAATATTGATATTGTTAAACCTTCATGGTCAATGCGAACAGCCTGTAGTTCCAAATTCATAATATTGACTCTGTCACTCACTCCCTTCTTCTCTGTCAAACCACTGCTAAATAATATAAATATATATTATTAAATCCAATATAAATAAATGATATGAAGTTCATGTAAATGTGGAAATTTAAAATCCCTAGGTGCTTTTATGGTTTTTTGGCAATTTTTTTTGTTTTTTTTAACGATGCCAGTAATCAAGACGAGCGTTGTTGCAAACAACAAACAAATCAACAAAAAAGCCATAAAAATAGGGACTTTAAGTGTCAATAAGTTTGTATTTTAGTCTACTTTTTTTTTTACCTACCTACTTAATTTTTATATATTTTTTAGACAGTTTGCCTGTAGTTTTATAACATGCGGTGAAACTCTGTTATTGGCTAAGTGTAATTTTTAAGTTTATATTTTAAGCATGATTGTAGCAAAGAAGCTGTTGAGTTTCCTAATAAATAAAATAAAATAAAATAAAACATTCACAAACTTCTTATCCATATAGTTACGCGGTAGAGCCCCAGGTCGTACGCTAGTTCGACACTCCCTCACGCGCTCGCCTAAGATATTTCACTTAAAGGTTCCAATATTTTTGTAAGCTTTTCTTTAATTATAGTGCGTCAATCGCTTTCCTTTTATGATATGCTACACGCAGTTCATTTGAAAGAAGTCAACCCTAACTTCGTCAGCAGAGATGAGTACGCAATAGAAAGAGTGGCAACTTCTACGGGAATTAACGCTGTGCGATTGAAATTTAGGCTCGTATTATAGAACCAAACTCAAATTCAAATCTCTGCTTGAGTACAGTTAGAAAGGGATGGTGCTATTTATCGCACATAGCGCCATCCCTTTCTAACTGTACTCAAGCAGAGATCTGAGTTTGAGTTTGATTCTATAATACGAGCCTTAATGTCGGAGCAAGAGTAGCAATTTATTTAAATGATTTTGCTGAGTGTCCCTTCTGTACTTGTAAGTACTATTAATGTATTCTGTGCTCAAACACAAAATTATTTCTATCGAGTATAGTAAGCGTAAATTCCTAATACGTCTACCGGTCTTGCGGAATTAACTTTATCTTGTTAAATTTTCTAAAATATCGTAATGCTCGCCTACAGGAATAAGCAACTCCGTGCGCACATAATATCGGAGGCCAATGAAATGAAGAACAGCGAGGCATCTTCCCTCGGACAGCTCATAGAAGAAACTGCGCCGGTAAGTGACGTTCAATGATGACTAGCGATCACCCACCCCCCACCGTACACGCTTGACAGCTTAGTTTCTGAGCGCTTAAAGTCATCTCACCATTCGAGCTTAGACGCCCACGCCTGCATGACGTCACCGCACGTAACACTAGCCATTGTATCATCTGTGAAATTTGTTCTTACGAGAAAAAACTTGCAATAAAAAAATCGATTTGAAATCGAAATCTTGTCAATATATATTGAACACTCTTTTGTAAATAAAATTGATGACTGTTAGATATTTCTCAAATTACGCACAAACTAAGTTAAAAGAGGGCGTTTACATACAGGTAAATCACCATTGCCAATAATAATGTAATGATGATAATTCTGTGCGTATTGGAATTGGCACTTTCATATATTGGCATTTCATCATCTTTACTAATGAAAATAGAATTTGAAAAAGATCACTTGAATTATTTACCATCAAAGTAACCTAGTAAAAATGTCCAGTAAATAACAGTGCTTTCGGACATGGTCCTTCGAGCCGTATACCCCTCATTTAGCTCAGTGCGTGCGCGTAGTTCCACTGTATATTGCAACGGCGTGACGGTACATTGGGTGCACTAACAGCATGGGAGGGCGGAGGCGCCGCTGTGGGCCCACCTGCGCCACCTGGCGGCCGCCTGGACGCGCCACGGCCGACACGCAGGTAACCACATACCCACACGATATGTTATACTTACTAGAGGACATGTATTTATGGTGTATGTAATTTGTGTAGTCCTATTTTATTAATGATTTTCAACTTGCTACTAGCCTCGGCATGTAACTTTAGCGCTGCCATTTTGTGCGCAAAAGTAATTTTGGGTCTCATTGGCGGGAGACGTGGTGCGGGGCTGCGTAGTACTGCAAACATGCGTAGTAATCTCCTCCAATGAGGATCAACACGACAATTGAATATATCAATTTGTATATCACATCAAATACAATATCAATATCTGAGTAAATCTCTGTTTAAATTTTTCAAATCCAAAAATGACATCCAGAAATGACAAAGTTATTAAAGATTTAAAAAGTGAGTTTAAAAACACGGCCGGCCCTTGCGGATCATGCGATGACGTCACGTGCCACGATCGCCCGAACAAACACCTGCCGCGCCGCTGAACGGCGCACGTGGCCGATGACGTCATCAGCCAATTGTGAATTGGGGAGCGTTTTTGAGAATGCGACACGAAAATAGCTCTATCTTCGTCATTTTTGGTCCAATTCCAATAATTCTTTCACTGAAATAATTTATTTTGATGTGACTGAAACTCTACATATTTAACTAAAAACCTCGTTGATCCTCATTTCTCTTACCACTAAACTTACGTGTCGCGGCTTATATATTAATATAAAAAATAGGATTTTACTTATGGTTATGGTGTACCTAATTATGTTTAAAATGTAACGTAAGTAATACGTTTTATTTTTATTTTGGACACTTACATATTTTAGAAGATTAATATTTTTACAACATTACTTCATCACATTTTAATGTTTTATTTGTATGAGCAAGTTTGCTTTGCATTCATTTGTTTTATGAGTTTGGTGTGGTTTTAAACTTTGGCACGAAACCCAATAATTTTATTAAATCAATTTTAAAATTTTACCTGCATTGCAACTGTTTTTTTATAGATAATAATATGTAGTTACATACCTATGGCAAATCAGGCTATCCATTTTCGTTCTGAGAGTAAAGAATAAAAAGTATAAGTAGGTTAGTTATCTTACCAAAAATTTTAAAATTTATTCAGAAATGGAGATCTTGATGAGTCGTATATTTTTTTTCTGACTGATTTAATAAAACAGTTTAGGCTGATTTTTCAATTCTCTAATAACAGATATCTGTCAGTTTAATTAGTAAGCAAATAAAAATAAAATTCATTCAAAAACTAGGACAGACAAACGTATGACAAACATTTCAATAATATGCTATCAAACGAATAAAGTGTAATCTGAGGACTGAAAAATCTGCCCCAAATAGAGGATTGCCAAGAGTACAATATAGTAATGATGCAATAATAACGCACAGACGAAGTCGTCGAGGGCGAGCCCGCTGCTGGAGGCGGCGCGGGCGGCGCGCCCCGCCAAGATACAGTTCGCCAAGACGGAGAGCACAAGAAATATGCAGCTCTCGCCCGTCCAGGTATGATGTCTTGCTATCAACAACTTATGACCGCCGCCTGTAGCTCTACTTTGTTGATGCAAACTGTTTCCGCTATCCTAAACTATCGGATATACTACTCACAGTAAATGCGAGTGAAAGAGAGAAAACGATAGTTTACACCACCGTAAACTATCGTTTTCTCTCTTTCACTGTTTTCGTTAGAAAACAGTTTGCATTAACTCATGGTAGGGGCACTGATAGTAAGTAGTAACATTACTACTATGTTATTATTTCTTCTTTACCCCTTTACAGCTATAGTAGAACAGAAACTAAGAGTCAGTTCAGACAGAATGGAAAAATGCGAGCAATTTTCTGACTTCATTGAAAATAGGACCGTATTAAGTACAAGAAAGTATTAAGTAAGGAGCTCGGTGGCGCAGTAGTATAGCGCCTGGCCCAGCGATTGCAGAGGTTAAGCAACTTTCGTAAGGGTTGGTCATGGGATGGGTGACCTAAGTTAAGCCGTTGGTCCCGGCTGCATATTTTGCAGTCGTTAACACCCACCAATCCGCATTGGGTCCGCGTGGTGGGTTATGGCCCAACATCCTTATCCACCCATAAGGAAGGCCTGTGCCCCAGTAAAGGGGACATTAAAATGGCTGATGGTCATAGTCGAGTACAATAATCTAATGCAGAAAATTTTATGAATGTCGAGGATCCGTTCTGTCTGAAGGGATCCTAACAATATCAGCAAAAATCGCAAGTTAGCGCCGACAATTAACATGAGTAGTCTTGCAAGTTAGGCTTTCTGATCATACAGGGAATATTTACGGAGACAATGACCTTAAAAATGTTCATGGTAAAGACTAATGAAGTTAGAACAATGAAAACATTCGTTTCAGAACTAAAAACGAGACAGCGCTGCTCTGTGAGTGGTGGCTCGACGGTGACGCCGCTGGTGGGGATGGTCGCCGAGCGGAAGAAGCGCTTCGAGCTATAACCCCCGCCGCCCCGCCCACCGAGCCCCGCCCCTGCACGGCCCCGCCCACCACGCCCGCACCTGGCCACTTGCTTCGCATCCACGACTAACGTCTCCGTCACATGTTTATTACAAATATTCATATTATATAGTACTTAGATCGTATTAACATGACAATATTGTATACGTCCATATAAAATTATACATGACAGCGTGTAGATGAATTAATATGACCATGTTTTATTATCTAGTGGTAAGTTGGAGCAGATGTGAAATTAGGAAACGGTCCCGACCGTTGCTGATTTGACATTTGCCACATTATATTATATTATGACTTTTGTATCCCAAAATATATAACTAAGTAAATGTTGATAGGTAGTAGGAACATGTCACAAAATGTATACAAACTTCTTCGGTGAGGACTGCGCTGTACGAGGTTCCCCGGAGAAGTCATTTACGATCATAAATTGTTACTCTTGTATTGTAAGCGTCGAGTAACATGAGTTTCGACTTAAATTATTGTTATCGAAGTACTGACTCCTTTATTATTTAATAGTCATAAGCTACATTCTTAAGACCAAAAACAATATTATTTCCCTATGAGAAGTGGCCAGATTGTTTCCCACCCACCACGTAAATTGTATATAACGTTACTTATTGTTTTACTGTGTAATTTTAATTAACTATAGTTTGTACATTACTTTCTTTCTATTTAAAAGCCTGTTCTTTCTTTTATTTAAGTCTTTCACTAATTTCCTAAGTTAGCTGTAGTACGTTGGTTAGTGATGTTACGCCTACTTGTAAAAATTTAAATACTTTCATGTAAATACTAACGGTTCTTTCACCTTTCGTGACCATTTTCTATTGTACCGTATTTCATTTTAAACTTTAAGGAATCGTTACCAAATATTTTCGTATTTATGATGTTCACGCTGTATAATACGGGCGTGTCGGATCGACACGCGGCGGTATTCGCTCTGCGCCGATGTTTGAGACATCACTTAATGTACGAGTGAAATATATTTTAAAAATATATCTCGACTGTACCATGGGGTTTTGAAACGTATTCAGAAGGACCAACTATTATTATTAAATATTAGTTGATGGTCACGAGGGCGCGCAGGCGCAGGCGCAGGCGGCCGGGCGATACCGCGCGTCTTCTCGCACTCGCACGCCTGCTCATTATTTTTTGTAGATTTATACGTAACATAGACTTTATATGCGGACATGGAAGATATAAAACGATATATTATATCGTAAACGACTTTTAATAGAACTTTATGAAATGTTCCACATGATTTATATATTACGCGTGGAACGAATCATGCGACATGCGTTTTCTGCATCATTAAGTTTTACAAAAATGTATTTGTAGTTTTTTTAAAAAGAGTATTAGAGGCTAACGTGCAGAACGCGTATGTCACATAACGCACGTGCAGCGCATTTTTTTATATTTATAGAGGCATATTATATTGTTTTAAACATTAACACATTATTTTAGACGGTTAAAGTTTGACGTTTTCAGATTGTTACTGGTACCTAACCTGTGTCGTTGTGTGTTAACTCGTTACCATTTTTCGATCTGGGCATTTGAAATCTGTCTTCCGTTCACGTGTTTTTCGTATTTTCACTTTGTTGTGTATAGTGTCACTCGCGCCACGCCGCGGACGCATCGTGTTGCTCAATGTAATCTAGTTGTTGATTAAGATGAATACCAAAACGGCCGACGACGCCGCCCGCGGGCAAGTAACGCCGCTGCTAATGTATCAACTAATGTTACGGCTCTCCCCTTGTATCAGTTGACGTTGTGTTGGTTTATGTAACAAAGATTTTAAAATAAACTACTTAATACAATATTTTTGTTTTATTTTATGCTATCTCGATCGCTGACTTAACTTTTTGTAGGACTGATTATCTAGTAGAATAAAAACGCTATTTACTTTATTACTATTTATTTTATTTAATACTATTTAAGCGTAAACACCATTACTTAAGGCAAGTCCACTGACTAAAAACATTTTTGTATACACTATTTTGTTCATTTCATACTAACAAAATAAATTAGAATATTCAATAAAGATTCAAAAGAATATTTTTTAAATCAATAAAAAACAAAGGCAATCCAATGCTTCTAATCTACCTACTTCATTATTTATCTATGACTGTTATGTTGCTAAAAACTATTTTTTATTACAAATATAATCTTGATCTCTTATAATAAATGACTTCTTACTTTTCATCTCCTTTAGTTTCAATATGAAAATCATACGCTACTGCAGAATTGTGGGTGGCAAGTTGATATGCAACTTTTTCCTTTTTACAATATGTCCATGCAAAAAGTGTCCGTGTAAATTGTGAATGAATTGCCTAAATAAAATACATTTGATATAATGGAAATCGACATTTACATTCAATGTGCAAACATGTCATGTGCAACAGTTGATTTCTTTAGATTTCAATTTTAAAATTTAAGTACCTATGTATAATAAATTAAATTTTCTAAATCCATTAATATTATAAATGTGACAGTTGCTGTCGGTTTATAACGTTTTCACCTAAACCAATTTCTATGTTGGGTGAATTTGGGTGTGACCTTCGTGAAAACCTAGGCTACTATTATTCCCAAAATTCCAGGGTGCATCGCGGGTCCACTAGCGCCGCCAATCAAGAAAAAATCATCGAAATAAGTATGTTAAATAAAATTCTGAAAAATATAAAAACTAGTATTAGCTATCAACTATTTTTTTATGCGTTAAATTCTTAGTTTAATTAAATGTGTTCGCGTAGTTAAAATCTGGATTAACGCCCAAAGTGGCCACTTTTGGCAATTGTGGATTTTAAAACTTACATAAAATTAATGATAACTGTTGATGAGTTATTTAAAAATATTAGAGACAATTTAAGAGATTATTACATGAGCTTTTTTTAAATAAAATAATTGACTTGGTTTACCAGTAATAAATATGAATGTAGTGGCGGCGGCGCTAGTTTTACTGCCTACAGCGCCTTAAAACAAAATTCCACAAGAACGAAGTTGCAAGCAAAATCTTTTTTTCCATAATTCATTCAAGATATCATCAATACGGACATTATGATACTAGTCAAAATAAATATTATAAATTATCTTCCTCATCACTCTACTCTATACTCATGTATTACCAAACACTCTTTGTAAATGTATGTATAAGTGTGACTTACAGTAATTACCCGTGGTCACAGTCACACAAATATGACAGATTGGTATGGAGTACCTACCTAACCTACCGGTTTCGTTTGAGAAAAAAATCAACTTTTTATCTAATATTTTCGTAACTGGAGGTTTTATACGAGGAAGGAACTTATTTCAAAACCGGTTTCGTACAATGTCAATTTTTTCCTCATTCGCAACTGGTTACGAACATACGGTATCTTCCTTACAGCTGTATGAGGGGTTGGTCCGGGGGCTGTTGCTTGGCGAGCTTGGCGCGCCACTCGTTGCGGTCCGCCAGGACCTTGCGCCCGTACGACGTGTGGATGTCGCGGAACGCCGCCTTCTTGCGCACCACCTCGGGGCGGAGGTTCTCTTTATCTTAAATACAAATGTTAGGTTTAGTAGGTAGTTTTAAAGGGTTAGTTATAATTTAAATTGGTTAGAGAATCGGGTAGAATTCCTAAGGTTGTGGGTTCAAGACAATTATATTTAACAATTGGGATGATGACTAATGAATAAAATAACGAATTACTAATAAAAATCGTAAATATATTAAACTGTTAGAGTAGCTTGTATACCTCTTAGTTTTATATATTGCATATTATTTGTTTTATGACCCTTCAAAGTTGGGTGGACAAGTCCATTTAAAAAGTATACAATTTATTAAAATAAATGATACCTTTAATTAGTCCGTAAAATGTATAGCAAATTTGTCTAAGAAACCAATTTGTTAAACACAATATTTAATATAGCTGCCGAATAAATTTGCTACGCGTTGCATACAAACTACGCGTTGAATTAAAATTAATGAGTTATTATTATTATTTATAGTTAATTATTCCATTAACTCGTTAACGCACGGAAAACAATACAACAATAGATTTTCTATTGTTGTTATGTGCCCGACAGGGCACATCGGGCGTTGACGAGTGAAACGTGATGCGGCTGCAAGAGGCCGGACAAAAATGGAAAATTTATTGTCTGGCTTGACAGGTTATACAAAACTATATTTCTAAGCTCTTGTAATATAATAAAATAATATCTTACGGTGCCGGCTGCCCGGAACAATTTTGGTCTCTGTTTCGAGTCCTCTGTTGAAGGGATTGTACCGCTGGCCCCGAGGGGGCACTTTGGGCTCCTCTTCTGGGGGGGTGACCATCACCAGGGCGGCCGCCTCGGCTGCTGCTTCAGCTGGAAACAATGCAATAAAGAACAAGAAGTAAACATGTATGTATGATGCCATTTTCAAACCCATTCTTTAACAGCGCAGGTGGTAACTGAATTTTGCAGTCCCGTTCTTTATCTGCACAAGTAGTACATGTAAAATCTTAAGGGGCCATAATAGGAAAACATGGTTTGCGCAGGCCATATTTTTATATTGAAAACGTAAAGTTGTAGCCCCAAAAAAACATACGACAAGCTAAAGAGATTATCTAGTAGCTACAAGTATTAAATTGCTTATAAACCTCACAGATGATTGTAAAAAAAAATGTGATTATCATCAAAATCTTGTCGTAGGTCATATTTTTGCCGTAAATAATAGCGGAAACGTATTGCATTCTACAACAAAAATCAAAATACACTTTAACATACTGTGCAGTTGCTTATTTGAGAAAGATAATTGTGCTAAAGATAATGATGAAAAAAATAACGAAAAACTTCGAAAAAGTGCAGAAGTGAGGTTATTTTCCATACTCTTTACACGTAAAGAAAAAGACAGACAAATGATTTTACAAAATGGTGCCTTAATCACAGACCTTGTGCTTCATCCAGCTGCCTTTGCAGCTCAGCCACCATGAGCTTCATGTAGTCGTAGCTGGCGCACGCCAGAGCCTTCATCCACGCCTCCATTGATGCCTGCGAATTGGTGCACAGGAAGTATGTACGGCCGCCTTCGCATTGGAACACTATTTTGAAACTGTATGCCTCTTCTTCTGTTAATTCTAAAAAGTAACACACTTTATAAGAAACAATCAACAGAATCTCATTAAACAAGTTTGGTTTCAATATGTATTTTCAATACTTTTCACTGTTTGAGTCTCATAAAAGGTATCGAGTGGTATTTTGTACTACTACAATTAAATTTTAACTCTACCCTCAATTTCACAACCAACAAACATATTATTAGCATTGATTGATGATCATTTACATAATGATGACCAAGAGTGACCAAGACTACGGATTGTATTAGGTATAATGTAGAATCAAACTTAACCTTTAGAGGTTAAGTTAGAGGAGCGGTCGCCGGCGACCTGACATAATCGCCATATTGCCGTTCTGTCAAAGCCCAAGCGGTCGCCGGAGACCGGTACCGGTAATCGGTTTTTTCTCTATGTAAATGACTATGATTTTGGTATCTAGAAATGAGAAAAGTATTCATAAATAAAACTATCTTTACAAAATGATAAATTATAGCCTGATTACGAAATTATCGGGTTTTTTGTGAAAGACGCCATTTTATTTCTTTCTTGTCAGTTGGTGGGGAGGGTTTTTTTGTTTTTTAACAAAATGGCGGATGGCGCTGAAGGGTTAAACTCAAATCTCTGCTTGAGTACAGTTAGAAAAGAATGGTACTGTTCATCGCATATAGCACCATCTCTTTCTAACTGTACTCAAGCAGAGATTTGCCCCCCCTTCCTATCCTACGTTCAAGTATGTACAGTTGGTTTCAAAAGTAGCGGAACAATTATTAGTGCTATGTCAAACCAATCATTGCGTTCGTTTAACTCGTTAACGCCCGCTGTGCCCTATCGGGCACAAACAACAATAGAAATCTATTGTTATATTTTTTTCCGGGCGTTGAAGAGTTAAGAAGTATGGATGTTATGAATATATAACTTTAGAACTAGTCTTGAAATTGGATTCTGTACAGGTCTCGGCATGGATCTTGAGCAGTGAAGTTAATGCGCAGAAGTCATTTTTAGGTGTCATTGGCGGGGGACGTGATGCAGGGCATCGGCAAACATGCGCAGTAGTCCCCTCCAATATCTCTCACCACTCGTGAGCACAAATACATGAGGCCCGAATCATGATTTGTGCCGGCACCTGTACTTAAGTATTTAGCAATTTACTGGGGCCAACTATGGCTGCGAAGGAAGAAAGTTTCTTACCAATAGTGCATCCTTCAAGAATAATAACTCCAACCGGTTCTTTGTCACCTTTTTTGTCGAAATAAAACAAAAGATTCCCTTTGAGAGTGAACCACCGCTTCTGGTAGCTCTTTCCGATCTCGCCTCGCATGTCGAGCCATCCGTCGCGGTCTACCGGAGTCGCGGACAGCGCGAAAGCAGATAAATTCTTCTCGTTTATCTTCATAATGATAAAAAAATAAATCACACAGATTTACTGGGCACACACGCTGCACACGCACAACAGCCGCCTAGTTTTAATGAAAGTTACACATACTAAAAATCATACACATTAGTTGAATTTAAGAAAATTAGGACACTTTTCTTTCACTTTTAGAAAGCAGTTCTGTCTGTCTTTTTTGTATACTTAATTTATTCTTTTTCATACGGATATTACAAATTACAAGTACGATTTTTCCTATTTTTATTTATTTTATTTGACGTTTTTACTTAGTTTTATTTTTGACATTGACATTGACAGTTCTTTTTCTTTATTTTTGATGTGGCAATCCACTCCTCTTCATATCACGTCGTCAGCAGGGTAATGTTCCCCAACGAGGAATACTTCTGCCAGTTTCGGGCAGCGTTGCCAGAGGGCCTTTAACTATAGTACATAGATATAGTATCTATAGTACGAGTTTGTGTTTTGTTCCCACTTCACTTTGCGACATAGTTAATTTGGCTAATTCACATATCATCCACCAGTCGGCGCACTATCGCTAACTTGGCGCTAGTGTAGATGTAGACCAGAGGGCCTAGTATGAGTTGGTTTTTTGTACTCACTTCACTTTGCGAATAGTTAAAACTATCGTCTTCTTTCTTTCACTCACTCGAATGATTTTCTCTCTTTCACCCGATACTATTCGCAAGCAAAGTGAGGTGAGAAACACAACTCGTACTAGGCCCTCTGTCATTTTGTTGTTTAATCAATTTTGGATGTTGGAAGCGAATTTTCGTAAATATAAATTCTTCTTCCAACACATTTTGGTTTTCTACTTTACTGTCCGACTTCCATAATATTCTTTAAGTGACGGTGTTAGCACAGAATACATAATAGTACAAGTGTGTTAGGTAACTCCTCCAAGAGAATAGGCATGATGACAGATTTTGAAAAACTGTTCCAAAGTGTTCGGAAACGTATATTAATTACAATGAATAATAAATTTCTACTTATAATAAAGATTTAGGAGGAAAAAAACACATTTTAGTTTTTAGATTTAAAATTAGAGCTAAAACGCTTGTCAGTGTCATGGCGTCGCTAATGACGTCACGTTTAAATAAACAAAACGTATTTGACATTGTATTCTGTGATTTAAATGTGTAAATTATTCGGTAATAATAAATTACTTAGGTACATGGAGGTTTTGACGTTTCTAAATTGTGCTGAACAAAAATCTTTATTTGATGCTAAAAACTCTCCCAGCATTAACACATCAATTTTAGGCAAATTATCACTGTTTGCCTTAGTAAATCCTTGTTCCATGACTCGCGTTATTTCACTTTCGTTTGATTGTCAATATTGCGCAGTGTTGCCAGATCGAAATTTCTATATCCAGGAAATATGAGTAAAATAATCAGGAGATTGATGTGAAAAATCAGGAGATTGATAAAATTCTTATATTTTAATAAACGTATACTAAATTATTGTTTCTGATGCATTTGGCTATTCGTTTTTGAAGTCATTTGATGGTTTATTTGAAAATCATAACAATTTTTATTTTTTTAAATGTTTTTTGTCCTCAAGACTCCGGCAATTTAGTGCTCAATTTATTTCTTAATTTTGTTTTTGTTAGATTTATTTGGGATAATCAAACAAGAACAATATTATTACTAGAACTATTATTTTAAAGAAAGTTTCTAAAACTCAAATATTACCGCAAAATAATAATCGCATCTCGCAACTCGCAATTCTCGCGTGTAGGTACGTATGTAAAATTTTTGACGGCTGCGCTGCAGCTGGCAATCCTACGCATGCGCAACAAACAATACTGAAAGATCGGCGATCGATTGGAGTTTATTGCAAAAACACTCTTATGTTATTGAGTTACGGTATGTTACAGAGTGTTCATTCCAGTCAGAAGACTCAGATACGTTCCTTTTTATGCAAAATTCTTATTAAAAAGAATAAATAATATAAAATAAAGATCATTTATTTCAAAACACAAAAATCAGGAGATTTTGAGATAAAATCAGTAGATCAGGAGAATGTTAGGAAAATCAGGAGATCTCCTGGAAAATTAGGAGATATGGCAACGCTGATATTGCGTGCGGCTCGGGCCTCGGCTGGCCAAAGCGTACGTTTACTTGTTTACACAACTGTGACGTCATTCGCTCTGATTGGTGTTCAACATATCATGGCGGACTTTCGTATTTTGTAGTTTTATTTCATCAAAATAATTATTAATCTCGCTCTTAATGGAAAAAAAATGCGTGTTTCGTATTCCATGACTCAAGTTTCATTAAATAAATGTATAATTTTAGTGATTTTTAATTACTGTCATCATGCCTTCTATGAACAATTTACTAACAAGTATTACTAGATGAGAATAAAAATTCGAATCGAGTTGATCGAGTCACAGCTAACCCGCAGCTAACGGATGCGATTTTTTTTCCGGACGTGTCATACTATGTGTTACTAGATGAGAATAAACATTAGACAAGTTTCAGTGCGATTCGTTGAGAATATCGGCAAAATACACTATAATAATTTAAAATAGAATAAAACAACTCTTTTAAATATGTAATATTTTATTCATAATTATTATTACCTATTTTCACAGTTATTTATAAAGTTATATTAATATCAAGTATTACACTAATTTTGTTTTATGAATTTCTAATGATTGCTCCATTTAGAAAATTTGATTTCCACTTCAATCATCAGATTTGACCGCTTATAACTAATATATGACAAAATGGTGAGGTCTATTTACAGTACAATCCCAATTCCCTAAAAAAATTGACCAATTCACAATAACAAAAAGAGGTCAAAAACGAAACCCTAAAAATAACCATTCAACTACCAATCTCACTTAACAACTGTACAAAATATTACGAGTGGTTTCTTTAAAACGTGCTCCGTTATACATCGGCAATGTGGGCAAATAATTACTTCGTTTCTATGTACAAAAAGTCGTTTTACAAAACAAAATATAAACTATATACAACATCATTAAATATCCTCAAATGCTGTAACACATTTAAAACATTTTATATTCAACTAGGCATAATTCAGTTAAGTGACGGTCGAGCCGCTCTGTTACAAATAATGTAGGGCGCCGCGCCGGCGCGCCGCGCGCCGCTCGATGCGACCGGCGCCCGCCGCGCTGCGCGGCAACATTAGGCACTAACCAACAAAACACAGTGACACTATACAATTCGACAACCAATATTGATTTTAGACAGTTTGTTCATTCGGTAAGCTGATTTTAGTCTGATAGAACTCAATCGCACTCCACAGATGAGACACAAAACGATAAAAACCACAATGATAATGAGTACGCAACCACGCGATTCATGGTGCGCTAGATTTTTATTTACACAGATATCCCTCACGGTACACCTTCCTACGCTTATGCTTTAATAATATATTAAAATAAAAAATTCATATAACTACTAAACTGTCGGAGATTCATCGAATCAACACTAATGTTGCTTCTTGTGGGCTCCATATATATTTTTATAAAACGACGATGTCTAATATTATGTTTACAAATGCTACTTTCAAACATGATCTAGGGGCTCTCTTTACAGCTATACCTAAACGTTAACTATTGGTGTTAATTAATAAGTTTCCGATCGGTTGTTTATTTGTCATCATAAGAGGACAATATTCTAGCTGGTTTAGTTAAGAACGTTACGCGAGTTCTACGGTTGCGCAGATGGTGGGTGGTGGACTTAACTTAGATAAGTATAAAAGTTTGCACTGCGGGGCACCGCGCGCCCGCGCACCCGCAAACTCGCGCCCTGCGTGTTTGAGCTTATTGTTCCCAAGTATAAAACTGTACATGAGTATATAACCCAATCGCTAAGTCAAATGGTCAATTCGTCTAAATATATTTGTCCCTAATTTGTTAATCTACGTGATTCGAATATACAAATTGAGTTCAAAAATTATAAAACAATACAATATATTTCCATTGTATTCAAAGTAAAAAAAGTTTATAAAAAATAATGCCTTTCGATACATAAATTAAAATAGTGATGTCGACAATTATAAAATAAAGCAATACCGAGGTGAAATGAGAAACCCTGTGAAACGAGATGGTCTGTGGAACGAGTCCTATAGAAATAATGGTGTTAAAATATATCTAAAAACATTACACATAGCTAACTCCTTTGGTAATTCATACCGGTTTAACACAATAACGTAAAATAAAAATAATATGTTACATTACACATACAGCACAACAACGTAATAGTATTATTACAACTGCAGTAGATAACTTGTGACAATGTATTCTTGTGAGCATTAGGGTGCGTGTACATGATACACTCGACGACGTTTTTTTAACGGTGAAGAAAAAAACAAGTGAAGCTATTTACTAAAATATGGCAACCAGTGCAAGTCATGCGGCGGCTGAGCGCCACCCCTAATACAAATTGTAACATTTTAGAAGCGAATTCACTTAGTGGCCCTATATTGAAAATTCAAGCAAGTGGAAAAATAACCATATTTAAATAGTAATCTTATCGTTTACTGTAAACACTAATATCTAATGTTTAAAATTATGCGTAAATAATTTTGTCAGTTCATTCTAACAATTCGTCCAGAACGCCTATTTTATTTTAGGCGATAATCTTAACTTGCAATGGATAAAGTATTGTTTGCAAAAGGTTGTAAGTATACATATAGATTCTAATCATTCTACACAAAATGAGGTTCATGGTAATTTCTTGTGGGAGAGAGATCAGGAAGTATGATTTGAAGTGAAAGACTGCAATGGAAGTGGCTCCTTTGTCGCAAAGGAAACATTGTCAAAATAATGAATATGAAATGCCCTCATCGAGAATTAATCTCATATTTATAACATAACTATAGTACATTGGAACTCATCCATACGCCAAATTGGACCTCCGAATGTTACATCAAGTCATAACAAACTAGTATCTCCGGCTTAACTAGATTATAAAATTTTCCTAGTCTCCTACAACACTCGACATCGAAAGGTTTGTGCGTGGTAACAATAAGTCACTCGGTGTCCGTACACTATAAGTTGCGTCGAAATATAATAACTGAATGCGTCATCGCTCGCAATAGATAAGTACTGACTACATAAAATTACATAACTGAAAATAAATATCTTTAAGAAATTTCCGCAGGCAACTCGTAGTAAACAGAACTTCACGCGAACGCATACTGTGTGTCACCACAGTCGACGGCGGTCTTTGGATAGAACGCCGTCGCATCGTCTCCACTTACAATAATTTACCTAAGTACCGTCCTCCGCGAACTACCATTCGCTACCGACTTGTACGGATCTCGTCGCCCGCCGGCGACAAACAATAAATAGTGAAAATAAATAATAATTTCAGTAAAAGCTTCGTACCTTAGAGGCTTATTTACATTATGGGCGCAACCCGCCGTCGAAGATGCGACCTGTCGTCATTTGTAGTCTTGTGTTCGTTGAGCAACAGCGTCGAAAAGTTTGCCAGGACCCTATTTCAACAAGCTGACACATGTGACAATTGTTTAAAAAAGAAAAATCTATTTATTAATAGTCTACACTGACTTAACTAACACGATATTTTTAAATAAATGCAAAATCGGTAATGTCAATTGAAATAAAATGGAGTCGTATTTAGAATATAAACTATGCATTTAAAACAGAATTTACTATAAATGTAGTCAATTTTTTGTTCTAGACAGTCCAAGACCGACTCGAGTCCTATTAGAAGACTTGTAAAAACAACCCCGGTTTCACAATATAGTTGTGAATAAATTAAAGTAAGGAAACAATGTCAATGTCCGCTTGGTGAAGTAGTGCCCAAGTGCCGCACGGCACTCGCATAGATAGTCGCTCCGTGGACAGGTAAGGCGGCCGGAGCGACCGCAAGTGCTAACTATCTGACATTTATTCTAACGAGGTGTACATGTATCGATATACTATGTTGTCATTGGAACATCGCATGAAATTCTCCATATCTTTAGTCTCAGTACTGTACATCTGCCCGTTTCTTAGATATAGTCTGTTTATCCTTACTTGTCTTATTTGGTAAACAATCATCATCCTACTCTTTATTGAAAAAATTGATTGTAAAATACAATTAATGGTTTTCCACACATAGGTTACGAAATAAATTAATAAGACAAAATAACGATTGATTTAAAATAACGAGAAGGACGCCCATTTCTGACTATCAATTATCATGTAAAGAGAAGTAATATAACTTATAAAATTGCATTTGATTGTTATTTATAAATTGATAACTAAAACAAAAAAAGACAATACAGAGATAGATAAAATTATTGATAAAGATTGTCAATAATTACAATTCACATAAATTAAAACTTATTGATTTTACCATTACACATTTTTCTGATTGCCAAATTAAAATTCAATATAAAATACTAGTGTCCTACATTCATACCAACTATTTTTATTATCATTAGACATCCACATTATTAAAAAGCTATTTGACAGGTCAAAGAATGAGAAGTGGTGGTCGTTCCTTAAAAGACGTATGACAACCTGTCAAAAGTTGTTTACTGAACAGGACAAGTAAGGATAGAGGATTGAGGAACCCGCTAGTTGGTGACCCGTCGCTCGGTGGTTAGTTCCAGGCGTTCCAGGTGTAGTTAGGCGAGCGCGGCGGCGGTGTGGTAGAGCTGCATGAGCACCTGCACGTGCAGCGGCAGGCACGAGCGCCGGTCGTGCGACTCGCCGTCCAGCGCCAGCCACGACAGCGCGTTGTAGCCCTCCAACACGTATCTGATCGTACACAAATTATAAGTTTCAAACGAATAAGCGGGTTCAATAAAGAATGTCATACGTCATGGCTCGGACCCGGCACGGTGTAACGTGAGTCATCCCCTAGTTGACCGTAAGTAGTACGGTCGAGATTAGGTTCAAATCGGGCACGGTGTAGCGTAAATCATTTCTTAGTTATAGAATCTACGAAAATGGAAATCTCTAACAAATGGAGATCAAGGACCGGTACAAGAACGTATCGGTTGCCAGAAAGCTAGAAGGTCGATTATATGACAAGAATAACGGACAAGAACTGGTTGCAAAAAGTTTAAGATAAATAAATAATAAATGCTTGGACAATTTCACACAGCGCCATCTAGCCCCAAACTGAGCAAAGCTTGTAATATGGGTGCTAGACATCTGATATACTACTTATATACTTTTTAAATATATACTTATTATACATATAGTAACACCCAGACCCGTAACAGAAATTCAAATTCATCATTTCAATTTCTGCCCGGCCGGGAATCGAACCCGGGACCTCTTGCGTGGTAGGCGGCATGTTGACCACTGCACCGCACAGGTCGTCAAAGATCGTATTATGATGGTGTGTAAATATGGAGGCCTACACTAACTTGTAGGTTACTAGAGTTTGGTCAACGAAAGATGAGACTCGGTTGGAAATGGAACTAATTTTGCACCTTATTTTAAGGTTCAGTTTCCAATAACTTAACATCTAAACGTTAATTTAACAGGGAAAGTGGTGCCGCCATTTCAATCTCATCTTTCTTTGATCAGACTCTATAAGTTGAAGAAGAAACAAACATTGTTGTAGATTGAACTTTCTTGAACAACTAGGTATCGTGTCGTCGGTGTACAGTACATACCTCAGCACGTCGGTGGTGAGCTGCGAGTCGAGCGGGTGCGCGTTGTGGTCGCGCGAGGCGAGGTACATGTCGTCGGTCTGCAGGCTGCCCGCGTGCAGCAGCAGCGCGTTCTTGAGGAAGGCGGGGCAGGCGTCGCGCAGGTGCGTGCAGCCCGCCCACCACCACGCCGGCATGCCGCCCACCGGCGCCGTCGACACCGTGTAGCCAAGCGCCAGCGGCTGCTGCAGCACCGTGCCCACTTGCTCCTGCGACACACATCCAACGTTACACTCGCAATCTTCGTCAATTTCATCATACGAATACATATCCATGTTAAGGCGAGGCCAGTTCACGAAATTTACTCTTTCACTCTGTCTTTAGAATAAGGTTGAATATTGCATAACTTTAATTGACGCTTCGTCAGAAATTTGACGAATTTTATTACATTTTTATTGATTTCTGAAATACTGGATCATTTATTAAAAATGTACTCGGTTATTGTGTTAGATCGATAAAAAAGCTTTCCTTTTTGCATAAAAAATCATATCACTGTCGTTGAAAATTACGAAATCTGACGATTTGAAATTTAGTTTTATAAGTTTTTATGGTGTTATTCAGGTTTTTTTTACAGAGTTACCATGCCATTTTTCAATATTCTGTTCGGTTAATTTGCTTCTTTGTTTCTTTTTCAGTCTACAGTAATTTTTGTGAAGTAGAATTTTACATCAGTTCTTCACTTTGGAAGTTCAAAAATCAGACTATTCATCAGATCGTGAACTGGCCTCGCCTTAAATCTCTTGCGTAATACGATATGAATGTTCAAAAACTCGGGGTGGTTTAGTTTTAATTAAAAACTAAACTAAAAAAAATAAAAAAAAATGTAAATAAGTGATAAGATCAAACCGCGACGACACCGATCTATGATCTCAACAGGTAAACCAGAAGGTCTCTACTATGTCAAAAGCGTCCACTATAACAAGCGGACGCACGAACTTCACAAAAGTAAGGGTAGCGCGAAACAAAGCAATCACTTGGGGAGTATGAGACGCGCCCACGACAATCTTGCCCACTCAAGTTCTAATAAAAGTGAAAAGTATGAGCAATGTTTTAAAGATGTAAAATCTACTTACCGCATTAGGATCATCCTGGTGATGGTAATGGTGGTGGTGATGATTGTGCGCGGGCGATCCAGCATGATCGTCGTCGTGGTCGTGGTCATGACGGCGTGGTGAGTTCCTCGGGCTGCCCTGCGGCCACATGTTGTTGAACATGTCTCCTATGAGCAGCTCCGTCATGTTGTCCTCGCTGATGTCTTCGTCACCCATGTCTACGTCTAGGAACATCATGTCGCCGTCCACGCCGTTCGCTAAAGGCTGCTCGAACGGCATCTGGTTTGACTGTGGATATAAATATAAAACATTATAAGCTGATCTTTAAAATAAAGAAGTATTGGTTTGCGTAGTACAGTACCAGGCAAACATCTTGACACTTTTTCGACGGACTGTGGATGAGTTCTCGCATTTGCTCATGTGAGCGACCAATAGCGTGCGCCCCCCTCCCGCCGCCCGCGTACCTCACCGCTACGCACACCCAAAATACGCGTTCTGCGCAATCCCCACCCGATTTCAAGATGTTTGCCTCGTAATATAGAATTCGATTCATGCATGTTAAAATGATCGTTGAGTGAGCGACAGTGGAGGGAACGTTTTTCCTATACTATTATCCTATATATATTATTATAACGGGTGTAACAAGACACTCAACGAAGCCGAAGTCCACGCATTACGCCCATCATCAGGATCATTTTTGTCTTTTGGACTATACCTGGGAAACCAATAGCTACGAAGTTATTGACGGTCAATCAAATTTTTTTTTTCAAATTTTTTATGAAATCTTATTTTATTCGTTATTCCCTAACCTTTGTCTACAGAAACATTATCAAAATTTTATGTATTTCTAAACAAACTATGCCTTCAAAACGTCATCACTCAATGTATTTCATGAGCACTCACATAAACGTTGCCTTTCAACTCGGCCGCACGCAGCTGTGTAGCATACACTCGCAGGCGCGGTCTTTTGTACGCGTAACATTGCGTGTTTACGTATGCAATGCTTTTTTAACACCAAAAATTAAAATCGTTTCCCAGCAATAATTTTTAACAGAAATGGTCCTGATGATGGGCAGAATACGTAGACTTCGGCTTCGTCGAGGGTCTTGTTACACCCGGTATACTGACCTGTGTGGTGGCAGACGTGGGGAAGACGAGTATATGCGTGGCGGAGACGTCCCTGGGCGTGTGTAGATGGCTCTGTATCGAGGCTTGTGAGAATCTCTCGTCGGGCGTGAAGCGGTCGGCCATGAGGCGCAGGCAGGAGTCGGGCTCGGTGGACACGAGGCAGGCGGACACTATGCACGGCACCCCGCCCGGGTACAGCACGGCGCAGCTGCCGCACAGCTCGCGCAAGTTTGATGACGCCTTTACGAGGTTCTTGCGGGATAAGAGCCAGCTCCATCCTATTGGTAACGGCACGTGTTAGTGTATATTACTGTGGGAAACGGAACGTATGGAGTGTGCGAGTGAGACGTATGAATGTGGATGACAGAAGGGACGCCATCTTATATTGCTTGGAACGACGAACGACGCACGCTCTGTAAACCTTTTGTTTAAATATATAGTAGTTTCTCATCAAAATTATTATTATCTCAGGAAAGTAAAATTTAGGGTGTTCTCTTTCAGGCAGGCTGCGAGGCTGTCTGCCGCACCCTGACCTATACTTGATTCGATGCCTAGTATTGATACAAATGAGGGAGGAAATTCGATATCTACCTACAGTATATTGTGTTCTTATTAAATGTTTTTCTCAGTCGTTCACATAACAAAATATAGAGGATCCTTTTTAAAATACTATTAAAAATATTTAAGAGTTTAGAAGAGAAAAACGGATAATCTCGTTTTCATTCAGGTAATTGTAAAAAATATCGCGAGACTCTAGACCAAAGGTCGTTAAAATATGCTTTGTGGTATCATTGCTTACGTTCACATACAATAACATAAATACGAAAACGATGTCGTGGAAAAAACTAAAAAAGTTTAAGAACCACTAAACTACTAAAATAAAAATAAGGGTTCCGTTTGTTGCCATTTTGGCTACGGAACCCTAAAAAAAGGAAATTAATCAAAAGTATTTTTTTTTTGCAATTTCCAAGAAAAGGTAATAAATACTTCGCAGTGATGTTTCAAAACAAGTTAAGACAACAAAATAGTATTTAGGAAAAAAGTGATGTAGTAAGTGTAGAATAGAGCAATTAGGAGAAACTGTTATACACGCTAAAAAATTTAATCATTTGATTTCCGCAGTAGGTTGGTGCCACTCATTTAAAAAAAAATAAAAAAAAACGCGACATCAGAGGATCTCCGTTCTCAGATCTCCATTGTAAAAGTTGCTTGTAATCATGAGTGGAACCACCCACTGCGCACTGCGGGAAACCAAATGATTAAGAAATGATTAACAAGTAGAACAATGCTGTATATGTGCTACCTTTGAGTTCCCCGTGTCCGATGCGTCCCACGCGGCCCACGACGAGGCGCCAGGGCTGCGCGGCCTGGCTCATCACGCCCAGCGTGAAGTCCATCAGCTTCTTCAGCCCCAGCCGCCGCGCCGGGCCCACGCGCCGTCGACGAGATCTACCACCACATAATCCGATTATTTACTACTCGATTTTTTTATAGGATTGGCGTAATAAGTCTTAGATTAGAGGGAGATGGGAAAATAAGAGATTAAAGCTTGTAGCATAACTACTTGGGAGAAGGCACCAAGTGCTGCGCTGGTAACATTATGAGATTGTTGAGATTTGTTTGATAAGTTTCTTTTACAGCTTTTAATTCGAAGATATAGCAAGCGCCTAAATAGGAAAGATATCCTGTAAGGAGCCGAGGGGCACACTCTACACCAGGGTTGGCATGATTAAATCACATTGATTTTTTCTTTTCCTATTTGTATAAAAATATAAAATTCTTAATTTTAAATAATTGATTGACACATAAAAATATATAATAAATGTAACTTTGAGTTAGAATTACTGCTTTATACTGTTTTTTCTTCTAAAAAAACCGCCAAATCATCTGTCCTAATATTTAACTTTCACCAGGCAAGTCAAACAAAACGCGTTGTGGTTTCACGCAATATATTAAGTGGATTTTAAAGGCTCAAGAAAAAAATCGAAAAAATCTGTTTTTTTTTATTTTTTGGAAAAAATCAGTGATTTTTGATTTTTTGCAAAAAATCATACACTGATCTAAGACTGGAACTAATTTGCTCATAGTGGAAAGCACTGATTGCAGATTTTGAAACAGAAAAAACAAGTTTATTTTACTGCTCCAAATACTATAAGATCCCCGAGGATTGAGTTAAGACCGTACTCGGTAGAAGTCCTTCCTATAATCAATCAATGACAAAGTAATGGCGGGATGACACAAAATTGATTCTGCTTGGTGGTGCTGCTGAAGATGGAGCCCTCTTGTACGTGCGCATTTGGGTTATGTTGGGGTATGGCCATTACCTAGGCGGCACATGTATGTTGATGGCGGCCGTCTCCAGCAGCTCGCCGCGCGCGTCGGTGGCGGCGGCCAGCAGCCAGCGCTGGTCGTGCGAGAGGCAGTAAGACAGGAACAGCACTGCGGTTTGTTCGCCGCAGTTCTGGCCCCACGTCTCCGCCACTTCCTTCAGCGCTCGCGGCGGCGCTAGCACCCACGCGGGAGAGAACAGCTTGTACGGTGCTCGGTTTATTTCCTGGGAATGGTATAGCAATATGTGACTAAAACATCAAGTAACTAGAAAAAAGATACAACAGAAAAATAAGAATAAGCCAAAGATACTTCTTTAACTAAACACAAATACAGGGGCGCCGTATCGGCTAACGCATCTCTGGCTTCAAATAAAAAAAAAATCGAGCCCCAATCGAGCCAAAATGCCGAACCCCAATTCATGAAGTCACACGAACATCAATATCTTCCAAAAAAACTTCGGCAAATAGTACTATACGAAGTTCCTTACTTCGATTTATCTGTTTTAAGTTGAAGCTCGGCACACCCGCCGAAGTTCGAAAAGTTAGCAGGTACGGGCTCAGGATACATTTTGTAATCAGCAGATAAATAAATAATAAAAAAATAAATGCTTGGACAAGCAACTTCACACAGCGCCGCGCCATAGCCCCAAACTAAGCAGAGCTTGTAATATGGGTGTATACTACTTATATACTTTACAATATATACTTATTATACAGAGTAATACCTACACCCGTCACAGAAATTAAAATTCATTATTTCAATTTCTGCCCGGCCGGGAACCGAACCCGGGACTTCTTGCGTGGTAGGCGGCACGTTGACCTATGCACCACTCAGGTCGTCAGGATGTCGTGTTCAATAGATAAAGCATCGGGAATTGGGACTATTATATCGTGTCCTTTCAGAAATTCATATAATTAGTAACTCACGTCTTTCCCAGAGAGGAACAGGTTGGCGTCGGCGGCAGTTCCGAAGCCAGTGAGTGATTTCCCGTTGGCGTTGTGCGCGAGCAGCCTCCTCGCGCCGCAGAACACGCTCAACGCCAGAGCTCTGAGCTCGGCGTCCCCGCCGGCGCTCCCGCCGGCGCCGGCCGCCGCGCCGCCGGGCGGCTCCGTCGCGCCCAGGCCCCACGTCTCGCACACGCCTTCCAGGGATATTATCTGATGGACAGGTCATTCACTCACGCATTTGTACAAGCAATGAAAATCAAGTTAATATTAAATTATAATTTAGCTGTCAAGTTCTTTCTTTACAATAGCTGCGCTTCTCACATAAATAGGGGAACTGATACCTGAACGCAAAAATTATGGGCATTTTTTTTTATTTGAAATCGGATGGGGGGCGTCGCTTTCTCAAACATGTCTAAATACCGACAACACTGACTATATTTTGTACGAAAAAATCTGAGTTCTATTTTAATTATTTCTGCTCTTTCTGGCCAAGCTGCAACAAGTTCAACATTTTGAATGGTCTTACCTTAACAAGTGGATTATGGTGCGCTAGATGGTGATGCACTCTCGCCGCTAGCCGCAGTAGCGCCCGCAGCGCGGCGGGCCGTCGCGAAGCCCCGGGGGGCTCCACCAGGTACACCACTAGAGCCGGGGCTCCGCCCTCGTCCTCCTCCCACGCCCCACCACCCACTTCGTTCTCCTCGGAACTCGAGGGCGCTCCGGGCGTCGAAGGGTTTTCAGGTTGAGCCGGCGGCCGCATCGGCGTAGTTTCCACTAACGACCGATCCACTAACGTCGGCAACACCGACGATCTCAACGCGTCAGCGTACGCTCTTAAGTAGTCTCCTAATCTTCCGGTGGGTAGTTCTCCAGTCCAGTCGTCGGTTCGGTCCGTCGTCCGGTCGGGCGCCGCGCGGTACAACCCGTCACGAGCCACGGGTCGATGCCTTCCGAGTCGGCAGCCTTCGTAAACGGCCGATAACTCCCGGAAGAAGGCTCGCAACGGGTCCGTGAGCGAGTCTCCGTCGGCGGCGAGGACGACGTAGGTGACGTCACGCGCGTGGGAGTAAGGTTCCAACGCGAGGCGCTCCCAATGCCGGAGGGCGTAGGGTGAGAGAGAGACCCAGTCGCGGTCGTGGCCGACGAGCAGCGGCGGCACGGGCTGCGGCTCGCACAGGTCCTCGTTGCCGCGGCCCGCGAGCCGGTGGAACTGCCGCCACGTGAGCGGGCCCGTCACGCCGTCCCACATGCGCGCGCCGCAGCAACGCTTCTGGATCGCGTCTTGGAGCAGCGGCCGGAGGCGACGCATCAATCTGTATGGACCAAAAGTCTTGTTGATAACAAATGAAATGAAAAGGTGAAAGAGAGACAGATAATTGATATAATGCCTTGTAAAAGTCGAGGTCAATATTTTTGAGATTTGGGTAGGTTTAGGCCCTCAAATTACTATTTTAGTAAAGCTTCACAAGAATAGGGATGATGACAACTTTTTTATTTTATGTTACATAAATTACCTCTCAAAAAAAGAAACATTGGAAAAAGAATTAATTCGCTAGCATGAAAACTGCCCGAGATATCACAGTGTGAAATGCACACAAATGGACTCGCCCAAAAACGCTCCATACTAATGGCTTCCTAGTTATGACGTCACGCCTGAGAAGTTTGTATGCAACGCGTAGGAAATTTGTTTGGCAGCTATATTAAATATTGTGTTTATCAAAATAGTTTCTTAGACAAATTTGCAAAAGTTTAATATGTTTACGATTTTTATTAGTATTTCGTTATTACCCGACTGCGGGTTATGTATTTCGCGCGTATCTTGTAAGTATGTTTGTATGTATGTATGTTTGTATGTAATATTCTTTATTACCTCATATCTCTCAAACGGCTGAACGGATTTCTATGATTAAGATATCGTTAGATTGGTCTTTTCAGCCCAAGTGTTCTTAAGGTGGCGTTATAAAAAAACCAACATGGCGGCTGTACGGTGCTATTATACGTAGTGAAAAAAAAAATTTTTTTTTAGAATACTGCAATATGGGTGTCAAATTAAAGGGCTTATTATAAGGATTTCAAAAAGGTATATCATGACCGTAAAATATAATAACCAAAAAGTGATAAATAAAAAAATAAATTAAAAAAATTAAAAAACCCGCCTGCATAAAAAGACAAGTCGACTGAAAAGATGGAAACAAGATTAAATAAATATTAAAGGCAACATGTCATAATAACATGCAGTCGGAGGCATATAATTCAATCATTCATAATGTCACTTTCTTTATGCATGCCTCCGACTGCATGTTATTATGACATGTTGGCTTTAATATTTATTTAATCTTGTTTCCATCTTTTCAGTCGACTTGTCTTTTTATGCAGGCGGGATTTTTTTTTATTCATTAGTCATCATCCCTATAGATAAGATTTATGATTATGATTTTTGACAATAATACTAGTAGTGTTACCTGACGACGTCCCTGGAGGAGCGGGGCGCGCGGGCGCCGATGAAGGGCCAGCGGTGCACGGGCGTGCCGGCGCCCGCCCCCGCGCCCGCGCCCGCCCCGCACGCCGCCCGCAGCGCGCGCGCCGCCGCCGTGCCGCCGTCTGAGTATCTGCACACGTACATCATTACATTACATTAACCATTCGATCTTGTTAAAGTTGCCGATGCCGTGCCTCTGGCCACAAAATAGAGAGATTAACAGAAGTTAAGTTTAGTACTACAGGCGCTCGAGCATCGCACACACACAAAGACGGCTCTCACCGCTGCGTCACGTACTCCAACTGGTGCGAGTTTGGTTTGAGATTCCGGTTATACAGTGTCGGTAAAACATAACCATTTCCTTGCAGTCGGGTAAAAAGGCATCCTTTTGTGATTTGAATTGGTATTTAAAACCGCAATTTGGTATTGGCATGCTTTGGGCTTTATTATTTAACAAAATAATGATAATTATTTTATTAGGTATTTCAATAATTGATTGAAAGTTGGATCCATATTTTCAGTTTAAATTGTTTATGTGTACGTTGCTCGAGCGCACGAGTGCTTAGCTTAACTACTGTACTCTCTCTATATTGAGCTCTAGCGCTCGACATATGGATCAAAAAATCAACAATGACAATTGACAAAGAATCGCTAACACTGAAAAATCCGCATTCGACGTGAATGCCGCCAGTGACGAGACGACGAGGGCTTGAATGGTGTTTTTTCGGACGCAAGTCAAACGAGCGGGAACTAGTGGCAAATGCATGCTTGTTTTAACTTTGACTGACGTTAAGTGACGATAAGGCCGAAGGTGGAAGCGCACTACACCTGGAATCCTCATCACTGAGGAACTGGCTACCTTACCTCTAACTGCCGGAACACTACAATTTTTAAATTGTTGTTATGGCGTCAGACTTAGGTAAGATTGTGGTAGCTAGCCAGGCGGGCTCGAAATAAGCCCTACCACCAACCAAACCGAGTACAAATCGTACCCCCCCTGGGAATCGAACCCGGGACCCCTGCGTCTTACACGTGTGGGCGACCACAGAGGCGGTTATCAGTGAACAGATCGTGGGTCAACCAAAGTGCGGTATACTCACTCGAGCAAGTTGAGCCGCAGCTCGTCGGCGGGCGGGTGGTCGGCGGCGCGGGCGGCGGCGCGCGCCAGGGCGGAGGCGCGGCCGCCCGCGGGGCCCGCGCACAGCGCCGCCACCGCGCCCGCCACCTCCGACAGCCGCCCCCCGCCCGCGCCCCCGCCCCCGCCCGGCCCTCCCGGCTCCGGCGCCAGCCCTGTGATCTCCATCTCGTCCTGTACACGTATGCATAGTTAGATGTTAATTGCCTGCTAAACGCGCTCACATGATGTGAGTGACATCAGTGAAGAGCAAGCGGGACAGACATCGCACTTAAGTGAGCTAAGGCGATAAAAGGCTCGAGAAAATTTTGCCGCGGTGCCCAGCTTAGTATCGCATATGACCTTAGGCCTAGTTTACGGAGACGCGGGGCGTCGCGCGTCGCGTGCGGCCCGCACTGAATTTAAACATATGGCGTTATATGAGTGTGTTTACACACATGTCATCCCTCGTACGCTGGCGCGACTGAGTCAGCCGCGAGCAGTAGGCTATAATATAAAAGTTAAAGCGCGGAGTGAGACCATCTGGTATGGCCATGGGAAGTGTTAAATCAAGTAGTTTTAGATGAAAGTTTGGCTGGTAGAGAATGCTTATAGCATTAAGTCCGCCATTTGTACCTTACTTTATGTATTTGTACAGACAGTATATAGAAAATTAAAATAACGTTGGACGGGACACATGTTAAGAGAAAACATCGAAAAGTGGACTAAAACAATAACGGAATGGTACCCAAGAGGAAATAAAAGAAGTCGAGGTAGACAGCAAAAACGATGGGAGGATGATATGAAAGCTGTTGCTGGTCCAGAATGGATTCGCACCGCGAGAGATAGAGTGAAGTGGAAAACTTTAGCGGAGGCCTGGTTGGAAGTGAAACCGGTTGCCGAGAGTAATTAAGATTCATAAAATAAAATGTAGGTACTAATAGCTAACGTGTGTTACCTCGTAGAAGAGTCCGGCGCGGTGCGCGAGGCGGCGGTTGACGACGGCGCTGAACCCGCACGTGCAGCGCGAGGGCTCGTCGTCCGCGCCGCCCTCGTCCCACTCGCCGCCCCCGCCCCCCGCGCCCTCGCCCCCGCACCCCGCCAGGTACGTCGCCGCGTCCGCGCCACGGATGTTGCCCACGACCTACCACCAAACAAACATTGTTACAAAAACCAATCAAATAATATCAAACGACGATGGAAATCACATTGAAATCGTCATGTCAGCTCATATTAAGAGCCGAATTCAAAATTTCATTTCCAGAAGTCATATCCATCCATCTGTCAAATGAAAGCGATTGCGATAGATTTTGAACTTAGACAATATCAGCCTTACTACAAAACACTGTTTAACACGTGTTTAACTAAAACAGTGTTTTTACTAAACAGTGTTTGAAAATCTTTTGTGATAAGCCCGTAAGTACCCAGATTTTCCATACCAAAAAAGAAACCAAAAAACCACTCACCCTGGGTCCCGCGTTGCAGACGCACAGCGTGCAGCTGTCGAAGTTGTGGTCTCGGAAGACATTGAGCACGGTGTCCGTCAACAGCACATTCAGAAGCAGCGGGCAGGCGACGGCAGCGGCGCGCGGGCTGTGCGCCCCGGCGGGCCCCGCCGCGCTGCCCGCGGGGCTCGGCGCCCCCACCGCGCCCCCGCACGCGGGCGACGGGTTGGCGACGGTGGGGTTCTCGCACGACCGCCGCGACCGGGACTCGCGGGAGTCGCTCGCGGGGGACACGCTGCGTTTGACGCCTGGTGAAAGGTAATAGGGGTTAAAGTATGAAATGGACGATTTCTTTTACACACAAGAGGCTCTCATAGCTTCTATAATTAGCCTATCTTGTCTTCATAATTATGTAAGTTTTACCACGTGGAATGCGTAGGATACCTACTCAATAAGTGCTTAGTTTTATAAATTGTTTCTATCGGTGAGGACCTGTAATTGGCTTCCAAGTCCTATATAAGCTTCCTACTGTGATGAATTCAGCTGTTGGTCTTCCAAATAATAAAAATAAAATAAAATAAAAATAATGTTAAAGATGCTTCGGTTACTTGGTATTATTTAAATATTAGCAATAAAAATAAATATTTCTGATTTTTCGTCTGAACGTTAAAAAAAGGTTTCTTAAAAGGGACGCCTTTTTTCGTTAGTAGAAATGACCACTTAATTCGTTACGGTGTCCAGCACCGCTCTCTAGGAAACCGCGCCGTATTGTTTACATAGACAACGTTCTACGCCGCTTAATTACGGCCGTAATATGACGTCACCGTATCCTAGGAAACCCTAGCTTTATCGTCACTTAACATCAGGTGAGGTAAAGGCCGAGCACTATCCAGTTGCGCATAAAATAGCAACGCACCTGTCCTGGGCGCGGCGGCGGCGCGGTCGTGGTCGCGCTGCCAGCGCGGGCGGTACACGGCGTGCGCGGGCAGCGCCGCGGCCGGCAGCAGCTGGCTGGGCAGCGCCTGCAGCGGCGCGTACTTGGACGAGCCCACGTACTTGCACACCGTCGGCGGCTTGAACACGTACGACCAGTCCTGCATAACATACAACACTATAATCAACAGTAACAAGTAAAAGCGTTTCGGTGCGAGACGAGTGAGATGTGATGCGTCATGTGTCGAAGATCGGTCCGGGAATGATCGGCGCGGCTCGGCGAAATTCGCACCGGTTGTCGCTGGTCGGTTTTTCGATACAAATCTAAGAGCCAAACCGCACTGTCGACAGCGACTGTAATTTCTACTAGTTTATATGGACGCGTACGCACTTTGTCGCCCGGTCGCTGGGCGACTCGGAGTCGTCGGGCGACTAGCCACGCCCAGTCGCTCGGCGACCAAGAGATACACGGGTTCAAATGGAAGCGTACGCACTGCGAGCGACTGTCGCGGCGACTGGACGTCGCGCACAAAATGGCTTTCCATACTGAAATATTTATTTTAGAAATATAATTGCGAAAAGCTATTTGGGATTTATCAAGTAACGAATATTCTAATAATCGGGATTTAAAGAAACAACAGTGGGAGGAAATAGTGGAGTTATTTGGAGGTGAAGGATTAACATTCGAAGAAAAAAACTTTAGGTAGGTACCTACCTACTTATTACGATGTCATTTATTTTATTACATGTCTAATGAACTCTGCCCATCTGCCATGGCAATTGACCCACCTCAGTTCAGTCATAAAATAATCAGCAAACATATCTCTCTCTGTACAATATACCACGTCGCGTATTGGTATATCTAAAAATGCTGTCAAGAAGCCTGTTTTCAACTGAAAAGTACTGTCATTTTGCTAAAGCCCCCACACGGCTTACGATAACACATTGTAGATATACCTAATAAATTATTATTTTTTCTTGTTATAATGACGTACAAAATTAATATTTCAAGTAAGACGAAAAAGCTTTAGTTTTTCGTTTTTAAGTTTTAGTTTTGGAAATTGAAAATTTATTATTTATTGCAAAGTTAGTTGATTCTGCACGACTGTACCAGAAACACTACACGTATCGAGTCGCTGGCTTAGTCGTCGGCCCGTGCGTTTTGAGTTGCAGTCGCCGGGAGACCGAGTCGCTCGTCGACCAGTCGACAGTGCAGTTTGGCTCTAAGATGCACGCGCGATCGACACACTCCATCTAAACAGACGAAGCCGAGCGAATACATAGCAGATAGTAGTTGAAAGTGTATAAAGGCGGCGTGGTGTAGTGTAGTACACACCTCGATGGGGTCGGGCGGCGGGCTGCCGGACGCGAGCCGGTGCGGCAGCGGCGTGTCGTCGGCCAGCGTGAACCCGGGCGAGGGCTGCGCGTGCGCTTCCATCGACGGCGGAGTAGGAAACATCTTGCTCAGCTCTTCCGCTCGCACGCACCTCCCGCCCGCGCACCGCGTCTCGTCCGCCGACTTGTTCGAGTCCGGCGGCGTTTGTACTTGCAACTGCAAACAGACATCGCTCTATATTTTCAAAAACCTTTTACTCGTGTACGATATTCACCGTCCATGTTCGTCTAATAAATATTTGATGCAGTCGTGACTGCTGTACTCCATCCATCGCTCCATTGTCATTTGAAACAAACGAACAAGCTTCATAGTTTTTAAGACATTTAAATTTTAAGACATAAATTCATCAGCGCGATAATACTTGTTACCGATATGTTAACAACCCTTTAAACACCAATCAATGTTAGAATATTAGTGAACAATCGAAAAAGCTTGTCAGGGTTGTTAGAGTTGAATACAAGATTTTTTAAATCAAACTACCAGATTTAATCCAATAGGTAATACATAAAAGCAACACGGATCTTCTACTTATAGTAAAGATATATAAACAAGGGTACACTCACAAGTCTTACCGTCTCATCACCGCTGGCGGCGTCGTCAGAGTTGTCGAATATTTGGTCGAGGTCTTTGAGTGTGGGGCATAAACCGTCCGACGTGAATAAGTTCTTGTACTCTTTTACGTCCTCCTAAACAACACGTATAAAAAATAAATATATTTCTTACAATATCACCGGTTTATAATTAAAAAAAACAAACATGATAGCAACCTAATAAAAACGTGTTAAAAATAGATAACAGATACAACTATCTTTGGAATTTTAACAGTAAATTTTAGAACTAGAACATATCGAAGTTCAAATATATTAAAAAAATTCGGGTAATATTTAGGCACCATCATTGGTCACAAAAATTCCGAAAAAATAATTACCTACCACTTTTATTTAACACGCAAAGTATAAAAAATCAAGTAACAAGTCAAATCGAGTTGGATCTAATAAATAAACGTACTTGTTCTATTTTCTCCTGCTTGATGTCGATGTGGTGGTCGAGCATGGCGGCCATCTTGGTGTGGTCATGGCCAGCGTACAAGTCCACGCCCAGCGCTGTACCTAGCGCTAACTCTTCACGAAATTGATTCTCCTCCCCTTTGAACCGCTTCACGGGATGTTCGAGCCTAAAGAACGTAGTAAGGTTAAACCACTTCGAAATATAACGCAAGTTCACATCCCCTGAACATAAAACATATGATTTATGTGTGAAATGTTGCCTAGCGATGAACACAACAATCGTTCTCTGAAGCGAGGTTGATGCGCACACAGGCGTTTATCTTGCGAGCCTAAAGATCCACATCTTCAAAGTCTTGTTATAAAATGTGACCGGTTACTCGCTATACGCATGAAACAAATGTTTATGGTACAGCATCTTTCTAGGTCAATCATTTTCCAATCTTTTGAAAATGAATTGGTACCTAGTGAACCAATTTGGTTGCAGTTGAATTTTAAATATTGGAGACAATTTTATCTAACTACGACCACCTATTTGAAAGATTTTTTTGATTTTGACAGCATTTTTAGTTACGTACTGTACTAAAAGCCAACAGTCTAGGTTGACTAATTTACTTCATAGGTGGGCCAAATAAAAATATATAATAAAACTGAAATTCTTAATGTTTGTGCGCGAATCACGTAAAAACCGCTGAAGGAATTTTGATATTATTTTCAGTTTGGTGGCTTGGGGTCAAACTTAAAATTTAAGCCATGTTTCATCTAATTTGGGTGGCTAGAACCAGGGAAACAAACAGCTTGAACTCTCCGTAGTACTAGCTATCATACACTAAGGAGATCATTTAAACTGTTTTTTTTAGGTTTTAAATATTTATTTAGTTAGAACAAAAAGATATTTACATAAGTCTTGAATTTTCGCGGAACCCCTGAGAGCCTCTTCCGGAACCCCATGGTTTCGCAAAACACCATTCGGGAATCGCTGCTCTAGATAAGCAAGTGATACTGACCACGCGAGCACGGTGCTGTAGTCGTAGAGCATGTGCAGCGAGTGCTCGTCTTCAAGCGGGTCGGGCTTGTGCTCGGGGCTGGGCAATGTGGGCCGGCGCACCAGCGAGCACAGCTCGGAGGCGCTGCTCGGTTGCCCGCTCGCGGTTAGGGATGTTACACCCGTCGCCGCTGATGGAGATTCGCCCTAAACGCACCAAATTATACTGATTTAATAAAGGACAACATTTCTTTATTTATGAATACACTACTGACTGATGATTGGTTGTAAATGTAGATAATAATTTGTATAAAGAAACTTGGACATCATACGCATTTTTTTCGTTACATTCCCGTGGTCCCCCAGTCTAGTACCCCTTGGGGTACCACTTTAAATGCCCGTGAAACTCCCTAAATAACAATTTCTTTATTAAATATATTTTTATTATCCGTGGTATCTCAAACATTTGTATTTTATTTATCTGGCGATTAGGGGTATCACAGGTCATACAATTTTCCCATTGTACCCCTTTATCCCCTTTGGGTGTTCCACGGGCTAAAATATTTGCTCATGGCACCCAAATTGGGGGCTAGACGGGGAGGACCATGAGCAAGTAAACATGTATACAATGATTCATAATAATGCACAATAATATAATTTAATTCAATATAAAAAAAGTAATCTCTAATGTTATGTAATTTTAATAATGTTATGTTTTTGTTCCTTTTTTCCGTTAGGTGTTTTTAAATAGGTATAAATTTTAGATAAGACTGAATTTAATTTTAATTTAAGTACCAATAGGTATTGTTATTTCCTTACAATTGTGTAGTGAAATGCAATAAATATTTTCTATTTCTATTTCAAGTAACGATTTTTTTAAGTTCTAATTTACCTGTGGGTAGTTTTTGGGCGGGGCGGGCGGCGCGGAAGGCGGGGCGGGCGTGGGAGGCGCGTGGGGGTCGGGCGTGGGCGCCGGCGTGTGCAGCGTCGTGGGGAGTGCGCCGCCGCCCTAGAGGATGCCAAACAATATTCCGATATACCGTCATTTAAACAATAGGGATGTTGACTATTTTTTTTATTTTATGTTACATAAATTACCTCTCAAAAAAAGAAACATTGGTAAAAGAATTAATTCGCTAGCATGAAAACTGCCCGAGATATCACAGTGTGAAATGCACACAAATGGACCCGATCAAAAACGCTCCATACTAATGGCTTGCACGTTATGACGTCACGCCGTGCTAGTTTGTATGCAACGCATAGGAAATTTGTTCAGCAGCTATATTAAATATTGTGTTTATCAAAATGGTTTCTTCGACAAATTTGCTATACATTTTACGGACGAATTAAAGGTATCATTTATTTTAATAAATTGTATACTTTTTTAATGGACTTGTCCACCCAACTTTGAAGGGTCATAAAACAAATAATATGCAATATATAAAACCAAGAGGTATACAAGCTACTCTAAAAGTTTAATATGTTTACGATTTTTATTAGTATTTCGTTATTTTATTCATTAGTCAACATCCCTATTGTGGACTCAAGTTGAAGACCTTAACCATTTCTTGCATTACACATCGTCATAAGTAATTTTAATAATTTTCATTTTTTGTAATCACTTTTTTAAATCTCACACGTTCATGGCATCTCATATACGGTGTTTTTACATAAATGTTTAAGCAAGAGGGCCCTGGTGACCTGTGGCACAGGTTCTTTTAGATACCTATATCGGGCACCAGTCTCTCACAATACAGGTCATATTGTCATATTGTTGTTATCAACATCCTAGTTAAGAGTACCTATTGTGATGAAAAAAATAAATTGATTTATTCATTACCTACTCATTCAATAAAAAAATGCTTCATTCGAATACTAAATGAAAATTCCAAAATTTGTAAGTAAAATAAACTTGCATGAGACTGCAAAAGGTTTTGAGAACGTTTTTTTAGTTATCTATACTAGAAAGTTTGCAGTAGCCCCGCACTACGTCTCCCGCCCGTGAGAACTTAAAATTACTTCTGCGCATTAAGGGCGGCCGCATATTATAAGAAATTTCTGTCCGAAAAATTCTGACAGTCGCTGGAAGGCACTCGGTGCATACATTTCGTATTAGACCCTGCACACTGTTAGAATTAGATTTTTTCTAACGGTTTAATTAGATTAGATCGGTGCCGAGGCCTGTAACAGAGCCCACAATGAGTGTATAGCCTCACTAAGCAAACTTGGGCACACCTGAAAAGCAAGCGGTAAAATCTGGATCGGTATATTACCTGGTTGTGGGCGGGCGGCGGCGCGGCGGGCGCGGGCGAGGGCGGTGGGCCGGCGGAGGGCGGCGCCGAGTGGTGCGCCGGCGAAGGCGCGCCGCAGCTGCCCGGGGACGCGCCGCCCAGCGTGCCGCTCCTATACCGACACACAGTCAATACTAAGCGAGAGGTACGTCTCCTCACCTACGTACACGGTGTAAGGCCCCTTGTGAACGAGACGGTTTCTACCCGGGCCATAACCGATGACCGGGCGCGTAGTCACGGTTTATAACCGTGCCAAGACACGGGTAGAAACCGTCTCGTTAACAAGGGGAGTAAGGTCGAAACCTATCGGATGCGTATAGTGCTCTCATTTCAACCAGTGCTCTCGGTTCCACACGCTCGCTCAAACCTCGGCCAGTGTATAATTCGTTGATGCTTTTGAAAAGGGCCTCTTAGACACGTTTGTTACAAAACCGGCAATCTACGCCGCGCTCGTCTCATTTAGCGACCATGAAGTGCCGGCACTGTATATGCGCGTGCGTGTATCACTATCACTGCGCTTCTATTCTATAGTAAACGGACCCCACCCATCGATCCGCACTAGTTCCGTGTGGTGGGTTAGGACCCGTCCTTCTTATCCACCCATAAGAAAGGCCTGTGTCCCAGCAGTGGGAACATAAAAATGGCTGATATGCAATACAACGCTGTGGAACGGGTACGTGCACGAGCAAGCACGTCCGTACGCACGTTCGCATCCGATGGGTTTTTTAATTTCACCCGTATGTGATGAAAACTTTATGGCAGTTATGAAGTAAACCGCTATGCGCGGCGGCATGCCTCGTTTCAACTTTCATTTCTTATTTGACATCTAGAGTACAAAAGTTGTAGTTGGAATGGAATTCATGTAGTACGAATTTTAACAATGATTATGAAAATCTTGTTTATATTTATGATTCATGATAAACGTTTATTCATCAGTAAGAGAAAGTTATACTTTGATAAATAGACGGTAAATTATAAAAACAATATAAGAATATTAATTTTAATAAGACTTTTTCTTACTGGAGATATGTTTTGAATTCGAGTAAATGAGTAAGGTAGGTAGATGTTAATGTCTCTGAGTAGGTACTTTGCTCAGTTATACCATCGCCACGTATACAATGATATAAAGAGCAGAGCAAATGGTTAATGTGCCAAGGATGTAAAGCGACGATTTGGAGCTGTCTTTTATTATGACAAAGTGTTTTTTATTTGTCTCACTTGCACCCATTTACGTAGTTGGGTTCACTAATAATAAAAAGAGTTTGTGATTGTATGAATAACTCAGTGGTCAACGATAGACAAATATTTCGTGACCAAATAGAAAAATTGCAACTAGACATGTGATTTGTGATAAATTTTGAATAGTTACTAACACAGCATGCAATACGCAGCGTCGAGTCATGCACAGTATCTGTCATGCACTAAAGAAGGCGTATGCAATATATATAGAACATGCTGAGGCGGATATGAAGCGATATGTATGCGAGTTCAGACGTTGCTTACCGTTGTCTTATAGAGATGCCAGACACCGGTGCGCTATTGATCCAGTAGAAAACTCACCGAAGACGCGATTTAAAAAAGAATACTTTTTATGTTAACATAATCCATCATATTATAACATGATATAATATGATAACCCATCGCTTCTATTCACCAATTAAAATAATTAGTTGTATTTTGTGCAAAACTACGGTTTCTAACGAATAAAACAAAATATTCGAGCTTTTCAGGTTTAAATGCTAATATTTTAAAATAAACAAGCATTACCGTTTGTAATAGAATCTCTTGAAAGCAACCAACGAATCCGACTAGTCTGAAGAATAACCCATCGCATCTTCGGTGTACGAAAGAGTCAGTACTTACCAAACGAGTAGGCTGGATGCGGCTGATGACGGTCGGGTATGGTGAGTGGGAGATAGTGTACTCACGGGGCGGGCGGGCGGTGGCGGGCGCGGGGCAGCGGCGGGGCGCGGCGGTGGAAGGGCTCGGGGCGCGGGGCGCGGGGCGCGCGGCGGCGGCGCCACCTGCGGACAACCAGCTGCTGACCGCGGCGGACACGAGCCTATCGCCACGAACCTCACGCCCGCTCCATCACTATTTTGAAACCCCCTCGCCCGTTCGTAAGGTTTATGCGGTTCGAGTACGATAGGCCTCGGCTCGCGGACGGCGAAGGAGGCGCTAATATAGGTGTCGGCGCGGATCTCGAGCGCTGGGTGAAAGAGTGGGGATCTATTTTTAGTCATCGTATATTTTAGGACGAATCAATCGTAGCCTAGAATTACATAACCGACGAGTAACGACCCTCCCGTCCCGTAAGTGACCGATCACATAATCGGAATGGAACCCACGCGTCTCCGAACGTATCACCGACTCGACCTAAACAAATCCTTCGCCTCTCACGCACAGCGGTCCAGATCGATGCTAGTACCCACGTTAGTACTTATCCCATTTAGAACAGTTAACGAGTCCACATAAAAAGCCCCCTTAACGTACGCGTCGCCTTCGCCGCCGCCGTGTCACTTATGCAGAACGCAACGTTCTTCGGCATCGAAGCTGCTGAACCCTCTACTGCTTAACGTTACTTAATAAATAAATAATAATAATAAACATAACGCTATAAACATTCACATACATAACATCTACCTATCTATCTACACGGCGATCCGCACCCTCGGATGCAATTCTCTACATAAAACGGATCACAGTCAAATTGTGCCTCATGCCCTAAAAAATAAGGTTTAAGTTTGCCTGTGATCATTCAGGCTCATTAGAATGCATAAATCTATAAATTCTTTCATACATACTTAGATATTATAAATGCAAAACACACAACGCTCATACAACTACGGCTATATACTGCTCCTGCTTTCTACTAAGTCGAACCGAACATGCACTATTTTATACTGCAATACAAGTTGATTATTACACAACACTATTTGTATATTTATAACTGCCAATATTTTGGAGTTCTAATGCATTATCTTTCCGTAACATAGTGTATGTTTGATTCGGCTGCTGATAATATGTAAAACAATAAAACATAATGTAGTATGTAAAGTCGGTCGCATTATCTGAATGACTCACTTGGCGCAGCTGCAGGGCGTCTTGCGCGTCGGGTCCAGGAAGTCTTCGCCTTTGTCGCTCGACGTTTCGTTATAGCACACCTCAGATGACTGAAAACATTGCTTGCGTTTTATTGACTGTAATAATAATTACAGTTTATATAGTTTGAATGTTTGTTTACTTTTTATGTTCGAATGCTTGCGGTATACCACTTTAGACTTATGAAAATGGTAACTATTTATATCAGTTTTTCGGTTATCATTTAGGAAGAATACTCAAAACAATCCGGTTGCTCAAAGAATGTTTTGTTTCCATCTTCCAGTCGAAGGCATCGAGTGAATCCAAAATACGTACGATATGAGTATAATAAAATTTATGTCAAACTTCTAGTTCGTTCTGAAGTTGCTTTGCGCATATGCCGTGTATTTTCCGTACAAAAGACATAGCCCATTTTCGAAGGACAGAACATTTCGTTGTAAATATTTTTGTGCTCTAGTGACTGTAATTCAATGTTTTTATTATATTGGTATTTATAGTATACCTACTACTACATTTTCTGTTGCGTTTTGAGTTTAGATACTAGACTATATGGAGGACGTCGACTGAGATAAGTCAAATCAAGCTAGGCAATAAAACTGTCTTCTATCTCAGGAAACGAAAGACAGTTTATTTTGTTTGGGCACAGGGCCTAAAGAAGTGGTATCATTAGTGAGCATTTTCCTTTGCGAGAAATTATGGATCGCTTCGTGTTACCTGGTGCGGCGCGGGCGTGGTGAGCGCGTGCAGCGCGCGGCGCGCGAGCGCGGCGGCGGGCGGCGGCGGCGGCGCGCGCGCCTCCATCTCCGTCACCAGCACGTACGGCAGCGGGTACCGCATGCGAGCTCCGCCGCACACCACCTGACACCCATACACAGTAAGACCCTCCGCACATTGAGACACTAGTCGCGACCACTAGTGGCTCAGTCAAGCCACTAATCGCAGCCCCTAGTGGCTAGTGCCCGTGGCTGTGGCTGAGTGTGCGTGCGATACGAGCGACAAAACGCGGCCACAAGTAGCGAGTTCGGGCGACTTTCGCAACTAGTGGCTCGAACGCTCGGTTTGAGCCGATACTATACAAAGTGTATGAAAAAACTCATCCACAGCTTGTGGCCGCGTCTAGTGGCCGCGACTAGTGGCTCAATGTGCGGGCGCTTAATGGCTGCCCGTTCACACAGCGATCCGTTTTACAGTTCCGTTTCATCGGATACGATTTTATTCGAGACAATAGCGTATGTAATATAATTGTATGAGCGCGACACGACACACTGCATCGGATCCAATAAACATACGATCTAATGCGTTATTAACTGTATCCAGAAGCGACGGATCCGATAAAAACGGCCCTGTAAATACGGACATACCGTGTGAACTCACAGTGATCCGCAAAATCATCTCGATAATACGATGCAAACTTTATGGCGGCCGAAAACTTAAGCAAGTAGGCCCTATATTACTAGGGACTCCTGTAGACCTTGCGTTTTTTACAAAATCAACATTGGGACATTCTCAAGTACGTGATGTGGAATTGTAGAATCCCCGTTTGTTTTAAACATTGAGCTGCGTTGATTCACGACTTTGAACAGGTATACCAATGCATGCATCCGCGTCGCACTGAATCAGCCCATAGAGATCCAGTGAGTCTAATATCCATTCCTCATCACTCCCACCCAGTGACTCCTAAATTGAATATTGTGCGACTGTGAATATAGTGACCTGCACCTAATGAGAGCCGACATGAAGTTTACATTGCACTGTTACAATGTTTAATCACAGTATGTATTAAAACTCATACAGTAGAGTGAGTAGAGCAACAAAATGTACAAGAATATTTCAAATAAACAAGGATTTGATTCTCACAAAAAGTCAGGGGCAATTGCACTCCCGACTTCCGTTCTCATCGCATATTATGTGAAAATTACCTCACTTTTATTTAATGTTGAGGTCATTTTTCTTTCAATGTTGACGACTCTGTACGAAATATACAGGAAGAAAAAAGCAGCCCTAGATAAGTTTCTTGCCGGTTCTTCTAATTACAAGGTCTCCCGCTTAGGGTTTGCGAACCGATGGCGTAGTTTCGAAGGCATCACAAGTGCTTGTAACAGTCTAGACTGAATAAATTATTTTGAGTTGAGTTGAATCTAAACGTGTTTGTGGGCGGGGCCGCGGCCCATACAATAGCTTCAATACATAATTGCTTTACTCAAGTACATTTGTTTTACAACTGTATAAATTTTAAAACTGTGGCTCAGTCAACCAATTTGATTCATAGGTATTTAATATACAAACGTGTTTATCAATTTTATAGTTAATTATGATAGTTATTTATTTAATAAGCTATGATCAAATAACTTTGTTCCAAAGATTCTATTATTGTGACCTAGGAATCCAATTTGTTGTACACCATCAAATAATAAAAAAACAAAATAAAGATTAAGTTAATTTAAGCGCGCGTGACTGCTGCACTGATATGCCGCTCTTATGAGGTTTATTGATTCACTCAATAAAATCGTTTTTATCATTTTAACTATGTCAACAGTTCATCAACTCAATCAAGTTCACTGTCTCATGGGACCATTGTATCAACCGCACTGTTAAACAAATTATAGCACACTTTAACATTCACTTTATAAAATCCATTAAACCAAAATCACACAGCTGTATATCTCATTTTACTTTACAGAAAATATTTTTTACTTATTCTTTGTTGAGAAAATTAAATATGAATGATGGAAATTACAGGAAGAATGGAGTTAAGTATGACTTTGTGTTACTTGGCAATTTTATTTTGTTATCTTTATTGTGTAATTACAATGGTACAAGAAGTGGACGTAATGCTAGTAGCATTCTCTATCAGTCATCTTACTTTTTTTAGCAAATAAACATAGGAGATATTTCCATTATATATATTAAAAGGGGCTTCATCGTGTCCTTGCCCTTATTGCAATTTATTTAGGTGAATAATTAAAAGCGTGTGAAGTCAAATATAAACAAATTTGCAAATGGCTGAGCCGGCTATGTAGAACGTTCCATCACAAATACGATGCGTTTTTTTCTATACAAAATGCACTTGTTCCTGAACATCCATTCAAGATCCGTTCACTAAGTCACATACTTTTACCAAAAATCTTTCCGATTTTTCTCGAATCACACTGGGTATTAATCAGCCGCGTAATTTCGGTGCACTAAATCACTTCACAGATCACTAAACGTTCACTTTATCACTTTCACTAGTCACTATCGAGTGCAGCAGTCGCGCGCGCGTGGCGCATGTGTATAGCACGCGCATATGGCGCATGAGTGTAGCGCGTGCATATGGCGCATGAGTGTAGCGCGTGCATACAGTTGCGGTCACATAATTAAAGACAGACACTAGTCAATTTTCATAAAAAAACGAGGTAAATTTGAAGCCATGGTTCTCTGCCAGGGATGACCTAGCTGTGATCTGATGTGGGCCATCCAGGGAGTGAATGAAGGAGATGCAGACCCAACTGATCTGATCAGCATTCTAAAAGATATAAGGATATATTTAAAAAATCCGCAAAATTAGCATAAAAATGAATGGAAATAATGAAACTGAAAACTCTGATCCTTATATCTCTTAGAATGCTGATTAGATCAGTTCGGTGTGTATAGCGATCTGAATCTCCTCCATTCACTCCCTGGATGGCCATCATCAGATCACAGCTAGGTCAATCCTCGGCGGAGAACCGAGGCTTCAAAGATACCTCGTTTGTTTGAAAATAAACTGTGTCTTTAATGATCTGACCGCCACTTTATGGCTGGCGAACTCGTATAGCGCGTGCATATGGCGCACTCGTACAGCGCGTGCATATGGCGCACTCGTACAGCGCGTGCATATGGCGCACTCGTACAGCGCGTGCATATGGCGCGTGAGTATGGCCGCACCTCGACGGCGCCACAGCCCTGCTCGAGCGGGTAGAGCTGTCGCCAGGCGTCCAGCAGGCGCGCCGCGGCCGCGTCCGCCTCGCCCCACGACCGCCCCGTCACCGTGCCCTCCAGACCGAACGGCGCCAGGATCACTGCGGAAACGACACATTTATTAATACACTCTATAAACCATGGACTTAAAATTATTTAAAAAAAAAACAAAAAACCGACTTCAAAAAACCTACCTTATACGAATATTACGAATATTATTTCTTGCTTTTTAGAGGTAGGTTTTTTGAAGTCGGTTTTTTGTTTTTTTTTTAAACAATTTTTTATTTTTTTATTTTTAGGTATATTATATATGTAGAAAAATCGGCTCAGCCAAACGTAAGATAATCGCGGAGAAACATACTTAAATACGGGTCAAACTGAGAACCGCCTTTTTTAAGTCGGTTAAAAAACCACACTTAAGATATCCCTCTTCCAACAAAAAAAATATTATCTTATTCAGTTCATAAACAAAGAAGTAATACGACCAATCATCGAGGTAATTCCCACAAAATCATACTATTTTCGTGCTTTTTTCAAAATTACTTGAAAAGTACTGAACCGATTTCCAAATTTTAAAAAATGGGACCAACTTGGGAGTGTACCTAATGTAATAACGTTTGAATCATTTCAATCGATCCAGACGTCTTCGAGTAATCGGTGGATATACACAAAAAAAAAAAACAAACAAATATACAGACGAACATAGAACCTCCTTTTTTGGAAGTCGGTTAAAAAGTGGATCAAACTGCTGCCAGCGAGACCTGGAGATCATGCTGGAGGAGAAGGTAATGCAACCTTCATTACGATGAAGGTTGCCTTGTCGGTTAGTGGTTGAAAATTCACAACATAAACCACTGTCTACATCAGGGATTCCCAACTTTTACCCTGTGCGCCCCAAATAACGTTATCATATTAAGAAACGATAAAAATTATAAGTAGATGTGTTTATTTTTTTAAAATACAAGTAGATTATCAACAATCAAACACAAGAGGTTCACTAAGGATCAGTGACACTGTTCCCGCTTTGAAAAAAAGCCGATCTTCGCGCCCCCCTTTGGATAGCCCCACTAGTTGGAAACCCATGGTCTTCATGATGGACAACTGTTTATCCCACATTTTTACTACTTTTACGGATGAAAGTGATAGGTGATAGATACACCCATCACACTTTCATTACTCTGACAGTACAAATCCAAGTAAACAAACTACTTGGAAGGAAATTTTACCACTGCTTTGCCAGGTTTGTCATTAGGTGTTACCTATCATATTATCTATGTTTGCCTTGTCAATTACTGGTTGAAAAGTCACTAACCACCCACTGACAGGACTAGCGACAGTGTAAAAAACCATAAAATGAGTATGCGATACCTTTGGCGTGTGGCTGGTGGTCGGCGGCGTTGAGCCGGGCGAGCCGCTTGGCGGTGAGCGTGCGCACGGGCGGGTGCTGGCGCACGTCCACCGACGCGCACACCGTGCTCTCGCCGTGCAGGAAGAACGCGAACGAGAACGACAGGTGCCACGGGCTGTTAGGCGAACAGTTTGAAAACATTATTCAATAATATCACAGCAGTTTAATAAAAGAGAAACAAGTAGTTTAATAAAAGAGAAACAATTAGTTTCAATAAAAAAAACCGGACAAGTTCGAGTCGGATAATCGGATTCGCCCACTGAGGGTTCCGTACAATCTCGATGATTGATTACGTACTTCAAATAAAGACTATGTTTTTTATGATTTAATTACAAATGTATAGTTTCAGATTTTTCCCTGTACTTTTAGTACAAAACGATAGTACTTGCCAAATTTCTTAGGTAGTAAATAGTTCTAGGTCAACGGGAAGTACCATATGAATTTCGATTCCCTTGAGTGTCGAAATGTGCGTTTTTTACGGCATAAACAAATGGCCGTATCTTTTTTATACATTAAGTTAGAAATGTTATTTTTTCACAATTTCAAGGGACAGTCGCCTGAGTATTTTTAATTTCAACTCGATACCACCACGCGTTCCCGAGATAAAGGGCTTGAGAGACTCACGGACAACAAACAAAGTACGGAAGTTACGGAACCCTAAAAATAAAATAAAACTGGCACCAGAATGTGCTTATTTTTTGACACAAAAAATAACTTTAACTAGATTCGAGTTTACTCGACCACTGAAAAGAAAACATCGGATCCATAATTAATCTAATATTTCAGGGCTACAGGCTAGGTACCTAAATATGAGACACATTCGCAGTATAAATTGAACAACAATCTAAAGACAAAACTCACGAGGTTCTCAAACACTTTAACGTAATGTCGTGATAGTCAATGATGTAAACGCTAATACGCCAAACGACACCCATTGATATGTCCGCGTAGTTACAAACACAGATGGCGCTGCCGTCAAGTAAACAGTGAGCTCCGTATCAATAATTATAAAAAAATAATAGTTTATCGATTTTAGTTATTACACTAAGTTAAAAGTTAAAAGTGCTTTATGAATGCGGCGTACAAATGTTATCTCCACAAAAGACAAATAAATAACATCAAACAAACAGTGAAAAGTGATGGTGAAAAATTACATCAATAAACAATAAAACAGAACAAGGAACAATACATAATCATAAAACAATCATAAAGTCAGTGCTGTCCATCAAAAATAATAACTCAATACGCGGTCCAAAGTGTTTTTTCTATAAAATTTAATAAAGACGAGCGGTTAATTTTATTCAAATGTGATGCAGTGTAAGCGATTATAAACCTTATAAACTCGTACCAAAAAGCGAATTCATTGTGCAGTTACTGTGAACGTGAAATGTCAAACAGATGCGCGCATCAGCTGACTCTTTGTTGACGCACGAAACGATCATATACGACACTTGCCGACTTATTCCGTCACATTGAGAAGGACAGTGTAGTTATAGATCAATTTGCCAAGAATCGTTAAGCATCGCTAGCACAGCGGTAAAGTGCGGTGCGACGCAACGACACCGCCGATAAGATACAAGTTCAAACCTCGGGAATATATATTTTTTTCTTTTCCCTTTTTTTTTTATTTGCCTATAAAAGATGGATAATGTCACTATACGTCGAGCTAAACAAAAGGAAAGCTCTACAGACAAAAATAAAAATGGTGCAATTAAGAAATCTCACTTAGTAATGTGCCAGAAATGCAAAATTAAAGTTGATCCTAAACAAACATTACTCTGTGTAATATGCAAAAAAAGCTATGAATATGACTGTATTGGTTATTCTGAAAAATTATTTAACTTAAAAGATCCAGAAACGAAGAGACAATGGAAATGTAAGTCATGTGATCAGAGATCTAAAGAACAGTCTACGCCTATAAAAGAGCCGTCACTAACTTCGGTGAATGGAAAAAATAAACAATGTGAAACCATAACAAGTATAGTCGAGGACTCGCACTTACTTACCGTTTGCTACTCATCCGAGGAATCTTTTTTAACACCAGACTTGCCATTGTCAAGAAGTATGGATTGTACTTCAACTGATTTAGTATCAATTGAGGAGATGAACGAAACAATAAATAAGCTGAAATTAGACCTGGCTAGCTCACAAAATGAATTGGAAAGTACTTTATTAGAAAACAATGATTTACGCCGACAAATCTCCAAGCTAACAAAAGATAATAGTACGTTAAAAGCCTTGTGTCAATCTTCGATTCAAGACAATCATATCCTTAGCAGCACAAAAAAGAAAATAAGACACTCCATGCTTGTGCCCAGTGATCAGTCTTTCTCCACCCCCTCGCGCCGCTCAGTTTGCCAACACGAAAATCTCACTTTTGTCTCACTTCAAAAAAGAATAGAAGACCTTTTAAAACAATTACGAGAAGCTGAAAATGAAATCTTAAATCTGAAAAAACAAATTACCAATTTGGAACTAGAGATAAACTTAAATAAAAAGGAAAGTTCTGAATTTTGCCATAGCAACTTGACCCCTGCTGCCTCTGCAACTACTACGCCTTCAGAAAACTGCAGAAATAGAATACTCATCTTCGGGACGCAACAATGCACCGGATTGTCTTCTATTTTATCTAGGTCAAGAAACAACACAACTTATGAGAAATATATCGTAACATCGGAAATCAAACCGGATGCGCTAACCACAGATGTATTAAGAAATTGTGAAAACATGAAACTGACACCAAATGACAAACTTGTACTGTGTATAGGTGAAAATGATTATGATATCGATATACTATCTTCACAATTAACTAAATTATTTAATTTCTTCAGTAATAATTATATAATTGTAATGAAATTGTTTAATAATAAATATATACATCTATTTAATTTAAATAAGAATATTAGTACATTATGTAGTAAATTTAAAAACTGTCGCTTTGTTGATTTGAAATCGCCTAATTTATTTCATATGTGTAAAGCAATTAACCACGAAATCGACAGTATTGACTACCAAAACAAATATCTGAACGTCAAGGAATTGAAAAAAATGATGTTAATGCGCAGCAAGCCATCGGCTCAAAATAAAAGTGTAATAAATCAAAAACCCCCAAAAGGCACTATTCCGTATTACTTTAACCAACGTCGATTGCAAACAATGCCTGATAATATTATAAGCAATAATATAACTGCATCTCAAAAATCCCTTTCAACAAAAAAAGACAAAATAACCCATTAACCATTAACCAATAATATATAAAAATATGACTAATTTAAAAAAGCATGCTCTTGAAAAGGTATTTGAGATATGTGGTATTGATATTCCATCTATTAAGCTACTTATAATTTGCCTTTATAGAACTCCGACAAGTAACCCAATATATTTTTTGGACAAACTTAACACAGTTCTTGATGAAGTTTACAAAAGTATGCCAAACAGACAAATAGTGATAACAGGTGATCTAAATATAAACACACTAAAACCTGGCAAAATCACAAGTTATTTCAAAGATTTGTGTCTTAATTACAAATTAAAAATACATATCAATGTCCCTACGCGAAAAGAAGCGTGCATCGACCACATAATAAGCAACATCGATGAAGCTATTCCATTAGTACTACCGCTTTACTTGTCAGATCACGAAACAGCACAACTTATAACGTTTCCAGTGAATAATAAAATAAGAACAGTGCCGAAGTTTTATTATACATATGCTAAAGATTATAGTGCAGACAATATAAGTAAATTCAAAGAATGCCTAAGGAGTCTTTCGTGGTCAGAAGTATACAATGAACCCGATTTAAATACAGCTTTCAACTTCTTTCATGAACAATTGTTATTGTTCTATAATCTATGCTTTCCAAAAATAAGAATAAAAGTAAATAACATACAAGAAAACAAGCAAAAATGGATTAGCAAAGGGCTTAAAAAAAGTTGTAAAAGCAAGAGATATTTACGCTTTAAATATTATAAAAATAAAACTTTATCAAATAAAAATAGCTATTTAACTTATTCTTCTATTTTAAAAAAATGTATACAATTATCCAGAAGAAAAGCCAACATAAAAGCAATAAATAACAGTAAAAATAAATGTAAAGCCACCTGGTCGGTTATTAAAAATGAAACTTCTAATACAAATTTTGATGACGGTATTGAAAAATTAAATATTAATAATAAAAATTTGACAAACCCCAAGGACATAGCTACGTGCTTCAATAATCACTTTATTGAATCGACAAATACTTCGTCGTCTTGTACTACTAATCAAAGTTTTAATATTAAGGGTATTTCTAATCCTAATTCAATGTATCTTAGACCAATGACGAAAGCAGAAGTCTTAAAAGAAATAATGACTTTGAACACGACAAATTCTGAGGGATATGACGGCCTAAGTACTAAAATAATCAAAAAGTGTACTACTGAATTGAGTGCTATATTAACTCACCTAATAAATCTTTCATTCGCTTCGGGGACCTTCCCTGAAAACCTAAAACTGTCACTTGTAAAACCTCTATATAAAAAAGGCGAAAAGGATAAAGTAGAAAATTACCGTCCTATTACATTAATATCCATTCTTGCAAAAATTTTCGAAAAATGCATGTATAAGCGCTTACTAGATTATTGCAATAAATTTGATATAATCAATGCAGATCAATACGGTTTTCGAAAGCAAAAGTCAACAACGCTAGCTGTTTTTAACTTAATACGCTCAGTGTTGACAAATGTAAATAATAATAACATGACTACGGGTCTATTTTTTGACTTATCCAAGGCATTCGATTTTGTCTCACACAAAACACTATTGCTAAAACTAGAATCGATGGGGATCAGAGGCATACCACTTCAATGGTTTAAGTCCTATTTAACGAACCGACGACAAACAGTTATAATAAAAAAGTCATAAATAAGGAGTTAGTCTGGCATTCATCTAAATATCAAGAAAATAAATACGGAGTCCCGCAGGGGAGTATATTAGGACCAATTCTATTTATTTTATATCTTAATGACATAACTCAAATAACTAATCATAAATTAATATTATTTGCGGATGACATTTCGATAATTGTGACTTCTGATAAAAAATACAATTCAAATAATGACCATGAAATTGACATAAATAATAATATTGACAAAATAATAAAATGGCTGGAATTACACAATTTAAAAATTAATCTTGACAAATGTAATTTTATTCAATTCAATAAAACAAAACAATCTAAATATGGTATTAAACTTAACGTAGACAAAATAAAGGAAGCGACACAAACTAAGTTTCTTGGTTTAGCTATAGACCCGGATTTAAATTGGAAATTACATGTGGACAACCTATGCAAGAGAATCAATAAATTTGTATTCGCTCTAAGGAAAGTCAGAAACGTGACAAATTTAAAAACAGCCATCATGACCTATCGTGCTTATATAGAGTCGATCATTCGTTACGGTATAGTAATATGGGGCAATAGTACGGAAAAAAATAGGATATTTGTTGCACAGAAAAAATGTATTAGGGCAATATGTGGTATTGCACCTGACGTATCTTGTCAACCATATTTTAAAAGTCTTGGTTTGCTGCCGTTACCATCACTTTATATATTCGAAATTTCTATTTTTGTGAGAAAACACAGTAATCATTTTAAAAGAGCATTTGACGTAAATACTAGACTTAAAAGAGACCCCAACAGACTTGTATATACCGATATTCCCAGATCGGCTAAATATAGAAATAGCTGTTTGGCAATGTGTATTAAAATATATAATAAATTACCTGTCAATATTAAAGAGATTAGTTCCAATACTGCATTTAAAAACAAGTTGTTTAAATGGTTAAATGAAAATAACTTTTATGATGTGCGAGAATTGTTTGACTTAAAGACGTAATTAATATAAAATAAGTATCTTTTCAATAGTATATGTTTAGTGTGCTTGATGACATTGTACGCCTTTAATAGGTTAATTGTGAGGGACTCCACTAAATTTAGTTTATTAAGACCGTTATGTAACCACAATTAGAACAATAAAGAGATTATTATTATTATTATTATTATTATTATTGTTAAACCAAACAGAAAGGGTTACCGCTTCACACAACAGTGTTGTTACATTCTAATGAATTTTAGCTCCTTTAACAGTTGGCTTACTAATAGATTCAAACGACCGAAACAATATTTATATGAAGAAATAAGTATTCGTTTATTTGGTTAATCTATTTGATGTAGATAGTAAATTCAACAAACTGGGACACTGAATTCACAGTGCTTTAGGTACTTAATAATATTTTAAAGGTTTAAGCATAACTTTATATTAAAAGTAGTTTATTTTGTATCTTCTAATTATCAGAGGAAACTTTGCTGATCACTGTTTTATAATATTTGGTAAAACTAAATGTACTGCGAAATTGTTTGTTTCCCAAATAAACTAAAATAAAAAAGATAAAATAAAAATGTATGAAGTGGAACGAAATCGCACACTAATGTCTTGACGAGTGCAAATCAGATAACCTCATGTCAATCTTGGAAGCTGCAAGCAATGTTTTACCATCGCCTTCATTTGAGAACAGTCAATAGTAACTGCTTCAAACTTAACTTCCGTTTCTAAGCCCATTGTTAAAACTGAAGTACGATATCTGTATACCTTATTTAGAAAATAATATTGTCAACTAACATTAGACAGTGTAGTGTAACTCGTAACAGATAATATAAGATCAATACTTTGCCACGGACGTCGTCGTTCGTCGGCGTTGTGAAAACGGCTTCTGACCTTGTGTCACTTCACAACTACTGTGTTTTTGCTTTATATTGCAGTTGTCAATTAAACTCCGTAAGTACGATATTCTAAACATCTTATCAGCGTAGATAAGTATCGAATTAAGGACGAACGGATGATCGCCCTCGAATCGTCGACGGCGGTTAATAGAATTATGTACGGGTTGGTCAGCTAAAAGCGAATAAATATTTTGTAAAAGAGCTACTGTACAATATTTTATTGAAGCTTAACGCAGGGCGTCCGCTGCGTTAAGCGGGTTGCGCGCGAGGGTCGACATAGATTAGAGCTTACTCATGCACTGCAAGCATCTGTCCGTCAGAAAACCAGCAATCTATATTCCCGCGCCGACACGCGCCGGGATCCCGTTTATTGCTTAGAGTTAAAAGTATGTTGTAACCTTTTGCCAACGTCCTCTTCGTCGCCATCGTAAGGTTGCACGAACCACTTGCCCAGCCTCACGAAGTCTCGCGAAAGAAGGCATCTGAAATAAATAAAAAAATACATTCTTTAGTTGAGGATTACAATGACTCTGATCATCGATTTTATCCAATAGCTTAGGTAGCACATGAACAACTGTGAGGAAATTATGTTTTAAAACAGAAAAGTTATAATATAACTTTTCTTTAACCATGATTATGGTCTATAAAACTGTTATTTTGACTCGCTTTATGACGTCATAACGCGGGTGGTAAACCTTACGTCCGCGTTGTACGTAAATAATGGACATATTTCAGTGCGCTTGGCATTTCCTTCAAACCCTTATAACTTAAAAACTACTTGCTTGATTTAAATGAAACTAAAACAGCCACACATTATGCCACATGCCACAAGCCAGACATTATGCTACATGGTCATCAAGTTTCATGTTATTTAACAGACCCATTGGCCCTCTCCATTTTCATCGTACTACATTTGTGTCGTACTTAGCTACTTCCTAGCCTAGCTATGTCTCAGAAGAGACACTAACTACCATTGAAACTTCAATTTCATCAGTCAAATTATGTGGTTATATAGTAACAAGCACCGTTTGTTATAGTAGGTGCAACGGTAACTTATATTCTGTCTAGGTAGTTGCAAGACCTTCAGATAGCTAAACAGATTTTACCGTTTAAACTTATCAAGGACACTGTACAAGGATCCTTATACATTTAGGAGCAAATAAATTATCAGCTTTATTTATTTTACAATTAAAAGTCCTAATTTAGTGTTGTTTATTATTACCAAAGATATATTGGTACTTATTAGAAATGACACAAAGACTTTGTAGGCACGTCACATAAACGAGTACTTACTACCCGATCTAAAAACATTGGTTCTAAGGCCACTGCGATTTCATTGTGTCAGAGCATGTGTAGTAAGTATATAGAATATCGAGTCATACTGTAGTGTATGTACTATGAATAATCGCCGTGTTGTCGCTCGCACGGGCGACTTGCGTAATGTGTAATTTATAATAATCGTTGCGAGAGCTGGACCGACTCATTGTTAATTACTTATTAGGAATTGCCATAAACTCAGCTCGGTTTCTAGACAAAAGGCATGTATGTAGACAAGGCAGTATTATTTCATTATTCAGTGTTTGTCGCTACTTCAAAGTTTTAAGACTTGTAATAAATGGTTAGTGTTTGTGGCTTTTGAATCATTTACACTGTTGCGCCTCAATTACAGCATTGTTTAAGTTTTGTTACTTCATGATTGAGAAATAAAATTAACCGGTCTCATTCGTCAGCCGTCAGTTTTAAAACACAATATTCAAGAAGCCTGATTTACGTCATACATATATTAAAATCACCGCCTTGCCTAAACCGCGATAATTAATGGCATACAAATATAAAACACTCGCATCTATATGTGTTAGACAAGGGTATATACGCGTCGTGAATGTTAATAAGAAGTATAAGAACTGATACACAAAGACCTCATCAATTAAGTCGATATTTTTTGTATCCTACCTAGCTCACTAACAAAAACACAGTGTTTTTTCAGAGCTTTGTTTAAAAGCACGAGTTTAATATGTCAAAATATATGAGTTAAGCGTTTATTACGTTAGTAACAATCAAATGCAAAGAACGAATTGTAGTGAGAGGAGAAATCGGCGCAAGCGCAGGTGGTCCGCGGCCATGTTGCAGTATGCAACATTAGCAATTTTTATATTGATTAATTTTAAAAATTACTGTTACGAGCTTTGTACAAAAGTATATACTTACTTATTTTTTACTTTATTAAAATATTTTATCAATCTTGTGGTTTCCAACTTGTCAACCTTCATTTTATAAATCTCGATTCTATGGCCTGCTCTAAAGAGTCTGAACACTGGTGACAATGTTGATGGCGATCATTGACCTCTAGCTAGACCTCTGCTAGGAAAGTATAAACACGTACGAGGACTAAACCAGAAAGATGGCGTTAACGTGCAGCTAAAGCGAAGCACAGAATAGTTTGAACGAACTGACATAAACTCAATCTCTAACATAAGATACATTCATGAAACTCAGAGCTTGCAACCAAATTAAATTAAATTATAATGAACGCCGAAATATTTCAACCTATCTATGTATGTTCTCGTATATCCAAAGAAACAAAATCGAAGTTTCAAAAAGCAGAGAAAAAGAAATAACGCACATTAAATTCTAATGTCAATCAGCTTCATGGTGTTTGTGATAGAGAGGCTTGATATAAATCTGAAAGCATTGTTTCAAAACGGTTGAGAACTTCAGAAGGCATCGACTTAGCGATTTTAAAAGCGTAAAAAAGTGGTCCAACTCGAAGTGCGGCACATTTCTACATTAGTGCGCGTATCGTAAAATGGTCGGTCGCGCGCGGTCGCGATCTGGCGAGGCATTGTCGCTTTGACGTGCCGCGCACCGCGCACCGGGGTCAACGACACGCACGGATTTCGTTCATGTCGAGACGCTGAGGACCGGGAGACGAGCACATGTAATCACCTATTACACTTGATTAGTTCCAGTAAAGCTTCTCACAGCTTCATTGCACATTTGCGCTGCGTCAATCTCGAGCGATCGCTTAACATTTTTGCTCGGTTTTAAAATCATTCTACATGAATTGAAATCACAGCTGATATTTTACCATTATTTTTGGAAGGCATTTCCATTACTAATAATTCCCTTTATGCAAATAAAAAAAAAACTGCATTGTAAAGTGTAACCTTACATATGCAGGGCGACTAGGACAGCCTGCAGATACACAAGATGTGTGAGAGGAAAAAAACGACATTAGAACGCCCCGCGCGATGCATCGACCTTCGAGCCACAATGACGAGCCGCCCGCGCAACCAGGTGCGATTTGACGCGAATACAACTCCACTATTAATCGCTTTGTTCTTGCAGCTTATTCTGAAGGCAGAACCATGTTTAATTGTTAATAAAATTATTATAATATGAAAGGAAATTAACAAAGCAACAACTAAAAGTTTTTATTTATATGAATGAAAACGTTCAGTCGTTACTGTGTGTTTTAGACCTGTATTGGATTAATAGAACAAAATAGAACAATGGCAGCTGGATTTCAAGATTACGCAATAAATGAGTCAATCAAACCATAATATACCTATTTCAAGTCTGCATCACAATGGGTTATGGGACGTGGCAAACATAAACTAAGTATAAAAAACGTGACCTAGAAGAGACCCTTGTGCAACTCCTTTTAGTTAAAACTTAAGACGATTAATAGCTTGGATGTTTGTTACATCGACAGGGACGCATCGATACGCACCGCCTGCTCCACTACTGAATACCATTACGAGTTTATTTATTGCTTGTATAAAAATAGAACAAATTGATCCGATTCATTTAAGTTTTCTAGTAGTTTCGTTCTTTTGGTTACAAACTAACGTAAGATTCATAATTATCTCCGAGGACAAGCAAACCGAAAATAAGGTTCATTAATATTGATGAATCCAGAAGGTTTCTAGTCATAAACCACAAATAACTTGAGTGATGAGAAGAGACACCGATTTGTAGACATTTGGCCAGCCAGCCTCACTTTTCTATGAGGTTGTAAAGCGCATTGAAGAGCAAACATTCTGATTCCTTCTTTTGGTTAGAATCTAACGTTAGATTCATAATAATAATTACTCATGCAAACTAAAAAGGGTCATTAATATTGATGAATCCAGAAGGTTTCCATTTATGAACCACAAATAACTTGAGTGATGAGAAAAAATGCCAATTTATAGAGGCCAGCCTCACCTATCGATGAGGTTGTGGGGCACATTGAATAGCAAAAATTCTGATTCCTTCTTTTGGTTACAATCTAACGTTAGATTTATGATAATTTCACATGCAAACCGAAAATAAGCTTCATTAATATTGATGAATCCAGAAAGTTTCTAGTCATGAACCATAAGTAAAAGTAAATTGAGTGATGAGAAGAAATTAACCGCCTCTGTGGTCTGGTGGTTCGCCCACCCGTGTAAGACGCAGGGGCCCCTGGTTCGATTCCCAGGGGGGATACAATTTGTACTCGGTTTGGTTGGTGGTAGGGCTCATTTTAATGCCAATGCCAATTTGTAGACATTTGACCAGCCTCACCTTTCGATGAGGTTGTGGAGCGCCTTGAAGAGCAGGGAGCGGCACTCGTAGGATAGACCGCTCTCCCAGGATCCTTGATCTCCTTCTGTGAAGATAAATATACATTAATCACATTTATAGCTTTAGATGAAGAACTAAAAATTTTAAATAGAGAAGTAGATGACAATGTGACCAAAAGGGTTAATATTTATGAAGATAAACACTTTAGGGTCAGTCAGTTGCGGGTCAGTCTTCAGACAAATTTATTATCTAGTTTTTGTTAAGTAATTTCAAAAGGTTGTTCTGTTTATTTGTGCTGTGCATTTATAGCCTAATGAAATTGAGTATAAATTTGTTTATTGTTGGTTGGTATAACATCAACGTCAAATCAAAGAACATGGTATGGATTCCAACATTCCTAACTAAGATAGAATGTCTTCTTTACATAATTCTAGGTTGATTGAGGTCAGTTTTTCACTTCGCATAGTGGTCAAGGATGATATTACAAGGTAGGTACATACATATATGTATGTACATGTAGGTAGTAGTGGGTAGTACCTACCTTGTAGTGCAAACGAAGAGGGTCACAGAGCTATAAAACGGCAAGTTGCAGTGCGAAGTGTATCGGTCTAGAATAGAAATGGCTGTTGTTGCATTCGCAATCGGAAGATAAACTCGGCCTATCACCGGTGTTACATGCGAAAACAAAACGGCGCGCACGGCGCGTTGCCGCTCCGTGCACGTCGGCCGTCCCGCTCGCCGGGGGCGGGGCGGGGCGACCCGAGTGACGTCACGCGCCCGTTCGCAGCGCACGTGCTTGTGTTTGTCGAGCACGCCGCGCACCAACACAAGCGCTGCGGGCCAATGGTAACCGTCCGCTAACATTTTAATTGACATTGAAATTCCTATTCGATTCCTTAGGGGTAACTGTTTATATTCTAATATGAGATAAAATGATTCGCATATAATCGTTTTATCAATAGCGTCAAAGAATGAAACTATGGGGTAACAATCAGGCGATATGACTTCTGTTCTGATAACTTATCGTTTAACAAATTGCGTGTTGATCAGCCAATCAATCTGTTATACACAATTATAACGTCTTTAACGTAAACTAAGATCAGTTTCAGATGAGTGCTAAGGATAGGATTGGATATATTTTGCGCTTGCAACCATAGCTGGAGCGCTTCCAAGCGGGCAGCCTTGACATTCGTGCTCCAGGTGTGCGCGTGCCATCTCCCGCCGCTAGAGTCGAACTAGTTTTTCCTGTATCTAGCACAGTCTCTTGACTTAGTTGACAATCTGAATTAGTATTAAATTATCGGAAATCTTCTTATCGGACACCGCTATCACATATTCTGAAACCGATTATGAAAATGTTTATTGATCAATCTCGATAACGTCACGTTCATTCGAGAAATGAAGAAAGATAAAAATGTGGTCGCAATTGCGATGTTGTTAAAGTTCAGCGAGTGATTGCGTAACATAAATATTGCACCTTTTAAGGAAACAAGCGAATCGGGCAGTCGGCGACCAAAATCACTATTCAAGGGCGTCCAGTACCGCGGCAGTAACCTGACCATAACAAATGAATCAGACACCTTCGATCGGCGCTCACGTCGGATCCACCGGAACGAGGGGCGAGGCCTTGTTGGGTTTAACACAATCGTTATGTGTCAAAATACTCCGCCTATTCAAACGGGGAATTGGTGGCGGTCACCAGACTGTTTTCACAATTAGGAGATGCCGCTTTTATTTGTTTAATGTTGAGTCTATTTCCTGATCTACCCTAACGCATAGCGCGGGCTGCAAGTACCGCTATCGGGCATGGATGTGAACGGATCGGAGTGCAATCATTATCGCGGCCGGTTCGGCAGCGGCAGTCTCCAGCTCAAGGCCGCGCGAACGGCTCCTCTTACTGTACTCCACCGCAGATGTACTCGGTGCGGGCGAGTCACGAGCGACTCTACCGTGATGCCATCGCGATTTGGCCTCAAACTTACATCATTTACATTGATTTTAATTGCCCGGTATTTATTTTCGTACTTTGAAATTGCTTAATGGGTAGAATGCAAGACCTATAGCTTTTTATCAAAGTAGTCATATTTTGAGGAGAGATTAAAACAAGTGTAGGCCGAATACTCAAAGGCTTCTTAACTAAAATCTTAAGTTAAGGTCTCCTTAACTTTAAGGAAGCTGTCAGTTTCATAGAGTTTCTGTCAAATCTGACAACTGTTAAGGATTTAAGGTGGCCTTAACTTTACGATTCGTTTGAGTATTTGGCCGTTAAAGAGGTTTTTAGAGTAGGATTATGTGATTAGTCTTTTTTTATAATAATTGAATGGCTGACATAATCGGGTAGGATGCATTCGTTGGTTGCAGTAATGAGTAGTTGAGGGTTCAAGGGCGCGCGCGCGCGGCGTTGGCGGCGCGGCGTGGCGCTGGCCGGCACGGCGCGGGATCAATAGCGGCGACGCGCGCCGCCGCGCCGCTACCCGCCGTCTCTGCCCTCGGACCCACACGACCGATTATCGCCCGACCCGCTGTTTGTTTGGTGCTTCGTTTAATGCGATAACACTGCGATAACGACCAATGTATTGCCGAATGATAACACGATTACTTGATATGCTTTCAGCAAATTGTTAACGAATAGTTTTTGAAAGGGAAACGTTAATAACAGTATGATAACGACTAGTTAAACAAACATAGCAGAGCGCGAGGTTTATCGCGCGGGTGACAGGGCGACAACACCACTGCGGCACACGTGGGTAGTATTTCACAGTTCTTACTCTAACATTCTACCTACGCGTGAACTATCATCACACCATACCTCATCATGATTTGATCATGATTTATTTATAGGGTTGTAATTTGCTTTTGGAAATATTTTAAGAATGTTTAGATTCCTACTTGCAAATAATTTTATGATAAAGCTAGGAGAGTGTCATGAACATGATCCAAATAAATTGGGGAAATTTATTTGGAGTCGAGTCGGCGCATGACTTTTCCGTCCATAGATAGGTACATCTCTATCACTCATCTTCTCATTCATCCTCCTGCCAACCAGTGTAATTTCAGCTAAATTTAATGAATGTTATGAAAACGACGAAGCACAGGTTATTGTGTTTTAGTTGTCATTGTTGTTTTTGAACCTACTTTATCTTGCCTTATTTTAATTTCGGTCATAATTGTACAGAAAAGTAAAATGTAAATGACAAATATTGGGAAGGATCACGTTACATATTTGCGCGGCCGACAAGTCGTTGGCGGTCGGCGGCGGCGGCGGCAGCGCCGCAAATGTACGCGCTTTGTTTACAAGCGACCGACGAGTCGCTGCACCCGCCCGTCACGGCATTCGCGCCAAGGACTTCGCCGACTACAAACAAAAACCGACGCTTTTTACTGCAACCAACGCAATTCTGTTGCGAAGTCGGATACGGCATTTAACCTGATTCGGAGCGGGCTGATAATGTAATTCAAGATCGTATCGAGCGCGTGGAAATCTGTCAATTCGTGTGCGCCCTCCGTGGACGGGCCGGTCCCTCCCGACCCGAACGGGGCTGTTGCTATCCCTTTCTGACGCGCCCACGTGCATGTGACGTCACTCGCGACTCCCCGCCTACGTCACGGACCTCCCGCGAGCCTTCTACCCGTTGACGGGGCGAAGCGCTCTACCCCGTTCCGAAGAGGGCTGACCTATTGGTTGGTATTTTTATGTTAGTAAAAAAACATACAATTACTTCACACAAAGGCCCTATTATACGAATTATACAAATAATGATTATCAGGTCAGGTCATGTCTCAATCAATCAATATTGAATAATAGTAACGTCACTGATATAAGTATAATACCTACTCAATCCTTAACATGTTCAATGCTTACAATGGTGTTACAGATACAGACACAGTAGAGGCAGATCAATCGGACATTCTCAGCCAAATTCAAGGAAGTGAGCTTTTTTTGGATAACATGGGCCGGAGTCATGACGTAGTGTGGTTATCAAGTTATCGGCGACGCGGGGCGGATCTCGGCTGCCATCTGCGCGGCGGGCGGCGGTGACGGGAGAGGCACGCAGCTGCTCGCCCGACCCTCCCTATCGGCCGCTTTGTTTCAGGCCCGTGATACCTATGTAAGGATGTCGCTACCCGCACCATGAGAGCCCGACCGACATTCTACACGCCCCTAATAATCTTGTTTACGTTAGGGTTACGATTGTAAAAGGCACACGAGGAGAAACCTTTGTAAGAAAAATATATCTGCTCGTAGTCATGAAAATTGCCACCACTTACTGTAATGCCTCTTTTGGACATAATCAGTGTAATTCTTCTGCAATTCTATCTTATCTGATTTATCCTTCTTCACGTGTCCCGCACGCAAGGATTCCAAAATTGTTGTGAACCCAATAATCGATAGTTGGCCAGAAGCGTCGGCGCACGCGCATTAATAGCCCGATCCGGTGCGCGCCTGTCGATATACGTCACGGCATTTTATTAATAAAACTCCGAACAACGCGCAAACGAGGCAAACGTTCAACAACCCCGCACAAGTCGCTCATTCTTACGCGCACTACTCAATAGTTACATCACCCGGTGCCACAAAAAATAATGTCCATTCAAAATTTTGGAACCAATACTATTATATTTTATTTTAGTCTGTCACTAAAGCGAAAAATATACGTAATTTTTCAATCAATGCGAAGTTTTAAAGTAAACCGGGTCAAATTGAAGACTAGAACATTCCGAGTGGTGGCAGTGGCAGCATTAGCACCGTTACGTTACGAACTATGACAAGTAGACAGTTTGCTGAGAAGCGAGTCGGAAACGCATCTTTCCCACGGCCCGCATCCCACTATGGAAGATCCACTATTGAAGGTAGAAGCGTAAAAGCTCTGTCAAGACGTCGTCGTAACACCAAAATATCTGGCTAATCATCCATAAAAACCGAACTAGCCAATCACTTTATTAATGATTGGGTTTATTACTACACCCAAGTATTTATAGAATCTGAAGACGAAATTGATATTTTACAAATGAAATGCAACTTTTTTTTTTAATGGTTGACTAACTAAAATAATAGTCCATAGAAAGGGGTATGCATGCATTTCTCTTGCGGAGCACTCGAGTCAATTCCCACAATAACTGCGTTGGCTGCGCGCGCGCATTCAACCCACGCAGCCCTAACTACTAATTAATAGAGCTAACGGCTCGTTTCTAGCCTTTTGATTTATTTGGCCGAGCGGAAACAATGTGTGTTGTTTCTTCTTTTTTAATGCTTCACCAACAATTACATTCGACTCTTATCCAATAGGCTTAAACAGGGTTACTTTTGCGAGAAAATTTTAAAGTTACAATATTAAACCACAGAATCAGCGGCGAACATCTTAACATGCAGTGGAACAAAACCAAAAGATTATCTGAACTCATCACAAACAGATCACCTTTCGGTGAGATAATGTTTGGATTAGATAACAGTGTTAAATACAAAATGTAACCGAGTAAATATTTTTTTTCTGCTAAGTTAGACACAAGATTTAGAAGTTCGGTTAAACTAGTTTTAAGGTGACCTAGATATTATATTCATATTACAGATTATCTCAGAAGCAATTTTGTATTTACTGAAGCCATAATCACTAGTAACAGCCACGAACGAATACTACACAAGGACAGTGTATCATGCGATCAAACTGAACTAATATTAGGTAAAGATCTATATATTACTAGAGCTGAAGATGAAGTAATTTCGTGTTAATAAGGGCAAGAGGTGTTAGCGTTGGGAGTCCCTGTTTGAGAAGGGCGTAGCACGGGCCAGCGGGCGGCGCGCCTGGGTCAACGACTGCGCTGGCCGCCTGCGGCCCGCCGTCAAATAATTCATCTAGCAAGCCCACCATTCGCCACGGGCCGGCTTTACAGAATGTTGCGCTGTACCGATCGCTGTATCGGTTAGTCACACATACGTGTAACATAGAATCGGCTATAAATTGCGATTGTAACGGCACGCTATAGCCTCGTAACAAATGAGCCACAACTCCATTTCATTACTTTTTAATAACCATCACATTCACCTTTCGAATTGCTTTTCAGGTTCTTGAATGTGGGTTTTCCCGGGCTTCAACCTAATCTGTGCTTCAACTTATAAAGCCAGTCACATTATTTTATGTTCTAATCTCAGCCTGCTGTAAAGTAAGCCAGTAAACGCAGAAAGAAGTCGGTTAAAATTTGAAAATTGAGTTCAGTGACAGGCTCAGACAACACGTACACCGCACCGGCATCAAACGAACCATTGTGAGGAATTCGGGCGATGTGGCGGCGGCGGCGGGGCGCACGCGCACTGTATCCATTTATCGTCGACTGTTTATAAATCGGTCCCGAAACGAGAGCCCACTTTGAGGTGGCAGGACCACTTTTTTGAATAAACAGTGGCGTTTGAGCGTCGTTTAGATGCTTTATGTTTTACGACGAAACAGAATACTTTAAAAAGATGTTGTAAGGTCAATATGCGAAAACCAGATCCTGGGTAGACGGAACATCTGTCTGTATAGTGTCGGGAGCAGGGAACCCCTAGGGGACATGTGCAAAAGGATCAGGTGTCGCACTGACCGCGAGCAAACTCGGTGGAACGAGTTATTCAACGAACTGCGTACCTGGCGCGATCACGGGTGAAAGTAAAAACTAAAATTCTGCTAAAGTTTCAAAGACCTAGTCATGTAAAAACAAAATAAAAGAACGATTTCTCGAATGCAAGTGTTGTCAGAACGCCTTTTAAGTTAAAAGCTGTGCTGACATATTAGAATTAAACTGAACAATGTTGCAAGAAAAAAACAAGTTAGATTGAGGCTCGTTACGAATAACGAGGTGTCCTCTGAGGAGGAGGCGTAAAGAAACGATTTAATTGCATCCACAATTTGCCTACAAAACAACCTGTTGCGTTGGCATTCCTGAAACGTCCAACCGGTGAAACTAGTCTTATTCTAAACAAAAGGTAAAGATAGGTAAGAGGTGGGGGTATACTTGGTAAGTTCAGATCGCAAGAATTCACTTGAAAAACGGGAGCTTAAGACAAAGCTTGCCTTCCCACCTCCCATATGTCGCGCATTAATCGGCTAATTAGGCAGCTCTTGTTACGCCGCCGCCGTTACTGCGTCTAGACATATTCCGGCTCTTGTCAGCTCCATCAGGATTAGGGCAGCGGCATAATGGAGTTTCAGGGGATTTACTTTCAAATACTCCAAATCCGGATAGCGAACGAAATGTACAAGAAGTGTGCAAGGAGAAGATAGTCATGATGTTAAAGAACTCAAAGAATAAAAAGTTGCATATTGTATAGCGTTAGTTATTTGTGTAGCTGCAACATAAATCATGAATAGCTTTAGGTTAATCTACATGTGAAAGGCGGGTTAGTGAGTGACGCAGTTTGTGAAGAGCAGTGACCTATAATATTCTCGGGTTCGATAATTGATTGACAGGGAAGAAGTCAATGTTCTGACATCAGCAACATAATAGTAGGAAGGAAATGACAGGATTACGAAAGATAGTAGACAGAAGAACTATACTAAAAGCAGGAATTGAATTGACCTCCTCAATGAACTTGGGTGATTTTAGTTGTATTTGGCACCGTTTCAAAAACAGATAGCAGATGGTGTATTAGATTGAGTACCGGTGGCTGGCATACGTGTCTCGGAACTATGATACAGTAAAAAGTGGATCTTGGCTGATGCAACGATACTCGGACGGCAGATGTGTTTGACATGCGATAACGGGAGTGGTATTGTATCGATTACATTTTCGTTGAAGAAAATTGTGTCATTAAGATTCTATTGGATAAGTTGTTTCCTATTTGGAGAATTAAAATAACATTCGCTTATTTTAGGCAATACGTAGTGAAGCCCCGTGTGTGTGTGTAGTGTAGTACTTCCGCGATGTAAACAAATCGAAGTGCGCCCGCAAGCAGCGCGTATCGATCAGCGTGCAGCGCGCGGCGGCGGCGGCGGGCGGCGACGACGGTGGCGCGGCGGGCGCGGCGCGGTGGGGACGGGCCCTACCACTTATCGCCGTCTTCACACCTAATTTATCGCGCGTCGCAATCTCGCCGTTTTGTTTGTATACGTTTTGTTATAGGAGGCTTTTTGGTTCGTGGCGGACGGTTGTGTCATTTTTAATGTTTGGGGCGATGATGTTATGATTGCTAATGGCTTCTCAGGGAATATTTCGCCACAATACAACCAATACGTGATAAGCGTTGGATATCTCAAGCTAGCTTAATGCGGTATACTTCAAATGTTCATACATAAATTACATATTAAATGAAACCTAAAAAACTCATTGTCTTTTTTAGCCATGTCATAATGAAGTTAAAATATTTTATTTATAAGTGTGAACATAGTAAAATAAACAAGCTTTAATGATGCATGTTTATCAGTAGCGAGATTAGTCACATGCATTTATTTGTTATTGTACGGGGCGCGCGTGAAGGTCGCGTTGCACGTGGTCGCCGCGTAAATTGGCGCGGTGTGGGGCAGCGGCGGCCTCGGCCGCCCGCCCTGCCCGCTCGCGATCGATACGCCCGCCCGCCACTAGCGCCCGCGCCCGCCTAAGCGTATTGCGAGTTCACATCCTTAAGCGTTAGTGGCGTTACACAACAAACGATCATATTTTGTCTTTGTATAGACTTAAGCAGCTGGTAAGTCAATGGCATCAAAAACCCTACTACAATATACTATAAACGATTTCTAGCGGCACAGAAGATAAGAATGCCTCATTGGGCAGTGGATTGATGGATGTTGTTACTCAGGAATTCGGTTTGGGATCGTCGAGGCCGATCGCGAGCACGCAGACAAATTATCGCACGAACCGTTTAGCTCATCCAGCGTTCGGTTCGATAAACAAAACAGCACATTATCTGATTGCCTTTTTTCCTGATACTTGAGTATCTATGTATTCCGCCAAAGTAAGAGGTGGCATAGAGGGAAAGAGTGAGTAAAACACCCTGTCAATCACGTGCTATTAAATATACTTAAGATATTGTTAGGGCAGTATTTGTATCGCTTCGAGCAACGTGACCATCGCCCAAGGATCAATCAGCATTGGGCGGCGACCGCCTTTACACCCCTTGAACTCGCCCTCCGCCCGCCCTCCGGCGCTGCAGTCACCAGGTGCGAGTGCGTATATTAATTGTACAACATTATTATCGAACAAATTGTTCAAATAGTATAGGCTAAAGGCATTTAATTTAATTTGGTAATCATCCAAAATACTCGAAAGAATCAGGTGATTAGTTCTAAATGGCAACTTATGTTGAATGCTCATTAAAATTATATAGTATTTCGTCCCACGCGAGAAAATGAAGGCTCATTTCCCATCGACGAGCGAATCTCCGCCTACGCCCCCCGATACCGATAGCTACACCTATAGCAGATTGCAGTAAAGGTCACAACCCTGTGCGTAGGCGGTATAAAAGCTCACTTAAAGCTCTGTCAGAATATCATGGAAATTAATATTACATTTTATTCCGTCGAAAAAGAATTCTAGAAGCATTTTAAGTGAAGGAGCACTTTCAGTTTCAAATTCACGGAATTTGTTATCCCCTATCTTTGTACGTAACCGATGCAGATTGTACTGTACAAGCAACGATATCGGTGTGTGCGGGCGGGGGTATCTGCAGAACATCTCGATCGCACGGCTCACACGCCCACGCGGGTGTGCCTTCCACCGAGCTTCCACCACTCGCCTCGTTTCCTCCCCCCCACTTATTAGCGTACTTACTCTGTGCTCCACCGATCACATTTCAGGACAAAAACTACCGAATCGATTTTATTGACCTCCTTCTATGACCCAGTATATGAAAAATTATGTTCATTTTAATATATTTTTCTTGTACATTATTTATAAGTTTTACTTTTACTGGCACGATTCGAGTTTATTGCATCATTGAAATGAAAGTTACGCTGAAAATGTCAGGGGCGAAAGAGCTTTCATTTATCACTCCTTCTTATCAATCGCTCTAGTATTCATAATAAAGCGAGAGAAATGAAGAATATGTATACTCCATCTAGATTGGTTCTAAGGACATATGAAATCGGTCATTTAGGTAATTTAGAAAAGTGAATAAACCGTGCTCAATGACTGTTAATTAGCCAGTGAGTAAGCAGAGGCGTTCATTAAGTTAAGGGCCGCGGTATATCTGGCCGACCGCGGCGGGGGCTACTCTGACATTTGCCTCCCGCCCACCCCCGATCGTCCCACGTGCCGCGCCCCACCAATATACAGTCTACGGAATTTCAGGCATAGGTATTCATAGTTAATATAATGTGTAGTAATAAAATATTAAGTACTTGAATGTTACTAACCCCATAAAGATTTCGTGAGCTCATAATAAAGAGTCAGCTATTAAATTCTAATGCCGATTTAATAAAATCATAATTAAAAGGGAACAGGGTTAACCAGCTATAAATAGGTTCTTTACAGCGTGTATCATGTTGAAGTTCCATATTAGCATAGGCAAGGCAGTCGGCTAGCTCAATAGGCTTCACATCGCGCATCCCCCTTGCAGGGGCGGGCGGCCCGCCGCCTCTGCCGCCCTAAACAGATTATCCGGCATTGTCGTCCGCCGCCGCGCCGACGACCCGCAAATGGTCTCACGTACCGCCGGAACGCCGAATTACAACCGGCGGCGATAGCGAAATATTTACCCCCAGACACTTATGTACTGCCTCCTCATAATAAATTTTCCATAAAACCATTTTATTAACATACATACGCCCATAAAAGGACATATTGGAAAAAATATTACTACACATCACAATAAACCAGTCTTATATTAATTTTAATGTAACGACGTCACAGCAGTGACGCAGGGAGCTACAAGTTCAAGTTGAGACAAATATTTTTCCCTAGTAAGTTTCAGGTGAGGTGTCCTAGTTAGCGGCGCGGGGCGCCGGCAGTATGGCGCAGCAGCAGTGAAGCAATAAAACCAGTTTGGTACAATGTGCGGCCGATAGAGGTGAGCGCGCACAAACGCGGACGGGAAATTGGCCCGTTCGGCTATTTCCGTCCGTCCGCAGTTCGTCGCGCGGCGACCTTCGATCCAGCAGAATGCTGTCCGCATGAGGCCCGTAAACACCCGCGAAGCCCTACTCTCGGCTCACTTCACTACCCAAATCAACTGCCGTCTACCTCGTTTCAGTTATCTCTACTCGGCGCTGTACTACACCAGCATATTTGCACGAGTAAAAATAAATCTAATCGAACGCAGCGGTTCACCTTCAGGTTTTTAGTTTTTTTATAATCATCTTAGTTAGTTGATCTTGAATATAATGCAATGCAACCGGTAGTTGTGTAAGATGCGCCATAAAATGATTCCCGGTCCCGGCCATCCCTTCTTTGTTTGTTTCCATATAAGCAGAAACTGGGTGACCGGGAGATTTATCGTAGCAATAACGGATTTATTTTTAGCGCGTACACACGGCGCATTCTGACTTAAAATAGCATGACATCGAGGTGCGAATTTACGGCTAAAGCAAATATTAGTATCAGAGAACCTTGAACGCGTGGGTTCACACCAAACATGTAGAAAGTAATTCCAAGTACTTCAGCTGAAATGAAAATGTTAGTTTTGGTTTCCGTTCCCACTATTTTTAAGTTTTACAACGATAAATTCGAGTGAAAACAAAATACCTTCCAGGGTCGACGACAATAGACTATTGCGCTATTAAATGTTATTATAAAGAAGTAGTAAAAAGCGATATGTTAACCACAGCCTCTCTGCAGCAAGACAATACGGTCTTCCCACGCTCACGGCGCAATTTCACGAGGCACGCAAACCTACTACAGTACATACATATCTGCTACTCGTCGGCCATGCTGTTTGACACATACGTAAAGCTGTGTAAAACAACTACCTGCAACCCGCAGCACTAACAGATGTACATCAAGTATAGTACTGTTGTTGCTGATTTGATTCTAAGAAGACATCAGCCTCTCGCACTGTGCTGGCATGCTGCGTCGTGAGTGCGAGTGACCGGAGGACAGGTCGCTTTACTTTGCATTGCAACTAGAGTTATGAACGTACCAATCCGATCCGATTACGTGAGCCGCGCATTTAACGATGGAACAACTTCCTGGAAAACTCATGTGAATATCGACAAACGGTAAGCGATAAATAACAGGCATAATTATCCTCATTGATTTCAGTTAACGGAATTACAAAGTGACCTAGTGTATCCATCATTTTTCCATTAACTATTTAGTAACACTGTACTTTACGGAATTTCAGTGTACTTACTTCATCCAAAATACCATTATCGATTGCATAACTTTTGAGTAACAATGCACTTATCTTGTTTAACAAACACGTGAGGAAGGTAAACCGCGTTCCAGATTACCGATATACTGCATTTTCGGGGCACTCAAACTATAATGGTTTCATAGTTAAAGTGAGTGTATCGGCGGCGGTTAGCGGGTAACATAACAATGTTACAGGCATTAACGGGCAGGCGCGAGTTACACAACCGGCGCTAAATGGTCGGCGCGGGAGTGTCAAACTCTTTGTTTACAAGCAATTTCGGCAACTATCGAGGAAAATCAGAGCAGAACATGGAAAGCTCAATCAGCAATATAGTGACAGAGCAACAACGTAGCATCATTGCGGGATAAATATAGATGTTCCCCATATCCCGTGAATTTTATTGATAAAATTTAGAATCTACTTACACTCAGTTTGACTGAGAATGTGAAGTGAACGTCTCTGGTTTATGAGAGTCGACTTTTTGCTATAGAAAGAGAAAGTGATCGTTGATGTGAGAAAAACGTAGCTACTGTACCTGTAGACAGGAAAACATGTGACGTAAAAGTATGTGATAAAATAAAATAAAGATGCGATGAACGAACCATTACTTTTGCTTTAATTTAACGTTTCGCAACGATTCGAAAATAGTCAAGTCAGCAGAGAGAGATAGTAAGTAATATCACAAGGAAAACGGTGATTGAATGGTAGGACAAGCGACCGATCGAGTGGTGCTCGGCTAATGGAATCGCAAGGCTGAAACAATTGAGATGACCACGGCCACGACCACGCGCCGACGCGACGCTGCACATCTACGAACAATAATGTCGAATCACTAAATAAGACAATCGGTTTGAACGGAGAACATTATGAATGGGTGGAAGTTTATGTACGGTTTTTTGGACTGTCACTAATACCCATCTTATATGTTGAATCCACAATAGAACCCAAATGGTAGGTCGTTAGGGCAAAATCGTGAAAATACACAATTTCACCGCCCATTCTAAATCTGAAGAATCCAAAATTCCAATGTCAAGTCTGATTTTGGAAAATACCCTTCATTCTACAAAATATTTTTAATATTAACTTCCAATAAATTATAACAAGTTTAATACATTTTATGTTGATTAGTATATAATTGACGGCTAAGTATTTTATTGACTTCTGAAGGTGTGAATCGCGCAATAATCGTCGCTATAAACATCGTGATAAAGTGGCTGCTGGATGGGTGTTGCATACAATACAAAGACTCAGATTATGTAAGATTATATTGTAATCATGAATTGGCAAGGGCAATTAAGAAGCGTAAAATTTTAAACAGTGATGTAATGTAAATTAACTGGGTACGATTTTTGATGGTGCGCAAAACATTACTACACGTTCTACGAAATACTCGAGCTGCATTTTCATTTTATATACAAAGAGTGTAATGTAATGAGCGTCACACTGAAATCATAAGTAAAGCAAAACAATGGGCGGCGGCGACTGAAATAAAGACCGTTTATGCAGATTTATGTCACGATCTATTTTGAGATTCGACCGCCCGAGCGTGAACTTGCGCGAGAGTGCGCGCGCGCCGCACTACGCCAGATCAATACCAGGAAAATCACCTTCGCAGAACTTTTGCTTCATGGGATCGTTACTCATGTTGCTCAAAGCAAGTAATTTGGTAAGTGACTTCACAGCTCTCTATCTCATTGTTACAATGTCGCGGGCGTAGGCGTGGCGTGGGTCACTCGCGCGCGTTGTTAACGACCAATTAAACGTCCATGGCCGGCTAATCTTCGGTTTCTACACTACTTTAACAAGTCATTAAAATTCTAAACGATATCATCAGAACACTTAAGTGTGGCTTCGACAAACAATTGGAGCGCCCTACTATGTTTGTAAATATTACTGCGTGAAAAGTAAACTGATGTCGACTGAATGACTGATTTTTACATTTAGAAATACTCGTCTTTCTTTATGATTTGTACTTCAAAATGTAACAGGGATGATCTGATCAGAAAACGATGTTTGTTTCAGTTTGTTTAAAAATAGAGTACTCGTAGTTTATCTCGTCTAGATGATTGTGGTGCGTTTAAGAGTGTGAGTGTAGAGTGTACAGTACAGCGAAGCCAGTAAACCGAGCTACCGACAAACGGTAGAGTTGTCTAATAGGTGCAATAAAACTTGTGGAGGGTGAGTAACTCTTCGACTTAGCCGAAGCTTTCTGCCACCTGTTGAAGATCCGATGATATCGACTCTTAGTTATTTCTCGGACGCTATTCGGCGACAAAATGTTTTCTTTCTTTCTACTCCAAGTTTTATTTCTTGTAGAGTTCATTTAGGAGATTTTTTTTGATTGTTAATAAGGCTCGTTTATGTTTATCTGCTGTTTTTCTAACATTTTCTGTATTCAGAACTCTTATTTGTTTTTATATACTAATTTTTGGAGCGAAGAATCTTTACTTCCCGGTCCATTCAGTATATTGGACGGCATTCTACCTATAAATGTTTGAACTCCAAGCATCTGATGGGTGGCCGAGATCCGCCCTAAGAAGGAACTGTATGAAAAAAGTTCAGCAGCAAAACGTTGTGAAATGCAATCCTTCTCAGAGGTCAATGACGTCGTCGCCACTCGCCAGTCACCATACAATTAATAATCAATTTATTTTAGGCAGTTTCTTAATGAAGAATCTGTGTGATAGTTCAGAATCGCCAATTCTTCTATTTGAAATCGTCTGGACCGCTCGAATGTATTTTTTTCATAAACGTCTGCACCAAACCAATTTTTTTAAAGATCTCATCCATCTTATCTTACTTATCTCTCGATTTATCAATATTATTTGTTATCACACTGCTATTCAGTGAATGAGCACACATTTCCTGTCCCTGTTTCAGATAAAAAGCTGGAGCATTAAGCTTTCCGTTTGTCGTAGGTACATGCAACTAAGGTTGGAAGAACAAGCAAAAAGTGTGCTGTCGGTGAGTGCGCCGCTGCGCCCTCGAGCGGCCGATGACACCGGGCGGACCCGCCCACCGACCTGCGCCTTCATTGGACTTCACACAGACCCGTCTGTGATTTTGAATGTTACTTTGATTAAGACTTGAACTTCATTAGTAAACATTGTCCTATCTCGAAGACTAACATTATTTGAACCAAGTATGCGACACTTCAGAGAATTGATCTGTGCAAGCATACGCGGCGTGCTTTCACGTAGGTACTCGGGGAATAATTCGCATCGCGTGGGAACGGCCGCCGGTTGCGGTACTTTGAAGCCACCCGCCGCCCACACCTGCCGCCGGCGCCGATGCAGCCTCCGAGCGAATATCGTTGCATGTCTACAGCTAGCCAGACACCAGATATAACAACTAAAGTTAAAATAATTTGATGTTAGTTGTAGGCGTTTTATGATAAAGAAACCCTTGCAATGCAACTTTGTCAAATTGTTTAATATCAAGTTCACAGTCTATGTTATCAACTTATCATTTACATTAGCGTAACAAATTAATTGGGTTGATAAAACCCCCGCTCAAGAGGCAACTTAAAACATCCATTTAACTTAATGAGTCTACATTGTGCAGTCGGTCTACCAGCGCGTCACGGGACCCATGCGGCCGCCAGACGCGCGACATTGTTAGCTACCAGCTTTTGTCGCCTAACTACTCGCTACACCTTGTTTCACATTCAAATTAATTTCCCCCGCTAACTTTCGCCTTTACGTAACCGTTCCACGATTACAAAAACACTGTGTTACGAGAATAAACAAGGTTGTTTCTTGATCATCTATTTTAAAACGACTTTGATTTCATCAAATATGGAAATGTTATCAAAATGAGTGTGTACTTTTGTTATCTTACGTAAGTAACGTAAGAAAAACGACCGTAATGTAACAATTATTTTATAATGTACTAAATTCAGAGATGTGGTTGTCTTTTTGTGAACAGCGCTGGTTTCTATTATCTTACTACTCTGGAGTCTCCGCATACGGGCCACTAACTACAACACGGCCCCGCCACTGACCTCTTTTCTGTAGTTTTCATACATTTTTTTATACGAAACGCCGGTAGTCGCCACACGCTTATGAAGGCGGCGCTTGTGGCTGTGGTTAGTGGCCCGTGTGCGGAGACAGGTAAGCAAGTATACTGTCATGTATTCGGTAAATGTAAATGTACTCACGGCTGGCAATAAGTTCTGGCGCGACGAGTCCGTTCAAGTCAGGCTCCTCGCCGTACCAGAAGATCCAGAGCTCCTTGGCGGCCTGCAGCGAGAGCGGCGGCGGCGGCGCGGGCGCCTGCACCTCGTACAGGTCGGGCGGCGGCTGCGGCGCCGGCACGCGCCGCCACACGCACAGGATGTCGCCCGCCAGGCAGCGCGCGTAGCTGCTGATCACCGGGTCCGCGAGCGCCGAGCCCTCAGAACCCTCGCCGCCGCCGCCGCCGTTAGACTCCCCCCACACGAGCTTACGCCATTTTATGCCATAGAGCTCCGTCTGAAACAACCAAATATAATCAGTTATTGTATTACTTATACTCTTGTCTTATAAATACCAAACCAAAATAAAACCTCATAATACACACACAATAAATTATTATAGCATATAGGATTTGGCAAGACTCTACCGCGCCTAAATTAGTTCATATTACGACATACCAAACGATGTAATGCTAAAGTAGCCCAGCAGGCAATGAAGAAGAATACTAGATCCTATGAAAGATAAGACACGTAGGTAATGAAGTGATCCTAAAAAAATCAAACGTACGACACTAATAGTATTAATATAGTAGTACTATTTACCAACAAGTAAAAGTGACAGAAGACGGGGTCACATCACAATCACAAGTGACAGAACATGGAGTTAACAATAAGGATGACGATGCAAATTGTAAACTTGTAGTTTGCCAAAATCATACAATTTGAAATACCTGCCACAACAGAACAACGATTTAAGTACTCAAAATACAAACATTAGCATTTCGGGCGTGGGGGTAATACAGACGGCAGCAAATATCTGCAAAGTTATTAAGAGGATTACTGCGCTACACTAGCGCCGCCAATGGAAAAAAATCGTAGTGCTTAAATAAAGACGAAATTGTGAATTGTGTTCTTCTAGTGTACTCCGAATAAGCTTTGTTGTACTTTTATCGTTTAAACAATATTTTATAACCTATTCTTTAGTTGTCGTTTAGTTTATTGCTAAAAGTGGCCACTTTTAGCAATAAAACTCCATTAAACTAAACGACAGACTAGAAAATATAGTTTAAGCGATACAAAGTACCACAAATCTTATACGGAGTACACTAGAAGAACAGAATTCACAATTTCGTCTTTATTTAAGCACTATGATTTTTTTCCATTGGCGGCGCTAGTATAGCGCATAAACACTCTTAATAAAACAATCAATTTTATCGTTCATCCAAATTAAAATTTCTATTCCTGAATTTTGAATCCATTATGTAAATCGTTTAAAACTATTATATCTGAAGATTTCAAATGAGGCAATATTATTGTCCGATTAGAATAGAAAGCCCTGAATTTATTTCTACATAATTTCTTGAGGGTTTTTGGTACGCAGTCCTTCCGCCCCATCTGCTGTGTGTGCCGCCCGCAAGTGTCAAAAGGTGATTGATTGTCGTTGACCTAAATAACAAAATCTTTAAAAGGTTATTCAAAAAGCCGTCATAAGGGAACGTGGAAGGATGAGTCGTCAGGAAAACGGAGAGACCTCGAATTGTTCTAAAAGCGGAATTGGCAGCGACCCAGGCAGTGGAGGTACACAAAGGTGCAGCGGAGGTGCCGCCTTCACCCGGACACACACGGCCACCGCACAATGGCTGCAATTTTTTACTGCACTTGCTTAAATACTACACTCATATTTGAACCAATAGTCCGTAAGCCCGCGACAATATTGCCTACGTCATATGTCATCACGATGAAATGCCGGAACAAATAAAATTGGCCGGAAGCTTGAGAAAATCCTTCACTTCCGGTCAAAATTTTAAGGTTATATTTACGTCATGTGACATCAGTACGAGACCCGTGGCATCATTTAGCCCTTCAAAGTAAAGAGAGTTAACATAAGTCTGTCACTTCTGAAATGGCTTGAAAGTACTTGACAGACTTCCGGCCGTTTCAGAACTGACAGACTTATGTAAACTCTCTCTACTTAACTATTACAAGTCATTCCTGGTATTTGAGAATTTTCGTAAAGATTTCATCTCAGAACAACGCGCCACAAAATAAATATCTTCGTCCACACTAATTGTTTAATTTCAAAATCTATCGCAATCGCTTTCATTTGACAGAACATTGATACTTCTTTTTGGCAAAAATTAAAACTTCCAAAGAAATGCATAAAGTGTCTCACATCCATCTATCAAATGAAATTGCGATTGATTTTGAAATAAGACAATTAGCCCCAAGGAAGTCTTGCGTTGAGCATATAAATAAAAGGACGCACCCAAATACCGCATCGGTTCAAAAATCCACCTATCCGATAGATAGAGCCTCTTTTTAGCAAGACTACCGTCAAACACAAGGGGTCTCGGGGCCCACACCTGGCCGCGGCTGGAGTCGCCGGTCGCCACCGATAAGGGGGGCCAACTTAATTACTAACCAGTTATCGCTTACTGAAGAGGGGTATCTTATAATGTTCGAGGGAGGGCTGCGTCCATACAATGATAATGGTGAAACAAATTATGGCGTGTCGACTTGATGCGGTTGTTAGCTGTTGCAATTTTATTTTTGTTGACTTGAGTGATGTTATAATAACAGGCTTGTATTAAACAGCAGTAAATTACATTTTGATAACTTAAGTTATGTTCATTGTTTAAATGTCGGTCGTCATATTTGGAAACTTCAAAATGCGAACAGCCGGATATGCTGGCTGAGTGCATAACATTCGCGGGTGATCTCGAAAACGATGTTTCGTTCACGAACGCTATTCTAACATTGAGGTGTAGTTACCATCATTATAAAAGCGGGGGTAATAATGCTCCAAGGGCGTTCTATCAGCGAATTTGAAGCTTAGCACGACGAGATACAGTCGTCGGGAGCACATTTGATCGCGTTGCAGAGAGTACATGTGAAAGAATGCGCCATGGCCGGTGCGGTGTCGTGAACGTTCGGCCGCGACGACGGGCCCGGCCGCTTTCTAGCGCCGATGCGCCCGCGCAGCCCGCTTCACTTTCTATTGTGTAACGTGACGCCCGACTTTGGATATAACAGTTTATTGGAGTAACGTATGTTAAAGAAACTTACAATATAAGCAACCGAATGTATAACTGAGGATCTAGGAGGTAGAAACTGAAAGAGCAGATGAAGCGAAATAAATATGTAAGGATCGTAGCAAGTCGAAAGATTGTAATCTCTGCCTACTTTTATTTAAGGGAGAAAGGCGTAACCTTATGTACCTATGTAAATGCAAATCATTTTTAAACTTTAAGTCGAGCAGTTTAAGGTTCAAAACTCATTGTAGATTTTTAACAGTTTTGTATAGCTTGATATGCTGCTGACTGTACTTACCGTTTGAATTTAAATGTGGTAAAACTGGCGATATACGGTCGGGCGAGTCCGCTTAACACCCAAATGTATCTCGGATTTTCCGGAAAAGCGACGCTATAATAGTTCTTATTAGTTCCATGAAAATATTTAAGGATTGCTTTTTTTCTAGTATTCTTACTTCTTCTTACAAGTGATCGCTTTTTGATATCATACGAAGCGGGAGCAGTATATTATTTTGTAAAGTGGGTCATTTCAACAAACTAAAGTTTATTCTATTCAACACTATCTATCAGCCTTCGATCAAGAATATCCTAGATGTCCGGTCAGAGTCTTAAAAATGGCACCTCAAATAGATTCCCACTTAGAAACTGGACGCTTATTTTGCACAAAGTAAGTGATAAAAGATGTCTTTTTGTACAAAATAAGCTTATTTTGTACAAAATAAGTGATATAAAATTTGAGTTCGTACAAAATAAGAGGTGATTATACACAAAATAAGAGTCAAGTTTGTAAGTGGAACGCTATTTGAGGTGCCATTTTTGCGTATGTTTTAGTTCGTGAAGCGTTATATCCTAGATATTCTTGATCGAAGCTATCAGCATAGTATTACCTACCTAGCTAGCCACTACTACGTGTCAACACTCAACGTCGACCGAATGTAAAACGCGAACCGAACGCGTCCTTGCGACTTGCGTTGATGTCTTTTACATTGCCATTATTTGACTTGGTGGAAATTCTAAAATTGTTACGTTTCATAGGTTGTCCTAAATAACCATAATAGTACATAGGTGCTATTCATGTTCGCTAATAGTATAACAAGACATTATGGCAACAGATTTTACTTTTAGGTTCATTTACGGTTGTCGGTGAACAACAATAACCGTAAAACTATCATAACTACGAACGGAAAAAATGCATGTCCAAAAAAGTCGAGCACCGCTAGTCGAGAGCGAGACGGGTGGAACGGCGGCGAGCGGGACGGAGCTAATCGCGAAAGTGAGAGGAGGCGAGCGCGATATGGCAACAGCGCGCGGTTACGTTATAGCGGGGTAAACAATCGCGGTGATGTGACGGGCTGCGTGTGCGCCGCCCGCCCCCGGCCGACCGTGCACCGTGCACTTCGCTACTGCATTTCTGCACTGTGACGTCACTCGACACTTTGGGGTAGTTTTAACCCTGACATCATTTGCCAATAAAACTTTCTCGTTGATAGAAATATAATGAGATGAGTATTATGGAAAAAATTCATAAAATCACAATGTTTGTATAAACAAAGTAGGTCATAAATATTTATGTGCGGTGATGTGACCGATTGTGAAAACTTTACCAGTTTTCATGCACTACTAATACTAATAAAATAAAATATTTTCTAGTTATATAAGTATTTATTTTTGTAACGCCATCAGTAAATTAATTTATGTATGTGTTTAATTCTGAGTCGTCCGAAAATAAATAAATAGGTAAGTACATAATTATACAATAGTAAAATTAAAAAAATCTAAAAATAAACAATATAAGTACTTACCTAGTTACCGACATAATAAAAAAATGTTTTCAAAACCTCGAGATATATGAAATTGTTTTGTTGTCGAGGTTTTAAACTTTTTTTTATAGTTAAAAATTCGGCTGGAGAAAAATTCAATAGGTAGGTACTTGATAAAAGATAAATATCCAAAAAAGTCTTCTTAAACAGAGGTAATGTAAAAGGAAGGAATTTTTCATAGACCTTAACCTTAATGATAGATAAAATTTTATCAAGATAATGAACCGGTACAGATGAAAATTAATTTTCCTCTGTATCTGGTGTTTACCAGCTATCTGTTTAGTTTGACATCATAACACTCTATTACATAAACAACGCATACGTCAGTAGCTCATTCATATACATATGTAATGTAATGAATAAGTATGTTGGTCAACTAACATAAAGCAACTTTAATATGTATCAGAGCTATCAGACCATTCAGATCATTTTTTTTATTTTTTTTCACTTCGCCAGCACGAAAAGGACGCTTTTGGCGCCTAAAAACTCGCGGAAAAATTGATTTTTGCGAAATGACAATTTGACGAATTGTCGCGTTATTAAATAGGGCCCTGAAGTTGTATGTTTAATTCAAGACCAATTTTTTGTTGCTTTAAATCACTCACTGAGCTCAGTAGTCTATATTAGAATTCTATAGACTACTTCGAATTCGCTAAGTACGAGTAGTTCGTGATTTTAAGTCGGCACTCGCAGCACAAATTAACTTTTGTCTCAAGTAACAAATAACTATTATTCTCTTTATAATACAACAAGCAGCAACAATAGCTTTCATGCTAAAAGTATTCTCTACCAGTCAACGTTTAGGAAACAGACAGCCAGATTTTAAGAAGGCTCTAACGCGTGGAGGCTAGCTAGAGGAAGAAATTTCAGAAAAGTAATTCATCAATGGGAATCGTGCTTGCGGATTTAAGCGTAAGCAGTTGCGCCATAAGAGATTGTCAGCAGACATGACGAACCAGCGACAAAGGGACAAAACGTGACAAAGGCAACGGAAAAATTTAGCCGCGTCGAGGTTCATTTCTCGAGTGTGGCAAGTACATACATGGATGCGTGGCAGAAACGCGACGTGCCCTCTACTTCCGTGTATCAACATTACTTACTATGGACAGCGCGTTGCACCGTGTTGGTTGCGTTGCGACGACCAACACGCAACTCGGACCATATTGCTCATGGAATAAACCACTTACATTTGTGACGTCGCTGGTACGAGAAAATTACTGCTACAGATAATACATTTAACAAGGCTCCCGAGATATGAGATTCATCATGACCTATTTTGATGTCCCTTCTTATTCCTGGGCCGAAGACCTAAGGGTGAATGAGGATAGTGGGCCATAAGTGCCGTAACATAAACCATCACGCGGGCCATACCGGGATTAGTGGGCGTTGTGAAATATGAAATAATATAGAAATAATGTAAAGAAACATGAATTCCAAGTCTTTTCAGGCTTATGCCTATTTGATTTCTGTGGTGTAAAATTTGATATGATTGATGATGCACTTGCTAATTTCAATATTTTTTGAAATTTGCAAGTAATCTGGCCTAGTACATTTTTCATATCAAAATTTTGTAACGATCAGTAATAACATTAGCAACATAAACATGGTTTATTATTACTGCTGATTTAAATGAAGAATATACTGAAGCATATTCTAAATATGAGATACCTAGGACAGGCATGACATGCACGCACATAATACTGAACATTCCAACATCAAACTACCCATAACTTTGTGGGCGGTGGCATACGTCTATCCACTATACCTCTCTCCATCTAAACGACGGAGTTAACCGCAAGAAGGAGTGAGAGAACTATACTAATAGACACGTTGCCAAATCGTATATAAACGGTAGTAACAGCAATGATAAGTGATTACCTCTGACCTCTAGGATTCAGACTATTCTGTCATCAAAGACACTTGGCCTTATTAATAAACGAATTAAATAAGTTTACACCCTGGCTTAAGCAAAAATATTGCTCTCTTGACGTCTCAAGCAAGGCGTCATAATTTTTAAGCAAAATTTTTTTTAATGAAGCCGACAGTGATTAAATTAAGAGTAATATTGCGCCATTTGAAGCAATGTAGGGGCATAGTTTTTGTATTATAACAACGACAAATCGGACATACATAGATAAGTAGGAAAATTACAAAGAGTAGATTAGAAGTGCGATTTACATACTGGTATGACGACAGTAGTAGTCTGTCGTCAAGGGCAAGGACAAGCAAGTACGTCTCACTAACGTACAGCATCGTAAACACTTTTAGATAATAGACTCGTAGCTGTTATATAGAAACAACGCGACACGCGAGTGACACAGTATCATGCCACAACCTTAACTGTTCAGAAATCGTCTCATAAGAAATTAAATAACATAAGCAAGGTTTGTATGTAGAGAACCTTTTCTTGTTATGCGTTTTCAGTTTGCAAGCTCGTACCGAGTGGTCCGAGGTCATCGTCAAATTGACGCGGACGCACACAAGTTACAAATATGCTACAAAAGAAAACACTGATATATTCAGAAAAGTTAATTCACGGATTTTTAAAGTTAAATAAAAATTGTTCATGGAAATCTATGTGAGGAGTGTTCAGCCTATTGTTTGCATAGGACTAAGCATCGTAATAATAGAAAACGAACGAGCGTTCAACTACACAATAAACTTGAGCAGCAAACAAAAGTAGTTAGACCACACATGGATTACGTGTGAAAGAAACAAAGCAGTTTATTGGCTTGAAATCTTAACTAGCGTGTCGTTTTACATTACAGGCACGATAAAATAATACTTCAAAATTATAAAAATATGGTCGTGGATCCGGTCAGACGATCTCCCAGTGTGGCGGCTAAGGGTGGCAGGTAGCAACTGTGCGCTATAGCTAACGGTCGCGCAGCGGTCGACGACCTCTTCGACCTTACAGTAGGTATCACTAGAGATTTTTTAAGGTTTACCCTAGTTCCTCCTTCACACACATAACCCGACGTGTGCTAACTGCTAAACCACGCTCAATAAATAAAGTACCTAATTCATGATACTTTTAATAAGGTCAAGAATGTAAAGTTGGTCACCATTAAAATATCCGCTTAACATCGACTGAGACTTCGAATATATTAAGTAGATGGAACAACGATATGAACGACCCTGCTTAAGTCCGTGGAGCTCTTATGCATATAAAAGACTTAGACAGAAGTTTGTGAGCGATCGCAACTCTAATATAGCTTAGGTTGGCATGATGGAGAGTACTTAAGCGCAAGTTACTTAAAAAGAGGCTAACTGCTAGCTTTCACTGCAATATAGTTGTGGGCTGATTTGATGCTGTATGTACTGTTCGATCGAGATAACTATTGTCTAGTCGAGTTTACTAGCATTGCATAAATCAGCCACTCGGCTGTACGGCGTCTATGGTGACACGTAAACATTGCTCCATGCACCACTTAGTAAGTGGAACGCGTCTGATGCTGGTTCGGAAACTACGAACTGGTTTCGCAATAATCTACTCGAGCCTCAATCTACAGTTGGTACTTATAAGAAGAGGTAAAACTTGTTTTCAACAGTTTTGGTTATAGCCGCATAACGCCGCAAACAATGGTCTAAGTCTGTCAGCGTCTAAAACACATTCGTCCTTGATAGACTGACTCATGGATATTTGCAATTCAATTCGCCAGATCTAGCTAATCAATGTTTATAAGTAAAGAATGCTTCCCAATGTGCATAGAATGGGTCAAGCCGAGCGTCGACGCAACAATTTGTTGTGCGTTTCGTGCGGGCACAGCGAGTTCTCACTTCCGCAGTACTAAATGGAGGTATAAAGGTGGGGGCCAAGAGTGAAAGCGAATCAAATTTAAATCGCATGCCCTCAGCCGTAGCTTTCGGCACTTTACGACTTGGTGGCCCTTGTAAACAGCCTAAGGCATTCCGTTGCGCAAGTAGCTTATTGTCGACAGTGTATTTTACAGCGTATTTTGAACGTGTAAATTACTATTTCGTTGACAGTACCTACCTAAACTAATGAATTTGATGAATTCGCCGATTGTCGCGAATGAGGTCGACTAGATGTAAATTGTAAATCGAACCATTGTATCAGTCAGGCAGTAAGCTGTAAGTATCTATAAATTACGTAACTAACTATCTACATGTTATGTACATTCTCAAATTTAAAGATAGTTACATATTTTCATTACGAGGTGATTAAAGTTGATTGTATAAATAAAAGTTTTGTACATGTTGACTAAATAAGATTTTTTTTACTAGAAATGAGGGAATCTTAAAAAATAAGGTAACCTTATAAACCTAACAACAAAATAATTACTCAAAGAGGTAAGTATGTCAACAGATTATACAACCTTAATTGAAGACTCGGAAGCGGATAACACGGCTAACTTGTATAGCTGGTAAAGACCCAAGTACAACCAGAAATACGTGTCACTTTATGACGCAAGCAAGAATCATTTTGTAAGTATGTATTGATATACTGGATTACATAAATTAGGCCAAGTACGTGTCTTTAACAGGACGTAGTCTACTTCATCATGATATAAAAACGTGATTTAAACATAAACGCATCAAACATCTCGTATAATATGAGTAAGAGCATGTCGTAAAAATATTACAGAATGCAAATGTTTAAAGAGGACCTAACTACTGCAATCTGTCAGGGTTAAAATGTTCAAAGTAATTGTGCCTGTCAGATAGTTTTAATGGTTTATTTATTGATGCACTGACTGACTGCATTAGCAGTATGATGGACTAGTATGTAACTTCCTGAAGCGAAGATTGTCGGAACGGGTTATTCTCGCCAGTGTTTCGATTTCATTGACGGATGGAATTGGAAGAAAGTAAATTATTTATTTAGAGGTGTCGAGTAGGCGCGAGTTGTGGCGAGCGGGTGGCCCTCTTCGCGTCTTGACTTGACCCACATCGCGCGTCCGCGGCCGAGGTCGCGTCGCCCCGCGCGACCCAACGCTAATCTACCGGAACACCTTAATTGCAGTTTGATTGAATATGCTTTGGACACTAACCAAAACAATCCTCAAATAATGGCAAACGACAATCAAAGAACTATTGTTATAAGCGAATTAAGTTGTCGACAAGTACTACATGTCATAGGACCGCAATTCAAATTATCGCGAAGTTTGACTAAGATGCGAGGGAAAATCCGAATGCATCATGGAGGCCCAAAATATTATGATACATTTATATTTCAACACGATTTAGGTTATCTCTATCCGAATTTTAAAAAGACATCCTGATAAAATTATCTCATACGAAGTCACACATTAAAAAAGAATAATGTGGTGGATTGGAGTGCAGTAGCGTTTATTAATTAAGTGTACGGCTGGCGGCGACTCCAACGACCAATGAGAAAGCGGCAACAATGTTTTCCTCGAGACGCACTCATCAAAACAGAACCTTGACCCAGAATCTGGATATGGACTTCCATAATAAACAAGAAAAGGGCGACCCATATGGAATCAAGAGTCATTATATTACATTCAAACTTGATTATTGAACACCGTCCGTTAGTTAATATCTCGATAAAAAGTTTACGTCAACACCGACACCGGTTTGCGTCTGATTACGAGGAAAAATAAGTTTTTTAAGTAAAGAGACGGCAACGTCAACAAAGCAAATTGTTTATGATATCGTTTTTTTACAGACGTTATAAAAATCATTTCTCTGTATATACCTACTTACAGGATATACTTACAATAAATCTGTATCTATGAGCATAATAATGCATATTTCAATTCTCTCCAAGGATTTGTTTTAGGTGTGATCAAGGTTATGCAACAATAGAATTGTCAGGAGTATAGTCACAGAATAGTCGGCGGCTAAAGGGTGAAGGACGACCTTCACGAATCTAGGGACTAAATTCTCAGAATGGTCTCGATAATTTCCCGACTTTAACCATGCAAACCTCGTTATATCTACCTTTAATCAAACAACAGTGAGATAACATTATTATTGACTACAAGGTAACGTTCTACTCTATAGATTTCCTATTTATTTATTGATGACAATTTATGATCTTATGGTAATGTCAATCTTAACATGTTGGGTAGGCCTTGATGTGTATACTATAAGATTTTAATTGTAACCGCGTCGTCCGTCATCCAAATAGAACTTGCCGTAATACGTAAGGCGCTTGTTTACCTAATCAACTTACTGGCTTTTGTTTTTTTCCATCATCAGTGCGTCAATTTGTACAGTACAATATTCCTTTTAGCATAAAGCTGAGTCCACCCCACACTTGAGACACTCGTAAGATTTTAGCGTGTCATCAGATCAGCGTGTCCTTATCATTTTATATCGTCTATATTTGATACAGTATTACCACAGCGCACGCCCAAATGTTACAGCTTAATTGCATCCAATAACAATAACTTGAACATATATTATTACTTTGTTCATTTTGGATTGTCATTTATTTTGAACTCATTGCTTTACAATAATTATAAGAATCATCACACTATTAATTTGATATGACAGTCGCCAACTAGTTGGTTTATAATAGAGATCAAGACGTGGTAAGGGGACGATGGAATCATTGGGATTCATTGTGCGAATTATACAAAGTAGCACTGATATCACCACCGCAAATGTGGCGTTATCAGTGTCATATCGGTGCGAAGTGAGCTCGCGGCGCTCATTGGCCAAAGTCGCCGAGCGAAACCACATATAAAACAATTATTTTGAATGCCTTATTTACTATTGTGAATATTTATGACGAAACTAAGGACTGCTCCACCAAATAAAAAAATCTCCTTGATTTCATATATTTTCATTTCATATCTAATTTATTTAGAGAGGAAATTCGACTTCAACAACGAAATCTTGTCCATTGGATAGCTTTCCAGTGCTTTTCATGCTACTTCGATGGTGATCGAAATTACGACAGACTTGATGGAAAGTGGTTAAGACCAGTTTTCAACTTTTCAATATGTCATAAAAATACTTACAACTGTAATTATTACGCTCGACACTGACGAACTAGTGACTGATAAGGAACCGCGATGGCCACCGTTTTCACTCAGACCTTGATAACATGACAGTGTACTGATAAGCTATTATGATTATGAGCAGACGAAACAAACTAGCATAACAAACTTGTTAGTGTCGCCGCGCGCCGCTTTATTTTTGAGCACTTTTGCCATAGATTTACGAGGGTGGATTGATAAGTCCATCCGCCCTAGCATGACCAGCATAACACGATTTATATCGTGTGATATAGCGTTTTATCACGTTTAACTGTCAAAAAGACAAAGGAGTTTGACAGTTGAGTGTCGATAAAATGCTATATCACGCGATATAAATCGGTCATGCTAGGCAGGCTGGACTTTGTAATGAAGAAACACTTTTTTTGTTTTATTTGTTTAAACACGGAATATTTTGTTTTATTTCTCTACATTGTAACTCTGCATATTCAGTTCTACCTCTTTAACCCATAATTTTTTCTTTCATCGCCTGAAAACTAGTAACTGAATTGAGGGCCCATTTCAGACCTTTTGGCTTGATGAAAATATTTGCCCGCCAAGACATTTATTCATATTTGGTAGGAGAAATAATCTCAGTGGTTGAATCTAGAGAATAGAAAGGATTCGCATCTTCATTCGATGAGATTTATTTAATGTCATGAGTGCCACCGAGAGGGTCGACCGACAGGGTCATTAAGAAAAGTTAGAAGTCGCTTATGCTTTTTTTGTTTCCAGAAGTAATAATCTTTTTCCGAATTTGAAAAAAAAATTGTGTAAAAATGCCTTAAGGAGTTTCTTTTTAAGACACAAAAATAAATTATGAAAATAAGTATTTCTTCTATTCAAAGTCATGGACTTATCAAACCGCCCTCGTACCTATTGCGTAATAAGAAAGTACCAGTACAGCTGCTATAATAATGAAAAAATATTCGACTGTAACGCCGTTTGTCCATAAAAGTCAAGCCATCACTGAGACGTCAACGGGACGGGATGGATGACGGCGCCAATAGCGGTAACACATATACTAACAGCCTGTCCACCGAAAATCCAGGCCGTCATTTTGATGTCATAATAAAACTTCAGCGCCGTCATTCCGTCTCGGTGACGGCGTTGGTGGCCACCATTTTTTTTTCTACGCCGGTACGCGGAAAAATAACTTTTTACGACGATATCAGGCTTATGTTTACGGCTCCTTATCGGCCGTTTCACTTATTTGACATTACCAGATGACTCCTGCGACCCATAAGTACGAGTTAGCAGCTAACAAAAGAGTTAATCACCTTGAACAGAGCACTTACAGTGAAAAACTAAGCGGGCGACTCTTTTTTCAATGGCATAAAGGTCAAATTCCTGGTTATGTTTTTGTCAGGTAATGTTCAGATTTGTATGGCAGGTAGCAGTTTTTGCCCGACCTTGGCGCAGCCACCGAAAGCAGGCTCTAGTGTAATGTAATCACAATTTTATTTACTCCGCTGTGCTTCTGTTTCAGTCTATTTATTTAATTTGCAAATAGAAGAACTATTGATATTTTGATATTTGTATAAAAGCAAAGGTTGAAAACATATGTCCATCAGTCATTTTTGATGTCCCCACTGCTGGGGCACAGGCCTTCCTTATGGGTGGTAAGGAGGATGGGCCATAACCCACCACGCGGGCCCAATGCGGATTGGTGGGTGTTAACGACTGCAAATATGCAGCCGGGACCAACGGCTTAACGTGCCTTCCGAAGCACGGAGGAGCTCGAGATAATAAATTTTTGGTCACCCATCCCATGACCGACCCTTGCGAGCGTTGCTTAACTTCCGCAATCGCTGGGCCAGGCGCTGAAAACATATGATATTCTATATTTATGATTCTCAAGGTTGTGTTACTGTTAATATTTAATCTAATTTCAGGGTTAGGTTTGATAAGAAAGGTACTCAAAACAGCTCTGGAAAGATAGTCTTTGCATGCATAGGGTCGCATTAGGAAGGTAAAGCTGCGGCGCTTGTAATGAATAACTTAGCGAAACGGTCTCCGGCGGCTGCGTTATGTCGCCCATCTACGTCGGACATGGACTGAAAATGGGGTTTACGACCTTACAGTATTCTATTAGCCTCCTGAAGGAAAAATTCACCACATAGTAAATCTCAGCTTTAAAAGATCGTACAACAGAGAAAGTGCCTGTGAAATAAATCTGGATAACCCATAGAGTTCATAAAAAGTAGGTCAAACGCTATCTCTCTAACACACACAATGTTGAATTGTTGACTGACATTTTATAAGTACTTTTGTTGTTGAGCAAGCTTCTACTGCAAGAATGAGAGCTTAATTATAAATGCTATAAGAATCTAATTACAATACCAAGTAGCATTAAGCACCTACTAAGAAGCACAAAGGCAACTTTGCTATGTTAACCAATTTCAAAGTACGCAATTGGGACCTGGGCGGAGGCCCGCTTATGGGAAAGTTACAATCATTACGACCATTCATAAACGGTTGAATGAGCGCAAGACGCCTGCGCAGCCGGCCGAGCGAACGGCGTGCGCGCGCGCCGACCCCGCGACATCAGCACAGATGTCGCCGCGCCGCATTACACTCCGACAACTTAACTGACCAGTCACGTTACTTCAGATAATAATCGACAGTGGCTCCCAACAACAGAAGCCCTTGATCCAAATTATATGCTAAACAATACTGCTAGGTACTCATCGTATTCAAAATGTAAACGACATTGCGATCGAAGCGGGTGTATTGAACTCTCGCAATGACAAACTAGGCAACCGATGCGTCATCTCTCGTCAGAGCGAGAATGAGAAAATTCCACAGGACAAAAGCAGCGGTGTCCGCAAACGACGCATAAATAATTAGACAATAAGCAGGCAGGGCAAGAAATCGGTAATTTGTATCGCGGCAAGATAGGCGGAGCGCCGAGGGAGACGGGGACGGGTGCAAGCAGGCGCGCGCCGCCGCCGCGGAGAGCGGAGATGTGGCAACGCGTCAGGTGGAAGTGGCGCCGTGTTGTTCTCGGTCTCGCCGACCGCCGAGGACGACCGACCGCCCCCGTCACCCCGCCTCGCCCTCCCGCTCACCCGCTAATCTTCATCCGAACAATCTGATAAAATTCGCGCCAGCTATGAACATTACGCAAAGCGACTAGGTACCTACTATGCACTGCTATTGAATGACCCCGACTGTTTCTTTTGCATGCTCCCGCGTAAACATGAAAATATAACATGAAAGTTATTTCTTCGAGCTGGCGAAACTAGTCTTGCGAACGCATTACGGTCCGCGTTACGGCCAGGTGAATTTAAAATGACCTCTATGGACCGGTGGCTTCTTGTGGCCTCGCTCACCGAAAGCGTTGACATTTTATGGGTTAGCAACGCAACATGACTCTTTGCTGCGGATAGAACGATGCCAGGATGACTAACGGTCGAGCGTCATTAGTCGCCCAAACATAAATTGTTCCATACAAAAATTTAACGCAGTAGATCAATGCGTTTGCCGTATCGCAATAAGGTAAATTTTAGACCAGCGCCAGCGTCCACAAACGAGAATCGGAACGACTTGAGTATGTATCACGAAAAATTTCTTTCTAAAAGACCCCAACCACAAAATATAACACTACACAATCAAAACGCAACGCAGATACCACGTCTATATCATACTGATTTCGAAAGAAATACATACGAGTTCTTTCATCAATGTAAAAGTGACTTACCAAGGCGAAGAAGTTTGTGTGGCAATCCTCAAGACTTGCACCGTTTGTTTGGTGATTTTGATGCGTCATGGTAGTCCTGGACACTTCATTTTCAATTCACAACACTAAAAACAGGTTCAATCTTAAAGAAACCACTCAAAATCTTAAAATCATCACCGACATTTAGCGTAGTTTTCACCTTTCAATGGCGACTGTCTGGAAGATGGCGGATAGGAAACAACAACCCAAGCCGATAGTGCTGCTCACTGCGGCACTTCTGTGAACTAAATTTCGTTCAGAAATTAATAAATACGTTCCATTTTACACTCTTACCGTGCATTATTGTACGACTGTTACGGTGAAACAATGGTGGTAAATTATTTTCTGCATTATATCGTTAAGATTTAGTAACATTAGAATTTTTTTTTTTTGCATTATTTGCCACCTTAAGTATAAAGACAGCTATAATTACTGATCAATTAAAATAAGATATCAATAAACGCTCGTGAAACGAAACACAGGCACAAATGTATGGGTGCATTCCAACAGATAAGTCTCTGAGTCATTGATCGCCGCCATAGAGTAACCATGGAATGTAATTTGTATAAATGTAGAGTGTTCAATATTTTACTTTGGGAATTAATTAAATTGGGTGACTGGAAATAATTAAAGAGCGAGTCATAATTCAAAAGTCACAAAAATACTGACTGGGCAACTATTATACTAACTAGGTTACTATGTACATTGAACTGTTTTAAGCTTCCCAACATGGTATAATTATGTCATCTCGATTAGGATAATAGTCCTTTTTTTAATAACATACATGCCAAATTTTAAAGGGTTGTATTTAATCGGGTAACAATAAATTCCCATTTTGGGTACCAAAAATACTGAATAGAGCGTACTGAAATACTAAGTGGCGACGCCGACGGACCGAAGGCGACTACAGATATTGAAATGGGTGACTTTAAAATACAAATTGAGTAACTAGTTAAACAAAACGGGCGACCAAATTACTATTTGGGCGACAACCTTAGGGCACACAAAACATTTAAAATTTGGCATATATTTTATTGAAAAAGGGGACTATTATCCTAATCCTTGTTTTGATTTCTCTTATTTTTTTATTGCAATCATTTTGCTTTCTATAGTCAGTAGTTTTTGTAAGTAAAGGCCTATGAAAAGCTTTTGGATACTAGTTTTCAATTCAGTGCCTTAGGATGGGTAGCCTAAGTATGTCATGCTCTCTTTAATCATTTCTGCGGTGGTGTCGTGTGGGGCGGGTCGTTACGTTCCCTCAAATATGGTTGAGCGAAGCGATTGCTGGTCCACGCGTCATGCTCGTGAACGGGTGCTGCCAGTGGGAATGGGTCTGCTTCTGAGTACCTATCTTAACGCATTTTGAATTGTAAGAATTGCGTTTTTTTATTGTTATTTTTTATGTCTTGTATCAAGTGTTTTTTGGTAAATTTTGCCTACATAGGTGCACTTTCGAGTAGCAGACATAGTGATTACTGATTTCTCAACTAGTTGAAAGTTATTTACTCTCACAATTACCTATCCGATATGTAGTAGGTATTTAATTTCAACCTACCTACCCATTGTATACAAACTTTTGTTAATTATTGTGATGGAAAATGACCTCACTTTAAATGTGGAGCTCATTTTTCAATGTTGACGACTCTGTATGAAATATACAGGGAGAAAAAAGCAGCCCTTGACGAGTTTCTTGCCGGTTCTTCTCGTTACAAGGTCTCCCGCTCAGGGTTTGCGAACCGATGGCGTAGCTTCTTTGACATTCACAAGTGCTTGTAACAGCCTAGACTGAATAATTGATTTTTTGATTTTGATTTTTGATTTTTTTGAATCGAGATGACAAAAAACAAACAAACAAACGAGAAAGCAACCTAATAAAAACGCGTTAAAAATACAATGTTGGGCAGCTTAAATCAGTTATATAGTTACCTACTCGGTATATTAGTTGCCTACTCAGTATTTTTGTCACCCATTTAGAGTTTTCACTGCTAATCTAAATTATTTGTCACCCATATGTAATCGCCCGTTTTAAGTATTTTTGTAACCCACTGTTAGTCACCCATTCAGTTATTTCGTCGCCCAATAAATAAACTGCTACGTATTTTTGATACCCAAAATGGGAATCTATTGTTACCCGATTAAATACTTCCCTTTTTACTTTCCATGGTTAAAATTTTCTTTATGGTGACCGATAACTCAGAGATTTGTCTGTTAGAATGCACCCTATGTCAAACAAATGTGTCAAATGTCTCGAACATTATAAATAAAATAATTTATTTTGAATTCAAGTAAAATTACTTTGGCTCACGAACACGATATACATAGTACAAAAAAGACAAGAGATATACTTTCAGAAAAAAATATTAGACACGAAACATGCTAAGAAATGTGTTACTACCATCTTTACGCTATAATTTACAGGTTAGTTTTTATAGTACACTTTTCCCTTTTCCTTACATACCTACTCAAAAATTCTAATATCTTTGTACTCAAAGTAAAATATAATTATCTAAAACATCAATGACATTGTATTTTTTAGGTAATTACTCTTAGGAATAAGCAGAAAAAAGTACCTAAAATTGACAAAAAGCTCCAGGCTGCTGCAGAGTCATTAGCTGCAAGAGGGTAAGAATGGTTTTCACTGTGTACCAATAGGGTTGCCAGTTCGCCCAGACAAAAAAACCGAACATTTTTTTTTGTTACAATTTGACGAAAACTCAAAAGGGGAACCTTTAACTTTTGACCAGATCAAACAGAGAAAGCTGAGCGAGCGGGTTGGTGCCGTGCGTGGGTAGGCGAATCGCGCGGCTAAGAGCGTTGCGGAGAGTGCCCCTTTTCCCGCCCGCAAGTCTTGCTTACTACCCGCCAGAATAACTCACAGCTTTTGCTCTGTAAATTCTCTCGTGAGTGAGATATATAATCGTGTATTTAAAAAAAAAAAAAAAAAATCTAAAATTTTCTAGACCGGAGAGCCGATCAAAAAACCGTACTGTCCGGTCTAAAACCGGACATCTGGCAACCCTATGTACCAATTATAGCTGTAAAGGATGACTCTCAGTACACCGTTCCGGGTCCGAGTGGAGTCCAAGCTACGTTAGTCGTGCTCTAATATTCTTTATTAAAACATTTTGAGCCCTGTGGCTTCAGAGGCCGAGCGGCAACGAGACACTCAACGGACACCGGTCTTGAGACCACCGAAGCTTGGACTTGGCTCGGACCTGGCACAGTGTATTGTGAGTCATATACCATATCTTTTAATACTTGCATTTCGTAAAGAAAATACTGAACAATTTTTCAGGTACATAAATACATAATAGAAGCTCTATAAAAAATGTGTTAATGTTTCAGGTTTCTTCGTCCAAATAAACCATGGGAGCCACCCAAAAATATTGAAGAAACAATACTTAAAATATGTGCAGATAATGGCCTTAATTTCAACTCAGAATTCGGTGGACTGGATACAAAGTTCTTGGTCCTAAATGCTTGCTTCAAGGAAACTGGGCACTCTGTTCCCAACTCCCTGTTACATACTATAGAGACCGTTGGTATGTCCTATGTAAATCTGTATCTGTAAAAAAGTGTGTGGATATGACAGGCCCACGGGTGACACTAGGGTGACACTGTGGCTAAAACACCTTTATATGAAAGCACTGGAATCATTTTAATGTTTAGTTTCTATTATATAACAACACAACTATACTTTAGATTAAACTATGAATTGTAATACCACAAAATTATGTATTTTGTTTCTTTTAATTAATTAACGTCTTTCTTTTTTTACAGATGACCTTAAAGAATTTTACAAGACACCTGTTAACACCACCACACCATTTGATACACTGAAGAAAATGGAACTACCTAAAAATCTCCATATACAAGAAAACTATGTTCGATTTCATCCTGGTTAGTTTTATGTCAAAAGTTAATTCTAGACCACCTTTCATTGCTTGGTTGAGCTTGAGATCACTGAAATATTGTATTTGTAGTATTGATTGCATTACTATCTCCGCAAATTGGTAATACGATGGAACCTAATCAGATTAACATTAAGGTTTACGTCATCCACAACTAAAAATGACATGTAGAGTCTGTTCGGAAAGAGAACCGTCTTAGGCTTTGTACTCAATTACCATTATTGACACGTTGACGGCACTGTATCGTTTTAATGCGACTGTAATATTTTGATATGTCTATCAAGTCAAGATAGTCGCACTATAATTTCGTATAACAGTGCCGTAAACATGACAAAATCAATGATCAAGCACAAAGCCCACGACGGTTCTCTTTCCGAACAGACTCTAACAATAAAATTCTAATAGGTAATTATATTATATATATATTATTTTTTGAATGATTATATTCAATAGGAAAGGGTAAGGTAAGTATACCTACATAAAAAAAATACATTTTTTTTTCGTTTTTTAGGTTTAAAAAAATGGGCGCCAGGTTCATTAGCAATTTGCGGGGATAGTAGCCCTGAATAGAGTCTGGGGGCTAATTGTCTAATTTCAAAATCTATCGCAATCGCTTTCAGGATGTGATACATTGATGCTTCTTTTTGACACAAATAAAAACTAACCAAAGTAATGCAGCAATGTGTCACATCCATCTGTCAAATGAAAGCGATTGCGATAGATTTTTAAAATTAGACAATGTAGCCAACGAAAGATGAGATTGAAATGGCGGCGCCACTTTCCCTGTTAAATAAACGTTTAGAGGCTAAGTTATTAGAAACTGAACCTTAAAATAAGGCAATACTAAATAATATACTAGAAAAAATACGACTCGCACCAGATCAATACTCAGACGGGAATCGAACCCGCGACCTTTAGATATCCGGTCCAATGCTCTGACCGCTGAGCTACCGAGTCACTAGTGACATCGTCGAATTTCTTTTAGTATATCCTACTCTTACGCTGCAAGCCAGCGTCATTTCACCAATGTGAGGAATTACCACGACATTCAATTGAAATATCTTTCCAGATATTTGGCAATCGATTAAGATGAAATAGCTATATAATTTTTAAATTAGTATTGATCTGGTGCGAGTCGTATTTTTTCTAGTATATTATTTAGTTTTGTATAAAAATAGCACTGTGAATGCAAAAATCTCAAATTAAAAAATTATATAGCTATTTCATCTTCCTCCTCCTCGCGTCGTGTTCCTCATTACTGAGGGTCGTGATTCCCCCGATGGGAAGTTAAATTTTCTTTGACGATCTGTCCTTAGCGTCATGGAGTACATCGTATAGCTTGGTGTTCAGCGTTGAGCGGATTTGGTCAGACCACCTAGTTGGGCTTCGACCTCTCGGCCGTTTGCCATCGATATTTCATCTTAATCGATTGCCAAATATCTGGAAAGATATTTCAATTGAATGTCGAGGTAATTCCTCACATTGGTGAAATTACGCTGGCTTGCAACGTAAGGGTAGGATATACTAGAAGAAATTAGACGATGACACTCACTAGTGAATCGGTAGCTCAGCGGTCAGAGCATTGCACCGGATATCTAAAGGTCGCGGGTTCGATTCCCGTCTGAGTATTGATCTGGTGCGAGTCGTATTTTTTCTAGTATATTATTTAGTATTGTATAAAAATAGCATTGTGAATGCAAAAATCTCAAATTTAAAACTTAAAATAAGGCGCAAAATTGGTTCCATTTCCAACCGAGTTTCATCTATCGTTGACCAAACTAACATGCATTTCTTCATTGTGTTCACTCTGAAAATACACATTCATGTATTAGTTCCAACAATTAAATACATAATGAACTTTCCTTTTCAGATAAAGACACATTATTCAATGGAGTATCAGCATTCCCCAAGAGCTCAACAATAGTTTCTGGCTTAAAAAATAGGAAGAAGTATGAAGGATATACTGCCAAGACAACCTGGCCTTAAATGTTATAATTAAAAACTAAACATAAATAGATGTAGCTGTAGTTATTATAATATACATATTTTTACAAATCATAAGTGAAAATTATTTAAAAAAAAGAACGGTCTACAACAACCTTACACATTAATTTAAATCTTACTAACTTTAATCATGTACTAATTTTAATCAGACACTAACTTTAATCAATACGACAATATTTAACACTGAATTAAATATGAGAGAGCACTATAACGCCACAAAGAAACATCCGTCGCATCCAAACGCCGCGTGCAAAGTGAGGCCGTGCCGCAGGTGACGCCGCCTTTTATACAGCGCCGCTCGGCCCGGGCTCGTGAGTGGGGGAACTTCTAAGACGGCCGTTCCTGGCAGCTGAACGTCCTCGTCAGCTTGACTCTCGTCTGTCCTTGGCGTTTGGGTTGGGACCAGCACCACAGCCTCATCAGTATCACCCGATGGTACCGGGTCTTCGCTAGGCCTTGGCATGTGGTCCTCGTCAGACCTTGGTGGGTGGCGGTCTTCACAGACTACGATGACGTGGTGGTCCTCGTCGTCTGACTCTTCGTCTAGAACACACACTTAACAAAAATAAGCAAACATGTTTTTTATTTTTTTTTATTAGTTTGTAGCACCGGTGACCCACCGCGGCACAACCACAAGCGTGCACTCAAGTGATTGAGACACGATAAGCGACCAGCGCAAAGCAACTAAGCCAAAACGTCATTCGCGATGAAAGAGTGAAAGAACTCAATCATCGACAGTGACGAATTCATTCCAGCACCACGTTAAGTAGGTAGGTAGGTAAGGTTCATGTTACCATCCGGATCCGGCAACCCAAACTGAAGCTCCAGATGATAACACAAACAAAATTAAATACCACAATGTCGGGGCCAATTAACTGCCACAATGTCGGGGCATAGGGGATTGCCACAATGTCGGGGCACAAGAGTTTGCCATAATGTCGAGGCATTAGGGAATTGCCATAATGTCGAGGCATAAAGAATTTGCCATAATGTCGAGGCATTAGGGAATTGCCATAATGTCGAGGCATAAAGAATTTGCCATAATGTCGAGGCATTAGGGAATTGCCATAATGTCGAGGCATAAAGAATTTGCCATAATGTCGAGGCATTAGGAAATTGCCATAATGTCGAGGCATAAAGAATTTGCCATAATGTCGAGGCATTAGGGAATTGCCATAATGTCGAGGCATAAAGAATTTGCCATAATGTCGAGGCATTAGGGAATTGCCATAATGTCGAGGCACTACAGACTTGCCATAATGTCGAGGCAATCACTCACACTTCCGAAGAACGCTTCGCACGCATCCGGCGTCCACTCGCTGCGCCACAGAACCATGTGTTCAGCAGCAGCTTGAGTTTTCTTGCCGTACGAGCCGGCCAGCAGCTCCAGCTCGTAGCGCTGATGGGGCAGCGCACGCAGAACCTTGTAAGGCCCGCGCATACCGGAGTCCTGCTTGCCGGTACTTTGTGTGGCCTTGCTCACGAACACTTGATCGCCCACGGCGAAACTGCATGGCTGTCGGCGATCTTCGTTGACGTAGGCGTCCTGACGCTGTTGATTGGCAGTCAAGAGTTCAGTCGCCCGCTGTCTTCTGAGGGTCATAAGAGCTTCCCGACTAGGTTGGCAATCACTCAGCGCTACATCTCGCACCAATGTCCCGATGGCAGGCGTCGCAGCATCAATGCCCACCAACAACTGCAGGGGTGAGGCCTGTGTTGTAGCTTGCCTCGTGATTCACTTTTATAAGATAAACATATAAGGCAGTGATTAACATATTTCCTAACAAAATATCTTAAATTTGGAAACCAAAAATGTCGTAAAATAACATCGGTGGTTTTATCGACGCCAATATGGTCGTGGTCATCATGAAAAACCCGTAGCAAGCTCAACCTGTGACCCTAGGGATGAAGCATAAGAGACGCTGCTCTTCACCAGTAGGTTATGTTTATAAAATAAAAGTTCATTTTTAATAAAATACCTGTTTTGATCTAATTGCCCTTCTCTTAGTTTAGTCATCAACTCCTGCGTCTCCACATCAGCAGTCTGAGCAATCTTTGCCCAATTGACCGGACTGTGTATGTGGGAGACTTGTGCTGGAGGATTCCTACTTAAATAATCAGCATGTTTCATCATTCACTCTCGGCTCGGCCGTACCTGACCGTTACCTTTGAATAATAATAAATGAACTTGTTGTTCATTATTAGTCCGTATGTAAATCAGTCCCTTTCGGTTTAAAACATCAGTGCCAATTAAAATTGGCGCACTAATACATTCATCAGGTACAACATATAAAACAACTTCTAACGAAACTTTGGAGAATTCTAAAATAGCAGTGACATAAGAGGTTGCCTCAATCTCCTGGCTTCCTATGCCACGCATAATGATAGGTTGGAATTTTATTAAAATTAAAATGCTTCAAAACCGATTGTTCTACAAAAAGTACAAAATTTGGTTGACCTGTTATTGTCATTGAGTGGTAAAGGAACTGAGTCGTATCAGTTTTAGACTTTTTAGGGCAATGCCATTCCTGTGGCCAAACTTGCCACAAATGAGACACTTAGAAGTTGTCTCCAAACCTAGGTGCATCTCGCTTACGCGATTGCACCGGCCCTATGTGGCTTGACGGACGGACAACATTGTTGGAGGCTCGAAAATCATGATTTCAGATTTCAGATTCATTTATTCACACGAAACACGGTACACAGATGTTGAAATAAAAAATAATAAGTCCAAACATGTTTCACTAAAATTAGTATGCGAATGTCAAATTACTTATACATTATTATTAAATTACATTAAGATTATTATATTAAAATTATTAGGTACATTTTTATATTATTAATTATTATTATAAATTTTAAACATGTCATAAGCGTTCCACGTCAAAAACATAATATTAAAATAAAGTGTCATTTTAAATATTCTTCAACAGAATAGAAGGACTTTTCCTGTAGCCACAACTTTACGGTTCTACGGAACCGTGTTTCTGGAAGAGTTTTAAACTCATTAGGGAGCGCATTAAATACATTAACACACATAGCCGCACAATTTTTTAAATAGAGTTTAGTCTTTGGTCTGATACTGTAAGTAAGTTTCTCAGAATGCCTTGTGGATCTTTGCGTAATATCTTTGAACATAGTAAACAGATGACCATTGGATTTTACGAAACAAACTAAATTCAAAATATACATACATGGCAGTGTCAAGATATGCAATTTTTTAAATAAAAACCTACAAGTATCATCCGGTGCCAATCCATACATAGCTCGGATACATTTTTTTGGCCAATAAAGGCCCTGTCAGCATCTGTACTGTTACCCCAAAGCAACAGGCCATAATCCAGCGCTGAATATACATAAGCATAGTACGCTATAATTAATGTGTTATGCGATGTTGTCCGTCTGAGCCTACTGAGAAGATAAATATAACTATTTAATTTTGTGCATACTTTGTCAATATGAGCTTTCCAATTCATGTGATTGTCTAATATAATACCTAAAAAATTTGTTTCAGTCACTTCTTTAATATGTTGCCTGTTATAGTTTAGATGAAAATTGTTAGTTGAAGCACCATAATTAATAAATTGTATAAAACATGTTTTGTCAAAATTAATACATAAATTGTTACACATCGTCCATTTTGAAATATTATTAATAGTATTGTTAATTTTCAATTCATAATTATCCATGTCAATATCATTCTTAGATGTCACTATTACTGAAATATCATCTGCAAACAAAACACATTTATTTTCTATTGCATGTTTCGGTTTAACATAATATACCGATAGGAACTCTACTAAGTCCTTTGACAGTAGCTTAGCATTGGTAGCCGCGGTCTACCTCCGCGCACCACATATCAAAATCATGTGTACTCGGGTCAAATGAGGAAATATAATACTTATGAGACCTTACTTGCATCAAGGATGAAAGAGCTCCAACAATCCTGCCCGCCACGCCTCTGTCTGCGCTGGTACTAGCGTCAGCATCACGCACCGCACCCAAAGTCGCCCAATGCGGCAACGCCGGAACCCTGCTCGCTGTCGAGGGTTGGTGTCACGATAAGCGATGGCGTCGGCGTATGATCACCAAGAATATGCGACGGACTATCAACCGTTGGCGTTGTTGTTGGTTGTTGTAGGCTATTTTCGATAGCATCTAATTTAGTGAGAATTCGATCAAACACCACATCCTGTAAGCTCTCGCGGCGGTCACTTGAGCTATTACGGCGATCGTGAGTTCTACTTTGCGAGCTATGCGAAGCATTATGACGTCCATTCGAAAACTACTTTTAAAGACACGTGGCACACCTTTTTTTTACAAATGTTCACGAAAACTTATACAAAACACGTGGCACTTTAATCGAATACTCACGAAAGCAACTTTTACAAAACACGTGGCACTTTTAAAACGCACAGAACACTACTTTTAACACGAAAATTAACTTTTGGATGGCAAAACAAGCTGGTAGAACGCGTAGTGAATCCCACTTCTGATTTTACAAACCATAAGTGAAAATTATTTAAAAAAAAGAACGGTCTACAACAACCTTACACATTAATTTAAATCTTACTAACTTTAATCATGTACTAATTTTAATCAGACACTAACTTTAATCAATACGACAATATTTAACACTGAATTAAATATGAGAGAGCACTATAACGCCACAAAGAAACATCCGTCGCATCCAAACGCCGCGTGCAAAGTGAGGCCGTGCCGCAGGTGACGCCGCCTTTTATACAGCGCCGCTTACACATTAATTTAAATCTTACTAACTTTAATCATGTACTAATTTTAATCAGACACTAACTTTAATCAATACGACAATATTTAACACTGAATTAAATATGAGAGAGCACTATAACGCCACAAAGAAACATCCGTCGCATCCAAACGCCGCGTGCAAAGTGAGGCCGTGCCGCAGGTGACGCCGCCTTTTATACAGCGCCGCTCGGCCCGGGCTCGTGAGTGGGGGAACTTCTAAGAATATATATTTTTAGATAGTCTTTAATATATTTTAAACTTGTTTTTCCTTATAAATAATTTAAAGTGTAATTTATACCTAGTTCCAAATCACGGCGAATAATCCATTAAATGAATGAAGTAGGTACACAAAACACAAATTTGTGTAATATTTTGTGACTACTTAATTTGGTCGGATTCGCGATAACAGCGCTGTGAGCGTGATTCGGAACGCGGCCTTAATCATTCAACCATTACAGTAGAACCATGATCTTTGTAGTCTGAATGTGAATATAGGAATTTCTCATATTCATATGTCTGCCTTCATGCCATTTCAAAACTAAAATTCTCTGAGACAAACGATTTATTAAAAAACATTTGATGCAGTTTCTTATTTTTTTTAATAAGAGAACCAGACCCTGGATTACGTAAGTCTGTTGCTAACAATTCTCGATTGCGCAATCGCGCAGTTGCTAAAGCAGCGATGTAACTGCGATTTCTGTCAGAGTTGATTGACAAAGTTACATAATTACCCTTTTTTTTTGCTCTCAACTTAGGGGTTCAGAGCTACCCTTCCCCAGCGGGGGGAGAGGAGGCGGAAAATCCTCATTGGATACCACCTAGCCGGTTGCTACCGGGCTAATCTGGTTATGTCAGTCTCGTACTGACTAAAAACCGCCTTAACATCAGCTGGTTTCGTGCCCGGACAGGCAACGAACCTTCAACCGAAGCGACTGGGGAGAGGACAGCGCAGACGTCACATTTCGTGATTGTGCGTCGAGAAGACGAGTCTTTAACTTTATGCACGGGGCACGGTTACGCGCATAGTGGCTAACTTCACAGAAGTCATAATTTGATCCGCAGGCAATGATATTAAATGTAAAGATAGGTTACCCGCGCTTCACAATGGCAAGACGAAAGTCAGGTAATTGCCCGACTTTCAATTAGTCAGGCACAGTCTCGCGACACGGTAACACACGCGGCTCTTGTCAATCAGACGCAATAAAATTGTGAAATACCATAAAAAAATGTCTACTTGCGTCTTTAGACGATGTACAAATTATACAGCAACGGTCAGAGATCGGAAAAATGCTTTATTTCACACGTAAGTACTGTAATTAATAAAAATATGTATTTTCTATTACTTTATTCGGCCATATTGTACAAAGAGCGAGCTGTCTGCTTTGCGTGTGGGAGTGAAGGAGACAGCTGACGCGCTGTCAATTGGCAGCCAATGCGCATGCAGCGGCCAATGTATGTATCTATAGTACCTTTACGCTGTTTTAAATAGCAATGATGTTGGCGCATAACCTATCTTTACGTTTAATATCATTGTCCGCAGGTTGATCATCTAATTAAATATTCGTAATATAATAAAAATACGTCTATTGAAGTCGGGTGGGGCTGGAGTACAAATTCCTTTTTTTTATTCTAAAAGCCCCACCCGACTTCAATAGACGTATTTTTATTATTACGAATATTATTTCTTGCTTTTTAGAGGTAGGTTTTTTGAAGTCGGTTTTTTGTTTTTTTTAAACAATTTTTTATTTTTAGGTACCTTGTAGGTTAAGGTATATTATATGAAAAATCGGCTCAGCCAAACGTAAGATAATCGCGGAGAAACATACTTAAATACGGGTCAAACTGAGAACCTCCTTTTTTAAGTCGGTTAAAAAACTACACATAAGATATCCCTCTTCCAACAAAAAAATAATTATCTCATTCAGTTCATAAACAAAGAAGTAATACGACCAATCATCGAGGTAATTCACACAAAATCATACTATTTTCGTGCTTTTTTCAAAATTACTTGAAAAGTACTGAACCGATTTCCAAATTTTTAAAAAATGGGACCAACTTGGTACCTAATGTAATAACGTTTGAATCATTTCAATCGGTACAGCCGTCTTCGAGTAATCGGTGGACATACCAACACAAAAAAAAAAACAAATATACAGACGAACATAGAACCTCCTCCTTTTTTGGAAGTCGGTTAAAAACCACATAGCGACCCGTCTCATTTGACAGATGAATGTGATGATACATTGCTACTTCTTTTTGAGGTAAAAAAAACATACCAAAGAAAAGCAGCAATGTATCACATTCATCTGTGAACTGAAACCCAGCCTGCCGGTCGGGCTTAAACTTTCCCTTTCAACTGCTGTCTCTTTTTTCCACCTGTATCATAGAATATTTAATAGTCCATTAGGCATGCCACTCTAATCATTATTCTTGGACCAGAAGATGTAGAAGATATACTAATAGATATCATAAATGTGAAAGTTAGGTTAATTTTAGGCTGAACCTAAAATAACTGTTTAAAATAATATGTGTGCATATAACCTAAATAATATGTGTGCATGTCCAAAATTCAAAAGAATAGAAGAAAAATACTGTTTCAGTATCTTCGCTGAAGTAGTGACGTGTAGGTTGGCGGTATAGCATAACCTGGAAATCTTAACAAATCGTGGTTCCAGCGTTTAAAAAATCGGTCCTTCGAGCCGGATAATTACAGATTGTTATACGATTTTTATGAGACAACAGTTTATAGCTTAGATGACATAAGATACTTTTTATTCCTGTCAAAGGTTCCAGGGATTTTTCAAATGTCCACAGAATATCGTTGCTAATGACACCGTATGGGAGGTGATACACAACCTTAGTTGAATGCTCTAACAAGAAGAGAACGAGTGCTCTGAAGTTAGTCACTTATACTTCGAAGCACTTTGAAGTCACGCACGGCTGTATGGTACTGAAGTGCCTTTGCCTTTGAACAAAAAAAGCAACAGTCAATGGGTGTATTCCAGCAGACCAACCGCTAGGTTATCGTGTCATCGATCACCGTCACTACAGAGGCGCGTTCCGAAGTTCAGAGTGCGGTTGTTTATTTTTACCCGACTGCAAGGAAAGGGTTATGTTTTTCGCACGTATCTTGTATGTATGTTTGTATGTAATATTCTTTATTACCTCTTAACTTTCAAACGGTTGAACGGATTTCTATGTATAAAATATCATCGTTAGATTTGTCTTCTTAGCCCAAGTGTTCTTAGGTAAGTGGTGTTCTTAGCAACATGGCAGCTGTACGGTGCCATTATAGGATGTGAAAAAAATAATTTTACTTTGAATACTGCAATATGGGTGTCAAACTAAAGGGCTTATCACAAAGATTTTAAAAAGGTAGGTATTATCATGACTAAAACGGTATAAATAAAAAATAATTAAAAAAAATAAAAATCCGCCTGCTAAAGAAAAGTCAACTGAAATAATAACATGGGACCCTATTTTTGAATCACTTGTCTGGCGTCGAGCGTTTTTTTTCTATTTTCGTTCGATATTTGACTCAATCTCCCCATACATTTGAGTCAAATGTCGAACGAAAATAGAAAAGATCGCTCGACGCCAGTCGAGTGATTAAAAAAATAGGGAATAAAAAATAGAATTCAAATCATTCATAATGTCACATTCTAAATGCATGCCTCCGACTGCATGCCATTAAGTTGCCTTTAATATTGAATCTTGTTTCAATCTTTTTAGATGATTGTTTATCTATTTATTAAATTTATTTTTTGTTTATATATTTTTTATTCACTCTTGTGTTCGGATTCGGAATGACCGAAGAACTTTAGATGTCATTGTTTTCCGTTTGGAAAACGTAGTGATTATTTCCTCTGTGGTTTGGAATACGGATAATTTAAACTTTCCTATTTACTAAATCATATCAAATCTCTTTTTTGAGGAGCAAATATCAACTTTTTGAAAGTTTATAACTGACGAACCTATTGACAAAAATATCAAAATACAAAATAATGTAGCTTGACAATATTTTACTTTCCATCGTGGTTAAATTGTACTCTATGGCAATCGAGGACTCAGCGATTAGCCTGCTGGAATTCTCTCATTGACATGACATTTGACATTGACAGTTTGCGTCGGTCGGTTCGATCGTGAATCGAGGTTAACTTATTTACTTTAAAATGAAATTAATTTCTGCATACATAGTATTTACTATATTGAAATGAGAAATTAAAGTCAAAATGAATGTTTTACTGATATTGTGTTTAATTTTTGTTGCCATCTATTCTTGTGTTTCATGGTAAGTAGTCTTACAAGGTGACGTCCCTATTTCTTGTTATTGTTTTTGTTTTGTTTACGCTGTATATTTGCTGTGCCTATTTTCAGGCTTTTGCCGGCTCTATTGTCATGGCTTTTCAAGAGAAAGTATCATATAAACTTGAAAATAGGTAGAATTGCCGTACTAAAATTGATACTGAAAGATGTCAGTTTGTCTAAAGACAAATACTTTGTTGTAAGTATTACTAATTTAATACCAAGTTATTTGAATGTGATACTATACTATGATACTTTACTAAACTGAATCTTCCATTTACTTACAGCACATTGATGAAATTTCATTCCGTAGCAGTTTTTTCAATTCTGAGATAAATAAGTTAGTATGGGTTGTGATCAAAGGTGTAGAGATTACTAATAACGTGGAAGCCAAACGTAGTGTGGTGGTGGAGACCATCCTCAAGCCGCTGCTGTCGAAGCAGAACTCTGTCAACAAGGATAGTTTAGATGATGAGGTGGCAAGCTTCAGATCTCTCAGTAGTGGACTCAACAGATTGACCCAACGCAAACTCCTTGACTTTAGGGATAAAAAGCTGCCTCCTAGCTTGATAATGTTTGCTCAGGTAAGAGATTGCATGCTTACAAGTCAATCATCATCTCCCTACCCTTGTCCCAATTTACTTGGGGTCGGTGCAGTGTGTCTATCTCTTCCATTCCTTCCTGTCACTTGTCATCTCATCCACTCCTTTCACATTCATATCATTCTGCACACAATCCATCCATCTTTTCTGCAGTCTTCTTCTTTCTATCCAGCCATCAACATCAACTTCTAGTAACAAGCCTTCCATCCCATATTTTATTTTATTTTATTGATCTTTGGGGGGTTTACAGCTCTCAATACAGTTTAGTAATTTATTTATTTATTTATAGCCTTTATTCAGAGTTTACATTTATTATAAAATTATGAGTTATTAGTACATTTTAAAATATTATTAATTGCATTACATTATAATATTAAATTCATTTTAATAATTTCTAAATATTTTGGTTCTACTCCTATGTGTGCCCTCCGGCAAGGCCTCCACCAAATTTTTCCACTTCTCCCTTTCTCTAGCCATTCCTATCCAGTTTTTCCCTGCTATCTTTACCAAATCATCCTCCCATCTCTTCAGTGGCTTCTCTTTTCCTGTTTTCCCCTCACTAGAGTAGTAAAGTAGAATTTAGTAAAGGAAAATTAAAACTAAAAGCCTATTACAAATCTCATAACATGCCCATACCAAGCCAGACCATTCCCTTTCAACTTCTCTATCACTGGTGCTACTTTCAAACTTCCTCTCATATACTCATTCCTAATTTTATCCATTCACGTCACACCACACATCCAGCTCAGTATTTTCATCTCTGCTACATCAAATTTTCTTTCATCCATTTTCATAGCCCAACATTGTGATCCATACATGACTACTGGCCTTATTGGTGAAGTATTGTCATATTTATATATTTGTCTCTAATTGAATTGATGTTTCATAAAGGTCTACTCTATTCTTTCATTAGTTTATGGGTGTCCACATCTTCAATGCCTCAGTTACATTACGGGATGGGGCTCTAAGCAATGGCTCCATTAACATAACTGCATCAGAAGTGCATGCCGACGGTGCAGCGGGCGGACCAGCTCGAGCTTTAGTATTTTCAGCAAATTTAGTGCAACTCAGTGCCAGGGTTTTTAAGGACACCAAATGCCTTGGAGAAGCAGGTTGCAGCATGTTGATTGAAGGCACTGTCAAAGCGGATGGACCGTTGAATGTTGAGGTATGAGACGAGTATGAGGTTTTAATCAACCAATCAATCCTTTGAATTTAAAATATATTTGAAGTGTAATTTGTTTTATTTCAGAAAATACATGCTGCAATAAACAATACAACACTTTCATTTCAAGATGAACTGTATCAGTTTGTGCAGAAGCAAAAGAAATACAGACCTGCGTCGGTCAGGAAAGATGTGATCAGTGAAGACCACATTGCAACTATCATTCCGAGATTATCACCGGTCATACCAAAGGTGAGATTACATATTAAGGGAAAACAAAATCATTTTGAAGGTATATTGCTGCAAGTAGGTATAAATTAATTTGTTTCCAATTGTTTCAGATTTTTAGCTTGAAGATTGACACTACAACATTTAAATGCATAGATAAAGTCACTAAAACAGACTTTAAAATGTCTTTACAGAGCCTGCATGTAAGTACGACTTAAATGTTAAATGAAGCAATAATCAGTGAGGAAATGTAACAATATTATCATCTGTGGGCTGTCAAATAAGTTTGTTGTTTGCAGTCATAGATATTAAATACAACTTGTTGTAGTGCAGAGATTCATAAGTGCAATTATTGTGTAATTAGCATACCCTTGAAATAAAAACAAGCAATGATGTGCTTCTTTTAATAGATCATTAGCTCTTGAAACTCAGTCAAGGTCAGTTCATTTATTAGAATTAGAACACTCATGATTTTATTTATAGGCATGATGGAATTTTTTTTAAAGGTAGGTATTTATAAAAACAGCAGCATTATTCTAATATATTTCTCTGACTCAAGTTGCAGCAAGCGTCGATTTTTTTCTAGTAGGTATATTATTATTGTATAAAAATTGCATTGTGAATGCTAAAATCTCAAATTTAAAACTTGCAGAAGGTTTTGTTTTTGTTTGGATACCTATATGAATTCGTAATTCGTATCCCTTTTGAATCATCTTTCTGTATGTACTGTACATACATACATTATGTACTATTTAATTTTGTTTTAATATGTCAAAAGAGTTATGTATAAAAAAAAATTGCACACGTCAGCACATCTGTCAGTGTTAGTTTACCAGCTACCGCGAAATACCAAAATAAGTCATTCGATTTTTAACTTAACAAACATGCTAGAGTATCGATTTTAAACATTGAAAATTTATTTATTTATGGAACAATATATCTGTGCTGCTATCTGTATGTCAAAATATGAAATAATTTAAGATGTGTTTTACGATTGTTCCGAGCGCTGGCAGTTTGCGCTTGCGCATCTTGGAAATCAGTCAACTGAAGATGTTCTACTTGCAGGTGTTGGTACGTTTCTTATGTCAAATGGCATTACAGTAGCTATACGACCTGACGGAACAGCCCCCTAGCATGACCACCAAAACACGATGTATATCACGTGATATAGCGTTTTATCGACACTCAACAATCAACTATCATTGTCTTTTGACAGTTAAACTTGATAAATCGCTAAATCATATCGCATTTCGGCGGTCATACTACGAGCAGGCGCGGCTAGTGAATTTGTTGATGTTGATGAAAATGATCATTTGAATGGTCTAAAGTTCTAAACGCTCACAGCACAGCACAGCTGCCATCACATGCCATAGGAACTTGCTGGTTGCGCCGCGTCCCGGTGGCTCTGTTCCGAGCCCAGCCGGTCTAGTATACGTACCACGACTATTTGTGAACATTCATATCTCTTGATATCAGTCGAGACAGACATCGCCCTAACGCAAGACAGTAAACTATCGACAAAATTTTGTCGTGGACGCGTGTTAGGCTGGCAGGTCGTAAAACCGAGAAATGTCGTCTTTATGGTATTTGAATCTTGCAATATCAATGCCCTGTCTATGTGTAGGTGAATTCGAGGTTCAGCGCGTCACTGGTGGCGGGGGGCGGCGCGTCCGGGGTGCCGCAAGTGTATGTTGCCTTCCAGACGGATCAGCTTTGCTTCGCTGCAGACAACGAGCCCCTGTTCTCAATAAACAAAATCAAATTGGATGCTAAGGTCTGTTTTACATTCATGAGTTCTTAAGGATGATAATGATTTTTACTATTTAAAAGAGACAACTCTAGAAGTTACTTCCACTTCTTTCGATCTCGTGCAGTCAATATAAAGTTTAAAGCGTTATGAACACGCAACTTGCTCTTGTTTGATTGAATAAATTCAGTTGTAGATTTTTGTCTGTGCTCTGTAAAAGCTTGTAAACTGATTGAATTTTAACCAGCAAGTGCGAGAAATGCATTTTTATCAGTAAATTATTAAGTGCCAAGTGCCGATCTGTATTTAGGATGGTACAGTGCGTTTCAATTCAGTTTCATTTCAGTTCGTGCGTGCAAATCTGAGTGCGTAATTGAAAAATGTGCATCGGCCACTTTTCGCAATATAAGATTACAGACATTTTAAAATAAATTTCAGTTTTTTGTTGCTAAAGCACTAAAAGTTGCCTTTTGCGAAAGATACTTTTTGCGAAAGGTGCATTTTGCGAAAGACTGACTGATTCTTTGAAACGCATTGTACAGACATTGAAATAAAACAATATGTTTTAGCTGGAGAAAGGCGTGTTGAATCTGTACCTGATAGTGAGCACTTTGCACATGATGTACGACCACAGCCAAGTGTTCGGCTGGTACGCCTCCATGGCGGACCGCGATGCCTCCGCCCCCTTGTACCTGAGGGAGGCCGACAGCTGTGAGTGTACCCATTGTTGAACCTGTACAGTAACCGGCAAACATCTTGACGCTTTTTCGACGGAGTGGGGATAAGTTCGCGCATGTGCACTTGCGAGCGACCAATAGCGCGCGCCCCTCTCCCGCCGCCCGCGTACCTCACCGCTCTACGCATAACCAAAATACGCGTTCTGCGCAATCCCCAACCGATTTTAACATTTTTGCCGGCTACTGTTGATGCTTTTCCCATACCTGCGTGACGAATCTTCTACTTTCGACGACTTATCACGCTTAGCATGCCCGCAGACTACAGACCAAACTATCGGTATCGGCCGATAGTTGGTATTGTATAAAGAATCGGCCGATACCAAATCGTTGTAGTGTGCGCACTTGCATACTTATTCATACCGACGACAGTTTGGTCTGTAGTCTGCGGGCACGCTTAAACTAACGTCCTAATTCATTGATCATCAGCCATTTTTAATGTCCCCACAGCTTTTAATGGCCCCACCCGGATAAGGAGGATGGGCATTGGTCCCACGTGGTGGGTACCACGTGGCACCAATGCGGATTGGTGGGTGTTAACGACTGCAAATGCACCCGGGACCAACAGCTTAAGGTTGCCTTCCGAAGCACGGACTTAGCTCGAGATAATAAATTTTTGGTGACCCGACCCATCTCATGACCGACCCTTGTGAAAGTTGCTTAACCTCCGATCGCAGGGCCAGGTGCTAAATGACTGCGCCACCAAACTCCTCTATTTCATTAACTATTCGTTATAATAATCCGAGTTCCACCTACATAATTTGAAATCGCTAAGTAAATAAATATGCCCTCAACAAAATTATCACTTGACCCTTTTATTGAAGAATTTAATTTTTTTTTACTTAGCGGCGTGGTCCGACTCGTCGTTGCTGTCTCGCGCGCTGGGCAGCTGCGTCGTGCAGGGGTGCGCGGAGGTGCGGTCGGTGCGGGCTCGCGCGAGGCTCGCCGGTGGCCGCCTGCTGGCTGCCGGCTGCGGCGGGGTCAAGCTCAAGCTAGACCAGCAGCTGGACACTAGAGGTAGTTGGTTTATGCTGGACTAGCTACTAGACACTAGAGGTAGCTGGGTTGTGCGGAGGTGCGGTCGGTGCAGGCACGCGCGAGGTCGGACCGATGTGCGAGGGCGGACCGATGTTCGAGGGCGGACTGATGTTCGAGGGCGGTAAGACTCGCCTGGCCCTACGATATCTGAACACACTGCTAAGTTATACCCATGACAGACAGGTGCGTCCGCTTAACTTAATCATCTTCCGCCTACCCTTATCCCAATTTATTTGGGGCTGGTGCAGTGCGTCTTCCTCTTCCATTCCTATCTGTCACTCGTCATCTCCGCATCCACTCCCTTCACATTCATATCAATCCGCACCCAATCCATCCGTCTTTTCTGCGGTCTTCCGCTTTACTTAATATATTATGCCATTTTATTTTTAGCTAAATCACATGTAAACTTTTTTGTAAAGATTTTTTGTTTGACGTAAACATTAATAAATTGACAATATTTTTATATAGGCTACCTAAACTTCAATTTCTATTTGAATAGGAAATGTCTGAACAAAATCAAATTGGCTGAATATTTTTGTAGGTAGGAATAAGCTCCCTTCTTAATAGAAAAGAGTTTCTGAATTTCCCTCCTCGTTGGGAGGAAGGTGGTAACTTTTCTCATATTACTGATATAGATGAGCCGTACCAATGGGCGATGGCGCGGCTAGTAGTGGGGCGGCGGCACTGGAGCGCCGAGTTGCTGGTGGACGGCGGGTGGGTGGCGGCGGGCGCGGGAGCGGGAGCGGGCGCGGAGGCGTGGCCGGCGCCCCCGCCCACTAGGAAGCATCACACGTGGGGCTCTGCGCTGTTAGCTGTCGCATTGGTTAAGTGGGGCAGCCATGGACCTACGGATTCTAAGGTAATCAGTTTCATAACTTAACTTTTGAGTATTTGATAATATTAGAAAATAATGTTTTAGTTTATTTTCCAATATTTAAAAATGCGGACTAGCAATCGTAATACTTAATTCTGTTTTCATTCTACATAATTAATACTTTCGATTAGCAGTTTATTCTAACAATTGTTGCACGAGTTGAAAATTAATCAATTGGTAGTTAAAAAAATCACTTACTGTTTTCGTTTCGTCTAAATTCGTCTTTGTTCAGTTTTATGACAGCACATGCCAGTTTGTTTGGGTGGGTACTCACTTAGCTCCGCGAACCATTTCATTTTCACTTTGGCTATAGTGTGTACTGAACGTGTACGAACCAGTTTCGCATACGTGTTCGCTCACGTACACATTATGGCGCACTGTTGCAGCACAGAATAAACAAATTTTTTGGTGCAGGTTCGCGGAGCGTAGAGGTTTGCGAACTTAAGTGGGTACTCACCCTTTGGCGTTGACTATAATACGAATTCAAACCGCTCAATTTGAATAGGTGGAAGCCATGATGGATTGCCTCCGGCTGGAATGGAGCGCGGATATCGCGGCGGCCATCATCTCCCTGGCGGACTGCCTCGACCAGTACCGGGCCCCCGCGCCCCCCGCCCCGCCCCCCGCGCCCTCCCTCTCGACCTGCAATGTCGCCGTTAATGTCGCGTTATCTCATATCAACCTGTTCTTTATATTGGAGCCGAATATATGCCTCATGACGAGGGTTGACGCGGTTACGCTAGAGAAGACGACGAGTAAATTTGGGGCGTTGGTTTCTGGCTTCAAAGTTGTTGATATGGTGCCTTATAAAGGTAAGCAAAATCTATTATATTAATACCTCTGCTAGAGTAAAATTAAATTTTCTGAAAACAAAAACATGTAAATTTTCATGCAAATATTATGGAATTAGCTACCTGTATAGACGCTTGATATTCCTCTGGCAGAGGTAAAATGCGCTCCGACGCGGCTTTTTACCTGTCTGATGTCTTTTGCGCGTTCCTAACCTCAGAGCTAAATGTAATACATAGATTGTAAAGAATATTTAAATTCCATTGCTTTATATTTTTTCTACAGGTAATTTCCACTGCCAAAGATCTGACGAAATAATCTCATCGATAGTTTATGTTCAGCTCGCGAAGATAGAGCATGTGCCTTCAAAGAGCCGACATTCCGCCTTATTAGACTTCCAATTCTTAGAAAACGTCGACATGGAATGGAGTGCGAACTTACACTTAAAGATACTGACTTTAGTTAGAGGTATAAAGGCATTTAAAGAGGAGCTACGAACTAAGAGACAAGTCTGTCCGTCTCCTTCTATGGAGCAGAAGAAGAAAGAGAGAGCGCTAGACTGGCAAGTTTCGTTCAAGGCAGAAACGAATTTAGAACTTTTATTGTCGAAGGAAAATAACATGCTGTTTACTACTGGTAAGTTTTGCTGGAAAATCAATATTCTATTTGTTTAATGCGTTTTTTTACATTTGCTATCTTTATTAACGGTCGCATCATTCTGTAGAAAAAAATAATGCTAAATTTTGGAACGTCTTTGAAAATACCGTATTCTGTAATCCTAAAAGATCTGTCAGCTTTGTAATGGTCCTTCGCTTTGTTCAGACGACATGACAGTGGCGTACGACCACGAGACTGGTCTATCAATCGCGTGGTCACAGTTACGTATGGTGCTTAACGGAGACGACCTAGTAACCGTGCAGGGATACAGCATGGCGCGCGCTGCGGATGACCACGATGTTAGGTTGGAGAGGAGCGCCAATGAGGGCCTGACGCTGCCGTGGAACAAAGTGTGGTGAGTCTACTACACTCGCGAGTAAAAGTATAGAATCATAGACCTATTTTCATACAAACAACGGCCATTCAAAGAGTGAATGGAGGAGGCTCAGATCGCTGAAGAAACCCAACGGATCTGAAAAGTCGTTTACACTATAGACCGTATGGAATTTTAAGTGTTACATTTTGCATACTTTTGATGGTAATTTTAGCTTGTTTTGTTAGTTTTTTTATTCAACCCTAAGTTATGGGCCTCCGCCATTCATTCTTTGAATTACCAACATCAGATCACACCCCGTTTAATCCTGGGCGGAGAACCAAAGCGTCAAAGTTACCTCGTTTGCATGAACGAAAGGCCTGTGATTCCATATTTTTGCTCGTGAGTGTAGTAATGAACAGCGTATGTTGAACGAAGGCGAGGTAATGAACGTGCAGCGATACAACATGGCGCGCGTTGCGGATGACCAAGTTGTTAGGTTAATCCAACGCCAACGAGGGCCTGACGCTGCCGTGGAACAAAGTGTGGTGAGTCTACAGTACGCTGTTTCGCTGTTTTATTACTGCTATTTTATACTGAGTTTGTATTGTATCGCCAAAAGGCAGCCCCTTGAAACCTAATGAAATATGAACACTTGTCCCAGATGATTGGTTTCAATTTCGCGTGCTAGTCGAAAGAGTAGAGGAGGCTATTATTTATTTGCAAACTTCACTTTTCTTCGAGAGTGAACGTTCTGTATTTTGTTACAAACATTATAGAAGGAAAAATAGAGGGAAGGAAAGAGAGGAAGAGGAAGACCAAGACCACTTGATAAGACACGACAAATTTATTACAAACATTATAGAAGGAAAAATAGAGGGAAAGAGAGGAAGAGGAAGACCAAGAAGAGCCTATATGGAACAGATCAAAGAGAAGGTGAACGTCGTGTCTTATCAAGAAACCAAGGAACTGGCTTTGGAGAGAAACGAGTGGAGGAAGCTACACAGACAAGAGCGCTCTTAAGTTGAGAAGATGATTTTGTGGTATCAGATGTGCTAGTACAAGGCCGGCAAACTTTTTCATTCGCGTGCACCCCTCAGGGTCACGAGGTCATGATCCTAATGTTGTCTTCCTCCCAAAGTCGTCACTTTCCTAACGAAATCTATGGCTGGCCATGTGTTTTAATTTTTGGCTTAATTTTTTTATTGAAAAAAAAAATTATTTTCTGGAACACAAATTTTATTGTGTAAGCAATATTATGAAATAGGAAAGATTTAACTAACGTTAAGAAATCATCTTTTAAGTTCGCTGCGAAGTCACTGCGAAAATAATAAACGAAGACTATCTATAAATGTTATGTGATATTGTTGATGGTGTATCTAATAAAAAAAAAAGACCACTTGTTATTTGTCTGATGGCCGCGGGCCGGATTTCATCCATTCGCACGTCGGAGATGGCCCGCGGGCCGTAGTTTTCCCACAACTGTGCCAGTATAATCCGTATATTTTCTACCAGGGCTGTGAGCATAGAGTCCGTGCGCATGATCTTCCCGTACAAGCACCGGTTCGCGGAGGCGGTGCAGGGCGACTTCGTGTCCCTCTTCAAGTGGGTCAAGTTAGTCCACGGTATAAAGAAAAAGCCGTTCACTGCTGACAGCCCGCTGCCCAGCGATCTGCATATCAAGGTATGTTTATACTCTGACGTCTGTAGCACACCATTGCCGCGAAACAATACCAGCGAAACCGTAATAGTTCCGTTCCGCCATGACTAGTCTTCTATCGACGACGATATATGACTATCACGTCATCTGCATAGTGGTTTCGTGTCATTATTTTTCCCGACGTGAAAGAGACTGCATTATAGTTAAATCTATGCGTTAGAACAGGCTGTTTCGCATCTGTTTCGCTTGTCTTACAACTGACAATTTATGGCGGAACCTACTGCGGTTTCGCTAGTATTGTTTCGCGGCGGAGGTATGCTACAGCGTGAAGTTAGCTATAATTCACTATAGCGCAGCTCGTTGTTTTCATTTGTATTTTTTGCTATAGATTGAAGAGATATTAATAGAGATGAGCGATGATCCGTTTGAAGTGAAGTTGCGCGATAATTACGAGCTTTTGGAGGACGAGTACAAGGAGAGTCAGAAGAGACGAACTATGCTGGACGCTAAGGTACCTACTGCGAAATAATTTTAAGTATATATAAGTTGTTGTAATAATTTGGGAATAACGTTTTGTCTTTCCATTTAATTTTTTTTTAACACATCCACTAATTGTGTTGTTAGGTGCAAGAGCTTTGCAAGCCGCACCTATTCCTCCCCGCGGGCAAAGTAGAGGAGCTTTACGCGGCGTTACGTCAGAAAGACGCCCAGATCTACGTGCAGCGTTGCCGCGCCGCGCCGCCGCCGCGCTCGCGGCTGGTAGCGTGCTGCGTGGGCGGGCTGCGCGTCGTCGCGCTCGCGGACCCCGCGTTGCACGGCGCCGAGAACGCGCAGGCGCGCCTCAGGGACATCGACCCGGACAGGTGGGACTAGCGCGAGTGTGTGTCGCGTGCTGCGTGGGCAAGCTGCGCGTCGTCGCGCTCGCGGACCCCGCGCTGCACGGTGCCAAGCACGCGCAGGCGCGCCTCAGGGACATCGACCCGGACAGGTGGGACTAGCGCGAGTGTGTGTCGCGTGCTGCGTGGGCAAGCTGCGCGTCGTCGCGCTCGCGGACCCCGCGTTGCACGGCGCCGAGAACGCGCAGGCGCGCCTCAGGGACATCGACCCGGACAGGTGGGACTAGCGCGAGTGTGTGTCGCGTGCTGCGTGGGCAAGCTGCGCGTCGTCGCGCTCGCGGACCCCGCGCTGCACGGTGCCAAGCACGCGCAGGCGCGCCTCAGGGACATCGACCCGGAGAGGTGGGACTAGCGCGAGTGTGTGTCGCGTGCTGCGTGGGCAAGCTGCGCGTCGTCGCGCTCGCGGACCCCGCGCTGCACGGTGCCAAGCACGCGCAGGCGCGCCTCAGGGACATCGACCCGGACAGGTGGGACTAGCGCGAGTGTGTGTCGCGTGCTGCGTGGGCAAGCTGCGCGTCGTCGCGCTCGCGGACCCCGCGCTGCACGGTGCCAAGCACGCGCAGGCGCGCCTCAGGGACATCGACCCGGACAGGTGGGACTAGCGCGAGTGTGTGTCGCGTGCTGCGTGGGCAAGCTGCGCGTCGTCGCGCTCGCGGACCCCGCGCTGCACGGTGCCAAGCACGCTCAGGCGCGCCTCAGGGACATCGACCCGGACAGGTGGGACTAGCGCGAGTGTGTGTCGCGTGCTGCGTGGGCAAGCTGCGCGTCGTCGCGCTCGCGGACCCCGCGCTGCACGGCGCCAAGCACGCGCAGGCGCGCCTCAGGGACATCGACCCGGACAGGTGGGACTAGCGCGAGTGTGTGTCGCGTGCTGCGTGGGCAAGCTGCGCGTCGTCGCGCTCGCGGACCCCGCGCTTCACGGCGCCAAGCACGCGCAGGCGCGCCTCAGGGACATCGACCCGGACAGGTGGGACTAGCGCGAGTGTGTGTCGCGTGCTGCGTGGGCGGGCTGCGCGTCGTCGCGCTCGCGGACCCCGCGCTGCACGGCGCCAAGCACGCGCAGGCGCGCCTCAGGAACATCGACCCGGACAGGTGGGACTAGCGCGAGTATGTGTCGGTCCGCCGCCGCCGCCGGCTCCGAGAGACTACAGGATATGGATACGGGTCGGTGAGACATCGCTGGCACAGCGGCGACACTCCCCTGACGTGTGAGCTCAGGCACCGGTGATCTTGCGCTGCGTCGGGGACTAGTTTTGTCTCTCCCTATTTTGTGGTTTCGTATATGTCGTTCTCATCACGCGCAACTCGACGATGTCAATTCCTCGCTCCGATGGCTCCGCGGCACCCCCGTGCTCGCCCGCGCCACTTACAGCGAGCATTTTTACGAGCACACATACGTAAGTGTCGCTTCTTTTCGCGTAGTGTATATTTTCTTTGTCGCTGGTCTCTCAGATTTTACAATGGACAATACAACAAAAAATATTTTGTCAAAATAAAAAAAACTGTTTCTAGATTTGCCCCTCAGGAGTGCGAGAAAAATAGTTTTAGAATTTTTAAAGCAATATTTATGGAGAAAATAAATGATATGTGGAAAACCCTTAGTGACGTCACAGCTCGACAGTCACTCAAAATTTGACATTTAGAGATGGGCAAAGACCCGTTTAAACCCGACCATTGGGCACAAAAACACATAAATTCCCTCCCATAGGATCTAAATTAATTAAATAGATTTAATGCAATAAGCTGTGTTTAAAAAGAAGATTATTGAATTTACGACTCAAATTGCAATGTTTTATCTGTGTGTTGTATAACTTAAAAATACTGAAAATAACGTCACGCTTAATCTTCTCGAATTATGATTATGTTACATTTTTAACTACCTGTGGAAACTTAATATAAGAGCATTTTTTCATAATTACAAAATGCGAATTGAACGCATACAGGAAAAGTTCGTAAAACACCTATGCTATCGTGCAGGGCTATCATACGACTCATCTAAATACGATGACTTATGTAAAAAATTCCACCTGCTTCCGTTACACATGCGGCGTGATATTGCTGATATGGTCTACCTAATGAAGATCTCATCTGGTATGATTGATTGTCCTGAACTTCTTTATCAACTCTCTTTTAACGTACCCCGTAGTTCGCGGCGAGCTGCACCATTTAACTTGCCTTTTTGTAGCACTAAATACAGAAAAAATAATTTTATCTACCGGTCAATGCAGCAATATAATATTTTATCAAATAATTTTGATTTGGACGTATTTAACACCAGTATCCGTGCGGCGAAGACACTCATTAGTAAGCATTTCTTCAATGGCGATTAATTCCGTTATTTTTGTCAGTTATTAATTTTTTGTCAAATCTTAAACTATTGTTTTTGATTCATTTATGCTAATTTAGATTTAAGCTCACATTAGATTTAGCTATACTTACGCTAACCGTGTGAATCTATTATTAGCTTTTTAAGTTTATACTTTGTAATTTAAAGATATTGTTGTGTAAGCTGATGATTTACTGAATAATAAATAAATAAATAAATAAATAAACTTGTTATTAGCTTGTGATTATTTGTGTATGTTTCTATGTATAATGTATTAGCAGTAAGTTTCCCTAATGAATAAAATAAATAAATAAATGGTCATTTATCGTTTAGTCAGCTTTTCATTGTATTTTGACCGAAAAATAACAGTTTTTGTTTTAATCAAACGATCCGCATGGCAAATGTATTATGCCACACGAATGTGGATTTATGACACGAGGCGAAGCCGAGTGAGAGTGATAATAGTATCACATGAGTGTTTTAATACCTTTTTTTGTCGTATTGTCCATTGGTGTGTACTTTCGAATTTGGGAAGTATAGACAACTTAATGTACTGCATGTATTTACATTTGTTAATAAAACTGGAATCTTAGGATGTCGTGTAGAAAACTAGCGTGCATAAATTGTTAGAAACTTATCGTTAAGAATATCCCTTATTGTCAGCCCGTGGCCGGAGGACGGCATAGAGTTCACAACGCTGTGGTGCCGCGCGGTGAGCGTGTCGTGCGCGCAGTGGCAGATCCTGCTGCGGGACTTCCCGCAGCCGCTGCTCAGCATGAGCGAGCTGCGCCTGTGGGGCACTCTGCTGGCCGCCGAGGAACAACCGCCGCCCCGCGGTCAGTATCAGTACCTACTCAGTTGTATAAGCCAGTAACTTACTTAGTAACTTACTCATAAAGTTTATGAGTTTTGTATAGTTCAAGAAAAAAAAAATAACGCACGTAAATAAGAAGTGAACTTACTGATTTGAACAAAAGTTTACAAAACATTTTGTAACTTCTATTCGCTATGCACAGCGCTCAGTATGTTTTTGGTTACGTATCTGTTAAATGTTTTGCCGCCTCGCGTTTGCGTCGCTTCGAGTAGGAGATTTAGATACTACATTTTATTATGTTTTTTGCAATTCTCTAACTTTTTCTGTGGTTCCCTTAGCGCTGCGCACGGTGGTGATAGACCAGGGGGACGGGTGGGGCGAGTGCGAGCTAGAGCGCAGCATGATGCCGCTCAAGTGGTACCACGACCTGTGCTGCGAGATGGCGCAGTTCAGCTACGCCTTCGGGCCCTGCTGGGAGCCTGTCATCGCGCAGTGCAACCTCGGTGCGTTACGACATTCATTAGACACAAAACATTATCATTTTTAAGTGGTCAAAATATCAAATGAAAAAATAACAAATATTATTGTCTTCTTACTTTTTGTATACTTACTTCATTAAATAAAATAGGATTAATTAAATAATTTAAATATAAATAATATATAAATAATAAATATTACTTCAATAAATATTTTAAAAACAAATTAAACCTAATTTGTTATTAAAATATTCGTGTTTTGGTGAGCAGAAACATCTATTCGGTCAGCCAAAATAGTTTGTTGGTCAGCAACTTTTGGTTAGCAAATAAGGATGGGCTAGGCTAGGAGGAGTGGCTCTCCCTTTCCCCATATTATTATTATTATTATTTTTTTTTTATTTTATTTAGGATACAAACAGTCTTATACATTGGTATTGCATACAAAAAATATGAGTTTCTTATAGACCTATAGATCCATAAAGAATATAAAATTACACAGAGTTTAGTGTTATGGAAGTAAGTAAGTACTAACATAAACATACACAGTCTAGTGCTTTAGAAAATGTACAATAAATCATCAAGTTACTATTAATAATCAAAGTGCTATTGACAACTTATTATGCAATAACTTTCTATAGACAGTTAGGCTATTGCAAAAGATATCTATATCATTGAACTTTTTGTTATAAGTTTCAACACTACGTCGAAAAAAGTTATTTCTGGTATATACAGATGAGTACGAAGGGACAACAAATAGTTTTTGTAGGCGCGAGCCAGGTCTGGGTACTCTTAGGTTAATTTTTTCTAAAATGTGAGGGGAGTCAACCAAATTATTTAAAATTTTATAAAGAAAGACTTGATCAAACATGACTCGACGGTTAGCAAGAGTAGTCATTGCGTGATGGTTGAGTGAATCTTCATAGGATATGTATTCATGATTTCCACGGTAATCGAGAGATTTGACGAACTTTTTTTGAACTTTTTCTATACGGGCAACATGGCAAGCATAATTTGGGCTCCATATAATGCAGGCAAAATCAAGAAGTGATCGGACAAAACTGAAATATAATAGTTTAAGGGTATGCGATTGCTTAAAAGGTTTTGAAACCCTAAGAATGAAACCTAATTGTCGGAATGCTTTGTTAACTATATAATCAATGTGTAAGTTAAAAGATAAACCAGAGTCCATTATAATACCCAAGTCACGAATTGATGTGACCCGGCCAAGTGATAAATTGTTAATTTTATAATCAAAGTTAATAGGGTTCTTTTTGCGTGTGTACGAGATTACGGAGCATTTGTCCAAATTCAGAAACAGTTGATTGGATGAACAATATTCTGTTAAACGCTCTAGATCTGATTGTAACTGTAAGCAATCGTCATTACTTTGCACAATCTTGAAAAACCTTGCGTCATCAGCATATAACAGGAAATTTGAATTTTGAATATTTTTTTCGATATCATTGATATAAATAACAAATAATAATGGCCCAATATGAGACCCTTGGGGAATCCCAGAAGGAATATCAAGGAATCGTGATACGAAGCCCTTCACAGAAACCGCCTGAGAACGATTCTTGACATACGAATCCAACCAACGGAGCAGATCGCCGTGTATCCCGAGAGTCCAAAGTTTTTCTATAAGAAGATCATAATTAATTTTATCGAATGCTTTGGAAAAATCAGAATACACGAAGTCTACTTGTTTATTTTTATCCAAAGCATCAACCAAAAATTTTATAAAACTAAGCATATTCGTTTCTACAGAGCGCCCTTTACAGAAACCATGTTGATTAACAGATATATGATTCTTTAATGCGCACGCGAGTTTACAAGTAATAATCTTTTCAAAAATTTTGCCGAATAAGTTGGTTTTAGATATAGGTCGATATTGAGAAACGTCATTCCTATTCTCATTTTTAGGAATCGGAGTGATGAGAGCAAGTTTCCATGCCGATGGAAAGATACCCAATTCTAAAGACTTACGATATATAATACCCATCGGTATTGATAATTGTTTAGCACAATTACGTATAAATAAGGGGTGAATGCCATCATAACCGGCCCCCTTGTTAATGTCGATACTTTTAAGCTCTTTGTTAATAGCTTCTGTAGTAATGGTCATGGTTTGCAGACTGACACGGGAGTTGACGGGGGGGCAATCGAGATCGTATGTAGCTGGCCGTGGTACACTTCTAACAAAAACAGAGTTAAAATATTCATTAAACAAGTTGCATGTATCTTCACCTGTATTAGAAACACGCTGATTAAGTTTCATCGTTTGGGGAACATGGCTAGATGGAAATTTTGATTTAACAAATCGCCAGAACAGTTTAGGACATTTTTTTATACTGTCTTCACTTAAATGTATAAAATTATGGTACACTATGTTCTGAAGCCTAGATTCTCTCTTACGAAGCGAAGAAAATGCTCGGTAATCTAAAGGATTCCCGTATCGTTTCCACCTAGTATGATATTTAATTTTTTGCTTATATAATTATCAACCATTTTAGATAATTGAAAAATAACTGGGAACATGTCCCATATGCACACGTACAAAAGGTCTCCATCTACAGCAGCGCCACCAAGCGGAATAAATTCCCTGTCATTCTGACATTGACAGATGATAATGATATGGTATGGCTCCAGTGTTCGACCAGGTATCCCGCGCCTCGCTGGACCCGTCAGCGCCGCTGGCGTGGTGGGACAAAGTGCGGCTGTTGGTCCACGGGCGCCTGACCGCGCACTTCGCGCGGCTCACGTGCTTGCTGCACGTGTCGCTCGACCCCTACAACACCACCGAGGAGATGGAGCTCACGTGGACCGAGCTCGTGCTCGACTGGACCAACGGTACGTACTGTGGCGCCACCATTGTGGCGGCTCACATGCTCGCTGCACGTGGCGCTCGACCCCTACAACACCCCTGAGGAGATGTAGCTCACGTGGACCGAGCTCGTGCTCGACTGGACCAACGGTACGTACTGTGGCGCCACCATTGTGGCGGCTCACGTGCTCGCTGCACGTGGCGCTCGACCCCTCCAACACCACCGAGGAGATGGAGCTCACGTGGACCGAGCTCGTGCTCGACTGGACCAACGGTACGTACTGTGGCGCCACCATTGTGGCGGCTCACATGCTCGCTGCACGTGGCGCTCGACCCCTCCAACACCACCGAGGAGATGGAGCTCACGTGGACCGAGCTCGTGCTCGACTGGACCAACGGTACGTACTGTGGCGCCACCATTGTGGCGGCTCACGTGCTCGCTGCACGTGGCGCTCGACCCCTACAACACCACCGAGGAGATGGAGCTCACGTGGACCGAGCTCGTGCTCGACTGGACCAACGGTACGTACTGTGGCGCCACCATTGTGGCGGCTCACATGCTCGCTGCACGTGGCGCTCGACCCCTCCAACACCACCGAGGAGATGGAGCTCACGTGGACCGAGCTCGTGCTCGACTGGACCAACGATACGTACTGTGGTGCCACCATTGTGGCGGCTTACGTGCTCGCTGCACGTGGCGCTCGACCCCTACAACACCACCGAGGAGATGTAGCTCACGTGGACCGAGCTCGTGCTCGACTGGACCAACGGTACGTACTGTGGCGCCACCATTGTGGCGGCTCACGTGCTCGCTGCACGTGGCGCTCGACCCCTACAACACCACCGAGGAGATGGAGCTCACGTGGACCGAGCTCGTGCTCGACTGGACCAACGGTACGTACTGTGGCGCCACCATTGTGGCGGCTCACGTGCTCGCTGCACGTGGCGCTCGACCCCTCCAACACCACCGAGGAGATGGAGCTCACGTGGACCGAGCTCGTGCTCGACTGGACCAACGGTACGTACTGTGGCGCCACCATTGTGGCGGCTCACGTGCTCGCTGCACGTGGCGCTCGACCCCTACAACACCACCGAGGAGATGTAGCTCACGTGGACTGAGCTCGTGCTCGACTGGACCAACGGTACGTACTGTGGCGCCACCATTGTGGCGGCTCACGTGCTCGCTGCACGTGGCGCTCGACCCCTACAACACCACCGAGGAGATGTAGCTCACGTGGACCGAGCTCGTGCTCGACTGGACCAACGGTACGTACTGTGGCGCCACCATTGTGGCGGCTCACGTGCTCGCTGCACGTGGCGCTCGACCCCTACAACACCACCGAGGAGATGGAGCTCACGTAGACCGAGCTCGTGCTCGACTGGACCAACGGTACGGCATACGAAGGACCTAAAAACTCTTTTAAATTGAAATTAAACACTTTTTTTAGTCAAAAATGCATTACGAAAAAAAGCCTTTAATAAAACCGCATTAGTATCAGTCAAAAGTGTTTTTAATGTCTAATTTACGTGAATATTTCGGAAGTTTGTTACACACAGTTATCGCACTTTTATAAAAAAAACCTCGGTGTGATAATCAGTAACTATCATTGTTCAGGAAGACTGGGTTTCCTGGGCGAGCTGAACGTGTTCGTGCGCACGGCGAGCAAGTACGACGACTGCCGAGTGCTGCGTATGCCGTCGTTGCGACTGTCCATCAAACTGGGCTGGCAGTGCGTGGGGGACCCGCGCGACCACCACGCCGTCGCCCCCTGCGCCCCCACGCGCCTGCCCGAGTACTCCAGCAACCAGGTGTGTGTATAGCCCCCTAGCCCCCAGAAATTTAACTTCGTGAGCTGATCTATCTTCAATAGATTTTTTGACTGCATTTTCTTTTTCAAATATTAATGGTTGCATTTGAATTTTCTACGTCTGTCATTCTGTATATTGAGTCTAAACTTGCCTTGTGTCCAAATTCGGTACTCTTATTTCATGAGTGTAGTCTGCACTAACTTCGACAGATTTTTCCATTTATTAGACTATTGAGAGTTTTTAAATCGCTTCACTTTATTGACATTTTTTCTTGATTTATTTAGGAGCACGACTCGTATCGAGCGTTCCGATCTCAAGGGCTGGATCTCCACCTCAGTATGGAGACTAAACCCATCGATAGGGATGGACCAGTGCTGTTGCTGTACGGTAGCACACTCAGGTAACAATGTTGTTATTAACTTTCGTCAGTTAAACTAGGGGTAGGGGGTCTCACTCCGGGCTTCAACTTTTATATTATACATTAGCCTACTGCTTACGGCTGACTCAGTCGAGCCAGTGCACGAGGGGTGTCATGTGCCGGTTGAGATTAATTGATTGGCTTCGCGTGGATGGACTTTTGTAAGTTAAAAGTGTAAACATAAATTAAGGCTCGGTTGCGCTGGAACATTTGACTCTCTCTTTACATGTAGAGAGAGATCAGAGAGAGAGAGAGGGGAAAATAACCTCAATTCTGCCCTTTTTGATGTTTTCGTTGTTTTTTCATGATTATCATTATCACAATTATCTTTCTTGAATAAAAGTAATTGAAGCAACTTCACAGTACATTAAAGTGTATTTTAATGTAGAAAACGTTTCCGCTATTATTTACTACAAAAAAATGAACCTACGCAAGCGCTCTTGATGATATTCTGATTTTTTATTATGTGAGGTGTATACGCAATTTAATACTTGTAGCTACTAGACAATCTCTTTAGCTTTTTTTTTTAAATGTGACCCCCCCAAACCATGTTTTCGTACCCTTAATGAACTCGACTGTACGTAGATGGTTCGAGAGCTTGAAGCTGATCCTGTCGGGCGTGACGCGTCCGACGCGGCGCGGGCGCGTGTTCAACAACGTGCGCCCGCGCAAGCTGCAGCTGTCGCGGCACTACCGCAACGTTAGCGTTTCACTCACACTCCACAACTTGCAGGTTAGCATACTTTTTTTTTATTATTTATTATTAAAAAGTAATGTACACAAAGTTTGCAACTTGTCTCGCAAAACCTAACATCAGGTTTGTCTGCGAACACAACACTTGTTAAGGGTGCCTGCATAAAGAAAGCAGGTACTGGTCGGTACCGGTCGGTACAGGTCTGTTGCGCCGCGGATGTATGCGCAAACCGGTACCGGCAACCTGTTTTCTTTATACGGACTCCCATAGAAAAGTATGGGGCTACTTACCTGCACCGATCGGTACAGACGTGTACCGACCAGTACCTGCTTTCTTTATGCAGGCACCCTAAATCTATAGGATTAAGATATTTTCACGTTTCATGAAATTATCATTTTTGTTGTCAAAAGGATTTTATTACGGTATTTGAACTAAAAACAAAAAGTCTGATGTTGTTGTTAGTCAGTCGCTTAGCAGCATGTGAATCGTAGACCATTTTGTTAAACTATCTTTAGAAATAAGAGAGGTTTCGTCCTTTGATTTTTTTTCTGTATTGATTCAACAAGAAATTGTTTCTATAGCAACGTCACATTCTATATCAATAGAAATAAAAAACTATTTTTTTTATAACATACAATGTGGGTTTTTATTGGGTTAGGTCGGGTTTAAACCGGGTCTTTTGCCCATCTCTATTAATGATCTGATTGGTAGGTATTCTACTGGTCGTCGTCGTCGATGCAGCGCGGCATCGAGATGGTGTGCGCGCGCGTGACGTGCGGCTCGCGGCACCGGCTGTCGCTGGTGGCGGCGGCCGACGGGCTCGTGCGCCGCCCGCGCGCCAACTGGGCCACGCTCTACATGAACTGCGACCTCAACGACGCCGAGATCTGGCTCAAGACCACCGCGCCGCCCGCCGACAAGGACGAGGTATGTCTCAAACATGGATAAATATCATTCGACCGATTCTCTTGGCAATGTAAAATAAAAATTACTGAATGGCTCCTTAACATGTCTTTTTCTGAAACAGAGGACTTTATCAGCTCTTTCTTGGGCTCACAAACAATTATGTAACTACAGGACAAGATGGGACCTTAATAACCTTCTACACATTTTAACACACACGTTACACAAACAAACTCCACTCTTTTTCACACACGTACGCATACATACACACACACACACACACACACACACGCACACATTATTAGGATATACTGATTATAATTATTATATAAGTACCTACTATTATTTAAATTAAGCAAATCCTGTGTACTCTGGAGGTGGGCGCTAGTGTCTGCGGCACAGTTTTTTAACTACTGTGGCCACTAACAATCACTACTGTTTTTGTCATACTGTTTTAGTTGCAAATAAAAATTTCATTTCATTACAGATAAAATAATAGTGATTTGAATTGAGGTATTTTTTTAGATAAGAGACAGATGTGTAAGAAACTTTATCGTGTATGCAGTATATGCTCATTCGATTTTTGCTGGTCCTTGCAGTTTCAAATCTGCTTCTAACGCCTGTAGCACACCTCCGCCGCGAAACCCTAACAGCGACACCGCAGTAGTTCCGCTAAGAGTTGTCTTCTATCAACGCCGATATTATAAGGATCACATCTACGTAGCTATTTCGCGTCATTGCTTTCGCGTTTGTCAATGGTCGGAGCCGATCGGGTGGAGTCGCGCGTGAAAAATCTATGCATAAGAACAGGCTGTTCGCATTTGTTTCGCTTGTCGAACTCGTGGCGGAACCTACTGCGGTGTTCCGCGGGCGGAGGTGTGCTACAGGCATTAATTGCAGTATAACCTCTAAACAGATTACAAACAATAGTGTATCACCCAATAATTACTAAGCCCCAGCGCAGGGACTTGCACACTCTTTCCCTCCTCTACTCCATACTGTTCTTGCCAACTTCCCCTCCTTACGTAAAAGATTGTTTCTCACTCCTTTCCTCGTCCACGCAATGTACCTTGCGTTCTTCCTCTAACCTCACTCTTGAATTTCCGCGTCATTCCTCTGATTTCTTCTCCTATTCCTTTTCTGTTCATGCAGTCCGTCTTTGGAACAATCTACCAGAAGGTATCAGAAAGGCCCAAACTCTTGGATCCTTTCGCAATCAAGTCAGGAGTCATTTCCTTTCTTCTATTCCTTACTAATTATATTTATTATTATTATTATTTTCCATTTTCCTGAATTTTCATTTTTTTATTTATTTTATTTTATATGTACTTAGTCTGTCATCTAAATAGTTGCACCCACTCCCTTATTGTCCTGTATCTTATATCTCTCTCTCTCCCAAGGTTGCCTGGAAGAGATTGCTGTCTAGCAATAAGGCCGCCTATTGTGTACTTTCTTCTTTCCTCTGTTTCTTTGTCTGTAATGTCTTTTCGTGTGCAATAAAGAATATTATTATTATTAATTTTGTCGCTACCAGAACTCAGTGCTCCGGCCACCAGCAGTGGAGAAATGGTACTGCGTATCAGTACGCCGCGTGTCATACGGGCGTGAGGCGGGTGGGGGCGCGGGAGCGGGCGTGGGAGGGGGCGGGGCTACCCACCGATTGGCTGTCCACGACCTGCGCGGCGCGTGGACCAAGCTCAACAGAGATCTGGCATTCGCGCTCATTGACACTTACATCAAGACGCAGGTATGATGATTATTCTGAAGAAGTGCGTGTGAAAAATGGTTCTTTATCGAATATTTAATAAATAGATTTTGCAATTGTTGTATTATTACTAAACAAACTACTTCTGTAGACTTTGTTTCATATTTTATCTTCCGAATCAGTAATTGTTTGCACACTTAATCTAATGAATTCTAGTAACTTTTCTGTTGCTTAGGTTGGGTATACTTTATTTCTTAGCTTCATTGACTCATTATTTACAGCAACTAAAGAAGAATCTGTCAACGAAAGCTCTCAAAGAAGAGGAGAAATTGAATACTTCCCCGAAACACCAACGCGAAGCCGACGTTGTGTCACCGCCACCAGCAGCACAGGTTTGTACTAGGCGTCACATAATTAAAGACATCAGTTGATTTTCAAACAAGGGTTGGATCTTCGCCAAGGATTGACCTTTCTGTGATCTGATGATAGTCATCCAGGGAGTGAATGGAGAAGATTCAGATCGCTATACACACCCAACTAATCTGATTAGTATTCTAAAAGATATCTGCGTGGACAGTTTTTTGTATCCTATGTCCTTATCTGTACCCCTGAGAACGTGTATCTAGAGTAGTGTTAGTCAAGATCATCATCATCAGTTCCTAGCCGATTTCGGCCTCGGCGACTATTGTATGTCTCATCTTCAATAGGTGTTGGTCCGACGGTCTGCCCTCTCGTGCGCCCGCATGTGACTCGCAAAACCAATCTTTGACTGGAAGGTCCGGGCACAGATGATACACGATAGGACCCCGCCACAGTAGTTGTAGTTAAGAGTGTCAAGACGTGAAAGCGTAACCAGCAATTTATTTAAACGATTTTGCGGAGTGCAACTTCTGTACGCTAGTACTATTATCTATTCTGTGATAATAGTATTAGCGTACAGAAGATGCACTCCGCAAAATCGTTTAAATAAATTGCTACTCTTGCGCCTTCACAATAAAGTGCAATTCAGGTCGCACAGCGCTCTCTTCACTCCAAAACATTCACTTTGTAGTTGCCTCTCTTTCTATCGCGTAGGTCTTATCTTTTCTGACGTATGAAATTTGTCCTCTCAGAGGACGCCGAGCGCTTCATACTCGCGCGAAGAGTGACAGAGCCCCGATATTATTTCGAGGCGGAGGTGTGCAGGCTCGTACAGGCGTTAGTAGGATTAGGATAAAGAAGTAAGGATTTGTCAGGTGTTATAATGTCGGTAGTGTCAAGCGAGCAGCAACAGCGCGGGCGGCGAGGGCTCGGCGGGCGGCATGCTGGCGGCGCTGGTGGCGGAGGCGGGGGGCGAAGCGCCCGTCGTGTTCTCCGACGAGCTCGGCGACGCGCCCGCGCACGCGCCGCACGCCAGCAAGCACGTGCTCGACGACGACAACGCGCACACCGCCTGCCTCAGTGAGTGTCGCTACAGTGGCTACAGCTCGCACGCGCCGCACGCCGGCGAGCACGTGCTCGACGACGACAACGCGCGCATACCGATTGAATTTCTAATAAATTTTTGTGTGTTCACAGTTGAGCTGGTGAACTCGCAAGTGGTCCTGAAGGGTTGCGAGACCCGCGGCTACGTGCTGCTGTGCGCGGCGCGCGCGGAGGTGCGCCAGCGCGTGCGGCGCAGCCCCGCCGCCGTGGCGTGGAGCGGCGCGCTGTCCGCCATGCAGTACTACGCCACCGTCAGCGCCGCCGACCGGGACCAGCTGCTCGGTAACTAACGAAAGTTAAATAAACTGAATGGAAAAATATGAAAAAGCAACATTTAATATCAACTTAATAACATCTAAACTCTACCTTCCAGTCGACCGCAAGAAATGTTTTATAAACACAGATAGACCTCACAAGTCATAAGTTTGGCTGGCTTTCTCTGGCTGTGGTTTAGAATATCTAAGTCAAAGTCAAAAATCTTTATTCAAATTAGAAAAAGTACCTTTGAATTGTCTATATTTTTCTGCTTTTTATCGACATTCAAGACTTTTTATTATTATTGAGGGGTTCCGTTTTTATCAATTAACAATGACCTAGCGACTTTTACGACCTTTGCACGATAGCGATTCTGACCCTATTTTCCACCACCCCTTATGACGTCATACCAGAAACAATTCTACCTACCATACTGTCTTTTTCTAGGTTCTATTTCGAGCGAAAGATCTGCTTTATTAACTTGTACTGCAACTAAATTATTAATAAGGTATTGTGCATTTGTGCAGAAAACATTCAGTGGGTGTCAGTAGAGGAGATCTCTGAGCGGTGGGCGGGCGCGGAAATCAGCGCGTTGCCGGATGTGCCGCGCCTGGTGGGCAGCGGGCACTCCGCGGGCGGCGTCATCGGGCGCACCGTCGGGCCCGGCGCCGACACCGGCCTGGCGCAGGTATGTTATACAGGGTGTTACAAAATAACCCGCAATGCCGAATGTGGTAGACAGGGACTACCAAACTGATCAACTTTTACTAAAGAATCAACTCTGAAATCGCGAAAAATAATTAGCTGTTTTATACAAAAAATTATATCGAAAATATCAAAATGTATGAAAAATATGTTTTTTTGCTATTTCAGCGTTGGTCTCATAGTAAAAGTTGTTCAGTTTGATGACTCTTCTCTACCATATTCGGCATTGCGGGTTATTTTGTAACACCATGTCACAGAATAAAGATTATTTCCTTACAGTAGGCCGACGCCTTTGTAGTTGGCGCAAAGCTGCCGTTCGTCTAGACAGTTGGCGTGTCCCGAGCTACTAAGAACGGCAAAGTATGCAGCTCGGGCTCGTCCCACTCGCCTCTCCCCCCTCACACCTCCCCCCTCACGCCCCGCACGATTGCCCTGTCTAGACGTCTCCGTCGGCCTACTGTAAGGAATCTTTATTCTGTGACCATGTAGTCGCATCGCAACACGTGGCCACACGAAACGCCGCAACGAGCGAATTCCTAGTAATAGCTCTTATCTGTGATTAAGAAAAAAAAGCTTATGTTGTCGTCATTTAGCATCGCAGTATTGCACTGAACCAATCAAAAATTTGTATCATTAACTTCTAATTAACTTGAAACTGACATAAATCTGATATGAAAGTATTTTTATTTATTTATGTGGACAAGTTTTGCATTGTTTAATGTTATAGCTCTAAATTGAGTGTGTGTTGTATGTTCAGCTACAACGCATAGTGTCCCGCTGTGCGTGCGAGTTCTACTACGTATCGCACGAGGAGGCGGAGCAGGCGGCGGGCGGCGACGGCTGGAACCAGCAGCAGCAGCCCTACGACTCCTTCATGCTCATGCACCACGACCTGGACGTATGCACCAACTCATTGCAGGTACATACAAGCTGCGAGCGCACCGACAAGTGCCTACATTCATCATCATCATATCAGCCGCACGACACCCACTGCTGGGTATAGGCCTTCCTCAAGGATCTCCACGACGCTCGATCCTGCTTGGCCCGCATCCAGCGGCGCACCGCGACCGCGCACCAGATCGTCGGTCCACCTTGTCGGGGGCCGAGTCCGGTGCGCGGTCGCCATTCCAGAACCGCCCCGCCCCAACGGCCATCGGTTCTTCTCGCTATGTGTCCCTCGCCCTGCCTGCTGCCACTTCAACTAAGCAATCCTTCGAGCGATGTCGGTTACTTTAGTTCTCCTACGGATTTCCTCATTTCTGAGGAAGTGTGCCTACATTGGTGCCTAGACATAGGCGTACCGAGGGGGGCAGGGAGGGGCAGCTGCCCCCCTGGATTTTGTTTATCTCCAACTAACTACCAAATTGTTATCAATAAAAGTTCTTATTTGCCATACAATATATTTGATTTACAATAAATTAGGGCGATACATTAGATTTACATCCCCCTGGCCCAGAACCTGGGTACGCCCATGTGCCTAGATATATTCAGGTTACTTGCTATTGCTAGGATACACGTTGACTGCACCGCCGAAGGTGAGTCGCTAGGATAGTCGCCTTGGTCTTATAGTCTTTGGTTCTAAGCCTCGCCAATTTCCATCCGCGTCGCACTGTCGTTCTTTATAATTATGTCCAATACATTTTACCATCGTCTGTCGCGGACATCAGCGTAGATCATCCGCGTCCCATTGAATCAGCCCTTAGAATTAATGTATCTACGCCATTCAAAACCTTAGTCACTCCATATCTCTGTAAAAATATTTTAATGTGAAAATAATGTGTGATATGTGCTTGCGCAGTACGCGATGCTGCTGGACGTTGTGAACAACGTGGTACTGCACGTGGAGCCGGAGCGGCGGCGCACGCTGGAGCGGCGCGCGCGCATGCGCTTCCAGCTGCAGCTGCACCGCGACCACGACCCGAGACACCTCATACACAAGCTGCAGACGCAGGTACGCCTGTACTGGATACGTTGTAAGGGGAGAAGGGATAAATTATGCGACTTATTAAGTATCTTTGTAAAAGAATAATAATTACAAATCAATTTAGATTATCTCGACATTTTGTGGTGTTGTTGTGAATAAATTCATGTTTTGTATTCATTATAGAAAATGTCAAATATTGTTAACATTCAGTCTCTTATTATGATTCCAGTTTATTCCTAGACGAGTATAAATAAAATCTTGTTGCTTTAACTGGTTTGACTAATTACATCAGTTGATAAGTTAAACAAAATAATTTGTACGAGTAAGTTTAGGTTTTATATTGACCTCAGATCTTTACGTTAGTATCCAAATTATTTTGATTAAAATAATTAAAAATTCATTGACCATCAGCCATTTCTAATGACCCCACTGCTGGGGTTAAGGCTTTCCTTATGGTGGATAAGGAGGATGGGCCATAAAATCTACCACGCAAATGCAGCCGGGACCAACGGCTTAACGTGTCTTCCGAAGCACGGAAGAGCTCGAAATAATACATTTTGGATCACCCATCCCATGACCGACACTTGCGAAAGTGGCTTTACCTCAGCAATCGCAGGGCCAGGCGCTAAACTACTGCGCCAGCGGGCTTCTAAATATAACTTAAATTCATTTAAACGTAATAAATAAGGTAAAAATAATAATTTAAAATTAATTCTATTCTACTTGAAAAAAATCGTCAAAACTCTTCTAATAAGGCAAATGAAAATTAGACTTTTCTCTAAAATAAATTAGTTTTTTTTATATTATATATCTAATCAAAACATGATTGAGAAAATACGCAAATAAAAAAGTCTCTCCGGCGGGGAATCGAACCCCGGTCTCCCGCGTGACAGGCGGGGATACTTACCACTATACTACCGAAGACTTATAACAAGCGGCGAATTTGCGAAACTAGTTATTCGAATGACGAAGACACAGTGCGCAAATGTGCGTTTCTTTGTTGATTGACATGATAAAGCAGACGGAATAACTATTTATATTTTTTTGTTTTCATTGCGTCAGAGAAATAAGCACCCGTACCGTACTAAAGGAGAGAGTAGCGCATGAGACGATCGAATCTTTTTGACCGAGCGAGCGTTTTTTAAATGTTTTTAATAGCCGAGATATGGGGAAAATCATATTTCAGCAATATCGAAAAATGTTTATGAGTCAATGTTATTAGGTCCGCGAGTCGCTGGCGCGGCTCCGTCGCCTAGAGAAGGAGTACTACCTGAAGAACCGCTCTATTTCCGGGGATGACCCAGTCGCTATTGAGGAACTGAAGACTCTTGATAATCAGGTATTCTCTAGATTACGTTTGTTGATCTAATTTTGTTGCATTATTTTGTTCTTATTATTAACTTTGTTTAATTCATTTATTATTACTGCCTATACCTACCTATTGTATTTAAACCATTGTATCATAGCAATAGGTAAAAGCTCAGTCAAAAGGTCACATCGAGCGTTTTTTAGTCTGTGGCCCTCCAGCGGCCAAAATGATCTTTATGAAGTGACATTAAAATTTGTGATCGAATAGATTTAATGTACATATTTTTAATGTAATAGTACATATTTTTAATGAGTTATGTTATTGGATAGTTTTCTCTATTGAAGAAATAGCTGTCAAAGATAACTTAAGAAATAAAATAATATATCTTTGACATCCATTTTTTTTCCTGTTTGACATTGACTTATTTTTCTTATTGTTAAATAATAAAAAAAATCGTTAAGCGGTTAACAGAATACATCTACCTACTAAGTTTCAACTGTGTAATCCTAATACTTTCGGAATAAAGGGCTGTGCCATACGGACGGACAGACAGACAGACAGACATGACGAATCTATAAGGGTTCCGTTTTTTGCCGTTTTGGCTACGGAACCCTAAAAACAATAAAATAATTAGGCTAAGTTCCACCATTTAAGGCGAGGCCAGTTCACGATTTGATGAAATTATTGATTTTTGAACTTCCGATGTGAAGAACTGATGTAGAATTCTACTTCACAAAAATTACTGTAGACTGAAAAAGAAACAAAGCAACACAATAACCGAACAGAATATTGAAAAATAGCATGGTTACTCTGTAAATAAATCCTGAATAACACCATAAAAATAAACTTCAAATCGCCAGATTTCGTTATTTTCAACGACAGTGATATGATTTTTCATGCAAAAAGGATAGCTTTTTTATTGATCTAACACAATAACCGAGTACATTTTTAATAAATAATCCAGTATTTCAGAAATCAATAAAAATGTACTAAAATTCGTCAAATTTCTGGCGAAGCGTCAATTAAAGCTATGCAATATTCAACCTTATTCTAAAGACATAGTGAAAGAGTAAATTTCGGGAACTGCCTCGCCTTAACTTAAACCATAACTTTAACAGATACAAACTTATCTGACTCGATGACAGCGTCGCTGTCGTCTATGCCGTAACCTAGGTAACAATATGTAATAACACCTTAGTTCCACTTTTGACCACTGGCTCAGGTAAGTTTGTATCTGTTAAAGTTAAGGTTAAGTAAAGATGGTGCAACTCACACTTAAATTATTTTCATATTTTCTACCCTACACGATTCGCATGAAAAATAATATCAACTTTACATAATTCAAAGATCCGTTTAATGACGACATGACACTAACCGATGAGGACGTTGCCAAACTTGTATTCAAGGCTCATGTAACAATAGAGAAGGCTACGGTGATTCCAATCGTGCTCCCAATATTAGGTGAACGAGTGCAAGGAGGTGGTGTGGTCCCTGGGCGAGGAGTTGGACGCGATGGTGCGCGCGTGGCGCGAGGTGGGCGGCGCGGAGGGGGGCGGCGCGGCGCGGGGGGTGGGCGCGGGGGCCGCCGCCGGCGCGCCCCACAGATACAACGAGATATGCTTCAAGTCTGCGCGGTGGAGACTTACGGATGCTGATGGACAGCTGGGGATCGCTGATCTGCTGCTCACTAATTTCTTGTAAGTGGTATCACAGATAATAAAATACTATACGTGGTATGCAGTTGGACATTGGTCTAATTTAGTGGCGCAAGGTGTGCGGGGGGCGAGCGTGGGGGGCGCGCTCCACAGGTACAACAAGATCTGCTTCAAGTCTGCGCGGTGGAGACTCACGGATGCTGATGGACAGCTGGGGTTCGCTGATCTGCTGCTTACTAATTTCTTGTAAGTGGTTTGCAGTTGGAAATTGGTCTAATTTAGAGGCGCAAGGTGTGCGGGGGGGTGGGCGCGGGGGCTGCGGCTGGCGCGCCCCACAGATTCAACGAGATATGTTTCAAGTCGAAGGCTCACTGACGTTGATGGACAGTTGAGGTTTGCCGATTTACTGCTGGCTAATTTTTTGTAAGTGAAGGAATAAATTAGACATTTGCCTATTTTTACCGACTACCAAAAAAGGAGGAGGTTCTCTGTGCGTCTGTATATTTGTATTTTTTTGTGTGTGTCCACCGATTACTCAAAGACGGCTGGACCGATTGAAATGATTCAAAAGTTATTACATTAGGTAAACTCCCAAGTTAGTCCCATTTTTTTAAATTTGGAAATCGTTTCAGTACTTTTTAAGTAATCTTGATAAAAGCACGAAAATTGTATGATTTTGTGTGAATTACCTCGATGATATTATGGTCGTATTACTTCTTTGTTATGAACTGAATAAGATCATTATTTTTTTGTTGGAAGAGGGATATCTTAAAAAAGGAGGTTTGACCCGTATGTATGTATGTTTCTCCGCAATTATCTCATGTTTGGCTGAGCCGATTTTTCTACCGAGCCGATTTTACTACCTAAATACCTACACTACCTATAATACAGAAGGTACCGACACTAAAAATAAAAAATTGTTTAAAAAAAAAACAAAAACCGACTTCAAATAAACCTACCTCTAAAAAGCAAGAAATAATATTCGTAATAATAAAAACACGTCTATTTAAGTCGGGTGGGGCTTTTAGAATAAAAAAAAGGAATTTGTACTCCAGCCCCACCCGACTTCAATAGACGTGTTTTTATTATTATTATTTTTGAAAAAGGTTGTAACTTTTCACAGCTCATAGCTGGTTTTACCTGCAATAACGGGCCTAGGCCAATTATTATTATTATTATTACGAATATTATTTCTTGCTTTTTAGAGGTAGGTTTTTGAAGTCGGTTTTTGTGTTTTTTTAAACAATTTTTGTGGTGGCGTATCGTATCGGTACAAAGAGATCTGATTTTAGCCTGCCGATAGCTGACCAACAGAACTGCTAAGTAATTTCCTGAAACTTAAACATTGGTAAATTTTAGATAAACACCGAATATTTTGCTCAGGAGGTTTTTTTCCAGGTTTTATGTTGATGGTAAACTTTTCTCATTTTCAGTAAAAATATCTCAAATCGTAATAAACATTAATATAAATTTCATATTTTTTTTATCATGCGTGCCTTCAGACTACTTACTGCTTTTCAAAGTAAGACATTGTTGACAGATATACCAAGACATCCCGTTCGGATGACTCTGTGGAACATCAGCTGGAAGTGGGATACGTACGAGTTACGAACTTACTGCCCAACGAACCATTCCCTGAGGTACAAAATCGAAATTTTGAATGGGAGATTTTTTTTCGTTATTCCCCCTCAATAGGCTAGTTGACAAAATTTCAATAACTGCTTAATATTTTAGCTTATTAGGCATTTTATCGAAAAAAAAGGTTTATTTATTTTTAATCGAGCGTTTACATTATAAATTTCGCGTTTTAAAAAACCAATTTTAATTTGGTTCCAAAACGCACAAGACTGTCATGGCGTCTTGAATGACGTCACGCCGTGCGAAACAAACCAAAGAGCGATCGTGTCTTCGTACGTTATAGCTAGTTTTTATCGTTTAAAAATGAATTTCTCATATTATAAGTACTGTATAGTGCCCCAGTGTGATAGCACGACTATAAAAACGCCAAACCAGTTATTTATATATGTTCCAAACAATGGAGAAATACGGAAAAAGTGGCTAAAACTTGCGTTCGGTTGTGGTTAGGTTGCACTCGGAGTGTAGGTTTGGAACGCGCCTCCGGTAGTGATACTCGAAACGTCAAAGACAAGATTGGAGTTTCGCACGGCGTGACGTAACGCTTTCTGATTGGTGTTCACTGTCACGTGACTAAAGGTTTCATTTTACGAAATTTATTTTTTAAAAATATTATTAATCTTTAATAATTTATTTTTTAAAAATATTATTAATAATTAAAATTGTTTGTTATTTTCTCCATAATATAATTAATCATTATAAACCCCTATCCATTATATTTATTCTTAATGGAAACAAGCCTATTGTTGTCAACTTTCTTCAAAATTAAATGACTGCCCCACTCTGTTTTTTTTGCTATTCGTAAGAAGGTTTATGTTGTGTTAAGTTAAAGATACATGCTGGTAATGGAGAAGTTTTATGATGTTAAAAAAACATTATTTACTTAACTTCATAAAATTAATATCAGTGAAAAAAAATTAAATCCGTAAATAAATGACAGAGCAATAAATAATTTAAGATGACTAATTTTTGCGCGACCCGATTTACCCGATTGGGCGGGTGTGACGTCACCACACCTATCGTTCTTATGGCGGTGGTGCGGTCGGGCCGCTCGAGAATTCGAGATGTTCCGCAGATGAAGTCGCCACTCGCGGCCGTACATACCACCGCTGGAAAGTATGATACGTCCGATGAGCGAAATTATCCTTTAACGTCCTGTTACTTTTTCATTTTTAGAGATAATTTGATAATTCTTTCACAGTCGTGTATTATTTTAATAATAGCGAATAAAAAAGGTAACTTCTCACCATCGTGTGACAGGTCCTAGTGCCACAGGCGCCGTGCGGGCGGGCGCCGCTGGCTCGGCGCGCGGCGCTGCGCGTGTTCTGCCGCGACCGCCCGCCCGTGGGCGGCATCGCCGTCAAGGAGCACTTCGAGGTCAACATCGTGCCCATCAGGATAGGTAACCACTTGAGCTTCTTCTTCTTATCTTCTTCTTATTATTCTTATGAGGATTAATGGCCACCTCTGGTGTTAGTGTTTATCAAGCCGCCTGTAAAACCTCTGACTTGGCTTAACGACTATCAGCTCAGATGAGAATTGCCGGGGCCGACGGTTCAATGTGTCCTCCGAAGCGCTGGATGCGGGCAGCTCAGGACCGATCGTCGTGGAGATCCTTGGGGGAGGCCCATACCCAGCAGTGGGTGTCGTGAACTCTCGTGCAGCTGATATGATGATTTATTAGATTAAGAACAGTTACTTAACGCGTTTCGACATAGTTGCATCGGCTTTGGTAACGGGCTGACTGGAAATGCGGTGTTACGCCTCCTCTGCGGTGGAATCTTCATCCACCGTCGAACTGTTTTTCTAACTACCGTCGCACACAACACTAAAACGATGCCCCTATTCCGTATCATAGCCGTATTCTGATATGATGATGATGATATAATAAATGTGTAGTTGACCAACCAATCAAAATTAACCTTTATGAATGAAACGCGAAGTCGAGCTGAAAAGAAATTGTAAAAGTTATCTTTAACAATTAAAAAAGAAAGTCGTCTTATGTTTTATTTATATATTTATTTCCTCAAAATCTGGATAGTAAAATCCCTAGTACCCTATTGTTGTTTTAAAATCAGTAAAACTCTGTTCAAACTAGGGTTAACAAAGAAGTTCTTCAACACGATGCTGAAGTTCTGCTTCCCCGAGCGCGACCCGGACACGATGGAGGAGGGGGAGGAGGAGGGGGAGGCGCGCGGAGCGGGGGGACCGCTGGTCCCCGCCCCCTCCAAGAAGGCCAAGAAGAGGGGGAAGGACTCCAACTCCAACTTCTACGTCAAGAGGGATAAGAAGGACAAGGACGATGTTGAAAAGATGAAGGTTTGTAACCTTTTCATGATATAGGGTGTCTTCAAATTAATGGCGTGAGGAAGTGCTGCTGTGGCGCAACTGTGGCGTAGCAGTCGCTCCACTACTTGTCCATCAGCCATTTTTTAATGTCCCCACTGCTGCACAGGCACAGGCCTTCCTTTTGGGTGGATAAGGAGGACGGGCCATAACCCACCACGCGGGACCAATGGATGGTGGGTGTTAACGACTGCAAATGCAGCCGGTATCAACGGCTTAACGTGCCTTCCGAAGCTCGGAGGACTCGACATAATGAAATTTTGGTCACTCATCCCATAACCGACCCTTGCGAAAGTTGCTTAACCTCAGCAATCGCTGGGCAAGACGCTAAACCACTGCGCCACCGAGCTCCACACTACTTATCACTTAATACTTCCACTACTTATTTTCATACAAATCCAAAAACGCCACTAGCACGACAGTAGCGCTGTGTCTGCGCTTCTACAGTCAGTATGAAAATGTGCTTAGAGCCCCACTAATTTGAAACCGCCCGTGATGGTAAATAATATGACGATGATATCAGTTGTGTGATTCATATCAAATCGTTGTAGTCGTAATCGTTGAGAAATTCATTAAGTAAATACTGACACGTCATATGTTTACTTAGCTGTTTACTGCAATGTTTAAACAAAACATTCAAAATCAAAAATTATTATGCTCTGTCGATGGATTTAAAGGTGAAGGATTGAAAAGAAGTTTCTACTTATTTCTGATCAAATTTTGATCGTTTATAACAGGAACGTGCAGAAAAGAACAAGCTGTTCATCTACATAAAGATCCCCGAAGTACCGGTGAGGGTGTCCTACAAGGGCAGCAAGGAGAAAAACCTGGAGGACGTCCGAGACCTGCCCCTGGTGCTGCCCACGCTGGAGTACCACAACGTCACCTGGACTTGGCTCGACCTGCTGCTGGCCACCAAGAGTGACACCCGCAGGTGGGTACAGCGAGTGTCCTACAGGGACAGTAGGAGAGGAACCTGGAGCACGTCCGAGACCTGCCCCTGGTGCTGCCCACGCTGGAGTACCAGAACGTCACCTGGACCTGGCTCGACCTGCTGCTGGCCACCAAGAGTGACACCCGCAGATGGGTACAGCGAGTGTCCTACAGGGATAGTAGGAGAGGAACCTGGTCCAAGGATAATATTAGAGCTCTTTTGTGGGTAACATTAAAAAGTGTTTTTAAATACCAAAATTATAATTGCGAATTCTTTTTTTTTACTTTGTAGGAATTGTCGAATTCGAGACAAAAGACTTACTATTTCTTTATTATCTATTAGAATTACTGTTTCTCACAGACAGAGAGTTCTGAGTTACTTACTCCTTATCGTCTAATAATAAAATCCATCCTATGACAAGTTTCGTTGGTTTTTTAAGTGAAAACTAAACTTAAGGGCTAACCCATTGTGGTGATGGCAGGGTGATCCTGTCGCAGGCGATCCGGCAAAAGCTCCAGTTGCACCGGCGCGCGGCCGCCGCGCCCGAGCCGCTCGAGGAGGACAAGGCGCGCCTGCTGCTCGGCGAGCGGATGGTCAGTGGCATACACACACTACACTAACACAATATTGCATTCACTATGCGGAAAAAAAATACAAAATAATATACATCCAGCCTCGCATCACACGGTTTATTTATATTCGATTCTTAAGTGTGTGTCATGTTAACACACGTTAACGTAGATACGGTCAGCAACGAAAGTCGTTTAACGATTTAGTACTTTGTCGTTTTTTTGATGAATGCTTCAAACTTTTTTGATGAATGCTTCAAACTGTGAGACATCTGTCAAGAAAGTTGCTATGATAAAGTACTAAAGTGTTAAGTAACTTTCATTGCTGACTGTAGGTACTAGTAGTCACAAAATATTACACAAAATAGGGTTTTTATAAGTCCGTTCGCTTAGATAGTGTCGGTACACCCGCAAGCACTTGTGTTCAGAGACAGGAATATTTTATTTTATTTATTAGGTATACCAACAAAGTATGTACATACAGAAACGATCTTAAAACATACATTTGCAATCTTTGGTCTTTGCATGACCTTAATAACAGGTACACACAGCATTCAATTTTTATAACGTGCAACACATAAAACGGTATCTATCTATCTACTCATAAAAATGCAAAACAAAAATGAAAAAATTATAATATATAAGTAAGTAATTCAAATTATACAACTTAAAATTAAACAACTTAATTAACAATCAATCGGGAATATCGGTACTAACACAACCTTTCACTACGGCACTTCTATGTAAACTGCTGAAATCCAAATTGACTTGCGGGTTGTATGCCGCACGCGGTATCCTTTGTTTATGCGGCAGCATCCTTTGACAAGTAGCGGCACGTGCAAAGGCGGCGCGATAAAAGGGCGACACTATCTATGCGAATGGACTTTACCTACTGCATTTATATGGATTCGCGCTAACAGTGCTGTTGGCGTGACTTGGAACTAAGAGCTCAAGAGTAGCTCTATGTATCATTACCATTTACATTTTTCGTCCTCCATAGGTGGCAGAAAACAAACCGCAGAAAAAGAGTACACCAAGCGTCTTTAAGTTCTCCAAATCTTAGCCGTAGCCGATCAAACTGCACTGCGCATTTAATATTATAGCAACCAGAACCAAAAATAGACTGCACTCAGGTATACAATCGTAACTTATTTAGATGTAAGACGGAAAGAATTTTTAAGGGAGAGGCTGTTTACATAATAGAGCGTAAAGCTTACTTTATTTTATTGAATCTAAATTATATCGATATTATCAATATCATAGTGTAAAGAAATCAAATAGTGGTTATTCCTCCCCTCCGAGCAGCGCCGCGATGCCAACGCGTTGCGGTTGCGGCAACCAATGCGCGCTGTCTCGATGTCGGCCTCTCAGCTCGTCGTCGCGACCGCGCAATATATCGCATGTCCCTCAATGCGAAGTAACGTTGAGGGACGCCCCGCAAGCAGCGCGGGCAGGGGGGCATATGCCGCGCCTCCCGCACACCCCCCAAAAAGATTGACATGCCGCGACCGCTGCTAAGAGTAACCACTATTAGTTTCTTTACACTTCGATACTATGTATAAGGGCCTTATCATGGTGACTAGAAATCGTAATCAGAAAATTGCTGATAGAATAAAACATTAGTTGTTATTTTTATTTATATTTTTTGTGGAATGAGTGTCCCTGAGAAGTTGCAGCGTTGTTATTTATGTGTTATCTATATTTATTTTAATAAGAATATTTTTATTATTTCCCAATAACTTTATTTGTCATAGGAAGAGTACGCAATATTTATGTTATTGAAATAAATCTTATTTATAGATAAACGCAAGACTTCCGGAGTAATGTGATATGGATGAAATAAGGTTAGGCAATGAAATAATGTTGACAGTTCCTGTTCTATTAATAGTTATTATCTTGATTATTATTATGTAAAAGAATAATATCTTGGATCATAAACTTTTGTATCTTCTGCGCGCGGTTGGAGCATTTTCTACTCTAAATAATACGTATACGTTAGATTTACTGGACTTTTTTTAAACGTTTTTCGTAATTAGTCAATTGGATAAATTAAATCTTTTTTTCTATCAAGTTAGTGCTAGGAACTTTGCATTAATTTTTCTATCAATTTTCTATCAAATTAATGCTAGGAAGTTTGCATTGATTTTCGTTTAGTACTATAGACAACTTTGATTATGAATTAGTATCGAATCGCTTTGTAAAGGATAGTTATTCGGTTCACAATATGTTGAATCTTTTTTCACAGCGTAATAAAATAAATTAATTAATAAGTTGTGATCAAGGTGAAAATGAGTGAAAGAAAAAAATAAACTATGAAAGACATAAAGACTGTTTCTATGTGGATGATAGTTAAGTCACGTTGACGTGTAAGTTATTGCGGATAATTAAGAATACACGGCCTTTTATATTAAAACATATCTGGTAATACACCCTATTTGGTTTTAGTTAGTTTAGAAGCGTGTACCTAGTTCGTTATTTAGATCTGTTTAACTTGTGTTTAAATAACTGAAAAAATGTAAGAGATTCAGACATACTTAGATCAGTGGTTCCTAAAGTTTTTTCTATGTACCCCTCCAAGAAACTCGCGTATTGCAACCCCCGCAGTAATGATAAATAAAAAAGTTTTTTTACTGATATTTTCTTAGTTAAGAGGTTGTTCCGCGTACCCCTCGATGTAACCTCGTGAAACACTGATTTCGTTGAAAATTCATTTAAAATTTTAAAAGTGGAGGTCATCGATTCGTCGCGTATATTTTTTTATGTATGTAGACCGTTTATTAATGTTGTATTTGGTGCATTGATTCAGTGATTGTTTGACCAACGAACTTCTAGTATTACTATCTCTCATTTAATATTATTTGATATTATGTAGTTCGATCGTTTATTTTATTCGAACATGTTTTCAAGTTTGGGAAATCACTTTTTTTTTGCTGTATTCTGTAAGTAGGCATTGTAAGAAATCTAGCGATTTCAAACGATATTTTACATAAAAAACTTAAATTCCTATTGTCGTCATATAGGAGTGGAAGCCCAAAATTTTGCTAACCTAAATACTATTATGGTTTCTAATAAATATTTGATGTTATTAGTTGCCTTTATATAGTTTATCGCCCGCATGTGAACATACAATACACCCATATAAAATACTTATAATTTATTTTTTATTACCCAAGATCAAGAAATATTGTTACTTATAAAAAGTTATAATTTATGTAAGAAATAATAATTATTCACAAATTATTTGCTTACTACTGATCGCACTAAACTTATTTTACAGATTTAGGGTAAATTATTCGATAAGATAAACTTTTGTACATTCTGTTATTTTTATATTTACTGTATGTATGTAACTATAATTTAAAGTGATCAAACTGTTATTAAATATTTTAATATCAAACAGTTTTTCCATTCAATTTATGTTCTATACGTTTTCCTCTCCGAATTTTACAAAGGTGTGATGACAACATTTTCATTTTTAAATAACTGAGTATAATTTCTTAGTAAGCGAGTCCTTGGCCTTAATTTACGTCTGTTAGTTTAGCAATAAGTAACCCGCCATCAATATAAACGGCCCGTTACTATTATACGAACGTCCACGATTTAAAATAAAGTCTGAGTTCGTTGGTGGTGACGATACGGTCTCCCGTTTACCTGGAAAACGGTGGAAAACCACCGTAGCGAGCGCATTTTCCAACATTATTTTCTGCATCGGCCGCGCGCGGCGGCCTTCAGTCAGTCTCGCGCCAGCCACCGTGCGGAGCCCACGTCGCCCTTCCCCGCGCCCGTCACGAATACGAACTCGTATGCGAACGAACATGAGTTTAAATTATGTAATTTAAATAGTGCATCATTTCTATTTTATTTTGTGAAGTGCTTATTTTAGTGTCCTGACGATGGCGTTGTTGTTGTGTGTAGTTTTGTGCGCCTGCACCGGTGTTTTAGGTTTTAACGTGGACATACCCTCGAGGGTGGTTTATAAAGGAAACCCCCAGTCCATGTTTGGATTCACAGTCCAATCTCACGTCGATGGCGATAGAAAAATGTAAGTAGTTCCTCTTAAAATATTCTACGGAAGCATCTTCTGGTTTCTTGAGCGCTAACGAATTATTTCAATGTCGTATTAGTCATACGCAAGTCATATAAACTGTTTTATGGACTGACGTAAGATTTCGGAATTTGTGTGTGTAAAGGTAAACATTGAAAACTCTGCTTGGTTTTATTACATTGGTCATTAGGTTCGGTTGGGTAGACGAAAGATATGTAAGTATAATTATTTAACATCTACTATCGACTTTTTCTTAGTCTCATTCAGACCAATTCATAAATCCAGATTTTAATTAAAGTTGCGTTAATGGAAAATAAATTTTAATAAAACCGTGATTATTCATACTTACCTTTCTCAAAAGGTAATTATTCTTTCGCATGACGCGTCTCTCGATTATTTATTAGCCCAGATCCGCCGTGAAAGGGCAAATTATTAATTTTACGATCATTGAGCGGTCAGATTTATCCGCGGCATGACATCACCGGGCAGGCGGACTGACCGAGCGCGCGAAATTTAGCACCTCTGACTCGGCGATAAGTCCGCATCCATATCGCACAGCGTCTTAAAACGAAGCATGATGTTGTACGATGACGCCAAGTGCTAATGTATCATCACGGGTGTCAGAAAAAGCCATTTTGGACAGATTGAAAACATGGAACATCGGACTTTCTTCCAGGGGTACTGCAGTCGACTATAATGAGGACGACGATGGTAAAAGCACAAGCTTAATTTTTCCTTTTAATTCATTAACGCCGGAGCGGTCGCTGGCGACCGAGACACAATAGATTTTCTATTGTGTCTCATTTTCCGGGCGTTGAAGGGTTAAGTAAGTATTTAGGTTTTCACTAAAATACATGAAAACATGTTTTCTTGAGTCCAGCTGTATCGTTGAGTCAACATAGCATCGTGACTGGTTATTTACTTACCATTTCAATTTTTCCTTACTATGACTTATTGACATTGTGTAATTTAAAAAGAAACCCAGCTGACTCATCGAAACCGCCAGTCAGTTTCCTTCGTGAGCAGAGATTGGAATAAAGTTATGTTTGTTCCAATATTTTAAAAGAAAAATCTTGATTCACTAAACAGAGTCATGCGTAGTCTGTAACCATAAGGGCCATAAGATTGAAACCTGATAAAATTTACGCTGAAAGAAGAATACTTGCGTAAGTTATTAGGAGGAGGTCTGCTAAAGATAATTGTAATATGTAATAATGTTTTTGATCACTTTACTACCACTACGATTTGATGCTGAGTAGGTTAGTAAATAACAACAATTTCGTTTTTCGAAACCGGTCCACCGATAACCCCAGGAATAATGACATCGTAACAGTCTGTTTGATCAAGTAATGTTAGAAGGTACATAATGAGTCGATTATTATAATAAAAGGGAATTCCACTTGTCTGTTTGTTGTGCGCCAACAATAGTCCGCGTGTCGTTGGGACTCGTCGCTGGCTAACCGTTGAGTCCACAAATCGGCACCTACGTAAATTGTCGGTGGCGCAATGATCAATGCACTGTTTACTTTCTCTTGACAACTATTACATCGTTAGCACTGAGCAATTGATAACTAGTTTATTGCTTCAGTGAAATACTTATTTGTCGTAAATCGTTAGTAGAGTCACAGTATTAAGACTGTGATAGAGTCATCAATGAATGGTTTTTTGATTTCAATGTTGTTTTTAACATTAATGTAAAGTTATGGAAATTGATTTCATTTTAACGTATAATCTTTTATTTTTTTATTAGGGTCCAGTTTCTAATGGGTAACTAGATCGCCATAGTTACATTATTAGGACTTAATATATAAAAAAGAACTTCCAGATATTTTTCTATTTGATTTTTGTTTAACTCTAATGTTATTTTTGAAGTTCTCTGTTTTAACTTCTGTTAAACATTTCTGGCATGTTTATTGACGTTGTCTCGTCAAGTCGTCATCTTTTTATTATGTTTGACGCCCCACAGACAAAGCTAGCGACGCAAAAATTACTTTTTAGGAACCGGAAACACGGTCCGCGTCACATGCACGGCACATGCGCGGGCGCATACATCGCCCTTTTTACTTTTTTCACCCTTAATTCAGTCGTGAACGAGGCTATTTTTGATGCTTGGGGTGAAACGCCTCTTGATTTATAGTTTTGCTTACAAATAAAGTCTTTTTGTGTCATTAGGGGGTCGTGTCGCTCGCAACAAGTGGGCCGCTAATGGTACAGATACGATACCCGACGAGGTACAGCTGTGGTCAACCTTTTTCCATCGATCCTTTATCGGCGTCAGTTAATATTATATTGAATTGTGGCTTTGTGAATCAGAATGTGGATACGGGCTTGATGATGCATTCTTTTTATACGTTTTTGAGCATTTTATAATACTTTCGACAGGGTTTTGATAAAAAACGATAAAGAAACATAAGTTTATGTCGAAAAGCTTAAAAGCTTAATTAGAAATGAAATACGATGTGATTTAATCCTCTCCTGTTTGTTAAAAACCTATAGATTTTGGCTTAACCCATTCAACAGTGCGATGGCAGTACCAAATGTCTCTTGTACTGTACACCAACCTTTGACCCGAGTATCTGTTTTCAGCAGAGAGCATGGTTATCAGTAGCGCGCAGCTATCAGCGCATCTCGTAGGTATGCGCTTGCGCAGATAACCCGCGACCCCCGTGCTATCTGCCGCGGTGTCGCCATGCGTCGGCATACCTCACAATCTGTTTATATTATCTTATTTTTAGAAAGCTTATTACTGCTCCGAATGTTTCGACAAGTGTGTTGACAGTTTTAACTAGGCGCTGCGTTTACAACTCGGCTGGTTTGAGAAGGACTCTTACATTTTGTTTCCTTTCAACTAATAGGAATAACTTGATGTCCTAATTGTTAACGAGTAAATTGCAAAAAATCCACAAGCATTTTGTTATTTTGACCTTTAAATAGATTCAACGAGATTGAACGTAAACTGCATTGTTATTTTTTAAATTCAATAACCTCCTCCTTTTTTTGAAGTCGGTTAGAAAACAACTAGACGAAAGCATTAACAAAGTAAGCCACACTTTACTTTTATTTTGAAATTCTTGAAATCATTCATGGTTATTATTCTCCACGCTCGTAATGAAAGCGAAGATGCCGCCAACAGCGAGGCGGGTCACGGAAGCTGATCCCGATAAGCCCAAACTGAGGAGTCCCGGTCCAGAACAGACGCTCCCTGTCGGCAGTTCGGGGAAGTGTCGCGATTGTTCGTATAGCGCTTGTGGCTTGCATTGCAGCACAGAATAAATAGCTTGCAGTGCCAGCCAGCTCTTGCATAATGCCTCATCTGATTGATATAATCAATCTGTATTGTGTACGGCTTTTAATTGTGTATAGATAGGTATTACCTAAATGTTAGTAAATTTCTCTTTTGTTAGTAAATCTTGATGAAGATAATGTAGTAATAACGATAAAATCATCATAAAGTATGTAATGTAGCCCAGAAAATAAATTCTTTGTTTTGCCTTTTGAAATCCGATATTAGCAACGTTACGAACCTGCTGTATGTTTTAAAAAGCAAGCAATAGGTGAATTTTGGCGGCTGGTTCGTCTGCGCGGGCGCAGTCTCCGTGACCTCATTTCTATATGGCGTCGCGGACGACCTCACGACTCCGCGTTTGCTTTACACGCTCAGTATAAACAATGTTTGTGTTGAAACCAGTAATGTATTTTAATACATTTAGTTTAGCTAGGTCAGATCACGGGTCTTGGATTATTCAAATGTCATTTCCATAAAAATCTTGGTTTTTAAAATAGATTTGTCAGTCCTCCAATCTCAAGTAGGTACCTACCTACCTGAGAAGTCGTGAAAATGTTTTTCCTCTGCAAAACTTATAATAAAATAATGATTAAGTAATGCCATATACCCTAGACTAGATAGGTAGACAAACAGTGTTAGGTTCGAGGTGTTTTTTCGACAAGAAATATAGATAATTATGTAGAATTGTAGAGACTAGAGATATACCTAACTTACAAAAATAAACTTTTAGTTGATCGTTGAACAGTAAAGGTAGGTACCTAGTTAGGCACTATGTGTAAAACAATTTGACACAGCTAGCAAAATCAATAAGTAAAGAAAGTAAAATATTGTTACTAAAAAAAATAAAAGCAGTAGCTATTGCAACTTCACTTCAACTAACGTTACTTCTTTCACTGTAAAATTTCTTTGAAACTGTTATGTCATTTAAATGATTCATAATTGGTATGAGTTGACTATTTTGTCATTTTCGTTTTGTAAACATGTTTTCATTGTAATACGATCAAGTCGTATGACTGTCGGAAAATTTTTCGATATTTGAAGCGACGTTCTGGGAAAAATTAATACTAAATTACTAACTGGTAGGAAGAGAGGGAACTGTGCTGTGACGTCTGGCGCTTTTTAATTTGCCATCCTGCTAATTTGGTCGTTCGTTTCACGTATAATTAAGCGACTCTAATTGAGATAGGTAGGTATGACTTTGAACTTGACAATTACAAAACATCGCGTTTAGTTAATTTGACCGACTCTAATATTTGCAAAAGACACGCATTTGAAATTTAAACTGAAAATCTATATTTATCATAAAGATATCCATGACGCAATACCGTTTTGGCTATACTTTTAAGTATCTAATTAAAATAAAAGCGATCAATGTATTTTAGAGCGATACTAATAGTTATTTTGAATTCTACGTTTCGACTCGAAGTACGCTGTTGATTATAATTACGTCTTCATATAAGTCTAAAGGAAAACCAGCGTTACAAAGTATTTTATCTTCAATGACGACGTGGTGGCAGACCCTCAACAATTAGGTCAATGCTGTGTGTGACACCACTGGATGCGTTGTCCAAAATATTATCCGCATGTTTACGTTTGCTTGCGCTGATGACGGGTTTGGCCATTAGGAGAATCAATGGCCGGCAGCACTTATGATTATGAATCATGACCAATTGGTGCTAGTTGAAGAGTGATACTTACATCAACTCTTTAGTTGTAACTATCTTAATGATAGGAAAAAAACCAAGTAACTATAAAAAAAAATGAAAATTAATGTTCATTAATGTATGGAATGAGATTTAATTTTCGATGTATAGTGAATTCTTATATCATGTAGTTAAAATATAACAAATCGCCAGTTTATTCGGAAGAGAATGGCATTCCTTCATGTCTCTATTATTGTGTTCCACTTATTATTCATAGGAAACCATGATCATCTAAATCAAAAGCTAGATTTGAAATTGTAATACATTAGCACATTGTGGTAGGTACTGGGTACCTATTGTAAATAATACTGCACAATCTTATCAGCGAGGTGTAACACCGCTCTCAGACGGAAACTATAAATTTCAAACAACGACTATACGCTGTATGTCATACAATTTATATTTCCGAGTGTTTACTAAGACTAGTTTAACATTACATCACAGGGTGGAGTATCACATTGCTAATTATTTCTTAATTACGTGTTCAAAATAGTTGTTTTTTCCTTTCGTGGGCTGAAGTGTTGATGAGTCGAATTCTGCGAAGGTGCCTTATTGTTCTCCTTGGCCTGAAATGCGCGCGCGCAGATAGGGCTCGCTCGGTAAAATGTCACGAACGCAAGGTGATCTCATTACACAATCCTCGACTCATGTAAATACTTGCATATTATTAAGATGACTTTCCTGATTAAAATTGCTTCGGTTAATAAAGCTATTATCACATTGCTCTGGTTTTTATTTCCAGAAGTTGAGGCATTTACGCTCTACTTTCTCGCAATTGGACAACTCACTAAATTCCTGCACGATAAAGGACAAATTCATACAAGTTAATTTGGTTTCATTTTTATAAAGATTAATTACAGCCCAATTCCGTTTGTAAAGTTACAACGAGACGGCGGTGGCCGGTGGGGTGCGTAATGAAATTGTAATTGATTACTTTCGATCGCTAAATGCCACTTGCACAGCCACCTCTCTCTTAACACTTTCAGCTTTTGCGATCGACTGATTTATGCTTTTGCAATAATGCTCTAATTTATTGCAACTTTCTAGAAGTTACCTGAAAAATTCTGGGGCAATTACTACAACAACCAAAACATTGTATTACCTACCTATATATATAATCGCTGGTTCTGTGCAAACAGTACTGCTTACTCTAGAATTCATGTTCACTTGTAATAAGTAAGTAATATATATGCTTATACCTATACCTACCACAGGGGCGTGCATTGGTTTTCAAGCTAGGTAGGCACTCTAGATCTAAACAGTTGTAATTAAGCTCTTATCTTTTAAAATTGATACTATTAGTAGTTAATAAGGATGTTAAATTGTTTACCTACCACTTTTATATTGCCTTTTCTTCACGTTGTAAACTTATGTTATGTGAAGTTGCTTCCTAGGTATAAATTATCCATTAGCGACCAAAAGCGGCCATTACTTTTTCTATGAACGTAAACTGTGCCAAAGGATACGTAATTTTTGTAAACAAATCGAATTCTCACCACAATCGGCACACTCTACTAATTTCTCCATTATTTAATTAGGTAATATTTTAATCACAAAACACAGCAATTTCTTTTTGTTTTCACAGAAAAAACAATAATTAACTCGCGCGTGGTGTCAAGTCAAGAAGACAAAAAAAAATATAATATAAGTTATTGCTTTCTCTGCAGAAACTAACGGAACTAAAAACAAACAAAATATGACAACCGCATTGCTTGCATCTTTATTTCCGAAAACAAACATTCTATTAAGCGCGGGTATCCACACTCTTAGGACATGGTAACAAGGTTGAAACTTGTTAAATTCACCCGCACTCGTGAGATAATAAAACTCGGATTGGGAGCGAGCGGTTTGTGCATAGGAGCGAGTGAGACAAATAATGTCGTCGTCGGCTTCTCGGTAAAATTCGTTCGGCCGCGGCCGCCCGGCGCCCGAGGTAGCCCGAGTAAGCATGATTACCTAGCGCTGTTATATTGCGAAGGTCATGTTTTAGAACCTTACACGTACAAAGAGCGCACTTTTTTCTGTGGTCGTATAACTTTTACCGAAAATTTTTAAATGAGTGTTGTATGAAACGCTCCTTGCTTCGAATATGCATTCTGGAGACTGCTTACCCCACCGTAGCGCGTGGTAGGAATGATGCGCAAGGAAAATTTGCTTACTATCTGAGTGTTCAATAGAAATTTGGTTATTATAGAATATTAACGGAACCAAATAATTATTTTTTACTTTAACACTAGTGACTAGTGGTATCTATATTTATTAGGTTCGTCATGAGGTAAGCACTGCCTAACTGCCTATATGGTATGCACGCCCCTGACCTACCAAGATAATATAGAACAAAATTGATAGTCTGCTATGTTACTCCTTTGTTTTACAAAACAATTTTGTTAGAGAAAACTTAACAACTGAAAGATATTATTAGTACTCTGAAGTAACCACGAATATAGAAATTTGATGGAAATCATAGACTTATTTTCAAGGAAATAAATTTGATTCATACAAAGATAAATTAATGATTACAAGGATTTAATCGAATTTACACACTTTTCTCTTTTGATTACGCAGGTGTGTTTCTACTAAATGTTATTGATTTGATTAGTAATGTAGGAAGTATAATATCTGTGATGGAGTGGAGTGACTCCGGCGCAGTGTCAGCGCGTGAGTCAAGGTGAGGCAGGTGGCGTGTCGTTGTGTACGCGCGGGCGCAGGCGCAGGCGCACGGCAGATGACATCAGCTGTTAATTATGATAGTTACCGCACCGCAAAGACAGTGAAGGTTACGATAACATCATTTTGATTAATTTTACATTCGCACTTGTAGATAATACTTACTCATCCTTATCTTTGAAATTATTTACTTACTTACACATTTGTCTGGTAAAAAACAACTCCATTAAATTGTAGCAATTGATAAAATTACACTAAAGTAATTCAATTGCAAAGTTTAACTATTCCAATGAAGAAAATCCTATTGGATTTCCTCTTTTCTCTGAATGAGGTTACTTCGTTAACAAAATAATACCTAGCCGTAAAAACATTTCAATGTTTTCGATACTGTTATGCGATTCCGCATAAATTAAGGAGTTGGCCTGGCATAATATAAACTGCGTAATGAATTTTAAAAATGCTTCCTGACCGTCTCGCGGAATGGTTTCTGTGAATCTTAGAGCTAGACAGGACGTGCTAAACAAAAGACGATACCAGATTCTTTAAAAGTGACAATGCACAATGCTTTCAACACGTGTGCTGTTGTTTTATGCTGCATTCGAACAATACTTGACCAAATTAGTCTTTAAGGCGGTGAATATAAGATGCATAGAACAATGGTCAGCAGCATGCGGCCAGCCAACCCAACACCATATGTCGTGGCGCCCGTCGCCGGCCACATGCGCATGCGCAGCGACCGCCGGAAGTGTCGCCGTGACGGGAAGCTTTATAAAACAGACAATAATAATTGTAATTAAAATGCCATTATGAACTGCATCGCCCATTAATGTTAGATAAACTGTCTAAAATACGTGCTGTCCGTAGTTAATGCTTAAATAATGGGAAGGACAATCAATCAAAAATCATGCATGAAGTGGTACTGCCTTTATTTTTTTATTAGTAAGAATACATTTTATTCTTGTTTCTGAAGAAATAGTTATGAAATACATAGCTAGGTAGGTACCTTACCAGTTACCTCAGTGCTTATATATATTTTCCAACATTTTTCATTAATTATCTTAATACAGGACGTTTACGGCTTCTCTTGCTGCGATTGGAAAAAAAAAGGTATTTTCTTTTTGTATTGGAATTGACTAAATAAAAAAGTACTTCTTATTATTTAAGTATTCTGTAATATAGGCACGTTAAAATATTATGATAAGTAAGCAATTCTTATGCAATAATTAGTGGATTTCGAAAGATAAAATTAGGTATCTTACTTACATAAATTGTTTTGTTTAATATTATTGCATAAGTATTATAATGCAGGTCAGTTTTTAAAGGCGCCGACTATAGATAAGTTATCTGAGGTTTCTGATAATAAAATATCGTAATTACGTAAGTGAAGAAGATTTCTTTAATAAATGTGTATTATTTTTATAGCTTGGTTGGCTTATGGCAACTCACACGATGAAAACTCGCCCGCTAACTTGAATTAATTTTTGTGGTTACAAGTTCAATCAAAATATAAAAATCACATTTTGTAAAAGATAAGGATAATGTTTTAATTAATCAGTGATAAATACCCTAAAGCTTTTTTGGAGATATTTTTTAATATAAAGTACTACCTACATAAAATATGCTGTTCTAATAGCTTTCTTGAATTAAAAAAGTTTTGTTCATTATTAAGGGAACAATTGAATTGGCAGACTGATAGATAAACCTATAGTGCCTAGATCCAAACGTGTTTATTTTGTTAGCGAATAACTAGATAATATTGGAATTGGAACATAGTTCAAGACTCTGTTGACCTATATCCCGTTATTGAATTATGAGATAAACTCTTTATCTATCGTAGGTACGTGCTTAGTTAGGTATTAGTTCGCTGTGTTTATTATTTTAAAGTTAATTGATAGATAACTTGCAATTAGATTGGATAAAATCTTTATAACATTATTCAGAATTTTTAAATCGCAATTGAATAAATATTTATTTAGAATTTGTGGTTTAAAAATTAATTAAGTAAATGGTTTAAAATACATAAGACGTTATTTTATGCAATTTTTAAAAGTTTTTTTTACAAAATCGTAGGTTGATTAGAATTTAATTTTAAGGTTTAACATTAATTTTAAGCGATTTATCAGACACAAAGGCATGTTGTACAGTTGTACCTTGCAAAGCTGAGGATGTAAAACCCCGAAAATCTTAGTAGGTACTACTTACTTACTTTGTGGATGTGTAATTTGGTACTTAGGTACTTACCTACCCTAAATAATAGTATGTTGTAGTGGAAATGGAAAGGGTTTGAAATACTGTCACGTTTGACCGTGCGTCCGACCTACGAAGGGGAGGCAATGTGGGCCCATGGACTTTCCGGTGACGAATTCACATAATTATTACTTACTTCATAATATCTAACATTGAAGTGGACGGTAATGATTTCCTTATAAAAGTTGCGATTTTTCAGGATCTGGAAAGTTCTAGTAACTATAGAAACTTAATCTTTCAGAAGTTTAAACTTGCGAAAGACAAACTGTAAATGTAGAATTTAAATAGGTAATAGGTATATTAATAATAATACTTATATTTAAGTATAAGGGTGTTGCAAATAAATCAGACTGTTGGTATTAATTTATTTACAGGTATATAAAGTATGTAATAATACTTAATGATAATAATAAACTTTTACATACAGTCAGAACAGAATAATATCTATATTCAAAGAAAATTATATTATTTCTTTAAACTTTTCAATAGTGATTGATTGCATGTTTTGATTTTGATTACATAGTTTCTGAAATCACTTTTGATTTTACGTGGTACTATCTTATGAATCATGAATATTTTAAAAAACGACTGACGGACTTGGTAAAGTACTTTTTGTTTGCGTAATGCCAAACAGTGAGATCATTTACAATTTTAGTGACAAACTTCGATTCGTCAAAAATCACATCTTATTTTAGAAATTACCATTGGGTAAATATAAGTAAATACCTATATAATATATATATATATATATATATATATAGGGGGGGCAACTCCCCTGCACCCCTCCGACAAATATTTTAATTTATTTATTTTATTTTATTTTACAGTTTTTTGGAAAACTTACAGCTAATTTATATTATAATATGAAGTACTACAGCTAGCAAAATACAGCCATTTGAGAAAAGAAAAAGAAAAATTGCTATTTAAATTATAAATTACCTACTGCTCTCTTACATAATACATATATTATTTTTAAAGAAGTTAATTATTGTTAAATAATCTCTTGAATGTAGGTACCTATGCTTGAATTGAAAAAGTCAAGGTCTATGGTATTTAACATAGAAATAAGTAGTTTGTGGTAGTTCGTTTGCAAACAAGCATTCAAGTATGCATGCAAGCAAGCAAGCAGCATGCATGTCGGTTTTGCAGCTATTCGTTTCTGTCATTGACTTTTGTAGCACAACATTTACAAAAACACAATACATTTGACTTATTTTTTAATTCAATTTAAGGTTAAAATTATTTTTTTTAGAAATGACAATATGTATACCAAGTAATTGTCAACGAAATAAACGTTATGCCAAACGAAATTATGCGAATATTTTTTGTAAAGGTACTTATGCCAAATGGAATTCTGCCATCTGAATAGTATGCCATTGTAAATTCGGACATATAAACATTCGGCCAAACAATAATTATATTAAACAATTTTTATGCCTTAAAAATATTCGTTTAAAGAAAATTATGCCAAGTGTGTATAAACTCCAAATAAATTTCGGAGCATCAAGATTCTGCCAGATAGAGGTAACCCATTTAATTTATTGGCGCATTGTTTGAAGTCTCCCGGTTGTAGGTATAACATTTGAGAAGCATTGGAATATTGCAAGTTTTACTCAAGTCAAGTCATTACCTATACTGACTCGTCTATACCGAAGGATAGACAAAGTAACAGGTAGTCCCAAATATGGTTGAAGTTTAGTGTTTACTTAAATAATGTAAACTAGTGACGTCTAGAATAATAGTTATCTCATAAAGTTAGATCACTGCGATTTTGATCTAATAGCAAAGATATTTTACGTAAGTACTTAACTAAATAATGTAGGTATTTAGCCTTACCTTAGTAAAAATGAAAAATAAGTTTATAAGTACTAAGACTTGTCATAAGTAGAGACTTTGTTTAGGAATATAGTGTCATTTATGTTAATATTAAACGCCAACAATAATATTTTTGATTTAATTAAGGCAGTAGCATAAGAATAAATAAAATTGGTAGTAGGCACCTTTATCAGGGCAGTTTTGCTGACCAGGCAGCGGCCGGCGCGACCATATGGCGCGTGCATGCGTAGGCGCACGTGACGTCACTCCATTCACTAACTAGGGACACTGCGCTTGTTTAGCGCTGCTACGCGCAAAAACTGGTTGGGACCGACCAAATCGAAACTGAACCATTAATATAAGTATCTTCGATCATCGTAGTATGTATTAATTTTGTTTTGATCTAACTAATTAATGTTACTTTCCTGCAACTTTAATATTTAAAATTATTTTTGATAGTAAGTATAATATCGTAATCGACCGTACTAAACTATTTTGTCATCCAATAACTTTGAATTTGATATACATTTCTCACGTAATTCTGTACAAATAACTTTTACAATTTTTCATCGTGATTATTCGAAACATTAATTACTTGCCGGATTGTACAAGATGATAAACATTTTGATTGTGGTTTTGAAAGTTTAATGACCGATAAAACTGCGGTGACGTTAAATATAAAGAAAAATATAAGTTTTTCCTCAATGACGTGTATTGCTCTAGCGATGATAAATCATATATGCACAATGCACATGAGTGAGGCTGATGAGTAATGCGTTTCGCCTTGGAGTATCCGGTTCATCACCACTAGTGTAACAACATGACTGCATGCATATTGCACTGATAACAGAAACCATAAGAAAACTCACATTGTTTCTTAGAATTATGCTCGTATTAAACATCCAGCTAGAGCAAAACAGCACTTTTTACAGTAACAAAATACTAAATAGCTGATGTTCTCCATTTTTAACCCAGGAACTGGGAGTCGGAATTGGCAGCACGTTTGTTAAATCTCTGGTGTTGCTATAGTTGCTAGCAACACACAGTTTAGAACACCAGTGAAAACCACAGATAAGGTTATCTGTGGTGAAAACTTTCGATGAGCACTTACCATCAAAAGATTAAAGTCATAACCGACTAAAGCCCCTGTGTAACCTTATTTATTTTAAATCTCCTTTCAAGTTTACCAGTATTTTACTATACCAAATTGTCGTAGTATTATACAGTCGCAAAGCAGTCGTTGAGTTCTGAGAAGCATTAGATCAAGGTGAGGTGCCCACGCGCATGACGCGCGGCCATATGGCCGGATTGTCGACACTCGCGACTAAATACACCGGCTTTTATGCGGCCGGCCCTTATGTAAGTAGGTACTTGTTTGTATAGGTAACTAATAAATTACATTGTGAGTAAGAAAGAAGTTTTAAATTAAGCTCCACAATTAATCCTAGAACTGAGCTGAAACGTCAAGAGACGAATAAAACGTGCGTGTTTATTTTGCCATTTGCCTATGTTTATTCGTAAAAGTGGTTTAGTGAAAACCAATACCTAAATTAACTAGGTAATGAAGGATGTGAATTTCAGTTCAACATTCATCGAATGGTGATAATAATCTGTATAGCTATAAGTCCAACTAGCGAGGCCATGAGAATCACACTAGGTACATACACGAAGTAGCTTAATACTTAGACGCTCTATATTCGTCCATCTGTCAGTAAACAAAAGCTTTGCTTTGCTATTCCCTGCGAAGTGCATCACCGTAGTGCGAACGTTACAGTTAGTTCGCTCGGCGGTGGTCCGCACGTGAAACATAACCTGCGTGTGCGCAGAAACGCGACCCTGCTGCGTACGGTCAACTAACCAGGCAGCGGTTGGCCAGAGGAGATAGCCGCGCTTTCTAACATAACAAGGACTTTTTTAATAAGCATAGACTAGGTATTATTGTGAGCTAGTCTAGACTCACTTGCTAGAAGCGGTGCTAAATCTGAAAACCATACCTAATTGACGAATGCTATTTGGCTCCAGCCATCTGGAAAATTCCGTACAATTGTATGTAAAGCTTTTTTAATTAATTAAAACATACTAAATGTGTTGAAATAACTAAATACTTAATTAACTTAATCAATCACTTGGGATAAACTCAAAGTCTACACGCACGCACGAGCTACATTAAATGGGTCAGAGTTATGAATCATGTATTAATTAATATTAAATTATTTAAAAATTGTAGTTGATTTGAAAATTATCATTGTCATGTTTTGTATCGCGAAATTGTATGCTACGAACCAAGAAGGTTCTCACCGGGATGTGTGCTAGTTTGAAGTTTTTTTATTGTTAGAGCAGACCAGTAAAAACGTTTTGTGTTACAAATCAACGCACTTGTGATAGTTTCTTTCGCATGTTATCCAATTCCACTACAGCCCTTGATACCGCAGCAGGCGCAGGAGGCAGACGTGTCGGTCGTCGCGTCGGTGCGCGGGCGCAGTTATTTCGGTAGATTGCGGCGTTTGGGGCGGCCGTGAGCGTAATTGATTCAGCGGCAGACGTGGGCCGCCTTCCCGCGCAATCGACATCTTATGTTTACAGGTCAAACACAACACCACCGACACCGAGATTATTATGTATTCTGTGCCGAGATGCCACCGAGTGTTTATGGAAAAGTCCGTTTTTTCTGGTACCGTAATAAGTAAAATGATTTATGTTAAAATAAACTGTTTTTTCTTTACATGGATTGCAAATCATCTCTGAAAGAAAAGTATAATTAATTAGTAAAAAGAAATAATACTTAGGTAGGTATATCATGGTGTACCTAAACAAAAAGTTGCCCACTTGTGAATGTAGCATGGTGGTCTACCATGGGAGTCGGTGGTCGGTAGCAATCGGCCGTCAACTGTGGTGTTAAATATCAGTGAAAGGTGCAAATCGCTGTCACCTGTCGTACCTATTCGGTACGGTGTGTTGTGTTCAGTGTTTGTGTAAGTTGCAGAGTAAATATTTTTTCCTTTTTCTAGAGAAAAACTGAGAGATCTATCATATTGAAAAATTACTATTGCAAATTATTTGTAACTAATTAATTTAGTATCTAGTAAATAATTTCATAATTATTGTTGTACGGGACCGATGAAAACCTAAGGCGCGGATTAAAGGTACATAAAGCTATAAAATTGCAGATGTTGACTTCCGCAAATTATTTTAATTGCGAAATTTAGATTGCTGTACGCTGTACCAACTTAATTAAGCGCGAGAGTCGACTTCTGCAATTTTGAATGCTTGGTAAGAAAGTTTTTATAGTCAGTCTAGTATTAGTCGTGTAGGTATAAAGTTATTAAAGTCAACTTAGTTTGTAATTGATAATAAAGTCACTGCTATTATTTACTCATGTGCTGCTATGAAAGTTAAGAAAGCTAGGAAATAAGTGTGGATCAGAATACTATTAATAGAATTAAAGTATCTAAAGTTATTTCGTATTTAAGGCATCTAAAATAATATATCTCGACACGGCACATTAATAAGTCTTAACTAAGAAAGCTGTTTTATGAAAATTAATGGAGTTTTTCTTTTTTGCAAATTATTTTCGTTGTAAACCACTAAAACATCGCTCAAAATTACTTTAAAAAGGGCACCAACGAGTTTTTTCAGGTAACCCTAAGAATAGCTTCGAGCGACTAATGACATCCCGCGGCTTCGCCTCTATAAATATAGGGCGAAGACGCGACGTGATGCTGATTTGTTAATAGGCCAGCCGCCACCGTCGGCGGATTAAGGGGCTCCGGCCCATTGTAGCGACAGTAAATAAAGTCTTAGGGAAAACAGATTTGGTTCTTGAAGCATTGTGTGTGTGGTATGTTGAACTGTTAGCCTTTGATATCGGAACAAAGTCAAAATGCCTTAAGGCAGTGGAGCTCTACATTGAGAACCCAAACAAATAGCGATTTTAACATGTAACAACTACTACTTTGCTTTGTAAACTCTGCACTGATTTTTGCATGAAAAGTTTGAAGTATTTGTAAGTACCTACCTATTTATAAGAAGAAGCCCGTCCTATACCTAAGTATTTATCAAAACGATAAAGTTTTCTCTATTTATAAATTCTCACTTTAACCCGAAATTGTTCCAGTACTAACTAGGTAGTAGCACAGAATAGATAATAGTACTAGCATACAGAAGTTGCACTCCGCGAAATCGTTTAAATAAATTGCGACTCTTGCTCCGACACAATAAAGTGCAATTCAGGTCGCACAGTGCTCCCTTCGCTGCAAAACATGCACTTAGTAGTTGCCTCTCTTTCTGTCGCATACACTGAGAGAAATCGGGTTCGTAATTTGAACAAGTTCGACTTGTTAAGTGGTTATCTGTTTGAAATAACAGTATTTTTGTTAATCGAAACAAACGCAATGTTAACATTACAAGTCGATTTTGTACAAAGAACAAGATTAAACTTGTTAACGGGTATTTAGTTGAAACAACCAAAAATTTGTTTGAAACAACCTGCTTCATGTTGATTTAACAAAATCGACTTGTAGCTTCAACTAAAACTTGAACTTGTATCAGATACTATTTGGTATCACGTTAAATCAACATGCTTGTTTGTTGTTATTACAGTATAACTTGTTGAAACTACATGGTGTATCTTGTTAAATGCTATCTTGTTGAAACAACGTTACAGCGGTTGAAATAACATGGCGTCATGTAAAATTGACATTGCCGATTTAGTAAAATCAACAGTATATGTCAAAAAATTGTACTTGTTGAAGTAACAACATAAAACACAAACTTGTAGCAGTAACAAGTTGGCGTCTTGTTAAATCAACAAGGACTGTTTGGTTGTTATAACAATATAATTTGTTGAAACTACACTGTGTAACTTGTTAAATGGTATCTTGTTGCAACAACGTTACAGCGGTTGAAATAACATGGCGTCATTTAAAATTGACATTGCCGATTTAGTAAAATCAACAATATATGGTCAATAATTTGTACTTGTTGAAGTAACAACATAAAAAACAAACTTGTAGCAGTAACAAGTTGGCGTCTTGTTGAATCTACAAGGACTGTTTGGTTGTTATAACAATATAATTTGTTGAAACTACACTGTGTAACTTGTTAAATGGTATCTTGTTGCAACAACGTTACAGCGGTTGAAATAACATGGCGTCATTTAAAATTGACATTGCCGATTTAGTAAAATCAACAATATATGGTCAATAATTTGTACTTGTTGAAGTAACAACATAAAAAACAAACTTGTAGCAGCAACAAGTTGGCGTCTTGTTGAATCTACAAGGTCTGTTTGGTTGTTATAACAATATAATTTGTTGAAACTACACTGTGTAACTTGTTAAATGGTATCTTGTTGCAACAACGTTACAGCGGTTGAAATAACATGGCGTCATTTAAAATTGACATCGCCGATTTAGTAAAATCAACAATATATGGTCAACAATTTGTACTTGTTGAAGTAACAACATAAAACACAAACTTGTAGCAGTAACAAGTTGGCGTCTTGTTGAATCTACAAGGACTGTTTGGTTGTTATAACAATATAATTTGTTGAAACCACACTGTGTAACTTGTTAAATGGTATCTTGTTGAAACAACGTTACAGCGGTTGAAATAACATGGTGTCATTTAAAATTGACATTGCCGATTTAGTAAAATCAACAATATATGGTCAACAATTTGTACTTGTTGAAGTAACAACATAAAACACAAACTTGTAGCAGTAACAAGTTGGCGTCTTGTTGAATCTACAAGGACTGTTTGGTTGTTATAACAATATAATTTGTTGAAACTACATTGTGTAACTTGTTAAATGGTATCTTGTTGAAACAACGTTACAGCGGTTAAAATAACATGGCGTCATTTAAAATTGACATTGCCGATTTAGTAAAATCAACAATAAGTATATGGTCAACAATTTGTACTTGTTGAATTAACAACACAAACACAAACTTGTAGCAGTAACAAGTTGGCGTCTTGTTAAATCTACAAGGGCTGTTTGGATGTTATAACAATATAATTTGTTGAAACTACACTGTGTTGATATGTAGTAGAAACAACGTTACCACGGTTGAAATAACGAGACGTCATTTAAAATTGTTATTCCCGAAATTGTTAAATTAACATTGCTCTCAGTATGTACTTGTTGAAGTAACAACATACCTTATTATAAGAACATTGCTCATTTCGATTTAGAATACATAATAGTACAAGTACAGAAGATCCACTCCGCAAAGTCATTTAAATAAATAGCGACTCTATCCCAGACGCAACAAAGTGCAATTCAGGTCGCACATCGCTCCCTTGCCTATAGTTATATTCACCTAGAAGTTGCCTCTCTTTCTATCGCGTAGCTCTTATTTCTTCTAACGACTTCAGGGTTGTCTTCTTTTAAATAAGAATTCATCTGAATACCTACAAGTTATTGTGTTAGCATTGTAAGGAGCTCGGTGGAGCAGTGGTTTAGGCCCAGCGATTGCGGAAGTTAAGCAACGTTCGCAAGGGTCGGTCATGGGATGGGTGACCAAAATTTATTATCTCGAGCTCCTCCGTGCTTCAGAAGGCACGTTCAGCCGTTGGTCCCGGCTGCATTTGCAATCGTTAACACACACCAATCCGCATTGGGCCCGCGTGGTGGGTTATGGCCCATCCTCCTTACCACCCATAAGGAAGACCTGTGCCCCAGCAGTGGGGTCATCAAACATATTGTGTTTATAATGTGTACTTTAATGTGAACAAATTACTTTTCAAATAAAACTAGGCTAGGTATGTACAGTCAACGCACATCAGACTACCTATGAGGCAGCCTTTATACCGCCGTCGTACCGAACCGTTGTCGTACAAGAGCTGTTTTTGTAGTTCAACTAGGTATACTAAACTTACCGAGCTGACGTGCGTAGTTAGTGTATAGGTATCTCGTAGATTAGAAAATTATTTCATTTCTCAGTGTCAACTGTCAGCACGTTAAGTTAAACAGTTGAACTCCGAAATATTACGTAGGTACCTAGGTGGTATAGGTACCTACTTACGTTACAACGTGTACCTAACAGAATTAATGGCTAAACCAAAATACGTATGTTAGAGAGGGATCACCAAACTGAACAACTTTTACTATGGAACTAACTCAGAAATAGGGAAAAAAATAGCTGTTTCATACAAAAATTCATGACGACAATATGAAAATGTGTGAAACCGCTGATTTGTTTTCGTGATTTCAGAGTTGGTCACATACCTAGTAAAAGTTGTTCAGCTTGATGGTCCCAATCTACCATATTCTGGTTTAGCCATAATTCTGTTACACATTGTAGGGTAATATGCCTAGTTAACCGGCCGCCCCCAGTTATCCGGCCCCCCAACAGTTTTTCGAATAAAATAAGAAATTCGTGGCAATTTCTTAACAATTTGGATATTTTCCTGGCAGCACTGTTATCGATCTATCGAATGGTATGGACGCCACTAGCGAAACGTTACGTAATATTTTATAATTTGTGTTTCACGTTGAAGCATCTGGGTCGATTTCGCAAGTGGAGATAAAAAAAATATAGTGGAGAGCTCTTGCCAAATAGTCAATATTGTCCTTCAGGGCATCGTTAAAAGGTAAATATTTAGTTTGTTCTCAAGGTATGTTGTTATTTATTACTATTTTAACGTTAAATATGGCTTAATAAGCAGATATTTAGTAATATCAAGGGGGCCGCCTTACTAGACAACGAAACCACATGTTTCCAGTATACCGGCCGGGGGCCGGTTAACTGGGACTGAGCTCGATATATTGTTTTGTCTCTTTTTGTTAAAAGAGGGATTCCATAGAAGAATGTATAATGCTATCCCTTTTTATTTATTTTAAAGTACTTTGTGTCCAGTACTCGGCCGCCTAAATGTGCTTGTATAAGAAGTTGATTTTTTCTTTTTGTATGGAAACGGGTGGCCGGTTCTACTGGGTGCTTGCCCAGTTAACCGGCCTCCTAGTATACACTAGGAGGCCGGTATACTGGCTATCCTGCAAAATACTCCCAGTACACCGGCCAGCTTTGAAATTTATCTACTAATAAAATTAATTGTGCGTCTCGTGAACAAGCGACGGCGACGTGCCCGCCATCCAGGTCGTTGACCCTCGCTGAATACCTATTTGTCTCTTGTTATTTCCGAAGTGTATGTCAGCGAATTACTCAAACGAACGCTACTGCATTGAACGATGTGTTTTTTTAAGCAGACTTGCCTATTAGCTAGACTTCTTTATTTCTACACTACACTTTAATACTAATCTATATATTATAATTAGAAAAAAATACACAAAAATATTATTATACCTATATTATTATTGAATACCAATCAATGTTATTGATTGCTAATATTATATTTTTTACAGGTTATACGTACTTCCGGTCATTATCATAATACCCATAATATTTATTGTTATTGTTTATAAGATACCTATTGACATTCGGCTTTAGAAACTATTTTTTTGTTAATTATTAAATTATTATTTGTTACCTATGTCTTCTTGAGCTCGGTGGCGCAATTGTTCAGCGCCTGGCCCAGCGATTGCGGAAGTTAAGCAACGTTCGCAAGGGTCGGTCATGGGATGGGTGACCAAAAATTTATTATCTCGAGCTCCTCCGTGCTTCGAAAGGCACGTTAAGCCGTAGGTCCCGGCTGCATTTGCAGTCGTTAACACCCACCAATCCGTATTGGGCCCGCGAGGTGGGTTATGGCCCATCCTCCTTACCACCCATAAAGAAGGCCTGTGCCCCAGCAGTGGGGACGTCAAAAATGGCTGTTGGACATGTCTTCTTGATTACTTTAATAAAATTATTAATCGAAGATTTAGATTTTCTATAAATTTTCCTATTCCTATGAAAAACTGCAAGGCTGATTCCAGAATCAATATAAAGGTTCCAATTAATAGTAAATGTTAAATAAAAGTACAATCAACGATTTTTTTAACTCAAAAATATTAGTTCACATCACAAGCCAAGCCATAGGACAATACTTGTTAAGTATATTATCTGAAATTCAATTTCATACAAAAATCAAAGAAAAATGGACCTTATTTAAACTGTATTAAGAGTCACAGGCCGCTTACTGGGCTAGCTTATCTTTTGCCCAGTATCCGGCCGTCATGTTCTTTGAAAGGCGGCCGGTATACTGGGCAAAGGGGGGCCGGAAATAGGAACAGGGGGGCCGGAAACTGGGCAAATCGTACTTTTTTGGAAAATAATTTCTAATGACAAAACCGACTGATGGAAGTTTTCAAAAAAAATACAAGTAATTTTTAAGGATATATCCAACAACATAAAAAATAGTTGGGATAATTACTATTTGTTAAATTTAAGTTACAACTGTTCAAAGTCAACAACTGCCTTAAACGGCCGGAAACTGGCACTTTACACTAGGTAGGTAATTCATTATTATGTGCCGTCGACTGTACCTACCAAAAACAGAAATTGGTATAGGTACCTACAAGGTACTACCAACCTACCTAATCTAAGTACCTACGATAATTACCTACAAACTTATCAAAGCTAAACTTGATCTTGTAAACAGATCTTGTAAGGACGTAGGTAACTAGATAAAACGAAACAATTAAAAGCGGGCGTTATAACGGAATACAGTCATTGATATATCAAAACAAAGTTTAGATGCGTTACCCGCACTCCACAATGGCAAGACGAAAGTAAGGTAATTGCCCGACTTTCAATTAGTCAGGCATCGGCTCGTGACACGTAAACACACATCACTCTCGTCAGACAGACACTAAAAAACCGTGACATTCTGATCAAAAATGCCTTCCTGCGTCTATAAACGATGTGCAGATTATACAGCAACAGTCAGAGATCGAAAAAATGTTTTATTTCACACGTAAGTACTGTATTTTACCGTAAAATGTATTTTCGTATTTTGTATTACTCTAATCGGCCATTTTTTTACAAAGAGCGAGACGCGCCAATGAGCATGCAGCGTGTCAGACGAAACTTATGATGTCTGTTTATCTCTTTCTAACGACAGGGATTCCGTATGGTGGCGTTCATTTTTGTCCCACTATTGATGTAATATGTCAATGTGTGTATCTGCAGTACCTGTCGCTGTTTTAAATTGCATGATGTTGGCGCATAACGCATCTAAACTTTGTTTTGATATATCAATGAATACAGTACAGATGATCGTATGTAGGTAGGTACTCAACGAACTGACACTGCGTCGCGTCGCGAGTCGGGACTCGCGTCGCGCTCGCGGGGCGCCCTTCCCGCCACCCGCGGGCGGCGGGCGTCCCCGCGGCTTGCGCGTTGCCGCCAACTACGCCCGTCGCTGGTGAATTGGCAACGTCGCGCCCAGACCGGACAAATCGCGTCCGGTCGGAAGATATTGACCAGACCCCCAACAACTCATTCCAAAACCCAACAGTCCGGTCGAAAACCGGACGGTTGGCAAGCCTGGAGCCAATACAAGAAACGTGATTTTGTAGGGTTCATAGTAGGTATTAAATCTTGTACCTACGATGGTACGGAACCCTCGGTGAGCGAGTCTGATTCGCACTTGGCCGGATTTCATGAACTTAGCTTGACGCGCTGCTGCGTGTAGGTATAGATTACAGAGGAGGCGGCAGGCAAAAAAACTGCAATGAAGGTCATTTGTAATAACCTCGATATTTTTAGTACCTAGGTAGGTACCTACCTACCTACCTACCTAATGTAAAGATAAATAAATAGAGGCATATAATGCCCACCTAGTGTGGCAAACTGTTAGATTATAAGGTAACATGTTGATAATATAGCGATGAATATTTTCCATGATTGATTTTTAGTAATGTTTTTCTATGAGTCAAGAAATTAAAGGCCTATGAAACTTTATAAAGAAAAATAAAAAATATTCATAAGTTCCAATTTCGATGATACCAATTCAGTTAAAAACAGTGTAGGTATTGCAAATTAACCCATTATGACTTACACGTTAAGGTCGCTTTTTATTCAAACGCAATGTTGAGATAATATCCGTAGGTAGGTCGAGTTCAATAATATCAGCTGTGCATTTTTGGACTATGTCGCATTAAGATTTTTGACATCGTCTTTAACTTTCTGTACAAATTGACACAATAATTACTAGGTACGAGTACGACAAAGTTCAACAGTGCAAAGATAATATGAGAACTGGGTAATTCACCAACTGGACACAAAAAACTGGACACACATGTGTCCAGTTGGTGAAACTTAAAATTAGCAATTCGTCATCTGGACACGCCCAGTTTTTTTTTTGCGAAAAAAAAGGGTACAGTTGAGTTAATAAGCGATTTTATGTAAAAGCTGCCATACTTTTTTGCTTTTCAACCTTATTAGCTTAAAATGTAGAAATAAAACAAATATGCAACAGTTAAATAGTATTATGATATTAATATGAAGACAAGATAGTATACCTAGCGTCAAATACTCAAACGAAATTTAAAGTTAAGGAAGGCCACCTTAAATTCAAAATACTTCTTGTCAGATTTGACAGAGACTCTATAACTGACAGCTTTCTTAAAGTTAAGGAGACTTTAACTTAACTTATTCGGCCGTTAGCTAATGTTACTTTTTTGATTACCTATAGGTACTTTCATTACAATCTAAATATATCTAATAATTTAAAGTCATTACTTCTGATATCACTGAAAAATCAAATAAGGACATACATAATTGAACTCAACAAAATGTAATTTTCAAGGTTAAACGCAATGACTTTCTTAGCCTTAAAAGATACACTCCACTCCTATACAAACTTGTAAATACAAACTTGCTTGCTTGGTAAATCTCGTTGAAGTAAAGTTTAAGTATACGAGAGTGGAGTTGAAACGTTCAACCACAATTATTATTACTCTCTCTATTTTGTGGTTCAACCTTGAGTACCTAGTATAGAGGTGGCATAAAATAATAAAATCAAATATCAAAATAATCATCAATAGAGCATACTTATGCAATAGACCATGTTTACGGTAGAATGTATCGTGGATTTGAAAAATAATTCTTTATCACAAAAAAAATGTATTTGTATGACATAACAATACTAAAATGGGTATTTTACAAACAATAATCATTCATCATTGAACTACAAAAATTGACCAAAAATATCAAAATGTATGCTACGTATACAGCTGTTTTTTTCGCGATTTCAGGGTTGGTCCCATAGTAAAAGTTGTTCAGTTTGATGGTTCTCCTATCTACCAAATTCGTCTTTATAAGGCTATTACCAAACAATTTGTTCAATAAATAATCATCAATGTTATGTTGTTAGAGCATACTTATGATATAACAATTCTAAAATAGGTCATTTTACAAACAATAATTATTCTACCCAACTGTGTAACAACAATATTTGACACTGGAAATAGAGTATCAGTTATTGTTAAATATCTCAATAATTTTACTAAGACAAATATGATATAGATTAATAAAACCATATAATATTATTATAAGACAAGACAATATAGAGTGTACATGGTGATAGCCTTATAAAGCCGAATATGGTACATAGAGACCATCAAACTGCAGGAGTGGGACGTTTAGTGGCTGTGGCTGATAATGATTGTGACACAAAACATTTATCTGCGTGACTGTACTTTGTTATGAATTCGGGTAAAATGCGAACGGAGTCCAGTTAGACAAGACATATACTGGAAAAAAGGCCTCCGTTATGAGTCTAGACGCGAGACGAAGTTTTTGGTAACCGACGTTTTCTTATTAATTCGACCCCGCTGAATCATAAAAAGTCAGTTGTTAAACAACAGCAACAAACAACTTTTTGTGTGGCAAAAAACAAGATGGGTGACTAAATTAGGTCGATAAATATCGTGCGGCCACTTTTAGTGTGGCCAAAAGCAAGATGGGTGACCATATTAGGCTTAATAAAGATTATGCACCCACTTTTTGTGTAGTCAAAAGCAAGATGGGTGACCATATGAGGCTTAATAAAGATTTTGCAGCCACTTTTTGTGTGGTCAAAAGAAAGATGGGTGACCATATAAGGCTTTATAAAGATTTAATTTAAGATAAAGATCAAAATTTGAAGACAAACAAATGATTATTTGATATAAATAAATAAATAAACAAGATAACGACCATATAAAAACGTGTTAGAAAACCAACATTGCTATTTGAACTTATCTTTTACTGTGGCAGTATCGTCTATCAGTCTCTGTCTGTCACATTACTTCCACATGTTGACCTTGAGAACGCCTTTATGCCTTAGGTAATAAAGTTTGTTTTTGTAGTACAACTGTTACATCTGACGTGCCGTCCGTCGAAGGTACAGTTAGACTCGATAAATCGTGCGGTACAATTAGACCACACAATTTTAAAAATCTGAAAATCGAGCGGGCTCGGCTGCGCGATTTTAAGATTCTTACTGTCTTACTCTGTTTACACTACGCTGAGTCTTAAAATCGCATGCTTAAGATTGTGTAGTGTAATTGATGCTTTAGGATTGTGGAAATTTTGCTTATTATAAAACGTGTTTCAACTTTTATCAGCTTAAATTATATAATAAAAAAAAATATAGGTTTATATAATAAACCTTAAATTATTACAATCGAGTAGTAAACAACGAAGCTACAGTCGTTTTAGTGAGTGGAGTCCTAGTAAGAAGAATCTAAATTGATGTAACTGGACTGGTTTTCTATTATATTACTAGTAAAAAAGTGTGATAATTATACGTGCACGCATTGTTTTAATATTCATCATACATCATATTATAAAATAATCCCCATTACTTTTTTTTTCATTCGACACCTTATTTATAATAATAATAATAATTATAATTTATTTATTTGCAGATAACAAAGATCCATTATTGTTAGTAACGACTTAAAAATATGTTAGTTTAGTTAACGTTTGATGGAAAATTACATTACAGATTATTGGTACATGTCAATTACTTACTTAATTAAAATTATCACAGCTACAAATGTCGAAAAATAAAATTATTAAAATAAATATAATTAAAAACAATAATTAAAATTAAAATAAATGAAACTGTTATTAAACATTTTAAAATAAGATTATTAAAAATTCATTCTAATAAAATTATTAAAAACAAAAATACTTGATTAAATTAACATCATTAATAATAAAAAATTAAATCAACAAAAATTTAATTATTAAAAACATATAAGTAAATAATTAGGCAGGTAACAAACACAATAAAATCATTTGCAAAATTTGTGAACAAATAAATAGACAAGAAAGTGTCTTAAAACAGGGGCTACTGGGCAACATGCAGGCTAATCCAGTGCTGTAGAATAGGACAGTCCCACCTATCAGCGATAGTGCCCAGCCTGCCTAGCATGACCGATTTATATCGCGTGATATAGCATTTTATCGACACTCAACTGTCAAATTCTTTTGTCTTTTTGACAGTTGAACGTGATAAAACGCTATGCTAGGCAGGCAGGATAGTGTGGCGACTGGCTCGTACGCGCGCTATTTAAGTAAATCGGTGTTGTTATCTAGAAATACCGCATAATGTAAAGGGCCGGCCGCCATCTTTGTTACGTCACACGACTGTAGCCTCGTTTATTATTATTTACTTGATTGTAATAATTTAAGATTTATTAAAAAGCTGATAAAAGTTACAACACGTTTTACCTACAATAAGCTTTTCTACAATCGTAACGGTTAAAAAATATTTAAATAAGTAATATTTTTTTGGTCAAAACGTCGTTTTTTTAATATTTAATTTGATATTAGCTTTACATACAAATAGTGCATTACATATTTACAAATAGTGCATTACATTTCCTTGCATTCAACACCTTATTTGAGTAAATCGGTTCAGTAGTTATCTAGAAATACCGCTTTATAAAATGGATCGGCCGCCATCTTTGTTAAATCAAAGCTAAGTACCCGTAAGTGGCAATCGTACTTTTTGTATTCAAGAAAACTTACCAAACAAGTACCTACATACCAGTAGTCTGTATGGCGAAGCCGAGTCCAACGAAAATCGGTTTTTTGGAAAATTTTATACAAATCAATAAATCATGGGCCTGTACCACAGAATATATAATAGTTGCCTGTACTACAATGTCGAAGGCTGTATTTACAAAAACTACTTATCGTATAGATATAAATTTAGCATTGATGTCTAGAAAATTTAATGTAAATTAACTTCTTCTTTGATAATTTGCTCCCATCTGTAAAAGTTGTTTTGTAAAATGAAAAAACGGCGAGGGACACTTTGGAGAGGGAAGGGGGGAGGGGAGGGGTTGGCAACTGGTATTTTTTTGATTCAGCGGGGTCGAGTTAATAAGAAAACATCGGTTACCAAAAAGTAATACGATTTGCTTCTAGACCTTAACTTTTTCAAAACCTGGTCTCCACTAAGTTGGCGAAAACATAAATGTGATTTAATTTATGTTTCACTATGTGGACACGCGTTAAAATCTTGACGTGTCCAGATGACGAAATAATAAGTGATACTTACTTACTAATTTTGAGTTTCACAAACTGGACACACGTGTGTCCAGTCTCTTGTGTTCAGTTGGTGAATAACACAATGAACTCGACTACCTACCTGGGGTAGGGTTGCCAACCGTACTATAATTATATAGTATTGTACTATATTTCGGGTCTGCGTACTATATACTGTTGAAGAAATATATAGTACGCAAAAATACTATATTTTTAACATCGAACGCTAGAAACAAATCTTTAATTTTTTAGTGATCGTCCATTTTGACTGATTCGATAGCGTGTAGTGTATATCGTATCTGAATTTCTGAAAGTATCTGTCTTATTGCATCAATGTCAAATTCAAAAGCTTCAAACTGGTCATTGGTTGGTCTGCTCTTTTTTGTTTTGAGATTTTGTTGGTAATTAGCCGCAAAATATAACATTATTCTTTCTTTGAGAAATATAACTAAATTAGTTAGGTATTGAAAGTGGTAGCGATAACGAAAGTGCGTCAAGTTCAATTCAAGTGTGATTAAAAAGCGATAGATACAAAAAAGACTCCAAAAATATCTAAAACTTGTTGAAAAATGCAAAAACTAAAAAATATAGTTTTTATAAAAATAAAAAGTAAAAAAATATATTTGCCTATTAAATACCTAGGTACTATATTTTTTTAAGTGTAAGTACTATATTTTTTATAGCTTAATTTGAAAAATACTATATTTCGCCTGTATTTACCGCCCTATTTACCTGGGGTGACTCAATTCTGCTAATGTTATTCGCAAAATCGTTTTTCAATGGTGTTTGAATGGTAGGTATTACTGTTTCTTAAACCCAAAATTGAGACACAATAATGTTTCCGTTTTGGGTTTAAGAAATACAATGTGTTATGGTTTTGGGTTTAAGAAACAAGAATTGCAAACACCATTGAAACACGATTATGACGTTAACAATAGCAGACTTGACCCCCAGTTTGACCACCATTCCAAAACGGTATCGTCCATCCGGAGAAGAGCCAACCGAAAAAAACCATTAAGTTTGCCTACCAACAAAGATTTTTAAATCTTAGCCTAGCTTAGGTACCTAAGTACCTACTACCTACCTAAATATTTTTGCGCCACCGCTGACCAAAAGGAGGGTTTGAATTGAATGAATGTTATACAAAGGTGATAATATTATGGTTGGTTGTTGGTATATCTTGTTGACTCAAGTCAAGAGTAATAATAATAATAAAAATGAACTTTGTACGCAACATCCAGTCCAGACCTGTGACGACAGGTCTGGACATGCTTGACTACGTGCAGGGTTGCGTTCAGAACGTTCGAGCGTCGGTTGTATGGTTGTTTTTTAACTCGCTCTAAGATTTGGAACGACCAAGAGCTTTAAATGTCAATGTCAATACAAATTCTTCATTTTCCATTTGGAATACGAATAATTTAAACTTTTCTTTATACTAAATCAAATAAAATCCGTTTTTTGAGGATCTACCATGATTATTTTAAAAATTAGACATAAAAACATCAAAAATACAAAATAATGTCAAATGACATTGACATTTTTTCTATAGACAAACGTCAGAGCGTTTTACAACCATCATTTTTGATGGTTGTTTGGTTGCAACGCTCTGACGTTTGGAACGACACGGTTGTGTGAACCGAACGTCACGGTGTAGGTTTGGAACGCGCCTCTGTGCTGTGAGCTGTGTGTCTAATGGAGTGCCGGTTTTACTTGTGTTTGTGTGTTGTGTGACTTTCCTCGGTTTATTGCTTTAATAGGAATTAAACAAAGAAAAGCTTTTGAAGAAACGAGTACATAATGTACTTTTGTACATACCGAAAAAGTAGATAGGTTGGTAAATTTGAAGAGCTCCAGTTTGACATGGGATTTCGGAGGACGAAAAATCTGATAGCCTACAGCTTATCAAGAGTGCGGCTCTAACTTGATGAAAGAATATTTTGTGAAAGTAGGTACCTACCTACCTACTAAATGAAAGTACTACTAATTGCATTACAAGTTTAATTTTCTTTTACTCAATTGGTACTGTACCTACTGTCTTCTTACAGAAGATTTTGTTTGTATGGAAATATGAAGGTGTTCTAAATTATAATTTGCTCTAAAAAGTGTTTTTTTTTGTGTGCAGTCACATCAACATCATGAACAAACACGATTAATTTCAACATCAAAATGAGATGACCTGGACCTTCTTATGCTACCTATGTCAAATGGAAACAAAGAGTAGGTACTAAATAAACTCCGGGTAGGTAGGTACTACCAGGTGAGTCAACTTTTTCTAGTATTTTTCTATTAAATTAATTATCTTAATATAAAAATAGCATTGTGAACGCCTGAAATCTAAAAATTCCTAGTGCAAAACATTTCTGCACATACGAGTTGCAGTAGCTAGTATTTTTTATATCTATACGTAATTGATGTTACAGGTACTGAAATTAACTAATTGATGGGAAAGCGATTTTAAATTGTGGCCATAAAAATCCAGGCTTACTTGACCAGACACTGAGAAGTCGTCTAGCCAGATGTCTAGAAGTGATCTTCGCCGATGAGTTTGAGGAGTTCTGTAAGTATAAGAAACTAGTTCTGCAACCGAGGAGACACCGTTAACATCAATAAAATGCATAGTGAAGAAATTCATTAGGTACTTATTTTTATTAATCTTTTTTCTTGCGACCATATTATTTTTTCTGAATATTGCATTTTTCTCCTTGGCATCTTTTTAATTTTACAAGCCTCTAGTGTTTTTAACTTTTTAGGTTCATAAATATAATTCTATTTTATTTTCATATTGTTGCACCGCACTGCAAAATTTCTGCGGCGTGCTCAATGTGGACAGGCCCTTAACGGTGATGTAGGAATATCAGGAGGTCATACATTGGAGTATAAGGAACAGAGTAAAATGTGTGATATTTTTTATTTTATTCGTACCAACAAATATGTATTTACAAATAATTTTTTGGTACCATTTAAAAATAAACACACGTTTTACTAAGATATATTGTATCACCTCCTAAAGGTCTTGAATCGTTATGCAAACACTGTATATTACACTAATATTATAGTCCTCCGTGGGAGAGTTCGGAGATCGGGGTTTTTTGTAATTAACATCTTATCTTCATTACAGCTGTTGCAAGATTTTAATCACATGTAGATGAACAACAAGGACTTCTTGTATTCAAATATTATCAACTACCAAAAAAGGATGGCAGGACATCAAACAAGCGATACAGAACTGTATTGATTCCATAAGTGGTAAGTCTCTTCATTTTTATTTAATTTTATGGTTCTCACCTCTGAGATTGTCGGGATTTATGGTCACACATGTACAAGTTAGGTGTGAATTGGAGTTACTGCATTGCAGCTGTCCGCAATGTATGTCCATATATCATAATATACTCATCAACTTTGTCTAGGGATAGTAGGGATACAGATGTTATTTTCATACAAACGAGGTAACTTTGAAGCCTTGGTTTTCTGCCAGGGATGTACCGTGCTGGCCATCCAGAGAGTGAATAGAGGAGATTCAGATCGCTATACACACCCAACTGATCTGATCAGCATTCTAAAAAAACCTTTGGAAGTGTCAGAGTTCTCAGTTTGAGGATCCATACATCATGCTATTTTGGCGGTTTTTTTAAACATATCCTTCAATCTTTTAGAATGCTGGTCAGATCAGTTGGGTGTGTATAGCGATCTGTATCTCCTCCATTAACTCCCTAGATAGCCATCATCAGATCACAGCACAGTACATCCCTGGCAGGAAACCAAGGTTTCAAAGTTACCTCGTTTGTATGTAAATAACACCTGTATCTCTAGACAAAGTTGATGTGTGTATAATATATCTTAAGATAAGTAATATAAATGTTTAGATATACCCATCTGGATATTTAATAATTACATCCAAACCGATTTCCATCCAGAAGTTCTACTATTTTTTTTACTTATCTGTTCCTTTCTATTTCAGATGGTAGAAACGAATGCTGCGTTGTTGCTGCGGGTAGCAGTATTATGAGATTTATGAGTATGCACATGTTATTGTAATGTAATCGGGATTTCGATTTATTTTTTCGAATGTGCTGAAAGTGTCTCAGTTTGGTTTTGTGTAACTAGTTAAGAGAAGTAAAAGTGGACCCAGAAAGTGTTGTAATTTTTTTAAATAAATAATAAGATCTCAATTTACTTGTTTTTCTTTACAATTATATTTAAGGATAATTAGGTACTCATTTGCAACACCCTAATAATGAGAAAACTGGAGTGTGTTTAGTTAAAATTTAAAAATATATACCTACTGTTGCATTTTGTCGGTGTTGTCCAAAAGAGTGTTATTATGGAGATTCCATAAAAAATATTATCAAACAGTAGTTAATGGGGCGAATACATTATCAATTTTATGGCGTGATACACGCATATCAGCGAACAATTTGAAATATTATGATAGACCAGTATCACAATAATATTGACAGTCATCCGCCCCAATTATAATAATTCATCTTGTTTTCTCTACATGATCCGTATTTGTTCTAACATATTTGTTTGTTTGCAATTGTTTTGGTATTGTGTTTGTATACTGTTTACAGTTATTTTTATCTTAGTGTTGTTACGTGCTTGTTCCATCCATAGTTGGCTTGTTTCGAGAGCTTGAATCTGTTTTTTGTACCTACATCTCTAGTCATTTATGTTTAGTTTTTGAATCTTCCTTCTCTATGATCAACAAAACATAAAAAACTTATTCAGGTTGATATTTCATCACTAGCAACAGCCACTACCTACAGTTAACTTGTTGCTTTATCTTTCTGTTATTACATGACGTGCTTGTTTCATTAACAATTTGCTTGTTGTGAGATCTTGTTTAATCTGCATTTTTATGTAAGTACTGTTATTTTCTCCACAGGTAGATTTTTTATTACCTGCCAAATTGTGTATACCTACTTACTCAGTCCATCAACCTGAACAATTTTCACAGGAGCAACTCTGAAATCACGTTGAGAAATCGGCTGTTTATACATTTTTGTCAAGTAATGAACTTTTGTATAAAACACCCGTTTTTTTCGTGATTTTAGAGTTGTTCCCGTAACAAAAGTTGTTTAGATTAATGGTCTGAGCAAGTATACAAAATTTGGTGGGTAATAAAAATCTACCTGTGGAGAAAATAACATTACAAAATGCAGATTCAACAAGATCTCACAACAAGCAAATTGTTAATGAAACAAGCACGTCATGTAATAACAGAAAGATAAAGCAACAAGTTAATTGTAATTAGAACAAGCACATAATGCAGATTCAACAAGTAAACATAGCAAACAACATGTTGATAGAACAAGCACGTAATGTAACAACAACAAGAAAACTTAACGTAGATTCAACCTGACGTAATGTCAAAATAACATGATAAGTAGGTTGTTGAATCAACGTGGCAAGCAGGTCAAACCTATATGCTTCAACATGTAAGAGCAACAAGATATATTTCAAGCTAACTGCTGAATCAACAAGCTTTTCATGTTGCAACAACAAGAAAACTTAACGTAGATTCAACCTGACGTAATGTCAAAATAACATGATAAGCAGGTTGTTGAATCAACGTGGCAAGCAGGTCAAAACTATATGCTTCAACATGTTAGAGCAACAAGATAAATTAACAAGCCAACTGCTGAATCAACAAGCTTGTCATGTTACATCAACTAGAAAATTTAACGTAGATTTAACCTGATGTAACGTCAAAATAACATGATAAGTTGCTTGTTGAATCAACGTGTCAATCAGGTCAAAACTAATATGCTTTAACATGTAAGAGCAACAAGATAAATTAACAAGCTAACTGCTGAATCAACAAGCTTTTCATGTTACAACAACAAGAAAACTTAACGTAGATTTAGCCTGATGTAATGTCAAAATAACATGATAAATAGCTTGTTGAATCAACGTGTCAATCAGGTTAAAACTATATGCGTCAACATGTTAGAGCAACAAGATAAATTAACAAGCTAACTGCTGAATCAACAAGCTTGTCATGTTACAACAACTAGAAAATTTAACGTAGATTCAACCTGATGTAATGTCAAAATAACATGATAAGTTGCTTGTTGAATCAACGTGGTCGATTTAACAAGTTTAAACTTGTAGCTTCAACCAAAGAGCAGATTGGCGCTATTTTAACCTGAAATAATGTTGCTGGCAGCTTGAAAACTTGTTGTTTTTTCTCTCAGTGTAGGTCTTATCTTTTCTGATGTATGGAATTTGTCCTCTCGGAGGACGCCGAGCGCTTCGTACTCGCGCGCGGAGTGACACAGCCCTGGTAGTAGTTTTCAGGTTTTTCAGACCACTTAAAGAAATGACGTAATTTATAACCAAAAAAATCATAAGTTTCTACAAATTATAAATTTTTTTAGGCTCCTGAGCTATATCAAGTAAAACAAACGGATCCATAGATCTCATCAAAGCAGCATGCGCGCGCGCACCTCGCACGTGCTACGGGCGGGGGGCAGGGGGCAGGGGAGATACAGGTGACGATTGATTTAATTAACCCAGCCCACCGGTGATCGCTTCTTTCCTGCTTCACCGAATATTTAGGATGTATTTAGCTTGAGGATATTTTAATTAAGTATTCTGTGGAGTAATGAACTTCGTGCTACGGAAGTTTCGGCTACTTTTAAATTGGAAAGCGGCTGCTCATTATCGTGTGCCAGCTTTTGTTCACTGTAATTATTATGCACTGCACCTATTATGATATTTGATAATTCTTTCGTGTTTGGAATATTTTCAGCTCTTTCGCCCAATCTACTTGCTGGTGTATACTTTTGACATTTAATTGGCCTTTACGATATTGACGATCACATTTCATAAAAGGTGACGATAAATATCAGTCCATAATGCACGTAGGGTACCTATATTATGTATCCAAGCTTCAAGTATTATGTATTCTGTGCTTTACGGAATTAGGTTTTGCCTTAACTTATTAAATTGCCACGTTTTCGTATAATTAAGTAAGTGTTTTAAGAATTCATTAACTATTTCATCTACAAAAGATTCTAATACTAATTTATGAGTAGGTTTAAAAAAAACACAAAATGAAATTATTTTTTTACAGACATTTGATTAAGTATTTGATAAAATTGTAATAAAACTGATATTTGGCCATTATTTAAGTGTTACAACAAAGCAATCAAAAGGCAATATCCCCGTAGATGCGCGCGCGCACGGTGGTCCGCGGTGGCTCGGCAAACAACGCCGATCGGTGGCTGCCATAAATTTACATAGTCACCATCGTTATGGGGCTTATGGGGTTAAAAGATGGACGCTGAAAGCGTGTCAAACATTACCCGTTCTGTAAAACATAATAATAATAAGGGAACAAACCAACTAAGTTCTCGTAGGTAGTTAGCTAAACATAATTATTCTCGTTAAAAAAACAAAATAGAAAGGAAAAAGTATTTGATTACAAATAAAGTATCTACATCTAATAATTTATTTTCAAAGATTTTCATAACTTCGTTTTATGTCAGACGACGCTAATAAACTCAAAAGTTGCACAATAAATTATTAGGTACTTATGTGACAAATTTTTATCATGTTAGCTTTTACGCATAGATTAATCGAAGTTCGGTACACAACTGCCTAAAAAAAATTAATAACTCGCTTCGGTCTCTATCTTGTGCCATGTTGTAACGCCGAGATTAAGGCACTAATTATTTTGTGATCGTCTCCATAGGATCCTTTGTTGATCTCCTGAGATAAGATAAGGCTCCTACTCAATGGCAGCGCCTTGTATTAAATTTATTACAGAAGATAGCGCTCCTTTACAGTATTAACGGAATAAACACTTCCCTGCATCTTGCACATATCTTTAAATGTTTGCTGAGAACAAGGCAGATTTAAAAAAATATCTAAAATGAATCCAAATACTTAGTAGCTTTTTTAGAGCTAATAGTCTTATAAAAATTAAATAGTTTCCTCCACAGAAATCAGGAAAATTATGTAAATCAAAACCATTACTGAAAAAGTTAGTTACGTTATAGAAACAGCCGAGAATCTCTCAATCCGGCACACGCACACCTGAAAATAGAACTGTAATATTCTCTTATACATAAAACTCATTCACCACGAGAAACCCTTATTGTTTTCAATCCTTTGATTGCAGAAATAATATTAACATTACCGAGTAATAATCTGAAGAGCTGTCGCCGGTTAAAGCCCATAGCTATTTACGATATCGAGCAAAATGGAGTTTACGACACAATTTAGCGTTTCCTTATTGCTCACATCTTGATCTTTGATGCGATTGCTTCCAACCCATCCAAGAGGACAGAATTAAAGTTATGATTACTGAGAAATCCAGTTTTGGCTCAAATGATTGGTTGTTCAGTTTTCCAGAACATAGACAAGATATCAAGTAGGTACCTATTTAAACAGACTTAACTAACTCGGTTGTTAAATAGTTAATTTGTTGAAAGCTGTTTCTGATCAAGAAAAACTTCACATACATTAACTTTTTTATAGGTCGTTTTTATTAAGTTTTCCATGTATTTTCTTCGGGTCAAGTCACAAAGTGATGCTAATAGTGGAAAGTGTAAAACTTATGTGTAAGTAAGTAGTACATGTTTTGGGTCGTGTGTCTTATCTATCCCTTTCTTTGTTTCTTCAACTTTCTCCGCGACGACTGTCGAAACTGGATCACGTCATTTCGATACTATCGGCCGTCAGATTTAATTTATTTCTCTTATGCTTATCTTCCAAGCTCTTTACGGTGTCTACAATTCGTCCCAGACAGTGTTATTAATTACACTTGGCTACTTATCTTTTAAAGTGTAACCTATTTTTCGCAGTAAGAGAGTGTAGTTGTAAGTTTGACTATGCGTTTTAAAATGGCAATGTTTTAATTTATTTTTATTTTTGGATCATAATTAATAGATCTTATATGATTAGCAAACTGTGTTAATGCGATATTGAATTTATTCTTTGTTTAAATTACTTAAACGAACAGGCAACTAATAATGTATTATTTAGCTCACAGTGCACGTGGCTACGTTTAAGACACGTAAGCTGTGTAAATATTGTATTTGTGAGACAGTGACGCATTAGGTAACTAACCGACTAACATCGAATCGCAAACTATAGTTATTTCAAATACTGCCAGAGGTATGGTAGATTTTTAATGATTTGTGTTGTGATATTTGATATAAGCATGCATCACCAGGTCTACCTTTTAAGATCACAACGCCTTCGCAAATTCGTGGCCACTCGGGGCCCTAATAAAAACGCGTCCTACACACGCTTTCACTGCCATTTGCATCGAGATCGGGCCATATGCGCTTGCGCAACTATTGTCGCTTCTGCCTCAGATGTTATCGAGCTCTTCGTATCATTGTCGATTCTTATTGTTGACTTTGTACTGGAATTTAATTTACATTTCTGATATGATCAATGATGTTTTTTTGTCTTTGGTGCTTGTAAAGGCAAATACAGAAACGCGTCGGTCATCGTTGTTAAGTGCCGAGAGGAGAAACCATTTGTCAAGTATCGCTTATAGGTTAACATGCTAACACAACTGAGACCCCTGACTTTTGCATTCGCTTTCAAAACTCGTGTTGCTGATAAGCAAAAATTTACAAGTAAAGTAAGTTTTCTACTCTTTTGATAGAACAGGGTTGACCTTAATCGATTATAAAAACATTTTTATGAAAGCAAAGGCATTCAGTTTTCCAAAATGGCCATGTAATAAAGGGAAAAAGTTTTACACTCAAGTTGCAACGCAAAAAAACAAAAAACCGACTTCAAAAAACCTGAAAATGAAAAGAAAACAGCTTCAAAACTAAATACCTCTAAAAAGCAAGAAATTATATTCAAATCACTAGATACGCATATCATTGTAATAAAACACATCTATTGAAGTCGGGTGGGGCTGAAGTTCAACTTCTTTATTTATTCTAAAAGCCCCACCCGACTTCATTAGATGTGTTTTATTACAATGATATGCGTATCTAGTGATTTGAATATTATTTTAAAGTATTAAAGTAACCATATTAAAGTAATCGTATCGCACCAGTGAGATACTTAGTTTAGTACCTATTGAATAGTTCCGGTGGTCATCTATGGTCTTCATCATCAGTTCCACTTCACCAAAATGGTACTTTTCGAAAGCAAATGCACGTGTTACTTAAGAAAATAGCAAAATCGCTATAGGTGTGCCTATAATATTTGAAGAGTTCCCTTGATTTCTCCATGATCCCATCATCCAATTTCAAAATGGGACCAGCTTGAAAACATACCTGATGTTATAACGTTTGAATCATTTCAATCGGTTCAGCCGTCTTCGAGTAATCGGTGTACATACAAAAAACAAAACAAAAAAAAAACGGGTCGAATTGAGTACCTCCCTCCTTTTGAAGTCGGTAAAAACAACCGTAAACGCAGAAACCACCGACATTTGTCGTGTCGTGCGATAATCTACACCACTGATAGACGAAGTAACGAAGCTTGCTTTACAAGAATGCTCTTCTATACTGGCAGTGATATCACACGCTGATAACACTGCTTCGCATTTGTGCATTAGCGGATTAGCCGAGTCCATGTCAGATCTTAGCCCGCATGCCGCGCCCTCGCCGCTGATTGCCACAATGAGAAGATTGCGCTCGCGCCGGTCGGATTGACCCTCAGCACGCGAACCAACCCTCACACCACTTGCTCTTAAAACAAGCGAATAAGGCTCCAAATGCCTTTAGAAAGCTACAAACCATGAATGGGATTTTGTTTAGTATTGCAAATAAAATAAACGACTTGTTGGGAAGTTGCTTTCTATGTAGGTAGGTACCCCATTACATAATATTGTGTAAGTAGTAGACAATACTTAGTTATTTCTATGTAAGCTAAAGATAACAAAGGACAGCAAGCTATTTGCATCAATTGGTGGTCACTTTTCACTTTAGTTTTAATTCAAAAGAGAAAGAAAAACAAAACTTTTAGCATACTTAGGGACCTACAACTTCATGCTTAAGCGTTCCCGCCGACGAGCATTTTTTTGTAGAGCTGCGATTATCGCGCCGTTTATCGCCCGCGAAATGACACGACAAAAAAGGTTTTACTTAGCCAGCGACAAAAAAACGCCGCGATTATCGCAGCTACAAAAAGTCGCTCGTGGGCGTTTACGTATTGAACTCCATAATGTTCTATTCTCGGAGACAAAAAATCGCTCAGCGATTAATCGCTCGTGGGCGATAAGCCTAACATACGTATAGTTCCGAACACACATTAAAATATTGAATCTCTGATGCAAATGATAATTTTATAACTGATTATATATATTTTTCTAAAAAAATCTTGAGGCATCTCATTGTTAATTTTCAGTAGGGGGCTTGTCATATTAAGTACGCTACAGCAAAAATAAATTGTATCCGCTAATTGTATCTGAATATGTTTGGAATGGTAGTCACGCAGGCCGGGCGCACTCTAACGACTTGCGGGCATATTCAATGCATAATAACTCAGTCAGTTTATTGGTCGCGTAAAGCACGCCAGTCTAGGCCCTTACAAATTCTCGATGCGTCCCCGCAGACCGCTATTTAGGGCACCTGTCGGCTCCACAAAGCTTAGTTTGCATATTATCGGAGAAAGGACGACTGTATACATGCGACTTGGAAGTTTATGTTTGTTTGTGCTAATAGGATGTTTGGTTTGTGTCACACTTTGGCGTTAGAATTGTAGCTACCGTATCCTTCATGGTCTGTTGTAACGACTAACGTGTGAAATGTATAGCATGTTTTTAAAATGCCCCTGTTATAATACTTAATCATATCAATAGCGAGAGAGATAACAAAATTAATTTCAAGTTGTTTATTGTTTCGTTTTTTAGGATAACGGCAGCTAAGTTGTTGTAGCATAGCAGTAGCATATTCGTATATGAGATAGACATGTCATTGTTTGGCGCAATAAAAATTGTAAAACCTGTCGTCGCTCGTGTGCAATTGGCCTACAAAAGCCAAGCCGCGGTGCCATTGCCATGCAAATAGCCGCAATAGTTCCTGTGATAATTTGCTTCAGTATCGAGGGCAGACGGACACATTATGTACCTGCGATAGCATTAATCCGCTCGCCCTGAGCTATGGCCCTTTTCATCGCCACTTATTGACGGTTTTGAGGGATAGAGGTAGATAGTAAATACATAGTTTTTTGGAAGAATTTTTCGTTACCTACTTTATTAGTTAAGTACCTATTTTAATTGTAATTGATGTTTCTTTATTTATTTTTCATTTATCATTGCCCTGGCACTTGAATACCTACTCACTTAGATGGTTTTTTCAGGAAAACCAAATGCTGCGCTTACTTCAGTTTTTACCATGTTTCTTTGATCTGCCTTACCTCGATTTTTTTCTGCCTGCACTGGTCCCAAGACACACTCCACAATTGTCTTATTTACCAATAACAAATGATATCCATATCGATATCCTCAATATTCTAGAGTTTTATGCGCATATTTAATTTTCCATATTACAAAATTGCTAACACGACTTCTTGTTAGTCAGATATTACTTTTATTGTACTTTTATTGCTGACTTCATGTTCTGTCTCTTGTCCCACATTTCCCCGTTTCCCAGAACGCTCCAGTTAAGTTGTGCAACATTTGCAGTGGACTTGTTATCTGCAATCTTTACAGATCGTCGCATGCGCATATAACGACATTATAACGTAGCGAGCAAGTCGCGTGGTGCAATCTTGTTTTCCTTAGCAGTACTATGTAAAGATCTAAATTCTGTTTCGAATTTACACAATAGTCGTATCTTCTCCCATTCAGCTTCATATCTTCTCCCATATCTTACATTTCTTGTGAAATGTATGCTTTGTTCTATAACTTAATTTCAAGTTATTGGCAATGCTACTAGTTGTTAGCTACAGATTTTGTTGCAGTTTCAGTTTTCAAGGAGATGATGAGATTGTGTCCAATGATGAGCAATATCAGGCAGTAAGTAATTGAGAAAGTAGGTAGGTATCTTTAGTTTAGTTAATGTTTTTAAATTTGAGATTTTTTCATTCACAATCCTATTTTTATACAATACTAAATAATATACTAGAAAAAAATACGACTCGCACCAGATCAATACTCAGACGGGAATCGAACCCGCGACCTTTGGATAACCGGTCCAATGCTCTGAGCGCTGAGCTACCGAGTCTCTCGGTAGCTCAGCGGTCAGAGCATTGGACCGGATATCCAAAGGTCGTTCGATTCCCGTCTGAGTATTGATCTGGTGAGAGTCGTATTTTTTCTAGTATATTATTTAATAATAATAATAATAATAAAGCCCTTTATTCCGAAATAAAATTTAAATTTTACAATTTAGAAACTACAAATCTACTCGCTACTGTTGATAAAAATATAATTTGATTATGGATTATGATTTGATTAGAGTATATCCCTTATTTCGGCGTGCCTTTGGGCAAAGGCCTCCTCCAACGCCTTCCATTGTGTCCTATCATGTGCGATTCGTCTCCAATTTGGACCAGCTGTTAGCTTGAGTTCGTCTTCCCATCTTAGGTACTGTCTTCCTCGATTCCTTTTACCGTCTCTGGGGTACCATTCTGTTATTCTCCTACTCCATTTGTCGTTTTTATCTCTCAACATGTGGCCTACCCATCTCCACTTTTGTTGGTCAACTCGAGTGAGTATGTCGGTGAGCTTAGTTTTCGACCTCAGGTCCGTGTTTTTTACTTTATCCTGGCGTTTGCAGCCACACATACTCCTCTCCATTGCTCTCTGTGTTATGGCATTATTATTAGTATTAGTTAATGTTGTTATAAAGTTTCGGTCTAATATGATGATGACAGCTTTTTCAGGAATAGCTTTTTGTTTAATGAGTGAGAAGACACTTAAGTAAATGGTTTATTGGAAGCTTCAGTCACAGCGACAAGTGACAAATTATTCCGATGTAATTTTGTGATTCAGCGTCTGTTGATTAATCAGTAGCCACGAGACGAGCCCGAGAGGTTCAGTTTGTATATTCGGAGTGATTCGACCAGTCATCGTTTCGCATGTCAATTCGACTCGCTAATTGTGTTGGTTACTGGATGTGACTCACATCACATCACAGCTCACAGTCTTCCATTGTAATACATCTTCAGTTACGAAACCTCAAACATGATGTATTACGGGAACTTTATGATAAGCTGACCTGACAGTATGATGTTTACTTAATTAGATAATACGTGCGTGAAGAATTATGGCAGTAAAATTAATTCTTCCGACATTGTTGCATACATGATCTACTCATTACAGCAAACAATATTTTTGTGTGGTAAAATTTGGACGCTGACTATACTTGGTAAATAAACTAATGACTGTCCTTTTTTTACTATTTCGTTATTTAGAAAGCATTTGATTGAATCAGGCGTCACTTGGCGGAAGTCCCAAACCATTTTGAAAAAAGAAATATATGTAGCTTACTTCCGCAAACAAAATATGCAAGATGCTCCGCCCGCCCGCCCGCAAAAATATGCAGCACACCACAAAATATAAGTGCACAACACCTGCTTGCACCTTCACCAATTAGGCTACTCTACACGTGTTTCGCCCCAACCCTGAGCATCCTCAGGAGTTAGATCGTGCGTAAACCAACACCGAATCACCGAACCGTGTTGGTTTACGCACGATCTAACTCCTGAGGATGCTCCGGGTTGGGGCGAAACACGTGTAGAGTAGCCTAATTGGTGAAGGTGCAAGGTGTGTTGCTGTCTTGCTAAATGCAGGTATTGTGCACTTATATTTTGTGGTGTGCATGTGCATATTTTTGCGGGCGGGCGGGCGGTGCATCTTGCATATTTTGTTTGCGGAAGTAAGCTACATATATTTCTTTTTTCAAAATGATTTAGAAAGCATTTCGTTCGTAAAAAATCTATTATTAATTTACTGTATCGTTCACTGAACGTATTTCCTTGTAGTATTGTGCGAGATACTAATGTTGGATAATATATACACGACACATATATTTTAGAGTGACGTCTATCACATTCTTCGGGTGGAACAATAGCTCTGATGAGGTTCAATGTCTTCTGACCGACCATTTCAATATTCGCTAATGGATACCGACCTACTTAACAACAGTAACACAACATTTGTTTCACTCTTAATTTGTCCGTTCACTTAATCTTTTTCTAAGATATCACCACTTTTTGATGGTTTAGATTAGAGTTTTGTATGGGAAACATAATCATTTTATCATAATCAGTTTTAATATAGATACCTAATCAATTTTTAAGGTTGGTTGTGAGTGAAGAGTTAAGGCTCTATTATTAATTTATAATTCAGATGAATTTATAAGTCTACACTATTTTAAAGCTTCTTTTTAAATTCAGGGATGTATGAACAATGTCCAGATGTCAAAAATTCTTAATTAGTTTTACATTACTAAAGCACTTGAGTAAATGAAACACTTCAGTGTAGTTAACTGTTTGTAGTGATGGCTTAGAGCTCAAAATGTGTTCGGTACAATATTCGTCGACTCATTACACGTACAAGGCAAGGCAGCATAGAGAATTGGGTAAAAGGCGTGCGTTCGCTATAGCGGTGATGCACCCTACTATGGTTTTTTTTCACGTTTACGCATGGAACTGTGGCTTCGATGTTTTGATGTTTTTATGATGTTAAAGACTTGACCGCTTAAAAAGGATCTTCCGATATTTTGATACTTAGTTTAAGTTTTGCAATAAAATATTTGATTTGATAGGACCTTATACAATACTAAATATACTAGAAAAAATACGACTCGCACCAGATCAATACTCAGACGGGAATCGAACCCGCGAGCTTTGGATATCCGGTCCAATGCTCTGACCGCTGAGCTACCGAGTCACTAGTGACATCGCCGAATTTCTTCTAGTATATCCACTCTTACGCTGCAAGCCAGCGTTATTTCACCAATGTGTGGAATTAGCTCGACATTCAATTCATTGATACGACCTATGATACCTATGTAATTGGTTTTAGTTAGAGATCATCATAAGTGACTTTTTTAAAACTTGCTTTCTTTAACTTGTTGTCAGTCAGCCTTATATCGGTGTCCATTGAAATATTGAATCAGTTTGTTGTGCAAGAAAAATATGAAAGCGAAACAACTCAATTTCAACTTTCAACTATCATAACTATGTTTAATTTTCATACGTCACTTATAAAACTCGTGGTAGTAGTTGTCGACGGAGGGTCGGTCCCGATTGGCTCCGGCGCACCCCGCGACGGGGAATATCTTTATTACCCCACAGCCACAATTTTACACTCAACAACACCAAGGCACGATTTTACAGTTTCCTAAAACAGCTACAATGTTGTTACCTTATTGCCCCTTTAAGTCTTTATACGGTTGTCTTGATTAGATCTCTAAGAGCGTGTAGTTTGCAGAATTATCGTTTGTGTCGCAAATATTTCTAGAAATTCGTAATACCATGTCGACGGAAAATTAGAACATGGAATTCTATAAGAGTTTTATAGAGGTTTGCTATGGAGCTTTCATATAAAAATAAATAAAATAAAAAATATTGTAAATTCCAAAAATGGAACAACATCTTGCAGTCCCCAAATCACCGTGATAGAAAGGGGTAACTTCTGAATATTAGCAACAAACAGTTTAGTTAGGGTCTGTATTTTTTTATGTTGTTCGTCGGTGTGAATGTAAGCATAAAATTTATTTTAATAGAGTAATTTTGCTCTACTTAATTCCGTGTATTTTGTATCGAAGAGCAGACAACCTCGGTAGAGACAAGCTGTTCATGCCAACTAACTAAAAAATAACAAAAAAGTATGAATGTAATCTCGCTTTTTACACCTAAGTGTATTAAAAGAGCGATGACACCACTCTCTAGTGTCGTAAAAAACGTAGTGGTAGCCAGGTGGCGGCGCTTGGCACAAGTCCCACCGTCTGAGTCACCTGGGCAGGATGCACAGTTTCGGACAGCAGTGACGAATTGTGTGAAAAAGATTGTAGATCGGGACTTGAGAACTTATTGACTAGGTAAGTTATATGATTCTGTCATATATATATACAGATATGCACTCATTACGACTTCCTTATTGAAGTGGAGTTATCTGGAAACTGAAGGCGCACTTAAGGTCATTGCATGAGGCTGCAGATACACACACATTTGATACACACACTAACACACACATACACCAAACAAACACTCATAACACACTAACACATACACAAATAATACTATTATAGATATTTATCCACAACATTATATTTGTTATTTCGAATTTTAAATTTTTCCTGTTTTGTTACTGTTTATTCTGTTTTGCCGTAATTGCTTAAATTGTAAAACGTATACTTTCCCCACAGGACAGGCTACGCCTAGTGTGGGGGCTTGAAATACTACTGTAAGATTTTTTACGGAAATAAAGATTTTTAATTTAATTAAGATTATATTTATAACGCACTAGAAGAGGAAACTGTTAGATAGGATAGGTACAATGCGATTAATATAACAAAAGTGACCAACTTCACTTCAGTGCGCCTGTGTTGTGGTCGTATTGTATTTTAGGTGACTTCCTATCTAAAGTTCTGAGGGAGTAAATTAAAGAGTTTATTTGATTCACTGTATCAATTGAAAACAACAACACTATACACGAAATGTTACAAAAGCTCATACAAAAGATTCTCTATTAAGATTTCTTTACACAGTAGCACAACACAAGCGCACTGAAGTGAAGTTAGTCGCTTCTGTTGGATATTGTCAAATTAATCGCATTGTTATGCTTTAAGATTGATTTTAATCATTGACGACATCCTCTCTATGTATAATAGTCGATCCATTTAGTACGCAACTTTATCCTACGTTTTGTAGCATATGTAATCTGCAGTAGGTATGATCCTATAACTTATCTTTTTTTTTAATATTATTCTGGTTAGGTAACAATGTAGGCACTATGTGTTAATAAATTCGTGTCCAATGACGGATGTGTAGAATTCCCCGTGTGCGTGGAATAGCGACAAACATCTAAGGTGTGGAGCAGAAAATAGTCCCCTTTTCCGGCGACAGAAATACACACTGTGGTGCGCACGCGCAGCAAGAGGTGGGACTTTGTCACATAGTGCTTTGAACCTTTGACGAATCCCAGAGGTGGAGGATTGATGCATTGTACAAGCTCGAGTTATTGCCTACCTATACCAACTCAAACATTTGTAATTATTTTCTTAAGTTTTCAATAGGCTTTATTTAACGAAACAAATGTCTCGATTTTTTTTTCACTCTCAACCTTGTATAAAAACTTTAATCTTAGCCAATTTGTTATTCTACTTTTGTATGAAATATTTTTTGAGTGACATTGCAGAATAGAGACTATTGCACAGAATACAAAAAAGATCTAATTCTTATTTCTTACTACTACACTCTACTATCACAATAAAGATTTTCCCAATTTCGAGGCATGGATTTGAAAACCGTCGTCAAGTTGAAATCGGCCAATATCGCTGAGTCAGTGTTATAGAAATAGGTACGATTGTTCGCTTGGTCGGTCGGCCGTCGGCGTCTATTTGTGCGCTGGCGCCGCGCCAGGCCAGCCGCTTCCTCCGCGCTCGTGCTGGTCGATTTGTGTCTGATCTGATCCTTGGAGTACATGATCATTAAGGATATTGGACATCCAGATAGAAAGGACATCCCTTTGAGAAACATATTTATTAGTATCGTATCCCACAAGAGTTGCGCAGAGCTTTCATCAAAAGCTAAAGCAAATGGTTTGATAAAGATTCGATATGACTTTATGCTTATCAGTAGGTACCCTTAGCACGAACAGCTATCGAGAAAAAAAACGCACGTAAAATCACTCGATAGACAATTCTCTATGGAAAATTTCATTTCGCTTATCGGCGATAGATGGCGTTGTACAAATTTCCAATACAAAATTTAACTATCGAATGATTTTACGCGAGTTATTTTTTTCGATAGCTGTTCGTGCTAAGGGTACAGATACATGTAAAAGATAGGTTACCCGCGCTTCACAATGGCAAGACGAAAGTCAGGTAATTGCCCGACTTTCAATTAGTCATGCACAGTCTCGCGACACGGTAACACACGCGGCTCTCGTCAATCAGACGCAATAAAATTGTGAAATACCATAAAAAAATGTCTACTTGCGTCTTTGAAAGATGTACAAATTATACAGCAATGGTCAGAGATCGGAAAAATGCTTTATTTCACACGTAAGTACTGTATTTAATAAAAATATGTATTTTCTATTACTTTATTCGGCCATATTGTACAAAGAGCGAGCTGTCTGCTTTGCATGTGGGAGTGAAGGAGACAGCTGACGCGCTGTCAATTGGCAGCCAATGCGCATGCAGCGGCCAATGTGTGTATCTATAGTACCTTTACGCTGTTTTAAATAGCAATGATGTTGGCGCATAACCTATCTTTACATTTAATATCATTGTAAATAGGACACTATTTAGGTTTCGAGAGAATTGTTCAAAGAAATAAATATTTTAACTTTGGCAGGCCAATATATTTATGAAAATTTAGTTTATGTAAGGAAACACTATGATTCATTTAATAAGAACAGCAACATTCACCAGTTTAATACAAGAAATAAAGATAAACTTGCCGTTCCAAGATTTAGGCTTGCAAAAACCAGAGGTTCATTTATGGGGAAAGGCATAGCCTTTATTAATAAAGTTCCACAACAAGTGATTGATCTTCCTTTGCATGAATTTAAAAACCATGTTAAAAAAACGCTCATGGGTAAAGGTTATTATAAAGTTGACGATTATCTTAAAGATCAAAATGCGTGGAAATGATGTAACACATAACTTGCTAATATAAGAACTTTGTTGAAGTAATATAATAAGTCTATGTTGTTGCCAATAATCCTGTCACCCTGTTGTAATTATCTGGTAACGATATATTCAAGTTTGTAAATATCGTTACTTGTGGCTGTTACAGCTGATAAGTTTCTTGCGCCCGTTCTTCTTGTCAGCTAAAAAAGTCTGGAACGGGTGGTAGAAAAATATAGACGATTCAAAGTACTTAATAATTAAGTTTATTTGAATAAAGCTTATTTCACTTTCACTTTCGGTAATCCTGTGAGGTGAGGTTACCGAAATTTTGTCACTAACCGAACTTACATGTAGGTCACTTTTCTATCGTTTATTCATAAAAGATAAACCACACTATTTGAATGCTAATAATATTGGTGTTTATCATATTAATTTCTTTGAGAGTTAGTTATAAATGTTAATACACCACTTTCGCTCGCTCGTCATTAGCTCCTAATTTTTAGTTTAATCAATCGATAACCGTATTAATCTCGATTCATTCGATTAATCGTAGACCGATGATGACCCATACAAATTCCTGAAATTCCCCTTAATTAAGATACAAAAGGACAAGTCCTTTTTCGAAGACATGATCGGACCTTTGTTATGGATCGTAATCTGCTTGTCATGTAGGACAAAAAGTGTTATAATAAAATCAAATTAACTACTAAATAATACAAAACTCAGGCAATGACTTGTGTACTGGAGTCTGGAGCTGATCAAATTAACATTATTGTTATAAAATTACATGAACCCGAGGATCTGGCCAAAAAAATCGCCATAATTGACAACATTTCAAATTTATTGTCCTGTGTTTTTATTTGTTATTTAGAAATTACTGTTGATGAAAACAAGGGACACTTATTTGTGTAAGTGATCCTGAACATTTTCCCTAATAATAAGCTTTGCTTGTTTTGCGATTCCAAAATTGGCATTGCATGTCGTGGCAGCTTGTAAAAAAGACAACACTGTAGCATGTAAGTCCTTCGAATGTATCATTGCCTTGTCTTTGGTGTATGTTCTTGTTAGCTGTCCTAAATAAATAAATAAAATAAATAAATTGGTAGATTTTTCTGCAAGAAAGTGTCGAGAATTCCTAAATTTTATAGATTCAGTGTAATTTTTTGCAGAGGTTCTGGGCCAGGGAGGGGCAAATCTGTATGTAAGTATCGCCCCCAGGGGGGGGGGGGGGGGCAAATTTATTGTAAATCAAATGTGGCAAATAAGAACTTTTATTGATAACAATTATTGATAGTTAGTTGGAGGTAATAAAATCCAGGGGGGGCAGCTGCCCCTCCCTGCCCCCCCTCGGTACGCCCATGTCCTGATCTCTCAAAATATTTTTTAGTTTCAACAGTGAATTTTTGGACACTTTCACAAATTTTGTCAGGTCGTTATATAACAGCAGTACAATCAATTTTGAATAAAAAAAATATAATTTTTATTTTTGCATTTTTACCTCAAACTTTTTCCTATACAAATTGAAATTGTTGTCACTGTTTGCGCGAGGGTGAGCGTGCGTGCCTAGATTTTTAGTATATAAAAAGTGTCTGAAAACTGTGAATTTTAAAAGAAATCATACATAATTAGGTATCTCACCTATTTTTTTATTACTTCCTTAAACTTATATTTTATTTTGTAAAGGGGTCTCAAAATTACCTTGTACAAAGTTCTTGTTTTGTTGTTACAGGATCTTAGTAGGAGCACCGGAAGATGAGTCTGCGTACATGGAGGGGGTGTCGCGGCCCGGCGTGGTGTACCGCTGCGAGCCCGGCTACCGCGGGTACCCGGCCGAAGGGGCCCGCCAGCGGTCCCTCGAAATGTGCTCCGAAATGCTGTTCGACAAGAAGAGAAGTAAGTACATAGAGTGCCTTACATGTTGTACCTGTCAAAAACATACATAGGACTTTGGGACGTGTAGCCCCACACTTGCGAAAAGTACAGCTGCGCGATTTCTGTTGTGTATATCATACGCGTGGTCGCGTGCGTCCTAATTTCAATTTCGACTCGTGTCATAGATTACTTCAGAAACATTGCGGGCGTATTCAGCTGCAAGTTTGGAGCTTTCAGTTTAAAGCTCCAAACTTGCAGCTTGCTGCTTGTTTGGTGCTTTAAACTGTACTTTCTGCAGGTATGGTATTGCGCTACACCATCGCTATACTATGAGTTTCGTGAGTCTTTCACACGTTAGCGATACCAGGGGCTTAATAAATTACGTGGTACTGGTAGGTACTTTCCACTGTCATAATTTCCATCTGTTTTAATACCAATTTTCTTGCTGTAGGTAGCAATTTGTAAAGAGGTAATGTTTGAATGAAATTTCGTTCGCTTTAGACTGCCATTGAATGTTAATTAAGATAGAGTAAGTATAAATAATAAAGGCATTTCTTTACTAATAATACATACGAGTAATTATGATAACAATTTGAAAAATAAAATATATAAACGGACGGATTACGTACCATTTGTCGAGTGCAACTATGTTTCATCAAGTCCTTCAAATAGATTAACATAATGTTTCCTAATACGTGCAAATACCTTTATGAAATGAACCGTAAAAGGAGGCGGTATACCGCTGTGAAAATGTACGTCCAACGTCCAAACAGTGCTTACAAAAAGTCCAAAGCCAGCAGTAGCTGCGGCTGCGTTCAACTCCTTACAAGGGACAAGCGCATTATTTTACTATGATTGATCTAAGGCCTTTACCGATTGGCGAATAAATATTAAAGAAAATTGAAATACTTAGTGTATCCATTTATGAGGGTATTTATCTCATTAATTCACCGGTTGGTTTAAAGCGCTTTCTAGGTTGCGGTAAGGCACTCCAGTGTGGTCCATATAAGGGTGACATTAGCCCGTACATGGTCCGAATTGGACTTGACTAAAGCAGGCTTTGAATCATCGCGGCTGAGTAATTTCATGTCAAACCAATACGAGGATGATCGACGTCGTTCCAGGATAGGGATTTCTATCTTTCTCGTCCATAATTTTATGTAAACTTTTCCTTCGTTTACATAAATGGGGATAAATAAAATTATAATGAAGATACATTCTTGAGTTGTTTGATATTTTTTTATCAAATTACAGTCTGACGACTGCATCAAAAGTGCAAATGAAGCCGAAGTCCACAATTCTCTACTAAGATGTAAAATTGTTGGTGGTTGATTAAATAACTAACCTAGTAGAGTTAGAGCATGGAGCGAAGGCTGCCCTACCGAAATAAACAGCGCACGTGTGTTTTGTTTTGACGTGCGCGCGGCCCTGCGCACGCGCACGCGCCGGTGATCTGCCGCCACAGGGTACACGCCCGCCCGCCCGCAGATCGTGCACCCACGTCAGCGAGAGCAAACGGGAGACTTCAATCGGGGGACCTATAACATCATTAACATAATTATCTTATGATATCATGAACAACAAGAGATGAATAACTTAAATATACAAGTTTGCTAACAAATTAAACGTTGCCGCCTGCCAGTGAGATAACCTTTCATCATTAACAGTAATAAAACCCTTTACTTACACTTCGAAGACAATATTGAAATTATTCATCATAGAATCTACCAGACTGAAATAAATAGAAATAAAGTAGTTGGCGATAAGTCACAAATAGATCTTTCAAGTCAGAGTAAATTTTTTTTCAGTGCAAAACAATTCATAATACAATTTTCCATCCAGAAAACAGAATGATAACAATTTTGCAAAAAGTCTAGGGCAACAAGAAACGTCTCTCGTCTGCATAGCTTCAGACAGATGGCTTGTACTGTACCTACGTCTAATGGAATAATAGCCTGCGCGAAATGCCACCATATTTATGCTACTGTGCTGGCATTATTTAGCCGTGTACGAGCTGTACACAAGTAAATGTTGTACGTACAACCCTGATGTGCCTTTTATGTCTTGTCAAACGTGATCTAAGGATAATCTTGTACGTAGAACTACAACTAAAACAACAGGCTTAGTTTATGCATTTGCTTATATAAGATTATAAATAACATTTCACTATCTAAGTAATACTGTTAAGCAAGATCCCCATTTCCTACACAGCATTAAAAATTCAATAACCTTTTTATCAAGTAATACATTTAGAACGGCTTTTTAATTGTTTTTACTGAAAGGATGATATCTTGTAGGTAGAGGAACCATAGACCGTCTAGGTATAAAACATTTTGACAAAAAACACCTCATTTCTTTGGTTGTCTAACTTTGTGACACCACCGGACAACATTAAGAACAATGATTGTTTTCGTTAGTTTTATTTGTTTGCTCCCCAGTGAGAATGTTAAAGACTTCTTTGTTCAACCCATTTTATGGCGGATCTCTCACCAGATTTTACGGACATAACCTAATTCCCTTTGCGTCTGAAAACACAATGAATCACAAGTTCTCGAGATTCCGCGGTAAATCTTTGAAAATGTCCCGGATGTTACACAACAGTTGGCTGATCAAGTTTGCTGTAAAAAACAACAAAGTAATTTCTTCATCAACATAAACATTTTGGTGGAGATTTTAAAACTCTGTATCTGTCAGGAGTGACCAATTTTCCCTCCTTAGGTAGGAAATTACGTTTTTGCAGTTGCTTTGCTGTAATCTTTTGTCTAAACAAAAAGATTATACCAAAGCAACTGCAAAAACGTTCGTGGAACGTCATTCATGGATCTCATCGGTTACGTTATGCCTGATAGCCATAGCATGATGCTCTGTTGATTATGTCAATACACAAATCCGGAATTGTCAAACTTTTTATTGCATCTATTGAGGCCTTTGGGTTAACTATTCAACTCATGAAATCCGATTTTTTTTATTTTATTTGAGAATAATCTGATTAATAAACTAGTTTAGGAAAGCATAGTGTATTAAGAATGTGTTCTGCTTGTAAATTAAGTTGCTCTGGGTTTATAATCAGAAATGTTTGTGGAGTGATATCAAAGTAAACTTTCTTCTTTCAAGGTGTTCTTTATACTAATTTTATTAAATTAATTTCGTGTCTTTTCGCTCTATCAAAACGTTTTAGTTTTTTTTATCCAATTTCTGATAATCTTCTTCTTTCGATCCAACCTTAATAATTGTTAACATTCAAAAAATGTCTTCCATTGAGTTTTAGACTTTTATACACAACGCCTTGAAAAGCGCACGGCATCTATAATTCTATATTTACGGAGGCGCGTGGGAATGACTCGGCTGGTAAAAATAATCGAGGATTGCTCAATAAAACTGTTTGTTGTGTTGTTTAACTGCAACGATTAGTGCCGGTTGAAAATAAGCGGTCAACGGGCGATTAGTGCGCTAATGCCGGACTGTCAAACTGTGGCTTCTTTAGACAAGTCTTTAGCTGGTTATGGGAATAATATTTTATGATTATGAATCGTTTGTTTAATAATATTTTAATAAAAAGATAGCCGAGTTACTTATCATTAAGTATGTTTTCTGTGGCCGAGTTACTTTAATGGGATTAGAGGAGTATTTATTTATTTAATGAACACTCCAATGTTATGCATTAAACATTTGTCACAGACTATTGGCCCTATTTTTGAATCGCTCGTCTGGCGTCGAGCACTCTTTTCTACTGATTTTCGTTCGACATTTGACTGAAATGTATGGAGGTCGAGTCGAATGTCGAACGAAAATCAATAGAAAAGAGCTCATGCCTGTCGAGCGATTCAAAAATAGGGGCCTATGTATGTATGTACTGTGACAACATCTACTTAGTTGCTAATTATCAAAAGGAAAAATGGTTAAAGGAAAAATTGACCTTTATTTACAATCCTTTCCATTTGTTCTTTCTAATGACCGCTTTGATTCGACTCATAAAGGAATGGGGTTAATAAATTTTAACGCTAATCAGACATCACTTTCGCCTTCTAATTGTCATAAATGGTTTAACGAACGGTTGAACTCTCGTTAACCCGTTAATAAAGCCGCGATTACCGCGGTTAGCGGCTTATTGCCGGGCCCGATCGGCACTGGGTCACGTGGCTAGAGGTAGGGTTGACACTGTTAAATAGTTAGAATAAACTAATATGCTTAAAAAATACAAGGGTTATTTTTTTATTTTCTCCCTTTGATTGCAAAAAAACTATTGACGTTTCAGTAACTTTAGTGATCAAATTGTAGATCACGTCATCATGAGAGGTTAATCCATACTCAGTTTCGAATGTAGTTCTAAAAGTCTCTGTAGCTCAAGTTTTTCAGTATCACGAATCATACCTATTGCTTAGCTTTAGCTGATAATTGAAAATCAAACGAACTTACATTGTAAAGTTTGATATTACTATACGAATGTCGTGACCGAAGATGATTGCCATTACATAATGCACACGAGATGATGACTGTTTAGACTAATTCTAATCTTCAACCAATTACAATACCATCGGTAAACATAAACTTCATAAAAAAAATATTGATAAAGTAGCGCAGCCCTGTCAGGGGTGGCACGTGGGCGCGGCGCGGCGCGTGGGCACCTGCGCCCGCCGTACCCGTAAGGCTCGCCATTGATTTAACTCATTGATCTTTGTGCGTCGGCGCAGATCAACGATAACCGTCATCTTATTACAGCCCAAATACATATTTTTTTGGCACCGGAGCAATATGGCGCCCGCCGCCGCCGGCTCGTTGTGAACACAAAAAGTATTGTTTTATCACAAACCACTAGTGAAAATGTAGAATATTAAACCTATTGTCACAGCGTTTTAACACTGTGCTATTGTTGTATTTAAACCTACGGGGTATTAAACTAGTGCTAGCTACGTATCCGTATTTAGGTTCTGTAACCTAAATACGGATACGTAGCTAGCACTAGCCAAATGCCTCGCCAGGGCTTGTCTGATTACTATGGCGACACTGATTACTATGGCGACAGCGTCTATTCCGCGTGCTTCCCACGTCTGCATCTTTATTCACATCCACATTTGCCGGGTTTCCTTATTCGTCCCGCCGATAAAACGATAAAACATTGTTTACTCAACGAAACTTCAAAGTATGCGGATTTCTGTTCTTGTTTGTTTGATTTCTTTTGTGTTGTTAATGTCTTAATTACTTAATTGTTATCTTAACTGATTGATAATATTTGGATGATTAAATTATGCCGACGATTATGTGGTTTATGTACTGTTTAATACGTTTACATTAATTATATCAATTTTTTTGTCGACAAACAGATTGGCGAATGAAAATTATCGTTTACTACAAACTACAAACAATGCCATTATGTTTCGACTTGCAAATGTTTAGGACTTAGACTCGCAATTTATAGTTCATTCCATTAGTACTGAATGATATAATAATATGTGCCTATCTTACATTGATATTTGTGATCTAACATTCTGTTCTCATTGTAGATAGTTAACACACGAAGTGCATGCGCACTCGATCTTAGATCAGTTGCCATATGAATGCAGCGCGCTGCAGTAGCGGCTGACTGCGCGTGCGTCGCATCACAGACGAGATTTGATTCGCAAAAGCGTCAGTCCTTTTAATTACTTGCAATGTAAGGTCTAAGAAGTCGGTTAATAACCTACTTCATTATGAAAAGGTAATTATTGCGTAATCCAGCATACCAGCGTTTTGAATGATTTTTGACCTATTTATTATTAAAAATGTTAAAACAATTCCTTGTAAGTCGGTTTCATAATACTTGTCCATCAGCCATTTTTGATGTCCCCACTGCTGGGCACAGGCCTTCCTTATGGGTGGTAAAGAGGACCCACCACGCGGGCCCAATACGGATTGGTGTGTGTTGACGACTGCAAATACGCCGGGACCAACGAAGCACGGAGGAGCTCGAGATAATACATTTTTGGTCACCCATGACCGACCCATGCGAACGTTGCTTAACTTCCGCAATCGCTGGGCCAGGCGCTAAACCACTGCGCCACCGAGCTCCTTACTTACTTAGAAAGAAATTCAGTATCTACCTCTTCATTCACCAATTTCCCACGCGAAATAGATTCATCGATGTATTTAATAGTCTATAGTTTGTTCAGTTGTTTGGAGCAAGCAACGTTACCTCCACATTTTGTGTCCCTGGATTTCTAGCATGCGCATACGACACGGACAAATTTGTGCGTTATCCGCGACATCGAGGGATGCCAAATAGAGGCAGGCACAATGCAACGGGTTCTGAATAAAGGATGACAAAGCGTGGTATGGCGTCTATTAGTAAACTAGTGATTGCTGTGTTGGGTCTTGGATTCACAGTTGTGTTGTAGAGAGAGAGTTTAAACTTCCATAATGATGGGAACCTAATGAAGTATAAAAACTTAAATATTAATAAAAATTAACATTTCCCAAGGTTTTCTTCAATAGTAAGTAAAATGATCGGTAAACTTTGTAGCGACATCTCATGTTCGTATTGGATGTCTATGGTTTGAATAACGAACTGTTGTAGTACTATTATATATTCTGTGCTGTTGTATTGACATAAAATCATGCCTTGAACTTCGTCAACCATTTTATTTGATCGTGGCACTTAATTATGCATGTCCTAATAAAGGTTGACAACGTGGCTAATAATATTACGATTCTTACAAGTTACACGCCTCGTGGGCTTGATATTCGGCAGTGGGCGGCGTGGGTGGCGGGTTCGATTCCAGCCTCACTTGATTATGTGACAACTGTGAATGAAATTGTTGTCGTAATAAGTAACGCTACGTGGGCTTGACGAGACGTTGTCGCCAAGATAATGAAATGCTTTTTTAGTTTTTTCATTTACTCGCTCCAATTTACGAATTCGTTGTTTATTTACCCTGTTCGAAAATAATTAAAAAATGTTTTCGTACACACTTCTTTTCTTATTCAGTACACTCTTGGCAGAGTGGTCGAACACACTAGGTAGAGAATACAGAAGATAGTTTCTGTCAACTTGGATTGAAATTGGCTCAGTATTTAAAAATCTGGATACAATTAACTTAATAGAATACAAACTTATTTTGCTTGACACCGTATATTGGGATGATGAAGTAAAGATGGATATTATCGATATCTAAAATATACGACTATGCCATATAGTACGTGAGTTAGCAGCTTGCTTGCTACTCCCACGCACTGTAAACCTTCCAAGCCGAAAAGTAAACAACATGACAATACATTGCTAACCGCCTTACGCCTCTTTGAAAGTTTGCTTTAATTGCGAAGCGATGTACGTGGGACAGAATGTTTTCATTACGGTGGCAGATGGTGAGTTATTTACCTTGCGCGTGCGCACGTTGCGCAGGCGAATCAGACGCGTGGGCACCTGCGATCACATCCGGCCAACTACCGGATTTTGGGAAGCCAGTTTTGTTTCTCGTTATTGTGTGAAGCTTAATCAAAAAATACATTGCAAAGTTTAAGAGACGGAGATTCTAAACAGTAATACAATCCCTGTTTTGCATGATATCTCTCGTGATTGATGCTGGCCTTACAAAAAAATTACTTAAAATAAAAGTTGAATTCTTGATTAGAGTTGAATAATTAAAGTTTTTTAAAAATTTTACAAGTCCATATAAAGAATAAAAAGTACAATATTAAGTTATTTTCTATGTAATTGTCAATTATTTCTGATAGTGATAGGTACACTATATTTGTTATACAGAGTGGAGAGGACAATGCGACAATAAATGATAACACTGTAGACACTAGTTCATAGAAGTATTTTGAAACTATCAAATAATTCCTAGGAGCAAAATTAAAAAAAAAAAAAAAATCGAACAAACGAAATACCACAAAAACAAGTACGAAATTAAACATCCTTTGTAAATATTGGTTACTTACAATATACTATATCTATGTTACTTACCTATGGTAAGAGCGGCAACAGCGCGGTGTGTCACAGAATAGTGTTGACAGGTGACAATGAGCCGCGAAATGAACTTTTGGCGCCATTTAATGCTGAATTAAAAACAGTGTTTTTCTCCAATGATATTAAATGTAAAGATAAGTTACCCGCGCTTCACAATGGCAAGACGAAAGTCAGGTAATTGCCCGACTTTCAATTAGTCATGCACAGTCTCGCGACACGGTAACACACGCGGCTCTCGTCAATCAGACGCAATAAAATTGTGAAATACCATAAAAAAATGTCTACTTGCGTCTTTAGACGATGTACAAATTATACAGCAACGGTCAGAGATCGGAAAAATGCTTTATTTCACACGTAAGTACTGTATTTAATAAAAATATGTATTTTCTATTACTTTATTCGGCCATATTGTACAAAGAGCGAGCTGTCTGCTTTGCGTGTGGGAGTGAAGGAGACAGCTGACGCGCTGTCAATTGGCAGCCAATGCGCATGCAGCGGCCAATGTGTGTATCTATAGTACCTTTACTAGTACTATTATATATTCTGTGCCTTTACGCTGTTTTAAATAGCAATGATGTTGGCGCATAACCTATCTTTACATTTAATATCATTGGTTTTTCTCGATATCTACGGCAGCGACTCAAGCTACGGCATCATGCAACAACGCTCATCAACACTGTCCATACGGCAATTTTCATTGCTGAGATTTATGATATTTTTCAAAAACATGGCAATAAATTATTATTTTCTTGCTTTTTACGGTACTTTTTTATTTCGAATACGGCAATCCTAAATTTGAATCCTAAATCACCGATTTAAAGTTATTCTGTACACTGAATACCTAGTCACAAATTAAATATTTCTTGTATCCTTTGGACAGCTTGAACAATAGTGCGACCATGGGTAGGACAAACACAAGTGTTACCATAATATCTCTCTCGGTATGTCCGTAAAGCTAAAGCAGCGACATTCCCCATAAATTTAAATGTTAAAAATTGTTTAAAAAAACAAAAAACCGACTTCAAAAAACCTACCTCTAAAAAGCAAGAAATAATATACAAATCATTAGATACGCATTATCATTGTTATAATAAAACACGTCTATTAAAGTCGGGTGGGGCTGGAGTACATCTTCCTTTTTTTATTCTAAAAGCCCCACCCGACTTCAATTGACGTGTTTTATTATAACAATGATAATGCGTATCTAATGATTTGTATATTATTTCTTCCTTTTTTTAGACGCAGGTTTTTTGAAGTCGGTTTTTTGTTTTTTAAACAATTTTTTTATTTTTTTATTTTTAGTGTAAGTACCTTCTGCATTAGGTAGTGTAGGTATATTATTTAGGTAGAAAAATCGGCTCAGCCAAACGTGAGATAATCGCGGAGAAACATACATACATACATACAAACTGAAACTTACCTCCTTTTTTTGAAGTCGGTTAAAAAGACTACACAACGGTATCCCTTCCCCAACAAAAAAAATCATCTAATTCGGTTCATAAATAACAAAGTTGTCAAGTTAGTTGATTTAATATCATAGTATTTTCAGGATTACTTGTAAACTACTGAACCGATTTGAAAAAAAATTAAATGGGACCATCTCGCAAGAAAACTCAATCGAACAAAAAAAAAATTATCGAAATCGGTCCATAAATGGCGAAGATACGCGCGAACAACGATAAAAAAAAAAAAAAAAAAAAAAAAAAAAAAAAACATACAATCGAATTGAGAACCTTTTCCTTTTGATGAAGTCGGTTAAAAATGAAAAAAATGTTTCTTGTGACTAAACTACTGGGTATTTTTAATAGATATTTTACAGGCAGACTGGGAGCGTTACTAGATATACGAAATTTAATTCATGGTCGCATTGTCGCATTGTCCTCTCCACTCTGTATAAAGGGAAATGTAAATATTGAAAATGAGGTGCATTTTTCATTCTTCATGTATATTTTCGAGAGTTTTCTCGACAATCTTATAGGTAAGAAGTACTTACCTAACAAATACCTAAGTCGCTTAATACAATTCCTTTGTCCAACAACAATAAAATTAATACCTTGTAATGGTTTGCTGGTTATTCTAGTCCGCAGCGGATCACAAGGAAGTGAATGTTAGTCAAGTGAGTAGTCCCCTTCGCAACATGACCCGAGCTGACGGATCGGGTGACTTCTTTACTACGAAAAAGCCGTGATATACTGAGGCTGACTCCACCGAATGTGTGACTAGCAACTAGGGTTGCCAACCGTACTATAACATATAGTATTGTACTATATTTCGGGTCTGCGTACTATATACTGTTGAAGAAATATATAGTACGCAAAAATACTATATTTTTAACATCGAACGCTAGAAACAAATCTTTAATTTTTTAGTGATCGTGCATTTTGACTGATTCGATAGCATGGTTGGTCTGCTCTTTTTTGTTTTGAGATTTTGTTGGTAATTAGCCGCAAAATATAACATTATTCATTCTTTGAGAAATATAACTAAATTAGTTATTGAAAGTGGTAGAGATAACGAAAGTGCGTCAAGTTCAATTCAAGTGTGATTAAAAAGCGAAAGATACAAAAAAGACTCCAAAAATATCTAAAACTTGTTGAAAATGCAAAAACTAAAAAAAATTGTTTTTATAAAAATAAAAAGTAAAAAAAAATTATTTGCCTATTAAATACTATATTTTTTTTAAGTGTACTATATTTTTTATAGCTTAATTTGAAAAATACTATATTTCGCCAAAGACATGTTGGCAACCCTACTCGCAACCGAATGTATTGTAAGACTCTTATAATAAATAGTATGATGTAAGCATTTCTTACGTTGTCCGAATGTATTGTTTGCCTCTTTTATAATAAATACAAGGGTATGATTTAAGTATTTCTTACGTCGGTCGTGTATTGATAAGTGGTATCGTGGTACCTATGTCGAGAAGTCTTTCGTTAATTTCTTTTTCGTTTGACATGAATACATTTTATTTGTCATCACCGCTTCCAACAACTGCTCAGAGCACAAAAAAAATCAGCAATCGTGTTTTAGTTGAGTTTATCTTTGGATTAGTAACTCCTAATACTTAAACTTTTATTTACGAGTATTTTACCAAAATTGATCATAATTATACTTATGTAAACTTAAGAATCATTGATGTTATAATGTCTGTCATTATACCTTACTTAAATCGGTTATTAATTTATGAAGTTAATTTTTATGCTAGGTACTTGAGTAAAACCTATGTCACACGACATTAATTTATCTTTAACCATTTTAACCCAAAGTACTGCATACGAGATTGAAAATTTGCAGCTACCGAACCAGAAGCTGTATTAATTTCCATGCTACGTGTGGAAGCTTTATATGACCTTAAAGTTTTCACCGGAAGTGAAGGATATTCTCAAGCTTCCGGCCAATTTTATTTGCGATAATCTTCTGATCCTCGCTCTGCACAACATTTCCGACCGTGTGCCATGCATTTCATCGTGATGTCATATGACGTAGGCAATATTGTCGCGGGCTAACAGACTATTATATGACTTTTGAAACGAATGATCAAAGTTAAAGCCATAATACTAAGAGGATAAGAAAAATAAGTACCTTAAAATTGTTAGCATATAAATGACGAACGCGGACAGGTTAGCGATGTTTGGCGATGGCGGCGCACCTAGGCATTCGTTTTGGCAGAACTAGTTTGCAGAACAAGATTTACAAAGGAAATCTACAAATTTACCCAATCCAAACAAGGCGGTCGTGCGAATTTATCGATGGGTTTGGAGTTATGTTTTTTGCATACCGAGACTATATAGTAATATAAAACTGTTTTTAACGCATTCTACCATGGGGACAAAAAGAAATGAACTACGCTAAAGTACGCTAAAGAAGAAAAAAACATCTAATTAACTAAACGCATAAAGATTGAATTGCGCAAGAGTGTTTTCCTCTTTAAATTGCAAACTGCATACCAGAATAGCCGATTAGGCGCTGCCTACACTACACCAACAAGTGTGGTGTAACGCTACGAATACATTATCGAAAAATTCAAAGTGCTATTACTGTGTCAAGTCAAGACTCAAGGTACACCTCAGCTTGAACACATTGGTACTTCGTCACACTAACTATTATCACTTTTTTAACAAACTGGAACTTATACTATGAGCGATATTGTTGGCGCGACAAGGTGCTAAAGTGCTCAACCTCTTATTGGCCAAATGTCTAGTGGCTTGGTCTATAATATGGTCCGACCACAGGGTTTTTTGTTACCCACCACGTCAACGCTGATCGATTGTTCTATATCAAAGTGACAGGCGGCGGTTGATAAGATCAATTGGACGAAGCACGTGGTTTGATACTGTTCCATTGTTTTATGGTGTAGATCGAATGAAAGTTGGTGCGATTCTAATTTTGGACAAAACTAAAAATAGCTAAATACTTTTAAATGTTGGCTGTATGTTGCTCGTACTTTTGCTATGATCTCAATGAAGAAAACTATGCAACAAAAAAATTAAGCGGCGAATTTTCATTGCGGATTTTCAGTCGGGATTTGTATGCGGACATTATTTCATACACCTAGCTACGAGGGTGGGTCAAAAAGTTCGCGGAATGGGGAGTATGGAGGGGGAAAAGGTCACTTTTTTTTACCTGCACTAGTTGTGCCACTCATTAAGGGTATAAATATATTTTTTTATTAAAAACAGGTCATTATTCACTGAGATACACGTCAATCAACAAGTCAATCCGGAAGAAAATTTAAAACATGGAAAAAATTGAATTTCGTGCAGTCATAAAGTTCCTTACCAAGCAAGGAAAACCTCCTCAAACCATTTGGAATGAGATGTTTTCTGTTTATGGGGATGCTTGTCCTGGTAAAACCATGATTTACAAGTGGCACAACCTCTTCAAGCAAGGCAGGGATTCGATTGAAGACGATCCCAGGCCTGGACGCCCTGTCGAGGCGACCACGGTGGAAAACGTCGAAAAACTTGAAAAAATTATATTGGAAGATGCCCGTTTGAAGAAGAAGCAGCTTGCAAAAATGATCGGAGTATCAGCTACAACCATTTTGAACATCCTTCACGATCATCTTGGCATGTCAAAGGTGTGCGCAAGATGGGTGCCGAGAATGCTCACGCCACACCAAAAGCAGCGGCGAGTTGAGTGTTGTCGCGAGTTTTTGGCTCTCTGTGGTGAAAACAAGGACGAAGTTTTAGACCGGATTGTGACTGGAGATGAAACTTGGGTTCATCATTATGAGCCTGAGTCCAAACACGACTCGATGCAGTGGCACAAAAAGGGCACACCACCCCCGAAGAAATTCAAAGTGTCTTCGTCGGCCGGAAAACTCATGGCCACTGTTTTCTGGGATACAGAGGGAATCCTTCTTATTGACTATAAGGAAAAGGGTGTCAACATAACTGGAACTTACTACGCTACACTGCTGGAACGACTGCGAGATGCTGTGAGGGAGAAAAGGCGGGGAAAATTGTCCAAAGGGGTGCTCCTTTTGCACGACAATGCACCCGTACACAAGGCACAAGTTGCGGTGGCTGCTGTACAAAGAGTGGGCTTTGAAATCTTGCAACATCCTCCCTATAGCCCAGATTTAGCCCCGTGCGATTATTATCTGTTTCCAAAATTGAAAAAAGAGCTTCGAGGGAAGAAATTTTCCAGCGATGAAGAGGTGAAAAGCGCAATTTCGGCCTATTTTGACGACAAAGATAAAACATTTTTTTTCGAGGGTATTAATAAATTAATTCACCGATCTGATAAATGTATTAGAGTTAAGGGAGAATATATTGAAAAGGAAAAATAATTTTGTGTTTAATTTCTTAATTTTTCCCCTCCATTCCGCGAACTTTTTGACCCACCCTCGTACTTATCATAGAGGTTAAATGAACGTCCGGAAACGAGTAGCTAGTCGGCCGATTACTTTTCCTATTTCGATTGCGTCATATCACGTTCTCACTGACCGAGATCCACTTGGATCACAATATCGATTCAACATCGAGCGTAATCGATTCTCGTGGTGATCTATCTCGAGTGCATGGTAATGCGATGTTGCGCGGGAGCATTGCGGCTGAATGTTCGCACTGCATGTGTTGATAACGAATAAATCAATGAAGCGCCGAGTGCCGTGTAGGGGGGCTAGTCTCTTTAGCTGCAATGGGATACGTACTTTTTTTTTAATACTTGCTTGAGGCTCTTAAAACTAATATAATATAATATTGTTTTTATTGACACCAATAATTACACAACAAAGTTAGGTAAATATAATAAAATAACTGTGGGTAGATCTTAAATATTGGGCAGAGGGCCTATTACAAAAAGAACCACGATAGTCGGACGCAATTCGTCGCCAAATTTACTTGATATTGAACCTTATTTGTGAGTTAATAGTGCCACGGAGTGGAACGAACATCGCACGCTCACCGCGATGTCATCACGCAATAGGCCCTCAGTATACAGCAGTGACTACTAAAACTAGGAACATAAAATTTCTTAAGATTTTACCTGCAGATAATGCATAATGAACATTATTATGTGCACACAATTTGCAAATTATTGATAGCCAAACTAGGCCGAGCCTGTATTTTAGCTATCAATTTCTCCCAATTGTTCCATTAGTACACATTTAATTATTCTAATGACTACATACTTAATAATTATTAATTAAAAAATGAAAACAGGTTTTTTTTCTAACTTATGAGATGAGCCTAAGAACATAATATTTTAACAAACTCAGCATTTTATTACATATTAACGTGCAAATGTACTTTGTACGGAAATTTATAACTAAGTACGACTATTTCTATTTCATTATGGTAAATAAATCTTCTATATCTTCATAACCTTTAGGTTTAGTTAGGAGAGTTACTGGTCATTTTCTTATTAGGACAAGTAATAAGAACCTTATCAGACTCGATAAGTTCTTAATGGGAAAATTATATCTATACCTATTTAAAATACTTATTGGTTTTTATATTTTTAATTTTTATAACAACGTACAATATTTTTTATTCCTCGTTATCCAGCCAAGAAAATCTCTGTCCCTAAATCTGCGAAAATCAGCTCCCTTGCAAGAGAAAATACCAATAATGTGGAACATGAAAATTACGCCTGAAAGAAAATGATGCAATGTAAGTTTTGGTTCGAATTTCATGAGTTATCTGTAAGGAAAATATATTCCTAAGAGATAAATAGTTATATTGGAGGAAAAAAATATTTACAGATAACCAGTTACCTGGTCATGGTTATCTCCAAGGAACAAGGGGGAAAAACAATTCTGTGAAAATACATTGCATTGTGGTTCCTCTACTCCGCCAGTACTGCCAGACGGCAACCGCTCAAGAGGCGCCTCATTTGGCCCAAGCGAGCGTTCGCCGACCCCTTGCACATGCATGACATGTGCATAATGCACATGTGCCTGAAATTATGCGACGGCTCAAGTGCTTTTTAATATGCGAAAATCGCGAATGCGGGTGGCCTCGTTCTTAGAAAAAATATGATATTAGGCCTAAAAGTACCTAAGTACTTTCAAATGTAAAAAAATCTTTCAAATATAAAAAAAATATTCTAGAACGAAGTGAAATCATTTTTGTGATCTAAATTCTACTATTGACATGCGAATAATTTTGAAACAGCCGTGTTTTCTTGTTTTCTCTTTATAGGCACTATGACCACGTAGTGAACAGTGATTTAAAAGCTTTAAGTAGTTTTTTTTATATAAATTCGATTATAAAATTAAGTCTTTATTGACCATACATACATATAGTAACGATGTTGTTGAACTAGTTTTTAGTGTGAGAAAATAAAACATAAAACAAAATACGATAAGTACCAACTTAAGTAGGTACTTATAACTTTTTGCAAAAACATAAAAACTAGTTTTGTCTATAAAACTTGTTTTTTTATGACCGTGAAATGTTTTGGATTGCGGTCATGTAGTTTAGTGTTGAGAAGTTTACACAATAAAGCAATCTTATGTATACGTAAATTTGTTTGTAAAGACAAATCTGTGTAAAATTAGGCAACGAGAGTTTACGGGAAGAAAAGAAAAGTCCGAGTTTGAAAGTAATGGTAGGTACTAATCCTGAAGTAAGTCCTGAGTTTGTTACTTTGTGCAAATTTTTCGTAATATTTGAGAAAAGTAATCTGCAACTTCAACTTAGATTTCATTCGTGTCTGAGCATAAATTCGAAAACTGTGGTTCTGATATATTTTACGTTAAAATCCGAAATCTTGGCACTAATATATTTCAGAGGAAGGTAAGTATAGCTACATTTATTGATACATGACATTGTTGAGATGATATATATTACACAAGAGGTCCAGGAGCATCAATCAGTGTACTCAATTGGGGACTGGAGCGAATTGCGCCACTTGTCGCTAATGGTCATTAAATAATGCAGGACAAACAGACTTTATTGGTTGATTGATTGGCGGTGGATCTCTGATGCACTTCTGTTGTTGGGCTACTGAATTGTCCTTCCCTTGGAATTAATAGATTTTCATTGAGATCGATTGCAGCTTTTTAAATGTTCCGTGCTTGCGAACCTCATCAGTTTCATTCGCTCATGAAGATTGTTGCAGATTTAATTTATTCTCATTGAGGTTTATTAATTAAACTAGAGCTTGATTCCTTAAAAAAGTTCTGCTAAATATAAAATGAAAATAGTACATTGTTCACCGAGAGGAGAAAACACCCGAGATCGGGAATCGTACTTTCTCTCGAGTGATACATAGTGCTTTATACTACACCTACGAGGAAAATAAAAAACTAAATCTTTACTAATTGAAATTTATATTGAAATTGTTGCAGTTAGTGTATAAGTTTTATTATATTTTTTAATTTATTTCTGTGGTAAAAGGTTATCAATCAGTATTTTTGCTGTTTCCTTCAACTGCGGCTTAGTTAAAAAATCTTCATCATCACTATCACTACTTATCATTTTGATAGTTTTATTTTACTTTCTACGAAAACTGAATCCTCAAACAACACACAAATTGAAAATGGCGCCAATGGCGTCTGCAATTTTCACATGTTCTTTTTTCAAATTGTTTATCCTGCCGCCGCAGGGTCGCACTGCCAGCCCGACACCATCCGACACACAGCTAGTGGCCAGTGTCAATTTGCGAACTTGGAGATAACTCACTGTAAAAACTTTTTGGTTTTTTATATTTAGGTTACCGGCGCATAGTCTTACCCAAAATTAAAAAAGAAAAACCACGTAAGAAATTGATTTTCATACACTTTTCTCTCCCGCTCAGATGCGTTTTCTCCCCGCATATTTGTTCGATATGCAATAACGTACTTTCTACCGTAAATTTGATAAAGTATCAAGGTACTTTCCGAGCAGGTGTAGTATAAACAATTAAACTAAATTCTCATGCAGACAAATAATTAGGTAGATACTATTAATACTTTCCGTTGGTTTTTATTAGCATCACATCATAGAATAGATAGTTAGGTACTACCACGCGCTAATGTGTACTCGTGTACTTGTATATCACCAATGAAACGATGTTAAATTTTGATCTAAGGATCACACATTTTTCCCTTTTCAAGCACAATGTAAAAGTTTTCTCATTACGTGAAAAAATCATAGAGGAATTAATAGTTTGGTACACTAGCACTTAATTCCCCTATTTGGATAAATCTCATGATTAAAGTATCTACTCGTTTGCCACTTTCGTTCACTTCTCATTCAACGGTTCAATTTCTCTTGTTGAATTACGTTGTAATATTGTGTGATGTGCTCGTTAACAAGGGGAGCGTACCGACATAGGTACCGATATATCTGTGTCTTCATTGAGAAGTTATACGGAAGCGCGGGGCTGGTCAATTTATTGTGCTGCTTGTAAAGTGGTCTGTGGACACGTGCGGTTTGTTATAGTAATGAGGAAATATTTGGGACTGAAATTGTCGCTGAAACATTATAATTTTATTAAGACATGGGTATAATAAATATTATTTAAAACAACATTAGGCGAAGCGATGCCTTTAAGGATCTGATAGGAACTAAGAGGAAGAACTAATTGACAGCAGCTCCAGGTACTTTAGTTAGAATTGTCAGCCTACTGATACTCCTGACACAGTACATATATAAGTTTTTCAAAACTTATATATGTACTGTGTAACCTTAATACTGTGTACACTTGTGTGTTATGTACTATGTAAACTTATATAAGTACATATATAAGTTTTTCAAAACTTATATATGTACTGTGCTCCTGACGTAAAGGCACGTAAAGGTGAACACTTTTTATACATACCATCAGGCGATACTTTAGCACTTTCTTGTGTCTTATTTGGAAGCAATTAGCCTTTAAGTTCATTCACCATGAGCTCAACATCAGAGTAAATTACTAAGTATAAGAATATTCTTCAGCATAGCACAATTTACTTATTACCGTGAAACGATAAACTATTGTAAACAGACGACAAATCGATAATTACCAAAGCTGATGCTTCATTGGTAAACCAATATTTACCAAAATATCCGAACAACTGCATTTCAAGTGAAGCATGAGTTTGTATAACTCTCTATAATTCTATAACAGGTTTCCAATGCCGGTGATCAATGATTCCGTACGCAAATAGATAAATAGATATGGTAAGTAGCCAGTTTTTGTTCCCTGATTAATTGTATGAACAATATTTACCGAAAGTTCATAACTGGATTTTGGATATTGATTGTCCGGTCTGCTGTTTGACGAGCGATAGTGGAAGTAAATGCAGATGCCGTTATGGACTCAACATGGGAATGGCATTTAAAGTTATGAAAGATACTTGTAGAGGTGTCTGTGTTGTTTCCATTGCTGATTGAGTATTGTGTCGAATTAGTTGCGCTAACTCAAACTCAGTAATTTATTCAGTCTAGGCTGTTACAGTACAAGCACTTGTGAATGTTTAATAAGCTTCTCCATTCGTAAGATGAAATAGTCAAAAACCTTGAATAAAATAGGCATAAAGAATAGGGCACAGTGGTATGGAGAGTGATGGCGAGAAGTCAAAGTTCATAGAAATATACAAAAAAAAATCAGTAATAACTCCCAAAGTAAAATACTGCAAAGGTGCCGAAACGTCTGGAAAATCAAAAATCAAACCAAATACAAACTAATTGCCAAAGTCTTTCCTATTTTCAATAAACCGCGCTATAGTATCTTAAAAGTGTTTTATTTCCACTCAATACTCACAAAGTGCTTGAAATAAATTAGTATTCATTTTTTTTTTTTGCAAGAAAATATTAACTGCGTTTTTTCCGATACATGTTGGAACACCTGCGTATTTCGAAATCGATGGCAAATAAACTTGCAGACAGCTCCAGATGTATTAATACTTACATATCTCTTACATTTGTGTTTCGACATACCGCATCGAGTCGCGAAGTGGCTATCGATGATATGAATGTAAATGTAGTTTTAACAACTTAATTTTTATTAATAATAAAAACCATTAGTTTTTAAATGTTAGAATCTTACCTACCCATGAACTATTATATATTATAAAGGTCAAATCTTCAACTGTTTGTAGTAAGTTGATCGAAATAATTTTGTTGTAGTTGCTTTAAAGTGCGAATAATGCTACTCTATTAATGAACCGGCGCCCTAATTTATTATAGCCAAGCAGCTGGGTCCACTGAATTATTATCACTATGGTTATATCGATAGATAGATAATATAGTTTTATCCAATTAATCTTTATTACAAATCACAATTAGGTCTTTATCCAGTGGTAAACCGAAACACATGCTACGTCGCTACGAATATTTATGACAAAACTTACATTTCAGTAAAAAAAAGCAAAAGATTTTCTTTATATTTAAATATTTTGTTCCATGGCAATAGTTTTTTGTTTGTGTTTGGTTAAAAGATTGTGCATAATACAAGTTGATTGTATAGTTAAACGACATGCATATTCATTTACTGATTAGGTACATAATATTAAAAGCTATTTTTTGTTTACAGAAAATTAGTTTACAGATGAAATGAGGCATTGCATCGGATAATTTTGTTTGAAAGTACTTGCTTGAATTTGTTTTCTCGTGTCAATGTAAAAGTGTGAGGGTAATGATTGAATTCATATCATTGTTATCGAATAAAGTCTCTTAAATCGTTATTTTTTAGAAACAGATTAAATTACAGGGTCATATTACTAAAAGGCTTCAGCAAACCAAACGCAGGTCAGAAGCAGAGCAGGTCAGTAGCAGCGCGGGAGTCGTCACAGTTACAACGCTGGACCGCGTCTAAACCGCGTTCAGTATGACGGGCTAGGCAGGCAGTAGGCTGCAAGATGTCGAACGACACCGACTTGGATGGAGAAGAATTTGTACTGCTTTTGGCTTTAAGGCGAAACAAAAGAATTTGGGTTCTTGATATTAATAGAGAAGAATATGGGGAATATCATCGTCTATGCAGGGAGCTGGAAAGTCATGAGGATAAATTTTTCACATATTTTCGAATGTCTGCATCAATTATTGCGGCTTGAAATAATGAAAAATCATACAAACATTTATTTTTTCAACACACTTGCTCGTAAAGTGAGCCTTAATACATCGCTTTTAGGGCCATAAACCGAGCTATAACAAACGCGTGCAATAATATATAAAACACTAGTTCGTAATAGAATTAACCCTACAAAGTTAAATTAGTACCTTACTGCAGGTTCTATGCGAGTAAACTGAGCATTCCCAATTTAGCCGGGTAATACAGTTATTTTTTTTGACAACAAACAGGTTTTAAATGCTGCTGAAAATTCATATACATTTTTGGAATAAATAAATGTGTAAGTCCTTAATTAAGTCAAATAAATATATAATTATTATCAAATTATTCATAATTCACAATATTTTGTTATAAAATATTAAAATATTTGCATTTTGTCACTTAAAATTATAATTTTGATGTATTAGTAGTAGGCTGTATGCTCCTCACCCCTTTGTTCGCAAAATATTCTTGCGTTGGGCGTGTTAAAAAAAAACAAAAAAAAAACATGCGCGCCTTTTCTCATAATTATCATATTTTGTTTTTGCCATATTTGTTGCTGTGTGATAAATTACTTTGTTTTTTCCTCGCAAATGTGTTGAAAAACGTCGTATGAAACTCGTGAGCTCTTGCTTAAGGCTTCGGCAAACCAAACGCAGGTCAGAAGCAGCGCTGTTTGAATGCGGGCCCGCACAAGTTGTAATACAAGAGACTCCTTGAACCACGTTACACCAAATTTGAGCGCGGGCCCGCGCTCGAACTGCTCTGCGCCGCGCCGCACTGCAACTGCCGGGCGACAAACCAGGCGGCGCGGGAGCGGGGCAGAAGCAGCGCATGTGCGGCGCAGAGCAGCTCGAGCGCGGGCCCGCGCTGTTGTATAACTATGGCGGCCATGTTAGCATGATACACCGGGGGCAGGCGTTCGCAGTGCAGTGCAGCGCGTCGAAAGCGGTTGACGACTGTTGTATTTTTTTACAACCGCGTGATGAATATCAATGAAAAGATAATCGAATTAGTGCGTAAAAATAAATGTTTGTATGATTTTTCATTATTTCAAGCCGCAATAATTGATGCAGACATTCGAAAATATGTGAAAAATTTATCCTCATGACTTTCCAGCTCCCTGCATAGACGATGATATTCCCCATATTCTTCTCTTCTTATTAATATCATGAACCCAAATTATTTTGTTTCGCCAAAGCCAAAAGCAGTACGAAATCTTCTTCATCCGAGTCCGTGTCTTTCGACATCTTGCAGCCTACTGCCTGCCTAGCCCGTCATACTGAACACGGTTTAGACGCGGTTCAGCCTTGTAACTGCTTTAAAACTGCCGCTGCGTTCAGTGTGACGACTCCCGCGCTGCTACTGACCTGCTCTGCTTCTGACCTGCGTTTGGTTTGCTGAAGCCTTTATTACACACTCGGCTGAGTTACGCGCCCTCGCCTGCGGCTCGGGCTGCAACCCACAGCCTTGTGTGCAATGAGCAACCTAAGCTAACTTGTCTCATAAAGTACTATTACGCACTACTTAATTCGATTATCTTTTTATTGATATCCATCACGCGGTTGTAAAAAAATACAACAGTCGTCAACCGCTTTCGACGCGCTGCGCTTCACTGCGAACGCCCTGCCCCCGGTGTATCATGCTAACATGGCCGCCATAGTTATACAACAGCGCGGGCCCGCGCTCGAGCTGCTCTGCGCCGCACATGCGCTGCTTCTGCCCCGCTCCCGCGCCGCCTGGTTTGTCGCCCGGCAGTTGCAGTGCGGCGCGGCGCAGAGCAGTTCGAGCGCGAGCCCGCGCTCAAATTTGGTGTAACGTAGTTCAAGGAGTCTCTTGTATTACAACATGCGCGGGCCCGCATTCAAACAGCGCTGCTTCTGACCTGCGTTTGGTTTACCGAAGCCTTAAGCAGATAAAAAAGAATTACGAACATTACGAATATGGTTTATGGCTTTTAAAATGTACAGTAATTTCAACGGAACAACAAAATTGAAAAACGATAAATTAATGTAGCTTCGCTGGCAGTGGAGTTATGGTGTTTAATTAAAATTCTTTGTTTCAAATGAACCGTTGGCAGGGCTATTGTTTGTTGTAATTAAAGGGATGGACCGTCGGAAGCGTTGCTTTTAATGTAATATAGTTTAATATTTTTGCTTTATCTTTCTACAATACACACCCCGCTGTGACTTGGATTTAACATAATTTAATGATAATTTTTCATTATTTTTAGTTAAAACTTGTTATTTGAAATCAATATTCAAGTAGGTACAAAATATTAAACAAGACCTATGTAGGTACCTATTAGAAATAAAACCTTTTTTACGGATTACAGCGTGTGTATTTTCAGGTGTTAAGTATTTTTAGACTATTGCATCTTTAGCAGTCGTAGTGTAAGTTTGAAAATATGAAAACCTGAAAATCTCCAATTTTGTACAATAAATTCCGAATTCTAACTTGGCTCTGAACCCAAACGTTTTTCAATCTACCCAGTTCTGGTTGATGCACATGACATTTTTGACAATTTTATTTAACTTTACACTTGTCATTGTCATAGAGGCGCCTCTCCGTGACGGCGGCGGCGCCATATTGTAAACTGCCACGAAGGTGTGTTTTATAGCCGAATTGTCCACAAACAAAGCTTTTTGTACAGATTTTATGTAGATCTCTATCAGGTGTGTGCTTGACTAATGAGCTGTAACGATCGTGCTATATGTTCTCAATCAGCCATTATAAAAAAAAACTTTTTTTACTGTTAGATTTGTGTAGTTGCGGAAAACTCCTAATTCTTTACAAAATTGTAACATTCACAAAATGTCATAAAATTTAAAAAAAACAATAAGCCCGATAACATAATAAAATTCATAAACTAATCTCGTGCATTGTAAAATTAAACGCTTAGAGCAAGACGGGCTTTTAAACGCTTAGAGCAAGACGGGCTTTTAAACGCTTAGAGCAAGACTGGCTTCTGTTCCATAAGGAAGCCGTGTTGCTCTATGATTAATAGTAGATTGTTATACAAGACGCTAAAATGACCCATTGCATACGAGGTAGTTTTATTCCCGAGCTTTAGCGAGGGAATAAATAGAAACCGAGTTACAATGGGTTTTAGCGTCGTGTGTTACACTATACTTTTCACTACGATTGCGAGAAAATAAAATACAATATTAAATATTTTATACCTACCTACTTCCGTAAACGAATCCACTCGTTTTTCTATCATCCACTTCATAAACTTGTTGTACAATATTTGAATAAATGATTTGTGCTTGACGGCAAAAGATTATAATTATTTCTTTTCTATTACAGTCACACAATTCAATCAGTTTGTAATTTTAGAAAAATTCTAAAGATTTCGCGCCATGGTACCTTTTTTTTTAATTTCTGCTGTAGCAGCTATGCAACACTATTACGAATTTTACGATTCACTCTGTGCACAGAGTATAAATAAGTCTATGATTTCACCGAAGATATGCTTTTAGTTCCATTTTCAAAAATAAGAATGAGAAACAGTATTAAGTCGAGCGAGTTTTTATTTCGTTTTAGTAGGCTCATTGGTAATAGACAAACATTAAAAAAGAAAAAACTTTATCCCCTAGGGGTTATTATGCTATTTTATCTCGGCTATTGTACGTTACAATGACGGACTTTTTGAGCAAGAGGAGTGAAAACGTTTTTTTATCCATAGATAAAAAGTTTTGTTTCAACGAATAGTGCGTGTTGAAATGTAATGAAGATACTGAAATATAATTTTTCCATGCCGGAACGCAATGAAGCATAAAATGAGCTATTTCACCCAATTTTGAAGCTCTAAAATAAAAAAGTAATATAATAAATTATTATGACATACGCTCATTAAGGCCCTCTCATAAAGGGGATCGCTCACTGGACTGGATAATTGTGCCGTTTCCGCGTCGAGGTTCGCTGCACACGCAGAAATTTATTAGTCCACAAAATTCATACGATTGATATATTATGCCCCTAGCTTAAGGATGTGAAAAAAATGCGGTTGTTTAAATAATAATTATAAGTTTTCGTTTTAAATGTTGAGCCATACCTAATAATAAGCAAAGAAAATCTGGTCATTATTTAAATCGCCTCAAATCTATAAATTCGTTATAAATACATTTTTGTCATGATTATAATTATTTCGAATTACTAAAGCAAAATAAAAAAACAAGGTTGTGGACTTATGTTGAATAAATTATCTGTTTATACTTCCGGTTAACATTGCTCTTAAACTATTATACTTAGTTACCTTATTTTTTATTTCCTGACACTTCGACTTTCGGTTCTATTTTAGAAGATATTTCATTAAATCCTATGCGGCCACATGTGGCCGGATAACAATAAAATATCTATTGTGTAACATTTTCCTTACCTGATGGGTTAAGTAGGTAATGTATTAATAAATGTTACATTTAATATGGTAGGGTAGATACTAGGTACTTTGGAGTTAGCTTTTTCTCGTATACGTTCCATTGAACTTAAGAATCAATAACAATTATCGAAACATTATATCATTAAAATCCTCTAAGAGGCAACCTCATTGAAGCGTGTGAATAATCAGTTATCTTAATTATAATCAGTTTTAAACCCACGTCGGTTATTAAAATCTAGTTCATGTTGGAGCAACATAATTAAGTGGCCAAATATGGCCGTGATACCGATCTGGCTAAGTAAACATATCAGCGTAACCGTAAAGGATCGAAGTGAAAACTTAATTATTAAGACATCAATCTTCTTCTAAAAAAAGTTTACATTGAGCGCGCGTAATCGATTTTCTTGTTAACCATCAATTTCGAGATATCAGATAAGAGCCCATCGAATATTCCGACCAAATATGGTGGACATTAGAGGTCGTAACTGTCATAACGGACAATTATGGCCCACCGAAGGAAGGACGGGCAGATGCCAAAATATAATGTCTTAATGCAACTACAATTATTCGCCATCAACTCGAGGGTTGATTTCTGGATTTAATTATACACGTTTCGTTTTAAAAGCCATTTAAATTGATTGTAATGTTTGACATATTTTTTCATGATTGGCGAAAATAATGTCAGAAATAAAGTAACATTTGTAATGAAAATAATTTAATATCACAATCGGAAATTAAAGCTATAGAGAGGATGTAGGTAGTAAGTTTTTTTTATTTACACTGACATTTCAGTACTTAAACTAAAACTCGTTTCAAAAATGAGTTTTTGACCATCATGATTCGTGATGCTCGGCTCATGAGAAAATTCTCTGGGTTTGTTCTGGGTGTGTGCGGAATATCAAACATTATGGATGAGATATTATTTCCAGGCAAAGATACTGATATCGTTGTTACAGAAAGCATGAAAACCAATGGTTCATACAATTCAGTGATAAACGGAACCTTTCATCTGATTCACCCTCTACTGCCATTTGTGGCTCGTCGAGATTGTATCCATTTCACATAAAAGGCAAGATGGTCGATAAAAATCACTCGTAAGTGTTTTCAAAGAGCGTCCGATGCGAAAAACACACAGGAGGCGGGCCAAAATGGCACCCGATCGTTTTTAAGCAACCTTCTTTAATTTTATTTTTGTATAAAATTCCGTATAATGTTATTGAGTACAGTTTCAAGTGCAGATAATTTTTTGAATGGTTGCTAAGTAAACGCTTCTTGGGTGTTATGTTGAGCCATAAATGGCGGGAGATCGCATTTTGGTGTAAAATGCTCGGAAAGGTCAAGAAATAATATAAAAGAGAATAAAAATACCGCGCTGATTCAAGGGTTCCGAAATAGGTCTTGGTATCCGACAGTGGAGCACTTTTTTTCTTAAGTACCGATTCGGACTGATAAACATACGAAAATTTGGGAAATGCAAACTCAAATTCCGTTAAAACTTTATTATACAAAGCTTTCATTTGTAAGGGCGGAAATATAAGAATGCACAAGTTATCAAATGATTATATAATGCGATCGAGAGTTATCCATAACCATGGTAGATGTTCTTTAGTCATCACTCTTAATAAAAACAAAAAAGCTTAGTGATTTAGTAGCCCTTTTAATACAGGAAAAAAAAGACGTACACTTACTCAATTTGTAGCCGAGTGGATCGCCTGCTCGCACTCATTTGTTGGTCGTTCATTAGGTGGCTAGTGTGCAACAAAACACAGCGGTGGCGGTATACGGTGGCTAATGAGAATGACGTGTCACTTAAGACACTCGCGTAGGCAAGAGTCATGAGGGGTTTTGATAATTCAATAAATCGTTTCATACGTTTTTTACGGGCTTGAAAATTAAGGCTTCTTGATAATTTAGGAACCGGTATTAGGAGAAATCAATAACAATAAAATATAGTTTTTAAATTTGATAAAAATATCTTGTTCCCGTTGGAGTACTCGTATTTTGATATAATAACCAAGATAAAAGGCACTTTAGGAAATTATTTCTTACAATACATAGAGATTTTTAGCTATTTTGATATTTGTTTCATTAAACCATAATCTACTTATAATTTAATTAAAATATTGAATTAATTTGGTAGAGAAATTAAAAAGTTTGTTATATGATGTTATTAAAGGGTTTACGTGCGCTTGACTGTACCATTATGTTGTACCTACTCTGTATTAGAAGGGTGATACTGTATGTCGTGATTAGTCAGGTTAAGGGAACAGCGAGGGGGGACGAAGGTCGTTAAGTTTGTCATAACCATATTAACCATGTGTCATATTCGTCATTGTCAGATTTCCATAAAAACAAAGTAACTTTTTTACGTTATAAATTCGATCGTTATTTTTTAAGTAGGTATATCTAAATATGAAATGGGGATTTCAGACCACGTAAATTAACAACTTTTACTATAGGGCAACCACGAAATCGCGAAAAAAAATCAGCTGCTCCATACATTATAGTCGAGTCGATGTTGTACTTTTCTATGGAACAGGTGATTTTTTTTTCGAGATTCCATGGTTGGCCCCATAGTAAAAGTTGTTCATTTACGTGGTCTGAAATCCCCATTTCATTTTTAGATATACTTACTTAAAAAAACAACGGTGTACTTATATAGAAACTTGGTTACCTACGAATACGGCAAAGAAGTAAGAAAATCAATATTAAGCTTTAAATAATTCAGTATTCTTTAGGAGAGTAGAGTTTTGTAATTCGGGTAATGTGAATTGCACTTTTTCCGCTCCGTTCACTTAAAGTTTTTACGCACTTAAAGCTTTCTCCTTTAACTTAAAGTGATTATGCCCGAAAATGTATCACAACAATAACTAATAGCGTTTAAATGAGCCCTTTGCTTAAGCACCGTTATTACAAGCTGTCCATCACGGTGGGCACTTGCCCGAAATAATTGTTGAGCTCAAACGACCGGGCAGTTAACTAACCTTTCATTAGTAGGTCTTGGTTAATTAAAACTAACGAGCCTATACTCAAAATATTAATTACCAAAGTTGCTATTGATTTTTCTATGCTTTGTTTTCTGGTTTCTGTATCACTTTTGATTGTCAATACCAAATTGTTTCCATTGCGATTGTCCAATTTTTTTTGCCGTCAAAATACTAATATACCTTATACATGGTTATTTGTAAAATACCAACCCTCGCAGGAGTAGATTACTAACATCATAAACAACGACATTTTGTTCTACGACTTTTCAGAAAACAGACAAAAAATATATATATTTTTCGTACGAAACTCGATCAGCTGTTCGGACATACAATTTTTTTACTCTGTGTACGGAAAAGTCGTTGAAGAAATGTTGAAGTTTATGAATGTTAGTAATATACTTCTACGAGGTTGTTGGTTATAAATAACCCTGTATACCTTTACGTGAAATGTGTTTATACTATTGTACGTAAATTTAAGAAATATATGTTAACATGCTTGTTTGTTTGTTGCAGCGAACAACCGGGACACAGGTGACCACCAGATCGACCAGAAATCGAACCAGTGGTTCGGCGCCACGCTCACCAGCACTGGGCGAAACGGGCCTATTGTGGTGAGTACCTGCATTTTTTTTAACTATTGCTTAGTTATAGTAAATGAGTTTAAAACACTATAGAATAACCCTCACCCATTTTAATGCCCCCACTGTTATGGGTGGGTAAAAAGGATAGGAAAGTGAAAACAGCTTTACAATTTACGGTTACATAATATGTATAAACTATGTGATGTCATTCATTACCTACCCTAAATCTCTTTAAGATGAAGGTTACTCCATTTCCTAGTGAAATGTTTCGGCAATAAAAAAAGGTTGGAATATAATTTCCACAAATATTTTGCACTAACAAAATGTCCCGTAAGTCAACACAATACCTTGTCAAAACTCGTATCAAAGAGCGACAACATTAATTACTGCCGCTTTGATACAAGAATAGACAGCAAAATGAAGTCGTCAAGGCAGTAACCAGGGAGTTGCGGAGGCCTGGGCGAGGCAGGAAGCCGCGCCTCGCTCCTCGCGACTTATAGGTCATTTTATAGGTCACTGTTACGACGAGGCCAACCTATCTTCACATAAAAAGACTTGGGCTGTCAAGGAATTTAGAAAAAAGATAAGTTAATACTTAGAGGTAAAAGTGGCTGGCCTAGGAAATGTAATGTGTAAAAACCGACTTCAAAAAACCTGCCTCTAAAAAGCAAGAAATAATATTCAAATCATTAGATACGCATTATCATTGTTATAATAAAGCAGGTTTTTTGAAGTCGGTTTTTTTGTTTTTTAAACAATTTTTTTATTTTTAGTGTAAGTACCTTCTGTATTAGGTAGTGTAGGTAAGTATATTATTTAGGTAGAAAAATCGGCCTAGCCAAACGTGAGATAATCGCGGAGAAACATACATACAATACCTCCTTTTTTTGAAGTCGGTTAAAAAGACTACACAAAGGTATCCCTTCCCCAACAAAAAAAATCATCTAATTCGGTTCATAAATAACAAAATTGTCAAGTTAGTTGATTTAATTTCATAGTATTTTCAGGATTACTTGTAAACTACTGAACCGATTTGAAAAAAAATTAAATGGGACCATCTCGCAAGAAAACTCAATCGAACAAAAAAAGAATTATCTAAATCGGTCCATAAATGTCGAAGATACGCGCGAACAACGATTTGAGAACCTCCTCCTTTTGATGAAGTCGGTTAAAAAACAGAGAACCTCCTCCTTTTTTGGAAGTCGGTAATAAACACAGAAATACAGTTACAAAAATCCTCAAAAATAAGCTCCGACTCCAAAGTAAGTAAAAATAATGCTTTATGTTAAACTTTGAAAATTTTGAAAAAGATCTCTCATACTAATCTTCTCAGTATTTGACTGAAATTATCTGTTAGTTAGTTGTTATGAAATGAGAGGCTCTTAATTAAGGCGACTATATCGCTCAAGTGGCGCCCTCAACTTTTTTATTGTTCGCTAAGTACATAATGTATCGAAAATTAACATGTACTGATTGAAACTAAGGTTCTATTAGTAGTTTATTTACAAACAATAACCTGAGTGAAATATAGTTCTTTCTAGTAGTAGTAGAAAGTGCCAAAAGTGGCCACTTTTTGGCCCTTAATCTTTTCCTGCATTCTACAACTCTGCTATTGTAATATTTTTAATCTTTTTAAGTTCGACTTCCTTGGGTTACCTAACTAATCTACAGTATAAGGGGGCCAATGGTTTAAAACTAAAATATTAGAAAGGTAAAAATTCATCCTAATGACTTGATTTTTTAATCAGCATCTAGATAAAGTTTGCATTTCTCTTCGTCACATTTAGAAAACAATAATAATAATATTCTTTATTGCACACGAAAAGACAATGAAAATGATCCTTCGGGAAAGAAAGAATAAAACTGCGGACTGTAGATTAACATAGGGGCTGGTTTAATAGCCGTTTACAAAATAATTGGATTAGCCTATGACGTGATGTTACGAATTAAAGGGTAGCGATTCGAGATTGGTGTTCGTCCCTGTATGTATGGAGAAAACAATAAGGTACCTACTAGTGAAAACATCTCCAACTAAAAGTTCTTTGATTTTTACTATCCCTGAAAACTGTGTCACGTTCTCATGATGAATCGGTTTGATTACTCGGGCCATCACTACACAATGGGCCATCGGAGGTGTTGACATTTGCGCAATGGGGTCGGCCAAGGCTGATGGGGTTGGGGCGCTATTGGGTCACCGGGACGACTTTACGATTTGCGCAAAGATAGTCGTATCTTTATTGCGTTGGCGGGGTCATCGGGGACTATGTGACACCATGTAGAGTTAGCTTTTCTTTTATTACAATTTTCTTGTGTTTTATTTTTCACAACAACGGTAGTAGTAAGTAGTAGTAGTAATTACACATCAGGCCATTTTATAGCTTCTATAAAATTCATAAAGTTATATTCTCAAGATACGTATAACTTAGAATAGTTTAATAAATCTTGAATGCTTTACAGACTCAAGTCAAAGTCAATTAAACTCGAAGTGATATTTAGTTGTTATCATTTCCGATGTAATAACGTTCCAATGATTCATGTCCAACGTACAATAAAATAATTAATTGTCCAATAAATCACAAATGTCTCGAGCTCTGCCCGGAGTTGGGCAACTGGCGATGGCGGAAAGATCGTGTACGACGAGCATTATAATTTAACGATGTTCTAATTTAATTCCAAGCAGATTGTCAAATTATTTTGTTTCTGTAACCTACTTTAATAGCGTTAATAATCGTTCGAACTTAGATAACATGTAAATAATTTTTTAATCATGAAGTTTTATGAAAAGTAACAAGATTTTTCCAAAACATCACAAACACATTCGTGTGGTCGCTGGAATGGCAGGCTTCATGTGAAATTCTCCCGCATTTTTCAACCCGTCCATAAAATACTGAAAGTGTGACTAAAATTTGTCATACGCGATGAAAAACATGCCTCAATATGGACTTATCCCGTCGTATCAATATGTCAGACTCCGAAAATGGCTAATAGGCAATTTCATGGCGGACAGGCCATCGCTCATGCCCGCGATGTCGTGTGGAGTCGCCTTTATAATTTAGGGGTCTGTCTTTTATATTAATAACGCCAATAAATAATATTTTGTTTACTTTATTAAAGTTTTCTCTTTTATGGTAAGTTTGCAATTTACTTGTTTTCATTTGGTCAACCGGAAAAAAGTATTGATGGTCATTTAATTCTTTGTAGAAACATAAATACTTATATCGCGCTAATCCATAACAATAAAACCAAAACCGTTACGTTTTCACTTAGGTTAAATATTTACCTAAAAATCTTTGGTTTAGCTTGAGAATTTCAAATTGTCCAAGATTGGCATTTTAAGCTCCGCATAGCTTTTGACAATTAAAAAAAAAATAAAGCGAGTATTTTTTTGTAAACGAAACTGAAACTGTAACGATTTAGTTTTTATTTGTTTTTATCATTGAAACGATTTAGTGGTTTTAGTGGCGCGATTGGGCGACCCCTGCCCCTTACAAGCTCAAACTTGCCAGTTTTCTGAATAGCTACCAATGCGTCTCTTTTATTTGCTATACAGCGAGAAAGAGATGTAACTATAGCAATTGATAAACCTGGTAACTTTTAAGAGCTTGTAATACCCCCCTGGTTTCAGTAGTTAGAACCCCACTATCCCCACTGGGTGGATCCTTCTTCCCCACACCCCACATTTTATGGGTGGGTAAGAAGGATAGGCCATAACCCACCACGCGGGCCCAATGTGGATTGGTGGGTGTTAACGATTGCAAATGCAGCCGGGACAAACAGCTTAACGTGCCTTCGAAGCACGGAGGAGCTCGAGATAATAAATTTTAGGTCACCCAACCCATGACCGACCCTATTGCTGGACCAGGCGCTATGCCACCGCGCCACCGACCTCATCACGCCACCGAGCTCCACCGTTAGAACCCTTGCCTCCATGCAGTTTCTCTCTTGCCTGTTTTTCTACAATCGCTGACCAAACGCGTTCTCAGAAGCGCATCAAACGAGATGATATTGTTTTTGCTTTCCCCATAAGGAGTCGGAATTTTTATTTCGGAATGCCGAATTGGTGCAAAAACCAGTCGCTCCCAGGAGCCGAGTGCAATTTGTTTAGGCATTTTGTTCTGCACGCCACGACTCGGGCGGCATCCATAATTGTCTACAGGCTGTTCATTAAATGGATACGATCTAGACATTTTTATTTTAGAGAGTTTTTTGGTGTATCTTTTGAAAAGAAAACGTAGTAAGGTCTTACTTATTGGATGTGTTATGGATTTTCTTCGTTGAGTTTCTTTGTAATATTTTCACAAACGAACGGGATAGGTTTCTCGATGATTAATTGGATGATTAATCGGATTAAGACTAAATCAGTTTTCCGTAGGTAATCGTATCATAAAGTATTTTACGCTCTTTGAAACTTCAGACTTTCAAAATAAAAGATGTTGTTTTTCAGGAATCTCATTTATGAAGAATATTTTAGGAATAAACGGTAAATTGAATTTCAAATCTTTTGATAACATACGATACGAAAAGATGTTTTTTACTACCATTGTACGGAACCCAAAATACCTTAAAAATGCAGTTTTTTTTACTAATTTGTTAAAATATAATATTGTTTCTAATGAGAATCCCCCTGTATGTTTAATTCTAAATATATCGTACTTATTGATTTATAATTGCACGTAGCTCAGCTCCCGGCGCGCTTTTTGCAGGAATTATTTATAACAAATTACTCGTACTGTGGTTAAGGGCGTCATTCCCTTAACTTCTTTGATCATGTTTGTTTAAAGCTCCTAAGTATGGGCAGGGAAAAATTGGTACTTATCCTTTTGTTTATAATAATCTCTAACTACTTTATTGTAAAGATAGTATAATGTTTATACTTTTATTTGAACTGTCCCACTTTTAAGATTCTAAATAATTATATGTTATATACAGATAAAGGAAATTAAAAAAAGGTTTGTGGAATATCTTATTTTATTTTTATTTTATTTATTTCATGGAAAACCAGCAGCTGTACAAATAGGTGTAGAAAAAGCGTAAGAAACAATAAGCTATCCATAAATAATTTAATTCGACAATATCAAAAATATCAGAATTCAAAACTAATAGAAAATCCTTTTTTATAATTTTCAATTCCAGATTTTGATTGTGTAGTTCTTCTTCTTAAGAAATACTTACTATTACTTATCATTAAAGTAACAATAGTGTAAGTTCTATCAAACGATTAGTTCGACACAAATCTGTTGTAAGGAAACCATTATTGTTAATTAGTGAAATCTAGGAGACAAGAGTTGTTAAAGTAAAGTTTACTATAACTAAACTATTTCTAGCGCATCCTCATACCGGTGGTGGGTACGAAGAGACATTATAATTGCAAATAATTTCCTGCGATAAATCGCGAGATATCGCGTCGGCTCGTCACTCGGCGCGTACGCACTGTTTGGACTACCCACAGAATACGTATCCTGCAGAAACGACATTGCTTTATACATGCACAAACAACTACTTTCAGAAAATATTAGAAGTATTTTCTGAAAAAGGAAAAACGTTTCAAAGAATAGTTAGTGAAATCTGTTGAGTGTTGACCATAAAATGGTATTACTTGATGAGCTGATAGATCTTTGTAAAATAAAACATTGAAGTTTTATAGAACTTATATAAACTTGTTTTTTATAAATAATGTCAACTTCTCATAATGTCAACCGGACAAAAAATGCACATTTCTTATAACGTCAACTTCTTAGAATGTCAATTTCGCAAAAAGACTGTCTTTTTACGTTCTTTTATTATTTATTATGATTTATTGATAATTGTTTAGAAGTAATTTATTTTTTGATTGCTTTAAATACTTTCCTTTCTGCGCAATGTTTAGTCTTTGAACAATGTGCAGTTTCTGTATATGGTAATAGATGGACTGATTGATGCGACGATATCCTTGCCTTTTCTGTATGCGTCTTGTACTGTATGTACTTTTCACATTGCTTAGCGAAACCACAGTGTTACAATGTTCTGCGATACTGCTAAAACCATATACATTCTAATGTTACCGTATATTGTGTTCAAATTCTGAAACATTTTCGTTTTTACACATTCTTTTTTTCATTAGGAACTTGTCAACTTCAGAAAGCTAAAGAGACAAACATTAATAATCTCTGAAGCACTTTAGTTTCATACAGCCCAAAACAATATAAGTAGCCATGAAACAGCAATCAATTGTCGACTGTCAGATAACTTCATATAATAACCTGTGTGTAACTAATTGCTTGTTATTAGGACTCGAATATGGCATACACATAAAGCATACATCCATATTTGCAACCGTAACTGCTGAAAAATGACCGAAGCGGAATCTCGTGCAATTTGTTTTTTCGTCCGGCCCTTGTAATGTTATCTGCTGCAATTAATTACTGGCGAATTTCGGAGGGCACCGCTAAAAGCTAACAAATTACCCGGCGATTTGTCAGCGGCGTATGTTCTCGTCTGCAGCCGAATATGGCGGAGATTGGCGACACGGCGTTGCCGAATGCGGCGTGCCACTCATTGTCTCGCTCGCTCGCATTTTTTTGTGTACGCGGAAAATTTTCGGCGTGCTTCTGCGGCCCGTTTTTTGGGAGTTACAACCCGCCAAAAAGCTATTTTGGTTATTGTTTTGCGAATTCTTCGGTAGTGGAATTGTGGGTGACTTGCACACTTAATTTTGTTTAAATGCCATTTGGTGAGAAGTGGTGAATGAGAAAGTTCAATTTGTTGGCCTCTTTTTTATACAAAATTGTGGATGCAAACATTACATAGGTAGAGATAACGCATTCAACTATTTTACTAAGCAGTAATCACGAAAGCATTTTAACTTTTAATGTCATGTTGTAAGTACCTACCAAAACCATTACGATTTACGATTCTATTAAGAATACATGCTACTTAAAGTTGCTTTTAAAACGATTATAAAATAAACTAAAGTAAGAAAATTTAATAACACAGCTGCCACACATTCTAAGACGGGCGTAAAATCCTAAATCCATTAATATTCTGGCACTTAAGTTTCCATTATCGTTGCAAGAATGTTCTGGATTGGTCACGCACGAGCCGACGAATTTCGGATGAAAAAACTATTGTTATGCTAAAGGTGGAGGTTCTGTAGCAAACATCACCGATGGCGTAGCTTCTATGACATTCACAAGTGCTTGTAACTGCCTAGACTGAATAAATTATTTTGTTTTTTTTTAATAATACCTTCAAGAATATTTAAGTAATTTAAAAACGATTTTTGATTTAAAACAATATGACTATTTGTACTAAGTTTGAAAAAAATCTTTCAGATGCAAGTCGATCGATTAAAGTTTTTCCATAATTTCAAACAGAATATGTCACACTATGTGGAGACATGTTGAGCCTACATTCTAATAGTAAAACTAGGCGCTATTCTCTTTATTTCCTCAAAAACGATTCAGTACTATGTAATGGTTGTTATGCCGATAACAACAATCTCTACACAGTACCCTAATGGCTTAAATGATTTTTTTCCTTCTGGGCGTAGTTCATTAAAGGCTATTTATTAGTTAACTATTACCTTTTTGGTGAATTCGTCACGGCTCTGCTGGCAAAGAGCGTAATTTGAAGATTTATATCTTGTAATCAGTTTTATACTTTTTTTAACGTACAAAGTGAAACAAGTTTATAGATAAATTGTTTTTAGTTTAACATAAGTACTAAGTTACTACTGGGATCCTTTTGATTTAGCTCAACTTATTTACAAATAAATAAGTATATCGTCTTTCTAACTGTCTAGTTTCAAAATCCTTTTAAATCCGGTTTTTTGCTCAATTTATTATTGCATACCTAATATAGGATGACTCATTGCTTCAAAAAGTTTCACTTTGACTTGACTCATGATCATTATTATGACGCATTTTCGAACTTTCAAATGTTCGTTTTTCTTTACGAATCTGATTGTGTAAATTGTGTAGTAGGTAACAAATATGTGTTGTTATCTTAAAGGTGTTATTGAATAGCACATATCCTGCAGATTGTGAATAATAAATCAGGGGCCAACGCCTTGGGCCTGCGCATGAGTATTTCCTGGGCTCGCCAGCTGCAAACAAACAACATCAATGTAAGCATGCATTTCCTATGGCAAATGTAATATCAAGTATTCGCATCTCTTTTTTTCGAGTACATGTATCTGAGCTCATTGTTGATTATGTTTTATGAGTATTATGAAACATCTTGGAAACATATGAAAAAGGTATATAGGTATCATTGTAACAGAAAGAAATGATCAGTTGATGTTCCATAAGTTTTTTTTGTGATTCTCATTAAATGGATGTTGGTAATGGTAAACTAAAAACTGGGATGATAGAATTTCAAGATGGAATATTTTATATAAAGGATTTCACAGATGCTAAATAAAAAAAGTTGATTTCAATATTTTGGAGTAGAGTTCATTCAGTTCTTCAATTAAAAAACACGATGATATTTTATATTAAAAAAAAACTTTTTTATAGTATTGTTGTAGGTAAGTACTTATTTTTCTCGTCCGTAACTAGGAATATGAGTTATTTATAGAAGACATGATTCAGTGCTATAAATCAGATATGCATATTCTTAGCTCGTCACACTCAGCTAAGTGTTGGATCCGCCATAATTCAAAATGGCGCCGAGTGCCAATAATACCCTATTGTCCAGGCCAGGAATAAATTTGATAGTAAAGGAAATGCTGAGAAAACTAATGATTTATCTCAGAACGAAATTTACCAAATATGAACCATTATTTATTTTAATTTTGCTTTGCGGTGTTGTGTTGTACAATTTAGAAACTATGAGTCAAGAGAGATCCTTTTAATTTATTTCCTTGGTATTTAATTTTGAAGCTGTTTTTGTACAACATGATAACGAAACGCTTCGCGATAGTGCGGTAGTCTGGCCCGGTGATATAAAAATTCCACTCCAGAAAGTGCCAAATTATAAAATAAGGATTAATTCAAAACTTCTAAGACTTAGATATTGTATATCTGGAAATCTTTCTTAGAAAATAAGGAAGGCTCCATGTAGCTATAGAGACCAGTGTCTATTATTGGTATACCTTTCCGGTGAGCTGATCAAATTGCTAGGTATGCACGATGCCGTACATGGTCTTTCGGGATGAAGCCATCCACCACCGATCAGGCAAGATTGCATGGGAGTGCTGCTGGCTCGTCGTGTATTGGTTTTACGAATGCTGTTTTGGTAGGAGATAATGCGTTGATATCTGTGATTTTGATCTTGCACGATTTCTTCAATTCTTCGGTTCTTCGTTGGTTAAATGATTAGGGGTAATTTAAACATTTATATACTCTTGTTAGTAATAGGTTAAACAAAAAAAAAATTACCAAAAATTTGCATATCTAGGCCTGTTCCTTTTTACCGACTTCAAAAGGAGGGAGGTACTCAATTCGACCCGTTTTTTTATCTCTAATACCTATCCTTCTAACCTCAACTCATTTTAAATACTTATATACCCCTACTGAAGTTTAGTTCTCCTATAATTTTCCCAAATAAAAAAGACAAATCCGCATTCTTTCAACGATAGATGCGCCACCCTCCCACAAAGGCTCCATGTAATAGTCGCGCACCGGACAATGCACAATGTGCGCACGCGCCGGTCACGCAGCGCGCATAATTCGCGCGCTATCGAAAAGGGGCGGGGTCGAGGCACCATTATGGCGATATTGAAATAGATGCGCCTTTACGTAGGTGGTTTTTTTTACTTTATTTAATAAAAGGAGAAGTGGTGAAATGGTTACGCTTTTATGATTTATTGGCCATTGTCTTCTTGATTTTTCGGCTTTATCTTGGAATTTGTTTAACTGTTTTCTCTTCCTTTATAAAATCTTATTACTTTCTCCAAATTATGAACTCTAAGGCCCTCGTTGGCAGATCCATACATATTTATGACAGACGCGCTGCTCTCGCGCGATAGACCCGCGTCTGTCACGTCATGTGTGGATATGACTATATCTATGGATATAACAGACGAACGGCTTACGCGACTAAAACGCCAAATATGAAAGCGCTCTAACACATTCTAAAAAGCTATCAACATTTATTCAATAGAGCAGGAACTCATTTGTATGGTATATTGTAATGGGGTTTGGTTCGGGCCGTTTTAACTCATAGCGATGCGATGGCTATCTCCGCTAGCTAATGCAGATGACTATCGATAACTTATTGCGGGGCGACACTATCGCGGGTCGTATCAAATCGGTAATGGACACCGCGCATGAACAATTTGTGTTATAATTGAAAAAAATAATTTAATGAAACGAAGTTGTTAGTACCTATATAGTTTTTACAAATAAGTGTTGTAAGAAGTGCTTTTAAAAATTGTCTATCTAGTAGTTGAAATAAAAATATTCTTAAAATAGGGTAAGATGGAGTAAGTTTTACATAGTGTTACTTTAACTATATATTTTTATAGGAAATCTAAAAAATTTCGCATAAATAATTTATAATCGTTGTTTGCGTACTGCATTTTATGCATAATCTTAAGTGAAGAGGTTTTTTCTGACAATCCGTAAAAACACCAGTTTCCTTGTTACATATGGCTAATTACTAGAATGAAACAAAGTGGAAAGGTTACACATTTCTTGGTGAGTAACGGCAGTCCTTACACGGTGGTACAGTTAGCTCCGAAAAACGGTGGCGAGCAGAAGTTTCCCTTTTGCAGCGGTTCCTAGTAACCCCCATTGACGGTCAACGGCACTGTTGGAGGGGGGCAAAAAGCGGACTTGTATGGCTGTTAGATTGCAATGAGAACTGTTATTCTTGAAGCGGATCTATTTCTTATGGTTTATGCATATTTTCAACACAAACGTAAATATAGACTTAAGTATCTCTTATGAAATAGGAATGTAGAATGTCGTTGTCATTGTTTGAAATTCACGTCATCAACGAAAACGAACGATCGATGTTTGCAAATGTTACTGCTTCAGTTCTTATAAATAATTTTCAAAAGGTAAGGATCGTACCTAAAATAAGCAGAAAATACTGATGTCTATAAATTTATGATTACGCGAAGCTGAAAATTTTGGTCCGTTCCCTGATACTTACGTCTTTATTTTCGGATTTTGGATTAGATATGTGACAATTGAATTCTTAAAAGGCGTAGAATAGACCCTGTCAACTAACGTGGACACGGACACTCGAGCTTGTGCGCACGACCCGACCCTAAGTAACGGCACAGAATACATAATATTACAAGTAGTAACAGACATTATACGCAGTCATTTTTATGCGAACGTTTTCATAATGCTGCAAACAACGTTATTTTTTGTTTTCACAAAACCTGAAATTGAGTAGGTACCTATTGTATAACAAACCTGAAAAATTTAAACCTGAGTGCAACATTCTGAACAACTTTTTGTATGAAAGCAACCCTAAATCACAAAAAAACTGCTATATTTGACCATTGATCAAATCAATATTACTACAGATAATGTAATACTATACTAGTAACAATAATAAATCTACAAATTACATATTCCCAAGTCTTGTCTAAATCTGTCCAAATGTGACCAACCGTTCAATTAATTGTTTAAATCCAAAAATGGCATTAACAAAAAAATAAATTAAAAAATTAAAAAACCCGCCTGCACAAAAAGACAAGTCAACAGAAAAGATGGAAACAAGATTAAATATTAAAGGCAACATAATAACATGCAGTCGGGGGCATGCATAAAGAAAGTGACATTATAAATGTTTTGAATTATATGCCTACGACTGCATGTTATTATATATTACGGTCATGATATACCTTTTTGAATCCTTATGATAAGCCCTTTAATTAGCACCGTACCTACAGCCGCCATGTTGTTTTTTTATAACGGAACACTTGGGCTGACAAGACAAATCTAACGATATCTTAATCATATAAATCCCTTCAGCCGTTTGAAAGATATGAGGTAATAAAGAATATTACATACAAACATACAAACAAACAAACATACAAGATACGCGCGAAAAACATAACCCTCTTGCAGTCGGGTAAAAAAACCATTGAACTTACTTTTATAAGAATCAACCATTAGGTAGATTAGATACTTTTTATGCAGTGAATTGCATAACAAGAAGGTGTTCTCGGACCTCGATCTAGGTCTTCGTGTACCGCTGCGATCGTTTTTCCAATCCCTAAACAGCAGCCGGCGAATTCTTTAAATCTAACAGCATCGCCGTTCATCCACTTTTTACCTGCGATTAAACGCGACTATATCGAGCCAGGGCTTCTGTGAAGCTACCGACGTTACCTAGATACCTTTACTGATGATCTCATTAGAACCTATGTGTACTATACCTAAGATATTTATGGTACGATTTGCACAAATTTATTCAGAGGATGGACACCTATTGCAAGAAAAAGTTGAACTTTGCAACTTGAAAATGTGTGCCAAAAAAAATACTTCAAAGTTATTCAATGAAAATGAGTAAAAACCCGAGATTGAATTTCGAAAGAGTCATTGTAATCTTCTTAGGAACAGTGTATCTGCGTCTTTAAAATAATCTGAATAGAGGTAAGTATAAATTTTTGTACAGAACATTAATGTTGTATTCAAACTGAATCCAATTTTGTATCCAGTCAGTGTGACTCCTGTCCAATATATTGTTGAAGGTAAACAGTTATATCGATGCCGTAGTTGGCAATGGAAATAAGTACGTAATATTTTAACTTTGCCATTTTATCTGTAACCGTAAACAAGCTTAGACGTACACAAAGTAGGCATTTCGTTACATCAGCCGATGGCGAACAACGCTGGGCGTATATCGCGGCGAGCAACGCCGCGCGTGAACACTAAATTCCTCTTACAACATCCTGCGCGCGCGCCGGTGGTTTGTTTCCAACATCCACAAATTGTTCACTTCTTAGATCCGAAATAACGGCCACTGAAAAGGTGCTGAAACGAATCATCAATCATCAATCAAGAAACTTCAACTAAACTGAATGCACGAGGCTACTCTACGACAAAAAGGTGAAAGTGAAAGTGAAAGTGAAATAAGCTTTATTCAAATAAACTTAATTATTAAGTACTTTTGAATCGTCTATATTTTTCTACCACCCGTTCCAGACTTTTTTAGCTGACAAGAAGAACGGGCGCAAGAAACTTATCAGCTGTAACAGCCATAAGTAACGATATTTACAAACTTGAATATATCGTTACGTCCTGCCTTTCTTGCATTTACGAATCAATGCTAATTTTCATTAATGTAATAATTAATAAATATTTATTATTAATAATAAATTAATTAATATACTATAATTTTTTAGTAAATAATAGTTTTCATTATGCATTTGATGAACCACATAAAAGTTGTTTTAGAAATTGCTATACATAACAATTACAGTTTACATACTAAAACTACAGTTTATTTACCACTCTCAAAACCAATCAAAACTATCAATATAAGGATAGGTATGGATAAGAAATGGATTGAAAATAATTATATTATATTTATTTGATTGAATCAGGCGTCACTTGGCGGAAATCCAAAACCATTGTGAAAAAAGAAATAAGTATATGTAGCTTTACTTCCGCAAAATAAAAGTGTTTTGCGGAAGTAAGCTACATATCTATTTTTTTTTCCACAGTAATATTATTTATATTTATTTCAGAATGATGATTAATTTATACCAATACAATTTTGAATAGGTTATAAATAAGCTTATAAAAAAAAATACAGATTTAACTTGATATTAAAAAGGGTTAATATGTAACAGACCGTGAAGGTCCGCTATCTGCGCACGCGCATAATCGATTTTAAGTGTTTGCCGTCGACCGCTGCCACGGAAATTACAAGTTACCAGCCTCTCATTGATTTATCTCGGCATCGATCCGAAAATTGATTTCGATGGCATCTTTAAATTGCGTATGTTTGTTTTTCTGATTGTCGGTTTCTTTCTGGATGCGTTCCGTGCTCATTTTTCACTTCATATTTGTTATCTTGATGAAAGCAATGTAGAAGGATATATAATTTCATTTCATTTTGGTTTATTTATTGATGATGGTAAATTAAAAGAAAAGATTTCATACACGATCTTACTGCTTAATTTATGTTTTGAGATGAGTTGATAATCCATTTCTCTCTATAAATATCGGATTTCTTGAAGGAGGATCAATTTATTTTCGATGAAAACCTGACAAAAATAAGTACTCGTAGTACCTACCTATATTAAGAGAACATTAGTAAAGAAAATCGTAATGAATTTTATTAAAAGAAAACTAAGTATTCGTCATTATTAAGTTTTTTTTCATTGGTTTCAAATTACGATTTCGTTGAATGAGGATCAACGAGGTTTTTAGTTAAATATGTAGAGTTACAGTCACATCAAAATTAATTATTTCAGTGAAAGAATTATTGAAATTGGACCAAACATGACGAAGAAAGAGCGATTTTCGTGTCGCATTCTCAAAAACGCTCCCTCGCTGTTGACGTCATCAGCCATCAGCGGCGCGGCGGGTGTTTGTTCGGGCGATCGTGGCACTTGACCTCATCGCATGCCGGCCGCGTTTTTTAAATTCACTTTTTAAAACTTCAATAATTTTGTCATTACTTAATGGATTTGAGAAATTTAAACAGAGATTTACTCAGTTGTTGATATTGTATTTGATGTGATATACAAAATTGATATATTCAATTGTCGTGTTGATCCTCATTGTAGTTTGAAGAAGAGACATGAATTACCAAAGTGAGATTGTAAATTCTACTCATAGAATATGCGGTATAGTACCTACCTACATAAAATTCTGAAAACAGCCCACTTAACAACATAAAATTTATAACTGTGTCATCATTCCGTTTCTCAAGAATACGTAAACATACATTACCGTTCGGCCGTCGGTCACAGTCGTAAATCATCGCACAATGCTCGCCTTCTCTTCGGGAATCGTTAAATTATGCTATTTGTCATTGCGCACGCGCACCGCGAACAAGTTACCAAGTTAAAGCTCTTTGAATGGTTATTGAAGTTAAAGGATAGACATATTATAGAGGTTGAATAGGTCTATTCCCTATATGGTAGATACATCACAGCTTTTTTTGCAAAGAAAAATCATGTTTTTATACTTACATCTTCGATCAAGAATATCCTAGATAACGCTTCACGAACTAAAACAGTACGTAAAAATGGCACCTCAAATAGCGTCCCAGTTACAAACTTTTCGCTTATTTTGTACATAATCACCGCTTATTTTGTACAAACTCACATTTTATATCACTTATTTTGTACAAAATACATCTTTTATCACTTATTTTTTTTGCAAAATAAGCGCCCAGTTTGTAAGTGGGACGCTATTTGCGGTGCCATTTTTGAGACTCTGACCGGACATCTAGGGTATTCTTGATCGAAGACTTACATAGATAAAATTAATGATAATATCGGTCAGGGGGTGCATTTAGGTTGCCGGCTGCCGCAAGTTCTGGTTGACACTTTTTACTACTTAAGTATAGAAATCACAGTGAAAATAATGATATCATCATCAAATTCTCCATCTAATAGGATCATAGGAAGTTGTATTGTACCTAATACCTATTTACCGACATCAGTGATTTCATAACGATCAAGCAAACCTTTCAGCATAATCGTCAACAATCAAGATGAAAGATGATAAATGGTCAAAGCTGACCACTAAATCATCCATTAAGGTTTTATTGCACAGTTTAGACGTCCATGGCATCAAAGAGTCAAACGCCGTGTTAGGGCTTGGCCATGTGACGAGCGATTTCTTCATTTTCTTAAATTAAAAGCAGCTGTGCTCTGAGCGTTTCGACCGCGCTATGTAGAGAGACTTCGCGCGTCGCACCGCTGATCGCTTCTTCGCGTGGCCAGGCCGTTAGGGCTGAGGTGTCGACCCACTTTCTTCCAGCGGTTCTATTCCTGTCACGAATATGGGTCGCCGACTGTACCGCGTCAATTGGTTGCGTTTGCCCAACGTTTATTTACGACTTTAATTGATGTTATTGGTAATGTTTCGAAATCATAACTGGAGAGAGTGAAATGTATTGATTTCAAAAGATTTCAGGGGGCCTATTACGAACATAACGTACGCAATCACTTGGTCACGATAAGTAGTCGTCCGCAGTTCGTCGGATGTGGCTATTAAACAAATTTTCGATTTGGCTATAGACTATTGAACGAATGATGTCGGATCCGCTAGAGAGAAACTGTCGAACTTACGCAATCACTTTGCGATATCGCATACGCAAGTGCTTTGTAATATATAAGAAACAATCAGAACGAAGAACGGACGCAGCTGCGTGTATCGCATTAAACTTTTCGTAATAGACCCCCTGGTCACATTAATACCGAAGTCAGACTGGAACATGACAATTTAATATGCGTTAATAACTTTTTGCGTCTGTCACACACAACGTTGAATAATTGAATAAGTAAAATATAAAAATATTTTTCAATTTCGTTAAGTATTCCAAAGTTATACCTTTAAACACTGAATAAAAATGAAATGTGCTTGCTTGTGCTTGTGTTAAATAATTAACAAATTATGACACAAACCTCGACTTCTAAACAAAACAAAACTTGCAGACAGACAGTGCCACCACGTCTGTCGTCGTCAATTAGGTACCTAATTATTGTAAGTAATTATTGTTTACTCTGTATTCGGATTTCTCGGGATATTCCTCTATTTGACCGCAAACGACGGTCAATATTCCACAAATCATTACAATTTGCCACGCGCGTAAGGGCATGACATGAGTGGTCCCTGCCCTGCGCTGCGGTCAGCGGAGGTGAGTCGCTATAATCCGCTGAATCATTCCCCACAAAGTACTGAGTCACCCGTCTGGACCGTGGACAGACTAATTTAAGATGCAATAAAGAAATATTTGTGCATTCGCGAGATGACTCCTCTGTGCAATTGTTTAATGACACTGCATCAAAATTTGCATGTAGAAATTAACTGCTATATATATATTAGGTGAGCAATGCTGAAAGGGGTATGAAGTATGAACGAGTAATGAACAACTTTTAGTATGGTAGGGACCCTGAAATAGCTAAAAATGATAAAACACTCCAAATAATTTAAGAGTTCAAAATTTGATGCACTACTTAGACCCAGTTCTTCCCAGTTTTTTTTACATCATAGTAAAAAAACTGGGAGTCTAGTATTAATATTTTAGAAGATACAGATGTTTTTCTGGATCAAGTCGTTATTAGGGCAAAACACGCTTTAGCAAAAAATAAATCAAGATTTCGCGGAACATCGGTGGCTAAAATAGGTATTAGTGACTTCGCTGACACCGACAGCCCCTGGTACACATTTCCTGCGACACTCTGTATTGGTACCTATTGCTAAAACTTAGGAAAGAAGTTTAAAGACATTTTGCCCGATAAAAGCGTATTAGGTCTTAGAAGCTTAATGTTTTATGGAGAGACTTATAATGCAAATCAGCTAAGGAGATGGGCATGTTGGAGCGTCGTCAGCGCTCGCAGGTCTGTCGTCGCAGTCAGCCGCGCTATAAATCAATCAGTACTTCTGCTATGTTCGTTGACGGTTAAGGCAAGCCCTGTATTAGGAGAATGCTGCATAAGTTTAAAGTTTACGATTTTTTGATTTTATCTCTTTTTTCTTCCAAATAAAAAAATCGGGAAAATATCAATAAAATGAGAAATGTAATCGACAAAATACAACTAACTTATTCTTTCTGTTTCCTATCAGATGATTTTATAACAAAACAAAGAATAAAAAATGTTAGTGCTTTACTCAATGATATTCAATGTAAAGATAGGTTACCCGCGCTTCACAATGGCAAGGCGAAAGTCAGGTAATTGCCCGACTTTCAATTAGTCAGGCACAGTCTCGCGACACGGTAACACACGCGGCTCTCGTCAATCAGACGCAATAAAATTGTGAAATACCATAAAAAAAATGTCTACTTGCGTCTTTAGACGATGTACAAATTATACAGCAACAGTCAGAGATCGGAAAAATGCTTTATTTCACACGTAAGTACTGTATTTATTAAAAATATGTATTTTCTATTACTTTATTCGGCCATATTGTACAAAGAGCGAGCTGTCTGCTTTGCGTGTGGGAGTGAAGGAGACAGCTGACGCGCTGTCAATTGGCAGCCAATGCGCATGCAGCGGCCAATGTGTGTATCTATAGTACCTTTACGCTGTTTTAAATAGCAATGATGTTGGCGCATAACCTATCTTTACATTTAATATCATTGGCTTTACTGGTGTACTTATATGTAAGCACCAAAACATTCATTTATTTATTGAAATGTAAGTACGTTATTGATATGATATAATTCTGTAGATATGTATTTATTGGTGAGTATCAATGTATTTTGTATGCATGTAAATATCATTCTTCTTTATTTGTGCCGCATTCGCGTTTATATCTCTTTACTGGTTGGTTGACTGGTAGAGAATGCTATTAGCATTAAGTCCGCCATTTGTACCTTACTCTATGTATTTGTACAATAAATGATTTATAAATAAATAAATTCAGGTATTCTTTGTAAGGTTTAAAATGAAAATATATTTTCCTCATAAGCATTGTAAATAACAAAGTCCTCTTTTGCTGCAACAATATTTGAGTGACCAAATAAAGGTACAATCACTTAGCGGTCAATTTTTTTCCACCAATGAGTAACCCATGCTATCGACAGTTCGTTGAACCGCCCCGGAGATTCCTGGAAAGTGTCTCTAAATGGACTCATTGATAACCAACCCATCGTAAACTAATTACGTGTGTGCCCGTAAAGCCGTTGTTGATCTGTCACACTTTACGACCGGGGGTGCCTGGCCACTATAAAGTGTGTGTTTATTGTGTTTGTCTAATATGAAAGTCAAAAGTTGCGTTGCATATATACTATCGGGCTATACTTCAACTTAAATTGAAAGTTTTTCAACTTATTCTTTCAGTTTCCTATCAGATAGGTAAGCTTTTTTATCCAGAAATACAAATTGACGATCAAAACTGCTTGTTTTATAAGTTTTTCATTTGATTTCAGCCAAAAGTGTCATCACGGCAGATTTTATTTTGGGTTGATCCTAGAGCCTAGTAATATAGTTACAGAGCTAGTGGCAAAATACTGCAAGAGGTATCTCAAGGCTCATCATTCAATATTGCAACCGGCAAGAGAGTGTTCCTAATTTAAAATGTAAAATTGCAAAAAGCGTTATATAGTTTTAAAAAAAAGGCCAAAATATAGCAGGTGACCTGACCACGATTCGTCATCAAACAAAAATGACTAATCAACCAACCTGTTTTTTGCCCATCTGTTTGTTGAGTGTTTTTTGACTAAAAAATACAGATTCACGAGATGATAAAGTTTACCTCTACATGACTTAAATAAAAGTTTGCTACCTAAAGTTCGGAAGATTAAAAATATTTAATTTCAGATGGAAAGTGGCAAAAGTAAAAACCACTTTTTGTTTCTTTAATTTTCAGTGAATCTACACGTATGTTATTACAAAACTACGAATAATTGGATACAAACCATCCAGAATAATAATCCGGGGTAGTTCCTGCCATCTGGTGTCTAATTCACCGCAGTTTCATCTTTATTAACGTAACCGGCGCACGCGCAGGCACTGTTTTCGTTTAATTTAAACTGTGAAGGGAATTTATAGGGTTGTGTCTCTTTATTAATCTGTTAACATATATTTAAAGTAACTACCTACTATAAAATTTACAGATATTTCAAAACACAACTTTTTCAGCAGTATCCTATATTTAATATTGTGTTAATTCTGCTGTAATAATTTGTGTACAAAACCCACAAAAACTTAAATATGGCATGGCATACCCACAATAATAGTGTCCGTAATATTATTTTTCTAAAAAAGTTCATTTCAGATTGACATCACCAAGACCGTATTTTATACCAAGAAAACGCATTTGTTTGTATAATTATTGTGGTCAGACTGTTCCACCAACCGCAGTCATAACAGTGAGTCAGCTGTCAATGACCTCAACAATCAAAGATTATCACAATTACAATAAATAAAAACGTACTTACAGTATTACACTAACTTACCAAAAATATCAATAATAAAATAAGAAGGAAGCTTTTTTTTTATTTATTTATTACTGAAAAATATAGGAAAAAAATTACAATTCTCTTTCGCCAAACTGCATAACAGTTTGTCGGCGAAATATAAAACTATGCTCTAGTTCTTAACAAAAGACATACAATATAGGTGATGGAGTTAATTTACAGTAGGTAATCTAACAAGAAACATTAAACAGAGTGCATAAAGATTAGCTACTTATTAATTAAAAACAATTAAAAACTTTATATCTGTCAATGTGTCAGTGAGTGATGGCAGCAATACATAAACCTTTTACGGTTTCTCTTGCTGCGATTGGAAAAAAAATTGTTGTAATTTTCTTTTGTATTGAAAAATTAATAATAATAAAAAATTGCTGCCTCAGAAGTAGTTAAGACCACAAAATAAAAAAGCTCTTTCTTTATTTTGTATAAAGACTTGATATTTTTTCAGAAGTATTTATTGAATAAGTGATAACCCTAAAGAAAAGATTAATATCTATGAAGCGTTGGACTTAGTTAAGATTAACTGTCGAACAGATTTCAGGTTCATACACACAAAGTTATTTTCAGAGAGCTATTTCTGACTTAACACCCTCTACGGTTCTACGGAACTAAATTATAAATAAAATGGTAACTTATGAAGGAAATGAATGTTATCAAAACTACGCGTTGGTTGGTTCTTTTCTCTAAGAAAACTATGATTTATTATTATTTTCTAGTTAAAAAAAGTTACAGGGGTAACTGAAGTTGCCTTTCGTTGTGACGTGATCGTCTTTATGATTTTATCTGTAGAATTACTTAAATCCATATTAAATCAATAATTTCCAGTTGATTAGGTAGGTAGTCATTTGTATGATAAGACATTTTCCATTAGTAAAAATCAGCATATATAACTTTAATAGGTAGTCACCTATTTTCAAGAATCTTCGCACTGACCTCCATACATTTCACAAATATATTGTCTAGCTAGAGCATAGACTTATATATTACTAGAGCTAGAGCCGATGGCTAGAGCTATTTTCAAACCAACAACGCTGCCGCAGGTTGTATAACAAGGTATGTAACCTCCGCGGAACAAACATTTCTTTTTAAATAATTACGATCGTCTTTTGTTTAGAGACGCTCTTTGCACTCCGATACAGACACTAAAATGTAAATACAAGTATAAAAGTTTTCATTTCGCAATATATATATATTTTTACCCCATGTTGATTTGTTTTTATCCCTTAAAAAATGTTGTCCAACGATTGATTCTTGCACAAGATTGTTATATTTTTCTCACATAATTATGAACCTTATTTCTAATCCAAAATGTTTTATGTTGTCGTAGGCGTGTGCTCCCCGCTACGTGTCATTCGTGTCCTACAAGCTGAACCAGCGGGACCCAGTGGGCACCTGCTTCGTCACCAAGACCTCCGACGTCAATAAGGTCGAAGAGATCTCACCATGCAGGACCAGTAAGCACTTTACTTTTTAATTGTTGAAGTTTTTTTAAATAAATAAATGCTTGGACAATTTCACACAGCGCCATCTAGCCCTAAACTAAGCAAAGCTTGTAATATGGGTGCTAGACAACTGATATACTACTTATATATTTTTTAAATATATACTTATTATACATAGTAACACCCAGACCCGTCACAGAAATTAAAATTCATCATTTCAATTTCTGCCCGGCCGGGAATCGAACCCGGGACCTCTTGCGTGGTAGGCGGCATGTTGACCACTGCACCACTCAGGTCGTCAACAAATCTCTTTCCAACATACCGGGGGCTGATTTTGTAACTTTGTTGCAATCAACTCTGACAGAAATCGCAGTCAAAAAAACTATGTAAAATAGCTAAATTTAGATTATTGTTCTTTCAATATTATTAGTACGAACGAAGGTACGTAAGAAACTGGATATTCAGAATATTCATTAGGTAAACAAACCATAGATCTTTATTCTCATTATCAAACACTTGAATGTCCATCAGCCATCTTTAATGTCCCCACTGCTGGGGCACAGGCCCCAGCACCCCATGGGTGGATAAGGAGGACGGGCCATACCATAACCCACCACGCGGGCCCAATGCGGTTTGGTGGGTGTTAACGACTGCAAATGCAGCCGGGACCAACGGCTTAACGTGCCTTCCGAAGCGCGGAGGAGATCGAGATAATAAATTTTTGGTCACCCATCCCATGACCGACCATTGCGAACGTTGCTTAACTTCCGCAATCGCTGGGCCAGGCGCTAAACCACTGCGCCACCGAGCTCCTCTTGACTTGAATAGGTAGTTGAAATATGGTTGAAACATTTCGATGCATCGAAATATGTTAGTTATATTATTTTGATACTTGAAACTAACTTTTATTAAAATGGCAAACACGCATGATGGCGGGCTCTAAAGCGCGCGAAAAGCCCTCGGTCACTTCCGCCGGTAATGGTGCGCGCGCGAAATTAGCGTGACGCGCCCTTCGGCGTCGATTTCATGCTAAAGATATGCAATGCATTGTATTTTACCTAGCCGGAAATGGAGTACTATACTAACATGAAGGAAAATTTAGGAACAGACACCGAAATTAAAGCAAAATACCTACTTGTCTGAAAAACTTAAGTCTTAAACCTTGTTCCATACCTAGTAGATTTAATCTACAAAAAAGAGCATTGCTCTATGTCTCAATTAAGACTCGAAGACTGTATTGTAACTTAACTGTGAATTTATTTAAAAGCAATCCAATAAAAAACGCAGGTCTCATCAATACAAAGCGGGAAAAAGCAATTTTGACCATAGGTGTCAAAAAATTGCCCTTTTTAGGGTTCCGTAGCAAAAATGGCAAAAAAACGGAACCCTTATAGATTCATCATGTCTGTCTGTCTGTCTGTCCGTCCGTCCGTATGTCACAGCCATTTTATTCCGAAAGTATTAGGATTACACAGTTGAAACTTAGTAGGTAGATGTATTCTGTTAACCGCTTAACGATTTTGACACAAAAATAAAAATAAATAAAGATTAAGGGGGGGCTCCCCATACATGGAACTGAAACTGAAAAAATATTTTTTCTTCATACCAATACGTGTGTTTGTCTATAGATAGGTCTTTAAAAATGACATTGAGGTTCCTATGACAACTTTTTCTCAAAGTCAACCGTTTGAAAGATAAACACTGCCAAAGTGGTAAAATGTGTCCCCCCCCTCTAATTTTTGAAATAAGAGAGTGAAATATCTAAAAAAAAAATATGCTATAGATCTAAAAACTTTCAACGAAAATTGGTTTGAACGAGATACAGTAATTAGTTTTTGAGATATTATTTTCCAAAACCTCAAATACATATAACTTTGTCATTCATACCAACACTGTGAAAAACAAAGTTATTTTTACAGACGAAAAATTATAGTGGTATTAAAATATGGTATGGTATAAGGTAACTACGGAACCCTACGGCGCGTGGCCCGACACGCACTTGGCCGGTTTTTTTTATTGTAACCTAAACCTTGGACATAAAGGTTGCCTTAACGTGTTGTAAGGTAAAAAAAAATTTTCACGTCTAAACATAGATATTATTAGGCTAATGTTAATAACAAAATATGGACTAATGTAATGAAGATCACACAGTCAATTCCAATAATTAAATTTATATTTTCTAAATGTATTGAAACATAAAGTATTAAAGATTGTATAATGCTTTGTTCAGGGTATCGGCAATTGGACGAGGGTGAGTTTGTAGAATGTTCTCGGTGTTAGAATTGTGCACAGTGTATAAATTAATAACTACGTTTTCTTTTTTATTATGACTTGACACAGCTATTATAGCTTTATAAAGTATACTTATTTATTTATATTAACTACTAGTAATTTTCATTTTTTTAAATATATTTTATACTTATACTTTATTTTCTTTTATATAATTATGTTAGCTTTTTCAGGCCATAAAAGTCTAATAATTTTATTATTACTAACGTTTACTACGAGCGTCTAAATCGTACTAAACCAACGAAAGGTTTCACATTTTTTGTTTTGAAGTGTGTATACTTTAATATAAGTTACAATTAAGTATTATGATAATATTTTATTTATTTTAAAAGTATCAAAATGCATACATAATTTATTGCAATATTATTATTTATACTTTACAATAAAAGTGAATTCAAATTTTGAAGACTGTACATTTTATTAGGTAGGTACAATTATATTTTAATCATCAGACAATAAATATACAATAAATAAATACAGCCGAATAAATATCAGTAGGTAACTATGCTATTAGTTTGATAAAATTATTGCTTACTTAAAAAGGAAAACATACATTAATTATAATATATATTTAGGTAAGCTCTTAAGAGGATTATCAACCACGTGGTCTCCATACAAACGGCGATAACGTTTCCCACCCTCTAAACCTTATAACCTACAGTAATTACTTTTTGGTATTTTTTTGAAATGCCTAAATACTAGGGCTGTACGTTTTGATTTTTTAAATATCTATAATAGATTTCGAAATATTTGCATTTTAGTGATTTCATACAAAACACAGAAGTGCCAATATTTTCAAATCTACAATAAATATTTTAAAAGTCAAAACGTACAGCCCTAGTTTTTAGGCATTTCAAAAACATACCAAAAAATTCATTGCTGTAGGTTAAGGTTTAGAGGGTGGGAAACGTTATCGCCGTTTGTATGGAGACCACGTGGTTGACAATCCTCTTAAAATGAACACCAGGAGGCTTACCATCACCTTTTAGAAAACCATCATGTTTTATGAACGTTTTGTTATAAGCTTACAATAAGATTATTCAAATTCGTACCACAACCTGCACAAAGTAATAATACTTTATTCCTGCCAAAGAACGAATGATGTTGCGAAATTGTCTATTCCCTGCTAGCCATCACTACGGCTTATTTGCTATCTACACTTGACACTGGCAGAAATTACTTCCAAGAGGAAAGTAGATTGCCAAAACAAGGGGTTGGCAACTGTCAAAGTGGCGCTAGCATAGCTAGTTTAGTTCCCAAAACATAATAATTTTATATGGTGTATGGAAGAAAACAATTCCAAATAATATTATGACTCGCTGTATTGTACCAAAATGCTCTGAAATTGGAGTACATCATATTCCCAAAGATAAAAATATTCGTCGGCGTTGGTTAAAGCCATACGCCGTGTCAATTTAATTCCGAAGCCTAGTTAGAGGTTATGTTCAAAACATTTTGTGGACAATGACTATGAAAAAAGCAGTAAATATACAGGTAAGCTGTTTAAATTAATAATGAATTACCAAAAAGTATATATTTTGAAAGATCAGTTATAATAGAAATTCTTTTTTGGAACAACAATAATAAGACATGGCAGTAGGCACCCAGGTACGATAAAATGATTAAACAGGAAAACCCCAATTTTTAAAGTGGCAATTACATTCCGTCTGAAATTCACAAATTGATGAGTCTTTTTTAGTTAAAAAAAGAAGTTTATCCTTCGCCACTTAACTCAATTGGAGTGAATATAAACGTTCGCCGTAATAATAGTTATTGTTGTTAAGATGTCTGCATGTTTTCACACCTCGGTGATGTGTTAATTTGTTTAATTTGAACTTTGTTTTTTAACTTTCTTGCAGCGAGCCACGGGCAAAGAAAGACGGGCGTCTGTCAAGCTGGTTTCTCTGCAGCCGTGTCCAAGGTATGGCAAATATTTTTTTCTACATGAAACTACATGGATACTGTTTATTTCCGTTTTATGTATTTATTTTATATTACTTTATCATTATCGAAAGTTTAATCGATGCGTAAAGGAAATAGCATAAATACATTTATATCTGCCTCCACCCCCTAGCATGACCACCGAAACTTGTTATACTGGGTTATTTTTGTAAAATAACAAACAACGCAGAAGCAGATTACTAACATCATCATAATGATCAACAAAAATTATTGTTCTACGAGTTTTCCGAAAACTGAAAAAATAGACTTTCCATACAAATGTAAGTATTTTGGCTGTTTTCCGGAAAAGTGGTAGAACAAAATGTTGTTTATAAATGATGTTAGTAATCTAAGTACTCCTCGAGGTTGTTAGTGTTTTATAAATAACCCTGTATATCGCGTGATATAGTGATTTATCTACACTCAATTACCAAAATCCATTGTATTTTGACTAGTTTTTGACATTTAAACATGATAAATCGCTATATCTTTTTGCATTTTGGTTAACTCTCAGCCACCTTCTTTAGAGCGGACTTATCGCCCTAAAGTAGCAACCATAGATTTATCTTATCTTAGTAACAAGTGTGAAAGCGTGCATTATTTAACTGTGAAATAAGCATTTAAACAACACTTTTGACGTTTATTGCATCAAATTACCAAATCAGACACGCTTATTTATCTCTACTTGTTCATAATAACTCGAGATTTCGAATAGCACCATCGCCATCGTGAGAAAGTACCAGCGATTAACTCGAATCGTATGCGAATTATTGCTCGCTACATGAAATTACGACGGCAATTTGCGATATAAGGGCATCAGGTTTTTAATGATCACCGAATTTTTTGACAAATTGCGATATTAAATAAAATAATGTTGCGGTAGGCCCGAAAGTATTGTCATTATTCGCTTATGTGGAAATAAAAAGATACGGTTCACGTTGTTACAGCTTAATTTATTCTTTTAAAGTGGTTGTTTTTTATTACATGACATTATATTGCGACTTATTGCATTTTAATTCGGGTCGGGTTATCACTCGTCAGTTTCCCTAAGTTTACCTCATTCGTCAATAGGTCAGTTTCCTTTTCCGTTGTCAGTTTAGCAAAATACATTTTATCTACAACATCAGATTGCTCCGATACACTTGTGTTGCGGAAATCGGAAAATAGGACAGGATCACAGGCACCCAAGCCAATACCGACATTAAAGAAAAGTTTCTTGTCTCTACTTTCAGTTCGATTCTTGGTTCGACCATAGAGAATCAAACCCATGACCTCGGAGATAAGTTCAATAAACCATAGATTGCTAAACAACAGAGCTAACGTGCTAGAAATCCGAACCAGAGTACCTACACAGTCTCTAGATTACGGAGACTATCTTCCTATGAAAGGACCTCCAAACAGAGCCTGCCTAATATCTCCAGTTGACAAAGCACATAGTGTCCTCGTAAGGCATCCATGTAAAACATCGTGATTTTACGATCGTGGGAATAGCATTATTTTTGCCATGTTGGCATTAGCATCGTGATCGCGAGCACGTGAGCCGCATGCGCGAGCGCAACCCTTATGAATTATTTAACCGTTTATTGTTCAAAGTGCAAAAAGTACGACAAAAACCTGCGCACGGCTCCTATTTTGAAAATAGTTTTACTGCAGTTTTATTACATCACTATATTTGGGAGACAATGATGATTTTTGAATCGAGCCGCTCCGTTATTATCATGGCGGTGTCGCTCGCTACATCGTTTTATTTTTTATTTCGATATAAGCGTTGTTCATTCATGCCCAAAATGTTACTTATTGAATGTTGAAATAAGTACATACATAACACTACAGATGAGGTATTTACTCTTTTTCGTAGGTGGTAAACTTAATTTTTCCTCTTGACTTTTGAATCCGTCAAATTCATTTTCAACAAAAGCTTAACCACACAAATACCAGTCAAATAATGTATTATGTCATCGAACGTCTTTTAATATCAAATGAAATGCGGGATAAAATAAATAAAAGACTAATTTTTACTTCAAAAAGCAGCTTGCCTGAGACTGTAAAGTTAAAAATAGAAAAAACTGCATCGTATTCAAAACGCATGGCACCCGCAGTCACGCCTTCCCGCCATTAATTATTTTATCTATCCCGAATCATCACGATGCGCCCTGAGTAATGGGGTCCGCGTGATGTGCAAAAAATGACATAACGGGGACTATACGGAACCACGACCACAAATTACGTTTGTGTGACACGCCAGGCGCTATCTGTTTTTAAATCAGGTTTTTTTAAGGTGATTTTAAGGGTTGGGTTTTTATTTGTTACGCAACACATGTAAACGCAACGCATCTGCACTTATAGTGTCAATTTAGGGAATTGTTTTTTCAACATTTAAACATCGTTGCAATTTTTATTGAACATACAAATGAGATACAGCTATTTGCAACACCCCAGTGTCGCACTGTGGCACGGGCACAGTCCCCACTTTGTCGTATCAGCTTATATATCCTGATTTCGAAAATTATTTCTATCTCAATGTGATATTGTTAATTTTGATTAGTAAGCATAATTATGTTATTGGGCATAAGCCCGTTTAATTATGATAAAAATAATAATAATACTTACTAATATAAATGCAAATGTTTTAGAAAAACAATACTTTACTTATAATTTCCCATTCAACAAAGAAGCTTTTACAGAACTTCCCTCTAACAGTAGAAAAAGAAGCTATACCTATAGGTATAGTATTTGTCAAGAGAACGTTATCAAAACTGGTCCATTATCATCCCGGTCACGTCTCGGGCGCGTCTCGTTTGAGGCAGTTCCAGTAGCTCTCGAGATTTTACAAAACAAAGTGAATTACCGCCAAACAGATATCATCGGAATTCTATCTCAGACGTTTCTGTGAGGGACACAATCACTTACTTAATTCTGGAAACTTTAGATTTACCTACTCTAGTTTTTTTTATTTATTTTCACTACAGATTATCATTAAGTAATTATCTAAATGTATCAATGACACCCAAACCCAATAAATTTTATTGGTTGCAACAAAAATGAGTGAGAAAATGTCGTCGCAATTAAATAGATTTTGTTGTTGAAATATTTAGGTTATTTTCGGTATATCGTTAGATGTATCAACCAATTAATTTTAAAATGAAATATGAGCATTGTATGGTAACAGAGCCAAGATAATTTGCGATTTCATTCCACAAAAACGAATTCTTTAAATCTAGATAAATTAAAGTTGTATACAACTATCCAACATAGAGTTTGTTTGCAATTACACGTTTTCTTTTAGTTTCACTGAACTAAACGTGATTCTAGCCCACGACTTACACAAATTCCTGCTAAAATGTATTAGGATTTCACCACCGGTATCCGTGGCGATACCAGGCAGCCGACCACGTTTCAAACCATTTATTTAGAAGTTTAACTTATTGAACTGTCGATCGGCGGTCCTATAAATTTGTCCGCGCTGAATGCGGGTAGGTGCGAACTGGCCGATTCATTACTATTCATTGGTACTACGTGTTGAATCGTAATAAGTTGGACACTGGTCGCCAGTTGTGACTCACGGGCAGGGCTGGAACATGTAGGTACTTAAATGCTGTTTTAAGTTTTTTCTAATAATGGCTTTGTTACAAGAAACAACGATGTTTGTGTGTGTACTTGTTACTTATCTTTCTACTTTTAATCTATGGATTATCTCTAAACTTCAGTAAGTAGCTAACGTTTTAGTCAATTTGAGGGTTTTTGTTGGGCTTCTTCCACGCTTCTTCTAATTCAAAATTCTGTTGACAGAATTTTCGTGTATAGGTAGTAAACACTTCATATTAATTCTCCCTTGGGTAGTGATTTTGTGATTATCGTTTATCCAAAATAAAGCTTTTTATTTTCCATCAAAGTATGTAAAACGGAATTCCGTGGACGTTGCAATATTGTTTATGGTCCGAACAACGTTTCGGATCGGAACGCAGCGAGCGGCGGCGGTGGCGGGCGGGGCGGCGGGTGGCCATATTTGCAGACAATGGCGGCGGGCGGGAAAAGCGCGCTTGTCGCTTCGCTTGTGTCCGCGGACAAACGGCGACGGCCACGGATTTGTCCAACAGTCAACTGTTTTTGGTCACAGCTTCTTTTCTGAGATGTCCATTGGGTCTTGCTTGCTAAATAAGGAAGAGACATTAAAGATCGGTGAATTTGAAATTAGTTCCATAATATATTTAGCTGAAATCAGCTGAATAATGCGAAGTAATAAACAACATTATTGATACATTGATTTCTATACTGCACAATGGATTTCGAAGACATTAATAGAGCTTCCAATAATATAGGTCTGCCACCTAATTTCAACTGCTATCGCAATCGCTTTCATTTGACGATGGTCATGGATGTGACACATTGCCAGGGGGGTATAACTCCGCGCTTAAACTTTTATATTAGCCTACTGCTCGCGGCCCACTCCAAGAGGGCCATTGTCGAGGGATATCGCCGCGCCGACCGAAACGCGCGGCGTGTGCAAGCGACGAGAGCGCAGCGCGTGAACGTCACCAACGAAACGAGTCAGTCAAGCGCCGAATGCGAAACTGCATGCACTTCGTTTTTGATACTTAATTACTAACGTACCTACCTACCTACCAAAGTTTATTGTATTTTTTGTATACATATTTACATACTTAGTTGTATCGAAGTTCGAAATATGGCACCAGTAAAGAAAAAAGCTAAAAAATACTTATTTTTTTTCACCCATCCCATAACTGACCCTTGCAAAAGTTGCTTAACCTACGCAATCGTTGGGCCAGGCGCTATACCACTGCGCCATCGAGCTTCTCTAACTACTTAGAAATACTTATTATTTATGCTCTTTAAATATGCTCAGCTCACCTATTAGGTAGATTTATTTTATTTTATAAGTAGGTACCTATTATAGTAATTTCATTGTTTATTCATGGGCATAACGAATGATTTCTATGATATCAGTAACTAGCGAGTAGCAACCCCGAAATGTGTCGGTTGAGACAGAGCTATGCGACAGAAAGAGACGCCTCTCTTTCTTCTTCGTAGGTGCATATAATTTTATCCACGCAGCGTTGTGCAGTTTGAAATTGTACTTTATTGCCGTGCAGCGAGAGTAGCTTATTATTTGATGGTCCTCGCGGGGTCGGACTTCTGTACGTTAGTACTATTATATATTATATATTCTGTGACATTGCTACTTTTTTTTGGCACAAATATAAACTTACCAAGGAAAATTAGCAATGTGTCACATCCAACTGTCAAATGAAAGCGATTGTGATAGCAATTGATGTTAGGAAGTAGAGCCTCACAAATAGAAAACTTACATAAACTAACATATTAAATAGAAAACCATATAAATGTAGAACACCAGCTGGCATTTCTGTTTCAAAATAATTATTGAAAAAATATTTTCTGACCTAACTGAAAAGTTGCGCCCTATCATTTGCATTCCTGTTAGTCGTTATCAAACGACAATTTTTGACACTAAACATTTGCAATGGAAATAATACGAGGCATGGCTCGTAAATATTCATCAGTTGTGTTTCGGACAATGAAATCTTTCACCGTGCGCCCATGCCGGTGATGTTGGCGTGCGACAAGTGGGATGCTTCCAATATTTATGCGTTGGATTGTACATTCAATTATTCTTCGGCGTTTATGCTTCACCATAAATCTTTTACTTTCAGTTAAATGCTTTTAGTTGCACTTTATGAAGGGAAATATTAAAAGTTTTAACAAAAGCCATTGCTTGGCTACTTGTAGCTGTTTATCGTACAATGTAACTTTTTATTGTGATTGTCGTTATATTTTTGCTAAACCTACTTACCTACCTAATAATGACAAAATAAATTGTCGGTAGGTACAGTCGAGTTCATTAATATGTTGACATTTTTGACAGGCTGTTGACCTTTATTATAAATATTTGATTGAATCAGGCGTCACTTGGCGGAAGTCCCAAACCATTTTGAAAAAATAAATATATGTAGCTTACTTCCGCAAACAAAATATGCAAGATCTTGTTTTATTATAAAGCCATAAAAAAGTCAAAAGTGCCAACATATTAATGAACTCGACTGTACCTATACTTTCCATACAAAATTGTAAAATAGAATTTCAAAGGTTTTTTGACAACACTCTTTTCTCACTCATGTATACCGGCTCTTTTTATTTTGCTACATTACCAAACAATGATTTAGTTGCGTCCAACTCTTTTCTCAAATCATTAAAATGTATTATCTCCCAATATCGTCAATATTGTCAAAATCTTATCCATAAACTCTTATTTGATGCGGACCCCACATGACAAGTCCATACACGGCGCACGCGCAGTGCTTGTGTCGATCTTTATATGGCGACAGCGCGCGTTGTCGCCGGCTGCGCGGGCGCCGCTGATTCAATGCTAACCGATTGTATTTTGGTCACCAATACGTGTATTGTTTGTATTTATTTCTTTTTTTTATGGAACAAATCAACACAACTTTGATTCAATGTCATATTTGAAAAAAAACTACGATTTAGCTGTGTTCTGTCTGACGAGTCCACAAACTGTTAATTGTATTTGATTCAATCTCAAAGTCGTGGAGCAGCTGCCAATCAAATTAAGTCTCAGATTAATTTAAATGATTATTGCAATAATGGAAGAATCATAGAGACAGTACTGTTTACAGGTGAAGATGAAAAATTAAGTGATTATCGTAATAATAATAATTTTCTCACTTATGCTCTGAAATCTTATCATTCCATTTGAAAAAGGAATGCGGGGCGTTCCACATTTCCGAGGGGGTCTGGAGGCTTACCATCACCTTTTAGAAAACCATCATGTTTTATGAACGTTTTGTTATAAGCTTACAATAAGATTTTTCAAATTCTTACCACAACCTGCACAAAGTAATAATACTTTATTCCTGCCAAAGAACGAATGATATTGCGAAATTGTCTATTCCCTGCTAGCCATCACTACGGGTTATTAGCTATCTACACTTGACACTGGCAAAAATTACTTCCAAAAGGAAAGTAGATTGCCAAAAAAAAAATAAGAAGAGAAAAATGGTCAAGAATGCGCTGCGACAATTAAAAAAAAATGTGTAAGCGCGCTTGTGTTTGAACTTTGTAAATTAATAAAATTTTATATTTTAAACTAAAATGTCGGACTTAAAGTAAGTAAATACAGATTTCCTTTCATCACCTTTAAACGCGCAGTGCTTTAGTTTAACTATGAAGTATTATTTCTTATTATACGACAATAAAATTAGAACTTCTATGGGAGTTTCTAAATTCCAATAAGGATATTGCTTCGGCCTATAATAGGTCGTTGCAGGCTAAAGAATACACTCGCACAGAAAATGCAACGAAATTACAGCAACAGCAGCAGCTAATTTTACAAGAGACTTCAGCAGAGGTTTCAACTCCTCGATGAGGTTATAAACCAATTTCTTGGTAAGTCGATTACGTTTCACAAACTCAGCATCTTCTAATTCGAAGGGATCACTTTCTTCAACGCAACATTAGTCGACGCTGCCTTCGATTTCTATTGGTTTCTGCGTTATCGGCTTCCAAAAACTTAAATACTTCGTATTCACTTCACTGTCCATCCGAAAACAAGTGTGTCCATAAGCCATTTTTGATGTCCCCACTGCTGGGGCACAGGCCTTCCTTATGGGTGGTAAGGAGGATGGGCCATAATCCACCACGCGGCCCCAATGCGGATTGGTGGGTGTTAACGACTGCAAATGCAGCCGGGACCAACGGCTTAACGTGCCTTCCGAAGCACGGAGGAGCTCGTGATAATAAATTTTTGGGCACCCATCCCATGACTGACCCTTGCGAACGTTGCTTAACTTCCGCAATCGCTGGGCCAGGCGTTAAACCACTGCGCCACCGAGCTCCTCCGAAAACAAGTATTTGTTATCAAATAGAAATGAAACATAACAACTATAATATTACGTTCACAATGAAGAACATTATGTATAAAAACGTTTCACTTACTGTTTATGACGCAATTTCCAATTTCTAAATAAAATAACTCAAAATAGTTTTGTTTCCGTCGAGAAAAAGCAACTTTTTTAAGACTGCATAATTTCTCAATATTTGACACAAAAACAATAATGCTAGCTGTCAAAAGACACGTCGTGGTACGGTTTAAGTGAACGATTGAACGATGACGTCACAAAACTTCCAACGGAAACATTATTACAATAATCATACTTTATGAAGGTCGTAGTACGAAATAGCATGGTAAGAATATTATAATACTGCGCTAAGACATGGCAGTAGGCACCCTGGTTCATCACATTCTAAATTTAAAATTCAGGCCAGGAATGAATTTCAATGCTTACTTCCCGCACCAGCCACCAGTGCGGGAAGTAGGTACAGTGCGAAGATGATCTGGGTGGTCTGCGGCAACTTCTTTTTTTTGTTTTAGCTGGTCACAAAAACAACACAAATCACACTATAGAGGGCGACACCTTCAATGAAACACACACTTTTAAACGTATAGATATATTACCACCGCCGTGGTCAAAAAAAGCGAACGAAAATAATGAATCACATTAGGACCTCATACAATTGTTAAAGCAAAACCATACCGCGATCCACGAGGGTACAGCGCCATCTAGTATTGGTTGGACGAACTTTACTATTGGTGGATCGATGTGATAATGCAACTTAAACACAGTTAATATTATAAAGGTAAAATTATTTAATAGGTACTATAATAACGATACAATAAAAAAAATGGTGCGCACAGAGTATATTACTATAAGAATAAAAACATTTACATTTAATAATTGCCCGAACATGAATAATATAAATTTTAATATTAATTAAATTTAATTAAGTTTCAATTGAAAAGTTTTTTATTTCCTCGCATTTCTTGAGAAAAGCACTATACAAGCCAAGGCTTGTATAGTGCTTTTCAGAACAAGTTCTGGAAGCTACTTGCATTGCCTCGAATGATTAAAGCCCTCGCCTGCGGCTCGGGCTTCAAACCATCCTCGACAATGCAATCGCTAGCTTCCCGTTCACGGCTGTAATGTACTATTCCATAGAAATAAAAAGGCATCGGCATGTTGAAATGGATCATACGTAACATAACATAACACATGTTAACAGAGTAAGGTCGTATTTTTTGTCTCGTTTTTATGGTTGAGCGGTTTATCTTACACGTTCACACGGACGGATTTGTTGGGATCGGGACGTCTGTTTTTTGTCTACTGTATATTGTAGAACGAGGAAAGAGATGAAAGCGGACTATGATTAAGTTCAAGATTCAAGTTTGACCAAAAATAGATGTACACAATATTTTATTGTTTTTCAACTTATGTCTTAATAAACGTTGCTTGTCCCCATAACACTGACTAATCTATCAACGCATAGCTCATACTGCGCACGTAAACATCCGCTAAGAAAGGATTTTTAAAAATCAGGTAACCCCTAAAGTAAAGAAATAGGGGATGAAAATTTAGATGAAAGTCCGTCAGTTCCAAAATTAGGATCTTAAAATATTGTGTTTAAGCTGACTGATTGAAAATTAATTAACTTTACTAATTACGTTATAATTTACGTTTCTCAGCGCTCCTGATAATTACACTCCCGAAGGGGTGAAATGGGGGTAAAGTAGTGTAGGAAAATTCCTTCGATTTCAAAATAAAAAGCACTAAATTTATTACTTAGGCTTATTGGAGGGAAGAAAATTAACATATTTTTTTATTAGTTTTGTTGGAATTTCAACCGTAAAGGCATGTCAAGGGGATGAAATGGCGTAAATAAACCTTAGATATCGATGGATGTCGTTATTATGGTTTTATGGGATGGGATGTGATTGCGAAATTGATATTTATTTTGAAGTCCAACAGGTAGACATGATTAAGGAGTTGAATTAAAGGGGTTCAATTGTACGTTCGCACATAAATAAAACTTCGATCATGATCGAAGATATTAAAAACGAAAAACCTCCTTCAAGAACCTGAAAATAAAACAAAAACAGCTTTAAAATTAAATACTTAGCTCTAAAAAGCAAAAAATAATAGGTATTCAAATCATTAGATACGCATATTAATTTAATAAAAAACGTCTATTGAAGTCGGTTGGGGCTGGAGGACAACTTCCTTTTTTTTTAATTCTAAAAGTCGATTTTTTTCTATATTAATTATTCACTCTTATTGATCAATGAACATTCGAATGCGTCTTTCCATGTAAAGAGTAATAAAAAGTAAATATTTTCGTAATTTTTTGTCAATTTTTTATTTTTTGTCAATTTTTAAACTATTGTTTTTGATTCATTTATGCTAACTTAGATTTAGCTATACTTACGCTAACCGTGTGAATCTATTATTAGCTTTTAAGTTTATACTTTGTAATTTAAAGATATTGTTGTGTAAGCTGTTGATTCACCGAATAATAGATAAATAAATAAATAAAAGCTTGTGTGGCTTATGTAAATACTAAATATCCTTGTGAGTGAACTCGGCGCATTTTGATGTTTACTTATGTAAGTTTATGGCTTGTACCAAAGCTTACGAGAAGATGTTCCGTCTGTAGTCGAGTCAAAGTTCCTATACGTTTTACTAAACAGGAGCTAAGAATGACAAGGGTGCTGCGTCCCAGCCATTGGTGTTGTGAGTTCAATACTAAAAAAATCGTTATGGTGTTACTTTTATGGGATCTAAGTCCTTCATAAATAACCAAACTTCGAAAGTATAATACCTATTTTGTTTTCCATCATCAGCGGGTGCTTTGTTGATACAACACACAAACTTAGGGAAGGACCAAAGCTTTTTTTAATATCAAGTTTGGGTAGTTAATAATTATCATCAATATGTTTATTTAAATTTCTTATAATTAATTAAAAGCCAAATAAAGGAACTCCCAAAATTAATGTTACAAAAACTATTTCCAAATTCTTAAGTGCATTGACCATATTGATCCCAGTCTATCACACCGTTCGAAAGCCGTGTTAAAGGAAGTCACAACGTTTCACGTACTTATAAACCCATAAAATTTATCTGCGGCCACAATTAGGGCGAGTCCTTCCCTTGCATTACCATAAAGTGGTCCGTAAAAAATAACAGAACTATTCGATCATGGATCGTAAAATACTAATGCTTGATCTCTCGACAAGTGCAAGTTGTCGGAATACTTATTTAGTCAATACCTACTTAGTATTATATGTTGATATTGTTGATTGTTCTTTCGAGGAGTAAGTTTTTTTTTAATATTCATATTCATTTAATCTCCACAAATTTACAATAGTAGTACATAACATACAATGTTAGTGGTTATAGTTGTTTTGTTATTATAAATTCACCTTTTCAAGGTATTGAGATTTAGACAACACAAACATTGCTCTGATTCCAAAGTATTAAATATTCTGTGGTGTAGCTATTTAGCTAAAGTAGATACCTACTTGTGTTATGGAAATCAGATAGGCAACAACGGTGGAACTACAAACACCCAGACCTGAACCAAATTTATAAATGGTCGTTTTCTAAATTGACCCAGCTGGGGATCGAACCCATAGGACTGTTGAGATGGCGACACCTTAAGAACTTGTGTACGAGGCATTCAACCACGGAGTCTTCAATAAGACCTACAATAAGACCTTATGAGCCTTTATACTAGCGCCGCCAATCGAAAAAAATCATAGTCCAAAGATGAAATTGTAAATTGTGTTCTTCTAGTGTACTCCGAAGAAGCTTTGTGGTACTCTTTATTGCTTTAAACAATATTTTTTAGTCTGTCGTTTACTCTAATGAAGTTTTATTGCTAAAAGTGGCCACTTTTGGCAATAAACTAAACGACAACTAAACGACAGGTTGTAAATTATTGTTTAAAGCGAGGCCAGTTCACGAAATTTACTCTTTCATTTAGTCTTTAGAATAAGGTTGAATATTGCATAACTTTAATTGACGCTTCGCCAGAAATTTGACGAATTTTAGTACATTTTTATTGATTTAAATACTGAATACTGGATCATTTATTTAAAATGTACTCGGTTATTGTGTTAGATCGATAAAAAAGGTATCCTTTTTGCATAAAAAATCATATCACTGTCGTTGAAAATTACGAAATCTGACGATTTGAAATTTATTTTTATAAGTTTTTATGGTGTTATTCAGGATTTTTTTACAGAGTTACCATGCCATTTTTCAATATTCTGTTCGGTTACTTTGCTTCTTTGTTTCTTTTTCAGTCTACAGTATTTTTTGTGAAGTAGAATTTTACGTCAGTTCTTCACATTGGAAGTTCAAAAATCAGACTTTTCATCAGATCGTGAACTGGCCTCGCCTTAAGCGATAAAAGTACCACAAAGCTTCATCGGAGTACACTAGAAAAACACAATTCACAATTTTGCCTTTATTTGAGCACTATGATTTTTTTTCGATTGGCGGCGCTAGTATAGCGCATAAACGATGACGACTTAAGTACGATGTGACCAAGAAGATTAAATTCATATTCGACCTAGAATATGAATTTCAAATTCTTTGGTTATGATAATGACCTACCATACCAATGCACTTCGTCTGTTACAGGATGGCGAAAGATTGTTTATGGGAGCCCCAGGCAGCTTCTACTGGCAAGGTGAATATTTTTATCAGTTACCGTTAATTATTAATAATCATGGCAACTATGTTTTTTATTTCCAGTTCGTTGTATTTCCAAAACCACAAATTCAATTTTGTGTTGGAACTATTTATAACATCGAAACCACAAAATATCAATGCTGTTCCTCGTTGCAACTATTGTTGTGTTTATGTTTTTTGTGAATGACGATAATAATTGTTTTTTTTTAAAAGGGCTTAAAGAAATTTTATCCTATTTGCAAATGAATTAGTTAAATGAAGTGAGAAGTGATGCAGGATGATGGAAACTTTTCGAATCTCGAAAGATTCGAAATTTATGAACTTTAAAATGGGATTATAGACACACAATCTCATATATAAATGTTATATTAAGGATATATCGTGAATCCTTAGAAAAATACTGATTCAAATTTTAATCCCAATCCGCAGGGAGAACGTTAACGGTAGACCTTACCATCGAAAACTTCAACTATTTTATGCCGAACATACCAGAAGAAGGTAAAAAAAGCCCTAATGAACGCAAAACTGACCTGACCATACCTAATTTTAACCGATAACATACATATAGCGAAAGGCTTACGAGCGCCTAATTTATCAGGCTTAAATACCATTCATGCTACTTCAAACGTATTCCACTCTTCGATTATAACTGTTGAAAGTAAACAGTAGATATAAGACTAGTTTCACAATTTCCGGCTAAGTTCTAATATTTTATAGTATACCAAATTAACATAAATTTTGGCAGTTATAATCGAAAACTTAAAATACATTTAAAGCAAATCAGTACCTCTGTTATTATGTTATTTGTGTCACTCATTAAATGTTAAACTGACGCAAAAATCAGTGCAATCATTAGCTTCCTTTAATCATAGTAACTTACATAGTTTGTAATATTGTTTGAATATGACTCGAGCCTGTCATCAAAATCCTTTGAGTAAATAATACCTTCGAACTCATTGTTTGGTATAGTTCGGTGTGCCTGTACTGTTATAAAAAAATGTGGTTGGACCCGTAGAAGGTGCACGATTCAATTAAAATGTAATTTAGTAGTATATTCTGTTTCATTAGTAATGTACTTACTAATAAGTTGTAGATGACGTAATAAAAATGTTACTTGAAAATATCTAATCATAGGAGGTTTTTAAAATGTTCCTTACAACTTTGGGCTTAATTAGTGAGAGTCAAAAGGGTTATAAATTAATGTAAGTAATTGGGTTACCCTCAACTTAACGCTTTAGATATAAAAACCGCGACCATGCTTTAAATTGTACTAATTTAACTACGTTTAAGTAATAATTCGTTGGCTTTTCTTTAATTTGGACCATTAACAAGGATTTGGTGATATTGAAATAACAATATTAAAATGTCCCTAAATCCAAACGCTTTTTGAAAAGGTGTGTAATCTAATAATAACTTAAATGGTTTATTTTTTACTTGATTTTTAACCAAAAATGTCCTCAGATATAAATTCAAAATTTCATTTATTTTTTACATTATTAGTAAAGAATGAAACTGTGTATAGTGCTTAAGCATCCTGAATGTTTGTTAAAAGAATCTTAATGACATAAAGCACTACGACTGCATCCGGCTGCTAACACAGTCGTTGCTTTGAAATCACGTCATACTTACTTGAATACTTCACTCCATCAACCGTGTCGTCTGGAATGTAACAATTATCTAATCAAACAAAAGCATCGTCAACGTATACTTTCCAATCTGTCAAAACGTATTTCTAATGAGTTAATTCTTCTAGGGCAACTGTACTCTCGAAACACCAGCCAAGTGATACTGATAGCGACCCCTGAAGCTAACCCGAAGTACGACGATTCGTACATGGGCTACTCAGTTACAGTAGGGGACTTTGTTGGACATGGCATCCAGGGTGTAGCTGTTGGTGTTCCTAGGGGAGCAGAATTGAAAGGCTTGGTAAATATGCTGGCTGATTTTTCAAATTTATTCTTGAAATCAGTAAACAAAGATATACAGCATGATTTTCGTTAAAATTGTTGTTTCTTTTTAGGTCGTGCTATACACTCGCGATCTTCAAAACTTCAAGAACATAACAGGTTCCCAGATCGGTGCCTACTTCGGCTATAGCCTTGCCTCTGGTGACATAGACGGTGACGGCATGGATGATATCATTGTCGGAGCTCCGATGTTCACGAAGAAGAAAAGTGATGGCTACGAACATGGCAGAGTTTATGTTATCTACCAGGGAAGAGATAGAGTAAGTATTTACCTATCACATATAAATAGGTAATTAACAAAACGAGCAATACTTATTGTCGCATTTGTGTTTTTAGTCCTTTACGAAGCATCACGCAAGAACTGGCGAAATTTCCCGAGGTAGATTTGGATTAGCTGTTACGTCACTCGGAGATATAAACTTGGACAGCTTTGGAGGTGACTATAACTAAAATACATTGGAAGAAACTAAACCTGATACTTGTTTGTATATATAGCTTATTATGTTTATTTGACTTTCAGATGTGGCAATTGGTGCTCCCTATGGCGGTGAAAACGGTCGAGGAGTAGTCTACATCTACTTGGGCGGCAGGGGTGGAATTTCCGAGAAACCCTCACAAATTATCACTGCTGAGGAGATTTCTAGCACCCTAACCACCTTCGGGTTCTCCCTGTCTGGTGGAGTCGATCTGGATAATAACAACTACACCGACTTAGCTGTTGGAGCTTACAAATCTGATAGCATAGTTTTTATGAAGTAAGCATTATAAATGTGAACACCTTTTGATGTGATTGTGATGATGTGCAATTGTGATGGTGGTGTGTACTATCAACTTTCATATTTATAATTATCTTTTTATAACTCTTCACCAATTTTAAAACTTAAGTTGTTAGGTAAGTATATTTTTTTTAAACTATGTACATTTTCTTTACATTAATTCTTTTTGCCTCTTCATAGATCTCGACCAGTGGTTAAAGTGATGGCTGAAGTAAAATTCCTGGGTGAAAGCAAGTCCATATCCTTGACAGAAAAGGGTTGCACCCTATCAAACGGCACGCAGGTTGCCTGCGCCGAAGTCAAGTTCTGTCTTACCTACAATGGCATCAACGTTGACCAGCAGATCAGTAAGTTTTCATTCATTGTAAAATTTCTCATTGTCATTAGCGTGTCTATCTTCATTCCTTTGTTCAAACTTAGCTGACATAATATTATAATTTCAAACAGTCTGCGTACTAACCTCAGATGAATAATATGAAATAGTTAAATGATTTATTTTAAGAATCACAATAATAATATGTTCTCTTTTCCAAGCGGAGGGATATATCTGCTATTTCGGTGAGTGGTCTGTGTAGCGATGCTATTGGCGTACCACCATAACAAAATTGTATAAAATACCACTCTTAGTGATTACCACGCTCGTTGATGAAAAAATCTACTGTAAATTGTAAACTATGACACTATTATAGTATGTACATAGTCTCTTTAATGTAAGTCACATTGTAGATGAATGTTAGTAGTACCCATTCACACTGTAGTAATATGTTAGAGATAATTATTGTAAGTATGCCTCACTGACTGACCGTGATTTTTATTGAATAAGGGTAAAACTATATTGGACTACCCGACTCCGTATTTTTCCATATTTCATCGTGTCACATATACCATACATCGTTTGCTAGAATGAGAATACGGCGATGACCGGACCGAACGGCGCGGAAGCGATCAAATGCCAAAGTGTTTTTTTCGTTCTAGATTGTTGTGTGATGATGATAAAAAGAATGTGGTTCCGCGTTGGTCCTTTGCATTTAATGTAAAAAGTGAGACAAAATATTTAACATAGGAATAAGATTCTTCGTAACGAAAGTGGATTAATTATTTATTTGTGTTTTTTTCTAGATTTTGAAGTAACTCTGCACCTTGACTCACGTCAGAAGACCACGAAACGACTGTTCCTCATTGAGACGAGGGAAACTACTTACACGACGCACATACTGCTGACGCAAGGTTATCCAGAATGCAGAAATGTCACAGTTTACTTAGACGTAAGTAATTTTAAGATAGCAGAAATTATTATCTAAGAATAATTTTCCACCCCACTTTATTTATTTATTTAAACTTTAATGCAAACAAAGCAAATGGCGGACTTAAAGTCTCTTTGTTCTTATATTAATAAGGTCAGATCTATCTCGGGGTATTCTGTTTTGAAATTACAATCTTCGAGATTTTTTTTTTCATCGCAAGTGAGAAAAATGTTAACTTATCTGTTCATTGCACTTTCAACTAAAATTAAAAATGTTTTTTTTTCAGGAGGAATTCCGAGACAAGCTAACTCCCATAGAAGTGAAGATGACATACGAGCTGATCACGCAGCCGTCCGGCAACGTGGTGCCGCCGGTGCTGGACCGGACGGAGAGCATGGAGCACACCGACTCCCTCAGCATCCCCAACAACTGTGGTCCGGACGATATTTGTATACCGGACCTCAAGCTTGCTGTCACCACGTACGTTATTTGCCAAAGCTTCGCTAAATATCCATACTAATTTTATTAATGAAACTCAGTTTTACGCCTAAATCGCTGAATGTTACAGAAATGACTGAACCTTGTAGAGACATAGGTTACTTTTATTCCCCAAATTTTCACGGTATAGACAGTGTGACCTTCCTGAGCATTGACCATCAGCCATTTTTATTGTCCCCACTACTGGGGCACAAGCCTTCCTTATAGGTGGATAAGGAGGATAAGCCATAACCCACCACGCGGGCCCAATGCGGATTGGTGGGTGTTAACGACTGCAAATGCAGCCGGGACCGACGGCTTAACGTGCCTTCCCGAAGCTCAGAGGAGCTCGAAATAATACATTTTTGGTCACCCATCCCATGACCGAACGCACTGCCTTGAAATAGAGTTCTTGGGTTCGTTTGTTTTACGTATTACGTGTGATTGGTAGTAGGGACGCTGTGCATCCGCGGGCACTGTGAGATCTCATAGTACTGTTTATGAATACGGGTGTAAGTTGTCTGCCATCCACATCCCGACCATCAACAGCTACGTGCTCGGCTCGCGGGCATTGTAAAGCTAGGGTTTCCTAGGATAGCGGGGCCGTCATATTACGGCCGCAATATGACGGCACCGTCAACCCTAGCTTTAGACCTCATAGTACTGTCTATGAATACGCGTGTAAAAGTCGTCTGCCATCCACAGCCCGACCATCAACTACGTGCTAGGCTCCGGCGACAACGTGAACATCGACGTGCGGGTGGAGAACGCGAAGGAGGACGCCTTCGAGGCGGCCTACTACCTGCAGCTGCCGCCCGGCGTCACCTACGCCAGGAGGGACCTACTGGACAAGGACCGCGCCGACGCTCCGCCCGTGTACTGCTCCATCGAATCCAAGGACCTGGACGGGAACAGCACGCTGAAGTGCGATATGGGCAACCCGATGGCCAGTGGACAAAGGGTCAGTTGATGCTTCAGGAGCGTTCAGTGAAACTTTCGTTAAATAAGATTCTATCTAATACTATTTAACTACTTACTTACTTATATTTCTTGTTCTTTTTCATTATTTATATTTATTTCTATTCCTATATCTCTATTCATGTACATCTACCTATTTCTAATATCCTTTCGTAATTGCACCCACTCCCCCATTGTTCTCTATTTCTCCATATTTCTCTTTTACTCAAGGTTGCCTGGAAGAGATTACTATAAAGCAATAAGGCCGCCATTTGTGTGCTTTCTTTCTTTTTAATGAGTTTTGTCTTTATTTGCAGTAAAGTGTAAATTATTATCTATTATTATTATTTTTGTAGGTTCCACGTTGGGCGCCATTGTAGTTTCAAGCTTTATAAAATTGCCTTTTTTAGGGTTCCGTACCAAAATGGTAAAAAGGAACCCTTATGGTGTGACTCAGTCTGTCTGTCTGTCGGTCACAGCTGGATATCTCGAGAACTATTAATGGTATCAACTTGAAATTTGGAATAGTTAAAGATGACGTTTGTCCAACTATTTTGCAAATAAGAAAGAAATAAAAAAAAATGTTTTTACAAAAGGGGTCTTAAAAATTTTAAGTGGGGCGACTAGGGTATGTGGGGTATCATATAAGAGAGCGCTGTTTGCACATTTTAAATCTTTTTTTTCTTTTTTTTAGGCCGCATAGTTTTCGACTAATGATGAAAAATGAAAAAAAAATACCGTTGCAGTGTATTTATTATGATGGTACGGAAACCCTCGGTGCGCGAGTCTGACTCGCTCTTGACCGGTTTTTTTAACAAGAAGTAGGTGTTCAAAGTATGAGCACTCGTATGTAAGTAGGTACTGAAATGTACTAAAAGATAATTTCCTCATTCCAGGTGAACTTCCGCATCATCCTGGAGGTAGACGCGCGCGTGACGGCGCTGAACTTCGACATGGTCGCCAACTCCACCAACCCCGAGCGCAACACGCAGTACGACAACGCCATGAGCCTCTCCATCGGCGTCGTCATCAGGGCACAGCTCTCGGTTATTGGGTACGATATCACTTTTAACATCCATCTCAGTGGTTTATAAACGGGACTAAAATTGGACTTAAGTCCCGTTTATAAACAGCTGAGACGCTGTTTCTTATAAGAACAGCAACAATATGCATTTACAAAATATTTAATTTGAGTTCTGTTTCATTTCCAAATTAGCGTTATCCAGAATCTGTTGTGAAACGAGCCCATACAGTAATAAAATTAAACCCATGTTTTCACCCAAACTCAACTCAAAATGATACGAGAGCGGAGCAGCACACAAAAGTTTTATACTTATCTCTTTCGTTTTCTTAGGGCTCTTTCAATTTAGACCGCTAGAGACGCACTGCTTTGTTAACGGACGTGAGCCGCACTGGTATGGTACCGCACGACTTTTTTTGTACGAAAAATCAAAAACGTCCGGGCAGTGCGACAAACGCACCGCTGCGTGCCACAGCAGTCCGACACAAAACGTCTAAATTAAAACAAAAAACCGACTTCAAAAAACCTACCTCTAAAAAGCAAGAAATAATATACAAATCATTAGATACGCATTATCATGGTTATAATAAAACACGTCTATTAAAGTCGGGGGGGGCTGGAGTACATCTTCTTTTTTTTTATTCTAAAAGCCCCACCCGACTTCAATTGACGTGTTTTATTATAACCATGATAATGCGTATCTAATGATTTGTATATTATTTCTTGCTTTTTAGAGGTAGGTTTTTTGAAGTCGGTTTTTTGTTTTTTTAAACAATTTTTTTATTTTTTTATTTTTAGTGTAAGTACCTTCTGTATTAGGTAGTGTAGGTTCTGTATTTAGGTAGAAAAATCGGCTCAGCCAAACGTGAGATAATCGCGGAGAAACATACATACATACAAACTGAAAACTTACCTCCTTTTTTTGAAGTCGGTTAAAAATACTACACAACGGCATCCCTTCCCAACAAAAAAAATCATCTAATTCGGTTCATAAATAACAAAATTGTCAAGTTAGTTGATTTAATATCATAGTATTTTCAGGATTACTTGTAAACTACTGAACCGATTTGAAAAAAAATTAAATGGGACCATCTCGCAAGAAAACTCAATCGAACAAAAAAGAATTATCTAAATCGGTCCATAAACGTCGAAGATACGCGCGAACAACGATAAAAAAAAAAAAAAAAAAAAAAAAAAAAAAAACATACAATCGAATTGAGAACCTCCTCCTTTTGATGAAGTCGGTTAAAAAGAGCCCTTACGGTTAAGAAATAGTTAATTAAAACATCAGAAGAAATAGTTAATAGAGAATTATAAACCGTTTCTTTCTGAACCTACGCCTCAAATAGTGTAAATTTCTAAAGCATCCTTTTCGTTTCCCACAGTGCTTCAGACCCACCAGAGCTGCACTACAACGCGTCTTTGTATGGCCTGGACGCGTCGGGTGATGACGCGCGCCTCGGCCCGCAAGTCATCCATAAGTACAACATCAAGAACGAGGGGCCTTTCACCGTCGATGAAGCCGAGATCTACGTTATGTGGCCTTATCAGACTCTTACCGGTCAGTATAGGGTTCATTTGATTAGCAATGTCTTCAGGTTTCGGCAGTACCCGATAAAAAGCTGAGGCAATGTTTAGTTTAAGCACAGAATAGATAATAGTACTAGCGTACAGAAGTTGCACTCCGCAAAATCGTTTAAATAAATTGCGACTCTTGCTCCGACACAATAAAGTACAATTCAGGTCGCACAGCGCTCCCTTCGCTCCAAAACATTCATTTAGTAGTTGCCTCTCTTTCTATCGTGTAGGTCTTATGTTTTCTGATGAATGAAATTTGTCCTCTCAGAGGACGCCGAGCGCTTCAGACTCGCGCGCGGAGTGACAGAGCTCTGGTTTAAGTAAAAGGAGGCCCATCGTGATTTAGGGCTGTCTACCTTAAATAGTCATTCTTAACTTACCATCCAAACAAGGATGTGTCTGGTCCATGTAACTGAACAGCTTTCTCCAAGAAACATTTGTGTCGAATTTCGCCATAAAATTTTGGTCACCCATATTAAATTGATCACGTGATCTCTTTGATTTGTATGGATAGGATAGTTGATTTTTTTATATTTGGCCCTGTGTTCCAGTTTTATGGATTGAACACAATATCCTTAAAATTTGGATGGTAAGTTTAGAATGACCCTGTATAGGCCTCCTGAGTGCATTGTAATCTTGTGTTGAAGCTTGACACTAATTCGGAATCTTTTCTAATCACTTTAGGTGAGAACCTGATGTACATGCTGGTGCAACCGCAGTGGCTGGGCGACGTGCGCTGTGACGTCGCGCGACACGTCAATCCTGACAACCTCAACATACAGACGCAGTACATGTTCCTGCTCAACAAGGAGAAAGAGGGTGAGGAAAACTTCAACTTTAACTTGTGAAAGAGAAATACTGTTAAAATATTTCCATACTAAAATCAAATGTCATTATTCATTACAGCCATGATGAGCAGCGATTTATATTCAGGCTCCCAAATCAACAGCGGCGGCGGTTATTATGGACAAAGTATGTATAGCATGGACTAGATCGTGTCATGATTAATACATAGTTGATTGCTGAGCTAACCACATAATTCCTTTGCAGATATTTGGGAAGTTAACTCACATGTCGACGGGAGCCAGAACGCAGGGGGACAATACGGAACTAACCAAGCTAGCAGAGGACATACGTCTTTCAGTACTAGTCAGTCTTCAAGTGGTAATAGTCAGTCTTCAAGTGGACATGGTCAAGCATCTGGTGGGCGTTTCCAAGGAAGTCAGTCGTCCGGCGGACAATACGGGACTAGTCAGTCTTCTGGTGGACACTATGGAACGAACCAAGCAGCCGGAGGACATTATGGAACGAGTCATTCCGCTGGTGGACAATATGGAACGAACCAAGGCGGTTATGCCGCTACTGGTCAATCGTCAGGAGGGTCTGGACAGGCTTCAGGCAGTTCCTCGACCAACGACAAGGATTGGAGCGTGTCTTACGGGGAAGACTTGACCGTCGAAGAACAGGAACAAGTGAGAAGAGCTCTCGCGGCCGCGACGAGGAATTCAGGAGGTCGAGTCGTTCTCGATAACGGCAAAGTTGTCAAAATTAAGAATATCACCACCCTTTACAACGAACACGGGCAAGTTATCTCTAAGTCTGAGTCGAGCACCGAGTATGGATCTTTGGGCCACGAAGGGGAAGTCGGCAGCTCTTTCAATGTGTACGCCAACCGCGGCGGTTCCGGGCGTAGTTACTCGCATTCCGCCGGCCAAGGATACGGTCAAGGGTCCGAAGACAGAGTCGCACAAGGCCAAAGTCGCGGATACGCCCAGGGCGGTGCGTCCGGCCGCGGCTCCGGCCAAGGATTCGTCCACGGCTCCTGGGGCACGACCGAAACCGTCAACTCCGATATAATGCACGCCGGTTCCTCGACTTACCGCGGGGCCTCCGTCACGAAGGTCGGGGACGAGGACGACGACCTCGACGGCTTCGCTGCGAACGCGGCTCTGAATCCGAATAACGAGTTTAGAATCGGAACGGCCGAGGTGTCCGATAGCCAGGGCTCGAGGCAGGGGGGAGCTTACGGCGGCCAGGCTTCGTACCAGGCCGGAGGGCGGCAAGGCGGCGCGGCGTATCAGGCCGGTGGGGCCTCGTACCAAGCGGGCGGCGGGCGTCAGGCCGGAGCGACCTACCAGGCTGGTGCAGAAACTCAGGCCGGTGCAGGACAACAAAATATGAGAACTGGTGGAGGCTATTCTTATTCTACTCAGTCAGGTATTGAACTCAAAATTCGTTAAAATATTTGTGCACTAAGTTAACCAGCCATTTAATATTAATAATTTTGGGTACCTACCTAATTTTGCCAAAATTTTAGAAAACTTCTCCAAGATTTTAAGACTCGTATTAAAGAACCATCAGATGAATAATACCATCCCTTTCAGTTAGAAAGGGATGGTATGGTACGTACAGTTGTACTCAAGCAGAGATTTGAGTATGAGTTTGATTCTACAATACGAGCCTATGAATAAATAATCAAATCAAATCAAATTGTGTATTTGCCACCTAAGTTATTAAGGATCTCGAAACAAAATTTTTAATTGTACTTTGTAATTCCAGGTGGCGGCCAATCATACAGTTACGGAAGTTCATACAACTCAGCATCTCATGCCCGAAGCGACAGGAGGCGACGTCAAGATCATGTAAATTTAAGTTTTGAATTGCTTATATTTATGACTGCTGAAAAATGTACAGCTGTTTATAATTTTCACTTTGTTTTTGTATAGGTTAATACAGAATTAAAGGAAATCCTAGAGAAGTGTGAAGAGAAGTACAAGTGCGAGGTGTTGAGGTGTACGACCGGGCGGTTGGTGAAGGGCCAGGAGGTCTGGTTGGCGCTCAAGTCCAGGATCAACGCATCCGTCCTTAACGAGGTAAACTTCTGTTCTATCATACCTTGGCATTTCAAAATAATCATGTAAATCCGGGATCACTTACTTATGTCTTTAAAATAGGTGTTCTAATTTTATTATTTTGTGACAATTTCTTCTTTTTTTTTTCAACCATCAGCACTAGGATAATGTTAAAATATCTTTCTGTCGCTAATGAATATCACATAAAACATCAGCGGGTTTACGTAAAAATACCCATATCATCCCTTACTGAGGGTCAATCCTTAAACAGAAAGAAAGTCGTTTTGCTTATTACCTACCACTTCGAGACTTTCCGTATCTATCAGACCTAGAAATGGTTCTTACTCAAAGTTCAAGATCATTCTGCCAGCACCTATTCTTAAGAGGCGGCGAACAGTGAACTTCCCACAAACGTAATACTTACCAAAATGACTTGCAATTTGAGAACAATTAACTCTTCTTGTGTTGTTATTCGGATTAAGACAGTATTTATTTGTCTAGGGTTCTATTAAATAAAATATCGAAAATACTAAACCAAATAAAAATTAATGCGATTTACATTTTGTATGAATGGCATTTATTTTTAGCCTTTTAACTGACGTAATATTGCAGATCTCAAAGGAGCGTCCAGTGATCCTGTCGACGCTGGCGGCGGCGCGCGTGTCGCGGCTGGCGGTGGGCGGCGCGGAGGCGGGCGCGGCGCGCGGCGCGGCCTGGCAGCGCGCGGAGGCCCGCACCGTGGTCGCGCCGCAGCTCGAGGCGCCCGGCAGCGGCGCGGTGCCGCTCTGGGTCATCATCCTGGCGGCCGTCATAGGCGCGCTGCTGCTGCTGCTGCTTATACTCTTGCTGTACAAGGTACTGCATTGAAACGAGGGAATCGACATGACTTTTTTATTCATGAAGCTGGTTCAAACTACTCGGAAAGTCAGAACCGCAAAACTTTCGAAACGAATCCATACCAATTAAAAACTTTCACAACAATTCTGTCCCTTGGACATCAGAGGCCGTACTCTGAGCTCTTACAGCAACCTCAAAGTAATGTTGTTATAGGGACAGAGCTATCATCGCGTATAGCGCCATCTCATTTACAGCATTGCTTCGATATTACTTTTGACAGTCATAGTAGGGGGGCAGGCATTTTTAATGCCCCCACTTCTGTGCTGGGGCACTGACCTTCCTTATGAGTATGGATAAGGGTCATATAACCCACCTCGCAGGACCAATGTGGATTGGTGGGTGTTAACAACTGCAAATGCAGCCGGGACCAACGGCTTAACGTGCCTTTCGTAGCACGAAGGAACTCGAAATAATAAATTTTTGGTCACCCAACCCATGACCGGCCCTAGCGAACAGACGCTAAACCACTGCGCCACCGTGCTCCTCAATTCTGCCCTTAGTGACTTTTTATTAGGAAACGAGTGATTCAAAAACAGTACCGCGCTCTTTAACTAGGAAATAGCTAAGTACACGTTTGGTCGACTTTATACTACGTTGAAATTAAACCTCCGTTCCCATTTCAGTGTGGATTCTTCAAACGCAACCGGCCCTCGGACCACACTGAGCGCCAACCTTTGAACGGTCGCGACGAGCATCTCTGATACCCGACCACTGACCTCGGCGTGACGAGCGACACGGCCGGCGCCGACACGGCCGACACCGCCGACACGGCCGACACCGCCGACACGGCCGACTCGAGCAGCTCGTCCACGGACGCCGCCAGCGACCTCACAAGCCGCAGCTCCACTAGCCTCGACCGGTACTGACGGAAAGTGCTCGTCTATAGATTTTAATCTTCGTTGATTTTCAACTTCATCCCAAGGATATGAACTTAAAGACTTCAGTGCTTTTGCTCCAACTTCTAAGAACTTCAGTTTTTTTTTATTTTAAAAACGATATGCCTGCCTATGTCAAAACCTACCTTTTCACAATCGAGAAGGCTCAAGATGCTTCTACGAAAACTGATACAATTAAAGCTTAAGCATATTGTGAAATTGAAACAAAAATATTACAGGAAAACAATCAACTAATTTCTTGGAAGATGAAGCCGAAACAGTATTGTTTCATTGAATCTGCGATAAGCGATAACGCACAAGAATTCTCCTTTGGTAGAATATTAAGTAGGTTAGGTAGATCTGCTTTTCACATGAATTTAAGTAGAAAACCAACAATATTAAAATCTTTATGACGGCGTGTGTCGTCATAGCAGCGTTTTAGATGCGACGGCCTTTAAGTTGCTGTGTTTTGTAATTTTGATTATCTTTATTAATAACATTTAAATATGCCTTGAAAACTTAACTAAAATACTCCTAAAAGCTTTGAAGATGATCATTATTACGAATATTGTAAATTGTAATATTTAACGTATTTTTAACTAATTTATAAACGAATAAAAAAGTTGTGACGGACGTTAGACGTGGTTAAAATGAGATTTAGTGTAAACGCATCGTGAGTTTGTGCCTTAAACATTTTTAGTCAAAAAATGTAATATAAGGTTTCTTAAAAACTTTACATAATTATGTATTTTGTAAATAATAATTGTAATATACTACCTACTAGTCACGATAAAATATACATAATGATGTCAAAAGTTGTAAAGTGTTCATGAGTTTATCAGGAATGGCAAAGATATAGGTATCATTTAGGGTTAAGCATAGGTCTGTGGGTTAAGCTATATTATATTGCACCCCTGAGCACTGCATTTTTAAATAGCTCTAGCTTTTTGTTTCTCGGAAACATCATTTGCTAGAGCGAGAATACCGATCGGTGGCGACTGGCTGATGCCGGCTGGCCAGACTGTGACTGTCAGCAGAATAGTTTTATCTTTCTAGTTAACGATGTTCCTGTGTAAGGAAACATTACCTGAGTATATGGAAAAATGCGGTTCCAGATAAAGAACATAGCTTATTCCATGGGACTTCCAGATATATTCAGTGAGCAAACAGTTTTCGTAGCAAGATTAGACCTACATTCGAAGCCTTATCATAACTTGTTACCTCTATCGCGCTGTCGCGAAGCCTTCCGCTGTCGTGTTGAACAATAAGAAACTTTGAAGCAAGGAATTAAAGTTTAATTTCACACAAAGTAAATAAATTAAAGGGATTTCATGAAAATAAACTTTAATCCGTTGATTTAAAGGGTTTTCGTCGGACAATTTTTTCGTTTCGTCGGCGTCAATAGCGTATGCTCTTCTCAAAAGGAACATCAAATAGTTGTATTGGAAGAGCTTGACGCAAGACGAATTGAAGTTGAAGACTTGTACTAAGTATGTATTATACTGTAGTTGAAGAGGCGATTAAATTAAACCGCACGGATGTGGACGTAGCATTCTGTTTGAACTAACTTTGTTTCGTCTTTGTATCATATTCGAAACAAAGGCGCAAAACAAAGTTAAAAACGTAGAATTATTAATTTACTAAAATAAATAATGAATGACTCGACGTGTGTGATAGACTTTGTGGAATGTAACGTAATTTGTATGAGTTGAGAAATGTGATCTAAGTTAATAGTTAAACATAATTTATAAATGGGCGCATTGTAAAACTAATAAAAATGCTTTATAGATACTAAAATATATTAAAAAATAAGGAGGCATTATCTCTTATCTTGAAAAACATTGAAGTTTTGATTTAGAAAGAAAGCTAGTATTGAAAAATTGTAATCAAAGATTTTTTTTACAACTAAGTACAATCAATTAGGTAACGAATTTGTTTTCGTTAATTAAATAATCCTAGAGTGAACTGATCATTTTAAACATAATTCCGATGTCAAAAGCTGTTATGTTTTTATACTTACCCATAGATAGGTAATATTTTCTTCATGTGATTTAATTCCTATGCAATATACTAGCAGGTATCTAGTGCCTTTTTATACATTTTCATATCAAAAAATATCAATAAAGTATAATGTTAAAAAATAGTTCGTGCTATAGAAATAAATATTAGAGCTTAGTAATGCTTCTATATTAGAAAAAAGTGCCTTTAAATAACTGCCGAATAATAAAAATAATGTAAATATTTTAAACAAATATCTATTTGTATATGTCATCTTATTTTTTTTTCACAGATATTGCAATTTTTGTTGCATTAAAATAGTAGGTAAGTACGAGAAAAATTGTACTTAATTTTTTAAAAGTTTCAGTGGGTATTGATACTAAATAAAAAAAAATGGTAAACGAAAAATAACCTGTGATTTTAAATTAAACAAAAGAATGAGCAAATCTGTGAAGAAAATTGTATTATAAAAAAATCTGTTAATTTTTATTTTAAATTATAATTATTTATTTTACTATTCTCTTCACTTATAGAATGAAACTAAAATTTAGTTGCCATAATGAATTGTACAATAGTAAATAAATATATTTCGGTTGTTTGTCTCGGTAATTCTTTTGCATTTACCAAAAATATTGAAATAAACATTGTTTTTTATTTTAATTTTGGATTTTTATTTTATCACTGCTTATTCTTTATAGAATAAGTAAGTAAGAACTTCTATAATAAAGTAAAGTAGGAATAAATTAGGGTTTTAAACGTACATACAGTTTGCCAGACGTCGGTAGCACCATGTCACACCTTTTATTGTTTTCATATGGTAATAGAATAATTAATAAATATTGAACTTATCTCGATGTATTGAACAATCCTAATAGTTGGATTGACTAAGTTTGAAATTACATTCGAAACTAATGTACCTACTACACATTAGTTGTAAGAAAGTAGTACACTTACCTAGTAAGTAAATTAAGTACGAAAGGTGTTAAGTTAGTTACTTATTTAGTTATATAATTTTCAAAACATTTTTAAATTTGAGATTTTTGCATTCACAATGCTTTTTTTTATACAATAAGTACCTACTAAATATGTGGTGCGAGTCGTATTTTTTCTAGTAGGTATATTATTTAGTATTGTATTTCAAAACATTTTTTTTATATTTCTATTTGGCGAAGTAGTGATAATTACCCAAAAGTAGAACTTTAACTTTAGTGTTAGGAGCGAAGCGAGAGTAGATTAGGACATGTCCATATTGTCCATCCAGCAACCTAATGTTTGCAGAGTCCATCAAAACTCAAAAAAGTACGTAACGTAAACGTATAAAAAATCGCTTAAATTTTCTCGTTCCATGACGTGATATTCTTGTACAAACTCGATAGGATTCTTCAGGTTTAATAAGCATTAAATTACTGTATCGGGTGAAACGACCGATATCTAGCAGAAGACCCTTTAAATTGGGCGAAGATAAACGGCCGGCGAACGCCACTTACTCGCGGATTAAATTAGCTCTCCAGCGATCGTACCGACAGCAAAACTAGTATTCAATCCGTAATCTTTGTCATTTGATTTGGTACACAAAAAATATTGGTAGTTTTTTTAAATATCATATCGCAACGAAAATTCGGTCATCTCACATTTTTAATTTTAGTTTACAAACTTTCATTGTTGAATCACAAATACTGATTACTTCCATTACTTCCGCCACATGACAGCTTCCGCGCATCAAAGTGTAGAAAAGGGACCCTATTACTAAGACTCCGCTGTCCGTCTGTCTGGCTGTATCTCATGAACCGTGATAGATAGAGAGTTGAATTTTTCACAGATTATGTATTTCTGTTGCCGCTATAACAACAAATGCTAAAAACAGAATAAAATAAATATTGGGGGCTCCCATACAACAAACGTGATTATATTGCCATTTTTGGTACGGAACCCTTCGCTCGCGAGTCCGACTCGCACTTGGCCGGTTTTTAAGACTTTCGACGCAAACTTCCTTGTTCTGTGAAGAGCTGAGTCTATGACGACGTTTCTGCCAACGCTCCTCACGGCCAGATTCGTAAATCTCGCGCGATGTCTCCCCGCCCCGCCGCCGCCGCCCCGCCTGTCGGCCTGATAGACCGTAACCCGCCGGAAATCAAATGAACGATACAACTCTAGACAATGTGATTACTTCGATGTGATGATGCTATTTCGCATTATGTTTGATACTTTTATAGTACATTATGAGACAAGTTAGCTTAGGTTGCTCATTGCACACAAGGCTGTGGCTTGCAGCCCGAGCCGCAGGCGAGGGCGTAACTCAGCCGAGTGTGCAATAAGCAAGAGCTCATGAGTTTCATACGACGTTTTTCAACACATTTGCGAGGAAAATACAAAGTAATATATCACAAAGCAACAAATATGGCAAAAACAAAATATGATAATTATGGGAAAAGGCGCGCATGTTTTTTTTTGTTTTTTTTTCACAGGCTAACGCAAGAATTTTTTGCGAACAAAGGGGTGAGGAGCATACAGCCTACTACTAATACTTCAAAATTATAATTTTAAGTGACAAAATGCAAATATTTTAATATTTTATAATAAAATATTGTGAATTATGAATAATTTGATAATAATTATATATTTATTTGACTTAATTAAGGACTTACACATTTATTTATTCCAAAAATGTATATCAATTTTAGGCAGCATAAAACCTCTGTTGTAAAAAAAAAATAACTGTATTAGCCATAAAGTTAATATACCTAGCGGAATAGAGGCACACACATGAGCTGTCAAACGAAACCGAAATCGATTTACATTTGTGTGTGTATTTTTTATATGTTGACGTCTCAGTGATGTAATCTTGTCATAATAGACAAGTGTGTTGAAAATTATTTTTCAACACTCTTGCTCGTAAAGTAAGCCCTAATGGCCCTAATACATCGCTTTTTTTAGGACCATAAACCGACCTATAACAAATGCGTGTAATAATATATAAAACACTAGTACGTAATAGAATTAACCCTACAAAGTTAAATTAGTAATACCGGGTAATACAGTTTTTTTTTTAGTATCAACAAAGAGGTTATTTATGCTGCTGAAAATTCATAAACATTTTTGGAATAAATAAATGTGTAAGTCCTTAATTGAGTCAAAAAAATATTTATTATTATCAAATTATTCATAATTCACAATATTTTGTTATAAATATTAGAATATTTGCATTTTATCACTTAAAATTATATTTTTGAAGTAGGCTGTAAAGGCTGTATGCTCACTCACCCCTTTGTTCGCAAAACATTCTTGCGTTGGGCGTGTGAAAGAAACAAAAAAAACCTGCGCGCCTTTTTCCATAATAATTATCATATTTTGTTTTTGTCGTATTTGTGCTGTGTGGTAAATTACTTTGTTTTTTCCTCGCAAATGTGTTGTAAAACGTCGTATGAAACTCGTGAGCTCTTGCTTATTGCACACTCGGCTGATTTACGCCCTCGCCTGTGTGTGCAATGAGCAACCTAAGCTAACTTGTCTCATAATGTACTATTGCTACAGTCCAATACTTCTAGTTTTAATCATGTCTGATTTAACAAAGAAAATTTTATATGATAATAAATATCTCAATCTTTAGTCTATGGTACTTTGGCAAATGTACAAATCGTACGAGCCAGAAAAAAGTCTATGGTATACTTTCTATATTTGCAGTGTTTGCAGGTATTTAGATAAAGATTTGAACGATCCTACGATTGGTAACATTAGCAATGCTTTTACAATATTTTTTTCTATCAAGTTTAATTTTTGATAGTTTTCAAGATTCTAATCTGGGAGATCGATGCAGAGGCGCGAAACCGGAGGTAAGTACGCTTATTAATTTACTATTTATTTGTTATTCTTTACTTAATTGTTTATTAATGGTTATTTTCTTTCCATTAAATTGCTGAACACTTCGTGAAATGGTCAATTTTACGATAAGGCCAGCATATGCATGAAATTAAATGAGCGACAGATTTGATTAAAAATTTTGTACATAATTAAAATGGCGATACCTATGTACACAAAATATTATTTGCAAATATGGCCAACATTTGTTATGTGTATCTACTTACTTTACGTTCGATTCTTTTTCAGGCAGTGCACTGGCACATGCTGAGACGAGCTTGTTTCGTTAGGCCTACTACCTAAGATACCTACATACTACCTACTCCTATTATTTTGTAATTTGTTATTTTTTTTCTTTCTTTCTGGTATGGATGGGTACTGAAAATATTTTTTTTTATAAGTATTTTGGCGTTATAGACTAGGCGCAACGTAGGTACTTGACAATGACAATCACAATACGTTACCAATGAGTGGCAAAGAAAAATATAAAGTAGGTAGGTACTAGGTACCAAGATTAAATAATAAAACTGGTGGTTCACGTTTATAGCACGTTTTATATCTTGTGTAATTCAGAGAGATAGCTAAATACGAAGGTTCCGTATAAAGAATTACCCATTTTTATCGTCCAACCGTGGTCAGAACCGCCGCAGAATGAGAGAAATGTAATTTAGCCCAGAGTGGCAACTTTGCCATTATGCCCCTACAATGGCGGCCCAACTACACCGCAAGGGTTAATTAACCGTTCCCACATATAGGTGTGGGTCTCGGGGACCCCATAGAGGGTTAAGCGTTGCCACTTTAAATAATCAAGGATAAGTGTTATTTTTGGGAGCTGAGTTTTTTATTATGCGCATTTTTACGTGTATACCCGTCAAGAGTGTAACCTCGCAAAACTATTCTAAACAACCTACAGCTAAATGTAGGTACTAAACTACTGATTTATCATTGGTTTATGCCAATTTTCCTTATCCTAATCATGACCATAAACCCCTCAAAAGGCTCGACAAAGTTCACTCATGGAGCCGTCGCCACTCGGTACGGCCAGCAAAACAATGGCGCTGTGCGATCATAAAGTTGTCACGGGCGGCGCCACACACGACACGACAGTCGCATAAATCATATGGATGTCGCGGAATTACGTCGTAATGTGAATGGCACGGACGTAACTTTGTGGATTGGGTACAACATATAAAAAATGGGATTGTAATAATAGTTCATAATGGAAATAGCGTGCGTGACAAACTGTTCAAATATCTGTGATTCATGTCCTTAGAAATCAAACTCTTGACTTTTCGTTATCGGCGACACATGCCATGAGCGATCAAGGCTTCAGAACTGTACGTCAACGTCTAGTTAAGGTTGTGCGCACATAACTATTAAAACAGTACTTATATTTTAAATAATGTAGGTACAAAAATATTTATTAACTACTTATACAACAACATGCTATTTTGAAAAGTAACCTAGAATCATTAAGCCATTATTAAACTTCATTCGTTGTAGCACCGTATGACAACTTTTTTAAATCTTCACCGGTATTTTCTAAACCTCCATAGACATTCGACATTCTGTTTCGTAACCTAGTGGAAATGGAATTCAAAATTTCTTTCTCTTTTTCAGACAATTCGTTCATATTTTCTTGAAGGTTGTTAAATGATGCCCCAATGTCGTGTCCCGCGTTATCCGCTTTATCTCGTACAAAGTTGTTAGTAGTTTGTACACCATCATTAACACGTTTGCCTGCATCTTGGCCAAAGTCAAACAAATCATTCTTCGCGACGTTAAGACCTTCTGTAAGTTGGTGTCCTGCATTTTCGACATCACTTTGAATTTTATCATCATTCCTTCTTCCCTTAGCACGTTGCGCTTCTAAAAACTTCGAAACTTTATCTTGTAATGTTGCTATATCTGAGATCTTACCTTGATGATTTTCCGGTTCAATAGATTTGGAATCATCTCCTCCGAAGAAGGATTTCACCTGAGCAATCTTTCTGCTGACTCGTTTATATAAACTGCTGACCACTCCTTCTTCTCCATCTTCTGAATCAATAAAAACCTCACGCAATTTACGACGAGCTAAACGATAACCATCAACGACACTATTATAAAAACTTCCTAGAAAACTTTGTCCCGGCAGCGTGTATACAGTGTTACTAGTAAGTGTTCTTTCTGTGATGTTCTCAATTTCACTTCCAAATAACATGTCCTTTCCATAAGACCAGTAGCTGTGAACCCGATTTCTTATAGCTTGTGTTCCATTTTCCACAGTACCATAAACATTGTTGATGACACCACAATTTCCAAGTTCCGCAAAACACGTTAACGATATTAAAAAAACTACTGAACTCAAAGTCTTCATTTTGGATCCTTGAATCTGCTCCGAAGAACGTTGGTGTCTGATTGATCGATTGTTCGTATTGGCGCGCCTTATCAACTGTCTTAGTAATCTGAACTTTTGACACCAAGATGACTTTACTCATTTGTTTATCTTTACTGAACGTCTACTGTTATTGGACTGTGATCCCCAATTAATGTCTATGTTTACTTTATTATTGTCAATATTCCGTGAAATGGTATGATGTGTTATTTGATGATAAACTTTGAACGTAAGCATATCATACATTACTCATTAATATTCTCGTCTGACTGAAATTGAAGGTTCTTCAACATTACCTATAGGTATATTTTAAATAGAATTAAGTTGATTCGAATGGTAGACTGTTGTAGCATTACTTAGTTCCAGTACAAAATATAATCTTCCTCCAAAGTAAAAGACTTAGAACATTGCGAAATGTAAGAAATACGGCGCGCCGTATTGTTTACATAAACAACGTTCTACGCCGCTAAATTACGGCCGTAATATGATGACACCGTCATCCTAGGAAACCCTAGCATTACCTCATGTAGTAGGTACTTAACTGTAGGTAGAAAGATAATCCATAGATAAGTAGGTAAGTACTTAAATTCAGCTCTTTCAGTAGTAAGTAGGTACAAGGAATAGCACTGTCTAGAGAATATCCACAAACAACTCCACGCAACATTCTCGTTTTCACCTCGTAATGTTATTATAAGCTACACTCCAAAATTCAATTCCAACTATTACCACCTCTATACTCCTCGGAAAAGTCGCAAATATCATCTAACACCCAAGAAATAAGGTTCAGACTGGTATTGTTCGGGAAATCTGGTAAAGTCGAACATTTGGCCAACATAGAGGCGATATAATACGAGGTATTATTAAGAGCTCGTTTGGGATTCCCTGCGATGTGTACGTGTTTGTAGGTATGTTTCCATTGACATACTAGTAGGTACCTACATAAGTATTATTAGAAGAAGAAAATAACATAAATAAAAAACAAATGGGTTAATTTAAGTAGAAACTCCGTAAATTAAGTGAATAAGAAAATTAATTGAGAGATTTATAGAGTTACAACAATTTTGCGATACGATTATTTCAATTAAATATGACAGGAAACATTGTTTTGTATTAGGGTCGGCCAACAACGGCTATAGAGAGCACAATAAGTAGTACCTACTTACTCCATAGGTACATGTAGCATCTTCATAAAAAGAAGCACTCGGGGCCACGTGGTCATTTTCCTAAAGCCGTCTTCTTCCCAATCGTACCTTCCTTCCTTTTCCTAAGTGGTCACTATATTTTCTTCTAAGAAGCTAGCATTTAGGTTATCTACATCTCGTATTACCGACCTCTTATCAAAGAGTGTTTAGTCTTGTAACTACCACTGAGAAATCTATGATTTGTTTTCATTATGACAACCATAATGTATAAAAAACTAACAATATTGAAATATTGTATTTCTATCTTTTTTGTATATCCGCCCAAATAATTCTCACAAATATTAGCTTCCCTAAACTTCGTAGTCGTCGTGTGTCAACGGGCACGTGCAATCTGGGTCCTTTCAATATTCAAGCGGCGTGTACACGCGGCGCCAGTGGATCAGATCTGGTTATTGTGTCAATATTCTTTATTGTACCCGCGGCCGATAACTGCGCGCTGGAACCTCGATTAATCCATAGGAATTGCGTTATTAAGTCCCGTATTGATTTCGCCAGTGTTTATGGGTGGAGGACAAATTGCCGAATCTTTTATTTTTGGCGGGCGTCCTATTTCGTTATGGGCGTAGATTAAAGGCTTCGAGCTAGACTGTATGGTATTTCTTTTGTGAGAGCTATATTTATTTATTATTTATTTATTTTATTTATTTTATTTGCACAAGCTTAAAACTATATTATATGGAACTTTAACCTAGTTTTGGGACATATACCTGCTTCCTTTACTTTTCAACTTTTGTTTTTATAGTAAGTATAGTAACTTCATAATAATAACTTCCTATCCCACGCACGATCATCATTAGTACTTATCTAGTAAACATTAAAAACAAGAAGTTTATGGTTTCGTAGTCTATAATGAGTTCGTAACGCGAATAGTTTGTAGAGTCAATTTCGATTGTGGGGAATATACAAATGCAAAATCCCTTATGTAGGCGTACGTAACTCAGTTACAGAACCAGAGGGCCTAGCCAAAGTAACATTTGCAAATCTTCGTTATCGCTTCGCTTTCGAAACATGTATGGGATTGACATAAGGTTTCGTTAACTATCGAAAATTAAGGCGTCAAATCCATACATGATTCGAAGCGAAACGATAACGAAAATTTGCAAATGTTACTTTGGCTAGGGGGGCTGGCTACGTATTCGAACTTGTCGCTAACGTGAAGTAGCTAATCTCTACGCTGTAGCTAATATCGACGCTGTAGCTAAATATCTACGATGTAGCTAATAGCTACGCTGTAGCTAATATCTACGTTGTAGTTATATCTATGCTGTAGCGCCTGTAGCTAATATCTAAAAGTCTCTCAAGGACTTTAACGACTTTAAGCTATAGTCTGTGCGTAGAGAGAACTTAATTAGGTATCGTATTTGTCAAGTTGACAACACTGTTACGTAATTACTTATAGTGCGACTATCTTGACTTGATAGATATCAAGATATTACAGTCTCACTTATTACTGTAAGTGCGACTGTTATATCATGTTAAGCACAAATCTTATGACGGTTCTCTTTCCGCACAGACTCTGCCTGTCTATCTTCCAATGAAGTGCAGCTTAATTAAGATATTCGAACCAGCCCCTCGTTATTACAGGCCAGAGTTCCCCACATCCATCGCTATCGACAAGACTTACGGCAAACTTCGCCGCCATAGTTGGTCGTTACTCACTCAGTCGTTCTTAGTTTACGAATTCTGGGGAGATCCCAATATATCGCTGACTACGGTGCGCCTGACGGGCGACTAATTCGTGACTTCGTCTTACCGTCAACTGTGGAGCTGACTTCCAGCTTATATTGAGGAAACTTATCTTATTAAGTTCATACCAACCAAGCAACAACCGTAGTAAATAGGACTTAGTGAAGATTTTTTTTTAATTTGGTGGCTTTATTGGTTTTTAAAACATACACATAAACATAGAGGGGATTCATTTTGGAAGTCTGAAGTTACACATTAAAAATCTGTATTAGGTAAGTATAAATGAAATTAAAATAAGTTATACCTATTCCACGAAAACAAAGAGTCTTTTTAACCAAATTCAAAAAAGGAGGAGGTTCTCAAGTCGACGGTATTTTTTTTAAATAGATCTTTTTCTATTTTCTCGCGGAAATCTAAAAATAAATGTGAAGAATTGTATGAAATCTGGATTATCGTTATTGGTGGGTCATTCGTTTTCTTCATGTGCTGTTAAAATAAGTAGGTACTACCTACTACTACTACTACCTATAAGATTTGAGCGTTAAGTATTATTTTTCTACCTCAGCGTGTCTTGATTCAAGTGTTAGAATTATTTAGTTTAGATTTATTGGTTTTTTGCTTTAATAACATGTTATTTAAAACTTTGTTATTGCGAACAATTAATTCGTGTTGAAGCTAGCTTCTGTTAATTGGCTCTCGTTAAAATTCAGCGCCAATAGTTTTCACTGCAACACTTTTGTTTTGTAATTCTTTTGTTTTGTGGTCGGTTCTTTAACAATCTGCGAAGGCATAGTAGCTATGGCGAGGTTGTTAATTTTCAGATGTTTTTAAAAAGGTTTTGCAATCAAGACTTGTACTATTATGTATTCTGTGATCAAGGTAGCATTTAGAAGCTGGATCGAAAATTTTATATCGATAAATGTATCGAAAGATGGCGTTGAATGGTGATCCCTAAATATTTTTGTACAACGAAAGTTTGTTAATTTTAACTGTAGTAAGTAGGATATTTGTTAAATTTTATAATGACACAGCGTTATCGGGAGCTCGGTGGCGCAGTGGTTTAGCGCCTGGCCCAGCGATTGCGGAAGTTAAGCAACGTTCGCAAGGGTCGGTCATGGGATGGGTGACCATTTATTATCTCGAGCTCCTCCGTGCTTCGGAAGACACGTTAAGCCGTTGGTCCCGGCTGCATTTGCAGTCGTTAACACTCACCAATCCGCATTGAACCCGCGCGGGCGGCCCATCCTCCTTGCCACCCATAAGGAAGGCCTGAGCCCCAGCGGGGACATAAAAAAAAATGGCTGATGGACAGCGTTATCGTGCGTTTCCATTGCATTGACTTGAGTCAATTATAAACGTTTTTAACAGAGTTTTGTTCTCACTATCTGTGAGACTCTCTCTGTTTCAAAACTATATTGATATTATAATAAACATTGTCAATTGACTGCCAACCTTCACTAGTTGGAGAGTCACCATAAGAAGGAGAAGTTAATTCACTTAGTGGAAATGCACGGTTATTACCTACTTTTCTTTTACGTTTCTGTGCGGCATTCGAGAACATACAAGCATAGCATAGAGAGGCACCATATTTGTTAATATTTTGGTCATTTATTTTATGGAATGACACTTACGAAATTTGCTCAACATTCGCAATCAACAATGCTTCATCGCACTCCGTTATCAGCACAAGACCAGAATAATTTCACAAACTACGTTCAGGGAGCAGCTTTAAGAAAAACTTATTATGCTTAAGTCGCGACCCTTTACAAATATAAGTTTACTGCCCGCCCCGGGGAATCCGCCCAATACAGTTATCCCATTTTCCATATTTGCCCAAATCCCTGATAAAATATTTTTCGAAAGCACCAATAATACGGATGCTTAAGGGCAAACTTTTGCATTTTGTGTTGGCATGGGTAAGGAATGCAAACGATGTATTGAAAAAAGAAAAACATACAATTATAGCTGTTGCCTAGGTTGATTGAAATAAATAAATAGTGCAAGATTGAAATTATTAACCTGTACCTGTAGTCTGTATATGAAACTTATGAAGAAGTTGAAACTTGTGCAGATTATTTTTCGTACATAGTGCACTGCAGACTGAAAACTAAAAATGTACATACACACGATAGCAGCACGGTACAGTTGAAGTACGAAAACAGCTCTTATTACGTACGGCATAAAAACGGTTTCAAAGTCAACATGTATAGTCTGACGTGGCGGTGACTGTACACAAAGAATGAAGAAGCATAACTTCTTGGTCTGCAACCGGCATAAGCTACAAAATGACAAGCAATAAAAGCTAGTGGAATCAGTGTTTGAGAAAGAATACGGTCTCTCTTTATAGAGATTGCAGCTTTTAGTGGGATTTGAAGTTTAATATTAAGAAATGAGCCAGCTTTACGAGTGGCCGCTGAGACACACGAAATAAAGGACAATAAAACAAATTGGACCAGCGAAGACAAGATGACACAGCCACAGCATAGCGATTACACAATTCAACCACTGCAGTAAGCCGTAGAATATTTTTTTTGTATTGTACAGTGCAATTTGCTTTCTTAAAACAACAAACTGGAAGGTTTAGGTTATGGTAGCGTATACGAGATCTAAAAAAATATTATGTTGAAAACTAATAAATAATCACGTGAATAAAACGGAAAGAAAATCTGAAATTCTTAGTTCCTTGGTTTGCGAATCTATAACAATTTGTCAGTTTTTCATAGAAAAACGGCCTATGCCCGTGGGCCGTAGAGGAGCTGCATTATATTTAGGTACCTACTCTGGTGAAATATCTTCTTACAAGCCGTTGTTCTTTCGTCGACCCACCCTTTAACAAAACGATGTTATCTTATTCACAAATGAAGAGATATCCTTGTTAAGTAATTTGGGGTTTTTGTTTTTTTTATAAAAAAAAACAGACGTGGCATGAAATTATTTCCAATTTTTTATTGACTAACAGCCATTTTTAATGTCCCCACTGCTGGGGCACAGGCCTTCCTTAAGGGTGGATGAGGAGGATGGGTTATAAAAGTAACCCACCACGCGGAGCCGTGGGCCCAATGTGGATTCGTGGGTATTAACGACTGCAAATGCACCCGGGACCAACGCAACGGTCTAATTATATTAACCTTTTACGACATTTTCCGTGGATTTTCCGAAAATTATGATATTTAATTTAATTTTAATTTAATTTAAGTATTTATTTATATTCAGGCATCGATGGCCCATAGATATATACCTTAAAAACTAAACATATATAATTTATAAAACAATATTGTTAGTAAATAACTTAAAACATATGTTAGTAAAAAAATCAAGTAGACACTTTGTGTGTCGAATCGGTGGCACAAGGCAGCGTCCCTCTGAAGCGCCTGTACACCACGCCCTGCGGCCAGAAGTCCTCCTTCATGAAGAGGTCCAGCCTTGCTGTCGGGATGCGCACCACAAATGCGCGTTTTTTATGAACGCATAAAAAAAATCAAAACGGTCGACCCGATCTCAAATTATTTTGCGAACCCGTTCTCAAATTAATTTTATTGGTTGCAATGCATAGATTAGATAAGTTGGTTGGGTCATGGTTTTTTCAGAATTTTCTTCAGAATAAAAAAAAAGTAAGCAATTTTTTGATAATTGACGCATAAAGTTCTCCAATCTTAGTGAATAGGCACGTCTTACGTGGTAGTTGGAGTTCCCACTGTGATGGACGTGTGTCCATTATAACGTCACGATTTTATTTAGGTACAATACTTTTTATCTGAGATATAAGTCTACTTATAGTCTTAAGATTTACTTCTCGTAGCAATCGTTGACTTTAGTTGGAGTTTTAAACTTGTAACTTACTCTCTAAGTATAAAAGTTGTAGCATTGCATCAACAAGATTGATATTATCCTAACGGGCTTATTTTCAATCAGAGCTTGCAATAAGATTTATTTCTAATGAACTGTACGCGCGGGAGTCTTAGAAGTTTGTAACTGTGTAAGTATTATTTCGTATTAAAAGATGTTAATTATCACTTTTACATCTCTCATATTCGGTAAGTAGGTCCTTATTACCCCCAAATGGGGCTTGTAGGTAACCAATTAGCGCTGTAAGGTAATAATGTAGCTAGAAAAGCCCTAGGGCGGTAAGTATTTAAAAAAATCCTGTTAGTAAAAATCCGGTAAGTAATTAAAAAAAGCCCTAGGCGGTAAGTAATTAAAGTAATTAAAAAAATCCAGCAAGGTGGCTGAAGGTCATATTGAAGATTCCATACAAAATAAAAGTAAAATTACCAACAAAATCACGGAAAATTTTTCAGCTTTCAAAAAATGAAACATCTTTCTCAAGAGATGTTTCGCAACCATCAACTTCTGCTGAAGAAAGCTTCATCCCGTCAGATTTTGTCCATGACCAACAAATATCACAATCTCAAACTATTAACATAGGTACCCAAAAAACACTCCCTAAAATTTGAAAATTGTTCTCATTTCACTATAAATTTTAACTAATAATAGTAGATTGTTATACAAGACGCTAAAATGACCCATTCCATACGAGGTAGTTTTATTCCCGAGCTTTAGCGAGGGAATAAATAGAAACCGAGTTACAATGGGTTTTAGCGTCGTGTGTTACACTATACTTTTCACTACGATTGCGAGAAAATAAAATACAATATTAAATAGTTTATACCTACTTATCCGTAAACAAATCCACTCGTTTTTCTATCCTTTACTTCATAAACTTTTTGTACAATATTTAAATAAATGATTTTATGCTCGACGGCAAAAGATTAAAATTATTTCTTTCCTATTACAGTCACACAATTCAATCAGTTTGTAATTATAGAAAAATTCTAAAGATTTCGCGCCATGGTACCTTTTTTAATTTCTGCTGTAGCAGCTAAGCAACACAAACACGCATTCTACGATTCACTCTGTGCACAGAGTATAATAAAGTCTATGATTTCACCGAAGAGATGCTTTTAGTTCCATTTTCAAAAATAAGAATAAGAAACTGGGGGCCTATTACGAAAATAACGTGACGTCAGCCAGTTCGTCAGTTGTAGTTAATACAAACTTTTTCAATGTAGCTATCGTAGTCCATAGACTATTGAATGAATAATGACGGATCTGCTAGAGAGAAACTGTCAAATTTACGCAGTCACTTTGCAATATCGCATACCTACGCAAGTGCTTTGTAATAGGAAACAATAAGAACGAAGCACGGACGCAGCTGCGTGTATCGCATAAAACTTTTCGTAATAGACCCCCAGTATTAAGTCGAGCGAGTTTTTATTCGCGATTATGAATAAAGACTTTTTCGTTTTAGTAGGCTCATTGGTAATAGACAAACATTAAAAAAGAAAAAACTTTATCCCCTAGGGGTTATTATGCTATTTTATCTCGGCTCTTGTACGTTACAATGACGGACTTTTTGAGCAAGAGGAGTGAAAAATGTTTTATTCTTGTAATGCCGGTTTTTTTCTACTTACCTCACCATCGAGATGTAAAGCAGAGTAGTTAGCTCGGGTGTAAGCATCAATTGCACCCTCGAAATATAGGCGCCCATTGATGCCTTACAGCCCTTGGCTACTAATCGTTAATTTTTTAACCGTTTAGCAACTAATCTGGATTAGGCCTACCCCTATCTGTGGATTGATTATTCGGCCTGGCCGTTAGACTTGAATTAATTATGATTATTGGATTGATAATATAATATAAGTTACAATACAACGACCACACCTATTCTTCGATTTTTAAGCTAAATGAAAACAGTTAGAAAGAAATATGAGACAAAAGTTTTTTTTTTTCTGGAAAAGTTATTAAAATGTCCGTTGTGAAACCGGAAGTGGAGCCACGCACCGTTATACTCGAAGTCGAAGCTCTTTGCCCGAGTGCCTTGATTTACGATTTGGTTGAAAACCGTCTTTTTATTTGCATTGCTTCAAAGAGGCGCTCGCATCGAGCGCGCATTCACTCGAGTGTTTTATGAAGAATATTTTATTTGTTGGCTTTCATATTGAAAAGCCCATTTGCTTGTAGTTCCGTCCTTTTCTGGATAATGGGAGTTGTGAAGATTTTTTGTTTTTCCATTTACATATTGCGGTTTGTAGGTACTCTTACATCTAGGTCTACTATAGAAAGTTACTGTGAAACTATGATTTTTAACAGATCTACAGTCGTGAAGTCAAGACAGTAACACGTTGAAGGTAGGTTACCTTATTCTCCAAATATCCAGAAAATCAATGGCTTACCTTTATTTTGTTTTTCAGTAAGTATCTACTTATTGCACAAAGTTTTTCTTATTCAATTAGTGGGAAATCGAAGAAAACTCGGAATTATTGCTGAAGTGTTGTATTGTAGGTCTATCTATTCACAAGACCTGTATTGGATCAATTTAAAAAGCAATTTCCATCATACCGACCGCAATCTGCGAGGGGCAGACTCTACAGCGGTACCTACAGACTAAATACATGCGTTATAGTCTCCTCCCTTGAGAATAGCGTGTAGGTACATGATCGAAAGAAGAAAAAAACAACAGCTTATTATTTTCCTTTACGTTGCAACATTTAGTTGCAGCATTGTCGATTTATAAAGGATCCACTGAAAATGTGGCATTCGAATATGGATATATTAACATCATTTAACGGCAAAATCCATATAGGATCTTTGAAACGTGAAATACCGTGGTCCGAGAGTGAAAGGATATCTTACCAGATGTATAACCTAGTTGGTAAATAGCCTTTCTAAGGCTTTCCACTCCGGAGCCTTTTGAGATTTAAAATGGTTCCATTAAGTAGCGTCCCGCCACAACAGCTGTTGTGAAGTAGGCTAATTGCGTCAGAGGATTAATGAATTTGAGATGAGGTCCTAAGACGCCATCATTAATCTGCCTTTACAATCTGGCGCCGCCGTGACAACGTATTATACATTATACGATGGAGAACTTGTCCAATAGTAGGTACCTATTGTTTGTACCTAGGTAATATGATACAATATTTACTAGAAATAAAACTTTTCACGTAATAGGGATGATGACTAATGAATAAAATAACGAAATACTAATAAAAATCGTAAACATATTAAACTTTTAGAGTAGCTTGTTGTATACCTCTTGGTTTTATATATTGCATATTATTTATTTTATGACCCTTCAAAGTTGGGTGGACCAGTCCATTTAAAAAGTATAAAATTTATTAAAATAAATGATACCTTTAATTAGTCCGTAAAATGTATAGCAAATTTGTCTAAGAAACTATTTTGATAAACACAATATTTAATATAGCTGCCGAACAAATTTCCTACGCGTTGCATACAAACTTCTCAGGCGTGACGTCATAACTAGGAAGCCATTAGTATGGAGAGCGTTTTTGGGCGAGTCCATTTGTGTGTATTTCACACTGTGATATCTCGGGCAGTTTTCATGCTAGCGAATTAATTCTTTTACCAATGTTTCTTTTTTTGAGAGGTAGGTAATTTATGTAACATAAAATAAAAAAAAGTTGTCATCATCCCTATTATCGGCGCATAATACATTTATTAGTTCAGCTGTTATTTTAGGATTATTTAGTTTGAATTTATTGGTTTTTTAATTTTCTGACGTTTCGACACACGTATAGGTACTTAATTAATTTTTAACTTAGACAAACAATAATTAACTTTTAACTAGGTAAAACTAAACAATTTCCTACTTGGATTTGGTGTTCTGCTTGTTTAGTATTTTGCGTAGGTGGTATTTTGCGTTTATGGCGTATTGCGTATGTGGTAAGTATTATGCGTCCAAAGGGTTTTGGACACCGTGTTTTTAATTTCCAGCCAGCATAACATGAACTGACCTGAGATTTAGAGAAATCAAAACTCAACTCGTTTCAAAATAGTTTACGCTCCAAGTTTATTTTGATTTCTTTCATTATTTCTGAAGGAAAATTTTGAAGATTTCTTGATTTGGAAATTCTTGAATCTTAGAAATATAATGAAGCTTATTTTAACTTATTTTAACTTACTTTTTGCGTCTGCTGTAAGTAATAGCAGCCTACCTAAAGCTCTGAAGAATGAAGTAATGAAAACGACATTATTCCAATTGATTCCACATTAATCGGCTTAAGTGAAGTTAAGTGAGCGAAATTGAATTGTAATTCAAAGGAAAAACTTTGTCAGAAACCAATAACTTGATTGATAGATGTTAAGTTTTGAAGTGCGGAAATTCTCTCACCCAGAAGCTTTACTAAGCTCAGAGGGAATTAAACTTTATCGTATGACCAATAAGGTATTATATCGCCTGTAGGATTTTCCTTCAGTGAAAGCTGTTCTCAAAAGTTGGGTAATGAAAAATGCAAGTTGAGGGAAGTTGGAGTGGTGCTTAGGCAAGTATCGCGTGACGCATGACAAATGCGGCACCTCGCTGGACCCCTTTGATCCTACGGTTGGCGAACTTGGAGAAAACTTAGCTGAAGTCGAGATAAAATATTACTCATATTTTTGTAGCGTTCACATACTAAGCGGACACTCTTGTTTTTTTAACCGACCTTAAATAAGGAGGATGTTCTCAAGTCGACGGTATTTTTTTTATTTTTTTATGTTTGTTTTAACATAACTTCGTCAGTTGTTAACCGATGTATACATTTCTTTTTTCATCTCAAAGAACATAGTTCGTGTGTGGTCTCATAAAAAAATTACAGAGATCTGGCTAGTAGTTTTTTCATAATCCTGAAAAATATCAATTATTTAGCTTGCCATCGCACGAGTTTTTACGGAATTTCGGACATAACATCTTTGTTTATGAACCGATTTAGATGATTCTTTTTTGTTTGAAATGGTATGCTTCATTTTAATTTCATCGGTATTTGACTTTGAACTTCGAAGATACACAAGGGAACTCCTCAAAGTTAAATAGTCTATGTAAAGTGATTTAGATTTTGGTAGGTTTATGATAGTCCCAAACAAACCAAACCATGGTCTGCGATGCAACGTTCTGGACTAGACTTGGACTCTGAAGACACAACAGAACTTCCCAAAAACTAACAGCGCAAATTTGGAAATTAAGTTCTGAGCATTTTACCATTGAAAATATTATAATATAAAGTTAAAAAATATTTACACGCTGCGCTTACATACCTACCACTAAAAAGTTGAAAATAAAAAAGCAAAGAAAGGGTTATGTGTTTCGCGCGTATCTTGTAAGTAAGTTTGTATATGTATGTATGTATGTTTGTATGTAATATTCTTTATTACCTCATATCTTTCAAACGGCTGAACGGATTTCTATGATTAAGATATCGTTAGATTTGTCTTGTCAGCCCAAGTGTTCTTAAGAAGGTGGCATTATAAAAATACCAACATGGCGGCTGTACGGTGCTATTATACGTAGTGAAAAAAATTTTTTTTTTTAGAATACTGCAATATAGGTGTCATATTAAAGGGCATAATATAAGGATTTCAAAAAGGTATACCATGACCTTAATATATAATAACTAAAAAGAGATAAATAAAAAAATAAATTAAAAAAATTAAAAAACCCGCCTGCATAAAAAGACAAGTCAACTGAAAGGATGGAAACAAGATTAAATAAATATTAAAGGCAACATGTCATAATAACACGCAGTCGGAGGCATGCATAAAGAAAGTGACATTATGAATTATTTAAATTATATGCCTCCGACTGCATGTTACATGTATTGTTGCCTTTAATATTTAATTAATCTTGTTTCCATCTTTTCAGTTGACTTGTCTTTTTATGCAGGCGGGTTTTTTAATTTATTTTTTAATTTATCTCTTTTTAGTTATTTAAAAAGCTTTTAATTTATTATGTTTACCTACATTTCTGTCAAGTTTCCTCTATATTATTTTGACTTTGATGGATTATTTTATACCTAACCTACTTAAACAATTTATCATGAGAGGAGCCCAATAATCTTATATTAATAAGGTACTTGATACAAATAAGGCCTACGTCTTAATAAGGCCTATGTGCTAGAAAACCTAAATAAATATATCCAATAGAAAAAATACTTCATGGACACGTACACACACACCCTAAAACCCGCCCGAGTGCACGAGCGTACCGTTACGCGTTCACCACGCCAGTTGGCACGCATTCTTCGATAGAGGTGGGCGATTCAGTGCTGCGTTATAAATTTCGTGTGATCTTGTGGTAAATTTTAGCTTAAAATTAAGTTGTTCTAGTATATGCTTTTCTTTTTAATTGTTTCTTAACATCTTATATTAGCTATCCATGACCTTGATTCGTACTATTTGGCTTTAGATGCATTAATTATAAATTTTTAAACACAAATAAGGTACGTGATAAAATAAGGCCTACCTAATTTGAAACGCTTTTAATTCAATAAATATTAAAGTTTACTAGTAAAAACATGGTTAATTCGCTTCATTCATTCTTTAATTGTAGGAATCTAAGAGAAAATGTAACTTATGTAAGAAAAAGAATGAAATAAAAAGGGTGTTTTAATATGGCCTATACAAATTTTTGCAACTGAGAGGGATCTCTATTTTTTTAAGAATTTATAATAGGAGTCTTTACTTTTTTCTATTAAATATTTAATTCCATTGACAATTGTTTGTGTTTATTTAATTTTGTTTCAAATTTAACTTCAATTTAAAAGTATTTTTTTAATTTGAATTTGTATAGGCCTTATTAAATGTAGGCGATTTATTAAAGCCAAAATCAGTGTCTTCGGAATTCCATTATTTTGCTTAGATGTAGCTAGAAACTGTTAATTTTTTTCATAGATTCCTACAATTAAAGGATTAAAGAAGCTTATTTCCATGTTTTTGTTAGTAACCTTTAATATTTATTGAATTATAAGCATTTCAAATTAGGTAGGCCTTATTTGTATCAAGTACCTTATTAAGATTCTTGGTGGAGCCCGATATCCTGTAATGACTTATAACCTATTAGTTATTGTAAGTGCAAGCGCAAGTCATACCAGCCTCTACACCACAATACACACACGACGCATTAGCTAACTTAGTATGAATCATATTCCGTTTCTGCCCCTCGAACGTTCGACACAGGGTTTATACTTTTGGGCGTAGTCACGTGTCATAAGTAGATGCATGTTTATTAATGATCCTACGATTCCCAACTGACTGTAACACGATTCAACGCTAAAACCACAGAATATACTTACTTAAATAGTACTATAATACTAATTAATATACTAGAAAAAATACGACTCGCACCAGATCAATACTCCGACGGGAACCGAACCCGCGACCTTTGGATATCCGGTCCAATGCTCTGACCGCTGAGCTACCGAGTCACTAGTGACATCGCCGAATTTCTTCTAGTATATCCTACTCTTACGCTGCAAGCCAGCGTCATTTCACCAATGTGAGGAATTACCTCGACATTCAATTGAAATATCTTACCAGATATTTGGCAATCGATTAAGATGAAATAGCTATATAATTTTTAAATTTGAGATTTTTGCATTCACCGGGACCGGGAGATCAAACGGGAATTCCCGTCTGAGTATTGATCTGGTGCGAGTCGTATTTTTTCTAGTATATTATTTAGTATTGTGTAAAAATAGCATTGTGAATGCAAAAATCTCAAATTTAAAAATAAATAGTACTAGTTAAATACGCTTCCTAGCGAGAGATTTCTTTCTGAATTTTTTTATTAGATTAAAATCACAGACATTGAACGAATTATACTAGTTCTTCAATCATTCTAATTTTAGATGCTGTATTTAGAAGAAATACCTTGTCGATAATTATGAGGATTTTAGGATGAAAAAATAAAAAATATTGTTTAGAAAAATAGTAAATTTATTATAATACTTTTCGATATGTTAAAAATGTTTTAGATAACATCAATTTCTTAACAATAAAACTATAAATGCATGATCGTTAAACAATATCACATTAACTAAATAATTAGGGACCTACAGAATATCTTACACTATACAGACTTAACCTTACATAGTATTAAAGTCCCCAGTCGCATTAGCTTACATTTTACAATCTTAGAAAGAGCTTTGAGGTATACTTAAGTAAGTATATAAAACTTTAACATTATTAATAAAGGTACTGCTAAAAATGAAAAAAGGTCACCATATGATTTTCCATACAAAAAAGCTTAGTTCTGAAAGGTATTTTTCTGTAAAATTCAAGCTAATTTTATTTGAATTTGATATTGTTCGAATGCTCTGACTTTACTGTCCACTTTACTGTATAATTTCGCCTGTTTGCCGTCAGTTAGAATAAAAAGAAGTTGGAGTTTCATACAAAAATACGCGAAATTTAACATTTTTCAATTCTGACACACGGCGTATAGGAGAACAGTTAATTTGACAGTAAAGTCGGTAAGTTGAATATTAGAGCACGTAGTGATTATTTCCTTTGTGATTACAGCTTTCAAACAATATCAAATTCGAATAAAATCAGATTTAATTTATCAGAAAAATACCTTTTAGAACTTAGCTCTTTTGTATGGAAAATCATATGGTGGCTCCTATTTTCTTTTGAGCAGTATATACAGAACGCAAGCATAACGCTGCATAAATAAATATTTCAAACATTTCCTTTTTCTGAAACATCATTATTTCATTCCAGGGATTGAAATACCGTTAAAAAAAATAACGATACAAAATAAAAAAAACGTTAAAAATACCGTTAAAACATTTTATCGGTAAATTTACCGATTGTACCGATAAAATTACCGTTAAATATAGCGTTAAACTTTACCGGTAACGTTATTAAAGTAACGTTATTTATTGACATAACGTTAATTTTAAAAGTAACGGTAAAAAAAGTAAGAAATAACGTTACATTAAAAAAATAACGTTATGAATCCCTGTTTCGTTCATCATTATTTTTCGTAAAATAACAATTATAATTACACATTCCAAATTATAAACAGCTTGGAGACAAGTAATTACAAGAGATATCTGAATAATTATATTGACTTAATCGATTTAAAGATTCTCGTTTACATACAGTGGTAGACAGATAATTAAGGACACCAGTCGATTTCCATACAAACGAGGTAATTTGAAGTCTTGGTTCTCCGCCAAGGATTGACCTAGCTGTGATCTGATGAGGGCCAACTAGGGAGTGAATGGAGGAGATTCAGATAGCTATACACATCCAACTGATCTGATCAGGATTCTAAGAGATATAAGGATCAGAGTTGTCAGTTCCAGGATTTCCATGCAATTTTATGCTAATTTCGCGGTTTTTTTAACATATCCTTATATCTCTTAGAAAATTGATCAGATCAGTTGGGTGTGTATAGCGTTCTGAATCTCCTCCATTCACTGCCTGGATGGCCATAATCAGATCACAGCTAGGTCAACCCTTGGCGGAGAACCACGACTTCAAAGTTACCTCGTTTGTATGAAAATCGACTGTTGTCCTAATTATCTGGCCATCACTATATTTACGCCCTCTTCCCATTCCAAGAGAGCATTTCAACAAAGTACATATTCATAATCATGAATTTGACAATAATATTATAACAAATTAACACATAGGTATGATATTATTCGCCGACTAGGGTTTCATAATGGCTAGTAAAGTAATAATAATATTTTGTGAAAAAGAGCGTCTGAGATTGCAACTACCTACCTGGTCGGTGCAAAAGCACCTTACTAATTAATGCATTAGGACCTTATGCTTTTACAAAGAAAAATATATTTATATTATACTAGGGAACGGGGCATCTGTTGTTATGATGTTATCATTAACGTGGATAAGCTTCTGGAATCTCTAAACTTAGTTGCGCGTCCACTCATCCACTGCATCCACGGCACTCAAGCACTTTTGAATCGTTTATATTTTCCTACCACCCGTTCCAGACTTTTTTAACTGATAAGAACGGGCGCAAGAAACTTATCAGCTTTAACAGAAATAAGTAACGCTATGGCGCTGAAATTTGGCAAAGTAGGTAACACAGGTGTCCAGTCCATCAGCCATTTTTGATGTCCCCACTGTTGGGGCACAGGCCTTCCTTAAGGGTGGTAAGGAGGATAGGCAATAACCCACCACGCGGGCCCAATGCGGATTGGTGGGTGTTATAACGACTGCAAATGCAGCCGGGACCAACGGCTTAACGTGCCTTCCGAAGCACGGAGGAGCTCGAGATAATAAATTTTTGGTCAGTACTAACTGCTACACAGGTGTATTTAAGCACCTGTATTTAGAATGTGGAACCAATCGTGTTGAAACAAAGTGGCGTTGAGGGTCTGGCGAATGCCGGTGGGCACCATTTATATCGGTTAAGTTAAGATTTATAATTGAGCTAGCTTTTGCCCGCGACTTCGTCCGCGTGGATATTTAAGAAAATCCTTAGGAAACTTTTAACCAGGATAAATAATATTCTATTTTTGAATGTCATCAAAATCAGATCAGCCATTTTAACGTGGTTAGGCGGGTCGGCATCCCCACCAAACGCGTTGCCCCCCATTTCCTCTCCCCGCAGGGGGTCCGGCGAGGGATGCCGGTGGAACGACACACTTCAGTTGGTTACAGTTCATCTTTCCTTTGTTTCCTGAGCGCGAGGTCATCGTGTTGGAACCAGGTGGCGTACACGCGCAGGGGGTCCGGCGAGGAATGCCGGTGGAACGATACGGGACGGTCGCGCGCTAGTACTTCGCGCGCGTAGTCCTGCGGCCGCGCCTGGGTAATGACGATCAAATAATTACTCAAGGAACAAGGTGAAGACGAAGTGATCATCGTATTAACAGAGTGTTGAACTTGGTGGATGGAGAGGAAGTGGAATGTGGATGAAAATTATGGCCGGAATGATGCGAATGTGGAGAGAGCGAATAGTGAGATTTCAATGGCAGGAAAGAATGGAAGAAAGTTAAGGTAAGGTAGGTACAATCGACCACACTGGCGTTTTACCACTCCTTAGTTTAAATTCGCTTGTACGCCGCACTATCACTTAGGTACGTAGGTTTGAAACGTTTATTTACAACACACAAAGTAAAAGAAAACAGTTTACAATAAAACAAGAAATAAACAAGAAGAGATAAATAAATACATATTAAATCTGAGATCACAACAAAACATTTGCATGCCTACAGACTTAAGGCAGAATATTGTTGAAACTTTATTAGAAACATTGTCACCAATCTCAATGTAATGTACACAATATTGTGCAAATAAATATTCTGATTTCTGATTTCAAAAAGTGTGCTGCCAATGGGCCCTGTCTCAGCAAAAATAACTTCTGGGTCATTATTTGATATACAGAATGACGAAGCACTGATAGGCACACGAACTGTCCTGCAAAGTGGTAAATCACGTGAGTGGTCGCTTGTGTATAAAAGAAGAAGATGGCGCATGGCGGTGATGAAGTGTCTCCTGTATGTTATACAGACCTGATGGAACTGCGGCGAGTGTGTGAGCGTAAGGTTGAGCCGCAACGTTGCGCAGGCGCCGAGCGTCATGTCGTCGGGCGCGGCGAGGCCGGCGCACGCGCAGCGCGCCAGCAGCCGCGCGCCGCCCACGCTCAGCGCCGTGCCGCCCCCGCCCGTTATGTAGTCGTAGCCTAACGCGATATGGAAACAGGTTGTACAGTAGATGCAAAATAACTTGACCCATACTTTAGTACCACGTGACTTGCGCAGTAGCAATTTTAGATACAAAAATGGTTATTGCGCAAGCCTCATTATCTATGGTTGGATTCAAGTTATATTTAATATATTTTTTTATTTAATATAATATAATTCAACTAATATTTGTTTTCTTATACACACTTGTTCTTTCCTTTTTAAAATTGCACCCACTCCCCTATTTTTCCTTTTTTTTCTATTTATGTTTCACCCAAAGGTTGCCTGGAAGAGATTGCTGCTTAGCAATAAGGCCACTTGTATACTTTCTTCTTTGAATTTTTGTCTCTTTTCTGTAATATTTACTTGTGTGCATTATAGCATAATTTATTATTATTATTATTGCGTGAACTGTACTCGACATTTTTTTACAACGTGTTACAAAAAACCCCTAAAGCCGAAATGGTAGACGGGGACCATCAAACTGAACAACTTTTACTATGGGACTAACTCTGAAATTGTGAAAAAAATAACGAAAATATCAAAATGTATGAAAAGTGTCATAGTAAAAGTTGTTCAGTTTTATTTTCAGGCTTTAGGGGTTTTTTGTAACACATTGTAAACAACATTGGCGAAGTGAAGAAGTCTTCCTAATGGTAGAAGTATCCCTGAACTAATCCTACAACCCCTTACCCTAGCTCTACATAATGCGAAGACAAAAACAGATTAGTAACCTCTTGCACTTTGTAAAAAAAGGTAACATATTTTTTAAAGTGAAACATATTATTAGATGTTATTGCACGCGAGAACAAACACGTCAATTTGAAAGACTTTTTATAACGACAGATCAGATATACAGTTACAAGTTTATGTTAGTGTGTACGCACCTTTCGCGGCAGTTTCCACCTTCCCGTATCCGTAACCGTACCGCTCGCCCAGCACGGTGACATCCTCCCCGCCGCGGTAACAACTCAACACTTCGCATAGTCTTTGGACCCTGGACACAATGTACAATTATAAAATAACTATATTTTTATTGCCCATGGCCAGAATATAGTTATTTGGCCTAGAGGCCAGGGGGGGGAATCTATTGTATCGCCCCCAGGGGGGGGGAGCAAATTTATTGTAAATCAAATATATTGTGTGGCAAATAAGAACTTTTATTGATAACAATTAAAAGTTAGTTGGAGGTAAACAAAATCCCATGATTTCATTGATCCCATATTGGTATCAATGAATTAGCCCCCCTAGCCAAATTATTATTATTATTTGCAATTAGTATTATTTGCAAGTTTTTTGTTATCGCTTCGCTTCTACTTTACTCAAATGGCCAACATTCGAACGCTACGTTTACACTATTAAAGTTCTAAAATAAACTATAAACCATAACGTAAGCTTCCTAATTCCATATAATACATCAAAGTCTGTGATTTACATAAGTTTGCGACATGTGATTTTATCGTCTATTGCTCATATTTAAGATTAAAAAGTAAGCGTAGCATTCGAACGTTTAGAATGTTGGCCATTTAAGTAGGGGGCTAAAGTTTCAAAATTCGATTGTCAACGAAATCTTATGTCAACCCCGTACATAGTTACATGTTTGAAAGCAAAGGTCAGAAAACAGACGCTGGGAAATGACTTCATAAAAAAGTTAAACTGTTTAAGCCACTGAAGTGGGGCATCAAGGTTATCGTGTAGGTAACTAATTTAACTACCAACCAAGCCAGAAGGGACTCGGGGATAAGTCCCCTTACCAATAGATAATCAATACCAAAAATAATAATAAGACGAAATAATACAAAATCTATTTTAGTATTATACTCGTCGATTGTAAGGTTAAAGACAATAATTGTTTACCCAAGTATCGTATCGTCATCTGCTAAGAATATCCACTTGATAAGCGGCATGTTGCTAACTCTTTTCACGGCCTGCTTCAATATTGCCACTGTCTTAGAGCAATGGCCCGTCTTAGAGTTCGGTATTCCTGTGTCCATGGCAGGCAGCGATGGGTCTAGGGAGAAAATAAACACTGCAGTAAGCCATGTAATGGTGCGTCTACACACGTGCCTGGATCACGGATACTACGCACTTCAAACGGTAAGATGCACGCAAAACGCACAGATCGTATACACATACGCATATGTGGAGCCATTTTTTGGCAGTTCTGTAATCTGTTACATGTTTAAAAATTAACTAAAAATACTACTATCAAAAAGTAAGTTCTAGTAGTTATTATGTTTTAAGGTCCACCACTCACCATCCTGGTCGCTGTAAAACTGCAGATTGGTGACGTAACGGCCCCACGTCTTCTTCACCACCCGGGCCCTGGTTGTATGGAACCCGCTCCAGGTCTTCACTGCGAAGAAGATCGACTCCTCGGGTATGGCACTGCCCTGCCGAAGACGCGAATTTAAATGGTGGTATTCACTACGCTTGTAAAATTTGTTTTTATTGGAATTCTCCAATTACTTCGGTAAATAGCTTTTATTCTTATTTGTTCAGGAGACACCAGTTACATATATTTCTTTATCAGAAATACGAACGACTACTATTCCAGCGTCCATTACAAGTTATAAGTTGTCGAAATTAGTTTTGTCTTGGTCTTCTGATGAATACTTGCCCTTATAACAGATGCTGCTCAGATCGATTCAAAAACTGCTTGGCCTTTTGGTAAGAAATCTACTGTTGCAATTCTACTAAGCAGTTCAGTACTCACACACGCATGAAACTGTCGCGGGTATGTAGCGCAGTTCTCGCCAGAAACTATACAAAAGCTGAGATCTGGCGTTAGCAGCGGCCCCAGGGGACCAGTATTCCCATACACAAGTTGTGCCAGCTCATACGCTGGGTCTATCGAGAAGTCGGCTTCCAGTTTCCTTTCACCATCCTCAATTTTTTGAATTAACCTGAACATAAAGACAAAAATGCTTGAAGACTGCTGCTGAAGAAAGAAACGACATATAGCAGGATATACTTGTTCATACTAACGTCTCGATCAGTTCCATCCTCATTGCAAAGCCGCTTGCAAAGTTTGGATACACAAAGCCGCCTTCTTCTTCTAAGTCTTCATAGAACATGAAGTGGTGGATGATTGTCGGCTCCTCATCGCTTAGCGGGTAGCCTATCCACATTGTATCCTGAACAAGGAATTGTTTATTGGATATGATAAAAAAAAAAGATTCGTAAGACTGATATTTATCAATCTTCTTTCACTTACTAGCTTACCGGAAAAAGCTTTTAGCAATTTATCTACACTGCACTAGCTAAAACATCCCAAAACTTCCCCTGGCGACACTATAGAACATGAACGCCACTGCCTAAAAGCTTCAGAAACGTCATTATGCTTATGTAATCAGCTGTTAATAAAGTTACCTGCTGCATGTCTGCATGAGCCAATGCCTCTAAGAGCTTGTCACATCTGACTGCGGTGTGGGGCTCTATAAAGAGCACCCATCGTACATCGCCGCCCTTGTGTCTGGTGACCAGCGGTCGGAGTAGCGGGATCACTGTCCATGCCCCGGGGATGGGGAAGTCTTCGTGAGTTAAGTAGACCGTTGGTAGACGCTGATGGAATAAGTAAGTATAAGAAATTAGATAAAACTAGCATGTTATATAATCTTATTATAAAGATGAAACTGGTTTTGGGAGTACCGACTACCGTAGCTCAGTTGGAAGTTGGAAGAACACTTGGCAGTGAAGTATTTCAACGAAAAACAATGAAATAAAGATAAGGAGAAAGAAGATAGATAAGTTTGTTAAGATATTCACAACATACTTTTGATGGAATAAGTATGTTTCAGACTAATTAAACATACTTAATATTTCTTGCGCTCTTTCCTTGCTCAAGATTAATTTCAGCATCTATTAAAATGATGTTGAATTAATTTTCCAAAGACCTTGCGAGTAATTTTGATTAATCTTCCAAATAAATCATTCTAAGGGTAACATCTTATTAGCTGACATATCTTTACACAGGGGGTAATAAGGTAGACATGATGAAATGACACTCGACACGGGAAGACGGATGATCCTTGCAAATTATGCTATTTATCATATATGACACAAACAGGCGTTTCACATCAATTATGAGGAACACAATAACGTATTGATAAAGAGATCGCTTCAGAAAGGAAATAGTGTCAATGACAATAGTTGTGAAGGAACTTCGATGTCATTGTGCTATGAACGGGAGAAAATGTAAAAGAAAATAGTAACTTAAAAAGTCTTTTACATGGAAAAAATCAATAACGGATACTTACTTTTTCTATATCTAAGACTTGGCCCTCTATGTCTTGTTTTAGCCTCGTAGCTACACTGGCATGATATGGCCCAGATTGACTTATAATAGTTATCACTATATTTCTTGAATCTGCAACAAGGAACAATTTTTTACAAGATCCTATTGTTATTAAACTTGGCACTAACAACATTTTTACATTTAAACCTTACGGTAAATGCTAATCTGGTAAGTTTTATAGAAAACAAATCTATAGCAACGTGGAAACAAAGACTAGGGTTAGTTTACAAAACATAATTATCATCATTATACAACCAGACAACCCCAAACAATACCCTAATTGGGATCCACACGAAACAATGACATAAATCAACGGGACACCTCGCCGATCAAACATTAACGTCAAATTATGACAAATAGCTTGCCACAATACCGAAAGCCATCCATCAAAGGGTTCAGTTACGTTGGGTTCACGTGGCATGTCGCCGGATATCGATATTAGAGCATAGCAGAGGTACAGCTTATCGATCTGTCCGTCGTTATTTTGTAACAAATATACGAGTATAACGCTCCACCTTTAGTTAAAGATCTAAATATAATGTTTATGTTAAATTTAGGTAGTTGAATGAAGAATTTCAGTTACGATTCATGATCATTAATGACCTATTTTGATTGCTTCCAAACGACTATGTTGCCACTCTTGCTCTGCTTGCAATTATCATATTAGAAAAAAAAATATAATTTGGGACGGTGCGTGTTCCAAGAGCTGAAAAATCATATTGTCTGTAAAAAAAGTTTTGAAGCTATTTTAAAAGTAAAATAAAAAATCGTTTCAACTTATTTAGTCTTCGAAGTACGTGAAGTAGTCGTGGACACTTCAGTTTTAAAATCAAAGAGTATGAATAATTCAGGGGTCGATAAGCCGACTCTGTGCCTTCAGAAGTTGCCACCTGGAGATTAATGTCCTCACCGACACGAACTAGGAACTGCACAAGTGAGGATAGGCACTTCCCGAGTTTGGTTACACATTAATTTTTGAAACATGACGATGAAGACGGCAGCCATAGATAAATTGAGTAAAAGCAATTTTAATCAACACACATAAAGTAATCTGTTGGAGCCTTAAAGCAACGCGGCTAAGCCCGCCGGTCGCTAGGTGGTTTCTAATTAAATAATCAGCCCGCGGTTTAATTTCCCGTCAATTGTTATTAAAATTACCATTACCAACAATACCTAATAACGATTTAACAAATCTTATCTATGCTTAAATTATGCTTGGTTGTCTTCTCACTGTATGATAAATTGATAAGTAAATAAAAAAAAAGTAAAGCAGGCAAACACCACTACAACATAATGCAACATGCATATACAGAGGACTTTAAACTTTCCTCAAATGCGAACTGATTGATTGATGAACGCGAAAAAATTCAACCCAAGCCACGATTTTCTTGCATCCCATTTCTCTCGACGTAACTCGCGCCAAAGCAGAGCGCGTTCGTGAAATTAAACTTAATACGGCATTTATCGAGACGAGAATTTTCCATCAAGATCCCGTCTCCGAGTTAATCTCGGCCGAGTAAATCCGCGAATCATTGCCGGTCCGGGAACCGAACCTGAGCATGAATAATGCAAAACGCCCGATCACCTGAACTGCGACACATTAAAATCGCATTCGGGTGCCTTATGACATCCCCGGGGTTTTAAAAAGACATTGCCGGAGGCGAACATTTCAATACGTGAAACTTTTAAAAGAATATAAAATTCTCCAACGAGAAATTAAAGATTTCGTGTGTTTTGCGACAGAAAAAAACTAATCTAAGATCACCATTTCAACACTTAGTCTATGCTTCAAATAAGTCAACACAAATACACGATTAGTAATGAGTTGGCCAAAATAAATTAAAGAAAGTAAAAGTGTCAAATCAGTCTGGCTGGACCATTCCCACATTCTGACTTTGCTTATATTCTTGAAAATTCCTAAGTTTTGACTATCATAAAGCACGAACTATCAAAAACATTTTCGTAAAAGATAGAAATATGAATCTCTTTAAATATCTATTCATAACAGCAGACATTGATGCAAAGAGCTATGTTCAGAAACTGTTTTATTTCGCTCCTGGTGGATTTGAAAGTTCGCACAGGTTCGCTTCGGAGGCCATCAATAATTCCTCTGTGCTCGTGGCAAATGGACGAGTCCTGAAGCCCAAGGGATGGAGCAGGCTTTTAGTCGCATACATCCGCATAAAGGTGCACTTCTACCTTTTGAAGGGGTATAGTGAGGCCAGATGCAAACAATACCGACTTTATTGCGATGAATTGCCATAACTTTACAATCTGCCTTTTTAATGAAGCAATCAAAAGTTAAAGAAGAAGTGGAAACAAAACAATGATTAAGGATATTCTTGAAACTTTTGTTACCTAGGAGCTTAATCTATTCTGTGCTAGGCTAGGAGGTAACTTCCATCGTACAATAATATACTGGTTACTTCCTAATTTTACATGTCAAGCAGAAATTATCATGTAAGTTGAAATTAATAAGCTCAAGTAGGTACAGGTAACACATTATTACACAGTAAATGATTTGGGATTTTCATCTTAATTTAATTATCACTATTTAGCGGGACAATTTAAAATTTCTAATATTACTGAGATCAAACTTAATATTCTTTTTCTGTAAGCGTTCGGTATGCGTCTAAATTATGTAAAATAAAATAAAACTAGGCAAGTTCTCCTTGTTCCTATAGACTCAAATAGGTATATGGGACAAGACAGTGGTATTTTCAAACAAATTGTAAACTGAAAAATTCAAAGTAAATCCTCAGTCCGAGAATAAAAGACAGCTATTTGCACAGAACTCATTACCATTCTGATCCCGAGAAGAGCTGCTGTGATACAACCTTATTCGGTGCAGAATCATAAAACGAAAACGGACAAATGTTGAATCCAATTTCAAACAAAATACAGTAAACGTATATTATTACATTAGAATAAGTCTGAAATAGTTGTTCCTTTGTCATCGCTTTGTTTACGAATAAGACCACCATTTTATAATGCTTTCAATAGTGAAGTTTAAGTATTCTACGATGAAATCCTTTTATATTATGCAACTTCCTTAGAACATCTTTAACATTTTTTTACGCGCTACACTATGAACTGGGATAAAAAAATAAGCTTAAAATATATTCAATCTAATTGAAGTTCCTTCGATTCTTTATGTCCTTCATACTAAAAAAGCGGGGCACACAGTACCCAACAAGTATGCAGAGTTGACAGCGGCGGTTCCCACCAATCCCAACACATCAGTGTACTTCCGTCGGCATCAATAATTCCTCCTGTTCCACGTTAGGCCCGAATCCACGGGGACGAAACCCGATTTCCAATTCCTAAGGTTCTGTGCATATTATAACACCTGATCAACTTTCAATTGACTCTAACGAATATTGAAGGGTTAAACACGAACTGCTAGGCAAATTCAGGGAGACCTTTTCTGAGGAGTTTTATTTTAAATTAGTTTTGTTGCTGCTAGTAAAGCGATGTCACTGGAATAGTTCTTAACGAATATACAATGTATCAGTGATACACATTTTCAGTTGATAACCAATTTTTTCCAAATGCAATTGAGTTTAATTTAATTTGAAAATGCCATCGGAATAAAAGGCACGTGCGTAATTTGCAGGCTTTGTGCTTTTTCCAAGATAACATAATACCTAAATACAATATTGCACGGTCTAGGTAGAGGATTCATCGTTTTTTTTTTAATATTTGACAACATCACATACATTGCTCCGATTTCAAAGTAAGTAGCTAAAGCACTTGTGTTATGGAAATCAGAGACAACGGTGGAATCACAAACACCCAGACCTGAGACAATATAGAAAAGTTCATTTTCTACATTGACCCAACCGGGGATCGAAACCGGGACCTCAAGAGATGGTGAAAACCGGCATGCAAACCACTCGAACAGGAGATCGTCCATTTCCCTAGTTTTTATTATACAGGATGCATTTGTAACCACTCTGCAAATTTTAAGGATGTGTTCAGTTTCATAGACTTTCAACTTTCTCCATGAAACATAGGGTCAAATATGTAAAAAAAAAAATGACTTTTCATACAAATCAAAGAGATCACGTGATCAGTTTAGTATGGGATGACCAAAATTTTTTGGCGTATTTCGACACATGTTTCATGGAGAAAGTTGTTCAGTTTCATGGACTGAACACATCCTTAAAATTTGGAGTGGTTACAAATACACCCTGTATAATTCATGGTACTATACGGGGTGATCGGTAACTTGACGATTTCCAGTAGGAGTGATAAATTGATAATAGAGCTAATTTTAGCAAAGATTTAACCCCCGGTCAATTAAATTATTTTTTAATCGCGGTGGTTCATTTGATATTTTGTGTTTATCTCTTTTAGCACGTATTGTCGGCGGGTATACGTCGTTAGTTACTTTACTACCAATAACAGTCTATGGAAAAAACTCTCCACCGCAATCATGAAAAGTGCCTTGTATTTTTTTGCCATTCTCACACCAGCTTTTAGCCTGAATACAGCAGTGAAAGGAAAATATGTCGAGACCTTCCATTGTATCGACAAGTCCTCAACTATTTCTGAGTGCAGAACAGAAGCTTTATTCCATAAACCCGATTGTTAACGGGTAGTATTTAATGGGGTAACAATAAATTCCCATTTTGGGTATCAAAAATACTGAATATAGCGTGCTGAAATACTAAGTGGGCGACGGACCGAGGGTTGAAAATGGGTGACTTTAAAATACAAATTGAGTAACTAGTTATTCAGAACGGGCGACCAAATTACTATTTGGGCGACAACCTTAGGGCACACAAAACATTTAAAACTTGGCATATATTTTATTGAAAAAGGGGACTATTATCCTCGAGATGAGAAAAAACAAACAAACGAGAAAGCAACCTAATAAAAACGCGTTAAAAATACAATGTTGGGCAGCTTAAATCAGTTATATAGTTACCTACTTGGTATAATAGTTGCCCACTCAGTATTTTTGTCACCCATTTAGAGTTTTCACTGCTAACCTAAATTATTTGTCACACAAATGTAGTCGCCCGTTTTGTTATTTTGTCGCCCAAAAAATATACTGCTGCCCCATTTGGTTATTAAGTATCCCATTAACAGTCGCCTTTTATTATTTCCAATCACCCAATTGGGTGAAATTCAAGTCTGAAATCGCATAGTTTCACACATTTTCATATTATCTTTGTTATTAATTTTTGAATGAAAAAGCTGATTTTTTTATTCGCGATTTCAGAGTTGGTCCCATTGTTAAAGTTGTTCGTTGTATAGATAATAGGCTTGTTTCCATTAAGAATAAATATAATGGATAGGGGTTTATAATGATTAATTATATTATGGAGAAAATAACAAACAATTTTAATTATTAAAAGCGTTAAAGATTAATAATAGCGCTGCCTAGAAGCAACACCAACTTCCTGCGTAACTCCTTCTCCGTTAAAGCCGCTCAGCTTTGGAACAAACTCCCGTCAAACATCCAGAATTGCCAGAACATCATAACTTTCAAATCAAAAGTCAAAGCTCACTTTCTATCACAATTGTCTCATTCATGATTCACGAGATAGTTAAAACAACCAGTTTTATATATTTATATTACATAGGTATATATTATTTTATGTATATGTATTATGTTATGTATGTATGTATTTATTCATATTTATATTTATTTAATTATGTTAAGTTTATACCTACTATAAAGTTTATTTATAAGTATATGTATGTGTATAAAATGATCTAGATTAAGTTTTATTTAGGATTTCACTTATCTCCATCTTACTATGCACTTTCTATTACCTGCTTACTTAAAAATCTCAAACAATGCTGGGTTGGCTGGAAGAGATCTCTTTTAGAGATAAGCCCACCTTTGTAAACAACTTTTATATTTACCTGTGTAATTATGTTACAAGTGCAATAAAGAATATATATATATAATATTTTAAAAAAATAAATTTCGTAAAATGAAACTTTTAGTCACGTGACAGTGAACACCAATCAGAAAGCGTTACGTCACGCCGTGCGAAACTCCAATCTTGTCTTTGACGTTTCGAGTATCACTTCCGGAGGCGCGTTCCAAACCTACACGCCGAGTGCAACCTAACCACAACCGAACGCAAGTTTTAGCCACTTTTTCCGTATTTATCCATTGTTTGGAACATATATAAATAACTGGTTTAGCGTTTTTATAGTCATGCTATCACACTGGGGCACTATACAGTACTTATAATATGAGAAATTCATTTTTAAACGATAAAAACTAGCTATAACGTACGAAGACACGATCGCTCTTTTGTTTGTTTTGCACGGCGTGACGTCATTCAAGACGCCATGACAGTCTTGTGCGTTTTGGAACCAAATTAAAATTGGTTTTTTAAAACGCGAAATTTATAATGTAAACGCTCGATTAAAAATAAATAAACCTTTTTTTTCGATAAAATGCCTAATAAGCTAAAATATTAAGCAGTTATTGAAATTTTGTCAACTAGCCTATTCTGTACCCAAAACTTTTCATTTACTGCATAATAGATAGCAGGTTATTGTTACTTCCCTTAGGACGCAAGTTATGCAACTTTGTGCTTCTGAAGGCATGTAGGAATCAGTTTGGTTATAGTTCGGTATTAGTTTACACCTGCCAACACTTTTGGGTAGGTACACTATCTCCACAGGCAAGTACTATAATGATGTGGGTGCGTAGATATTAAACAGGGCGTTTTAAATCGATTATTTAAGTTTTTTTTTTTTTTTTACACTTTTTTCATTTCAAAAATTAATATCGGCTTTTTAATCGAATCTTAACTTTTTAAAAGTAAATAATTCAAATTAAGGCCTTAAGGTGGGTCAAATCCCAATATTCAATTCAAATTATTGAAAGATTACGCGCGTGAAGCTATCATGGAAAAAATATATAATATACTTGAAATAATACACAATAGATTTAATTGAAAGCATTTATAAAAATGTTATCACTTTTGATGTAAAAAAATATTCCGTGGACCCTGTTTCTGGTCTTATTTGCAAAATTTCTCGGAAACAGAACATTTGTTTATGTTAAAACCAACCATAAAAATCGCCGATGTTAATACCTTCAATCTTAATTAAACAGATTTTTTTTAACTAACTTGAAAGCGAAGAAAAGTAATAAATAAAAACATGTAAAAATTGAGAATTCGGTGCTAGTTCTCAACGCAACCGCCGCGTTGGAACGCGCACTGATTTGAACCCAAAGTGAGTAGAGTTACGTTCGATTTCACTCCATCAGGAACGACCCGCTCGGATTGACACACCTTAAGGTGATTAGTACCCTCAAGTGGCGCCCTCATCTTAATTAAATTTATTACTCACTAAGTACATAATGTATCGAAAATTCAAACGTTGCGATTTAAACTAAAGTTCTATAGTTTATTTACAAATAATAAACTTTCTAAAATATAGTTCGTTGTAGTAGTAGTAGGCAAAAGTGCTAAAAGTGGCCACTTTTTGCTCTTTTGCCTACTACTACAACAACAAACTATATTTTACTGAGGTTATTGTTTGTAAATAAAGTATAGAACCTTAGCTTAAATCTCAACGTTTGAATTTTCGATACAGTATGTAGTTAGCGAGCAATAAATTTAATTAAAGTGAGGGCGCCACTGTGAGGATACTTATCGCCTTAAAGCGAGGCCAGTTCACGAAATTTACTCTTTCACTATGTCTTTAGAATAAGGTTGAATATTGCATAACTTTAATTGACGCTTCGCCAGAAATTTGACGAATTTTAGTACATTTTTATTGATTTCTGAAATACTGGATCATTTATTAAAGTGTACTCGGTTATTGTGTTAGTTCGATAAAAAAGCTATTCTTTTTGCATAAAAAATCATATCACTGTCGTTGAAAATTACGAAATCTGACGATTTGAAATTTATTTTTATAAGTTTTTATGGTGTTATTCAGGATTTTTTTACAGAGTTACCATGTCATTTTTCAATATTCTGTTCGGTTAATTTGCTTCTTTGTTTCTTTTTCAGTCTACAGTAATTTTTGTGAAGTAGAATTTTACATCAGTTCTTCACATTGGATGTTCAAAAATCAGACTTTTCATCAGATCGTGAACTGGCCTCGCCTTAAGGCCTTAACTTAAGCCAGCAACGGCGGTGATAGCTAGCTCGCAGTACGGAAACATTGACTTATACCTGTGTCAGGTTGTCGTTTTAGGGGATGTGCACACACCCTCCATGAGTTACACGGGTAATTTTTTACCGTGCGGCCAGTTGCTAATCGCATTGCTTGTAAAAGTGTATACGCCGCCTCATTTACGAAGATGACTAAACTTGTTCAAACTCTATTACCAATTTTATTGAGAGTGAAACAATGCTGTAACTAACGGGACGCAGCAGCTTTAGTTAGTTAACTGAATTTGGTGGATACTGCGGTATTGCAGCTAATATTATGTCCACGGTTCCTGTTTAGAGTTCCGTTTACGCGATTTACGTCTGTTAGATATAGCTTCACGAATTTCGAGGGGTTTGTTTAGTAAAATTAGACCAGTGGCTCTATATTTGAATCGCTCGTATGACATTATGTTGTCGCATGCGACTTACGTCACACTCGCCTTCCAAGTCGCATGACGCCGATTTTCCGTATTTTTGAATCGTTCGTTTTCGGAATACCGAAAACGAAATGATGGATTTTATCCGTTCCACGCAGAATTTAGAGAAAACCGGTAACTACCGCAACGAAAACGGAACGTAATATCCATGTTTCTATTGGCTGTTAAAAAAAACTTTGCATTTTAGTAGAAAAGAATATCGCTCGACTGCAAACGAGTGGGTGAGGGCACTCGTTGCGGTCGAGTGATTAAAAAATATGGAAAGTCAAATGTCGAACGAAAATCAGTAGAAACAAAGCGCTCGACGCCAGTCGAAGGATTCAAAAATAGGGCCCCAGAGTTGCGTTTACGCGATTTACGTCTGTTAGATATAGCTTCACGAATTTCGAGGGGTTTGTTTAGTAAAATTAGACCAGGAAGGTTATTTGCATGTACCTACCTATCTAATTTTCGTTAACATAGGTACTTTGATATCAGCAGCTAAGTTTATGACTGAGGGGCGAAGTAAGATGCCCCTGATTGATATTGTTATTTCCTATTTTAACATTAATTTTTAACCGACTTCATCAAAAGGAGGAGGTTCTCAAATCGATTGTATGTTTTTTTTTATCGTTGTTCGCGCGTATCTTCGACATTTATGGACCGATTTAGATGATTCTTTTTTTGTTCGATTGAGTTTTCTTGCGAGATGGTCCCATTTAATTTTTTTTCAAATCGGTTCAGTAGTTTACAAGTAATCCTGAAAATACTATGATATTAAATCAACTAACATGACAATTTTGTTATTTATGAACCGAATTAGATGATTTTTTTTGTTACGGAAGGGATACCTTTGTGTAGTCTTATTAACCGACTTCAAAAAAAGGAGGTATTCAGTTTGTATGCATGTATGTTTCTCCGCGATTATCTCACGTTTGGCTGAGCCGATTTTTCTACCTAAATAATATACCTACACTACCTAATACAGAAGGTACTTACACTAAAAATAAAAAAATAAAAAAATTGTTTAAAAAGCAAAAAAACCGACGGGTGGGACTGGAGTACATCTTCCTTTTTTTTATTCTAAAAGCCCCCCCCGACTTCAATTGACGTGTTTTATTATAACAATGATAATGCGTATCTAATGATTTGTATATTGTTTCTTGCTTTTTAGAGGCAGGTTTTTTGAAGTCGGTTTTTTTTGCCATATATTTTCTAAAGTTTTTTTTACTTATTGAAAGAGAAGATCATCATTTGAAGCCGTACACGGATTTGGTTCCCATTACTTCCTGGATTTAACAATCAATACAGCGATAATAATACACTTTCGGTTCATTTGAGCAGGCTGTATTGTCCCCTTAGTAAAGACATGTGTGTATTAATAATTCCGTGATGTTTGGAGATGGGTCAGGTCAGGAGGCGTCAACAATTATAAAGTCCCTGATATTGGATCTATATGATAATAAATAAAATATCACGCGTTTATCCCTTGTTAAACGCGTGGAACTTTGTTTGGTAGAAGGTTTTTAAAATGACACTTGGAAAGAGTTTGATCAATATTCAGAACTACTAGGGGGGGAAATATCCGAGCGGGTCGATCCGTGATGGAGTGAAATCGAACGTAACTCTACTCACTTTGGGTTCAAATCAGTGCGCGTTCCAACGCGGCGGTTGCGTTGAGAACTAGCACCGAATTCTCAATTTTTACATGTTTTTATTACTTTTCTTCGCTTTCAAGTTAGTTAAAAAAAAATTGTTCAATTAAGATTGAAGGTATTAACATCGCCGATTTTTATGGTTGGTTTTAACATACAAATATTTTGTTTCCGAGAAATTTTGCAAATAAGACCAGAAACAGGGTCCACGAAATATTTTTTTTTTACATCAAAGGTGGTAACATTTTTATAAATGCTTTCAATTAAATCTATTGTGTATTATTTCAAGAACATTATATATTTTTCCATGATTGCTTCACGCGCGTAATCTTTCAATAATTTGAATTGAATAAAGTAATCGCTGGGCGCCTGGCCCAGCGATTGCAGAAGTTAAGTAACGTTCGCAAGGGTCGGTCATGCGATGGGTGACCAAAAATTTATTATCTCGAGCTCCTCCGTGCTTCAGAGGGCACGTTAAGCCGTTGGTCCCGGCTGCATTTGCAGTCGTTAATACCCACCAATCCGCATTGGGCCCGCGTGGTGGGTTATGGCCCATCCTCCTTACCAACCCTTAAGGAAGGCCTGTGCCCCAGCAGTGGGGACATCAAAAATGGCTGATGGACCTGGACCTGAAAGTAATACTTTTCAATATTTAATCCCTTACGTTCCCAAGCTGTCATAAGTAAAAACATCTATCCACAGAATAAGTAAGTAACTAACTTATAGTTTACTTTACCTTTGGCCAACTCAACTCACATTACCTACCTACTACCTACCTACCTACGCAAATTATAAGTTAGTCGAACGAAATAACCGGTTATTGAAACTCACCCTTATCTAGGTAGTAGTCTATAAAAGTTACCTATAATTTGTAACAATTTCTATCGAACAGCAGACGGTAAGTTAAATTGAAATATTCATGAAAGACATGAATTCCACTTTTTTTAAACTTTCGTATTTCGTTTAATAATTGATTCGTATACTTGAAGGAACGCTATGATAATAATAGCTATGATTTGAAATATTAAAATGATAACAAGCATGCGAATCAGCAGGTTGTGAGCTTATTCTAGAGGTTAACTGCTATCAAATACCATTTTGTTTTCCTTCTACGAGTATTAGTCCGTAGTTTAGAATCTTTTATTCATTGTAGACAAGTACCTTACGCCAATTAAAAAAAGAAATAGGTACCTATTGCTTTGATTCACACAACTTACTTAATTAAGTTATCAATAACATGTTGAACCTTGTTTGTATGGTCTGCACTACACGACATCAGCTATTTTCAAAGTCACCATTGCTGGGGCACAGGCCTTTCTTATGGGGTGGATATAACCCAAGAAACAGGCCCAATAGGATTGGTGGGTGTTCACGACTGCAAATGCAGTCGAGACCAACGACTTAACGTGCTTTTCGAAGCACGGAGGAGCTCAAGATAATACATTTTTAGTCACCCATCCCATGACCGACCCTTCCGAAAGACTACTTAGTATTATCTAACTTTTTATACATTGTCTCTTTGGGAAGTACTATGTTACTTGTGTACGGAACTGGAGCTAATGTCATATTCAAGAAAACTAATATAAGTAAAGTCAACGGGTACACAATGGGGCTTGAGAAGCCAGTTTCCTAGTTTAGAGCTAGCAGGCAAAAGCAAACTAAAGCAGATTTCATCTAAGATTTTCTATAGGAAGTTTATTTCAATTTTAATAAAAAATTAAGTAAAAAATATAGTCTTGCCTGCATACTATTTTTATATACTGTTTGACCGTTCAAATCTTTTTTTTTTGGACATGCTAAAAGCAAAAAGGTCTTCAAACTAAAATTCATGCACTTTATTATATTTAACACCAAACATTACGTCACATTATATCTGTGGTGTTTGGGAGAAACCTGTTAAATCCAATTTGGTAATTTTTTAGTTAGGTAATACAATGTCATTGATTTTTTTTATCTATTACTGATTAGTCCACCTTATTATATAAGTGACAGAACTAAGCTGGCAAACACATGGTAATTCAGGATTCGTCCATTCCGTTTTTGTAAATTCGTGATAAGTTAACTTGTCTGTAAAATGTCCGTTTTGGACGTGACAGGTTGCTCCCCAACACAATTAATGTTGATTATGAAAAAAGACAGTTACCTACCTATATCTATTACTTATTTAAAATTAAAAATTAACGACACGTCGCGATAGTTATTTTAAGTCGACCACAGAATAAATAATGTCGAACAAATAAATTATTAAAATGTCTCTTCGGTGTGCCATCGATTGAAATTCCACAAGCGATGGATATGTTTCGACGGTCGAACTAACTATTTAAATAAGTTAACTGCTCAATTCATAACCCACTTACACTATTCCTGCACATTGACAAATTGTTTGATTAAGTTTATTCACGTTCGTGAGCCAGATATTAGTTTATGAAGAGGAAAAAGCTACCTACGCGGAATGGCATCGGCAAATCTCGAGGTGTTTTTTGTGTATGTGGGCACAAAGCTTTTTTTCACTCCTCTTGTTTAAAAAGCCCGTCATTGTTACATACAAGAGCCGAGATAAAATAGCATAATAACCCCTAGGGGTTAAAGTTTTATCTTTTTTAATGTTTGTCTATTACCAATGAGCCTACTAAAACGAAAAAGTCTTTATTCATAACCACGAATAAAAACTCGCTCGACTTAATACTGTTTCTCATTCTTATTTTTGAAAATGGAACTAAAAGCATCTCTTCGGTGAAATCATAGACTTAAGTATTTATACTCTGTGCACAGAGTGAATCGTAGAATGCGTGTTTGTGGTTGCTTAGCTGCTACAGCAGAAATAAAAAAAAGTACCATGGCGCGAAATCTTTAGAATTTTTCTATAATTACAAACTGGTTGAATTGTGTGACTGTAATAGGAAAGAAATAATTTTAATCTTTTGCCGTCAAGCACAAATCATTTAAATATTGTACAAAATGTTTATGAAGTGGAGGGTAGAAAAACGAGTGGATTCGTTTACGGAAGTAGGTATAAACAGTAACTATTTAATATTGTATTTTATTTTCTCGCAATCGTAGTGAAAAGTATAGTGTAACACACGACGCTAAAACCTATTGTAACTCGGTTTCTATTTATTCCCTCGCTAAAGCTCGGGAAATAAAACTACCTCGTATGCAATGGGTCATTTTAGCGTCTTGTATACAATTTTAAAGTAAGTGACATCTCAATTGCTTTCGTGCCTAATTTTCGTGCCAAGTGTTATATTTGGCGCGTTTTTATTTAATAGCATAGCTTGGGGTAAACTGTACGACCTTTGCGCTCTCTGCGATGTTGACACTCATCGTGAATTACCCCCATAAACGCACAGCTGACGGAAAAATGTTTCGATTTATAAACAGACGTTTTTTACGTTAAATGTGAATTGAAGTCGTAACGGAGAACGGTTCGCTTGATTTTGGGGTTCCTCTGGAAAATATATATAATGTTAGGTAATTTTTATAATTTATGTAGACACTGTTTTTGACAGTTTCAAAAGTATATGGTAAGATATATTTTAATAATAACTTCTTTTGCAACAGCTTTTATAGAAAATACTGTAGTATGTCTATTTTAAAGAAACACTTGCTTAAGTTATATATATATAGGTCTAGGACAGTCTATAGGTACTTAATAATGTTTTTTTTTTGGCGCAAGATTTTTTTAAATTCTGGACATCACCGCTGTTTTTGTTAAAAACCATTTAACTGGTTGCTAGCGTCATTAAAAATAACAAAACACATCTTGGCCACGTAAAAAATAAAGTTGACAGATATTTTTAGTACTCGGCAAGCACAGCACGCATAACGACATGACTACGGAACTTGATGGCTTAGTTAGGCGACTCGCGCTTCGCAGAATTTTTATTTGATTAAACGCCTCGGGGTGGATTCAGCAGTGACAAGCTTTGATGTCACTCACGGGTTAACGTTTCCAATATTTGAGTTTGTAACTCATTTTGAAATAAAATGGAGATTGCAAAATATTGAAGATTTATATACACAGTCAATCACAGAACCGAATGAATGAACCGAATCCGCCGTCTTACAATATTAGGGGTTAAAAAAAATATGAATAAAATACACTTACCAAAACTTGATACAGTATAAATGTAGGCGAGGAGTAGCACCAACGTTGCCACTGCAAATGATAAAACTTAATTAATTATAGAATTGTAAATAGCACCTTCTTATCCAGACGCCTGTTTAATAATATAGCAGTTTTTACCAGAGAGTATTTATGTAAGTATAGTTTATATAAAAAACACAACTCAGAGTTCAATTAAGTTGCCAAAACTTATTTTTTGAGAAGTTCGATGGTAAGTAGGTGGAATAAAAAATCTATTTCATCTGAATTAAATCATCACTTCATCAATCATCTAATGGATGATTTCCGAAATATTTTTTTTATTATTATTATATTATTATCAATAAAATCTTACAAATTTCGCAATACAGCTCATTTAAACTTTTTTTATTATAAAAATGTATATATTAACAATACACCATAGATTTTAAATCTTTGCAACTCTTTCTTTCGGAAAGTATAAAAGAATATCTTCTTTTAAAACTAAGTTTATTTTATTTTACAAAAACACAAGAAAAGTAAAACCTAAGATATACGATAATTCTCTCCGATTACCTCTCGCGAACATATCGTTCAAAACTTTTGAGCGGACGACGTGCGCCCTGCCTGCGTTTCGAATCGCTACTGAATACTGAAATGACTGAAGCTGAACTGAAGCTGAAGCTAGCGAAGGAGGGATGCGAATGGAGGGCGTGAACTTTTTAATTTTAAAGCATGCGCTCTGAGTCTTTGAGCCTTGGGCTTTTCGCAGGCTTTTGCGAATTAGTAAACTTTTAAAGTGCTATTGGGTTTGGGAGGTGTTGAAGTTAAGCGCCTTTGTAACTTTTCAGTTTTGAGCACAATTTTAGTTCGTCCCTTTCAACGATAAGGACTACTTAACTTTTATAGATCTTTATCACGAAGTTTCTAAAACTTTGTGAAGTAGCAAACAAGTCTTTAAAAATTTTGGAATGTAAACAACAATAAGCATATTAACAGAAAGTACTATTTATTAGAAAATAAACAATGTTTTTTCGATATACTTGAGAATTTTACGATGTATTCGAATCGATAAGGTATTTCGCCAAAGTACTTACTTAATTTTCAGGTTTTAGTATAAGCACCCTCTGCCGTTTATTCATTGGTCAGTTTGCAATTTTCATCGGTTTACTTTCAAAAGGTACCTATTTATTACATCTCTAGGGTGCAACGACAACGCCGACAGCCAAGTGCTTTTTCGTCATAGGAAAATACTTATGCCGCGGACGGACGGACCGACAGACAGACATGGCGAAACTATAAGTGTTGACTTGACTACGGAAAGACTGGGTCAGCTCAAAATAGCCTTATCTATACATATAAAACTCTAAATTGATTGACTGACTGATTCATTCATTGTTGGGATAGGCGTAGAGCCGGCTGGAGGTAGAGACACCATTTTTGGTGGGTAGATACCTTTCATGATGTAGATGAGCACTAAGAAAGGATGTTAGAAAATTTCCGTTTTACAGGGTGCTACAGGTTGTTCCAGTTTGTACATGAATTTTTTTGGAAAAATTTAAATGTGAGATATGATGTCTACTGATAAATACCTAGGTAGGTACATTGGTAATCCGTGACTTTCAAAATAAATGCAAAACTATCTTAATCACGCGAACGAAGTCGCGGGCAAAAGCTAGTGTACTTATATAAATAAAATCAATACTTCTTTTAAGATGATACAAAGAAGTGGAGGTACAACGTTAACGTTCTTCAAGCAAAATTACCGTCCATTTCTTAACCAAACCGAACAATAACCGTACCGCAATCAGACGCAAGCTCACCAGTCCAATTTGTTCAGGCACACAACAAAATCAATCAGGTTGATTGGCCATTCAAAATGGTTTTTGTTCATTCAAGAAGGGATTTTTCATTCAATGTTGGCCAACAAAAGTCTCAGTGAGAAACCTCCCGTGGTTATTGACATCAATTGATAACGAAAATGCAGTGAAAACTATGGACGGGAATGAAAACACTCTATTATTAATTTAAGAACAAAGGTTTGTTTCTCTAACGAAAAATAATATTGTATTTTGCTCTGTGTGATTTGTCCATATTTTTCATTTGCTTTTATTTCATAGTTAATTTATTCCCTTTCTCGCATTGTTACAGAATTAACTGCTAATTTTGCGACTGAATATGTATAATTTTAAGAGACAGCGAAAACGTGTTCTCTGTTTAAACATCCTAAATGTAAACAAAAGAATATCACCAAAAACGTGTAAAAAGTACTGCTTCTTTTCATGATTTTAAAGATAAATTTTAGTTTTTTGAACAAACAGAGAAGATATGTTTTTTCTGTTTTGTGTAGTGTGTAGTATTGTTGTGGAAATCAACGCCCGGAAAAAGAGACAATAGATTTTCTATTGTTGTCCGGACTCCGGCGACCGCGCAAAATTCATAAGGTGGTTGTCTTATTTACGCTAAAGTTATGACACATTTTTCGACACTTTTCAAATTTTTTACCTACATCTACTTACAAGGTTATCTTCAATTTGATTGTATTAGCAACTAGCCAAACTCTTAGCGAGCCAAATGTTTTTTTCCGTTACGTTTACGTTACCTACGTTTTCTATATAAAATTATGAATTATGACAATCCCAGAACACGTTTGCCTACTACCGACCCTTAATAACAATACAACAAATTTTCCAAGAACACATGTTTTATTATTAACTTTCTAACTTTACGTAAATCCAAAACCAACAAACAAAACACTTTGCCTGCTAAGTCCACGTCCGCCTTTGCCCACTTATTTTAGGGATACTTTGATTTCAAAAGCTACCTAACCACAATTACTTATACTGCCAGTGGGAATGGGTCTGCTTCTGTCTGCTTGTACTAAGGGCGTCGTATATTTATATATATATTTTTTTCTCTGTTTGATGTTATCACTATGTATGGCACTTCTTACTCAAAACATAAAACTAATAGGCAAGTAAACCTTGTTTTGATTTCTCTTTTTTTTTTTATTGCAATTATTTTGCTTTCTATAGTCAGTAGTTTTTGTAAGTAAAGGCCTGTGAAAAGCTTTTGGACACTATTTTTCAATTCAGTGCCTTAGGATGGGTAGCCTAAGTATGTCATGCTCTTTTTAATCATTTCTGCGGTGGTGTCGTGTGGGGCGGGTCGTTACGTTCCCTCAAATATGGTTGAGCGAAGCGATGGCTGGTCCACGCGTCATGCTCGTGAACGGGTGCTGCCAGTGGGAATTGTTCTGCTTCTGAGTACCTATCTTAACGCATATTGAATTGTGAGAATTGCGTTTTTTTATTATTATTTTTTATGTCTTGTATCAAGTGTTTTTTTGGTAAATTTTGCCTACTTAGGTGCACTTTCGAGTGGCAGACATAGTGATTACTGATTTCTCAACTAGTTGAAAGTTATTTACTCTCACAATTACCTATCCGATATGTAGTAGGTATTTAATTTCAACCTACCTACCCATTATGTACAAACTTTTGTTAATTATTGTGATGGAAAATGACCTCACTTTAAATGTGGAGCTCATTTTTCAATGTTGACGACTCTGTATGAAATTACAAGGTCTCCCGCTTAGGGTTTGCGAACCGATGGCGTAGCTTCTTTGACATTCACAAGTGCTTGTAACAGCCTAGACTGAATAAATGATTTTTTGATTTTTTTTTTTTTTATATTAGGAAAACCTTCAAACGACCAATAGAATAGAACCCTCCATCACAAAGTGTTTCAGACTCGAAACGTCCCGTTTTACGCGATGAATGTGCTATTTTGACTTTCGAGTAAAAGTATGGAATACCAGGATACTCGCGTAGAATAATAAAAGTACGAGTGTAATCTAAGTTATGATTATAAATGAAAAATACGTGAAATAATAAATTTTCGTCTGCAAACACTGCAGTAAAGTTGCGGTTGCAGTTTAGTTTAAAAACATGGAATGACTTTGATTACCGATCGACTTTAAACAATGTTTCAGTTGTTTATTTACTGCTAAGTAAGTACTTTCATCTCAAAAATTATCTTAGCGGATATCCTAAGATTTCGAAGACCGATAGGTTCTGGCTGGACCAAGTGGTTTGCAAATTCTTTCATTTTGTAAACTGCACTTCCTCTTATTGGCTACAAACGTAAAAAATGGATTACATGATCTGGCAGCACAAAGAAAGGAATATGCTGCCAAATCATGGTGTTCTCTAACCCCCTTCGGACCATTTCGAAGCAAACTTTTGTGAAACTCAACTTGATACAGAAAACATTTGTTACGTTTGTATCTAAGTCTTAATTATTATCATCATATCAGCCGCACGACACCCACTGCTGGGTATATAGGCTTCCCCCCAGGATCTCCACGACGATCGGACCTGCGCTGCCCGCATCCGCGACCTTTACCAGATCGTCGTTCCACTCGTCGGTCGTCCGGTGTGCGATCGCCATCTATCTATGTAATACCACAGAATATAATAGTACTAATATCATATGGCAATACCTAAGTATCTGTGCCTAAGTATTATTAAAAACATTTTGTAGCCAATAAGTGGAAAGTGGGTTATCAAACGAAGTTGCAGGCTAGTATTACCGGTGCCGGCTAATGGCCTACGTGCATATTGCCTGTTCCATTCCGTGATTGGATTTTAAACGAGACTTTTTCGTTTTGCTGCATCCGATGCAATTAAATTGTTACAGGATAGGTTTGAACTAAAGAGCTTTTATATTTAGTTGGAGTGTTGTGATTTCGATTTAAGCTGGGTATTCGAACAGGGAGGCACGCGCGTGTTGGTAATAATATGTGAGTATAAGTTAAATAAGTAAATAACAAATGCGTTAAAAGTGTGGCGGAGATGAAGGACTTGGGGGTGACTCTTGATAGTAAGTTGACTTTAAATGAACATATTAGTCAAATCACAGCCAAAGTTTACCGTATGCTCGGTTTTATAATGAGAATAGGAAGAGATTTTAAACGGAGCTCTACTCTAGTCATTTTGTATAATGCATACGTCCGATCTGTCTTAGAGTAGGTATGCATCGGTGGTGTGGAATCCACAATACAATGTATATATAGATTCTATTAAAAGAATTAATAGAAAAATGTGTAAACATATATATATGTCTTCCTCCTTTAATAGATCGTCGTCTCGAAAGAGACCAAGTTTTCCTCTATAAGATTCTTAATAACCTCGTAGACACTCCTTTCCTCTTGGAAAATATATGTATTAGATGCCCTCGGACAAGTTCACGTCTTAACAAAATGTTTTCTTTACCTACTACCAGCACTAAATATGCTGGTAGCACTTTTTTGTCAAGGAATATGACAAAAGTTTCACGTCTATAGATTTTTTGAATTGTAGTATAACTCAGTTTAAAAATCATATACATGAATTGATTGATGAATAGGTAATTATAATTCTAAACAATCATATTATCTTTAATTAACAGTTCCATTTTAGATGTAGTATAACTGTTAACTTACTCTGTGAATTTAATGAAGTTCAAATTGCCCTGTAGTTTATGTTGTATGTTCTAATTTTCAGTGGAAACTTTGCTGATCACTGTTTTATAATATAAGGTAAAACTAAATGTACTGTGAAATTGTTTGTTTCCCAAATAAACTAAAATAAAATAAAAATATAGTTGAGAGTGCGCGAGTCAACAGTGGTACTAATTTATACTCTCTGGTACCCTCCACCCTTGAAGCAAGCCCTTGGTTTCGGAGATACTCATGGTTGAAAGTTGAGGTTATGACTGTACCAGTGGTAAATCTAACCTAATAGGAGGGGGGAAGGGGTACAACCCCCATCTGCCAGAGATGCATAGTTTTCAAGAAAAAAAAAATTTTTGTATGTCCTCAAAACCAAAAAGTAGTTTCTGGCGCTTCGCCATTGTGGGGGTGCTGCCCCCCCCCCCCCCCCCCCCTCCGTCTCTCCGCTTCCGGTTTTGTCACTAATTTTGTTTATCACAAAAATTTTGCTAAAAATCGTAAGCAACCAAGTAATTTGGCGATCTTTAATCATTTATTTCTTGAAAACTACTAGTTAGGTTACTTCAAAAAAGAACTTGACTGAAATACTTCTCGTGAAATATCGTGTAGTTTCAGTCAAAAAATATGAATCTCCAGACCAGCGGCCCTTGTAGTTTAGCCAATAAATATGCTGTTTTGTTTGTATTTTAACGGATGTCCAAGAAACGTTGATGTCTCTTTTATTTGTATGAAATTGATGAAATGTCCACTGGACAACCTACCTATATAATACGAACAAATATGTAAACAATAGGTATATTTATTTCTGTTACCAAAATGATACTTTAAATCTTAAGTTTGTACCTACTTCTTGTTGAGGTGACAGGTTGACTATGGTCTCGGTTGCTTAGCAATAGACTGTTGATAATGTCTTGAACTTGTCTCTTGTTATATTGTCAAATTATATTTTTCGATTCTCTATAAAACTACTGTTTTCTTATATCTAATTACCTAACTTAACGTTCACTTTAATATGGTAGCAGAGTAAAACTCAAAGTGTGCAAAAAAGTTTAAGTTTAAAGTAAAGAGTGCTACAAAAGTTTTTCCGAAATGGATAAGGCTATAGCGGAAGCCTCAAAGGTGCAAATAGTGCATCTAAACGGAAACAACTACAAGCACTGGAGGTATAGAATTGAAACAGTGTGCAGAGCAATTCCCGGAGCTGAACAAGTTTTAGAAGGAAACATGATCAAACCCGGAGAACTATCAGTTACTGCTGATGCTGCTGCAAAAGTTAAATATGAGAATGATTTACAACAATTTATAAAGATAGATTGTACAGTATTAACTCTAATGACAACGAATATGACCGATGAGTTACTGGAGCAAGTCATGCGTTACAAAAGCGCAAAAGAGGTATGGGACGAACTAGAACGTCTATACAGTGGAAGTAGCGAAGACAAAAGTTATGATCTCTGTCTGCAATTCTTTGATTATAAAAAGGATCCTGAACATGACATAAGGAAGCACATATCTGCGTTAAAGAATATTTGGCACGAGCTAAATAGCCAAATCGAAGCAAATCTGCCTGAGATACTACTGATTTGCAAGATACTCGGAACTTTACCACAAGATTATTTTGCTTTCAAGTCAAGTTGGCTCTTAATAACAAAAAAGGATCGGACAGTGGAGAATCTGACGTCGCAACTGAGCGCTTATGAAAAAGCTTTGACTGCTAAAGTAGAAACGGATAATACCGAAAATTTATTAACTGTCAAGACACAGAGGAAAAAGAAGAATACAGTTTTCAAATGTAATTATTGCGGAGAAATTGGACATGTTGTGCGGAAATGCCAAAAATGGATAAACGATGGAAGACCGCCAAAGCCGTCAAATGCTAGTCAAACCCCAAATGTAAACTTGACTGTGTTAGCTATAGAAGATGGATTGCCAATGGATAAAGTTAACTGGTACGTTGACAACGGAGCGACAAGCCATGTTACTAACAGAGGTGACTTCTTCGAGAGCTTCGAGCACTTCAAAGGAACACATACGGTGACTGCGGCGAACGGAGACACCATTGAAGCCATTGGTATAGGCAACATTAGAGCTGAAGCCATCGTTAATGGAAAAGTTGAGCAAATACTTTTGAAAGACGTTTGGTATGTCCCAAAGATTAGAAGAAACTTATTCTCAGTGCTATCTGTGCATGATAACTCGATCACAAGTACGTTTGAGTCTACGCCTAAGCAATGTGTAGTAAAGATAAATGGAGAAGCAAAAGTAATTGGAACTAGAACGATTAAAGGGGGACTATTCAAGCTGGAGTTGAAATGTGTCGCACCCAAAAATCAAGAAGTCAATCAACTACTGACAAACCCTTTACAAGTCTATCATGAAAGGCTAGTACATCAAAACAAAAGACATGTTCGTCAGGTGATCGAAAAAGAGCTAGGATTGAAAATGGAGAACAAACAATCCGACATTTGTGAAGGCTGTATTTATGGAAAGGCGCACAGGCATTCATTTGGAACAAGGGTTAGAGCCACTAAACCTGGACAATTAATCCATACAGATTTATGCGGACCATTTCCATATTCGATTTCGAAGTTACGATATTACATTTTGTTCAAGGACGACTTCACACGATATCGCCACATCTATTTTCTAAGACAAAAGTCTGAAGCAGCTTCAAAGCTAAAGATCTTCTTGAATGAAGCTAGAACTGCAGGACTTTAAAAATAATTTACTTATTACTTCGGTTAAGTGTTTAGGCGGCGTTTATAAACTGCATACTATCGGAAGTGCATTCAGTGCTAATAAAGAGGTTACAAAGGAGTCTTGGCATGAAAGGCTTGGCCACTTAGGTTATGACAGTTTAAAGTCACTGTCAGATGTCATCAAGTTCCAGGTAAACAATGAAAAAGAATTTTGTTCAACATGCGTTCAAAGCAAATTAACACGTTTTCCTTGTAAACCATCGGGACGAGATGTGGTTAAAAAGCGGTTAGACCTAATTCACACAGACTTATGTTATATTCCTGTTCCGTCTCACTCAGGTAAGAAATATATTTTAACCTTTCTTGATGATCACTCGCGGAAAGTTTTTGTGTATTTTCTTAAATACAAACACGAAGTCACTGCTAAAACTAAGGAGTTTATAAAGCTTGTCGAAAATCAGTGTGAATCCAAGGTGAAAGTTGTCAGGTCAGATAATGGGACGGAGTATGTGAATCAGGAACTGAGTAAGTACTTTAGGGATAGTGGTATTATACATCAGTTATCGGTTCCGTACTGTCATGAAACTAATGCATCCATTGAAAGACTGAATAGGACAATTTTAGAACGCGTGAGGTGTTTATTATTACACTCTGGTTTGGATCACAGACTGTGGGCTGAAGCTGCAAATACAGCTGTATACCTCATCAATCGTTCACCCTCCAGTAGGTTAGGGGGTAAAACACCGGAGGAAGTGTGGTCGGGTCAGAAGGTGAGGTATGACCATCTGAGAGTTTTCGGATGCGAATGTTTTGTGCATATTCCAGATACTAAGCGTCGTCATAAGCTTGAACCTAGAAGCCAGAGGTATATTCTTGTCGGCTATGATGAGTTTAATAAAGCCTATAGGTTGTATGACCCCAAGACTCGTAATATAATGAGAAGTCGGGATGTTTTATTTAATGAAAATGTTTTTCCAGCTAAGTCATGTGATAATAAGCAGAGTTTTACACAGCTGTTTCTTTCAGAGGAAGATGAAGAAACAAACGTTGAGGGGAAGTCAGGCAATGATGCACCTACCTGCGTGAATGAGAGTACATTAGATGTCGTTCCAGGCCCTTCACATAATGGTATCGGGAATGACGGCGACAACAATTCAATTTATGAAGATAGTGTTGAGGAGATCGTTCAAGAACCCAGGTATAATCTAAGACCTAGACAGCCAAGGACAATGTATGTTAAGGATGTAATTCCACATGAGCCGTGTTCCGTTGAAGAGGCATTAAACTCTGAACAGAGTGATCTGTGGCGTCAAGCGATGCAAGATGAGATCAATTCTTTCATAGAACACGACGCTTGGGAACTGGTTGATAGGCCATTAGATAAGAACGTGGTCAAAAATAAATGGCTCTTCAAAATTAAATGTGACGCCGAGGGGAAGATATCCCGATATAAGGCGAGATTGGTAGCCAAAGGTTTCACGCAGAAGTACGGTGAAGATTATCATGAAACCTTCTCCCCTGTAGTCCGGTACAGTACTATGCGACTGTTATTATCTATAGCAGTTGAGATGGATTTGGAGATTGACCATCTTGATGTCCAAACTGCGTTTTTAAACGGTGAGCTTAACGAAGACATTTACATGTGTCAACCAGAGGGATTTGTTGACGAGGAGAATAAATCTAAAGTTTATAGGCTGAAGAAAGCAGTTTACGGTCTGAAGCAAGCGCCTCGTGCTTGGTACGAGAAGGTGAAAGACGTGCTTCTATCAATCGGGTATGTTCAATGTCAATTAGAACAATGTGTTTTTGTGAAGCGTTTAGATAAATCATTTATTTACATTGCTTTATATGTTGATGACTTTATTTTATGTTATAATGATGTCTTTCTGGCTAATCAGTTAAAGGACAGTCTTAGGAAACCATTTAAAATAAAAGACTTAGGCTCAGTTCGTCATATTCTAGGTGTTGCAGTAGAACGAGATAGAGCAAATAAGACGATGAAACTGTCCCAGGCACGTCATATAGGACAGATATTAGAGCGGTTCGGTATGTCAGAATGCAAGGTTTCCAAGACTCCTTTGGACCCCAATGTCAAGTTCACTGATAGTAAGCCGTTAGAACAAGGTAAAGTCCCATATCAGCAATTGATCGGGTGTCTTATGTATCTGTGTGTATTTACGCGCCCTGATATTGCGTATGCAGTTTCATACTTGAGTCAGTTTAATACCTGTCACACTATGGAACATTGGACTGCAGCTAAGCGTGTGCTGAGGTATCTCAAGGGAACACAAAATGCTAGTCTTTTGTATAGTAGGTCTAACTGCAATAAACTGCAGGGATACGTTGATGCCGACTGGGGTGGTGATATTCGCGATAGGAAATCGTTTTCGGGTTTTATGTTTAAATTTTCTGGGAACACTATATCATGGCAGTGTCGAAAGCAAACGTGTGTCAGTCTGTCTAGCACTGAAGCTGAATACGTTGCTTTGAGTGAGGCAGCAAAAGAGGCCACTTATTTTAAAAATCTGTTGGCTGAATTGATTCTCAATTCCGATTACACAGTTGAGATTTTCTGTGATAATCAATCGGCCCAAAAATTAGCTGTCAATCCAGTGTTTCATAGACGCACAAAACACATAGATATTCGCTACCACTTTGTCCGAGAGGCTGTAGATAAGAAAGTAGTCTGTATCAGTTACCTTCCTACGGAGCAAATGGTTGCCGATGTGCTAACCAAACCATTGTATTCAGACAAGCAGAAGTTTTGCTCTATGAAAATGGGTTTAGTTTAGTTCCTTTGTCATCGTAAGTGGTTACTATATATTTTTAGTTTAATTAAAGTTTAATTTGTATTAAATTGTGGTTCAGGGGAAGTGTTGCTGGTTGGTGTTCGTAAAGAACCTTATTTAATACTTGGCGTATGTAATATTCGTAAAAAGAACGTGTCATGTTCTCGGTCTAAAAAATGAGAGAAAAAATGTCTGACGCTAAAATATTCTGTTTTATTCCTTAATAATATTTACTAATCAATTCACACAAATACATCTATTTACAACAGATAATGTCTTGAACTTGTCTCTTGTTATATTGTCAAATTATATTTTTCGATTCTCTATAAAACTACTGTTTTCTTATATCTAATTACCTAACTTAATGTTCACTTTAATACTTCTAAGCTAAACTTTTTTCTTTATTTCAAGATAATCAATGGTATAACAATAATATATCTTTGAAGATAATACACTTTTATGTTATAGGACACTTAAAAGTTGATTGACCCAAGACTGACTGGCCAACGTATCCCAATAATTTCTTTTCAGAGGAACATGTTGAGAAGTTGGGAATTATAAATGCACAAAATTACATGATATGTTACAGTATGACATTGATACCTTACATTAATTTGTGTTTTCTTTAATTAATTAATTATATTATAAGCATTGACTACAGTAAAGGCTTTTAAATGGGTAATTTAAAAGTAAACTTCCTTCTGTCTGTTGTTTGTTGTTGATGCTGTATAGTATTTGCTTTCTCTGTGTGTGATGCTGTTTATTTCTAGATTGAACATTGAATGAAGACAATACATAGTATTAAATAAAATAAATAAATTAATGAGGCATACATACCATTTTCCATTCTTCTTTTTTCGTAAATTGCAAAGCAAAATAAAATACCACAACTTTTCTTTTTAGGTTTCAGAAGAAAAATAAGCAAAACAAACAAAACAAAAGTTAAAAAAAACCACAGACTAGAAAACAAAACAAAACATTACAAAGGCTGCGTTCCGAATCACGTCAACAGCACTGTTTAGGCCGGCCACACACAGACAGACGGAATCCCGTTACGGAATTCCGAACGGAATTTCGAACGGAATTTCGATAATGTATGAAGATTCCGTACGGAAAAATCCCGTATGTGTGTGGTAGTCCATAGATTTGTATGGATTAGCTGCGTTCGGAATCACGTATGTACGGAATCCCGATTCGGAATCACGTACGTACGTGATTCCGTACGTACCACCACACACAGACGTTTTTTTTCGTTCGGAATCACGGCTCAGTCAGACGCTAAACCTTGATGAGGAAACATTGAGCGAAGATGAATTATTTTTCTAAAAATAAACAAATACTACATAATTATAGACTATTTATTATTTATATTACGCACAGGGGCCTTACTATGAGCTCTTATAGCAGGGCTTATATTGAACTGCCTTACTTTATCGTACTATGACCTCAACGGTTAGTATGAAAGTAGGCCATAAACAGTCCTGTTTAAGGCCTGCTTTTGAACTGAACGGTTCCTTATTTGCTGATGGTAAGCCCCCAGGGGCCTCACTATGAGCTCTTATAGCAGGGCTTATATTGAACTGTCTTACTTTTTCGTACTATGACCTCAACGGTTAGTATGAAAGCAGGCTTTAAGCAGTTCAGTTTAAGGCCTGCTTTTGAACTGAAAGGTTTCTTATTTTGTGATGGTAAGCCCCCAGGTCAATTCTATTGCTTTTTTGAAACTAGACCTACATAATAACTAAGCAAAATAATAAAGGGTTTGCCAAAAGTCTGGTATCCAGAGTTGTAATAAAAAAGTTGTAGGTGTTTGTATACGTCACTCACACATAGGCCGTGCGTGTGAGCGCATTCCGTACGGAATAAAAACTGTTGTGTGTGGCGACCCTCAGGCCGGCCACACAAAGACGGAATCCCGTTACGGAATTCCGAACGGAATTTCGATTCCGTACGGAAAATCACGCATGTGTGTGGTAGCCCATAGATTTGTATGGATTAGCTGCGTTCGGAATCACGTATTTACGGAATTCCGTAACGTGATTTCGAACGGAATTTCGATAATGTATGATGATTCCGTACGGAAAAATCCCGTATGTGTGTGGTAGTCCATTGATTTGTATGGATTAGCTGCGTTCGGAATCACGTATGTACGGAATTCCGTAACGTGATTCCGTCTGTGTGTGGCCGGCCTTAGCGTATAATCCATATGAAGTAGGTACACAATAGGGCTTTTCACAATGACAAAAAACTGTGGGCTTGATAGATGGCGTTGATATATATTTTTTTCTGATTTGAAATCTGCAATCAGTGCTTTCCACTATGAGCAAATAAGTTCCAGTCTTCGATCGGTGTAGAGAGTGTGTCCCTCAACAGAGACATCTCCTCCTCCTTACAGGATATCTTTCCTTTTGAGGCGCTTGGTATAGCTTCGAGTTAAAAGCTGTGATGCCAGAACATTTGGGTGTCTATCCAGTCTACCCCGGTATCTCTGGGTTGCATTGGCAATCTCTTCCATAACAGCTGTACTGTACTCATTTCCAGGTGTTCATGTATTTCAGAGTTAGTGATATACCATGGCACTTCACTAATGGTTCGGAGTATCATAATTATTTTGAGCTCTTTGGAGGCATGCGATGTTCGAATTGCTGGCACTTCCCCAGAGGTGGATACCATAAGTCCATTGTGGTTTAAGGACTGTTTTATAAAAATATGTTGATAAAAATTGGTGTTTTTTTTACAATGTGATTTTTTTTACTAAGCTTCGAAAAGTATCAACACCATCTAGTGAGGCAAATAGTTACTATTTTTAAGGTTCGAAGAGTATCAACACCATCTAGTGAGGAAAATAGTTACTATTTTTTTTTAAATGTCACTTTGAAAAGCCCTCATTAAGATGCGGGCACATTTGTCTGACGTCACGCGTTAACACGTGTTAACACGCCGTCAGATGACATCGGCGGGCTGATTATCTAATTAGATTTGGACCGGTATAGAATGACGTCACATGCTGTGAGCACTGAGGCGCGTTCCAAACCTACACTCCGAGTGCAACCTAACCACAACCGAACGCTCTAACGGCTTTCCAAACATTTGAGCGTGACGTTCGGTTGACACAACCGTGTCGTTCCAAACGTCAGAGCGTTGCAACTTTTTAACCATCAAAATCGGTGGTTGGAAAACGCTCTGTCTATAGAAAAAATGTCAATGTCAATTGACATTATTTTGTATTTTGATGTTTTTTGAGTCTAATTCTTAAAATAATCAAAAGTTTAAATTATTCGTATTCCAAATGGAAAATGAAAACTTTGTATTGACATTGACATTTAAAGTTCTTGGTCGTTCCAAACCTTAGAGTGAGTTAAAAAGCAATCAAACAACCGCGCTCTAAGGCTCAGGGGCCTTACTATGAGCTCATAAAGCAGGGCTTATATTGAACTGCCTTACTTTTTCGCACTATGATCTCAACAGTTACTGATGGTATGCCCCCTGAACGCAACCCTGTTGGCGTGATTTGGAACGCGGCCTATGATTACTCTCAATCTCAACTCAAATGTCAATGTCAAAAGTTTCTTCAACTCAATTTGTTTGTGTGTGTGTGTTGTGTTGTGTTGTTTTGTGAACTCATGAACTGAACTTTGAACATTATAATTAATTACCTACCTATTTGCTGTGTTTAAAAGTGCTGAATATATTATTTATCTTATCGTAGGTAATCGTGTTTTTTATTATCAAGTCTTAACTATTCAATAACAGTCGATTTTGAGTTGTAGTCAAATAGGTACCTACAGTTGCTTTATTTTATTTGATGCCCTGCTTTCGCCAGTTGTAGTTTGAGATTCGAGACAAAACACTGAATATAAAGTACCTGTTGTTTTAGAATAAATATTGTTGGAGATACACCGACCTAACATGAATTCTAACAAGAAAGGGTTTGTGACAAATGAACAATTAAAGGATTTTTTTCCCGACTTGCCATCAGGTCCACTAGATGGTTATAGGAATCAAGCTTCATTTGACTGGCGCCGCATGAAATTGGCCTATGACACCTTAGTTACAATAAAACTTAAGGTAAGTGTCTGTTTGATTTTCTTCATGATTAAATTCTTTTAGACCCATTTATAGTTAACTAATTAATATTGGAATTTAAACAATACTTAATAATATACTAATATAGGGCTGCCACATGTCCCGGTACACCGAGACATGTCCCGGTTTGAAGCATTGTGTCCGTGTAAGCAAGTAGCACTGAGTGCCGGTATCCCAGTCAGCAAGTAGCACTCAAATATTACTGTCCCAGGGGCTAGTTGTCTAATTTCAAAATCTATGGCAATCGCTTTCATTTTACAGATGGATGTGACACATTGCTGCATTTCTTTGGCGAGTTTTTATTTGTGCCATAAAGAAGCATCAATGTGTTACATCCTGACAGCGATTGTGATAGATTTTGAAATTAGACAATAGATATGCTGGTCAGCATCTCAGCATTTAAAGCAGCCCTATACTAATATACTATAAATCTCAAATTTAATAATATTGAAATTTCCAGAATGACATTTATAAGTTTATGGAAAACCACCCATTGTTCAACCATAAGGAAGCAACTGAGTCACTGGATGAGCAGCGACAGACCGCAGTGAAACGCATGTACACTTACAATAATGAGGACTTTATGCCAGTTGATAAGGTACTTTTTATTTCTTATATATTTTTTACTCGGTTTATTTTAGGTAATATACACTTCATTTTGCTATTGGGACACAGAAAATAAATGCCTTCCACTTTAGTAATACACACAGATGAAACACACGACAGAAATGCCGAATTATATTAGAACTGGACAAGTTATCTATTTGAAAATATAGGGTAGATAGCTCCATTGGCAGCTACGCTCGTTAAATCCATTCATCAAATTTGCTCATAGTCTACGACTGATCGCAGATGCAACAGAAAAAAGAAAAGGAAAAACTAGTAATACGAAATTAATTGTTTTTACATGACTGCCCACAAGAAGGAGTGTATTGTGTTCAGGATTCATGTGTGTTTGTGAGTTTCTTTATTCCACCATAACTTCAAAATGCCTGACCAGATTAGGATGTGTGTGTGTGGGATATTGTTGTTTATCATCCCAAGATTCCCAAGTGACATGGCTAAAGATTTCTGAAAATAAAAAACAATATCTCTTCTTTTTTAATTTTAAGATTTTTGCATTCACAATGCTATTTTTATACAATACTTACTAAATAATATACTAGAAAAAATACGACTCGCACCAGATCAATACTCAGACGGGAATCGAACCCGCGGCCTTTGGATATCCGGTCCAATGCTCTGACCGCTGAGCTACCGAGTCACTAGTGACATCGTCGAATTTCTTCTAGTATATCAAATTTCTCACATTGATGGAATAACGCTGGCTTGCAGCGTAAGTGTCGCGGGTACGATTCCCGTCTGAGTATTGATCTGGTGCGAGTCGTATTTTTTCTAGTATATTATTTAGTATTGTATAAAAATATCTCTTCTTCTCTATCTCTTCTAAACTCATATGACATGCCTTAATAATAAATAATAGAGTACTCACCTTTAATAATATCAAAGCTTATTCAGCAACATGTTCATAGCATTTGTGTTTTTGATGATAGCCTTCAATACATACTGCAAATTGGATAGAAATTAAAAAATATATGTGCCTTTTAGATTATGCAACATACAAGAACACTGGCTGCAGAGACAGAAGCGCTATTCTCGTTTGATAGTTCACTGGCTGTAAAAATATCACTGACTTTCCGTATGTGTTCGAACGCCGTCCGAAGCACTGGTCGGAATCATCATTTTAAGATTGTAGAAGATTTAGAGGAAGCAAGGATTGGTGGGTGCTTTGCACTGACTGAGGTCTCCCACGGCTCCAATGCCAAGGCCATGAGGACAACAGCCACATATAGTCCAGAGAAGAGACAGTTTGTTCTGCACACACCAGACTTCGAAGCTGCCAAGTTCTGGGTTGGATGTCTAGGTAATTGATAAATTAGTTTTCTACTTAACGGTTTTTCAACTTGTAGGAAACCTTATGGGGTCGCCATTAAAAGATGCAAGGGTCCTAATTTAGTGTGATTGTGAAGACTGGACCTAGGGCCCTACCTACTAACTTTTCGAACTTCGGCTGATCTGCTGGGCTTCAGCTTAAAACAGAAAATCAAAATAAGAAATTTAGTATTGTATTATTTGCCGAAGTTGTTTATTTTTTAACAATTTACAAATGTTACACGTCACATATTGACAAATTGTTACATTGTCATGGTATGCACTCTTTCAAATTACTAACATTTTGTGGCCTTGGTCACTGGAGTTTTGTAACTTAAGGGGTAGCATAATCAAAAGGTTTCATCTTCTTCATGATTAAATAATCCTGAAATGGAACAATTTGGCCACAAAATATAATATAATTTTAGTCTTTTATGTAATAATGAATTCTTTTTGCGAGTTCATTTTTAAACGAAAATTATATCAGAGTCATTGGTGATTAGATTGTAACTTTTATATTATCTTCTTTGTTTTATCTACTCGTTTCCAAATAAATCATAAACATAAAAAACTCAATAATATGCTGATATGCAGATTTTTGATAAATTTATCATCCAAAGTCAAAACTTATACTATGCGAGCCAAATAAGAATAAACTATATCGGGATTTACAGTACCTGTTTATTTATGAGACTCCGATATTTCGGCGCAGTTGTAAGAAAAGGAACAAAGATCAAGATTGTCGTTTGACAGTAGGTAATATTCTTATTTGGCTCGCATAGTAATTGTTATTTATTGATTTTAATGTGGAATTTGAAGTAAGTTTGTAAATAAACTAAATCTCTCTTTTTTGTTAAGTAAGTACACACGACAGCACCTCAAACTTTACATGAAACCTGACCTTGAGACCGCCTTTATGCCCTACGTAATAAAATCTGTTTTTACAGTTTAACTGTATAACCTTACGTGGTGTCGTGTGTACATACTTAGATTGAATTAAAGCCTAATCGTTTTTTAGGTAAATCCGCCACTCATGCTCTGATATATGCCCAGCTGATCTCCAAAGGCAAGAATCATGGCCTGCATACATTCATCGTCCCTATCAGAGACCCGGTAACACTCAAACCATACCCTGGGGTCACCGTTGGTGATATTGGAGAGAAGATTGGACTCAATGGAGTGGACAATGGGTAAATAATTTAGTTTTATTATTAAAATATCAAAGAGATATCAAATACCTTCCGTGAACTCCTCGAGAGAAACTCATATGAATGCTGATCACATTGAACGCAGGACATGTCTAATTTTTAACCGACTTCCAAAAAAGGAGGAGGAGGTTCTATGTTCGTCTGTATATTTTTTTTTTTTTTTTGTGTATGTCCACCGATTACTCGAAGACGGCTGGACCGATTGAAATGATTCAAACGTTATTACATTAGGTACACTCCCAAGTTGGTCCTATTTTTTAAAATTTGGAAATCGGTTCAGTACTTTTCAAGTAATTTTGAAAAAAGCACGAAAATAGTATGATTTTGTGTGAATTACCTCGATGATTGGTCGAATTACTTCTTTGTTTATGAACTGAATAAGATAATTATTTTTTTGTTGGAAGAGGGATATCTTAAGTGTAGTTTTTTAACCGACTTCAAAAAGGAGGTTCTCAGTTTGACCCGTATTTAAGTATGTTTCTCCGCGATTATCTTACGTTTGGCTGAGCCGATTTTTCTACATAATTATATTATACCTTACCTACTAAAAATAAAAAATTGTTTAAAAAAAAACAAAAAACCGACTTCAAAAAACCTACCTCTAAAAAGCAAGAAATAATATTCGTATAATAAAAATACGTCTATTGAAGTCGGGTGGGGCTTTTAGAATAAAAAAAAAGGAATTTGTACTCCAGCCCCACCCGACTTCAATAGACGTATTTTTATTATACGAATATTATTTCTTGCTTTTTAGAGGTAGGTTTTTTGAAGTCGGTTTTTTGTTTTTTTTTAAACAATTTTGGTGAAGTATAACTTTGCAGTATAATGTACCTACCGTGGTAATGAGTGCCTAAGGTTAAAATCGCTTGCACGCCGCGCCCGCGCCGTCACAACAACATTAATTTTGTTGCTAATTAATTGGTTAAGCGCTGCTGTTCCCCATTGTAGGTACATTATCATTATATCAAATCCGATTTCAATTGAAAGCTCTTCAACCATTTAGACTTTCGTATACGTATCAAAATGACTTATATTAACAATAATATGCGTTATGTCTGTCCTGTCTTTTATGTCTGTCCTGTCTTTTATTTCTGTCGACCTGGGGCCCTATCGCCTAACTCAAAGCTTTAGCCAGAGCGATAGCTATGCTCTGTCCGTCCTTGTCATATCATAACACGATGACAAGGACGGACAGTGCACTGACGTCATAAACCAAAGCCAGAGTCAAAGCGATAGAGTTAGGCGGTAGACCCGCAGAACGCTTTTAAATGTAGGTACTACCCTTATATCATTTTGTGAAACATTCAAATTAGCATGTGTTTTGGTTGACAGATGAATTTTAATTTGAAATGTTTATTTATTAGTTATTTTCAAGTGGAAAATAAGTAATAACCTAAAATTAGCATATTCACACAACATTTTTTTTGCTTTACAGTCACGTACTTTTTTTTTATAGCTGATGTGTGATGTCTATCTATATTCAAGGGTACGTCATGTTAAAGATATTGTAAAAACAAGCAAATACGTATTTTTCTAAATTATTCTTAATTTAAAATAAAATTATATCGATTAATTAACTATGGCAAGGTTAACCGACGATCTGGTGAAGGTCGCGGTGCGCCGCTGGATGCGGGCAGCGCAGGACGGATCGTCGTGGAGATCCTTAGGGGAGGCTTAAACCCAGCAGTGGGTGTCGTGAGAATAATAAGATTAAGTGATTAATAATGCTAAGATCTGTTATTGGCCAGGTTCGTAATGTTCGACCACTACCACGTGCCCAAAGAAGTGGCCCTGGACAAAAACGGTGGTGTCGACGACGCGGGCAACTACGCCACGCCGTTCAAAGACCCCAACAAGAGGTTCGGTGCGTCCATGGGCGCTTTGTCAGGTAATAACAGCTAACCGTGCTAAGTAGTAGACTAGTTGCTCTGTAGAGCTGTAGACCTCGCGTTTGTAACATTTTTTAACATACTTCGAAATGGCTGATATATATTTATTCCGCATATCTCCGCCATTTTGATGAATTTCGGAAAACTGAGTCGACAAATAAAATCCATATAATTTTAGGACCAGCCCCCCTAGCCAAAGTAACATTTGCAAATTTTCGTTATAGCTTCGCTTCGAAACATAGTATGGATTTGACGTTTTAAATTTCGATAGTTAACGATACCTTATGTCAATCCCATACATGTTTCGAAAGCGAAGCGATAACGAAGATTTGCAAATGTTACTTTGGCTAGGCCCTCTGTTCACAAAATTTCACGAAAATCGGTTGAAAAATGCGACCGTAGAGGAGAACAAATGAACAGCCGGACTTACGAAAGCATTTTTGCCCAAGCTGAAACGAAGCAGTTTCGCGCTGATGATGATTTTGCTGCAGAAAGTCATTAAATGATACAATATTAAGAGAAAATAATTAAAACAGTAATAATAAGATGTCAACATCTTTCCTATCGGAAGTCCTTCAGTCTTTGAAATGTAAGCGACAACTTAATTTGAATCCAAACAAACCTGCTACACATTTAAGGTGCCTCCAAGCTAGCTGGATCGATTAGACCTATCCTTAGACCAATCTATGACAATATCGCTAAATCGCGAGACCGAACGTGCAGTGTCGTGCAGGTCCACTATTCAGTGTCACACATAATTTGCAAATGTTTGCTATCGCGAAAGATTATGGGTTATTTTGGAGTACGTATCAGAATGTCTAAAGTTAGAATGTCTAAACTTAAAATGGCAAAGTTCAAAATGTCAAAAATTAAAATGCAAATGGTTTAAAATGTCGAAAATCATTATGTTTAACTTCAAAATAGCAAAATTCAAAGTATCAAACGTATCAAATACTTGACGAGTTGAAATATCAATGGTCATTAAGTCTAAGTTCACAATGATTTATTTGATTTGGGTTGGATCTTAAAACGAATCGCCTTCTTTGAGGTTAATTGAGTCTGTGGAGGTCTTTGGGCTTCGCCTGAAATGCTTTATAGCAAATTTAGCTGCCGGACATGACCCTAAACTAGTCTACTGGGACTTAGAAACCGTAGACCGTAGGTGACGAGATAGGTGCGAGGAGCGTAGCGACGAGCATGTTAGGTTGACATGAACCCAGCGCGCGAGCCGAGCGAGCGAAGCGAGCGTGCCGCGGCAGCGGCCGGCGAAGCGCCAGAAAAAAATCTATTTCAAACTCAATTCGTGGATTTTGTTCGGCGGCTACTGAATCAGTGACTGGCAAGGGCTACCGAATCAGGGAGCGGCGTGGCTATAGTGATGTGCGGCGGAGACACAGAGGTTAACACGCAATTATTTTACCTAATTAATTAGGTACCTAAATGAAAGAAATGCATAAGTAAATTCTATGCTTACGTCATTATAATGTATTTGGACTATTAGACATTTTAAATTTTGATCATTTGAACTTAGACATTTTTAGTTTGGACTATCTGACCGTCTGACATTTTCGTTTTTGACATTTTGAACTTTCGACATTTTAATCGTTAGACATTCAAATTTTTGACATTTTGAACTTTGCCATTTTTAGTTTAGACATTCTGATACGTACCCGTTATTTTGACATAACTCATAAATCTTTTGCAATAGCGAACTAGTTTTCGCTAACCATCTAAAAAGCCAAATCCACATATCTTCCGAAAATTAACCGATAACGAAGATTCGACATTGGGTGGATAAGGAGGACGGGCCATAACCCACCACGCAGGCCCAATGCGGATTGGTGGGTGTTAACGACTGCAAATGCAGCCGGGACCAACGGCTTAACGTGCCTTCCGAAGCACGGAGGAGCTCGAGATGATAAATTTTTGGTCACCCATCCCATGACCGACCCTTGCGAACGTTGCTTAACTTCCGCAATCGCTGGGCCAGGCGCTTAACCCCCGCGCCACCGAGCGTATGTCTATAATTTAATTTTATATCCAACCATAGGTGGAAGAGTACACATCACAATAATTTCCACAACATACCTGCAGAAGGCGATAGTTATCGCTGTCAGGTATTCTGCAGTAAGGAAGCAGTTCGGTCCTGATGAGAGCAACGAAGAATACCCAGTTTTAGAATACCAACAACAGGTCAGTTAGGGGATTACATACCTTCTTTACTTGAGATAAGGTTTAAATTTTAATATAATGTTGCTTATCTACTTGTCTTAATAAACACACCCTCTTATAAATAAACCAAGATTAAGTTAACACCTAGTTTAACCAATATTTTGCTTAGGAATATGATCCTAAGCCAATTTTTCGTTTTTAATCAAGTCTGCTAATGTTATCGTCAAAATCGTGGTTCAATGGTGTTTGAATGGTAATGCTTTTAGACACAGTTCTTGTTTCTTAAACCTTAAACCGAAACACATTGTGTTTCCCCCCCCCCCCAGGTGTTTACACTTCGTTTATTAATAAGGCCGTAAGGAAGTTACACTACTTTTCTACTGTAAAATTAGAAAGTATTATGTGGTATTACAGTCATTTGCAAGTATAAAACGCTTTTGTAACGCGTGACCTTTGCCCAAAAATAGTAAATTGTAATGTGTGTTGGTAATCGAATATCAAATTTATGCTACTGACTTGCTCTTTCTAATCGTTTAATTACGACAACAAAATGGTATGTTATCGTTATTTACAAATAATGTATGGCGTCATTTCGAGCAGTAATAGAGATTATCTCTTTATAATAGCTCATAAGTAAAATAAAGTAAAATAAATGCGGGTCACAACTACATACAAAAATATACTTTCATATGATATTAAAAATGACACCTATACACTTCTAAGACTTCCTATAATTTTGGTTTAGTGACTACGGCCCCTGGCAAGGTGTCGAAACGTCGGGTAACCCAAAAAAAAACAATAAATCAAACAAGATAATTCTAAAATAACATATGAATTAATACCAATTTATACGCGTTGTAATCCGTTAAAAGTGTTTTATTTCTATAAACTACCTACTAAACTAAGTCTGTTATAATTATTGCCCCCTATGTCAGTTTAAAATATTATCGTACCTACTATCTTGTTAACATCGTTAAATGCAATAACTTGAATTGAATATTAAATAATTCTTAGCGTTATCGCACACGAGCAAATTTTGTCTCCGCAACTATTTTGTCTCTCACATGATTTGTATGAAAAGTTGCCGACGACCGCGACGCCCCGTGTGCGCGCTTCCATATAAACCCGTGGACTTGATGTGAGAGACAAAACAGTTGCTGGGCGACTAAAGCGCTTATTACACCATCCTGAATGTCGGACCCGGAATTTAGTGTCCGATTTAGGACGAGAAATTCAGTCGCCAATTAGACCGTCCTGAATGTCGTATCCGATATCACAGCTTTACGATCATACAGTAGTTAAACGAATGTTCTTGTAGCTGTAAAAATACAAAGCTAGGTAAATAGGAGGTATATGTAGGTAGCTAGGTAGGTACGTGTCATTTTCAACGCTAATCTGAACTAGTTTTTAACCGACTTCATCAAAAGGAGGAGGTTCTCAATTCGATTGTATACTTTTTTTTTTATCGTTATTCGCGCGTATCTTCGACATTTATGGACCGATTATGATGATTATTTTGTTGTTCGATTGAGTTTTCTTGCGAGATGGTTCCAATTATTTTTTTTCCAAATCGGGTCAGTAGTTTTCAAGTAATCCCGAAAATACTATGACTTTACATCAACTACCTTGACGACTTTGTTATTTATGAACCGAATTAGATGATTGTTTTTGTTGGGAGAGGGATACCTTTGTGTAGTATTTTTAACAGACTTCAAAAAAAGGAGGTATTCAGTTTGTATATGTATGTACGTTTCTTCGCGATTATCTCACGTTTGGCTGAGCCGATTTTACTACCTAAATAATATACATACACTACCTAATACGGAAGGTACTTATACTAAAAATAAAAAAAAATAAAAATGTTTAAAAAACAAAAAAACCGACTTCAAAAAACCTGCCTCTAAAAAGCAAGAAATAATATATAAATCATTAGATACGCATTATCATATCATTGTTATAATAAAACACGTCTATTGAAGTCGGGTGGGGCTTTTAGAATAAAAAAGAAAGTTGTAGGTACTCCAGCCCCACCCGACTTTAATAGACGTGTTTTATTATAAAAATGATAATGCGTAGCTAATGATTTATATATTATTTCTTGCTTTTCAGAGGCAGGTTTTTTTTGTTTTTTATATTGATGTAGGTCAAAAAAAAGCAAATCACAGAGTGACAACCCTTATATACTTTTAGTCGTTGCGCCAACTGTCTATCTAGACGAACGGCGCGGCGGATATTTTTTCGCCAACATAAAAGGCGTTGACTGACTGTACTATTTATGCTGTGGTACTACTGTGTCGGAGCCGAGCGTCCTGAATGCGATTACACTGTCCTAAGTGCTTCCGATTTAGCATCCGTTATGTCGGAGACAATTTCTATCCTAACTAGGATCCTAAATCGGATCCTAGCTTCCTGAATGCAATTACACTGCTCTGAATTTAGGAGTGACGTCATATCGGGTCCGACATTCAGGATGATCTAATTAGCTCTTAAGTTGCCCGTGTGCGCTCTCCCTTAGATGTGTATATTATTTCTATATTATGTAATCTATTTATGTAGTTTATCCTTATCTTTTATTACTTTATTATCCTTATCCTTGATCCTTCCCCAAAATTCCGATCCGGTCTTTTTACGTAAGTATAATAAAATGGTTTCCCTACCTTTGACTTCTTTGTGGCAAATGCATGCGGTGCCAAAAAAAAAAGATAGTATATCAATATATATTTTTTACAGCAAATAAGAGTGTTGCCATACTTAGCGGCTACATACGCGATGAGGATATTCTGCAACTGGTTCAGTGAAATGCACACCAATATAATCATTGACAGCTATTTAGGTAAGTATCAGGAATAGTAACAAAACTACAGTACTTCAAGATAAAGAAAAGGCATCGGAAAACTTCGGAAACAAGTTGAAACAACCATCTAACTTAACAAAAAGGAGTTTGGCCCTAAAGGGCATTTTAAGCTTTATTGCGTTCGATCAAGAATATCCTAGATAACGCTTCACGAACTAAAACAGTACGCAAAAATGGCACCTCAAATAGCGTCCCACTTATTTTGTACAAACTCACATTTTACACCAACTTATTTTGTACAAAAACTCATCTTTTATCACTTGTGCAAAATAAGCGCCCAGTTTGTAAGTGGGACGCTATTTGAGGTGCCATTTTTGAGACTCTGACCGGACATCTAGGGTATTGATCGAAGTTTATTGCAATTAAATAAATGTTAATTTCTAAGAAAAGCAAAAACACGAAGTTAGCCGATGCCCATTCTTTATCTCGAAATAATGTATTTTTTTTTATTATAGGAAATTAACAGACAAATAATGAATAAGACTATGGATAATCCAATGCTAATAAGAAACATTTCCACAGATAGCATTAAAAAAAAAATCCGAAAAAATTGAGCTCGCATCATTAGTATATGAATAAAAAAATTAACTTAATCGGTTGGCATTAATTTTGTTACAAAGAGAACTGTTTTCTACAACCTTTAAAGGCAGGACATCTGCCTGTCGATTCTGCAACCAAACTCGCATCTCACTTCGAACCTCACTTCGCTTAGCGTGAATTTGTTATTAGAAATTAGCTGAATATAAGCTATTTTACCGATTGCAAAAGGTTTTAGGCAGCTACCGTAGCAATCTAAAATCTTTTGTGATTAAAAAAACAACCTATTATTATCTCATTTATGATTTAAAATTTCCGCGAAGTGAAGTGAAGTTCGAAGTGAGATGCGAGTTTGTTATAGAATCGACAGGCTGGCCAAGACATGAAGTTATAATACACAACAAGAATCCCAGAAGTCGCAGTAATATAATTATTTGGCATTCGACGACCTCCGTGGTCGAGTAGCTCGTACACCGGTTTCCAAGGTGTTGCCACCTTTGAGGTCCCGGGTTCGATCTCGGGCCGGGTCAATTTAGAAAACAAACTTCTATATTGGCTTAGGTCTGGGTGTTTGTAGTTCCACCGTTGTCTTTGATTTAATACAAGTGCTTTAGCTACTTTGGACTTACTTTGAAATTAGAGCAATGTTTGTGATGTTGTCTAATATTTCTGTGACTAAAGTAATTATTATGATTATTATAAATATCTTTTCCGTTACCTAACCTATTCAATAAACGCGTTTAGAGAGAATACTCAGACTCGCATGACTCCTAACAATGTAAAATTACTTCCACATTTCCTTTCATTTCAGTATGTTCTAATTTTTTATCATACCATTAGGCGCAGATGACAACGCAGCTAACCGTGGCATTGAAGTTCACGCTTTATCATCTGCTGTGAAGCCCGTATTTGGGTGGATGGCGAGAGATGGCATACAGAACTGTAGAGAGGCTTGTGGTGGACATGGGTACCTGAAGGGTAAGGATAATAATCATAATCTTTCGTCCGGGCCTGGGTCCAATGATCTTCCAACTGAGCTACCGAGTCACTAGAGGCATTGTCAAAAAAAAATCTAGTATATCCTACTCTTACGCTGCAAGCCAGCGTTATTACATCAATATGAGGAGTTATCTCGATTCAATTGGGTTGGTAAACTCTTCCAAAACTGTTGTGAATTATATATTTTCTGGTAGCTTTTGGCTTTGGAGTCAGGAATAACAAATTGCGGAATTTTTATAATGCTTCATTTTAATTCAAATAAAAATTTAAATTTTTAATTTACAGCATAGTACAATAAATCACTATTACGGCTGTATGCGTAGGTTATGCCTTTGCTCCAAAGACTTTCTATGTTGTTGCTCAAAACAAAAAAACAAAGGTATGATTACCTACTACTCTTTGTCACTGTCTGGCAAATCTGTCAATCAGTTTTTTTAATCAGTAAATGCAAAGGAACTTCTTGTTCAGCTGTATGTTTGATATTTTATCGCGATAATAATATAAAAAAATATATTTGGTTAACAAGGTAAAATAAACTAAATCGTAATATTATTTTCTTTATTCTTCAAACTCGTGCTATCAATATCAAAAAAAAATATAAAACAATAGGGATGTTGACTATTTTTTTTATTTTATGTTACATAAATTACCTCTCAAAAAAAGAAACATTGGTAAAAGAATTAATTCGCTAGCATGAAAACTGCCCGAGATATCACAGTGTGAAATGCACACAAATGGACTCGATCAAAAACGCTCCATACTAATGGCTTGCACGTTATGACGTCACGCCGTGCTAGTTTGTATGCAACGCATAGGAAATTTGTTCAGCAGCTATATTAAATATTGTGTTTATCAAAATGGTTTCTTCGACAAATTTGCTATACATTTTACGGACTAATTAAAGGTATCATTTATTTTAATAAATTGTATACTTTTTAAATGGACTTGTCCACCCAACTTTGAAGGGTCATAAAACAAATAATATGCAATATATAAAACCAAGAGGTATACAAGCTACTCTAAAAGTTTAATATGTTTACGATTTTTATTAGTATTTCGTTATTTTATTCATTAGTCAACATCCCTATTCTCTTCGAAAAAGTTTACCAACCCCATTGAAACATCTTTCCAGATATTTTGTCAATCGATTAAGATGAAACAGCTTTATAATTATTAAATTTGTTATTTGAGCAATTAGCTTTCTTAACATAACTGTTTTTAAATTTTAGCTGCCGGCTTAGGAGATCTACGTAACGACAACGACGCTAACTGCACTTACGAAGGAGAGAACAGCCTTCTTCTTCAGCAGACCAGCAAATGGCTGCTCAACGTGTGGGGCAGGAGGCAGAAGATCTCCCCGCAGGAGTCGCCTTTAGGGACCCTCGACTTCTTGCAGAATGCTGACGCTTTACTGAATGAGAAGTGCAGGTGGAATAGTACGCAAGAAATTGTGGAGCCAGCCAGTGAGTTGTTTTAGACTTTAGTGCTATGGTTATAAAGTTGAAAATATTTATCTTTATTATTTATTACAGCCCTCACATTATTTATTACTTATTATAATGCTTATCTAGGTTGTATTTATTTTTTGGATCAATGAAACTCTTTTTCGTCTTCTCATAACTAATCAGCTATAACCTGCCTACTTACCTATGCATAATTATTCATAATTCATAATCATAATCATTTATTTATTTGCTTCAAACATGGTAAATAAGATTTAATGTAAAATTTGTTTGTACATTATCATGTTTCGCCTATTACTAAGCATGCAAATTTATACAATCTTGTTAAAATTTAAATTAATATGTCAGATTATGATTATGCCTATTGTCTAATTTCAAAATCTATCGCAATCGCTTTCAGGATGTAACACACTGATGCTTCTTTGTGGCACAAATAAAAACTTACCAAAGAAATGTGTCACGTCCATCTGTCAAATGAAAGCGATTGCGATATATTCATAGTCTCTGCCTACCCCCATGGGAAACAGGCGTGAGTGTATGTATGTATGTATGTATGTACAATTAGCCCCCTGGGGCCCAAGTCTGCTATTGTTAACGTCATAATTGTGTTTCAATGGTGTTTCGGTTTTGGGTTAAAGAAACAAGAATCGCCGTGTCAAAAACCATTACGACTCAAACACGATACAAACAAACAAATAGCAGACTTGGGCCCCTGATTATGGTCACTTCACACAAAAGCATTGATACAAAACTCATTATTATAATATCTATTTTTAACTTCGCACGTAGGAGACAAAATCATCACTAAATGTGTCCTCCAGCTCGCAAACTAAATATTTGAAATCATTTACATACAAAACTCAACTAATAAATATTATTTACAGATTTAGTCCATGCATACAAATGGCTTACGTCATTCGTTCTTAAAACGACTTATGACAAGTTCAGTAAGTTGAAGAGTGCAGGCAAAGATGAGTTCCATGCCAAGAACGACTCGCAGTCATACAACGCTGTCACTCTGTCAGTCGTCTACGGAGAGGTATGTGAACTTGCATTTTGAACCCTGTCACTATGTGATAAATACTAAATTCGTTTGAATTATTCATGGCAACATGTTGTATCAATGAAAATGTGTATAATATACATTTGAACTCTGACACATCATTATAAATACAAAATTCGTTTGGCAAGTCATTTCAAATCAAAATGCGTTCCATACATTTTGTACTCAGCCACGTTCGTAATAGAAACTAAATTCTTTTGAAATATTAATGAAAAATGTAATTCTATCAATATGGGTTCCACATGTTTTAAACTTTGGCTGTTTGAAATAAAGTAAGCGCCTTATTCTACTTACGTGAAATTAATGAAGAGATATGGATAAACATGTTTAATTATCTTATCACAAATTCTTATTTCTATACAAATGGTTATCCTAACTTTATACTGTAGCCCTGCATCAATGAATTAAGTTGACTAACCATTTAGCTAACGAAAAGGCTTCAATGATTCTTGAAACACTTGACAAATGGGTAGTAAAAACAGGGATTGAAATACCTTAAAAAAAATAACGATACAAAAAAATAACGTTAAAAATACCGTTAAAACATTTTACCGGTAAAAATAACTTTAAAATTATTGTACCGTTTAAATTACCGTTAAATATAGCGTTAAACTCTACCGGTAAATTATCGGTAAAAAAGTAACGTTATTAATTGGAATAACGTTAATTTTAAAGTAACGGTAACATAAAGTAAGAAATAACGTTAAAATTAACGTTATTGAAATAACGTTAATTTCAATGTAACGTTATTTATTGACATAACGTAAATGTTAAAAGTAACGGTAAAAAAATGAAAAAAAATAAGATAATATAAGTAAGGTAAAAATATAAGAAATAACGTTACATTTAAAAATAACGTTATCAATCCCTGAGTAAAAAGGACCACATCCAAGCCCGGCCCCCTTAGTATGACCACCGAATCAGATGTTTCATACATTTTTATATTTTCGTTATTAATTTTTGGCTGTAGCATGACAACGATATAGCGATTTATCGACACTCGTAGTGTTAGTATCGATAGATCGCTATAGCATATCCTGTTTCAGTGGTCACGCTACGGGAGCAAGGCATAAGTTAACTGGACACTGCAAACTAAACAGACACCTATTTCATATGAAATTGAGTGATACTGACATCTGCAGATATTGTAATGAGGAGCAGGAAACGCCCAAGCACCTCTCATGTGATTGTGGACCTCTAATCTATCCATCTGGGACGACACGTAGTCGACCCGGAGGAAATAAAAACTTAAAACCAGGAAGATACTAGACTTCTTGGAAGCCGCTGGGCTTAAAGAGTTTCTATAATTAGGTGGCGAGTTACAATAGATCTTTTAGGTCGCAGTGACTACAGCTTCATCTTGAGCTGCATAGCTTCTAACACTCAAATAATAATAAAGCATAAGTTGTCATGTATTTTAACTAGTATTTTCTTTCAGAATTACATTTTGAACCACTTCTACAAGTCAGCGCTGGAGTTCGAGGACGCTGCATGTAGGGCAGTTCTTCTGAAACTGGTGTCTTTGTATGGGGCATTCATACTAGAGAAACACCTCGCCACACTTTACATTGTGAGTACAACTCCTTACAGCTTGACCACAACAATTGAGGGCGTCACTTTGTATGCAAACACGTCACAATCATGAATAACTTAGCAACACTAAGTGTGAGTTGCACCAAAACGCTGTCAAAGTTAAAGTTATCGTCAAATGATAATGCTACCTGTTTGTCACGTCAAACTTGTCAAAGGACATCATGCTGGCTGGCAACCTCTTTGTTGTTGTTAAAGTTAGATGGTGCAACTGACCCTAATTATATTTTGTACTGAAAAGTTTTAGTTGCTATTTTTTTTTAGTTGATAAGCGCTTAAGATTTTTTAACATCCGTGTGCACTAAACTTTAGAATCACCGAGGTCTCTTCCTAACTGCAACTCGACTAAGATAATTAGGCGACTGCCAGCTTCATGACAGTTACAGTTACAGATACCGGCATATAAATTGGCAAGAGAAAGATGAGACAAAAGATGCGCAGTAGCTACAAACACTAAACTCCGCGCATCTTTTGTCTCATCTTTCTCTTGCCAACTTATATGCCGGTATCTGTAACTGACATTTGGGAAAGGTACTTTTTGAACCTGAAAGTTAATTTAGTCTAGTTGTAGTGACTTAGGTGATTCTTAAGTTTAGTGCCAAATCCTGTAGTTTCTTAAGAATGTTTTTGTGAAATATTCGAAGTTTCGAACTATGCATTACTTTCCCTCCAGGGTGGTTTCTTCAGCGGCTCCCAAGGGCAACTGCTTCGTGAAGGCATCCTAGAGTTGTGCGCAGCGTTGAAGCCTGAGGCTGTAGCTCTGGCCGATACTCTAGCGCCGCCTGATTGGTGCCTCAACTCTGTGCTTGGACGATCCGACGGACAGGTATTATATTATACAATATTTTATGTAACTCCATATAACTAGGTATTAAAACACTCTTGTGATACATCTCATGTTTTGTTACCCCTCAATATGCATCAGTTTCATAAACTACTATTAGCGCTACAGTCATCAATCAATATACATAACGTGACAAACGATTCTGTGACCTGACGCCAATGTCACAAATGCATGACAAAAACTGTCCTTGAAACTAGGAATTAAAATTTCTAGTCTTTAAAGATAAAATCAAGTTTCACTTCATTTTCAGAGGTATATTTCGTAGGTTTATTAGATAGCCAATCCTTTTGATATTCAAGACACTTTTACACAATTAAGGCACTAGGATTCCGTCAACTTTGTGCGTTAATATGATTAATTTCAACTAGATTGTATATTTACTAAAAAAATTATTTTGTATGTAAATCCATTGACTTTAAAATTTCAACAGCATTATCAACACGTTATATTTCCATAGGCATACAAGCACATCAAGAGCAACGTAGTGACGTACCCGGGCGCGCTGTCTCGACCTAGCTGGTGGCGCGACGTCGTGCACTGGCGCTCCTATGTGCCTGCCAAGCTGTAATACACTACACTATTCTACTTACAATACACTGCACTACATTACACTGCACTGCACTACACTACACTGCACTACATTACATTATACTACATTACACTGCACTATATTACATTATACTACACTACGTTACATTTTACTACATTACAGTGCACTGAACTACATTACATTATACTACTGCACTACTTTAAATTATACTACACTACATAACATTATACTACACTACATTACGCTGCACTACGTTACATTATACTACACTACATTACCTTGCACTACGTTACATTGTGCTACACTACATTACACTGCACTACGTTACATTATACTGCATTACACTGCAACTACATTACATTAAGCTGCAACTACGTTACATTATACTACACTACATTAAATTTTACTACACTACATTACACTGCACTACGTTACATTATACTTCACTACATTACACTGCACTATACTAAATTATACTTTAGAACATTAAACATATTACAATTATAATTTATACTTCACTTCATTAATATACAGTAGTAGTGTACAACAAGCCGTACGTAAACCACATTGTTATGATCCTGTATACACTATTACAAAAAGCAGTCATTCTGCCATATACTAGAACTTAGATTAATATAAGAAAGAATAATATGATATATTTGTATATTCGATGTGTATGATATGAAGTGGTTAATATACGTAACACAAAAGGCAAAATATTATCAGTAGGTACCTTATTATTTACATTTTACTTATATCTAAACTAAGTTAAACATTTATTTACCAGTTTTTACAATTATTAAGTAATTACATTTCTTGTTTTATGAATTCCTCAATTTATGTGTTTTTATTATCTGTGGTGATTGTTAACGAAAGTAAGGGTTTTGTGATATAAAAATATGATATTATTTGGTACAGTTTACAGCACATCTCCTTAAAGAAATCCATGAATTTTCCCCAATCGATTTTATACCTTAATACATTGCATATTAAGTTGAATGATGATTTATTATGCTTACTATTTTTGTGATATTTTTGCACAATCGATATTGTAAATATTCGCTATTAAATTATTTTTTATACTACTTATACTTAGTTGAATTATGTTTGACATTTTCGAATGAAAATAGATGTAAAATTATTTCTGTTTATTTATTTGTAGGTACGTATACAGAGTTATGTTATTTACAACTTTTTATATTTTGCTGAGAGCAAAAAAATAAGTACTTACAGGGACTAGGTAACTTTTTTGCAAATTAAAATATTTTTATACCAAAATGTGTGTTTTTTTAAAGAGATTGCGCAAATCATTTCCCATGACAAGTTATTTCTTGCACGTAAGCAAACAATCTTGTTGTAACCTTCTAGTATCGTATGTTTAAGTGTTAGCCCCTCAATTAAAATTTTATTTAAATTACTTTCTACTTGAACAACAACTCATAAAGATTAATGGGTACTTATCAATTGGTCTTACTAATCTAACGCTTTATTTTATTTTAGGAAGCAATTCCGATCAGTCTTTATCGTTCGCCATATTTTTAACAAGTTTTTTGATGTTTACCCTTCGATCAAGAATATTCAAAATAACGCTTCACGAACTAAAACAGTACGCAAAAACGGCACCTCAAATAGCGTCCCCCTTAAAATCTTAGCGCTTATTTTGTACATAATCACCTCTTATTTTGTACAAACACACATTTTATATCACTTATTTTGTACAAAATATGCTTGTTTTGTACAAAAACACATCTTTTATCACTTACTTTTTGGCAAAATAAGCGCCGAGTTTGTAAGTGGGAAGCTATTTGAGGACTTGTACTATTATGTATTCTGTGTTTGAGGTGCCATTTTTGAGACTCTGACCGGACATCTAGAGTATTCTTGATCGAAGTGTTTACCATGAAAAGAGGCACTACTACATAAAATTCAACGTTGCTATAGAAACCTATAGATATAAGTACATACTACCAGTAGTTTGTAGGTTTTGTATTCACATGGAAACATTAAATATTAACATCTCTAATTTGTAAAGTTGATAGGGATAAAACAGCGCATCTAATTGGGTTTGCATTCTATATGAGCGCGTCAATCACTAAAAGTTCAACCGGGAAGCCTTGGGGTTCGACAGTTAACTTAGTTTAGCGAGTTTCAGCCGACGAGGAGACGTGGTTAAGACGAAATGTACAAAGAATTGTTGCTGACTCTCTTTGTGATAAAGTAAGCTCTTTTTGCAGACTAATCTATGGTAACTATACAATGTTAAATGTAAAGATAATGCCACAGAATAACTAATAGTACAAGTACAGAAGCAGCACTCGGCAAAGTCATTTAAATAAATAGCGACTTTTGCTCCGACACAATAAAGTGCAATTCAGGTCGCGCAGTTCACCTGGTAGTTGCCTCTCTTTCTATCGCGTGCTCTTACCTTTTCTGACGACGCAACGTTAGAGTTGTCTTCTTTTAAATCATAGATATAGTATATTTTTAAATGAACTGCGTAGCATCATAATGTGAAAAACGACAATTGTTTATTGGTTTCTTGATTTTGACATCCGTACGCGGCACAGTAATGTCGATTCGACATTGTTACTATTATAAAGAGGCAATATCTACTTGTGCAGTAAGATGCCGCGCTTGTACGGCGGCGGGCGTGTGGCGACCCTCTGCTCACTTGTCCCGCCGGCGGAACGGCTAGCGGTAGGTGCTTATCGCGCGACCTTGAGCGAGTGAAGGAGGCCTGATAATGCGCAACAAACTTCTAGCTCGCTATGAACTGAACATGTAGCGTATAGCGATCCATAATTTCTCGTAAGTTTGTAGGGAAAATACACCTACGCATGAGCGAAGTAACTTCAGAGCGGGCTACAAGTTTATAGCGCGATCTTATGGCCTGAAAGTAGAGATTGGAGTCATGAGTTATTATTTAGATTTTGTACCTAATCTATGAATCTATCCATAAAGTCTATTTAAGGCGCTGTATGTAGTGAAACTAGCGCCGCCACTACATTTATTTTATTACTCTTAAACAAAGTCAATATTTTAAAAATTGTTTAAAAAACAAAAAAACCGACTTCAAAAAAACCTGCCTCTAAAAAGCAAGAAATAATATACAAATCATTAGATACGCATTATCATTGTTATAATAAAATACGTCAATTAAAGTCGGGTGGGGCTGGAGTACATCTTCCTTTTTTTATTCTAAAATGATTTGTATATTATTTCTTGCTTTTTAGAGGCAGGTTTTTTTTGAAGTCGGTTTTTTTGTTTTTTTAAACAATTTTTTTATTTTTAGTGTAAGTACCTTCTGTATTAGGTAGTGTAGGTATATTATTTAGGTAGAAAAATCGGCTCAGCCAAACGTGAGATAATCGCGGAAAAACATACATACATACAAACTGAATACCTCCTTTTTTTGAAGTCGGTTAAAAAGACTACACAAAGGTATCCCTTCCCCAACAAAAAAAATCATCTAATTCGGTTCATAAATAACAAAATTGTCAAGTTAGTTGATTTAATATCATAGTATTTTCAGGATTACTTGTAAACTACTGAACCGATTTGAAAAAAAAATAAATGGGACCATCTCGCAAGAAAACTCAATCGAACAAAAAAAGAATCATCTAAATGGGTCCATAAATGTCGAAGATACGCGCGAACAACGATAAAAAAAAAAAAAAAAAAATCCTCCCCCTTTTGATGAAGACGGTTAAAAAAGCTCATGTATAATAATTTCTTAAATTGTCTCTAATATTTTTTGAATAACTCTTCAAAAGTTTTCATTATTTCTGTAAGTTTTAAAATCCATTTTAGCTCAAAGTGGCCACTTTTGGCAATTATGGATTTAAAAACTTACAGAATGAACTGTTGAAGAGTTATTCAAAAAATATTAGAGACAATTTAAGAATTTATTACATGAGCTTTTTTAAAATATTGACTTGGTTTACGAGTAATAAAAATAAATGTAGGCTGCGCTAGTTTCACTACCACCGCGCCTTAACAAAAAAATTTAGAGATTAATGACAGGTTGTATTTAAAACCGATCATAACTTAAGTAAGTAATGTAACTAAACTAATAATGGGTATAAACTAAGAGTAAGATGGTTCATTGAATTCCCCAGCCCCACTTTCCGTTTTCTATCAATGCGTCTTCTTTATTTGCTATACAGCGTAAAAGAGATGTAACTATAGCAATTCATAAACCTGGCTAGTTTTATTAAGAGGTTGTAATATCCTCCCTGCTCTCAAGTGCTTCCGCAGAACCATCGGCGTTCCTCAGCAGCCTGGAAGAGCGCAAGGACTTGGAGTACATCATGGTAGACCTGCTCAACGACCTGATGAAGCATCACGACGTCACCTGCGTGGCTGTCGTGTGCGATACTGTGTACCTCAACGTGTTTGAAGGATACCTGTTCAGGAGGATATTTGCAGTGCCGTTTGTTATGGTGAGAAAACTTTATTTCATCATCATCATCAGCCTATCATCGTCCACTGCTGAACATAGGCCTCTCCGAGAGCACGCCACTGAGCACGATCCGCGGCTATACTTATCCAGTTTTTGCCAGCCACCTTGCGAAGATTATCGCTCCACCTTGTCTGAGGGCGTCTCACACTACGTTTGCCGATACGCGGTCTCCACTCAAGAACTCGTCTGCCCCAGCGGCCATCGGTTCTACGGCTAATATGGCCGGCCCACTGCCACTTCAGCTTGCTAATCCGGTGGGCTATGTCGATGACTTTAGTTCTCTGTCGGATCACCTCGTTCCAGACCCGATCTCTCAGAGAAACTCCGAGCATAGCCCTTTCCATAGCTCGCTGCGCGGCTTTAAATTTGTGAGCCAGCCCTACAGTGAGTGTCCACGTTTCGGCTCCGTATGTCATGACAGGCAGGACGCACTGGTTGAAGACTTTCGTCTTTAGACTCTGTGAAACTTTATTTAAGACGGTACAAAGCCCACCGGATGAGCAAGCTGAAGTGGCTGTGGGCCGGCCATATTAGCCGTAAAACGAGTTCTTGAGTGGAGACCGCGTATCGGCAAACGTAGTGTGGGACGCCCTTAGAAAAGGTGGAGCGACGATCTTCGTAAGGTGGCTGGCAAAAACTGGATGAGTATAGCCGGGGATCGTGCTCAGTGGCGTGCTCTCGAAAAGGCCTATGTTCAGCAGTGGACGCTGATAGGCTGATGATGATGAAGACGGTAACTGTACTCTTAAGTATAGCACTTTTAAATCGTCCAGTTTGTAGTGAGATAGGAGTTGCTTGTTGCCAGTGCTGAAAAGTTACACACGAAGTTGGTTACAAATAACCGATCACATTATACTATCTTACACGCTACTGCGCTAACCATTACTGAACAATAAAAGGCAACTCTAATGAATGTCAGTTGGTGACAAACTGTCCTAATTATTGTTTGATACGGGGTCGGCGTGCCTATTCATTTGGGATATCTAAACCACAGATAAATATACTAGTTAAATCTAAACTAACGATATTCCAAATGAATGATGATTTGACGACCTCCGTGGTCGAATGGCTATGCTCGTCTGTTTTCAACGTGTCGCCATCTCTGAAGTCCTGAGTTTGATCCCCGGCTGGGTCAATTTATACAATGTGTTACAATAAAACCATAAGATAGGAACCATTAAATTGAACAACTTGTACTATCGATTTAGATCGTGGTAGAAGACTACGAAGACTTACTCTCCCCAAACTTCGATACCCTCGAATCGCTGCGGGAAGCGAGGAAAGACGGGTGCAACGTATATGTTATTCTTCTGGCGAACGGGTACCAAACTGCAAGACTGTTAAGATTTGGGGACAGGTAGGTAATAATAAATGTTTAGCACCTACACCCCCGCGCAGATAAAGAATGGGATTGAAAATGGCGGCTCACCGCGCTTACCACAATGAGTGTGAGTGAGAACGATAGGTGGTGGCGATAGACTGTGCAAGCGAGAAGTGAATATGTACGACGCCATTTTTAATCCCATTCTTTATATGCACGGGTAAGTTGAATTTGTTATAAAACGTGATTGTTTGTTTTTTATTGTCGATTGTTTTTTATTTCCTTATTTATTCGCAGATACCGTATCTTGGACACACGAGCCAAGTATATAATACTACACGACTACCGCTTATTCCACAGCGATCTACATTTTCTATGGAAACGTATCATCAACGTCATTTTCCTTAGATACCACAGTCTCACAGGCATATCAAGAAGCAAAGCATGGTACGATCTGTCCACAGTCCCATACCCAAACCCCATAAAAAGCGTGTTTATTTCCAGAAGAGTTGATATTTGGAAGAACGGGAGATTTCATTACAACCGGCCGTTATTTGCCGACAAGACAAGTAATTTGAATAGTGAAGTTCTGAATATCGTTTATTTAGATCACGTACCCTCCGTTGTTGTTACAAAAACGAATGAAACAAACAAAGTTGGTGGTGTTGAAATTGAAGTAAGTTCTATATGCACTATCCGGCTCGAAGGACCATAATGCGAAAATAAAATCTTTATGCTAATCATATATCACATGTATTTTAGATACTCAATACAATGGCGAAGAAAATGAGCTTTCAACCAAATTTGTATCAACCACCTAACACTGAGCTACATAAGTGGGGTCAAAAGGAAGCAAACGGTTCGTTTTCTGGTCTCCTCGGGGAGATGGTGAACGGGCAAGCTGACATAGCATTAGGGAATCTGCAGTACAACCCTTATCACCTTGAGCTGATGGATCTGAGCATTCCGTACACGTCTCAATGCTTTACGTTCCTCACGCCAGAAGCATTGACAGATAATTCGTGGAAAACTTTAATATTACCCTTCAAGTAAGCCCCTTCGCACACCAGTCGTAGCAGAAACGTATCGTTTGCGACGCGTATGCCGGACGCTCTACGTCGTAGAGTCTACGAGAGCTTTACGAGCGCATACATTTTCTAACGCTTCATCGCGTCGTCTGTGGATATGTTTAGAAATGTACAGTACCTATAACTTGGCGGCTCTGAACTTTGCGCGGAACGCTGCGCAGTAGACAAATACAGACGCGCGCGGGGACAATGCGCGGGCGGAAGCACTCGAAACTATGGAACTCGACATCTACAGTCACCGCCAACTTATTTTGAGCATACTGTACTGTATGATGCGCTCGTAATTCTCACGTAGAGCGTGCGACATACGCGTCCGTCCCATACCAACTACGATACGTTCCTGCTACGACTCGTGTGCGAAAGAGCTTACATTAATTATTATAGCTGATCCGTACCATTTCTATAGAGGCAATATTTTAAAGATGATCTTGCACTTTGGACTTCCATTTGTTTCTTTTCTTCTAGGTTAGAAATGTGGATTGCAGTTTTGGTCGTATTGTTGATAACTGGGACGATTTTTTATGGTCTTGCGCGATTTTACACCAACCTGCAGGAGTATAAGATGCTTTCTAAAATGAAAAATAAAAAAGAGAAATCTAAAATAGAGGATGGTAATATCACTATTTTTGCTCACTGTTTGTTGGAAACAAAGAAGCATTGACCTCAAAAAACAGGTCCATAGTTTAAACTGACAGCCACTTGTTTATTTTGCAGACTTGGATGCGAAGCCTGGCTTGTATTTGTTTGGAGAAATAATTAACAGCATTCTTTACACATACGGAATGTTACTGGTTGTGTCTCTACCCAAGTTGCCTACCGGTTGGTCCATACGACTTCTTACTGGGTGGTACTGGCTGTACTGTATACTCCTCGTGGTGTCTTACAGAGCGAGCATGACTGCCATCCTCGCAAACCCAGCTCCAAGAGTCACAATCGACACTTTAAAGGAACTAGTCGAAAGCAAAATTACTTGCGGCGGCTGGGGTACTGAAACAAAAAGGTTCTTTGTAGAATCTTCGGACGAAATACAAGCTATAGGCCAAAAATTCGAAGTTATTAACGATCCATTCGCAGCGGCGAATAAGGTTGCTAAAGGAGTTTACGCGTACTATGATAACCATGACTTTCTGAAGTTTATTAGGGTGAAAAGAAGAAATACAAATATGACATTCGAAACTGATAAAGGGAACAACACTAACTCAACAGACATGCTGGCAAATAATGAAATGGAAAGAAACTTGCATATAATGTCAGATTGTGTAGTGAACACACCTATATCCATAGGATTTCATAAGAACTCACCACTGAAACCCTTAGCTGATGTGTATCTGAGACGTATAGTTGAAGTTGGCTTAGTCGAAAAGTGGTTGAATGATGTTACGTATCCTATTAGATCATTAGAAACAACCGAAGATGCTATTAAAGCTTTGATGAATTTGAAAAAGCTTTATGGAGCCTTTATAGCTCTTGCCATTGGATATCTCTTGAGCTGGACTTGTCTTATAGGGGAGCTTATACACTGGCATTTGATTGTAAAGAAAGACCCTAACTTTGATAAATATGCTTTAGATGTATACTACATGAATAAGAATAAAAAATCTTAGTTATATGTAACTATTTATTTTAATTATTTACATTCTAACATCATAGTTTACATAGTTACATGCAAAAGTATTGAAATATTTCTGATCAGTCAGTTTTAAGTATTTTTTTTTTAATATTCATTTAGTCTGTGTTGAATTAATTAAAATGTTACATCATTCACTAATATAATTCTAAAAATAAGAATTACTAAATTTAAATATCATAATGCATAATTTTATCATTATATAAAAGACAAGGAATATTTTCTTGTTTTTTTTCTTTATATTATATCATAATTAAATTGGCTAATAATAAAGTGACTTAAAATTGTAAAAAAAATTGACTTATTTTTGCCCAGGGTCGTGAGCTGTGGGGATGGCCCCTTCAGGAGCATTTTCTACAATCCAGGGATGTTGCAATACATTTGCCAGTGGCAGTCTTTGTTCAGGGTTTATCACAAGTAATTTTCCCATCAAGTCTTTGGCTTTTTCTGAAATAAATTCTGGGTATTTTATGATTACATAGCGTATCTTTTTGTATGTCTGATGTGAGTCCTTAGCATCAAATGGTGGTAAACCAACAAGCAGTTCGTAACATAACACACCGAGACTCCATATATCTATTGCATAGCTGTGGGGTTTGCCTTCAATCATTTCCGGTGACAAATAATCTATTGTTCCACACAGAGTCATCCTCCTTGACGAAGGGGAGTGCACAGACCATCCAAAGTCTGCTATTTTCAGTATCCCATTGTGTCCAATCAATAAATTTTCAGGCTTAATATCTCGATGAATTACTTTCTTAGAGTGACAATAAATCAATGCCTTAGTCAAGTCTCTAACATAGATAGCTGCAGTCGTTTCATCAAAACGCCCGCGTTCCTTCAACAAATTGTAGAGAGCACCATGCTTTGCATATTCCAGAATTAAATAAATTCTCTTTTCATCGTGGAAGTATCCAAACATTCGCAGAATGTTGGGGTGGCGCAAGCGACACTGTATCTCTACCTCGCGTCTCACCTGATGTTCTATTTCTGAATCTAAAATTTGACTTTTGAATAGTACTTTTAGGGCAACTACATAGTGCGAATTCTTCTCACGTGCTAGGTAAACGTTTCCAAACTTTCCCTTACCGAGTGGTCTGCCCAAGTCGAAGTCGGCAAGCGTCCACGACTTTTTCTGTTCATCCCTTTTGTTAAGATCCACTTTTCCGGAAGAAGATTGTTCTTTGTTGTCGTTCACGTTCACTTTCGTGCTGCTGTGCAGCGGTCTACCGATTGGCACGGCTGGTATTTTAAAGCTATCACTTGCTGGCATTTTACGTGTGTTGGTGGCACAAACGCATCCAGAGTTTGGCGGACGATTTTCTTTGCAACCACATTTTGGCACATTCATTTTCACAATTAACTGGTTCTTTTAGTTCTTTATTTACTGACTGCAATAACATGCAATTATTTTTTATTACGTTATCTACGTTCACAGAATTTCATTTCAGATAAATTATTATTTAGAATAATTCTTTCAAGTTCAACGTCTTTTTGCGTCAAATTTGTTGGGTTGGGTTGCGTAAGTTGCGTTCCAAACCTAGAGGCGCGTTCCAAACCTAGGTTGCGTTCCAAACCTACGCTCCGAGTGCAACCTAACCATAACCAAACGCTCTAACGGCGCTCCAAACTCCAAACATTAGCGGTTGACACAACCGTGTCGTTCCAAACGTCAGAGCGTTGCAACTTTTTAACCATCAAAATGGATGGTTGTAAAACGCTCTGACGTTTATTTGTCTATAGAAAAAATGTCAATGTCAATTGACATTATTTTGTATTTTGATGTTTTTGAGTCTAATTCTTAAAATAATCATGGTAGATCCTCAAAAAACGGATTTTATTTGATTTAGAATAAAGAAAAGTTTAAATTATTCGTATTCCAAATGGAAAACGAAGATTTTGTATTGACATTGACATTTAAAGTTCTTGATCGTTCCAAACCTTAGAGCGAGTTAAAAAACAACCAAACAACCGGCGCTCTAACGTTCTGAACGCAACCCAGAGCGTTTTACAACCATCCATTTTGAAGGTTAAAAAGTTGCAACGCTCTGACGTTTGGAACGACACGGTTGTGTCAACCGAACGTCACGCTCAAATGTTTGGAACGCCGTTGGAGCGTTCGGTTGTGGTTAGGTTGCACTCGGAGTGTAGGGTTGCGTTCAGAACGTTAGAGCGCCGGTTGTTTGGTTATTTTTTAACTCGCTCTAAGGTTTGGAACGAGTAACGACCAAGAACTTTAAATGTCAATGTCAATACAAAGTCTTCGTTTTCCATTTAGAATACGAATAATTTAAACTTTTCTTTATTCTAAATCAAATAAAATCAGTTTTTTGAGGATCTACCATGATTATTTTAAGAATTAGACTCAAAAACATCAAAATACAAAATAATGTCAATTGACATTGACATTTTTTCTATAGACAAACGTCAGAGCGTTTTACAACCATCCATTTTGATAGTTAAAAAGTTGCAACGCTCTGACGTTTGGAACGACACGGTTGTGTCAACCGAACGTCAGGCTCAAATGTTTGGAACGCCGTTATAGCGTTCGGTTGTGGTTAGGTTGCACTCGGAGTGTAGGTTTGGAACGCGCCCCAGGGTTGCGTTCAGAACGTTTGAGCGTTGGTTGTTTGGTTGTTTTTTAACTCGCTCTAAGGTTTGGAACGACCAAGAACTTTAAATGTCAATGTCAACACAAATTCTTCATTTTCCATTTGGAATACGAATAATTTAAACTTTTCTTTATACAAAATCAAATAATATCCGTTTTTTGAGGATCTACCATGATTATTTTAAAAATTAGACATAAAAGCATCAAAAATACAAAATAATGTCAGATGACATTGACATTTTTTCTATAGACAAACGTCAGAGCGTTTTACAACCATCATTTTTGATGGTTGTTTGGTTGCAACGCTCTGACGTTTGGAACGACACGGTTGTGTCAACCGAACGTCACGCTCAAATGTTTGGAACTGGAGCGTTCGGTTGTGGTTAGGTAGCACTCGGAGTGTAGGTTTGGAACGCGCCTCAGTTTCTCTGTCTACGTACTGATCACAGAGGCGTGTTTTCGTTCAGCGAGCGATTGCTAGCTGGCGCCAATGTACTCTATGGCTGGCGCTACCGGTGCTGTTTTCGTTTATGCTAGTGACGTCACGCTGCTGCCGATCGGCAGGTCGCAGCTCGCAATCTGCAATCCTCCTCCAAAGGTGGTTTGCATCGCTGCTTGCTGTCATAGAGTAATTTATATGTCACTGTCAGCGGTATTGTTGTTGTTGATCCAGTTCGGTAAATTATCTAAATTATGTATATTATAAAAAATCATTACAGAATTCTTCTGTCAGAAGACCTATTAAAGCACTTTTAGTATTTCGGTTCATTTTCACTTCGCGCCAAAAAGTAACTTGGTTGGTTACCATCGCTTGATAAAAACCCGTTTTCGTTTCCCGCAGCACATGCGCAGCAGTTTGTGACGTCATGAGCTGCGCATCGCTGCGGCCGCTAGCTAAACGAAAACACGCCTCAGAACAAAATTTACTCCTAGCGGAGGTACTGACTGACAGTGACAGCATAGAGTACATTATTATAATAAAGTGACAGTTAATTTCACCAACAGCTGTTCTGTTGTGTGGCAAATTAGCAAATAGCCAAAAGAAGTGTATTTTATTATTATCAAACATTACATTATTTATCTTAAACAAAGCCACATACATTACAGTGTACATTATTTTTTATATAATTTCTTGAATTAGATTTTTAAAGTTGCAGTGTGAGTAAGTATGCAAAATTTATAGGTTAAACTTTATGATATATCTGCATATTTTTTGTAGTTTTTGTTGTAATTTTGTACCAGTTCAGTTTTTTTACTCAAACACCACATATCTACAATATAAGTTACCTATCACATAAATATTTTGACTTTGTATTTATTTATTAATAAAAGGAAGAGGTTATGTGTATACTAAAACCACGAAGTTAACACTTTGACCAAAGTTACTACTAAACTACTGCTGCTGCTGTTACAGTTATTCATCACTGAAAAGTAATCAAAATGTCAGATGATGCCGAGCAGCAAGCTGAAGAAATTGAGGTTTTAAAATCTATTTATGAAGGCGATGAAAACTTCAAGCAGGTGGATTCAAAAACTTATCAGTACAAGGTAGATTACCTTCATTAATATTTATTTATAAATTCTCTTGTTATTTTACATATTTATTGTGTCTTCTTTTCATTTCAGTATGTAGATGGTGATAAATCATTTATATTGGAGATTTCATGGGGGCCAACATATCCCACAGACAAGCCCAATTTCAACATGGAAATATTTTATAACCTAAATATGTGAGTGTAAAAGTCTATTTACTTATCCTTACTTGTCCTATTAACCCCGATTCCTATATTAAAGAAGATCCGTTTTGCTTACGGACGGTAGAATTCTGACAGAAAGCTAGTAGAGAATCTGTCAGAATTCTACTGTCCGTAAGCAAATTGGATCGTTCTTTAAAGCTAAGCAATTAAATTGTATGGTGCAAAGTATTAATTTTAAAGCTAAGCAATTAAATTGTATAGTGCAAAGTATTAATTTTAAAACTTAGCATATTTATAGTGGCAACCATTATTTTTATAGTTCATTCAATAAATTTTGAAGCTAAACATTTTAAAGTGTGTTACATTATTTTTAAAGTGCATTTATATATTCTCCATAGCCATAGATATTCCATTGTTTGTTGTTCGGCCCCTTTTAGCTGCCTTGGGCTTTGATAAATAAAACATATTTATAAATTCAAATTAATAATTATTAATTAATAATATTTTCCATATTCTATGTGTGGAAAACCATTTCTTGTATTTTATAAATTAGTATTTCAATAAAGATGAGGTGAAGATTATTTGTGTAATGATAAGATCACAATCATATAGTTGGTTTATCTTGTATTCTTGGATAAGTATAGGAAAATAGGAAAATTATTATAATAAATTATTATATTAAGATTTCGTTTTCCTTGATGGTCTTTCCAATAACTGAAGTCCACCACCATCCACTTCATGAATAAATGCATGTTTTTTTTTTAATTTTCCTATTTTCCTATACTTATCCAGAATAAGTATAGGTAGAATTCTGACAGAAAGCTAGTAGAGAATCTGTCAGAATTCTACTGTCCGTAAGCAAATTGGATCGTTCTTTAAAGCTAAGCAATTAAATTGTATGGTGCAAAGTATTAATTTTAAAGCTAAGCAATTAAATTGTATAGTGCAAAGTATTAATTTTAAAACTTAGCATATTTATAGTGGCAACCATTATTTTTATAGTTCATTCAATAAATTTTGAAGCTAAACATTTTAAAGTGTGTTACATTATTTTTAAAGTGCATTTATATATTCTCCATAGCCATAGATATTCCATTGTTTGTTGTTCGGCCCCTTTTAGCTGCCTTGGGCTTTGATAAATAAAACATATTTATAAATTCAAATTAATAATTATTAATTAATAATATTTTCCATATTCTATGTGTGGAAAACCATTTCTTGTATTTTATAAATTAGTATTTCAATAAAGATGAGGTGAAGATTATTTGTGTAATGATAAGATCACAATCATATAGTTGGTTTATCTTGTATTCTTGGATAAGTATAGGAAAATTATTATAATAAATTATTATATTAAGATTTCGTTTTCCTTGATGGTCTTTCCAATAACTGAAGTCCACCACCATCCACTTCATGAATAAATGCATGTTTTTTTTTTAATTTTCCTATTTTCCTATACTTATCCAAGAATACAAGATAAACCAACTATATGATTGTGATCTTATCATTACACAAATAATCTTCACCTCATCTACTACAACTACACCTATTCAAAAAATTCGCTAACATTAATATGTTAGCGAATTTTTTGAATAGGTGTAGTTGAAATCTTTTTATATTTGTGTGGCATCAAAGAGCTAACAGAATCAAAATGTAAACAGAGAAAATATTTTATAAAAACATGTCACTTAAGTTTTTATTTTTTAAACGAGTTTCCCTTTTTTAGATTACCTTCTGTAAAAGAGAAAGTGATGTCTATGGTAAATGCTGAAGCTGACCAGTGGCTGGGCTGTGCAATGACGTACACACTGTTTGAGTGCCTCAAGGAGAAGGTTCCAGAATTGTTGGCCGAGCAAACCGAGGAAGCGGTGGTCTCATCCAGAGTTGAAAAAGTCACAATTGAAGATCAGGTAAATGATGTTGTTTGTTCTTAGGCTTGTATTTAGAGGTACTTTATATTTAAATGAAATATGTATGTGAGTGCATAAATGCATGCTGGATTTGTTGTAAGAACCAGAGTAACTAAACATGAACAAAACAGACTTAAATTATAAAGTTTTACCTTTGGAAATATTTTTAATTTATATTATTTCCGCGCGCCTGGCCCCAGGGGAAACTTTGACCAAGATAAAAAGTAGCCTATATGTTATATGTTAATAAGTTTTTTGCGCCCGTTCTTCTTGTGAGCTAAAAAAGTCTGGAACGGGTGGTAGGAAAATATAGACGATTCAAAAGTACTTAATAATTAAGTTTATTTGAATGAAGCTTATTTCACTTTCACTTTCACTTTCAATCGAGGTCTTAATCTGCCTACCAAGCAAATGTGATTCATGTATATGATGTAAAAAGCCGACTTTGTTTTATTTATTTAGAAGTGTCTAAAATACTGAATGATATAAAAAACTATCAGAAGAAAACTCTACTTCATTGTCTTTTTGTATAACCGTAGTACTATCAAGTTGCAAAGCACCATTAATCACTAAATACTGAATCACTCAATTTTTTAGAGTTCTTTAACTATTGGAGTGGTCACCTACCCAATATCGGGTCATTCTGAACTTACCATCCAAATTTCAAGGATGTGTCCAGTCCATGAAACTAAACAACATTCTCTAAGAAACATATTGTGTCAAATTTCGCCACAATAGTTTGGTCACCCCATACTAAATTGATCACGTGATAGCGTGATCTCTTTGATTTGTATGGAAATTAAATTTTTATTGTACATATTTGACCATGTGTTCCTTAGAGAAAGTTGTTCAGTGTCATGGACTGAACACATCATCAAAATTTGAATGACCTTTATACATTACACTTCATTGTGACTGTAATTTCCCACTATTCAGGGTGAAGTGGAAAGCACAAAGAAGGAAAAGAAAGAACAATTAACGAAGGCGCAGAAGCGTCGCGTGTGGGACAAGGCGGAGGTAGGGCGCGGCGGGGAGAGGCCGCGTGGGTACGACTGGATCGACATCGTCAAGCATCTGTCCCAGGTACTAACATAGCGAGGCGCAGAAGCGGCGCGTGTGGGACGAGGCGGAGGTGGGGCGCGTGTGGGACGAGGCTGAGGTGGGGCGCGTGTGGGACAAGGTGGTGGTGGGGCGCGGCGGGGAGAGGCCTCGTGGGTACGACTGGATCGACATCGTCAAGCATCTGTCCCAGGTACTAACATAGCGAGGCGCAGAAGCGGCGCGTTTGGGACAAGGCGGAGGTGAGGCGCGTGTGGGACGAGGCGGAGGTAAGGCGCGGCGGGGAGAGGCCGCGTGAGTACGTCTGGATCGACATCGTCAAGCATCTGTCCCAGGTACTAACATAGCGAGGCGCAGAAGCGGCGCGTGAGGGACGAGGCGGAGGTGGTGCGCGTGTGGGACAAGGCGGAGGAAGGGCGCGGCGGGGAGAGGTCGCGTGGGTACGACTAGATCGACATCGTCAAGCATCTGTCCCAGGTAACTAACATAGCAAGGTACAGAAGCGGCGCGTGTGGGACGAGGCGGAGGTGGGGTGCGTGTGGGACGAGGCGAAGGTGGGGCGCGAGTGGGACGAGGCAGAGGTGGGGCGCGTGTGGGACGAGGCGGAGGTGGGCCGCGTGTGGGACGAGGCGGTGGTGGGGCGCGGCGGGGAGAGGTCGTGCAGGTACGATTGGGTCGACAATCGACATCGTCAAGCATCTGTCTCAGGTACTAACATAGCGAGGCGCAGAAGCGGCGCGTAGGGGACGAGGCGGAGGTGGGGCGCGTGTGGGACGAGGTAGGGCGCTTTTGGGACGAGGTGGGGCGCGTGTGGGACGAGGCAGAGGTAGGGCGCGTGTGAGACGAGGTGGGGCACTTTTGGGACGAGGTGGGGCGCGTGTGAGACGAGGCAGAGGTGGGGTGAGGCCGGGAGAGGCTGCGCGGGGACGACTGGGTTGACATCGTCAAGCATCTGTCCCAGGTCCATCCGTGGTTAGGCCCACGACAAGGTGGACCGACGATCTGGTGCGCGGTCGCGGTGCGCGGGGAGGCCTATACCCAGCAGTGGGTGTCGTGTGGCTGATATGATGATGATCATGACTTGAGTTGTGGTAATGGAAGGCCATGGTTTAAAACGCCCACTAAAAAGTTGGTTTCCTAAATTGATCTGTCCAAGAATAGATTAGTGTTGGAATCGACACCATTGTGTTTAAGACTAGTCTTTCTTTATTTTATTTTAATAAATACTTTCCGGTTGTATTGCAGGTACCCCATCAGTCTCAGCCTACGTCATGACACGTGCAGGGATAGATGCATGTTGTTTCGAATCGTCATTCAATGGACTTTTTTCTTAAATTGTGTAACGAAAATTTGGTGACCCTCTAGTTTATACATGTTGTCTTTTTAAAGACAACAGCCTAAAAAGAGTGCGCCGCAATAAATAGCAACTGTGCAACAGTTTTTCACAAAGTGAAATTCGAAAGTATGCAGAATAATTAATTTTGATCTTATTATAATCTAGATTGAATATAGGTACGATGTTATTAGAATTTGTGTTGTTTTTCCCACTTTCAAATCATAACAGTTAGAAAATGCAAAGCAAAAATCGCTCTTACGCTTTTAGTGCGCAGAGTCTAAGTCAAGACTTCTTTTTTAGTTAGCTGTCATAAATATAGTATTGGTGGGTTAGTGTAACAATTAAATAGAGTCTTTGTGGAAAGATAATCGTCATGAGATTTGTGCTTGATTGCCGTATTTGTCATGTTGACGCCACTGTTCCGTCATTGTGGTGCGACTGCAAAGCGTTTCATTAAGTGACATTACAGCTAAGCACTTCCGTGCTTTGGAGGGCACGTTAAACCGTCCGTTCCGGCTGTTGTCATCTGATAACAGACTTTAAGCCAAGTAAGAGGCCTTAGGCCCTCCGCTGTGTCAAGCGGGACACGCGCGCGGGGCGACATAGATTAGAGCTTACTGATGCACTGCGCAAGCATCTGTCCATCAAAAACCAGCAATCTCTATTCCCACGCCGTGTACCCGCGGCGGGATCCCGCTTGACGCAGCGGAGAGCCTTACAGGCGGCTTGATAAACTAACACCAGAGGTGGCCACAATCCCACCACCACAATCATAGCCACAATGACGGAACAGTGCACAACATGTCAAAGGAATTTTTGGCGCCATTTTGTCAGTTCAGTTCGATGGCTATTTGAATTATTTGCAAATTGTTTCATAGTAGATAATTGTGTCTTAAAATTGGTGCAGTTTTGTGGTACAAGTGTCTACGCATCTGAACAATATGTGGGTAATTGAAATAGGTGCGATCTTGGTTGTGTGAAGCTGAGACTTTTATTGTAGTGGTGGTTACCTCGGCAGGACTTACTGAGTAAACTGTATCGATATATTTGATGCCAAATGCTCCAAGTAGCATTGGAATGCGATGCACCTAATGTAAACTAAAACAATACCACTGAATTATTTAACACTTGACACTGGCAAAAATTACTCCCTGAAGAGGAGTAGATTGCCATAACAAAAATAAGAAGAAGAATATTGTCAAATACGGCAATCAAGCACAAGTCCCACAATGCGACGGTTCTCTTTCTGCACAGACTCTACAATGTATTTTTTTTAATGTAGCATGGACTGGTTTTAGCCAAATTGGCATACTTTATACACAAATTATACTAAGTAATTATATTCGCAAATAAAGAAAAAACATTTTTAATGTTGCCAATATCAGCAGTTGCAGTTTAGCTCCATATTTCTAAATCTAAAATATCAAGTCGGAACAGAACCAAAATGCTATTGTCAAATGGAGGAAAATTAAGCACACTTTAATATTTCTGTATATTCTCTCGTTAAAACATGTGCATACATGTACATTTTTGCTAAAAAACCCTTTTTACAGACTGCTAACGATGCCTTTTTCTAGAGTTTAATTTTTATACTCGACGTGTAATTTTTTTGTCATTTATTGAATAAATACACCTTGTTCATTCGAATAATAAATTGATCTTATGAATTTAAATATTGTTCTGATTATTCATTATTGTTTTAAGAGGACGATTTTGATAGAATGGAGATTATTAGTTCTGTTCTGTAATTTGTAAAAAGTAAAAAAAAAATGAATTTGAAAAATGTAGTTATACGTTGTATAAACAGTTATTTAAATAGTATAATGCGGTATGTTATATGATGTGTATAATATAGAGGTATTAACAAAAAAATAATGATTTGCTTCTTGTGTAAAAAAACCTATGTAATATATTTATTTTATTATATTTATTGGCTACAAAATTTTGTTTCAATTCGAATAAATAATGCTTGAGACGTTAAAATTAGTAGGAAATGTTATTTGACTTTAATTTCTGAGTATTCCACCACCATTATATCAGCCGCACGATACCAACTGCTGGTGCTGGGTGTAGGCAAGTCACTGACCTGTTTTTTTTAATATAATGCAGGTCAATGAGGCAATGATTATTTCCTCTGTGGAGGCAAGTACTTGTTGTATGGTCTGTGGTGTAGGCCAAAGGGTAGATTTTTGCATAGGCACAGTACAGTATATTTACTAGTGTAGCCTCCACCATCATTTTACATAATATGCGTTTCGTTTCTCCTAATATAATGTCAACATGAACTTCATAGATTCTCTTTGATTTTACTGACAAATTCCAAAGAGTAAATTGGACTTGACAATTTACTTGCAATAAAAAAATCAACAATCAATTTTGATACATTTTACTATCTACAAACATAAAAATCATGATTTACACAAAACAAGAATGGTATACCCCGGCCGAAATAGCCATCCACAACCAGGCCAAAGACTGCTGGATATCTCTGAACGGAAAAGTCCTGGACATGACTTCATGGATAGAGGAGCAGTTTAGGTTGTGCAAGTGCCTCAAGAGTTGCTCCTGTAAAAACAAGAACTGGTACTGTGATGACACTTGTAGGGAGTCCTGTGACTGTTGCAAAAAGGGATATACGTATTGTGACGCAAGGAGGGTAAGTCCAGTTTTTCCTTTAATTTTTTAGAGAACACTATTTTCTAAAGAGCTTGAAACTTTTTACTGCTACATTTTTGATGCCTTATATCTAAACTGACCGTATATAAATGGCAGGGTAATGTGGATGGCCGGTGGTGGCCGTGCCCACCCCAGAACAGTCTGGTGCCCACCCCAGAAAAAAACCTGATTATATTTTTTATTGCCCTTCAAAACTACAACACGGCTCTAGCACCCCGTCCCCTAGCTTCGCCCCGGAACTGAAAATATCTCTCGATATGCCCTCTCGATATCTCTTGACGACCTGAGTGGTGCAGTGGTCAACATGCCGCCTATCACGCAAGAGGTCCCGGGTTCGATTCCCGGCCGGGCAGAAATTTAAATGATGAATTTTAATTTCTGTGATGGGTCTGGGTGTTACTATGTACCTATAATAAATATTTATTTAAAAAGTATATAAGTAGTGTATCAGTTGTCTAGCACCCATATTACAAGCTTTGCTTAGTTTGGGGCTAGATGGCGCTGTGTGAAATTGTCCAAGCATTTATTATTATTATTTTTATTATTGCATGCATTTAATAGATGTCTCCTTTAGAAACATTTATAGGTTGACATCGCAAGACTGCTCGTCAAATTGGGTAATATTGTTACGCGTCTCGTATGATTCAACGTGACATGGATTGCAAGCCAGCCTCACGATTTGGATTGAGGATTTTACTTTAGACTCTTGTTTAACTTCTCCAGTTAGCCATGACGATAGTCGCTTACGCCGGCAAAGACGTGAGCCACTGGTTCAAGGGCGAAGATTGGGTGTCGTTCATGCACCCAGTGACAACGCTGCCGACCACGTACCAACTGCACGGACACGGCGCGCGGCAGCCCGTGGTGCCGTCGACCAGGTGGCGCCCGCTGATGAAACCCTGGTGGTTGAACGAAGCGTACGTGGTTGGGAAGGCTACGGAGAGGACGAGGCCGATACGCATTACGAATACATTAACTGGTAAGGCGAAAGGATAGGTACCTACCTACTGACTTTGATTGGTCATCAGAGTTAACTAACTTTGTAAAGGTAGCCAATTAGTCATGCATGTAAGAAAAAAATCAGCAAAAACCAGTAGTTTTTAGCTCCGATTAAGGCACATAAATTAGCCTTTTCTTGGCTTTTATATAAATTACCGACAATGTCGGATACCCGGCATCATTACACGTTACCCGGCCGGATCCTAAAAATCCGCCGCGCGCCGGGTAGGTATCGGATCTAAACCTGTTATTTTCTACTTCAAACATACCACAATTTTTCTAGTGTAGAAAAGCTTTTTTAACATTTTATTCTACTCGCTATGAAGTCGTGGCTTGTGGAGCTCGGTGGCGCAGTGGTTTATCGCCTGGCCCAGCGATTGCAAAGTTAAGCAACGTTCGCAAGGGTCGGTCATGGGATGGGTGACCAAAAATTTATTATCTCGAGCTCCTCCGTGCTTCGGAAGGCACGTTGTCCCCGTCGTCGTTGGTCCCGGCTGCATTTACAGTCGTTAACACCCACCAATCCGCATTGGGCCCGCGTGGTGGGTTATGGGCAATCCTCCTTACCACCCATAAGAAAGGCCTGTGCCCCAGCAGTGGGGACATCAAAAATGACTGATGGACATTCTACTAGTTTTAAGTAGGTAATTATTGTGTTGTCTAACGCTACAGAATAAACTTCAGTATCCTAAGCATGAACAGCTATCGAAAAAAATATGCGTTTAAATTTTTTTTCAGCGCCATCTACCGCCGAAAAGCAAAATGAAATTTTCCATAGATAATTACTTTATCGTACTCATTTTTTTCTTGATAGATGTTCGTGCTAAGGATACTGATTCTGCATTTTACTAGGTTCCACTGTAACCCTAGAGGTGTGCTCCGAAGAGACCATCTACCAGATCATGATGCGGTACCTCCCGTACAACTCGCACATGCACTCCTACACGTGGCGGTACCTCGGCCGGGGGCTGCGGTACGACAAGACCCTGGCCGAGAACGGAATACCCGATGAGAGGGACAGGTTCAGTGACGTCGCACTGCCGGAGAATATGCACATCCCCGCCGTTTTGGTTTACTACAACGACGACTTGACGGAAGGTGAGTTCGGCATATTTTGAACTAGCACGTGACGCGTAGCATGACGAACTCAAACGGCCTTACCACGAATGATTTTAAAACACTGTTCAACAAGTGTTTAAAACTAAAACACTGTTTTTAGATGCTGTCACTTTTTTGACAATATTGTTCGAAAGAGACGGCATCACATTTAAACAGTGTTTTAAAATCTTTTATGGTAAGGCCGGAAATGTTTAATCGAAGTCGTCATTCTACGCGTAGTCAGAGACATGCTTTAATTACGCTGGGCATAATCTTCCTAATTCAATCCCTGTAGATACTTAATTTAATAGAAATACATTCATACCGGTCAAGTCATATACTTCCTACGTTTTTTGCTTCGCCGTAGTCGTGTTAGAGTATATATTCTGTGCCGTAGTCGGGTAAAAAAGTTAGAGAACATGAAATCTTTTGTTTTTTTTATTCATAAATATGTACCTAATTAAAATTCCTATGTCTCACACATAAAATAAGACAGGAAGAAAAAAACTTACCTTTTTCCATTTTCTTTTGCCATTTTCTTGTCGATTTATCGTTTTAAGTATGTACTTACCAACGCAAATGTACGAATCCATGTGACAATTTTTAATAAAGTTCTTGTACTCTGTCTAACATGCTTCATGTCCAATACGCTTCATGTCCAATAGGTAGGTACGCGTTTTGTACAGGTAGGTATTTAATTATTTTTCATAATTTCTGTTCATTTCAGATCCTCACCGTGACGATTGCTTCTGCTTCGAACGCAGCTGCGTTGTTCACCAGTCGAAAATGTGCAAAATGAGGGATTGGCTAGATAGTACAGATAATTGAGTTTTTGATTAATTTACTGCAACTTCAATCGGAATATATTTCTTTTGATAGAAAAACAAACTTTTTCTTAATCATGGCAGGTAACCATTAATATTATTTTATTTGTTTATTTATTGCAAATAAACCTACATGTAACGTATAGTCAACGGCACGTCAAGTCATACATGTTTACCTTGAGCCGTACGTAATAAAAGCTATTTTCGTAGTCCAACTGTTTAACTAACCGTGCTATATTTTTATTATTACCTAGGTAAGCTGATTAAGTTTTACAAACTATGACTACAGCCAGATACACAAGATAAACACTAACTTTAAATAATAAGTAAAAGTAGATACTTACCTCTATCTAATATTAAACGCAAAATACAATACTGCAGAATCAAAAAATACACACTGAATTTTCACCCTGAATTTATGGACTTTAAAGATAATTTTCTCGAGAGCCGATTGACTGTCATCAATAATCTTAACTGTGGTTTGATATGGTGGTATTTTTATTACACTTACGACCGAATACTCAAAGGCTTCTTAGATAAAATCTTAAGTTAAGGTCTCCTTAACTTTAAGGAAGCTGCCAGTTTCATAGAGATTCTGTCAAATCTGATATTTTTTTAGAATTTAAGATGGCCTTAACTTTAAGATTCGTTTGAGTATTTGGCCGTTAAGATTCAGAAGAATTAACACCCATTAGTTTCAGAAGAATGAACACGTCATTTTGGCTCAGTTTTATTTGCATCACTTTGACAGTGCGCTTTTTAGGGAGCTATCGTTCTTGGTTGTTTATTATTCCAAGCTGGTAAGTAGGTAAATTGTTGTTTTTATATTGCTACGAAGTTCACTTTACAAAGTTTTTTACTATCCTTAAAGTTCAAATGAGATTTATCATAAAATAAATCTCATTTGAACTTTAAGGATAGTAAAAAACTTTCCAGCCATTAACTCGGGGTTGCTTAGGGGCTGGTTTTTGCTGCGCGCGTGCGCAATTGTTTCATACTTTGAACTTTACCATTTAATACTAATTATGACACTTGTATTCTAACGTAATGGGTTCATCACATCAATCACTCTTTTTTATGATTTTGTTCTTTAAAATTCTTCTACTTTTTCCGAGCATTTAAAATAAAGCAATAGTGGACATGCATATTTTTTTTTGTATTAAAATCAAAAGTAATAATGCGTGAGAAATCCAACTGTAATATTAAAAAAAATCTTGCGTTTTTTTATCGTGATATAGTTACCCACTTGAAGTTAGCACGCATCAGCAGTTCAGCACCAAACGGTCAACATTTGTGACGTCACTTATGCCACGTTTCAGGCGCATTATTATGGAGTTAGCCAAGGATTTTCAAATATCTCCTTAAATATTGCGTTTAAGTACATACCTATGTGTCATACAAAATAAGTATTATTTCTTATTCGATATTCTATCCGACTGTAAAGTGCATTACTTGTATCCGAAAATGAAAAAAAAATATATCGTTATTTTCCCCTGTGTGATAAAACTAAAATAATTATTTTTTTATTTATTTTTCTGTTCAATCATGTTTTTATACATGTCCGCAGCGATCAAGCTCAAATTTATCAAAATCGGTGACTTATGCATGTTCCCTATTAAGTTTAGCGATTTTAGTTTCTGACTAAGTAATATGATCTAAGCGCTTCAGCTTCTTTGGGATAGCAATGCATGTTCATCAGCCATTTTTGATGTCCCCACTGCTGGGGCACAGGCCTTCCTTGTGGGTGGGTTAGGAGGATGGGCCATAACCCACCACGCGGGCCCAATGCGGATTGGTGGGTGTTAACGACTGCAAATTCAGCCGGGGCCAACGGCTTAACGTGCCTTCCGAAGCACGGAGGAGCTCGAGATAATAAATTTTTGGTCACCCATCCCATGACCGACCCATGCGAACGTTGCCTAACTTCCGCAATCGCTGGGCCTGGCGCTAAACCACTGCGCCACCGAGCTCCTCAATAGCAATGCATGATATTGTCTTATTATAAAAAAGCTAAGCTATTAACTATTAACACACGTGGCACGGTGGCCGTGGCCGCCATCAACCCATAAGCCCGTCGCGCTCCGTCAAGCACGATTCCTGCCGTGACCCGCCGCAAGATATAATGTTATAAAAACACCACCAACTCGTGAACAGAATGCATCTTGATCAATTCTATCATTTTTCACGTCGGATGCGTGCTAGCGGAAATCTTTAATGGGTGCGGACGGAGGCAGTGAACCTGTTAAAACTGAGTTAAAATTACCAGCAATAATAGGTAGGAGTAACTAGATCTAGGTACCCTACATTAAAGAAAAAAGTGCACAAAGTTTCGTAGCGGGTAAAAACAAAGCTTTGAGTTAACAACTCAAGTCTTGTCTCATAAGACTCCGACCGACGGTTTAAATAAGTACCTACAAAAAATGAAGATACTTATTTACTTAGTTTTGGCATTCTGTGGTTTTGGTGAGGAGTTTCGGCTACAATGGAACCTACTCCACTCTAAATCTATTTTGCTAGGTAAAGTATTGAATGAACTTCAGTACTTATAAGACATTTCAGTATAAGAAAGCAAGATTTCTCCAGACCGATCTAAAATAGTAAAATGAACACAAATGTGCGTATACGTTGACACGATTTCTAGTAATTTCGCCCCATGCGAAATCGTTATTTCTAAATACACCCGTTTATTTGCGTACTTACGCAGCGCGACCACCACGCATGCGCGGCTCGGATAATTCACCCACTATGCCCCAAATTATAGCAAACGCAACCCCATGCTAAGTTCTAATAAAAATACCGCGCCGAGCAGTCATTTTTGTCCACAGATAAAGAAATACGCGCGCTTGTGTGACGTTTCGTGCGCGGGAAAAGATGTGTTTTCATTATTTATTTATTTTTTGATGAAAGAAAAAGAAAAGAGTTTGTAGTACCTACAGTTTGTGAACTTTTTTAAGTGACGGTATGACGATTATTGGTTTTATGTGAAATGGAATATGGAAAATGATGTAAAAAATTATGACCTCATGGGATTCAATGATAATAAATTAAACCGCTCTAATTGCCGGAAAAAGTGAGTAAAACTAAGTATTGTTTTTAGCTTTTTAAGTAACGGAGTGATAAGTACACTTAGCACGAACGAACATCTATTGAGAAAAACTCGCGCAATAAGTACGTACATATAATTCGATACAGTAATTTTGTATGGGAAATTTGTACAGCGCCATCTACAGCCGAAAAGCGAAATGAAATGTTCCATAGAGAATTACTCTATAATGAAATGACATACTTATATAAGGTACCTATTCAAAATTACTTTATCCTACTAATACGTGATTAATACTGTGAAAGTTTAAATGTTTGTTACTCAATAACGCAAATAACGCAAAAATAACTGAACGGATTTGGATGAAATTTTGCACACATATAGTTTACAGACTGGATTAAGACATACTTAGATTATTTTCCGAATATTCACGCGGACGAAGTTGCGGGCGGAAGCTAGTGGATAATTATACAACTTGGAAAATCTTATGGATAGTTTTTTTTTGATAAAAATGCTATTTAATAATGTTTATTGCCTTTTTATGAAACACTTTACATTCTCGACGAACAACGAATCCTAGGATGTGTTTTCAAGTGCATCAAATTTAAGTACCTACCTACTTGTTGTAATTATCTGGTAACGATATATTATATTCAAGTTTGTAAATATCGTTACTTATGGCTGTTACAGCTAATAAGTTTCTTGCGCCCGTTCTTCTTGTCAGCTAAAAAAGTCTGGAACGGGTGGTAGGAAAATATACCTAGACGATTCAAAAGTACTTAATAATTAAGTTTATTTGAATAAAGCTTATTTGACTTTGACTTTGAACTTAATTAAAAATATGAACTGGTAAAATAAACCAAGCTTTTTATTTAATTGCCGCGAAAAAAAGTACTTACTTAGCTAAAACACCATTACTTTAACAGCTATGGGAGAGTCAATGTAAACGAAGGTTTGTTTTGTTTCGGGAGCTTTTAGTACAAAATATAAAGAGAACAGAAGAGCCGATCAGCACAAATAGCGGTTTTCCGTGCACACACACATAGACATTTCGTAAATACAAGCTCAGGGCTCAGGCCAAGCCAGACCATATTAAGTACTGTAGTAGTCAGTCACCCACCAAGGAGTTTTCATGACCCAAGAAAACAAGGTCTGGCATTCCGCGAGAAAAACTTGCATACGTCACTATCCAGTTGCGCGACTTTATAGTATAGTAGTAGATATACAAGCAAAGAATTAAGGATTTTTTCTGTCATACTTATTACAAAATGATTACCTACATACATACATTTTAATTGTGATTTGTTTCTCTTAGCAAAAAAAACGGTTGAAGTTTAAGAAGAATATTAACGTAATTTTCAATACCGATAGCGTAGATGACACAGGTAAGCAAGAGTGACCCACCCACCCCACGTGACTTCCACTATCTTGGAATGAGTTCCTAGCGCAACCAAACAAATGACGGTAGTTTGTCTAACATTGCCAGAGTTGCGCATCTATGCAGATTTTTTTCATATTTTGAGCTTTTAGTTTCCCCTGTCTCTACCGGTATTGATTCGCCTACCCTCGTGCACCCTCATTCCAACGCGATCGTGCACTACTATGGTGGCTAAAGTACCTCTTCTATAATGGTTATGACATGGGTGCGCCCGGGACGTTTAGTGTTAAGGAAATTGATGGAATTTGATTGGCATCGAGGTGTAAGGAAAACTTAAATAGTTTTTTAATATTGACGTTTTGTGACATAAATAATGCATTTACTACCTACCTATTAAGAAGCTAAATTAATGATCGTTGTTTCCTTAATTAATTGTTTTTACTATAAAAAAATCCCTCAAAACGCCTCAAATTCCTATTGACCATTACGGCTAGCAACAAAAATAAAATATCATTCACTTTAATTGTTATAAGCTACTCGAGAAGTCGTAAAAAGTCGTTACCTATTGTGTTATCTGAATCGGAACAATAGATAGAGCGCCTATCGAATTGCCCTATTGTTTATGCGGCCACCGGCTATAGAGCATAGACACCGCATCCGGTCACCAAAACGACTACTAAATTAAAAAAGTTCATCAACAAGTATAGTTGCGTAATAAACGTAAAGATGATGTTGTAAAATTGATTGTTTTCTGAGATACACAGTTTGTGTCTGTTTCGAACTTTTGTATTATGTCGTTATGGAATAAGAAAAACATGCAAAAGCAATACAGCGATGTTAATATAACCATTTTTTTTTTCAATTTAATTACAAACTTTTATTTTTCACTAGCGACTGCCCGCGACTTCGTCTGTTTGGTTAGTATTTTGTCTATCCCTCGGGAACTGTTCCTTTTTGGGATGAAATATACCCTATGTCCTTTTCTACACCCCTGACAATAGTATGAAAATCACCATTGATCGGTTGGAGTAAGTAGTTAGGACGTGAAGGCGTAACAAACAAACAAACGGACTTTCGCATTTATAATATTAGTAAGGATAAGGATATCCAATAGTCTTCAACAATGAAATATAAAAAAACATATTGCACTTTATCTATATTCGAATCTTAAATGTATCTACTTAAATTGGACTTTTATTTTTACTTTCAGATAACGTCTTCACAATGGCAACACTTCCAATTTTCGTATCTCTCAGCAGGTAAGTTTATTATTATCTATCATTCACCTTATTAAAAATAGTAATATAATCAATCTGTCACAAACATGTTCCATTTCTGTCCTCCTTATTTTTCTAGTCCCAATTAATTTGGGGTCAATGCATCTTTCCATTAATTAATTTCCTTTTCTGTGAATTTTTCACACATTTATTTATATATTTATATTTATTGCATACATGTATTTATATTTATTGCATACACACACTTACAAGAGAAGACTTATAATAGCTATACATGCACCCGGCAAGGGTATGGTAATTTTAGTAAATTTTACAAGTAATTAAGTAATTTAATATATTTTTTTCTTAATTTTACAAACTAATGTTAATACTTATGACTAGTAGGAACTACAAATTTTAAAATAATTGTACTTAATGAATTTCTTAAATCTATTTTAACTTATCACTAAAAAAATCTTCTATTGTATAATAACATTTTTGTATTAATAATGACTTTAATTTGTTGGTAAATGATTTTGAATCTTTTGTTTCTGTTATAGATGGGGTAGTTTATTAAATACCTGGATGGATTTATATTAGTCACCTTATCTGAGCTTATTTTCAACCAATCCTACCTATCCATCAACATTAATATCCACTCCACTATACGCTCTTTCTATGTCCTTACATGATTAAAAATCAAGAAATACCTAACTCTATAAATACAGCAATAACTGTACATTTTAACGCCAGCTAAAGATTAAAAAAAATAGAGCTGAAATTGTAACATGGTGCATTGCATACAAAATACAACATAAATACTCGTATTTAAAAACTCATATTCACAAGACTATCGTCCCCTTTTAAGTTAAAGTTTACGACTTTTTAACGACATCTTTTGGAGTCAGAAGCTACCTATCAATGCTGCCCAAATGCCCAAATGAACTCCCACAGGACTCCGGAAGTGATTCCCAAACACGCGTCTCGTTTGTTAAAAACACCGTTAATTATATGATTTTACGACTATTTTATGACCGTAAGACATCTCTTTTAAGTTAAAATAAAAAGCTTTGGGAATCAATGATTGATGATTCGTAATTTCACTTCACACTTCAATCGGACTGTGCGGTCCGGAAGATTAACAAAGTTTAAACTTCGTTTGAAATATTTTTAGTTTTAATCCTTAGGACTTAAAGTCTGTAACATTTTTAAATTATTGCGCCCTTACCTTGTCTTATAAATATAAAATTTTCTTCATAAGCTTTTTATAAATTGTAATAAATTGTGATAACCTATATAACTAAAATTATAATTGCGAAAGTAAGTTTGTTTGTTACGCCTTCATGATCACGTCTTAACTACTCAACCGATCATCATGAAATTTTGCATACACGTTGTCAGGGGTACAGAATAGGACATAGGATACCTTTCATTCCGAAAAAAAGGACTTTTCAGAGGGATACAAGAAAAACTATCCATGCAGACGAAAACGCGAGAGCCCGCTAGTTGAAAAATGTTTTTTAAATAAATCTTGTATTACCTACTCTAAATTGTAGTTTTCTAGACACGTGGAAAACTACAAGATATTAATAACTTAAAAGATTCGTAACTGTAAAGGCGCTGTTAAAATTGCGCGGGCGGCGGCCATATCCGTCGGCGCTTCCTGCCTCCCGTTTAGGAAGTAAACGCCAAGACGTGCGCAAGCGCATGGATGCCACTACCAAGTTATTGTTAACAAGGGTTTTTATCTAAAACCCATTTTTTTCAGAATCTTATTCCAAAATAATATTTTTAAACTTAACTAGACGGGGTTATGGCACTATTTTGGTTTCTATTTTCTCCTAGGTAAACCATCCGTTTTGAAACTCCACGCGGTGATAGAACATCTAACTACTTACAAGGCACATTGTTATAAATATATCTGTCTTTCTATATATCGCTCAGGGTTTGCGAACCGATGGCGTAGCTTCTTTGACATTCACAAGTGCTTGTAACAGCCTAGACTGAATAAATTATTTTGAATTTTGAATTTTATACAAATCAATCAAAGATGTACTTTCGTTTATCATATTACTGCTGTCGTTTTATTCCAAAGTTAAGTAGCTTATTAAAACCGCCAACCCTGAGCTTTCGTTGTGACATTATTTATTCCGCGTCGGTAATAATATATGCCATCGTTTATTTGGTCACTTCTCACATACTGATAGTTGAGCTATGCGACCAGCCCATCGGTCTCCATGCTCATTTTTGAATAATAAGTGATATAAAAGGTATGCAATTTGTGGTATCAAAGATTCTGATTGAAATATCTAAAATGATTATTACTATGTAAAATATAAGGGTTTTGTAGACTGTGATATTATTATTATATTATATTATTACCTAGGCATCGGCTGTTACAATAGATACCTCGTATTTACTTTATTGCTATGACGTTTAGGAAACTTTTAACATTATCTAATGTCTCTTAAATGACAAGTATCAAGTATGAGAAATTTTCATGGAAAAATAATTATTTTTGTAACAAAAAATAAGTTAGAAAATATTTACTAATTCCAAAAAACATGTCCACAATTCCATAGAACATGCAATGTATAATTGCCACCAGTATATTCCAACAAAGAATAAAGATTTCAATTCAATTTTTGCATGATGTAACGATGCGATTAAAAGTACGCTTTATGTTCTACTATCATCATACTTTTCAGATGAAGTAATTCATCAAAACATTTTTATTTCTATGCAAAAAAAACTAAGTAATTAAGTATCTGTAGTAAAACACAAACCGTTATAAATCATTATACAATAATTTTTGCAACTTTTTCAGTTGCATGCGTATTCTTTTCCGACTAGATTTATATGATGTTAGATGCACCGTTAGATAAGGATGCCTACACGCTAGGTGTTCCCACGGATTGCTATAATTCACACAAACAATACATAGGCATCTCGCAAAAAGCACCAAATGGTTGGATGTACTAGCAACAGGAATTTATTTAAAACTCGAACCGTTAATTTTGCATGTTCAATGTTTTCTCTCATAATGTATTTGGAATGCTTTATCGTGATGCAGACTTTTCTACAACATCAGGAATGAAGCAGTTTAGAAAAAAATACGTATTGGTAGAGCTTCCTAGCAAAGTCTTCTTTAAAATATTTTGAAAAAAGAAATATATGTAGCTTACTTCCGCAAACAAAATATGCAAGATGCACCGAGCAAACAATATGCACATGCACACCACAAAATATAAGTGCACAATACCTGCATTTAGCATCGGTGTTGGTTTACGCACGATCTAACTCCTGAGGATGCTCCGGGTTGGGGCGAAACACGTGTAGAGTAGCCTAATTGGTGAAGGTGCAAGGTGTGTTGCTGTCTTGCTAAATGCAGGTATTGTGCACTTATATTTTGTGTGCATGTGCATATTTTTGCGGGCGGGCGGGCGGTGCATCTTCCATATTTTGTTTGCGGAAGTAAGCTACATATATTTCTTTTTTCAAAATGGTTTGGGACTTCCGCCAAGTGACGCCTGGTTCAATCAAATTCTTCTTTAAAAATTAAATTCATGCCTAGCTCATGGGTGATGTAAAATCGTCGTTATTAATATCTAATTTTTATTATAATTTAATGAATATTGTGGATTATTAATTATAATTAAAAAAAAAATAGTTTCGCGTATTTTTTATGAAACTTCAATTTCTCTTTATTCTGACACTCGGCGAATAGGAGAAACTATACAGTAAAGTCGGCAAGCTTTCGAACAATATTAAATTCAAACAAAATTAGATTTAATTTATCAGAAAAACACCATTCAGAACTTAGCTCTTTTGTATGGAAAATCATATGGTGGCCCCTATTTTCTCTTAAGCAGTTAATTTTTAAGTATATCTAAAAATGAAAAGGGGATTTCAGACCACGTGAATGAACAACTTAGGGGGCCAACCACGCGAAACGAATCGCGAAAAAAAATAGCTGTTCCATACGTTATAGTCGAGTCGATGTTGTACTTTTCTATGGAACAGCTGTTGTTTTAGGGTTCCGTAGCCAAAATGGCAAAAAACGGAACCCTTATAGATTCGTCATGTCTGTCTGTCTGTCGGTCCGTATGTCACAGCCATTTTATTCCGAAAGTATGAGGGGTTACACAGTTGAAACTTAGTAGGTAGATAATAATAATAATAATAAAAATGATAACTCATTCACATGGTCTGAAATCCCCATTTAATTTTTACATATAGGTACTTAAAAATTAACGGTGTATAATATTTTTGGTCATCCACCCGATGTCCTGATGATCAAATCCCAGGCCAAATGCGAGCCACTACGCCATCCATCGAGTTTCTTCATTCCAAGAATAGTGTTGAGTTTAATAAGCAATTTCATGGCTCGTCTGCGCATCAGTCAATCAGTCATCGGGTTGCGTTTAGCTGTCGTCTCCTCGTAATATTTTCACTATATTTGTACTTCAAACATATGAAAAAGCAATCAAATTGGTTTTATATTGCGGAGCTAATGCATTTGTTACTCATTTCTAACTCGATGTAGAATTTTTTTCAAGTGCATTATTTATGAGTTAGTATTCTGTGTTTTTTGTAAATTCGGTCATTATTAATAAAACAAGGTTTTTATTTAAAGTGTTTATTTAACAAATAGTAAATGTATACTTTTGCCGATCGTTCTTTCACGCCGGAAAAGCTAATTTTGATAAACAGACCTCACTCAAGGTACTGAAAACGCATAAGCCTATGTATGTATGTAAGTACATAAATAATCTGGTTAATCATATAATAAGCATTAATAAACGCTAATTAATTGTCTGTACCGTATAATGAACTATCTTAAGAACAAATCGTCCGCTTGTAGATGGGCGATAAGCAGCCTGGCGGGACGTGCGCCCGCGCCGACAAATGAAGTGTGAAATTGAGGTCTCGTTGTACTTGCGCCTTAATTATAATTGAGGGGGCTTTTTGCCGCCATTTTTCATCCGTGTTTAAAGTCTATAAATACCATGAAATTGTCCAAAACTTTTAACAAAAAGTAAATTATTTACAAATAATTTTAGTAAGTTGTTTTCAGCTTGAAAGACCTACAGTTTTCAAAGGCTCATCAATTAAGTATAAGTAAGTACTTGTATCGTGGTATAAGCAGCTTTATCGTATCCTGCATACCTAAATGAATAGATACAGACGTAACACTAAAAGCAGGCACTAGATTCTGCGCGTGCGCATCGCTCGCTGTCTCCACAGATCACACGTGACGTACACCACTTGGTGGCCACATGGCCCGCGTAAATATAGACGACATACTTCATTGCACCCAATTATGTGTTTTACACATATTTGTGGCTGAATTGTGGACATTTTATTTTGGAATCATTCATGGAAACTACTGGAGAAATATTCGAAAGTTATTTTCAGATTTTCAGATGGATAGTTTAGAAACAATTTTAGATTCTATTCTAGGGTGTGTAACTTTATTTAAATGTTTTTGGGCGAGAAATTCTACAAACTGTTTTCCCCGCAGACGTGTTAAATTATTTCCAAAAAGATTGACAAAGTTAATTTCTATGGTTACTTAGTAATAATTTTTAAGTTAATTTTTAGAAATAATAAAAAAAAATATTGTTGTTTTACTTTGATTTATAATTTGTTTTGTTATATTTAAAAAAAAAAAAATAAAATAAAATATAATTTATTCCATACCAGATTTACAATAGTTCGTTCATCCTTAATTTTAGCGGCCTCTGCACTAAGACGAGCTTGTATCGCAGCAGCCAGAACCGAGTTAACAACAATCATTTATTAGTGAACATACTGTTTACAAGGTAGACGCTAATTAAGATACCTACTAGCTAATTATTACAATTCATATCCGTTATAATTATATTCAAATACAGAAAATAAAAAGAGTATAGTTAAAGTTAAAACATTTTTCTGATAAAGTGTGTGAGTGAATGTGTGGACGTATGTGTGAGTGTATGTGCGTGTGTATGTGCGTGTGTGTAAGTGCGTAGGGTCTATTTTAAACTATAAGGTTTTCTGTCTCCTCATAACTCAAGCTCTTCAGCCAGGATTCAGTCTCCCGTCTCGCACCTCGAACATTTAGGTTCTTGATGTTCACATTGCGGCATATAGTGTTGTAGACTCGTGGCAAAAGAGAGAATGGCTGGCGCTTTGCAAAGGTAGTGTGTACAGGAGGCGTAGGTATTCTATAAACACGTCGAGCGATCCAACATGCTCGGTGGGGGGAAGCAAGAGAATAGGTATGGATGGCGACCACGGCTCTTAACACATATAGCTGTCTCACTCGTAACACATTTGATTCCTTATAAAGCAAGTTGGTCCTAAATCTAAATGGTTTACGCAGCATTACCTTTAAAACTCTCCTTTGGGCCCTTTCGAGTTGGATTAAGATAGATTTCGCTGCTCCTCCCCAGAACCTGATACAATATGTAAGAATTGATTCGCAGAGAGCTTTGTATACCAGAAGAAGAGTATCCCTGGTGGCCGAGTGACTTAAACGTTTCATTATAAAGATTATTTTACGAGTGCGAGCTGATAAGCTATTAACCTGGAACGTATGGGACAAATTTTCATCCACCGTGACACCCAAGTATTTCAGATTGGTGGTACGTTCTATGGAGTAGCAGTCACAGGTGGCTGTTATGCTGGTGCATTTATGAATTTTTAGATTTTGGGTTGGGGGAGGCTCTGTGGCAAGTGTTTTATGGAAAGCAATGTACTTGGTCTTATCTAGATTAATAGTGAGTAAGTTGTGATGCGTCCACTCAGAAATGGATCGCATACCATTTTCTGCAGCTTCGTAGGTATCTTTCCAAGACGAACCGTGGAAGAGTATAACCGTGTCGTCGGCATAGCAAATAATTTCTGCTCTCTCTAACGGGACTTGTACTATGTCGCTCATGTATACCAGAAACAGTGTAGGCCCAAGTATACTGCCCTGCGGCACCCCAAATTCTACCGGTAAATGGCTGCTTAAGTCCAGGCCAACTCGAACACACTGTTTTCTCTCGGAGAGGTAACTTTTAAGCCAATCATTGCATATCCCTCTGATACCCAAACACTCCAGTTTCCGCAAAAGGATTGGTATGGAAACTGTGTCAAAGGCCTTGGTTAAGTCGATGAAGACTCCGATACAATTTTCACCATGGTCAAGAGATTCGGACACAACTTTACTCAATGACAAAACCGCATCTTCAGTTGATTTTTTACTTCTGAAGCCAAATTGACTAGCGGGTATCAAGTTATGATCTTCTAGAAAATCCACCAATCTTTTGTTGACCATTTTCTCTAGCAGTTTAGAGAAAATAGTGAGTAGAGAGATGGGCCTATAGTTATTGGGATTGCTCTTGTCGCCACTTTTATAGATGGGTGTGACAATAGCTAATTTCCAATCGCCAGGGAAAATACCAGTTGAAAGACTGAGGTTAAATATATGTGTCAATGGCCTTAGTATGAGGTGTTTAATTAGTTTTATAAGCAAAGGTGAACATTGGTCAATTCCTGGTGAGTTTTCAAGCTTCAAGTTATTTATCATATCACCAACCTCGACCTCATCTGTCGGTGACATATAAAAAGAGTTTGACGCTGCAGACGCTCGAAATTTAACCTTGCCCGCGAGAGAGGCCTGTGTAGTGGAAAGTTTTTTGAGGGTTTCATCTGCTAGGTTTTTACCAATATTACAGAAAAAATCATTACAAAAATTCAGAGAAGAGGTTATATCATTTTTAGTATGACACAGATCAACTGGTTGCTTGTTGATTTTATTCAGTATTTAATTTCATGATAAAGATAGTTTGTTGAATAAAGTATGATTTTTTTTTGTAATGTAAATAAGATTACTTTTTTTATACGGAGCTATCTAGCCACCTGCATTGATAGCCTAAATCGTGTCATTAGATTGATTACCATTATAGGTCATCGGAACATAAAATATGTGCCAAAGTTCGGTTTGGTACTTTATAATTACAATCGGTAAATGTAATGTAAACTACAATGCGATTAAATTGACAATGAACAGTGATCCGCGGCAACTTCACTTGAGAATGTAAGGTGCGCATGCGCATAGATTGCAAATTGCAACAGATACAGCTTTTTGTAGCGCAGACGCTCTGAAGTTGGTATTTTTTTATGCACAACGGGATATTGCTTGGCTTTCACCTCGTGACGATAATGCCGAAGGTAGAAGCGCACTACACCCGGAATCCTCATCACTGAGGAACTGGCTATCTTCCTCTTACTGCCAGAATACAACAATTTTTTAACTGTTTTTATAGCGTCAGACTTAGGTAAGATGGTGGTAGCTAGCCAGGCGGACTTGAAATAAGCCTTACCACCAACCAAACCAAGTACAAATTGTACCCCCCTTGGAATCGAACTCGAGACCGCTGCGTCTTACACGGGTGGGCGAAGCACTAGACCACAGGGGAAATTAAAACTTCTGTTGTACAAAGTAAAATTAATCGCATTATACTCACCAACTACTTTAACAGCCGATTAATTTTTAACCACCAGTTTTTGACATTTAATCCATACATATAAACGTCAAAGTAGTCGGTTAAAATTAATCGACTGTTTAGACGTTGGTGAACTTCCGCCTTAGTTTTACCAATGTAGTTTGAACATTCTGAAGATTTTTTGTATGTTTTGTACAAAGCAAATTGTTATTGCTAAGATAAGTAGACAAATCAAGGTAAAATTAGTACTACTTGGAATCTATATTAAGTACCAGGCTCGCATAATGCTGTTTAATAATTAAATGAGTAGGGCTCGTTGCCAGTGCCACCGGTCCGGTCTCCACATCCGGCCCGACAGCGCGGTATTATCCAGTTCCGGCGGTGACAGGTTTGCCAGCCCTTGGCCTCTGAAGGTCTTGCTTTTGACTAGTTTTTAATCGAAAAAGCGGTATCTTGGTACCTATATAAACTGTAACTAGGCTACTAAGTTACACTTATGCAGTCAGATATTTTAGCTAAAATAGCACAGAATATACCTATAAGTATAATAGTATTAACGTGTATAGGTTACGTATACAGATATAGATAGGCAAAAGTAAGAGATCGAGACTTGTCTTTAAGGGGCCATAATAGAAAAACATGGTTTGCGCGGGCCATATTATTATATAGAAAACGTAAAGTTGTAGCCACAAAAAAAAACATACGACAAGCTAAAGAGATTATCTAGTACCTACAAGTATTAAATTGCGTATAAACCTCACAGATGATTGTAAAAAAAAAACAGTATATCATCAAAAGCGCTTGTCGCGGGCCATATTTTTGGCGTAAATAATAGCGGAAACGTATTGAATTCTACATCAAAATACACTTTAACGTACTGAGCAGTTGCTCCAATAACTTTTTTTTAAGAAAGACAATTGTGCTAAAGATTATGATGAAAAAACAACGAAAAACATCGAAAAAGTGCAGAAGTGAGGTTATTTTCCATACACTGAGAAAAATGTCATTTTGGGGTAATCTTAAAATATCGTGGCGTACGTTTAAATTAAGTGCGTTGTCCTAAAATAAGGAAATAATAGGTTTATATTACGCTATCTTGAAACGTGTTATGATGTAGTCAAATTATATGGTTAAATAAGGCAATATTATGACACTTATCATCGTAAAAATTGGTCATCAAAAATAATATTATCTTCTTAATATTATAACACTATGTAATAGAAAATAGCCCACTGTCCTATAAATATGTATGATAATCTATAAATAAGATTATAATTCTAAATCACAATGAAAGTGCCACCTTCCATAAAAAGATGTCATAGTATTTGAGAAGAAGCATCTCTAGAATACGATGACGTCCCCTTATAGTAGTATGATAAAATTATGTGCTAGTTCCTTTTATTTTGAGATTACCTTCACTTAAAATATAAGGAATTGGCATCAAAATTTAAAATGAATCCTACAAAAATACGATTACAGAAACTTATATAAGAGTTTTGGCCAAAATATTATATCGTAAAAATTGGTCATCAAAAATAATATTATCTTCTTAATATTATAACATTATGTAATAGAAAATAGCCCACTGTCCTATAAATATGTATGATAATCTATAAATAAGATTATAATTCTAAATCACAATGAAAGTGCCACCTTCCATAAAAAGTTGTCATAGTTTTTGAGAAGAAGCATCTAGAATACGATGACGTCCCCTTATAGTATCAAAATTAAAATGAATCCTACAAAAATACGATTACAGAAACTTATTTAAGAGTTTGCATCAATTTTTGTATGATTCCTAAAAAATACGATGACAGCACGTAAATTCGCCGTTCATTACTCATCGACTTGTCGTTCGTTTTGTATATTCTCTCCATTCAGTCAGTCGAAGTCGCAGAGTCGCAAGGACAGTTTAGCGTGTACAGAATTAATTTATATTTGACAATTTTTTTAAATGTGAGTGAGTGCAAAGTGCAATACTTATGGATAAAGCAACTCATAACTTGCTAAAATAATGGAATCTAGTTAAATACTTATATACAACGTTTTGAAGGTAAGTTGCCAAGCCTATGTTGTGCGCGTGCGCGTGCACACTTTATTGGGGGGGAAGAAAATTAACTTTTTATACAAAACGTATCATTTTGGAGGACAAAAAAAACGTACCTATTTGGGGTAAATTTTAAGTTTCTCTTCATATAAAGTGTACTTATCATTTGAAGGAAAAAATCAAATGATCATATTATTGCCATTGAAATGGACCTAAAACATTGAATTCTTATCACAAATTACATGTTTGATTTTAGCTTAAAATCCGGCGGTCTCGACAGCTTCGAAGCTTCATCTGACACCATTTAAAAGCTGCCCGGCAGAAGCTGAACACCACAAAGCACAAGTTTCTTCGCAAAAAAATAACAGACACACTAGCAGTTTGTGACGGTAAGGATTTATGTAATTATTCTGGTCTGTCCTCGTTTGACAAAAAAATAAATTAATAATAATGTGTAGTATTATATACAATAAGTATTTTTTTCAGATACAAAACCAGAGACTAAATTTCATTGCTGTCATATTACTCCTCGGTTGCTTATTTAACATACCTCCTGCGGCTCCTGCCCGTCGCTCCAGGAAAGATTGGCAAACATCACGAGCAGAAATATTGGAAGGATTTGACGGAGACGGTGGGTGTAACCCACAGTATCTTGCAGAATGCTGGGTGGTTCTTATCTTAAGTCATTGAAAGCGAATCATGATTTTACTTATTAAATTATTTTGCATATTTTATGGATTTTCCTAAAGATTGTTCTTAGTGTCATGAGTATAATTAGGTGCGTAAGTAAGTTGTGACATGCTAAATAGGTATTTATTTTTAACTATGTAAATTATTTTTGACTGACAAATACTGTGATTGTTATAAGCATAAAGGTACGGGATTATAAGCATAGTGTATTAAGCCGAAAGGGGGGCATTGTACTCATCCATTAAATAACTTTTACTATCGGGTAAACTCTGAAATCGAAAAAAAATGCTGCTACTTAAGGCGGTTGTATGACCGAAAGTGGCGCCCTCAGAGGTTTTTATTTAATAAGTTATTAATAGAAAATTATTTTAATAATGTTTATCGTGGAGATTTTAGGGCCCTTGGTCTAGTATTTTTAGAAGGTATCACTACATGCCCTCGTAGTCATTCGTAGAAGTAGATAGCAAATGTGTCAAAAACGGCCACTTTTAGCAGTTTTGCTATCTACTTCTAGCAGTGACTACGAGGGAATGTAACGATACAGTCTAAAAATACTAGACTGTGGGCCCTAAAATCTCCACGATAAATATTTTTAAAATTGTGTATTAGAATTATAATATTAAATATAATTCACCGCTGCACCACTTTCGCTCAGGGTACCACCTTAAGTAAATTTCGTCGAATTATGTTGTGCCCAAAGTAAAAGTTGTTCACCATAATGATAAGCCTGTGTTATTATAATTAAGTACTATTATGTGCTCAATTTGCGAATAGGTAGGTACATTATTTTTGGTGTCTTTTTTTCTGTTGTACATTACATTTATTAATAAATAATTACTTATATAAAAGTAAAAAAATAATATTGTAAAAATTAACGTTACTTACTTTCAAATAGAAATATTGATATTGCAATAATTAAAGTTACTTTCAAAAATAAATAAAATTACTCTTGATTACTATTTCTGTTTTTTTATACACGTCTTCCTGTTCTCTTTAAGTTTTTAATGCAATTGCATATTGCCAAGTTATGAAGGTACCTATTACTTTTTCTATATTTCACATGCTTTAAATTGTTATTTTTTACTTATGCGCGATCCTCTTTTTTATATTTTAGGAATGTGAATTAGGTAAGAAAGAAGTAGTAGGTACAGTCGTCTTTAGATATATTGTAGCAAATAAGGTGACTCATATCCTTAGTTAAGTCCAACCAATTAAAATAGACTTTTCTTGTGTTTTGGGTAAGATCCTACAATTTAGCAACGATTTCCTCATATCTCCGGTTATATCCTATTACTTTACGTACCTACTATTTATTATTAGGTACATCCTCTTACCTTGGGTTATCCTAGTACAGGCGCCATCAGATATACTGTAGCAGAAAAGGTGATCAAATACTTCTGAACAGTTTAAATATCAATAAATTCCATACAAAGTGTAAACGAAGTGTATGGAATTTATTGATATTTTAAACTGTATTATATTTTAATTAGTAGGACTTCACTAAGGATATTAGGAAGTCACCGATAAATAGTAGGAAACAACCGAATATATGAGGAAATAATTTCTAAATAGTAGGAAAAATATTAGGACCTAACTGGAGATATGAGGAAGTCATCAATAAATAGTACGAAAAATAATAGGACATAACTTGAGATATAATGAAAGAATATTATATTTTTTGACATAAGAGGATGTCATCGAGAAATAGTAGGAAAAATAATAGGATATAACTCGATGTACAATGACAGTAACCATAAGTAGTAGGAACGAGCATACAAAATTTTATATTGTAGGACGAGCATACAATATAAAAAATATTGTATGCTCGTCCTACCAAAGGTATGGTGACATGTCATCTTAAATACCGTTATCATCAGCAACAGTAGTATCATCGTACTTTTTGGTGATATCAGTATACTCCGTGCTTTAAGTGAATCCATCTTATTTTAATCTGAATTCACGTCATTTATGATGGGCATTTTTCTCAGTGTACTCTTTACACATAAAGAAAAAGACAGAGACAAGTGATTTCGCGTAACGGAGCCTTAAAAACACTTTTTACTTTAGCTGACAATTTTTTTTACTTTAAATATTAAACATTGCGTTTTGAAAAATTGATTGTGAATTTTCAGGGGTGAATAACATTTCATGAGAAAATAACTGCGAGTGAATCATTTGATCCGTTAGTCGATAGCAATAAATTTTGATTTATGGCAAGCTGCACTCAAATTGAATGTTACCCGCCATTTCTTTGTAATGGCCGATCAATTAGCTTTGTGACAATTATCGTACCCTTTACGACCCGCAAGATGTCAACGCTCTCTGCGCTGCGCCTACGCACAAAAAGTTTATAATGTGGATCGAAAGATTTTTGCGATTTTAAAGTATTCGATATTTGTTGCGGAGGCGGTTGTTTTGGATGTGGCAATTTGTAGAGAGTTGATATGGAATATTTTACTAACAACGTTTTGTAAACGAAAATTGCAAATGTCTTTATTTGCTGAACTTGCACTTTTTTCAATATTAAATTATTCGTTTCCAAAATAGTCTTCGATTGGTGCGGTTAGTTTCTTAAACTTTTTAACAACTCATTTGCAAATAGACCGACTATGGCATATGCAAATAGACTGACTATGGCATATGCAAATAGACTGACTATGGCATGTTTACTGCGTATCCGGTGGAAACGTCTAAAAAGACTATAGGTATTAAAAAGTACTATACATGTGGCTACGAGTTAACATATAACTAGGAGGTATTTTTAAAACATTTTTTTTAAAAAGATTGATAATAATTATCTACCGTTTGTCTCCAACAACAATGTAACTGGACGTCATCGCACGCTCTATTAATCAGCGCATTGCAGATTCATGCGCGCGCGCACCCCTCGCAGATGGAACTTTGTTTTTGCGCGTTTAGCGTCCACGCGAATGGTTTGACAGTCAATTAGTAATCAGTCACGTAACATCTTTGATATTGGAGATCAATTAAAATTGTATTCCTCAAATTACATACTTTTCTTAGTTCATCACTGCAAATCTTGGAAATTGTTCTTATTGAATAAAAAACCTCGCTTGCTTTCTCGGGCCGCCACCTCCTTGATCCGATTTTCATAATTATGTGATTTCCTATGTGATTTACAGCCCAATACTCAAACGCTTCTCGACTAAACTAATTTAGCCAATTTTTTATTAGATACCTGTCGATCTTCTTCATTTTAAGGAAGCTGTAAATTTCACGGTGTCTCGTTTCTTTTCTCGTTCCATATTCAGGGAAAAATGCGATCATACGGAACACTCCAACTGTTTCAGGATCGTGCTAAGCTAACCGATTTTTGAGCGGATAAATTAAAACTACTTATTGTAGAATATAGGCTAACGTAATTGATCGTACAACTTCATAATTTAAATTTTTGACGTTAAGTAGAATTGTATTGCTTACTACTAATTATAGTTTTATTACTTTGTTCAGTCGGAATATCTAAATAGCGTGTTGGTATGGCAGTTGTTAGCGGTCGGTCGTACGAGGTAAGAGACTTTCGCAAATAACGTGGTTGGTTATAGACAAACGATCCAACAATTTTTTTTTTATTTTTTTTTATTAACTGATTATTGAAAGGAGATCATAAGAGAAATAGATTGATTGATGTTTTCAAAGTTAAAGCTCTACCTAGTTAGGTCAGAAAAAGAGTTAAAGCCAAGCCGTTAAGCCATGCTTAGCTAGTTCAGAAAAGGAGTGACGAAAATACGTTCATCATCATCATCATCATGAAATGAAATGAAATGAAATGAAATATTTTTTATTTAAATAGACTTATTAAAAGTTCTTTTAAATCGTCCAGTTTTTTTTTTCCCCTACCATATCCATACCTATCATATCAGTCGCACGACACCCACTGCTAGGTATAGGCCTCCCCTAAGGATCTCTTTCCACGACAATCGGTCCTGCGCTGCCCGCATCCAGTGAAATATAATGTTAACTCTGCCAATCTATACTTTAAAATTCCAAATTTTTAAGGAAAAAAATGTAGGTTAAAATCGTTAAAATGTAACTTATAATGCCTTGCCAGAATTTATTGAAAAAAATATTATTCCACTGATGATTATCAAATGATAGAAATAAATAAATTTGATTTTATCAATTTTGTGTTTTTTTATTTTATTTGACATTAATTATTATTAATTTAATTTGATTTATAATTTTCGATACAATGTATAATAATTGTTTGTGGAATAAATTTGATATTTATGACTTTTCAAAAATTGTAGCAATGTCACAGTTTATTAACTATAGCAATTACCTGTTACCACATCCAATATTTGCCCTCACGGCCCATGGGCTGGGAATGCAGAATATACAAGGCGACCAAATCCTGCGCCTACGCACATAATCTGCCGAGTTTCCGATAAACGCATTATGATCTAACCTTATAAAGAATCTTGTACTCTTAGGCTGCATATCTCATACATTAGCCTGAGCTACAAGGATTTTACATTTTTAATTAAAGGGGACATAAAAAATAAATTATTGACTTGATTAAATTTACGCCCACGTTTTTTACTGATTTAAATAATGATGAAGAAAATTAACAAGCAGACTTTGTAACTGCGTATTTTTTAGAAATTCTGAGATTTTAATGAAAAAATGAAGAAAATCCCGTCCTGGGGACAGGTCGCGCATTTTTCCACAATAATAGAAATATTAAAGTTTACATTACAGAAAATAAGTACTTAATTTAGTTATACCTATACTTAGTTTAAACCAATATTTTTTGGTGAGACTTTCTATAGGTACCATACCTACGTTTTTTTTCTAATTTTTTTTATTGTATTTTGTCTTTAATTTTCTTATTTTGTAGCAAAACAAAGCTGGCTAATGCAATTTGATTAATTATTGCTACTCCACACTCGAAGCCAATTTATCGCTCGGGTGACGCACCGGCGCGTTCTGCTGAAGAAATTGGTTCGTTACAATTATTATCGGCATCATCCTGTTGTTGATTAAATTGCATTTGAACGCATTTTTAAGATTAATGCCCGTTTGTTAACCGCTGTGGTAGTTTTCAATGTAATCGATGCTGACGTGTGTGATTTACGTATGTATTTTTTCATAATATTACCACCGTGACCACCACCACCAATCCGCATTGGGCCCGCGTGGTGGGTGGATAAGGAGGATGGGCCATAGCCATCTTCCTTATCCACCATAAGGAAGGCCTGTGCCCCAGCACACATTACCGCCGTATTGATATTAAACAAATCTACAAAATATAAAAGCTCTAAATGATGTATCTGCAGTCTTCCATAGGTAAGACAGAAGTGCAGTGCAACCTTAACACCAACTAGATATTCGCAAAAACTATATTTTCTATTGTTAAGTTTTATGATAAATATTGTCTGGTTTTTCTCTCTTTAGAAAAATGTTCAACGACATTTCTGCTTTCCATTCAGCAGTGTTCAGATATATGTTATTAGCTTTTTGCTTAGTTCTCAAGCAATCATTTCTCCCAAGTTCACTCGGTTTCACATGGTTTTCCAGCCTATTGTCAACGGCTGCAATTATGCTAAGTGCTTTTCTACTGGTAGGCATCAATCTGCGCTTTGGAAATGTCTTTGTTGTGATTTTTTTCTTTCGATAATTATAGGAAGTTTGTGTATTACAGGTTATTGTTACCAATAGTTTATTAAAGTACAATGCGATTAAATTTACAATAGTAAGTTATCCACTGCAACTTCATTTGAGATACGTCGTTTTGTATCACAAGCGGTTTAGTTACTTCTGTCAATTAATCGTATCTTAGTTTTAGGGCGCCGCGGTGAATATTATAATTATTCTAATACACAATTTTAAAATTGTTTATCGTGGAGATTTTAGGGCCCACAGTCTAGTATTTTTAGACGGTATCGTTACATTCCCTCGTAGTCACTGCTAGAAGTAAATAGCAAAACTGCTAAAAGTGACCGTTTTTGACACATTTTCTATCTACTTCTACAAATGACTACGATGGCATGTAGTGATACCTTCTAAAAATACAAGACCATGAGTCCTAAAATCTCCACGATAAACATTATTAAAATATTTTTCTATTAATAACTTATTAAATAAAAACCTCTGAGGGCGCCACTTTCGGTCATACAACCGCCTTAACAGTTTTTAAAACGGAATGAATTTCGCTCCTTCAACAAACCGGTACTTTTAATTCTCGATTCTGATTTCATTTATTTTGATTATTAGTTAGCAAAAAATATACCGAATTATCTGAAAATAACTTATCATTCAAAATTGTATCTCTCGCATGTTTTTTTTATAAATAAAACGCCAAAAACAAACACCTTTTCACAATAGGTCATTGTCAGATATTTAACTTTAATGTCCTTATTTGCAATATGCATTGAGATGTGCCACTGTACTGATGCAATAAATAATATTTTTTTTGTAACAAAACTTAACCTTATCACATAGGAATATGGTAGGAAAATGATTTAGCAAAAGTGTTTTAAATAGTGTGTTGTGAAATAAGTAATAAACACGTCGAATAAAGGGCATTAGTAGACTAACGATGCCCGTGTGAACATAATTACCATACAATGAGTGTTAAATGGCCTTATCTCTGTTTAGCCCATCCATCTTGCGTGCTCATACATGATTCAATTAACATCTAGCGAAGGGATGTTTTAATAGTATCTTTAATTATTAAGGAAATAACAATCAACCAACCTCGAAAACAAAGAGATTGAGCGCTGGGACCCTATTTTTGAATCCTTCGACTGGCGTCGAGCGCTTGGTTTCTACTGATTTTCGTTCGAAATTTGACTTTCCATATTTTTGAATCACTCGACCGCAACGAGTGCCCTCACCCACTCGTTTGCAGGCGAGCGATACGGTACGGCGAGCGATATTATTTTCTACTAAAAAGCAAAGATTTTTTTTTAACAGCCAATAGAAACATGGATTTTACGTTCCGTTTTCGTTGCGATAGTTACGAGTTTTCTCTATATTCTGCGTGGAACGGCTAAAATCCAACATTTCGTATTCCGAAAACGAACGATTCAAAAAATACGGAAAATCGGCGTCATGCGACTTGGAAGACGAGTGTGACTTAAGTCGCATGCGACAAAACTATGTCATACGAGCGATTCAAAAATAGAGCCCCGAGTCATCAAGAAGCGAGATAATCGAAATACGAATTTACGCATAGGTACTACTAATAGTAGCCTTCAACGATTATAGAAATGATTTCTTTATTGTACCTAAAGTATACTTTGTAGTTACGACAGGATGTTTGCCCACCGGAATTGCCTTTGCACACGCTGGATAATTGGTAACTTGCTATGGACTTACCATCCTTGCAAGACGGTCAATTACTATCTTACACTGTTATTTTGATTTTCAAACTTATAATAGAAAAATATTGTAAAATGTGATTATTGTAAACATACTGGAGAATTTGTAAAGAACACATAAAAGTAGGTAGGTAATAAAAAATATCAATTGTATAAAATATAATAGCAATAATAACAATTATTATTAAAATAACACAAGGCTGCGATTGCACTAAGTTTTGCTCACGTCATTTATTTAACAAATGACAACTACAACAATGTGACAAAGTTCTAAACTGTATTATATTACCGTTAAAGTGCTTAAATCAGTTAGAGTGCACATTAACTAGTTGATCTGCAGTTTAACTGGTCGAGTCATTTAAAGTGAAAAAAATTATTTCATTCCATACGACGTTTTTGTAAAAAAAAATCTTTCAATATAGGTCCTTAAATTAAATTTCCTGAAGCCTTGGCTATTTAACTCACTGTCTTCCTCACTTTAACGGGGAAGCATCCGTTATTATGCAGATTAACTAGTCAAAGTGCGAAAATCTGCTATTTTATAAAAAAAATCGCACTTTAACTGACTCAATCAGTTAATGTGCACATTAACGGATTTCGTAGCTAAGGCGGTTAGGTTAAGGCGGACTATATATAGTGAGACTACTAGTAAATCGCCCAGGAGCCCAATCGCCGTAATTTTCAACGATAAAACCAAATCTAAATCGTAACCGTTTCAGTTTCGTTTACAGAAAAATACTCGCTTTAGTTTTGTTAAAATTGTTGAATACTGCCTAAGGAGTCTAGGATTACAATCTGGGACAATTTAAGTGAAAATTATGAAGCTAAACCAATTTTTTTAGGTAAATATAACCTAAATGACAACGTAACGTTTTTGGTTTTATCGTTTAGAATTACCGCGGCTCCTGGGGAGTTTAGCAGGGGATCCTAGTGGACGGAGGGCTATTTTTGGGCGAGGGAGGGGATACCGTCAATTTGGCGGAGGCAGACTGTTACCTAGTTATTCTATGGACAATGGGCAAGTGGTAGTAAACCACCACGTATGATATTCTACGCAGAATGTTGGCGGAGCGCGGGAAAAATGCGTTAATTGTTGTGAATCTTTGAAGGCGTCAGTCGACCGTTGTCGTTGACCACCGGATGGCGGATGGGCGGCCATCAAACGTGTACATTAAGATAATTAGCAATATCTTGGTAATTAAACCTCGTTCATTCTGAAGTTGCCATTGCATACCACTCGTATTTTGTCGGAAGTTTTTATTTATAACTAACAATTTTTTTATGAACTTTTTCCGTGTGATGCAATAGATATGGGTGTCCCTTTCATCAATCTATAGCCACAATTCAGAGTTCGTGCCTTCTTGATCTGACTTCACCGTTTTTAGGGTTCCGTAGCCAAAATGGCAAAAAACGGAACGGAACAGACATGACGAAGATTCGTCATGTCTGTCTGTCTGACCGTCCGTATGTCACAGCCATTTAATTCCGAAATTATTAGGATTACACAGTTGAAACTTAGTAGGTAGATGTATTCTGTTGACCGCTTAACGATTTTAACACAAAAATAAAAAAATAAAAAAAGATTAAGGGGGGGCTCCCCATACATGGAACTGAATCTGAAAAAAAAAAATTCTTCATACGTGCGGGGTGTCTATAGATAGGTCTTCAAAAATGATATTGCGGTTCCTAAGACAATTTTTTCTTAAAGTTAACCGTTTGAAAGATAAACACTGCCAAAGTGGTAAAATGTGTGTCTAACCTCTCCCCTCTAACTTTTGAAATAGGTGAGTGAAAAATCTAAAAAAAATATATGCTATAGATCTTAATAAAAACTTTAACTGAAAATTACTTTGAACAAGATATAGTAATTAGTTTTTGAGATATATCATATTTTCCAAAACCGCAAATAAAACTTTGTCATTTATACCATACCAACACTGTGAAAAAAAAGTTATTTTTACAGACGAAAAATGATAGTGGTATTAAATATGGTATGTTATATAAGGTAACTACGGAACCCTACGGCGCGTGGCCCGACACGCATTTGGCTGGTTTTTTTAATACCTACATAAAATCTTTACTGTCCGAACGAACCTTTATATTAATTTTCTCAAACATGCTTGGAAATTCGATCATTATTTTGACAACCTTCTTCGTGCTAAATCGGAGTTTACGGACTGACCTAAACCGCGCCGGCAATCTTAGTGTGAGAATCCATTACTAACGTGTAATAATGGATTTTCATACAAAAATTGCCGGCGTCTGACCGGCAATGTTTCTATTAAAACTCATTACGCACGTGTAATTCAGAAATGGAGCGAACTTTTTAATGAATCACGAATAATGGGTATCAAATGAAAGGCCTTGATGAGCGAGCACAATCCAATTTTTTTTTTTTTTAATATTAGGTATATGTATCAAATGAAAGGCCTTGATGAGCACATTCCAAAATTATGAAAAAAAGGAAAAAAAAGAAAAAAAAAACCTTTTTTTTTAATACCTAGGTATATGGGTATCAAATGAAAGGTCTTGATGAGCACATTCCAAAAATATGAAAAAAAACCAAAAAAAAAAGAAAAAAAACTTTTTTTTTAATACCTAGGTATATGGGTATCAAATGAAAGGTCTTGATGAGTACATTCCAAAAATATGAAAAAAAAACGAAAAAAAAAGAAAAAAAACTTTTTTTTTAATACCTAGGTATATGGGTATCAAATGAAAGGTCTTGATGAGTACATTCCAAAAATATGAAAAAAACGAAAAAAAAAAAGAAAAAAAACTTTTTTTTAATACCTAGGTATATATATGGGTATCAAATGAAAGGTCTTGATGAGCACATTCCAAAAAATGAAAAAAAAAGAAAAAATTTTTTTTTTTAATATTAGGTATATGGGTATCAAATGAAAGGCCTTGATGAGTACATTCCAAAAAACTGGAAAAAAAAAAACGAAAAAACTGGAAAAAAAAATTTTTTTTCAACATGGGTATCAATTTATCAAATGAAAGGCCTTGATGTGCACATTCCAAAAAAATAAAGAAACTGGCTCCTTTCTTCTTTTTTCAATTTTTTGCTTTAATTTTAAATAAAAATTAAAAGTTAAAAAAACCTTCTTGGTTTGAATTTCCGCGCATTATTTGAGAAAAGTACTATACAAGCCTTGGCCGCAACTAGGCATTGATGGACTCACGTATGTGTGCCTCGGCTTCGCCTCGGCCCACATTTTCACGTTCGTCCTTCAATGCCTGTCTTGCGTGCCGCTGCAGTAATGTACTATTCCATCCATTTTATTGCCAATCTAAAAACATAACATATTTATGTTTAGTGCGACAACAGCTGAAATGTGAGCTGTAAAACAACTTGATAAAATATAATACCTATCTAAGTATAATGTAAAACTGATTACATAAGGAACTATGGGAATAAAGAAATAAGCCGATGCGATAATTCGATCCCTAGACATATAAATAAAGGCACCGCGTGTTTTAATAAAATACTTAGTATTTTTAAATTTGAGATTTTTGCATTCACAATGCAATTTTTACACAATACTAAATAATATACTAGAAAAAAATCGTCTGAGTATTGATCTGGTGCGAGTCGTATTTTTTCTAGTATATTATTTAGTATTGTGTAAAAATAGCATTGTGAATGCAAAAATCTCAAATTTAAAAATTATATAGCTATTTCATCTTAATCGATTGCCAAATATCTGGAAAGATATTTCAATTGAATGTCGAGGTAATTCCTCACATTGGTGAAATAACGCTGGCTTGCAGCGTAAGAGTAGAATATACTAGAAGAAATTCGGCGATGTCACTAGTGACTCGGTAGCTCAGCGGTCAGAGCATTGGACCGGATATCCAAAGGTCGCGGGTTCGATTCCCGTCTGAGTATTAATCTGGTGCGAGTCGTATTTTTTCTAGTATATTATTTAGTATTGTGTAAAAATACTTAGTATCCAATTTACAAGTTTTATCCCGAATATTTACTTTTAAAATATATAAGCGTTAACAAAAATCACAAACAAGGTACTTTTCAAATAGCAGCCCAAGTACGTTAGTACTATTATATATTCTGTGCCCAAGTGCTAACAATTGAATAATGTGAAAATAATTTTATTGCTTTCATCCGGAAAACTTGAGAGAAATCACCTTGATTGTCAGAGTAAAAAAAAAGAATGCGCTTTCAATGGAACATGCGTCACAGACATTTCAAACTGAATGTATTTTGATACACACGTTGTTGAGTTTTTGTAGTAAAACACTTAGCAAGTAAAGTTAGCTAGATGTTTAGTAGATGATTATATAAAGCTTCGTAAATAAGTTATATTCCGGAGGCGGAGTAAAAGTTAGAAAAAAACAAAAAACCGGCTTCAAAAAACCTACCTCTAAAAAGCAAGAAATAATATTCGTTATAATAAAAATACGTCTATTGAAGTCGAGTGGGGCTGGAGTACAAATTCCTTTTTATTATTCTAAAAGCCCCACCCGACTTCAATAGACGTATTTTTATTATAACGAATATTATTTCTTGCTTTTTAGAGGTAGGTTTTTGAAGTCGGTTTTTTGTTTTTTTTAAACAATTTTTTATTTTTAGTGTAGGTACCTTTTAGGTGAGGTATATTATATATGTAGAAAAATCGGATCAGCCAAACGTAAGATAATCGCGGAGAAACATACCTAAATACGGGTCAAACTGAGAACCTCCTTTTTAAGTCGGTTAAAAAACTATACTTAAGATATCCCTCTTCCAACAAAAAAAATATTATCTTATTCAGTTCATAAACAAAGAAGTGATACGACCAATCATCGAGGAAATTCACACAAAATCATAATATTTTCGTGCTTTTTCCAAAATTACTTGAAAAGTACTGAACCGATTTCCAAATTTTAAAAATTGGGACCATTTTGGGAGTGTACCTAATGTAATAACGTTTGAATCATTTCAATCGGTCCAGCTGTCTTCGAGTAATCGGTGGACATACACATAAAAAAACAAATATACAGACGAACATAGAACCTCCTCGTTGTTTGGAAGTCGGTTAAAAAGCGATATTATGCGATCCTGTCAACATTAACTTTTGTAAGTATACCGTGGTGACAAAAATAGTAAATTTATACTAAAATAAATATTACGCACCATTAATTTGATCCCAAACGAAGCTAAATTGACTATGACGAATGGAAATTAATAGTAGATTGTTATACAAGACGCTAAAAGTACCCATTGCATACGAGGTATTTTTATTCCCGAGCTTTAGCGAGGGAATAAATAGAAACCGAGTTACAATGGGATTTAGCGTCGTGTGTTACACTATACTTTTCACTACGATTGCGAGAAAATAAAATACAATATTAAATAGTTTATACCTACTTACTTCCGTAAACGAATCCACTCGTTTTTCTTTCCTCCACTTTATAAACTTTTTGTACAATATTTAAATAAATGATTTGTGCTTGACGGCAGAAGATTAAAATTATTTCTTTCCTATTACAGTCACAATTCAATAACAATTCAATCAGTTTGTAATTATAAAAAAATTCTAAAGATTTCGCGCCATGGTACCTTTTTTAATTTCTGCTGTAGCAGCTAAGCAACACAAACACGCATTCTACGATTCACTCTGTACACAGAGTTTAAATAAGTCTATGATTTTACCGAAGAGATGCTTTTAGTTCCATTTTCAAAAATAAGAATGAGAAACTGGGGGCCTATTACGAAACTTGGTCACGATAGTCGTCCGCAGTTCGTTCGTTATGGTTATTACAAATATTTTTAATGTAGCTATCGTAGCCCATAGTCTATTGAACGAATAATGACGGATCCACTAGAGAGAAACTGTCAAATTTACGCAATCACTTTGCAATATCGCATACGCAAGTGCTTTGTAATAGGAATCAATCAGAACGAAGCACGGACGCAGCCGCGTGTATCGCATTAAACTTTTCGTAATAGACCCCCAGTATTAAGTCGAGCTAGTTTTTATTCGTGTTTATGAATAAAGACTTTTTCGTTTTAGTACGCTCATTGGTAATAGACAAACATTAAAAAAGAAAAAACTTTATCCCCTAGGGCTTATTATGCTATTTTATCTCGACTCTTGTACGTTACAATGACGCACTTTTTGAGCAAGAGGAGTGAAAATAAAATTAATGATTTAGAAAAAATATATAAGTATATTTACACACAAACATATTATATGCTCAAAGCTCATCCTAGAATTCTTTGGCTCAACTAGGATCGCTGCGTCGGATGTTCCCACAATCATTATAAGTGCCTAGAAAGAAGTATAATTCAATAAGTATAACATTTATTTTTCTTATCACCGATTACAGTATTTCATTATTTACAGTTTACAGGAATAAGGAAGGCCGTTAAACGTTACTGCACCGTTGTTGTCGCTAGTTCGATTCCTGTTTGCATTCCACCTGCGCGGGCGCAGTAAAACGTGAACAATGCTGCAGCCGCTACAGGCCCTCTATTCTGGGAATTCGTTAACTTAAATCGTGTCTCGATGGTGTTTAAATAGTATATTAATTGCTTTTTGACACAGTTCTTATTACAAGAACACAAAAAGCAATAACAATACTATTGTAACACAATTATTACGTTTAACAGAGCAGAGTCGAGGCCCAGGATTGCCCTCTCCAGTTTCAGCGGCCTCGAGGAACCGAGGCCGAGGATGAAACAATAAAGGGTGTTTAAACCACGTATAATAAAAACTGGGTTTACTGTTAATTAATATACTAATCAGTATAATTCACCTATTACCCTGGGTGAATTAGGTGAACCAATTAGTATACTTAATTCACCCAGGTGATTTGGCCCAAGTGAATTAAGTCTACGACGGGATCGAACCCGCATAACTAGGCTGTAATTTTTAAGAAAATACCTAAGTATAAAGAAAGAAAGGACCTTTCGTTTTTTGAGTAAACTTCATCTGAGGAACATTAAAAATAAAATAAAATAAAACAAAATAACACTGTATTGTTTTTTTTAGTTGTATAGGAATTTATTGATTCCTATAGTAAGGCATTCGTGAAAACTTCAGTGAATGCTAAACTGACACCACTTTTTATGGTCAAAAGAATGTTATCATTTATTTCAACGATTTGGTTAACTTACTTAATATTTAATGATTTAATAGTTCAATATAACTCATACTACAGACCCGGATTTAGTAACATAATGGGGTAGATAAAGCTGACAAATGTCCTACATTCGCCAAATGTCCTTCGCAACCTTGCGACTGCAGTTGCGCAAGCGCAAATTGTGCCGAGTTAGGTGCAGTCAGCGTTAAATTTGTAAGTACTTTAATTAAACGCCTACTTAAGTTTGTATTGTCTTATCTCTTCTTGTTATGAAGAAATTTGTATATACTGATGATTATGAAATTACAAGAAGAAAATATGACCCTTACCAAGGTTTCGCGATAGATAACTTAGATTCTGAACTTATATCTGAATTAGCTCAATATGAACCTTGAATTAGAATCGATTTATAAATTGTAGGGTCGTACCTCGTAAAGCTTTTAATTTTAAAGTTTTTAACCGCCACTGTGGTCTAGTTGTTTGCCCACCTGCGTAAGACGCAGGGGTCCCGGGTTCGATTTCCATAGGGGGTACAATTTGTACGCGGTTTGGTTGGTAGGGCTTATATAAAGTCCGCCTGGCTAGCTACCACCATCTTACCTAAGTCTGACACCATGATAACAATTTAAAAATTGTTGTGTTCCGGCAGTTAGAGGTAAGATAGCCAGTTTCCTCAGTGATAGGGATTCCGGGTGAAGTGCGCTTCCACCATCGGCCTTATCATCACTTAACATCAGGTAAGGTGAAGGCCAAGAACTATCCCTACCTATCACCTACCTTTAAACATATTAAATTATACTTTATACTTTCTAGTTCTAAAGTTGAAATATAATGAGCGAGGAAATATGTGACAAGACGCCATAAGGGCGATATGTTGCCACAAAAATATATTAATTATGATTCACATAACAATGCATCTTATTTATAGACAGATAAAGTACATGTTATTGCCATAAGTTCTGTGGTATTACTGACATCCTGTGGCTTCGCGCGGATGTGGTGTTCATAATAAACCATAAAGGATCGGAAGGTATGGTTTTGAGAGTGTTTTACGAATTATCGATTTGATCATAAATTTATCGATACTAAAATCATCTTGCAATCGACTTAAAATAGTAAAAGATTGGCAAATGCGCTTAAGTATTTTTTGTATATACTTGTATCATTTTGATATTAGACTTAGGTAGGTAAGTAAGTATTATAATAAATATTAAGTTGTGTAATGACTTTTGAATTAACATAGGTACTTTGTTGTGATGTTTAATTTTTCTAACATGCAATAAAGATTCTTGCTTAGTCAAAGTCACTTTTATATTTTCAATTTATAAAATAGTAGGTACCTATCCGACAACATTAAGTAGGTACTTTGAAATAGAGGTATAATAATAGTAAATACATATTAATGCCTAACTTTTTCAACTATAAACAAGCCCAACAGACCTTTATTCTCAGTAAACTCAAAAATGCTAACTATTAAAAAAACAATATTATCTGGTACGGTCACGATGAAACAATAATAATCTAAAAAGTTCTGTTAACTGATATGCATGTCCCTACACTCATACATTTCAATAACAACAGTTGCCTTCCGACCCTCATAGTAAGGGCTCCCACCTGTTGCCACCAACAAGGGAACCTGTATAATTACTCTTCAAACCGTCCCATTGTTTGTCACAGCGCAGAACCGACGCGGCCGCCGCCACAGTCACGCGCCTCGCGATCGATCACTCGCCACTCGATTCCCTCACAACTCGATAACCGATACAATCGAATCGGGAAGATTTCGCAAATTTTATTTCAATTTAAAATTCGAACGCTCTTGAATAATTTGCAGCAAAATTATCGCTGGACTGTGTTTTGAATTTGAATTTCGAACTGTTTGATTACGAACTTTTGTGCAAGTGTTTAGAACTTTTTGAAGTGGATTCTAATTTTGAATTTTGTTTAGAATTATTAAAAGTTGTGAGTTGTTCTTTTTAAGCAGCGAGCAGCGATGACCCCAGTTGGACTGTTGTTCAAAGTGAACAGGTAAGGTTAGCATGTGATTGTTAAGTGGTCACAATGTGTTTGCATTTGACGCATGCCCATGTTGAGGCGTTTTAAATATTGAACATGGGATGCGCTAACGCATACACCGCGTGATGCTCGTTTCTTGCCATTGAAATTCAGTGGACGTGTCTCGGGTATCTATTTACTAATTTAAAGTCACTGAGATAGGTTCACAGCATACGGTTTGAAGTTGCATAAGTATATCGTTTTACTATGTTAAAATTATCACTAGCAATAGGAAAAAAATAGAGAGTGAAAACACAGGATTTAAATTTTAGCTTTATTTTCTGGAGGATAAATTATTCAAGAAGAACAAAAATTTTTTTCATAACTTTTCTTTGGTTACATCATAATACAATGTGAAATTAGTAGTAAGTTTGAATTTATACCTCTTACATAAAAATGTATGTTATTTTGCTAACTCTTTACTATTGAGTAGGTACAGTCAGCAACGAAAGTCGCTTAACACTTTAGTACTTTGTCATAGCAACTATAAGGTATTAGTATTAAGAAGCTTTCGTTGCTGACCGTACCTAAACCTAAACAAGAACATGCTATAAATAATAAAATTTATCTCTAGTAGGTAGATACCTAGAGTCACTACTCACTTAAAATAAAAATATGTAGTCACTTAAACGTAGACGTATCATGTCATAACAATAACTTTTTATTGCGAATACATCTATAATACTGCAATAAACTCCCATCCCAGTTTTTATGGTCGTACGGACAGATGTGCGGAAAAGGCGTAGCGATACTAGCGATCACTGTCTATTATCTATGGTACGTTTTCCATAGAGTTTTATTGTCGACTAGCGGCCGCCTGCGACTTTATCTGCGTGGAGCAGTTATTTCTGTATCCCTCGTGATTATTGCTTTTTTCTGGATTAGACGTATTCTACCTATGTTCTTTTCTATGCAGTCGGTTGAGAAATGCGTTATCGAAAACAATAAGTACTTACTCTATTTTCGTCTAGGGTTGTCACCATACAGTTTTGACCTGAAAACAAAAACAGCTTCAAAATTAAATACCTCTAAAAAGCAAAAAAATAATATTCGAATAGTTCGTTACACATAATAATATCAATATTAATAAAACACGTCTATTGATGTCGGGTGAGGCTGGAGGACAATTTCATTTTTTTTTTCTAAAAGCCGCACCCGACTTCATTAGACGTGTTTTATTAATATTGATTGATATGTGTAACGAATGATTCGAATATTATTTCTTTCTTTTTAGAGGTATTTAATTTTAATGCTGTTTTGTTTTCAGGTTTTATTGAAGGAGGTTTTTTTTTTAAAAAGGTTTTTTATGTTCAACTTTGTTTTGGATTATCATAAACCTACCAAAATTTTAATCACTTTACATATACTATTTGACTTTGAGGAGTTCCCTTGTGTATCTTCGAAGTTCAAAGTCCAATACCGATGAAATTAAAATGTGACTATTCTTGAAGTTATACCCTTTCAAACAAAAAAAAGAATCATCTAAATCAGTTCATAAACAAAGATGTTATGTCCGAAATTCTAAATGGCAAGCTAAATAATTGATATTTTTCAGGATTATGAAAAAACTACTAGCAAGATCTCTGTACATTTTTATGGGACCACACACGAACTATGTTCTTTGAGATGAAAAAAGAATTGTATAAATCGGTTAACAGCTGACAAGTTATGTTAAAACATTCATAAAAAAAAAGTCGACTTGAGAACCTTTTCCTTTTTTTTTTGAAGTCGGTTAAAAATACGGGTTATTATAAAACATCCTGTATGAGTACCTACCAACTTACATTAAATTAGAATGTTTGATTTTTATTAATGTTCCTAGTTTTTCACAAATACAATATTAAAAGAGAAAGTGTTATATTCTAGTAGGTACGCGGTGCAATTCTAAGAAGTATTATGAAGAATGTCAATGTTTTTGATAAAAAAATATGGTATCTTTTTTTTAGCAAAGTCATCGATATTGGATACAGTTAATGTAAGCACTGCGTTAGCTTTACATAGAGAATCTACGAAGCGACTGGTTTCTGAGGAAGATCCAATTACCTGTGAACTAACGGCGCATGATACTTAGCCGGTAATGACGCTGCAGTCACTCGCGGAAACGAGACCTTTTGATTAACGCCCAGATACTATTTTTAATTTTAATCTGTGTGGCACTTAATGATGAGATAAATAACGAAGCTAATTAGTTCTTAACACGTGATTAAAATAAAAGAGTTTTCTCTTGGTTTTGCCGATTTATGATTTGTTTAACAATGAATAACAGCACACAGTCTGTTTTGAGACACAGTAAGTAAGCGATTGCGGAGTTTAAGCATCGTTCGCAAGGGTCGGCCATGGGATGGGTGATCAAAAATTTATTATCTCGAGCTCCTCCGTGCTTCGGAAGGCACGTTAAGCCGTTGGTCCCGGCTGCATTTGCAGTCGTTAACACCCACCAATCCGCATTGGGCCCGCGTGGTGGGTTATGGCCCTTAAATCGCTGATGGATGAAGTAAGTATGTTCAATAAAGTAACTGAAATTCATGCAGATTAGATGTCACGTTTCAATCGAAAACTCAGCTCAAAATAAAACAGACTGAAAACTACTCCTACTAATATTATAAATGTGAAAGTTTGGATGTTTGCTACTCAATCGCACAAAAACGGCTGAACGGATTTGGATGAAATTACACACACAGATAGTTTATAGCCTGTATTGAATATAGGATATTACGGTCAGGGTTTCCAAGGGATTCCTTGATTGTCCACGCGGACGACGTCGCGGGCGGAAGCTAGTAATATAATAAATGTGAAACTTTGGTGTTGAATTTTTGTAATATTAGGATGTTTGTTACTCAATCTGTTCTAAAAAAAAACTGCATGGATTTGCGTGAAATTTGGCACACAGATAGTTTATAACCTGGATTAAAACATAGGATACTTTTTATCCTGTTCACAGGTTTCGTAGGGATTTATCGACTGTCCACGCGGACGAAGTCGTGGGCGCAAGCTAGTAAATAATAAAGAGCTTGACCGATTTTACAGTAAGTACTCATAGAAGATACCTATCATAAAATTGGCCTATCGCTTCTTACGACACCCTTAGTGTGAAGGGTTGGTTGGTTGGTCTGGTTGGTTGCTGTTCTACTTTGCTGGTCGCCACACGTCTATACTCTCAGTTGAAGTGGCAGTGGGCGGGACACATAGCGAGCAGAACCGATGGCTGTTTGTTCCGCCCCAACGGCCAGGTTCTGGAGTGGGGACCGCGCACCGGACGACGCTCCGTGGGTAGGCCCCCGACAAGGTGGACCGACGATCTGGTGAAGGTCGCGGGAAGCCGCTGGATGCGGATAGCGCAGGACCGATCGTCGTGGAGATCCTTGGGGGAGGCTTATACCCAGCAGTGGGTGTCGTGAGGCTGATGATGATTCATGACACGGTTATAGAATATACAGTCACAGTAAGTAAGTACAAGTTGTTATATTTAGTATTGATATAAATAATTGAACATAAGTGTATTTTAATATTTACCTCCATTTATATTAACGTCGGGATCAACAACCAGATATCTTAAAAAGTCTGTGTTTTAGTACAAGGTTAAAGTTATGAAATATCGTTATTATTAAGTTACTATTTACATCGATTAACCATTGGTCGTTAGATAAATAACGTTCATTATTGTTCCTGTTAACTCGCTCATAAATTTATTGTTACGGCAAAAGGATTATTTAGTTGTAAATTGGTGAAGTATTAATTTAATGGGAGGATAAGCGTGAGATATGCTTCGGATAGTGAATGCAGTTTACTGAAGTACGGTTTTGTTGAAGCATCGTTTAGGTATTGATTGATAAACTCTGATAATTATAATAATTAGAGTATTTTTATTGTATTTTTTTATGTTTTCACTGCTATGGCACAGGCATAGATGAGTAGGGAGGATGGACCATAGCCACCTAACCTGAACATATGCTTAAATGTAACATCTAGTCTTTTAAAAGAACACTATTTACATTATAATCTAGCTCTTTAATTGTATTGGAATCCACTTTTTTTATTCTACTTTGTCTTTAATTAATTTGTAGTTTTTTTGTAATAATGTGTGTCAGATAGATAATTAATAAGCTATTTAGAAATGTTGTGCGCAATTGTAAAAGGGCGCAGACATGCACATGTTGTAAGTATGTAAGTTTGTCTTTTTTATGATTTTGTGCCATGTAAACAAAATAAAAATAAATAAGTAAAATCCTTACAATATGATAACTGAGACCCAAAGAACTTTTCAGCTTTTCCAGCTCCGGGCCGCTAGTATATTAAATAAATATAGACATAACAAACAAGTTTGCAAGTTGAATCACTTGTTGTATGGTCTGTGATCACCGGACAATACATAGAGGTTAATGTTTCTTGAAGTGTCATACTTGGCTTTTCTGTCAATGCAGTCAGTGGACACAAACAAAGGTACTAAACGCAGAATGAATGAAAAGCCCAAACAAGATTGAAATATCAACACAATCACATGAACTGCGCGGAATGTTATCGTTTCGCGGTTACTGGCAACAGGAAGTTATGGTAGGGTTGCCACGCAGAACCAGCAAAGAACCAGCAGGAGGACATAACCATTATGTAAATAGTAATAGTAAAAAAAATAAGGGTTTCCGTGCAGCAACTCAAAGTCAAAGTAAAAAATTGCTTTTTTCAAATAAACTTAATTATTAAGTACTTTTAAATCGTCTATTATAGGTATTTTTTTCCTACCACCAGTTCCAGACTTTTTTAACTGACAAGAAGAACGGGCGCAAGAAACTTTCCGTATAATGTGGTTATAAGTTATGCATATTGAATTTTTCCATCCTATTTACTGAAATAAGATAAATCGAGTCTACCAAAATATGTGGCTTTTCCTTTAATAATTAATAAAATCGTCGTTTAATTTGATGAGTTATTGCACTGCAGTGTTGATACAGTCAAATAAAATAGAGCTTTTAGCAAAGTTTGTTTTTAAAGTTTTATAATTTTCTCACCAATTTTTTCTGTTAATGTCTGACAATCTTAAATCTCGCTCTCGGTCAAGTCCAGTATTTTTTTTAAATTTGTCCAGTTTATAGAGTGGGGCAACCCTTGATCAGACTGAACGACTCTTTTGGCATAACGCGGTGAATGTTGTGCAAGTTCGTTCGCATGCCAGCCTTCCGCACTATGCGATAATAGGCGTAATTATTACGCATTTGTGTTATACCCTTTTGGGTTATCGCTTCGGAGGAATTTCAATAGTAATAGATATTAATGAAGTATCCCTAACTTATCTCACTTCAGATTTTGGACAAGGCAAGCATTTTCCCAAAAAAGGTAAAATCTTGAACAAAAATAAACACGCTCTGAACTCGGTTAAAGGATAGACTCGTAAAGCTAACTCGTATAAACAGTATTTTTCAATTTCACGGGGGTACTACGATTTAGTATGATAAATGCCGTTATTTTCCGTCACACGACACGTCAAAATCCCACGGTCGCTTATCCAATCCAATAGTCCGTAAGTCCGCGACAATATAGCCTACGTCATATGACAAGTGGCGTAATTATGAAGAGTTTGAAATGCTAATTTCTTGCTAATTTATATAGATTTGACATTTTGGAACGGAATATTACTTAGTGTCGATTCGTATCATTTCGCATGTTGTAGTGATTACGTCGAATTTCATATTTTTAAAGAACACTCAAAAAGGTAAAAATTGCTCGAGCATTTTTCTGTTTGGTGGAAACTGACTCTTAATCTGTATTGTGTTGTGTCTAAGTTACTTAATGTCAACAAATTTTTAAACTTAGACTAGGATTAAATAAATCCTTGTGCTTATTCTTTTTCAAAAAATGTACACAGAAGCAACTATAAAGTTTTTCCTCCTCCCAAACGTATTGTTTAACTTATCAACACAATTCATAATGGGTTAAAAAATAGCATACAGTCCGGGTGTCGCAAGCCGGCAGTTAGATGCATAATGCAGCCTGCATCTCATTGACACACATCGGGAGAGAGGCTGCGCCCGCGCATGGCGACTAGCCGGGCGGTCAGGGACTCCGGCTCACTTGATTGACTAATACTATGGCTGGTTATTGGAGACTGTCATTATCATATGCCATAATACCACTGCTTCGCAAACAATACACACTTCTAATGGTAAACGGCCACTGCAATATCGTAATCATTCGTAGAAGTGGATAGCAAATGTGTCAAAAACGGCCACTTTTAGCAGTTTTGTTATCTAATTCTAGAAATGACTACGACAAAATGTCTTGAGACCTTCTAAAACTACACAATGAGTCTTATAAATGCCACGGTTTTTTTTTCAAAATTAATGTAAGTACCTACTATAAAATAACTACAACATTAAATACTAGTGACTATGTAGAGCTGTAGACCTCCCTTTGTGACATTCATGGATTTTTTTTGAAATCGCTGAAATAGGACTTTTCCCATGTTTCTATTTTGAAAAAGCTTAATAAAATGCTTTATTGTGTTGTGAGGCTGAGGAGTGGACTCGGCGTCGAGTTGTTGTAATCTACAAACACAACACAAGTAAAAGATCTTTAATATAGTACCCAAAACATATGAAAGAACTAAACACTCGGTGCGTGAGTCAAATTTGCATATTTTTATTTTGTTCAAAATTAAAGTGATCTAGATTTTAAGACTTGGACAGGAAATCATTATTGTTTCTGATTTGATCGCATTCTATAGTGTTCTTGAACTACCTAAACTATTTTCCTCCGCCAACAACCCGTAGACCAGAAGTAGACTTACAACCTCGCCTTACTGGTTGTAACTGAAGTCGAGGAGTCATCCGATCTGCAGCCCTAAAGCCCATGTCACCGGCTCAAAATAAACGAGGCTGTAAGGGACACCGATGGGAAACCGCGGCGCTTGCGCAGCACCTCTCCTGCGTTAGGGTTGCCCCTTATGGGCGAGTATGTTGCGCTACTTAGATTGCTCTAATTACCAATTTAATTGAAATAAAGAACTTTTTAGGGATAAAAGCTTGGTTATTTTTATTTTAGGTATTTTTTTAGTCTCGAGAAAGTCCTTTTGAGGAATAGACGCGCCCTAACTGTTATGTTATGTGTTGTTGCTAGTTATAGGTTGATAGCCCTAACGAATACCACTTTAGTTTAGTTATAGCAGGGCTCTGTCACTCCGCGCGCAAGTCTGAACCGCTCGGCGTCCTCTGAGACATAGTAGAATCAAATAAGTAAGTCGTCTTACTCATTATACGCCCGAACGCGGTTTGTATGTGAGCGCGGCCCGTACGTATGAGCGTCGCACGCACACACTGACAACATTTATAGATGATAAAGATGCGCCAGTCGTGGCTGCGCCGTACGTGATCACGCGCGCTCCGCGCCGCTGCGCTGCCGCTCGTGATAATTTGTACGTGTACCTACCTACAGTACATACCATGCTTTCCGAAGATATTTTTGGAAAAAAGATTTGTTAGAATGAGGATTTATTTTACATATTAAACTTTAAATAATAAGGCATTTTATACTTGTCGAAACAGCCGTTTTTTCTGTAAGTAACAATTGTGTAATTTTGTTTAAAAAATCACAAATTCCTACAGTAAAAAGTATTTTAATGTCAATTATTTGAGGTTATTGTAAAATATTCAATTTCATTTTTTTTGATAAGTGTAGGTAAATGAAAAAGTAAAAGGAATAAATTAATAGTGTAAAAAATACAATTTCATAATCATTTTATTTTATTTGAATAAATACATGATTCAGTAAAGCTACGTTTTAATTGTTCCTATTTCGACCGTGATTTTCAAATCAATTACAAATCAAATTAACATGACGTATGTAATAAAAACATTGTAGACAGTTTCTGGTCTATGTACAAACAATAATTAAAAAACTTTGTATTATAGATCCTGATGCTTACCATACAAGGAAAAAAATGTTTTGTGTAGAGATTGACTATGCATTTTTGACGATTGAATAAACTAGCGACAGCCCTACGTGGGCTACGTGTTTAGGCTATTATCGCTCGCTCGAGGCGCGAGTTGGCCTACTTATTTGATTCTACTATGTCTGAGAGGACAAATTTCATACATCAGAAAAGATAAGACCTACGCGATAGAAAGAGAGGCAACTACTAAGTGAATGTTTTGGAGCGAATGGAGCGCTGTGCGACCTGAATTGCACCTTATTGTGTCGGAGCAAGAGTCGCAATTTATTTTAACGAGTTTGCGGAGTGCAACTTCTGTACGTTAGTACTACGAGTATTATCTATTCTGTGGTTATAGTTTGATAACCCTGGGCCTAGTCACTCAAAACACAATACTACGCTAACGTTATCTGAAAACAGTTTTAAAGGTCCAAAAAATCCACCATACCCAAGTTTACTTTGTGCCAACCCTAAACCAGTCAGCGCAATATCTTGTTACTTTGCTTGTACAACATTAATTTGATTGTAAGGAAGTGGAAACCCTAAAGGGTTCCGGACAAAGTGTTGGCATCCGCAAACAAGTTGCTTTTGTTTTTGTCCAGTTTTGCCACAATTTGTGTCCGTTTTGTTGCGAACTTTGTAAGTTTTAAGACTTAAAATTTGAATAAATTGTAATTTAACAATCTAAATGTTTAGTTGTAAGAGATGTTTAGAAAAAAGTTTGGCAATATCATATTCTGTTCTGCAATTTAAAATATGCAAGATGCACCGCGGGCGGGCCGCAAAAATATGCACATGCACACCACAAACTATAAGTGCACAATACCTGCAATCATATTTTGTGGTTGTATTCCCAAGATGAAAATCAACAATAATTAGGAATAATTAATCAGATGGTATACTAAAACATATCATTTCCAGAGATCAAAATCTGTTTTAATATACTATATCTATGGTATAACTAGTATAAGTAATAGAGAATAAATAGTGCCACAGAGCAGAAGCCTAGAGCCGAGATAATGTAAAAAGTTAGTTTCGAATCAAGGAAGAAGTTTTAGGTTTCATAATTATTCAGATTATTAATTCTTATTGTCATTATTGTTTTCCACGCATAATCATAAGGAATCAACACATTACAAATTGACAGATAGCTTCACAATCTTTCTACACTAAGCATACAAAATGTTTAATCTCTGTCGATCTACTAATATGGTTATTGAGGAACAAACTAAAGATGATTTTAACACTGTGAATGACTTATATAACATGCGATAGTGATGAAAAAAGACAGCTCATGTTGACGTCGCGTCGTTCGTAAGTTAATGGCCGTTCATCACGACGCTATAAATAATGGTGTTCGCATAAACTGACAGAAAGACTGTTTTTCTCTGGAGAAAAAGGTTGGTTTCACTGGATATGACGGTTCGATGTAACGTGAACTAACGATCACTCTTAGATTATTTATATGTCTAGATAGTTAGTCGAAGCTACGACAGCGTCGAAAAAAATATCACCCAACAGTTGGGTGACCAAAACACGCACACATTGTCAGTAGTTTGACCCGGCGTTGTACGAAGTACTTATAATTTCCTTGGACCCGGCCAAAGTTCTTATTACAATACTCTTTGGACGCAATGATGCTAAAAATGCACACCAAATTAAAAAAGTTGGCCTGTTTTGTTTAATTCGTAAAAATGACTCTTTATATCTTGAAATATAAATAATCTAAGCGATCACTGAAAACATTTTAAAACTAGTGATTTTTCAATACTGAGAGAAAACACATAAAAACTTTTAAAATAAAAACGTCAACTAGAAAGGAACCTTTTCAGATTCAATAATATTTTGAGGCAACATAATGTGTGTAAAAATTTTGATTAGTTCTATTCATAATTTGATACTTTTGTAGACTTGTAGCTTCGATGCGCTCCCCGAGTGCATCTCGTCACACGGGAGAATAATTAATATTGTTGTTATGTTTTTAAGCATATTTTTTTTGCATATTTTGCGGTCTCATTACCACGTGGTAACAGTATCTCCATTACATCAAAGCAAATTAACCACTAATAAGCCTTTTATACTACATCATTATTACATTAAAAACCACCGCAGATTACATCCCGATAACCGATAAATCTTTCCGTTCACGTCCATCGGATCGATTATATCGATTATTAAACAAAACGCTCGTCCGGAAACATCGGGACCAATGAGGACACGCGTCATGCGTACGCGCATTGGATCGCGAATCTTACAGAGCAAAGTAACGAGACTAATTACTAAAACTGTTGATGAAAAACTCTTTGCTATCACGCCATTGAGATTAAGTTTTTTTCCAATCCAAACTGTGCTTTGACATTACAGTTATAAGGATGAAAATAAAATGTTAAGTGATAGTACATTCGATAACACAATACATTTAAATAATTGTCAGTAATCATGTATGGTAATTTGAAATCTAGATGTTAGCGCTTTGAGGCTAACATTAATCAAGTGTTTATTGGCAAGTGAAATCTTATTGGCTTTCTATACATGACTGACTGTATCTGTTCAGGAATACGTGCAGCACGATATTTTAACAGTTAATAAAAACAAAACTGTTTGACTCTGTTGTGCGATATGCAAATTTCTTCACAATTATTAGATATCAATTATGTTCGATGATCTCGTTCTTTGCATGTGAATCGAAATCGAATGGTTCCGGAATATTTTCCCGACGATGTAAAACTGTATTTATTTTTAGGGATAAATCAATCTACAAGGTTTTTATTCGACTGCCGGCCGCGGCCGTTGAATCTAAATGAGTTAAATAAATGCCATTTACAAAAATCGTAATCATAAAAACATCAGAAATTATTAACATTAAAAATATATGAATTTTATGGTAGTTATAATCAATACCTACCTACATACAACTTAAGTTTTGAATAAAATTATCAACTTTGTAAAATATACACTATGCTCCATACAAAAGACTTCAACGATGTTTTTTCAGATAAGCAATTTGTGGGTGAGTTGCAAAAAAAACACTTATTAAGACTTGAATAAAATTATCAACTTTGTAAAATATACAAAAAATAATTTTTTTTTGCTCCATATAAAAGACTTCAACGATATTAACTACACTCACATTAGCAATTTTGGCAGATTGGTCACACTTTTTTTATTTTGTAATAGGTTCAGTAGTTTTACTTATCAATATTCTTTTTATCATTATGATTGTTATTAACTATGACTGATTTTGTGACACACTGATATTTCAAAATGATTGTAAAAATAGGAATAAAATAAAATTTGTAGGTAGGTACTATTTGTCCACTAAAAATCTCATTTGACAACCTCGTTACACAAGCCTACATAAACATGTGTGAGTAATGTGCTATTGTGACCTTAGAGCGTTAATTTTCGCTAAGGTATACTTACTTTATGAGTGTGACTTTTATTTCACATTTATCAACTTGAATGATTGGTACTAGCATTCTCAGATACAATGTGACAAGAATGTGACAAAAGATGTTTGCTATTCCAAGACTGTGACTGTGAGCCGGACAGCGACAGCCTGTCTGAGCGTTCTGGTTGCTGTCTGCAGTAATAATTGTCTACGTGATTGTACAGATGTATACTAAAGTGAATCGCTAATTTCTTCAATACTTATCAGTTTATAAATAGGTTCTTCTAAATATCAATACGTAGGTACTAGAAAAAGTAAGCCATTTCTAAATAGTCAGGAGGGAATCCAACGCACGACTTTCTACTCAAGTTGTTTTATTTTATTTTGTTTTATCAACAGCAGTTATACAATTGAAACAATTTCCTAAATCTACTCAGCTATTAAAAGGTTTTCGCATATGGATAATTAGATGAATATAGAAAAAAATTGCATCGTAAATGCAAAAATCTAAGACATTAGATACAATAATTTACGTTATTAGTTGCAGTAATTTGGTTGATAGGTATGTTAAAATTGCAAAAACTTTAAAGTTAAGGCGAATGCCAGCTTCTAACTTAAATTCTTCAGCGAGTTCTTATTAAAATGTGTTAGGGTCAGAACTTTTAAAATAATTTTTCATCACCTCTTACTACAATGCAACATAATATGCTTCGGAGAATTTCATGACGCAAAAGAACTAAATGCAAGATCAATAGCAAGATGTATTATATAAATCTTCTATGGACGTTAACTGTCAACATTAATGCAAGTAATAGAATATAATTTTGTTTGCAGATAATTATTAAATTTTGTTAGGATGCTTCAGAATCTTATGTTAATTAATACATAAACTAATAAAATGTATCTTAAACTTTAGAAAACTGTACACCTTACACATAAAAACATAATTAAGGAATAATCATCGACATATTCTATTAGTTATTTCTAATTAGGTACTTCATTGTATTACTAAAATATCAAGGTACATTTTGTAGAATTAGATATTATTGTATAAGGATAAATAATCTAGAGTTCTGGTTTGCCAATAATTACTAACATTTAGATTTAGTTTTTGAATAATTTATGCAATAATTTTCTTTTAATAAATTGATTATCTGTCTCTGTCGTCGACTTTTGATTCAAGAGATGGTGAGGCCAAAACTACAGCGTAGGAATCTGCAACTACATGTATACTAAGTACTCGTAATATTATTATTATTTATAATTATAATGTAATATTATTATGAAATTACTATTTTGTATTTACCGGAACACAACAGTATTTACATCGTTATTTCGATGGCAGAATTCGTTAGGATGGTGTTGGCAAGCGATGCAGACTTTCCATTGACCAATCTTAGATCTTTGAGTCTTCCACAGGGTTCTCTATTAGGTCACGGATTGTTTAAAAATCTTAATAACTGTATGATTGAATGATACGTACACTTCTACACTCGCCAGTACGTGTGTATTGTATGGTCGCCGGTGCGTAGAGATAATGAATGGCAAGCAAATAAATTAATATGAAATATGAAGGCATGGTGTTATTTAATTAATATCCTATACTAGTTTATGGGTTAAGACTTAAACTTTAAGTGATGGATCCACGTGATGTGTAACCGGTAATGTGATGATCATGGTATTTATTTCTTTCTTTGCAGTCGTTAGTGAACACAATAGTGGTCTCTACGCAGACCTATAGTAATTTTCTTTGTGGTTTGTAAACTAAGAAAAACTCGCAAATATTATGAGGTAGGTAATGTGTAAGGCAGTAAAGCATTAACTTTAAATTGGGTGTACCTGTAAAGCTTCGATAAAGAATATCCTAGATTACGCTTCACGAACTAAAACAGTACGCAAAAATGGCACCACAAATAGCGTCCCACTTACAAACTTGGCGCTTATTTTGTACAATAATCACCTCTTATTTTGTACAAACTCATATTTTCTATCACTTATTTTGCACAAAATAAGCTTATTTTGTACAAAAACACATCTTTTATTACTTAATTTGTGCAAAATAAGCGGCCAGTTTGTAAGTGGGACGCTATTTGAGGTGCCATTTTTCAGACTCTGACCGGACATCTAGGGTATTCTTGATCGAAGCTGTAAAGATATATAATGTGTGTTATAATTATAATTAAATTAAATATTTTTTTCAGATTTGATTTGCGTGCATAAAGTATGTCAATATAAATTCGTTTTGAAATTCATAATTCGAATTTCACGATATGAGAGTAGATAAAAAGATATATTATGTATGTTATATATAAATAAATAAAATATTTTTTTAGATTTGATAATTTTTAACGTTAACAAACTGAGGTCATTTGTATAAATTACTTTTTTTTGTTACAGCGAGGGGTTGTTCACTTGCCCAGTGAATGCTTCACCTGTTGATTACGCTAAGGTAAGTTATTTAATACTATACCCTTTAATTAAAGCTAAGCAGTAAATACATATTTAAATTCTGTTACGAATCATTATTTCTTAGCTATTTTTAATCTACGGCATCCACGGCACGGGTATACACTTCACATGGTAAAAAAGTGCACCAGTGCAGAGCTTCAAAGCACGTGCTTGCACCGTGCTATAACAGCGCGTGCGCGGGTGGTCCCCGATGCAATAAAGTCGTTTGAACAGCTGTCGCTAGATGGCGTTGCTTAGTATTTATTGTTTGTGTATTTTTATTGAGCAATAAAATGGATTTTATTTCCCAAAAGTTTAGTATCTTCATTTTAAGAGCTTTGAGTAGTCGTAAAAATTGTAGATGCAATTATTTAACATTTTGTTTTACGAATTTATTGCAGCTTTTTTCTTATTTACCGCTACTGCTTACCGATAGAATTGATTTTATGTTGTATTTTCAGTTATGTACCTATTACTAATTCCCGATATTTACGTAATTACGTTTCCTGACATTGAGTCGTCAATTGTATCTAGTTTAAAATAGAAAAAATCTTATTCAGTCTTTCTTTTCTTCAATTCGAAGCCAAGCCTCGTAGTAACCTATATGGGATTTTAACGGAATCCGATCCTCATCAGATTCCGATTGCACGGAATCACCCCGTTGCCGTCACGATCTCCTGTAATTGAATTTGAAATTGACCGCGTGTGAACTGCGCGCGCGCACCGTGCGAATGCAACCATTCCATGACTCTTTATTTTATGTTTGAATTATATACCTACTGAGAGAATAACTTTCAATGGATTGATCCATTTGTAATGGTATACTCTGATTTGTTATGTGTTAAACTAGTCTGTTATTATTATTTGATACGTGTTACACTAGCCTACAAAGCTTAGCCATGGTTATTGGAAAAATAATAACTTTGATAATCGCGGACCCTAAAAACATTCAGCTACTTTGTAATTACTACCTAATTGGAAACTTGATGATCTTGTTGATGATCTTTCTTAAATGTCGATTGCCACTATTGCCAGTCGTAAAATGTCATTAAACATAACAAAATATGATGGAATTGGTAGAGTTGCATACCTGCATAAATAAGGAACATTGTATTAGGATTTAAGAATATATCATAAAACTTTTTTGTTAGGCGTTTAAATAATTAAAAATTCAAACATGTTTCGCGGTCGCGATTCATCTTTAGTAGCTCTGACTCAATGCCACCTTAGAAGTCGATGATTCGTGATTCAAGATCAGTAAGCGACCTTGCTTAAAATTATGCAAGTTCTCAAATTGGTCCTCCAAGCCGGATGCGCGTGAAATATTGTCTTAAATTAACAAATTCTCCACAGCCTCAACAAAAATCTTGCACGCTTTTTGCCAGTTATGTATCCCACAGCAGATCAACGGCAATTACGCTTTAATTCGTCAATTAAAAAATCAATAGTCTATGCCTAGCAAAAACATAGGCATTTGGCACGCGAAGTGCGCAAACGCATTTCATTTGTGCAAATTCAATGATAGACTTGGCTAAAGGAAACTCGACTCTATTTTTAAATAGTTAAAGGTTGTATTTAAGGAAGAAATTGTTGCTGAACGGTGTCAGTCACCCCGTGAAACGACCTTGCAATGCTAACCGGTCACGCGACGGTATCTCCGTCCTTTTTCCGCTCGTTAGTACGGTCAACAACACAGCTTACTGTGTTTCTTTCTATATCCCTATTGCTGTTTCACTCTTGCAGTGTTGACAAGCGAGAAGCGAGCAAAGCGGACATGACAATAGTTCGAGTATGATTTACTAGATGGCGCTGCCTGCAAGCATTGCAGATGGCTTTCCTATGTCGTTATGATACACTTAGTGGTCTGTGTTATAATAATAATTATGATTATGAAAAATGAAGGCATTTTTAGGGAGCCATAGTTTTTCAGCCACTACAAGACCACAGAGATTTAAAATAAATAGCACGAAAAATAGATAACATTATTCCACCCCCTTTACATTTTTTTAGAATGTTGGCAGCCTTAACTTTATCACAGTAAATATATTGCTACATTTTCCGGGACTCTACAAATAAGTGATTGTCTATCTTTCTACAGTTTTATAAGTACCTAGGTAATTCTTTTCTAGTTCAGTCAACAATTTTTTTTAAACAAAGGAAAAGCTTATTTATTCGTGATTCATGATACTTAACTGTCAAAAAGCCACAATAATTATGTTAAAAATATCAACAACTGTTTACGACAAAATTAGACAAAACGGAATGTAGTTCAAGCAGCAAAATTCGTTGTTTTTAACCTATTATTAATGGTACGGTAAGTTCTGTAGCAACTGGCCGCGTGAGTTACGTTTGTCTGCGCGGGCGCAGGTCGTGAGAACTTGCGCGGGAGTGTCGGCGATCGGTGTCGATGTCGCGGCATCTTGGCGTTTGTTTACAACTTGTGCATCTACTCTGACGGTTGCATTGCACATAATGCACATCTGCTGGTTGCATGCAACAAAGTTGCTATAAGTACCAAAAGGCCTGCATCAAGATTGTAGGATATTGCTTGCGACTCCATTAAATTTTGTTGGTTTATCAAAAGCTATGGTATATAACTAACATATTTTAGCTGTAGATATTGCTAACCTAACCTTACTAGAGAAGAAAATTGTAGTTCTATTATATTATTTGGTGTGATTTTTTTTGAGGCTTTCCAAAAACTTTCATAAAATGTTAGATAGATACCTATAATCGTATAGCGTGGGAGAGAAATTTTTATAACTTTGATAGTCTTGAATAAACCATTATTTTGCACTTCCTTAAACCTAGATGATTTTGAAGCAAAGATAGTAACTGAAAACTGAGGGTTCTCGGCCACGGGCGTTTTGAACGCCGTCATTCTCCTCGATATAAAATTGTCATGATATGTTGCAAAAATAATATCACTTATGCTGCTAAATAAACGCTACTCGTCCGTCTGAGACCTATTCTCGTCACTGCACACGGGGACAGAATTTTCTTACACTGAAATCATGAAAATATGTCGATGGAAATGACGGCGTTGAAAACGCCGCCCGTGGATTTACCCCGGAACGTGTGTTGCACATGTGGTCCGAAGAGTCATTGTTCGACTTTGCCGCCTTTTGTTTGCCCTAATAAAGTTTCAATAGCGTTATTATTACTTTTGAAGAAAAGGAACGGACATAACAGAATAGCTTCATGATAAAGAAATGTTCCGAAGACTTTTTTTATTAATTGCACTGCACGTTGAAAATATTACACTAATCGTGTCGGTCGTATTTACATTATACATATTTATTTGATCGATTAGCTTTGTGACAAAGGCTAAATAATTAATGCTACATTGACAAAGTTTTTTTTTAAATAACAGTGTACCTATATGCATGACATCATCTACGACTTTGTCCCTTTAAGACTTAATTTGCCTCGTTTAAGTAAACTTCTATAATGTCACAAAAGTTTTTTTTAGAGCTACTGCCTATTGAAAAATAACCAAAATGATGTGCTTTTATAGCAAGATTTTAATTTGAATAGCGTAAGTTAGGCATCCTAATACGTTCAATACAAAAGTTACGGAATATTAAGTAAAAGACAAAAAGTGACCATTGCAACATTTGCAACCAACAGCAGTAAAGTTGCATGTTGATTCTTTGTTCAGCTTCAATTGAATGATGGAAAATAACACACCAAGGCGATAGTAAAAAAAAAGAATTTCTCTCTCTCTCTCTCTCTTTCTTTTGATTTAGTTATATGATAATATTTTCGGGATAGAAAAAAAAAGCCCAAAGCTTTAAGAAGGTAAATCAAATAAAAGTAAACTCGGTACAACTTCCACTAATGAAGAAGTCCCCTAACTTATTTTATTATTATTACCTAACATAAATATGTTAGTGTGTATTCGAATCATTCGAATCAATTGTGATTCGAGTCCCATCACTAAAATATGTGTTAAAATTCGTTGTATTTGTATTATGAAAGCGGGAGCGTTCTGTAAATACGGCAGCTAAATAACAATAGTATCATGTTACTAGACGTGACTGAAATAATGGTTGTTTGTAAAATATCATTCATCGGGTTGAAATTGCATACAGACTGACGATGTTATATGATAGTACAAATAATATTGGCTTTTGAACGGAATGATCTGAACTAAGATAAATATAAATTAATCGGAAAACTAAACTTAGCATAAAATACACAATAACACAAACAAACACTCTTTACTGGTTTTTGTTTTGCTATGACGGGATAGCGCGCCCATTTGATATGTTAAATTAAAAAAAAAAACCCGGCCAAGTGCGTGTCGGGCCACGCGCCGTAGTTACCTTATATACCATACCATATTTAATACCACTATTATTTTTCGTCTGTTAAAATAACTTTGTTTTTCACAGTGTTGGTATGAATGACAAAGTTATATTTGCGGTTTTGGAAAATATGATATATCTCGGAAACTAATTACTATATCTCGTTCAAACCAATTTTCAGTGAAAGTTTTTATTAAGATCTATAGCATATATTTTCTTAGATTATTCACTCACCTATTTCAAAAGTTAGAGGGGGGGGGGACGGGACACACATTTTACCACTTTGGCAGTGTTTATCTTTCAAACGGTTGCACAATGGTCGCACGTATTGGTTTTTTTTCAGTTCCATGTATGGGGAGCCCCCCCTTAATCTTTATTTTTTTTTTATTTTGTGTTCTACCTACTAAGTTTCTACTGTGTAATCCTAATACTTTCGGAATAAAATGGCTGTGATATACGGACGGACAGACAGACAGACAGACAGACATGACGAATCTATGAGGGTTCCGTTTTTTGCCATTTTGGCTACGGAACCCTAAAAAATTATGGTAGGTAGGATCCATAAGGACTTTTATTAAAAAAAAATATAGGATTAGGAGTGTTAAAAAAGAATTAAAAAACTTCTTTTGCTGATGTGTGATATCGATGTATCGTTTTCATAACAAAAAATCAAACTTTAAAGATTTGGATATCTAAATTAAATACCTTTCGGAAATATCTGATGATATTACGAGGCTAGAATATAGTGGTAAAGAATTTATCAAATACTTAATATCCAATAAATTATTTTAACTTAAGACTACGTGACGTGCGTATACAAATACAAAATAAATAAATAAACGCTTTATAAGTACAGCCAAGCTTATCTTAACATGAAAAAAAATATGAAACTGTAGATATAGGGTGAATATGCCTATTACCAGCCCCCCCTAAGATTTTTCAACTTTGAATCTCTGTTGCTGCCACAATTACAGTCTTAAAATTATTGTTGATACAGTTTTAGGTAGCTTGATTGATCTTTATTACGAAAATAGTACCTACTTAGTTTTAAGTAGTTTTGTGGGAAAAAAATAGAGAATCGTTTAAATGCACGACGGGCGAAAAACCCTAATTCCAGCCGCCTTTGCCCTAATATCAGCCGCTTTGTTTCCTAATTCCAGCCGGGTACAGGATGTTCCAAAATAAAACAACCATGTTTGTATGAGATTAAAGAATATTCATTTGGTAACTCTAATAATGATAATAAAATACTAGAGGCTTTAAAATTATGGTTCCCATAACAAGTCATTGAAACTTATACCTCTCCTCTGATATTAATCAACTTAGAATATATAAATATATTAAATATTGCGTAGTAAAAATAACTTTGGTTTAATATACATATAATCAACAAGTACGAGATCGTTTTAATTATTTGAAACCTTTAAAAGCGTTATCCAAGAAGTGAATATCGATATACAATTTTTAAATTAAATTTCTTTTCTGTTTCTATGATTGATTATTATGATGATAATAAGTATGATTTTGATTATTATGATTTTTTTTACATCTAATATAAAAAAAAAACAAAAAAATTAAAATCATATTTGAGATCATCCTGTATATTTCCGTAAAGTTTTGATGACCGGCTGATGTTAGGTTCATATGTATTTCGTCATATCAGGATTATATGTATTTCCTCATATCAGAAATTAGGAAATTTGAGGAACAAATAACTTAGGAATTAAACATTATTCACCCGGCTGTATTTAGGCCATTGGGTGCAGGGTTAGTAATTCTAGTGAATAGCACTACAAATTCCAACCTAAAGACGAGCAAATTAAGATGAGATTGATTTCTTAAACGAATGTTAAATACCCAACGTCAGCCCCCGGCTGATAATAGAAAGTTTTGGAAAATCACATAGTCAAACTCCAGCCCCCCAATTTTTTTTCGAAATTAGTAAATTTAACTGCAAACTTGTAATCTTAAAATGTTATCTAACTAATCTATTACTAGTATCAAAGCTTAAAACTATAAAAAACTAGCATCTTGCCTTCATAAACACACTTCCCAAAGTTCGCATCGATCAATGTTTTAGGCTGTTTTTCAAACATAGTCACCTCTACTCGGTCTCGGTGAACATTATTGCTCGTTGTGTGAATTGTAGATGACGTGACGGGGTAATACTGATTTCCAACGTCGAGGATTAACTAGGGATGTGGTTCCATTAAACAGTTTCCGATTTTATTGCTTTTTAATAAAAGCAAAGCAAAAACATATGTGGGGCTGGAATAAGGGGGGGGGGGGGGGGTGGAGTTAGGCATATCCACCCTACCCAACACATCGTGTCAAAAACTAAAATCATAGGTCAACACTGAAATTTCTCACAATACTACGAGAAAGAATTTGTAAAGAACAAAGCGATGCATACATGCACTAGAAACCTGATCGATCACACGCATGCAGCAACGGACAATGCATAGACAACCGAATTAAAACGAAACTCGATCTTATTGAAAGGGAAATTAAAAAAATTAACCCTCTACGGATGACGGGTGATACGGCTGTCTTGGAGACAGGGCTAGCACTTTTATGGTTTTATAAAATAAAAACGCGACGATTAAGCTATTTTTCTATTTTAGATTTCTTTTGTGAAATAAAGAAAGGGATAGGTACATGGTTTTGAGGTTTTAATCTCTTTCATTTAATTCACGAAACTTGTTTATAGTTAGCTCTACATTTTTCTAGCCTTTATTTTATAATATTCGAATTAATTTAAATTACCTATAAATATTTTTTAAATCATAATGTCATGTCATAATACCTACTCATAATTTGATGTTCGAAATATTTCCATAAATCATATTATTTTACTTTAATATTTGAAAATGACTGGGTGTCAACCCTGTAACAATTCCATCCCTTTATCTGTCAACGGTCCGTGAAAACGGAATAATGATCTTGAATATTGAAAAAAAAAACAGTGGTTTGTGACGTCTTGTGAAGTTTTGAAAACTTCAATGTACCTAGATGTAATACGAGAACATTCCCATCTTATACCAACTGGTATAAGATTCATTTCAGCCACTAATACTATTGCACTATTTCCTAACTAGAAAATAGTGCAATGTAGTGGCTGAAATGAATGTCGACTGAAACTGCCTAAAAATACTGCAGTCAGTCAATTTTCGATAAAATTTATCAATAGATTTTCATGAGATTCTATCTGCAATGGCATTCCACGACCGTTTTGAGTATAATGATTAATCTACAACAACCTTTCCTAAAAAGGATCTTGTTCTATTATTTATTTAACACTCTGAATACATTTTGAAATTATAACTGACAAATAGTAAATAGTTATATCAAAGTAACGTATTTAAGAGATAAATATTGGTGTCGGCCCGTGGGTCAACTCCGGCGCATCTCCAGTTGGATTGGATCCTTTAGAATTATTGTGATATCAATCAAACCGAACAAAGCCGCTCGAAATATTATGGGGATCTATCATATTGTCACATAATGACTTAAGAATCGGTCGGTGTTGCCAGGTGAATAAGTTATTAAAGTTTATTTTCACATTTTTGTTTTAATAATTAAAAAAATTCACAATGCTAAAATCTAAAAATTCTAAATTATATAGCTGTTTCATCTTAATCGATTGTCTGGCATCTGTAAAGACGTTGCATTCGAATGTTGAAGGTAATTCTTCACATTGATGAAATAACGCTGGCTTACAACGAAATCGTTAAAAGTACTAGAAAATTTCGCCACTCCCACTAGCGACTCGGTAGCATAATTGGTTAGTGCATTGGGCCGGAATCCTAAGGGTGCGGGTTCGAGTCCCGTCTGAGCTGCTACGGGTGAGTCGATTTTTTCTAGTATTTTTCAATTATATTAGTAACTTAGAAAATATGTATTAAATTAATAATACTGAATCCACCAAATGGTAATATTTGCTGAAATGCAGCTAATAAGAAGTAAACGCTGTTTTCCTAAATTTTAATTTTAATATTTCCGTTAACTGTTGTTTATTATGTAGCTATAAACTTCTGTGTAAGCATCAAGTGAGATTAAAATTAGTGACAATGATGCAAAAATATGTGTTTTTTTTCTATGGAACAGATGCAGTGGAATGACATTTATCTAATTTTGACTGGCAACACTATTCGACCTGACACATCGACTGCGATCAATCATGCGCTCGTTGGCGCTCGTAAGTTACGAGCCGTAACCTCGTAACGTGATAAAAATGAGCAAGTGTCATAATTGTAAGCGTTTCGGAGCGCGCGCGCTGACGATGTGATTAGGGTTATTCTGAAACCTATATTTATTAGGTATTTATATTTAATCCAAAATAGATAAACTTCAAGGTTCAAATTCATTTAATAATTAACTGTTGACTACTACCATAATCACTGCAAACTGGTTAGGGATGATAAAAAGGGTTTTAGTAATGGAGCTTTCAACAATAATTTTATGAAAGTCACACATAAGAATATACCAAAAAATTATGGTGGTTGAAGTCATCCAGGCTCAGCTGTGGAAATACTAAGTTTGAGACTATGGGATGTGATTTTTCTGTATCGATACCAGAATGCAGAAAGCCTATTGTTGTGTACCGACTGATTAATATTTTATTGGACATGAAATATTATATATATATTATATTCGTTCTAAACATTGTTTTGTTTAAAATTCAATCTAATGCCCGGTGCACATTAATCCAGTAGCAATTCAGCCCAGCGTCTGCTAACTGCTAATATACTTTATTTATGTTATTTATTTATTCTATTTATATACTGGAATAACTGGGCTGGTTAAACCGGGTAACTATTATCTTGAGAAATTATAACACAGTAAAATATTCACGTACACTAGTTTTCTATCTGTCTACGGCGAAGAATGGCCCACCTCATTTGGTCTATCCGATAGATGTGACCTATGAGGAGTCACCGTGATTTACCGTCGATATGTCCGTCTGTCTGTCTGTGCTAAGCCGACAGGAATGCTCCATGAAGAGCACACTTCAGATGAGGCTGAAAGATGGGACTTTGGATCTCTGCTTAGGGTCAAAGATAGAATTGTCCATATTTACCGCTCAATATCTTAGTAACGTTTTTTTATTGTCAACAGGGTAATTTTTAAGTCACGTAAAAAAAACTTGTTCAGTCCATTAAACTGAACTTACTTTATTTAAGAAACAAAGATCGAAAAACGAAACAATTTTTGATTTATTCATACAAAACAGAGTAATAACGTTTGACGTATTTCGACCTATATGTTTCTTAGAGTATATAGTTCAGTTTCACGGAATGAACACATTCTGAAAATTTGTCACGTGACTTAAAAACACCTATACTAGTTAAGAACTGCAAAGTTAAAATAAAATTAAGTTACTTTTAAAAGCTTTCTTCCGTAGGTATTTCTTTCTACCTAAATAATATAGCTCTAGTACTTATTTGAAGTGAAAATACAAAAACATAACAATAAACAAAAAACAAGTATATTATTTAGTATTGTATAAAAAAGAACTGCCAATACTAATAACATAAATCTGTTACACTAGGTATTCCTTAATCTCTTCGTTTAAATTTACCCTTCTTACCTATTGCCTTACCTTTGCGTTCGGCCAGCGGACATGACTTTCACCCCACATGCGCGTACGCATGACAAATAAAATTCCAAACGTGAGAAAGCAGAGATAAGCCAAACGACCGCTAATGTCCAGATAAAGCCCATTGTCTGCTTCTGTGAACGTTCTGTGATTTAAGGCATGATTAATCGAGGGAAATGGTAACGGAAAAAAATGAAGTGGAATGGTGAATTTATTTGAATATTTTTTTTTTAAATTCAAGGAAAACGCAGTGTATGTATGTAAATGGACCGTTTTCGCAACACATATTATTATTTTTTAAATTTGAGATTTTTGCGTTCACAATGCTATTTTCATACAATACTAAATAATATATTAATATCTGAAATATCTGGAAAGATATTTCAATTGAATGTCGGGGTAATTCCTCACATTGGTGAAATAACGCTGGCTTGCAGCGTAAGAGTAGGATATACTAGAAGAAATTCGACGATGTCACTAGTGACTCGGTAGCTCAGTGGTCAGAGCATTGGACCGGATATCCAAAGGTCGCGGGTTCGATTCCCGTCTGAGTATTGATCTGGTGCGAGTCGTATTTTTTCTAGTACTTATATTATTTAGTAACATATTATTATGTTATTTTCAAAGAGTAGTTTAGTTTTTTCAATAGTTACTTACTAAATGTAAGTAGGTAATTACTGAAATAAAACAACATATTATTACACTTACAGCAAATAAGTAGTTAGGTATAACAATGATATTTTTTTTGGACAAAAATGCTGTATCTAGAAAATTATGACTAAATATTTTTTTCAGTGCTTTAAGTAGATAACTGAAAAGTTTATATTTTCTCAAATTACACACCACTTACATAAGTAATTTAATTTAAAACTAAACTCATTACAAAAACATTAAAAACCAAATGAAGTGAACCGTCTCTAGCATGCCTTCACGTCTAAACTTTTTCAATTGTTTACAACTGTTTTACATCAGAAAGCCTCACGCTACTCAATATTAAAATGCATTATACTGTCTGAATATACTCAAATTGGGCTCTCAAAAGGGTCACTGGTCTAGCTATAGATTAATTTTGAATTTATATGCCGTCACTTTGAAAGAATTCGTCGTACGACACGGACGGACTGAGATAAACATCTGTCTTTTGTACCCGGTATCTATTGTGTTGATGTAGTAGAATTAATTAAAATTATGTCTGTCTATCTTTGAGCCTCAACTGTGAGATATGTAAACCTTCTTGAACTTATTCATACGTAAGAAAAGCTATTCAATATGGCCGTGTTAATAACTTGAGTATTGAACAAAAATGACCTAACTATTGAAAACACAATCATTTGCCCTAAAATTAATCTTTAAGCTTTCATTTGAAATAAAGCTCAACCTGTTTTTGTTTACAGCAATCTTATCTTAGCAAAATGTGCAAGATTTGCCATCGATAATAAATATTACGACAGTTCTCAAAAGATATCTATCACACTTTTGATTATATTTTCGACAATAAATTAGTGACTTAGCCCATACTTTGAAGGGTAGATACTAGAATTATAACTACACCGTAAAATAACAAAAGGTTTGACGTATCGTCATCATAAAGTGTACGACTAATACACATAATTTTGAACACCATTACTTAAATCATATCTTCACTATTCAAATGACTTTAATGTAGTTATTATAGCTCATTGTCACAGAAAAACTATAAAGATTGAATTGGTTTTCGTCCATGGGTCACTAGGGCTGCCAATTACTTGTTTTATAATATATTTATTTAAAATTAACTGATATTTTATTCCATAAAAACTTTTCTTGCCTGAGCGATTAAGATACTTTTTTAGAATAATTTACAATCGATAAGATTGTTATGTATTTTTTTAAATTTAAATCTTAGGTATTATGTCCATCGGCATTTTCTATTCACATTCATTAATGAAGACTCATAACTTTTAAAATATAAATCCAAAATATTTTAAAAAACAGCTACAAGCACTTTATACAGTTTGGACATCAGTGACTTCAAATTATCCATACTTTGCCTAATGCCACAAGAAACTAGGAATAATTAAAAATACTGTTAGTTCCATTTATATAAAAATGTAGCAAAATGTAATTTAACACTTATTTCATTTATGTTAAAGTGCAGCAAAATATAATCTAACACTTATACTGTTTCGTAAAAGTGGCAACCCTGCTTACAACGACTTTCATAGTAAAACGTCGGTTTGTCAGTCGTTACATCACAGTTACTAATAAACCGTTCAAAGGACAATTTAACTGGCTCATTTGAACCCAATTATTAAACGACGCCTGTCAGTCGGGTATATGAACAATTATTTGATTACCTTTGTAGTTTTCTGTAATTGACTAACATTGTGTAGTTATATGTAAAACGTTTCAACTTTTTTCTTTTGAGATAGAAAGGCCTTATAAGCGACTATTGCCAAAAAATAATAAAAAGTCTCATCACCTAATCCATATTTTAATTTTATGCTTATATAATTGTTTTTTTAAGTATATAATAAATGAGTGGAAGAAAAAGTAAATAAGTACTAATTTAAAGTGATTACTTATAATATTTATGTCTTATTTTTAAATTGCAATATCCTTTTATGTGTAAAGTGGACAATTTTGTTAAAGGTATATTGTAAAGTAGCTTTTTTGAGATTTAAGCATTCACAATACAATTTTTATACAATACTAAATAATATACTAAAAAATCCTGGTGACGAGTCGAATTTTTCTAGTAAGTACTTACGTACGTACGTACTTATATTATTTAATTGTATAGTAGCATCAAAATAAAATTAATAATTAAACCCCTAGCTAGACTCCTTAACACATTTGAGATGAAATTCATGCATAGTTGCGAACACCCTAAATTTTCCACCGCAAACAACTAGTCGATCACAAAGTCTTTTCAGATTCCACTGACCTCCTTGACCCCAGTTTTTTTATAACAAGAGGTATGTACAGCAGCATATTCTCAGGCCAATGCGACCGTAATGAATAATTCAGATGAATTTAGAGTCGGCCATTAACAAACGCCTGTTATCCCGTCTGGGGCTGGGACGTATTGGTACGCATGAATTATTGTGATGTGGGGTCGGAAGGTGTGAAATGTTACTCTTTGATGGAGTGTTATAGATGAAAAGAGTCCAAGTAGATCTGTGGGATTTTTTGGATATGCATCCAAAACACTAGTACTGGTGTCGATTCGGTTGGCAACGACTTGACTAAATGTTACATAAAACCATTCAATTTATTTGCAAAAAAATTACAATAATGCCTAAAATTAAAACATAGGTAGGTGTAGTGCGGTTACATTAGGTACTGTTGCTTAATTTTAGTTCCTAGGTAAGATATTTTCTTTACAGGTGAGCTCAACATACTTAAATTTCATTATCGTCAGTTAAAAAACAAAACAAGTTGCAGGTGAGTGCAAGATACCGAGGGAGTGTTGCCAATATTAAAACTCAAGCTACACCGTCAAAAATAAATGCACATATTCTTAAATATTATTCATAAGAGTAGGTACCTATTATTAGGAATATGAAGAACTGATACCTACTTAAAACTGTAAATTTTGTAAAACTGCTTTTAATATTTTTGACAAGAATAATCCAAATGTCTACGAGGTAAGCTTGATGATTTTCCTGAAAAACTTATGCAATGACAATCCATTTAAAACTTTACATAGGTACGCACCTACTCCAAACATCTCAAGTATTTTCCCTAAAATTGGGTAAACAGATACCCCACTCCATCCCAAGCACCAAAATGAGTTTTGATTTCGATAGCGGGTGCATCGAGATTGGCTCGCAGCAGCTGCGCGCACGCATCTGCGCAAGGTGCGCGCGCACGTGTGCCTTTGTTTTATGGCGCATCGTATGGAGTTGGAGATTGACCGTGCTTCCTTTCACTGCGGTAATGAAAATATGAGCCTTCTAGTTTATATGAGCTACATATATTTAATTGGTAATTAGTATAAAGCAATTTGAGTTGTCCTTACAATACCCCTCATTTATGGAAGATAACGTCAATAAGACGTTCTGAAAGATTTCATACGTATCTTCTAGCGTGGTGGGCTATTGCATATCCTCCTTATACAATACACCCTTAAGAAAGGCGAACAGGCCCCAGTAAAAATGACTGAAATGCAATGCCTTATTATCTACCTATTAACATTTAATATGTATGATGTGCAATATTTAATTAAAATATTTTTTTATCGATAACTACACACTCCTAAATACTAACACTGAGTTAAAAGATACCGAAGTTTGTAATAACACGTTTGTAAAAAAAGTTTTAATATCAAGTTGTCATCTTTGATTTCAAGTAACAAACAGGCATGTCGCAACTCCGGTTAGTCGCGGGTTCTATTCCCATGACAAACGAATTAGACAACTCATTCAAATTAGTCTAGCTTGTTTGTGAAAGATAGGATAATGAATGACGATGATAAAATGATGGAAATGATACTGACTTCTCTTTAAATGTCTACATTAATATATTTTTATCCAAGTTTAATTCCTATACATGAGATCGAAAGCCACAATTCCGTTATTTTTTGTTTGACGAGTTACAATGTTGAACAATGTTTGGAAACAGCTTTTTTCGCAAATCATACCAACCTACTTATTTATCATCCTCAAACTTTCAATAATGATTATGGTCGAATTTCAACATACCCACATAGCATACGTTCTAAGCATTTTTTTACGCCTTTTTCTGATATGGGTGGATGGGCGGACACTTACTGTGGACAGTTTCTGCCTGAAAAGATAAGTAAGAAGTGATCTTTGCCGCAGAGATCACTTCTTGCCATTAGGTCTAATTGCTACGATCCTTTTATATTTCTTTCATCTCAATTTTGAAATGTTACAAGCTCAAAAAAACTTTAAAAGTACCAGAAGTAAACAGCTCTAAAGAGCTCATAACCTTTCTATCGGTCACCGTCGATAATCGATTAGTTAGCAGATTCTCGATATGGTTCGTTGACCGAGCGACGAGGTCGGCGCAAGGTCGCGCGTCGTTGCGACCGACTTGTCGCTACATGTCGGTGGTCGGTGGCACCGTTAAAGAGAGCTTTAAGCTCGGAACAAAGGCACTTGTAGAGGCTTTGTGATTGTGTAAAGTTTTGGTTTTTTTTTTGTTAAAGCAGATCATATTTTATTCCTGATTGACGATAAATGTTGTGTTTTAGCTCGGTGACGCAGTGGTTTAGCGCCTGGCCCAGCGATTGCGGAAGTTAAGCAACGTTCGCAATGGTCGGTCATGGGATGGGTGGCCAAAAATTTATTATCTCGAGTTCTTCGTGCTTCAGAAGGCACGTTAAGCCGCTGGTCCCGGCTGCATTTGCAGTTGTTAACACCCACCAATCCGCATTGGGCCCGAGTGGTGATTATGGCCCGTCCTCCTTATCCACCCATAAGGAAGGCCTGTGCCCCAGCAGTGGGACATTAAAAATAGCTGATGGACATGGACATTGGACATGTTGTGTTTTAGACGAGAAGTCGGACAGCAAACAAACTGATGATTTCAACAAATATGAACAAAATTTTCATACATAACTCAAAAATTTTACAGGTAGGTAAGGACCTAAGTACTTAAGAGGAGGTATAATTGAAGTTTCTTTACTGCAGTTACATGACTGAAGAAGTTTATTCAATTTAAAATCTATCTGGTCGAGTAAATTCATTCATTTTGTAGAAATAGTCTAACAAAAGTGGAAAATTTTCATAAACATTACAAAAATACAACACTTTAGAGAAAATTTCAGAAAAGTTCGTTACGAGTTACGACATAATAAAGTTAGAAGAAAACTTAGAAAATCACAAGGAAAAATTCACAATCAATGGAAATGTACAAATTCCTTCTGCTTCTCGTTAACCTCCTCTAAATCTATGCTACCCTGGTACTTTGGTCCTACTTAAAATTGTATACGTTACACCGGATCCTATGCAGAATGGTACTAGTGGGATAAATCCATACCAGTTGTACCATCATGGTACAACTCAATGGTACTACTGATCCGGAGTACATGCATAGAGCTGTATTAGCTTCGAAACTAAGACAAATTGGCTAGCAATATTATAAAGAGTCCTAATGATTGTATTTTAAATTGTAAGTTACACCACTACGATATCTCACTCAACTATGTCTACGATGATATCGCATTTTTTGCTACACCGTACAACATGCAAGTTTTTTGTCGTATCTTCGACTAGTATAACTTGATGTTCTAGCTTAAAGCTGCTTGAAAACTAAATGTAAGCTCTTGCTATTCATTCAGAGGTCTTCAAAAGTGGTCGTGGCAAGGCAAACTGGCGTCCTTGCCATGATGACTATAATCGGAAATAGCGTTAACTTGATGTAATAACTAAACATAGTTCGTGTTTTAGTATATTTATACGCTCTTTGGATACATCGGTTGTTATAGATAGGTTGGTTGTTGACCATCAGTAATTTTTAAAGTCCCCACTGCTGGGGCACAAGACTTCCTTATGGGTGGATAAGGAGGATGGGCCATAACCCAACACGCGGGCCCAATACGGATCGGTGGGTGTTAACGACTGCAAATACAGCCGGGACTATCGGCTTAACTTAAATTAACATGCCTTCCGAGGCACTGAGGAGCTCGAGATTATAAATTTTTGGTCACCTATCCCATGACTGACCATACTGCGCTATCGAGCTCCTCAGGTTGATTGTTAAGTTTCATGAAACATTTGACTATTTAGCTAGGTTTTAAGTTTATCTCAGTTTATTTATAGAGACCATAAATTAATCTGTTGTAACTCTTGCCACCTACCTAAGTCCTAGTCTGATTTGAGTAAGTAATTTACTTTACTTACATAATTTCCTATAAAAAATATTCGGAACTAATACAAAATGTCACAGACGCGCAACAAAAAATGGCAAAACGAAAGTAAGTGCCTACTTTTGAGACAATAAATAAATCCTTATAATGGTTGCCTTTAGAACATAAGTGTTGAACTTCATTTAACAATGGCGAACCGTTATTACAGGTACAAACAATAAGAAACTTCTGTACGCAGTTTAACCGTAAATATCTTAGCTAACCGACCCGCCAGTTATTTACAGGGGTACCTTAAAATTGCGTGGTTCTGTTAGATAATAGAGATAAGTTTGTTGAAATAGTGCTGGGCAAAAAGATTTTTTTAACCGATTTCAAAAAAAGGAGGAGGTTCTCAATGTTTTTTTATTAAAATTGAAATATTGGTGATTTTAATATTATTTCTTGCTTTTTAGAGCTATTTGATTTTGAAGCTGTTTTTATTTTTAGGTTTTTTTGAAGGAGGTTTTTTAATAGCTTAGAGGTCGGCACCTCTAAGCTATTAAAAAAACCTCCAATAGTCTACGACGAACCTGCAACTGTATAGTAGGTACCTATTATTTATCTGTGCTAAAACTGTCTACATTTGTCTAAAGCTTTTGCAAATATGTAGTTGTTTTGAAAAGGTCAAGGATTATTAATAATATTTCTAGTCAGTGTATTGGTGAAGTTCATAAAGCTTTGAATTATTTTCTCTTCCCAATCTTCTTATTTTTTGCTATATAAGAATCATAGGAACAAATATTATTCAGTATAAAAAAATAGCGACCAGAAATTGAATGGCCTAAACGTATTTTGTAAAATGTCATACAATCATTCACAATTTAATTTGCAAATTATCGATATCGATACTTCAAAATACGTTATATTTAAAAGGTGTGACTAATGGAATGTTACGCTCAGCGTATTGTCTTCTTCAGTGGTTCTTGTTGGGATGCGGGCACGGTTCAACATCCCGTCAAATGTAGACTGTGGATTGCCATGAAATTGTACGCATCACACTTGAGACCCGCCTTTCTTCATTAAACAGATAGTATAACTTTAATATTGTAGCATAATAAATTAATAACACTTTACTCCACGTCGTTGCACATACTTTTGTTGATAGGTTAATAAAAAAGCGAAGAAAGTAAAATTTTTGCTACCGCCCGACAAACCGCAAGCGAACTCCGAACAATAAACCACAACAATGTATTTTAATGACTGCACCTGAAAAACCAGCTCATAGGTGGGAAGTATTTTTATGATTACACTCCTTCAGCTAAAGTTAGAGGTAGCAAATTATTAGTAAACTAAAATTTACTGTCGCGGTTTGACAGATAAAGAGCTTTTGTGAGCAAATGTCGTTTTTAAGAAACTTTGAATCGGATGGGTAACTTTTTACATCTATACAAGTAGAATTATCTTTGGCTAGATAGATATTAAATTTATAGTCCTGCACACAATAAGCCTATTTGCCACCATTTAATATTTTTATTCTCAAAACTTCAAATGGTTTCCGTGACCAATCATAAAATGCCTTCCAAAGAACTACACCCATTATTGATGTTTGCATTTCAACGCAACATACCGCGAAATCAAAAGAAATGCCACCAAAATAGTGGGCGAGATCCGACAAAGTTACGTTACAAACAAAAAATATTATTCAATCATTGCCGTAAACTGTCAACGTTTTCATTACCAAGAACTTAGAACCTGAGACCTCCCATCGGTGCGGCATATAAAGAAACAGATAGATACGTTGTCTAAACCGACTTAGTAGAAGCACCTCAATCGCGCCGCGTGCGCACCCGCTGATAAACCTTAAATACAACAAACAACACCTTAAAAATAAACACCATACAGCCAAACCTGATTCTTTTAAGTAACTACTTAGAATCCAATTTCCAAAGCAGTTAAGAATGAGTCAAACATCGGCGTGTTAAACTTATAACTTATTTCTCTGAGTCTCTACTCTTTTGAAAAACGCCGTGTCGGTAACAAGGTGTCAAGCTGAGACGCTCAAGTTAATAATGGTGCCACCAGCGAAGAAATCGACAAATTCATTTGTGCCAGATATGAAACCTTTGTGATAATAGCCTTAGAAGCTAAAATGACTAGGACTTCTCTCATGAAATTTTCTAAGTTGCACCAATTTGCCGATTGGTGACAGTATTGTAGATAATACATAAATGGACCGATGGGAGTAAAATAAAAAGAATTGTTTACCCAAGTAAGTCCATGTAGGTCCATGTAGGTAAGTCCATGTACATTGACATTTTATTGGCTTCGGATTATAGTAATTGCTTCAATTTGAAGTCAATAAAAAATATGTAAGTTAATAATTTTAGCTTTTAAATGTCACCATGTTGACTTTGTCTTATAAACGGGATAAGTTGGTGTACCGTCGTCGATGTTATTATTTCCATAATTTTCTTCTTCTTTCATTACAATCTTTTCATCTCTATTATTTCTATCTTTCCATCTTTATTTGAGATTATACATATGTATTTGAGGTTGTCTAATATTTAAAATTACACAATGTATATTTTTATCTTATAATTTTTTAATATTGACACAAACATCATGCACAGCTTTATCACTTCTAAATATCCACTTCAAGCTAAATGAGCTTTCTCTCAATATTTACAATTATCCATAACGAATGAAGTCCAAATTGTTTTGTCAATATAAAATATTATGGGCCAATAAAAACACTATTTACGACGACAGTTCGCGCCGGCTCGATGTTTGCGCACACGCATTCTTACCATAAGATGATTCATAAAGGCACCGCTTAAAATTTACTGTCTGTCATTCATTCTATTTGAACACTCGATTGAATTCTTTTACTAACAACCAATGCTTGCTTTGCTTAGGCATATTTTCAGGTATGCCGGTCAAAACTGTCGATGTAGTAAAATTTAATTCTTCAGAGTTATTTTTATTGATTTCTTTAGCGGACAAATTGGGAGGTCTGCATTGGTCGGAAGCGGCGTCTCAATTCTTTTACAAAAAACCATTGCTTGCTTTGCTTATGCATATTTTCAGGTATGCCGGTCAGAACGGTCGATGTAATGTAATAACTCAGGAGAATTCGATTTTACTAATCGAATTCTTCTGAGTTATTTTTATTGATAAGGAGGTTTGGAGTGTTCAGAAGCGGCCACGGCGGCGTCTTATTCGGTGTGACCCAAGAAAGGAGTTGATAGTTGTTTATCAAGTGTGAGATAGGATATCTTTCAATTAGCCCCTTTGCCACTATTAAGTTTGTTATGTATTGTATTGTCATTAGAATGAAGGTAAAACTGAAGAACCGATAATAATTTTTTCACTAGTTTTTTAAGGATTTTTCGGACATCTCGACCATTATATATTAAGTTTGCAATACGTGATATTCTTTCGTTGACACTTTTAGTAGATTTTTCTTCTAGTGTCTGCAGCAGAAGAAAGAGGAAATTAATTGGTATTAGTTAGATTGGAGTTAATACATGCTTAGGGTCGATAACAAGTAGGTAAATAACTTTTCTCCTAAAGTGTACCTATTAAAGAAAGTATAAATAAACCTGCTAATCAACTGTCAGTTAGCTGAGGAGCTCGGTGGCGCAGTGGTTTAGCGCCTGGCCCAGCGATTGCGGAGTTTAAGCAACATTCGCAAGGGTCGGTCATGGGATGGGTGACCAAAAATTTATTATCTCGAGCTCCCCCGTGCTTCGGAAGGCACGCTAAGCCGTTGGTCCCGGCTGCATTTGCAGTCGTTAACACCCACCAATCCGCATTGGGCCCGCGTGGTGGGTTATGGCCCGTCCTCCTTATCCACCCATAAAGAAGGCCTGTGCCCCAGCAGTGCTGACATCAAAAATGGCTGATGGACAATCAACTGTCTGTCTAGGAATGATAACAATAACAATAACAAAAGGAGCTCCAATCCAATAGTGGCATTTGTTATTGTTTAAGATTCAAGCCTTAATATCTAAACCCTATTTTGTTCAATAGTAAACAGTGATGAGAGTTTTTCCCATGATATCACCGCGACACGCATACATTTTGAAAGCCAACGAACAGACGGTCTGTTCGATATTTGTCATAAAAAAACTAGTTGTTCCAACAGCTGATTTCAACCGGTCGGAACAAGAACTTGACTCACACGGTGATATTTCGGTATAAATTATGACATGAATGCCAAAGAAAGGAGAGAAATTACAAATTATCAAGTTTTTGTTTGTGGTTTTATTTAATTACAAATTAGAACATAACTTTTTTAAATAATATTGAAATCACCCTTTTTTCTATGGGCCCGTGGTGGCCATGGAAATCAAAAAGAATAAAAAGTTTGATTATGGCAGTTTAACCACGCACAAGTGGGTAAGTAAGTAGTTTTTATTTCTTTTATTCTAGATTTATAGAGCCAAGATATAAAGTCCCTATTATTTCTAAACGATCTCGATTGATCATAGAAAATGACGCAATTCAGTATAAAGTAATACGTTTTGATATAATTTACGTACCTACGTGTCCAATTTCTATTCTATAAATAAAAGCTTTTTTTTGCATAAATTATTGTGAAATTTTGTACAAAAACCGTTCTTTCCCTATTTCGATTAAAAAACCATCCAAGACGGTTACTATTAAAACCAGTCTATAGGTAGGTGCGGCCAACAGCTGATCTCAGTGGTAACGGACATACAACACATTATGACCTGTCCAATCAGACTTTATTTTGTTTGTTTACTGTTACAATAAAAACGCTATGGACCTCAAAATTAAAAAGAAGATATTCTTCGATAGTCGGTCACCAAGGGCCCAATCGCGCTACGATAAATCCAAAGCTAAATCGTTACCGTTTCAGTTTTGTTTTCAGAAAAATACTCGCTTTAGTTTTAGCAACATCGTTGAAAGCTAGGAAGGGCATTGGAAGGAAGGGGGGGGGGACCGTACTGCCCACAACCAGAAGAAAACGGGTAGGGAAAAAGGGTCTGCTTATGCTTATGCCTCTGTTGATGTGTAGAGGTGCCTAAGATGATAACTTATATGATGTACCTATTTATTTCGAAGAAATTAATTTAAAACCAATAGAAACAAACAAGCCAAATAATATTCATAGTAATTACCTACTTATATAAGTTATGTACAGTACAGAGAATTCGCCCAACGCATGAGAAACTTATCTAATTTAAAGGATTATTCATGTGCTTATTATATTGTTAAAAATATTCAAGTCTTTAATTAACGGACATTTGGACCGGTTGCCTGACCTTTTGATAGTATGTTTATGGGACTTGACCATAGTCAAGGCCGAGGATGTAGACCGGATGTAAAGAATTGCGAATGGAAAGTGGGAGGATTTGGCAGGAAGTTCTGTTATTAATAACTTGACTAGAAATCGACCAAGAAGTTGTTGATTTGACAAGAATTTTGTTTAATTGTAAATATTGCTGATGAGTGAATAGCATTGTGAAAAGTATGGGACCAACTGCAATTCTTATTGAAGTGAGATCAAAGTAGATTTCTGATAAATATGAGAAAAACCGTTAAGTCCGGGCGGTTACTGCCGACGCGATCGAGATCGAGTTCGAATCGAGTAAACGTCAAAACATTAGTACGAACGAGTGACTTTTTGACTTTTGACTTGATCTGATGTGAACTGGATCCCGTCCTAAGTAGCTGGATTTTACACTTGGTTGGTTATCTAATAGGTAAGATACGCAAATAAAACCAAGATAATGAATTTGTAACATTCCAATCTTCATTTGTTTGACACACTGATTTTGGACAAGTAACATATTAGCAAGACAAACCCTTCTCTAACAATTGATCAAGAGGGTCCAAGTTGTGATATAAATAAAACCTATCTATTTCTAAGACAAAGTTTAAAAAGAGGCCAATACGAAATACCTACGACCTTCGTCACAGTTTAAAAACCGTCACAAATATTCCGAATGTAAACAACATCATGCGTGGCGGATAAAAAAAAAGTTCGTTACATTCCGCCGCCGCCGGGCGGGTCTAAGACCGATTTGTTGTAGGTATTCATCGGAATTCAATTCAGGAGGATAAAATTTTAATCAGTGGTCATCTAACGACTTCTACTTTAAAGGTTTTCTCGGTTATTTACATTCACTCTTATCATATTTTACTCCAAAAACAGAATTTTCCAATCCTTCTTATGAAGTTTAATAATTTTTTGAAAAGTATTTCCGAAGAACTGTAAGTCATAAAAATAGCGATATCATGATCGAAGATTTTGGCATTAAAACAAATTATATATACCCAAGCAAAGAAAATATTAGAGTGCATAAGAAAACGCCGCGTTTATTATTTTATCTTAAAAAAAATCACTGAGGATTGTCACTTTTAACAAAGCAATTGATAGGTTTTTCTTTATGAATTTGTAGAAATTTCAATGAAATAGAAATTTCTACAAATTCATAATGTTCCTATCGAAAATCCGTAAATGGAGCGAGATGAAGACACCTCTGTTGGACAATGGGGAGACCTTTGAGCCTCGGAATGTGGCTCGCTATAACGTACGGCGTTTGAAATAGAAAGAAAAATTTAAGACCTCGTGTTACTGACGTGACGTTGTGTTTTGTGCTTTTATATGTACTTACTTATTACCTTATGTTATTTACTTAGTTAAAAAATAGTTTTGAGGAAAGTTTACAAATATTAAATTATTTTAGTTTACTTAGTAAAATGTTAGGACAACCCATTATTTTTTTTGATCTGAATTTTTTAAGTGACAATAATATAATTGCAAATCGTATTATAATTTTATTATATAATTATTTTTGTCACGTCAACCCTTTCTAAATTACAGAAATTTATTTTTAATCCACAAACTATTAACTCTTTAACGTTACGTCAAACGAAACGACATCAACGCGCACAGCGCTTATACCCGCCGCCTCGCGCGACACCAACTGACATAGGTACGCTTTTCCTCCATTGATGAAGGTCCAGCAAATAAAATAGGAGCATACAGCCACTCTCGTTTGACAGACCACCCCGACAACACAAATAGTGGTTAATTGGACCACAGATTAAAGAGATAAGCTGCTGACAAAGGTTTATGGTTCATACTTTACCACATATGACATGACATGACTTAACATATTAAATAATTATTTCGATTTGTTTTTATTGCAGGTGTGAGAGTGATTTTTGTATTATGAGTGAGTCAAAGAATGGAGAGAATAAGAAAAAATTCCCACGTTTTTTTCAGGTAAGTACCTAATGTTGTTTATAAGGTACGGTGTTTATGTTTTACGTACCTATACTATAATGGAATGTTTTTAATTATGATGAGTATAGAAAAAATATTCAAATGAATACAAGAATTAGGCTGAGTCGCACCATCTCACTTTAACGATAACAAGCTTGTTAAAGTAGTGGTTAAGCACAAGTTAGCCAAAAAAGAGGTTGTCAGCCAGAATGATGTCCTTTGACAAGTTTGACGTGACAAATAGGTAGCATTATCATTTGACGATAACTATAACTTTGACAGCGTTTTGGTGCAGAGTACTTATCTAAAACTTTTGCAAACTTTAAGTATATTTTTAAACATTAAGACCCAAATTTTGAAATCAACATATAACTTCAATTAGCAATCAAAGATGACCCAAGTTTCGCAGTAACGGGCATCGGGCGGAGCGGCGCAAGCGCATAACGTTACTTAACTGTACTTACTCGCATATTTAATAAGTGCGAATTATCTATACACTCCCATTGTTTATGAATCGCAGGCTTTTACCGTCTTTTACCGTTTCCCGACGCATGCCTACTGATGTACCTTGTGTGTTGGTAATTAGGTTTATTTTACAACAAGTCACAAGTTGAGCTTTGCACGCAATGCGATTTACGATTATGAAGTGAATGAGTTGTGTGGGAAAATTGCTTAGTACACTGAGAAAAATGTCATTTTGGGGTAATCTTAAAATATCGTGGCGTACGTTTAAATTAAGTGCGTTGTCCTAAAATAAGGAAATAATAGGTTTATATTACGCTATCTTGAAACGTGTTATGATGTAGTCGAATTATATGGTTAAATAAGGCAATATTATGACACTTATCATCGTAAAAATTGATCATCAAAAATAATATTATCTTCTTAATATTATAACACTATGTAATAGAAAATAGCCCACTGTCCTATAAATATGTATGATAATCTATAAATAAGATTATAATTCTAAATCACAATGAAAGTGCCACCTTCCATAAAAAGATGTCATAGTATTTGAGAAGAAGCATCTCTAGAATACGATGACGTCCCCTTATAGTAGTATGATAAAATTATGTGCCAGTTCCTTTTATTTTGAGATTACCTTCACTTAAAATATAAGTAATTGGCATCAAAATTTAAAATGAATCCTACAAAAATACGATTACAGAAACTTATTTAAGAGTTTTGGCCAAAATATTATATCGTAAAAATTGGTCATCAAAAATAATATTATCTTCTTAATATTATAACATTATGTAATAGAAAATAGCCCACTGTCCTATAAATATGTATGATAATCTATAAATAAGATTATAATTCTAAATCACAATGAAAATGCTACCTTCCATAAAAAGTTGTCATAGTTTTTGAGAAGAAGCATCTAGAATACGATGACGTCCCCTTATAGTATCAAAATTAAAATGAATCCTACAAAAATACGATTACAGAAACTTATTTAAGAGTTTGCATCAATTTTTGTATGATCCTAAAAAATACGATGACAGCACGTAAATTCGCCGTTCATTATCATCGACTTGTCGTTCGTTTTGTATATTCTCTCCATTCAGTCAGTCGGAGTCGCAGAGTCGCAAGGACAGTTTTTAGCGTGTACAGAATTAATTTATATTTGACTATTTTTTTAAATGTGAGTGAGTGCAAAGTGCAATACTTATGGATAAAGCAACTCATGACTTGCTAAAATAATGGAATCTAGCTCAATACTTATATACAACGTTTTGAAGGTAAGTTGCCAAGCCTATGTAGTGCGCGTGCGCGTGCGCGTGCACACTTTATTGGGGGGGGGAAGAAAATTAACTTTTTATATAAAACGTATCATTTTGGAGGACAAAAAAACGTATTTGAGGTAAATTTTAATTTTCTCTTCATATAAAGTGTACTTATCATTTGAAGGAAAAAATCAAATGATCATATTATTGCCATTGAAATGGACCTAAAACATTGAATTCTTATCACAAATTACATGTTTGATTTAAGCTTAAAATCCGGCGGTCTCGACAGCTTCGAAGCTTCATCGGACACCATTTAAAAGCTGCCCGGCAGAAGCTGAACACCACAAAGCACAAGTTTCTTCGCAAAAAAATAACAGACACACTAGCAGTTTGTGACGGTAAGGATTTATGTAATTATTCTGGTCTGTCCTCGTTTGACAGAAAAATAAATTAATAATAATGTGTAGTGTTATATACAATAAGCATTTTTTTTTTCAGATACAAAACCAGAGACTAAATTTCATTGCTGTCATATTACTCCTCGGTTGCTTATTTAACATACCTCCTGCGGCTCCTGCCCGTCGCTCCAGGAAAAACTGGCAAACATCACGAGCAGAAATATTGGAAGGATTTGACGGAGACGGTGGGTGTAACCCACAGTATCTTGCAGAATGCTGGGTGGTTCTTATCTTAAGTCATTGAAAGCGAATCATGATTTTACTTATTCAATTATTTTGCATATTTTATGGATTTTCCTAAAGATTGTTCTTAGTGTCATGAGTATAATTAGGTACGTGTTGTGACATGCTAAATAGGTATTTATTTTTAACTATGTAAATTATTTTTGACTGACAAATACTGTGATTATTATAAGCATAAAGGTACGGGATTATAAGCATGGGTATTAAGCCGAAAGGGGGGCATTGTACTCATCCATTAAATAACTTTTACTATCGGGTAAACTCTGAAATCGAAAAAAACTGCTGCTACTTAAGGCGGTTGTATGACCGAAAGTGGCGCCCTCAGTGGTTTTTAAAAAATAAGTTATTAATAGAAAATTATTTTAATAATGTTTATCGTGGAGATTTTAGGGCCCTTGGTCTAGTTTTTTTAGAAGGTATCACTACATGCCCTCGTAGTCATTCGTAGAAGTAGATAGCAAATGTGTCAAAAACGGCCACTTTTAGCAGTTTTGCAATCTACTTCTAGCAGTGACTACGAGGGAATGTAACGATACCGTCTAAAAATACTAGACTGTGGGCCCTAAAATCTCCACGATAAATATTTTTAAAATTGTGTATTAGAATTATAATATTAAATATAATTCACCGCTGCACCACTTTCGCTCAGGGTACCACCTTAAGTAAATTTCGTCGAATTATGTTGTGCCCAAAGTAAAAGTTGTTCACCATAATGAGTAGGTACAATGAGTCCTTTTCGGATTAGTACACCGTAAGCTTATAAGCCTGTGTTATTATAATTAAGTACTATTATGTGCTCAATTTGCGAATAGGTAGGTACATTATTTTTGGTGTCTTTATATTCTGTTGTACAATACATTTATTAATAAATAATTACTTATATAAAAGTAAAAAAATAATATTGTAAAAATTAACGTTACTTACTTTCAAAAAGAAATATTGATATTGCAATAATTAAACTTTCAAAAATAAATAAAATTACTCTTGATTACTATTTCTGTTTTTTTTATACACGTGTCTTCCTGTTCTCTTTAAGTTTTTAATGCAATTGCATATTGCCAAGTTATGAAGGTACCTATTACTTTTTCTATATTTCACTTGCTTTAAATTGTTATTTTTTACTTATGCGCGATCCTCTTTTTTTAAGTATTTTAGGAATGTGAATTAGGTAAGAAAGAAGTAGTAGGTACAGTCGTCTTTAGATATATTGTAGCAAATAAGGTGACTCATATCCTTAGATAAGTCCAACCAATTAAAATAAACTTTTCTTGTGTTTTGGGTAAGATCCTACAATTTAGCAACGATTTCCTCATATCTCCGGTTATATCCTATTACTTTACGTACCTACTATTTATTATTAGGTACATCCTCTTACCTTGGGTTATCCTAGTACAGGCGCCATCAGATATACTGTAGCAGAAAAGATGATCAAATACTTCTGAACAGTTTAAAATATCAATAAATTCCATACACTTCGTTTACACTTTGTATAGAATTTATTGATATTTAAACTTTTCAGAAGTATTTGATCACCTTTTCTGCTACAGTATATCTGATGGCGACTGTACTAGGATAACCCAAGGTAAGAGGATGTAATAATAAATAGCACGTAAAGTAATAGGATATAACCGGAGATATGAGGAAATCGTTGCTAAATAGTAGGATTTAACCCGAAATACGAGAAAAGTATATTTTAATTAGTAGGAATTCACTAAGGATATTAGGAAGTCACCGATAAATAGTAGAAAACAACCGAATATATGAGGAAATAATTTCTAAATAGTAGGAAAAATATTAGGACCTAACTGGAGATATGAGGAAGTCATCAATAAATAGTACGAAAAATAATAGGACATAACTTGAGATATGATGAAAGAATATTATATTTTTTGACATAAGAGGATGTCATCGAGAAATAGTAGGAAAAATAAAAGGATATAACTCGATGTACAATGACAGTAACCATAAGTAGTAGGAACGAGCATACAATATTTTATATTGTAGGACGAGCATACAATATAAAAAATATTGTATGCTCGTCCTACCAAAGGTATGGTGACATGTCATCTTAAATACCGTTATCATCAGCAACAGTAGTATCATCGTACTTTTTGGTGATATCAGTATACTCCGTGCTTTAAGTGAATCCATCTTATTTTAATCTGAATTCACGTCATTTATGATGGGCATTTTTCTCAGTGTACTTAATCCTTTACTTATTTTTCGTTTGTTTTGTGTACTGAGACTAAGTAGGGTAACTTCTAATGATTGAGCATAATATAGCAATTACCGATAGTGTAAGTACCTAACGTATTAGTCCACAATGCGCCAATTTTCAACGTTAGAACCAAAATCGTTACCGTTTTTTACTTTCGTTTACAAAAAAATACACGCTTTAGTTTCGTTAGTTAAATTACCTTTCAAAGGAGACTAGAATGCCAATCTTGGACAATATAAATGAGAAATTTAATGTCACACCAAAGATTTTTAGGTAAATATAATTCATATGACAACGTAACGGTTTTGGTTATATCGTTCAGAATTAGCGCGATTGGGCTCCTGCATTTGACGACGTTTTTGTTTTTTTACGTAGTTTGAAATAAAACCTCTAGCTTCCAGAGATAATCTCTGCTAGCTTAGTTAGTAAGTTGATGCCACCATAAATTAAAAAAAAGTTGTCAGATTTCACAGAAACTCTGTGAAACTGATAGGTAGCCTCTTCAGATTTTAGCAAAGAAGCCTTTGAGTATTCGGCCGTCCTGTCTTGTTAACTTAAGAATACTTTAGATTGTTTTGTTAAAGTTTCAATCAATTATATGTTTTATCATGAAACAAATAGTTTCAACAACAGAATATTGAATTAATCTAGCCGACTGTTTCAAACCTCTTTGTAGCATAGTAGAAGAAAAAATTAGCAATCGAACATGGCGTAGTGGGAACAGCTGAGAGTTGACAGCATTGTGGGCGCATCTGCCGCCGCCCCATTGCGCGGGCGCAGCTGACGACCTCCGATCGATCGATATTTATTACTGTGCGCATTCCACAGGGATTACAGTCAAGATTTGAAACGATAGTTTTTGACTATTGTACTTACATAATGTAACATTAATCATGTCGGTTAGGTTTGAGTGTATGATATGACTTTCTTCTAGTTACGAAATCGACTTTTTCAAATGTTAAGGTGAAGTATAATGAGCTTTTATAACTAAATAATGAACCTTAAGTAAAAATTTTTAAGTTTCTCATTAAATGAATGTATAATTCTTTTAAAAAATAAAACCGGATTCCTTCTCTCTTAATAAGTAGATAATATAGCTAGTAGGAAAACAAGTTTTTATCAGAAATGTTTCTCACTGAAAACATCTTGTTTTCCAGATTTTAATTTTCAGTAACTTGTACTTCTTTGATAAGTCCACTTAAACGAATGTTAAATAAAACTTTAAAATAAAAGGCGTCTTAAAATGTCCGCACTCACGCACGACTTCTGTTAATGCATTTAGAGGAAATTAAAACATTTCAATATGTCAGCCAGTGTCAACGTTTGAAAATGGTAGTAAAAGAGACGGCGCCAAGCCCGCGTTCTAGAGGCGATTACCTCGATTACTTATTACACTCGACTGTCAAACGAATTAGTCGACTAATGCCCGAAACCACATTGTCAGCGTCCCTAATTAGTTCACGTACTGGCCAGTAAAAAGGTCCCAAAACGGTCGTATACTTTTTATTGGTCCACAGTCGTAAAGAGATGTAATTGAAATGTCACTATTATTATTTTTCATTGTTTTTTTTATTGTTGATCTGTTGAACAAAAATAAGGGCGATATTAGGGTCGTTTTATGATTAGATGTGATGTATAGGTAATACTTTATGGAAAATAGCACTTCTTACATAGGAGTGATAATTTAATTATCTTAAGACTGCTGAACTCGATTACCTTCTTACTTCATATTTATAACACATAATCACCTACCAACCTAGGCATGAATAAAAAAATATATTGATTTAACTTTTTTGTGTACTTACCAATAATTGTATTCGTTTACTTCCAACCTAACCATTAATGTTATTCATTGACAAGAAACACGTGTGCAAGAAACGTATCAACATTTAAAAAAAATCGATAAGCCTATTAACGTCTTAATACAAAATCATCAATTTCAATCCTTCATAAGTTGTCCGTGTCCCATATGTAGCAACGCCTCCTTATTACAACACCTCATTTAAGGTCAAGAGGGAATGTGAAAGTTAAAAGCCCAGTAGCTCATCCATCCGTACTAAGTTAAGCACACATTTGGCTTATCACAAATTAAAGTTAAAACTTATGAGCTGTCACTGTAAGCAACGACTGACAACCCTAATAAATGTGTCATTGGCTTTATTTCTTTTTTTGTTGCTACCATCAATGTCACTTCACTTTTCCATGATTTAGAAGTTCTATGCCCTTTCTTTGTTTCGAATTTTAAATTTTAGAACGTAAGCAATGATGCAATAGTTTTATTAGACCTAGAGCCTGCATAATGCCACACTGCAGGGAAATAAACATAAGTATTTGGGGTTTCGACGTTAAAATAGATTGGAATAATGAAACTCATGGTGATTGGAATAAAGACGAAGGTATTTTTTTAAATTAAATTTGAGATTTTTTGCATTTCACACTGCAAATTTTATATCAAGATAAGTAAATAAATACTAGAAAAAAATTACACCCTCGTAGTACCTCAGAAGGGACGTTTATTTTATACTAAATCTTCAGTCAAAATATGCGGAATAATGAGCAGTATTAGTAATTTTAAGTCTTCGGTTTTGTTTTTAAGGTTAAGTATGTAAGTAAAAAAAATGTAAGTAAATATTTTGGTGCTAGTCTCTGGGCCTATACCGTTTTGAAAATAGAACGTGTTTACGTACCACAGCGCAGACAAAGGGGGTGGCATGGTATTACAAATCGTCATAACGCCGATAATGGTCGCAAGACGACAGCTGATTTATGAAATGCCGCCATTATGACTGTTTATACTGCGCGCGCAGGAATTTTGGCACGATAATTTAGTGATGTCTAAATTTGACATTGTTTGAACGTAATGTTCTACTGTCATTTATTTTGTTTAAACGTAGTGAGGTTTACCGGTTTTAACTGAAGAAAAAGTTGAAAATTCGTTCAAGGCTGAAAATTATGAAAGCTGTCACTGTATTATTTTCGAACAAAATAAAATAGATACTTAGGTAAGTAATATATTTCCACAAACTTTGAAAAATTTCAAAAAAGAATAAAAAAGTAGGTACTTTACTTACTTAGAACGTCGGGAAAATAAAAAATCAAACCAAATACCAACTAATTACCAAAGTAGGTACTTTCAATAAAACCGCGCTAGTATCCGTTAAAAGTGTTTTATTTCATACTAAGAAAGCCTTTTTACAAAGCATTTTGGTAGTAACTATTCGTAGACCGTATTCTGGCTAAAAGTTCGTTATAAGTATGTTAGGGGGTATCCATGGGTTAGGGGAGAATTTACTTAGTTATAACATAGTTAGATCATCGTTGATATCAAAACCCATGACAAAACCACACCATACCAATTAAGTAACATAAAGCAATGAATTGATCCATGACGGGAAGTGTGTAGTGGTCAAAGACGTTACAACTGGTTTCGAGCTGACTTGTTCCAACTTGATCGTGGATGGACCGATTCTTCAAGTTTGAACTTGATATTGTTAAGACCTGTTTCAAAATAAGCCTGACTTGACACACTTGAACTAACTGTAGCAGAACAGTTTTGATTAGTGTCGTCCTTTTTCTTGTAAGTATTTTTTTTCATTTGAAATAACATAGCATAACGATACCTACTCTATTTTATATTAATATGTTTATCAGTATTAAAAAACCGCTGTTGGATGTTAATGTTAACATTATGGTTATTAAATGTTCACAACTATAGACCATAAATGGTAATGTGTGAATGTTCACAACTCAGGGGAATGACGAGTGTTTGTTAAATTAAAATTGTTACCTATTATCATTTTCTAATTTCCATAAAATTAAGCTAACAGATTAAATTATAAGGAAGGAAACACTATTTTAATTAGGGTTATTAGTTTTTCAAATAATCTATATGGAAAGCTTTGTCTCAATATAGCGGAAGTAAGCTTCACGACATAAATATTATAAATTGTAATAAATTCGTGTGTCGCATCGGCGCGTGACCACGTTCTCCGAAGGCGGGACAATAAAAAAAACAAAATAGCGCCTCGTGGTCATAACACCACAGAATAAACACCCTGTTAATAATTATTCTCGGTACTTAGCTACACGTGCGCGGTGCGCTCACGATTATTCTTGTGATTGACAAATTCATTGAACTTTTGTACTAATTCTGCATTAGTAATTGTCGCGACCAAAACAGATAGTTTAACTAAATGATAATGCTCAGTTTTGTTTACTTTAATTAAACACAATTTAAAGCACAATAAGAGGTGTGTGTTCCCTCCCGAACAGGGATTAGGACTGATCACCGACAATTAATTCAACAAATGCCATTTTATCGACCGCCATATCACCGAAGACGAAGATCCATTTCACCGACAGGCTATTTTACCGATAGGTCATTTCACCGACAAGCCATTTCACTGACTACGAATAGAATAATGCTGCTTCAAGAATTAATTTTAATATAACAAAAAACCTGGTTTCTGCACTAACATACAAAAAATCTTTTACCGGTCGTCTGTTTGTTCATATGGTGCGAGGAGTGGATGGCGTGGTGCCACTGAAAGCGATCTTTCTGTAATAAACAAAATTTTGTCGCTAGTAGAAGTTAGTGCTCTGCAAAGCTATGCGAAGCAAATAATTTCCGTCAAAAAACAAATACAAAAAAGTAAAAATTATTTTTATATCAATAAAAATACTTACACATATTTTAGATTATTTCTTTAGGAGCGAGCTTTATTAAAAGTTTTGAAAGTTTAACAAACTCTTTACTCCATTTTAACTCAAATACTATATTACTCTACACACCACAATGTTACTGCGAAACAAAATAATCAATCATCTTATTAAACATTTCCGCTGCAGCTGTATTAATGGCCACGCTACACGCTCCACGGTGGTCAATTTATGGTCCCTTTTCTCGCCCCGCCATATGGGTCGAAATCGGGTCACTTTGCTATTTTTACAGCGATTCGTGACACATATGGTGTAAGTCTGTAGCTATTTCAGATGGGTGGGTGTGTTTTGGGTCGCCAAAGCCGTTTTAACGATGGGGTGTAAATTATTGGTTCAAATATAAGTTAGTTTGGAAGTTCGTTTTGTTTTAAATTTTGCAAAAAAAAAGGCAAAATGTTTAAAAGATTAAAGATTAAAGTTTCTTCTTATTTTTGTTATGGCAATCTACTCCTCTTCAGGGAGTAATTTTTGCCAGTGTCAAGTGTTAAATAATGCAGTGGTAGATATTGTTTCAATTTTCATTAGAATGCGGGTGCATCGCATTCCAATGCTGCTTGGAGCATTTGGCACCACAAAGTATATCAAGACAGTTTCTCGGTTAGTTCTACCGAGGTAGCCACCAATCAACCACTACAATAAAAGTCTCAGCTTCACACAACCAAGATCGCGCCTATTTCAATTATCCTACATATTATTCAGTTGCGTAGACACTTGCACTACAAAACTGCACCGATTTTAAGACACAATATCCACTATGAAACAATTTGCAAATAATTAAAATAGCCACCGAACTGAACTGGACAAAATGGCGCCAAAAACTCGGGAAACGTTTCGTCGTTTACGTTGAAATGTTGGGCAAAAAAAGACAATATTTGTCATAAAACAGACTCAAAATTCGCAAATGAGAAAACCACATAAATAAATAATGCAATGGTGCAATTGATCGAAAATTTTTAAAAGTTTTTCACTAGGACTTTACTGCTAAAATTCAAATAAGTATATTTTTTTGTAAAGGCCAAACGCAAACATATTTTTTTCCCACGTATTGTTTCCCAAAATTTATGTGCTATCAAAGCTCCCCGTAAAACTTCGAAAACGCACGTGTCCCAACAGTGGGAGACGCGATAATTGCCTATTTCTATTTATTTTTTATCCTAACGACTTAATTGTCTTTGGCAGATCCCATTGTTGACTAATAGAAAGCAGGATACAGGATATCAACTAATGTATTTAATTGATGTTATCGCTAACTAAGTACTAATGGACACTGCACATTTAATAGTGTTTTTGTTTGATTACTTTTTAATACTGGTACTTAAATTATACCTTTTTTATTGAAACTTTCGTTATTTATCCTTTTCTTGAGTTATGTATGTCTATATTTTGTTCTTAATTTTGAAAAAAAAATATTCATATCAAAATATAAAGATTGAGTTTGTTTGAAGCAGAAAAGCAAAGTAAGTACTAACATGCCATAACATAAAACACTTTCCATCGTTTTTAAAGCGCTTTCAAAAACAAATGCGCAAGCGCAAAATAAGTAAGTTTTTTTAACAATGTCCTAAGTTAAGTATTTAAGTCCTCGGAGCCCTTATGGCGTCTCCCATAGCTTCCACACAAATAGCATAAATAGTAACAAGGGTCTCCATGAGTAATTAGCTCATAACAAAGCCGGGAGCATTTTACGCTCAGAATATAATTTACGACGCTAAGAATAGGTGCGTCGCGATACTCGCGATTGACGGCTGACGTGCGACTAATTTCACTATGGTTTAGAAGCGGTACAAATAATAACACAGCGTTTTGAAAGGGTGACAATGAATTACTTAATTAATTGGGAGCTAAGTAAAGTTTTATTATAAATAATCTTAAAGGACTCTACCTAGTGTTGTCTTTATTTTTGATAGTAAATCATTGAGCTATTATTACAAGTAATAACTCAATGTAGTAAATATTATTTATTGGTAAACCAGGACGATGACCTAGCTAGAGAATAGATCTGCTAGGTGATTGCGTAAAATCAATCGTATTCATTTGACAGTTCATATTGTATCATTTTATTAAATTTTATTTTAATAAAAAAAAATCATAATATATGTCATCCCATAAAATTGCAGGCGATGGAATACGATCTAAACTGTCAAATGAATACGCAATCGCACCCCAGATCTACATTTTATTTAATACAATTTTCATCTGGTTAAAAAGGTAAAGATTTAATGTAAAATGATTTTAATGTAAATAAAAAAGGTTTGTGTGTTTGGTGAAAGTCTAGTCATGATAACTTTTCATCATATAAGTAATATTGATGTTTTATGGTCGTAGTTTATAACTTTTGCCTCTTTAAACTCTGTAAAAGTCTCCTTACAGAAAAATAATTTCTTTACTCGCTAAGAACTCATTTTTATTAATTCGTAGTCACCCTAATGTCAAGAAATGGGAATAAATAACCTTGGCGTTTAACACGCTACTTAATATTTTTACCCCAAAAGTTGTTTATTTATAAATGTTCGAGTTATGGTTACCACGAAGTTATCAGGAGCATGTCTGACGGTTAAGCAGCAGGCTTAACGGCATTGACATGATGCATCAAGGCCTAATTTAATGCCGTAAGTACTATTAGAAAGTATTTACTTACAGCTTTTGTTTGGCAAAATCTACAATAAGTAATCTAGATTTGAATTCATTTTGTTTACTTATTTCTCAGTTACAACCTTTAATTTATACCTAGTTTAAGAAAAACAACTGATATTAAAACATTTGTTTTTCACAAAATTACTCTCTTCCTTGCACAATTATTTATTACATTAGGTACTTATTATCGGAACAGAAAAGTTGGTAAATCGGTTTAAGTACCTATGGATATTTAGTTTTTTTTAAATAAACATGTTATTTTCCTAAGTCATTAAATAATGAGTTGATAATGTTTTTCTTTTACAAAGTTTTTTCTGTTTTCACAAATGCCTTGGTAATGAGGGTTTCGTAATAACCATTGAAGCAAGGAGATAATGCAAAATACTTATTTCGTTTCCGGTGAGATTGTATTCACTGATAAATTTAACAATAAAACATGTCCAAACGAGTTCTTACACTTAATATTTTTAATTCAATGCATAACAGATAACAGAGATATATTATTAGGTATTGATTTTCGTCCATGTTAACTTAATAATAACTTAGCTATAAAATGAAATCAATAAATAAATGCTTATCATTTCATCCAAGTAGTATGTAAGTTGGTTTCTTTTGTTAACTTAACTTTAGCTACGGGTGACTCGATTTTTTCTAACATATAAATTATTTAGCTTTATTTTCCTAGATAAATTGAGTTTATGACCAACCATTGAGTTATAAAACGTCCAACGTGTTACAAAAAACACTAATGCCAAATATACGTAGTAGAAGGGGACGGGGACCATCAAACTGAACAACTTTTACTATGGGACCAACTCTGAAATCGTGGAATAGATCAGCACACATTTTGATATTTTCGTTATTATTTTTTGTATAAAATAGCTGATTTTTAAGTATTTGCGTTGACATAAGCACATCACCAGATTTAGTACCCTGTACGCACGCTACGTCCTACAGCGCCAAAATGGTGGAAATCAAGTAGGCACAAGAACAGTTTGACAGCAGCCAGTCCAGTGTAATAATATAGAGGTCAATGGTCCCTATCTATACCTACCATGGTTGTTACACGTCGTATACTCGTAATTACAGATCGATTGTAACAGTAGCGTCATTTCAAAAGTTTTACTTGAATGAGAAATATTTAACGAGTCTCCCACAAGGTCCCTTTCAATTTAACCCTCCGGGTGGCAGCATTGAAAGAATGCCCTCCCCGGGGCTAGTTTGACACTTCAAATGAGGGCTACCGGCCGAATTAAATTTCTCGTCTTTATTGGAAATAACAGTCCAGTGCGATTTCACATTCTTCAAAATTTATTTAATGAAATGTAAAAAAAAAAAATATTATGCAAAACTATGCATCTTTGATTTTTTTTTTGTAAAATTGTAAATAAACTTGCAACAATAAAATGTAAGTAACTATTGTTTTAAACGCTTTTCCTTGGTAGAAATTTTTATAGATATATTTATTAGATTTTCCAAACATATAAGTAGCTTCCTCTATTTTATATTTTAATATGCATTCGTCCTTCTATTGTATTACCATTAGGCTTTGATAAGGTGGGAGTTACCCTGTGTTTTCCTGAATACATATAAAAAAAATCTAATAGGCGAATAATAAGCTTCACAAACTTGCTTTTGATAAGATATTAATAAAATAAAACATTTATTTCGGACAACAAAGTTTCATATTGATTTAGTTAGTTATTTTACAATCAGCGACTTATTTCAATATTTTTATTTTAATAACGAAACCAAGTCCTATTTTGTCAACCTTAGTTTCTTTGTACGTATTGGACAAAGCAGAATGGGTGAAGGCTGAAGGACCACTACTGAGACGAGACTCCGCGCACAAAGTGTGCACTATACAATCCCCTTCCTATTATCGGGTTGATGAGCTTGTAGAGAAAAATAACAGAAAAGGGGTGCATTTACAACGTTTTGTACAGTTTCGTTGTAAGTTTATCACGTAAAAAGAGCGATGAACAACAAGCAATTGATAGAGGAAAACCTATACTGTTTTCCAAAGACATTTAATACATTTTCGCTCTCCTTTGAGGCACTTATCAGCGCTCTTTTTACATTGATGTCTAATTTTTTTTAACCGCCTTCATCAAAAGGAGGAGGTTCTCAATTCGATTGTGTTTTTTTTTTTTTTATCGTTGTTCGCGCGTATCTTCGACATTTATGGACCGATTTAGATAATTCTTTTTTTGTTCGATTGAGTTTTCTTGCGAGATGGTCCCATTTAATTTTTTTTCAAATCGGTTCAGTAGTTTACAAGTAATCCTGAAAATACTATGATATTAAATCAACTAACTTGACAATTTTTTGTTATTTATGAACCGAATTAGATGATTTTTTTTGTTGGGGAAGGGATACCTTTGTGTAGTCTTTTTAACCGACTTCAAAAAAAGGAGGTATTCAGTTTGTATGTATGTATGTTTCTCCGCGATTATCTCACGTTTGGCTGAGCCGATTTTTCTACCTAAATAATATACCTACACTACCTAATACAGAAGGTACTTACACTAAAAATAAAAAAATAAGAAAATTGATTAAAAAACAAAAAAACCGACTTCAAAAAACCTGCCTCTAAAAAGCAAGAAATAATATACAAATCATTAGATACGCATTATCATTGTTATAATAAAACACGTCAATTGAAGTCGGGTGGGGCTTTTAGAATAAAAAAAGGAAGATGTATGTACTCCAGCCCCACCCGACTTTAGACGTGTTTTATTATAACAATGATAATGCGTATCTAATGATTTGTATATTATTTCTTGCTTTTTAGAGGCAGGTTTTTTGAAGTCGGTTTTTTTAGTTATAACGATTGAGATACTCACAGTGTTTCGTCTAATGAGATTTTTGCATTAAATAATAAATTGCTATTAACCTACGTAACTCAATGTTTTTTTATTTATTTTGATGAATAAAAACTAATTATCTCTGTGAATTACCATTAATTTAAACGCGTTTGCTGTGAACAATTTCAAAATTAATGAGAATTACACGATTGCCATTAATAAAGTAAACTAAAGTAAAAAATACAGGATGTTTAGAGTAGGTACTACACTAAAGTGTGTATCACATGTGCTTCCCAAAGTTTTTGGCTACATCCTCAGAAATAAGTGGTCTGAAACAAAAAGCTCGCGCTCGAGCGCGCATGCGTGCGGGCGGCGCAGCTGCGCGGGCGCACGTGGGTCACATAGTTGCGTGCAACCACTTGCGCATTTACCTTGGTGAACTTTGATCCAATACAATTGCAATTACCCTACAAGACAATATCTGATTATGATCAGAACAGAACCGACTGACTAATTTGTGTAAGTAAATCCAATTTATTCATTATTTACTAAGAATTTCGGTTAATCGCAAGATTATTTGACTAGATTTTTATTGATTTCAAAACGAGAAGATTCTGCCGCGTATATATTTTTAAGCTTTAAACTCAATGAAAAGATGTTGTAGGCGCGGGTTGCTTTAAAGAGTTTTAACGATTTTTTGATGATTAGTTTGTGACACAGGCGGCTAATTGCTAGGAACAAAAGGAAAAGAAAAGAATGGAAGGCAAAACATGCAGCTTACCAAAGTCCTGGTTCGACGTAACTTCGGGAGCTCCCAGACAGTAGGATGACACTTTCGGACACTGATTTCGAAGGCACAATATTGAGTTTTTCACCGATAGGCACAATTAATGTGAGAGTAATTATTGTTCGGTCGCGCGCGCACGTCATCAATCGGGATACTAGCGCCGGCCGGTGTTTTGATTCGTCTCGCTGCATTTGCCATTAAGAATGCGGAAATGGAGCGAGAGGGCAATAGATAGGATCATAGGAAAGACAAGGATAGGAAGCATTTCGTCGCTCCGTGTCACACTATCTATTAAGATTAAATATGTATATTATTATAATTTAAAATGAATTATTATTGCCTTAATGTGGCGTTAACATCCCCCCCGGATTGACAGGATGTAATCCTTCAAAATTAACCTAAACCTACTAACTATAGCTATTAGAGCATTAGACTTAGATTTGCTTATTTATTTAATTATTTTAATTTTATTAAGTATTTTATTTGTTTATTATTAATAAGTGGACTGTATGAAATTAAGTTAAGTTATTGATTGGGAAGCGGAATGACTTTCACAACCGGTCTGCGATATACACCGGACTTAGTTCTAACGTCGACGACACGGGATATTCCGTCCCTCCCTGGAAAAGTACGTTCAATTATACCTAACGGCCAATTTAGAGGAGCACTATTCTCTGATTTCAATAAGACAATTGTGCCCTCGCGCACGGGAGAGCTCGGTGTGAGCCACTTCGCTCTAGTTTGCAAGGTGTTAAGGTATTCCACCTTCCACCGCTTCCAGAAGCATTGTACGAGATGATCAACAATGCGTTTTCGCTGTAACAGCGTTATCTTTTCCGTGCTCACATCTTCGGATGGCAGGGATTTTAAGGGCGTCATGACCAGAAAATGAGCGGGTGTGAGCGCCTGAGGCTCTGAAGGATCACTACTAAGTACAGATAGTGGCCTTGAATTGAGAATAGCCTCAATCTGAGCGATAACAGTTGTCATCTCTTCGAACGTTAACAATTGAGTCCCTACAATTTTGGACAGGTGACTTTTGACACTCCTAATGTTGCCCTCCCAAATACCACCGAAGTGGGGGGCAGAAGCTGGATTAAATTTCCACTCAATGTGATTATCTCTCAATTCGTTAGCGAATCTATCTTTATATTGCTCGGAATCTAACAGACAATACATATTATTTAGGTAAGAATTGGCTCCTATGAAATTAGTGCCATTATCCGAATATAAAGTTGAGATGGGGCCGCGACGCGATATGAATCTTTTGAAGGCATTTAAAAAGGCGTCAGTAGACAAATCCGAAGCGAGTTCTAGGTGAACGGCTTTAGTAGCCAGACATATGAATAAGCATAAATATGCCTTAATACTATGTACTCCTCTACGCCGGTAGGGCAGCACCGAAATCGGTCCAGCAAAATCCAAGCCACAGTGGCCGAATGCTTTAGCTTGTTGTACCCTGTAGGCCGGTAAATCTGCCATCAGCGGCGGTGTCGCGGGCTTGGGGTTAGCTTTGAAGCACGTGACGCAATTTTGTACTCGCTTACGAACAATATTACGCGCGGACAAAATCCAATATTTTTGTCTTATTAATGACATTAATAATTGGGGACCAGTATGAAGGTATCGACGATGATAATAGTCAATTATTAAATTGACTACGTGATCCTTACTAGGCAGCAATATAGGGTGTTTACTATCGTAATCCAAATCGGAATTACGCAACCTTCCACCCACACGAAGTATACCGTTGCGTAAAAAGGCATTCAATTTTAATAAGGACGGCGGTAGTTTACCACCATTTTGGGCAATTTTTATTTCACTCGGGAAGTGAACTAATTGTAAATCTTTAATGACCATTTCTTCCGCAATGTCTAAATGCGAGACACTAAATTGTTTCGGTATTTTCTTAATGAACCGAAGAACATATATTACTATTCGGAGTAATTTATGCCACGAAGAAACACGAGTAGCTAATTCGTAAAAAATAGGTAAGGTACTAGGAGCCTTAATTGCAGCACTAAGTACGTTAACCTTTTCCTCAGGTAAGTTTGAATCGTTTAAGTCAGTTGTATCAACTTGCAATATCGGCCAGTCGGAGACGGGTAGTTGCGCATATGGCGGTCCGTGAAACCAAAGTGGATGTTCAATTAACTGAGAAGGAGTGAGGCCCCTAGATAGACAATCCGCGGGATTTTCCTTTCCACTAATATGACGAAAATGTCGAGGGTGTAAGTCATTTTGAATCATTGCAACCCTATTTGCGACGAACGTTTGCCATCGATTAGGATTAGAAACTATCCACGCGAGTGCTACCTTACTATCTGTGAACGCGAACGTGTTTGTTATCTTACACCGCAACGAATAGTTATTTAGAACTATACGCATTAACTTTGCTAGTATAACATTAGCACACAATTCCATTCGCGCAAGCGTAACTACCGTTTTAGAGGGCGCCACTCTGGACTTAGCACACAATAAATTCATTACCGAACGATTTTCGTTAGGAAAATAAACATGTAAATATACCACACCACCGTACGCTCGCTCTGAGGCGTCCGCAAAGCCGATTATTGAAATAACACAATCATTATTATTTACGCTTACGTGTCGAGGTAATTTAATACATTGTAAAAGGTGAAGTTCCGATTCTATGCTTTGCCACAATGAAATTATATTCGAGGGCGGGGATTCGTCCCAATTGACGTTATTTTCCCATAAAGATTTAATTATTAATTTAGCTAAAAGCGTCACTGGAGCCACATAGCCCATAACGTCCCACAGGCGAGCAATCGTGGATAATATTTTGCGCTTTGTACATTCTTGAGGTTGTACGTTAATAACAAAGGTAAAAACATCTTCCGCGGGTAGCCATAAAAGCCCTAATACTTTCAATTGATTGTCGGGGCTGAACTCGACCGCTTCACTAACACGATGTGTTGATGGAATACTAGACATTACCTTCCGCGAGTTACTAGCGAATTTGACTAACTCAAAGCCGGCCGTTTCGAATAATTTTATAAGTTGGGTCGCGAGGTCGATCGCTTTTTTATCCGATTGACAACTTGTAGCCAGGTCGTCCATGTAAAGCTCAGTCTCGGCTACCGCGGCGGCGGCGGGGTACTTGTCCCGCTCGTCCTCAACTAACCGACGCACGGTACGCATAGCTAGGTACGGACTACAACGCAGACCGAACGGCACTCGAGTTATTTCGTATACGATTAAAGGCTCATTAGAGTTGAATCGATATAATATTCGTTGATATTTTAAATCATCATTATCGACATGAATTCTTAAGTACATTTGTCTTATATCAGCGCTTACCGCTATAGGTAATAAACGGAACTTTAATATAATATCAAAAATATTATTTTGTAAATTAGGACCAGTGTACAATAAATCATTTAACGATTTTCCGGAACTGGTGGCATTACTGGCATCTAACACCACGCGCAACTTGGTGGTACTTTTATCATGACGGACTACGGCATGATGAGGAATTACGTATTGCTCGTTATTATAACCTACCTCACTAATAGTACCAACCGGACGCATATAACCCTTTTGTAAATATTCTAAAAATACGGAATCATATTGTTCCTTTAACGATTGATAAGCCAATAATTTACGCTCCAACGTTAAGTACCTACGCTCAGCTGACCGCATTGAATCGCCTAAAAGTGACGGTTCATATTTGAACGGTAACGACACTACGTATTGTCCATTCGAAGTACGACGCGTAGTTTCGTTATAATATTTCTCACAATTATCATCGTCTTTAGATAGGCAAAGTACATTCGGTACCTCTTCCAACTCAAAAAATCGATTCAAGCGATTTTCGACCGGTTCATTTAAAGTGAAGAGAGTATGGATGGTATTACACACGGGTTCAATAACGGGAGCTTGACCTATAATTATATAACCTAATGAGGTCTCGACAGCGACGGGCTCACCGGCGGCGTCACGTGATATTGTATCCGGACGCAGAATGCGCGCGAACAAATCGCTACCAATAATCAAGTCTATACTACCCGGAGTATGATAATTACAATCCGCTAAAATAATATTATTTAAATAACTTAACCGAGCCGTGTTCACTTTAGTGATCGGTAGTTCACTGGTAATATTATTCACGACTACAGGTTGAATCGTATACCTGACCGAATCATTTATTCGCGAACGGATGGTCAGACAGGTCGTCCCTACAATAGGACTATTGACGTCCCCTACACCTGACACATATTTATTATGCGACTCAGATATTTTTAAATTTAAACGTTTGCAACATTCCGTTGTAATTAAGTCCCTTTGAGACGCGCTATCGATTAACGCTCTAATTGCCCATATGTTCCCGGTCGCATCGAGCACGTGACATTGCGCCGTCCCTAGTAATACGGTCGTCGATGGACAAGACACCGTCTGCGTGCCCTCCTCGCCACGACTGATGCCGTCGTTCACGGCCGCGCAGAGAGCTACTCCTACCGCGGCATCGGCAGGGCCGGACTCGGTAGGTTTTGGGAAATGAAGCAAGCTATTATGTCTCTTAGCGCACTCATTACAACGTTCATTTGTTGACTTGCAATTAAGAATCGTGTGAGTACTATCTAAGCAATTAACACACATTTTATTACTTTTAATAAATTTATAACGATCATTAGGAATCATTGACAGGAATTTAGCACATTGGGAGACATGCGAATGCTCATTTTTCCCACAACATAAACAGTTATTGCGCTCCTGTATGTTAACAAATGTTTTCACATTACTATTATTAGCGTTACGTGAATTTGAGTAGCCTCCCGACATCGCAGTTGATGGCGCCGAGCTATTTTTACGACCCTGAGTACTGCCCTTCGCCGGCGCACCTACGGAATAACTACCTACACCTCGTGTACGCAACTTAACTCGAACATGATCTTTCACGAAATCAATAAAATCGTTACATTTCGGAAATATTTCGGATTTTTCGAATTTGTACTCGAATGCTTCATACGTTTCCGTATTTATTTTCTTACTGGCAATATAAACGAAAACGAAGTCTTCTAAATTCTCGAAATCTAATTGTTTTAAAGCTAAATAAAGAGCCGAGAATTTATCAATAAATTCCTCTAACTGAGTAGGTGAATTATTCGACATAGTAGGTAGATTTAACAATCTTTCTAAGTAGGTCGCGGCAAGTACCCGCTTGTCATTATATTTCTTTACTAAATTACTCCAAATAACTGTATAGTTTTCGGCGGTAGGTAAAATACCCTGACAAATTGCTAGAGCTTTTCCCTGTAATTTCCCCATCAAGAACTGAATTTTATTCCCATCAGTGAGATCTGTATTTTCATGAATGGTGGTACGAAAAGATTCGTAGAAAATGGGCCAGGACGCAATATCACCGTTAAACGAACATAGTTCAATATTAGGTAGGTATTTACGAGTAGGTTTTTCATGTTCACACTTAACTACCTCACCGCCAACGTTACCACTCATTTTTTGAGTATTTGGTGCCGTTAACTGGTGCACTTTGTACTTAATTTTGGCGAACACTTGCTCGAATGCTATAGCTGAATTATACGAAGGGGTGGGGCCGTCAGCTATTGAAAGCTGAACCTCATTCCGCTCCTCAATTGTTTTTAGGAAATCATTTCTTAACGTATCTAACGTAAATGCATCTCCTAAAAAATTATCAATTTTAATGGGATCGTCCCCCAATTTAGCCACTTGATCGTAAATGGTTTGTAACCTACCGTAATATGCCGATAATTTATTTTGTAATAGTTGCATTTTCTTTTCGGAAGCCATCTTTTTACAAATATGACGCCTAGCACCGCGATGGTAGAATGACTAAATCTCAAGAATCCAACTCAATCCCGGTACGATAGGACCAAATTATGTAGGCGCGGGTTGCTTTAAAGAGTTTTAACGATTTTTTGATGATTAGTTTGTGACACAGGCGGCTGATTGCTAGGAACAAAAGGAAAAGAAAAGAATGGAAGGCAAAACATGCAGCTTACCAAAGTCCTGGTTCGACGTAATTTCGGGAGCTCCCAGACAGCAGGATGACACTTTCGGACACTGATTTCGAAGGCACAATATTGAGTTTTTCACCGATAGGCACAATTAATGTGAGAGTAATTATTTTTCGGTCGCGCGCGCACGTCATCAATCGGGATACTAGCGCCGGCCGGTGTTTTGATTCGTCTCGCTGCATTTGCCATTAAGAATGCGGAAATGGAGCGAGAGGGCAATAGATAGGATCATAGGAAAGACAAGGATAGGAAGCATTTCGTCGCTCCGTGTCACACTATCTATTAAGATTAAATATGTATATTATTATAATTTAAAATGAATTATTATTGCCTTAATGTGGCGTTAACAGATGTTTTTTTTACTTTAAGACTTGTATTTCTGCCAGTAAGCACAAAACACACTATTACAAACATTTGGACCAATTAATTCAATCAAGTAATTAAAATCGTCATTTTGACAGGATCATGCTGAGTTCCAACTTTATACCCTCGATAACCCAATTTATTCGGCAAAAACTTAAGTGCATCAGAAATATAATAAAAAAAACTTTAAAAATACGTTTCGCGCAGTTTCACGCTGAGAGCAGCTGTGCCCGCACGTGGCGCAGGATACTGCCCGCAGCTGATTGTCTCAGGTTCACAGCCCGACTGGTGAAGATTTAGGGGCCCTTTGGAAACCAATGACTGCAACTTTCTTATTCAAAAAAGTCTTTCGGATTAAAAGAAAAAGGAAATGCATTTTTATTCTGATATTTATGATAGTCTTAATATTGCACAAGAAGGGATCATTTAGTTTTGCTATAAATTAGGGAAGTGTAGACAAATTTAATGTATTTGTTTATCAGACACTTGGTCATAGAAAATATGTTCGATAGTCACTAATTCCCAATGGAATCGTAGTAGTTATGGAAAGTGATATTTTTTCGAAAAACTCTTAAAAAACCAGTAGTGTTGCTGTCGATTTTATGTACAAAAAATAATTATGAATTATTATACAAAACTGCTTGCGGAAAATTACGTAGTCTTGTTGTCGTTTAGTAAACTTTGAGTGCCACAAGGAAGTTTTATAGGGACATAGTTGTTCTTAAAACTTTTAGTACGGGACCTCAAATCAATACTTATTACGACCTCTTCATCTCAGACTCCACATTAGTAGTGTAGAGTCGCACAGGGGCGGGAGGGGGGCGAGATACAGGGGTGGCACCCTCGCCACGTGTGCACATATTCTGCATTTGCGACGCGTCGCTAATCTCCACAATGCTACGAAACGTAGCTGGTTTGAATGCCCCATTTTTGTGTGTTTGTGACGTACGACGTACAGTATAACTACACGTTTGAGATGTTTTTTTAGAAAACCTATGAGGGTTACCTTGATTGATATGGGGCGTTATATCTTTATAGTAATAACCATACATGTTTGAAATTGTAAATCTTTATGTTAAGTTTCCGGTAACAATGAAGCTGTGCTGTGACCTTTTCACGAAATTTTTTTTTTAATTTTATGACTACCTACCTATTTTAATAATCCATTTACCTAAGTGTTGTATTTCCTGTTTATTGTATTGTTGCATTGGTTTCTGAAAATTGATTTCGTAGGTAAGAAATATATTAAATGTTTCTACTGGTGATAGAAGACAAAATAATTTGGAAAATTAAGAATACTATTTACTTTGATATCTTCAAAGACTCTCAGTTATTTTAGGCTCATATTTGATCAATTTATAACTTATTCTTCATACTATTTATATAGTCGAAATAAAGTACTTGTATGTTTCTAAATAAGAAAATTTGTAATAAATCGTAGCGTTCAACATAATAGCGTGCAAACTCTTAAAATACGACGCTAGAATCAAATAAAACTTGTCTGTACTTAACAAAGTAGAACTTTACGCAATTAAGTAAGCTCCCATCAGCGTCGCACACTTAGCACCATAAATTACAAGCAGGACCCGCCGAGCCCTAGGTGGCCTTTACTTTAATCCTGTTATAACAAGTCAATGTGGAAATTATGCTGCGAACGTAATACAAAGATGATTTCATTGCCGTCTTTTTAAAACTCGCTTCACTGAAGAGGCTATGTATACCGCCCTGTGTGTTGAAATTGTTTTTTGAGCTCGATGTATGCATCCCCCCTACAGTCTCGACTCGCTGAAGCGGGGTCGCAGCCAGCCGGCAATCGGCATTTCACCGCGCACTGCCGTCGCGCGCACACGTCGCGAGTTTAGTGTGTGTAGTGATTCAACATGGTGCGGAGTCTCTCGCAATGGACGAAGACCCTGAGCTTCCCGGCCAGGCTCTCGCCGAACCGGACCTCCAAGGAGAGCGTCAGCCCGTCCTCTCCTGGCGTCTCCCCCACTCCGAGCGCATCTTCGCTCCCCCAGGGATCGGAGAAGACCATCTCCCCTATCCCTATCACAGAAATCAGTCAAATCGTAAGTTATATCTTTTTTAATTTACACTAAAAAGTTTTGCGTCAGAATTTGTAATGTAGAGATCCAAAAGTTTTGTGAAAAAAAAGTGTTTTAAAAAGTACAACTGATTGCAAGTTACATTTCTGTACGCAGTTTGAATGCAGATTGCTTATTTACTAAACAAAAACACGGGGTTCGAGGTAGTCATACCATACCCGTGTTGGTAGCTTTGTGGCATACTAAATAAGAGAGTCACAGTTCAAGTTAACCGAGAACTTTTTGCAACTTAAATTAGTTAGGTACTATCTGTTACATATTGCTCTCAATTTACTTCGTTATTTTTATTGTCGGTAACGATGTGGAGTTTCATAATAATCTGATCATCTTTACCCTAGTTTTGTTGCGTTATGGTCACGGTTTTATTTACAAATATGATGTAATAATGTTGCATTCGAAACAAATTACTATGAAAGTTTTTCAGTCTGAAAAATACATGTAGAGATTATTTACGACACATCAAAACAAAGTCACAGCTTTGTTTACAAATAATTCTGGTGACCAAAAACTGTCAAGTGGGTCTCGTCCCTTACAAGGATTGGCACAGTTATATCTATAACATACCTACGTGCTTTTAATTCAAATATGGTTTACTGCCTTCTATATTAGGGATTCATTAAGTTCAACTGTATCGCTGAAAGGAAATGAATCGAAAACGTGCCTCGGAAACAATAACTGCATATTGTTGCGTTCACATTGTGCAGTATACGTTGACGTATTTGTTTTATTTGTGGTGCGTGGGAGTGTTATGAGCGGTCAGTGGTCTCGCAACAACACGATGGAACGTGGCGTTGTTGGAGTTCCTAGGTGACAGCAGCCGGTGTGCGCAGACGCACCGTTATGCCCCCCTTGCATTCACCTTGGCAAGGCCGCGACGAGATGCGAGTTTTTGCAAAGTATGAAAGCATATGACTTTCACCTTTTGAGACGCCTTTCTAAATACTGAACACTGTAAAAGTATCGGCTGTTAGGTTCCAAACAGAATTACCACAGAGAAGTTTTTTTGTGAATCAATCTAAAAACGGCTTCTCCATAAAGAGAGGGAGAACTTATTCCTAGGTTATAGAAAAAACCCTCGTAATAGTAAAAAAAATTGCTGCTTAACTTTTTAATATTTTCAGGTGTTAATAGGACTCCTCTATTTGTTAAAAAATGCCTACAATTTACATTGAAAAATAGATATATACATACAAATAACTGTATAATATGACTGCACTTGATGATTGCCACAAACGAAGGTTATTATTAAAATACCTCCTTCAAAAACCAGAAAATGAAAAAAAACTATTTCAACTTCAAATATATAATTGAAAGTTTATGTTTTCATTTTCAGGTTTTTGAAGGAGCTATTGCTCTAAAAAGCAAGAAATAATATTCAAATCATTGGATACGCATATAAATCTTAATAAAAAAAGTCTATGGGAGACTATTATATATTTCAGGTTATTTTAAGGATTCTTTTCTTTTTTAAAGCTTTAAATTTTTTTTGTGGTAGACCTATGTAAGCGTGTAAATATTTTTTAACTTTAAGCCTATATATTTTAAGTGGTAAAACGCCAATCTCAATTTTGAAATTCACGCTGTTTGTTTTTAAGGAGTTCCGTTCCGTTCCGTCCGTACTTCCGTTCCAAGCCTAGTCCAGAACGTCGCAGACCATTAGCTCGGTTTGTTTTGGATTGTCATAAACCTCTCAATCACTATAAATATCCAATTTGACTTTTAGGAGTTCCCTTGGGTATCTTCGAAGTCGATGCAAGCAAGGTCCAATGTCAATGAAGTTTAAAGGACTAGGTACCCTTAATGTATCTATTTTTCAACAAAAATAATCACCTAAATCGGATCATAAACAAAGAAGTTACACGACACGACCATATCATCAATGTATGTAGATACTACCGAAATCATAGTATTTTCAAGATTACTTGAAAACTACTGAACCGATTAAAAAAAAGAGAACATCTCGCCAGAAAATTTTATGAAATAAAAAATAATCATCAAAATCGGTCCATAAATGTCAAAATTACATGCGAACAACGATAAAAAATAAACGAATGGAGTTATTCCTCCTTTTCATTTTTTTAAGTCGGTAAAAAAAATGAAAATAGGTCAGTATTATGTATATTATACACCATCAATGTGAATCATATCTTTTCCTAAAATGAAATGAATTGTTTTAACAAAAAAAATTTAAACGTGACATTTTAAAAAAGTAAACGCGCACGCAATATCTTTCATCAATTGTTTTCGTGAACACTATACTTACGAGTATATTATTAAGACATTTTGCATGTAAGTAAAAGTTCACTTTGTTCGTGTTCAATTCGCATTAAAAAACTCAGAGACTCCTAAACTCATAACCTTCTCGAGTTATAAATTAAGAGACTCATAATAAAATAAAATTTTCGTTCGTAATCGTAAAAAAGAGGGCCATCAATATTAAACGCTCGGCCATTTTGAATTTATAGCTTACGTCGGCGTTTTTTGACAGATTTCAAAAAGTCATTTGACATTCCGCACGTCATTTATTAGCGTTAAATATAAGGCTGTGTGTGAATTCCCCTCGCTACGGTGAGAGAAAGGAATGCAGAAATTCGATTACCGTGGCATACATTGTTAGTGCATAGTGGCTTGAGGTTGAGAACGTACATTTCTTCGATAAATTCTCATTTTAATAGCTGCAAATGTCACAAGAGAAGCACTACACGATATTTCGAAATTTGATGACTTCCATGTAGCTTAGAGGCGATAACTCACGCATCTCACTAATGGACGCCGCATAAGCAAAGCTTTCATGTTTTTGCTGCCACATTTTAATCGGTAACATTTCTTCTGCATGATTCATATAGATGTCTTAAGGCTCCGTTACGCGAAATCACTTGTCTCTGTCTTTTTCTTTATGTGTAAAGAGTATGGAAAATAACCTCACTTCTGCAGTTTTTCGATGTTTTTCGTTGTTTTTTCATCATAATCTTTAGCACAATTATCTTTCTTAAAAAAAAGTTATTGGAGCAACTGCTCAGTACGTTAAAGTGAATTTTGATGTAGAATTCAATACGTTTCCGCTATTATTTACGCCAAAAATATGGCCCGCGACAAGCGCTTTTGATGATATTCTGTTTTTTTTTTACCATCATCTGTGAGGTTTATACGCAATTTAATACTTGTAGGTACTAGATAATCTCTTTAGCTTGTCGTATGTTTTTTTTTGTGGCTACAACTTTACGTTTTCTATATAAAAATATGTTTTCCTGTTATGGCCCCTTAAGTGACACACATACGTACAAAAGCAATACCACAATTACCATTTATAATAGAGTCAAAAATGTCTTTAGTTTCACAAAACAACACAAATAACATGACTGGACTAGAAACATATTTGGAAAATAACGCCTGCAATACCAGACAAAGGATTATGCAGCAGTCACTTTTAAATATAAGATTATGGTGAAATGAATTAAATAATAACATATTTTATCATTTGACGTAACGCGAATAACTCCAACGAAAGTGCATGGCGGGCATACTTATTAGGTATTATTTTATGGAGTCGGTGGCGATGGCGGAACAAGCAGCTGCGTGTCAAATTCCTTGGTGCCATGTGCTTGCAGGCTACTGGTGGGAAACCAAGCGTGCACATGTGTTGAAAAAAGTTATGTTGATTCGAACATGGAATGGAATACGCGATGCGCTTGAAGTTTTGAACGACGCGAACGCAATACTTAGTACGTTAGAAATTAACATATTTTGAATTTAGAATGATATTAAGTTGTAGAAACGGTGTTTTAGCGCCAACGCTCACGGGCGCTTAATCGCCGAGCGATTTTTTGTAGCCCAGAATAGAACATATGGAGTTCAATACGTAAACGCCCACGAGCTACAAAAAGTAGCTCACACATAGCTCGGCGACTAATCGCCCACGAAATGACACTGACAAGAGTGACAAGCGGCTTTAACCCTAAAAGACACCACAATTTTTTTCGCTGGCTGACATAATTATTTTTGTAATGGTAGAGTTTGCAATAAAAAGTAAGAGAATTATTATTACATGATATGCTTACCAATTTATATAGTTTTTAATCCTGTTCCAAAAAAGGTAGGAACACACTACGAACCTAAGGTCGGTTATAGGCAATTATTGTTCTGGGATTATCATAAGTTTATAATTTACCTATATTATTATGGAAAACTTAACGTAAACGTAACAAAAGAAACATCAAGTTAGCTAAAGAATTTGACTAGTCGCTAATAAAATCGTATTGAAAGCACTGTCGGATTGTCTAAGAACAAACATCTAGTAAATTTTATTTATTTATAAATAATGAAAATCAAAGCAGTCGCCGTTTAAATATGTTTTCCATAACAATGCCTACCTACCTACTTCTGTTTTGCGTAAAAGAATCGCAAGATTCAGTTTTTTAAGTAAGATGATTTTGGGCATGGAATAGGGGATAATACTGAGGAAGTAATGGCGCCACATGCGACTGTCCTAAATTCGTTAAATTTGATGTTTCAGATGTAAAATGTAATTTCTGACGTATTTTAGCCAATCAAAACCATTTTTGTTTACCACAGAGTACAATGGCGCCATCTGCGAAAAGTTTTACGTATTATTTCCTATTGCGAGTTTTTACACAAAAAAAGAAAAACCATAAGCATTCTATGGGTTCTTTATAAGGGTTCCGTAGCAAAATGGTAAAAAGGAACCCTTATGGTGTGACTCAGTCTGTCTGTCTGTCTGTCACAGCTGGATATCTCGATAACTATCTATTAATAGTATCAACTTGAAATTTGGAATAGTTTAAGATGACGTTTTCCCAAATATTTTGCAAATAAGGATGTTTTTTTTACAGCAGGAATTGAAAAGGGGTCTTAAAAATTTGAAGTGAGGCTACTAGTAGGGCATGTGGGTATCATAACATAATGAAAGAGTGTTGTTAGCACATTTTCAAACATTTCTCTTTTTTTAGGCCGCATAGTGTTCGACTTATAATGAAAAATGTAAAAACATACCGTTCCTTCCTTATAGTATAGAACTTATAGTAAAAAAGATAACTATAACGTTCGAAAAACATGAATAAAATATTCTATTGTACTGTTAGCCGATCGGTAATTATAGGGTTTGAGGTTATTTTTCGCACAAGTCATCACGAAAATACGAAAATGTGGTATCGATGCATTCAATACGATGCCCCGATCACAAATATATAAGATGAAAAGCGTGAAAATGGCGGGGGTAGAAACTGTGATGTCATAAAGTTTTCAGTACTTACAAAGATTTTTTTCATACCATGTGGTATATCAAAGCCCTTTGGCTTTGTGAGTATATTGCGAATATAAAACACACTATAACATGTCATCAAAATCTCATCATAGTAACATACACAGTAACAGTTAAAACACATAAAAAATACCGTTTGTGGAACATGGATAAAAATATTATTTTTAATATGTCATAAAATGATGTAATACAAAAACTAGCTTATGTCTGCAAAACAAACACTTCGAGCGACTCGCAATATTTTTTCGGGGTCAAAACCTTCCAGTAGGTATCGAACAAATTTTTATTAATTCTTGAATTTGCGCATATAAAGTAAATGCAGAATTTTTGTTCTTCACACTATTTTGACGATAAAAGGATCTGTACCCTTAGCACGAACAGGTATCAAAAATATAATCATTCGATAGATAAATTTTGTATTGGAAATTTGTACAACGCCATCTATCGCCGATAAGCGAAATGAAATTTTCCATAGAGAATTGTCTATCGAGTAATTTTACGTGCGTTTTTTTTCTCGATAGCTGTTCGTGCTAAGGGTACTGAAGACATTTGAATCGTATACATTGTTTGCTTCATTTGTGAAAAGTATATAATTACTGACATAAATAAATCATAAACTTTATTTTATAGAGCTTAGCAATAATAAAAGTGATTGTTCTATAATATTATTACCGGGTGCCTTTTAGGGTTAACCTACGTCAGCGACTAAAAAGCGCCGTGATTGTCGCCGCGATTATCGCCGCGTTTATCGCAGCGATATCGCCGCGATTAACGCCGCGCTTATCGCAGCTACAAAATAGCGCCCGTCAGCGGTAAGCCTTAATAGTTTTTTGTCAAAAGATGATCTTTTTAATGGCTTCAGTATTTTATAAGATATCGTGCATCTAATTATTTATTTTAAAATACTAAAAACTAATCTACTCTACATAATTATAGACACCGGCTATTTACATATAAAAGTGTTATTACTCACTCCACCCATACAAGTTTCCATTATGCTTTTGTTCAATATTGAATACTTATTAGATAAAGGAAGAGGGTGGATTTTTTTTAACGTCAGCTGTTCGCCAGTGTTGCGGAACTTGACACCAGGGACCCAGTAAAGGGACTCAAATAATAGTGATTTTGAAATAGTCCTTGTATTTTTGTGTTGGTAGGCGTACTCTAAATATGTAGCAGCCGTTGCTTTCAATGAGCTTTTAAAAAAGGAGTCAACCTCAATAAGAGCAGATAAAAAGTTAATAAGCTTGGAAATAATAAAGCTAAATACTTTCTCGATACAGGGAATTCGATTAGTATGCCATTTCCGAAGAATGCAGACACGTTTCTTGGCAAATTAAAGTTGCAGGTTGCAACTAAAATGCCAGTTCATGAGATAAAGTCTGTTCAAAACTGCCCATTCAGTAAACCGTATCGATGTTTTTAAAACGTATCGAATATCAGTGTAACGGATATGATACGTGATACCCGAAGATTATGGCCATTATCTGTATCCTTGAAAGGATATACAAAAATGCTATGATTCATATTTACGCAGTATTGCGCTGCGTAGTTAGATCGATCGTGTCGTGAGTTAAATAAATAGGTTTTATCTATATTTAGATAAACTAAAAATCTACAGCAACAGATAGAGTTGCAAGATTTAATTTGAAAAAATTAACGTTTTAAGGCGCGGTGGTAGTGAGACTAGCACCGCCACTACATTTATTTTTTTTATTAGTCGTAAGTCAATTAATATTTTTTGAATAACTCTTCAACAGTTATTATTAATTCTGTAAGTTTTAAAATCCATAATTGCCAAAAGTGGCCACTTTGAGCTTAAATGGATTTTAAAACTTACAGAAAGAATGAAAACTGTTGAAGAGTTATTCAAAAAATATTAGAGACAATTTAAGAAATTATTACATGTCATTTTTTTAAATATTGACTTGGTTTACGAGTAATAAAAATAAATGTAGTGGCGGCGCTAGTTTCACTACCTACAGCGCCTTAATGCTAAAAGTTAAATATTTGCTTTGCCTACAGATAAAAAAAACAGAAAAAAATATGGGACTCAAATATTTTTTCTTATTTGAAAGGGCAAGATCATTATTAATCACCAAAAAATACTAACACAAAAACACAATCGGATAGGATGAATGAGATGACTATCTTCCGATAAGCAAATTGTCCATAGATCATTGACACACTCTCAAAAATATTTAAGCATGCAGCACCCTTAATTCCTCAAGATGTTAAGACGGTCTTACTTATATACAGCCACCTGCCGCAGCAGATGTTTGGCTCAAATAGGATGCGATGTAAATGTATAAAATTTGGGAGAATCAAGAACACACGCGCCTACAAAAGAACAGCTGACGGAGCGAAGGAGGTACGTACTAAAAAAAGTATTACCTGGAGGCAAAGGCCTTTCTGCTTTAAAATGCCAATCAGCTGATGGCGACATGTGTTGCAGTTTTCGGAATTATTTCAATAACGATTTTCTTTAAATCCGAGGTTGTGGCTGAGGAATGTTATTGAATTTATAGAAATAGAGGGACAGTAGGTATGTGTAAATATACCCTTATCTTCATCGATTGTAAATATTTTATCGTTCGCATCTGTTCCTTTATGAATGGCATTACTGTTACTATGGCGTTTCATTTCTACTAAGTACTACTCTTTAAAGAGCCGTTCATGTTTTAAGTATCTCAAAGGGAACTCACTTTAAATTGTTTACGGAGGGCCTAAACAAAGGGCGTTTCCTTGTTGGGGAAGCGTCTGTTTTGTATCGCCTCTGTTTATTGGTACATGTCCATTGGGAGCCCTTGTAGCCCTATGCTTTGGTTCCCCAACCTTTGATAATGTTATTGAAACATACTAACTTAATAGACTTACATTTGTATCACTCTAAAAATAAAAATCTTTTTGTGTTCCGTTATATTTTTTTATAAAGAGCAGATACAAGAGTCCCCAAATTGCTTTTAATGACCATTTTTAGATATTTTAGAGAAAAGTTTTGAAAAAAGTAGTTCATAAAAACAAAATAAGTGGTTCTCATAAATTGAACATATCGGTTTGATACAAAAGTTAATAAAGAAGTTTTTTTAAAAACGGTTTTGTACCACTGCTATTACATCCCAATGCAAATTATGAATCGAAAAGGGTTCAAACCAATCAAAAGCGCCCATCATTGAGACCTCTAATTATAGCCTAAATAGGCATCTGACAAGCTATCATTTTGTGCGTTTCTGCTATCCGAATGATCATATATCCCTTAATCGATAGTAATGATGTATTTGATTTAATTATTGTTCGATCTTTTGAAACTTATGGGAGTAGCATCATCAATTTCATCTAACCTTTTGTTATGAGAGCTTAGATCTTTGATTGATGAGTTAAAAAGGTGATTATTAGGTTACGTTTAAGCTAATTATGATCAAGTACTTTTTTGAAGATGATAACGAGATAGTTTCCCATGAAGAAAAACCCTTTGTTATGTTATTATTTTATATGACTATTACTTTCATTATTATTTTTACAAATCGTAGCTATTGTTAAAGCTATTTTGATATTATTTTAAACGCTTAACCTTGATTTAATCAAATTACATTTTCCGGTTTTTGCTGATTCTTCAATTCTTTATTCTGAAATCTGATCAGTTTAACGTAGGTATTTGATTATATTTTTGTGAAATTTATCAGTGTCAGGTCATGGAAAAATTTACTTTCGCATTTAATAGGTCTGTCTAAAGAAAGTTTAGCATTCAAAGTTTGCCTAAAATTGGCAGTCAGCGATACGTTATGAGAAATCTCTCGTTCGTTATTATTGCCCTCGAACACGGAAGTTCTAATACAGTTAATTTCTTATCGGCCGTTAAATCGGGCGAGCCCACATTTCGGTTGCATGTCTACTATTAATGTGGTTTATGTTAATAAACGGAAAGAGGACCCCATTCAAGTGGCTTTTAGAAATTGTAGTTTAATTAGATTATATTATGTACTTTATATTTTTTAATGTTTAATTATTTTTTTAAAGAATTATTATCGTTTTATATACAGAAAAGTCAAAGGCATAATATGTTTATTGAAATTAACTTAATAAAAGCACATTTGAATCGTTTACATTTTCCTACCACCACCCGTTCCAGACTTTTTTAAGTGATAAGAAAAACTGGCGCAAGAAACTTGCATTAACAGCGTCATCGCATTCGCATCTCGTCACAAACACATAATATTAATTCCTGTTATTATTAAAATTTTCCTGTTCTGGTAATTAGATGTTCATTGAATATCCGTCTTGGGATTAAGTAGTAATATCGACTCTCAATTGACCGGATGAGCCACCATATTTAAACTCTGATCGCGATCCGAATTACTCGACCGCACTTGATTTCCGGCGTCCTTCGTGTTAAGTTAAAGCTATAATGACCCGTATTGTTAGTAGATAGAGATTAAAATCCAGTTAAAAGTTACTCAAAAGATGTTGACAGTGCGCAAGATTTTTTATATAAAATCGTGGGAGAATTTCCTGAACCGCAACGCGTGTATGAAACGAATTCTTTGTCGAACGCAGCCAAATTGCGGTGGACGTGTGTGTCATTACATTTTGTAGTATTAAACGGCTTTTAAAATTGGCACCTTAAAAAGAGGTCAAGACAAGACAATTACCTGACGACTGCCGAAGCAATTTTGTTCTAATACAATTTCACGGTCAGCTTGGCCAGAAGAACGGAAAATAAATCTTATTCTGACATTTTGGGATGTTTTAACAATGCTAAATTCCTAAACGAAGGTCAGCTTAATGAGAGACCTCTACAAAGTCAACAATTTTAAGCCCATTTAAGTAATATTCTACTTGAATTGACAGGAAATTACCAATTGGGGGATTCCTCTAATAATAAGAAAGGTTTGTAATCATGATGACATAGCTCTAGTTCTAAATATTAATGAATTTACGCTATTCGTACCACGTTCGAGTCGAGTGGTAATTCGCGAATCCACGTTAGTCACCGAAATTTTGGACTCGCGGAGACGTGGCGGTTTCAGTTTAGTCATCGTTTTGTATTCGTACGCGCACATCGGTTTATTTATTGAGCGTATGTGATTCGGACGTTGAATCTCGATTCTTAAAAATATAACCTACAAAGAGTAGAACTAAATACGAACTTATTCGAATTGCAGAAAGGCACTTTATCGTTTGAGGTGGCACTAAACCGTATGCAAATTTTTTCAATACAAAATTACTTGCCTTGGTAAAGGAAAGCCTTGATGCCCATGCAGAAGAAATATACTTACTTGTAGTACCTATTCTAAATAAATTGATAATAATCTTGAAAATTTAAGAAAAAGGATGTTTGAATTTAAGATGGTGGAATCTTTTTTACCGATCCTTGAGATAATGGCTATATATCCTGCGGAATACATAGCCGTAGCAAACGACAGCGCCTACATAAGAACAGTTCTGTTCTCGATTCTACGAGATAATTACATCCGCCATTTTTTTCCTACGAACTTTACATGGCCACATAAAAAGGTGTCGCATTTGCATCGCCATTGTGTTCAACAACCGTCGAAGACGCCCTTGACTCCTATGTAAGATTGAAAGAGCCTCAGGCATCATACCAATCATCAAATTTTTCGCAAATAACTGACAACCCAAAAATAATTATCCTAATATCCTTTTTATTGTTTCCAAGTTCCCACGCACACTGCACGCGAGCGCGACTCCATTTTGTTTTTACTGGTTTTCTTTTTTTTAAACATCCGTGCCCCAGGCGCAAAGGAGTCGAAAAACTCGTGCTTTCATTTGATAGTCGTTTGATTGCCGGACTCCGAGATAGTGGTACTCTATCATTAGAGTATATTAGTTGGGCACCACCGAACTGTAAGCACTTTTTGACGTGTGTAACTAGTGTGATTTATTATCGTATTTAGTCGGAGCACACAATTCCAAATGTTCGACCATATGGCGTTCGTCCAGGGATTTAAGTGAGCTACCATTTCTAATTTTCTATCACCTCTTTTTTGTTGGTCTAATTCTCTATTCATCTGCGTGTAGGTAGGTAGTAATGACGTTAAAGTTTGTAATCGAGTTAGTTTTACAGTTAGCTGTATTTTGTATGAAGAAAGAGTATTTAACAACACAGATATACTGTTTGTAATGGAGATTTAGCAAGAACAAGACCGGTTTCACGATGATTCGCACTTCGCGCGACAATGCAGCGCGCTCGTGACGTGACACTTAAGTGAATGGGTTAAGTCTGTTTTTATCCTGACAACACAATAACAGACACGTTTCACATTTACGAAAGATTGTCTATTTGTATCAGTCTGGTAATTTTGCTTTTTATTTCATCCAGTTTTATAATTTTTAATCATATGCTAGATGTGAAAGATAACGATATTGAACCTTTGTCGTAATTGTCGTAAAGATTAAGATCCGTTTGCTACTAAAGTAGTGTGTCAGTCAACGCACCTTTTTTTAGTTTATTTTTTACCTGCAGTACGTTGACACTAGAAAGAGAACCAAAGAGCAATATTAATGAAAGAACCTGCTGATTAGTGGCCATATATAGAAAGGCAGGTGGTCTGGGCTGCGTAGGCGACCCGGGTGTGGCATAACCCCGTAGATATTGCCTTTAATTTAGCAGTTGCCACTCTTTCAACGGAGCGTGTCAAGTGCAGACTGTGTTTTTTATTTTTCTTTTTCGTATTATGAGTTATGTGGAATTTTTGTACGAGCTGTTGGAGGTAAGGAGTTTTTAAACGCTTTGATAAACTAATCGGATTGATTAAGCAAGATTCAAATACTTAAATTATCATTTTTAAGATGATGATATCAGAATTAAGACTTTTCGTTGTCATAAATCTAACTCTGCTCTATCCAGCTAATATTTCAGTGAAATGATCTTAAGTGCTCTCACAGTGAACAAACATCGTCCAATTAGTTTTAGAGAGCATAAAGATAAGCAGTTCTTAGAACACGTTACAAGTAGAGTCGTGTGAACAAATGGTATGTTACAATTAGATCTTTTTCGTGAGCCACTGTAAACTTAATAGGATAATTATAGTTAGCTGTAGTATTAATGTATTCGAAATTCTCACAATGGAATTCGGCGGATGCTATTTCTTCACTAATTGCGTCAAAATATACCCACTTAACATAAATGCAAATTGGTTTCACTTTTTCAGAAATTGAAACATTCTCAAAACATTTCACATTTTACAATGACTTTACGTCAAAATTTCATCATTTTATGTGTTCATTCATATTAGTTGTTTGTCAACATTTAAGAAGGATGCTCAGGTATTTATTTTAAAATGTGGTGCAACAGTATAATTTTTACTTAATATCTTACTTAATGACGTTTAGTGGCTCTATTCAGACCACAGTTGCTACATCAAATCCATGTGAAGGACTTTTGAAATAGGTTTGGTGTCCATACTTAATACATCAATATTGTCTTCCGAAGCAAGTTCCCACAGATTCTCAGTAACGGCAAAGCCGACATGTCCAAACCTGCCTTCGATTATAATACCGCAGCCTCTGCGAACAGAATCCCTAATGAGTTTAGTCTGCCTTTTTAAGAGACAATTTTATAACTTATAGATACCATAAAAAGAAAACACCAAAATTGGGTAAAGGAATTTTTGGATTGCTAATTTGGAAAGATCAAGATTAAAAATGGATTTATGAATGTTATTTTGGATAGAAGAAAGCCACAATTAATTTAACTGTGAAAGGATTAAAACTTCTTGCTTAGTTTTAAAAATGTTAGAATTTCCTGTCTTAAGGAAAAACTGTGTTCAAATGGAAATGTTAGGAAATCAGTCGTCTTATAGGAATGTCAAGTGTTTATAGGTCAGCAGCTCAGGCACCATAGAAAGAAAGTTGAAAGATGCAAACATTTTGCACGTAATTTAAGTAAAATATTCAGCGCTTGAGCAATGGTGTGAGCTAAGAAGCCTAGGAGATAGGTATGGTCCCAACTGGAATGATGCCAATCGTCTCGATTGCGATATCTTCTGGCTAATAGTTAACAATGTGTACTCCGCTTTATTCAATAGGGTTAAAATCATTATAATTTAAATTTTCATATAGATTTCAGAAGTTTCTTTACCACATAGCACGCATTCTTAAAAACATTTAACAAATTTCATTGTAACTTTAAGCTTGATACTCTTGAGTTATCTACTAACAAACAAATGGAACATCACGTAGCATCACAAAGTTACATTTATTTTCATACAAACTCATTGATTTACAGACATACTTTTCAAAGGTACTTGTATACTTATTTTGGAAAAAAAAAAACAAAATGTTTGTCCTAAATACCAACGAAGGTCCATTTCCACTATAAATCAGCATTTCCACAACATTAAACAGGTGGAATTTAAAGTTAAGCAATTACTTAACGTATTAAGTGAATACATACAAACTCCTTATCTACATAGTTCCCACCGTACTCTCGTCGTGATGTTACTGCTCTTACGCAAGTTTATTGTTCCTTAACCGTGTGGGTAGATTTAAACTGCTATTTGTAGATACAAACCTGTCCACTGTCTTTTTCACTAAACAAAAGAAAATATATATATTTATTTTGGGATATTTGAAGTTGACGTCAGCTAAGTAAAAGTTTGTGTTTTAAATAATGATATCCATTTGTGCAAATGGCAGCACAGATCTTTTTTCCCCTCCTTGTTAGCTTTAGTTTTGTTTATGATATTTCGATTTATAAATTATTATTTTTTATAGTTTACTTTTTATCATATACTTATTGTTATTTAACTTACAATGCAATAAGATATCACACGTGATAACAATTTAACTTTGAAACACGATTATCGTACTGGCCGCAGCGCGTGCGCATCCTGCGATAAGATGGCGCCGCTTCCGTTGATTGGAGGCTGTGCGATATCCGGCCAGTTAACTGAAGTTATTTGCAAAATGATTGTTATCATGATTTACGTTGCTAGTCATCAGTTGTAGACTTTATTTTATCCACAACGGGATAGTACCTACTTGGCCTTCAACTCACCTGATGTTAACTGCCGAAAGTGTAAGCGCACAACACCCGGAATCCTCACTACTGAAGAACTGGCTAGCTTACCCCTAACTGCCGGAACACAACAATGGTATTTAAATTGTTGTTATGGTGTCAGACTTAGGTAAGATGGTGGTAGCTAGACAGGCCGACCTGAAATAAGCCCTACAGACGAAACCGAGTACAAATGTACCCTCGTCCTGGGAATCGAACCCGGGACCCCTGCGTCTTACACGGATGGGTAAACCACTAGACCACAGAGGCGGATATAAAAACTAGCAACTAGTTGTTCGAGTACCTAAATTACAATTGTTATTTTCTTTATCTACTGAACTTTAAACATTAGTATGATCCTTTTTATCTTCTTTTTCTCTTCTTATTATATCTTAATTTCATATCATAGGTACCTACTGATAGTGACTAACTTTGTATTGAAGCTTTGTATTTCCATAAAGTCTAAAAACATTTCAGCGGAAAAAAATCGCCATATGCTTAAAGTCTGCAACTATTGTCGTATGTAGAATTTAAGTTCTCAGAATTCATTATTAAATTTAAAAAACTTAAATAGACAACTGAGTAGATGTATAATGATAGGATTAAACGAACTTACCTGAAGTGAAGTTCAATCCTGATTATATGAAGTACTTAGTCCGAGATATTTACAATGTAGTACTTGGTCTTTCACACTCTTGATACGCGAATTTCAAAGCTAAAAGCAGAAAACAAAAATCGCCACCTGGCAACACTTAATGTCAATGTCAATATTTCAGAGCCCCTAGCAACACAGCCAGGGAAAATTAATTTAATTACTACCTAAGAAAAATTAAATTAAGGGAGGGCGGGATGTTCTATCTCGGACTAAGTACTTCATATAATCAGGATTGAACTTCACTTCAGGTAAGTTCGTTTAATCCTATCATTATATTTGTACTTAGTCCGAGATATTTACAATGTAGATGTTCAGAGTAGAACATAACACTTTTAATTACAAATGATTTATTCAATATTCAAACAGATAATTATGACAACTCCTTTCTTTAAATTTAAATTAAATCAAATTAAATTATTTAATAGTGCTTTAGCAAACAACACTTGGTTAAAATGTTCAGAGAAGAACATATCACTTTAAAATTACAAATGATTTATTGTTTCAAGATTCATAATCAAAACAGATACCTATGTATGTATGACAACTTCTGTCTTAAATATTTAAAATTAAATCAAATTAGATTATTTAATACCTTTCTAGCAAACAACACTTAGTAAGATGTTCAGAGAAGAACATAACACTTTAATATTACAAATAATTTTATTTATTGGCTCAACATTCATAATCAAAACTACTTACGAGGGTGGGTCAAAAAGTTCGCGGAATGGAGGGGAAAAATTAAGAAATTAAACACAAAATTATTTTTCCTTTTCAATATATTCTCCCTTAACTCTAATACATTTATCAGATCGGTGAATTAATTTATTAATACCCTCGAAAAAAAATGTTTTATCTTTGTCGTCAAAATAGGCCTGCCTGCCCTGCCTGCCCCTGTCCCTGCCTTGCTTGAAGAGGTTGTGCCACTTGTAAATCATGGTTTTACCAGGACAAGCATCCCCATAAACAGAAAACATCTCATTCCAAATGGTTTGAGGAGGTTTTCCTTGCTTGGTAAGGAACTTTATGACTGCACGAAATTCAATTTTTTCCATGTTTTAAATTTTCTTCCGGATTGACTTGTTGATTGACGTGTATCTCAGTGAATAATGACCTGTTTTTAATAAAAAATTATATTTATACCCTTAATGAGTGGCACAACTAGTGCAGGTAAAAAAAAGGTGAATTAATTTATTAATACCCTCGAAAAAAAATGTTTTATCTTTGTCGTCAAAATAGGCCTGCCTGCCCTGCCTGCCCCTGTCCCTGCCTTGCTTGAAGAGGTTGTGCCACTTGTAAATCATGGTTTTACCAGGACAAGCATCCCCATAAACAGAAAACATCTCATTCCAAATGGTTTGAGGAGGTTTTCCTTGCTTGGTAAGGAACTTTATGACTGCACGAAATTCAATTTTTTCCATGTTTTAAATTTTCTTCCGGATTGACTTGTTGATTGACGTGTATCTCAGTGAATAATGACCTGTTTTTAATAAAAAATTATATTTATACCCTTAATGAGTGGCACAACTAGTGCAGGTAAAAAAAAGTGACCTTTTCCCCCTCCATACTCCCCATTCCGCGAACTTTTTGACCCACCCTCGTAGTTATTATGACTTATGCCAACTTCTGTCATAAAAATTAAATGAAAGCAAATGAAATTATTCAATACGGCTCTAGCAAACAATGCTTGGTTAGGTTCATTCATGGTACGGCTCATTATAGAGTAGTTTGTTATAATGTGCTGCAAAGGCCGGCGACCTAGGAGACCAACCCACTGGTCTAATAATAATGTCTACAGAGAGACCTTCCCTATGGACACATGGGGTCGCAGCACAGCATGGCACCACCGTCTGACATCTCTAGCTTCAGCCATCTACTGATGGACTGGTCAGACACACGATGGTGCGGTCTTTTGAAAATAATAAACAAATAATTGAATGAATTATCATTCCCCTGGTTATTTCCATATATTGTGTAAGCGTTTGAATGGGACATATTTCAGGTTGACAGTGAAATAAGTTAAGATTACTTGACGTTGACGTCTATCAGGAGCGAATGTTTTTAGAATATCTGTAAAAAATATTTCGACATCAGTAGCTATGTTAATCTTTTTTTTTTTTTTTTTTTTAATGGAATTTATATTCTGGACCCTCAGGCCAGTACCAATACTAACAGCATAACAGACTTATTGGTGAGCTTTTCTAAGCTTAATTTATTCAATGGATACACATTGTACCAGATACAAACATATGATAGAACTTTAGAAGGGTCCTCCTACACACTGCCATTGGGTTTTTTTTTTTTTTTTTTTTAAATCCCATAACTCTAGGGTATAAATGAGAGACCATGAAATAGAATCGAATAGTGTAGGAAATATTTTTCAACTAAATATTCTTTACATTTATTATTTTTCATACAAAATAATTTAAAAAAGTTAAGACTACCTATGCAAAACACCTTTATGTGAAATATGGCAACGTCACATTTCCTTGCCTCTAAATAGGCTTATCATCACATCATCAATGAAAATTTTAGTAGTAGTATTTGTCAATGAAAGCTAAACGTCATCTTTACGTTTGTGATCATTGATAATAGTAAAAAACTATATGTATGCAAAAATAAAGAATAGTCATAATGGTAATAACTTTTGAAGTAATTTAATTAAGATTGATAAAATCTACAAAACTAGGCATCTTAGGACCACATGTTCGAGGAGTTTTTTGATTATTTTGACCCATAGAATATAAAAGTTCCATAGAAGCTACTTCTGACCATAACACTACTGTCTGTTTAAATTTTTTGAACATCTTTTAAAAGTAAATAAAGGTAAGTAATGCGTAAAAGAATAACTTTCAACCAATTAACAGTGAATGCCTGTATTCCACACAGGTGGATTCCTGTGCCATGATATATTCTTACACATTTGAAGTTAACAAGAGATGCAAAAAAATATATATATATATAGAGGTATATAAATGTCAGACATTCCCAATTTTATAATTATAACGTTGAAGGTTTCAGTCGACAGTTACAGTTAATTACTTGGACTCATAATCAGCATTAGTATAGTATATTGATTTTATGTATGATAAAATCAATAATTTCAAGTCACACACCACTGCCAGATCTGTATTGCCAAACCATTTAATAAGGGATACTGATACTGAACTCCCCTAGTCTGTTGACTTAGAAGAATGCAGTGGTATTGCCTATTTCAAGAAGGATTTCACAATTTATTAGGTCTTGAGCAAAACATTTTAATGTAAAAAATGTAGATAATAATTCACAATAACTGATATGAGAGTCTAGTTCTTCATCAGACCAATGACCTCTAGCACTCTGGCCGTTGCAAAATGCGCCCCAACCAGTGACCGACTTCCAAAAGATTTCCAATTTAAAATCATATTGCTTTATCTTACTATTATAGCAGAAGTAATATTTCTTTTTCACCATAGTGAATCCCATTTACCTTTTTTAAGTGCTTCAATAAGCACTTTAATGTAATGCAATCATTACTATCATAGTTGCCTCCGGAGGCTTCTAACCTCCAGAACTAAATTTCCTAATAGTTATACAAATTCTCTAATTTTACAGCTATCTCTCTTTTAGGAACTGTTGAATTAAAAGTTTTTTTTTTTTTTTTTTTTTACTAATTATCAAAACCTGAGAATTAAGATTAAATAATCTTTCACTCTGGAAGCCTTCAGGAAACTCCTTGTTCTATTAATAATGAAAACTAATGTCTCAAATACAATAATTGTGACATTATTATTATTTTGGAGACATTCCTCATAATATGACGGTCCCAGACAGATTGTGTCATATAAATATATTATTATTAAATACAGTACAAAATGTACGGGTTAGGTAATTTTGTAAAAACAAATGGCGCTGATGTTAAAACAAAGTGCAGGCAATTCAACTGATATAATTTGCCATGAAAGATGAATCTTAAAGTTAAAAAGTGTCTGTGATTTACTAGAACTGGCACTAAGAAGTAGGTATTTTTCATTTCTATAGTAGTCATACAGTTTCCACTTGTTAGTAATTTGCACATAGTCCTAACATCTCTAATTTAGAATGAGAAGTCTCTATAAACTTACTAAAGGTGTTTAAGTTAAGTATGAACTTGTGAGTACCATAACTTTTAGGCACAGTAAAAATACTTGAAAGAATTGACTACAGACTACTCAACAATATTGCAATTAATTCAAGAAGCTTAACAATTTCTTTAAAAAGAATTAACTTCTTAGATAAATTAAGATTATTATTGCATGGTATATAGTTTTTTCTAAATTAAATTATTTTTATTTTAAAATAAAAATAAATCTGTAAGAAGGATATAGTAACCCTTTCTTATCCACTGCAATTATTACAGGATCCTGAGTTAATGTTTCCCAACATAAATAAAAATATTGCAGTGTTTCTGTAAATTTTACCTCTAGGTACGGGTAGCAAGATCTGCCTCTGAATCCCTCGTGAGCTTAGTGGGGCAGCGCCTGGTACCCGGGTTAATGTTGGTATCCTCTTCGAGTTGTTAACTTTGAGGTTAAAATCTAAATTCTTGTCCAATAATGGGCTAATCAGCTTCATTTTAATATTTGTATATATTTATAATTTAAACGACAGAGTAGTCTTATAACATCGCTTGAATTCTTGACGATAGTCATAGTGTATCAATGTTTGATTTAGTCATCATGTCTATTGTTTGACATAATAGTGGCAATAGCATTTCTTGTATCCTCTTGTGTCAATAAACCTGTAAGACCTACGTTACGCTTGTATAAATTTTCAATTTTCAGGAAAATGAAGTTAATTATCAAAATCTTTTCCCATTCTTCTGTCAAGATGTTTTGAAATCTTAGTAAGTATACTGTTAGTGTTGTTTACTGTTGATGGGAATGTTCCCCATGCTCTCATTCATCTTGGGCTAAATGTAAGTAATCTCATTTGATAAAAGAAAAATTATTTGGTAAATAACCATTATGTCTGGAGGTCTATGCAATGATTTTCCCACATTTTTAGAGCTTCATGAACAATGAATAGGTAACACAATTGTTGAATTTTAGAACAAAATTCTTACTTGATCTTACTAATAACCTAGTAAGCTCTTATCCCAACGGGATAACGTATGTACATATTAAACAATATTTGATACCTACTAGTTATTGGTTTATATTTTTCCAACGAGAAGTATGCTAGTATCCCAATGGGATTACGTATGTGCAATAGTAAAAAATATTTGATACCTACGATATCAGTTTAAACCTTCTCAACGAGAAGTATGCTTTATTCCAACGGGATTACATTATGTACAATAGTTAAGAATATTTGATACCTACTCGGTATCTGTTTATACCTTCTCAACGAGAAGTATGCTTTATCCCAACGGGATTGCATATGTACAATAATAAAAATATTACTCAGTATTGGTTTATGCCTTCTCAACGAGAAGATGCTATTATCCCAACAGGATTACATATTATGTACAATAGTAACAATATTACTCGGTATTGGTTTATACCTTCCCAACGAGAAGAAAACATCGCTGTAACACGAGGATATTTGTTTATAAACAAATCCAACTATCACCACCCCACGGGGGGCTCGCATAGTCGCAACGCGATAATGCGTACAATTACTTTGCCAGTTTGTATGTTATAACTTTGTAGGTATTCATGTTTTACCAGAAATTAGTTTTTCAACCTAATACGAGCTTCTTAGATGGTGAAGATGAGAACTCAAAATACTTACAATCTTCCTTCTAGTTACAAACTTATCATTTATACTTTTGGTGTTTTTTTTTCCCAAATCTTTGAATAGTTCTTCTGTCGAATCATCTTCAGACTTTCGTTTGGGCATGCTAATCACAATTTAACACAATATTACACAAAAGAACAATGAAATTTCCAAATAAAATCCCGAAGGGAACAATCGCGTGCGAGCGCGAAAAAACAATTGACATTGACATTAAGTGTTGCCAGGTGGCGATTTTTGTTTTCTGCTTTTAGCTTTGAAATTCGCGTATCAAGAGTGTGAAAGACCAAGTACTACATTGTAAATATCTCGGACTAAGTACAAATATAATGACTCACATAATGAGTAATTTAACAAGAATCCTAAATTATAGCAAATGTGAGTAATTAATGGAAAGGGGCAATGATGAGTATTTGCGTAACAAATCTGTTACTTTACTACTGATTCATAGAAATTAGAAACATAAACGTGTTCTAGATATTTTTTCCGGCATATTTAGGGTGTTTGGTAATAGCCTTATAAAGCCAAATATGGTAGATAGGGACCATCAAACTGAACAACTTTTACTATGGGACCAACTCTGAAATCGCGAAAAAAAATCAGCTGTTTCATACAAAAATTAATAACGAAAATATCAAACTGTTTGGAACAGCTGATATTTTTTTCGCGATTTCAGAGTTGGTAATATAAGGATAGAGTATTTATAGGCTATGTCGGCTAGTAGTAAGTGTTTACTCTGTGTGTATGTAAGCCTTTTTAGAATAGTTAGTTATTTCAAATCAATGAAGCGAAACGTAAATTTAAAAAATTGTTAAAAAAAAACAAAAAACCGACTTCAAAAAACCTACCTCTAAAAGCAAGAAATAATATTCGTAATAATAAAAATACGTCTATTGAAGTCGGGTGGAGCTGGAGTACAAATTCCTTTTTTTTATTCTAAAAGCCCCACCCGACTTCAATAGACGTATTTTTATTATTACGAATATTATTTCTTGCTTTTTAGAGGTAGGTTTTTTGAAGTCGGTTATTTGTTTTTTTTTTAAACAATTTTTTATTTTTAGTGTAGGTATATTATATAATATGTAGAAAAATCGGCTCAGCCAAACGTAAGATAATCGCGGAGAAACATACTTAAATACGGGTCAAACTGAGAACCTCCTATTTTAAGTCGGTTAAAAAACTACACTTAAGATATCCCTCTTCCAACAAAAAAATAATTATCTTATTCAGTTCATAAACAAAGAAGTAATACGACCAATCATCGAGGTAATTCACACAAAGTCATACTATTTTTGTGCTTTTTTTCAAAATTACTTGAAAAGTACTGAACCGATTTCCAAATTTTGGACCAAACAACTTGGGAGTGTACCTAATGTAATAACGTTTGAATCATTTCAATCGGTCCAGCCGTCTTCGAGTAATCGGTGGACATACACAAAAAAAAAAACAAATATACAGACGAACATAGAACCTCCTCCTTTTTTGGAAGTCGGTTAAAAAGAAGGATTGCAACGTCATGTCTTGACACAGTCTGTTACGAACCTGATCGACTAATAATAAAATATTGTAAGCTACAGATTAATCTGAATAAATATCAGATTTCGAAACCAAAGTATTGTTTCCTTTATATAGCGCACAAGTGCTACAGTCCCATAGTAAAAGTTGTTCAGTTTGATGGTCCCTATCTACCATATTCGGCTTTATAAGGCTTTTACCAAACACCTTGTAAGATATAAAGACATGCTTAATCCTCTGATTAAATAATAAAGATATATGAATATGAAATAAGTGTAATTGAGCACAAACCTATTGCACAAAATTTTACGAGTCGTATTGTAGTTTTTAATGGATTTTGATTCCAACATTTGAACTAATGTGATTATTAAAAAAACATAGGTAACGCGTAATGAGATTTTATAAGATTGGATCAAACATTTGTTAGCCTTAAATAATCCTAACAAAGAATATGTAATTATTTAAAACTATCGAAACTAATTTGGGTTTCCAACTGATGCACCGATTCTGTACCTGCAAGTGGTGATCGTAAACAATCCGAAATGAGTTATTCCGACCGTAACGGAGACGTTAAATCTTTTAACGTTCCCTCTTATGAGCTTGTTAACGCAATGCCACCATGCTTTTCAACGTGCACTAACACCGTCATCGCCGCCATTTTTGTACCAACCTCTCTTTCTTACCCACCCCCTAAGACAAAGACCGAACATTGGTAAAAGTTCAAAATGGTTATAAAGTTGTCTATTTACGTGATGCTTACTTATAGTTTAGCCATTAAACACATATTTACGGTTTCGTACGTATTTTATTTAGGTGCTATTTGAAGTGGTTACATAAAATTAAATTTAGAACGCAAACGCATTCCGTTAAAAAGGAAACAAAACAAACGACGGTGCACGAAAGTGTTGAATTCTTTTTTTTATTTTATACGCCAGTGTTTTTAATTTTGCGATGAAAATAAATCGTACCTATGCAATCTTTTCTACGATCACCTTCGTGGGAAATATTTGATAATACAGCATTGATAGCGGATGAGCTAGAATATTCAATTAATCTGTGACCTCGATTTTAGTTACAGATAAGATTTGTGTTGACATGACAGATGATGTCGATATTTTATCGCGTTCGTCGTTTTTAATACGGCACGCTTAGAAATATATCACATCACATCCCGATATATCACACTTTTCATTGATATCACAGTTTACTTTCATGAGTAAAGATATATCGTGTTCTGAACTAAATTTTATTATTATAATTTATTATCATAAACTCTACACGTTATTGTAAATAGAAACATCGATCCTTCATTGATTGCACTGCACAATACTAAAGATATATCCGCAAGTTTACCTATTTCGTTGTTTGCAACTTATATTTAAAATCCATTTGAATCATCAAAAATATACTGAAAATGACATTTTATAGTGTCATTTTGCAATTAAATTATTGCGTTATTCCCCAATCGACATAATCGAGGCAAGCGGAGATGCGTTCTGTTTAGCTTTATAAACTGTATATGTTGCAAGTTGCGCATATTATACAATGTCTCTTACGACACATTAATATGCGGACCATATGAAACAATCCCCATTTGGTTAGTCTTCGAGACCGCAAGCAAAATTACGATTGCAGACATTAACTTTATGAGAATGTTGATTGTTCCTTAAAACCGGGAACTAGTATTTTGCAAAGCAGTAAAGAAGTATATTCTTTAAAGTATAAAGAAGGGTAAGTAAAGACGCAAAATCATGACTTTTTCTCCCATCGCACTATTATTTTATTTACCTACGATAAAAACAGCGATTTTCAATTTACTGCAACCTACGACTGTAACTTGAAATAAATTGCAGTGAATGTTGAAATATTCTACCTGTTAATTGTATATCTGCCAACATTTATCTGTCCCTGTATGTTTCTTTTATGTCGGTATTTATAAACTTCTATCACACCCTCAATAGTAATTATTTTAAATTGAGTCTAATGGACAATTAAAAGGCGAAAGGGCCAGTATTTATTGCCAGATATAAAATAGAGGCGAGGTTCGCTAGAATTTCAAATTGGCAGACCAACTACCTAGGTAATGTACCTGTTCTAGAGGTACATAGACTGTGCGAGCTTGCTCAATTCCACCGGAATCCGGACACTTTCCTTGGCACGATTCTGATCAATAAAACGACCGTATATATCTGAATCGATTGTGTTGCCGACCTATAAACTCGCAATTGTGTCCTACATCTTGGCATGGACCACTTTGAAAACCGCAATTCTGACTACATGGAAAATTTCTCCCCAATTAGTCCCAACTAGTCCTACTTTTTCGGAATTAGTCCCAAAAAGGACTGAAAGATATAAGCGATTTAAATGGTCCATGCCAAAGCAAACCTTCATTTTGGCAGGGACAGGCTATATCTTGTGAACCATAACACCTAGCCAGGATCTGATTATTCAAAAAAAATCTCCCTTTTTTATGGATCCCGCAATGCCTAGAATCAAAACGAAATGAAGCGCCGTTCTAAAAATATAAAGGAATGATTTGGTCCCTGCCAAAATCAACCTACATCTTGGCGAGGACTTTTGAACCAGGTCACCTAGAGAAAATCTGATTATTGGAAACGATTCGTGTAAATTAGTCCCAATTAGTCCTAAAGCCACAAAATTAGTCCCCCTTTAGTTTAGGAGAAATTCCGTTTTTTTATATAAGTACAGTCATGTACAAAAGCGTACAGTAAAAATTAATTACATAAAACTATTCCGTTCCGTAATGCGCAGTGTTCCGATTGTAAAACATTAAGCACGAACTTTCGTAGATTGAGGAATGGACAAACAGTATCTGTGAACATAAGTTTTACAATCGGAACACTGCGCATTGCGGAACGGAATAAAGTTTTAGGGCCATATTACACTATCATGTATATATCATCCGAGATATATGTTTACTATCTTCGTCGGAGATAGCATCCGATAAATAATATATGATAGTGTAATATGCTCATGCCCCCCTAGCATGACCATCGAAACGCGATAATATGATATAGAGCTTAATCACGTTTAACTGCCATAAAACAATGGAATTTGACAGTCGAGTGTCGACAAAACGATATATATCGTGTATTGTCGGTCATGCTATCTCAGGGGGTCTTAGCCCTTCCTCCCTCCAGTTAAACGTGATAAATCACTAGGTACCATATCACGTTTCGGTGGTCATGCTAGGCTAAGAGGGAGGGATTGTAAGGGCGTTTTCCTACGAACAAATAATGACACGACACGATTGTCAACAGTGTTGCCAGAACGTACCAAAAAGTACAGTTGTCAGCACTATAGTGCTGACAACACTGTCGTGCAGCTTGTGAATCGTGTCGTGTCGTTGTTCGTGGAAAAACGCGCTAAAGCGTTTAAAAAGACGCAAAAACATTTTGGAAAACATGTTTTCAATTCAATGTTTCCGAAATATCTATCTGTGTCATCCATTTGAAGCAAAATGGACGAGACAGGTACCTATATGTTGCGAAACTAAATGGCTCTTAACCAAGCCATACCACACCCAAAAAAATAGTTCGTTTTTGTCATACATTACATGCTGTGTTGCCGTTCTAGCGACATAGGAGCTGGATTAGCGGATTTTTTTAATATTTTTGTAATTTAGTCGCTAAAAAAAGTATAACTTACCTAATATATTTTAATGTTTCTAAGCAAAATTGTGAAAAATGAAATCCTTTTACATATTTTCGTAGGTACCTACACCTTTGTTAATTATGTAGGTACTATTTGCCTATAATTATTAATAAATGAGTGCTTGATTTCATAAATTCGCTTTTATTTACACATTTTTTATCAAAACTATTTTAATATTCTAGTGTCTTTTATTGATATTTTTAGTACCTAGGGGAGACTGGGGAGGGTTGATCCCCCCTTTTCATTTTGGTCCCTAACTTTTTTACTATTCACAGAATTAGGATTTTTTTAGATTTATTTTATTAAGAATTTATCTATTTACTAAATATGTGAAAGTGGGTAAGGCTTGGTAATATTTGGAGTTATAATTAAATGTAATGTCGTATGGTAACTCTTTACCATGCGTCCCCTATATAGGGGAGACTTGTTTCCCACCAGTTGGAAGACTTGATCATAGGGAAAAGAACATAGGGTACCTTTCAACACGAAAAAAAATTGTTCCCGAGGGATAGCAAAAACTTTCCACGCAGACGAACTTTCGCGGGCGGCCGCTAGTCATATTATAAACTTACTTGCTTGACTAATCAGGCAGGTATGGACATATTTAGTAGTATTCAGCCGCATGAAAATTTACCTGCAAAAAAACTTGACTAAAAAGTCTCACAATTCTCTCAATCAGTCTCGGAAAAGTAGATTAAAAAAATAAACGTAGAAAAAGACTTCTTTTTTTATAAAAACTGACAATAATCTTCATTTTACTGTCAAAAATCTACATAGGGGAGACATGATCCCTGGGATCATACCACCCCCAAAGAAAAGGATCAAGTCTACCCATACATATTGAGGTTATAAAACATTTTTCGTTGCGAACCAATTCATCACTTATGTCATGGTAAGTAACGTTAATCTGCAGAAAAATAAACATCTTCAAAGACAAAAACATTTCCACGAAGCAGTTTCATAGCATTATATTAAATTAATCAAGTCAAAACTTGCCGTAAATTAAATATTTGAATACAACAGATTTTTGGCGGCCACCATTTGTAAACCTTTGACATCTGCCAAACGAAATCATGACAGAAAGTGATCATTGGCATTAACAAATAAGTGTTGCTAACCTTAAAAACTGTAACACGCTTGGTAGATCCGTGAATCAAGTTTACCAAGTGTCCCCTAGGGAACAAGTGTACCCAGCTTCCCCTACCTATTTTTTCCAAATTTTTACACAAGTCAAAAGTTTCTAGAAAAAAAATGACAGGCATGAAAGGCAGTGTTGCCATTTTATTTATTCAAATTTAGCATTTTATCACCCCATTTTACATGTATGTGAACTTGGCATTTTGCATTATTTTTATTTTTTTTTAACCCGGCGAGCATGTGGTGAAAAAAGTTACACCTAGCATGTGGTGGGGTTTGCCAAACCCCAACATATAATTACCTATAAATGCCAATTTATTAAACCAAGACTTAAGAATTTATTCGTATTTTGAAATATGGTTTATATTTAGTGTATAAAATAAAAAACAGTGTATATTTATATACTTTTATTGTATTATTTATCAGAAATACTAAAATATAACATTTACAAAAAAACAAAAAAAGGAACTTCTGAAAAAGGAACTAAAATCAACTAATTCTTTAATAAAAATATAAAATCAACTTTAAAAACTTAAAGAATATAAGATTCTCAATAACATATTTTTTTTAAAGAATTAGTTGATTTTAGTTTTAGTATTTTTGATAAATAATACAATAAAAGTATATAAATATACACTGTTTTTTATTTTATACACTAAATATAAACCATATTTCAAAATACAAATAAATTCTTAAGTATTGGTTTAATAAATTGGCATTTATAGGTAGATATATGTTAAAACTAACACGGAGCATGTGGCGGGGTATGACGCACCCCACGAACGTTTACACGCGTGTAGCTCCTGCGCCGGTTGACGCGACACTGCGGTCACGCCACTCTCCCCCCGCGGAGTACATTGGCTCCAGCTACTCGAAGCAACAAACCAATTGAGGGGCAAATTTGAAAAATACACGACTTCGCGCAAAGCATGGGCATGTCACACCCCACCACAAGCTCGCCGGGTTAAATTAGGTTTAATTTTCAACTTTCGTCTATGACAACATTTTACGGGAAAACGGCAACACTGAATTGGCACTTGGCAGGTGTTTGTTTTTTTCGTTCTTTGGTTATTTGGTCGGTTTATTTATTTTTATTTTAGAGTGGTTTTAGAATCGATTAAGATGAAATAGCTAACTATATAATTTTTAAATTTGAGATTTTTGCATTCACAATGCTATTTTTATACAATACTAAATAATTAAACTCGTGTTTGCTTTATTTCTTTTAGAAGTACTCATACGTAGTTTCAAGTTGAAATGTCTAAATAGACATTTTGAAATGGCTAAATAGACATTTCAACTTGAAATTTTTCTTTTCCATATAAACTTTGTACCCAATAGACATTTCGACTTGAAACTTTATATGAGTACTTCTAAAAACAAATAAGCAAACAAATCGATATGGACGTCGATGTTGAGTTTTTATGGGATATCTATTGCGAAAATGGCATTTATTTTAGGGTCCAACACGACATGGTGGACATTATTCAACACCTATAGGACTGAAACGGGGGTTCAATTTTTTTAAGTAAATATAATACGGGAACGGGAATAGGAATGAACGAGAACGGGAACTAATAATAGGTATTGTGAAAATTTAATGCTTGGATGTTTGTTACTCAATTACGTAAAACCGGCTGAACGGATTTGGCACACAGATAGTTAAAGCCGGTGGAAAACATGGATACTTTTTATCTCGGTCAAAGGTTCCATAGCGAATGTCCACGCGGACGTAGTCGCGGGCAAAAGTACTATATATTAGCTCGATTACCACTCAAGGTAGACTGATGTTTGGGAAAAATATACAAAACCCCAAACGCACTGGGCACATAAAGCAAACAATTAAATACATAATGATGGACAAATACATAAAAGTCCAATACCTTACTCTGTCAAAATGAAACAGCTGATTTTTATACGGAAATGGTTTAATCAATCGGCTCACAAACAAAAAAGTTGGCCGCCATCTTGGATTTTTTAAATTGCGTTGCTGTTTTCTTGTCAAAATAGTACCAAAAACCGTGTTTCATCGAAATCGGCCTACAAACAAAAAAGTTGGCCGCCATCTTGGATTTTTATATTTTTAACATTGCGTTGCTGTTTTCTAGTCAAAATAGTAGCAAAAACAGAGTTTCATCGAAATCGGCCCATAAACAAAAAGTTGGCCGCCATCTTGGATTTTTTATATTTTTTACATAGTGTTGCTGTTATCTTGTCAAAATAGTACCAAAAACCGAGTTTTATCGAAATCGGCCTACAAACAAAAAAGTTGGCCGCCATCTTGAATTTTTTATATTTTTAAAATTGCATTGCTGTATTCTTGTCAAAATAGTAGCAAAAACCGAGTTTCATCGAAATCGGCCTACAAACAAAAAAGTTGGCCGCCATCTTGGATTTTTTATATTTTTAACATTGCATTGCTGTATTCTTGTCAAAATAGTAGCAAAAACCGAGTTTCATCGAAATTGGCCTACAAACAAAAAAGTTGGCCGCCATCTTGTATTTTTTTATTTTTTTAACATTAAGTTGTTAAATTCTTATCAAACTAGAAAAAAAAAACACCTGTTCCATACATAAGTACAATGCGTAGGTAGGTACTCCATCGAAATGTATGAAACAGCAGATTTTTTTTTTCGATTTCAAGGTTGGTCCTATAATGAAAGTTGTACAGTTTGATGGTGTGATCAGCCCTGTATAGGTACAAAGTTTCAAGTGAACCCATTGAAGGAAGAAAATCACTCTCTACTCCAAATATGAATAGTTTCGAAAGAAAAGCAATATAACTTTAAAATTCAATTTTATGCATGACCATTTCATACTTCTTTTGAAATTATTTTGTACGCGACTGTACATGTTTTTGATATAGTCCAGGAGCCCGGGATCAGAATACCTGTAAGAAATCATTTTTATTTTATGACTTAAAAATTAAGGTTTTGAGTTACGAAAATGCATAAAAGTTACGTATTACTTTACGTTATACTTTTGTTTAACATTATACGTTAATAACACTTCATTATTTTAACACAAACACGCAAAAATAAAACAAGTTACAAACATCGTCACTAAATAGGAAGTCGGCTCCTGTACTATAAAAACCAAACTTTAATTCCGATTATCTCCTAAACTAAAGGGGGACTAATTTTGTGGCTTTAGGACTAATTGGGACTAATTTACACGAATCGTTTCCAATAATCAGATTTTCTCTAGGTGACCTGGTTCAAAAGTCCTCGCCAAGATGTAGGTTGATTTTGGCAGGGACCAAATCATTCCTTTATATTTTTAGAACGGCGCTTCATTTCGTTTTGATTCTAGGCATTGCGGGATCCATAAAAAAGGGAGATTTTTTTTGAATAATCAGATCCTGGCTAGGTGTTATGGTTCACAAGATATAGCCTGTCCCTGCCAAAATGAAGGTTTGCTTTGGCATGGACCATTTAAATCGCTTATATCTTTCAGTCCTTTTTGGGACTAATTCCGAAAAAGTAGGACTAGTTGGGACTAATTGGGGAGAAATTTTCCATGTAGTCAGAATTGCGGTTTTCAAAGTGGTCCATGCCAAGATGTAGGACACCTCGCAATTCTGGGTTCGAATAATGGCGGTTTCCGGCAAATCGATCAATCTGCGCGAGCGCATCGTCGCTGCAATAAACCTCTTTACGTCGCTTATTCCTTAATGCGTTGATGTTAAGGTTTAAGTTACGTTGTACGGATGGGGTTAGAACAGTTTACCAGTTGTCACCCTTTAACTCGGCAGCCATTATCCAATTTGTTTAAACGGTTAGTGACTTGTAATCTCGGGTCACACACTCGAGTGAATTGAGAGCCAAGTGTAGCGTCCTTGTTGGGTGACGTCGGTTGATGTATTTAACAACAAGGGATTTAACGAATTACTTAGTACATACTTATCGCGAAGGTTATCGCTTTTAACTTTGATTATTCGAATTTATTAAACGCTATCTTGATGATTTTGTTTTAAATATCTGTGTAAGTAAAGTATTCAATTTTCACTTTATCGGATTATCAATAAATCTCATATTTGGTGAATTTATTTCAAGGCAAAATTTCCTCATAAATAAGTATTACTTATTCATATTAGGTAGTTTTCCACAAATTACGAGACGTTTACTTATTATAACTTTACCTACTTAATCTCTTTTCTTTTTTCTGTTTTTTTATGTTTCTGGTTTTATGAGGCTAATAAATGTTTCTTTATCTTTTATGTCAAAAATATTTTTATTTATTTATTTTATTTTGGACCACAGGTGGTCATTTACAAAATATGTTGTATTGTACAGTAATCTAAAGGAAGACCTTGAGTGCCAACAAATACTACTAATATTATAAATTTGAATGTTTGTGGGTTTCGATGTTTGTTCCTCAATCACGCAAAAACTACTGAACGGATTTAGTTGAAATTTGGCATACAGATAGTAGATAGCCTAGATTAAAACATAGGATACTTTTTATCCCGATATTCCCACGGGAACGGGAACCACGGGGGTGAAACCGCGGGCGGCCGCTAGTACATAATAATTATTTAGTGTAACAGGGCCGAATAGGTAAAGATTTAGACAATTATATGATATATTGCTAATTTGTTGAATTTAATGTTTGTTAAAATGATTGGTAAATTTTACATTTCAATACAAGTCATTAACATCGCTTTGGAGATGCGCCTCCGACACCGCGACCTAGCTTCCGTCACAGCGACATGTTGAAGATTTATGAACTTTCATTGGAATCGGCGCATTTGTTGCCGATAACAGTCCAAGTCCTTAACTTGGACTTGGACTGTATCGGTTGTTGTAATAGTTTGTTTATGTTCAAGTTGTAAGATGAAAACCGTTCAAAACTGCGTAATGGCACTTACTCCAATGATAGGCGACAAACGATATTTTCTTTCAACGATATTTGTATTTACCCGACTGCAAAGAAAGGGTTATGTTTGTCGGGCGTATCTTGTATGTAAGTATGTTTGTTTGTTTGTATGTAATATTCTTTATTACCTCATATCTTTCAAACGGCTGAACGGATTTCTATGATTAGGATATCGTTAGATTTGTCTTGTCAGTTATAAAAACCCAACATGGCGGCTGTACGGTGCTATTATATCTATACGTAGTAAAAAAACAATTTTTAGAATACTGCAATATAGGTGTCAAATTAAAGGGCTTATTATAAGGATTTCAAAAAGGTATATCATGACCGTAATATATAATAACTAAAAAGAGATATATTAAATAAAAAAAAAAAAATTAAAAAACCCGCATGCATAAAAAAGACAAGTCAACTGAAAAGATGGAAACAATATTAAAGGCAACATAATTAACATGCAGTCGGAGGAATATAATTCAAATCATTCATAATGTCACTTTCTTTATGCATGCCTCCGACTGCATGTTATTATGTTGCCTTTAATATTTTATCTTCTTTCTATCTTTTCAGTTGACTTGTCTTTTTATGCAGGCGGGTTTTTTAATTTCTTATTATAGCCATCTTAACCTACGTTTACATAATGTACTAAGTTTCTGATAGAAAAAAACAAGATTAAAATAAAGAAAACACTTCCAAACAGAAGACGATTTAATATTTGCCACTTTTCTGATAACGAAAAGTTATGAATTTAAATGCATAGGTACTATTTATAATGTGTCGAAGATTTGGCAACATTTTCAGCGCTTTTCTTTCCCGGATTAATTTTCATTACAGCAGCACTGAAAATTTTGCCGCTTTCAAAAACTGTGTTTTACACAAAAGTGGAAATAAGTAAGTAACTACAAGGTAATAATTGTTAGAACGTGCCACGTTTTTCGCATTAGAATTTAGACATAAGCACAACGAGCGCAATAAATGCACACTTATAATTTCCTTATTGCCGGACTTTGAAAACATCGCTTTTGGTCAGTGCCATGAGCGGCGAATCAGAAAGATAGAAACTATTAAACAGTATAAAGCTTTAGTATTAAGAACATAATAATACAATTTCACTATTTGATGGTAGAGAAGATTATTTTCTGCGGTTTTAGCAATTTCTTTTTTGTCTTTGAGCTATAATAATAACCATATATCTATCCATAAATATATTATATGGTAATAAACAGGAGACAACAATATCCGTTTAGTTAGTTACTTACATCATAAATTGCAAGTAGGTATAGGTACTTAATTTACTTTTTTAATTTGAACGCTACATGTTTTTATTATTTCGACATCCGATCATTAACATTACATAAATCTGATCTATTTGTTAACAACTACTTCCTTATGTAAGTATCAAATATTTTTAAAGGAAAATGTTAGAGAATGATTGTTATAATAACACGCTTTAATCACGAATAAAATACGGATGTAGTAAGAATAAACACTTGTAATTCGATCCGCTTCGCCGTGACGACTGACAAATTGATATCAAGTTCCATGCCTATACAAACGAAGTGTTCTATTTTCAAATAAATTTCGTTCGAAAACAATCTTTGAATTAACGAAACTATTTTGTGCCAACATTTTTGAAATAGGAACTTTTAATTAAGTTTGTTTTTTCGCTACTCTACGGCCAGTTTGACGTTACGTAAACAAAAACAAAAGATGCATTAGCATCAAACGATGATGAATTGACATGCTGTCAGTCCATTGAAGATCTCAGCGGGTCAGTCTGTTTGTAAACGTAGATAATAGCAGGATATTACATCTCCCACGCGTATTTGTATGTACGTGCAGGTTACAACAATTTTGTAATGCGGCAAAGAAAGCTGTAACTATACAATCACGTGCCCTATTGTTTGTTCATAATCGTGCTTTCATTTCCCGAGTAATTACTATACTTTGTGTAGTAAATCTTGATATTCATTAAGATAAGATTGCGTACATTACCGGAGTTATAATTGCTTTATTAATTGTAACAACAAAAGTATTGCACCGTGGTGATTCCATTATTCATGACAACTAAGTATAATTTTCATTGTCTTAAAAAATTTAATGGAAGTGAAGGTGTTCATTTAAAATAAACCAATGGACAAACATGTTAAAATATATTACAAGCTAAGTTTGATGGTGTATTTCCTTTGACGCCATCAGTCAGTGCTTACATAATCACCATAATTACGTCGTAAATCGGCATTACTTATTCTAGAGTACGGCGCCGGGCGTCGAACCCGCTTCCGCTCGGACGTGTGGCTTCGGTATTACACTCATTGTTTGATTTATTCGCCGCGGTTATGATACGTGACGGCTAAGATTACTGTTTACCGCGATATCAAATTCAATTCGAGATTGACTTGGCTCACATTTGAAATTAAGGCTTGCACGAACGGTGTTGTGGTCTTTTCATAAGTACCTACCTATGCTTTGATCAAAGAAAAAGAAATGGAAAATTTCTTATTTAAGAAGCATCGAATAGTTTAGTAAAAGTTGTCATAATGTTTGGCCCTTCTTTGCAAGAGTTGCTCAACTTTAAAATTAATTCCACAAAAATAAAAATTTAACCCTTTAAGTAAAGCTGTAATTACCTACCTAACGGGTGTAACAAGACAGTCAACGAAGCCGAAGTCCACGCATTCCGCCCATCATCAGGTTCATTTTTGTCTTTTAGACCATACCTGGGAAACCAATAGCTACGAAGTTATTGAAGGTCAAAGTAATTTTTTTTTAAATTATGAAATCTTATTCTATTCGTTATTTCCCATTTTTTGTCTACTGAAACATTACCAAAATTTTATGTATTTCGTAAGAAACAATGGCTTCAAAACGGCATCAATGTATTTCATGAGCACGCACATAAACCTTACCTTTTAACTCGGCCGAACGCAGCTGTGTATATAGCATTCACTCGCAGGCGGGGTCTGTTGTACGCGTTACATACGTGGAAATGTGCAATGCAATGCAATGCCTTTTTAACACCAAAAATTAAAATCGTTTCCCAGCAATAATTTTGAACAGAAATGGTCCTGATGATGGGCAGAATACGTAGACCTCGGCTTCGTTGAGGGTCTTGTTACACCCGGTATACCTATCGTTTAAAATTTGGAAAATAATTTGGAAAATCATACACATGTTAAACAATATACCTACGCAGAACTACTACAAAACACTTGAAAGTATTCCCGTTATATTTAGGGCTTTGTTTACATTCCCACGTCGGCGCGTGTCGATAGCTTGACGCGCCCAAACTATTATGTTGCCGTCAACAAACCCTATGTTTATACAATTCCCGACCTTAATCTTTACTAGACAAGATCCATTTATCTATTTGTAACTGAATGCTGAATTTGTTTTCCTACAACGCCGTCAGTTGTCAATCAGTTGACGGCATTCCCTTTGAAAACAGATTCTGAAAGTGTTGTTAACGAGAGTGATAGTATCAGGAATCGTGGTGCTATTATATGTTTACTATATTCCACAAAGCTACATGTATTATGTATAACATAACATTTCAAAATATTTTTATTTCTATGTTCCTTCGTTTATCTTTCACATAAGGTTCAAATAGTCTGTTTATTCTAACATCTTATAAAACTAAATCGTAGTATTAGATACCATTATCAGTTACGATTACACTGTACCTATTCCCAGATTACACTTATTCCAAATACTCAACGTTAATTTTAATTTACTAGCAAAGACATTTGAGATTCAAAAATAGATTCCAAGCTAATAAGATCAAGTAGGTAATAAAACAAAAGCTAGGTATTCGAATTTTCCACTGTTTGAAACAAGAACAAAATAGATATTTCCAACAGCAAACAAGGGCTGCCCCTCTAATATGACTGTCAAAAGTAATATTGAAGCAATGTTGTAAATGAGATGGCGCTATACGCGATGATAGCTCTGTCCCTATAACAACATTACTTTAAGGTTGCTGTAAGAGCTAAGAGTACGGCCTCTGGACTCAACGTGCAAAACATAAAACAATTAAATGCAGCTTTAAATAAGATGACCTTTTCATGAAAGCAGATAAACAATATGTTAATTACGGCCGGCTACACAGGAAATCGTCAAATGAATTTTAACGTGAACATTAATTTCAATTTGCGTATGTACGTGAGCTTTTAAACGAAAGCTAAAATTATAACAATTTAACAAAGTACTACCTAGTTAATGATGTGGTTTGCCATTACTCAACTAAATTGTATATTCCAAAGACTGTTTTAAATTAGGATAAAATCAGAGAGTTAAACAAAATCTGAGACACCAATGCTACTTAGTTGATGAGGCCTCAAAAATAGTCATGGAATTTTCGAGCACCGTTAATATGGCAGGCCTTATAGCAGCTTTATTTGCGTATAAGGAATAAAATGCTATTTAATGACAAGGCGAGACTTGACCCCGCCCACGGGGCAGTTGTAAAGATAGATAAGTAACTTGCATCATGGCGCCCACACGCACAGACACAACCTTCGTAGATTAGTGGAACCACTGGACCTTGAGGAATGCTGCAAGTAAATATTGTAGGCTAATAGCTTAGCTAAGTGAAATTGTATGTATTGCAGTCAAAGGTACAAAGTTTGATGTGACTCAGCAAAAGTGGCAGTAGCAACATTTTCTTTTAATTGCATTCCGTGTTTGTATTGTGAAGTAGCTATTATAAGTTATTGAATTTTAAGTTTGTTTGTATTTCGGTTAATTATTGAAATTAGACACCCACAAAAACTGACATCAAATAATATAAACCTATTATAAAGCTACCAATATTGATTCAAATCCTGGTCGTGTGGGTGTGAGAGCTACCCACATATGGGTATCAATGTTTACTTTAATTGCATTTCGTAACAAAGTGATCATTCGCATGTTGATTTTGATTAATTAGAATTGCTGTCCTTGTCTCAATGATCGTGTTAGATGTTATTTGAATGTATTCAATCTATCTCCCTTTATGTTCGTAGCTGGCGAAGCTTGACGTCCTCCCCATCCAAATGATAATTTACAAATGGCAGAGAAACATCCTCATTTTCTTGCTATCCTTTTGCTTCATCTACTGCTCCAACTAAAACGTCGTAAATGCCGGTATCGGCAGCCAATGCTACGCCTTTTTGATCCTGGCCAACTACTATACGAGTTCTATAATTGAACGATGCGGGAGAGTTCAACACATCGCGGTCCATCTTTTTAGAATAGGACACAAATAACATTCTATATTTGAAAATTTCAACATCACAAACATCGAGTGCACCTATCCTCGCAACACAATCCATGCCACTTTCAGTTTTAACACCCTGGATTAAAACAGACATTTCAGTACACCTGTAAAATATAAGAAGCGTGTTGTTTTGCTTTTATGGAATATAGATTCTAATTTCTAAGGTAGAACGGTTATGCAGCAGCCATGCCGATGACCACATGCTTCAATGTTTGTAAATAGAACACTGTACTACGAACGACGTTTGATCTTTCACACTACCTAAATGTGTCACATCCAACGCTTGTTTGGCTCATCATCTCTACTATAAGTGGAGTATAAATTTGTCAATGTAACAGAAACACAGGCGTTCGTATAATGTTAAACAAATGTCGTAGCTTCATTCTGCTTTCAGAGTTAGAAGCGTTAGGTGATTGGTGACATGTCACATGTGAGATGCCGTGGATGTTTTGGATCCAGTAACTATCAGATTTGTTTACAAACATTTTCTTTTCTCTTTATTATCATTATGCAGTCAACTATCATATGTCATTTATCTAAAGTACGTTTATTTCCGAGAAGAATTAGCTTAGCTGTGTGAAAGGAACTCGTCCAAAGGAATCTACAAGTGTGTTTGCTTATTCCATTATCCAGCTGGTTTGGGAAGTGAAAAATCACGCTTATCTGGGACAAACAACCGGGGAACGGTGGTCCACGCTCGAGCCATCTGTTCGTTGCACCCATAAAGATAACGAAAACGTACAAACGGGAACGCATTCATTTCATATCAGGCCCTTCTAGCGAGCACTCCTGTGCCTGTTCCAATTTATTACGCGCGAAAAACAAACGGCAGCCATTTTGCATATTTTCGAACGATGTGTTCCATATTCGAGCGCACGGTGCGTACAGCTCACGCTTGTTTTATATTCTCTTTTTGAGATGTGGTTTATTTTTAATCGCGTTGTCCTATTTAATCCGTTATTCCAACGCAGCCAGCGCCTCAATCAGTCTTGGAGGCAACCGTAGCTTCTGACGTTGTGTTTTCCGTAAAATATAATAATATTTTATAGATCAAAATGTTTAAATTTATAATTTCAAAAATAAAAAAGGTTGGGAGTTACGTTTGGTGTTTTTTTGTACTTTGGGAGCAGTTTTTTCAATGTTGGTGTTATTGTTCCAGATATATCCGGATCCTGAGTCGGAGAAGGCGATTATGGGATCTGTGGTATACTGCATCCATCACAAACAGGGATGCCAGTGGTCAGACGAATTACGCAAACTGAAGGTGAGTTTTCGAGGTCAATATTTGATTTAGCTAATTATATAAATGTTTTAATAGGTAGATATGCCCCTCGCGCCATCGTTCTTCCGCGTCATACCATAGACTAAGTATTTGTTATCTAAATCGCACGTTTGTACTACCCAGCAGTCTACCCACATTTTTTTGGGTGTAGAATGCTGGTATATTCCTATTTGTTTAGTTAGAGAGTTACCTACCATCAATTCGATCATTAGATAGCCAGTCATAATTAACTAGCTAGTTTATCAAATTTCACTATCAGTAGCTACCTAATTTCCATTAACTAATTAGGTAAATGGAACTGTGTAGGTACACTCCATCAAACTAATTTGTGTGTCACTCATGCAGATGCAATGCATGATACAACAGAAATACTATGTTAAACGTTTCATATTATTTATGTTTTACCATAAGTACCTTAGATACCATGGCTGAACTGAAAACACTATCAATTTTATTTCTTCTTACGAACTGACGAATTATAATTTTATTGTGTTTATTTGTTTATTTGTTTATTTATAAAGTACAGCCACATGATACATATTAAATAATCACATTAATATACTTATTATAACAATAAAATTTCTGATATGTATCAAAATAACGGCGTACATAGCATTCATTGAATTGTATGATACGAACAAAAAAAACAATGTGTTAATAATAATAATTAACTTCCCGCTTTATTGAGTTTGAACCCCCAAATCCCCTCCTCGCTACGCCCATAGAACTTATTAAGATTTTTTTCATTCAGGAATATTTCCTACATTTCCTTCGACTTGTTATGTTTATACAAAATACCTAGTTATGCCAGTACGCCCAATGTAAAAACTGTTTTAATTATCGATTTTATTAAACAAATATTATAACATCATCATGCAAATAAAATATTACAAAAATACTTCACCGTCGCTTCATTTTTCTAAAGAATCTCCCCCTTGCGCAGGCGCACCTCAACACGTGCAAGCACGATGCAGTCTTGTGCGCAGCGCAGTGCGGCGCGATGATCCCGCGCGTGTTGATGCAAGATCACCTGCGGTACACCTGCCCGCGCCGCCGCGCCAACTGCGAACACTGCCACAAGGAGTTCTCAGGCAGTGCTTTAGAGGTAAGAATATCAACTCCTTACTATGAGGCAGTGTTGTAAAGGCTGGGCAAGGTGAGCGCAGTGCGGCCGGCGAAATGATCCACGCGTGCTGATGCAAGACCATCTGTCAGCGCCAACTGCGAACACTGCCACAAGGAGTTCTCAGGCAGTGCTTTAGAGGTGAGAATATCAACTCCTTACTATGAGGCAGTGTTGTAAAGGCTGGGCAAGGTGAGCGCAGTGCGGCCGGCGAAATGATCCACGCGTGCTGATGCAAGACCATCTGTCAGCGCCAACTGCGAACACTGACACAAGGAGTTCTCAGGCAGTGCTTTAGAGGTGAGAATATCAACTCCTTACTATGAGGCAGTGTTGTAAAGGCTGGGCAAGGTGAGCGCAGTGCGGCCGGCGAAATGATCCACGCGTGCTGATGCAAGACCATCTGTCAGCGCCAACTGCGAACACTGCCACAAGGAGTTCTCAGGCAGTGCTTTAGAGGTGAGAATATCAACTCCTTACTATGAGGCAGTGTTGTAAAGGCTGGGCAAGGTGAGCGCAGTGCGGCCGGCGAAATGATCCACGCGTGCTGATGCAAGACCATCTGTCAGCGCCAACTGCGAACACTGCCACAAGGAGTTCTCAGGCAGTGCTTTAGAGGTAAGAATATCAACTCCTTACTATGAGGCAGTGTTGTAAAGGCTGGGCAAGGTGAGCGCAGTGCGGCCGGCGAAATGATCCACGCGTGCTGATGCAAGACCATCTGTCAGCGCCAACTGCGAACACTGCCACAAGGAGTTCTCAGGCAGTGCTTTAGAGGTGAGAATATCAACTCCTTACTATGAGGCAGTGTTGTAAAGGCTGGGCAAGGTGAGCGCAGTGCGGCCGGCGAAATGATCCACGCGTGCTGATGCAAGACCATCTGTCAGCGCCAACTGCGAACACTGCCACAAGGAGTTCTCAGGCAGTGCTTTAGAGGTGAGAATATCAACTCCTTACTATGAGGCAGTGTTGTAAAGGCTGGGCAAGGTGAGCGCAGTGCGGCCGGCGAAATGATCCACGCGTGCTGATGCAAGACCATCTGTCAGCGCCAACTGCGAACACTGACACAAGGAGTTCTCAGGCAGTGCTTTGTAGGTTTCCTCTTTACAAGGGTTTCTGTTGAATCTAGGTGTATCTTAGCCGTAATAGTCCTGGCGGAGTGGTCGTGGTCGTGGATTGTCTGATAGGTTGGTTTCGGCTTTGCGATACCTCGTCAGTCAACAGGTTAGTGGAAAGTCATATTACTTCCACTCACCATGCAGGCTGCAATTTCAATTTTAGCCAATGTGCGTGTTTAATTAAATGCTTTGATAGATTTATCGAAAAGCCACTATTCTAACCCAAAAATATCGAAGATCGAAGGACCACGGATTGAAACAAATTATGCTTGAATAACTAAAGATATTAAAATTAATTGTCCATTGCAGGAACATCAAGGTAACTGTGGCCATGAGCCTGTGTACTGCGAGAACAAGTGCGGCGCCAAGGTGCAGCGGCGGCACACGCAGCAGCATCTGCAGCAGCACTGCAGCAAGCGGCTGGTGCCTTGCCGTCATTGCTCACAGCGGTACACACAGGTAAGAACCGGGACTTCCAATAAATTAGGGCCAAATAAAAAAATCAATGGACCTTAACGTTTTTGTTGATGGATATCCCAAAAAACAAAGAATTTCTTTAATATTGTTGTTGTTGTTACTGTTGTTATTGTTGTAGTGTATTTTACTTACCTATCTACATTTTCATCATTTTCAATTGTTTTTTTCAAAACTGCAATTTTGTTCTAATCTTGGCTTCATCTTCATCTGTCTCTGTCGTTGCAACTACAACCTGTCAGTTATTTCTGATTCGGTCTTTTTTATCACTGTTATATGCCATAGCAGCCCAAAATTTGCATTTGAGTATCCAAATTAAATACTTCACTCTTCGACTCAATGCAATCTCTGTAGAAGAACTTCAAAGTTGACAGGACTCGGTCTCGGTCTATCCTATGATCCTATCTTTCTAGAAAGATACTATATTTGCTCATAATCATTGTTTCTCCTTGCAGGACACAGTAGCAGCGCACGGAGCGACATGCGCCCGCGCGCCCGTGCCCTGCCCGCAGCGGTGCGCCACCGCGGCCGTGCCCAGGGACGAGCTGGACGCACACCTGCGCGACCATTGTGCGGCCGCCGGCGTCTCATGCGCGTACAGGGACGCCGGTTGTCGGTTCAAGGTAACTAAGGACACAGTAGCAGCGCACGGAGCGACATGCGCCCGCGCGCCCGTGCCCTGCCCGCAGCGGTGCGCCACCGCGGCCGTGCCCAGGGACGAGCTGGACGCACACCTGCGCGACCATTGTGCGGCCGCCGGCGTCTCATGCGCGTACAGGGACGCCGGTTGTCGGTTCAAGGTAACTAAGGACACAGTAGCAGCGCACGGAGCGACATGCGCCCGCGCGCCCGTGCCCTGCCCGCAGCGGTGCGCCACCGCGGCCGTGCCCAGGGACGAGCTGGACGCACACCTGCGCGACCATTGTGCGGCCGCCGGCGTCTCATGCGCGTACAGGGACGCCGGTTGTCGGTTCAAGGTAACTAAGGACACAGTAGCAGCGCACGGAGCGACATGCGCCCGCGCGCCCGTGCCCTGCCCGCAGCGGTGCGCCACCGCGGCCGTGCCCAGGGACGAGCTGGACGCACACCTGCGCGACCATTGTGCGGCCGCCGGCGTCTCATGCGCGTACAGGGACGCCGGTTGTCGGTTCAAGGTAACTAAGGACACAGTAGCAGCGCACGGAGCGACATGCGCCCGCGCGCCCGTGCCCTGCCCGCAGCGGTGCGCCACCGCGGCCGTGCCCAGGGACGAGCTGGACGCACACCTGCGCGACCATTGTGCGGCCGCCGGCGTCTCATGCGCGTACAGGGACGCCGGTTGTCGGTTCAAGGTAACTAAGGACACAGTAGCAGCGCACGGAGCGACATGCGCCCGCGCGCCCGTGCCCTGCCCGCAGCGGTGCGCCACCGCGGCCGTGCCCAGGGACGAGCTGGACGCACACCTGCGCGACCATTGTGCGGCCGCCGGCGTCTCATGCGCGTACAGGGACGCCGGTTGTCGGTTCAAGGTAACTAAGGACACAGTAGCAGCGCACGGAGCGACATGCGCCCGCGCGCCCGTGCCCTGCCCGCAGCGGTGCGCCACCGCGGCCGTGCCCAGGGACGAGCTGGACGCACACCTGCGCGACCATTGTGCGGCCGCCGGCGTCTCATGCGCGTACAGGGACGCCGGTTGTCGGTTCAAGGTAACTAAGGACACAGTAGCAGCGCACGGAGCGACATGCGCCCGCGCGCCCGTGCCCTGCCCGCAGCGGTGCGCCACCGCGGCCGTGCCCAGGGACGAGCTGGACGCACACCTGCGCGACCATTGTGCGGCCGCCGGCGTCTCATGCGCGTACAGGGACGCCGGTTGTCGGTTCAAGGTAACTAAGGACACAGTAGCAGCGCACGGAGCGACATGCGCCCGCGCGCCCGTGCCCTGCCCGCAGCGGTGCGCCACCGCGGCCGTGCCCAGGGACGAGCTGGACGCACACCTGCGCGACCATTGTGCGGCCGCCGGCGTCTCATGCGCGTACAGGGACGCCGGTTGTCGGTTCAAGGTAACTAAGGACACAGTAGCAGCGCACGGAGCGACATGCGCCCGCGCGCCCGTGCCCTGCCCGCAGCGGTGCGCCACCGCGGCCGTGCCCAGGGACGAGCTGGACGCACACCTGCGCGACCATTGTGCGGCCGCCGGCGTCTCATGCGCGTACAGGGACGCCGGTTGTCGGTTCAAGGTAACTAAGGACACAGTAGCAGCGCACGGAGCGACATGCGCCCGCGCGCCCGTGCCCTGCCCGCAGCGGTGCGCCACCGCGGCCGTGCCCAGGGACGAGCTGGACGCACACCTGCGCGACCATTGTGCGGCCGCCGGCGTCTCATGCGCGTACAGGGACGCCGGTTGTCGGTTCAAGGTAACTAAGGACACAGTAGCAGCGCACGGAGCGACATGCGCCCGCGCGCCCGTGCCCTGCCCGCAGCGGTGCGCCACCGCGGCCGTGCCCAGGGACGAGCTGGACGCACACCTGCGCGACCATTGTGCGGCCGCCGGCGTCTCATGCGCGTACAGGGACGCCGGTTGTCGGTTCAAGGTAACTAAGGACACAGTAGCAGCGCACGGAGCGACATGCGCCCGCGCGCCCGTGCCCTGCCCGCAGCGGTGCGCCACCGCGGCCGTGCCCAGGGACGAGCTGGACGCACACCTGCGCGACCATTGTGCGGCCGCCGGCGTCTCATGCGCGTACAGGGACGCCGGTTGTCGGTTCAAGGTAACTAAGGACACAGTAGCAGCGCACGGAGCGACATGCGCCCGCGCGCCCGTGCCCTGCCCGCAGCGGTGCGCCACCGCGGCCGTGCCCAGGGACGAGCTGGACGCACACCTGCGCGACCATTGTGCGGCCGCCGGCGTCTCATGCGCGTACAGGGACGCCGGTTGTCGGTTCAAGGTAACTAAGGACACAGTAGCAGCGCACGGAGCGACATGCGCCCGCGCGCCCGTGCCCTGCCCGCAGCGGTGCGCCACCGCGGCCGTGCCCAGGGACGAGCTGGACGCACACCTGCGCGACCATTGTGCGGCCGCCGGCGTCTCATGCGCGTACAGGGACGCCGGTTGTCGGTTCAAGGTAACTAAGGACACAGTAGCAGCGCACGGAGCGACATGCGCCCGCGCGCCCGTGCCCTGCCCGCAGCGGTGCGCCACCGCGGCCGTGCCCAGGGACGAGCTGGACGCACACCTGCGCGACCATTGTGCGGCCGCCGGCGTCTCATGCGCGTACAGGGACGCCGGTTGTCGGTTCAAGGTAACTAAGGACACAGTAGCAGCGCACGGAGCGACATGCGCCCGCGCGCCCGTGCCCTGCCCGCAGCGGTGCGCCACCGCGGCCGTGCCCAGGGACGAGCTGGACGCACACCTGCGCGACCATTGTGCGGCCGCCGGCGTCTCATGCGCGTACAGGGACGCCGGTTGTCGGTTCAAGGTAACTAAGGACACAGTAGCAGCGCACGGAGCGACATGCGCCCGCGCGCCCGTGCCCTGCCCGCAGCGGTGCGCCACCGCGGCCGTGCCCAGGGACGAGCTGGACGCACACCTGCGCGACCATTGTGCGGCCGCCGGCGTCTCATGCGCGTACAGGGACGCCGGTTGTCGGTTCAAGGTAACTAAGGACACAGTAGCAGCGCACGGAGCGACATGCGCCCGCGCGCCCGTGCCCTGCCCGCAGCGGTGCGCCACCGCGGCCGTGCCCAGGGACGAGCTGGACGCACACCTGCGCGACCATTGTGCGCCCGCCGGCGTCTCATGCGCGTACAGGGACGCCGGTTGTCGGTTCAAGGTAACTAAGAAGTTCAACTTAGGGCGGATTCGACCAAGAGAGAATAACTGTTATTCTTAGGGTGGATTCGTCCAAACTTCAATATAAACGGGAATAACTATACCAAGAATACATCTATTCCACGATTTTTTTCTCGAGTAAAGAAATGGTCATTTTTCCATGCAATCCAAAGATAAGTTACTCTTGGGATTCTTATTTCTTCATTAGTGAGTGAATATGTGAATGAACGTATTATCCTGCCAATTGCCATTGTTCTATAAACAAACTATTTAAAAGGCAATGTCTTGTCAACTCTATTTTGTCGACTGTACGTATTTGTAGCGGTCAAAGTCAAATGTCAAACAAATGTCACTGACATATGGCACGCGGACGCCATTAAAATACTCGCGGATTAACTCTGTTATACCCCGCGAAATGGTGGTATAGCGACTATTCCCGAATAGGCAAAATACTCTGAGAATAGTGTGTGGTAAAACGTAATTTCGATTTACTCTTGAATAACTGATAATTTTATCTTAGAATAACAGTTATTCTCTCTTGGTCGAATCCGCCCTTAGATAAACTGACCAGTTATTCAAGAGTAAATCGAAATTACGTTTTACCACACACTATTCTCAGAGTATTTTGCCTATTCGGGAATAGTCGCTATACCACCATTTCGCGGGGAATAACAGAGTTAATCCGCGAGTATTTATTTATTATTTTTTTATTTTAATGGCGTCCGCGTGCCATATGTCAGTGACATTTGTTTGACATTTGACTTTGACCGATAAAGATACGTACAAGGCGACAAAATAGAGTTGACAAGACTTTGCCTTTTAAATAGTTTGTTTATAGAACAATGGCAATTGGCAGGATAATACGTTCATTCACATATTCACTCACTAATGAAGGAATAAGAATCCCAAGAGTAACTTATCTTTGGATTGCATGGAAAAATGACCATTTCTTTACTCGAGAAAAAAATCGTGGAATAGATGTATTCTTGGTATAGTTATTCCCGTTTATATTGAAGTTTGGACGAATCCACCCTTATTCACTTCACTGGTTATCATCACAAGACAGTGATGTTTTTTCTTCATAATCGGAAGACAGACCTCAACGTCTTGAAGGTCTGGCCATTTTAACCCCTTTCCACAGAATACATAATAGTACAAGTCCCTTTCTACAAGTCAATGGTGTTTTTCAAGTAGCTTCTTAAGTTTGTCAATGCCTATTCTTATTTCACTAACTCTTGACTTAACTAAAAAACAAGACGTACAAAATCCAGAAGATAGATACGAATCTCTTCTCACATTTAGCCTCAAGTCATATATCTTCTGTTTTGATCCATTTTATAATGATTCCACATTGTTATTTTTTCTATTAGCTGTTTAAAATGTGTTAATACCTTGCCCAAGACATCGACGTCTTATGTCAGCGTAAATGTATTCTACAGTAAGCACTGTGACGCTGACGCTCTAAGCGGCTGATGACATTAATAGGAAACCAAAGACTATAAAAACGAAACGACAAACAAATCTAACAAACTAACTTATTTTAGGGAACGAGACAAGCTCTGGACAGGCACACAGAGGAGAGTTGCCAGCAGCACCTGGCGCTCGTGTCGGCGCTGGCCACGCGGCAGGCGCGTCAGCTGGAGTCGCTGCGGGCGGCGGTGGCGCGCCTCTCCGTCAACTGCTCCGGTGCGCTCGTGTGGCGGATCACCGACTGGGCGGCGAAGATGGCCGAGGCCAAGTGCAAAGATGGCGTCGAGCTTGTCTCTCCCGCGTTTTACACCAGTCAGTACGGATACAAGTTGCAGGTGAGGAACCTTTGTGAAGAGGAAATGGGGAATGTCTGAATACCATGTTGTGATAGATGGCAGGCAGTGGCAAAGGAATCTTGTGAAGACCGGACTATATTTTTTTTAATTTTTTTCACGCAACCGAAAATTCTAAAACTTTTTTCTATTTCTAAGGGAGCTTATCCTACCTATAAAAAACAGCCAATTTGATTTTTTCCGACATTCTCCATTCCCTTGAAGAGAATATTCAAGCCAAAAATTCTTTTTAGATATGGGATTAAGAAAAATATTTTGTCAGTTCAAATCAATTATAGTCGAAGAACTGTGATCTTGTTGAAAATCTTTAACAGTCATGGAAGTTAAGCTGAACAAATAAAAACAAGTTTTATTAAATCGTGTTTATAATTAACTTTATTGTTTGTCATGTACCTAACATAATAGTATAAAACTAGCATTCCTGTGAGACTTCCTGTTCCTGTTCTAACAAAACGATATAACTATCCTTGTACTGAATATTCAATATTTTTTCTTTTACAAACCACATTTGTTTGCCAATCCAGTCTTTGTTAGTAAACAAAAGGCAGTCGCCATGGTTTATTTGCCAGTGAATAATATCGGGTGAGTAACCGGCGCATACGCTACAACTAGCGTGGACCGAATTAGCCGCGTTACTCACACGCAGGTCCCTTCGTATAACAGCGCGCAACTCATACTGCCATTTATTATCCTTCAATATTGTGACTGTATTAGTCACGTCACGTATAATCTGCATTTTAGTTACCTTGATGATGTCATCAAATTATCTAATATTTTCTCCCTATTTTTAAACATCTTTGTGACAATTGTCGGAAGATATTCTTTTCGTGTTGTCTTTCTGATGACGTTATCTGTATTTCAGTACGAGATGTTATAATAAGTGTTGACTCTTTAGTTACATAGCTTTTCTATCTTCCAGGCGTCACTGTTCCTCAACGGAAACGGCGCAGGCGAAGGCACGCACATGTCAGTGTACATCAAGATCCTGCCCGGAGAGTACGACGCTCTCCTCCGCTGGCCGTTCTCGCACACAGTTTCCTTTACACTCTTTGACCAGAGTTCGAGCCCCGACCGCGCCTGCAACATCGTCGAGAGCTTCGTCCCCGATCCCACCTGGAAGAACTTCCAGCGACCTTCCAAAGAACCTGACGCGTTGGGATTCGGATTCCCCCGCTTCGTCTCCCATGAGATGCTCAAGAAAAGGAACTTCGTCAAAGATGACGTCATGTTCTTAAGGGTCAAAGTGGACCCTAGCAAGATTGTAGCCGTCTAAGCCTAATTTAGAGTAAACTACCTGTAAATAGTGAAATGAATTACAAGAGTAATTCTTTACCAATAAAAATGACTTACGGATGGTGGTTTCAGCGCACAAATCTCGGGAGCAGTCATTGTTAACTAGTAGTAAATAATTAAAAAGTCATAGACGATAACTGTAAATATTATTTAAGGTTACATTTAAGCTACGTTTAAGTACTTGTAAATATAATTGTAGAAAAGCGCATACGCTGCATTGTTATCCTTTCACTGAAGATCTCTTGAGTTTCAATTGCCGTCAGAAGAACATAGCAATCTGAGCATGGTTTCAAAGATAACGTTTCAAAGTGTCAAGTTTTTTTATTTTTTACACTGGCAACATTTGTGACCGTTTTGCGTTTTAACCCGTGCCATATTTTTAAGGATATTAGAGTACACACATTTTTATAGGGTACTGCAAAAATTGTGTGTCGAAACTTTATTGTCCATGGAGTCCAATTGCATTTTTGTTGGCCTTACCAAATTAACGTTAAAGGCTTTTTGAAAAACGCTTTGGACAGCAATTAATTTATTACAGGCAACTTTGAGACATGTTTGGCTTTGTTATAAATCGGCAGATCTTTGTATATATTTTCTGTTTTGCTGAATAATTTATCGTATTAGAAATAACTTTTTTGTTGAAATATATTTTGTATTATACCTATCTTTCCAAGAGCACTGTTTGTACATATAAATAATTAACCTTAATTGTAAGGGAAAATACTTTCATGTTTCTAAGTTCTCAAGCTGGAGTTAGACCAAAGTGTTTTGATGGCTTTGCAAAGAAAACAAAATAAAAAAAACAACTGTACATTCATACTATGCAAAGTTTATCAACATAAATGTATAACACGGCTAAAGCTGTTTGTATTGTAATTATATATTTTTTTATAATACCTGCCCAAAATATGTTAAACATACATATAATAAGCTCTTTTGTGCTTTGTCTATTAGCAAGATTACCTTACATGTTTAGAATTTTACGTGTGATCTGAAAATGAAGTCTCTATTCCATTTTTCCTGTTTACAAATCAAGTACCTACCTAACTATCTATGTAGTTATAAAATAAATAAATAAGTTTTGAAAGAAGCAAACTGATTATCAAGTTTTTATAATAATTGTATATTCATGAAAAGTAGAAAATATTCGCATCATACAAGCTAACCAATTCAGATTTTAAACCTATCTCCATTTAAATTCTGATTTGAAATAAGGTGTCTTTTAAAGATGTGGTGTACCTACTAGCTAGCGGACTATTAAAATACGTTAATTAAACATTATTAATCAGATCTCTTTCGCTTTTATAATAATTAATCTCATTGTAATGATTACATTCCAGAAAAAAATACATAATTTTAAGTCTGGCTTCTTATATCTAAACGTCAAAATCGAAGTAACTTTGAATGCTAGTTTTGGTTAAATTTCATTTATCTTATTTTAAGATTTGAAACTATTTTGGTTATGTTTAAGAGTGGATACTTTTTTAATAAAAATAATATAACATTGTTTAGAGAGTAACTATTTTGACATTTTTATTATGCATTATTTTATTTGAAATGTTTTAACTTTAACCATGCCTATTTTCCGACTTATTATTAACATTATTTTCTTTATCGGTTGATAAGAATGAATATCCAAATAGATGTTTCTAGATTTAAATAAGTACCTATATAAGTAAAGATGAGACTAACTATTTCTAGACTTAAGAATTTAGGTTTATTGGTAGACCCAAGTCGTCATTTTCTATGTTTTAGAGAAAGCAATGAATACTGGCGTATTTTAGACTATAAGATGAAAATATAAATTTCCACAATTATATGACTTTGATTTCGTAACCAACCGATTTATTTTTTTATTTTATTTATTCTTATAATAAAATGTCCATGATAATACAAGCCAAGTTCTCGAAGGTTTTTTTTTAATATACATTTAATATACATTCGACGACCTCCGTGGTCGAGTGGTTTGCACGCCGGTTTTCAAGGTGTCGCCATCTCTGAGGTCCCGGGTTCGATCCCCGGCTGGGTCAATGTAGAATAGTAGATTGTTATACAAGACGCTAAAAGTACCCATTGCATACGAGGTATTTTTATTCCCGAGCTTTAGCGAGGGAATAAATAGAAACCGAGTTACAATGGGTTTTAGCGTCGTGTGTTACACTATACTTTTCACTACGATTGCGAGAAAATAAAATACAATATTAAATAGTTTATACCTACTTACTTACTTCCGTAAACGAATCCACTCGTTTTTTTTTCCTCCACTTCATAAGCTTTTTGTACAATATTTAAATAAATGATTTGTGCTTGACGGCAGAAGATTAAAATTATTTCTTTCCAATTACAGTCACACAATTCAATCAGTTTGTAATTATAAAAAAAATCTAAAGATTTCGCGCCATGGTACCTTTTTAATTTCTGCTGTAGCAGCTAAGCAACACAAACACGCATTCTACGATTCACTCTGTACACAGAGTATAAATAAGTCTATAATTTTACCGAAGAGATGCTTTTAGTTCCATTTTCAAAAATAAGAATGAGAAACTGGGGGCCTATTACGAAACTTGGTCACGATAGTCGTCCGCAGTTCGTCGGTTATAGTTATTACAAATATTTTTAATGTAGCTATCGTAGTCCATAGTCTATTGAACGAATAATGACGGATCCACTAGAGAGAAACTGTCAAATTTACGCAATCACTTTGCAATATCGCATACGCAAGTGCTTTGTAATAGGAATCAATCAGAACGAAGCACGGACGCAGCCGCGTGTATCGCATTAAACTTTTCGTAATAGACCCCCAGTATTAAGTCGAGCGAGTTTTTATTCGTGATTATGAATAAAAACTTTTTCGTTTTAGTACGCTCATTGGTAATAGACAAACATTAAAAAAGAAAAAACTTTATCCCCTAGGACTTATTATGCTATTTTATCTCGACTCTTGTACGTTACAATGACGCACTTTTTGAGCAAGAGGAGTGAAAAATGAACTTTTCTATATTGCCTCAGGTCTGGGTGTTTGTGATACCACCGTTGTCTCTGATTTCCAAAACACAAGTGCTTTAGCTACTTACTTTGGAATCGGAGCAATGTATGTGATGTTGTCAAATATTTATTTATTATTTATTTATTTAATCTGGTTTTATTTGAATTGATTGAATAGAATAAGTAGTGTGGTGTGCTGTTGATGGTACAGTTAGCAACTTTGTCCAAGCAACTTCTTTCACAGCTTTGAAACATTACAAAGTCAACTTAATATGACAAAGTACTAAATTGTTTAGCTACTTTCGTTGCTAACAGTACTTTCTTCTAACTGTGGACAGCAAGTCCTGGTAGGTATTTTTTGCTTAATAGGGTACACTGAAATATTTGACCATCAGCCATTTTTTACTGAAACTAAGGCACAGGCCTTCCTTATGGGTGGATAAGGATGGGCCATAAGTTATGGCCAATCCGCATTGGGCCCGCGTGGTGGGTTATGAACCATATGGCCAATAAGGATTGGTGGAATTAACGACTGCAAATGAAGCCGGGACCAACGGCTAACGTGCCATCCTAAGCACGGAGGAGCTCATCATAATACATTTTTAGACTTTTGGTCACCCATCCCATGACCGACCCTTGCAAAAGTTGCTAAACCTCCGCAATCGCTGCGCTTACTCACTGCGCCACCGAGCTCCTCCTTGAATATTTGCTACATAAGTAATAATATTTATCTAAAACAGGGCAGCAGGACAAACAAGCACTAATGATAAACCCCACGATTTTCACAAATTAATTTCAGCCATTGTTATTATAACAATAAATTATGAATGCAGATTACTATAACTTATTTCTCTATAGTATTGATAAGAAACTGCATAATTTAATTAACTCAGATTACATTGTTTATTGGCTGTGTGTAACCAAAAGGTCCCTCCTATCTTAATGTGCATAGTAACATAGAATAGATAACGCACCATTTATGTTTAATAATTTATTCTTGTATTATACAGAGATTTTAAGACAATGCACAGGGGCCCTATTTTTGAAAGGCGGCGAGCGCTCTATACTAGATTTTCATCCGTAATCAGGAAGAATATTCTCCATCGCCAGCACCACTGGGCGGCAATCGGTAAAAAAAATGTGTATTGCCACCAGCGGTGGCGATCAAGGTGGTGGCAACCAGGAACAGAGGTTAATCGCTCGTAGGCCAGTAGTTGTCAGTGTAGTACAGTGACACAAACTAATCTGACCCGGTGGCCAAAACTGGAACTAAGTGTTTTTTCATATTGTTACCTAAGATACTACATAGACGACAGCGACGCCGTCACCGAGTCAGATAAGTTTTGTGCTTACACAGCATGCGATGAAAATTTCAATAATAGGGCTCCTGCCAACTGCCCTTATAATAAAAGAATAAGTTTTGTGTGTTTACCTAGTATAACCAAAATGTTTGTTTTGAAATATGACACTTTGAGACTTCAAACATAGGATTACTTAGCATAAACTAGGTATAAACCATAAAGTTAATATACCTAACGGAATAGAGGAACAAAGGGCTGAGCAAGCGAGATGTCACTAATTAGCAACACTGTGTGATAAAGCGAGATGCGTGATGCGACGTGATAGAACTCTTTTCGCGACAGTTTGTCTGCACTATCGGCACGGCACATATAGATTTTAATGTCAATAATGACAAGATGTTCATCACTGACACTATACATAAACATTTTTACACACACAAATGTAATTATAATTCGGTTTTGTTTGACAGCTCATGTTTGTTCCTCTATTCCGCTAGGTATATTAACTTTATGGTATAAACTTATTCTTTAGTAAGACAGGCAGTGTTTTATATCACAGCAGCATATGTACACTGGTAAGATTACCTGGGAAGACTCACTAGTCTTAGTCTAGAAAGGCCACTGCCTTTCTTTACCATGGTAACATTAGACATTACCGGTGCTACGGCAAAAAATAATCGCCACGGTGCCATTAATTGTACTACGGCAAAGAATAATAGCCACCTTACCATCAATGTTACTGTTTAAATAATGGTCCACCACAGTAAAGAAAGGAATATTTCTGTCTAACATGCTAGTCCATATAAATAGTCGATGAATTTTCGTATAGACTAAGATTGGACCATGGGAAAGGACATAGAACTATCTTCTGTCACAAAACAAAAACTGAAAGTTGTAAAACTTTTGAAATGCATTTATAAAAAAATAATATTAATATCACATCTGTCAAGATAATTAAATAATGGACTTATCTAAGTGTTTTGTGAGCTTCCTGATTGGCTGAATGTAGAGTTGTTCAACATAGATGGAGCGCCTGCTGTGTGTTTTGTCATCTGAAAGAAAATTAAATATCTTTTAGAAAGTTACCTCAGGCTTTTTTCATAGATATAATATGGAACAGGATCAGAAATCAATAGCCGTCAATATAAAAAAATAAAGACTAAATATATTTTTTATCCACAACAGAATAGTGCTTGGCCTTCACCTTAGCTGATGATAAGTGATGATAAGGCTGTAAGCGCACTACACCCCGAATCCTCACTACCGAAGAACTTCTAACTGCCGGAAATCAAGTCTATTTAAATTATTGCTATGGAGTAGGCCTTGAAATAAGCCATTCCACCAACCAAAATGAGTACAGACCTACAAATGTGCTACCTTTTTGGGAATCAAACCGAGACCCCTGCGTATTACACAGGTAACGCAGGTGGGCAAATGACTAGACCACAGAAGTGGTTAGACTTTGTTTACAATACTGTCTAAAAACACTTAATTTTATTTGTGAATAAATAATATTAGTTTAGAAATTAAGTTCAACTTACCATCTTTATCCTATACAACTCATCCATAGCAGAAGGCAGCAGTGGCTTAACCGAGTTGATCTCCATCATAGTTAAATGGTCAAGTCGACCGTAACTGCCTCCAGACTTCATCAACGCGTCCATCGAGGTGCGCAACTTTGACATGCGAATGTCCCAAATATCTTTGATAATGGTCTTTATTTCAGCTGCATTGGGTACATCTTCGGCTGCTACTCCGAGAATGAGCTTTGCTTCAACCATGTAGTGTTCATTAGGCATTTTTGTGAAGAATCTGGAGTGATATAAGAATAATTTATAAACAAACTAGCGGCTACCCACAACTTCGTTGTCATGGAATTTTTTTTTTGCTATACCTTGGGAACAATACTTTTTTTAGGTATGAACTGTACCCTATGTCCTTCTCTGTAACCCTGATAACGTAGATGCGAAAATTTCACACTTATCGGTTCAGTAGTACAGACGTGAAGGTGTAACCAACAAACAAACTTCTGCATTTACAATATTAATGAGGAAGTAAATATGAGGTTTTAGATTTGCTGTTAAGTTTTTCTGAACATAAATACCAAGGATATAAAAGTGGAGTGATAATGCTGCCAACCGTCCCGTATTGGGTGGGACAGTCTCACATTTGTCTTTATTGTTTCACTTTATTAGAAGCGTCCCATAAACATGAAATTAGTCCAACATCGAAAACATGCACATATTGACAGCTAAAGGCTACTGAAATCAGTGCATTAATTCACTCACATCACAGATCACTCTCCAAAGCTGGCAGCCTTATGAATGATTACTACATACTATCAAACACTGACTGATTGATAGTCTAATAGTGCCCTATTGGGTACATTACGTTCAGTGGTCAGAATGGCACTAAACCACTTCCTAACTCAACAAGAGGGTCAAACCAAAGTGCACTTCTTTATTAATAAGTAGATACTTATAAATCATTGCCAATACCTTGATCGTTTCTCCTCTTCTTTAATGTTTTCCAAGACATCAACATCCATCCACTCTGGTGGGACCACTCTGCACTTTTGTTTCTGTTTTAACATTATCGCTAACCAAAGCGGTACGTTGAGGGGTAGGCCAGCTCGAAATGGTCCAAACTCTCCGCAAATTAGATAGATTTTATCATAGGTAAAGTTTGGTATGACGCTGACGATTCTGTTTTCCCCGATGAACTCAATTTCGTATGGATCCATATTTTCACCACCTCTTGATTAGAAATATATAAATTTTGAAAACTTAGAATAAATTCTTTGAAAACCATACACTTTTCTTTTGCAAACAAACAAACAATCGAACGAAACACAAACAAACACAAAACAAACACTCTCTGTCTGTCTGTCATGAATGTCAAATTATGGCGCGTAAACGAAAACGTTGACATTTGCGGCATCGTTCAGAAATGATTGGGTGCATTCCACAACAGACTAATCGCTGAGTCATCGATCGCCATAGACTAAATGGGGAATGTCTAAAAAAATCAAATAGGTTGAATATATATTTTTTTAAGTAGTAATAAGCTCCTTTATTAATAGAAAAAAGTTTCAGAATTTTCGGTTGCATGAAAAAATTTAAAAAATTTAAAGTCACTTCGTCTACACTCGATTATAGCACTGAAATTCTTAACATTGATACATTATGTACTTGATTGGTTACCATACATTTTTTGATAGTACTTGGTGTCGTTTCATTCACACACTACCACCTTCAGTCAATGTCGACGGTCGTGGTCGTCTATAAAATTTCAACTCTATAACAATGAGGATAGGGTTGATTTCTTTATAAGAAAAGTGAGGTTATTAAAATTTAGACAGCGTGCCCTCCATAAACCTCCTTGTTCCGTACATTTGTGAAGAAAACGTGACTTTATTTATTTTTTATTTTTTCACGCAACCGAAAATTCTGAAACTAATTTCTATTAATAAGGGAGCTTATTCCTACCTGCAAAAAATATTCAGCCTATTTGATTTTTCAGACATTCCCTATTTTAACCATGGAAAGAAAAAAATTAAACATTAAAACAAACTACTTTCAATGGTGAAAATGTATACTGTGGTGATTGATGACTTAGCGATTAGCGTGCAGGAATGCACCCATTATCATCATAATCCTAATCGATTCAGAAAACTGAAAAATGGTAAATATTTAAAAATGATCCCTTTCGTATTCTATTTGGCACATTTTAGTCTTCTATTATGTTATTCGGTGATACTGCACACAGACAGAAAACGAATAATAATACTGGGTACCTACCTAACTAACTACCTACATGGTGGCCATATGCTATCGTGCAGCAAGCAAGTATTGGAATCAAGAACAGAACTTTTTAATCATATTTCTCTTTGATTGGAATGTAAAACAGCGCCATCTATAATCCGCGAAAGAAATAATTCTACATCATGATCCTTGGTTGTCGCAGGGGAACTAAGGGAACGCTGAGTCTGTATGGTTTCAGTAGATGGCGCTAATAACAATTAATGCCTTTTTATTGTTTCACAAAAAACAAGAGTACACAAGTACTTACATTTAACACTCACTATCATAGTATAATAATGAGTTGGTACACTATTACAAACAATAATGAATCTCGGACACTACCTATAGACATAATAATCAGACATAATACTACATTATTATTTAACAAAGTCCCTTGCCGCGTCTGTCTGTCTGTTCGCAATAAACTCTTAAACTCATTTTTTTTAAAACGGTATGAGGATGCATGCTGAGGAACTAATGGCGCCACAAGCGTTTGTCCTCAAATAGTTTGATTGGCTGTTTCAAATATCAAGTGTCATTTCTGACGTATTTTAACCAATCAAATCCATTGATAGCGGTCGATTCGCCGCTAGCGCCATCTAGCTTTGCGTGAAGATCCCCATTGATAGAGTAATTCCTGAGAAAGGTTTTTTAATAAGTTGAGGTTTTATGTAAATTGATAGAAATTATGACGATAAATTGTTGAAGAAGTCGGCAAAAATTAGGCCGTCTGGGAGCTTGCATCGAAAACGCTGCCTAAAACTTTCGAGCTATAACAAAACAATGTATGAAGGAATTGTTTTTCTATTATAGGTCTACAAAAAAGTCCACGACGGCATATGTCTATCTTTTAAGGATAGCTTACTGTAGCCATTTTAATTTGTTTTTTTAAATGGTTACAAATAATGTGTTAATAGGGATGTTGACTAATGAATAAAATAACGAAATACTAATAAAAATCGTAAACATATTAAACTTTTAGAGTAGCTTGTATACCTACCTCTTGGTTTTATATATTGCATATTATTTGTTTTTTGACCCTTCAAAGTTGGGTGGACAAGTCCATTTAAAAAGTATAAAATTTATTAAAATAAATGATACCTTTAATTAGTCCGTAAAATGTATAGCAAATTTGTCGAAGAAACCATTTTGATAAACACAATATTTAATATAGCTGCTGAACAAATTTCCTATTCGTTGCATGCAAACTAGCACGGCGTGACGTCATAACGTGCAAGCCATTAGTATGGAGCGTTTTTGATCGAGTCCATTTGTGCGCATTTCACACTGTGATATCTCGGGCAGTTTTCATGCTAGCGAATTAATTCTTTTACCAATGTTTCTTTTTTTGAGAGGTAATTTATGTAACATAAAATAAAATAAATAGTCAACATCCCTATTGGAAAGGTATTTAGACGGAAACAGTAATTATTAACGTTACTATAAGCGTTCCATGTACATAATTTTAGCCCACTATATCTATAGTTTAAAAAAATGTCTTAGTTATCGCAAAAAGTTTACGCGCGCGAAAATAAATTCAAGCGCGTTTCTCATACCGATGGTGACGGTACAGACTTTTGGAGCGAAAAGAAAGGAACCGAAGCGAAGCGAGGGCGGGTCGCTAGTAATGAATAAATCAATGTTTATTTTAAGTACCATTTTTAAAAAGTCAAGTGTTGCGTTGCGTTGCGTCCCATCCCATTCACGATAGGTTAGGTAACTCCTCTACCTAAAATAGTAGAGCCCCCAATACACTTGTTGCAATCAATAGGTACCTACCATTCAAAAGACACTTATTTTAATCTTTTGATTCGATTGTTATAAGAGCAAGTTTGACCAAGTCATCTACGGAATCGATCGATGCAAATCGTTCTGGCAAAGTGCAAACTCTTAATTACTAGCAGTAAATTAGGGTGGTTGACAATGTCTCCGGGCGATATTTATGGGGGACCCGACGAGACGGCCGGCCCCCGGACTTGCCACCCCATTTGTTTCAATAAGTTCCCAGCAAAATGTTAAGATTTCAAGTTTCGGTACGTGATGGCTGTTAATTTGTAACTAATTAGCAGTATTCGGTTCGGTGTGGTGGAGAGCATAGAGCAAAACAGAATTTATACTTAGTTTGGTATGTCAAATAAAAGAACAGGAGAGCTCTAACTTAAACTTAAAAAAATAGTGGGTAATTTTTATTGTAAGTAAAGTTTAAAATTGTAAGTATTACCAAAGAGTTAGCATTTTCCTTTTGGTAAATAAAGAGTTGGAGATTGTACATTTAATCTATCGCCTAAAAACAAACTGGTGTCGGCAAATAAATAACGAATCTGTCTGCACGAGCGAAAAAACACATTGTCTCCTCTCAGACATCTCTCTCCTTAAATCTGCATACAAATTCGAGAGATCGCGCACAAATTCACGGAGTCATTTAAAACCCATTCCGTTTCTACGAAAATGCTGTTTTTTTTCCCCATAAATATGTCGAGCTTGACGTTTAGCATCGCACAGCGACATCTAGCGTCGAGGGGCGCTTTGCAGGCTAGTCACGCCACCGCGCGATAGGTGGCGGGAGTGCCACTCAAATTGTGCGAGCGAGGGAATTCTTTTGTTTCGAATTTCTTTTTCGCGCGTAATTTATTTGTTTTCCTTCACGAATATGGGCGATGCTATGGGCGTAATGAAATGGAGAAGCTTTGTCGTAAGATTTTTTTAATAAAATGAGTAGGCTGCTGCCGCCCGCGACTTCTTCCACATGGACATTCGAAATATCCCTTGTACCAGCTGGATTAAAAATATTTATTAAACTTAGTAAACTCAATTTTTTAATTCATGTGACAAAAAAATTTAAAATTTCTGTGTGCCAAATTTCATCCAAATACGCTCAGATGTTTTTGCGTGACTGAATAACAAACATCCAATTATTTTTAAACATGTTGTATGTATAAACATTAACATTTATTACAAAGTAAGATAGGATCCTGGATTCCTATTGTCAAGATATAGGATTTATTACAAGTTATTAATCAATGATGTCCGGTTTTTTCGAAAACAATTGTAAATATTTTAATACATAAACTACTAATCCTATCATAATGACAATAATAATTCAATACCATAAGATTCTTATGCTATTACATTAAATTAAATTATACCTATTTTTTTTTTGTTTCATGTAATTTTTAGTTGCGGATGAAGTTAACGTGGATGTTAATGTGATAACGTTCCTGCGTATTAGAAATTGGCTGGGATAGTACCTACTAGTTTCCACCCGCGACCTCGTCCGCGTGTATACAGGCAAGGGCGGATCCAGGATTTAAATTTGGGGGGGGCCATCGGAACCTCGGGTCTAGGGTCTATGTAAGGGATCCTTGTCTAGGATGCACAAAATGCCTGATTTAGAAAAAAATACTGCCTATAGACAAAACGGCGATTTTTAGGCACTAATTTTGTGGTGTTGTCTAAGTATAGTAAAAAAACGGCCGCGCAGCGCGATTTTTTGTTAGTTTAGCCACTTGTATGTACTCTTTATGCATATTAAAAAAAACGGCCGCTCAGCGAGATTTTTGGTCAGTTTCATCCACTAATCTTGTACTTGTATACAAATAACGACCGCGCAGCGCGATTTTAAGTCAGTTTTAGCCACTAATTTTGTAGCGTTGTCTATAGTAGAAAAACTGCCGTTTAGCCACTAGTATGTACTCTTATCTATTTTTAAAAAAAACGGCCGCGCAGCGCGATTTTTAGTCAGTTTCATCCACTAATCTTGTTCTCTTGTATACAAATAACGGCCGCGCAGCGCGATTTTAAGTCAGTTTTAGCCACTAATTTTGTAGTGTTGTCTATAGTAGGAAAACTGCCGTGCAGCGCGATTTTTTGTCAGTTTAGTCACATATATGTACTCTTATCTACATTAAAAAAAACGGCCGCGCAGCGCGATTTTTAGTCAGTTTCATCCACTAATCTTGTAGGTACTCTTGGGTACCTACCTCGTAGGGGGGGGCCATGGCCCCCATGCCCCCCACCCCCCTGGATCCGCCAATGTATACAGGGTGTTTTCATTTTCATCATACATTTCGCCCAAAATTGTACATTTACACAACTTGGATTTCGAAACAGTATAAAATCGATTTTTTTTAGTAAAAACTGATTGTTTTGTCATTATTTATTACTTTCACATCAATTTGAACACAATAAAAGCCAACAAAGCTTTCGGTCACTATTATTACTATGGATAACTTTTTTACCATAATAAATAAAATAAAACCGAAATAACAAAATGCAGCGGGATGTTAAGTAAGGCCCAGGCGGGTTATTACAAACTAAAATAGTATTATTATTTTACATAAAGAAAAAAGTTTGCATCAGATCAATGATTATATTATACTAGGTTAACAATGTGATTTTTTCACTAAGCTTCGAAGAGTATCAACACCATCTAGTGAGGCAAATAGTTACTATTTTTAGGCTTACAAGAGTATCAACACCATTCATTGAAAGTTAATGACATCTAGTGACTGTACACTATGAATCGATGAGATGGTTCTGTTTGTAATAGAATTTATTCACAAAGTTCTGTGGACCTCGATGACTTTCGATATTTTAACTTTCCGAATTTATTAAAATATGTAAATCTAGGCCCTACAACTAAAGGCACAATTGCACATATCTAGTCCCACTAATTACTTACAAAAGTTTTCAGGCGTTATCTCGCGCAAGGAATGACAAACATTTGGTTCAACTTTTGTTTAAAAATTTGCATATAATCTATACATTAGATTAGGAACGCGTTAGGTTTTAAACGCGTTTTTAATCTATACATTTATAATTTTCATCTACCTATACAAGGTGTTTGGTAAAAGCCTTATAAAGCCGAATATAGTAGATAGAGACCATCAAACTGAACAACTTTTACTATGGAACCAACTCTGAAATCGCAAAAAAAAAATCAGCTGTTTCATACAAAAATTAACAACGAAAATATCAAAATGTATGAAAAAACTGATTTATTTTTCGCGATTCCAGAGTTGGTCCCATAGTAAAAGTTGTTCAATTTGATGGTCCCTATCTACCACATTCGGCTTTATAAGGCTTTTATCAAACACCTATTGTAGACATATACATATATCTATTCTGTGTTGTAGATATACAACCAACTCGCTTATCTAATTTTCATCGATTTGGTAAATAATCTGCTTTCAATAATTCGCTTCATTTTACAGACTTGATTTTGTAATCAGTAACAGTCATGTACTTATTGATAAAACATTATAAGAAAAACAAGTGCATTATTTTTTTGACGTACATGAGCATCGAAAGACAATCGGAATTATGTTAGGCATTCATAATAAAAAAAATAAAAGCTCAGGCTATAAGTATATTACCTTTTTCAAGTTAAAGGTTCACAAACCCTGACTTAAAATGTTCTTAAGCGTCCAGTCCAGCCTAAAGTTATCTATTTAAGAGGCGTATCTACGAACTTATTCCTCAAGGGGAGGGTATTTTATAAAAGCAGATAATAACTTGTTCTAGTGATATTGCCATTGCTAAGTAAGATGAATGCAAGAACAGTTTTGTGTAAGTGGAACTTAAGCATGAAAAAAGAAATAAGTGGCTCAGTACAAGTATTTTAGTGGAAAATAATTGTCGTTGGTATGTAGATCACTGACTTTTATTATTGCACAATTGAACTGTTTAATTTCAATTATTTGTTGCATGTCATAGTAGTTTATGATACTGATGCATAATGAGGGGTATTAAAACATAAGTGTGTGTTTAAAAACCGAGCCGTAGGCGAGGTTTTTAATAGTATCACACGAGTGTTTTAATACCTAGTTATGTGCAGTTTCATACACTACTTTATCTACACTCATACATTTGGGATTGAACCTACTAAATAAAAGATCAACGTTAGAAAAGAGAGAGAGACTTTGGTTGTATTAGCTATGTACCTACCTTGTAATAAGTCATTTCCTTAGCTGCATCTAAAATAATTTTGCAGAGTAATTGTTTTTCACATTTTTAAGCAAGAATAAAAAACACCTACGAAATTCAGTATAACAATATGTAAAAATTGAAATCAAAATTCAAAACTTTTTTCGTAATGCTCTAAAAATGGCGCGCAATAAGTCATCGATCACCATAGAGTGCATTTTAATCATGGAAAGTATGTGTGGGAAAATATCGTTGTTTTTTTTAATATCACGGCACTACCTTCTTCTTAGATTTGCCCTGTATCGTAATGAGAAAAAAAGTTATTTTATGATGCAGCTGACTGCATCGTAATGAGTTTTTTTTTTATTTTACCTATTCACGAAAATAAAGTACGTATTTATATTACCTTTTTTGAATTCATATTTGGAACATTACGTTGTGAGTGTAGATAAAATAGTTTATAAACGCCCTGAAATGTGACATCCTGTAAGGGCGTAGCAATAGAGAGGGCTTTAGTAGATTATACAACAAGTGAAAAAAGAGGGAATTTAGTTCGAGGGATACAAAGGACGGAGATGAAATTACTTACTGTGTGACACCCATTTTGGACCTATCAAAATGTTGATTTTATCAATTATGTAATGTAGCTCATAATTTTTTTGTTATTTATACATTGCTAACTAAAATAAAAACGGCAGTATAGAAATAGAGAAAATTAATAATAAAGATTGGCAAAGATTACAAATAATATAAACTGGGTAGAAGTAGAACATATCTATTGATTTTGATATTACAAATATTTTTTCTGATTGTCTAATTAAAATTCAATAAATACTAATGTTCTACGGTCATTTAATTATAATTATACATCAACATTTAAAAAAAATATTAAAAACTGGACTGCCCTGCCAAAAATGAACTAAAAAGTTAGATAACAAAAGTGTCATTGCATTGTTCTTCAAAATGGTCCCCCGACTGCAATGACACTTGTTATTTAACGTTTTTGTTAGTTTTTGGCAGGGCAGTTTTTAATATTTTATAAATTTAATTATTTTTATTTTACACCTTTTAGTATGTAATTATATAATTTTGGAATGTGCTAATCAAGGCCTTTTATTTAATACCCATATTGTAATAATTAAAGAAAAGAAATGTTTTCAAATTTTGAAAGTGGCGTCGTATTGATTTTTGGCAAAAAAAAAATATAGCCAGTGTCACTTGGAATGATACCTGTATACTTTATGTTGGTTTTATTATAGGTCCGTAAGTATACTAACGATACCCCGTACATCCAAGTCCGTTATGGTTTCTACACTACACCGTACCATACCATGACCGTGCTAGGAACGTATCAGGCAAAAAAATATTCTTTGTATTGAAAAGTATGACACTATTCCTACTAGACCGTTCCGTCACCGGCCAGGCACTTTTCATACTTTTCAATAAAAATATTTTTTTTTGCCTGATACGTTCCTTAGCATGGTCATGGTATGGAACGGTGTACTGGGCAGAGACCTTAAGGCATTTACAAGTTATGGTGGAATAAAGAAACTCACATACCCACAAACATACATGAACCCTGAACACATTACACTTTCTGTTTTTTTGGACAGTCGTCTGTTTTTTTGACAGGTCAACGCTTGTATAAGAAGTGGTCGTTGTTCTTTTCCCCAGTCGATATCTGGAAGCTAGTGTTATACAATCAGTGCATAATAATGTTAGTACATACAATTGACTGAAGTGTAACTAATTAAGAACAAAATTATTAGAAACTCAATGGCTTACGATTCTCCAGGGACACAAAATATAAAACCGAGTGAATCGGAACTTGATATAATGTTATGACTCGCGGCGAGTTGTCGCGTCTCGATTATCGATGAATAATCGGTCCAACTCGGATCGTTTGATTGGGTCGGTTTAATTTTAACGATCTTCTAGCGGTAACCGAAGTGTTACTAACGGGTTAACTTCGTTCTCTGATTAATGTTGATGTGTAAATAAAGGTTTGAATTGCAACAAAGCTTCATTTATTTAGTTTTTTTTGTTATTGCCTAAAGTTAATTGATAAAGTTATATTCACTTCTCAAGCTTACGCGCTCACTAGACATGAAATATAACACTTTTAACGGATACTAGCGCGGTTTTGTTGAAAGTACTCCGGTAATAAGTTGTTATTTGGTTTGGTAATCAAAAATCAAACCAAATACTAACTAATTACCAAAGTAGTTTCAATAAAACCGCGCTAGTATCCGTTAAAAAGTGTTTTAAATATTTTCAAGTTATTACCTTCTTTAAATATCGCCTTATAAAATAGTAAATTTCGAAAACGCTATATAAGACAAAGCCTGCGATTGAGACGAGCATCTGAAAAAAATATTAAAACTATTATAAAAAATACAATACTTAGATACTAGTTTCAAATAGCTAAAAGTGTTTTATTTCATGATAATTATGTGTGTTAATTTTATAGTATACCTAGGTATTTGGGATGTTTTAGAGCTAAGTCTCTTTGATGGAAACTGTCTAATAGGATCTAATAGACAGTCATTTTCATCTTACAACTAGAGGCCGCCCGCGACTTTGTCAGCGTTGACAATTTATTTTATTTATGATTTATTCAGAAAAGTTATTTCTCTATCCCTCGACAAAAACTGTAGGCTGTAGCGGGTCCCCTACGCGCGAGGTCAGTCTGCGCTCCGATTACTTTACGCTAAAGAATGAGAACTCCTAATTTGTCAAATTTTATCGTGTGCTTTTTTTTATAACATTTTAAATGCCTTTGATAGTTGCGCGAAGTGTGAGGAGCTCGGTGGCGCAGTGGTTTAGCGCCTGGCCCAGCGATTGCGGAAGTTAAGCAACGTTCGCAAGGGTCGGTCATGGGATGGGTGACCAAAAATTTATTATCTCGAGCTCCTCCGTGCTTCGGAAGGCACGTTAAGCCGTTGGTCCCGGCTGCATTTGCAGTCGTTAACACCCACCAATCCGCATTGGGCCCGCGTGGTGGGTTATGGCCCATCCTCCTTACCACTCATAAGGAAGGCCTGTGCCCCAGCGGTGGGGACATCAAAAATGGCTGATGGACAGTGTGAGATCTGTAGTTTTTTTTCGGGAGTCAGCACATGACCATAACTGATGCAACTCGGTTGAAATGTCGGGAAAATACTTAGGTAGAGGGGTTGTGAAAATACATAATTATTTAATTCCTGTTCTTTTAATTAAGTTATCCATTAATATTTAAGTACTTCATAATGGTATATGGCAAGACATTGATACACACAGACGAATAACACAAATGTAGACACAGTTATCTGACGCTACATGTTTCAATAACGTCCAATATCTAACTCGTGTTATAACAAAGATAGTTTGCGAGTGGTCCAATATAAGAAAAGTGGGCGAATCTTGCGTAACAAGGAAAATCCGCAACTAACTTATGAGAATGGAGTAAAAGGGATGTAACACGTTCTAGTTTGGCTGTAAGAGATTTTAGAGATTAACTAGTCCTGTTTACAAATTTCACAACGAAATGCGTATGATAAATGCTAATCTTTAGTCAATATTCTTCATCAGACTGATTTCATGTCAGACCGTATAATATTTTAATATTCATTTTGTTGCCCGCATGCAACTCAAATTAACACGTTGGCGGACGCGCCGGTTATAGCAGTCATCAGTGACTTACTCAGAGTGACGCGCCGGCTATAGCCTTTATGTTCTGTTCACACTCTAGAGGCACAACGGCTGTAGCAGACGATTTTCCTTACTACTACCGTATATTTTATCATCAAGTGCCCCCAAGTTGAATCTTTCAGATCGCTAGGTGTCATATAACATATCTTTTTACACCTTCAAACGTGTCACTACTCGTGTGTCGTTGTGCGCGCACGCACACTGACGCACCTGTCATAGCAGCGACAGTTGTATGGCAATTTGTTCAGTCGGCCGGCGAGTGCCCCGTGGAGCGGAGTGTACAACATCTCCGCTCCAATGTGTTTCGCACGTGGTTTTTGTACTGCTATAGTGCTGAATTTACTTAATTATTCTGAGTAAATATGAATAAATTGTTACTAATATTACAATTAAAATATAATAGTACAGATAAAAACAAAAAATAATACAATATTTGCCATAAATTACCAACTTACGTATACTTTATTTAAGTATAACACTAATAGCATTCCGAGAAGATTTTTTAACAAAATTTGATGGTGTGGTTTTATTTCTGTCATCATCATCATCATATTATCAGCCGCACGACACCCACTGCTAGGTATAGGCCTCCCCCAAGGATTTTCACGACGATCAGCCCTATCCTATGCTGCCCGCATCCAGTGGCTTCCCGCGACCTTCACCAGATTGTCGGTCCACCTTGTCGGGGGCCTACCCACGGAGCGTCGTCCAGTGCGCGGTCCCCATTCCAGAACCTTTCCGCCCCAACGGCTATCGGTTCTTCTCGCTATGTGTCAAGCCCTGCCACTTCAGCTGAGCGATCCTTCGAGCTATGTCGGTTATTTTAGTTCTCCTACGGATCTCCTTATTTCTGATTCGATCACGCAGGGAAACGTCGAGCATAGCTCTCTCCATTGCAAGCACAAGTTGGACTTACCTAACTAGAATGCCTGTCCTAGGTATACGTATGGTCAACAACTTCAAGAGTAGTGTTCCCAACATGAACTGGAGCGGGCACAGCATGGGCATTCGACATGATTTTCGTCTCATCAATGTTCATCTTAAGACCCACTCTTTAGGAAGCACTACGGAGATCTTCGAGCATTGTGTTCAGGTCTTCCATGGTCTCAGCCATAAGGACTATATCATCGGCAAAACGAAGGTGTGTTAGGTACTGGCCCTTAATATTGATTCCGAGTCTTTTCCAGTCTAAGAGTTTAAAGATGTCCTCCAACGCAACTGTAAACAGTTTCGGAGAAATAACATCTCCCTGTCTCACACCTCGCTGCAGTTGGATAGGATCTGTGCTCTGGTTCTGTACTCGGACTGACATGGTGGCATTTTCGTATAAGTAGTACCTCAACACCTCGATATACCTGTAGTCTACTTGGCACCTCTGAAGAGACTGCAGCACCGCCCAGGTTTCGATCGAATCAATGGTTTTCTCATAGTCCACGATCGCCAAGCAAAGTGGCATATTATTCTCCTTGGTCTTCTGTATAACCTGCCGCAGCGTATGGACGTGGTTTATGGTGCTAAAGCCTTTTCGGAACCCGGCTTGTTCGGCAGGTTGGAAGTCGTAGAACCTGCAAGCGAGACGATTCGTAAGGACTCTCGAAAACAACTTATAGATATGGCTCAGAAGTGAGATGGGTCTGTAGTTCTTTAATAGGGACTTGTCACCCTTTTTAAAGAACAAAATCACCTCACTTATGTTCTATGCCTTCGGCGTTCTGCCCTCGACGATGATGGAATTGAAAAGCTTCTGGAGGACTTTAAGTATCGGATCAGAAGTTCTGTTGTGATTCCGTCGTCACCCGCCGCCTTGTTGTTTTTCAGCTGTTTGAGAGCCATACTAATCTCGTACAGGCTGACGTCCGGGATATCTTGGGTAAATTGTCGGGTAAGCATGGCTCTGGGGTCTTAAGCCTTGCTTTCAACTTGCGTCTGCGTGGAATATAACTGCCCATAGAAACTCTCGATCTCCCTCAGGATTTCAGGCTTCGATGAGATGACGCGTCCGTCGTCAGTTTTCAGCTTCGTCATCTGGCTTTTCCCAGTAGACAGATCTTTGGAGCCTTTATTCTGCTCGATGGCCTCTTTGATACCATTAAATCGGCGAAGGTCGCTCGTCAAAGACTTAGATATCTGTCAATTTAGCTGTCGATAACGATGAGCATCCTCTGAACTCTGGAGCCTCATTTCACGTCTCTGATCCATGAGTAGCAGTGTGTGGTCGGAGAGTTTCTTTAACTAAGGGCGGCGGGTCTTAAAGAACTTGGACCCTAGTCCCTACCGTACGGACAGTATCCACCACCATGTTGTTTAGATCGTCCATTTAATTTTGTCTTTTCATTGAAGGAATAACCAATATATGCCAAGGTGCCTTTTAGTGGCAGTTTGGAAACGTTGCAACTTGAGGGTATAGATAATAAAGGCGCGGTATGCTGTAATACTGACTATTTACCACTGCCGTAAACTTTTCTAAGCATAGTCTTTGGGCCTTACTTTATACAAATAGACTATTTCCTAGTGATGGAACGGCTAAAGCAAGCGAATTATCTAGTCGGTGCATCCTATCCTATATAGTAATAAACTATTTATCAGTGAAGGAACGGCTATAGCAGGCGAAGGCTAATGGTTGCGTCCCATTTGTATAGTAATAACTATTTACTAGTGTCACACCGGCTATAGCAAGCGAAGGCTACAGCCGTTGCGTCTCATTGGTATGGTAATAACAATTCACTGATGACACACCGGTCATAGCAGGCGAAGGTTACAGCCGTTGCGTCCCATTTGAATAGCAATAACTATTCACTAGTGACGCACCTGCTATAACAGCTAAAGGCTATAGCCGGTGCGTCCTATGCATATAGTTATACACTGCTTACCAGTGACGGAACGACTCTAGCAGGCGAAGGCTATAGCCGGAGAGTCCTATGTATATAGTTATATACTGTTTACTAGTGACGGAACGGCTATAGCAGGCGAAGGCTATAGCCGTTGTGATTTTATTTAAATACTTAGTAATTTTCATTAGTGACGGTGCGGCTATAGCATTCCATACAAAAATGAAGTGACAAAGTGGCGTTGCAAAATCGGGCCGAGTGTCCGCCAACGTGTTAACAGTTCAAATGTTCAGTACGATAAGCGATATCATTGAATGCTATGTGAATTTGAATGAAATCTTATCTCTTCAAATAATGCAGTTACATCCTGTATTCTGTACCTATATAAAATAAATCGTTAGATATTGTTTCATTTAAATTAAGTAATAGATAACTTCAAAGTTTGTGCATTAGGTTAATTTGTAGTTAATTATAATAAGTAAGGTTTGAGACATTAATACCGCGTTTTTGTTTGGCAGTCGGCATAAAAAGTGATTCTGTATTTAATGACAGAAGAAGAGTTGGTTTGGGTAAAAGAAGTACATATTTCATGCAGTCGCACAAGATTTTAACTTAAGGAAATTAATTTTAAAACGTTATGCTATTTTTTTAATTATAATGTGTAACAAGCTTCTTGAATCAAAAGCTTGTGTCTACCCACTTGGGCCATGCCCCCGCCACACGTCACACGTCCAAATCATCCTATCACGGTGGGTCGTGACGGACACGCGTCCCTCCATACGTGACCTGGGAACCGAACCTAACGCGACCGATAAATCGACAGCGCACACCAGCCTCCAACTGAATCAGACCCTTTGATACTTAGCAATCTTACCCGCCCGTAGCTCAAGGTAACTTGGCCAGAAATATGGTTCCGTCATTATTGAACCGGGTTATTGCTATTATAAATAAGGATCTCATGCTATTGTGGAGATATTAAAATGTTTTGTTTTGCTACGGACTACGGCCTTGTGCTACGCCGTAATCGTAGCGGTGTTTCGTAGCAGTACCGTAGTATGCTCGAGGTGTAAGCGAGTTAAAGTAAATTTAAAAAGTTCAAAACCCTTTTTGGGACTAATGAAAAAGGGATCTTTCCTATTCCTTTATAATTTTTGTAATGTAACTATATTCAACACACATTTCTGCAAACACAATTCTTTGTTGCAACATAAAATACATTACGAGTTGTCTTAAAACACGTAAAAACACACTCCAGCCGTGCCATTAACATAATTAGCCGGACTCATTCCGCTAATCATCACGAAAAACGTAGCTTACGGGATTCTTTCACGAGAAATGTGGAGGAAATCTCACTGAGATTTAGTGGTATGCAAATGTAGCCACTAAGTTTAATTAGAAACGTTTTGTTATTTCCTAAGGTCGACAGGTCGGTAATGTTGAAGATTATGTTTGGGAGGAATGATTGGAGGTCTGCGGGGATTGGGACAAAAATGTTATTGTTTAATCTAAATTATATTAGATTACAAGACTTAATTGTTATGGAAATAACGAATAACTTGGATTGACTCTTTGTTATGTGTAATTTAAATTAGAATTTTCGTCAAATCAACAACTGACACACTCTTCCACATTTTGAAATTCGATTGTATTGCTTGACTATTTTGTAGATTTAGCAAACGGTACTTAGATTTACTCATTTCAAATCACTACGTTAAAGTCAACGGAATCTTTCTCTTTTATTTTACCACATCAAAACAGAAACTTGATTCGACATGCGTCGCCGAGACGGGGGGCGTCTCGGCCGAAAGGGGGTAGGCTTGCAAAACTATAAATTGTCCTTTAATTACCCCCGGGCAGCGTCACATCATGGATCCAGACAGTTTTATGACGATTTACGGCACATTTCGACGCGGGGCCCGGCCCGCTTAGGGACCGCGCTCGGCAAAACGTCGCTGGCCTACCAACCCTCTCGCACGGCTTAGACACTAATGCCGCTGAGGAGGACGGGCCTCCACGTTCGAAGCTCCAGACGGCTGGTCGCCGTACGTCACCTTTTACACTGCTGGGGGGTTTTAAGGCCTCCAGTTCTTTATGGTAATGAAATCTGAGCAGGGTGACGTGCCGAGGTGATGCTTCCGAGAGTTTTTGTTGTGCCCCCTTTATTTATTGCACGTTTGAGGGTGGGGTAAGGAAACTTTTCCAAATGTGCCCGCGTACCTCTGTTTGGTTCTGGTGTAGGTATGTAGGAGGTTTCAATTAGACGAACAGTCGAAGCGTAGGTTATTTACAACATACCTGAAATGTGTGGGCAACATTTTGTTTTAAGCAGCTATATTTTGTATTTTTTAGGGAAAAAACTATTTCTGTTAAAATTTTGTCTACTCTATTTTTTTTTCATAATATCAACTTTTAAAGAAATTTTAATAATGAATTAGTTTACAATGATGTTGACGAGATTTGATTCTAAAAGTGGATTAAGTATATTTCGTAAAAAAACAATCACAAAGGGATGACACAAACAGAAAACATTTAAACATAATGAAATAACAATGTTTTCGTTCCAAAAATCCACTACAAATAATTGTTATTCTACTCACAAAACCCAGCCGCAATCATAACCGTTTAACAGGCAATTTTATTTGTCGATACAGAGCGATCGGAACGAGACTTTATAAGCAATAAATGCGCAAACAGACGTTTCGGTGTTACATAAAATCAAATCAACAGTTATCCCGTGTGCCTACATCACAATCAGGTTTAATCGCGTATGTGACAAGTTGGCTCGTTCGGATCGGTGCCCAGAATCACTTGAACTATGAACAAGTTAACTGTTCCCCTTCTAAAGGCGACTTAACCCTGCGCTGGCAGGGGTTGGAAGCCCTTCCCCCGCTGGTGGGTGGATAACACGCGCCGCTCCCGTTCTCTCCCGATATCGTAGTGACTGACGGACAAGTATGCATTCAAATTGGTTACTTTACTTTCTCCTCCCCCTAAGAATAAACATCTCACCCGGTTTCTGGATCCGCCAATTTGGTACAGAATTTGTTGTGGAATGTGGGAATGCTTTTTGAGGGTTAAATTGCATTTAATTCGCACTAAACAACGTCGGTTTTGATGGAACCGCCCGAGTAACGTTGGTTAGGATGGAATTGTAGGAATAATACGCAGGAGTTAATTTGCGCCTCTGTTTTAGCATCTATTTAGTCGAATAAGAAAGGCAAGGCTGTAGGAAATAAGTAGACATTGAAGTGTACATAATAATTGAATACTTGTTTTTATAAATTTACTAAATTACAATTTTACAATAAAAAAAATTCATTAAGTGAACACAGCAACATTGTCAAGGTGAACAACATAGTTTTTTAAAATTACAAATCGATTTTGAAAATGTGCTAGTGGACTTACATTTCGATTTTCATAATAACATAGTAAGTTAGTATTTACTACGAAATTCAATTTGCGTAGGTATTGGGGTTTGGCAAAAAAGTAAGTTTTTTAAAAGTATTATGTACTATGAATTTTTTTATTAGATAGATAGTAACTAGAAAATATTTGAAGCAAGCACACTAAGTTTGTATCGGAAAAACTCGTGTAGATCAGAATAACAGTGCAGTAACGTGATTGGTCCACAGATAGGGGCAGAGGAGCAGACGGGCGTTTGCAAGGCACAGAAATATGTGGCCGGTGCTAAACATTAACGGTTATGGTCCAGTCACGTCTAATTGCGAGTTTCGAGGGGGTTATGCAGAAGGGAGACGCTTGAGAAAGATTTTGACCACATTGAAAAATGTGATGTTCCTTTTTTCGAATTTCGAAAAATCTCGAATCGAAATATCGATAATGTATGAAAATTTTGAACGGAAAACTACTACATCGGCAGGTTCATAGATTTGTTGCGTTCGGAATTATCCCGTTTCGGGATTCCAAATCAAAATTCCGTCTGTACATGGAGGGCTCAAAGTAATGTGGTATTAAAACTATAGATGATTGAAGTATTCACAAACTAGAATTACTGATATTGAAGAATTTGGCCTTTACAAACTATGAGCTTAAAGCGATTTATTGCAAATCGCTTAATAAACTAAACACTTCAATAATTCAAAGTAGATACAAGTAAAGCCTTAGCACAGCAATCAATCACATTAATGATTGTATGTACACACTAATTATGTAGTTATAAAACCATACAACATCTTCATTAAGTTTCCAAAGCAACAATTATATTGACAATGCGATTTTACATTCCGTACCATAACATAACTTGGAACTATCATTTAGACATAAAAAAATACTGTATCCTTCCATAGGCGGCCATTACATGCTCATGCAAGCGTCAGTCAAATTCCATCAGTCATGAATTACGTTTGACTGACTGACTGATGGAAAGAAGAAATCAACTTCATGCAACCATCAGTATATAGGTTAATCGTCAGTCACGACCGTGACTGTGGTTAAACTGACAGCAAAACCTACCGTGTAATGGCTGCCTTACCATTGGCGTAGATACGGTGGGGCAGGGTGGTGCGCTTGCCCCACCCTGGCTATGACCTGAGAGGCACCTACCTAATCTTACCTAAGTAAGAAAATTTAAATTGACGCGGAATTAATGAGATAGGCCCGTAGCAATACAAAATATGCATGGAAAATGCATAGAAAAAAAATTACCAGGGTAAGACCGCGGGTATAGTTTGCTAGTTACATATTATTTTAGACTGCTGCCCCACCCTGAGCCCATGGCTGACTACGCTCATGTGCCTTACCCCTTACTTCAAACACTACTGACTTTACATAGCAATCTTCATGACTCGATACTGCACAACCCGGTCGCAGCTAATTGTAAGCGCGCGTTATCGTGAGACAAACGCGTTGGCTGCAACGCATAACCATTACCACTTTTTGGTTTCGCGAAATTAGCGCCTTTTTTCAGCACCCGTCCGCTGCGCCGATTGGCTGGTTCTTTGTGATTCCTTTTAGGTGCAATATTGGGATGTCTAATCGAATTGTGTTATTTAGGCTGCGATAGAAGTTTTAAGGCATTTTGTAATACAAAATGAATGGTAATTTACAAACATTGTTACCACAGCATTTACAGAGCATTAACGCAGGTATAATTATACAATACATAAGCCAATTACGGAAACAACACTTTGTAAACAAAATATATAAATGGTTACAAAAAAAAAAATACTTTAAACTCATTATTAAGTTTAACGGATTTGAAAAAGAAATTTAATAATAATGAGAATTTCGAAATAATTTATAATATTGTCTCATGATAGGTGTGTGTAAATGAGTGCGTGTGTGTGTGTGTGTGTAGGTTTGTGTGTGTTTGTGCATGCGTGTTTGCCTCCTTCGTAAAAATAAATTCACTCGCACTGTATGTGGGTATGTAAACGTAGGCAATTAAGAATATAAGACATTGTTTTCCATTTCATTTTGAAATCTAGACAATATTACCCACTCTGAGTAAGCACAGTTAATAGTACTTAACTCATTTATTAAAATTTTTTTTTATTAAAATATGTTTCATAACCAACCACGCTGGCCCAATGCGGATTGGTGGGTCTTAACGACTGCAAATGCAGCTGAGACCAACGGCTTAACGTGCCTTCCGAAGCACGGAGGAGCTCGAGATAATAAATTTTTGGTCACCCATCCCATGACCGATCCTTGTGAACGTTGCTGGGCCAGGCGCTAAACCACTGCGCCACCGAACTCCTTAAAACCGCTTACGCCCAATTAATTTATTAGTCATTAATTATCTCTTTGGTATGTGTTACAAAAACATAACCATCAACTCAGATTTATAGGGGAAAACACTAAAATTCACCAATGTTTTCCTTGCACTTGCATAACTAAACCTCGCGTTCGGATATTTACCGTAAAACGATTGCGTTCAGATATTTACCGTAAAAGTGGGTAGTTAATTAGCCGCGGCACACATCGCCGGCTGATTTCTCCTGGGCGCCTCTACCGGCTGATAGGAGCAAACTCCGGGCTCTTTTATTGGCACGGCTACTAAATGCGCGAATGACACAAAAGAACCAGTCCCCTACTCTTCATTGGAATTGACGGGATCGGGTTCACATCAGGATCGAATAAACGCCAAAAATCTGTTACTTTGGTTCATTTAAAACGGTTTCCATGGTTTTGAGGTTTACTCGATTTCAACTCGATCTCGATATTCTCGATCGCGTGGCTTTTGTCATTTCTTAATTATTTTTTGTTGTTAAGTTTCGGCAATATTTGAGTTTCAGAAATATTCTGTAAATATAAACGAAACTGTAAAGATTTAGTTTTGGTCACGAACTGAATTGGATCTAAATATTTGTCACATTGAAGAAATATTTAACTGAAAAAATGTAAGTACCCTATTTGAGTCGCAATTTCATTTGCTTATTACTGTTATAACTTGATCCATAAAAAAATTATCAGTACACATCTTTTGCTTAAACCTGTATCTATTAAGTTTGAAAATTATGCAAAGTGTCGCAAAGCTCATCCATTTTTATATAAATATTGGTTTATTTTTACCCCTTTTATCGCCCGTTTACTGGCCACACAGCCACAATGTCTTCCGTACAGATTAAACAATATGAAGCGTGTTATCCCTGTCTGCTGCACAGATTAACAAAGAGGTTGCTTTAATACAGTTTTTATATTTGCATTGATCAATTTAATCGAATAAGCGTAGCCGCAGGAAGCTTGAGCGGTATTTCTAATAAGCTAACTAGATGTTAGCGAAAAATATTTAAGCGATACAGACAAAACACTCAAAATTTTAAATCTAACCTTTTATTACTATATTAATTGTGAGTTTTTAAGAAACTAACTGCATTCATCTTAAATTTAACACCTAAAAGAGTGGTTACAATATTTTGCTAAAAGATTTGTTCATATACGTACGTGAAATTATAAATGTAATATTCAAAAGATGATAAGGTAAGGACTGTTATAAAACATTTCCTTCCAAGAACATTATTTTACAAAGTAACAGCTTGTCTTACGATGATCCCATAAAATCCCCAATAAAGTGAAGGTGTAAATTAATGAGCACCACGTTGGGCGCCAAAAAAGTATTCCCCTAAAATATTCATGCACTGCGGAAAGTTTCACAAGATCCGAGGAGCTCATCAAATTACAACTTGTACAAGTCATTAGACAGAAACGGTTATATTAGGGATAAGAAAGAAGAATTTTGAACATGTAAAAAAAATGTATTAAGAATTTATTATTAATCACTAATTAAATATAAGAAATAACCTATCAAGGCAAGAAAACGATATCTTATTAAAATTCATAAAACATTTACAAAATGTTAATAACCCTGCCATAAAGACGACTGTCTCGATCGAGCGCTCGAGGCCAACTGACAAACTTTTAATGCTGCCGCCATTGACGTTCAACGCGATTGGCGGGGACGTCGTACAGATAACGCGACAGCGTTCCTAATAACAAAACTGCGGGTTTCCAGGATCAGACTATAGATACGGAAAGTTGACTCCTATAGAACTGAGAGTTGGTGGATAAGTTTTTAATTTTTTTAAGTGCAAATAGATTCACTTCAAAGAAGTATTTCTAGATAATAAAACACACATAAAAGATTGATGAAAATATTTTAGAACATAAATGTATTAAACGCGAAAATCATGATACGACTAGTTTAATAGTTTTGTAATTGTAACTCTTAAAACTCCTAAAAACGTATTAGCAATAGTTTTTTTATGCACAACGGGATAGTGCTTGGCCTTCACCTCACTTAGGCTAAGTGACGATAAGGAAGGTGGAAGCGCACTACACCCAGAATCCTCATCACTGAAGAACTGGCTAACTTACCTCTAACTGCCGGAACACAACAATATTTCAATTGTTGTTATGGCATCAGACCTGTATGATGGTGGTGGCTAGCCAGGCGGACTTGAAATAAGCTACCACCAACCAATGTTTACTTTATATTAATTATTTAATTTCAGAAGTTCACAACATTATAATGCAAATAAGCAACAAATTATCTAAGCACTAAGATTTCACGTGCCATTGCAAATCCCGTTGCCTTCCTATATTTTCTTGATTACAGGGGCAATAGCAATGAAGAAAAACCGAGTAATTCCGACATCAGCGATCCTGCTAATGACACATGTTGGACGCCTAAACAATGTTTTAATGCGGCCGAAACTCCCTTACGCAGATGTCCGTATTTGTTTAGGACGATCTAACGGCCGACCGTTTAGCGACCGGCGTTTCGGGTGCCGCCTCATGGGATAAGCGGTAGCGGACAATAACAGTTGAGTCCTTTTGGAGGTAGCGGGCAGCGGGTACTACAGTTGAGTCTTTTTGAGCCTTTATGTGGAAAGCTTAGATACGATATTATGGAATGTGGAACATCGTGCATTTTTTTTCAAATGGAATGATAACGTTTCAGAGCATAGTGAGAAAAGTAAGATTTGACTTAAATTTTTCTGTCCAACGTGTGATTGAGTAAAAAACATACTTACAGTTTAGCAATCAGTTTCCATGTTCTAAGTCTAAGAAACCGCTGCATCGTGTGCCTCACATCACCCATTATACAGCGTGATACAGGTGCGAGATTAAATGGCCGCCGTGTATACAGGGTGTGTTCATTACGATATTGCTGCGAGTACAGCGAATATTGCGAGCGGTTTTTATTAGGGCCGTCATAATGTTTTGCTTTTTTGATGAGAATTGAAAATGTGTTTGATCTGAGGGTCTGCTGTCCCCCGTCTCGTGATTGTTTATTGCTTTTAGCTGCTGAGTATGAATGGGATTTTGAGTTTTTTTTCTTTTCTACTCTAATTTGATTGGACAGAAAACAATTTAACTTTATGCTATTGTCATTATTAGCATTCCTAGTTTGTCAATTAAATAATTAAAGTGGTTACAATGATGCAGTCAACTGACTCAGCCTGTCAAAAGGTATATTGTGTTTATTCTCCGCTTTCAACCGATTAATATAAGTAGTTAAACACGTCATTGTGCAAATTCACTTTAATAACAATATAATTATTACCATTCAGTATCTATAAAAAGTTTAAAACAACACGAGACCAAGGCAGTTGCAAAGGTGCCGAAACGTCTAGAAACGAAGACAAAATCAATACATTAAAACACACAACTATACTTTAATCCAGGCTATAAACTATCGGTGTGTTAAATTTCATCCAAATCTGTTCAGCCGTTTTTGCGTGATTGAGGAACAAACCCGCAAACTTTAAACATATATAATATTAGTAGGATATAGTTCGCTCTCAAAAAGTAGACAATATCTTTCAAACAACATTATTGAGTTGCAGCATGACTATGACGTTAGTGGCCATGAAGGACAGCAGGGCTGGCAGCAGAGAGCGGTCCGGGCGCAGGGCGCCCATCAGACGGACCTCCAATGGTGTAGCTTGTACTACGCGAGCCAACCGGCGCACGCGCATCGAGCCAGGGTTGTCAGCACCTGAAGCCAAGGAACAACTGTATTTATTATCTATAAGCTTTCGACCACAACTTCGTTCGCGAGATAAAATTCCTTTGAACGGGATAAAAACCCAGGCTAACCGACTATCTCCGTGCAAATTTCATAAAAATCCGTTCACCAGTTTCGCGTAACAGAGTGTCCATGTTTATACAAAATTACTTTAGACTAGTGGTAAGTAATTCTTAATGAGTTCACCTCGAAACTACTGGATCTTTCCTTTTTGGTGTTAATCAAAAAATCTGTAATCACTTACTGAGAGAAATATAAAGTCTTGTCAAATTGCGCAACAATAGTTTGTATCCATTATGTATTTTCTGTCCGATATGTACCCCGTTTAAAAATAAAAATCCATACATTGAGACGTTGACTATGATTAACACAGCGTCATGGTTCTTAAGGCTCACCTAAAAGAAAAATATATTATGAACAAATTGCATTAAGATGCTTAAAAAACCTACAATAGGTTTAAGAAAGTAGTAACTTCTAAAATTTTAATCAAAAAACTTACGGATTCTTGTTTGTATAAAAATCTTCGATATAAAATTAGAAAAAAATTAATACCTTGTTATCAAACGCCGCTATCAATTGATAAGAATTGAAGATGTTAAAAAATAATAAGCTGCATATCGCAATGGAGATCTGAAATAAAAATAAAATGTTTATTTAAAAACTTATTTTGTTATGTCTAAAATAATACCTTATGTGTTACAACACATTTTGTGTCAGATATTTAAAATAAAAAATGGTTAAAAATATGAAACGTCTGATGACGAAGGCCATGAATTCACTAAAGCTAGAAGCGAATCTTTGGCAAGGACTTAACTAATCTAGGAGAAATAGCTTTGATCAGGACAAATCTAGGAGATATGGTTTTGGCATAGGAGATGAAAATTTGGCATGGAGAAATCCCGAAGAGGTAGCCACGGTCTGTTCTATTTGCTGGTTACCGCATTCACAAAAATCAGACCGTATTTATTATAGTTTTATTCTTGTTGTCTACATTTGTCCGTCTTCTGCGCAAACCAATCAATCTTTATAAAGATTAATAAAATAAGTAAAAATAATAAATCAAAAAATTACAATGTGTGCTAGGAAAATGCAAAGTTACCTGAGCAAAACAGAAATTCATCTGTTTGCAGCTCCTAGCCAGATGTTGGTACAGACTCCTCCACTCCTCAACATCTTCTACGAAAACCTCCTTCGTGTCTCCTTCTTGCATTTTCATAAAACATTTATTCGCCTCACAACCCACAGTCAAATTGAAAAACGATAAAAAGTTTTCTAGTTTAGTCAAAAATAAAATATAAACAATAATTTCAAAATAATGTCTGGTTGAAAAATACCGAGAGACATACAATAAAAATCCACTACTAAATATCTCTACAGATGCATTTCCGTCTTTTTTGGAAAAATAAAAAGATGAAAATAATGGAACGAAGAAGATAATCAAGTAGCATATAAAGAGTGAACACATTTTATTTAAATTTATTTTCTGCTTCATCTTATGCTTGTATTGTTTTTGCAATGTATTTAAAGTTAAAAGGAGATTTTTGAAAACAAAACTTGAAGTCACGGGAAGTATTACGAAAGCAACATTGTTCGCAATATCCATTATAAAATATGTTACTGGAATAACGATAGCATTCGATTTCTTGCTTGACGATATCAAATTTTCTAAAAGGCAACATGTCCAAAAAGAACAATCTAGCACAATTTGTATTATAATTAGTATTTTATTTTTTTTATTCACATCGCAAAAGTTTCTGTGTACTCCGTATATTTTTTCTATGAAAAAAATTACTTCTAATTCGGAGAATTTCATTTTGTATGACTGCCTGACGATAATGGATCACAAATGAATATAACGGCTAACACAGTGTACCTTAATGTAATTAAAAACAATATTTTCATTCAGCCCCCCTACAATGACTGTCAAAAGTAATATCGAAGCGATGTTGTGATTGAGATGGCGCTATACGCGATGTATTGCTCTGTCCCTAAAACAACATTACTTTGAGGTTGTTATAAGAGCTCAGAATACGGCCTCAGGTCTCGACGGGGTTTTTTTAGCTCACTGGTTTTTTATAAACCTGTAAGTGACATTATAATTTGTGTATGGTATTGTAATGCTGAATGGTATAATAATCAGAGAAAAGAATATAATAAAAAAAAATTCATCGCTTGAGGGTAGGCTCACAAGTAGCTTCAGTCCCCCGTGACCACGGCAGCTGCAAAGGTGCCGAAACGTCGGGAAAATCAAAAATCAAACCAAATACCAACTAATTACCAAAGTACTTTCAATAAAACCGCGCTAGTATCCGTTAAAAGTGTTTTATTTCATGTCTAGTGAGCGCGTAAGCTTGAGAAGTGAATAAATCAGAGAAAAGTTCTTTTAAGAGTAGTATTGAAGTCATGATTATAGCTAATAGAGTTAAACAATTCTATATACACGACTCTATACTAAGTACTACGACTTATTTATGACTAGCAAGGGCTTGTGATATTAATTTGTTCTGTCTTACAAAAGCTAGTGAAGTATAACATAAATCACATCTAATGTTATATTTTCACTCTGTTAGCTGAATTTAGTTCCCTTTTACACTTTTCATTATTTTATTATTTACTCACTTTTAAATACATATTGAATACCAGAATTAAAACAATTAATTGTACATTATGACACAAATTAGCTTGCGTTGCTCATTGCACACAAGGCTGTGGGTTGCAGCCCGAGCCGCAGGCGAGGGCGTAACTCAGCCGAGTGTGCAATAAGCAAGAGCTCACGAGCTTCATACGACGTTTTTCAACACATTTGCGAGGAAAAAACAGTAATTTACTACACAGCAAGAAATACGACAAAAACAAAATATGATAATTATGGGAAAAGGCGCGCAGGTTTTTTTTATTTTTTTCACACGCCCAACGCAAGAATATTTTGCGAACAAAGGGGTGAGTGAGCATACAGCCTACTTCAAAATTATAATTGTAAGTGGTAAAATGCAAATATTTTAATATTTTATAACAAAACATTGTGAATTATGAATAATTTGATAATAATAAATATTTGTTTGACGTAACTTATTACTTAAGGACTTACACATTTATTTATTCCAAAAATGTATATGAATTTTCAGCAGCATAAAACCTCTTTGTTGTTACTAAAAAAAATAACTGTATTAACCGGTTAAATTGGGAATGCTCTGTTTACTCGATAAGAACTTGCAGTAAGGTACTAATTTAACTTTGTAGGGTTAATTCTATAACGAACTAGTGTTTTATATATTATTGTACGCGTTTATTATAGCTCGGTTTATGACCCTAAAAGCGATGTATTAGGGCTCACTTTACGAGCAGGTGTGTTGAAAAATTAAGTTATGTTATTAAATCGCCGGAAGTAATAACGTAAGCGCAAGACCCTTAAGATTATTAAAAACAGAAACATCAGTCAAAATCATTAATTACTTACTTTGTACTTGTATATATATGAAACATAAATAAGGGCAGTCCACATACGGGTTTTCGTCGAAAAAATCTACGGTTAATTTGCCGTTCGTTGGCATGGTTGTCGGCAGTGTTGTGTGGATCACTATGACAGCGTGTTAACATACGGTGCATACGCACGCCGAACTATATCCGTAGCTTTTGACGGCGGAAAAACCGTGTGTACAAGCTTCCATAGTGATCCATACAATACTGCCGATCATGGATCACTATACGAGGGAGATTACACCATCAGTCTGGCACCAGTCCGTTCCAGTCTGGTACAAAGTTTTGGATCATCAGTATAGACTAAATAAAAGTCTAATTGTTCGTAAATATAGATGCTGTATTTCTTGCAATATAAAATAAACGACTTCCACGTCGTTTATCCGTCAATCCAATCCTCCTTCCCTCTTGCACACATACCTCTCCCTGTTACTCTTCCTTCCTTTCCATTTCATGTCTTTCACCTACTGAACATCAAATATGAACACTGAAAATATGCACATACACACCACAAAATATCAGTGCACTGATATTTTGTGGTGTGTATGTGCATATTTTTGCGAGCGGGCGGGCGGTGCATCTTAAATATTTTGTTTGCGGAAGTAAACTACATATATTTCTTTTTTCAATACTTAGTTACACACGTCATTGTGCAAATTCACTTTAATAACAATATAATTATTACCATTTTACAGTATCTATAAAAAGTTTAAAACAACACGAAACCAAGGCAGTTGCAAAGGTGCCGAAACGTCTAGAAACGAAGACAAAATCAATACATAAAACACACAACTATCTTTTTATTAATTAAACTAGCTACCGCCCGTGACTTCGTTTGCGTGGATATTCGGAAAATCCCTAGGGAACCTTTGACCAATAGGTATAAAAAGTATCTTATGCTTTAATCCAGGCTATAAACTATCTGTTTGTTAAATTTCATCCAAATCTGTTCAGCCGTTTTTGCGTGATTGAGGAACCAACAACTAAATCCGCAAACTTTAAACATAATATATATTAGTAGGATATAGTTCGCTCGCAAAACGTAGTCAATATTTTTCAAACAACATTATTGAGTTGCAGCATGACTATGACGTTAGTGGCCATGAAGGACAGCAGGGCTGGCAGCAGAGAGCGGTCCGGGCGCAGGGCGCCCATCAGACGGACCTCCAATGGTGTAGCTTGTACTACGCGAGCCAACCGGCGCACGCGCATCGAGCCAGGGTTGTCAGCACCTGAAGCCAAGGAACAACTGTATTGCTTTCGACCACAACTTCGTTCGCGGGATAAAATTCCTTTGACCGGGATAAAAACCCAGGCTAATCGACTATATCCGTGCAAATTTCATAAAATTCCGTTCACCAGTTTTGCATAATTGAGTGTTTATGTCCAATACAAAATTACTTAAGACTTCTAATGGTAAATCTTAACGAGTTCACCTTGAAACTACTACGGATCTTTCCCTTTCCGGTATTCTTAAAAAAAAACTGCAACCACTTACTGAGAGAAATATGAAGTCTTGTCAAATTGCGCAATAATTGTTTGTGTCCATTGTGTATTTTCTGTCCGATATGTACTCCATTTAAAAATAAAATTCCATACGTAGAGAAGTTGACTATGATTAACACGGCGTCATGGTTCTTAAGGCTCATCTAAAAATCATAAGTGCACCTTAAAACCTACTTATAATTTGATAGATTTTAACGCCTTGTTGTTTCTTACAATATTATAAAAAAAATACGGATTCTTGTTTGCATAAAAAATAGTAAACAAAAAAATACCTTATTAACAAACGCCGCTAACAATTCATAAGAACTGTAAATGTAAAAAATTAATAACGTCAGAATCGCAATGGAGATCTGAAATAAAAAAATAAATTAATAATTAAAACTTATTTTGTTATGTCATTTTTTTTAAATAATGAAAAATGGTTTAAAATATGAAAAGTCTAAAAAAAATAGCCATGACCAAAACCATGAAGTCAGTGAAGCTTTTATAATGCGCAATCTAGGAGAGGAAGCTTAAATAAGGATCAATCTAGGAGTGGAATCTTTGGCAAGGACTAATCTAGGAGAGATAGCTTCGATCGGGACAAATCTAGGAGAGATGGCTTAGGTCAGGAAAATTTGACATAAAGAAGTCCAGAAGACTGTAACTCCCCCTTACCCCTACTTCTACCATACTAAATTGCTGAACGATGTATGTCAATTAACTACCTATTTCTTTATATTATGTAAGTTACCTACCCAATGTTTTTTATGTATCAAATCTTATCCTTTGCTCCGATTAAATATTCAAACCTATCGTCTACTTAGTTATTCCTTGTTAACCTTTCCTACCTATAGATATAACCTACATTACTGACGTGCTTTTATGTGGTCTGAAAGGGCTCGTGATTTCTAGGGCGGTCCCTGATTGTGAATAATAGTAACCTAGATTCTTTTCAGAAGTGCAATCATTGTTTTGTCTCCCGACTATAACGCTATCATTCTTTCCTTATTCATTCCTAACTAATTCTGTTACTATGACTGTTACTAAATGATAATATCACAAATTAGCCGTTACCCTAATAAATTGTTAATAGAATTTGATAATTTTACATAGATATAATCTTTATTGCACTTATAATTATTATTACCTAATTTATAACAAGACCTGTGAGTAATGAAGAGTTATCTCTAAAGAAATCTCTTTCAGCCAACCTAAGTATTTCTTTAAAGTGAAACTACCTAATTTTTACCTATATTAGAATGTTGATATTGCTTTATGGAGCTTCTTATTCTAATAACTGACTTAGTTTACTGCATACTTTTAAATGGTATAGAATTTACTCTTATGTCTACCCGCTGTACTTATATGAAATTCAATATGGTACCTATTTTTTTTAGGATAATTTGCTCAGTATGTTTATAAAAGTCTAGTATGATGGAATGCTAATAGATATTACAGTAATAAGAACTGAATGAAATAACCAAAAGTTATGATCACCCAAAAGTCAGATATAGAAAATTGTTCACCGCTACTAATTATGATTTTATTTTCTTACTTTCTTATTTTATTTAATTTAGGTTATCCTATGTGGTTAGAGGCTTAGGAATAGAGTAAAAGAAGGTAAAATGGTAATAAATATAGAAGTTAACGTTGTATTAATTCAGAATATAGAAAATTTATCATCGCTACTTAATAATTGTTCTAGTGTTTTTTGTCAAATATAAAATATACTATTGTGCTATAGTCAAGTACTAAGTAAACAATGGTTTCTTTGCTAGCTAGATACAGAGCACCTCCCCGCTCTGTATAGTGAATCTCGACTAACCGTACTGGGACAATTCTCCTCTAGCTCCACCATTTGCTTTCATGACAACTTTAATTAATAAATTAGTTGAATTATTTAGTCTTAGTATGTCTGTCTTAATAAAAGAGGACAAGCAAAGTGCTTCAAGCGATCTATCAGCTTATCACAATGAAGATTTATCTTTCTATTGTGATGGTGGAATTGCACAACTTTAATTTAATTTAAAAATATATTTATTGTTAGCGAAACTGTTTAACATTATAACATAATTATGGACACAACATTACTATCCATTCAAAAGGGTCTGATAGATCCAATTTCTGAAGGAAAGATAATTTAATTCAAAGGGAATGTATTATTTGGTCGCAGTCTTTCCGCATCTCAACATCGGAAACTATTATAGCTTCTATGAACTATGGTAATTTCAGTTTAGTCTTCTAATGATATCTAACCTGTACATTAATTGTGTTTGTCAATAAGTACTTAAATTCAATTGTGGAATATAATTCTATTGAAACAACTTCCAATTGAATTGGTAAATGAAACTTAGCTGAAATATTGATGAGAAAGTACTTTAGTTTAACCATTTGAGAATTTGGATATATTCACTAAACAGTTTGATACTTTTATAGTACATAATTGAAGTATTGTTTCTATATTATACAAAACTATTCTATTAATAGAAAAAGTCCACTCAAACATTTTGATCTAGCGTTCTAATAGCCGTGAATCAACCTTAGCATATATAGAAACGCAGGCTTTTTTCATACACCCAGATCTAGATTTCAGTACACCTTCTAGATTACTAGAATAGAATATTTCTTTTAAAATCAATAGTCTCCACACAAAATCATCATAAATCCAATCCAATTCAAAGATAAAGGAACTTTCTTTTATAAGTAGTAATAAATTAACTTTCACTATCCACTCACTGAAGTAATTAATTAATATGTACTCACCGAAACTGGTAAAACCAACACAATTAATGCTACATTGTGAATATTCACTACACCGAGCTATAGTTTAAATGGATTTTTTGTTAAGGCACCTACCTATGGATTCCTGTTAAAGCGCCTACTTTAAGACATGGAATCTTACCTAGTGAACTTACCTGCCTAACAACTACTAAATTTCTGAATTCCTATGCGACCCCCATGATGTTTCCCGACATCTTTGACGCCCACACAGATCTCACTTCAAAGAATACCCCACCTTCTTGAAATGCTACCTTTTACTTTTGCTCAATTCACCTAATAATAATATTCCTACCTTATTAATGAATTTACCTGCCTATTTGCGTCTAAATTTAGAATTTCCTATGCAATTCTTGGAATGCTTACCACCAATCCTGTTGCCCAATTCTGTACAGTTTGAGTGGCACTCCCTAATTTTCTAGCAACCTTTGACGCTCTCTTGGCCGAGTGGGAAGGAACGACCAAGACCCTACATAAGGAATAATAATACCAAGCCTGCTGCCCACAGCCATGGACAGGGATATCTCCCAACTCATTTCGGACCGTCTGATTTCCATCGCTGTAGGTAAGCTTGGTAATATTATGTGACTAGCTAGGCAATTTTCAAAACAAATGCCCATCTAACCCGCCACAAGGCTAGACTTTTCTACCTAAACCCCCCGCGAGGATCTGACAAATCGCCCCAAAAAGACACAAAACTAAATGAATACTCATCTAAAATCAACATTGTATAATAATACTAGCAAATCTAGTTAGCTTTCATCCCACAAAATAATGCAGCCCCGACCTCAACAGACTCAAGAACCAATACATTTGTATTACCTCATGACCCCACCGAGAGAACTACATGACTCTATAGGATTTCACTACAAATCTGCATATTTTAATTATGAACTTCAATTCTTAGTAGTCCTACTATACTAATTCAAGAATTTACAGGGAAAGCTACGTTACTTTATGATTATCGCAAACAAAATCTACATACTTTAATTATGAACTTAATTATACCAGATAAGCTCAAATTAAAGCATTTATGCAAAAGATTCGCGGGACAAATGCGGCCCTATTCGTCAGAAAACCTCGACCACTTTCTTGCTGACTTCTTGAAATTTGCTTGATTTAAAAATAAACTTTTTCAGTAACGCGATCTTACAGAGGGATGTGGAGTTTCTTCAAAAATTACGTCTTGACGCTTCGCTTGACACCGGAGAAATGAATCCCCGCTTCTCTGATCCTTCCCCTTATAAAGACTAAATTAGCGTCATGACGCGACCCAAAACGGCGCCAAGTAATTTGCGCTTTTTTCATCAAAATAGCTAAAATTTCCCGCGCTAAATTGACATTGTGCACTTTAGCCCATTCCTATTGGTGCCCTATTTCTAGCTCCTCCCCTTATTCAGTGTTCCCCGCTTATGAAAATATTTCACTAACCCTATTAATGGAGATATTAAAAATTACTTACATTACATTTTGATAATTATCTTATTTAAATCAACAAAGACTATAAGTTTCATTTTATGTGAAGTCGTTAACAGTTTCAATAATTCGTCATAACCTCGAAACGCAACACTTTGAGAAAATCATTTTCGAATAATAAAATTTCACAATAATATTACTAAAAGTTACGTAATCAGTTTTGTCTTGTCAATCTTTAATAATACGATTAATATAATTTCCTTACATAAACTAATACCCTCAAACCAACTTCATTTAGATTTTAACTAATTAATCGTTTCACTTTGCTTTACCTAATCCCGTATAATTTAAATTGCCAAAATACCTATTGCTGAGTACTAATTAATGCAAATATTCCGCTTTTCCACCTGCTTAAAATACAGTAAACTTATTATCTCTAACTAAACACACATACAAAAATGGGTACTTTGCAATTTTAGTTAGCAACATTCTTATTATTTTACCCCCCGCGACATTCCGTCGCCATCAATCTGACGCGTCGGTGCTACCATATTGCAAATATAAATTGTGCAGACCGCCTAATTGTGATTGTGCAATCGTGCAATCTGTACCATAGCTGCCAACTTACTAAACCTAATTAATCGCCAAATTTTCATTCCTCTTTAAAGTATTTTTTAGAAATAAACAATTATGACGATAACTGATGAGTGCTAATAAAACTAATAATATTATCAATAATAATTATGAATGAATTATAACTTAATCCATGTTTTGAACGTCACGAGGATTAATATTTAAACCTTGGCGCCAAGAAAGATTTAAGAAACTTCCGCCTATTTTTATGACCTTAAATTACTCTTTAGACAGATTATTATAACAATTAATTACTTAATCATGTTCTATTTTACTAATTATTATTCAGTAAAATAAACAAACACAATTCGGCATTATTTAGTCACATTTATCTCTTGGTAAACAAACTTGAACGAGAATAAAATAGTTTCGCATTTATGCAAACCAATATGTTTATTTAAGTTTTTCCCAACAATTTATGCTTTTAAACATTATTAATTTATCACATGAACTTATCTGTGGAAATGAAATTAATTCGTTTTGTTTTCCAAAATTGGCAGTAAGGTTAAAACCCTTTGCCTTTCTTACAGAAAATTCACAATTGCTAAATAGTTCCGATTTTTATCACTAGCTGTCAGATTTACGTCATCCTATCTGTCATAATCTTCTGTAATTATCTGTTATTAATTTATAACCTTCTAAGCTAATATTATGTTATTCTTTCTCATCATCAAATTATGACAAACAAATTGTGAAGTACAACAATTTATGAGTCCAAGTAATGTTTAACACAAGCTCCTTTGAAAAATAATGAACATTTTATTAATTGTTGATTGACATCTGAAGTGCTTATGATTTACTACAAAACCTGTGTTTTTTGTGAATAACTGCATAATCAAATGCCGATAAGTTCCTGAGAACAAGGTCAGTGACAACCTTCCTTTAATATATTTCTTTTCTTTACAATTTAAGTAATATTTGAGATAAAAAAAATAACATGTTCAGTTTTGAACTGTTACAAGACTTAGTCGCGGTCTATTCTATTCGTCGGTTACCGCATTCCCAAAAAACAGGCCATATTTGTTTGGCAGTCTATATGTTTTATAATTTTATTATTGTTGTCTACATTTGTACACCATCCCACCACAAGTATCTTTGATTACTTACGGAAGTCTCGGCGTAAAATTATTGTAAAATGATTTCAGTAATTAAGCTATTTTTTTTAAATGTCCGTTATCTGCGCAGATCGATAAAAGAAGTGAAAATGATAAATTAATCACAACGCAAAGTTACCTGAGCGAAACAGAAATTTATCTGTTTGCTGCTCCTAGCCAGGTGTTGGTACAGACTCTTCCACTCTTCAACATCTTCTACGAAAACCTCTTTCGTGTCTCCTTCTTGCATTTTCATAAAACATTTATTTGCCTCACAACCCACAGTCAAATTAAAAAACGATAAAAAGTTTTCTAGTTTAGTCAAAAATAAAATATAAACAACAATTTCAAAATAATGCCTGGTTGAATAATAACAAGAAGCATACATAAAGAATCCACTACCAAAAATTTCCACAGACGCATTACCGTCTTTTTTGGAAAAATAAATAGATGAAAATAATGGAACGAAGAAGATAATCAAGTAGCATAAAAAGAATAAAGACATTATCTTTAAATTTATTTTCTGTTTCATCGTATGCTTGTATTGTTTTTGCAATGAAATTAAAGTTAAAAGGAGATTTTTGAAAACAAAACTTGAGGTCACGGGAAGTATAAGGAAAGCAACATTGTTCGCAATATTCGTTATAAAATATGTTACGGGAATAACGATAGCATTCGATTTCTTGCTTGTCGATATCAAATTTTCTAAACGGCACCATGTCCATATAGAACAATCTAGCACAATTCGTACAATAATTAATATTTTCTTTCTCTTATTCACATCACAAAAGTTTCTGTGTACTCCGTATATTTTTTCTATGAAAAAAATTACTTCAAATTCGGAGAATTTCATTTCGTACGACTGCTAGACGATAATGGATCACAAATGAATATGACGACTAACGTACCCATCAAGGCCCGGAAAATGAGACACAATAGATTTTCTGTTGTTGTCGCATGTGGCCGCTTGGGCAATGATGAATTATTAATGTAATTAAAAATAATTCGACTATTATGAGGTCGTATTGACTGAAGGTTTTTTGATGTTCACTCGTTTTTTATAAACCTGTAAGTGACGTTTATAATTTGTGTATTGTATTGCAACGACTGAGTGATTCCATACCGAAATGTAATAATCAGTGAAAAGTAATCATGATAATAGCGTTTAAACTAGGTATTTCATAATACTAAGTAGTACGACTAATTTATGACTAGCATGACAGAACAAATAGTGCCATAGCAGGGCTTATGGCATTATTTGCTCTGTCTTACAAATGCTAGTGAAGTATTTAATAACGTATATCATTATAGAATGTTAATTTCATTCACTTTAGTTTACTTGAATTTGAAGCAAGGGAGCCCTTGCGTAAGTTACACTTTTCATTATTTTATATTTACTTAGTTTTAAATACTGAATACCAGAATTTTAACAATTAAAATTATATATATCCTTAACTTTAAGCTACATTTTATAATTTGGGTTATTTGCAAACAACAACCTCGCAAGATTTCAGCATTATTAACATCATAAACAACAACATATTATTGTTCTACGATTTTTCCGAAAACAGATAAAAAAACGATTCTCTATACAAATGTTTAAGTTTTGTTTGAAACGTCGTTTTTTTGTCTGTTTTTGGAAAAGTTATAAAACAAAATGTTGTTATGATATTAACAAAAAAACCATGTAAAATATGACACTCTAAAACCATTAATACAATATTCACTATCAGGAAGTAATAAAGTAAGTGCATGATTATTTGATAAGCTACAACAAACACACGATTATTAAAAATATAAATATCCGTCAATTCACTAATTACTTACTTTTATGTAGAATGTACTCATATATGAAACATAAATAATCGTTTTTTTAATCGTTTATTTTTTATTTATCTATCTTTTTTATGAATTTTTAGATTTTAGCATTCACAATGCTATTTTTATATATTAAGTTACTTAATAGAACTGAAAAAATATTAGAAAAAATCGACTCACCCGTAGCATCTCAGACGGGAAATCTAGAAGAACTAAGGGTGCGGGTTCGTGTCCCGTCTGAGCTGCTACGGGTGAGTCGATTTTTTCTAATATTTTTTCAGTTGTATTAAGTAACTTAATTATCGTTTTAAGTATTTGTTTTAATATCGCTATATTTCTACATCTCGTATTGTGGTTTTAGGTAAAACAACTAATCTTTTATTTATTTTATCAACACCCATGTCAATCAATGTCATCAATTCTCTATATAAAAGGTTCCGAAACAGCTTATAGCCAACATTAAAACAACCAGTGTCATAGTTACCATAATAACCGAACGAGTCAAGGCTGGTCGCGCCCCCGCGCTCAAGCCCGCGAGTTGTATTATGAAATTCAGTACAACATTAAAACACTTGTTTGGATGATATTATGGCGGAGGCGCGAGCGCGGGGGGCGCGACAAGGCGCGAAATAAGGACAATTGTCACATACGGCAAGCTAGTTAAAAAATAAAATTTTATGAGCAAAAGGTGGATTACCAATTAATTGTTGTACCTATTAGTTACAGTATCAGCAATTGACTGCAATGTATTTTTTTTTTGTAAAGTAATCACAATAGGTACGTACTAAATGATCGCCACTTTTGCTATGTTCTTTTAGTAGGTATTTTGAAATAAAAGAAAAAGCCAGGGTGTGGGTCCACACACAGTTTTTCGACGCGTAGGCACGGTCGGTATTGTACGAAGCTCTATGGATGCTTGTCCTCATACACGGCAGGCTGTATGCACCTTGTTAGTGGGCAAGCTTCCATAGTGATCCATACAACACCCGCCTTAGTTTTTGTGCCTACTACGCACGGAAAATCTATGTTAATTCGCCGTGCGTAAGCATGGTCGTCGGCAGTGTTGTATGGATCACTATGGAAGCATGTTCATTCACATACACGGTGCATACGCACAGTGAATTATCCGTAGATTTTTACGGCAGAAAAACCTACTGCATACGGCCTGCCGTGTATGAGGACAAGCTTTCATAGAGCTTCATACAACACCGATCGTATCAACGCGACGAAAAACCGTGTGTAGACAAGACAATCGCCCTGACTTTTTCTTTTATTTTAAAAATAAAAATTTGAAATAAAACACTTTTAACGGATACTAGCGCGGTTTTATTGAAAGTACTTTGGTAATTAGTTGGTATTTGGTTTGATTTTTGATTTTCCCGACGTTTCGGCACCTTTGCAGCTGCCGTGGTCACGGGGGACTGAAGCTACTTGTGAGCCTACCCTCAAGCGATGAATTTTTTAGAACGTTCAGAAATTAAAATTTATCAAATTTAATTAGTTTAATTTTGGTTTGGTTTAAATTTAATTTTATATGTTAAAAAGAGAGAATCTACTGAAACATTTCAAAAAAAATTAAACTTTTTAACATATAAAATTAAATTAAAACCAAACCAAAATTAAACTAATTAAATTTGATAAATTTTAATTTCTGAACGTTCTAAAAAATTCATCGCTTGAGGGTAGGCTCACAAGTAGCTTCAGTCCCCCGTGACCACGGCAGCTGCAAAGGTGCCGAAACGTCGGGAAAATCAAAAATCAAACCAAATACCAACTAATTACCAAAGTACTTTCAATAAAACCGCGCTAGTATCCGTTAAAAGTGTTTTATTTCATGTCTAGTGAGCGCGTAAGCTTGAGAAGTGAATAATAAAAATTTGTAAAAGTGGCGAGCATTTAGGACTTATTGACATAGTTTTAAGGAAAAAGTAAATTTAATTTGCAGTCAAATGCTGATAATATAACTGATATTCTGACAACGATTGGTAATCCTTTTGCACATACAATTTTATTTTTAACTAGCTTACATCCGCGACTTCGTCCACGTGGACATACGAGAAAATTCTTAGGGAACCTCTACCATCGATTTTGCAATTTTATCTTATATTCTGTGATTTTATGGAATTGAATAAGAAATAGTGCTAATTATAATTCCAGCAAAAGTTTGTTATGCGAGTATATCATTGACCAACCGTCGACATATAGAATCTTGAATAACAATTTATGCTTGAAGAAAAATTGAGATATTTTTAATCAATCTTAGGATACTGACTTTTGTTACTTCTCCAATATTTAAAGTCTGTTTGTTTATCTTTGTCCTTTTAGTAAACAGTTTTTGTCATACGTCTTTTAAACTGAAATTGCCATTTCAAATATATTGTTATATTCAATTAAATTGCCATTACTAATTAAGAATTTCTTTCGTATTATATGTGTGGAAAAACATTTGTTGTATTTGTTTTTTTTTCAATAAATAGTTAGGTGAAGATTGTATACCAAATAGGACAAGTAAGGATAAACAGACAATAGATAACATCATCTATACAATATTCTGCAGCTAAATATCCTTGTTTAATTGCAACATCACGATGATGTTGTTGGCTATGAACACGAGTACGGTGGGCAGCAGCGTCTTGTCCACCGCGAGTGTGGCCAGCACCTCCACCTGCAGCGGTGTCGTGGCCACCGTGCGCGTGAGTACTCGCACCGCCTTCATCTTCGAGCCCTCGGGATCTAAATATGGAGACAGATTAGATATCATTGATGATTATTTTTAAGTACCAATTTTGATTACGAGGAGCTTGATGGCGCAGTCCACACAGCACAACGCTTGAAGCTTACATTGAAATTATTTGGCCCATATTTATTTTCATATTATGATAGTTGCAACCCCGAACAGTCCACAGAAAAGGATTATTGATACAAACACTTTTTTAATCAGAAGAAACAAGACGATTTAAACAAAAAAGCGTGTCATTCATTATAAAGGTAGAAATGTAACTAGATATCATAAATAGTAGATTGTACAACAAGGTGCATAAATGGGTTATATGTACGACTTAACACTGTGCTTTTCACTTCGATTGTGAGGAATTTAAACAGCAATATTGCAAAAAATATGATTATAACATGGATTATTTCATCCTCTTTCTTCATTTATATACATATAAAAATGAAGAAAGAGGATGAAATAACAAGTTTATTTAACGAAGTTTAATTGCGTGTGGTGGCTGTTTACCTGACATCTTTTGTCTTAGATAGAGTCTGAGACTTAGACGAAGGTTTTATGCACGAAAGCATGAAAAGCGATTTTTTGCAGCCTATACCCAACATAAAGGCGAACTTTACGAGCATGAGAAGTGAAAATTAATTTAATTATAATTTTGTCGCAAATAATCAAAGTTATTGTATACACGCTGAAATTTTAATCATTTAGTTCCCGCCGTGGGGTGGTTCCACTAATGACGACAAGCAACTTTTACTATGGCGTCAACTTTCCTCCTAGCAAAAAAAATCAGCTGTTCCATACATTAAGGTCGAGTAGGTACAGCACTTTTGTATGGAACAGCTGATTTTTTTTTTGCGAGGAGGAGAGTTGGCCCTGTAGTAAAAGTTGCTTGTAATCATGAGTGGAACCATCCCACGGCGGGAACCAAATGATTAAAATTTCACGCTGTATTATGTATGACCCACCTCGGTATAATTCACTTGTTGCTGTAATAGTATGTTGTTTTGTTAAATTCTTCAGTATGTTTTGCCATCCTTTGCGTACTGCTTGCCCGTAATGCATAAGTATGAATATGACAAACGCATTCATAGCAAATACTACATAAATAGTAACCTTGTCCCCGTTAAAAAGTGGTTCCTATAAACAATCGTTAAATAAGGTTTCGTTCAAAATAATATTTGCTGACAAAGACTTAACAAGAAGTTTTTCTTTGCATCTACAGGGAGTTTGGTAATGGCCTTATAAAGCCGAATATGGTAGATATAGTACCACGCATCACCCCGTCTTTTTTGAAATCATTTTTTTCTTCTTTTTGTGATAAACTGCATAGTGGCATCCCTAGACCGAAATTGTGGCTTGCTTATGCCCATTAATGGGATTATACCCTATCTACCATATTCGACCGAATAAGGTTATTTCCAAGCAGTCTGTACTTATAGCCCAGAGGCCGTACTCTTAGCTCTTACAGCAACTTTAAAGTAATGTTGTTATAGGGACAGAGCTATCATCGCGTATAGCGCCATCTCATTTACAACATTGCTTCGATATTACTTTTGACAGTCATGGTAGGGGGGCAGGACTTTTAGCAAAAAACCAAGGACTAATTCCGGCGGAAGGTTTTTTGTTTTTAAAGTGTTCCTTAGGTCCCCCTGAATAGTTAGGTTTCTTTGAATTTTTTGCTAACATTCCTAGGCTACTACGAAATTTGAATTAGATGAACATTTACAAAATTGTTTCATTTAAGTAGGGCTGCCATCTCTAAAACCTGCCACCCAGAACTGGAAGCGTAAAAACCTCGGACTTTGGAGCCTTGACCATGGACATAACATTTTTTTTTATATTAACTTTTAGCTTGGTTAAAAAATACATTTTACTCAATACTTGACTGAAAAAAATGGAATTTTAAGCCTTGAAATAGTGTGTTTTACTAGTTATATGTAGAGCCGGCCGCCGCGCCGCGGGTGTCCAACACAATATTGTGGAGGGCCAAGTTTAGTAGTTTTGCAACCGTAGCGGGCCAAAATAAATGCCCAAATAGCCAGGGGCGGTCTGTAAAAAAAAATAGCCGCGCAACACGATTTTTAGTCAGTTTCATTCACCAACCTTGTATTCTTGCTTGTTTATAGTATAAAAAATGGGCCGCGCAGCGCGATTTTTTGCGAAGTGGGCGGTGCTTGTTTATAGTAAAAAAAATGACCGCGCAACGCGATTTTTAGTCAGTTTCATTCACTAACCTTGTAAACTTGCTTATTTATAGTGAAAAAAATAGGCCGCGCAGCGCGATTTTTTGCGGGTAGCGCGTGCGCTGAATGAATATAGTATTTTTTGTGCGGAGTTTTATCCAAAGCCCGGACTTTAATTATAGTCCGGGTTTTACCCGGACTACAATCAGAACCCCGCCCGGACGCTCCCCAGACGCCCTCCAAACTAGGACAAATCCGGGGAAACCCGGACGGATAGCAGCCCTACATTTAAGTAATGGCATGCGTATTAAACCATAAAGTTAATATACAAGTATATTAACTTTATGTAACTTTATGTAATATACAAGTATATTAACAAAAAATAAGCAGGTAGTTTCGGCACTCGTGCAGCCCCGGGACCACGGCAGCTGCAATGGTGCATGGTGCCGAAACGTCAGAAAATCAAAAATCAAACCAAATACCAACTAATTACCAAATTACTTTCAATAAAACCGCGCTAGTATCCGTTAAAAAGTGTTTTAAATATTTTCAAGTATATTACCGTCTTTAAATATCGCCTTATAAAATAGTAAATTTCGAAAACGCAATATAAGACAAAGCCTGTGATTGAGACGAGCATCTGAAATAATAAAAAAAATAATATAAAAATGACAATACTTACGTACTAGTTCCAAAGAGCTAAAGCCTAAAAACTAGGCGCTAATATGAAGAAAACACTAAGTTGACATAGCCTCTAAAAATAGATAGATTATGTGAATTATGTTACACTTCCCTAGTGTAACTTAAAAATGTTGTTCCATCTTAAATTAAACCAGAAGTTAGTGTAATATCGTCTAGTCCTAAAAGTTGTTCAATATATAACAAAATATGTTATAATAGATTAGTTACAGGCACTATAGGTCTCTAGCGGTAATCACATTTTACCATGTTACTATTTGTTCTACATGACTGTTTGTTGCCTTAAATAAATTAAAAAAACACTTTTTTGGAGAAAACATACCTGTTTACCAAAACACTGGTTCAGCTGCTTATTACTTGTGACCAGTTTATCATATATGTTACTGCCCAATTATTGACCATTTCTTGGTCAATCTTTCCTTTATCTACCGCCCATTTAACACTCAGATTCAGACATTGAACATAATCATTAAATTTATACAAAAACCAGGCACTAACGATGTTCTCGAAAAGAACTTTAACTAATAAAAAAAAATTTTGAAATTTAAAAACCACGCGCTCTAAAGGGGTCGTCAGATCATCTGTTGGGCTGTTGTTGATCAGAGAAGTAAATATTAAAAGTGTTATACTTAAAAAGGATACGATATAAAAAACTAATGTGGCGTTTTTGTTTAGAAGTTTTTGCTGGTATAAACTTGACGAAATATTTTTATATATTTTACTCGTAATTAAGGGATAAATGTACATAGTTAAGTGGAAACTTATATTATGAATAAAAATAGAAAGTGGGATAAAGACAGAGTTAGTTTGATTTTTCCTTCTTATAAAACCAATGACACTTTGCCAGGACCAGAATATAAGTTCTACAGTAATGCGTGTAACGACCAAAAGTTTTATTTGAATTTTGAAATCTGTGAAATTTCTGTATACGCCAAATATATTTTCTATTAAGAAAAAGACGTTTAACTCCGTTAACTTCATTTTAAGAAATGGCTTCCATTCACCGAATAACTATTTAATTAATATTCTTTATGACTGGTAGACCATCACACAAATAGGAAATAAATTATTTTATCAAGATTTCATTAAAATATAATAATATTATTATACACACTACACACACAATATATGTTAATGATGGATAGTCGCTGACAATCATTACGTTCCATGGTAAGTTTATAGAATCATTATAATCCAGCCTATCAAGCAAGTACTTATTTATGGGTAAAACATAATTGGAAAAATCGGCTTTGAGCAAACTAACTTGGCTTAATGTTCTATTAAATTAAAACATCAACACGCGGACGAAGTCACGGGCGGAAGCTAGTCTCTATAAAAAGTTTAAAATAAAAAATGACGACAGCTGTAAAGGTGCCGAAACGTCCGTATAAAATAAACTAATAAAACATAGACAAAAACTAACACACCGTAGCGTTTATTTTCTAAGCCCGCGCGGAAATAGCAGTAAATATATTTCAAACAACATTATTGATTTGCAGCATGACTATGACGTTTGCGGCCATGAAGGACAGCAGGGCTGGCAGCAGAGCTCGGTCCAGGCGCAGGACGCTCATCAGGTTGACCTCCAGCGGTGTAGCTTCTACTTCGCAAGCCAACCGGCGCACGCACACCGCGCCAGGGGTGTCAGCACCTGATGAAAAGGAACAATAATATTTATTATCTATTACCTAGCGTTCGCCCGTAACTTTATTCACGTGGATATTCGAAAAATCCCAATGGAACCTTTGACTAGGATGAAAATCCCGGTTATATATATTTTAGGTATTTTTTTATTTTATTTTATTACTCGATTATTAAGTTACATAACTGAAAAAATATTAGAAAAAATCGACTCACTCGTAGCAGCACTAGCAGCTCAGACGGGACTACGGGGTTACGGGTGAGTCGATTTTTTCTAATATTTTTTCAGTTATATTAAGTAATTTAATATATAAAAATAGCATTGTGAATGCTAAAATCTAAAAATTCAATTACTCGATTAGATTTCTAATGGTAATTCTTAATGAGTCCACCTCAACTACCAAACCTTTTCTTTTCAGTATTAACAAAAACTCTGTAGTGACTTACTAAGAGAAATATGAAGTCTTCTCAAATTGCGCAACAATAGTTTGTGTCCATTGTGTATTTTTTGTCCGATATGTACCCCATTCATAAATAAACACCCGTACGTAGAGTAATTGAGTATGGTTAATACCGCATTATGGTTTTTGACGCTCACCTGAAAATAATGAATGCATAAGATCATTTCTTAAAAAAAAAGGTAGGTACCTTCTTACTTCTTATTTAATGGAATAACTATAACATAGCTTCTATCAGTTTTGTCAAAAAACTTACAATTTTTATTTTCATTATTAGGTATAAGTAAACAAATATTACCTTTTTAACAAAAGCAGCTATAAATTCATAAGAACTGTAGATGCAAAAAACCAATAAGGTACAAATTGCAATGAAGACCTAAAATAAAACAATAATTTTATTAAAACTTATTGTGTAATGTCACAAAGAAAGTAATAGGTGCCTATGTATGTGTTACAACAAATGTCATCTCAAAATAATTAAAATAAATAATAAAAAACGGCTAAAAAAAAAAAAAGTATGTACTTCTGAAATAAAAAATGGCCATGACCAAAGATCATAAAATTCAACACACAATTTTATTAGTACGTGAAGCCTAAAGAAGGAGCAATTTAGAGAGGTAGATTTAGTTACATTGGACATTGAGTGACTGCATCCCCGATATAACAGGCCTTTTTTGTTTGACGGTGTTTAATTACCCTATGTGTATGTTTATGTTAATATTTTCTAGAAAAATAAACACAAAGTTACCTGAGCGAAACAGAAATTCATCTGTTTGCAGCTCCTAGCCAGATGTTGGTACAGAATTTTCCACTCCTCAACATCTTCTACGAAAACCTCCTTCGTGTCTCCTTCTTGCATTTTCATAAAACATTTATTCGCCTCACAACCCACAGTCAAATTGAAAAACGATAAAAAGTTTTCTAGTTTAGTCAAAAATAAAATATAAACAATAATTTCAAAATAATGTCTGGTTGAAAAAAAGTGACGGGCATACAATAAAAATCTATCGCCAAATATCTCAACAGTCGCATTATCATCATTTTTGGGAATATAAAAAGATGAAATTAATGGAACGAAAATTGAAATCAAGTAGCTTAAGAAGAGTAAACACATTTTCTTTAAATTTATTTTCTGTTTCATCGTATACTTGTATTGTTTCTGCAATATATTTAATGATAACATGAGATTTTTGAAAACAAAACTTGATGTCACGGGAAGCATTACGAAGGCAATGTTGTTCGCAACACCCGTTATAAAATATGTTACGGGAATAACGATAGAATTCGATTTCTTGCTTGACGATATCAAGTTATCTAAAAGACACCATGTCGATAAAGAACAATCTAGCACTATTTGCATCATAATAAGTATTTTCTTTTTCTTCTTCATATCGCAAAAGTTTCTGTGTATTCCGTATATTTTTTCTATGAAAAAAATAATTTGGAATTGAGAGAATTTCATTTCGTATGACTGCCTGACAATGGATTACAAATGAATATGAAGACTAACACACTGTACCCTTAAATAATTAAAATTTTTGGGCTAGGTCAAGACTGAAGTTTTTTTAAATAATCATTTGTTACATAGAAACCAGCGTGTGGGAAGTTATTTCTTTTATGGTATTATAACGACTAGTCGACTAAGTAATAATAACTTAGGTAGTATACTAATCAATGGAAGTACTTTAAATTACTGCGGACATAATAACGTGTTACATTATAAGTTTACTCGAGATATAAATAATTAATGTTTTCTGTCATACAAATGTTCTACATATTACAAGTAACAATTATGAAGTAAGATAATTTTACTGACGACCTCCGTAGAAAAGTGGTTTGCATGCCGGTTTTAATGGCTTCAGCATCTCTGAGGTCATGTATGGATCAGAATTTTGGGCTATGAAGAAGATGGATGAAAGGAAATTACATGTAGCAGAGATGAAAATGTTGAGGTGGATGTGTGGTGTGACGCGAATGGATAAAATTAGGAATGAGTATGTCAGAGGAAGTCTGAAAGTAGCACCAGTAACAGAGAAGTTGAAAGGGAATCGTCTGGCTTGGTTTGGGCATGTTACGAGAAGAGATGAAAGGTATGCTACTAGAAGAGTAATGGATATGGATGTTGAGGGCTGGAAAATAAGAGGAAGACCGCAGAAAAGATTGTGTGCGGAATGATATGAATGTGAAGGGAGTGGATGAGGAGATGACGAGTGACAGGAAGGAATAGAAGAGAAGGACGCACTGCACCGACCCCAAATAAATTTGGATAAGGATAGGGGGATGATGATAATCTCTGAGGTCCCGGGTTCGATCCCCGGCTGGGTCAATTTAGTAAAACGAGCTTTTCTATATTGTTTTAGGTCTGAGTGTGAGTTACTACCGTTGTCTTTGATTTCCATAACACAAGTGCTTTGGAATAAGAGCAATATATGCGATGGCGTCCAATACTAATAGGCATGACGAATATTTTTTTATTTTATGTTACATAAATTACCTCTCAAAAAAAGAAACATTGGTAAAAGAATTAATTCGCTAGCATGAAAACTGCCCGAGATATCACAGTGTGAAATGCACACAAATGGACTCGCCCAAAAACGCTCCATACTAATGGCTTCCTAGTTATGACGTCACGAATAAGTAGTTTGTATGCAACGCGTAGGAAATTTGTTTGGCAGCCTGCTATATTAAATATTGTGTTTATCAAAATAGTTTCTTAGACAAATTTGCTATAAATTTTTCGGACTAATTAAAGGTATCATTTATTTTAATAAATTTTATACTTTTTAAATGGACTTGTCTACCCAACTTTGAAGGATCATAAAATAAATAATATGCAATATATATAACCAAGAGGTATACAAGCTACTCTAAAAGTTTAATATGTTTACGATTTTCATTAGTATTTCTTTATTTTATTCATTAGTCATCATCCCTATTATAAAAAGTCAAAGTTTTCATATAACTAAATTTCACTTTAACTTTAAGTTATATGAATAATGCGATACCCTAAAACTATAAATATAACTCACTTAAGTTATTATTTGTCGAAAGTAATAAAGTAAGTAAAAGATAATGAAGTTCCTGCAAACACAATATAATGTATATGAATGTTTTTAACGGGACCATCAGTCAATGTAGTATATTTAGTTAATTGAAGATTGTTTGAAAATAATTAAGGATTTGCCTTTCATTGTAAAATCCTTACTAAAATTATAAAAGCGAAAATCTGTTTTGTTTGTTTGTTGAACCGATCATCATGAAATTTTGCATACACGTTGTCAAAGATACAGAGAAGGACGGTGCCTTTCGGTACTAAGCCGCGGGCAGCCGCTAGTGAGTAAATAAATTTGAGGAGCTAGATGGCGCAGTGGTTAAGGGCCTGTCTCAATCGGAGGTTAACAAATTTCGCAAGGGTTGGTCATGGAATATGGGTGACCAAAAAGTGAGGACATAAAAAATGGCTGATGGTCAAACAAATTTTGCAAAAATTAAGAGTTACCCATTTAGAATTAATAATTAGTTATTGTTTTACAAAAATAGTTAACCGTTCCATCGTATATAGGTATCATTAAAATCAAAATACCAGTCTTTATGGACCCCGTACCATCGCTTTGAAGACCAGTCGGCGCACCGTTTTCGCCGTCGCGGCGTTCGATATATCAAGTTTCGATATCAAGTAGGGAACCCGGGTAAAACACAGTAAGAAAATTGTATTTGAGAAATCCAACTTGGTTTAGTGTTGTAAGCAACTGCTTAGATTAAGATTATATAGGTATAATGCTCCTAGATTATGATATCCACAATCACTAAATTGAAGGTAGTTGTATCGAAAACATTCCGTCGACGGGTCATTGTAGCGACAGTTCACCATATCGATGGTACACTGCATCGACAGGACGCCATATCGATGGTACACTGCATCGGCAGGATGCCATATCGATGGTACACGGCATCGGCAGGACGCCATATCGATGGTACACTGCATCGACTGGACGCCATACCATACCACCGACCACCGACTTAAAATGCTTTACGTATTAATGTAGACATAAGAATAGCTAAGAATAAACTTTCTGCAAAAAACAAATTGCAAAAATTATTTTGATTGTTTTACTTGTTTAATACCCATAACCACGCAATATGTTCATCGGAAGACAAAAAGCAGTACCTACCATACAAAGCCGGCATGTAAATCTCGACGGACGTCCGATAATGTGCACGCGGAGGCGCCAGGTGAGGGCAACGGCGCCCTAAATAACAGCCATTGGCCTGTCCGTAACTCAGGGCCGTGTCTGTACAGTGAAAACTCGATGTTATGACGGAAAATTTTGTAGTAGCACAACAGAATAACTAACAAGTAACACTTCGTGTTATATTATTATGATATCGTTAAACATAATACTTTAGATAAGTCGCTGCAATTCGTAACCCATAGGCAGCCATTACACGCTCATGCAAGCGTCAGTCAAATTCCATCAGTCATGACAGTCACGGCTGTGACTGACGATTAACCTACCGTGTAATGGGGTGACTGATGGTTGCATAAAGTTGATTTCTTCCGCTTAACAAAGGGCTCCGCTATGCACTGATCGCTCTAAATACTTAACCATCGCACTGGGTATGCCTAAGAAATCAAAATGCAATACTTACAATATATATATCTTATAATTATGTAGGTTTCCAAGCAGTAGGGAAATTATTGTGATGATTATGTATTATTTATAATTATATAATAGCGCTATTTATGTAGCTTATCGTTATCAATTCTAAGCAATACATCAGTTTGATTGAGATAGGCTTGCTTGTTTGATTTTAAAAATTTTGGTCAGTATTTTGGAATTTTAGTCATTTTTGATATTTAAGAATTTTTGGTCAAAAAGACAGAACACATAAATCAACTTATAGTTCTTAAATAAATTGTAGTGAAGTTTTTGAGGTTGTATATCAAGAAGATAGATAACTTATCTACACTTTAGATTGTTCGTAAACATAATTTTATTTAAGTAATCATTTACGTAAAGTGAATTTAATAGAATTTTAAAATATACTTCTTTTTGTAGCGTTAAGTTGTATTTTACACGAACCGAAGTCTGTATTTTTTTGAAAATAAATAAAAAATAACAAAGAATGCATTTCACGGAGCTAAAATTAATTTTGCTTATAGAAAACATATTCGGAGTTTATAGAAATTTTCCTGATTTCAAGTTTAAAACGAAAATAATGATAGTTACGCGTCTCATTATAGAAATATTGATCTGGTGTTTACATAGTTACAATTTGACAATTATTTTATTCGAAAGCACGAAATCAGTTTTTATTCCTATTACATACAGTTTCGAAACGATGAGTATCCACAGCATGACATATATTTATCCTTTAATGACAAGTGATTCTTTTAAAAAGTTAACGGGAAATTTTGATATTGTGCATATGCTTATGAATAATATAGCACAGGGCCACAAAAGAAGTTTTAAAAAAAGTTTCATCTTTTCATTGATTTCATTTTCACTCCTGCTTTTTGGTTCAATTGCATTTGATGTTTACAATAATTATTACATAAAAGGAATGGATATATTTCTATTAATAAAAGGTGGCGTATTATTTTCAATAGCGTTTACTTTCAGTACAGGAAAGTTGTATTTCGAATTGGCTGTTTGTGCCTTGTTTTTGTATAAATTTAAGAACCTTGTACAATGTCTGCATAAGTGTGTAGACCATGAGGTAATCTCAGGCACGGTTACCGAGGAGGCAGTGCAAAATTGGGCAGTTATTTATCATTATTTGGTGGCGTGCAACAAGCAGTTGAATAAATGTTTTGTAATACAGGTAACTACTGTGTGTGCGGGCTTTATAATATAATTAAAATCAATATGATTTATTTAGTTAAGGCTGTTACAAGCTTAGGATAGTTACAAGTCACGCCATCGGAACGGTTCACAAGTGACTTTGTAACACATTGTAACAATCAGCATAATCTCGTCAAAGTTTAATGTTTCTTGTCAATAATAATAACAGATTCGTCAAATCGAAAAATAACCCCAGCATGTAAAGTGACGTCACTTTCCATCACAATAACAATAAGTATTTTTTTAATGGCTTAGTTTTCAGATTCTATACACCATTGGCGCCCTCGTTATGTTTACCATTTACGAATTTTATTATTTTTTCAGAACATATCTTACACAGGTAATAATACTTACATAATCTTACTCGATTATTGGTTTGTGTTCGTTACCTCTACCGACTCCGCTAGTATATGACTATATCCATGTTATTACAAAAGATTTTTAAACACATACATACATTCATACACTCACGCCTGTTTCCCATGGGGGTAGGCAGAGACACTGTTTAACTAAACACATGTTTAAATGTGATGCTGTCACTTTTTTGACAATATTGTTTGAAAGAGACAGCATCACATTTAAACAGGTGTTTAGATAAACAGTGTTTAATAATCTTTTGTAATAACACCGTATGTTTAATTAATATCAAAGACAGCAATATCCAATCACTAAGAGAGAAGCAACAAAATACTATTAATTTGATTTGGTATAGGACAATGCCGGGTTTGTTACTAACCCTTTTTTTATAGTATTGCCAGTATTGCCACATTTAATGTGTGATGTTTTAACTACGTCCACAGTTACAATAATATGTTCAATTTTGACATTGAGTGGATATTGTTGCCTTTGATATGACATGACTCATTAATTGAATGCGATAATATTCCTAAAAATCTTAAAATGAATCTATAATTTTTATTTCTTTCTTTAAATGCTGATTGCAGGATACAAGCTTAGCGTATGACAGATCCATAATTTTTACGGTAATGTTTATGGATGGACTTCTCGTCTATGGAATGATACATTTTGGCCAACAGACTATTAATAGTTGGAGAAAAATGACGAATAATTTAATAAAACTTCAAATAATTGCAGAACCAAGTACGTACTTTCACTTTTTTTTACTCAAACAATCGTCTTAATTATTTTAAATATGTACTGATTTTTGTTTTTGTTTATAATTATAAAACAAATTGAAATCAAATGAAACTCTTTGGATTCGAGAAAAATAATCATCTTTTTCCAACCGTTGTCGAAATTTATGAAAAAAATGATATTTTTTGTTACTGCGTGGCTTATATATAAGCCACATAATATAAATATAGAAAAAGTTTTTCGTAATGATAAGCCCTAAAATGTACATACCTAATTATGTTACAGTTTAGCATTATTTCAATAACATGTCATTTACAGTTCTAAAAAACACACGGATTACACATCGCCGTTTTCTTAACTTGATTTAATAGCTTTTAATTTGCCAATGTTTCGGTACCTTTTAAGAGTCGTGGTTACGGGGTGACTGATTAGTACGAAATTAAGAAAATAGGGAATTACACCATTTTTTGAAAACTGCTTTAAATTAATCCTGAGGTCGTAATAAACCAGTAGAATTTATATTTTAATTTTATATAACCATTAAATGCCCTAAAACACGATTTTAATTTTTGATTTTGAATTTTCGCGCAAAAACACTAGCCACCATTTTGTTTGGGCTTGTGACGTCACTCCGTTAGTAAACAATACGAATGCAAAAGAAGAGTTTTGAAAATATTGAGTTTTATCAGTTTTGTAATGTATATGATTGGTGTCGCGTGCCTGAATCCAGTAATACAAGTGTAAAAACGCCACAAAAATTGTGGATTCAAGTGCCAAGTGATTTTAAATGAGAAACACTGGTTAAAACTTGCAAGAATAGAATGTATTTCTGTGAAGACAACTTTGATGTAAGTATGCGCTAGAAACAAAGACTTCTCTGTTGTATAGCTAGAAATGGTAAATTAACTATAGAATAAACAAAATAAAACTTCATTTAAGTTAGTATTACAAAACAAACGTCATATTTTGTTATGTATTTATAGGTTAGTTACGTTATGCTAAATAGTGTGATTTGAAAATTTCATAAATACATACCTATTAAATTCTATATTTTAGCTAAAAATGATATGGAGAATTATACACACACAGTATAAGAAGATAGTGGGTTCTGCTAAACTAATTCAGATGAAATGTGATTGCCAAGCAGGCGGGAAACACAAGTCCACTCCAAGCGAACCTCGGCATATTATATACATTAAAGTCAAAATATCAAAATCAATCATACTTAGCTTAATGCGTTTTTGAAGAATTAAATAAATACCTACATACATTGATTTTATAAAAGGTATTATTATTGATATTAGGGTCAAATAAATATACTTATCAAATATTATGTAGATTTTTTATTTCCATTGTGCACTGTATTAAAGATGATGTTGGTCAGCACAAATGCGAGTTGATTTGAAGAATGTTAGTGATTGAGTAATAGATGTGTATTTATCTCGTATTTCTATCAAATGTGCATGTGCAAAATATGTGAATATACTATACATAAGGTAAGGTAGGGTACTCGGAACCTTCGATCAAGAATATCCTAGATAACGCTTCAAGTACGCAAAAATGGCACCTCAAACACATACATAATCACCTCTTATTTTGTACAAAATCACATTTTATATCACTAATTTTGTACTAAATAAGCTTATTTTCTACAAAAACACATCTTTCATCACTTACTTTGTGCAAAATTAGCGCCCATTTTGTAAGTGGGACGCTATTTGAGGTGCCATTTTTGAGACTCTGACCGGACATCTAGGGTATTCTTGATCGAAGCTCGGAACTCATTTCTCTGTGATCTGTGGTAGGATAGGAGGTAGAGTTGGTAGACCTAAATTATTAAAACAACAGTTATTTTTATAACACACTTTTGTTTCCTTTAGTACAATACATTAGCATTTGAACTTGTGCAAAATATTTCTTAGATATTGTAGGTAGGTACTATTTTTATCAATAGGTAGGTTTTTATAATAGTCTTGTGCAGTTTTTTTACTAGACAAACACTTCATTTCAAAAGTAGGGTTGTTATTAATGTGTAAATGTTAATGCCTCAGAAATATATAGACAGCATTTTTCTATCTTCATTCCTATTTTCTTTTTCACTGTTTTCCTAACTTCATCCTCCAGTTTTTTACCTCTTGATATTGCTGGTGTTCCTGGAATTTTTGCACCAAAAATCATAGCGACCAGATTAGGTACCATCCACTGTTTTGCATTGGCTCTGCCATATTTTAATTCATTCCACAATCCACTTTTATGTTGATCTCTTGTTTTAATTTCTAGAAAAACCATCAGTCTTCATCAATATTTTAATTGATGCAGCGATAAAGTTGACTTTCTCAGTCCTCCCAGGACCTAATAACAAAAAATAGGTTATGTTGGATTGTTATAGATAACACAGGGTCTTATCGTGTTGTATTGTTATTGTACTTATTGTTAGACAAAACTTGTTATATGATAAGTACTTACTTTAACAGTTTTCAACTCTGCAGAACGGAAATCGGGATTGGACCAAAGGATTGGACGAAATATTTTTCGCTACCATCGATGTATTTATCCTTGGTGTAGGTACTTTCTGCTTTCACAAAACTGTCTTCCATAAAGGATAATAGTCCACAGTCGTAGTAATCACAGAGATTTCAAAATAAATAACAAAGTTTGACGAAAATCTAATTTGAATAATAACACGATCACAGAGAGAGAAGAGACTTGAAGAGAGCTGTCATGTTTGTTTACTATCGGAGTGACGTCACATCGCAATCCAAAATGGCGAATGGCGTTTTGAACATTTGATGAATAGACTAAAAAAGTAGATTTTTAAAATTGAATTATTAAATTTATTTTCCATTTTTATGAATAAATATCGACGTTTCTCGTTTACTATTAATGAAATCTATCTTAAATATGCATTTTTATACTTTATCTTACATGGTGTATAATAGCCTATTATAAAACTTGCGTTGTGATCCGTTATAAATAGGCTTACTACGTTACGCGCAGAAATGGAACTACACTGGCCTGCAAAAGAAAGTATCACACTTTTAAAATTGGGATAACGTTTTAAGTTCACAAGATATACTTTCGAAATAAAAAGGACTCCAAAGAGAATTTAATTTTGTACATAAAAACTTTATAGTCGGTAAGCTTCTTTTAAGAATTGGCTGAAAAAAAACTTCAAAAACAAAACCATTCCTTTTTCAAAGTGGACGTTTCCGAATTACAATTTTACCATTCACATTTTTCTTTCTGTTTTAATTTTTTTTCAAGATGGGACTTGTTTTAAAAATTTATGCTAAAAAGCACATAACATTTATTTATCACGCCTCTTTCAGTTGAAGAATGTGCTAGGATCATGGCTTTTCTGGAACTAGGCATCAGTATGCGTCGCACTGCAAGAATGGTGGGTGTGACGGTACGAACGGTCCAGAAGGTAAAGCGAAGGTACGAAGAGGCTGGACACCATCTGAGGAGACCTTGTAATGGCAGACCCAGGTGTACCAGTGCCCGAGAAGATCGTTATATTATTTCCACTGTATTAAGAAATCGCCACCAAAATGCAGTTGAAGTCCAGCAACAGCTACTTCAGACCCGGAGGGACTACATTAGTGACAGTACAGTGAGAAGAAGACTTGCTGAAGCAAATTTGAAACCCCGAAGACCAGCGAGTGGCCCAAAACTCGAGAGACAGCATCGAGTAGCGAGACTGCGATACGCCCGTGAACACATGCAGTGGGATGAAGAAGAATGGTCAAGAATTTTGTTTACAGATGAGTCTCGATTCTCCCTTTACACTTCTGATGGAAGGCGAAGTGTTTACAGGCGACCTGGTGAGCGATACCTTCAAGCCTGCATCTCAGAAAGAGTCCAGTACGGTGGAGGCAGTGTACGTGTATGGGCTGGCATATCTTCAGAAGGTCGCACAGAGCTAGTAGCCATAGAAAATGGAACCTTCACTGGGCAAAGATATGCTCAAGAGATTTTTAATGAGTATGCAGGGCCGTATTTAGCAAATATGGGTGATGGATCGATGCTGATGCATGATAATGCCCGGCCACACACGGCTCATATCGTACAAGAGTATATTCAGGAGGTCGGTATCAGCGTGATGGCTTGGCCATCAAGAAGTCCTGATCTCAACCCGATTGAACACGCCTGGGATGAGCTTGGGAGACTAGTCAGAAATCGCAGACCACCACCTACTACCCTCAGGGCACTAAAGCAGGCCCTGGTAGAAGAATGGGAGAATATTCCCCAACATCGGCTCCGAAACCTAGTGTTCAGTATGCCAAACCGGCTCGAAGCTGTAATCAGAGCTCGAGGAGGCAATACCAGTTATTAAAAATTAAATAACATGTAATACATTTTAGTTGAATTTTTTTACACTAAACTGTCTATTTTCATTGTTTTATCTTTTTTAAGTTAAAAATGTTACTAATGTATAATTTTAGTTTCTAAGAATTAAAGCCTATAAAATTTGCAACAAAATGTTTTTAATCTTAAACCTCTACCTTAAAAAAAAAAATGAAAAGTGTGATACTTACTTTTGCAGGCCAGTGTAGTTTATATATATTTTTTATCTCATTGGTCCTTTTATCAGGTCTCTCGAAGCCAGGGGCGGCGAGAGTCCTGGCCCGCATTATGGTGACAGAACCGCTGGACATAAAGCTGACGACCTCGCTCCAGGTGAAGAAGTCATTGCTGCCAACACTACTCATGTTCATGGTCAACAGCATCATAGTACTGTTGCAGTTCAATAAAGTCGTTTAGGGGGAGTGAAACAAAAGAAAAACAAGGTTAGGTGTCCTAAATTCGTCGCAGTGCTCGAGCGAGCGGACGTGTGTCACGCGATTGCATTTCTCTTTAACCAAAAATTAAATCCTTGTTTTTCAATTATCTACAATAATTGCAGTGTCTGTGAATCTAAAGTTGAATAACATCGTTTTAGTGCGTTGTTACCATCTGGCTTAGTAGCATATCTACCTCACTCCGGTGCACCCCCGCGAGACAAGAGGGCCTGCATTTTTCATCTCTTTCACCATCTTGATCTACGCTGCGTGTGGCCAACCAACATGAGCGTCAAGCGTTCGCCTTTGAAATCGCGTAAGGGGTCAACTTATACTGGTTCACAAACAGACCTCACTGATTACGATTCTACCGCATCTGATTCGCAAATTAAATTGCGGAAGCGAAAACAACCAGATTCAGACCATGTGCAAAGGGCTGATTTTTACGAATTCAAAAACGAGATGATGTCTATCTTGCAAGATATAAAGAAATCAAACGACGATTTTATGCATAACATGAGATCTGAAATTTCTGAAATCAAAAATCAAGTGAGTTCAGTGACTAAAACAATGGATAATTTATCCCAACAACAAAGTCAGTTTAAGCATGAATTGACAGATCTTTCTAAATCGCTGGATTTTCATACCAAGTCATTCGATGAACTTCAAACGAAATCGCAAGTCATGTCTAAGGACATCAGCCATTTAAAAAGTTTAGGAAAGGAAATCGATAACTGCAATCGTCGTTTCTCAAATCTAGAACGAGACTTCAACATCCAGCAACAGCGGGAGCGACTGCATAATATAGAAGTGGCTGGTATCCCGGAGAAAAAAAATGAGGATCTTGCTCAATGCTTCTTGTCTATTTGTGAAGCGCTGGGCGTTCAGGTGTCGAAGCAAGATATCGTGACCATTCACCGTGTACCACAGAAGATACCTAACGCGAAATCACCGAAAAATATTATAGCGAAGATGAGCAGCCAACTTATCAAGGACACCATTATATCTGCCATTCGGAGGAAGAAAGGAATTACCACCAAAGACCTTGGGATTACATCATCTGAGGAACCGAAGAAAATTTATATAAACGAGCACTTAACTCCATTCTACAAAATGTTGCATAAGAAAACCCGTGAAACTGCTGCTTCCGCCGCCTACCAACACGTTTGGATTCGTAACGGAAAAATTTTTGTCCGAAAAAACGATACATCACCCTCTTTCAATATTATGGATACCAAAGACCTAGAAAGAATAAAGTGATTGTGTTACTTAAATTATTCATCTCGGGACTCCAATTTGTAATACTAAAGGTAAGTACTCTTATTTGTAATAAAAAAAATTGCATCTTACATAAATCTATGTCTTATCTATTTGTTATAAAATAAAATCATAAATCATTTATTCTCAAATTCATTTCGTTCACATCAACAATGGACAATATTTGCTTTAAAACTAGGTTAGTATGCATAAACAAATAAATAAGCAATTAGTTTCTTTAAAATAGGTATTAAATAATATGACATTCTGTTTAGCTACACATAAAATTACAAATATAGTTTTATTTAGGTAATAAATCATTGTTTGTGCCTGAACTAGGTTATCCTGTGTTTCAGGCGATATGCGCCTATGGATAACATAAATTATGGTATTATATATTATGGAAAATAATTAAAGTTACATACATTTTTAATAGAATTAATTATTGACTAAACTAATCGCTAAGTATACCTACCTATACTAATACTAATCATCTTAATACTACAAGTAACTCCTCTGTCTCATCATACGTCATCTTTTGGAGAGTGGCTTTAAGGATATTTTTGCAGTTTATGCGATTGAGTGGATAAATAGATATTTTAGCACTTAATTTATTGTAGAGAAACGGTCCTAGAAACTTGTAAAATTTTCTTGTAAAAGCAAGATTATTTCCACCGATTATTATTATTATTTATTATTTATAAGGGGGGACGCCAGCGAAGCCGGACGGGTGATCAGTCACCTTGGTCGGGACCATTTCACCCATTTCCCCAAATCCCCTGAAAGAGCAGGGGAGGCAGGTTATCATTTACCCCACCGGCGTTGGACCCTCGAACCTACCTGTGCGCTTGCAATACCTGCTGAGTTGACTTATCGTTAACTGCTTCAGATCTTCTTCCTTAAGCTTGTCCACTCCGAAGAGCTCCCAGCGCAGTGATGCGTACATCGGGCATTCTGCCATGAAGTGGTAGCTTGTTTCTTCTCTTTCTTTGCATTGTGGACAGATGGGGTCCTCTGTCCGTTTGATCACTGACAGGTGTCTGTTTAGTGGACAGTGTCCTGTCAGTACTCCTACAATCATTCTTATATTTCTCCTGCTTTGTTTTAGCAATTCTCTAGTTTTCTTTTTATCAACTGATTTGATGAAGATCTTAGACTGTCTGCAGTCCTTTCTTTTCATCCATCTTTTGTTGGTTTCTTTGATCTTACGAATTTCAATAATGTTCTTAGTAATTCTATGTGTGATTGGTAGTCTTGGTTCAGGACCAATGAAAGGTTCATCAGCCCCTGTCCTTGCCAATTCGTCGGCTTCCTCATTGCCTTTGTTACCTTCGTGTCCAGGTACCCAGGCAATTTCCACCTCAACCAAGTTTGTAAGTTCCTGAATGCTTTGTTTGCATTCCTTCACCAGGGCTGAGGTAGTCTCTGTTTTGTCAAGGGCTTTGATGGCAGCTTGACTGTCGCTATATATTATTATTTTTCCTACGTTATGGTTGCTTATCTCACTTTTAATCATGTGCGCACACTCCAGTATCGCGAATACTTCCGCCTGGAATACGCTGGCGTATCTGCCAAGATTGAAAGTAGCTCTTTTAGTGTTGGGTTTGGCTATGTATACCCCAGCTCCCGATAGCTTAGTTGATTCTTTTCTTGACCCATCAGTGTAGCATACTGCAGTGCTGTCCAGGTCGTCTGGTTCTAGGTTCCAGTCTTCTCTGGATCTGATGCTTATTCTGTATTTTTTGTCGAATATCCTCTCCTTTTTTATTAAGTCGTTATTAACCAATGTCATAGAAAGGTTTTCTTCGTACTTCTTCCCTATTTCTACGTGACCTTTATCAGTGTGCCTTCCTATCCATAGTTTAGTGCTTTTCAGCTTAAACCATTGTTCTGTAGCTCTCTTTTCAATTTCAAGATCTATAGGACTAAGGCCTAGTATCATTTCTAGGGCTGCCGTGGGAGTTGTTCTCATGGCTCCTGATGCCATGATGCTAGCTAGTCTTTGTACCTTTGTAAGTTCTTTCCTGTTGTATTCTAGTTGTGCCTTATGCCACCATACAAGTGCTCCGTGGAGAATTCTCGGTAGGATGACTGCCCTATAGATCCATTGGACCACTTCGGGTTTCATGCCCCAATTTCTGCCGACGGCTCTTCTGCACTGCATGAGAGCTGTCATTGCCTTTTTGCTAGTTTCTTTTATGTGTGTTCTATAACTTAGGGTACTGTCTAGGACTATCCCTAGGTATTTAAACTCCTTTACTATCTCAAGTTCTTACATTCTCAATGTTTATTGGGATCATGCTATCAATCTTTCTTTTATTTGTGAACAACATTAGTTTAGTTTTTGTGGGATTAAGGTTCAGTCCCTTGTCCCTACACCATCTCAATGTTGTCATAATTCCGCTTCTCATTATATCTCTGACCACGCTTAGAACTTTGCCTCTTACAAGTAACAGGCCGTCATCCGAGTACGCTTGGATGTATATGTGCATAGCGGTGATCTTTGTTACTAGTTCATCTATTAAGATACACCATAGCAGTGGAGACAGACAGCCTCCTTGGGGAAAGCCTCTTCTAGCTTTGATGGTGTGTTTGGGTATTTCCACCGATAGTACAAACTTTATCTTTCCGTCTTTTGTTAGTAATCTCAGTGCTGTAATGTAGGGCTGCGTGCTGCTTCAGAACTATGCTCAATACAAAAAGTTGTCTAACTGTTAATACTCCACAGTTTTTATAAAGAAGGTTTGTAGGATAAAGAAAAGGACGAAAAGTCGATACTTTAAGAATCGCTCTTTGGGCTCTTTCAGCAGATAAGAGCAGAGTCTTACTCGCTCCACCCCACGTAGAAATACAATAGGTCAGTAACGATTCACAAAGCGCGAAATAAATTTGTTTACACAATTTCGCATCAGCAATATGACGAAGTTTTTTGAACACAAATATCATCTTACGTATCCTACTAGTTAGAGCTTCTATATGTCGTTTAATGGAAAGAGTTTCATCTAGTACGACACCTAAATATTTTATTTCGGCGGTTGATTTAATTTCTGTGCATACACATTTTTTATCATATCGAGAACAGTAATGAGCGTATAGTTTTGAATAATTTGATGTTAGTGACGATTTGCGCAACGAAAATTGCATAAAGCTTGTCTTTTCAGCATTAAGTGTTAGTAAATTATCCTGAAGCCATTTATTAACTACGTTAAAACCCTGTTGTGCATACTTGAATACTTCTTCTTCAGACTCAGCTGAAAAAAGGAGAGCAGTGTCATCAGCATATATTATGACGTAACCATGATCTAGATTTACATTACAGAGATCGTTTATGTAGACCAGGAAGAGGGTAGATCCTAATATGCTCCCTTGTGGAACCCCGAAGGATGTATTATTTTGCTCATTACTGATAACACTGCCAATCCTCACACACTGAGTACGATCTTCTAGATAACTTGCAAATAATTTCAGTTGAGTGCCTCTTATACCTATGTTTTCAAGCTTGCGCAGTAGAATGGGAACGGACACGGAATCGAAAGCTTTGGCGAGGTCTAGGAAGATTCCTAATGTGTGCTTACCTTCGTCTAGATTTTCCACTATGTGATTGGTTAGTTGATGAACTGCATCAGCAGTTGAAAGTTTCGGTCTAAATCCAAACTGCGCCTTCGATAGAATTGATTTTTCCTCCAAAAAATTTATTAACCTTTTATTTATGATTTTTTCTAGTATTTTAGATATGATGGGTAGTAAAGATATAGGCCTATAATTCGTAACTTGTTTTTTATCGCCGGATTTATGTACTGGGACCACAATAGCTTTTTTCAGACACTTGGGAAAAACACCTGTTGACAGGCATTTTCGAAAAATGAAAGTCAGAGGAGGAATCAGAATGTGCCTAAAAGTTTTTACAATTTTGGCTGGAATATTATCCCATCCGACAGCACAATCGTCTTTTAAACTCAATATTATATTTTCTATCTCAGTTTCGTCCGTATCCAGCAGCACAAAAGATGAAAGTGAAGAACTACAGCTAGTAGGGGTGTGACTATTTGAAAATGGCTGAGCTTGTATTTTTTCAGCCAGGAACTTACCAATATTTACAAAGAAATTATTAGCGGCATTAGCAGATTCCATTTGGGACGGATGAGCTTGTAATAAACTCGAAGAGGACTCTTTGCTCTTTGACAAATATGTTACATTTTTAACATGTTCCCAGATTTTCTTAGTGTTTGTTCCAGCCTTTTCAAGTAATGCTTTCTCATAACTAATTTTAACTTTTCTAACAAGATTATTGCAAAAGTTTCGATAACGCTTGTATGATAATTGTAATACCAGATTGTTTGGGTTGCATTTTGCTTTCATATGTAATTTATCCCTGTGTTTCATACAGCGAATAAGACCGGGTGTGATCCACGGTTTTATATTAGATTTCTTGTTACTTAAACAAACAATTACTGTATTTTTCTGCAATGCCTGACCTACACTTTCGATTACATATGACATACAAAAATGCATATCAGCAGAAATGTAAACTGGGGCAAAGTCAATATTACTTAAGTCAGCTTCGAGTTTATTTATGTTCAACTTGTTAATTGTGCGCTTATAATTTAATTTAGGTAATTTACAGTTAAGAGTTAGTAATGCAGCACTATGATCAGTTAGTGACGTATTCATAACTAAAGCTAGTGAGGAGAATTTTGATTTAAGCATGATGTGGTCTAAACACGACCCACTTTGATGGGTTGGTAGCAAATGTGCAGGGAGTAAACCATGATAGGAACATAGGTTAAGGTATTCATGGACGGAAGCATCAACATTTTCTTGGTTGGGAATAATATTGATATTGATATCACCAATCAAAATGATGTTTTTGAAAGACGACAAGTTTTGCAACGTTTCACCTAGAGATTGAATAAAATTACTTATATTTTTAAATGAAGGCGATCTATATATACCTAGAATTGCAAAGTCTTTACCAATTTTTATCAGCAATCTGCTGCAGTCATCAATCTTTGGTTCTTCAACAGTGACGTCTAAGTGGCTTTTGGTATATGCAACCACGCCATCATTTTGATTGTTTGATATATTACTTTTAAACATATTGTAATCTTTTATTGTTGGCAGATTATATTGTTTACTATTCCAACATTCTGTTAAAACAATTACATCACAATCTATCTTAAGCCTTTGCTGAAAAATATTAAATTGGTCAAAGTTTTTCGAAATGCTACGGATATTCTGTGTTAGTACAGTTAAAGGGTTAGTGTAGGCGGAAAGATATTGTTTGCACTTTTCGACTTCGCATAGACTCGACTCAGATATCGAGAAGCCATCTATATCATCTATTAAATCATTAATCATAATTATACTATTCTATTAAGATTGTTAAAAATAATAAAAGGAACTAAACTATAAAATGGGCAGATAAACAGATAATATTAGGCGCTCTTAGGCGCCACCATAATCTATAGAGTTAATATACCTTTTTTCAGCCATTATTTTCGCTGGGCAATCTGCAGAACCTGTGCTATGGTTACTTGGTTTTTTAAACCGTAAGCAGGTAGCGCACTTTGCCTGATTTGATTTTTTAGAGCAGTCTTGGATAGAATGGCCTTTTTCACCACAATGTCCACAGGTGTGATCTGTTTCCCTACATGACTTAGCCGCATGACCGTATTGTTGGCACTTATAACATCTTGTTACCGAGGTAAAGTCACGTACTGGACAAGATGACCAGTTGACAAAAACTCTCTCACTGGAAACCAAGGCTTTGCGAATTACTGCTGATACTTCGATGATGTAATTGCAGGTCTCAGCATCTTTCTTGCCCGACTTGTGGCTTAATTTAATTGTGCTCAGGAAGGATTCTAGATCTGAATTAGTTAGTTTCTCAGCCAGATTTTGATTATACAAACAGGTAAAAACTTCTTTTTCCTGCATGGATGTGGGCACACCGATTACCACTACTCTAGGATTGCGCTTGAAGGGCTCATCGACGCTGAGGCCAGAATTAGTTAAAACCACCGATTCTTTTAGTTTTAAAATGTCATCTTTGGTATCTGTGCTTATTATGACACCGCCGTTCCTTGTTTTGCGTAGGCCTCTGACGTGAAGTTTCATCTGTTCAGGACAGATAATTTTCTGAACCAGCGATTTGGTGTCCTCACTTGTCTTGTTTTTGTCATTAGGATAAATGGCCACTGAGCTGACTTTTACAGGCGTAATATAGTTATTTCCTTTCTTAACCATATCGGCAAAGGACGTGCGTGTGTCAGTATTTGCAGACTCTTCAATTCTTTGCTTAAGGTCATGGAGTTGTTGCGACAGATCTTGTTGGTCTTGGAGATTTTTTATAGAGCGGTGTGCTTGAACTGTTTTAAGCTTAAGGGACTGATATTGTATAGCCATCTGTGCTGAGCCATGGCTTACTTTCCTGCACAAGTTATGGATACGCAGCTTCTGCTCCGAGTTTAGCTTACCTTCTGAAGCTATATGGCAAACCTCATTTAAACACTGCTCGATTGACGACATCCAGCTCTGGATTTCCGGGGTGGGGATAACGTCCGAGTGGCCCCCTCCATCTTCCTGACTGTGCGGTCTTGACGGTGTAGATCCCGGTGGAGGCGTTGGTGGTGGAGAGCGGGTGGTCATGGCACTTCTATTAAATGGACTTGACATTGTATTGTAAATTGTCTTGTATACACTCACTCACTCATTTTTCATAACTCAATGTTAACAAAAATAACAAAAATGTATACTATATCAAGTCAAATCATCTTATTTCATTTGTAACTCAACTTATAAATCTAACCTATTACCACTATTACTCTTCTTATATGAACTAACGTTAAATTGTGTACCTTTTTTCAAAGTAAAAATTACTATACCTATATACAATATTCGCCCACACACTAAAATTTTGTTGAATAAAACCCTCGTATGCACCTCATTGTACCTCCAACTAGTAAATTCTGTTAAAAGATATCTACCTATAATTTACCAACTGAATAAATCAGTAAAATTCATACCTATCCTAAAACAACAAAATCCTTCTACCTATAACTACCCACACAATATTATAACCTCTAACAAAAAAGATTTATCTAATACTATCATTTACATTAATTATATCTATAAAATTGTACTTATGGGCAGTTGTAGTACATTCGTTATCGTTGACTTGTATGACTCGTATCTCACAAATGTTTCTGGGCTACTTAGGGCGCTTCCGCACGGTGCAGGTGGCCCGCGCGGGTTGTGGCACTTGCGCGGGTTGCATGCTCGGAAAGACGTGAGCGGGTCCAGCTCCATAGCATCGTACCTCCGCGCAAGTAACCCGCGCCTCATCGTGCGCGGGCTGCAGGCGCCGTGTAGATGCGCCCTTACTTACTTTGAGAACAGAACAATGTCTCATTATCTGTAACATTTATTTAATTTAATATAATTTATATTTTTTTTCTACATATAATGGCTAATAATAATCACATAAATGATGGAAACTTACACATTTATTACCAGAATGTTTGTGGCCTACGAACTAAATGTTTGCAACTTTACAACAACATACTGGTCAACGATTACGATATTTTATCATTCACAGAAACATGGCTGCAGGGTGACATACTTAACTCTGAATTGAGTGACAATAGGTATGAAATATTTCGTTGCGACCGTGATTGCCTAGTTACAGATAAAGCGGGTGGTGGAGGTGTAATGCTGTGTGTTCGGCGAGAGCTCGCAGCGGAAACGTGCGTCGAGTGGCGGGGTGCTCGCGCCACTGAGTCATTGTGTGTATCTATACCTGCGCGTGCGATTAACTCGCTCCACACGCTGCGCATCATATTAGTTTATATTTCACCTAACTTAAGCGATTTCGCAACTCGTTACGAAGAGATTATTAAAAGTATACAACATATGATTGACACATTTCCTTCAGATAACATAATTATACTAGGTGATTTTAACTTGCCATGTTTGTCTTGGAATAACAACAATGAATATACTTTCCTCCCAAACACGAGCCCCAAAGTTGTTACCGATTCTGCTAACTCATTTGCTGATCATATGCTCTTCTTAGGTTTAAATCAGTTTAATTTGACTCTTAATTCCCTTGGAAGGCTTCTAGACTTGTGTTTTTGCAATATTCCATGCACAGTATCGCAATGTTTGCACCCGATTATTAAGGAGGACCGGTATCACCCAGCATTAGATATAGATGTACTAGACTTACATATATTACCTTTATTGAAAAACAGTCAACCAACTCTTAACTTTCACAAATGTAATTATACCGATATAAATACCTACTTAAAAAATGTTGACTGGAGTGAGTTATTATCATGTGCTTCGGTAAATGATGCTGTCAATATATTTTATGATAAAATTAAAACATGTTTCTCCTTGTTCGTACCTCACACAAATAATAATAACAGTAAAACTTTATATCCTTCTTGGTACAGTTCGGCTTTAATAAAAATTAACAATGAAAAAATTAAATTACATAAGCGTTGGAAAAAACATGGTAATCCTAGAGACTACGACGAGTTTAAAGAACTACGAGAGAGACAGCATCGTTTGCAGAATGTTCGCTTCGATCAACATATCAGTATCACAGAAAATCTAATAAAAAAGTCACCTAAATTCTTCTGGAGGTATGTCAAAAGTAAGAGAGGGTCTACTAGCTATCCATCGAAATTCACACTCAATGATACCGACTATGCTGAGGGCGAGGACATTTGTAATGCTTTTAGCCAGTTCTTCGAAAGTGTCTTCCTTACATCGGGTGAAGAGGTCATCGTGACCCCCGTCGCTGAATGTCAGCCAAATAGTGATTGTCTATCTCTAATCAGTATAAACGAGCACAAAGTGTTAAAATTACTGCAATCTCTGGACAAAAGCAAGGGTGCTGGCTGTGATGGGATCCCACCATTGTTTCTCGCATCTTGTGCTGAAAGCCTTTGTATCCCGGTCACAATCCTATTTCAAAGGTCACTTCAGGAATGTGTTGTCCCTGATATTTGGAAACAAGCTCAAATAGTTCCAGTCCATAAAAAGGGATCAAAGTCTTTAATTTCAAATTATCGCCCTATCTCAATCCTCAACACTATAGCCAAACTCTTAGAAAAGCTGGTATACGAATTTATTTACTCGACTATCGCCAGGAGCATCCCACAGACTCAACACGGATTTTTGCGCGGTCGGTCTACTGTATCCAACTTAGCTTTGTTCTCGGATTACGTCCTCGGGTCAATGGAGAGAGGTGGACAGGTTGACGTGGTCTACACGGACTTCGAAAAAGCCTTCGACCGTGTGGACCATGTCATCCTTCTCCAAAAGCTTCAGTGTCTTGGTATACACGGGGATCTGTTGCGCTGGGTGCGATCCTACCTTACTAATCGCTCGCAAGCGGTTGTTCTCGGTGGGTATAGGTCAAATTATATCGGTATACCTTCTGGTATCCCCCAAGGTTCCCATCTTGGTCCCCTCTTTTACAACGCCTATATTCATGACATGAGTAGCGTTCTCCAAAACTCAAAACACTTACTATATGCCGACGACAAAAAGGTTTATATGAGAGTACGCACGGTTGACGATTGCGAACAGCTACAACACGATCTCAATAACTTATACACCTACTACGTTAAGAATAAAATAACAGTGAGCATTCAAAAATGTCAGTGTATAAGCTTTACTCGTAAGAAAAACCCTATTGTATACCATTTTGACGGCGTTGAGATTGAGAGGGCGGAGAGGGTCCGCGATCTGGGTGTCCACTTTGACAATAAAATGCTAATGTCCGCTCATATTGACGTAGTTCGAGGCAGGGCATATAGAAATCTTGGATTTGTTATGCGCACTTGTCGGCCGTTTAATAATCCCTTAAGTCTCATAATAGTGTATTACGCTTATGTACGTAGCATTTTGGAGTACGCCGCCCCTGTTTGGTCTCCTCGCTATGATGTTTATATCAAGAGCATCGAAAGTATACAAAAAAAGTTCGTCCGATATCTTAATTTCAAATATAGAAAAGTTGCTATTGATGCTGAATACGTGGAGATATGTCGAGCATTTAACATTCTAACATTATCGGAGCGTCGACAGGTGTTAGATATGGGCTTGCTATATGACATTATGCGCGGACGGTTGGACTGCCCAGAATTGGTGGAGCTAATCTCGCTGAGCGCCCCCCCGCGGCGCACGAGGCATACTCGCCTGCTGCATGTTCCGCACCACTACACTAACTACGGACAGAATGCTGTATTCACCAGACTGCCTAAGACATATAATAATAAATTCAATGACATAGATATCTTTGTTGGTTCTAAATTGGCATTTCTAAACAACATCAAGAGTCATTTCGCACCACCCAAATGACAACTTATCTAAAAGCTATATTTGCTGGCGAGGGGAACGGGTGGAAGTATCAGGGTTTTTTTTATTTTTTTGGTCGTATTTATGTGGGTTTATTTTAATATTAACATGGTGTTAATAATAATCATAGTTTTTATTCATGTTTATCGTACTTACATATATAATTATATATTTATCTAATGCATAATATATTTATAGTATAATATTCATATACTTATAGTATTATTTATTTCCTTTTCCATTTTTATTTTTGAGAGTGAGGCTTCCCTTGGGTACTACTTTATTTTTTTAAGATTTTATTTTCTAAGTTTCTAACTTCTTAAATTCTAGTACTTACTTACCACTTTGGTACTGATCTAAATAAAATAATAAAAAATGATAATAATAAATGTATCTTGTCACGCTTAGTCGAGCGCAAAATGTTAAACCGTGGATAGTCGTAATTGGCCTACACAATTGTTAAATGTGTTTGTAACTTTAAATGATATCGTGCTGTGTACTGTCCCTAATAAATAAAATAAAAAAAAAATAAAAAAAAAAATGTCACCCTAACTTTTTACCATTGAAAATGATGCAAATCGCCTAAAACGTATTGTTGGCCATATCTCCGAGGATTTTGGGAGGATCGAGGATGGGAATAGTTTCAAAAGCTGAGGAACTTATCGAGGCACGTGTGAACGTTTGAATTTTGAAAATCTACTGTTAACTTTTTTGGAATTATGCAAATTTCGGGTAAATTCGGGTTTTTTGGGGGGTGTTTTTTTTACTAAATTGTAAATATTTCAGAAAAAAAACTGACTTTTTAGATAAGTTGTGCTACAGATATTAATTCAGTTATTAATTTATATAGTTTTAAAAATAAAAAGTAAGATTAATGTCTTTTTATTTAAGTAATTTTGTACCTCTATATTTCTTCATAGAAGTGAAATGTGCTAAAATTATTAAGTCTATAACACTGCAGTAATCAAAATTAGCATAAAATTTGTCTATCAATCGCACATTAAAAACATTGAAAAAAAATCTAGGATATCGAACTATCAACCAGTCGTGATCAAAACACAACATCACAATTTTGCTCAAATCAACCCGTTTATCAAAAACCGTAACACATTACGATAATACGTGTCCCTAAAAGGTTTCGCAAAGTGTCCCATCTAAATTATACCTGGCAATCCAACCCCGCACTAAAATTTTAATTAAATATATCGAAATAAAATCATAAATATGGAACGACGCAGAGTCGTACCTTTATTAAGGCCATTAGAAGGGTTGAAGGAGGCTTCTATATCACAATATTATTGTGTTCCTCACACGGACAGAAGGATCCCCCCCCCCTGTTAAGGGAGGGTTGGTCAATACAATTAAGCCGGGGCAAGATTTCACACGTACAATTTGAATTTTAAACAATAGTTTGTCATATAAATTTAATTTTATGTTCTGAAGGTTTTTGTACAGGGTGTTACAGGATGTGATGGAATAGTTTTTTTCTCTATTTACTGACTAGTGTTCAATATTAAGTTTTAGTTCTTGCAATATTTCCAACTTAGGGCGGATTCGACCAAGTGAGAATAACTGTTATTCTTAGATAAAATGACCAGTTATTCGAGAGTAAACCGAAATTACGTTTTACCACATACTATTCTCAGAGTATTTTGCCTATTCAGGAATAGTCACTATACCACCATTTCGCGGGGAATAACAGAGTTAAACCGCGAGTATTTTAATGGCATCCGCGTGCCGTATGTCAGTGACATTTGTTTGACATTTGACTTTGACCGCTACAGATACGTACAAGCAGACAAAATAAAGTTGACAAGACTTTGCCTCTTAAATAGTTCGTTTATAGAACAATAACAATTGGCCGGATAATACGTTCATTCACATATTCACTCACTAATGAAGGAATAAGAATCCCAAGAGTAAGGGCGGATTCGACCAAGAGAGAATAACGGTTATTCTTAGATAAAATGACCAGTTATTCAAGAGTAAATCGAAATTACGTTTTACCACACACTATTCTCAGAGTATTTTGCCTATTCGGGAATAGTCGCTATACCACCATTTCGCGGGGAATAACAGAGTTAATCCGCGAGTATTTTTTTATTTTTTTTTTATTTTAATGGCGTCCGCGTGCCATATGTCAGTGACATTTGTTTGACATTTGACTTTGACCGCTACAGATACGTACAAGGCGACAAAATAGAGTTGACAAGACTTTGCCTTTTAAATAGTTTGTTTATAGAACAATGACAATTGGCAGGATAATACGTTCATTCACATATTCACTCACTAATGAAGGAATAAGAATCCCAAGAGTAACTTATCTTTGGATTGCATGGAAAAATGACCATTTCTTTACTCGAGAAAAAAATCGTGGAATAGATGTATTCTTGGTATAGTTATTCCCGTTTATATTGAAGTTTGGACGAATCCACCCTAACTTATCTTTGGATTGCATGGAAAAATTACCATTTCTTTACTCGAGAAAAAAATCGTGGAATAGATGTATTCTTGGTATAGTTATTCCCGTTTATATTGAAGTTTGGACGAATCCACCCTAACTTATCTTTGGATTGCATGGAAAAATTACCATTTCTTTACTCGAGAAAAAAATCGTGGAATAGATGTATTCTTGGTATAGTTATTCCCGTTTATATTGAAGTTTGGACGAATCCACCCTTAGTGTTATTTTGAAAGAAAATTCATAATACTACATCATATGCATTTTATTAGGTACGCATTTTGGTGACACCATTGGTCAATGGGACCACAGTTAAATAATCTTTTCCGTTGTCCCATCAATGGGACGTTCAATGGAGCTACGGAAAAAAGGGGTCTCTATATATAGGTATTATCATGTAAATAAAAATACATTACAACTTTATTTTTGGTTATGGGCTATTTACATATTAAGTCGATTTTAGTCACCTGTGACAGTCGACTTTAGTCACCTAGCAAGTCGCATCCAAAATTGAATCGCAGGTGATGGCGTCCTTGTCATCTATGTAGTTGATGACGTAACCTAGGTTACACTATGTAATAAATAACGTAGTTCCAGTTTTGGCCACCGGATCAGATAATTTTGTTCAGTCACCTGCGACCTAGGCCGAATTTCCATTTACACAGTCGATTTTCGCCGTGCGGCGAAAGCTGTGCGGCTTTAGTCACCCATGTAAATACCCCATTACACAAAATCTGAATGAATACGATTTGCAAAAAACTCTAATTTCGCGACAAAAACATTACCTCTACCAATATAAACAGTGTAATATTTCTTTCGCAATTTCAGGTTATCATTTTTGTATCGAATTTTCCCACTTATGTCAGTTTTGGACTTAGAACAGCCTGTATAATATCTCATACGTGTAATATTCAAAATGAATTGTCGTTTAAAACTAGGGATAGACAAGGGTTTACGCAATTAACTCTCGCGCCAAAGAATAAAACGTTCACATCGGGTAGGGGCTTTTACTACACGGCAACTAGTTAGGGCCCGAGCCAATTACAACAACTTTACAACAACTTTGTTTACTGATTAACGCCTCTGCGATGACATGTTAGGGTCAGTTCATTTGACAATGGTTAGTAGGTACTGCATTTTGTAAAATAAAAACTTACATAATTTAAGCCTCTGCGATGACATGTTAGGGTCAGTTCATTTGACAATGGTTAGTAGGTACTGCATTTTGTAAAATAAAAACTTACATAATTTAAGCCTCTGCGATGACATGTTAGGGTCAGTTCATTTGACAATGGTTAGTAGGTACTGCATTTTGTAAAATAAAAACTTACATAATTTAAGCCTCTGCGATGACATGTTAGGGTCAGTTCATTTGACAATGGTTAGTAGGTACTGCATTTTGTAAAATAAAAACTTACATAATTTAAGCCTCTGCGATGACATGTTAGGGTCAGTTCATTTGACAATGGTTAGTAGGTACTGCATTTTGTAAAATAAAAACTTACATAATTTAAGCCTCTGCGATGACATGTTAGGGTCAGTTCATTTGACAATGGTTAGTAGGTACTGCATTTTGTAAAATAAAAACTTACATAATTTAATTTTCCCAATGAAATAAGTTTTAACTGTTATCTAAGTTAATATTGTAATATTGCATTCTAATCGGTCGGTCTTTGCAGTATCATGGTAAAAAGAAACAATTTAGCACCAAGTTGTTTATACATAATAAGTTATTTATTATGTACAGTTACATACAAGACTTTATTTACACCCATAATATGTATCCTCTTCGAAGGGTTTTGACTTTGACTTTGACTTTCCTCCTCCTCTTCTCGTGATTATATCATATGAACGAGTTCAAGCTAACCATTTCAGAACCCTTTATAGAGGGTTTAAAACGTGGGTGTAGATAAAACATCTAAAATCGTGTTCTTAATGACAACTTCATAACATAATAATGTTTAAAAAATTATAACACTTTGGTTAAAATAAAACACTGACTTATTATTTTGACGCAGACCTAATAATTCCATCTAACATTTCAGCCACAGTAATTTACAAAAGTAAAATCAACTCCATCTAGCGGTAAAAAGAAGAACTCGTAGCAGGTGGCACTAACTAAAAGTTAATCATCCCGAGGCCGGTATAGTCTGCCATAATCGTCGCGCGCACGCCACTAAATACCTAATTCAGTTTTACGAAACGTATCAAACTTTTCTAATTACTGTAAATGCTTTTGCTGACTGCAGTCCTGCTGGGGTGACGTCACGGCTTATTACGGTTCTTGGAAATGGTTGAGATTTTGCTTTATAATATTATGTAATTGTTTTCAAAAAAAATTGATTGTTAAGTAATGTCAAAGAATAGATATATTTTTATGGAAATAATGAGGGGTTTTCAAATTGACAATTAAAAAAAAAGAAAAGTAACTATTTGCCTCACTAGATGGCGTTGATGGTAAGAGGTGAGTCAAAATTTGGATTTTAAAAATAGACGGCATTTTGAAAAGCCCTCATTGGACGTAAATCAATTGCCATTGCTTGAATTTGGAAGTACTTGTTGTATGGTCTGTGATTTGGAACCATAAGGTCTGAGTCAAACCGAATGCAGCACACTGCTCAACGCATTGCGTTGGTATTCTTTCGTTTATCATAATTTTATTTGTAATATTTCATTTGCCATAATGATCCTCGGTCATAATATTCATTTGTAATAATGGCTTTTATACTAACAACGTATGACATAACAATCCATTAGCCATACTTTTCATTTGCCATAAAATTAGGTGCCATAATAACAAGTGTCATAATGATTAGATCCTATAAATATTATTTGACATAATCAATAATTGACAAGTGTCATAATGATTAGATCCTATAAATATTATTTGACATAATCAAAAAATGTCACTTTGTCCCTCACGCAATAGCATCTAAATCTTATTCCATTCTGTTTTGTTTGTTACAGTATTATAAATAATTAATTGAAATTCAAAATTGATAAAATTTATGTGATTTAACCACTACTGAAGCGCACAGCATATATTTACATAGACTTTTAAGTAACTAGTGGATAATGAAGTTGGTTGTACAATAATATAAGATGTCACCTGTAACGCATAATTGTATGACTAAAACACATTGTATAACCGCTTTTTGTCCCAAATAAAATAAAATAAAATTGACATAATATACATAACTTATAACGTATCTCTTCACCTAAACGTACCTAGGGATTATAAATAAAAACTTTAAATGCGACCACCACTACTGGTAGGTTAGGTTAGGTTAGTGTTTTGACCACTCGCAGCGGAGCTCCATAATGCTTGCATGCTGAATGCCTGCTTGCATGTTGCATGCCTGCCTGCATGCTGCTTGCTTGCTTGTATGCTGCTTGCCTGCTTGTATGCTCCATGCCTGCTTGCATGTAGAATGCTTGCCGGGGGGTGCAGGGGGGCTAGCCCCCCTGCTCGGGGGGGTCGGGGGGCCTGAGGCCCCCCGCTATAAAGAAAAACTTTTAATGCACTTACCAGTAGGTTAGGTTAGGTTAGTGTTTTGACCACTCGCAGCGGAGCTCCCTAATGCTTGCGTGCATGTTGCATGCTGCATGCCTGATTGCTTGCTGCTTGCCTGCTGCATGCCTGCTTGCGTGCTGCATGCCTGCTTGCGTGTTGCATGCCTGCTTGCGTGCTGCATGCCTGCTTGCATGCTGAATACCTGCTTGCATGCTGAATACCTGCTTGCATGCTGCATGCCTGCGTGCATGCTGCATGCCTGCGTGCATGCTGGGTGCCTGCTGCATGCCTGCTTGCATGCTGCATGCTGCATGCCTGCGTGCATGCTGGGTGCATTTAAAAAAGGGCTCAAAGCATTTTAAAATACTTTGTGACATTTATACCGAGATGGCGGCATGATGGCGGCATGTCAATGTCATTTTGACAACTCAATCTATATATATCTCATGATTTGCAATAATTTTTGAAATGGATGTGAAACTATTTATTTTATCTGGTTGGACTGACGAAATAGTTTTTTACAGTGATAAACCTAGTGGTATCTACCCAAATGCGACATACCTAACCTATAAGTACCTATAAGTAGTGCGTGGAAAATCTCAACATAAATCATCTATGAGCCAAAAAATTACTAGCAAATTTTAAATATTTCTATTTTTCTGAGAATCCTTATATTTTTTCCTGTTTTTTGGTGTGCCGTACATATACCTGGCCCAGATTGGACCTTCTCCTTTATGTCATTTGTTAGTTATGACAAATATAAAATTATGTTTAATGAATTTATGGCATTTGCAGTTATGGCAAATGAAATTATTGCATTTAAAATTATGGAAAACATTAGTAAACCCATTGCGTTGCGTAGCGCGACGGTAAACGACGTGTAACGTATAAATGCTACGGTATAGGTCACACCGAAGTTATATTTAGTTTAGTTTAAAGATTGGCATCCTCGCCTTCCTAGGCAAAGCTTTTAACAATTTTAACAAAACAAAACAAGTCTTTTTTGGTAAACGAAACTGAAACGGTAACGATTTATTTATATAATATTTTATCGTTGAAAATTAGCGCGATTTGGCCTTACTTGGGTACTTAGTAACTACATATTTCGTTTGTCATTAATATAAAATATTCCACAACAATCATTTATTAACATAATATTGTCTGCAATGTTATTATAATCCAGAAGTAGAGAATATTGAGGTCATAAATAATTGGTTGCATTTTAATCTTATCGTTGTACCAGCCAGTCCTAGAATAGGTTATTCTAAACCAATATCAGCCATGCATTTCAGTAAAAATATCACCTTCATAATTTCATACAATCTATCCACCAACGCCTCCTCTAACTTCCAAAACCTATTGCCGTAAGTCAAAACGTAGTAATCGCACTCGAAAACATAAAAAACAACTGAACTCCTCACAAATCACCCGATAATACAATACGCCGTTGTTCTTCGGAAAATATTATCCCCAACGAAAACAAATAAACAGCAATATTCTGCTGATAGATGGCACTGCTCCCTCCCGCTACGCCTGTAATGACTAGACAGAGGCAATAAAAAGTGAAACTCGTCAGTTACGCTGTGTCGTACTTATAAACTACGATTTATGATGGGGTGCCATGTTGTGAGCCGATGGTGCTCGGAAGAGGTAAGTGACATTTGTGGAGTTGTGGTTTTGAACTTTTGTAAGAATCGTGGTGAAAGAATTATGCATAATATTTTGCAACAAAATATAGTATTATGAACAGTACCCTTAGCACGAACAGCTATCGAAAAAAATAACGCGCGTAAAATCATTCGATAGATAAATTTTGTATTGGAAATTTGTACAGCGCCATCTATCGCCGATAAGCGAAATGAAATTTTACATAGAGAATTGTCTATCGAGTAATTTTACAGATGTGATTGTTTTCAAAATTACGAATGAATTGTTGTTTTGAGATCTAAAAGAAAAATTATGATGATAAAGTAAAGGAAAAATGATAGTGTATTTAGGTAATTAAAAATGGTTTTACTCGTATTCAATAATTATTTCTCAGTTATGGAGTAAAGACTAAAGTACTGTCTGTGACGAGTACTTACTCTCTGTAATGAATCTCAAAAAAATCTTAAACTAGCCTATTAATTATTGTTATTTGATATGATATTATTAACATATGAAATACTTACTTTAATAAATTATTTATTGCAATAGAAAAGATGGGTTTAAAATACGAAGACTTTATTTTTTGAATTTTCCTCCCTGCTAAACTATTGCCTTGTTTTTCGAACCCCAATATCAGTTACTCATTTCCACATCTGAACAGCGAGAAGTATCTATTGGCTTATTCTAATGTTTTAATGCATATTATGCGGTAGTTTATGGCATTCCATGGGCTAATGGCGTCTTGCCTCCTTGCCCGCCTCGGGGCTGCGTAATTTGATTTTAAGAAATGGCAATGTGTGGTTTTTATTACCCGATTGCCATATGAAAGATTTGTGGCTGAAGTTTGAATGGGGTAGGTTTGATGATAAAAGTGCATTTGTCAATGGGTTTTTTGTATTCTAGCTCTAAGTAGCTGGTTTATTTCAACACAAAAAAAAAACAATAGAAATAAAAAAAATAACCAATTTAACCCACGACATAAGGAAACAGGAGGAAAAGTAATATGAATTACAATGAAATAAAAAAATATCATTTCGTGAATGAAAACTCGATGCAGTTGTGGAACTAATTATGTCACGAAGTGAGGAATTTTCAAAAGTTATTTCGTTTGACATATTTTTAAATAATTTAACCGGAGACCGCATGAAAGTTAAAAAATAAGCTTGCTTCTTTCTGTAGAAAGTGAAAATACAACCTGTGAAAAGTTATATTATTATTTTAAGTTATTACTATTAATTACCTTCTAAAATTTAGCAACGTAATTTCCCCTTCAACAAAAGCCTGCCTCCTCAACCGCTATGATCTCTTGTAAATTAGTAATATTAAGGCAGTTCTCGTGATAAAAAGATAGATGGCGTTACGGCACCCATCAAAACCGTAAAACTTCACGACAATTAGCGCAATAACCCTTGTTTTAAGCTGAAACGCGCTTTTAGCGTTAATATTAACGGAATTAAGTGCATACGGGTCGACCATTCCCGTACGGAGCAATTAGATGTATAAATAAATTCGTTTTACAAGCGACAGATGGCGGGAATGCGGCAGCCATCTTGCGCACCATATTCATAGGTGATCTAATTAGGGCGAGTGACGTTGTTTATTTTTGTTTTAACAATAACTGTGTGATAGACGAACTTTATTGTTATGTGTTATTGCAGGCGAGAGGGGAAAGGTACGGTACGGTTATCATTGTGTACTTACATCTGCGAGTTAATTTTGTATTCGCTATATTTTTAGGGCGGGCGTGAGCTTTATTTTCTCTCATATTATCTTAATTAGCTATATTAATTTAAGCTATGGTAAACAGCGCGTAAGCATTGTATATTCGGTATTCATAGGGCCATCACAAAACAGTTTATTAGTACCTAAAGGGGTTGCATTTATACAACCGTTTTCTAGTAACTCCTTATTAGCAACAATGTTTCAAAATTAGGATGATATTAGGTACTTACCTACTTATAAATAATCATGTGATTTACAGAAATTGTTGTCTTCAGTGATTCTGTATATTTTAATTATTATTTTTACCAACCAAGCAAATAAACCGTTGGTAAAAAATTCAAACTGCCGCATAAACATTAAAGACCAATTAACTGAGAGACAAACAAATACTTAAATCGGGGGAGGCAATAACAGTCCGAGCCATAAGTAAAACCCTACACATTAGGCGTCTAATTTCCAATTAGCAAGCAGGTAGCGTAAAAAGGCGCCATTACGGAGACAACGGAAGGCCGGCCATCTTGCTTGGCCACGTGGCGTTCGGAAACGCGCGCGTGCGAATTATTGTCTATGCCCGCATGTGATGTTGTTTATGGAATTAATTTCGGCCATTTGCTTTTACTTCGGTTTTCGTTTGCTCTTTGTCATAAGATAATTAGTTTTTAGATGTAAGAACGATTTAAAGATGCGGATAAAAGTACAAAATAGTCCGAGTGAACCAAGGCAACTTTTCTAATGAATATAGGAATAAATAAAATAAATAAATATCAAGAATATAAAAAAAACTATTAAGATGCAAAAAAATGATAAAATCTATGGCCACATTCATTTGTTATTAAAAGAAATACTTGATGAAAAGAATTTCAATTGTCCATAGACAAAAAGTCAAATCACTCGTGGAACTTTTCACCAAATTAAAAGTTCTTCATTAGGAATTAATTTGGCTGCAATGGAAGGGGTCTAGTGAAGGGTTAAACAAAAGTATGGGGTTAAGAAATGTGCAATCATTGTTCGAATTTAATTATTTAATAGGGTGGAAACATCGATTAGGTGAATGAATTATATTTTCTTCAATCTACTACTATTTAAGAAAATAAAAGTTTGAAATAAAACACTTTTAACGGATACTAGCGCGGTTTTATTGAAAGTACTTTGGTAATTAGTTGGTATTTGGTTTGATTTTTGATTTTCCCGACGTTTCGGCACCTTTGCAGCTGCCGTGGTCACGGGGGACTGTAACTGCACGGCAGCTGCAAAGGTGCCGAAACGTCGGGAAAATCAAAAATCAAACCAAATACCAACTAATTACCAAAGTACTTTCAATAAAACCGCGCTAGTATCCGTTAAAAGTGTTTTATTTCATGTCTAGTGAGCGCGTAAGCTTGAGAAGTGAATAAATAAAAGTTTACTAATACTCAAGGTTTCTGTGATATTTTATGAAGTGTCTTTAGCCTGAAGTCTTAATAATGACTTTACAGGATGTTACAAAACAACCCGCAATGTTGAATTATGGTAGATAGGGACCATCAAACTGAACAACTATTACTATGGGACCAACTCTGAAAGCGCGCCAATTCATTAATTTTTTTATACGTAAACCAGGTAAATATTAAAAAAAGGAAAAAACAATGTCTATAATATTTTTTTAATAACTCTTCAACAGTTTGCATTTTTTCTTTAAGTTTTAAAAAAACAGACACACTTTTTTAATTTTTTCTCTATTACTATACATGTCTCCATCGCCCATTTTTTTTTTAAATATATGTAATGTACAGACACACTTTTTTTAGTGGCTCGTTTCGATTGCATTTTAAAACTAGTACTAATAGGTACAAAGAATGAAAAATGTTAAAAAGTAATTAAAAAAATATTAACGACAATTTAAGAGGGCATGCATGGTTGTTTCTTTTTTTTAAATATTGACTTGGTTTACGTGTAATACAAATAAAAGTATTGGCGGCGCTAGTAGATCGACAACAATACGCTTAGCACGAAAATCAACCGAGAAAGAAACCCGCGTAAAGAGAGTACCTAGTTTCGGCGATAGATGACGCTGTATAAATTTCCCATACAACATTACTCAATCGAATGTTTCTACGCACCTTTTTTTCTCGACAGACATTCGTGTTCAGGTACAAAGCTTACGCAGCTTTTTGCATAGAATCCAAAAAAACTAAGAAATTTAACATCTCCCATCTTTTTATATATTTAATCTCTCGTTAACATTTAGTTGGAAAGGTACCTTTTCTTAGCTCTCAACCCTTCACCGTAATCGTATTAAGGGCAAGAAGCCTGCTGGATCGCCATCAGTCGAACGTTTAATTAACATTCCCGAACACCTCGGCGGGAGCCGTCAAGGCGCGAATTAAACCGATATCACTTCGCCACTTATTGACAGCTGCCTCGCGGTCTGGTGGAGGAGCACTGTTAGAATACGTCTAGCACGAACAGCTATCGGAAAAAATGACCGCCGAATAGCGAAATGAAATTTTCCATAGTTAATTACTCTATCGAGTACTATTTATGCGCGTTATTTTTTTCGATGGCTGATAGGGCATATTTCTGTGGAAAACTTACTGAGAAATTAATGTTTAAATCTTAAACATTAGTCACAGGAAAACGCATTGAAATAAATAGCTTTGAGATTAATCCATACTTTCCTTTCTGCGTTCTAAATTCAAATGTCAATACGTTAGATAAGTTTTATATCTCCAAAACAAATTCTATAAAATTATAGTAAGTGCAAAGTTTTTGTAATTATTGTAATAACAGAAAAAAAACTATTACAAAATAGGTATTACGAAAGATTATTCGAATCATTTCGTAACCTTTTTTCTAAAATTGCAAATGCTTCGATACATAAAGTTGGTATCTATCACGTCCAACCTGGCTCACTCGTCAATTCCTAGCCTATCACCCGTATTCACAAACATTACTATGAGGTCTCACGAGTATCGCAGTGCCCGCGGACGCACAGCGACCCACAAACCAAACCAAACATACGTAATGTACATAAACGTATATAAAACAAACAAACCAATCACAGAGCTTTATTTCAACGCAGTGCGTTCGCGAAGTCAAGGGTCGTTTGTGAATACTGGTGTAAAGTCTAATGCTGCTCCTGTACCGGAGCGGGCGCCAACCGTGCGCCGCGAGACGAGCATTCGACAGCTCCTGTTACCGAATCCGCCATCCGACACATTACTGGACGCTCGTCACATTTAGGTGCAAGTTTTTCACAACGTTATGTACTTATTGTTTTTTTTATCTTAGATAGGCTTGACCGCCATCACTTCTGTTGTTAAGCGATGATGTGATATAAGACGGGCTTGACTAGAAGTAACCTATTAACTCGTGTGTTCTTCTTTGCATACAGCCTTCAGACTAAGGCGCGTATTATAGAATCAAACTCAAACTCAAATCTCTGCTTAAGTACAGTTAGAAAGGGATGGCGTTATATGCAATGTATAGCACCATCCCTTTCTAACTGAACTCAAGCAGAGATTTGAGTTTGATTCTATAATACGAGCCATAGACTAATTTGAACTAATATCCATTCTGTGTCAAAGGTACTTTAAAGGTACTTTCGTTGGAAAAAGAGTTAGAGATTTAATTGATGATCTATGAATTCCCTATATTGGATCTACCGGTTCCATATTTACTCCGTAATTCTATCTCTTTCCCCTACTTGAAATTGAAACCCACTGCTCGTCGATGACGAAGGACACAGAAGTGGCCGAGTGGTTTTCCCTCTCTATTGATAAGTATTTCTGAAAAATAGAAAGGGATAAAGTTATTGAACAACGGTCAATTTTAGAAACAAATTATGAGTTTTAGCCACACCATAGAAACTTGCTTGGAACTGAACTGAGCATTTATTTTATAAAATAGTTCTCTATTTTCAAAAATTCAATTTTAATTTTTTTTTTTTTTTTTAAATATAAAAGATATTCACTTTTCACTTAGTCTTATCATATGATAAGACTAAGTGAAAAGTGAATATCGTTGCACATGCTTCAGTCGTGTTGTTTCTCACCCTTGTTTGTATTAATGCGGCCAATTTGTAAGAGGGCGCGATCAACTCATTTGTCGAGAGAGCGAATAAAGTTCAAGCCCGTAGAAAATAGCTTGTAGAAGAAAATCCTTGGAAAAATACCGTAACAACACAGTTAACCGAGAAAATGTAAATTTAAATTCGGAATACCGTAAATTTTTGGGTTTTTTATGCGTCCGTTACAAAAAAAATATTAGCTAGGAATATGATTTTAAATATTTTGTTTTAGTACCTATGTGATCTGCGAAAGGTATTTTTTTACTGATTCTTGTAATAATAACGTAGAATTTACGTAGCTAAAACAATTTTGCAAAACAAAAGCACAATTTTTTTATGCCCATCAACTATCATTTTTTTCAATACAAATTGTTCAAAATCAAGTTTTAGGGATTAAGGTCATTTGGTAGATTTTTAGATATTTTATTTTATTTTATTTTATTTATTTATAACACACATCTATCTTTACAGGTACGCCCAATGCGATAGAGTAGACAAATAACAATAACTTTAACAATATTAAAGTTTTGATGTCACATTCATAGCATCGAAATAAATGTACCTAAGTATTATGTTCCAGATTGTTTATTTCCTTAGTCCAATTAACTTTAGTACTTTCATCCAGAGTTTATTATCGACTATTTAGTCGAGGTAACAAGGTGCGAGGTTAATACCGGCTCATCACCCTGCTTCGCCTGCAGTACTTGTATTAATGCGGCCAATTTGTAAGGGCGCGATCTACTCATTTGTCGGCGAGAGCTAACACGCCGTTAGGGTGTGAGCGCACTGCGATGAAACAATAGGAGCTTTTTGAATAAAAAAAAACACTGTCACACCATCTTTTTTACGAAAGCTCGTAACACGTAAATTATAAATTGCGAATTAGTATAGTGTAATATGTATTTTTTTGTATTAGAAATGTTGCTACTTAGTTTATTTTACGAGTGCTGAGGTAGATGGCAACAAATGGGTACCTAAGATAATTCAATTGTATCATAAGGTAATCTTTAGTTTTCAAAGTTTATTTTTCATAACTATGCTGTCAGTAAATGATGCATAGACTGAAGTTAATAAAAGGAACAAAATAATTACTTTTCCACAAGGGCAAGAGTTAGTAAAATAATTTGATTATTTTATAAATTTAATATTGATGGCATATTTTACGTCGAGACGATGTTGATAGTCTATAACAGCCTTAACAAGCGATGCGTACATATCGACTTAATCGGCCCGCAAATTCGCCTTTAATTAAACAAACGCAAGACACGAATTCGCGAGAAATTCACAAAATGTGCAATTCACGAAGACGTTTTATTGAAATAAAGCAAATGAAATATAATTTGTTACGTTTTTATGACGCCGATAATAAAATAAAGAATAAATTACTTATCATTAAAAAAGATTATTTATCAAAAAAAAGTTTTATTTATCATTATTTTATGAGAATCCGGGAATTAATGTTGACTCACATACTTTGTCTTTGTAACACCAATCAATATTTTGTAAGTATTTATAACCACAGGTTTTTGAAGATACAATTATAAAAAATGTTGGTGGTAAATATTTAGGTACTTATATTTACTTTCTTACTTATTTTATTTAGCCCAAGGTTGCCTGGAAGAAATTGCTACGTAGCAATAAGACCGGCTATTGTATGTTTTCTTGTTCCTTTCTGATTGTGTCGTTTTCTCTGTCATGTGCAATAAAGTCTTTTCTTTATTATTATTATTGTTTTAAACTTTATTTTGTAACATCTTTCAGGAATTGCATATGGTAAAAACCTTCCTAATATACATATAATGCAAATATATATTTCACCATAACAAAGCCAGGGCTTGTTAACCAAGTAACATTAATACAACAACCCCAGTCCCAGCTCAATTTAAATCAGAACAGACGTACAACTTGAGCACAAAGCGATTTCTGATAGTCTGAAAGTTTGAAACGTAATGGGGACAAACTCATTTATCCACCTCAATACAAGGTGTGGGAGATAACATCTAAACGCCATCAGCGATATCATATTAAAAGGCCCAAAACGGCGATTATACAATGATATAGGGAACATAGAGACGGTATAGAAAACAGAACGCAATAACGCATATTAGGTTGGTAACTTTCTTTTTAAATAACTGACACGAAAACCGTAGCAGTTTGTAATCTTTTGTACAAACGTAGCTAAGTATGAATTTTCAAAAATACTTGCATAATTAAAAAAAAGAATCGACAGAAACCACTAGAAGCTTAAATTGTCGAATTTTTTATGTTCTGTTTTTTCAGGGTTTGACTGGAATGTTTATGCTGACAGCATGGCCAGAATTTGTGATTAAATCAGCGTTTATTAAACTTTTTACAGTCACTGACCACTTCAAGAATTTAAAAATTCCACGCAGTGAGTACTACAGACCCCTGATACACATGCTACAGACCCATATGGGGCCCATGGACGCTACTCTAAGAAACCCGGTTTAAATACTGTCTAAAGTAAGCTGAATTTTATTTTTGTTTCAATTTCCGAGGGACAGAAATTTAGCTTGATAGTGACGGACAGTAGACCCAGCAATGGGTCTGGCGTGTCTGAATTATCATTATGTGCCCTAGGTCTGTGTTGGTGAGCTAAATGGACTGTAATTGGAGGATGATGGAAACACTTAGTTGGTATAACAATTTAATTAGTAATCAATAAGCAAAGATTTGGCACACAAGGAATATGACAACCACTCAAGCAAAAAGACCATAAAGCACATTTAAAGGAAAACGTCATCATAAAAATATAAAACAGAAAGTATCAAAAAGGTGGCATCTTAGCCAGTCGCCAACAGTCTGTATAACAAGTAGTCTGATCTAGTGAGATGTATCTCCAGCTCGCGCCCTATATTATCAGGTATCGAATGGCTGAAGTTAATCCAGCTCGATATGAGAGCAACAAAGAGATCGCAGATACAGTCGGACTCGACTGACACGGTTATTGGTCGAGTTTACACAAGTATGTAGTAAAATGTGGATATGGTATTTTGAGGTATTTACTGCAAACTGTTGTTTGGCATGAGACTTTTATTTGAAATTTTTAAGATAAGCGTAAATTAACTCGGTAAGTCATGTGGATCCTTTTTTCTTTGAACAGTGATAGTAGTTTGAATGATGTTTGATTTAATTGTACAATTTAGACTTGACTGTGTTTTGACAAGGATTTCCTTTTAAACAGAATGATATTCTTAAAATAAAAAAAAAGATTTGCCAAGTTTCATATTTATTAACTTTACCAAATTTTATTAACATTTTCAAAATTGATATCCGTATCTAATTAATGATTATGATTTGAATAATGATTTCTTGCTTTTTAGAGTTGTTTAATTTTGAAGCTGTTTTGTTTTTATTTTTTGACTCCCAAGCCAAAGTAACATTTGCAAATTTTCTCTATCGCTTTACTTCGAGACAATACATTATTTGACTTTTTAAATTCGATTGTTAACGAAATCATATATTACCTATGTAAACCCCATACATATTTCGAAAGCGAAGCAGTATCAAAGATTTGCTTATGTCACTTTGGCTAGGGGTGTTTGTTTTTCTTTTTTCAAGTTTTTTTTTTTACTTTTAAAATAGTGTCTATCATAAATTGCCTCATCCACGTAGCAAGTTTAGCACCTCCGGTACATTATCACGGATCCTCTCGTGCCATTAACTCCGCGAGTTTTAGGATCGCATCCGAACGAACTTGGGAACAATGCTAAACACCTTGTTTGTAATACGCTATCGCGATGTAGCCGCCCATTACCTTCCAGAAGGTTCTTTCGGTACCGAACTGTCAATGGGGTTTTTGGAACTCATTAGTATCGGCTCGTTGAGGGTAATGCTTTTAAGGCGTAATTGGAAAAGTATTAATTTTGCATTTTATTATGCTGAGTATATTTTGTTTTAACATAATGCAGCAGCTTTCAATGTAAAAAAGGTATGCCACTGAACTTTAAACTAATTTTAATTTAATTTTACAAAATATTAAAGATAGTATTACTAACTTTAAGCTGCCATTAGATAAGTTTTCAAATGTGTTAAGAATAAAAAAATATGTTTTTTTTCTATAAAGAATTTACTTTGCCAATTTTCATTGTCTCACGTTTCATAACGATTTAAAGGGTACCGATAACTTCCCATTATAATGAAGGTACCTCAAACTCGTGCCATAAACACACGCGTCGATACGGCCAACTCGATGCCACAAATCACGTAATAACAAATCAAAGAGAGTTGGCCCAAGCCAACTTGAGTTATTCGCCAAGTTATCGGGCCGCGTTTATCACCGAACGTCACATTTAATAATAATTAATGATAATTGCGTTCTGGCTTAGAACGACAAAGGCGATCGGCCGATTCCCGTAAGTTATTTCAGTTTAACTTGCCCTGTTGGAATTTGAGTAGAGGACTGTATCTTGTGTAGTTGGGCGGAGAACTTCGGAGCAGGAACGGATGGAGTATATCGTTCATTTTTTAAAGTGTTTAAATATTTTTAAATTAAGTTGAGTTGTTTACTGTGTTGAGAGCCTACAAGTAAACTATGAACGATTAGGGACAAACCTGCTCCTTGATTTATTAACTTCCTAAATGATTGAAAGTTTCTAAATGATACAAAATAATTATTTTTTAAAGTCGCATTCTAATTAATTAAACAAAAAAATTGTAGTAGGGCTTGTTTTAATATTTTACATAAGTCTGACGCTTTTACAACAGTTAAACATTATCGTGTTCTGGCAGATAGAGGTAAGGGATGAGAAAGCCTTAGTTTCTCGTTTCTCGTTTCCACCGGTCTTGTCGTCACTAAATATCAGGTGAGATGAAGGCCAATCACTGACCCGTTGTGGATAAAAAAACCTTTAATTGATTAAACGCCAAGCAGCCGCATGATGTTGAACAACAATGAAAAATCTATAGTCTCATTCTATCTGGTTTGACGAGTATAAAAACGGTATCTTAAAGTCTTAAATTTTTTTTAGAGTAATCGACTCCACCGCACCTTTGTCCACACGGCGTATTCTTAATCACTTAGCATTGCTAAACGGGCAAGCGACACGGTAAACAATATGAAGACTCCAACTCCTCTATAATTTACGGGCGACTCCGAACTACTACGCAAACGTGCATTGTTTGACTTGCCGAACGGTTTTAAGTGTGACTGTAACTCGCCGAATGGTTTTGCGTAACTGTAACTATGACGCATGGTCGCCGCTTTTGAATGTTTGAGTTGCTGTGTTTATTTGGAGGATCTTGGCGGTGAAGCCTTAAGCGCCAACGATGTGCAATGTAAACAAGTTTTATGAAATACAGAGGCCACCTATGAAATACAACCGCTAAAGTTTAACAGCCTCTGTGGTCTAGTGGTTCGCCCACCCGTGTAAGACGCAGAGGTCCTCGGTTCGATTCTCTGGGGGGGGGTACAATTTGTACTCAACTCAGTTTGGTTGGTGGGAGGGCTTATTTCAAGTCCGCCTGGCCAGCCACCACCATCTTAGTCTGATGACGCCATAATAAAAAAATTTTTTTGTGTTCCGGCAGTTAGAGGTAAAATAGCCAGATCCTCAGTGATGAGGACTCCGGGTATAGTGCGCTTCCACCTTCGGCCTTATCATCACTTAACATCAGGTGAGGATAAAGGCCAAGCACTACCCCGTTGTGCATACAAAAACAAAAGGCACCTCTTAACTATAAAGCGAAATTGCAATAAGTTTAGATAGTTTCAACGAATCTTCTAAGGCCTCACTTTTACAGGCCTCGGATTCAATCTTGGAGACGATTGTAAATGCATTAATCACAAAGGGAGTTTTTAGAGTCCCTATTTGAGTGAAAAGAATATTAGTTTTTACTCGTTTATGTTCATTATTATTGTTGCAATTATTATTACCAGAAAAAATCCAGATTAAGTGTCCAGACACCAAAATTTTTGGTTTACTTTTTGTTCGTTAGTAGTTTATTAAAAGGGGTAGATTGGATGCAGACTTATGCGTCTGAAAGGGTCACTTTATGAGCTTTTACTTCATCCTTCTTTTTCTTTCTTCTCTAAAATGTTTCAGTTTCTTGTTAATAATTACAAAAAACATATTGTTGAGTTCCACTTACTTTGTAATAAATTGCGACTTATATCAAATCTATAAATCAGAGACATGAAGCGGGGACAGTAAAGCATGGGAAATAAATTTATTCGTACATATTTCCTGGTTGTTATTAGCAACCGTATATTACGCGGCGGGATGTTTGTTATTTTTATTGTTTTGTTGATATTTTTCGAGCATCACTTGGTTCATATTTATTGGCATAATAACGAAATTGGAGTAACTATTATTGTCGTTTTGCGTTATTCGTAACTTATTTAATAGTAAAAGTAGAAGTAGTTAATTATTTTGCAATTATTTGGAAAAAGATAAATCTCAAAAGCAGTTTTAAAATGAAATAGGTATAATGGGATTTACTCTATTGTTCCTGTAAAAGGGACTAGGTAATACTTACCTATTACACTATCTAAAAATTGTATAAAGACAGGGAATATAACTAGGCTTTCAATATAACAATTTTTTTTTTAAATTGAATCGTTTTTTTGGTGAGGGCATATGTATCAGTCAAATACGGAGACACGAAAAAACCTTCTGTTGAAAAAAAGTCTATTGAATGTGTAAAATAGTTTATGAAAATTTATAAACCTATATCTAAAACAATAATGCCTTCTCTTCTTGTTTGAGTTTTAATTTATTGGAAGTACAAAAAAGGGCAAAATAAGGTGCTGGACTTGTGCCCTTCCCAAAACAAACAAGAATATTATACATATTTTTTATAAAATACTGGACTTTATTAAGGATGGATTTTAATGGATCAAGAATTAAAGTGGACATAAAAATGCAAAAAAATCCGTGAATGAATCTTTACAAAGGATTTTAGTGGATTGATAGCACATGTCCTAGGACTTTCTGACAGGCAAGACTACATCTACTACAAGGCACTGGACTAGTACCGTTTCTAAAATGAACACAGAAAATGTCAGTGGCATATTTCAATGAATATTATTCGGATAAGAGCCGTTTTCAGTGAAAACACGAACTCGATTAATGTGGATTAGTGCCTTCCTAAAATAAACGATTCAATTATAATAAGCAATATCAGTAATAATAATAAAAAAAAATAGCTTTATTTCTAAAATCGTTTTACAAAAAGTTTACGAAGAGACTTCCCGGTAAGTAATCAAAGATACTTGTGGTGAGAATGACTCGTAACTTCCCAATTGGATTACAGCAACGATTTAAGTAAAAGGGTTACAGCAAGCTTACAGTTAGTTATATTATAATATTTGTAACATTAAGATTAAGTTAGTACGTGTGTGTGTGTGTGGTTGTGTGTGTGTGTGTGTGAGTGTGTGTGTGTGTGAATGCCTATGGGACCGCACTCATGCCATTCGAACAAGTAAATCTTCAACTTCCTCGTATGATTGAGACTTCAACCAAATAGTCACCACCTTCTTACATTTGTTCAGCTGCATAGGATAGATATTAAGTACACGATTAGTTTTATTGTAAAGATAAGCGGATTGGTCATCATACTGACTCAGTCAATCAATATAAACTCAAAATAAAATCTCTAACTACGTTTTTGGCCATTATTTGCAGAATATTCCTATCAAAAGCTATGAAATATTCAATTGTCTATACTTTATCATACCGGGCACTTATTTTACGTATCGCCAAGAACGTTTTCCGATTTGGTCCGAATATAAATTCCCGTATGGTAAGAAATACGCCGCCCATATCCGCCGTAAGATTGACTGCAATTAGTTATTTACTTTGTGGTTCGCATTCGCAGGAAAATAGGGATTTGGGACACTTAATAAGCTAGATTAATTGGAAAACACACAATGTATAACATTTTTGGAAAACCGCAAATGCAAGGAAAAAATCTTTTATTTTTTTTTCTTTGCGTTTGTAGCAACCATCACCAGGTGTCATTGTTGGTGAAAAAAAAACTTAAGACTACTAATTTGTAAGTAAGTGTAGGTAATCAATTATTACGTAACTACTTAATTTTACTCTTATTATTATCCTCTGTATGCTTCTAATATTAGAAGTATTGAACCTTGCAGATATAGAAAATAGAATTTCGTTATTTTAAGGCGAGGCCAGTTCACGAAATTTACTCTTTCACTATGTCTTTAGAATAAGGTTGAATATTGCATAACTTTAATTGACGCTTCGCCAGAAATTTGACGAATTTTAGTACATTTTTATTGATTTCTGAAATACTGGATCATTTATTAAAAATGTACTCGGTTATTGTGTTAGATCGATAAAAAAGTTATCCTTTTTGCATAAAAAATCATATCACTGTCGTTGAAAATTACGAAATCTGACGATTTGAATTTTTTTTTTATAAGTTTTTATGGTGTTATTCAGGATTTTTTTACAGAGTTACCATGCCATTTTTCAATATTCTGTTCGGTTACTATGCTTCTTTGTTTCTTTTTCAGTCTACAGTAATTTTTGTGAAGTAGAATTTTACATCAGTTCTTCACATTGGAAGTTCAAAAATCAGACTTTTTATCAGATCGTGAACTGGCCTCGCCTTAATTCAATGAAGTTATTAGTAACATTCTGTTAAAGCTGAAAAGTTTCTTGCGCCCGTTCTTCTTGTCAGTTAAAAAAGTCTGGAAAATATAGACGATTCAAAAGTGCTTCATTATTAAGTTAATTTAAATAAAGACACTTTGACTTTTGATTGAAAGCTAAATTACGTACCTATAGTTTGAACTTCATCAACCCCTCTTTCAATATGACGCAATTTTGTCTTTCCCTATACATACACAGCCATTTACTGTTAGCAGTTAAGACGGTAGGGCTTATCTATCACCTTTATCCTGCACCATCATAATAAATAACAGGTAATTCGTACATTAACCAGCCGTGAGTTATAACATCTACCCAACATTTAGGCCAACCAGAGGCATTAGCATTAATTTAAAATATTATTTATTGTTCATACCGCTATTTTGGCTAAGGAGCCATGTTTGCGTGGATATGTTTGTTAACCTCATCATTACTTACCAATTTTATTATGTGTTCTTCTATCTATTTGGTTTGCAAAACGTTCATGAACCATATTTTCTCTTTCTACTGAAATGTTTTCAGCTGAGCACATGCAGAGACAATACGACTTTTCTATACTTAAATAAGTTCTCATAGTTTTTATTTTTCTACTCGTTTTTTCACATTGGTTTTTTCACCATACTCTGTTAGTTATTTCTGATTCGTTAACGGTCTGTTACATTTTCGTCATAAAACATACAGAATTAACAACGATGTTATTCTCTTTGTTAGTTTTAATCGAGCATTAGCTAATGTCTGATTTAGGAAATAACTATAACAGAGTATGGAACAGAACTGTTAGTGAATCAAACAGCATTCTCAACATCATACTTAAATGCAGTTTTAATGAGAAATGAAGAGTTACCTACGAAAGATTCCGACGAACTGAGAACCTCCTCCTTTTTTGAAGTCGGTTAAAAAACGGTACTATGGAAACCGTATTCAAAGTACCAAAATAACAGGTTTTTGACGTTTATTCGATCCTAATGTGAACTCGATCTCGTCGAGAGTAACCCCGCAGTTTTAAAAAGACGGAAGTGAGTTATAACCACCAAATCTGAGAAAGATAGATGGGATAAAATGGATCTACAGCAAACATATTATGCACATATTTAGTAACCTTCCTAGTCTGTTCAGTGCTTAGTTGCCTTCGTAGTTCCATCGTCCCATGTTGATGATCTCGTTAAGGGTAAGATGACACCAAATGACCGTAATTATACCCAGTTACGGGGAAATAGCCTGTTACCCCCGAATTTACACCCCGCTCGCGTTTCTTTGTTTATTAAAGTTTTTTTTATTGTTATCGCTCGTTCTTAATTGGTATTGTTATTGGGAGGCCTGTTTGTAAGAAATTGCTTTTTGATAATTAGATTCTGTGAGTGAAGATGCTGTTTTGTTGGTTCTTAGTAGTTAAGAGTGATATTTGAATTTTAATTAAAAAAATTTTTAGTTAGTAATTTTATTCAATTGACAAAAAAACAATATTAACGCTTACTACTTTTACACTGACTTTTTAATACCTATGTGATTATTTTACTATGAAATTATGCAATATTTAGTATTATTAACAAATGTTATATAACATATAATTAAAGAAGCACATAACATGCACAGCTATATTGACTCATGATCATGAGGGTAAATTGTGTCAAGATATTTATAACTTTTCGATACCTACCCCATTTATTGCAATTGTTCATTGTATACGCTTTGGGTTACTACACCTAAAATAAGCCATTCATATGAATAGCTAAAAAAACTAAAACAGCCATTTCCGATATCGGACAACCGAAACTGTATGAAGCTTATTACCATAAAATCATGCACCGATCAGATAAAACTCAATTAGCAATAGGACCCTTCCTTGGGGACCGGGAGCGCTATCCGGACAGTCCCATAATTATTTACAACTAGTGCTGCGTTTTAAAACTACCCCCGCCGCCATCAAAGTCCGATAACGCGGCCAACTATGAGAAGGCTTGTTTATAGAGAGCATGTCAGGAGGAAAGTAACGTTCAAACTTGGCTGCTTTACTTTTGAATGTATACAGTTAGCAATGATTCGCCATCTCGCCGCTCAGCCTGATTGGACATGGCGTGTTGACGAATAAGTATAACGCTTTGGTTCTATGTCATAGCAATCTTTTTGACAGGTGTTCACGGTTTGAAACATTATTCAAAAAAGTTACTATGACAAAGTACTAAAGTTAAGTTAATCCACTTTTGTTGCTGACCGTGCCACACTTTTGTATTTATTTATGCCACATTAGAAACTAGTGGCTCTGTGAGCTGTAGACCTCGCGTTTGCAGCATTTTCTGAAATGACTGAAATGTTTTTTTTTTCGAAAAATTTCGAAAAACTGGCTCGTCATACAAAGTTCATATAATCGTCGAACCAGCTTTCACAAGAAACGTGACCTGTAGAGAAGAACAAACGGACAGACACACAAAAGCATTTTGGCTAAAGCTGAAGCAGAGACTTCGCTTGTGATTCGCGCTCGCTCGGTAAAAAATAAAAAAAAGGTTTTCAAGTAGCGATCGAGCTTTGTGGAAAACCAATATTTTTTTTCCAGCAGTGTACGGGATGACGATGGTAGATAATTTTGCATTGGAAGTGGAGTCCAGATTTGTGATGACAGCAAAAGATGAGAATTACTATCTATGCAGAAAAATACGTAGCAAAATTGTTAAAAGCCTCATTAATTTCATTTTATGTTAAGATAACATAAAAAACACTTTTTATGTTATCTTAAATCGAATGTTTTTTCGATTCATGATGGTACCAATACCAAGGTTTTCTGAGTAGGCAGACTATATTTAGAATTTGGATACTAAGAATATATTTTTCAGTTAATAGTTATTTCATTAATTTTTTCTTTGAATTTTAAATGTCAGAGCACTGTATAATTATTCCAAGTTTGGCACTTGTGTGATTTTTTACAACTTGGTAATAAATATTTTTTAGTTAAGCTGGGTTTTTGTTTATAAATATAAGTATTTATACCTTGTTTCTATTTGTCCTGTTACAAATCTTACTAAAATACTTAAGTACATACATTTTATATAATAATTTCATTTTTACTAAGTAGCTGATTGTGAACAAGGAGCAAGGCTATATATCCGGCGATAAGGCCTTTTGTATCTCAAAATAAATAAAATAGCTTAAATATGTCCGGCGTGGGACGCGCCGCACGCCCGTTACACGGCGCGGGTAACAACGGTAATTACCCTGCGTTACTAACCTTACTATTATTAACTTAGTTTGTAATACGGTTTAATTACTTACCTTGTTTTTGTTTCAGTGTGTAGGAGTAAAGAATTAAAGATAATGTTGGTGTTTGACGACATGTATTAAAGAAAAACAAACATACTTACATGAACCCTGAACACAATATACTCCTTTTTTGGGCAGTCATGTAAAAAGCAATTATTGAAAGTGTATATAGGAATTTACTTCTATTTCATGTTATTAAAATTAATAAACATTCAGGTATGATGTGATGATATGATATGATTTATGTATGATGTTTTTTAAAAACGGTTATTTAAATTAATACAATTTAGTTCAGCAAGTTAATTAGTTGTATAATTTAATTTAAGTGCGCGGATTACATGATACCCTTTATATTCAAGTCAAGTACTATCATTTTTAAGCTGTTAGCTGTGATTTAATTATGAATGTCATTTGCATTATGAAGACATTTTTGTACATCTGCAAACGCGTAAATGTAACTCCTCGTAAGTGAAAATACGACAAATTCGAAAACGGATATCGAACTTCACAAACGCAGAACAAACGACAAAGTCGGTGCTAAACTCGGTACGGTATACTCGAGACCCCGAAAACAAATAATGGTTAAATCACCTCGAAAGAATAGCTTCAATCAAAGTTTTGGCGCCTAAATCTCCGATCCGGGCAGATCCGGGCTGCCCGGGTGCACTACGGCCGTAACATAAACATGATGATACACTATTAAAAGTTGGACTCGTTTTGCGAGCCAAAATATTATTCGGGATACCTTCCTTCTATCTCGCGAGTATCAGCTCAAGGGTTACCAGTTGTTGGGAGAACATCTTTTCTTTGTTAGTGAATAAAGGTTGTCTTTTATTGGTATACGAACTAATAAAATTGACTTCGTTGTATCCCTATTTCAATGAGATATATATACTCATCAACTTTGTCTAGGGATACAGGTGTTATTTTCATACATACGAGGTAACTTTGAAGCCTTGGTTTTCTGCCAGAGATGTACCGTGCTGTAATCTGATGATGGCCATCCAGGGAGTCAATGGAGGAGATTCAGATCGCTATACACACCCAACTGATCTGATCAGTATTTTAAAAGATTGATGGGTCAGAGTTCTCAGTTTTAGGATTTCTATACATTTTCATGCTATTTTTGCGGTTTTTTTTAAACATGTCCATTAATCTTTTAGAATGCTGGTCAGATCAGTTAGGTGTGTATAGCGATCTGAATCCCCTCCATTCACTCCCTGGATAGCCATCATCAGATCACAGTACGGTACATCCCTGGCAGGAAACCAAGGCTTCAAAGTTACCTCGTTTGTATGAAAATAACACCTGTATCCCTAGACAAAGTTTATGTGTGTATATATAACTTAATTTATATTGTAAACGTTACAATGTTTGCGGATTCTTTAGATATAGTAATGGAGTTGAGTACCGAATAATTCCTTCTAATTTTGGCTACATGCCATTCGACGGGTTAAAACAAGCGGGCAAGTGGGCATGGGCAATATGGGCATAGCATCATCCAAAACAAGGAAAATGAATTTAATTTCTGAAGTAATAACGCATATAACTAAATTAGAACAGATTAGATAACACTATAAAAAAAGGAAATCAACAAAACTTAAATAAAAGTGTTACCTAATTGGCTGAAATCTATATTCAGACAACCTAGGGTCTAGCTGCTAGCTAGAGATATTGACACTTTGGTTTGATAGTCTTTTGCTAGAGGTGTATTTGCGTCCAATACAAATACACGATCCCGTCATGTGTTTTTATTTGGCACCGTTGACAGCCCTGCAGGGCAGATAGAGTCCGGCAAGTCCGCTTGTCTCATAAACATGCCCCAGTATCAGGGCGTAATCTGGCGGATTTGTCGATCAGCCGGCCCGCTGGCCAGATTTGTACCGGGCTTTGCCTCGATACGACACATACATTTTGCTTTTCTTGTTCTATGTTTATGGGTCTATGTGGCCAGGTGTAGCGTGGGGTTGAAATTTGTTTATTGGCCAGATCGAGGGGTCTTTGATACGGTTTAGGGGTTAGATTGCGTTCGTTTGATATGTGGGTGAGATTTGCGTTTTGAGTAGTTTTGGTGGCGAGTGTAAAGTATGGTTTGGAATGGGTTTTTGCTGGTATGACCACAGTTAGTTACTTAGCATGTTATTTAGAATAAACTTACACAGATTACTAGTACCGTACAATTATCCTTAAATTATGATAATCTGTAGGACAGAAGTAACCGGAACAAATTGGTTTTTCCGGATTTTTGATGATTTTTAAAGTGAATTGTTGAGATTTCCTTTTGAGGTTGTAATTATATGTAATCATAATAGAACAAGAGTATATAAAGTAAAAAATAAACATTTTGAAGGCTTGACGGCAATGCAGTCTTGAATTACACTATTTAATTATTATTTTTTTGTCTTACTATCTGACTGTACAAAACGGTTTAATTATAAAAAAGTGTTCGAATCGTCAAAAAAAATAAAATTAAAAAGTGTCATTTCAAAAGACTCTGAAATTATCTTATCAGAGATGTTAGTAACTCTCGTAAATCATCAAAAGTATGTTTGCAGTGATGTGTCGTTCCGAAAAAATATTTATCAATCTTTAAGCCGCGGCTTACAGCCTTGACTGTTACTTATTGTTGCTTATTTGGTTAATAAGGCCCGTCACCAGAATGAGACGTCTGCCTATCTGATTCATTCCGGCCGAGCGGCCTCACGACATTGCGTGTTTTAATATTCATAATCCACCGAGATGACGTGAAGACGAAATGTTTATGAATTGACTGAATACAATTATGAATTATTTATCAGACATGGTGTTTACGAGAATCTTTCTGTCACCAAGATGGGGACTGTTAATGCTTTGTTTGTAAACGAATGGAATTGATGTTCATCACGTTTAGAGTAAACACACTTGGCTTTCAGTAGAGAAAACAACAACAGATATTTTTTCATTCATAATTATTTTCGGCAGATATTTTTATATAACTATTATTAGTTATTTATGCAACTGTACTATAATACCTAATTATATACAGATGCATACAAGATTTTATCTTCACCCATTTTTTATTTTTATTTGGGGATATGGTTAAAAACACCCATGTTATTTATCTACACACAAAGTATCCTTTATACAGGGTTTTGACTTTGACTTTCTTCCTCCTCGTCATTTTATCATCCGAGCGAGTGTTATAATGTTGTACTGAATTTCATAATGTAACTGGTCGTGTATGGGCGCGCGGCGCAGCGCGACATCCTCTCGCTCGGATATTGAAACGTTTGCAGTAAGCTAACCGTTTCGGAACCCTTTACAGAGTATTTAAAGCATGTGTGTCGATAAAATAATTAGAAACAGTCAGGATAATGTTAAAATGAATAATAAAAAAAATTAAGAGTATGGCCACTATTATAATAATAGACAACGACACTCTTGAAGTATGAAGATCCAATGTTAGATCAAAATCTGGGGGTCTATTACGAAAAGTTTCACGCGATACACGCAGCTGCGTCCGTGCTTCGTTATGATTGCTTCCTATTACAAAGCACTTGCGTATGCGATATTACAAAGTGATTGCGTAACTTTGACAGTTTTTCTCTAGCGTATTCGATATCATTCGTTCAATAGTCTTTGGGCTACGATAGCCAAATTGAAAATGTGTTTAATAGCCACAACCGACGAACTGCGGACGACTATCGTGACCAAGTGACTGCGTTACGCAATTGCGTATGTTATTTTCGTAATAGGCCCCCTGTGTTATACTCCGTCGCAGTACCACGACGCCAAACAAGTGCAAATCCTGTTTCAAATAAATGTTCGTGAATTGTTCGTAATTTTTACGCCAGTAAAAAAATTGTACGTTACGTATTTAACAAAGGGTCGATTTGGTACTGCCAGGGAGTATGCTCTGCCGCAGTACGCAATACGTTATTCTCAAGAAAACAGACACAGTTTTTTTGGCTGAAAAAAATGTACATTAATTGTACGTTCTAGTATCATACAAGAAAATGGCCAAGTGCGAGTCAAATTCGAGCTACAGGGCATTTACAATCTTCTCTTATATAAAAATGAAGGGGTGACTGACAGACTATTGCCCAGGCCAAACCATTAAACCTAGAGACTTGAAATTTGGTACATAGATACTTTTTACAGTGTGAACACGCATTAAGAAAGGATTCTGGGGTATTAACAATATTCTCAAGACCAAATTAACCCTAAATGACGCATTGACCAAGTCATTAAATGCTTAGGCTGCATATTCACTACTACCATTACGCTTACTCAAACTGTTCTGCCGTCTCAGACCGCACGCCACCTCAACCGGCGCCCGCGCGTAAATCCACCGGTCAATTTACGCGTCTTGTTGGTGCGGCCACACCTTATTGATAGGCCATTGTCGCGCTGACTAACGGCCCCTTAATTTGGCCGGCTGTTTGGGATCATCCTTGGGAGACGACGGCAGTTCATGTATTTAGCAGGGTTAATTAAACGCGTATGTCTCTGTTATCTTGGAGGTTGGAACCAGCACTAAACTTTTCACAATAAACTTTTCGCATGTCGACGTTCACAGAACAACGACTGCCACGTCCTGTAAAGAAATTAGGATGTTAGGCTTTTATTAATAACTTTTAAAACGTTAAAAAAAATCTGGTACAAAATTGAATTTTGTAACTAACTTTGCTTATTAAAATATTATGTCAGCTCATAAGTATAGATAACAAAACATTACCTACTATATTATACGCATATCAATACTTTAACCCAAAATAGATTATCTATGACCATTGCTTTTGTGCTTCTATTTGCTCATATTATTATTCCAGATAATATAATGACTATGTGCTACAACATAGCAATTTAAATTAAACAACGATTGTAGTACAGTCAGCAGTAAAAGTAGACGATGTCCTCAAGACTGCAAAATGGAACTCGAGAAACTCATTAGGCTATCGACAACGTTTCTGTGTTTCAATTGTTTATTTACTTATTAGTAAGTATCAATATTTTTTTTTCACAGCTTCAGGGGTCTGTATACCTACCCCCTTACTAATAAAGGTTGTATAGCAGATGTTTAGTTACACAATGGTTACTCACTATCAAACTATTTGAGTTTGACATTAAAAAGAAAGTGACAAAACACTGTGTAACTATACATCTGCTATACAATCTTTATTAGTAAGGGGGCCAAAGTATAGGTATGTTTTTTTCAACTCGATACCTCCACGCGTTCCCGAGTTAAAGGTTCTTGCCAGACAGACAGACGGACAGCAAAGTGATCTTATAAGGGTTCCGCTTTTTCCTTTCCCTAAAAAACATGTCCACGTAATGCAGCTCGGTTTTTATTATAGTAGGTATTGTTTTAATGTTATTTCATTTTTTCCCCGACGTTTCAGCACCTTTACAGGCGTCGCCACTCGCCATGGTCACGGGATAACTTAGCGCTGCCTTTAAAGCCCACCAAAAAAAACTTGATCGTTCATCTTCTCACCTTCGTTGTTGACTGTACTCCAGGTACAGTTACCTACACATTAACATCCCCACCTCGTCAAATCCACTCAAGGCGGGGATTACCTCGTATTTACTACAAATTAACCGACAATTGATGGTCCATTGATCGTCTAATGTGCCCACGGCCGTTATATTAAATCAAACTGGATGTACCTTACAAAGACCTGGTGATTTAGGTACAGTGTTCGATGGATTAGTGTGAATGACTTCCATGTCTCGTACCTTATAAACTAAAGTATGCTTATAGAACCGCAAACTATTTTGTTGGTGATAAGTAGTTAAGGTGAAACTTACTTTTGTCCAGAGTTTTGTGTAGTGCTGATGGCTAAAGAATTGTCATGTTTTAACAGTGTAGAAATAAAAAAACAAAAATTAAGCTTTGTTATATTATGATGTTAAACTGCTGAATTCACTATTAATTCTTTTTTATGCCCTTCTTCTTATTTTGGTTGCTGAATTTTTGTCAAGATCTGTCATATCAAAAATTTTAGATTGACAATTTTATGGACTGGCTGGCACTAAGTCATTCTAGATGGTAACTTGAATAGGTTTAAAAAAACATTGTCAAACTTTGAGTAAGTAAAAAAGCTATAATAATAAAATAATAATAAGTAAGTAAGTAAATAAATATATTATTAGACAACATCACAAACACTGCTCTGATTCCAAAATAAGAAAGCTAAACCACTTGTGCTATGGAAATCAGAGACAACGGTGGAACTACAAACACCCAGACCTGAGCCAATATAGAAAATATCGTTTTTTAAATTGACTCAGCCGGGGAACGAACCTGGGACCTCAGATATGGCGATTCCTAAATCGGTTTACGAGCTACTCGACTACGGAGGCCGTCAAAATAGCTAGCTAGAAATAAAGCAATAGAAATATGTACAAAGCAAATACCAATATATCTCATAGTAATCCTCAAGTTAAGCGCAACCTGCATAATAGCATTACTAAGAGCTGTTTAATCGCATACGCATTAGTTTGATGTCAAGTAAGTGGCGCAGAGCGACATAGCAAACTTTCCGAACCGGATCGCACCGGTTCCGGCGGTGAACCGGTGCCGGGGTTAGAAGCTGCATTGGAAATATTGCGGTTGATAAGTTGTGACTTTGTAATGTGGTACTCTAGTAATTATCATTTATTATGTAACTAGCGGCTGCCCGCGACTTCGTCTGCGTGGGAATTTTTTTTGCTATCCCTCGGGAACTATACTTTTTTGCGATGAAAGGTACCCTATGTCCCTTTCTGTATCCCTGACAACGTGTATGCAAAATTTCAAGATGATCGGTTCAGTAGTTAAGACGTGAAGGCGTAACAAACAAACAAACGGACTTTCGCATTTATAATATTAGTAATAATATTTATCCGTAGGTACCAATGCCAAAAATGTTGTTGTACTTATTAATTTTTAGACAATGGTATGTACAGTGGTATTAAAAACATTGCAAAAAGACAATAAAAACGAACACGGTGATTTATAACGTTAAAATTGTTCATACTAACTAATCTTTACAAAAATGATAGACACCATTAATTGTATTCCAAAATTCAAAGTATTTACAAGATCAACGAGGTTACTCTACACCCAAAAGTAAAGTATAACGAAACAAACTTCGTGAACCGGATTGCGCCGGATCCGGGCGGATTAATCCGGCAGCCGGTTTTAACCAGGTGAAACCAGAAGCTTTCCTCGTCGAGGCTTCGCGGGAGTTGTTTGAGGTTTGTTGCTGTATGTGGAATTTTGAAAGTTTTTTACATTTATAACATCAACAAAGATATAATTGAGTTGGGAAATTAATATTATTTTTATAACAAGTAAAATCTTTTTTTTATACCAAGGGAGAAATGGACTGATTGACTGACTGACTAGCACAGGTTAAGTTAGTGCGACTAGGATCTTGAATAGGGATGTTGACTAATGAATAAAATAACGAAATACTAATAAAAATCGTAAACATATTAAACTTTTAGAGTAGCTTGTATACCTCTTGGTTTTATATATTGCATATTATTTGTTTTATGACTCTTCAAAGTTGGGTGGACAAGTCCATTTAAAAAGTATAAAATTTATCAAAATAAATGATACCATTAATTAGTCCGTAAAATGTATAGAAAATTTGTCGAAGAAACCATTTTGATAAACATAATATTTAATATAGCTGCTGAACAAATTTCCTATGCGTTGCATACAAACTTGCAAGGCGTGACGTCATAACGTGCAAGCCATTAGTATGGAGCGTTTTTGATCGCGTCCATTTGTGTGCATTTCACACTGTGATATCTCGGGCAGTTTTCATGCTAACGAATTAATTCTTTTACCAATGTTTCTTTTTTGAGAGGTAATTTATGTAACATAAAATAAAAAAAATAATCAACATCCCTATTGCACAAGCATTTAATCCATAATATCCATACTTTTTTTAATTATAAATGAGAAGCCTAGACCGCTGAACTTATTTGACGAAATTTAGTATGGATATAGATGGGGCCTTGGGGAAGGACATAAGCTACTTTCTATCCCTCTGCTGGGCACGGGTCTCCACCTTCACGACATAACTATCGTAGTCCACGCGGGCGAAGCTGTGGCGAAGAAAGTCAGTGTTTCCCATAAAAGCAATAATTGCTTCTAAATTATTTAGAATGCAAGCTGCATTGCATCTTTACCTTAGGCACAATACTCACAATGACAACAGGTTAAAAGCCTATCAAAGTACCCTCCTTCTTCTAGAGCCGCGCTCTTGTCTTTGTAGCCTCCTCCACTCGTTCCTGTCCAAAGCCAGTTCCTTCGATTCTGGATAAAACACGACGTTCACCTTCTCTTTGATCTGTTCCATATAGGATCTTCTTGGTCTTCCTCTTCCTTTCCTTCCCTCTATTTTTCCTTCTAACTATAATGTTTGTTACCTATATTTTCTTTATACCTTATATTCACCTATTTACCTTATATTCATTGTAGATAGTTTACCATCCTGTCAGGCAACCGTCGCCATACTGTAAACTTCGACACACGATCGAAGCAATGTCTAATAAACAATCCAATTTACAATAGGTACGCAGACATTGCCTCCCGGCATGTGACACCGTCATAACGACACGGAGTAACAAACATCTATCGCCCGCACCCTTTTAGCAAAATGTCGTGGCGGGAACGGAGTGGACCATAAACACCGGGGTTCCCGGCTCGGCCCATTGCCCGCTATCTTTGTGGGCCACGTAAATGTTAATTGTGCTATTGCCTAAAAATGCAGTAAGGACAACGTCGAACTTATCGGGTGAGTGTTACGGAAGTTTTTAGGTGCTCAATGTATAGAAGTTTAAGTGGTACGAATGTTATTTCTGGGCTAGGTTTTTACTGAACAACAAAAGAAGAAACATGTATACCTACATGTTTCTTCTACATGTTTCTTAAAAAAAAAAAAAACACGAAGAAAGGGTCTTTAAAATTTTAGTTTCGGAAATGTGTTTCAACATTTGAAATGAAATGAAATAAAATCAACAGAAATGAAATGAAAAAGCCTTTATTCAAATAAACTTAGAAATTGAGTGCTTTTGAATGGTCTATATTTTCCTAACACCCATTCGAGACTTTTTTCGCTGACAGACAGACTTTCACTGTTGAAATGTAATGCATTTAAAGATTATTTTAATGTAATACATACATCATCCAGTACAAGTTACTCTAAAGGCAATAAAATACTTCAGTAAGTATCAAATTCAATGAAACGTCGCAGCGTAGTTCGTTACCTGAAATATTAAGACAATTTACAAAATTAGACAGCACTAACAAAGATATTACCAAGTGCAAGCTTAACCTGCAACTTGGCTGGATAACTTAGCTGGTAAGTGACGCGAACTTTGAGTGGCATGATCCGGATCACGCTAACTTAAACTGGCTTACGCTAGTTATAGACTGGTTTAGGAGACTTCTAAACTAAAACCTAGTATGTAAACAGTGATACTAAGAGTTATTTTTGAAGTGTCTGAAGAGATAAATTGAGAAATTTGAACGGTACATTGGGAAAATGGTTCCAAAATATGTCTCACTTTTAATCCTATCCTAGTGATATTATAAATGTGAATCTTTGTGGGTTTGGATATTTAGATGTTTGTTCTTCAATCACCTAAAAACCGCTAAACAGATTTGCATGAAATTTTACACACAGAAAGCCTGTACAAAGAATACTTTTTATCTTGGTCAAAGGTTTCCTTAGGGATTTTCCGAATGTCCACGCGGACGAAGTCGCGGGCGGAAGAAAAAAAAAACTGTATTAACAATACAAAGCTGTTTCGGCAAATTGTGTTTGATACTCGACACTCGATAATTTTCAGGCTAAAGTTTCCTAGGATGACGATGCCGTCATATTACGGCCGTAATTTAGCGGCATAGAACGTTATCTATTTATGTAAATAATATGGCGCGCCGTATTGTTTACATAGACAACGTTAAATTTTAGTTTTAAAATCCATTTTAGCTCAAAGTGGCCACTTTTGGCAATTATGGATTTTATAACTCACAGAATGTAATAACTGTTGAAGAGTTATTCAAAAAATATAAGAGACAATTTAAGAGATTATTACAATGAGCTTTTTTAAAATATTGACTTAGTTTACGAGTAATTAAAATAAATGTAGTGGCGGCGCTAGTTTTAATACAAACGGTTTTTCGTGTACTCCCTACGTGATCAATCCGTTGTTTTAAGTGACCTTTCATTAAGTGACGCACTCAGTGTATTATTACCACGTAATTATTATCTCAGTGTTTCGGGTAACAATCATTAGTCAAGCTGCCACTTAGGAGAACTTGTGATTAGTTCATATGGCTCAAATGGCTATTATATAGAAAGGAATAGTACATTATGAGACAAGTTAGCTTAGGTTGCTAATTGCACACAAGGCTGTGGGTTACAGCCCCCGCAGGCAAGGGCGTAACTCAGCCGAGTGTGCAATAAGCAAAAGCTCACGAGTTACATACGACGTTTTTCAACACATTTGCGAGGAAAAACAAAGTAATTTACCACACTATTACAACAAATACAACAAAAACAAAATTATGATAATTATGGGAAAAGGCGCGCAGGTTTTTTTGTTGTTTTCACACGCCCAACGCAAGAATATTTTGCGAACAAAGGGGTGAGTGAGCATACAGCCTACTTTAAAATTATAATTTTAAGTGATAAAATGCAAATAGTTTAATATTTTTAACCGACTTCCAAAAAAGGAGGAGGTTCTATGTTCGTCTGTATATTTGTTTTTTTTGTGTATGTCCACCGATTAGTCGAAGACGGCTGGACCGATTGAAATGATTCAAACGTTATTACATTAGGTACACTCCCAAGTTGGTCCCATTTTTTAAAATTTGGAAATCGGTTCAGTATTACTTCTTTGTTTATGAACTGAATAAGATAATAATTTTTTTGTTGGAAGAGGGATAATCTTAAGTGTAGTTTTTTAACCGACTTAAAAAAGGAGGTTCTCAGTTTGACCCGTATTTAAGTATGTTTCTCCGCGATTATCTTACGTTTAGCTGAGCCGATTTTTCTACATATTATAAAATATACCTTACCTACAAGGTACCTACACTAAAATAAAAGAAATAATATTCGTAATAATAAAAATACGTCTATTGAAGTCGGGTGGGGCTTTTAGAATAAAAAAAAAGGAATTTGTACTCTACTTACCCGACTTCAATAGACGTATTTTTATTATTACGAATATTATTTCTTGCTTTTTAGAGGTAGGTTTTTTGAAGTCGGTTTTTTGTTTTTTTTTAAACAATTTTTATAGCAAAATATTGTGAATTATGAATAATTTGATAATAATAAATATTTGTTTGACTTAATTAAGGACCTACACATTTTTTTTCCAAAAATGTATGAATTTTCAGCAGCATAAAACCTTTTTGTTGTTACTTAAAAATTAACTGTATTAACCCGGCTAAATTGGGAATGCTCTGTTTACTCGCATAGAACTTGAAGTAAGGTACTAATTTAACTTTTTAGGGTTAATTCTATTACGTACTAGTGTTTTATATTATTATTGCACGTGTTTTTTATAGATCGGTTTATGGCTCTGAAAGCGATGTATTAGGGCTCACTTTACGAGAAAGTGCGTTGAAAAAATATTATTATATCAATGAAACACACCTAGTCAGTAATAAGTGACGTTTGTAGAAAAAAAAAATCTCCTTAAAATATAGTTAGGTATAGGTACCCACTTATAATAAAAAATATTATAATAAGTAAAATATTATACGATTAAAATTATTCCTTCTCTAAATTCCCACAGCCCCAACCACCAAGAAACGAGTTTTTTTTTCTAGTATCGACTTTTAAAATGTAGCATTACTTTTATTGTCAAAGGAATAATAAATAAAAGATGTCCGAAATCAAACATGTTCGTACAGATAAGGTAATGTCCATTAGACGTGTCAGGCCGTCCCGTAATCCGGCGCCGGTGACGGGACGTTTTAACACGTCACGCCGAGATAAGTCGTCTTGGGACGGCTTGAGCGTTTTTTGAATGACGCCTGGACAGGAGTCGAAGGTTTAGGGAAACACTTTCATGTTGTGAATTATGTCATGGTTGAGCGAAGATTATGTTTGTTGTTTTTTATTCCAACTTAATCTCTGTGATTTGTTAAATTCAAGTTTTTTTTATGCACAACGGGATAGTGCTTGGCCTTCACCTCACCTGATGTTAAGTGACGATAAGGCCGAAGGGAACCGCACTACTCCCAGAATCCTCATCACTGAGTAACTGCCTAACTTCCTCTAACTGCCGGAACACAACAATTTTAAGTTGTTGTTATGGCGTCAGACTTAGGTAAGATATGGTGATGGTAGCTAGCCAGGCAGACTTAATAAAAGCCCTGCTAGCAACCAAACCGAGTACAAATTGTACCTCCCCTGGAAATCGAACCCGGGACCTCTACGTCTTACGTGGGTGGGCGAACCACTAGACCACAGAGGCGGTTCTATTTTACTCAGCATAAGATTTTGATGGTATTCCCAAAAAATGCTAAAATATAATGTAAAGACAAAGTCAAAATATCTTTATTCAAATAAACTTAAAAAATGTAGGCACTTTAAAATTTTCTATAATTTTCCTACCATCCGTTAAGTAATAAACTCTATCCAAAAAGTTAATTTGGGGAATCCAATTTTATACGCAACAGCCACGACTTTTCTTTTAATGAAATACCTAGACGTCGATATCTAATAAATTCCATCGTACCAACCTAACTAAAAGACTTTCCAACACACTGTGAAAAATCTTGAAAGAAAAACCAAGTCTCCGAATCCACTCCTTCCAACCATCCAGCATTTCGAACGTCACACATGTTACAAAGGTAGATTTGGAGGTTCCATTAATCGAATCAGCCCAATAGCTGAGTGCAAGAAAAGTGTCCATTTATCATTTCATTGTGGGCTCGTCGAGTCACCCTGTATTGTGGATTCGTTGACAGGGATCAAGCCGGGACGACAGCTCGCCTGTTCCCGCCAAAACAACCCGAGACCTGCGCCCGTCCCTTTCTAAACTCCCAAGAGAGAAGCAGAGAGGAATATGTAGTTTTGGGTACAAAATCGGTTTGCCAGTGACAAGTAATAGGTCAGACGGGGTCTCTTAGTGTAGTGAACAATCGCAAATGGGCACGAAACAATAGGGCTCCTCCTTTGTACTAATGAAGAATGGACGCCACTCGAATAGTGTGTTAGGCGTTTGATTAATTTGGGGCTACTGCGGATTGATATGGAAGAGCTGATAAATCAAGCTGATTATACAGATCTTAATTTTTTTGGGCAGTTTCTTTTTAGTACGGACGCTAGCGACTCAAAACAAATTTAGGATCTTCATAAATATGCAGAAATACCCTGAAGAAGATTTATAAACTAAATGAGAGTAGAAATCCGAGGAAGGAAGGAATTTAGCCTAGAAAGTTACGCTAATAACTTAGTTCTGAATGGCTACTAATGAAGTGATGGTAGAAGGCTTTTCTACAATGAAAAATTAATTGAATACACACGAAACGAAAGACTAGAAATAAGTTTAATTTACGCGCTCTTAAAATACAGCGTGTATTGCCAACGAGCTTAAGAAACAATTTGACTTAATTTGATTTAAAAGTGACTATGTACTTCCATCATCGCCGCCCAGAAACTCCGCTAGTTTATTTATTTAGCAGGTAAGTCTCGGCTTAAGTTTATCAGGCGGTCCCGAGCGTAATCCCGTCAACAGGTTGCCTGCTGTCAGTCAGGTTGACACTTTCGCTATCTCCGCCGTGAGGCAAGGGAACAATTAGGTGGGGAGAGGCATTTCTTGGCATACATATAGTTGGAGCATAAATTGTCAAATTACTAAACTTTAGGCGGCCCTTAGGCCTAAAATAGCATTGTACCTATAATAGGTACTTTCATTGCACAATAAGATTGAAATAATACACTTTGACCCCAAACGATCTTCAATATTAACCCTAAACGGTCAATAAAATTGTGCATTGTACAATGTTATTGTACGTCTAAGGGTTGCTATAAACGTTAAAACAGGTAATTTGGCAAATTAGAAAATAGTATCATCACCAACTTCTAAGATATGAAAATCGGTTTTTCTATGTAAACCACGAATTAGGTCAGTTTTAATTGGTGAATTTATATCATAGGTTCTGCAATGAAGTAAAAGTCAAATAATTGTAAATCGTTCCATTTTTTATATTAAAAGATTAATATAAATAAGAATGCGCCTATTTTTCAAATTAGAAAATGGTATCAGCACCATCTTAAGGAATTCTTCTTAGCAAAGCTTGGTTTTCTTTATAAACCAGGAAGGGCTCGGTTTGAGTTTCCGATTGCGTTAAGAAAATAAAAAAGTTGACGCAATAAATTGAACAATAAAGTTAAATTCAAAAAGGGTTACAAAAGAGGTAGTAACGTACACATTAAACAAAATAATATCAATTGTTTTTTTTATTTCCCTATATAAAGTACTTTTCAAGCAGCTCTTGAAATTCTAGCCGACCACTCCGAATCATCAGTACATTTTCCGAATTATAAATACCTACAACGCATTCACAAGATAATTAATAAAGAGCTTAGAATACTATCATTTCCTGTCTTTTACTGATTACCACCAATCAGTAAAAGACACGAAATTAAAAACTGAACCCTTTACCGCTTTATCAGCACAGTTATCTAAGCATGAGACGTACTGGGCGCTCGGGACCGAATTAACCCTGACATGTTTATGTGGTCACCGCACCCGCGGGACGCGCGCGATGGTACTTTTCAACCCATAATTATACGCTGCACATCCGATAGGTGCATTTTGCTTATTAAACCGTTGGAAAAGCCAATTTGAACTCTGATGTGTGGACTGTAAAACGTATTTTGTGTTGGAATTTCATTTTTAATTGTAAATGATTTATTTAGACGTTTTATTAGTATTACGTAGATTAATGGGTGTTGTATTAAAATATTGCGTTTTTTGCAGAGACATGCGTGAGTTATACTTTAATTAGAAAATATTAGTTTTAACCTGATACGTGTAAGTCTATAAATTTAGGCGTCTGGTATATTTTCTAATAATAGTCTTATTAAAATTTAATTGAAATATCGATTGAACTCAATTAATGATTTTCTCATGTCTAAAATAAAACACTTGTTTGACATTGCAAAAAGATTTCATATCGCCAAGTTTCAAAGCTGAAATCGAAATCAACCAAGTCACTTTATTTTTTAAAGGATTGTTCTACCATCACAATAGAACATTTTCTCCAGGGAGATAAAGGGTTGAAAATGCAGAACTTACAAAGTAAACACATCACGACGCACGCAACATACACGGCTTCTATAAAAGATGTGGTCATTATGTATACCTACTACTTGAAAAGTGTTCACTTGTACAGAGATTTAACGCCTTCCTATAACCAGTGGTTTAAACCCCTCCACAATTTATTTTCTTCTAAAATTTGTTTTCGCAGCAGACGTCTTAAAAATTTTGGTCAAAATGTAAATGACATATGAATATCTTAGATAGATGTTTAGACGTACCTTTTGTGTCACGACTAGACAACACTTGTCGCTTTCCCAATCACAACTGCACACATCGAACATCCAAATATTAGCGCAATTAGCATAGCCCGGTATATCATGCACGGCTTATCAATTTATGTTCCCATGGCGTGCAACTTCGGCGCAAGGACTCGCCAAGTTGGTTCATAAATTAAAACACGAGATGCTACTACAATAGATAGCACGGCGGTTATTGTTTAGTTCGATGCAGTTAACGATATATCGTTTGTGTGTGGAACCATCTTAAAGTTATGCTATTGAGGATTCTGAACGTTTATGTTTGGTACCTAATCAAAATTTCCAAGTTTGTTATTTTTATAAAAATCATCTTGGAACTGCGCCAAATTTTTTATTTCATTTTTTCAATTGAGTAGTATTAACATACTTAATTGAAATTAAAAAAAAAACAAATAACCGACTTCAAAAAACCTACCTCTAAAATGCAAGAAATAATATTCGTAATAATAAAAACACGTCTATTGAAGTCGGGTGGGGCTTTTAGAATAAAAAAAAAAGTAATTTGTACTCCAGCCCCACCCGACTTCAATAGACGTGTTTTTATTATTACGAATATTATTTCTTGCATTTTAGAGGTAGGTTTTTTGAAGTCGGGTTTTTGCTTTTTTAAACATTTTTTTAATTTTTAGTGTAGGTACCTTCTGTATTAGGTAGTGTAGGTATATTATTTAGGTAGAAAAATCGGCTCATCCAAACGCGAGTTAATCGCGGAGAAACATACATACATACGGGTTAAACTGAGAACCTCCTATTTTAAGTCGGTTAAAGAACTACCACTTAAGATATATCCCTTTTCCAACAAAAAAATAATTATCTTATTCAGTTCATAAACAAAGAAGTAATACGACTGATCATCGAGGTAGTTCACACAAAATCATACTATTTTCGTGCTTTTTTTCAAGATTACTTGAAAAGTACTGAACCGATTTCCAAATTTTAAAAAATGGGACCAACTTGGAAGTTTACCTAACCATACCGATGAGGATAGTCAAAGTCAAAACCCTTTATAGAGGACTAGCGGCCGCCCGCGACTTCGTATGCGTGGACAGTTTTTTGCTATCCCTCGGGAACTGTACGTTTTTTCTGGATGAAAGGTAGCCTAGGTATGTCCTTTTCTGTACTTCTGACAAAGTGTATGCAAAATTTCATGATGATCGCTTCAGTAGTTAAGACGAGAAGGCGTATATAACAAACAAACAAACGGACTTTCGAATTTGTTATATTAGTAAAGATACATAATATCATGGGTATTTTAATCCATTGGTATTAAAACATTGTTTGTTTCCCAAATAAATAAATAAAATGGGTGTAGATAAAGTCTTGTATATGCAACTGTACATAATTAGGCATTATAGTACAGTTGCATAAATAACTATTCTGTCACCCTTGATTACAATGGATGAAAATACATAATACAAAAGCCTATAAAATAAACTAAGTGTGAGTTGCACCAAAACGCTGCCAAAGTTATAGTTATCGTCAAATGATAATGCTACCTATTTGTCACTTCAAACTTGTCAAAGGACATCATGCTGGCTGGCAACCTCTTTTTAACCGACTTCCAAAAAAGGAGGAGGTTCCATGTTCGTCTGTATATTTGTTTTTTTTTTGTGTATGTCCACCGATTACTCGAAGACGGCTGGACATTAGGTACACTCCCAAGTTGGTCCTATTTTTTAAAATTTGGAAATCGGTTCAGTACTATTCAAGTAATTTTGAAAAAAAACACGATAATAGTATGATTTTGTGTGAATTACCTAGATGATTGGTCGTATTACTTCTTTGTTTATGAACTGAATAAGATAATTATTTTTTTGTTGAAAGAGGGATATCTTAAGTGTAGTTTTTTAACCGACTAAAAAAGGAGGTTCTCAGTTTGACCCGTATTTAAGTATGTTTCTCCGCGATTATCTTACGTTTGGCTGAGCCGATTTTTCTACATATATAATATACTTTACCTACAAGGTACCTACACTAAAAATAAAAAAATATAAAATTGTTTAAAAAAAACAAAAAACCGACTTCAAAAAACCTACCTCTAAAAAGCAAGAAATAATATAAGTAATCATAAAAATACGTCTATTGAAGTCGGGTGGGGCTTTTAGAATAAAAAAAAAGGAATTTGTACTCCAGCCCCACCCGACTTCAATAGACGTATTTTTATTATTACGAATATTATTTCTTGCTTTTTAGAGGTAGGTTTTTTGAAGTCGGTTTTTTGTTTTTTTTTGTAACAAGCTTGTTATCGTTAAAGTTAGATGGTGCAACGCAGCCTTAGTAATAAATCTTAATAGTATTAACGGTGTACCTGTAATTAAGGTTTTCGAAGGCGCTCGCAATTTTATTTAATAATCATACCAAAATCAATGATTATCTTACCTAAATGTTACGTAAGTTCTGCTGATTGTAATAAGGTTGTATATACAGTGTACATGGATGAGTGGAGGAACCCTGTCTAATTCGTGGCCGTGTTCCTGCGACGCTGATGTCAGCATGTATTGATGGCCATGGACCGTGATAAAACTTACTGGAAGAGGCACAATACTATAACAGCTGGTATATTAATCTACAGTAAATTGGTACCTATATTAATCTTCCTGTGAAACTTTGGTGTCTTCTCTATTTTAGTAATACGTACGTAGGACCCATTTTTTTACTTAAAATGAAGAATCTGAATTCAAGTAGCAGATAAATCAATAACAATAAAGTGTAACAGTAAGTTTATGAAGAATGTGGCTAAGAGGTGCACTTGAGATACTTACTACTTTTTATTCATTTTCATTCGTTCAATGATCTATTCGCACAAGCACAATGGATCCTTTGCACGCAAACGTTCATCGTACCATCATTGTTCGACCTCAGTTACTCCACGTTACACAATGTATATCTTGAATCGTGTCCGTTAATCCGTTCATGTGACTCCTAAATCTTAAGAAGCACATTGTAGTACGCTCATAGTCTATGGATCTGTTACATGAGAAGTAGATGGCAGGTGATGGGCCCAGGCCACTGACGTCCAATATACAAGTACGCTGGACAGACGAACGTCACCAATCGTTAGATCCGATTTGAAAATCGCCATATTGGCGCTGAGAGCAGTAGATTCTACTATGGCAGTAGTGAGAGTACTTGGAACTAAAATAAGTTCCAAGTACACTCACTAGTAGATAGTAGAATCTATGCTGCTCTCAGCGGCAATATGGCGATTTTCAAATCGGCACAAAAATTGCTGCCATTTCATGACAATAGCTTGTCCAGCGTACTTGTATAATGGACGTCAGTGGCCCAGGCTAACAGTATTAATTTGTGGGCTGCCGACTCAAAATCATGGTGTCATCGAAATAAAAACGCGCAAAATAGATAGGTAGATGCTCTCATACCCATTCCGTAGTTTTTTTAAATAGAGGGCAGGTGATGAGCTCAGCTAACATTATTAGTTTGCGGCCACATACACAAAACCGCAAAAAAAATATAGTACGCTCTCTTACCCGTTCCGTAGTTTCTAGATCCGTGGTATGAGAAATAGAGGGCAGGTGATGGGCCCAGCTAACAGTATTAATTTGTGGGCCGCCGACGCTAGATTGAGTGCCGCTCAATTTGTTGGTTTGTCCTCGTCAGGAGGTTAAGATGCTTGTAATTTGGGATTGACGGGTGCGTTAGCTAAAATAGATAGCCCTTAATGGCGGGTAATTCTTCATTTGTTTGCAGTTACTTTTGGGATTAAGGTGGACTGATTGGGTTTTAGATTAGGCGTCTTTATAAAAGAGTTAATAGCTTGGCAAGTTGTGAACTTAAATAACTAATCTGCTAGGGATTAAATGATTTAGAGTGATCTTACATTGACCTTTCGAAAAACGTTATACCACTCGATATTTTCAGCCCACTGATTATGTAACTCTGTTGCTAACAACTTTTGATTGAAACTAACAGACATCGCAGTTACACTGCTGCTTTAGTAAGAATCAATGTGACAATGTGTTAAATCAATGTGTTAAAGCAGCAATGTAACTGCGATTTCTGTCAGTTTCAATCAAGAGTCGAGTGTGCAACAGAGTTACAAAATCAGAGGGCAGTAATTATCATCAGAAAAAAGTTTACCACAAAGTTCCACAGATACCTCTCTGCTTGGAAAGTTTTTTTTTCTACTAATATCTTCCCCTGTCACTTTAGAATGCAAGACTTTAAGATGCTAAACAAGCATGTTTAATGCTTCTCGCCCAGATACTTCAGAAGGAATAACACACCACGTTAATCAGACACAACACAGATACCCAAATGCCTATTGCCAAGCACAATGCGACGTTTATGATGGTGACATAGTGCGCAGGCGCATTAGGCACACCTGCGCTCAGTTTATGGCCCTGCCGTCTGATTTATGGACTTGAATGATCCATTGCATTCTGTACTCTAGTCTAAGCGGTGCAGCTGGTGATATATCGTACTTATACTGTTCTTAACTACTTTTAATGATCACAATTGGTCAGACAACTGGATTGCCAGGAGGTGAAAGGTCGAAACCTGCTCGCGGTTAATAATAAAAGGTTTCGAATAACTGAAATTATTTTCTCTTGAAGCAGAGAATGTAATTAGCCATGAAACGGAAATAAAATTAAATGTCTAAACCATAGAAATAGAATGTCAAAGAACAACAATGTCAATAAACAGGTGATCCGAAAAATTAATGTATGCATTATAATATGAGATACGTAAAATATGTCTTATATACATAAAATATGACTATATTATGGCAAAGGAAATTAATGAACTATGTTCCATACTGTTTTATTTGTCGATAAACGAATAAATGTAGCGAAATTTGATTTTAGAGAAATGTGTGGCAATATCTTATTTACCTGTAAAAAGTGTGATTACTTGGATTGTTTCTTTTTGTCACATCACAATCTCTAACAGAACAAGACACCATGGCTCCACGATACCCTTATTTAAAATTCTAATCAAGATTACCAAATATTTAAAAAAAAATGTGATTGCTCTTTTGCTAGGCGGGACGCTAGGGGCTCTTACTGTAAAAAAAATTGGCACATTGTCACTTGATCCTCTGTCTCTTTTTTTCATAGACCGTGTCCGTACAATGTTAACTCCTCTTATCCACGCTATGTTGGTCTTCTTGAGCGTAGCGAAAATTTTTCTATGTCTATGGTCTAAACGTGTACTAAATAAAAAAATATCTGCCTCTAATGTCATTTGAAGTTCAATCTGTAGCGCATTAATTACTGCGTCCGCTAAAAATATTTTTCCAATATTTTTCTTTATATTTCAATGCTATTTTATAAATGAATTAAATTTTCTCAAGTGATATTTAACTATTTTAGTGCTGTTATTATGTTTAAACGAGCAAATTGTTCTAAAAATGGGAACTAAATTAAAAAAATATTTGTTATAATTGCTTGTCAAATGTATTGATAGAAATGACCGCAGGCTTTGGTCAGATAATGTTTTTGTATCGGACATGACAGGTTATAAAGCCATTTAGATTGAGGTGTCACGCCGAACAATATGACGAAGTAGTGCCACTGAAAATATCGAGCGTTTGGCATGAGCGAGGCTAATGTGGAAACAGACTTTTTTTAAATAGTGACAAAATTACAAAAATCGGGCACTGTAGCCTATAATCATAATCTTAAAGGTATAGCCCGTAGAATTTAGGTAGTTAATTCTATCATCAAAATACTAGGTCAGTAGAATTCCTAAATTCTACGAGAAACTTAATGTCAAAATTACCACACATTTTTTAAGGTAGGACTTAATGCAATTCGATGAGGGTCTTCTTTAAGATAATATTATTATCATATTGTGTAACCAATGATTGCGTTGGTTAAAAAAGTGGTGGTTTAAAAAGTACTTCACATAGGTACTTAGGTACCAGTAAAACGGAGTAAAACTAGGGTTTCCTAGGATGACGTTGCTGTCATATTATGGCCGTCATTTAGCTGCGAAGAACGTTGTCTATGTAAACAATATGGCGCGGTTTCTGACGTTACGGTGTCGCCATATTGTTAACATAGACAACATTCAACGCCGCTATATTACGACCGTATATAGCGGCACCGTCATCCTAGGAAACCCTAGCTTAACTGCATATTTAGTTAGGCTGACAAAATCTTTGTTCTAATGTTTTTAATTATCATCAGAAGAGGGCCAATTACAAAAAAAAAACATGATAGTCAGACGATGTTCGTTGATCGATTTACAGGATTTTGAACCTTATACATGAGTTGATTTATTACAGGAGTGGGACGAACATCGTACGCTTACGCGATACTTTTAATATAAGCTCTTGCCATGCTTCAACGCCGGTGAGGCAGTGGCTATCAAAAAATCGTAATTGATTTTTTCACGGGCGATGCGTCAAGCGTGAGCGCAAATGGCTAACGTCGGCCATATTGAATTAGTGCGTGGACGACGTTCACGAGAGGACGAGGTGGTCATGGAGTCGCCAGTTTATGGAAATGAGTTGACTGAAATAATAATGGAGACTTAATTCCTTAACTACTTGGTTTTGTTGTTATGCTTGTGCTTGACCTACCTTATAAAAAAGCTTAGCTTTTAGCACAAATAATAATTATTATCTGTACTAAAAGTTAGATTTTTACTCTTTTAGTAAGTAAGTTTAAGATATATACCTGGGGGCTACTGGTCCCTGAGCCCAGTAGCCATCTTACCCATAAATGTACCAATTAACTAATAAAATAATAAACTTTAATAGTTTTATACTTTTACATAATATTGTGTCAAAAATACATTACTTTTAATCAAATAAAGTCAACTATTCCGACAGGCAATAAAAGTTATTTTCTAAATTAATACAAAAAGTGTGCAAAATATTTTAGTGCAACTTATTAGCATCACTGCACGTTCTCCACACCACTACTGTTCCTCACCAAAATTCATCCATGAGATAAATTAAAAAACACTTCATCCTGGCGATTCCATCCAAATTGATTGAGTGCGGCCCCGCGCGGTGTCGGCACGTCACTAATGGAGCAACACTGTAAAAATTAAGCAACAGCTTAATTTTTTTAATGCCTTGCTAAGTGGGGACAACTTTTTGTAAACAATCTTTGGACAATTTCGGGGGTTGTTAAACATTTTAAGTTTGACAAGGAGACGTTTATCAAGTCTTGAATAATACAGACAAACTTAAAGTATTCGCAGATTAAAAATACTAACAAGTTAGTTAACTGCATGACTAGGAATCAAACCCAAAACTTTGTCTGGCTAGCCAGCAATGGAACTCGTCAATATAATAAACAAATTAGCCTAACTAGAACTGTTAACTATAACAGCAAGCCAACTTCATATCCTAATTGGAAAACCTCACAACAGTTCTATTTTACGACTCGTAGCACTGCGAATGTCCGTAGCCGTTCGTAGCCGTAGCATCTGAAGCACCAATCCGGGCGAGTTTCATCAACAACAAGCTTAATTAGAGCCCGCGGTCACTGCACATGTCTTAAAGTGGACACGTAACCGCCCGGCACGGATGCCGTGACACACAATCGTTATTACTTAACACAAGTTTGAATCTTCCTGCATTGACATAAGATATTTAGTGTTAGTACATTGTACACTGTACATTGTACATTGTACATTAGTAGTACATTGATATCGATTGTCAGCTGTTTATTGAAGCTTTGATTATTTATATTGTTAAAAGGGAAGTTTTCTTAAAGAGTAGCATTTTCGATTATTAAAATTAAATTATCCCTGTTAGTGTTTTGAATCTATACTACCTATATTGAATTATCTATCTAATCGAAATTACGAAAGCATTTTCGAAACTCCGACAGGTCAATGTGGTTGTGATGACGTGTACCTATATAATTATGTGGTTATTGAGTTACTTAATATAATTGAAAAATACTAGAAAAAATCGACTCACCCGTATCAGCTAAGACGGGACTCGAACCCGCACCTTTAGGATTCCGGCCCAATGCACTAACCAATTTTATTATGCTACCGAGTCGCTAGTGGGAGTGGCGAAATTGTCTAGTACTTTTTACGTTTTTCGTTGTAATCCAGCGTTATTTCATCAATGTGAATTGTGAAGAATTACCTTCAACATTCGAATGCAACATCTTTACAGAAGCCAGACAATAGATTAAATTGAAACACCTATATTAGTACATTATGAGACAAGTTAGCTTAGGTTGCTCATTGCACACAAGGCTGTGGGTTGCAGCCCGAGCCGCAAGCGAGGGCGTAACTCAGCCGAGTGTGCAATAAGCAAGAGCTCACGAGTTTCATACGACGTTTTTCAACACATTTGCGAGGAACAAACAAAGTAATTTATCACACAGCAACAAATATGGCAAAAACAAAATATGATAATTATGGGAAGAGCGCGCATGTTTTTTTTTTGTTTTTTTTTCACACGCCCAACGCAAGAATATTTTGCGAACAAAGGGATGAGGAGCATACAGCCTACTACTAATACTTCAAAATTATAATTTTAAGTGACAAAATGCAAATATTTTAATATTTTATAACAAAATATTGTGAATTATGAATAATTTGATAATAATTATATATTTATTTGACTTAATTAAGGACTTACACATTTATTTATTCCAAAAATGTATATGAATTTTTAGCAGCATAAAAGCTCTTTGTTGTCAAAAAAAAATAACTGTATTACCCGGCTAAATTGGGAATGCTCTGTTTACTCGCATAGAACTTGCAGTAAGGTACCAATTTAACTTTATAGGGTTAATGCTATTACGAACTAGTGTTTTATATATTATTGCACGCGTTTGTTATAGCTCGGTTTATGGCCCTAAAAGCGATGTATTAGGGCTCACTTTACGAGCAAGTGTGTTGAAAACTATTGAATTTTTAGATTTTAGCATTTACAATGCTATTTTTATACACTAAGTTACCTAATATAATTGAAAAATACTAGAAAAAATCGACTCACTGTGCGGGTTCGAGTCCCGTCTGAGCTACTACGGGTGAGTCGATTTTTTCTAGTATTTTTCAATTATTTTAAGAAACGTAATATATAAAATAGCATTGTGAATGCTAAAATCTAAAAATTCAATATTATGTGGTTACCTATATTATTTAAACTGGTTGATGCGATTGTTAAATCATTTTTTTATTATTAGGGCGTATTTCTGATTAGGTTAAGACGGAAAGCCAATTCTAATAAAAATTATGTCTTAATCACAGACAGTCTTTCCCATTCTGTCTTGCTTGGCGTTGTTTTCCGTATCTATGATTCAGTGCACATTTATTACCTCCAGTTTCGTCATGCAGGGATGATAATCACAGTAACTCAATTAACTGGATCTGCCCCGATTTGCCATGCCCGCGATATTGTGTACGGGCTCATAAATTGACAAACTGTCCAACTAGCCTGAACAAGGCGGAATAAGTTTCTGCTTCCGGTCAGTGCGCGGGGAAACACACGGACTCTTATTTTGAACGCGCACGCCAACCACCATTCTGTTGAATAATTGTTATGAAAAAAGATGAAAAAGAAATATTCATAAATAAAATATGCCTTGATCATTATCTCCGTTAAGTCTAGCAGGTACGTAATTTTGTACATCTAAATGACGTTTAGTAAGTTATCCAAATCATTATCTTATCTATTTAAAGCTATTCGGGTAAGTACTCGAAGATCAGTCTAAATGCTTGTTCATTAAGATGTATATTACGTTTACTAATTTATGTTTTTATAACCTTTTTTAAAAGATTTAGTAAACATGCCAATAAAAAGTTACAATTAGGGTACACTTACAGATATAACTAGAGCGTTATTGTATTCAACCGTTAATACTTGACGTGCGTAAATTTAACCAACATGTCGTGATGTTGCGCAACGTTACAAGCCTAAATAAGTGATATGACATTGCACGTCAGAGTGAATACAAGGCATAAAAAAAATCTAAGCACATTTAACTAAAGAGTCCCAGAATTGTTTTCTCAAAAACCGCTGGTACCTCTTGCACAGTATCTCCCCGTATGTTCCCTCAGAGGTCCAGAGGCGCTGGCTGTGATTTAGAGGCTAACTTGGACCGTGTCGCGGGTCCTGTGCACCGCCGCTGTTTGGTTAATGAACCATGAATTTCTATTTGTTGTGCTCCAGGTAATTAACTAATAGGTTGGACAGCATGCGGCGTCCAGAGATTTCCTAACGCTGTAAACAAACAGGTCTATAAGAAGATATTATGATGAAGACTAAAAACAAAAATAGTCGCATGATTTGGTTTACTAACGCATGAAAACATATGAATAAGTTTTTACTTAAGTATGTTTCACTTTAACAGTCGAGTTCTAAATTTTACGTATTATTGCCTGGTAAAGCTACCAGTAAAATAAAATTAACAAATAAATAATTAAATAATTTTTGATGGTACGCAAATGGTTTGCATTATAGTTCTGTAATTTCGCAAACATTAGAATTAATATTTTTTGCACTCATAAAATTCCATTTATTTGCAGACTCCTGTTTTGTAAACAAGATAACTTTAGTAATGATTAGGTAAAAATGACTTAATCCGAAGCTTAAAAGCAATATTTAATGAACCGAAGGTAATTTTTATAACAATAGTTATGTTAGAAAAGGACGACCCTTGCTAATGAGGTTTACCGTGCGCCAGCGCAATAAATCAGACAGTTTCGCAAATCCTACACCAGTCGCTCCCGAGACGCAGCGAAGGACACACGCTTGAAAAATGAGTTCGGAATTGCTAGACGCCGACGAGATTCTCTCGAGCATCGACCAGTGGACCAAACTCGAAGAGACATGGGGCAATCCTGTAGACTTGGAAACCGAGGAAGACCTGTCACCTTCGAAGTTAAGCCCCGTATTCAGCACCCTCGACTTAAGAAAGTCAACGTTTGACTCATCCTTTCTGTTCAAGAAAGTCAGAAGAAAAGTTGGGAGGCAAATATCGAAGAAGTCACTGTTGAGTTACAATGAGTTTCTCCAAGACCTTCAGAAGAACGCAGTGATGGAGATTCCAGGAAAGCAGTTTTATTTCATCAGCGGGCAGATCCTATCAGCATTTTCAGTCGAGCAGATTTGCAACAAGATTGACGACATTTTCAAATCTGTTGAGAAGCTGTGTTCAGCGACAAGTACTATACAACGGAAGAAGAATATCAATGAAGTTGTTCAGTGCAGTATGTCTTATGGAGATTTGTCATTCGATGATACTGTGGAAACTGAGAAAGAGAAAGACGATTACGATGACGTGGACAAGTATATTGACGAGGCTTTTGACCAGTTGAATTCTACTATCGCGAGTATGGCTAAACGTGATGGTGGTATGGGTGAAACAGCAAAGAGTTCCGTGACAACCTTAGTGAAGAAGTTTAGTGCTATTTTAAATGGACCAGCAGTAAAAAGTCCTAGGAGAAGAAAAGAGTGTAATGAAAGGTTTAAGGACTTAGCAGAGTTCTGGAGAAGTAAAACTTGTGCTAAAGAAGAACATTCCTAAGTACCAACTTAGGTACTATTTAGTTTTAGTAAGTAATAGTTGCATTTTTTAAAAGAAAATGTAGGTAGGTAGACTAGTTTAGTGTAAATAATCTGTAATGGTCTAAAATATATTTCCATGTTTTGTGTAATTTATTATGTAAAATAATAATAGTATTTTTTAATTAAATTAAGTAAATTTATGTAAACTGTACCTGTTTTAATGAATAATAAAGATGTTTTATAATAGTCTAAAGTTTGATTTTATTTAAAAATGAACGCAATGATTGCTTATTTTTAAATTTAAATTTAAAATTTTATTTGAATAGAAAGCCAAACACAAAAAAGTAAGCATGTTTGCTTAGATGAAAACTAGTTACATATTATATTATAATGATGTGTAAATTCAGCACCCTTGGGAATAGAAACTTATTTATTTGACTGACTGACAGTCTTAATTTAGTTAAAAGGTCGCCCCATTCAGCTATAATATTAACAACAACAAAATTTCCGACAAATATTTTTAACAAATTTCAATATTCACTTAATTTCACATTGTTACTTGAAATAAATGCTTTATTATTCTATTATTTATTGAAATAATTCTCAATATTTTAATCTCAGTAATAGATTCACAAAGTTAATTTCACGCAGAATATTATCATAATTTATATACAAATCATTTTCAAAATATTAAAATGTCAGTCAAAAATAAGATTAGAGAGTAACTATCTATCTATATGTTGTGAAAAAATAAACTACTTTGGGTGCATGCAGACACAAAACAAAAGTCACAGTGGCGTAATAAGTAGACTGAAATAAATATGGCGCCTTTTGTCGGCAACGACCGAATGTCGCTTCATTATCGCTTTAAAATTTGCATCACGGCTTACGTTAGGTCCTTTAGAAAAGATAAAACGAGAACAGAGTTTTTTACGATTTATACAAGAGGTGCTTTATTTTGGATTAGGTACATACAAAAAGATCATTTAAAAAAGAATAGATCTTAACTTCCTGAAACTTTAATACCATTGTTTTTTGAAGGAGGTCTAGAAGGTCTTGTTTGTACCATATTTAGCAAATAAATGAATTATGAATTATGAATAAGAACTTAAAGATGTATGTAGTGCAGTTATTAATTTAATTGGGTAACTGAAGATAAGCGGGGAAGATAATATGTAAAAATACCAGAATCAGGTTTGTATATAATAAGATGAAAGTAATTTAAGTATTTTTTAAATGAGCATTAAACTAAAAAAATCAATTGGCAAAATTTTAGTTAATAGGTTTTTTACCTATGAAATTGCTATCTATAGGGATATCTATGGAGAATTTTCAAGAAGTAGCATTTTCCATAGCATTTTCGTAATTTATTCTCGCGGTCACGGTTGTTAACTGTGAACGCTAATGTTACAAAACATTTATGTACAAATGTTTGAACACTAAGTTAATTTATTTAGGTTAAGCAAAAAAATAAGTTTTGACTAAGTTACGACAAAGAAAGTGGTCATTTTTGCTAACAATAAAGAGTCACTATCGAGTTTTTTTTCATTGAAAATACCTCGGAAGTGACGCCTATTTAATTTGGATTTGTTGTTTTTCTGATTTCCCGAGGTTTCGACACCTTTCCAGGAGTCGTGGTCACGGGATGACTTAAGCAAAAAAGCTGCTCATAATACTCGTAGTTACCAAACTATCGCTTGCTTGATTGATCAGTAACATAAATATCTTCTAATATCTATAATATTTTGAATTTAAACATATTTACTAGCAAGGCAACCTTAATTTCTAGATCTTCCTCGTGCAATACACCCGCCAGAAGTATGAATTTACAAGCAGCCTCGCTTGCTTATAGCCCATAAACACTCAAATCGCACTATACCTTAATCTTATTATTTATCGCGGGGGCGGCAATTAAATGCATCCAGTGCCCGCTATGCATCACGCTGGTAATCCTGCGATGGGATCATAATAACAAAAAACAATAAAAATAACGAATTACACTGTGGACTGGGAGACACTGGACAAGGGATGCGTGGAGGGACTCTTTGTTTGTTAAAGTTTGTATGAGGTTTGCTTTTGCCGCACTTATGGGCAGGTTTAACTTGCTTGGTGCAGTGCATGCTTCTTTAATAAGGGCAAAACATGTGCACATTATCATTGTAAGAACATTTTCACCGTGTTTTACGCAAATAAAGAATTATGATTATGAATGAGATGATAGCATATTGCCGTCTCAATAGAACAGCGATTTTTTTTCTCTTTTCTATGTTCTGTGGCCGTCTCTCTAACTTGCTATAATACTAGATGGCCACATATATTAAAAACTTATAACACCCCTCCTCCTCTTTTTGCGTCGGGGATTAATAAAACCATCAAATTATTGGGCCCAGATTGGGCCATTTACTTTAATAAACGGTTGAAACATTACCTAGAACTTTATCTTATTATACATAGATGAAACCTGAAACTCAACAAGCTTCTTCCTATTCTTCTTTTATTATATGTTAAGTTTCGGCACTCGTTGTCTTACATACTATTTTTACGTACTTAGTTTTATAATGACTGTTTGTGGCACAAACAGTCATTATAAAACTAAGTACGTATAAAGAGAAAAAAAAAATAGATACGAAGAAGAAGAGATACAAAGAAGAAGATACATACTTATTATACATACTTGGTTTTTCAACAATCAGTGCACAAAAATTTTGTTTAAAAAATCAAGTGTATCATCGACTCCACGTATTTCCGCGACACTGTTCCAAATCCACATTCAGATGCTCGTCCTTAATATGGGCCAAAACTGTTGGAAGAACAACAGTTTTTCTTGTATATTTTATGTTGTGTGACGCCATAACTCAGCCATGACGCGCTCTGAGCTTAGATACACCGTCTCAGTACTCCAGCGTTATTCGCAGCGTTATTTATAACGTTATTTATAACGGGCAGTTATTTTTATTTATACACTTGTTTTATTGGTTTACTGCGTCACGTACTGTTGAGCCCGTTTTCGGGTTTAGTTGAGTGGCTACAGTTAGTTTTGTGAAAAAAAAAGATTTTTCTAATAAGTACCTATGGATGGGAGAACGATTTTCATAAAATTCTGTTATATTTTTAGATTTATTTTTATATGTTTTCGTCATTCCCGGTTTATGCAAATGTACACGTTATTTAATGAGAATTATTGGTCACACATACGTTGAAAGAAAGTAAATGATAGTATTTTTATTAATATTTCTTAGTGAATTAAAATACCTACATATCTACATATCAAGATTTTTTCTTAAATATGTTCTTCTTCTTCTTCTTATTTTTGTTATGGCAATCTTCAGGGAGTAAGTTTTGCCATTGTCAAATGTTAAATTATTCAGTGGTATTGTTTAAGTTTATATTATGTAGAATGCGGGTGCATCGCATTCCAATGCTGCTTGGAGCATTTGGCATCAAATATATCGATACAGTTTACTCAGTAAGTTCTGCCGAGGTAACCACCACTACAATAAAAGTCTCAGCTTCACATAACCAAGATCGCACCTATTTCAAGTATCCCACATATTGTTCAGATGCGTAGACACTTGTACCACAAAACTGCACCAATTTTAAGACACAATATTCACTATGAAAAAATTTGCAAATAATTAAAATAGCCACCGAACTGAACTAGACAAAATGGCGCCAAAAACTCCGTAAAATATGTTATGAATTTATAACATTCTAAATCTGATATAAGTAAGTAAATGTTAACAGCTAAGCAAAATAAGTACCTCCTGCATCAAAAACAAAATCTAACCCTCTTAAAAAGTTTTACTGTTAAAAAATGTTATTCCATGGATTTGTTCCCGCAAAATGCTTTATGGGGCATTATCGTAAATTAATTACTCGCGAAATAATGCTTCCATTAAGCTCATGATGTCATCGCCTTGTACAGGGTGATCCGAAAAAATATCTCAATCCCCTATAGGACGAAGTTGGGAAATATTACCTACAATAGAATATGTGAGAACCTTAATTTATGGTGATTGTCTTTTTTTAAATTTCATAAATGTGGTAATATTTTTTTATTCGAGATTAAAATTATTTTTATCGATAATTTAATTGACTTTTTTATAAGTGGGCTTTTAAAACACAAAGAAGTCATAGACAAACAAACAGTATTTCTGAATAAACATCATATTTTTATTATTAAATCGAATTTAATCCATAATTAGGTTTATATTCCAGAACAATAAGACAGTTTTAATGACTTCTTCAAGTTACATAATTCAAAACACCAAAACGTGTCGTATTCTTATACAGGGTAATTTTTTTTGTTAGTCGCCATCCAGACATTTGGATGTGTTCAGTCCATGAAAAACTTCAAGAAAGATGTATCGAAATCCACTACAAAATTTTGGTCATCCCTCGCTAAATTGATCATGATCTTTTGGATTTGTATGGATAGTCAAAATAAATTTTTACATAATATTTTGCCCTATAGTTTCTTAGAGAAAGTTGTTCACTTTCATGGACTGAACATAGGGCATATTACAAAAAGTATCACGATAGTTATAATAATAATAATAATAATAATAAATGCTTGGATAATTTCACACAGCGCCATCTAGCCCCAAACTAAGCAAAGCTTGTAATATGGGTGCTAGACAACTGATATACTACTTATATACTTTTTAAATATATACTTATTATACATAGTGACCCGTCACAGAAATTAAAATTCATCATTTCAATTTCTGCGCGGCCGGGAATCGAACCCGGGACTCTTGTGTGGTAGGCGGCATGTTGACCACTGCACCACTCAGGTCGTCAAGTTGGACGATGTCCGTTGATCAATTTACTTGATTTTGAACCTTATACATGAGTTATTAATGTCACGGAATTGGACAAACGTACGCTTATCGCGAGCTTTTTTGTCATAAGCCGTCAGGGGGCCTATTACGAAAATAACGTACGCAATTGCGTAACGCAGTCACTTGGTCACGATAGTCGTCCGCAGTTCGTCGGTTGTGGCTATTTAACACATTTTTAATTTGACTATCGTAGCCCAAGGACTATTGAATGAATGATGTCAGATACGCTAGAGAGAAACTGTCAAACTTACGCAATCTCTTTGCGATATCGCATACGCAAGTGCTTTGTAATAGGAAACAATCAGCACGAAGCACGGACGCAGCTGCGTGTATCGCATCAAACTTTTCGTAATCCCAGATCCTGGTGACAAAAAATAACACGCAGTATTGAAATTACGCGTATCCAAAACTTAACCCTTCGCCGATCACCCTATAGCCCAGCCGCCCGTCGGGTCGCATTGATTGCTATTATTTCGAGTCATTAAATCAAAACAACGACAATTGGCGCGCCCTCATTATGGCTGCCCAGTCGGGTTTAATCAGTTGCCCCGTCGCCGTTAAACATGATTTATAACGCTATTCGTTATGTTTGTAGTTTTTGAAATGATCGCTTAAGGGTTAATGACATTTCTAGTAACGTTATGAAACAAATTTGCCTGTAATAGTTATGTGACAGTGATCTCTGAGGAGATAAAAGTTATTTCAAATTGTTAGACTCACAAGTAAAATAATCAAAAGTAAAAAAAAACTCAATCAACTATTTCATACACAAAGTATTGTCTTGTATGAAACTGCTGAGGCTTTTAAGTATTAAGAAATGGTGACATCTACTTACAGTTTTCAGGTTTCAAATGGGTAATGTCCGAAAAAAATCAAATTGGCTGAATATTTTTTATAGGTATGGACCGTCGGCCAAGAAGCTCATTTTCAATCTATCGCAGACCACATTGACAAGATAGCCATTAGTTTGGTGTTATCGTCGTCGTCTAGTTTGCGAAGTCGGAAGCTTCTGGGAGATATGCCACCCTGAACATATGGCCTCCCATACAATGATCTACAATTGCAAAAACTAATCGATTGAATATTGATATAAATGGTGAACAGGGTCGTTGGTGGCATCATTACAATTTGCGATGGGTGACCATGATCAGGGTGGCATATATCCCAGAAGCTTCCTACTTCGCAACTCCGACGATGATATTTGATAACACCAAGCTAATGGCTATCTTGCCAATTTGGTCTGGTCTCAATATTGATAGATCGAAAATGACCCTGGTTGGTCGCCGGTCCAGTAGGAATGAAAAAAGTTTCAGAATTTTCGGTTGCGTAAAAAAAAAAGTTCTTTTGACTTCACAAATGTACGAAAGTTACAGGAGAATGGAGATTATACCTTAGTTTCTTGCGCCCGTTCTTCTTGTCAGCTAAAAAAGTCAACGGATGGTAGGAAAATATAGACGATTCAAAAGTACTTAATAATTAAGTTTATTTGAATAAAGCTTATTTCACTTTCACTTTCACTTTGCCACCACCTGGTAAAGCAACCACAAAATGGAATTAAAAAAAGTTTCAACACAAAATGTCAAAACTTTTATTAAATACTTGTTATGGTTGTGGCAAGTGGTGGCAAAGGTATAACCTCCATTCTGCTGTTACTTTCGTACATTTGTGAATTCGAAAAGACATTTTTTTTTACGTTATCGAAAATTCTGAAACTTTTTTCTATTACTAAGGGAGCTTATTTCTACATATAAAAAAAATATTTAGCCAAATTGATTTTTTTAAACATTCCCCATTGACTTAAGTGGACATCACAAGTCCCAGTACTTTTTTTTACAAATCAGACGAACAACAATAATCTTTAATAGAACTCATTCTTTCATTAAAACAATTCATAGTTAACCACTTTTCCAGTACAACCCATCCACTAAAACAAGGTGCGCGCATTAAAATGACAAAACATCATCGTTGGTCGAGCGATCGCTTGAGCCGAACAGAAATTAGCATTAATTCGATCGTAAAGCCGTCATCATGGCGCGATAGACCACGTGATTCGGCCGCATTGGCTGCGCTTAGAACAAATTTATACGGCTAGTTTGGACGGTAATAGTTATGACGACAATTTTGAAACGTTACGACCCAATAGCTTTTCGTCTATCAACGCAGATGCTTGCATCCTTTATGGTCACGAATTTGCAAACCGCTTATTTGTAATATAAGCTCATCAAGCCTGGGGGCTAATTGTCTAATTTAAAAATCTATCATCATCGCTTTCGTTTGACAGATGGATGTGACACATTGCTGCATTTCTTTGGTAAGTTTTTATTTGTGTTAAAAAAAAAAGAAGCTTCAATGTGTTACATCCTTGAAAGCGATTGCGATAGATTTTGAAATTAGACAATAGAAAGGCTGGTCATTCTAAGGTGATAAGTAACATTACACCTAATTAATTCTGGAAGTCATTTCAAATTCCTATATTTTAAAAAGTGGTTGAGTTGTGTCAGTTTATGTATGATTATTTTATAATGTGTATGTTAAACAGTTATTTTATATTAAATGAAAATCTTACAAGTAAATAGTCACTTAAAGTAAAAAAAAATCTTTTATTTTGGAATACTTGAACTTATACTAAAGATATCCTATTAAATATTAGGAGATAATAAACTAATGTCAGTTTAGTTTACCAAATATAATTCCTACTAGCAGCCGTCCTCGACTTCGTCTGCGTAAAAGTTTTTTTGATATCCCGTGGGAACAATGCCTTTTTTATGGATGATAGGTATCCTATGTCTTTCTACAGAGAAATATTACATACACGTTGTCAGGGGTACAGACCCCTGACAACGTGTATGTAATATTTCGTGATGATCGGTTTAAAAGTTTAGACGTGAAGAGATTACAAATAACGGATACAACGAATATATGGTTTTCCATCACTTTCAAAACAAATCAAGACAAAATGTCCGTAGGTTGTCTCCGGATTGTTTTAACGCACACTTAATTATAATTAAAATGGCAATTTTCGCAGCAGTGCCCACATAGATTATGATCGAAGTATGATTCACCGCGTAATTCGGCGCGCATCCTTTAGGTGATTATCCCTAAATCATATTTAGTGCGGTCATTATCGTCCGCGCGCACTATTATTGAGTGCGATGATAATAAATAACGGCTATTCGGCGCACTCTAATTTTGCGAACGTATTTTACTGTTTGTGGGGCATGTGTCTCATGGTGTGAGGATTTTGGGAATTACAATGAAAGATGCAAAATATAATACCTATTCCAATATGAGTTCGTCTGTAATATTGTCACTTAAGGCTCGGTTATGCGGAAACATTTGTCTCCATATTTTAAGTATGGAAAATAACCTCACTTCAGCACTTTATCGATGTTTTTTATTATAATCTTTAGCACAGTTATCTTTCTTGAATAAAAGTTATTGGAGCTACTTCACAGTACCTACCTTAAAGTGTATTTTTATGTAGAATTCAATACGTTTCCGCTACTATTTACGCCAAAAATATGAACCTACGCAAGCGATTTTGATGATATTCTGATTTTTTTACAATCATCTGTTAGGTTTATAAGCAATTTAATACTTGTAGCTACTAGATAATCTCTTTAGCTTGTCGTATGTTTTTTGTGGCTACAACTTAACGTTTTCTAAATATAAATAAATTATGACCCCCCTCAAACCTTGTTTTCCTATAATGGACCCTTAACGAATATTATTAAATAGCAATCAGTCAAAAACAGCACGACGCAACGCCCCAGCTGGGCATATAAAATTTACTTAAGGCGCTGTAGGTAGTGAAACTAGCGCGGCCACTACATTTATTTTTATTAGATACTCTTAAACCAAGTCAATATTTAAAAAAACCTCATGTAACAATCTTTTAAATTGTCTCTAATATTTTTTGAATAACTCTTCAACATTTTTTATTCTTTCTGTAAGTTTTAAAATCCATTTTAGCTCAAAGTGGCCACTTTTGGCAATAATGGATTTTAAAAGTCACAGAATGAATGATAACTGTAAAAGAGTTTTTAAAAAAATATTAGAGACAATTAAAGAGAATAAAATTATAATGTTAAATGAGCTTTTTTTAAATATTGACTTGGTTTACGAGTAATAAAAATAAATGTAGTGGCGGCGCTAGTTTCACTAACACCGCGCCTTAATAAGCAAAATTGATATATTGTAGTCGTAACAGTAGTTGTGAAAAACAACCTCATCTAAATCACAGAATACAATAATGGTAAACATTGATTGTACTGATGTTGGAATAATATTCTATTATTAATTAGTCTTTGTTTCCCATTGAAGTTCTCCTAACAATAAATTCTGCGCAAGGTAGTGTAAACTACTCTGTGTAATCCGGTGTAATAGATACGGTGCCTCGTCCGTTGTAGCGGCACACACTGCGACACGTAGCTACTCAGATATTGGCAATACACGCCGCCCAGATTTAAGATGGCCGGCGACTTGCCTTGTTTTAATTGGTCTGTCCACCGGGTAATTATATCGAGCTGTTAATCAGACTTTTTGAAAATTAAGAAAGATTACTGTGTATTGTTTATTTTAGGTTTTTTATGTGGTAATTATTAGTTTTCTTAATCTTTGCAAGAAAAAAAAACCGGTCAAGTAAGAGTGAGTCGGACTCGCGCACCGAGGGTTTCCGTACCATCATAATAAAAGAGCTGTAGAATAATAAAATTATTATTGCAGTATTAGGTCAGCACCATCTCTTGGCCGATAGTGGAACTATATTTTTCTTAGTCCAGCGCCTTCTCTTGACCGTTAGTGGAACTAAATAAATTTTTCTTGGGTCAGAGCCATCTGTTGACTGGTAGAGGAACGAATAAATTTTTTGTTTGTTTTTTGAATTTTTAAAAAAGTGTGTTATATTGTAATCTTTACATAAACTACTATCACATATAATTATTTCAGATTTTTCTCTTTGCAAACTTCGGAGATAAGGGGGGGGGGGGGAACGGTATTTTTTTTACTTTTTTCATCATAAGTCGAAAACTATGCCGCCAAAAAAAAGAAAAAAATTATTTTAATTGCCATACAATCATCTTACAAACATCTTTTCTTGATTTATTGGAGACATACAGACTATTTTTGATTTTAATCTAATTAAATAAGAATGAAGGTCAGTAATCATTACTAATAATAATAATCCTTGCTTTATGTATAATGTTCGTTTATTGAATTAACTATTTTAATTTAAAAAAAAATTACGAATTATTAACAAAAATTGAAACCATTTTTTTGGTGTAAACAACTCGTTATAGATCAATAGGGTTGGCACAAACCGCATGCAGGAGTTACAGTGCGCGTGTGGACGGTGACCGTATGCGGCCTTGTGTGCGTCGTACTTTATGAGGTTCGTAGCACGCTTGATGTAGCTTACGACAGTACTAACACGATGCCATTGGCTTGAGATTCAAGGTTGTCTGTAACGGCTTAATAATGATATAATAAGATATGAAATGTACAATAATTAACAATCTGTGAATAAAGCCTGGTAGGATTTAAATAAAATTATACAGGTTGACTTCGTAATAAAAAATCTTAAGTCTTTTTTATTATTATGTCACACATTAACACCAGCGGTCTATCGATTAAAAACAATGAAGTTAATGTAAGCTTTGATTTGTCAGATGGATGTGATACATTGCTGCTTCTTTTTGGTACAAATAAAAACTTACCAAATAAAAGTAGCAATGTATCACATCCAACTGTCAAATCAAAGCTTATAACTTCATTGTTTTTGCCGATAGACCCGCATTTGTATTAATATACCGCACAAGTAAAAATAAGGTACCTACATGGATAACAAAAGGCAACGTAAAATGAGTTAATAGGGAACATGCATAAGTCACCGATTTTGATAAATTTGAGCTTGATCGCTGCGGACACATGATGGAACAGAAAAATAAATAAAAAATGTATTATTTTAGCTTTGTCATACAGGGGAAAATAACTATTTTTTTTTTCATTTTCGGATATAAGGCACTTAACAGTCGGATAGAATATCGAATAAGAAATAATATTTTGTATGCAACATAAATATTTAGGGAGATTTGAAAATTCTTGGCTAACTCCATATTAATGCGCCTGAAACTTGGCATAAGTGACGTCACATTAATGTTGACCGTTTTGTAAACCTAGAGCGTTTTCGGCGGGTGCTGCCTGTCGATTCTGTAACAAACTCGCATCTCACTTCGATCCTCACTTCACTTCGCGGAAATTTAAAATCATAAATGAGATAATGATAGGCATTTTTAAATTTGAGATTTTTGTATTCACAATGCTATTTTTACACAATACTAAATAATATACTAGAAAAAATACGACTCGCACCAGATCAATACTCAGACGGGAATCGAACCCGCGACCTTTGGATATCCGGTCCAATGCTCTGACCGCTGAGCTACCGAGTCACTCGAGTGACGTTTTTTCTAGTATATTATTTAGTATTATTTAGTATAATGATAGGCAATTTTTGAATCACAAAAGATTTTAGATACGGTAGATTAGGTAGCTACTCAAAACCCTTTGCAGTCGGTAAAATAGCTTATCTTTAGCTAATTTAAACGAAAATAACTAATAAAACGCAAGAAAAACGTTTAAATAATTTCAGCTGATTTTTTCACGCATTATACTTTTGATTTTGATACAAAAAAAATTTGATGCATGTTATTTGGTATCTCCTTTTGATTTATCAAAAACAAAATAAAAGGACAAAATGTCCGCGAAAGGAGGTGGGACGTTAAGTTTAATGTAAATATAAAACATGGTGGCACTAACCGCTTTCATTCTAATTACCTATAATTATCGTTCCATACGGAACCCGATGCAGTTTTAATTCCGCCATTTTGTTCCGGTGCTTGCCGGCTAATGAGTGTTACCGATGGCTTTTTGATAATGTTATTGATATGGCACTATGGACTTTATTGGTAGGACTTTACGTAAATTTCATTTTCAATTTAAATGTTAAACTTACTAAAGTTACAAGTTGTGTTATTTTTTAAGTCTAAAACAACAAAAAAAAACATTATTATAATACTTATGAAAAAATTAATTATATAGAAATTAAGTCCTATTGAGTTTTATATATGTATTTTGCTACCCGAAAAGTCTCGAATAAGGCTTTAGCTGCCAAACAGAATTAATACTAAATTATAAGTGCGTTTCGGCAAATCCATTTTTTTTCTAATCATAAAACAAGAGAAAACATTTTATTTAAGAAATATAGTAATGTTATTCAAAGTATAGAACTTAAATGAATCGTAGGTATAATTATAAAATAATTTTCCAATAAAATTAATATTGCAATTTTTGTCGGTTACGTGAATTTGAAACAAAACATTGACATTAATCTTTGAAATGTTAAAATTTTGAAAAAAGGAACTCAATTGCATGTCCAGATCATGTCCGATTGCCGCCAAAAAACTAGAAAATGTATTTACCACCTTACTCCAAACGTTTGAAGGTACATATTCACTTCTCAAGTTTACGCGCTCACTAGACATGAAATAAAACACTTTTAACGGATACTAGCGCGGTTTTATTGAAAGTACTTTGGTAATTAGTTGGTATTTGGTTTGATTCGTCGTCGTCGTCGTCGTGAAAACGTCGGGAAAATAAAAAAAATCAAACCAAATACCAACTAATTACCAAAGTACTTTCAATAAAACCGCGCTAGTATCCGTTAAAAGTGTTTTATTTTATGTTTGAAGGTACAATTTAAAAATCTTTACGGCGATTTTCAAATTGCTAAAAATTCGATAGACAGCCATATTTACGTTTAACAGAACTTTATTTCAGTTTCGTAGAGATGAAAATTGTTTGTTTTGAATGTATGTAAAATTTTGTTTGATTGCCATGTTGCAAATTAAGCTTAGCCGTTTGTTTGAGACTTATGTAGGTTGTTTTAAGAAGATAATAAACTTAGAGCATTATTAGGGAGATTTTATCATCTCAATAGAATACTCAGTAAACGCACATTGTTTGTGGTGTACTATTCCTTAGTTGATTCTTTAATTAATTATGGATTAAGTATATACGGACGCACTTTTGCGACATACATTAATGGAATAAGGAATATACAGCTAAGAATAATAAAAAAATATCTTGTTAATAAAAAAACTAAAAAAATGTGTAACAAAGATTATGATCAGCTATTCAAAATGTGTAAAATTTTGCCTGTAGACAAGAAAGTAAAGTTTCTCATTGCACTAGAAAACTATTTTTGTGATGATTTTAAAACAAAAAGAGTGTACAACCATAACACCAGGAGAGCAAATGATGGCATTCTGGTGCAACCTCGTTCTAAGAATTATTATGGTGAAAGAACATCAATGTATATGGTACCGAAAATATTTAATAAGTACAATCTATTAAGACAAATTCCAGCTTTGAGTAAAAATGTGTTAAAAACTAGATTCAAAAAATTCTCTTTTGGACGAAGTAACAAAATAATTTTGTTTTATTTATGTTGTAAATTAATCCTTATTTATATAATTACACCTAAAAGTAACTTGCATGTTTTGTGAGGTAGGTATGTGTGATGAATTGTTAAAGAGCGCACATCCCGCCAACAAACTGTATTCACAGTTTGGCAGGAAATTATATATGTGAATATCTGTAACATACCTTGTGATAAATAAAAAAAAAAAAAAAAAAAAAAGTAAATTAGCTTAGCAGTTAGTTCCATAAGTGGTAAGCTAGTTGTCCAGTGGTGGAACATTCCATGGGACAGGGTGTCAGTGAAATGAACAATGAGTCATGTTTGGCAGAAATGACTGGCGTTTAAGAAACGAAAACGAAATAATGTAAAATGTCGTTTCTGTTATGTTTAAGTTAGTTGTAACATCTATTGACAAAAAAGTTGTTTATATTTTGAAATGGATTTAAAATAAATGACTGTTAATATAATATAAGTTATAATTATAATAATATTAAAAATATAACTTATAATATATATAATATCTGCTTATATTTAATGTTAATATTACTTTAATTGCTGCTAGCAATGGTTTAAGTAAAAATATTAACTACAGAAGTAAAATAAAGTATGTACCTAGTAAAAGAAATTACTTGTCCATCAGCCATTTTTGATGTCCCCACTGCTGGGGCACAGGCCTTCCTTATGGGTGCTAAGGACGATGGGCCATAACCCACCACGCGGGCCCAATGCGGATTGGTGTGTGTTAACGACTGCAAATGCAGCCGGGACTAACGGCTTAACGTGCCTTCCGAAGCACGGAGGAGCTTGAGATAATAAATTTTTGGTCACCCATCCCATGACCGACCCTTGCGAACATTGCTAACCTTCCGCAATCGCTGGGCCAGACGCTAAACTACTGCGCCACCAAGCTCACCGAGCTAAAGAAATTACTTAAAATAAATGAAATGGGTAGAAAATGGACTTATATTTATGTTAAATACCAATCAACAAGGTAACAAAGTCAATCACAACCAACGAAATAAAAAACTTGAAAATAATTTCAAATTAGATTTCCTTCAAACGGTTAACCCTGCAATAACACTAAAACAGGAATCTATACAAAACTATAGGTCGAATAATCCTGTTTAACCCTTCTTTATGACGCGCGGGCGGGCCGTGACGGACGCGGTATCGCGGGTCGCAGCGACCAGTGGTCAATTATGACCCGGTGTTTATTGCGTGGCCCGGATTGGTCGGTTACTTTATGGCTTCATAGTTCAAATGTGGAATTGGCGGTTTGAAATTGACTGCACGTAATAAAAAAACATATTGATTTGTTAGTTGCATAGTAAGAGTATTGCAATGAATATTAGGGTGAGTTGCACCAAAGCACTGTCTAAGTTAAAGTTATCGTCAAATGATAATGCTACCTATTTTTTAACACACTTGCTCGTAAAGTGAGCCCTAATAAGCTTTTAGGGCCATAAACCGAGCTATAACAAACGCGTGCAATAATATATAAAACACTAGTACGTAATAGAGTTAACCCTACAAAATTAAGTTAGTACCTTACTGCAAGTTCTATGCGAGTAAACAGAGCATTCCCAATTTAGCCGGGTAATACGGTTATTTTTTTTAGTAACAACAAAGAGGTTCTATCTAAGCTGCTGAAAATTCATTACATTTTTGGAATAAATAAATGTGTATGTCCTTAATTAAATCAAACAAATATTTATTATTATCAAATTATTCATAATAAACAATATTTTGTTATAAAATATTAAAATATTTGCATTTTATCACTTATAATTATAATATGAAGTAGGCTGTATGCTCCTCACCCATTTGTTCGCAAAATATTCTTGTGTTGGGCGTGTGAAAAATACAAAAAAAACCTGCGCGCCTTTTCCAATAATTATCATAATTTTGTTTTTGTCGTATTAGTTGCTGTGCGGTAATAGTACATTACAGCCGTGAACGGGAAGCTAGCGATTGCATTGTCGAGGATGGTTTGAAGCCCGAGCCGCAGGCGAGGGCTTTAATCATTCGAGGCAATGCAAGTAGCTTCCAGAACAAGGCTTGTATAGTGCTTTTCTCAAGAAATGCGAGGAAATAAAAATTTAAAAAAACTTTTTCCAGTTTTCCAAACCATGAACTGGTTATAGCATTTGATATATCTTTCTTTTGATTTTGATGGCAGTAAGTTTTCTATTATTAATTTTGCTTCTGCTCTCAAACTTGGTGGCGTACATTCAATTGCCGTATCTATTTCACTGTCAGAACTCATTTTGTTATTTATTACACAATATAAACTGTATCGTTATCAAATATACCGCTGAAAATTATTCCCGCCAGTTTTTTTTTTGGGTGCATTCCAGCAGTTTAATCGCTCGAAGCACCGAAAAGCAAAATGAGATTTATCATAGACAAATCCTCTGAGTAATCTTGAATTACGTGCAGCGCCATCTACCGCCGAGAAGCAAAAACCCATCTCATTTCGCTTCTCGGCGGTAGATGGCGCTGTACATAATTCAAGATTACTTAGAGGATTTTTGTCTCTGATAAATCTGGTACAATACAATGTAATATTTATTCATTCTTATAGTAATATACTCTGTGCGCACCATTTTTTTTATTGTATCGTTATTATATAGTACCTATTAAATAATTTTACCTTTATAATATTAACTATCTTGTCGTTGGCTTGCGTGCCAGAAAAAAGGAACTAAAGTTATGGCTGTATGGTGCAAATGTACCTTTGCTTTTTTTGTTTTTGTGAACAGCTAAAACAAAAAAAAGAAGTTGCCGCAGACCACCCAGATCATCTTCGCACTGTACCTACTTCCCGCACTGGTTTCTGGTGCGGGAAGTAAGTATTGAAATTCATTCCTGGTCTGAAATTTAAATTTAGAATGTGATGAACCAGACCCCCTCGGAAATGTGGAACGCCCCGCATTCCTTTTTCAAACGGAATGATAAGATTTCAGAGCATAAGTGAGAAAATTACTTTGTTTTTTCTTCACTCGCAAATGTGTTGAAAAGCGTCGTATGAAACTCGTGAGCTCTTGCTTATTGCACACTCGGCTGAGTTACGCCCTCGCCTGCGGCTCGGGCTGCAACCCACAGCCTTGTGTGCAATGAGCAACCTAAGCTAACTTGTCTCATAATGTACTATATCACGTCAAACTTGTGAAATGACATCATGCTGGCGGGCAACCTCTTTTTTGGCTAACTTGTGCATAACCGGTATTTTAACTTTAACAAGTTTGTTATTGTTAAAGTAAGCTGGTGCAACTGAGCCTTAGTGTTAAGACAGAACTCAGTACAGTAGATACGTGCGGAAACAATTAGGAACACGATACTTACATGTTATATTTTTTATTATTACATATTACTTATGCCTTAGTTCTCAGTTTCACAAAGTATATACACACATCAACTTTGTCTAGGGATACAGGTGTTATTTTCATACAAACGAGGTAACTTTGAAGCCTTGGTTTTCTGTCAGGGATGTACTGTGCTGTGATCTGATGATGGCTATCCAGGGAGTGAATGGAGGAGGTTCAGATCGCTATACACACCTAACTGATCTGACCAGCACTCTAAAAGATTAATGGACATGTTTAAAAAACGCGAAAATAGCATGAAAATGTATGGAAATCCTGAAACTGAGAACTCTGACCCATCAATCTTTTAGAATGCTGATCTGCCCCCCTAGCCAAAGTAACATTTGCAATTTTTCGTTATCGTTTCGCTTCGAAACATGTATGGATTTGACGTTTTAAATTTCGATAGTTAACGAAACCTTACGTCAATCCCATACATGTTTCGAAAGCGAAGCGATAACGAAGATTTGCAAATGTTACTTTGGCTAGGCCCTCAGATCAGCCCCCCTAGCCAAAGTAACATTTGCACATTTTCGTTATCGCTTCGCTTCGAAACATGTATGGATTTGACGTTTTAAAATTCGATAGTTAACGAAACCTTATGTCAATCCCATACATGTTTCGAAAGCGAAGCGATAACGACGATTTGCAAATGTTACTTTGGCTAGACCCTCTGTTATAAACATTAGACGTATTAGACAGTCGACGAGGTGTCATCGATGAATTGTATTTCGAAATGGTGTAGTGAACCCGTTGGGTGTATATAGCGATCTGAATCTCCTCTATTCACTTCCTGGATGGCCATCATCAGATCACAGCAAGGTACATCCCTGGCAGAAAACCAAGGCTTCAAAGTTACCTCGTTTGTATGAAAATAACACCTGTATCCCTAGACAAAGTTGATGAGTATAATTGATGTTGCTTTTTGTATTTTAGCAGCATATTAAGATATACTTACTCATTTGTAAATCATAATTTAGAAAGACTGTAAATCAGGCAGGCAAAGTCGTTAAGAACGCTAATTACACCAAATGAACAGACAAACTCAATAATGAGCTAAAAATTATTATTTATTGCGACATGAGGTAGGTGCTGTTCCTGAAATCATTTATGTACCTAACCACCTGTATCTTTGTTTATGGACATAGTTTGTTTAAAAAAACTAAAATTAAGTTAAGTTACACGTACCTACAATACTTTATATACGCAAAATATAAAAATAATAATTGTAATTGACTTTGAACTAGTTTATAATTTTGATGATGCAGATATTCGTTTTTCGTCAATAGTGTAACAAAATTAACATTATTTTAGCGTTAAGTTTTCAGCAATAATGTTTGATTTGTTTTATTTTTGTCCAATTTTAATATTTATTGTATTTGTTTGTTAATAATATTACAAAGTTATGTAAGTCCCTATTCGCCTGAGATACAGGTTAAACCTAGTTCAGGCACTCTTTATTTTAGCTTTATGTACGTATGTCTGGACTTTATTATTATATTTTGATGTAAGATTATTTGAATAAAGATTTATTTATTTATTTATCATTAAATCTTAAAAAATAATACTTAAATCAGTACAAGTATCCTCATTAAGCCGGACCAAGTGACGTTTAAGCGTATTTATTCGGTGCATTATGGCAATGGCCGCCATCGAATAGTGTTGCCAGTAATTATCGTAAAATGTTGCGTGTTTATGTATTTTTAATTCAGCCGTATATCGCCACGATAAACCGGAATGCGCCGATTCGGAAATCGGACAATAAACTTAAATAACGGGGCATGTTTTTTTTAGTTTATTTATGGTTAAATACCAGAAGGGTAAAAAACACCAAAATTTTAATTTTAGGAACGAATTCATTTGTCTCTTTTGACAATGGTAGCAATAATAAACACTACCATAGCCTTCTATGACACTACACAAAGCCACAATTTCCAAATCTTTGCCATGCTGTCTCTTTCCTCTCAAGAAAATCGTGATTAGAGATTTACAAATGTGACATTTGCCCGAACCTATCGAGAAAAAAAACACGCGAAAAGTGCTCGATACGCAAGTACTATTATTTATTCCGTGACTCAATAGAGCAAATACTATGGAAAATTTAGTTTTGCTTTTCGGCGGTAGATGGCGCTGTAAAAATTTCCCATACAAAATTACTATTAATTTATCAAACTTAAGTTTGTATTGCAATGTGAAATAACGTTTTTACATGCCATAGTAACAAAAAAAAATTGCACACTCTTTCTTTACACTATTATTTGAACATCAAATCGATATCTTAGAATAAAAATTAACAAATCTCATTCATGTATTTTGCTAACGAAGAACATACTGAAAATGTGACTGAACTATAACCAAAGCGTAGCACCGTAGATTTGTAGCTCGTAGTCTCGTAGACTCTCGTAGTCCGTAGCATCCCATTACAGTTGTGGCATAAAATTTAATTTCTTTTGTTTATTGTAAGGAGAAGCGACAAATTAGTAATAAGTAGAGACGAAGAACGAGCAGAGTTTGATACTACGTTCAAATCAAGCGAGCGTGCACATTAAATATAATAGCTAGCTCTGCGCCTTGAGATGACGACGAAAGATTACCGTGGATAAGACTTGCTACGACGCTTATTAAAACAAAACTTGGCTATTTGGAAGGGTAAGTGGTGGTGTAAAATTTTAACAACATTGCTTGTTAAATGTAAGGGAAAGTGAGAAAAGGCTGTTTTTAGCAATTTTTTTATTCTTTAACTTGAGAGTAATGGAATTTTCTGAGATTTTTGCATTCACAATGCTATTTTTATACAGTACTAAATGATATATTAGAAAAAATACTACTCGCAGTAATGGAAATGTTTTTTTAGTGACACTGGCTTATTATCGACTGTATTATATTGCGCGGAGTAGTAAGCAAAGTAAAATATGTTGCAATTGATGTCAATTGTTAAGAGAAAAATATAAATATGCCATATTTTACACCTTATCATTGTAACAAATAGGAATCTGCTTAATCAAAAGTCAAGATTAAAGAAAAAATCAAAAGTCACATAACAAATCATAAAAAGATTTTCCATCAAAAGCACGTCCACCCTAAACCAACCCTCGGCAGCGCACACGGCACACCAACAAATTCCCAGCTCATTTGTTTTTTATTCATCCGCAGCGGGTGTAATCGAAAGTATAAATTCCTTCTAACTGCGAGCAGGCCTTGCCGGCCGATAACGGGCCCTTGTTAGCGAGTAATAAGAAAAATAAACTGGAATTTATACAGATAACGCGACGAATATCAAACTTTAAACCGCGCTGTTTGCGTTTAACCGTGTTTTGTTTTGATGGAGATGTGGTTCGTGTGTTGCCCGTGAACGGATATGAAAGAGAATCAGAGTATTTATTGCATATCATGTGGTAGGTACATAAGGATCTTAAAATTATTTTGGACATACACATGAGCCCTGGAAGGACATAACAATATTGATGAGGTAAGTACTTAAATTAAATTAAGAGGGGCTGATCCTGTGTACTAAATCTATATTTTTTATAAGTATATAAGAAAAGATACTGAAGGATATTGACTGAAGGAATGCTAATATAATTATCAACACATATCCTAAAGACCTAAACAATTGAAACTGGGTACCTACTTGAAATTTTACACAAGTGCGTAAAGTAGACAAGCACTAACAATAAGAAAGACAATGATTTCAGATATAAGATAGCCCTTTCAGAGGCAAGTCCTCATTCCTCAAGACCTATTCTTGGTATAAGTCTCCAACGTCGATTTACAATTTACAGCATAACGCTTTTTACGTTCACGAACGTTACAAACAAAATATACTAAAACAGAAAAAAATACTTTGGTTGATCTGATAGTATGCGAAGAACTTACAGGTTACAAATTTCTGCAGCTTTCTGATCAAAATAACTCTTAAGTTTAGACCAAAGCGAGAACTTATTGTTATTTAACATCTACCCTCCTCATCATCATACTTAACAATTATTGATTAGGTATTATAAATAGTAACAGAAATTTTTAAAAATCCTTTCACAATCTAATTAAAACATTTCACATTTAACCAATTCAAATGAAACTCGAAACTGAAAGATAAAGTAGAACCTAACAATATCTCACTTCTATAACCATAACTTGCGTAATAAAAACCAACAAAATACCTTTATCAGAACACCCAACGCTCGCCAACTAAAAATAATCACAGTCATTCAGACTTTCCACCTCACGGTAAGAAAAGCCTCTTAAGCTGGAAGAAAGTTAAAAAATAATTAATGCTTTCGTAAATATTCATACCTTGGCTGGAGTTTAGAGTTAACCCTCTAAAGTTGGAAACACACGAGCTGAAATTGAGAATGCCAACGTTAGTTGAATTTGCAATTAACAATAAAACGCATTTTTTGACATACTTGGGGAAGGCCTATACCCAGCAGTGGGTGTCGTGCGGCTGATATGATGATGATGATTTATAGATCCTTTCAATAGCTTGCTGTTTAAGCTGAATAAATTTTGAATTAACAACTTATTATGAATGAATGAAGAGCTAAAGATTTTAAAGCATTAAAGTGAGACAGCTTATCATTACAAATACAATTATAAATTAAAGTGTAATTTTCATAATAGTAACTTGGATATACAATTTTGTTTGTATTGTTAAACTTGGCCTTCCAGAAAATTTTGTGGCTCATGTGTTAGAACCATATTTATTGTTTAAAACTTTGTTGCTAAAGAAAACTCATAGACGGAGATTACAATGATCAGTCTGGCATCAGTCGAATCAGTCTGTATAGACTTTGATTTTTTTTCAGACTGATGTGACGATCCGAAATTTTCACCAGATTGATGGAATGGACTGATGCCAGACTGATCATGTGATCTCCCTCATAAAGATTTTGTGTTCACTTGACGGTCGCACGCGCAATAGACATCCGTATTGCCTCCAAAAGTGAAGGGTTCGTCGAAACTGCTCCGATTTAATTTAAGTCCGGCGCCGTTATCGCCGGAACCCCATTGTTTTTCTTTCTTGAAATTTTACGGTCAATTTGACGTGATTCGTTTTTTTTACGATTAATCTGATTTTAATTAGTCCCGCGCATTGTTGTCGGTTTGTGCAGCGCGCCCACAAAAACACTTTAAGATGGAAGTTTATTTATTAAACTATTGATAATTCTTCAATTGTTATTCATACCATAATCTATTGATAGATACTAATAACAGTTGAATGTAATTTATTGAATAGTAATAGTAGATAGATTCATTTACATTTTACAGTGTCGGATTTTTGGTTTATTATTTTTGATATAAGTACTAGTTATTTTTTGTTCTGGTTGGTATGGGTACTTACACTTAAGCTATTGTAGAAACAATTCAAAAGCTGTTGTTGTTCTAACCTATTTAGTTCAGTCTAAACGTTTGGTATTCTTGATATTTTCATTTATTACGCTATTCTGATCCACATTGGTCGTTTCAGGAAGTTTCTTTCAGGCTCCTTTAAGGGTCCAATTGAGACAGAGAGCCTACCTTCGAATACCTTAATGCACGGCGTTCGTTCTGCTTCGTGGCATTATTTCTTCGTTTTGTTTGTAAATCGAACGATAAACTCAGTCAGATTATCACAAATCCTTTTCCGTAGTAAGCCCCCTGATAGTTACAAAAAATATAAGTATGACGTAATTATAAATGAATTCAAAAGCGATATTCACACAATCTTCACTTGCCTTCCACCATCCACTGTAACCAGACCCCTACATTAAGTTCAGCACTTACTGTGCTCTTTTATTACTCACCCAGACTCCCAGATATCTCTTAAATCCTGACAGACTGCATCGTGGCCGAAGAAAAAAATCTCTCTCTGTATATATATCCTTAGATATTGGCGTTTGTTGACATATTTACGAGCCCCTCGACTATTAAGTGGTGATTTAGTGTAGGCATATCGGATGGATTCGTTTTTATCGTGGCCATATATCCAGTCGGCTTCAGTTACATTATGTGCCATTCACGCTGGGATCTCACAGTTTTCCGTTCCTTACGTCTTTGATAAAGGGTTTAGGCATATTTGGAATGTTCTCGGTTATGGTTAGGGAGTGCTGGCTTCTGGAGGCATGAAATTAATGAGAGGAACAAACCGATGGCGTATTATTTTATTGTTTCAAAACGTATACTTTAACTTGTTTCAAACCTAACTACCTACTCATTACACTTACAAACATAGTTTTTAAGACTCGCATTATTATTGTAACAATGAGCCTTAAAAACTTATATGCAAATCAAGAGTGCCATAGCAATAGGCTTACCGCTGACGGGCGCTATTTTGTAGCTGCGATAAGCGCGGCGTTAACCGCGGCGATATCGCTGCGATAAACGCGGCGATAATCGCGGCGACAATCACGGCGCTTTTTAGTCGCTGACGTAGGTTAACCCTAAAAGGCACCCGGTAATAATATTATAGAACAATCACTTTTATTATTGCTAAGCTCTATAAAATAAAGTTTATGATTTATTTATGTCAGTAATTATATACTTTTCACAAATGAAGCAAACAATGTATACGATTCAAATGTCTTCAGTACCCTTAGCACGAACAGCTATCGAGAAAAAAAACGCACGTAAAATTACTCGATAGACAATTCTCTATGGAAATTTCATTTCGCTTATCGGCGATAGATGGCGTTGTACAAATTTCCAATACAAAATTTATCTATCGAATGATTATTTTTTTGATAGCTGTTCGTGCTAAGGGTACAGATCCTTTTATCGTCAAAATAGTGTGAAGAACAAAAATTCTGCATTTACTTTATATGCGCAAATTCAAGAATTAATAAAAATTTGTTCGATACCTACTGGAAGGTTTTGACCCCGAAAAAATATTGCGAGTCGCTCGAAGTGTTTGTTTTGCAGACATAAGCTAGTTTTTGTATTACATCATTTTATGACATATTAAAAAATAATATTTTTATCCATGTTCCACATGTATTTTTAATGTGTTTTAACTGTTACTGTGTATGTTACTATGATGAGATTTTGATGACATGTTATAGTGTGTTTTATATTCGCAATATACTCACAAAGCCAAAGGGCTTTGATATACAACATGGTATGAAAAAAATATTTGTAAGTACTGAAAACTTTATGACATCACAGTTTCTACCCCCGCCATTTTCACGCTTTTCATCTTATATATTTGTGATCGGGGCATCGTATTGAATGCATCGATACCACATTTTCGTATTTTCGTGATGACTTGTGCGAAAAATAACCTCAAACCCTATAATTACCGATCGGCTAACAATACAATAGAATATTTTATTCATGTTTTTCGAACGTTATAGTTATTGAATAATTATAATTAAATACCTCGAAAAACACGTAGTTATAATAACAACAAACGATCAAAATCATAACACGAAACAAAGAAAATTCTATCACAGAAATATTTAACAGAATGATACAAGTGTCAAGCCACAGCATAAAAAAGTTTATTAAAAGTCCCTATATTTTGTTTAAAAAAAATTATAATGTAGCGTCCGTTTAAAAGTACGTTAGCCTCAAATGGGTTAAATAGTATGGGTGGTGTGGACCTCACGGAAAATATTGCTAATAATAATAGTAATAATTGCCTATAACCGACCTTAGGTTCGTAGTGTGATCCTATCTTTTTTGGAACAGGATTAAAAACTATATAAATTGGTAAGCATATCATGTAATAATAATTCTCTTACTTTTTATTGCAAACTCTACCATTACAAAAATAATTATGTCAGCCAGCGAAAAAACTTGTGGTGTCTTTTAGGGTTAAAGCCGCTTGTCACTCTTGTCAGTGTCATTTCGTGGGCGATTAGTCGCCGAGCTATGTGTGAGCTACTTTTTGTAGCTCGTGGGCGTTTACGTATTGAACTCCATATGTTCTATTCTGGGCTACAAAAAATCGCTCGGCGATTAAACGCCCGTGAGCGGTGGCGCTTATACCTACTTTATTCTTATTTGTTACTCATAGAATCCCTACTCATACACCCCTCATCTCAATAATTAGAGTCTGTGCGATAAAAGAACCGTCATAAGATTAGTGCTTAATTACCGTATTTTGTCATGTTGACAATACTGTTACGTTATTATAGTGCGAATGTAATATCTCGATATTCTATCAAGTCAAGATAGTCGCACTATAATGACATAACAGTGTTTTGTTAATATGACAAAAACGGTAATTATTTAGAATCTTTTGATGGTTCTTTTTCCGCACAGACTCTATAGTAATATCTGAGTCAATTAATGTGTGTTACGAAATGTTTTACCTACATTTTCACACCAATCATCATCATTACAAATCAAGTTGCCGTCCAAATAATATTTAATTCGTCTGAAATTTCATAGCTTACAAATGGTTTGGCAACAGAGAAATGGGTCAGCATCGTACAGCTCGGCTAATCTGAGGATATTTGGTGCGTTGATGGGGTAATCATGGTATTGTCTTAATGCCGCCACACCGCAAGGCGGTGACTGCCATAGAGTCAGAGTTACTGGAAGGGAAAATCATAATTTTGGATATTGTTTTAATATATGTTGTTGTTTTAACAATTATGAAGATGAAAGAAAGTTGGAGCTGGATGTTAAGAGAGATGAACTCAAGGCCAGAGCACCTACGGCCATTAACTACAACTACTGTGGCGGGGTCCTATCGTGTATCATCTGTGCCCGGACCTTCCAGTCAAAGATTGGTTTTGCGAGTCACATGCGGGCGCACGAGAGGGCAGACCGTCAGACCAACACCTATTAAAGATGAGACATACAATAGTCGCCGAGGCCGAAATCGGCTGGGAACCGATGATGATGATGATGATGATATATCAGAAGGACAACAATAGAAAATCTACGCGTCTCATTTTCTGGGCGTTGAAGTAAATTGATTTTCAGAATTATTCGTTTGAGTTTCTATAAAATGGTTTAATTCAGTTTTATTTAGAAATCTCGTGCTAAAGTTTACAAAGTTATATCTTTTTCTTATAGTAAAATCTGTTGTTTTAGTATTAACTTCAACCTATGTAAATATTTTTGCTATAATCATCCTAGATTACAATACACTAGAATAGATAGAAATCATCGTAAATTAATATTAATTTAAAAGTTCAATGGACTTTTTTTAAATTTGAGATTTTGCATTCACAATGCTATTTTTACACAATACTAAATAATATACTAGAAAAAATACGACTCGCACCAGATCAATACTCAGACGGGAAACGAACCCGCGACCTTTGGATATCCGGTCCAATGCTCTGACCGCTGAGCTACCAAGTCACTAGTGTACTACCAAGTGACTAGTGTACTACCAAGTGACTTGGTAGCTCAGCGGTCAGAGCATTGGACCGGATATCCAAAGGTCGCGGGTTCGATTCCCGTCTGATACTCAGACGGGAATCCGGTGCGAGTCGTATTTTTTCTAGTATTATTAAATGGACTTAATCTAGTTGATTGTAGAACTTGTTTCCTTTTGCTGTGATGATTTGTTTACCAGATCTAGGGCAGCGGTAACTTCGATGGCAATCTGAGGAGCAACATCGGCCGGCATACAGACACGGCCTGAACGCTGTAATGCCTTAATCTTAGACGGACCCCGATAGTAAGACTAACGTGGACATTCCGAATAACAAAATTAAATGTTGATAATTTATATATTTCATTTTAAAACGGTTTCCGTTATTAGATGGTTGCTTACCAGATCCAGGACAGCGGCATCTCCGATGGCAATTTGAGGAGCAACATCGGCTGGTTACAGACATGGCCTGAACGCTGTAATGCCTTTATCTTAGACGGACTCCGGTAGTTAGACTAACGTGGACATGCCGAATGATAAATGTTGATATTGATTTCATTTCAAAACTGTTTTCTCTTGTTGTGATGATTTGTTTACCAGATCTAGGACAGAGCAGCAGCATCTTTGATGGCAATCTGAGGAGCAACATCGGCTGGTTACAGACATGGCCTGAACGCTGTAATGCCTTTATCTTAGACGGACTCCGGTAGTTAGACTAACGTGGACATGCCGAATTATAAATGTTGATATTGATTTCATTTCAAAACTGTTTTCTATTGTTGTGATGATTTGTTTAACAGATCTAGGGCAGGGCAGCAGCATCTTCGATGGCAATCTGAGGAGCAACATCGGCCGGTTACAGACACGGCCTAAACGCTGTAATGCCTTAATCTTAGACGGACCCCGGTAGTTAGACTAACGTGGACATGCCAAATGATAAATGTTAATATTGCCCTCGGATTCGTAGTCGGTTTTCCTAAAATCAATCGCAAAATTGATTAAGTGGTTAATTTATTACGAAATTCTTCTGAAATAAACATATGAATTTTATTTTTGTCAACTTAGATCCATATTGAAATGCGTCAAAATATTTAATATTGGTGTCTTAAGTAATGGTTTAATACTCATTTAGGTACTAAGTTATTTTTCATAGCAAAAATGCAATGTCTTCTGTGATACTCAAATTAAAGTCTGTTTTAATAAAAATAGTAAATTTTTATCCCTTTTTTTCCCCATTGCTCAACTAGACTGCTCAACTGGTTATATTCCCCACTGCTCAACTCAAACTGATCTATTTGCCTCCGCCTCCAATTATTTTGTTATGTACAGATTTTCAGTAGGTTATAATTGCTTCTCTGCCAGAAGCTTAAACAGCTTATCCTCCGTGTCCCATCGGCGCACCGTCACCTTGAAGGTGTCTCCCCCAGCCATAACTCTTAACGGCAGCGCCCCCGCCGACACGTTGAGGAATTATTATTATGCGTATAAATACTGGAATGTCACGACTAAATGTCCCCCCCGTACCTCCTTTAATCCGGGGAGAAATGCCGTTCGATTTGCGCGCTTTAGTAGTTTAGCGTGTTTTGAAATTCTGTGATGGGGAGATTCTTTTGTTTAGGTTATTTTATTTTCAAGAGGCTTAACTGTAAATTAATTGTTCGTTTAGTTTGATTGTCCATCAGCCAATCTTGATGTCCCCACTGCTGAGGCACAGGCCTTCCTTATGGGTGGTAAAGAGGAAAATAAAATAAAAAAATAAAATAAAAATTGTTTATTTCCATTAACAATGTTGATCATTAGATACAATGGGTTGGAGCTTCCTTTTAAGCTTTTTTGGCCTGTGTTAAGAAGCCCCGCTCCTCCTTAATGATTATATACTTAAATTACAAAAAGATACAACAACAAACTAAAATCTTATTACAATAAATATTAAAAAGAAGTTTAAAAGCAAAGAAAACAATTTCAAATACCTACCCAACAATCACAATATAAAAGCCAAGAGTCTTATGTAAAAAGTAAATTTGCATGCAGTTGTATGTGTGTGTGTGTGTGTGTGTGTGTATGAGTGTATGTGTGTGTGTGTATGTGTGTGTGCGTGTATGTCATATATAGATTTTTTATTTCGATTTAGTATTAAGTAGGTACATATATTACGTTATAAATAAGAGAAGTGATTCTGTCTCTTCCCAAGTTTTAGTTTTTAGCCATTTAGTTATAAGCTTTTTAGATTCATTGTGTGTTTTGTCATATATATATAGCTGTCGGTTTATAATATTGTAGAGGTGAGCAGATTGAACAAGATATTGTGTTTGTGCAAATTTGGTTCTAACTCTTGGAGCATAAGCAACTATATCTTTTCTTCGTTTGTTCATTATGATTAGGATGGGCCATAACCCACCACGCGGGCCCAATGCGGATTGGTGGGTGTTAACGACTGCACATGCAGCCAGGACCAACGGCTTAACGTGCCTTTCGAAGCACGGAGGAGCTCGAGATAATACATTTTTGGTCACCCATCCCATGACCGACCCTTGCGAACGTTGCTTAACTTCCGCAATCGCTGGGCCAGGCGCTAAACACATAATAATTTGTTATACTTGTTTAAATCCTTAACATTACTTATATGAGACAGAGTCTATTATTTTTACGATAATCCTGTAAGTAATAAAGAAGAAAAAGAAAAAAAAAAACTATTTCAAAATTCATTAATAGTCTTAAGTACTGGAAGTCTTGACTGTCTGTAAACCATTTAGCTTGAGAATTACTTACAACTTTCACAATACAAACGAAATTAATTTATAAACCTACAATTAATAGACATTTTCTATAAAACGAAATGAACGTTTAAACTAACGCTAGACTGAATGAGTTAATTGAAAATTTTAAGTAAATATTAATAAAGATCTAAAAGCCAACTCAAAAGTATTCATTTGTATTAGAATAAGTTTGCTAATAATATGTTGCTTAATTTTTACGATATTTTAGCGAAATCGATAGCCACTTTATGCAACTATACGATTAGGTATTGAGTTTCTGCACTAGACTAGACACGCTGTATATTCCTTACAAAAGATAGCAGCGCACTCAACAACCGTTTCAACACTCCAGCGCGAAAATTTTCCTCTCAAACCTGAAATTTCTCTCCATAATTATGATTCTCATAATAATTATGAATCAGCTGAATTTATTCTTATTCTGTCACATTGAAACAGCCCTATCTCGGAGGAGACTGTAACGTCTTGTTTAAATCAAGGGCAGAATGATGGCAATAACAGTTAACGCCAAGTTACGCCCCGCCAGATAATGGCAAGGCAGAGAAGATTTCGCCTAAGTAATTGCTAATTTCGGTGCCGCGGCTTGGATAATTGTTTGTTTGTTTCTTTGTCTCGAATTTTATCGGTATAGGCACATCTGTGGTAGCGACATCTGGCGGAGGAAGGGGGAAATTAGTTTGGATGGGAGGGAGCTAGATGGCGGTAGCGTATCATTGATTTTCAGTTTTTTTTATCATTTTCTAATAAAAAAGATGAAATAAGGTCAAATTCGAAAACTTACAATTAACTACTAAAAAGCAATAATAATAAAAGACAAGACTGACTTCCTAATGCCATCTTGAGACAAAAAGCGAAAGTAAACTTTTGTTACTTACACACAGATGACGCTTATCATTATGAAACGATAAATACAGTATTTTATTTTTTTATATAATTCGATAATTTTATTGTAAGGACTCTACTACCTACCTAGCACAGACTATACATACAATAATACTATTACCTAGTGAAGGAATATTGTCTGGCACCAAATTTTAACTAGCTAGGGACTGAGCGGTTTCCTTAGAACTTTTGAACCAATTGTCCAAATATTATTTACCTATATACCTAAGTATAGTTTTGTAGATGATAAATTTTATTGATAAAAAAATTACTTTAACTTTTTAGAAAAATATAATTTAAAAATGTGATAATAGGGTTTTATCACGTTTAGCTGTCAAAAAGACAAAAGAATTTGGCAGTTGAGTGTCGATAAAATGCTATATCACGCGATATAAATCGGTCATGCTAGGCAGGCAGAGTAAGATATATAACTACCTATAAGTCGGGTGGGGCCTTTAGAATAAAAAAAAGGAATTTGTACTCCAGTCCCACCCGACTTCAATAGACGTGTTTTTATTATTACGAATATTATTTGCTTTTTAGAGGTAGGTTTTTTGAAGTCGGTTTTTTGTTGTTTTTTAAAACATTTTTTATTTTTTTTATTTTTAGTGTAGGTACCTTCTGTATTTAGGTAGTGTAGGTAATTTATTTAGGTAGAAAAATCGGCTCGGCCAAACGTGAGATAATCGCGAAGAAACATACATAGGTACATACGGGTCAAACTGAGAACCTCCTTTTTTAAGTCGGTTGAAGAACTTAAGATATCCCTCTTCCAACAAAAAAATAATTATCTTATTCAGTTCATAAACAAAGAAGTAATACGACCATATCATCGAGCACACATAATATATTTTCGTGCTTTTTTCAAGATTACTTGAAAAGTACTGAACCGATTTCCAAATTTTAAAATGGGACCAACTTGGGAGTTTACCTAATGTATATAATAACGTTTGACTCATTTCAATCGGTCCAGCCGTCTTTGAGTAATCGGTGGACATACACAAAAAAACAACAAATACACAGACGAACAGAGAAACTCCTCCGTTTTTGGAAGTCGGTGAAAATGGCACAAAATGCTTTGGTACTCACTTAAACATAGGTAATATAGAAAACCGAGTGATAGATTTAACTTTTACCACAATGATCCGATTCACAGCCGCACGCACTTTTAAGTATTCGTCATACTCCTGTTACTTTTCTTTATTTCAAACGTTTTGACTGACAACAAGCTTAAACACAGTTCCAACAACCTCCTATGATTTTAATACACCGAGCAATCAATTCAGTTTCGTCCCAACCGCCACTCGACAATATAAACGATCCTATAAATCCACACATGGTAAACTAAGACAGACACTGGACGGAGCCGACTCAGCGGCCCTTATCACGCCGGTTATTTACTGCCGGCCTGAGTTATGGCCAATTTACAAGCAGTCATTAAGCGTTAATGGCCTCAAGGTGTCCGCGAAAAGTTGGGATAAGTTTCGGCGGAGTCAGCGCGCTCATGATCTATAGGGGGCGCTGCAGTGAGCGAGGGATTGCAGTTTTTAAGGTTTCGTGCCGTCGGAAATGGTTTTATTGGATTTTGACGTGTTTTATGGGTGGATGGGATCCTTTGACATGTGGTGTGCAAGTCGAGAAAACTTTTACCTCAGTTTTTCTTAGGAAGACACTGTTATAAGCGGTTATAATAATTCTTTTTTTATAAACCTGTCTGAGGCTTTTAACATCATATCAGAAAGGCATTGGAATTTTGGATGTTATTTTTCTGTTTAACTCATGAATTTAACTACCTCCTTTAATGGTAGTGTAGATAGTAAGTAAGGTAACTTTTTTCATCAAAATGTTTTTTCGCTTAAACCGCCGATAACATTCACAAATTAACTAGGTAGGTACACCAATGTATTGCAACGTTAAAACCGTAAACAACTGCAAAATGGCCGCGGCCGGCGTCCGGCCGACGATAGCAAAATTCATTATAACAACCGACTCTGCAAATGATAACCTCATTTGTGAACGTGAATGAATCAAACGCACATTACAGCATTGTCATGTTGGAGAATTATTGTGACGCCTCTCGTTACTAGCGCACTTCGCCGCTGGTGCACCAACGCACACAAAGTGGGGTAGAGATTACTAGCAAAATTTAGAAAAAAAGTGGACATGGTCATGCCAAGTTATGAATATTGTAAAGTGAATATTTTGCAACTATGACTGAATTCGATATGTGGAAATCCTGGGAGTCTCAAATAATTCTTCAATAAGTCTGTATGTCTGTCTGTTACGATTTCACGTCTAAACTGCTGAAATTTGGTATAAAATTAGCTTGATTTATTAGATTTTGAGATGGCTAGTTGACGCATTCACAAATTGAGATTCACCAACTCGCCGTTGGGCCAGATTCGATATGGCGAGTTGACGAGTAAGTCCGTCAGGAACTGAAAATATTTGCTATTTTACAGCTAGATCTTTCTCAATAAAATTCATTTGTCATAATTAATTATTTTTTTATGATTTATATGATCAAAATTATTAAACGCCTAATCAATTTATGTAGACCATTGAATTTGAAATGTTAAGAAATGCAATCAAATGTATTATCGCAAAGCCACTTTTATTGTAACAGATTTTGGTACCTACGTTTTTCATGTTTTTTTCATTTTCAGTTGATAAAAAGAAAACTATTCTAATTTCTGATTAGCCTCTCCACAGATCCCGAGTGCCACAAATTTTGCATTATCGCCGACCAGAACGACAGCCCATGATATATACTAGGACGTATTATAAAAGCAATAAATAAATAAATTTTGCCAAAATTTAGATCGGCACCCATTTTATTGTAATACGAGCTTTGTCCCAGCAGCCATTTTGAATTGTGGAGTTCTTTGTGATGTCAATACGAAAAAATATTATTAATAGATACGATTAACGATTTAAAAAAAAATCTCGATGATTTTGTAAATTAAGTATTATTGGATGGTGAATACTGTAATATTTGTATGAAAAATCAATATCCCGGATAGAAAGCCCGGATCTAACTTCTGCCTGCGACAGTTTTCGGGCGGATTTATCTAGTTTTTGCGGATTCGATATGTAGTTCATAGTATCTTTCTGCAAGTCAATATATTTTTTTACATTTTACTTTTTTGTCAATGCCAATATCCCGTTTCTGATCGCGCTGCAACTAAGCTGCAGCTAAGTACAGATTTTAGGTAATTTATTTACTTTTTGTAGACCTACAATTTTTAATATCTCATTTTTGGGAAAACTACATATTAGTTATTGATGTTTTTACTTTAAAAAACTGTCAAATGCCAATATTCCGGATCTAACCGCTGCAACGGCTGCAGCTGCAGCTTTCGGGCGGTTTTATCTAGTTTTTGCGGCGGTGGGCGGGCGGCGTTTGTGACGGCTGCGGCGCGCGCGAATAAATATAAACTCATTTTTGCTGATAATGAATTGTGAAACGAGCAGGGCTGCCTTTGAGTTGTGTTAATTAGTATCAATTGTTAATTCAAATAGCAAATTGAAATGTTCACATGTGTACCTAATGAAAATGTTCATTCAAATCTTATGCTTTGTACTGGTTTTTTGTAGCGAGGAGTAATTTTGATAAACCATGTAAAAACTAAGGAAAACCTGGCTTATCTATCATAATAATCTTTACAACATAGATTTGCATAATTATGTGAATAAAAATTACTAGTTTCTTATTCACCTGAATATTTTTTTTTAACTCGTGATATATAAGACTTAGTAATTTAGAGATTAAAAATGTTCTACAATTCTCTAACTCGACGAAAGTTTACACACGCCATTTCGAATACGAAACGAAGAATAAAAACACTGCATAGCTATAAAAGTTACTATTTGGAAAAAATAAATATAATATAGCTTACTTCCGCAAACAATATTATGCAAGATGCACCAAAAACCCGCCCGCCCAAAATATGCACATGCACACCACAAAATATCAGTGCACAATACCTGCATTTAGCAAGACAGCAACACACCTTGCACCTTCACCAATTAGGCTACTCTACACGTGTTTCGCCCCAACCCGGAGCATCCTCAGGAGTTAGATCGTGCGTAAACCAACACCGATGCTAAATACAGGTATTGTGCACTGATACTTTGTGGTGTGCATGTGCATATTTTTGCGGGTGGGCGGGCAGTGCATCTTGCATATTTTGTTTGCGGAAGTAAGCTACATATATTTCTTGTTTCAAAATGGTTTGGGACTTCCGCCAAGTGACGCCTGATTCAATAAAATACATAAAAGTTACTTGCTCGTGTCAATGTATAATAAGGTAAGTTGAAATATTAATTATAAATTAAATAACAATCGCCAGCCCTGTCATAATGCGTGCCTGTGTGTGACTGCGGTCGTTAAAACACGTTTGTCGCAATCCGCACGTAATTATTATTTTTAATTACGCATTATTCGTCCGGGTGTTTTTGATTTTTAGCTGTGATCAACCCGCTCTCGGGCAAATTTTAAATTAAGCTGTAATTCAATTAATGTAGCAGTTTCTTTTGTTCTTTACCCAATGAAGCTTTTAAACGTACGTTCGTAATTCAAATATCATCAATATCTGTATTCCCCAATTAAATTGATTAGACGCAATAATCGCTATCAAAATAAATTGAAATTGCCCGGAACAACATTAAAATTGTACTCTGATTCCCCACATTCAATGATGATTAAAATCTATAATAAGTTGCCAAATTCTTTCAAAAACATAGAAAAACCCACTGAGTTCGAGAAACAACTAAAGCAATATCTCCTCTCCAAATGCTATTATAATATTAAAGAATTTTTTGAAGAAAAAAATGACATTTGACAAGTGCGCTAAAATTTACTTATTTCAATTTAATAATATGATAATTTTTCAGTTATATTAAGTAACTTAAAATATGAAAGAGTTTTGAATTGATTTTTATTTTAACATTTTTATTTTTAGATTTTTAAAATGTTGGAATTATTGTTTTGTATTGTATTAATGTAGATTATTTTTGATTTTGTATTTTAATGGAATGTTTTTTTTTCTTTTGCTTTGCTGCCTGCTACATAGATCTTATTTAATTTAAGTATTTTAAAAATAATTTAAGCCCTCTCTATTGCTGCGCCCTTCCAGGGTGTCACACATGATCTGTATAATATCTACATGTAACATCTTTATAAACTTGTGACATGCAATAATAAATGAAATGAAATGAAATAATTTCACATTCCGTTATTACTTTCAATATCAATTAAATATTTATAGATATCATCATCATCCTTTACCTCTAAAAATCAATTTTTGGGGTCCGTATCCAATGGGTAAAAACGGGACCTATTACTAAGATTCCACTGTCCGTCTGTCTGTCTGTCTGTTTGTCACCAGGCTGTATCTCATGAACCGTATGATAACTAGACAGTTTAAATTTTCACAGATGATGTATTTCTGTTGCCGCTTTAACAAAAAATAATAAAAACTATATTTAAGAGGGGCTCCCATATAACAAAACGTGATTTCTTTGCCATTTTTTGGTACAGAACCCTTCGTGCGCGAGTCCGACTCGCACTTGGCCGGTTTTTTATGATTTAGTTTGAATATGCAAGACGCGATACACTTTTGATGATAACTAATATAAGCTTCATTATCTAAAAAGACTCAGGATGTTTACCGCCAAACGTAATTTTTGGTATTATTTTAGTAGCTTCATTATACCAACCTCTAAGTAAGGACTATCGTCGTTGCACAGTAGGTATATTACTTGCAAAATAATGCGGGAACACATAGTCGCATAATATCAGCGGAGAGATCGGAGTTAACTCAGTCTTAAACGCCGCCTATAAATACCGCCCAAATACCTGCCGCCCGCTTAAGGGGAAGGCAGGCTCATTAGCAATAATTTTTTTAAAGCTTATGAGCGTTCATACGCTATACTAGCGCCGTCAAAGGAAAAAAAAATCATAGTGTTTAAATAAAGACGAAATTGTGAATTGTGTTCTTCTAGTGTACTCCGTATAAGATTTGTGGTACTTTTTATCGCTTAAACTATATTTTCTAGTCTGTCTATATTTTCGAGTTTTATTGCTAAAAGTGGCCACTTTTAGCAATAAACTAAACGATAACTAAGAGACAGGTTAATAAAATATTGTTTAAACGATGAAAAGTACAACAAAGCTTATTTGGAGTACACTAGAATCAAGAATACAATTCACAATTCCGTCTTTATTTAAGCACTACGATTTTTTTTCCATTGGCGGCGCTAGTGTAGTTCAGTAATCCTTTTAATAAAAGATTTGTTTTCGTCTAGTCTGTGTCAGTCTGTATCTAGATGAAAGAAAGAAAGAAAGAAAGAAAATACATTTATTTTGAACAACACACAACGATACACAAAATTACAAAGATAATACAAAAACTAAAACACATCTGGCTTATTAACAATAACATTGCGCATCGTCGCATGAAGTCAAGATGACAGACGTGGGTTTGCCAAATATTGTACCATGACCAATGATTTTAAAGCGTTTTAAAGCGCAATATCTATATTTATAAAATCGTAAACTGAATGAATGACTGACTGACTGACTGACTGATCTATCAACGCACAGCCCAAACCGCTGGGTCTAGAGACTCCAAATTTGGCACGTAGGTTCCTTATGAGGTCAAGGGGTGCACTAAGAAAGGGTTTTTCAAAATTCACCCCCTAAGGGGGTAAAAAAGGGGATCAAAGTTTGTATGAAAGTCCCTCAGTTTTGAAGCTAGGTTCTTCAAATTTTGTGTTTAGACTGACCATTGAAAATAAATAAATACGGGTCTCAGCGTTTTTCAAAGTTCTACCCCCGAAGGGGTCAAAAGGGGGATGAAGTTGGGTATTGAAGAAAATCCTTTATTTTCGAAGTAAAAATCGCTAAATTTATAATTTAGGCTTATGGATGGAAACCTAACGCAACGTATATTGTTATTGTTAGTATTTAAACCCCTATGGGGATTAAATGGGGGTGAAAAGGGGTAAAAAAAAAACACAAAAATAGATATGGATGTCGTTATTGGGGTTTTCTGGGATGATGATTGCAAAAATGACATTTATTTTGAAGTCCAACACGGTGGTCATAATTTGACCCCTAAGGGGTGAAAATGGGGTTCAAATTTTGTATGGAAAAATAATATAAAATAGACATTACAACTTTAAACTTCGTTGGAGCACATCTAAAAATAAAAAGGCAAACATATATTTTGTAATTTTGAAAATCAACCACTTAGGGGTAAATGGGGTGAGTAAACATAAAAATCGATATGGATGTCGTTCTTGAGGTTTTATGGGATGGTGATTGCGAAAATGAGATTTATTTTGAAGTCCAACACGGTGGACATGATTTAACCCCTAATGTGGTTAAAAAGGGGTTCAAATTTTGTATAAAAAAAAGAATATAAAATATACATTACAACTTTAAAATTCGTAGGAGCATGTCTAAAAATAAATAGGCAAACACATATTTTGTTATTTTGAAAATCATCCCTTAAGGTGTAAATGGGGTAAGTAAACATGAAAATCGATGTGGATGTCGTTCTTGAGGTTTCATGGGATGGTGATTGCGAAAATGATATTTATTTTGAAGTCCAACACGGTGGAATGATTGGACCTGGACATGCACATCCAGGGGACGAGGACAGGGTCGGGAACGGGAGCGGGACAGGGACGGGAATGGGAGCGGGAGCGAGGACGGGGACGGGGACGGGGACGGGGACGGGGACTCGGACGGGGACGGGGACGGGGACGGGAACGGGGACGGGAACGGGAACGGGAACGGGAACGGGAACGGGAACGGGAACGGGAACGGGAACGGGAACGGGAACGGGAACGGGAACGGGAACGGGAACGGGAACGGGAACGGGAACGGGAACGGGAACGGGAACGGGAACGGGAACGGGAACGGGAACGGGAACGGGAACGGGAACGGGAACGGGAACGGGAACGGGAACGGGAACGGGAACGGGAACGGGAACGGGAACGGGAACGGGAACGGGAACGGGAACGGGAACGGGAACGGGAACGGGAACGGGAACGGGAACGGGAACGGGAACGGGAACGGGAACGGGAACGGGAACGGGAACTTGTGCGAGGTCCGCCACACGCGGCAGATGTCTCAAGCAGCGAGCCTAATTGCGTAAAAATGGCTGGTCGGATCCTGGTTGAAGGTTCCCTAAGAATTTTCTCTAATATCCACGCGGACGAAGTCGCGGGCAGAAGCTAGTAACTGATAAAAGTCAGTATTGATAGATTACACCACCTATGCGCAGCTGGAGCGGGCAGCTAGTAAAAACGCAAATGCAACTTTTTTAAGTTTGTTTTAAGACAGTATTTCGGTAGTTTTTTTGTGATTCATGTAAAACAACATTTAGCATACTCCCCCTTAACTATGCGGTGACCACGAGCTCTCGGAACAAAAACTGCAAGTGTGTGGCCCTCTTTACGAGCAGTGTGCGGTGGCCTCTAGAATTATAAGAGCTTTGCCCAAACAACTAAACAGATATTAAATTCAGCCTCACTGAGAGATTTCAACGTTTTTAGCTAAAAGTTACGGCCTGGTTGGTTGCTCTAGCTATTTTGTAGCTTCTGACACTTTTGTTTGACCATTGTTAAGTTTAAACTGCGTTATATTAAAGCCTTGTTATTGCGCTTCTTGAGTTGTTGCTTGTTGCAATCATGAGCCACTTTTGATAATATTTATTATTTGAATTTTGTTTATTAATTTATTGTCATCATCCCATTAAAGTCCATTACAAGACGTAGGACTATCCCGTGGAAAGAGTAATAAATGGTAATAATAAATACATAAGTGTCGAATAGAATATTTACCTATTCCACCCTTCGAGCATCGCGGCTTCTCTGGTACAGAAAAGTTACTCTAGGATTCCACTAATATTACAAATACCTACGGCCACAGTATGGTAGCACGACAGTACACCAGCTGAATTCAGATGAACCTATTAGATTTATCCGCCACAGTATACAATTCAGCAACGTCATAACATGGCCGAGACGAACTGACTATGTTAGCGCGGTTCACACTGTCATATTTGATACTAGTTTGATAAGTTTATTAGTTTCTGGTTTGAGATTTTACATAAACTAGGTATTTTAAAATAATAAGTACATACGGGACCCATTACTAAGACTCCACTGACCTCAGTCTGTCACCAGGCTCTATCTCATGAACCTGGCTCTATCTTATTTCAACTATCTTTTGAAAATTTTCACAGATGATGCATTTCTGTTGCAGTTATAACAACAAATACTAAAAACAGAATAATATTATTTAAGTGGGGCTCATAATCAACAAAAAAAATTTTTTTGCCGTTTTTTGGTACGGAACCCTTCGTACTTAGCCGGTTTTTAACAATGCAAGGATAAATAAGTTTTAGCAATTCTCATTAAGAGTCCGTAGCGATTTTGCCGCTGACTGCTGCTCTCTCGCTCGCACATTTAATGTTTTCTCAAGATTTCTTAAATCTGAGTGCGTAATTGAAAAATGTGTCTCGGCCACTTTTCGCATTATAAGGTTACAGACATTTTAAAAACATATTTCAGTTTTTTGATTGAAACAGTTGTTTGTCGTTTCTAACAGTTATTTGAACTGGCAAATAAATACGATAACTTTTTGTACTTCAGCCACTCGAAACTGAAATATAATTTGAAATGTCCGTTATCTTATATTGCGAAAAGTGGACGAGACACATTTTCAATTACGCACTCAGTTTTAAGAAATCTTGAGAAAACATGAAATGTGCGAGCGAGAGAGCTGCAGTCAGCGGCAAAATCGCTACGGCCTCTTAAATCGACTTACCGATTCTGATGCAATCAAACAATTGGCACCAATAGGTACTGCTTTGATGGCTGGGAAACATTTATGACCCCTTAAATTAACCTCAATTTCATGATATTACATTTAATGACTTTCATTATCTTAAAATTTAAAACCAACTGGTGTATAAAAGTACTTACAACAAATAGCCGTAAAGCAATAAGCTGCCGGCAGCCGTTACCATAAAGATATAGCTCTCTAAAAGATGTAGCTATGTGAATCAGCCGAGCATATAAATCTGTCGGTAGGCCACGTAAAACAGTACATACTTTGTTATACCGTTTAAATCAAGAAACGTGCTCGAGCGCAGGTAGGATCACCATAGAGTCGGAAAATGTGGGATAAATTGTGTACATTTTTATTGTACGCGCTCTTAGCCATAGCCACCGTCAGGCTTGGGGTCGTTTTGCTTCTGCACCATCGCATAATCGCGTAGCCGATTCACGCAATAATAAATTAATCCCAGTATTATGTATGACGGCACGTTTATGTTATTTTACGCATTTTTTATAATTTCATGTTGTTTTTATTGCTTATCAATAATAATAACAATTTAAAACATTAAAATAATGGTAAAACAATGTTAAATCATAAAATCAAGTTAAATAATCAAAGAGGGGACTAACGTCCGTGCGGGCTTGCGAGTGAAGTCAGCGTGTCGTAGGCTGGTCAATTCCATACAATACAACAATGTCTGTGATATACATAAGCTTGCGCCATGTGACTTAATCGTCTAATTATTTAGCGAACGAATACAGAATATCGGTCATTTGAGTAGGGGGCTGACATACGAGTAAAGTAAAGTTTTTTAAAGCTTGTGGTCTCAGTCTTCATGCGGAGCTACGCTCGTCGTCAACGAAAAATACTTTACGAGATTCTTAAACGGCTTTCTGCATAACACTGATTTTTAAAAGAAAATTCTGTTTGTAAGTTTTAGCTGTTGTTTATTAAAACAATGTGCTTTAATAATCAACAAACCTTTATTGTAACCAACTTATGTTGTACGGAGGAGCTTAATAGCGCAGTCGTTTAGCGCCAGGGCCTAGCTATTGTGGAGGTTAAGCAACTTTCGCAAGGGTCGGTCATGGGATGGGTGACCAAAAATGTATTATCTCGAGCTCCTCCGTACTTCGGAAGGCACGTTAAGCCGTTGGTCCCAGGTGCATTTGCAGTCGTTAACACCCACCCCACCAATTCACTTTGAGCCCGCGTGGTGGGTTAATGCCCATCTTCCTTACCCACCCATAAGGAAGGCCTGTGCCCCAGCAGTAGAGACATTAAAAATCGCTGATGGTCATATTAAAACGATGTGCTATTTCTATTTTATAATCTCTTGAAACGTTTATTGCAACCCAATGTTGTATGTTTTTATCCCACTTTTCCCATAAAGTTTGGTGCCTCTAGTTGTATAGTATGTTGGTGTTTACGTTCGCACGCAGCGATCGCTCGAACAATTCTTCATCGGTCGAATGAATCTCTCGTCACCACCCCGACTGTTTACAGTTACCTTGAGAACGAATAGACTGGTCTACACATAAATATAAACCTTATAAATATAATAAATATCGATAAGGCAATCATTTACGTAATTCTAGTGAAGAGAAGAAAATATGAGGTGGGTAGCAACTTTTTAAAGTAAGGGTATGTTCACAATAGAATATAATAAGAATAAGAATATATAATAGTGATGCACTCTATTTTTATTACAGATTTTAGAAACACTTGCCATGATATTTGAAAATAATATCTCTTTATATTAATTATTTGTATTTTGATTGTTTTACGTTTGTGTTTTGTCTAATCAATAATTATTCATTCGTTGTTATTTTGAGACGGTTAGTAACTATGGTTTGACAGTAACGAACGAATAATTTGGAAACACAAAAATAACGAAAAAAATTCTTCTCATTTTAAATTAATATTTTGCGACATCGAGGTACGTGATAGTTAATTTGGAATATTTAGTAAAAAGTAAAGAAATAAACAAAATCGTGGTAACTTATACCAAATTACAAGAACCTCATAACAAAGACAACCAAACTTCATTTGAAAAGTAACTTTTTTTATCCACAACGGGATAGTGCTTGGCCTTCACCTTCACCAGTGATGTTAAGTGATGATAAGGCCAAAAGTGTAAGCGCACTCGGAATCCTCACCACTGAGGAATTAGTATTTTATTTGACTGTATATCGCTTTGAAGATGAGCCACATCTATCCCTCTATAACTCTACTCAGCACAGATTCAAATCACATTGTGGTAAAATCCCACTGAGTCATGTCAGTCGGCGCCCGCGCATCCCGCTGACTGACTAATGGTTGACACAACCAGAGTATAACTTGGAAACTGGGCGTTTATTGGTCTTATAATCATACAAAACATCGTTTCATTACAAACAAGAAAATCTAAACTATTTAATACCCAAAACCAAAAAGGTTGGTTTTGAAATTTGAGATTTTTGCATTCACAATGCTATTTTTACACAATACTAAATAATATACTAGAAAAAATACGACTCACACCAGATCTGGTGCGAGTATATTATTTAGTATTGTGTAAAAATAGCATTGTGAATGCAAAAATCTCAAATTTCAAAATTATTATAGCTATTTCATCTTAATCGATTGCCAAATATCTGGAAAGATATTTCAATTGAATGTCGAGGTAATTCCTCACATTGGTAAAATAACGCTGGCTTGCAGCGTAAGAGTAGGATATACTAGAAGAAATTCGGCGATGTCACTAGTGACTCGGTAGCTCAGCGGTCAGAGCATTAGACCGGATATCCAAAGGTCGCGGGTTCGTTTCCCGTCTGAGTATTGATCTGGTGCGAGTCGTATTTTTTCTAGTATATTATTTAGTAAGGTTGGTTTTGTTTAAAATCCAAGAAAATTTATTTTTTGCATTAAAAAAAAAATTAAAGTGAAAAAATCATCATGGAAAATAATATTATAACGTAATGGATACAGGTAGGTAGGTGGTAGGTATAAATAGCCTGTATTTACAGACCCTTTAAAACTTAAGTCTGACTTTAAGCTACAAGCTTAAGACCTAAATTGGACCTACTATTTGACCTGCTCCTGGTGTTAGCTATAATGTCTTTATACCACCATTTCCATGTAAACTGAAGGGCCACATGTATACCGGGGCTGAAGTATGCGACCGCCCGCCACTAAAGATTCCCACCTCGCCAAGCCGAAAAGTACTCGACGCAGACAGTAGCGTCAGCAAACAAGAAAAAAAGTCAATTCAAAACATTGAATATTTCGGCAGATGTGAACAAACACGGCAAATGTATTGAATTTAGTGATGTAAAAAATAAAACATCTCAATAAGTATCTGTACTTTATAATTTGGATATTGAGAGAAAAGCACTCAGTTTTTAAGCATGATTAAAATATATAGGATACTGTTTATCGCGGGCAGTTTTCCTTGGGGATTTTTCCAAATTTCCACGCAGGCGAAGTTGTGGGCGGAAGCTAGTTATCTACAATGAAAGAACTTTTAACATTTAATACTAATAATTTTGGACGATATAAAACCCTAAGTAAATATTTACACTTTCGATTATTTTTATGGAAAAAGTTTATACCTAGGTGATTAACCCAAATTGTGTCAATCACATTTAATTCCAGCGCAAAAACATAACCTTTATTTATTTCGTCATAAACATAATCAGAATGACAACGTTTTAGTTTTGATTCTGTCGCTCAAAATCATGGTCGGGCCCCATTGAGAGAAAGTTGCAAGTTTGATCTGCAAACTGTACCGACTGCAACTCGACTATCGCAGATATCAAAAAGCTTACGGCGAGTTAAGGCACTTGATTAAGCGCCTTGTTTGCATCGCGGCCTCGCCGAATTTGCTGACCCTACGGTGAAGTTAAGCTGTTTTATGATAATTAAAATTTTTGTTAACGGTATATACCCTGTTATTTTTGCCTATTTATTGTTATGGCTTGTATGTATCAGCTATTTTCGTATTGGATTTTGAGTAAAATTTATAAAATAAAAAGGTGCGAGTTTCATTAAGCAAGTTTAAAAACAAGAATTTTTTTAGCCCTTGTGATTCAAATAGAATTAAGCTCCCGTCATTAAATCATGTTAGTACAATCGTTTTTTTTTTAAATTAGACGTCCTTCAAAATAATAGTCAAAACTTTTCATGAGTATAAAAATATAATTGACCACGACTATTTCTTATTTTTCAACACTACAGTTTCAATCACACGCAAAGACGAACATAAAACCTCCTCGGCTGTTGACAGTAGACAACAATCAATAATCACCTCAGTAAATAAACAAAACTCAAAAAAAACAAAAGCAGACGGCCATTAAGCCGAGCAGACGTAGCAAACGTAAAACATCTCACATCAACATTGAAATAATAAATCTGGGGACGTCCGAGCCACCCCTCCCGCGCCCCCCCACCCGCCCCACTTGCCCCACTTCACTCCAAGGAGGCAACCAACGCTGTCACGACATGATGGACGGCTACGTATAAAACTGACGAGAGACGACTATCCGCGTCGGAATGGCTCTACGGAGGCCAGTATATCACTTTTATTACATGCCATCTTCATTTTCATATTTCATATTTGCATTTCTGCCCCGTTTCCCCTGCCCCCCTCTCACCCCCCTTTTAAGCGTTCCCGCGTTTTTCTATGTTGTAATCGCTTTGTGCGGACGACGTGAGTGGGCAGCAAGGGAAGTGTTTTAGAAGAAATGTGGGCTAGCCAGCCAGGTGCGAGGGTTCTGAATAAATTTGGTGTTCCAAATTTGAATTTTTAATACTCGCTCGAATTTAATTTCAAACTTCATCGAGTTTTTAATGATTAAGTTCCTTTCGATTACATAACTATTGTATAGTGTAAATGATGATCAATTACAGAACGAAATTTTTGGTTTTTTGACACAATCTGTTGTAAAATAATGTTTTTGGGTTCCATTTTCATTGAGATAAATTTTATTGTTTTGTAACTTATTCATCATAATCAGCCGCACGACACCCACTGCTGGGTATAGGCCTATTGTAACTTATTATAATGTAGTGTAGATCACATTTTCAATAGTTGACAAAATCAATTATTATAACGAAGATGTTTACCTTTAATTTTAAAACAATATACTTAAATAAAAGTTAATTAATTTAACAGTTTAATCTTTCTCAATTGGTCTCTAAACAAGGCAAGGGGCACAAAGTTCCCACCTGTCTGGTGTTTGTTGGCTTAACATGCTTAAAGAATTTTCCCTTTACCTTCTGATGCATGCCTCTCGAATACTTTTTTTATATCCCTTCTTTGCTTGAATGTATTGATTTAGGACTGTGATACAATAATGTGCATGATATGTTCATCTTTGTGTATCATGCACTGTTTTAATTTCACACACTCAATGAAAAATTAACCAGTAGGCATACTTATAAAATTAAGTTTCTACATTGCATTGTGTAATATGTCATGTAGATATTAAAATTTAGATTGAATTCAAAAACCTCACATTAGTAATATAAAAACCTTCATTCCCAACAGTCATAACAAGGATATATGTTTTCGGGGCGTCACTGCGACACAAAGCTGGCCGTAGATTATGTGACCATAACTCCTTGGTGGCCAGCGCTGGGCATAACTCGCCCCCGCCCAACTGAAAAAACGTGGGCGGGGACATGTTATTGTTTACAACTGTTTTATGAAATATTTTCTATTGATTATACATTGGTAGTTAAGATTGTGGGTGAATTAAAAGTGAAAAAGGAGACTAATATGAAAATAAAAAAAAAAATTAGAATGTGTTTATTTGTCGCACAAACTTGTAATTGACAGCTACAAGTTTGTGCGACTGAAGCATTTTGCAATCTGGTCTAATTAGCTACCTTTTAGAATTTGTCTTACTTTTAAAGATTCTCTGCTGCGTCATTTTTAAGTTATGTAAGACAACGTATTACAATATGACCTATCCAAATCTTTGGAAAGGAACACCAGATATGCTTGCGACGAACTTTATTGCAGGTACGAGTAACAGAGACTCAATGTTTAAAACGTGATACCGCGGTATTGTGCTTTCATTCAGTCTCGTCATTTTCTTTCTTATCAAATTAGATATTATAACAGATTGCTCACAACAAAACAAATTAAAACAATACACCGTCACCCCTACTCATAACTCGTCACTCAAAGCGTGCGGTAACCCTAATCTCTAGGCACGTAGGGTTCGCAACAAAATTATGAAAGGGTAAATAAAACAGAAAGCTTACACAAGTCATAAATTTGATTTATAGAGATTAAAAAAGGCGCTTTAGAAACGGCTCGAACGAAAATTTTCGGTGGGACGAATCGGGAGACGGGCGTACCGTCCGCAGAAATGTGGCAGGTTTAATTTATTGCATAAACGTTGTGAAATACTGAGCGACCTCATTTAATGAGTTTTCAGGGTTTCGGGTTTTTGAAAGACTTAAGATGTAGCATGAAGTGCTGATTTCAGTACAAACTGTAATAATTGATTTACCCACAGAATAAATCAGAGAGAAGTTTCATCTTTAAACAATTTCTTTAAAAGAAAAAAAATACACTATTTAGTCCCTTATTCCAAATAATGATAGAATGTAAATTATTTACTATTGCTGTTGTCTGTACCTCCATTTAATGGTCACTATCCACAATAGTAAAATAGTATTGTCTATTTTCAGTGTTAGCAATCAGTTTAGATCACTCCGAAACAAAAGAAGTGATACAATTCACCAGAAAAGCACACCAGTAACAGCAGCAATAAAATCTAAGCAATTAATCGCTGCTGACGTTACCCACGTCAGCGGTGTCGATGCTCGCGTCAGGGGGGGCGTAAGAAAATTTACAGGCGCGCAGTATTTCACCGCTTTTTCTGCTAATCCACCCTCTTAATGCGTCGCTTTGTTTACCTGCTGACCCTACACGACTGATAGCGATGGTTCGCGCCTTTGTTAATTATGTACGCTGTGCTCTGTGCTACTGGGTTTCTTTGGCTGTGGTTTATAGGACATTTATCTAACATTGTTATTTTTTTAACCTCCAATATTTCATATAAAAGTTTAGAGTATAGAAATGACACAATAACACAATCGTTCCCTATATTATCTAGAAAGTTTCCTTATTTAAAATTGTATGAAATTCGTTGCCGATACTTTTCCGCCTGTGGATGTCCCTAATATAAGAAGTTGGCCGCCGCCCGGGACGGGACATACTGAACTTACGAGTTGAGCTTAGTTTTCGATTTGGCACGCATTTGCAATAGAGCCTTCTGTCCCGCGTAATGTAATGCAACAGTTATACTGTATGACGTGATATTGCAAAAATAACCACTTTGCAATTTGGGAAATAAAGGTATTTTGACGTTTTATTTTAAAATGAATGTGGTCAATTCAGACGTATTATTTCATATTTTTTTAAATTACGTTAATCTACGTAGTTCCTATGTACGTCGGGATAAGGTAGGTTAATCTAATCAAATGCAACGCGTAAGTTTAAAAGTGTGTAAGTACGTAAATCTCAATTGGCTAACTTACTCTTTTTTTTTCGCAACACCTTTTCTAAAAAATACTTTATTTCACTATAATTTTAACTAGCTATAAATCAGATTTCTTATTGTTTTAAAGTTGTCCATCAGCCATTTTTGATGTCCCCACTACTGGAGCACAGGCCTTATGGGTGGTAAGGAGGATGGGCCATAACCCACCACGCGGGCCCAATGCGGATGAGTGGGTGTTAACAACTGCAAATGCAGCCGGGACCAACGGCTTAACGTGCCTTCCGAAGCACGGTGGAGCTCGAGATAATATATTTTTGGTCACCCATCCCATGACCGACCCTTGCGAATGTTGCTTAACCTCCGCAATCGCTGGGCCAGGCGCTAAACCACTGAGCCACCGAGCTCCTGCGCAACCGAGCTCCGAGTTCCGAGTTTTGAAGTAAATAAATAATAATTTGAATTGGCAGCTAAGTTTTTACGTTTTGACAGATCACAAATTGTAGAGTCAAACACATAAATACAGTACAACAGTTAACAGTTAGCTAGTATTTGTTTGATTCACAAAAAGTTAAAAAAGTTCATAAGTAATAGGCGCGGCAGCCGGTGGCGGCTGTTAGAGGTAAGAGCTATGGGTAGCCGAATAGTCAAGTCATTTTACTCAGTCAAGGTTTCTGGCTGTGATGAAAATGTATTTTTTCCTTGCCACATATTTATTGAAATGCAAATAAAAAAATAACACTCACAGATTTTCTTAAACAAATCAAAGAGGTAACTTTTCCAAATTGTACCATATCATAATTGAATTTTCCGCCTGTATTAAATATTTCCCTATACATAGCAGTTAACGTAAAAAGATGTCGATAATTACCTTTGATCCTCCCACCAGCAGGGGGGGCAGGGGTGGGGATGCAGACGGATCAACTGCACAATCCGAGCGATAGAATTTTATGAGACCGACGGACGCGACTCGGTAAGCAGTTGTCGTAAATAGTCGACAGAGTGCGGTTTCTACTGGATACGACATTCGTGATAATATAATAAGAATTTTTTGAAAAATTAAAATCATAAATATTTAAACGCGTATGCTACACGGTTAATTGTAATAATATAAAAAAGGGTTTTCAATATCTAAAAAAGGGGACTTTCCGTAAAATGTTGTATAAAAAATGGAACTTTGAATTGGCATATTTTTGTCGTTTTTTGTAATATTAATTTAAAATTAAATTTAGGAAACAAAAAAAAATTGGAAACTTCCTTATTTAAATAAAACACTTTTACGAAGCTTTTACGGATTAAAATTTTGTTTTATAATTTTAGGTGCTGTTTCAAAATTATTAAGTTTTATAAATTCCCAACGTTATAATGGCACCAAAAATAATAAAATACGCGTTGTGATCCGAAAATTAAGTGATTCATTTTTATGAATACCAGCGAAAATCTAAGAAGTGTTAATAAGGGTAATGATGTATAAAAGTAGCACCTGTATTTGTAAACACCGGTATCTTAGCTGTTCCCTTATTAGTTTCCCAGTATTAAACAATGTGAATCAATAAGGATTTACTCACATTGTATTTTTTATAAGGCTCAAACAAAATGAAAAAAAGAACAGTACACACTATTAAAGTTTATCGATATAGAATTCAGCTATTTTTTTATTCATTCACTACATTGGATTCACTACACTTTAGGATTATTTTAAGTTTTTGGCAATGTTAAACACATTCTTTGCGTTGAACTATTTCCATCTATGTAATTGAGTCCTAATAAGAGCGCTGCACCTGAGATACAGTTTTTTACTAGTTTGGGTGCAGATGTCATTAGATCGTCACACAGGATGTCTAGTTTATTTAAGTAAGATGTTTTAAAACTTGTATTATTTATGTCAATAAATGTTTTATTATTATTATTGTTATTATTCATGATTTTCTGACCTTTCGGATCTTTTTCCGGGGTTGTAGGAAGTTTGAAGAAGTTTTCTTTAAAAAGTTGTTTTAATGAATTTCAATGGGCAATTTGATTTTGAATTAACATAAAAAACAGAAGGAAATTACGCGTATGCCAGCGGCCTGATTACGGTTGATCGGCAGATATGCGAATAATGGTGTTTTTCTTTTTTTTTAATTCTACTGATCCTATTTCTTTTGGGAAAATTGCACAGATTTACCTATGTTTTCAAAAATACTGAACTTGTTTTAAAGGGTTTATGTTTAAATGATCACCATACTAACCTGGGTTAGGTTAGTATGGTGATCATTTAAACATAGAAGAATTAGTAAATGATTATCAAATCTTCTTGGGCGGTTTCGGATTTGGTAAACATTAACTAATTTTGAAGAATAAAATGTCTTTTTTTAGTATATTAAAGTATTAATTCTCTTTTTACAGCCACATCCAGTGAACCGCATCTCTTTAAAAGTGCACATTAATGCAGTACGACTCTGTAACTATTACACCGTGAGTTGTGGATTTGTTTTGCTGGTCCGATAGCTGAAAATATGAAAATGAGTTTCAAGTTCCCTGAAGAAGTAAATAGACATGCATTTTTATTTTCCAACTTGCTTGTCTTTGTTTGCCCTGAGATATTAGCGGAATGTTGGGCATCTGCCATTTTTAAAAGTTTCTCAGTTGTGTATTTGAATTTAAGAGGCGCCACGGAGCTAGTGATTCTCTTCTTTAAGAACGAACAGTTTAAGCTTTAGACTTTCACTGGTAGTTTCTTTCATTTGCAGCCTAAACTACGTAATGCACGCAAAATGAATACAAAAAGAATTTAAAAAATTTGGGAGTAATTCAGTGTCCCTTTGGAAAAGGTAACCTTTTTGAGAGTAACTATCGTGAAGGGTTTAACTGTCTATTTCTTTTTTGACAGTATTTTAAAGGAGTAAACTATGTTTTAGGGTTAGACCTTAGGCTACCGGCTGCTTTTAAAAAGAAGTTCTGCCTTATTGAAGATTGCGGCACTATTTTTGGGCAAAACAACCATCTTACGGGCCTTTACTCTTATTAATAAGTATTTTATTATTTTCCAACGTAGTGTTTATTGACGTTCTTATCTTACTTGATCCTAAATATGTATTTATCATAATAATTGTCGGATTTTCATTCAAAATCTTACCTATTCAGTAGTGGAAAATTAAGAATTTTAATTAATATAATATAATTAATCCCCTATATATACGTAAACACTAAGTAGTCACTTCAAAGTAACATTAACAGAAAACCAAATCAACTAAAAAGCCTGGCTATTTGAAACAAAGAGCGGTTTAATAAAAGTTACGGGTAATAAACCTGATAGCAGACGGACGGCAGATCAAACAGGGCCGAAGACGGGCGACTGAGACGGACAAAGGTGGCAGATTGCACCCACCCCACATTTAAGGGGACGACCGTTCGGGAATAGAGAACATTAAAACTGTGGTGTTTGAGAGAAACCGGTTAAGTCCAAAAGGGACATTTTACAGACAAGTTAACTTATCACGAATGTACAAAAACGACACGGAAGAATCATGTGTTTACCAGCTCAGTTCTATCACTTCTAAATAAGGTGGATTAATCAGTAATAGATAAAAAAAACAATAACATTGTATTACCCAACAAAAAATAACCAAATTGGAGTTAACAGGTTACTTCAAAACACCACAGAAATATTGGAGACAGGTTGTATTTAAGAGCGCGTTCACCCATGCTCTACTTCTGCGCGATTTAACCGCGTGCACATCGCGTAGAGTTCCTCCCGTCTCCCCAAAAAAAAGGGAGTCGCGCAAAAAATCGTATTAGTCGCGCAAAAATCGCATTTGTGATCAACCGCCTTTGTGATCTAGTGGATCGCCCACCCGTGTAAAACGTAGAGGTCCCGGGTTCGATTCCCAGGGGGGGGGTACAATTTGTACTCGGTTTGGTTGGTGGTAGGGTTATTTTAAGTCTGCCTGGCTAGCTACCAACATCTTACCTAAGTCTGACGCCATAACAACAGTTTAATCATTGTTGTGTTCCGGCAGTAGTGTTAGAGGTAAGATAGCAAGTTCCTCAGTGGTGAGGATTCCGGGTGTAGTGCGCTTCCACCTTCGGCCTTATCGTCACTTAACATCAGGCAAGATGAAGGCCAAGTGCATAAAAATAAGAGTAAAATAATTTCGTTAGCAGACTTCGCCTTAAGTCCAGTTGCATCGGCTTCAAGACGGACGGGGGGCAGGTAAAGGGGTCAAACGTCATCGATCGGGGGGGGGGCCGCCCTAATCATCGCCCGTCTTGTTTTGTTCACTACATCGTATATGTGCAATTGTGAACTGCGGACTTTTTTCGTTTTGTTGAAAACGTAATACGGATCGATTGTTTGTTTGTTTGAGTTGTTTGCACCCTGTTCCCTTGAAAACTGGTGAAACACGAAAAAAACTTTGCGAAAACGTTTCCCGTCGAAAGCTTCCTACGTCGTGATTATTTTTATACGTTAATATTTATGGAACTAAAGTTTAGATATTACGGTGTTTTATCTTTCAAGAACTAAGATTTAGATTTAGTGTCTTTCTTTCTCAATGGGATATTGACAGCATTTTAAATATCAAAACATTTTTAGTATCTTAAAAGAAGAGATTAAAAAAAACTGTTGTTTTCGTTAAAACTTGATACTTCAGGTTTCGATTAGAAAATTAATTATGAACAAACCTCCTACATCGTCTACTCCACATCAAAGAGAGAATAAGAAGAGAAATATCTGAGACCCAAGGCATTCCAGTGTATGCGCTGTTTATTTATAAGCTAAATTCTAGCGAGCTATTGCAAGCTGGTGACACCGAGTCAAAGAGGACTTAACACCTTACTTAGTCACCAATGCATGTTTAATGGCGGTCACTTTGTGAGGACACACGTCCCTCCCAAAGGAGGGCTTTTGAAAACTGGCTGTATGTGAAATTGTTTCCCTTGACCCACGAATGTTAAAAGACTGTGACAATCGAACAATCGTCTCGTCAAGTCCGATAATTTTTTTGGATCTACATTTTTTTACGGTTATGGTTTTCTGAACTCTACATACAATTTGACAGTACCTACGTTTCTTATTGTGTAACTTCATTTTTGTAGGTTAACCTAATAACACTTTTCAATGTGAATGTAATATGTCTGTGTGGTTTATATTGCAAAGCTATCTTTTAAAAAGGTTCATTTTTACAACGATACAACTTTTATCGTGTGTCAATGGATTCTTACTGTCCACCTGAATGCACGGGGTGCGTCCACACGGACTGTCTTACACCGCTCCTTTGTAAAGGTCGCCCTCAATACCATCTCTGCATATTTCAGTCGAGCCGCGGCCGCAGCGCGCTTCGTAAACGCTATCTCCGCACTTACGCGCCATTTTACATTTTCAAATAACCGAACACCGCACCGTTCCATTTTCAAATCTATTCCCTCGCTCACACAGATGCCTTGGTACGTTTTGGCGGCAAGACCACGTTGCAATCAAGATGGCCGCTAGAAATATTAGCAGCTTCAGAGCGGGTGCATTTGCGGAGACAGATATCACCTATGAGATATTTGGGTTTTGATAGTCTTTGAGAGAGTTCACGAATGAGCTGGTCGGCCTTATTGACGCCATTCAGATGGTTTTGTACAAATTGCTCTGGTTTATGGTTACGAAAAGTTTGTACTAAACATACCTCTACTTCTTTTAGTGGTTGTTTATAAAAAAATGTGTGTAATTTTCACTAGGTAGGTATCTTCTAGGCAAGCGCGTTTCATCGTAGATCTCATCATCGCTTACCATCAGGCGTGATAACGAGTAAGCGCTTGCCTATCTGTCATAAAAAAGTTTAAGTATAATTTTGGTAAACTATGATGAAATTCAACATTTCAGTATCGAAATTCAGTTCTTTATCCAGATTTTCTGTCACAAGCCTATTTCACATGTTCTTCATTTCAGAGTCCAGAGAACGAGACATGATCGCTAATTTCCCGTCGTGTCGCAAACTCGCATTGTTCCATGTGCAAGGAACAAAAAACTATTGTCTCCATGATGAGTGCAGCCAGCCCAATCCACTAGTTACTACGTCACAGTTTCGTGTGACATCTTAGTGTTTTGTATAGTTTGTTAATTATGTGTTGGCAGGCACATTTCTTTATTTATAATTATTATTAGGTTAAAGTACCTAGTTATATTCTAAAAATCATTTCCCATCTACTATTAAGTGCGAATTGATTGAACCTGTTCCTTAGAATAGAATCCCGACGAATATCGACTGAGCTACCGTGACGTTAATGCGTTGAAATTTTAATTTAAGTTGATATGAAAATTAGACACATTAATTAATAGTTTTATCAAACGGTTAGAATGTTAATTAAAATCTGTTGAAATTCGTAATAAGTTGACAAAACGGTGCAGTAGGCGTGTCGTTGCTAATTGTTGCAGCTCCAAATAGTTCGTTTCACTCGCAGCCCCAATATACAGGGTGTTTTCTAAATTGCCATAGGTAAGTTTTATTTAAATAATTGACTACTTAGAGGTATTATAAGCTATGCATTGTGTATTTATATTTTAGTTATATGTCTTTAAATAAGTAAAATTAAAAGTTGAGTTGATAAATAGAGACAAAAAAGTGTCAGTGCTTCCCTACTTGAATAACAAATAGAGTACCTAGCATTTTTATCTCCATCTAACGTAACTTAGCTTTCCGAGACGATTTACCGAGATTTTTCAGGTTAATTGGGTATTCCTCTTTACTTTTACTAAACAGTGATCTGCTGCAACTTCACTCGGGAATATATTATGGCAAAGTGAAAATTTTACAGATTAAAATACGTCGTTTTGTAACGTAAGCACTCTGAAGTTGGTCACAGTTTCCGAAATTTACTCTTTCACTACCTAGTGTGTCTTTAGAATAAGGTTGAATATTGAATATTAGCTTTAATTGACGCATCGCAGAAATTTGACGAAATTTAGTACATATTTATTGATTTCTGAAATACTGGATCATTAATTAAAAATGTACTCGGTTATTGTGTTAGATCAATAAAAAAGCTATCCTTTTTGCATAAAAAATCATATCACTGTCGTTGCAAATAACGAAATCTGACGATTTGAAGTTTATTTTTATGGTGTTATTCAGGATTTATTTACAGAGCAACCATGCTATTTTTCAATATTCTGTTCAGTTATTGTGTTTCTTTTTCAGTCTACAGTAATTTTTGTGAAGTAGAATACTACATCAGTTCTTCACATTGGAAGTTCAAAAATCAACTAGAACTGGCCTCGCCTTAAATTATTAATCGCATTAGGTATAGAGAGACGCACGCCAAATAACAGTATTTGTGGCACGAATATTTTTTTATCTGATCATTAATGCCGAGAATAGAGTAAACTATAATAAATAGTAGATGGGTTGGTTGCTAAGTTTTCCCACTGAAAACCGAATGTGTACTTTAACAGTTAATTTTAAGTCTGGAAAATATAAAGTACTTACTACTTTTTAAACACACTGTATACACTTCCTTAAACCACGAAACAGACAGTAGACAGCGGTTTCGCGACGCGAAAAAATTAAAACAAACAATAGTACAGTCCGTTCCACACCCCGGGGCGGTTGGTAATAAAGCTTTTGTTTAAGATTAGCTTTCAAGAAAGCCTTTATCCGGCCCTGTGTGGCGAAATTAGGGGCGCGTTTTGTTTTGCCGGTACTGAATCCGGACCTGGCTTTGTACACGCGTGCTTAGAGATATCTGTCCTTTGGAAGGTGGTTTTTTTCGTTTGTTTTTAATCATGTTTAACTAAAACTTTGTGATGGTAGTGAGGCTTTAGTTTGCCAGTTTTAGTTCGTGTAAAAGCAGCAATGGAATTTTAATATTTTTTTCTTTCTTCTGTAATCACTGTGAGATAAAATTGCTACTCGAACCACAAGAGTTCTTTTCGCAATTTTCGTATAATGATTAAAGTGGATGCCACTGAACGCTAGATGGCGTTGTATGAATGCGTGCGATTATTATTAGGAGATTAATTTTTGTTCTATCTCCTACGATTAAAGTTATTAGATCTAAGTTATGTGTTATGACTTTATTTTTATCATTAATTTTTCGTAAACGATTTACGATACCGCAACATTATACAAAATTATAATATACAATTCGAAATTTTGTGTTGGATGACAGTTTCTATAGTGATGGCACCGATAGTTTTTCTATGCATATGACTTAAACTAATAACCAAACATTTTATATAGGTAAGTACCCAACACTTCTTAAAAAATGTTCTTCCAAGAAAAGTCCTGAAATTCCCATTTCCAACCAAAAACAAAATTCTTCAAAACTCCGGAGCTCTTATCAAGTCATCAGGATCAAGCGAACGCGAAACTGAATCCCCGATACGAGGCTAAAAGGAATTAATGCAAAACAAAAGTCTTGGTATCTGTAAGTCTGGGGGGTGGAGCGGAGGCACTAAATTACGGAATGGGCGTCAACCCACCGCCATGTATCAATCAGAGGCCGTAGATTTATGGGACAGTTCACTTGGAATCGTTAGCCTTTGCGACGAAAATGTGTTACAGTTATGCGTCTTTCCCTCTACGCTTTTTTCCGCTGGGGATGAGGCTTTGCTTCCGAGGTTGTGATGGAACTCTTTTCTGATTAGATTTTTGGAACGCTGCATTGAGTTTGGTTTACGTGCGTTCTAGACATTGAACAAACAAACTCTGTTTTATTTCAAAGTTTTATTGAGTGTATTCTGGAAAGTTAATGATGGTGACTCTTGTTCTATTGGGATTAGGGTTTTCGGGCCCGGGCACCTGGGTCGGGTATACCAGGGTAAACAAGAGTTTGGGTGGGTTGGATACCCGGGTTTTTCAGTAACTTCTTGATTTGGGATTGATCAGCACTCGGACTTATACGTTAAAATTTTACATTACTTGCATTACCTTATCTCACATTTGAACTCAATCAACCTAAGAGCCTGTTGCCTAATAAAACAACTTTCTGATGTTTTTTTTCCAGTTTAGTGTCAAGTACATACTAACGTTAAATAGAACTAAAAACTATGAAATTACTTCACCAAATCTAGAACTGAGAATTAACTCGTCAACGCCCGGATAACAAGACACAATAATATTTTCTATTGTGTCTCGGTCGCCGGCTACCGCTCGGGCGTTGATAAATAATAATGAAGACTTTTTTATTCTTACTCACCAGGACGGAGTTGCGTTATAAGCCATCACTGCAAATAGCCATTCCAACGATAATGGAAAATTAATTTTTCACATTTCGCTGTGACTGAGGCCCCTTTGTTTCGTTGTGGCCGAGAATGGAAAAATGGACGCCCAGATCGGACAATTTCCTCCGCGGGACGTCCCGTCATGTTGACAGGACGCGTACCTTTTAGCTGGCTATAATTCAGATTTTTTGAGGCTGTCTTGTTCGAAACAGGGCCTATTAGTTGGTGATTGAAGTTTTAAATTAGAGATAATTTAAATTTTATTTTGATTAATATTGTATGGTAGGGTATTTAGGTTTCATTTGGTATAATCTCACGGATAATAATATATTGTATTTGACGGCCATGGTCACCTCATTACGTCAAATGCGTCGTGGCGTCAAAAATTATTTACTTTTAATAAATCGGTTCAAAAATACAGACTTAAGAAACATAAATCTGATTCAACTAAAATATGCTATCCTGGAGCTGAGCATGACAGTTTCATTCATGATTTCTTTATTTATTTTTTCAGAAAATGCCACAACTGGCAGGCGGTCATGCAAAATAGGGAGTAATAGTGTCTGACTGAGGCCAAGACTTTCTTCGGGTCACATTTTCTCTAATTGTCTATTGGAATATCTAAAGACGATTAGTTCCACATAGAAGAATCTATAGACAATTAAAATTCTTAAGACAATACAAACATTTGAAGTGCTAAGAACAGTAAGGTTGTCAAAAAGTATTATATGTACAGCCTTGTTTGATAAAAATAGGATAAACTTGAACTAACTGCTGTCCACACACTTGCCGACGTCCGACGCGTCGCGATGTACGACCGAAGTAACGGTTACGACACGATCGTGTAAACACGCCACTACTTGCACCTGTTCGCTCTTTATGAAGGGATGTATCCTGGAAACCGTAGAGACGAGGTCCGATGAAGTTCAGTGTTCTTTGATCGAAGGAGATTACATTGAAAAGTTCATGTAACTTGTGCTAACTGCAGCCGTTGTGGTCGTCCGACATATCGCGATGCAACACCGATGTACTTACGACACGATCTCGTATCTCTTGCACCTGCGCGCTTTTTGTGAAAGGGTGTATTGTGAAAACCATAGAAATGAGGTGATAACAGTGATGTTTGATCGAAGAAGGTTATATTGAAGAGCACAACTGAGCTAACTGCCGTTGCTAACGCCCGATGCGTTGCAATGTACGACCCAGACGTAACGGTTGCGACACAATCGCGTAAACATGCCACTACTCGCACCTGCTCACTCTTTATGAAGGGAGAGTATTATGGAGATGATAGAAAGGAACTCAGATGAGTATACTTTTGATTGTTTTCAGGTTTTGTATATTGGTATGATCGGGATAGTTTAGATATTCATTTATTTATAAAGTTCTGTTCTCACACAAATTTTAAACAGAAAAGAAATGGACAGAAGAATTGTACAAGTCTACAGGTTATTCCACATTTCTTCCAGCAGCAGTCGCGTGATAAGAAAGAAGACTGAGAAGTTATGTTAGAATTTGTAGCTCTAAATGTGTACTATTTTTATCATGTCTTGGTCTACACTGATTCACTCCTGTGAATAGTTGTGAACCAAGAAACTATACATTAAGAAGAGATAATGAACCACTTTTTATCAGAGACTTTTTCTAAGTAGAGATACTTCAAAAATGATCCTGAGCCTTTGATCAAACCAAGTATTTAGGCATATGATTGAATCAGGCATCACTTGGCGGAAGTCCCAAACCATTTTGAAAAAGAAATATATGTAGCTTACTTCCGCAAACAAAATAAGCAAGATGCACCGCCTGCCCTTCGCAAAAATATGCACATACACACCACAAAATATCAGTGCACAATACCTGCATTTAGCAAGACAGCAACACATCTTGCATTGCACCTTCACCTTGTAGAGTAGCCTAATTGGTGAAGGTGCAAGGTGTGCAAAAATATTTAGGTGAGTGAAAGTGAAAGTGAAATAAGCTTTATTCAAATAAACTTAATTATTAAGTACTTTTGAATCGTCTATATTTTCCTACCACCCGTTCCAGACTTTTTTAGCTGACAAGAAGAACGGGCGCAAGAAACTTATCAGCTGTAACAGCCATAAGTAACGATATTTACAAACTTGAATATATACATAACATTAACATAACATAACATAATTACAACAGGGTGACAGAATTATTGGCAACAACATAGACTTATTATATTACTTCAACAAAGTACTTATATTAGCAGTTATGTCTTACATAATTTCCATGCATTTTGATCTTTAAAATAACCGTCAACTTTATATTAACCTTTACCCGTGAGCGTTTTTTTAGGCGTTCGAAAGCCTATTTTGTGCGTTACCAGCATAACACCACAGACGGAGACTTACGTTAGTGTGCTCGCAAATTTATTTGATATGTGCCGAACTGTTTCAGCTAACGGCCCTGCGAATGCTAATCAAAACAAAACGTTAGTGAAGGTGGCTATAGAAGGAAATATTATTTGTTAAATAAATAAATATTATATTATTTATCCATAAATGTTGCCAAAAACAGTAAACTAAATAATTCGAAAAGTTTCTCTAATCATTAAAAAATATAGGTACACAAAAATTAAATCTAATTACTGTCTTATAACTTTAAGTAAACAGATCCCTGATATTACATTATTCAATTTTCTTTATAAATCATCAGTTAGTATAATAGTCTTGACAATATCTAAACAAAAAGTCTTAACAAACGCATAATTGATCGCATATGAATAAGGCCCGCCACATACAGACGAATTTTGAGGGCCTATTACAAAACAGAATCACGATAGCCGGACGCAATTCGTCGGTTAATTTACTTGATATTGAACCTTATTCGTGAGATAATAGTGCCAAGGATTGGGACGAACATCGTACGCTTATCACTATGCTTTTTTGTAATAGGCCTTCGGATTCGGAATTCCAAAACGGAATATCGAAAATGTATGTTATAATTCCGAACAGAAAAATACTGCATGTGTGTGGTAGGTATATGTATATAGATTTGTATGGATCAGCTGCGTTCGGAATGATTTCGTTTTAGAATTCCAAATCAAAATTTTGTCTGTATGTGGCCAGTCTTGAACTACAAACACACGAACCGATTGACGATCAGGAATAATCAGTCGACTCGATTTAACTCGATCCGCTCCGAAACACGACTGCGTCTTGTAACGGCAGCTTTATGTGAGACATTTGTTAACAAACGCCATCGGTGGGTACCAATACAACATAAAACTGCTTGGATCTTGACTGCAATTTTTTACCAAAAATAATTACGTTATTAGATCTTAAAACATGATAATGGTTGCTAAGTAATAGGGATGTTGACAAATTTTTTTATTTTATGTTACATAAATTACCTCTCAAAAAAAGAAACATTGGTAAAAGAATTAATTCGCTAGCATGAAAACTGCCCGAGATATCACAGTGTGAAATGCACACAAATGGACTCGATCAAAAACGCTCCATACTAATGGCTTGCACGTTATGACGTCACGCCGTGCTAGTTTGTATGCAACGCGTAGGAAATTTGTTCGGCAGCTATATTAAATATTGTGTTTATCAAAATAGTTTCTTAGACAAATTTGCTATACATTTTACGGACTAATTAAAGCTATTATTTATTTTAATAAATTTTATACTTTTTAAATGGACTTGTCCACCCAACTTTGAAGGGTCATAAAACAAATAATATGCAATATATAAAACCAAGAGGTATACAAGCTACTCTAAAAGTTTAATATGTTTACGATTTTTATTAGTATTTTGTTATTTTATTCATTAGTCAACATCCCTATTATAATAATAAATAAGACGACGACGAATCATCACTAAATTCCTACACGAATGATGTGGACCTACGTAACATAAAAAGAATGGAGCTGCATTGCACGTTAAACAAAAAAAAATCACATAATAGTCATAAAGATAACACAAATGTTTCATCACCTAAAAATCAATTGGTGAAAAAAGAGCAAAACAATTGAAGGTCTTCAAAATGACAGACAATGTAACGCAACTGTAACCGTCAGAGAAACAATAAAATTGTGTTATATTACATCAACCGATATGCATCGATCTCGATATTAGATCGAATTATGAAATAATATCATCGGTCAATAGTTGACGAGTCCAAAATACAGTACTTTTTGAATAGCTTTACATTGAAATTTCAATTCTATAGGTCAAATTATAAGATTTAAATTACAGAATGAAAGTTTGCACCTTTCAAAAGTAACAATTTGATTCGTATCGCCATATAATTTTCAACTTTATTTTAAAAGGAGTAAGAATCTATAATCTATTCTACTAGAGCTATGATAATTCTCACGGTAGTTTGTGGTATAGCAAATTATATTTTCAACAATAGGTGATATGACGTGACGGATATGATGAGAACAATTTTTATCACACAAATTGCTATTAAATAACTGCTCTATTGTTTAAAAGAAAATCTATTTAGTGACAAGCTTACAATGTCATTTGTAGACAACATTATTAGTGAGTGGGAAGGTTGTTAAAACAAACAATTACAGTTAAGTGATAATGTAATTGGATTATGAAGTTAAGATAGACTCTTATATTATATTAGTTTGTTAAGTTTTGGTTTTAACCTGTAGGCGCATAAAATTAGCTTAATCTGGACATAATATGTAAACTCGTTGTTTTTATTATTTCATCGGAGATTAATATTAAGTGTCCACTCAATATAGTGTGATTGATATTATAGTGGGTTCTTAGTGTTAACACTAAGGCGGAAGGTCATCATATTATTATTGTAAGTACTGTCTTGTATTGTCACCTATTTAATATGAAATTGAGTGATACTGACGTCTGCAGATATTGTAATGAGGAGCAGGAAACGCCCAAGCACCTCTTATGTGATTGTGGACATCTAATCCACAAGCGTAGTATCCATCTGGGACGACACGTAATCGACCCGGAGGAAATAAAAACTCTTAAAACCAGGAAGATACTAGACTTCTTGGAAGCCGCTGGGCTTAAAGAGTCCCTATAATTAGGTGGCGAGTTACAATAGATCTTTTAGGTCGCAGTGACTACAGCTTGATCTTGAGCTGCAAAGCCCCTAACACTCAGATAATAATAATAACTGTCTTGTATTTTGTAGTTGTTATGTTACCTATAAAAATATAAGATTTACCTAGTACTATTTTTTATTCTGTGGTACTACTGTTCGATGCATGTTAAATGCAGAAAAGAAAATAGTAAAAACAATACAACGTGTTTATATCTAAAAAAATATGCTGGTATACTATCACTAAAGTTCTAAAACTTTTCAAGATCAATCTCTTGCAATCGCAGAGTGCACTGCTGCTAAATTTCTTGGCATTGAAGTAGACACCAATTTAACATGGAAAAATCACGTCTCATGTGTTTGTCAGAAAATTAATAGATTTACTTATGCTTTATATCGTTTAACGCGGCTTAGTGGTCAAAAGACAGCACTTACTGCTTATCATGGTTACGTGTGCTCAGTTTTGAGGTATGGTCTTATTTTATGGGGAAACTCGGTTGACGTTGACCGTGCCTTTTTGATTCAGAAAAAGTGTATTAGAGCTATGTGTGGTGCAGGACCCATGGATTCCTGTCGACCATTATTCAAAAAACTAAATCTATTAACAGTCCCATCAATGTATATTTTTGAATTATGTGTCTTTACGAAAAGTAATCTGAATTTGTTTAAAAAGAAGCATGAGGTGTGTACATTCTCAACCAGATATCCAAATCAATTAGTGTTGCCATCTTGCTCAACAACGTGTTGCCAAAGGAATTGTTATCTCATGTCAATAAAATTATTCAATAAACTACCAATGGCAATGAAAGACTTACCAATGAAACAATTAAAATGTGCGTTGTATCGATTACTGTCTGACAAATGTTTTTAAAGCGTTAAGGAATTTATTAATTGCAAAATTTGAACACTATCAAACCATTTTTTTTTTATATATATTATGTATTAGGTCTCATTTCAATTCGTTTATTACTTTTAGACATGATTTAATTGTTTTTATTTTTATGGTTTAATTTGGTTTTTATTTTATTTATGATTATTTCGCGAGATTTTTAATTTATTGTCAGACTCAAGACCCATCTCTAATTTGCATACCAATGTTATTTGGTTAAATGTGAGAAACAAATCCAATAAATGATATAATCTTGTACTGACCACATTTAAAGCAATAAAGAATTATTTCATTCATTTCATTTCATTTCATTTCAAGACCACACTACTAAATAGGTCTAAAACGCCAATTAAAATGAGTATTCCTGGCATGGCCGTCCGCCGTAACGCCAGGGTATACCCACATTATTTAATCTGTGGCCCGCAGCTGAGCTAACAGACCTAATGCAGTTAGGTGCGCGCCTATGGAATAATGTTACTCTTTAGTCGTCATATAGAAAACTAATTTCACCATCCGCCATTTATAATGTCCCTACTGCTGACGCACAGGCCTTCCTTATGGAGGATAAGGACGATGGGCCATAACCCACCGCGCGGGCCCGATGCGGTTGGGTGTGAAAGACTGCAAATGGCAGCCGGGACCAACGGCTTAACGTGCCTTTCGAAGCACGGAGAAGCTCGAAATAATAAATTTTTGGTCACCCATCCCATGACCGACCCTAGCAAAAGTTGCTTAACCTCTGCAATTGCTGGGCCAGGCGCTAAACCACTGCGCCATCGATCTCCTCAAGTCGAATATTAATGTAACATAATAAAAAGGAAAAAAGATTACGATATGATACTCGTAATTATGAGGTACCTACTTGCTTTTAAGGAAGACAGTGACTGAGCTGATTGGACAAGAACAGTGTGTGTGTCCAGGAAAAGTTTTGGCGAACTCACATAATGCTGTGGCAATGTGACGGAAGGTGCATAGTTCCAGGCGCAAGTTATTTTCATGTTAGTGAACACCAAGATGTTCAAGTTCTGATTAGAATGTAACAGTTTTTTTCTTCTAAGTACCTATAGGTACCTGATTCTTTGTTTCACATATTTTCATTTAATTCAAACTGTGTTAAGTTCCAGATTTGACGAACGGACAGATTAGTAAAGATTATAATATAATGCCTCATGCCAATAACTGCAAATATTTTTTTTATTTTTACAATTTGTTGTTTTTTGTTTTCCATCGACTTTATCAAGCTTAACATTGTACTTACAATTACCAACCATTAAACCACATACAATAAAACAAAAGAGCTGAATCCTAAAACACTCCGCACTAAAACCTTCCATGCCTTCTTAATCGATTCAGAATGTTGCAGTGGCGGCATTTTCCCGTACAACACGTCTCGTAAGTGCAAGCCAGCAGAACGGTCCCAGCTTAATTTAGTGACCGATAATTAAACACCCCTGGCTGGACATGCCCGAACATGCTGAGAAGTATTTTTGTCTAATAAGGGGGTTGGGCTCCGATTAAGCTTCGCAGGTGGATGATTTCAACTCTTTACCTTTTAATAAACGTACCTAGTTAGCTTCAGAAAGTTTAAGCTTTGTAGTGCTTTGTATGTGTCAGTTAAACTGTATTTTAACCAGCCCTAGCATGACTACCAAAACGTGCATGATATGATATAACGATTCACGTTTAACTGTCAAAATAAAATGGATTTTGACAGTTGAGTGTCGATACCTGTCACCTTAGAGTAAGACGCGTTTCTGTCGTTGCTCAAAGCCTGTCACCTTAGAGTAAGACGCGTTTCTGTGTCACCTTAGAGTAAGACGCGTTTCTTCTGTCACCCTGTTGTAATTATCTGGTAACGATATATTCAAGTTTGTAAATATCATTACTTATGGCTGTTACAGCTGATAAGTTTCTTGCGCCCGTTCTTCTTGTCAGTTAAAAAAGTCTGGAACGGGTGGTAGGAAAAGCTTATTTGACTTTGACTTTGATAAAACGCTATATCAAGCGATATTTATCGTGTTTCGGTGGTCATACTAGGGGGAAGAGTGAAATAGCAAAAGCATTTTTGTATGATTTTTGGTTAGCATTATAGTTGTATTGTTACAGCTTCTTAGCCGCGACTTCGTCCACGCGGAAAATCGAAAAATTCCTAAGAAAACTTTGACCGCGATAAAAAGTATCATTTGTTTTAATCCAGGTTATCCTATATAAAATTAAATATACAGCGTGGAATTATAATCATTTGGTTCCCGCAGTGGGGTGGTTCCACTCATGATTACAAGCAACTATTACTATGGGGGCAACTCTGATATCGCAAAAAAAAAAATGTTTCATACATTTAAGGTCGAGTGGTATTGCGCTTTTGTATGGAACAGCTGATTTTTTTTCGCGATATCAGAGTTGGCCCCATAGTAAACGTTGCTCGTAATCATGAGTGGAACCACCCCACTACGGAAACTAAATGATTAAAATTTCAGCGTGTATACCTATCTCTTCTCGTATCAACGGTAGATAACTTAAAGTTTAACTTGAAAACAAGGTATGATAGCCAATAGGTATCGTCGAGATAAACATAAAAATTGTTTAAAAAACAAAAAACCGACTTCAAAAAACCTGCCTCTAAAAAAAGGAAGAAATAATATACAAATCATTAGATACGCATTATCATTGTTATAATAAAACACGTCAATTGAAGTCGGGTGGGGCTTTTAGAATAAAAAAGGAAGATGTTCTACAGCCCCTAATAAATCTAATGATTTGTATATTATTTCTTCCTTTTTTTAGAGGCAGGTTTTTTGAAGTCGGTTTTTTGTTTTTTAAACAATTTTTTATTTTTTTATTTTTAGTGTAAGCACCTTCTGCATTAGGTAGTGTAGGTATATTATTTAGGTAGAAAAATCGGCTCAGCCAAACGTGAGATAATCGCGGAGAAACATACATACATAGAAACTGAAACTTACCTCCTTTTTTTGAAGTCGGTTAAAAAGACTACACAACGGTATCCCTTCCCCAACAAAAAAAATCATCTAATTCGGTTCATAAATAACAAAGTTGTCAAGTTAGTTGATTTAATATCATAGTATTTTCAGGATTACTTGTAAACTACTGAACCGATTTGGAAAAAAAATAAATGGGACCATCTCGCAAGAAAACTCAATCGAACAAAAAAAAAATTATCGAAATCGGTCCATAAATGTCGAAGATACGCGCGAACAACGATAAAAAAAAAAAAAAAAAAAACATACAATCGAATTGAGAACCTCCTCCTTTTGATGAAGTCGGTTAAAAATAGTACTAACAGTCTCAGTTTCAGTTTACAACAGTAAACTGAATCCCGCAGATATCACCAAACAGTAACAGAGCCTTCGTATTCGCCATTTTTCGAAATAGCATTCCGTTACGTCAATCACAATTTAAAAATGGCGGCGACCAAAAAAAAAAATATTCATGCAAACCACTCGTCACCTCGATCGGCCCGTCAATGGAAACAGATTTTTGCTTTTATTTATTTTTAAAAAATATTGGTCCTTCAGCCAGACTATTAAAATAGGACGTGGCAGAAATTGACAACCCTATATGTGAATTAATAGAATAATTTAAGTCAAGCTATTGGCGCTGTGCACGCTTTTAGCGCCACCTAGCGTTCGCAACTTTGTTAGCTCTGACCTGACCATAGAAATAGAATGTCAAAGAACAACAATGTCAATAAACAGGTGATCCGAAAAACGAATGTATACATTATATATGAGATACGTAAAATATGACTAACATACATAAAATATGACTATATTATGGCAAAGGAAATTAATAAACTATGTTCCATACTGTTTTCTTCGTCGTCTGATAATCGAATAAATGTAGCGAAATTTGGTTTTAAAGAAATGTGTGGCAATATCTTATTTACCTGTGAAAAGTGTGATTACTTGAATGAAATCGTGATTGCTCTTTCGCTAGGGGCTCTTACTGTAAGCAATGTTGGCACAATGTCACTTGATCCTTTGTTTCTTTTTTTCATAGACCGTGTCCGTACCTATAATGTTAACTTCTCTTTTCCACGCTTTGTTGGTCTTCTTGAGCGCAGCGAAAATTTTTCTATCTATGGACCCGACCGTTTTGACGTTTTGATTTTATGTAATGGCGGCATTGTGACAAAATGTTAAAAAAAACTATACAATTTGTGTTATTAATGTAAATTTCAAAATTACTGTGATTTGGGTGGACAAAGTGTTGTGAAATCATTTTTGGTCATTCAAATTAAATATGGTAAGTAAAATCTATTCAAAAAGAGTGTTTTGTTTTGGTTATATGTCAGGGTTTGTTAACTTCTTTTTTAGTTGTAAATTTTGTAAAACAAGAGGATATAGCTACTTTAATAATTTTATTAAATGATAATAAACTTATATAATTGTTCTTGTATCCCTAGTAATAAATTACCTAAATATGGTTTTCACACAGATTATAGAGCCTACATTAATTCTACTTTTTGCCACCATGAGCGCTGCGATCGATTATTATACCCCACCTAGTACTTCGCACCCAGTGAATACCAACTTATTTTTATATTAAAAAAAAATTGAAAAAAAACCGCAAGAAACGTTTCGCTTTTTAGCTTCGTTTTTCCGATATAATATTAAGAATAAACTTTATATACCAGAAATCGGCCGATATTTAGTAGTAAGTATATGAGTACCATAGTAAGTATATAAGTATTATTATTATTATTATTTGAGTGTTTGGGGCTATGCAGCTCAAGATGAGGCTGTAGTCACTGCGACCTAAAAGATCTATTGTAACTCGCCACCTAATTATAGTAACTCTTTGAGCCCAGCGGCTTCCAGGAAGTCTAGTATCTTCCTGGTTTTAAGAGTTTTTATTTCCTCCGGGTCGATAACGTGTCGTCCCAGATGGATACTACGCTTGTGGATTAGAGGTCCACAATCACATCACAAGTATATAAGTATTTATGTACCAGAAATCGGCCGATGTTTAGTAGTAAGTATATGAGTTTGTTAACTACGTACCTGTCTCTCATATTCTTTGTAACGTGTTAATTAGGCTCTTTTTTAACCCTCTTGTGTGTTGTTAATAAATGTTTTTCTTTATTTCTTTCTTTCTATCATCGTTAATACAAATCTACGAAAAAAAAGCTTTTGTTCTTAATTTCAAAGAAACATTCTATAATATTTATATTATACTTATATAGAGTAGACTCTCTTTGATACGAACTGCGTACTTTTACTTAGTAGAACCGTATAAAAAACCTCCCGTGGAGATTGCCCAGTGACTGTGCAATGAAAGTAACTGGGCGGTTAACGGCGAAAGGTTAAAGTTAACTCACTGCAGAGACGTAATAGTAAAAATAAAAGGAGCTTTAGCTTATAACATGCGCCTTTGAAATAGTTACACGGAGTTTTAAATTCTAATTGTTATGTTTTGTTTTTTCACCCATAAATTAATTAAAAAAATTAACGATGTAATGCCTATTGTTATTTTTAAAATAGGTAGTTTTTCACAATATATTGACTATATTATTCTTTTACCAGTAAAATATACTAGGTATATTTATGTCCCCAGGACATAAAGGTACTGTGTATAGGTAAGGTGGAGCTCGGTGGCGCAGTGGTTTAGCGCCTGGCCCAGCGATTGCGGAAGTTAAGCAACGTTCGCAAGGGTCGGTCATGGGATGGGTGACCAATTATTTATTATCTCGAGCTCCTCCGTGCTTCGGAAGGCACGTTAAGCCGTTGGTCCCGACTGTATTTGCAGAAGTTAACACCCACCAATCCACATTGGGCCCGCGTGGTGGGTTATGGCCCATCCTCAGATAAACAATGTAGAGGTCACACGTAACTACCATACTAGTTGTTCCTTTGGGTATGCATGCAAAATGTTATAAGTTTATTTAAAAGACAAAACTATGAAAATTGATTTGATATAAAAGAGGTTGTTTTTATCTTAATAATGGCGATTATTAATGTTAGAAAGTATAATTTAACCACTAACCTGTTTTATTGTGAACGAATTTAACCACGTTTCCAACTACGCTTACCACTAGCCTTACCATTAGTACTCCAGGGAATTAGTAACATCACATTACTTCCTGTCGATTTTGAAGAAACTCGTATCTCACTTCGAACCTCACTTCACTTCACGGGAATTTTAAATCTTAAATGAGATAATGATAGGCTGTGTTTCTAATCACAAAAGATTTTAGATAAAATTGCTTATATTCAGTTAATTTCTAATAACAAATTCACGCAAAGCGAAGTGAGGTTCGAAGTGAGATGCGAGTTTGGTTACAGAATCGACAAAAAAAAATAATAATAAAAAATAAAAAGGAATTTTGGTGCCACCTGTCTTACCAGTAAAACTCGATTTTAGACGTAGTACGACGTACGTACGTTTAAATAAAAATAAGTTAATATTCTTAGTCGTAGTCTTATCATTTTATTAAGTGGGTAAACGCAAAGTCTTTAGCAAGATCCTAAATTAATTAATAAACTTTATACATACTACTTATTTTTAAAGTGTACCTTCGTACAAAGTGAAGCGGAGTTCGAAGCAATATAAAATACTTAAATCAAATTAGTGATACAACTTTCTACTAGCTAGAAAATCACGACATTTTTATAGCTTTTGTCTGTCTGTCCGAAAGTCACACCTTCCCTCTCTCAGAATCTGCGCATTGAAATCAAGATTGAATCTTATTTTTCAAAATTTTACCTTTCTGATATAGATTTTGACTGAATGAAAGGTTAAAATTTATTTGTACATACAATCTACAAAGCTCTGCCCTATTTTTCGAATAACATAAGTACCTACCTAATTTTTGCTATTAAAACTTAAAAATTAACAAAAACCTTTAAACTTATATGTTGTAATTTTTGTGATTTAATCATTTACATACTTATCGTTTTTAAGTTTAATTAATTTTAACGTTTAAACGCATAAAAAGATAAGCTCCAGCAAATGTTGGAATTAGGGCCTACCAAAAGTACTTACATTATACATAAGTACAGATAAAGACACAATGCAAGTACAACTAACATGAAATTAAATACGTAGTTAACTACATTCCATACCGATCATAAGTTTTTTGGTACTTAGGTATACATATAAAAACAATTTATGCGTGATTCAGTATTTATTTATAGAGTAAAATGACCCTAAACTCGCCACCCTACAGATATTGCACCGATCGCATAATCGAACTATTAAATCACACCCCTAGGCCTATCTAAAGATCCCGCTGGATACGACGGAGTAAACACTCGTACCTGATCCCGAATTCACATACCAAGTTATGGAATTAGTCATAAAATGGATTCGTGACTCAAATATCTAACCTATGTGTCGTGGGAGACTTTGAGACAGCCCTAACTCATAAAAACGTTCAAAGAATTTCACACCTTATTATGAGAGGACTAAAAATGATTTTTATGTTCCTCGAGTTGTAGGGTTACAACCTTATTCGAGGGATTCTATAAAATGATACGAGTTGACATTCGATAGAGGACGCTCTGTGACGTCATTAAATCAGCAAACTGCAGAATTTAGGGGTAGGATCTTAGGGTAAGAATTTATGAATTATACTAGAGTAGGTACTTTCATAGTTAATTTATTATTCGCTATTGAAATTAAGTATGTTTGACAATTACTTAATCAATGGTCTGTGAAAGTAACAATGATATTTCAAATATTTCAAAGACTTGCTTGCATTCTCACATGTATGAGTAAAACTGTCAACTGACAAAAGAAAACTGACGGTTAAATTATTGCTTTTTTCGCAATATTTGTATGATATGATGCTATTCTGTTTATCTGTATAGTTTGTTCTATCACTGTAGTATGTTTTTACTAAATAAAAAAACTAATTTAAATCAACATTTATACTTATTTCTAAGGCTTCCGCGCGTATAGTTTATTGAAGTAAAACACTTTCTACTGGTTACAGCGTGTATATTGGTCAAAATAAAAAAAAAACAATAAAAGAAATCCAAACTAAATAGTGAATCTAAAAAAAGTACTGAATGTATACGAATAGGCGCTATAATCCATAAAAAGTGTTTTATTTATAATTATATCATCATTTCTTTTAGTATTGTTATTATTCCGAACAACGTATATACGTAATTTACGTTTCCTCAAGTATGGTTGAGCGAAGCGATGGCTGGTTCACACGTCATGCTCTTGAACGGGTGCTGCCAGTGGGACGGTGGTCTTAACGCATATTGAATTGTATGAATAGTTTTTTTTGTAAGAGCCTAGACTGTATAATTACTTATTTTTTTTTTAACTTAGCTTGAAGGGCTTGAACCCTGTAAATTGATTCATAATGAAATGTGTTAATTAAATAATGTTTTTTTTGTTAATCTATGTTAACATAATGTCTGGAAACGATATATATATATTTGAAAATATCGTTCCATCTGATAAAGCTGGCAAGTTTTTTGCGCCCATTTTTCTTGTCAGTTAAATGACGTCATAATGGGTAGTAGGTAGTAGGGTAAAAGAATTGATGATTTAAAAACGCTTATTATGTGAGCTTATTTAAATAAAGATTATTTCAATTTCAATTTCAACAAGTTTGCATTATCCAACAACTCGTACGCAGAGCAGAGTATCGGCTGATAGACACATTTTTGCTTGGAAAAGGAAGCGCAGCTAATTTGATTACCGGCTCAAAAGCACGTCACCCGCAATGCTCCTTTGATCGGCAAAAATACAGATATGTGTGTGCTTTACCTTTTTCTGTGCTCCAAGTTACAGGCGAAAGAGGGAAATAAACCACAATCCTATTAATATTATAAATGCCAAAGTTTGTGTGTGTGTGTGTTGTGTGTCTTTTAATTCTTGTCAAAGGTTCCCTTGGGTCCACGTGGACGAAGTCGTGGGCACACGCTAGTAAATTATAAAGTAAATTGAAAAGTGTTTTCAATTACTAACAGCTTTCAAACTCTATCATTTGTCGCCTTTTTGTTTAGGCAATATTTAGACAATTTTTGGAAATTATTTACAAAAACTGCTGAAAATTTTAAAAACACTAGGACAAAATTTCGTATCATTTAAGAATACTAAGTACTTATCCTTATTCGGAAAGTTTGATTCACTTTTAAGATTTACAATTTGCGAATTGAAATATTCCTATTTTAAATGTTTTAATTTACTTACTTAACAAATCATTTTATTCATAGCCGTAGACTGTGAATCACGCAGTAAATATCATGAATAATTTCATTTAATTTTCTTCCTTAAACTACTCACTTACTTCGCTGGCTTACTTACTAGCGACCTGAAGTAGGTCTTGGCCTCCAACATCAAAGTTCACCTTACCAAACTAAGCTACATTAAACAAACCAAGCTTTCAAAATCGCTGTCCGCTTTTACCTCGCGCCGCAACAATAGTGCCTTGGGCGGATCGTTCCGCGCTAAGCTAATGAGATGTCAGTACAATCATTGTGCTTTAACCTTACGCGAATCAGGTTTTTGGCCTTTAATTTAACCGCCTTTAAATATGATATTAATTAATTAATACGAGGTAAAACCTTCGGCGTTTTTCCTTTATTTAGTTCAAGTTTAGTAGTGGCACGGTAAGGTGGGCCATATATGAGATACAAACATTGTAAAGGTAGATTTTTTTACTACGTATGACGGGTAAAATACGGAAACTTACTGTTTCAGATTTAAGCATATTTCTTTTCTTTTGTGTTGTAAATTTTTGATTTGATAATTAACAGAGAAAGACTTAAAAAAAAACCAACGCCGAGCTTATTAAATCATCTTGGTAATAGAAATATATTTAAAACTAACATACATTAAAAGTATCCTTTTATTTTTACCTCTAATGAGAAACAAAAGCATTGCGTTTGCGTCTGAATAGGACGTAAGAAAAATCTAAAACAATATAATTCAATTTATTTTACGTTTCAAAGGAATGCCCGTATCATGGCAAAACCTAACCAGCATTCAGAAATGGATATTATTTTTGTAGAAAAAAGCCATACTGTCTGTTGGTTAGTAATTTTTATTATCAAAACTATAAAATGGCTAAAGGTATTGGTCTTTTTGTTCTCAATAAGTTTATGTAGTTAATGTTTACTAATTTTATTGCCGGGAATATTTAGGAAACTCGAAAAATCAAGAAAACCATGCTATTCTAAAATAGTTTTCTTATTTTTTTAGTTTTCTTAAATTAAGATGTTTTGTCTTTGTTTATTTATCACTGCATAGTATAAAACAAAGTCGCTTCCCGCTGTCTGTCCCTGTATGCTTAGATCTTTAAAACTAAGCAACGGATTTTGATGCGGTTTTTTTATAGACAAAGTGATACAAGAGGAAAGTTTATATGTATAAATACATGGTGTCAAATTCCACACTACACCGAAGCGAAGCGAGGGCGGGTCGCTGGTAATAATATATACATAGTATAATAGTACAGTACAGACACTTTATTTATCTAAGCATTAGAAAGATTTGGTGTAACTTTTTGCAAAATTAAGCTCATTACTTGCATAGTGGTAAGAAGATTTGAATGAGATTTTTAATGAAGCAATTTTTGACTTTGAATTTGGCTATTCAAAAAAATAAAAAATAAAACCCAATGCACACGAAACCAAACGCACAGACATGTATGTACCGTCTAATTGAATAAAAAAAACGTCTTCATACAAAGGCTCCATGGGGCTAGCCGTAGCCTCCGGTACATCTCATAATTATTATTTCACTTTGTATATCTCTTGGTTCTTTTGTTGGCATAATGTTTTGTCTTTAACATATAAATTGTAATCGTCATTTGGATCGGAGCGGCTTTTGAAGTACCCACCTGTCTTAGACAACGGATTCCTTTTGCGTTCATAATTTTAATGATATATTTTGTTTTTATTTGCATTTTGTTTGTTTTGGATTAATAAACGAATAGATAAACATGTTATTTTGGATGTTATGAATTTTGAATTAAACTTGTTTACTTTTGCTACTACAGATAATTTAAATTCTGAAGGAGTATTAAAGATTTATGTTTTCTGTTGTAAAAATAAAATAAATCATCTCTTCGCGCTTAGGTGCGTAAGAACTCTGCGAGTTTTCTCGCTGGTAGAGATGAGAAGTTGTATGTTTAACAGGAGACCAAATTTTTTTTGTCTCGTGCCTTTAAATCTCTCGCTATGTTGTATTAGTCTATATTAGAATCACTCGCAATGCTCTCTTGTATAACAAAATAATAACTATTACACCATCAGAGTCTAATTTTTCTGTGTATGAAACATTTTTTCTTCATTGTTGAACCAAAATTTTCTTGTAGATTTTCAAAGTATGTACTTATATTTTAACTTCTATTCAGTCATTTTCATTATTGCAATTACCATATAAAGACAGATAAAAAAACTTAGGACACATTCTACACCATAATAAGATAACTGTATAATAAACTATTCAGCTTAAGTATTTTTATTATGACATATGTCATGATACAAATACTTAAGTATACTTAACTTGTTATGTTATATGTCATGATTTTGTTTTTCCATGAACAGTGTGTAACTTAATGCTTAATTCACTTAAATAAATAATTGTCACTCTTCTCATTTATAACGACCTTTTTCTGATAATTATTTCATAGCGATACAAATAAATTAATTTTATGAAACCGGCGTGCGCTCGACATGTGTTAATGTGTGTTTAATCAACTATTTTAATTTATTGTGCGTGATTAATTTTTGCAATGCCCTCATTATGGCTTAATTGAAGTAACTGAAACATATTTCATGTACGTTATTTAATTGAAAATCATAGTTAATAGAATTACTCAAGTTATTATAAAATAAAAAGCATAAATTATTATATGAGTATAATATTTTGTTGGAATAATTATCATGAAGTCAAAATTGACTTGATTATAACTATTTTCATTAATGATAATCGATGATTATTTTCATGAAAAACAACTTAAATCGTTAATAGGACTATTTCTACTAATGAATGAAGTGGAATGAACTAGCGAATTAATCCATTTCTATTAATTTCTATCAACTATTTAAAATAGCCTAGGTATAATATTTCACAATTTACAGATTACAGATAGTAATAACAAATTTGACCAAAGGTTAATTTGATAAAGCCCTATAGATATTTTATCTGCCCAATAATATTATGGTCATATTTTTTTACATAATACCACAGAATACCTAATAATACTCCATAAAATGTCATTGAACTTATAAAATAAAGAATAAAGTTACGCAAATACATGATTATAGGAATGTTCAAACAATAGCATCTTGGCCTTGATACGCTATCCGAAGTAAATTACCATTTTAGTACCTTGGCAAACTAATTATAACGCTTATTTGTAAGTTGCAATCATACATAATGATCGCAATAATTGGAGCGACATAGTTCTAAAAAGTATAGCCCGACTGGCGACCGTACCAAGTAGACTGTTAAACATTTTTTTTTCTTATTGTTTACGAAACTTTCGGTATATTCCGTCTGATACATTTTCGAAACTGATGGTCATTATTACTGGGGTTTTATCTTAAAATCATTTCGCTGATTGGCGATTTCGTGAAATAATTTAAGTTGGATTGCAATCATAAATAATTTAGGGCTCTTAAGAATAAGTACTCGCATTAAGTGCCATATGTAAAGTAGTTACTATTATAAGTTTTAAATAATATAGTCTTTTTTATTAATTATATTTCGGACTAATAAGTACCTATATATACTTTTAAACTTTCACGTTGCATAATTATAAGATAAGGCCCTTTACTAATAAAGATTGTTTATCAGTGGCCCTACCATGAGTGGATGCAAACTGTTTACGTTACCGTAAACTATCGTTTTGTCTCTTTCACTCGCACTAACTGTGAGCAGTATATCCGATAGTTTACGGGAACGTAAACAGTTTGCATCAACTCATGGTAGGGCCACAGATGTATAGTTACACATTGTTTTGTCACTTTCTTTTCAATGCCAAACTCAAATAGTTTGACAGAGAGTAACCATTGTGTAACTATACATCTGCTGTACAATCTTTATTAATAAGGGGGTAGGAATACAGGTTTTGACCACACCTACCTTTTCCCGACGTTTCGACCGAGTTGCATCGGCCGTCAACGTCGGGAAAAGGTAGCTGTTCATTTGTTCAACACTTATGTTTAGTTTAAAAACGCGTTTAAAACCTGTGTTCCTAATCTAATAATAAGTTCCTACTTAATGTTTATTGTACAGATTGTACTTAGCTGTTCTCTGTTCCAATTTGTACTGTTTGTTTTGCAAAGTGTTTGTTTTATTTATTTTTTTGTAATTATTTGATTGCTAATTTACGCTTTAGCTTTGTTTAAAAAATCTGCTAAGAAAATTATTACTTTGGTCGTATCATCTCATCATACAAATTAACTTTTTATTACTTTTTAATGCATAAAATAGACGTAGAAACAATAAAATATACCTATTATGGTAAGAATACCCCATAAATAGGAATAGTATGTTAATTTCACATAGCAATATCGTAATTTGCCGATTCTACGAGAATCAAACATTATGGTTTGAGATCGAAAGTTGGCTTATGCAATGATTGTTATTGTAGTTTGGTATTATTTTTATAGATAGAGAATTGGTGTGTCACTTGAGTACGAAAAACAAAAAAAAACTTTATAAGAACAGCCATTAACAGAATAAATGTTAGTTTACTCCTATTTAAGGTTTCCCTGCGTAATGGTCCCTGAGTCAGGCTTTTCTTTGAGAATAGCAAAAATATTGCTGTTAAATTTAAACGATTTATTTATTTCCATGGTATTGTATAAGTACTAAGTATAGATTATATAGTTCTAAGCTTTGCGTATGTTCCATTGACATAAGTAATTATAATCTTACAATGATAGGTATTTATAAGTACACCTACCTAAAAGTTCCCAAAGTTTGGACCAAGTTACATCAGCCGTGGTCACGGGTCAGCCTATGACCACGGCAATTACATTTTTATTTTCACTTGATTGCAATTAAAAATAAAAATACAATTGCCGTGGTCATAGGCTGACGCGTGATTTCAACCAAAACAAAACACAACATTAATTTAAATGGCAAGACTCTACACTTCTTTTAAAAGCGGACCCTTTGTTTTATAGTAATTTATAAACACCGAAAACTGTTTAAACAATCCAAGATAAATATCTAAAACACGTTTTGTTAAACATGCAATAAGCACATAATCTAAAAAAAACTTCTAACTGCATTTTTACGCCATCTTAATTATTCGCCAAGTTAACCTTCTAACCATTTAAGTAACAATGCACACTTAAACATATAAACCCCGTAAAATCGTCCTATAACACCATGGACACATAAACCCACAATCGGATGGGGGCCAATGGCACAAACCACCGCCTCACATACTAAAAACCGTGCTTTTCTCATTAATTATGGCCCAAGAAAGAGGCTCAAGCGATATATATATATAACGATATATTCAAGTTTGTAAATATCGTTACTTATTGCTGTTACAGCTGATAAGTTTCTTGCGCCCGTTCTTCTTGTCAGCTAAAACAGTCTGGAACGGGTGGTAGGAAAATATAGACCATTCAAAAGTACTTAATAATTAAGTTTATTTGAATAAAGCTTATTTCACTTTCACTTTCATACATATACCTAACTAATGATAGGTCGTACCTATGTACAAAATATTATTTTGTGCAAAGTAACTTATATACTTTAAAACATTTTTGTGAAAGCGATAAAAATTACATTATCATACTAATACTCCTATTTATCCAAAAAAATATATACATTTTTTTATTAATTATCTACGTATTTTTTTACGTTGAAAAATAACACAGAACGAAAATGTTTAAAATTACTTTCAGTAAAATGTAAATAATCTTGCTTTTTAAATGTTAATTTGCTGAGGATTGAGAATTAATTTTATTTTATATTTTTTTACTTTTAGTTTCATTAATTTTTTGTTCGTTGATATTTTTATTATTAGATTTTTTAATGTCTTGATCAATGTGTCTTAGTAGAAATATTTAATGAGAGATAGACTCGATTTGAAGTAACTACCTTTGCTTGTGACTTGGACGTCACTTAACGACTTTAATATTATAATCTAAGTTACATAACATGTAAATGATCCAGTTATCCGCACACGTATCGGTGTGACAGTGGGTTGCGCAAGAGTCGCGTTTACTGCTCTGCTCTGCGTATGTCTGATGTCTTCATCAGATGTATTGCGAAATTACCATTAAACAAAGCGTGTAAGTCGTTAATTTAGGTTTATGAGTTGGTGGTTATGGTGATGCTGAAAAATTACGTGATTTGGTTTATCTGACTTGTCTAAATGACTTCTTTACTTACAAAAACAATCTTTGTTTGTTAAATAATAATATGTTTTGATTGTCTCACTGACTGATTCATCATCACACGGCTCAAACCACAGGTCGATTCGAGTTGAATCCTGGCGTTCATAATTATTTTATTTTATTTATTAAAAGGCACAACTACAGAATACAATTTCACACATTTTTAAAGAGCTATTAATTAGGTTTCACATTTAAATCGAATTCCAATAAATGTTGTATACAACGTTTACATAGAACAACATAAATCGAATAATTCCGATAAATATCTTTAGAACAAAGAACCAGTGAAAAAACTTGCGAGATCAATAGACACTGCCATAACCATTTAATTAATGGACATCAAGTAAGTCATAACGTAAATTGTTTCATATTGTTCTTTTTAAACATGCAGAATAGATGTCTATATGATAAATCAACGAATCGGATGTCAAATTCAAAATTGGTTCTGTCTATCTAAAAATAACAATATTCGCAAAGAAAGGAACATTTCGAAATTCTAACGTCTCACGTGGAAGTAGAATTCAAGGTAGACAAAATCGCGAACGGAAGCTAGTTAATAAAACATGAACTGCTGAAGATGAAATAATAAAACTAAAAAAAAAACGTTCATGTTGATAAAATTGTTTTATAATATTTTTAAATTTGAGATTTTTGCATTCACAATGCTATTTTTATACAATACTAAATAACTAGAAAAAACACGACGCGCACCAGAACCCGCGGCGAAATTATATAGCTATTTCATCTTAATCGATTGCCAAATATCTGGAAAGATATTTCAATTAAATGTCGAGGTAATTCCTCACATTGGTGAAATAAAATAGTATATACTAGAAGAAATTCGACGATGTTACTAGTGACTCGGTAGCTCAGCGGTCAGAGCATTGGACCGGATATCCAAAGGTCGCTGGTTCGATTCCCGCCTGAGTATTGATCTGTATATTATATTTTTTCTAGTATATTATTTAGTATTGTTTTTTAATATTCATAGTGTTTTTAGTCTGAGTGTGTTAAAAATGTGAGAGAGCGTCGAACGCTAATGACTGCTCTGAATATAAACAAATTGGATTTAGGCATCTTTCAGAGCTTACTTAGTGAACCAACCTCTAGTTCAGCCAAATACATTTGTGATATGGCCAGTCATCGGTGATCAATGCCCTCGCAATCTAGCAATTAAACTTGTGATTGTTGTATTGTATATTTTAGTATGTAGTTAGCATGTTTAGGATACGATAGGACTGGCAATCTTGTAAGATAAAAGTCCTTTAAAAATTAGATAAAAAAAGAGTTTTTATTTGAGATACAATACAATACTATAACTTCGTTTTACATTCAACAAATCTTTTTTTTACACAATTTTATATTTTTATATTATCCGAATGGCTATAACAATACCACCCAACAATATAAGCACCTTACTTAAATAATACCTACAAAGATATTTTTGATAAGCCACAGTCTAGCTAGTGCGCTATCGTAAAACCAATCTGACGGAGTGAGTGGACTGGTTAAGCGACGTATTTCGCCAGACAGACGGACAGACGATTTTATCACACAGCATAAAACAGACATACAAATAATGTACAGTAGAGAATGTAAATTTTTGATAGATTGCATTCATTTTCGTAACTTTTCTAACGCGTAACGTAACGTACTGGTAAATGATCGATCTTGTAAAGATCATCTTATTGATAAGCTATTTTCTTAATATGCTAGCTCACCCCGGTTTTGCGTGGGAGCTATATAATAAATCAATAAATTTTAGATAAGTCCCAACCTTAGTTCGACCTAGGCAGCGGTTAGAGTTAGACTGTACCTATATACAGCTACATACACTTGATCATACATTTTAATGCCGCGACAAGAAGCTAAATGCTCGTCGATTCAATGCAGAAACAATATTTTTTTTAACTCGTACGGTATAGGCCGTTATACCTAGTTCCCATTAAGGTGAGTAATTTAGTCGAGTAGATATACATTACGTGGTGCATTTGACGTTGTTTTAAAATCAACTAAAATCAACACACATGCCAGGCAATGTACCCTACTCGACTAAATTACTCGCCCTAATGGGAACTAGCTGTCATGGAATTATAAGTAGGTACTTCTACAACGAAGTACTTATAATTTCCTTGCTAGCAAATCTATTCATTTGTCGGCGCAGCAGCGGTATGACATCGCCTCGCCATAGTAAACAAGCGTGGTTGCCATGGTTACTGAGGCGAGTACAGTACTGTGACAAGGCGATGCCGCTGCTGCGCCGTAAACTTACTTGCCACTCTTGGCAGGTATGGTGATCAGAGTATGGATATTGTGAAGACAGACATTTACGAAAGAAAGAAAAAAAAAATTTAACCGAATCACTTAAATTACAAACAAATTATGTTGAGCTGTTTGGCTCCGTTACGCGAAATCATTTGTCTCTGTCTTTTTCTTTACGTGTAAAGAGTATGGCAAATAACCTCACTTCTGCACTTTTTCGATGTTTTTCGTTGTTTTTTCATCATAATCTTCAGCACAATTAGGTGGATCCAAAAATTCGTGGCCTAACGTAGAAATAGTTTTGACAGTTTTGTAAATCTACCCTCACTCTTTAGTATGGTTCTTCAATAGTAAATGTGCGAAGTTTCGTTCCGATACTGCAAGCCATATTTTTTGTGATCATATTTTGTTTGATGCTATCTGACATCTTTTTCAATAATGGAGAAAATTAAACACCGAGCAGTGATCAAGTACCTCAGTAAAAAAGGCCTATCACCAAAAGATATTCATCAAGATATGGTGAGCACTTTGGGTGGGTCAGCTCCATCGTATTCCAGTGTAAAAAAGTGGGTGGCTGAGTTTAAGCAGGGTCGGGAGAGTATTGAAGGTGACCCTAGGATTGGTAGGCCTTCAACGTCTACCACAAAGGAAAACATTGAAAAAATATGTGAACTTATTCTGAGTGACCGAAGATTGACCATCAGTAAGACAGCTGAGATCACAGGCATTGGTTATGGTCGGGTACAAAATATTGTAACTCAAGAATTGGGGTTCCATAAGGTTTCTGCTCGTTGGGTTCCGAGATTGCTTTCAGCTGAACAAAAACGAGTTCGTTTCACAATTTCCCGTGACTGTTTGGAGCTTTTTGAGGTAGATCCAGAGGATTTTTTATCACCATACTCCTGAATCTAAGCAACAATCGAAGCAGTGGAAAAGATCTGGCTCTCCTACTCCAAAGAAAGCTAAAGTCGTTTTGTCGACCAACAAAGTCATGGCTTCAGTTTTCTGGGATGCAAAGGGAATTATTTTCGTGGATTATTTACCAAAGCGCGAAACTATAAATTCAAGTTATTATTGTAACCTTTTACGACGACTAAGGGAAGAAATCAAAGAAAAAAGGCCGGGTATGTTACGAAAGAAAGTGTTGTTCCATCAAGACAACGCCCGGGTTCACACTTCAGCTGAAACAATGGCTGAAATCCATGATTGTGGCTACGAATTATTGCCCCATCCACCTTATTCGCCGGATTTAGCCCCCTCAGACTACCACTTATTTCCAAATTTAAAAAAACAAGTTAAAATCATATGCTTCAAGAAACTACAATAAAAATACAAAAACCAAAATGGTTACATTACATTACATCCCACATTAAAGAAGATCAAGTTACGTAACTTTGGTTAAAAAACTTCAAATAAATAAACAACTTTATTATCTCAGTTGAGTTCATAAAAGATGCGACGAGAAGTTAAAAACAACGTACCTTAAAAAAATGAAAAGTTCAACTGATTCTGCAATACGCATGCCCAAAAAACGAATATGCCTCAATTTTAGTATTTAATTTCAACCTACCTACCCATTTTGTGCAAACTTTTGTTAATAATAATTATTGTGATGGAAAATGACCTCACTCTTTTTCAAATGTTGACGACTCTGTATGATATATACAGGGAGAAAAAAGTAGCCCTTGACGAGTTTCTTGCCGGTTCTTCTCGTTACAAGGTCTCCCTCAGGGTTTGCGCACCGATGGCGTAGCTTCTTCAAGTGCTTGTAACAGCCTAGACTGAATAAATTATTTTTAATTTTTAATTTAGTACTTTTTGTAATTGTTCACTATTAAATATAATATTTTCTTTTTCCAGCATATACATTACATCATAAATAAAGTTATCTAAGTGTGAGTACTCAATCATATTAATTTAAAAAAATAATCAGACGGCAGCCCCCATAGCGTATAATATTAATCTGTATATATAAAAGGCTAAGAGACTGACTGATCTATCAACGCACAGCTCAAACTACTGGACGGATCGAGCTGGTTTGACACACTAATAGTCCTTAGGACGTAGACGTAAGCTAAGAATGGATTTTTGAAAATTCAACCCCTAAGGGGGTAAAATAGGGAATGAAAGTTTGTATGAAAATCCGTCAGTTTCGAAGCTAGGATCTTAAAATTTTGTGTTTAGACTGACACGTGAATATTATACGTGTCTCAGCGTTTTTGAAAATTCGCTGTGTATACAAAATCACGAGATAAAGTTGTGTATACAAAATCCTTCATTTTCGAAGTAAAAATCGTTAAATTTATAATTATGGCTTATGAATATTGATTTATTTCGGCAGTAAAAGTTACCTCTTCAGCCAGTTCCTCAGTGGTGAGGATTCCAGGTGTAGTGCTCTAAACTTTCGGCGCAACATCAGGCGAAGTGAAGGCCAAGTACTATAATATAATTGTGATATTTTTAATTAAAATATGTCATTTAATTTTTATGTTTGGACTTTAATTTTAGAGATTCTTCTTCATTTATTACTCCCTTCTTTTTCTTAATTGCCGATAGCTTATGGTCTGGAATAAAATATAGGATAATTTGTAGGAAATTCGAATTTTCTATCGAACAAAGTCGCGGGCGAAGGCTAGTCATAGAGAGGGAGAAAACTGCTAGACAATGACCGCCTCATCAATGCTTAAGCACGTGGAACAGACCGAGTTGTTTTCTCATTCTGGCAAACGATGTTTCTAAGCGATAAATAGAGACAGAACTACGGTAAAATGCGGTACAAAATAAGCTTATGTAGGTTTTCTTATATATTTTTACTAAGGTAACATCCAGGTTATCGTTGAGATGAACTTAAATACAAAAGCAATATAAACAACTTTGGTCGTAGCTATATAATTATGTAGATAAAGTGTCCCTGTTACATTATAACGAAAGGGCTTGGCTATTGAGCTAATCCCAATTATGCAACATTACGGACACTATTGAATCCGATGCATCGATTACATAAGTTATGCCATTATTACTGAACTAGGCAGTATTAGAGTCGCTTGTTCACATTGCTAATTATCCGTGCATAATGTAGACATTTTTGATTTGTGACGGTCTTGCTTTGATTTGTTTATGTTGGTTGAACTCTCCTTGAATAATTTTGTAACGGTATTTCCATTTTACTAGGAACATAGAGGAACATAGAACATATTTCTCTTAAGGAGTATTATTAAGAAGTAAATGTCAGAAATATATTAAATAAATAAACAAATAATGGACACCATGACATACATTGCTCGGATTCCGAAGCTAAAGCACTTGTGTTGTGGAAATCAGAGACAGAGCGGTGATAACAAACACACACCTAGATCTGAGACAATATAGGAAAGTTTTTTTTAATCGAACATGGGTCAGAGATGGCGAAAACGTGCAAACCACGTATGAATGTCGTCGTTACAGGTAATTAATTAAAGTCGACTTACTAATGAAATATAAACTTTTAATTAAATGTATTACATAATTATGTGTGCAATATCGCCAAAAATGTAGTGCTCATCACGTTTTACAATCTAGAGCAATAAAATTAGATATCCACATGTCAATAAAAAGACACTGCCTACGTCAGTATTGTTACACTGATGCATTACAGGTGGCGTAAGTGGCATTTGAGCTGCACTAAAAGTAATGCAGTTGAAAGGAACAGTGACATAATATCATAATTGCGCGCTTGTGCGTTTAATTTAACCTTTGTACACTTTATAAGCAGTTTTAACTTTTAAGTGCTATAATGCAACAGATTTACAGAAATGAATGTTCATTAGTGCTTGTTTTTTATGAAACTGGTTCTTTGTTACATTCAATTATGTGTGAAAAAATATATCGTACGTAATCAAAAATAGAGCCCAATCGCGGTAATTCTGAACGATAAAACCCAAAACGTTGCGTTGTCATTTAGGTTATATTTACCTAAAAATCTTTGGTTTAGCTTCATAATTTTCACTTAAATTGTCCCAGATTGTAATCCTAGACTCCTAAGGCAGAGTATTCAACAATTTTAAAAAACTAAAGAGAGAATTTTTTCTGTAAACGAAACTGAAACGGTAACGATTTAGCTTTGGTTTTATCGTTGGAAATTAGCGCGATTAGGCCCCTGCGCAGTGTCCTAGCGAGAGCGAGTGGAGTGTTGGAAAATGGCGACATAATGATGTGTCGTCATTTGGCGGCTAACGTTTTTATGCTAGTTTAAAACCTTTTTTAATGACACAAAAACTGTACCTACTTCGATCGATTTTTATTTTTTGTTTTTTTTTCACAAAATAATGTTAAAGTTTTTAAGTACTTACATACCTATAGTGCCTCGCACCTTACTCTCTACAGGCATTTGCAGAAAACCATTGCCGTGGTGACAGTCACATTATCACACGGCTTATACTGAGCCTAGCAACGCGGCTTCCGTACTTAGAGCAACGCGGCTACCGTCCGGTACGGAAGCCGCGTTGCTCTACTGAGCAGAGGCATATTTGGTACTTAGGTATATTTTTTCAGTGTAATAATATTATTTTGTAAGTACAAAATTAACCTTTTTTTACTAATATCTATACAAAAGCAATACCATTTACATTCTTCATTCTGTTTATGGACTAATATTATGGTCAACGTATTTCAAACAAGTTGTCAAATTGACAAAAACAATTATGAATTTGACAGCTTCCTTAAAATTAAGGAGACCTCAGCCAAAGGTTTTAGCTAAGAAGCTTTTGAGTATTCGCCTATGACTAAAAATACATATATTTCTAGCACTTATTACGAAAAGTGGCTCTCTAAAGTGTTAATAACTTAGTCCGGTGAAGGTGCTTAAATCTGACGATCATTAAGCAATGTACTTCTCGCTTATTACCGTTTATGTAACACATGCTCCATATGACCTTCTAGTCATCATTAGTTGTTGAATTTGAGTTGCATTTTTAACCGTAGCACATGGTCTTTCTTAATTAATATTTTATCTTTAAATGATTTTATATTGACAGTAAGTACAAGTACCTACTTACAAATTGACAGGTCATTTCAATACTTAATAATATACTAGAAAAAGATAGTCATTTCAGTGAGTATAAAGGATGCTTAACAGAACAACCAAACCTTTGGTCAAACATGTACCTACATATACTTTTATTAATAAAACCAAGAATCTTATATTAATATTCTATAATAAAAAAGACACGTTAGAAGGGCCGCAGCGTGCCTTGGCGGGGCCCCGTATAAAAATTTGTTAGGGGGCCCTTAGGAAGAGTAAAGATTTCTCACAAAAGAAAAAAAATTGTTTGCATAAAATTTAAAGAAATATTTATTCATCATCTGTCACTTTTTCCAAATTTTTTACAAAGTAAATGACTTAAGCGGAGAAATCCCGCAGCCCGCGATAACCGGTGTAGGGTGTTGCCAACTTTTGAACGCACGCTTTACGCGGGAAAAAAAGTTTTTTTTTTACTTTTTCCATTTCTGAAAAAAAGTTTCTCGCGTAAAAAATTTGCTTAAATTGTATGTTTTTAAAAAACAAATAACACAGAATAGATGTTAGTGTTTTCAACTAATAAGTATCTATACTGTGCAAATAATATACGCAGTCCTAGGTTCTGTCACAAAGTCACAACTTTATTTCGAATACTAGCCAGATTTTTTTTTGGTTTATGGTTATGAACTTAGGCATGGCCGACCATGACTTATGAACTTAGAGCGATGAACTTTTGAGTCTTCAAAAATTAAAAAAAAACGAAATTTTCTTTGAACCGTTAAAAAATGTAATTAAAAAGTGCATTTTTAATCATTTTTTAGAAACGGCTGAAATATTTTTTTTACATATCTCCGCCATTTTGAAAAATATCGAAAAACAAGCTCATTTAAAAAAAATCTATATGATTATTGAAGCTGCTCCCAAAATTTCACGAGAGTCGGTTGAGAAATGCGACCTGTAGGTAGAGGACAACAAACGGACAGCCGGAAGTCGAAGTCGAAGAAAGAATTTTCGCCTAAGCTTTAGCACAGACGCTTTGCGCTTGCTCGGTCAAAAATAGGTAGCTAGTATTTTTTTATTACCTATTATAAAATTTGCACGCATAATTTAAATCGGTACTTACAGTATTGATGAGAAACTTAACCTCTCTAACAGAAAAGAGTTTTAAGTTGAAAGATAATCAAATAATCATATAAAAGAGGGGGAAATTGTAGGTTTAATATCTCTAAACGAGTTCCTAAAAACTGGATTTCCCTTTGAACCTAGGACTATACATTGCTTATGCTGGTTTGCAATAAGCAGTGCAATCACTCGAAGGTGACACACGTAACATCGAATCATCACGGCTCATTGATGATGCAGTGATACCGTAAGTATTGTACCTAACCTAATGGCGATATGGGGCCGGACAATGGGGTCAGTATAAATTGGACTTGATGTTATGAATAAGGGACTGTTGGGCAACCGTTAAGGGGCTATGTTAAAAATAAATTTGTAAAGCGAGATAGCAATGAGAATAAGACGCGCGCGGGAGCGGGACCGATTCGACAGATTTGGCGCAAAAATCACTAAATCAATTCGGAGTTAATAGCTAAAGAGAAATGCTTTTACACGATTGTCCATATTGATGATACAAATTATTTAAAGCAATTTCGACTTGAATACCTAATATTGTTTCCAAATAATTTCGAACTTAAGAATTTTTACCGACTTCCAAAAAAGGAGGAGGTTCTCTGTTCGTCTGTATATTTTTTTTGTGTATGTCCACTGATTACCCAAAGACGGCTGGACCGATTCAAATGATTGAAACCAAACTTGTCCCATTTTTTAAAATTTGGAAATCGGTTCAGTACTTTTCAAGTAATCTTGAAAAAAGCACGAAAATAGTATATGATTTTGTGTGAACTACCTCGATGATCAGTCGTATAACTTCTTTGTTTATGAACTGAATAAGATAATTATTTTTTTGTTGAAGAAGGGATATCTTAAGTGTAGTTCTTTAACCGACTTAAAAAAGGAGGTTCTCAGTTTGACCCGTATGTATGTATGTTTGTCCGCGATTAACTTACGTCTGGGTGAGCTTTTAGAATAAAAAAAAAGGAATTTGTACTCCAGCCCCAGCCGACTTCAATAGACGTGTTTTTAGTATTACAATAATAATGCGTATCTAGTGATTTGAATATTATTTCTTGCTTTTTAGAGGTAGGTTTTTTGAAGTCGGTTTTTTAAGAGATATTTTCAAAATTAAAATGTATCAAGCCAAAATCATTGAATCGTGTTTCTGGTTTAATACGTGTCTGGGGAAAGATATATAGAGAAATATACATCTTAATTACTATCTCTAGGATCTTTCCGCGACCTATGGCATTACGTCAAAATGTTTCAAGTTTAAAAAATATTTATTATTTATTTGAACTCGGAAGGTGTGATATATTATACGCGTGCGATTCCACACAGAGCTTAGCGAGCAGTAAAACACAGAATTGCGGGGGAAGCAATCCAAAGTGGTTATAGAGAACTCGTACCTATATAAAAACTAATATTTACATGTTAGAAAGAGATCGAATATTGTGTTGAAGCGAGATGGATTTATTTTTGTTAATTCCAACAGTCTATACACTTTAAATTTTTATCACACTTTGTTCGACATTTTGGCAATAGGCAATATTAAAAGTGACACTTAAATACCACGTAAGTATACTATAAAAAAAAGGTACACACTTTTAAGCGTCTTAACCACGGTGCCGTAATTACTGAACCTAATGGCACCCATGGCGATATGGGGCCGGACAATGGGGTCAGCCTTTATGAGCTTGATGTTATGATTAAGGGACTGTTGAGCAACGGTTGAGATGGGTGGTCTTACACTTTCGATTTTTATTACACATAGCGGCCGCCCGCGGTTTCACCCGCGTGGTTCCCGTTTCCGTGGGAATATCGGAATAAAAAGTATACTATGTTTATTTTGAGTTACAATAGATCTTTTAGGTCGCAGTGACTACAGCTTCATCTTGAGCTGCATGGCACCTAACACTCAAATAAAAATAATCCTATGTTTTAATCTAGGCTATCTACTATTTGTATGCCAAATTTTAACCAAATCCGTGCAGTAGTTTTTGCGTGATTGAGGAACAAACATCCAAACCCACATACTTTCACATTTAATTTATAATATTAGTAGGATCGGTCGACATATATAGTATTTGGCAATAGGCTAGAAATGATTTTAATTATGTATTCTGTGAAAAAATACGCTTTTAAGCATCTTGCCCGCGGCATGGTGAGGTGTTTTATTGGTAAGAAAAATTGCAAGTAATGTACCACAGATAAAATAAAGTCAAAAATATTGTTCGACATCATGAGATACTAAATTCGTTGGCCGGTTCGTGGACTATAAATTATCTAATCTCTTTAGTTTGTTTCTTTTGGTGTTCATAACCAGTTAGTAAGTTTATCTTACCACGCGACATTTTTAAGAAGTCGTTAGTATACACACATGCAATGAGCAAAAAATATAAAGTTAGTCTGTAGAGCCACTCGTATCGTAACGAATCGTGGATTTTCACGCACACACACACACACATACACATTATGTACGCATAGGCAATTACAAAACAAACCGGGCTATAGTCAATACTGTAGAAGTTCCCAACTCCCAAGCTGCTCCTAGCGCAACAAATAACGGAAGAGCTTCGATCAAGAATACCCTAGATGTCCGGTCAGTCTCAAAAATGGCACCTCAAATAGCGCTTATTTTGCACGAAGTAAGTGATAAAAGATGTGTTTTTGTATACAATAGCTTATTTTGTACAAAGTAAGTTATTATAAAATGTGAGTTTGTACAAAATAAGAGGTGATTATGGTACAAAATAAGCGCCAAGTTTGTAAGTGGGACGCTATTTGAGGTGCCCTTTTTGCGTACTGTTTTAGTTCGTGAAGCGTTATCTAGGATATTCTTCCGGAAGAGTTTCCGAAAACGTCCAGAGAGCGGCGCGCGCTTCTGTTTAAAATACACAGACTTTATTATTGTAATGTGGGTGTCATATTCTTATATTGTTCATAATATAATTGAAACTTCTGACACATCACTATGAATAAGGCCTTAGGCCTAAGCGCCTAAGGCTGCTATCTTTATCTACAAAGAATGTTCCATAGAGGACAATATGCTGTTACACACCCACTTGGTTCGGTAGTAGATTTTTGACGGATAACGAATGAGCAATAAATTTTGGACATTAAAGATAATCAATATTGAATTTAATGTTGTATTGTCATTGCGACACTTCACAACACTTGTCGTATGTGTAGTTATGGCACAGAATAACTAATAGTGGTTATGGTTACTGATAAAACGGACAACTCAATAATTTATGAACGTAGTGCATTACAAAAAATATTTTTCCTTTTTTAAACATCATTTTACCTAGTTTCACCTATAAGCTTAACATATAATTTAATGTGTACTATTAATAAGTACGATAATTACATAATATTATTACCACCATGTTTAAACATAAACAGTGTTTAATAATCTAGACCAGCTTAATTTGCAAAACTCAAAATAAAACACAAAAATTCTTTAACAATGCAAACATGGGTATAATTATGTCTAAACTTAAAAAAAAATCTTTCCTATTATAGTAAGAGGATTAAACCCGTGAACAATACAAGTTACGTATCGTATGACCGCATAAAATTAGTGTTGATATTTGTCAAACTATTAAATCAATTAAATTAGTTCGCTATTTTCCTTGTCCATAATGGAATAATAAGCTGATTTAATTAACACACTGCAGATAAAAGACTATAGACGGGTAGCTTTACATAACAGTGATCGGTGAGCGGATGCGCCCGCGCAGGTCGCCGCCTATCTCACTTTTGGACGGATGCCACTTGGTTTAAGCGTGTTTCCATTGTCGGTTTTTTTTCCTTATTACATAGAAGGAAAACAATATTTTAAAATGTTGGCGTAAAAACAAGAGTTCATTACATTGCAAACAGTTTAAAACATTAATTTATGCTGAAATCAGACTGAAGAGATAATGTTGAAATTTTTAAAAAAGATAAAGTTAGCTGCACAACATTCTGGTAAAAATAGAAAAACTAAAAAACCCACATGCATCAAAAAACAAGTCAACTGAAAAGATGGAAACAAGATAATATATAAAGGCAAACTTAAAAAATATTGATGGTAGTGTTTAGATTAAAGGCAAACTTAAAACATATTGATGGTAGTGTTTAGAACTTTTGTTCATCATAATAACATGCAGTCGGAGGCATGCATAAAGAAAGTGACATTATGAATGATTTTACTTATCATTCAATTCTATGCCTCCGACTGCATGTTATTATGTTGAACAAAAGTTCTAAACACTACCATCAATATGTTTTAAGTTTGCCTTTAATCTAAACACTACCATCAATATTTTTTAAGTTTGCCTTTATATATTATCTTGTTTCCATCTTTTCAGTTGACTTGTTTTTTGATGCATGTGGGTTTTTTAGTTTTTCTATTTTATTTTTCTGTTGACTTGTCTTTTTTTAGGCAGGCGGGTTTTTAATTTTTTAAATTTAGTTGTTTTTTATTTACGTCTTTTTAGTTATATTCTCCTTACAAATTACGAAGACGGTCTAATTCTTTAAAAGAATTTTCATCGTGTGGTTTAAATAAAATTTTTTAGGGTCAAGACAACTGACAGCAAGCCCTGCGAGAGATCGGACTCTGCTTAAAGCCACGTAAGCTTGACCTTTAGCAAATAGGTGACTGCTCAAATCGACAACTGCCCGGTCTAAAGTTGAACCTTGCAATTTATGCACAGTCACCGCCCAGCATAAAATTAGAGGTAGCATACGTCGCTCGATCTTGCCTTTACCGCGTAAAACATCAAACTCAGACGCAGAAGGTTCAATCCGAACACCAATACAAGAAGCTACCAATTTTCTAAATAATATTTTATCGATATCAAAGAGAATGTAATTAATCACTAATTCAGTAATAAGATATTCCTAAACACCCTATTCCTTAGTCCTAACTAAACTAGGTATGCTTGCTACAAAACCTAACAAAATCTACTTCTTTAATATTTTTTTCAATATTAATGCAAGTAAAGTAATGCAACACGCGTTCCAATTAGATAGATGGAATCTAGTATAATAAATAATGAATGTACTCTAGCTAGCTAAATGGAATCGTATTAAAATAATTATCACTTAAAAAAGCTGTTAATTGTTATAAAGACCATAAACGAGAATCGTTTCTTCTTATTTCTCGTTATCGTTTCTTCGATTCTTTTATTATTATCTTTATATTATACTATATATAGCTCGATTATACTATATATAGCTCAATTACCACTGACTGACTGATTGACATGATTGTTCTCCCAGAAGGAGGTAGAAAAGGGTATAGTGATGTTTGGGGAAAATGTGCAGAATCTCAATCGAACTGGGGGAAAATTATGACATTTGGGAAAAACAAGATGGCGGCTGTGGCGAAGTTTGTAACTTTTTTGTTTTCAAACCGATTTTGCTCAAACTTACAAAAATGGTAGATTTTGACATTATAACTTTAGAAAAATATTAAAAAAATAAAAAAACAAAATGGCGGCCGCGCCGGAGAGTTTTGAAAAAATCGGTTTTTGGACCGCAAACCGCGGGGCCACAGTTCTAAAGTGTTTTTTAGTTTGAGAACATTTTTTTTACTGTTTCACCACAATTACCCTCAATTTTTACCAATCGGGGAAACTTTTTTTAAAATTCAAGATGGCGCCTGTTGTAGAGGTCATTTTGTTTGAGGTACGAAAACACGCCATTTTTTAAGTCAATTTTCTTCCAGATGGCAACACTGGAGCGATTTAAGGTTCATAGAACGGCTGTAGGTATAGGTACAACGTATTGATTGGTAGAATATTTTTACCCCATTTCGGGGTAACTTTTGAGATTTACCCCAAAATGCAAAAAAGTGAAATAACCACTTTTTGGAAATTTCGAGTATGAGGGTTCATGTATAGTCTGTATACAAATGACATTATAGTATTTTGGTGTACAACGTCTGGCAACCCTGAAACCTGAAGAGGAAAAAGACATTTTCGACATAGCTTTTTTTCAAGTCCTATTGCGGTGGCTGGGTGCAAGTGAGAAAGAAAATCAAAACGTGCTTGCACGCAGTATATGCTGCTTAATATAGGAAAAATATGAACAATCGAAAAATCAATATGGCGGACGCGGTGGCGGCCATTTTGTCATTTTTTTACATTTTTCATATATTTTAAGGCTATTTTGTGGCAGTTTACGGCACTTGAGAAAGTTGCCATGTATTGACGAATTATGCAACATATCAAGTAGTAGTGCCCTGTAAAAAATAATTACCCAGTTTCAGGGTACTTTTCGAGATTTACCCCAAAAATGTGAAAAATAGAAATAGTGGCATTTTTAAATATTTTTTAACAAATACCATTAGATTTTGCCAATACCAATGACATTTGACTATTTTTTTATCGAACAGATGGCAACACTGAAATTGAAAGTATGTTTATTTTCCAAGTGCCTTACATTTTTAATACCAAAAAGGAGCAGTTGTAGAGGAGTGTGATGTACAGAAAAAGTATTCAAAATTTAGAAACCTATTAGAAAAAAAATAAAAGTGGAAGACCAGGTCAAGATCCTTATGACGGAGTACTGCCCGCCAAAATGGTACTACATAGGTAGATGGTGCTCAAACTAAAGTTGTAGAGGACCCTAAGCAGATTCTGAACCGCAAAAAAAAAATTCAAAATGCCGGAAAAACAAAATGGCCGCTATACAGAATTACAGAAAACCCAGCATATAGTCGATTTTCTTCCAGATGGAAACACTGGAGCGTTTTGAGGTTCATAGAACGGCTGTAGGTATAGGTACAATGTATCATTGGTAGAATATTTTTACCCCATTTCGGGGTAACTTTTGAGATTTACCCCAAAATGCAAAAAAGTGAAATAACCACTTTTTGGAAATTCCGAGTACAAGGGTTCGTGTATAGTCTGTATACAAGTGACATTTTGGTAATTTGGTTGACAACGTCTGGCAACCCTGAAACCTGCAGAGGAAAAAGTCATTTTCGAGATGCCTTTTTTCAAGTCCTATTGCGGCGGCTGGGTGCGAGTGAGATAGAAAATCAAAACGTCATTGCACGCAGTATATGCTGCTTAATATAGGAAAAATATAAACAATCGAAAAATCAATATGGCGGACGCGGTGGCGGCCAGTTTGTAAATTTTATACATTTTTCAAATATTTTAAGGCTATTTTGAGGCAGTTTACGACACCTGAGAAAGTTGCCATGTATTGATGAATTATGCAACACATCAAGTAGTAGTGCCCTGTAAAAAAATACCCATTTTCAGGGTACTTTTTGAGATTTACCCCAAAAATGTGAAAAATAGAAATAGCAGCATTTTTAAATATTTTTTATTAAAAATCATTAGATTTTGCCAATACTAATGACATTTGACTATTTTTACATCGAAAAGATGGCAACACTGGAATTGAAAGTAGGTTTATTTTCCAAGTGCCTTACATTTTTAATACCAAAAAGGAGCAGTTGTAGAGGAGTGTGATGTTCAGAAAAAGTATTCAAAATTTAGAAACCTATTAGAAAAAAAATAAAAGATCCTTATGACGGAGTACTGCCCGCCAAAATGGTACTACATAGGTAGATGGTGCTCAAACTAAAGTTGTAGAGGACCCTAAGCAGATTCTGAACCGCAAAAAAAAAATTCAAAATGCCGGAAAAACAAAATGGCCGCTATACAGAATTACAGAAAACCCAGCATATAGTCGATTTTCTTCCAGATGGAAACACTGGAGCGTTTTGAGGTTCATAGAACGGTTGTAGGTATAGGTACAATGTATCATTGGTAGAATATTTTTACCCCATTTCGGGGTAACTTTTGAGATTTACCCCAAAATGCAAAAAATATAAATAACTACTTGTTGCCATGTATTGACGAATTATGCAACATATCAAGTAGTAGTGCTCTCAAAAAAAAATTACCTATTTTCAGGGTACTTTTCGAAACACTGGAGAGTACCGTTTCACCACAATAACCCTCAATTTTTGACAAATGGTTTTTTTTTATTCAAGATGGCGCCTGTTGTAATGGCCATATAGCGAAAAAAATTTTTTTTATCAAAAACCATTATTATCAAATAAAAAATAATTATCTTAAAAACCATTAGATTTTGCCAATACAAATGACATTTGACTATTTTTATACCGAACTGATGGCAACACTGGAATTGAAAGTAAGGTTTATATTCCAGGTACCGTCATATTTTTGTTGTTACCAAAAAGGGACAGTTGTAGAGGGGAAACGGGTTGTATTGTGTAGGAAAAAATATTCAAGATTAAGAAAACTCTCAGAAAAAATATTAAAAGTGGAAGTCCAGGTTTTAAGATACTTATGACGGGAACTGTCCGCCAAAATGATACTACTCAAACGAAAGCTGTAGAGGACTCTAAAATATTTAAAATAGCGGAAAAACAAAATTACTGAAAACCACGAAGCCACCCGCAGGAAAATAAACGATAAATCGTTAGACCCCTCTTGCTTAAAATAAAACGCATCGTTTCATCCCGCCTGCAATAACGAATCAATGAGCTCCGCTTGCGGACTCGGAAGGGCGGCATAGAACCACCACCACCGAAGTCCTCTTAATCAGTTACATACAAACGACCGATCGTGACGATTAACTCGGAGGAGAAGATGCCCGATTAGCAGTTTTGACGAACAGCACGAAGGAACCCAAGCATAAAGCTAGGTGCGTTTTCTGTGATAATACGGGCCATTTATGATGACTGTTACTGTCTGTGACTATAATTATGATTACTGCCTGTGACAAGTTTACAAAATTACAGAAAACCCAGCATTTATAGCTCGACTCCCAGTTACCACTCACTCACTGACTGATTGACATAATTGTTTTCCTAGAAGGAGGTGTAAAAGGGGGTATAATGTATGAAAAAAGTATTTGGATTTAAATAGCTCTAGAAAAAAATATTAAGAATGGAAGTCCAGGTTAAGATCCGTGAAAAGAGGTTCCCGATCCTTAGTGGGTACCCAGTACCCACCCTTACACCCCGCTCACTAGAAATAAAACGGCGCCCAAATCGTTTCATCCCGCCTGTAATGACAAATCAATGCACTCCGCTTGCGGGATCGGATAATGGCATAAAACCACAACCACCGAAGTCCTTCAAATCAGTTACATACAAACGACCGATCTCGCCCGATAAGGTAGATTTGACGAAAAACACGAAGATAAAAGCCAAGCAACAACACGGGCCATCAGATTACCTACTGCCTACTGGGAGTGGATCTGCAAGCGCAAAATACGCTTATGATGCTTGAAAGCTACTCATCCTATTGATGGCAACATGATTTCTTAGTACGACCACCTCGATCGACAAACAATCCTCAATTCCTCATAGGCCAAGGTTATTGTCATTTGAATATAAGCCGAGAAATAAAATAAGGCAGGAAGGATGAGCCTGTCGTCTCTCTCATTGAACTTAGTTGGATTGTGCATGGAGTTTCGTCGTCAATTTCGAGGAAGATTATTCCCGAGTTTGCTTGTCACTGCAGTCCGAAGAAGAGGATGAACTTCACCTCTTATTAGAGAATTACTTTAGACTTGATAGCATAGGCATCAGGAATTCTAAGCTACCTAGATATTCTCCAGAAGAATGATTAGCACTTCGCATTTACGATACTAAGTCGAAGAAAATCGACGGCTCTGGGAGTCTGCTTTGCTGTGGAGGAACGATGGCATCAAGTTTCCCAACCCAACAACAAGAGAAACGCCGAAAATAAATTACGCTTGATTGAGAAGATAATGGATTTTGATCCGAGCTTCGCAGTAGCCTACACGAAGCAGATGCATACCATGTTGGAAAAAGATTATGCCAAGAAAACTGCTCAGGCACCAGTTGGTCGAGTCTGGTATCTCCTACATTTTAGCGTTAGAAATATCAACAAACTTGGAAAACTTGTTTTTGATGCGAAAGCCGAAACTCAAGAAATGTCTCTGAATAGCGAATTACTGACTGGCCCAGATCTGTTGAATTCATTAGTTGATGTCCTGGTTAGGTTCCGAAACAGAAAAGATAAAGGGAAATGTTCCTGCAGATTAAGTAAATGATCAGGATCAAAACGCCCAGTACTTTCTTTGCAGGGTAATGGAAAGAAAGAAGGCCTCAGTTACTTATAAGGTCACCTCGATGACCTCGATGCCACATCATCTCCATGCATAGCTACTTGTATTATTCGTCGTAATACTGATGATTTTGTTTCATGTCATCATCCACAAGCAGTCGAAACCATTAAGAGAAGGCACTACGTTGATGACTATCTCGACTCCACGGATAACGAGAAGGAGATGAAGCAACTGGTGAAAGGCGTGATTGTGATTCATAAGGCAGAAGGTTTTGACTTGAAGTTGGGCCTCTAATAGACCCAACAATTGGAAACCAGCCACAGACACTTTTTGTTCACGGTTTGATCTCAGAAGATGGTGGGCAAAGAGATCAGCGAAGGTTTGCGACCGCCAACGAATCGCGAGTTGCTAAAAATTTTAATGTCACTGGGTATGTTTATGTCCCGTCCTGATTGTCCATCAGCTATTTTTGATGTCCCCACTGCTGGGGCACAGGCCTCCCTTATGAGTGGTAAGGAGGATGAGCCATAACTTACCACGCGGGCCCAATGTGGATTGGTGGGTGTTAACGACTGCAAATGCAGCCGGGACCAACGGCTTAACGTGCCTTCCGAAGCACGGAGGAGCTCGAGATAATAAATTTTTGGTCACCCATCCCATGACCGACCCTTGCGAACGTTGCTTAACTTCCGCAATCGCTGGGCCAGGCGCCAAACCATTGCGCCACCGAGCTCCACCTTCCTGATTAATTAAAAGATATTGCTGCAGGAAGTTTTTCGATCTACGTTCAAACGTTCAGATTGGTATTGATGGGTTCAGAAGCTTGAAACTTGCAAATTATTTTCAGTACACAGATGCTATGGTTTCTTACAGATGACTTGATTTAGATAACACGTTTTCGTTGATGCCTCTGAGCAAGCATTATGCCACTTTCGCTTACTGACTAGAGATGACGATGTGGCCTTTGTAGCTGGGAAATGTAGAGTTGCACCTGAAAACTGTAACGATTCCTAAGCTGGAGCTGCAGGTTGCTTTAATGGGAGTCCGATTAGGTCACACCATGAATGGTGCAAGCAAGAACAGAAACTCGAAATTCTCGCAAAACGATTATTCTGGACAAATTCACAAACAGTTTGGAAATGGATTAATATAAAGCCACGAAAACAGAACTCCTTATTAGTTTCTTTATGATTTAAATACTTTAACTCCAAAACCGCTTCGAAGATTATTAGCACTCCCTGATTTAATTTGATTTGATGTTTCACATAGTAGTTTTATATTCGTTCTCTATGATTTTAATATCAGCCAGCAAAGTTTTTAGAAAGATTAATAGAGCATTCATTTTTACTACGCATCACCACACCGCCCTGAAACTTGCAGACAAAAGGCAATGTGATTTGATCGGATGGCAATATGGCTATTCGACAATTTGCAGTCCAACTCTTCAAAGTTCGCCACTTACAGTCCAACAGAGCGATGCCCGCGGGCTGCTGAAGCAGCCCGCGCACCAGGGCGAAATACTAGTTTTCAGTATAAACACAAAAGACCTTATATAATCTACAGAGAGCTAAACCATATCGAGATGTATTTGGCTACAACGCCATCTATTGATATGGTCTATGCAACTAGAAATCTATTGATGATGAATACAAAACCATACCGCGATGTACTCGGCTACAGCGCCATCTATTGATTAACTTAGCCGTGCCCTGCGGCATAGCCTGAGGCTTCGATCCCGAGGGATTTTGGGATGATTATTATAGCCTATTTTTTCATCATGAATGTGGCTAACATACACAAACAAAATATAAATTTCTCATTGACATGTTTATAGCGGCCGCTCGCATTTGCGTAATATAATTTACTTTTTTTATTTTATTGTTTTTTTTTATAATTATATTATGGTCATGATATACCTTTTTGAAATCCTTATAATAAGCCCTTTAATTTGACACCCATATTGCAGTATTCTAAAAAAAAAATTTTTTTTTCACTACGTATAATAGCACCGTACAGCCGCCATGTTGGTTTTTTTATAACGCCACCGTCTTAAGAACACTTGGGCTGAAAAGACCAATCTAACGATATCTTAATCATAGAAATCCGTTCAGCCGTTTGAAAGATATGAGGTAATAAAGAATATTACATACAAACATACATACATACATACATACATACAAACATACAAACATACTTACAAGATACGCGCGAAACACATAACCCTTTCTTTGCAGTCGGGTAAAAACACATGTTATTGAAAGGCTTTAGTTTTCAGTTTTTTTTTGTCATTTACAACGTTTCAATTTTAAAATGGGTACTAGAAGAAATGCCTAATACAATAATCAACATTAATCTAAATGACTGACAATACATTTTAACAACACGTGCATAAAAATTCTCAATTTTTAGTTGGCTTTCGATTAACAATACAAAAGCCGTGACGTATAACAAACAAAATCTCAGAATGGAAACTTGAAAAGTAATAAGCATCGATGCCTTTCTCTGTTTGCGATGAGCAATGCCTGACACCGTCTGTGGCGGGCATTACATGCATACGTCTGACTGACATCGACTGTGACCGGCATTACATAGTCTCAAACGTATCGAAAGTAAGGTGTGGTCTTATTTTGATTATCGTTTTCAATTAAAGTTCTTGATCTAGGTCAAAGGAAATGTATCGTAAATAATGAGTTGGTAGGTATCTATAATTTTGGGATAAAGACTGTATTCCTTTGTAACTGTTAACATACATTTTGAACTAAATTAATATTATTATTACATGTGGATTTACACGGGCTTCAGATTACTGAGGCTTTTTATTTTGTAAAATTGATTCACCACCTCATTGAAACTAGGTTTGCTATTCGATTTTACAAGCGATTGTTGGTAAAAAGCCCTATTCGACTAGTCGCCCGGAAAATCGACCCATGTAAATACCCCATAATGTTGCTCATTTTCACGAATTTTCACGCTTTCGTCAAGCGTGAGAGTGATAGTTATTACCTTTATGGCGCCGATTTTGAATGGCTAATAATAATGTTTTATTTTGCACCAATGTTGTTTACCTATTTGAGAATTACACTTGATATATTATTATTATCTTGGAATAAACTAAAATCCTTTTAAGGATTCCGCAGTCAAGTTAACAAGGAACTTTTGCCATGTCTGTCTCAGAGGCTGTTAGTACTAGAAAGCTGTAATTTGGCATGAATGTGTATATTTATCACACCAAAAAAGCGGTAGAATAAAATCTTGAAATTTTTTTTATCTCTTCTACATGTAAAGTGAGGATGAAACAAATATTTTTCGTTAATCACATAGGTAGTTTGTCGTTAGATAGGTCTTTTGAAAATATTATAGTTTTGTAAAGACCACTTTTCACTCGTTTGCGAAATATTAAGCTTTACCCTCCCTCTACCATTTGGAAACGTAAAAAAGTCCACTAATTTCCACTAACCAAGATCCTTACATCCTATGTTTTTCGCTATAGCTTATATATCATCAGTGATGAAAAAATTAGATATGGTAAGACATCACAGTCCTTATAATGCCCGCTGATTTAGGTATCTTCTGACCCGGCTCCACCTGTTTTTGATCTGGCTGTCACTAACAAGGATCCTTACGTTATTCATTATAGCTGTCATCAGTGTTGTAAGTATTAATAGTATGTTATTATCAGTGCTCATAATGCCCGCCCATTTAGGTATCTTCTGACCTGGCCCCACCCATTTTCGATCTGTCTGGCAAGAATAACGTTACCAAGGCTTTCTCCGCCCCGTATTTCTATAATCCTAAATATATACAAGTAGACATCTCGAGTCTTCAAATAAAAATATCAGGCTGCAGTTAAATGTCAAACGTTCAATGTCAGAGGTCGTGTTTTGTTAACAACACAAGTGTTTATTGCGTGAAACAGCAAATCAAATAAACATGAAGTGGTAAATGTCAGCGACCCGGTGGCCAAGGTGCAATAGGCGCCTAGGTCACGGCTAGCATACTTGAATCTTCAAAGTTACGATGAATGCACTCAAATGAATGTGCAAACGCTTTTGTGTACTCTGCGTCATGATGAGTGCTGAAAGACCTCTTGATGATTGTGTGACATTAATTTTGACTGTATGACAACGTGACAAATAGTATTACGTCTATTTGTCACGTTTGTCACTACTTGACAATAGTCTTTTGACCTTGAATTTATCACTAAAATGTTTATTAAACACCTTACACCTTTGTGCGGTGCAGTAAACGTTATTTATAACCGAACGATGTTTTAACAATATGCTTTGTACAAAATATACCTATTTGTAAGGTTTTATAAAAATCAGTTCCCTGCCCTTCAAAGTTTTAGCAATACACGCAAACGAGCAGACAGTACAGAATATTTAGTCTGTTGTTGTTTTCCAGTCATATGGAAGTACACAATTTTTGTCTATAAAGTCAGGCACATGACCCTAACAGCTGGACACAGGCCTCCCCCAAAGATCTCCACTATGATCCTTCCTGTGCTGCCTGTATCCAGCTGTTTTCCGCGGCCATCACTATTGAACGATCGGCGATTTTTTTTGCGGCTGACTAAAGCTGGATTTTCTTATAATCCTATATTGGACTGGACAATGTTAAAACCATTGCTTAGTACCTAGAACGAATATCTATCGACAAAAAAACCGTGTAAAAACTCGATAGAGTTATTATCTGGCAAATATCATTTCATTTTTCAGCGGTAGATGGCACTGCTTTGCATTTGTTCCCAACGAGTCACAACATCAACTGTCACACTGTGACTGGTTAGGAAGTTTTTATTAAAAAATTCCTGACGAGTCACACCTGTTACTCGATGGGAACTTTTTATTAGAAATTTCCCAACCAGTCACAGTGTTACAGGTTATTTCACCTGTAACACTGTGACTGGTTACTAGGTCTGACTCGATGGGAATTTTTCAATAAGAAATTCCGAAACAGTCACAGTGTGACAGTTGATGGTGTGACTCGTTGGGAACAAATGCTGCATTGTCTAAACATGGTATTCAACCATTTTGCTGGAGGAGTTTAAGGTAAAATTATCACGTTAACTAACCATATCTAATCAGAAATATCCTTGACCAAATTAGTGCTTAACCTAAAATTTCAATTGGTCTGTAGTTTCAGACCACAAAGTGAACGTCAAAGTAAAAAGATACAATCTGTCAGTTTATAATAACACAAGGTCTTGTTTAGAAATACAAATCTAATATTTCCATTGAAAGTCAACGAGGCAAAACACTTTCATTTTGAGCTTATTAGCAACACTTAATAGTGGTGAAGCGTGAGTCGGCTTTCGCGTTGCTTGTTGTAAGATCAACAATTTATAGTAGAAAGAAAGAAAGAATAACAATTTAAAGACCGCAACCTAATAACAACAAATGAAGTAAAATGATAATAATTATAAGAGAGAAAAAAACAAAGGGAACCAAAAACAATATAATGTTAAAAACTACTTTGTGCGTGGCAATTCTGGACGAGAATCGGTTACGAAAACGGACAGACAGACAAACAAAAAGCAATATTACTATAAAATACAGAACAAACAATTTACAAATAAATATAATAGAAAAAATACTAGAAAAAATCGACTCACCCGTAGCAGCTCAGACGGGATGAGTCGATTTTTTCTAGTATTTTTTCTATTATATTTATTACCTTAAGGTGGTACCCTGAGCAAAAGTGGCGCCGCGGTGAATTATATTTAATACCTATTATAATTCTAATACACAAATTTAAAAATGTTTATCGTGGAGATTTTAGAAGAAGTAGATAGCAAATGTGTCAAAAACGGCCACTTTAGCAGTTTTGCTATCTACTTCTAACAGTGACTACGAGAGAATGTAGCGATACCTTCTAAAAATACTAGACCATGGGCCCTAAAATCTCCACGATAAACATTATTAAAATCTTTTTCTATTAATAACTTATTAAATAAAAACCTCTGAGGGCGCCACTTTCGGTCATACAACCACCTTAATATAAAAATAGCATTGTGAATGCCAAAAATCTAATAATTCGATAATTTACGAATATTGAAATCTGATTGAAAAATTATTTAGATTAATAAATTAGAAACACAACCAGTACACAAAACTTACTTAACTAATCAATAAATAAGAATGAAAACATAGTAAAAAAGGGATTTACTGAATATTTTTTTACGGATCTCTAAAAATGAATACGTCTGTAAAAGACTGGTTTAACAAGGAATTCTTATGAGCAGTCTTCAAAAGAAATTTCAATCAATAATGCTCTGTAATTGAAAGGTCATAATATCTTAACTTTTATGGACAGGTGTACTTAAGGTGTACTACTTTTTAAGGGTCAACATGCGTGTTAAATAATAATTTGTTTTATAAAAGCTTCCGAAGTCTGAAACACAAGGTCTTTCTCCGACATTGCTTTTACGAACTACGCTTGGGAGCCAAGAAATCGACTCACCTAGGTTTCTTTTAGGTTCTTTCCGACATAGAATAACGACAGAGTGTCCTTGTATGGTAGCATCAGCTCTTACAACGACGTTGCTGATCAGTTGCCAAAAGTGACTATTTTGTAGCCAGCCTTAGCATTCAAACAATTGGAGATAGAAGGGATGAAAATAATACCAAAGATCAAAAACACCACGGTCTAGAGAATTGAAACATTCCTTAAAGTTGACATAATCAACGTGCACTATGTTTCCCTCAATAAGTAATTGTTTTCCCTCTTCAAAACAAGACGTATTTAAATACTATTTTTATTTAAATTTAAAAAAAGGATTTGGCTGTGACCCTATGTTTTTCCTTTTTTCATAAATTAATTATTAAAAGCGATATTAATTTTCAAAAACCTAAAAAAAATCCATTGTTTACCAGCAATCAAATTTTACGAGATTATATAAAAAAGCATACTCTATAAATAATAATACTACTCTCGACCATCGTATTTGCTTTAAAGAAGCATAAAAATGGTACCAATTTTCTTTATTTACATAATTGATTGTTGAAAGAAAGAAACAGAGCTGAGTCGATTTCATTGCTCTCAAGTATAGTTTTTAAGATAATCGTATTATTTAATCAAATATCAAATTACGTAATCCAGTCTTATTTTATATCTGTATGATATAAAAGTCTATTTTAAATTTGATCATCATTGAACTTATTATTGAATATATTATGCAGTAGAAAAAACTTGATTTTAGTATTTTCCAAAGTCCAAGACCCCATAATTAAAGCTATTGCTATCAAATATTAAGGACATAATATGTGATTATTGTTAAACAATAATGTCAGACAATAAATTATAAAATAAAAATTAAATAAACCAGCACCATTTAAACAAATAATTAAAAGTCACTACACAATTCAGATAATGACAGGCTTTAAATTCGTTATTTTTAAAGCGAAGACGACATTTTTGAGCTGGTAACCCCATTGAAACTAATTGCTGGATACCACTCTGAATTCGGTTCAAATACCTTATCGGGAGGTTGAAAAGACCTCGTTGTCATCATTGGTTTGTTTTTTTAAGAGAATTGGTTTAAGTATTACGACTCTTGCTAAATAAATTTAAAAAGGAAAAAAAATGAATAATTATTTTTTATTGCTCATCATAATTGGTCATTCAGATAATTATTATTATGATTCATTTTAATTAACAATAAGTAATGAGTATGCACAAAAATTTTTGGATGTTACAGGTGGTAGTTAGTGTATTTTTTGTAAATTCAAAATTCGAAATGCATTCATATTGTTTTTTGAGAAAATAATGCAAACACTTGTTATTTTGATATAAAATACTTACTATTTTAAAAGAATCGTATCTAAGTTTTTTTTTTCAAAATCTGTTCTTTAAATTTTAGAGGCCGGGAAACAGTGAAATTCATATACGTATTAATATCAAAATTACTAGCAATTTGAGCATAATTAACTCTTCTTCTGATGTTATTCGGATTATAACAGTATTTGTATATGGTTCTATTAAATGAAAAATCCAAAATACTAACCCATTTCAAAATAAGCGCCAATTACATTTTTTCATACAAAACTGTAAGTCGCAATAATTTTTATTTGGTTCATCATCATATCAGCCGCACGACACCCACTGCTGGCTATAGGCCTCCCCTAAGGATCTCCACGACGATCGGTCCTGCGCCGCCCGCATCCAGCGGCTTCCCGCGACTTTCACCAGATCGTCGGTCCACCTTGTCGGGGGCCTACCCACGAAGCGTCGTCCGGTGCGCGGTCGCCTTTGGTCGCCGGTTTATTTGGTTTGGTTTTTTTTTGTTAAACCCTAGACTTTATTACTAACATCACAAGATGAGTTAATTATGTTCAAATTGCAAATCATTTTGGTATTACGTTTGTATGGGAAGCTCAAGGTTCGCCAGCCACTCAATTAATCTTTTGACTTTGTTGTAGAGACAACATTACTTTAAGGTTTATTTATCGAAATTTCATAAGTCCTGTATGGTCAAAAACACGTCTTGACAAGACGAGGTGTCATCCCAAACGACTCTCTCATTAAGTTAATGCATTTTTTTCAGTAAGCTATCAATACATACAACAAATGATTATAATGACACGAGAAGAAATGCACTTTATGTAATTTCGATGACTTAATCAATATGAAAAACGACTGGAACTTTAAACTTGTTATTTTAAATACTTACAGCAATTAAATATGCATTTCACTTGGTTTCAACTCGATCAGGTTATTACTTTTACTTTTATTTGGCAAAGATTTAATAATTATTGTTACGGAAACTAATTTGGATTGTAGAAAAACATTGATTTTAAATGCTGTGAAACATTATTTCCCTTTAATTAATTTATTTAATTATGTGAATAATAATAAGAAGAAAACCTTTTTTTACTAAATAAGTATGTTGATTGACACGCCTATCAATCAACACGCAAACTGCAGGATCTAATGATGCAGTTACTTATTTCGTTTTGAAAGAAATAATGCTATTTTTTGTTGTTGCATTAAATGCAGACTATAAACAGGTGTTTTTCTTATCTTGTTTTTCCTGCTTTATTTTAAAAATAAGTTATTGACATTTAGAGCAAAGTTAATAACGACAAATCTTATAATCTATTCAAACTGTCATATGCCACTGTATAACATTGAAAACATTTTAAAACTAATGATTTCAGTGACTTATTGTAAGCACATATTTTGAGACCTTGGCACCTTTTTTGTCACAGAATAATAAAAAGTCAAAACCGTCCTGTCATAATTAATAAAGATGTAAAGGCATTTTTTATTGATCTATTATTAGAGAAGATGATGTTGAGATATTATGTAACACTTTTTATATTGTTACATCAAAATCTAGATCTAGGTATGTGGACTAATGATTCTATTATATATCGTACATGCTAATTGTATTGTCATAAGCCATTTGAATTAGTTATAAAATTAGTATAGTAGTAGAATACATAACACGCCCACGCGTTTTTTAAATTATACTGTCTACACTTTAATTAATTCAATAATGGGAAATGACAGTTTTTTCCCACATTATCATGATGGAAATTACTACATCTTTATTTCCAAATTGACTTAGCTAAGTAATTTGATATTGTTATGTCTGTAAAATGCATTGTGGTAACGTTTGAGAAAACAATAAAAATATTTTGGGATTTTTTGCGAATGTCTTGCGACCAAAAAGAACTTCTAATATTTCAGACTAATTAAATATCTGGCATATATTTGAAAACGTCTATTTATTACTATTCTGACAACAGGAAGCGCCATTGCAAATCATAGATCATTACTAGTCGAACTATTAAAGTTATTGATGATCTTTCGTGCTTGGGAATTGCTTTCCAAAGTCTACCACAAGTTTGTTTTAATCTAGCATACGTTTAATGAAATGACACTCAATAAAAGTTTGAGTAACAGGTTTTAGTATTAAAATGTGATATCACAAATTACCAAATATGAGAAAAATGAACAAAAATATTTGTAATAGATGTGTTAAAAGTCATCAAAACTAATTTTACAATCGAATTAGAAGTGTATAAACATACATTTTAATATTACTTTAATTCTGTGCAGTAAGGAAAAAAATTTACAGTGTAATCGATAATGACTCAAAAATTAACCCGCGCTAAAACTGAAGCGTAACAAGAAAAAATAAAAAGGTCACTATATGAAAAAAAATAGTCAATTTGTAACCCGTGTTCGTCCTCGCAAAACGCGGATGGTCCAAAGTAAAAGTAGATGGTAGATTCCCCCGTATAAAAGCGCCTGACCGCTCGACCCAGCATCATACCTCCTCAGACTATTGTGCTGATCACATCCTAAAATGGCCAAGTGGAGCATTGTAAGTCGATTTTTCAAACCCGCCGAATATATGGAGTGCAGTGTTGTGTCCCAAGTGCATATATTTAACATAGTGACGAACCCTGTGATATTTCAGGATTGACGGTTCAGTGATCGTAGCGACGTTAACTAATTGAGCCGGGAATAGTGCAAAATTATTAACACAATCTGTCTCAAAATTAATAGAGCTTAGCTAATATGCAAAAGTGACAAATCCGTTCCATATCACGTAAAAGGATCACACATTTGAATTTAACTATTGCATTCGTTACGTGTAGACGGAATGCGCGTGATACATATTCAACAGATTACGCATCTAAATCGACTTAAACGGAGATAATGTGTGCTCTGGTTCCTTTTAAGTGTTTACTTTACAATCTCTGATAGACTTGTTCCAATTTTGAAACACAATTACTTTTACCAGTAACCAAATAAGCGATCATTAAATTAAACTTTAGAAGTAAAACGACATAAATGTTTTTGATGGTTCTGTTTAAATTGTGTCGTTTTTCCGCAGATCGCGTTGGCGTTGGTTGGGTGCGCTCTCGCCGAGCCCCCGGTGGGTTACAGCTACTCCGCCCCCTCATCCTCGTTGATCGTGGTCGGAGGAGGCCACAGCTCCGGCGGCGGCGGTGGCGGCCTCAGCCACGGAGGCCACTACACCCGCGTCCCAGTAGGCCACCAAACCTCCGAAGGATACAGCGTCGACCCCCATCTTCTAGAGAAGATCAGGCACATCATCCTTAAGGACGAAATCCAGAACCAGGCTTACCAGCAGGCTACATCCGGTGGTCACGGAGGTCACGGACACGGTGTGTCTTCTCACTACGGTCCCCCTGCCCCCGTGTACGGCGTTCCTCACGACAGGATTGTCGGCATCGAACTCGACCATATCCAGCAAGGCATCCAAGTCGCTCAGTACCACCAGGCTGAGGAAGGTTACGCTGGCGGATACGCCGGTGGCTACTCCGGCGGATACTCCTCTGGTGGATACTCCAGCGGTGGTCACGGAGGATACTCTAGCGGTGGTCTCGGAGGATACTCCGGCGGTGGTCTCGGAGGTTACTCCAGCGGTGGTCACGGAGGATTCTCCAGCGGTGGTCACGGTGGATTCTCTGGTGGTGCTTCCCTCTCCTACTCCGCTCCCGCCATCGCCTACACGACGATAGGTGCGCCATCCGGGTCCTACGGAGTCCCATCTCCCTCATCGTCCTACGGCTCCCCTCATCATTAAACGAATTTCGAAATTTAGTCATCTCATCCCATTAATGTTAAAAAATCATGTGATCGCACCCTAGAGTAATTATGTATTATATTGTTGTTAATGTAAGTCTCTGTAAATAAACCTCCTTTATTGTAACAACACTTAAAATCTTTTATTTGGTACGTTCGAAATGGTCATAACGAGTAATTGCGTAACTTTCACATCTTAAGCTCGACGGTTAATGAGTGTAGGCCACCAGACGCAACTGTTGTAATTTAAACCAGATATGGCAAGAAAGAATTCGAAAACACCGAGTTTAGGAGGCCAATAGGGTCTTATTAAGTGGATGATAGCATCGAACTGAAATTGAAAGTAGCAGGCCATCGATCGACTTTCCGGCGGACATGTCAAGGAGTGAAGGTGGTTGACGTAATGCCGCAAAGCTTGAGATAAGCCTGAGAAGGCTTTATTGTCCGGTCACTTTTACTTTTACGACTCTCAAAACAAGTGGGAGTGTAACTACAAAATCCATTCCAAAATCGAAATTTTAAATTCCGACCTCCATATTTGAACTCTTCGAGTGTTATACAGACCTAGTTCCTTAGAAAGTTCGCAACAATAATGACACACATGTCTATTGCGTCAGTGTTAGCAAAATTAGCGAATATTCGCTCGGTCCGGTTGCATGTTGCACTTTCTCCATACCCGGTCCGAATCTCGTTTCGTAACAACTTGCACTTCAAATTCACACCATCTGCGCGGGCACATCCGCTGCGGCATTATAATACGTAACTGAGTAAATGAGAGAGATGTGCTGACTGCCAGTAATTGGGCAAAGAATGCGAACTCACGATTACACGGTGCGTTCAATTATTTATCGATATAATAATACGGTTTGTGAGCGCGTACTGCTTGAGTCATGTAGATAAAAAGTAGAAGCACAGAACACAGAAGCAAGCAACTTTGCCAAACTATGATAAATCATTTTTTTTAAATTCTTTATAAAATTTTTATAAACTTATGACAAATGACAAAGCAGAGAATATTTTTTGATTAAATCGTGGGTAGGTAAATAGGTGTTGATCTGAAATTCTAAATTATGTGGTAAGTATTTGCAAAAAATATGAGTATGAACCTTCACAAGACATTTTAAGAAACTGATGTGATTTGCATTTCTGTACCGAAATACCTTTAATAGCTATGACATTATAAATCGAAATTCTTTAGTTATACCTACCTAACTTATTATGTACCTTTTTTAAGGCCCTTATATAACCCAAAGTGGTGCCCTAATCTTAACTAGGCTAAGTACATAATGTATCGAAAATTCACATGTAGCAAAAAGTGGCCACTTTAAGCACTATTGCCTACTACAACTACAATGAACATTATTTTACTGAGGTTATTGTTTGTAATTATAAACTATAGAACCTTAGCCTCAATCTGTACTTATGAATTTTCGATACGTACTTAGCTAGCATTAAATTTAATTAAGATGAAGGCACCACTTGAGGTATATAGTCGCCTTAATAGGCAGCAAATTAGTTTAAGGTGTAAAAACTTTATTTTGGTAATGTGGCATTCACACGGGGTGATTTGGCGAGCGACTTGCTGGTCGATTTTGATCAACTAGCGCTAAACTAAGTTAATTGACTATAATTGACCAGCAAACCTGCTAAGTCGACCCGTGTAAATACTAAACAATAAGTCTCATTAGAATAGATTCCAATTTTACTACTAACATAATTAATTTTGACGAGTATTTTGTGAAACTGTAAAGAGGAATAGTAAACTATCAAAAGTAGAATAAAGATCAAGATATTTTTTTACAAACAGCTACTTACAATTATGAACAGGTGTTTTATCAGAGGCATAACTCACGCATTAATGCCTCAGGGGGAATTTAATGTTTATTATTAAGTATAATAAATCTATACTTAATTATTACATACCTACTTATAATCCAAGTAGACTGCTTGGCGGTAATGGCGGCAGGAATTTATAAACTGTTATTCCCGTTCAGGAATCCTTTTCTGAAATAACCCTGTAGGTATTTAGGTAATTCATAAGTTCCACGAGTACTGACGTAAAACTGAACTGTGATGTGATAAAATAAATTGAAAAAAAATATATAATAATGGCCGTCCGAAAGGTACCGCCTGATTCTATTAAAATGCATTATCAAAAATATAGAACTAAGGCTGAAGTTCACCAACACTAAACCAGGTGATTATTTTAACCGTCTGTTTTTGACTTTTTTTGTATGGAGAAAATGTCAAAAACAGATGGTTAAAAATTAATCGGCTGTTTAGGTAGTTGGTGAACTCGGGTCTAAATCTCACAAATGAACCATAACCTTTCTCCTATCGTCTCCATCATTTTTGGAGCTATGATCATCTACACTACATTCTCTTGGTTACATTCACATGCGTACGATGGATAAGCGATCGCCATGCTTTCTATAGTGTAGATTGTAGTAACACTAGTTTTGCGCGGATTGTATAATATGAGCGTACCTGTTGTGTGTCAATTACTGAGGCTGCATGGACACTGCTGAAGCGATGCTAGTAAGCTATGAGAGTGCTATATCGTCGACGATACTGCAAAACCGCTGATCTACCATTTGCAATACCGCGGAACTGCGAACAGTAGCGAATTTTAAATTACTGCTTCGCGCTGTCCTAGGCTGTCATTGGCGCGCGTTGATGATGCTGATGACACAATTTTAAATTAGCCATTAAGAAGCACTCGCATGCTTCATTGCAATAGCGCGATGCGCGTAGCTTAGGACAGCGCAGAGTGGTAATTTAAATTTCGCTACTGTTCGCAGTTCCGCGGTATTGCAAATAGTAGATCAGCTGTTTTGCACCTATCGTCGACGATATGTGATTTTATGACAATTACTGAGGCCGCATGTTCACTGCTGAAGCAATGCAAGTACGCTAATAGTGTGCTCTAAATTATCAACTTTCTAGCGATCATTTTACAATAAATTATGAGATAATCCTCACAAGTTATTCGCATTTCAAGTGTTAAGGCCTTTGACCCAATATTAACTGAAAGAAAAAAAGAAAAAAAATGTTTTGTGGCTAGACCACAAGTTTAAGTGCAATCAAAATTTATATTACCTTCATTTTTTCTTTCTTCTCAAAAAAAATATTCAAATTAATTAGTTAAATTACATTTAATCAATAATAAAAATTAATAAAAATAATAATCAATAATATATAATCAAAATTAAATAAGTTAAATGTGAAACAAAATCAATAATCAATACATTATAATGAAAACTGCAAAAATAAGTTTATCTTGCAGTGGAACGTAATTTAATTTTTATTAGTCCAATAATGTCTCTTTTGCTCAGTAACCGTTTAATTTTTCAAAATGATGTTACGCACTAGAAAGCTCATCTCGCATACATGTTTGCATTGTAAATGATTGATGACTCGTGTTGCTGATTATTTGATAACCAACTGTCCTTGTTATTAATGACGGACGTTCAACTTTTACTTAATAGTTTCTTAACTTTATTCAATGTCAAACAATTTTTTTAAATGATACACATATAACTTAAGTTCCACATTGCTATGCCTGTCAAGGTGCATGCGATAATTAGTTACTTTAAGATCTATTAGTTAAGTCGCATACATGCTACATGTAGTGCAAATGTATAAATAAAGAAATAAAGTATTTTTGGTGATTTACATTTTTCCCAAATGTATTTATTTTTATACTCCCTTTAGATACTACGTATTCAATATCAAATCATCAAAATTAATTCATTTTGGATAAATATTATTTGCGTTACATTTATCGTTTCTGTAAGAGTGGTAAGAAAATTGAAATAGCTGACGTTATTTGAGAGTAGTATAGCATTTGATACAAACAATTTTTATGTCGTGTGGATCGTGGAAATTAAGAGACTGAAAAAAAATTAAATCCTTTTATCCAAATAGTCCAGTTTTAATGAAGCTGTAATATGCGTACAGTACAATGGACCGGTCAGCCGTCCAAACATGCGCGGGCGCAACATGACGCGCGAATCACTTTCACCGATTCAGAACGATTCAATGCAAATGAACGCTAAAATAATGGGAGGATTATAATGAATCGGTTATTGTTTTTAAGAAAGTAAACAATAGGGGAGTGTACGGCTTAGAAAAAATGACTCGATAGTACGAGCTTTGAAAAATATATAGTGGGCAGCCGAATAGGTATACTTACCTCTAGATCTATTTACAGATGATATAATATTGCAAAAAAACTTACATCAAAATGTGTTATTATTACAGATCTTCTATGGTACTTACTTAGACATAGGTTATTTGTATAACACCAACAACCTCGCAGGAGTAGATTTTTTTTTTTTTTTTTTTATTATTATTTTTTTTAGATTACTAAGAGCATAAACAACAGCATTTGTTCTACGACTTTTCCGAAAACAAACAATAAAATGAAATAATAATAATATGAAATGTTTTATTTCATATTATTAGTTTATAAACCATGTATAATCTAAGTAGGTTTATGGCAATTATGAAACACATAACAGTCGGAAACTTAAAAATCGTAGTCCAAAATCTAGTCAAACTGACAAACAATACCGATATTAATGCTAATTTATGTTAATGCAAATAAAATGGTATTAACCCGGTAACAATGCGGTTTGTATAATTTACTACTTAGATAATTAACATAATTTTTGTTATATTCGTAACTTGTTATATAATATTGACATTGCTATTATGTGTAAAATTCAGTAGTCCGCCTAGACTTTTAAATTATTCTGAGTGCCTTATCTTCATTATTAATTGACTTTATTTAAAGCATTCATCCATCAGCCATTTTTGATGTCCCCACTGCGCTGGGGCACAGGACTTCCTTATGGTGGTAAGGAGGATGGGCCATAACCCACCACGCGGGCCCAATGCGGATTGGTGGATGTTAACGACTGCAAATGCAGCCGGGACCAACGGCTTGACGTGCCTTCCGAAGCACGGAGGAGCTCGAGATAATAAATTTTAGGTCACCCATCCCATGACCGACCCTTGCGAACGTTGCTTTACTACCGCAATCGCTGGGCCAGGCGCTAAACCACTGCGCCACCGAGCTCCTTGCGCCACCGAGCTTTTTTAAAGCATTGAATAATACAAATTTTCAACAAAACGGATTCAAGTGCGAATCGGTTGTAGAGGTACAGTCAACGGCACGTCAGGTCAGACTACATGTTGACTTGGAATCCGTCATTTTGGCGCCGCCGTCTCGCGCGCCGCCCGCGCCGCGTCCGTACTAATAAAAGCTGTTTTCGTAGTTCAACTGTTTAACCTACCATGCTGTCGTGTGTACATTATTTTGTCCCATCGGCACCGTTTGCTAAAATTTGAAAATAACAAAGATAGCCTTTTCTTGATATTGTGTCGATAGACTTTGGAAATAAAAGGAACGGCAATAATAGATTCATTTAAAAAAACTGAGACGCTGTTTCCTACTTTCATCAAAAATTCCATAATAAATAATGAATGACACACATTTAGAGTAGAGTAAAATTAAAATGAAAGGATCTGTTTTTATAACCAAAATTTTGCTTGATATTGACATAGAACAGACCAAACAAACGTGACCATTCAGGAAGTGACGTCATCGCTATAAATACTAGACGAAATATAAAAATTGCTTAATACATAATAGGGAATAGATTGGTTTAATGCACTAATCTAAGGGAATAGATAATAACTAATAGGCACTGGGTAATTCTTTGAAATGTTTTTGGAATAAACTTCAATTGTAATTATTTTGTAAACTTATTCGATTGGTAAAAACCTTGGTAAAACACTGTTTAAACTGAATTTATATTTTTTTTAGATTGAAATAAATTATATAATACTGATTGCACCATCTTAACTTAACCTTAACTTTAACAGATAAAAACTTACCTGAGCCAGTGGTCAAAAGTGGAACTAAGGTGTTATTACATATTGTTACCTAGGTTACGCCATAGACGACAGCGACGCTGTCAACAAGTCAGATAAGTTTGTTTGTATCTGTTTAAGTTATGATTAAGTCAAGATGGAGCAACTCAGCCTTTATGATAAAAGACTGTATTTTTTATAGTCCTGTAGACTGTACTTTTTATAGCGAGCGCGATGGGCGAGCTTGGGCAAAAATCTTTCTTATGTCCTTCCGAGTTCCGGTTGTCCTGCTGTCCGTCTGTTCTTCTCTAAAGGTCGCATTTCTTAACCGATTGTCTTGAAATTTTGTGTTTTAAAACCTCTTGGTAAAATCTAGATTTATTTTTAAATAACATACAATTTTATTTACTTTTTAATACACAAACGCGAGGTCTAAACCTCACTGAGCCACTAAATATTTTATTCGAAATTTGAAGGTAGTTTTGTCTTTACTTCGATGGAGTAATCTTACTGATGTCGTTATAGACGCCCTATAAACGTTCACGTATTGGATAAGAATCATAACCGTAAAACAGCAATGTTACTACATGAAAATACATTAAAAGGTGACTTTAAAACTAAAGTTTACGTAACGTTGAAAGCAGTTATGTTCAAGTAACGTATGTCGCATCTCCTGTATAATGTTTCAAGTTAGTTAGAATGTGGACGGACATGTCCAGTTATGGCGTTACGCATCTTACGAGCGGAATGCGAATGGGTTAGTCTTTGAACTCATTTAGTGATGTAATAGTGCCTAGTTTTGAAAACTAAGTAGGAGATCAAGACAGGTGTAGAGCTAGAACGGTACAGTTGTTTTATCTCACGAATGCGGTTTGGCTATGGATGTTGTTAGGCGTGCACATGCACAATTATTTTAGTGTGCGTTATACGAGAGCGCGCAGATAAAACAGCTAAAACATCTGTAGCCAAAGTAAAAATGTATAATATGCTGTACTTACCTGAAACAAAAAAAAAGAAGTTTTATAAATAATTTTAGTAGCCACCCTCGACTTTAATCTGCATGGATAGCTATTTTTTTTATCCCTCGGGAACAGTTTTTTTTGGTTGAAAGGGATTCTATGTCATTTTCTGTACCCCTGACAACGTGTATTCAAAATTTCATGATAATCGGTTGAGTAGCTATGCTAAATACGTAAAGCGTAACAAACACACAAACAAACTTAGGTTGGGGTCCTAACAAAACCATTCGAACTTCAATTTTGATTGATTAGCGATTACATTACGTTGCCATGGTGACAATAAAATTGCACACAATTCCACTAAACAATTTATGTCAGGTTCACATTCGACTCAATAAAAACTTGAGCTAAATCGTGAAGTTAAAAAAATAAGTAAGGCAGTAAACTATTTAAGATATTAAGCACTTATTTGGGTCAAGCATAAGTAATTTGTTTACGAATATTGGCTCCGTAAGTAAAAGACAATATACTTAGATTACTTAGTAAAACTATTTACCAATAACTTAAGTTATTCAAATAGTTTCGCAATAGTGCTAGGGGGAGTAACTTCCTGCCTTCGTCTCGTTACGGGCGAAACCTGTAATATATTAATATAGACTTTTAGTAAATTGGAAAGTACACAAAAATATTATCTTTTATTTAATTAAATATAATTATCACCTACATACCTTAAGATTTCACACAACGTGCCGATATATTAGGCAGCATTTCGATCTTTTCTACACATTAATAATTTGCTGATAAATCACGGATAAATTCAGTGAAGGCACTGTTGATTGTGTTATTGTTAGATTCCACACACTTTGTTACAAAAATTATAGGTACACACTTCTTGGTACTTTTTGGTATTTTTTCTCGCTAAGATCACCCTTCAATACAACTCTCAAATCAACTTTACCGGATCTATTCCATACACATGATTCCAAATTCCAAACATAAATAGACGATCAGTTTTATACACACTAAACATTTAACTCAGACTCAGTGCTAAACTATTTCAAAATCCACAAATTTTAAATGAAATAAAAACAATAGATGGCTGACTGAAGATTATGATTTTTTGTTATTAAGAAGGCGCAGGAGTTTATATCCATGCAGCCGCACCTTCAGTTGTTTTATTTTCTTCTGGTCGCATGCTTTTTTCAAGTAATTTGACACCATTCAATTTTTAAATTTAACCAAAAAGTTTGCGATTTATGAAAATTATGCAGATGTTTTTTATTGTGTACCTATCATAAAGTTAATATACCTGACGGAATAGATGAACAAACACGAGCTGTCAAACGAAACCGAAATTGAATTATATTAGTGTGTGTAAAAATGATTATTTAAGCCGCGATTAAATACGCCAATTTAGCATACCAATTTAGAGTTGCCACCCGTATAATAAGTTAAATTTTAACAATTAATTTAAACAAATAACGCAAAGGTCAACATTGTTTATATTTTTTTTATTTTCAATTCTCATCTCCAATCTTATACAATGTTTATCTTTCCGTTATAGGGTAAATTCACTTTTAAAATCGAACTTATTATACAATATTTTATTGTCAAGTACGAGTGGCAACCCGAAATTGGAATGCTAAATCGGCGTATGTAATCGCGGCTTTAGTGCCTATATCTTGCCACTTGTTACACGTATAGTGCAGACGAATTGTCAAACAGTTGCGTCAAATCACGCATTTCTTTTTATCACACGTTGTTGCTGATTAGTGACATCTCGCTTACTCAGCCCTTTGTTCCTCTATTCCGCTAGGTATATTAACTTTATGGTACCTATATAAAACACGACGAAATAAAAATAAAGAGTACCAGCGCTGTAGCGGCGAAATCCTTATGTTTTATGATGGATTTTCTTTTACAAATTCTACGTCCATAATCCACTCTATGTATCACGTTACGGTTACGACATTACACAATTTCAAAAACAGTCAAGTCATCAACTTATAGTTTTGAAATGCACAGTCATCATTGACCACAACTTCATTCTAGTGGCCACCAATTTCATCTACATTACAAAATGATGACAAATAGAATTTAGTTTAGTGGACCTCAAAACATTGTGCCATTTCATTAATACTTTCGTTTTTTAACGGATCAATATAGGCAAGTCACGGTGCTTACTAACTTGTGGACTATTTTCTTTATTACCATAGTAAATGGCTTTAGATTTTTAGCTTGGGATCAGGGGCCCTATTTCAAAAGGAGGTAGGCGCTTTTTACTACTCATTTTCTTTGGACAGGCCACCTGTATGAACATTTGGAGCGCTTGCCGGATTTCAAAAATAGGGCCCCAGAAGAAAAACATTTGTATCTCACCAATTTTGAATAAAGAACAACAAATGTGTTTTATTTCCTAATGATAAATATACTACTACAAAATGTTTAGCACAGTTTGGAAGAAATGCGATTGGCAATTCATAAGATTGGCGAAAATTATTTTTGGTAAAGAAAACGACCAGAAATTTATGATTATGTGGAAAAAACCTTGAGGAAATTGTTCAATCGGTTAAAAAAAAGTTTGGGGAATAAAGCGAATGGAAATCAAAATAATAGAAAAAAATAATTTCGGGGAATCCGCCTCTACAGTCTCGAATTTGGAGCGGGGTGAGCTTTTTAAGTGGAAGGAAGTGGGGTACAATCTATTAATCTGACAATGTGCATTATAACCAACTTCTGTGTGCTTGTGGTGGCACAATACGATGTATTTAATCTCTCTCTCTAATAAATAAATAAACAAATAAATAAATACACTCTCGAGTGAAGTCACCGCGGACCAACGTCATTGTCAAATTAACCGAATAAACCGGCCTTTCTATTATTGTCTATATCAAAATCTATCGCAATCGTTGCCAGGATGTAACACGTTGATGCTTCTTTTTGGCACAAATAAAAACTTACCAAAGAAATGCAGCAATGTCTCGCATCTATCTATCAAATGGAAGGCGATTGCGATAGATTTTTAAATAAGACAATTAGCCCCCTGATTGTATGGTCAATGGTCATTCTACAAAAATAACATAATATTATGTGACAAAGCTAAGCGAAACTTGGATGTAACGGTATGACTAATCGTTTTAAGTAAAACATTCACATAACACTACCTACGTCGTGACCGATGCACTTCCTACTCTAGTGTCGGTAGAATTAAAAAATGTAGACATTCCCAGAAAACCAGTTGGTTCCTTAAATAAATTAATATATTTTTAAAGTTTACTACGATTATGAAATAAAATACTTTTAACGGATACTACCGCGGTTTTATTGAAAGGACTTTGGTAATTAGTTTGGTTTTACTTGGTTTGATTTTTTATTTTATTTTATTTATAATGGTATACTTACAGCTAAACATACAAAGCATTATTTTACCGACGTTTCGGCACCATATCCGTTAAAAGTGTTTTATTTCATGTCTAGTGAGCGCGTAAGCTTGAGAAGTGAATATACTACGATTAGTTATATAATACGTAAAATAATAAAATATAATAAAAAAAAATATAATATTAGACATTAGAATGATTGTATGTTTGCTTTATATTGCTGAGATTTTTTCAAATTGTTTCGACGATGAGGTAAATAAGCTTAAATTCAAATCATACAAATTATTATCTTACGTTTGAGAAAGAAACATTTGCGAAATGTCTGTTACATTATTTCCATTCAATCTTGAAAGTTTCATATTGAAAATTATCCAAATAAATTCTCATACTGTCTGCGCCTACTTAAGTCTACGCGCACGACGATGAATCTCGTCCATTGAGCGCATGCGCCGCTTTAACAAGTGACAAAAGATCTTGTGACAGCCCTGACATCGCTACTGTGAGCTTGAACTCTGGCGCAGATGAGATAATTCTACAGTCTTTTTGACTGTTCAGATATTTTTGTAATCTTTTTGAGTTATTCGAATGTTGAGTAATATTATCAATCTCATCGAACTCAAAAATATTATTTATTGAAAATTGATGTGTCCAACAGCCATTTTTAATGTCCCCACTGTTGGGGCACAGGCTTTCCTTATGGGTGGATAAGGAGGACGGGCCATAACCCACCGCGCGGGCCTAATGCTGATTGGTGGGTGTTAACGACTGCAAATGCAGCCGGGACCAACGGCTTAACGTGCCTTCCGAAGCACGAAGGAGCTCGAGATAATACATTTTTGGTCACCCATCCCATGACCGACTCTGGCGAACGTTGCTTAACATCCGCATCGCTGGGCCAGGCGCTAAACCACTGCGTTACCGAGCTTCTTGATGTTAGTCGATATTTATTGAACATAACAAATTAATGGGTCTGTAATGATGTTAAAAAAACAAGATATTGTATATCATAAAGTTTACCTGAATAAATAAATAAAAAAACAACACCATTTGTATGGAAAGTCAATTTTTATTGATCTGTTTTCGGAAAAGTCGTAGATCACCATGTTGTTGTTTTTGATGTTAGTAATCTGCTCCTGTGAGGTTGTTGGTGTTTTACATGTAAACATGTATAATATTAAAAAACCGGTCAAGAGCGAGTCGGACTCGCGCACCGAGGGTTTCCGTACCATCATACATAACATACCATACAACAAGTAACTGTGCATCATAATAAATACACTGCAGACCTGTAGAATATTAAAATTATTATTGCAGTATGAGGTCAGCAACATCTCTTGGCCGATAGTGGAACTATTTTTTTTCTTAGGCCAGCGCCATCTCTTGACCGATAGTAGAACTAAATATTTTTTTCTTAGGTCAGGGCCATCTGTTGACTGGTAGAGGAACTAAATAATTGTTTGTTTGTTTTTTGAATTTCTAAAAAAGTGTGTTATATTGGGACATCGTTTTATTTTTCCTGTAATCTTTACATAAACTACTATCACATAGAATTATTTCAGATTTTCTCTTTGCAAACTTCGGAGATAAAGGGGGGGACGGTATTTTTTTTACATTTTTCATCATAAGTCGAAAACTATGGGGCTTGAAAAAAAGAAAAAAATGTTTAAAAATATGCAAACAGCGCTCTTTCATATGATACCCCACATACCCTAGTTTCCCCAGTTACAATTTTTAAGACCCCTTTTCAGTCCCTGTTGTAAAAATTTATTTAATTTATTTTTTTATTTCTTTTTTTATTTGCAAAATAGTTGGACAAAGGTCATATTTAACTATTCCAAATTTCAAGTTGATACCATTAGTAGTTCTCGAGATATCCAGCTGTGACAGACAGACAGACAGACTTAGTCAAACCATAAGGGTTCCTTTTTACCGTTTTGGTACGGAACCCTAAAAACATAAAAACGGAGGTATTCTGATAAAAACGTACGTTAGTACTTCGAAACCATTAAACCACTTTGCGACAACCTTCATTCAATGCTCTGTGTACTTGAGACCTTGAAATTTTTCGCTAAAAACTGATTGTCTAAAAATACGTGTGAACAATATTGACCTAGTTTCCATGATGTACTGGACGATATGATAATGGGTAACCTTTTAGCTTTTCGATAACTAGATTACAAACTTGACTTGGTTACAAAACATAATGTAAAACGTCGAAAAAAAAAGTGACTTCATGGTCTAATATGATTCTGATTTTCAAAAAAGGAACGTGTAGAAAAAAATTTCCTCAGCGCGTTCCATTTTCAAACATAAATACGGAGAAAACATCGACTGTCACTTAACCTTCCATTTTTAAATCTCGCACAATCCTCCCTTATTCTTAATTTTGAATTTCGAATAAATCTTTAACTTTTTTTCTCTGGGTGGTTGTTGTTTTTTTCAGCCATACTTGGCCATACCGAGAAGCGTCGCGTTGATGTCTATTGCTGATTGTAATACCATGTTCTCGGCTCACTTATCTATGCAGTTTGACATGCTATTGTTTATGATCTTACACATGTCACACGACGATTTTATTTCTGACAACAGAAAGTGCAGATATGAGAAAAAAATGTTAATTAACAGAATTACATTTCCTGTGTCAGTGATAGTTTTTCCGTGAAATGGAATGTTTTGTTGTTATCTGCGTTAATTTTCTAATTTTCGAAGTCACATTTATTCTAAAATTCTCTTGTAATAAGCGTAATACAAAAACTGAGAAATTTAGCGTCGTGGGTGTTTGTGGATGATTGGAATAAGATATTGGTGTAATTTTTTTATGATATCTTTATAACAATCAAAATCTTTTTGATTTAGTGAAAATGTGTAATGAAGACATATTAGTGAAACAGGAATTCAATACTTTTTGTTTTACCAAGAGAAAAAAAAAGCTGCGCTGATCCTCTAAAAAATAAAGATGTCAACGAATAAACAGGTATGAAATTAATTATTATGGAATGTTTTTCTAACTTTTCTAGTTTTTTTGTGCATAATTCGTATTTTACATTCTACTTTCAAGTTACATCGTCGCGTCAGTAGCATGTTTCGTTAAGTGACCATTAAGTTGTACTTACTTATACTACCGACAAGTAAGTACCATAAGTAACAAGTTTAGTAGTACACGAGTACGTTCCCAAAGCACGACGTTATGACTGAGTTGTTTTTTTTCGTAGGTGAGCAAAAATATTTATTACAATCTAACCGCAGAACAATTATGACTTAAGGCGCGATGGTAGTGAAACTAGCGCCGCCACTACATTTATTTTTATAACTCGTAAACCAAATCAATATTTAAAAAAAGCTCATATAATAATCTCTTAAATTGTCTCTAATATTTTTTGAATAACTCTTCAACAGTTATCATTCATTCTGTTAGTTTTAAAATCCATAATTGCCAAAAGTGGCCACTTTAAACTAAAATACCTACAAGTACTATTTAAAATTAGTACGCCAATTTCCGATGTGGAATTATTTTGTAAGCTAACTGGTTTTTACACTTGTTTTGGTATGTTAAAAAAACAACATTGAACATTTCAACCTACGAAAACATTGAAAATCAATCACCAAAGCTGTAAACAATAGCTACTTAATGCCAAAATGGATTTCCCTCCAAAAACTAAGTGGGTCACTAGTTGGTCTCTTTGAAACACGTCTCGCTAATACACTAAACTGTACCACTGTGTACTTACATTTTCTACATTGCGTAACGAAATTATTGAGCAAGTGTTGGAAAATGAGTCTTATTGCTTTGAAATTGGGTTGGTAGGAAACTATATTATTTGTAGTTTTGCTACATGAATGTTCTTGTTAAAGGTTTTAGATGATATCTTAGAAATTGAGCGCGTTGAAATATTGAAGAGTTCATTTTGATGTTCTTGGCAAGTGTTATGCAAAAACTGTTCATATGTATGGACCTATATTATGTGTGTTAATTTTGAGGTGTTTTTTATATCATCGTCCATTAATTAACCGACTTCAAAAATAATTAAAGGAAGAGGAAGTTATCAAATCGGTTGTATTTTTTTAAATGTTCGTTAGGTAAGTACCTACGTCAGTACTCCATCAGATATTTGGAATCGGTTCAGTAATTTTCAAGAAATCCTGAAAAAACAGTTATTTTTGTTACTATTATAAGAATAAGAAGAACTTTAACGATGGAAGTATTTTTTAACTGAATTCCCAAAAAGAAAATATGAAAATGGGACCAGAACGAGTAAGTACCTCGGTGGTTAAGCAATTGTCGCTAGGGACGGTCATCACATGAGTACCTACCAAAAAATTACTAAATACTTCGATCTTCGCTTCGGAAGACACGTTTAATTCCCATCGATCCGCATTGGGCCCATGTGATGATTTAGTCCTTCCATCTTTCCATCCATAATTAAGGCCTGTGCCCTAGAAGTGAGGATATTAAAATAGTTCACCACATCTTCAATTATAAAAAAAATCATCAAAAGTTCATTAAGGAGATTGTTAAAAATACGATTGACAAACAAAAGCAATAAATTTTAATGAATGCTTAGTAACAGGTGCACACTAATTTATAGGCAATAATTAGGCAATATACCTACTCCATTCTCGTCAGGTAGCATTCACTTTAGCTGTGTTGCATAATACCAACACAGTCATTTTATTTGTATTACTAGATTAATATTTCTCTACAATTGACGCAACATTATTTTGTAAATTTCAAGAAAAATCAACTAGAAACTTATTTTCATAAATTTTCCAATATAACTTTTTTTTATAATCAATGTTTTATATTTTTACCAGCGATCCACCTTCATTTCGCTTTGGTTCCTTCCTTTTTTGCCAATTGCAACGTTCCAATAACACCCAAAAAGTATTCAATACCTTCGAGTCGTCACCTCCATTCGCTCCCAAAATATGATTTTTTTAAGACTACGCGCGCGTTATATATTTAACTAATTTATACATAACCTTGACAAATTATCTACTTAACTTTCCTTATGATTCACTCTATCTATTGGTGAAAACCGTATGAAAATCTATGCAATAGATGCGGCGGAGAACTTTGTTTTGTAATAATGTAGTGATAGTCCAATATTAATACAAACTCAATAATTATCTCGCAATTGATGACTAGAAGGAACCCTGCGTTTGACGTGGAACAGTCAATAACTGACATTTATTATAAGCTCACGCACTATTAATCGCACGTCACTGCCGTCGGCTGACAGATGTGAAATAATTACGTTCATTAAGTCACAATGAATAATTTTTGCGATTAATTAATCGAACTTGTGGCGGAATCTTATATTCTAGAGAAGCTCATTTTCATTGCGCACATGGAAAGGAGAAGTAGTGGGCTCCTACCGACCGGATGGTCCAACTTCCGTAGAAAAATCTGCAAATTGACCATGCAGATAAGCATTAGCGTGGCAAAAAACAAAACTGCCTGAGAGCGCACGCGTGCATCAACTCACCTTCGGTTCCCGCGCAACTTAGTCAGAGGATAAGGTGGAAAAGAAGCAGCTGTTACATAGTCCACTGTAAGAGCTTTTCCTAGGGGAGGACGTTACCGTAAAATCCAACACGGGCGGGTTGGAAAAGCAGCATTGTACCGTTTTAACCAGAAAACCGGTCACGTGTATTGACCTTTTAGTCATCAGTCTTTTTTGCAACACAATGTGTCAATTTTGCAATTCTTCACTACCGGATGCCACAAGTACGACTTTTCTTTTAGGTGGAAATTATTTTTCTTTCGTAGTGTTATTATATTAGTTTAATTTCCTGATTAACCGCGTGATCGCGAAGCGCGAGCGAAGCATCTCCGTTTCAGCTTGGGTAAAATGCTTTCGTGTGTCTGTCCGGCTGTCCATTTGTTCTCCTCTACGGGTCGTATTTCTCTACCGATTCTCGGGAAATTATTCGAAAAAAAAACATATTTGCCATTTCGAAAAATGTTCAAAAATGTCACAAAAGCGAAGTAACCAGTAGCTCTATGAGCTGCAGCTCAGCTAGTTTTATATTTAATTTATTTTAGTATTCATGTGTGAGGGTATTCTTCTTGCCCATTGCGTTGTTACTTAGGAAGCTGTAGACATCGCATTTGTGTAATTTTTGATCATTTTTTGAAATGTCTGAAATATTACTTTACCCCATATATCCACCATTAAAAAAACGAATAACTGTATCTAAAAAATGTCCAAATAATTATCGATCCTGCACACAAAATTTAACGAGAATCGGTTGACGGGGACTCAACTCAGCCATTGTGCTTTAGTTTAATTAATAAGGCAAGAGACGACCTTGAACTAGCAAAAATGTTGGAAGATCAAATTTGCAGAGTTATGTCAGTGTCGAATCAGGTTTAAAGTAAACTTCAACTGGTCCATGTTTAGCCAAGCTATGGTAAACAAGACAGTTTACTTGTCGTTATCTCGTTATGGTTTGTATGCGTTGACGATTCTAGGATTTCATAAATAAAAGCGATATAATAATATTATTGTCACGTATGTTTCCTCAAAATTTGCAAGATATTATTAAAGTCCATAATTATTTTATTTATTTTATTTTATTTTATTTGGGGAGCTTACAGCATCATTTCCAAATTATGGAAATAAATATAGGTACTTAAGAGCTCATTACAAGCTTCCACAGATAGAAGCTACTTGTTGCATAATACTTAGACTATAGTAAAATCTATTATGAGATTGACCTCAGTAAGTATTAGTTAGTTATGCATGAAGTTTTCTTAAATTTTTAAAGTCATTAAAGAAGGAATTTTAATATTTGTAAAGTTTTAAAAAATAACCAACTTAATCTACCTGTAAAATTGATAATTTTATTAAATATATTTTTTGATTAAATTCTAAGAAATAGGTACAATTTCAAGAAGAAATAGGTAAAATTTCAATAAGAAATAGGTACAATTTCAAGAAGAAATAGGTACAATTTCAAGAAGCACAATTGTGAAACTCCGGTACTAGCACTTTGCGTTAATATCTTCGTAATAGCTACCAGTAATAATTAAAAGGGTCAGATTAATGTTAAAAAGCGAATCGGCGACATACCGCGCGTCCGTAAATCAACGGACATACAGAAATGTGTGTTACGGTGGATGATCTACACGCCACCCCCGCGTAAAATATGGACATTATTACACGGAAATTATTATAACTTCAGTGTAATGCCTTTGTGGCACTATTCAACTGGCGTTTATTGATATTTTGTGTTGCAAACATTTTGTTTATTCAAATAAATTCTATATAAATAAAGTTATGCGATACCACCCGAACTTTGTCAAAATCAAAGGACATTGCTAAATTATTAAAGCTTAATTAGCACTATAAAGTCAAATATTTACTTAGAGAGTAAGGGAATATTTGATTTGACACGTACTTTACTTACCTAGGCCCAATCGCGCTAATTTTCAACCAAATTGCGCTAATTTTCATAAAAACCAAAACTAAATCGTTACCTTTTCAGTTTCGTTTACAGTAAAATACTCGCTTTAGTTTTGTTAAAATTGGTGAGAGCAAACGCCTAGGGAGCCTAGGATGCCAATCTTGGACAATTTAAGTAAGAATTATAAAGCTAAACCAAAGATTTTTAGGCAAATATAACCTAAATAACAAAGTAACGGTTTTGGTTTTATCGTTCAGAATTAGCGCGATTGGGACCCTAGTAACATTCGATACACTACGATAGTTCTACGTCTCAACGCCGCCCGCCCTAGCGATCCATTCACATGACACCATTAAAATAAAATCGCTGAGAGCCAAATACTCATCTCGAAGAGAAGGTACAATTGTAGAGCAATTCATTCGACACTTATCTCCGATAGTTCTACGTCTCAGCGATGCCGCCCGCCCTCGTCCTACCGCACATAAATCTGCCTAATCATTTGAATTACTCCGCCGCAACGGCTTCTCTTAATAACGCTGTGACATCGGAACTGAGCCCGGGATATATAGTGGGGGGTGACTGATGCCCGTTAGGTTCTCATATTTGGGAAGCGTTAAGAAGTTGATTAAAGTTATGATTGTTTGATTCGGTGTGTGGCTCTGGAAATGTTGTTTAAAGGACCTTTCATATTGTTGTGGTGCATTGTTTATGTTCGTTCGATGAACTAATTGGAGCTGAAAATTGTTCCCATTGGTTTTGGCCTGGATTTCTACTCTTTTGTAATCTCTTACCTTTTTATTATTATGCAAGTTGAATGATTTTTTATCAATAACAAAACAACACGTTTAAAAACATATGTAGGTATAACACGTCGACATACAACTCTTCATACTTATACTCTAAACAAATGGAAAATTATTCTTATCACATTCTTTTGTTGGTATGACAGCCATTAAACATTTAAAATGTCCAACCCAACTATGTTTTCCTTCCGAAAACTCTTAGAACCCAGCAGAAAATACTGCTATAGTATCGCAATTGGCAGAGCTCACAGTCTAAAAAACTCATCCGCTAAAAGCAACAGGAAAATGCAACTTGCTAATTAGCACAATAATATTTAAAACAGGCTACAGCCGAAACGTTAAGCGGAATTTATACCAAGACAATATTAGAAGAGAGAAATGAGCGGAGCGAATGCAATAACAATAAATAGCAATAAATAAAAGGATTCACTCGTTGCTTGTATTGTATGATACTAATCCTTTGGAATAAGGTGCGGTGGAGACGACTACACAATGTTTTTTTTATTTTAATAACTAAAAGCTTTTTGCTTTTGATTAGAAAATGATTATTGTATAGTTTACTTTAATAAACTATTATTTAATATATTTATCGTCAATACCTAATCAAATCAATCAAATAAATAAGCAAATATTTGAGTAGGTACTTTCATTTTAAAAATTAAACTTGTAGCCTTATTCATTTGTAATTAATGTAACCCAGGAAATATCTACTTTGTACATATGTAAGAGTAAATGACGATATCGCAAAAAACAATCTTATGAAAAAATTATACGAAATCTCATACGAAAAAAAAAACAAAACAACAACGCCTCAGTTTTTCCTCGGAAAAGTGTAGTCCTAGTCGACTCCACAGCACTCGAATCCATAGAACTAATCCAAGGCAACGCCGACTGTTACGGCGATTACTTTAATTGGCTCAATCTCCATTCAAAACCACCTCGGGGGGCGGGGGGTGGGGGGTCACCGCCAGATTTATGGCAAAAGGGTAAGGCTCTGATCCCTGTTTATGAAGGAAGATACGGAAAAAAGAGATAGTTTCGGGCTTGGATTAGCTCACAATTGCTCCGACTTTCTGGAAAATCGGTTAAAGTTTGTATGGGTTTGGATATCGCTGGTGGATATGGGTCACATTTTTTAAGGAAATAAAAGTCTCACGTATAAAAGCTTAACAGCCTCTACTGAAGCATTATTTGCTAAAATGTGTCACTTCTGTTATACAAAATTCTATTTAATTTTTCACAGAATTTTTTTCACGTATGAAACTTCACAGATGATATATTATTTCAAGTGTTCTAGTATCACACATACAAGAACTATATAAGTATTGTCGTATGCCTATAATAAAACAGTGGCAGAATTGTGGTTCTCAACTTTACAATATACCTTTATGACTCATGAAATGTCCAATATCCCAAAAAATCGAATAAAAACAAAATGCATCAATATCGATTGCGAGTTATTGTATGTGACAGCACAAAAAGTTCTAGCAAAACCCTCAATGTAGCCTTGTAAAGCTTAGATCTCAAGGAACCCTGCTCTGCGGCCACTTCATCACGGGTCGTGTTTTCATTAGCCGCCGTTAACGTATGACGCGGCCGGGGGCTAAATCTTCATTTTTGACGTCCCTTGGGCGTCTTTGTGGATATAGAGTTAGTGGAAGCGATATCGCAAACAAGCTATGCACCTATGTGTGGTTATAAATCTCGTTTTGATACTGTACAACTACAATGTTATTAATTTCTAATATCAGCACAACATAATTGATTATAGTTTTAGACATTTTTTATTTGATTACTAAGTATGTATTCAGGATACATCTTGAGTTACCCCGTAAAAAACCAACTAATGTAAACCAAAGAATTTGTATATTTTTATGCACAACGGGATAGTGCTTGGCCGTCACATCACCTGATGTTAAGTGACGATAAGGCCGAAGGTGAAAACGCACTCGGAATCCTCATCACTGAGGAAATTTTCGAGGATATATTTTTGAAGTCCAAATTGGCTCCTTACGTCATCATCTCATGAATCCAATAATTAATTCAAGTTATTAAAATTCAAATCTTCTATTCTTTAGATGCAGTTTATTTCAAAAGAAAAAATATTGTTTATTTATCGTTGAGTAAGTTATTTATTAGTGGCTCCGTGAGCTGTAGACCTCGCGATAAAAAGTGGCTCAAATTGTACAAAAAAGTTGGTAGGCCACTTCCAGTATCCATAGATCCGTGCCACGTGTCTCGTCCGCTGGACTGGGGACATCGCTAATGTTGATATATCGGCCGGAGTTCGGACGGACTGACACACGAATTTCGTACATGTTAAATAATAAGGACGCCTTTTCCCACCTCTAATACTTATATGGATGAGGGGCGAAGATGGGGGAGGTTTGTTAATTTTAAATGCCGTTTGTAAATTGTAAAATCGACATTTAGGAAAATATGTTTTTAGAAAATTGAAGTAGGTTTGACAATACGGAACGCAGGTATTTAATATGTTTCAGATATCAAATCTGACAGATCGGCCGAGACTTCCGGCGACTGCGCCCACTTTTAACTGGACCCACGGGTGCAGTCGCCGGATCGAATTATTTTTATATTTTTATTCTGTCAACTGCGCCCACCTTCAGTATGCCTTTTAAATCGAAGTCTAGTACAGTTAGACAAAAAAACACGGTCAACATTAGTTCCTGTTTAAATTAAGCCAGAAGATAGGTGCTAAACTGAACCTATAAAGTAGGACCTAAATGTTAAATGAGAACCCATCCATGGCCCTATTTAATAAACGTGACACTGACAATTATAAATGATAACGACAATTTGTTTTACGATGAGAGTTTGAACGGTATTATTTTCTATTTTTAAATTGGTTGACGCATGGATACAAAATTGTCATGATAATTTAAAGTTGTCACGTTTATTAAATAGGCCCCAAAGTTTTGAACAAAGGAAAGGAATAGTTACAATACAATTGAACAGCAATATTAATCAAAAGCACGCGACAGTTGGCTACGAATTCAACTTTTCAAGGTAAGGTCTAGAATAAGAATGACATTAAAAGTTTTTATTCAAGACAGTAAGTCCTCTCTAAAACGCATTGTACATTTAAATTCCATTTAGTATTCCTTCTATGCACACCAACTACAGGCATAACAGTTTCCTTATTAGAGCTTGTTCCGCCATTAATAACGCTGACGCCAATATTGATTTATTTTTCAACAGCATCACGACTGTTATTAAGTTATTGTTTATAATTTACTTTAATGTTACTATTTTACGCACCTGTCCTTTCTAGGCTTCAATTTCTTTTGAATTCTACATGTGGTAGCTTGACAATAGCTTTTAGTTATATATATTTGTTGTTATCTGTATGTTTATAAGCTGTTAGCTATCCTTAAACGATAAATAAAATAAAATAAAATAAATAAACTTGATTGTATCAGACTGAACAGAAAGTTAAGAAAAACTTATTTTAAGATAATATATGAAGATGGCAGCTCAACATTCAAGCAAACAAAAGTTTGAGTTAATTGATAACATGTAATATATTACTTGCAGAAGACAAATAAAGCAACACATGAAAAATACCACACAATTTGCCAAACTGAAAACTTCAGCTATCCAAATTGCTCCATTACTTATTGACGTTTACTCACAGAATTAAATCAAGCTATTTACTAATAGGTGCTTTCTGAGTGAAGCGGTCATTTTTCAGCATAAAGGTCCATGCACACACATCAGTCACGTCACAGTCAAGTCGCCGGTCAGTCACCTCAATAAATATATAGCTCAGTAACCATCAATTTTTGACCCCTGGTTCACTGGGCTTAATTTGTTGCTAATGACCTCTAGTATAATAACCCCTTTCAAGGAATAGGTCGAATTTCCATGTCACCCTGTAGTTACGTAGAAGTTGTAGTTGTACGCGTAGGTAGGCTCAACACATCAGTCACCGTTAATACTGGCGCGTTGAACTAAAATATACCGTCCTTTCACCGGCCCTTCAAAATAGGTATTGCTACGTCAATTTTGTATGCCGTGCCGATGCATTACTGTGACTGCCTGTTTGTTTACACACGTCCCTGTCGTCGCCGTCAACTGACTTGACGTTGAAGTGACTGTGAAGTGACTGATGTGTGTATGAACCTTTACAATTACGAATGAGGCTTGGATGTCGAATGATAGATACCCGTCGGTCGATATGGCTATCGACTCGATATTTCAGTCAGCGCTAAGTTGCCGCCCCAAGAAAATTATCGTTGCTGCGGCACTATATGCATCGTAGGGAAGAGAGCTCTACTTGATACTGGTTAGTGGAAAATAGGAGACATAATTCAGACGCCTCTGTGGTCTAGTGGTTCGTCCACCCGTGTAAGACGCAGGGGTCCTGGGTTCGATTCCCAGGAAGGGGTACATTTGTTCTCGGTTTGGTTGGTGGTAGGGCTTTTCAAGTTCGCCTGGCTAGCTACCACCATATTTATTACCCAAGTCTGACGCCATAACAACAATTGAAATCAATGTTGTGTTCCGGCAGTTAGATGTAAGATAGCCAGTTCCTCAGTGATGAGGATTCCAGATGAAGTGCGCTTCCACCTGAAGCCTTATCGTCAGTTAACATCGGGTGAGGTGAAGGCCAAGCACTATCCCGTTGTGCATAAAAAAGTGGTGGTGGATAACGTAGCGTTATTTCCCTGTTTGATTTGACAAGTAAATACCTAGTTATGCAAAAAGTACAGTCAGGCTAATAGTCTAAACCTTTAGTATATACGTCCTTTTCATTCTTTAACATCATTATTGTATTAAGGTATTAGCTTACGCCCGCGACTTCATCCGCGTGGACATTCGGAAAATCCCTAGGGAACTTTTGAGTAGGATTTCAATCTAAGCATTTGCACGTTGAACCATTCGACAGAATACGCCGCAAAATTTATTTATAATATAATAAATGAATTATGACAACATAGAGCAGCCTTCTCTCCACATCTACAGCAAGTAGCCAATCTCGTTCACAGATAATTTATTTGGCAACATCACGAGAGGGTTTAGTCTTATGTGGGCCGCTATTACTTCATATTTCCTTCAGACTTCGATATCCTGAGTTGTATCGATTTCAAACACGTCAGTTTCGGCGTCTGAGCCATTGAGTATCAGCAAGTAGAGGCTGCTTGGTTGATAAAAGAATCGTTCTTAAGCAGACTTTATAGGTATTTGTATGGGAATCTCTATCGACGTCAGCCATTTTTAATGTCCCCACCTGCTGTGGCACTGGCCTTCCTTCCTGGATATAAGGAGGATGGGCCATAACCCACAGAAACCCAATGCGAATCAGTCGGTATTAACGACTGCAAATGCTGCCGGGCCCAACCGGCTTAACGTACCTTCCGAAGCACGGAGAGCTCGAGATGATAAATTTTGGTCACCCATCCCATGACCATTGACCAACCCTTGTGAAAGTTGTTTAAGCAATCGCAGGGCCAGGCGCGTGGTTTACCACTGCGCCACCAAGCTCCTCGGAAATTGGAATCGGAGGGAATCACTTTAGTTTTAGTTTATTTATTTATATTCAGAAAGCAAATTTAGACAATTCAACCGATTCAAAAAATTTCCCCAAATCGGCTAGATTTTTCTTATTTAAGTCGATATCCAAAAAAAAAAAAAAAATTGTCCTTAATAAATATAATTACTGACTTTGTTTCCTAATAAATAAGCCTATACAACTTTAGATTGTTAACCATTTCCAAAGTAGGTGGTAGTAGGTATATTGTATCTAACATAATTAATTTACCAAAAGAGTCAACTTTCATTTTCTTAATGAATTTTCAATACGCCAACATAATTTTCACAAACCCCGTGTCAATATACCCTATTCTAAAATCTAACTACACGGCTTTAAAGTAAACATTGCATTTTAAACCACCCGGGAGTCGAACCCGTCAGCTGTGTGAGTGAGTGATGAGGGGCGATCCGGAGGGAACACTTCATCAGCCACTCAGCCCGGGAGGAGGGCCATCATTTTTGGATACAACCTTTTGTTAAGTCCGAATCTGCTGAGATTTCTATTTGACAGATGATTTTTACTTTAATTAAGGTATTGACAACGTAATATAAATGAACTAGTGACCGCCGGCACTTCGTCTGCGTGGACAGTTACATTTTTCTATCGTGTGGGAATAGTATTGTTTTTGGGATGAAAAGTCCTGTGTCCTTTTCTGTACCCCAGACAAAGTGTATGCAAAATTTCATGATAGTCGGTTGAGTAGTACCCAGTTAAGACGTGAAGGCGTAACAAACAAACTTCCAAAAAAATCTGTTCTACATTCATTGGCAACATTAATAATATCTTTTGCTCAACTCTTGATTGCGTTGTTTTTGCACAGCATGTTTCAAAAAACTTGTAATACATTTTTATTCAAATTATAATTAGAAAAATTCACTATTTCTCAATAAAAACCGGCCGAGCGTAGTCTTCAGTTAAATGAGTAATAACTTGCTCACGTGATGGCTTATAAATCTGCTCACACCTTTCTATCGAAAAATAAATGTTTAACAGCGCATGTAACGCTAATTCATAAACAATCTAAATCAAAATCTCTCGACAGCGCACACCTTTCGGATGCGCATGCGCATACGCAGCCAACGCCATCTGTCAATCACCGTCGTACATTACACCTTCGCGCGTTTCCCACCGCCTTTGATAGATGGCAGCACCTGTCGATTGATTTACAACCTGATGAAGTTTTTATGATTTTGTTAGTTTTTTAAGTACGGCTGAGTCATGACCTGTTTTTGGAGTAAAAAGTGTTCTTAATTCATTACTAGGTAGGTGTTATTTTTATTAACCTAAATGAGTAATGCACCATCTGTTAGTAATGCACATTGCACATTTGCATGAGTCAATATTAATTTAAAATACCTGAATAATAATAGTTATATAACCTCAATTCATGACCTGAAATTCCACTAGAGTGCTCGTTATTATTTGAATATTACTTATTTGTTTTTTTTTATTTAGATGTAGATATCTACTTTATTTATTACATAATGAAAGATCAGCTTTTCACACGTCCCGAAAATGCTCCATTATACCTACCTAGGTAACTATTTATATTTTTTTTGCATGGAAAAAATTTACATTTTATAATGAATAAATGAATGAATGAATGAATGAATGAAATGAATTCCGAATTACAAAACAAAAACTTAGGTACCTACTTCGTTTCGAATTTAAGAATTTATTTGACTTGTACAACAAGTCCTTAACATAAACTTCATCCAACAACAATTGCACCAACCAATCGATTCAAGTGATTTTTAAAAGCATTAGTTCTAAGAAAACTACCACAAGCTCCGCCCCCTGGCCTGCCCGAATTGTTCCAGTATTAGATTTATAGGCGACGAAACAGCAACAAAGGCAGTATCTCATCTGACGACAGCTTTATGATCCCAACAGTTTTTGCTAACAGCCCCGCTACCCCCCACCCCTTTATTTATAGCTCAAGTTTTATTAATTAGCAGTTTTCGAAAGACATTGAGATATGAGCTCTTTTGAATTGGACGGTGGAAATCGATATGTTGAATGAGTTTGGACCATTTTCTTTGTAAAGGCGCTTTCAGATAGGCGATGAATTAAGCAATAAAGCACCCTGTTGTATTACTGGTTTCATCTGTTACCACTTATTATTTTTATTAGTATTGGCTGTTTGTATTACCGATGGCTAAAAAGTCGAATGTGAAAACTGGAGACTAGATAGACAGACTGATGTACCTAAGTATCAAAAGATAAATAAATTTTCTTTAAAGTTTTCTGAAAAAACATTTTGATAATTGACCGAACGAAGCGTCTCTGGTCTCAGGTCGCATTTCTTAACCGATTCTGGTGAAATTTTGTGAGCAGGTTTGATATTTTTTTTCAAAATGGCAGTAGGTTCAGTAATTTAAATTAGATTGAACCACAGAAGAGTTGAAAATTTATTAATTTTCAATAGTATTTAATTGCTGAAAATTGCGCAAACTTTTAAAAACGTATTTAACCCTAAAGTCGTAAATGGGACAAAAACGGGCGAACGTCGATCTAACCGTCCCACTGCCAAAGATTTGACGGCAACGGTTGCGAATCGTAAATTACCATTATCTGCAGACGCGCGGTGCTAGTATTTATTATTTATGGGTCGGATCGTCCCGCCTCGGGCAGATAGCTGTTTTTCGGGGCGAGCGGAGTTGAGTTCGGCGGTAACGTCACGTTCTTAATGCCACAGGATTTCACTTGTTTTGGGGTTTCAGTACATTAACTCACTTTTCATGACATGGAAAGTAAAGTTTGGATTTATATGTCGATGAGTCGTAGATATTTCTTTATAAATAGAATCTCATACAGTGGGTTAGCTTTGATATTCTGAAAACCGAAGTCGCAAATGGTGAAGGCTTTTTAATTTTTATATTGCTGAAAAACATAAATAATTTTAAAATATTGAAATAAAACACTTTTAACGGATACTAGCGCGGTTTTTATTGAAAGTACTTTGGTGATTAGTTGGTATTTGGTTTGATTTTTTGATTTTCCTGACGTTAAAAATTATTCTTCAGTGAATGATGAATCAAAAGCAAAAGTAAGTATTTTGTTTAAAAATATAAAATTATTTTCAAATAATTAATCCTTAAGTTTTACAAGTATCCATGCCACAATAATGTTCAGTTATAATTTATTTTGTCCCAGTATTTACCGACCAAAAAAAATATCCTATCAAAGTCCTAATAATTCATCGATACACTTCATAGAAGGCTGTAAAGAAAGCCGATATTGCCATCAAAACAAACAGTTTTCATAAGAGCGAGCAATATCGTCGAATCGCGCGACTTGCCGTTATTCACCGTCGATCTGCTAAAATACGAACAATCCGTGTCGCAGGCGCCGCCGATCGAATAAATTACAAAGATATATTATTATTAAAATTTGGCCGCCAACTTTGGGGCATTAAGTTGGTATCGGGACGGGAGTGCACCGGGAGAGGGAGGGTTAAGAGTTCCTAGTACGCAAAAGACATTTTATTGACATTAATATTAGTAGGTACCTAAGTTAGCGATGGTTAATAGTTCTCTCATGGAAAATTAACAATGCTGTCGATTCGGTTAGCACGACTTAACTAAACTGACAGGACTAAACTTAATTTTAGCATTCTGTTCTTGTATTTTCGATACAGAAAGAAAAGGATGTAAAACTAAATTTAGTTTAGTCCTGTCAATTTAGTTAAGTCGTCGCCAACCGAATCGGCACCATTATCAACGAAACTTAGTGATGATTAAAAGTGTCTCATATTATGAAAAAAAACAGCCTTCTAAGGGAAAATAGTTTTTACTTGAATTCTACATGAAGGTTGATGTGAACCAAACATTGAATACATTAATGGGAAGCTAACGAGATAATAATGTATTTTCATAGTTAATTTATGGCAATTGTTGGTAGATTTCGTTCTGTAGTTAACAAAGAAAATTGACCCATCCTAAATTGTCAAAATCTTCACAACTTTCAATTGATTTATACTTCGAATTCGCGCCCAGTGCATCCCTTACTGCGTATCGGCCGCTACTGCGACAACGCCGAAATTAACGAGAGTCGCGACGCGACGTGCGATGCGCGCGATATGGCGCGACCCATCGCGATACGCGACGGCGCACCGCACTAAATCAAACGCGCAGCGATCAATTTACGGGCCGCAGATTGGTGATCTCGATTGTGGTCATTAGGCGATGATTATGCTCATTATGGAAAAAATATCGATTCGGTTAGGCTTTGCGGTAGAATTATTCCGTGTTATTACAAAAGATTTTTAAACACTGTTTAACTAAATACGTGTTTAAATGTGATGCTGTCAGTTTTTTTACAATATTGTTTGACAGAGACAGCATCACATTTAAACAGGTGTTTAGCTAAACAGTGTTTAAAAATCTTTTGTAAATAGCACGGATTATGTTCACTTTTGTTGCTTGTTACTAAACTAAGTAAATAAAAAGGTAGATTCTTGAGACGTGCCAGAGAGATCCATGGGCTAGGTTTAAATGGTCTTCTTTGCAAGCAAATGCTGCAAAATTTTCAATTCTTTTTAACCCTTTACTAGATAATTTACTTATAAACAAAACATTCTAAGCTTCTGAAGAATTCATCCATTTAATATTTTATGTTATTTATTATCATTCAGTTTTTTGTTACAGGTAACTTATGAATCCTACAACTACCTAATAGAATTTTGACACTGTAAGTCAAAGAAAATAATGACAACGATAATATTGTACCCATGGATTATGTTGATTTGTTTCACGCGTAAAAAATTGTCTAATGACCATTACTGTTACTGTTTCTATCATTTTGCAAAATTACCATAAATCTCTTTTCGTATTGCTTTCCATTTTGTAATTATTTATTTTCATTTCATTTCGCATTCATAGGTATTGTTATTTTATTCATACACTTGGATTTTAGGATTCTATTAATTTATACTACCTATCTAATCATTTAGGTACCAAATTTTCATTACAAAATAAGTATTTTAAAATAACAACATATTCGTTCTCGAGAGATGCGGATTTCCTTAATTTTCTATTTTCTTTGTAGAGCACGAAACTGCTAGCGACATCTCTTACTTTCTTCTGAAACTACCGCCTTCAAATGGTCCATGACCCATGACCATTTAGAAGCGCCCTCTGCAGACAACTTTCAAAACTTTACCTCAAATCAGTAAGCATCAGTATTTTGAAAGCAAGGAAAAAAGCTTCACAAAGTTAAAATCCTTTTAGTTAATTTATTGTTTTGTAATATTTATTTTAATTAATATTAACTAAGTACCTGAATAGTCCATGACCATAATCACGATGCTGCCATCTGTATTAACTTAACCGAAACACATTCTATATGGCTCTCTAAAGTCAGATTATAATAGATTAGGTAGGTAAATAACATGATTTTATTATATTTTTTACGAAAATCGTTAACTCGTTACTTAGTACTAAATATGCACGGGGTGGCTTTAACGTAGATGGGTTTTTAAGTAAAATCCATTTAATCGGTACAGGTAGTTTAAATAATAAATTCCAATAGATGGCGTTAGAAGTATATGCTTGCAGTTGCTGATATTTTTTTGAATCTCATTTAAAACTTACTTTGTAGGAGAATTTTATAATAAAATATTTCTGTAGGTAATATCCAGTTTTAATTTACCTATGCCGCTTTATAGATATAATAACCAATACAAACAAATAGGTACTGAAGTAGCACAAACCATGCCAATCAAAGAAACTTTTAAATCAAATAATGTACCTACCTATCCAAACTTTTCTCAATTCTTCCGAATTGTACCTTTACGTTTTATAAAAGTTTCATTCTCAAATACCTATTATTTATCTACTGATTCATAACAATTTCAAATTTGGAACCAGCCGAAATTACACAGACTAATCAAAAACAACAGAGGGTGATTTATATTGTTTTATTCGCCGGTAGATGGCGTTGGCCGGCTAAGTGGCGCCATTTTCGTTGTACTTAAAGCGGGTGTAGCGTTGTGACCGCGTTATTTATCGCGCCATTACCGCGCGGACCTTTAAATCATCGCATGACGTCGCTAGCTTGTACGTGAGCGTTAATGAATGGCGGGACGGTTCTCCTAAAACTTCTTTTTTTCTTTATGAAATTGTTCACAGAGCACTTAGCGCGGGAATCTATTAGGCGGGGGTGAAGTGCGTTTTCGGACGTTTTGAGTTGTGTCTCGTCTGTCGTAATTTTATTAGCAGATGAATTATGGCTTTAATAATGTTTAACATCTTGCACTTAACAATTTATTGCCGGGTAGATTGCGTAGTAATAACGGACGTCCCGACACAATAACTGAAATAAATTTTGCCGTGAATTTTTTTTTTCAGCTTACTATAAAATGGAAAACTCATTTGCTTTATTTAGAAGATAATTTCATATAATTCAATAATCAATAATTTAGTTCTATAACTAAAATTAATTAATTATATCAAAGATTAAGCTTTGTTTCTTTGAATATCCAGCATTTAATACACCAAATGACTGAAAGATAATCTTCAATCTACACGCACACAATCTACGATTTTCCAGCTTGTTTAATTCTAGGGGCCGATAAAGGGATCGCTCGCCTGCTCAGAACATTAAAACATTTACTCCGTATTCTTTGACGCACAAACGGCCGTAAATCGTGACAAACGCAAAAATACAACAATGCGCATACGGTGCGTATTATCGTCGGCCCACAAAAGGTTGGAGTCGCGTTGCACGTACCGCGTTATCGCTGCTCCTGTTCGATCGAGCCCTTACCGTGGAAAGTTACGCGTCGGTGTGAGTTGGCGACTGATAGCGGGTGAACGGGTGAAAGCTTAGCTAGAACTTTTGAAATAAAATATAAGCAAGTCAGTATAGTAAAGATGTTTCACATTCTTTCTGAAACTTACATGTACTTACACCTAATAATTGTTTATTTAAAAGAAATGATACAAAGTTATAAAACTAGTAAATTACAAAATTTTCAACATCAAACTAGAATTTTAAGTTATTAAATTAATATTAAAAAGACTTGTCAGCACAAGACATGATTATTGAGATAATAAAACTAGCAGAGATGAAAATGCTGAGGTGGATGTGTGGATTGACGTGAATGGATAAAATTAGGAATGAGTATGTCAAAGGAAGTTTAAAAGTAGCACCAGTAACAGAGAAGTTGGAACATAAGTAATTTTAACTAACATATTAGTAGCCTTCGAGAGTACCTAAATGGTGCCACAGATAATTTTGTGGTATACCTACAATACAAAATACCTAATATAGGTACTAGAAAAAATGGCATGGCATGATCATATTCTCGGACGGGAATCGAACCCAATAATATGATCTAGTAGGTATATACCAGGTTTTGGAATCAATTTCGAAAAACCGTAACCAATTTGCGGATGTCAATCCTTACTTGCCTTTTTAGTCGTCCCGCTTTCTCTCATGAATCGCGCCATCCATTTTCGTAGGAGGGAGAATTATCAGGAGTCGTTCAAATGATTTATGTACACAATTATTGGGTTATTCAGGTACGGTGTTTTGTGAGATTCGATCCCGCCCGATAGAAGTTCGGAGACAATGAAACTTAATTTAATGGTGTTTTGAAGGTTCGGCAATCAGGTGTCGTTAGTCGGTTTAGTTTCTAATTTATTTTCGCAGAGTTTGCAATTTGATTTATTCCGAATCCATTCTTAACGCTTCGCTGTTTGTTTTCTCTTTATTTGAAGCTAGAGCTAAAAAGCCTAATGTTTTTTCGGATATTATATAGCTACGACATCAGCAATCTAGTAATCAACCAAAGACTTCTTTGATTTCCTTCTTGAATCCTTTGGATTTTTAAAACCTGATTTGTAGGTAACCGATAAGAAATCTTACTTTTGGTATTGTGGTTGTATATAATTTCAACTTTATAAAACGAAACAGCATTCTTAAGAAATAAACGATACTTTGAAAAGTAAGTTAAAGTTAAATAAATAAACTTGTATATTATCTTATTTTAAAATATTATCTTGTACATTTGAATTGGTTTGAGTAATTTATATACTGACCTCTTAATTACCTCTAAAACTGACGCGCTCAATTCAAACACTTTTTAACGGATACTAGCGCGGTTTTATGGAATGTACATTGGTAATTAGTTGGTATTTGGTTTAATTTTTTATTTTCCCAACGTTTCGGCGCTTTTGCAGCTGCCGTGGTCACGGAGGACTGAAGCTGCTCATAAGCCTACTCTTAAATGATAAATTTATAAAGACGTTCAGAATAATATTAAACAAAAATTTTAAAACTTAACAGATTAACACGCGCCTATGAAAATATATAAAAATATCCCGAATTTGTTTGATTAACTTTTTAGACCGAGCTCCCACTGCATGAAACCTTACCTCACAAGGTAAAAGAGCAGACATGTGTTACAGTAATAGATATTACTTAGGAACACTGGATTTTAGTGGGTTGCCATCGCATATCCTGGAAGAACATTTTTTTTTTCGTTTTCTTACAGCTATTTGCTAATGATATCTAAGTCCGTTCCATTGTTCAGAACTCTTCACTACGTACGTTAAGACCTAGGCATTGAGATTTAGATGACTAGACAATCTGACTAATTCCCATTGCACCGTAAACCAGCTCCAGAATGTCATGAGAACTCGTTACGGACGGGAGTTATGCTAATTTTGATTTTTGGAACCTTTAATTTAATTTATTGCTCGCTAAGTACTAATAACAAAAATTGACATGTACAGATTGAAGCTAAGATTCTATACCTAAGTAGTTTATTTACAAACAATAACCTCTGTAAAATGTAGTTCGTTGTAGTAGTAGTAGGCAAAAGACCAAAAAGCGACCACTTTAGGCACGTTGTGGTACACATTATTTACTTAGCGAGCAATACATTTCATTAAGATGAGGGCGCCACTTGTCGTATATGGGGCCCTTAACGTTTCTGGATTTGAGATCTCAATAAAGTATGCGAGGTTGACAGGGCTTCTGTTTCGTAAGCTAGTCTGTAATCAATCTATATTTTATAGATATCTTAGAAACTATTAATTAATTTGGGAACTCCTTGGAAAATGGCATTATAATTTTTTTTGGAAGCCAATAAGTGATTGTGGAGCTCGGTGGCGCAGTGGTTTAGCGCCTGGCCCAGCGATTGCGGAAGTTAAGCAACGTTCGCAAGGGTCGGTCATGGGATAGGTGACCAAAAATGTATTATCTCGAACTCCTCCGTGCTTCGGAAGGCACGTTAAGCCGTTGGTCCCGGCTGCATTTGCAGTCGTTAACACCCACCAATCCGCATTGGGCCCGCGTGGTGGGTTATGGCCCGTCCTCCTTACCACCCATAAGGAAGGACTGTGCCCCAGCAGTAGGGACATCAAAAATGGCTGATGGACAATAAGTGATTTAGAAAAAAGTTATCTGAATCTAAAGATAAAATAAAATAAAATCTTTTTATTAGAACACGTTATACCTATTTAGTGCAAAATTCAAATTGCATTTTTTTATTATAATATTGTTTTGCTATTTCATACACTATTATAATAAAACCAAATTAGATACCTCTGAGTACCTACATACCTCTGAGTACCTACATACCTCTGAGTACCTCTTATACCTCTGAGTAAATAAATAAAAACAACTTATCAAGAACAAGCTATATATATTTCACAGGCACCTGTTTTTAAACAAGACAATTTTTTTTTGAGACAATCGCCTTTAATCTACGTTCCAGTATCTGAACTACAAATCAACCAAGTTCCCTCGGGGCGACGTCTCCAAGAATCTATCACTGTCGATTCACCAATACACCATAAATCCCATAAGCATAACGCGATTTTGACGTACCATTGATCTGCCCGTCTACCTGAACGAAGATCATTTCAACGCCTAGCCTCCCTTAGGACTTCAACCTGAACTAACCTGTCATCAACTAAACCTCCTTACTGTTACTTCCCTGCTTCTCCTTTCCAACGAAGTTTCCCTTCATTACCCGAATTTCGACAAAGAAGACACAACGCAATGTATGTTTAAAGAACACACTCGATCGTCACAAGATTCCGAAAGGAATCCCAAAATATAAACAGCTGAAGATCGCAACTGAAATTTTCAGTATTCAAACTTAACTATGTAAATATAAGGTGGTTTTTCGCTAGATGCGATAGCCTCATTTACATTTTTATGAAATGGATAAAGATAGATAGTTTGAGAGACAGCCCCTATCAACTGTTGACAACTACATATTGGAACTGTTTTATACGGAGGTGTGCTGTTTGCAATATGGGAGGTAGATCGAAAGTATTAGTCACGTGACGGGGATGTTAACCTGTCAAATGTAAGAGGTCAGATTGTTGATGCTACTGTTACTAGATTTGAATATTTTCAACAATATACCTATTCATTGCAAATCAACAGTGATCTTTATGAATAATTTTCATGTAAAAAGTGTAGACTAAATTTATATAGCTATTTTTGTCTCTGATCTATATAGGTACTTAGCATAAGTGCTTTAGATACTTAGCAATGTGTGTAACGTTGTCCAATATTTATATTAAAGACTCAGTAGTAGCATTTTGGTACCTACATAAGCAATTTTTTAAGTCCGAAAAAACCAGCTGTTTCATACATTTTGATATTTTCGTTATTAATTTTTGTATGAAACAGCACATTTTTTTTCGCGATTTCAGAGTTGGTCGCATAGTAAAAGTTGTTTACTTTGATGGTCCTTATCTACCACATTCATTTTAAGGGATTTTTTGTAACACATTGTACAAATTACTTAATTTTGAAAAGTGCAAAGAGTCTTCTTATTTTTATGCAATAAGTTTTTGAAATTAATTATTTGAATCAGACCAGGGGCTGTACCGGCTAACGCTCCGAACCTCGGCAAGTCTAACGGGCTTCAAATTAAAACATAAATTAAGCCCCAATCAAGCCAAAATGACGAACCCCAATTCATGATGTTACACGAATATCGATATCTTCCAAATAACTTCGTCAAAATAAATAGTACAATACGAAATTCCGTACTTCGATTTATCTGTTTTAAGTTGAAGCCCGGCAGATTTGCCGAAGTTCGAAAAGTTAGCCGGTATGGACCCACTGCAGTGGTGTTTAATAATAATATTATTTTATGCATTTCTTATTCAAGTATTAATGAATGATGAAAATAGAAACACAATATGAGTTCTCAATCATTGGCAGATGATCTCATAAAATTACCTAAAAAAGTAATAAATAATAAGATATCAGATTGGGCGGGAGTTAACGTTTTAATAAATAACTCGTGCGTTTTTTTCTCTTGAAATTAATAATAATATGAAATAAATCAATAAAAGAATGGAAACACTTCAGAACTGGCCCGGTTGAATGATTTGTTGTAATGCGAGTGTTCGGTGCCGTCTGTTCGACGGTTGGGCTACAAAATTCTTGATACTTTGTCAATCAAGATATTTTTCTTGATAATTTCATAATTCATTTATTCCAAATAATTTGTGTCGGAAAACATACAAAAATAATAAATTAAATTAATCAATCGGCAAGCATAAAAAGGCATGTATATAACTATACATAAATAAAAATAAAATTTTTGTTAGGAAAGCATTTTAGAAAATATTGGGCATGCCATGTATTGTATGCTCTGTAAAATACCTAATACTGCAATAAATATAGTTACATATTATTATCAAATAGATGTTAGATGAAAAATAATAAGGCATCCTCCTCTCTTTTTTAAATTGCTGTGCCCAACAGGGTCTATAATGAATCCAAAATGTATGATTTCCACCAAAATGTACTTATAGATGCAATAAATGAAATATGAAATATGAAACATGTCAAAAAATATTCATGAATGTCAAATATTATTAGTTAATGAGAATTAAAATAAAAAATATATACCTACCTACGTTCCGAAATTAATAATTCTTATGTTCAACAAATCATTTAAACTATAATAACATTTTTTTAACAAAAAGTCCCTTAATTGTCTTTGAAATAATTTATAGTCAATAATATATTTTAGCGTGATTGGAAGGCTGTTAAACATTTTGACTGCCTGATACCTTACACTGTGTTTTACAACTTTCAGCTTTGGTACAACCAACTGCGATAGATCCTTTCGGCGAGTTTTCAGACGGATGTCTCGCTCCGCAGGTGTTTCAAACTTTTCTATGTTTACTTTTGTTACTTTTCTATGTATTTTTCTTGATGATCATGCTCTTGAAACATTTTTTTGGTGGTTTTACCTTCTATTCTTTGGAAAAGTTATTTGATTTTTAACATTTATTTCAGTTTTAAAGAAAAAAGAAAATCTTAATTGGAGTGTCAACAATCGACATTGCATAGGATATTAATAAAATCCTATTCAATTTCATTCATTCATTTTATATAAGGTCACTCAAAAAATCTGTCAAATGATTATAAATTAAAGAGAGTGAAGATTAGTGTTCCTGATTTCATTTAGGTACTATTTATTTAATCGTATGGCGCAATCAAATTGTAGTTTGGTTTTATTATAGGTCCACATCCAGGTCACGCAACCAGTCTATAGCTGCTGGTGTCAGGTCCTCGTAGAGTTCCCGTGGGTCGCCTGGGAATTGGCGCTTTGGACATCGTTCCACAATGTGTTGGGTAGTCTGGTCCTCAAGGCCGCAGTCACACAGCGGATTCTCTATCCATCCCCACTTATGTTTCATGAAGTTACACCTGCCGTGTCCCGTGCGGATTCTATTAAGGCGGCACCAGTGTTTCCTCTGTAGGGAGAAACCTCTAGGTTTTTGGGTTGGGTCTGGAAATGTGTTGCAATGGCCGGCAGTCACCTCCGTCCACTCGTCCTTCCAGAATTGCTCCAGCGCGAAGTCGTCGGCCCTCAGCTTTCTGGCAGCTTCGCTTGTTGGTCGGCGTGATTTAAGTCGCTGCGGTGGCGGTTCAGTGAACTCTCGATGGGCTGGCAAATCAGGTCGATCAAATATCTTTTGAGCTTCCCTCGCGAGAGCGCGTTTTCTTCGTAGGTGAGGTGGAGCAATGTGGCTCAAGACAGGCAGCCAGTGAGTCGGTGTGGATTTGATAGTACCTGAAATGTGCCTCATTGCATCATTTAGTGTCGTGTCTACTTTGTGCACATGTGCGCTTCCGCACCATACAGGCGCACAGTATTCTGCTGCAGAATACACGAGACCAAGTGCTGTTGTTCGAAGGACATCGGCAGATGCGCCCCATGATGTACCACTAAGCTTATGCAGGATGTTGTTGCGTGTGGCTATCTTCAGAGAGGTTTTAGTAAGATGATCCCTGTAAGTAAGGGACCTATCCAGAGTGACGCCGAGATACTTTGGGTGGGAGTTATACTTGAGATTTTCGCCCTGGAATTTCACAGTCGGTTGATAATTGGCATGTTTGTTGTTCAGGTGAAAACAAGAAACCCCCGTTTTACTTGCACTAGGTATTAGCCTCCAGGAGGAAAAAAAACTCGACATGGTGTTAAGATCCGTCGTCAGGACATCCTCTGCCTCTTCAAACTCGCGACTCCGTGCCACCAACGCAATGTCGTCAGCATATATAAACTTCCTGGCTTTGGTTTCGGGTAGATCGTGAATATATAAGTTGAACAAGAGGGGAGCCAGTACCGAACCCTGTGGCAGGCCGTTGTTTAATTTTCTACGCTTGCTTTTGGCATCCCCTAGGTATACTTCAAACTGTCTCTCGCTCAGCATATTGGCTATAAGAGCTGCTACCTCCTTGCTAGGTATGACAGATAGAAGTTTGAAGATGAGTCCATGTCTCCACACCGTGTCGTAGGCGGCCGTTAGATCGATGAAAACCGCTGTGGATTTAAGTTGTTTTTGGAACCCATCTTCGATATGTGTAGTTAGAGCCAGCACCTGGTCGACGCAGCTACGCCCTTGTCGGAACCCTGCTTGTTCTTGGGGGACCGCAGCATCAATGAGTGGAGCAATACGCGTGAGTAGAAGTCGCTCCAGCAGCTTGTACATGCAGCTTAGTAGGGCGATCGGGCAGTAGTTCTCCGGCAGTTGTTCGCTTTTTCCAGGCTTCAGCAGAGCTATGACTTTGGACAGCTTGAACTCGGAAGGCAGTTGGTTTTTAATCAAGATGTTGGAAAAGAGAGCAGCAAGCCAGTTCACGGCTAGGGGGCCCATGTTGCGAATGAATTCATTGAATATCCCATCTGGGCCGGCTGCTTTGCCTGGTTTCAGTTGCTTAATGGCATCGAGCAATTCTGGGACGAGAAAAGAGCGGGTGAGATGCTCATTTGCGGGTGTGCTGCGTTTCAGTAATGTTAGCTGCTTCCGAATGAGTCTTGTAGCACACGGATCTCTTTTTGCCCTAGTAAGGTCGACCATTCTGTTGGCTATGGCATCTGGATGCAGCTTATTGAGTGTCCGATTGGAACTCTTCTTACCCGTCAGGCGGTTCAGCACTCTCCAAGCCTTTCTGCTCGAGTACTTAAAATCCATGCTCTCGACTGTCTCCGTCCACTTGTCCTTCCTATAGTCATCCAGGGCCTTTAGTAGTTGGGCTCCAGTTTCGTGGTTGCCGGAGGATTGGTATTCTCCGTATAGCTCTTCGCTCTGCGTATTCCAACCGGGAATATACTCTTTTCTGTATCCTCTAGGTATAGTAGCCTTGGCCGCTGCGATAACGAGTCCAACGAACTTTTTATAGTTACCAGGTTGCGGCTCGAGCTGGTCAGCCTCCAAATCATTGTCAAGCCTCTTCCGAAAACTCTCCCAGTTGGCTTTGTTAAAATTCCAGCGCGGCATTTTCATGGAGTTTATGAGTGGGATCTTGATGCCAATATCCAGTATGATGGGTCTGTGTTGACTGTTTGGGAAGCTTGGCAAGATTGTGCGAGAGGCAGGAAGGGGTTGGTCCAAGCAGTCTCTACTGACGAATGTCAGATCTGGGTTGTATTCCTGGTTCCATCTGGCCGACACAAATGTGCCCTTATCTTTAGCGTCGAAGACGAGATGCAAATCAGACAGGTCCGCCCAGTTGGCTAAGGCTGCGCCGTTTGAGTCTGTAGCTTTGTAGCGCCAGTTGACATGGTGGCTGTTGAAATCGCCGCAAAATATGCTGGGGTGGCCAAGATTTGGGAGGACCTCGACCGGCCAGGACGTTAGAGGGGGCTTGTAGATGTTCATAATCTGTAGGTCACGCAGCTGCACCGTAGAAGTGTGGACTGTGTCTTTAATGCCTGCCTGTAACATTTGGACTTCTCGCAGGTCAGATCTTGCGTAAGTGGCTATGCCATACTTAGGATGATGCACCGCTGTAACGACAGAATAGCCCGGGATTGGACCTCTATTGGTTAGATCTAGTTCATCTTTGGTTCATTTAGGTACTTACGTCTTTTTAACAATAAGTACTGTTAAATGCTGTATCTGACACACATATTATCACATCTAGAACTCATATGAAAAGTTTCTAAAACAACATTATTAAACAAATATACCACGTTCTTTCTTTTTACACTTTGCGCAAAATCCAAGTAACTTAATTTTTTTTAACAAAAGTAGACTCTCAGAGAAGAAGAAAAGTCTCAGAGTGCTTATCGCGAGTTTTTTCACTTGACGCTCGATCGTGAGCGCGTTAGAATTGTGTATGGCGTTGATGAAGTTCGCGTTTTCTACCAGATGGCGGGACACTTATCCTATACAAAATGAAGTTTAAAACTCACACTACGCACGCAGGTAGGAAACAACCTTCACCTTCACCCAAGTATCAAGACCACCATCCGCAGTATCCCAGCTAGTCCTATATCAGTTGATATCGACTGAGTCTAGATCGGAGTCGGAGTCCCTCCTCCAATAAAGTGCGGCCATCAATTGTGCGCTTGCAAAAAGGCAGCGCACCTCGGGCGGGTCCATTGACGGATGGGTGGGCACGGCCGGCTAAAGTTTCTAATTAATTGTAGCGCACTACAAATTGAACGGCCATTTTGTTGCAATGTGCGATTGTTTATGCATTTGTTGTTGTTATTTGCAAAAAGTTTTTTATTGTAATTGTCAAGTAATTGGATGACAAGGAATTTGTACAAATATTTGCCATTGCCATTTAAAGGAATTTTTTTATTGTTAGGTAATTGAGTGTAATGGAATTTGTACAAACCCTCAACAAATTGCTATTAAAACCAAGAACGGTTATTAAAAACTCAATTACTACTTAACTAGTCTAAGTAAAAACTTATTATACATTTATCTATAACAAGTGAAGGTTATTTATCTTAACTTAAGGACAACAGAACTATAAAACTACGTAAGTAGGAGGGAGATAGCAATTGTGTGGTGAGCGAAACAGTGGTGTGCACAGAGCGAATGTGAAGGAAGGCACATTCGCGTCGCAGGAGCCGCGACAACCGTGTTTTAAGCAACCGTTAAATGAATGACAACCGTGTTTTAAGCAACCGTTAAATGAATGACAACCGTGTTTTAAGCAACCGTTAAATGAATGACAACCGTGTTTTAAGCAACCGTTAAATGAATGACAACCGTGTTTTAAGCAACCGTTAAATGAATGACAACCGTGTTTTAAGCAACCGTTAAATGAATGACAACCGTGTTTTAAGCAACCGTTAAATGAATGACAACCGTGTTTTAAGCAACCGTTAAATGAATGACAACCGTGTTTTAAGCAACCGTTAAATGAATGACAACCGTGTTTTAAGCAACCGTTAAATGAATGACAACCGTGTTTTAAGCAACCGTTAAATGAATGACAACCGTGTTTTAAGCAAATAAAGAATTATGATTATTATGATTATGATTAAGCATTTTCAATTTGGCAGTATAATACGCTATCAAACGGATAAAGCTTTATCTAGGCATTGAAAAATCAGCCCTAACTGGCCCTAAGTAACTTACTTTTTCGTTTTATTCCCTTTGTCGTTTATCTATCAGTTAGGTATTATTTGCCTTTTTAGGGTTCCGTAGCCTAATGGCGTGGAGCTCGGTGGTGCAGTGGTTTAGCGCCTGGCCCAGCGATTGCGGAAGTTAAGCAACGTTCGCTAGGGTCGGTCATGGGATGGGTAACCAAAAATTTATTATCTCGAGCTCCTCCGTGCTTCGGATAGCACGTTAAGCCATTGGTCCCGGCTGCATTTACAGTCGTTAACGCCCACCAATCCGCATTGGGCCCGCGTGGTGGGTTATGGCCCATCCTCCTTACCACCCATAAGGAAGGCCTGTGCCCCAGCAGTAGGGACATCAAAAATGGCTGATGGACAGCCTAATGGCAAAAAAATGGAACCCTTATAGATTTGTCATGTCTGTCTGTCTGTCCGTCCGTATGTCACAGCCACTTTATTCCGAAACGATTAGGATTACACAGATAACACTTTGTTTATCTTGGAATAGCCAAAATACATGACATAGTAAACAAATATAGATAACTTTTTTCTTTTCAAAAACTTTCTTAGCAAAAACTAAACCAGTTATGAATTTCCTATGAAGCTGTTTAGTCTGTCCTCTTTTAGTGCAGCATAGAAATTAAATAAATCACTGGAAGCTTCCACGCGACGTCATTCCAAGACGAAGGGTCCCGGGATCGAGTCTGGCCGTATGTCACCGCAAGCTGACGCCCTGGCATACATCTAGCTAGTGGATTCGAAACTGTAGTGTTTACGGATTTTTTTAGGGTTTGGTTCTAGTGAACCAAACCCTAAAAAAATCCGTAAACATTATAATGCAAATCCGTTAACATTAGTATGCAAATTTGAATGTTTTTAGCATTAAGAGGATACCTCGTGGATTTTCATATTCTTCTTCTTTAAACTTTCGATGAAATCTCACAGGCGTTTGGCGCGAATATCAAACTTTACGATTGAAGGCTGAATGTCAATGCGGGGTAAGGGAGGCGAGTAGGCTGGGCCTGTTAAAACATTTTTTCACGACGTCTTAAACATATTTTAAAAAGATATAAGAATTATTAATACTATGTGTTACAAAAGATATGGTAAATAAGGACCATCAAACTGAACTTTTACTTTTACTTTTACTATGGAACCAATTCTGAAATCGAGAAAAATTTGCTATTCATACGTTTTGATATTTTCGTTATTAATTTTTGTATGATATTATGAAACAGCAGATTTTTGGCGATTTCAGAGTTGGTCCCATAATAAAAGTTGTTCAGTTTGATGGTCCCCCTACCATGTTCGGCATTACGGGTTTTTTGTATCACGCTGTATACTAGGTAGGTACTATCTTTTGCCCATGACTACGTCCGCGAGAAAATTCTTTCATGAAGAAATTTCTGGAAAATATTCGCCTTAGTCTTTCTTTAACATAACAAGGTCAAATCTATTTCTGTAAGAAAATTCATCAAATTTGGTCAAGGGGTGATTGAAACACTAAACGGAACAATCTGGCAGTGTAATTGCATTTGTATTGGTTTTTAATTTTTATTCATTTTGTACATGTTTTTATAATTATGAGTACCTATGGGTATGAACTTTCTCGATGGTTTCTTCAAATAAAAAAGTTGGTAAGTAGGTACTAACTTATCTTTTACTTATTAAAAATAATAAATAATCCTTTTTTTGATTTAAAATAAAAGTAACTTGCTGAAATGCTCTAAAAATTAAATCATTTTGCAATTTTATCAGTGTCACTATTCGGCGACAGATGTCGCTACTGGTAAATAAAAAGGTGTACCAATGTAAAATATTATAATATATCAGTATAGTCAATATATCTTATGTGAAAAATTTAAAATTATGCAAACATAAAACATAATTATTATGTTCATTACATCATGTAAATAATTGTTTATAATTTCCATGGATCATTATTTGCCTAAGCAAGTCATATAGTTTAAGGGTACTCTCTTCCACTTATAATTAATTCCAACATATCATTGTGTAATAAGATCGAACCTAAAATATCACTATACCCTATCCTTATAATCAGGCAATCGCAACAAAGTATCATGCACAGGCCATCTGAAATTTATAATCAGAGATTTAATCTCCACAATGGAATGCGCAGAAGATCATCAGACCTAATCATAATGCGGCAAGCCAACAATTATGTTTGGTCCGTACTGGGCAGCGCCTTGTCACTATTGATTTGTGATTGATATTATATACCAATGGTATTAAAAAACAAACAAATCTCAACTTTAAGCCCCGAAGTTAAGACACTTTTAGTGGGAGAGGATAGGGTTATACTCTTTAAGCGGTAACGACGCAAAAAGACGTAAGCGGAATCGACTTTTCTGTTGCTAGTGCATGCTGCATTTATAGTAAAACATAAAAGCAACTTTATTGATTTATGGATAAAGGCTGTTTTAGATCGGTTATAAGTAGAGGTAACAAGTTACATCCTAATGGGTTGTAGATCAAAACTTAGCAGTAGGTTGATTTCGTCCCGGAGGCATTTTATGTTTTTCTGATAGATTTCTTCGATTCTAAACCTTATTGCTCAGTAAAATGGAGTGATTTATATATCACGTAAGCTGTTTATCATTTTCATTGTGAATTTATAATAACATACTTTGTAAAGTTAGCAATTAACTTCAAAATTTGGAGGCGTTATTAATATATGAGTTTGATGAATCGAATGTCGATTCATTTGAAGTTTTTTGTATCGATAAAGTTCAACTTCGAATGTACTGGCAGAGTGATAATTGTAAATCAAACTTTAATTATGTGTTTGAATGATAGGAGTGCTATAAGTCACTTATAACACTCGAATAAGAAACTGATTTACGTTTCTCTAGTTAATTAACGTGGTAAGAAGATTGATAAAATTTTAACTATAGCATTTACACCGTCGAAAGTAATATTTAATACATCAACGCAGACGTAACTTTTATGTGGCTATTCCATGAGTATATTTATTATTCACTTTTTTATACAGATCTGTACGTATAAACATATTGTAATCTAAGAAAAAAAAATTAAGAAAATTGGAGGGAGATGGCGCGCGACAGACTGAAGTAAAGATAACATTATTACCAAGATCCACTTTGGGTCGCTGCACCATGCCACCATGTTACTAAAGTTTTTTTTATTGCTTGGCCTTCACCTCACCTGATGTTAAGAGACGATAAGGCTAAAGGTGGAAGCGCACTACACCCGGAATCCTCATAACTGAGGAACTGGCTATCTTCCTCCTTAGCTGGCTATCCTCTAACTGCCGGAACACAGCAATTTTTAAATTGTTTTATGGCGTCAGACTTAAGTTAGATGGAGGTAGCTAGCCAGGTGGACTTGAAATAAGCCCTATACCACCAACCAAAAGTAAGTAAATAAAAAACTGATTATTTTTCTCTAAATTTCTAACACATGGTTGCCTAACGTAGGTACTTATAAGGAACATATTTTTAATAGCTTCTTTAGGCACTTATCCTTTCGTTTTCTCTTCATCAACATACAATGTACAATCAGATCTAAAAATGCAATAATTCATGGGAACAATAGACAATTTACCACAGTTCGGTTTTGGGAACTTTTGATAGGTCTGATATTATAAGAATTTATGACTATTTTGGATTAAGCGTTTATACTCTCGCAATCGTATCACAGTATACAGTTGCTATAATAGGAGTATCCTATGAACCTCAACACCAATTTTCATTTTCATTAGTAAATAGTTGTGGACTGAGAAAGAAAATCAAATAGTGGACTGAGAAAAAAAGTAGATAGCCACAATTGTTACAAACGTAAGTTATAATTTAAACTAAGGAAAACCGTTTTTTTTTTTACCTGATTTAACAGTAATCCCCAATTAAATTAAAAAGCAATGCCATGTCTTTGCGTCACTAAATGTCGGATTGCAAGTATACAAGTATAGTATTTATCCAGAGATCGAAAGTTAGTAATTAACAAAGCGATAAATAACGTTTTAGGGCGGTGCTGTTAGGGCTAGGGCAGAACTGCGAGGCGTAAAAGATATTGAAGCTAAAGATTAAACACATTTAAAGAAGTATGGAGCAGCTGTGTTATAAATATTTAACATGTATTGTTTTTTATAATATTTTTGTGTACTCCGTAAAATAAAATAAAAAAAATCGCAATCTATAGATCGATGATCAATTGAAACAAATAAAAAATCACCAGAAGGCTAGAAACACCTTAGAATTTGCACCGTTCATTTACAAATCCAAAATAGGTTTCTTGCAAAAGTAATTGAAATAAAATATTAATTAGAAATTAAGCAAAAACACAAACTGTAGAAGATTTTGTTTACGTGATTTAATGAATCTATAAATAATCTAACACAGCTTTGATATTAGACATTCTTGTTAGTGCCATCATCAAAGGTATTGACAAAGTCAGTAAAGAGTGATATGCCTCAGTTAACTACCATTAAACGTAGTAATTCTCATCGAACAAGTCTGATTAACGATCTTTTGTTTCCGCTCACAGAGAGAAAAGTTCAAACTCCGGAGTGGATGTTCGCACGTAATTCCATCACTTTACGACTCCGACTATTATTCCCAGACCATTAACATGTACATACTAATGTCACATAGTTGCTACCACTGTATTGATTGATATGAGAACTGAATGAGATACTAATTACTTGAAGATAGATTACAGTTTGAGGAGGAGGTGACCAAAAATTATCTCGAGCTCCTCCGTGCTTCGGAAGGCACGTTAAGCCGTTGGTCCCGGCTGCATTTGCAGTCGTTAACACCCACTAATCCGCATTGGGCCCGCGTGGTGGGTTATGGCCCATCCTCCTTACCACCCATAAGGAAGGCCTATGCCCCAGCAGTAACAAGATTACAGTTTCACAATAAGTATTCTGAGCAATAAAAATCGTCATTTGTTAGAAGTTTGTGTTTTATCAAGATCAAAAAGTTTAACATTTCGAATAAAAAATTTGTTGTTTAAACTTATTATAAGAAAAAAAATAGAAAATAATTTAAAATATAATCTAATAATGTTTTTATTTGCATTTTGTTAAAATATCACACTATTCAATAAAACTTTACTATTCTTAAAATTGAAATTTCATTTTTTCTTATAATCTCGCAGTAGGTACTGCTAAACGAAAGAAGTTGAATGACATTACATTTTCTACCGATATATTATATACCTCAATGAAGGCTCATAAACGAAATCATACGCATATTCCCATAAAACAAGATAAGTATAATCTTAATCCTGCGAGATGAGCAGCTGTCACCGTCCCAGATCCAATCACTGCTTTATCTAGATTTATCACACAGTCCACACTGTTTACTGACACAGTTCAGCTATTAAAATGTCACTTTTGGAGTACCACAGGGCTCGATATTAGGGCACCTGTTTTATTACATCTACAGCACGCGCATGCTATTATCAGGTAAGCCTTTTGTTTTATGATGTTTTGTCAGTGTTGGACAAGTTACACTTTTATAATTTATTTTAGCGATATCAAAATTTTGGATTCCTTAATTCTGTAAGCAAAAACTTCAAATAAGTAATGCATCTTTACTTCATACATACTTACCAAATTCGTACTTCTTTAACATTACCATAGGTATTATTGGCAGAAACGAGAACTTGGTCACCGCCTGGATAAAAACCCCTCTCAAAAAAAGTCTTACAATAAGCTCAAGTCGATCGATATCAGTAAAATTAATGAAACAAATATTTTTTGTCAGTTACTTATATTCACTTCTCAAGCTTACGCGCTCACTAGACATGAAATAAAACACTTTTAACGGATACTAGCGCGGTTTTATTGAAAGTACTTTGGTAATTAGTTGGTATTTGGTTTGATTTTTGATTTTCCCGACGTTTCGGCACCTTTGCAGCTGCCGTGGTCACGGGGGACTGAAGCTACTTGTGAGCCTACCCTCAAGCGATGAATTTTTTAGAACGTTCAGAAATTAAAATTTATCAAATTTTTTAATTAGTTTAAGTTATGGTTTGGTTTTAATTTAATTTTATATGTTAAAAAGAGAGAATCTACTGAAACTACTACCATTTCAAAAAATTGGGAGGCCCCTCCAAGAAAGAAATGGCGAAAGAAAACTTGGAGAGGAAGGCCGACCTCCGTCTTTTATATTAATTAATTTATTTGCAAAAGGAACTAACCGTATCATTAGATCTTACAGTGTGTGTTTGGGGCTTTAGCTTGTGAATGATGGGGTCCCAAGCTGGTGGAATTTTCCAACCATCATCTCTATTGAAATTAGGATATTTATTTATTTCGATAGCCTCGCGGATCATTCTACCATCCAACCATCGTAACTCCATAAACCCCAACATACAATTTACTATAGAGTATAAAAAATCAAACCAAATACCAACTAATTACCAAAGTACTTTCAATAAAACCGCGCTAGTATCCGTTAAAAGTGTTTTATCAGTTACTTATCTTTTAGTCACTTAATGGTATGCGAAAAAGCTTAGCTATTTCTTATGATTTGTAACAAGTTTTTACTCTTTAACCACAGAATAATAATTATTAGTACAAAGTCTTAAACTAAGTTGTCGTGTGTGGCAACAAGTTCATATCCTCAAAACGATTATAATGTATCATTCCATCCACTGCCTCATAATCCAGATCGCATTACACGCGCTCATATAAAAAATATATAGCGTCGCCAAACTTCCGATACGATATATTTATGGTGATTGTTTTTTCGGAATTTTTAAATTTTATAAGTGACAGGGTTTTACGAGTTTCTCGATCAGCCATAAACTTGGTACTCATATATCGCACGGTATATTGTACTTGGTACAGGTACGATTTTTAACATGTCGGCTTTATGAACAATAAAATATGTAATTCGGTGTATCAGAAAAATGACGCTCGTAAATTTAAGAGATAAAATGAGGAATAATTATTTTTTAGCAACGGTACGGGGTATTAAGTATGATTAACTAATGTTGTGAAAATTAACGGCTCACGAGTTTTATCGATTTTCAAGTTATTTATAAGGTTTTTGACATTAATTTGCAGAGTTGCAACAAAATTTGTCGAGGGCATTAATTTGCATTAAAGTTACCATTTTGTATCTGAGCTTTTATGTTCAAAACTTATACAATAAACATTTTAGAATAACTACTTGATATCAGAAATATTCGTTCTGAACTTATGATTGCGGAGGTTAAGCAACTTTCGCAAGGGTTGGTCTTGCGATGGGTGATCAAAAATTGATTATACTGAGTTCCTCCGTGCTTTGGCAGGTTAAGTCGTTGGTCCCTGCTGTATTGGCCGTTGTTAACACCTACCAATCCACATTGGGCCCACGTGGTGAGACCTTCTTATCCACCCATAAAGTATTAATGTGATTGTAATACAAATAATTTCTTCTAATTGTGAAAACTGTTTAAGGCTTTTTGTTTTTAAAGAAACACTGTACTAATGTTTAAGAAAAATAGCCATTTGTTTTCCATGAAATAAAAAAAAATAACGAAGGCGAAAACTAAAATTAAAGTGAAGTGACGCAAAGTGAGAAGTTTTGATAAGATGACAAGTAAGTAGATAAAACTTCTAGTAAAATGTATTTCTCTGTTCTTATTGGAAAAAAATCTATATTAATTAATAGAATCGTATATTAGACATATTCAATAGTATGTTATGATGATTCAGTAGATGATATGATTTCTAAATTAAAGCTTGCAAGCAAAACCTTCCAAGTACTCTTTATTTCTCATATATGCGCTTTAATATCGTAAAAACATTTAATCCAAATTATCTTATGAGCACATTATTAATTTTACACATGTGAAAATATATCTGTCGCCTTTTCACAACTGACTAGAAGGTCATTCACTTTAGAAACTGGATGCGACACCTTCCAAACCTTTAAAAAATATCTGAAATAATAAAATACCTTAGCGTAATGAGCACCGATGCTATCTTAATACATTGATGGGTTCAATCCAGATACAGTTTTACAATAACTTGAGTAAGTTTAAGTCGATGTGGCCTCTCACTTAGTACATTAAAAATTACTGAGGTTCATTTCGCGGACGATAATCGTAAGCGAGTCGGCGACGTGTCGTAATCACGTCAGTTTGATGGTTGTGGGTGCACGGATTCGTTGATGCGTACGATACGATAAAAAGTCGTAACGTAGCGGTATGAACAATTAGCCTTCTAGATGGCTTCAACCCGAGATGAAATCCTAAGAGACTTTTGTAGGTTCCGGTTAAGATCCGGTTAACTTAACAAATTAAGAGCGTTTATTCACTAGCGCCGCCAATAGAAAAAAAATCATAGTGCTTAAATGAAGACGAAATTGTGAATTGTGTTCTTCTAGTGTACTCCGAATATGAATTGTGGTACTTTTCATCGCTTAAACTATATTTTCTAGTATGTCGTTTAGTTTAATGGAGTTTTATTTCTAAAAGTGGTCACTTTAACAATAAACTAAACGACAACTAAACGCCAGGTTTATAAAATATTGTTACAACGATAAAAAGTACAACAAAGCTTCTTCGGAGTACACTATAGAAGAACACAGTTCACAATTTCGTCTTTATTTAAACACTACGATTTTTTTCCATTGGCGGCGCTAGTGTAGCGCAGTAACCCTCTTTATAGTTTCAATTTTAGTTTTTTACTTAATTTCAAACAGAAGTCAACTAAGTATGTGCAAGCTAACCGGAATCTTTGATTTATCAGGTCCTTTCTTCGGATAATGTAATAAGGGTTAGTCTTACAAAAGAACTACCCTAAAACACTGTAGATTTTTCAGTCATGAACTTAATTTACGCAATCAAATCAAGCATCCAAAACATCAAATTGGGTAAGAAAGAGTACAAATACCAATTCGCCAATCTCGTGTTATGGAAACGCACAAACGAGAGGCCATTGCAAGTGTCAATAGTTGGAAAGGATGCGTCCAATGGAAACGGGCGTCAATTGAAACGTCGTTAAGTTTTTATCGTCGCGACTCCTGCGCCGAATTTAACGCTGCATTAACGACTTTTGTGTAGTTTCAGTGGATATTAATCGACATGTTGCAGTAATTATGGTAATTGGACGTTTTTGCAAATCTCAGATTAAGAAGACGGATTTTCGACTATATTTATGTGCCTATATGAAAATACCACAAATCACAAAAATAACTTTTTTTTCTTGCACTATCATTTTGAGACTTCAAATATGTAATGCAAAAGGGATTTTATACTGATAAAACATGGGTATCCTGGCATAGTTTATTAATTATTTTGAACAAAACACTTTAATTAGGGCTGATTTTTCAATTAGAACTTTATCCGTTTGATAGCATATTATACTGCCAAATTGAAAATGCTTGTCAATTCATTTGTTTGTCATATTTTTGAATGACTTTTTTTAAACTGACTCATTCTGTTATCTGAGGACTGGAAAATGGGGTCGAACTTTAAAAATGCATTTTAATCTAGACATTAATTAAATGAATGTTACAATAAGCACTTACGGTTATCACCATAGATTTTAGAAAGAGACAAAAAATTCTGTGTTGCCAGAACAAAGGCATTAGTGTGGCCGTTTAGAAAATTACAAATATTAATGTATAATTTAATGTTTAATTATATTATTAAACAATTAGAAATAAAACACTTTTTATGGATTACAGCGCGTATATTGGTATTATCTAGCAATATAATAGCGCTGTAATTCGTTAAAAGTGTTTTATTTCTAAAGAACTGTACGCGCGGAACTCTTAAATAAAACACTTTAATGTTCTGAAAAAAAAACCGAGAACGAAAAAATAACGTCAACAGTTTTCTCGTGTCTACAGTGCACACTAAAAATAGCCGATTTCACACATTAACTGCAACACCTAAAAGCGTGTTATAGTTATCGCATCGCACAAGTATCGCTGCACTCAGTATAATGTGGGTTAATTATCTCGATCAAGATTGACCAGGAAAGCATTTACTTCAATCGGCACTGATGCCTCAAGTTTACACCGTAATGCTATCGCGCTTACTTAGAAATGCGTGTAGCACTACCATGAGTTGGTAAAGTAATCTACAATAGTTAACTATAGTCGCTAGCGAGCATCGAGTAACGTTTTGGCCTTTGTCATACGAATTTGGTACCATGAGTTACTAATTGACAGATGCCATCGAGAAATACCGTAACGATAGTAGTAAAGTCTCTCACTTGCGTTTTGACGCGTGAGATCAATTTTACTCATAGATATAGTATATTAAATTTTACTACCCTCTATGGTACCTGTCATAGCCTTCTATAATTACAAGCCATGAAGTGAGCAGAACGGCAACATTGCATGTAGTCAAGCACATAGTTTAATAATATTCTTTTTATTATTGATTATTTCTTTTTACTATATTATCTGCGTTTAAACTAGGTGTAAATTGTGATGTAAGATTATTATTATTTATTTATTAGGACATGAAGTTTGAATCGAATTGTTTGAACTTTTCGGGGGTCCTTTAGTACGATGAGCATTTTGGTCTAGGCCTCCTCCAGCAATGAATCTTACATCATTGGAAAGGTCTTTAAATTTGAAACATTTAATTGTATGACAGCAAACGTTAACTATTAGCACTTTCGAGAGTTAAATCGCTCTGAAATCAACCAAATTTTATAACATTAATGACCTAAAACTCCGAAAATACTAACTATTGATAAAAAGTATGTTTACAGCAAATATTTTTCATACAAAAACCTCTCCAATGATATTTTATTCAATGCTATAGGTGGCTACCCCACCTCCCATAGACAACAAACCAGTTTTATACTTTAATAACCTTTAACTCCAAAAGTATTAACAATTGATATAAGGTATATTAACAGCAAATATTTGTCTTTAAAAGACCTTTCTAATTATATATCATTTATAGCTAGAAGGCGTGTTAATCAACGCCCTGCTAAAAAAAAATAACAAAAAAGATAACATCTTTGACAGCCATTTTGTCCTGGTTAAAATTTAAATTTTTCTTATTGTCTATGAGAGTTGATCTATCCCACCTCTAGCTTTGAATGATATATCATTCGAAAGGTTTTTTATATGAAAAATATTTACTGTAAACATCTAGTCCATCAGCCATTTAGTATTTTCGGAGTTTTAGGTCATTAATGTTATAAAATTTGGTTGATTTCAGAGCGATTTATCTCTAATAGTACTAATAGTTGACGTTTGCTGTCATACAATAAAATGTTTCAAATGTAAATACCTTTCCAATGATGTAAGATTCATTGCTAGAGAAGGCCTAGATCAAAATGCTCATAGTACTAAAGGACCCCGAGAAGGTCAAACAATTTGACATAAACCTCATGTCCTAATAAATAAATAATAATAATAAATATAAAATCTTTATTGAAATAATCTTACATCACAATTTACAACTAGTTTAAAGATAGATAATATAGGAAAAACAAATAATAAAGAATAAAATAATGTTATACCCCGTACTTGACCAGTATGCGATGTTGCCGTTCTGCTCACTTCATGGCTTGAAAAATATAGAAGGCTATGCTACTAGTGATCTTTTTTTACTTAGTTGGATTCATAGACTTAGAAAAATTTTCGCTGAGTGGAATATTAAGTTTATGGTTGGTTATCTTGCATGTATACCAACCTAACGAAACTTGATGGGCAAAGGTTGTCTTTGACAACTATCTCTATCTCTCTTGATCATAGACGCGTGTCTCTTTCATGAGCTGTCAAACGTCGTAATTCGATTCAAAAAGTTTATAAAGAGTTATACTCTTTTTAGATAAAAAATATGTATTGTGTGGAGTAAAGCATGCCATTCATGTTACCAAAGCTAAATAAATTAGTTACATTTTAGTTTGAAAGAAATTAAAATATAAAAATACGGGCACGCTACTAAGGAAAATGGACGTAAATCTAACAGAAATCTGTACATAAGTATTAAATTGATTGATTGATTGATTGTTGGGATACGACTAGAGCCCTAACGGCTGAAGGTAGAGAAACCATTTTTGGAGGGTAGATACCTTTCATGGTGTAAGTGAGTACTAAGAAAGGATTTTGGAAAATTTCACCTCCTAAGGGGATGAAATAGGGGATGACAGTTTGTATATTCTCTTAATTTCAAAGCTAGGATGTTCAAATTTTGTGTGTAGGCTGACGATGACGATTAAAAATTATAAGGGGAAGGGGAAGGGCAAATGGAAGGGGAAAGGTGATGGTAAGTAAATGTTTAGGTGTAAAAAGTGTAAACGGAAGCGGAATCGAAAAAGTAAAAAAGTCAGAAAAGTAAAAAAACAAAAAAATTAAAAGTCAATAAGTCCTAAAAAGTAAAAAAAGAAAAACAAAAAATCCAAAAAGTCAAAAGTGAAAAAGAATAAAAGTGAAATAGTAAAGGTGAAAGAAAAGTGAAAAAGTGAAAAGGGGAGCGGGGCACGGGAACACAGGAACGTTAAGTGGAACGGAAACGGGAACGTGACGAGGAACGAGATAAAAATATCTCTGAATTTAATTCAGCATTTTTAGAATTCTGAAGATTTTCTAAAATGTCCACGAGAATGAAGTCACTAGCAAAAGCTAGTGAAAATATATTTTATGTTTAGGATACTGTCTAGATGTCTAGGATGCTGTCTAGATCATGTAGATATGAATTTTATTCTGATTAACCATTGGGAGATACTACGACGCGCGACGCCATAAATGTGTATAAAATAGTAGCCTATATTATTATTTATTCCGTTTACTTTTGCTTCAATAACAAGTGCAATGTGCATACAATTTTTTGAAAAATAATTACCTATTTTTACGTTTTAAATAACTTATTAATATACCATAATAAAGAAGAACCAAAAAATATGTCCAGGAATATGACGCTTTGAGATTTTTCACGTAAGAGGTAACGACGTAAGGAGTCAATTGATAATAGGATTATTGCTAAGAAATATTTATTAGTAAAGCAGTAAAATAACATATACGTGCACAGCAAGCGCTATTAGTTATTCTGTGGCTATATGGGCTGACCGTGAATAGGTAAGTATCCACTTTATGGGATGTGACTGTGACGTCACCCGCTTGTACCAACATAACGCCACGAATACTACACCAACAATCGAGTTCACGTTAGAGAGGATAGTAAACTCGTGGATGGTGAGCACTCTTACTATAGATTTTAGTTCTTCGCGTATCCGCTTGAGGCTCTGCTTCAATTTCCCATACAAATTGCTTACGCTGTCGATATCGAGAATGGTTTTTGTAAACTCATGGTAGTGCTAATGATGGCACTGTTTCAATAACTTTACCTAACTTAAATGTGTCATTATGTAAGTTACGAGTATTTAATCAATATTGAATGAGTCGCTGATTATTTGCTATTTGTAAGTACTCGTATTTTTCAAAGATTTTCTTTTTTTTCATATTTCAATTCTCTTGTAAAATTTTTAATTTTAGTAAATTCCGTACATTTTACTCATGACAATTAAGCATTTACTCGTATTACAACGTGTTAATGAACGATCCCAAAATGGGAAAACCGATTCTTCGGAGAATCGAAATGAACAATTATTATTATAGGACCAACTCTGAAATCGCTAAAAATTTCATACATTTTGATATTTTCGTTATTAATTTTTAATGAAACAGCCGATACTTATTTCGCGATTTCAGAGTTGGTGCCATATTGAAAGTGTTCAGCTTGATGGGCCGAAGAAACGGTTTTCCAATTTTGGGCTCATTCATTAATCATCATTATCATATCAGCCGCACGACACTCATTAACACGTTGTAACTGATACTGTTTGTTTCGATTACTGTTTCGCTATTTCAGTACGTACTTACCTTTTAAATGTCCAAATAAAGTATTTTTTTTTTGGTAACAAAATCCACAACAACTCTTAAAGCCAGCGCATTCCACTGTTCTCAGTAATCCAGTATCCGAATTATTAATGTGGAGTTTGATTTGATTTTTGTCATAAACTTTTACGGCGCCGTTGGCAGCGCGGGAATGTCCGAAAAAGTACGGAATATACGAAATGTATTTTTTATTGTAATGATGTATACTTTTATTGCTGAAAGTGCTCATCAACGCGTGAGGGTGGCCGGAAAGAAAGTTCGCGGATAAGATCAGGTGCAAGGAGGCAGGAATTTCTTGTTGGAGGAGGTATCTTAGTGAATGATGAGTGATGACTCAAGAAACCGATGAAGTAGGTACAATCATAATAATAGAAAAGAGGCAAGCAATAAAGATATGTAAAGGTAGTTTATGCTATGTTCTCAATGAGATCTTCTTACTCATCTATATACATACAATTCTTTAAATAATCCATAAATACAATTTACTTAATAGATGGGAATTCGAAGTCTATTAATATTTCATATGGAGTTCTGTACCCTTAGCACGAACAGCTATCGAGAAAAAAACGCGCGTAAAATTACTCAATAGACTATTATCTATGGAAATTATACCATACAAAATTGCACTATCGAATGATTTTATGCGCGTTATTTTTTTCGATAGCTGTTCGTGCTACGGGTACTGAAATTTCATGCAAAAAAAAACGATTTTGAAATAAGTATAACACTTTACAGATAGGTACGTACTTAAAATCAATAGTTGAAGAAAAGTTTGACCGTTGTAAAAGCTCTAATTTTTGTATGTGCAAAATTATTAATAATAATAAAGGGTGTAAGTAAACCTTTATCAAATCAAAGTGAAACAGAAAGAGAATTACAGCATAAGAGTTGTCACAACTGCCACATCCAAAAAAACAAATACGTTTGTGTATCCGAGTAACGTATGGAAAACATCGGACATTTCAGTGAAACTTCACAAAAAGATGGACACCGTTTACAACGGAGTCACATCAAAAGCGGGACATCATTATTTTTTTATGCTACAAACAACACGACGCTTGACTAACGATTTAGATACGGTAACTCTTTAGTGCTCGTATGAGCGCGAAATAAGTTGTTTTTTTTGCTACAATTCACGTATTTTCATTTTATTTGAGTAGCAATAACGGTTTTATGTTTATTAAATATCACAAAGGAATGTCTCTGTATGAAACATATTATTTGATTAGAAGTTTTTTTGCTATTTTATTATAAACTAGCGGCCGCCCGCGGTTTCACCTGCGTGGTTCGTCCGTTCCCGTGGGAATATCGGGATAAAAAGTATCCTATGTCTAGGCTATCTACTATCTGTGTGCCAAATTTCAACCAAATCTGTTCAGTAGTTTTTGCGTGATTGAGGAACAAACATCCAAACATCCACACCCACAAACACATTCACATTTATAATATTATTATATAGTAGAGTAGGACAGTAGGATAGGATCTTCGTATATTGTATAACTAGTTTTCACATTGTATCAGCCTATCATGTCACCTACTTTTTTTAACTGTGATGTTTTAGCTTACAAAGCCCAGTTTACGTTATTTAGTTTTCATTTTGATAGTCGCAGAAAACAGCAAAAAAGTAAGGTAGACATTTGCATCACCATGAAAAGGATTAAAAAATATAGATTAAAAAAACCCATTTAGAAATCTCAATAAGTCAAACTATCTAAGATGTTAGACATTTTTATTCTGCAAGAGTCACGGGCAAAAAAAGGGTCGCGTCAGTGGACGCAACAAATCATAAGCGCTCCCTCAAACAAATGCTTGAAATATGAACAGTTGCTCTTTATCTGGCAACACCGAAACAGGAAGAGGAGCGTGGTGTAGGCTGCAGCGGGTAGGATAATGCTGTATGTTTAAAAAAAATAAGCAATAACAGAAATACTTAGTACCTATACAGGGTTCTTTGCTAAACACCAATAAACTCGCAGGAGTAGATTACTAACATCATAAACAACAACATTTGCTCTACGCCTTTTCTGAAAACAGACAAAAAAAATCGTTATTTCATTCAAAACTCGATCGACTGTTCGGACATTAGTATGGAAAAGTTAGTAATCTACTCCTGCGAGGTTGTTGGTGTTTTCCAAAAAAATATAAAAAAGTTAGAAACACTTAACACTTTTGTTGTAGCTTATCAAAGGCGTGAATACATAATATTATGAACATTGCTCTTTATCTGGCAACACCGAAACTGCAACAGGAGAGTGGTGTAGGTAGGCTGCTGAAATAAAGTTCGCTGAAGTTAAAGAAGATATCTATATAGCTACAGATGCGATACTAACAGACCTAACTACATTGATTGGAATGATTTATAATGACCCAACTATACATATAGTGGCCGCCCGCGACTTCGTGTGTTGTTGATTATACACATAGTTAAGACGTGAAAGGAAAAAGCCCAATACGAAACTTATTTCAAGTTTTGGCATTATCGCATAACACGTCACAATCTTCACATTAATTTGCGTTTTAATGATTGAATAAGTAGGCACCTACTTATTGGAGTTAGCTTCTACCATTGTGCACAACTGTACATCATTCGCCATTTTTTTCAGGCATTACAATACAAGTAGTCATTTCGGATTTCAGGCATTTTGGGATTAGATGTTTTTGAGAATTTGTCATTTTGATATTCATGTGTTTTGTTTTAGTATTAAGACCATCCGGTAGGTATTCTGTGCTTTTAGTGAATTTTACCATTGAAAATGGTTTTCAGATGCAAATCGCCTGAGACGTATTCTTGGCCATAGCTCCGAGGATTTTGGGAGATTCGAGATGGGAATAGTACCAAAAGTTGAGGAATTTATCGAGACAAGTGTGAACGTTTGAATTTTGAAAATCGACTGGTAACTTTTTTGTAATTTCGGAAATTTTCGAAAAAAATCTGTTTTTTTAGTGTTGGTTTCTGTGTTTTTGGTGTTTGTTTACTAAATTGTAAATATTTGAAAAAAAAACGACTTAAGAAAAACGGAAAAAATGGTCCTAGGTCCTAAACTAATAAGTTTAGCTACAAAATAGAGAACTTATTTTGAAAATCGGTTAATAATTTGTGACCTGTAGGGTAGGTGGTCAGGTGGTCCCTTTAGATTTGGAATTGTAGAAAAACGGGTATTTCCGTATATAAAAGTGATACATGTAGCCTCTATGACTATTGACCGATCGTCATAGTATTAAAAGATACGGAAGCAGACAAGAAGTGCATTCGTTGGATTTTTGAAAATCCGTTAATAATATTTCGGCCGCGTCGTGGCAGCAATCGTAAAAATAAATAGGTACCTACCTAGATACCTTAGAAAAATAATAGGATTATGCATTTGATTTGATTTTGTTGTTTGTAAATTTTTCTTTTCATTTTCAATGCTCCGATTCTTGCGGGGACTGCAAAATCTGTGATTTTTTTCTGTATATTGATAAAGAGTAACTACGTATTGCATGGTTAAGTAGAGCCTATAGCAGTAGAGATTAATGAATTTTAGAATAGCCTGATTGAGAATTAGTGGTCATGTCGGTGTTATTTATGGCATCTTGTAGAGTATGACGTCACAAATCGCCATCATCTATGTTCGACGCCGCCATCTCCTCAAGTTCACGTAAGACGTTATTTATAGGCAAGAGGCGGCCGTGTCCAAAAAGCTTAGTTGTGTCAAAAGTTGAGCGTTAAATCATCGGCCACTATCTGGACACTGCAGGCTGGACGGTGGCCACTGCGGGGCGCGTGTCCATTGTGGCGGACGAGACGGACGGCACTGACGTTCTAGAGTTGAAGTCAAAATATAGGAGTATTAATATAGGGTTAGATTGTGACACAATTAAGTAAAAATATCATCGGCCACCCAAAGTGAAAGTTAATGTCAAAATAAACTTTAACTATTCAAATAAAGTTAAAATAAGTGCTTTAAAATCGTCACATAATATGAGTAAAGTAGGTCGTGAGACTCGTGAGTGAGTAAAAAAGCACCAATCACTAAAGAATACCTAACATCGTCACTTAGCATCGTAATAGGCGATACATGTGCGATAATAATACCTATGATTATGATATTGCAATCGAAAAAAACCACACCCGTAGACACAAAAGTGTAGACTTTAAAAACATTGTTTTTGTTGCAAATCTAAGTTTGAAATATGATAGTAACTGGGCATTCTTAATTAAACAATGACAGACGTACCCGTCTGACAATGGACAACGGCCCGGGCTAAGTGATCCGGCATAAAATGAAATATGTTGACACTTTTACACGTTACAATACGAATTTTTCTTGTAAATGAAAAAATAAATGTACACACTTCCGCGCACTCACGTCCGCAATATATGAGGCTGGGCCACCGTTTCGGTGTTGACCTGATTTTAAACGTTTTTGCAAATATTTTATTAACATATACCGGGTGTAACAAGACACTCAACGAAGCCGAGGTCTACGTATTCTGCCCATCATCAAGACCATTTCTGTTCAAAATTATTGCTGGGAAAGGATTTTAATTTTTGGTGTTAAAAAAAATTAAAAAACCCGCCTGCATAAAAAGACAAGTCGACTGAAAAGATGGAAACAAGATTAAATAAATATTAAAGGCAACATGTCATAATAACATGCAGTCGGAGGCATGCATAAAAAAGTGACATTATGAATGATTGAATTATATTTTTTTTTTTAATTTATTTGATCTTAAGAAAACCAACAGCGTTTACAATATATTATTACATCAAGTATTATCTATATGTATAGCCAATTACAGGTTTCCCTATATTATTATAAGCATAGGCAAAATTTAAGAGAAACAGAAGTCAATTTTTACATGTTTTTTTTTTTTAAATCGGAATATAAACTATGAATTGCTACTTGCTACTTATCGTGTTTCGTGTGTGTGTGTATGTGTGTGATTGTTAGAGTATATTATTGTTTTTATGAAAATAATTAAATAAATATATAGAACTAATACAAACGTAAGAATAAATTATATTATAGATATACTTAATCTATAAATTAACAATAGTAAGGGCCTGTTTCACAAAATCCTATTAAGTTCAGATTAATATTTATACTTGACGGGGAATTTCATACAAATTCAGTTAGTACCCTATTAATAGATTGTGAAACAGGCGCCAAATCATTATCTGCCACTTATCGATAAATTATTTAAATAGAATTTATTGTGTAGTTTGTAATTTTTTAATAATATGTTTTTTAAAAGTATTTTTGGAGTAAGCGAAAATATCAATATCTTTGAAACTCTTGTTATATGTACGGGAAATACGAGATATAACACTGTTCTTAGCGAATTTAGTGTACGAGTGAGGCACGCTGAGCAATGGTGTATGACGTGTGCGATAAGTGGGTGTACAGAAGCCGATTTGGCCCAGAAGTTCGGCACAGTCTATATTTCCACGGAGGATGTCGTACAAGAGGCACATATCTAGAAGCGACCGTCTATCCTCTAATGTCAGCATGTTGAGTTTTCTACAGTTTTCTCTATATGAAGTGGCTGAAATGCGAAGGCGATAATTAAGATGATTTATAAATTTTGATTGTATTTTTTCTAAAGATGCTTTGTATATTTCGTACTGTGGGTTCCATATACTGCTAGCGTATTCCAGAACACTCCTTACATATGCGTAATAAACAGACTTAATAGCGGCGGGGTCATGGAAGGGCTTGCAAGCACGCATTACAAAACCGAGGTTTCTGAAACCCTTGTTAGCAATAGTATCGAAATGGTTTTGGAATGTTATTTTGCTGTCGAAAAGTATACCAAGATCACGAATAACATTGTTCCTATCAATTGAGGTACCATTTAAGTTGTAAGTGTGAATTATTGGTTGTTTTTTTCGTGTAAAGCTAATGCATTGACACTTTGTGATATTAACTGTTATCCTGTTACTTTGGTAGTAATTATATAAGTTATTAAGATCAGTCTGCAGATTTGCACAATCAGTAACATTCCGGATTTTACAAAATATTTTCTTATCGTCCGCGTAAAGTAAATGGCTAGCAGATGTAAAACAGTCAGAAATATCATAGAGATATGCATTATAAAACAAAGGGCCCAAATGTGAGCCCTGAGGCACCCCTGTCGGAATAGATGTGAAATCCGATCTAAAACCTCCCACAACGACCGATTGAGAACGATTGGACAAGTAGGACTTTACCCACCGAAGTAGATCGCCGCGAATACCCAATGAATAGAGTTTGTCGAGCAGGATGATATGATCCACACGATCGAAAGCTTTTTCGAAATCTGTGTAGATCACATCAACCTGCCCCCCCCGATCCATATTTTGGCTAAGGTAGTTCGAGAAACACGCTAGGTTACTTAAAGTGGAGCGTTGTTTAAGAAAGCCGTGTTGTTTATCAGTTAATCCTTGTTTGATGATGGGATATATAGCTTTGATGATAATTTGCTCAAAAATTTTGCCGCAAGTGTTCAAGATAGATATACCTCTGTAATTTTCTACCATAGTTTTTGGCCCTTTTTTATGGATTGGCACAATGTGGGCCCGTTTCCAAACGTCAGGAAACACGCCCTCTCTTAATGAAAGATTAAATAATAGGGTTAGTGGGGGAGCGAGAGACTTTGCACAATTTTTCCAAAAGAGAGGAGGTATCCCATCACTTCCTGCACCCTTTGTTTCGTCCAGGCTCTCCAGCAACTGCTCAACGGAACCAACGTCGATCTGTAGGGTAGATATAAGATTGATACTATCATCAGATTGTCTATCTGTATTATGTGCACTTAATGGTTGGCCAAATACACTTTTAAAAAATCGGTTAAAAGCCTCACAGATGAGTTTACCGTCAGAGTAGCTTTCACGTCCGTATGTTAGTGTTTTAGGGTAACTAGAACTGCCGCGCATATTTTTTACATAAGACCAAAAGGCTTTCGGTGATCTTTTTACCATATTTTCAATATATGAGGTATACCTATTAAAACAGTTATCTTCAACACGATGTTGTCTCGACCTCAACATCGAAAAGTCGTCGTAGTCTCGTGCATTTTTATATTTTTTCCATCTGGAGTGAGCCTTAGTTTTCTCCCTGATTATGTGTATCAGTGCCCGACTATACCACACCGGATAGACTCGGCGACCCGACCCGCGTTTGAGTGGTACATATTTTTCGATACATTCGTATAAATGTATGTATAGTATGCTAGTAACTTCTTCTGTTGAACGGTTCTCAAATATTGAAAGCCAGTCTATATTATTGAAAGTTTTGTTAATTTGAGAATAGTTACCACGCCTAAAGGCACGCTGTGTATGGGGTGCTTCGGTTAACGGCACAATTATTACCTCGTTAATGTCTAATACCAGTGGCGGATGTGCAGTGTCTATTTTAACTAAAGGAGATGAGCAAGTGTTAATATTAAGGTCTAAATTGGAAAAAGCCAGATCCAATGTATTATTAGACTTATTAGTAATATAATTATATTGCGTTAGCCCCATCAAACTTAAGTTTTCCAATAGATAAGAAGCGGCGTTTTGCATGTCTATCGGGCCGTGTTTAAAATATATAGGTACGTTGGTAGTATCCCATTTGACGCACGTCAGATTAAAATCCCCGACCAATAAATAGTTCTGAGAAGGATTCGTGTTTACAACTTGCTCGGTGACCCGCACTATGTTATAAGTATTTTCCTTAATATTCGCATCGGGTGGTACGTACGCGGTGCCGACGTACAAGTCCGGCGCGGGGGTGGCGCGAGTGCCGGCGGCGGCGGGGGCAGTCGCGCTGCTTCCTGGGATGTCTAGAATTGCACGGGAGAGAGCCCGTGCCGGCACCCGGACCCATAACTGCTCAGATTGTTCGGGGTGCTGGATCGCAAGTAATGTAGGATCTAAGTTTGTTTTAATAAGCATCATGACACCGCCGCCCGTTTTTTTTCTGGTTGCATCCAGATTTCTATCTCGCCTAAACACCGTGTACCTATCGTCAGCCAGCTCGCGATCAAAAATGTCATCCTGTAACCACGTCTCTGTAAGGATTAAAATGTCGTAGTCATTGCGTAATAAACCCTGAATAAAGTCTAAGCACTTCGTCCTTAGCCCACGTACATTCTGATAATATATACATAATTGTTTATTATCTATTATTAAGGAAAAAAATTACTATTCGTATTATTTTTTGTACATTACTAAAATGTGCACGTGTGCTAGGGACAAATTGTGTGATTTTACTACTGTGTGACATTAATATGACGTAGTTCAAATATAAATATCTAACCCCTATCGTAACAATTATCAGGCAAAACTTTATTATTAAACATAATTTTATCGTACTATTTAATGTCATACGACAAAATATCATAATCTCAGTTTGAATTCGTTTTAAGTAGAAGCAAATAATGTTATTATTATGTGGGTAAGCTGTTAAACTGCAAGTAAACAAATGCGAGACTACGATGCACTCGCGTCTAAACTGTATGACAAAGTACGATAACAGGTTCACCAAAAAAAGGTAATACTTATTACGAGCGGATATTTCGCATACTATAGTGCTTATTACAGAGTAAAAATATAGAATGATTATTAGATAAATGGTAAGTATGTTTTTGTTATAATTATTAGAACAGAGTTTCCCAGAAAATATGAATATAAAATGGTCAATTAAACTATATAAAATATCAATTTGTAGCAAGGTAACATACATAAATAAACAGTGTAAAATACAATAGGTAAACACGTAAGGCAATGTGGTACTTACAATGGGCATTATACGTCTTTTTATTATAGTTTTGCGCGCGAGTAGTGGAAAGATGCAGCAGATGTTTGTCCAGTGCGTCAAAGAATATAAAAATACAGACTGGATAATGACTTCTATTACTTTCAACAAAAAATGATAATATGATTTTAACAAGTTTTCACAATATTTAGAGAGGTGAGCACTAGTCAGCACAGGCCACATCAAGTGATCTTCTTCAGGTCTTCTTCCTTCAAAATCGCAAGTGCCGGTGACGTGTCGTTTTTGCGCACATAAATTCTGCCGTTTTTTGCCCAGGTATATTGATAATTCTTATTCTTTGCATAATCCTTGGTTTTTTTCAGGAGTTGTTTATTTTGTTGCGTTAGGTGTTCAAAGACAGTTATGCCTTTAGATTCTCCTGCCATGCCAATATCCTCTGTAGTAATACGTTTCTTTCGAGCTGATGACAGAAGGTTATCTTTAATTAAGCGGCTACGCATTTTGGCAATGATGACCCTGGGACGACCCTGCAGTTTAACTCTTGGCGAGACCCTGTTGACTTGTTCGATATCGTTGGCTGATATTTCCACTCCAACAAATTTTGCTATCTTTGTAATCGTGCAGATAAGATCTTCGTTTTTCAGTTCTGGTATTCCGACAATCTCTAAATTCAGAAGGCGCTCCCTTTGCTCATTGTTATTAATTACTAGTTTAAGTAAAGTATTTTCTGCCTTCAGGTTCACAATTTCTGCTGTTACCTGAGAGATTGTATTCGTATTTTCATCTGTCTTCGTAGTGAGGCTTTCAGTTTGATTAAAGTTGAATTGTACAGATTCTTTTAGAGAATCTATCTCTTTTTCGATACCAATCTGTTTTTTTCTAATTTCTTGGACATCTTTTTTAATTTCTTTGAAGTCTCCTCTCATCATATTTATTTCAGCTTTCATTTCCACTGTAGTTTCTGCCAATTTTGAAATATCTTCTTTGATAACACTGGTTATGTTATTACTGATCTCTAACATTTTTTCGTTGATATCAGTTTTGAAGACATTTATGTTGGCCATAAGTTCTTTTGAAAAAGTCTGAAAAGTTTCCGTGAAGTCGTCTTCACGTCTACGTTTTCGTAATGTGATGGTTGGCATGTTTTCTGTACTTTCTTGTCTTGAGATGTCGGGATCGGAACTATATTGCTTGTTTGGAGAGTGCCACATCTTCTATGCTTAATCTTTGACGCTTGGTTACCAAGTAGTTAGATGCGAAAAGGATGCACTGCAACTGCCTTGTGTCGCAAGCACGCGATGTGTGCGTGACTGACCACGATAACACTGAGTCGATATGCGCGAAATTAGACTCTCTTTCACTAGCAATACAGATCTGGTGACTATTTTAACTATTTTGTCCTATGCGGCAACACGATACACGTCCACTCAGGACGGCGCTCGGCGCGTCAAAAAAAAAAAAAAAAAAAAAAAAAAAATATGCCTCCGACTGCATGTTATTATGACATGTTGCCTTTAATATTTATTTAATCTTGTTTCCATCTTTTCAGTCGACTTGTCTTTTTATGCAGGCGGGTTTTTTAATTTTTTCAATTTATTTTCTTTATATCTTTTTAGTTACTATATATTACGGTCTTGATATACCTTTTTGAAATCCTTATAATAAGCCCTTTAATTTGACACCCATATTGCAGTATTCAAAAAAAAAAAAAATTTTTTCACTTTTATAATAGCACCGTACAGCCGCCATGTTGGTTTTTTTATAACGCCACCTTCTTAAGAACACTTGGGCTGAAATGACAAATCTAACGATATCTTAATCATAGAAATCCGTTCAGCCGTTTGAAAGATATGAGGTAATAAAGAATATTACATACAAACATACTTACAAGATACGCGCGAAAAACATAACCCGCAGTCGGGTAAAAAAAGCGTTGCATTCATTACCACGCAATGTAATGCGTGCAAAAGACCGCGCCTGCGAGTGAATGCTACACAGCTGCGTGCGGCCGAGTTGAAAGGCAACGTTTATGTGCGTGCTCATGAAATACATTGAGTGATGACGTTTCGAAGCCATTGTTTGTTACGAAATACATAAAATTGTGATAATGTTTCTGTAGACAAAAATTAGGAAATAACGAATAAAATAAGATTCCATAAAAATTAAAAAAAAAATGAATTTGACCTTCAATAACTTCGTAGCTATTGGTTTCCCAAGTATAGTCCAAAAGACAAAAATGATCCTGATGATGGGCGGAATGCGTGGACTTCGGCTTCGTTGAGTGTCTTGTTACACCCATTATACTAGTGGCCACCCGCGACTTCACGCTCGTGAACTTTGTTTCAGGTGAATTTGGTAGATAGGGACCTTCAAACTGAACAACATTCACTATGGGACCAGCTCTGAAATCGCGATAATATAATCAGCTGTTTCATACATTTTGATATTTTCAATAATAAAATTTAAATCACAGAGGTAGTCTCATAGTAAAAGTTTTTCACTTTGATGGTCCCTCCCTATCTACCCTATCTACCATATTTTCGCTCATGGCGGAACTTGACAGACTGATCGTACTCGATCACATTTGTTAAGCAACGCTCGGTCCGGTCAGATGTCGGATGGGTGACCGTTAAAGTGGCATTACAACTGAGGGCACCGTTAAACCGTCGGTCCCGGCTGTTGTCATCTGGTAACAGTCGTTAAGTCAAGTTAGAGGCCTTACAGGCGGCTTGATAAACTCTAACACTAGACGTGGCCACTAATCCTCATTCCATATTAATAAGAATAATAACCATATTTTGTAATACGTTGTATAGTTACCAAATATTAATCGAATACGAATTAATATTGATTGAAATTAAAGTATATTATTAGAAAACTTTATTTATTGTCCTTTCTAAAATCCAGACTCATTTGAACTTAAGCATAATATTGAGCTTTTCTTGTTTTCATCAATTATCCTACTTTATTTAATTTTTTGTACTTTGTTTGGCCTTTTACAAGAACTTTCAATTTAGCTTATAACTTTTATAATAATTAATAAAAGCTCACTTACATTAATAATCCTTCTAACCATACCCTCATTTTATCCTTCAAGGCCTCACACCAGAAGGCTGGACTCAATTTCATAAAACACACTCTTATACTCAGCCGGTAATGGAAATCGATCGAAATCATCGCTCGGTTAATTGCCGCCGCGTAGTTTATAATAGACAATTAACAATAAATAATAACGGGATTATCTCATTAACCCTTCACGATGGTTATCGCTTCCGATTGAGAATGCTAAGCGATTAGAAGAATGGTTGGGTTTGGGATGGGTGATCGATTGTCTCTAAGAATAAATAGTACCTACCTACCAACATCAATTTCCCAAAATGATTACATATTTTTTTTTAAAATAACAACACAAGTCATGTCTAATTTCTTAGTATTTGTTGCACTGCCATTGTTTGATGTCCTCCATAATGTTCTGTGAATGTTAAATCTTGCGTCTGTCACTAAACAAATTTACTCTATTTATATTCACTGTACTTTCTTCCATAAATCTCGGACATCAAAGTAGCTGACGTACTGATAATTTATTTGTCTCCGGACGAATAAGCGCATGCGCATTCTATAAATTATGATTTATTATGACACTGCAATTAGTTTGACCAATTATATTGTTATGGGACTCATCTTTTAATTTTCTAGAAAAGTTATTCTTAAGCTATTTACCTATTTATATAAAACTAGCTTCTGCCCGTGGCTTTGTCCACGTGGATATTAGGGATATAACAGAGAAAATCCTTAGGAAACCATAAACCAGGATAAATAGTATTCTAGGTTTTAATTTCATCAAAATCCGATCAGCCGTTTTTACGTTCCTTTCCCTTTCCCTTTCCCTTTCCCTTTCCCCTTCCCTTTCCCTTTCCCTATCCCTTTCCCTTTCCCTTTCCATTTCCCTTTCCCTTTCCCTTTCCCTTTCCCTTTCCCTTTCCCTTTCCCTTTCCCTTTCCCTTTCCCTTTCCCTTTCCCCGTAGTCCAACACGGTAAGTGATTATATAATTATATTAAGATTATTAATAAGGACAGCTAGTGACCAATTTCCCATTCATCGATTGATCATCTAAATCATTTTGTCAAAAATGTAGTAAAATAAAAGTTAGTTAGTTCACTTAGACACAGAATATATACTCTAACGCGAAAAGAAACGACACTTGAGCATGTATGCTCGTAAAATCGCTCGCGGCTATGTATGTGTGCGTGTCTGGAGGCGCGCGGGGGGCGCGCGCGGCGCGCGGGGAGTGCAACCGCCAGTCACCGAGTGGCCCGGCCAAGGGTTCTACATTTCTTTACCGTGGTTCTACTGTCGCTCGCCGCTCGCTTGTCCCACTACAATCCGTATTGTACCGCGTTTCGCACGGACTGACTACGCAACGCAACATAAGATAATCATGCCTGGCGGCGGGCGTTATTGTTGTCTTTATCAAGTTTCTCCGTATTTTAAAAGTTTAAAATATACGAAATATTAGCCATGCCTTTACTCTTTTTTTTACCTGAATTTAATTATAAAAAAAGCTCTGAAAACAAGGATTTCAGATGATTTAACTCATAAACTCGCAAGTAGGTAAAATTGACAATAAATAAAAAAATATATAATAAATCAAACCTTTCTTTCATAAACATGTTAAAGATTAAAAAACTGATTATAAATAACAGAAAATATAGTATAAGAGTTGCAATTTATGATGTACCCAATATAATTTAAAGATTACAAAAACTTATTAGAAATCAAACCTATCTTTCATTAAACATGTCCTTGCACAAGTTTATATTTCCTAACATACTTACTATGTAATTTCCTTTACCACAAAATTCCATTTCGGTATCAACCCTAGCGCTTACACGCTCTGTCTCAAGGTCGCTGGCGCTCGAACTCTCACGTACAGAGTGTGTCACGGCTGTGACTTAGATACATTTGTTACACGGACCTCTCCGAGGAATTGCTTGAAAAATTGGAGCGGCTGCAGATTATGTGCATCAAGTTCATTTTCAATTTACGTAAATTTGACCACGTATCTCACTTTCGCCAAAAGCTTATTGGCTCCTTATTCATCAGCGCAGGGACTTCTCTTACGCTCCTGTACTCTATCCTTTTCCTTTCAACTTTATCTTAAATAATCTTTAGACTTTCGATCCTCTTCTTCACTACGTACGTATTCTGCGTTCTTCTTCTACTCTCACCCTCGATATCCCCCGTCATTCCACTGATTTCATTTCCTGTTCATTCTCTGTGCATGATTCCGTTTGTGGAACGCACTTTCAGAAAGCATCCGTAAAGCTAAAGCTTTAAGTTAGAATACATTTTCTTTCTCCCACCTAATACCACTTTTTTTCTCATATCTCCCTTTCAACTTTTTTTCTCTCTTTCTTATTTATGTACATCTATATCTGTTGTACTTCTAGTATTTATGCACCCACTCCCCCTCTGTCCTCTTCCCCTTCATATTTTTCTACTCAAGGTTGTCTGGAAGAGACTGCTACATAGCAGAAAGGCCGCCTTTTATGTACTTGTCCATTTTTATTGTTTGCTTCCTTGTAATATATTTTTCTAGTGTGCAATATTATTAATATTATTATTATTAAAAGTGAAACTTGTCAATCAAAAGTATAATTGTTCAAAAGTTAAATGAAGCATAATTATTGCATTATAATTTTATGTGGAATTATATAAAAAGGATAGCTATGTCATAATGAGTGAGTTGCGAGGAGTAGTATGTTGTGCGTGATGGGTGGAATCCCGTGGGATCGGTGGCTGCGCGTGGGCAACTCAGCTAAGTGGGTGCGCTTGTATGGAGTCGGCTTTAGCATGTTGAAATGTTTTTAGAAGATCTACAGGTTGATCCAAAATAACGTTGACAATGTGATTTTTAAAATAATTTTACTTATTAACTTTAAACTTAAATTAGGTAAATTCAGTTATGATTATAAAATACATATTATTTAAAAAAACCTATTTGCTTTCAAAATAACTTCCTTTAGCGCAAAAACATTTATTATAGTCAAACGCTTGGTAAAATTTTCCACAAATTTTTACACATTCTCAACAGACCATTCTATGAGGTGTAATACAGGTTATACAGGTCCAATTGACCATTAACTGTAATTCATAGGATTCATAGCAACAAACAATTTGAAATGGTGCCAACGAATAAAAAACAAAAAACAAAAACAAAGGAGAATGCAAAACATTTTTTTGTCAACGTTATTTTAGTAGCTGTCCTTGAAGTTGAAAGTTCAGATTAATATGATGTACAAACAGAGAAGATGTAATTTTTCCAAATCGTGTGCTTATAAAGGCGTGTAGGTCTGTAACTGAAGAGAAAAGACATATTTTCTTTATTTTATTGAGATACAAATTGCAGTCGTACATTTATGTTTTGTATTTTGTTCATAAAATGTCAAAAAAAAATGAAATTGTTTTTTTTCATTGACCAGTGCAATCGTCGTTTTCGTCCATACTCAGCATATTAACATTTATGATATCTCTTAAAATTTTCCTAATTTTCTTGTCCTTATTTCTATCCAATGAAATATTATTTTTAATATATTTTATGTTCGAAAGCAACTTGAAAGCTTTTAGATAAATCAGTTTTCAACCTCAATCATTCATGACACGTTCACATGATTTATATTTAAAATTGCCTACCTACCGAATCGTTTTAAAAAACTCATTCCACACTAACTCGCACGATATGAAGCTTATAAAAGCTACTAAATAGTCATGTTTATTCGCCATTAAACGTCAAGGCACTAAAAAACACCAATAAATATATCAAAACGTTTTTTTTCTTAATTTCTGATCCCGTCATTGCAATGAATCCGATGTGGGATTAAATCATTCGATTTATGGAGTTTTGAATCGATAACTTTTAAAGTGAAACGGATTTGTTCGTTTTTTTCCACCTTGATAGTAATAAATTTTGGAGAATTGTTTTTGGGTTAACGTAAGATGTCAAATTCGCGGCGAGTGGTACCTTTGATGTTTTTTGGGTATTAATTTAATGTTTAATACAATAATTATTGCATGTTTCTGTTTATTATTATTAGGGTTGAGAAACTATAATTATGTATATCTAGTGGCGAAGATCCTAAGCGATCTTGAAAGTGAAGAAAACTTTAACTTTATATTACATAGAGGATGGGTGACAATATTATTTGCAACATCTTTATTGCTATATGAGTTTGAAGTTTTTAATGAGGGTGATTAGTATCCTCAAGTGGCGCCCTCATCTTCATTAAATTGATTGCTCGCTAAGTACATACTGTATCGAAAATTCAAACTTTGCGATTGAAGCTAAAGTTCTAAAGTTTATTTGCAAATAATAAACACTGTAAAATATAGTTCGTTGTAGTAGTAGTAGGCAAAAGTGCCAAAAGTGGTCACTTTTTGCTCTTTTGCCTACTACTACTACAACGAACTATATTTTATAGAGGTGATTGTTTGTAAATAAACTATAGAAACTTAGCTTATATCTCAACGTTTGAATAGGCTAGTTGACAAAATTTCAATAACTGCTTAATATTTTAGCTTATTAGGCATTTTATCGAAAAAAAAGGTTTATTTATTTTTAATCGAGCGTTTACATTATAAATTTCGCGTTTTAAAAAACCAATTTTAATTTGGTTCCAAAACGCACAAAACTGTCATGGCGTCTTGAATGACGTCACGCCGTGCAAAACAAACAAAAGAGCGATCGTGTCTTCGTACGTTATAGCTAGTTTTTATCGTTTAAAAATGAATTTCTCATATTATAAGTACTGTATAGTGCCCCAGTGTGATAACACGACTATAAAAACGCCAAACCAGTTATTTATATATGTTCCAAACAATGGAGAAATACGGAAAAAGTGGCTAAAACTTGCGTTCGGTTGTGGTTAGGTTGCACTCGGAGTGTAGGTTTGGAACGCGCCTCCGGTAGTGATACTCGAAACGTCAAAGACAAGATAGGAGTTTCGCACGGCGTGACGTAACGTTTTCTGATTGGTGTTCACTGTCACGTGACTAAAGGTTTCATTTTACGAAATTTATTTTTTAGAAATATTATTAATCTTTAACGCTTTTAATAATTAAAATTGTTTGTTATTTTCTCCATAATATAATTAATCATTATAAACCCCTATCCATTATATTTATTCTTAATGGAAACAAGCCTATTTTCGATACAGTATGTACTTAGCGAGCAATCAATTTATTTAAGGTGAGGGCGCCACTGTGAGGATACTAATCGCCTTAAGTAGTAAAATCGTCACATACTTAGTACAGTCCTTCATATAAAATAAGAGTGCGAAAGTACCTACAAGGGTAGATTACAATGTCGAATGGTTACATGCAATATCCACGTTAGGGCGCTGTAAGTACCACAAAGTGCCTACTGATAAATGCACAGATGTCACCAATAAATCTATACCACAAAAAGCGTGAAGCAGTTTTTATTCAAATTCCGTCAGTTAACTTCGTAACGTCACATAGACGCAATAACTTACAAACAACAAAAAACGTGTGTCAAATTTTAATCTCCGCCGATCCCTTCCACCGCAATAGTTGCACAAAATTTATTGTTTTTCATCTTTGAAATCTTAGCGGAGTCAAGTTGTATAAATCATGCGTTAATGCCCAAGCATTATACAAATTCAAATTTATAACCCGATAAAATTACGGAATGGCCGATGGGGTGACACCCACCCCCCTCACCCCGGGCGGTGGGGTGATTACGCTAAACTAGACTTGCTTTTAATTCATTAACAATTCGCTTTATATGTATTTTTGAATTTGGAATACTTTCATTTTAAATTTTTATTTGAAACAAGATTTGTCACAATGTACACACTTTGAAGAAAAACAAACAAACCTTTTTTCTGACGCTGTGACTTGAATCTCAAATATACATACAGTATACATACGTAGGTATGTATACACGTACAGTACAATCTATCTTTAATTAGTAGTCTTCCATCCTTCTCATTATGATTTATGTAGTGATTTTATTAGAATAGAATAGAATAGAATAAAAGAATAGAATAATTTTATTTTGCTAGAAACATGGTTATAAAGTTGTCGTTATAATAATATGGCCAACATGTTGCGCTGAATATACAGCATGCAAAATTATACAAAATGAAGAATAATTTAATTAATAATGGGAAAATAATAGGTAAGTATCAAAAATAGCTAATTAATATTCGATATGGTATTAGATATAAAAATGTCAATATCACTATAAATTACAAAAGATTTATTATTATCACACAATCACAATATGTTTAAGATAAATCAGCAGTCAAAAAGATAAAGCAACAGTCAATAGTTTTGATTCATAAATTCTTTAAGTGTATAGAAGCACTTATCACACAGCCATTTAGTGAGCTTGGTTTATTGTCTACTTCGATACATCGAGACAGAAAAAAACAGCGTTGCATGCATTGTTTCTAGTTCTGAATGCATGTAAAAAAACAGAACAAATTAAAAATCGCTCTGCCTGCCTAGCATGACCGATTTATATCGCGTGATATAGCGTTTTATCACGTTTAACTGTCAAAAAGACAAAGGAATTTGACAGTTGAGTGTCGCTAAAATGCTATATCACGCGATATAAATAGGTCATGCTAGGCAGGCTGGCATTATTAAAACACTTACTTGCCAAAAATCAACTCGAAAATGGAATACCGATAAAACAAAAGATAAAGTCAAAAAAGGCTGCGTTATAATTCGGGCCAATTATTATCAGCCAGTTTGATTTATAACGATTTTGGAGTGTAAACCTCTTTTCTCGCCTTTCGCGTTTAATTGAATGATCAAATCGGACGGCATTAAATCGAGAATCGCTCGGTATTGTCTCGATGCTGAGACAATGGAGTCAATCGATGACGCCGCGGTTTTGTTCGGTTTATTCGAAATTACAATGCGATCGCGGCCTATTTTGAAGGCTTTGATTTCTTTGGAAATCTAGTGTTTCCAATTATTACTCCGCGAATCTCGGCAGGGTATTGTGTTGAACTTTCAAATTCTTAACGTTTTTAACTTCATCAGCATTTGCTAAAAAAGTCTAATGAAAGAAAAAATCTCAATGAAATGAATCGTAGAGATAGGGTATAAAATGGTGGCCAGATAATAGGCTTGTTTCCATTTAGAATAAATATAATGGATAGGGGTTTATAATGATTAATTATATTATAGAGAAAATAACAAACAATTTTAATTATTAAAAGCGTTACAGATTAATAATATTTTTAAAAAATAAATTTCGTAAAATGAAACCTTTAGTCACGTGACAGCGAACCCCAATCAGAAAGCGTTACGTCACGCCGTGCGAAACTCCAATCTTGTCTTTGACGTTTCGAGTATCACTACCGGAGGCGCGTTCCAAACCTACACTCCGAGTGCAACCTAACCACAACCGAACGCAACTTTTAGCCACTTTTTGCGTATTTCTCCATTGTTTGGAAATATAAATAACTGGTTTGGCGTTTTTATAGTCGTGCTATCACACTGGGGCACTATACAGTACTTATAATATGAAAAATTCATTTTTAAACGATAAAAACTAGCAATAACGTACGAAGACACGATCGCTCTTTGGTTTGTTTTGCACAGCGTAACGTCATTCAAGACGCCATGACAGTCTTGTGCGTTTTGGAACTAAATTAAAATTGGTTTTTTAAAACGCGAAATTTATATTGTAAACGCTCGATTAAAAATAAATAAACCTTTTCTTTCGATAAAATGCCTAATACGCTAAAATATTAAGCAGTTATTGAAATTTTGTCAACTAGCCTATTAAGTACACCAGTCGATTTTCATACAAACGAAACGAGGTAACTTTGCAGCCTTCATTCTACAGCAAGGAATGCAAGGATTGACCTAGCTGTGCTCTGATCATTGAAATATGATCTGATGATGGCCATCCAGGGAGTGAATGGAGGAGATTCAGTTCAATATATACTTACACCCAACATAACTGATCAATCAATATTCTAAAAGATATAAGGATCAGAGTTTTCAGTTTCAGGATATCCATAAATTTTTATGCTAATAATAATTATAATGCTATATCTCGAATGTTGATCAAGCATAAGTATCGGCGTCATCTTTATATGTGAGAACCCCGTCCTTTAGCTGTTTTTAAGCAGCTAACCAATGGTATATTAAGTGTTATTAGGTGTCTTTAAAATGTAAGATAAGTATAGATAGGTTATATCAGTTTTTCTGAGAAATCCAACTATGGATCTTTAACTAAGTGATTTAAAAATATTTTTTCCTCTTATTTCAGTTACTAGTGAATTCATATTGTTGAACATTCCTCAAAGTATACTTATCACATAAAAAGTCACTAATGAGTGTGTCTCCTGCCCCCCTAGCCAAAGTAACATTTGCAAATTTTCGTTATCGCTTCGTTTCGCTTCAAAACATGTATGGATTTGACGTTTTAAAATTCGATTGTTATCGAAACCTTATGTCAATCCCATACATGTTTCGAAAGCGAAGCGATAACGAAGATTTGCCAGTGTTACTTTGGCTAGGCCCTCTGAACTTCTTTCTTTTTTACAGTCACTAGAGGAAAATTTAACATTTACATGATTTTAATTTATTTTTGGCATCACTCATTTAATTCAGAGTGCTATGTTTGTTCCGACTGAAATCACACTGGGACTTATAAATTTCAGCATCGATACATACCGTGAAATGCGCGAGGTCCGAAATTGTTTCAGTGCTCAGGGATGAATTTATAATATTTCAGGAACGACCTCTAATTATTACTTATGGCCAAAGTTGTGGTCCGAGCTTTAATTCTGATTGATGCGGTTTCGGAACGGGCGCGGTGACGTGTTTTGGTTTTAGAACGCGCCCGATGCTTAGCGGCGAGTTTCTAGTTCTCTTGTTTACTTAATTTTGTTATTTTTACTGCTGTCGTTGTGTGGTACGCTAAATAGTACTTTGTCTAACAGTCTAACTGGTCGGCACAATAGAAGGCATAGTAACAACAACACTTAGCAAGAGTAGTTATTTTAATATTGCAAGGTGATTATGTACCAGACGACTAATCATAGTCCAGATTTACTGAGTGATAAGAATAAGAACTGAAGTACTGAGCTCGAGGGTGCAGTAGTTTAGCGGATTCACCCTGCAACTAGGCGGTTAGGCAAACGATCGCTAGGGTCGGTCATTAGATGGGTGGGCAAAAGTTTATTATATTGAGCTCATGCGCGCTTGCTTAGAAAAGCACGTCGAAGCCGTTTCACCTTTGGTCCTTGCTAAATCGTCTCCAATCACTTAGATTATCCAACTGTCGCTATCCAGGTGAAGGCTCTGCCGGTGTATTAAAACCTCTTAAAACTTTCCAGTTTTCTGAATGGCTATCATTGCATCATTTTTGTTTGTTTTACAGCGAGAAAGAGATGTAACTATAGCAATTTATAAACCTGGCAAGTTTTAAGAGGTTGTTGTAATAACCCCCCTGACCGCTGAAGTAAGAATAGACGCAACGTCGACCGATATTTCTTGGATTATACTTATTATCGATAGTTTGAGCGGTGTTGTGTTGTGATTGTGACATGACATCATAAGGTAAGTACGAGTATGGTCGTCCATAGTGTGCAGTTAAATGCAATAGTAATGTCTGATGCAACTTTGTTGTCTTAAGATAGTTAAAAAGATTTTACTACTTATATCTTCAAGCCAATTTGAACTGGAGGTAATAAAAAATATCACACATCTAAAAAGGTCATCGACCCCACCCGAAAAAAACAATCTAATCCAAAGAACACGTTTCAAAGATGCGCCATAATTCATCGCTCGCTGCGTTTTTGATAGATTTACAACGGTGACGTGTCGCGACGTCAGTCGGCGACGCCATATTGTCGCTGTTGATTTACCGCGCTTTTTAATCTGTGGGGTGACGTTTGGTTGCACAATGTGCGAAATGGGGCGAGTGTATCTTAAAATTACAATGTTGACAACAAATCGTGTTATTCATGACGGTATAACAAACATTTTAATGACAAAAGTTGTAAAAAAGCTTTCGAGGCCTTGAATTTTACGTTCAATGAGCAACCTATGATAATATACGGTTGTCTCAACCATCAAAGATGTAAAGTCTCACTCAAATAAAAGTAACAAAAGTTTCCGTTTCACTCATATAAACAAACAATCGGAAATGGAACCCAATTAAAATTAAAATATCATAATATTTTTTATTACCTCTCGATAGAGTCATTAAATTGTATGAAGTTTGTCTGAGGTATTTTATTACCTCAATAAAAGGATGTAAGTTAGTTAAGACTTTAATTGAAAAGTTGTATAAAAGATTACAAGAAATATTTATAATTATTATTTGCGTATACATGATAATAACAAAGTCTAAGTTGAAAATGTGTAAGGTAGTTAGTTCTGTTGCAAAGATTTTCCTAAAGACTTAAAGGGTGCACCATTTTGCCCTACTAAATAGCTATTCATAGTTAAATCTCTTGAAAACAATCATAAAGAGGCCTGAAAACTTCACGTTGTCACAATGTCAAATAGTTAGTCTCAAAAAGACTAAATTGCATGAAACCTCCCACAGAGTAAAAAAAGCGTATTTCACACACCAATAATGAGTTGGTCGCGTCACTGCGCGCGAGTGGCGCGTGAAGGAAGGCGTAAATCACCGCATTATCTGTGCCTCTTGGCGTTTCGACATGTGCTGTGGCTGTGGTGGTTGGTTTGGCCGATGGATTTTTGGGAGATTTTGATTTTAGTATCGTCATGACAACATAGGTATTGATCTAGTCGCCTTTGACAGCGTTGCCCTGAAAATTTGAAGTTTCAGGTGCACGGGTGGGTGTAGTGTATGTACATACTTATACATACATACATACGAGTATTTATGATGTACCTAACCTAGTGTAAAGTTTTCTGTAGATACCTACTACTGGGTCGGATTTTGAATAACGTAGTATGGTACGTTAGTACTATTATATATTCTGTGGTATGGTTCTGTTCCTCAAAAGTAAAAAACTTATTCAACCGATTCGTATGTGACTTTTGTCTGTTTGTTTTTCTTGATGACCCTTTTCTGACTTTGCTCAATAGCAGAATCAATAAACTATACCAAAAACTGCGATTTTGACACCTCTCACGCGATAAACTGTGTACATTTAGTGTTGTTGTGCCGAAATAATAGATGGCGTTACTAGTCTCTCAAGAAACGTAGAATGTAAATACTTTTGTAAATTATTGTGTTGACTTAGGTACCTGTTTATTTAATTTTATTATCAGTAGGATAGAGACTTATGAATGTATTTTCATACATAATCAAGAAATTGAAATAACAAAAGTAATTTTAAAAGAAAATAAGCTACCATGTCAGACTGTGCAGTAAAGATTAAAAAAGTAATGCTATACATGTATACCTAAGTAAAATAACATACTTCCCCAAGGGTCTCCACGACGATCGGTCCTGCGCTGCCCGCATCCAGCGGCTTTCTTCACCAGATCGTCGGTCCAACTTGTCGGGGGCCTATACCCACGGAGCGTCGTCCGGTGCGCGGTCACCATTCAAGAACATTTCCGCCCCAACGGCCATGCATCGGTTCTTCGCGCTATGTTGCTTTCGCTCACTGCCATTTTAGCTGTGCAATCCTTCGAGCGATGTCGGTTACTTTAGTTCTCCTAGCGGATCTCCTCATTTCTGATTCGATCACGCAGGGAAACGCCGAACATGGCGTATTATTATTAGCAGCAAATCATCCAAGCCCAAAAACCGTCATAACTTTGCGTCAAAAATAGTCCCACAAATCACGTCCAGCATCGAACCCGCGCCCCGCCCGGTCGGTCTCGTCACAAATCAACAAGACACATGCTTTCCGGGACTCGAACCTGCTAATGGATGCCCGATTTATTAACTCCACTAACACGGTAACGTTTTTAGGCGTCTCAGAAAAATATGTTGGTGAACTTGGTACCTATTTTACCTATTTTGTTTTGTTATAGGTATTCAAAGATACCTACTGAAACTGGGAGAAGTGGGATGATCTAAATCGCATTAGGTTTATTTACCTGTAATAATTGTGTATGTTGAGAATGAATAAAAAAAACTGACTTTCCAGCTACCACACTGCAGTGACTGTACTGATAAAATGCATAATACTTATCTCACTGATTTTCTAGTTAGGAAATAATTAAATAAGTACGTAATTTGTGCCACTTATTAGATTCCTTGCGGCCGCCCGCGACTTTGTCTGCGTGGAAAGTTTTTTTGCTATCCCCCGGGAACTATCCTTTTTTCAGAATGAAAGGTATTCCATGTCCTTTTCTGTAACCCTGACAATGCAAAATTTAACGATGATCGGTTTTAACAAACAAACCTTCGCATTTATGATATAAGCACAGCGTAAAGATAGTTCGTTTGCGTGATATTAGTAAATCAAATCAAATCAAATCAAAAAAATATTTATTAAGTCTAGGCTGTTACAAGCACTTGTGAATGTCAAAGAAGCTACGCCATCGGTTCGCAAACCCTGAGCGGGAGACCTTGTAACGAGAAGAACCGGCAAGAAACTCGTCAAGGGCTGCTTTTTTCTCCCTGTATATTTCATACAGAGTCGTCAACATTGAAAAATGAGCTCCACATTTAAAGTGAGGTCATTTTCCATCACAATAATTAACAAAAGTTTGCACACAATGGGTAGGTAGGTTGAAATTAAATACCTACTACATATCGGATAGGTAATTGTGAGAGTAAATAACTTTCAACTAGTTGAGAAATCAGTAATCACTATGTCTGCTACTCGAAAGTGCACCTAAGTAGGCAAAATTTACCAAAATACACTTGATACAAGACAAAAAATAATAATAAAAAAACGCAATTCTTACAATTCAATATGCGTTAAGATAGGTACTCAGAAGCAGACCCATTCCCACTGGCAGCACCCGTTCACGAGCATGACGCGTGGACCAGCCATCGCTTCGCTCAACCATATTTGAGGGAACGTAACGACCCGTCCCACACGACACCACCGCAGAAATGATTAAAGAGAGCATGACATACTAAAGCTACATACATACGTAAGGGTGTAAATATCATAGTTCAGCGGTTCCTAACATGTGCAGACCCCTAGGGGTCCGCGAGTATATGAGGGGGCTCCGCAATCTCATCTCTGGGCATCATTCATCATTCTTCGTCAATTCATTCTCTCATAAAGCAACACCAGCCTTAACATTAATTAACGTATTTTTTATAAAAGTTTATATTAGTACTGAAATAAATGGTCCCAAAAGGGTTCCTATGAGCAATTAAATTAGTGAGCCATTTTTTATACAGTGTCGCTTGCAAAAAATCTAGTCATGTAAAATTTCTTCTCCCCACCCCTTCATACAAAATTACTTATAAGTAATAAGGGTTTGATATTAGCCTATCATTTTCATATCTATAACTAAATTAGAATTGAATTAGAATTGCTTACTAAGAAAAAGTAATAAAAGTATGATGATGATAATTGTCAAGTACTGTTTTTTATACACTTTATACAAAATAACAAATAGTCTGAACTATCCTTTATTTATTTGTGTAACATGTATAACGAATTCCTTTGTGTTTCCTTTTTTGAAAATGACTCTTATACCTCTTTATTCCTATTTTTAAGGGTTCCCAGAAAATTGCTAGATCTCCTAGGGGTCAGTGGCTTAAAAAGTTTAGCAACCTCTGTCATAGTTTATTCCACGTGATGGATACATTTTTGTCCTAAGAAGTAAATAGGTTTTGAAATGTTTAGCACTCGCATAACTGGCACACGATTTCTCAAGTCGGTTAAGTTCTTTACAAATTACAAACAAATCATACTCAAACATTAGCCGCGACTTCTTAAAACTAACGCTATACCATAGTGTAGAAACTAAGTAAACAGTGAGCCACATCCATTTAATCTGTGGACACAGCGGTGCCTTCAAGCGCGCGCGCAGCTTTCGGCTTCTATATTTGTTCGTCTGACGTAAGTGGTAAAGTTGACGAAATTTTGATCCAGTTTCATAATGAAGACTTTCACTTATTTTGGAGAATAAGGATGGCGAGTGAATTTATTTCTTAAGGAGTTGAAGGGAGTAGTCTTGTCAATTTTAGTTATTTACTACTTAACTATAAACTACAGAATAACAATTAATATAGTATCATATTTTAATGTTCCTTATTGTAATCTATTATGAAAGACCATGAATTTATGACTAAATAAGTAATGAGATGAAAAATGGAAATATAAAAAAACAAGAAGGAATTAGTGTAATCTTAGAACTAAATAAGTGTTAACATTGACTCAGTATTAAAGAGAGGTGCATTAAAGAGGTAAGTTTGTTCTACCACTTTTCCAAAAAAGAAAAAAATATATACTTTCCATATGAATATATATTTAAAAAAAAAAAAAAAAAAAAAAAAAAATATCCGAATAGCTGCTCGAGTTTTGTATGAAAAGTCGATTTTTATTGTCTTTTTCGGAAAGTCGTAGAACAAACTTTATTGTTTAAGATGTTAGTAATCCACTCCTGCAAGGTTGTTGATGTTTTACAAATACTTAAACCTATATAGATCCTTCTTCTTCTTCTTCGTCGACCTTAGCAGAGCAGTCGTGGTCACTTTGAGGCGTCCACGTCGGTGGTAGAGGCGGTCACAGCTTTCCGCACGATCTCCCGCCATCTCTCCCGGTTGGCAGACTGTCTGGCGCAGTCAGATACGCGGTGACCCACTGCGGATTTCACCTGGTCAGTCCAGCGCATCGGTGACCTGCCACGCGATCTGGCTCTCTTCACTTTGCCCTGTACGACCATTCGCTCTATGGAGTTACCCCGCCTAGAGACATGGCCAAAATACTGCAGTATGCACGACTGTACTACGGCCGATAAACGCTGCGTGATGCTGAGCTCCTGGAATATGGACTTGGTGCGAAGTTCCGTCCATGACACCCCAGCATCCTCCTCCAGCACCACACCTATTTAGATAGATACTAAATCTACAAATCAATCATCATTTTCTTTCCTCCAAAACATGAAACACTATAAATTCAACACAAACTTTTACATCGTTTTTCAATCGTTCCGTTGCACTCGAAAAGTTACGTTGCAAAATTTGGCGCCCACCGCCACCTTGGTGTCGAACTTAAAAAATATGTGTTTCTATACGATTGGGGGGATTCTTGTATTAAACTCCCAACTCTCCCTCGCAATGAGCCAAATAAATTTACTTTATTCTCCCTCGTCGCTACGTTTGATACAGTACGACTGATCCGAGTACTTTTTTTGTTCCGTTGTTTACTGCCGTTGTCTTGAGTCCGTTAGAAAAGGCTATAAATTTTAAGAGCCTCCCTTTAAGAAGTATGTATATACGAAAATTTACTGCTAATTTCTTTATAATGGCCGTTTAGCTGTTTCTTTTGCGATGTATCTGAATGTTGTCTCTGCGTAGGTTTGATAATAAATTGTTTTGAGGAAACACAGAGTGTATTCAGTGAAAACAGTTGTATAATACTATATTCAAATACAAATATGTTTTCCAAATACATTCATAAATATAATTTAAAGTCTATAAATATAATTTAAAGTCTATAAATATAATTTAAAGTCTATAAATATAATTTAAAGTCTATAAATATAATTTAAAGTCTATAATTATAATTTAAAGTCTATAAATATAATTTTTAACCGCCTCTGGGTATATAGTGGTTCGCCCATGCACCCGTGTAAGAGGCAAGGGTCCCTGAGGGCCTAGCCAAAGTAACATTGGCAAATCTTCGTTATCGATTCGCTTTCGACACATGTATGGGATTGACATAAGGTTTCGTTAACAATCGAATTTTAAAACGTCAAATCCATACATGTTTCCAAAATTTGCAAATGTTACTTTGGCTAGGGGGGCTGGTTCGATTCCCAAGGAGGCGGTACATTTTGAACTCAGTTTGTATTGTGGTAGGGCTTATTTTGAAGTCCGTCTGGCTAGCTACCACCATCTTACCTTAGTTTGACGCCATAACAACAATTTAAAAAAAAAATGTTTCAGGCAGTAGTTAGAGGAGAATATTCGAGTCCAAAATTCAGTAAAAATTCGTGATAAGAAAGAGAACCAGTCAACGGACTAACAGTCTTTTCGTAAAGGAAAATCATAACCCTCCTTTTTGCTTCGCCGTAATCGGGTAAAAACGCGTTTGATCGTCCTCCTTATAGGTAGGTAGTTCATGAAAATTACACCTAGTATTTGAAAATTAATTGTAATACTCAATTACTAGTTCTTGGGTTTATAAGTACCTACCATATTTATATTTTCCACACATTTTTTTTTTTTTTTTTTTAGTTTATTTTTCAATACAAAAGAAAATTACAACAAAAATTTTTCAATCGCAGCAAGAGAAACCGTAAAAATTTAACCGTAAATCGTTAGGTACCTTCTGTATGTGATTAATACCCCAAAGATTTATGAATACGACTAGTAAAATTTGTTATTAAAATGGGCTACTTTCTTCACGCATAAAGTTTTCAAGTCATTTCAATGTTAATGTTGGGAATATTTTAAACTAAAAATAAATTAATTCTTAATCAGCAAAACACGCGTGCATGGAGAGGTGATCCAATAATTATTCATTGTGTTTTTAACAGTCGCGCCAGAAGCGGCGAACATTGTAGGAGCCACTAGCGGCGGCTGCGCTCAGCGATGTCGTAAAAATTGTTCTCGGGAATCTGTGGAGACGTGATGTTACTATTTTTTTTATATTTTCATATTTTAACTTCGAAACTCTCGGACATATGCTCGAATAACATCTCTCAGGACGGCACCCTAGATAGAGCGAACTAGAGGAGAAATATTCGGATGGCAGACCCCACCATCATGTGGGAATAATAATTGCGCAGGAGAGGGAGAGAGATTAGATTTTCATGATTTACGTGCTGTGACCTCTCTTTGCTTATGAAAATTAATAAGATTAAAATAATGGGCGGGCTCTTTGGAGCTTCAGTATGACACACAAGCAATTTTATGAACTTCATCATTAATTCCAACTTCTTAGCACAATTTATAGTCCTTAATGATTGCTCACCTCACAGTTATGGTGAACCCCAAAGTTAAAGCTATGGGTATTCATTCATTTATTATGTCTCCAATGTACGAACTTGGATTCAGTTATCATATCAGCCGCACTAACACCCACTGCTGGGTATAGGCCTTCCCCACGGATCTCCACGACGATCGGTCCTGCGCTGCCCGCATCCAGCGGCAGATCGTCGGGGCCATCCACTTTGTCGGGGGCCTACCCACGGAGCGTCGTCCGGTGCGCGGTCGCCATTCCAAAACCTGACCGCCCCAACAGCCATCGGTTCTTCTCGATATGTGTCACACTGCCATTTCAGCTGAGCGATCCTTCGAGCGATGTCGGTTACTTTAGGTGGCATTTAGTTAAGGAGCAAAAAAAAAATTTTAAGATCACACCTTCGATTCAACAACTGTCTCCACAGCTCCCTTGTGCCAGACGGCGTAGCAAGCATCTCTTGACTTGTTAATACTGGCAGCCTACTATCTTAGCATATTGCACGGCGCTAAATAACGTCATTACTCCCAGCCGTCCAAATACAGAAACGTTATCATGGAAAATATTTGATGGCTCCCGGCAAATTGTATTTATTATTTAGCCGTAATCAGGGATACGCGCCGCGTACATATTTATGAAGAACCCATTGATGAATATGGGAGTGGGTTAGGAGGTTAAGGGAGATTGAAGTTTTATTGAAACTAACGCAGGGTTTTTTCAGGGTTTTGAATGTGTCTTTTAGGAGTTGAATGCGTTTCAGCCGGTGAATAGGAGGAAATTATTTTTATTTAAGTTTTGTTGTCTTTTTTCAGTCGTTGGTTGTTAGAAAGTAGTTTTAATTGGAAAACACAAAGCTAATGTTTTGCATTATTATGTGTTTGATTCAAAATCGCACGTCTATGAATTAACTGCGTATATTGCTATGATTTATTGCGACTAATGTTTTGTAAAGTAACCGACATCGCTCGAAGGATCGCTCAGCTGAAGTGACAGTGGGCTGGACACATAGCGAGGAGAACCGATGGCCGTTGGGGAGGAAAGGTTCTGGACAAGGTGGACCGACGATCTGGTGAAGGTCGCGGGAAGCCGCTGGATGCGGGCAGCGCAGGACCGATCGTCGTGGAGATCATTGGGGGAGGCCTATACCCAGCAGTCGGTGTCGTACGGCTGATATGATGATGATTATGAATGTTTTGTAAAAAAATTCAAAATTTGGGATTAAAGGTACTAAGTATAGGAATTTGGAAAACTAAAGGTTATTTCGTGTGCATTAGCTTCTGTAGTCGATTTCAAGTTTTTGTTTAATGTCGTATCTTCTTCTAGAACTCACAATAAGTTGTGTGTTGAGATATGGGTTTTAGAGACTATCATATCCTTACTTCTAATATTGTTAGTGCGAAAGTTCATTTGTTTGTTTGTTATGCCTTCACGTCTTAACTACTGAACCGATCATCATGAAATTTTACATACACATTGTCAGGTGTACAGAGAAGGACATAGGGTACCTTTCATCCCGAAAAAAAGTATTGATCCTGAGGGGTAGCAAAAAATTTTCCACGAAGTCGCGGGCGACCGTTAGTCTTCAAATAAACAAAAATATTTAGTTAGTAAACAGCTTTTTTCCAGATATTTCTCGAAAAATTCTGCTGTAAAATGTGCATGCGAAAATGCATCTCGAAACATCCGCTAACACGCGGTTAAGAACTATAACTCATCACAACGCACAGCATCAGTTACAACATAAAATAAATCTCTTACATATTTCACTCAAATTCAACACCATACAAAATCCTGCTTACTCAAGTTGCAGTCTAACCTTTTAAAAGGACACAACAGGAAACGTCAAATAAATCAATGCTCCGCTAGACAAATAAAACATCAAACGAAACAAAAAAAATCTGCACAAAATTCGCAAAAAGAATTACAAGCTATAACATGCAGTAGTGTTAACGCTCACAAGTCTTGTGTAAGGTTTGCTTAGCTGTTTTAGTGTTTATTGCGTTGTTGTAAGGTGCAGGTCAGGCGCAGGGCTAATGTTGCCAGTGATTTAGTCCCTATCGGCCGTCAACCTGATTAATGTCGCTAGTAAATCAGCGGATTACGACAATGCGAGAAATGACGAGTCGCGGCCGGATCGCTAGCAATACTATAGCTTGGTCTAAGTCAAAGAATTTGATGATTTTGAGTCATTTGCAATTTTCATATAATTGTGACGTTTGTCGTTTGATAGTAAATTATCCATTTTATTGTTATGATTTTGAGTCAAATTGAAATGATAAAACAGTAGTATTTTAGTTTAATAGCTTGGCAACACCGTTTCCCGCCATATTTTCCCGCTATTTGTAGTGGAATGGGGAGGTAAGTGGTGGGGATAGGCGGCGGAACGGTTAACGAAAGTCAGTTGCGAGCTCAGTCACTGTTCAACCGTCGAGAAGAGAAGTAGTTAGGGAAAACTGCTAACGTACTGTTGCTATTTAACCTAGGTAATAATAGTCATGGTGTATTCCTGTGGAGAAAGTAAAAGTGGTTCACCGTTATTACTGTAGTTTCATTACATAATATAAAAATATTTTTTATTCCATAACCTAAAGAGGAATAGTGATACAAAATATGATGCGAAAAACGAGTTTTCATTGAAAAAAGTTTAAAAAATATGTGTCATTAACAAATAAAGTCCTGAAGTTTTATGTCATTTCAAGTTTGTTTCTAAAAGAAGCTATTTGTTTTGTAAAAAATCAAGATCAATAACCTTTTTCTTATTTATTTTGAATAAAAACGCTGATATCTTATGAATTGTGTCAAGAAACCGCTCGTATCGAATTATTGAGTAAACACGTAGTGTAATCGGGCGATCGTTTCATTTAGAATGCAAGGGTATAGGAGAAATATGGCTCGGCATATTTCTGATAATAAGTGTGAATTGGAAATAATAAGATTTATTGTGCAGAAAATAATATTTTTATCGAAATATACAATAGACCCAAACTAACGCTGTAGATGATTTCCAAGTCAGTACAAGTATACAAATTAGGATGTAATTAAGAATGTACTAAAATAAATAAAAAAAAACAATCCTGTATTTTCGTCAAGACGGATACTTATTTACATTAAAAACATACCAATATGTATTTTTAGGTATTTACATGGCAATTGCAATTTAATATAAGCTACCACCGCTTTTTTTCTATGATTTACTACGTTTCATGTTCATTATAATTTAATTTAAAGACCAAACGACCTTATCAGGCGCAATTCAGACATTGAAATAACACAACAAAAAGTATTAAAAATATAAAGAGGTGCGTTGTGTGCGTGAGGCGGTCTTGTCACACTGCCACTGACAAATTGATTTATGTAGTTGGGGGAACACTTGACGGTAACTTTGCGTTTGGTCTGAGTCGGCCGACGCGCTGCGACTTTAGAATTTTGAATATTATGTTGACTTGTGATGAAGTTGGGAGGTGTATTAGTATTTTTGTAATTTTAATTAGGGATAATAAATAATAAAAAATGCCTCATATTATGTAAAAAGCTTACGTCGTTTGTCCTAGCAGCGATTACATCTATAATAAAACTTTAAAGCTAAAGAGCTTAAAAGTCTTATAGATTAATCGCTGCTAGAAGAAAGTTTTAAAGAAACAAATCCCAATTCTCTCTAGTCTATAGGTACCTACAAATCATTGTACCTACAACCACATCTTAGAAAATCACAAAGTTTAATCGAAGCTTATCAATTTTACAACTTTTAAACTTTTTGAACTCAATATCAACAGGTATTTTATAAACATCAAAAAAAAAAAATCTAGAAATAGTGTTATTCTTTAAACTCCGGAAATCAAACTACCTCGACTCAACCAATTTTCGATCGATAGATTATAGATCTTGCATCCTAAACCCGAAATGATAAACTAAACTTTAATCTATAAAATTTTAACGGTTGTTGTTATTTCCCGATCGACTTTCATTTCCTCGTTAAATCCACAACGGACATTTAAATGCATCACTATATTAATTGGTGTCGGTACATCTTGTTCATATAAAAAACCAATTGACACCTTGAGTTTTATTGCGATATTTAAACCGATCGTTAGAATACAAGATTTAGTGCCTTAAGTGTTCGTCTACCAATGGTGACAGTTGCTTTATGTCTTATGTGTATGGTGGTACCAATGGGGCATGCTGGTTGCTCGTAAAAAGGCTAAATAATGTCCCTTTGGGATTCATTTGATGGTACCGTTGGGTTATTGTATAATCCCAGAGTGGTAATATAAAATTTTCGTGGTGAGGGTATGGTGGGAGAATGAATGAAAGAGGTGTTATGGAAATTGATTATTATGTTGTGTAGGTATATGTATAGGTACATCGAGAGAGTTCTCGCTCTGCTCGGTCGCACGCAATGTCATCACGTGAGATCGCGAAGCAATCGCGTCTCCACATCGTGAAGGGCTCGATATCCTCACAATGTGTATACATGGCATTTTAGAATCGTCTTCTTTACCTACATTATACCAAAACAATGGAAATAAATAAAACATTTTATAAGAAAATCCTTAGCATGCATTTTGAAAGATGTTCTATCATATAAAATTATTGAAGTAATTTCATTTTTGGATACTGTTAAAAAAATGGCATTAGGTACTACTTACTTCTATTCATTTTCAATATTATAAGGTAGTTCTCTGGTAGGATATCATCGAAATATGTTTCAATGAAATTACTTACTTTATTATACATAATGGGAAAAGCCTAAAGTTTAACATTTGCTGAAGGAATGTCTTCTAAAAAAAACCAACATGACAAAAATGCGTCAAGTAAGGAAATATTTTTCTTCAATAAGTAAGTAAGTATATTAAAAATTGAGTCATATAAATTTTCGGCCTAATGTACTGTCAACGAATTGTGCATTGAGCAATCGTACGTAATTCATTTTCTACCTTTTCGTGTTCATCTTTCAACTTTTCATGATATGTGTATGAAATAGAACCCATTATGTCAACTCAAAAGCAACCCTTTTTAGCATTTTGTACTTTTGAAGTTTTGTGTATGTAAGTATATCATGTTGGCAAGATTATTATCTACATCTGAAACATGTAACTAATATTACAGCAATGATTTTTTTCATTTAATGCTTGTCCGTCCGTCCACTCCGGGAATTTTCCGCACTGTAATTAGAAATGATGATATGAAATAGTTGATAAACTCTGATTCTATCTCTCACTTAACTAGAATAATCTGATAAAATAATTGGTCAGCAATGAACGGCACTATATCCAATATATTGTCATCTAACATAACATACACAGGCACGCCGTCATAAAGTAAGCGAAATTACATGGGTTCGATATCCAAAAACAATGCCTCGATTGGTGACCACCGTCAACCCATTTAAAACCTTATCATCAAGGATTTAAAGTCCACTTCGCGTCCCCAACAGCTATGCATGCAACTATACGAGTGAATAACTTTTTTCAATTACAAAAGACTTAATTTGTTAACCACCCTACACGCCATTCCCAACTTTAATTTTCCGCGTTTGGGCTTACTTTCCCTTACGCCGCCCCTGATATATAACCTTGCCGAATCGAAAAGGTTATCCACGAAAATGTTAATATAATAGTTGCTCAGTACTACGGGTTTGTTGGCGTGAAAACATAAATCAATTTTATAGCCCCATCTAAATCAAACGCGTTTTAATGGGAGGCCCCCGTCATATCATAGCGGAGTATGATAATTTACGACGACTATGTGACGAATGTTAGAAATAAAGGTCCACCCCCCCCCCCCCCTGTCTTCCCCAGGGATTAGTGATATGCCCTAAACCGCCGTAAATATGTCACCCGTATCTTTGGGTGAGGCTCGAGATAATTTTTGGGAAGACACAGTTTTACTGCGGTTGTGTTATGATGGCGAGGTTTGAGTGATTTAATATGTTTGGATGTTCACTATTCGAATGTATTGAGATGTGAGACTCGATTAGTATGTTCATGAACTCTATGAAAGCGAGTCGTATATTAATTTTATACAAGGTGTATTTGTAACCACTCTCCAAATATTAAGGGTGTGTTCAGTCCTTGAAACTGAACAACTTTCTCCATGAAACATAGGGTCAAATATGTAAAAAAATGACTTTTCATACAAATCAAAGAGATCACGTGATCAGTTTAGTATGGGATGACCAAATTTTTTTGGTGTATTTCGACACATGTTTCATGGAGAAAGTTGTTCAGTTTCATGGACTGAACACATCCTTAAAATTTGGAGAGTTGTTTCAAATACACCCTGTATAAGTTTATGACAATTAGTCAAGTGCTTCTATTGGTTCTACCAATAAATGAACGAGTAGAGCAAATGTAATGTCTACTCATCATACCAGTCAAGGGGGTGATGCAAAATGCAGAATGCAGGGAGGGAGGAATGAAAGATCATAATGTTGTAATTGGTATAAGTTAAATTTCCACAGGTTTTGTATAAGTTCCGGATAACTTACGAGTATAGACAGATAATTTTATAGAAATTCTTTTAAACCGAAAAACCTTAAAAATCTGCTAAAGATAGGTGCTGACTAGAACCTCTGAAACAGGTACTTAGCACAATAATTAATATCGCCTTAGTACGATACGATTACTAAGTAAGATTCGGTAACTCTACCATGAGTTGTTGTAAATCATTTTCGCTATCGAAAATCGGTTAAACTGCTCATTGTCAATACGAGTGAATGAGAAAACATAGGTTTTCGATGACGAAAACAGTTTGCAAAAAACTCATAGAGCTTGTTCCTTGTTGCCTAATATTTAGTATCCAATGCTCTATGTTTAAAGCTAAGAGTAGGCAAAAGTAAGGACCAGAATTTATTTGTTTTCAACTTATGCATATTCGTAGTTGAATGCCCTAAAGAGTATCTTCACCACCTTGAGTATGAGGAAAAATTTTGTAAATTTGATGAATATTAATATGATTTAATCTCCACTAAGTATAAATATTGCTTTAAGTAATTGATTTATTGAAGAAATGTGAATGAATAGTATGCCTAACGCAAAGGCAAGCTGTGAAAATTATGAAAAATATAGTTTGATTAAGTGCCGTTTCACAACTGATTCATTGAGGAATAAACACGATGCCTTTAATCCTGAGAATAAGAAAGCTTAAGGATGGACTCCTCAGTGACTCGGTATCTCAGCTGGACGGGCATTGGACCGGTCTTCGAAAGGTCGCAGCTTCGATTCCCGCCTGAGATCGATCTGGTGACGAGTTGAATTTTTTCTAGTATATTATTTAACATTAGCGGCCGCCTGCGACTTCATCTACGTGAAATGCTATCCTTCGAGATGACGTGAAATGATGATCAGTTCAGTAGTTAAGACGTGATGGTGTCACAAACACACAGACGGACTTTCTCTTTTCTAATATTAGTAAGGATTGGATTCTTATTTATTTTAATATCTGGTAGCCGCTAAATAATAGTAGTAATTCTGCAAAGTGACCGAAGTCATGGTATTTCTTAGTTTATTTTAATTCCATAAGGCGCTGTAGGTTGTGAAACTAGCGCCGCCACTGCATTTATTTTTATTACTTACTCGTAAACCAAGTCAATATTTAAAAAAAGGTCATGCAATAAAATCTTAAATTGTCTCTAATATTTTTTGAATACCTAACTCTTCAACAGTTTCATTCTTTCTGTAAGTTTTAAAATCCATTTTAGCTCAAAGTGGCTACTTTTGGCAATTATGGATTTTAAAACTTACAAACTGTTGAAGGTTATTCAAAAAATATTAGAGACAATTTAAGAGATTATAACATGAGCTTTTTTTAAATATTGACTTAGTTTTCGAGCAATAAAAATAAATGTAGTGGCGGCGCTAGTTTCACTACCACAGCGCCTTAAGCCGTTTGTCGGTAGATTCTGTTGTCAATCTTTGATGATAGCTTTCATCATTATCTGTCCAAATAGATAGTACCTAATTTAATTAGTTCCACTATTTATCAGTTCGCATCGATAGATAACGCCAATCACACCACGTCACCCGTATTCACAATCATTACTATGAGGTCTCACAGTGCCCGCGGACGCACAGTGTCCCACAAAACATATACACGTATCTAATAATGTAAAACAAACAAACCAATCACAGAACTCTAAATCTCTAGCCCTATTTCAACGCAGTGCATTCGCATAGGCAAAGGTCGTTTGAGTGATTGTTCCTAAATACTACTAAGAGGATATTGATCTGAACATCAGCTACCTACTATGAATTGCGTCCTATAATTTTGTCTTTATTGAGTTAGCTAAGTTTGACGATTGTTCCACGCAGTATAATTTATTCAGGTGGATATTATGCTGTATAAGATTATTTAATTTTTCAAAATAATAATCAGAGTTGTTAAGACATAATACATGCATCCAGTTTGAAGTCACAGTTTACAATGATATATAACTGGTGGATTATCAGCCTAATAGCCAATTTCAACGATTCCTAAAAACAATGACCTCATTCGAGTTTCACACATAATATTATAGCATCATATAAAATTTATGGCTCTCATAAATTTCATTAATTACGTCCCCCGTGATGATTAATGGACACTACGTGTTGTAGATTCAACAAAATGTCATTATTTTACAATAACAACATAACTATGTTGCGTTTCAGTCCCATGTTGATTTAGTTGTTGCCGCCGATTGCAGAGCTGCAATTGTGGTTTTGTGTTAAAGCATTTTTTGTTAAAATTTAGTATTGAGCAACTGAAATCACCGAATTAATGTGAGAGTGTGGACAACTAAGATACTCTTATTAAATTTAATAACGTCAATACATGTAAAGCGTTAGCTATACACAGACGCCAAGCAGCCCGCCAACCAAAGTGGCCTTGTATCATTGTCAACTACCAGCAATAAACTAAACGACAACTAAACGACAGGTTATAAAATATTGTTTAAACGATAAAAAGTTCATCAAAGCTTTTTCGGACAATAGAAGAAAACAATTCACAATTTCGTTTTTATTTATACACTACGATTATTTTTCATTGGCGGCGCTAGTGTAGCGCAGTAACCCTCTTAACTACTTTTGTAATGCAACAACCACGTGTTAACCAAAAACAATGTTACTTCCGTTTCATGAGATTCAGGACTACTTAATTTTTAACTACTTAACCTTTAATCACCGTGTAGATCACGTTTAAGTATTTTGTAACTATGATATTTAAAAAAAACTAAATATGATATTAGACAAAGATACCTACTTACAAAACAATGGTTTTGTAATAGGGATGATGACTAATGAATAAAATAACGAAATACTAATAAAAATCGTAAACATATTAAACTTTTAGAGTAGCTTGTATACCTCTTGGTTTTGTACTTATATTGCATATTATTTATTTTATAACCCTTCAAAGTTGGGTGGACAAGTCCATTTAAAAAGTATAAAATTTATTAAAATAAATGATACCTTTAATTAGTCCGTAAAATGTATAGCAAATTTGTCTAAGAAACTATTTTGATAAACACAATATTTAATATAGCTGCCAAACAAATTTCCTACGCGTTGCATACAAACTACTTATTCGTGACGTCATAACTAGGAAGCCATTAGTATGGAACGTTTTTGGGCGAGTCCATTTGTGTGCATTTCACACTGTGTCTCGGGCAGTTTTCATGCTAGCGAATTAATTCTTTTACCAATGTTTCTTTTTTTGAGAGGTAATTTATGTAACATAAAATAAAAAAAATAGTCGTCATGCCTATTCATTTGTTAAAACTTCCGAAAGCTAACCCCGTAGCAGAAATCGATTTTAGCTACATCCTATAAACCTATAAAATATTATAATACGAATTCGTTTTGCGAATTTGTGCGTTTTTTTTTATTTTACAAGACAAAAGTAGAGATCACCCTGAAGGACGCTAGAGGACGTCCCTCAAAGTTGAATACTCGCATTTCAGTCGTTTCGTGAGCAATCTAGTTAAATTGATTTTGCATAGAAGTCAACAATTTTCTTTTCTGTTATGGTAACTTTGTGACATAAATAATAGTCGGTAATTTCAAAACTGAAATAAAAAGTAAATTTTAAAAGTATCAACATCGACTTTTAATAATTATTTTGCTTACATTACGTATTTTTTAAAAAAAAAGAGTTTATTTCCATGAGTCGCTATCTCTACATAGATAAAACCAATCAATTAATAACAACCGTTACGTCACATCAAGTTAATTTAACCGTTAAACTAAAGTGACGTCACTTAAATTCAAATATTTGTTATAAACAACGATACAATCAACAATCTCAACTTTTTAACAGTTTACGATCCCAAAAACGAACATCCACGCAACAGAGTTAAGTTATTAAACCTATAAAACAACGTTTTTATAGTTGATGTTTTACAAAAGTCGACTTGACTGGCACACAGCATAATAAACTGAAATGAAACAATCCTATGATTTATTTTATATGTGGACCGCTTTATGCAACTTTTTATGGCCAATAATTTTTAACGTCACAATTTTCGGGTACGCTTTGTGATAACGTTGTTATCTTGTTAGTTTAGATTGTTGGATCATTGTAATGGTGAGTTTTTTTTTAAATACACATTATATACTATTACGATTATAAAGGTAAATTTATAAATTATGTGAAAAAGTCTACTACTGTATCCCAAAAACTTTATTTATTATCAATTTCAATCAATCAATAACTTAGTTGATACCTACACATTTAATCTGTATTTTTCCAAATCAGTTGTCCATCATCATTAAAATTTTATCAAGGAAGGTCCAAAGTTAATTGATAGTGTCTTACCACCAAAATAAAGATATGTACTATCAAATACATAATAATAATATTAAGAAAAGGTAACAACTAAATTATTGATCGATTAAGATTTATAATAAATAAAGTTCTTGGGATACAGTCGACTTTTTACAGGCTTAATTCTGATTTTGATAAGTATCTACTATTCAATAATATTCAATAACAGCTTTAGTAAAACTAGTACTAACATTATTAATACATGCAAAACACTGTCACTAACCACAGATAGAGCACAGAGAGCAATTCTCAAGGTGTCAACCGGCCGCTCCTTTCTCTTTCCTACTAATCTTCAGTATAAGTCCTGTAACGTATTATCAGTACGACAACTATTCATAATGAACATAGTGTGGAGCGGAGAGGTTCTGGAATGGCGACCGCGCACTGGACGACGCTCCGTGGGTAGGCCCCCGACAAGGTGGACCGACGATCTGGTGAAGGTCGCGGTGCGCCGCTGGATGCGGGCAGCGCAGGACCGATCGTCGTGGAAATCCACAGGGGAGACCTATACCCAGCAGTGGAGGTCGTGCGGCTGATAATATGATGATGATGATAGTGTTAAAACAGCACTCGGCTTTCACCTTTAACTCCGAAATAATAAATAAAAGACGGAAAGATATACGAGTAGTCTGCACTCAAACAGTTTCTAAACAATATGCTTTTACAGCAAAGTTTTATCTGTTTCTGGGCCCATTTCGCTACAATAGAATAAATAGGATAGCTAACATTTATCCACTAAATTTTAGAAATTGTAAAATAACTTTAAAAAATACTCTGCAAAGCATGTCATAATTATGATGATACAGAGAGGCTATAGTCATAATAAAATAGAATTGTATTTTTTTTAAGTGTTGTTATTTTAAGCGTATTTTGTATTGTGTAATCACATAACACTGTAATGATTGTGTAAATGGAAATTATTTTTACTTTAATAAATATAAACATATTTATAAGTTAGTGATTAATTGATTCATGTAAATCAAGTATAGACTTGCCTGAAATACAGGTTTTTCCTAGTTCAGGCAAATGTTATTATTATTTAACTTTAAGTAAACTTTGTAAATTGTACTAATTAAACTGCATTTTTGGAAAATAAATAATTATTTTATTCTATTCTACATAGTGATGCAACTAAATAAAACCCTATAGTCTAGAGTCTAGGCTAATTTATTCTAATCTGTTTCAAAGGAATTTGGTTAATATCATCACATGATATCGTGAGAATGATAGAAAGAAACATTTAATGGAAGCCATAAATTAAATGGTACTTTTCTGCAGAATTTGGTCCGCGATTGACAAGCGGGCATTATTTATTTGGACCGGAATGACACCGTGTCCGCCACCTCTGATCTACGGCCCAACATACCTGCATTTTCGGACACATCCGGACACGGCGAATCAATCAGTTTTATCAACGATTTATTTATGATGATAGCTAATACATAAAAAAATCCAAACTCGATAAGACTGCAGTACCTATTATTAAGACTAATACTAATAATTTATGCTGACGAGGGCATTATTATGCCGAAACATATATAATTGAACACAATCAGGGGGCTGATTTTGTAACGTTGTTGCAATCAACTCTAACACAAATCGCAGTTACATTGCTGGTTTAGTAAGAACGAATGTGACAACTATCTTACTTAAAGCAGCAATGTAACTGCGGTTTCAATCGATGTCAATCGAGAATTGTTAGCAACAGAGTTACGTAATCAGGGAGCTGAAGTAGATAAAAGTTTTTCAATTTGTTCAATATTTTGTTCAATAATTTATTAATAATTGTAGTAATTGCTTTAAAATAAACTCAAAATCACACCGCTAACATTTCATTAACCACAAAACTTTGAAGTACGTACTACACCAGAACTTATCCGGAACTTTCTTACCCTCTTGAGCTCGACTGCTGACATCTGACAAATGCTGACAGCCGACAAATGTTGACGATGTCGCTGCATCGAGGCCGACAACCGACAAATGGGGAGGGGGTGAAAAATGGTCGCCGACAACGCTTTTATTGGGAAATTAATATCGCCCATGTTTTGATTTTGGCAATTGAAACATTCAAGGTGAACTCGTAACTTTATGAGCACTTACTTAAATAATAAAGCTACCGTTAATAATTAAGTGCTTTGTAAAGTTTTTTTTACTTCATTTTTGCGGCTGTATAAGCTACAGGGAATGCTACAGGTCACCCGCGTGGTTCCCGTTCCCGTGGGAATATTGGGATAAAAAATATCCAATGTTTTAATCTAGGCTATCTACTATCTGTGTGCCCAATTTTAACCAAATCCATTCAGTAGTTTTTGCGTGATTGAGGAACAAACATCCAAACACCCAAACCCACAAACATTCACATTTTTAATATTATATTAGTACAAATACAAAATATCTTTATCTACACTCACATCGTAATGTTCCAAATATGAATTCAAAAAAGGTAATATAAATACGTACTTTATTTTCGTGGACACGAAAAATTAAAAAAAAAACTCATTACGATGCAGTCAACTGAATCATAAAATAACTTTTTTTCTCATTACGATACAGGGCAAATCCAAGAAGTAGGCAGTGCCGTGATATTAAAAAAAAACAACGATATTTTCCCACACATTTTCCATGATTAAAATGCACTCTATGGTGATCGATGACATTAGTGCGATTAGTTTGCAGGGTTGCGTTTAGAGGCTTAGAGTGCGGTTGTTTGGTTTTTGGCTTTAAGGTTTGGAACGACCAAGAACTTTAAATGACATTAATAGTACAAATTATTCTTCGTTTTCCATTTGGAATGCGAATAATTTAAACTTTCCTTTATTCTAAGTGAAATAAAATCTGTTTCTGAGGAGCTACCATGAATATTTTTAAAAAATTAGACACAAAAACATCAAAATACAAAATAATGTCAAATGGCATTGACATTTTTTATTATGTATTCTGTGCTATAGACAAACGTCAGCGTTTTTCAACCACCGATTTTGATGGTTAAAAAGTAGCAACGCTCTGACGTTTGAAACGGGAAAGCTGTTACAACCGGAAGTCACGCTCTAATGTTTGGAACGCCGTTAAAGCGTTCGGTTGCACTCGGAGCGTAGGTTCTGAACGCAACCCAGTGCACTCATCTCATTATTTTTTTCTAATGGAATGCGCGCCATTTTTAGAGCTTTACAAAAATGTTTTGATTTCAATTTTAAGATTTTGTTGTAATGATTTTTTTTAATTTAAGGTTTAAGGTTTTTTTAATTCTTGATTTAAAATGTGAAGAAAATTTGACTCTGCTCGATATTTTAGATGCAGCTAAGGAAATGACTTATTACAAGGTAATACCTAGCTAATACAAACAATGTCTCACTCTCTTTTCTAACGTTGATCTTTTATTTAGTAGGTTCAATCCTAAATGTATGAGTGTAGATAAAGTAGTGTATGAAACTGCACATAACTAGGTATTAAAACACTCGTGTGATACTATTAAAAACCTCGCCTACGGCTCGGTTTTTAAACACACACTCATGTTTTAATACCCCTCATTATGTGGCAGTATCATAAACTACTATTATTGTTTCATGAGTTTTATATGGTGGTAAATATTAAAAGTATCATCATGAACCCCGTTAGGGCACTACAATATTTTCAATTAAATTAAGAACTTGCTTAATTTATTATAACATTTTCAAATGTATTAGAATCAATGCACTTAACACAGTCATAGTACAATACAATTTATGAGAATAATCATTTACAAAACTCGAAAAACTCCTGCATCGTGTAAAAACCGTTTTCCAACAAATACTCTTTCAGTTTTCTTATGAATGAATTTATATTATTTTCATCTTTAATTATTTTGGGGAGTTTATTATATATTTTTACGGCGTTAACGTGTGCTCCCGAACTATGGAGTTTTAGATTAGATTGAGGTAAGGCTAAACGGTTAGTAAGATGTGTAACAGAATTAATGGCTAAACCAGAATATGACCATCAAACTGAACAACTTTTACTATGGAAACAAATCTGAAATCGCGAAAAACAACAGCAAATATGAAGACGTATGAAACAGCTTTTTTTTTTCGCGATTTCAGAGTTGGTCCTATAGTAAAAGGTGATCAGTTTGATGGTCCCTATCTACGATATTTTGGTTTAGCCATTAATTCTGTAAGTCTTGTAAAAAAGTCAAAGATCATCTATCACTTCAGTCAAACATTTGCCCCTATAAAGAATCGAATCGAACCCGCAACCGTATTTCCCTGACAAAATTGTCATTGGCACTTATTATGGCAATAATTGCCATAATAAGTGCCAATGACAATTTTGTCAACAACAAATATAATACTACTATAATACTACTACTACTACTACTACTACTATAATACTACAATATTATATTTGTTTTTCTTGTTTTCCTCTCACTCATTTGTGAGGCTCTAGATATTTTCCCCACTTAATGATGTAGGTACTTATAATCTGTTTTGTTTATTTAAATATTTTTTGGTCATTTGAGAAGTAAACACAAGGCAAGCAACGCCGTCTGCACTCACTAGTCTCGAAAATTATAGAACTTTCGTCCTTCAAGCACCCCAATATCAGGCAGGCTATTACGCTGTAAGGCTCATAGATTTATCGGTTATGAATCACCGTGATGTACCGCCGTGATAATGAATTTACTTGTATTTTTGCCGTCCGCATGATGGAAATATGAAGGGGTGGGGGTGGGGGTGAATTATGGGCACGTTGGAGCTCGTTATTTACTGCTTGCAACGATGATGGTACCTTGGGTACGTGATTTTCTGTCGAGAATATCGGCGCTTATTCTGGTATATGTTGACGGCTCCTTGTTTTTCTACGGTCAGCAACATAAGTCGCTTAACAGTTTAGTACTTAATCAAAACTTTTTTGACAGATGCCTTTTACAGCTTGAAACGACGCTTGGATACGTGATTTTCTATCAAGAATATTGATATCGACGCTTATTCGGGTATATAAGGTATGTTCTATATAAAAATCAAAGTTTACTATTTTAATGTTTAATTTTCCCGCCTAAACACTCCAAGCAGTCACGTGATTTAGATAGTTAACGATATGATAAATAAACAAACCAATGTCAACATCAATCAAACTGTTGTTTAAGGTTTCAACGAAGGAGTGGAGTTGCCTGCCACAAGTATAATCCGCGCGCGATGAGAATGGTATAATACCTTTTGGAACTGAGACGCGCACTGTACCGATGACGTTAGTACTATTATATATTCTGTGCCGATGACGCGGCAGCGCGGCGCTGTACACTGCCTGCTTTACAGTCATTTTCAATTCATTTTGACAAGGTCCCTTACCATTCTCATCGCGCGCGGATTATATACTATTATGCTTACTATTATGTACTTAGCTCCAATAATACAATGTATCTAAGGTATTGTGTAATTTAGTAATTTTTTTTTTCATTTTTTCAACTGTCAGCAACATACACTATGATGACAATCTTTATTTTCATGGATGGCATTATGATTGACAGACAGTTTGACTGCTGTCTTGTCTCATTTAATAAGGGTTTTCGAACGGATATATAATTAACAAATAATTATAACTTGGTAACATTTCGTTGCTTATCATTATCACACAAGAGTTTAAGAGTTCTAAAGTAGAGTCTCAATCAATCGCCAGAAATCAACAACTTTAAAAACTTTTTAAGTAAAACATTTCCATACGATCATACAGTCCAAAACAACCATCCCAATCGTCCAGAATTAAACTGTTGTATTTCTCAATTCAGCAGGCCTATTGCAAAAAAAGAATCACGATAATCCATAGACATAGAAAAATTTTCGCTGCGCCCAAGAAGACCAACAAAGCGTGGAAAAGAGAAGTTAACATTATACGGACACGGTCTATGAAAAAAAGAGACAAAGGATCAAGTGACAATGTGCCAACATTTTTTACAGTAAGAGCCCCTAGCGTCCCGCCTAGCAAAAGAGCAATTACAATTTCTTTAAAATATTTGGTAATCTTGATTCGAATTGTAAATAAGGGTATCGTGGAGCCATGGTGTCTTGATCTGTTAGTGATTGTGATGTGGCAAAAAGAAACAATCCAAGTAATCACACTTTCCACAGGTAAATAAGATATTGCCACACATTTCTCTAAAACCAAATTTCGCTACATTTATTCGTTTATCGACGAAGAAAACAGTATGGAACATAATTTATTAATTTCCTTTGCCATAATATAGTCATATTTTATGTATGTAAGTCATATTTTACGTATCTCATATATAATGTATACATTCGTTTTCGGATCACCTGTTTATTGACATTGTAGTTCTTTGGCATTCTATTTCTATGCGATAAACAATGCGCAATTCGACGTTCAATTTATTTGATATTGAACCTTATTCATGAGCTAATAGTGTCACGGACATCGTCCGCTTATTGCAATTATTTTCTGTAAGGGCCTGCAGTTCTAAAACACTGAACGCCTAATTAAAGTCCCCATTTAGACCAAATCATAAAATCATTGCAAATGAAAAAGCCGGTATCAAATTGACGTTTCATTGAATGGAGCCGGTGGAGTGAGCGACGCGCGTCATAGATAGCGCGCGGCTGACAGTTGACGAAGGATCGCCGATCGACGATCGACAATCGCAGATACAAGGGAGACTCTCAAAACTGCATGTTCATAATAGCGGGTGAGATTTAAGTTTTACATTTTTTTTTTTGGGAGCAAACAGTCATGTATAATAAAAATAATGTTATTAACAAACAATTATATAGAATAGACATACAGTGCCCAATAGCTACTTTTTACAAAACATTGTGTCTAAACGTGGACATTTTTTTTTGTTTTATTATGATTGAAGGGTAGTGTTAATGTAATTGTAAACCCTCCAAAACTGAAAATAAATAATTTCTATAAATTAAGATATTAAATAAGTTTAACCCGCTGGCTTGTAGCCGATATACAAGTGACAGTTGCAATCGCAAAGTTGTACAATTGTTGCTGTCAAAACATAAGTTGTCTAAGAAAATTTAGTCAGTTTGACAGCAATAATTTGTACACTTTAGCGGTTGCGACTGTCACTGAGTTTCAAGTTTTTATTTCATAACAAGATCGGTAATAAGCTCTTAAACACTTTTAAACTTTCTCGATGCATTACACTTAATTAAAAAAAATGTTTAAAAAAAAACAAAAAACCGACTTCAAAAATCTACCTCTAAAAAGCAAGAAATAATATTCGTAATAATAAAAATACGTCAATTGAAGTCGGGTGGGGCTGGAGTACAAATTCCTTTTTTTTATTCTTAAGGCCCCGGTTAAACTACACTCGGTTAAACTACACTTAAGATATCCCTCTTCCAACAAAAAAATAATTATCTTATTCAGTTCATAAACAAAGAAGTAATACGACCAATCATCGAGGTAATTCACACAAAATCATACTATTTTCGTGCTTTTTTCAAAATTACTTGAAAAGTACTCAATCGATTTCCAAATTTTAAAAAATGGGACCAACTTGGGAGTTTACCTAATGTAATAACGTTTGAATCATTTCAATCGGTCCAGCCGTCTTCGAGTAATCGGTGGACATACACAAAAAAAAACAAATATACAGACGAACATAGAACCTCCTCCTTTTTTGGAAGTCGGTTAAAAATAACAGGAATTAACGCGTAGTTAATGATAAATATTTTTACACTCTACCTATTTTCCAGAACGTTTCGACCGAAGACTTAGTCTAATATAATATTATTAGAAGTGTTCTAGCTTGCATCGATACTCGTATAAGGTGAAACAACAAACACACATTCAACTTAATTTTATGACAGCAGAAATTTGATCAACAAAATTATACTGTACTTGTTTAGCGAATTGCTATAAAGCCCCATACTATGTACGATCAGTGAGTATATCTCGTTGTTTCTCGAAGGTTGTACATTCGATGATTCGACGCGATTGACATATCGCGACTGATCGCAAATTGTTGCGTAAAATTTGTTACCACAATTACGCAATTCAGAACGAACGAAAGCAAATTCATACCTATTTTGTTTCTCACTTTATTTAGTAAATCAAAAGCATAATTTTATTATTGAATGGTGCCTTGAAACTGATTACGTAGTTAAGCAAATAGTATATGGTTTTTTATGGGGGATTAAACAGCACTTAGTCTAAAAACAACATAACATAGAAAATAGCAAATTATTTCTTAAAACTATCACTTTTTTCACACCATATTTCCTTCCCAATAAGTCTAATATACACACGAATTACAAAAAGCAGCAAGCAATTAAGTAAAATATTTCAATGTTCCGCTCGACTATTCATAAATCGATGACAAATTGATCCACAAGTGTTCATCATCAGAAAAAAACTCCCCATTGCACTATAATTTCACGACGCCCACAGTCGTTATGAAGAAAGAAGTAAATGCAACTATCGACTATAAATCAATTTTGTACAAAAATACAGTAAACACAAAGCGATCCGTGTTCGGACCGCTAGGATTTGCATTAGTGATTACATTAATCATTTCCCCATACAATCGAAGTAATAAAAGCCATAAAACTTTCTATGGGCCGCCATTTATTGTCATTGACAGTTGACAGCTGACAGCCGGGGGGATGATTGACAAATGTCAGTCGCGCGCTGTGAAAGAACGGCTGCTTTGTTTCGATGTTGTTTTGTCTAGTTTTCGAGTTTCTTTTTATTATTTTTAATGATAGTAACGTGACTTGTGTTTTCTGAGTAATTTTTTTATCGATGCCTTTTATTCATTTTTTATAAGAAAATACCTATAATACTCCTAGGTTTTTATAACACAAGATACTTAAAGTTTATTCAAATTTCCTACGTTTTAACAGCCTGTTTTACGCGAATGTGGGAATTGGTCAGTGTTATTTTTTTGTATAATTTCGCACTTTTATGTCTACATTCTTGGTATAAAAACTAACTCTCACTCTTGAAGATGCTATGTATTTGGATTCCTAGCTTTACCTTGTAAATGGAGCTGGCTATTTTACAAATAAAAATTTTGATGATGTGTTGCCCGGAGGGGTAATTATGTAACTTTGTTGCAATCAACTCTGACAGAAATCGCAGTTACATTGCTGTTTTCTTAAGAACCAATATGAAAACTATCTTACTTAAAGCAGCAATGTAACTGCGCTTTCAATCGATTTCAATCGAGAATTGTTAGCAACAGAGTTACGTAATCCACGGGCGGGTAACTGTCCGTAATCATACTGATCAAAAAATCCTTTTTTTAAAAAGGATTTTCGGTTCAATAGCTTTCATAAAATAAGCCTTATAAAATCTGGAACCGCCTCTGAGGTCTAGTGGTTCGCCCACCCGTGTAAGACGCAGGTGTCCCCTAATCGATTCCCAGGGGGAGTACAATTTGCACTTGGTTTGGTTGGTGGAGAGCTTATTTCATGCCAACCTGGCTAGCTACCACCATCTTACTTAAGTCTGACGCCATAACAACAACAATTTAAAAATTGTTTTGTTCCGGCAGTTAGAGGTAAGATAGCCAGTTCCTCAGTGATGAGGACTCCAGGTGTAGTGCGCTTCCACCTTCGGCCTTATCGTCACTTAACATCAGGTGAGGTGAAGGCCATGCACTATCCCGTTATGGATAAAAAAAACTGGTGATGGTAAGATGGAAAATCGTAATAAGCTACCAACGTGTCAATTAGTACATATCAACATAACAAGAGCTCAACTCGTCAATGTCACAATTTCATTACGGCCGGCGCGTCACGTCGCGTCACTGTCGCGTCACGTCGCCGTCTCGCGTCACCTGTCAACTGTCACCCGTCACTCACTGTCAGCTGCGAGCGACAGTCCGTTAATTAGACTTTAACACGATAGAAGCATTATTCTGTTAGGTTTTTATTTGTAGGTTTTAGTGACGATGTTGTTGCAGTGTTATTTATTTTGTGTGAACAAAAACTAGTTACCTACTTAACAATAATAAATTTAGTTCGTTCGTTCGTTCGTAAGTTTTTGAATGAAATGTGAACCTTTGCAAATAAATTACTTACCTATATGTGTTACTAATTAACACATATAGAGTTATTTTATTAGTTATAGTATGTATCATCATAATATTATCAAGTTATCTTCTCACCTGAAGTTAAGTTACTGAAAGCCGAAGATCGAAGCACAACCTCATGTACAAACCTTATACCTACGAACTTTTTTGTTTTAAATCAGCGCGATTGGTCCCTTGGCTATTTTAGTTCCATCCTGAACAATACAATATGATTAAAATGTTATTTTTATAGTGGTAGCTAGTCAGTTTAAGCTCTATTACCAACGGCATTTGAGAAATACTTATATCGTAAAATGTTAGTGTCATAAGCATCAAAAATTGTGATGTCATCAAAATAAACGTATTGTGGACGTTATATTTACAGTTTTAACACCACAATGTATCGTTACAAAATATAATGACAGAGAGATTGGATTCTTCGCAACAGTACAAGAATATACTCGTTTTCTACATTTATTACAATTATTTACGTGTCTAGGTCATGTCAGCAGTGGTGCTAGATTCCATTGTTGTTTTTAATATCCAAAGCACAAATAGTTTGGCTCAAATTATCTACTTATTTCTCGATCAATGAAGATGACTCTACAATTTTGTAGAATTTATTAAAAAACACATCCAGTTGATATCAATAAATAGCTACATAAGAACTAACTTTATATAATATTAATCTTTATGCTCATAAAAGACAGCTGTAAACAATAACATCTGGGAAATATTAAAATAAATGTATCTTTTTTCGCTAAAACCCACTCCCGCAAACATGGCTCAACTATTTTAGTTTTCATGATAAATTGTCGTGTTTCCTTCTGTGACTAAGAAGTCACTTGTGAGATTAAGAATACAGATGTGAAAGTAGGTATTAAACATCGGAATAAGTTTATAGCCTTGAGAGCTATTGTACATAATGATTGATTTAATCTGTCACTTTAGTTGCGACCATTAACATTTGAAACTACGTTAATATACGCTGATTAAATTAATTGGTTTTTTTATTGTTATCAGTATCAACCCATCAAAAAGGTTATTAACAAATATAAAATATTTCAGCAAAATAATACTTAAACAAGTTAGATTTAAGAAGTATTATTTAGGTACTCTATTTTTACACGATAAACAATAATACAATATTCGCCATTGTTTTTGGAAAGTAACTTTCTAATGTCCTACTTCAAAGACAAATTCGATAGTTACATTCCAAATTTTCTTATGACACTCTCATCATAATCTTTGTCCAATGTTTGTTCTTAGCCAGCAGGGTGGGGGCGGTGGAGAAGGGGGGGGGGGGCTTGCGCTCGCGCAGCCACCGCTGACGAGACTTGACAGACATAAATCAATTGTCAAAACCAGCGGTTCACTAATCTTTACAAACTAATGGTCTGTGACGAGCGAATTGTGGACATGCCTATGTATTTTGGCGCCAATTCTGACGTCTCTGCATGCAACAGTCTTTTTATATATCATCAATGGAAGTTATAAATTTACTTTTTGATGGACAGTGACGATATTAAAATTGAGAACAGAATTTTAAAAATAGTTGTGATTTTTGAGGAATGTTATGAAAAATATAGTTTGTTAGAGATGGGAAACAAGAGAAATCATATTATTTTATAATTTATTACTCCGTAGTCTCAGTTACTACGGAGTGTTTGCTACGGGGACTACGGAATAATAAATGATGAAATAATTTTTTGGTGATGTAGGTATTGTCGTTGCTACAGTTTTAGTATCAAACCAAACAAAAGTACTTACCTGTGTTGTGATAAATAAACTGTTTAATATTAGTACAATCAACATTAATTTACTTTTATTTAGACTACGGCCTTACCACAAAAGATTTTAAAACACTGTTTTGTAAAAACACTGTTTAAATTTGATGCCGTCTCTTTCAAACAATATTGTCAAAAAAGTGACAGCATCACATTTAAACAGTGTTTTAGTTAAACACGTGTTAAACAGTGTTTTGTGGTAAGGCCGTAGAAGTTCAGATGATGAATCACAATTTTAACAAAGTTGAAACTTACCAAAAACTTACTTCGTAACTTCGCAATTTATTCCGTCAAACATTTGCTAATGTTTTTTTGAACTCTTAAGGCGTATCCACATTATCCTCGCGTCGGTATTAGGGCGTCCACGAACCGATGGCGCTTAATAGGCCCAAGTGGCATGTCTGACAAAAACCGTCGCCACCGCGTGGGACCGTGAACTAAGCATGCGGCGTTATTAGCCAACACTAAATAATTAGTTTGTGAATTATTGTACCTACCTATGTGATGAGGTTACTTTAGTATGTTACCGACATCGTTTAAAGGATTGCTCTGGGCGGGACACATAGCTAGAAGAACCGATGGCTGTTAGGGTGGAAAGGTTTTGGAATGACGACCGCGTACCGGACGACGCTCCGTGGGTAGGACCTCGACAAGGTGGACCGACGATCTGGTGCGCGGTCGCGGTGCGCCGCTGGATGCGGTCAGCGCAGGACCGATCGTCGTGGAGATCCTTGAGGGAAGCCTATACCCAGCAGTGGGTGTCGTGCGGCTGATATGATGATGTGATGAGGTTGTGGTACAGGAATCCTATTGTCTGTAATAGGTAGTATAATATAAGCAGTTGAATACTGAATATCTCAACGTTCAAGTAGATAAGATCTTTTATTTGGATGACACCTCATAGAGGTATTTTGTTATTCAATAGAGGCAGCGCGTGACTTTCATCTCTCGTGATACTGATTAACTATTTTTTGGCTCAAAATATAACTGTTAGTGTGTTCATGAGGGTTATTTTTTCTATTACCAATTAGTCAGCGTTCATACCTCTCCAAAAACTAGACCATCAATTAAGATTTCCAGCTTAAGGCCTGTTCAGACAGCGTTGTGTGTGACATCTTTTATACTAACCAATACATTAGAACTGCTCGCTCGTAATTGTCACACCCCCCTCGCTGTCTTCTCAGATTTTTAAGGTTGAGAACGAGGACTATTTTCATTCGTCAATAACACGCATATTAAAATAACTCCAGCAGCCATGGTAAAACTAATGTAGACAACATCGCAGTGCTCAAAGAGCAGTGTTTAAAACATGTGACAGTGTCACCTAGTGTATCGGAGCAGTGATCAGTCACGGCCGTGGGAGCCGATCGATTAGGGCGCTCAATTAACGGCCGTGATGTCATGTGTGCCGATACCAGTTTGTTGTGCCGACTGCTAGGGCTGCCAACATGCACTAAATACTGTACGAGTATTATTTTTGTAGTTTTTGTATAGCTGGCGATCTCCTTGGACGATGGTTTGTATTTATATTTTCATTACGTCGCTATCTCGTACAGGGTTCGATTCCCCGGCCTGGTTAATATAGAATATTTATTTTTTCTATATTATCTCGGGTCTGGGTGTTAATGGCATCGTTGTCGTGGCTTTCGATTTCCATACCGCAATTGCTTTAGCTACGTAGGATGAAGGTAATGTGATGAACCATAGAAACATAAACAGATTTAAGTTTAAACAAAATAGATAATAGTACTAGCGTACAGATGTTGCACTCCGCAAAATCGTTTAAATAAATTGCGACTCTTGCTCCGACACAATAAGGTGCAATTCAGGTCGCACAGCGCTCCCTTCCAAAACATTCACTTAGTAGTTGCCTCTCTTTCTATCGCGTAGGTCTTATCTTTTCTGATTTACGAAATTTCGAGCCGAGCGGTTCAGACTCGCGCGCGGAGCCCTGGTTTAAATAGCAATAAATGTTCTAAAATCATATTGTAGAGACAACCCTACATCTGAAGTGGTGTTAGTAATATGGTAAAAAGTAATAAATAACTTTTTATAGTTCATTCGGGACGCTTGTGAAGATGCGGTTGTGCATATAACTGTACTTATCTTTAATTGAGTAAAAAATATTTACATTTTACTATAACCAATACCAATGTTTTTAAATAGTATACATAGAGTTTACTCAATCTAGCATTGTTTAAGATTGTATAATGTTCAAAAATTATAAATTTATTAAATTGTGTATGTAATCTTATATTGCTGGGAATTAATGGTAGGAGAAACGAACATCATTCTTTATATCTAAATTAAATGGATAAATAAATATGTTTCGATTTATATCAAAATGTAAATAAACATGTGTACGTTCGTAAGCATTTATATCAAAGCATGAATAAAAAAACATAAATGTGTTTTATTTGCATTGATATGAACTTAACTTGAGAATGGTTCCATCGTGATATTTTTGCATTTTTAGAATCAACAACGAACGCCGTCTTACTGCATTTTCGAGTCTGTTTATACAGACTGTTTATAATGGTTTATTAACAAGTAGAAAGTATTAACAAAAAAATCAAGAGTTTTCATACATAAAATCGATAAGAGATTACAGAAAAGAAAATCCTTAAACACACACATGCATTAACTTCATTTGCGGCACGAAATCGATTGAAAACCAACACTCATTTCCTGCCCCAACTCCACCTGGTGTTAGGGCATTACCGACCTTATGGTGTGGCGTTAAGGCTGGTCGGTTGACCCCTGAAATATGAGTGGTACAGTCGCCGCGAGCAGTGATTGATGCCTGCTGACTGACGTGTGCGCGGAGGCGGGTGTGCCGTCATGATCGATGGTACAAGTCATGAACTTTTAGAAAATTAGAATAGAATAGAATATCATTTATGTGCATTTATTTAGGGTTTATTAGTAGGATTTATTTGCATTGGTTATATGTTTTAATCCGTCAGGTACGGGAAAATAAGACACAATGGACATTTCATTGTTGGCCGCCTTATATATTTTGATAAATATTGCTTGAAAACTTAAAACGAAACTTTATAAAAAAAAACAGATACTGAAGTTTTTGAAATTATAAAATTTAATTTCTGTAAGTTAATAATATTAAATAGCGGAAAATACAAATACAATATTTGTTTTTTTTAATATTTCAAATCCGCTAATGTGTGTTTGATTAGGTCATAAAAGTAAATATCTGAAAAATCTTTTAGCACGTTTTATATCCTAAATGAACTCAAACTAAACTGTATCCTAATTACAATTTTTTATTAATATTATCATATTTAAAATTTGAGAATTTATAAAAATAGCACTGAAAATGTTGTTATTTTTATTATATAATTATTAAATATTCTAGAAAATTCCCGCATGAGAACGTAATCTGGCGGCGAGTCGATTTTTTATAATTAATATTATTATTATTATTATTAAATTGATTTACAAAAGCAACCTATAATGTTTCCGGTGATCATGTAGCCTGGATACTAACTTGGAGTAGTGAAGTTTCTAACTTGCACCACTCCAAGTTAGTTCTTCGTGAAGCAAGCTCAAATAGTGGCCCCATTTCACAGTCCCCGTAACTATTAACAATATTAAAATTTGATGGGGTTAAAACTGACGGACGGGTGTGTCACACCAGGCAATTGAACCCATCAAATCATAATTAATTGGGTACTGAGTAAAACTTCGGCAGGCTTTGAGGTTTTGAAACTTCTTTCTATATGGATTTCTGTGGTTGGATGTCGGATTTGTGAACTCAATTTCCTGGTCGTGACATAGAGAAAAAAAGCATTAGGCCTAAGAACAATATTTTTTGTATCTGTCACAAATAATTCCATTCTTATAGGAACTTACCTACAGAACAAGTATTTGTAATCTGTTTTAACAAAATACATTGTGTCCATCAGCCATTTCAACCGACTTCTTTGATGTCCCCAGAGCACGGGCCATAACCCATCACGCGGGCCCAATGCGGATTGGTGGGTGGTAACGTGCCTTCCGAAGCACGGAGGAGCTCGAGATGATTCATTTTTGGTCACCCATCCCATGACCGACCCTTGCGAACGTTGCTTAACTTCCGCAATCGCTGGGCCAGGCGCTAAACCAATACGCCACCGAATAAAATACATTATTTTGTAGGAAATACTTAAACTAAATAATTATGTAAGTAAAATTACATTTTTGTTACTTTGACACCAGCACCGTTAACATGTAGGTAAAGTGACTTGCCTTTATCATATTATACAACAGGGTGTTTGGCAATAGCCTTTAAAGCCGAATATGGTAGATAGGGAGGGACCATCAAACTGAACAACTTTTACTATGGGACCAACTATGAAATCGCGAAATAAAATTATCTGTTTCATTCATTTTGAAAGAGCATCAGGCCCTTTTGGCATACCTACCTGTCCACCATTTTGAAAAAAGTCGGTTTAAGCCGCCTCTGATAAAAGTGGTGTCAATCGATAGAGGAAGATATTACAACAATATCTATAGATATTACAAACAAAAAGTAATGAGCAAAAAGTCTCGTAAGTGATATACTTACTGAGATATTTGAGTTTGAAGTTGACATTCAAAATCAGTACCTATTTCTGGATTTAGTGGATGAAATATGTCAATGCATGTTGTAGGAAACAGCTGATTTTTTTCGCGATTTCAGAATTAGTCCTTTTGTAAAAGCGGTTTAGTTTGTTGGTCCCCATCCACCATATTCGGCTTTATGATGCTACCAGCGGTCGCCCGCGGTTTCACCCGCGTGGTTCCCGTTCCCGTAAGAATATCGGGATAAAAAGTATCCTATGTTTTAATCTAGGCTAACTACTATCCGTGTGCCAAATTCCAACCAAATCCGTTCAGTAGTTTTTGCGTGATTGAGGAACAAACATCCATACATCTAAACATCCAAACCCACAAACATTCACATTTATAATATAAGTAGGATTTCCAAACACCTTGTAATTAAATGAAAGTGACATTTTTTCCCACTAATCTTGTACAGAAGAATCCAAGTCAAGTGCCTGGCATTAACCGGGCATATCTATAAATAAACTCGCGGACGTCTAAATCTATCAACAAACAGATATAAACGAAATGTTGTCAATAAAATTGACACTGTAAATGAGTGATGCAGATTTCAGGAAACTGAAATCTCTAAGAAATACTCGAGATGCGATAACATCTGGAATTTGACAGACAGATATCGGATAACACGAGAAAGATGCCACCCGTCAAGACAATGTCACGAAGAAATGACAGGTGCAATGTCATGTCACTTATTCATTTGTTACAATAACACTTTTGTTGCAAGAAAGAACTTAGTAACTTATACGAGAGTCGTAAACGTTAAGAGACTTGTTCAAATAAATTCTGTTGTTTTTGACTTTGTTTATTGAAGTGACAAACAGAATACAGTATTAGGTAAAAGAAATATAAATTCAAATTTTGATTAGCCAGTAACATACAACATACTCCCCCGTAATCAAAATAACATTATACACATAAGCCTATTCCTTTATACAATTCTGATGCTTAATACGAGCCAATGGCTTAGTTAGTACATCAGCCCACATTTCCAAAGTAGGAGTATAAATAACGTTTACAACATTCTTAGCTAATAAATCGCGTATATAATGAAATTTCGTGTCAATGTGCTTGGTTCTATTGTGATGGACTGGATTCATTGCCAACTTTTGGGCAGACTGTGAATCATTATAAATAGGAATAACAGTTGACATACCAGTAAGTTCATGCATCAACCGCTTCAGAAATTCAGCCTCTCTACCCGCACTCGACAAACTCATATATTCCGCTTCGCTAGATGACAGGGCAATAGTAGTTTGCTTTTTACTCTCCCAGGAAATGGCTCCACCACCCAAAGAGAAGTAAAATCCAGTGTAGGAGCGACGATCTGTTGGACAATTGGCCCAATCTGCATCCGCGTAGCCAATTAAACTTCCACCGTCTTTTCTGTAAATAATGCCCATGCCTATAGTGCCTTTTAAATACTGTAAAACACGTTTTGCCGGAGTCTGATAATGAGGTTGAAGAACCAAAGTATAATTTGAGACCCAGAAAGGCTAATCCTGCTGGTCCTGCTGCCAATTGTGTATGTATGCAGACTTCTTCCGCTCAGCAGATGGATGAACCTGCAACCTATTCACAGGCTATGAATGCAGAAGATGGCGATAAATGGTATCAAGCTATGCAAGATGAATACAAGTCACTGCTTGAGAAGCAAACTTGGGTTCTCGTTGACAGACCAGATAAGAAGGTCATACCTTGCAAATGGATCTATAAGTTAAAGAAAAATGCGCATGGTGACGTAATTAAATATAAAGCGAGGCTTGTCGCGAAAGGATTTAACCAAGTTTATGGTGTTAATTACTCGGAAACCTTCTCTCCAGTCGTCCGGAATTCTGCTTTACGCATGTTGTTCGCGTTAGCTGCGGAAAAGGAAATGAAAATGCACCATTTAGACGTGGATACGGCTTTTTTAAACGGTGATTTGGAAGAAGAGGTGTTTATGACACAGCCGGAAGGATTTTCTAAACCTGGTCAAGAAGAAATGGTATGTTTATTGAAACGTTCGCTTTATGGCCTTAAACAGGCTCCGCGAGCGTGGTATAAGAAGTTGACCGAAATTTTACACTGCATAGGTTTTAACCAAACTCCTTCGGAAGCATGTATTTATACCAAAAAGTTTGGTAATGAGTTGATAATGCTTGCTTTTCATGTGGATGACATTGTCATTCTCTATAGTGAGAATAAAACTCTCAATACTGTCATATCTGACTTACGAAAATGTTTCAGTCTGAAAGTGATCGGCGAATTGAGTTATTATTTAGGTTTAAACGTAAGTTGCAAACCCGGTGAGATTGTTGTTTTTGACTTTGTTTATTGAAGTGACAAACAGAATACAGTATTAGGTAAAAGAAATATAAATTCAAATTTTGATTAGCCAGTAACATACAACATACTCCCCCGTAATCAAAATAACATTATACACATAGGCCTATTCCTTTTACACAATTCTGATGCTTAATACGAGCCAATGGCTTAGTTAGTACATCAGCCCACATTTCCAAAGTAGGAGTATAAATAACGTTTACAACATTCTTAGCTAATAAATCGCGTATATAATGAAATTTCGTGTCAATGTGCTTGGTTCTATTGTGATGGACTGGATTCAACGAATGTTGTTTTTGTGGTTTATGGGATTCTTCTTCTTGTCCTTTTTATGGGGACAGTCTGGACGCTTATGTCCTGGCTCCATACAGTCGTAACATACAATAGGTTTCTTAGGCTTGGACGTAGAAGGTCTGGTCCGGTTCATTCGGGTACGAAGAGCAGTATCTGCGTTATCTAAAGCTGGTTTATTTAATTCATTCAATAATTTGGTTTTTATTAAATCCACGGTAATGTCTATGTTGGAATTTTCCAAAGCCATTACTAAAGGTTCATACTGACGACTTAAACCTCCTAGAAGAATTGCAGCTATTGAAGCATCTTCCATAACTTTGCCAATGTCGGCCAAATCTTGCACTGTTGACATGACAGCGTTTATGTACGACTCTATATTGGAGTCAAAATCATCAAGGCAGTACCTGTAGAGTTTCCGTTCGAGGCTTATACGACGCCCTAAGCCTTTGTCCTCGTAAGCGGACGAGAGAGCATCCCAAGCCTCCTTGGCTGTTTTGCACGACCTTACATGGGTGATTGCCATACCATCTACTGTGAGGCAAATTTTCGATAACGCCTTTTGATCGTTACGTAATTTCTTCTCAGCAGAAATATTGTTACCTTCAGTATATCCGATGATCGTCTCCCATAACTCTTCATGCATAAGGTACATACGAACCTTGAATTTCCATACGGAATAGCCGTCTCTGTTAACAAGCGGTTTTATACCAGATAGGGAATTGTTTGACATATTTACGCAGAGCTGTTCGATGTCAATAAAAAACCAAAATGAAAATATCTTCGTGAACTTATAAAAATTTTCACAGATTTTCAAAATTCAACAACGCACGTATTGGAAAAACTTGCCGTTTCACTTTTTACTAAAGAATATGCAGTTTTTATAAGTAAAACTCAGTTGAAATCGAGATTTCGTGCTGATAACGAATGTTGTTTTTGACTTTGTTTATTGAAGTGACAAACAGAATACAGTATTAGGTAAAAGAAATATAAATTCAAATTTTGATTAGCCAGTAACATACAACAAATTCTAAAACGGTTTTTTTTAATTTCTATAATGGAAATAAATTGCGAAATTTTGAAACCAAATTATAAAGCTCTATTGTTGTTGCATTATTCGTCTCATGTCATTTTTTTTTCATCTGCACCTGAATATTTAAAAAATAAGTAAATTTATTAACAACTTTCATTTCAGCTCCAAATATTCATCAGATAATCTCCATGAGATCTTGGAGGAGACAGTCATTGGATTTTCGAAAATTATTTTGACATCCTTCTTCGTGCTAAATCGGAGTAGCTGGACAGTTCTAAAACACGCCTGTAATTATTTTGTGTGAGAATACAATTTTTACCGTTCGTCCTTCAATGCCTGTGTTGCATGCCGCTGAGTAATGTACCTAAGTTTACTTTTACAAGCTAATAAGTGTCAAATCTTATATTATTATATGCAACCTGTAAATGAAATAAAGCCTAAACATTAAACTTAGTATAGGGCTCATAATAACGAACCACTTTTTGTATGGAAGCAATTTAGAAATCGCGAAAAAATTAACCAGCTTTTATCAAAGTTAGTATGAAACCATACTAACTTTGATAAAATATATGAAACAGCTGATTGTCGCTTTTCAGGATTATTTTCATACAAAAAGTTGTTCATTATGAGCCCTATATACTTGTTTAAGGGTTATGCTTTATTTAATTTACACGTTGTAGTATACATCCACAATTTCCACCGATCGTCGAATCGATTGAAGTTATCAGTCGATCTGATCGCCTACACGTCGGCGCTGCCGATCGATCGCTCGCCGGCGATCAATCTACAAATGCCTCCACCGCGCGCCGTCAATCATGCGTCAATCAATCACACACACGTCGCGATATCTTTTGTGGGTCTGATACGAGTGCGTTATGTAGGTACTGCAAATTATTATTTTATTTTTAATAAGCGTGAAATTATTGCATTTTTTTTATTGATAGCACTTTGAGGGTTATAAACAAAAATACATATTACTTTCAATTATTGAAACTCTATAATATTTTATCTTCTATTAAACTATAATACTTACGTCCTGAAGAAATAATTTCGTTTTCCTTTTTTTTAAGAAAACTTTAACCTGTTACTGTTATTTATAAGAATAATGCTTCTACATTTATTTAAAGATCAATTTGTAGAAAATCTGTGCTTTTTTATTTGACATTAATTATTAATAAGTAGAAACTTACAGTAAATTTATTATTTATAATTACCACAGACCCAACAAGGTGTAATAATAAAACACAAGCAAACCAAAAATAAGTTTAAAATTTTGTTACTTCTAAAGGCAAAGAACGAGCACCTTCGATTTCAAATCATCTCCAACATTCCATTTTCAAACTGTAATCTCGAATGATATTGTCAGTCACACTTCGATGGCCGCACAATGACAGGTGATCAACAAAGGAGGATTTTATATTATTTTGTTTTTTTTTTACGCAATCAGGTGCGTTGTCGTGAAGGGAGCGCGTCCTTTGTGGCGTGATGACTTGTCGAGTGATGCGGTGTCATCGCGAGATGCTGGCTGCTAACAAGTGTGTTTAATTTATTTTTTTGTAGTTAGAAGTTCCAATTTTGAATGTTGGGTTTGTGGACGACTCACTTTTTTAAGCTAAATATTTTATGTATCCAAAATCTTTAGTTTAAATTAGGTTTTACAAAGTCTGTATGATACATACAGTTCCAAATTGGTTGTTTTAATGATAAAATAGGAATACTTATGGCCTATTTTACAAGATTCGATATAGTTCCAGATTAATCTTGCATCTGAAATGCAGATTATAGATCTTAATTCATTAACGCCGGAGCGGTCGCTGGCGACCGAGACACAATAGATTTTCTATTGTGTCTCATTTTCCGGGCGTTGAAGGGTTAAATGTTTAAAATAAGTACTTTTTGTCGTTAATTTATGATCGATCTGCCGAATTATTTATTGATTTATTTTTGTGTCGAATATAGGTATATAGAATAAGTGTCTGACCTAAGCTAGCTGTAATTATGAGTTAATCTAGCAACCGCCCGCGACTTCGTCTGCTTGGAAAGTTTTTTTTTGCTATCCCTCTGGAACAGTATTTTTATCTGTATGAAAGGTACCTTCTCTGTACCCGTGAGAACGTGTATGCAAACTCTCATGACGATCGGTTCAGTAGTTAAGACGTGAAGGCGTAACAAACAAACAAACGGACTTTTGCACGTATTAGTAAGGAAGTATATAATTTTTGACGTAGAAAGAAACACACTTTCAACAATAACAACTAAAGATAACCCCCTAGCTATGGCTACGTGTATATCGCACGTACGCAACCCGTCAACGTCCGCGTTTGATGGACGGGAATATATCTCGCGGGTCTGACGGGCCCGCGGAGTGGGGCCCATCACTCATCGTCAATTGCGCACACGGGGGAGACTGGTAGCTACGTATTCTGACCGTCGCTGTTTAGGGGTGATATTTTGAATTTTTCGGTTTCAACTGTTACTTACAGATGTTTCATCTCACGAAGGCGGGACGCCTATGAATGTTGTGAGGCGGGCACATGCACATTTTTTTGTGTGCGTCTGCACGCTGCTCTTGTATAACACACTAAAGTACCTAATGTGTATGTGCACGCCAAATAACATTCATCGTCGACCCGCCTTCGTGAGATAAAACAAACTGTACCTTATTTTATTAGTCTCATGAGACTTACCGTCATTCATGCTATTTAAGGCAAATGATTAAGGTAAATTTTATAATTTCTGGTATCTATGAATTGCCTCCCTAGTCTTGAGATAATTATCTTGTAGATCATAAGTTGCACAGCAACATACTTTTTGATTCTGATCATCATCATCATCATCATCAAAACCGCGCTAGTATCCGTTAAAAGTGTTTTATTTCATATCTGATCATTACTTATACAAGTAATTTGAATCTATATTTTGAAAAATATGGTTTTCAGTTTTGTTACCTACTTATAACATTCGAAGTCAAATAAGATTTATTCAAATAAATTTAATTATTAAGTACTTTTGAATCGTCTATATTTTCCTACCACCCGTTCTAGACATTGATCTTGAGACCTTAAGAGTGTAGATAGTTTCGTCATCAGCAACTACAATACAAATGTTAACGAAACGAGAAATACTTTGATTAAGTACGCTAGAACTTGTCCGTCTTATAAATAAGTAAAGAAATATTTGAAGTCTACTCTGGTACGGTATTGTTTCAATAGCAGAGTACCTTACTGGTCCAGAGACAAACGTAGTGCGAAATAGGACACCTTTTCGCTAAGTTCCTGTTGCTATTAAAGATTACAGGTTTGATATATGCACTCACCAACAACGGCAATGTGCGTCGGACCACGGCGTATTAGGATTTCTACCCATACTTGTGACTGGTTGTGACTATAAAAAATAAGGTTGCTGATAAATCGCAGTGAATGGTCGAATCACTATTAAAAAAAGCTATATGAAAAATTAACGCACGCTATCCTATTAATATTTCGCAAAAGGCGGCCATTTTGCACGTAAATCACCGAACAAAACATATCATTACCGTCATAACTGCGAATCAACGAATTTACGGGGACCGCACAAATTTATTGCACTCACAAAATCGCATATAAGTAATTTGATTAATGACGCTGTCACTCTCACCCGTTTTTTGCCGTGATCTTTTGTCCGAGGTGCACGCGCTCCGCACCACTGTGCAGCTATAATGGACACATGTCCCGTCATCCATCACGACCGACAGATGCCGCGGAGTGGCTAGCATTTGTTTCGCCAAGAGTTATGGCTCGAGACGCTCGATTTCAATATAGTCCGCACAGTGGTCCGACGCGATAAGTTTCTCAAACTTAGTGATTTATTCAGTTTGAGTTCTAAATTAGTGGTCTGGGTTGTTAGTTGTCTTCAAAGTGATTTTGTGACCTTCATACTTGAACTATAACTGAGTTTAAAGTCCAAACAGCATTCATTTGACTTTCTGGAATAAGATTTCAAATATATTTTTTACTGCCACTCTTCGTTTACCTAATTAACATTAAAGAATTTATTTATGTAGTTGTTAGTCATATGATAGTCATAATTCATGATACATACAGGTGTTACAAAATATGTTTCTACACTAACATGAAAATTGGTACTTACTTAAATATTTTGCAAAAATTATCAACGGCAACTGTATGATTTTTATTACTTTAATTAAAAAGATTAAGCTGCTTATTCAAAGCCACCAGCTAAAAAAAGTTTATAGAAAAATATTTTAATTATAATAATGTTTGTATGTAAGTACTTCAGATAAGAGAAAGTTAAATAAATAACTAGCAATAATTCTGAATAACTAGTATTATAAATAGTAGTAATGATCGTTATAAATGGGCAATAGCCAAGCGGAACAAATGTCACTTTTGCAATTAGAAATCAGTGCACAATTTATTCAAGTCATAACTCGCGACTATTTAGTTGAGTGTTTAATCGTGGACTATAAAGGTCTCGTTGCACAATGCGTCCAAGACAAACAAAATGAATTATGACGAGTATGATGAGGTTTTAGAAGTATTTGGGTTATAGCAAAAATAAATCAAATATTTAAAAAAAATATCGACTGCAAGACAAAATGCGACTTAAGTCGTTTTGTCTTGCAGTCTTAGGATATTTTTTTACGTTAGAATTAAAAAAATTGACACAATAAGGTTGAAAGTCTTCGTAAGAATGATTTTTTGGACAAGAGTTTCACAGTCCATGAGGTGGAATGTGACAAAAGGTATACGCAACTACAGACTACTGAGACCATCTTTATAAATTTTGATTCCTAGATGAAAATATGTAATTTTTTTTTCTTTCTTGATCTTGTGTTAGTTGGTTGATTTAGAGACGTTTTTGTATTGTGCGCCTTGATGTTGACCTTATTATTATGAAACTAATGGCCCTGAGCGAAAGTGGCGCCGCGGTGAATTATATTTAATATCATAATTCTAATACACAATTTTAAAAATGTTTATCGTGGTGATTTTAGGGCACACAATCTAGTATTTTTAGACGGTATCGTTACATTCCCTCGTTCTCACTGCTAGAAGTAGATAGCAAAACTGCTAAAAGTGGCCGTTTTTGACACATTTGCTATCTACTTCTACGAATGACTACGAGGGCATGTAGTGATACCTTCTAAAAATACTAGACCATGGGCCCTAAAATCTCCACGATTAACATTATTAAAATCTATTTCCATTAATAACTTATTAAATAAAAACCTCTGGGGGCGCCACTTTCGGTCACACAACCGCCTTAAATTAAAAGGTAATTTTAACGATAAAAAGTTTCATTCCACATTGGTCTTACAACATAGTAAACTTTCGCTTGGCACCAAAAGCAAAAGACAACAGAATCTTGCCACAGGCTAAAAAAAAGTGTTAAAAATGGCGCTACTTTCAAACAATCGCCACTCATCAAACCGTTGCGAGTCCACGGCACAATAGGCCACTATCGGCTGAGTGATGGCCCTCGGCGACCCGCTCGTTGGGTAAATAGCTAGATTTGGATCTCGCTATAAATGATTTAGTTTGAGGTCGCGGTAATAAGCTGATTGATGGCGAGTGGCGCCCCGTCATTTGTCCGGCGGCGGGTTGAGGGTTAAAAAAGTGGTGGTATTACCGTTTATTTGTTGCTTTAGTGGTACGTTTTATTTTACTTACGTGTGGAGTTTGATTAATTGATTATGTATAGCTAGGTATGAGTTAACACCTGTGTCGATTGTGCCTACTTTGTACGCAAGGGTGGCAGCATTCGGAAATTTGTTTTGTTGTAGTGTGTAGGGGTTCTTTAGATTAAATACTCTTATATTAGATGCAGACGTATCCCAGAATGTAAGAGATAGCGATTAGTTTAGTTATTGTTATAAGTAGTAAAAAAATACACTGATATCATTTTGATATTGCAAAGAGTGTGACTGCTTTTCACTAAACATTTTGTGCTGTGCTTTAACTAGTATTTTATTGGAAGCATTGCTCACCCATTCTTACTACATAATTTCATATTTAAAGTAATCAGATTTCGAGCACATAAAACATCATATTTACGCCATTTCCTCCAAATGCCTGTAATCATGAAAATTTACTTTTCTTTAAATTTTAACTTTAATTACAACAAATACCTAAAAAAAATTGCCTCTCCCCCTTTTTCGAACAAACGCCAGCACAGTTCGACCGCAACGTTTAATGAATGCCGAAATTTCTGGAAATATCCACAAATGTAATTAAACGGGAACACGGCTCATGGCAGTCGTAAAAAGATGATAAACAGCCCATAAATCAAACTATCCATCTCCCCCTTTACATAAATCCTTGGGAATAGCAACCCAACACCACAAATACTACGAGTACAGTACCTTCGGTAAGTTAGCAAACATGGAGAGAGTGCAAAAGAAAATTCTATTTATTTTCGAATTGGTGACTACGAGAAAGTGGATTGAACGAGTTGAAGATTTAATTCACCCTCCGTAAACTTAATTCACCTGGGTGAATTAAACCCACTTTAGTAAACTTTTATCACCTGTAAACGAAAACGAAAGACATCATTATTAAAATAATAACTAAAATTTATTTACCCCAGTTAAAAATGGATCACCTAGAATAGGTGAATTAAATCCACTTTTGATAAACTTTAATCACCTGTACCGCTGCTGGTCACAATACAAAAGACATTTTAATAAAATAATAAGTAAACTTTAGTCACCCCAGTTAAAAATGGATCACCTAAAATAGCTGGGTGAATTAAACCCACTTTTAGTAAACTTTAATCACCTGTACCGCTGGTCACAATACAAAAGACATCAGTATAATTAAAATAATAAGTAAACTTTATTCACCCCAGTTTTTTAACTGGATCACCTAAAATAGGTGAAATAAACCCACTTGTAAAGACAGCTACTCGAACTAGCTCGTACCATAGTTTAATAAAATACCTATAATGGATAGTTGTTGATTGAACTTATGCAAGTTCGAAAACCAATTTTCAAGTGGAAATTCTATAAATATTATTAAGTAGCTGCACAAAACTTTAACTTACTGTGGCGGAGAAAGTATTAATGCACTGACACAAATAAAATCTTTACCCTTTAGCTCTATTAAATTAAACAAATATGGAATTATCAATACAGAGTTTTGGCCAAATATTTTTAACAAATCTTTTTTAAATATAATAAAATAAATAAAATAAAATAAATAAAAACTAAGTTCGAAACTCTTTCGAAGTTTCACAATAGTTTTAAACACATCTAACCATGAAAGTATACATACTTCATCAATACTTTCATGATTAGATGTGTTTAAAACTAATAAAGACATGTCTTTATACAGGCATTTTGGTAATAATAGCCATAAAACGCCAAATTAAGACCCCCTAAAAACCGCTGAAAACCCTGAAAACCGCTACTTGCCTGAGAAATTTAGATTTTTATTCTTGGAAAATATGAAAAATTAAAACCCCAGACGCAAATGGACTATTGAATTGGATAATCAATCCCATATGGGCAAAAACAAAACACAAATTCGCTCTAGGCTTGCCACGATGCAGTTTATCATAAAAAGAAAAAAGTGGTGGTTTTCAGGGATTTAAGTTATTTTTCCGGAGTCGTATGCATGGTATCTACCATATTAGGCATTTATAAGACTATTACTAAACACCCTGTATATTTATGTGGTATTGTGAATCCAGAGTTTCGGTTTTCCACAACAAAAAATTCTTAATACCACTTAGTTTTAAACCAATCTCGTCACTCACTATATGAGTCACTTTTAAAAACTTAATAAAGACGTCCAAATTAAATTGTACGTCTCGTCTTTACAAAAAAAACGTGATGATGCCTCCTGACACGCGTATCTGCGTTTTGTATCGCTGGGTGATGGGGGAGGGGGAGGGGGCGATTCATTAATTTGATGAAATAAAACAAAACGTCAGTTTAATTAGCGGCCATTATGATGGCGGCGGCGGCGTTGTCAGAACACGGTGGTGGTCGGCAAGGGAGCACACGGGAAGATGCTCGCCCGAGGATAATAATCTTGTATTAAGTTTTTTCTATTGTAGGTACATAATTAAAATAAATTAAATTGGTTGTCATTTTGTAAAGAGCTAATTGAAACATCTACAGGGTAATGTGTTTTATTACGAGTATGGTTTAAATTAATTATTTTTTATTAACAGTTTTATTGAGTTGGAAGTACGAAGAGATTTTACAAGTGTCATTTAAAAACAAAACATAGTAACAATTTTCCTTACTAGATGGCGTTTTTTTTTTATTTATTTATTTTGGCACATAACAGTCATTACATGAACTTAGGTTAATACAATAATGGTTCCTTATTGAATAGACAAGACAGTGCCGAATATTACTAAATAACATAAGTATATAAGTAACAACAGCATATAAGTAGCGTTGGTGGACAACGCGAAAATTGTCTTTATAAAAGTGACTTGTGTTTTCTTTTTCCTACGTTTTCTACAGTTAACAGGCAAGTTTATCAACGCCCCATCTAGCGAGCCTACAGTTTTTTGTCTTTTTGAAAATCCCTCATTATAAGTAGGTACTTACTTTTTAATACAGTTTTTCAATAATAATAATAATGGATGCTTGGACAATTTCACACAGCGCCATCTAGCCCCAATATAAGCAAAGCTTGAAATATGGGTGCTAGACAACTGATATACTACTATATATTTATTATTCATAGTAACACCCAGACCCGTCACAGAAATTAAAATTCATCATTTCAATTTCTGCCCGGCCGGGAATCGAACCCGGGACCTCTTGCGTGGTAGGCGGCATGTTGACCACTGCACCACACAGGTCGTCATGATAAATCAATATGAGATGAGTATGCATACGAAAATGAAAATACCGTTACAAAACAAAATGCTGTGTTCGTATATTCTTCCCTGTGTTTCCATCACCTGAACCACAGCTCGCTCAAGGGTTTGAGTGACATCTCGTCCATCACGTCACTTCCTAACCCTAATCATGCACAGCAATCCATTGACGACTTTCTACCTTTATGTCTGAATTTCTATGAAAGAGACTACGCAATGGAAACGACTGTAGCGATACTACCAAGAAAATTAATGCTACAACGCTGTGTAGAGTTTCCATTGCTGTTTTGATTTGTTCGTAGTAACCTAAATTCTTTGACGAAAGAGTACCATATCGTGAGGTTTTGTTTAACTTCGTTGTTGTCGTGTTGTCTTCATTCTGATGGTGAGGAAAGTGCGTAAATGCGACGAATGACGTCATTATTGTGATTAAGGCTTGGTTCCACGGGAGTTAAGACGTCCCGTTGACTGATACCGCGGGTAACAAAGGTTTTATGGCGCCTAATTAATGTTCGATGATATTTCACGGCATTTCGCATAATGACAGGCTTGATTTATTAATAAATTGCTGTCTCTTGTCGGAATATTTTATTGATGTGATAACTGTGTTTTATTATTTTAGGGACTGTCTTTGAGAGAAATTATACTTTGATTGATATACTTACTACAAACCATCAATCAGCTTTGTGTCCATGTTAAGTTTCCAATCTTTGTTGTTTTGTTTTTAATTAATCAGGAAGAAGAAAAATTGTAATAAGCATTCGATGATCGTAATCAAAGGTAGGTAGGTACTTACTTCGCAAAGTTTCTCTTTAAATACTTGGCCTTCTCGCATACTTCGTGAAATTCACTGGCCGTTAGGATTTTTAATAATAAAATTATATCATATTATATGGATCAGGATAGTTTAGCTATCTCTTGGTGAAAATATAAAATCAGAGGAGTTGTTAATTTTTTCCTACAAAAGTTTCAGTCTTTAGAGTTTCGCAAAGAAAAAACTAGACGATCTCTGTGGTTAAGTATAGTTTGTTGCACGCTCGATGGTGTCGCAATCTCTGAAAATTGACTTTTTCAAAATTCAAGTTTGCCGAAATCGTTTTGCCCTTTTTTGTTTTCCATAATTTTCATTTAACCGAAACCACAATTGACAAATTATTAAAACTCCGAAATTCACTTTTTTTTTTCAAATTCCATAATGTTTTGACATCCCACTCATCGTTTGGCCGAAACTATTATTGTTAGATGATTTAGGGCTGATTTTTCAATTCTCAGATAACAGATATCAGTCAGTTTAAATATTTACCAAATCTAATAAAAGTCATTCAAAATTAATGTGACTGACAAATGAATGACAAGCATTTTCAATTTGGCAGTATAATACGCTACCAAACGGATAAAGCTGTCTAGGCATTGAAAAATCAGTCCTTAGTATCCAGAAAAACGTCTCCAATATTACTAACCTATTTAAAATACTTACAACACTTTATCTGACATAATTAGAATCCTATACCTATCTTAATTTCGAAATGTCTCTACTCTCTGTACGAATTTTAGTTTACTCAAATCGTTTTCCGTTTTTTGTTTTCCATAATTATGATTTTACCGAAAACACTTCCGAATTTCACATAATTATATATTTTTTCAAATTCCATATGTTTTGACATTCCACAAAACAAAAGTTACTTCGATCTTTAATAATTTCTAGTAAAGAAAATTATGGTTCATCAAACATCTGTCAAAAGAAAAAAAAAAGAAAATTAGTGTTTTTCTGGAAAATGAAACAAACTTACTTACCTGAAATAAGTTTATGTATTGATAAAATTATGTAAAACAACCGATCTGATATTTAAAACTTCGACATACTCGAATAATTTTAGGCTACCGAATAACGTCATCATCGTAACATATTAATGAGTCAACACTTATTATACTTGCTATCGTCTGTAGTTGACATTTGTATGACAACTTTTAGTAAGTGTAGTTAGCGTCAGAGCTATGCCAAATTGCATACAAAATTGCTTACTAGACTAGAGTCGCTAACGAGTATAATAACTCATAGGTAAAGGTACCGATTTCAATAAGTGCTATAATAACTAAATAACTATCGAATAGCTAAGTGATAGTGTTCAATTTGATTGGTTATTAACAACGCCTTTTTTATTACTAAGCTTCACAACTTAGTCACAGGGTCTGATATCAAGGTTGCCAACCAAAAAAATAGTGTTACATTATAATTTTTTGTCGCGAAGACTTCTGACCGACTTGATCGGCGATAAGCAGCGTTGATTGATCGGTAGTGACTAACCCTGGGTGGATTCGAATCCCGGTTGTGGCCTTCACTGTTGCTAAGTTACAATTTAATGAAATTTTATTATCATTCAACTGGTAGGAATTATCTTATTTTAAGTTATTAGCATTAGCACCAAACAACAATCAATTACCTAAATATAGTTTTTCAAACCAAAGCACTTTGTTTTTTAAATCCTACTAAATAAATGTCAGCAGTGTTGCATATTTGCAAATCTGTCATTGAAATACAAACATGACAATGAATAGGGGAAGTAATTTACAATACATACCTTCATTTTCTTTCATTCTAAATACAGGGTCATTCTAAGCTTACCATACAAGTTTCAACGATGCGATGTGTTCATTCCATGAAACTGAACAATTTTCTTGGAACACAGGTACAAATATGTACAAAATAAATCGACTATCCATACAAGTCAAAGAGATCACGTGATCAATTTAGTATGGGATGACCAAAATTTTGTGGGGAAATTCGACACATGTTTCTTGGAGAAAGTTGTTCAATTTCATGGACTGGACACATTCTTGAAATTTGGATGGTAAGTTTAGAACGACTGTATACTTCACTACAGAAATATGATTTGTGTGCTTTTCTTCACTCACAGTTTTTGAATTTAAATGATTTTGATACTTTTTTTTAATGACTGTCTTAGGGCTGATTTTCAATCCTCAGATAACAGATATCAGTCAGTTTAAATATTAACCAATTCAATAAAAAAAGGCATTCAAAAATGTGACAGACAAATGAGTGGACAAGCATTTTCAATTTGGCGGTATAAAATGTTATCAAACAGATAAAGCTCTATCTAGGCATTGAAAAATCAGACCTTACTGTTTTTAGGTCAACGTTTAATTCAAATGTGCTAAACCATTGTAATGCGTATTATGGGAAAGTTCAAGGAATAATACTCTGCAATTCGATATTTTTAAAGATTTTTTTCTTCACGAGCATTCCTCAAGAGCACAAGCATTTCTTTTACTGATATTATAATATTTTTACCATTTTAGTAAGTATTTTCAAACTAAGCTCATAGTGTACGACTAATAATAAATAAATAAATAATAAATAAATATTTGACAACATCACATACATTGCTCCGACTCCAAGGTAAGTTGCTTTAGCAAGCACTTGTGTTATGAAAATCAGAGACAACGACGGTATCACAAACACCCAGACCTGAGACAATTTTGAAAAGTTCATTTTCTACATTGACCCAGCCGGGGATCGAACCCGGGACCTCAAGAGATGGTGACGCCTTGAAAACCGGCGTGCAAACCACTCGACCTCGGAGGTCGTCTTAAATGACTAGAATAATCTAATATTCTCTTAAAAATGTTTTGTCTTCTTTCAAATAATATACAACATGAAAATTCTAAATGTAAAGCGACGGATTCTACTTATAAACTTGTTATAAATATTTTTCTCTTATAAGTATTAATACTACTACTAATATAATATGAATTATTGTTACATTACAATCATCGTAGAAGCTTTTGGCTTTTGTTAAACCGGGCATCTCCCGCGATTCTGACGTTAGAATGGCGGACCCCTTTAAAATAGAAATAAGAGTAAAATACGTTTGGTACCTACTAATGTTTTAAGTAAAGGTATTGATGGAGTATTAACATCAATACCATATACAAAAAATATGCAAAATTATGACTGTGTCTCGCAGATCTGACATCCACAATTTTTCCATAATTTTAAGTAAAGTCCAATTATTTTCGAATTCGGCTTGACTTGACAGTACCTATAGGTAATATATTAGCTAATGATTTCTCGAGTTAGATCTGAAACTTTGTCATCGAACTAATTGAAATAGTAAATGACTTTTAAGGTTTATCAAGGTAGAAAATATAGATAAAGGTATAGAAATAAAATAAAATTTTAATGTATGTAACATATATATTTCTTTGAGCTTTTAATTGCATTTTGAAATACAACATAAAATATTAAATAAGATTATTAAATTTGGTAAAATCAATATTTCAACACCATTTTTTATTAAAGAATGAGCAAAAATCTCTCATCAGAGCTAGCGTATACATAATATTTGTCGTATGTTTCATTATTATCGATAAAATGATAGTTTTAAGATTTAAATTTTTAAATTTTATTTGCTGACAAATTATGGCATAATGTAGGCTATTTAAAAGTAATTACAGACAATCAATCATATAATACTATTGCTTCCAAAGAGTTTCCGTTATAATTTTTCATGTTGAATGTAGTGCAGTATACATACAACCTACATTATGCCACAGTTTGTCAGCTCACACCATATTGCGACATCATTCGTCGTTTGACAATTACAATACACAGTTTACAATATTTTTTTATTAAATATAAAAGAGTTTTTCACTCGTATGTACCGTATATACACATCGTATATCTGTCGTTACATTGGAAGATATCTCTCAATAATCTGAACGTCCTAAACGTATACAATGTAGTTAATCCTTTTAAAGAAAAAGAAAACTGTAAAATGTATCACTTTTCTTTAATAATATTTATTAGCTCGGTTTCGACGACCGTTCAATATGCGGGTATAATGGTATACAAGAGTGTCACAGACGTGGGTCTCCTAATATTATGTACTTAACACTAAATAATAAATAGCATACCGCGCCAAGAGCGCGCCTACAGCGAAATTTACACTAGGGAGATTGAACGAATTCCATGTCATATGTACAACACGAACCAAACCTGAGATTGAATCTCTGAGATTGCAGCAACGGACCTCTGATTCCACGAAACAAGAACACTTCAAAATATACATAAAATAAACTAAACACCAAGTTAACCCTAACTCTGATTTACATAAAAAATTAAGTAACACAAAAAAAGATATTGCAACGATTTCTTCTTTAAAAATACTGAAAGAACGACCGGCCGCCCGCCATCTTATCTAATCACATGCGAAAGGCGAAATTGCAATTAAAATTACGAAAGTATCGCTTTTAGATTATTAGCAAAAAATATACATTTACAAGAGATCGAATCGAACTTTATGTCTTAATGTGACTTATATTTACAATTATCGAAATGGAATTACAGTAGTGTGGAAGATAAGCGCGGCCCGCAGGCCTCTCGGCTGTACTTCACCTAAAGGCAATATTTTGAAAATATTCTCTTACATCTAACGAACGTAAGACGTTTGGCGTATACTTAAGTCGCTAATCGTTAATTACACTAACCGAACTATGCGGTGATCTCTAACAATAATTACCTAAATAGTTAAATTGGCAAAGAGTTTCGAAATACTTGGCGTCGCCGCGGCGACTCGACCCTAGCAAGGTTATACGTAGCAGGATATGGTATCATCACAACTGATGGCCCGCAGACCTTAACAGTCTACACGTACTTACTGGAGAGCTGCTTCGCAAGTTCCGTGTATTTCAAGAACTTGGAGTGGGGGCTTTCGTCGAAAGACTGCGAGGGGCTTCGAGGGTCTTGGGGTGAAGCAGCGTTGGAACCCCCGCTCTTGTGAGTGCCCGGGGACGAAGCCGCGGGAGGTGCTTTCATGAGCACGGGATCGGGTAAAGCCCCGTCTTTAACGAAATGCATTTTGGATAAATGGTGTCTGTAAGCACCCTTGGATATAAACGGAGTGTCACACAGAGCACATTTCATGATAGAGTCGGTCACAACTGCGTCATTGCAGGCCCAGCTGAAGGTCAAAATGCTAGGTGGACCAGCGGGAGAGGGCGCAGGCGCAGGAGCGCGTGCGGGGTTCGTCTCAGTTTTGTCACACAGCTTTTGCAGTGCGGCTAGAGGGTGACTACCGCCGCGGCGGGAAGAAGAAGGCTCGTTGGATGATCCACCTCCAGCCAAGTTATCAAACATAGAGGATAGCGCGCCTAAGCTAGATGCAGGTTTTCTATCTCCACTAGGAGTGTGAGCAGAGCGATCACTGGCGGGGCTACGGGGGCTGGCTGCGGGGCTGGGGCCCTCACTCTCGCGCTTTGGAACGGTAGGTTTTACATCGTCCTCTGCGGAGCTACTCGGCCGAGGAGTGTCCTCCTCCTCGTCGACTTCAGTTTTAACCCTCACCGGCTGACTACTAAGATCAACACCGTTTTCACGTTCATCCTCCTCCGTCATTTCCTTTTTTATTCTTATTTCAGCGGGACGATCTTCGGAAGCAGGGGTTTGAGAACCACGAGTGTCAGGTGTAGTACGGGGTGTCATGTGATATGCGTCTAACTTCCTATCTGGGGTGAGAGACTCTACCCTACTACCGCCTCGCTCGGACATAGAACTAGATTCACTACCACTGCGCTCTCTGCGGCCGTAGCCCTGTTGGTGATGATAGTTTCTAAGCATATTCATTGTTTGTTGGTCTACCAACGGCTTTGTATAGTCTACACTCTCATCTATGCCTAATCTTTTTAGAATGCTGGAACCGATGGGCGCGTGCGCAGCCCCACCGGGCATACCAGGCACCGAGTGCCTTGAACGTGTGTCGAAACTCTTTTCTATCAATTGTTCTATGGCATTGAGAACCGAAGGGGACGAGCTTTGGTCGTTGCTCGTGTTAGGGTCTTTGGAACTCGGTGAAGAATCAGTCACGGATGAGGGAGAGCGATGGTGGGCAGAGCCTGGAGAAGGCTGTTCGTCGTTGATGCTCTTACGACCGTCGCGGCTCGTTGGAGTTACGTGCCCGGGCACTTCCGGAGGGATGATGTTATTAGAAAGAAGCGCGCTCTTTAGAAAATTCCTTTGGTTATTCGACATCGGCGCGCCTATACATTGTCTAATATGTTCAACGAACACGGCAGTCTCTATTTTATCGCCGCATTTCTCGCAAGTGATCCTACTTCCCGTCCCAAAGTCCCTGATCGGCTTACCCATGGGAACGCCGTTGCCCTCACCGTTTTTGAACTCGTGTTGTGCTCTCTCTAGTTCGAGAAGTTTTCTAACCGGCAATGATTTCTTTCGCTTTTCGCGAGTCTGTCGTCGCCTACCCCCACTTTCGGTAATGGAACGCATAATATGTTCTTTGTAATGCGAATTTTTAACCATGTGATTGCTCAATTCTTTCAAGGAACTAAATGCTTGGTCGCATACCTTACAAGTTAAAACTGCGCTAACGTGACTACTGGTGCCTGTAGTAGGCGGGGCGGTGTTATTAGTACCGGGACCGCTAGAATTAGAACTTTTAGCATCATCTGATGATTTCCATGATATAATTTGCTCTTGAGATATAATGTTAGTGTAATGCTGAGTGCGCTGCATGTGGCTCGTCATTTCGGCAAGCGACCTAAAGCTCTCTGCACACCACATGCATTTCAATATCTGCCTAGTTTGCTCAGCGCCTTTACCTAACCAAACATCTTGACCACGAACTAATTTTCTAGGAATTGGCATGTTTTCCTTAATTAACATATTCAAATCGTTCTGATTAGGCTTCGATGAGCTACTAGATGAAGATGAATTATGAGAGGGCGTTGATGGAGAGCTCGACGGCGGTTGTAAAGAGGGCGGTAAGGGTCCCCCTCCTGTATGTGGTACTGGCACATTGACACCGCAATGTTTTGCTTCTTTCATGTGTATAGTCAAATCTGCTAAAAAGTTAAAGCTTTTCTTGCACCAAACGCATTTCAGTACATCTTTAGTTTGGTCAGCGCCTTTGTTTAGCCAATGAGATTGCCAAGCTGAATGTCGGGCGGCCGCATTGGGAGCTAGCCCTGCACCTAAAGCAGCGCTTTGGACAGCTGATCGAAATAATTCTTCGCCACCCAACCTGCTCAACTCGCTCATTTTCTCAAGTGCTTTAGTAGCATCGCTCGGAGTGGGACCACCATGTTTCATTTTACCATTCCAGTCGGCGGGCATGCCCCCTTTTGGAGACAAACTTGCCGCAGCGACTGCAGCAGCGAAGTAAGGTAGATGTGGAGCCACAGGCGTCGACCACGGCGAAGGCACTGGCTTAAATTCCGAAGATCTAGAGCTTTTTCTCGATGGGACCGGGGAAGGTGACTCTTCCGGACCTCGTTTCCTCGTGCCGACTGATAGGTCGAGAGGGCCATTCTCATTTTTACTGAGGTTGACCGCGTCGTCAGCATCTTCGTCGTCATGTGGGGACTCACTGCGTTTTGTACTGAAGTCAAGAACAGCATCGGGTCGTTCGGAGTCGGTGAGATCCTCTTGGCAGGACATGAGGAGTCGCTGTTGTGCTGCGGCGGCTGCGGCAGCGCCGAGGTAGGCTGCCACAGCGGCGGAGTGCGGGGGGAGGAGAGCGGCTGGGAGGGCTGCGGGGAGAGCGGCTGTCAGCGCCGCGGAGAGGGGCAGGCCCGGCCCGCTGCGCCCCGAGTACATTGAGTCATTGGAGGGACATCGCGGCGCCCCCGATGACTCCCTTGAAAGACATCGCGGACTTTCCCTGCGAACAAAACAAAATACGATTTTACAATCACATAATATAATTAAAGTCACTCAAATGGAGAAGTTACGTTTTCCAACAATAAACAGTTTGACAATATTTAAAAAAAATGTTTAGTAATAAATTATCTATCGACGTTACCAAATCAGAAGTAGGTAGGTACCTAATGATGGATCAATTTAGTTCATGGGCATCTAACGATGCTTTTAGTACTCTTTTTTAGTTTGTTACTAAACTGTAACAAATTCTAAAATAAGAACTACAATAGTTATTTGTCCCCCCACATTTTGGTTTTTATCAAAAATTAAAACACTTTGAAATCTTTGAAAATTTATATCAAATGTTGTTACTTTTTTGGAAAACCCTATGTTATATTAGGTACTTAATGCCTATATTTCGATTTATTCCGCATAATCAGCCTAAAAAAGTTTTATTAAAACTCAAGTTTCTAATTCAGCTCATTACGATATTAATAAAGAATTTAATAGCACTAACTGTCGCACGACAAACCCTAATTGACTTATTGTTATTGTTCAGTAAATTAATCGGAATTGCCTAACGTCAATCAAAAGTCTGCAAAGTACCTATTATTTGTTAATTACTGATAAAAATTGTACAATTTAATAATGACCATTAAAATAATTAAGTAATTGATTTCGAAAGCATTTAAAACCTTTAAGAAATCTGCAAAAATATTAAAAAATTCTTATTAGAAACAAAGATATGAGAGAACTAAGTTCGAATAGACTGAACGGATTGATGACATTTCTATCTTCAATATTGATAAAATTATTGAAGTAAAAGAAACAATATAACAAACACATTAAGATTACACTGGTAACGTAACTATCAAAAACTTTGTTTCAGTAAAATTCTAACTGTTATGTGACTAATTTCGAAATCACGATAAATGATGAGAAGTAAATTAAGAGTTCTACGCCCAAAAATACACATTTTCTGTGAAACAATAAAATGCAGCAAATTTAAAACCGAAAATTAAAGTCACAACAAAGTCGAAAAGGGTAGGTAAACGACAAGATAGAGACGACTGTATAATTAAAACAAGTCAAATCATAATTATGAAATCGAAACATCAGATGAAAATAATAAACAAGATGAGTTCGAAGGTTCGTTATAAAAAAAAACAATAAAACACTTGACCAAACAAAAAACATACCTCACGTGGTCCGGCTCGACAATCATTTTGGACAAAATTGTTTCAGCGTATCCAATACGTCGAGGCCCAAACAACTCTCGGATCCATCAAACAACACTCGAGTTCGAACACAATTTTCAAAGACAACTATGTGACTTCCCAGAAATAGGTTGGAAATGTAAACTTGTCGCGGAAGACGTGCCACGATCGGCGTCCGAGAGGGAAATGCGCAAGCCTGCGGCGGCAGCGGCGGTCGCGCGCGGAATGAGGCGCCGCGTGATTTACGACCCGCCTGCAGCGCCCCCGCCCCGCACGCCCCTGGCTAGAGCGAGATAGCTGCCACCACGACACCCCGCTCCACCGGAAAGACAGAGACGGCTATCCGTTTTCCACTTCGAGGGGTGGCGCTGCGTAATGCAAGCGTGCGTGCGATGCGCGAGGTGGACGTGCAGTGACGGGCGATCGTTTTGATGACAGCCGTCTGACACAGCAGAGCTACTCCGTATAGCTGACTCACCGTCTTCACTCCAATGAAAAATGTATAGAGAAGCCTTGACGACCAATAGGCGCGATATGATTTTAATGAGACTGTTTACTGAATCATCGCAACACATATATTTTCATATGTTTACTGTCTCACAATAAGGCCGAGATGTAAGTCTCAGGGGCTTAGAAGATTGGCCGGACAGGGTTGACGGCGTTGACAAGGAAATGGCGCGTTAACAAAACGCCGAGACGAGTCCTTTTAACAACACCGGGACAGACAGGGGACGAGGACGGATTTACGGGTATCATGAACAGATTTCCTGCTTTGACAAAGGGAAATATTTTCGGGTTTATTTATTTATACGGCGGTAGCATAAAGTTACTTTGGTGTAGATTTTAAGGATAAAACGATAAAAGTAAAGTGGCACTCTAATATGAGAGCTAAATACAACTGTGACACTCGTAACAGCACTTTCAAGAAGAATATTTAATGTAACTTGGTTTTTCTCAATCAACTCACCAAAGTCTGAGCCATCCAAAAAATAATGAAAGGAAAATAGCAATTCAACTTAAAATCAGTCAGTCACCCTCATTTCAAAACTGTAATCGTGATTTGACAGAAATCATATCCCAGATCGAGTCGCGGCAACTTTTAAAAAGTTTCGAACAAAATCGCCAGCTGTTTATGGCTTCCTATAAGCATTAGTCGGGTGCGGGTCAATCAATCACTCGTGTTTATGTGACAGGTATTGTGCTCTCTTTCCCTCGCGACCTGCACGCGGTCCAAATAACTTAGCACAGTAAAGTTGGCCGCTTATTTTTCTTGGTTCTAGCAGATTGCTAGGAGTTTGGCGGAGTTGTTCGCTGCTCTGTGGCGTGGCTTTGACGATCGGTCGTAGAATCGAAACTGGCTGACATGTGCCCCGGCAGGTTTACATCGTGCGGGCGACAGGGGGACACCTGACACTGTTTGAATAATTTCGCAGTTACAACGTGAATTTTAAAACCGACCACAGATGTCTTCGTCGCAATAACAGCTGAGTTACAGCTCTTATATCGCAAATACGATTAAAGTATTATTGTTTTACAAATAGTAGTATTAATGTGTCAGGGTAATAAATCTAATGTTATCGATATTGCCTACGCATTAGATCTAATCTAATCGAATAGTTTATGTAATTAAGTGACCTTGGCTTATTAGTAATAAGATTAGTAATTAGTATAAATTTTGTAATCACCTGATGTTCGTCGTGGTCAACAATATTGGATTAATTCGCATTCCTAAGTAAGACTGATTACTTTTTAAAGCTTACGTATTTATTAGTATTAAAACTATCATTTAGATTTAAGACTAGTTGTTAAGGGGCCGTACAACATTAAATATACATAGGTATTTGAATAACGATTTCACACAGTATTACTTTTTTTTTATTACTTGATTAATTGGCCCCAAAAAATCATGTAGAAAGTAGATAAAGTAGACTCAGTTATGTGATCGACAGAAACATGATAGCTAAAACTTTTCTGGATAGAGTAAGAAAATCGTAAATTAACCTCTAACTTTGTAGTTTTTCAATACTGTACCAACTACCAACCAATAATAAACGTATTATCTTGAAACTATAATGAAAACAATCCTTAGCCTAGCTCTATAGTTTTATAATAGAAAAAATAGTTATAAATAAAAAACTATAATTTTGCCAATAATTTCGATAATTTTTACTATTAAAAACTCTTCTAGCGTTAGACGCCCCCTTAAAGAAATTATAATAAAATAAATTCATTGAAGCGATAATCAACAATATATCTTACCTACTTAGTTCTCCTTGCTAATAAATTATAAGTTTAAGTTATTAGGGATAACGATCACCAAAATAAAATACGTGTTAATAGAGATATTCGAAATACTATGAAATCAAAATCTAAACAATAGACCCTGAGGGTAAATCTCAGTTCAGTAGAGAGTGTTTATGATTGATGAGGACTCTTCACTGCAACTAATTGACAGTGATTGAACATCCAACGTGGAAATCTAACAAACATGAAAGCTATGTAAAACTTAACACATTCATAATTCGAAAGCGCTAAGACTGTGTTTTGTTTGAATTTCAAATTTCGAACAGCTAATTTTTGTGTGGCAACAAAACCGTACCTGTCGTCTCGCCGGACGCTCGTAGATAAGCAAACTTTACAGTTTTTTGGAGAAAATATTATTAATTAACATGTCTGTATCTTAAAATCTCTGTATAAGACAAAACATTTGAAAGAAACGTTAATATAAATCACTTTTAAAGTTTATCGATGACAGCTTTTGTCTAGACTATACCCAATAATGTTGTGTAGGGACCGATTTTTATTGTCCGTTATTTATTGTAATCAAAACATGATCTCGATATTAACTTTACCCACCCTGGTACTTTTTAAAATAATTGTTTATCGAACCTTATGTTAGTTTTTCTATTCTTATAAATCGACGGGTCTCCTTAACCTGTGCCAACCTTTTGCTCATTAGTTGAATTGAGAGTTGCTAGGTGGACCATAGGCAATATTATATTCTATAAAACTTGATGTTGATTTTTCTGCTGTCCATACGAAAACACCTACAGTGGCGAGTTTACAATAGAGTAAAATAATTTAAACAAATTTATTTTTAAAATGCTACCTGTGGCGAGTTTACACTACACATGTCATATTTTTTGTCGTTTTTCTGATGACGAATTAACCACCGTGGCGAGTTTACATTAACCACATGAAATTAACCAAAAAAGAACTTATATAATAACTGATATGACTTAGAACTATTTATCAAGTTTCTATATTCAATAAATCAACAAACTTGTCGGTTACAGTTTAATACCTTCAAATATATATGAAATAGTAAATTGTACCTCGTTATCACATCGACACGTGATATTATCAACTTAAAGAACAGAAGTATTTGTTTTCTATAATTTATAACGAATTTCTTGATCACACAAACATGTAGGTATGTTTGAATGTATGACAACGATTAATGGTTTAACATTCTCTTTGGCATTTTATTAAATTTCCATTTCCTTATTATGAAATATCACTTGTGTAAATACAAAGCAATTTGTGAAGCATTTTAATTTAATTGATTGTGACAACCTGGGACATAATTACAGTCATTCATTAATATTTATTTTTTCCCATAAGGCATAAATGATATGGCACTGAAAAGTTAATGATCATTATAGTTTACACCGTTACGATGATAGACCCATCTCTAATTTGCATGCCAATGTCACTTGGTTAAATTAATGTAATGTTATAATACTGACCACGTTTACAGCAGTAAAGAATTTATTTATTTATCAAAAAGAAAACAAACACGAAATCAGTTACTCTATAAAATGTTCGAAACTTCAAGTTGGTCCTTTGTTGAAACGTACACCTCTTTTAGGGAGAGGTAGGGAAATATGAATAGAATTTGGCAACAAAGTTCTGTTTCGCTGTTGTTAGCTCGCTATAGGAAGTACCTATGGGTTGTGACTTCATGGTGATAAGTACCATCAAACAAACATGTCATTCACTATGTCACAAAAATGCACGATCAAAGTGTAAGAAAATTACAAATATGATTGTCTCGTGCACTTAGGATCGTCATACTTAAAAACTTGTCGTCAAGTTTGAACAATGTCCGCCTTAGATAAAATCTGACAAATAATAATTGATCATCGTTTAAATTTTTAATCACTTATCTTTAAATGAACAGTTTAAATAAATTTATGTTTTGTGGAATTGTCGTGACGCTGCGAAAATTTGAATGTCTTTATGACACACATGACAGAAAAAAACAGCTTTTTTAAATTACCGTCAATCGTTTATTAACAAAATCTATATTTTATTAAAATGATGATGTTAAAAAAAATATGTGAAATTGGGAATGCTCTGTTTACTCGCATAGAACTTGCAGTAAGGTACTAATTTAACTTTGTAGGGTTAATTATATAACGTATTTACTAGTGTTTTATATATTATTGCACGGTGTTTGTTATAACTAGGTGTTTTTGGTTAACATAGGAGGTGGTAACTGTAAAATTAAAATGTAATTGTGTGAAAACTTTACTTGATTTCCATGAACAAAAAATTAAGATTAACGTATAGTTGTGTTCTGGCGACTTTTTTTTATATTTTATTTATTAAAAAAAAAATCCTACTTAGCGTCGCCATCACCAAATGATCATAGATCTGTTCAGAAACAAGAATTGATGAACTGTCAACGCGAAGATTTTAGATCATTTTTACTAGCACTACCTACCATAACTGTCACTATCGCATGTCCATTCATTTCTGAGGCGATGCCAATGGAAGTTGACAGTTCATTTACACGAATTTCAACTTTAATCGGGGGACATAAGCTTGTTGGTGGTGGCAATTTAGAATTAGTGATCCAAGTGGTGGTTGAGGACAGATGACAACTGGTAGTGGGAAACAATGGGATCGTTAAAGTGGACGTACCGAGTGATGTTGAGACCACCGTCAAGAGCGATGCGTTGAATGCTGCGGACATTCTTGGTCGAGAGGTTGCCGTCACTGATACGATACTTGTATCGAATAGAGCTTTTGACAAGCCTTTATCAAAGTTGGGAGAGATTGATTAGAGTATGGTTTTCTTGGTGTGATGTTGAGTGGATTTGTCTATTGATTTCGATACCCGAGTGTGTTTTAGAACATTCGATGTGAAGTGGTCAATGAAAGAAAAATAAAAGAAGATTGCAACAATACCAGACAATTCGACAATATTAATTGAAAATCGCTTTTAAGATTATCTATTTTCTTTTATCAATAATCAATAATCGACAGCTCATCGAAATGCGAATTGTGAAGTAACTAGGTATATACGAATACCGGTAAATAATGCATACAAAGACAAGATCACACATACTTGCTTAAATTCCAAGATAAACAGTATTTGAAGTCAAAAGCAACGATGACCATGATGAACCATAACTATTTCGAAAAAGTTTTTTCAATAACATTTAGCCCGAATTTTCGATATAGTGATGTCAGACTCAGCGTAAAAGACAACTTCTAAGTAGTTCATCAATATGGAAGAGCTCCTTTACAGCTGGTTTCAAAGTTATAAAGAAGCTTTATCACCTTTCGGCATTAGGGTCCTGGATCAGCGTCGCCGGTATGCTGTGCTCGATGTCGTCTCGTTCGTCCGGCGCGGGGGACGCGGGTGACGCGGGGGAGGCGGGGGACTCGGACCTGGACCCCTCTCCCCTCTCGCCCCGCTCGCCCCTCTCTGGGCGCTCCTTCACGCCGCCTTCTGGACTGGTGGCTTCTTCTGTTGACAAGGAGAATTAGAAATTAGTACTTCGTCAAATTAAATGAAATAAAAAATTCCAGTTGAGTCTTTTTTTATTTCGTAAACTTTGCGGATCTACAAGAAAATATTGCAATGATCGACTCAAATACTTTCTTGAAAGACAGCATTTGTTTTAACCTCTCACTATTTAATTTAGTGCGTGTGATTTCAGACTCAGAGAAATTTTAACTAAAGATATTACCTATGTATTTCTCTATGAGGCAGATTGCTATGATACACACAGCTCTTAGGTACCGTTTTGTGTTATTTTACATTACCTATGCTAATATTTTTCAGTAAAAATCAATTGATGGAAATATAATTATAATATTAAATAATATCATCATCATTAAGACATGTTCTAGGTATAACACATCTCCAATTTATCTAATCTCAAACAGTACACCTTCTTCATAAGACTTGATTCAATATTTACTTGAAATTCTTGTAATCAGAAAACACATAAAGAAAAGTAAAATCAATCATAAATCCATTAATTGACATCCTTACATATTATAAAACAAAGTCCCTCGCAGCGTCTGTCTGTCTGTTCGCGATAAACTCAAAAACTACTGAACGGATTTTCATGCGGTTTTGACTAAATGATAGAGTGATTCCTGAGGAAGGTTTAAAGGTTTAATGTATAGTAAGTTGAGGTTTTATGTAAATTGGTAGAAATATAACGATATTTGTTGGAAGTGTCGGAAAAATTCAAGCCGCCTTACCTGGGAGCTTTCATTGAAAACGCTGTCTTATCCCTTTGAGATTATAACAAAACAAATTGTTATCTTACTGTATAAATCACTTTAATTATTTTCCATAGTGAACTCATTATTATTTAATTTACCAAACGAGTTATTATAATTAAAAGTTATTTTGGTCATGAGTCCATAATATTGTCAGAAGTTCTTAAAATCTGCCATGGTGCTAATCAGAAATACTTATCTATGTGATAATCGCGCCAATAATTATTTTTGAAATATCAATATTTATTATTAATAATTTATCAGATTCTTATAAATATTGTTGTAATTAATTAATTACTTAACATAATTTAAAAATAAATAAATTTGGCTCTAAATATTTCCGCATAATGGCGGTATTGTCATGCCGCGTGGCAGAAGGTCAAAGAGTACAACAGTGCATTCCAGCAGACCACTCGCTAAAATAAAATCGAATACCACAGAGTAAATTTTAACCATCAGCGCGTTTCTTACACCGATGACAAGACTCGAACAATTACAGGAGATCTTTGAAGTGAATATAGGTGACGACATGAAAGTATTTGTTTCTTTTGGAGTGTTTTATGAAGGTCGAAATTGGCAAAAAAAGGAAGGAACCGAAGCGAAGTGAGGGCGGGTCGCTAGTAATATTATAAATCTACTCCATGGGCGTCCGCAATAAAAAGGATTGCAATAAATGCGACACTTAAGCGTAGTTTATGTAGAATTATAAAACAAATAACAGATACCAACTATCTCTTTATGGCAATCATTCTTCATCAATATAATAATAAAACGATACAGACTGATACTGTGGCGATAAAGTTAGGAAAATTACTCGAAAACGGGGCCAACACAAAACATTGCGCAAACAGCATGTGATTAATGATTGATTGATTACATATTACGTTAGTCATCGAGCAGCGGATCAATTATTCAAAGTTAGTTATCTATTGACATAATTTCGGGCGATAAATCGGTTGATAGCATCGTAGTTGCTATATCGATACTACATTTATTAGTTTCAACGACGTGATGTGATGGGATTTGACCAAAAAACAAAAGAATAACTTTCGCTCAGATTATGTTGTCCAAAAAATGTTGGAGAAAAAACGTTGAAATCGGAGAGCACCCAAAAAGCAGCGTGGTGGGCCCGTGTGGTCTGCTTATTTCACTGCCCATTGGTTCGTGAACCGCGTTTCTGTTCGCTAATTGATTAAAACGCAGCGTGTCAATCGGCAGATCGCAAGGATGGGCCGAGAGCCGCGGGCGAAGCGATGCAGCAGCCCATTCGAATAAGCCCGATTGTGATCAAAGGAAGCGCATCCGCCTGCGTCTGTGCCTGACTGCTCTGAAGTCAAATTTAAATGACACGTGCCTTTATCGTGATGCAGTTGAGTTATAACCTAACATTGCTTGCACTGTAGCTTCGGGGCATTGGCAAGAGTAAGTACTTCTATCAATTCTATCTCCGTTGTAAATTTCAAAAGACATATCGTGTTATTCTAGTACTTAATTTAGGCGCATAAGGAAGTTAATAAGTTATCAACGTAAAAGACTTTGAAACTTTTCTTCCTAATTTTGCGAATCATCTTGTTTTTTTGTACCTTATCGAGATAACCATCAAGTCTCAAATAATTTTAACAGTCGAGTAAACGACAGTTATAAATTGAGAGTTTAATCCGAAATTGCGGTCAAATCTCGGAGACGCTTCTAAACAAGCCACAATGGACGGTGACTCGGCGCCTTTCGATCAGGAATTACGAAACAATGGTTTAATTTCACCTAGATCCGCCGTGAAATCGACATAACGATTGATGATCGATAATAAAGCTGTGATACGGAAGACAAAATCGATGGATCGAATCGGTTACAATGAAGTTGAAAACCTGATGATATCGACGCATTTGAAATAGATGATTGTTAACGTAAAGTGCTGGTTTGTTAACTCGAGTTGAGAAATAAAGTTATGAAATAAAAAAAACACCTTTGCCATTTTGTAAAACTTAGAAACTAATATGATAACTTGGAACAACTAAAGAGTAGGGATAAGGTATGATGAGAAATACAAAACACGAAACTATTGTTCTAGAATACCTTACAACAAATACTATAATTTCGAAAGATTCTTAGTGTCAATTTGCAACGCTCTTTCATAGCGCTATAATTTTAGAGTGTTGTCAAGATGCACAAATATTTATCAGAATATTTAAATAAACTGTATTCAGAAGTATTGTTTTCGATTCGAATCTCGATTCTAAGCAAATCGTTTTTATTTTTAACGAGTTGAAAGTGTGAAATAATATCCAAGCAGATTCTTCAACATCTTCACAATTGAATGTCATTTATTGTAATATTTCTACCATGTCTGGTAGTTGATTCACGAGCTTTAAAGGGTGGTTACAATGTGCCAGGTGAGATATGTCATGGTTATCTGCCGATCAATCACCAGGCAGCAGGCAGATGGCACCACGGCAGATAACGCTGATAACATTCGCAATGCTGGTGGCTAGGCAATATTTGGTCGATATATTCATTAAGCTATGAGATTATTTGGAATAGCTGAGTTTTACATTGATTGTTCAATAAAGTAACGCGCTTGTATAAAATTGACAAAGGCTTAGATGGAACAGCAATCTTGGGGATTTATTAAAGGTAAAGTGGCCGATCATCATAGTTATCATCAGTAATAACAAAGTCGAAAACCAACAGACTGCTGAAGCATTGAATTGGATACAAATGTTAGAGAGAAATGTTAATTATTTAGTCTACGACCCACGCCTTGATTCCTTCAAGTGCAATAAACACTAGACCGTCTCACACTCCTTAAACTAATTGAATCCTCAAGAAAACTACAAGCGACACCAGAATAATTTCCTCGGCGCGTCGTCGTCTCGTTACCGTCCCGCCGCCGCTGCCTCGGACGGCACAAAGCGAGCTTTTGTTCGCCGCGTTTTGTGCGGACATCGAAGTTTTCAAATTTGATGGAGCCTTTTGATAGAATAAAGTTGCCTCGAGCAATGGCATCTGAAAATCAGTATATTGGATATTCTTCATTTTATTTTAATGTCACATCTGTGTCGGCTATTATTTGTCAATGACTGAAAAATAAAAACATATTTTAATTTTAATTGTTGTTGAAAAGACATACAATAATGTACCATATCACACTTTTAAAAGTACCTAGATGTTTATATTGCAAAATATACTGATCAACTTTGTCTAGGGATACAGGTGTTATTTTCATACAAACGAGGTAACTTTGAAGCCTTGGTTTTCTGCCAGGGATGTACCGTGCTGTGATCTGATGATGGCCATCCAGGGAGTGAATGAAGGAGATTCAGATCGCTATACACACCCAACTGAACTGATCAGCATTCTAAAAGATTGATGGGTCAGAGTTCTCAGTTTCAGGATTTCCATACATTTTCATGCTATTTTCGCGGTTTTTTTGAACATTTCCTTCAATCTTTTAGAACGCTGGTCAGATCAGTTGAGTGTGCATAGCGATCTTAATCTCCTCTATTCACTCCCTGGATAGCCATCATCAGATCACAGCACAGTACATCCCTGGCAGGAAATCAAGGCTTCAAAGTTACTTACCTCGTTTTATGAAAATAACACCTATATCCCTCGACAAAGTTGATGTGTGTATTATGAAAAAAAAACACTACAAATAATAGCTAATGAGAGAATATCAGAATACTCAATTTCAAATTGACATCTTACGTGTAATAAGGCGATATTTGTTCGGTTATCTCTAAATTATCAATCATTTTATTTACCGTTTAATTCGATTACTAGTCCTTTGAAGACTGATTACTCTAGTCAATCGCAAAAAGTACGCAGTACCTACTTTGGATTTCATTCTTTAAAAATACCAATTTTAAATATCTGACCATTAAATTTGAGACTTAAAACACAAGTAGGTAAAGCAAGCAATAATACACGAGTATTAGTACATATTCAAATAAAGATTCATCTCTAATATCTTAAGCAAGCAATAATACATTAGTATTAGTACATATTCAAATAAAGATTCATCTCTAATATCTTTGACAATGATTGAAATGATTCATTCAAATGATTGACATTGAAAAAGCGACAACAGTGCCATTCAAGCAATCCCATACAATTGCAAATTTATGACAAGTTCGCATATTTTACATTCAAAGACTTCCGTGTAGATGATTAACCTTCATCAGAAATACTTGATTAGAAGTTTATTTAATAGAACTTGTTTAAAAACTATTATAAACAAACTATGGAGAAAATTCTCGGAATAATTTAACACCCAACAACAATAGGTCTTGTGTGTTGTGTCAACACCTCATAGTGTTTGGGAGTACTACTCAATACTCAATACTCAAATCATTTATTGCATTCCACAGTGTTACAGTACCTAGTTCTTAAATTATAATATTTTAGATCACTTTAGATCGGGCACAACAACAATAATAGATAACAAACACTTATTTATCATTATATTATATTAGTAAGTATATTAGTTTCATTACAATAGTAGTTATTACTTAATTAATAAAAACTATTTTATTTATTCAATTATATTGCACTTATGTATTTAATTTAAGTTAAGTATTTTAATGTTTTAATTAAGTTGACTTTTTATCTACAACATTCATATTTCTATATTTTCATCTTCTAAATATTCCTTCAAGTTGTAATAACACTTTTTTGTTAGTAATTAGTACTATTATACAACGTGTTGCAAAATAACTCATAGTGCCGAATATGGTAGATAGGGACCATCTAACTGAACAACTTTTCCTATTTCTTGATATTATCGATATAAATTTTTGTATGAAACAGCTGATTTATTTTTCGCGATTTCAGAGTTGGTCCCATAGTAAAAGTTGTTCTGTTTGATTGTCCCTATCTACCATATTCGACATTAAGGTTATTTTGTAACACGTTGAATTTCTGTGGTTTGGATAAATAATGTTTTGTCTCTATATATACACGACAGTTACACACCGATGACTCTCATACGAACTATTGATAATAATTTTGTCATAGTAGTTTCTTAAAGAGCCATGCATCGGTGTAACTACATGTCCAGTTGTCCACTATTAGTAAAGCAGTGTTAAAGCTTAGTATAGTCATCCAGATCTAATCATAAAGTCAAATCATAATCTTTGATGAAGTCAATTCATCATCTGAATGTACTTGAAGTTCGTGATGACGACGCCATGCAACAAAACAATGATGCTGAGTCACTCGAACTGTCGAGCTGTGTAAACAATACTAAGGCAGAAACTCATCTATGAGTAAATGCATGGCAAATTTGAATTGACTTTGGTTCATTGTTGTAGCTAAACAAAAAAAAACTGTCTAGGCTGTTACAAGCACTTGTGAATGTCATTGAAGCTACGCCATCGGTTCGCAAACCCCAAACGGGAGACCTTGTTACCTACTAGAAGAACTGGCAAGAAACTCGTCAAGGGCTGATTTTTTCATACAGAGTCGTCAAAATAGAAAAATGACTTCAGCATTTAAAGTGAGGTCATTTTCCAGCACAATAATTAACAACAGTAAATAGGAATTATATTTTATTGAATTGAAAACGTTTACATCGTAGTCGTTTCTTTACACACAAGTCTCCACATCACCCTATGGTTGACTGGTAGAGAATGCCCAAGGCATTAAGTCCGCCATTGTACTAATTGTGCATTAAGAATTAAATAAAAAAAGGAACAATATCTTTGATTAATTATTATAAAAAAATATTAAAAGTAGTGGCCTGAAAAGTTGATCAGTAGTTTTGGTAGTAACTTGCCCTAGCAAAAGCTGATAATAGTGAAGTTGGTTTCGACGAGGGACTTCCCTGTGATAAAAAAAAAAAAATTAAGCTTTGACAAGTAAATAGCTGATTGCAATACTAACAAAGGTACAGCATAACTTCGTTGATAGTGACGTAATTGTGATTTTGTAGCAAGCTGCGACACATGTCGGAACAACAAGCACCAACTAGTGATGTCACGGAATCACTGATCACTCAGCTACTGAATATCATATAACATTTGGGAATGCGATTTGACTAAGTGTTTAAGGATTACTGCAGACGAAATTAATCAATTTAACAAAGGCTAATAACATAACAATGAAGTTGGTATGATCGTCTAAATATTGACGATCTATTTTAACGAAGCCAATAAAAGCATTTATTTATTTGAGAAAAATAATGCAATATTGGAAAAAAGTTGAATATTATTTTCCTTATAGTCCATGCCAAAAAATAATTATGGGATTCAGATCCAATATCAATTAAATCATAAATAAACTCATCGAAACCATTCTTTTTGACCTTTCTTTAACTCTATGCCAACTCCCCAGCGTACCATTTCAACCCTACTCAGCCCCAAAATGGCGCCAAAAAAATTGTGAGATCTTCCCGTCTTCCAAACATTAGTACAAATGGGCAGTTGTCCACCACTAATGAGAATGATGTCCGTCTGTCCGGTGACAAATGCGCGTCGCGGCCCGGACGCGGCGTCCGGAATTTTTCACGGACCGGAATAATCCCGGCTCGAAGGACCACCGATTGATTTGTATTGAGTTGCCCTCTGTCCGATTTATAACGGTAACCACACGATTTTTTATATTTTAACACCATTTGTTTTTGTTGGTTTAAACTGCTTTTTTTGTTTCTGATAAATAATCTCTTAATTAGATATTTACTTAAGGCGCGGTGGTAGTGAAACAAGCGCCGCCACTACATTTATTTTATTACTCGAAAACCAAGTCAAGCTCATGTAATAATCTCTTAAATTGTCTCTAATATTTTTTGAATAATTCTTCAACAATTATCATTTATTCTGTAAGTTTTAAAATCCATAATTGCCAAAAGTGCCCAATGAAAACCGTTGAAGAGTTATTCAAAAAATATTAGAGACAATTTAAGAAATTATTTAATTTTTTTAAATATTGACTTGGTTTACGAGTAATAAAAATAAATGTAGTGGCGGCGCTAGTTTCACTACCTACAGCGCCTCAAACAGAAAACACAATTCTAGCTTGATTGAATGTATTTTTTTTTTCATTTTTAGTTTTAACGAGCACTATTAATTATAGAGTCCAAATTGTAAGTAATTAAGTTTATTGTAAGGAACAACTAACAACGTTTGCAAGTTTTAAATTGTCATTTTTCGCTTACAAAATCCTATCCTTATCCGATGTATATTATTTAGATCAAATAGGATTAAATATTACGTCCATCAATAAATCATACACGTCAAAGAACTTTATCAAGCATTAGTTATCGTTAGATATTTCTAATGAATGTATTTAGGCTCAAGATAGTAATTGTACCTACCTATAAAAAGAAACGTAAAAGATTAAACCAATTTTCATCAAAATTTTTGATATTATGACTTGTGTAAGCATTGTGTAATCATTTTAGGCGTGAAAATAGTTTAAAAAAATACCCATTTGCCTAATATATGCCTATTCCGGACGCGTCCGACTCTGTTTGTCCGAGCCATCCATCAGCTGGTGACGGATTCGAGACGACACTCGATTCATGCGAGTATTAATTTAACTTGCCGATGACAGTGATTGATACTTATGATAATATCCTGGTGAATAATTACAGGACTAGGTACGTTATCATCGGTTTTAATGGCAACGTGTAAAGGGGAATGTGTAATGAAAAAAAAACTGTCAATGATTAGTATTTTTTTTATTAGAGCTCACGAAAAGTCTTAAAAAGTAAAATTAAAATTAAATAGGTATCAAATCAAATCAAATCAAAAAATCATTTATTCAGTCTAGGCTGTTACAAGCACTTGTGAATGTCAAAGAAGCTACGCCATCGGTTCACAAACCCTGAGCGGGAGACCTTGTAACGAGAAGAACCGGCAAGAAACTAATAATAATAATAAAATAAAAGCTTTTTATTCATGCCAATTAAATTACATCAATAATCACAACAGAAATAGCTATAGCTATATTAAGCAAGTTACAATTACAGATTTTAAGGCAAAAGGAAATATTATAATAAAGTCTTAGCTGACCCTACTAGGTTATGGAATAACCTGTAATTAGGGATTCAGCCCCTACCCCATATTGAACCTTAAAATAATATCATAGTGGCTAGTTTATAAGATAACTATTACAATTTATTTTATCATACTTTAAACTCGTCAAGGGCTGCTTTTTTCTCCCTGTATATTTCATACAGAGTCGTCAACATTGAAAAATGAGCTCCACATTTAAAGTGAGGTCATTTTCCATCACAATAATTAACAAAAGTTTGTACACAATGGGTAGGTAGGTTGAAATTAAATACCTACTACATATCGGATAGGTAATTGTGAGAGTAAATAACTTTCAACTAGTTGAGAAATCAGTAATCACTATGTCTGCTACTCGAAAGTGCACCTAAGTAAGCAAAATTTACCAAAAAATACTTGATACAAGACATAAAAAATAACAATAAAAAACGCAAATCTTACAATTCAATGCGTTAAGATAGGTACTCAGAAGCAGACCCATTCCCACTGGCAGCACCCGTTCACGAGCATGACGCGTGGACCAGCCATCGCTTCGCTCAACCATATTTGAGGGAACGTAACGACCCGCCCCACACGACACCACCGCAGAAATGATTAAAGAGAGCATGACATACTTAGGCTACCCATCCTAAGGCACTGAATTGAAAACTAATATCCAAAAGCTTTTCATAGGCCTTTACTTACAAAAACTACTGACTATAGAAAGCAAAATGATTGCAATAAAAAAAAGAGAAATAAAAACAAGGTTTACTTGCCTATTAGTTTTATGTTTTGAGTAAGAAGTGCCATACATATTGATAACATCAAACAGAGAAAAAAAAAATATAAATATACGACGCCCTTAGTACAAGCAGACAGAAGCAGACCCATTCCCACTGGCAGCACCCGTTCACGAGCATGACGCATGGACCAGCCATCGCTTCGCTCAACCATATTTGAGGGAACGTAACGACCCGCCCCACACGACACCACCGCAGAAATGTTTAAAGTGAGCATGACATACTAAAGCTACTCGGTACAATAATATACCGATGTGTCTAATAAGAATGTAAAGGACTTCCAAAATTAAATGATTAATATCGAAAGTATGATATCTTAATCTTTAAAAAGTAAAAAACAAAATAAATCACTAATTCTACTTATCAATCAATCAAGTGTTCTTTAAACACAATAAATTAATTAAAATCTTGATTATAAATTGACGGCGTAAACAACCTTTGTATGGAACGATAAAAATCTGCCTCAGTACCTATAGGTGACCTTAATTTAAATAATTAATGTTGTATCCGTAAACTACTTATGGAAATGGATGGAACCAATGAAAGTGCTAACGAACAAAAACAACGTGTTCTGAAAAAAAACTCAAACTTAGAGAAAATTTTAGCGACTCAAAAAACGAGTAGATCATTCACAAGGTCATCAATACAATATTTTGTATTTTTACAAAATTGGAAATTTTAAGAATTTTTTTTTTGTTTTTATTGACAGTCGTATTTGCGATTGATTGATTTCAATGATTAAAATATTGGCTCTATCTAAAGGGGCATTTGCACTGGTCGACTGGGTGACTTTAGTCGACTAGGGCTTTTTATTGACAATCGCTTGTAAAATAAAATCGCCACCTCATTGAAATTAGGTTTGCGACTCGATTTTAAGCCCTATTCGACTAAAGTCGCCCGGAAAACCAACCCGTGTAAATGCCCCATAAGTGCATTTCTACTTTTTGTATAATAAATATTTTGTTTCTTAATTTTAAACAAGACATCTTTTTGCAAAGAGAAGAGCACAAAACAAACTGTTTTTTAAGCAATAAAGTTTATAAATATTATTTAAATACTTTTAAAGCAGGATTTGGTGCTAAACAAAATAAGTTCTTCTTTTTCTTTTTAAATGCCAATTTTTGTGACCGACTTGATTATTCATTTTTCTGGTTATTGATGTAGATAAAATGCGAAAAACATACGTGTTAAAACAATTAAGGATGGTGACATTTTGATAAATAACGCTAACACCACTATCATTCGATCTTATTGCATACAAATTGCATTTTTTATTCAATACTTTTGCATAATCGAACATTTATTTCACACTTAAGGCGAGGCCAGTTCACGATCTGATGAAAAATGTGAAGAACTGATGTAAAATTCTACTTCACAAAAATTACTGTAGACTGAAAAAGAAACAAAGAAGCAAATTAACCGAACAGAATATTGAAAAATGGCATGGTAACTCTGTAAAAAAATCCTGAATAACACCTTATAAACTTATAAAAATAAATTTCAAATCGTCAGATTTCGTAATTTTCAACGACAGTGATATGATTTTTTATGCAAAAAGGATAGCTTTTTTATCGATCTAACACAATAACCGAGTACATTTTTAATAAATGATCCAGTATTTCTTTATTTCTTATTTAAATTTCGTGAACTGGCCTCGCCTTAAGTTGTAAAAACTTCGTGTGTGTTATAATATCATTCAAAGTATTTTTATGAACTTGATAACGTCTTTTTCCGATATTCATAACACTAGTGCCTTCAGCACTTTATTTGGGAACAGTTGCATTTTATTGTGAGGATTTAAAAAACGAATGCCTTTTAAACTTAAAACGAATGCATACAGGACCTATTTAAAAATAAGAACTGTCGTATCTACAGTTGCGTGTTGCTTTTCATATTGCTTTTTATTATCTTCACCTGTAACTATGTAAAAAATCTTAAAGTGGTTGAATTTTTTTTCTATTTATCAACTGATTTTCTTTTGTTTTTAGTAGGTAGCTAGTGTTAACAATAAAATAAATTTGAAAATTCACCTATAAAGTTCTCTTTAAATTAACAATAATTATGATCGAATTTATACCACTGGACAAATACTGCACCTACTTATTTAAAAAACATCCATGCCCTTCAGTGGAAAGGCAATTCCATTCCATAGAAAAATACATAAAGTCACTCGCGTTACGGACAAGCATTAGATCCGCTTTGAGAAGCAACAGGTTACAATTTGTTGGCGTCGCGGAGCCCTCGCGCTTCTTTGTTGGAGCAACATTATCTTGTCTCTCAACACCTTTATACAGCTTTCTTTCTGACATCTAATGCTTTTTATACCACTAAAAGTTGAATATGAAGTGTTCGTGTAACTTTTGTTATTAATATGTTTGCAACTAATTTTAGAAGAAATGTTTTTAAATGCATTTATTTATGTCTCTAAATTAGGTACTTTTAAATAAAAGCCGGGCCAAGATCGCTAATGTCAATGAATTACAGTTCTTTTAAACTTATTCAAAATCATTCTTGATACAATATTATTTTAAACTAGAAAAGAGATCGTGCGTATAAATTAAATATGAACAGTTTTTTCTTAACGTCACGGGAAACCAAGGAACGACGTCTATCAGCTACTCACAATGGCGTCACACGTTACGAAGACGTCTCATTCATTCATTCATTCACTCGCGACGTGTCGTATCTTACACCCTTTAGTGCACTGACAGACGCGTGGCGTGTGCTTTTATTTACATGAATATTGTCTTCAGGTGTAAAACGCTAACAGGATACGTTAAAGATGTATGTATGTGTATGATATTATCTAAAAGACAGTAATAAACTAATTAATTCAGTTGGTATTTTTGGAGATTGGTATCTATCTTTATCTGATGTGTTTTATCTGTTATGTGTTAACTTGAGACCTAAAAAATAAGGAAAACCTGTAACTTCTCGTATATCTGAAATTAATTTGTCAATAACAAATCTTTATACGTTTTAAAAGGCTATAGTTTATCAAATTGCAAATTACCAGCATTTTTTCAGTTTTATCGAAGAAATTAAAAAGATTTTTCTTGTGCATAAATTCTAAACAAGGTAATTCTAAGAGATATTTCCCGCGCTTAGCTCAGCGGATGCATAAAGCCTGTTCCGACGTGATTCCCATCAGTCTCGCATTAGGCCCGCCATCAGGTCGCCGCTATCTGAGCACGCAATCTCCATAAAAACGCAGCGCCTCGAGACAGCCATCGCCCTACACATGCACCCTTGTACTTACGAGTCGCGTTGGTGCAGTACCGTCAGCGTAAAGTTGTTCGTTCTTTTTTCGCGGTAGTTTCCAAGTCGTTCGTTCTTAATGCGGTATTTTCCACCACTCGGTCTTTTTTAGAACGTTATATATTTTTTGATCAATTAATGATTATACCTACATGCTTTATTATAATTATACTAATCTGTGAACGTTTTGCAAGAAGATCCTTTTTTGGGACACATAAATGATGAAAAGTACCTATACATAAACCTGTTTATAACCCCATGAGAGATACGCCAAGCTGTGAATCTTTCTTTTTTATATTTAGTCCCCATATTACAGGCAATTTGATAGCCATTCATAAATCTGGCAAGTTTAAAGAACTTATAGGTAATACGGGAGCAGGCAAGAAATTAAAAATTTCATACCTAAGTATTTCAAAATTATTTATTATTTTTTTTATATTTTAATTACACGCGTAGGTATGACTCAAGGTGAAGACTTACGAGACTTTGGACTAAGATAATTTCATTGATAAGAAAATGTCATTTTTGGCAGGTTGGTAACTGCAATTATGCTGCAAGTTCACTTGCCCTTGATTATCTTCTGTTTATCGAGTCAAAATATTTAAATATTGATGTTATCTTCGTGTGTAATCAGTGATGAAGTACCTAGATTAATGACATTTTATAATTTGCATATTAACTTTGAGAGGTGATTTAACTTATTGATAGCTTTCTGATAGATCATAATAAAATAAATGACAATTTGTCTTTACTTTCAATTTCAGTAGAAACTTTTTCAAAAACACTAACAGCTTTTAGCAATGAGACTAATGAACGAATGAATGCATTTAAACAAACATTCGTTCTTTCTAATTTTACGTGAATTCGCAGATTAGCAGCAATTATTTAAAGTGCACACTCCCGTTGCTGACACTACGTTTGATCCAATTCAACATGCCAAGTACCTGTTCTAACGCCGTCCTCTCGAGAGGCGGGGCAGCCCGATGCGTTTTGACCAATGATTTCGCTTCGTTCAGGCAAAACTAATTATACTGATTTATGCTCCCATTGTCCATTGTTGTATGTCTTTCTCTTACTTAGTACACACTTACGGCAACACATGCATATGGGCCGGAGCATCTCTGACTTGATATATCGAAGGCTAACTTTTGTAGCAATGGTAGATAGGATATGTGATTAACTTATTTATTGCTCTTTGCTTTCAGGTAAAAAGATGCTGCGCTGCATAATTTTGGTGAAATGTAGGGTAACAACCTAATAATCATTATAATTATATCTAATATATTAGGTATTCAATGTATTAATGAATGAAATTGTTGTTTTTATTTTATTTATTAGTCAAAATTTTGTAGGTAATAAAAATAAATTGCATTGTGCGAAATAAGCGCCCAGTTTGTAAGTGGGACGCTATTTGAGACTTTCGAGACTCTGACCGGATCTCTAGATCGAATCGGTATTCTAAATCGAAGAAAAAACCTACAAAATTATAGGAAGTACGAGTATAAATACACTTTGGGGAAGGAATCTCCAACAACACGGCATTGGCACTACAATTTGTAAGTATAAACAGCGGGTATCATTAACATAGAAAACATGCAACAAAACGAGGGGAACTGACACATTTTCACGCAGCAACATCTCGACACACAGAACAGCCCTCATTCGCTTTCAAGGCACGTCGTTGTCACTACCCATTGTATATCAATATTTTATAAAATATATTCCGTTTTCGAAAAACAAACCAGCAAATCGGCGCGTCCGGCGGCAGCTGCGCCCGCGTCGCATTCACCTGTCGCTCGGCGCGCGGGCACGTGGGCGGGGCCAGTTCAAATTTGGAATGTGAAGTTTTCGCGCTTTTTTCCATTTGCAACGTCAAGCCACCGGAATTTCGGTGCGATATTTTCTCGGGGTGGAATGCGAAGGCTGTAGCGCGAGTTGAGATATTTATTTCTCCTTAGCTGCATTTAGATTTATGACCGTCGTGCAATGTTCTCTTTTTGTACGAAATTTATTGGATGGCTTTTAATCCAGGTAGTGTTCAGGGTTTAGGATGGCCTTGTTGAGTTAGAACTCTTTCTTCTTGTTGTTATTTAGAAACGATCGATTTGAATTCGCGTTGTTTTATTCGACATTTGATCTACATCAGCTGTCATGCTATGTTTGACTCGTGTTATTTCTGATGTTTATAGTATTTTTAAAAAACTTTTTTTACCAAACCTTTTTTGTTGCGTGTTGTACAGTTAATAAATTATTGTTTACAACCATAAATTGAATGCAGCTTACAAAATTAAATGTCAATTGACGCGTTTGAAGTCACCTCTCGTATTAGCATGCGAGCTTAGCCAAGCACGCTTTGCAAGTCAAGAGGTGCCTGCTTGCTTAAGGTTACACGACGCAACCAAATTGAACACTCGTGCGCTTTTTTCATTGCTTATTATGCAGTGCCCTTTTCAGTATAAAAACAAAATAAATTGTTAAGTCAATTAGTTGGGCACAATTGAGTTTGTTTCACCATTAAGACTTATTTAGCGTTAACAATTAAAAAAATAGGAAAATCATGCGACATTTTTATACCGATCGTAATTCATTCACAGATTTTATCGTATGTCAAACGAATTCTTCCTTTAGGTTTCGTGAACACGTTTCCATGTAGTTTGTAATCGCGTGCGCCGACCGATAAAATAGGTCAGGTGGCCGAACGGTGGGCTATCAGTCAAAAAATAAACAACAATAATACCAAATGTATGGAGAGTCGGGCGAGGTTGAGTGCCTTCCGACGACGGCCAAGATTGATCGCGCGATCGCAATTATGAAAAATGATTTTGTAATAACGCTAGTGCGAGTCACTGGCGCCAGCGGGTGGTCGCGATGAATGGTGCGAGTACAATGTGGACTGGTACGAGGAGTAGGTACGAGTATGGCATGAGATCCAGCCCCCCTAATATGACTACCGAAACGTCTTTTGATTTGAATTTTTAGATTTTAGCATTCACAATGCTATTTTATATATTAAGTTACTTAATAAAACTGAAAAAATATTAGAAAATATCGACTCACCCGTAGCAGTCCCGTCTGAGCTGCTACGTGTGAGTCGATATTTTCTAATATTTTTTCAGTTATATATTAAGTCATTTGATTTATCACGTTTAACTGTCAAAAGACAATTGATTCCGACAGTTGAGTGTCGATAAAATGCTATATCACGCGATATATGAATATCGTGTTCTGACGGTCATGATAGGGGGCTTATATTTTAATAAAAAAAAGAAAAAAAATTCTGATCTAATTGAAAATAATTACAAAGTTGGATCATATTATTTTTTTATAAAGTAGGATTTCTATGTGTCACGGTAAATCAATCTATAATAAATAACCAATGTCACTTTCTTATAAATGAGATGATAACGATAAAATCAACATCACATGCTTGGCAGTAATTAGGTACTTCTAAATCAATATACGTGGAAGGAAGTAGGAGCCGTGGAAGATCACCGACCCGCGGATGGACCGATGCAGTTAAAAACTGCCAAACTGACATGCAGACATCCTATCCGGATGGCCGAAAACCGAACAGCATGGAGGGCCCTTATACACCGAGTGACCACATGCTGTCGCGACACTCAGTCATGAGGATACGAGGAAGAAGAAGAAATCAATATGTATTAACAGTAATTTTAGAATTTTTTATTCTATAAAACGCTTGCGCTTGCAACTTGGACCACACCGCAAGTCCGTGACTTCGGCTAAGCTAAGTCCGGATTTGGTAGTGAGTGATGTCTCTCACCTGAAAGTTTTCGCCGAGGACACTACTAGATAGTAACACGATAACACGCACTAACCGATAACAACTAGGCAAATAACTTATACACGCATGTACTTACAGTCACGTCTAAAAATATGGACAGTTTAGAACTATGTCGCTTTGTTGTAGTTGTCATTTTGTCATTGATTTCTATTCAAAAAAAGTAAAGGTGTTAGAGTGACAAAGTTCTGAACTGTATAGATGTTTACGGACGTGACTGTACGTACGTGCCATGGAGCTAATAATGATTTATTTATTAAACTTACATTTGTTTACATGTAAGTAGATAAAAAAATAACAGAAAAACATTTCTAGAAAATTCAGTGTCTAGGTAATTTATTTATATTAAGTACATAATTATTACAAAACCACATAGTAAATTTACAATAACTTTTCAAATTTTAATGGTCACAATTGCAACTTAAAGACTTAATAGTCGTATGAAGAAGATAAATAGAATTGTTTTATTCTTATTTAAAATATTTTTTCCATTAATCGCTAACTCTCTATAGATAGAGCTTTCTTCTCATTCCTTTTGAAAACAGTAAATGTAGTCATTCCTTTTTTTTACATTCCATTTTCCACATTAATAGGTAGGATTAAACAACTGATCAGTAACACGACCCCAGGAAACAGACGTGACTATGACAAACGCCTTAACAACGCTAATTCTGTCGTCGCTATATCGAAATAGTAGCTTTGTCTTTATAGTGTAGAGTTTCTTTAACTGATGTTTAAAATGAGATATCACAGGAAGTATAAATCGATCATTCAAAATGATTGAGATATAAGCATTTTCATCTGAAAATAAAGAGATTTAATAAATGTGTCAGTGATCAGTGGATTGTATATTATATGATCATAAATGTTGTTTTGCTTTACATATCTACTCCAAGACATAATATATTTTTTTATTTCGACATCAGTTATTTTGAATGGCCCGACTGCTGGGGCACAGGCCTTCCTTTTGGGTGGATAAGGAGGATGGGCCATAACTCACCACGCGGGCCCAATGCGGATTGGTGGGTGTTAACGACTGTAAATTCAGCCGGGGTGCCTACTGAAGCACGGAGGAAATTTTTGGTCACCCATCCCATGATCGACCCTTGAGAAAGTTGTTCAATCGGCGGGCCAGGCGCTAAACCACTGCACACCGAGCTCCTCAAATAAGTAGAAGTGGTATTTAATATTAATTTAACGCACCTATCTTTTTCTGTCATTATTTTGTATTGTTCTCCAAAAAGGCTTACCTAAATTCCGATACTTGCGCATCCCCTCCAAGATTCGTCTGTCAGGGTGACCGCTGCATCCAATTCGGATTCGATATCATTACCATAACGCGAGTGCCGCGAGTGCAGCCGATCCGATGGACGTTGTGGGACACACTGCTGTAAAGTTCAGGCAACTTTTAACGACTGTATCCAAAACAGTCATAGATAGGGCCCGTATTTATAAACAGCTCTCTACGTTGAGAGCTATCTTGAGATCATTCCTGAGATGCTGTTCCTATAGTACCTATAAGAAGAGCATCTCAAGTACGATCTCAAGATCGCTCTCAACGTTGAGAGCGGTTTATAAATACGGGCCAGTAAGTAACCTTACTGGCCAGTATTTATAAACCGCTCTTGGACTAGGTTAATTTCTTGGACAATGATTTTAAAATATATATTATTTTATTTCTGTAAGGCTCGAGCGGAGCTGTTAAATAATTCTAAAAAACGCTTTCAAGAGTTATGATTATTTTACTAATTATTTATTGTATTAAAATTTTACGATTATGTACCCAGTTAAGCTATGTAGGTATAGCATTATTATTTTCAACAATTTTTTATGTATATTATCTAATATCTCTAGTTTATAGGTATAATAAGTATGTAGATCGATTATTATCTTCAATTACTTCGAAATGTATAGGTAGGTGTACCTAACCAAAAGTTTTATGGTTTGAGCAAAATAGAATATAAATATATTTTATTTAATTCAGATTTTGTTACATTTTGACATGACAAAATTTCTTAGTAAAAAGGGAATTATAAAAATGGCTTTCGAATGCTTTGACGTAAACTGAACGATCAATAAACAAGATAATTTTATATAGAGAGATTAATTGAGGTAATACAAAACAGCAGTTGGCTTCATATCAGTTAGTTGGAATTTGACCCGATTACATGATATGGATCAGATTAATCAATATATTTAACGTCGCATCGTAATGAAACATTCTGACAATTCGATCAAAGTGACTTGATAACAGTTTATTTTTAGCTTTATTATGCACTTATCTAAAGTAGCTATATCAAAAATAAATCCAATTCTAAATGCTACAGTGAAGATTATTTTAGTAACTTATATTCCCATTAAACATGAGTCTCATTAGATTTAGTACTTTGTTTATAACACGGAAGAAAATTTACTTATATGGTAAATTAAATAATGTATCGAGACTTTAAGAGGAAAATACCAAGGATGAGAGAATTGAAAAATCTTATAGAAAGTTGACAAAATCAACGTTTCGTAGTCCCAAGACTGATTTAAATACTTTTTTCATCAATATTTAAAAAAAGGATTTGACTGTGTTTTTTTTTTTTATAAATTAATTATTAAAAGAAATATTAGTCTTCAAAAACCAAAAAAATGCAATTGTTTAGACATCCAGGAATCAAATATGTCGAGATCATATAAAAAGTAAAACATAGGAACACATCCAAAGCATTTCTTTATTTTTTAATCGGTTTAGTTTTGGAGGAGGAAACAGGGGACTACGATAGGGGTACGTTGATCTTGTCAACTATCTATAGGATTTTTTCAATTCCATCGACCGTGGTGTTTCCTCGTAATATTGTGCCTCATTTTAAGCAAACTTGAACCGCAAAATTCAGCGCCACTAAATATCCATAAAATCTCAGAAAAAAGTAGACGGAATAAATTTGGCGCAGCGTTCCTGCTGGCGGTGTGTCTCGTCCTATTTTATATAGGTAGTATTTAGATGCACGTTAAAAGTCATCTTTAACTCGAGAATGCTCCGATCGGGTTTCATTACCATAGCCCTTGTCGGGGATACTTGAGTGCAGACATGTTCGCTGGCTATACAGACGCGTATATGCGATATGCACTGGAGATTAGAGCTTTGGCGCTTTCTGAATAGATAGTGTGCTCATTACCATATTTGCAGTCTTTGGAGAGCGCTGACTGGTAGATTCTGTACTTTGATCTTTTCAGAACGGGAGAGTAATGAGATTCATAGATTTAATCGTGGCATCTGAGCTGCTTTATGCACGAGTATTGTAATTATTCAATGGTCAGTTTACTTTTACGACGCTATTCTATACAGGGAAAAGTTTTGTGTAAAATGAGATCGAGAGTAACAAAATGCTTTGGTCTCCAATACTCGTAAATCCCTTACAAGTGCAAGTTCATCGACTCCAACGAGTAATTCAGTGGCCTGTCGATAATTATACAAAAACGGGAGGAAAACAAAAGGCTGTGAGCGTCGGCGATGTGTCGGGAATGCACCGATTCCAGGACGCGGCGGGACCGCATTTTATCGCCGCCTAATGATCTCCAGCGGGCGGTAATGAGGGAGGCGACCGCTCGCCACCAATAAAATATTTATGAAACCCTCCCTTCTCTAATGGAACGCGTCAACTCGCTTAGAGTTCCTATTATCTTCGAAATTAGCGAGCGGAGCCGAATAAAGAGGACAATAGCCGATCGCATGTCGCGCACGCAAAATGCGAGTCGTTAACTCGCCACGGATTTAAGAGACAGCTTCTAAATATCCAGTGGCAGCGTATGCGCAGATCTGTATCGCGCGCACAATACCAGCCGCCGTCACGACGCTCGCAGAAATATGGACGAGCCCCGCGTGCCTCCTTGTTTTATGTTAATTCCCCGCATAAGGCTAGCGAAAAATGTCGCGGGTGATGGAGATACGCCGTCATTAAGCACATCGCGCCCATTAGCGGGGACAATGATGCCAATTGTACCCTAACGCCATTGTCCGACATGAGGAAGTGGAATAATTAAGGGAATTCGCTCGCGGCCGCTATCGACGCCGTCGATCTCCAGAATTCCGAAACCTAATAAGTCCGGCCGACCTCATTTGTGTAAGGAGTCGAAAAAAACGAACAATACGCCGTCCGATAAAGGAGACGGCCCAACAATTTAGGGTCATTGTTTCGTCTGTTAATTTATGGAGTGCGGGCGGGCGATTGATTTGTAGGTTTAGGGGATCTTCGGGAGTGTCGGGATAAGCACTTTTAAATCCGGGTCGCGACGTCCGCGGTGCGTCAAGAACTCAATTTATTCGCCGGTGGCTGTCTCCGATATACATACAATGCGCATTTAAATTCGCGATAGGATTGGTGAGCTGGGCGGAGCGAGCCATATACGCGTTCGTCGTGATGCACATATTAAGTTGGGCTCTACATGGCCGAGGAGTTACGAGATAGGCCATGATGCGCGATCGTGAGGGCTGCCCACAATGGAGAGGTTATTATTAATGCCTGCAGCGTTACATTAAATCGCGGGTGGTGCACCATATCCCTTAAATTATCGTCCGCTGACATCGGTACGTACTAATTCAATGCCGACAAAGCCTAATACAATGCTATTCTTAGCGTTTATCACTGATATTACGGGAGCCATCATCAAATGCATTCCGAGCCGTGGATGCAATTGCATCAACACCCCAACAATCGTGGTAAATCCAACATCTAGTACCTATTAAGAGTCTTTCAAATATTTCAAGCTTTGTACAGTTGGTTGCATCTTGATTTTACTGATGGAACTCACCATCAAATGACATTCAAATAACTACATAATTATATTTTCAAAAAGCAATGGCAACAATAGTTCAATATCTCACAACCTTTGTAAAATCTCCTTCAAATGTCCAAGCTTTCCAGTTATAAAACTGTGACATTCTAAAACATATTGACATTTAGCTGACAATAAACTAGACTCTTAATGCCTTCTTGACAAACAAGTTTAATTCACTTGATGACAAGCTAGTTCCAATATTTGGACACCCGCTGCGGCAGACTGGAACATCTCTAGATCGGCGGCGTGTGAACTTGCTTGGCGCAAGGTTAAAATAGACTCGACTAAGCAAATAAATCCTTGGAGTGAAATACATTGTCCCTGATTTAAGAACAATTTCCTTTTCTTTAAGTAACTGAATTGCTTATGGGCTATTTACGTGGGTCGATTTTAAGTCACCTGTGCCGGTCGACTTTAATCACCTAGCAAGTCGCTTCCAAAATTGAATCGCAGGTGAAGGCGTCGCTGTCGTCTATGTAGTTGATGACGTAACCTAGGTAATAGCGTAGTTCCAGTTTTGACCACCGGATCAGATAATTTTGTTCAGTCACCTGCGGGCTAGGCCGAATTGGTATTTACACAGTCGATTTTCGCCGTGTGGCAAAAGTTGTACGACTTTAGTCACCCATGTAAATGCCCCATTAACACTGAAGTTTGTTCTGTAAAAAGACACAATTACAAAATAGCTACCGGTCTACTTTAGAAGACTCTCAAATGAATGCAGATGATTTAAAATACACGAATCATGTAATTGTAATAAGTATCATGATTATTCATCTCTCGGGACGAATTGGGATTCCACACTTGTCCTTATATCTTGCGTTTATCCACAATGATTACTTAATAGACGTAACTAAAATACGATAAGCTAACATGTTTAAAAATAAAACAATTGGAACTCAAAGTCACCGTTCACCAAGAGGCCGTCGTCGCCATAACTCCTGCGCGTCCTAATCGTCAGTTGTCATCGGCGCATTCGTTAAACAAAACACTATCGGGCATCACGGGCCTCATTAATTGGCGCGCAGATTTCCCGCGTCTTCTATAAATGGCGCGAAGCATTATGGTATCGCCGGCCGCTGTACGCGTCAGCGCTGCGCGTGCGTCGGGTTGTAATTGGTCGATCGGGCGCTGACATTTACACGCAGCAAGATGGCCGGCGATGCGATATGCGACGAGTAATTGACAAATAGTTTACCCTCTCTGCGGAATAATTGGGATCGCATGTAAGTTCGCAGTAAGCGCTTTTTCTGAGGTTTAGTAGCAATTAGGGGAAATTTGCATATACGATTGTTTACGCTTCGGGGTTATGAAGGAAACTCGGGTTGTTACACTGACTTTAATTAGGTCGTTTACTTGTTACGCCCTTTGTTTTATCCGCGGTTTGGCTGTACGAACTGTTTTTTTGCAAATTATATTTGTGATGCCATGCTTTTAAAAACATTTAATTGCAACAAGAATTAATTATTTTGCTCTTTCTAAAAACTTTACATGCTATAATATTATGACTTTGATTATTTAATGGGTCATTGTGGTCATTTCAATAACGCAACAGACAAGTAATACCTAAAAGCTCTAAGCCAATTTCGTATATTTAGAGCCTCACTGAATAGTAATTCTCCAAACCAAACCAGCTCTTCCTTTCTCCTGGTTGAGAAGTCTTCACTCGATATTTTCAATTTACTTTATTCACATGTTATCAACAACAGCAACACTGGATATGGGGACTCGGGTGTTGAATTTTTATCGACAGCTATAAATTTATCAACCAATCTCGTGAATTCCATAAAAAGTGGACCAAAGGCATCCAAGGGCAGGCGGGTATGATGTCAACTCGCCCACCTAATTTCCCCGTTAAAGGGTTCGATCGATCAAGACGTCAACGCTGACGGATGATGGATGTTGGAGACAATCCATCAATCATCGGACGGTGTGGTCCGGCGCCGGACGGCGGCGGCGCCGATGATGTTGGCAAAAAACGCGACACTCGATTGTTCCTATGTAGGAAGTAAGAATATGGCCACTGAAAGATAATCTTGGATGTTAGCTTATTAAGTTTCGTCGTTTTTTTTTTGCTTATTAAGTGGAGCTCGGTGGCGCAGTGGTTTAGCGCCTGGCCCAGCGATTGCGGACTCGAGCTCCTCCGTGCGTCGGAAGGCACGTTAAGCCGTTGGTACCGGCTGCATTTGCAGTCGTTAACACCCACCAATCCGCATTGGGCCCGCGTGGTGAACATCAAAAATGGCTGATGGACATGTTTTATCTTATTAAATTTATGCTTGAATGATTATGAGCCATAAAATCGTAATGATCGCTCATTATTTATTATGCATTAAACAAAAAGTAGAAAAAAAAACAAATATTATAAGTAGCTACAAAGTTCTACCTCTATACTATACCTAAGTACTAAGATGATGTAGTAAGTGTAAGTGATAGACTTTTATTTTATATTTAGTAGGAACATAATAAATAAATGTTACTGTCTTTAAAATCAAACTGAACTTCAAAAATCTATAAACCGATATTCAGGAAAATACTGTATTATCTCTTATAAGTGAATGTACTTCTTAAAATAATGTAATGAAATATTTAAAGGTTTACATTTTTACCTATTGTAATATAAATGTAATGTTACAAAACATTATCTACCCCAAATTGTATCTTTCATTATAAAACACCAATCAATTACCGTCCCCTCATACACAAAGACAAACAAACAGACACTATCTCTCAATATACATACAACAAAATCCCCTAAATTCATTTTACTGAAAAAAACACTTTATTGACACGTGCAAGATAGAATACAAATTATTTACCCAACAATTAAGTGCCATGTTTTTGTGAAACAAATCCATAATATTATATTAAGGCGAGGCAGTTCCCGAAATTTACTCTTTCACTAGGTCTTTAGAACAAGGTTGAATATTGCGTAGTTTTAATTGACGCTTCGCCAGAAATTTGAGGAAATTTAGTACATTTTTATTGATTTCTGAAATACTTGATCATTTATTTTAAATGTACTCGGTAATTGTGTTAGATCGATAAAAAAGCTATCCTTTTTGCATAAAAGATCATATCACTGTCGTTGAAAATAACGAAATCTGACGATTTGAAGTTTAATTTTATGGCGTTATTCAGGATTTTTTTACAGAGTAACCATGCCATTTTTCAATATTCTGTTCGGTTATTGTGTTTCATGACATAATGTTCAGTCTACAGTAATTTTTGTGAAGTAGAATTCTACATCCGTTCTTCACATTGGAAGTTCAAAAATCGATCTTTTCATCAAATCGTGAACTGGCCTCGCCTTAAATCCGTATTTTGCTGTAGTTTTGTACTTGAACACACACCCACATTGTGTATTATGTATAATACCCACAGTAGATGATACAGTTAGGATGTGTCCATGTATTTGTATCTTTAAAATTGACAATTGAAAATAATGTTTGCAGTGAATTTATTAAAATGGAAAAAAACATTATAAGGGACTGTAAATAACCGAACACAACTTACCGATACAGGACTAAAAGATTTACTTCATACGTAAGAATCAAATTGTCCATTGGTAAGGGTGTCCATAATAAAACTGTCCGAGAGGAGACAGTCCGATACCGACGTCGCACTTATCACGAGGCATAATGTCCTCAATTTTACGACAACCTTGCTCTGTACGCGCGCATAAATTTAAACAAATGTCAAGACGGGAGATTTTATTTTACGGATCAAGGAAATTGTAACGATATTTCAACGATAATGTTATTGTGCTGCGGATAAGATGTTTTTATTGGCGCGTATGCACGCTGCTTTGTCCGGTTCAGTTATATTACGTATAAGGGACGTGTTTTGAGATTACAAGTTGATATTGGAGTCCAATATTTTGTCTTTCTTGAATAACAAATGAAATGTCAAAGTAGATAACGTAACTAACTTACGATTATGTTAGGTCCGCCTTTTCCGTTTCAGATTTATCTTGCATCTTTCTTTAGTTAGAATTACATTCAATTATCTAAGCCCGAACAATGTCAAACAAGACTAGCAGAAAACAATAGTGTAACCGCTCGCATCTTTCACCTGCACAATCGAACTATCGGAACCGGTCTGTTGTGTCTAATTAGGCAACCCCCAGTTCTGCTAATGGTAGCCGCTGAAATCTGATCAAGTCTCGGACACGGTGCGCAGACATGCGATGCTTTGTCACCCTACCCACGCAGTCTGCTGAGCAAATAGTTAAGCACTTGATGGCTGAGATACCGCACGAAAGCCCTTTAAAAATAGTAGCTTGGATCTTATTGTGTTGTGAACTATACTGTTAGAGATTGAGCGACGTTTTCGCGAGCTGTTGTTAAGTTCGAGAAGTGATCGCTATCTTGGAATGACATTAATTTGAACGACACCTCCTCGGAGTAAGTTGCTTGAACAAAGAGTGGCATTTCCACGGTTGATCGTAAAATGACTCCAACGAGCACTTTGTATAAATAGAAAATAAGAGCTAGGTAACTGGAACTATTTATTTGAAGGGAATTTTTCAATCAATAATTTACGAACACAGAACGGTGATCACTGAATAGTTTTTAATATTATAAAAAATAGGCAATTTTACACTGACGTGGTTAGTGGCATTAGTTATTACACGTATAAACTTTGTTCAACATTTACATAGCTGCGCCAACTAGACAGTGAAAAATAAAAAACATACCTTAGTTCATCAGCAAGATTTTAAAATTGTTTCTAACTCCTTGCTGACATTAATTTTGTTATTTACCCGCGCTTATCAATCAACCGGTGAGGATGCAAGTAAAAAAAAAAACAAAAAATGCAGTCATCGAACAAGGATCCACACTCAGGCTTATTGATGGAAGTGCCTAATGCCGTTTAGATAGCAGACTGGCGTTGACACATTATTATCGTCCCTCTGACGCCGCCGACTGTCCGTTCCGAGAGACTGTCCTGTTTCTTCAAATTTAATGGTGTTCGCACAAAAATAACAAAAAAGTTTTATTTAACTTTGGCGTTTACATTCATTCGAGTAAGGTCATTGTGTAGAATTATATGAGTTATTATGAGAATTATAGTACGTACTGCGTTTAGTTTATAAAGATACTGTTTTTCTTGCAATCTTGTATGTATAGCTTAAATTATTTTCAGGTTAGCGACACAGCCCACTATTTTTTAATTTTGTTTTTAACTGAACATTGTATGCACTGCGACCGAAAACCAACTTAAGTTCTTGATAATTATGTCAAATAATGATAAATTATTTAATTTGGTACAGCAATATATCTTTCCAGCAGACAATAAAAAAAAAGTACAGAATTGATTGATAAGTTGTTTTAAAAAGTGACGTTTACAAGGTAAATGTTATTTACAAAGAATGTAATACGGAATTACTATAAATTTTCATCAATATTAAAGTATGTACCTATAACGCTTTGATGTAAATGTTAGCTACGATTCCAGCTCTAGAAAAAATAAAGTAGAGTTAAGGTAAATTATTATATTACATAAATTAATTTGTATGCTTTTATGTTTAACTTAAGTTATTTGCATTCCAAAATATTTCTTCTAGTAATATAATTTTTTTTTATTACCTTATAGCAATAATGCTTCGTTTATTTTTACATAATCTGAATACAAATAATAAACTTCCACACCTGACCAAAATAAAATATCGATTGAAAATGACCGAACGGTCAACCCAGTAAGTTACCCAAAAAATAGAGTCCGAATCTAAACGCCATATAACTTTTTACGGTCAACTCGAATACGGTCGTAAATTAGCGTGAGACCAAAAGCGTCAGATTGACGCTCGCGACGATAAACCACGTCAAAATACGATCTGTTAAATGTCGAACAACGACCTATAAATATAGCGCGCGTGTTTACGTGAGACCCCCTTACTTGACGTGTTGAAATTGTTTCATAATTATGAGTTATAATGTCTGTTAGCACTGTAATATTGCAAATAATTTTTCAATGAGAAGCAGGAAACGCCCAAGCAGTCCAAGCACCTCTTATGTGATTGTGGACCTCTAATCCACAGGCGTAGTATCCATCTGGGACGACACGTAATCGACCCGCAGGAAATAAAAACTCTTAAAACCAGGAAGATACTAGACTTCTTGGAAGCCGCTGGGCTTAAAGAGTTACTATAATTAGGTGGTGCGTTACAATAGATCTTTTAGGTCGCAGTGACTACAGCTTCATCTTGAGCTGCATAGCCCCTAACACTCAGATAATAATAATAGAATGTCTGTTAGCACTGTAACTTTGCAAATAAGTACTTTGGCTACGATTGTAAAAGCTATTTGTCCATCAGCCATTTTTTGTCCCCACTGCTGGGGCACAGGCCTTCCTTATGGGTGGTAAGGAGGACGGGCCATAACCCACCACGCGGGCCCAATGCGGATTGGTGGGTGTTAACGACTGCAAATACAGCCGGGACCAACGGCTTAACGTGCCTTCCGAAGCACGGAGGAGCTCGAGATAATACATTTTTGGTCACCCATCCCATGACCGACCCTTGTGAACATTGCTTAACTTCCGCAATCGCTGGGCCAGGCGCTAAACCACTGCGCCACCGAGCTCCTCTAGCTCTAAGCTCTAGCTAAAAGCTATTTAATTTATACAAATTTTAAAATTTATTTGTCAAATCAAAACGAACCTTCATTTATGTACGTTTTCTTCTCGTTTTTTTAAATGTTTATGTTATTTGTCTTCACTTTCAAATTAGTTAAAAAAAACAATTAGGATTTAAGGTATTAAAATCGCCGATTTTTATGCGTTAGTTTTAACATAAACGAATGTTCTGTTTCCGAGAAATTTTGCAAATTAGACCAAAACAGGGTACAGGATATTTTTTACATCTACGGTGATAACATTTTTATAAATGATTTCAATTGAATCTGTTGTTTTTTTTTCAAGTATAAAACTACCTAGGTATATTATTTTCCATGATATCTTCGCGTATGTTCGTAGTTTTTCAATAATTTGAATTTAAAATTGGGATTTGAAGCAAATGGGCTCCATACAAAACGCCGATAACGTTTCCCACCCGCTAACTAACTAATCCCTAGAGTAGGTTTAGTTTTTTTGTGTGGTATTGTGCTGCCTAAGCTAGGTCTGCACGTTTTATTTTTTGTGAATATTTATCATAGAATTAATTTTGAAATATTTGCACTTTAGTGATTAATTTCATACAAAACACAAAAGTGCCAATATTTTCAATTCTACAATGAATATTTTAAAAATTAAAAGACCGATTACTTCACAATCTTAAAGAAGTGTAAACTCATCATGTCTTCTAGCACTAGCTAGATTGACCACATTAACTATAGGTAATTTTGTCTGACAAATCCCCAGAGCATTATTAAATATGCGACAAAGATTCCAACGTAACCCAAAATGGGTCTGTGTAAACTCGCTACTTATGTAAACTTTTGAAACTATGTAACCCAAAGATAGGGTCTGTGTAAACTCGCTACTTATGTAAACTTTTTGAAAAGTTTCATACATTGAAAGTAAGTTCGCCACTCATAAAAAAATATGTGTAACTTCACCACAATGGTAACCATTTAATAATCCAAAGACAATTATTGTTTCCTAATGTTAAATAGCTGTTAATAATATTAAATAGTTTTAACAAAGGATAACAGTTGTAAGTACATTTCACATTATAAAACAATGGTGTTGTCATCATTAATTTGATTGATATATAATCCTCATTAATATGATAATAACATGTCAAGCAACTGTATGTTTGGTCAAGTGTAACATTACATTTGAAAGAAAATATATTTTTATTCCATATTGTTAACATAAGCCAATAATAAATTAAAAATTCGTTAACGATAGACATATATTACTCATTAAAATAAAACTGTGTCAAAGTAACTTAACCCTAAAACGCTGGTTACTAACAATGAAAATTAATCTTCAGAAAATGTAGCCATGATACGATGGACATATAAAAATCATTGAAATACTTATATCCGATTTCGGGTCGTAAAAAAGAAATAAAACCTTTGACGGAGTTTTTAATGCCTTTTAAACATTCGACTATAAAACATTTGAAACAGATATAACTCCTTAGATGAATAAAACGGAATATTCATGTAACACTCTTTAAAAAACCCATAACAATGAAGTTTATGAGTGTTTAAGTATTAAACAAAATATTGTTTTTATAGCAGTTTTTTATTTTACATTCAACTTTAATTTTTTACGTAGTAATGTTTAGGATTAAAAAAAAGTTTATTAAATTAAAGAAAATGTAATCCAATTGAAGTCTGATACCAAGTCCGGCCTAAAATCTCTCTCGTTTGTCCTTTTTTTCTTATAATTAAAACGGAAGCCATGACAGACACTCAATCAAACACGTCAAAAATATTAACTTACATCGAAAGTTTTGGCGCCACGAAATCTCTTTCATCTGTGATGATAAATTTGTCGACAAAAAATAAAAATGTATCATCTAATCAGGCGACGAAAGGCCGGAAAGGCAAAAAAAATGAATCGATCTGTCAAATGGTGAAAATAGAACGGTGACCATTCACGGGTTGACGACTTGTTATTTTTTTTTCTATTTTACCTACTTTTTTTGTTAATACAAAATTTTATTTTAATTTCGACCCAATCGATTGTAAAATTACCAATTTCACCGGATTTCAAATGGTTATTTGAAGTCATATTCAAGTTTGTATAAAAATGCCTAAATTAATGATGTTTTATACAATGGCAAACAAATAAATGCCACCCACCAAATCGTACACTTAACACAGGTGGTGAATGAAATTATTATTTAAAATTTAACGTGAAGAATGACATAAAGTGCATTTCTATTTAGTGCATCAAAAAGAAAATGTCATAAGAACTTACGGTTCGCGGAAAGATATTAAAATATCATTTTTTAACTTCAATAAAGTTTTTAAATTTGAGATTTTAGCATTCACAATGCAATTTTTATACAATACCAAATAATATTTATGTACTAGGTGCGAGTCGTATTTTTTCTAGTATATTAATTTAATGAAGTGGTCCTTTATTTAAATGATTTTTTAAAATCTTTTATTTGCGTAGTGTTTTCGCTATTCGAATGCATAAGATAATTCATTATGAAAAATAATGTAGTTTTTCACCAAAAAGTTAATGAGAAATGTACCACGTTATTCTGTCAATCTTGTCGCCTGGAACTCGTTAATCCGCCGCTGACAAATTTATTGGAGCCATCATTGTTTCTTTGGCGCGACGAATGGTTTCCCGGATGTCGAGACTTAGCTCAATAAGTCAAAATGATGTTATTTTTAAATAGTTCGTTAAGATCCATGTTTTGTGTTTAATACGAGAAAGGTAATGAAATCATTAAACAAGGTAACAATTAATTTCTGTATCGAATAGGCTATACGTGTGGTCAAAGTTAATATAAAACCAGCGGCCGCCCGCGACTTCGTCTGCGTGGACAGTTTTTTTGCTATCCCTCGGGAACTCTACGTTTTTTCTGGAGGAAAGGAACCCTATGTCCTTGTCTGTACCCCTGACAACGTGTATGCGGAATTTCATGATGATCGGTTCAGTAGTTAAGACGTGGAGGCGTAATAAACAAACAAACAAACGGACTTTCGCATTTATAATATTAGTAGTTGTATGATCTTTACCAGCTACTATTTTTTTTTAAATTAACGATATGACTGTATTAAAAATAAGTAAGTAATATAAAAATAAGTAGGAGCTCGGTGGCGCAGTGGTTTAGCGCCTGGCCCAGCGATTGCGGAAGTTAAGCAAGGTTCGCAAGGGTCGGTCATGGGATGGGTGACCAAAAATTTATTATCTCGAGCTCCTTCGTGCTTCGGAAGGCACGTTAAGCCGTTGGTCCCGGCTGCATTTGCAGTCGTTAACACCCACCAATCCGCATTGGGCCCGCGTGGTGGGTTATGGCCCATCCTCCTTACCACCCATAAGGAAGGCCAGTGCCCCAGCAGTGGGGACATCAAAAATGGCTGATGGACAAGTAATTTTTCTTCATAAACACACTGCATTTTTCAGATTTTATCGAAGCACTTTATAGGGTTAAAAAAATTCTAACCACCAATTTGATTAGTTCTAAAAAAGCTCTACAAGTAATAAAAAATGTGTATAGATTGTGAACTTTGATTGTATGCATTCTTATTTAGTATCTTACTTTTCTCAAACATGCTTGGAAATTCGATCATTATTTTGACAACCTTCTTCGTGCTAAATCGGAGTTTACGGACTGACCTAAACCGCGCCGGCAATCTTAGTATGAGAATCCATTACTAACGTGTAATAATGGATTTTCATACAAAAATTGCCGGCGTCTGACCGGCAATGTTTTACGCACGTAATAGAAACATTGCCAAATTACGCACGTGTAATTCAGAAATGGAGCGAACTTTTTAATGAATCACGAATAATGGGTATCAAATGAAAGGCCTTGATGAGCGAGCACAATCCATTTTTTTTTAATATTAGGTATATGGGTATCAAATGAAAGGCCTTGATGAGCACATTCCAAAATTATGAAAAAAAAGGAAAAAAAAGAAAAAAAAATTTTTTTTTAGTACCTAGGTATATTGGGTATCAAATGAAAGGTCTTGATGAGCACATTCCAAAAAACTGAAAAAAAATAAAAAATGAATAAACTGGAAAAAAATTTTTTTTTTCAACATGGGTATCAAATGAAAGGCCTTGATGTGCACATTCCAAAAAAATAAAGAAACTGGCTCCTTTCTTCTTTTTTCAATTTTTTGCTTTAATTTTAAATAAAAATTAAAAGTTAAAAAACCTTCTTGGTTTGAATTTCCGCGCATTATTTGAGAAAAGTACTATACAAGCCTTGGTCGCAACTAGGCATTGATGGACTCACGTATGTGTGCCTCGGCTTCGCCTCGGCCCACATTTTCACGTTCGTCCTTCAATGCCTGTCTTGCGTGCCGCTGCAGTAATGTACTATTAAACAATAATGATAAACTAATATTGCTGTAATTTAAAAAGTCTTACGTATAGAATCTATGATAAACCATAGGTACCTGTATTAAACCTACGATTTGAGTATTTCTGTAATACTAAATTATCTTAACCGATAAACAATTCGTAATATCCACGCTCTCCCCTTTAATAATCACGCTTTGAATTATAACTACAATAATCATAAAACTTTAAAATGAGTTTTATCATCACTAAATCATGACAATCAACATAGAATTCTCTTAGCACACCACTCACAGCACATCAAGTTAAATAATACAGTCTTTATTTAAACCTTAACATAAGGGAGTAGGGTTTAGATTATAACTGAATATGTACCTAACATTCTGTTTCTGAGGAGGTCAGATCACAATGTACACGTCAGAATTGTGCATGTAGGCTTAAAGCTAATATTTTAGTTTAAAACGTGGTGTAAATTTACGGGTAATAGGGAATTACTCTTGAGGATTAAGGGATAAGAAGAAGCGGGAGCGACTGGCGGAGCTGTCAAATCTGTCACATAACTGACTCACCTTTTCATACTCATCAAAGTCCTTTCTTTGAATAATGGGTAAAATAAAAGTTTGCTTTAAGCTATTGGAGACGTTTGATTTTGCCAAAACTTAAAATGAATAAGGAATGATACATTATGATGAAGTCTACAACGTAGCGTAGTACGTAATTGTTTATCATTTTGGAATACCAAAATTTTCGTTCACTTTTTTCTTATAATTATTACCTTCTTAAATAAATAAATAAATAAAAATAAAAAGAAATTTATTCACTTCTCACAAGGTTTTTAGAATATGTCCTTCTTAAATATGATAATGGTCTGCTATAATTTTTAGAAAAACTTTTAAACATCATGTGATATGGAAATCTGGCAAGAAATCAACTCCTAAAATTTCCTACATTAGGGAATCGCCTCAGCTTATATCTTGGGCCAACCCTAGTGCTTCAAGGAGATATAGTTTTATTACTTACGCATATATAATTAATTACAACTCAGTATTTATTGCAGATTTCATGTTCTGAGATTTTAGTTTCCTTTTATTACTTTTTAAGTGGCTAGATTATATTGATAGTTTTAAAGCTCACGTTTATATTACGTTTATCTTATTTAAATCTTATTAAATCAGCATTAATTATCGTATTAAATTGCAAATCTCATATAAAAAATGCCAAGATTTAAACTATTATTTACGAATTTGTCAGTTGTGTACATTCAGATAATAATATTTTGTGCTTTTGAGTTTCTATAATTATAAGACTTCAAAAAGAGCTTGAAAAGTCAGGATTGACAACGACATGAGTTAAAACCGCCTTGTGTGTGTTTGATTAATCTATGGAGAGTTGCCTTACAAGCGCTCAGGGTTGGCAACGAGCAAGTAGATGGTATGGATTATGGGTAACACAATCAAGTAATGTTTCATTTACAAAAAATCGTCCATCCATCTAGACTTTAAATATTTTACAAATAATTATTATAATATTAAATAATATACTAGAAAAGTTTCGACTCGCCACCAAATCATTGTTGCTCAGGCGGGACTCGAACCCGCGACCTTTGGAAGTCCGGTCTTATGCTCTTCCTACTGAATGGGAGATGGGAGCTCTCCCATCTGAGCTAGTATATTATTTAATATTTATAAAAATAGCATTGTGAATGCTAAAATCTCAAATGAAAAAACTATATTTATGATTAAAATGTTCACCTTTGTAGATAATGCAGATCTAACATAATAAGTAGAATATAAAAATAACATTGCAATTTATTAAAAAGGCAGCTGATTAAAGAAGAATTATTGGTGTTTTAAATTCGTGCATTAATTGATTACTATAAAATTATACTGTTTTTTTACATTATTGCAATATATTCTGGATGATTCAATAAGATGGATTGTTATTTTTATGTTAATTGTTTTTCTTGATCATTTGGTTGTAAATTTGCTTTTATTTGAACTGCATAGAAAATAGGATTGTCCAACTTGTTATATTTTTGGGACGTAATAATAATCAAGCAAGCCATTGCGTTAGTAGATTTCGATATTAGAAGAGCTAACAGTTTATTAATTTTACATTAACATCACATAATTATTTTAGTCCTTTATCAGGTAGACATTTTTTTAACTTAATTACTTATCATCTTATTAGCTAAAAGACGTCTAAGAGAGTTCACAACTACAATCTGCTTGTCTATTTAATAAAAAACTTTTTTTATTAAAACTATGCCTTTTAGTATTAATTTCAAAACCAAACCAAAAAACCTTAGACAATATTCCAACTGCACTACATAAGAATGCCACTAAGCTCAGTAATTGATAATTAGTATTCCGGAGACGGACTGTCCAGCCTACGTGGGGGGTGGTCCCCAGCAGGGGGGGAGGCTGCTGCATCAGCAAGCAGTCTGGTATTGACACGGCGGTTAAGACGACGTCCGTGGGGAGAGACGTGATTTCTGCTGTGCACATTAATCTGAGATGGAGCGCTCTGATTGGCGGGTTGTAGAAAGGTAACTTCATGTTGGGCATATTTTCGAAAACAGAAGAGGTTTACAAAATGCCAAGAAAGGTTTAAACTAGTCATACAGGTAAGTTCGTTTGGTGTTGACACGGTGGCTGTTAAGTCGACTGTACATGGGGATACGACGTGATTTCAGATGTTCCTATTAATGTGAGACAGTGCGCTCTGATTGGCGGGTTGTGTCAAGGTGTTCATAATGTTACAATACTTTGAAAACAAAAGAGGTTAATTAAAAACAATAAAAAAACTGGAACGGAAAGTTATAAGTTCTTCTGGTTTTGGCACTGTGTTAAAACTAAACTAACCTGAAAAGTCCGATGCTAATACGAGGTCTAAACCCTAAAAAAGTTAAATGTTTTCAGCTGTCAAAGACTAATAAAAATTTAAACTTAATTGAAATACTTCACCTACATTATGCAACAAGTTTAATTTTAAAATAGACAATGATTTTTCTACTTTTTAGTACTCACAAAAAGATTTTACACCGTCCAATCAATATTGCTTCCATTTACAAATGTACAGCCAAGGTTCAAAATAAACATCTTAAAATACAGACAAAAATGACAAACAATATTTTTGCAAACCAAAAGCGGTCATAAAACGGTACGAATCTCGACTCTCATACTACTAATAAATTATTCAATATTGTATTTAACTGACCCACCGCACTGCCTAAGGGCCGGCGAGCACGTGCAACGCCGCGACTTTTTCCCGATTACCATATCTGTAGCGGGCATCGGGGAGGCAACAAATTGGCTATCTGCAGCATGCATCTCTTATGAGCAGGGCTACCGTATTAGAGTCGAGATTGTCCTTATTTGCGCATCAAATTTTGCCGGTACGGGTCCACGGGTCGAAATATGAATTTGAAGCGGATAGTTAAGACTTATCAAATTATTTTAAATGCACTTTGAGTTAGCTATGAAAACAGTTCAAGTTACGAAAATGAACTTAGGAAAAGTGAATCAACATTTGGGATAGCAGAAATGTTTGACAACTAGAAGTTTTCTGCAACTTTCCTTGATTTGTGATCAATTTATATTAGAGTATCCTGGAATAAATTTCTATCTAAAGTTTGCTAAAAAATAAGCTCTTAATAAAATTTATTGTCCATCAGCCATTTTTGATATCCCCACTGCTGGGGCACAGGCCTTCCTTATGGGTGGTAAGGAGGATGGGCCATAACCCACCACGCGGGCCCAATGCGGATTGGTGGGTGTCCCACCACTAACACCAATAAAATTTATTAAGAGCTTATAATTTGTATACCTTTGTGGTACCTACCTCTGTGGTATACCTTTTTTATTATTTATGAGTCCATGGACAGTGACTATATCAAGGGGGTTTTTTTAATCACTCGACGATGTATCAGCCCTCAATCCGATTGACGGGAACATTTGGAAGATCGTGCGCGTCGGCCGGTAGCAAGTGTGCGCCGGGCCTTATTTAGATGGTTTGTCATGTCCTACGATCTTTAGTGCACTCACATTATCTGTATTGTAACGAGTCCATCTCACGAATCGTAACATTGCACACTGCATTATGCATTTTATTGGAGGCTTATGGTAAAAAAATTTAAAAAAAGCTGAAATTTTACAATAATAATGTTAATAGGCATTGCGAATGGGCGGTATGATGTTAATAAGGGTTTATGCAGTTATTTTAGCGTTTGATAGTATTAATAGTTTAGCTACATTATATAATTATTTAAATCGTCGTTAGAGCATTACATCTAAAAATACTACAACTGCTCATTTTATACCTATTTTGTAGTCAAAATCACTTTCATTTTATATAAGAGGACGATCTGCAAAAAAAAATACGTACATCGTACTATTCTAGAGGACATCTGTAAGAAAAAATACGTTCATCTGAAATACAAAACTTTTCACTAAACCTCTTTCCCAATGAGGCTTTTCAAAATGACAAAAAACTGTAGGCTCGATAGATGGCGTTGATATAAATGTAGGTATGTGTCAATCTGTTTTTTTTTACTACGCTTCGAAGAGTAGGTACTCTGGTAGGCAGGCAGATATGTAACCCTAAAAATGTTTCTCTTTGGGCACATGTCAGCTAGCCAGCGCTTACTTGCCTCTTTGGTACAAGCCAAGTTTATTTTTAAAAGCCAATTTTAACACTTCTCTTTCCATCAACGCCATCTAGTGAGGCAAATAGTTATTATTTTTTAATTTTTTAAATGTCACTTTGAAAAGCCCTCATTAAAAAAACAAAACCTCACCGTTCTTAATTCAAATTGCACACATTTCGAATTCGAAACAAATGAGCTCCGAAACTCCTGCACACGACTACCAGCTCATCAAAGAAATCCAAACGCGACAGTCCATCGGTGGAATACAAAGAGGTGGGGGGTGGGGGGGCAAAAAACCTCTTCCACTAACGAAACAATCGCAAGCATAATTGATTTTAACGTGCACCCTGCGTCAAGGGGGCATGTTAAGGGGGTATTTTTACGTCTTTCGCCTGATTGGGGAGTGGGATCGGGGGATTTGGTGCATGTTTTGAATGCAGTTTGGGGTGTGAGTGAATTCATGTTGTATGCAGTATCGACATTGTAAAGAGCTACTTCAAGGTAATACATGTTTTGTGTGTGCAAATTATAGCTATACCTATATTATATAAAAATGAATCCCTATTTCCCTTGGTCAAGCCTTCACGCGTCAACGGCTGGACCAATTTCGCTAATTGTTTTTTTTATTGTGTTTGTTATTATCAGGAGAAGGTTCTTATGAAAGAAAAAAATATGAAAATTGGGCGGAAAATTAGAAAATTTGAGAATGCTTATCCATCATTTAATATAAACTTTTTTAATGTAACCTTATGTTTGACATCTAATAGAATAGACAGAATGCTTGCTGCAAATATCGTTAAATAGGTTGTAAAAATACTGAGTGTCGTTTAAAATTAGAATTCAATATTCATAACTAAGATTGGATAACGTCTGTCGGGTCAGCTAGTTGTAGAATAATAATTAATTTAGTTCTCATAAGTATATAAGTATTTAAAGAATTAGGCCTATCTAATAACATAATTATAATATTAAATTAGAATTGAATTCATAAAGATAATTTTGGACTATAAAATATTTTTTTAAATTTGACGGGATTCCCGTCTGAGTATTGATCTGGTGCGAGTCGTATTTTTTCTAGTATATTATTTAGTATTGTATAAAAATAGCATTGTGAATGCAAAAATCTCAAATTTAAATCTCTGGAAAGATATTTCAATTGAATGTCGATTTCACCAATGTGAGGAATTACCTTATTTTTATTTTTTTATTTTTTTTAAAAAAGATAATTCCTCACATTGGTGAAATAACGCTGGCTTGCAGCGTAAGAGTAGGATATACTAGAAGAAATTCGACGATGTCACTAGTGACTCGGTAGCTCAGCGGTCAGAGCATTGGACCGGATATCCAAAGGTCGCGGGTTCGTTTTCCGTCTGAGTATTGATCTGGTGCGAGTCGTATTTTTTCTGGTAGGTACCTATATTATTTAGTATTGTATAAAATAATTAATAAAACAAATGTTGGATTTGTATGAGCTGTAAATAATCTTTGGGCTTTTTCTAAAATCAGTGAAAACGTTGGAAAATGTAAAAAAGAAGTACAGATTTTCTTCTGTCGAATTTCGATAGTCGTATTTTTGATAACTAACTACAGTGTAAGCTGTAATTACAAAACAAACATTATTAAACAAGAGCGTTAACTCTTAACACCGCCTCATTAGGAACTAAATTGCTAAGGCCCGGCGCAAATGTTAATTAGTTTTTTATTCGGCCTTATAAGGGCGGACGCACACTGTCCAATATCAGCGCATTCATTATGCAAACGATTCCTCCTTAGGTTTAAATGTTAATTTTTTTTCTTGCCCCGCTTAATGTGACACGGTCGTACGTGTTATTTCGAGGCTTCGGACGCGCATTGAATTAGAACCTTGTCAATAAGGTTTTTGTTTTGTGGCGAAAATAATGATAATTAATTAGGTAGTTCTTTTATTTTACACTTTAGCCGATTCTAAAAGTTACAAATTTTACAAAACCAATTGTTTTACTGCGCAAAGAGCACCTTAATTTTTTAATTGAATTCTACTCTATCAACAGATGTAGTGTAAACTTTATCCACTTAATTTGTCATTTAATTCTCAGTTATTATTAATTAAATATAAAATAAAAACCAGAAGCATTATTACAAGTTTTCCTTACAATGAAATTAATTAAATTTCGCAAGAAGACAGGGTATTGAAAAACGACAAAAATACACCTCGTTTTATTAATAGCAACTTGACCACTACATACAACTTAAAAATACTAATTTACCCCAACGCCAGTATCTCGAGCTTACCTGAAAGAAAACAAGAGCCATTAAAAACATGTTAATGCTTAACCCTTCAAAGTGACACAACACACAAAGGGGCCCAACCGACCCTTAATCCATTTACGATATAAAGACGAATAAATCAAACTTAATATGGCGTCCATGTGTTGATAAGGGCCTGCGCACGTTGCGCGACTGCGGCCCTAATATTTAGCATGCGGAGAAATACGGTTACTGTTGTATGTAAAGTGATAAATAAGGATTACTTAATTAAAGCTACGGTCTTGGATATGAACGAGTGTGTTTGCTTGTAATGGATTGGGAAATATGACATTCCTACGTTGAATGAGATGAAAGTTGTCATTTTGAAAGAGTCTATAAATGAATATTACAAGCAATTCACATATTAATATTGCACTGAATGTGTGTTATTGTATTTAAAGGGGCTCAAAGAAAATAAGGAGAGGTAAGAAATGTAAAAAAAAATGTGTTTGTTATACCATAGCAAGTAGTACTTAAGTAAGTAGTTTTTATTTAATCCGAATCTAGAAGCTTTCAGCCTGCCTAATTTTACAAAGTGGTTTTATCACATTTGTGTACTTTCAGGCGAAACTTTTCAGATTCAAACGATAGACGTATCGTAAATAACGATTTGTACTTCATACATTCAGTTTAAGTCAAAGTTAAAAAAAAACAAACAAATAAAAATATCACACAAAACATACGATGATAATAACAATCTGTTTTTACGTTCAATCAGTTGAGTGAACATAATTTACTTACAAGTCTCGATTACAAGACAACACGCTCGCTCCACAGATGAAGCGCGAATGTGTGCAAGGTGGCATGAAAATGGAATTAAGTGGGGGGAAATGCAAAGGAATCAACGAGAGGGGGTAAATGTCCCAGACCGGACACTTTGAACGAATTATGACGGTCATTATTAGAACGTGGACAGAATTAAATTGCCTCCCCCCTCCACCCTTCCGGCTAAGTATGCCCGCATAATGATACCTGGCTGATACTCGTAACACTTGTCTATGCTCCGTATCTAGGGATGGGGTTGGGATGTATCTATGGTTAGGTATTTCTCTGCGTGCGTTTTTTTTTGTTTGCAACGAGATTATAAGCTTTGCGAGATATCATTGATTGGAGTGCATAATATTTTGTTGGCAAATAAGTTTTTATATTCTTTGCTTTTGTTGAAAGGTGAATTTTTTTTTTTATTTACTTTACAAGTTACTTTATAGTCTGTCCAATAACCCCCGTTTCTCTGAATTTCACTAAGATCAAATTTCTTTGTTCGTTAGAATCTAAGTGTATTTATATACATTTTGTTAATACCTAAACGTCGCCTTTATTTTTTGCCATCTTGTTGAGACAAAATTGAAATCCTAAAACTCGAAATCATAAGTACGTAAGTCAGTAAACATTTGCACAAATACTTACCTAACGCAAGTTTAAATCTTAACTAATAAAATCTTGAGTAGATAACTAAAGATATCATTAAGACTAACCTAAGTAGCACATTTCAAGATTATACACGCAAACTAAAAACCAGTCAAAATGTTTGCTACGTTAAAACCTTGCGATTTATCTTTCATTTGTTTTCCCGCGTTTGTGTTAGTTATCTGTGGTACCTTTGGAAAGGTAAATTGACAAAAACAATGGCGGTGTGGTTAGTAGCTTAGCGGCACCACTATTGGGATGGAAGGCCAGTAATCTCTGCAAACGCACTGCCCGATAAAGGACCTGTGTGGCGCAAGTGATAAGCTTCGTGCTTGTTGGTTGTCGAGTCTTTTCATAACACTACGATACTTGGTTATAAAGATTGGTAACAAGGTTGCGTACACAAAAAATTGTAAAAAAAAACTTTATAAACTATGTTTTTATTCCGATGTTATGGTTTTGAAGGAAGAAAATATTTTTTATAATTTTATAATTAAGGACGATAATTTGCTACATATATACCTATTATATTTGAATTTAATTATGTAGTACCTATCTACGGTAAAAATAACGTACATTAAACGTAACCCGTGTTAGGTATTACAAAAGATGAAAGGGAATGTAATAATATTATCAATATAATAATATATATATATATATATATATTATTAATTAATACAATATTATCTTTGTTTAAGAATTCACTTTTTTTATTGTTCATAATCTTCTTTTTCAAAGTACTTATTGTCAAAACTGTAATTAACATTTTAAATTTGTTTAAAATTCTTTAAAAATCTTTAGATATTTTATCTACACTCACAACGTAATGTTCCAAATATGAATGCAAAATTGGTAATATAAATACGTACTTTATTTTCGTGAATAGGTAAAATTAAAAAAAAACTCATTACGATGCAGTTAGCTGCATCATAAAATAACTTTTTCATTTCTCATATTCGGAAAGTGATGTATATTTGAACTAAGCAGCGGGTCCAAAACTCTTCGTTCCACCCTAGGGTGTAAAAGTAATTTAAAAATAGAACTGAATTTGGCAATGAAAAAGTTTACAATAGTTAAAAACAAATGGTTTAAAAAAAGTTGCAGCCTTGTAGGGCGCATTCACGAACAACAACAAAACATGGTATAAACAGCCAGTGCAAAATTAAAAACATTGGGCGAAGCGGCCGGCGACGCGGCGTGTTCCAAATTCAAAATAAGAAAAACTATAAAATATTGGCGGGATACCTAACTCTGTGACTTTGAGCTGTGTGTGTTGAGTTGATTTTGTATTTACTGAAAATGAGTTCATCAAGCGATTTTGAAGTATTGACCCCGGATTCAGTAACAAACGAGGCAAACAAAATAATAGAAAATCTTTTGCCAGAAGTTTCGAAGGAAAAATACTTAAATGCGTACAATGATTTTATGAAGTGGCGAGCAAACAACAAAATAAAATCATTTTCAGAAAAAGTATTTCTCACGTATTTCAGTGGATTATCAAAGAAAATACTGCCTTCCACTCTATGGAGCAAGTACTCTATGCTCAAGAGCACATTAAGTGCTAAACACAATGTAAATTTAAAACAGTACTACAATCTAACATCGTTTTTGAAAAGACAGTCTCAGGGGTTCAAGAGCAAAAAATCAAAGGTTTTCACCTCTGACGAAGTGGATTTTTTTTTAAATGAAGCCCCTGACGAGATATATTTAGCAGTAAAGGTAAGCTGTAAGCGGTTATCTATGTATTTACCTATTTATTTTACGTACACACCTACCTAAAAGAGAAATACTGACAAAATTTGTTTTTCACAGGTGGTATTGATACTCGGCATAAGCGGCGCATGCAGAAGCGCTGAGCTCACAAATCTAACAGTCAACGATGTCGAAAATCAAGGCCAGTCTCATAAAATTGTCTAAAACAAAAACAAAAATTGAGCTTGAACTTTTGTGGTCCAAGAAAAGTTTGCACAAATAGTAAAAAAATATCAAGAAATCAGACCTAATGACATAAAAACTGATCGCTTTTTTCTTAACTACCAAAAAGGAAAATGCTACAAGCAAGTAATCGGAAAAAATAAAATAGCAGGTATGCCAAAGCAGATAGCAACCTATCTGAATTTACCAGAATGTGATCTGTATACCGGGCATTGTTATAGAAGAACGTCAGCAACACTGTTAGCCGATTCTGGGGCGAATTTAACCATGTTAAAAAGACACGGAGGATGGAAATCGAGCACCGTCGCCGAAGGCTATATTGAAGAATCCGTCCAAAATAAATCAAAAATTTCAAATAAAATAACAGAAACAATTAAACTACGCTCAAATTCACCTCGACCAACTACTTCAGGACAGTCTCTGCCATGGACTTCGCCATCTACTAATCAAGGACCAATGTCTCCAACTTTTACAGACATCCAACAGAGTCAAATCTGTCAAAATATATCAAACTGTGTAAATATTCCAAACAAGAATTTATCCTTAAATTTCACTAATTGTTCAAATTTTTCGATTAATTTTAAATAGGTATAATAAGTATAAGATACCAGCTACATGTTATTATTAATAATTTTTTTGGAAAAAAACTACTATTTTTTTACTGTCCTTATATTCGAAATGAAAAGTAGAGTGTTAAACACGGGTAAAAGTCATCAATTCCTTTTGACCCTTATATAACAATCTACTATTTTTCTCATTACGATACAGGGCAAATACAAGAAGAAGGTAGTTCCGTGATATTAAAAAAAAACAACGATATTTTCCCACATACTTTCATTGATTAAAATGCACTCTATGGTGATCGATGACTTATTGCGATTAGTTTGCAAGAATGCACTCCTCTCATTTTTTTTTCTAATGGAATGCGCGCCATTTTTAGAGCATTACAAAAAAAGTTTTGAATTTTGATTTCAATTTTTACATTTTGTTATACTGCGAATTTCGTTGGTGTTTTTTATTCTTGCTTAAAAATGTGAAAAAAATTGACTCTGCAAAATTATTTTAGATGCAGCTAAGGAAATGACTTATTACAAGGTAGCTAATACAACCAAAGTCTCTCTCTCTTTTCTAACGTTGATCTTTTATTTAGTAGGTTCAATCCCAAATGTATGAGTGTAGATAAAGTAGTGTATGAAACTGCACATAACTAGGTATTAAAACACTCGTGTGATACTATTAAAAACCTCGCTTACGGCGCGGTTTTTAAACACACACTCATGTTTTAATACCCCTCATTATGCATCAGTATCATAAACTACTACCTATTATGTTACTAATTTATAGATAAGCTAGAGTTCATTATCAATGTTGAGTATACCTGTAATAGAAATCATACACATCAAGTAGGGCTTAGTGAATGAAATATGTGTAATGTTACTGTATGCATTTTGTTGGTGTACCTATAAAATAAAATAAAATAAAATAAAATAAAATAAAATAAAATAAAATAAAATAAAATAAAATAAAATAAAATAAAATAAAATAAAATAAAATAAAATAAAATAAAATAAAATAAAATAAAATAAAATAAAATAAAATAAAATAAAATAAAATAAAATAAAATAAAATAAAATAAAATAAAATAAAATAAAATAAAGATTTTTAAACATTGTTTAACTTAGACACCTGTTTAAATGTGATGCTGTTACTTTTTGAAAATATTTTTTGAAAGAGACAGCATCAAATTTAAACAGGTGTCTAAGAAAACAGTGTTTAAAAATCATTTGTAATAACACGGAACGCCTTTAAAAACAATTGCTTGCAAGATTCATTCTCAACCAGTTTCATTCTGACATGTGATTTGATTGCTTGCCATTTAACATTGCCAAAAGTTAGTTTTTTTTATCCTCTTCATAAAAATACGGCTTATGTTTAAATGATAACCATACTAACCTAACCTTACCCAGAATTAGTAAACGCTCACCAAATCTTCTTGGGCGCATTGATTATTTTTGGAGAACAAAATGTTTTTGTATGCTAAAGTATTAATTCCCTAAAAATACTAAAGTAGTGAGTGGAGTGACATCGTAGTCGTCATTCGCCACCCGACCGTCACTTGCGACGCACGTCTGGCAATATTGATACAAGCTCCATAAAGCACGCGAGTTAAGGCCCCCGCGCATCCCACGTGGTTGCTATCCGAGAGATACGCGCATATTAGCCGCGATTGTGCGCTACAAGAGAGGATTATGTCCATTCTCCTTTTTATTGGGCTCACGAACAAATAATAAATCGCTGGAGCTAAGGTTTTGTGAAAGGGTACCTAGTAAGTTACTCTGCTTGTTATGTTAGATACCAAAGAAATTCCGCACATGACAATCAACAAAGTCATAACTCAAAAAATAATAATTTTGCGTTATTTATCGGAATCAGCATTTTTTTCTACAAACTCGTAAACTGTCGTAATTCTAAGTCGTTTCTATAACATTATAAGATGGTCTTGCCTGTTACCGAAGCTACCACGACGTCAGTTTCTGTCGCATTTCAAATTATCACACTAAATTAGAAAATTATTTACAAATTTGAGCGTATTAACTTTGACTTGACATTGTATTTCCTTTTAACTTTCAAATAAATTCGATGTTATTTTGAGATATTACTCTTTGATTGATCTTTCTTTACTCCTATTAATTAATTGATAGGCAAGGCAACAAAGTGGTTCTAATAAGTAGCTTGAAAATCGTTATATTAGTCTCAAAGACTTTTTTCTTTAAGTATTACACAAAGTAGAAGAATGTAACTTTCTAATGATATAATAATCAGGAACTATGATCTTAAAAACTACGTTTTTTGAGTTGTGACTATGTTGATTTTCATGTGCTATTTGGTCTTTAAATATCTGCACTCTAGTAACTCTACTGTATCTTTCGGGAATGAAAATTTTGCATTGTAACATTCTTTTCTACATTTAAGTTGAAAGATAAATGAATACAATTTATCTCAAATTCGACTACCATGATTTTAATACAGTTACTCAGATAATTGTTAAGTTTAAATGTTTGTAAAATTAATGTCACACGTCCGTCCTAACTTAAATACCAGTTTCAACATAACGATCTCTACAAAGCACAATTTGACAAGAATACCGACCCTAAAAGTATTATTTTCCGAATTAGGCTAACAAATATTTATTAACAACCGGATTATACGGACAAACAAAGATCATACAAACTAACAACTCATAACCGTTACATAACACAACAAAATGTAATCCAAAAAGCGAGATCCGTCGTTAATACAACAAAACACCAATTCTTGGGCCCACACGACAATAAACGTTAAAAGGCCTATTAACACACATAAATAGGCATAACATATTTAGGCCGCTGAAATTTCAAGAATAAAGCCAAGGTACAAAACACTACGTAGCATTATACATTGAATGTTTTACAAGTATGGGTTCGAATCCTGCTGAGTGAGCTCAGCAATGGTGATGAAACACGGCGGTCGCAACGGCCGAGGGGTTATTACAATATTTGCTAGGATCTCGTTATTTTTAAGTATCTGCCCACCGGTGGTTCTCAATCTTTGCGGCGGACGGGTTGGCGGTAAACGTTGTCAATTTTAACGTCACTGCAAGGTTTTTGAAAGGTTAATTGCGTGTTAGGGATTTTCAATTACTTTACTTTAATTGCAGTCACATTGTAAATTTAAAACATTTTCTACTTGTAACGTAATTATGTATGAATATAAACATTATGCCTAAAATCTAGGTTTAAGTACCTACTTAGGTACATACGTTTTAAAACCGTACTTACTTAATAGAACTGCTAAAATTAACTGAATTAATTATAGGGGTATGATTATTTTCTTGGATGAAACATATAACTACTTGAGCTATTATGTATTCTGTCTGTGACATAACTCTCGACATTATCTAGGTTAATTATGGCTTCCCCGTATAGAAAAAGGTTACTCATGACTTGGGGGTAATAAATGGCTTTCAAATTAAATCATTTCTACGTAAAATCATACTAGCCCAATGCTTTACCTATACAGAGTGTGATATGATTTGTAATCAGAATGACTTATCATGTAGGTAGTACTTATAACCGTAATAATATAACATTAAAAATAATACTTGAAAAAGATAAATAGTCTCAGTACTGGGGGTATTACTACTTTTTAAAACTTGACAGCTTTCTGAATGGCTATGAATGCGTCTCTTTCTCGCTGTGTAGCAAATAAAAGAGATGCATTTAGAAAACTGGCAAGTTCTAAGAGGTTGTAAACCCTCCCAGCCGCCCTAGCACGACCAACGAAACGCGATATGATATGGCGATTTATCATGTTTAACTATCAAAAGACAGTGGATTAAGACAGATAAGTGCCGACAAAACGCGGTATCAAGCGATATTTATATGTTTCGGTGGTCATGCTAGGGGGCAGGTTACGTAAAAATAAAAGCTATACAAAAGCTCATACCAAAAGTTTGAGAGTCGCATGCGGCGTCACAAGCGAGCGACACAACGCTGTAAATTATAATGTTTTATGGTTTAATACTGCAGATAAGGAGGGTAAGGAGCCCTATTATTAACCGCGTCAACGGGAGGGGGTGATAGTATACGATTGACGAGCTTGCTCGATACATTGTGTGTGCTTTTGTATGGAAATGGTAGGTTTTTAGAAGAGTTTCAGTTTATCAAAGTAAAAAAGTTTAATATCATTATAGTCCGTATAGTTCTACTATTTTGTTCTACTTAATTGGTAGTGTAATTAGAATTTAGTACCATAGTCCATATGTCTTTCTAGTACCTCTAGCACCAGTACCATATATAACCTTATTAAATTAACAACAACTTAAGAATAAGTTTACACCCTGTTTAAACCAAAAATATTGCTTAGCAATTAACGTTTGACTTCCCAAGGCGTCATAATCTTAAGCAAACTTTTTGGTAACAAGGGTGTAAACTTATTCTTTGTTTATTAAGAACAGGAAACCCATTACACGTGTACAAATTGAAGCAACTAAATTGGTGCAGATTTGACACCAATTTCAGGCGTTACCACTTCTGGCGAACATTTTTAGCATTTTGTTGACAAATATAAATCCTTCTCAAGAACGAACAGGTCAAATTCAAGAAACACTAAAATTAGGTACACTCAGCAATGAAAGTAGCTTAACGCTTTGGTACTTTGTCATAGCAACGTTTTTTAACAGATGTCTTACGGTTTTTAACATTTGACAAAAAAGTTACTATGACAAAGTACTTAAGTGTTAAACAACTTTCATTGCCGACCGTACTTACTTAAATCCATGTTTACGTTTATTTTAATTACACAACTTAATTCCCTTATAAATCCATCTCAAGAACGAACAAGTCAAAATCAAGAAACACCGAAATTAGGTACTTAAATCCATGTTTACGTTTATTTTAATTTCACAACTTAATTTCCTTACTTAACGTAACAAGTAGGTACGCTCTTTTATGTCGCAAATCACAGACTAAATTATATTAATATGCAAACTAAAAGTACTGATGAACAAAAATATTCTCATCTGGAATTCGCTCGTCTGCTCCACGCAGATATGATTTTTAACGAGCCTCCCCCCCGTATGTAATTGTGTCTGAATGCGTTTAGTAATGATTATTTATGTTTCAAGGGGCGGAGGTGGGCTGTGTTTACTGCACTCTGTTTTGTATTCATTCGATTACATTAAATTGAAAAAGTTGGAATTAAAAATCCTTGGGTTACAAGACTTAAAAGAATACGTTAGGCAAGACATGAGTTAGTTGTTGTTGTTGTATAGTTGATGCACTTAAAAATAAGGAAAAACTCTTATTTTTTTTGTAAAAAAAGCAAGGCTTGTAATAGTGACTTTGAGCCTTACTATTGGCAATCAACACATTGTTAATGTTTTTAAAACTTCTAATTTCCTGCACTGCAGTGACAGATAAATGAAAACCACATAGTGAAATACGAAAAAATATCTGAAGATTTAACTTTCAGCAACAAACCATGGGAACTTTGTTAAGTATGAAAATTCACTTTGCTATAGTGAGGATCAATTATTCTTTAAGCTCTGCTTAGTATTGAACTGAATATTGGTCTGGAATTATTTATCAGTATTTTTACCACCAGACTTGAATACATTCTATGCATTATGTCCAAATGTTACTGAAAGTTCGTCGTCGACCGCTCTCGTTACCGTCCGATCCGATTTTTTTCGACTCCCGAATTCGCGGCGAGTTTTACAAGCGGGCATAATGAAATCGTAAATCCGGCCCGGATGCCGGGTATAATAGTGAAATATAAATTGGCGGCCGCGGTTTGGCGCCGCTGGCCCGTTGGCCGACATTTTTGCGGCCCGCTTCAATCACGCGTTGTGCACCACAGTTTTGTATTGTTGATGTGCGCAATGTGGACTTTTAAGTATATGTTAATTTAATAATAGTTACATTTAATAATATATATGTTTTATTCATTTAAAAAAAAAATAACTTACGTAATAGATAGTAGTTATAAGTACTTATTGCTTTTTTATTTCATGCTATTTCAGAAGGAACGGTGTTTCTGAGAACTATTTACGTAATTTTCTACTTTTTGGGTATGCTGAATTCTACTCTCTTATTATAACTAAAACGAACCTACTAATCTATACAATTTTTTGTGTAATACATTTGATAGTAGGGGGCAGGTCGATACCATATACCTTGATTTCGCCAAGGCATTTGATCGCGTTAGTCATCCGATACTGCCTGCCTGGCTAAGGCATTTCATATGGGTAATATGGGTATCCATGGAAGTCTATTGCGCTGGCTTAGCTCATACCTGTTAAATCGATCGCAGTTAGTCACAGTCAGCGGTTATGAATCTTTGTCTTTTAGTCCAGGCTCTGGTGTTCCACAGGGCTCAAACCTCGGTCCACTCCTTTTCCTGATTTTCATCAACGATCTCCTTGAAACCATAGAGTGTGACTGTCTCGCCTTTGCTGATGATATTAAAATTTCCAAACGCGTGGATAGTTGTGAAGACTACGAGATACTACAAGAAAGTCTCAATGTTGTTTCAAAATTGTGTCATCTAAATGAAATGACTCTTACTATTGATAAATGTCAGACAATTACTTTTACAAAAAAAAATGTCCTATCCTGTTTAATTACAGTATATGTGGTACTACTTTAGTATATTTTGATTCGTCCCTTACATTCCGGTTTTATTGTGGTCTCATTTTTTGTCTGATGTCTGTTATTGGGTCTTAAATACTTAAATAAATAAAATAAAATAAAAATAATAAGCTTGTTAATATACATTATACATACAATTACTACTATTAAATTATACATACAAAATGTGCAACCGACACGGTGGGCTCTTGCAGAGGTTTTCTGTTTAGGTGGTGTCATGTCCATCAGCCATTTTTTATGTCCCCACTGCTGGGGCACAGGCCTTCCTTATAGGTGGTAAGGAGGACGGGCCATAACCCACCACGCGGGCCCAATGCGGATTGGTGGGTGTTTAACGACTGCAAATGTAGCCGGGACCAACGGCTTAACGTGCCTTCCGAAGCACGGAGGAGCTCGTGATAATACATTTTTGGTCACCCATCCCATGACCGACCCTTGCGAACGTTGCTTAACTTCCGCAATCGCTGGGTCAGGCGCTAAACCACTGCGCCACCGAGCACCAAGTGGTGTCATAAATTATCTATAATCGGAAGTAATTAAAATTTCAACACACAAAACACTAAAGAGTCTTGAATAGCATTATCAGAAATCAACCCACTACACTATACAACGAACTAATTCACCCACTATGAATGGAGGAAAGAAAAAAATTAAAACCTCCTAAAACCAACAAGCGGCCGGTAGATTTATAAACTCGACCGACGCTAACACACTTTCACGTGTCAATGGACCCGCGTAAAAGCCTAAAAAGCCCAAAAAAGGGGGTACAACAAGCCCGCATGCATCTTTCCCGCTCGGTTGACAAATGGGAATAAAACGGGATGAGTCTACATGGGGCGAAAAATCATTCACGAATTCTGACGCGCGCTTAGCCCGCGCGGGCCGACTTTTTGTCCGCCATCAATAAAAAGCGAAAAAGCGCGGGAAAAACAAAAAGTGTGACGTCACGGGTACGTTTTCGCGCCGACACTGGCGAATAAATCACGAGGCGCGCTAGTGTGGAGTCGGCTCCGGTAAAAACGCAAGTGTTTATGGCTTTTTGATTTGTTTGTATGTTATGTGCATTAAGAAGTACTAAAATTAAAAAATAAATATGTATACAGGGTGGAGTGGAGCTCAGTGGCGCAGTGGTTTAGCGCCTGGCCCAGCGATTGCGGAAGTTAAGCAACGTTGGCAAGTGTCGGTCTTGGGATGGGTGACCAAAAATTTATTATCTCGAGCTCCTCCGTGCTTTGGAAGGCACGTTAAGCCGTTGGTCCCGGCTGCATTTGCAGTCGATAACACCCACCAATCCGCATTGGGCCCGCGTGGTGGGTTATGGCCCCTCCTTACCACCCATAAGGAAGGCCTGTGCCCCAGCAGTGGGGACATAAAAAATGGCTGATGGACATACAGGGTGGGAAAAAAGACTGTAATTGGTGGAAAAGTACCCTTAATATTGATGAAAGCAAATGTTGCTGAAATTCCTTTATTGAAGAAAATAATTAATACTGCATTTATAGGTTTTTGATAAATCGCTTCAGCCAGGAATCGAACGGGCACAAACTGAAAAAATAACATCCATGTATTTTTATGATACTAGTGGATAGGGTCAATGATCAGTGTCAATTTAGGTAGTATCTGAAATAGGCAAACTCGAGAAAGATAAAAAATATGTATACTTACCTACGTACGTATTTATGTATACGCACTAGTGATCAAAATTTGGTATACAAAAAACTTTCATGTAGCTTTGGCAGTTATTTCAACGCGTTTTTACTGTGAATGTTGCAAATTGTACACTGTTGCATTTAGTCATTTTTTCTTCGATTAATTTATTGACTATCAAATTATATCACTTGGTAACCGATTGTGTTTGGATAATAAATATTTTTGACATTTCGTGAGCAGAATACTTTGTATTATTATTGCTAACAAAGGTAACTAAAATTATACGACCAGTGACACTTGTTTGGATTCTAGTACAATTTATAGGTAATAAAATATGTCAGTTATTCGGATTCAGTCTGTTATATAATGATGGAATGAACACACTCTACCTTTTTATGAAGTACTCTATTGAAATATGCTTAGCAATTAAACATTTCATTGTTTTAATTTTGCTAAGCTTCACACAAAGTTAGTCTAGAGAAATAAACTAATTCCGCCCAAACCACTAAGCCTTTCATTGATTAAAATACTCTATAGCATTTATAAAAAAATAAGGGGATCGATCAACTACGAGCCTCACGTGTAGTGTGATATTAGCAAAGTGTCAAGGAAACACTCGTAAGTTACTCTATAGTTGATAAAAACTTTCTCACAATAACATTAAAAGAAACTAAAAAGTTTCGCACCGCATAAACAGACACTCAAGCTTGACCCTTAACTAATAAGAAAAACAAGTTACACGTTAAAATTTATTAGCAACCGACCGCTGCTCCTAAAAGCAAATTAATTGAACGAATAAGATAAAAAGCCTCTTCCTCCCTTATCGCGCTGGTGACTTTGACAGACACGGCGCATCATGGCTGATCAACTGGTGTCCCGCGCCCTCCAGAGCTCATTCGCTCACTCATTCACTCAGCCATTCATTCATCTGCTCACTCCAACGTCGGTTTCGAGTGATCTCTGATCAACTTACGCGGATTTTTTCTTTTTTTTTGTTATTGTCGAACTGATTCGAAAAAGGTTGACGTTATTTTTAACGTCGGAATTTTATGGCCGAAGCCTGTAAAGTTTTGATTAAATCAATTTGACGTCCATTTAATCGGGCTTAAGGAAGATTGTTTAGCTTTTTTGAAGACTTAGTTACAATTTGTAAAGCTGACAGTTTTTATCACGAAGTTATTATTTTTCGGAAGATTTTTTACAAACTTGCATTGCAATATTTTTATGTAGGTCTTATTGATTTTTTATGGAAAGTAAGAAAGTGAGAACACAATTACCTACATTAAGAACAAGCGAAAGTCATGTTTGCTTCTTCTTATCCTTGGTTTCACACGCATTCTTAATTGTATTGTAGATACTTATTTAAATGCTTAGGTAGGTACCTCTTTTTTTAAATCAGGTAACACCTAAGGTTTAGGTTCGCAAACCTCCGCGCTCCGCGAACCTACACCAATTTTTCATCCTTTGCTGCAACAGTGTGCCATATGCACGTGTGCAAACACGTATGCGAACCTGGTTTGCACACGTACATACTATGACCACAGGGTTAAAAAAACATGCTTTGCCTAAGCGGGTACCCACCCTAATACATCCAGTAGATAACATTACAAAAACTACTTTTATAATTCAAAAAAAATTAAAGCAACAATTTTACAAAGGCGAGGCTCTATAATAAACATACTGAAATTATCGCAATCCAGGACACTATGCAACAGTAACTTAGGAGCTTAAAAGTTCGGAGTGAGCTTTATTAAGTTACCGAGAAAAAGTTGGGCCAAACACTTCAACAGATTTTCTTGTGGAGGAATTTCGTACGATTTCCAGAGTATTTGGTTACGATGTAGATACTTATGGAAAGCTATTAAATTATACTATAAGAGCTTTATTAGAACTTAAAACTATCTTATTATCCATTTTAATAATGCAAACAGTGTTTACTTGTTTGTTTTTCGTTAACAACCAAATCCTCATATTGTTATAAGGTTTTTTGGTGAGGGGTTTTCCTTAAATCTGATCAGAGATTGAGTGCGGATATTGTTTTCTTAATTTATAATAGCATGAAATCATATTATCGACTTTACAACAAAATAAGGATAAAAATGATGATAAGTAATTGATTTTATTTTACTCTATTCCTTTTTTTTTAAGATCATTCGCTCACACTTGTTGCTAAAGTTTTTATTATCATTAATTATTTCACCTTTTGATGACACAATAAAAAACTTCATTTGTCAATATGTCATTTTCTAAACAACAGTGTCAGTATAGTGATTTTTTGCGATAATTTATTCAATCTCGTCATTGCTGACATTTGCGAATGACAGAATAGATTTATTTAGTCATGACCTGTTAGTATTTAGATGACCAAATGATAAGACAACTACAATTACTAGCCTTCAATATAAAGTGAAGTTATAAAATAAATAGTTGAATCTCAAATTGATTTGAAAAAAAAAGAAAATGATTTGTTTTGAAAACTATAAGACTATTAAGACTTAATTTAATATAATTTGGTAACTTTGCTATTAACAGATTCAGAAAAGACTTTTAATTTGTAGGGATAGTAGTAAACTTAATCTAGTGTTACAATCTTACAATGGCGATCTTACCGCTTAGAGCGATCTTTTCCAGACAACCTACAGAAGTTATAGAGAGATTGTCAGAGTTTGAGTAAGGAAGGTGCAAAAAGGCTGAAATAAAGAGATTGATAGATAATGAGTAAGGGGGTGCAAAAAAACCTGAAAGAGTGTTATTAAATAAGGTCTTCTTAAGGTTTGAGTGACTTCCTAAGCAAGTGCTACATTTTTCAAACCATAAAAACATCGATTGTCCGAATATCCATCAAAATATCTTCAGTTAGAGACCCGGGGGGCTAATTGTCTAATTTAAAAATATATCGCAATCGCTTTCGTTTGACAGATGGATGTGACACATTACTGCATTACTTTGGTAACTTTTTATTTGTGCTAAAAAGAGTCATCAATGTATCACACCCTGAAAGTGATTGCGATAGATTTTGAAATTAGACAATTAGCCCCCAGAGTCTCCTTTATTTTAAGGAAGCTTTCTAAGTTTCATTATTATTTATGTGTATATTATAAATGTGAAATTTGGATGTTTGGATATCTGTTATTCAATCACGCCAAAACGGCTGGACGGATTCGCATGAGATTTGGCATACAATTAAAACATAGGATACTTTTATCCCGGTCAAAGGTTCCCTAGGGATTTTCCGGATGTGAACACGAACGAAGTCGCGGGTGGAAGCCAATAGTTTAAAAATAATATGACCTACTTTGAGAATAGTTTGAGTATTTGGGCTTAAAAGTTTAATCGCAAACCCATTCAAACACTTCACCATCTTCCATAGTCATCACGTCAGAACGGATCAAATCCAAAGGACAGCACCAACTCGTCCCAAGATAACGCTGGCGAATAATCGGCAACTTTATCCGATGCGATCATAAAGAACGGGCCATAACGGTCCACCGACGGGCCGGGCATTCCGGGCACGTCCCACAACTGATTGACGCGAGACGTCCGCGCCTTGGGGGTAGGGGGGGGGGGGTCCTTACCCCCCCATTGACCCCCGATGGAAGAAACATGTGAGAAATGTCACTGATGCACTCGAGTTGGGGAGGTCGTTTAGTGAGAGGTTGTGTTGGATTAAGTTGCTTACGTTTTTGGTAAAGTGTACATTTGTACAAAATCGACCCTCAATAATTATATTGATGATGTTGTGTTAATATTCTCAACGACTTAAACTGGTAATGTAAATAAGCTATAGAATGACAGACATTATTTTAATCAGTAAATAATGAAATAGTTAGGCTTTTAATATCATCAAACTCAAAAATACCTTTATTGGTTTTAAGTTTAGAAAACACGTCACTGCAATACAACTGTGGCCCTACCATGAGTTGATGCAAACTGTTTACGTTACCGTAAACTATCGGATATACTGCTCGTAGTCAGTGCGAGTGAAAGAGACAAAACGATAGTTTACGGTAACGTAAACAGTTTGCATCAACTCATGGTAGGGTCACTGGAGTGAACCGACAAGCCTCGGAGCTACGCTGTCAAAATTCACAACCGACAAAACCATCACTATCAACATAACAAAAATCCTTTTGTTATCAAAAGCAATGACAGATGAAAACTATACTACAAAACTAACCCACAGTATTAGCCGTTAGCCGACGATCTGTAAAACTCGTGCAGATAACGTCAGATAACGTCAGCGACCACAATAACGTCAAAAATAACGTCACAGAATAAACTTGTGGCGGGAACTTGCCGGACAGGGGCGGACTCGGAAAGTTTGTTAATTTGGAGGGGCAATTCGAGTGCGGCCCTGGCACCCGCGTGAGTTTGAATTGCACGCAGTTTAGAATAAATAGCTCGGCGGCGACAGTTGGCCGACGAGCTTGGAAAAAAGTTGCACTGTTAACGGAATTGTTTAGTTACACTTTAAGATAACGTTTCAGATTGACACACGAAAAGTTAAGTTTTAAATTAGTTTACAAAACTTGTAAGTACGAATTTATTCATAAACGCATTTCAATGTGACTACAAATTGTTTATGGAAATTATACATAATTAACGGTCAAGGCTTTTCACAAAAGAAGATTAATTTATTACACAAAATACTTACAGTATATTTCAATCGGTTTCTATTCTAGTAATAAGATGTCAAATATCAAAACAAAACAAAGAAAACAGAAATGTAGGCTGAAATATAATACGCAAACAGAGGCCCAACCGCCAATACAGTGGATAATAACGCAAAAACTGTGAACAATACACATTAATAAGAGGCGTCCTAGATGCGCTTATTAAAACATTTCAGTCGGGCAATATCTGAGCGTGGCGTCGCAATATGTGCCGCAAACTCCGTCCGCATGTGACGACCGGTGGGAATCGCCGAGAAAACTTCATTAAGTCGAACGACCCTCCCCCACCCTGACGGACTTCGCCGGCCGCTTATTACGTCTCGAACGTGCCGCGAAATCGAAGAAATGTGACGTAAATACGTGAGACGGCGCGGCCGGGAAGAATCGTTCCGCTGATTGGCCGGCTTTGTGTGCGGCTGACCGTTAATTCGATTCGACTCTTTTATTATTGATGCCATCGTGCGATCGCCGAAACAATATCTCGTCAAAATGCTGATTGATGGCGGGTGCGAGGTTCCTTTTTCGATTTTCGATGTGATATCGTCGTTTGTTTTTATGTTATTAGAAACAATGGCGATGTCTTTGTTTATCTTTGAAATGTTGTGTCGGGGATTTTCAGATAATAATGCCTTCTTGAAAATACTTAAAAGTTTACCAGCATACCGTATACGGATTAGAGATGGGCAAAGAACCTAATTGTGACCCGACTGATGGGTTTAAACCCAGTTAACGCCCGTGGAACATTTTGTTGAACTAAATAATAATATAATCTTTAGAAATAAGAGATGTTTGATCCTTTGAATATTTTTCAGTATTGATTTAACAATAAATTGTTTCCATAGCAACGTCACATTAATTACACATATCAATAGAAATAAAAAAAAATCCGTAAAAATGTTTATGTAACAAACAATGTGGGTTTTTATTGGGTTTAAACCCAGTGGTCGGGTTTAAACCGGGTCCTATGCCCATCTCTAGTACGGATAGAAACATATAATATTATAGATGGAAATGTAGTCGTTGTTTCTACATCCAAAACTAATAAACAATTTATTAACTTTTGATAGAAAGCATTATTTTATTAGAAAGTAATTTTCTTTGAATGTATAAATCTATCTTGTCACATATTTAAAGTACTTAACATAATTAAATATTGATACTCAGGAAGTGGTGATAAACAATTGATCAGTTTAATCAAATTATCACACAATAAATTACATTTATCACGTTATGATTATTACGCCATGATTGCACTTATAATAAGCCCGTTTTCCGGCTTAGAAAACGACTAACGGATAATGGTAGGATGTTGTATGTGTTTTTAAAGATAAATATTTTTATGAATGAGTTTTTAAGTCTTACTATCTACACTTTTCAAGGTAATTATAATATGTATGCATTTGTTCACCTGGTTTTTACGTTTACTATATTCGAATTGCAATTTAAGGCGCGGTGGTAGTGAAACTAGCGCCGCCACTACATTTATTTTTATTACTCGTAAACCAAGTCAATATTTAAAAAAAGCTCATGTAATATAATCTCTTAGATTGTCTCTTATATTTTTTGAATAACTCTTCATCAGTTATCATTGATTTATCTTGAGCAAAAATGGATTTTAAAACTTACAGAAAGAATGAAAACTGTTGAAGAGTTATTCAAAAAATATTAGAGACAATTTTAAGGAATTATTACATGCGCTTATTTTAAATATTGACTTGGTTTACGAGTAATAAAAATAAATGTAGTGGCGACGCTAGTTTCACTACCTACAGCGCCTTTAGGTAAATATTTTTGTTAGGAATATAATGAAAACCTTAAATTTAATACTATTTTTAATGCTGTGGTAAAAAGTAGACTTACCTTTCGCTCATGACACTTTAAAAAATTTCGACTTTGTTTAAAATAAAATAGGTATGAACTTGAATAAAAAAATCCATTCTCAGCAAAAGTAGGTAAGTACTGAAATTTCGGATTTTTTTTTAAAAATCATGGGAGGTCTTATACGTATACCACACACAAGACGCAATTTAAACATGTTAATTTGCCTTTTTATTGCTATTATAGCAATTCTACGCATAAATATTAGAAGATAAACTTATAACAAGCTTATAACTTGCCAATTAATTTTGCGGAAGCGAACATTAGCTAGTTATTGTGATATTGATAATGTTTAGCAACTTACTAATTAATTTATTTTACTCGTAACATTTTCATTGATGCAAAGATAACAAACATTGGTGAATATTTAAATTTAGAACGCCGATTAACATATCTGCAAACATTTAAAAAGTTTGAAAATTCAATTTTACCTCTTTTCTCGTCAATCACTTAAACTGTCCACTAAAATGTTCGATTAAAAAGAATAATTTAAAAAAGGAACGTGTTTGTCTAGGGCTGGCGCGTTCTGGGAAGCGGACCACACGCGCGCGATGACGTACGGCCGCGGTAATTGCCCGGTACAGTCGCTAACGACACCTAACCGAAATAAGCGGTACTGACCTACTCGACGCGACCATGCTAAATGTCACAAGTCGCTTTACTATATAACTGTCACAATAGTTTAGTATTTGTTCATTTTTGAAAAAAGCTGACTTAAAAAAAGCTTTTTGAAAAATTGATTGGCTCATTTAAAAAAACTGAATCACATAACTTCAGATAAAATACACGTTTCTTCAATGCTCGTCAAAATATGAAAAAGAAATTCTCGTTGGATTCGAATAATTTTGTAGAGCGAAATATCGATTTTGATATATTATAGTCTTCACCAACTGTACACATCCGCTGCCAAATCTTCACTTGCTACAGTGCAAACCCGACGACCGATCGCTGACTGACAGCCCTGGCTAGTTGGCAAACAGCACAAAATATAGTCTGTGTAATATAGACAGAAGCGCCGCTCTAGCCGTGGTCGAAAACACTGCCTTGATTATTTGCTTTGTTGCGCTACTTACACGAACTTCTTGGTCCAGACTGACGAACTTTTTTACGAAGTGGAAAACGGAACTACGATTTAATCATAGATTTTTATTTTTATTAATTATTATAATTTGGACAACTCACAGACGACAGCCGCCACCAGTTTACAAAAAAGTTGGTAGGTCTTTAACTGCTACACTCAACTGGGAAGTGATTATAGGCCGGATTGACCTGAGATTGTCTGTACGAAAATGTCTTTGTTATGCTGTCAAAAACCTCGACTTGTTCCGTGTAGCTCTTCTGTCACTTTATTATTATGTGGTTTTACTTCTACCAATCAATCACCGAGCGTCCACGAAGGTTGTCACTTCGGCGGAATTAACGCCGCGCGAGACAACGTCGAAGTCGTTTGCTATAGAAAATGATAATTTGGCGAAATGTTTATGCGCAATAAAAGTAAACGATTGGATGCGATTTCAACATTTTGTGTATTTAGGAAGTTATTTTGATCGAACAAAAAAAAGTCAGTAAATAACTTTTTAAAATATTTTATCACAAGGAAAGAGAAAAGCTACATGGTATACAATAAGTAAATAGTTATTTGTTATCAAGAGACCAAAATAGATTTGTGCTGCAAGTGCCGACTTTAAATCCCGAGCCAGAACAAAAATGTTATAATCTTTATTATTTCAAAAAAGTTGTGTTAGAAATTGAAAAATTACTTTGCCTCACGCTCGCAGCACAAATCGATTTTGTTGCAAGTTTTTATGCGCCGAAAGCACCCTTTTCGTGCAGGAGAGGTGTAAATATTATATGCCTTTCTTTACTACATTTTTATCAGACATAGACTTCTATACTTTACAAAATGAAAGCAATCAAAGTAAAGCGAGCAAAATAGAGATGACTTACCAATAAAGAGCAATGTTATAGTACATTATGAGACAAGTTAGCTTAGATTGCTCATTGCACACAAGGCTGTGGGTTGCAGCCCGAGCCGCAGGCGAGGGCGTAACTCAGCCGAGTGTGCAATAAGTCTTACTTATTCGCTCACGAGTTTCATACGACGTTTTTCAACATATTTGCGAGGAAAAAACAAAGTAATTTATCACACAGCAACAAATATGGCAAAAACAAAATATGATAATTTATGGGAAAAGACGCGCATGTTTTTTTTGTTTTTTTTTTCACACGCCCAACGCAAGAATATTTTGCGAACAAAGGGGTGAGGAGCATACAGCCTACTATACTAATACTTCAAAATTATAATTTTAAGTGACAAAATGCAAATATTTTAATATTTTTTAACAAAATATTGTGAATTATGAATAATTTGATAATAATTTTATATTTATTTGACTTAATTAAGGACTTACACATTTGAAGGAGGCTCAAGGTCACCCAGCGTGCAATGGAGAGAGCCATGCTCGGCGTTTCCCTGCGTGATCGAATCAGAAACGAAGAGATCCGCAGGAGAACTAAAGTAACCGACATCGCTCGAAGGATTGCTCAGCTGAAGTGGCAATGGGCGGGACACATAGCGAGAAGAACCGATGGCCGTTGGGGCGGAAAGGTTCTGGAATGGCGACCGCGCACCGGACGGCGCTCCGTGGGTAGGCCCCCGACAAGGTGGACCGACGATCTGGTGAAGGTCGCGGGAAGCCGCTGGATGCGGGCAGCGCAGGACCGATCGTCGTGGAGATCCTTAGGGGAGGCCTATACCCAGCAGTGGGTGTCGTGCGGCTGATATGATGATGATGATGATGATGACATTTGTTTATTCCAAAAATGAATATGAATTTTCAGCAACATAAAACCTCTTTGTTGTTAAAAAAAATAACTGTATTACCCGGCTAAATTGGGAATGCTCTGTTTACTCGCATAGAACTTGCAGTAAGGTACTAATTTAACTTTGTAGGGTTAATTCTCTTACGAACTAGTGTTTTATATATTATTGCACGCGTTTGTTATAGCTCGGTTTATGGCCCTAAAAGCGATGTATTAGGGCTCACTTTACGAGCAAGTGTGTTGAAAAGTATTTTATGATATCAGAAATAATTTTGTAATTAAGTATATCTTTTTTATATCAATCTATAAGTGACATTTTAAAAATAAAGTCTCTTCAAACCGATTTCGTCCAATAAAACCAAGAAACGTCTTAACTTAAGGTCTTCAAGTTGCGTTTTTTTTCTCGCGGCCCCTGTCAATCATATGTCACCAGGATATCTGTCTGTCCGTCTATCCCAACCTGACTCTCTGTATCTACTTAATCTTTATTGACATTACTTGCCACCAAACAAAAGTTAAAGCAAAATGACTTTTATTTTCTATAAAATAAAGTTGAAGTAAAGTGTAAGTCAAAAGGTTGTTTTATCAGATTCAATGCCGCTCATTAGTGACTGTTTTCGTCTTAAGTAGACAACGTCTGTTATTTTGATTTTTATAGATGGGTTTTTGTTATTTCTCTTGATTTTTTGAGGTTGATAGGGAATCTACTTGTCACGTACCTAGATACGTAAACTTCATTAATTTTATAAAGATGACAAATCATAAAATTACAGTTTTTAGATAGCAAAAACAGTTAAAATTTTAGTTATTTTCAACCAAATTTTATCTTAATAATATTTATTAAGGTTCTGATTCACAGCTCCTGCCTGATTAATAAAAAATGGAGGAGACTTTATTCAAATTATCTATCAAGTAGTTTAATTGAAATTTATTTTGAACCTGTAGAGCTTGTCAATGGTATTGAAATTGAAAAAGTTAAAAGTTCTCATACACGAAAAATACAGTTATCATAGGGCTTTGTGTTTAACCATTTTGATAATCATTACGAAAAATTAGATGTAAATTGCACCAAAACGCTGTCAAAGTTAAAATTATAGTCAAATGATAATGCTACCTATTTGTCACGTCAAACTTGTCAAAGGACATCATGCTGAATGGCAAGCTCTTTTTTGGCTAACTTGTGCTTAACCGGTACTTTAAAAAGCTTGTTATTGTTAAAGTTAGATGGTGCAATCAAACCAACATTGATGAGTGGAAAATGAAAACAAATAAAAGCAAAGCAAATGTGTCACTTTATGAAATTCCAATATCATTACAAAATTTTAAAAGCGTTCCATATTTCAATTGAAGACTGTCACCTTCAGAAGTAGATGTCATTATAAATTTCTCACTTGACGCAAGGATAAATTCTAGCCAAGACTTTAAGCGAAAACAAAAGAAAGCAAAGAAAATGTACTACTTTATGAAATTCCATAATTTCGGAAGTGTTCCATATTTAAATTGAAAACCATCGAAAATGGACGTCACATTTCTCACCTGACGCAACGATGAGTTTGAACTAAGACTAAATGCAAACAAAGAAAAGTAAAGAAAATGTGTCACTATAATAACTTCACAATTTAAATTGAAGACCGTTTGTCATTATACATTTCTCACCTGACGCAAGGGGCACAAAATAAACAAGACTGCCCGGCGGCGTGCGCAAGCGCACCACCACCTTTCAGCAGCTTATTTATTGTTAGATAAACATTCTAGTTTTTTATCCGGTAACTTGGGACGTTGGTGTTGTATGGACACGATCGAGCAACACACACATAGACACGGAATGACTGGAATCTCAGACAAATCTCGAACGAGTTCGAGTGCGTGGAACAGTGTCGTCGGTCGGTGAGAGCTGTATATGTGTGTGTGCGTTGTTCGAGCACAATTTGTAGTTTGGTTTCATCTTTAACTTAAGTTCAGACACAATTTATTTATTTCATTTCATTATATCGCTCTCCTACCTATAGTGGTAACCGCATCATTACAAACACCAGTCGATTTTCATACAAAAGAGGTAGCTTTGAAGGTTTGGTTCTCCGCCAGGGATGTTGTCTGATGATGGCTATCCTAAGAATGTATCGAGGAGTTCCAGATCGCTATACTCACCCAACTGATCTCATCAGCATTCTAAGAGATGGAAGGATCAGAGTTTTCAGTTTCAGGATTTCCCTACACGTTATTTTTTTAAACATATCCTTACATTTATTAGAATTTTGATCACATCAGTTGGGTGTGTATAGCGATCTGGATATCATTAACTCCCTGTATGGCCATCATCAGATTACAGTTTAGTCAATCCTTGGCGGAAAACCAAGGCCTCAAAGTTGCCCCTTTTGTATGAAAATCGACTGGTGTCCCTTATGTAGCCATCACTTATAATCTCACAGTTTCACAGCTAACGAAGAAAAAAAAAGAAAATAAAAAACTAATGGCATATCCACAATACATCATCGCTGGCTCACATTTACACATACCAAGGAGATTGATTGATTGATGTTTGCACTGCGAGCATTAGTGCCCGCCTTATTGATATTAAGACGCGAGCCCATAATTATAATATTATTCATAAAAAAACCGATATCCGATACAATCGGCCCCTTTGACGGATTGTGGCCGCTTTTTGAGCCGACCGTCTGTTAATTAATTTGGATTGATGGTTCGCTTGTACCGAGATGGATTGGGATTCGGTCCTCTGACGAGATATAATTTTGATTTATTAAAATTGAACGCCAATAAGCAGCGTTTATTAATGCATTTTTAATTTGATTATCGGCTTCTCTCTGATTGCAACTTTTGGTGTTTATAATTTACTTTATTATCATTATCAAATATTTTAAATTATTACATAGAAAAGCAAAAACTTGCACTTGTTTCTGTGGGATTGTTAAAAACAATTAAAATTTCAAAAAACAGAACCTCTTTCTACGCAACAACAAACAAAAATAATGTGTACTGCAACTTGCAACCAAAGAGGTCATATACTTTAAACCTCCATAAACAAACTGGCGCAAACACTGCATACTTAAAAGAAGAACATGAAAATTTAAAAAGAAACTGCGTTCTAAATTCAAGAAGAGCATTAATCCGCTGATAAGGGCAGAACAGATAGCGCACTAAACATGTCGGCTGCCGCGGATGTGTCCCGGGCTGGCCGTTACGCTGCACTTATTTGCATTATACTCTGTGATAGTGCTGTTTTGATGGTAGTGCTTCTGTCAACCTGTAACGTTAGAGGTTTCCAGGGGTCTATATGAATAGGAACACATCTCATGCTAGATAAACCAAGTAAAAATTAATAATGAGGTGGTTTTTTTCTGCAAAGTTGAATGCAAAACTTGAAAAGCATCGTCTCTATGATTGATTTTGATTTCTCCATTAGTTTTAAGCTCACAAAAGATAAAGGACATAACCGTGCATATTTAAAAGTGAAAGGCAAGAAACTATAAAATAACCAAAACCATATTAATGTTTCATATCGCCTATAGGTATTAAGTCATAAGTCAGTTCCATTGCCATCATAAGCCCTAAGAATAAGTTATTGTCCAATTGACAGACTTATGGATTCATCTCGTCATCACGAGCGACGGCGCGGTATCCGACGAGCCGCCACAGCGCGTCCGAAGGGGCGACGGATCTATCGCCTTCATGTTCCAATTTTAAAAATACCTTGCCAACTTCTTAACGAAAGGCGAGACGGGTGAGAATGTCAATCAGATTTTGGGGAGTTCCAAAATTAAAATTTAAAATTTTGTAAATGTTACATCAAAAGCACCTAAATTTTTTTCTGTGCTTGATAAACGCGTTTCGAATTCCTTAATCCTTAGTAATATTCTTTATTGCTCCATATTGGTTTTTAGTTAGGTATTTCTATTGATGTCTATCGCTATGATACTACCGACTACCGACAACTATATATATATGACAAAACACACAATGAATCTAAAAAGCTTATAACTAAATGGCTAAAAACTAAAACTTGGGAAGAGACAGAATCACTTCTCTTATTTATAACGTAATATATGTACTTAATACTAAATCGAAATAAAAAATCTATATATGACATACACGCACACACACATACACACACACACATACACTCACACACACACACACACACACACACATATACAACTGCATGCAAATTTACTTTTTACATAAGACTCTTGGCTTTTATATTGTGATTGTTGGGTAGGTATTTGAAATTGTTTACTTTGCTTTTAAACTTCTTTTTAATATTTATTGTAATAAGATTTTAGTTTGTTGTTGTATCTTTTTGTAATTTAAGTATATAATCATTAAGGAGGAGCGGGGCTTCTTAACACAGGCCAAAAAAGCTTAAAAGGAAGCTCCAACCCATTGTATCTAATGATCAACATTGTTAATGGAAATAAACATTTTTTTTTTTTTTTTTTTTTTTTTTATGATGAAGCATGTTTCCTTCTATTTGTCTAATATGTACTTATGTTTTTTCTTTAATTAAGTTTTTTCAATACGAAAACATAATAATGATAAAATTTTAATCCACTACGTGTACTTGCTTACAAGAGAGATTGAGTGACGCAATCAATTAGCTTGTTTTGTCTATCGTTTGATTGATACGGTGCAAACGTTCAGCTCTTTTATTTCAGCAAGCCGAGGATGACAAACATATTTTTCATGATTCGATAATATCAGCGTAAAATAATCTTTCAATTCGTGGTAACAATATTAATTAAGATAGCTGAATAATAAATGAAGATTATATCCTGAAAATGGGAATTAGTAGTGACTCATTAATTTGCTTGCAAGATTTGATGATAAGTGAAAATTTACTTAAGGCCCCATACTCATGTCGGTGCAACAGCGGCACGACATCGCGTCGCCATAGAACAGGCGTGGTTGTCATGGTTACTGAGGCGAGTTACTATGGCGAGGCGATTTTAGTATCCAATGGCTTTCAAACACTGCTTCTGTCGCGACAAAACACAACAAGACAGAATACTATGTCAGCACCTTTATTTATAGCCATAACTTATCTATGTTAACTAGCGCTTCCTCGCGGCTACGCACGGTTGACTTGTCTTATGAAATATTATATTCCCAGGGACACCCCTTTTTATACGACTGCCAAAAAAGAGTGTAATGTATTTGCAAAAGTTTTTAAGACTTATTCTAAGACCTCTCGAGCCAAATCATAATAAAAATAATTCGCAGACTGTTTTACGTAAGTTGAGTTTCTCTATGTTTAATTTAATTGAAAAATATTGAACAGCAATCGCAGTCTTCAAATTCATAAGGAGAAACTGACTAAATGACTGATAAATCAGCGCACTGCCAAAAATATTGGGGCTGGGAACTTAGAAATTTGCACTAGGATAGTCCGGCACTAAAAATGGCTAAAACTTTTCTCGATAGAATTTTTTAGTTTTTCAATGATGCAACCAATAATCTTGAAACAAAAATAAGGAAAACCTTAGCTCCTAAATAAGAACATAGTAATCTGAAAACGAATAAATTTTTTTTTTAGTATGAAAATTTCGTCCAGCGTTGTACACCCCCTTAACCACATTGCATCGCTACATTAGCAAACAGACTTAAATGCTGCATATCTCGAACTTCAACCAGCCTCATCGCAGATTGCATTCACTGAAGCGATGCTAAAGGTTCATAGTTCTCAAAATCCGAACACGGATGTCCCTCGCCAGGAATCCATCACGATAATCCAACAGTTATCACCAATCAATAATTATTCGATACTGCTACCTGCGTCACGATGTCTCCCGATTGATCGATTGAACTCGATTTCGGAAAACAACATGACTTGTCTATTTTGTAATTTCTTTTGGCTTTCCTTGTCTTTGTTTTTACAATATAACACAATAGTTTTTCATGCACACAACTTCTCTATACATAGGTAGAGAATGGGCTGTCACTTGTTTACATTGTTTGGCTTGGATAATTGAATAATATTTTGCTAGAAAACTTTAATAAATAAAAAGCTCTTTTTGAACTTCAAACGAAAACACAAAAAAATAAGAAACATGAAAGACTTCAAAATTAAGATATCTCTAGATAGCGTCCCACTTTCAAACTGGGCGCTTATTTTGTACATAATCACATCATAATTTTGTATAAACTCACATGTAATATCACTTATTTTGTACTAGATAAGCTTATTTTTTACAGAATCACATCTTTTATCACTAACTTTGTTCAAAATAAGCGCCCAGTTTGTAAGTGGGACGCTATTTGAGGTGCCATTTTTGAGACTGACCGCTAGGGTATTCTTGATTAAAGTTTTTCTCAAGTTTTATTTCATGTCTTGATTAAAGTAGTCCTATCATATAAGAATCATCATGGTGTTAAAAAGTGATGTGATGTAATTTAACGATTAAAATCGGTATCTGAAAGCTTGAAAGATTCCCAACAACATGATCGAGATTGTTAGTTGAAATTTCAGGTAAACACTGCAAAAACTACACGAAAAATAATTATGGTAAAATAGTGGAAGTTACTTTGTTAAACTTTATCAAAATGCAGAACTGCATTTTTTTATTTTGATACCGATCTTGATACTTATCTGCCTTCTTTGTTATTTGTTCGTCTTTCCTTCACAAGGTATAATCCATTGAGGCGTCAAAGACTATGATAAGGTTTTGGAAGTCGTCTCTATGTGGATGATTTTAGAGTCTACAATTCTATAAGTGTGAAACTTACTTGAATATAAGGCAGAAATCCAGTTAAATATAGCTCTACCTTTAGTCTATATTATAAGTTTATGTATTTAGCTTTAAACTTGGAATAAAAAAATATAAAAACTTTTTAAGCGTTACCCACAGTAGGATTAAGTTTTTACCTTCCGTGTTAGTTAGTAGTTTCGGGTAATAAGTTTGTCAAACAAAAGCTCCAGCAAAGCTCGTATTTATTAAGAACATTTTTACTTATACTTCTTATAAAAAAAAATTTGTACAGATATCTTAGAGTTAAGAAGTACAGAAGTTGAAGTCGAAATAATTAGCATCCGTTTAAAGGTCATCTGCCAATGAAATGAAAAAATTCTCCCTTCTCATACTAACACAGATTTTTTGTCGTTTCTCCTCTGGAAAACATATTCAGAACACTCCCTTAAAACGTTGCTAATGATTTCAATTATCTTGTATTGCTCGCCATAGCTACGCCTATCTTCGCTTATCACTAGACAACAGCCTCAACCGCGAAGTTGATTCGCATCGGCTATGCAGCCATCAATCAGGCAGTCGGCGCTCGAGGCGCAGGCGCAGGTTCGGTTCCCGCTTTGTGCGGATCGAGATAAACGCCTCCGTGTATGATCCGGTTATTAATACAGCCGGCAATTATCCCCGGTGATGTTTACGCGGTTCATAGGCCATTGTTCGTTCGGTTCATCGCACGGGATACGATTTTTTAGGTCTGTCGAGTTAACCATGCAAATTTTATTGTGGTCTACATTTTTCACGGTTAAGCCCGGTCACACACTACATACGGAATTTCGAATCGGAATGATTTCGAAGTTCAAGCGATTCGCAGCAAATCCATACAAATCTGTGGACCTACCACAAACATGCGTTAATTTTTTGGTCGAAATTTTTATACATTATTGATTTTAAACTTTTAGATTTTATGCATTCACAATGCTATTTTTTATATTAAGATTATTGATATAATTGAAAAATATTAGAAAAAAATAACATTATCGATATTCCGTTTCCGATTCCGTCTCTCTTAAGGCTGAGACCATGGTGTTATTCACCTGATACTGTAAAACTGATTGGCTATGGGAGGAATGTTATAACATTTTGTCATAATATTCTAAATACTTACAAAGTAAAGAAGGTTTATACAGCTTAGCTTACCTGAAAAAACAGAATATCAATTAGTATTATAGGATTTGTTAATGTAATAATAAATTATACAATCACGAAGTACTTTTTTAATTATAACTTTATCCAATGTATTTTAACTCTATCTTTTAACTATGTATATGATTCATCTTTAAAGACATTGCGCACGTAGCCCTTCGGCTATGCGTCTAATATTTCGCGCTTTCCGCGCGCATGCGTCGACGCGCATAATCAGAGTTGCGCAGACGAGCTGTCGCGTCAGATTATAACGCGCATGACTTGTGGGGGCAGTGCACGGTAGCTTTGAATTAGCGATATAAATACTTTTAAAACTATAGGTATACACACAAGAGAATCTGAAAGAAATAATATTTATTTTTACTTGCTTTGACTTTATCTTTTAAGTTAAAAACAATTTGCATTGTTTTTCAACGTTAAAAATGGATTAAAGCAAGTTTGGGTGAGCACGTTCCCGATTTTTAAAAATTGCCTTTTAAAGACTATGGTATTTAAACTTTCAACGCTAACCACTTTTTCTAACCTCTTATTCACAAAGTACAGAATAATTATAACTATATTATGGAAGCCTAACTTTTTGTTAGCTCATTGAATATCTAGTCATTTTGTAGTCGTTCACTTAAATGTTGTTATGTCACAGAAAACGTATTATAAAATTCAAAAAAATTCAAAATTCAAAATAATTTTATTCAGTCTAGGTTGTTACAAGCACTTGTGAATGTCAAAGAAGCTACGCCATCGGTTCGCAAACCCTGAGCGGGAGACCTTGTAACGAGAAGAACCGGCAAGAAACTCGTCAAGGGCTGCTTTTTTCTCCCTGTATATTTCATACAGAGTCGTCAACATTGAAAAATGAGCTCCACATTTAAAGTGAGGTCATTTTCCATCACAATAATTAACAAAAGTTTGTACACAATGGGTAGGTAGGTTGAAATTAAATACCTACTACATATCAGATAGGTAATTGTGAGAGTAAATAACTTTCAACTAGTTTAGAAATCAGTAATCACTCTGTCTGCTACTCGAAAGTGCGCCTAAGTAGGCAAAATTTACCAAAAAACACTTGATGCAAGACATAAAAAGTAATAATAAAAAAACGCAATTCTTACAATTCAATATGCGTTAAGATAGGTACTCGGAAGCAGACCCATTCCCACTGGCAGCACCCGTTCACGAGCATGACGCGTGGATATCTATTAAGATCTATAACGTGAGTCGTTACTCGCTCCTCCCATGAGTATAGTCGCACCGTAAGTGCAACCACCTGCGGCACAGATCAGGAAGTGCATCGCTGTCACAACACGGACGGACAGACCCTTGATCTATAACGCGTTGAGTGTGCAATCCCCTTTAGTAACGGTTTATTAGGAGCGAAATAAAATCTAAGTTTTTTAAACATTAAAGTTAGCATTTTCATAGCTCACCCACTTGTAAACAATATTTTGTTTTTAAATCTCAATTCTCCTAATCCGTTGAAAAGAAAAAAGAAACAGTTTCTAAATAAAAATAAATTTATTACATATTCGTTCATCAACATTCCAATAAACCAGTTGTCAATAAAACCAGGACAATGCCCCTTCAAATCTAATTCAATCAATGTTGATTGACAGTTCTTATTATATCGACGTTATTATTGATCTCATTGATTGACATCGAGATCTCCGGTGGAGAATGCACAATTACATACGATATTTATATCAATAACATTCGGATTGAATGACACGTTAATAAGAATGAATAGAATTTATATTTTCAAGTCAGATAGAGTTATTTTGGACTAATGGCTTCGAATTAATGTTATATATTTTTTATTAATCTGACTTAAAAAAACTTTTGACAAAGTTAAAAAGAATTATGATAATATAACAGGTGTAACAAGACACTCGACGAAGCCGAAGTCCACGCATTCTGCCCATCATCGGGATCATTTTTGTCTTTTAGACTATACCTGGGAAACCAATACCTACGAAGTTATTGAAGGTCAAAGTCAAAAAAAAAATTAAATTTTTTTATGAAATCTTATTTTATTCGTTATTTCCTATTTTTTGTCTACAGAAACATTATCAAAATTGTATGTATTTCGTAACAAACAATGGCTTCAAAACGTCATCATTCAATGTGCTTCATGAGCACGCACATAAACGTTGCCTTTCAACTCGGCTGCACGCAGCTGTGTAGCATTCACTCGCAGGCGCGGTCCTTTGTACGCGTTACATGGCGTGGTAATGTATGCAATGCTTTTTAACACCAAAAATTAAAATCGTTTCCCAGCAATAATTTTGAACAGAAATGGTCCTGATGATGGGCAGAATACGTAGACCTCGGCTTCGTTGAGGGTCTTGTTACACCCGGTATGTTTATTTAGTGGTAAAGTTGTTCTATACCACGAAGACTGTTTTGCTATGCTATGAATGTTGTAAGGCGCACATGCACATTATTTTAGTGTGCGTAATACGAGAGCGTGCCGACGCACACTAAAACAATGATGCATGTGCACGCCTAACACATACACAGCAAAACGGTCTTCGTGAGATAGAAGAACTATACCTATTTCTTCATTGTAATAGTCATAATGACGACTCTCGAAATTTAAAGCTGATGTCCATAGGTACATAAATAGCCTAGAGTACCTAGAAAGTCTTAATTTCATAGATCAAGGACCATTTTGAGGCGAATAGTTCGCGTGGGTGGTTACAACTTAAGTCAGATCTGTTAGGGTTGCCACTATTTACTAGTTTGAGAGCTTTTAATTAATATGATATTTTGTTTAGATGAAGTCAATTGAAAGGGTGTACTAGAAGACGTCTAGTGTTAGGGGCATAATACCTAAAAGTTTAACCCTCACGAATGTTCTGCAAAATCTGCTATCTGAGTCATTATGTTATGACCTATCAACACATGTAAGGAACGCAAACTATAGAGACCTACACATAAAAGTTAACAATTTTGAATACCTAATAATTTCGTTAGAAACTGAAATATCATAGGGATATTTTTAGATGGCGACCTGAAATTGACAGCCCTGGCTCTATCACCAAAGGGGAGTTAAATCTCCAATCGACGACTTCTAACTGTCGACAGATACACATCGGTCCTTAGTTTTATTGAGCCACACAGACTTTCAAGGGAATCGAACTGGCACTTGTTTACAACGCATCGAGGGCGATATATTTCGCATCGAATTGTCGACCGATCATCTTGTCCGACACCTACGCTTCGCAAACTAAGAAAACACTTCAATCACCAATTTTGAACTTTATGTTGATGGAGGAAGAGCTAGATTAAGAGCAAACATAACGTTGCTGTATTGTTGAGTAATTTGCAATCTTCTTACGCCTTATATGATCCTGGTACTTCGGTGTCAATTCGCATATGCAGGCTTAAATAATACTGTATAGTTTATTACTATTTACTACCATGAAAGAAACACAATATTAAGTGCGAGTTGCACCAAAACGCTGTCAAAGTTAAAGTCATCGTGAAATGATAATGCTACCTATTTGTCACGTCAAACTTGTCAAAGGACATCATTCTGGCTGGCAACCTCTATTTTTGGCTAACTTGTGCCTAACCGGTACGGTACTTTAACAAGCTTGTTATCGTTAAAGTTAGATAGTGCAACTCAGCCTAAGCTTTTTTAAGTAAAAAAACCCACTAGATTTTTAACTGTGTTTATTTTGAAATAATAATGGAATCCTTTAACGATTTTTATTAAACAATTTCTTAGAGAAACAACACACAACAGTTTGTTAAAACTAATTTTAAATCAGACGAAGGTTTTGTTGTTTCATTTAAGTATAAAAACAAAAATGTACTTTACTACATTTGATTACGGTCGAAATGAGTGAAAGAAACATAATATAATTGTATGAGCTTACAGGAATATCATGTGCAAAAATTACACGGTAAGGGAAGTGACAGACAAACAGACAAGCCGGTTGATTGTCTGTCAGTCACATCGCGTGGCTATACAGAAATACGGACACATTATTATGGAGAGAAATTATTTCATATACATAGGTTGTATTTTTTCATTTCACCTTCACATAAATATTATATTATTTCATAAAGGTACTTATTTGCGAAGAAAATTATTCCTATATATGACTAGTGCAAGTTTAACAATCATGTAAGTATAAATAATCGTACCTAACAGACAAATTCGATATTTATTTTAGCAGTCAAGACTTTTAACACAATTTCTAAAACAGTAGTAATGCTTCTTTCAATATAATAATGAATTGTTGGAACAGTTTGTTTCGTATTTGCATTGACCAAGGTCTATGGTATTTGCAACAAGCCAACGAGTATACTCTCTGCTCAAAGTCTATTCATGAGTCTAAGTTCATTAGAGATGAGAAACCAGCTTACAATTAAAAACAAAGTTCTCACCTGATTATAAAAGGAAACAACCACATTTTCTAACACCACGAAACAACAAGGAAACAGAACAAACAAGTACATTCATCGGACATAAATTCGCATGACTGATATCGATTCATCGCCAACTATCGAGCGTTTATCGACTTATCAAACTCGTAATTTATCAAGCCGTCCATTATCTACAACTCCTAAGATAATCACTAATTACGTATCAAGAACCTTGCACATTTTTAATCATAATGTTGCAAATTAAGAATATTTGACGACAACCGAAAATGTATCCTATTTCGATAATACGAATGTTAAAAGTTGCTTGTTAAAAGCTATTGTCAGTATTGCCACATGCTACGTAAGTTACAGTCAAACCAATGCAGATAGAGTTGAAAATTTTCATAGCGTAACAAAATACTTGGGAAACTTTGTATTTTAACAATTTCAAGTCTTTTTCAAAAGAATCAAATTATAAAATAACTGTAGTTTTATTAAATTAGTAAAACTATTTATACGTTTATCATCAATTACTCAAATTACAAACATAAACACATAAAAGTTGAAATCAGAAAACAGTTTATTCTTCTTGTCAGCTAAAAGGTCTCGAAAAGAAAAGGAAAATATAGACAATTCAAAAGCACTTCTTAATATCGATGTTTATTTAAATAAAGATTTTTTCATTTCATTTTATTAACATACCTTTATTCTTTCTCTAAAACAGCTAACTATTCTGGAGCATCAGTCCATAAATAATTCAGGAAAAGTGACATGTTTTATAAAATCAAACAAAATGATTGACGAAACTCATGATTGACAGACTAATAACTAGACGCCAGAATTCAACTACCATTTATATTCAAAACCAACCTTTCCGATAAACTGTATTTTCCAAGTTACTCTGTGTATTCGTCATATTATTACTCCACGCGTATTACGTCCAATCTCAATCACTCAAGCTGTCTGAACGTCAGTCAGACTCTGTCATAAGCAAACCTCCTTCCCCCCTCAGGGTGGGGGGGTCGGTCAGCGCACTAAATACGAACGCGGAATAAAGTCTTAACGTTTCCATTCGTGTTTTGCAATTTTATTATGCTGTGGCAAATTTGGAGCGATTTTGTCATATTTATGGTTCGTAATAAAAATGCATTTCGATTCGTACTTATTTAGTTTTTATCAATTCGTTGAAATTACAAAATAAGTACTTAAAGGACATTTCATAAAACCTTAATTTAACAATAGCAATCGTCATGAAATACCTTCCACGTAATTATTGGTGCATTCTCTAAAATAGTTTACTACTCGGTGGCCAACAAAGAGGCGACCATACCACCACGATTTTCTTTTGTTTTCATAAACAAAATTTAACTTCAAAACTTTTTCGTCAAACGTCCTTTTCTCCACCGCCAAAGTGACAAATGACTACGTCAAAACGGATCCTCTTTTGTTTTCGGGTAATTCTCAAAAATTAGTCTGTCTGTGGTGCGACATTACATCACTCAGGTCCATCATAAGCCCCCTCTGCTAGGTGTGAGGGGGGTGGGGCACGGTCAGCAAGACAATTTACTGAACAAGTGGTGTCCGCGCGGGATTCGTGCCCTGATGAAATTTATTCGTAGGAACTCGGTGTTATAGGATTTCCATGGAGACGGTTTGTCTGCTCTGGTTTATTGTAACTGCCGTCCTGCAGAACTGGTTCTAGTGAGGAGATAGCACCATCCTTTAGAATAAAACTTAATGTGATCAAATGTAATCTTTCCTAGTCACCTTTTTGTGTTGGAGTGATATTATTTAAACTCACTAGAAATAATCGAGTTATTAATAAGTGGTTTTTTCACCAATTACTTTAGAAATACCAAACCACAGCATAACCATATTAAAAAACTCTGAAAAGAATAATAAGTCTGAAACCTTTTAAAGGATCCAAAAAACCGACATTAAGCAGACAGCTTTCGATCCATCATAATTTTCAACTACAATTCTAACCTTTAACCAATGATTTAATTTCAGTATTTCAATTTAAAAAGATTTCAAACCTAAACAAAATCGTTAGAAAATTTCGCACACCTAAAATAAATGTCCAACGAAAAAGTCTTAAAACGCAACAGACTGGTCTCAAACGGTGAGTTAACATCATTATCGGACGGGGTGGGGGTGGGTGGTGGTGGGGGCCGCCGGGGCGACACACGTCGCTCAGACGTCGCTCGCAGACGGACGTCTTTGTCGGGCGACGGTTTATTTACTCGCCTTAGAACTGTAGAAGTGACAGAGCTTTCACGGTGAAATTCGTTTATAGATTTTGCTAGCGAATTGTGGATTTTGTTTGGTATTGTGAATTTATTGTTAGTCTTGATTGTTTTGTATTTTGTTACTGATTGAAAGATGGTTAAGGTTAGCCTTTAAGTTAACAATAGGACTTAAAATAAATGCTATTTTGCCACTATACTACATGAAGAGACAAGTTGATGTTAATAAAAATGTCTTAATTATTTTGAAATAAATTTCATATCAACTTATTTATAGGGTATAAGTTATAGATTTTACCAATCACGCTCTTTAACCAATAGTGCGCCCAAGGACCGAATTTCTTTGGGATTTAGTTTTGAGTAAAAAAAGAGTCAAGTTAAGACCATATAATCACTACACCTAGTATTTAGTATTATTATTAAAAAAATATAAAAGTATTTATTGAAAAATATTAGTAGGTAGGTACCGTGGAATCCAAGAAACCAATTACTGATCAAATAAGTCGTTAAGTATAGAGTTAAAGTTAGGATGTAGGTGGCACCTAATCTCCGAAACAACTTGTACAATTTCAAAAATTGTCTTTCATCAATAGTTAACTAGTCTGTGTAGACTGTAACATATTTTTATCATCTAAAATCCCACGGAAAGTCCAATGCCACATGGACCAAGCCACGGGCGGACTCTAGCTTAAAACAATTTGTCAGCAAGGTTTATCTATTCATAGCTAGCTCTATGGCAAGTTGACTCAATCAAACTTGACAGCTCACAGTCGATGTGGGTCGGACAGCGTTGATCATCGATTTTTTCACCTCCCCTCGTGTTTACTCTACGTAATGCAGGTGGGTGACAGACGGACTGACATAATTCTCTCTTATTACTATATTTTGGCGGACGTATTAGGTATTATGTCGACGATGTTTTCGCTAGGAGAATGGCGAGACAGTTAACAGTAGGTAACATAAAGTGAGCGATTCTGTTACATACTTCTATTTTATTTTAGCATATTAATAAGATGATTTTGTTTTCCATTTAACTTCGTTAACGACATTGATTGTTATACCGAATTACCAAGTATACATTAGAATTGCAAAAAGTCGTGCGTGAGAGTTTCTGACATTGTCTTTTCCAAATTTGATATTAGTGACTTACTTATTCTTAGTATGAGTTGGAATTACTTAAGTTTATTGTATAAATAAAAGTAATGAAAAATGTCATGTTTCTAAACTGACATAAAATTCGATTTAGAATTTTTATCAATTTAGAAAAGTTGTAATTTTGCGCTAGGCTGATGAGCTGTCACTGACACAGCAAAAAAGTTGATATGTTCTGAATAAAATCCCATTTATTTTGAACAATTTCTACGTGATGAATCCAAGATTTATTGGAAACGCACTGGCATCCAGTCATATCTAAGAATATCTGCATCACTGCACTCAATCATGGCAGGACATACAGAACCCTCTCCCATTTAATTGACGGGCCACTCCATCAAACCCTGCGCCACAACAACAACAAACTAATACCAACTTTAAAACAACAGGAGCAAAGCGCAAAATTTAACACAATCAGATTCTCAAGATTTTTCACTTCGACCAAAACGGTGTTGAGTTCCGTTTAAGCGATTTTGAACTTTATTTTAAATCAGTTAAATACTTTTGTATATGAAACTCAAGTGATGTTAACCTGTCAACACTAAACGTCACACGTCATAATGACGAAGTCACAATTTGCGTGCATCTGCTCTAATAGATAAAAGGAGGGAAAATACTTTTGTTGGAGGGTACTTGAAGGAAATGATTTGATTTCAAAACCAGCGTTATTTCTTGGACATGTTTGTTTGACTATTTCCCCAACTTTGGTCTGATTTTTCAATGCCCAGATAAAGTTTTATTCGTTTGATAACGTATTATATTATAAGTACCGCCAAATTAAAAATGTCTGCCATAAAATAATGTTTGTTTGTTAAATTTTTTAATGACTTTTAAATAAAAGTAAGTAAGTTAAATTATTACCCCAATAAAATTATTGGGGTAATAATTTAACTGACTGATATCTGTTATCTGAGGATTGAAATATCAGCCTAAGTATATTTAAAGTTTTAGAGAGTGATTAATTAGCGAGCTTATATATTCGAAGTATTTAATCGTTTTTTTTACTTTTTAACTATGTAAAATAGGTCATGAATGCCATGTCTTGAAATTGTTATTTTATTAAAAAAATGTTGAACGATACACTATTATATTTAAACCTAGGTACACGCAAATGTCTACAATATAAATACCCCAAAGTTATATCGAATAAAGTTGACACAGTGTGTCTGAGGATGTTACGCCGAAAATAGAAAATGATGTTTGACAAATAGCGAACAGATGTCTGTCGCTTAGCCCACTGCGTCTGAAGGGTTGATGGTTTGAATTTAAGCAGGTGTAAAAGTATACCTACTTAGGAATTTTATAATATGCAATGTAGTAAAATGTTAATAACCCTACAAATTTTTTTTAAGTAGGTACTACAACACCTACGTACGCCTTATTAAACTAACCAAATAGAGTTTTTTCACCGATGTTCAAAAATTAATTTTGTCAATGAATCAATGTGATAATTTAAAATAAGTGAAGAATTTTCAACATTATTTTTTACATTATTTTTTATTTGGTTCACAAGTTGAAACATACTATGTGCATGAACATTAAAAAACGATTAAGGTTAAAACAAAATTGTCAACTATTGAAAAAATAGAGTTAGGTAAGTATCTGATTTTCTTTAACGAGATAGGATGAAGTAACGGGATTAGTTTTTTTAATATGCAATTTCGATTTTCTTATTTGAAGCTATCAGAACAGTGTGATCTTTATCAATTTACAAAACAATTATATAGACACATAAACGTTACTTTTACTATAAAGTATTATCAAATTCATCAAGTGACTCTCCTGATTTCGTTTTATTCGTTAAAAAAAAAATTTGAACCCACGCACCTATGTTTTTTTCCTAAAACGTCTGAAACGATTACCATAAACCATAAACTTTCTTACTTGTCGGTAAGTAATAATTTTCCCAAATAGCATTACATAATTTTCCAGCGAGTCTTGCACAGCTCCATAAGTTCGAATTGAAATACGCCTTGCGGAATCAATCTATCAATCAATAAATCGCGCTAAAGATTGAGATATTTTGACGGGGGATAGGGGGGCACCCAACCATCTCTTGAAAACTCAATCACCAACTTCATATCGTATATCATTTGATAATTTTGACATACATTTCTTCTTTTGTAAGCTTGCTGGAAAGGCTCGTGTTAACAAAATCAGCGTTGGTTCTCAAACTAGCGATGGTCTCGTTGCCCGATTGAGTTTCGCATCCCTCGCCTGTTTACCGTGCCCGTGACGGATATATCCCGCGTAGACAGCCGTCAATCAAACGCGATATGATGAGAATTAATATTTCAGGGAGCAGACGTGCACGAATAATCTTGGTATTTGTTTGGAGGATCTATTTAATTAATACTTTATTATTTAATTGAATCAATACTTGTATAATTTAAAAGTCGTTGTCAATTCAAATGAAGCAATTTTGGTCTGTTCAAAGTTGAACGAGTAATCAATTGGTAAGCTCAGATCGCCATGTGAGCTTTTTCAAAATAAAATGAAAATTATGAAAGTTCAACGTTTCATTTCGAATCAGCAATGTTTTTAATTAGTATCATTAATATGACAGAAATAAACGTTGAAAAGTTAAACCTAGTTATTAAAATATTTATGATCTAAATTGTCATCTACTGTACAGTCTTACACTGCACATCACTAAACCTACCTCTTTTTAGCTTACGCTGCGGCCCACATTTGGAAGCCGCGCGGATTGTTTACTTTATTATTTAATTATAATTTCATTTTAGTGCTTAACTAACTACTATAGAGAAAGGTACAGCCACTTTAATTAACTATTTGTTTACATATTTATCGGCAATATAACTTTAACTGTGGATCGGGGTTTCTCTGCTGCACTCCTATAACATCAACTTATCTTATCAACTACCTAAGCTTCAAATGTATAGTGGACACACCATACATCTACAAAGGCAAATACCTACTCGAAGCATTCTATTATTTACTGTATTTCAAAATGATGAAAAACAAGCCTTTAGAACTAAAAACATAAATTACATGAATATTAAAATTCAATTATTTTGTTGTTACAATAACATTTTAACCACCTCCAATATCTAATTGTGTTTTCAATTTTCACCTAACTACAACAGAACTAACATCTTAGAAAAAATAAAACGCTCAACTATCAAATCGACTCAATCCGACTGGCTTGCCAAATACGTGTAGACGTCAATGTGAAATCAATCAAGTCCGAGTCTTGCCCCGGGGGGCGCGGGGCGCGGGGGCGGGGGCCGGGCCTTGACCTGTCGCGTGTTTGCGTTGCGGGGTCTTGACGTTTGATTGATAGGCGAGGTGGGTTTTTGCGAAGGACCCCGCTCGCGATCTGTTTAACGCCACCGGATTAAAATTGGAATAAGTGCGCGCTTCTTTTGTTTTGTATAAAATATTCTTTTGATCTATGCACTCGTATTGTACTATCTCACGTATTACGCACACTAAAATAATGAGCACGTGCACGCCTAACAACATTCATAGTAAAACGGACTTCGTGAGGTAGAAGAACTATACAAAAATGTCAGAATTTTTGGGTCCTTGTCAGGATTCCAGCCGAAGTTGGAAAAGGACAGTTTTTTTTAGTATTTACAGTAAGTATACTAAAACAAACCTTAGAAATTAAGTTTCAGATATTTTCCTTTCTTTGGTAACAATCAACTAGTACCTACATTTACAGTAAACAATCAACACAGCTAAAACAAACCATAATGTCAGGATTTAGTAATTGTCGGTATAAAAAATACTTGTTATTAAAAATCAGACTTTTTGTCTGGATTTTTAGATAGACCGTCTGGTCTCTACGTAAAAATCCAAAAAATGGTAGTATTACCATTAAAAAAATGTTCAAAGGAAACACTAGAAGTTCCTAATTTATCCGTCACCATTGTTTTTTTTTTTCGCCCAATAACCTATTAATAACAAAAATCGTTAATAGGGATGATGACTAATGAATAAAATAACGAAATACTAATAAAAATCGTAAACATATTAAACTTTTAGAGTAGCTTGTATACCTCTTGGTTTTATATATTGCATATTATTTATTTTATGACCCTTGAAAGTTGGGTGGACCAGTCCATTTAAAAAGTATAAAATTTATTAAAATAAATGATACCTTTAATTAGTCCGTAAAATGTATAGCAAATTTGTCTAAGAAACTATTTTGATAAACACAATATTTAATATAGCTGCCGAACAAATTTCCTACGCGTTGCATACAAACTAGCAAGGCGTGACGTCATCACTTAGTAGCCGTTAGTATGGAGCGTTTTTGGGCATTTGTCCATTTGTGTGATTTCACACTGTGATATCTCGGGCAGTTTTCATGCTAGCGACTTAATTCTTTTACCAATGTTTCTTTTTTTGAGAGGTAATTTATGTAACATAAAATAAAAAAAATAGTCATCATGCCTATTGAATTGATCAGGCTAATACTTTAAGTCTCAGCAACACCTACACTAATACACCTTAACTATACCAAAACTGTTGTTACCTAAGTGTTTACAACTCATGAGTGTCGTGAAAAGTACTATAATTCCATCAAGTTACCATAATTTGATAAATTAAAAAAAGGCCTATTTGCTATTGCACATATCGTGCAAAATTATATTTACTTACTCAATTAAAAGAACTAGTATGAGCCATAATTATAGCAAACATTTGTAATAATGTCAAACCAATAAACTAAATGCTCTTGGCATAATTAAATCACAAAGATGTATAACTGGGCTAATTTATTTAGAACACATTACAGTGCAAGTTAGACAAAAGTTCAAGTCTCTTTTTAAACTGTGTTATAAAAAATGTAGCTGCCTTAAATATATAAATAAATTTGTATTGCTGATATTTGATCTTATGTTACTCTTTTGGAAGAAGGGAAAAACCTATTTTAAAATGATATCCCTTAGTCGCCAAACAGGAAATCTTTATGATATTAAACTCTGTCGCTATTACTTAGCGTTTGCCTTTAGTTTAACCACTACGATATTCAGTATCCTCATTTAACAAATATATAAATATAGTTATTATGCAATTTATGATAGACTCCATTTGATTTAGAAACCAGGCTTTTAATCTAAAACGACAGCTATTAATATAAAAATAAGCGTAATCATAATATTTTAATTACTAATTTATTCTTAATCCGCATCATTAGTAGAGATTTTTAATTACTATATAATGACACAGATACAATTTAATGAAGGCGGCAGAACGTTAAAATCAGACCAGAACTGATTGCAAAGTGCCAATTAATTAATTATTAATCAACGATGAGCTTATAATCTTAAGTTCGGGTCAAATGTCAGCTGTTTTAAATACTGAAGAAAGTTGTTTTTTGATGAACAATGGTCGCGTGATCGAAGTGGAGTGATTGAGTTACAATGATATTGACGGATAGACTCGCAATTAAAATAAAATCTTTTAACTTACACATTGATTATATAGTTAACAAAGCATTCCGACAATTAGGTTTCATTCTAAGGGTTTCAAAACCTTTTAAGCAATCGCATACCCTTAAACTATTATATTTCAGTTTTGTCCGATCACTTCTTGATTTTGCCTGCATTATATGGAGCCCAAATTATGCTTGCCATGTTGCCCGTATAGAAAAAGTTCAAAAAAAGTTCGTCAAATCTCTCGATTACCGTGGAAATCATGAATACATATCCTATGAAGATTCACTCAACCATCACGCAATGACTACTCTTGCTAACCGTCGAGTCATGTTTGATCAAGTCTTTCTTTATAAAATTTTAAATAATTTGGTTGACTCCCCTCACATTTTAGAAAAAATTAACCTAAGAGTACCCAGACCTGGCTCGCGCCTACAAAAACTATTTGTTGTCCCTTCGTACTCCGCTGTATATACCAGAAATAACTTTTTTCGACGTAGTGTTGAAACTTATAACAAAAAGTTCAATGATATAGATATCTTTTGCAATAGCCTAACTGTCTATAGAAAGTTATTGCATAATAAGTTGTCAATAGCACTTTGATTATTATAGTAACTTGATGATTTATTGTACATTTTCTAAAGCACTAGACTGTGTATGTTTATGTTAGTACTTACTTACTTCCATAACACTAAACTCTGTGTAATTTTATATTCTTTATGGATCTATAGGTCTATAAGAAACTCATATTTTTTGTATGCAATACCAATGTATAAGACTGTTTGTATCCTAAATAAAATAAAATAAAAATAAAAAATAAAAATAAATAAAATATGCTATTATGTCAATTAATATTAAAACGCGTCAATCAGACAGACGGACGAATGTCAGAAGCATATTTGTTGTTAATCAGAATTGTTGTTTAATTGACAACGCTTTTACACCCTTGTCTAATAATTATTAACTTTTAAATATCACGATCAATTAATGAAAAGATAAAGGTAGCCAGAAGTTTGCATTAACAAATTAATGATTAGTATTAAAATGTCTGGTCAATAATTTATAAACAAAATTGGATACATTCGAAAAGCAGTCGTTCTTTCCTGGGTTCACTTTTTTTAAATTTTCCTACACCCATAATATATTTTTTTCTCGTAGATTTCTTTCGTGGGACAAGGTTTCCAAAAAGAAAAAAAAAATAATCCCTGCAAACATAATCGAATAATGGTGCTCTTCATCGTGTATTTCTTAATGTTTCCGCTTTAAAATGAAAGTGTCTTACTATTAATTTTACTCTCCAGAGTATATCAATAAGTCCTAATGCTTGTTACAAGTTTTTACTGTTGATTTAATCCTGAAAATCCATTTTGTGCGGCTGCCGGCTGTTAAGGGATATTCCTTTGCATTTTTATTTCTATTAAAATGACTACATTGGCTGTTGATATGCCATTTGTTATTTTATTTGACATCTGACAGCATCAATGTGACATATGACAGTAAAAAATCGATGTTGCCATGGTAGAAAAACGTTATGGGTTGCTGTTTTATTAACTTTAACTTTAAAAATTAAAAAAAAAATGTTTGCAGGTTTAAAAAAAATATTTATAAATGAACAGATTCCTTATTTTGTTCTCTTTCCATAAAATATAATTTTATGACCGTAGGCCACGGGTTACCTAAATGGGCCCAGCCTCCATACAAAAATGGAACAACTCCTTTATATTTAAAAATAATCAAATCAGGATGAGTTGAGATGTGATGTGGTTGAGAGCACGACATGACGATAGTCATCACGATACTGAATGAAAGTAAATAGTTCTATGTGCAAGTAACAAAAATACCAACACTCAATAGCAATTAATTGTCAATAAATTATAAGTCGATGTTATTTTTTATAATTAAAAAAAAACTTATGAATGATTTTAATTATTTCTAAAAGAAGGTTGCTGCAAGCTATAGTTGATGACGTCAAAAATAATATTGAATTCGGAATTAGTTGGAAACTTTTCATAAATAATAAAGTTGCACTTTTTATTTTATAGTTACAAGTAGAATTGACTTCAACATCAATTGAAAATAAGGAGTAAATTAATATAAAGGAGTTTTTTGAAATTAAATGAAAAATAAATGCTAAGAAGGGACTCATTCACAGGTTTCGATTATAAATTATATCAGAAGATAGTACTACTACTACACGAAACCTGTGTCAATGAGAAAGTGTCCTAACCCCTATCAGACAGCCAACTACTTACCAAATGAGACGCTGCCCTTATTGGATGCTTCGCACTAATTTCACGTATTTTTAATGCACCAAGACATAAATGTACAGTCGCAGACATAAGGATACTCGCATTACGAGGTCCCGATAAAAAACAACGCCGTACCACCACCGTACATTGGCAACCGAAGTTATTGTACGCCGAGAATGGCCTACGTTCTGTCCCTCTCACACGCCCCCGAAATGCCTAGAACAAAACGGGTGCACTAAAATTTTATTCGTCGCACACGTGGCTCCAGGCTCTGGTGTATAATGCCATTGCCAGTAAGTTAACTAAAAAGAAAGATAAGTTCGTATTTATACTATCCGAATGCGATATTTCGCTGCGAGCGTCACTGTGAAGTGTTCGATTACAATTTAAAGTCATGATGGTGGCTCGCCGTTCGAAATTTGAATTCGCAACCGCTTTTTAAAGGCACACGAGTTCGAGCTTTACTTCTTGGGTACTAAAGGCGAATGTTGCATTGGTATTTTTTGGAATAAGTCGTTGTATTTCAGAAGAGACGCTCAGAGGAGGTCGCTAACAGCCACGAGTCTTATGTAGTGAGCAGAAAGTGTCAGAGCTCCACTATTTTTTTTCTTGATAATAAAGCAATAATTTTATTGGACCTCATTAATGCTGAATGTTCCCTTATAGGCCCATAATCGATGCGATTGGTGCTTTCATAAGAATAGGAGTACGATATTCGAATTTCTGGTAATGGTAAATCGAATCGAGAGCTTCATCTATAAAAGTGTGTAAATTATCTACGATTGTCAATGAAGCTGTGTTGTCATGAAAATGGTGTTACTTAATACTTGTCTATTTTTATTGCTTCGTTATCTTTTATCATTATTATTCTTGTTTAAGCTTTTATGATAATACCATTCTATGATTGCGTCGACACTTTTTTATTGGTTTTATTTGGTTTTTATGACGGACAGTACTTCCGTTTAGATCGAATTAAAACTTAAATAAATAAAGTCAGTACTTATTAAGATTATAGCACATATTTATCTAATGATTCTGGAAAGCCCGTTTTATCAAGATATTTTATACTAGGTGTTATTTTGTTACTCTTATGTGTGATTTGTGTCACTGTAACATTGAAACTTTTTGATATTTGTTTTAGTCTTTAATTTGTTTCGACATTAACAAGAAACCTTTATTGATACTTAAACAAAATTCAAATGCCGTCAATCCACATCTGTCGAGATCTTTTCAAACAAGATATTGACGTTCGGCAAACAAACAAGCTTCAGACCGGTTGTAAGTCAGAACCAGCTTTTTCGGTGAACCAACAATGCACCTGTTTCAATAAGACGGACAAACGTAACAATAACAAACTGCAGGTTTTGAAGTGCATCGGAGAAACGATAATGATCTGTCATAAAGACGAATTGGTTCCGTATACACGCTGAAGTTTTAATCATTTGGTTCCCGCCGTGGGGTGGTTCCACTCATGTCCATTAGCCATTTTTGATGTCCCCACTGCTGGGGCACAGGACGGGCCATAACCCACCACGCGGGCCCAATGCGGATTGGTGGGTGTTAACGGCTGCAAATGCAGCCGGGACCAACGGCTTAACGTGCCTTCCGAAGCACGGAGGAGCTCGAGATAATAAATTTTTGGTCACCCTTCCCATGACCGACCCTTGCGAACGTTGCTTAACTTCCGCAATCGCTGGGCCAGGCGCTAAACCACTGCGCCACCGAGCTCCACGCAAAAAAAAATCAGCTGTTCCATACAAAAGTGCAGTACCTACTCGACCTTAATGTATGGAACAGCTGATTTTTTTCTGCGAGGAGGAGAGTTGGCCCCATAGTAAAAGTTGCTTGTAATCATGAGTGGAACCACCCCACGGCGGGAACCAAATGATTAAAATTTCACGCTGTATACCACCATGTATGAAAATATCCCCAAAAGTGCTGAACTTAAGTTGAATGAGAGAAAAATAATAAGATTTTTTAAAATATCGATGTACTTAGCTATTACTTTAGAAGTGTAACCAAGCAATTTCCATTATAACTCCGTCTGTGGTTTGGAATATTTTATTGGAAGAATACAATTATTGTTTATTATTACGTAGCAATGAACATGACAAAAAAACATTAAAAATCGCCTTAAAAAAAATTTATGTTTTTTTATTTTATTTAATCATCGTAACAGTCCATTCTACGTAGGTCTCTCTATTGTGAGGGTGTTGCTATAATCGACATGATTAGCATTAGCAAGCTCACAGTGTTGGACCATTTACATCGGAACACATTGCCATCAATTTTTAACCAACTTATAAAAAGGAGGAGGTTCTGAATGTGATTATACGGCACCTCTAAAGTGTTGATGCACATTTTTTTGCCGGACGTCACAGAGCTTAATATCCTCTTTACACATCCTTCAGCATTCCATTGAACCTAAGCCGTCCAGTAAATACCAACACACGGAGCCTAATCGCGTTAATTTTCAACGACAAAACCAAAGCTAAATCGTTACCGTTTCAGTTTCGTTTACAGAAAAATACTCGCTTTAGATTTGTTAAAATTGTTGAATACTCTGCATAAGGAGTCTAGGATTACAATCTGGGACAATAATTTAAGTAAAAATTATGAAGCTAAACCAAAGATTTTTAGGTAAATATAACCTAAATGACAAACGTAACGTTTTTGGTTTTATCGTTCAGAATTACCGCGATTGGAATCCAGTTATGATGTACGGGGCGCATCGCACGTTGACCGGGCAGTATCAACAATGACGTCGTCATCGCCTCTTGCCGTGTAAACAGTGCATGACACTCCCCATGGATACACTGCACTGGCGTTATGGGTGTATCGCTCGAATACATTGTTATTGATAACGAATGTTCAAGTAGTTTCGAAGATTCTTAATAATTGATAAATTAATGTGTTGATAAAAGTATACATTATACATTTACAAATAAACCACTGTGGCAATGGAACAGAATATGTAATGCCAATTTACAAATACCGACCTTCGTTGCTGAGTGGCTTTCGTTTTTTATATATCGTCATCTCTGAGGTCCCAGGATCGATCCGGCTGGGTCAATTTAGAAACTGAACATTTCATAATTTTATTTTTATTTCTGATAACACAATGAGGATGAGAATTTCAGTCACATCAAAATAAATTATTTCAGTGAAAGATTTATTGAAATTGGACCAAAAATGACGAAGATAGAGCGATTTTCGTGTCACATTCTCAAAAACGCTCCCCAATTCACGATTGGCTGATGACGTCATCAGCCACGTGCGCCTCTTAGCGGCGCGGCAGGTGTTTGTTCGGGCGATCGTGGAACGTGACGTCATCGCATGATCCGCAAGGGCCGAACGTGTTTTTAACTCACTTTTTAAATCTTTAATAATTTTGTCATTTCTTGATAGATTTGAGAAATTTAAACAGAGATTTACTCAGATTGTATATGATGTGATATACAAAATTGATATACTCAATTGTCGTGTTGATCCTCATTGCTTAAACTACTGTGATATTGTCCAATATTTATTTATCTATGTAACGCCAACAAATCGGGGCTAGTAAGTTGTGTAAGACTAGGACACGACAAAATTATCATGATGACAATCAATTCAATCCTTTTCTCTTCGATCAGAAGCCTTTTCTACAGAAAACGATAAAGAAAACATAGTAGTGCCTCCTTCTCAACTCTCAACACAGATGACATGTAAAATATTGCAGTTTCTATTCAAAACCGGCAATTTTCTTACGATACCCAGATAGGTACATTCACTGACAAATCGCGCGATGATACGATGCACCAGGTGAGAAGATGCAGCAACACGCGGTAAATACGCAAAATGGCCGATCAATCCGCACATCACTACGGAAATACACCGGCATTTAAACAAAGATCAGTAACTGTGTAAACAAAGAGCTTAAACATCAATTAAATACGTATTATCTTGGTATCGGAGATGATAAAATATTGTAATATTACTCACACAACAAATAATAAAACGCCACAATTCGTATTCAGAACAACAAAGACGTAACTCAAAAACAACACGATGTTTCCTCAAAATTACTAATGAAAATCACCTACAAGCTTCCCATTGCCACCACATGCGATCATATAAGGTGTAAGCCTTCCGTGCCAGCTGACAAGTGATCTCAAGCTGTTACGGTGCATAACTCAACAATGCAGTTTCCTTGCATCCTCTGTCGGCTGGCGAGGTGCCAGCCATCTTTGACATCGGCGCCTGATCGCAACTGATGGCTCAAACTAACACCTATGACCAGAGACACATAGACTAAGATATTTTTGGGGTAGCTTAGAAATTTATTGGCTCATAAACTAAACTGTAAGGCTTTAAAAACATATTTACCTAACTTAAATACAGAAATTTCACTTCAAATAGGGCGAGGCAAAGCCAAGTTTTGGGTTAATCGGCAGGTATAGGACTTCATTGATACAGAAATTGTCGGTCAATTAATTCAACAAAAAAGATTCAAATATAGTCATATTATGACAACAAAGAAAGCTCTGCTGAGAAGTCACTTTGTCACCGTTTGATATCTCTATTTCCAACAATCGCGATAACATTTAAAAATGCAAATCGAATGGACACTAAAAGCATTCCAATTCCCAAAATACAACCACCCACCACAGTTATCTATCAGAGAAGTAGCTCTTTCGCCACATCACACCAAAATCATTCGTCAACAGACCCAATTTGAAATTCATATTAATTTCTATGTTAATGCCGCCGGTGTGGGTACTAAAATAAAAATTATTTTATACGACAGCATTCTGAATCGGCAAATTTATGACGAGTAGACGTTGATCTATGATAAGACGTTTTTTCCCTCGTCTATGATTCTGGTTTCTTTTTATTATGTTGTAACTATTTATAAATGTACGTATTAGCTCGGATTTATAGACTAGTCGTCGGCGCCGGACTTGTCTCTGTCACATTTGTAAGGAATAATATGTAAATTATGCATCATCGATGAAGCATTATTGTGACAGTATTATTTTATGACTCTTTACATTTAAAAACGCACTTGCGATGGTAAGACACAGCTGCCAAGTACTAAATTTAAAAAGGTATTTTTTTCTAGTAGGTAACTACAAAATGAAATTATATTTTTGATATAACTAGTGCTAGCTTACTAACAATAAAAGTTTAAAATTTTGTATTACAATAACAAAAGGGTCTATATTACATTGTAAGACACACAGTCGCTATCCTATATTGTGAAAAGTGTCATTATTCTCTCAAACCGTTTACAAATCGTCGGAGTAATAAATACACAATGTTAGATCCGTCGTCATATCTCGTTTTATTGTTCCTCCCGCCCACGGGTTAAATATTAAAAGTCGCGTTATTTTTCTTGTCTTATGACAACGTCACATGTGACTTTACGATCGTAAATAATAATTATTATATATGTACGTTTACGTAGTTCGACACCCACGTAGTGTCATTCTAGATGATGTAAAAAGCTGCGGTTTTGTACTTTACAATCGATAAAGAATGTAAATCATTTTATCTTAAATTTTCATAATTTTACATGCATTGTGAACTAAATGTTGATAACAGTTCAGTATTTTACCAGATTAATAATTATTATCTTTAAACAAAAGGATTTAATTAAAAAACCCAACTTTAAGATGTTTTGAGCCCAATAATACATATTTTATTAATATTGTCGCTAATCCACAAGATATATTGAGATTTGTCGGTCATTTACATGTGCGTTGAAACGAACCCAAATCAAAAAAAGACGTAAATGAAAATTTTCCGTTTGGATGATTCGTCGCAAGAGTGACAGATTTACGATTGTAACGGACGTCGCGGTTCGTAACATTTATAGGATTTTATTGGCTATTTGATTTGCAACTATTTAAGGTAGGGTTCTTACTAAATTGGTTATTTTGTGGGAATGCTTTCAACAAATCGTACTTCAAAATAAACAACAAAAAAAGTGATAAAGTTGTTGCAAATTGCATCAAATTCAATACGCACTGTTTATTTTATGAAAATGAAAAAGGAAGCGTACAACGTTAAAATAAATGTTCAGTAAAAATTTACGAAATTACTAATAAACTAAGTATTAATATTTTTGAAAAAATATCAATCATAAAACTAATGTTTTTTCAAGGTTTGGTTGGCACAGCACTACAAAATTGGAGGTTACTTTGCGATTTTTTTCTATCGTCAAAATTTTTAGCTTTAATGGTTACTGACAATCACATAACTGAGTACAGTACCTAAGCACTTGTTGTATGGTCACTGACTACAGTCTACTATCTAGACATTGTTTCTTAGCAAAAGCTTAGCAACGATAAATCAAGTAATACCGTGTGAAATCGTTGCTCAATTATTGTGTACATGATGTGTTGTACGCACCATGTTCTGATTATTTCATTTACTTTTCGTTATAATTATGTATATTTCTATGAATTTCAATAGAGAAGCGAGAATAAGGACATGTGCTAAGGCCTGTGAAGCAAATAAAAAAATGTATTTTCTCAATTTAATGAAGAAATCAAAATTATTACTTTATTTACTTTTACTGCTATTTCATTAGGATTGCATTTTCCTATCAAAAGCTTTTTGTAAACATAAGAACATGATAAAACACTTAATATAATTTATGCGTCCATAGTTTTCGCTAATAATAGAATAGGTAGTAATTATTTTATATCATATATTGATTTATTATAATAGTCAACGAAAATCTTATCAATATGGTGTTGCTAAATTTATTATTTTCGTTCGGTCGTAAAAATGTCATTTCGGCTTGTAAATCAAATAAATATAAATAGGTTTCTACTAATTTGGTAACTACCGTATTTAAATAAAGCAATCTGAAAGCTCGAGAAGATGTGATATATTTTGTAATGTTATACCTTTGACAAGTGTGTTTCCACTTTAAGTATTATAATTTATACAAAGCCATAAATTCCGTGAATTATAGTTTTTGTATGTTTTTCCATGCAGCTGATCAATGATAATTAATATCATAACCTTTAAAACTCACTTACGTCAATGTCACCTAAGTTATTGAACTCTGGCTTATTAATAATCTTTAGGGAATTAAATCAAATTTAAAGTATATTTTGAAATTGACTAATAGCGTTATAATTCTAGACTTGTCAAATAGAAACCATTTTCAGTTATTTTTTTAATAAATTAATGAAGTGCGTTTCAAGCATCCAACTGCCAGCATTCGAGAAATATAAATGTTTTTCAGTAGTCACTACAAGTAAAAATCTCACTTCGGTTATTTTTGTTGGTAAACCATTTACAATACAATTATTATTCTCTTTTACATAAAGCTTCCAAACAAGAAAAACTTTAAGAAGAATAAGGGCGTATTTGTTTCGTTCTTTTAACTCGAAGTTCTTGATTTTCTACCTATTCATAGCAACGTTTACTTTTATGAATTCGCTAGAGCATTAGTATTAAATATAATAAATTTAGCAACACACGGCCTATTTATCAGTGCAAGCGCATTACAAGTTTACCTCTGTTTTCTATCTCTTTGATTTCCTTTGATATTTCATGAGTGGCCCTGACAGATGCATCTGATTGAGTTAACCATTAACAATAAACTGTTTTTGTTTGTTTAAACTATTAACTGGATAGCGCTCTGATGTGATAAACTATTGATTGTAGAAGTGAAGCCACTTTTGAAATTGTTACCTATTAAAGTTTTTGGATGATACATGAAAGGTTCTGGAATGGCGACCGCGCACCGGACGACGCTTCGTGGGTAGGCCCCCGACAAGGTGGACCGACGATCTGGTGAAGGTCGCGGGAAGCCGCTGGATGCGGGCAGCGCAGGACCGATCGTCGTGGAGATCCTTAGGGGAGGCCTATACCCAGCAGTGGGTGTCGTGCGGCTGATATGATGATGATGATGACATAGGTTATATGGAGGCTAAATAACAAAATGTAAATATCCATTAATCGAGAATTGAATATTGCTGCTCTCAAACAAACATAAACCCCTGTCAGGATTCGAATCTGGGATTCTTTGGTGTCCTAGACAGTGTTGAAGGAAATACAGGTCATTTTGTATTAACCATCCAAATTTTGAGGATGTGTTCAGTCCTTGAAACTGAACAACTTTCCCTAAGGAATACATGGCCAAATATGTAAAAAATATCGACTATCTATACAAATCAACGAGATCACGTGATCAATTTAGTATGGGGTGACCAAATTTTGTGGCGAAATTCGACACATGTTTCGTTGAGAAAGTTGGTTAGTTTCATGGACTGGACACATCCTTGAAATTTGGATGGTAAGTTCAGAATAGGTATCTACCTATATTTAAGACTGGCATAGCAAAATTGTTAAAAAAATATCAATAGTGCTGATACATTGATAGTGCTGATTACATTTATAGCACGAAATTATAATTCAGAGAAAACACCGATGATATTTCCAAAGTACTTTTTATTTTTCACACTTTTATACTATTATAAAAAAACTGTCTTTAGTCAAGAACTTATTCTAAGAAAACTTGAACATAACACTATTTTAGTCTTCGTGCTATCACCTCGACGATCCGGAACAGAATGAGCCGGTCAGCCTCGATTTCTCATATTTATGAACTATTTTCCCGCCATTTTACCCAACGTTCGCGCCATCTGGCACAATATTTTAAACGCTCGTTGAATCATTCGCCCGGTAGTCAAAAAACTACTAATAACATCAAAATTTAGCGTTAAAAGGAACCAGCCCATAAGAAATTAATGTAAAAGTAAATTAAAATTTATTATAAACCTAACACTCGACCATCCTGATAGCGTGTATGGACCCCACACACGTATCCTGTGATAACCTAACACTAGGCTGACCAAGACATTCTATTCTTCATACAAAAATATAACAAAAATTTTACAACATTAAATTTTACTACTTTACGAGCAAATCTGGTCTCGTTACACGATTGTCAACTGTTCAACAAGCAAACCTGTTCCTGCATCACAGAGACATTGGCGAGCAAATCTGGTCTCGCTACTTTTTACTGATCAGCAAGCAAACCTGTTCCTGCTTCACAGACACTAATCGGCGAGCAAATCTGGTCTCGCTATAAATTTTTACTGTTCAGCAAGCAAACCTGTTCCTGCTTCACAGACACTAATCGGCGAGCAAATCTGGTCTCGCTATAAATTTTTACTGTTCAGCAAGCAAACCTGTTCCTGCTTCACAGACACTAATCGGCGAGCAAATCTGGTCTCGCTATAAATTTTTTTAATGTTCAGCAAGCAAACCTGTTCCTGCTTCACAGACACTAATCGGCGAGCAAATCTGGTCTCGCTATAAATTTACTTTCGATAGGGTTACAGAAGTGCTTATCTCAAAACAACTAATGTGAACTCATTAGGATAATAAAAAATAAAATTAATATTATAATTAAACATACATACTTATCTATCATTTTAAATCATAATCATACTTAACTTAAATTGTCAAAGTAACTAAAGCAAGTACTTATAACACATAATTTTCAACAAACATTTACTATCATAATTATAAATCACGTTATGAAAATTTTCAGTGAATTGTAGACAAATATACAAATGATAATTGTTATAGTTTTTAAATACGTTATAAAACAAAAAGAGCAATTTACATTTAATTATTTACATTTGTCGAGCTGTCCATTTCATCATCCTCATCAGTATCGGTGTCATTAACTTGTAGTGCAGCAACATGAATCCAAGGTTTCATACGATCTGCCGCTACAATAGAACCTCGCTTATTTTTCATGTTACTAAACCCTGATATAGATTGAATCTTATAGCGATCATTTCCCAAAACCTTAACTACACGGAAAGGACCAGAAAAAGGGGGAAGTAATTTCTTGCTTTTACCGTCATTCTTAAATGCCGTTTCAGTAACTTTAACTAAATCTCCCTCTGCATACAGTTGTGCCGGCCGCCTACTCTTATCGTAAAAGGCTTTTTGTTTCAATTGTTCCTTGTCAATTTTAATTTTTACTTCCTTTCTAATGGAGTCAATTTCTGTCCCAACACGAGCCTCCTGCGAGACTTCATCCAAAGAAGGGTTTAAATCACTGTTCATAGTTATTCCAAACATTACTTCGGATGGCGTTCTACCGGTAGACTTATGTAAAGTGTTATTCATACCCCACTGAATTTTTCCTACCTGGTTATCCCATTCTTTCTCGTTATTATTTAGATTTTGTGCCGTTAATGAACTGAGGATGGTGCGATTGTAGCGCTCTACCTGCCCATTTGATTTTGGACTAGCTACTGCGTTAAGGATATGTTTTATTCCCTTATCAAGGCAATATTTTCTAAAAGAATGTGAAGTGAAACAACTTCCACGATCAGTTATAAGACGTGTAGGTGTCCTAAAAGTATAGAAAATATCATTCAAGACTTTTATTACATTTATAGTTTTTGTATTTCTTACAGGTCTTATAAATACGAATTTTGTAAAAGCGTCAACTATTACTAACAAATAAGAATTCCCCTTATTAGACCTAACAAATGGGCCAAGGTGGTCAGCGTGCAGTGTGTGGAAAGGTACTTCAACTTTTGCTATGGGGTGTAATAATCCTTCGCGAGAATTACTGTTCTGCTTAGCATATGCACATTCGATACAAGCTGTTACGTATTTCTTTACAAAACGCGACATTTTCGGAAACCAGTACTGTTTCTTTACCTTGTCTAAAGTCTTTTCTACCCCAAAGTGTCCAATATCGTCATGGTTCATTTTACATACTTGCCACCTTGCCCCCTTTGGAACTACCCAACGGAGATCATCCTTATTACCGTCGACACATTTGTATAATTTGTTATCTTTGATAACATAATTTTCTTTAATGTGTCGAAGGTCCTTCGGATCCAAGTCATTAAGGAGAATCTCTCGAGTTCTGGCCAATTCTGGGTCTCCAAGTTGGAGGGTGAGCAACCAATCGTCGTTAGTAATGTTCATAACTGTAGGAAAAAAATCGGTTTGACTTTCACTATCGGGAATTGGGTTACGTGACAAGGCGTCAACGTGCTGCATTTTGTTTCCAGCCTTATATTCTACTGTGCATTGGAATTCCTGTAACATCAACCACCACCTAGCTATTCGGGGGATAAGATCCTTTTTTGAGAAAGTTGATCGAAGGGCACTGCAATCAGTTATAATTTTGAATTTCTTGCCTAAAAGATATATTCGGAACTTTTTTAAAGAGCATACTACGGCCAATGTTTCCAGCTCGTATGAATGAAAGTTCTTTTCTTCCGGGGATGTTTGGCGACTGTAGTAAGCAATAGGCTTTAAATCGTTTGTTCCTAATGTTTTTTGTAAAAGTATACCTCCAATGCCGTTCCTACTGGCGTCCGTATGTAATTCGAACTCCGCACTTTGATCATAAATAGCTAACACGGGCCTATTTAATAATCGTGATTTAAGGGTTATAAAAGCTTCTTGTTGGGAATCTGACCATTCCCATTTGGCATCTTTCTTTAATAATTTTGTGAGAGGATAAGCGACCTGTGCAAAACCTTGAATGAATTTACGGAAAAATCCCACTAAACCCAAGAACTGTCTCACTTTGTGAACATCAGTCGGTTGTGGGAAAGCCTGAACACACAAAATTTTCTTTTGCCCTGGTTTGACCCCGTCCGCACTTATCTCGTATCCTAGATAATCTATTTTGTCTTGGAGAAAATTACATTTTGACAAATTAAGAGTTAATTTGGATTTTTCGATTAATTGTAAGATTTCTTCTAATCTATCTAAACATTCAGCAGGATTTGTACCGAAAATAAGAAGATCATCGATGTAAACCATTGCTTTAGTGAACCTGGCAGATCCCAGAATCCGGTTCATCATGCGCTGAAAAACAGCTGGCGCATTTGCCAAACCAAACGGCATTCGGTTGAATTCGAATTGTCCGTCTGGAGTGACAAATGAAGTCAGCTGTTTGCTGCTTTCAGCTATGGGTACCTGGTAATACCCTGATGCAAGATCTAATGAGATAAAATAAGCCTGTCCCGACAAACGCGCTATCTCGTCTTCTATTATTGGCATTGGGTATCTCTCTTTTATTGTTACAGAGTTCAATTTCCTATAATCTACACACATTCGTAAACTACCGTCTGGTTTTCGTACTAAAATTATAGGGCTAGCATATTCGGATACGGATTCCCTAACTATTCCCGCGGCCATCATGTCATCTACCATGTTACGTACTTTTTCTCTCTCATGGTGAGACAACCTATATGGTCTACAAGCTATAGGACGTTGATCACTAAGTTCAATATTCATTTCGGTTACACTAGTACAACCTAACTGTCCCAAGTTGGAAGCAAAACAGTGTTTATATTTATTCAACAAGTTGACGAGTCTTAATCTGTAGTCTACTGAGACTGTGTCACCTATGCGAATCATTGAATCTGTTATTTCCTCCAAATCCTTTTGTTCGAATACCATTGTAGGATTATTTATTACTCTATTAACTAATCCTATCACTTCAGCCCGGCATAACACAAAATTTTCCATTATTAAACAGGGAATAGAAGTTAATGTTATGGTAATATTTACTAAACCCTTTGTAACCTGGTACAACCCACCACGTATAATAAATTGCTGCCCAGGTTTTCCTATGAGCCTATCCTTTACTATAATACTCCCACTAAAATCCTTGTCCGTCTGAGCCCTAATAGTCGCGGATCCGTACAACTCTATATCTTTCTGAACACATATCTTAATTGCCTTATCGGAGTCATATTCAACTTGAGGCATTTCATCGGTAATGTTAAGAAAACGCAATTGCGTGACGTCTTTGTAGACTAGAATATGCGGTAATTCCGTAAAGGTCTGTCCTATTAGAGCGGTTTTTTCCAAAAGGACATCTTCTACTATCTTACAGGGAACTTTAGCTTTAACGCCATCTATTTCAAGATCTACGTTTGCACTACCTAAAGACTTAACCAATCCATTACCAAAACCTTTCATAGTCGTTTCTACTTGGTCATGTGTTAACCCTAAAGATACAGCAAAAGATTTTTTTATTAAAGTTACTTCACTACCAAAGTCAATAAATACGTCTATAGTCAAGCCATTAATTTTAGCAAGTTTTATATATTTTGAATTTAGGCCTGAGCTGGATATACACATAGTCTTATGAACGTTTTCAGGATTAGCTTTGTTTTCAGGTCGTTTGAAACAGCTGTCAGACTTGTGACCTACCTTGTTACAGTTACCGCATTTAACTAGAGCTTTAGAACAATTTGAGAAATGATGGCCCTTTTCTTTACAATTATAACAAAATATGACTGATACTGGTTTGTGTTTAGTTGAATTAAACTGATTAGAGTTTTCAGACCAGTTTCTATTTCTAACTTGCCCACGATCTATGGATGTATTAGAATCCTTATGACTCATTAAGAACTGTAATAACTCGTCAGGATTTGAGCAACGTAAAGCTAATGCACCAGACTTCATAGTCCTATCACCGATACCGTGAATGATGCAATCGACAGCCCGTTTACCATCATTGATTGAGAAGTGACAACTTTTCATAAAAATAAACCTCTATGGGTTCATTGAATTTTGTCTTTCTTTTAAGCATTTCTTCTAAGAGTTGGCCATAATTTTGATCACTAGGAAATGCACTTAACAATTTATTTTGCCATTCTTGCCATGAATATAAAATTGTTTCCAAACTTTCATACCAAATTTTGGCCAACCCTTTTAATTTTCGCATAGCATAATGTATGGTAGTTTTATCATCCCAGCCGTATACAGACGCGCATTCGTTTACTTTTTTCAGCCAGGTGTGAGTGCGTTGAGTTTTAGAAGAGGGATCAAAATCAGGAAGGATGTTTTGAGGGTCTTTAGTTTGAACATGAGACGGCTGAGATGGTAAACTACCTTTAATAGAATTAACAATTTGTATGACATCTTTAGCAGAGAAATTTGGGCTACGTGACCTTGTGCGATGATCCGTGTTGTCTTGTCCCTCGGGCCTGCGACCGCGAAGACGACTCCGTGATCTTGATGTTGTGTTAGATCTGCGTTTTGTAGAAGGTGAACGTGCTCTGCTTTCCCGATCTTGCTGCATCTCCTTTTCTAGAATTTTCAGGCGTGTGCGCAAACTTTCCAGCTCTCTGTCGCAGTTTTTCGTTTCGGCATTCTCCATAGTTTGGCGAGAACCCGTACGCTCTGGCGTTCTTAACCGCCGTGGCGTTCGTTCTCGCTCTGATGTGTTGCCTTCCATTGCCCTGGAACTCGACAGAAAAACATTGTATTAGATTATGTGTAATTAAATGAGAATATCAGTAATTTGGTGTAATTTAAGCCCCTGAATTTAACCAATAACACCCCCGCCCGTAGGCTATTTCATTGTCAAAGAGTAACCTCGACCTAGCCGTGAATCATTCTCTCTCGTAAATCATTAGCCGTGAGATGATACACTGCCGAAAAGTGGCCGCGGCCACGTGTTAACCCCACAGAAAACGACTGCCACAGTGTTGCTTAACGAGTATAACATCAAAGTGTAGCCTTGATCAGATTTACCCGAAAAACACACCAAGGCATGTTTATCCTGTGTCACGGTCAAAGGGTAGCCCTGTTCACGTAACACAGGTAACATCGATAAATCAAGGCGGAAACACCACTCCGTCGTGCCGCGTTGTGTCGCGACAGAACACAACACGACAGAACAGTGCGTCGGCACCTTTAGTCCTCCGGTAACTCATACAACCAAGGCGGGAACACACCACTCCGCCGTGCCGTGCTGTGTCGCGACAGAACACAACACGACAGAACAGTGCGTCTGCACCTTTAGTCCTCCGGAAACTCATACAACATAGACCCATACATCTCTAGAGAGTTGCCCTGGCCAAGAGTAAACGCCACGTCTAGAGATTCCAGTAAGAATCATTCATCATATAACTACCTACGCACTTTATCTATTAATAAACATACAACCAAAAAGATTAAGACTACTTAATAAAATACTTAAATAAAACAATCAAATAACAACACTATCAGAGAGTGGCCCCGATCAAGCGTTCCTATTTGATCACAAAACGATTGCATAATCAAATTTCATCACTGTCGGAGAGTGGCCCCGACCAAGTGCTTACATTTGATCATGACATTCATTTATTTAATAAAAGAAAAGGATTTTTTTTTTTAATAATCAAATAACAACACTATCAGAGAGTGGCCCTGATCAAGCGTTCCTATTTGATCACAAAACGATTGCATAATCAAATTTCATCACTGTCGGAGAGTGGCCCCGACCAAGTGCTTACATTTGATCATGACATTCATTTATTTAATAAAAGAAAAGGAAAATGTTAAAATAATCAAATAACAACACTATCAGAGAGTTGCCCTGATCAAGTGTTCCTATTTGATCACAAAATGGTTGCATAATCAAATTTCATCACTATCGGGGAGTGGCCCCGACCACGTGCTTACATTTGATCATGGCATCCATTTATTTCACAGAAGAAAAAGAAAGCTTGCATAAGATTTACTTACGTTTTAAGGCGTGTCGAACCCGCTTCTGAATTATAGCACGAAATTATAATTCAGAGAAAACACCGATGATATTTCCAAAGTACTTTTTATTTTTCACACTTTTATACTATTATAAAAAAACTGTCTTTAGTCAAGAACTTATTCTAAGAAAACTTGAACATAACACTATTTTAGTCTTCGTGCTATCACCTCGACGATCCGGAACAGAATGAGCCGGTCAGCCTCGATTTCTCATATTTATGAACTATTTTCCCGCCATTTTACCCAACGTTCGCGCCATCTGGCACAATATTTTAAACGCTCGTTGAATCATTCGCCCGGTAGTCAAAAAACTACTAATAACATCAAAATTTAGCGTTAAAAGGAACCAGCCCATAAGAAATTAATGTAAAAGTAAATTAAAATTTATTATAAACCTAACACATTGATGAAAAAAAGCACGTATATTGGAATGAGGGAATATAAAATTGAATTCCAGTTTTAGAGGTTAATTAATTCAGTTACGGGTGGCCGTCTTAAAAGACATTTGAAATGTTTATACTAGACAGGTGGTTTTTAATTATAGTAAATACTGTTTTAGTAATAATTTCCTTAAAATAATTGGACAGGTAATTCTCTTCAACATTGTGTACAACCTTTTCTAGCTAAAATGTACCGATACAAAGATTAAGCTAAAATCTGAAGTGGCGGTTTTTTCAATATGGCGGCGTGGGCCATAGAAGGGGGAATAGGCTAGTTGACAAAATTTCAATAACTGCATAATATTTTAGCTTATTAGGCATTTTATCGAAAAAAAAAGGATTATTTATTTTTAATCGAGCGTTTACATTATAAATTTCGCGTTTTAAAAAACAAATTTTAATTTGGTTCCAAAACGCACAAGACTGTCATGGCGTCTTGAATGACGTCACGCCGTGCGAAACAAACCAAAGAGCGATCGTGTCTTCGTACGTTATAGCTAGTTTTTATCGTTTAAAAATGAATTTCTCATATTATAAGTACTGTATAGTGCCCCAGTGTGATAGCACGACTATAAAAACGCCAAACCAGTTATTTATATATGTATGTTCCAAACAATGGAGAAATACGGAAAAAGTGGCTAAAACTTGCGTTCGGTTGTGGTTAGGTTGCACTCGGAGTGTAGGTTTGGAACGCGCCTCCGGTCGTGATACTCGCAACGTCAAAGACAAGATTGGAGTTTCGCACGGCGTGACGTAACGCTTTCTGATTGGTGTTCACTGTCACGTGACTAAAGGTTTCATTTTACGAAATTTATTTTTTAAAAATATTATTAATCTTTAACGCTTTTAATAATTAAAAATGTTTGTTATTTTCTCCATAATATAATTAATCATTATAAACCCCTATCTATTATATTTATTCTTAATGGAAACAAGCCTATTGTGCATTTTGCATTTTAAACACTATCCTAGACAACATATCAACAATTTAGAACTACCGGACCGCCTTTTGGTCTCAATTCACTGTATTTTTAGTGAAAGAAGATACTCGTAAAAGCTTTATTCTAAGAAGATCATTAACCTGTAATTATACAAATATTTTATTTGTTCGTCAATAAGAAACTTTTTGTTACAAAAACGTTTATTGAAGTCGTGAGTTCATGACGAGCTAATAAAAATAATGTTCAGTATAAGTGAGTCGGTAATGTTGGACAAACGGACATCGGCACATTACTGATTGACACCTCCATCCTTCAATTGGGTGTGTTCACTTAAGGAATCAATTAAAGGACAAGCTCAAAGACAGCGGTTCCCAAACTGCGGCGGTCAGACCCCTTAGGGAAACATCAGGTACATTAATAGCGAATTTTGAATCACACTTTCTGTGAGTAAAATACATAATTACCTAGTGATAATCTAATGATAACTTAACAATTTTCAACTTTTAAGTTAGAAAATCAAAAATCATAAAATTATTAGGTAGGTTTTTAGTAGTTTTTGTTACATAAAAAATTCACCAACCTTTTTTAAGTTTAATAAGTTGATAAAGCTCGTTATCATATCACTAGAATATCATTAAGAACTAAAATATGAACACTGCATATAATTAGTTGCGCGCGCACTATCTACTAACAAAAACTCGTTTATGGCCGACTACTGAAGAGGTCCGATAAAAAGGTTTGACAACCACAGAAGCGGATCATTAAGTCGACATACTGGCCGCACACGGTGCTCCCGCGCATTTAAATTCGAATTTGGAACATGAAAAGTCAATTAGTTCTGCCCGAGGCGACGCCAGCGCCACCTTTAGGCTGCGCCACACATCGCGGTCGCGCGTGAACTTTAAGGCGATTAATATTCAGAAACCATACTTTGGTATTTTTTGCCTTTGCTGCTTATGTTAGCTTCGTTAACCAAGGGCCTTACAAGCTTAAAGACTTTGTTAATTTAAAAAATTAAAAAACATAACAAACATTGCTCTGATTCCAAAGTAAGTAGCTAAAGCACTAGTATGTAATGGAAATCAGGAGACAACGGTGGAACTACAAACACCCAGGCCTGAGTCAATATAGAAAAGATCGTTTTAAATTAACCCAGCCGGGGGTAGAACACGGGTCCTCAGTGATGGCGACACCTTGAAAACAACAAACTCGTCGTCAAATGACATACGAGGTAACGTGGTACATGGTCATCGTGTAATGAAATTGAAAATTACGGTTGAGTGACGTGAACAAAACACAAAGTACCTACCTAGCTGTTATCAGCCCATCCTATACTATTATACTGGAGGGAAATTAAGAAATAAGTGCACCTACTTATCTAAAATTAGATGACACCAACGTTTTACAGTACAAATTTCGGAAAATGATCAATGAAATTGTAATGACCGATCAAAATACGTACCAATGAAGAAAATAAAAGTTTCTTTTAATTTTTGTAATAGTATAATAATGTTAGTATTAAAAACAGACGCACTTTGCGGGAAAATCGCTTTTCTTTTTTTATGAGAGATAGGCAAGAGCTTGACAGTGACCTAAGATGAAACGCGCTTACCTAGAAGATATCTATGATCACTCGCGACTTGAAGGCCCCCAGATTGTACCTATCGGGAAACACAGACTCAGGCAAGGAGTTCCACTCTCTAGCGGTACGGATAGCAAAATATTTCGTATAAATAATAGTAAAGCGATTTCCCGCGTAGTGTGTTCAAGTCCTAAATGCGAAGCCGGTGCGCGTGGGAGTCGCGCATATTCGTATGTCGTTTGATAAGTTTAATTGGCGCTGACTAATAATATTGTATAAAACAAACAGTAATAATGCTGTAATAGAATCGTTAAACAAGAAACATTTGTTGTGGTAATAATGTTGTTTAGTTAAAGATTAAGAACCTACTTGGCTCAGTATGACTTACCTACCTATAGTTACAAACTGCGTAGGTTAGTTACAATTTCGCTGTTTTATTTGATTAGGTAAATGAAATGGTAATAATACCTAAACAGATTTTCTATCACGAAGAAGATTTTTTTATTGACGTTTTAGATTTTAGGTATTCAGAATTAAACTTTTTTTTATTTGAGATTTTTGCATTCACAATGCTAATAATTGAATGTCGAGGTAATTCCTCACATTGGTGAAATAACGCTGGCTTGCAGCGTAAGAGTAGGATATAATATTAGAAGAAATTCGACGATGTCACTAGTGACTCGGTAGCTCAGCGGTCAGAGCATTGGACCGGATATCCAAAGGTCGCGGGTTCGATTCCCGTCTGAGTATTGATCTGGTGCGAGTCGTATATTATTAAGTATTGTATAAAAATAGCATTGTGAATGAAAAATTACAAATAAAAAAAAAAAATATACAGATATTTCATCTTAATCGATTGCCAAATATCTGGAAAGATATTTCAATTGAATGTCGAGGTAATTCCTCACATTTGGTGAAATAACGCTGGCTTGCAGCGTAAGAGTAGGATATACTAGAAGAAATTCGACGATGTCACTAGTGACTCGGTAGCTCAGTGGTCAGAGCATTGGACCGGATATCCAAAGGTCGCGGGTTCGATTCCCGTCTGAGTATTGATCTGGTGCGAGTCGTATTTTTTCTAGTATATTATTTGGTATTGCTATTTTTTTATTAAGATAATGAAAAGGTAGTAAGAGTTATTTTCACATGTATATGTATAACATTAAGTTTTGATCAGCAGCGTTAATTTTAAACTATCAAACATATACCAAAGACCTAACTGAAACATAGCTTCACCATTTCCACCATCCAGCGTCAGTTGCGCACGCGCCGTTCCCAAACCCCCACAAAAAGGGGGGATCCTAAAGAAGACGTGTCTCGGCACCACAATCTATTGTCCATTGTTTTTGCTTGATGTTATTTATGACGGACGACATCTCCCGTCCTGTTCCAACAAACCCTTATCCTGTATCCCCGTCCCGCTCGGCTTCCGTCCAGTAACGCATATAAATTACGTTTGAAGTTATTTATTAGATTATTCATTGAGGTGCGGTGCTGTATTGGCTTTGAGAACATCAGAATCTGATCTTTTTTTTTTAAGTTGGATTGATTTGTGGTTTGGATTTGGTCGCGTGATCTGACAATGGGGTGAGGATTCGGAGATCTACCGATTGCAGCAGCTTTTTTCTTATTTGCATCTCCATAAAGCTCGTGTTATTGGAATTTCGGGCTTTTTCATCTTGTTATTTATTTCATCTCCCTTTTTCAACCCTCTATAAGCTGTTAATAGTATGTTTTACTCATACCAGGACTTAAAATCTGAATAAAATTATTATTTCTTCTCTTCTAAAAAATATTTATAATAGAGCTTTGAGTAAATCTTTATCATATAATACTTTTGTTTTAAACGTAAAATCGTACAATAAACGAACCTTTCTATTATATTCACCACGGTTCGTATTTCAAATCTATTTTTTATGAAAAAAAAAATTACTGTAATTCAGTTGTATAATCGTTGGCAAAAAGACACGCAATAGTAACTCAAAAGTACAAAATGTAACAAGTTCGCCTCAAAAGAGTTCGTGCAATCGCAGCCATCAATTAACCCACACGAAACTTTTAATTAGAAAAAATCCCAAAGAAGCTCGACACAGACGCGCGACGAGGCCGACGAGGCCGACGAGGCCCGTCTCAACCGCCATAAATAAACGAGACAAAAACCCACCCCCCCACCACCCGGATAAGTGTCTAAAATTTTCACAATCCGGCAATAAAAAGATAATTTATTAGAATAGCTCTTATTGTTTTCGTTATTTATGTATATGGAGTAATGTAATCTAGCCAGAGGTCCTAAATAAATAATTTCTCTTTAATGTCCCTCCTTGCCTAATCTCCTGAGCGAGGGCAGTCGCGTTTGTTCCTCGTAATGGCCACCCGAGGTATTTTTAGGTCTAAATAAATATGATTTGTTGTGCCGTTTTGTGACAGAATTTAATTTCGTCCCGGCTAGAGAGTGTCACAAATCTTTGAATTAATGAGTCGCTGAATATGCATTATCGCTTATATTTGGGTCTGTTAATCTCTAGCTGCATACAACCGACGCGACGGTCCATTATTTGGGGTTCATTGTTTCTTTGTTTTACTTACATTAACAATTCTCTACAATGACCACTAACACCTACTCCATAATCTACTAATTAACTATAAGTACCTTTGCTGTAAAATGACTAAACCAAACGTGCTGCAGACCGTTTTGAATAATATTAATAGCAGAATTCCAATATTTCTTAGACTCTGCTAATTATTCGAAGAAATAGAAATCTTATTACCATTGATCAAACATGAAGATACAGGTTCCCGGTGTTATAGTCATTTGTATAATAAACAAATTAATATAAATCAATGCAAAAAAATTAATCATATCCGATAAATGAGCCAATGAAATAAAGTTTGTATAATATGCAACTTTGCGTTTCTCTAAGTTGGTACAATAATAATATGTATTTTTATTAAACTTTTAAATTTTAGGCAACAATGCTATTTTAATATTAAGATAATTAATATAATTAAAAAACGGGTGAAATACGGATGAGTCGATTTATTCTAGTATTTTTTCAATTATATTGATAAATGAATAAACATGTTTTCAATTTTAACATCTTAAAATCATTAAAAACTCATTAGTGAACTGTCACATTATATTATGCAAATTGTATGAATTTATAATTTAAATAATAAATCACGTTAATATCACAATGTGCTTTACATAAGTTGATATCTTATTTAGGTTCATTAATTATATACTTCCTATTAAAAAGCTATTTACTACCAACATAATTTAGTTGGTTGGTTTAATACAATAAAGTTAGACTTCAGCACAATATCTGAAATGTCTGCGCTGAAAAATAAAGAAAAACCCGCACAGAGCACATCATATGCAGATTCTCTAGACGGTTTGAACTTCAGTGGCCATTTCTGAAAATTAGTGGACGTGTGGGGGGAGGGGGGTTCAAGGCACAATGCCGCGCGCATGATTTACTCCAGGGCCGTATTATGTCGAGAGTTTAATAAACAGAGCGTTTGTCAGACGGGGAGACGCCGGCCCTGGCCCGCTAAATAGCGGGGACAGGACTCCTCACAAGTTTATGGCACAAGTGCAGTCTATTCTTTGCATTTACATTTGGTCTTGGAAAAATTCGAAAAGATAAACAAAACTTTGCATAGTTTATTAACACTGCTGCAGTAAATTGACATGTTTAAAGTCGGCTTTTAAATGGAATAAAATAGAAGAGATTTTTTATTTTTAAACAAGAGTTACAACTTAATATTTTTAATGAAGCCCAAGGACGAGTGATCATGCTCTCTACAGTCTGTGCGCAAAGAGACCCGTCATGGGATATGGGCTTGATCACCGTTTTTGTCATGTTGACGGCATTGTTATACGTAATTATAGTCCGACTATCTTGACTTGATAGATCAAGATATTACAGTCGCACTAAAACGTTACAGAGCCCACGACGGTTTTTTCCGCACAGAGTCTACTAAGTTTGAATTAAAGAGACTTTTATGACAATAAACAAAAACATCACCAAACAATAAGAAGATGAAATAAAAACTCCATTCTAATTAAACAGGTGATTGATCCCGCTGACAAAGGATGGAGTCGCAACAGGACCGTCCCGCCGAAGTTAGTGGCGCCTCCTCGGCGTGACCCGACGGTTACGTAGTTTTAATTAAACTGAGGGTCCTCGGGAGAAGCTCTCCGAATGTTTGATTCCGTCGAAATTTAGGAAAACGACAAAAGTTCGAGGCAACCTTAAATGAAAGAGAAATAGTTTTGAGAATTTAGAAAATAGGTAAATGAGGAAATATTGCATAAAGTCTGACGTCAGAAATGTTAAATTGTTATCGAAAACAATGGCGTTAAAATGCACGAATCTAAAAAGAAAACTGTGTCATTGACTTTAAATATGTTTGTAGTTGTTTCAAACCCAAATTAACCTCAATCTTACGTAAGCATGACGACAAAACCATCTGACAAGCACGCGAGTATTAAACAAAACGTCCCCAAACATCGTAGCCGCAAACAGCAAAACTCGAAGGTAACCTCCGATCCTTGCCACCGCTACAGCGTTTGCGGACTCGAAACGGCCCATAGTTCCGCTGCCCTCATATAGTTTCGCCCCCTCGTGCCCAGCTTTTAATTATAATACTTTATAGCCCAATAAATCACGCTACACGTCCCTCGGCGCCGCCCCCTCACCCACCCCCTCTCTCGCCTTTGAAGGATATCAGTTCAATTCTCGCCCGCCGTAATAATTTATAAAGAAATTATTCGCTTTTTCTGTAGGGCGGCCTTGGGAGCCCGTGATCTCCTGATTACTGCACGAACAGGTGACACCTGTAATTGGGTGTGCTGAGTTCTATTTAGGATCGAGATAAAGCTTCGGTGTGAGACGAAATTGATGGATTTAGTAATGAAGAGGTGGGTGAAGATAAGAATGAAATCCTGGTAAGAACAAAAGAGTCTCTTTGTTGGAATTTGGGTGGGAAATAAATTATGCAATATATGGCAATGTCAGCGTTATTAACATACTAAAACGTACGACTCTACTCTTTCCTCAGACTTTATACAACCAAAGTTACATACAACTAGCGAACACAAACTGCGCAAAGATCAACCACTCCTTCTTAAAACTTAAAAATCGTTCAAAGTGGTTCTTCAATTCCCAAAAGAAGCAGTTCCGTTTCTAACCCTTGAAGTCGGCGGCGAACAATCCATCAGTCGTCAAATGGTTCCCGGGGTGGACGTAGCACATAAGTCAGTGGGAGCAAAAAACGGCGCATCTCCCGGGACGGGGCCGACTGACTTATGGCGCGCTTGTGTCTGTTGCACTTTCAGGAACATAGAGTAAGGTTTACGCAGAGGATACGCCTCTTTGACAAAACGCTTCGAGATAAGCCAACTCGCCCACAATGATCTCAAGAAATTATTATTGAATTTTTAGATTTTAGGCATTCACAATGCTATTTTTATATTGAGATAATTAATAAGTATATTAGAAAAAAATTACTTACCCGTAGCACCTCAGACAGGATTCATACACGCATTCTTGGGATTCCGGCCCAATGCACTGACCAATTATGCTACAGAGTCGTTAGTGGGAGCAGCGAAATTTTCTAGTACTTTTACGTTTTACGTAAGCCAGCGTTATTTCATCAATGAGAAGAATTACCTTCGACATTCGATTGCAACAATCTTTACAGATAAAAGAGAATCGATGAAGGTGAAATAGAATTATATTGATTGTTTGTTAAATAGTGCAAGATAGTTACGAATATGCTAATGACCAAATGGCGAGTCGATCCTTCTTTCTGAGAAATTATGCAAAAAAAAAATGCAAAATATTTGCTTATTTCACGAATTATTGTAACTTATTAGTTATGTCGTCGACTGCAACCGGTTTAATGCGAGTTACATTAGTAATTTTAAGTAATTGAATACATGAGTTACATTTGTATTCATTTTTAAGGTAAGAATAACATGAGCTAAGAATGTAGTTGTCAGTCAATTTTCTGCTAAAGATTTTAAAAAGTAAAGTTGAAAAAACTGTTTGTGTTAACAATGTATTATTTTGATTCTTAATTAGCTTTAATAAAAGATATATCGTAGCCTTCTAATGTCTTTGCTACCTACTTATCATAAAGTATAACTGTCTTTTGTAATCTACTAATTTTCAATTTACCTAACATTTGTTCAAAGTGCTATCTCTGCGCCATCTCGCTAATCTTTGGCGATTGGCGCAAGAAGGCCGTGAAACGTACGTGAATGATTTAGACCAGAAACGCGGTACGTCGTACGAGCGGGCACGAGGCGCGTACGAGTCTCGGACGTGACGCGCCGGCTGTCGTCCGCATGTATACGTAATGATAATGTTCGGCTAAATTATAACTTATTATAGTTGGAGCGCTTTAGTGGGATACTGTCTCAAATTTTAACGCCTAATGTGAATGGTGGTTTAGCGTTGCAGTTTTAAGCATACGCTTATTTATTTGACTGCAACATTTTGTTACAGTCTCGGTTGTAAAAAATAAGATTTTTCCAGCTTTATTTTCTACTAGCTGCCGCCCGCGACTTCGTCTGCGTGGAAAGTTTTTTTGCTATCCCTCGGGAACAAAACAATCCTTTTTTTCGGGATAAAAAGTACCCTATGTCCTTCTCTGTAACCCTGATAACGTGTATGAAAAATTCTATGATGGTCGGTTCAGAAGTTAAGACGAAACAAACAAACCAACAAACGGACTTTCAGACAAATGAATGACAAGCATTTTCAATTTGGCAGTATAATACGCTATCAAACGGATCAAGCTCTATCTAGGCATTGAAAAATCAGCCCTAAGTAAACTTATATTATGCTATTCTGGGGATAAAAGTGACCCAGCTAACTTTAGGCCAATATCTATACTACCAGCACTTAGTAAAATATTTGAAAAAATTATATATTCCCAATTACTAGATTACTTCACATACAACAATATACTTCATAAAAATCAGTTTGGATTTTCCAAGGGTAAAAGTACTACTGATGCTGGAATTGCACTTCTCAAACATATTCTTGACGCTTGGGAAGAAAAGCAGGATGTAATTGGCATTTTCTGTGACCTTTCTAAGGCATTCGATTGCGTTGATCACCAAACACTATTAAAGAAGCTAGAACATTATGGTGTCTCTGATAAGTCGGTTAGTCTTATGAAATCGTATTTGTACAATAGAACTCAGAAAGTTGTAATTAATAGAACTGAATCTACTGGAGCCCCCATCAATATGGGTGTGCCACAGGGATCAATATTGGGCCCATTGCTGTTTCTAATTTATATAAATGACCTTCCCAACTACGCGAGTAATTTATGTGAGACAGTACTATTTGCGGATGATACTTCCTTAGTTTTCAAAGTAAACCGAGGTAATAACTGTTCGGACGAAGTAAATAGTGCCCTCTCTAAAGTTTCACACTGGTTTAATAGTAATAATTTAGCACTTAACCCCAAAAAAACTAAATGTGTAAAATTTTCATTACCTAATGTTGAGCAGACAAAATTAAATATTAATTTGAATGACGATGAAGTAGACTTTACTGAGAGTACAAAATTTTTAGGTATTACACTAGATTCTCGATTGCAATGGGATCCACATATTGAAGCCTTGTCAAGTAGACTTAGTTCAGCGGCATTCGCTGTTAAGAAAATAAGGCTTTTAACTGATATTGAAACGGCAAGGTTAGTATACTTTAGTTATTTTCATAGTGTAATGTCTTATGGACTGCTATTGTGGGGCTCAGCAGCCAGTATTGAAAATATTTTTGTACTCCAAAAAAGAGCTGTTCGCGCCATATACAATCTACGGCGGAGAGATACCTTGAGAGAATTTTTCAAAGAAATAAATATTTTAACTTTGGCAGGCCAATATATTTATGAAAATTTAGTTTATGCAAGGAAACACTATGATTCATTTGATAAGAACAGCAACATTCACCAGTTTAATACAAGAAATAAAGATAAACTTGCCGTTCCAAGATTTAGGCTTGCAAACACGAGAGGATCATTTATGGGGAAAGGCATAGCCTTTATTAATAAAGTTCCACAACAAGTGATTGATCTTCCTTTGCATGAATTTAAAAACCATGTTAAAAAAACGCTCATGGGTAAAGGTTATTATAAAGTTGACGATTATCTTAAAGATCAAAATGCGTGGAAATGATGTAGGTAACACATAACTTGCTAATATAAGTACTTTATTGAAGTAATATAATAAGTCTATGTTGTTGCCAATAATTCTGTCACCCTTTTGTAATTATGTTACCCTGGTAACGATATATTCAAGTTTGTAAATATCGTTACTTATGGCTGTTACAGCTGATAAGTTTCTTGCGCCCGTTCTTCTTGTCAGCTAAAAAAGTCTGGAACGGGTGGTAGGAAAATATAGACGATTCAAAAGTACTTAACAATTAAGTTTATTTGAATAAAGCTTATTTCACTTTCACACTCTCACTTTCACTTTCACTTTCACTTATTTATCATTCTTTTAAAATTAAAACAAAACAAAAACTTGTTAACATACACCCTGAAGTTTCCCAAATAAAAAAATATGTCCCAGAAACACATCTTTAATTTAAAACTCTCAGAAGGTCGTCAGTCACCCCAACACACACATCCCCAAAGAGTTTCCAAATTCAAAAAACATTGACACACATTATCCCAGAAACACCATTCTTAATTCAAAACTCCGAAGAACGCTGTCAGTCAGGGTTGCGGGGTGCGGGGTGCGTGCAAATATGTCAAATTTATGTAAAGCGGGCGGGTCTTTGTGCGCGGCTGGGAAATTAGTACTCATTCCGTCTGATGTTTACGAGTGGCAGTGCGCCTCAAAAATATGGTAATGGCAGCTGCTCCTAGCAATGTGCCTCATATCGATTCGGAACATACTTTTTTGAGTTCTGCGAGTTCGTAGGAAACAATATATCAATGATTTTATTGTGGGTTTTTAAAATATTCCAGAATTTGTGTATTGTTTTGATTTTTATTGCATTTATTATGAGTTATTTGTTTTCATAGAAACAAGCGTTCAGTGATTTAAATGATAAAAAATAGCACATTATAACCTTTTGTCAGTTGGTGTTAACATTTAATTTAAGGCGGTTTCCTGACTGAAAGTGACACCGCGGTGAATTTTATTAAATAATATTATAATTTCTAATACACAATTTAAATAAAACTTTACGTGGATTTTTTAGAGCCCATAGTCTAGTATTTTTAACGGTATCATTACATTCCCTCGTAGTAATTGCTGGAAGTAGATAGCAAAACTTCTAAAAGTGGCCGTTTTTTGACCTACCTACTTCTACAAATGAATACGAGGGAATGTAGTGATACCTTCTAAAAATACTAGGTTGTAGGCCCTAAAAATTCCACGTAAAGTTTTATTCAAATTCTTCTCTTTTGTAAACTTATTAAATAAAAACCTCCGAGGGAGCCACTTTCGGTGGGTTATCCGCCTTAACGTGTTTTGTCTACGAGTGCTACGAAAATCTGCTACGGCCAGTAATCGTGACACATGGCCGATTTCGGTAACTTCTCGCGATCGGCAAGAAACTGCTACGATTTAGGGCCCATTCCAGACGAAGCATTTTATTTTTAAAGCGTCGGAGATTAATATATATTTTTATATGTCTTAAAATATAGGTCTATATACTAGCGGCCGCCCGCGACCTTGTCCGGGTAAAAAGTTTTTTGCTATCCCTTGGGAACAATATTTTTTTCAGGATGAAAGGTATCCTATGTCCTTCTCTGTACTCCTGACAATGTGTATGTAAAATTTCATGATGATCGGTTCAGTTTAAGACATGAAAGCGTAACTTTAGATATTAGGATAGGATTAGGATTAATGTTATTGAAATGCATTTGATTAACTAGCTACAGTGTTATAAGTTGTTTAGTAATAAGGTTTTGATTCGATTTGTCATAAGAAAACGAGATTATTTCAAACATTGTGTTTTCGAAAGAAAAGAATAAACTTTACCATTAATTGTTTAAAATTTTCATATAATTGCAGACTAACTCGATAACCTCTGACTTTTCCCACTTACTCGTCATTTTTGTTCACTAAAACTTTAATATTCATAGATTACAACACCATGAGAACACACTATGCTAAACTACAATAGATCACGTAAAGAGGTCACATATGGCAACCCAGGAAGCCATAACTCACCGCAGGGTTAACGTGCCATACTTAAGACCATGTACTGGCATCATCATGATGTCATTAATGATGTAATTGATGTAACAGAAAAGGCAATTCAAAGATATGATTTCGTCACATCGCTTGATTCGGCACCAGTTCCTTGTTTCACAGTTTGCTTAGATCAATGCGAAAATTGTCTTGAGCTTGTAAAAATACCTGCATTGAAATCATTTTTCACAAAACTTATTAAAACATTTTTGGTGGACATAATATGGTAAAAATGTAATGCACATATTTAATTTCCCAAAAATAACATAAGCTGGCATAAGCAATCTTCGAAAAAAGATGAATGATTTCGTTACTCTCCATAACTGACTGTTAGCTCATAGTTGCCTCCCTACTAAAAGATTTTGTGACAGTACTTTTCACAGTCAAGTAATTCTTTTCCCAGGGATTTCCAAACTATTTTGAGCAAGAGATCCCTAATCCCAAATGAACTGCTAGGTACCTCGGACCCACAGAAAGGAAAGTGCTGAGGAAGATTCTGGGACCGGTAAGAGCAGACGATGGAAGCTGGAGAATGAGGAAGAACAGTGAGATAGAGGAACTAGTGGCGACCCCCAATATATTGGGAGAATCAAAAGCGCATAGGTTGGGGTGGCTCGGACACGTTGAGCGAATGGGGGAGGATCGGGCGACGTAGCGTGCTTACCTGGGCGTGCCTAGAGGACGAAGACCAGTTGGCCGACCCAAGTACCGCTGGATGGATCAAGTTGCCAAGGACCTGCGTGAACTCCTGGAGACTAGCGACTGGCAAGAGATCGCGCAAGACAGGGAGCAGTGGCGTCACCTTGTGTCGGAGGCCAAGACTCACTTCGGGTCGCCATCGGAGTAAGTAAGTAATTATTCGTTGATGTCGACCCCTATAGGAAACCGATATCAACACAACAACTTTGGGAATCCCTGCTTTATTCCATCAATTTGGTCATCTGATTGGTTTACTTTCTTGACCTACAAAAACTGCATCAAAACAAGTCAACCCTTTTCGTAGCACATAATATCCTACTATGTTTGCTGTTTTTCTGTCATAGTCACAATTAACTGGGGCATTACAATTTTTCCCATGTAATCCAGACTTTTAGCGTCGCGCCAGATTCGTCGCCCGTGTGCTCTGCCCGCGAACTGACAGATAGAAGTCAGATTTATGTGTTTACTGTATAAATCACGCCGCAGACGTCACCGTTGTCGCCTTTTTTCGTCTGCTCCTGTTCCCTATATATCATAGGTCGTGTCTTCTGTTGCATTTTCAAGTTTTTCTGCGTCTCATGTTTCAAGTTTAACGTCAATTTTTTTAATATCACAGCCATGGTTCAGTGCATCACATATAATTATTCTTTTATGATTAAACGTGATGTTGGAAGTTTTACCGATATAAGATTATTATCGATAGGTATTCAAGTTATCCACTACTGAATCGTACACCTCAAACTTAGTAACGAAGAGATAAAAATGTCAGAAAAAACAAATGTCACTGTCTTTCAATCTTAATTAAAATGAAGCCAAAGTTCTGCCAACTTTTAAAGTTTTCATTTTTATTTGGAACAGTTCGTTTGTATTAGAATTCGTTTTTGTATTTGTATACACAAATACACTTTCTGACCAATATGAACCAACATCATACACAGTTCTGTTCTGTCCGAGGGAAATTTATGTCGCACATCGACAAGCCACTTGTCGAAATAAAAAGTCAAATCAAAATACTTTTCGACCCGAAATTGTGTCGAGCGAACAACACACAAATTCACGGGCCATTAAACGAATTCAACGCAACAATAATAGAAAGAATAAATTTACTTAATCCACGTTCTAGAAATATTCGTCGCGATTTATCTGGTTGTCCCGTGATGTCGCGCGACGTCGCGAGATCAATCATCGTCGTCTTAACGAGAGGGCCAGCTGTTGTACAAGCGATTGATAGAGCTATAAACTATATTTATAGTTGGTGAGACTGTTCGAGAATAGTTTCTGATGCGTGTCGCTCAAGAAATGGATTAGTTGAGAGATGCAAGAAATATGGACACGGCATTTGGGGCTCAACTAACTGTGTGGACTAGTGTAAAACTTCGGCACTTAAATAACTCAAAAATTCTCAGGATTGGAAATTGCAAGCAGCAAGAAACTGTTTGCCATAAAAAAATAAAGGTCTTGCATCTCTTTAAAAATCTCAACCAACTAACACCTCATTCAATTGCAAATTTAAGTAGGTTGATACTATAAAAATCTGTAATTTCATTTGTTACAAGCTTATAAATTTTGATTGATTTGCAACATAAAAAACGTGTTAAAAGTTAGTGATAGAGAAGAGAATCAGAGTGAAAAGTTTACTTTATATTTCAGGTAAATCTGCAAACAAAGCCACCTTCGTTTAACCTCAATCCAAGGCTGGTAAGTATTCGTCAAAGTTCGATGAGAAGTTCCCAAACATTCCACTATGAATCATTTATGCCGAATTTTGACATCTAGCCAAATGACATTAATGTCATTCTGAATCACTTGTTACGACTACGCAATAAAAATATGACGCATTTGCTAATAATAGTATTGACACTGATTTATATGGGTCCTGCCTTACTACCTTTAAATTACAGTAGTTACCTAGTTAAAATATCAACTTATGAAAATACCTTTAAATTACAGTAGTTACCTAGTTAAAATATCAACTTATGAAAATACCTTTAAATTACAGTAGTTACCTAGTTAAAATATCAACTTATGAAAATACCTTTAAATTACAGTAGTTACCTAGTTAAAATATCAACTTATGAAAATACCTTTAAATTACAGTAGTTACCTAGTTAAAATATCAACTTATGAAAATACCTTTAAATTACAGTAGTTACCTAGTTAAAATATCAACTTATGAAAATACCTTTAAATTACAGTAGTTACCTAGTTAAAATATCAACTTATGAAAATACCTTTAAATTACAGTAGTTACCTAGTTAAAATATCAACTTATGAAAATACCTTTAAATTACAGTAGTTACCTAGTTAAAATATCAACTTATGAAAATACCTTTAAATTACAGTAGTTACCTAGTTAAAATATCAACTTATGAAAACTTTTAATTTGACGTAAATACCTACCTATTAGTAGCATAGGTAAGAAAGTCTTAATACTTCAAGCGCGTTATTTAACTTCAAACAGTTTCATGTTACACTACTCTCAGAATTCTAGAAAGATCAAAATCAAAATGTAACTATTCGGATTATAGATACCTCAATCTGTAACAGATTGTTAGAAACAAACAAACTATATCGACAAAAGAATCAAAAAGTACCAAGCTCCAACACCAATTTTAAGAGAAAGAATGCAAACATTGACCATATCAAGCACATCACCGAAAACACAAATGACTCAATCAAAAAATTTCGCCAAATTCCACATCCGAGTAAGGCAACCCGATTGCCACATCCATCGCATCACCGCCGATGTCGCAAACAGAAGCACCCACACGCGGGACGGCCGTAAAACACGCGTTATTGTCATCAAAACGAACGCACTAAGAATGTCACACGGTATTTATAAGTTGGAGCTACTTTCAGCCCCACTTCCTTAAACTTTTAAAACTTTCCTTGGAATGCAGAGGATTTGTGGTTAAGTTGATTTTTCAGTTAGAGCTTATTTCCATTTTTCGTCAAGTAATACCTAGTTATATTGTTTTCAATTTTGCTTAGCTTTCTAAATCTAAACAAATAAAACACCGAGTGGGTTATACTCGTACAGCATTTTTAACTAATTAATGGCTGGGTGTATTTGGGTGATATTTAGCACACCTGGATTACATAGGATACTTTTATTCTGTTTGTAGGGTCCACGCGGATGAAGTCGCGGACGACTGCTAGCTTTCAATAAGTGCAAAGTGAAAACATTTTATCAAACTAAAGCCACAGAATATTAATAGTACCTACTAACTAAAGCCGAAGTTATATTCGTAAAAAAAATCAATTCGCTGTAGTAGACGGAGTCAAAAGCTTTAGCTATCTAGCTCACATTCGTGAGATAAGTGTGTAATGTATCATTAGAAAGTTCAATATTTTTATTTGTTTATTTGGTTCAGGGAAACAAACAGCATACAATATTACCTTAAAAACTATGATTAATGACTATTACAAAAGCCAAAACAGTTTCCACGACAGGATGTAACATTTTAATCAAGTGAACTTAAATAATATAATGTAGGTTGAAACCGAAACTAAGGTTTATTTAACTAGGTGCAGTAACAACTACTTAATTTAATCAAAAAGGGAGAAAAGAAACTAAGCCCGATAAACATTATGGTTAACCAAGAGTTAACGACAAATATGGCTACAAACATCACAAAATCAAGAAAATCACCTGATGCGCTGTTGACTGTAAATTTGTACTATAATGTATTTAGAGACTGTACTTAAGAAGTTAATTGATTTCGATATAACAAATTTATTATTCACATTTTTTTTTTAAATTTACGATATTTAAGGCCAAATTTTAGAAGACAAAACTACGTTTTCACCGAACCGTTTCAAAATCCACCCATTTGTTTTGCGTCAAATCGTTACGACACCCAATAATAAGAAGGAAAACAAACTCATTGAACAAGAACATTCAATCTCCCATTTCAAATCTACCAAGCATTATTTCAAAAGGCATAAGCCCGGAGGTAAAAGAGTTCCGTACGTAGACATAGGGAGTGTCTCGGAGTGGCGGCTGCCCCGATCCCTGCACTCCTTGACAATCGATTGACGGCCCCCTCCCCCTTGCACCACCCAGGCGCATTCGCCTGACCCACATCGCCGCCATATTTATAATAATTGAGCTGGTCCGAGTTTACGGCGAATACTTCAACTGCGATTATGGGATGACTCAAGGATTGCACAAAGACAATTTTGATATGAATTTCTGATTAATAGAACTTATTTTGAAACAAACGAACCAGACAAAACAAAGTGAATCTTGACAACGCTAACTCTTTGTTACAGTAAAGCCAACTCTATTTAAGATCGCGTTAAATCTGATATACAGGGTTATTCGTAAAAGAACAGTTTACTAATATCATAAACAACAACGTTTTTTCTGCGTCTTAGAAAAAAAATCAATCGGCTTTCCATACAAACGTCCGAATAGAGAACATCGAGTTTTGTATGAAAAGAGTTTTGTATGAGGTTGTTGATATTTTACAAATAACCCTGTAGTTGTGAAATAAGTTTTTAATATTTAAGATTTTCCAATCAAACGGTACTAACAACTGCAAATATGGGGCATGGCAGCAATCCTTGTTTTAAATGCACTGACTAAATTATGGAGTCAAATAAACCAACTAAGCACTAAACAGATAAGTAGGTGCCACGTAGCATTAATTTTGAAAAAAAAACTGATTCCAAATCAAAATGTCCAATTTCAAAATGATTCAAAGTCGAAACCCGCACACATCAGCAGACATGACACTGCCAAATGTTTTCGCGTCGCTAATTAATTCAAAACTGCTACGGAGGTATTTCCTTTCGAATTCCCGACGATACCACAATACCTTTTGGTAGCAGATGCTATGCACATCACTTTGCTTAATTAAAATTCGTTCGGCATCGGCCATCAGTGAAATTTATTGTTGTTGCATCAATATTTGTTTGGAGTCTATAACTCATGTTACGTCACATAATTCATCTGTTTCGTTCCGCTTGTGAGGTGGAGCATATTGTCTTTTGTTTGAGAATGTTATTGCGCTGATGATATAAGTACTAAACGTAGGCTTTGCCCTAAGGCCTCCGTGGAATTACGTTATCTATCATTATACTTAATGTTAACTTTGAGAGGTATAAATAAGAGGCTTTACTATCAAGCTGTTTATATGTGATGAATAAATATGTGCATACTTTGTTTAATTAAAATTATTAAGAAGAAAATTGTGCTAGATCAAATAAAAACTATCACAACTATAGCATAGCTTAAAAGCATTTCGACATTAGCCATTTTTGATGTCCCCACGCGCACAGGCCTTCCTTATGGATGGATAAGGAGGATGGGCCATAACCCACCACGCGGGCCCAATGCGGATTGGTGGGTGTTAACGACTGCAAATGCACCCGGGACCAACGGCTTAACGTGCCTTCCGAAGCACGGAGGAGCTCGAGATAACACATTTTTGGTCACCCATCCTATGACCGACCCTTGCAAAAGTTGCTTAACCTCAGCAATCACTGGGCCAGGCGCTAAACCACTGCGAGCTCCTCAAAGCACTTACCACGTTTAAAAGATGTGATTTATCTGGCGGTATTTGCCAAAAACAGCATAATGGTCTTAAAATGCATAATCAATTTATCAGTCCTATGAGTAAAAGACAAGACAGCTTTTACATTATTATCATTGTGAGTGCAAATTGCTGCAGAGTCGTCATGCACTGCGTATCGTATCCTATTGACTACCTACAATGTTTTATATAAATTTTTTTGAATATATTTTTACCACAATTATAATTTTGGCATAATATACTCGTAAGATTCAAAACTAGATCCAAATAAAGTGTAAAATTGGCAAATCAGGTCTTTAATTTTAGTCAAAATTTTAAGGTTAAATGAATTGATGTAACTTATAAAAAAATGATTTTCATAGATTAGGCTGATAGGGTACTGTATAATAACAGTTCTTAATTCATCTCCAGTTGAAATTGTCTTAATATGATATAGTTGCAAGGCAGTATCAAGGATTGAATCCAAATCAAAGAGGGATTGGCCAATCGAGTGCAGAGCCATTTCAACCCGTCTTAAATTATGTCCAGGACGTGATAACGAAGTGGGGGTAAAACCGGTTAAGGAGGAGGGGGGGATATTTACTTTTGCAACAGTCGTACTTTGTCCCATTTTTGATGGAAGGTTTGGCCAATGTTTGTTCGGGGAATATAATTCGAAGGACGTATGTGTAGTGTTTTACAATTTTTAGACTTGTGCTATTTAGAACGTAAGATATGTTTTCCATATAATATTTATGAAAAAATTCAAAAGCTGCACATAAAATCCATTGATGTATAATCAATTACAAAATAGAGCTACATTAACTTGATTAAATGAGTAGAAAAACAGATTTATATGGGAAATTGTATGTCAGTTCTATCAAACATCAATTTAATCTATGGGTCAACGAACGTCGTATATTGCGATAACCTTAGTACTTAACGATATGATTTCCAATTGATTGGTTGTTTATTGGCTTATTGTTGTATGAATATGACTCATACTGTGGCAGATATTCATTTATTGTTGCTATTTCAGAATTTGAACAAAAAGTTTTCAATTTATAAATCTACCATTACTGAAAAATCTGACTACCATAAGGGATGAGAATGAGACCAAGAATAATTCAAGCGATTTGAAATTCTAGTAAAGTGAGATATCGTAAAATCGTAATTTTTGGGACTTATTTAGTGTGAGTTGCACCAAAACGCTGTTAAAGTTATCGTCAAATGATACGCTACCTATTTGTCACGTCAAACTTGTCAAAGGACATCATGCTGGCTGGCAACCTCGTTTTTTGGCAAACTTGTGCTTAACCGGTACTTTAACAAGCGTGTTATGGTTAAAGTTAGATGGTGCAACTCAGCCTTAGTTAGCTAAAGTTGACTGACAATATTTTCTAAATTTGATTTTACTACTCATTTGGGAATCATCTATACTTTATGACCCTGCAGCAAACCTTAATAAAATAAAATAAATTAACATCAACCCAATTGATAAACACACATAAACAAATTAAAAGAAAACCAATGCTATTGTACTTATAAGCAATTTAAATATTTTGCTTTAACAATGAAGTATAAGATTACTTTCATCAGGCGACGAGAACAAACAGTTTTCATCATGGACAGCAAAAAAAAGTCAAAAAAGCAAAAAATGGCCACTGATAACGAACAGTGAATTTACCGGCGTTTCAAAGTTTCATTTTCCCGCGGGCTCGACAAGACGTCCCGTGACGTCACGATAACGTCAAAGGGTTGAGTTCCGTCGGAAAAAAACGCAAAAACCACCTTATCTGCCGACCGTACTGACGGAAATCGTCCGGGGAAAAAACAAAGAAATCACCAAATATAGGGTAAGTACTGAGACAAAAAAGCTTGTATAACTGTTTAATATTAAATGTCAGAAAAATCTTAAGTTGCATAAAAAGTCACATTACATACAGTAAAAAGTTTATGTATATTGACTGTGTATTTAAGTATGATTGTTGTTCGTTTTGGAATATCAGACAACCTCCAATTTATTCAAGTAGTTTTGTATTTTATCCAAAGTTTTTTTTTTAATCCTACGAAAGTCCTGTGGTTCACTGATTTTTTCTAGTATTTTTCAATTATATTAAGTATCTTAATATAAAAATTTTAAATTAAAAATTTTTGCTTTAAATCCAAAAAGTTCAATGATTAAATACAACTGGCAAATTATGTTGTTGAAAAAATTAAACGCATAAAATGATTCGACAAAATTGTTTAAAAAACAAAAAACCGACTTCAAAAAACCAGCCTCTAAAAAAAGGAAGAAATAATATACAAATCATTAGATACGCATTATCATTGTTATAATAAAACACGTCTATTAAAGTCGGGTGGGGCTGGAGTACATCTTCCTTTTTTATTCTAAAAGCCCCACCCGACTTCAATTGACGTGTTTTATTATAACAATGATAATGCGTATCTAATGATTTGTATATTATTTCTTCCTTTTTTTAGAGGCTGGTTTTTTGAAGTCGGTTTTTTGTTTTTTAAACAATTTTTTTATTTTTAGTGTAAGTACCTTCTGCATTAGGTAGTGTAGGTATATTATTTAGGTAGAAAAATCGGCTCAGCCAAACGTGAGATAATCGCGGAGAAACATACATACATACAAACTGAAACTTACCTCCTTTTTTTGAAGTCGGTTAAAAAGACTACACAACGGTATCCCTTCCCCAACAAAAAAAATCATCTAATTCGGTTCATAAATAACAAAGTTGTCAAGTTAGTTGATTTAATATCATAGTATTTTCAGGATTACTTGTAAACTACTGAACCGATTTGAAAAAAAATTAAATGGGACCATCTCGCAAGAAAACTCAATCGAACAAAAAAAAATTATCGAAATCGGTCCATAAATGTCGAAGATACGCGCGAACAACGATAAAAAAAAAAAAAAAACATACAATCGAATTGAGAACCTCCTCCTTTTGATGAAGTCGGTTAAAAATGGCACACAATTTATGTAAAACGAATGAAACTACTGAAATAACACATTCAAACTTTCAACTGCTTCATTTCTTTTATTTTTCCCGCACCAGGAACCTCTACAAGTTTCTGATTGATACCCAAATGGAAAGTATCAGATGTGAAAACTACTTAGCTCGGAATTTAAGAGAAGTCCGAACCTGCCCACGTCAAACTTTTCAACTGGTCAGAACTCAGAATCCTTTCGAGCCTCGGCGCTGGGGAAATCAATGGCCAATAAAACTGTCACTCTTACGTCAAATTGATTGAAACTGGTGATAACTTCGAGAGGGTTACACTTATAGGGAATTTTATCAAGAAAACTCTTTATTATCTTCATGTAGACAGGCTAAACGCGATGTTTTTAAAAAAAATAAGTAAGCGTAACGTATGGTAAAAGGAATTTCTAGCTCAAAGCTGTCGTTTAAAAAAATTAAACGTTAAAAAGCCCGCCAATTGCAGAGCGCAGCAAAAGAAAAACGCAATCTTGAGACAAAGGTGGGGGCACACTGCGCTGTCCCATCTCAGAATTAAAAGAACAGGTGGGGTCCGGCATTGATCTGCCGGTGACGCCGGACGATGGAGTTGTCACCCGCCACCCTCCCCGCCCCCTCCCGAGACGTGTGGACACGCTTAGCGATGTCGAATTGATAATGGCCGCTTGGATGTTTCGTATTTACGTTTAGACTGGACGCTCTTGGACATATGGTAGGTTTTCCATTGATTTTCAAAATTTGAAGAAATATGTATGTGTGTGAACTGAACCGTAGTCGATGGTTTCGTAGATTGCTTATGATCGAGTAATTTTGTTAGCTCACGTAAACTGTAATATAAAAAGTAAAACGTTAAGATCAAGCTACCAGTCATTAACTTACACTAGTTAAGTTAGCAGGTCACGTGGAGTCAAAGTCTGTGATTGAGATATTATTGAGCTTTTCATTGATTTCTCTGCAATTATTACGAAATGAAAAGAACTATTTCAACCTTTGTAATTACAAAGACAGACATCTATAGAACAATGGATCGTAATGAAGTGGAGAAAACGAACGAAACCCCCAGTGAACTGACCAACTATTTCGCAAATTAGGGAGGACTGTCCCGTCTGGACCTGTCTTGGTGACCTCGCATTTCACCACAGAAATGGGACATTTTATGCTTCATATGTTTTGGTATAAAGGATAAATTCTATAAGTATATTATTGCCATAGATAATGATTATGTATGTATTTGATTTTACAAAATTCAATAATTTACAAAAACATAGTAAGTGTTTTTTGTTAGTGAGACCTTATCCACAGCATAGATATTAGTACCCTTATATTTGGAAATTGACATAAAATATATGATGGGTCATTTCGACGTGATACCTAATTGAATATTAAAATTAATCGTATTAATGAGGATAGTGAAATTTATTGATTTAACGCACCTGATATCGATTTTCAAATAAATTAATTAGATATAGGGAATTTAGGGATACATTTCATGCATAATAACAATATTTTAGCGATGAATTTAAATATTACTAATTTCATTCCAAATGAATTCATTTTTTATTCTAATGTATCACAGGTATTCTTAAAATATTTTCAAAGTAAAGTCAAATATTTGTGCGATATAATCATAAGATTACGGGTAAGAAAATTAAAAAAGAAAACGCATCTAATTTATTACAAATTCTAAGCCTATGTTATGTTTAGAGTTATTTAACAACTCTTAACTTTTATTGACAGTCTCAAAACAAAAGAAATTATATTGTGTGACAACATTTATATCCAAACACAGTTTCTAAAAGGACGTCTAAAAATTCATTTGCACTGGAGATAACGTCTCGTCCTCTCGGAGATGCGACGGGTGGGTAGCGCCTCGGCCCTCCGTTTGACTGAGCGAAATCACTCAAAAGTTTTAATGCCTCTTCCGGCGGGACGGCCGTTCCGCGCCGCCGGCCGGTGGCGTAGTGTGCGTGCGCCTTTATCTCCCGATGTGTGGGTGCAGTGCAGATGCCCGCTTTCATTAGAAATGTCCGAAGGTGTTGGACAGTACATTATTGGAAGTTTAATATTCTGAGTTTATTTTATTCTTATGTTTATTGCGACACTGACATAAATGTGATGCGACGAGAGTAAACTTTGCGGTTGACCCTACTTTTGGGTCTGACGCATATATTATAAAATACGTGATTAATGTTAACAAGGATATTATTACTTTTACCCTCTTACTAATAAAGATTGTATAGCAGATGTATAGTTACACAATGGTTACTCTCCGTCAAACTATTTGAGTTTGACATTGAAAAGAAAGTGACAAAACACTGTGTAACTACAAACACTCAAACTATACATCTGCTATACAATCTTTATTAGTAAGGGGGTGTAAATGTTTTAATAAATAATTAAATAAACCAATTTAACCACAGTCATCAGAAAATAGTTATTCCACTAAGGGCGGATTCGACCAAGAGAGAATAACGGTTATTCTTAGATAAAATGACCAGTTATTCAAGAGTAAATCGAAATTACGTTTTACCACACACTATTCTCAGAGTATTTTGCCTATTCGGGAATAGTCGCTATACCACCATTTCGCGGGGAATAACAGAGTTAATCCGCGAATATTTATTTATTATTTTTTTATTTTAATGGCGTCCGCGTGCCATATGTCAGTGACATTTGTTTGACATTTGACTTTGACGGCTACAGATACGTACAAGGCGACAAAATAGAGTTGACAAGACTTTGCCTTTTAAATAGTTTGTTTATAGAACAATGACAATTGGCAGGATAATACGTTCATTCACATATTCACTCACTAATGAAGGAATAAGAATCCCAAGAGTGGTGGAAAAATGACCATTTCTTTACTCGAGAAAAAAATCGTGGAATAGATGTATTCTTGGTATAGTTATTCCCGTTTATATTGAACTTTGGACGAATCCACCCTAATTGTGTTAAATTCACTGTCTAATTTAAAACCATATTAGTTCTTCTACCGCCTGTTAATTATTTGTCCATTTCATGAAATTGTGAAATGACAGAAACATTAATATCAAAAGTGACATAACTAATGAATCCTCATTACCACAACCAAAAACTCATTACACTCTATCACAACGGTATAAAGTTTAAAAAAATGTAACAGTGTAAAACAATCAAAGCTCGTTTAGAAAACACACAGCGAAGTGTCATAATCACGATTAACACACTACAGCGCGGGAAAATGTTAAAGTCGAAAATGGCGCGAACAATTTTGACAGACAGTTTAATTAGTCGCGCGGTCCGAACGCAAGAATGAATCGCAAAAATTAATTGAATCCATTTCTAACCACGTAACAGGCGTCGAGTGACAGATTCTATCTGTTAATACCCAATTATAACCCCCCGTTCGCCCAAGGTAATGATCTAGTGTGCAAGAAGAGTCCGACGGACAACTGGAGCCCAATCGCGGTAATTCTGAACGATAAAACCAAAAACGTTAAGTTGTCATTTAGGTTATATTTACCTAAAAATCTTTGGTTTAGCTTCATAATTTTCACTTAAATTGTCCCAGATTGTAATCCTAGACTCCTTAGGCAGAGTATTCAACAATTTTAACAAAACTTAAGCGAATATTTTTCTGTAAACGAAACTGAAACGGTAACGATTTAGCTTTAGTTTTATCGTTGAAAAATTAGCGCGATTAGGCCCTCTAATCTATTTGAAATAATTAACCCTTTATGAATTTATTAATAGTTTAGACAGTTATGTTTTGAAGTTTACGATATCAGTATTTTCAGATGTATTGATATTAAATGCAAGCTATTTTTACACTATTCATTGAGTTATTTTAGTACAAAAACCAAAAACTTTTCTGTCCAACTTTATTATTACATTATCTGATCAATCTTAATATTTTTTGTGCAACGTATAATATAATGTTAAATAACAAATACAAAACAATCTCCACAGAGGTTTAACAAAAATTATCGGACAAGGACCGAGGGTCCGAGGGAGGCCTCAAAGCTTTGAAGTCAGTCTCATTAAGGGCGTCCGAACAAGCTGTCAATCATCGCCGTCACATCTGAGGCCGTCCGACGACGGCCGACGACGGCGGAGGACGACCGACGACGCCCCTGTCGGCCGCAGGCAGCGGAGGGTTGACGAGTGCAAGTATTGTTTGACAGTCGTAATACCATTATAGCGTATTAAAGCTGGGAAAATACTTAATACTTTGTAACATTTGGGTACAGAATTGAATTTCTCTTTAATAATTTAAGTTTAATTTTCGTGTTAGAGAGTGTTCAAAGGCACACAACACAGCAAAATATTTGATCTGTTATATAAAAAAAAATACCTATAGGTACATTTTCCACCAGCAGCATACAACAAAAAATACTTATTTGGAAGAAGTGCAAATATATCACAAATAGAATACTAAATAATATACTAGAAAAAATACGAATCGCACCAGATCAATACTCAGACGGGAATCGGACCCGCGACCTTTGGATATCCGGTCCAATGCTCTGACCGCTGAGCTACCGAGTCACCTGAGTCAGCGGTCAGAGCATTGGACCGGATATCCAAAGGTCGCGGGTTCGATTCCCGTCTGAGTATTGATCTGGTGCGAGTCGTATTTTTTTTAGTATATTATTTAGTATTGCATAAAAATAGCATTGTGAATGCAAAAATCTCAAATTTAAAAATATCACAAATAGTTTTAACTACAATTCAATAACATAATTAAAATGTAATTCCTATCCTCACACTAACTTTGGCATTGCCAATTCAGAATAATTATCATATTCAATCGAACATTAACAAAATTCATTAATAAACAAAAAACAATTATTCCATACGAGTCCGGGATCTCATTACCGCGTGTCCCCATTCCGCACGCGGGAACACTCCCGAAATGCACTTATTACGGACGGGATCACCGGTATCCCGGGATGATTGGCAATACCGCGGGATCACGCGCCAATTTTAATAGGATCCAAGGGATAGCTGATACGACCATCAAGAAAATGCGCTTATTAATATTTGAGGATTTTTCTATTGTGTACGTACATGAAGGCGAAGAAGGGGTTCAGTTTAACGTGTCATTTTGTTGCAAACAAGTGTATGTGAAAGAGATATTATTAGAAAAAAATACTTTACCCTAGCGTTGTTGTATTATAATTATGTACTCATATATATAATATGACAGACAACTTACTTTAAATCAAATCTCAGTTTCACAGATGACTAAATATTTGTCTTACCTGAAACAAAATAGATAAATTAGTTATTTATTACATAAATGTTTTTTTTAATACAAATGTTATCTTTATACTGTGAAATGACATAAACTTTATTTGATTGAATCAGGCGTCACTTGGCGGAAGTCCCAAACCATTAGGCTACGAGTAGCCTAATTGGTGAAGGTGCAAGATGTGTTGCTGTCTTGCTAAATGCAGGTATTGTGCACTGAGGTGTGCATGTGCATATTTTTGCGGGCGGGCGGGCGGTGCATCTTGCATATATTGTTTGCGGAAGTAAGCTACATACATTTTTCTTTTTTCAAAAAGACATAAAAATTTTGTATCCAAAACGGCCTTTACCTCACCTGATGTTAAGTGACAATAAGGCCGAAGGTGGAAGCGCACTATACCTGGAATCCGCACCACTGAAGAAGTGGCTATCTTACTCTAACTGCCGGAACACAACAATTTTTAAGTTGTTGTTATGGTGTCAGACTTAGGTTTTAATTCAAGTCCAACTAGCTAGCTACAACCATCTTGGTAGCTAGCCAGTTGAACTTGGAATAAGCTCTACCGCCAACCAAACCAAATGTACCCCCCTCCTGGGAATCGAACCCGGAACCCCTGCGTCTTACACAAGTGAGCGAACCACTAGACCACAAAGGCTGTTAAACTAAAGCCAAACCCTAGTGGTTTCGCTTCGGCACCGCCGGGTCCTTAAAGACACCGACATCCAAAATGTGGCATAAGGCATGGCGGGTAATAACTGCCCATCGAAAATCGGCGGGCCCATGATGATTTAATTTCAATGTTATTTGAAATTCAAGAAAGAACTTGATTATTCCACGCAAAAAATGGATTGTAAAAACAAAACGTCTGAAAGTTAGACCGCATAACACACGTCGCACAACAAAAGAGTGCCTCCGAGGACGGAGGAGTGAGGGCCGTGGGTCTCCATCGGAATTCTCTATAGAATGAAGTGGATTTAATATCGGGAGGAATGCCGCGCGGGAACTGTCCGGCGACCGCGGCACACCAGCGACAGAAGTTAACTAGATAAGGCGACAAGGCGACGAGGCGACGACTTATTGTTGCGGTAGATGTGAGATAGCTACAATATTTTAAGTACGAGCTTCGGCACGTAACTTTGGCGGTAACATTTAATAAGCAGAAGTAATTTTTGGGTCTCAATGGCGGGAGACGAGTGATGGGCTACTGAAAATATGCAGTAATCCCCTAAAGATACGTGCCGCAGCTTGTAAGTATGTTGAATTTGTCATTGTTGTCCTGAATATCCAAATAAATGATGGTATTGAACAAGGCGCCTAGATTAAGTATTTATGTATAATTTGAAATGGGTAAGTGATTGTATGAAAACTTAAAATTACTTAACTGATTGTTTGACTTGAAAACTGTATTAAAACATCGTCCGTTGCATTAATTAACTATGGAAAAAACTTAATTGTTTCTCTCTTAAATTTAAAATATTTTAGATATCATAATTTAATGCTTATTTTTAATTCGCCCGTCTGCAAAGCACCGTCACCTTTCAACCCTGCGATGGCGATTCCGGAATTTTATAACGCACCCCGTCCGTCGCCGGTGATCGAATTTTATTTCACCAACCAACTTTATATAGTAACACTTTATTTTATTTCGGTCGACTCAATTGTAGGTCCATCGTCTCCTATTTATGTTTTATTTAACGTCCACTTTTGGATTTGCATGGATTTTATCCCCTTTCACGATGATAGCGGATTTGGGGAAAACTTTTATGTTGTCAGTCGTTTTCGTGTTGTTTAATTTATAATAAACCGTTACTCGACCCTTTTTACCCTTCTGTGGGTTTAGGACAATTTGATATTGCATCTCCTTTATTGACGTAAGTACTTTTTCTGTTTATAATTTTTGATAAAGGCAAATGAGATTCGTGTTTTCTTCCTCACTTTGTAATAAACTGTTCCATGAATAAAAAACGAATCGCCGGATCCACGTCACCTAGCCACAGCGAGACAGACTTTGTAAACACAAGCAATATTGTAACCCGCGCGCAATCTCGTATCAACCGACCGAATGCCTCGGATACTTATGTAAATAGGAGTAGGACCCCGCTTATTGTATATCTAATTTGATTTCTTTTGCAATACTGTGATGGGATTCAACGAATATTGGCTGTACCTGCAATATCGGGGCACGAAATACCCGTAGTGGCATCCGCAGGGTTAAGTTATCAGTGATAGGGGTAGTTCGGAGGCGAGTTTTTAAAATATTTATGAGAGAGTAAGATGAGAGGTCACATTTGTCCCGTAATCCAATTTCGGGTTATGTCTTTGGGAAGTACTTTATTTCGTGGGTAAGTTTAGGGTCAGCGTTTTATAAGTATTAATTAGGGATGTTGTATTCACGACGCGTTTGTGCGTTGCTTTTTGAGATTTTTTGGGGTGAAAAGGGTGAAAGAAAATTTTCTTTTCCGGGAAAGTTTTGGTGAATTTTTTATTTGATTACTTGTTCGGTGAGAGGTGGCAGATTTGGTTAATGCAAAAAAAGTGTTTGGTTCTTTTAATTAATATTGAGGAAAGTAATATTTTAAGTAAGTAATATCGGTTTGGTGTTATAAAATCTTTTTTACAAACCTCGTGACATAAATAGTCTGAGATGGAATCGACCTCAATATAAAACGAATGTCATTTTCTACCTACTCGTTACTGCGAAGCTAAATCAGTTTGAGCTATCATTGTTCTAAATCAGGCAAATAAAAAAAATGCAACTGTAATTATTTTTTATCCTTGCAACTTTAAAGTTATACGTTTGAAACGATGCCAAAGTTGGCCAGCCCAATGGGGGGCAGGCACGCTACACAGAACTAACTGAACTTTAACTAAACTTGTATTACTGTGGTAATTTATTACCGACTTGGGGGTAATTAAGATACCTATTTCTTTACGTCAATCCGTTCATTTCAAGGAAATAAAGAATCGATTGAACATTTTCAATTTGGTTTTAAAGGAGTTCCTAAGAAATAGGGTTAACGCTTTTAGACTTCTCACTGCTTAAACTTATAGATATACTTACCTAATGTGACTGTTGATAATTATTTTGATTGAATTCTATGACATGATGGGTCTTTGTTACTTGAAATAAATGCATTATTATTATTATTATTAAACCTAGTAGAAAAATAATGAAATAAAAAAATAATTTATTTAAAATAAGTAATGCCAGTTCATTATTTGTCGCATGGTTGATTGTTTCAAAATTGTTATTTTTAAGAGTAATAAAATTGTCATTAAATTCCTGAAGGTCAACTTTTTAAAAAATATTTTTCTGTGTTCTAGACGAAAATTATTATATTCACTTAAGCTATTGTGACAGCTTAAGACACCAATTGATCATCAACGCCGATAACATTTTGGCCAGCTATTCTGATTAATACCAGTTGGTATTGGTCTAACCCTTACTATTTACTTGCTCCTAAACGGTTCTCTTCAACGCCTTTATAAAAAAAGCAAGAAATAATATTCGTAATAATAAAAATACGTATATTGAAGTCGGGTGGGGCTGGAGTACAAATTCCTTTTTTTTATTCTAAAAGCCCCACCCGACTTCAATAGACGTATTTTTATTATTACGAATATTATTTCTTGCTTTTTACAGGTAGGTTTTTTAAAGTCGGTTTTTTGTTTTTTTTAAACAATTTTTTATTTTATTATTTTTAGTGTAGGTACCTTGTATAGGTAAGGTATATTATATTATGTAGAAAAATCGGCTCAGCCAAACGTAAGATAATCGCGGAGAAACATACTTAAATACGGGTCAAACTGAGACCCTCCTTTTTTAAGTCGGTTAAAAAACTACACTTAAGATATCCCTCTTCCAACAAAAAAAATATTATCTTATTCAGTTCATAAATAAAGAAGTAATACGACCAATCATCGAGGTAATTCACACAAAATCATACTATTTTCATGCTTTTTTCAAAATTACTTGAAAAGTACTGAACCGATTTCCAAATTTTAAAAAATGGGACCAACTTGGGAGTATACCTAATGTAATAACGTTTGAATCATTTCAATCGGTCCAGCCGTCTTCGAGTAATCGGTGGACATACACAAAATATATATATATACAGACGAACATAGAACCTCCTCCTTTTTTGGAAGTCGGTTAAAACCGGTAAAATTCGTACACAAGCACTTCAGTTTAGCATGATACAAATAAATAGTTACGCACGTCAAAACTTCACCAAATACTGCTTAAAGGTACTAAATCTCATTGCAACTTCGACTTACCGAGCGAGTAACACTTCAAAACACAAAATTAATCTTATTCAAAAACTTGCGCCTGTAAATAAAACAAAGTGCGGGTGACGTCACGGGCGAAGTTGGCTGAATGGCCCGATCGCGACTGTGCCCGAAGGTTCGGGAACAAATCAACACAGTTGTAACTGCAACGTCAACTTAATTAAAACAGCGAAAAGTTGGAGATTTAAAAGCGGAATGGGTAGTTTATGGTTCGCCAGCGGAACGGAAATGTGTAAAGCTACTAATTAATATTAAGCTTTTTTTTTTCTTTTTCTAAAGCTACTATTATGTAGTTTATTTAATTCTTTTTAGAATATAGTCTGTAGGTAACATAGAATATTCAACGCTGATTAAAGTATAATTATTGTGTTTTGTGGACAATCTAGTACACCTATTTCAACCCAAACTTTTTCTCCACGACAAGGATTCTGTCTTGTGAATAATTTAAGTCGTATAATATGTTTAAGACCCTTATCGTGTACCTACTCTTCCTATTAATACATTAACACAAATATTATGAAATTTTTGAGTAAACGGTGCTTAAACTCATTTAAATAAGTACGAAACCATCGCTCAAACATCGTTGACAAAACCTTTATTATGCCTTTCTAAACACTAATACAAAGTTAGACTTATTTACATTGACTGTCTCCGAAGTTAATCCAAAAAATACAGCTGAAACTGTACGGGCTTGAGTGGTGAACTCTTGTCATTTCTATATTAGTCGCAACTTTAATTCGGAAAGTTGTCGTAATTTCGGTGACATGCAAGACGAGTTTTCTTGTTTGACCCGTCCCTGTAATGAGCTGTTCTGCTCCTCGTACCACTGAAGTTTGCTGTCGTGTTTCCTAGTCGTTTTTGGTCTGCGGAGCGGATCGCGATTTTTTGATAATAAACTTTTCGAAGTTACTTCTTTTGGGTTAAGGCTCCGTTACGATTTTGCCGCTGACTGCCGCTCTACCGCTCGCACATTTCATGTTTTCTAAGGATTTTTTAAATCTGAGTGCGTAAATGAAAAATGTGTGTTCGGCCACTTTTCGCATTATTAGATTACGGACATTTCAACATATATTTCAGTTTCGAGTTGCTGAAGTACAAAAAGTTATCGTATTTGCCAGTTCAAATAACTGTTAGAAACGATAACTTTTTGTATTTTAGCAACAAAAAACTGAAATATATTTTAAAATGTCTGTAATCTTATATTGCGAAAAGTGGCCGAGACTTATTTTTCAATTGCGCATTCAGTTTTAAGAAATCTTGAGAAAACATGAAATGTGCGAGCGATAGAGCTGCAGTCAGCGGCAAAATCGCTACGGGCTCTTAAGGTATTCGACATTGTATGCAACTGTAGTGTTTGTTGATTACTATCATAATTAATATGATTGTACAGTTGCAATCAAAAAGTTGTACAAATCTAATTACATTACTTTCCAAATTCGAATAATAAGTAATGTAAACTTGATAACAGTATGTAGGTTTTCTTGAAAAATAGGTTGATAATTCAAATGACAACGTATTTCATTTTATCACATCTAAAATACAGCTGCATTTATAGGTAGGTAGTAAAATTAACCCTGCAGACGCCTGCACAAAGAGCGCAATTAACCCTCACATGGACAAGTGTCGTCAAAGAGCACGTATGCACTTGATCGGGCGATGTGACGGCCATCGATTGGGGGAGGAAGAAAGCTTAAAAACACACCCGGAGCCTTCTCCGCGACGCGACGATGCGTCCTCGGCCGGCCGCCGATTACGGGCTGCATACGGTGCAGTAGCGTCGGAAAAACAGGCACATTATTTCCGTGGACAGTCTATCAAACTTTTCAGGTTTAACGATACACATATTGTGTTTAATTCACTTTCTGATGTTTGACGTGTTAATGTATCTGGTCCGGTTACAGAGAGTTTGAGAGTTGTGTTACCGCAATATTGTATCGAATATTGACGCTCCTCTTTCACTTTTTTTTAAAACAATGATTACATATTTTATACATAAAATGGGCTTAGGTACTCTTAGCACAGAATAGATATAAGTACTACGTCTTTTAGCCACGTTCGAATATTGCTGAAGGAAGTGTAAATGAAATGTCATTATTGACTACTGACAATTATAAATCTTTATTTATGTTTTCAAATGGATTTAATAAATTGAAAATTATGAGAAAAACTTATATTTACAGACATTCTGGATATTGTTGAGATAGTTTGGAAAATTAATAGAATAATTCAAATGTTTCACGTAAGCTTGTTATGCGGACGGTACGTGCTGAGCGCGGAAACACACGAGCAGCGGTAATGCAACATTCGTTATTTTTCGCCACCTTCCCGTATTGATTAGCGCTCATTGGCGCCCGGTCGCCTGACGAGGCGAGTGTACATGTTACTTTATCATTGACTTTAGTATGGTCTACGCCAGTGGCGTAGTGGTTTAACGCATTTAGCATGGGATTGCGGTGGCTAAGCAACTGTCGCTAGCGCCAAGTCATCGAATGGGTGACCAAAATTATGATTTTGAGCTTACGTAAGGTACATTTAGCCGTTGCTTGGACCCATCTCTATTATGACAACACAAGCATCCAAAATAGTAAAAGTTACCCTGCATTTAATTTTCTAAACATGTTCATGATTTTACGAATTTTTGTTAAATGCAATTGTTTTAGATTATACTTATCAAGATAATAATACAACGCAAACTCTAAAGTAGCAAGTTGAGATCAAAGAGAGTGCTAATAAGTAGAAACGTTACAACTCAGCAGCGTTCTCAAAGCTAATCCATCCCGAAGCCAGTACAGACGCAGGGCAGGCTCTTCTTTGTGGAATTATTTACTGCACCGACGCAGGCGGAGGTGGTATCTTGCAGACTCCGTCTGTGCACGAGTGACGTGACAACTTGTCACAAGCACGCCTCACTCGGTAGGGTTGGCACCGTCTCGTTTTTGGTGGGTATTTTAATGTTTTGGGCAACTTGGTGCTTGCAGAGATGGTTTATTCAGAAAATGAATTTAGTATGTTTGGAAAAAAATATTATGCCTGATTCAAGATGATAGTATATCTATACTATCTATTTATTCTTTTTTACATAAATCATATTTTTAAATCAGATTTACTATCACTTATTCAGAGAAAACATTGAAACATCAAAAAAGTAACGCTCTAAATTATTATATTAGCAAGATTGTCACTTAGTCGACAACCCTACACCGACATTTCCTCTGAATGCAGACTGACTGCACACAATGTTATAAAATATAAACTTTTTCCATGTTGTCGAGATATATGAAGTTATATATTTCTATTGTAGATTATATTGCTATCACCGTACAGTCTATGTGGAATATAGAGAAATAGCTTAGCTATAAAATAGTTTTTCTTTTTTTGTAAAGTTAAAAAAAAGGTTTGCTTACGATGCCGCGGCCGCGACCCATCCGGCTGCCTCTTGGATGGGTACTGCAACTTTTCGTCACTGCTTAACTTTTACAATACAATCGTTTCTAACCTACGAAACTAAATCGAAGCATTAGTTTACGTAAAACATATTTTGCCAGTGTTTATTAAAATATTTTTTCTGGCCAGTTTGAGTTTTCAAAGTAATGTCTATAATTTAGATTTTTTCACTGTCTTTCTCGTCTATTATTCTTATTTGTGCACTCAAAACGGATGACAGTTCCAAAAAGACCGTGGTAAGGACATACGAAACAATCAATGTGCCAAAGTATCCCAATTCAAAAATAATATCTCTCAAACTAATTCAATTGTTAGTGTCCTTACAGACAGGCGTCTTGTCCACTACACGTCTTCCACTGGAAGCTAGCTGCAGCTTAATCAGTGAGCCAGTGACGGCTGTCTTCAGTGGAACAGTGACACAATAGTTAGAAGACATGTTGCCTCACTACTGATCCTATAGACATACATTATTGTACCACCAGATTTACTGACCACATTAGATTTTTTTTATGTTACATCAGTGGATGTTGGGTTTGTTAATAATGCAAGCACCATACCAGCAGCCTTTGCCAATTTTTGTATGAAAGACTTCATATTATAAGCAGGAGCTATTTTATGGGTTGAGCGAAATACAGCCATACTCGCTTTATAATAGGCACGTGGCGAGAGAACTAAGTTTTCAGACTCCTTATCAGGAAATGATAAATAGAACTAAAGCCAAGTTAACCATTGTCAAACAACAAAATGAAGTTCGAAAGTTAAGCAATGTTCAGAGTTTTCTAGCGGCATGGCGGGCGTCTTGTCCGCTCCGCATCTCCTGCAAGAGTGCACTTTAATCAGTGAGTCAGAAATGACGCGTGTCTCTCCCAGCGACGAGGGACAATGACAACGGACGAGCGTCTTTATTAAATGTTGCAATTTAGTCAGCTGCGAATCGTCGACGGTTTTTGTGGGTTTTAGGCATCCGTCAGGAAAACAGGGAAAAACTGTATTTGTCAGGGATTATAGAAAAAAGTTTTTTCCTAAAAAGTGTGAGTATATACTTAATGAAAACACATTATTTGTTAATCATTTTAGTTAGAAAAAAATACCAAACTTCAACTAAATGAAGAATGTAGATGCAGGTCTACAAAATGTCAGGTAAAAGTCAGGAAATCTCATTATTAGATCTGGTAACCCTATGTAACCCTATATGAAGACCAGTTTGCGACAAATATGTTATTATATGTTAGTTGTTTGTGATGGTCTTTTTTTTAACAACCTCCTTTCAAATGGACCAATAGCCTTGTTTGCAACCGTCACTTTTTCAGGAAAACCTATAATTCTGTATGTTAGAGCAAAAGCTGTATGCTTTAAAGTACCTATTTGGGATTGATTTGCTTTTTTATATTGTCACAAGAAAGTAATAAACGTAACAATTCATTCCCAAGATTAAATTCACCTGTCGCAGTAAGCCACTTTCGCGATTATTCTAAACGAACACTTCACTAATTCGACTCGCAAAGTTTTAATCCAATAACGTCACTATTCTGGATAGGAATGTCGCACATCACTCACTGGTAACTCGAAGTGAGCGCTCGACTGATACGGGCGTGACAATCAATAGTGTCACAACTACTAAAATAAACCAAGACGTTGAATTTGCGAACGAGTCAGTAGTGGCGTGTCATCGTTTGAGACAGTTCTGTCTGAAGTGACACTGACTTGAGTTGAGGTCTTAAGTGACAGGACTCAGCGGAAGCGTTTCGTTAAATATGCAAAACTGTATGACACTGTGATTATACTATTTTCCTTATAAAATATGACTCGGTGGCAAACCTATTTAGATTATCTTGAAATCTCTATTTTTACATAATATTATATTAGGTTTCGTCGAAATGACGTTTTGAATCTTTGTAGATGCTTTGAAATTACTTTTAGCGTTTAATAAATTAAGAGAACATAAAAATACTAATTTAACTAATAAAGCTAACCCTTTTGATGTTTTTACAACATCACAAACATTGATTTGATTCCAAAGTAACGAAATCAGAGATAACGGTGAAACCTGAGCCTATATAGTTTTTTTTTTCTAAATTGACCCAGCCAGCGGCGATCGAACCCGGGACCTCAGAGATGGCGACACCTTGAAAACCGGTGTTCAACCACTCGACCACAGAATTTGTCCACAAAAATAAAACTTATGATGGAATAGAGGATAGCAGTGTCATAAAACACAGAACTAAGACGGATAGTTGTCTAGGATACTCGGGACAATTCAGTCGTGGGTTGTCATCGCGCGAGACAGTTCGGTACTGACGTCGACTCACTGACTCACCGAAGATGGTCGCAAGCCATAAGCGGCGGCGATAGAGGCTGTGAGAAGACATGATTTGTATGCTCTCTACAAAATACCTACTAACAAAGTTGCTATGATAGGTACCTACTTATCTAAGGAGAATGTTGATTGCGTGATTGCTTGCACGAAATGAAACTTATTTCACATGGATGTCGTGGTTACAGAAAGAGGAACTGTTGAAACAAAACGGTGAGAATTCATTTTTAAAATAAAACTGCTAGGTATTCGAGATAAAAATCCGCTCACACTACATTACCATGAAACAACATTTTAAGCATGAGCTTAAAGCTCGGAATGATCCGAGACTGCACATTACTCAAAGCAAACTTGTCCGAAGAAGCTGACGGTCCTCAAAGTTGGGCTTTTGCTGTCAACTTCAGGAGTCCCCGATCGCTCGTCACTCGCACCGAACTCCGTAAGTCTGGAGTGAAATTTCCAGCTCCGAGTAAACTTGGAGATGGCAGCGATGCGCGCGTCATCTCGATGCAAGTTGCAGCGAGTGTGCCCCGGCGTGTTTTAACTTGCATTTAACTTGGTTGTCGCCGATGGTTAAGAAAACAATGAAGTCTTGCAAAATTGTGTACAAAAAATAATTAAGTACACAGCTTCTTTTATGGTTCTTAAAATTAAGTTCAACGATATAAAAAGGAGCGATGAAAACTGGGCTAACAACGAATATGCGGGCCAAAAAGGTCACAAACTACAAAATAAAACATAAACCATCACAACTAAAATACAAAATAAATTTCCTAGCTGAAACGACGCTTTGAAATATTTAACAACGCTGACCGAGCAGTTATTCTCGAAACTAATACCAACAGCGTCCCTAACCAAAATTACAGCGTCCATAAACAGGAACAGTACAATAACAAATAACGACGTAATATCAAACTGGCATTGCAAAGCCGTCCGTCCAGCGTTCTTCAGGCGAGTAGATGGCGCTCGAGTGCGCCCGTGACAGTCATTTAAGACAGTGACGTGACGCCCCCACCACCCCCTCCCGCCAGATGGATTGATATTGCTGCAGCGAGCAGACGTAAGACGGAGCGATTGCATACGATGTAGTTTTTGTATATGGCGCACAGAGAATTTATGATACGACATTTTTCGAGTTGAGTGATGGGTTCCGTCTGGGCTGCCAAAGTTGATATTACGAATTCAATATCTTTGATACATTTATCGGACTATTTTGACGTTCTATATTTGGCAGATGAAAGATTAAATACAATAAGCATTTACTCAAAGCGTTTCATTTGAAGATTGTTTTAGACTATCATCAATAAAGAATTTGATGATGAAGAATCTAAAATCGTTACATTTCTTCATAGTTGTTATATTTAGAAAAGATTAAAAAACTTATTTTTTTTAAGGTCATAGTCAACACTATCGACACTGACATTTAATTTAAAAAATGACAAACGAGCTTCTACCTAAATTTTATATGAACGAAATATCTCGTGAAATACATTCTGTTCGTTTGCAACCCTTCAGGTTGAAAAGTACCCCGATGGACGCAAACGAGACGCCCGGACGGCGTGATGGCGATCCAGAGACAGTGACGTGACACGCCCGCCCCCCACCCCCTCCTTACCGTGTGGGGGTGCATATTGACCCCACCCCGGCCCGGATAATAAGGGGGGCTATGGACTGTGGAGGAAAGCCGTGGCATCTTTTGTGAAATAGTGTACAATTTAAAATCGCATTTCCAATTCGCAATGCCAATTATTTCGTTTTATGTCACTATTGCACGCGGCAGTTTTGAGAGTACACAAACAGATGAGAATCGGGAGGTCTTAAAGCGAAGAACAGTTAGGAGTTGCGTAAATCCGGCGTATTTGAAATGTCAACAAAAGGTCTGTGCGTGACGTGACGTCATTTGCACAAAATTAAATACTCCCAAAGTCGTGGCTCGTCGCCCCCTGGTCACCACCGCTGGGGGGGACACCAGATGGATTGATATCGCCACGAATGCAGGTGGGTAGGCGAGACGATCTTGGAACAATAGCGATTTATAAACTTCTGTCTTGCGCTTTGAGTTACACGATATAAATGATGACCTAGTTATTTAATTAAGTGGAAACGTGATGGCTTGAAATTTAAATTAAGCGTTCATGTACACTTACAAGCGTTATAATTTACTGTCTTTTATTTTTACTTTCTCTTCCTTTTTAATTATATTCTAATATATGATATATTATGATAATGCTACAACAAAAAAGTCTTAAGTTAAATCCATTATCAATTAGTTACTCTCAATCAACTAAAAAGAATCAATGCTTTTAGGCATCTTAATTGTACAAAAAAACTTGCTTTATCATTTCACTTCAAGCAATGAAAAAGATCTGCGGAAGCAAGAGTCATTAACTTAAATTGAAATCCACGATCACTATCCGAAATACTTAAATGACACATTGAAACACTAAAGAAAGAGTGGCATAAATGAATCGTCGAACTTCCTAATGAGAGTTGAAAAAGTGAAATACCTAACGTCCTTCTCTCTCACCCCATAAAAACACGACAAAGACACATGTCCCCCCTTATTATCTTCAATTAAGAGGCACTGATAATGTGCCGTGACATACGTTCGACGTGGCCAGTTCCAAACAAGACGTTTTTGCTTTAAAAGCTTCAGTTAATACAGTCCATGTTACAGTGGACACTTCTGAGAGTCAAAGTTACGTTGATGCGATGAAAGAGCGAATGTGAGCTTTATTTTGGGAAGGTGAGAGTGCTATTTTGACTGTCGTCAAGTTTGCATTGCAGCCCAGTGAGTGATTCGTGTAAGGCGGTGAGTGATGGCTGACCGTGATTAGTTAGGTTACACTTAGATCGAGTGAATAATGACGTTTGATGGATGTAATTATTTAATGCCATCTCGATGTGTCGTTTACCATTTCAGTTACGACAGAGAAAAGGGAGACATACCTACACAGGGTGTTTGGTAATAGCCTTATAAAGACGAATATGGTAGATAGGGACCATCAAACTGAACAACTTTTACTATGGGACCGACTCTGAAATCGCGAATAAAAAATCAGCTGTTTCATACAAAAATTAATAACAAAAATATCAAAATGTATGAAACAGCTGTTTTTTTTCGCGGTTTCAGAGTTGGTCCCATAGTAAAAGTTGTTCAGTTTTATAGTCCCTATCTACCATATTCAGCTTTAAAAGGCTTTTAACAAACACCTTGTATTATGACGTAGTTGTTTCTTTTTATCAGAAAGAACTGATAAAATCAACAATACAATCATGTAACAACGTTCTACCGGATACGTTCTACCGGATAATATATAGGCGTTCATTCGTCCAATCGAATTTGTTGTGAAAAGGTGTCACTGTCATTGTCACGTCAGCTTGACGCGCCCGTGACAATTTGTCACGTCACCTGCGCGCTGTCAAATCGCATATCAGCGCCTGTCAACCGATTGATCAGGCCTGATTTATTTATAAGGACTTGTCGAACCCGTTTTTGGAATATGACGGTATTTCCTGTACACGGTAAACGAATTTGTACGGTTGTATTTTGTGTAACGACACAAAATACGAATAACGATTCAACTGAACTGACTGTGAATTTCGAAACAATTTTTGGTAGGTACGTAAATCTAATGAATTGAGTCACTGGATGTCTGGATTGTTATATAATTAAATTTTTATCCAAAAGAGTTTAATGCGAGCAATAAAACAGTAGACTGTATCACCATTACCATCTTTTAACTGAAGATAGATAAGTCAGTTATCTTCAGTTAAAAGATGCTACATGAGACCGCAAGAATTATTGTTTCTTAATCTCCAAACTTGGGGACACTCTGGGACAACAAAGAGGAGCTCGGTGGCGCAGTGGTTTAGCGCCTGGCCTTGCGATTGCGGAGGTTAAGCAACTTTCGCAAGGGTCTGTCATGGGATAAGTGACCAAAAGTGTAAGAGCTAGTCCGTGCTTTGGAAAGGCATGTTGGTATCGCTGCATTTGCAGTCGCTATCACCCACCAATCCGCATTGGGCCCGCGTAGTGGGTTATGGCCCATCATCCTTATCCACCCGTAAGGAAGGCGTGTGGTGTGCCCCAGCAGTGGGGTCATTATAAATGGCTGATGTCGACAATAATGCAACTTAAATAATACGCGTTAATCAAATGCAATTACCATCGCTAAGTTGTGTTGTGCACTATCTTATTCCAAGGCTTAATCTTATTCCGTTGTTTTATACGAGTGCAGTTCGCTGCTTTTTTCCCGTAGGTGCTCGCCCACATTAATTCCTTTTGTCCATTGCCGTTTTTTTCTCGGTGAAACGAAAAATACGTCTGTTTCTGTCCGTACGTGAGTCCAAGTTGTCCTTTTAGTATTTTGTGTGGAAGTGTAAATAAATACTGTGATTTCTTTAGCAAATATGTTTTGGTAGCTTACGATAATGTATCTTAAGGCTTTGTTTTTAAGGTTTTATTTTTATGCAGGGGTTTTGCTGATGGTGTGTGGCTTTTTGTTGAAAGATATCTGCCGCGTCTAATCAAAGAATTTGAGTTTTATTTATTGATTTATGTTTTAGTAGGAAGACTGTTAAGTCTAAGCTTTTTGGGCTTAAGTTTAGGATTTCAGGGTTTTAATAGTTATGCTCAAACTGAAAGGGGACAAAGTATTCAAGTTCATCTTTATGGAATATCGGGCTAAAATATAGTAGAGGCACAGCACAGCTTCACCATCATTAATGGATTGTTAAACTGTGGTAGATATGTCCAATAAGGATAAGTGGAAATTAAGAGTGTCTTATTAAGTCATATGTTTGTGGTAGCACCGAGATTTAATTATTGTCTTCTGGCACAAGAAAATCGAGTTGATAATAATTGTTAGTTACCAAAAACTTCCGTCACCATTGAATGCACAGAATAACGGAAGCATGCAAGTAGAGTTAACGTGTTTTTTTTTCAATAAATATGTTTTCATTTTAGTAAAATAAGTAATTTTCTATACTTTATCAAAGTTTATACGAAACTGTTGACGCAAGTCAAACTCAATTGCCCGGTTTTTATATAACGTGTTAACCCCTAATGCCGATTATGGTAGATAGGGACCATCAAACTGAACAACTCAATCCTAAGCTTTAGTATGTCATGCTCTCTTTAATCATTTCTGCGGTGGTGTCGTGTGGGGCGGGTCGTTCCGTTCCCTCAAATATGGTTGAGCGAAGCGATGGCTGGTCCACGCGTCATGCTCGTGAACGGGTGCTGCCAGTGGGAATAGGCCTGCTTCTGAGTACCTATCTTAACGCATATTGAATTGTAAGCATTGCGTTTTTTTTATTATTATTTTTTATGTCTTGTATCAAGTGTTTTTTGGTAAATTTTCACTTTCGAGTAGCAGACAGAGTGACTACTGATTTCTCGACTAGTTGAAAGTTATTTATTCTCACAATTACCTATCCGATATGTAGTAGGTATTTAATTTCAACCTACCTACCCATTGTGTACAAACTTTTGTTAATTATTGTGATGGAAAATGACCTCACTTTAAATGTGGAGCTCATTTTTCAATGTTGACGACTCTGTATGAAATATACAGGGAGAAGAAAGCAGCCCTTGACGAGTTTCTTGCCGGTTCTTCTCGTTACAAGGTTTCCCGCTCAGGGTTTGTGAACCGATGGCGTAGCTTCTTTGACATTCACAAGTGCTTGTAACAGCCTAGACTGAATAAATTATTTTTGAATTTTGAATTTTGAATTGAACTTTTACTATGGGACCAACTCTGAAATCTCGAAAAAAATTAGCTGTTTCATACAAAAATTAATAACGAAAATATCAAAATGTATGAAACACCTGATTTGTTTTTTCGCGATTTCAGAGTTGGTCCCATACTGAGTTTTGTCCCATTAATTCTGTTACACGTAGTATATTTTGTACTAAAGATATAGTAAACTCCTTTCCACCAAAAGTAGTAGATAATTTGAATGCATAAGCAGGGGCTAATGTGTGAGCAAATAAACTCAGTTTTCGGGTGGATAGGTCGGGTCGGTCGGCGGACGGCCTGCCGCGGGCACACTTCCTCAGCGTTAGTTGGGTGGCACACTGAGGGTACGGCGGTTTTGAACACCTGATGAATTCATTCATCGGCAGCAGAATTTAATTATAAGTAGTAATGTTTTCAATGAAATGGGAAGGATTTTAATTTATTCACGTAATTCATCTTATATGTGTATTGATAAATAATGAAAGGAAAACATTATTTATCAAGCATTGCTTTACGTGTAACTTACTCGTAAACTTTTAGGTCCCTAATTTTTTTTCTTACAGTGTATTTATTTAAATTTTCATGAATTATTTCGTCAAGGCTGTGCTGTGATCAAAACCATAAATCCACCGAAACTCCTTCTTTACCATCCTCACTGTCTAATCCAGCGCCTGCATTTCCGAGCGAAATAAGCGAATTAAAATCGGTTCAAAGTGAACGCTCGCAAAGAAACGCTCGCTACGCCCGCTCGCTGCTTGCTTCGCTTATTTTTAGCTTATTTGCGTTGGGCGTGAGTGACGGCGTGGCCTTTGAGACGGCTGGGGTCACTTTGCTAAGCTTGTCATAAAAAATATACGTTGTTTTAGAGCTACGGACAAAAGGATGCCTGTTTTGGACATTTTAGCCTTATGTTACGTAATAAAAAAGTGTTTCAAACGAAGTCTGTATACTTAAATCATGTAAAATTATTAATAAATATTATGAGCAAGAACACATTTTGCGATCTAGTGCAATTTGCATGAAACTGAGTTTTGTGCACCAAGTGATTTCATCATTGGTAGGTCATCGCATAAAGTCCACTACATAAAAACGTCCATTCTCAGAGCGGTAGGTAATTTTAAAATGTCTTATTATCAAAACGACCTCTCCACCAAATTGTCTACTTTACTCATCGGTGGCATTTTATCATAAAAATCGACTAACCACACATTAATTTAGCCTTTGATATCTGAAACCAATTTAAGAATTCTTAAGAAAAACATGTAAATGTGTAGTGAGTCCATTTTCATGATTAATTAAGTAGACATACCAACACAATTTAATAAAACTAATGAAAATCCCAATATCTGCATTCGCAGTCCATCTCTCTCGCACACCTAATTCTTTAAAGCAGTTACACGATTATCGAGCGCGCTAACAAATGTACACTCGCCGACAAAAATCGCTCGATTTTTAATTAGAAGTCGGGCCCGCACGTGACTCGAATGGCGCGCCGTCATTGCATAAGCGGCAGGAGACGGAAATAAAGTTACGCCAGTTCGATTCGGCTCCACAATTAGCGATCCTCTTAATGAGTTGCTTCTGATGTCTGTTTGTCCATCGATTCCAAGTCTTGCAGTTGGTTGGTGCGAAACTGAATGGTTTTTTTCTTTTGTCATACGTTTGAGTTGTGAATTTTACACTCTTTAGACAAAATTTCTTCATATTGACAATTGACTCAAAACTAAACGAGACGCACATGCTCTTTAACTAATATGCTCAATTCAAAATTCAAAAGGATTTTTTCACAAGATCCATAATAAATATAGCTAGGAAAAAAATCTAAGAAATATCAATACAAGTAAAAAACATCAACCAGCCAGTCTTTTGCCTCATTAGAAGAAACATTAAAAGAGGGACAAAGCAAAGGTTCGTTTTCCTCGTACCAATATCGCAGTTCTTTTAAACCACGTATCTAACAACAGACAATTATCTAATTGATTTCGTCATCGTATCATGTCGCCCTTTGCCGACAAGCCTCATTCTTTGTCCGTCTACTTCATAATTTAATTAAGCCCGACCGGGTCTGGGTTTTATTTAGATTATAGAACTTTAATAGCGCCTGTCGCTGTCTTTTGTTTATATTGTACCGAATGACGGGAATTGCTTTTGTTAAAATGATTTTGTGCGCGTGTGTACTTAGAGTGAGTTTTGATTGTTGTTTAATGATTATTTTTATAGTAGCTTAATGTCGATTATCGAGGATAAGATGTTTCATTTCAACAAGTAATTTTATCATCATTCGACACTTGAAATTCGTATCTTGCCTTAGATATTTTTATATCTCTGACGTGTTTTGTTATGTAATATGTAAAAATATACTACCGGGAACAGCCTTCAGCCATAAAAATCAGATGGCATCAGTTTTCTACCGGTACCTATACAATTTTGAAGATGCTGATGTCTAAATAAATAAAAAAACCCACCGTTCTAAGGTACGCGCGAGTTGTACGTAATTCTTTACGAGCACCCTCCCTCTTTCCTCCCTAAGTCCAAAGCTCATGCTTACAAACTGTCGCATTACCCAACCGTTGCACAACAATGCAACTTTTGACAAGCAAAATTGAGCCCTATCACTCGAGAATACGACTCAAAGTTACCTCAGTCAAAGCCCGTCAAAGATGAAATTGTGTACAGTAGCAATTCGCGACCTTACTACAATGACTTAGAGAATTTTCTCAGCGAATTTGAAATTTAAAGTTAATTTTTAAGCTAATGACTCAAGCAAGTAGACTGTTTTCGTTCAGTAGAAAAGTATTTATTGGGCTATTTTCTGTATTAAAAAATTTGAAATTTTTAATGTACCTATATATAAGTATATACAGAACTTTCTTATACTATGTACAATACACTCATCAATTTCATTTATCATATTCTTGCTTTAACTTCTCGAATACGAAAAAGAAAACATACCAAAATGTATTTCTATAATTTCCTTCAGTCTTGGGAATAATCGAAGCAATAGACATATTCAGAACAAGAGAATGCACTACCACAACAGTGCAGTCATTCTGCACGCGTTAGGACGGAACGCCCAATCGACTTGAGTGAAAACTGCCATAAACGGCGCGGAATGGCCCAACCGCCATAGAGTAGGGCGTGTACAGAACCAGATAGCCTGACAGACAATGCAGCTTTACTATTATTGAACCGTTAAGCCAATGGATTTAGATGCAATACAGGTAGGTGCTTCAAACTTAAAGGAGTTATAAAACTGGATAATTTGCTTTCGTAATTTCAGCGACAATTTTTCCCAACATTGAAATATTCAGCTATAAAATTTACCTCCACGTCTCACAATAATCAACCGAATCCAATCTAGTTGAAATGGCAAACATCAAAATTTAAAATGGCTTCGGAAGCAAAGGGGACACTACAAGTCCGCCATTAGACGTAACTTATTATAGACAATTTCCTAGTTGGAGCGACCAATCGGGCTGAGTGAGAAGTGCTATAAAAGATACGGCTAATAGCAGGCGAGTTACGGAATTACTGGCCTGGGGAATTGAGACGCCGGAGCTCGGTTTGTTGGGGACGTAGTGTCTTGTAACATTCATCCTAATTCTTATTCTATAATGAAACAGGGATAAGTCTCTACCAAAATAATCACATAGTTGGTTTCGATTTTTATTCGATTTTGTCAACAAGAAAATATTATGTATTCAATGACGAATACATATTTTTTGTGGTTGGTTTCAATGGTTAAGAGATTATTTCAATTTTCCATTTCGCAAATTCCAAGTTAAGATAGACAAAGCACAGCTCCAGGTTTTTATATAGCGACAACAAACTATGAATAAGTAACCCGTTGAGTGTAACATGAAAACAATAAATGCATAGTGGGACAAGCTAATAGCACAGAATAACTAATAAGTCTAATAGGTTAAACATCTTTCTATGTTATCAGTAACATCTTTTGTTTCAGCGAAGTAAATAAACATGAATATTTTAACATTATTTAATATCAGCCTCTCAGAGAATATAGGCAAATACGGCGGGTAATATTAAGTTGTTGGCAAAATACTCTTTGATACTTTTGGGTTTTCTGTTGTTAGTTATTTGGAAAGGGTAGGTGTTTTAGTATTCTGAGGTCAATGTACCGTAAATGTAAACGAAGTGGTTAGTCTCATAATGAAAAAGTAATCTAAGGGAAAAGCAGAAGAATATTCTGTTCTATCGTATCTCTGTCCGTTTTATATTTTTGCACCTATAAATTAAGCAATTTATAGGTGCAAAAATATAGACAAGCGTCTGGGACATTTTAACAAACTAAAACTATAAATATGTTTATCTATAATCAGAGTCATATAGAAGCAAAGGTAGCAACTTCCTATTTATCAATAAACGCCAATTTGAATGCAGTCTATTAATCTGAAATCAGTCTCATCGTTTGAATTAATAAGTTTGCAGCAAAAACAGCAACAACTCACCGTTAAAAGCATAGAATTGCAGCAAAAACAGCAATATCCCATAGCGTGCCCATAGCAACTGTACTGGGGGTCATGTCTGCTAATGTTTTCGTCAAAATCGTAGTTCAATGGTGTTCTAATGGTAGTGCTTTTTGACACAGTTCTTGTTTCTTAAACCAAAAATCAAGACACAATATGTTTCCGTTTTGGGTTTAAGAAACACAATGTGTGTCAGTTTTGGGTTTAAGAAACAAGAACTGTGTCAAAAAGCATTACCATTAGAACACCATTGAACTACAATTTTGACGAAAACATTAGCAGACTTGACCCCCTGCTTCGAAACCAAAAACATTGTTTTCTGCCATTTTGGAAAAATTGATGTTGCTGTCTTTGCTTATATGCTCCTATTTTATCTTGGCATTTAGAAGGTAATGTCATCCATAAATGTGTAGTTTTGGACACTTCATACCTAAGCTGCGGCCAGGAGGTGAACTAGCTCTGATGCTGCAATAGATTTGCAGCAATGTCCTCACGCTGTCCAATTTTTCTGCTGTTACCATCACATACCTACACCAATAGATCAACTTACCAATGTTTTTTTTTTAATTAAAAAATAATTATGAGAAAAAAAACGATTGACAATATAATATTGTTATGACCACTAACTCAAATTGGTTTCCCTACTAAAAGTACTGAAACTCTTTATACAAAATGAACATTACTTATCGAATACTTTCGTATTTCCTATAACTAACTAAACAGACAAAATGAACTACACCATTTACCTATCTGTAATCTATAGAGCTATGAACGAGTAGAACTACCAAATACACCATTAAGATATCAATCACCGTCTGCCTGCCCGTCCACAGAGCAGCCCGGCAATAAAATTAGCATCGGAATAGTCACACCACTTGCTGCCATGTTACTTTTATGTCACTCTAAAATATTTTTATTAAAAAAAAAAAAGAAATAGTATGTTGCTATACTATTTCTTTTTTTGCCCGATTAATTAAACTAAATCTCTGACGCTTAGCCTTCACAACTTTTTTGTGCCTATTTAATACGTATTTCAGTCATCCTTTTGTATGTAGATAGGCCAGAGTCACGTTTCTAAAAACGATAAAAAACTTGGCTTTAGAAAAAATTACTGTGATGGCTGGATGTTATGGATTTTGACTTTTTAATCTACGATTACCTAGCAAAAACTATAGGAAAGCAAAATTCATTATCCCCTTTGCAAATAAATATAGAGGAGCTGTGCCGTAAATTGTCAACGATATCGAAAACTATCGGACATACTGCTTATAAATGTCTGTAATAATCAATATATTATCAATATAAATAAAAGAGACATAAAGCAATAGTTTTCTATAGCAAAGATTTTCTTTTGCTAAATTCGTAGCTAGGTACTAGGGGTTACTGAACTCCTCGGAACTTTCAATTAAATATCATAATTAGTGTTACTGTTCTGGCAGTCATTTATCAACCAATAGTTGAAATTATATAATCCAATTGAAAAGGCTTTCCAAATTATTTTTGGGTACGTTACCGTCTGATGATTTCCATATTAATTCTGTAAATTAATAAAGCATGTGTTTATGAAACCATAAACTTCTTTATAACTTTTTAAAAGCCATTTAAGTGTTTAATACTCGTTTCACCATAAAGATGGTGTAGTGATAAGTATATCTACCGTACCGTTACGTAAGAATGACTGGAATAGATATTAAAACTAAAAAAGACATAAAAATAATCAATTTCCTTCGATACGTTTCGATAAGGTATTTTTTAAGGTTCTGTAACTCTTTTGTATGTTCAGCAAATTTATAAATGTCTTTTTACTGATGGTTGACTAGTATAGAATGCTCTTAGCATTAAGTCCGCCTTTGTACTATACTTTATGTATTGTTGAGCAATAAATTAATAAATAAATAGGTACCGATGTTATGTAAGTGAGACATTAAAACACTTCGTATAGTAACTAGCGTGGTTTTATTGTGTTTGTTTTTTTATCCGATTTTTTTTCCTGACGTTTCGGCACCTTTGTAGCTTACGTGCCTCCTGATGAAATAAATAAATAAATAAATATTTGACAACATCACATACATTGCTCCGATCCCAAAGTAAGTAGCTAAAGCACTTGTGTTATGGAAATCAGAGACAACGGTGGTATCACAAACACCCAGACCTGAGACAATATAGAAAAGTTCATTTTCTACATTGACCCAGCCGGGGATCGAACCCGGGGATTAGGTACCTACGTACGAGTAACTCTGTTGCAAACAATTCTCGTCTGACTGAAATCGATTGAAAACGTCTGTAATCGTGCGAAATTAATGAAATTTGTCAGTTTCAGTTGATAACAGATTGCTATAATAGCACATTTTAAAAGAGAATAGGGATGTTGACTAATGAATAAAATAACGAAATACTAATAAAAATCGTAAACATATTAAACTTTTAGAGTAGCTTGTATACCTCTTGGTTTTATATTATTGCATATTATTTGTTTTATGACCCTTCAAAGTTGGGTGGACAAGTCCATTTAAAAAGTATAAAATTTATTAAAATAAATGATACCTTTAATTAGTCCGTAAAATGTATAGCAAATTTGTCGAAGAAACCATTTTGATAAAAACAGTATTTAATATAGCTGCTGAACAAATTTCCTATGCGTTGCATACAAACTAGCACGGCGTGACGTCATAACGTGCAAGCCATTAGTATAGAGCGTTTTTGATCGAGTCCATTTGTGCGCATTTCACACTGTGATATCTCGGGCAGTTTTCATGCTAGCGAATTAATTCTTTTACCAATGTTTCTTTTTTTGAGAGGTAATTTATGTAACATAAAATAAAAAAAATAGTCAACATCCCTATTGTTAGCAACAGAGTTACGTAATCAGCCCCGTAGTCACGGAGGACGATGGTATTTTACTTATCATAAAAACTTATAAACAGCTGCAGGCTGGCTCAGAAAACCAATGTCCCTAATAAATTATTAACATTTTTTTTTCCATAAACAGTAAAATAATGCTGGCTGTTAATTCGTTCAGTAACAGTTTTAACATCAATCATATTGAATGGAAAGTTCGTTACTGGTTCAGTTAAAACTAGCCCCCGCCCGCCCACCGCCGTTACGGGCTGATTTAGTGCTTCCCAATGTTCCGATGGCGTTTTAAATTACGAAAATATCATTTCTTTAATGTATTGGGCTTGTCTTGCGCGATTTATGGCCTATGACCCACGGCTTTGATGGACGGAACGCCTTATGATAATGGTTCCGTATAGTCGCGAGTTAATTGATAGTAAACAACAATTTCTAGAATGATACAAATTTAATGTCTCTTGTTAGTTTAGATATAAAAACTGTAAATGATAAACAATTTCTAACATTAAGATTATTAATATAATTGGAAAATATTAGAAAAAATCGACTCACCCGTAGCAGCTCAGACGGGACTCGAACCCGCACCTTTAGGATTCCGGCCCAATGCACTAATATAAAAATAGCATTGTGAATGCATAAAATCTAAAAGTTTAAAATTTCTAACATTATAAAAATAGAAAAACTAATTATTTTTAAAAAGCACCAATTATGTTTAGTCAAATGCATTGCATTAATATCCAAATAGAAGATACTACTACTATACTACCTACGTGCAAAATTCGCACTTTGATAATAAAGTTAACTTATTACTAGGACTGAGAAACACAACTGATGCTGTTAAACTAGTATACAATATAAATAAATTTCATGATCAAAATAAATCGATTTCCATAGACAACGCACCTGTATAAAGATTTTTTTAATGATAGATAGGCAAACGCTTAACGCTATCACGCCTGATGGTAAGCAATGATGCGATCTACGATGAAACGCGCTAGCATATAAGATTGTATGCACGTATCTAGCCCGCCGAAGGAACACCAATAACTGCCACTTAGGGGAAATAATTCGGGCATGAGCGATTTTTAGCATAGTTGTAGGGAAAGGCGTCTAAAACAATATACTCAAAGTACTGATGGATGGGGGTGGATCTAACGGGAGGAGGGGAGTGTTAAGATCCCCTTTTTGTCTATCGGCCATATTTGATGTCCCCACTGCTGGGGCACAGGCCTTCCTTATGGGTGGTAAGGAGGATGGGCCAAAACCCACCACGCGGACCCAATGCGGATTGGTGGGTGTTAACGACTGCGAATGCAGCTGGGACCAACGGCTTAACGTGCCTTCCGAAGCACGGAGGAGCTCGAGTTAATATATTTTTGGTCACCCATCCCATGACCGACCCTTGCGAACGTTGCTTAACTTCCGCAATCGCTGGGCCACGCGCTAAACTACTGTGCCACCGAGCTCCAGGTCCCCTTTTTAGTTTTTCGTAAATAACTCGTAAAAAGTGTTCTATTATCTAAATAATTATCATAAAATTCTCTACAAAAAAATCAGGGGGACCTTTACCCCCCCCCCCCCTCCTCCCGTTAGCTCCACCCCCATCCATCAGTACTTTGAGTATGCTGTTTTAGACATCATTCCCTACAACTATGCCAAAAATCACTAATGCCCGAATTCTTTCCCCTAATTTTCCTTCGTTTGGCGTACTAAAAGAGTTCCACTCTCTAGCGGTACGGATAATGATTCTCTCGGAGGAATCTCATAAAATACTTCTTAAATAAAAAATTGAGTAGAGCAAAAAGTTAAGCAAGTTCACAGCATTCATTGCACGCACAAGAAGAACCCTAAAAACTATGTAATCGTGACTCTACCATATCAATATTGTCCAAATCACCCGGTATAGTCCGATTTAATTACCGTTCATTTGGTAACCGATGCGTTATTTTAATAAACATTGTACCCCTCTTTCAAAACGCGGCACGCCTCCACGTTGTGAATTAAGATACTTATGGACGATAAATTTTAATGTGTCTACAAGTTTATACGTTTCTGATTAAAGCATCTGTTTAAAATGAAGCTTTAGGAGAACTGTCTCGAACGTTATTTACTGTTGTTAATGTTGTTGATATTAAAATTATCTGTGAGTAACAATAAAGTACTGCTTTGGAACGCATAAATAAGGGATTTGTCTGATTTTATTCAAACTTTATGTTAATTAAACAATTTTTAAAGATCAACACCTTTTTATAAAACAACATTGATCTCACAACAAGGCTGACGAAATTGTATGTCCTTTAAAGTTATTATGTCAAAATATAGAATAATAACACCTAGAAGCCGTGTCCTCGTATGCAAAGTGAGGCAACTAATACTAAGCCGAAATAGCTTAGTTTCAGATTTATATCCTTCATACGTTAACTAATCGTAACTAAAATCCAATAATATAGTAACTAATCTAATAAATGCTGTTTTGTACTTATTCGGTATGATTAGGTAAAATTTGAAAACGGAGCCATTTTGGATGTTTTAGTTGCCTCACTTTTGACAGTGCGCTTTGTAGAGAACTATCGTTCTAGGTGTTATTATTCTAAAGGTCAAAAGTAATATAAAACTTATTACATAGTATTGAAAATGCTTTAACTGTTAAACGCCGTTTTCAAACCCGTTGCACTAAATTCCAATAAGAAGCCTATTCTTATCTTTCCTATTAGCCAACGGCGGACACAAAATATTATGAGAGCTGAAATCTTATCTGGCATGAAATATACCGACGCAGCTCGGTCTGTCCGTCTGTCCGTCAGTTATCTGCAGCCAACATCACGATCGCAGATATCTGTGATACAGTTCAATGGTGCTGGGAGATTTTGTTCGGTGACAAGAAATGCCTTTTCAAGCTTTTCTTAAAGCGTACGGATGAAATTTAAAAGTGTAAATACTCAAATGTTTTTTTAATCATCGTTTTTCCTTTTGGTCAATCGAATTAGTCAATCAGTCTTATAAGATTGTTAGAATAAACTATTATTTTTGTAGTTCCGAAGCAAAGTTTTGTTTCAAACAACAGTTTTAACTTTTTTTAGTATTTTCGGACATAGAAAAAGATTCATATAACTAGAAAACTTTTTGTTTTGTTTTGTATTATGTAACGATCTTAAGATAATATTTCTATTAGGTCATAAAAAGAACTAACAGCATCTATCTGTCTGTCAAGTCAACAGATATCAATCTTAGTTCCTTAGTACAATAATGATTACCGGTTCCTTTTTGACAATAATTTACTTTGAGATGATTTAGAAAACTAAAGTTTTCTATTTTGTGCTGATTCTGTTGCGTAGAACTTTTACTAGCTAGCGCTTGGGATCAAAGCATTATACTTCTTGTTCCATATAAAAATAAATTATTTATTCAACCAAAAACAAATACATTACATTTTTACTTTACATTAATACAAAGATTTTTACAGTTGAAAACAAAATAACTCCAACTCCTAAACTAGGACGAATCCTGTATCTTAAGAGTTGGTGATTCCTCCTTAGTATTAAGTATAAAAACATTGTAAAGCGCAAGTAAAGCGTTAAAAAAACGTAAGTATTATTATTAGGTTACAAGACTAAAATGTGTATGTGTGCGTGTGTTTGTGTGTTGCGTGTGGTGGAATGAGTGTGTTATTTGATTAAACTTTCGGTCTCATTGTAATTAAGGGATAGAAGATATTCATGCACTGATTTTTTAATTTGTACTTAGTAAGTGAGTATATTCGTTTAATCTTCTAGACTTTCGTTTAAGACTCTACCTGTTAGAGTTTCAATCTGGACATGCCAGTCAAGCCTATCGTCAAGGTGAACGCCTAAATACTTTACATTACTTACATATGCTTAGGATTTGCTTTTTTTTCTATCTTACACACAATCTGACACTCATTTATAGGCGACGGATGCCAACTTATTTACTGCCATCTGTCATTGATTAAAATATTTGTCAATACATAAATCAAGGTATGATGTAGCCTGCGAAAGAATCCCGATCAGTCGGAGTGGATCCCGGTATAAATCCAGGGATCTCTCGTCACAAATCAACGGGTTTTCCATCTGAAGCACGCACGCAGGTGTCGGCAACCTTTGAGTCTTGAAATAAAAGTAAATAAAATTTTATGACACCGCATTATTACCGCTTTCCTATAATAAGAAATGGATGGGGAAAACAAAATCGACTTTTTACTCAGTGTTAGACTGGCTGAGTTGCACCATCTTAACTTAACCATAACTTTAACAGACACAAACATATCTGGGGTGGAATATTGCGTAAGGTAATCGTATTCATTTGACAGTTCATATCGTATTCCATCGGCTGCATTTGTATGGGATGACATATATTATGATACAGTATGAACTGTCAAATGAATACGATTGACTTTACGCAATCACCTAGCTGACTCGATAACAGCGTCACTGTCGTCTATGGCGTAACCTAGGTAACAATATGTGATAATTATAACACCTTATTGTTCCACTTTTGACCACTGCATCAGATAAGTTTGTATCTTTTTAAATTTGAGATTTTTGCATTCACAATGCTATTTTTATACAATACTAAATAATATACTAGAAAAATACGACTCGCACCAGATCAATATTCAGACGGGAATCGAACCCGTGACCTTTGGATATCCGGTCCAATGCTCTGACCGCTGAGCTACCGAGCCACTAGTGACATCATCGAGGTAATTCCTCACATTGGTGAAATAACGCTGGCTTGCAGCGTAAGAGTAGGATATACTAGAAGAAATTCGACGATGTCACTAGTGACTCGGTAGCCAAGTTTGTATCTGTTAAAGTTATGGTTAAATCAAGATGGTGCAACTCAGCCTAAAGACATCAACAATCGTCAAATTTTTTGCCCGCATAAAAGATTGCAAAGCCTGCTACTGCTAATCGCAAAACGTAGATTACTTACGTACAGAAAGGAAAGTGACCAGTAACAGTTAGGAAAATGACTAGTTAGGAATGTGACCACTTAGGAAAGTGACGACTTTGGGAAGAAGACAACATTAAGAAGAAGACCACGTGACCCTGAGGGAAATCTTCGAGTGCTACCAATAAGTCCTTCGTAATACGATACGTAGGTATAGTAGTAATACGATAACAAATGTTCAATATTAAAAAATATACTAAAAAAAAACGACTCGCACCAGATCAATTCTCGGACGGAAATCGAACCCGCGACCTTTGGATATCCGGTCCAATGCTATGACCGCTGAGCTACGAGTCACTAGTGGCATCGTCGAATTTCTTCTAGTATATCCTGCTCTTACGCTGTAAGCCAGCGTTATTTCACCAATGTGAGGAATTACCTCTTCCAGATATTTTGACAATTGATAAAGATGAAATAGCATATAATTTTAAATTTGAGATTTTTGCATTCACAATGCTATTTTTATACAATACTAAATAATATATTAGAAAAATTTCAATTGAATGTCCAGGTAATTCCTCACATTGGTGAAATAACGCTGGCTTACACCGTAAGCGCAGGATATACTATATATCTTGATACAGCCATTGTATTTTATGGAAATTCTTGGGAAGAAGTGCACAACTCTGCAGAAAAGGGTTTGAGGCAAATAGCACAGTGGCTTAATCTTAACCTCCTCACTCTAAATGTAACTAAGTCCAACTTCATATGTTTCTCAATAGATAAAAGAACTCAACCACAGAGCAACTTCTCACTAAAAATTCATACCTGTGATTCCCAAAAATCTGATTGCAATTGTCCCTCTTTAAATAAAGTCAGTAGTACCAAATATTTCGGTATTATGATGGATGAGAGATTATCGTGGCACTCATATATAGACCTGGTTATAAATAGACTACGAAAATTCATTTGGATTTATTAAACATTGCGTCACGTAGTGACGTTGGAAGTAGTTGGAAGTGTCCAAAGAACTTTTAAATAAAATATATATTGCATTAACGCAGTCAATATTAAAGTACTGTATACCGGTGTGGGGTGGATCTACAAAAATGAAAATCTTGGAGTTAGAAAGGGCCCAAAGACTACTATTAAAAGTTATGTAACCTCGTCGATTTTCGACAGAGATCCTATACCAATATGCTGACCTACTTACTGTCCGAAAATTATATTAAATGTAGTACTAAAGGTTCACAGATCCATCGGATATGATCCCACACTAAATAAGAAAAGGAGAAATAATGTAGTAGCTTTTAGACCCACAAAAACAGTTTTTGCTAGAAGACAGTATGGTAAACAATCAGCTCGGCTTTACAATATTACTAATTCAAAACTACGTATCTACCCACTTAAGATCTACGATTGTAAGATTATAGTTCAAGACTGGTTAAAACAATTTACTTATACAGAAACTGAATCCCTATTGGAAGTTCAATCGTAAATAGTTGTATTAATATAATAATAATATAGAATTTATTCATAATTAATAAACAAAATTTTTTATAAGTAATATATAAACATAAATACCTATTATAATTCAGACATATGTTATAATTAAACACACACCCATTCACAAATACACACACACACACACACATATACACATACACGCACAATACACTCCACACTCACACACACATTGTAGTCGCAGTTACTTAATAATAGCTTTGTAGAAATAGTAACCTCTTTTATACTCAATCATTTGTTTGAAATAAGTTTTAGGAAGAGCGGACACTTCTGACACAAGTGTTTTTACAATACTTAAAAGTCGTGTTCCAATAAATATTGTGTTATATTGATTGAGGAACCGTAATAAACATATTTTTTTTTTATATACTAGAAGAAATTCGACGATGCCACTAGTGACAATTCTTAATTTTTTTATTTTTATTTTATTTTATTAATAAAATACAAACACCTGTTTCATTCTAAAAAACATAGTTATCATAAACAGTTAACGACACCTGCCTGCAGCCCGATCAAGATGTGTGCGTTACCGTGCGCCTGCGCATCTCGTGACAGATTTATGTGGGACTAGACGGCGATATGCCCCGTCCCCCTCCTTCATCACTGCGTTGCGTGCACGCGATAATTAAACGTTGTTGAACATTTAGTATAACGAGTGACGTTTTATATTGTGTTTCATTGCTTTCAGTAAAATATGCCGATGAGCAAATACATATAAAATAGTGCTTAATGTTCTAGTATCTAACGCTCTTGATTTTTTCTAGCTAACTATTTGATTCCTTAATCTAAGAGAGCTTTACAAAAGTTCCTAAATCAGAGAGAACTTTACAAAATCTGAAATGTTTACTTTTGTGCAGTTTGCAATCATCATATAACATCATCTCAATCAAACTACTTTCGATCTGACTAACAATAAAGACGTGATTGTAAAAATTCATTTGTCGAATTATTCCATACACTTCAGAAATGTGGACGAAAAATTTAATAAGGGTCAGGGGTTGAATGAATTCGATAACTGTTAGTCGCATTATCAGAATCATCATCACCCAGTCCTTATTCCTATTTAACTGGGCTCTTTGCAATTATGTCCTTCTCTTCCATTCTTTACCTATCATGTCACCTGTCAATTCATTCACTCCCATCATATTGCGGTCTTCTTCTGTCAATCCATCCATTAGCGTTCATATCCATAACTCTTCTAACAATCATCCCTTCTCATAAAATTTCTATGTTGACATATAAACGTTATGAGAAACCAGACGATTCCCTCTCATCTTTTCTTCGTTCAAGGTTTTATTCAAAATAATTGCAAACTATCATGTTTCCTTATTTTGATTGTAAGAACCGGTATCGAAATGTAGTTAACGACAGTAATTGTCCTTACAATAAACCTTGATAATGTTACCGCGCGAATATCGTCCATGTCTTATAGAAAGGTAATAGCATAATAAGACGAAATAAGCTACAGTTCTCAACTCAGAATGGGCCATAATTCTGTAGGCCCAACAGAGGCATATGGCACAGGTGCGTACGCGCAGCTATGTAGAACATGATCCCTATTTATTTATGTCACAGCTGACTTAGGAAACACAGTTAGATCGTTTCTCACGTGCAAATCTATGACTTAAACACCTTCCAGTGTCTATATCTGGCTGCAACTACAAGACTAAACACCGAGGCATAAGGTCATAAATCGCCTTACGATTCAAACTGTTTATCATATTCATGGAATTATATTCATGAAATATAGCGACCATCCGTCATATTCAACTAATAAACATGGACGCAAGTTCGACATGCGAACGTAAATCGGGATTTTGCTGACGCACAGCGCGCAAATCACTCAGATGTCCGATTCCGAACGCGTCCGAGAAGAGAATAAATCATTAGTGGTGGTAAGAAGCGCCATTCGCCGCCATTGGTCGATACCGAACGAACAATTATTCAAATGCCGGTTTCCCATTGGCTCGTTTTTTACCGTTGACAGCGACGGATAGGACCCTGCAACTCTTGCGCAGGTCAGTACGGCCTCATTGTCATGCGTCGATTTAAAATATGCGACCGATTAATACCTGTCCCGTACTCGCGCTGCGGCTAGACGCTTACATTTCATTGTTTTACGATTAATAGAGCTTTTTGCGGTTGCGTGTTCATTGTTTTAATGGAAGAACTGAGATGATAAATTGATAATTATCGATTAACTATAGACATGGATATTTGTAAGCTTACAATTCGCAATAGAACACTCATTTGTCAGTGTTTACTGCTTAGTGCTTAGTGAGTAAATATCCATTAACATCGTATAAATATTACACCCCCATATATTTATTTATACTCTCTAGGCAACAGCTTCCAACGGTAGAGGCTTGTGTCCTGCAATGGACTAACTATAATGGGAAAAATAGATGCTGATGAATGTTGTAAAACAATCAGGGGGTCAAGTCTGCTAATGTTATCGTCAAAATCGTGGTTCAATGGTGTTTCAATGGTATTGCTTTTTGACACAGTTCTTGTTTCTTAAACTCAAAATCGAGACACAATGTGTTTCCGTTTTGGGTTTAAGAAACATAATGTGTTTCCGTTTTAGGTTTAAGAAACAAGAACTGTGTCAAAAAGCATTATCATTGAAACACAAATTAAACCACGATTTTGACGCTAACATTAGCAGACTTGACCCCCAGGATGACAGTTCTGACTACTGAGATATTGGTTACCTAAGTTACCTTGAACTTCACAAGAGATTGCACTTGTTGCTTGCAGGCCTCCAAGATACATACCAAAATTACCCAAATAAAAGTTGAATTGAATATTAAAGGCTACAATACAACTGTACTGTATTAACATATTTAAGTGTGTCATAGGTGAAAAGTCACTATCTATGGTCAAAGTTAGCAAATAAAAATAAAAAGAATTTCAGCTACATCTAAGAAGCTTGTCTTAACGTTCGTAAGCATTTATGCCCGATTTACATTAGGACAGTTTTTTAGCGGTGTGGAAAGTAGCGAGTGGCATCCGGTGCGGGCGTCCGAGACAGTGACCGTACACTATAGCCAGTCAAGTGGCATTTCTCGATCGAGATGGAGAGTCAACGAGGCGCAATATGCCTAATTCTACGAAAAATTATTCATAAATTATTTTGGAGCAAATTGAAGAATTAATTTATTTTATTTTATACCATGGATGTTTAACATTCCATAACCGTTCGTAGTTTATGTAGTTACCGTGTCTTGTCCTCGGACCACTTCACAATTTCAAATGTGCTATTAAGTATAAAATTTATATATATATATAAAAACCGTTTCCTGGGCCAGTGACAAGTAAATCATCGCACGGGGGGTTGACCGGGCGCGCGAGGGGCGTCATTTTTTGAAAAATAGAAAGCCGTTCAATCGGATCGACTGTCCGGCAACTTGGCGGCCAAGTTGACACGCCACTGTCCGCGTGCGGTTTACACGGCTGTACTTGCTCACTGTTCTGTCCCACTGTACTATCCACTGTCCTAATGTAAATCGGGCATTAAGACTCCGATGCCACAGTACTTGACTAGCAATCAATAAGTCTAAGCCGCCATATTGGAAAATGGCGGCGCCTCTATTGGCGGGAAGAACTTGCGCGGGAGCACCCGCATAAAGAAACGTATGACTATTTTACGACTGTGGCCCTACCATGAGTTGATGCAAACTTACGTTACCGTAAACTATCGGATATACTGCTCACAGTCAGTGCGAGTGAAAGAGATAAAACGATAGTTTACGGTAACGTAAACAGTTTGCATCAACTCATGGTAGGGCCACTGTTTTACAGTAAACGGTTCGTAGAAAATATTTTAGATACCATTACTTTTTACGAGTCAAGTGTACGATGGTTGTTTAGAGGTGTATTTAGTAAAGAGTGCATCGGTTTATCAGCATGCTGTTAACTGGTTACCGGCTACCGGTGCCTTTGATCTTGGCGTTAATGTGGAATATTGTGTTGGTTAATGAACTGATAGTGCTATTTAGAGTTTAATGATGATGTTATTTTTTTTGGTTAAATAAACTACAATCCGTAAGTTTTTCCACAAAAAATCGTGGTGGATAGGAAATATAGGCATCAATAAAATTAATACTTAGGCTATAGCTAAGATACTAATATTTATTATTTTATTAATAATAAGTCTATTATGTTACCGGAATATACATAGATCACAATGTAAAACACTTATAATGCTACAGTTTTGTCAAATATATATTTTTTATAATATCTTACCAAATGGTCCAGCCAACCTGAGGCATATTTTCGTACCCAAAATGATACTTAAGTATCAAAGAGACACCGCAAACATACCTGAAACAATCAAGAAAAATCATAACTTTAAGATAAATGCAAACAAGAAAAAAATACAAATTGCACTTTGTAGCGTTACGAAAGTGTATCAACTTTAATTAAAAACGAAAACTAAGACAAACAAACCAATTCCTTCAAGTCCCATTTTCTAGAGCCTAAATTCCCGCTGTCCCGGAAAAACGAGCTCGGGACAAAACGTCGCCACAATGTCCCATTACAAAACAAGACGTTAATTTGGTCCAAAAGCGCATTATGATCTAAAAACTCATTTCCCAGTGTGCATTCGAGTGTGCGATGCAGAATGCAAGGAGGTGTTTTGTAGGGTTAAATATAAAACTTTTTGAGAAAAAGATTGTTATTTAAATTCGCCACGATTTAATTCATTAACCCCCTTGCCGGTCGACTGTTAGAGAATGCCCTTAAGCATAAGTCCGCCAAGTAAAATTAGGTAAAAAATTGCGAGCTTCGAACTCAAAATATTTTTGTCTAACAAACTGTATTTTTGTTAAAAAAAATCATTGATCGTCGCTTAAGAAAATCACAAGGATAAAAGTACTGTTTCTATTTGATATTCTTAGGAAAAACCTGATTCTTTTCCATACCTATTTTGAAAAATATGGAACTACTTTGCACTAAAAATTGTTTTTAAACGTGTTGAATCCTAGAAAGTAAATTGGGTAGGATCCCATGGAGTTTGCCCTCCGTGGTCGAGTGGTTTCCACGCCGGTTTTTTCAAGGCGTCACCATCTCTTGAAGTCCCGGGTTCGATCCCCGGCTGGATCAATGTAGAAAATGAACTTTTCTATATAGTCTCAGGTCTGGGTGTTTGCCATACCACCGTTGTCTCTGATTTAATTTTTTTATAAATTTATTTATTTGAATTTAATTGCAAAAAATGGGAAAGTATATTTTCCCTGATATAAAAGTTATATTACACAATTCTACATACCTACATAAGATAATATTTACACTCCCACTCTAGATCACCTCAACACCCAAATTCGACACTCAAGATACCATTTCAAATTGAATAAAATATAATATTAATAGCCACATTAACAGCTAAAGCTGTAAAAAGTAAGAGATACACGATAGAACTTTAACAAGATCAAACGCTGATAACACAGCAACAATAAAAACTTAAATTGGTGTTAATGACGTTTTAAGAGGCGCTAAAATGCCTCTTACTCAGCGTTGTATATATAAACGTTTGGACATACTCGTAGGTAGTATTGGATTAATCAACGCGTAGGCGGAACTATGCTTAGTCGCCGACAAATATAATCATAATCTATTTGAATATAAAATGCCGAGAATTTAACACCGAAGCGAGAATTTTAATAGTTGAAATTTACTTATTTGCATATTGTATTTTAATATTTTTCTTGTTGTTAATATGACTTTCTAAATAAAATAACAATGTCACCGTTTTGACCTGTATAAAGAAAATTACATTAAAAACCTGTTAGGTAAGTTATGTTACTCCTGATTTCATTAATTAGCAAAAGTTTTAAAATACTTGATAAAAAAAAAATAGATACTACACATTATACATATTGATAAACTTGCAGATGGCGGACAATAAAGCAATCCTTTTAGTTTTTTTTTGTTGTTTGTATTGTGTAACAATATGTTTTATCGATGAGACAATTTATACCAATTTATTTTTTACGACCTCCGTGGTCGAGTGGTTTGCACGCCGGTTTTCAAGGTGTCGCCATCTCTGAGGTCCCGGGTTCGATCCCCGGCTGGGTCAATGTAGAAAATGAACTTTTCTATATTGACTCAGGTCTGGGTGTTTGTGATACCACCGTTGTCTCTGATTTCCATAACACAAGTGCTTTAGCTACTTACTTTGGAATCGGAGCAATGTATGTGATGTTGTCAAATATTTATTTATTTATTTATATATTGAATCTTAATTTTTTCTTTATCCATAGGAACAAATCGTAATAATTGACATAAAAGGTAATTAATTCTATAAGTGCCTAACAAAACAATAAAAATAAAACTTAAGTACCCTTTTTAAATACAAATAGTAGTGGCACAGTACTTTGGTAGTTTTAATGAACTGGACTTAGGTACTTATTTATTATTTTTGTCCATTCATTCTTATAGGTAGAGTTGTCTCAACATGTGTATAGTTAGGTACAATATTTTCTTATTGTCCTAACCCTAACAGTAACAGGTACCAGACAACCTAGGACTATCTAGTGTTTACTGCTAGGTGGGTAATATTAATGCTTTCGCTAACCCACACACGACCGTAAAAGATTTCCATTTACGTTACCTTTTAATAAATTTATTGACTTTTACCACTAATTCGTATAATAACATTCATTTTACTGTTGGAAGGCCACAACTGGCACGTTCTACCTACCGATGGACTGTCACATCACACACAACTGGTGTCTTGCCGTGGGCGGAAAAAAACGAACGAATCTGTGGAGTAGGAGAACTATATTATTTATTTATTTATTCGGACAAGCAACAATTACTTACACTCTTCCATGGTAATAATTACATTGTGTATTTAGAAGGATTTGCTAATTTCATTTATTGAGTGCATACAATTTTTTTTTGAAAAATGTAAGAAGAATTTACTACGTTTTTTTCAAATGCACATGAAGGGAATTAAAACACAGGGAAAGTAGTAATTAAGTAAGTATTTGCCTACGTCAGTAGTCAGTATCTACATAATTAATTACCAATAACATTTTCGTACATTTACTCAGTCGTATTAGTTTATAACGAAAAAATAACACTGTGTTATTTTTATTTTTACTAGCGACTGCCTACAGCTTCGTCTGCGTGGTCAGTTATTTATCTATCCCTCGGGAACAGTACTTTTTTCAGGGTGAAAGGAATCATGTCCTTCACTGTACCCCTGACAACGTGTATACATGCAGAATTTCATGATCAGATGATCGGTTGAGTAGTTAAGACGTGAAGGCGTAACAAACAAAGAAACGGACTTTCGCATTTATAATAATAGTAAAGATCATAGTAAGGATAACGTTTAGTTCAAGTTACCTTAACCTGCAACTTCTATTTTCCGAATCGTAAAAAGAAATATCAGTTCCATTTTCCTGATCTCATTATGTTTAAAAGTTTGTAGAGGATAACATAAAAAATAAAGATTTTTGTCTCAATATTTGAGTACAGTGTCGACTCCACGGGTCCGCTAGCCGCAGGTCAGTATTCGCAGCGACATCTCTATGTTTATACGAACAGTATCATTTTTATTACTCTTTATGCGTCTCTACGTTTTTTACGATCGCTATTTGTTTAAGCAATTATCGTGATCATGTTGGTCAAAATATTTGCCTCCTGATTTGATAAAATGTTATTGACGATCTATGTCAATAATATTGTTGATAATTTATCAAGTTATAAAAGTCAAGAAATCTATCTACGGCTCTTTCTGAGACTACTTGGATTTAGACTAAGTAAAACTCGGGAATCTTTCCGGACGACGTCCGGACTTCCGGAGGGACAATTTTAAAGTAGCTCTCTACAGTTGAATTTAATTTTTGTAGATAGGTAATAAAAGAAACACATTTTCCATTCCATATGCGAAAACTTGTAAATGGTGCATATAACATACGCAGGTATGTTAGTACTGAGAGTTTTTATAAGTGAACGATCTCCGGCTCACCAACGCACCAAGACGGACACACTTCATCACCAGCACTCCTGTACATGAGGAAACTCCAAGAGTTCCCATACATTCTATTAATTGGCTTTCTTCCAAACCCACATAAACCCGCCATCCTCTCCAGACTGACAGTGACAGTTCAGTGTTGCCATGGTACAAATATATACTGAGTGATGCCCTCTTGTGCGCGTGAGACAGAGTATTATATCTACTCCATAGATACAAACACTACAGTGCATAAACTTGGAATTCTACACTGATTACTTAAAATGTTATAATTATAAGCCATAGAATATAAACAATATTCTAAAAAATAAAATAAATATTTGTCCGACAGTTAATTTTTGTTTTATATATTTCAGTAACGGCTATCTCACAAATCAATATACCTAATAAAATTTAACTTACTCAAGAGTATTATTACGAATATGGGTGGTCGTTAATACATTTGGTACATTTCTGATGATTGTTTTTAAAGTAATTTTTTCACATAAGAACAACGTTTTTTTAAAATTGTAATGAAAATTGATGAAAGATGCAAGTGGAATGAATTATTTATCTGCCTACACCAATGAGAGAAAACGTGTTTGTTTGTATACATGGCCTACTTCATATTTCAAGTATAGTATGTAATATACTTTAGTAGGTAGGTACTACTACTACTCCGGGCGGATATACGGTTATTATCCTTTTATGTACCCTACTAAGTTCTTGCTGGGAATGCTGGGGATGAACTCTTTGGAAGTCAGACGAGCTATAGCGATTTTGCGTGGGAGTATGGACTCGCCTGAATGCGTGGAACAATTGTTTCGGCTATATGTGCCTGAGAATTATTTACGCATTCGCTCCAGTCGTAGGCATCGACTGTTTGCGCGTCCACCATGTCGCACGGTGGCGCGTGCGCAGTCACCGCTCTGTCGCATGCATGAAGCACGTAACGCGCTCCTGGTTACTTACCCTGACTTTGATGTGTTTGCGGACAATCCGAAATCTCTTGTTAACCAAATTGAGTTATGTTTGTAGTACCATCACATAATTATGTAATTGGGTCTATCCCGTATAATTATGTATAAGTATATAAAATAAATAAAATTATTTTAATTATTGAATAACTAGCGGCCGCCCCTGACTTCGACCAGGAAAAAAATCCATCTCCTAATCTGTCTACCAACCAAATTTCAACCAAATCCGTAGGTATAGCCGTTTAGGCATATAGAGGTAACAAACACACGCAAACTTTTGCATTTATAATATTAGTAGGATACGTAGGATAAATTAAGTAAGTACAAACCTGTCGAATAAACAAAGGTAAAGTCATAACAATAAGATAGCAAACTGAAAAAGACGAAAGTATAGGTACAGTCCTAGAGATAAGTGAAAGGTCGTCGATCCGTCGCGATTAGTCGCGAGTCGGGCCGGCGCGCCCGCAATCAATCGCCGCTAATTGCGACTATTTATATTTATCAAGACGATGCCGACTAATCGATCGGGATACTTTCCGCTCTGGCACGAACGCTAACACAATTGCGATTTATTTGCGAGCGCGATGGCTTGTTAATATTGAGTTAATATTTTTAATCGATAAAGGATGTACAGTCACGAGCAATAAAATGTAAACACTTTAGAACCAGTGTGATAATGTTATATCCAGGTTATTAATATAATATTTGTTAATGTGATTTCAATCATGAGATCATTTCATTACGTTTTTTTAATGAATGACTAGAAAAAGTATTTCTTTCATCAAAATTTTTCATACAATACGTAGTTGCGAAAACTTTTAGTTGCTCTACTCCTTTTAGGGTTCCGTACCAAAATGGTAAAAAGGAACTGGTCTGTCTGTCTTTCTGTCTGTCACAGCTGGATATCCCGAGAACTACTAATGGTATCAACTTGAAATTTGGAATAGTTTAAGATGACGTTTGTCCAACTATTTTACAAATAATAAAGAAATAAAAAATATATTTTTTTTAACAGGGACTGAAAACTGGTCTTAAAAATTTTAAGTGGGGCGACTAGGGCATGTGGGGTATCATATGAAAGAGCGCTATTCTACAGCTCTGCAGTGTATTTATTATGATGGTACGGAAACCCTCGGTGCGCGAGTCCGACTCGCTCTTGACCGGTTTTTATTTAAATACTTTGCATGCAAATCCGGTTAATATTTTTCGTAACCAGTGCATTATGATTATTAATATTTTATTGACATATTAGCTCGTGCAAAACCAAAGCAATTGACTTAAATGCAAAGAATTACAATAAAAAAAATGCAAGCGCATTGCAGCGGTACATTTTTATGTGAAACAATGTTTCCAAGTATCTGTTTATTTCTCGTCATAAAATAAGCACCCAGTAACGGTTAAATTTGTTCCAATAATTGGCAATACTAAAGAGGTCGATTGCCCAATGACGTTTAAACGTGGGCAAAACGCAAGCATTACCATCACCACATGCAAAAAAGTGTAAAAATTATCCTTTAACTTAATAAAACGCAAGAAATCATAATCATTACAATTATAATAAACTTTTACAATGTAGCACTTCAATATTTTTTAAAAAAGCAAGGTTTTAAAATCTGGGCCAATGATTTTCTAAATGTATCGAATTGTTGATATTTTAATATGTTTTTGTACATATCTTGTTATAATTAACGTAAAAGGTTAAAAATTACCTCAATTGCTTAAGTAACTACATAATAAAAAAAATTAAAGAAAAAAATTCATTATTTTTGGCAATAACGCTTTTATTGTTAATGATAGGTTATTGATTTTAAACTTTTGAAACTCATATTTAAATAAAAAAGATTATGCAATATTTACTCCTTATAATTGTGGCATGTAAAAAAACTTTATTAAAAATAGTTGTCGTATAAAATAAAAACCATGAACAGCCAGTTATTTATTTGAAAATCAACGCGTTTGACATCAAATCTCTTATTTACGAGCCAAAATCTCTCACAAGGAACGTTATAATACATATCTGCTTTCGTTTTGTCTAATAAACTATCTCAGTTGGGACTTTTTATGACCTCCCATGTAGGGTTACCATATCGTTCGAAAAGTATGGAAAAAGATCAACTTCACAAAAGGTCGAACATTTAGTTTTCATGTAACGCAAGAAAGAATCCTTACTTACTTACTCGTATATTATAAATGCGAAAGTCTGTTTGTTTGTTACGCCTAGCGCCTTCGCGTCTTAACTACTGAACCGATCACCATGAAATTTTGCATACACTTTGCCAGGGGTACGCAGAGATGAACATAGGCTACCTTTCATCCCGAAAAAAGTATAGTTCCCGAGGGGTAGTAAAAAGACTTTCCACGCAGACGAAGTCGCGGGCGGAAACTAGTTTTAGATAAATGTTGAAAAGCCGAATTAATGTGTAGTCCGGAAATGTCCGGAAAAAACTGGATGTTCGACAAAAAAAGGTTACGAAAGACGCCACTTCCATTTATAAAAATAAAAAAATAAAATACTTTTATTTCAGACCATAGTCCATATTAACACAATTACAATTTACAAATTCCAAATAAATTCCAAATAACATAAAATAAAATTCCAAATAAAATAAAATAAAATTCAAAATAAAATAAAATATGTTAGTAACAATTGGCTTAACAACTATATTAGTAACTAAAAAACATAACTAACAAAACAGAATGCACAACCACAGCCCCCGTCCGGAGACTCACTGGCCCACACGTAGAACATGCAGTTCAGTGAACCTCCGGAAGACAGCTGCGTCCATCCTGTCCGCTATCATCTTCAGGATCGTGTTGCTGCTTCCTCTAACCTTGCCCACTATTGACGATGACTTCTTGCGCATGATGGCATAGAAATCATCGACATGCGCATCCGCGAACATACCCGAAGCGCTACAAAAACGAGGAAGCCGCAGCAAGGCCCTGAAGGTATTATTATACTGGACTCGTAGGGCCTATATGATTTCAGGGTAAAGTCAGTCCATAGACCACAGGTGTAGAAACTCTGACAATACGCTCTGAAAAGTGTAATCTTGACTGCAGTGGTACACCTCATGAATCTACGAGCCAACATATTACCCCGTATCGACATATTTAGGAAGTTTGTTTGAAATTAAGATTATTTTCATTCTTTTTATTTTTAATAATTGGATTCTTAAGAAATTTTTGATTTAGCATGGTAACCCTAGTCGCGTGACACATTGGTGATGGCTAGAAGATCGGGATAGCCAGATTTATAGATTCCGAGCCATTACACCCAGACGCGGGCCCTTTGTGTTTTTGTTTAGTTTATGATTTAGTGTTATAGTATGTTTCTGAGATCTTTTAACTTTGTAACATTTTAAAATACTATTTATTTTTATTGCTTACAATTTTTGGGATTTTTAAATCAAAATAATTGGCCTTTTCGTATTGTTGTTTTCTTTGTATTTGTATTTGTAGGTAAGTAGTATTTTACGAAGTAGTCAGATGCTGGGTTTCTTGGAATTATTATACTAAAGTTATTATAAAAAAGTTAAAAAATCTAAAAGTAGAAAAAAGGGATCATAATGGTTTCTTCACCTACTGGATGAAGAGAAAGGTGCCAAACATGTATATGTGCCAAATCAGAGTTGTCATTAAAAGAGTGTGAATTATGTGGCGTGTTTTTAAAATAACATAGCATAATTTTGTGCATCCATCGTATCCAAAAATATAAAAAAACCGTATCATAAATCACATGATCCACACAACTACTAATAAAAGATAATGTCAAACATCTAGAATGCTTTAAATCATATTTACCTTAATACGCCAAACAAAATTAGCATCTACAGCCTACAGAATCTTCAGTTTATCCAAAAAGAAAATTGTGTTTGCCAAGCTCATTAGACACGGCAAACAGCAAGGTTTACATAAAAAATGTTGAATTATGGCAAATTGTTGTCCCGCTCTGGCGCGTTTAATTCCACCGACCTCATATTAATATTATTTATGTAATAACGTCGCAGTAAAATATCATTCTTATTTAGCTTTTCAGGCGAGTCAGACGAGTTAGAATTAGTCGCATGATCCAGCGACCGATTTGCTTCTTTAATTTAATCTATGTTCGATTTATGCAGAAAGGGAAAAAAAATGTTTTTATAATAAGCCTATAAATTCTTGACCTGCATAGCATTGAGACAAAAATGTTGAGATGTTGTTTTAATTTATATCAAATATTCATTGTTTTGATTTTACAACTGATTTTATGATGTTTTTTGTATGGTTTATATTATTATTTCATAAGACAACAAATAACATTAAAACTTTTACGACATAATATTTACATATATCGTAAATTTTTTGAATTAATATAATTTTATAGACATTAAAAACTACTAAAACAGAAGCGCCACCGCTGTGACTTGTTATGTAAATACATATTATTATTTTCATATATGTAGGTATCATTATTATGCGTTTTGTTCAGTTAATTATAGGAAATATGTAGAAGTCTAAAATTTACCTAGGCAGTCTCACTGAAATGCTAGGAAAGGCAAAGAAATAGTGAGAATTCATTGACCAAATAAATATGAAAATATTTATAACATCCTCTCGTAAAATAGACAATGACCATGAGCCGTTTTTAATGTCCCCACTGCTAGGGCACAGGCCTTCCTTATGGGTGGATAAGACCATAGATATACTTGATGAAAAACTTAAATACTAAATAGTTTCAGTAGTAGTAGCCATCGTAAAATCTCACCACAAAAGTAGCTCGTCTGCGTTGCCCAAGTCTTTTATTACCTGGATCGCACATCACTGTCCCTATTTTTGTCACATCAAAAGTGTTTGTAAAACTATATTTACGATTATTTATATGTTAATATTTTGGGAAAAACTAAAGTTTCCAAAGATATAAAAATATGTTTAACCCTAAAATAAACCAAGATGTGACATTTATTTGTGGAAATAGGTCGCATGTAATATGCCTATTGATTTAAGAAACATTGTATTGTATGTCAACAATATTCAAATGTGACTGTTGCTTTGACTGTCACAAAGGCTCCTGTCCTAACAATACCTGAAGAAATGTTGTGCTAAAATAATAAACGGTTGACGAAGAAAACCCTATTTTTCTGTTCCACTGGAGCGCTGCTGCCTGCCCCCTACATTATTATTATAGAAAATAGAACAAGATTGTTTAAAAGAAGAACACAAAAATATCAATGACTACAGAAACTCAATGGTTCTAGTAATTCTTCTGGTTGCAGAAGATTCCGAAGTACTTACAATAAGCAGTGCCTGAAATTCATATTATATTTTGAACTAAATTAGCTAACCCGATCTATCTCTAAAATTAGATTAGCAACGACACTAACATTTCTGGGATCTTTAGCAAAATTAAATCTGACAATGAAAATTCGCATTTCAGTATTGAATTCAAGATCAAACTCCGTTCTTGCATGTCTAATTATAAAAATCACCACTCAAAAAGTCGGAAAGTAAATTAAAACAAATGTCGAACACGATAACGTCGCTAATAGACGCCACATTCTAAATGGCATGTCAACACATATTTCTCAGGCGCTGGCAATCGGTGGCAAAGTGCATAGCACACTCCTCTCGTCAATGAAAGCAGCACAGATCAAGCACTTGCAGAAGCGCTTTACAAATCTTTATTACCTACCTACAATTAAAAGTTTGTTAAAAGTGGGAACACTAAAGTGATTGAGTATTAACGGAGACGAAAGGATGAGCTCGACACTAAGCGGGAACGAGCTTAAGGCCCAACCACCTAAGCCTTAGGGGGTCGGGCCTTAAGCTCATCCTTAGGTCCTAAGGCCTAACATTATAATTATGTCGCAGGAGTGCTGACTTGCGGCGCATAATTCAAAGCAAAAATCGAGACATTATTAAAAGTTTGTTATACATAATACCTTATAAGTATCTCCTCTATTACATTACACCTATATGTCAAAATGTATAATAATTAAATACCTACTTGAAAATATTTCGTGGTAGTTATAGTGATCTTTATTGATAAGTTGATTGCATAAAGAGGTAGGTAGTAGCGTCTTAGAACAGAGAGAACCAAAAACGTAGGTCTTTAAAATGGTACAATGTGTGTTAGCAATTTTACAGAACTACTATGTCGGTATTATGATTTGAAAATTCGACAGTAATATTTTATTAAGCATTTACAAGGTAATAAAAGGCAATAAAGTTATTGCAACAATAATTAATATTGTATACCCACCCACCCATCACCTAACTAGAAAATAGTTAATGCTTTACCTTTACATTTGATATAAACATAATTTGTTGAGGATTCATAAGCCAAGTCATTTCAATCAAATAGCAAACAAATTCTTCGAACTCACAAATCTGACTTTCAGAGAAGTATCTAGGCAAACTATAAGTTAGGTACTGACGTGTCTGCGCATAGTCTGTGTGACGTGAAAAACGGCCGATTTGATGCGCTACGACGCTCCGCGACAGCTGCGCGACTAAAAATACGCGACGCGCGATTACGCGTTTTTCACTGTCCAACACCGCATCAATATCTGTCCGCATTTGTTACTCAATGACACACGCTACGCCTCTGACACTGAGAAGTCCCCTCATTATTCAAAATGACCCTTAACAGCAAAACTTTACGGCGCAGCCCGACAGAATGGGGCGGATGTCAACGATTCCTTGATATTCTAGACGCCTTGTAGTTGTCAGCGCAATGACAGCTGAGGACGTTTATGTCAACCCTTTGAAACTAGCACTGTTATAGAACACGCCTAAATCATTTCTCAGAACTTGGAAGGGCGTTTAATCAAATCAATAACGGGTAATCAAAAGCGACTGGCAATTCTATAATCTTTGACGGATCCAAATGTTTCATTCGGCAATTATAAAAGTTGTAAATCAAAGACATTTAAGCGCAGAATAACGACATTATCCCCTTTTGAAGGCAATCTCCTCGTATCCGCGAAACGATTGGGGGTTACACAATCAACATAAATCATTTATTCATAAACTTTTGATTCAACGGTTTTATTGTTCATTAAATTATTAAACAATCTCTCCGGCATGAAATATTTCGATATCAAAGGCGCATGCGGTTTTATTGCGGCCAATAAAACATGGTGGATCTGCGCAAGAGCGCGGTTGATTCCTAACTGCCTATAAAAAACTTGTTCTCTATTTACTGCTGATGAAAACTTGATTCGAGTGACATTATGTGAGTGAATTAGCTGCAGGACGTGCGAGTGTACAAAGATCCCGGAATAGGCAGGAGAATGCGGCGTTGAAATGGCCGTCATAATCAAAATGGCGGACGTCGCCCGCTAATCGCGTGATATATCAGTTGGCGCTTGCGCTTGCGCACCTATGACAGAGGCACTTTGCGCATGATGCAGTGCTGCACAGCAATGCGGTATGGGGTCGACAGATTTATCGGACGGCTCGGATCGTCGGATACATTTTTATGGTCACAGCTGGATGACTGAAGAGTTAATTATGCGAATTAATGTCGCGTGCTTGGAATGCCCAATTAAACGATAGGTGTTATTTGACATCTGTTATGATACTAATGGTACCGCACAATTAAGTACTAAATCATCATTGTTTTCGTACATTTCACGGTGGATGCGTACGGTGGCCTCGCAATCTCTCTTGGCAAATCTCTCGCGGATCTAACATTAATTTTCGACAGCACAGGGTACCTATAATAGAATTGTCTGTTTCAGATACAATGAAACTGGAAACTACCAATTAATCTCTCATCTTATAAGTTTACCTACGCATGTTAGTTAAAGATAATCTACAAGGATTTATACTTAGCAGTTAGCTCGTCCAAAAAGGTTAACCAATAGAGCTTAATTTTATAAAGTTAAAAAATAGGCATAGTGTTGCTCAGTGCTTAAATTATCTGACACAAAAAATTCGTGACGAAAATCACTTTGAAGGGCAGGCGATTCTAATGATGCGCGACATCTAGTGAATACTGTCTGAACTATAAACTCTCCAAAGAAAACATGAACGTGACAAACAGTATGTGTAGGGACACAGTATGTTCCTACGGGTTCATATCACTGAACCAATTAGTATTGTAACTGTAGGTGCCGCGCAGTCGTCGCCGCGCACCCAACTTGTAAACGCGCCTCTCAATGTTATAAAAGTTTAATTTAAATATTATCTTTTTTACTTCCACTCGCGTGGTCCGCCTTGTTAGGATCCTTACATCCAATATTTGATAATAATAATGATGATGTAGGTAATTATTATGATTATAATAATGCGTGAACACAAGATAGATAACACGTAAAGGTTGATTTCATTATTCGTTCACTATCGCTTATTGATCATCACACAAGCACACAACAAAAGCTTGCGATACTTTAAGCAACTCGTCTTTGATATCAGATCTTATGAGAGAAGACTAAAGACGATTTGTATTATCAATAGTGTTTTTCATCTTCTGTCACACTTATAAAATATAGAATAGGAAGGGTGTAATACAAATCAACTAGGTAGGAATCACAATTTATCTGACATATCTTTTCTATCACTTTTTAATCTTCTCTGTAACATTGATATACTTGCTAGATTGACTTCTAGCTGATTCACTGATTCAGTCAGTTAGACTACTGAATCATCCTCATAATTTTGAAATAAAATCAACCATTAATGTGTATAGTAGTAGAACTTGTTTTAATTATCACTTGTCTAAAACGGTGATGGTTTCCATAAAACCTTATTCAAAATCGTCGTCATCGAACATATCTCTTGATAGAAACTTTATAGCTTTACCAAACTTGTGACATGGAGTCAAAAACCTCAGGAAATCACCTCCGAACCACATAATTTACCTCGGTCTTTGTTTAAATTCTTAAACAAAGACCGAACCACTATAAAAACACCGCCCACTACAATCGTGACAAATAAATTATAATAAAACCGATTATAATGTTCTGATCTGATATTCGTAAAACAAGGGGCATGTCTCTAAAACCGGCTGCAGGTTTTTTTTTTCGCTATAAATTGTTTCAAAGTTTGAAAGTATATAGTGACAGATGAGAAGTAGATTGAAATCCAAATTAATGGATGAATCAAAAGTATCAAGTTTCTACCTCGTACTTTTATCAATTTCAATTTGACGCAAAATTATTTCGTTAATGTTTTTACCTTACTATTTATTCATCTTTCAATATATTATCACGTCATTGCCTTCAATTACACTAACATTTAAATTATTCACTTTGTACTTTGGTTTCAGTATGTACGGTTATCACGCACTTATATATTATCTTCTCTTTTTAGGACGTGCAAGAGTTCTAGCAATATCCCATTGCAATATTCTTCTCCAAATTCAAACGATAATACAACATTGCAGGAGACTAGTAATAAAATAGGAGTCAGAACTCTGGATCAGATTATAAATTCGATGTTTTTAATCAAACATCAATATTTTCTTTCTTGGCTATCAAAACTGATTTTGAAAATAGTTTTACTTCTCACTCACCAATACAAAATCGAAATTGGTGGTGTGCACAGCTTGACATTCGCGATCGAAAGTGGCGCGCTCTTGTAACGCCAACGTAATCCCCAACATTTGGAAGTCAAATAAAGAAAGATTAATAAACACAACATTTGTTTGAGGATGCCGTAAAATACCGTTCTTAAAAAGGCATACACTGCCCACGTCCCCGACAGAATGTGCGTGAAGACAGAATAAAATAAATCCGCTAGATTCATTCTATACTGCGCTTCTCAAGGAAACACACCGTATAACTTAGCATACGTCTAGTTAAATTGGCGCGTATACGGTTATGCGGTACAAGACCTGCAACTTATAGTCCTCTACTGTACCAGAATGCATCCGGAATAATGCCCCTCGCGGCAATAAGGCACCTTTTGCTTCGAACCTCGCGCACATCCCTGGATCGAGACCCCACGCCTGACTTATGAATAAAGGGATCTTCCCACATGTCGTAAACTCCTTATGTGCACAAAAACCATACAAAAAAACGCATCAACCGTATGTCGTATTGGCCCGTAAAATAGATAAATAGTGCGCGCATGATGGCGCACAACAAAAGTATCTAATTTAATTTTATGTTCCCTCACGGACCTTCAGTCGTACCTGTCCACGACCGTCATAGATTCCGATGTCAGGTGCCCACCAATTTATTGCTTACTATATCATCCGAACTTATGTCCGGACATAATAAGTTTCCACGGGGCTAAGTCGAATTTATTGTTTATAGGAAAGCGATGGGAGGAGGTCGGTGAAGTGACGGCGTCCATCCCTCGCGCGTTATAAATAACTACTAACGTCCCGACAAAATACGGATTTTTGGTCCAATCAAGCGGGATAATAGACTCGGTCCCGCGCTGATGACGCTCGTAAATATTAAGTATTACGACGGGGCATTAAGATTTGAATAAACATGTCGCGTCGTGGACGTCTGCTGGGTGACGTACTAGTGACGAGGCTGCGAGGGCATGGGAGTGGTCTCGGGAGGACTCGCCCTAATGAGTGCCGAGTCAGTCGCCGCACGATGCCGCGACTCGCCCGTGCCGTACAGATGCGCCGATACTGACGCACATCGCAGGTAGCAGGTCCTCGCATTGTTTCCTCGAAGCGAGACGCTATCGAATCGATTGATATACGATCAGGCCAGGGAATGTTTTAGTAAAATGCACCAGCTTTCCGTTTTAACCTCTGAATATCTAATAGGGTCCGATTTAGAATAATTTATGGGGGAGGACGGAGACAAAAACAGAACATTATGGCTCCGCCGTCAGATTGGCCGTCCGCGCGATTTCGTAAGATTCTTTCGGCCGTTTGTCTGTCAGTTTATGTTGTTACGCGTCAACGTTTTGAAAGTTTAATACTGTGTTTCGCAACTGTATCGGCAAAAGCTTATGGAAAATCATAATAGCTTGAGGAAACAAGGATTGAGAGCGATCATTAATTATGGGCACCTAACAAGCGGGGAAAGGCGACGTGGATTTATCCGCGCGATCGAGTCGTTATTTAGATCGGCGGCGCGGCGATAGATGGCGCTGTGCGGCTATCAGATGCACGCGCTGCGCCGGCGCAGGCCGTGCGATATCGACCGATTTACTGGCTGAAGGCGGTCGCGGAAATTGTATTGCCGCATTAACAACTCGTGCTCAACGGTTGCTATGCATAAAGGCTAGTTTAGAGGAGTTTTAGGACAAACAATTACGGCCTTACCACAAAAGATCTTAAAACACTGTTTAGCTAAAACACTGTTTAAGTATGATGCTGTCTCTTTCAAATAATATTGTCAAAAAAGTGACAGCATCACATTTAAACAGTGTTTTGTGGTACTTAAGACATAATATTCACTTACGGCCTTACCACAAAAGATTTTAAAACACTGTTTAGTAAAAACACTGTTTAAATGTCATGCCGTCTCTTTCAAACAATATTGTCAAAAAAGTGACAGCATCACATTTAAACAGAGTTTTAGTTAAACACGTGTTAAACAGTGTTTTGTGGTAAGGCCGTTAATGTTTCCGTTTGTCCATCAGCCATTTTTTGATGTCCCCACTGGTGGGGCACAGTCCTTCCTTATGGGTGGTAAGGAGTATGGGCCATAACCCACCACGCGGGCCCAATGCGGATTGGTGGGTGTTAACGACTGCTAATGCAGCCGGGACCAACGGCTTAACGTGCCTTCCGAAGCACGGAGGAGCTCGTGATAATAAATTTTTGGTCACCCATTCCATGACCGACCGGTCAAGCTGGGCTAAGCCGAGCTCCTCTGCGCCACCGAGCTCCTCATGTTTCCGTTTAATAATTGAAAATTCATAGCAATTAATTTTACTTCGTTAACATTAAAACAATTCATTATTTGCGCGAAAACAATTAAGTTCACCTCTATAGGTAACATATGTATTAGAAATAAAACACTTTTTACGGATTACAGCGCGTATATTCTTAATTCACAGGGTGTTATTTTAGAAGTTTTAATTCAGGATGTTATTTTAGAATTTTTAGTTTCTTTTTATTGGTTTTTTGATTTCCCCACTTTTCGACACCTTTCCAGGGGCCGTAGTCACGAGATGACTGTTCTTTTGTTCATTGCAAAAGCCAGAATCAGGTTATTTACAAAAAAAAGTGTCACCGTAGTAGCAAGGTACATTATCCTTAATTGGACCACATACCTACCTAGAAAGGAATTCGTTAGTCACCTAATTAAGTACAATTCCTGGTGAAATAAGAATAAAAAGATAAGGCTAGTTGTGAACTGTGACGTCACTCGGAAACTTTCAAAACCGTCAGGTGTGTACGAGGCCGATAAGCTTGATGAATTTATTGCTTTTATCGCGTTTTTGTTTAAAAAATAATGGGGCTTGGGAAGGCTTGTCACATTCAACTTGAAAACGCAGTCTTTGTCTTAATAATATTGCTTAAATGTTTACATTTTATTCTTTTAGGTTTTGTTATACTAATAGTTTATTTGATTACACTATGATAAAAAATAAATATCATTAATATTTAAAAGACTTTTTAAAATAGTCTCACAACAGCTTTATATTTGTGATGACCTATTTGGCTTTCTGTTACTATTTAAGTTTTGTTTTTACCCGACTGCGGGTTATGTTTATCGCGCGTATCTTGTAAGTAAGTTTGTATGTTTGTATGTATGTTTGTATGTAATATTCTTTATTACCTCATATCTTTCAAACGGCTGAACGGAATTCTATGATTAAGATATCGTTAGATTTGTCTTTTCAGCCCAAGTGCACTTAATATGTTATAGTAGCTGTTGATCGTCCAAAATTAAATAAATTAAATTAAATAAATTACCCAGTTGAACATAAGTGTTTAGTATTAAGCCAATACTGTAGAGAAAACACCAGAAAACCTTTTTACAACAAGCAATATCGCACGTCGCGGAGACAAGCAACGTCGTCGCCGTGTCGCCACACTGTCGCGAGACTTTCCCGTAAAAGCATTCATTAGGCATCGTAATTAACCATAAGTAAGCCCTGTAATCGTGAGTGAGGCCGAAAGTGTAAGTGTTGGAATGCTCCTGTTTAATTAGGTATGGCTAAATCCGTACGCAGGTACTTATTAAACACTAATTACAAGTTTTCAAGTTTTATACTGGCTTGTTTTTCCTTCCTTCCTTTGGAAATGACTACTGAAAAAAAATCTTAAAGTTATGGATTATTGGGATGATTTTTTTGAGAAAATAAAAATACCCCTCGCGTTTAGAGCATTTCTCAACCGACTCCCGTGAACTTTTCTGAGCAGGTTCTATAATACTTAAGTACTTAGGTATATGATTTTTTATTGTTGATTAAATTTTTGAAAATGGCGGAGAACGTAAAAAGTCATAGGTATTTCTAAAGATAGGTAATAATCCAAAATGTCACGAATGCGAAGTCTACATCTCACAGAGCTATTAGTAATATGATAACCTTTACAAAAGCAAAATCATATTATTTTATCATTTCGCAATAGAAACCCAATGTAACCGTAAATAAAGCTCCAAAACAATAAATCACACACTCATCACGTTATTCTGAGAATAGTCTATAAATTCTAAAACAGCCGACGTTGCGTGTGAATAAGTAAGGACATCGCGTGACGACGTGACGGGCGAGTGACGTGACGTGACGTGACGGTGACGTGACGAGCAAGGGTGACCTAATCGGGATGGACAGTAGACACACAACGTAGGGTTAAAATTATGATTATTTTAGAGTTTTAAAATATTGAAAATGCTATTCACTTGAAAACATGACAACATAAATATACAAAACCATTTATGGCATTCGCAACTTCGATCAAGAATACCCTAGATGTCCGGTCAGAGTCTCAAAAATGGCACCTCAAATAGCGTCCCACTTACAAACTGGACGCTTATTTTGCACAAAGTAAGTGTTAAAAGATGTGTTTTTGTACAAAATAAGCTACAAAATATGTTATATAAAATGTGAGTTTGTACAAAATAAGAGGTGATTATGTACAAAATAAGCGCCAAGTTTGTAAGTGGGACGCTATTTGAGGTGCCATTTTTGCGTTCTGTTTTAGTTCGTGAAGCGTTATCTAGGATATTCTTGATCGAAGATTCGCAATGATATTTTTTTTATAAAATAAACATAAAATGGAAGAATTTAAAAAGTCTGGAAATTGAATAAAACAAGTAGGTACCTTAAATAAAATAACTAAGTAGCGTCTTATGACCTAAACAGTGAAGGTGTCTTGCCCGTCTCTCCCGCGACCAGGACTCGAACCCGGAACCGCGGGCTGATTATACACGTCGACAAACTGACGTGATCGCTACAAATCATCCGGTAAAAGGTGTTGCTTTTACAGTACACGCTAACAATGCACATAATACACTTTTTAAAAGACGCGGTGACCACGAACTAAAATAAAATAAAATAAAAATCATTTTTTTCAGGCTTCACACCCATAAATCAGTTTAAAATCGACACATTATGAACAATAATAAATTAAGTGACAAAATAAAAATAAGTTTAAGGTTAGGTTAGATAGATTTTAGTTTTAATAATAGTTTTATTAAAACTAAAACCTTGTGATGGTATTTTGATGAAAAATTTATATTCATTTCACCATATAAAGGTTTAATTTTGAGTGCCAAGAATTGTTATTATAAATATTCTCATGAATTACGTTTTATCTTTAATCTTATTACATAATAGTTCAAACTCTGCGTAATATGCAACTGAGCAATTTGTATGAGAATGTACGAAATAGATACGGAATTAGATTTATTGAATATCTGGTTTGCCGGCAGACCCCTAAAATGTGAAGGGCTGGAAAAGCAGTGTGAAGTTGAGATTGCATCGACAACAACTGACGTTAGATCGCAACAAATCACAGGCTAAAAGGCAGTCGCTTGTAGTAAACTTGGAGAATACAGATACAGCAAAAAGGTTTTTTTACATGACCAGTTACAATGAATAGTTATTGATTAGGGAAGGTTTTATGATAACATAAACATTCCTTTATTATGTGACCTCTTTGTTGAGTATGTAACTGAGATGTTTCACATAGTACACACGACAGTTGTTGAACTACGAAAAAAGCTTTTAATACGTACGACATAAAGTTGGTCTCAAAGTCAACATGTTTAGTCTGACGTGCCATTGACTACTCCTAGTTCAGATTTTTCATTAAAACCAGAGAATTGAAAAGGAATACCTAACACTATACTACTCATTCCCGAAAGAGTTAAACCATTTTATTTAATGATTTCTTTGAACACAATGCTCATACGTTTTTTAGTATATCTCGTTGGGGAAGAAACCAGCATTTACGGTAAAACGATCATGATTAAAAAGTTTTTTTTTCGTGTTTTATCTTAAACTTGGCGTATACCTGTAGCAGGAGGCTTCGACCAGTAATTTTCGCGGCAAGTCGGTCTGATTTATCGCACACGTTACGCCGCTCCTAAACTGTATCTAAATATTATGGACACGCCGACTGCCGGACGAATGCTAGATACCACTGATTTATTTATGTATAAGAAACAATGTCTACTGAAAATAAGGAAATGTGAATAAAAAAAGAAGCTTCTCTACAATTTTTAGGGTTCCGTACCAAAATGGTAAAAAGGAACCCTTATGCTGTGACTCAGTCTGTCTGTCTGTCTGTCACAGCTGGATATCTCGAGAACTATTAGTAGTAGTAATGGTATCAACTTTAAATTTGGAATAGTTTAAGATGACGTTTGCTCAACTATTTTGCAAATAAGAAAAAAAAAATTTTTTTTACAAAAGGGACTGAAAAGGGGTCTTAAAATTTTTAAGCAGGGCGACTAGGGCATGTGGGGTATCATTATTTTATGTAATAGTAGTTTATGTAAAGATTACAGGAAAAATAAAACGATGTCTCAATAACACACTTTTATAGAAATTCAAAAACCAAACAAAAAATTCAATAGTTCCTCTACCAGTCAACAGATGGCCCTGACCTAAGAAAAATTAAACTAGTTCCACTATCGGCCAAGAGATGGCGCTGGCCTAAGAAAAAAAAATGGTTCCACTATCAGCCAAGAGATGGTGCTGACCTTATACTGCAATATTTTTTTTATTATTCTACAGCTCTGCAGTGTTTTTATTATGATGGTATGGAAACCCTCGGTGCGCGAGTCCGACTCGCTCTTGACCGGTTTTTTCCTGAAAGGATCTTCTTTGATGACACATTGAACTTGGTTTAATATTAAGTTATGTTCTTGAAACGAATTAACTAATTAATTTATATGTTACGATATCACAAGTCGGAAATACTAGGATTTGAAGGTCAACTGACAGTTTTTCAGAAGAGATGCCTACGTAAATCGAACAAACAGCGTTGCCTTCAGTAAGTGTATTATTGTAACACGTAACTTTATTACAGACATGAAAGATTTTAAGATGTATCTTTATTGTAGCTTTTTAACTCTTAGGCCCTCCGCTGCGTTAAGCGGGATCCCGCCGCGGGTACACGGCCGGCGCGGGAATATAGATTGCTGGTTTTTGACGGACAGATGCTTGCGCAGTGCATGAGTAAGCTCTAATCTAAGTCGCCCCGCGCGCGTAGAGCCTAAATTATGAAAAAAAATTAAAAATATCACACCAATGATGTAATTATGTGTTTCACTATTATGCTAATAAACGAAGAAAAACAAGAAAGGGGTGGATTAATCAACTAATGGCAAGCAAAATTTTCCAAATTGGACAAAGTCAAATTCACAAACTAGACGGGAAACCTATCACTTTAGAAGGCAAAGACTCCAAAACTGCTTAAACATAAACAGCCCGACATTGCACCACCCGAGTTTATCTTTATTATTAGTCTGCCGGGCAAAATTATGACGACTGCAAAAGCGTCTTTTGCCTTCTCCCTCCCGCTTACGAAGTCTCGTGTAACTCCATCCTTGTCCCTCTCACTGAGCTGGTGTTGCAGTGATTCCAGTTGACGACCGCCGCGGGACGAATGCTGAATGTTTATAAGACCTAGGAGATGTTAGTTTGGCACTAACTTCTTATCTTTCGTAATGGCCGTTGGTTTTTAATTAAACTTTCGTTGTTTAAGAGGAAGGTAGTTCAGTAGTGCTCAAGGTTATAACTACGTTTGGTTTTAAAACTGGACATGTAGTTTTAGTATTAGGATAAATAGTGTCATTATCGGGAAGTGACAACTTCCTATCCAATCCACTTCCTATCCAACTTCCGTGGATTTAGAAGTTTAGAATGTTAAAATCCTTTCAAAAGTGTTTTTTTTTTATTTTATTTCCTTCCCTCTATCAGTTTTTTAGACTTCATTTTCTAAACCAAAGCTTTCAAACTTTCAATTTTCTATGAAACAGTAAGTAAAAAGGATTATAATATCACACACGGCAACACACCCAAAATCTTAAATTCAAACCCAAAATCTAAAACCCAAAAGCTTCCTACTGACAGAACCATGCTCGATCTCCTAATATATAATTGTTATGTAATTAGATTAATTAACATAATATGTAAATTAACAATCACTTAGGTATCACTTATTGTCTACGTGTAAGAATCTCTCAGGTACTATACTCAAACTCTAGAGGTTTAAATAGTACTTTTTTGTAAAATAAAAAATGTATTACACTGTGTCTGATAATATATATAATAATAAATAAATAAAAAAAATAAGAAATCACCAAAAACTAACTTAAGGCTGCCCGCAGACTGGCTATCGCGATTAGTCGTCGCGATCGGTCGCTCTATCAGACGCGATTAACCCGGTCGCTGAGTTATCGTCCAATTTGCGCAATGTATGAGTAATGAGCAAATCGCGGAGTCTGCTAGCTGGGGCATGGAAATGGAGTATCTGTAAGGACACGTTACTGCTCATCTGAAGAATGACTGGTAGTTACGACCTTCTACTGGTAGGACAGGACATTTACTTGAACTTTTGATACTAAATACTAGAGGAGTAACCAGTGAAGTGAAGTGAAGTGATAGTACTTATATCTGTTAATCATTATTCTTTGGTAATGATAGTAATTTTATTAAGTGATTAACACCTTAGACGCCGCGTAGGTCACCGGTGACCTTAATTTTAAAATTAACTTTTAATTTTCTTTTTTCCCCAAAGGAAATTTTCGTTTATTTTTGATATTGTGTATGAAATCTGAAATGTTCTACAAATGTTTTTATTTTTGTTTATTTATTTTTAGTGTTTCATTCATGAATTGTAAAAAATATGTTTGTATGGTGGCGTTTAAGGTGTTAAAATGAATCCAACTCAGAATCATCACAGTACGTTGTGGGCGCAGTCGCCGGAAGACTCCATAAAACAAAATTTTACTGAGTTTTTAAATTTCTTTTTAGCAACGGCAACGATGACGTGCTGCGTTATAAATTTCTCGGTGATCACCAATTTTTTATATTCTTCTTTTACATTTCTAATGCAATCGAATGATCATCCATGACAACTGTTGAATGTTCTCTATTTACAATTCTCGCCTTCTACAGTTGTAACATCAATGCCATCTGTGTCTCTCTCTGCTCAGCGGACATTTTGTGTGCAAAAGTGTTTTTCCTTTTTATTAAAGTATTGCTGAAAACTGGCATTAAAACTTTGGAATTTCATTTTAATTTATGAACAGCGATTCTAAGTTGCATAAGGTACAGGGTCAACTACCACCTATTTACAAGTCGTTCATGTTTCTCCGGCCTAATAAGTCGCACAATCACGCAGGGCCGGCCAAACGGCGCTGATTTGTGGTCGCTCGCGACACCGACCTCTGCCACTGACGTGCCAATTGTCTCCGTCTTGGCGCAAGGAGGAAGGCATAGGAGGGAGCTGCAGCGTTTTTAAAATAGCTGTTGGGGAGTTAGGGACGAATAATGTCTTTTTTATCTATCTTCTTCTTCTTATCGAATGAGGATTAGTGGCCACCTCTGGTGTTAGAGTTTCTCAAGGCGCCTGTAAGGCCTCTAACTTGGCTTAACGACAGTTATCAGATGACTACAGCCGGGACCGACGGTTTAACGTGCCCTCTGTTGTAATGCCAATTAACGGTCACCCATCCGACACCTGGCCGGACTGAGCGTTGCTTAACAAACGTGATCGAGTCCGATCAGTCTGTCAAGTTGTTTATGTTATTTGTGTTAATAAATAATTTACAATTAAAAACAAATAATTTGTTTAAGTTAATCGAAAAAGGGTGAAATACTTAAAAAGCACTCTATTCATTTTCGCAGTTTATATTCGGATTCATAATCCACTTTGTATTTTTTGATCTAGAAGCATATTCTAGTCTAGACTACTAGACGCGATATTGTATATCGCGTCTAGTTGATCAAATGAAAATATCTGTTTGAGAGCATCATAATCCCTGATACGCTCTCTCAAGTTAACAAACAGGTAGGCCCTGCTCGAAAGCAGTTTATTGTCAAAAGGGAAATCCCGATATAGACAAACTTTTTTCGCTGGTAAAAATAACGTTATTTGGCACAATAATCTCGCTTTCTTTCGGTGAATCGCTCATAAAGAAATATTTCGGTGTGGTGAATCAGTCGTAACTTGCACCACGTAAAATTTCTGTCACGAGCAGCGGACTGCGTAAACGCTCCTTGATACCATAAAGCCTTAGACCGTCATACCACACGACATTATAATATACAAACTACTTATATGTTTGACAAGTCCGATGATAGTAAGTAATGATATTGGACTTAATATCAATATTATAATATAAGTACTTACATCGGCTCTATCTGTATTTTCAGCAAGACTTTTCTTGTAATCATAATTAAAAAAACAAAAATGTTCGCATTTGTCCCCTAACATAACACACAAATCTTTAGAAAGAGAGTAGAAACACGAGTTACACGCGACAGCACCGATATTGAAGCGTGTCTGTTGCTCATTGACAACTTAATGTGAATGTCAAACGTCCTCAATACACGGCAATGGATGTGGTAATTAGCGGAAATCTCATTATGGGACTGAGATGCGATATCCCTTGGGTTGGCTGGGTCGATCTTGGTACGACATGTCGGTAATAAGTGTTCTTATCATGTGTTAGGTATTTTAATTTATTGATGATGTTTATTCTGTAGGGCAGATTTTTTCGGACAGACCTATTAAAGATTTCAAAGCAGTTGAATTTTGCATTAGTTGCCAACTCAGCATTCCTCGTTTCTAATAAATAAATAAAGGAGAAAAATACATAATTTAAAAAATATGTTTCATTTATGATACTTTATCATACCGTAAAGTTTCGTCTACTGAGGATTTATTGTGGGGGTCCACTACCTTCCTTTCCTTCAGTCGAAAAAAATCGACAAATAACTGTATAATTAACGAACCTGCTCTCAAAATTTCACGGAAATCGGTTGAGAAATGCGACCTGTAGAGGAAAACAGCCGGACAGACAGACATACGAAAGAATTTTTGCCCAAGCTGAAAAGAAGAAACTTCGTGCTCGCTAGATCAGTAATTTTAATCTAAACATCCATGCCTCGTAAACAAATGCTATGCTCATCACATAAACATACCTACTTGACTACAACTTAACTTATATTGCTATCGCAATCGCTTTCATTTGACAGATGGATGAGAATGTAAATAAATAAAAAATATAAATAAAATGCTTGGACAATTTCACACAGCGCCATCTAGCCCCAAACTAAGCAAAGCTTGTAATATGGGTGCTAGACAACTGATATATTACTTATATACTTTTTAAATATATACTTATTATACATAGTAACACCCAGACCCATCACTGAAATTGAAATTTATCATTTCAATTTCTGCCCGGCCGGGAATCGAACCCGGGACCTCTTGCGTGGTAGGTGGCAGGTTAACCACTGCACTATGTGTTTATTTGTGCCAAAAAGAGGTGGCAAGATATAACATCCATCTGTCAAATGAAAGCTTAGGTACCTGAATTTAAATGTTTTTATACGGTAGACCCGCAGGACTCGAACCCGAGACATTTGGCTCAAGAGGTAAAACCGCTGCCACTAAGCCAAGCCGTCGACAATGATTACGCAAACCTAAGAGAACGTGGTCAATCATTACGTTGATTATTAAATTTATTCAACATTAAACATGGTCATGATTAATGCTGGCCGATTTAATTAACCTGACAGTACAACAAACAGTCATAAAAAGCCTGAATTTTCAGGCTGATGTGGCCTGAACGCCCTTATCGTACTCCAATTGACAGACAATGGGGCATTATGACGTCACGTCCGCTTATCGCGGACATGCAGCCGTTGATGACGTCATACACAAGTGCAATTGTAACGGTATTAATATAACTTAATTAGTAATACGGGCAGATTTTGACGATATATTATATAAAATAAAATTGGCAAGGAAACTACGCTTTTCAATTTCATTGGTAATCAGGTAAATCTTCACAGTAGGTACTAATTAATAAAATTCATTTATGATATGAATATTTGTAGATTAGGTACGTAAAATATCAAAGACAATTGATTTTATTTAATATTGATCGAATACTTAGAAAAACGCAGTACAGTATACATGTAGTTTATTTAATACTTAAATAAAATATAATTCAATAACCTTTGGTAACCTAAATTCTGTGGCTTTTTAAAATTAAAACATAAATTCACACTTTTATTGACAAAGTAGACATAATTACGCATACCGGCTTAAACTTTATCATAAATATGCCATTTATAACTAACTATCATATTTTGTCAACGACGAAAAACTACGATTAAAATTCAAAATTATTTTATTATGTGCATAATACGTAGTTTGACCAAAACAGTTAACATAATATGGAGATATTCAAAGATAAATAATATTAAACAGAAGTTATGATATCTAGAACGAAATTAGTTGAGCTAAATAGTTTAAATAAAGATAGCTTACCATTGATATCGATTGACATGAGCAGAAAAATCTGTAAATAGCTATAAATTAATATAGAGCTGAGAACTGTTTTATGCACTTATGCATTTAACATACCTAGGTACTATACTTGTCCTTAATCTAGTCTTATGTCAGTATAATATCTTATGTAAATACGGGCTGACAACTTTTAATGCACTAAATTATTTATAATCATGGCTTAAATCGTTTACCAAGTGTAGCTCTAAAGTTAAAGTAAGTCCCCTGTCCTACCAATAAACAAAACCAAATAATAAAACAACATTTTTTTTTTCAAAATATTGATCATGGTACCATGACTGACAGTGAAAATGAACTAATATCCTGATACAAATCTCAATTACCTAAAACAATAAATTAATGCACAATTTATTGTATAAATGCTAATTTTCAAATTACTATTTTGTTCTAGGAGATTTATAACGAAATCGCCATTATCAATGAATGAATAGACTTATTTTTATTTTATCGCTTCCACTGGATTCCAACAAAGTGGTTGTCAAAACCTTGAATACAAAGCGGCGCTTAGCCTGCGTGGGCGCAACGCAAATGAAGAAATTCACCAAACGACGACGCACAGACATTATAATATCTTTTTATTATCACTTTAGTGATGTACTGCCACTTCAGATAGCACTCGATAGTTTTGACCATAAAATAAGATTGGCCGCTTGTTTATAAATGGATTTTATTACTAGTGTGGTAAAATATACGCTTTGTTTTTAATTTTGTGAATGACGCTTCGAGATAAAGTTGTTTACATACCATTGTTAGGAGGCATATGTAAATGGTGGCAGTTAATAGGTTTTTTCACTTACCTGTAAAAGAAAGAATTATACGTGAAAGTAATTTATATAACATTATAGGTTAGTTTTAAGTAATGAAAATACCATAAATAAATGCAGCGTTACGCTGATAAATGTAAACTACTCGTATTATGTGTACCTACTTAGATAAAGTTTTGTAAAAAAAAACTTTTCTTAAAATATTTAAATGTTGTAAGAATGTGTTCCAACGCAATTCTTTTAGAGCTTTAGTTAAAAAAAGTTAGAATAAATAAACAATAGTCTCCCACTTCCTAGGATTAAGTCAAAAACACCCTTCCCCAAACGAACTTTCAAATGAATAGGGCGGCCACAAACGTGCAGGTGATCGCAAACGGCATCGAGTGACCAGCCTCAAAGGCATCAAAGCAGACGTAACCCTTCACAACCCTTGAAAAAAAACCTGAGTCGAGACAAGCACCTAGAAAGGTGGAGGCGCGCTAAAACTAGTGATGGGAAACTACCAATGATAATTTTTATCGATAGTAACATAAATTTTGTATAGTACAAGATTTCACGCATTTTAATTTGTATAGGTTATAGGTACGCAACATTGTTTTTGTTAAACCGATTAATATTTTGTAGTAAAGTATTTTAGAATATTTTACTATTGATTTACAAATAGTGTTGTGTGTAGTGACAACTAATGTTCATTATAATACTAACTAATTTTAACGATCGCAAAAATTAATAAAAATTAGAAAAATATTATTTCAATCTGTTGTTTTAAAAAGGCAAATATAACGAAATAGGCATGTTAAGCTCAAGAGTTTTTCACCTAAGCAAAACTTCAGTTTTCCGAAACTATGTTATTCCATGATACTTCAATTTTTAACGATCGCGAGAATTAATAAAAATTTAAAAAATAATTGTCACAATCTGTCTTTTTAAAAAGGCAAATATGAGAAAATAGGCATGTTAAGTTCAAGAGTTTTTAACCTAAGCAAAACTTATTCAGTTTTCCGAAACTATGCTTTCAATATTTATTAAACCATCGATATTGTTCCAATCATCGTCACCTCTCCCATCCCTATTTAAAACCTTGCACTGGCCTTTAATTAAAGCCTGGGGGAGTGGTGGCCATTTCACCCGCGTTGTCCACTTCCTGCTAACACACGGACGTAGGTGGACGGAGCTACTTCATTTTGGGGGGAGAGGGGGGAAAAAGAAAATTCAGGTGTCCTTCCAGGATAACGGAAAGGGTGGTGAAAGACTCTTTTTCTGTCAACTGTGATTTTCGTGAGTTTTGTGTCTGTCTAGCTAAAGTTGATAATGATTGTATTACGGTTTAATTAACAAAAAAGTCTGTTAATTAAAAAAAACGTGTTTTTCTAAAAGCGAAACTTTTTATAATACAATGGTACCTAAGTTTTTAGTTTTGTTTGAAAAGATAAGACTGACAAAGATATTTGATACATTTGCTTTTGCATCTTTTTCAGTGTAAGTTTTTTAATATTTTTCTCAGGGGTGCAATGTTAGAATATCTTTACAGTAACATTTAAAAGCTTACACAAAAATGGTTAATGAATACATGAATTATTAGGTACATGAATTGACTTCAGCTGAAGCCGATAGTTATTGAAAGCTCAAAAAGTCACAAGTAGCTAATTTGCTCCAATAACAGGATTAATTTTATGGTAGTAGGTGCGCATTTCTTCGGCGTTTTCAAATTGGCTACAATACAGATCTTAATGAAAAATAATGAATCCAAGTCAAAGTATTCACATCTATAACACTATAAACCGTAGAATGGAAAACAATATCTACCCAATGTTGACATACAAATGCAAAAAACTTTTGACGGAGTGGCTAAAGACCCTTGAATATGAAGAAACTGAAATAATTTTGGAAAGAATAAGTTAAAAATACAATTTATAATTAAATTTAAATCATATAATAGATACCGTTTTAATTATGCATATAAATAATCAAATAATTCTTTGATACCACTTATATTCACACACACACACACACACGCACGCACACACACACACACACACTCACACAAACACACACACACACACACAAACACACACACACACACACTATATACTTACATCTTTAAGTCGCTAAGTTACATAATAGTCTAAGTCTTTCCCACCTTGTAATTAGGCACTAAGGTTACGAGCGAGACACCCTCAACACAAGTATTCCATTACTTTCTGGGGCGGTCTCACCTCAAACTAGTTTTTGTATTTGGGAAATAAAAACTATTTTTATTTTTATTTTTATTTATTTATTTAACCGAAAGTTGTAAAGTCTATTCCACAACGCTGGTTTTCAGCTGGAGCCATCGCTAGTATGGGAGTTACTGTACAGGGGGTCTTTTACGAAAAGTTTAATGCGATACACGCAGCTGCGTCCGTGCTTCGTTATGATTGTTTCCTATTACAAAGCACTTGCGTATGCGATATTGCAAAGTGATTGCGTAAGTTTGACTGTTTTTCTCTAGCGTATCCGACATCATTCTTTCAGTCTTTGGGCTACGATAGCTAAATTTATTGAAAATGTGTTTAATAGCCACAACCGACGAACTGCGGACGATTATCGTGACCAAGTGACTGCGTTACGCAATTGCGTACGTTACTTTCGTAATAAACCTCCTGATTAATTCCTATTAATGTATTTTGTGACAATAAGTATTAATCAAAATTTTGACTAATTTCTATGGTTTATTCGAGCTGTAGCTCCAACTTTAAATATAAGTATAAAACATTATTATGATTCGCGTCTTAATAATCTAGAAGGTGAATCAAACAAAACTAACTTAAAATAATTATGAATAGCTATGTTCATTTTCTCTATGCTTCTCTTAGGTAATGAACTTGATACCTTCGGACCTTTACGGGCCCCTGCAAAGTCGATTCCGTTTATAATCGAGTGAATGTGATCCAATTTATCTGCTCTTAGACTTAACTAACTTGTAATTAGCAGCTGGACTCAGTCGACTATCATACTAATTCAATCTGCCGATATTGTACTTTAAAATTTGCCTTTTTTCAATTTCTTGCGCTTGTGACGATTATATTACTTGTCCATAATTTTTTTGTACAGGAAAGTTGCTTAACTGTTTGTCCCGCGTAATAAAAGTGACCATTTTAATGTAACATTTATACATTTGATAAACATATTGTGCACATACTGAAACTAGATTTTTTTGCAACACTTCGATAAATAATAAACTTTGACTATGTAACTTAACAATTTCTAGCCTATTACATTATTTTGGTTAAAGTAGAAACATAATATTACCTATCTTATGACATTATCATAGTTTATCAATGTTATCTTTTCATATCATTACGTTATGATGTTATTATAGACTGCCTAAATCAAATGTCTCTGTACTGTAATTAAATCGGTCGTGAAAAATTATACTTTTCAGGTCGGGTTACAAAATGCCTTCTTTCAGCGGCCGTCTAATCGATAATTCAATTGTAATTCTCTCCGATTCCAGCTGATCTCTTTAATGTCCCCTCATCAAAGAGAGAAACACGACAGCCGTATCTCCGGCACCCTCCCACCCCCCACTCATCACCGATGCAAGCCAAGAAAAAACATCACCTTTTTGGTTTCTTTCATTCGGAAGGATTTAATCGAAATGAAGTGTATTTGTCCTGTGTCGTCGTGGGTGGGGGTAGATAGGCGCGGTCGGCATTTTAAAATAGAATAAAATATAATATGTACTTAGGTACTTAATTAGAAAAACTACGCGAGTTATTTTTTTAAATCATAAAAATGCAGGTAAAGCCGAGGTAAAAAAGATGCAATTTTTAAAACTGTTAAAATAGATGTCAGTGTTGGTTGATCTATAAAGTTTACTTTACTGAAAAGTTTTCAATTGGAAGAGACCTGCGTTTGATATGAAGTAATTTGAAGACAATTAAACAGTCTTTAAAGTAAGGACTGTTTTGAGTATGACTGTAAGTTATATAGTACCTACGCTACCTACGTAATTTTAACCCACTCTGTAAGTCGTCCTTTTTATACTTGATTCTTGCAAAATTAATTATTACCTACACTAAACTCTTAATTCTGTGACGTCATGTTCCTTCATTAATTAATCAACACGTTGCGCCCGTCTGTTCAAAACATTATACTTTACAACGACTAATTCTAGACCACTTATGCAATGACGTGTTTACTCATGAGTTCGGTGACCAAAGCGTTTTCACTGTTGCCGACCAATTGTTGAATGAAATGCATGTTTTTGAAAGCTAAATAGTTTAGCGAGCAAGGAAGTTTGCTAATCAAAGATTATTTCAATTACAGTTAAGTTTAAGATGAAAACAACTTGACTTCTAAGTTAAAATATTCAGTGGAGAAAAGTTCCTGGAAGGGAATAATTCATTACTTAATATTATTTAGTGATTTGTTAAGTTTTCTTTAAAAAGTGAAGAAAAACGTTAAATAAAAAAACTTAATCTTCTTTTTGAGGTTCTTAGGGTACTTATAATGTAACAGTAACGTGCAGTAACTATAGGAAGGTGTTTCTTAAAAGTTTTTCCTTATTTACTTCACCTATTTTATTGAAGTTGGTTACCTTTTCAAATCAATACGGACCTACGTGTAGGCCCATCGACCTCCCAACCGTGACTGATGGTCCATTAACGCCCAGATACGATCCTTAGCATTGTTTCACCTGCGAACGAGGTATTGTTGCGCTTGCGCCGTTCACAATAGGAGAGTAATGCCGAACAGGGACAAATGGTCAAGTGTGTTTGACTCTTAACATAACAACAAAACGTTATTACACTATAACTAAAGGACTTTTCTTTTCTTGTGCTGTACCTTGGTGGTGGAAGAAACATGGTGTAATATCACATTGCTGTAACACCATGTTTCTTGCCAAATTATTAATGATTCTAGACATTGCTGTTACACCATGTTTCTTGCCAAATTATTAATGTTTCTAGTCTAGTTCAACGGAAGTAAGTTTAGAAGTATATTTCTACACGAGTTTATTTTAATTTCTTCCTCGCGTTCCTAAGCAAGACGGTCTTGACTGGCAGACTAATAATTAATTCTGTTATTTATTTTACAGTACGAAACTCTAAAAATGGTTAAAGAAACAAGTAAGTTTAAAAATTGCATATTATGCAAAGATAAGCCATATCTTTAGGATTCCACCTGCAAGAAAATTTCAGCACGTAATGTCCCACAGCTTATCACACAGTAGCTAATAACCGTAGCGAATATGCTCCGGTCATCCCCTAGCTGCCGGGCTCTGTTGAGAGCAAAACACCAGGGCTGCACGGTGCTTGACACCCCGGTCCCATAAGCATCGTGTGTTACAACGGGGCATTAGGAGGTTTTTAACTGATACCTATGCCATTGCGCGGCACTCCGACTTAAGCAACTCTGCTCGTCAAAGTGACGCGTAATGGAGAGCTCAGAACTCGGCTACCCCCTCCCGTCGGATCGGAGGACGGTCTTGATGGGGTAACCGCGTTTTCTCCTATAAAAAAAAAGTAGCAAATAACCTTACACACAAAATAAGCTCCGAGTTTTGTCTCTGTTCCGACATTAGTGCGCGTAGTTCACAGACCGCGAAACAGCCGCACAATGCCCGGGAGTTTATCGGCCGGTAATCGCACTGATAACGTTTCTATGGCTCGTTTGAATAACCCCACCAACTATAGGAAGTCGTTTTGGGCACTAACTAACCGCTATTTAGGACGTGTTAACGCACGTTCGATTGCTAACATGGTTAAGTAAGCTTTGAAGTACCTACCTACTTATGAAGTAAGGCGTTTAAACGTTATCGATTTGTACTCAATTCTAATAACTAAGGCATGTTTAGGATTAATTAAAAAGTCGCAGTACCTTTGTAGTTGTGCTAGACAGTAGTACCCATAATCAACTAAAACAATGTTAGACCTTTTAGATAGACGGATGGAGATAATTAAGTAAATTAAATATTGTAAACGTCACAGATCTTAACATTAACCAGTTAATCTTTCATACATGTGCCCAAAACATCCAAAAACGACACACCTAACGAACTCGGCGTAATAAATTTAAAAGCTTTATGGATGCGGGAAAAGACATACGGCGATCTAATTGTACCTACGGCCAGAGATTTCCGTCGCGCGTGAGGTCTCATCCACGGCCATACAACATCATACATCTGTCCAGAACAAACGGAACTTTTACATTAACATTACTTACGCTGATTTGTGCCTTGAATGAACGTAGGCATCACGTGGGCTGGTTATAAAGACATAAAGATATACAAAATGAGGCTTCGGGAGGTATTTTTGCGTCGGATTTCTTGGGAGTAATGCCCGGTGTAAACATAAAACAAAGAATTATGGACAGTAAAGTTCATAATATCGGAATGATCGGAAACAATATTGCAACAACTAAGGGACTTAAATTTGTTATTTCGTCAGCTGTTGTTTATTTTTAAGAGGGTGATTGGGCAATATCTTCTTGCATTGATCCGGCTTTGAAGACGTTGCTGACATTTAATACACACACACAAAAACAGTGCCATGAAATATTCAAAACTATCGATTTACCTGTCAATTTATTCAAATTCCATTGTCATTTTCAAATTTTCACGTCATTTTCACCAGAATCGGTTTAGCAATTACACAAAGACACTTCGCTTAATTATTAACCTACAAGTTTGAACATTTATTATTTTGTTACTTTTGTTTTCAGCAAGTACATATTTATTTGTAGATTCGAGTGCCTCTTTCAACAATCTCCACAAAAGTTGAGGATAAGAATAGATCACACGCAACCCTTATTTATGCAGATACATATCTCACAAGCCCTCTACTCAAAAGGCCAATATTCTATCCGTTTAAACGCTACGCTTACGCTAACTATCAAAGCTTAAATGATCGCGAACTTTTGTAAATGATAAACTTTGATTTTGATGTATTGACGTTAGTACTATTAATATATTCTGTTATATTGTATGGAATTGACAAGCTTTCGGCACTTAGTTTACTGCTTAGTGAGCGTAGCGTTCAAACGCATAGAATGCAGGCGCGGCCGCAGCCTGAAATTTTGGAGGGGATCACTAATAATAATACAATTGATTTTTTATTTTGTAAATTTTTAGAAGTTTTTTCTATGTGACGTTTACGATTTTGGGGGGTCATGTCCCCTGTGACCCCCCCTTCGGACCGCGCCTGATAGAATGTTGGCCTTTTGAGTAGGGGGGTAGGTCTCCAAATAGAGTGTTCGCGATCGGCCCATTGACGCATGACGCGTATTGTCACTACTTCCCGTTTTATTAACGCCGTCCCAGCGTTTGTCTGAGTCCGGTAAGTTATAATACTTGTAAACGCTCCGTTAGGCCGGGGCCTTAATTCAAGCGATAATTATATTATAATTATTTATTACTTGTAATATAATTTTCGCTTCTCGCGGCCGAGCCACAGAACAGCTAATAGTACAACGAGCGGCCAGATTGGGCCGCACACAACAATGGAAAATCTATTGTGTCTCATTTTCCGGGGCTTGAAAGATTAAGACGCATTGTTTAATAATATTATTTTCAACACACTTGCTCGTAAAGTGAGCCTTAATACATCGCTTTTAGGGCCATAAACCGAGCTATAACAAACGCGTGCAATAATATATAAAACACTAGTTCGTAATAGAATTAACCCTACAAAGTTAAATAAGTACCTTACTGCAAGTTCTATGCATGCGAGTAAACAGAGCATTCCCAATTTAGCCGGGTAATACATTTTTTTTTGACAACAATGAAAATTCATATACATTTTTGGAATAAATAAATATGTAAGACCTTAATTAAGTCAAATAAATATATATTAGTATATCAAATTATTCATAATTCACAATATTTCGTTATAAAATATTAAAATATTTGCATTTTGTCACTTAAAATTATAATTTTGAAGTATTAGTAGTAGGCTGTATGCTCCTCACCCCTTTATTCGCAAAATATTCTTGCGTTGGGCGTGTGAAAAAAAAACAAAAAAAACATGCGCGCCTTTTCCAATAATTATCATATTTTGTTTTAGTCGTATTTGTTGCTGTGTGGTAAATTACTTTGTTTTTTCCTCGCAAATGTGTTGAAAAACGTCGTATGAAACTCGTGAGCTCTTGCTTATTGCACACTCGGCTGAATTACGCCCTCGCCTGCGGCTCGGGCTGCAACCCACAGCCTTGTGTGCAATGAGCAACCTAAGCTAACTTGTCTCATAATGTACTATTCTTTAACAAGGACAATTCTTGGATAAAAATTCACGTCTATTTCTGAATAAGATATTTCAGATAATGAGTCTGATGAATAATTACACTCCTTTTTGAGCAGTCGTGTAAAACCTTTAGACTAGTTCCCTAGAAGTCTAGACCTTTAAACTGTAAAATTCAAAGGTACTGTAACTGTAATTTTCGTATAAATAACTTGTACTCAAGAACGCTTATAATTTACTAACTTTAGATTTTTCGTGTAAACATTATATTAAGTTTGTGTTTACAAACTATTTTTTGTGAACGTTTTCTTCAGAAACAAAAAAAAATCCTAATAAGTACTAATTATCCTAAATATCAACATTTTATAGCTAAAGTAGTGGGTAGTGTTTCGAGAATGCTCTAAGTATGTAAAGTAAGACTATGTAATAATCGAAACGCTGTTATAAGAGCCACGGGCTTACGCGCATCAGACTGTAGGCGTACTGCGATTCTGTCGTGCTTTGTGAAAGGGATTTGATTTTATAATAATATTGTGAGATTCTAATAATAAGTTTGGACAGCCATTCAAAGTGGACATTCTTTATAGCCAGCGTAATACAATTCCGTTTGTCTACGGCGACTTATGGGGGTGGCCATGGAAAAACTCACAATGGATACTAATGTTGATTTAGATGAGGTTCTAGGTTGATTTACTTGACTTTTAATAATGAATGTGATACGAATATAATAATAGTCTAATTATTTTAGTTACTATGACTCTGAAATATTTTAGTTTATCTCATTCCAATAACCCATTTTTGTTTTTGCAGGTAAGCGGAAAATATGGTTTTAAGAGAAGAAGATTTTTACTACGGCGTAGCGCGTAGTGTGATGATCGCTAAATAGGCAGTAAGTAAATACAATTTGTGTACATAATAAATTTATTTTGCGGTTAATCTTAATCTAATTTGCGATGATCCGTATATCTATCGCAATGTTTTCTAATAATTTTAATTCAAAAAATTCACACTATTAGCAAAAAAATCAGAATATAGTGAGGATTATCTCTCCTTATTTTCTGTAAGTGTACACTTCTCTAAATGCATCTTTTACAAAGTTGATTATACCCAAAGTGTTATAAACGCAAATCAAAAATCAAAAATCAAACCAAATACCAACTAATTACCAAAGTACTTTCAATAAAACCGCGCTAGTATCCGTTAAAAGTGTTTTATTTCATGTTATAAACGCGCAAATTGAAATATACTGCACGTCATCCTCACTTAGCGTTTACTTTATAGAGTAAAAACTGCGCGCGCGCACCGTGGGCGTGTCGTAAACATGCCGTCCCTTTCTCGCCGTCTCGCTCGCACACTGTGAATGATGGGAGTTTATTTATTGGCCCTCAGGTGCTTTATGTGGGGTAGTGAATAGCGATCTGATGCGTACCTTTGTGATGCCACAATGTAATACCAATACGATTGTATGTTTGTAACTTTATAGTGAGACACCTAGCTGTAATGTAAGTTTGATCAGAAAATAAAGAGAACTTTCATACTTAAGTGTTATAGAGAAGCTTTTACTTTCAAAGAATTGATTTAATTTTGTGAAGATGTAGTGCCATAGACAGTGGTCTTATTCGTTTTGCCCGCGACTTCGTCCGCGTGGATATTAGAGAAAATCCTTAGGGAACCTTCAAAATCCTTAGGGAACCTTCAACCAGGATCTGACCAGCCATTTTTACGCATTTAGGCGGGTTCCTACCAAGGGCGCTAACTGGCGAGGCAAGACATTTGCCGCGTGTGGCGGGCCTCGCACGTGGCTTCCCGTTCCCGGTTCCGGTTCAGCTTCCCGTTCCCGTTCCCGTTCCCGTCCCCGTTCCCGTTCCCGGTCCCGTTCCCGTATCCCGTTCCCGTTCCCGTTCTCGTTCCCGTTCCCGTTCCCGTTCCCGTTCCCGTTCCCGTTCCCGTTCCCGGTCCCGGTCCCGTTCCCGTATCCCGTTCCCGTTCCCGTTCCCGTTCCCGTTCCCGTTGCCGTTGCCGTTGCCGTTCCCGTTCCCGTTCCCGTCCCCTTTCCCGTTCCCGTTCCCGTCATTTATTTATATTGAATTTAATAATATATATTTATATTATTTAGCAGTGGTTTGACAGACAGAAAAGAGAGTGAGTGACAAAGTCAATATTATGAATTTGGAACTACAGGCTATTCGCATTGACCATGAAGGTTTAACACCCCCCGCAATGTGAACACCCTGTATCTTCCTATACCTATGTGCTCCAAAAAATATACATTCGACATATCAAAGAACAAACACCCTATCTATACTTTATACAAACACAATTCAAAATTAACATAATTATTTACACCTTACTATTTATTTATATTAGATTTAATAATATATATTTATATTATTTAGCAGTGGTTTGACAGACAGATAAAGAGTGAGTGACAGAGTCAATATTATGAATTTGGAACTACAGGCTGTTCGCATTGACCATGAAGGTTTAACACCGTCCCTGTCCCCGTCCCCTGGATATGCATGTCCTGGTCCAATCATGTCCACCGTGTTGGACTTCAAAATAAATGTCATTTTCGCAACCACCATCCCATGAAACCTCAAGAACGACATCCACATCGATTTTCATGTTTACTTACCCCATTTACACCTTAAAGGAGGATTTTCAAAATAACAAAATATGTGTTTGCCTATTTATTTTTAGACATGCTCCTACGAATTTTAAAGTTGTAATGTCTATTTTCTATTATTTTTCCATACAAAATTTAAACCCCATTTTCACCCCTTTAGGGGTTAAATCATGTCCACCGTGTTGGACTTCAAAATAAATCTCATTTTCGCAATCACCATCCCATAAAACCTCAAGAACGACATCCATATTGATTTTTATGTTTACTCACCTCATTTACCCCTAAGTGGTTGATTTTCAAAATTACAAAATATATGTTTGCCTATTTATTTTTAGGTGTGCTCCAACGAAGTTTAAAGTTGTAATGTCTATTTTATATTATTTTTTCATACAAAATTTGAACCCCATTTTCACCCCTTTAGGGGTCAAATCATGTCCACCGTGTTGGACTTCAAAATAAATGTCATTTTTGCAATCGTCATCCCCGAAAACCCCAATAACGACATCCATATCTATTTTTGTGTTTTTTACCCCTTTTCACCCCCATTTCATCCCAATAGGGGTTCAAATGCTAACAATAACAATATACGTTGCGTTAGATGTCTATCCATAAGCCTAAATTATAAATTTAGCGATTTTAACTTCGAAAATAAAGGATTTTCTTCAATACACAACTTCATCCCCCTTTTGACCCCTTCGGGGGTAGAATTTTGAAAAACGCTGAGACCCGTATTTATTTATTTTCAATGGTCAGTCTAAACACAAAATTTTAAGATCCTAGCTTTAAAACTGAGGGACTTTCATACAAACTTTGATCCCCTTTTTTACCCCCTTAGGGGGTGAATTTTGAAAAACCCTTTCTTAGTGCACCCCTAGACTTCATAAGGAACCTACGTGCCAAATTTGGAGTCTCTAGACCCAGCGGTTTGGGCTGTGCGTTGATAGATCAGTCAGTCAGTCAGTCAGTCAGTCAGTCATTCAGTTTACGATTTTATAAATATAGATTATTTATAATGTGAGTATCTTCGATCAAGGATATCCTAGATGTCCGGTCAGAGTCTCAAAAATGGCATCTCAAATAGCGTCCCACTTATAAACAGGGCGCTTATTTTGCACAAAGTAAGTTATAAATGATTTGTTTTTGTACAAAATAAGCTTATTTTGTACAAAATAAGTGATATAAAATGTGAGTTTGTACAAAATAAGAGGTGATTATGTACAAAATAAGCGCCAAGTTTGTAAGTAGGACGCTATTTGAGGTGCCATTTTTGCATACTTTTTTAGTTCGTTAAGTGTTATCTAGGATATTCTTGATCGAAGGTGAGTATAGTAAAACGAATAAGAGAGAGATAGAGAAGAGATAAGTTGTAATATAAAAAGTAAGTTGTTTAATTAAGTTAAATGAATGAACACAAAATGAGAAAACCGTTCTTCGGCACACCAAACTGAACAACTTTTACTATGGGACCAACATTGAAATCGCGAAAATAAATTTGCCGTTTCATACATTTTGATGTTTTAGTAATTTTGTATTTCAGAGTTGGTCCCATAGTAAATTCCATTTTGGGTTCATTCATTAACACGTTGTATCGCAAATTTTAAATTACTTAGAGAAGTGTGTGAGAAGAAAAATAGTTGAACATAATCCAACTATCACAGGCCTATCAACCAGCTCTAATTGAAAATGTTACCGGTATCGGTAATAGGGGCGACCGGTAAATCACCGGTGTAATCGGTACCGGTAATGCGAGCTGGTAATTAACGATAAGACGCACCTTTACCATGTCCGTGTAATGGACAACGTGCAAGCTGCAAGTTAGGGCTCGGGTGCACTGAGAGCATATTTATGTTGTTATATACAATCACGTAGGTACCAGTTACGTGGTTATGGTAAAATAATCCACAAGATTGAGCTTTATTGATTTAGGTAATAGGTACTGAGCGTAAGTGCTAAGAATAGTTTGAAAGGTTAATTCTGTGATTAAGTTTTGCAACTAAAAACTGTCAAAAAGTTAATAGTAAAAAAGCTACACATGATCAAAATGTGTAACGATAACAGTATATTCACTAGGTACGTAAAATATAGGTAAAACAATTTGTATAAATTCAGAATAATCATTGTGCAATAAAATGACTCTAGAATTTATCAGTAGTGAAGTGAAGCTATATTATCTCTAAGTCTCTCTCTTCCTGCCCATAAACAAGTTCATTTGGTGATAGCACAGTCCATTATTTTCTTCCATTCTTTCAAGTTACTTTTCATCCTTTCATCAAATTCTCACTTTTAGAATACCTTATTTACTATTTGTAAAAGAAAATCTCGAGCCTTTCACAAATAAACAATACATGCCCAGTGTGCCCCCAACTTAACCGCGAGATAATAGCAAGTTATATCGATGCGTGCGCGCATCCCGCAGTATGTTATATTGCGAAATTGTCGATAATCATCTCACGGCACTGCACTATTAGGCGGTTTAGTTACGCCACCTTATGCGTATGCGCAGGAATTAATTCGAAAGGGTTAAAAGACCTGTTTAGCTTATTTAGATGAAATAACTCAGTTTGAGATGGCAGCCTATAAACATATTAGTGTTGAATAACATCAAGCCAAAAAACCCATTCTATCAAACTAGTAGATGAGATAAATACCCAGTTTTAAGTTATTTTCCTTGGTCTTTGGTTTGAGTTTAGTTGTGTTTAGTATCATTCTATTTTTAAGTTTTGATATAAAGTGTATATATCTGTGCTTGGGTTGAGCGCTTTCTTTGACCCTTGCTTTACTGTTTTTTGTACAATTACCACGATTTTTTTCATACTCTTGTTGAAAACCCATAATATGAGCTTTGAAAAAGTTTTGGACTCGGTAGGGTAAAAACACAGACCAAATTTTGTGTGTAAAAATAACAATTGAGCTGTTTACATCTGGGAAACACTAAATTATTCAACAATCTAAAAACACGCGGAAGGTAACTCCTTCAAAACCTGTTGATATTTCTTTACGTATCAAACTATAGGACCAATTGAATAATATTCAAAGCTTGCCTATGTTTGTGTAAGGATAACCTAAGGCCTTCCTAATACCAAGTTGTATTATATTCTGGTTTAATAAGCAGTAACCGGGCAGCTAAATCAAGGGCTGACTCCTCCTCTCACGAGCGCCCTCTATAGCCTACAGTTACGTGCCACAAAACAAACAGCTGATCGAGATAAAGATCCGCTAGATTGTATGGATTTTACACGTTATTGAAAGTAAGAAACTATTGGTAGGATTCAAGGGGAGCTAAGAGGTCATGTCATGATTGATGGATAAACTGTTCCATAAACAGACGTAATGGAATGCTCTAGGTCTTTTCTTTGACTATAAGACTTATTATTTCAATGCCTAATGCAAAAACGAACTTATCATAAATTCAAAGCCAACAATATAAGCTTCAGTCAGCTCGAGGCAAATGATAATATATTTTTTTCATAATGTAATCTTTGACAATAAAATGACGTATTGTCAATCGATAGTGTTTTTCAGCACAAACCTTTGATCCTTGATCATTCTCATTTTTTCGTACCGCTTTCATGAAAATCATAATAGTTTGTCATTGCTTCTCGATCTGTTAGAAAACAGCGCCCTATCTAAACAAATAACTACAGATTATTCCCTTAAAAGCCCAAAATTTTAATTTGGGCCGATTAGAGCCAACATCTCAAGCCTTTGTCTTCAGCCATCTCAAGATGCAACAAGTGGACTCGGTCTACAGGTGCTCCCCCCCCTTCCCCCCTTATTAGCCTCGGCTCGGATAATCATAGGGACCGAGATTGATAGGTTTAGAAACACTGCCGCGATGAGTTTGCAAGGTTATTTATTCAAAGATGGCGAGCGATGCATTTTTTCTGGAGGGTATTATTGATCATCTATGTTGCCAGTAAAGTTGCGAGCTTTGTTTTAAAAGTTTGCTTGTTATAATAAAATTTAAAACCATTATCATTGTAATAACCTTACCTACGTGGTAGAGTAGGTAGCTGAAGAACTGATTCAGAATTACATAATTGATTTCCGGTGTTATTTTTTTTGTTTTGCTACGAGCCTGGCTAAATGATAAATGCTTAGTTCTCGAAGCAAAGCAGTTTGTAAAGTCTTTGACAATGATTATAAAAAGGCAGTAGCATTCTGATTCTTACATCTTGTAACTCATATTTAATAATTACTCTTCCGAATTAACCCTCAGCAGTACCTAATCAAAATTGACAAGAACGCGCAAACCTGCAATCATGTGCAATCCGACTTTTACGGCGCCAAATCACCGCCTGCGCGTGCGTCGCTTATGAGCCCTTAAACCTATAGTTACGATTACGTGAAATTGAACTCCAATAAAAGGACACGTTAATTTAAAAAAAGAGTTATTTTAATTAAGTTTTGGCAGTTCTTGGGCAGGACAGACTTTGTGGTAGTACTTTTTTTGGACAAAACCTATACTTAATGTATATTATATATTATATGTGTAAAACCTTAACTTACCTATAAAACATGTGCACAACTTAAGACGCTTTATAGAGCACTATAAGCGTCACTATGTATTTATAGTTATGACGACCATTGAACTTTTTTTGGACAAAACCTATACTTAATGTATATTATATATTATATGTGTAAAACCTATACTTAACTTACCTATAAAACATGTGCACAACTTGAGACGCTTTATAGTGCTATGTATTTATAGTTATGACGACCATTGATCTTTAATAGCGAGCATTTATCACCGGTAATGTCAAACTGTGACCTGTCAAAGTCAACAGCTCTATTCGACGGGTTAGATCGCGATATTTGCGCATTCCAAATGTCACCTTTGGATGACTTATTAGGCTCGTGATAGTTCACGGTATTTATTATAATCTGTCAGGTATATTTGACTGAATTGTTGGATTTAATGAGGTTATGACACTAAATGATGAGCAAAGTTCACAGCATCTTTATAATGTATTGTTTGAGGGGTTAAAGCGTAGCAATATAAATGATATTGATAGTTTAGATCATATCGGTATTCCTATAGTTAAATGAGATTTAGATAAACACAGCTTAGAAGAGAAATTAAATAAAAAAAGGAAAATTGAAATGAAAAATAAAGTTTCCAAAGTTCAATTAGGAATCAATGATTGTGCAAAATAAAATGTATTTATAAGTAAAAATATTTTTTCTCTTCTTTCCTTTATTAATGGTTTATTCTATTCCAAATATTATTCTATTCGGTGGCGCAGTGGAGCTCGGTGGCGCAGTGGTTTAGCGCCTGGCCCAGCGATTGCGGAAGTTAAGCAACGTTCGCAAAGGTCGGTCATGGGATGGGTGACCAAAAATTTATTATCTCGAGCTCCTCCGTGCTTCGGAAGGCACGTTAAGCCGTTGGTCCCGGATGCATTTGCAGTCATTAACACCCACCAATCCGCATTGGGCCCGCGTGGTGGGTTTTGGCCCATCCTCCTTACCACCCATAAGGAAGGCCTGTGCCCCAGCAGTGGGGACAACAAAAATGGCTGATGGACATTCTATTCCAACAGTAAACAGTTGATATCGTCATAGAAATAACAAGTCGTAGCTTGTTTTAAATAGATTGTCTCAGTTTAATTTCCCATGATTTCTTATCCTTCGCTAATAAATGGTGGCACCAATTTCGCAAAGTCTCAGTACCCAGTATCATGCAAGTATTAGTAACTGATAAGGTCATTAATAGTATCTAGGGAATAACTCCTCGTTGCCCAATCTTATCGGGGATTAACCCTGCGCCGGCGCGGGCACTTTACAGCTGCGCGCATCTCATTGAAATCTATGGCTGTTCGTCATTGGCTGGCACGCAGGGATGCCCTTAAGAAAACTAATTCATCACAGAATATTGAAGGTGTTTTTTTATATTTAGTACATAGTAAATTATAACACTTTCAAGAAAGAGGTAATCAATCACAAAAAACGTGTTTGAACCGATCGGTGCTAGAAAGAAATTTTCTTACACAAGTTTATACATGTATTCTTTTAATTTGTAAATATTTTAAGGGAAATACATAATAGCTAAGAAGGTTAAAAAGGTATTAAACGCAATTCACATTACACAGTCGGTATATTCGCGATTTTTTTCAGTACTTCAACGTGTGCTTAATCACATAAGTACTTAAGGCGCGGTGGTAATGAAACTAGCGCCGCCACTACATTTATTTTTATTACTTGTAAACCAAGTCAATATTTAAAAAAAGCTCGTGTAATAATCTCTTAAACTGTCTCTAATATTTTTTGAATAACTCTTCAATAGTTATCACTCATTCTGTAAGTTTTAAAATCAATAATTGCCAAAAGTGGCCACTTTGAGCTAAAATGGATTTTATAAAAAAGAATTATTCAAAAAATATTAGAGACAATTTAAGAAATTATTACATGAGCTTGTTTAAATATTGACTTGGTTTACAAGTAATAAAAATAAATGTAGTGGCGGCGCTAGTTTCACTACCTACAGCGCCTTAATTTGCTTTGCTTTTTTATTGACGGCCCTACGACGACGGTTATTTTAACTGTTTCTCGTCCCGCTTCGCTACTCGCAGGTCGCGGCGGTTATACCGCTCCACCAGATATCTTTGAGTTATCACCTCCCAGACGACTAAAATGTACTCTGTGAAATTCTCAACGCACCAGCCCTAGCTGACACACCTGCTTCTTCAAGTCACGACCTCTTCGCAACTGCCGGCTTGTTCGGATACCACCTGAATTATCACGAGCCGCGACTGTGATGTATTTCAAGTTTCAAGCGTGTAGTGTAGCCTTTACTGTGTAAGATGTACCTACTACAAAGTATGAATAGAAGTTATAAAACACTCAATAGCAATAGCAATTAGCCAGTGTTGTTATGTACTTATTAACAGAAAAAGCCTACGTTCGCGCCTTAATAGAATATGAATGAAAAACTAAATTATTGCCACCAAAGTTACATTAATTATAATGACAATTAAATAGATTTATTAAAAAGTACAATTCAGGTTGAAGTTATCCTAGAAAAGGTCTTAAATACTTACCTACTGAACTTTTTACCCGACTGCAAGAGGGTTATGTTTTTCGCGCGTATCCTGTATGTTTGTTTGTTTGTATGTGTGTTTGTATGTAATATTATTTATTACCTCATATCAACGGCTGAACGGATTTCTATGATTAAGATATCATTAGATTTGTCTTGTCAGCCTAAGTGTCCCTATAAAGGACGGCGTTATAAAAAAAAACAACATAACGGCTGTATATACGGTGCTATTATACGTAGTGGAAAAAAACATTTTTTAGAATACTGCAATATAGGTGTCAAATTAAAGGGCTTATCATAAGGATTTCAAAAAAGTATATCATGACCGTAATTTATAATAACTAAAAAGATATAAATTAAAAAATAAATTAAAAAAATAATAATGCCGCCTGCATAAAAAGACAAGTCAACTGAAAAGATGGTAGCAAGATTAAATATTAAAGGCAACATAATAACATGCAGTCGAAGGCATATAATTCAAATCCTTCATAATGTCACTTTCTTTATGCATGCCTCTGACTGCATGTTATTATGTTGCCTTTAATATTTAATCTTGTTTCCATCTTTTCAGTTGACTTGTCTGAAAAAACCCGCCTGCATAAAAATGCAGGCGGGTTTTTTAAATTTATTAATTTATTTTTTACTCAAGTGATGTAATTCTTTATGTGCTTGTTTACGCACATGAGATTTATAATGCTTTCAAACATAAAGTGCTTCTTACACTGTAACACTTTTTTTACGTAATCCACATATTTCCTGAAAACAATCAATGATTTGTTTACTTTTAAAGGTTAAGTTCAGTGACATTAGTTGAAATGTCAATTTGGCATTTCTCTTTGACGTTTTGCCCGTTCCGTTCTACGAACGCTTTGAATTGTTTTGATGAAAGTTAGTTATCGAAACATTTCTCTTTTTATAACAACTAATGTTCAGTCGTTTTCTTATAAAAGAATATAAATTCAGTAAGTAAATTAAACTTCAGTAGTTCAATCAATCGATTACTCATCGATCAATCGATAAGTAATCACTTTTAAAGTTTTGACTATAAACTAATAATTTTTGATAGTAAGGTTTTAATTAAATAGTTTTATCGTATGCAATGTACTTATAAAATAAAATCTCTCATGATTATAGTCTCGTTTGATATTTTTCAGCATTTTTAATGATGTTCACTTGTAATCAGTTTTGGTCGAGGCAAATCGCTAGTGTCCGAAGCTGTGAATTTTTGTTTCTTTATCGTTTGACATAAGGTGACGAGGCACTTTCTTCTTCCTTTTGGATCGATAGCACGATGATGTGAAGGAAAGAAAAATCATCTTTTGAGTCCTAATTCGTCGGGCTACGGCCCATTTTTATAACTTAATGTTTTGAAAACCCATGGCGTAAACATGGTAAGCATTTGTTTGTTAAAATACTGTAACTTCATGAAGTGCGAGCATCAGTCGCCACGTGCATAACCTGATGTCGTTCTCTTTGTTTCAGGGTTTTTTTTTTTTTATTGTTTTTCCAGTTCCTCCAGTTTTCTGGCCTAATCATTAGGTCCAGCTCTGTTACTGGATGTAATCAAATCTTGTATTACATTTAACATAACGTGTTGGGAATGATCTCATATTCTCCACCACCAATATGAAGTGGTAACTACCTCTTCATTATATAAGCATCCTTTGCACTTAAAATTCTACGTGTTCCGTAACCAAGATGGAAATTTGTCTTCACTGCGACTGATCAACTGCTTGGATACCGAGAGAGGGAAACAAACCTCAACGACAAACCACCTGGGAAAGCAATGATGAAGGTTCTGCAGTGACGATTCCATTCTACTGATTGTACGGTAACTTTATACCTATTTTATAACTTAGTAATAAGTCTTAGGAGTTAATCTTTTAACTTTAAGCGGGAAATTTGTACCCTACTTTTCTAAGGAATAAATGTAGTTCTTTACATTCAATTAATCTCTTTATTTATCTCTGAAATCGTTTGCTGCAGCGTATAAGGCGCCCTTATCTTTATAAATTTCTAATACGCTGTACTCCAGGGTCGGAAGAATCACTCCCTGAACATGCTCAAGCCTAACTGAGCAAGCCGCACTACAAACTTGAGCTGACTTTAACACCTAATTGCCGATCGCTCACTATTTAGCTCCCAAAGTCACCCCGTCGGAGAAAATCCCTTACAGTGGCGTTCCCAACGTTCGGCCTGGAGATTTCAGAGAGAAATAAAGCTTTCTTTTAAGTGAAAAGATTAAATTCACTACTGTTAAACTTAACTCATAATGTGTAACTTTTTGTAAAGAAAACAAGAAGTATTTGTTATTATTTCTTATAATACCTATTTAGTTAAGTAATAGCATGTCTTTGCTGTACTTCTTTTTATTCTTAGATACTTAACCATGCAAACGGTTAATAGTATGTAAGTCTCTGAGTTATCTACTCACTTTAAGCTGCCTAAGCTAAAATAATACATAACCTAGATAATGGTTAATTGTAATCTTTGTTCCTAGAGCTACTTGCTCACTCTAAGCTTAACTAAGCTAACTTATATCACACTGTGATAATTTAATGCTACAAGCTTATAAACTTGTCTTAGCAAATAACTTGACTTTTATGACTGTATAATTTAAATTGTACAACATGGATTTTGTAACTGCCGGTTGTCCAATAGAATTCTTGCACAAAGATGAACTAGTATATGAACTTAATTTACGTCATTTACCAGCTGAACCTACATCATCAACCGATGATTTACGAAAACTTTTACGTCACACTTGCAAACTTACTCGACGTGGTAGTGTAAAGGCAATTGATCAGTTTGTCATTGACCAAGCGTCCGAATTAACTGTATGCACCCCGAAAGTAGCTGAAATAGAAGCGAGTAGTAAAGATTTAACATCCAGTGAACGCTTGGTAAAACGTTTAGTAGCTCGTTGCAACTATATTCTTTGTCGCCTCTCTAGAATTAGTGAACCTGCAGAGGGTATCGCTAAACTTAAATCTTCTCTGATTTGTCTTCTTATGCGTCTTGAAAGTGATGCAGATGAACCCGAAGATACGGGGAAATCATATTCTAGTCCTGTAGTGAATCATGTTGAAAACCCGTTGTGTGTTCAACAGGTTCCAAAAACTTATAATTTGAATTCTCTTAATTTAAAATACCGCGGCGATACTTGTGTCCGTGTGTTTATTACTCGGTTGGAAGAACTTAGGGTTGCTAGGAAAATTCCTAATGATATAATTTTTGATGGATTTCCAGATATCTTAGAAGGTCCAGCGTTGTATTGGTTCAGAGCAAATAAAACTAACTTCTCTTGCTACAAGGACGTGATCCAGTCTCTAGGAGATGACTTTGACATCCCGGATTTGGACCATAAATTGCTGGCGGAGATTCGGCAAAGGACCCAAGCAAAAAGTGAAACCATCGTTGTTTTTCTATCTATCATGGTAGGTATGTTCTCTCGTTTAAGGAAAACCCTCTCCGAAGATGAACAACTTGATATTATCTTAAGGAATATTCGACCTGAGTACAGCATGGAATTAGCTCTCAATGATATTATTTCCATCGATCAACTTAAATTTGTCTGCAAGAAACTTGAGCTTGCGAAGGCGAAAGCCATTGACTTTAAAGAACCGTTATTGACAAACGATTCACTTGCTCCTGACTTTACTTATTCTAATAAAACTAGGAATTCTACTCATAAACAACTAAATACTTATTTTGGTAATCCAAAACCAAAACCAATTGCTTCTTTAAACTCTAAAGATAATAAATCTTTACATTGTTTCCGCTGTGGAATGAATAACCACAACACTAACAAATGCCTGAAGTCTAGAGATTTAGTTTGCTTTAAATGTGGTAACAAAGGTGTTAAGACTCCGGAGTGCACTAAGTGTAATGTGCCAAAAAACTAATAGGCTCTGTCTCCTCATGTTCCAAAAGTAGTCCCAAACATCCCACTACAGAAGAGACATATTTTGAACCTCCGTCAGATGACTACCGACCTTATTTATCTGTTGAAGTACTTGGCCTTAAAGTTAAGGGTTTGTTAGACTGTGGCGCTTCTTGTTCTGTCTTAGGTAATAACTGCCATTCTTTATTCTTAAATATTGGTATCCCGTCTTATAAGTTGGATATTCCAATAAGGTTAAGTGTTGCCAGCGGACAAGAATTAATTTGTAATAATTATATGTTACTACCCATTTCTTATAAAAATGAGGTGCAAATTATTAAATTTGTAATTCAACCCGAAATAAATGTTCCTATTCATTTTGGAATAAACTTCTGGAAGGCTTTTAACTTAGCCCCCGACATATTTAAAGATAACTGTCACTTAGAAAATGTGAATAGTGTATCAGTCTTACCTAACCATTCTGGTCTTAATGATTTTGACTCTCTGACTTCCGATCAAAAGAAGCAGATTGAAGAAATTAAATCTTTATTTGATAACATCAATACTGAAAAAGTAGGTCTCGGTGAGACAAATCTTATAGAGCACATTATCGATACAGGTGATGCAAAACCTATAAAACAAAAGTACTACCGACTTAGTCCTGATAAGCAAAAAGCTCTTGAAAAAGAAGTAGATAGGATGTTGGAACTAGGTATAGTAGAACCATCTTTTTCTCCATGGAATTCTCCTGTAGTCATGGTAGAGAAATCCAACGGTGATCTCAGACTATGTTTGGACAGTAGAAAGGTTAACTCTGTGTCCAAAGCTGATGCTTATCCACTTCCTTATGTCAGCTATATCCTTGACAACTTAAGAGACGCTAAATACTTAACATCTTTAGACCTTAGCGCAGCATACCATCAGATAAAGCTGTCAGATTCCTCCAAAGAGAAGACTGCATTCACAGTTCCTGGCAAAGGACTCTTTCATTACAATAGAATGTGTTTTGGACTCGTAGGAGCATCTGCAACTATGCAGCGTCTCATGGATAACTTGTTTACGGCTGAATTTGATAATAAGGTGTTCTGTTTCATCGATGACATAATAATCTGTACTTCTGACTTTGATGAACATAAACGTCTCTTAAAGGCAGTTTATGAAAAGCTAAAATCTGCTAATCTAACTATTAATATGAAAAAATCTATTTTCTGTAGAAATGAACTTAAATATCTAGGTTACGTTGTTGACCAATATGGTTTAAGAACGGACCCCTCTAAAGTAGATGCCATTTTAAACTTTCCTATTCCTAAAGATGCAAAAGACATCAAAAGATTTCTTGGTATGGCCGGTTGGTATCGTCGGTTCATAGACAATTTTTCTAAAATATCTCGTCCTTTATCTCGCTTAACTAGCAAAAAGATTCCTTTTACATGGTCATCTGAAGCTGATGAAGCTTTCAACAAACTTAAAACAGCATTGGTCTCTGCCCCAATACTGAAATGTCCTAACTATAATCTACCTTTCAGCATACATACTGATGCATCCTCTTATGCCATAGGTGCTGTACTGACACAAAACATTGACAATGTTGACCATCCCATTGCATACTGCAGCCGCACTCTCAATGCTCAAGAGATAAATTACACAGCTACTGAAAGAGAATTGCTCGCAGTAATCTATGCCTTAGAACAGTACCGTGCTTATATTGAAGGTAGAAAATGCTATATTATAACTGACCATGCTTCTCTGCTTTGGTTTTCTAATCTTAAAAATCCTATTGGTCGTCTTAATAGATGGGCCTTAAGACTTAGTCAATATAACTTTGAAATTATTCATAGGAAAGGTAAAGAACATATCATTCCTGATGCTTTATCTAGAATTTACACTGATTCTATATTTGACACTCAGTCAACTTCTGATGAGTGGTACAAATCTCTTTATGAAAAATGTTCTAAAACTCCATCTAGGTATCCTAATTATAAAATTGAAAATAATAAACTATATAGACTTTCTAAAAATAAATATAATTCTGTTTCTCAATTTGAATGGAAACAAATAATTCCTTCTGAAAAACGTCTTGAAATCTTACAAAGGTATCATGATGATCCAACTGCTGGTCATTTTGGTGTAGCGAAAACTCATAAAAAGATTTCTAATTGGTTCTATTGGCCATCTCTCTTTCAAGATGTTAAAAACTATATAAAATCTTGTGACATATGCAACTGTTACAAGCCCCTTAATGTCAAACCTGCTGGTTTAATGGGAAATCCTAAATGTGTATCTCAACCAGGGGAAGCCTTATCCTGCGACATTCTTGGACCTTTTCCACCCTCGTATTCTCGAAACAAATATTTACTAGTATGTTGTGATTATTTTAGTAAATATGTGACTATTTTTCCTTTGAGAACTGTGACTGCTAAAAAGGTGGTCAAATGTATGGAAAAAGGCATATTCCTAATACATGGTGTGCCAAAATATATTTATGTAGACAATGGTCCACAATTTATAGCTAAAGAATTTAGAGAATTGATCAGTAAATATCAGATTCCTCACTTATTTTACAATCCAGTATATCACCCACAAACTAACCAAACTGAGAGGGTAAACCGTGAAATTGTTAGATCCATTGCTTCCTATGTGCGTTCTGATCATCGAAATTGGGATAAGAACATATCTGAGGTGCAATGTGCCCTTAACACTTCTGTTCATGAAGGTACCAAATATACCCCTTTCTTTCTATTACATGGTAGGGAAATGATATTGGACGGCTCATTTTATAACCTTGACCAACCCATAGACAGTGCTAACATCTCCATTGATCATACTTACTCATTCTCTGATTCGTTAAAAGAGCTAAAATCTATCTTTGAAAAAGTTAAAAATAACCTTAAAAAGGCACATGATAGAAACTCTCATTACTACAACCTGCGTAAACGGCATGTTGAACTTAAAGTAGGGCAATTTGTTTTTAAAAGATGTTTTCCTCAATCAAATGCTGCAAAACACTTCACTGCTAAATTAGCCCCCAAATTTGAAAAATGTGTCATTTCTGAAAAATATTCACCCTTAGTATATGGCTTAAAATCCTTATCGGGGAAATTTCTTGGCCGGTGGCATATAACAGATATTGTACGCCCTGGTGATTCTGTTTCTGACTAAGAAACCCATCTTTCTAATATTCTCTTATTGTGTAGTGACAATAATAATAGAGAATAAAACATTGTCATAACACTGTGTTCATTCTCCTAGTTATTAATTTCTCAAATAGTTAAACTTAGGTTTATGTTATTCACACTGAAGTCTTAACTTCAACTTAAAATACTTTGTCTTATAAGTACCTCTTTATTCCCTAAGAAAGGAATAATTTTCTTTATTAATAATCTAATTAAATAGTATGTCTATCCTGGTACATATTACTCTAAGCTTGGAAATTAATTTTCCTATTCATATAATTAAGTTTTAATCTTTAAACTTTAATGTTTGGTCATCTCCTTGTATTCCAACAGAGTGTCCACTAACTAAATCTCATTCATATCTCTGAATGAAGGTGATATTACATCACTTATCTCCTTGTAAATAAACAACAAGTCAGTAAAATACACTTATTAACACTAGTATTTTTATCTGAAAATAAAATTTAGGTATTCTATTTTAACCAACAGATATAACCATAGTGATTGGAAGGTTTTATATCTGTCTGCATGTTAGTCAGTCCTTGTTTTGCATGAAACTTAGTTGTATAGTTTTATCATATAGACTTAGCCGGATAGGTGATAAGTCAATTTCTATAACAGTTTTGTTATGTAGGTGTAAGGTAGATATTGTTTGGGTATTGTTAGGTAAGGATATCCACTAGTTGTTAGCCATACACTTTCCTAGTAGTATTTTATTGTTTCAACTTTGCCACAAGTTGAAATTTTTTTTTTTTGTCTTTGTCCGAGGATATTTTTCTTCGAATTATTTTATTTTAAAATTTTAAATTTTAAAATAAAATAATTCTTACCACCTAAAACGGTGCTGTAACACTTTTTTTACGTAATCCACATATTTCCTGAAAACAATCAATGATTTGTTTACTTTTAAAGGTTAAGTTCAGTGACATTAGTTGAAATGTCAATTTGGCATTTCTCTTTGACGTTTTGCCCGTTCCGTTCTACGAACGCTTTGAATTGTTTTGATGAAAGTTAGTTATCGAAACATTTCTCTTTTTATAACAACTAATGTTCAGTCGTTTTCTTATAAAAGAATATAAATTCAGTAAGTAAATTAAACTTCAGTAGTTCAATCAATCGATTACTCATCGATCAATCGATAAGTAATCACTTTTAAAGTTTTGACTATAAACTAATAATTTTTGATAGTAAGGTTTTAATTAAATAGTTTTATCGTATGCAATGTACTTATAAAATAAAATCTCTCATGATTATAGTCTCGTTTGATATTTTTCAGCATTTTTAATGATGTTCACTTGTAATCAGTTTTGGTCGAGGCAAATCGCTAGTGTCCGAAGCTGTGAATTTTTGTTTCTTTATCGTTTGACATAAGGTGACGAGGCACTTTCTTCTTCCTTTTGGATCGATAGCACGATGATGTGAAGGAAAGAAAAATCATCTTTTGAGTCCTAATTCGTCGGGCTACGGCCCATTTTTATAACTTAATGTTTTGAAAACCCATGGCGTAAACATGGTAAGCATTTGTTTGTTAAAATACTGTAACTTCATGAAGTGCGAGCATCAGTCGCCACGTGCATAACCTGATGTCGTTCTCTTTGTTTCAGGGTTTTTTTTTTTTTATTGTTTTTCCAGTTCCTCCAGTTTTCTGGCCTAATCATTAGGTCCAGCTCTGTTACTGGATGTAATCAAATCTTGTATTACATTTAACATAACGTGTTGGGAATGATCTCATATTCTCCACCACCAATATGAAGTGGTAACTACCTCTTCATTATATAAGCATCCTTTGCACTTAAAATTCTACGTGTTCCGTAACCAAGATGGAAATTTGTCTTCACTGCGACTGATCAACTGCTTGGATACCGAGAGAGGGAAACAAACCTCAACGACAAACCACCTGGGAAAGCAATGATGAAGGTTCTGCAGTGACGATTCCATTCTACTGATTGTACGGTAACTTTATACCTATTTTATAACTTAGTAATAAGTCTTAGGAGTTAATCTTTTAACTTTAAGCGGGAAATTTGTACCCTACTTTTCTAAGGAATAAATGTAGTTCTTTACATTCAATTAATCTCTTTATTTATCTCTGAAATCGTTTGCTGCAGCGTATAAGGCGCCCTTATCTTTATAAATTTCTAATACGCTGTACTCCAGGGTCGGAAGAATCACTCCCTGAACATGCTCAAGCCTAACTGAGCAAGCCGCACTACAAACTTGAGCTGACTTTAACACCTAATTGCCGATCGCTCACTATTTAGCTCCCAAAGTCACCCCGTCGGAGAAAATCCCTTACAACACCATCCTCAAACATCTTAAAAGGTTCTCAGCCTAACACATATCAAATATTAGTAGATCATAAGACAGTTTAAACCGTCTGATATTTAACAGGTAAGTCTATTTGACCGGTTCGAAGCGAAGGTGTGCCGCGACTTTAACTCCGCATTTCAAGTAAACACTATTGAGGGCGCCCGACATCTCTCGCCTCTGTTATTGATAGAATTTATCAACGATCAAGCTTAGTTGTGACCTAAGACAGGAGAGGAAGCGGAATAGTGTACGAGAAACATGACAAAATAGAAAATTTGCTGAGTGTCATACTATGTACCTATGTAGTAAAAATAAGTCCTACAAAACTTGGAATTTTGGACAAAAGCCCTTTTGTTTAATTGATGAAGAAAATTGCCAACAATATTTCCTAATCACAGGTACACAAAATATTTTACAGGATTTCTAAGCGAATATAAAAGTTAAAGGAATGATGGAGATGCTAATTGAGGTTTAAGAATGTAATAAAGGACATGCTACTTCAAATAAAGTGATTAAAGAAAAACGCTCACCGCTCCCGCCCAACACCACGGGGCAGAAGTTGAGCGGCGTCGCGTCAGGCCACGTTACAATCATAGCGCGGAGTTCGACACCTGGGCGAGGCTTGCGGCCGCGGCTGTACCCTCCAATGCCGGCCAAGAGACGAGTATTGCTGGTGCTGACTACTAGGTAAGTATAGGGTTTATAGTTGAAACATCGTGTGTGACTGAAAACTCTTCAGAAACGACAAATCCATTTGCTATGCTGTTAATAATTAGATAATGTAAATACTGTTTTTTTTTTTAAATCAAACATTGCATTTTGCGTAGCACTTATAAAGGACAACATTTAAACCTAAAAAATTGCCAATGGATTTGACACGTCGGTCGTCTGTTAGGTTTCGGTGATTCAAGTTATAAAGAATTTGTAAATAGTTAGCTCAAACTTAACCGGGAAGATACAGAGTTAGAAAACAGTTAAACAAATAGAAAACGACATGTCGGTCAATGGTTAAATAGTTCAAAGAGATAAATTGTGGTGGCGAGGATAAAAATAACTAAATTAAAGGCTGTGCAGTTTAATTATGATTTTGGATTTAGTGTAAACATAAATTATTGGTTATAAATTACCCATTAAAAGTTAAAGGTAAGAACACAAGTATTTGTTGTAAATGCATGCATGCAAAAATTTTAGGTACTTATGTAAAACAAGTTTTTTTTTATTATTTGTGCCTTTAGTTTTAATAAGTAAGTTTTATGCATTAGCTAGGAAAAAATAGGAATTAAACAAAAAAATTAAGACAGAGCCGACTTGTATCTTAATTCATTAACGCCGGAGCGGTCGCTGGCGACCGAGACACAATAGATTTTCTATTGTGTCTCATTTTCCGGGCGTTGAAGGGTTAAGAAACACCATAGTTTAACAATAACAAACGGTGACAGGAAATGTACTACACCGAAAATCGATTTGTTTATAATCCACCGGACAGACTTAATTAGGGGCGGTACACACGGACACATAAACACGTCACTCCCACGCGCACTATTTACTGCCCTTTTTAAATGTTGCGACGAGCTTTAACGACTTTCCGATGCGCCGCTGACATGTAGCTAGTGACTGTCTTAATGATAAACTTAGTAAATCTGTCAAATGTATTGACCTCAGCAGCTTTTATTTAGGCTCAGTTGCACCGTCTAACTTTAAAGATAACAAGCTTGTTAAAGTACCAGTAAGCCAAAAAAGAGGTTGCCAGCCAGCATGATGTCCTTTGACAAGTTTGACGTCACAACTAGGTAGCATATCATTTGACGATAACTATAACTTTGACAGCGTTTTGCAACTCACACATGTTGTAATTATAATGCCGTTTGCAGACCAAGAGCTACAGCTAAGGTAAGTTAGTTTAGATTAGCTCGCATAAGCTTACAGCCAAATACTTAAAGGCTTAAAGGCTTCTTAGCCAATCTTTAGTTAAGGTCTCCTTAACTTTAAGGAATTTATCAGTTTTATATAGTTTCTGTCAACTTTTTTGAATTTAAGCCGGCCCTAACTTTAAGATTCGTTTCAGTATCTGGCCTCCATTCCCTGGCATAACTGAGGTGTTTTTCATACTTGTGACATAGTCATAGTCAGTTTGCACTGCAAAAAAGTTAATTTCTATAGTTTTTTTTGGAAACACGCTATTACTGATTTGAATTAATAATTATTTGGTCATAAGTATATTATATAATATTAAGTATATTTCTTGAAATACGTAGTACTTATAGTTTTTAAAGCCAACTATTTCTGTAGGTAACACATATCTAAAGTGTACCGCACACAATTTTTATCAATACCACATTGCGTTCGATTCTCCGCTGAAATCGACGATCACCCACACAACTCTCAACAGCTTCGATCTTTCTCGAATAGATAACGAATAAAGATAAACCCTATTCGATATTTATGCGATTGTTTCCGATTCTGTTGCCATCTCCCAATCGGTAACTCACGTCAGCAATAACAATTTATATCGATACGAAACTGTTATTGAATAGAGCATCGATAACGATACCGAAACCCAGAATCGAGCTAAGTGAATAACCGACAAAATTACATTTGCATTCGATTATAATCTGTTCCGCGTATGTTTTCGGTGTCCTTAAGACACAAAATGGTTTGAATTTCGTTAGCGGAATTCGCATTTGAATGTGGTAGTCGTTTTAATAGGTGTTATTTAAATAATTCATAGTAATAATTCGGCCGTAATAATAAACATGTCGTGTTTGAAGAGTGTCGACCCCGTAGCTCGATCGTAAATCGTCGGTTCGATCGATAATCGGCCTATAATCGAATCAATACGAGTCGTTCGGCGGCACACGCGAACCGGCACATTTTGAATATCGATTCGTTTAAATATCTCTGTTAATGGAATGAATATTCATTCGAATCACTGAATCGATTACTTGTCTTTACTATTGAATTTTAAGTGTCATTTCTGCGATAGGTAACACTATTGTAAATATTTGAATAACTTTCTTTGGATTATAATAAGAAAAGTGACCTAAATAGTTGTGATGTAAATTTAAATTATTGTTACATAATATTACGGTGCTTATCACTTTATAAGTTTGTTTTATTCTTCTATTTTTACTTTTTTTTTTATTTACAACGAACTTGGCCTTCATCTTAATTAATAACGTAACAATTTGTCAATTGTCATGACAATTTGGTTTACATTGCGGTATAGCTATATGAGCAGTTTGTTCTATTTGTTCTAATTTCAATACTGGTTGACCCAATGGATATAAAATAGTTTATTATATAGGGCCCTGGTACATTTGGACGAATGATAAGTCGTTAGTCATGTTCCAACTTTGGTCATTTTGTAACCTTGGTCATTTTAGCACCGTGGTCATAAGGCTGCGAAAAGATTAGTAATTTTGCAACTTTGGTCATTTCCGCACGTTAGTCTGGAAGGTTTTTAAGTAATGATATGCTGAGAAATTTAATTGTAAGTACCGGAATACAACAATGTAAAACCTAAAGCTTTGTTTTAAACATACTAGTAATCCATACTTTAGTTAACTTTTAGTTTAATAATATGTTTAATAATAGATTTGGGTTCCTATGGAGTTCTAAAAACTACAGCTATTTAAACCACTCAACTTTATTAACATTTAATCGTTTTCTTATAGTCTTACTAACAGAGTGAAAAGTGATTCTACTAATTGATTTGTTTTTAAATATCAACGTACCACATTTCTTTCGATTCCTAATGTGTGAATATATTAGTAGTTTTACGAGTGTTCACTAAATTAGGCACAGATTTAACTGCCGTTATAATTACCTGGTTTAGTTGGCTAACATGAGCTTTGAACGAGATGGTAAATAGGTTATTTGACCACGGTTTAAGTTTTAGCAAATTTTCTCACACTGATTAACAAAATAATAATTAATAACATACTAGAAAAAATACGACTCGCACCAGATCAATACTCAGACGGGAAACGATCCCGCGACCTTTTGATATCCGGTCCAATGCTCTGACCGCTGAGCTACCGAGTCACTAGTGAGTGACATCGTCGAATTTCTTCTAGTATATCCTACTCTTACGCGGCAAGCCAGCGTCGATTCCCGTCTGAGTATTGATCTGGTGAGAGTCGTATTTTTTTTAGTATATTATTTAGTATTGTATAAAAATAGCATTGTGAATGCAAAAATCTCAAATTTAAAAATAATAATTGTCTAGACTCTAGACATGTATCAAGTGGCATGTAAATGTGGCTTACTGACTGCTTTTTTATGATTTCAAAAATTATGAATGTAGGTACTCAATTCATGTACAAAATTATTAAACTAAGAAGTACAACAAATTAACTTAAGAAAAAAAAACGAAATATACCTAATCAATTTCCATGTGAAACAATCAACAGCTCATCATTTTATTCTGTTATGTAGGGTTATTCACGATTGTCGGAAATCTACTCGAAAGCATTCGATTCGAATCCGTATCCTCCGATATTACAAAAATATAGCTATTTACTAATACATTCGACTGGCATTCGATTCACTTTCTGACGCGAAAGCGCAATGCATTTACAAAGTTTGGCAGCATAAGGTAGTAAATAAGATCGAAGACTATAGACTTTCCGATTCGATTCGGAAAGTTGGTTTCCGACAATCGTGAATAACCCCCATGGTGTCAATAAATTCGAGGTTTTATATACGGAAATAGTAAAGTGTACTTACTTATATAAATTTTAAAAAATGAAACGAAGCGTCGAATAATTAATCAGTTTTAATTAGAAAAATATTTAAATGATGCCGTATACTTGATGCGTATTTCGTAATTAACAAGTATTCTATCAACTATTTTGGCCGTTAATGTCGAGTACAGGAAAAATAATTCATCGAACTCTTGGTACTTACAAATCATAAGCTAATCTGAAATCAATGTTTTTTAAAAACATGTTATTTGTTTGAGGAACTAGCTATCTTACCTCTAACTGCCGGAACACAATAATTTATAAACTGTTGTTATGGCGTCAGATTTAGGGCAGATGTGGAGCTCGGTGGCGCAGTGGTTTAGCGCCTGGCCCAGCGATTGCGGAAGTTAAGCAACGTTCGCAAGGGTCGGTCATGGGATGGGTGACCAAAAATTTATTATCTCGAGCTCCTCCGTCCTTGAAATAAGCCCCACCAACCAAATCGAGTACAAATATCCTGAGAATTGAACCCGGGACCCCCGCGTCCTTCATGTCATGGGTTGGCGAATCACTAGACCACACAATATAATAAAGAAGCAAGCTCCACTAGTATTGATTTTCTATGAAATTGAATTACTAATTTAAATTCTGACAGAATAAATAAGTAAGTGATTGCCTTCAATATAAAAATGCCATTTCTAAAAGTAAAATCACTAACTTGCATCACTTTGCAAACTAACTAGCTACTTTAATCAATTATGTCCTGAGCTCTTCGGTTAAAAAATACCCTATATGTCCGGTCAGTCTCAAAAATGGCACCTCAATTAATAGCGTCCCCTTACAAACTTTGCGATTATTTTGCACAAAGTGATAAAAGATGTGTTTTTGTATAAAATAAGCTTATTTTGTATAAAATAAGTGATATAAAATGTGAGTTTACAAAATAAGAGGTGATTATGTACAAAATAAGCGCCAAGTTTGTAAGTGGGACGCTATTTGAGGTGCCATTTTTGCGTACTGTTTTAGTTCGTGAAGCGTTATCTACAATATTCTTGATCGAAGCCTGAGCCCTATTTAATAACGTGAAAATTTGTCGATTGTTATGACAGTTTGTTTACATTGCGGTGTATCTATGAGTAGCTTGTTCTATCTTTAAATTGGCTAACGCATTGGATATAAAATTGTCATGACAGGCGACAACTGACACGCTTATTTATTAGGGCCCGTTTGTTAGCTATCATTCAATTTTAGCACTGATTTGACGAAACATAATTGCCATAATGATAACCACTTTATTTGAAGTTGAGATTCAATGATAATGGGGCTTGATAGTAAAACCAACTCGTATCACTTTACAAACTAGCTAGGTACTTCAATCAATTAGTATCCAGTTTGTTAGCCATGATTTAAAATTACCACTGATTTGATGATACTTAATTGCCATGACGATGTCCACTTTTTAAGATAATGAATCTGTCGCCGTCACGATTATGAAATGAGGCTCAATCGACCGGAATTGAGAAATGAGTTTAATTACATATTTCCTTTATTTTATGGTTCGTAATTAAGTGTAATAATATTGATAAGTATAAATTATATATTATATTACCGTGGAAATCATGAATACATATCCTATGAAGATTCACTCAACCATCACGCAATGACTACTCTTGCTAACCGTCGAGTCATGTTTGATCAAGTCTTTCTTTATAAAATTTTAAATAATTTGGTTGACTCCCCTCACATTTTAGAAAAAATTAACCTAAGAGTACCCAGACCTGGCTCGCGCCTACAAAAACTATTTGTTGTCCCTTCGTACTCAGCTGTATATACCAGAAATAACTTTTTTCGACGTAGTGTTGAAACTTATAACAAAAAGTTCAATGATATAGATATCTTTTGCAATAGCCTAACTGTCTATAGAAAGTTATTGCATAATAAGTTGTCAATAGCACTTTGATTATTAATAGTAACTTGATGATTTATTGTACATTTTCTAAAGCACTAGACTGTGTATGTTTATGTTAGTACTTACTTACTTCCATAACACTAAACTCTGTGTAATTTTATATTCTTTATGGATCTATAGGTCTATAAGAAACTCATATTTTTTGTATGCAATACCAATGTATAAGACTGTTTGTATCCTAAATAAAATAAAATAAAATAAAAAATAAAAAATAAAAATTATTATAGGATATATAGATAGATAGATATACCATTTATACTCGTAGTTGGTAGATATATAGATATATAATGACATGGATAGATATCCATCTACTAAGCTTATGGCATCACATGCATCGTCGCACCAATGACTCTAAAATTTAATTTTCCGTTAAAATATTAATATTTCTACAATTTGAAGAAAACATCGGTAAACATACAAATACTCCGACGTATTGGAAGTTATTTAAAAATCTTCATTATCTTACATAAACATTTTATTTAGTGTTTAGTGCCACAACTACCCAAAAGTATAGCCGATCCGGTTGCATATTCTCGAAGTGCAATGCAACACATGAAGGGAAATTACGTTAGGTACGAAAATACTACAACCGAAACCACGGCCGAAGTGTAAGCGATGTACTGTCAGCATGTTTAGCGTATCACTGATTAACTTAGGGGTAGCCGCTAGTATTATTATAATTATGATTCAATCATCAAAGATAAGGTAATTCCTAATCATGAGTTTTAAATCCTTAACAGCTTAAGCAGTGACAAGCTGATTCTCGACAAATCGGTCGCCTGCATAATCAGCGCTCCTGTTACAGTCGACAGTGACCTCGGCTAGGGTGCAGACACAATGGCGACTTTTATTGAAAGAAAGAAAGATTAAAGAAAATTCATTAATTCGGCAGACATGAGAAAAAGTAAGATACATGCTGCAGGTACATTAACGAAGAAAAAAAAATATTATTAAAAGTAAAAACGGATCTCACGGCTGCGCCAAACTCGGAAGCCAATTCAGCATGTGTCGGGTCGATGAGACCCGACGCTGATTTTCAATTGGCACCTTTTTGTTTTTGCCAGCTGAATGTCTCAAACGAAAACAGCACACACTCCAAGTTAAAAAATAAGTGCAATTGGAAGTTTTCTTTTACTTATCTTGTATGTACCTTAAATCAATGAGCATGTACTGTACGAAGACTGTGATGAAAATCAACAAAGCGAAAGGTTCGTAGCAAAAGTAATATCTGTTCAAATACCAAAGATTAAGATAATGATAAAAGCATTCTTTAGCACTCTTGATTCATTGACATTTGTTAATTTGTACATGTGTAATAAATTAACCAGTAGATCTAGATCTCCCCATTAAGTATTTTTTGTAACAAACGCTACAAAATAATTATACAAACTAGCGTTATGCGTAACGGGGGGTAGCGGTGAAATGAACGAGTTTTAGTTATTTATATAAAATACGGTATAAAGTATAAGCAAATTTAAATAAAAGTACCATATAGTTTTCCACTTCTGTATTTAGTAATTTTGGACGTTAATCAATTTCTTAGATAACACTTCATTTAGTTAAGTCATGGAATAGATATAAGATAAGTACTATTTGTCCTTGTGTAGAGACCCTTTACCTCTGTTGTATCGCATTTCAGTCATAAGTGTCGTCAAGCAGGATGCGGCTCTCGTTTCGAGGTCGGCATCATGTACAGTTGGCAACAAATCTAGTACTACAAGCTTTTACGATTATTGTACTTTCTTGTGATCGATTTGTAATTTAAGGTAACAAAATTTAAGACATACGCAACTGAAATGGATCGCTTGAAAAATTATAATGTTTAACTAGAAACATCATTCCAACTAACCTACTAAACTAATCTTTTTTTTGCTATTTAGTACCTACTAAAATATATGAAAATTTTCGCAAGCTAGCGCTTTGTTTCACACTCATACGCATATTGAAATCATTTTTTTTTTTTTTATTAAAGTATGATATTTTTTTACAATTTTATTTTTATCCCATTATGGTTGGGCAATTCTTACAAATAACTTTTCATTGAAAACGTTGTTCTGAAAAAATCTTCATGTATTTTAACTAGCCACAGTTAAATAGTCACATGCGTTGGAACATCACAGTTTCAGAAGCTATTTCTAATATTCCGGCCGCGATATAAGAAATGCCTGTGGGCTACAGACACTGTCTGCTCTGTACAGCACAGGGTTTTTCAAATAAAACACGCCTGAAAACCTTGTGCAGTTCAGAGCGTCTCTTGCTCTGTACTGTACTGGATTCGATGCAAACTTAAAATGCAACAAACAGGTAAACTATCAAATACGTTGGAACATCACATCTTCAGAAGCTATTTCCATTATCCCGGCCCTTAAAATAATTTTCTAGTTTTACGACAATATTTATTGACAGAACTGCCGTGTGGGGCCACACCGCCAGCGGAGATTTTACGAGCGCGATGTCTTGGCCACTCAGCCACTGCGTCCTACGCTACGACCACCCTAAATCTATTTTATTAATAATTAATATGCAATAGCCTTCTTTTATAGGCAATTAAAAACGTGTACGAAACATATTAAATGGTCATAAACTATTCAGAGAACAACAGCAGCGTTTTAGGTGATTTATGGATTATTTAGGATATTTTAGGTTTGATTTTATTGCTGTAATAATTACGTGCCTAATTACTCAAGGCTTTAAAACCATATTCTCTGATAATTTTAAAAGAAAGTGTATAAGAATGACAGCATGAAAAAATACGATTTCTATCCAAACACATTAAATCATCGGAACATTGTTCGCAACGAAAAAAATATGATTATGAATCGAGTAACAAAAGTTCCATTTTATCGTAAAAATCCGTCCCCTTCCCCGAACTTCACTAAAACACGGCTGACGAGTATAAATCACAACATTTTCGGAAGAAAACAGAACTTTTCCCGCCAAACAGATCGGCCAGTGTGTCAGCCCTAATGAATAGCCCAAATCGCCTTGTAAAAGTTTACGACTGATAAAATCAGTTATAAAACTCTATGAAGTCGTAAATTCAGCGGCGATCGGGAGCGTTTAAAAGACGGCAGCCATTCGGTACTCCATAAATCAGAGTTCGGCATTTTTCGGGCCTATTCGGCCGCGATCGTAAAGATTAACCGCCCTGTGTTTGTAAACACTACTTTTATGCGGAGTCGACGGGTTTTTTTTCGCCTTTTTTGACTGTTTTATGATGGTTTTACGGGTTCACATTGGCAGTTTGCTCGGTTATAAAGTTTGATTGATTTTCTTTGTTGGGAATGTCCGTCTGTTTATTGAACTCAATCAATGAGCGTCGATTGTGATGGTGATTGATGGGAATTGCAGCAAGTTCATCAAGACACATTTCAATGCAACGTAACGAATCAGAACATCAGTACCCTTAGCACGAACAGCTATCGAGAAAAAAAACGCACGTAAAATTACTCGATAGACAATTCTCTATGGAAAATTTCATTTCGCTTATCGGCGATAGATCGCGTTGTACAAATTTCCAATACAAAATTTATCTATCGAATGATTTTACGCGAGTTATTTTTTTCGATAGCTGTTCGTGCTAAGGGTACAGACCTACCTAAATCTACTTATTGAAAAGTAATTTAAAGACAAGAAGTTCCCGTCGTTTGAAATTAAAGCACTATGTTTTATGTTTTCAAATTATACCTACTATGTTTTCATAAAAGTTTCCGCAATGGGAATATTGTAACAATGCAAAAAGTTTTCGTTAGTTAGCCAACAGTAGGTCCCTACTAGTTCATTCAAATGCAAAGTGTTGCTCGTAAAAATAAACCAACGATTCATGACATTATTCCAGCCTATTCGAGTTGCAGTTTCCGCCTCTTTTGTCAAACGTCATTTCAAAACCGCAGGGATTTTTTTTAACCCTTCAATCACAGTATGGGCCATAGACTTAGAAAAATTTTCACTACGCTCAACAAGACCAACAAAGCGTGGAAAAGAGAAGTTAACATTATACGGACACGATCTATGAAAAAAAGAGACAAAGGATCAAGTGACAATGTGCCAACATTTTTTACAGTAAGAGCCCCTAGCGTCCCGCCTAGCAAAAGAGCAATCACAATTTCTTTAAAATATTCGGTAATCTTGATTAAAATTTTAAATAAGGGTATCGTGGAGCCATGGTGTCTTGTTTTGTTAGTGATTGTGATGTGACAAAAAGAAATAATCCAAGTAATCACACTTTTCACAGGTAAATAGATATTGCTACACATTTCTCTAAAACCAAATTTCGTTTATCGACGAAGAAAGCAGTATGGAACATAGTTTATTAATTTCCTTTGCCATAATATAGTCATACTTTAGTAAGTCATATTTCGACGGCAGCAAAGTAATTAAAGTCATCTACAAATCTAACAAATTCTTTTTATTGTATATTTCTAACGAGAATTACCTATTCTTTAATTGTGTAAAATCAAAATTTAATATTTTTCCTTATTAACATAATTTCTTTAACGTATAAAAAGCCAACTATATCAACATTTTAAAATCCAACACTGTTAAAACGGACAACTGTCCTTGTCATTGCTTACGTGGGACGGAACGCAGTTGTTTTATGGAAGAAAGAGATAACCGTCACTTGTCATTAATTTCACCGGCGGTAGGTTATAATGCGAAAATAAATAGGTTTTGTTGGAAATAACGCTTGTTTTATTTATGATCATAGTGAGTGTTCATAATGAATGTGCAACGAAGAAAATTGTATAAAAAGATAACTACATTTTTTCCTAAAAAAATATATAAACAGCAACGCTTTTAATAAATTCCTTTTGAATAATCAATTGAAATACTTCAAATTCATCAAACTTTCTCCCATCTTCTTATATTCTTTGTTTTTAGGATCTTTACAGTTTGGAATCATACAAAGTATTGTAGCAGTTAACTCAATACGCATGTTAAACAGTTGGAAGCATACAAAGTGATGTGGCAGTTAACTCAATACGCATGTTTAACAGTTGGAAGCATACAAAGTTATGTGGCAGTTAACTCAATACGCATGTTTACTTAAACAATGTGTATACGAACAACTGCATTATCTCTGAAACTACAATGATTTAAGCATAAACACTTATTCTATTTTGTAAACCATGTAATAATATGATTATGGAATAAATTTGAAACATTTTCGCTGGAAAACAAAAAAATAGTCCAAGTTTTTCGTTCTAAGCTCTGTCCTTAAAACTTTGATTTTTACAGATGTCCGTTTTTACTTTGCTGCCGTCGATTTTACGTATCTCATATAAAATGTTTACATTCGTTTTTCGGATCACCTGTTTATTGACATTGTTGTTCTTTGACATTCTATTTCTATGGTATGGGCACAGAATACATAATAGTACAAGTGTATGGGCCCTTAGAGTAAGACGCGTTAAGCCGCCGCGATGCTCGAAGGTATGGGCCCATTCGCGCCAAACAATTATCGAATGGTTAGCCACAAAGGGTTGCAATTGCAATAAAAACTAAAGACGAGAAGCTGGTTGTAAAACAATAAAACCTGCCCTTTACTGTCCTGTTTGGTTACGATTGTTTTCGAAACCTTAAAAACGGGTAGTAAACTCTTCGGCTTTGTAAGATTGATTTCAGAATGATGGGTGACCAGGGCCCTATTTAATAACGACAATTTGTCAATTGTCATGACAATTTGGGTTACATTGCGGTGTAACTATGAGTAGTTTGTTCTATTATCAAATTGCTTGACGCAATGGATATAAAATTGTCACTGGTCTGGTCACCTTTTTACCACGTTTTTATTATTTAATTCAAACTAATTTGTTATAAAAGACTATGATAAAGGGTAGGATTTTTGACTAACTTCTGCAGGATTGACATATTTAAGTTTTGGTACTTATATCAAAAATATACTTTAAGCTGAAGCAAAAAATTTTATTCATATAACAAGAATAGTTGAGGAAAACCTAAAAGTAACCTAAACCTAAAACCTATAAACAAGTAATTTTTTAAAGCATTCGTAAGATAATTTTCCGTTATAAATCTTTTGAGGTGACAAACGACTAATTAACAAACACGTCACTTATTGGTTTGTTCCATATTCATGCTACTATGACGTCTTGTCATAATTTATTGTCAACCACTTGGATCTTTTGGTTAGTCACTGTAAGGTCTTAGATTAGGTAGCACGTTTGAATACTGCATTAAGGTTTCGACATCAGCTATTGTTAATGTCCCCACTGAAGCGCTCATGGCGGAACTTGACAGACTGATCGTACTCAATCACGTTTGTTAAGCAACGCTCCGTTCGGCAAGGTGTCGGATGGGTGACCGTTAGGTGGCATTACAACTGAGCGCTTCCGTGCTTCGGAGGGCACGTTAAACCGTCGGTCCCGGCTGTTGTCATCTGATAACAGTCGTTAAGCCAAGTTAGACGCCTTACAGGCGGCTTGATAAACTCTAACACCAGAGGTGGCCACTTATCCTCATTCGATAAGAGGAAGAATGTCCCTACTACTGGGGCACAGGCCTTTCTTATAGGTGGATAAGGAGAATAGGCCATAACTGTGTTAATTACTGCAAATGCAGCCGGGACCAACGTCTTAACATGCCTTCCGAAATACAGAGGAGGTCGAGATAATAAATTTTTGGTCACCCATCCCATTACCAACCCTTGCGAAAGTTGCTTAACCTCAACAATGGCAGGCCAATGCGCTAATAACCCACTACTCATTATAATTATCTAAGCACTTTTTTATGCACAACGGGTCAGTCTCAGTGCTTGGCTTTCATCTCCTTTAGTCACATGATGTCTACTGTATCAAAAATAATGCGAGTGAAATAGAGAAACCGATAGTTTACGGTAGCTTAAACAGTTTGCCTCAACTCGTGGTAGGGCCACTGATGTTAATGCACACTATACACCCGGAATTCTCATCATGACTTGACCGAAATTTATTTGTTTTTTTTTTAATAGAATAATATTATTCCAATATGATGTTATTCCCATGAAACAGGCAGTCAAACGAGCAACTATCCATTCCTAATAAACCGTAACAATTGACGCGAATAACTCAACAAGTACCGCACAATAGATACCTGGGCCGAGAAAGGAACATAATCACCATATCTGGGCCCACAAAGGACGGGAAAGCTACTAAATCAGCCGGTAATGGCCCATAAATTAGGCAAAACTATGGAGTTTTATTTGGTGACGTCACGCTGATTAAAACACATCTGTTGGGGTTTGGGGCGAAAATGACCGAGCTGTTTTACATTAGCAGATTACTCGGCATTAGGAATTTTATAAATGTTTTACCTTCACCTATACCTTCAGTCTAAGGTTGCCTGGCAAGGCAATATCATAATAATCATAATAAATAATAATGGTTAATTAAAGAATAGAATAGATATCAATGAAATCTGAAGTTTCAGTTGCGAATTAACTTTCGCAACTGAAACTTAAGACAAAACACTCTCGTTTTTAGAAATGTTTACGACTAACTTTTAGACACTGCCGTGTTATTACAAAAGACTTTTAGACACTGTTTAACTAAACACCTGTTTAAATGTGATGCAGTCTCTTTCAAACAATATTGTCAAAAAAAAAGTGACATCATCACATTTAAACAGGTGTTTAGTTAAACAGTGTTTAAAAATCTTCTGTAATAACACGGTTACTGTCTATGTAGTGAAACCTCACTTGTCAACCGACTATGACAAGACAACGTCCTCTGGTTTTCAAGGTGTCGCTATCTCTGAGGTCCCGGGTTCGATCCGGGCTGGGTCAATTAAGAAAACAAACTTTTCTATATTGGCTCATGTCTGGGTTTTTGTAGTTTCGCCATTGTCTCTGATTTCCATAACACAAGTGCTTTAGCTACTTACTTTGGAATCAGAGCAATGTTTATGATGTTGTCTAATATTAATTAATTTTTATTTAAAGAAATAACTTGTATGTTAATGTAAGTAAATTGATGGTAATTATAAACCTCAATGGAGCAATGGTTAATCCGGCTTGTTTGGAGGTTCAGTTTTAAAACTTGTCCATTGTGAAGTTTTCCTACAAGATTACTATTATTATTTTTAAGAATCGTTTAAAAAGTTTTGTTTAATTTTTTTTTTCTTTCAGATATCGGTTAACATGTTCACTGCCATTCAGACTCAGATACTAAATTAAATACCTTCTGTTGTTCGTCAGGCACTTGCCAATTTACTAAATCTAAACATTAATTGAAAAGTGTCTTTCCTATTGCGAAGAAGAACTTAACTTTCACGAAAGGTTTAAACCACAAATAAACGGATTCAAATATTTTTACATAAAATAATTAGTGTTAAAAGACATTCACTTTATACATCGAGTGTTCTGCGCAGACGTCGGTCTCAGGTCGTAAATTGTCGGCCATCGTCGAATGCTGCCGCTATAATTACGACCCTCTGGTAAGAGGAGATGTTAAAAACCTAAAACTGCGACTAGTTTTTGGGGCCACAGAAAAGGCGTTTTTGAAGATCCTGAGAAAGAAAATTCAATTTCTTGTAAATCGAGTCTTGTTAATAGATTTTACTGACAGAAAGATCAGTTGCAAGATGAAATAGGTGAAAAGGCGACAACACACATTAAAAATTGCGAAAAAATGTGGCTCTCAAACCGTGCTTCAAACAATAAAATAAAATTTATTGTTGTTTAAAGCACGATTTCAGCATTACACCATCGAATCTTAAATCCAGCAAAAAGAAGCCTGTTATACTTATATATAAAAATAACATAGAGCCGAAACTAATTAAAAATGACATTTGAAAAATAATGTACCTACTTATAAGTATTAGGGATAGTTTCTGAAAGAAATTACATCTTTCCCAATATTTTTATTGAAAATTAACCCTTTAATATTTTTCACTACTCATGATGATCAAATAAAACTATAAATCATTAAATTTATTAACCCATCAACGGCCGTAAAATGAGACACAAAAGTTTTCTTATTGTTGTCAGGACGCCGGCGTCCGTGCAGGCATTGATGAATTAGTTTCCACTAATACCATTCCACGTATCTTGTAGATAAAAAACAGTATAAAACGTTAATCCATCCAACCCGCTGTTTTAGAGGCCCGTCTCAACAAACCCGCCCTGAGCTTTTACACCCATTACAACTGACAAAAACGCGTATAATAGCAAAAATAAATATTATTTATCGCTTCACGGTGCCTTAGTTTCGTACAAAAAGACCTATGAGTTATTACGCCATATTACATTTGCGTTTTGTACACTGCTTTTTTTCTATGGCAGTAACTTTGTATTTATTGCGAGTTTTAGTTGAATATTCAGGGTTGTCACGTCACGGTGCCTCTTTCAATTGCTGTACAAATTTTAATTTTCCGCTGTTGTTGGGTTGAGTCCAACAATTTTGGACTTTAAACCTTGCGTTTACGGGCGTAGGGCTAACAAGGTGTAACAGTATAGAATAAAATTGTCGGATTGTCTGTAAAAAGTAGTGTCAGAGAGTAACATATCTATTCAAAGATATTCGAAGAACGGATTGAGATTAAGTGGTCGTGTAATTGCGATGAAATACGGTGGGAATTGATAGATGCCTCGATGTTAATAAAACTAGCTATCAACGTGTATCTACGTGATAAATTGGTGTAACTAAACTGTAAATAGAACGAGTCGAACTTTGGAAACATCTAAATTAAAATGTACAAAAAATAATTGGCCGCAATAAATAAATATCTGCCTACAATGTGATGAATGATGATCTAACACAATATTATATTTTTTATTCAGGAACTTGAAAATTAATAATTTTGAAATTAAAATATTTTTACGCAAACAGACACAAGTAATATAAATAAGGGCCCTGGGATTTAGGAAAAATACAAAAAATATTGGACCGAATCAGTAATCTAGCTCTTATCTTATCTTAAAGCCGAACCAAAAATCAATAAGTTCATTAATTCAATAAAACAACTGTTACTAACTAAATGTTATTATTCTGTTAACGAATATTTTAATGATAGGAATATTTAAATGTCTGCCCCTCTCTTCCACATTGCTATGCCTGTCAAGGTGCATGCGATAATTAGTTACTTTAAGATCTAGTAGTTAAGTCGCATGTAGTGCAAATGTATAAATAAAGAAATAAATAAATAATAATAATGATTCCGTTTCTACCCAAATTCTAAAATAATTCAATTTTCAACCCTCAAAACTATTCATAAATAAAATATTTTGTTGTATCGAAAGTCGAAAAAACGGAATATCTTTAGGTTTTGGAACGAAAGTCGTGGTAGAACCGTAATGTAATAATGGTAGAACGTAGAACACTCAAAAGGCAATGTTTTTGAATTCCCTTAATATACATAGGTACCTACCTATGTATATGTATATAACATGGTTATTTGTAAAACACCAATAACCTTGCAGGAGTAGATTACTACCATAATAAACAATAACATTTGTTCTAAGATTTTTCCGAAAAACGACAAAAAGAAAAATCGTTTTTCATACAAATTTCCGTCCAAACAGCTCATAAGGTTTTGTATGAATTTTGTCTGTTTTCGGAAAATTCGTGGATCAAATATTGTTGTTTATTATGTAAGTAATCTATTCCTGCGATGTTGATGGTGTTTTACAAATAAAATTATTACGATAGTAATTATTTAATAAGTTTGGTATCGTACCGTTATCGTTGGTGTTGAGCCAGCGGTATGAGGGGCGCGGCTGCTGCTTGGAGCGCATCTCTACGCAGCGGCCGCGTGCGCGCGACCACACATCTGCAACAAAAGCAGCAATGGATAAACAACATTGCAACAAACAACTTCTTTAGCATGATTAGGTTACTACTAGGCTTAGAGTAAGACGCGTTTCTGTTCCATAGGCATAGGAAAAAACAAAAGACGACGAACAACAAACAACGTTTTGAAGAAACAAAATATTTCTTTCAATACATTATTTAATTCCCGCCTGAAACATATTTCTCTTTAGTAGGTACTTAAATTCTTGTGATTCCTGTAACACAAATAAATTATTTAAAGGAAAAACACCCTAAGTTTCAATGTTCTGCCAGGTTAATGTAGAAAATCTTGATTTGCAGTAGAAAGAAAACTTCGAAGATGTCATTGATGAAACGTTTAGGCCCTGTAGATAAAGTCACTTTTATACGTTTTCGATAACCATGAGCATTTTTTAACAGGAACAGAAATAACTCGAGTCAAATTCTGCAGAAAAATTCTTAGTACTTCCTTGAATCTCAATTCAGTAATTTATAGAACTCAGTTAAGTAATTTACAAAACTCTTGATTCATCTCAATGAAACTGTCTGTAAATTACTTAACTGTCAGTTTTTAATGAAATTAATATTTTTTTCTATCAGTCAACCTGTTCGCACACACACGTATTTAATTTTATTAAAATTAAAGTATAAGCACAAAAAATTAAAACATAAAGATTCATAACGCGATTAACAGGTAATAACGTTTTTGCTTTTGTTTTTCTTCATAAGTTTTCGATCTGATATTTGGACTACTACTTACCTACTAAACAACATTTTTTTCAAAGGTAAAACATTAATATAAATGTAGAAACCAGTAATTCACCTTCAGACCACAAAGTGCTCTTAAATCAAAACTGTGGTATTAGTCATGTTTCAAAGTAAACAATGTCAAGGAGGATAGATATTAATTTGATTCGGTCAATCTCAACTTCGATCGGTTCTTGAAACCGATGAGTTTCACATCAAGAATCCGACTCACATACATAAAAATATATAAACGATAAATTAAAAAAAACGAACCGTCATTAATATGAACCAAGCCACGATATGACCACAACTTTACTTTTGCCGCTCAAGTGAAGGATTTCAAGCTTTAAGCCTTTAATCTTAGGTTATTAAATATGAAGCGGTTGTGGGCGTACAATTTGTTTTATACAGAAAAATCTGGGAATTCGAGCGATATGTCACAGAATTTATGAGCGGATCGCGACATCGGCTGACGTGTTTCGAGTGATTCGAATAAGCCCCTCGTAATGCATTCGATATCAAAGAGACAATGTCGTAATGTGATACTCGACGTGCGATGCGGCGATAGCGGCCGATTTATGAGTGTCACAGCCGTCAATGTGTATGGCCGGTTTTATGAAAATTCCTATCGATTTCAACGTTTCGATGACTGGATTCGGTTGAAAAGTGTATCCGCGATTGGTCAGCTTTCGCTACAGGTATATATTTAACTCCCCTATCTGAGTGGCTGTCGATTTTTTCGTACTAGTTAGCTAGACAAGTGATAGCAATCCCCGCAAAGTTTTACTTACAGTTAAATACTATTGCATTAGGATTTTCATTTAATTCTTACACTCTTATGGTTTGCATAGGTAATTCTTATGCAGTCTGTAATTAAGTTTAGAACGACAAATCATTTATACAGAAAAAAGTCAAGAACAAACTATCAATGAAGAAATCAAAACTTTAAAATAAGTATAAAGTTCTTCCAATACCTATATTTTTCCTCCTTTACGTCACTTAGCCAAAAAACATGAGTAAACATGAGTATCGGCTACAGTATTATGAAATGTATTTTCTTACTTCATCTAGAAACAACGCCAATCCCCTGATTATAATAAATACAACAACTAGCCATTGTTGTTTGATTAATGTAGTAAGATGCGTGCGCGACGTCGCGTGTCGCCAGACGAATGACGCGCGTCAGACGGCGACGTATATCAAGAACTATATAGTCAAGACTTCAAACTTTGTAATCTTCATGCGAATCTTATATAGAAAATTGTGGATCGTAAGTGCTTAGTTAGATAAGTTATTTACTAAGATTGTTCTAAGACAATATTTATGTTGTGTATTACCCCACCAGATGGAAATTAATAGTCAATATCATGAAATAAATAGATAATTTCGGCATCTAAACCTAATGTTGAAAATGAATATAAACAAAAAGATTACCCTATCTGATTCCATTTAGTTTTGGATAAAGAAAAATATGCCTTTCTAGATTTATAATCAAAAGAATTTAGAAGTAATATATACCGGGTGTAACAAGACCCTCAACGAAGCCGACATCTACGTATTCTGTCCATCATCAGGACCATTTCTGTTCAAAATTATTGCTGGGAAAAGATTTGAATTTTTGGTGTTAAAAAAGCATTGCATACAACCACACAATGTAGCGCGTACAACAGACCGCGCCTGCGAGTGTATGCTACAACACACAGCTGCTGTGTGCGACCGAGTTAAAAGGCAGCGTTTATGTGCGTGCTCATGAAATACATGGAGAGATGACGTTTTGAAGCCATTGTTACGAAATACAAATAACTATAAAGTTTCTTTGGACAAAAATAAGGAAATAACGAATAAAATAAGATTTTATAAAATATTTGAAAAAAAAAATGGACTTTGACCATCAATAACTTCGTAGCTATTGGTTTCCCAGGTTTAGTCCAAAAGACAAAAATGATCCTGATGATGGGCAGAATGCGTGGACTTTGGCTTCGTTGAGGGTCTTGTTACACCCGTTATAATGATAATTTTCTTTAAAATCATTTCTTGGAGGTAAAAGAAGACTAACGTTCAGTTCGCAAAAAATTCCCACATTTTGTACAGTATAAAAAATCTAAACTGCAGAAAAAAGGCTATAAGGCCTGCTAAGACTAAGGAATTAAGCGGACTTGTCTTAACGATTATTAGGCCAGAGGCACAGCCGACATATGCCGAGGAGCCTTATAAATCAGCCACCGACAAGCGGGGACATACGGGTAGGTAGATACTTGCGTATTATGTCGCCATAAAAAGTAAAGGTCGTAAACTAGTAATGGCAGATAGTACTCATTAAAAAATAAAAATATTTTCATGTAAATGGTGGTACCCATTTAAACTGCCTACTACTTTTATGGAGATAGATAATAAAGGAATCGGCGTTGGTTTAATAGGTTCTTGCAGTGTCTTTAATAATGTCACAGAATATAATAGTATAAATATGTATTATCACCTCGAAATCATTATAAATTATGAGAATTTTTGTTTAATCGAGTGCTGAGATCAAGCTAAGTACTTTTTGCAAGCTCCATTTGGTGTATTTCAGGATTGACATTGTTTTCAACATGTTATGAAGCCTATAAATTGGCATGTGAGATCAATAAAAAACTGTTAAGTTTTCAAGTACTTTCTTCGTTTACCTTTTAGTCGGTTATAATAAACCGAACTCGATATAAAAATGAGCCGTAACATTTCATATTCCATTAGAGGCCTAATTACCCAGACATTTTAAGCAGCTAATCTAATCTCTCGATAGTGAAATACAGCAACGGCCGCGTCGCTCCCGCGCCAAAGAGACTACCGTATGTTTCCAAGTTTATAGTGTCAATAAAGAATCGTCGGGCGATAACAGGCTTCAAGGGCATCACCATAAACTCCACACTATAGTGTTATTGGTGACTCGATTTATACATTTTTTTTTCTCCAGACAATTTATTAAGTGGTCCAAGTGAGCTCGTAACTTTTTTCCTTTTTGTCGCAGCGGCCCCGCTCGGACTTACCGGCCAATCTAAAAACCGTAAATAGGCAATTAAGGTTTTATGACAGTTTTGTTTAAAAAGGAAGTAGCAGTTGTTAATTGCTTTCGGAAGTTATTTTTATGTAAAGCATAGTCAATTGATTACAAAATTAAATATAAATAAAAATATTTATAAATCAGTCACTTTAAAAGTAGTTAAAGTTTTTTACATTTGTATGTTATGTTTTTTACTGCAATTTTTTTTTGACATCATGTACTTTACGTTAGGTAGTTACTCAATATAAACTTTTATATCAAAATTAAATCTCTTTCTAAAACCTCGTCACCAATGAATTTTGTTCAAGATATATCAAGACTTTGGAGAAGAACATAGTCTATTATTTACTAAATTTTCCGGGAAACTGCCATTCGAAGTCGCGGACAAAATATAATAATAATATATTATAAGCTTTTTATGGGGACTTTCTCCACAATATAGCCTATAACAAAGCTTAATTCCTTGCCATAGGTATCTTGTATCAGTTGACAAGAACATAACCTCTAGTTGGCCACTCTGCCCTAATTAAGCACTTCTGAGTACATGAAACGAAAGATAAACATCTATATCCTAGTTCAGGTAAACCAACTCCAAAACGCACCTTATTCACGGATAATAAGATATATTCTGCAACTAAAGTGGTTAGGTTGATATGCGGTTGATTAACTACATGGATGGATTTACAGGAATTTAGGTTTAATGTAAAATTCGTGCACTAAGCCATAACAAGGAGGTGTAGAGAAATGAGGTCAGAGTTTTTAAAGTTGAAGTACTGCAGAATTATGTCAGCCTACAATAAAATCAATTATCAAATAGTACTTGAGGAATACCATCACATTGAGTCCCTAACGGCTAAAGTTAGGCATAGTAAACTGCGCAAACTAAACAGTACACCAATGTTTGTTCTACCTAAATATAATAATGAATATGGTAAAAGGACGTGGAAATATACGCTACCCAATATATTAAACAGGCTTCCGCACACATTGCAAAATAGCATCTTAAAGAACTACAAAACGTGTAAACATTTATTAAAAAAATACTATATATTGGGATCGAGTGAGTGACATTATAATGCTGTAATGCGACTCAAATAAATAAAAAAAAAAAAAAACACTAGAGTTTCCCTGAAACTGTAAATTTAGAAATATCTACAAATGCCAGCGGTGCCCAGTGTGCCGGAGCGGTAACTTTGTTTACTATTCAATACATTGTTATAAAGAAGTAAATTCGTTGCACCATTAATTTAAAATCTTTGAAAATAGTTTGAGTTTGATTGACAATATCACGAGTTTAAACTCCAATCAAAGTTGAACTTACAAACAACTTATCTCAACTCGCTTAGGTGGTTTTTAAAGTTTTTTTTCTAGTGTAAAGTTTAACATTAAAACAGATTTTTTCATTCATATCAAACTTACTTTGATGTTTATGAATATCAAAAACATCTAAGTCACACTAAGAATCTAACCAATCTACTTTAGGCATCGGTGATTTGTCACCAATTGGTAATTTCTCTTCTCTCTGCCTGCTTGTCAGCATTCCACCACTCGTCTGTGTCGCCTATCCAGCCAATCTCCAAAACGCGATTAAGGAACGTCACAGAATCGTTGTTTTTGTTTAAGCCCCTCAAAGTCCTCGGTGCAGGTGCCTTGAAGCCATATCGACTGTCAAAAACTTGTGAAATATCGCCGTCCCCGTTCGAGAGCCCTGGGCGACGTCCCTCACAAAGATATCTCCAAGATTTATACAGCCGTCCACAATGGGGTTGGTACGTTTTAATTCTTTTCATACGGGACAGATTTATGCATGGCCAGATGCGAGCAGAGCGCAGATAATATTCGCCTTCGTCACCCTCGCGGGTACGGAGGCAGATAACACACAGACTTTTTGGTAACTATTATTGGTTTGATTTCCCGTAAATATTTGTTAGAGCTTTCCTCTTACACCAATGAAGGGTGCCTGAAATGGCCATAGTTGCCTCACAATCTCTTTCAAAAGTTATACATACAATGTCTAAAGCTAAACATGTTGCTTTCTTTGGGATACTTTACACAAATTATAGATAGTTTGCCTGACATTGCCTAGGTTTTCTTTCTATCTACTGAGAAGCTAAAGCTTCGAAGAAATTGTTTCGTGTGTTAAATAGTATGTGATAAACTGAGACAACAGTCAAGCAAACTATCTACAATTTGTATAAAGTGTCCCAAAGAAAGCAAAACGTTTAGCTTTAGATATAGCATAACATCTGTTGAAAGAGATTGTGACCAAATGTGACCATCTAACATAATCCTAAATTATTGGCATGTTTTGACGAGCTTACCGAGAAAATCACATTTAAAGGACAATGGAAGGAAACGCTCCATTTAAATGTTTTCAAACAAAATGTTACAATGACCAATGTTTCGGACCCCCTGCTTGTGGACCACAAAAATTGCAATTGCGCAGAGTTGTGCAAGTTAGTTATGCTAGAAATTAGAGTCTTACCCGTATTGTAATAGTTGGCTATTGTTTTGTCACTTCAGGGTGTAACTGTAAACTGTACCTATAAAGTATTGAATTTAAATTTGGTTGTCCAAATAAATAAGGTAAATAAATAAATAAATTTAATAAATGCTGCTCCCAAACTTATGTTAATGTTCCTATCTCGGTGTGTTCTAATAAACCATGTTTTGCGATTGGATAGTTTATACTGTGTGTGTATTTTAGAGTTTATAAACTCATTATAATTATCTTCCTTAAATTGTATAGGTATGGATTTGATTGATTTATTATGTGACTTACGACTACAGTACTTACGTATACTTAAGTCAATTGGTTTGATTCAGACACGTTTCTAATTTCTATAGTTCTAATAGTGCTTACTTAGTTGATTGCTAAATCTTCTTTAGAACAACAATCTTCATCAACCACCAATCTATATGTAGATGGCGTTAGTCACGAACATGAACAATCTTTCAAAAGGGACAAACCCGTTGCAAAAAGCCCCAACTACCGTCTCGAAGCCGAGCGCTCTGTCACCCGCCACATAATATTCGAAACTTGTGAAAGAAACGTCATAAATCTGTCAAATTTGACGCGCAGAGTTGAAATACGGCCGGCTGAGTGATTTGTGCCCGAGACGGGGATGACGCAGAAAAAATGCCACGGCCATCTTTGTTGTGGAGAAAGTCGACGTTGGTCATTATGAGGGCTGTCCGAATTGGATGTTGGATTTTGATATTTTTAAATATCTTTTGTGGAGCTCGGTGGCGCAGTGGTTTAGCGCCTGGCCCAGTGATTGGTGAAGTTAAGCAACGTTCGCAAGGGTCGGTCATGGGATGGGTGACCAAAAATTTATTATCTCGTGCTTCTCCTTGCTTCGGAAGGCACGTTAAGCCGTTGGTCCCGGCTGCATTTGCAGTCGTTAACACCCACCAATCCGCATTGGGCCCGCGTGGTGGGTTATGGCCCGTCCTCCTTACCACCCATAAGGAAGGCCTGTGCCCCAGCAGTGGGGACATCAAAAATGGCTGATGGACAAATATCTTTGGTTTAACGAAAGGTAGTGAAAAAGTTTAAAACCACAAGACATAAAAACAAGAAATACCATATACTTATCAAACTGAATTAAACGATGGCTTCAGCATTTCAATATGAAAAATTAAAGCGACTCAATCTGAGCCATTTATCAGGTATTATTTTAGCTCGTCAACTATAGGGAATAAAGTAAATCCTTCATATTTCGCGCTCGACCGGCCAATATGGCGACGGCCTCGTGACGTCACTGGCCGCCATTTTGGATATGTATAATTTGACGCGGCGACGGCTTTGACAGACGACATTTAATTACGGACCCCTCATTACCTGGATATTGGCTGATATTGATACGTACTTCTTTATAAGTTGCTATACGACTGTGATCCGACCTTCCGATCAGACCGAGATTTTTAAATACTATTATTAGCAGTGATAACTACCAAGTTCATACATTATTAAACGAAAAAAATACCGTCGACTTAAGAAACTCCTCCTTTTTTTGAAGTCGGTTAAAAATAGATGTTTATGGTGATATTGTCCAATGGACCGTGGAAGTGATGACGTAAAATTGGGTAAAAACAAACACGAGAACGTTGGCACTTTTGCTTTGTTATCAAATCATTGCGTTATTTTGGTGTTTGAAATAAGTATTATGCCCTCCTGGGTGTGATTCCGTGTCGTGTCTCAAGAAGAGAAACTTGCTTGCTTCAAATGTTTGTTTTTACCCAAAATGTCAAACTCCTCCATATGACCGCCATTATGTGACGTCACACTTCCACTGTCTGTAGGTTTACTTTCCTGATTAAATACATAATCATAATATACCTGCAAAGTTTTATATCTGTGACATACAAACCTTCAATAAGCAAAAAAATGAGATGTGAACTAATCTACTATGACTAAATTGAGATAAAAAATCAACATCTAATTTATATTTAATAGAAAAATTCTCAGAGAACTATGATGACTTTGTTAGTTTGTATTTTTAACAGTGGAAGTAGGAGCACTATTGTCATCGACCATCACTGCAGTCGTGTTGTGTAAACGGCCCCCAAACGGTTTCGTTAAAAATGTGCAGTTGATTTCCCAAGTTTATTAATAAAATGCTTAATTAAGATATCCTGTGTCGTCCCTGATTAATTTGAATGATCGCACGATAATTTGTTGATTAAAAATACGTCAGTTGTGAAACGACGTGGTAATTCGCGATGCCATCATCGGTGGCCGCGGATCTTCGATGTTTGTGTTGTAATTTAAATTATCAGCGATGCACATGGAACTATTACGAGTATCAAAATGACCTTAGGATTATTTGTGTTGAGTTTTTTTAAATTAACGGTTTTCTTTTTGAGTACCCAATCCTACTTAATATATTAATAATATTATAAACGTGAAAGTTCGTGGGTTTGGAATGTTTGGATGTTTTGATCCTCAATCACGCAAAATCTACTGAACGGATTTGGTTGAAATTTGACACACAGATAGTAGATAGCCTAGATTAAAATATAGGATAGTTTTTATCCCGATATTCCCACGGGAACGGGAACCACGTGGGTGAAACCGCAGGCGGCCGCTAGTAGTATAATAATTTCATTTTCCAAAATATTGCAGAATAAGTAAAACAGCTAGGTGATTGCGTAAAGTCAATCGTATTCATTTGACAGTTCATATTGTATCATAATATATGTCATCCCATACAAATTGCAGCCGATGGAATACGATATGAACTGTCAAATAAATACGATTACCTTACGCAATTCCACCCCTGACTTGTAAAACGGACCGTTATGTGAACGGGCACTTAATTATGAAATAAGTAAATAGTCCCCGCTCCACGTAAGTTTTTAAGCTTCAACCGGAAATCTTAAACATCGAAGAATCATGAAAATGTTACAAACAAATGTACACAACACACGCTCACATAAGTAGGTTATTGAACTTCGAAAGAGATCCAATAAATCACATACCAGAAATATGTCATAAACACCTTATACAACATACAGATAAATCGTTTCATCAAAACATGGCGTGCAAACGACGTCGGTGTTCGATGCCTGCCTTGTGAGTTGTGACATCGACACCTCGTCGGTACCACATATACTCGAAAGCTTATCACCACTATTGTTTGGTACTGACAGCCTAATAAATACAGCACATAACATCAAACGTGATAGCCGATAACAACCCGGCTAATTTATGGAAAACGTCAAGTGGAATAAAGGTTAGGAATAAAGGTTGGTTTATTTATTCTGTTAGCATATCAACATCATTATTACACATAGCAGTTGATTAAAATATTGATTGACCGTTTATAACACAGCTCTATATAGGTACATATTTTAGGACATTGCTTATTATGCATAGTTGGTATGTACTAAAAACCAATGCAAAACAAAGTTGAACTCTCAAAATAACTAGATAGGTATCACGAATTATCTTAAAGTAGGCAAATTTAGAGGTTAATGTTGCGAATCAGAAACGATTGAGTCTCTACGTAGTTTTGAAGTCAGTTTCGACGAATGATCAACTCTGACTTGTATAACCATTATAATGATCACTGCGTGGAGATAAGTTACAACAACAGTATAAACCCCCATACGAAGCAAAATTATCCTTGTTATTTTTCATTTGTCTTCCGATGTGACTGAGCTAGCAAACTAGGGGTTGTCAACACTCCATCATGACTACCCGGTATCCTTTAATAAATAAATTATGTAATTTAATTAGCAAGCGCGGAGCGCGAGCGAGGCATCTTCGTTTCAGCTTGGGCAAAAATGCTTTCGTATGTCCAGCTGTCCGTCTGTTCTCCTCTACAGGTCACATTTCTCAACCGAACCTCGTGAAATTTAGTAGCTTTGATAATTATATTACTAGTGAGCTGTAGACCTGCCATTTCGAAAAATGTTCAAGAATATTGCGTTAAAAATGTTAAAAATATTGCGTTAAAAATATGTAAGTACAATAGGTATGTAAGCACAGTAAGTCCTTATCTACCCACCCCACCATAACATAAGTAAGGCCTGTGCCCAACATGAGGAAAATAAATAAAAGTATGGCTGAGTGCAAAGAACGGAAAACTGTCTAGCGTTATTTAGCACAATGAAGGTTCACGGATATGAAATCGTCACCGCATCAGTGCAAACTCTCAAGAATTTAATTTCCCACAAGAGAAATTGCAGTAAACGGATTAGCGAAACAAAATCCGAAGTGAATCTAACATCAACAACTTTCACGTCAGTTCTGCAACTAGTTTGACCGGGGATCATACCTAGCTATGTTCACAGCAAACTTGTAACCCGACTGGCGCAGAAATCACGACCCTAAGCCCCCGACTTACAGTTCACGTCGACTGATGATGATAAATTTGCAGTTGCATATGAAAATATCGCATCTCGGCTGCATTACAAAATGAGGCGAAATTATGATGGATGCTGATGCCTCGTTTCTCGCTTAATAAGACGGTATTCTGTTTAGCACGCACACGGGCGACTTCGAGCCATATTTTACGGTTGTTAAAGTTGGTTATCGATTACAAAGGAATGAGGAATCAATCGGGACCGACAAGCGACGCGGGCGCATGTGTTACTCGAGTAATGAATGCGACAGGAGCTAGCGGAGTCCGGTTACAAGTTTAATTCCGTCACATCACCGAGTTCAAATTTATAAATTAAGTTTTATTCGCGGAGTTGTGAATTCTAAATGTCAGAGTCCTCTCGGCGACAGGATTCGGATAGGCAGGAATATCTGACAAATCGCATCTGACTGCCGCTTGATCTACGGCCGGGACATCGGCACCGATCGACTCCAATTATATACCTACGCTTGGAATTACCTCACACAAATCACACAGACAGACGTACAAATTGCGGAGGCGCTGTTGGCATTTGGATGACGACGCGCGACGGGTGCAAAGCTATGTTGTTATTTATGATGGGTCGCGACAGAGACGGTGACAGCTGACGTGTGAAAGAGAGGTGCGTGTGCGCTTGTTTGCCGTCCTTTGCGCGCAGCTGTTCTTCATAATCATGCGTCAAATGTATCCGCTTACATTGATTTGTTACCAACAAAATTGATTAATTTAGTGGTTTGAATGTGATAAGCTAATGATCATTATTAATTGAAAACTATTTAATTCGCAACGATCATATTTATATTACTAAGTAGTTTCTTATAACTTCCTCTCAGTAAAAGGTGGACGAGTAGAAGTCGTAAAGCCATGTAGCTGTTGATTTTAAATTTGAATAGGTATTTTGGATAATTGACCGAGCGAACGCGAAGCGTCTCAGCTTCAGTTTGGGCAAAAATGTTTTCATTTGTCTGTCCCATTGTCCGGCTGTCCGTTTGTTCTTATCTATAGGTAATAGGTCGCATTTCTCAACCGATTCTCTTGAAATTTTGTGACCAGGTTCTATAATTATATGGATTTTTTTCGATATAATTTTTCGAAATTTTTCATAACGGCAGAGATATGGGGAATATCTTATTTCAGCCATTTAGAAAAATGTCACAAACAGGAGGTCTATATCTCTACAGAGCCACTCCTAATATAATTATTTCACTTAATTCATGTAGTTGCTGTTTACCAGGAAAATGAATCAAATCAAATCAATTCAAATTTATTTATTGTGAAACACAGGTAAATAAAGTTATTGTAAAAAATATAATTATGATCAGCTGGTTTCTGCCGTCATGGCATACAATTTTATACAATGTCAAAATTTTAAATAGTCAAAACAGATTTCAATTCCTATCATATTATATATGAAGGAATGGAGAGATGTAGTTTTGCATATTCGGCTTTCAATATCGCTGAAAGGCACTTACATATTAAACCATTATAAATTACAGATTTAGAAGTCTCTGTAAAAATAGTTATACAGGATCCTAAAATTACATCATTGTTCTTCTCCCTGAGTTTCAGAATCTTGAAGATGTAGAGCATTATCCACCTTTTTGAACCAACGCGAATCACACCCACATCGGCAACTTGCTTGGATAACATTTTCTGTAACTGTAATGTACTTGAAAAATCAATTTTGAATTGTATTAAATCCGACCACAGTGGACAATTAGCCTCTATTGAGCACCATCATGTTCCGTCTAAACGGAAAATAATGTGTAGGCCAATAAAAACACACTGTATTGAAAAATTCAGAAACAGTGTCTCAAGTAAAATTTAAACTCTACCAGAACCAAATTTTGAAGCCAATAACTTATATAATCATTTATTTAGCATAGTTCAAACTAAATTTAGTGAAACTTTTAAACAAAAAGTCATCAAATGTAATGATAGTACGAAATTTAGTGACTGGGCCACACCCGGCATATATAAGAGCAGAAGGAAATTATACGAACTTTATGCAGAGAAAGCTACTTCTTGCGATCCTAACTTCATTGAATTTGTCAAGAAGTATTCACAAACATTCAGAGAAGTTTGTATCCTAGCAAAGTCCAAGTACTTTGCAAATAAAATTAAATTAGCTGATAATAAAATTAAGGCTACCTGGAATATTATTAACAAAGAAACGGGCAAATCAAAATCCAATATAAATTCCTTCTGTTTAAAAACTGGTGATCAAACTTTTGAATCTGACAATGAGGTCGCTAAAGTTTTTGAAGATTTCTTTGCTAGAATACCTGTAGAAACTACCAGTACTCTTAGTGCTAGTCCCAACATCGCTGTCTTCCTTCTGGAGTCTAGTATTGATAAGTGCAATGAAAGTTTTTCCTTTAAATATATAAACAGTGCAGATATCATTAAAGCTTTTAAAACAATTAATGTTAAAAAAACAGAAGATCTTTCGGGGCATGTCAACAAGCATTATTAAATCAATAATTGAAATACTAGCCCCCTACTTAGCTTTTATTTTTAACAAATGTATTGACAAAGGGATCTTTCCTGACTTAATTAAAAATAGTAAATTGATTCTTCTTTTTAAATCTGGGGATAAAAGTGACCCAGCTAACTTTAGGCCAATATCTATACTACAAGCACTTAGTAAAATATTTGAAAAAAATATATTTTCCCAATTATTAGATTACTTCACATACAACAATATACTTCATAAAAATCAGTTTGGATTTTCCAAGGGTAAAAGTACTACTGATGCTGGAATTGCACTTCTTAAACATATTCTTGACGCTTGGGAACAAAAACAGGATGTAATTGGCATTTTCTGTGACCTTTCTAAGGCATTCGATTGCGTTGATCACCAAACACTATTAAAGAAGCTAGAACATTATGGTGTCTCTGATAAGTCGGTTAGTCTTATGAAATCGTATTTGTACAATAGAACTCAGAAAGTAGTAATTAATAGAACTGAATCTACTGGAGCCCCCATCAATATGGGTGTGCCACAGGGATCAATATTGGGCCCATTGCTGTTTCTAATTTATATAAATGACCTTCCCAACTACGCGAGTAATTTATGTGAGACAGTACTATTTGCGGATGATACTTCTTTAGTTTTCAAAGTAAACCGAGGTAATAACTGTTCGGACGAAGTAAATAGTGCCCTCTCTAAAGTTTCACACTGGTTTAATAGTAATAATTTAGCACTTAACCCCAAAAAAACTAAATGTGTAAAATTTTCATTACCCAATGTTGAGCAGACAAAATTAAATATTAATTTGAATGACGATGAAGTAGACTTTACTGGGAGTACAAAATTTTTAGGTATTACACTAGATTCTCGATTGCAATGGGATCCACATATTGAAGCCTTGTCAAGAAGACTTAGTTCAGCGGCATTCGCTGTTAAGAAAATAAGGCATTTTACTGATATTGAAACGGCAAGGTTAGTTTACTTTAGTTATTTTCATAGTGTAATGTCTTATGGACTGCTATTGTGGGGCTCAGCAGCCAGTATTGAAAATATTTTTGTACTCCAAAAAAGAGCTGTTTGCGCCATATACAATCTACGGCGGAGAGATACCTTGAGAGAATTGTTCAAAGAAATAAATATTTTAACTTTGGCAGGCCAATATATTTATGAAAATTTAGTTTATGTAAGGACACACTATGATTTATTTGATAAGAACAGCAACATTCACCAGTTTAATACAAGAAATAAAGATAAACTTGCCGTTCCAAGATTTAGGCTTGCAAAAACGAGAGGTTCATTTATGGGGAAAGGCATAGCCTTTATTAATAAAGTTCCACAACAAGTGATTGATCTTCCTTTGCATGAATTTAAAAACCATGTTAAAAAAACGCTCATGGGTAAAAGGTTATTATAAAGTTGACGATCATCTTAAAGATCAAAATGCGTGGAAATGATGTAGGTAACACATAACTTGCTAATATAAGTACTTTATTGAAGTAATATAATAAGTCTATGTTGTTGCCAATAATTCTGTCACCCTGTTGTAATTATGTTATGTTACCCTGGTAACGATATATTCAAGTTTGTAAATATCGTTACTTATGGCTGTTACAGCTGATAAATTTCTTGCGCCCGTTCTTCTTGTCAGCTAAAAAGTCTGGAACGGGTGGTAGGAAAATATAGACGATTCAAAAGTACTTAATAATTAAGTTTATTTGAATAAAACTTATTTCACTTTCACATTTCACTTTCACTTTCACTTTTGCTAATTCTTGCCGTTAATAGAAATTAACCTTCCTTCAATAGAAAAAAGTCAGCCTCCATCACGTCACGAGTCTGTGCCAATTCTTGCCGTTAACAGAAATTAACTTTCCTTCAATAGAAAAAAGTCAGCCTCCATCACACCCCGGGCACTCCATACAAGCGCTGCGTTTTAACTACCTATTACCACTATTACACGTCACTGTGTAGCGTCTGCTACACAGTGACGTTTTTGCACACGCGCAACTGTGTGCGTGAAATCTAGGGCTAGCTAGAATGAGCACACGATTCGGCACACGAACTCGCGGGGTGGGGTGAGGTAATTGATTCTGGGGCGGGGCGGAGAGTTCCCTTTCTGTACGGTAGTACTTATATCTATTCTGTGCCTCCATCACCCGTCTGTGCCAATTCTTGCCGTTAACAGAAATTGACATTTCTTCTATTGAAAGAGTATGCCTCCATCACGCGTCCGCAACAATTGACACCAGAAGCAACCAAGTCGTAAAGCCATCAATACAAGTGTGACAAACTGACGTACGGACCGAGTTTTATTAGTCGCCGCATGAATCAGGCCCTTCCACTGTTATGAATCTCAATTATACTGACAAGACAAGGAGGACACTCAACTTTCTCAGCGTGTTGTTTTCAGAAACACAAACTAGAACCACAGAATAAAAGGTGGTACCAAATGATGTGAAGTCACTTAAACAGGCGATAGTGTTGCTTAAACTGAACAATATTCTCCAAGGAACATAGCTTGAAAAACGAAAAAAAAAACACACTCCCATACAAAATGTACTGGTTAGCTGACCGGAAAGAGTTCCTTGTAGAAAGTTGTTCAGTTTAAGCAACACTATCACCTGTTTTAGTATCATTACACTTTATAAGGTGGTACGGTCAGCAACGAAAGTCACTTAACACTTTCGTACTTTGTCAAAGCAATTTTTTTACAGATTTTCACAGTTTAAAACATATTTGATCAAAAAGTTGCTATGACAAAGTACTAAAGTGTTAAGCGACTTTCGTTGCTGACTGTACCAAATGGCAAATGTGGCGGGCAAGTATAACCGCGGATCGTGCTCAGTGGCGTGCTCTCGGAGAGGCCTATGTTCAGCAGTGGACGATGATAGGCTGATGATGATGATGATGATGTACCAAATGATGTGATGATACTAAAAGTGTTGCAAAAAAATCCCCTAATGCCGAAAATGGTAGATAGGGACCATCAAATTGAACAACTTTCACTATGGGGCCAACTGTGAAATCGTGACAAAATAAAACAGCTGTTTCATACATTTTGATATTTGCATTAGTAAAAGTTGATCAGTTTGATGGTTCCATCTACCGTGTTCGTCGATAGGGGTTTTATGTAACACAGTACCTACTAAACATCTAACTTTTTTTTTTCTTTTTTAACGTCTGCTTAGTGCAATAATAGACATTGGGGCTGTATGGTGGATTACGGCGATTATTGCAAACAAACCCGTTTTAAACAATGATATTAAATGTCATTTAATACCATTGGTTTTAAACCAGATTATGGTTTAAAACCACGATTAATTTTCAGTACCTTAATGAAATAATGCTTCAAAAATAAAGATAAAAAGGTAGAAATAAATTGACCCCTACTTTATTTTTAAAGGACTATTAGGTATTATTTCATTTTAACACATTATACTGCCTCACGACTTGTACTTATTATGTATTCTGTGCTCACGGTGATGAAAGTCGCATTGCTGAATGCTGTTGCCCAATTTTTTTTTTCATAAATTTACGTGAATCATAACTCAATAACAATAAAATATGTGCGGTAATACCTCCTCCCTACTAAAGGCGTCCCCTGCGACTCATGCACTGTAAACATCTGTCCTCAGAAAATCAGCAATTCGCCGTGTACCCGCGGCGGGAGCCCGCTTAACGCAGCGGACGCCCTAAAATAGAGACACTCAAAGAGCAGTCGATAGTAAAACGAGCAACTTACATATTTTATTAGTAGAAAAAAATATAAACGATTCAAAATGTCAACACTAACGGGGCAGGTGAAAGAGAGACCCATCGTAAATCAATGTTTAATGAGTGTTTAATTACTTTGTCGGCCTTATATGAAGATAAGGAGCTTAGAGTAGCTGATGGCAATATGGCCGATATCTTAGTTAAACACTATTTATAAATAAACCATGACACGCAATGGTTTTGTATAAGGTAAAAGTAGGAGTTGACATTAAACCAGTATTTAACATTTTTTACTGCATAGTTATTTGACTGTATTCTGGTACAAAAATATTGTTTAAGTAAATAAAGCAGGACCGAAGTAACTGGAAATAGTGGGCACAGCCATCCTATAGTGTAGGAAAGGAAGGTAGTGGACCCCCACAGTAAATCCTCAGTAGACGAAACTTTACAGTATGATAAAGTTCATAAATGAAACGTATTTTTTAAATTATCCAAATCATTTTTTTTGTTTTTGGATATTTGTACATAGGTTTTGGTTCATACCATATTACATCCCTGCAAAGTTTCATTGGCTGAGGATTTAATGTTGGGGTCTCTATACAAAAGATCGCTTCATTTCCTACACTACTATGGGAACAAGAAGTGACGTTGCGTATTTCATACATTGAGGACCTGCAGCGAAGCTACCTTAAAAAACTCAGTACATCAACAAAATACATAATATTTAATAAAGGTAGTCCTGACACGGGGATAACTTTATAGCTCATGATAAAACCTCAAACCCACCAGACCCATCACATTTCAAACTTCAAAAAACCAATAAAATAAAACTCGATCTTTATACAATAAACATTCGCGATTTTATCTCCGCTTAAAATACAGCATTGCGAGCGGAGTCAGGCCTCAATCATAACTTAGTCGTAATGCTGGCCATAGTAACACCTGATTGGCCGACGGACAGACACATGGAGTAAATTATATGACTATAAAACTTTTACGGCAACAGATAAACAGGGCTAAACGCACACGGGGACATCGGGATCGGGACCATTTACTTTTATACCGTAATTTGCTTACATTATAGGAGACCAGTTTTATTGTTCATCGAAATGAGACTGATGTATGGAAATGGCCTTATGGTCAATCAAGTTAGATTCGGCATCACTCTCTCGATCCACCTAAAGGAACGGGATAGCATCCTTTCCCAGATTAGTGTAAAAATTTCGAACCTCTTATACTTAAATAAAATCCATATCAAAGTCGTAAAATTTAACAGCCCCTTATATTACGATTAATACTTATAAACAAGAATTAATTTGTCCGGCGGTATCGGATTAAAAGTCAAGAAGCTTTGGACGGATCGTCAAACGAAACTTTATAGCGAAAATAAAATGGAATGTTTAGGAGTGAAATTACAAAACAATAAAATGTGAGTATGAAATGATGTGTTTTGAGAAAACTGTTGTAAAGTACCTATATTGTACTAAGTATCTAGAATCTGTAAGTTAATAGTTTTACCAGATACTATAAAAAACAATCTATAACCACACCGGGAATCATTCCATCCATATAGGTACCTATGGTGTCAACGGTGTTCTAAAATTTCTTAGACAAAACATCATAACTATTGAAATTTTGCTAATCAACTATATAACAAGTAAATTCTTGGAGAGTACGATGGCTTAAACCTGAACATTTTTCTAAAACAGTTAATATTTTCTTTTAAATATTACAAACAAAACTACACACTATTCCTCAAATCAAATACCATGCTTCAAGCTCCAAGTTAATTTCAGCCGGTGACGAGCAGAAAAAACGAACACGAAAAGTCGTCTTCAGCGCATCTGAGAATCGATGGAACACAAAAGGTGACAAAAAACAGTGCATCATGCGAAATGGAGGAAAAAAAGCGGACGAAAGAACAACATATAACTGGCGGCGCGGGAGTGCGGCGACAGAGTTGGTTGTTTTTGCCATCGCTATCTTCATATCCGGACGTGTGCGGATAGAAAGGTGCGGAAACCCCTACGAGAACACCCCCTTAGGACTGAGCCACATTGGGCGGACGAGTGTAGCGAGTTGGAGAGTTCTGTATGCCAAGAATCCAATACATCCAAAAATCCACTTTTAAATTTATGTTGCTAAGGAGAAAAAGTTTTTCATGCAAAGATTTTCGAAAATGTCCAAAAATATAATAATAATAACATACCTAGTCAATTTGTTTGTAACAGCGTGATAATGATGTTTCAAAAAGACAAAAAGAAATTGTCAATGTTAGATGCCCATGAAATAGGACCTGTATTATAATGTCTTTTTTTAGTCAATCCTTTAAAAACAAAACAGAACTCGAGATTTTATAACGCTATAGAAATAATGTCGGAATATAAAAAAGAAAGACTCATTCGCGCCATTCCAAACATGCACGAGCGTTCTATGTGAATCAGCCTTTCACAATACGAGCAAATACGTTCGCGTTTTGTCAAACACTCGAGCGGCCATCTTATCTGAAGACTGCAGACTTGACAGCGGGGCGCATTCGAACCGAGGCTCGATTCGCGACTGCCTGCGGTTTGCGAAACGAAAAAACTGCGAACAACAGCTTAATGAAAACGGCGCCGGGCTTCCACGGATTCTTTGTTGCATCTCATTAACTGATCGGCAGGGTCTATTCAGATGGGATTTAGGTGCGAATCGGGCGGATGTTGAAACTGTGGGAATTAGCTTTTGGGTTCAATTTAAAGTGGACTTCGGTTTTATGTATGTACTGTTGCTAATTTTTAGCTGCAAAACCCAATAGAAAATCGTATTACAAAATGGCAGGTATAAGCCTTATAATAAACAAGTGGCCGCCCGCGACTTCGTCTGCGTGAAAAGCTTTTTTGCTATTCCTCGGGAACAATTTTTTTTTGGGATGAAAAGTATTCTATTTATGTCTTTCTCTCTACCCCTGACAACATGTATGTAAAATTTCTTGATGATCGGTTCAGTATTTAGGACGTGAAGGCGTAACAAATAAACAAACAAACAAACGGACTTTCGCATTTATAATATTAGTAAGGATTAGTAAGGAATATTAACTCATTAAAATAGGTATCAGCTACTTAAATGTGATCTGTCGTTCCTGCCCATGAAAATATTTGATTTTAATTGACTTAAGTCCAAAAAATGTCAGTCGGACTCCGAATAACTTTAAACCTTATCGACAAAATAATCGATGGATAGCCTCAACTCGCGTATCAGCGAAATACGAAACTGCATTTCAAATCGGAGATAGCTCTCGATGGTATCGATACAAGGCCGTGCATCGATGCTGGACGACTCGATATCTCGACAGGGCTCATGTTTTTGTCATCCGAATAATCGCGATCTGAGATCATTGGAAGCTTTCGTCTAAAAGATCCTATCAGGTTACAACCCTTGAATGTAACTTCAATAACTTAGTCTGGTCTATATGACAAGTGAATGAATAAAATGTAATCGTCAAATAGTTTCGGGAATTTACAGATCGTAAATACAAATTACAAATTACAAAAAAATAACAATTGAACATCAGCTGCAATTTAGTCGTGCAGAATATCCATCTTAAGTCAGTAAAAATCAGAGTATCAGTTTTCAGATTGGAAAATCAGAGCGAAAACAATAGGGATGTTGACTATTTTTTTTATTTTATGTTACATAAATTACCTCTCAAAAAAAGAAACATTGGTAAAATAATTAATTCGCTAGCATGAAAACTGCCCGAGATATCACAGTGTGAAATGCACACAAATGGACTCGATCAAACACGCTCCATACTAATGGCTTCCAAGTTATGACGTCACGCCTTGCAAGTTTGTATGCAACGCATAGGAAATTTGTTCAGCAGCTATATTAAATATTGTGTTTATCAAAATGGTTTCTTCGACAAATTTGCTATACATTTTAGGGACTAAGTAAAGGTATCATTTATTTTAATAAATTTTATACTTTTTAAATGGACTTGTCCACCCAACTTTGAAGGGTCATAAAACAAATAATATGCAATATATAAACCCAAGAGGTATACAAGCTACTCTAAAAGTTTAATATGTTTACGATTTTTATTAGTATTTCGTTATTTTATTCATTAGTCAACATCCCTATTTGCACCAACTCATGGTAGAGCCACTGTATGCGTACTTTAAGTTCGTAGGTGATAGATAACTTTTGCCCAAACTGAGAAATAGTTTTATTTACACAATACTATCCGATACGATCTAGAATCATTTCGATATAACAGTAACTGTACCACAGTATATAGGTAGTTACTGTAAAGAACAAAATATAGCCCCTTTGTTAAGTAAATTATTTCCGTAGCTTTCACGAATAACGACTTTTTCAAATCTTTCTCGTAGAAATCCTAGCTGAGAAACTTGGAAGATTGAGCTCATTAATGCAAAGAATATTAGTTAGGTCATATCAGCTGCCCCGGACGGAAGCCGCGTTGCTCTAAGGCAATACCTTACATTAATTTGACAATCATAGTCAATAAGACAAGTTGAAATAAAATAACAATAAGGAAATAAAAAGTTGCCACAAGGGGTAGGTATTAAACAGGATGTTTTAACTCCCTTAGGCCACGAAGGCTTAGCCGAACACTACCCAAAAAAGAGTGAATAGACCACCAAAGTGATTGACATTCGACACCCGCAGTAGGTAGTCGACGCACACGCATATTACGCATACGTTCATTAGGCCCGCCGCGCACTGGCGACACGTTATCGGCCGCGACTTTTTGTGCTTTAATTAACCGCGTGTGAGGTCCGACGCCTTAATTATAATTGCGAGATATCGAATTAGCTGACGGGTTTAACGAAGCTGCCGATAAACTAGAAGGAGGAGATTTAATGTGGGTGTTAGTGCTCTTGCGCATGCACTTTTTATCGGGTTTTAAACTTGCTTTGACGGAATGCAAATCAGGTGAATTTATTAGTGTCTAAACAGTGTCTTGTTATAAAAGCAAAATATAGTACCTATAGAAGAAAAGTAGTCCCTTTTTTGCAAATATATAGGAAAACATATAAGCAAAATATTTTTTTATGAAATTCAAAAAAGAGAACACACCCAACAACTCAACTCATATGAGCCGATGAAGTGCTAAAAATCGACTGACTCTTTCGTGAATTTATTTTAAAATGATAAAAATGTATTACATTTTAACTGTAGATAGAGTTCAAAAATCTAACCACGATATTGATAACACTAAGAAAAAAATTTCTTAAAATCAAAGTGATCAAAATTCAAGGTGAAATAAAATGCATAAAAAATTACAAGTCAACCGCCTCTGTGGTCTAATGGTTCGCCCACCCGTTTAAGACGAGTCCCGGGTTCGATTTCCAGGATAGGGGTTAATTTACTCGGTTTGGTTGGTGGTAGGGCTTATTTCAAGTCCGCCTGCCTAGCTACCACCATCTTACCTAAGTCTGACACCATGACAGCAATTTAAAAATTGTTATGTTCCGGCAGTTAACTAGTTAGTGGAAAGAAAGCCAGTTCCTCAGTGGTAAGGATTCCGGGTGTAGTGCACTTACACTTTCGGCCTTATCGTCACTTAACATCATGTAAGGTGAAGGCCAAGCACTATCCCGCTGTGGATAAAAAAAGTAAAAGATTACTGATTTCAAAAAGATAAAAGTTACGATTTTTTATTTTACTATTCATTTCATTTCATGATTTCATGGGTTTTAGCATCAGTTCCTTTACTTATGACTTCTTGGATTTTTTATGTTTATTTCACCTTAATTTTTTTATCGCTTTGTTTAAAGATTTTCAATATCGCGGTTATATAGATCTTTAGTTTAAAAGATTACTAATGACTTCAATTTACCATGTATTACTTAGTGTAAATCTAAATAACTGTGAAATTACAGTATTCTCACTCTCAGACTGGTTCAACTTGGTTTCAACCCTCAAATTGTCTATTACCGAATAATTACATTGCACAATATATTACCGCGCAGATTGACGCGTGCAGATCAAATGTGTCCCGCTAATTGATGGAAGTGCGTTTTGCTTTTATTGCGCCAAGATTAATGGAACACCTATGATGAGGGGAATTTCTGATCTTCCTGGTTCATAATCATAAAGCACTTCAGTCTTTTTTACAGTCGGCAAATGAAGAGATTAGGTATCTATTGTGCGAAGAACATCATCAAAGTTTCAAAAGAAAGGAGTCCAGTACCCTTAGCACAAACAGCTATCGAGAAAAAAAACGCACGTAAAATTACTCGATAGACAATTCTCTATGGAAAATTTCATTTCGCTTATCGGCGATAGATGGCGTTGTACAAATTTCCAATACAAAATTTATCTATCGAATGATTTTACGCGAGTTATTTTTTTCGATAGCTGTTCGTGCTAAGGGTACTGTTCAATACTACAGCTACATGTTCCTGCTTCTATTGAAAGTGACATTTATTTTAAAACATTCGAAGATACGTTTACTTAACAAAGATGCAACAAACCCGCAATCGCAACTCAAAACATAATTATTAGGTTGTATGTAGGTTGTTACGAGTATTATGTATTTAGGAACGTTCACAACAAAAGTAATTATATTTTTATTTTGCCAAATAATTCCGTCAGAATTCATGTAGAGTTAGTGTAATTGTGACCAGTCTTTCTTGTTTTCGAACACTCGTATATGCACTTCTTTTTATTACGATAAAAATGCAAATGCAAATTGGCACCCCTGTTTTATTCCCATCTTGCAAGCGCACCCTTAAGGCCGGCTACACGAATGCGCACGTCGTTCGTCGCGTGCTCCGAAATGCAAATGGCGGACCACCGGCGCGCGCGCAGACATACAGCCAATAATTTTATTTATCCTTTTGTAAGACACCGATAAAAAATCTTATCGCACTTAAAAATAACATTCGCATCGGCGGTTTACGGATGAGCGGTAATTGCTTCTGTATTTGCTATTTTTTGTCATTACTGATTAAGTTTTAATTACTAAAAAGCTGTATGTACCTAACAACAACATTACTTACTTTAATTTACGAATACAGACTATTGAAGTAATTTAATTTGTTACTGTGATGTTTACAAATAAATTACCTGAAAAAAGGATTTTGGCTTTAATAATTAATGACAAAGAATAAATGTCCCGAAAATTACGCGTTTGCAGTTTTTTATCTGTATAGCTTCTGCTCCATTTTAATTTTACTCCTTATAAGCGCAAGCTGAAACAGTATCTTAGATAAATAACAGTCTCATATCAGGTTAAGCCTGCGCAACAATATCTTCGTTGTGACAAAGCAGGACAAACAATGCGCGGTGGACCTAAATCGTAAAATTGCAACTAAGCGCAATGTGCGTTGGCGGACTGCTCTATTAGCCGGGCTTGCCTCAAGACATAAGCTGACACGATAACGAACATTATATGGAGAACGAAAATATTTCATAATAGACACCTGTGGCCCTACCATGAAATGATGCAAATTGTTTACGATATACTGCTCAGCAATGCGAGTGAAAGAGAAAATAATATAGTTTGCTTACAGTAACAGCATCAACTCAAGGTAAGGACACTGTTTCATAAATATGACGTAACGATGAGGAGTGCAAGCAATTTTGGCAGTAGGAGGAGTTAGATATGTAAGCCCCCTATAATATAGCGAATATAACAGTTTCTAATAAAATTATTATAGGTGCCTAGATTCTAAGACGTACTACACACATGCAAAATGAAAATTATCGATGCATTACTAGTCTCAAACTAAAAACCTTGAAAAGATGCATATTTTCAGATATTAAAACATAACAGAGAGATTGCATGAAAAAACACAAGTCTATAAACATTTATGTATACAGTTTAGAACTTTGTCAATCTAAAGCTATTACTTTTTTGAACAGAAATCAATGACAAAATAATGACAACTAGGTACAACAACGTGACAAAGTTCTTAACTGTATACACATAGTTTTAGACGTTACTTTACTATAATTTTCATTGCACACTTTTTCAGCCCTGCATAATGTTGATTATTTACGAAATTGAGATCAATGATATAGGTAACCATTACAAAGCATCTTTAATATTAATAGAGTTTTTTCTTAGTTTTTAGTACATTTAACTAACTAAATGGTTCTCTCCCAGCTTCAGCCTGTCGCTCGTGCTTTGCACCGACAAGATCGCTCACAACAAGTAGTTGACGCGACATGACGCCCCGATCCGCCGCGAATGTTTATCGAGGCTTAATGACTGCGCTTCTGTTCCAAGGAACATGTTGCTTTGTTGCTCCATTGTCTGCCCACCTTTATGAGTTACAACTTTGTTTCAACGGTCTAGTTTTCTGTTTATTGCTTTATTTCCATGGAAAATCCATTTCCTATGTAAATTTTTTATAATTTTAGCTATACTTACATATTTATTTATCATTTTCTCCTTAAATATTTTACTATAAAATCCTATTCTTATGTACAGTACCTACACATACGCGCGAAAATCTTTTATTTTTTATGGTATTTATTTTTAGTGAGTAAAAAGGTTTTTTGAGTAGACTTACAAAATTAAAATAAGTTTTACATAAAAACCTTGTTTCGGGAACAGCGTTCATACAACTTTACTATATAAATTGACCGAGCGAGTGCGAAGCGTCTCTGTTTCAGCCTGGGCAAAAATGCTTTCGTATTTCCGTCTGGCTGTCCGTTTGTTCCTCCTCCTTAGGTCGCATTTCTACCGATTCTCTAGAAAATTTTAAAGCAGGCTAGATATTTTTTTGTGGATTCAGTTATATGGTATTACATAACTTAGCCCCCCAAGCCCCCAACTCGAATGGCCTAGGATGATGGCTTACGAGATTCGTTGGTTTACGCTAGCTATTTAAACTATAAAATTACAAATACAAATAACTTTATTTGCTGTAAATAGGGTGATTACAATTCAGATGTTCTAAATAAAAATGGTACCTTAACCTACGTGCCGTAAGCTTGTCAATTCCATCAAACACAAAACATCATAAAAGTCTGTGATTAAGTTTGTGACAATATATAATATTTAATCAAATATTGTCATCTTTAAGCTTTAAAAGTTAGCGTAGCATTCAATCAGATAGAATGTTGGCCATTTGACTTGACTTTGAGTAGAGGGGCAGGTTTGTCATAGCATCAAAGAGCCGCATGTTATTATTTTAAATTTTCACATCTTTTGCTGTGTATTTTTTACAAAACTAAGTAATATAAAATAAAAAGCGATATATCACAGAGGGAACACAAGCAACATCTCAGCGTTGCGCGACAGAATGAAAACTGCATCCGACGTTGTTATTAGACGCGGTGACGCCGACACGGCGACGGCGACGTCACGGCGACGTCACGTCACCGCGACGCGCTGACGACGACGCTCCGCATATTAGATTTGCATCTGGAAGTTGCACGATGCAGATATGAGTTTTTCACTGTAGATATATTTTATTTTTATATATGACGTGTGATGTGATGTTGTTTGTGAATAGAATAGTGTCGTTAGATAAGATACTAATGAAATAAATATTTATTGCACAGAAGATTCGTTTTACAAATGTGAACAGAGGCCCCCAAACTAGGCAGAGCCTATATCTTGGGAAACCAATTTAATTTTACATGGTCAAGCGACCCGAGTTGCTACTGTGAAACCTACCTATTAATAAAAACATTTTTTTACAAAAACATGAATAACAAATAGTTCTAGTATCACTGTTAAAAATTATACTTAGCCTAGAAGAAAGTTCGTACTAGTTTAATTGGTTGCTGTACTAGTTTAATAAAATTAGAACTAAAGTAAGTTCATCTTGTACCTACGGATATTAAATGACAAGATAAATCAAAAAAAATTGGATACAACTTTTTGGACCTATTTCCACTAACATTTGCCCTTTGCAAGATCATTAAATCCAAATTAGTGATTTATAACAGAAGGGACATAACTTATCTATCCACAAAAACATGATACCACGAAAAAGGTAGAATTTTAAAAAAATAAGATAGAAGCAGAAACGTTAGTTACACATTTAAATGTTACTGGATGATATTAGCACTAGTTAGCATGTCAAAAGAGACTAATTAAAATTATGTGAAATCCCAGTCCATTCAGAGTCAATATTGACGGCGACCTTTAGCTTACCAAGTCATATAATTAAATTTACCAGTGACTAACAGACCGAATGATATATTGTCAATTTCTAAACGATACCAGTCGGTGCAGCTATGAATCAAAGTGACTCGTTCAATTATAGCTTATCATTATTGCTTTCAACGGCAGGTTTCACTGAGACGGTTGACGGTTCGATTTTGGTCCTATGAGAATGTTGCTTAGTATTGCAATCTTTAGAATTTCATTTAGGTAACGGCATTTCATACAAACTTTCAAGTCTTTATTTTTCGAAATAAATGAACCGATTTTAATGAAACTTCATACACATAATCAGAATACATTGGTCTAAAGTCTAAACAGTTTACTGAAAACATTTTAAATAAACAACAGTGCTACAGTTAAGGCGAGGCCAGTTCACGAAATTTACTCTTCCACTATGTCCTTAGAATAAGGTTGAATATCGCATAACTTTAATTGACGCTTCGCCAGAAATTTGACGAATTTTAGTACATTTTTATTGATTTCTGAAATACTGGATCATTTATTAAAAATGTACTCGGTTATTGTGTTAGATCGATAAAAAAGCTATCCTTTTTGCATAAAAAAATCACTGTCGTTGAAAATTACGAAATCTGACGATTTGAAATTTATTTTTATAAGTTTTTATGGTGTTATTCAGGATTTTTTTACAGAGTTACCATGCCATTTTTCAATATTCTGTTCGGTTACTATGCTTCTTTGTTTCTTTTTCAGTCTACAGTAATTTTTGTGAAGTAGAATTTTACATCAGTTCTTCACATTGGAAGTTCAAAAATCAGACTTTTCATCAGATCGTGAACTGGCCTCGCCTTAAATTAGACCGATTTTGAAGTTTACGTGAATATAAACTGTCGTGGCGAGTTTAGAATAAACCTAATTTAAATACTTCTTTGGCCGGCTAAAGTAACGGTAATTATATTTTTTTATGTTAGATAATTTTCAACATGTATAAAAGCGATGAAAACCTACGTGTTTAAAATCATAAAGACTAATATAACACTTGGTATTAAACCTACATCTGTTCAAGAAGGAATGTTGATAAAAATGCATTCAAATAACTCTTATGACGTACTAATAAGCACCATAATCAACTAAGTTAAGCATTTGCATAAAACATCACAGTTAAAAAATTGATCACTTTGTCAACGTTCCTTATTTAGCGTCTTGCAGTTGACATGACACTGCGCAGATGTTCCGGCAAAATTATGGGTAATTTCAATTGTTATGCCCAAATATGGATGTGATAGGGGGTTATGTTTTGAATTATTGCTCAGTATAACTCACTTAATTCATTATGACAGAAGGACGGTTAGTTAAACGTCATAAAGATATGAATATTAATCGTCGTTTTATTAGGGTTCCGTAGCCAAAATGGCAAAAAACGGAACCCTTATGGATCGTCATGTCTGTCTGTCTGTCCGTCCGTCCGTATGTCACAGCCATTTTATTCCGAAAGTATTAGGATTACACAATTGAAACTTAGTAGGTAGATGTATTCTGTTAACCGCTTAAAGATTTTAACACAAAAATAAAAAAGAAATAAAGATTAAGGGGGGGCTCCCCATACATGGAACTGAAACTAAAAAAAAATTCTTAATACCAATACGTGCGGGGTGTCTATAGATAGGTCTTCAAAAATAATATTGAGATTCCAAAGAAAAAAAATCTCAAAGTCAACCGTTTGAAAGATAAACACTGCCAAAGTGGTACAATATGTGTCCCCCCCCCCCTCTAACTTTTGAAATAGTGAAAAATCTAAAAAAAAATATATATCATAAAAACTTTCACTGAAAATTGGTTTGAACGAGATAATTATAGTTATTAGTTTTCGAGATATATCATATTTTCCAAAACCGCAAATATAACTTTGTCATTCATACCAACACTGTGAAAAACAAAGATTTTTTTACAGACAAAAAATGATAGTGGTATTAAATATGGTATGGTATATAAGGTAACTACGGAACCGTACGGCGCGTAGCCCGACACGCACTTGGCCGGTTTTTTTTAATTATTGATCGGTGAACTTAAAAAATATTAACTTAGCCACATGGCAAATACTCGCAAATATATGGTGCTCCGTATTTTTTAAGTGCCGACTTAAATTTGCGCTGTCATAACAGTTTATTTTCATGTACTTACTTAGTAACTAGCAAGTAGCAAATAAATTTGTCTATTTATCATTGGTGTAAGTTAAAATCTTCATCTATTTAAGTACATAAAATATAGTTTTTTTTGCACTCACTGCCATTTTAAGTTATTCAAAATTTAGAGGTTCAACTTTTCGAACACAAAAAAAAAATTAAAATATTTTTGTAATAAAAAGAAAATTCATTATTTACAACAAAATTATTAATCTAAATTCCTCTATGCTACAATATTTGCGCATGACTGTGTCGATCTACAGCGGAACTATATCAAACATCTGAGAATACTGTATCGAATATCGATCAAACTTATATCGATGATTACTTGATTAGTCGATGAGTACTGTGACGGGCCCACAATGGCAGTCGTGCGCAAGACCGATAAATAGGGCTGTCAAACAAGGATCTAGATATGGCGATCTATCCGTTAGGGAGTATTTAGAGCATTTTTACACTGTAACAAATTAAAGAATTAAAAAAACACACAAAGCCTCCACATCACTCTATGGTTGACTGGTAGAGAATGCCTATGGCATTAAGTCCGTCATTGTACAAAAATTGTGCATCAAGAATAAAATAAATAAAGTAAATTTAATTTCAGCTGCTTTTGTTTTCTTTTAAAAGTTATTTTAAACTAGCGACCCGCCCTCGCTTCGCTTCAGTATAGTGTGGCATTTAATACCTACCATGTATTATACAAAAAAAAACGTTTCTCTTGAATCAATCTATCTATTTAAAAAACCCGCATAAAAATCCGTTTCGTAGTTTTAAAGATCTAAGCATACATAGGGACAGACAGAGGAAAGCGAGTTTGTTTTATACTATGTACCTAGTGATGAATGAATTATGATCATTGGAAAATTGAACTATAGTTGTACAATGCACACATATCACCTTAAACATAAATAAAGCACAAGTTTAGTAAGGAGTTAAGTCATATAAATGTTTCTGTTAACTTTATTAAGTACTAAAATAGTTATGTTTGGTAAAATTGGCAACCCTGATTTCAATGCTCGACAGTAACAAAAACAAAGGCTGGCCAATAACATCAGAAATGGAGAAATATCGTATCATCAGAGATCCGTACGCAAATAAACCCTGTCAGCTTGGTAGCGAATTAAAAAATAAGTAAGCGAACATGCATGGGTATCTACTTAAAACATAACCTTTACTTAACTTTTGTCTAATTAAGTTAAATTTTCAGAAAAACATTAAAAACTTTCAAGTTTTAATGACAAGTTCAATTTCAAGTTTTTCGTGAGTTAAGTTAACCCATGTTTTTAAACTGAATAATAAGACAATAAATTCTAAATTGCAATAAAATTTAAAATAATAAGGAACTTACCTACCGTTTATAAAATTAATTACCATAAAACTGTAATATGTATATAAAATTATAATCCAGCTAAAGTATTAAAACTTAGACCGAATGTAATTTGAAAATTTCTTTCCTTAACACCCTTTACGGTCGACTGATAGAGAATGCCTTAAGGCATTAAGTCCGCCAATTGTATTTTCTTATGCAATAAAGTTTAAATAAATAAAATAAATAAATAAATGATTATAGACAAAGATAAAAAATACCCATTAAGTTAAATTTTCAGAAAAACATTAAAAACTTTCAAGTTTTAATGACAAGTTCAATTTCAAGTTTTTCGTGAGTTAAGTTAACCCATGTTTTTAAACTGAATAATAAGACAATAAATTCTAAATTGCAATAAAATTTAAAATAATAAGGAACTTACCTACCGTTTATAAAATTAATTACCATAAAACTGTAATATGTATATAAAATTATAATCCAGCTAAAGTATTAAAACTTAGACCGAATGTAATTTGAAAATTTCTTTCCTTAACACCCTTTACGGTCGACTGATAGAGAATGCCTTAAGGCATTAAGTCCGCCAATTGTATTTTCTTATGCAATAAAGTTTAAATAAATAAAATAAATAAATAAATGATTATAGACAAAGATAAAAAAAGATACAAATTAACAAAAAGAAAACCGCGGAACCCAATACCTTACAGCATAGGTACTCCGCTGTTTTTAAATGATCGCATCACAGAAATTTCAATGGTTCCGTCAAGCAAACAGACAATGGCGACAAAGCGAGGATCGCTATCTGATCATCTTCGGCACTCCACCAGATTGGAGACGCCCAGCGGGGATATCGGCAGGTCGCTCACTGGTGCTACGAAACGCCGCGTTTTGAAACGTGTCATACTTCCCAGCTACGCCACCATGCTATATAGATTTCTAAATATCCTCGATGAAAGACCATAAAATGTACTGAATTGAACCTTAACTCAAATTTTCAAATTCAAAAATAATTTATTGAGTCTAGGCCGTTACAAGCACTTGTGAATATACGCAGCTACGCCATCGGTTCGCAAACCCTAAGCGGGAGACCTTGTAACGAGATGAACCGGCAAGAAACTCGTTAAGGGCTGCTTTTTTCTCCCTGTATGAAATCAAAAATCATCTCAAAAATGTTTACCTCTGATTGTTTCATTCGAGGGTATTTAGAAATCTCTACAGCAATTACAAGCAATTACTTTACAATCTCTACATGGTGTCGTAACTGGGAAGTAGGTATGACACTTTGAAACAAGCAACAGGTCAGTAGTTTTACAAACTGTTAAGGTTATAAACCTCGTGTGAATACTCTAAAGGAGTATCTACACTAGTCGACTTGGCAATTGGCTGTCGACTTTAGTCTATTGGCGCTTTTTGTCAACCATCGCTGGTAAAATCGAATTGCCACCTCATTGAAATTAAGTTGGAGATTAGTTTTTACAAGCGACTGTCGATAAAAAGAGCTAATTGACTAAAGTCACCTGCAGATTCACCTGCCAAGTCGCTCAATGTAAATCGCCAATCCATAAGGTAATCACCAAATATCTCTGTATATATATCATCTGTTTTTGTCATTTTCTTCATACTTATAAACGTCAAAAAATACAGACAGTTAAAACTTAATCAGCTGTTTCAGTGCTGTTGAACTTCAGCCAGAGAACGAAAATAATAATATGATGAGTTGAAAATCAATGACAAGGATGAAAAACGTAGAAATATTTTTGTATTTTTCCATATGCAAAGTGTAAGACAATAAATTTTATGCAATGTAAATATTTTTTCTATAGTAAGACAATAAATTTTATGCAAATAAATAATAGTTATTTATTTTGTTCATCCAAATACACTTGTGAATTACACACTATTCACCATTGCGTATTTGAATTCAAAACTCTTTGCTTTTCTTCAAAATTTCTCCACCTCTGGTATTTCTTAAACTAAATTCCTCTTCCTAAAACTCTCAATCATACATACAGATGTTTGCTAAAGAACCGGCGGAAAACCGCGGCGTTTCCCACCGCCAGTGCGCGATCTCGAGGCTCGACGGTAATGAGTTTCCCAGTGCGTTCGCGTCGCCTGGACCATCGGCACAATGGCCCAATCCTATACCTACACATCCCGATTAACGTTTCTTTGTCCTTCACAACAAAAGGGAATCGAAACGACTCCAGATTAAAATTGACGAATGCTCAACCGCTGACCCGCTGCAATCAGGGAACAAGTGGCCTATTGAAAAACGATTGCCTCCTGTTTTGTGTTTAAATCATGATATTGGGCTTTGTTATTGATAAATTTTCTTTTTCTTGAATATTTTTCCGAAAAGAACCTCTTTTCGATTATTCTCCTACTTTCTATAGATAATGGATACTTTATATAAAAAAGGTATAAGCACAATAAGGATTTGACAAAATCTATAAAATAAACACCAGTACGACGTAGAAAGGAGATATAAAAAAGTATTTTTTCCCACATTAAGTCCAAAAAAAACAAGAAATTTTCCACCGAAAACTTAGAAACTATTTAAAACCAACAAAACCGTTAATTCTTACGTGTTAACGTTATTAGAAGACAGACAATGAGAACCCAAATAAAAGGTGCAGACAGCGGAATCAAGTTTATTTAGAGATTGACTGAAATATATGTATGTGGGTTAATTGGGCCAGAGTGACAGGTTATTTTTATGCTCGCCTATACACCATATTTAGATTCAGAAGTCTGGTCTAGCTGTATCGATTTATGACTAGCTTTTGAGGATATGGCGAGAGGCGCTGTTAACTTAGTTTTGTTTTAATTTCCTGATTTTTAATATAACAGTTTTTTTTATGTAAACCCTTAGAGCAACGCAATTTACACCTGTAACAGATTATTGTGAGTTGTAGAATTAAGAGAGCTCTTTTTTTAATCATGTTTTGAGATTGTTTGCACTTGAAAAAGGTAAATTATATGACACGTTTGTGCGATCTATTAGTGCCAGTAAATAGTGTAATGTAAACGAACGTGATAACGAAATAAACCTTTTTACCATCGCCACTCGAAAAAGTGCGTTTAATTCAACGATAAGAGTGAATAAAACGCTGTTTTATTCACCGAGTGAATAAAAATATTTTGAATTTGGAACAAGCGCGCATCGTATGAATTAGGTAGAAAAAAAAACGTGCTGAAAGTATGGAGTTATTCCATAGATAAAGCGATAGTTATACAAATAAATAAAAAAAAATATCCCGCCAATTTTATTTAGGTTCTTTTTAGTGTCTTATCTTTGGGTTCTTTTCTATATATTAGAGGGAGATTAGATGTTCAGTCTTGCATCAGTCTGGTACGATCTTCAGTCTGTAAAAATTCAAAGTCTATACAAACTGATGAAATGTACTGCCAAACCGATCATGTAATTTCCCTCTTAGCGTGGTTGTTTTATGTCATTGGAAAACTTCTAGTTTCACTATTTTCTAATGTTTAAATACTTATTACCTACCTTAATAATAAAAATGTAATAACTATCTAATTACATAGGTATAAGTACCTACTGCTATTTGTTTTCTCGCAGTCAATGGTAAAAAGTAGAGTACACAACTCGTGAAAAAAAAAATTCATCTCGGTCCTTTGTATCCCTCGCTTCGCTCAGGATTCTACTTTTGAATCCCTCGCAACGCTCGGGATTCAACTCTAGAATCCTTCGCTGCTCTCGGGATCCAACCTAGTCCCTCGAACTAAATTCCCTCTTTTTTCACTTGTTGTATAATCTACTATTTTACCATCGCCACTCGAAAAAGTGCGTTTAATTCAACGATAACAGTGAATAAAACGCTGATTTATTCACCGAGTGAATAAAAATATTTTGAATTTGGAACAAGCGCGCATCGTATGAATTATGTAGAAAAAAAAAAAAAACGTGCTGAAAGTATGGAGATATTCCATAGATAAAGCTATAGTTATACAAATAAATAAATAAAAAATATCCCGCCAATTTTATTAAGTTTCTTTTTAGTGTCTTATCTTTGGGTTCTTTTCTAAAAAATATCCTGCCAAATTAATTAGGTCCTTTTTAGTGTCTTATCTTTGGATTCTTTTTTATATTATTATATTAGAGGGAGATTAGACGTCAGTCTTGCATCAGTCCATTCCATCAGTCTGGTACTGGTATACGATCTACAGTCTGTAAAAATTCAAAGTCTATACAATTTGATGAAATGGACTGATGCCAAACTGATCATGTAATTTTCCTCTTAGCGTGGTTGTTTTATGTCATTGGAAACTTCTAGTTTCACTATTTTCTAATGTTTAAATATTACTGATTACCCACCTAAATAATAAAAATGTGATAACTATCATATAGATATAAGTACCTACTGCTATTTGTTTTCTAGCAGTCAATGGTAAAAAGTAGAGTACACAACTCGTGAAAAAAAAAATTCATCTCGGTCCTTTGTATAACTCGAACTAAATTCCCTCTTTTTTCACTTGTTGTATAATCTACTATTAATGCACTTAATTTTGTCCACGGATTCAGTGAAAGCCTTGCTTATACTAATACGTTGAACATTCAAAAACATTACGTGAATTTATCAATGTAATAAGAAATTAATGTTGCTGAAGACCATTCGTCATTATACGCACAGTTAAATATATCTATCTGTGACAAATTCAAACGCAAGCAAACGGACCCTTCGGAGACGCGACAGTGCGGGCGCATTCCCAACTATTTGTACCATTATGTACCCTTTGATTTACCGGCACAATACCAGCGCACGATAAAAGTCACCCAACAATTACACGCCCAGCTACAGTATTAGTGTGTAATTCAACTTAGAACTTGCAATAGGATGTCCGATTTGATTCATGCGTGCACTAGACGCAGATGGTTCACGTAACCGCCCACGATCGAACGATCGAAAAACGACTCAGATGAGGATGGTTAACGAACGATTTCGTTCAAAAGTGAGCGTTCGAAACAAACGACTGCGGCACCAATTGTCTTTGCCGCAGAGATTAAATTGATTTATAAGACAGCGTTCCGTCCGTCAGTAAGTTCTGAGTAACGAATCGTAAAGTTCGTTCCGATCGTGACCGTTTCGCGAATTTTACGAAGCTTTTGATGTGATGGTAAATCAACGGTGATTTATTGGGCGGCCAGTCACTTCCTCGTTACTGTTGTATCATTACACGAAAGGGAAGATGTAAGTAATAAACTGGCTTTAAGGCATTATTATTAGTTCATGATTTTTATAGGCAGGTCTTATGATTCTATAGTCATAAATGATAAAAGTCTATAAAATGTAATATTAATATATTTTTTATCAAAATTAAAATAATTTTTAAATCGTCAACTGACCATCAGCCATTTTTAATGTCCCCACTGCTAGGGCACAGGCCTTCCTTATGGGTGGACAAGGAGGATAACCCACCACGCGGGCCCAATGCGGATTGGTGGGTTTAACGACTGCAAATGCACCCGGGACCAACGGCTTAACGTACCTTTCGAAGCACGGAGGAGCTCGAGATGATAAATTTTTGGTCACCCATCCAATGACCGACCCATGCGAAAGTTGCTTAACCTCCTCAATCGCTGGGCCAGGCGCTATACCACTGCGCCATCGAGCTCCTCAATCGTCAACTACCAAAACATAAATATATTTGATTCCTATTGTCTATTAGTGCACAACATTCTCTATTCAAGTTCGAAGGTAATTCGACTCTATTCTGACTTGTACGATTTGTTTACAAGAATCTTGATAACAATAACAAAGAAGTCGTTTTTTTTCTTGTGTAACAGTGGCACGGTTACATACGGAGATCTGAGATAAATTGTGCTTTAACATATTTTATATAATGGACTTGTAATTGGCTCAGGGGTTTCTAAAATCAACTCTACTTAATATTACAAGAATATAAGAATTGTTTGGGATATTGAAAAAGGCTCTGTTTTACTTTTGTATGTACGACCACCAATGTTAACGACCACATACATATTGAGAACTTTGCTTCACTTTTCTTAGCCATTTAAGGACACTATGATATATTTCTATAAAACTTCTAAATATTTCCAAAGTCACCACTTTCATTCACACTCTATATATGTATAAGATGATGAAAAATTAACATAATTATTTATAATTTATTTGTTTAATAAAACATGGTCTTAGTATCGTAATATAGTAACTCTATTTGAATCAAACTCGTATTCCCCAGAACAAAGTAATTTTAAGCTTAGTTACTTATTTGAAAATATTTTTAAATTGTTAACTAATAGCCTAAAAAAGCTCTCCATCTGAACTAATTTATTCCAAACTGAGCAAAGCTTTTACTATGGTGGCTAAATAACGAATACGATATTATACATAAATATGAAAACATTTATGACTTCGGGAACAAATCCTATTCTTATAACACACATTTGCTCCTATCAGGATATGATTGAACACTGGACTTTTGGAGTAGTAAACAAGACTGCTACCGATGCGCCACGCATTTATAATCTTGTAAATCTTAGTGCAGAACTTCCAAAACCCGATTTAAATGATTTCTTCAACTATTTGTACCTGACCCCTGATTACGGAACTTTGTTGCTAACAATTCTTAATTGAAATCGATTTAAACCGCAGTTACATTGCTGCTTTAAGTAAGATAGTTGTCACATTGGTTCTTAATAAAGCAGCAATATAACTGCAATTTCTGTCCGAGTATTGCAACAAAGTTACAAAACAAAATCAGCCCCCTGATTACAGAACTTTGTTGCTAACAATAATTCTCGATTGAAACTATTTCAAACTATTTGAAATTAATGAAATTTGACAGTTTCATCTATTAGCAAAGTGCTATCATAGCACTCTGTTATCAACTGAAACTGTCAAATTTCAGTAATATTATCAGGAGACTGGTTACTTATTATCCTTTTGAAATAAATCGGAAACCAATAATTTAGATCAAACGTCCTACAGCCAATTTCCCCAACATGGATCAGTACAAATAGACCGCAAACGTAACCTTATCGATAGCGTCAGTCTCTTACTTAGATCAATCCTACAGGACATCGCCGGGTGGCCAATCAGGGGCCGCCGTGATCACGTCACTACGAGTGACGTCATCAATTATTCCTGAACACGGTCAACACGCTGTGCGTAATGGGAAGTGTTACGACGATTTGATACAATAATGAGCTAATTTTAGATCAATGGATATTATTTATGTCTACAGTTGTAAATAAAAAAAATAAAATATTTTTAGCATGTTGCACCAAATGACAGTTGTATAGTATTTTTTGTTGTAAACGACACTTATCGCTATTTGAACTGACTTGCAGTTTTATTTAGGATTAGACATACAAAATTTTACATAATATATAGATCACAATAATTCAACTAAAAGTTTTATGACAAAAAGGATAAAAATTAAGATTATTCAAGGTCAAAATCGAAAGAAAGCCTCTTATATTCCTTAATAATCGTTTTCGCAATCGCAAATCGAAATCGCAATACTACCAATTTATTATAATGTAGGCTTTATTTCGTCAAATAAATATGAAAATAAATAACTACATCTCTCCATCTGTACAGATGTTACTGCGCAGTGTATGCCGGTTTTATTTCGTTCCAAACATAGATGTCTGCCTCACTGGTTGTCACTTTAAGCATTTAACCGGACTATTCCGGACGACCGGACGGTCCGGACGGAACACGCCCGGACAATTAGCACATCAGCACGTCTCATAGACAGGGTGTACTCAATTATTCAGGCGACACGTCTTGTTCTATACACCCTGTATTATTTTAGGATTCCGTGGTTGGTTTGCTGTGTTGAGACAATTTAGTTCAGTCTGAGCATGACACTTGAATCTGCTAACTGCTAATTGGTGTTGTATGGAATAGAGTAACTGAATTATCTTACTATTTCCATCTTGTCACGAAGTTAAACTTATTATAGTATGCTTTTACAAAACCGCAAAAACATAGTTTTACAAACACTTTTCATACTGATCTTTTGCATTAATAAGTCTTTAATAACTTTAAATATCCTTTCATGTTATTGTGCCTTCCTATATGAATTCACATTTGGAAAATTGTACATAGCGAAAAAGTATGGAATTGACATTGTACAGTCAGCAGCACGTCAGATTATACATGTTGACCTTGAGACCGTCCCTATGCCGTACGTAATAAAAGCTGTTTTCGTAGTTCAACTGTTTAACCTACCGTGCTGTCGTTCGTACAACGCTATTATGGCAGCTGCTATGCATTCAAATCAAACGAACTAAGATTTTCGTTGATTTAAAGTACCTATTCAATATTATTCATGGCTTTACATTTTTACTTTAACTATAATTATTCTATATTGTATTACGCTATTGTTTCACATCGTAATTTCTCTGAAAATATCTCCAGTTAAAGCGTGAAATGTCAACGTGTCGTCGGTGCGTCGTAAGGTGCGCCGGCGCATCACTCGTCAGCGCGCGGCGGACGGACGGACGGACAGACCACTAATAATATGAGTCTTCTGGGAAACGACGCAAATAGAACGTATTAGTTCTAACTAGATGCGCAGTTATGCTAAAGACCTACCTACCGACTAGTCAGTTTTATGTTTGGTTTGTTTCATAATAGAAAAGGTTGCTATGTTGTAGATGATAGAAACATGGCGACACAATTTTTCTTTAAAAATCATATTTTAGTTCATGCATTTAAAAATTTAATAATAAACTTCTTCAGCGATTCAAGCGAACGCGGCTTTTTCATCTCTACTCTTTTCATCACACGAAACGAAAAAAAAACATTTTGCATAGCGATTAATAACTTACAACAGTTGTAAAATACAATTTACAAGGTCCTCATTTCTGATAACTTACGTTGTCACAACTGCTATTCCATAATTATCACAGCATCCAAATCTGCAAAGAGAAAACGTTAAGTTAGCAATTTGATAATATCATATTCAATTTCTACATGCCTTACTTAAAAGTTAAAAGACTGAAAATAAGTTGTCACTTATTGAAAATAATTTTCAAAGACACATTAGACCTTCGTAAATAAAATAAAGAAGAATAAATTAATTTTAGAAATAAAAACATCTTTGATTGCCATCTCAATGTATATTACTTTAAGGAATAAAATAAAAATAGCAACCGCATATTCAGGATGATTTATTTACGTCAAAACTCAAAACTATTTCCACTTTTAAGTTTTGAACGATCTCTACAAAATCTTGCTAAATCATTTAACATCAGAACGGAGAAATCTGTCGAACAACGCGTTCGACACACGAGATCCGTAGCTTTCTATCAAAATCCGTATAGTCGTAATTCCTCGATCAGAATTTTACCAAACTAAGTGAGTTTCTGTGTAAGGAACTTGTACCAACAGAGGCCGCTGCTAGCTTAGGACCATTACTGGTTATCTGAGGGACATAAATACTCTATGGATCTCTAACGGCATTCAACTCGGTATATGGTCAAGATAACCTTTTTAAGTTTTCAGTCATGGTTTAGGATGCGAGTTGCTAATCAAGTGTCGATGTGCCTTTATTATAACAAATTATCATTACGGTGTCCCGCATTTATTTATGCTAAATTCTTAGATGGATATTTTTCTCTTCTCTTTATTCAGTATGGATGTGGATTTTATTGTTCATCAATTAAACAGTGATTATTGCTCATATCCTTTTCACGAATATTACGCTATACTTAAAATGAAACTAGGTAATTTATCAATTCTTCATATTTTGGATTAAAATTGAAAATTTCAAACAAATATTAGACTCACTGTCCACATAGGTGTTTATGGAACGGCGCGTGTGATCCAGTGTTTGGATCAGCAATGGTCCCGGGTTTGTTTCCCAAGAACAGAGTGAATTTTCACTCTGTTTGGTTGATGGCTTGTTTTCAGCCGGCCCGATTTGCAGTCACCATCTTAACATAGATTAACGCCCCGTAGCAATACTTTATGTAAGTAATATTAATTGATACACAAGAAAAAATTCGACTCGTCATCAGTACCCTTAGCACGAACAGCCATCGAGACAAAAAACGCGCGTAAAATTACTCGATAGAGAATTATCTATGAAAATTTTAATTTCGTTATTCGGCGGTAGATGGCGTTGTACAAATTTCCAATACGAAATTGCACTATCGAATGATTTTACGCGCGTTATTTTTTCGATAGCTGTTCGTGCTACGGGTACAGATTATTTAGTATTGTATAAAAATAGCATTGTGAAAACTTCTGTTTAAAAAAAACTTTACGTTGTTGTGTTTAGGCAGTTAGAGGTAACAAAGGCAGATTCTCTTCAGAAATAGGAAATTCCAGGTGAAGTGCGCTTCTATCTTTCACTTAATGATTAACAAGTGATATAAAATCGCCAAGCAATCCCGTTGTTTATGATTGATTAAAAACCTATAAAAGCAATATTGGTTATTGTTTAAATATCGAAATAATGAGCATGCCCTGTAGACAGTAGGCCTTAAATCACGTTAACTTCTTACCATCCGTTTGAAGTAAGGCATGCAACATAAAATCAATTGAGTTATTAAGTCAAACTTAACGACCGTGTCATTGCCAATTGGTAATACACACGACAGCACGGCAAGTTAAACAGTTGGACTGCAAAAACAGCTTTTATTACGTAGGGCATAAAGACGGTGTCAAGGTCAACATTGTACAGTCTGAGGCGCCGTAATGTGTACGTACATTGACAGAGCGCATACTCACGAATACGATACGACACACATCACTGCTCGTAAAATCGACTATGAATAAATCAAGTCATAAGCGAAATTAGTTTTGGAATGTTTGACAAAATGCCTGCGACGTCTCACTAGTCAGTTTTCAGTTTTGATTAAACATAAAACAAAAATTAAAACACTTTTTAACGGATACTAGCGCATTATTTTTTTTGTGTATCTATTTTATTTAATATTGTTATGATAGTATCCGTTAAAAAGCTTTTTTCACGTCTCTAGCACGAAAAGGGCTCTTTTGGCGCGTAAAATCTCGCGTGAGGCAAAGTGCTTCTTTAATTTCTAACACCAACTTTTAAAATAAAAAAGAAATAAAGTGACAAGGAGAGACTTGTAAAATTTGGTAAAATTGATATGTGAGAAAAGGATACATAGAGTGCTTTATGGTGTCACACATGGATTAAAAAGGAAAAAATAAGATGCACGGATATACCAAGGAGTTTTAAATAAGGATTATTAAAAAAGAAGGTTGATAATTCGAAATAAAGAGTATGGACGAAATGAAGTCGCATGTATGAAATAAATATAAAATAAGAAAAGTTAATGAAATTTTAATAACAAATTAGTGTTATAAGATTATAAATAAATAAGATGGGGTATTAATGAATAAAAGAAAAACACAGCGTAATGTAAAACAAAACGACGGGAATCTACTTTACTCTATGAATAAAAAATTTCAGCATAGGTTTGATCGAACTATTTTTGTGATAAATTACAAAAAATGAGTGCGTCCAACGATGAACATAGTTGTCTAACTCCAAAATGCTGAATTTAGCTTTTTAACAAGAAAGTCATGTGAACATTTTCTCGATGGTAGAAGTGAAAAGTTGTATGTTTTACACGAGACCAATATTGTGTACTGCCTCGTGCCTTTAAATCACTCACTGTGCTCAGTAGTCTATATCAGAATCACTCGCTACGTTCGTGATTCAATTCTAGACTACTTCGCTAGTTCGTGATTTGAAGTCGGAACTCGCAGCACAAATTGATTTTGGTCACTTGTATAACAAATAACTATTATTTCATGTCTTGTGTTGTGAGTGCGTAAGCTTGAGAGGTGAAAAATTAAACCTTTTCTCTTATTCGCTTTAGAAATATCAGCGACGAAACCAATGTCGAAATGGCATCTTGACAATATCTATTCACAACAAAAGCTACATTAAAGGTATGACAATGACTAAACATGACAATTCATTCATAATACTTAGTTACTTATAAACTAATGTTACAGGTTTCGTTTTATCGTTCAAATGAAAATCAGCGCGTTTGGCCCACTGGTTTGAATACAAAAATAGGATATACTGGAGCCTGAAGTAGGTTTGTTTTGTAGCATATTAAATTTTGTTCTAAGTTCTAGCCATCATCTGTTGTTCAAAGGCGAAATTTGCACTCTGTTTACTGAGAAAGATGCAAGATCAATACTTCCTACTTGGCAAGGATACCAATAAAAAATTAACGAAATATGTTTTCATTACTGTTTTGGCCCCCTTGTCCTCAACTTTATCCAAATTAATGACCCATCAAAGATCTATAATGCTATAAAGATGCATTGAAACGCACCATAAATAATGTCATAGCAGACTTTAATTGTCTATGCGCAAAGGGCCGATCCTAGATATTTACAACTGTGATCCATTTCCAATAAGCGATAACTCATCTGCTGACATACACGTGACTAATTAAACTTTAAATTAATAGCAACACGAATTCATTTCATTTTATTTATGCTGCCATCATTAAATTGAATTATGTAAACGCGACAAGTAAAGATACGAAAAAAACTAGTATACTAGTATTACTCCAATTTAAAGCGTACTTGTTATTTTAGAAGAAATATTCATAAATAGCAAATGAGTATGGAATAAAACTAGGAACCATCAACCAATTCCAATGATGGTCAAATTTTGTTTTCATTCTTCATTATTGAAATTTCACTGACTTGAAAAGTGATTTTCTTGGATTAATCAATCTTAAGATTTTAATAAACATCACAACGCTTATAACGATTTAATAAGTCGTATAATTTTATACCTTTTTTCGTAAATGCTCTCTGTACGTTAGGCAAAAGTAGAATAAAGAAAATATATACTTCTGAAAACAAACCACCTAGTTTTTTTTTATGTTTATGAATGCAGCGACAAAACAATCTGTCGAAATTGGTCGTAAAATATATACTTACATATTTACATTATATGCACTTGTCTTTAATTCTTTCGTGAAGTTGGTCAAAGTTTCGATACTAATAAATAAGTCGGCTATCTGCGTGTTCCACCACGCTGATCGCACCGCCCGCCGCGCCGTCGCGTGCGCAATACACACTAAATAATTGAGACGTGAAACCTGTCATCTCAGCTTTAGACGCTAGGTATTATATGAAACATGTTTTAGTAATGAAACATGTTTTAGGCATTTTCAAATCTTTTCTGAAACTTAGATGTTTTTCTCTTTTAGACACTGAAACATTATAATACAGGGTGTTAGTAGCACCCAAGCTAAAACTTTAAGGGATAATTTTATCCTTAGAAATAAGCAACTTTCTCTATGGAACCACATGTCGCAAATGTATAGTTGTTGAGATTTTGATTTTTCGTTGAGAAACAATGTACGCGTAACAACACGAAAATATCGCGGGTAAACAGTTGTACATTGCGGGTTTATAAAATTTTGATATTTTAATTATTTTTCTGTAAATTTAGGTTCTATGCAACCAAGACGCTGTGTGATAGAAAAATAAAAATAAACTCTACATTTTTCATGAATTTTGAGACGGAAAATTTCAGTGCTTCAGATAGATTCAGGCATCACTTATCTTATACTTAAACCTAAAGTGCAAAATGCCAAATGCTTATGGTGAGCACCCACCTGCACTTAAAAAACTGCAGAGGTAACTCTTATTTCATAGTGAATGCCCCCGTGGTGATGAAGAGTATAATCTTAAGCTAAAAAAGTCTGGAACGGGTGGTAGTAAAATATAGACGATTTAAAAGTACTTAATAATTAAGTTTATTTGAATAAAGCTTATTAGACTTTGACTTAGCAATGTCTATACGCTACGACAACGATTCCCTTTTTTAAGTAGGAAACATACTTACACACACTTAATAAATTTGTAATGTATGGTTGTGCAAATAAATAAACAATTCATTCATTCATAGAGTAAGAAAAAGTCCCTAGATCCACTGAAATTCATTCAGAAAGGATATTTCACTAGTCCTACATAATGAGGATCAACGAGGTTTTTAGTTAAATATGTAGAGTTACAGTCACATCAAAATAAATTATTTCAGTGAAAGATTTATAGAAATTGGACCAAAAATGACGAAGATAGAGCGATTTTCGTGTCGCAAAAACGCTCCCTCGCTGTTGACGTCATCAGCCACGTTCGCCGCTCAGCGGCGCGGCGGGTGTTTGTTCGGGCGATCGTGGCACGTGACGTCATCGCATGCCGGCCGCGTTTTTTTAAACTCACTTTTTAAAACTTCAATAGTTTTGTCATTTCTTGATGGATTTGAGAAATTTAAACAGAGATTTACTCAGTTATTGATATTGTATTTAATGTGATTAAAAAAAATATATATTCAATTGTCGTGTTGATCCTCATTACGTTATGTAATTGGGCGCCGCCCGTGTAACGAATAATAATAATAAAAATAGAATAAATAATAATAATAAAAAATAATATAACCATTTCTACCAAAAGCCCCAAACAGAAATCCAATTTAATCTTTATCGCCAAAGACAATCGAATACCAAAACAACGGCCGAGCGAATAATCCAAACGATTTTTTATCATAAAAGTACCGTTCCATGCCGTTCTATTTAATTAGTCCCTCAAAAATCGTGAAACGACCGATCGGCGCTCACAAAAGATGAATTTGTTGTATCTATCGATTACGATAGAGATTTCTCCGGTTAACAAAGCGTTTTCGTATCAAATCACACAATTAGAACTGATCGGTTGTATGGTCGGTCGGGCACTTTGTCGGCGATCTTGTCATTGCTTGTGTTTCGTTCCGCTTGCGGCTCGGAGTGTTGGTGCCCTATGAAGTACCTGCTGTTAAAGCCTATATATAACTTTTATAATGATTTAAACACCTAGTAAAACTAACTTAATTTTATATCTATTATGTGGTTTTGAAGAAGAAAATAATTTCTCGTTGATAGAGGACGATGAATGACAAAAGTTTGAAAAGCACAATTCCGTATTCTCATCACATAATTATTCTGCTTTTATGAATTGACTCTTTTGTAGACAATCATTTATTTCCTTGCAAGGAAGTACAAGATAACTACAAGTAAGTTGAAATCGATAGAAAAAGTAGAGGCAAAGTGAAAGTGAAAGTGAAATAAGCTTTATTCAAATAAACTTAATTGTTAAGTACTTTTGAATCGTCTATATTTTCCTACCACCCGTTCCAGACTTTTTTAGCTGACAAGAAGAACGGGCGCAAGAAACTTATCAGCTGTAACAGCCATAAGTAACGATATTTACAAACTTGAATATATCGTTACCAGGGTAACATAATTACAAAAGGGTGACAGAATTATTGGCAACAACATAGACTTATTATATTACTTCAATAAAGTACTTATATTAGCAAGTTATGTGTTACCTACATCATTTCCACGCATTTTGATCTTTAAGATAATCGTCAACTTTATAATAACCTTTACCCATGAGCGATTTTTTAACATGGTTTTTAAATTCATGCAAAGGAAGATCAATCACTTGTTGTGGAACTTTATTAATAAAGGCTATGCCTTTCCCCATAAATTAACCTCTCGTTTTTGCAAGCCTAAATCTTGGAACGGCAAGTTTATCTTTATTTCTTGTATTAAACTGGTGAATGTTGCTGTTCTTATCAAATGAATCATAGTGTTTCCTTACATAAACTAAATTTTCATAAATATATTGGCCTGCCAAAGTTAAAATATTTATTTCTTTGAACAATGCTCTCAAGGTATCTCTCCGCCGTAGATTGTATATGGCGCGAACAGCTCTTTTTTGGAGTACAAAAATATTTTCAATACTGGCTGCTGAGCCCCACAATAGCAGTCCATAAGACATTACACTATGAAAATAACTAAAGTATACTAACCTTGCCGTTTCAATATCAGTTAAAAGCCTTATTTTCTTAACAGCGAATGCCGCTGAACTAAGTCTACTTGACAAGGCTTCAATATGTGGATCCCATTGCAATCGAGAATCTAGTGTAATACCTAAAAATTTTGTACTCTCAGTAAAGTCTACTTCATCGTCATTCAAATTAATATTTAATTTTGTCTGCTCAACATAAGGTAATGAAAATTTTACACATTTCCCTTTTTACAAAAAATCCCTTTGGTGAAATAAAGACTTTATAATTTTTATTTCAGTAAGTATTTTCTTTTCTGTGTTTCTACCTTTTTTCGGATAAAGATAAAAAATGACGAAATCAAAGGACCAAAGCGGAAACCGATCGTGCTGTTTGCCGTCACAGGCCATCGACAAGCGCTGTCGACTCAAAGGAATTAGAATGATCGACGCGTCGTGACTGCGCGGTTTTACATATCTGCCTGCGCCCGCGCCGTCTGCGGCGGGCCTATCACGGTAATGATTGTAGCTCTTGGTGGTACCGCATCAACCAGAAGGATGCGTTTTTTGAGACAAAACACGATAAATCAAAGGCAACAGATGTACTAGTAATATTTAATTTTATACTGTTTTTAGGAACTTAAGAAAAGATTATTAATTTTGAATGAAATTAGAGCGGACTGTATACTCTTGATAGGGTTTTGGCTAGTTAAATAAAAATAAGGATCTTGGGACACGCACGTCTTGTACCTATATTGTCATAAGGAACACACGGAAACAGGAAATCGGTTAATCGAACAGTGTTGCAAGCTGCCAATTTAGGTTGCCAGTTAAAATGGCAATTAAAATAAAAAAGGATGTTGGTTATTCCAACAGTTTTCCATAAAAGTTTATTTAAAAAAGGCATCCTCGATCGGTCTTATAAATGAAGTCGGTTAAAAATACTTCATAAAGCAATATTGATTCCATTCTATAAGTATCTCTTAATTATTTGGTTTACAGATTTTCTGAAAACTTCTCGTTTACCTAGGTACATAATAATGGCAAGCATTATTGAGTACTTACAAGTATTTTTTTTTTCGCATCCAATAAACGTAGTTATGATTCAGAACTGAAGAAAATTACTGATAATATTATTGCAAGTGTTGCATAATGTCAAATGTTGATACAGTGTGTTTTTGTGAACAGTGGCCTTTTGTGGTGTGGCTTAGTTAGACCATCAAACTGAATAACTTTGTCTATGGGACCAACAAGAGTCAAAAATATTCAGCTGTTCCATAGAAAACCATCAACTCTACCAAAATGTATGGAACAGACGGCTGTTTTTTTTTTGCCCTGATTAAGTTGGTCCCATAGATAAAGTTGTTCAGTTTGAATGTCTGCCACACCACAAAATTTGATCACTGTTAAAAAAACACACTGTATCAACATTTGACATTATGCAACACTAGCAATAACATTCTCTGATTCATAATATATCATCGATTTGAATGACTTAAAAGGCTGATAGTGAAGTCGTAAAATACCAATTTATGGCTCATTAAAAGTCTATTCTAGCTAATAATATCTGTGACAAGCCATAGCTAAACATGCAAGCTGTCCATCAAGGGCGGCTGCTTTGCCAGGCTTTGGGTCATTTGCTACAAAAATAATTATGGTTAGTCAGTTATTGCATGACAAGTGGGGTTATACCAATTAGCAATAAATATATTGCATAATTATTGTGTAGACCCGTTGGTTGTGTTTATTATCTTATACTAGCGGCTGCCCGCGGTTTAACCCGCGTGGTTCCCGTTCCCGTAGGAATATCGGGATAAAAAGTATTTTATGTTTTAATTTAGACTATCTACTATCTATATGTGCCAAATTTTAACCAAATCCGTTCAGTAGTTTTTGCGTGATTGAGGAACAAACATCCAAACCCACAAACTTTCACATTTAAGTGTAGGAATCATAAAAAAATACTAAGTTTTTACTTATAATTTATTTGATGCTAGCGACAGTTCTTTCTGTTAGTTATTTGTCCATCCCTCGGAAACAGACCCTTTTTTCGGGATAAAAGGTACCTTATTTCCTTCTCTGTACCCCTGACAACGTGTAGGTATGCAAAATTTCATTATGATCAGTTCAGTAGTTAAGACGTGAAGGCAATATTATGAAGGATTAAGAAAGGATTTCACGAATTAAGACTACTTTCATTGGTTCTACGATTGCGGTCACACAATATTCAAAATTCAAATCTTTTTGGAATTATTAGCAGTGAAACCGAAAGTCAATGGAATGATAAACATCGAAAATATTTTAGCAGATTTTCCTAATATCAAACCAAAGAAACATTGTAACTTTCTTGAATAGCTACATTTGACTGACTGATGAAGTGATCCACCAGCCATTTTTGATGTCCCCACTGCTGGGGCACAGGCCTTCCTTATGGGTGGTAAGGAGGATGGGCCATAACCCACCACGCGGGCCCAATGCGGATTGGTGGGTGTTAATGACTGCAAATGCAGCCGGGACCAACGGCTTAACGTGCCTTCCGAAGCACGGAGGAGCTCTAGATAATAAATTTTTGGTCACCCATCCCATGACCGACCCTTGCGAACGTTGCTTAACCACTGCGCCACCGAGCTTCTCCGAGATGAAGTGATGATGATGACAGAAAAATTTCACAACTATCACTAGTTATCAGTCATTTCTTCAACATAAATAAACTATAGTGAATGCTAATTCTTTAAAAACTTTTTTTACAATGACAATAATTAATATTCGGCGAAAGGTCGTCGTCATTCGCCTTTCAATCGCGACAGAATAAATGATTGTTGTAAATGATTATAACAAAGGTGGTCGGCGATTGAGTGATCCCAGTGTTCGTTTAATTGTTGTTATTCACGTGTTTTTGTTGAACAATTAAATCGCTTTGTCGATGCCGTGAGTTGCCATACTTGACTTGACGGTTTTGATGGAATTCGTTGAAGTCTTTTGACGTTAATAATTGAAAAAAAAAAAGTTGAGTCGGGAAGTGTTGAAAATTAATTTTGAATTATTTGTGTTTGGTAATAAAGATTATTTTTGGTTGTAACAGATTCTTCAGTTTTATTCAGTGTCATCTCTAACAAATTTATGGAAATGTGCAAACGACTATATCAATTAAAACTATTTTTTGTATCCCCAAGCCGAAACAACCCAGATACGAAAATGCTGAAATCGATGCTAATTTATTATTAAAGATGTAAAATAAACTTAGTGAAGAAAATCGAAACATAACTAACAATAGGGATGCTTACGGTGGAACTAATAACTAACGCCACAAGCGTTTGTCCTAAAATCGTTTGATTGGCTGTTTCAAATATCAAGTGTCATTTCTGACGTATTTTAACCAATCACAACCATTGATAGCGGTCGCTTCGCCGCTAGCGCCATCTAGCATAAGCTTTGCGTGGAGATCCCCATTACCTACTTGTTTAAAGATCTCTGTCAACTATACGAGTATCAATATACCACGTGAAACAGGTACTGTACGGTAGGTGATAATTCTGGTTAACTACCCAAACATAAAGCATAATTTATTACATAATGATTATGAAAAAATCAACTGAAATGTTTAAACTTACATCCAAGTAGTTATTTCCCAAACAAAACCAAAACAATTGACATTCTATGTTCTATACCTATGTCCTATATACTAGAACTGTCCCCTGATTTTGTAACTTAGTTGCAATCAACTCTGACAGAAATCGCAGTTACATTGCTGCTTTATTACGAACCGATGAGACAACTATCATATTTAAAGCAGCGGTAACTGCGTTTTCAATCGAGAATTGTTAGCAAATGAGTTACGTAATCAGTCCCCTGATAAAAATACAGTTCAAAGCAACAGTGTCAAGTTGATCCGGAGCCAGGGCCAGGGGTGAGTCGCCCAGTCATCATTCCCGTATCAATCTGCCGTCGCAGATGCCCAAACGATTGTCTGTTACCACTCCATCGCTTTGTCGACCCTACACAACCATTAATCCTGGATCCACTTCACGAGACATGTATGTTGAACAAATCTGACTCTTATGCTGAGAGAATAAGGAGGTAAAACAGCTGTTTTTAGCCACGTGACGTTTGGATAGATTCTTTTTACACTATTATTTCGCAGATCATGATTTTTAAAACAAATGCTTTCTTTGCGAGATTTCTATATTTTGACCAGAAAATGTACGTCTTACGGTTTCCATATTTTCCATAGAACTTTATTGAGTGCACGTAGTGGTATGAGGAGGGTCACTAGTGCATTGTGAACCCTGAGATAATTTTTGGAACTCGGTGCGACTAACATAATTTGAGGCACTAACTGATGCTTTTCATTTCACTTAGGCCTAAGCTCCTTCGAAAACTTTAATTCAAGCAAAAAATTCAAGCTATTTTAAAGTATTGATAAATCTGGTTCATTTATAAATTTATAAATGATGGTAATTTATTATTTGACGCTTCTAAAAGCGAGAGGGACATTCATTTTAAAGAAAATCCACTCGTGTGATAAAAAGTTACATTACTATATCATTATTTTATTGTCCTTGAAATATGTAATGCTGTTCCATCAATGTCAAGACAGTCTGAAGCACACTATAAGCCCCGAATCTCTCACAATGCGTTCCATTTGGCAAGTCAACAGTTCCCCAAACAGCCACGTCACGGCCCAGAAAGGTGTCTGAGACTCTGAGTACCAGATCCGATCAAAGGATATACATCACTCCATTCTCCGGGCTGCAAACAACATCATTTGTTACACTTATTCAACGTTATTTTTCCCAAATTGATGAAAGCTCCTGTTAACAAAATCGCACTTCATCCCTTTTTGTCGATCATCGTCACTTAGCTGAACGGGGTGGGGTGGCTGTGGGTTCGGGTATACTCAGGACACGACACGAGTGAATTTGTGTGACTTTTAAGGGTAGAATTCGTAGATAATAGTACATTATGAGACAAGTTAGCTTAGGTTGCTCATTGCACACAAGGCTGTGGGTTGCAGCCCGAGCCGCAGGCGAGGGCGTAACTCAGCCGAGTGTGCAATAAGCCAGTGCTCACGAGTTTCATACGACGTTTTTCAACACATTTGCGAGGAAAACACAAAGTAATTTACACACAGCAACAAATACGACAAAAACAAAATATGATAATTATGGGAAAAGGCGCGCATGTTTTTTTTTGTTTTTTATCACACGCCCAATGCAAGAATATTTTGCGAACAAAGGGGTGAGGAGCATACAGCCTACTACTAATACTTCAAAATCATAATTTATTTTAAGTGACAAAATGCAAATATTTTAATATTTTATTACAAAATATTGTGAATTATGAATAATTTGATAATAATATATATTTATTTGACCTAATTAAGGACTTACACATTTATTTATTCCAAAAATGTATATTATGAATTATGAATTTTCAGCAGCATAAAACCTCTTTGTTGTAAAAAAAAATTAACTGTATTACCCGGCTAAATTGGGAATGCTCTGTTGACTCGCATAGAACTTGCAGTAAGGTACTAATTTAACTTTGTAAGGTTAATTCTATTACGAACTAGTGTTTTATATATTATTTGCACGAGTTTGTTATAGCTTGGTTTATGGTCCTAAAAGCGATGTATTAAGGCTCACTTTACGAGCAAGTGTGTTGAAAATATTTATTTTATGTTTACTGATATTTGTGTTTAGTTTTTCATGTATGAAAAATTATAAAAAAATATAGGTGTCACCGTGAATATTTCTACAGAACGTATTGTGTAACAAAAATGTATTGTGGGTTAGTGCCTCAGTAGATGTATTCTATGCCGCAGTGCTGAATAATACTATTATTAACAACCCTTAGTGCTATTTGATGCACATGAAATCAAAACACAATGAATTATTTCCAAATGAACGAAAAGTTTATTGTGTGTTAGTGCCTCACTAGATGTATTCTGTGCTGAATAATAAACAAATTGGTAATTTAAATTGATTTGGCATTGATAATAAATTATTGATGATATTTTATTAATTACTAAACTAAATGTATTAGTTATAAACTTACTGCCGTACAAATAAACGAAGAATAAGTTTATACATAGTTTAACCAAAAATATTGCTTAGCAATAAATATTACTCCTTACTTTTCACTTCTCAAAGCGTCATATTCCTAAAGAAACTTTTTGGTTATTCGTATAAACTCATTCTTCGTTTATATGTACGTCAGTTAGAATAGAAACGTATATTTTCCCGGCAAAACGTCCCCCTCTAGCCGGCACGTGTGGCCACTCCTGCGTTCAACAGGGCGGGCCAAATCTGCCAGTCACTGCCCGCTCGGGCCACACGATTCTAGGACGCACCTGGCCAACACTTCTCCGGAGTGCCAAACACTTCGGCAATGCCAGAATGTCACGTGGAAATCGATATTTGATAGGCTCAAGGACGAATTAAATACTTTTTGCGTGATTCTCTCTGTCAAATTGAATCAAAAATCATTTGAATTATTACTACACTACAAGAGGATATTATTTTTAACAGTATTAGTGTTTTGGGGAAAAGGCAGTGGGGAATATAACCAGTTAAGCAGTTAGTTTAAAAGTTGAGCAGTGTGGTTGAGCAGTGGGGAAAAACAACCAGTAGAATTATAATTTTCTTTGTTTCAAATGTTTAGTTATAATGAAACAAAATTATGTAACTTTAAAAAAAAAATAACTACGATCTATTTTTTTTTCTTTATTGAACTACGATCTATGTAGATCGTAGTTAAATAATTAAAAAAATCGACAGCTCATACCAACTATTTAGTACACAATTTGGCTAATAACTTTACTTTCCTACAAAATGCCTGAACACTTCTCTATGTTCACTATGTCGTACTACTGTTGCAGTTATTATTTAGAGATGTACGTTGGTATTGTAAAATTTCTAATCCCTAAACAATCGTCATAATTAGAGAAACAAAGTTCTAAATTGTTTATGTGTACTTCCAATTCCGACACCACCTTCAACACGGAAACCTTGGTGCATCGTCACAATGCACGCACAGCTCCCAACGGTTTGGTGTCGTGACAGTTATTCATACTTCACTCGACCACTAAACTAATCATTGAAGACGTTCTGTTTTACGACCGCCGACAACCACGCAACAGTGTGGTAGGGTTGGCACACACATTTATTTTTAATCACATCAAGTTCAAATAACCAGCCTGACGATTCTGTAACCAAACTCCATTTTATTTACAATTTCGACCCACGTGTTTGGACCCACTTATTAAAATTCTTATTTAATCCCACTTTTTATGCCTATTCGACCCACATGTTGTTGTTTAAACTCTGACCTCACTTCAAACTTCACTTCACTTCGCGTAAACTTGTTATTAGAAAATAGCTGAATATAAGCTACTTTACCAATTGCAAGAGGTATTTAGGTTGCTACGGTAGGAATCTAAAATCTTTTGTAATTAAAAAAATCCTATCGTTATCTCATTTATGATTTAAAATTCCCGCGCAGTGAAGTGAGATTCGAGTTTGGTTAGAGAATCAACAGGCTGCTGTTAGTTAAGTGACGTTAAGGCCGAAAGTGGAAGAGCAATTCACCCAGAATCCTCAACCACTAAGAAACTGGTTATCTTACATCTAACTACCGGAACACAACAATGTAAATATTGTTATTACTAAAAATCATCGAGTATGACTAGGCAAGTGTTTTAGTTCAACTTTATCTGATAAAGTTGAGCTAAAACTAACTTAGTTAGCCTTAAGGCTTTAGTTATAGTAGACTGCTAATACACTCAACAGTCAAAAGTCCACTACTCTTTGCCCAGCGAGATTTTCAAGAGCTGAAGGTACTAACCACGAAACTGGTGCTACTACAGACTGCAATAAACCTTTTTTTATTATGGACAAGTCCATCATACCGCTTTGAACAAAGAAATGTTAAAAAAAAGTGAAATTCTGATATAACTTCATTCAAGTCTTCTGTAACATATTTTTTATTTCTTTTTCTTTGTCATGAAAAGTACCTATCCCACACTAAGTTATGGTGAAAGAGAAGTGTGAGTGTGTTACTTATACACAAAAAATATTTTTAATATTTCTGTTGACAGCCCTGGCAATGCTAACACGATTTGAATAGCTAATTGGGCACACGCAACCTTATTGATTGTTTTACGCCAATTCTGAAAAAATGGACTCGTCTGTTGACCAATAACTACATCAATGTCGTCCGTTTAAGAATTTAAATATATTTCTATTTTTATAGCGAATCGATCAATCCGTTTTCTTGACACAAATGTTAGTAGAAACCAAAAAAAAACATATTTCTAACACTAATCTTGTTATTAACCGCACTTGGTATAAATTTTGTATTTAATCATCTAATATTTTTCGCCAGATTGAATTGATTAGGGTAATTTTTGACATAAAAATATTCAGTTCCAATCTGCAATTAAGCACTAAGGTGTAATTTTTCTGCAATTATAAGTATCGGTCAAAATCATCATTCGCCTTTCTAGTTATATTATTAAAAACAAAATAAATCAACGGTCGAAATGGACACGCGATCTGTCAATAAACCATTAGAAAATATCGTATTTCAACGGCTAAGCATCAACGTCATAAGAAGCGGTAGGCAACACGTCAATAATATTCAAATTAATTAATTAACATAAGCAAACGATAAAAGCCATTAACGAAATATTAAAATATTAATAAAACAAACTGGTAAGTAGCTTGCTTAGAACAAGCAGTAAATTAAATAACATCATTTTCTGTTATTTATTCCATCCGACGCGACTGCAATTTGATCGTACTAAATTTTTAGCTTTACAATTTATTGTGGTAATGTCCAAACCTATTTCAGTTTTAAATTTGGTTTTTTACTCTGTATTATGCTTATATTGATAAATAAATAAAAAAATAGGTACACATACTGATCATTTAGGAATACTAACATATAAATTATATATAAATTATACTATATATAAAACAATATATTGTAACCAATTTAGTTTTTTAGCTGTCTGTCTTCTACGTGTGAAAACTGCGTAGTAAATTTTTATTTTGGATGAAATCACACCCAAAAGTTTTCAAGTTTGATGTTATACTACTAAATAATATAAGTACTTGAAAAAATTTAACTCGTAACTAGATCATTTTCTCAGGCTAGAATCAAAAGTTCGTTTTTAATTTTGATATTTTAGCATTCACACTGCTATTTTAATATAATACTAAATAATATAAGTACTAGAAAAATATCGACTCGTCACCAAATAATTTTCTCAGGCGGAAAATAGCATTGTGAGTGCTAAAAATTAAAATTGATGTAATTTTATCTTGAAGTGAAATAAACAAATACCTAAGTAGTTGAATATTGGGCACTCTAGCCCACTCCGTTCGCTCCGGCTTGCGCCTTCGCTCACTTCATGAGCTAGAGTGCCCAATATTCAACTACTATTGGGTATTCTAACTCACAAAGCGAGCAAAGCGTAGTGTAGATGATACATGAGACAAAAGATTATTTAAATATAATGACTAGTCATATTATACTCATTTTCATAAAATTCATGAAACATTACGGTTAGATTCAAACGTTGACATGAAATTCATAAAACAAAAAGAATCATTAAAGTTAGACTGTTTATGTCCACCACCTTCAAATGTGGTTAAACGACATGGTAACTTATTACCAAACACTATACGCTGCATTGTCTGTGGTCCATCAAACTGTGGAAAGACAAATTTAGTTATTAGTTTATTGTTACACAAAGATGGTCTGCGTTTTAGAAATCTGTATGTTTATTCTAAATCTCTATATCAAGCTAAATACTTATATTTGGAGAAAGTGTTAGACATGGTTCCTGGTACATCGTTGCATAAATACAATCACAACAGTGAAATCTTGAGTCCACATGAAGCTTTGTCAGATTCTATTATAATTTTTGATGATGTTGCTTGTGAAAATCAAAACAACGTAAGAGATTATTTTGCAATGGGGCGTCATAAGAACATTGATTGTTTTTATATTAATCAAACTTATACAAAAATCCCTAAGCAATTAGTAAGGGACAATTCAAATCTACTCATATTATTTAAGCAAGATGACATTAATTTGAAACATGTATATGATGAGCATGTAGGGTCTGATATGTCATGGTCTCAATTTCGTGAACTATGTTCCACTGTTTGGAAGAAACCCTTCAGCTATCTTGTGATTAATAAGGACTGTGAGAAAAACAATGGATGCTACAGGTCTACATTTGACACATTTGTTGTAGTGGATTAACATACAAAATAAGATGTCTAATGGCATATGAATCATTTTGATTTGAGATTTGAGAGCGAGCGTATCGTTTTAAAATGGAAAAAAAACTCAAAGAACAAATTGTTAAATCCGCAACAGCTGTTAAAAGAAAAGTTGAAATGATGAAAGATATAAAAAATGCAAATAATACAGCGCTGGAAACAATATTTAAGCCCATTGTAGATCCTCTTACCTTGTTAGCAAATAAAAATGAAGATAATCATCTCAAGGAAGAGAATCGTGAACCGTTGATGAAAAAAACTAAGAATGATGACAATCTTACGACATGTACTTCTGAGGAAGATTTTAATGAATATATCAATGAAGAGGAAAATAATTCCGATAGCGAGTTAGATAAAAGTTACAACAAAACTCTTGTCGTACCACCGTCTGATAACCTCAACGTGAGCGATGGATCTTTTAAATCTTTTCCCTCATCACCAAGTGTTAAAAACCAGTCATCGTCGTGGTCTACATCATCTGAAGTAATTGTTAACATACCATTTGGAGTTAGAAATGAACGTGGAAAATTATTGCTTGGCAAAACCCGCGTTTTTGACGATGGCAAAATCTTGAGAATTGGAACAAAGACTTTGGAAAAAAGTAAAGGTTTAAAAGAACTATTGTTTAAAAAGAGACCCAATTTAGATTTGGTCACGGATGGTGATTTACAAGATTATAAATTGCTTTTAATAGATACCAATGCACATCGACGTAACTTTGAGTCATCAAAACCAATAAACAGCAACAAGGGATTCAAATACACTAATGTTATTAAGCCTTTGTTCAAGTTCTCTCGAAATGCTACCACAAGCCTGGAGAGTATTCCAAAAGGAAAGGGTATTTCACTTTTAAAAGAAGTAAAAGAAAATACTGATTATGTTTACTGGGATGACCCGAACGAGTTAGTAGAACGATTAAAATTACTATTAGCATCATGGGCAGCGGGCAACACTGGGGTAAATAACGAAATCATTGCTATTGTTGAAGAATTGTATGAAGCTGGTCTCATAACTACTGTAGAATTTAAAGAACTTCCATCGGGCAAATTACGCAGTACATTTTCAGTGGTCGACTCATCTAGACAGCGATGAATATAGACAAGTTTGGTCATCACGTTCATAAACGTTTACGGTTATCAGAATTCGTTGGTACTTTTAACGATACGTTAGTGAAATCGGAAACGGGTCACTACGATTTGCAATTGTCTAAATTAAAAGGTCTTCCATCACCAAACGAAGACGATGAAGCAGTGAACAAAGCTTATGTGGATAAAACCGTTCAAGAATTAAGAAATGAAATAAAAAAATCTCAGAGTGATATAAAACTGTACTTAAAAAATTTAGAAAATATAACATCAGACCGTTTAATAAAGTTATTTTATTCAAAGGCAGAAGTAGATAATTTGATTGAACTTAAATTAAATAAAAAATGAGTAAAAGAGACATAGTTGATGAAATTCACAAGGCAGCAAGAAAGAATTTTCCTCGTCGAAGAACTATCATAAAAGGAATGGATGATTTATGGCAAGCTGACCTTATGGATTTTCAAAAATATTCACATTTTAACAAAGGATACAAATACGTTTTGGTTGTAATCGATACGCTATCAAAATACGTATGGGTAAATCCCATAAAATCAAAAGACAAAAATAATGTTACCAAAGCAATGCATGAGATATTATCTAGTTCCTCAAGAAAACCTAATAATTTACAAACTGACCTTGGCAAGGAATTTTATAATGAAGTTTTTCAAAAATTGTTAATAAAGTATAATATAAATCACTATTCCACCCACTCTGTTAAAAAAGCTTCTATTGTGGAACGAGTTATTCGTACAATCAAATGTCACCTTTATAAACTCTTTAGTTTATATGGTTGTTACCAATGGCTTGGACCCAACTTGAATTCAGTTGTAGAAAAATATAACAACACTACTCATCGTATTACTAAATATAAACCTGTTGATGTAAATAAAGTAAACCAGATGGTTGTTAGGTCTAACATTATGCAAACACGGATATCTAGTGCAAAGAGACAACCTAAGTTTTGTGTTAACGACAGTGTTCGTATAAGCAAATTTAAGGGTGCTTTTTATAAAGGCTATACACCTAATTGGTCGACGGAAATATTTAATATATTTAAGGTAAACGATACAAACCCACCCACGTATATTTTAGAAGATAAACATAAACAATTAATTTTAGGCTCATTCTACGAACACGAGTTGCAAAGAACAAAATTTCCTGATCTTTATCTCATTGAAAAAGTTATTAAAAGAAAAGGCAATAAGCTTTTTGTGAAGTGGTTAGGTCTTAGTGAGGAAGAAAACAGTTGGGTGGATAAGAGTGCACTACTTTTGTAATATAAATTGTGTGTTGGGTGAAAATTGTTCATTTAAAAAATATCCATGAAGAAGGGTAGAGGTATTTTAAATAACTTTATTAATAATTTGCCAATTGAGCTACATATCCCTGGTTATCAATTTTGTGGTCCTGGTACTAAACTCCAGAAGCGATTACTGAGAGGTGATCGTGGTATAAATAAATTAGACGAAGCTTGTATGTACCACGACATTGCTTACAATAACAAAGACTCGAGCGTTCGACATAAAGCTGATTTAGAACTCTTGAATATGGCCAAGAGAAGACTAAAGTCGAGCGATGCAGGGAAAGGCGAAAAGATTGCGTCATGGATAGTAAAAAATGCAATGAAAGCAAAACTTAAAGCTGGTGCCGGAATACGTCCATTTATGTCAATTGTGAAAAAATTACAATCTCAAATAAAGAAGTTAAAATCTAAAGATAATCGCACAGCTATAAATTTCGCATATGCTGCTGCAAAAAAACTATTTAAAAACAAAAAAGGAATACGCTTACCACGATGTATTCCTATTCCAAAAACTGGAGGCTTTTTACCCCTCATTCCAATTTTTGCTGGTTTGTCAGCCCTTGGTTCACTTGCTGGCGGTGCCGCAGGCATAGCAAAAGCTGTTAATGATTCCAAGGTTGCTCAGAAAAACTTACAAGAATCTATACGTCATAACAAGGCAATGGAAGCTGTTGCTCTCGGAAAAGGGATGTATATTAAGACTCTTAAAAGAGGAGCTGGATTATACTTGAATCCTTCAAAAAACTAAACAAAGGGCTACCCAGACGTCCCCTTACAAATCTAGACATTTTAAAGCATGCAACTGACATTCCTTATTTTCGAGGAGTATTTATGAGAGATTCACTACCCTCAAAACCAAGAAAAATAGAGTGTGCTATATTAAATTTAGATAGTTCTGAAAATCCAGGAACACATTGGGTAGCCTATGTTAAACAAAATGACTACTGTGAATATTTTGATAGTTTTGGTGATTTAAGACCTCCATTAGAATTAATAAATTATTTAAGGAATATGTCAATAACTTACAATTATGTGCGGTATCAAAAGTTTGGTACTATAATTTGTGGTCATCTGTGTTTAAATTTTTTAAGGAACTATTGGAAACAACATTTATATTAAGAGTAATATAATAAACTTTATCAGTATAAACATGTCTTTCACTGTGTCTATAACTGGCAGAGGAGCGTCTTTGATAACAAACTACTCTCCTACAATACAATTAGAAGGAGAGTATGCGTGTGGTTTGTTATATTTTTCAACTTTTAATTCCATCCCTAATATAGATGAAAGAAACAATAAATTTTATTATGGTAAAGATGGCATTATAAAAATACCAGAAGGATCTTATGAACTTCAAGATATTTGTGATTATCTTAAGAGCAATATCAAAAATGTAGCATTGAGATTGAGTGCAAACAACAACACATTAAAAACAAGTATATTTTGTTCAGAAGAAGTTCACTTCAATAAAAATGACTCACTAGGTAAAATTTTGGGTTTTGGTATGGAAACAATAAAGGCTAATATAAATACAGAGTCTAAATATCCTGTTAACATTTTATCAACAACTATCGTGCGCATCGAATGTGATGTAATCAGTGGATCATTTGTGAATGGAAAAGCAAGCCATATAATTTATGAATTCGTACCAAACGTACCACCTGGTTATAGAATCATTGAAATACCTAAAAATTTAATTTATTTTCCCGTTAATCAAAGTTCAATAAGTGCTATCAATATAAGATTATTAGACGCTGATAATAATCAAATTAACTTACGCGGTGAAGAAGTACAGCTATACTTACACTTTAAAAAGAGATGTTGAATTTCAATAAAAGCCTACATACTACACAAACTCAAGTCAGTTCTAAAAGATCATCTCATAAGGGAGCACCATTTCGATCAATTAAGAAATTGACAAAAAGCAATAAGGAATTTTTGAAGTCACTAGGATTGATAAAATGAATTTTTTAAATGTAACTCAACCTGCATCGTACGATAACAGTATCGAAAGTTTTGAATATCATTCGTACAAACCATACGTAACAAGCTTCAACAAGAACGATGAAATACGGATACCGATAAATCAGCAAGACCTCTACATATTGCCTTCACTCAGCAGTTTGTATATTGAGGGCAGAGTAAATGTGTATAAGAATACGAAAGAAAAAGAACGAGTAACGAGTGTGCATTTTGTAAATAACCTCGCATTATTTTTATTTCAAGATATTCGTTATGAAATAAATGGAGTAGAAATAGATAGAATTAAAAATGCAGGTGTTACAACCACGATGAAATCTTATCTATCGTTGAACGATAATGAATCTAAATGCGCACGAGTTTGGGGTTGGTCTCCAACAGGCACAACTACTGATGGCAATGGAATATTTTCCACCTGTATACCACTCAATAAAGTGTTGGGTTTTGCTGAAGATTATGAAAAAATTATAATGAACTGTAAACATGAATTAGTTCTTTTGAGAAGTAACACAAATCTCAATGCCTTGAAATTAAATGCTGGTGAAGTTGTGGAAGATATAACAATAAATAAAATTACTTGGCGAGTGCCTCATGTTAAAGTTTCAGATAAGGAAAGAATTAGTTTGCTTAGGCATTTAGAAAAAGATCGGCCGATTACAGTTGCATTTCGTAATTGGGACTTATATGAGTATCCATTACTTCCCAAAACACGTAAACATACTTGGTCTATTAAAACATCTTCACAGATGGAGAAGCCACGATTCGTTGTAATCGCTTTTCAAACGAACCGTAAACACAATGCTACAATGTCAATGGCAGAGTTCGACCATTGTCATATACGTGATGTAAAAGTTTTTCTAAATTCTTCTTATTATCCGTATGAAAGTTTGAATATTAGTTTCATTGACAACAAATATACATTAATATACGAGCAATACGCTAGGTTCCAACAGTCTTATCACGGACGTCGAGCTGAACCGTTGATGAGTATAAAAGAATTTAAAGAAACTGCCCCCTTATTCGTCATTAACTGCTCTCGTCAACACGAAGCGTTAAAGGGATCAATTGACGTGCGAGTTGAAATCGAAGCCGATCAAGAGATACCTGATCAGACCGCTGCTTACTGTTTGATTTTGAACGATTGCATATTTGAATACAAACCTTTAAGTAACATTGTAAAGAAAATATCATGAATATCGATACAATAGTCGTGGATCTACAAGGGTTCAAAGATTTCAAAAATAAATTTATAGTTAAAGAGTTTGCAATCGCTACTAAAGATTATACTCAAACGTTTTTAATAAAACCGCCTTGTTCTTTTAAAACTTTATCAAGTGAAGAACAAAAACAAGTGCGTTGGTTGGAAAGGAACCGTGGCTTGACTTGGAGTGAAGGATTCATTGATTATCGAGAATTTCAACGAATTGTGGTTCCTTATTTAATTGGAAAAAAAGTATTAGTTAAAGGATTGGATAAAATAATGTGGCTTCAAGAGTTATGTCAAGAATGTGAAATGATAGAATTAGGTGAAAAGGGTTGTCCTAAACTTTTAAAGTTATATAATGATTACTATGACAGAGGAAACAAGGTTTGGAATTGTGTTCATCATAAAAAAATGTGTGCATTAAAAAATGTATTGTGTCTTAAGATGTGGTATTGTGATAATTATATCTATGATTTTTTCTAATTTGGTATAAGAGATATTGAATTGTAAAATATTTTTCAATAAATCATTAATAAATATAATATGTCTTTGATTTCACTTTAATCACGATAACTAACTAATTTTGGACAATCTGAGTAAAAACACATTGTACTTAAATCAGAACTTTATTACATTAAAATAAAACTACTTCCCTAGTTACAATTACCATATTTTTTTTAAAATATTAATTGATTTATTATATTGATAAAACAATCTTAAAAATAGAATTATTTAATTTACATTCAATGAACTAAAACTACACACTTAGAAATTAGAAAATTACAATTAATTAATTATTATTTTAAACAACATAGCTTATATTAATACCAATTAGTATAACTATAGTTACAAATTTTTTTTGAAATATTACTAACTATTTTTTCAGTCTGTTCCATAATTTCATCACCAACATCTTTTACCACATACTGTGAACTTAGTAAAACACTGTCATCGTGTATACAGTCACTCACTAGTTGATCACTCTCTAAGTCCACCACTTGAATCTTTATCAAACGAAGACCTTGGCGTGGAGCACTATTTATCACGAAAGAATGAAGTGGACGATGTTGCTTAATCAAATTTTTCGAAACAGCACTCGTGTTACGACTTCTTTTAGACTTCAATTTTCGTTCATGAATCTTCGTTTTTGATTTTTGATGAGCTTGTGGTTTGAAGAATTCCTCAGTGAATCCTTCTAGCGGATCTTGTGCATGTTGAAACGAATCAATGAAAATTCCAGTATCCGAAATGGGACATGTAGAGACATCATCTGAATGTTGTGTTGTCTGTAACAAAAAAAAAAAAAACTGAGATAGGATGCAGATGTAGGATAAAGATTTATTGAATAAAATAATTAAAGATCAATTAACTTACCATCTTTAAATCACAAATTTTATTGATGATATTCGAGAGAGAGTAGCTAGAAGCTGTCGGAGCGGTTACCAATACAAGAATGAACAAAAGTTAGGTTCATCAAAATAATACATTGTTACTTGTAATATTATCGTATTCAAGTAGAAGACTCATATTACAGTAACACCGAGCGCACACAGAGACAGCTTTTGTCTTTGGTGACACATGTTTGAAGCATAAGCTGCTCAGATTACTATTCAAGTTTGTACTTGTTATAACCATAAAATTAATATAGGTACCTTATTAAGATTATTAATATAATTGAAAATATATAAATAGCATTGTGAATGCCTAAAATCTAAAAAGTTCAATAGGTACCTTATATTAACTTTATGGTTGTAACATTTTCTTCATTTCATAAATATTGATAAATATTTAGGTTGTTCAAAATAAAACAAAGCAATTTTCAAGTTAAAAGTTTTATTTAAATGTAAACATAATTTTATTAGTACAAGTAAACTACAAGTAAATTACATTTTTACAAAACTACGAGTACACTACATTGACAATACAAATAAGTTTATTAAACAAACTTACCTAGATAAAAACTTAATATTATTATTACTCGTAAATATGTTAAAAGTTGAAAATACTAGTGTGCCCCCATGCTTTTGTTGAAACTTTATCTTTGGATATGACACGCTTATCGTCATTAGCAGATAGAGCAATTTTTTTAACAGCACATGTATATAATTCATGTTTTATTGATTTAAATAAAATATTTGTCTTACGAACAATGCCATCCTCATATAGAGTTTTTTCATAATCAGACACATTAAAATCACGCACAATGTTTCTCTTAATGCCTTTTGCTTTTTTTATGATCTTGTCTTCGGTTTTAATGCAATATAATTTTGAACGAAGCCCTACAAATTCACTTATGATTTTACCCCCCATTTCATCTTTGAATAAGCCAGGAACTTTTTTATTTTGTATTGGTAAATTATATTCATTATTTTTACAAAAATTGCTGGTATCAAAATAAGACAAAAAATATTTTTTTATATCACCATAAAAATCATTTGTTTCTATAAGATATACAAAACTATCTGTATCCGTGTAACACATCTGTAAACGATGGTTGTAAAAAGGTTGTATTGTGGAATAATGAAAATCATACATGTGACTTTTTGAAAGCTCTAAAACGGTAAAACCAATATAAATTGGTTTGTCCATAATTATTTGTTCAGGGTTTAATTGAACTGCGACTAAATTATCAGTAAAAACCGTTGCACTATGAAAATTTGGACGAGCGATAAGTTTTTGTGCACATTTTCTTTTTTTTGTCACATTGTTAGTGTCGTTCCACTGATTGACTAAATGAACGCTAACCCTCTTCTCATTATTTTCTAAAGTTTTTCCAAACACGCTGTTATTCAAGAGTTTGAAAAAGTCTTGCTCAAAAGCTGAAGAGCTATTTTGTCTTAATGCTGTATTCAAATCGATGTATTGTTTTAAATACGGACTTTGTCTGAAAGTGATTACTCTATGAATTTTCTTTAAAATCAAACCATGTTTTATACAAGTCTGTAAATGAATATAATGTATTACATAATTGAATTTATCATATAAATTCGGAATTAATTTATAATTCTTCCCACCAGGTGGAATACATTTTTCTGGACAAAACGGTAGATCATTATGTAAGTTATGCAAATCTTTAGGATAAACAAGATCTACTTCTAATATAAAACCATAATCTGCATCAGTGGCTACGTTAGTTATATCTAATTTGCTGATTTCATTTTGATCAAGGAACCTAAAATCGGAAAATGGCAAATATTGACACATACTGAACCCATATAAATTGTTACAATCGATATAAGCAATAAAGGAACTAGGTTCTGAATGTTTGTAATCCGGTAAGTAAGAATTATTTGCTCTAGCATGTCTATGCGAACATAAGCACACACCACCCCTTATACCACTCTGTAGCATCCGCACCATAGACAAATCGCTAATAAGTTCCAATTGAATTCCTGTTTTCAACAACATTGCATCGAATGCTAAACTAGGCGCAGTTAAATAAAAAGCTGGATCCAACTGATAGTGTTGTTTGCAAGTCCTTCTAAAATTTTCAAATATGTCTGCCAATAATAACACATCTGTTTTCAAATATAAATCTGTATAACTTCCTAAGTCAGAAATTTTAAATGTTGACCATATTAGTTGTGCGTGTTTATAATCATCGTCAGAGATATGTTGATCATTAAGCGAACTGTAAAAACTTTCTTTGGGTGGAAGACAATTTTCCTGATACCGTTCCCATGAGTTCATATATTCATATGGATAAATACCTTTGCGAGTGAGCAACTGAAATTTGTCTTGACTAGGGAAATGACTGTTTAGGTATTTGAAATCTTCCGGCTTTAAAGTATCTGATAATTTACTTAAACTTGTTGCCAGAAACTTAAATGAATCGACAAATCGAAGTTGATAAAACTGATTCCCTGAAACTGGCACAAACTTTGTAAATGAAATATAGTTTTCTTTAGTTTTAGGTATAATTTTAATGTCGCCAGGAACCTCAGCCAAGGCTTTTATAAATAAGTGACAATCATAACCAGCTAGGTTATGGAAAAAAATGGGAACAAATGAAGGACGTTTATATTGTAAATTACAATATGGGTGTGCGGCCCCACGGTAACGACCGGTAATGTGACAGTGATCACGAACTTTGTCTGAAAAAACAAAGTTCTGACAAATGTGACAATGAGTTGCTTTGTTAAAATCAATTTGGTCCTCACTAGTAAAATTCATAGGAGCCGTTGAGCTAACTCTTTTATATATTTTACGTACGTCTTCAATAATTGATTCTACAAACCGCTTATCACAATCAGGCCCTCGATATGATACGTAACGATTATACTCAGGGTTGACGCCACAAACGATGTAATAGGCAAACGCTACAGGCACGTGGTGGTGCAACGTAGTCGTGTTTTTAGAAGAAGGACAGTTAGCATCATTAGTTTGAAGCATTGATTCAAAATCAGCATAAATACAAAAGGGCATATTTTGTTTACGATCAAAGTTTTTAAATTGTATTACTGAACCCTTATCTGGTAGAATAGTCGCAACACCTCCACATAAATGATTATCTACTTCTTCCAAAGTACTAAAAAATAATAAGCACAAGTCACAAAAATAAACTTTACCGTGGTGAGACGTTACTTGGCTTCGAAAAAGTCTAGAACAGTCTTTAATAAGACAATAATGTGAGGAACTTTGATTTTCGAGAAATAGTAAATGTATAATTTTCGGATTGCTTTTTTTGTCAAATTCTGATTTATATAAAGGACCTACGATTGTTTTATTGTTTTTCAATCCATAAATTATAAACTTTATGTTTGAGTTATTCTTTTCAAATGTTTTTATATCGCGAAAAGTAACAGGGAATGACATCCCGCTTGTGTCAAAAAGTTCGCGAAAATCTGGATAAGACGATGTCCTTTCTGGGTGTGTTTTAGCTGGGTGTAAAGCAGCTGTCACACACCATAAAAAACAATATTGATCCTTGTTTAAAATATTTAAACATGCTTTTTTAGCTTGAATTGATTTAGGTAATCTGATAAAACTTGAGCCTCCTAGAGGTTGATATTTATTGAGATTGACCTCAATATATAAATTGTTTAAAAAAGACCATCCGCTATCACAATGCTCAAATTCCTCGATACTTTTTTTTAAGTTCGTAACTGATTCAAAAAACAGTTTTTCAAAGTTATAATTAAAATACAATATTTTATTTTTGGTGATAAAAGATTTAACTGATTGAGAATTGTCTTTAAATTGTATAAATGTAGCAAAAAATTCAAAATTCACTTTGACACATGTGTGTTTAATAAGGTACTCATCTAAAAGAGATTTTAACTTATCATGAATTTTAGTAAAAAAAATATCAACTGACTGAATTTGATCAGTCGCTATTATTTTGTATGTTAAAATTCGATTACGAAAGGCAGAAGTTACCATTTCTACACCATCACTATGTTTTATGGTATGATTATTATTTTTATGAAAATTACTTCTTAAATGACCTACCCATGATTTATTGTGTACAGATATGTTACACACGGTACAGAAAGGCATAGTAAGTGATTGTGACTTAAACAAAAAAATAAAAAATATGTATCGTGAATATTTTTTTTATATTTTAAAAGCAAAACTTCGCTTTAAACTAAAAGTAATAAGTACCTACGAATAGGTATTAAAATAATTACAATTTAAAGAGTATAAAAGTAAAAGGGAAAAATATAATTTAGGTAGGTACCTACTTATAAAATTTATATTAATTTTAAAACTAAGAAAGTAAGTAAGTTTCACCGTCACCAATGTCGTTTTGTAGCAAACATCGACAGCGTAGTTAAGTATAACTAAAAAAAAAAGAAAATTTCATGACATAGGTAGGTACCTACCTACTTAAAAATAAAATTAAGACTTAAAATGAATTTTATCACTATAATGTACGGGCTCCGACCCTTCGAACAGAGTCCAAGCCCGACCCAGGAACCCTTGCAACGCCTCCCAAGACGACGAAGACTCGTCGCACTGTAGTTTGACCGTTACCAATGCCTTTTTGTATCGAACGTCGGCAGCGTTGGACACGTAATCAATTGTTTTGTAGACTTTGAGGTCTACAAAATAATCACCGCAAGTTTTCAGTGTACGACGAGAAGTTCCCGTCGATACTCGGCTGGCGAAGCTTGATGTTACGTCACCGCCCCCGCGGTGCTTAGGCTCGCTGCAACTGGCTTCCTCAGCCCGCAAGATGTTAAACAGGTCCGGTCTCTTTGACCTGTAATAAAAAAAAAATAGTTATAATTAAGTACTGTAAGGTAGGTATTAGTATGTTTGGACGTTGGGGACGAAGAAACGACTGAACCGATTTAGATGAAAATTGGTAAAAAGATAGTTCAAAGCCTAGAACTACAAATAAGATATTTATCACTGTTGTGTATTCCCGTATAATGATTTCTTTACTTATGAATTCTATAGACCGCTCGGACAAAGTCGTGGGTGGGAGTTGGGAACTAATAGTAGTATATAAAATCAGTAAAGTTTCAATAGTGAATATAGACTGCACTTGATTAGAACGGAAAAATAAAATAAGTATTTTACATTTCAATGTTGTACAATGAATGAAAAATTTAAGTACCTGTGGCTGTGAGTTGTGATAAAATCTGGTGGTGGCGAAGCTTTGCGTTTGGATCCGCCCGCACCCGCAGCCGCAGAGCTGCGAGCAAAATCAAGTGGTGGCGTCGGCGTCGTCGAGTCTCGCGACTTCTTCGTAGTGGCCGGCGTCTTGCGCTTGCTCGGTTTCTTGGTAGCTTTCTTTGGTGGTGGTGGTGCAGCAGACACCACTGATGACTCTTCGAACTCTGAGTCAGACCTGTAAAAATATTTATTTATTTAGACACAGAAACAAATGCGGCTTTTTACCTGTAAATAATTCACCTTGACCAAAGTAATTCATAAATAAATATAAAAAACCATAAAAAAAATACTTACTAACATTTTTTTATTTGTAGACCGCTGGCCAGCTATTGAAGAACGCACTCAAATAATAGTGTAATTTCCGTCTTCGTAGGGCTTTATAAATAGAAAATAGCACTTACTCATCAAAAAAGTTGGTCAAGCGTAAGTTTAGTAAGTATTAACCGACTTTAAAAAAAGAGGAGGTTCTCAATTTAATTATATTATTGTGTTTTTGTAAGACAATATTTCAAAACGCTCCCTTTTTTAATGGTTAGGTACCCATACTTCAAAATATTATAATTATGACAGAACATTTTTTATTATTCTTTAGGCTCTAAAAAATAAGAACCATTGTTTATTAATGAAAAGTACGGTACCTATTTTTACTATAACATACAACGTGTAACAAAAATACCCTTAATGCCGAATATGGTAGATAGGGACCGTCAAACTGAACAACTTTTACTATAGGATAGACTGAAATCGCTAAAAAAATCAGCAGTTTCATATTTTTTGATATTTTCGTTAGTAAGTTTTTATGGAACAGCGGACTTTTTTTTCACGATTTCATATTTGGTCCCATAGAAAAATTTGTTCAGTTTGATGGTCCCTATTTACCATATTCGCCATTAGGGGTATTTTTGTAACATGTTGTATAATAACGTTAAAGTAAGTATATTTATTAAATAATTCATCTAAGTACAATTTTGATTTAACTTAATCAAAACAAAGGTAAGTATAAAACTAACCCCAAACACAGAAATACCATCATTTTTTTTTTTTCGTAGAATAATTATAAGGTAAGTAGATAATTTTAGGGTAGTGAAATATGTTTACTTATTTCTGTCAACTCAAATGCACATTATTGGACTATATTTTTTTTATTTGTTTATATTTGCTTATCATTTCTGGATTAATTTACATTTTCAAATCAAAGTTCAAAAGTAAGTATGATTTAAATTATAATAAAAGGAAATAGGTACAAGCAGATCCGAACGCAACTATTATATTGGGAACATTTTTATGTAAATGATAATAACGACGTCACTACACAATATTCTGTTAACTAATTCTCGACTGTATTGATAGAAAAGGAAATGATACCTGAAAATAAATTGCTTGTGTTAAATTTGGTCTTGAGACATTTTTATTATTTCACATAAAATTGAATTACATTTTAATATAATACTTTGTAATATAATCATCACCCACTGCACAAGGTGAGCGTCGATGCTTACGTTGCATGGTCGTCGTAGGTTCTCAAAGTCATGTCAGAACTTGTTGGAGTTATAACCGACATGAAAATGTGTATTTATTATTATCAACTTTTTATTAAAAAATGATGAAAAACAATATTTCTTAATATTCTTCCAAAGTATGACTTTACGATTAGGACCTTGATTACGCTTAAATAATAATTAGGAGCAACATATTCTTAGGTAGGTAAGTTTTTGTGAATCAAAGATTTAGTTGAATTCAAATAAATTTTAGAAATAATGTACCGTAATCGGGATACAAAAATATTTGTTATTATTAATACAACCTATTCAATACATCTTAGCGTTTTTAACCCACAGTATTTAAGTACACTTTGAGAATCGTTGATTCGAACTATCGCGCCAAGCTTGCACAAGTTCTCAATGTTAGGGTTGTTAATGAGCGCGTTGGTATTAATCCACATTGTTGAAATTTTGAATAATTGATGTAGATGAATATTAGGGAAAAAAAAGTTTGCTCGACTTCCATCATACTCAGCTGAGCTGGGTACAAACGAAACAACTGTTCATCCAGTTTTTGAAAACAATAAATAGTTAATTATGTAGTCTAAATATAAACTCGCGGGTAAGGTAAAAAATTACACTACTCGAATGGGGTCAAAATTGGATGGTACCTATTTGATTCGAGTTACCTTTTTTTTTGTTCAACATAAAACTATCGAATCGAATCAAATGTGACAATTCTACTTATGTGTGGCAGCCCTTATCATCACACTTGTACTTTTCGTTCCCACCTATGGTTCCCACGCTTCTGCCATTTGTCATGAACAGTCTAGTGATCAAGTGCTCCCCCCTGAGCAACTTAAAAGAAAAAAATGTGAAAGTGGATTATGTGGATCTAAAGAAAGAGGAAAAAAAATACATTTGTAAGTATATTCCCTTTCAAACTATATTTTTTAGTTGAGAAGTTAAAAAAATTGCCTTGTACAAATAGTATTTCACTTATTTTTTTTATATTTTTATAGTATTAGTACTAGTATTAGTATCGCAGTAGTACATAGACTAAAATTGAGAGCAAGTTAATAATAACTTGCAAATATTCATAGACTTATTATTATATTACTAGCGTTTCCTTTTGAAATCATTGCAAATATTGATTTATTGCAAAATAAAACTTATGGTACTTATTTTTTACCCTTCAGGTCTTTTCAAATGGAGAGAAACTCAAGAGAATACCGAAAAAACAAGTCTGAAAATAATAATGTGAGTACCTATACCTCTTTGCAGTGAAATTATTTTCTAGTTATTTCATATCGAAGTCATCGAAAAATTATATAGGTATTTATTTTTTGATGAATATCACTAAACTGATTTACTATTAATTATCTTATTATGCGTATTTATACCATACCATATATGTATTTTTTTTTTAGAGTAAAGTACACGTCTACCTATTAAAATTATTAACTTAGGAAAAAAATACAATCCCTTTAGTAAAAATTAAAAAAGATTAATTAAAATGGTGTAGTACTTATTGATAGATAAAAATTGTAATAATTACAAAATATTACCTTACAAATATTGATTTTGTTAAAATAAAAACTTATAAGTAATTTCTTGTTTTTTATCTTTCAGGTCTTTTCTTATTAAGAGGAACGAAACTCAATCATCATGTAGACATCAATAATGTGAGTATTTGTAACGATAATAATTATACCTCCTAACTACTTATAATTATGATTTCTATATACCTACTTATAAATATTTAGTAAAAGAGAAATATTGATTGTTGAAAAAGTTTAGTATCTGACAAAGTTTTTTTACATATTGAAAGTTAAGTTCTTACCTAATTCATGTTTTGATTTTTTTCTTTGGTTCCCAAATTAAATTATTGTTATTTTTCTTTCCAGGTGATGGAGGTAAAAGAGCATGGTGTGTTAAGTGAGTGGTTTATTTCTGAGTAAAAGTGAAATTATACATTCGAAATTGTTTTTTTTTTAAAGTTGAATTCTGTAAGTATAAAAGTTGTTAAATATATACAAGGCTTGTATTCGTATTTAACTAATGAGAATCGAAAAGTAAACTTGCACGTAGTAAACTCAGTTTTCGGTTAGGAGTCTGTTCGGTGCATGATCTTACCATGGGCTTGCAGGAAGTTACTTACCATGGGGCTTCCAGCCGAACAGTTAGGTGGTGCTCGGTGCGTGATCTTACCACGGGCTCGCAGAGAGATACTTGTCACGGTTCTCTCAGCCGACACTGGTTAGGAGTCTGTTCGGTGCATGATCTTACCATGGGCTTGCAGGAAGTTACTTACCATGGGGCTTCCAGCCGAACAGTTAGGTGGTGCTCGGTGCGTGATCTTACCACGGGCTCGCAGAGAGATACTTGCCACGGTTCTCTCAGCTGACACTGGTTAGGAGTCTGTTCGGTGCATGATCTTACCATGGGCTTGCAGGAAGTTACTTACCATGGGGCTTCAACCGAATGTGTTAGGCAGAACATTCAGTGATAGAATCTTACCACGGGTCTTGAGCTGAATGTGTTAGGAAGAACATTTGGTGTAAGAGAATCTTAACATGGGTCTGTTGGAAGATACTTACCATGGGTCTTCAGATAAATGTGTTAGGCAGAACATTTAGTGAAATAATCTTACTACGGGGCTGGAACTCAATGTGTTAGAATATAAAATCTTGACCAGAAATATCAGTAGTTGAATATTGGGCACTCTAGATCATGAAGTGAGCGAAGGCGCAAGCCGGAGCGAACGGAGTGGGCTAGAGTGCCCAATATTCAACTACTTACCTACCTTGGTAAACTTACTGCCCTTGCAGGAAACCAAAATACAAGGAAATAGAAAAAAAACGCAAGAAAATGATGAAAGTACAAAACAAAAAGCATGTTTTTCATTCCCCAATTTATTGCACAGAATAATTTATTTATAAAGATTAATAAGCATCAGAAATGCTAGTTCGAAATCGTCTGATATAAAAATAATTACATCAATGTCGTAGGCAGTTGAGATTGACATTCGAGGCTCCGGCCGACTTGTGTCAAAATGGCAATCTCTTTGACGTGTAAGTACTTTACAAACAGCCTAGGAATTATTTTAATCATAGTGCCCACCTTGATTTACAATAGTTAGACTTAGAACTTATTTGGTGCCTAAAGGTGTGTCTTGAGTAGCTTACTCGTTCTTCTTGCGCTTTATTTAACAGAGGCATGTCTCACTGCATTCAATAGTGTCCATGCAGTGCATGTCCTATGTTCTCAAAAAATATCGAAAAATGTATTTGGCAAAAAGTTGAAAGTGAATAGGAAAGCGCATGGTTTGGAGGCAATATTGCATGCGTCTGACGCAAGTTGAATTGGAAGATGAAGCGACTCGGTGAATACAGACCCTCAAAGTAACGCTTATGTAAAACAGGGTACCTAAGTAAAACAAGGGAATGTTATTTTTAAATGAAACAAATTTTAATAATTGGTTAAAATTTTATAAGTAGATATAGTACTTAACTATTTTTAACGACAGGATTTTAATATCCTGTATTTTTTTTAATATAAACTGTTTCCTTTAATTATTCACTTAACTTTCGCTATATAACTTTTATTAAAATTAAAATTACGTCTGTAAGTCTATACTTCTGGGGGCTTACCATCAGCAAATAGGAAACCATTCAGTTTAAAAGCAGGCCTTAAAAAGGACTGCTTATGGCCTGCTTTCATACTAACCGTTGAGGTCATAGTAACGAAAAAGTAAGGCAGTTCAATATAAGCCCTGCTATAAGAGCTCATAGTAAGGCCCCAGTAGTAGTCAGTCAGTAATAGGGATGTTGACTATTTTTTTATTTTATGTTACATAAATTACCTCTCAAAAAAAGAAACATTGGTAAAAGAATTAATTCGCTAGCATGAAAACTGCCCGAGATATCACAGTGTGTGAATAAAACATTTACGTTTTAGAATTCACCCTACAAAGTTAAATTAGTACCTACTTACCTTACTACAAGTTCTATGCGAGTAAACAGAGCATTCCCAATTTAGCCGGGTAATACAGATATTTTTTTAAGTAACAACAAAGAGGTTTTATGCTGCTGAAAGTTCATATACATTTTTTTAATAAATAAATGTGTAAATTCTTAATTAAGTCAAACAAATATTTATTATTATCAAATTATACATTAATTCACAATATTTTGTTTTAAAATATTAAAATATTTGCATTTTATAATTATAATTTTGAAGTAGGCTGTATGCTAACTCACCCCTTTGTTGGAAAATATTCTTCTATAGCCGAGTGGGGCTGGGGCTGCAACCTACAGCCTTGTGTGAAATGAGCAACCTAAGCTAACTTGTCTCATAATGTACTATTGCGCGGTATATTTCTTTTCGGTTTCATTTAAAAATTCGAATAGGTATAATTTCTTTTATTAAAATTTGTACTTTTAATTTTTGTAATAAATGTTATCATATAAATGCATTCATTCACACACAAACTAATCCTAAATCGCCAGTACATTTCCTAGACTAGAGTATTTCGCACAATCTGGTCGCTGCATCATCGCGTCAACTCTCTCACACACTTTCTTGTCCCAAAGGTCATTGCAGGAGGCAACCTGACGCGGCGGGTACAATTACACAAGTTATACGATGAATTCTTGCTTGCAAACTTGTTTATAGTTCTGTTAATTTATGAGTATGAAAATTTCTTCAGTTTTAAGATTTGGCAAGTGGTATTTCAGATTTTTTGGAGCACAGCTTAAACTACTGGACGGATCGAGCTGAAATTTGGCATACTGATACATAAGAAAGGATTTTGAAAAATTCTACCTTTAAAGGGACCATATAGGGGATGAAAGTTTGTATGGAAATGTGTCAGTTTTGAAGTCAGGATCTTCATATTTTGTGTTTGATTGAGCTGACGATTAATAACTAATATGTATAATGTGTCTCAGTATTTTTGATAATTTTACACTCGAAGATGTGAAAAGGTGGACGAAGTTGTACATGGAAAGTCATTCATTTTCAAAGTAAAACTCACAAAGTTTTATTTATGCTTATGGTTGGCTTGAAATCTAAAAACAAATAAGCAAACATATTTTTCGTAATTTTCAAAAAATCAACCCCTTAGGAGGTACTTAAATCTAATTATTCAACTTGATACAAAAAAGCCCCTGATCGGGTTTTGATAACAATAAAAAAATCACAGATTTCGCAGTCAACTCTAGGTATTATTTTTATTTCAATCCTTCCAAAATCCTCGGAGCTATGGCTAAAAATACGTCTCAGGCGATAACCATTTTCAATGGTAAAATTATCCTGGTTAAAGGTTCCCTAAGGATTTTCTCGCCTGTCCACGCCACAAGTACTTGTTATATGGTCTGTGATCCACGCGGACGCGGGCGGAAGCTAGTTTTAAAATATTTTGCAAGCATCAATTTATTTCAAACTATTGTGTACCGTAGCGTTTAGAACATTGGTAGGTACTTTTCCCGCCAGATTGGACGAGTGAAAACAGGAAGCTGCCCTTGTTTCCCGCCATGTTTGTGTTGATTGACAGCTGATATTATTTGAATACCACGTGAAATGCAACTACCAACGGTTTTCTGTTAGAATTGGTTGTAGCTTTATTCTGGACCATGTTTATGCAAGTGAATTGATTTAAACTGAAATCTTCACAAGCACGATCGATAATCGCATAAATAGATAGTTTTCTTCTCTTCTTCTTTCTTTCAGAATGCAAAATATTCAGGAATTTAATGAAGCCACTACTTTAGTGACCTAATAATAGATAAATTAAATTCTCATTTGAGTAAGCTTTCGATTACTTATAATTTAAAACTGTAAATTTTTCTTTTAGGCAACTGACGAGGTTGCTGATTTTTTGAAAACAAATTTCTGTAAAAAAACTTTTTTATTATTTTTTCTCTATTTTAATAAATTAACGCTTTTGATTTTCCGAACCAATGGTAACGCATTGAACCAGCGTTCATGTAAAATAGTTAATTTGCACGTCACCGTGCGTCGGGCGTCAAACCCGCGCCACTTTATTAGCCGCCGATGTTGCGCTTGACGCGCGTCCGCCATTGTTGCGGCTGACGCGGGGAAACTCCGCGGATTCGTTGTTCAAACGCATTTTGAATCTGTGACGACATTCTGTTTTTAAATTGCGTGGAATACCGTAACTTTCCTTTTTGTTTGGAGTTAAAAACTTTTTAGACAAAATCAATTTATTTTTTCTTCTTCAATAGCAGGTACTCTTTTCAAATTGATAAAATCCTATGATTTTATCACAGCACCAGTGACTCCCCGGTTCTACAAACGGTACGTAGATGACACTTTCACAATACTACCTAGAGACAGTGTCCCTGCATTTCTTAACCATCTTAACTCCATAAACCCCAACATACAATTTACTATGGAGTTAGAGGCAGATAATAAACTAGCTTTCCTAGACATTCTCATTATCAGGAATCCGAACCAAACTTTGAGCCATACAGTGTATCGTAAAGCAACCCATACAGACAGATACCTTAATGGTGACTCTCACCATCATCCTATACAGTTAGCTACCGTAGGGAAATCTTTGTTTCAGAGAGCCCGCGGCATCTGTGACAAACAACACCTGACTGCTGAGCTTCAGCACGTCAAGCAAGTACTACGTAACAACAAGTTACAAGTACCACGCCTTCGTCACAGAAAACGCACCAAACCAGCCACAGTAGAGCGTCAACCTGCCATCCTACCATACTTGAAGGGTGTCACTGACAAGATTGGAAACATTCTGAAGCGACCGTCAATCAAAACTTACTTCAAGCCGCCGAAGAAGATCAACCAATTCTTACGACCTGTCAAGTGTAATATCCCCCTTCAAGCCGCAGGCGTCTACAAACTAGATTGTGACTGTGGGCTCTCCTACATCGGGCAAACAAAGAGAAGCATAGGGACCCGCGTTAAAGAACATGTAGCTGACATGAAACATAGGCGCGATAACAAGTCTGCAGTGAGTGAACACGCCTTTGAGGGGCCCAACCATTATATTAGATTTGACAAACCCCAAATCCTTGCTAGGGAACGTAGATTCATTCCTAGAATGCTCCGCGAGGCTATCGAAATAAATAAATATCCTAATTTCAATAGAGATGATGGTTGGAAAATTCCACCAGCTTGGGACCCCATCATTCACAAGCTAAAGCCCCAAACACACACTGTAAGATCTAATGATACGGTTAGTTCCTTTTGCAAATAAACTAATTAATATAAAAGACGGAGGTCGGCCTTCCTCTCCAAGTTTTCTTTCGCCATTTCTTTCTTGGAAGGGCCTCCCAATTTTTTGAAATGGTAGTAGTTTCAGTAGATTCTCTCTTTTTAACATATAAAATTAAATTAAAACCAAACCAAAACTTAAACTAATTAAAAATTTGATAAATTTTAATTTCTGAACGTTTTAAAAAATTCATCGCTTGAGGGTAGGCTCACAAGTAACTTCAGTCCCCCGTGACCACGGCAGCTGCAAAGGTGCCGAAACGTCGGGAAAATCAAAAATCAAACCAAATACCAACTAATTACCAAAGTACTTTCAATAAAACCGCGCTAGTATCCGTTAAAAGTGTTTTATTTCAAAATCCTATGAAATAAATAAATCATTGATCTTAGTTAACGAAACAGGAAACTATTTCATAACATATCTTAGAAAAAACTGTCATAAATAATTTTCTTAAGCTTGGTAAGCGGCTGTGTCGTGGGATCCACGACAGACAGCCAGACAATCGCACCTGTCGATAGAGCAACACTTTTTTATGTTTATTCTTGGTGAATGGTAGTAAACGATTCGTGTTTCATTTTCGTTTTAAATAAAGAACATGTAAGTATACCTATGATATGATGTACATTGTGATTGTACATAATAATGTCTTTTTGAGGTACCGTGGTTACGGTAGCTACGCGTAGCAACAAAAGACTTAGGACAATAGTTATGGTTTAAAATAATTTTCGAAATATTATACTGTACAACTTGTTTTGCAATAAGAGATATTCAACCACGTGTTTTTGTGCCAAGATGTCAATAAACCAGTGCGAATATCAAAGAATCACCTTGCAAATGTGTCCTTTTGTCCGAAACATTTCTAATTAACGCTAAGTAATTGAATAATACTGCGACCAAACAAGTGTTTGGCCTGTTTTTTGCGAGTCTTCGATTAATGATCTAGATCACATCAATGCCAACGTCCGTCAGATTGACGGATTGACAGATCGACGGACGGACAGCCGACTGATTGGATATAATTACGGTGCATATTTAAAAAACACACGATTGTCTCCCACGTGCGGCCGGCGCGATCTTATCCTAATCGATTAGGAGTTAGAATCGATCGATTTGATTGTTCAAGTGATTAGTACGGTTCAATTGATCTCTTATAATCACGTTTTGTTGATGCTGTGTATTTTTAAATGATAATGAAATTGCAATTGAAAAGGGACTTTTTTAAGAAGAAAAATGCAATACTTTTGTCATTGTTTCTGTTACTTAATGCTTTTTAGCAGTTTCGTATATACTGAAATTACAGAATAGAATAGAATAGAATTTGTTTATTCACAGAAAACATGGTACAATTCAGATCTTATAATATATAAAGTTCATACATGTTTTACCGCTCTCTAGCGATATGCAAATAATTTAGTCGTCATGCATCTATTTAAATAAAATCAAATCAAAAAATCAAAATAAAAATTCAAATAAAAGAAATAAAATCAAATAAAAAAAACAAATAAATCAAAAATATAAAAAATAATCAAATAAAAAAAATCAAATCAAATTAAATAATTATAAAAATAATACAAATTAAATTAGGTTATTAAGAAAAAAAAATAACAATAAAATTAAGTTTATAATTCAAAATGTCCAATCTTGCACGATAATGTCAAAATCAAAATGTCAACAATATAGATGTCAGAGTAAGGTAAGTCAATAATCTTCAATAATAAGCTCTATCAATAATGTGGAATCATCTCTCTATAAAATGTGGAATAATAAACAGCTCAAAATGTCAATCAATTCTATACACATCAATATCATACAAAAAAAAAACAATGTCAATATCCAATTTGCTAAAACTTAATTTTATTTAAGTTCCCATTACGGCAAAAAATTGTGAATTCATTCAAGTCATAAAAGCAATGATCAACCAAAACTCTAAACATTACTCTCTTGAAACGTACGATCGGAAGACTTTGAATATGATCTGGTAGTAAATTATATAATTTAACACACATGCTGTGACTTTCGTTACGTTACGTTAAAAAAACGTTTTTTAAAAGTAACGTTCGCTACGTTACGTTAAAAAACGTTTTTTTTTTTATTTATGCGTGACATAAAAAAGTGTAAATATGTTTCCGAGTAAGGTAGGTAACTGTTGCAAACTCTTTTGTTATTTATAATTTAAGAGAAAAAAGAAACTACCTTTATTGTTTTACTTTGTAATGTCAAATAGAAAATAAATGGATTGTTTGTCACACGCACAGCTGTCGAATATTATTCCTGAAATTATTTCTTTACAGTAACTAATCATCTAAGTTGATAACAATTTAAATTACTACTTCAAAAAGGCTTATTCCACTTAACCCCAAAAATTGTTCCACTTCAACCCCAAGACCCCACGGTTTTTTATGAAGGATTAAAACATCTTGTATTTTATAGTAGTACAATGTTTTAAATTTTATTGTATTTCTATATAGTGAGTCGTTGTTTCATACTAATTGTTATACGTAACCCTGAAGTGTTTTCTTTATTCATCCTGAATTTTCGCTGTTGACTCTACCAAAACTGTTTTAGGGTTTAAGTGGAACTGAAGTATGGAATATTTTTTTTTTGGAAATATTTCTTTATTCATTTTTGGGGTTTACAGTAGAATGAATGTATGAACTGTAAAGTTTTAGAGAACAATGGCCCTTCAAAATCCACGCCATTGCATATCAATTTAATTTTAACATATACATATAACTAGGTTAGGTAGGTACCTACTAAAATATAATGAAGCCAATTCCACTACTGGTTATAAGATAGGTTAGGTTTTGAATTACTTCGCATCTTAGAGCAACGCGGCTCGCATTGCTCTAAGCTTCGCATATTTCAAAAAAACCGGTCAAGCAAGAGCGAGTCGGACTCGCGCACCGAGGGTTACCGTACCATCATAATAAATACACGGAAGAGCCTGCTGAAGAATAATAAAATTATTATTGCAGTATTAGGTCAGCACCATCTCTTGGCCGACAGTGGAACTATTTTTTTTTCTTAGTCCAGCGCCATCTTTTGAACGTTAGTGGAATTAAATTATTTTTTCTTGGGTCAGGGCCATCTGTTGACTGGTAGAGGAACGAATTAATCTTTTGTTTGTTTTTTGAATTTCTAAAAAAGTGTGTTATATTGAGACATGTTTTTATTTTTCCTGTAAACTTTACATAAACTTCTATCACAGAATTATTTCAGATTTTTCTCTTTGCAAACTTCGAAGATAAGGGGGGGGGGGGGGGGGGGAACGGTATTTTTTTTTACTTTTTTCACAATAAGTCGAAAACTATGCGGCCTAAAAAAAAGAAAAAAATTATTTCAAATGTGCAAACAGCGCTCTTTCATATGATACCCCATATGCCCTAATCACTCCACTTTTTAGGACCCCTTTTCAGTCCCTGTTGTAATTTTTTTTTTTTATTTCTTTCTTATTTGCAAAATAGTTGGACAAACGTCATCTTTAACTATTCCAAATTTCAAGTTGATACCATTAGTAGTTCTCGAGATATCTAGCTGTGACAGACAGACAGCCAGACAGACTGACTGAATCACACCATAAGGGTTCCTTTTTACCATTTTGGTACGGAACCCTAAAAATGAATCGTTTGAAAATTAATTTAGTTAGAGCACAGCTCACACACGCTCGCATTCGTTACCGAACACTCATTCACTTGATTTGCACACGCCATGATTGATTGACAGGTGACGCGAGCACGCAGCGTAACTCCACGTAATTAGGTCCAATTTCCTTCGGCAAGGTGTTAATGGTAGAAGCCAAAACTGAAATTGATTGTATTGTTGCAAATTGAGTTTCTTAATTGATGGCAAAGAATTGGACGATTGCAGTCCGAACGCGTTGGCTATATAGCTGGCTGTTTTATCAATGATATTACATTTTTTTTAACTAATTTTACATATACTTACTTATTACTACTAAACAATCTTTATGGTCCAAGCTGAAACTAAAAAAATAAATCTATTAGAGTTTAATTAAATCAATTCTTTTACTTCAGCGATTTATTGTAGAGTTTTATAGTTAATGAATCGATGTAAGTAATTAAATTACCATGCGGATTTTTGCAAAAAAAAAATATAGCGTCAATCGATACTTTAATATCAGATCGTACGAAACACGTAACGCTAGCATCTTTACAAGTCATTAGAGTTGCCCCCCGCCCTCCCCGCCGCACCCGTTTGTAATTAACCGAGGGCCATAAATTGACCGTAACTGTCATATCATATTGATTTAGTCCCGGCGCGATGTACCGCCTTGTCGGAGTTTTGCGCTGGAGGGAGGGGAAAAAATTAAAATTGTTCCAATTGATGGTATCAGCCATTGTGTTTTTTTTATAAAAAAAGAACAGTAATAAAAGGGAGGGATCAATTCGTTTCTCATCCGCTGGTTTGAATGAAAAAAACATAAATGATGGACTAAGAAGTCTTTTAATGGTGGCTAATACATTTTTCGATACTCAATTTATTCTCGACTCTTATCTGACACAACAAGTAATTAATTTAAAACTGAAATTTTTTAAATGTTCCGCAATAGTGTAACGTTTGCTACTGTGTTGACTGTACCATTTGAAATGATCTAATTTAGCCTGCCCGCGCGCTCGTGAAGTGAAGACAGCATTATTGCCGCGCATGCGCGATTGAGATTGTCAAAACAACGCTAACTATCCGAATCGAACAACATTTGGCCAGCGAATGATAGAAAACAAACATATACTTGCCATTCTTAAACAGATGATGCGATCCGATAAACATTATCCAACGGATTTACGATTCATCGAGATCAAAGTCGTATCACAAAAATAACTGTGCCGATCATAAGCAATAACTTACCTTCTTAACATCAACCACTAAGGCATTATTTTGAATGGAGATCGCTCGGATAAACGTCGATTCAAATTGGCCGCCATATTTTTCTTTTCCCGCCACCATTGGCGCGGCCGGTGTTGCCATATTGACGACGTTTCTTTTTATTTTCCGTAATATATTAAACTAATTCGTACCGTTTGTAATCATATTTTAGGATTGCGCAAGCATTGATCCAATTTTTCTCAATGATAGGAGATGCTGTTGAATGATCAAAGTGGTTGTACAAGGAATCGAATGTGTTCAGCCTTGATTTGAAGATATTAATTTATTTTTACGAAAGCTCTGATCTTGTTGCATTTGTTTTTTTATTTGTACGAAGGATGACAGACAGTATGTTATGTTACATACGCAAAGTTTAAACAGCTGCACAATTGTTTTTCCTAAATAACGTCACTATGACTAAATTGCTTTTGATATTGTTTGATTATTATCGACTGAAATTAAATATAATATTATCATCTTGAAATTTATCAAGGAAATTCATCAAAATAGGTACAGTGCATCTTCTGGTTAGTTCAAAGGGATAATTAATCTTTATAATATCTAATTATACCGTCCACATCTTGACAGGTCACAAATTTTGTCATTAGAGAAAAAAGAAACAAGTTCCCTAAGTAACAAACGATATCGACTAAAAATTCCGAATGGTTTCACCTCTCCTTAAGTTAGCGTATAAATCGTGAAATGTGTCAATTAACTCAGCTTTAATGTTGTATTTATGTAAATGGCCTGTGACGGACACTGCTCAGACTCCGACATGACCCAGGGCATTTAGATAAATTTGGTATTTCTCTAAATGTCAGAGCGGATCACAAAAAGTATAATCAGATTCTTGATAGATACGTGAACGTGACGCTCGGCCTTATTATTACCATAAACAAGAAGAGTTTTAAGTCGGACTTTTTGGATGCTTTTGTTTTTTTTGTCACCTCCTCGGATAGGAGCAGGAGATTTGTGGTTTTCGAGTCGACCCAGTTGTAAATCTTTGCAAATAAAACAATGGGGTAGGTGGAATTCTAACAACTGTCACAGTTTGACTTATTTGTTTGCGAAATTCTGGTGCGATATTCACCGTAAAAACAAAAACGCCTTTCTTTGGAATTCAGTTTCATTCAATAAAACAACAGTCCTTTTTTTCATGTGTGCAGTAATAACTGCAACTCAGATAAGCCTAGTAGTCTGGTAGGTGTATTATTTTCTAATTTGCAATATTTATACAAATTACTTACATTAAGGCGGTTGTATGACCGAAAGGGCGCCCTCAGAGTTTTTATTTAATAAGTTATTAATAGAAAAAAAAATGTTTATCGTGAAGATTTTAGGGCCCATGGTCTAGTATTTTTAGAAGGTTCACTACATGCCTCATAGTCAATCGTAGAAGTAGATAGCAAATGTGTCAAAAACGGCCACTTTTAGCAGTTTTGCTATCTACTTCTAGCAGTGACTACGAGGGAATGTAGCGATACCGTCTAAAAATACTAGACTGTGGGCCCTAAGATGTCCACGATGAACATTTTTCAAATTGTGTATTAAGAATTATAATATTAAATATAATTTACCGCGGCGCCACTTTCACTTTACCTTAATACTTACCTACCTACTTATTACTTAGATTTTCTGCGTAACAAAACTTGCTTGAAACTAATTTCCATATTTATTTCTGATATAAACGTTTATTTGGTTGATTGATAATTTTGACATCAAAATGGCAGCTGAAAGGAGATTAACATTATTTTCTTAAAAGATGCAGACAGACATTTCTTGGCACTGATATTTGTGCTAGTGCTAGCCAAAGCTAGTGTCTAGATATTGGAGTAGTCTTTAATCAAACAACATCTTTACAATAATGCGAGAATTACTCCGATCAAGAATACCCTAGATGTCCGGTCAGTCTCAAAAATGACCTCAAATAGCGATATAAAATGTGAGTTTGTACAAAATAAGAGGTGATTATGTACAAAATAAGCGCCAAGTTTGTAAGTGGGACGCTTTTGAGATACAGTTTTTGCGTATTGTTTCAGTTCGTGAAGGGTTATCTAGGATATTCTTGATCGAAGGAGAATTATGATTTTCTATGAGTTTCTTGAGAACTTGAGGAAGGGAGGGATCTGCATAAACTTAGTTGGTATTTATTTTGTATGATTATTTTTATAAAATACTTAATTGAAATGACATGGAATTATGAACTAAAACATTACTATCTCATTGCACTTTAAGGTTTACAATTAAGACAAAAAAACAAGCATAAATGAAAGGAAAAATTGTTGTACATGAAATACTTGTAAGTTATAACTTACCCCTATTCTCTACACTACAACCACAAACAATATTTTGCTTAATTCAAGAAACTATATTATTACTTATTTCTTCTGTTTAGAATTAAACTTCAGACTTTCCTTAATGTATCTTCATTCAGTCTTGAAATCAAATAATATGACCTTAAAACTAAAATAAAAGACTATAAAAGCTTCACAATGATAAAGACTTCTAAAAATCATTGATGTGCGAACATTGCTCAGATAAAATTAATGTAAGTTTTTTTAAAAGTTCAATAAAATGTCTTGAAAACATAATCAGCTTAAAAACTTAATTTTAATTAATATACAGAGTTTGTTAACATCTAATGAAAGACTAGAGACAAACTCACTCCATCTAGAGACAAAATTACTTCATCTAAAGACAAAATTACTCCACCTAGAAAAAAAAATATTCCATCTAGAGACAAACATACTCCATGGAATGATAGGTATAAAGACTAAATAATGTCCACTATTCCACTTAAAATCAAAAATTGTTGATGAATATCATCTTTGTAAACACAAAATGTAATTTTTTTATGGACTCTACCGTACCAAAAAATATAGTAAATAGTTGAAAATAATTAAATGCTATATACATTAATACTGTTTGTTGATCATTCTTGTGTTTTTGATACAATTCTGTGTCATAAAAATAATAAACTGTCAAAGCTATGACAATATCTTATGAGGGAGATTACAACATGTTCAGTTTAGCATCAGTCCAATCCATCAGTCTGGTACAAATTTTGGATCATCAGTCTGGATAAAATCAAAGTCTATACAGACTGATGGAATGGACTGATGTCAGACTGATCTTATAATCTCCCTCTATGTTGTTGTTTGGGTCCTGGAACTTTTTCAGAGCAGTTTAAGTAGTTACCATATAATTTTTATTGAGATTTTCATTTTTAAGGACTCGCACATCATCACCAATACCACAACATAAAAACAGTGTAGTTTGAAATAAAAATAGGTAAATACATTTTAGTTTTATATTATGTTATTAAAAATAAATTGTTATTGTGTTTCTGATTTGCTTTTGGGCAGTAAAAAATACTGATAGTCAAAGCTTTGCTCTACCTACTGAGTACCTATTAACTGTTACAAAAAGAACTAAGAAAAAACAGTCTAAATACTATTTGGTTTCCTACAACTTTTTTTCATAGCTACAAAAAACATTTTTTTGCTACGAAAACTAAAAACTTCTCACTGAAAATTTTGGGTGAAATTTTTAATTTTTAATTTTCCAAAATTTACTTTATTTGTTTTTAGGATGGACTCTACCAATAAAAACAGTTAAGTTGAAAAGAATCAAACCTTACATATTTTTGTGTCCTCATTGAATCTAGCAAATATTACAAATACCAGTGTTCCAAATTTACAATCTGATTTTATTTTGGAAAATAAAAATAATTTACTCAAAATAAGCAAATGACTAAAAAAAAGCAAAGTACATTGATTAAAATCGTAAAGACGTGAAAAAAGGAAAAACAGCTTAAATATTTATTGGTTTCCCTATTTTTAAGTTTTCGATAGGGTTAATTAATGTCCGTATTAAAATTCTCGACTAACCTTTTCTTCATAGGTACTTAATTAACGGTAATTAACGGTCAGATAATTGAAAAGTCAATTTTTTTTTTCATCGACATAAAATATTTTAGTTTTATTTAATACAACTTTGGTAGCATCTATTAATAGTCGACAGGTGTAAAAACATTTTAGTACCTAGTCTGTAAATGTAAACTAGACATTGAAATTAACAATAAAACCGCGCCAATTATAATGTGAAGATAAGAAACCAGTTAGCAGGTAGGTAGTCTATGGATGTGTTCGGTAATAAATATATTAGTGTAGTCAAAATAAATATGGCGGATGATTTGTGGCGGTATTGACATTGGCTGCGCGGGCGCGGGCGGGCGGCAGCCATCTTGTCGGTTAATTGCCAGATTCTGTCATTTAATCAGTCACGCGTCGATTTTGGATGTTTGGATGACGAACACCGTTTTAGTTTTTATTTGTTTAAATATTGAAATTTTCGTATATTTTTGAGGCTGATTTATTTATATTAAGTTGGTATAGGTAAGCTCCAGACAAATACTTAAGACAACTTTACAACATAAAAACAAAGACTTCAGAAATATTTATTAGATTCTTTTCTATTGTTTTAGTGTTAAAAGTAAAATATCTATGGTACCATACCTATCGTATCAAAAAGTGGCGTTTATGTACTAACACATTTTATGTGGTCGTTCGTTGCTAAATAACGTATAAACTATTACCTATTTTTTACAAATCAGACATTAAAATATTTTGTACATAGTCTGTTGATTGATATGGACCCTATATAGACATTTTAATACAATTACGGAATTTCCTTGTTTATGTAGTTATGATTTTACCTTACAAGTAGAGAAAATATAACTACCTACCTATACCTATGTATTCAGTATTGAATAGCTATGATGATGTATGAATATAAATAAATATAATATATAACACTTACTGACTGTCGCGTCGTGGTTACGTTTCTGAAACGTTTCTAAGAGGCCGCTAGTAGGTTTATAAAGCGTTTGTTTTTTATGACTAACGTGGTAATTGCCTTATTACTTTGCTTTTAGGGCCATAAACGGAGCTATAACACACACGTGCGTAATAACATAACATACTAGTGCGTAATAGAATTAGCTGAACAAAGTTAAATTAATACCTTACTGCAAGTATGCGAGAAAACAAAGCATTCTCAATACAGTAAAAAATATTAAAGTAATCCCGGCTAATACCGTAAAAATTAATTAAGTCAAATAAACATTTATTATTACCAAATTATTCATAATTCACAATAATTTGTTAAAAATATTTGCATTTTATCACTTAAAATTATAATTTTGAAATAAGTATGTTTATTCGTGTGTGTGTATGAATTTTATAATAATAACCTAAAACTTAAAAAAAAACTAAGATTTGGTTTTGAGGCCCTCGGCCACTTTTCAACTCTCGATCAAGATTCGTTGATTCGTTTATTTACCTCCACCAATGCAATTGCAAACATACAATAATAATAAAAAATGTTTTTAATTTAATAAGGATTTATCTATTTACTAAATTTTATGTTAAAAAACAATTTACACAAGTAAACATGCCTATATTTTTATACATAACTTACCACCAACCTCAAAATCCAACACAACAAAAAAACCTAAACACGATTTTTGTTCCCAAAATAATACATTTTGAATGAAGAAAAAAAAATCTCTTACCCAAAAAAAATGTTTTCCTAAAATGGGCAAAAACGCCCAATCTAGCAGCCCTGGCTCCACAAAGGATAAGCTACAGCCTAGCTATATAGCTAGACAGTAAAAGAGGGAGAGGTCCTGATTTTTTCAAAATGTAGCCCAATGTCATATCTCTAGGGGTATTTTTTATCCGGTAAGAGAGCCTGCCCAGCACACAGTTTTCGACCGATTCCAAAATTTCTTTTTCCAAACGGTAGACAATCTATCTGCCTCAAAAGCTTTTTTCATGTTTTTTAATATCGGCTTTTGTTTTCAGAATAATCTACTTTTTGTCCGAAAACGGTAAATTTTATAATTTTTTTCCACCATTTTCGATTTTTCAAAAAAGTTACAGCCCGATTTTAAAAATTTGGTAAGTACCATACAATGCTCCGTAAGCTCTTGCATCTTTTGACAGCACTGCTTTTAGTATATTTTTATACATTTCGGAAATATAGCCACTTCCCTACGAAAACGATCTGATAAACATTTTCAATGTTTATTTTATATTGATAGGTTATAGATAGATGCCTAAGTGTTATGACTACTTTATTCAATTAAAATTCGCATGCAAACAAACTTTTTTCAAACGACTACTTAACTAACTTTATTGTACCTACTTACCAAACTACCTAGCAACGATGGGTAAATACGAAAAGAAATACTTACTAAATTAGAATAGGCAGAATTATGTTTTGAACTTAGCTTTAGTAGATATTATGACTAATTCTTTAGTATGCTGATGATATTAATGTATTATGATAATGGTCAGATATTTTAGTGTTACATACTTGCATGTTTTAATATCATATAGACTACAATAAACATCACAATGGTAAAACATTTGAAAAGTTTTAATTTATTGTAATATAAGAATTCACTCGAGGTCACTGACCCAATCAATCGCAGTGCATGTAAAGGTGGTAATACAATGATTGAATCGCGAAAGTATTCGATTTTCAAAATGTCTACGCTGTTGTTTATGCGCCGTCCCTGTCTAGCTCGCCCCGCCCCCCGGCCGTCCGCACGCGTCCCGCGGCCCTGCAGCGTGTGTGCAATGCTTTACTCAACTAAAGATGGCGGATGGCGGCGCCTCCGTCGAAAAAGTTTCTAATGCGAAATCGAAAAAGGTTTGAAAGCTTTTTTTAGCAAAACATTGTTTTCATTCAACGGAAATTGTACTTAATGATGTAAGTACCTAAGTATTTTTTAAAGTATTTTTTAATACATTTGTGACAGTTAATTAGGCATAATAATGCTCGCATGCTATTCAAACTAAACTACTACATTCATCTATTGTTTTTATGTCTTTTACAGTTTGTTAATTAAAAACACCTCGTAGTTAATTAATGTAACTCACCTAGTTACAATAATTAAGGTAAGTAAGTAAATTAATTGTCGATAAAATATCGTGCAAAGTAGATACCTGTAATGAGACTTTTCTTTTCTACACACAATAACAAGTTTCTGTCTCAAACTCACGAATAAATCTTTAACTAAATTATTTTTTTATATAGAGGTTATGTTTTGAAGAGCCAATCCTCAAATGAGTTGAAAATTTCACAACAAATATGTATCATGAGTCATTTTTATATTCTACAGCACTATTACATCGTTGAAATATGAAACTTTTGGTGAATTTTCGCGAAGCGCCGCACGCAGAACCGGCGCGCGCCGACGCCGCATCCTCACTGAATTCAGTGGACGTTTTCAAAGTTTTCCCGAGCTCAACACGCACCGCCAACTTGTAAACACTTCATGGACCACCCTCTCTTCACATTCTACACACAAAATGCACCTTAAAACATGCGGACGACTTCAGAAATTCTATGACGAAAAGTCCATTAAACTTAAAATACTAAACAAACGATCCTCTATTGTTTGTCACGCATAACCCTCCCAAATCGTGCTCACCTTATCCGACGAGTGTTCTCTGCCTTGACAGACCGTGAAAACTCGATTCCACCTGTCACCGAGCACCTAAGCAAGCAATGCCACTTCGAAGCTTCTCGGGTAGGTACCTATCCTTTGTTTTCAAAACTTCTATTTGTTTTCTGCATACGTGAGACGAATTCCTTAACACATCAAACACGGTACATATGTCGTTGAACCTCTTTCCAATCCATCAATAGGAAACTTAAACAAATCAGCCGTATTTGAACAGATGGGTCATGCTGGTTCAAACCTTATTTGAACGTATTGCACTATTTTAGTACTAAATAATGTGTTCACTTCACTTTAGAACTGGCACAAGTTTAACAGGACACTTTTGGCACTGCACGTGGATCGTGAACTGTGTAGTCGCGCGTCGCGGGGTGGCGCGGAGTACGGGCGCGGTGCGATGTAGTCGCGCGCCGCGGCCGGAATGACGCGCCGAGCGGCGGCCGCGCGACGCTAGCGCCATGCGGCGCCGACACCAACTACGAGCACTCAATCAAACGTCCAACCGTGATAAGACGCATTCGTTTTTTCGCAATGCGATGCATTTGTGTTTGCGGATTCGATTTGCGAGATTAATTTCTTTGGAGTTTTATGCTAAGACTTCAGACTTGGTATTTTATTCTTGGAATAACTGTTATCAAAAATTAATGATAAGATGCATTTTACTTAAAAAATACTTTGCCGTAGCTTTTATAAGTCATCGACTAGGTCTAGGCTAGGTATCGTTTCTCTATTTTCTTTAAAAAAAAATTTTTTCAACCTAAAATTCTATAAAAGGAAATATTATTTTTCAATGTTGATAAACTTTACAATTTTATCATAATTAAGTAAAGCATCTCTATCAATAATACGAAAAGTGACAAAAACGCACCCTCCAAAAAATCAATGAACACCATCAAACAGTAAAAACAGAGTTGCAAAAACCTGAAAGTGCAAAGTCAAAACAGATCGGCCTCTAGCAGCCGGCGAGTGTCGTGACCTTGCAGCGGCGTGCACTGCCTCCGTCCCGCTCGCACGCGGGGCGGCGTCACTGGCCCCGCCCCCCGCCCACCGCACCTCCCGCTTTTTACCTTTTTTCCCGCGTAACTCACTTTCGTTTCGACTATTGCGAGTACCTACGTTCCGTTTCGCGTATTCCACGGAAACGAATAGTGCGTTCGGTGTTTTGAGCGTTTTTTTTTCTTTTCTCGCGCCCGCTCCGTCTATTGGCTGGCGTTAATGACGACTGCACACGATTTTGAGAGTGATTGATTTGTTTTTGTTTTCTGAAGGTTTAAACAGGCTGATTTTTTTTTTTCTACCAAGTAAGTTCGTAAAAAAAATTTTGACCGAAAAGTGAGACTCAGTAAAAACAACGCTACATTTTGTTTACATGCGTTAGAGAGCGATAAATATTTAAATTACCTAGCGATCATAGTATGGAAAAATGTATTAATTAACAAATTTCACCTTTATTTACACTTAAATACGAGTGTCATATCAAAAAAATTTGAGAGACCGCATTTAAGTAGTAATTTCGAATTTAAATACACCGATATGTTTTACGATCACAAATCGTAAAATCCTAAAACATGATTTTTTTTATCCAATATAATTTTATATCAAGTTTGCTTATGAAGCAAGAATGTGGGTACATTTGACTTAACAGAGGTAATATGGTTTTTAGTTTGATATTTAAATATCCATTGCAGGTGCCATTTACCGAAAAGGTGACCATTTCGAAATCAAACTTCTTAAACGTAAGCAATAATACGATTCAATTATTAATAAGAACTTTCACAGTTAACGAAATTGCAAATGCGAATCTTTTTTATTACTTGCCAGTAGTACGTATACTTACTTATGTTTTTAAGAAATATTAAAAACAGTTTATACTCAAGGACACAACTTACATAGTAGGTATCAGAAAAAACTTTACATTCAAACATAACTCTTAAAATATTTTGATAAAGAAATCACTTAAAATAACAAAATAAATCTCTATTATGATTAATGTAATTTTTATAGCTAAAACAAACAAAAGTTTAAATAAATTATTATGAAATTTTTAAACTCAGTATAATAATTTATATTGCCTTATTCAAATTTTTAGAAAAATCTTACTTTTTATAGCGAATAATTGACACTTAATAATTAAGCAGATTTTTATCTAAAATTATATCAGTTCTAGGTAAAACGAAATATTTTATCATAATTAACGTCAAAATTGACTTAAATTAAATAAAATTTTCATCAAATTTCAGCCAAAATTTATTATTTTCATCATAAATTTATTAAAATTTTAATTCAATTTTTTTTGTTTCATTCGAAATTTCATCAGTTTTAAGCAAACAATTATTATTTAATAATAAATAACGTGAAATTCGATCAGAATTAATACAGTTTTAACAATTTTTTTTATCAGATTTCAGCGAAATGTTATTATTTTAATACGAATAAAGAAAAAATAATAAACTTTCATTATCTATCTAAAATTATTTAATCATAAACTGCTTTAAATTTAGTAATCTTTTACATTGCTCTACCTAAAATATTTAAAATCTTTCATCAGTTTTCAGCGAAAAAAATATTTTTAATTAAAAAAAATTGCTATAGGTATAGGTACACTACTTTATATTTTTATTTATAGTTTTACAGGAAACTTACAGCTATATTACTAATAACTTTACATATAGATACAGAAGGTATTAATTATATATAGATAGGTTATAGGTGACATAATAATTTTTCGCTGAAGACCGATAAAAACTTTAGAAAGTTTAGTTATGGCAGTAAAATTTGTTATTAAATGTGAATGTTACATTATTTAGAATGAAATGATTATCTATTGCTGAAAACTTATAAAAGTTTAGAAAATTCAGTTAAAGCCAGTAAACTGATGTCTGAATTTTACGTTTGGTTATTATTATTATTTTTTGCTGATGACTGATATTATTTTCAGTAGAACAATGATTAATAAAACTTTTTTCTTCATGATTATTTTATTATAAAACTGTTTTTTTAATGTAGGTAGAACGATGTAAATTATGACTATATACGTTGTTTGTAATAAATTTTATTTGTTTTGCTTCAAACTGGTGTAATTTTAAGCAAAACAGTGAAAATTTATTTTAAATTTTAATCTATTTATGATGAAATAATATTTTTTTGCTGCACATTGGTGAAAATAGAAAAAAAAATTAGAACAAGGTAAATTATGAATGATTTTGACCTTATTTATGATACACTATATTTATGATGAAATTATATTATTTCTCTATAAATTACTAAAAGACAGAAAATGAATCAAAGTAAATTAATTACAACTTATACCTTAATAAAAAATAAACAAATGAAATTTGAAAATTTTGCTAATAAATGTTTCTTTTATTTAATATAATAGTACAAAAACTGTCAGTATTTTATAGTTAAATTTTCATCTGATTGAATAATTATTATTATAAGCTATATTAACTCAAAACTGATTGTAAGTATTTTCCAAAATGATAAAATCCCACCAAAATCATTTTCATGTTAAATGTTGCCAAGACGAGACCATACGGCTCGCACTGTCAAAAAGGTCATGTAGAGTCAAGTTTTTAACTCTATACGCCCTAACTCTACAAGCCCTAAATTCACAAACTCTACACCTTAGTCAAAATATGTGTCTGGCCATTTAGCAACATTCACATGGAAAAAAATATGCACTGTTCTGTTACCTTTAAATACCTCTAAAAAGCAAGAAATAATACTCGAATCATTCGTTACAGATATCAATATTAATAAAACACGTTGAAGTCGGGTGGGGCTGGAGGACAACTTCATTTTTTTTCTAAAAGCTTCTTTGAGATGAAAAAAGAATTGTATAAATTGGTGAACAACCGACGAAGTTAAGTTAAAACATACATAAAAAATAAATACCGTCGACTTGAGAACCTCCTCCTTTTTTTGAAGTCGGTTATAAACGGCCAAGCCATATACAAAGTGTTTGGTAAAAGCCTTATAAAGCCGAATATGGCAGATAGGGACCATCAATCTGAACAACATTTACTATGGGACCAACTCTGAAATCGCGAAAAAAAAATCAGCTGTTTCATACACTTTGATATTTCGTTATTAATTTTTGTATGAAACAACTGTTTTTTTTCGCGATTTCAGAGTTGTTCTCATAGTAAAAGTTGTTCAGTTTGATGGTCCCTATCTACCATATTCGGCTTTTACCAAACACCTTGTATTTTGTAGAGTTTGTAAAATTAGGACTTGTGTACGAGTAGAGTTAGAAGCTTGGCTCTACATGAGGTTTAATAACTTTTTGACAGGGCGAGCCATATGGTCTAGGTTGCACTTTAATCCAAAATGATAAAATAAAGAAAATAATTATATCTTTGAGTCATGCATTTTACTAATTTCCTTATTCTATATTTAAGGCGAGGCCAGTTCACGATTTGATAAAAAGATCGATTTTTGAACTTCCAATGTGAAGAACGGATGTAGAATTCTACTTCACAAAAATTACTGTAGACTGTACATTATGTCATGAAACACAATAACCGAACAGAATATTGAAAAATGGCATGGTTACTCTGTAAAAAAATCCTGAATAACACCATAAAATTAAACTTCAAATCGTCAGATTTCGTTATTTTCAACGACAGTGATATGATCTTTTATGCAAAAAGGATAGCTTTTTTATCGATCTAACACAATAACCGAGTACATTTTAAATAAATGATCAAGTATTTCAGAAATCAATAAAAATGTACTAAATTTCGTCAAATTTTTGGCGAAGCGTCAGTTAAAGCTACGCAATATTCAACCTTATTCTAAAGACCTAGTGAAAGAGTAAATTTCGGGAACTGCCTCGCCTTAATGAAAATAATGATATAGTTGAGTCATGCATGATTAATTCTACCAATCTCTATATTAATTCTATATTTTATGAGCAATGATATTTCAGTTAATGGGTCATTAATTCAAAAGCTTTTTAAAATATTCTTGATTATGTTAGTATTTCACATACCCCAGCAATTTCTTTAATGAAAGAAAATATTTTCACTACTTGAGTTATTTGTGATTTTAAGTGAATCACCTCATTCAGCTACTTATGGCTACTTTAAATACACTATTAAATTCAAATACAGACCAGAGGAAAGACCCAGATCTTATTTCATTTAAATACTTGGGGTCGGCCCTCCCTGTCCTTTTCTTTCATTTGGTACGATTTAGCGAAAACCAAAACTAAGTAAGTAGTTACCGTTTCAATTTTGTTTACAGTAAAATACTAGCTTTAGTTTTGTTAAAATTGTTGAAAGCTTTGCCTATAGGGAGCCTAGGGTAGGCAGCCTAGGGTGCCAAACTTGGGCAATGTAATTCGAAAGTTAAACTAAAGATTTATAGGTAAATATAACCCTTAATGACAACGTAACGGTTTTGGTTTTATCGTTCAGAATTACCGCGATTGGGCTCCAGAATAGGCTTGTTTCCATTAAGAATAAATATAATGGATAGGGGTTTATAATGATTAATTATATTATGGAGAAAATAACAAACAATTTTAATTATTAAAAGCGTTAAAGATTAATAATATTTTTAAAAAATAAATTTCGTAAAATGAAACCTTTAGTCACGTGACAGTGAACACCAATCAGAAAGCGTTACGTCACGCCGTGCGAAACTCCAATCTTGTCTTTGACGTTTCGAGTATCACTACCGGAGGCGCGTTCCAAACCTACACTCCGAGTGCAACCTAACCACAACCGAACGCAAGTTTTAGCCACTTTTTCCGTATTTCTCCATTGTTTGGAACATATATAAATAACTGGTTTGGCGTTTTTATAGTCGTGCTATCACACTGGGGCACTATACAGTACTTATAATATGAGAAATTCATTTTTAAACGATAAAAACTAGCTATAACGTACGAAGACACGATCGCTCTTTGGTTTGTTTCGCACGGCGTGACGTCATTCAAGACGCCATGACAGTCTTGTGCGTTTTGGAACCAAATTAAAATTGATTTTTAAAAACGCGAAATTCATAATGTAAACGCTCGATTAAAAATAAATAAACCTTTTTTTTCGATAAAATGCCTAATAAGCTAAAATATTAAGCAGTTATTGAAATTTTGTCAACTAGCCTATTAGTGCGAACGGGTCCCAGGTCTCTTTTAACCGTTCGACAACCAAGTGGGGTCTTCCGCATTTCCACGTCGTCATGGGAATATCCAAATCCATAGACAATTTTATTATATGGTCTTAGAGACTTTTAATACATAAACGACGTTCCACCAGTTTACGATGCACTATTCTGAAATAATTTACTTATAACATTCTGATTAGGATTTAAATATGAACTAATTATTTTTTCAACTAAACCTAGGATGCAGAGCCACGCTTAATATTAGATTCAATACAGATTTTAAATTTATTCCGAATAGAAAATCAGCTAGGTGATTGCGTAAAGTCAATCGTATTCATTTGACAGTTCATATTGTATCATTTATTTATATTCTTTTCTTTTCTTCTTCTTCTTTTCATCCCATACAAATTGCAGCCGATGGAATACGATATGAACTTTCAAATGAATACGATTACCTAACGCAATTCCACCCCTGGTTTGTTATGACTGTAACCTAATAAGCTACATCTCATATGAATCTTTCACCATAAAAAACTAGCTCTACATAATATTTTGATATAGATATACAAGTAAAGGAAACAAAAACATATAAAGTAACAACTTTACGCAATTTGCATACTATTAATAAACATCCGAATCAAATTTCGTGTTCGTTTCAGAATCAGTAATACACCATCATTCAAATCTCGATCGGTATAAAACAGTTGGTTTATACGCGCCCCGCCGCGTAGGTAAGCGGTGATCGCTGCCATAAATATGCAGGCCGCCTTTTTTAAAAACCGAATGATAAAAAAAGAAAAAAAAATGGCGCGTAACGTAAAGAGTTTATGCGACACGCGCCTAACTCGCGGCGAGTACCGCGAGTTTAGGGTTAAGGTCGATGACTCGCGGCGCTTGATGGGGTTACCGTGGGGTCAGCCGACTGATCAAAATGGCGGCTCCTTTGTAGCGACCCCTAAAGTGGGTGCCATATCTTATATATTAATGGCGGATGCCTAGTTAATATTCAAAATATTATATGCAATTTAATTGGTTGGTATGGTAGTGAGTAGCGATCTTGGTAGGGGCGACATTACTATCGATTTGAGTGTAGTGCCATATAAATTTATTTCCACCCTGAATACGTTTATAATTGTAATCATAAAATAATTATAATTAAATGGTTTACAAGTGATGTGCTTGTTTACCAACGAAAAGCATTTTTTTTAAATAAATATGCAGAAATTGACTCTCAGTTGATTTCGGAGCTAATAAGTAATCCTACGTTGATGCTATTTAGACCTCAAAAAAGCATAGTGTATCTACGCTTAAATTTTTCCAAAATCTAATCCTACGATCGAGTTATTCATATTTTTACCATGAATGTAGAGCCCTGCTCCTGGAGTATTTCTCACTTTAATTATAGTCCCGAGCTAGCTAGATACAGATACAGCTTTAGATTTATAGTAGAACTAAATAAAAGCTCATAATAAGCTAGTAAAACTAGGTAAATACTTACATATAAAGTAGCACTCAAATAAATGCGCAACTGTCACACATCAAATTTTGAGATATGTGTCATTCAGCAAAGATCGTTTTAAATTGCATCTGCTTATTAGTACAATTAAGGAGTCACCTCATATCATCCTTTCCCTCCATATTCCCTTCCCCAAGTCGTTTACTGACAGACAGACGGAAACTCAGACAATCAATCAACTGTCCCTCAAACGTGACTCTTGCGCATAATATCCAATACAAGACTAAACAACTCTTGTCACAACGGCGCAAAGTTGAATTTAGAATAGTCTTAAACTATCACGTTCAGTTGTTGTTTTGCCGATGTGCAATTTCGGGTCGTAAAATTGGTAATTTTGGCGGGAAACGGCGTTGGAGCTGTCATCACGTGGCGGCCCTTTATGGGCGCAAATTATACAGTATTGTATGCGCTGGCGCACCGTTTGAGCACTAAGCTCACCTCGCAGGAATTAGCGTTTCTTCCGTCCTAATAATCGCGTGTTATTGTTTGCTATCATCAAAGTTTAAAGGGGCTTTACATGAGCCAACAGCTAACACCGCAAATAAATTTAATAAATAAATAAATGCTTTGCACAATTTCACACAGCGCCATCTAGCCCCAAACTAAGCAAAGCTTGTTATATGGGTTGCTAGACAACTGATATAATACTTATATACTTTTTAAATATATACTTATTATACATAGTAACACCTAGACCCGTCACAGAAATTAGAATTCATCATTTCAACTTCTGCCCGGCCGGGAATCGAACCCGGGACCTCTTGCGTGGTAGGCGGCATGTTGACCACTGCACCACATAGGTCGTAATACATACACATAATTGTAGGAACAATGCGATTAAATTGACAATACGTGATGTAGTTACTGCAATTTCACTCGAGAATGATGTCAAAGAGAAAATTTTACAGATTCAAAAATAAAAAAAACTGAAGCTAGCCTCTTCAGTTGTATACATTGTTAAATGAATCGCATTATATGACTGAAAACAGCGCAATATTAAAAAAGGAAACAGGAAAGAAATAAAAGATTAAATAATATAAAATTGAAATTGGTCATAAGCATCTAATATTTAGTGAAAACTCTATTTGGCTCATGTAAACCTCTTATCTCTTCTTCTTTCTTCTTTGTCCTCGCCTTATCCCGTTACGCGGGGTCGGCTTTCCTTATCCTGAGGCGCCATTTTCTTCGTTGGTAAGTGTCATCAATAGACAGGCCCAAAACCTTCATGTCATTCTGGACATTCGTCATCCACGTGGTTTTTGGCCTACCTCTTCCTTTCTTTTGCGTAGCCATGGAGAGGCACTTTTTCACAATATGATCATCGGGTCTTCGCATTACATGTCCAAACCATCTGAGCCTGGATTCTTGAAGTTTTTCAGTGATTGGTGCTACTTTAAAACTCCCACGAATATATTCGTTACGGACTTTGTCTTTAAGATCATGTAAACTTCTTATGAAAATATTTATTTTATATGCACTCCCGAAGCAAGTTTTATACTTATCCAGAGTAACAACAAACATTTTATTTAATTGTTTACACTATAAGTTTACACTGACATTATGATACACTTATGCTTGTACAATGCTTAATGTAAACTTAATACGAGTGTTAACTATAACTGCTGCATGCAATCGTTGCAATAGACAACAGCAACGATTAAAGTAAAATTAATGAAAAATTAAGACGTATACGATACAGAATTTGATGAGAATTTGATAGTGGGACCTAGACATGTGGAACAAAATTTTGCTAGACTATCAAAATAAATATCAATATTAGAGGACTTAGATAAAACATGTTACTTAGTTTAAACATTATATTAATTCTAGTGTGCAAAATAGGTCCACGTTAAATAAAAAATAAAGCTATTAACGATAAGTACTAGATAACGATTACTGATAAAAATACTTCAGAAAAATATAATTAATTAATTAATTACAAAACTATTCAGCTTAAAATCTATGAGTATTTAATTTTAACCCACCTTTTTAACATAAAGGTCAAAACTATTAAAATTAACGCGGCCAATTAAAAGGATAATTAAGTATTTAAACGGCACAATAATTTTAATATTGAACTTCAATAAAGTCGACATTTTTCTATTACTGTTGACATAAACTAACTCTGTAAACTGCATTTTTTTCTACAACTCAGTCAGTTCAGATAAAAGCATAAAGCATAATGAGAATATTTCAATGTAGACGTACAGGTGGCACCAACCGCTAGGAAACAGTGTCGGAAGGGACCTCATGCGACCCTGTTTAATTGCCCCTGCTTATCATACAACCCCCAACCATTGGGGGCAATGCACAGATAATAAATATGGTCTTCGCACGCACTCATACAGCGGCGAGTTGTAATTGACTGTTTTAGGACAGAGGTTCCCAAAGTTTGGACATTCCATTAGGCACTCCGCTGCGTTAAGCGGGAATCCGCCGCGGGTACACGGCGCAGGAATATAGATTGCTGGTTTTTTGACGGACAGATGCTTGCAGTGCATGAGTAAACTCTAATCTATGTCGCCCCGCGCGCGTGTCCCACTTAACTTAACACAGCGGAGAGCCTCAAGAGTCATGCTCAGCTCAATGCATGAAATATTCAAAATTCCTCATTTGTATTGTAATACTAAAATGTTAGGTATTAAATTTGATGAAAAATATTTCATCAAACTACCCATTTATAACGACCGATCGTTATAAAGATCAAAAATAAGTATAAGGAATATCCTCAATTTAAAAATATAAATGAGCGGAAAACTTTTTCTTATTGTTTACCAATCGCCGCAGTGATCGTTTGACATTGTTTTGGCTTTCCTGAAAAGTTTTTTTTTTTGTATTTTTCCATTAGGTATAGTTTATGCTTCAAGGTAACAATACTAAAAAACTGCTGTGATACGAGATAAAAAAATATTTCAGTAACAACTGGGTTCCTAACATTACATAAACACATACACACACACAAACTTTATTAGTAGGACCTAATCCAAAAGTGGCCATCTAGAGCATTGCTGTATTCAGTGGTCCAAGTCCGACAGTTTGAGCAGCCCTGTCCCACATAACGCGAGGCTCCGCGCATTATGGACAACTCGCTCCCTACTATACTACATAATCGGTCGCTCGCTGCGATTAGTCTTAGCTCAGGTACAGCTTAGTGACATGACAACCATCGGTCGGGATAGACTGTCTACTTGCATCCTTTGAATGATGCTCCAAGAAAAGCTTCTTAAAAAAAGAAAAACCTTCAAAAACCCTAAATTAAAAACAAAAACAGCTTCAAAATCAAAAAGCTCTAAAAAGCAAGAAATAATATTAAAATCACTAATAGCGCCACCGCTCACGGGCGCTTAATCGCCGAGCCATTTTTTGTAGCCCAGAATAGAACATATGGAGTTCAATACGTAAACGCCCACGAGCTACAAAAAGTAGCTCACACATAGCTCGGCGACTAATCGCCCACGAAATGACACTGACAAGAGTGACAAGCGGCTTTAACCCTAAAAGACACCACAATTTTTTTCGCTGGCTGACATAATTATTTTTGTAATGGTAGAGTTTGCAATAAAAAGTAAGAGAATTATTATTACATGATATGCTTACCAATTTATATAATTCTTGAATTTGCGCATATAAAGTAAATGCAGAATTTTTGTTCTTCACACTATTTTGACGATAAAAGGATCTGTACCCTAGGCACGAACAGCTATCAAAAAAATAATCATTCGATAGATAAATTTTGTATTGGAAATTTGTACAACACCATCTATCGCCGATAAGCGAAATGAAATTTTCCATAGAGAATTGTCTATCGAGTAATTTTACGTGCGTTTTTTTTCTCGATAGCTGTTCGTGCTAAGGGTACTGAAGACATTTTAATCGTATACATTGTTTGCTTCATTTGTGAAAAGTATATAATTACTGACATAAATAAATCATAAACTTTATTTTATAGAGCTTAGCAATAATAAAAGTGATTGTTCTATAATATTATTACCGGGTGCCTTTTAGGGTTAACCTACGTCAGCGACTAAAAAGCGCCGTGATTGTCGCCGCGATTATCGCCGCGTTTATCGCAGCGATATCGCCGTGATTAACGCCGCGCTTATCGCGGCTACAAAATAGCGCCCGTCAGCGGTAAGCATTACGCATATCAATTTTAATAAAAAACGTCTAATGAAGTCGCCCGACCAACCGGCTGGATGGAGGCTGGAGGAAAACTTTTTTTTAATTCTAAACCCGAGCTTTTTGATTTTGAAGCTGTTGTTAAGGCTGTTGTAAGTATAGATGGCGTTTAACCCAGTGTACGTAAAGCTGAATCGCGGTGTTTCGAATTAAATAATTTATCCTCGTCGTCGACCTATTCTACTATGCCTATTTATATACTGGTTATATATATTTACGATAGTAGGCACATTGCTATTAAATCGTATTATGGACCTTATTATTAGGATTGTACAGCTGTTTTTGTTTTTAACTAAAGGTTTTTTTAACCTCAAAAAACATTAAAAAAATAACCTAGCAAAAAAAATAGATTCTAAAATAAATGGCTCTAAAACGCTAGAAATGTAGAAATAAGATTCAAATCTGCACTGCATAATTACTAACTCAAAAGTTTGTATCATCTAATATTAAACAGCACCTTTTTACAAAATACTGCTTTTTATTTCCCGACGCAGGGGCGTTAATTGTTGAGGAGTTCTCCTGGTAATTTACTATCAGCTCCACTAACATTTATGACGAGCATAAATAGCCTAGTAGAAATCATATAAAAGTAATCATATCGCACCAGTGAAATACTTAGTATTGAACAATTCCGATTATCATCTATGGTCTTCATCATCAGCTCCACTTCAGTAAAATAGTACTTTCCGGAAGCAAATGCATAAGTTACTTAAGAATATATCAAAATCATTATATGTGTGCCTATAATATTTGAAGATTTCCCTTGATTTCTCCAAGATCCCATCATCAGATCCTGACCTTAATGACATTGGGACGAACTTGAAAATATATACTTTCAAACAAAAAATAATTTTACTAATCGGTCCAGCCGTTTTGAGTAATCGAGTAACATACATAAAAAAAACCTTTTTTTTACTGTTCGTGCTGTTTGTTGTTAAGGAGTTCCGTTGCTCCTTCGCAGTTCAAGTCTAGTCCAAAACGTCCTTGACCATAGTTAGATACCTAATTTGTTTAAGATTGACATAATCCTAGCAATATTTCAATCACTATATACAGTTTCTATTTGATTTTGAGTTCCCTTTAAATTCCAAGGTCCAATAACAATAAAATCATATTATTGATATCATCACTATATAAAGTATTCTTTCAAACAAAAAAAGAATTATCTAAATCGGTACATAAACAAAGAAGATATGGTCGATCATTCGAATATAATAAGTTCGTAAAGAAAATAACAGTATTTTCAGGTTTTCCTGAAAAGTACTGAAACGATTTCAGAATTTCAAAAATGGGACCAACTTGGTGCGATTGCGTAAGGTTGCGTATTCATTTGACAGCTGCATTTCATAGTACAATAGGGAATATGCATAAGTCACCGATTTTGATAAATTTGAGCTTGATCGCTGCGGACACGTATAAATACATGATGGAACAGAAAAATTATAAAAAATAATGTATTATTTTAGTTTTATCACACGATGAAATCATACATACATATACTCATGCCTGTTTTCTATGGGGGTAGGAAGAGACTATGAATCGCCACCTGCTATGATCCTTGCACACTTCTTTCGCTTCATTAACATCCATCAATCTTTTCATACATGTATTCGAGTATTTTTGAATCGTCTATATTTTTCTATACCCGTTCCAGACTTTCGTCAATTGATTTCTGTTCAAAAAAGTAATAGCTGTTAGAGTGACAAAGTTTTAAACTGTATGCATATTTATAGACCTGTACACAAGTGGATTAATAACCTGACATTTTACAAATGGTTCATTCACCTCAAAGTTCATTCAATGAATTGACTTGCAATATAGTAAGCAGTTTTATTGGCCACCTAATGTTGCAGGTAACTTATTTCCTTGTGTACCGATTGTTGGTCATTTTGTAACCACTTGGCGACTAATCAACTGTTTTAAGCCCACTGTGCGAGCGTTTGATTGGCGTCTAAATATTGAATGTTACGGTTGTAAATGGAGTTTATTGATTTAGTTCATTCATTAGGGATAATATGAAATCGTGATTCACTTTGAGTTTGACAGTGTTTTGCAAGAGTTTCACAATAAAACAACATTTTTGATTAATTGAATCATCGACTATGTTGTTGAATTCGACAATATCTTCGATAAAAATATTGATATAGTCTTGTTACGAAGAAATATGTAGAATTGTAAATTTTCCTGCTACATATAAGCAGCATAATATGTTCATACTTATAAGTATAATAATAATTGTTGTTATCACTTTGTTGAATTGATTCCAGATTCACGATCCAGTGTTGAGTGTATGTACCTATAGAAAGAATATGAAATTTATTTGTGCAGAAATACTGTTCTTTTATCAGAAGAATCAAAAAGAAAAATGCATTGATTCCCCCAGTAACTGACAAAACTTGTCAAGTGCGACATTTCAATATAACGAGCTCGTTCAAAATACCCGATAGCCCGGGTTTTTAACCCGAATCTTGACAAATACCATCTAATGGCGGACATAACTTGGCGCAGTTAACTTTATGTATCGGGCGCCCTGCGCGCGCGCATAATGTGGATCAATTGATTGGCTCGAGCCCTTATTGGATTAATTTATGGTAATATGTTCAGATCGCGATAGCCAGGCCCGAGTTACGATTAAACAGTTTTTATGTAAATCCGCCATCTTTGTTCGCAGCAGTTGGTATTGATGGGGCGCGGGTCAAGTCATCAGAGGAAGCCTTTTATGTTTGTTAAAAAATTGTTTATTAAAAATTAGTTAATGCTCTACCAGAAATAATAGCAAGCTTTCAATCTAACATTTCTAGTCATTAAACATTACAAATTTTATAAAAAATTGCTTGTACAACTGCGAAATTTTATTATTAATCTCTAAAGAAACAATATTTCGCAAAGAAGTTTTTATTTTATTTTAAACTAGGTTAATAGGGTCAATTTCATACAAGTGAAAATTGCATATCTTCACGCTTACTTGTTAACGCTCGGAAAACGAGACAAATTGGTCAGATTAAAGAAAAACGGAACCAAATGTTTACAGAGTTACCACCCTCAAAACATAAATTCGTAAATTCTAGAAAATATTTTCTCTTACGTTGTTGCCCCCTAGCATGACCCCTGAAAAACGAAAATGATAAACAAATATAAAGCAATTTATTGACACTCATTCTATTGTTTTTACAGTTAGCTGTCGAAAAATAGGTAATACCTAATCATATCATGTAACTTTTGTCTCTCACATGGTATGTATGAAAAGTTGTCGCTACATATGCGCGCTTTCATACAAACTCGTAGACTTGATGTGAGAGACAAAATAGTTGCAGAGACAAAAGTTGCTCGTGTGCGCTAGCGCCTAGGGGGCACACTTCCTTCGCTATCGCTTCTCTCATGATCTTGCACCACACAACGCGTGTTATAATCATACAGCATGGCATTTCTGATTTTATGACGAGCGGCGTGCCTGCATAATGCGATGTGTTTTGTTCTTGCCCGTTTATTGCCCAAATGGATCCGATGTGGATACGACACATTATGGCTTTAGATAATTAAAAACTGACCGGTCGGTTTTATATGACAAACTTTTGCATGAGGTTTTCCTTTTTCTTCATTTTCTACGTTGCTTTTTACAAACATTAAAGTATTACATAATCCTTACCCGGAAGCCGCCTTTGTGGTCTAGTGGTTTGCCCACCCGTGTAAGACGCGGGTCCCAGATTCGATTCCCAGGGGGGGTACAACTTGTACTCGGTTTGTTTGGTGGTAGGGCTTAGTTCAAGTTCGCCTTGCTAGCTACCACCATCTTACCTAAGTCTGATGCCATAACAACAATCTAAAAATTGTTGTTCCGGCAGTTAGAGGTAAGATAGCCAGTTCCTCAGTGATGAGGATTCCAGGAGTAGTGCGCTTCCAGCTTCGCCTTTATCGTCACTTAACATCAGGTAAGGTGAAGGCCCACTATCCCGTTGTGCACAAAATAGCATTTACTTTGCCAGAGAAGTCGAAATGATGACTGTAAAATCTAACGAAATAACACAAACTGAAGTGTTTTATTTCAGTCAAACTAACTAAAGAAACTGTGACACGTCATGACACGCTCTGCCTTCACCAGAGGCGCGTTCCAAACCTACACTCCGAGTGCAACCTATCCACAACCGAACGCTCTAACGGCGTTCCAAACCTTTGAGCGTGACGTTCGGTTGACACAACCGTGTCGTTCCAAACGTCAGAGCGTTGCAACCAAACAACCTTCAAAAATGATGGTTGTAAAACGCTCTGACGTTTGTCTATAGAAAAAATGTCAATGTCATTTGACATTATTTTGTATTTATGGTGTTTTTATGTCTAATTTTTAAAATAATCATGGTAGATCCTCAAAAAACGGATTTTATTTGATTTAGTATAAAGAAAAGTTTAAATTATTCGTATTCCAAATGGAAAATGAAGAATTTGTATTGACATTGATATTTAAAGTTCTTGGTCGTTCCAAACCTTAGAGCGAGTTAAAAAACAACCAAACAACCGACGCTCAAACGTTCTGAACGCAACCCAGCTGTCAATAAAAACATCCAAAGACACGCACGCAGCGCGGAACGCCCTCCCTCGCTCGTCACGATCTGCATACGGCGGTAAAGTGCAAGACAAATTTTGAGTAGTGTAATGTAAACCGCCGTAGATACTGCCGGGGCGGTCCGTAAATATGGCTCATTTCATGGCACCCCAATATGGGTTTGGGTGCCTGATGTATACGCTATGAATTAAGGGTAAACTTGTATTACAAAAAATGTTTAACAAAAACAAAAAACCCACTTCAAAAAACCTACATCTAAAAAGCAAGAAATAATATTCGTAATAATAAAAACAGTTCTACTGAAGTCGGGTGGGGCTTTTAGAATAAAAAAAGGAATTTGTACTCCAGCCCCACCCGACTTCAATAGACGTGTTTTTATAATTACGAATATTATTTCTTGCTTTTTAGAGGTAGGTTTTTTGAAGTGGGTTTTTTGTTTTTTTAAACAATTTTTATTTTTATTTTTAGTGTAGGTACCTTCTGTATTAGGTAGTGTAGGTATATTATTTAGGTAGAAAAATCGGCTCAGTCAAACGTGTGTTAATCGCGGAGAAACATACATACATACGGGTCAAACTGAGAACCTCCTTTTTTAAGTCGGTTAAAGAACTACACTTAAGATATCCCTTTTCCAACAAAAAAATAATTATCTTATTCAGTTCATAAACAAATAAGTTCTACGACTGATCATCGAGGTAGTTCACACAAAATCATACTATTTTCGTGCTTTTTCAAAGATTACTTGAAAAGTACTGAACCTTCCAAATTTAAAAAGTTTTTTGAAGTCGGTTTTTGGTTTTTTTAAACTATTTTTTATTTTTAGTGTTAGGTACCTTGTAGGTAAGGTATATTATAATATGTAGAAAAATCGGCTCAGCCAAACGTAAGATAATCGCGGAGAAACATACATACGGGTCAAACTGAGAACCTCCTTTTTTAAGTCGGTTAAATAACCTACACTTAAGATATCCCTCTTCCTACAAAAAAATAATTATCTTATTCAGTTCATAAACAAAGAAGTTATACGACCATTATCATCGAGGTAATTCACACAAAGTCATACTATTTTCGTGCCTTTTGCAAGATTACTTGAAAAGTACTGAACCTTCCAAATTTAAAAAAATGGGACCTATTTAGGAGTTTACCTAATGTAATACCGTTTGAATCATTTCAATCGGTCCAGCCGTCTTTGAGTAATCGGTGGACATACACAAAAAAAACAAAAAAAACAAATATACAGATGAACAGAGAACCTCCTCCTTTTTTAAAAGTCGGTAAAAAGGTCGAATGGTGGAATTAATGGCCGATCTCTATAATCCATCTATGCTTATACAATAAAATGACCTAAATAATCATAAAACAGCTCAAACCACTGAACGGATTGGACTGAGGCATATAGATTAACCGCCTTACTCATAAAGATTGTATAGCAGATGTATAGTTACACAATGGTTATTCTCTGTCAAACTATTTGAGTTTGACATTGAAAAGTAAGTGACAAAACACTGTGTAACTATACATCTTTCGTTTACAATCTTTATTAGTAAGGGGGTTAGTTATTATGATATGGACGTACTAAGAAACGATTTTTGAAAACTCCCACGGTGTTCGTATGTGGAATTGGATGTGTATGTGTGCGTTCTTACAACACATAGATAAAGTCAAGGGCGGAGGCTTTAATATGATTACTAAGGCGTAAATTATCTTAGTTAAGTGACAAGCAATAATTGTTAATTTCTAATAATTAACAAAAATATTTACGCAACTAAACTCTAGTTGGGTTGTATCTCTTACTGAGGATAAGTTCTTAAATCAACCGTAGGTATTAGATATACATGGTATAAAAATAATAACTTAAAAATTAACATACAAAAAACAAAATACATTAAATTTAAAACACATAATATGACTAACTTAAATTGACATTAAATGTGACAGTGAAAAAATTTAAGAAGTAAAAGAAACGAAATTCTTAGGTCTAATGATTGATGAAATGTGTAAATGGAAATCTCATATTGACACACTAGTTACAAAATTAGAAAAATATGTTTTTGTTCTTAGAAGACTAACGAATGTTATATCTAAAGAAGCAGCGCTAATGGCTTATCACGGCTATGTATCATCAATACTAAGGTATGGGCTAATTTTATGGGGAAATTCTGTCGATATGCCCAGAGCTTTTAGAGCGCAAAAGAAATGCATTCGGTCTATCTGTGGTGCAGACTTTTTGGACAGTTGTAAGCCATTGTTTGAACAACTAAATGTTTTGCCACTTCCTAGTCTTTACATTTATGAAATGTTAATTTTTGTTAAAAAACATCACAATTTATTTGAATTTAATAAGAGTAATAGTAATTATAGAGGCAGAAAAAGAGAAAATTTACGTGTACCATGTCAAAATTTAGTGTTGTATTCCAGGAATGTATACTGTATGGCGGTTCGATTGTTTAATAGACTACCTGACGATTATAAAACATTGACATTTTACAAATTTAAACAAAGATTATTTAATTTTTTACTGAACAAAATGTATTATAGTATATCTGACTATTTGAATGATAAAATTTGACTTGTATTTACTTTTTTAATTTTATTTTAATTGACAATTTTTAAATTATGGACATACACTTGGTTTTTATTACCTTACTTATTAAATATTAGTCATACTTACATAGTCTACAATTTTTAAATATTTGCACATCGATTGTTTAACGATAGAATATGTTGGAAATAACTTAGTTTAAGAACACTTTTGTAACCGTATTCTTGCAAATAAAATTACTTACTTACTTAAGGTATTGAAGAGTAAAAAAACTTTTTTGTAAATTTGTAAATTACTGTATATAAAAGACATAAACGATATTCATTCAATTACATTTTTATGAACTTTACTAGCGGCCGCCCGCGGTTTCACCCGCATGGTTCCCGTTCCCATGGAAATATCGAGATAAAAAGTATCTTATGTTTTAATATAGGCTATCTACTATCTGTGTGCCAAATTCCAACCAAATCCGTTCAGTAGTTTTTGCGTGATTGAGGAACAAACATCCAAACATCCACACCACCAAAACCACAATCTTTCACATTTATAATATAAGTAGGATAGTAGGACGACAGTCTGTTGGATCCCGTTCAAAACTAACAAGTTGGTTTAAGTGTTATATACCGAATAATAAATATTGTGACAATGCTGCAAAAATCTGGAGGCCTATTACAAAAAAGCATCACGATAAACGTACAATGTTCGTCCCATTCCGTGACATTATTAACTCATGTATAACGTTTAAAATCAAGTAAATCGATCAAGGAACATCGTCCGACTATCGTGATTCTTTATGTAATAGGCCCTCAGCCTGCCTAGCATGACCGATTTATATCGCGTGATATAGCGTTTTATCACGTTCAACTGTCAAAAAGACAAAAGAATTTGACAGTTAAGTGTCGATAAAATGCTATATCACGCGATATAAATCGGTCATGCTAGGCAGGCTGGCCTACGCATGGCTTTTTAATAGAACTGGATTTAATAGAACTGAAATGAACACGAGGATCTTCGTTTCTTTACTGTTCATTTAGATCTAAAATAAGGTCCAAAATTATGTAAGTAAGTACTTAAATCAAACGCGCCACGTCGTCGTCTACGTCTACCCTATTTACTGAATGGCCTGCCAGCGGATATTAGACATGAGCCAGTTAAAAATAAATTTAAAACATTGTTAAAAAAACACATGCTTCAAAACTTAATTTTTTAATTTTATTTTCAAATTTAAGTCTAGTCTATAAAATTGACTAAACCAAAAGAAACTGAAGATCCCACAGGCAAACCGACTAGTTGGTTTTGTGGGACTATTTTGTAACCCCATATTGTATCCTCTTTGTTCATAATAATAAATAAATAATTTAAAAAAAAACGATTATCATGATTATTTTTCGTAGTAGACCCCTCTTTGCGAAATATAGGGTTAAACTACAACTTGAAGGTACTTGTACTAAAACATATTTTTTTTAATTTACCAAGAAACATCCAAACGATAACTCGCTCAAAACAAATGAACTTTACGCATCGCCTAGTGAAATGGAGCGGGGCCGTTTCATTCCTCAGCCTCTTGAAATTTGTGTGTGAACTCGGAAGTTTGGACAAGATACTGCCTCCGCAGCTATTGTGGCAGCGGCCTCGGAATACATCCCGTACACTGTTGGCCGAGAAAACAGAGCACAGTTCTGATTGTGTTTTAACGTGAAAAGGTAGGATCTAAAAAGTTGTTGTTTTTAAAGACTGAAATCATGAGAAAAATGTTTTTGGTTTTTGTTCGGAAAGTACAATAAATTTATTTTTGTGAAATAACTTCACATGTCTTTCTTTTTTATCATAATCATGTCTGACATTTGCAGATAAATCTGAAGGTTTAAGTTTGACCTTAACCTTAACATAGTACGAATATTATTTACTTACACATATGGATGTAACTTATATAGAATAAAAAATATTTATTTTGATCTAATTTAACCGTACAAATTCTAAATACTAAGGTGAAACTATTAGGGATCTATATGTAGATCTTAAGTTAAATGTTCAGATAGTAATAGAGTTTAAATGCGGTAAGAATAAGTTTATACTTAGAATAACAAAAAAGTTTGTTTAGGAATATGATGCTTTGAGACGCGTAATACTTGTTGCTAAGCAATATTTTTGAATAAGCTAGGTATACTTATATTCTTCGTTTATTTCGTCGGCAGGTGTTTTCATTTGACTTAATTTTGCATTGTATGGTCTGTGTTTCGCAGAAACTTTAACTAACAATAGATAAACGAAAACTCACGAATGTAATACTATTGAATTCCTTTACACGTTAGGAAAATACGATACAGTTTTTACACATCTCATAGAGTTTCCACGTTGCACCTTTATCCCGGCCGCAAGTGTAACGCCGACAGGCCTCACTCAATATCGGATATTGTTCTTGCAAATTAGTATTTATGTCATCGTCGGAATATACGACGGGCGCGCCTCCACCGTCTTTATTGCGCAACTTCCTTCTCTTTCTTACCGTATTTCAGCCGTCGATGCTTTGAGAAGTGTTTCGGGATATTGACGAAGCGCTGTGCTGGTTATTTTGTATAACAGAACAATACATTTGATATACGAGCATGGCGTGGACACTATCATAAAAGGTATGATTTAAATACGTCGTTTCCTAGTGTTGCATTCGCTTTTGGTTATATACATTACTAATAATTGTGTCAAATCGAGAATGGAAAAAATCTAGGTACGCTAGAATATCAGATAGTCGTTCCATAGGATCATAAATGGGATGTATTTAATAGCACTTTAAATTTGATGAAACCAGCTATAAAATTGTATGTCATCACTTTAAAATAATGATAGATCTATAATTTAATACTATCACTACAAAAATAATAGTTTGCACTTTAACAATTTTGTCAGCACTTTAAAATAATAATAGATCTATAATTTAATATTATTACGTACTACAAAATAATGGTTTGCACTATTAACTGTGTCCCAACTCCGAAACCATTTAGTTTCTGTCCAACCATGTCAGACTGACCACTGTTATTAACTTAAAATGAGAAGATAGTCACAATGGAACCTAACCTCCTCCTCGGCTCCTCTCTCACTGCGCCCGCTCGTCGTCGCACCTAGTCGTCTGTTTACCAGCACTAAAGTTATACAATTATTTTGTATAGTGCAAAGTATTAATTTTAAAGCTAAGCAATTAAATTGTATAGTGCAAAGTATTAATTTTAAAGCTTAGCATAATTATAGTGGCAACCATTATTTTTAAAGTTAATTCAATCAATTTTGAAGCTAAACTTTTTAAAGTGTGTTTCATTATTTTTAAAGTGCATTTATATATTCCCCATCATAAATTATGATCAGGAGCCCAATCGCGGTAATTCTGAACGATAAAACCAAAAACGTTACGTTGTTATTTCGGTTATATTTACCTAAAAATCTTTGGTTTAGCTTCATAATTTTCACTTAAATTGTCCCAGATTGTAATCCTAGACTCCTTAGGCAGAGTATCCAACAATTTTAACAAAACTCAAGCGAGTATTTTTCTGTAAACGAAACTGAAACGGTAACGATTTAGCTTTGGTTTTATCGTTGAAAATTAGCGCGATTAGGCCCCAGTACCCTTAGCACATACATTCTATCGAGAGAAAGAAAACGCGTGTAAAAGTATTCGATAGAGAATTTGTCTATGGGAAATCTCATTTCGCTTTTTGGCGGTAGATGGCACTAATACAAATTTCCCATACAAAATTACTCTATCGATTTTTAAACACACGTTTTTTTCTGTTGATAGTTGTTCGTGTTACGGCGGCAGGTACATAAAAGCCAATTTGCAAGAGTTTTTTCAAGCGTTGTTACGATATTTGATTTTTTTATTTCTTTACACTTATGCCCTGTTTTTCGATTGACTCAACTTTCTACACTGCAATATAGTTTAGTAAATAAAGTTCACTTTCGCAACAAAAAGTCCAACGAGTGTCGCGGCCAATGTGTCGTCGCCTGTACCACATCACTTCCTTATTGGTTCCTCTGAATGTATTCGTCAATACAACCGAGAGGGCTTCATAGTTTTTCGATAGTCGTTTCATTACAATATTTTCATCTTGTGGAACTCAATACACTTTGTGGCTGTGGGTGTACATTGCTCGATACAATATTATTTAAATGTTGCCAGTGTAGTGCATATTGGATTAGTTTTATGTTGATGACTGTACCAAGTAAATAATAACACAAGTTGTTTTTTGACAATTTCTTATAGAATAAAATAGAAAAACACCTTTTTGTTGCACTCACCATTGAATATAAATTTTGTTTGCAATGCGAATTTCTACGAACACTGCGACTGAAGATAAGTGGACGATGTTCGTCCCACACCATGAGTACCTACCGTGACACTATTAACTCAGGAATAAAGTATCAATCAAGTAAATTAAAAAACGAATTGTTCTTTTAATGTAATGGGCATAATGGAGACCTACGAATTTAATAGAAATATGTTTCTGAAAAAATATTTTTTTTTCAGTCTCTATCAATGATAGACTTTGTAAAAAGGTTATGAATATCTCACGTCGTAACATAATTCAGTGTTTTCACCTACATTCCGTAGTATGGCATATTACATTTCTGTCATTTACCACTTTCGGTTACCCGATTGCGGTAAGACAGATTTTTTATTAAGTACGTTGGGCCACCAGAATTCATCTAGTTGCCAGCCTAGTTCAATATGAACCCGAATTTGAACATTTAGGGTGCGTTCCTAAGCTCAGAGAGCGAAAGAAGAGAGAGCTTATACACGTCACACGTCATTCCCACATATATTTGCACTGCTAAGTATAAATTCCGCTATATTAGCAGATATTAGCTTACAGTACTGGTTTGTCTGAGCTGACCAGTCGCACGGCAATCAGCGGTGCATCAATCCGCGCGTACGCAGCTATTAATTACCTGACGCTACGTCGCGGGGAGTGGCAAAGATGTAATATGGATGTGGCTAAGTGGTGGTTTTTGTTGTTAGTATTTTTGAATAACAACACGTCTTAGCATACGGTAGTAGTGATTGGATCTATTTATTTTTCAGACATTGGGATTTTATTTTTAACCAACGGCTGCCTACGGCTTAATGCGCGTGGACCCTAGGGAACATTTTGATCAGTATAACAATAGCCTATATTTTTATCCAGGTACTAATCTGTCTACCAACCAAATTACATTCAAATCTGTCCAGCCTTTAGACGTGAAAAAAACATACACATAAACTTTTGCATTTTTAATATTAATGAACAGTAGGATAAGTATTATGTTTATAGTTTAAAACAAAAAGATCAAGAAAATGTAAAAGAGACTTATCTCTTAATAATATTGAGTACAGTTCATCGAGTAATAAAACTAAACATCAACAAACGAAACAAGAAAAGTTAAACAGATGTTTTTTTAACAAACAAAGAACATAGACGTTGGAAATTTAAAGTTTTAACAGCTATCACCAGATAGAATGCATACTGCTCTTGGCCAAAAGTGAAAGATTTTTCCTTTTTCTCTGGTGAAAATTGCCGCATCCTCTCGTTCGTCCATCCCGCCGTATCAAGGCAGGGCAGATTGATGAGTTGGCCATTATACGAGGCTGTCTGCGGACACTTCCGCGTCAACGTGCCTCATTACGGAACCCCGCAGGTGTGTGGCCAAGAGGTATCAAAGAATCCTGACGAAGGCTCATAGCTTCGTTTAAGCTGCAGGAGTCTGTACTGAATACATCTGAAGAAGGTTGAAAATTAAAATGGAAATTGATGAAAATGAAAATATTCTTTATTCAAATAAGCTCACATAACAAGAATTTTTAAATAGATTTTAGAAGAAGGCATAGCGTAACTAAAAATGACCGTAGTGTATTGGTCTTCTAGTGCAAGAATCAAATAAACGCCATCATCGGCCATTTTTAATTTCCCACTGCAATTTGCGCCTAACTTTTGAGCGAACTTCATTATTTGGCTTCAGCCAGTTTCACTTGATTCAGCCGAAAGTGCATCATGTACTATGGACCAGCACAAGAACGACAAAAATACCCACTTTTTTAATTGTTCATCAACTCGTTGCAAATTGTAAGGCAAGATACTCCACCTTAATCAAAGATTCATCAAAAAGACTAGTCTGCAGTTCACACTACTGAACCAATAATCAAGAATAGCAAATGAAGGATGGTAAAAACGCAAAAAGCTTGACAGTTGATGTTGATTGATTGCAAGTGCAGTTTACGATCTCACGCAATTGCAATGAGAAACAAACGGTAAACAATATGTGTTAATAATTAAAAGCTCGTTCCGGCAGAATGAGTGCTGTTGTTTGTCGGTCGTGTCATGTTTGCGATGTATGCGCGGACGCAGAAATACTGGTTCAACCAAAACAATTAAGACAGAAGTTCTAGTCTGTCATTAAGGGGATACATCTAGAGTAAAGAGTAAAGCGAGATAGTATTGAGCAAATGCCGAGCGCGGGGGCGAGACGGATTCGCCAGATTTGCTATATAGAAATTGAATTTTTAGATTTTAGCATTCACAATGCTATTTTTATATATTAAGTTACTTAATATAACTGAAAAAATATTAGAAAAAATCGACTTACCCGTAGCTGTAGCTCAGACGGGACTCGAAACCGCACCCTTAGGATTCCGGCCCAATGCACTAACCAATTATAAGCGACTCGGTAGCTAATCGGTAATGGGCAGAATACGTAGACCTCGGATTTTTCCTCAATTTTTACGAGAGCTACCCATAAGATTTTTTAAAAAGAAACTGAAGGCTTGGCTTCTTGAAAAAAGTTTTTACTCACTAAATGAATTCTTTCAGTGCAAAATATAATAATTATTTTTTTACATTGAGTTACCAGTAAACTGTTTTTGATGGACTGAATTAGCTGATATTATTATGTTTTTTTTCCCCAAATATTCAAACTGACATTCAATGATCAGACTCCTAATGCATTAATTTTAATTTAAAACTAATAATATGTTAATAATCTTGCTTTTTTGACAAATATTTACATGCTCTTCCAAGAGCGGGACATATTGATCTATGTATACCTTGTTTTACCAACTTTAACAAACTGTGTTCCAAGTAAATAAACAATTTCATTTCATTTCATTTCATTTCGTTGAAGGTCTTGTTACACCCGGTATACCACATGAAATAGTCATCACCAAACATTTTTTTGCCCTTTGATCTGTACTGTAACAAAATGATGTGTTTCTAACTTTCAACAAACAGCAACCATTACTTTGTCCCAGTCTTTTACTAGATAATGTTAATCTACACTGGATTTAGGTAGATAAGGTGGAACCAAATTGGTTACCTATGTTCTGCTGTTTCAGTTGTTTGTTTCACCTGTTTCAGTATTGTTACATAATTTGGTTACCTTATATATTCTGTGACCACCCTATAAATCTGCATCTAACACACGCATGCCATCTGACCGTGAGAGTGGTGTACACCCTCGCTGAAGCGGAACCGGGGACTACGATTATTCGCTGTCAATCAGACGTTTCTTGCGCACGCGATTAATTTATAGCCGCCGCACGCACCAGCGAGCAAGCGCATGGGAAACTGTTATGCAGATTGCGATCGGATGGTAATGTTGTCATTACTGGCATTGGATTTACGTTGGTCCAGCGAGCAATGTTTTAAAGTTCAATGGTAATACTTTAGTAGCCAATACATAATATACTTAGGCTCGTATTATAGAATCAAACTCAAACCTCTGCTTGAGTACAGTTAGAAAGGGATGTTGCTATTCATCGCATAAAGCACCATCAATTGTACTCAAGTGATTTTAAGTAAGCAGTCGACGAATAGCGAAGAAATGCAGGGTCGGCGAAAATAACAATTATAAACATCACGTGCAAACTTTTATAAAAGCTCTAGTATCCGTAAACAGAGTTTTTTTTTTTTTTTTTTTTTTTTTTTAATTTATTTAGGACAACAAACAACTGAACAAGGGGATTACATACACATAGCAAATTAATCGGTTCTTTGAGTATTTGTACAGCCAACACCGTTATCCACAAATATCGCTATATTTAGCTAGATTATTCCAATAAATTACTTTTTTTAATAAATTTGAGTTAATACAATAAGCAAAAACTTTATTCTACCTAGCGTCTGCAAGTATCTATTTTAAAATTTTCAATTAATCTGTGGAGAAATATCAGCAGGAATGGCCGGACGGATCGCAGTTCGGAAGGCAATAAGTAAGAGGGCCTTATTGTTTTCCGATACCCGGGCGAGGTGGAGCGGCCTTAAGTAGGTTAATCATGGAGACCTGCACTCTATTGTGATCGGGATCTTCTGCTAACTGAGATCGAATACGACTATTAGTTTACTCTGTGATCTAAGATGATTAGGGGCCCAATCACGCAAATTTTAAAACCAAAACTAAATCGTTTTCAGTTTCTTTTACAGAAAAATACTCGCTTTAGTTTTGTAAAAAAATTTGAAAGCAAGGATGCCAATCTTGGACAATTTCAATGCGAATTCTAAAGCTGAACCAAAGATTATTTACCTAACGTAACGGTTTTGGTTTTATCGTACAGAATTCGCGCGATTGGACGCCAGTACAGCATCACAGAGAATTTTCATGAGATCAAGACAGAAAATCTACAAAAAAAGTTTGTATTTATAACGGTAAGTAGCAATTGTTAAATTTAAAAAAAAACACTTTAAGTGGATTGTCAACCACGTGGTCTCCATACAAACGACGATAACGTTTCCCATCCTCTAAACCTTAACCTACGGTAATTAATTTTTGGTATTTTTTTGAAATGCCTAAATACTAGGGCTGTCCGTTTTGATTTTTTAAATATCTATAATAGATTTCGAAATATTTGCATTTTAGTGATTTCATACAAAACACAGAAGTGCCAATATTTTCAAATCTACAATGAATATTTTAAACGTACAGCCCTAGTTTTTAGGCATTTCAAAAACATACCAAAAATTCATTCCTGTAGGTTAAGGTTTAGAGGGTGGGAAACGTTATCGCCGTTTGTATGGAGACCACGTGGTTAACAATCCACTTAAGGTGGTACCCTGAGCGAAAGTGGCGCCGCGGTGAATTATATTTAATATTATAATTCTAATACACAAATTTAAAAATGTTTATCGTGGAGATTTAAGGGCCCACAGTCTAGTATTTTTAGACGGTATCGTTACATTCCCTCGTAGTCACTGCTAGAAGTAGATAGCAAAACTGCTAAAAGTGGCCGTTTTTGACACATTTGCTATCTACTTCTACTAATGACTATGAGGGCATGTAGTGATACCTTCTAAAAATACTAGACCATGGGCCCTAAAATCTCCACGATAAACATTATTAAAAACTTTTTCTACTAATAACTTATTAAATAAAAACCTCTGAGGGCGCCACTTTCGGTCATACAACCGCCTTAATTGCTAACATAGTTCACTAGAAGTGTAAACTGTGTTTATTGATCCCAAATCACGTCACTAGGTAGGTACTAATTACTAAACAAAAAAGAAAATCGATTTACAAACAGAGGAGAAAAGGTACTGAACTGTTTAGTATTTACTAATAAATAAGTAAGTTTGTATTTTTATTCAGCTAAGGAGTGGAATTCCCTGCCTGCGTCTGTATTCTCGCAAGCAGACAACAACCCAGCGATATTTAAAGCCCGAGTTAACAGGCTTCTTCTGGGCAAGCTCGCTCTTTCTTCGAATGTGGCCAAGATTAAAAAATATACAAATTATGAAAATATCGGCAGTCTATAACTTATTGACAGTGGGTTTACCTCTATAACTATTACTAAAGATAAAACTTGCCGTTCCAAGATTTAGGCTTGCAAAAACGAGAGGTTAGTTTATGGGGAAAGGCATAGCCTTTATTATTAAAGTTCCACAACAAGTGATTGATCTTCCTTTGCATGAATTTAAAAACCATGTTAAAAAAACGCTCATGGGTAAAGGTTATTATAAAGTTGACGATTATCTTAAAGATCAAAATGCGTGGAAATGATGTAACACATAACTTGCTAATATAAGTACTTTGTTGAAATAATATAATAAGTCTATGTTGTTGCCAATAATCCTGTCACCTTGTTGTAATGGGGAAGATGTAAATAAAAATTTATTCAATTTTTTTAGCCCTAATTAAAAGTATAAGCAATTATAAGACTAACTGTGAAAAAAATATGTTGATATCACGAAAATTGAATTTTTTATAAGCAAATCAATTTGGGGACGCGCGGAATCTGATTGCGTCGTTCGAGTAATGGCTATGACGTCACGTCGCCGGTTGTACGATGGACAGCGGCGGCGGGCGTATGGGAGCTTAGCGACACTATGTGATTGACAGGCTCTGTAAACTTACTTTTGTTAATTTCGATACTTTTGTTTTGTTATTTTACATTTTTCATACAACCACTGTATTTTTAAATAAAATTAGGTAAGTACAGAAAGTTTCATAGAGTTCCTCGGATACGTATCTTTCGCAAGTTGACGTTTTAACAGGTATTTTTTGAGGTATTTTTTATTTTCTTAGGTCGTTATCTCGTTTATTTGTTTAATTACTGGGAATGATTTTATAATGAGCTAGACTTGAAACTTTGAATATAGGTCAGAACTGTAAGACAACGCTGATCATCATTCAGCTGATCTGATGACGGAGCTAGAAGAAGGCCACAGGAACTCTATAATAAAACCATACAATCACATCGACTTTTGTGCTCGTTTAATTCGTCTTGACAAGTACTCTGATAGGAATGGGAGATGAGGTCCAAGGTCTGATGATGGAGCCGGAAGAAGGCTACAGGAACTCTGTGTTCAAACCATGCAACCCCATCGAGTTTAGGCTCATTTAATTCGTCTTGACGAATTCTCTGTTGAGAAATACTCGTAGTTTCAAGGGTCTGATATCATTTGGAATCGTTGGATTTGCCTTGACAAGTACTATTATGGGAGATAGTTTCCAGAGCCTGATGATGGAGTCGGAAGAAGGCCACAGGAACTCTGTATTCAAACCATGCAACCCCATCGAGTTTGGGCTCATTTGATTCGTCTTGACGAGTACTCTGTTGGGAAATAGAATCCGGGGTCTGATGATGGAGCTGAGAGAAGGTCACAGGAACTCTGTAATAAAACAGCAACTTAATCCAGTTTGGGCTCGTTTCATTCATTTTGACGAGTATTATGTTGGGAAACAGTGTCCAGGGTCTGATGATGGACCTGAAAAGGCTACAGGAACTCTGTTATAAAACCATGCAATCCCATCGAGTTTTAGCTCATTTGATTTATCTTGACGAGTTCTCTGCTGAGAATTAGTTTCTAGGGTCTGATATAATTTGGAATCGTTTGATTTGCCTTGACAAGTACTATGATGGGAGATGATTTCCAGAGTCTGATGATGGAACAGAATAAGGCCACAGAAACTCTGTATTCAAACCATGCAACCCCATCGAGTTTGGGCTCATTTGATTCGTCTTGAGCTTGACGAGTACTCTGTTGGAAAATAGAATCCAGGGTCTGATGATGGAGCTGAAATAAGGTCACAGGAACTCTGTAATAAAAAAGCAACTCCATCCAGTTTGGGCTCGTTTGATTCGTCTTTACGAGTACTCTATTGAGAAATAGTTTCTAGGGTCTGATAATGAAGCCGGAAGAAAGCCACAGGAACTTTGTATCAAAACCATGAAACCCTATCGACTTTGGGCTCGTTTGATTCATTTTGACGAGTAATCTGTTGGGAAACAGTGTCCAGGGTCTGACGATGGACCTGCAAAAGACTACAGGAACTCTGTAATAAAACCATGCAACCCCATATTCTAGTTTGAAATCGTTTGATTCGCCTTGACAAGTACTATGGTGGGAGATGGTTTCCAGGTTCTGATGATGGAGCCGGAAGAAGGTCACTGGAACTCTGTAATAAAACCATGCAACACCATGATCTAGTTTAGAATGGTTTGATTTGCCTTGACAAGTACTATGTATGATGGGAGATGGTCTCCAGGGTCTTAAAATGGAGCCAGAAGAAGTTCACAGCAATAAAACCATACAACTTCATCGAGTTTGGTTTTGTTTGATTTGTCTTGACTAAGACCTTAGACCCTATTTCTAGATGGTTCCCAGGGTCTCATGATGGAGCTAGAAAGTGGTAATGAGAGATCTGTAATAAAACGACACAACACCATTGAATTTGGGATCGTTTCAAACAAACCAGCCTAAATTCTAGGGTATTGCGTCATTTTATAACAGAGTTCCCATGGGCTCTTTCTGGCTCCATCATCCTTGGATTTTGTCTAAAGTTTTTGTCAAGACCAATCATACGAATCCAAACTCAATGGTGTTTCGTCGTTTTGTCAGGGTTTTATTACAAAGTTCCCACGGCCACCTTCTGGCTCCATCATAAACCTTGGATATCATCTAGAACCAGAGTCCTTGTCAAGACAAATTATACGAGCCCAAACTCACTGGTTTGGATCGTTTTATTATAGAGATACCATGGCTACTTTCTGGCTCCATCATCACCCTAGATATCTTTTAGGACCAGAGTTCTTGTCAAGCCAAACCAAACGAGCCTAAATTAATTCGACGGTGTTTCGTCATTTTATTACAGATTTGCCATAGCCACCTTCTGGCTCCATCATCAGAACTTGGATATCATCTAGTACCAGAGTCCATGTCAAGACGAATCAAACGAGCATAAACTCGATAGGGTTTCTTCATTTTATTACAGAGTTCCCATGGCCACCTTCTGGCTCCATCATAGTCTCATATTGTCTTGAAAAAATACACTGTTTTAAACAAGTATTTTAAGTGTACTAGCGACCCGCCCTTGCTTCGTCTTTTCTTTTTTTGCACACCCTAAAATAAAACCAGCTCCAGAAGACGCGCATGAATTTATTTTCGCTCGCGTTATTTTTTGCGACAACTCCTAAGATATTCATTTAAATAGTATGGTGTTAAAGATTAAAATAATGTGCATGAAATGCTTCAGGTAACAGACGTATTTAAGTTGATAAGGATTAATACTGTATCCTTCTAAATAGCTTTCCAAATTACCGCATTGTATGTGACCGATTTTTTAGAAGATTATAATGGGTATAGTGAGCTATTCTTAAAAGATAGATATATGCCATCGCGGACTTTTTTGTAGATCTATAAAAGAGAAACAATTCCATCATACATTATTTTGTTATAGCTCAAAATTTTTATGCAGCGTTTTCGATGCAAGCTCCCAGTCGGCTTAATTTTTGGCAAAATCTTTAACTATTATCGTCATATTTCTACCAATTTAGATAAAACCTTAACTTATTATACACTTAAACCTTCCTCAAGGATCATCCTATCATTTGGTAAAAACCGCATGAAAATCCGTTTAGTAGTTTTTGAGTTTATCGCGAACAGATAGACAGATGCGGCGGAAAGACTTTGTTTTATAACATCTCGGCGGACGTAACCGGCGATGTGACGTCACGCCTTAAACGGTCAAGACCGCGCTGATTTTAAAAACATTCAACTTTGAAAATTAATAAAAAAAACAGTTTTTGAGATATCTAAAAAATTCTTTCACCATTATTTTTTAGATTTTACGTTTGATTTTTCTATATTATAAAATAATTACACTCATCTTCCCCATTATCTGGTAACAATATATTCAAGTTTGTAAATATCGTTACTTATGGCTGTTACAGCTGATAAGATTCTTGCGCCCGTTCTTCTTGTCAGCTAAAAAAGTCTGGAACGGGTGGTAGGAAAATATAGACGATTCAAAAGTACTTAATAATTAAGTTTATTCGAATAAAGATTATTTGACTATGACTTATTAAAAAGTTACATATAAAACCAGTATTTCCAAGAGCTTGTAAGTAATGTGACATAAGATTATAAAAACAATAATAAATGTGTGTACAATATGTAACAAAAACCCTGTCCGATCCTAAAACAGGTGATAGTGTTGCTGAAACTGAATAACTTTCTCCAAGGAACATAGGCCGAAAAACGAAAAAAAAATCGTACTTTCATACAAAATGTATGGTCAGCTGACCGAGTTACTATAGAAAGGCGAAAAAAAAATTATTTTTTCGACCTATGTTCTTTGGAGAAAGTTGTTCAGTTTCGGCAACACTACACCTCTTGTCTAGATACCTTATAATTGGGTGTTTATGGCTTTTGTATGTCTGTTGAGCATGTAAATTAATATATAATATTGTATGTGTATATGTACCTTATAATTATCATTTCTTTTTTGTGTCACCCCATCATTAAATTAATAATTATTAATAACTGTTTAGAGACAAGATGTTCATAGCATATATAGAGCAACTAAAATTACTTACATAAAATTGTCTATAAACAAAAGTATAAAAATAACACTATTAAAAACATTGGTCGGTTCGTTTCACGCATCAAAGGTGGCCGACAGCTGATCGTAAAACTTCATAATAAAAAAATTAAGAAACCTCTTGACAAACAAGTTTTGATCCACTCTTTTTTTAATCAGATTTTTTTTTATATCTGTTGTTACCTGAAGAGACATTTATTTCTTGTATTTGATTGTGATAATTACAAGAAGTGATTCATTAATTGATGAATAATGAAAAATACATTTAAAAATTAAATTAAATACTTCAACGATCATAACATTCACGACTAATTGTAGCACAATATCGGTTTATCACAAAAAAAATATGTTTCAGTTCTAGGGTTCCGAGCATAATGGCAAAAATCGGAACCCTGATAGATTCGTCATGTCTGTATGTCACAGGCATTTTTTTTTTCCAAACTATTAGGATTACACAGTTAAAACTTTGTATGTTGTTGTATTCTGTTAATCATTTTACGATTTTAACACAAAAATAAGGAAATAAAATATTAAGTTGGCCTCACTATACATGGAATTGAAACTGAAAAAAAAAATCATCAAACCTACACGACTACACGTGTCTATAGATAGGTCTTCCTACTATTTTTTTTATATAAAAATTATGGTAAACTTTTGTCTTTAAGAGCTTTTACAACTTCACGAAATTCTGTATTAGTAGTAAAATATTTCATGATTCCAATTCCAAACAAGTATATTTATATATTTCTAGTATATTATTTAGTATTCCAAACTACAAGTTAACGTATTTAGTTAAGTTCGACTAGTGAGGTCTAGGCAGGTGGCGATAAAGGTCGCCACTCACGCGTACCGCGAACATGTTCGAACTCGCCACTTCGAAAATTGATTAAACACATGTTGTGGTAATCGCTGACTCGGTTATCAGTCGCAAAGGTGATGGAATGTCTTATTGATTACAATTATGATCGTGGTCGTCGGGCTTTTGAAAGATATTTTATTTTTTGCCTGCTAACATGACAAGAAAAGCACACTTTTTTAAAAACGTTTATCTTAGATTAAACTCATGTTCGTTATTATAGTCTTTGGAGTTGAAATCAGACTAATAATTTTGTATGGGAAATTTGTACAGCGCCATCTACCGCCGAAAAGGATGGAGTACTTTTACACTCTATGGAGTACTTTTACATGCTTTTTTTTTCTAGATAGATGTTTGAGCTAGGGTTACTGAAACATTTACATTTTTTTTTAAATTGATAAGAATGAATTGCATGGCTGAGGGAAGATTGACGATGTCGATCATTGAATGAATAAGTTATAAAAGAAAAAATATTAACTTATTTACTTTCATTCATATAAATTAAATCACTATAAAGTATTAGTTTATTATGAGAATGTCTTTAACATATCGATTAATAATTTTCATTTAAATGAAATCATTATCAATTCCTATCGACGTTCTTTATTGATAACCAATTTTGCACATTAATTAAAACGATGGCATATTATACAAATATTTTTATTGCTTTATACAAATTTGTTTTAAATAACGGTGGAATATTTTAAATACTTAGTACTAAATAGCATTTATACATAAAATAATAATAAATTAGAAAATTTAGTTATAAATTGAACAGTAACCGGCAAAACCTTTGTTTATTCACATTTTTATAACAATTCATGCGGTGTTTGATTCTTGAAGTAACATTAAATTACTATTTTTATTACTTCAAGCGAGTATTCTAAGCTTTTGTTTTTGTTAATATTCAAAATTATGTAAAATCAACAGCAAACAATTTCACTTTAAATTATTTGTTTAATTTATTTGTTTACAAAAAGAAACCTTAAGCAGGAAACGTCTGAATTCTGCACTTTATTAATAACATCATTTGGTATGAACATTTATATTAAATCTTAAACTTTATGATTCAGGAAAAACAAAATCAAGTCACAAATCAAGAAGCAAAATTAAGTAGTCTGCACATATTTTTAATTACATTGACAAGTTTTATTCGCACTTATAGTACGCACTCATAGTACTACTTCCAATCTGCAAACAAAGTCAGGCCGGGGGCAAGGTCCCTCTCTGTCACGCAATGACGAAAATATTAATATGTAATATTATTCCACAAGACCTTTATAATAAATACAGATGAACGTCAACCTGCGAGATGATTTAATGACTTGATTTCCATCCAATAATATCGAATTAGCATAAATTAAATATCAATTAATAATTTATGGAGGCAAAACCTAAACAAAAATTGTTAACGAGTTTACATTGCATCTACACAAATTAATGTTCACCCACAAACACTTCTATAAAAAAATACGGCTATCTACAAATGGAATTTGTAAATACTTTTTTCTGATAAAACTTCGCCGCAGACGATAAAAAAGTTGATTATGGTTCATTTAATTCAGCGAGTATACAACGTGTAACAGAATTAATGGCTAAATCAGAATAACCGATAGGGACCACCAAACTGAACAACTTTTACTATGGGACCAATTTTGAAATCGCGAAAAAAGTCATCAGTTTCATACATTTTCATATTTTTGTGTGAAACAGCTATTTTTTTTGCGACTTCGGTGTTGGTCCCATAGTAAAATTTGTTCAGTTTGATGGTCCCTATCTACCATATTCTGGTATAGCCATTAATTCTCTTACACATTTCATAACTCACTTCATTTTGTTTTTATTATATAATGTTGCAATGATCTAAAAGAGATACATATTTCGTCAACCTGGATCCAACTTTTGGACTATTGCTTACATATTTTGGCGATACAGTTTTTTTATTAGTCATGTTTACAACATACAAGATATTTATCGTTTAAATAAGGCTAATACAAATATTCAAATTAATATCAAAACATCACGCAAATTCAAACAAATGTGCATCATTCTTGTGACATGACGCAAGTGTCTCCTTTTACGTCGACACTGTCAAATGACAAGCATTAACTACGAATGACATGCAGTTGCTTATATCTGATGCCTGCTTACATTGTTTATTAGTCGTGATTAATTGAAGCTAAGCGCAGCGATACTTCAAATTTGTTGAGACCGATGTAAATGGGAAATTTATTGCACAATACTAAGACCAGTTTGACATTTGCAGTTGTCAATTGCATTATAAAAAAGGCAATGAAGGAACACTGTAAAGTAAACACTAATAAATATAAAACATTTGGAAAACATGTAGCTTTTGGTATCATATCCAAGACTGAATTCAGACTAGAGTATTGTAAATAGTCTTCTCGATCTTCTGTTCAATATCAGCCATTTTTGATGTCCCCACTGCTGGGGCACAGGCCTTCCTTACGGGTGGCATAATTCACCACGCAGGCCCAATGTGGATTGGTGAGTGTTAAGTACTGCAAATGCAGCCGAGACCAACGCCTTAACGTGCCTTCCGAAGCACGGACTCGAGATGATAAATTTTTGATCACCCATCCCATGACCGACACTTGCGAAAGTTGCCATACTTCCGCAATCGCAGGGCTAGGCGCTAAAACCGCTCCTGCGATCTTCTGTACTTTGCTATAAATATTTCAAAACTGTGCAAAACAATCTTAAACTTTCACTCTATTGTTAATCACCAGAGAGAATAGACAGGCCTCCGACCATAATCTTTAACAAAGGCTTTTTAAGATGTAGCCGAGAAAGCATCCCAGAAGCAGTCAGTGATAGACTGCGCCGGTCGGTGTACCTGCCACTGCGCACTATCCGCTAAGCAACCGTTGTCGAAACATCAACGCAATGGACACGCTTACCATTGCACCACGACACGAAAATGTATGACCTATGTAATAAAAAATGGGACCTAGAATGCCTCCCTTGGGCAGTCTTATTAAATTTTGTATGTAACAGAGATAAAAGTTGTGAAAATATATGATTTTATAAATTCTCAAGACCGTCACGTCGTGTCACGTCGACGTCGAGCGGGACGGCTCTGTGTGACATCGTCCATAATATCTAGTATACTTGTATAATAACACCTGGAACGATAGTTCTCTACAAAGCGCACTGTAAAAGTGAGGCAACTAAAACAGCCAAAATGGCTCCTTTTTCAGATGTTCATTCTCCATTATTACCTATAATCATACCGAATAAGTACAAACCAGTTTAAATTTTTCTACAATCCTTACATTAGTTACTATATTATTGGATTTTAGTTACGATTAGGTAACGTATGAAGGATATAAATCTGAAAACTAAGCCATTTTGGTTTAGTATTAGTTGCCTCACTTTGCATACGAGGACACGGCTTCTAGGTGTTATTATTCTAAGCTAATACACTACAACTGCTCAGCGTCGCGTCGCCGTCCCATCCCGTCACGCAACGCCAGCCGGCTGTCTTAAACGCTCGCTCCTGCGAGCTAGCCTCCTAGCACGCCAAACGGGGAATAAATAAAAAACCCTTAAGTTGAAGGTACTGATAGCCCAGATTAAATAATAGCACGAGCTAAAAATTTAAGATCCATGTGCCGTATAGTGTCGTGTCGCATGAGGCAATGGAGCCGCTCCGTCGTCCGGTATCAGATGACGAGGTTCGCTATAGAGCAGCCTTATTTATTGGCGGCACCATCGCAACCGCCACTTACGCTCGCAGGAGGCTCGCTCGCTATCAAAACTTATGCGCACAGTTGCTGATTACAAGCGGACGATTCGGTTTTGTTGCGCTTAACATGAACACAATGAATCACGGCACAAGTTAAGGACGATATTTATTTACTTGCGGCTTTATATGAAAAGATATTGTAAAAAATATAACTCTTCATGTTACGTCAGTCAGCTTACGACAACGAAAAATTGTTTGTAAGCTTTTCTCATCTTACGTCACGATGCGATATCGTCTCGTCACATTATCATCGACGTCCGAGGCATGTTTTGTTCTTATGGTATGTTCATAATATTTCTATACATGTCCCTTCCCTATGTTATGGTGACGTGGACATCAACGTGGATAAGTATTATTGCAAAAAAGCGAAGCGACAATTTTCTCGATAAAAGTCAGACGCTCTGGTAGGACCGCAGAAAACCTTTATTTATTATTTAAATGCAATTTCACGACAGACCGCTACCGAACCATTCGATTCTTCACGATGCAAATTGAATCAACCAATTTCACTCAGACATGATATTAACGGCTCAACATACAACTCCCAGCGCACCTGCGGAATGCCGACTGTGGGACAACAATTTAATCCAACGATCAAACACGAGTCGATTTTCCTAAAGACCCGGCAGTTACAAAACCTAAATCAAAAGCTATACACAATCAGTAAGACAACTCCAAGCGCGCACACAAAGTTAATGAAACCAAGGAGTTTCTGTATAAAGGAGCTATTTCGTAACCATCTTGAAGATCTCTGTGTGAGTTTTGAGGTGAGGTCGGAGTTGCAATACTGTGTCTGTGGGCGAGTTGGCGTGCAGTCACGCAAACGCGAGCCATGACTATCTCGGGGATTCGATAATTAATATGCTAATAGTTCGACTTTGCCCACCCCTACAGACGTGAGAGGCATACTTGGTGTCATAGAGTTAAAGTTTGCAGATAGGCCTGTTGGCTGTAGAAACAATGGTAATGTAGCAGAATTAAAATTTTACTGCTTCTAAAATTTAATGTTAGTCTACATATCCATAAACATTTGTGGATCATAATAATTGTTTAAATCAATTTACAAAAACAGGGAATGTTAATTAGATAGTAAGTCAAGTTCAGAAAGTCATTAATTTTCGGAAATTAAAGAACAATGGCGATTACATATTTATAAAATTTTAAGCGTTTTTGTTATCAAAATGTTGTAAATACTTTATAGCTCACTACGACTTCTTTTTAATACAAGCACGTTGTGAGATCGAAACAAAAATAAATCAATACCAAGCATATTGCGCACCCATGCTTTGGCTACTGAACTGATTTGCGTGCGCGGGCGCAACAAAAACACGCTGATTTACGAGCGGCGATGACGTCTGACTGACAGGACTACCAAGCTAGTCGACCGCGACCGCTCACATGCATCACACTCTCTGAAGCTTACACGGGCTACCACAAGGCTTAACACTGGGACCACTTTTTATTCAAAGTTAAAATAAGATCTTTCATTGAAATTCACAATGATAAAGTAATTATTAATTGTTATTTTAGAAATAAATTTATTTAAATGTGATACTTTTCCTATTAAATAACGCACTTTCTTGCGTAAATAAATCGTAGATATTATTTTTACAAACCAGTTGATTTGAAATTTTAAGAATTAAGAAACAAAATGTAAAGTTAAGATTAACAGTGAGGCGAAAATTAAAGAAAAACAGAGGATTATTACCAATCCAAACACCGAAATACTTTCAGTTTCTAAAATTAGTTTTGTTAAACTCCTAAAAAGACTATGACTAGTAATTTCCTTGATACTATACAGTCTGTGTCGGCAAGGTGTCGGCTTAAATGTACTAAAAACTTTTGAAAAATATTTTTTCACCAATTCTGCGTTCCTATCCTACATACAGTATAATTTCAATTTACAAAACATAGTTTAGTGAGGCCGTTTATACCCATAGAAGGATTCTCATAACATGCTTCTGTTCTACCCTAATTTAATTTTAAAAAATAAGATTGAAAGTCGACTGGCATTTGCTGCTGCCATTTCAGAGGTCCCGTATTCGATCCCGGCTAAATCGATTTAGAAAAAAACCTTTTCTATACAGTCTTACTCAGTCAGGTATGGCCGAGGTATACTTGCTGTTTCTCATTGTACCTCCTTTGGATTTAGAACAATAAATGATAATAATTTAAGGAGCTTAATGGCGCAGTGGGTTAGCGCCTGGCCTTGCAATTTCGGAGGTTAAGCAACATTCGCATGGGTCGGTCATGGGATGGGTGACCAAAAATTTATTATATCTCGAATTCCTCCATGCTTCGGCAGGCACGTTAAGCCGTTGGTCCCGGCTGTATTTGCAGTCGTTAATACCCACCAATTGCATTGGGTCCGTGTGGTGAGTAATTCGCCATCTACCTTATCCACCCATAAGGAAGTCCTGTGACATTAAAAATGACTGATGTCGAAGTGATGTACTATAAATTTATTATTCATTTATATGAAGGGAATACACTCGTACATTATAATGCGACACTGTTCATTATGCTTGCAACTTGCTTGCATTATACATATTTGGAAAACCTATAATAGGCCTAATAGGATATTACCTTGAAAATGTGCAGTTTTAATTGTGTGTTTGTGAATATTTTATCTACTTACATTGTATTATATTTTGTATTCCAGCTGTCTTTAGGAATTATCATAACAACTTGTATTAGCATAATATTATGATTGTAAACTTTTTATTAGAAAATATATCTTTTATTTTTGTAATTTTGAACTTACCAAATTAGGTCCAATTAAATAAATGTAAAATAGTTTAAATAAAAAAGGCCGCATAGATATATTTAACCTTAAATTGATAGTTATTTAGTCATTTAGTTATGTTGCAACTGCATATTTTTAGTTAATTTTAGATACCAACCAGTTATTTGATAGGTAGTTAAAGTAATTTTAAGGTTATACCAGACTATATTTTCTATTGCATGCCGTGGCAGCCTTTAATTAAGGTGACACTAGTCCTAGATTAAGTTGCACACTAGTCCTAGATTAAGTTGAACACTAGTCCTAGATTGTGTTTTATTAGTTGTCCTTAAATAAATGAAAAAAATTGTATTGATCAACATCACTTAGCCACATTGTTAAGTACCTAGCTAAAACTCTATGTTATAAATCAGAGTCATTAATCTCATTATACAACGTGTTCCAAAAACCCTAAAGCTGAATATGGTAGATAAGGTACCATGCATAAAACCCCGTAAACTTATTATAACCCCTAGAAACTAGTAGCCACTTTTTTTCTTTTTTTTTCTTTTCATCAAAACTGATTAGTGGCAACCAGACCTAAATTGTGTTTTGATTTTGCCCATCAGTGAGAATGGTTATCAAAAACAATAGCCTATTTGCATCTAGGCTTGTTACTTTGTAGTTTTCCATACAACTAAAAAATAAAAAAAATCTTGTTATTATGAAACACCCTAAAAAGTTCGTTTTTTTAAATTGGCACCGGTTTTTCAAATTATGAACAATTTAAAGTTTTTTTTGCAAATCAATTCAAAATGCAACTCCAATTTTTGCATATGGGAAAGATCGTTTGATGCAATTGAAAAACAGTATAAACTTATTAAAAAAAGAAACCAAGTTACAATGTTTTATAATTTTACTTTGCCCATGGTTTTTATTACTTTCCCGGATAAAATAAAACTTCGTAATATCAGCCAGCTGACTGACCTTTCGGTTTTTTACTTAATTAAAATATTTTTTTTTCAAATAGGTAAGTAACTATAAAGTTTTTACCATTGAAAATAGTTATCAGATGCAAATCGCCCGAGACGTATTTTTGGCCATATCTCGCCGAGGATTTTGGGAGGATCGAAATGGGAATAGAATTTATTGAGACACGTGTGAACGTTTGAATTTTGAAAATCTACTGGTAACTTTTTTGGAATTTTGCGAAAAAAACCGACTTAGGAAAAAATTAAAAATGGGTCCTAAGGTATTAGATTAGTAGCAAAATGGCGAAAATTTTTGAAAATCGGTTAATTGTGACTTGTAGGTGGTCCCTTTAGATTTGGAATTGTAGAAAAAATGGGTGTTTCCGTACATAAAAAGTGATGTAGCTTCTATGATTATTGACCGATCGTCATGGTAACAGTGTTAATAGATGCAGAAGCAGACGAGAAGTGCATTCGTTGGAATTTTGATTATCGGTTAATAATATTTCGGCCGCGTCAAAGCATTAAGCGGGTGCAAATAGCTAGGTAACTTTAAAAATATAATAGGATTTTGCATTTGATTTGATTTTTTTTTATTTTTTCGTAAATTTTTGGGTTCATTTTCAATGCTCCGATTCTTGCGGGGACTGTAAACTGTGTGATTTTTTTATTATTGTATCTGTTGTGGTCTAACAAATTAATGAATATCTTTCAGAAAAATATAAATTCGTAACCATTGGGAATCGGAACTTGCAAAATAAACAAAAGCAAATATCGAAATTCTAAATTCAAATTGGAAACATTCGACGAGCTTTATCGACAACCGTCAATTCGCGCGCCTCGCCCGTCACAGCTGACAAGCGAGCCGTCAAAATCAGCTGACAGCGCCAGTCAAACGCCGGCACGTTCTAAATTTAAATAAAGAGATTGACAGTGATGCGATATGGAACTGTCACGCTGGTTTCAGCCGCGTATCGGAGTGGCAGGTTATTTTCACGAGCGAAAATGCGATAGTGAATTATTGATATTTGTATTTTAAATCGAAAATAGTTGAAAGTTTAATGACGGTGGTATCGAGTTGGGAATCAGGTAGCTTAATAAGGTTCCCTGAGTTCGCGGGGTGGGGTGGTGGGAGGAGGGCAGGCCTTAAGTGAATGAGAACAAAACGAAGGGGACAGTGTGTTGATGTAGATTTACGTGGCTGCGGACGCAGGGTGCTCTACTGGCTTGACCCGACTAAAAATCTATAGAGACGCGCCGATGTATTAATTTGTGTCAAATGTTTGTAAACTAAGAAAAAAAACATACAATCGAATTGAGAACCTCCTCCTTTTGTTGAAGTCGGTTAAAAAATAACAACTAGAACGATAGTTCTCTACAAAGCGCAGTCAAAAGTGAGGCAACTAAAAAAGCCAAAATGGCCCCGTTTTCAGATTCTTATTCTTCATTATTACCTAATCATACCGAATAAGTTCAAAACAGTTTCGCATTTTGCATTAACATTAACATTTTTTTTTTTATTACATTTTCATATTCATTTTCTATTTTTTAGGATGCATCTCACCTCACGCTACTTTTAAAGTTGACGTGAGCTGTTCATGATAAGAATGATAATATATTACCTATCTATGTATAATCTAACTAAATAATTTTTCTTAACTTTTTTTTAAATTTCGTCGGTTTCCAAGTTTTCCGTATTCTTCTAACTCATTTTTTGAGTATATAAATTCTCCAGTTTTTTGTAATGATTACCGAATATTTAGACTGCCTAAAACTTTATTTTATAATACAAGCTCCAACAAAAACAAGCTAAAACATTGTATTGTCCAAAACAGGTTTTTTATTAGAAATTACTCAGAATTTCTTTCAACTTTCCTATCCTGGATTCTTTTGAACAAAAATATTTTGTTTCCCAAAAAATTCCATCTTAGAACTTGATTAGCCCGCCATTATTGGAGACAGGATCGCGGCGCGCAGATACGCCGACTTTTTGCTCGGTTTTCGTCGGCTGCCGCCGCCGCGCCGTACTGATGCGGAGAAAACAAGGGAACTACTTAAATCAAACTGTTCCAAATTTGAATCGTATCGTTGCAGTTATGAACGACTGCACAACGTTTTGTTTTTTGTTTTTAAAAAAATTAAATTAATCGTAAAATAAAGTACTATAATTGTGAATGATAGACGGATTTGACGGCAACTGTTTATTTATGGTAGGTACTTACAATTAAATATAAAAAGGTATTATAAAAGTATACAAAAGAGGTTGGCATGATCGCCAACAATAATGCTACCCACGGTTTCTCTCATTATTATATGACTAAAGTATTTTTAGTCCTTGTGTCTCTTGCACTTTTCAGCCAAAAATTACAAAGTAACTTTCTATTTGCATGGATAATTAAAAAAAATGTACGGAAAATTGATCTTCTGAATAGGTACTTACTTATAAAGCAATTATATTCATAATTTTAACTATTTTTATTTACTTACAATTTCAATATAACGAGTTTCATTTCATTTAGTTTGTCTTACCAGCATGATCTGAGCATGCGCATGATCGTAGTCACGATTGTAAATTACCTTATTTATTACGAGTACTACAACTTCTACATAATGAACCAATCAAAAACGACGATAAAGTAACTAAGATTTTTTTTATTAAAAACATTCGTATAATAATTTTTCTTAATGACAGATGAAAAAAGATAATTTGCTACTTAAGTAAAAGTAAACTTAGTATTAAGATATAAGTCCTCTTTCAAGGGGACTTTTCGAGATGCCTAGAGACCCCTGCTAATTTTAATTATCTTTGAAAAACAAACAAAAGTTTAATTATGCCCAACAGTTTGTTTGTTTAGTGTTAACCGTGACAGCTTGCAAGGTAGCCGTTGGTGTTTAAATAAAGTGGTAATTATTTGTGTTCCAGCATTTCTGCGACGCTAAGTTGACGGCCCCTGTCGCGATACCGGTCACCTGCTCATTAAGGAATTTCAGCGCAAGCGCATGTTTCCGAACGCACGCATCGCACCGCTCGTTCCAAGTTTAAAATTTTAAACGCATTTCCTCGCTATCTGTCATCGGGTGCGGACGCCATTGGTCCGCCAACGATTAAATCTCCAATGTGCCCATTAAAATAAGTAATCCTTAATAGTCGCAGATAATTCGAAATTAAAGAATTTTTATATGTTCAACAGGTGTGCGAGATGTATCTAAGAAATTATGCAGATGTTTTATTTCTTTTTGGAAATAAAGGGAATACATTTACAATAATTACTTCTTGACGAATCAGCGTTGTTTTGCACGTGTGATGACCATCAGCCATTTTTAATGTCCCCACTGCTGGGGCACAGGCCTTCCTTATGGGTGGATAAGGAGGATGGGCCATAACCCAATACGCGGGCCTAATGCGGATTGGTGGGTGTTAACGACTTCAAACCAGGGACCGATGGCTTAACGTGCCTTCCGAAGCACGGAGAAGCTAGAGATAAAACATTTTTGGTCACCCATCCCATGACCAACCCTTGCGAAAGTTGCTTAATCGCAGGGCCAGGCGCTAAATCGCCACCGAGCTACTCCTTGTTTCATTTTTGCACCTGTATTGACTTTAAATTAGCATGTAAAGTAACATAGCCTAGCTAATTTAAGAACTTTATATTAACTAGCAGGTTACCTACCTCAATGCAAACACGTTTGATCTGTAAGAAGGTTGAAGTACGTTTGAAATGTTATTTTTAACAATTTGAAGATCTCGCTCTGTCGGATACGTCGATCAGCGAAGATCGATCGATCATCGTTCGGTCAGATAGCGTCCGCTGTACGATATCGGCGCGTCATTCACTCACAGGCAGAACGAATCAATCACTTCTATGCACTTGTCACGTTGAAGGTCGTTCTTTAATTAGACTGTTTTATGCGATAAGATCTATTTCAATAATTATTATTTCTTGATCGTATTTTGTTTTAGCAGTTTTAAAATGTTCATTTTTTGTATAAACTTTCTCATTTTCAGAAGTAAATACAAACAAATTTTCTTAAAATAAACACAATGTTGAAAAACAAATTGGTATTGTTACATTAAAATGGATCAGAATATATAAAAAAGTAAAGGTTTTCTTTACATTCAACGAAACGACAAAACAAAACTACATATCAATTTATTAAGTACCTATAATTTAAATTTAAATTCTTATCGCCAAAAAATTTTCAACAGGTATCAAGGTAAACAAGACACTGAATGAAATTAGATATTACTTAATGTGAAAAAAAAAGAATTCCCTAACATCCTGTTAGTTTTCCCTCGACGCTACACGTCGTCTTCATCTTATTTATTAACATTTACCTCCAAAATTACATTACCCAAAAAAAAATATCGTCACGTCGGTATAGCGCTCATCTGGAGCGAGATTGGCCCTATTACACCCCTGCAATCTAACTTTGCCTCGTTGGGCCACAGTTAGTGTTGCCAGTGCGCGGAAAATCTTCCATCCCGGTATAAATACTCCGATCTTCGGAGGTCATCAAGGGAAAAGTTTTAAATGAATCGCCTGGAATGATGTTTTTGTTGCGTTTTGGTTTGTGAGTGGCTATGGCGTAGCGTGTTAAAGTTTGTAGACTTGATCAAGTTATTAAATAATGGTTGAATTTATAATAACGATTAGGTTGACTTTTCTCTCACAATATATTTTTAATTCATACATTATCTTCACTACATAGTATAAATAAAACATGATGTTTGATACTAAATAATATACTAGAAAAAATACGACTCGCACCAGATCAATACTCAAACGGGAATCGAACCCGTGACCTTTGGATATCCGGTCCAATGCTCTGCTGAGCTACCGAGTCGGTTCGATTCCCGTCTGAGTATTGATCTGGTGCGTCGTAATTTTTCTAGTATATTATTTAGTATTGTATAAAAATAGCATTGTGAATGCAAAAAAAATCAAAATGATGTATGTATGCTTAGATCTTTAAAACTACGCAACGGATTTTGATGCGTTTTTTTTAATAGATAGCGTGATTCAAGAGGAAGATTTATAATATGTTTAATACATGGTGTCAAATTCCACACTACACCGAAGCGAAGTGAGGGCGGGTCGCTAGTATAGATGAATTTAAAAATGCTGTCATTGCTTAATTTAATATTGTTATGACAAAGTACGATATTTTTAGGAACGTTTCCAATTTATTTTATTATAAGATAAAGTTACTTTATGAGAACATTCGTCGCAACATGAAAGTAAGGTCAACAAAGATAGATAGATAAACTTTTATTTCTACTGCAAACAATTACAATTAAAATACATTAAAAGCATTACAATTACGCTATGTTTAAGTAAGTATTTAAATTAACATTACATAGAAAGAAATATTATACACATCTGTTGTTCCTTGTAAAAGTTAACATTTAAAAAATGTGTGGAATTCGCATTATCATTAGTATACTAATCGTTTAGTTAAAAAACCATTTGAACTATGATAACCATTCTGCCTGTATGAGTGTGTGTGTGTGTGGTATCTATAGTCTATACCAAAGTACTTAGGATTTTTAATTTAGGTCAGTAACTTAATATTTAGAACTGTCAAATACCTATGTATGAGCTTTAGCGCCATCTCATACATATCTGACAGTTCCAACTACACTGACTTTTATGAAAAGTTCTACTTTAGCAGTTAAGAACTTGATTTTCATGAAGTTCCTCACTTTGCATAAAAAACTAAGTGTCAAAATATTTAAGAATTTTTTTTTTATTAAATAAGTTAAACCTTTCAGTACCTAGCTAAGTAAATGTTTCGTGTGGTGGCAGGAAAAATTCACTAAGTAGTACTAAGTACAAAAAACAGGAAAATGACTGTTCTTTTTACACTAAGTGCATTCAAATATCAACAACTTTCCCAGGAAAAAGTCATCAATCATAGGTGCAGTACCTACTTTACGGAGTTCCAAGAAGCAAAATTGCCCTAAATAGCACTAAATCCACAATATTTGTTGTAGGTATTCGGCAGGTAAAATTCATTTACCTAGACTTAGTGAATTTTATGATCGTTAGGTAGGTAGGTACATCTTAAAACATTCCAACGTTACAAAATCAGTGAAGTCGACATCTGCACCTGAATAAGATAAGAAACTCAAGAAAAATACTCAAACGACCCTTTCCTATGCGAACGCACTGCGTTGATATGGAGCTCTGTAATTGGTTCGTTTGTTTTTTCGTGAGATGCTGTGCGTCAGCGGACACTGTGAGACCTCATAGTAATTTTTGTGAGGGTGTTACTCTCTACAAAAATATAAAAGGAAAAACTCAACATCATAATCATACAATACATACATCTTAATACTTAATTACTTATCTAAAACCTTTGTTCATAAAATAATACACTTTTTAACCGACTTCAGCAAACGGAGGAGGTTCTCAATTCGATTGTATGTTTTTTTTTAACGGATACAAGCACGGTTTTATTGAAATTACTTTGGTAATAATTAGTTGGTATTTGGTTAGATTTTTTTATTTTCCCGATGTTTTTGCAAAGGTGCCGAAACGTCGGGAAAAAAATTACCAACTACCTAATTACCAAAGACTTTATTTCATGTCTAGTGGGCTCGTAAGCTTGAAAGGTGATTTGTTCATAAATAACTGAAAAAGTCTCGGCTTGGATGAAAAATGAATTCTTAAGATATTTTATTTCCTTGTATAACTTTAGATACTTTAAATGTTAATTGTAATAAGCTAAGAAAAAATATAACTGATTTCTGACTGATTGGATTGAATCTAATAATTAAAGGTAAATAGATATCTTTACAAATAGGAACATCTCTGTGTCTATAAAACATGATATACTGTATTAAAGAAAAACCTATAATGACAACCAATAATAAATCATTTTTATTGGCAAACTAATAAATATTATTATGAAGATTTTATTATAGTACCTATCTTAGTATTTGTAGTAGATTGATTTGAGTAAGTTCTGTTGCAAACTAGTTTTCATTAAGTACCTCAAAATTGGCATTAAATCAAATGAATCTATCACAAAGTTTTCAAGAAACTGACTTTAGAATAAGTACTTAGTTATAAGAAATATATTTTCTAATGAGAAAATTCCTTAAATTTGTTAGTATTCTGAATATGTATTCTGATAGACAAATCTATCTATTCAATAAAGTAATCGATGAATTCGTAGTGTATTTCCAATTACCAATTATTACGTAATTTGTCATATCTTTAATCTTAAAATTCGAAATAAGTATTATGTTTTTAATACCTACTTAATGATATTTTTCTAAAAGTCTGGAATGGGTGGTAGGAAAATATAGACGATTTAAAAGTTATGTTTATTTGAATAAAGCTTATTTGACTTTTGACTATCAGGAAAACAGATTCATGACTGAATTCAGAACTACTAGCGCCATCTGTTGTCGAGCAGAACAAACAGTCAAACTTCGTTTTGCGGAAATAATATTAGAATCTAAAAACATGTAAGTAGGGTATTTCATGCTGCTATTCAGCATAAAGGTAGCAAAAATATAATTGAAGAAGACAAAGAAACAACGACGCGACAAAAAATCAATGACAAAACAACGTTCAAAGTCGCAGAAATATCTTCGGAGTAGTCGCGAGCCGGCCGATGCCTTGTTTTATTTGTAATGTTTAATTAAACGTATCGTGGCTCGATGGCCATTGTCCGACTTACCTGCTCGCCGATTTAAATCCGCTCCCGACCGGTTACACAGCCTGTCATCCACCTTTTATTTTCAATAATTTATTTACTTCTCAAAATATACCACAAACACGCATCATTCAATGCACAAAAAATTGTATCAAAATAATATTTTTATTTATACTACAATATCACCTTGCACTGTGACTTTAAAAAATATAAGTTGTATTAACAATGTCAAAAGAGTTTCTAATTTTAAACTTAATCACGCAAAGGCTCTAAACTTTTTCATTACCTACCTCATTTTTATATAATATGTCCTTTTTGCATACCCACATTCAACCTCGAATCAAATTCGTGAGCATTCTATTTTCAAATCGTGTCGCTCGCATTCCGAGCGTTTGTATTTCGCGCCGCGTGTACAAAACATTCGGCGCTTTTCGCGCGTCTGCCGCGATGCGATGTCAGTGCTGTCCGTCAAACTGTGGGGCGGTCCGAAGGGACGGGCTTCGTCGACAGCGCTCGGCTAACTTCGGAACGCTCCCACGGTCTGTAGTGCAAAGTGAACTGAGTCACAACCACGTAGCTGCCGTGTTTTTATTCATTTCATCAAAAACGAAGCCTGGTAAGTATAGCTTTTCATTTCACTATTTTTATTAGTAATCAAAATGTCACTGTGCTTGTTATCGTAACCGGGTACAACGAAAATAGATCAGAAAAAGCTAATAATGTTGACTCCAATGAGTCTGTAGTTTTGGATGTTGTATTTGTTTTAGTTGTTCGTATTACGTCATTGTAAGATAATAAGACAATACATTGAGATTCGATATTACAAAAACAGTAAGAATTAGTTCTCTTGCGTAAGTAGAAATAACTTTTCAACAAATACATCGAAACATAACCTCAAAGCGTCCAGCCGTGTTGACAGTTGCGGTTGTACGCCGCGCGTCAACAGATGGCGTTAGCGGCGGGGGCGGAGTTTACTAAGTGCCACACTAGACGTATGTCATTTTCGATAATTGAAGGTTAGTTTGGAATTGTCGAAAATTTAAGATAAAGCATTGTTTATTTTATGACTCCCGAAGCGACGCGACGCTGCGGGGCGATCGTAAACAAGGGGATACGTAGGTAACTTGTTTTAGAAATCTCTTTATTTATTGATTTTCATCTCGTTTAAAGCTTCAGCTTCTTCTGTATAGTAATAAAAAATAAAACCTTTTGTGTTTTCTTTTTCACATAAAATCTGAGTTGTGTAGTTTTTCAATTTCACAAAAAGAAGAGCCAACATTGATAGTGTAGGTAGAGCTATATCGTCTTCGCCGGCAATTATTAAATTATCAATATTTGCCTATGTCACAGTCAAAAGTTTTCTTTCTTGTTTAAAAAAATATGTTTTGTGGAGTTGAATACCTATTATAATCAGTGAAAATCTGTGCTCAAATAAGTTATGGCAAAAACAACATTTTTTTTATAAAAGCAAATAGATTGCTGAGAATGTTGTTTTTCGTAGTATAGGTAATACTTTTGTATTGCTACGAAACGTTGTAGCAAAATCGTAGCAATACAATTTAAAAAATCAATTTTCATTTAAAAGTGCGCGAAAAAAGTTACTTATAGGTATTATACTTAATTTCTAATAACCTATATTTATCTCGACAACTATAATTTTATAACCATGCACATCCCACCTTTACGAAATCAATTTCAAATTTCATAAAAAGAACGTTTTTTGTTTACTTTTTAAATGTGACACACGGCGCAGCATCAGGCTGGTTTGCCCGGAAAGTTTAGCAAGGAGTTTGGGATCGTATATTTTCCTTTTTCCTAGTGTTTAACTCCGCGCAGCACTTCTTCATCGTCAGCACTCAGCTCGTCGCGAGTGCGTACAGCGTTGATCCAGTGCGACCTTCTTGCGGTAGCGTCCGCAGAAAAAGCGACGATTTTTAAAAGAAATAAATCTTAGTATTGCTAATAAGCCTCCTGGTATTTACTTTACAACTGAGAGACGCCTTTTGAGCTGTATGTGCCTTAAGTTAGGTGGTCAATACGTTCCAGATTTATATTGAAGTAGAAAAATATTTTGTACGTAAGTAGATTTAAAATTTGATGACAGAGTTCTTCTTGTTATTTATTTTACAACTGGGAGACGCCTTTTGAGCTGTAGGTCAATACCTTCCAGAGTCATGTTGAAGTTGAAAAATATTATCGAAGTACTTACCTAAGTGGATTTCAAATTTGATTTAAGTACCTACTTACAGATTCCATCAATTCTGCTAGGTAAAAGGTTATACTTAGATATATTTACAATTTCTCAATCCAGAAATAAATTATTTAAAATTAATCTTATTTAAAAAATATACAGGGTTATTTGTAAAAAACCAACAAACTCGCAGAATTGGATTACTAACACCATATAACATTATTTGTAAAAGTTGGTCTTTTTTTTCTTTAAAAGGTTTTCATTATTATTATTATTCGTACGATTTACTTAGGTAGGTATTAGGTAGGTATCCTATTCATATGTCTAGTTATAATGAGGACTTCAGAAGTTTAGCTTAAAAAAATATATATATATTTCTGCTAAAATCTGTCTATATTCATGAAATTGAAACAACAACATTAATTGTTCTACGAATTTCCGAAAAAGACATAAAGAAAAATCAACTTTTCATACCAAAACTCGATCAACTGTTCGGACATTTGTATAGATAGATAGAAAGTCTTTTTGTCTTTTTTCGGAAAAGTCGTAGGATGTTATTCTCTGAGATGATAGCATAATCTACTCCTGCGAAGTTGTTGGTATTTTCCAAATAACCTTGTGTATTCTTTACTTACCTACCTAATTGAAGGAAGAAATTATATTTACACTGAATTTCACCAAGATTGTATAAAAAAACAATTATTTATAACAATTATACTATGTTTTTAGGTTCAGTATCAGTATTAATAGCAATTGTAATAATTTGCGTTTTCTAAGAAAACTATCCTTAATTAATTTGTGTCCTTAAAAACCAGATTGACCTATTAATTAGTTGAGTACATTTCGATTGCGTCTCTCTATATCACATTAAGTATACATATTTCTATAATTCAGAGATAACTGCAATCGAAAAAAGTTCAATTTCAAATATTTCCTTTGCAAAAGTTAACAAGACTAATTAAATTTCTATTATTTTAATGTCAATACATTAATGCAAAAGATTTTCTACGAAAAGTAGGTCTGTAGCGTTTCATTGAATAAAATTGTAGAGAAATTAAATAGAGTTGTGAATTTTTTTGCCCGTTTTCCTACAAAAAGCATTTCTTAATCAATAGAAGGTAATAATGAGAATAATAATTTTGGGGAAAAAGTCGTTGATGGCATGCGGAGATGCGGACGGTCCAAGGCGTTCGTCGCTGGGGGGCGACTCTTGACAGATTTATGGCGTGCGTGGCTGTTACTCGTACGCACGGCCCGCGCCCGCGCCCCGCACCCCGTCCCCGTCCGTCGCGCGTCTCACGAAAATTAAAACGTTCCATATTTGAAATTCTTTCAAATCCCGCTCGATTAAATTTATTTTTCAATACAGTTGCTCGAAAATGTAAGTTTACGATGACAGTCGAGCGTGCGGAAAGTTGATTTTACCGCACGCCGTGCGTTTTTGTTTACGGAGTAGTACAGAGTGCGGAAAGTTGATTTTACCGCACGCCAGCGCCGTGCGTTTTTGTTTACGAACGTTTTTTTTCATTTCTACTAGCTTCCGCCCGCGACTTCATCCGCGTGGACAGTAGAAAAATATTGCAACCAGTTTAAAATGACCCCTTTAGTGTATGAAAGCTAGTACTACGGAGAGTTCAAGCTGTTTCCCTGGTTCCACCCACCTGAATTTGATGAAACATAGCTTAGATTTTAAGTTGGACCTCAATCTACTAAATTGTGAAAAATCCATCAAAATTCGTTTAGCGGTTTTTGCGTAATTCGCGCACAAATATTTAGAATTTACAGTTTTATTTTATGAATAAATTACAATTTCAGCAGTACCTATAATGTTTTCTCGCAAATGTATTGAAAAACGTAGTATGGCACACGGTTGTTAAGGTTTTTTAAAACTCGTGACGATTATAAACCCTCGCCTGCGGCTCGGGCTCATAAAACGTCAACTCGTTTTAAAAACCTCCTTACCAACCTTGTATCATAAACTACTATTATTTATCGCACCCCAACCGTTTGTCTTTTGTTTTTTTTTTTCATTCAACCGCGGTTAGGCAGTTTTTTTGCCATCTAACCTTTTTTCGATTGAATCATCATTTGGTTAAAACAAAACAGCTTACTTATTTTACCGTAGTCCGCACTAATTTTACCACTCTATTCCAACAGCAAAATTTATCGCCCACAACCGATCCCAAAACAATGTAACACTCTACAACGGTACATTTAAAGAAGAAAAAAGAGAATTCAAATTTATGAGTAGTCACAAACAATGAGAGCAATGCATCACTCGTCATAAAGGACAGATTACGTCTGCCAGCCGAGACAGATTTACGAGCGAATTGCATAATAGATGCAACTGCTTCTATGGTGTCTATGGTGCGCGACAAAAACATTCTCATTGAGGATTTGGTGAAAAAAACTTTCACTTGAATAGCCACTGGTGTCGTGCGAAACAAGAATGCACTGGGCTCGGTCCAATAAACAAAGAAAATACTGTTTTTTTGAAGTTTTGCAGTTTTTTATTGCTAATGTTGTATTTGCAAAATCTCATAAAATTTTAAAGATGAATGCACCCTGAGTTTTTTAACTTTTCAATTCTAATTTAAAAAAAACCTAATTTAACCGCTAGTTATCATGAACTATCTATGTAATCGAAAGGTAAGTATGAAAACAGTTTTTCCACATTTCCTTTCCACGCAGTTTTTGAATTCGTATCAAAATGTGCAACAAGTTCAATTTTCTTTACTATTTTGGGTTTGCCTTAGAGGCCGTTTATTATTATTTTAAAGTTTCATAGCCATACCTGCCGTATTTTCTATTGATCTGTTCAACTATTTAAAAAAAAGTAACTCCCAGCTCAATAAAACTTGGAGAAAATTTGAAAAATTTTGAGTCCCCTGAAAAATTATTATTGGCAAAAGCGCATTTCTGTAACATAACATAATACAGGTGGATTAAAATATTCGTTTAGAATAAATGTGGACTAATTAATAATAAATCAAATGTCCCCCGGATAATCCGTGACGCGGCGGGACAAATGTTTCCGGCGCGCTGGAACGGCCTTTATTTATTTTTATTATTTTTATTTACAGAATAAAAATTTATGGCCTCGGAACACCGCCTTCCAGAGATTTAGCGAGTGTGTCATAGAGTAGGGAGCTGAAAACTCGATCGGTGTTGAATTATGGTAGATTTTAATGGTCCCGCGGTTTGCATGTCCGAGAAGGTTTATTTATTGATGTATTTATGTTATTGTCGCATAAATCCGGGTTGTGATGACTACGGCATGTTTGCAATTAAACGTAAAGCTTTGGAAGAACTTTTGTCGTTGAATATACTCAGAAGTAATAAAACTTTTTAATTTCTAACATTTTATGATAATTTCTAGAGACAATAAGCACGAACACGCTTTATGGACAGCGATGATCAAAAAACAATTACTTATTGTTAAAAATAACTCTCGTATAATGAATAAAAAATAAAAGTCCATTAACGTATGAATGAATACATAGGTACTACTGCCAAATTAATCGTCCGATCTCCGCTACAATCGATATAAGTATCGAGTAGATTCCGACGGGCACGTACCAACGTTTAGTCGATTGCATAAACGCACAATCGGCTTATTAACCAGAGAAATAAACACTATCTCTCTCAATTTATCTGCGGCCGTCTAGCAGACATACACGCACACAATAACTTGTAACACACGTATCACAAGGATGAGTACAAATTTAGTTATCCACCCACTCGGCTCCGCTCGATTATTTATAATAAAAAACCTTTTTATACATTTTGTTTCCGATTCAACATAAATAAGATATGTTATTTAAAGCCAATATATCACTTGACAGGTGGTAGGCAGACCTGTTGGGAAACTCGCGCCAATTAACACTTAAAGGGTATAGGATAGAGTTTACATTCCCTTGGAGTCGGGGTTGGGTCGCCGGGTCGAAACGGACGTTTCATAAGATTTACACATATATCAAAGTAAGGCTTTGTGTGAATGTACTGAGAGATTTTAATCAACGTCTGAGGCAGCAATATGTCGGCCGCGATGCACCGAGGACTTGTATCAAGAACGCCTTCGAGTAATTAACTTTAAAACGATTAATTAGTGAGATCTGTGTGGGACCAGTTTGCTGTATCGATCGCGGAACTCGATTTGCAGACCAATTGGACAAATGCGACGATTAATTTGAGTGGGACCGGTGGGCTAGCCTTGCAGCGACTGTACCAATTCCTGATCGGATGAGATTTCACCGTTTTCTCAATATGTTTGTCCCCAACATTAGGGTTGGGACCTGTTCATTACAAATCCATTAAAATATTTCCATTACCTACGTGCAATCAAAACGTATCAAAGAAAAACACAACACCACAAGAAAAGTTGAAAATTCAATCACGAACTTTAGAAATATGACAATTAAGAGGGGAAATTTAGTCCCTAAGTAGCCCTATTATGCATTTAATAAAAAGAAAACTGAGAAAAGATTAGATAGAACTAGCTCCATCTGTCGAAGAGAAACAACAACCGTGATACCTAACAAACGAATCACACACACGTTTTACATACACAAACGTATACAGAAAAACGATAGACACTCAAAGATATTTTTCCGTAGCTTGCAGTCAATATTGCTTGGAAAATCTGTAGAAGACTTGCAAAAGAAAAATATATAAAATCGCGCCAAAAAAACTGCTGAGTTAATAATTAGATGAAGGTGTGAAGTGGTATTGTCAGTAAGAACTTGGAAGGTGATGCCTTTTGTGGCAGGCGAGTGGTGTGCGGTGGCGGTGCGGCGGCGGCGTGCGGCGCGCGTTGCGTCGGCGGCTGGCTAATCGATGCGCGCCACTGCGCTGTCTTCCGACGTCGGCCATTACGCACCTTTATGGCTACAGCCCCCACCCCTCCCTCAAGGCGGCACATGACGAATCAATATGCCGCCAACCGACTCAACACTTATTTATTTGACACGATTTATTAGCCAAATGCCTCTAAACTTTTATGCTGCCCCCCCTCACCCGACTCCCGCTTTATGATGGACACGCCAGTAAAATTCTATGTTTCGAGAACATCCAGCCACTTTTATTGGGAATCCGAACAGATGTCTGCAAATTTTCGCGCGCTTAGTTATTTATTCGCCGGCGGCGAGGAAGCCTCCAACCTTAACTCGGAAAGTTTGCTACCTATGGCAATAACAGTTACTTTTTACAATTTCGCTTCATTAATTACCGTTTTATTTTGCAAGTGGTGCAATTAACATTTGTTACTTTTTGCCGGTCGCGCTCCTCGCCGAGTTGGAGACAAAATGTCCGCCGGAAATGTGTAATTTTTTTTCGCAAATATTGCGGAAGGAAGGAGACGGCTTCCTGGTCTGTTTAGATGGTTTTTATGCTAATCGTGGAGATTTGCTGGGTTTTGTTTTAGCACGACAATTATTTACGGTGCGCGGTTGCGACTCGCCCCTTAAGAAATTAGTGTAGTAGTGACCACACTTTTAATCCTCAGGCAGACTGACATCGTTGTTCACAGCTACAAACACACTTAGCTGTAACATCTTCTCTTGATGCAGGTGTCTTTTCTACCAAAAGGTGGAATCTTTTCCTTGGAATTTCCTTTGAAATGTAATCAGCTTAAGGTTAAATATTAGCACTGGGCTAGAAAGCTCAGCTTTATAATGCTGTCAGCATAGATGGCGCTAAAGACAGTGTCAGTTGTATTAAGCCAATACTACAAACATATTGCATTTAATGAGATAATTTTGCGTTGATAAAATAGTTCATAGTGAAGAATTGGAGTAAGTTGTCGGACACGCTGAAATATATTGTGTAAAAGCTAAAATCCTGGGAGACTACGCTATGATTAAATCAGCGCCATCTATCTGGCCTATAGTTTCGAGTCCAGTCTAATGATCTTTAACCTTAAAGATGTATTTTTCAGTTTTTTTGGAATTCTATTACATATGTAAGTAAGTATTTCTCATTTATATGCGGCGAAATTTTTTTAAGAGATTTCTAAGGTGTTCCTTTAGACCAACTTGGTCCAAAGGAACACCTTAGAATTCTGTGAATGTTTTCTACCTAATTCCTACTGCTAATAAGTTTTGCGATTTCAGCCAGATTTTTGGCCACCATACACACGAATAAAACTTTATGTAAATGAACTAAATATGATGTCTCATGCACAGCCGTTACATTTAAAAATAACGGTTATTCTTTAATGGAGTAATTTGAAGCATTCTTAACCAAACTTGACAACTTTTCCTTAAGCGTAAGGTAACAATATCCGAGCATCTTATCTTTATCCCGCCTAACTTATTACTTATCTAAGCAAATGAGAAAACCCCCGGCGGCCTTAAAACCCAACACCGGAATTGAAGCCGTGAAACATACCTACCGATCGAGGCTCACGAGTCTCACGACGCGTGCATATAAATGCGTACCAATTTCATCTTCGCGCGTCTACTCGCAACGTTCCGTTCCGCGCGACAATGTAACTTCCCGCTTCGTTCCACACTCGAATGCATAACAGACAAACAGGCTAATCCCGGCGTTATCGTAAATTGTCAGTTTATGACGTGCGGAACGCGCGCGGGGGCAGCGGCCCGCGCGGGGGGAAGAGTTTTCTAATTTCGCCCCCTGCGCCCATTTTGATGCGCTAATTCGTGTAAGCAGTTTCTGAACGTGCTTGTTTCGAGTTCACTTCAATTTGCCACCTACAACATTGCCAATGTACAACTCTTACCACCCAGATCATTGAGTCGAATATGCCAAAGTTAGATACGTCCGTAATGTTGCCAGGTTATCGTCGGCTTTTACATAGAGTTGCGCAATTTACATACATTTGTTTGTTCGGTTTTTAAATTGGGAATTAACTGTGTTAATCGCGAAGTGTTCCTAAGCACCCGCGCAAATTAAAAATATCTCTTAGGCAGCTCACTTTACCTAATTAGGACAATAATCTACAGTCGTTTGGACGGTCCTTTTGTTAAAAGGTAAATTGGGTACTTACCACGTTAAAGTTAAAGATTAGTTTCTCTACATTACGTATTGACGCATACAATGGGTTATTAGGTAATTGTCTTGTACTACGCGTTAACTTCGTCATTGCCGCTGGCGACCGTTATGACGTCACAGCTAACGGTACTGTAGACAAAAAAGTAATCATGTTTTTCAACTGTTTTTATTTTTTTTCTTATTCAAAGAGTGTCATTAATTTATATAACAAGTTAGGTTCGCCATTATGTAGGAACTTTACTCTTTTAATCATAAAAACAACACAAATAACGAACGTAATGATTAAATGAACAGAAACAAAAATTAAGCTTTGCATTGCTAGCCGTACTAGCAAGGCGACGCAGGGGGTGCGGTATGACGAAGCGGGCCGGGAGGTAGCGGCAATGATGAAGTGAACGCGTTATGAAAACTTTTATTAGTACCTATCTTACAAAAGATAATCCAAAACAAATCCATAAAATTGATGACCGTCCAAGTACAAACAGGTATAAAAGCATAGAGAGACCGACGGCGCAGCGGCGCGGTCAGTTACCAGAGAGACCGACGGCGCAGCGGCGCGGTCAGTTACCAGAGAGACCGACGGCGCAGCGGCGCGGTCAGTTACCATCAGAGCTCGCGATGGGATCTCGGCGCGGACGCATCAACAATTAATACTCTTCATTAATCGATTCCTTCAATTATTCCACTTTGATATATGTTAATCCTTTTCGGAGCCTCCCCAGGATATTGTTGGCTATAATTACGTGGGAGGCGACCTCTATTGACAAGTATTGATGTTTTTAATCTGATGTTAGGATAAGACATTAGTATGCGCTCTTGTCCGTCCGTCCGTTGATTTGTGGCCGGCCGGCTCATTGCCTCGTAATTATTGGATTTCGGCGAGATATTTATTGGCATTTCTTCTCAGTCTTGATTTATCATTGGCCCGTCATCCGTGAGAGAATTATGGCGTACGCTGTTCAATAATCGGGAGGTGTGTTTTTTTCGTTTATTAAGGCTGAATCCCCGAGGTGCGTAATACGTCATGTTTCAATACGTTAGGCTAGGACACATGATCACCTCCATTAGCGGCCGTCGACTCCCGACGGATTAGCGCCGTCAACGCGCCGAGTAATGAGATGGCGAAAAATATTGGGAATAACACGACAATAATGAAGGTGCGATTGGGACGCAGCTGCGGCGCCCGCTAGGGGCGCTGTCGTCGGCACACGTGAATGATTAAAGTCTATCGACTCACTCGCATGTGTACAGAAAAACAATTTCTTTTTAGCCTGTTCCATTCCTTATGAAAAGGAAAAAGACAAAAATTATATCATTAATTAAAAGTATTTTCATAATGTTGACTGCCCAGAAAACTCGGAAAATACTTAAAATATTTTAACTTTATCTTTTTCTTGAGAAAAACATCTCAAGATTTTTCTTATTTTGTGAGAAAACTTCAAATTAATTTGATAGTTTTTTTTCTATCAAAAGAGAGAAAATTTGTGTCGTTCTACGGGAAAAGGTAGAGTTTTTAGTATCAGAAATATTTAATGTTTTGTAAAAAAGATGCAAAACTATGATTTTTATTGCTTATTATTTAAATACATGAAGTATCCTGTACTTTCATATTTTAATTTTTTATCTTATGTACTTTAGTCAAAATCAAAGCTTAGGCTTTCAGGAAAAGGCAAAGTTGTTGTTTTTGAAAACAACAACTTTGCCTTTTCCTGAAAATGCACAAGTTCGAATAACTTTTTCAGAAATTAATATCAGCTACACATATTACGAGGTTAATCTTTTATGATATAAATAGCTTATCAGTTACAGATTACAGAAATATTCGTAACTTATACCGACCATAACGAACCTTTGCCAGTGGAACGCGTTACATTTTCATTGACTTAGTTTATTTTTATATCTAATATATCATGTTAGTTTTGCAAATTCTACATCCTATTATAACCCCATCGTTAGAATGTGTCGTACATATAATGAATTAATCCGTGTTCATAAAAACCTAGATGTCTTCAAAAAAAAATCTCACTTTATAAAAAAACTGTTTCCGAGCTTCTTAAGACAGAAACATCTTACGTTACTTAAGTTACATCTGAAGTTATTCTTAAAATGTTCTTTTTTTTCTGTAGTGTTAATTTTTTGTATTTTTTTTAATGTTTGCGTAAGTTTATAATTATTGTGCATGCTGTGTACGCTAATTTTGGATTACTGTCTTGTATCCTTTAGTACCTATAGTTTATAAATTCTTGTACTGACTTTAATCTGTAAGTTTACCTACAATAAATTTAGTTAATATACATATAAAAACATGCATCACGACTACAAGATTCTTGTTCCTTCGCCTCTCTCAATTAAAACGTTGAAATGTCAACTTGTTCCCGCGCAAATTTGATGGATTACGTCACACGAAGGTGCGGGAGCGCGCGTTTTCTTTAAAAACGCAAACAAGAAAGGAGCAAAATTGCATCGAGCTAATATTCCCTTGCCAATCATGTTGCTCAGTCAATTTTCAATTTTCCCCGTTAATAAGCACGTCAACGCCCCGCCTCGGAACAATATCGCTTGTGTTTTTATTGTGCGACGCGACGAGAAAGAACATATCCTGTTATGATTTTATTTCGCGGAATAAAGCGCCATTTTTAGTCATAGACCACTGTTCTTATATGGGATTTGTAAGAAATGGGTACCTACCTAAAGATTTTGTCAGCGTAGGACTGACCCTACATTTCCTAAATAAAAACAATGCTAAAAAATATACTTACTAGGTTTTTTTTACAATAAATACTTAATTGTGTTTATTGTTACGATTTTTTATATAATATATTGAAATCAAATATTTGTGTTCGCGGTAAAGATTTTAGAAACTTTCCCTACATTTCCTAAATAAAATCACGAAACGCGTGCATGACGCAATGTTGGAAAAGTTTTAGACACACATGAGGAAAGCCATCTTGTATTTCGCCAGTGTAAAATGTAGCAGAGTGGCGCAGTGGAAGCGTGCTGGGCCCATAACCCAGAGGTCCGTAGATCGAAACTACGCTCTGCTAAAAACTTTTTTATTTTTACTTTTTGAAACTATAAAAGATCTTTTGTTTTTTTATAATACCTAATTCTATTTTTTTCTGCAACCACAACACAACGATTTTGAAGTCCGATACAAGTTCGGTACTGGTAACGCCATCTAGCGGAAATTTTGTGAAACGAGTTTTTGTTGAGTTAATATAGTTGTTTTTATTAATCACTGACATAAACAAGACAAAAAAGTATAAAAAAGATTAACCTTTGTCAACCTTTTACTTTAGAGCTATTTCAAAGTCACTCTAGTCTATAATAACATGTAAACATGTGTAAATATACTACACTGATTTCCTAATACAAGCATTTTCCTATGAGATAATTCTCTATTAAACTTTAACTTAATTTTCTTAACAATTTATGAAATAGTGTGAAGACTGAAATATATTTTAACTGATAGATAGGTCTCTACTCTTTTGATACATTGCTTAAAAAAGTCTTCCCACTGCAGAAGAAGGACTTCTAACTTTCGAGAATATTATCAAGTTTGTAGGTAAACTTCTATGTGCCATTATATGAGTGAAAATCTTTGATAGTTATCCGGTGTTCGGCTCACCCACAAATTAATTTTAAAATTAACTTTTCTTAAGGCCAGTTTTACAAGTTCCGGATATAATATTAAGTTACTTAATATAACTGAGTATATTTCAGATCTTTCAGTATCAGATCTCGCAGATTGTTTCATACCTACTAATTTTGTCCGTTTTTAAATTAAACTATAACCTGGTGAATTATATTTCACAGATTTTAGCTCTAACTTCTGGTTTAGTTTGCAAATAACAGTTTGATTGCTTTAATTGTTTTATATATAATTATCATAAACCTACCAAAATCTAAATCAATGTACATATACTATTTGACTTTGAGGAGTTCCTTTGAGTATCTTCGAAGTTCAAAGTCCAATACCGATAAAATTAAAATGTGACTATTCTTGAAGTATACCCTTTCAAACAAAAAAAGAATAATTTAAATCGGTTCATAAACAAAGATGTTATGTCCGAAATTCCGTAAAAACTCGTGCGATGGCAAGCTTAATAATTGATATTTTTCAGGATTATGAAAAAACTACTGGCCAGATCTCTGTAAATTTCTTTCTTTTTATGGGACCACACACGAACTATGTTCTTTGAGATGAAAAAAGAATTGTATAAATCGGTTAACAACTGACGAAGTTATGTTAAAACATACATAAAAAACATACCGTCGACTTGACAACCTCCTCCTTTTTTTGAAGTCGGTTAAAAAAATGGAACAGAATTTCTATTCGAATTTAACCAGAACCTTTAAAGTGCAAATATTGGGTATGCCCTCAAGCTGAAAGCTCCAACCATAAAGATGGGAACGTCACACAAATGATACCATCAAGGTTCCAAAGTCGAAGTAAACAAACAGAGAAGTCAATAATTGCACACTTGGCTCCATTAGGTGCGCGTCTCGCGAGATTTATGTTTAATTGAAAGTTGCGCCGGAGTTGATTTGTGGCGCGCTGCGCTTGCGGCGCGGCGACAATGCTCATTGTCGGTGCGCCACCTAGGATGTGAGGACTCACTCAAGATATCGAATATTCGAATCAAATTCAAAATCATTTATCTAGTCTAAGCTGTTCCAACACTTGTATTGTAAACATCTAAGAGGCTTCGCAGTTGGTTCGCAAGCTTGTAAGAAAAACCGGCAAGAAACACGTCAAGGGCTGTGTTTATCATTTCTATTATTAATCTTTACATGAATAAAACTACGGACTTATCAAATATAATTTGTATAGCCGTCGATGCCTTCTTTTCATTAAGTTGCATCTATATGAATAATATTATTATGAAACTCCAGACACGCATTACTTCTGAGCGTAAAAAACAAACACACCAGAGCACAGGGGAAAAGGACTTTAAAATTCCAACAAATAAGGTGTTAAATCGGCATGTTCGAATGTCGATCATCAGAGAAACGAACAAACGCATCCATTTCCACAAATCCGTGTCAAGTATCGACTTGAAAAAAAAGGATGCGCGGACGCATCTACTCGGGTGAATAAATAACTCCATCGCCTCGTATTTATTTGGTATGTGGTTTAACGATGACGAATAAGAGATACGTTTGTAAAAACCCTTTTGAGGTTTGACGTGTGATATATTGGCGCGCTTGCTCGGTATAAAGCACGCGGCGGGGCGCTGGCCGCTGATTGGCCGTCGTAATGGCTGCGCGGGCGCAAGAAGGTGCTCCGTGGCACTGCGACGCGGAGTAATGATGCCTTGAGCCAATGACGGATGGAAACCTTTGAACCTATTGTCCGAGATTCATGGGGATGGTAAGGAACCCACGATCCTCAACTTTATGTTGTGATTGATCGCTGGGTTGCACGTTATGCTGTGGGTATGTGGTCATAAATGCAACGTCAGTATGTGTGGCGCAAACACCTCAAACGACTCTTTCTATTTATCTGGTTTTTCGAAACGATACAATAGATTTTTACACAAATCAAAATCAAGAATCAAGACTACCAGATTGCGTGTCGTTCAAAGTTTTTCTGCAATTACGTAAGACACCGTGGATTTTTCTTTACTTCATATTTTAAATATTCTGGAAGTTTAGAAGTCTTTAAGTCAGCATTAAAACACGAAAGTCATTCATTTATCTCAACACACGTAAAAAAATATTGGAATATTTGATCATTCAAAATTGTTATATTTTCGCAGTTGAGTTTTCTGAGTAGAACAACCTCTTGTCAGCGAATATTGTTTGTTCTTGATTTCCGAGTAGATTTCATACGTTGTTTATAGTGATGATCTCTACAAAGATTGGCTCTCCTGCCAGCTCTTTCTTCAGATCTTGGAAAACGTATCAATAAATACTCAACCAAGATAACTCTACATAGCTTTTTTTTTCGTTAAATTGTCAAAGTCTCCTTTCTTTTCTTTCATAATATAGGTACTACTGAAATAAATGAAAAAGAAATTAATTTTTCACAAACATCCCCCGATTCCCCGGCCTAATTAAGCGTCGGATGACCCCCACCACCAGGCTGTGTGTGATAATGGATCAGCCAGTCTCTCGGGAGCCAGCGTCCGGCGCGGAAGACTGATGCCTCCGGACGTGCACATTTTAATTGATTAAGCACTGAACTTGGGATCACAACAACTTTACTTGAGGTTTAGGGTTGAAGAACCGCCCGTTTGTCGGCAATGGGTACCGTAATTAATACATCTTAAATATACTTATTCATTTTAAAAAATAATTAGTAATGAATATAATTACTGGTTAGTACTACTAATGGTTAAAAATTAAATGATTGACTTGCATGACAAAGTTTAACGTCAGGACAACCATTCGAACGTAATATTTATGTAGTGCGTGGTAGTGCTTACCATTTTTAAGCAAATAAATCAATTTAATTTATTTCCATTTTTTATATATCAAGCGTATGATTGGCATACAAACAAAGTAATATCTGTTTAAAGTTAAATAAAATTAAAAGTTCATTTATTGTTTAATCATCGTTTCAATAATTTTGATCTTATTTGAATTTCAAAAACAAATGAAACGAGAATTATCTCTTTCATCAGTGCAGTATTAAACAACAATTTAAATCGAACATTACTATCACTAAAACGACGTACCTTGGGAGGGAATCAATTATAATTCCTATTAGACGAAGGCGTACGCCCGTCTGATTTATGTGCCGATGGTAAAAATGCATCCGAGTGCACCTTGCGATGCATTCCTTTACTCATTACTGATACCAACCGTACAGCAATTTGCTCTGGTAATGAAGTTGCAAAACTGAAACTTACTCATTAGCATGAATAAATTTTAGTTGGCCGACAATTTAAATTATGTGTGATTAACTTGTCTATTGGTTCAAGGTGTGTTTCTTGACTAGGAAATTAGATAAAAAAAATTGTAAAATGTCGGTGATATTGAACAGGTGAAAATTCATTTCATACAATATGTCTAAATTGATGGACTAGTTTTTGTCTAAATTGCAGCCATAAAATATATTTTTTTTCGTTGATTAATTTAGATCAAGATTTCTTTTCGTTAGTTACCTATGTTGAATTTAGTTTTCATGCCCTAAAAACAAAAATCACTCTCACTTGTGTCCGCTAGATTCCTTTGTTAGAAATCCAAACCAACACAAATATTGTTTCAAATTTTCTTTTCCCGCAAATCTGGCTGTACGTCTCAATCTCCTTCGGCCAAGTTGAAAAAAGAAATTAAAGTTTTCATAAATAGAGTTTGTTTAAACGTTTGAATCTGGAATTTAGAACGTGCGAGGTGACGGCGGGCAGTCGGGGCGGGCGGCGATCGATGCCGACGTCATTATTCGGGCGACAGCCTTTGACGACGTCGCGGCCCGGACCTCTCACACTTGACGACGAGAACTTTTGACAACTGGCACAAGCGAGACAACTGCAAGCATGAATAAAATGTTACGATTCTGCTGCCTTAATGAATGCTCTTTGGTTAGGAAAACTAGCTACTAGGAAAGTTCAGCTTGCTAACCCTTAGGATAAGAGCAGGGTGAAAAATGCAAAACAAACTGCAATGCAACGCAATTACCATGTATAATGTTTTATCATTAACACAATATCTATCTGCAATGCAACGCAATTACCATGTACTTATAATGTTTTATCAATAACACAATATCTATTGATAAGTATCTAAACAGAAAATTAATGTTCTTTTAATTTGTTTATGTAGTCATAAAAAATATGGGTTGTTTTTCTTAATTAGAAAAAAATATATGAATTCATTAGGATGACAGATTTGAATCTAGTGAGTAAAGTTTGAGATGAGAATTAACATTTATTCTCAAGTCATAACTTTTCTAAGTTTATTTATTTACTACGTACCTTTCTTATGTACCGAATTATAAGAAAATTCTGCTTTCGTGAAATAACACAAAACAACACACACTTTTAACACTTTTAACGGATACTAGCGCGGTTTTATTGAAAGTACTTTGGTAATTAGTTGGTATTTGGTTTGATTTTTGGTTTTCCCGACGTTTCGGCACCTTTGCAGCTGCCGTGGTCACGGGGGACTGAAGCTACTTGTGAGCCTACCCTCAAGCGATGAATTTTTTAAGACGTTCAGAAATTAAGATTTAACAAATTTTAATTGGTTTAAGTTTTGGTTTGGTTTTAATTTAATTTTATATGCTAAAAAGAGAGAATCTACTGAAACTACTACCTTTCCTTATTTTATTAAATTAATTTTTATTATTACCTACGGCCGTAGGTACATGTTTAACAGTCTTAAGACTGACAAAATCGATACGTCACCCACCGTCACCGCGAACAAACAAAACAACCCGCCGAAAGACATCGGAATAATTAAAAACTTCCCAGAACCGGTGTAATGGCAATAATGACATTAACGACAGCGGCTGACAAATGACAGCGGTCGTTTGTCAGGTGTCAGCGTGTCACACAATGGTGTCAGGGCGTCGCGGCGCGCCGATTGACGAGTGTCACCGAATCCGCTACTATGGTTTGTCAAGAAAACTCGAATTTAGGTGACCTTGTAACATACAATGTGATTGGATCGACTTCTTAACAACTGTATTCGTTTCATATATGGACTACGTAAATACGACCATATCTCTCAGTATAGTCAGCAACTCAAATGACTTCCTATTCGTGACCGTAGGAACCTGAGAGTTGTTTGTACGCTTATCAACATCTTATTCGATCCACATACCCCGGTATACTTGAAATATAGATTTCAGTTTCTTGGTGACTCTCATCTACGTGACCTCCGTTCTAGTAACAACCTTCTCTTGCTAACTCCTGTCCATTCTTCTGGCTTTGTCTCCGACTCATTCACCCTCTCGGCTATACGACTCTGGAACGATTTACCCCTGAATATCCGAAGTGCCCCCAGTAAGTTCATTTTCAAAAAACTGGTTCGTGAACACTATACTTGAGTTCTATACTTTAAGTTCATCAAATCTGACCTTGCTATACTTTCTTATGTGTATGTATTATATAAGTAGGTATATTATTATATTATATTCATATATATATTATATATATATATATTATTTTGACAAAAGAAATATATGTAGCTTACTTCCGCAAACAAAATATGCAAGATGCACCGCCCGCCCGCCCGCAAAAATATGCACATGCACACTACAAAATGTAAGTGCACAATACCTTTTTTCAATAGGATTATTTATGTATGTATTGCTATGTATGTTTAAATATAGTTATTGAATATCTTTATTTATGATCAACGTATTTTTTTTAACTTAGTTGTCCATTTTTTTTGCCGCCACGATTTCTTTCTTTAACACCCTTTCCGGTCGACTGTTAGAGAATGCCTTAAGGCATTAAGTCCGCCAATTGTATTTTCTTATGCAATAATGTTTAAATAAAAAATAAAAATAGGCAGTGATCCGCTGCAACTTCACTCGACAATGTATGGCAAAGATAAAATTTTACAGATTAAAATACTTACGTCGCTTTGTACCGCAAGCGCTGTGAAGTTAGTCACTTCAGTTGTACATTGTAAAATTAATCGAATTGTACCATGGTATGTGAAACAACAACTATATTAAAATACCCGCTACATATCATCCAATCGTAAAAACATAATGCTTATGTTTAAAGCTTGCAAAAAATATAGAAAAGGGAAGAACACCGACGTTTAGTTTACACAACATGCTTAAAAAACTACAAGTAAACAATTTAAAAATCTTTTAAAATAATGGTAAAGACAATCTCAGTCTTTATTTTGTACAATTATTTAGACAAAAACTTGCAAAATATTTTCCTGAAAAGGAAAAACTAATTTATTTAATTATTTATTTAAAACAGGGATAAGTCAAACTATTATTTACTAAATTTTATTTTAAACTATTTATTAGTTTTTTTAAGTAACCTATGTTATAAGAACAACCGATTCAACAGAACTTTTGCAAATTACATTCTCAGGCAGAGCTAGTTAAAATAATAATTTTATAACGGAAATAAAACATAAATCTATTTCTAAATCAACATTTAATTTTATGTACATGCTAATTTGTACCCGCTGAACCATAGAGCAGGATAATTATTATACTTACATTGAACTTGAGGAAAGTCATATGATTGCTTTTGCTAAATAAAATGCTAAAAGAAGTGACGGAATGCTAGTTAGTACGTCATCGCTGTGCATTCATCAAGTGCTCGCCACAACACAGATGTTCAACATTGCTGATCATTTTATGGGAAAAAAACAACTTTATATTTCTTTCAAAAGCGGGGTAATGAATATTTAATAGGTTTCAAAAACCTACGTTATAACTATGATATTTTACTTAGATAAGATGTTCTGAAAACTTGTTCTTTTATTATTTCAATAAAATCTATCTATAAGTCAATATGAAGCTTGTTCTTTTCACTTCAACGAATCGTACACTAAGATGAAAGGAAATCATTGACCACTCATAGTATTCATGTTGATTACATGTCGATAAAGAAACACACACTGCAATAGAGGTCATGGCCACTATATCAAAACTCTTTTGATCGCATGTCGCCTGTATTAATTTAACAACTCGAATCTATTGAAAGAAATGATACTCGAATTTTAGATCAGTTTTCTTAAACACCTTGGTAAATCAGTGGCTATGCGATCGGGCAGGTGAACCTCGAATTATTAATGACGCCTCGAGGTGTCGCGGCCGTCCTTCCACTATCGCCCCGTCATCCTGCGCCAACCAAACCCGTCTCGAAAACTTTAATCACACACTACCCACAAAAGCCATCAGTTATTCACTTTGTCATGACTCTATTACTACCTTGCCTATTTCCGTTCCATAAAACAAAGAAACAATATAAAACCAGCGTTAATAAAGTGATAGATAGCCTCATGCAAATAACCAACGGTTGCATTGCAATCGGAACTTAGTTCCGCCGTAATGAGCCCAGCAACTTGCATACATTATCGATCATCACGAAACAACCGGTCGGGGACTAAATAATTCGCATTGGTACCGTATTTATTGCCCCAGTTCGCTGACGGCTCGGCGACGTCACGGCCTAATATCCATGCACCACGCGATTAACGAGTTATTTCCACCCCGCGACGATGTCACCGGCGGCTCCGCGCCATCCATCTTATCCGCCATCTCACAAATTAATGCGTTCAACTTCGCAGATGCTGTCGCTGCGCGATGACGACGACGACGACAACCACCTCTGCATCAAATGCAACGCCACTATCGTTGGGCTCGATAACTACGTGAAGCACCGAAAGGATAGATGTGGCAAAATATTGAAAACTGAAACTTCTAAACCTGATATCCCTAGTATCGACACATTAGACCCGACTTACAGCCTCGGAGCTGACGTCTTCTTTCAATCTTTGGAATTACAAAGTAGTGTCAAAAAGACTTCCCTGTCGAGACTTACACCGCCTATACCAATAACTAAAGCCGTTTTGGATACAAAGAACACTCTTGTTGAGGCTTCGACGTCTCGTGACCTGCCACGAATGAGTCCGTTAGAAACCAATTTAAGGGAAGAGGACTGGATAGGAGGCCATTCTTTGAGGATCAATGCCAATGAAGACAATCAAACAAAATTTATCAACGCAGTTGCTAGCATCAGTGGTTCAGTTAAAAAAGACATTCCTTCGTCCACTTACAGTATCGCAGCTTACAATGATTTCAAAGGTGAAGAGGATTTTGATGAATCAGAAGATTCTGATGAAGATGACGAAGAAGAGCCACATACCAGTGGTTGTAAATGGAAACCTTCTCCAAACTATACTGGGGGAAAATGGCGACCTGCTTCCCCTGATCACGAAGACTGGGATATGAGAGATGAACAAGAGCATACGGGTGGTAAATGGAAACCAATCATGACTGAATCCAATGAGAGAGATGATGACTATGACGCTCCACCTCCAGGACACACTAAAGGAAAGTGGGTGCCTGGTCAAGAAAAGACACAAATCATGCAAACAACAATACAGAGGAAAGGGTCAGTACAATATTGGTGTGGCCCTTGCAATCGTCGCTTAGGTTCTCGAGCCATTTATGAGAAGCATCTCATGTCTAGTCTTCATATGAGAAAAGTTCTTCCCGAACATGAGTTGGAATTCTCAGGACATTTAGAACCGATGCGGTCAGCCAAAAGATCGTCTCGTCCATCTCGGTTTACGGACGAAAGTGTCTATGTTCAAGCTCAGAAGAAACCGGAAAAGCCGATCAAAACAAAAATTGCTATTAAAGTAGATAAGAAGAAGAGGAAAAGAAAACCGATGTTCGTTCAGTGTTCTGTCTGCAAGTCTCGAGTACGGCTGCATTTAATGGGGAAGCACTTAATTTCACACTACCACTTCCGAAAAGCCACTGACATCAGAAGTGAAGCTTACCAGCAATTAATTCTAGACAACATTACTGCCATTGTGCATCAATCACCTTTTCAGTGCAGCCCTTGCAAGTTCTACACCAACTGGCTTTCAAACTTTATGCAACATTGGTTTTCAGATGAGCACGAAACTAAAATGGCGTCAATAGACGGCAGATTTTGGTGTTCCTTCTGCAAGTTTGAGTGCAAAACTTCTCAGGAGATGTTGCAGCATATGTCCGGATCCGACCACAGTGAAGTGATTGCTGTCATAAATAGATCCATGCCTATAATCATAAGGAAGAAAACTGTATTTACATGTGAAACTTGCGGAGAAGAATTTAAATACAATATAGAAGTTAAGCGACACTGTAAAAGAACTGGGCATAAGCTCTCTTACACTGCAACAGATGATTATCAGGAGCTTCACAAATGCCAAATTTGCAAAGACAAATTCAAATCTTCTTTGACTCTCGCAGCACATCTCAAGTCCAAACATAAGCAAAAGTCTCTGTTTTGTTTGGTATGCTCATTGACTTTTAATACCTCTCAAGAAGCGAAGCATCATCGGTTCACCACAGAACACCGAGTAAGAAAGAAAGAAATCCTACGAGATAAGGGAATACCTGTAAAAGATTTGAGCAGAAAATGTTCTTATTGCACAGAAGATGTGGTATTTAAGAACATTCTGGAACTGAAAGAGCATATACGAAGAATGCATCCTGAAATTAAAAAGAGGTAAACCTACCGAAACTTTTATAACATTCACTTTTGTAGATTTTTTTTGTAGGAGATAGAGACTCCACAGATTTTTTGTTCCTGAAAATTAACAAACATGTTATTATGCGAGAACCATCACACTATCTATACACACACACTTGCGCAATAGTTCAGATTTTTTTTTATAAACGAGAGGTTTTACATCGGTTGTGTAAGTTATTAATGCAAATATTTTAATATTTTATAACAAAATATTGTAAATTATGAATAATTTGATAATAATAAATATTTGTTTGACTTAATTAAGGACTTACACATTTATTAATTCCAAAAATGTATATAAATTTTCAGCAGCATAAAACCTCTTTGTTGTTACTAAAAAAATAACTGTATTACCCGGCTAAATTGGGAATGCTCTGTTTACTCGCATAGAACTTGCAGTAAGGTACTTATTTAACTTGGTAGGTTTAATTCTATTATTTATGTACTAGTGTTTTATATAATATTGCACGCGTTTGTTATAGCTCGGTTTATGGCCCTAAAAGCGATGTATTAGGGCTTACTTTACGAGCAAGTGTGTTGAAAAGTATGTTACAATTGAGATATTGATGTTTTATTAGTTATTACATTCATTTGAAAAACCTTTCTTTATAAAATGTTTTACCTTCATTCACAGATGTCCCAAATGCGGTATGTCCTTCGTGCTGTTCCAAGAAGTCAGCCGTCACGTCAAAAGCAACGCCTGTCAGTTTGACGACTCTCATCCAGTAGACTCCACCATTGTGTGGAACTGCAGCCAGTGCCTCTTCCACACCGACTCCCAGGCCGAATGCTACTTCCACGAAGTCCTCCACACAGACCCCTTCAAAGAAACCAAAAAAACGGACGAGAAGGAGATAGTTGTCGAGAAATACCAATGCCCTCTTTGCCCGAAAAGTTTTAGAAAGCGATCCCTTCGCCAGCATTTGCGTCTACACACTTTCGAAAGGCCGTTCGTGTGTTCCACTTGCGGTGCTAACTTCACCACCCAGTCCAGCCTCTCGAACCACTTCAGGAACAGCCATGGGGAACGCTTGATGAAGAGCAACCCTCCCAGGAAGCTGGTAGTCCCAGTGCAACCGTCTTATAAGGAAGACTGGAAATGCACTAATTGCTCCAAAACCTTCACAAACCGGTATGTATATTTTTAACCGACTTCCATAAAAGGAGGAGGTTCTATGTTCGTTTGTATATTTGTTTTTTTTTTTTGTGTATGTCCACCGATTACTCGAAAACGGCTGGACCGATTGAAATGATTCAAACGTTATTACATTAGGTACACTCCCAAGTTGGTCCCATTTTTTAAAATTTGGAAATCGGTTCAGTACTTTTCAAGTAATTAATAAAAAGCACGAAAATAGTATGATTTTGTGTGAATTACCTCTAAGATTGGTCGTATTACTTCTTTGTTTATGAACTGAATAAGATAATTATTTTTTTGTTGGAAGAGCGATATCTTAAGTGTAGTTTTTTAACCGACTTAAAAAAGGAGGTTCTGAGTTTGACCCGTATTTAAGTATGTTTCTCTGCGATTATCTTACGTTTGGCTGAGCCGATTTTTCTACATATATAATATACCTTACCTACAAGGTACCTACACTAAAAATAAAAAAATAAAAAATTGTTTAAAAAAAACAAAAAACCGACTTCATAAAACCTACCTCTAAAAAGCAAGAAATAATATTCGTAATAATAAAAATACTTCTATTGAAGTCGGGTGGGGCTTTTAGAATAAAAAAAAGGAATTTGTACTCCAGCCCCACCCGACTTCAATAGACGTATTTTTATTATTACGAATATTGTTTCTTGCTTTTTAGAGGTAGGTTTTTTGAAGTGGGTTTTTTGTTTTTTTAATACGAATTTATACAGCTGGTGTTAGAATCATAGAAAGTAGGTTCGCTTGTTTTTAGAGCAGTGCGGTTTGTGTAAAAATCAAGAAGAGATAGACTAAACAAAACACTTTAAGGATACGCTCTTGGTAAAAGTCCTATGTGCTTTTTTTCTACTTTTTACCCGACTGCAAAGATACGGTTATGTTTTTCGCGCGTATCTTGTAAGTATGTTTGTATGTAATATTCTTTATTAAGTATCTCATATCTTTTAAACGGCTGAATGGATTTCTGTAATTAAGATATCCTTAGATTTGTCTTGTCAGCCCAAGTGTTCTTAAGATGGTGGCGTTATAAAAAGTCGTCGGGCTGTGAAAACCTCGCATGTGCATTAAATTTTCAAATCCGAGTTTCTTCGACGTAGACATGTATTACGAGGTTTTCTCACGAAAAACAACTAAAAGAGATTTTTACTAAATTTTGCGACTTACGAGCTTTTCACAGCCCGCCGACGCGACGCACTGGCGGCTGTACGGTGCTATTATACGCAGTGGACATTTTTTTTTTTTTGTTAGAATACTGCTATATGGGTGTCAAATTAATTCTTTCTAAAAACGACTAAGTACTATTTGGTTTATTTAGATATTTTTTGTCAAAATGTACAAATCGCTCAATGCCTAGTACCTACTGATAATTACCGAAATAAGTATACGTACGAGCTTTGTAACTTATGAGATTAAAAATATCTCATGCACCAGCGAGTCACGACGACATCAATTTGCGATAAAGCTGCGCGCGCGGCGGATGCGGCCATGTCACGTGTCACACAACTCCTTCACAAATATCGGGAAACATAATTTGACACGAGCTCTTTGATTGTGCGCAGACGCATCCCCATCGTTGACGTTTTTATTTCCCGCCCGTAATAAATTCTTCCCCGGATGCCTGGTATTTCGAGAGTACCTACCTCAATTTTATTGTAGGCACGTGTTGTAGACTGTAGTCAGATCCAGGTTGACTTGATTTGATGTTGCTAAATTGTCAGCTTTATTTTGTCGGCGTCGTCGTCGGCGTCCCATAATTTATTTGTCGATGTCGGTTCAAAATACGCATCGGGATTAGCCGCGCCGCGGGACAGTCTTGAAGGGAAAGATTACGTGGACGAATTTATGTGCGAAGGGATCTTAGATACAATGTGCGCTGAAATATGTATGTATTTTATTTTCGGGTCTATAAACGTTGCGACCTGATGACTTACAAACGCTGAATGTAGCGCCTAGTGACGTTGTTCGAACTTGTTCGATTTACTTAGCCTAAAGTTTTCATCCCAAAAATCAATGTGTTTCTAACTAAGATCATATTTTCAGAAAATTACTATAAACATCCTTGAAACGTCCAAAAAGGAATTTGGAGAAATATTCAGTTTTCTTCAGTAAGTATGTATATATACTATTAACAAAATTTGTATTTATTTTTTCTGTAAAGATTACAGAAAATAAAATACATAAAAAAATGTTATTTGAATAATTGAAGAATTGGATTATTATAATTACTTATAATTTATTTCATCATCATCATCATATCAGCCGCACGACACCCACTGCTGGGTATAGGCCTCCCCTAAGGATCTCCACGACGATCGGTCCTGCGCTGCCCGCATCCAGCGGCTTCCCGCGACCTTCACCAGATCGTCGGTCCACCTTGTCGGGGGCCTACCCACGGAGCGCCGTACGGTGCGTGGTCGCCATTCCAGAACCTTTCCGCCCCAACGGCCATCGGTTCTTCTCGCTATGTGTCCCGCCCATTGCCACTTCAGCTGAGCAATCCTTCGAGCGGTGTCGGTTACTTTAGTTCTCTTGCGGATCTCTTCGTTTCTGATTCGATCACGCAGGGAAACGCCGAGCATGGCTCTCTCCATTGCACGCTGGGTGACCTTGAGCCTCCTTATGAGACCCATAGTTAGCGACCACGTTTCACTGCCGTAAGTCATCACTGGCAACACACACTGTTCATAGACTTTCGTGTTGAGACACTGAGGTAAGTCGGACGCGAAGATTTTTCGAAGCTTCCCGAATGCTGCCCACCCGAGTTGGATTCGACGAGAGATCTCTTTCTCGAAGTTGGACTTACCTAACTGGATTGCCTGTCCTAGGTATACGTAATGGTCAACAACTTCAAGTGTAGTGTTCCCAACATGAACTGGAGAGGGTACAACATGGGCATTTGACATAATTTTCGTCTTATCCATGTTCATCCTGAGACCCACTCTTTGGGAAGCACTACGGAGATCTTCGAGCATTGTGTTCAGGTCTTCCATGCTCTCAGCCATAAGGACTATATCATCGGCAAAACGAAGGTGTGTTAGGTACTGGCCATTAATGTTGATGCCGAGTCCTTTCCAGTCCAAGAGCTTAAAGATGTCCTCCAACGCAGCTGTTTCGGTGAAATAACGTCTCCCTGTCTCACACCACGCTGCAGCTGGATAGGATTTGTGCTCTGGTTCTGTACTCGGATCGACATGGTGGCATTTTTGTATAAGTACCTCAACACCTCGATAAACCTATACATATACCTATAATTTATTTAATACTCAGATATTACAATGCATTTTTGTTAGTAACAATTATCTTAAATCCTATGTTAGCATATCAAGAGCAAAACAATTGGAATTGGATTAAAATTTTCAATTAATTAATTCACAATAAGTAAAACCTAATTGTAAAACGTATGACCTTCACCCGTGCCTCCGACTGGACAGTGTCTTGCAACACTATTCAATCGAGACACAAATAAAAGCCCTCATAACATTCGAGTTACTTCTCAGCTATGACGCTTAGGATACTGTTGGTGCTGTTACGAATTCTATTGAGTAACGATGCCACCCGCTTCCGTTTTATCGCATGAAAGCCATCAACCCTCGCCTCCATGGACATCGTCGAGGCACTACAGAAGCGTTATTGTGTCACACGTATATCTTTATTTAATTATCATTGGTAAAGCTACATTCATTAAGCCAAGGATACTATAATATTGTGTTACAATGGCTTGCTAAATCACTGTTCCAACAGTCCATTTTCAAACTCAAAAATAATGCAAAACAAACACTCCGAAGTTAATCTGTCTATGTCTGTAGAAAAACTTTCTCCTGAGGAAATCCTGCATGTTTATTGTTCCCTATTTTGTTCTTATACTAGAAGGCATGACCATCTTAATATGGTCACGTCATCACAGGTTACTTAAGATGTAACCACTGAATCAAGCCATAACCACCGCATACATCACCCACACTCATTATAAAGTTGCGGCTATTCCGATGCATTCGGCGGCTGCATGAGAGACCCCTATGGTCAAACTTGCACTATAAGTAACATTTACAGCAGTTACAGCACTTACAGCAGTGCTTGAAACCAAGATGATACTTAGGAGGCGACTTGGGATTCCGTGGTGGGCTAATGCGTTTTATTCCCGCTCCTGTAATGATCTTTAGAGCTGGGATACTGTTAAAGTGAAGAAGTTGTGGCAAGTTTTGAGATAGCGGTGGCTTACAGAAGACTTAGAAGAAACATTCTTAATATTTGCTGTGCAAAAGAGTCACGAAAATAGAGCATTGAAATGAAAATGCTAAAACGCGAATTAAGCTAAGATACTTAATAAAAAAATGATTTCGGTTATAAAAATTCTATGTGATTTATCAAGATTTGCATAATACTTTTTGTAGTTTTCCACACAATTTTGCTACAAAAAGTTAGGTAAGTAAGTATTACCTTTTCTCTCAATCCCTCCAAGTGTAAATAATTAGCAAAAAGACAAATAGAATAATTATCCAATCCTCTGTAATTTAAATTCATAAAAAAAATCATTATACCAAATACCTACCTACTAAAGTATAGGTAGCGAGAGTAAGCTGAAAAATACTGCAAAATGTCACCGCTCACCCGCAAAAAGCTTGCGACAGACGGATCTCGACTGCGACTGCAGGCTGTCGGCGACGTAAATCGTGGGGTCCACTAAAAGAAACACAGTGTCCTGTGAGTGACGGTCAGATGTTCACACGGTACTAAGCAGGGAACTGCTCGAAAATTCAATGAGGAAACTGAAAAAAGCTTTGCTTTTACTGAAAAGCACTCTTTCTCTTAAATCGAAATCAAGCCTAGTCTCTCACATTTCTGCAAAATAAATATAGGTATTAACAAATATACACCCCAGTAATAAATTAATAACTTAACTTTGCAATATAACGACAAAATTAGGACAAAAAAGAAAATTCAAGTGAAAATGTGGAGTCAAGTGTACAGCGCTACTAGCGGCGAGTAGCAGAACTAAGATTAAGACTAAAAACTTTTCGCATCATAGCGAAAAAGTAAGATAAAAAAATGTCTACCGCGTTCAAAATAACACGTTGGGCATCGCCAACAGCATGCAGCGGGAATTTCTTGGACGCTGTGTCCAGCAAACTTATGTAATTACTTGTTGGGGCCGTATTTATTGCGCTTAAATATTAGCCCCACCGCCCGCCGTCCTCACTCGGCCCGCCAAATGTATTGGACTCGGTTTCATAAAACTCCTTTTGGGTGCATTAGCGCGATATTTGTGAAGATGTCTTTTTATGTTGTCTTTGTCTATTTCGCAGTCGACACAACAACAACAGACATCTTATTTAAATCAGTAATAGGTACCTAGGTAGGTATTATCTAAATAAAAAAAGTCTGACTAGAGATTTATATTGATTGATTAAGTATGATTAATCTTAGACCGAGCGAGTGCCGCGAGTGCAAAGTCTCCGTTTCAGCAAAAAGGCTTTTTAACCGACTTCACAAAAAGGAGGAGGTTCTCAAGTCGACGGTATTTCTTTTTAATGTATGTTTTAACATAACTTCGTCAGTTGTTAACCGATTTATACAATTCTTTTTTCATCTCAAAGAACATACATAGTGTGTCTAGCTAGACACACTAAAAGTAATGATGATTTAAGTACTTATCTAAAAAAAAAAAAATTGGTCTTGCAGGAGCGCGCTGAGCCGGCACGGCTGCGACGGCCGCTGCTGTCCCTACCCTGACTGCCAGTTTGTGGCCTCCACACCGGCCTTGCTGAACAGGTATCCCGTCTTGAAATAATTATTTATATCTACTTTGTTATTACTGCTAATCACTTCACTATGCCAAAGTAGGACATTAAAGATCCATCTTTTACACAGTTTTGGAAATTTGGAAATTTGGAAACAGTTCACTTATCTTTTGATAGGTAGGTACGATTTTATTTTTAGACCTTTGTTTGTATCACTTAAAATAATATTTAATTTTCTTTTTCCTAAGGCGCTGTAGGTAGTGAAACTAGCGCCGCCACTACATTTATTTTTAGTACTCGTAAACCAAGTGAATATATAAAAAAGCTTATGTAATAATTTCTTAAATTGTCTCTAATATTTTTTGAATAACTCTGTAAGTTTTAAAATCCATTTTAGCTCAAAGTGGCCACTTTTGGCAATAATGGATTTTAAAACTTACAGAATAAATGATAACTGTTGAAGAGTTATTCTAAAAATATTAGAAACAATTTAAGAGATTGTACATGAGTTTTTTTTTAAATATTGACTTGGTTTACGAGTAATAAAAATAAATGTAGTGGCGGCGCTAGTTTCACAACCACCGTGCTTTTAGCTGTTTAGCGCCATCTATTCTTTCAAGTAAGAACTAACGCTCCAACGCATGAATAAGTTACAAAACTACTAGTCAACAGATGGCGCTGACAGCTTGAGACTTGTCTTGCGTTAGCTTTACTAGATGTCGCTAGTAGTTCTTAAAACTTAATTTTTCAGACACCGGAACACGCACGGAGACAAAATATGGAATCATGAATGCACTTTGTGCAACTTCAAAACAAATCAAGCGAGTCATATGCAGCGGCATTTGAGGTGCCACGCTGGTGTGAAGCCGTATGCTTGTCCTCACTGTGATTTTACGTGCAGCAGTTTGGTAAGTTCATTGTGAAAACTGACAAACCCACCAACCACAACCACCCATGACCTGGCGAACAGATGTTCGACCTAGATAGGTTATGCAGGTCGAAGCAACGGGAGATGCGCGGAATGGCCTCCACCGCGCGCACTTTCTTGACTCCCTACAAATCTTTCGATATCTGTCTCCTTTGTTCCTTTGGTCCCTTTCCCCTTTCTGGGGCGGACGTACACGAAAACGCATTCGGTGCCTCCCAGGTCACCTCGTGCCCGCTCAGTGTTACCGCTCCGGCTCCGTTTCTTCTTTCTTCGACTCGGTTCTTCTTTCTTCACCTCCTCTCGAGTCCACTCCGAAACCTGTGCCTGTGAAAACTGACAGTTAAAACTGATCATGTCAGGTGGTAGTGCTTTTAATTTAGTGTTAAATCTTTTCATAATAGATGTTAAAACAGAACTTTGACAGCGGTTATAAGTCACATACTTACCTTGATTTTTTTTCATTTTAGGAAAATCTACGCAAACACGTGCTCAACAGCGGCAGACATCCAGGAAAATATTTGTATCGTTGTCAATTATGCGAATACCTCACTAACACAGCCACTGATTTGCGAGCCCATTTATGCAACGTGCATGGTGATAAATATGATAAGAAAACAGCCATTCAAACGGTCAAAATAATATTAATGAAAAAAAATACTTAAATAACATTTTCAAATAGGGATTTTCTGTTTTATTATCCTTGTTCAAAATATGTTCCGTTTGTAGCGCATGAAATGTATCAATACATACCTATTTCGATCTAATTAAGAAACTACGGCTTGACCTTAGAGAGTTGACAAAAATTGAGGGCGCCACTTTCTATGTAAACACGTCAAAATCACGAATAATTTGGCATGACAACAGACTGATAATAATACTATAGCATCACTGACTATATTTTGTACCTACTGAAATTTTTTATTTCCATTTTAATTAATTTCAACTCTTTATGGCCAAGCCTTTTATGGTAAGTAGGGGAAGGTGGGGCACAGTGTAACTAAAAAGATATAATCCCTCGTGGAAATCAAATAATTAATGAAATGGCACTTTTAAAGTCTCTCAATATAACTTCAGTCCTTAGTCTCTCATTTGGAATCTAAATATCACGCTAATTAACCTTACAAACTATCAGAATAATATTTTTTAAAAAAGCAGTCTTTTGTTACATTGAACCCCAGGGTAGGGGCTCATTGTAACATACCCTGGGGTACTATATAACACGAAGGAGTACTATGTAACAATACTGCAAAACTTGTGTAGTAAAACATTTAAAATCTCAAAATTAACATAGAAATTCTAAAAAATTAACAAAAAATATCAAAATAAGGAATAATCAAAATAAACAATAATTATTTTAAAATTAACGTAGAAATTCTAATAAATCAACAAAGATGATTAAAATATGGAATTATCAAAATAAACAATAATTATTTCAAAATCTTCTAATAGAAATTCTAAAAATCAAGAAATAAAAAAGGAATAAAGAATTTTATTGTATTTCATACAAAATGCTATATTATTAAATTATATTTTCTTAAAGTTTTATGAGGAAATTTTGACTTTTTATTTTATTTGTCAAAGTAGGAGACGGCAAAATAATATATGACAAACGATAAAAAATATAAATAATTTATATATAACCTGTAAAACAAAAGGGGCACACTATAACTTGGTACACTGTACCCCGTTACACTGTACCCCATGGTATCGAAGTTTAAAAACAAACCTGCCCAAAATTTATAGGTAATAATTTCAGCCAAAATATCTAGTATTTAAACGTGTCATAATATAGCGGTACAATACAAAATAAACTTACTCACTAAAGCTGCAATAATGTAGGTTAAAACACAAATATACTATTGCTATTTTAAAATTTCAAAATACATAAAATATAACAGCCGTTTAAAATTTACGTACCCAGAGACAACTGTCAAAAATGACAACTGGCCTATGATGGCGACAGATGTGTTTGACAATTCAGTTCAGAAACCCTAGTAAAATATTAGAAGGTCAAAGAGTTATAGCCACTGTTATACTGTGCCCCTTGTTACACTGAGCCCACCTTCCCCTAATTATTTTTCAACTGTAGACTAAACAGCTATAAAAAATATTCTTCTGTTTTAAAGTACTCCCTAAGGTCTAATCGACCAAGCATGGCTTGTCAAGTAAGTAAACTGTTTAACAAGCCGTGAAGCATCGCTTCTAGACGAAGAAAACAGCTTGACAAGCAGATATATTTTTACGTCACGTTTACGGGCTTGTCAAGTATGGCTTGATATTGCGTATACTTACTATACCGACAGGTGGCTTGCTTAGCGCCTAGCGCCTAGATAATGTATTTAGTAGGCGACTAGTGCAAGCGCGCAGTGTGGCCTGCTGCGAACGATCATGAACGTTTTATATTTAATAACCTACCGTACTCCATTTTGCTGTTAAGAAAATATTGTTTGGTTTATAAAACTGGGGCCCTACCGCCTAACTCAAAGCTTTAGCCAGAGCGATATATCATAACACGATGACAATGACGGACAGTGCACTGACGTTATTTGTTTGTTTGTTTGTATATTTTATTGGAAAACTAACAGCAACAATAATACTATGAGCTACAATATGTTAAACAGGAAGCGTTGGTAACTGGTTATTTTCACACTCGCAACATTATTACTCCAGGGTTGCGTTCAGAGCCTTAGAGCGGGGTTGTTTGGTTGTTTTACGTCACTCTAAGGTTTAGAACGACCAACAAATTTAAATGTCAATGTCAATACAAAGTCTTCATTTTCCATTTGGAATACGAATAATTTAAACTTTTATTTATTCTAAATCAAATAAAATCCGTTTTTTGAGGATCTACCATGATTATTTTAAGAATTAGACTTAACAACATCAAAATACAAAATAATGTCAATTTACATTGACATTTTTTCTATAGACAAACGTCAGAGCGTTTTACAACCATCCATTTTGATGGTTAAAAAGTTGCAACGCTCTGACGTTTGGAACGGGAAGGTTGTGCCAACCGAACGTCACGCTCTAATGTTTGGAACGCCGGCCGCACAGACTACAAATGATGCTAAACGCTGTTAGAGCGTTTGGTTGCACTCGGAGCGTAGGTTCGGAACGCAAAGCTGTCACTGTCACTGTCAGTGGTCGCGGTCGCTCGCTCGCCCAATCCAAATGCGAGCGAGAGCGAGGGAAAATTAATCGACGTGATTGCGCTTTCGGCGAGTGGTGTGTGTTTCGTTAAATTTTATTATCGTCTATTGGCGAATTTAATGTTATATTCGGCTTGCCCGATTAATTATAAACATATTGCAATATTAAACATAAATTAACAACCGTCTATCCATATTTACGTAACGTCTAGAAAATTGCATTCTCATTTTTATTATTGTATTGATTGTTGTGCAGTGTTAAATTCTAATTGATCAGAAAGATCGAAAATAATGACTGTATAATTTTGCGTGTATTGGGGAGCTACCACTATTCAAGATGTCTTTGAAGGTAAGTTATTTTTAGTTTTTTACATTACATTTTCAGCCATACATACTAATACCATGTCGTCGCATTTTTCAGCGGAATAATTTTCGTGCCTAGCAGATCAGAGGGCTATTATTTACCGTATTTACCTATATAACCTGACTCTCCGACCATATTTTTGACTCATATGACAGCAGGTAGGTAGGTATTGTATTGTATGTAGTTAAGTAAGTCATATTTTTATTTTTATAGGTAGGTAGGTACCTACCTAAATACCTGGCTCTGCGATCTCGGACCCGACCGGCACTTTTGTTTACCGCACCGACATCAAATTTCTGTTTTGCTCGAGTACTATGTAGGTACAGTCAGCAGCACATCAGACTATACATGTTGACCTTGAGACCGCCTTTATGCCGTACGTAATAAGAGCTGTTTTCGTAGTTCAACTGTACCGTAGTTCACCTAGCGTGCTGTCGTGGGTACATAACTCACCTATTTTATTTTATATAAGTATTTTTTAACAATAGTGTGTGGTGTGGAGAGTCAGGTTCGCAGCAAAAAATAAGCATTTATTTTTCTAATTCTAAAATAATATCTATAGGTAAATAAATATTTTTGAAATATGAATTATTCAGAATTTGCATTACCTACATCACATTGGTAGGTAGGTAAGTACTATACTAAATAATATACTAGAAAAAATACGACTCGCACCAGATCAATACTCAGACGGGAATCGAACCCGCGATCTTTGGATATCCGGTCCAAAGATCGCGGGTTCGATTCCCGTCTGAGTATTGATCTGGTGCGAGTCGTATTTTTTCTAGTATATTATTTAGTATTGTATAAAAATAGCATTGTGAATGCAAAAATCTCAAAATAAAAAAGGTAAGTACTAGTTTACTAAAATGATAATTATTTAATAGGTACCTACCTAGGTATTTTATTTTGAAAGTATCTATAAAATTGATCGGTAATATTCAGATTAAAATGTAAGTAGGTTTGTACTTACTTAGTCATTTATGAGTATTATGGTATCTACTATGGATAGGTAAAACTACTAGTAGGTAGGTACTATACTTGAATTAATTTTAAGAAAAATTACATTTCATTTTCAACGCAAGAACTAGGTAGGTTTTTGGGTTGGGTTGGGTCTAGTAGAGGGAACTGGGAATGATTAATTATAACTATATTTTCCATTTATGAAGCTTTAGAAAACTTCTAATTCAGTAATTTGTAATGATTGAGTAAATTTTCATAACTGGTTATGGTATTTCTATTTAATTAAAGGAATTATTTCTAATAATTGTTTTCACAACAGCGATTGAAACTTATAGTGCAGAATTGAATTAACTGGAATGTAATAAAATTCATATAACAATGACCACTGTTATTGCACTGCACTTACTGGCAAATCAAACCAGGGGGCTAATTGTACAATCTATCGCAATCGCTTTCAGGGTGTTATACATTGATGCTTATTTTTGGTACAAATAAAAACTTACCAAAGAAATGCAGCAATGTGACACATCCATTTGTCAAATGAAAGCGATTGCGATAGATTTAAAAAATTAGACTATAAGCAGGCAGAACTCTGATTCCACTGCTACAGGTTTATAAATAAAATAAAAATCATTTATTTCAGGCTTCACACCCATAAATCAGTTTAAAATCGACACATTAAGAACAATAATAAATTAAATGACAAAATAAAAATAAGTGTAAGTAGGCATTAATCAATTCATTTCATGGTTTGATATGAGTTTTAGCATGAAATAGTACTTAGTCTAATCCTTTCTGAGGTTTTGTCATTTATTATTTTATAGTGATATTTTAAATCAGAAGTAGGTAGGTAGGTAGCTAAACTAATAAGTTTAGGTAGCTGTGTTACAATCCTATAGCGTACTCATTTTCTCAATAAGGTATCACCTATATTAAAAAAATACCCGGCAACTCATAAACCACTAAACTATTCAGGTTGTATGTTATTTAACAGCAAGGTAAAATTAAGAACAAAAAAATATACTTACCTAGGTACATTAAAGAAAAATATCAACCAATCGGCCAGCATCATCAGTATGTATGAGTTTATGGGTAATGAAAAAAAAAACTATAATATGCTAGTTTCTCGCTTTTATTAGATCTATTCATGGAGTAGGTTTTTTTTACCTTAATACCTAAGTATTCCTACTTACAATAATCTACCATTTATATTTTGCAACAACGCAATCGTAATAAAATCCGCAACTTTTGCACCAAATATCCGAAAGATGTCTTTGATGTGTGATGTGAACAACTCTCCGTGAACAACCTTAGTATTAAACTATAAATTATCCCCCCCAATAAAGTACTAAACTGCAACTACCCTCAAACAAAGACTACCTAGGTAGGTAGGTACGTCATGACTTATGTTCCACGTACCAGACGTTAAATGAGATGACGTGATGACGTAAATACACGAAAACAATGAGATCTTCCAGACTTGGTATCCATTGCTATATTGAATTGAAATAAAATGCAACCTACATTCCTAGGGTTGATTGATAGATAGCCTTATGTCGCCATTTTTATATTTTATACCACCACCTCGTGTCGTGGTTTTACTCACACATATTCCTTTTTTTGATAGCAAAACGATAATGTTCATTTGCGACTATCGAAGAATATTTAACCCACTAAAAATATTTTTTTTCTACAATATTAAACGAAGGCGTCCAGTAAACAGAAACGATTTTCATAACCCCACAAAGAAAGCAAAAAAACAAAAGCAGACGCGCTAATTTGAATGCGAATACAAGGCGAACACCTAAATAAAGCATCTGCGAACCCTATTCCCAAGTCACCCAGACAGGGTGGGTGCCATTTATAGCAGACCAGTTCGCAAACCAGTCTAGCAACCTCTCGAGTCACTGAACTGCAAAAACATCTTCGCTACTTGTGAAATACTGTGTGACATTCTCCTTAAACGGCCTATGGTGTACCAGCTAGTGAATGATGTGCGAAAAGTGAAGAAAGTCGGTAACGTTCCACCGAGAAAGCGCACTAGCATCGGTGAGAATGAATATGATTAGTTAGTCGATGGTTTCTTTTAATCCGATGACTAGTAAGACTCTTGCATTTCGGATTTTCTAAAAGATGAAAGAAATTAAATGTGCACATCAGATTTTCTAAATGTTGACTTAGTCCTCCAGTTCTCATGATCGGTAATCGGTAAATATAGAAGCATAAAGTGACTTAGCAGATTTCTCGCTAATGTGTTTGCACAACTATGAACTTTAAAAATTCACTAAATAGGTAACCTATGCCAAGAGTTGCAAACTTCAGACAAGCTAGCTAAATGACCTTATGATTCGACATTAAAGTATAAATAATGGTTTCACGACGACACGATAATATTAAATTACTATAAGTACTACTTTAAGTTGCTGAGGCACTGCTTGTTCACACACACACAATACCAGTTAATATTTTTTTTACTTCCTTCAAGGAAAGATTTTGACTGAAAGGCACAGTTTCTTTATCGCCACGCCATAGAGAAACCATAAATTTTAAAGATCTTTCGTTGGGCAAACATCCAAATGATGGACCTTCACCATAGTTCACCATACCTCCGTAAACTTTTTTTATCTATAATAGAAAACATGTTTTGAGAACTACTACTAGTGGCATGTCGAGGATTGGCGTCATTAGGTCGTCTATAAATACCGGAGCATCGTAATACCGCTCCGATACTGTTCTCTCATTCTCATCCCACGCTCGCCTGTCTGGATTTAGGTCTAGACTTTGCCATTTTATAGTCTATCTGGCTCACTTTTTACTTCCATGGTTAAATATAGGTAAGTATATTATTATCGGGTATTGTGATACTGTTCCAAATTTTACAATAGCATTAATTTGGATTAAGTATATACCTACTGCCCGTCAAGTCATCAATTCTAAGCCCTAATTTGATTAACATGAGCGTGTAATGAATGCTTATCGCCTGTCGCAAGTGCCTTTAGTTGTAGTGTAGCACTTCAGACCGCTATTTAATTTGTACGGGAATGGAATTTGTAATTTGTTGTTGCTCCTACATTGGGTTTACCCATTTGTCTTTATCCGTCCGTCCCCTTTATGAACATAGGGTTGAATTTCTTTGGGTACCTAACCTACGTACGTATTTAATTATTAAGTAACATAGTTGTCCGAAAGCAACTCTTGAATAAGTTTCATCATTGCTGTTTGATTGTTGTCCTATTATGAAAAGAAACACGCTTCATTATATACTTGTATCTGTAGTTGTATCGTAAAAACCACGTCAACATAATAATATTCCACATTTCTATGCAAGTAGGTAGGTATGTGCTCATTTCCACCACGCACCGCCCGTAAGCAGGGAGAAATCAAATTCCAACGATTTCTGTCGTTTCCCACTTCTACATACGATACGGCGTATCTTTTTTCGATAATCTTACTTGGAAAATCTTTTAATTACTGAAGCTTTTATGGACTTCAGCTACTTAATTAAAATACCGAGCTAGGTCAACAACAAAACGTAATCCTAAGAAATGAAACGGTGTTCTGTTGATGAGATCTTCTAATTGGTATAATTAATGTTGTATGAGCAGCATAGACTACCGTAAGTAGAGGATGAACAGATTAGTTTAAAATTTATATTAATCAACATTTTCGTGCCCATCACGTTAGAATAGGTACCTAACTACCTATTTCATTCATCGCTTTTCGTTTCATATTTAAACGATAAACTGTATCGTTCCAATTCCTCAAACGATCTCATATAACAACTATAAATTTTCAGACCATAGAGATATTAAACGCGATATAGGTACTTCTTAGATCACGTTTTGCAAAATGTTTTTTAAGTGTCGAGTTTGATCCCCATTCATTCAAAATCAATTTCACCAGCTCATTGATAAAATTGATGGGTACAAGATTTTAAAAGGCATTGTTTATCCTAGAATTTAAAAATTTTGTAACAAATACTTCGTTGTTTATGTCAGTGACAGCCTTAAACTCGTTTAGTGACAAATTGCGTTTAAAATCAATGCTATTGGCAAGTACAACTCCAAAACTTTTAATTGTTTTTGCCTAAATACTTACATCTAGAGATTGAGAGGCCGTAAAGCTAACGTTCTTTAGATTTTTCTTTTCATCGGAAACGCAGACTAAACTATTAAAGGATAGAGTACACAGGTTTAACTACCTACTTTAACAGTGGTCTATGAGGAAGTCCGTCGTCTAATTGTCTGAAGCAGGCCAACCATTGGGTCTAATTAAAACTGTCCCTAATTATACAGACTTAGCGGCAGTGGCAGCACCGCACTATTAGCGAGTTCACCTCGCATAACTGATTATCTAACCAAACTATGTTTGCTAATAATCCATTTTAGAAGTGTATGGTTTAGTCTCTGGTGACATTTTATTTCTATCTAATTTCTTTAGTTTTTAAGTTTAAAGTAAGTACTATATGTATTATTTGCATATTTTAGTCAAGGTAACTTATGTTATTCTTTATTATTTAGCATTATGCATTACAATTATAAACATATACAAAAAACAATGCAAAAGTAAAATAACTAGTGGCTCTATCGCTAAAACAACAGTTCTTCTAGGCATCCATCATTTGAAATGGAAAAGAACATAACAATAGTAAAACCTGCTGTTTAAAATTAAAACACTAAAGATATCTCGCATTTCCTCAAAGAAGTAGCCTATTTTGAACGTACACTGTCTTCGTTCGTTGATACGCACGTTCTAATTGCTTGGTTTATAGTCCTCGAGTCGTAGCTCTTTAATCACGATTCAAATTAATCGTACCAGAGACACCATAAACTTGCGGCCGTTTGACATAAACCAGCCAGAGTTATCTTTAGATGTGACACACTGTAGTCTCATGGCTGAGATTGATGCAGTGCAGTGTCCCGTTGAATTGATCGACGGCGGAATCAGGGCTGCAATTGCATTGAGGTCGAAACACGCAATTATAGTTAAACGTTTTCAATTATACTGATGGTTGAAAGCCACCGGACCATTCAGCTGGAACTCACCAACCCACCCTACATTCTATAGCAAAAAATATAAGTACAATGAAAACAATTAATGGTTTTGATAAAACAAATGCGTGCTAATATTATATTTGTCGCAGTGAAGCTATTTAGATGCCGATAACGTTAGTTCTCGTTGACCCCACCAATGTCGCGGCATATGACATTGAAGCTGTGATTACCAGTTATGCGCATAATAATGTGATACGTAAACTCTATGAATACCTTAAAATTTATACAATTTTCGTACACCATCATCTGCAAACAAAACAATATAAGTAGGTCTGTTTCTGATGAATATTGGAAGAGCATTAAGTGTGTCTTAGACGAAATCTGCCTGAATAAAAGTATTTATAATAAGATAGACTTTTGAAGAAAAAATAAAAATATCTGTAAATTTACTTTAAAAAAGAAACTTAAATCAATTTTGCTTAAAAATCTTGAAAAGCATTAACGTGAATGCATGCATTGTGTTTTGTATACTTAGACTTAAAGTTTTTGATTTATGTAACTATACATTATGTAAAAAATGGGTGTGAACTTGCCAACAAACTGCACTGCAGTTTGGCGAGATATAAAAATGTGAAAACATGTAATGTATAATTATAAATAAATAAAATAAAATAAAAATAAATAAAAAAAATAAATGCGAAATTGGAAAAGTCTTAAGTCAATTTCTGCTTTCGTTGATCAGCAATTCACTTGGTTTCGTTTTAAATGATTTAATGTAAGTACCTCATAGGTATTTGGGTATTGAAATTCACACGAGAGAATAAAAATAACTATTCTCCAAGTTAATATTTGAAATACCTCACTGTTTAAACGCAAATAGGCCCGGCTTTTAACAAGATGCTGCCACTTGTTTACAAAGCATGACGTTACTCAGTGTTTATGTAACAGTTGTAATGTTGACCCTGTGCCGTTTAACTGGAAGATCTACTAGTTTTATTCTATTTTGCTAAATACTAACAACTTGTTATGCCTGTTCAGCAGAGGTCAAGATTTCTTCTTACAGTTCTGTCCTGGCAAACCTGACAACCCCCTTCTTCCTTTATTTTTTTATCTCATACTATTAGCATGTTCAATAGTTAATTATTTCCCTTTTAAATAGTTTGAGAAATAGTTTCTGAAAATACTAGATTGATATAATTAGGCTTGAAATAATTCTGAACTCAATCGTGTTCGTAACATGATATTTGAATGGAGCCAGCATTGCGTGCGTTTTTGTGAACGCTTCATTTGTTTCAGAGATTAAATTCGCTGTGACCGTGTTATATTTTGCCTTTCAAGGACTCAATATATGATGCTACGATTTTTTATTCTGTTCCTATTTTAACAAAACTTTGAGTGAACAAAGCAGACACTCGTGTCTCGTACTCTACACCAATTTGAATTCGTTTTCGCTACAGAAAACGTTTGGTAGATTTGTTTGTCGAGATTACCTCACCTCCTTATTTCGGTAATAGCTTGGCGTTTACGAAGCTAATTTAAAGTAATTTTATGATAAGAACCCCGTTGAATAAGTCTAATGTACAGAACATCCTTGAGTCAAGCATTTAGTTTCATTGTGGAAATATTTGTGTATATCGTCGCAAGTAAAATAAAACAAACTATTGTTTCACGTAGGTATTACGTAATGAAAACGAATTAAATTACATATTCTTTTCCCCTGAGCCTCCTTGACAGAGGTCATCAAAAGGAAGGTTATTCAAAACAACACGTATTGTGACATATTGCACAGCCAAGCATTTTGATCTTGAAGACTTGAAACTTCAAAACTCATGTGCCGTTTTCTTCCATCCCATTTCGCTTCAACTCGAGGGTCATTCACTGCATGGCTCTATGCAGTCTGCTGAAAGCCGACGTATCGACCGATGGATTAAAGAAGCCTTATCCGCGATATAAACCTCTTCATTTAATGTTCTCGAAGTGTAAAGGAATCGCTTTCAATCAACTTTGACGTGGATTTATTTCTATTAAAGAACATAATTCCCATGTTCCCATGACAATATACAATTGCTGGATTTTATTTTCAGTTTTTCTATATTATGGCTAAAATGACGAGAAATACACGTCAAAAATATTAATTTATACAAAATATTATAAAACTAATTTAATGCGAATAAAATTCTATTCAATTCTAATAAATGGTAAAGTTAGTAGGTATGTTACGTACGTACGTATGCTTAATGAAATTAAATTTGGGATGTTATTAATTAAGAGTGAAATTAACCAAGATCATTAGATAATCAACCGTTGCTTAACAATTACAATTGAAACCGTTAGTTCCGCAGATAATTTGTTATTTTGATTGTTTTTTTAGCGCTCTAATGGCGGACGTCTAATAACATGAATCAAGTCAAACGTTTTATGTTTGATGAAAGGAAGCATTTAGGCAATTTCCTCATTAGCTTCTTGAGCTATTTCCAAATATCCTGCGAAGTGCGAGCCATGTTTCCTCTTTTAGTTTTCGACTTTCGAGAACATTTTTAAAATAGGATTTGATCTTCTCTTTTAAGTTTCGTTTATCCAAATTCATAGTCCTTTCGTCGTCTTTTTTATTTGCAAACCTTGCCAAGTTTTCATTGTTTGTAATTTGTTGGGGAATGGAAACCTTCAGACTGTCTAGCCAGTGAACTTGTGACAATGTCCTTTAGATCTTTCTCACTGAATGATAACGTAAAGGTCGCTTGTCGCTGACTCAAGGATTTACTTTTTATTTAGTCTAGGACCTATAGGACCAATTTTAACAGTAATAATAATATTATCAATCATAATAACGTCATATTTTAGTGGGAAGTATAAAACTGTTTGTTTTTAACTGTGTCTAGTTTGAAAAACGCTGCTGAAGGGGGTTTCACTTGTTTAAATAAAATAATAAACATGTTATAAGTTTTTTTTGTGATAGGTAGTGTGAGTAGAATGTAATAATGTTCTACTACCTACCTACTTTATTCTTATGCATTACACCAAATTTTTCACTTCATACATCTCACTAAAATGTAAAACACATTACTCGATAGAAGTCGTTAAAGTGTCTATATTTCATCCTTTTTCTGGCAGCGGTGCCAAGAAACAAGCGATTACTCAGTGCGAATGTCAAGGTTATTTTCAGTTAAGAACGATGAATGTTCGAGCCTTTGTTTTAACTGCACTGAAATTAGTTTAGTGTGTCTTTCTTTGCTCAAGGTTAGAGCATTATTAAAATCATACTTACCCACTTATTTATCTTTCTTTTTCATCTTATCTTTGTCCGGTTACTTTTCTTTAAGTACTTATTTTATTTCAGAGTAGTCCTTTCTGTCTTTATTAAAGGGAGCTTTGTTAAACTATAAGTGAAGTGTAATTACAATTATAGTAAAACCATCGGGTTAATTATTACAACTTCAATCATCATTATTTAAGTATAACTACCGGCCTACAGCCTATAATTCTATCAGGTATTCGCTTTGTCGTGATTGTGACGTAATTCAAAGATGAGACGAGTAATATGAAACCCGTTACTTCAATTGAGTAAGTAAGCTTTAAGTTTTGCAACCATCTTATTGTTTTATGACGAATAAGTCGTTGCAAAATTACTAGGCAGATCAAATAACTAGGAAGTGATTGGTCAACTTCTGTACGGTTGTGGTAGGACTAGTAGACACACAAACTTAATTTAATTTTCAATTACAAAAGAGAGATTCTATAATTTATTATAGGTAGAACATTTCCGAATGACCTTAAAGTTAAAATATGAAAAAAAACTGTACCCAATCAAACAAAACTGCAACGTGACGTGACGTGACACAAAGTAGCCAATAAACTCCGATTTACATTTCTGCACCCGTCCTCTTCAGGGTACAACCGGAAGGCTAATTAGTGTCTAAACATGGATTTACTTTATTCTATTCCATTTTATATGTTTTATGTCATTAGGCCTACTTGTTCTCAAGATAAAGTTATCTTGAGCTGCATTATGCATTTGGTGGCAGCCACAACCACAAGGCCGTACATTCGTTCCGTGTTACACCTGGCTTTTTCATTCAAATAACTTGACGCAATGCGGTTACCCTAAACACCTTTCAGGCCTATGAATATTGGCGACTGTTTACCGCTCATTTTGCGATACAGAAGAACACCGCATTATCAAGACATTCAAGGATTTTTATGACTGTAACATTACATCATTGTTAATTTTTTTACGGAAATCCCCAACAAAGTGACCACAAACATTTCGATTCGATGCAAACATTCGATGCGCCCAAGGTAATGATGCTTTTGGGAAGATTCATTGGTTTCTCTAATACAGTCAAATCCCCAATACGGAGCTATGTAGACTTCGTTTTCTTTATCAATTCTATCAAGTTTGGAAATCAATCCTATTTGTTCAAGTTGAGCAATTGGTATTGTTGATTTAAAATGAAATGGATCATGAAATCTCAAAGCGTTTATTGATTGGCATTCCATTGCATCACATGGACGGTGATTGTGAAACATGGAGCGTGCAGCTGTCGGTGCACTGTCGACTCTGCACAAAAACAGGGCTTGGCTCGTTGACCCTATCCCTTTGTAATCCACAGCCACAGCCAAAAAACTGTGTGTTGCAATCCTTTTTTGCTTCAAACGGATATGCCGTTAAAGCATTGAAAGAATAGCTTTACAGTGTAGTGTTGCGTGCCTTCAAACCAATTGAGGTTTGAGGCGGTGTGTGTTAAAGCAGCTAATAGAATAAGTTAAGTTAACCTCTTTGTTGTTATAATTTAATTTACTTCTATCAGAATTTCGAGAAATTTTCTGGCATAATTTAAGAAACAATAGAGGCAGCAATATTGGCAGCTATTGCTAATATTTTAAACAGACTAGACGCAATTTTTGCACCTCATTCGCGAGTACATGAAATACGCATTAACCTAAGTGCGGAGGAGGTAGTTAGAAAGCGACACAAAATGCATTATTTTTGCGGTACTGTAATTGTCGTAGTGTTGATGTAAAGTTGCGAAGGCGATTATCCAGCCAGTGTAACTGCGTTTAATCGTCGCATTATATGAAGCAAATGCGTGTGGAAATACAGCATACAGCTTGTCGGGTAGATACATAACCTCTTTCTGTTTTTTGTGGGTTTAAACCTCTCCATTTGGAATCTAAATATCTCTGTGGTTCAGACCGCACTCTGAATCACTTATGGAGACATATGCAATTTATTTTTAACGGTATTTTGCTGTTTTTAGTTTAACAGTAACATTAACAGCTGCCGTGGTCAAAGGATGAACCAATTCCTCATTTATTTTGTTCAACGATTTCGGATGCAAAATAATCTTTTCAATTTCTGCATGTGCTTTAAAATTAAATGAGACGTCACTAATTGATAAGATAAGAAGTATATTTTGGATTCAACATTTAAACTCCGAAATGCTCTGTTAATTAAAAAAAATGTAGTTCATGAATCATGATTATAACGGAGTTTACCCGCGTCACGGGTGTTTATTTTCATATTTTTTATTCGTCAGTATGCTCCATTTATTATTAATTCGTTAATTGGATTAAATGTATTCCTTAACATTCAATTTTAAGTTCTCTGTATATTTTACATTAGGTATATTAATCTCATGGTTTAACAATAAAACGACTTTGACAATTTATTTAGATTGAAAAGCACGAAGGAAAAGGTGATATTTCCTTGTCATTCGCTTTCAATTTTGATTTCTTCAACCCTCGTACCTTTTGTCATTCCCCCATCCAATCCACGTAGCGAAATCTCTCCTGCGTCATGCCTGCCCCTTACTATAAAAGCGTAAAGTGTTAACGCGAATATTTCAAGAGCTACTCTGTTATGCTCCCCATCATTGAAAAGATTTTATAAAACTGCACCTTGGAATATGCGTATCGATTTCTGACTTTTCAACTTGTATCTTTGTGATTCGTAGTAGAGTCAGACTATTATTTTCTTTTACGCTCGGATTGGATTCATTAAAAATCGTACTATTTTGTTACGTAGATGGTTCGTCGTACTATTTGTTACGTAGATGGTTATTGCAACATGCATTATTATAAGTTGAGGCTACTTGAGACTTCCACTGTCAGAATCTTTAATTTTAAAAGGTAATAACATCAACACCAATCGTGATAATGGAATTGCATCTACCATCTATCACCGATATGATTCGTATTTCAACGAGGTCAGCGCTTTGATGGGGAATACAATCGAAATAGAGAGTTGTTTACATCCGGGCGTTCGCTGGCTTTTTTGTGCACCGCAAAAAATGTTTGTCGGTCAGTGGCACCGCCGTAATTGTTGCCCTGTTGCGCGGTTGTGACGTAACTGGCGCCAACCGTCACGAGAAGATCACGGTTCACGGTGTTTGAGGCCCTTCAGATTTATGGCAAAGTTATGAGTACGCTAACGGGCGAGTATGATGCCTGCGGCTTTGCCTGGTGCTCGTAAAATATTATGATCGTTCCGTTGAGTGATTTCTTGTAGCGGAATCTAACGATCCTGTTTTTTTTTGTGAGACTAAAAGTTCAAGACTTGATTGTTGTGTGACGTATAATTTTGTAGTAGGTATTTATGTGAAAACTTATTTTATTTATAGCATAGGTAATAAAAGGCGCCCTCTCTAGTTACAATATTTACAACGTGAGAAATACAAATTATACTATAATACTTAAATCAACTAGTTGATGTATTTGACTTCTTTCAATACTATTTAATTACCTATTTCTTTGCTACATACAAGTCAAAAGTGCCTGTTCATCATCATCTCCCTGTTCAATTTATGTATATGGATATATTTATGTATTTGGGGTCGGTGCAGTGCTTCCTTCCTTCTATTCCATTCTTTCCTGTCACTCGCTCGTCATCTTCTTATCCACTTCCTGCCTATCAAAAGTGTCTGTTATCGATTAGGTACAATTATTAAAGTTCAAACTCACGTCTACTCATATTTTTCCTTTCTCACAAACTTAAGTAAACAGACACAGCAATTGCTCATTATAATTACAGTACAGCTCTTGCTGGCAATTAAAACAATGGCGTGTCCATCCGCATATTCCTCGGCGGTCACACTCGCTGCCTCGCAGGAATTTATGGCCTTATTGCGGCTGTTTCGCTAAATCCCTTCGCTTAATGAGATATTGCTTTACTTAAAGCCGTAGCAGCAGCATTTCAGCCGCATTATGATTTGCTCTGATAGTTTTACATCTCCTTATGATATCCTTGGTTAATTTACATTTACCTTTTCTTAATTGTTTTATCCTAATATCACGACGACATATTTTCTTCATGATGTTGGTAAATAAAGAAGCACTTACCCACCATTAACAGTACACAAAAATGTAAGGATTAGGACTATTTCATTTTGTTCATTATGTTTTTATTTACTTCATATGAACAGTTGCTGTATGTATACCGCTATCTGTGATCATGTTCCTCTCTATCGCCAGCTTGATGATTGATGGTTAGTTGATGGCAACAACTACTGTTACTTTCTACGGCAATGATTGAGGGGCGCAGCTACTGGTCAGCCGGAAGCTGCTACTGTTGATGGCTGCAAATGTCGTGTTGATGTTGCGTGATACGGAAAGTTAGTCATTCAAATTTTTTCTAACATTATAAGAACAGTTGCCCATGTATAAATGCAGTTTTCTTAATGTCAAATCATTAGTCAAAACGAGTTTTGAAAGCTCATTTCAAAATTGTAAGTATAGCCGCACATTTTCCTATATAGTTCTTTTTAACTTACTTGTTTTTCCTGTTCCTTCACTTGAGTCGAGTGTTAGTTTAAATCACATCCAACAATATTGCCTTCAAATAGCCAACACAGATGCTTACATCATAATATCATCTTATGTAGCTACATACAAGGATCAGAAGTATAAGCAGCCTCGAATAATCATGGCTCATATCATGACTTACCACAATCGTGTCCGTCCATGAACCTTACCTTACTTAATCGAGTAAACAAACCAACCAACAGTTGACAGTAACGAGGTCACCAGCGTTCTGATCTGGTGACGGCATTAATCTGCTTCCGTGAGGACAGAGGACCCGTGATTCGATGTCGAAAAAATTTGCATCACTTACGTCACAATTCATTCTTGATTCTGCCGTCATTCAACTTTTGCAATGTTATTTGATTCAAAATTATCATGGTTGTTTTGGACTTGTTTCTTCATTAGTACCTACGTTAATTTATGAGTGCCTATCCGTAGCAGGTGTCAAGTAAACGAGGTAGTTCATATATTAGTAAAATAATACGAAGCAAATCAGGTGTTTAGATTATGTAGACGCGTAAACTAAAGTACGCCATTCCACTCCACATTAAGGCCTACGCCCGATGCGACGTGTGGACACTTTTATAGCCCTTAAACATGTGCAGGAATATCAACAGATTAACGAATCTTTTAAATTTAAATTTTGTATAGGTATGCTTAGGAGGAATTCCTTATAAACCAAATCGTGGTTATAATACCAGTTGATAATGATGGGGTATACGCACGCGCTCAAGATTACGATAATTAGATATCTCATGTTTTTGCATTTCATGCATGGGAGATGAAAGCATCGATAGCCAACATAAAAATGTGATAATTATCTATTCAAGCGTTACAATTTCACGGGGATCGAAGCGAAGTGTAGAATTACTTGGCGTCAGTCGACGGCCTAGATTACTCGGGTGACACAAGTTCTTTAATTGATTAATGAGTTTGAGTGATCTCATCCAAATTACGCAATCATCAAAACGAGAACTATTTGCGAACAAAGTATTTTATTCCTTTATTGAGAAATACCGTAACAAAAGGATGAACAAACTATGATTCACAAGGATCTTTAGAGGTTTTTAAATATTTGCACAGAAGGTGAAGAAATTTCTAGGCAACATAACATTCGCGTTAACCATTGTTTTGCAAGTATAAGTATTAAAAAATATTACCTACCTCTTGTTGACAATGGACAATAGCATGTGGGTAATGCTAACTCTGATATTTATTGTCCAGTCTTGCCAACTATTTCCTTGCTTAACATAGTATCAAATAAGTATGTAGAACAAACAAGCTTTCTGTTTAAGATTCCTTTGCAGTATCACTTGGATCAGCAGTTCAGATACGAATGGGTGAACTGAAAACCAAATGCGGCTATTAACCTTGTCGGTGTCTGGTGAAAAATTGTCTAACTGTTCCATTTATGGCTTCCTCGCCCTAAATACGATTATGTTACGATGGGGTTAGACTGAGAAATGGGGCTTTCCCAAGGTTGTGTTTTAGGCCCGCTCGCTATTGATTTTGTTTGGCTGAGAATGTTTTGTAAATTCTTGTCTCTTGTTATGGCAGACAGTGACACAACTGTAAAAAATCCGTAACTGACCTAATTAATTATACCGTACTTAATTGTACTATGATTTTGGGGATTTCGGTAAAATTCGGTCAGTTTTAGTTTCGGGTTTCGGTTCAGTTTTTTGCAGTTGTGTCACTGTCGCTCCGGATGAGCGTTCTGTTTTAGAATTCCATATAGTTTCTTATGTATTTTTTTCTCTTTTGGAATTGTAGTAAGGTAATCTTGAATGCAGATAAAAAATAACGAACGTTTCATGCCATTAGAGCAATAAATTTCAATACACCACGTTCAGCGGACCGAATGTGAGCGATACCGTAATCTAAGACCACAAGAAATCCAATATGCCGGAGAACGGTTACCAGCTGATAGGCGATGCTTGGTCGCGTTTGTTCAATTTACTAACATTCTAGAATCTAGAATTCAGACCCGTATTTATAAACCGCTCTCAACGTTGAGTAGAGATCTTGAGATCATATTTGAGAAGCTCTTCTTATAGGAACAGCATCTCGGGTATGATCTCAATATTGCTCTCCCAGGGGTGGAAACTGTTTCCATGGCTAAAATTACTGATTTTACTGACTAAAACCTTCTAAAATACTGACCATTTACTGACCAAAACCAGTGCGCGGAGCCTGTGGCAAATTCTATCGAGGGGCCCTAGGTTTGCTATAAGTTATCATGTTTATGGTATTACTACTAGGGTTACAATTTTCGAAAGGATGGAAGTTGCCTGCCTAGGATGCTCTAAATGCCGGATTAAAAAAAATACCTATCCATAGTGAACAAAAGGTCGCGCTGCGCGAATTTTAGTCAGTTTCATCCAATATTCTTGTAATTTTGTTTATCTTTAGTACAAAATCGGTCGCACTGCGCGGTCAGTTCCATCCACCAATGTTGTAATTTTGCCTGTGGATAGCAAAAAAGAACGGCCGCGCAGCGCGATTTTTGTCAGTTTCATCCAAAAATCTTACAATTTTGCTTATCATTAGCAAAGAAATTAGCCGCGCAGCGCGATTTTTAGTTAGTCAGTTCCATCCACTACCTACCGACTTTTATAATTTTGCCTGTCGTTGTAGTCTTAAACAAACAGCGCGTTTTTAATCAGTTTTTTCACCTCAATCTACAGAAACCAGACCGTAAACCCGTATAGCTCGTGAAAATACTGACTTTACTGACCATTTTTCGAAAAAACTGACTTTTACTGACCTTAGCCAAAAAAACTGACTTTTACTGACTTTACTGACCATTTTCCACCCCTGCTCTCCTGAGATGCTGTTCCTCTATAAGAAGAGCATCTCTAATATGATCTCAAGATCTTAACTCAACGTTGAGAGCGGTTTATAAATACGGGCCCTAAACTCTATATTCTCTAGTCTAGACCATAGGATAGGAAAGGTAATCCAATCTACCATAATGAAAGGCTACTATACTCATGATTCATACAACAATTAATATGAAGGTTATATTATATCTTAATGAAAGGAAGTTATAAAACTAATAGAATTTGTTAATGAAGGTTTTGGTTTCTATAACGCCTTAATTGCAAAATAAATAAAAGTACTGTCGAAACAGGAAGTAGGCAGTAAAAATTATGTTCGTGGCATTATTTACACAAATGTGAATAAGTTAAAACAAATGGAACACAATATTTTCTTGACAATAGGACTTAGAATACAATTCTTAACTACATACCTAATGACGTCGTAAAGTTTAACACTAATAGGTACTTACTGCAGTAAAGATCCTTTTTGAATGCTCTTAAAAGTCTTACGTTGCGAGGATTAAGTAGTGGAGAAGAGATACAATTACGTTCCAGGCATTGTGGTGCTTTAGGAATTTTGCTACGAAGACATAATAGTAGATTGTCATACAAGACGCTAAAAGTACCCATTGCATACGAGGTATTTTTATTCCCGAGCTTTAGCGAGGGAATAAATAGAAACCGAGTTACAATGGGTTTTAGCGTCGTGTGTTACACTATACTTTTCACTACGATTGCGAGAAAATAAAATACAATATTAAATAGTTTATACCTACTTACTTACTTCCGTAAACGAATCCACTCGTTTTTTTTTCCTCCACTTCATAAACTTTTTGTACAATATTTAAATAAATGATTTGTGCTTGACGGCAGAAGATTAAAATTATTTCTTTCCAATTACAGTCACACAATTCAATCAGTTTGTAATTATAAAAAAATTCTAAAGATTTCGCGCCATGGTACCTTTTTAAATTTCTGCTGTAGCAGCTAAGCAACACAAACACGCATTCTACGATTCACTCTGTACACAGGTATAAATAAGTCTATGATTTTACCGAAGAGATGCTTTTAGTTCCATTTTCAAAAATAAGAATGAGAAACTGGGGGCCTATTACGAAACTTGGTCACGATAGTCGTCCGCAGTTCGTCGGTTATAGTTATTACAAATTATTTTCAATATAACTATCGTAGTCCATAGTCTATTGAACGAATAATGACGGATCCACTAGAGAGAAACTGTCAAATTTACGCAATCACTTTGCAATATCGCATACGCAAGTGCTTTGTAATAGGAATCAATCAGAACGAAGCACGGACGAGGCCGCGTGTATCGCATTAAACTTTTCGTAATAGACCCCCAGTATTAAGTCGAGCGAGTTTTTATTCGTGATTATGAATAAAAACTTTTTCGTTTTAGTACGCTCATTGGTAATAGACAAACATTAAAAAAGAAAAAACTTTATTCCCCTAGGGCTTATTATGCTATTTTATCTCGACTCTTGTACGTTACAATGACGCACTTTTTGAGCAAGAGGAGTGAAAAGTTTATTTACCAAAACTATAATAATTTCCGAAGTATTTGGATGGATCGCGTGACTTGAAGACACGTAAACGTCAGGCACAGAATTGATTATCTTGTAATTACAGGCGTTGAAGCGACGTTACGACAATTGCTAATGTCACCGAAGCGATTGCTAAGTGATAATAACTTATTTGTTTTTAAGTGGTCTGTTAGAAAATGTGTAAGTAATGGATTTCCTTAATTTTTCTTCAGTGAATAAGTTTCACTAGAATGATTCGGAAAAAATATTATAAATAAAAGAAACTCACATTTCAGTCAGGATATGCTAAAAATAGTTAGAAAAGTATTTGTATGGGATATTGTAGAGATAGGTGGAATGAAATTCCGACTGAGACGTTTTAGGTACAACGCATCTACGCTATTTTTTTTATTCAATAATGGAAAACGATTCACCTGTATCTCTCTTGGTGTTGAAATATGATAATGCTGTACATCGTAGGTGGAATCGAGCACTTCATCGTGACTTAACCTCTAAGGACTTCATAGACTTGACTTTCTTTGTTCATCTCCTTGAGCAACTTATATTGATGACATTCTTTTCGATTCCAGAAAGAGTCCCGAACTGACGTGCAGTTCCACTTGGCGGCGCTGCGTGGAGACTGCGACCGGCTGCGGCAGCTGCTGGACACTGGGAAGGTGCACATCGACTCTAGGGACAGGGTGAGAGGGTTCTTCTATAAGTACACCGATTTACTAAGCACATCCCTAGTAAAAATAATCTGACGGAGAATCATAGATGGAGGTCAACACTTCAACACAGAACAGAACATGAGTTCTGTGCTATACATATGTAACAAACAAAATAAATACCTATAACAATAGAGACGGTTTCCTCAACTCGAGGTAGGGCAGGAGTCCCGGTTGTGGCCACTACCCCGGTTTTGGCCACTTGCAACTTTAGCGGCCAATAAATAAGGCATAAAAATATGTGGTAAAAAATCCTTTGTCTATGGTCCGTTCTGACAAGTCACAGTTGTGACGTCTTATGTTTCAAGACAATTTTTTGTGAGGTTTGTAAGTTTTATCGAAAATTTTCTGGTACTTTTTTAAGGAAAACCTTAAGAGACACTATGAACGTTACCAATAAATATCTTAGAAATCTTTTTACTTTTTGTTTTGGATTTGATTGAAGCCTACTAACAGAATGTCTAGCAACATGGTTTTGAGGTTATTTTGTTACTCGTTAAATTCTTAGTGTTGGAAAAAGGGGGTGGCCAAAACTAATACACTAATTTGTACTTTGCTTGGGTTGTGGTTGTGACCATGCTAGTGGCCAGAACTGATACCCATACAACATAAGTGTTGGCCACTTTGTTTTTATTTTGTGTTTGTTGCTTGACAATATACTAACTGGTTTGGCATTACAAGTTTTTATTTCTTTTGTAGGTACTTAGGTTGGGTAAAAAGGCTTTAAAAAAATAAAAAAACAAAATTAATAATGACAAGAGGAAGCTTTTCCTTATTTGCTTTCCAAAGTTGCGTTGGCCTTAAGAGCTATGCAAGATGGTATGAAAGTAGCTACTGCTAACCAAACATTCGGAGTGCGTGTACCACCATGCGGCACAAAGTTTCAGGCTATGCGCTGAGTAGAGAGCTTTTCTATGTGCCTGAAATGGCAAAATATTGGAAATTTGTTAACTGTAAATTACCTACCTAGCTAAATATTAACTTCTAAATATTAAAAAAAAACTGGAAAATTTCCTTACTAATTTATTGGCCACAACTGGTGCAATGGTATGGCCAAACTGGGGGAAAAGTGGCCAGAACTGGTGAAATCATACCTTTTATATTTAAAACTACTTACATAAAAAATATAATAACTCGAATCAAACATCGCATAAAAATTAAAAAAAAATGTATGCCCTTTACTTTGGTTATTTCAAACCGTCTCATTACACATTCTCGTAATAGTAGCAAATTTTTCAACATAGACATTCCGCGGCTCCTGCAGTCCTGCCCTATATCGCGTTGTCAGGAGGTTCGGTTCGGACGGATTGGATCATTCCATTCCATTGGACCAGCTCAGCTCAGCCAGAAACGCTCCGAGCGCTTTCACATTCGGGTGTAGCTTACGAACTGCTTATTTTTTATAGGAGCTAGGGGTAGTAGAGTAGGAAGCCATGGTCATGGGGCAGACTATAATATTATAAACTAACCTGTCATTTAGGGGTGTAGTAAGAGGCTATACTAATGACTTTGACACTTAGAGAGGTTACATCTAACATCGCCGTGGGTGGACCAAAGTTTTTCGATGAAATCGGTTCATCACTGCAATCTCAAGCCATTTATACAAGCGATCACATAATAAAATTAACAGCCAATAAATTCATCGTGCGTCTGAACAATTAACTTCGTATTTAGATTTGGGGCCCATCAACTGGAAAGTTTCGGTAAGCCAACACATAAAATTCTATTTTAGAAAAGTCTGTTTACCTTACAGTAACTTATGATCACAGTTCAATAATTAACATTTTGGTAGTGATGGTTCCGTCTGTTGGAGAGAAGGGTTGAAGAGAAGTAGGTAGAACAAAGTTTTCAACGAAAGATATTCCCGGGTATCGCAAGTAAGTAATCGCTTATCATTAGAAACCAAAGCAGAGTATAAGCGCTCTGGTCCTGCCTGGGTGAATGTGTATCGCACTTCGCACTCTATACCTAATGATAATGTCAGCTTCAATGTACCACATTCTAGCTAAATAAATATTCTTATTCTTATTATTCTTACCCTCGAAAGAAAGTTTGAGACTTGACCTAAGATTACAATTTCTTACAACTTACAACCGAGCTTTACCGAATCATTAACCTTACTTTCAATCGCTATTCTTTCTTCACACGCGCCTATTGACGCGCTTTCACGGCGTAAGTTATGAGAATAACGCAAAATTAAAGCCTTATGAATTTCAAGTTTTCAAGGTGCCAATAACTAATGTTTTATTATCTGATATTTCCATCAAAACTTTCAGTGTGTTTTAGTTGCAAGTAAAATGACATAATGATTGATAATGATATAAATACATGCTTGAAAATGATATAAGCTTGAGAAGTGAATATAATACTTAATTGAAAATTTTCAACCAAGCTTTTGATGGTGTTTTGGTATAATATTTGCTGAAGCCACTCGATCGCTACCGCTCACACTTCGTTCCAAGAAAACTTAAATAAAAGTAGGTACTTACCCTAAATGATTTATGGTTCGCACGGATTCCCTTCCACAATACGACTGTTACATAACACGTAATGAGGTTAGGCAACGAAATATTTTGGCTGTGTGTTGCACAACATTGTGTTTTGAAGTAGGAAAAAAGTTCGTGAAAGAAACTATCAAGCTGTCATTTTGTATCGGTACAAATTAGGGAAATCAGGCCTAAACGAAAATTTAAAAATAGGCGTTTTAATACCATTGTTATTAAAATGTGACAATAATTCCGGAGGTCTAAGGATTTTTTTTAAAAAGCACATTCATAATGGCAGGGGTTTCTCTATTTAGTTTTCAACTAAAAATGGTATGCCTTCCTAAATTGTTACATAAATCATCCATACGAATGATAAGCACTTAAGATTCCTAAAATGTTGAAGCTATTACAAAACGATAAAATCAAATAGTTTAGTTTAATAGTTTATTTATTTTTATTTTCACCACAAACAAGTTACAATGTTATATATTTTACAATTCAAATAACTATAATTATGCGGACAAAACTTGTTAGTGGAGACTGGTGAACCATAGTAAGTAAGATACTTGTGTTACAGAACACCAGGTCTCCACCCTCAGATAACATCTCAGTAAAAAATAATAGTAACATTTCAAGTACGTTTGAAGCCATAAGAGGAAAAAAATGTTTGATTACACTAAACTATTACCTTTTTTATAATAGATATCTTCAGTCTCTTGGTATGACAGCTTCATCAGCCATTTACAAATAATATTTTTGCACTCAAACCGATTTTTGGAATATATGCCAAGAAGTGAATTACTTTTAATATACAGTTTTGGACCTTGAGCACAGAAAAACCTATGTGCAAATACTCTATTAAATGATTCAGTATGGCAAACCTGTCTTTGTCTACGACTAGTACTGGTGACTGTCAGTTCTTTTTTATATTCTATTTCTTTGTGCTGTTTTAAAATGGTATTTAATATAAATAGTTGGCGAACTGTTAGGACTTCGCTATCAGCATACAGCAATACAGTTGGATACAAAAGAGGCTTGGCAAGACAAATTTTCAGTATTAATCTTTGTGCCCTTTCAATCTTTATTAAATGAGTTTTCGCGGCTCCTCCCCAAACGGTTATACAATACGAAATTAATGACTGACATAGAGAATTATAAATATCTTTTAAAGTTTTACCGTTCGCGACATGTTGTAGTTGTTTAAAAATGTATATCAATTTTCTCACTTTTTGAGCAAGACCTATTATGTGTTCCTGAAAGGTGAGGTTATTATCTAGCAGCACTCCAAGATACGTTATACTCTGCACCCGCTCTAGCACTGCACAAGAGCAACTATTCAGTGTAGGCTGCGGACAGGTATGAGCAGTTAGCTGGAGATTTGAGTTTAATTTTTGAATGCTGCTCATCATTGGATAAAATGCTTATCCTCAACTCAACATGCAAAGTTACCCTATTAATAATAAAATTTCTGATTTTTTAAGCAAGATCATTTCATTTCATTCAATACCACTTATGTGCAAGTGCAAAAAAACTCCTTTCATCACACGCCACCATCCATATTCCATGCATTCTAAAGACGGGTTTTATGGCCTCCAAGTTTCGCATGATCGAGCAGGTTAATGTTAGGCGAGTTTCCTGCCAGAATAAATAAAGTGTTATCAAATCGTTCAGCGTAATCCATCTCTGGAAGTGGGGCGCAGCAGACCGGTTATAGCTCGCTACCGTCTCGCGCCGATGTGTTTATTGCTGCGTGCAATTTATAGAACCAAGCTATTGATGACATGCTGATAATCGATTTTCGACGATTAGGAAGTGATATTTTTTGCGATCTCAGTATGCTCATGTAATGAAGCTTGGCAATTGGCTTTCTTCTTACTATGTAGAATAAACTTCCAAGAAAAACATTCTGCATATTCTAACAATAGCATAGCACCCACGCTATCCTAAAATTCTGCTGCTCCGATGGAAGAAATGTTTGTGTTGTGTGTTTGCGAGAACATGTACAGACCTACAGTAAAATAATTCTAAACAACCAGTAATTTATCTCGTTTTGGAGACATGTTCGGGCAGCAGGTTGATAGGTCAACGAGGAACTATTAGTCTTCCTCGTGGTTCTACTATAGGCCTAATAGGTGTGTTGAGGATAGAGCACGAGCAACTTAAACCATGTTTTTTTCCGTATTGAAGTGTTTTTATCTGCTGCATCAGCTTATTTTCATTTGTTTTATAAAAAGATGTCACTGAGAATTAGGAAGGTAGACCAAAGAGAAATCCAAAGAGGCTGTAATTCTGTAACGTTTGCTATTCGGTAACAGGGTACTGAACCATGTCTGTCTGTCCCCAGGATGGTACGACGCCGCTGATCCTGTCGGCCGCCATGGGACACGCGGAGTGCGTGCGCGAGCTGCTGGCGCAGGGCGCCGACCCCGCCTGCACAAGGACGGTATGTTACTGCTGGAACACTACACCTGCTCCCTGACCTCATCTGGGAGCACTCGCCTGTAATGTACATTTATTGAGTTACTAGCTAGCTTCCGCCCGCGTCTTCGTTCGCGAGGATATTCGGAAACCAGGAGAACCTTTGACCGAGATAAAAGTATCCTATATTTTAAAATATAGGACACTTATTATAGTTTATAGCCGAGATTAATCCAGGCTGATGTCAGACGTCTGCATATCAGTTTAGCAGACCTCTTTAGTTTGGCTATAAACTATCTCGGCCTTACCACAAAACACTGTTTAACATGGCAAGTGTTTCAATGTGATGCTGTCACTTTTTTGACAATATTGTTGGAAAGAGACGGCATCACATTTAATTTTAAACAGTGTTTTAAAATCTTTTGTGGTAAGACCGTCTGTGTTTTGGCATGATTGAGTAACAATAACAAACATCCAATCTTTTACATTTAAAATATTATTAAGTAGGTAGTAAAATTATGTATTGAATAACTATTAAACCCTTTTCCTTTAATAATGCTTGAAATCAAAGATTTCGACGTTGTATTTGAATAAGTTTCCATCGCCCAAGCACGCTGGCGCTTGCAGGCCTCAATGTGTGATGAGTAACGGTAGTGGTTGTCAGACAGGAACGAGCGCGCTGTTCTTCGCGGCGCAGGGCGGGTTCCTGGACGTCGCGCGGCTGCTGTTCGACGCCGGCGCAAACATCGACGCGCCCAGCACGGTAACTAAATATACACTAACGTGAAAAAAGCGATCATGTTGTACAACTTTTACTTCCCATAGAAAATGTATGAAACAGCTGATTTTTTTCGCGATTTCAGAGTTGGCCCCATTGTAAAAGTTGTTCAGCTTGGTCCGAAGATACAGTTTTCCCATTTTTGGTTCGTTCATTAACACCCTGTATACCTAGTATGAGGCAAACATCTTGAAATCGGGTGGGGGTTGCGCAGAACGCGTATTTTGGGTATGCGCAGCGGTGAGGGGCGCGGGCGGCGGGGGAGGGGCGCGCGCTATTGGTCGCTCGCAAGTGCACATGCGCGAATAGTTGTCTCTCTTTCACACGCATTGACTGTGAGCAGTATATCCGATAGTTTACGGTAACGTAAACAGTTTGCATCAACTCATGGTAAGGCCACTGATTGATGAAAAGTTTCAAGATGTGTGCCTCGTACTGTATAATAAAACACTAAAATATAACAAAAAAGAAACAAAAAAAAAATGAGGATGTTTTCAAGTAAATAAGAATATAGTTGTGTTTCGTCTAGGATGGCGGTACCCCATTATTCGTGGCGTGCCAGTGCGGGCACCTGGCCGTCGCCGAGGAGCTGCTGCGGCGCGGGGCCGACGTCAACGCCTGCATGAAGGTCGGTACCACACAATACGTCACCTTTTCTTCTTCTTTGCGCGTCGACTTCTCAATCACCGATACAGCATTATCAGTGGCCTTATTATGATCCTCACGCGTGCAGGTGTTTGGACACGCAGAGCATTTTTTATTTTTATTTTATTTTATTTATTTTAGGAAGGTTTACAGCTTTATAGGCATATAAAAACATTATTAATTACTCGAAGAATTACAAACCTCCACATATACATATCAATAGTATCCTATATATAAAGTAAAATGCATTATGCACAAAAAAGTACAAATTTCCACTATAAATAAAAATTTCACCAAAAAGAAAAGTGACGTTAGAAAAAATAATAAAAACAAAAAGTAATATGTTGCTATTGTTATTACACAAATAAGGTTGAGCACCCACACAGAATTGCTGCCGAAAGTAATGCAATGTGTCATTGTCATTACTTATTGCAAGTAATGACAGAAGATGTGCCATTGCCTGGGAAGAAATACCACACAGACATGCGTTCTCCGAGCTGTAACCCCACCGGGGGCCGTACCGGCTAACTTACATGGCTATCGTAATCGCTTTCATTTGACAGATGGATGTGACACATTGCTGCTTCTATTTGGCATAAATAAAAACTTACTATATAAAGTAACGATGTGTCACATCCATCTGTCAAATGAAAACGATTACGATAGCCATGTAAGTTAGCCGGTACGGCCCCTGCGCATGTTCTCCCTGCTTCGGCCTACTTGAGTCCGTAGTCTATACATAAGTATTTACTTACCTAGTGTAGGTACTGACACAAAATATGCTACGTACTTTGTGGTATTATTTTATGGTTAAGGCACGATGGACAAATTCGCGGTTGGGTCCAATGGTGATTTTATTCGATTGCATTTTACCATTGTTAGATTATTGTCAAAGAAAAAATAAAATTATTATTTTTTCATCATAATGTTTCAAAGTTTCAATTCAGTAGTACCTACTTATTTAGGTTATTATATCTATTTGTTTATTTACGTAATGCGTTTATAATGTATCTTAAGGTGGATCTACGTCCATGCTCTGCGAGCTGTGGGGTTCTCGCGAATTTGAGCACTTGCGAGAACCCCACTTAAGGCGGTTGTATGACCGAAAGCGGCGCCCTCAGAGGTTTTTATTTAATAAGTTATTAATAGAAACAGATTTTAATAATGTTTATCGTGGAGATTTTAGGGCCCACAGTCTAGTATTTTTAGACGGTATCGCTACATTCCCTCGTAGTCACTACTAGAAGTAGATAGCAATACTGCTAAAAGTGGCCGTTTTTGACACATTTGCTATTACTTCTACGAATGACTACGAGGGAATGTTGTGTATTAGATTTATAATATTAAATATAATTCACCGCGGCGCCACTTTCGCTCAGGTACCACCTTAATCAGTGGACGCTTGTAACGAGCGTGATACGATAGATATTAGTTCATCTAAATATTAGACACACCTAGCATTATTGGCCTCATATTTTACGCTATACTTTTTACAAATCCCATCTCACCGATATGATATCCACTATGCAGATCACAAAATTTTTGTAGAACGGCTTAGCTTCCCCATAATTTCACCTCTCGACACTGGACCAAGGTCTAATAGAAAATATTATTGTATACTAGAGATAGCCCGCGACTTCGTCTGTGTGGATTTTTTTTTGTTCCCTTACGAACAATATTTTTTCGGGATGAAAGGTACCCGATGTCCTTCTCTTACCGACAAAGTGTATGTAACATGATGATCGATTCAGTAGTCAAGAGGATTGTCAACCACGTGGTCTCCATACAAACGGCGATAACGTTTCCCACCCTCTAAACCTTAACCTACAGTAATAAATTTTTGGTATTTTTTTGAAATGCCTAAATACTAGGGCTGTACGTTTTGATTTTTTAAATATCTATAATAGATTTCGAAATATTTGCATTTTAGTGATTTCATACAAAACACAGAAGTGCCAATATTTTCAAATCTACAATGAATATTTTAAAAATCAAAGCGTACAGCCCTAGTTTTTAGGCATTTCAAAAACATACCAAAAATTCATTGCTGTAGGTTAAGGTTTAGAGGGTGGGAAACGTTATCGCCGTTTGTATGGAGACCACGTGGTTGACAATCCTCTTAAGATGTGAAGGCGTAACGAACAAACAAACGGACTTTCGCATTTATAATATTAGTAAGGATAAGGATTAGATCGCGGCACGTAAGTTTAGCGGTGAGAGAAATTGGAGGGGATTACTGCGCATGTTTGCGGGAGCCCCGCACCACGCCTCCCACAAATTACTTCTGCAAAAATGGCAGCGCTAAAGTTACATGCCGAAGCTTGTATATGTACAGGACAAGGCGAGTCCCCTCTTCATCGCAGCCCAGAACGGGCACGAAGAAGTTTGCCGTCTATTGGTCCGTCACGGCGCGCGCGTGGACGCGGCGCGGCTGGACGGCGCCACGGCGCTGTGGATCGCGGCGCAGTGCGGCCACGACCACGTGGCCCGCGCGCTGCTGGCCAGCGGGGCCGACGTCGACCCACTGAGACAGGTAACTATAATATACAAGAACTAAAAAGGCAGAATGGTTGTTTGGTCGTACGTTTAAAATCACGAATTTTACCTAAAATACTAAATCCCGAAGCTTAATTATTGAGGGTTACATGCCATTAGGTCGGTTCTGGCACTTCGCCGGCCTCTACCGCGGCACGCTCGCTCGGCTCGTGCGTTGTTGGTCGCAATGGAACATAACCTCCTCGCACCTAATATACCTAAACCGCAAAATAACTAATAGTACAAGTACAGAAGCAGTACTCGGCAGTCATTTAAATAAATAGCTACTTTTGCTCCGACACAATAAAGTGCAATTCAGGTTGCGCAGTTCACCTAGTAGTTGCCTCTTTCTATCGCGTGCTCTTACCTTTTCTGACGACGCAACGTTAGGGTTGTCTTCTTTTAAATGAACTGCGTAGCATAATATATCATAATGTGAAAAACGACAATTGTTTATTGGTTTTTTGATTTTGACATCATCCGTACACGGCACCGTAATGTCGATTCGACAGTGTTACTATTATAAAGAGGCAATATCTACTTGTGCAGTAAAATACCGCGCTTGTACGGCGGCGGGCGTGTGGCGGCCCTCTGCTCACTTGTCCGCCGGCGGAACGGCTAGCGGTAGGTGCTTATCGCGCGACCTTGGGCGAGTGAAGGAGGCCTGCCTATTTCGAACTATCGGCATTTTAACTTTCGGGATTTTGAACTATCGGTCATTTAATAATCGATCTTTCAAGTTTCGGTTGTGAGCGACCAATAGCGCGCGCCCCTCCCGCCGCCCGCGCCCCTCACCGCTCCGCATGCCCAAAATACGCGTCCCAACCCGATTTCAAGATATATGACTGTACCAATGATTGTTCCATTCAAATCATCATAAAAGTTTTTGGATTTTGTTCAATCGGGAATACCTCCGCGGTTCTGACGTCAGAATGGCGGCGCACTTTAAAATAGGAATAAGTTAATACATGTTTAGGTACTAATGGACCCCCTAAACTATCAAAATTGCTTGTCAATCATTTATATTGCATTGCTTGTCAATCACATTTTGATCGTCTAGGAGCGATGCTTGACAAGCACCACAGAATAGATAGTTTACCGTGGCCAATTAAAAGTAGGCCACGCCCCCAAATGGTAAATGCAATGTAAATGATTGACAAGAAATGCTTGATCGTCTAGGGGCTCCATAACGTTTTAAGTAAAGGTACTCATTAAGAATTAACTAACTACATAAGTACTACGCGTTCACTTCGTTATTGCCGTCGACGACCGTTATGACGTCACAGCTAACGGTACTGTATACAAAAAAGTTATCATGTTTTTCAACTGTTTTTAATTTTTTTCTTATTCAAAGAGTGTCATTAATTTATATAACAAGTTAGGTTCGCCATTATGAAGGAACTTTACTCTTTTAATCATTAAAACAACACAAATAACGAACGTAATAATTAAATGAACAGAAGCAAAAATTAAGCTTTGCATTGCTAGCCGTACTAGAGTGGCGACGCAGGGGGTGCGGTATGACGAAGCGGGCCGGGAGGTAGCGGCAATGATGAAGTGAACGCGTAGTACATAAAGAATATTCGAAATTATGACTAAACTTGATCCTGCAGTTCTGACATTCACAAATTTTCGGCATTTTAAAATATGTTTTATGGGTATGCCCAATTAGCATACAAAGTTGTTTCTACAGACACTATCGAAATCGAGTATTATTAAGACGTAACTGTAAACTCATAATACAATACAGGCACATTTACATTATGTAGTACCCGAGGCTTCCCTTGGGTACTACTTTATTTTTTTAAGTTTTTTTTTTTCTAAGTTTCTAACTTCTTAAATTCTAGTACTTACTTACCACTTTGGTACTGATCTAAATAAAATAATAAAAAATGATAATAATAAATGTATCTTGTCACGCTTATTCGAGCGCAAAATGTTAAACCGTGGATAGTCGTAATTGGCCTACACAATTGTTAAATGTGTTTGTAACTTTAAATGATATCGTGCTGTGTACTGTCCCTAATAAATAAAATAAAAAAAAATAAAAATAAAAAATAAAAAAAATGTAGATGCGATATAGTCCACAGAATAATTGTATTCGTTTAGACTTTAGATTGTCATTAATTTTACACTTTTTTTTAAATATAGGTAGTATAATTTATTTTGTGTCGAGTGTAATTTTTCAAATTGCAGGACGGTGCAACGCCCCTATTCAAGGCGGCGCACAAGGGGCACGCCGCGGTCGTCGCCGAGCTGCTCAAGCACCGCCCCAATCTGGGGCTATTGCCAGTAAGTATTTAATGCAACTACTTTTAATTTGTACAGTCGAGGTCAGTAATATGTATAATATTAATAGCACCCTTGACGGCTCATCAAACCTTTTAGATCGCCGGCCCAAAGGCTCATTTTCAATCTATCGCATATTGGGACCAGACCACATTGACAAGATAGCAATTAGCTTGGTGTTATCAAATATCGTCGTCTGGGTTGCGGAGTAGAAAGCTTCTGGGAGATAATGGCCTTCGATCGCATATCGATTTAAATGGTGAATAGGGTCGTAGGTGGCATCATTAAAAGAGAAATCAAATAAACTGAACAGTAAACCAATCACAGATCGAATTGAGAAAAAAGAAGACCGACATGGTGTTGGAAGAAAAACTGATATTTATGAAAATTCGCTTCCAAGTTTCCAACATCCAAAAATTGATTAGAAATCATTTTTTGGAAACGCATAGCAAAGAACAAAATGGCCGAATCTATAATAATATCTACACTAGCGCTAAGTTGGCTTTAGTGCGCCGACTAGTGAACGATTTGTGAATTAGTCAAATTGTCCAGCAATTGACTGCGCAATGAAGTCAAAATTTGTTCGCTATACTCTGCTGGTCGCGTGGTTTGGTTGTTAAATAGGTAGAGAATAAGATTGGACCCAAGACGCTACCCTGAGGGACACCACTACTATTGTTTGAGTGTTTCTTTAGCTACGTCGAATTTATGTGCTTTGTTTTTGGTTTAAATGCTAGTCTAATAGAAACATTGTCGAAATTCTTAATTCAGACATTGCATTTTTTGAAAATAAACAATAGATAGAATTAGAGGTGCCGGTACATAACTTGGCAAGATAAACAATAGATAGAATTAGAGGTGCCGGTACATAACTTGGCAAGATAAACAATAGATAGAATTAGAGGTGCCGGTACATAACTTGGCAAGACAAAAATGAGACAAAAAATGTGCCGAGTTTAGTGTTTGTAGCTGCTCTGCATCTTTTGTCTCATCCATAACTTACCAAGTTATGTGCCGGTATCTGCAGAGTAGCCGGCAAATATCTCGAAATCGGGTGGGGATTGCGCAGAACGCGTATTTTTGGTATGCGCAGCGGTGAGGGGCGCGGGCGCGCGCTATTGGTCGCTCGCAAGTGCACATGCGCGAGCGAACTTATTTCCATTCCGTCGAAAAAGTGTTAAGATTTTCGTGCTAAGGATAACACGAACAGCTATCGAAAAAATTAACGCGCGTAAAAACAATCGATAGAGTAATTTTGTATGTGGAAATTGGTACAGCGCTATCTACCGCCGAGAAGTGAAATGAAATTTTCCATAGATAATACTCGAGTAATTTTACGCGCATATTTTTCTTGATAGCTGTTCGTGCTAGGGGTACTGATAAGTTTGAGTATACGTAAAATGAAAGCCAGAGCACACCCCGGGCGCTCCATACAAGCGCCGCGTATCAACTACCCATTACACAGACGCTACACAGTGACGCTTCTGCACACGCGCAACTGTGTGCGTGAAGTCTAGGGCTATTGAATGAGCACACGATTCGGCACACGACACGAGGCGGAGTTTCCTTTCTGTACGGTAGGAGTCACCAGTTAATGACAATCACAATATTATAAAACATAATTTTAATTTTTAAATTTGAGATTTTTGCATTCACAATGCTATTTTTACACAATACTAAATAATATAATTTAAAAATTATATAGCTATTTCACCTTAATCGATTGCCAAATATCTGGAAAGATATTTCAATTGAATGTCGCGGTAATTCCTTACATTGGTGAAATAACGCTGGCTTGCAGCGTAAGAGTAGGATATACTAGAAGAAATTCGGCGATGTCACTAGTGACTCGGTAGCTCAGCGGTCAGAGCATTGGACCGGATATCCAAAGGTCGCGGGTTCGATTCCCGTCTGAGTATTGATCTGGTGCGAGTCGTATTTTTTCTAGTATATTATTTAGTATTACATAATTTTAACTATAACTACTCATCTCATAACCTACAAAATCCATATAATAATGAACTAAACCCAATTCCAGAACGGTCAAACCGCCCTCCACGGCGCAGCGATGTTCGGCCAACTATCGTGCGTGAAGCTATTGGCGCGGCGTTCCGACCGCCGCGTGCGGAACGCCGCGGGCCACACGCCGCTTCAAGCCGCGGCCGCTGCGAGGAGGCACGATGTAGTCGCCTACTTACAGAGCCTTGAACCTAGGACTTGATACTTGGGTCATCTAAACACGCACTACTGTTGTCCATTCAATTATGTCTGTCCAGTTTTTAGTATCTATCATGGACGAAAATGTATGTCCATGGTATCTATAAATACCTAACTATATTTATTATACCTCTTCAGCACGAAAAGGGCGCCTTTGGAGCGTAAAAACTCGCAGCAAAATAGCTTTTTGCTGCAAATTTGCAAACTTCAACATCGAATTAAAACTTGAGAAAATTTAGTTTCAATTTAGATCAAAATCCACATTAATATAATAATACATAACCTTTCCTATAAACATCAAAATCGCATAAGACTTTACATTATTTAAAAACTACAAAATCACGCTGTTACCTAGTTTTATGGTGCAATTGCAAACATTTATACTTATTTATTTAATTATGCGTAAGTATTTATAACGAGAGGACTTAAAATCTTTACTTTTTATTTTGATGAAATTGTTATTAAAATAAGTGTTATATTCATGTTTAAGTTTATTATAAAAAATAAGTACATACAATACATTACACAATATCTTAACGACACAATCTCATATAGTTATGTATAAAATGTAACCAATAAGTAAACATACTATTTTGTATATTATCTACACTACATATGTATGCCATATCACACAGCTTTACCCATTCGCCTTAGCATAAATACCTCACATAATACAATTAGATTTAATAATATTGTTACATATTTTAATCCTGTAAGCCAGTGGTTCCCAATTAGTTCTTTCTGCGTACCCCTCCAAGAAAGACATCGAAATCGCGTACCCCTTATATGAAATCATGTAGATAAGATTGCTGCGCGTACCCCTGGGGGGTACGGCGTACCACTAATTGGGAAACTGCTGTAGGCTATGGGATACAGTATCTGTAATATAAATTATCACACAGTCTGTTACAGTCTTGCAGTTTTTAATGTTCATCAGCCTCCTAGCATGACCACCGATATTGAGATTTATCACGTCTAATTACTGTCAAAAGACAAATGGATTTGTCAATAAAACGCTATATCACGTGACGTGATATACGCACATCAACTTTGTCTAGGGATACAGGTGTTATTTTCATACAAACAAGGTTTCCTGCCAGGGATGTACTGTGCTGTGATCTGATCAGGGCTATCCAGGGAGTGAATGGAGGAGATTCAGATCGCTATACACACCGAACTGATCTGACCAGCATTCTAAAAGATTAAAGGACATGTTTAAAAAAACCGCGAAAATAGCATGAAAATGTCCCTGGATCACTCCCTGGATGGCCATCATCAGATCACAGCACGGCACGGTACATCCCTGGCAGGAAACCAATGCTTCAAAGTTACCTCGTTTGTGTGAAAATAACACCTGTATCCCTAGACAAAGCTGATGAGTTGATGATATATCGTGGTCATGCTAGGGGACTGTAAACAAAAAATGTGTGGAATGCTGTTGGGTGCCAATCTCAACAGTTTAAGTGTGCAAAGAACTCGGCAAAAGCTATTTTAACACGTTTATATTATTTAATCCTTATGTTTCAGAAAATGTTAGTTTGTTAGTTATTATGTCCATCACATCAAACAAATCCCAGTTTGAATTGTCTATAAATACAATAGGCTAGTTGACAAAATTTCAATAACTGCTTAATATTTTAGCTTATTAGGCATTTTATCGAAAAAAAAGGTTTATTTATTTTTAATCGAGCGTTTACATTATAAATTTCGCGTTTTAAAAAACCAATTTTAATTTGATTCCAAAACGCACAAGACTGATTTGTCATGGCGTCTTGAATGACGTCACGCCGTGCGAAACAAACCAAAGAGCGATCGTGTCTTCGTACGTTATAGCTAGTTTTTATCGTTTAAAAATGAATTTCTCATATTATAAGTACTGTATAGTGCCCCAGTGTGATAGCACGACTATAAAAACGCCAAACCAGTTATTTATATATGTTCCAAACAATGGAGAAATACGGAAAAAGTGGCTAAAACTTGCGTTCGGTTGTGGTTAGGTTGCACTCGGAGTGTAGGTTTGGAACGCGCCTCCGGTAGTGATACTCGAAACGTCAAAGACAAGATTGGAGTTTCGCACGGCGTGACGTAACGCTTTCTGATTGGTGTTCACCGTCACGTGACTAAAGGTTTCATTTTACGAAATTTATTTTTTAAAAATATTAATAATCTTTAACGCTTTTAATAATTAAAATTGTTTGTTATTTTCTCCATAATATAATTAATCATTATAAACCCCTATCCATTATATTTATTCTTAATGGAAACAAGCCTATTGAGTTTATACAATTTGGTGCTGTTAGTATAATGTTGTAAGCATAATAACAACTTTAATTTTACACTAGTCAAACATTGTAATTTTTTAACTAATTTTTTGTTATGGAAGATCAAATCGAATCTCGCGTTCGTATAACTTCTTATTTATTATTTAAAAGAAGATATGTATGGGAAAACCTTTTTGTAGGTATATTTTAAGTTTGACTACTAACATAGTTCGTATCGTAGAATATGTATTTTTCATACAACACCATGCAGTCTGTTGTAATGTAACATTAGTTTTAAGGTATTACTGTTGTGTATATTGTTGTAAATTGTACAACTCTAGTAGGTATATCGTTTTCAAGTAACAATTATTGTAAATGTCAATGCAGTTTTAAAATATTTTGTACTTTTTATTTATAAGCGCTCAACTTAGGTTTTAATGTTGTTGTGCAGGTGTTTGAAATGAAAATTCGTTGTTTTGATAGTGCTTTGAATATATAATAAGAAAAGTAAAATTGTGCTGGTACTGAATAGTATTATGAGAATCTCAAACGACTGAATTTCATGTAATTTAAAACATTAGAAAAATTAAATAGTGAAATTAGAAATTTTGAAATTTTCTAATGAACTGTACGCGCGCAAGCTTTAGAAGTGTATATGAAATTAGAAGCTATCCATTACATAAAACAACCACGATAAGAGGTAGATTACATGATCAGTCAGTCTGGCATCAGTCCATGCCATTAATCTGTAGACTTCAGACCTGATGATCGTACCCTGAAAAAAAGGACTGATGCCACAGACTGAACATCTAATCTCCCTATAATAGATAGAAAAGAACCCAAAGCTAAGACACTAAAAAGAACCTAACTAAAATAGGCGGGACATTTTTTTTTATTTAATTGTATAACTATGGCTTTATCTATGGAATAGCTCCATACTTTCAGGACGTTTTATTTTTTTGTTCATAATTCATATGATGCGCGCTTGTTCCAAATTCAAAATACTTTTATTCACTCGGTGAATAAAAACGCGTTTTATTCACTGTTATCAATGAATAAGACGCACTTTTTTGAGTGGCGATGGTAAAAAAAAGTTACATTATGTAATTATTTTGTTTTTCAAAAATGTCAGAACGTAAATAAGTTTTTTAACTCTGAGGGTATGTGAAATGTTTGTTGAGTTTTTCTTTATGTTACGAAAATAAACTTGTTTTAATCTAAATACATCTTTTTCTGATACAACACACCCTAATCTAATAACAGACAAATATAATTACTAATAAAATAACCTTATAAAAATATATACTGTAGTAATCACAAGAAAGCATTACACATAACATTAATATAATTATATTATAGTTCAAATGAGAATACAGTAGTCTCTTTGAATACTAAACAAATATTCCAAATAAGTTTCACCAATGTTAGTCAAACTATCAATAATATTCCTATTTAAACAACAACATTCAAAGCTGTTATGCAATTATTGTCATATTCATCGATGTCAGATCAATTCTCGAAATGCAATAATCTCGCTTGGATATTTATCCTTATATTGTTATTTTTTTTCTATATAAAATAGATTACAATACTTACAGTGCAGCCGGTGACAGAATGCATATTTCAGATTTAATTATTTGCACGACAAGTATTTATCCATGGATACGATAGGCCAGCCTACTTTTTGTCTAATTTTCAAAATCTATCGCATCGCTTTCATTTGACAGGTGGATGTGACACATTGCTTGCTACATTTCTTTGGTAAGTTTTTATTTGTGCCAAAAGAAGCATCAATGTATCACATCCTGAAAGTGATTGCGATTGATTATAAAATTAGACAATTAGCATTAATTAATCTAGATCAGTCAGGCCATGCAATCCATACAAGTCTGTTTATCCACACTTGTCCTATCGTCGATTAATTTTTAATCGACTATTTTTGACGCTTTTATGTACCTATGGAATAAATGTCAAAAACAGTAAACAGCTCTTGTACCGTCGGCCAAGAAGCTCATTTTCAATCTATCGCATATTGGAACCAGACCACATTGACAAGATAGCCATTAGTTTGGTGTTATCAAATATCGTCGTCTGGGTTGCGAAGTAGGAAGCTTCTGGGAGATATGCCACCCTGAACATATGGCCTCCCATACAATGATCTCAAATAGCAAAAACTAATCGATCGAATATTGATATAAATGGTGAACAGGGTCGTAGGTGGCATTATTACAAACATGTAAGACATTGGCTTGGTTAGTTTTCAGGAAGCATGCGCGCGGCCAGGGTAGAAACATAGATACTTCTTTTCCAAAAAAATAATCGACTACATATTGACATGTAATTACATTTAGGGGGTGAGGCAGGTCCCAGGCATATATAAAACCATAGTCTTGCGTCGCTTTCAGGAAGCGTCTAGGACGTCAGGGCAGGTAAGTACATTTCACATATATGCTCTTGTGATCCTTGTTCCTTATTCAATCGATATGAAAACACAAACAATAGTTCAGGTAATGATGCCACCCACGACCCTGTTCACCATTTATATAAATATGCGATAGATTTTTTTTAGCGATGGGTGATCATGATCAGGGTGGCATATCTCCTAGAAGCTTCCTACTTCGCAACCACGACGATGATATTTGATAACACCAAGCTAATGGCTATCTTGCCAATTTGGTCTGGACTCAATATGCGATAGATCGAAAATGACCCTGGTTGGCCGCCGGTCCATCTTGACAGTTGTCATACGTCTTTTAAACTTAAATCATTGCTTAAAAATAAATTAAATCAAATCGTCACTTGTAAATTCTTTCGTAATCTGTGTGTGGAAAACCATTTTGTTGTATTTTATCAATGATTTTTCCAATAAAGAGTTGGGTGAAGATCGTATACCAAATAAGACAAGGATAAACAAGACTGTATTGGATTGATTATTAAATCTGGCCGCAAATCATTTATTTTCGATCGAAAATATACTTTATTTTTTATATTAGTGTCCCGCACACGGGCGACACGCCATAACCACAAAACGCAGCCATTGACTTATTCACGTGCCGGACTACAACTGCGCCACAAAAAAAATAGTCAGTCTTGCCTTTAGATCTGTGTGGCGCAGCTGTAGAGACGTCTCTACAGCTGCGCCACACAGATCTCGCAAACGGAAGGTCGTAGCGAAAATCTGATTACTTGTGTGTGCAGCCGGTAGTTTGTCGGAGTTTGTCACCAAGAACCAGAGTTAGTCGGTCTTGCGTTTAAGAGATATGTGAGAATATGCTGTAGAGACCTTACTGCCTGGATCTCGAGAACGGAAGGTCGTAGCTATAATCTGATTAGTCATATCATATGTATAGTCGGTAGTTTGACTGAGTTTGTATATTAATTTGAATTATATTATTTGTTTGAATTATATTTTGAGATATTACATAATAAGAACCTATACTTTTTATCACGTAAACGAGCTTTGAGAGTTATAAAAATTAGTTATAATATTTTTCTATACAAAATTTGAACACCATTTTCACCTTATTCGTAAGTCAATAGTGCCACGGAGTGGGACGAACATCGTTCGCTTATCACGATGATTTTTTGTAATAGGCCCTCTGTATAGGTTGTGTCAGATGTACTTCCCGAGGGACGTCGGGTGAAATCGGCCGAGGTGATCTCACCATTTTAAATAAACACATCATTTTACTAAACGGGTCGGCTGTCACTGTCATAACAACGAAGATAAAAATGTTACAGAAAAAAATACAATGAAAAATTGCTCGTAAATCTTTGTATCAATCAGCTGGTAAAATCAACAGAGATCGTACTCGTCACTAGATTATGCAAAATGTATTTTTTTTAAACAATTGGTGAAATTGGCTCGTCTTTACTTACGGTCCTTCGCCTACTACACTGCCGGACGCCATCATTCATTGTTTTTTTCCACTCAGCATTGCTACCATCTAGGGCCTATTGCATGACAAATTACAAGCGAATATTATTAGTGAATTTCTATTGAAAATCACTAATAAATATTAGCTTGTATCTTGTTATGAGATAGACCCCTGGATTGTGACTGTACTACTGAACCTGAACTCAATACTTAACTGAACTCTAGGGTGAATCGAAAACAGTCGGCAAATTTTATGGTATGGCTTAGACCTCAAACTGAATAACTTTGTCTATGGGACCAACTTAATCAGAGCAAAAACATAATCTGCTATTCCATATATTTTGGCCAGATATTGACGTTTTCTATGGAACAGCTGATTATTTATTGGTTCTATTTAATTAAGTTGATCCCGTAAAAAAGTTGTTCAATTTGAAGCCACACCAAAAAGCTTTTGGATATTAGTTTTCAATTCAGTGCCTTAGGATGGGTAGCCTAAGTATGTCATGCTCTCTTGAATCATTACTGCGGTGGTGTCGTATGGGGCGGGTCGTTACGTTCCCTCAAATATGGTTGAGCGAAGCGATGGCTGGTCCACGCGTCATGCTCGTGAACGGGTGCTGCCAGTGGGAATGGGTCTGCTTCTGAGTACCTATCTTAACGCATATAGAATTGTAAGAATTGCGTTTTTTATTGTTATTTTTTATGTCTTGTATCAAGTATTTTTTGGTAAATTTTGCCTACTTAGGTGCACTTTCGAGTAGCAGACATAGTGATTACTGATTTCTCAACTAGTTGAAAGTTATTTACTCTCACAATTACCTATCCGATATGTAGTAGGTATTTAATTTCAACCTACCTACCCATTGTGTACAAACTTTTGTTAATTATTGTGATGGAAAATGACCTCACTTTAAATGTGGAGCTCATTTTTCAATGTTGACGACTCTGTATGAAATATACAGGGAGAAAAAAGCAGCCCTTGACGAGTTTCTTGCCGGTTCTTCTCGTTACAAGGTCTCCCGCTCAGGGTTTGCGAACCGATGGCGTAGCTTCTTTGACATTCACAAGTGCTTGTAACAGCCTAGACTGAATAAATGATTTTTTGATTTTGATTTTGATTTTTTGAAATACCAGAGTTTGTCGGTCTTGCGTTTAGGAGATATGTGAGATTTTCGCTACGACCTTTCGTTTTCGAGATCCTGCCCCCCTAGCCAAAGTAACATTTGCAAATTTTCGCTATCGCTTCGCTTCGAAACATGTATGGATTTGACGTTTTAAAATTCGATAGTTAACGAAACCTTATGTCAATCCCATACATGTTTCGAAAGCGAAGCGATAACGATGATTAGCGAATGTTACTTTGGCTAGGCTCTCAGGTACGCAAGATTGATAAACTCTGATTCGTGGTGACAAATTCCGACAAACTAACGGCTACACTCACACCACTACACTCGAGTTATCAGATTTTCGCTACGACCTTCCGTTCTTAAGATCCAGGTAGAAAGGTCTCCACAGCGTATCCTCACATATCTCCTAAACGCAAGACCGACAAACTACCGGCTACACACACGAGTAATCAGATTTTCGCTACAATCTTCCGTTTTCGAGATCTGTGTGGCGCAGCTGTAGAGACGTCTCGACAGCTGCGCCACACGTATCTCCTAAACGCAAGACCGACAAACTCTGTTTTTGGCGACAAACTCCGACAAACTATCGACTTCATCATGGCATAGTCAAAAAGTCAGATTTCCAACATTTTTTTTGTGGCGCAGCTGTAGTCTGGCACGTGACTTATTCCTGTAGCATAAGTCACGTGCCGGAGCCACTTGTGGCGGTCGCGCGTTTCAGCTACTTTTGCAGCCGCTTCTATCTTCTAAGCGACGTTTGTGTTTGTGGCGTGTCCCCCGTGTGCGGGGACCCTTAAGGAACTTGTCAAATGTGCATTCTATTATCAGCCACACTTACATAGTTAGTGGTTACCCTGCAGCATCATGTCCCGGGCGGCGACCTCGAGCGCGGCCGCGGCGGGGCGCAGCGCGGGCGCAGTCTCAGTGCAGCAGTAGAATAACGCCAGCGGGTGCGCGTACAACTCGTGCGAGATGTTGGCCGGGATCGGCGGGCGGGTGCCTAGGGATGCCATAAGTGGCATAACATTAATCTTTTTTTAAATATCAAAAGGTTTATACAACAGATGATTTTAATAACACTACAGAGGCGAATTTAAGATTTGACGTTTTTAAAATCAATGGTTGACTAAATCTATCGCTATACCTCTTTCAATAAGGGAATATTTGCTAATGTAGCATTGGGTACAGCCTCTGAACTTTTAAGTTATTATTACATCATCATTATAAGACAATGCCTCTCCTGTTAGAGCAATGGTTCCCAATTAGTTTTTTCGACGAAGCACTCCAAGGCTGATCTCTAACTCTCATATTTCTTATTGCAGCAATAAATTAAAAATGAATCAGTAATTAAAGGCTTCAGCAAACCAAACGCAGGTCAGAAGCAGAGCAGGTCAGTAGCAGCGCGGGAGTCGTCACACTGAACGCAGCGGCAGTTTTAAAGCAGTTACAAGGCTGGAGCGCGTCTAAACCGCGTTCAGTATGACGGGCTAGGCAGGCAGTAGGCTGCAAGATGTCGAACGACACGGACTCGGATGAAGAAGAATTCGTACTGCTTTTGGCTTTAAGGCGAAACAAAAGATTTTGGGTTCATGATATTAATACAAGAAGAGAAGAATATGGGGAATATTATCGTCTATGCAGGGAGCTGGGAAGTCATGAGGATAATTTTTTCAACTATTTTCGAATGTCGAAATAATGAAAATTAATACAAATTATCTCGAAAATCATACAAACATTTATTTTTACGCACTTATTCGATTATCTTTTCATTGATATCCATCACGCGGTTGTAAAAAAATACAAAAGTCGTCAACCGCTTCGACGCGCTGCGCTGCACTGCGAACGCCCTGCCCCCGGTGTATCATGCTTACATGCCCGCCATAGTTATACAACAGCGCGGGCCCGCGCTCCAGCTGCTCTGCGCCTCGCATGCGCTGCTTCTGCCCCGCTCCCGCGCCGCCTGGTTTGTCGCCCGGCAGTTGCAGTGCGGCGCGGCGCAGAGCAGTTCGAGCGCGGGCCCGCGTTCAAATTTGGTGTAACGTGGTTCAAAGAGTCTCTTGTATTACAACTTGCGCGGGCCCGCATTCAAACAGCGCTGCTACTGTCCCGCGTTTGGTTTGCCGAAGCCTTAAGAGTTTGCTGTGCAATCTGTGATCTGTGCATAACCCTTGATCCAACCTCGCGGGGTACACGTGTACCACTAATTGGGAAACATTGTGCTAGAGTATAGGCCTTCTTTATGGATGAATAAGGAAGGGATTGGACCCGCCTAAGATCATTATTATTCATGAAAAGTATATTTGCACAGTAAAAAAAGTTAACTATAAGTTGGTAACATATACAAATACAAAAGCATTTCTGTCATGAATATAAATGAAAAGGGACATACCATATTTCTCAGAGAAATAGTCTTCTTCTTCGCTGACAGCGGAGTCATTGAGTGCCTCAAAGCTGTCATCCACAGTATCATCGGGTTGCGTGTGCGGAGGGCACAGCGCCATCATCTCCCACAGCGTGAGCCCGAGCGGCCAGATGTCAGTCTTGCTGGATATCGTGCCACCATGGATCACTTCTGGTGCACTCCAAGCTTCAGTACCTGATCAGTAACACATCAAATTATCTATCATACTAGTGTAGGTTTATAATAGAGAAAATCAGCAATAAAGTCACAAGATAAACTACAAATTCAACAATACAAAAAGAAAAATGACCACATTATAATAACATTATACTTGAATAGTTGTTATGTCCGTAGAATAATAGATTTGATAAATTTTTATTTGACAATCTGAAATAAAAGTAAGTACTGCTTACTTTTATTTCAGTTAGCAATTGTATTTATAAATAACAATAAGAATGCAGTTTTATGAGCTATATTAGTTCTCTATAATGGGTGTTCTTCATTAAGAAGTAATTTTTTTTTGTTCTTTATTTGCACTACATGCGACTTAACAACTAGATCTTAAAGTAACTAATTATCGCATGCACCTTGACTTCGATAGGATACATACCATAGTAAACAGCTTTTCCAGCCTTTTCTTTGTCAAATACACCGTTCTCATCCAGTGGGACAGTGACCCCAAAGTCGCACAGTTTGCATATCACAAAGTCTCCGTTAACAAGAATATTGTATGACTTTAGGTCCCCATGCAAGATCTGCATCTTAGTGTGGAGGTAGTCCAGTGCACTGGAAATGTCCACTGCTACCTGTAATGCAATGATAGTAAATAATTAATAATTGCTTTTGTTTGAATGACTGTTTGTTGCCAAAAAAAGAATAAAAAATACACATACACATAAATTATGTAATTGGGTCTATCCCGTATAATTATGTATTTATGTATAAATAAATAAAATAGATGAATAAATAATGTTTATTGATTTTTTTTTCTGAATGGATTTGCAAGAATTTATAATCTCAAGTTTATACAGCTCTTTCATCTTAATCAATTGTCTAATAGGAAAGATATTTCAATTGAATGTCGAGGTAATTTCTCACATTGGTGATGGTGAAATACCAGCTTTCAGCGTAAGAGTGGGATATACTAGAAGAAATTACATGATTCAACTAGTGATTCGGTAGCTCAGCCGTCAGAGTATTGAACCGGACATCTAAAGGTCGGTTTGATTTCCATCCGAGAATTGATCTGGTGCAAGTCATATTTTTCTAGTATATTATTTATTATTATAATTTATATTGATTCAACATAGATCATTCTAGGTATAGCCCGATTCAAACTTTATGATTTACTAGTGTAATTAATATAAAAAATAGGAGAATAAATACTCTATAGTATCAAAGTCAAAGTTAAACTTAATTATTAAGTACTTTTGAATCTTCTATATTTTGATTTTCTTTCCTACCACACGTTCCAGACTTTTTTAGCTGCCAAGAAGAACAGGCGCAAGAAACTTGTTGTATGTAATATAGCTCAGTGTTATGAGCTGGTAAAGTGTGTGGTGCCACGTGCCACGTTACCAAAGCCACTGCCACATACAAAGGCAGTACAGTGCATACCAGTGGTGGCAAGGGGTGAAATTATGACAAAGGTACCTAAATGTTATGATCTGCATAGTAAATCAGCGGGTGGGATTCCTAAAAGGTAAGCCGATAGGAATCAGCTTGTATCGACTCTTCCCTACTGGTACCTGCAGTAAATATTTAGAACAAAATTCATCACGCACAAATGTTGGGCATCAAAACCATCCAAACTAAGTGGCATTGATTAAATAGCTTTTACGTCTAAAGTAGCAAGACAAATACCTACCTAATTAAAAAAAGGTTACCTTTAATATCTGTTTAGGAGCAAACGGCTCTGGTTCAGGGTTGTCCTCTACTCTTTTTTCGATCATATCTCCGAGAGATAGATCACAGGCTTCCATTCCCAAATACAGTATCTTACTTTTGCCGAAAGCCCTGAAGCCAACTATGTTTGGATGTGACATTCGTTTGAGCAGTTCTGCCTCCACTTCAATACGCTTGGAGTACACTTTACTGGGCTTCACATGTTTGTTAAGCATTTTCAACGCCCACGGTGATCGCATTTGTCCAGCGCGAGGTGATCGCACCAGTTGCATTACATTTACACCTAGAGAGAATGTCATATAAATATATAGTAAGTATTGATAATTAAACGCCGAAAATATGTTAGATAAGTGATAGACTTGGGGATTAATGCCCTTGTTTAATAATTACAAATAAAATACCTGCAAAAACATTACAAACCTGTTCCGTAACCGAGTCGGTTCAAAAATGGTGATGGTGGAATCGTAATAGTTTCAGTTGTGTTAGGCACTTTACTTTTCTTGATTGGAGTTGCAAATTCTGCCATCGTCTTCTCGATTATAATAATATGTATGATCCACACAGTCAACACAACAAAGAAATACACCTAAATTAAACGAATGACCAACAAAACAAACGATATTCACATTCAAATTCAACTCAACTTTTTTGAATTCGAAAAACCGTCTGTCTGTGTGTGACCTCTTCTGTCATTGTCACTTCACACTTGCAATGTTGCCAACAATATAATTGGGTGCATTCCAACAGACAAATCTCTGAGTCAGCGTTCGCCATAGAGTACCTACATTAAAGTAAAATTATTATTTACTGTTGGCGTTGGCGATTGATGACTCAGAAATTTGTCTGTTGGAATGCACCCATAGTGTTCCGTTAAAGCAAGTTGTTTTTTTGGAGTTTTTGGCGCCATTTTGTCGGGTTCAGTTCGGTTGCTATTTTAATTATTTGAAAATTGTTTTATAGTGGAATTGGTGCAGTTTTGTGGTAGCTGTACAAGTGTCTACGCATCTGAACAATATGTTAATAATTTAAATAGGTGCGATCTTGGTTGTGTGAAGCTGAGACTTTTATTGTAGTGGTTACCTCGGCAGAACTTACTGAGTAAACTGTATCGATCGTAGTCAGAGAAAGTGTTGAATGCTCTAAGATAAAATCCGTCAAATGAAATATCGTAAACTGGGGGTGAATAGCAACTATATTATAATATGAGTTCATTGAATGTCTTAACTATGAACTACAGCTTGACCATAAAGAGTTGACAAAAATTGAGGGCGCCACTTTCTATGTAAACACGTCAAAATCACGAATAATTTAGCAGCACTGACTATATTTTGTACTGAAAAATTTACATGATTTACGAGTGCCTTATTTGTTGTTGTTCATCCCAAAGGAATTAAATTAAAATAAGCAAGATATTCGCTAAAATATGATCGTTGTGATTGTGAACCAATCACCTCCCGCGCGGGGTCTTTTGCAAAAATTAATTGTGGATGATTGAAAAATTCCTAGGGGTTTTTGTGACAAGCGCAGAAGAGGAAACCTTCGTGAACTTAGTTCGTGAAATTGTAGTCGCGGTTGCTCAATGAAAAATACGGCGTTTGGTGATCGAGGGATATCCTTTGGCAGGGTGAACCTTCTGAACACTTAAATCATTTTAAGAAGGGGAGCCATCTTGGATTATATCCCTCGATCACGAAACGCCGTATATTGCACTTTTAGGTCGTGTGGGAATTGAACCTTTTGATGAATGAAAATCATCGATTCGAAAACAACCAAGAAGTTCAAATTCATAGAATATTTATTTAAACTTCTTGAAACATCCAAAATGACGTTAAAGAAAAAGATTCCGTTTCTAAACTTTTCAAGAATATGATTTTAAAGTTTACGTTGTTTTTACTATTAGCCCAGAGGTGTTTTGTATGGGAAATTTGTGCAGCGCCATCTACCGCCGAATAGCGAAATGAAATTTTCCATAGATAATAATAATTACTCTATCGTGTAATTTTACGCGTGTTTTTTTCTCGATAGAAGTTGGGCACAGAGAAAGCAAGTTGGGTACAATCATGTGCAGTTGGGTGGGTATGTGCTTTTATGAAAAGATAGACTAGTTTCACTACTGCCCGCTAGAGGAGTACAGTAGATACCCCGTAGCAAGAACATAATAATATTTATCGAGTAAAAAAAAAGTTGTAAAGAAAATGTTTTGTGTGTGAAACTTTTACAGGGCCATCTCTCCCCTCGAAAAGCGAAATTAGATTTTACTCTATCTATTGAGTATTTTTACAAGTAAGCGTTTTTTTCTCGGTAATGTTTGTGCTAGTGCGTGCTACGGGTAGGTATACCTACCTAGATCTTTAAACCGAAATTAGAAATTAGAAGACGAAGAAGATTAGAAGAATATAAATACTTAATTAAAAAATATATTTAGTAAAATATAAGACTGCACTGCCAAAAACGAACTAAAAAGTTAATTAACAAGGTATCATTTGCAGTGCCTCTTTGAATATACAATTTTATTGTTCCACGATTCACCAGAATGGTTGAAAGAAAATACACGTCATCATTATTATGAACATTTACCTACTCTAGGAAATGATCATACCTGTTAAGAGGATTTATGCGCTACACTAGCGCCGCCAATGGAAAAAAAATCGTAGTGCGTAAATAAAGACGAAATTTGTGAATTGTTTTCTTCTAGTGTACTCCGAAAAAGCTTTGTTGTACTTTCTATCGCTTAAAAAATATTTTCTAGTCTGTCGTTTAGTTTAATGGAGTTTTATTGCTAAAAGTGAGTGGCCACTTTTAGCTAAACGACTAAACGACAACTAAACAACAGGTTTTGAAATATTACGATACGATAAAAAGTATAACAAAGCTTTTTCGGAGTAAGTACACTAGAAGAAAACAATTCACAATCAACATCCTAGCTTTGAAACTGACTGACTTCCATACAAACTTTCATCCCCTTAGGGGGTGAATTTTCCAAAAGCTATTACGTGTGCTCACGTACACTATGAAAAATCTACCCTCGGACCCTCCAAAAATGGTGTCTCTACTCTCAGCCGGGCTCTTACGCGTATCCCAACAATCAATCAATTTAGAGTTTTATATGTATAGATTATGTGTAAATGTGAAGACTACGAATACATAATCAATAAGTACCTACCACCTACCTATTTCTGTTTAGCTAGCTAGAAACTTACTTGTGTTTTTGTTGTTCAACCTAGGTAGATACCTACCATATAAATGCTTCCGATTATCTACCTATAATTAAGAGTTGTATAAAACCGAAAAATCAATGATATTGAATTTGTAAGCAAAACTAGTCGTTTTTACCCAACTTCGGCGAAGCAATACCTATTATGGTAAGGGAAGCAATTGTTTAAAACAATCCAGTTAACATATCCGGATTAAATCAGTAATATCATGTTATGGAAACGTAAAACAGTTACAGTATTGCGTATTTCCTCTTTTCTCGGCGTTTATTCGAAGGAAAAGTTAACATGAAAACCGACTTCAAATAACCTACCTACCTCTAAAAAGCAAGAAATAATATTCGTAATAATAAAAATACGTCTATTTAAGTCGGGTGGGGCTGGAGTACAGATTCCTTTTTTTTATTCTAAAAGCCTAAAGCCGAAACATATCTACATACGGGTCAAACTGAGAACCTCCTTTTTTAAGTCGGTTAATGAACCTACACTTAAGATATCCCTCTACCTACAAAAAAATAATAATCTTATTCAGTTCATAAACAAAGAAGTAATACGACCATTATCATCGTGGTAATTCACACAAAATCATACTATTTTCGTGCTTTTTTTCAAGATTACTTGAAAAGTACTGAACCGATTTCCAAATTTTAAAAAATGGGACCAACTTGGGGCATATATTGCGGTTCAGCACAGCACCCATTTGACTACCACTTAGAGCAATGCGGGCTTGACGGAAGCCGCGTTGCTCTAAGCACTCTACAATATTTTGAAATAGAAATTAAACAAAAGAACAGCCACTCAAACACACACAAACGCTTTCAAATCCATTGAATACTAAAGAAGGTATCGTGCATAGGTATCGGTGATTAACGCTTTAATGTGTGAAAATGGAAAACGAAGGTCGAAGGGATGCGATGCGGCGATAATGCCCTCCGTCGCTGAATGGGAGGATGCGCTGCGCGGGCGCAGACAGCGTTGTATTGTGTATTGGCCATTGGTTAAGTAGTCAGTGACAGAGCGGTCAGCGCGCCTGTCGGTTGTTTGTAGCGCACCATGCGGTAAAGTGACGCTACTGAAGATGTCACTGTATTACACTTTCAGGTAAGTGCCGATTATGTTATTGTAATGCGGTTGGATTTTAAGTTGTTTCGTAACAATTTAAGAAATTTTAAGTTTGGTATGAACTGAATTTAATTTCATGAGAGATATGATAATTTTCGCATTCTTAAATAAAAGTGCTTGTATATTGAAAATCGTTATTGAGATTTTTTTTAATGGAAATAAACATGTCACATGAAATGTTATTGACGCAGGAAAAGACGTTAAATACTAAACTAAACAAAAAAATATTCCTATTTATTATGGTGCCACGAAGTGCCAATGCTTTTAAAGTGATAAACGTAGACCCTATGCCAGAATAATGCTAGAAAAGTAGAAGGTTGTATGTAGGTTCGTGTCCAGCTGCAAAGATTGCAAGGGCAGACTCACCTTCGTAAACAAAAATTAAGCGGTACCTACTTACCTAGTTACTTATAAATTTTTGTCATATTTTGTTCAACGTTTAGACTTTAGATAGTTACCATATACTGTCACTTTAGATAATATACTATCAGTTTATTAAGTGACTTTATCGTGACGTTAACTTTTGCCATGAAGTTTGTTGTTATAAGACAATTAACATTAATCAAATTGATAATTTTAGAAAAATACTTATGTACCTACTTATATGCAAATTACGTTTAAGTCAGCATGAGAATAATTTCTTTATTGCTTATTGAAACGAAAAATCAAGTTGAATGAATTTCTCTGCGAAATAATGGCTTTATTATTATGTCATTGTATTGTGGTCTATTGTTATTATAGTGTGCAATAACAAACGGTAAAAGAAAAATCTTCAGTTGAAATTCGAGTTGTACATACAATGGATTTATTATAGTTAACTCAAGAAGTTTGATGATATTGTCAGTCGTTATATGTTACCTCATTTTATTCATTTGCTAAGAACAGCAATATTCACCAGTTTAATACAAGAAATAAAGATAAACTTGCCGTTCCAAGATTTGGGCTTGCGAAAACTAGAGGTTCATTATGAGGAAAGGCATAGCCTTTATTAATAAAGTTCCACAACAAGTGATTGATCTTCCTTTGCATGAATTTAAAAACCATGTTAATAAAACGCTCATGGTTATTATAAAGTTGACGATTATCTTAAAGATCAAAATGCGTGGAAATGATGTAACACATAACTTGTTACTATAAGTACTTTGTTGAAGTAATATAATAAGTCTATGTTGTTGCCAATAATCCTGTCACCCTGTTTTAATTATCTGGTAACGATATATTCAAGTTTGTAAATATCGTTACTTATGGCTGTTACACAGCTGATAAGTTTCTTGCGCCCGTTCTTCTTGTCAGCTTAAAAAGTCTGAAACGGGTGGTAGGAAAATATAGACGATTCAAAAGTACTTAATAATTAAGTTTATTTGAATAAAGCTTATTTGACTTTGACTACTTATAGCCAAAAATAAGTATAGTTACAATATTCAAGGTGTTACAAAAATACCCCTAAAACGGAATATGATAGATAGTATTAAGTTGTTGGTCCCATAGTAAAAGTTGTTCAGATTGATGGTCCCTATCAACCATTTCGGCGTTAGGGGTATTATCGTAACACGTTGTACTTTGTAAGTGTTTCGACTCTTTAAAGACTATATTACACTAGTTTGTTCTTTGCCTACTACTAGTAATTGAATTATAGAAGTTCTGAAACTCTTGCACCGTCCGTTTAAAATGAAAAATTAAAGCAATTAATGTAATGCGTAAATTAACTGCTCGACAATTGAATGGTTTCCATTCAAATGAGTTATATTGGCTAAAGACAGTTCTAGTTCATGTTTTTTGCGTTGTTAACGAGGCATTTAGATGGTTGCTTTATTTGAACCCGTTTAATAGTTACGAATGCACTCCTTACGTCGGACAGGCGCGCGCGCACGCGATCGTCCATGTTTGCAGTTCGAAGCAAGCACAGTCCCGCAAAATTATAATCCCATCTTGGCAAATACAATCATTATTCAATATCCCAAGCAAAAGTAATTACTGTACGTAAAAAGATTATTGACTCACTAAGGCGATGATAGGAAGTTATTACCGCAAAGATTAATCAAAGTTATTTAAGGTTATCGTCAATTTAGATGCCAATGCAAACTTTACTTTATGTGAATATGAGAGGGAAACTATTTAGATGTTCGTTACATACTATGCATCGAACATCGAACAAACATCAAGCATCATCACCATCATCAGGGCACGCCTTCCTTATGAATGAATAAGGAGGCTGGACCATTCCACCACACGTTGAGATCTCAACTTTCAACTGTTATGTCCAACAGCCATTTTTTGATGTCCCCACTGCTGGGGCACAGGCCTTCCTTATGGGTGGTAAGGAAGATGGGCCATAACCCACCACGCGGGCCCAATGCGGATTGGTGGGTGTTAACGACTGTAAATGCAGCCGGGACCAACGGCTTAACATGCCTTCCGAAGCACGGAGGAGCCCGAGATAATAAATTTTTGGTCACCCATCCCATGACCGACCCTTGCGAACGTTGCTTAACTTCCGCAATCGCTGGGCCAGGCGCTAAACCACTGCGCCACCGAGCTCCTCAACTGTTATGGATCATTGTAATTTTTTTGTAAAGCCAAGAAAAAGTTATTATATTAGTATAACACTAAGTACCTAGATCACACAGAAATGGGACGTTGAAAGATTGAAATTCCGTGGTATACTTAACAATCGGGGTTCCAATCTGGAACTAGCAATAATGTGCGATTGTGTGACACCTCGCACAAGTCGGCCGCGGCTACTCTTTCGTGATTCTTATGTCAACACACTGAATGCGTGCACTCATCATATCTATCAAAGTACCGGCACAATGGATATCATATTATCATCATTCATCATGTCATTCAAAAGTTATCAACTAAATGCGTGATGCTAAAACTATCTAGTTGTACAATCGCGACGCACGCGTGTAAAAGAAAACTGTTCTGATTGAATAGTAAATTGTACTTACCAATATTTTGACCTTGACTTTAAATAATTAAGTGTACTGCTATTTGAGGGGCCTGAAATTATATTGGATGCTCTACATTCATCCATGTGGATGATTGTAGAGTTTACATAGCGCCACCTTGAAGATACTGTAAAGGGTTTGAGGTAGGGCTAAGCAGTTGCTCGTTCATTACGATAGTTTAAATCTAACTTGAAAATTCTCAAAACAAAAGTACTTACTTAGTAGTTTTATGGACGTTATAACTTGGCGATATTATTTTGCGATCCATGAAAAATAGTGTTGAAGTTTAGCTATACTTAGTTAAATTATTAGTACTTACTCAATTTGAATTTAAATAAATGTAAACGTTTTCCGTCCTTGTTCGAAAATAAAAATGGTCTTATGTCACTGATGTTACCCAACTTCACTAATCTCCTGGTGATATATTATCTATTTGCATATAAAGAACCTTATTTTATGTGGTAGCATCGGTAATTGACATGGCTCAACTTGAGCACTACATCCATAGTAACTTATGGACGTAACGTTTACAAATTAGTATTTTTAAAAGATCGTCTATAACCCTGCAGTTTTGTTGGGCAAAATTATTAAAACATCTACCTACTCAACCATAATACTCTTTACTGTTATCAAATCAGCAAGATTCCTTGCATAATTAGTAGAATAAATACTATGCAGTGCAATGCATTACTATGCAGCTATGAGCTAACGAATAAAAAATGGCAATAAATAATTAAAACGAGCAGTTATGAAACTAGATTAATATTGGACGAAAAAGGTGCTATTGATCCTCACCACAATGGTTTAATTACGAAACTGCGATGTCGTTACTATTACGATTGTGCGAGAAGAGAAACCAGCACCTTGCAATAAGTACCTGCGCGATGGCAACCGCGCTGCGCGGGCGCATCGGTGTCGCCCACAATGGTGACCCAATGGATCGTTTCCGATGGCGAATCTGATTAATCGCGCGGATCAGCGGAAACTTTGATTGTTGCGAAAAGTTTACTTGGCTGGTTCAATTTCGGTTGGTGGTAGGGCTTATTTCAGGTCCGCCTAGCTAGCTACCACCATCTTACTGAGGCTAAGTCTGACGCCATACCTAATAGTTCCTCAGTGGTGAGGATTCCAGGGGTAGTTCGCTTACACTTTCAGCCTTATCGTCACTTAACATCAGGTGAAGTGAAGGCCAAGCACTATCCCGTTGTGAATTAAAAAAAAAGTTAAATGCAGTATAACTTGAAAAATATGTCAAAAATAAAATCAAACAACGTTAATGCAGAGGTTGTGTCATACTCATTATCACGTATATTATATTTAGAATAGACGATGACAATATAAGTGTGGAAATAAATAAAAAATGTAAAAAAGCGTTTTTTTACTCGAATATCAGCCACGCTTTTTCCAATTCTCTAAAGCAATAGCGGAAGTTTTGCAATTATAGTTTAGTGAAATTAGAAAAATATACTCGAACAAAACCTATTTCCTTCAGATTCCAGCCAATCGGATAACTTTTTGTTTCACGAAATTGCTGTTCAAAAAGTGATGCGTTGATGTCTTTTGTATGGACAAATAGATTTGATTGACTAAATTTTACCCTTTTAATTTCGTAATGTTTTATTTAACACAAAGATGCAAATATATGTATTTTTAAAATGTAGTTATTGTAAAATAAACTAAAATAACTAAACTATTTAGTCATCCTTGGCCAGTTTGTATAAGAAATATGAATACAACATAGAAGAAATTAATGCATTATTTTTTTAAGAATGTCATTTACGTAGCTAGCTCATATTATTATACAGTTTGCGGTTTGTTAGTTCCTAAAAAGCTAAACACAGTAATCGGGGCTAAACAATGAAGGTTCCACAGCCTTCAGTTTAAGAGCTAATTAGATCATCCTAAATATCGGACCCGATATGAAGTCTCTCCTAAATTCAGAGCAGTGTAATTGCATTCAGGAAGCTAGGATCCGATTTAGGATCCTAATTAGGATAGAAATTGTCTCCGACAAAACGGATGCTAGATCGGAAGCACTTAGGACCGTGTAATCGCATTCAGGACGCTCGGCTCCGACACAGTAGTACCACAGCATAAAGAGTGCAGTCAGTCAACGCCTTTTATGTTGGCGAAAAAAAATCCGCCGCGCCGTTCGTCTAGATAGACAGTTGGCGCAACGACTAAAAGTATATAAGGGTTGTCACTCTGTGATTTGCTTTTTTTTTGACCTACATCAATATAAAAAACAAAAAAACCGACTTCAAAAAACCTGCCTCTGAAAAGCAAGAAATAATATATAAATCATTAGCTACGCATTATCATTGTTATAATAAAACACGTCTATTAAAGTCGGGTGGCGCTGGAGTACCTATACAACTTTCTTTTTTTATTCTAAAAGCCCCACCCGACTTCAATATACGTGTTTTATTATAACAATGATATGATAATGCGTATCTAATGATTTATATATTATTTCTTGCTTTTTAGAGGCAGGTTTTTTGAAGTCGGTTTTTTGTTTTTCAAACAATTTTTATTTTTCTTTATTTTTATTGAAGTACCTTCTGTATTAGGTAGTGTAGGTATATTATTTAGGTAGTAAAATCGGCTCAGCCAAACGTGAGATAATCGCGGAGAAACATGCATACATGTACAAACTGAATACCTCCTTTTTTTGAAGTCTGTTAAAAAGACTACACAAAGGTATCCCTCTCCCAACAAAAACAATCATCTAATTCGGTTCATAAATAACAAAGTCGTCGAGGTAGTTGATGTAAAGTCATAGTATTTTCGGGATTACTTGAAAACTACTGAACCGATTTGAAAAAATAATAAATGGAACCATCTCGCAAGAAACCTCAATCGAACAAAAAAAAATTTCATCAAAATCGGTCCATAAATGTCGAAGATACGCGCGAATAACGATAAAAAAAAGTATACAATCGAATTGAGAACCTCCTCCTTTTGATGAAGTCGGTTAAAAACTAGTTCAGATTAGCGTTGAAAATGACACGTACCTACCTAGCTACCTACATATACCTCCTATTCACCTAGCTATGTATTTTTACGGCTACAGGAACATTCGTTTAACAACTGTATGATCGTAAAGCTGTGATATCGGATCCGACATTCAGGACGGTCTAATTGGCGACTGAATTTCTCGTCCTAAATCGGACACTAAATTCCGGATCCGATATTCAGGATGGTGTAATAAGCGCTTTAACGACTGACCTTGACTGACTCCGGCCTTGATTGTTAGAGGGATTATTTTACTATAAAAATATATTGATAAATATAATGTATAAATTGCAAATGGAAGACTTTACAATTACACACTGTCATTAGTCTCATAGCTGGTCATTTTACCAAGAAACAATATTGTGGGTACCTATTAGAAAAATATTGAAAGAAATACCGACATGATCTTCAATGAATTATATTACCTACTATTTAAATTCAGTTGTTTTTTAATTATTTGTTTTTTTCATGAAAAACCGTACCTATTTTTAGCTAACCTAAGCGTATTTTAGAACTGAAAATATATACTAATACTAATAATAGTCATTACACTGTTACATTATTGAACTTAACGTTATGTAAAAATGCACGAGGTTTTAACTGTTACATTATAAAGGTAAGTACATACAAGTAGTGGTTTATCGGGAGATATTAAATTGCATTTTGTGATAGCACTTAAACTAAAAGGTTTATGAAATTATATTACTTAATCAATCAGGGAAAGTGAGTCAAGAAAACTTTAGACTATTTTTTCCTTTTTATTAAGGCAGCTTTTTAGAAGTCTATTAGTTAAAATGAAATGAAAATAATCATACCAAATATCACCTACTTACATAAAATGTAATTTTGGGTCCTCTAGGTTAATTTTTTTCTTTGGCTACTTATCTTTTGTAATCAGAGAATAGTACGTGATGTTGATCAGTATTCAATTTTTACAAACAATTATTTAATTAAACTATGCAATTGAAGAATTTTGCTTTCCTAATGACTCGATTGCGTAAAGTCCACGTGCGTTCTACGTGCGGCAATGTAGCACAACTATAAGTCAAGTAATTTCCTTGTTCATTCGAACACGCTAAAATAGTTTTCTTTTCAAGTTAAAGCTACTAAAAGTCCTACCTAGCTGAAGACTTTAGTTAGTCTCCGCAGCACTTATGTGTGTTCATTCAGTAACATGGAACCCTACAACCTACAATACTAGTGGCACACTAGACGATTCAAAAGTAAGTACTTAATAATTAAGTTAAAAATAAAATAATGTTTATTCACTTTCATGACTTAAATAACAATAATTTTTGAGGCCCCCTTTTAAGCAAAAAAAAAATGTCTGTGCCAGGAGACTCCGCTCTGCATAACTTATTTTTCTATGAGAGTCAATGAAATTTCCTTATCTAAGTATTGAATTTATTAGTTAATGAAAATATTTTTTTAAATTTATGGCACTTTAGGTTTAGAATAGATTATAGGTAAAGTAAAATAAAGCTTATTTGACTTTGACTTTGGCAGGACTTCGGCCTGCATGCCTGCATAGATTGGCCTGTGACATTCACTAGGGTCGGTCAGCTAGATACATAGATATAGTATATTAACTATATCTATGTATCTAGCTGACCGAAGATAGGTGACCAACAATACTTATTTATTATTTCCATAGACTAATACACACTTGGGCTTGCATGAAGGATTTTCTCCTCAAACATTCTTGTTTTTCGTCCATGCCTTTGTGCTCTAGCAGGGGAATTTTGAATTGGCTGGTGATGATGATGTATTGGTGTTGCATACATTACCTGCATCTAATGCCGACCGTACCCACTGTATGTATTGCAGTTGAGTTGAATCGGTTGACTGAGCTGCGCCGGCGCCGTCACTCACGTGTGGTGTGACGGATGGCTGACCGTCCCTAACACATGCAGTGTCCAACTATTCATTATTTAACGTCTGTACCCTTAGCACGAACAGCTATCGAAAAAAATAACGCGCGTAAAATCATTCGATAGTGCAATTTTGTATTGGAAATTTGGACAACGCCATCTACCGCCGAATAGCGAAATAAAAATATCTATAGATAATAAAATTCTCTATCGAGTAATTTTACGCGCGTTTTCGTGCTACTATATTGGTCTTGTTTATAGCAGGATTAGCAGGATACGTCTTTATTACGATTGAATCAATCGCAATGACAGAAAATGAGTTATTTTATAACTTTTGCAAGTTTGCAAGCGTTAGATCTTTTTTTGTATTTCTTATGATAAGGTAAAATTCTTGTTTACAAAATAACTGAGGGAATTAATGTAAAAAAACGAAATAGTTTTGTCTTGTGTTCAAATAACCGTCCACGAAATGCTGTAAGATAAAAAGAAAAAATCCAAAAGGCCAAAGAAATAAGGCACGGGGAAATGGCTGATGGTCATCAAGAGAAAAAATAAGGAAAGTTAAAAGGTTTTGAAATTTTAAAATGAAGCTAAAGCAAAAAAAAAACAAAATAACATAAAAGTGTAAGTATGTACAAATACAAAATGTGTATGTACAAATTTTTTTGGATTTCTGGAACCGTGACCTCTTGACACGGATATCTACCAAAAATGGTAAAATTAACATATCAAAACGATTGTTTGTTCCGCGCCGTGGATGGTAAATGTATTACTGCCATATCCTGCCGTGTAATTCGATATTGGCAGTATGGAAACAATTAATTAGCTATTATAATATCTAACGCGCCATTTTTGAGGAGGTTTTTTGGCTGCCGATGCCGTAGCCTCGCACGCTAGCTTTAAACTCTGTGAAATCTCTGAAATGACGGGAAATGTTTACACATGTACTTAGGTGATGTCGTCACGCAGTATACTTCATAAAAATAATTAATACTAACAACATCTCATAATACTTAGTTTGTATCTTAGCTTAGTCAATCTCACAATTACCTAAGTACGTCCTGTTTCAGGGTTTTCTCTTGGGCCTTATTTTTTATTTTTTCTAAGCTATTGCTTATCTTATTAGATAAAAATACTTTTGATATGCTTATAATTAAAATATAGAATGTAAAAAAAAACAATTTTATAAAATCCCTTTTTTATCGTCGAGAGCTAACACAGTAATAGATAGGTACTATTCTTGTATAATATTTAACCTACATTTGAATTTAATCGCGAATCGAGACAGCATTGGCAGGCTTACAGACATTCTTAAAATGCACGCACGCAACTTCGCACTAAGTAGGCCTATCTAAGAAGTCATAATAATTAACATTGTTAATTTCTGAAATACCAAAAAAAATATTTAGGGTCGAATTACTGGCACTTCACTGATACTGCATATTAACCAACGGCCAAGCCGAGCAAGAGATACTCTGTTTTATGAATAAACAAGAAAACAATTAACTTTAAATAAAATTCTGTAGCGTCGTAGCATAACGTATAGCATGTAGGATTTTTTTAAACCTACTTAATTTAATATTAATTCAAGATTCGAATTACTTTTTCAATGGAATAACTATCTATAGAATTAGAATGTTGTTTGGGACTGTACTTCCGCCATTTACAGAATCTGGCATTTTTCCAGAATCTGCCATTTAACGAAAAAGGAACTATTTTACTGACACTGAACTTGTTCCTGACAGGTAACAGTAAAAACTTTGTGTGCCAATTGTAGTTTTTTTTTAATTAAAACAATTCCAAGTTAAACATTTTCCAAATTGTTGATACGATGTAAAATTGACAACTTTAAGTAAGAAATCTTTCGATTAAAAAAGTTGCTTTTATAATAAAAATAATAATTTCTGCATTTGAATAATTAGGTAAGTAGGTAGGTACCAGTGTTGGGCAAAATGTAATTAACTACTAATTAACAATTACAATTACAAATTGTAATTGGCGACTTCAGTTACAAATTACTTGAAATTATTAAAAAGTAATTCAGTTAACAATTACAATTGGTAATTGTAATTGTTAATTGTAATTACCTAACTACTTATACAATTTCTTTTAAAGTTGAGGTAGTATTTTAAATAATACGATGTAGTTTCTGTGGTAGGTAGCGAAACCACTGCTAACGACGCACTGATGCGACGGGTGCGACGATGAGAGGAGTGGGGATGCGCCGATCCGCAGGCTGGTTATCTAAATACTTAGAAACTATTTAGCGACCGGTTTCATTTGACAAACATTGCTACTTTTCTTTGGTATGTTTTTTTAGGCCAAAAAGAAGAAGCAATGTATCACATTCATCTGTCAAATGAGACTGGTCGCTTGGTGGTTTCTAATTAGATAATCAACCCGCCGATCTTTTGAAAGATCGGATTGGCAGGCATACGATCCGGCGATTTTCGGATCGGATCGATACCATACGATTTTTTGCCGGATCGATACAAAACTTGAAAGATAGGATCGCTTGGATCGTATGAATTAAAACGTGGTTTGTTTACGAAAAATAGGTACTTACTTGGTTTATTTAAAATAAATAAATAAATAAATATTTGACAACATCACATACATTGCTCCGATCCCAAAGTAAGTAGCTAAAGCACTTGTGTTATGGAAATCAGAGACAACGGTGGTATCACAAACACCCAGACCTGAGACAATATAGAAAAGTTCATTTTCTACATTGACCCAGCCGGGGATCGAACCCGGGACCTCAAGAGATGGTGACGCCTTGAAAACCGGCGTGCAAACCACTCGACCACGGAGGTCGTCAAAACAAAATTTGTAACGAATCTTATCTTTGTTTACATTTTAAACATGGCGGCATCAATTATCATCATTCAAGGTACTTGTTTACAAGTTTTACATGGGTTTTTTCTATTTATTGGGGTCGACAAGCAGTTTCACAATAAGTAATGTTAAGCTTATCTTAAATAGTAGATTTAGTAAATTGTCAAAAGACCAACACCGTCAACCACAGATTTAAAACTTAATTTTTAATGGTTTACTTTATAAAAATCAAAAAATAATTGCGTCCTTACTTATTTGCATCCGATTCGGATCGATTCCCTAAGGATCGGATCAAAGGCATGCGATCCGATACAATCCATTACGATCCGAAAAGTCGGATCGACGACCCCGGATCGATAATCCCTGGAGAGGAGAGGTGCACGCGAGGAGGCGCGAGAAGGGATACCTGTGTGCAGTAACAAGCCACACACACACACACATGCACTAAAAGCATCGGTTGTGATATGCTGCGTGAGGACAGCAAGCGATCAACATCTCAATTTTATTTATCTTTTATGTTACCCATAAAAAGTAATTGAGTAATTTTAATTACAAACTAATGTAATTAGAATTACTAGTGATTTATGTAGTTGCATTAAATTAATTCCAATTACATGTAATTTCAATTAAAGTAATTCAATTACTTTTCATCTAATTAGTAATTTAATTACAAAAGTAATTAATTACGCCCAACACTGGTAGGTACCTTGATTGTATTTAGTGAGAATGGAGTAAGCGAGTAATATGGGTGTATAAAATTTGTAACAATAGGTCATAGTATAAACACATGACAATGACAAAGTTAGGTATACAACGTTTATTAATGTCCGAGTCAGCTGCAGCTGCGATTGTTTAAAATAATAATTGCATTGTCTGTCCGTGTGCGAGCAGGCGGCTGCAGATGATCGTCATAACACCACAGAATAAATAATTTACAACACCACGCGATTCGTCGTCGCCAGTTACATTAATCTTGGTAATATTCACCACGAAAAATATCGAAACTTCATTGGTATTACTTATCCAAGAGTGGTTAAAAAAATAAAAAAACAAATATGCAAATCTTGAACAGTTTTTATTAAGAGTCATGGGAAATGGTCATTCTGGGATGTGGTCCTTTTGGGAAGTGGTCATTTTAAGAAGTGGACATTATGGTCCTAAAGGTTATTTATTTCTTTTTGAAAAAATCATTTATGTATCAGATTTCTCTATTATTGATTGTCAAATTAACCGCCTATCTATAATGTAACGTTACCGTTGATGCTATTGATACAAATTTATTAAGGTTTGAGATGCCTAACGTATTTTTTATTTGTTACAGGTCATTCGCGATTTGCTTAGCGGTTACCATCATAATTTCCGAATCACCGGTTAGTGCGTTCACCATCCCGCGGATTCGGACAACAACCTTAAAATCCACCTTTGATCTCACCGGTCAAGAAAGTGCCCTCTTGGAGGTCAAAAATGATCTTCCAAAGATCAACTCGAAAGGCATATCCCAAAAGGAATCATCTTCCTTTCCAAGAGACACAATTAAAGCACTTGCGATTGCGACGGAGCGTCCGACGCGAACTTCAGCGAATGCCCTTGAAGTTGGAAAGAAAACAAGTCAAACGATAGCTATGAGTAAGAATGAAGTTTTACTACCAAATAGCATCAATAATGAAACGGAAGTGATTTCCCAGTTAGACAAAATTAAAAGTACAATCAATTATGGAAAAAGCCCTTCAAGCAATTCAGATATTACTGCTGTAGTTACAGAACAAACAGATTTCTCAACATTCGAAAGGGTCACAACCAATTATGAAGAACCAAGTGAAAGCCTGAGTACGAACGCTATTACAACTGACAAAAATAACATTTATTCTACACAAATCACGGAAGTAACTTCTGACGAAATGACTGAGGTATATAGCGAAACATTACCAGCCACCGACGTATCATTAACGGAAACTATACTTGATAACTTAAAATTTCTAGTTATGCAGGAGAATTCTACTGAACCCATTACAATAATTGATACTACAATAACAGAAATGCCCTCCACAGACACTGAGAAGGGAATTACTACTAAAGGGAATGATAATCTAACAGAGACTATGACGGTGGAAGCTTCTAGTAGTGTAACTAAGAATCCTTCATGGAAGACATATACTATTATTGAAAGAAAACACACAACAAGTGCAGAGGGAGAAGATAGTACTGTCGGCACAGAGCAAAACGAATTACTGACGAAAGCTGAAACAGTTCTCGCTACAATTACTTTAGAGAACGCTGCTAATTACACGTCGATACCATCTCTTAACGAACTTCGCCAGGAACTCATAAATAACTCGAAAACTTATACTCGCAGTGATGCCGAAGCTTTAACATCTTTCCCTAATGAACAATCAAGCATCAGTAGCCCTGTTCCGGTTACTACTTTACCACCGATTTCAAATTCTGATACAGGTCCTGATAATATCGTGACGTCAAAACGAGCAGGTTTTTTAGACTTGACTATAAAACAAACAGACTCAAATAACACAACCACAACAGATAGCTTAAGTTTAAATGAGATGGAATTAAATGGAACCATGTTTGAAGTTGATCTTCAAGAAAATGACGACAGCTCCGAAACAAAGAATGTTTCTGAGTCGCAAAGACAAATGGTGAGTTACCTCTGTAATTAATTATTTTTTTACTTATATAATAATATGTAATAGTACCTATTTGATATTTTTTTCTAAAAACCGATGGTAGTCATATATTTGAATACTTATAAATATTTAATTTTTCAGGTAGAGGATGCGATTAAAGAAAAGTTACTGGAAGAGGAACACCTAAACGATAATTATGTGAAAAGTTATCAAATAGAAACGAAATCATCAGAATCCAGTGAGGGTACAATCGAAACGGGCACTGATGATTCACTCAGTGTAAAACCTATAAGCCCCAAAAGTGCTATATACACAGTAAGCCCTCATTACAAAAAAATGAAAAAGATTGAAGTGCAACCATTAAAACCGTTCTTAAGAGACCCAGACGACAACAGTTGGAGGAACGAAAGCCTGAGTTTATTAGGAATAGTATTCAAAGCCAAAAATGCATCTAAGCCTTTCACTCAAGTATTAAAAAACAAAACGGAAGCAGAGCTTAATAACGTTTCTGAAAAAGATGAAAAATATGAAGTAACGGACCTGCGGGAAAGGCTGGGAAAAATTGCAGAAGTACGGAAATCCCGCAAGAAGAAAATAAATAAAACCGGTGACACCGTGTACAGTGATTATGAAGAGGGAAATTCTGGTGAGAAGAATACTACGCCAAAAACAGAAACAACCCTACCTGTATTTGACCCCGATGGTAAATTAGCTTTTAATGGACAAACTACTTCTTTAACTCCTGTAACACCTGAATCAGTCACTACACCAGGAGTCTATATGTTTAAGGAAAAAATTTTAACAACCAATAAACCTAAAAAAAATAACAAATTCGCTGAATACTATGACACTACAGATGAATACGATGCAGACTACGTCACCCTCCCGAAACTAGACTTGAAAAAGTTTACCACTAGTTTCTACAACAAGGACACCGCCACTACACCGCCGATGCTTCTCACAACGCACGCTAAGTCATTACCCACTTACTGGCCGGATAGGAAACCTACCGTTCAATACTTCCCACCGAGACCACAACGCCCGTCGTTAAATTTAAACGATTATGACAGAGGCTTTGAGAACAAGGTTAACATGTTCTCGGTCGATGTTGTGCCGAAAAATGAGACCCAGGCGAGGACGGTAGGTACGATCCCGACCAGTCCGCTACGAGAATCGAAACAACTACAGCCCGACCCTGAGTCTGTGATACCGACGAACAAAACTGCTAATTTGTTCAAGAATGTTTACGCCACTATCCCGTCACGGGTTGCCGAGCCCGGTGATCGGTATACGGGGGCCGATGACGAAACGTTTAACCGCGCGTCCTATGTCATCAGGCACTACAAGGACTTGATAGACGAAGCGGTCAAAGGCGACTACGATAAAAACGGCGAATACATCCAGTCGTACACCGACTCCCCTCTGACGGGGGTCACCATGAACGAAATGGGTAAAGGCAGGTTCAAGCTGAACATGGACGACGACTACGATTACGTATCAAACTTCCGGAAAGACATATTAAATAAATTCGTGGACACTTTCAACAAGAATAGTGAGAGGTTTAAGGTGGACTTCCCGATTCTGTACAACAGTAGCGTGGTGCACAGGCAGGCGCTGGACGACGGGCGAGTGTTGGCGTCGTCGTCGGCGTTCTTGAAGCGGCAGTACGGAGACGTGGGGCCCAAGGCGTGCGAGCCGAACTGCGACTTCAAAGTGGAACTGTCCCCCGCCTACGAGCTGCACTACTACGTGCCCGACCAGGAGGAAAGGGAAGAAGTGGAACCCAAACAGCCGCAGACTTACACTTACAGATTATGAAATCGGCTCGTTAAACGAGTGCACGATATACGCCTGCCCAAATACAGCTCTATCGTGTAATTCAAGACTTCTGGCAAATTGTGTAACATCTTGTTGAATTGTATTATGTAGAGTTGAGCGTTTTGGACAAGAAACAGTACTGTAAGTATTACGAATAAAACAGTACTCAAACTAAAGATACCAATTTCAAATAAGGAAATCGATCTCTTTATGCGGCGGAATATAAGTAGTAAGCTTATATAAGTAATCTAGCTACGGTACATTGTACGATTGGAGGTACAATATGTACCTACAATCGTACGAGTCGACCCTCATTTAAATGCTGAATATTTCAGTTAAAACTTTTGACTTTATAGTCTCAGCTTTAGACTTCATTTATACGGGAGACATTTATTATATATTTGGGAAACTTTGAGATATTTATTGACTTATTTTCATACCTAATCTATCATAGGGGAAATAATTGTAAAAAAGGCCTACTATTTTTTAAATTATTGTACAATTATTATGATAATGACAATTGGTAATTAATAATAGTGTAGTCTTGGATAGACGATGGACTTCCATTTTGTATAAAATATTATGAAATAATGAATAAATATTACATAAAGATCCTTTGATAGCAGACGATAAGTCTGCAAGGAGGCCTAGCCTCCAAAATCGTGAAAGTTTCATGAGTAATCTTAATCCACTGTCAATTTTGCCAAAGATAGATATGAGTATTGTAAAGCATGTGTAGAGCTTGTTTTATTTGGAGACCCAAACAAGTCTTTTTAGCATTCAGTACCTAGGTATAGAGACAACAAAGATTTTTTTAAATTTTGCCCTTCGGGGCCGTGTCTCCCCTAGGGGAGACAAAGGGATGTTGCTAGTGGCCGTAGCTCCCCCGAACGGGGGAAACAAAGCCCCTCCATTTATTCAATAATTTTATGGTGGTTTTGTCTCCCTAATGTTTGAAAATGACAGACGACAGTCCAGTGAACTTCGTAATGAGTTTAAAGCACTCGTTCCTCGTGTTTACACCAGTCGTTACATCACCATATACGTGGAGGCTATACGAAGTTTACACGCCTGTCATTTTCAAATATGAGGGAGACAAAACCACCATAAAATTGAATAATGGAGGGGCTTTGTCTCCCCCGTTCAAGGGATCTACGGCAACTAGCAACATCCCTTTATCTGCGCTAAGGGAGACACGGCCCCAATGGGAAATTTTGTTGTAGTTTCATAAACAAAGAGAAGCGATCAAGTGTTACACTACATACACCCTACCTAGTGATATGGTGTAACTAAATGTAGTTAAAAGACATTATGTTGAATGAATAATTGTGCGAGTTATTCATTATTAATTTTAAAAACAATATTATTTTATACTTTTCTTAGTTAGTGACTTGCCATTATGTTGCTACTGATAGTAGTATCTATTTAGTGAATGTATGGACTGCAGTGATAGTAAAATTGTATGTAATATAGTACATAAGTATACAAAAATGTATTTTGATTTGACACCTCACTCCTTTAAATTTATAAAACAAGAGATGATTATGAGAGAGCGACACTCACTTTCAAAATTATTTTACCAAAGATTTTAAACTAAATTTTTAATACTTTATTATATCTAACTCTCTTGACTTTTACGGCCTTACCACAAAACAAAATTTAACAAGTTTTTGACATATTATTTTATTGTTTGAAAGCATTCAACCAAGTTTGAAAGAGACAGCATCACATTAATTCAAAGCAATGGTTTAAAATTTTTTGTGGTAAGGCCGATACCGATTAAAGAAAGTAGTAGTTGACAATAGACTGTGGTATACTAAAATAAAATACACATTCGTTTTTAAAATACAATTTTATTGACATTTTCATTTTAGAATAGTATGCAAACATCACTCGATCGTTCGATCATTTGTAATGGGTTATACGTCACTTTGAGCATATTAATTATACAAGTTACTAAATACATAGTTACGGCTATAACATACTCGTTTGACCGCGCGGTTGATCTGGCGGATACTGTCGCACCTTCCTACTGAGTGGGAAATGCAATTCTGGATCCAATAAATAATTACAATCTCAATGCATTAAAAATTCAAAATAAAACAAAAAAAATGTCAATTTTTAAAATGAACACATCTCTTCTTTGGACATAAAGAACACCAGAACACAAAACAAATTATATACAACGAATTGTTCGAAATTAAATGACAATCTTTAATGTGTCCATTTATTAATGTAAAATAAAAAAGTAAAGAAAAAATATATGCAATATAAATAACGTTAAAAGACATAGGAACAAAGAAGTCGAGATATCTCGTTGTATTGCAAAGCGAGTCGCAAAGGTAACATTGTGTACGGCGAGCGAGTTAATCAAATCGATTACAAATCATTGTTCAAACGAGGCCATTAAATAATAAGTTATGCTTGTGTATTGTAAAGTAACGATTAATTTTAAACGTTCCTATGTAAAGACTAGTCGCATAATGGTGATAAAAGTAACATTACTTAAATACGGAAAAATAAATACACCCAATTAACTTTTACAATACACAATCCATATCTTGACAAAACTCGAACAAATACGATATACGAATAAATATAAAAATAATAAATAACGTGGTATATGACACGGTGACACGCTGGTTAACACTAACGATTGTTAATACAGAAGGTACATTTACTTCAGTTACCTACGATAGTAATATTCATTTATAATTAATATTTAAACTAGAAGCGAATATTTACAAAGATACGACTCTTTACTAGTTAAAACCTGCCTTCCAACGCTGCCTCGGCCTCGCACTCTTGTTTGACTTTCTAATTTGATAATTAATTTTTGGATATTGATAGACAGTGCATACAACTTGCTACTATGTGTTAAGGCACACTTCAAAGCTACATGTTGATCAGAAACAATGTCACTTACTTAAGGCGACTTTATATGCAACACTAGTGCCACTCTCGCAAAAAAAAAAAATACCGTGTAAATACACAATTTATTAAAAATAATAAAAAAAATATTATTTATAAATACACAAACTTAGTGACAATAACTATTGTTGAAGTGTTGGTGGTGAAAAAAGCTTTTTAAAGCGATTTTTACGAATAAGAAAATGACAGCCGCTTTTAGCTAAAACGGCCGTTATTTCGTTTTTCGTCGAGAAAAAGCACAATAAATTATCTGTCATTAAGGCGAGGCCAGTTCACGAAATTTACTCTTTCACTATGTCTTTAGAATAAGGTTGAATATTGCATAACTTTAATTGACGCTTCGCCAGAAATTTGACGAATTTTAGTACATTTTTATTGATTTCTGAAATACTGGATCATTTATTAAAAATGTACTCGGTTATTGTGTTAGATCGATAAAAAAGCTATCTTTTTTGCATAAAAAATCATATCGCTGTCGTTGAAAATTACGAAATCTGACGATTTGAAATTTATTTTTATAAGTTTTTATGGTGTTATTCAGGATATTTTAAAGAGTTACTAGCCATTTTACAATTTTCTGTTCGGTTACTATGCTTCTTTGTTTCTTTTTCAGTCTACAGTAATTTTTGTGAAGTAGAATTTTACATCAGTTCTTCACATTGGAAGTTCAAAAATTCGACTTTTCATCAGATCGTGAACTGGCCTCGCCTTAAGTTTGTGTGTATTAATAACTATTGATATTTAGCAAAGGGACCATAAAGGGACCAGTTTGGATTTCATATAAATTGTGTCTTTACACTTTTTTTTTGCGGGAGTGGCGCTGGTGTTGCGTATACCTTAAGTCGCCTTAATAGTAGTTTATGATACAAGGTTGGTAAGGAGGTTTTAAAAAACCTTAACAACCGTGTGCCATACTACGTTTTTCAATACATTTGCGAGAAAACATTATAGGTACTGCTGAAATTGTAATCTATACATATAATAAAACTGTAAATTCTAAATATTTGTGCGCGAATTACGCAAAAACCGCTAAACGAATTTTGATGGATTTTTCACCATTTAGTAGATTGTGGTCCAACTTGAAATCTAAGCTATGTTTCATCAAATTCGGGTGGGTGGAACCAGAGAAACAGCTTGAACTCTCCGTGGTACTAGCTTTCATACACTAAAGGGGTCATTTTAAACTGGTTGCAATATTTTTCTACTGTCCACGCGGATGAAGTCGCGGGCGGAAGCTAGTAGAAATTAAAAAAAACGTTCGTAAACAAAAACGCACGGTGCCGGCGTGCGGTAAAATCAACTTTCCGCACGCTCGACTGTCATCGTAAACTTACATTTTCGAGCAACTGTATTATAATATATATGTATATTGAATAATATACAATTTCAATGGTAACATTCTTCAAATTAGTGCTAAAGAATATGAAAAGACGTCTAATGATTTTATGTTGACACATCATTTGTCTAAATATTTGTTGATCTCATTTTTTTTCAAAATTTAAACGTGCGAGTCGTCACGTTCAACTAAATCGCACTTAGGTGTAAAATACGTATTTTTTAAATAATAGTTTAACTTGCAAGTCCAAGGTAATAAATAGTGAGTGTGAGTCCGAGGAGCGTCCTAAATCCGTAACATTAGCCAGTCTTTCGGTTGCACTACTCTACCACCCCCCCCCCTTCCCCCCACACGCGCCTACGGCTAACAGCGATCTTCCAAACTATTATACATTCCATTAAGAAAATCGTATAAGAAACATATATGCATCCTCTGTTATATAAGTGTGCGTTAGATTAAAAAAAAATATCAGATACATTGGAAACTTTTATAAATAAATCGGTTAAAAATTAAAAAAACTATAAATAAAAAGAAAAAACAACTTATTGACTGAAAAACAAAGTAGAATTTTGATATTCTGGAAAGAGGATGTGTGACAAAATAATATAAAAATAATTAGAACAAATAAGTGTATCATTATATTTCTGACCAGGGAAGATCGCCCGATGCCAAAGAAATAAAAATAAATAACATTGACATGAATAATATAACGAGCTGATACATGAAACCCGACATCGGCAGGGACGGACTTGGGTGAAAACAACTGCGTTACTCATCTCTGTGACGATACCAAATAGATTAAATTCTAGGATCAATAGCAGAAAATTTAAAAATCTCGTTAAAAATTGTAAAAAAAACTTAACTACTCAAAGTTAACAAAATACTTTATCCCATATGGAAAGCCCCCGTAGTCAGTAATACTAATAACTCAAAATGAAATAAATATAAAAATAATCGTTAAATTTGGAAGTTGCCACTGTAAGAACTAAACGCTCTCTATATTGTTGGCACCTCTCATTTTTGGCACCACTAGCATTGACCGAACGCAAATTTCGAACAAAACATACAAGGAAAACAGCACCGGCGGGCGCCGCCCATGTCGATACTTCCATCTCTCTCCCGCACTACAGGGCGAGACAGAGACATCGTCATGTGCGAGCGAGACCGCCACTACTAGGAACGAGGTGCCAGCACGACCTTACATTCAATTTTATACAATTAGCGATTTATACAATGGTGTACGTACACATACTAGCACCACTATAGCGTTACGTATAGAGAAAAATCAAACGATTCCAACGAAATGTATGTTCATAAATGCAAGAGTTCTTAGACTACATACACGCTGAAGTATTAATCATTTGGTTCCCGCCGTGGGGTGGTTCCACTCATGATTACAAGCAACTTTTACTATGGGGCTAACTGTCCTCCTCGCAAAAAAAAAACTACTGATCCATACAAAAGTGCAATACCTACTCGACCTTAATGTATGGAACAGCAGATTTTTTTTTGCGAGGAGGAGAGTTGGCCCCCTAGTAAAAGTTGCTTGTAATCATGAGTGGAACCACCCCACGGCGGGAACCAAATGATTAAAATTTCACGCTGTATATACATCACACGAATTGACAATTGACTTCCGTCGGAGTCGGCACTCCGTCTGTGCGACGCTTCACGACAAGAATCGACGTCGACCGCTTGTGTACGGCCACACCTATCGAATGTTCCGACGAGCCGTTGAAATGTTGGATGTACTACGACCGTAAATATTGCGGTTGAACCTTCGGCGCTGTATTTTCAGAAAAGGTGTGACCGTACATTTAGAAAACACGTTGGAGCGCCGCTGAAATGCGAGTATAACGACAAGTTTTAATTGTATCCTTTCTTAACTGACAATACGAATTTTTATTGTAGAGTTCAGGAGACGTATTTTGGAATCATTAGAATTCCAAATCGTGTATGAAATCACAAGATTCGTATGCGAATCCCTAAAATCGCTATTTTTGAATATTCATACTCTTGAATTTTGCAACGCTGGTCCGACCCACTCGTTTCCGATATTCTACCAGTAGAAATGACGTGAGAGAGAGAGAAATATCAAAATCAAATGACTAACAGACAATGACATTATAACTTTTTAATTTACAATCCGTTCCCCCGTAACTCAATACCGGTTTTTAAAATCAACGAGTTATGGCTTTCCGGTTTTTATTTTTTCTGCGTGAAATGAAAAATGTTATAAGATTCGAGTTTTAGGGCAACACTCATTTCTATTGTTTCAAAAATACGCAAAATTGGGAGCAAGCGAAATTGATTTCGTATACGTTTTGCTTTCGTGCATGAATTTAAGATTCATTTCGAATGATTCAAAAATACGTCCCCAGTTCGTTTCTCCAACAAGCCAGTGGCGCCCCCTACGAATTCGTCCGCTATCGAAACCGATTCCGCCGATTCGTAACTTATCATATCATCGTAGTGAGTATGTTCAATTTTCCGTATACTTCTAACCACATCCATAAAGCTCTAAGAGGAAGCCTCCCTATACATATTACAATATAAAGTTATCGTTCAATTAAATATATTTTAAATATCATTTTGTAACATTTACACGATCATACAAATCCTAATCACTAAAGCATTCTCGATGTCCAAACTGACTGCTACGAACCTCCCCGAATCATTTCCTTTACAATTTACAATTTGCCTAGGGTGACGAAATTTTTACAATTAATTTTCATAAAAGCCTATTATATCAATATGAACGATTCGGTAGCTCGTTAGATTCACGAACGACTAGTAGTTGATATAAGGAACGCTTGAAACCAGCCCTATAGTAGTAGAAAATGATTACAAATTTGACTCAAAACAATCAGTAAATTAAACAGCTCAATTCAACCAAAATTGCTATAGAAATTCATACATAACAAGTCAAAAGAGTATTCGTGATGGATGTCATCATATAAATGATGATCAGAATACTCTTGCCTTTTCCAATATGAACTCCTAGCACTAGTATAATAGAGCCCCTAGACGATCAAGCATTTCTTGTCAATCATTTACATTGCATTTACCATTTGGGGGCGTGGCCTACTTTTGATTGGCCACGGTAATCTATCTATTCTGTGGTGCTTTTCAAGCATCGCTCCTAGACGATCAAAATGTGATTGACAAGCAATGCAATGTAAATGATTGACAAGCAATTTTGATCGTTTAGGGTTCATAAGCTAATTATATTCGACATCGAAAGCTATAGCCGTCTCTTTTACTCTCACTGATTGTTTTACCGACACAAGCAATACTTACGAGTAAGTATATCTGATAGTTTTCGATATCGATAACAGTTTACATAAACTCGTACTAAGTACTACATCATGTATAACAGCCTGTTTTCTTTATGACTTAGTTAAATTTATAGATAGATAGTTCGGTTTCAAGCGCCAGAATCCTCGATCAAGAATAACCTAGAGGTCCGGTCAGTCTCAAAAACGGCACCTCTAAATAACGCCTCACTTTCAAACTAGGAGCGTATTTTGTCAAATTTCAAAATTTCGAATCGCTTTTTGTTTTGTCAGGATGCCACATTTGAGTGTTGTTTTAGTTCGTGAAGCGTTATCTAGGATATTCTCGATCTAAGACTAGAATACTGAATGTTCCCGCGGCCTCGTGACTCGTGTGACATTAACCTACTAATTGGCTATACACAATCCTTACAAACCAACAAATTACAATATAAACAACCTCAAACGCCCGAGTCAAGGGAGGCCTTTAATTCAGTGTAACATTTTGGAATCGCGGTCTGGGACCCTTTATGCAAAAATAAATATTCGGCGATACAAAATCTCTTCATAAGACCCTTTCTTCTCTAAGTATAAATATGCATTATGATCTAACCTAACCTAAGGGGGATATCGAACCGTTCGTAACGCCGTGTGTTACGAATGAAATGCAAAAGTCGGGCGAAGTTCGAAACCCCCCACGTCTAGTTGACTAAGATAAACCTTGTTAGATATCAATAAAAGCTAAGTGCTCCGGAAGTATAGAGTATGTATAGGGCTACATTAGTGCGACCGAACCCGACCTGCCTCACTATAGAGACGAGCAGAAAACGAATTCTAAAACGCGGATTTTTTAATAAGGTTTCGAAGTTTTAATTTACTTAATATTAGAGACAAACAAGCCCCAATCGGGTCAAAATGGAGAACCCCAATTCATGATATCACACTAACATCGATATCTTTCAAATAACTTCGGCAAATAGTACAAATACGAAATTCCTAACTTCGATTTATCTGTTTTAAGTTGAAGCTCGGCAGACCCGCTGAAGTTCGAAAAGTTAGGCGGGAGGGCCCCAGGTACTGTATTAAGCCGTCTCCATAGTTCAAGTGCAGGGTCAGATTTCGGTAAAGCTTTCGATATGGTTTTCGAACGGCACACGGCAAAGGATGTGACTTACGCGATTATAGGGCAGATGATAATAATATGATTCTAATAAGCAAACGACCGCCTCACATTAGTTTAGGATTCCCCCAAGGAGTTTGTTTCGGACCGCTCCTTTTTCGTTTTATAACTATCGAGAGAACGAATAAAAAAATAATAATTTAAGAGCACATAAATAATTCGATTCGACACTTAAACTGATGGACAATGCCTCCAAAGCGACGACGATTATATTAAAATTTTAATAAAGTGTAAATACCGCAGATGGTAGGATATCAAGGAGCAGAAATAATTGTACAGAGGGTCAGCGTCACGAAAAAAGTTTTGCGATGGAACTAAAATATGATAAAACAAATCAGAACAGTCAGACTGAGTCAGTTTTATTTATATAGTTAATCATATTTCATCGCCACTAACTTTTAGTAACAAAAACTGTCAGATTTTACGTCACATAGTACGTTCAGTGAAAACTGACAGACAAAACTGATCGAAGTATACGGGACTTCTTTGATGACGCGGACTCTAATGTAGATCCCTAGATCGGGGGCCCTAGCGCCTAACTCAAAGCTAGCCAGAGCGACAGCAATGCTCTGTCCGTCCTTGTCATATCATAACACGATGACAAGGACGGACAGTGCGCTGACGTCATAAACCAAAGCCAACCAGAGTCAAAGCGATAGAGTTAGGCGGTAGACCTTTGGTCGCATCTGTGTGACGGCGGAGGGAGCGAGGAGTATGAATGAAGGGATAAATGCTATGCGGCGGGAGGACAAGGGGTAGGGATGACGTCATAATAGCGTTCGTATAAGCCGCGGCACGTAAGTTGAGCGGCGAGAGAAACGGGAGGGGATTACTGCGCATGTTTGCGGGAGCCCCGCACCACGCCTCCCGCCAATGAGATCCCAAAAATTATTGCTGCGCGCACAAAATGGCTGCGCTAGTTACATTCTCAGGCTTGTAGCTCGTATGTCGCGTGGCCCAGTCGGCCACGTGCTGCGGTCGCACGTGCGTGAGGAGCGAGGAACACAAATAAGTACGGCCACAGACATGACGGAATCCCGATTCGGGAATTCCGAATTGATAATGTATGGAAATTCCGAACGGAAAAATCCCGCATGTGTGTGGTAGGTCCATAGATTCGTATGGATTAGCTGCGTTCGGAATTACGTAGTACAGAATCCCGTGTGTATGTGGCCAGGCTAAAGAAATAAGTAAATACTGCGCGTGCGTGGCGGGAGGTAGGAGGTGGCAGTGCTCGTAGCTTACGTCGGCCACGTGCCGCGCTTTAGGGCGGTCTAGGAAGGTCGCACGCGGGAGGAGTGCGTGACGGAGGGGGGAGCGAGGAGTACAAATAAAGTAGGTACATACTGCGCGTGGGTGGCGAGAGGGTAGGAATGAGGTGTGAGTGGTGCGAGCGGTGTGGAGCTGGCGCGCGGCGGGCACTAGCTGGCCACGTGCTGCGGCGCGCGCGCCGGCACGCCGCCCGGCGCGCCCGCGCCCGCGCCGGTGTTCAGCAGCCCGCTGCGCAGGGTGTCCTCCATTAATCGGCATAGTTTGTCGCGGTCCGCCTGCGAACCACCGGATTGTATTTAAAAACTCACGATCCAGATAATTGAAATAAAAAAGGAAGAAGACAGTTTAATCAGCCTTTCTATTGTCTAATTTAAAAATCTATCGCAATCGCTTTCAGGATGAAAGCGATATCACATTGAAGCTTCTTTATGGCACAAATAAAAACTTACCACAGAAATGCAGCAATGTGTCACACCCATCTGTCAAACGAAAGCGATTGCGATAGATTTTTAAAATTAGACAATTGGCCCCCAGGCCTCTGTCACTCGCTCGTCGGTCGCGCGATAAACACCAACCGCTAGCCGTTCGTTCGAACGAACAAGTGAGCAGAGGCACGATAGAAAGAGGCAACTACTAGGTGAACTGCGCAACCTGAATTGCACTTTATTGTGTCGGAGCAAAAGTCGCTATTTATTTAAATGACTTTGTCGAGTGCTGCTTCTATACTTGTACTATATATTTATACCGTGATTTAACACTATTCAAATGTTGATATGAATCAATTTCGAAGTATTTTCAGAATGAACAGCTCAAATTAATCTTCATGCTCAGTAGTGGTGAGACTCAAACAAATAAAATGTATTCAAATCGATTCGAATCACGTAAGTAGCTCGAATCTTGTATGAACCCGAGCTGCACGAGCTCGTGCGCGAGCGCGGGCGCCGAGTCCCGCCGCGTGACGCCGCACGTCAGCTGACGTCACCTTGTGTCCATGCACCGTGGCCGTGTCTCACCTCGTGTATGAACCCGAGCTGCACGAGCTCGTGCGCGAGCGCGGGCGCCGAGTCCCGCCGCGTGACGCCGCCCGTCAGCTGACGTCACCTTGTGTCCATGCACCGTGGCCGTGTCTCACCTCGTGTATGAACCCGAGCTGCACGAGCTCGTGCGCGAGCGCGGGCGCCGAGTCCCGCCGCGTGACGCCGCACGTCAGCTGACGTCACCTTGTGTCCATGCACCGTGGCCGTGTCTCACCTCGTGTATGAACCCGAGCTGCACGAGCTCGTGCGCGAGCGCGGGCGCCGAGTCCCGCCGCGTGACGCCGCACGTCAGCTGACGTCACCTTGTGTCCATGCACCGTGGCCGTGTCTCACCTCGTGTATGAACCCGAGCTGCACGAGCTCGTGCGCGAGCGCGGGCGCCGAGTCCCGCCGCGTGACGCCGCCCGTCAGCTGACGTCACCTTGTGTCCATGCACCGTGGCCGTGTCTCACCTCGTGTATGAACCCGAGCTGCACGAGCTCGTGCGCGAGCGCGGGCGCCGAGTCCCGCCGCGTGACGCCGCACGTCAGCTGACGTCACCTTGTGTCCATGCACCGTGGCCGTGTCTCACCTCGTGTATGAACCCGAGCTGCACGAGCTCGTGCGCGAGCGCGGGCGCCGAGTCCCGCCGCGTGACGCCGCACGTCAGCTGACGTCACCTTGTGTCCATGCACCGTGGCCGTGTCTCACCTCGTGTATGAACCCGAGCTGCACGAGCTCGTGCGCGAGCGCGGGCGCCGAGTCCCGCCGCGTGACGCCGCACGTCAGCTGACGTCACCTTGTGTCCATGCACCGTGGCCGTGTCTCACCTCGTGTATGAACCCGAGCTGCACGAGCTCGTGCGCGAGCGCGGGCGCCGAGTCCCGCCGCGTGACGCCGCACGTCAGCTGACGTCACCTTGTGTCCATGCACCGTGGCCGTGTCTCACCTCGTGTATGAACCCGAGCTGCACGAGCTCGTGCGCGAGCGCGGGCGCCGAGTCCCGCCGCGTGACGCCGCACGTCAGCTGACGTCACCTTGTGTCCATGCACCGTGGCCGTGTCTCACCTCGTGTATGAACCCGAGCTGCACGAGCTCGTGCGCGAGCGCGGGCGCCGAGTCCCGCCGCGTGACGCCGCACGTCAGCTGACGTCACCTTGTGTCCATGCACCGTGGCCGTGTCTCACCTCGTGTATGAACCCGAGCTGCACGAGCTCGTGCGCGAGCGCGGGCGCCGAGTCCCGCCGCGTGACGCCGCACGTCAGCTGACGTCACCTTGTGTCCATGCACCGTGGCCGTGTCTCACCTCGTGTATGAACCCGAGCTGCACGAGCTCGTGCGCGAGCGCGGGCGCCGAGTCCCGCCGCGTGACGCCGCACGTCAGCTGACGTCACCTTGTGTCCATGCACCGTGGCCGTGTCTCACCTCGTGTATGAACCCGAGCTGCACGAGCTCGTGCGCGAGCGCGGGCGCCGAGTCCCGCCGCGTGACGCCGCACGTCAGCTGACGTCACCTTGTGTCCATGCACCGTGGCCGTGTCTCACCTCGTGTATGAACCCGAGCTGCACGAGCTCGTGCGCGAGCGCGGGCGCCGAGTCCCGCCGCGTGACGCCGCCCGTCAGCTGACGTCACCTTGTGTCCATGCACCGTGGCCGTGTCTCACCTCGTGTATGAACCCGAGCTGCACGAGCTCGTGCGCGAGCGCGGGCGCCGAGTCCCGCCGCGTGACGCCGCACGTCAGCTGACGTCACCTTGTGTCCATGCACCGTGGCCGTGTCTCACCTCGTGTATGAACCCGAGCTGCACGAGCTCGTGCGCGAGCGCGGGCGCCGAGTCCCGCCGCGTGACGCCGCACGTCAGCTGACGTCACCTTGTGTCCATGCACCGTGGCCGTGTCTCACCTCGTGTATGAACCCGAGCTGCACGAGCTCGTGCGCGAGCGCGGGCGCCGAGTCCCGCCGCGTGACGCCGCACGTCAGCTGACGTCACCTTGTGTCCATGCACCGTGGCCGTGTCTCACCTCGTGTATGAACCCGAGCTGCACGAGCTCGTGCGCGAGCGCGGGCGCCGAGTCCCGCCGCGTGACGCCGCACGTCAGCTGACGTCACCTTGTGTCCATGCACCGTGGCCGTGTCTCACCTCGTGTATGAACCCGAGCTGCACGAGCTCGTGCGCGAGCGCGGGCGCCGAGTCCCGCCGCGTGACGCCGCCCGTCAGCTGACGTCACCTTGTGTCCATGCACCGTGGCCGTGTCTCACCTCGTGTATGAACCCGAGCTGCACGAGCTCGTGCGCGAGCGCGGGCGCCGAGTCCCGCCGCGTGACGCCGCACGTCAGCTGACGTCACCTTGTGTCCATGCACCGTGGCCGTGTCTCACCTCGTGTATGAACCCGAGCTGCACGAGCTCGTGCGCGAGCGCGGGCGCCGAGTCCCGCCGCGTGACGCCGCACGTCAGCTGACGTCACCTTGTGTCCATGCACCGTGGCCGTGTCTCACCTCGTGTATGAACCCGAGCTGCACGAGCTCGTGCGCGAGCGCGGGCGCCGAGTCCCGCCGCGTGACGCCGCACGTCAGCTGACGTCACCTTGTGTCCATGCACCGTGGCCGTGTCTCACCTCGTGTATGAACCCGAGCTGCACGAGCTCGTGCGCGAGCGCGGGCGCCGAGTCCCGCCGCGTGACGCCGCACGTCAGCTGACGTCACCTTGTGTCCATGCACCGTGGCCGTGTCTCACCTCGTGTATGAACCCGAGCTGCACGAGCTCGTGCGCGAGCGCGGGCGCCGAGTCCCGCCGCGTGACGCCGCACGTCAGCTGACGGTTCATCTTGTCGTCCATGCGCAGCAGAATCGTCATCTGGAAACATGACAGAACACGTTACTACAGTACAGTTACGCTAAAGATAAGACAATGTTAAGAGAAGAAGACATCGAAAACCAACATGCATGGCCATAAGTAAGTGTGAACTCTTTCACAAAAATAGAGCTATGTTATTTTATTATCGATATACAAAATATTGTCCATTGTTGATGTGAACGAAATGAATTTGAGAATAAATGATTTATGATTTTATGATTTATATTCGTAAAATCACAAGACTTTAAATTTTGTTACAGTCAAGGGTTGAAGATAGTGTCATAGTGACATGTCATTAGCCTGTAATAAAATAAGTGCATTAGACATAATAATAGCAGCAGTACTGACCAGCAGGTCGGGCTGGTCGATGGCGTGCGGCGCGGGCTGCAGGCTGCACATCATGTTGACGACGCGCCGCGTCTCGTGGTCGCGCGGCGGCGGCGACGCGGCGGGCGCGGCGGGCGCCGGCGCCGGCGACGCGGCTCGCGCCCGCCCGCGCCGTGTGCCGTACGCCGTCAGGGGGTAGATGCCGTATCTGACGACAAAACCGAATCTTATTCATCGCGAGTAAACTACAAAAACTTAAGGTGCCGCTGGACCGGCTTGATAGGCCATTTTTTTGTATCAAGAAGGAGTCGGACTCGGTCACACTTGAGGCATGTCTCTCGCCACACCCGGCCCTCCCACCGAGCCTAGTAGGCTTCGCGTCAGGACCGGGCGGTTCTCACCCCTGTCCGGCCCCCTCACGATCTCGAAAGATCCAGAAGGGGCCGGACAGAGGGAAGGAGCCTCCTCCCCAGCCTCCCATAAGGCTACCCACTTGTGTGGGCAGGCCAGACGCTGCGAACGGGAGAAGGCACCACTACCAACTAAAATTCTCTCGAAGACCTGCGCCTTTCCGCCGGGTCTGTGGGTACGCGGTGGCACGCTCCACTTGACCCGGGCGCAGATAATATAATACTATATAACTAATAACCCGGTGAAAGTGCCATAAGCGATTTGATTTGTCTACCAGATAAAAAATTAAAACATTTTGCGCGATACGAAAAAAATGAAAAAATATAAACGCAATTTGTAAACAGATGACGACTTTAAAAGACCACAGGCTACAGCGTTTGCACGACGATCCATAATGAATTCAAGCAAAGGGAGAAAGAAAAAACATTGTATTGAAAACTAGCTAAACAAATAGAGGAGTCGGTGGCGCAGTGGTATAACGCCTAGTTCAGCGATTGCGGAAGTTAAGCAACTATGGCAAGGGTCGGTCATGGGATGGATAACCAAAATTTTTTATCTCTAGCTCTTCCGTGCTTCGGAAGGCACGTTAAGCCGTTGGTCCCGGCTGCATTTGCAGTCGTTAACACCCACCAATCCGCATTGGGCCCGCATGGTGAGTTAAGCCGTTGGTCCCGGCTGCATTTGCAGTCGTTAACACCCACCAATCCGCATTGGGCCCGCGTGGTGAGTTATGGCCCAACCTCCTTATCCACCCATAAGGAAGACCTGTGCCCCAGCAGTGGGGACATTAAAAATTGCTGATGGTGTAAGAAATACTCACTTGACGTCTTCGACGAACTTCTCCAGCTTCTCGGCGTGCGGCGGCAGGTCTCGCGCGGCGACCTCCGCGCGCTCGCCGTCGCGCGTGCACCACGCCAGCGGCTCGTCGCGCCCGCCGCCCGCCACCTCATCTGTTATCGTCTCCGATATGTTCGCTGCACAAGACAAAACAAACCAGCTATGAACAACTGCCAGACGGATCATTCCATCGATACGGAAAGTACAGCTCTGATTTCTGACCGAAAAGATTTTAACCTGATGTCAGGTGACAATGGCAAACCAGTAACCAAAACGTATTTCGAGATTTTAGAAAATTTTAAATCTTTTTAAAAATATATCTGAACGATTAAAAAGCCATTATGACTATTATTACTTTGTCTCAAACAGTTATCAAAGAAGTCTAGGAATTCCAAACAAAATTGTCAACATTATCAGCAATAACAAAACCAAATACCTGTGGTGTTGACTAATGTGTGCGCTGCTAACAGCTTTAAGGAGTGCACCTCGAAGAGAAGCGGGTGGAACAGAAGCTCCCGCGCCGTCGGCCGCTTCGCCGGGTCTTTGTTAATGCACCTGGAAACACAGGTTCAGACAGATTAAAACCCCTCCTCCGGCACAGACGAAGCCAGTCGCAAGCAGAAGACTCACCCACATACACACTTACCGTTAACAAATTATCTATATACGTGTAACGAACTTACGACACCTGCTGTGATGGGAATGTACCTGTATATGAAGTCCTTCTGCCGCAACTCCTCCAAGGATTCTACCGTACGCACGATGTGCTCCTCCGTGACGTGGCTGCCCGAGTCGCCATTCCCCTGAATCTCAAGAGCGGCCGTCTCCAGAGCGCACATTCCGAACGAGTAGATATCCATCGCAGGCGTCACCATTTGTGATGCTGATTCGAGGGAAACAAAATTGGAATAAATACATAAAGTGATGTTTCTCCTGCTAAGATCCTGGTATGCATCTCTTGTTTTTTCCGCACCGAAAGAGCCCTAAAACCGTTAAAACACCATTTCAACAATATATTCAGCATTTTTATAGTTCTAGTTTTGCAAACGATCTAGTTAGTAGAAGTGAAGAAGAAACGAGAGTTTATGCAAGGATCCAAGCAGAAGAAACAGTAAAGTTTCCTAGTGTCACCTATAAGGAGAGAGTACTTACATCCGTATTCCGGTGCGATAAGGTGCATGTTGCGCATGTTTTCGCGGCAGGTTTTGACGTGGTGGTGGATGGCGTCGGGCGCGACGGAGCCGATCTTCACGAGCCCGTTGTGCTGGATGAAGATCGTGTCGCAGGTCAGGTTGCCGTGGACGATGGGCGGGACGCATTCGTGTAGGTAACTGTATTCGACGGCAATGCGTGGTCAGTCACAGGTCAAGCCAATATAAAGAAGAGGAATTGAGAAAGTCTTTCTATTTTGTGTTCCAATTACAAGGGACAACTAGCCTATCTATCTAGGTATGAATGATTATTTACCTAAGAGCTGACAATATCTGTGTGCACCACCGCTTCCACGCCTGCAGGGGCAGTCGTTTCACGTTGCGTTTGGTGCGCTTCAGGAATTGCTTTAGCGAGCCGCACGACATGTATTCCGTTATGAATATAACCTGTATGATAGAAACCAAGAAAATAATACAAATTAGTTAATATCTTAAAAACAATGAAGCAACTTAATATAACTGAAAAAATATTAGATAAAATCGACTCACCCGTAGCAGCTCAGACGGGACACGAACCCGCACCCTTAGGATTCCGGCCCAATGCACTAACCAATTATGCTACCGAGTCGCTAGTGGTGTCCCGTCCCGTCTGAGCTGCTACGGGTGAGTCGATTTTTTCTAATATTTTTCAGTTATATTAAGTAACTTAATATATAAAAATAGCATTGTGAATGCTAAAATCTAAAAATTCAATCTATAAAACAAACTATTAGATTGTATTATGGTAATTTTGTCAAATCCTTATAGGTCTGGTCTGGTGCTTTTTTTATAAACAGTACATTGATAAAGTAAATGAGGTTTCTAGGGCTCGAAAAGGTATGGAATATTGAAGGCTCCCCATTTAAAATGTCAAATGCTGGATAAAAAAAAGTTTATAACGGGCAAATTTCCATTTTGCCTTACATACCCGTGGCTTGTCGTTGTGCGTGTCCGTCCAGTATCTGTGGAACTTGACGATGTTGGGGTGCTCGAGCCTGGTGAGGTTGTCGAACACCATCTGAATCTTGTCCTCTTGCGCCTTGAAGTTCTTGCGCTCAGAGAACTGCACCTCATTCCAGACCACCTCCACGCCTTCTTCGGTGTCCATCGCAAGGTGCGCGCAGTCGATGCCCGGCACATCGCGTTGTTCCACCTGGCAATAAACGGCATGATTAGTGTACGTCTTAACAAGAAAAGAAATGTCATCATTCTTATTTAGTCTTCCGAGTGTTCTGACTTATTGACGTTTAAAATCTTAGGATACTTATTAAGATTTTACCGGTTCATATCTATTGGGTATTGTGTTCTTTTCTAATTGGCTTCAATAATTCGTTAAATGCAATATTGATTCACTGAAAGACGTCATGTGGTTCTTGGACCAAAAATAACGTTGGCAATTACACTGAACTCATGGATCTTCAATTGAAAAAAAATAACATTTCTACGTTATTTATAATTAGCGTAATTTAAAACATTTTCAATAACACTATTATTCTATCAGTGTTATAAATAAATTAGAGAGAGAGAGAGAGAGAGAGAGAGATATTTTTTTATTAACTCAAAGACCACACGTTACAATAATTAAATAAAGCTAAAAATTTCACAAAAAAAACAGGTCTTAGGGCTAACTAGGACCTACCTCAGCTTGTGTTGCCATGACACATACGTGTCACAGCAACGCTGGTATTCTAGCAGGACCTTTTATGTGCGTGGCAATGCGCGGTATGTGACAAACAAAGGATTTTATATACATCAGTATACCTATCCAGTAATTAAAGACAGCTAGCTTGACAATTGAATTAGTATGTATCTCAGAATATAAATATACAATTCTTGGTATCTATTTTTGATGAATTCATTGGGTATGAAATTGAGTTTAACGAGCACGTGCCGATAAGATATTCATAATTTAATTACGTAGATAACGTAATTCTAGTACTTAATGTGATCGCCATTCTTTGGAATGTTTATGTAATAAAATTACATATGGCATAATTTTATAGCGTCACATGTCGACAAATAACAGCCAGAAGTCAGGTCCTCTTTCACAGGTTTAGGGTATACTTATTAGCTTACCTACCAGATAAGACCATAGCTTTTGATTTAACCTTAAAATGAAACAGAATTTATATGAGATCATTTATTAGGTTAAAACTGGAATATATCAGGTCCATACAAAGAAAAGAAAAATATTTGATCGGACTAGCCAGTCCTACAATATGTGCACCTCATTACACAGTGACACATGTATATAGGTAGGCAAGGCATAGGCATCATAGGCACCAAAACTCAGTTGATGGGCAGCCTTGGCGTAACGACCAATTTCCATATAATTTCGGCTGGCATTTGCACACAATGACCCGACCTCCTCCAACCGATCAGATATAGGGCTCCTGTGGAATACAATCATCCAATTGGCCCCACATCGCCTAGTTATTGCATGAAAGAATTTGCTTTTTTAATTTGTTGGAGCAATGTTTAAACAGAAGTTACGACTTTCGTACTTGCCAGGAATTAGTGTAAAACAGGCGTAGTATAAAGATAAAGTTTTATTTTCGTCTTAATATCATTTATGACAGCTAAACAAAAGGTTTAATGGCACAGAGGCTGGTGTAGTGGTTTGTTCAAACTTTAGGCTATTTTCAATGCTAAAGGAATACAGTGAGTACAGTCGCTGCTACCAATTGGGTTCTGCAATTGTCCATTATCCAATTGAGGAGGTACTGTTGGCAACGGTTCTTTGGAAGATTTCCTAAGTTGATTTCGAGTGACATAGTCGTAGCTAGCTACAAATGTTTTCCATATTGGAAGCCAAGACTAAACATAGGAAGTGATTAGTGTTAGTTGATCTAAAATTGAATTAGTTTTATCAATATACAGGCCATAGTAAAATGTTTATTGCTAGGTATGTAAATTAGATACATAACAACGCAAAAGCAAGTCTCAAAGCTTTATAATATGTAAATGGTCGTTTCTCGCGGTAGACTGACAACCAGTGGAACGCTGTGCCACGGTAATGGCACAGCTTTACAATCATGTAATGGTATGCTGTCAGCTGTGCTTATTAATTGAATGAATTTTGTTATTATTACGGATGCGACGACAACGTAATGATTGCACATTGGCGCAGTATTATTGTTTAACTGTAAACAAACTAAGATAAGTGCAGTCTGTGCGGTATTATTAGCCGGGGTGCGGGGTTGTCGTCCGATAACAGTTAATTATCTATTTATAATTTATTAACATAATGCATGCATTTGTGAGTAAATAGCGCAACAGGAAAGGTTAATCGGAACGGAATGTCTCATAGGATATATTACAAACTGCAACCAATTTATTAGGAATGTAAGTACTTAGTTGTGGTCTCTTTTGATTCTGTTTAATGTAAACCTAAACTGAAAATTCACATTGAGTACCTACTACCTACTATATTTTTGATTTAACTCGAAATTCTCGAAAATAATGAAACTGTAAAAGGAATCGTTCCTTCGATACTAGTGACAACACGGCTGAATGTTTCCAAAAAAAACAAGCAACAATTTTATAAAACCTCAGTTTTAAATGGGCAGCCAATAGATATAGTACTTTTTAAGATATTGTCAAACACATATCGAGGATGATAAAATTACATTGAGATAAGAGCAGACTTATACTATCAATACCCACGCCAAACTATAATTAACCGCATGTTAACAACCGCGATCAACAGATGCTTATTGTGGTCTACAGGTAGTCATTCATAAGTCGACGCGATATTACGTCTATTTATAACTGTCGATTGTGAATTTGTCGATTGATTGGCGTCAACTCTTAGCAGCTTCAACACAATATCATATCTCAAGGAAGAAGTCAGTAGAGTCAAGCTATGAACAGCATCATCAGCAACAGCATTTAATAAAAGCGTATTGAAGAATAACATAGTAATAGTGATTGAATTCCAATAATTGCAACGAGGGGGAGCTCAATGGCGCAGTAGTTTAGCGCTTAGCCCTGCATGGGTTGGTCATGGGATGGGTGGCAATAATTGATTATCTTGAGTTCCTCCGTGCTTCGGAAGGCGCGTTAAGCCGTTGGTTCCGGCTGCATTTACATTCGTTAACATAACACCCACCAATCCCCATTGAGCCTGCGTGGTGTACGATTATCCGTAAGTATAATGGCCCATCATAGTCCGGTCGTGGGACATTAAATTTCATAAAAAAGTTTTGATAATACTAAAAGTTTCAATTTTTGGGGAGTGTATAGATTATGTGCATTGTGAGCTATTTTTGAAAAGTTAGAAGTTTTATGCCGGTGCTTTAGGTATAGTTTAGGTATTTCGTAATATTTCGTAATATTTCGTTTAACTTCATATATATAGAATTAAAGTTTGAAATGTTGATTGTTTCATAATAAGAAGTATGTTATCATCATGTTGTAAAAAAATTAGAAAGTTAAAATATGTGTAACTGCGTAAATCACAAATCACTCTTTTGTGTTCGAATAAAATTTTAAAATTTCTGAAATCTTATTTTAAGACTTTCAGTGGTTAGATATAGCTGTTGGACAAAGTTTAGAAAGTTAAGTGGTGTGCTTCTTTGATAAATTCATTTTTCTTTCGTAATATACGCAATAATGAATTAAAAATCGATCAGATCGCTCTTACATGACCTCTTCAATGCGCTTATATGCCACACAAAAAATTAGAAAAATACATACAGTGGATTTTGTTTAATTACAGATACATTGTTGTCGCTACAGGCCGCCCGCGCCGCGCCGTTACGCCGGCGCGGCGGCCAGCTACTATGCCCGCTCGCGCCATATGAATAAATTAATTAGGTGGCGATACTGGCGATTGATCTGTAACATTTCGGCGTAACGTAACATTACGGCTACTTAAGACGTGTCGACTCCTATCTGACCTATCTCTTATCCTGAAATGATATATTTTTATAATTCCACTAGCGGCCACCCGCGACTTCGTCTGCGTGGACAGTTTTTGCTATCCCTCGCGAACAATAACTTTTTTCGGGATAAAACCCTATGTCCTTTTCTATACCCCTGGCAACGTGTATGTAAAATTTAATTGTAATCGATTCAGTAGTCATGACGTGAAGGCGTAAAAATTGTTTACAAAAAAAACAAAAAACCGACTTCAAAAAACCTACCTCTAAAAAGCAAGAAATAATATTCGTAATAATAAAAATACGTCTATTGAAGTCGGGTGGGGCTGGAATACAAATTCCTTTTTTTTTATTTTAAAAGCCCCACCCGACTTCAAGACTTTTAGACGTATTTTTATTATTACGAATATTATTTCTTGCTTTTTAGAGGTAGGTTTTTTGAAGTCGGTTTTTTGTTTTTTTTGTAAACAATTTTTTTATTTTATTTAACCCAATATTTTATACATATTTAAGTTCTATATTGAATAATCCTTTATTTACAATACATAGTTTTAGTAATTTTGCTTAAACAATATTTAATTAATATTTGCGAAGGTTTGTCCCCAACAATGTCTAAAAAATCAGGGCTCCTGCGTGACCATTAATAATTGGTGATGGTATTAGCATGAAGGTCCTATCTAGCGTCGTTAGTATTGCCCCTTGTCTAACTTTAATTCTTGTTTTGTCATTCAATGTCTTTCTAGCGATAGCTCTCGAGGAGTGTGTGTGGGTCTATTGTTGTTCTGCTGTGTTACGTCGGAAATCACGATAAGTTCATGGATTATTTTATTATTATTACGTTAAGATATTAACTTTAATATCGGAATTTAAGATCAAGTTGCAATAGTTGTTTGATATGCAATGTTTACTTACTTATTTGTACTTTTATCGATGTTTTCCATCACGTTACTGGTAACATCAGAGAAATATCTGGTAACACCAGAGATTTTATGTACTTATGCTTATATCTTCTAATTAATATTTCCTATGGTTTGTCCCCAACAATGTCGAAAAAATCAGGGCTCCTGCGTGACCGTTAATAATTGGTGATGGTATTACCATAAAGGTCCTATGTAGCGTCGTTAGAATTGCCCCTTGTCTAACTTTAATTCTTGTTTTGTCATTCAATGTCTTTCTAGCGATAGCTCTCGAGGGGTGTGTGTGGGTTTATTGTGGTTTGGCTGTGTTACATCGGAAATCACGATAAGTTCATGGATTATTTTATTATTATTATGTTATAATACTAACTTTAATATCGGAATTTAAGATCAAGTTGAAATAGTTGTTCGATATGCAATGATTACTTACTTATTTGTACTTTTATCAATGTTTTCCATCGCGTTTCCGGTAACACTAGAGAAATATCTGGTAACACCAGAGAATTTATGTACTGTACGTATATATATATAATATAATCAACCGATTACTTCACTGTAGTGAAGTAAATTAATGGTTGGTTTTACATTTACAATTTACATTTACACTCATTATCATCATCTTATCTTCTGTGTAAAAAACCTCCTCCAAGAATCTCCACAACAATCGGTCCTGCGTTGCCCGTGTAGCAGCACCTACCTATACGCCGCTCATTACCATACCAACACACGATTGCAACAAGATTCCTTAGACCGACAACGGGACGGGACGAACGGGAGAGAAAAAGACTTTAGAGCAAATGGAGGTGAGGACTGTTAGGTATTATTTTTTTATCTTTTTGGGTGTTGTTGGAAGGTTGCATTTAGCAAAAAAAAAAGGAACCGAAGCGAAGCAAGGACAGGTCGCTAGTTACAATATAATATTCTCAAATTCTTTCTTTTTCTCCGGAGTTACTAGTTACTATATATTATTCTCTAGTGTTACCCTGGTGTCCCCCTTGTAAACAATACAGTGAACGTAATTATAAAGAAAAGAAAAGTACTGCCTGACATAGAAGTAAGTTTCAAGTGGCTGTTTAATATCAAATTATTTTAAAGTTTAAGAAAGAAGAAGAAAAATCATTTATTGACCGCAAAACAAAAGAAAACAATGTACCTACACAAACTTAGGACTAATTACAGTGCGGCCAACTAGGCCCCAACCTCAGCAATGCTACAGAGGCAAACCTGAGTATGCCACTGCAACGCTGGTATTCTGGAGGAGCCTACTTGGTGACGACAGCGAACAGACAAACAAAAATTATAATTTAATAACAATTCAGAAGACAATAGACAATAATTCTAACGAAGTAATAGATAAATATTAACGAGCATCGATTCTATCATCACCAACACAAACAAAATAAAAATATTATTTAAGAGGAATAAAAATTAAAAAAACTTCATGGCTGTATGGAATTAGGTCTCCTTGCCTCTTCCATGACAGTTTGATATACATAGTAATAAAAAGAAATATATATAAAAGAGCTGTTTGGTCAGACAAATCGAAGTACTCTTTGGTTGATTTGATATTTTTCGTTTTGATTTTATTTACGAAGAGATTATTTTATTTGGTTAATATGGCAAAAATACATCATTTCAAACAATTAAAAAAAGAAAAAGAAATCGCAACCTACATTACATACAAAGTGCAACTACAGAATAGTGTGATATGAAATGAAATGAAATGAGTTTATTTGACATTTTACAATATAATACAACCTCGGAACCACCAAACAAACAACAATAACAAAACAACATTCAAGCAAATTGTATGGTGACAAAATAATATATGGGTGACAAATACAATAAATTAAAACAGGTGTCCGCCTCAAGGCGACACACACAACCCCCAAGGCTGGAACGCAACCCGGCTCCTATCGTGAGAAACCCCGAAGTGAGTCTTGTTTTTGCAACGTGGTGAGATATTTCTTAAGGTGGTTCCTGAATGTTTTAACCGCTTTCAGGTCACGTAACGGCGGTGGAATATCGTTCCAGCACTTCGAGGCGGCGAATTTAAAAGAACCGCGGAACGCCATTGTCCCGTGCTTTGGAATTGCGAAAATGTTAGTATTTTTTCTCTTTGGGAACCTGCTCAAGTCACCAAACCATACCAATTTTTCATAAAGATAGCACGGCCTTCCCGTATCTAATATACCAAACAAGAGAGTGGAGATGAAGTCTCCTGCGCGCTTCCATTTTCATCATGTTTGCAGAGTCCAGAAAGGGAGTCACATGCGATCGGGGTGGTACATGAAAACAGAAATGCGCACAAGCGTTCTGCACCCGCTGGATAAGCTTACTCGTCTTGGACATCAAACACGGCCCATAAACAATGTCACAGTAATTTAGTTTTGACAAAATCAGTGCCTCGCACAGTGTGACCCTCAGTTCCTCGCCCAAATAAGGTCTTATTTTGAACAGTAACTTAAGTCTATAAAAACAATTGCGTGAACACTCAGCGACATGGTTTTCAAAAGTTAGGTGTTCGTCCAAAGATCTTATGTTATAATCATCCCTAGTTTGCATCATACATTTGATAGAATCAGTGATCCAGAGGTGCGGTGGATGTTTGAATTTTTGCACCTTGGTTGGAGCATGCAAATCAAATAATGTAATGAGACAAGCCGTAAAGGATTCTGCAAGCTCATTGATGTTATCAAGTTTATGAAAATCATCCCAATTGATCGCATCAAGATCCCGATTTAATTGGTTCACCATTTTTTAGTGGCCTATATGTCACCCATCGTGGGCATATTTTGTCTTTCTTGACCATAAATTCAGCTAATACCATTCCATGACCACGTTCAGAGATGTGTTTAACAGTGACATTTAGAGCCCGAGTATCCGTGCATATTACATCAATTAAGCTGTAACTGTGATCGGTAAAATGTGTGGGTTCCTTAACTATTTGTTTTAAGTTGACACAGCTAAGAAACTGCATAAATTGTTTATATTTACCAGTACTAACATCAAGCAGATTTATGTTGAAATCACCCAGCAGGATCAACACATCGTAGTTTCTGAAAGAGGCAATGGAATCCGCAATATCGTCCAAAAATACACCCGGGTCCTGCCATTGTGGCCTATAGGCGGTACCGATTATTACCCGCTGATTGTTAGTGCGAAAACTAACAATCAGTTACTAATCAACTCCACTGCGTTACTTTATGTCAAAGTAACACAGTGGAGTTAAAATAATGTCAATCTTAAGAAACTATTACTTACTACATAGATACATTATTTGAATAGGATACTTTCTTGTTGTATTACTTAAATACTTAAGGCGAGGCCAGTTCACGATCTGATGAAAAGTCTGATTTTTAAACTTCCAATGTGAAGAACTGATGTAAAATTCTACTTCACAAAAATTACTGTAGACTGAAAAAGAAACAAAGGAGCAAATTAACCGAACAGAATATTGAAAAGTGGTGAATAACACCATAAAAACTTATAAAACTAAATTTCAAAACGTCAGATTTCGTAATTTTCAACGACAGCGATATAATTTTTTATGCAAAAAGGATAGCTTTTTTATCGATCTAACACAATAACCGAGTACATTTTTAATAAATGATCCAGTATTTCAGAAATCAATAAAAATGTACTTAAATTCGTCAAATTTCTGACGAAGCGTCAATTAAAGTTATGCAATATTCAACCTTATTCTAAAGACATAGTGAAAGAGTAAATTACGTGAACTGGCCTCGCCTTAATGTACAGATTTTCTTTGAAGTATCATTTTAATTCACAAAAAAAAACTCAACAGTAACAGAGGGGAAATTTTTACGACGATCCTTTGTTATTCTCAAAAATCTCAAAAACTAAACGTCAAACATCGTGGCCACCTTTAAAACCTAAATTTTAGATAAATGATACAAACTATAATCGAATCTATACCTTTGCTGAATGCCGTCGTACCGGGCCAAGATGAAGACGGTTTCCTCGAGGTTCGGAACAAAAAGCGACGTCGTCAGCGAGAGAGCAAGAACCACCATGGCACCGCACTGACAGGGCCCAACTTCCTGCTGCGAGCTGCCATACCGACCACGGCCGTGTACCTCTCCCGCCTGCACCATACCACCACAGTGCACGACGTGATCGAGTACATAAAGAAGAAATCCAACTTTTGTTTGAGAGTTCAGCCACTGGAGTCGCGCCATAATACCAATTTTAAGGCGTTTGTGGTGCGCATCCCGACAGCAAGGCTGGACCTCTTCATGAAGGAGGACTTCTGGCCGCAGGGCGTGGTGTACAGGCGCTTCAGAGGGACGCTGCCTTGTGCCACCGATTCGACACACAAAGTGTCTAGGTACTTGATTTTTTTACTAACATATGTTTTAAGTTATTTACTAACAACATTGTTTTATAAATTATATATGTTTCGTTTTTAAGGTATATATCTATGGGCCATCGATGCCTGAATATAAATAAATAAATTAAATTAAAAAAAAATATATAAATTCTTGTAAATTCGATTAAATTTAATTTTGTTTTTCTGTTTCAAAATGCTCTGAAAGGAGTGCCTCAAAAGTTGATTCGCCCAACTAACTTAGAAATACAATTATGCTCAGCTCATTTAGTAGGTAGGTAGATTTATTTTATTTTATAAGTATTCTGTGTTATTTCATTGTATATTCATCGACATACATAACGGATGTTTTCTATGATATCGGCATCGGTAAGAACGACTAGCGAGCTACGCGACAGAAAGAGAGGCGCTTCGTAGGTGCTTATAATATATAATATCAGGCACGCAGCGCTGTGCAATTTGAAATTGTACTTTATTGCCGTGCGGCGAGAGTAGCTTATAGTTTGTGGCCCCTAGCCTGCCCGCGCGGCGCGTGGCAGTCGGCGGGCCCTGCATGGACCCGCTCGCGCGTCCCGCATAATTCGTATTTAAGCGCAATAATTTATCCGTAATTAAACAAAATCCACATTATGTATGTTTCTAATTTTTTGTGTAGTATATAAGTGCATTGAAAAGGTCATGTTAGAGCGATCTTATCAATTTTTATTCATTATTCCGTATGTTATAAAGGAAAAATGAAAATATAAAAGAAGCACACCACTTAACTTTCTAAACTTTGTTCAACAGCTATATCTAACCACTGAAAGTCTTAAAATAAGATTTCAGAAACTTTAAAATTTTATTCGGACACAAAAGAGTAATTTTGTGATTTACGCAGTTACACATATATTAACTTTCTAATTTTTTTACAACATGATGATAACATAGTTCTTATTATGAAACAATCAACATTTCAAACTTTAATTCTATATATATGAAGTTAAACGAAATATTACGAAATACCTAAACTATACCTAAAGCACCGGCATAAAACTTCTAACTTTTCAAAAATAGCTCACAATGCACATAATCTATACACTCAGCAAAAACGAAAACTTTTAGTATTATCGAAGGTAATTTTTCTCTAGCTACGCGACTATCATTATAGATAAAGAAGGCCTGGAATTGCAACAAAGACCATAAAGGACCTATTTTCTTCTTGCAAATACAGCTTTCTCCATATCTACGATGCGCCCACGCAGTATTGAAATCAGGTACACTTTCCATGTTGATTTACAACCCAGTTTATATCAGGTATTTATTTAGGTCTCTAATATTCAATGAAATTCAAAGTAATGACAATTTTGTTTGGATCTGATAAAATGGGATGTGAAACTGCATTTTCTTCGCATTAGATACTTATAGCTTTACAATAGGGACTAATACCTGGAAAATAATATTACTTATACATCATTTGGAAATGAAAGTATTAAGCACAAGAAAGTGGTTTTGTAGTGTTTCTGATTTTCATTTCCCCTTAATCAGAAACCTGGATAATAAATATGTGAGATACTAATAATATGCTGTGCTGGGTATCATAAGGTTTTACATGGTATCAAGTGCACAGGCCAGGGATTGATAACGTTATTTCTTACTTTTTTACCGTTACTTTTAACATTAACGTTATGTCAATAAATACCGTTACTTTAGATAACGTTACATTGAAATTAACGTTATTTCAGTAAATAACGTTAATTTTAACGTTATTTCTTACTTTTTGTTACCCTTACTTAAAAATTAACGTTATTCCAATTCATAACGTAACTTTTTTACCGATAATTTTACGTTTAAAGCTATATTTAACGGTAATTTTACCGGTACAATAATTTTAACGTTATTTTTACCGGTAAATTTACCGATAAAATGTTGTAACGGTATTTTTAACGTATTTTTTTGTATCGTTATTTTTTTTAACGGTATTTCAATCCCTGGCACAGGCGCATGCGTTATCGGCGCGCGCGCAGGGCTAGTTCACTTGCACTTTACGATCGCAAGTCGTAACTAGGCTATGCCTATTGCCTATGGCTCTCATCTTGAAATTACACGGATTATTAGCAGATTATGAATAGCTACGCTTAGCAAAGTCGTGAGATTTTCTTTAGACAACTAACCGTAGTCTAAAAAAACCCTTCTCTAGATTTATGTGATTCTGATACTTTTTTAATAATTGTTCATCATGCTCATTAGTTGAATCAAGAGTTGCTAGGTGGACCATCAGCAATATTTTCTACAACAAAACTAGACGTTGATTTTTCTGCAATCCATACGAAAACACGTAAAATGGCGAAAAAAAAGCAAAATTTTTAAAATGCTACCTGTGGCGAGTTTACACATGTTTTTTTGGCGTTTTTCTGCTGTCGTGGTGAGTTTTCTATAACACCAAGCTGAAGACTATGTCACATGTCATCTGTCATGATCATGAATGACATTGGGATTTTTGGGATATGGAATGGGATCCAGACTATTCCAGACACGACAATGAAAATGTGAAAAATACTGTCGTAATGTAAGTGTATATTTACTACTATAACGTGGCTATTTATAAATAACACTCAGAATATAAAACTAATAGTCCGCTCGCACACAAAAAATACGCGATAAGTCAACATATTGGAATAACATCAGATTCTTTGTGGGCTCATAATTGGTATTCTAATAAACGGACACGCGATTACGAGTGTGTGTGTGTGTGTACTTGAGTGGTGTAAACGTAGAGTAAAATCGGGCATAGGTGTAGGTCACGCCAGTGTTTATGTATTTGTTTGCGACGTGAGCGTAACAATAACTGGCGGGACGAAGAGGCGCGATGCCGATACTGGCAATCTATTGATGAACTGATGATGCTTACAAGAACTAGGAAACTTTCGGAAAGAAAGGACAGTCATTGGATTCATGGGTTAAGTACCAAAAATATCGATTATTTGCGGAAAAAACTCGATGTAAAAGGTGATGAACGCCGACGACAGTACGACGATGCACGACCCAATCACAAATCAAAAGAGGGGATAAAGAAGATCAGGCCTCCTAGCATGACCACCGAAGTCCGAAACACGATGTATATCGCGAGATAATAGCGTTTTATCGACACTTAACTGTCAAAATCCATTATCTTTTGACAGTTAAACGTGATAAATTGCAAACGTGATTCATATCGCGTTTCTATAGTCATGCTAAGGGTCGCCAGGGTATGTATTTCATGATTTCGAAAGACAAAACTGCGGATAATACTATCGCGATTCGCGAGTCTGTCACTGCGGCTAACTTGATAGCGACAGAAGACGACTGCGATTATTGTCATTGCGACTGAACTGCTAGGTGATTGCGTAAAGTCAATCGTATTCATTTGACAGCTCGGGGCTCGACTGTATCATAATTTATGTCATCCCATACAAATTGCAGCCGATGGAATACGATATGAACTGTAAAATGAATACGATTACCTCACGCAATTCCACCCCTGAAAAGGCCTGAGAAGTTGACTTAGGTCTTAAATTTATTAATTAATGTACAAAATCAAATTACAATGGCGATTAACTCGTCAACGCCCGGAAAACGAGACACAATAGATTTTCTATTGTTGTCCGGTTTCATGATTTCGAAAGACAAAACTGCGGATAATACTATCGCGATTCGCGAGTCTGTCACTGCGGCTAACTTGATAGCGACAGAAGACGACTGCGATTATTGTCATTGCGACTGAACTGCTAGGTGATTGCGTAAAGTCAATCGTATTCATTTGACAGCTCGGGGTTTGACTGTATCATAATTTATGTCATCCCATACAAATTGCAGCCGATGGAATACGATATGAACTGTAAAATGAATACGATTACCTCACGCAATTCCACCCCTGAAAAGGCCTGAGAAGTTGACTTAGGTCTTAAATTTATTAATTAATGTACAAAATCAAATTACAATGGCGATTAACTCGTCAACGCCCGGAAAACGAGACACAATAGATTTTCTATTGTTGTCCGGTCGCCGGAGACCGCTCGGGGCTCGGGCGTTGATGAATGTAGAATTGGTAATATCTAGTTAAGCCGATTGGCACGGGTACTAATAAGCGAGTCCAAACAATAAATCGAAACAATTTCAAAGACAGTCGGATTAGTAATTTGGCCAAGAGTACAAGCGACCACGATGGCATACTGGCACACAATTACTGGGAAAAACACCACAAATAGCGCTAAGGCATGGAGCAATAATTGAATTGGTTTTTTAAACGAGCTGCATAAGGGTGCTTCATCCATCACACTTTGAGAAATTGTAGTAGTAAAAATTAGATCAGCTAAGAATAAGAATTTAAAACAATTCAGTATATTCGGCAAGGTCGTAGTAACGTTCGTCGACCATAAATTACTGTGTACCTACTTACCTCAACTGTTCACTATTCAGGTATGTTAATAGACTAAGCGATAATATAATCACGCTTGTCAAGTTATTATAGTTCGACGAACTTAAAGCACTACAATGCTGCATTTCAAGAAAAAATAAAACACAAAGCATCAAGAGTGTAAAATTTCAGCATAAATTTATTAAATGAACAGAGTATGGAATTAAATATAGAGCAAGCTTTTAGCGATGATAGTTCTAACGATGAAACTAAAGTGGTCGATTTGTCTATACCTAAGCATAATAGCTGTACCTCTATACATGTAATGTAAGTTGTTTCCGTGAACTTCTAAACAAGCCTCATTTTATTGGAACCTAAGTAAGCATGCTGAAGGTCACGGCCAAACCGGCTTGCAAATCGAAGCGTTTTGATCATCCCCGAGTAAGACACGCAACGTAACGAACCAATGTCAAGTGCAAGCTATTTTTATGCCTGCTGTAACGCGGCACGAATAGAAGAAGTTTAGCCATACGCATATCTCAACATATTCAACGTAAAACAAACGCCAACTGATAAACTAATTGGAAGATAGCACGAATATGAAATACAATCTTTGATATTCACGACGAAGAATCAGGTACCTACAGAAGAATTACTTTCAGCTACAACAAACAAAGGCACTTGGGAGAAAAAATTTTTTTTTGGTTTTACATGAGGCTGAAGACATTTATTTGGCTTGAAGTTTATATCTTTGGGTGTGTTCTCTTTTTGCCCATTATTAATTTGGGTAGTACGTTAAAGTCCGATTACGCAGACAGTGTCATGCCGCTTCGCCGACGTCACCACCATCCCTATTAAGCTTTGCAGTCCTACGCCCACTGTCAGACTCGACTACGTATCGAATTAACTCGTTTATTATTACGTCGTGACGTACACTGCGATTACGCAGCTTGTCGTCATTGCTGATTAATGACCGATTATGTACGTGTTGAAAAGTTGGCATGTCAGAAGCAGTCTAAATCGGTGTATGATGAAAATTATCACGGGTTACGCGTTTGTTTACTTTTGCCACAGATTTCTTGATTACTACTAGGTCTTATATAACATTATGTAAAGCGTAACATGATCTTTTATTGATGGCATCCTATCCTAGCCTTCTACTATCACCTGTTATAAATAAATCAATTTGTGCTGAACTGCTGAAACTTGAAGACGGGGTTTGAATGTCGTCGACCTGTCGTCCCTGCGTATTATACTATTCGCGATGACGACGGCGACGGCTGGCACAGCTCCAAGCGCCGGGTGGCGTCGATACATGCACATGCACCCACGCTTCGCCATAACAATTTCGACTCTAATCGTCCTCGGTTCAAAAATCATCCGTAGCGACCTCATCCATCACACAGTATGCACTATATTTCCAAAACGTGAATTGAAGTTGGCACGTCGGCAAATTAATGAAAACGCCCGGACTATAAACGCCCGTCCTTTGATGTTTCAAATGTCGAGGAAGTAATTTCGTCGGAGCTGTTACGTTACCGAGGATATGCAATTTTAAATCTGCGCGTGCAATCGTTTGGCGCAACACGAGACGACGCAATTTGAATGCTGGTCTTATTGACAATATTATCCAAGAGCTGGGAAAGTTTAACCATAGTAAATAACACTGTGCCTATGTTATTAACGAAATAATTGACAATTATGTTACTATTTCCTCGGTGTAATCATTAAGGAACAGCTATCCATTATCAAATTATAACATTTCGGAAAATAAAGAAAAATTTAATTTGAAACACTTCATGACTTGGGTCACACTTGGTGGCGTATTAGATGATTTTTTTATTTACTACAATTAGTGAAGTAAACAGTTATTGAGGTAAATCACGGATTACGGGATTAGAGCAGTGGGGCGGCCAGCGCTGGTCTCGGTTCCCCAGCCCACCACATTTCCAGGGGTCAAGGTGACAGCCGGTGCCAAGTGTGTCGTGCACGCAGCCAAATCATGTCCTACGTCATGCGGCTTAGGTAACTCCTAACGTTTACATTTGGCAGCCATACCTTACATTTTGAAACAAATCGTTTTCATGATGTTTTCGTGGTTTGAACGAAAAACGAATTTCGCAATCCGCTTTTCATTTGCTCCATCTCTAGTCTACGATAAACAGCACTCTTTACGGATTTTGCGCTAATGAACTGTGCCATTGTCACCGCAATTTCGACCCTTTTATTGATTCTCCAAGCAGTGATTTATCCTAACTTGGCCTGGTTCTATGTATCTATTGTCTGTCCGTCATGACCTTCATCTTTAATGGGCACACATCGCATCGTCATACGTCATCGCAAGAAAATCATACCTGTCACAACCAAAGTTAAGTACCTATATCCTTTATTTCCGTGAAACTAAAGACTTTACGTACTTACGTAGTACAAAACTCTAGTAGAGGAGTTAGAGGAGGATATTGCTTTAGCGATTTACTGGGATATTAAACGAGTTAGTTCAATTGAATGATATTTATTTAGATACCTTTTATGATCCGATTACTCTCCGATCGCATATTTATTCTAGTACAAAAGCTACGACTACGAATCAAACGCATGCAGATGGAATTGGCTAAAAATAAGTCAGCTAAAACATCCTTTGTGAAGTTTCTTCTTGCATTTCTAGTTTCTTATTCCTAAGGCGGAGGGACGAGATTAGTTTGCGGAGTGGAGAGTAACAAGGCTCGGCATATCAGAAGTGTCGTTTTGCAACGGTCTAGCGCACCCGGTGATATATGTTGGACGTAGAGAGAGACGTTCTTTTGCTCGAACACTTTGCAGAGATGTCAGTTCTGTTTTATTTTCGACATGCTTGTTGCATTCCTCTATCTATCTTTATCAGAAACCAATATTTCTACATGACACAAGTTTCTTTCCTCTGGGAGAATAGGTATTAGAAAAATTGTAAGTTCTAAAAATAAGAGAAAATGGCTTGCTTTCAGGCTTAATAATATATGGAGTTATTTTATTCTCAGTGGAGTAAAGTAATCTTGTTATGTCTTTTTCTGTAACAATTTCAGTTTCTACAAGACGAAAAAAGATTGGAGTGGGTTGTGTTGTGACTTATTCATGATTTATGATGCAATCAGGTAGGTTGACAAGTGTCCGCATTTGAATTTAACTTCTTTTGCTCTTTCGTAGAAACTTTCTACTAGATAATTGTTATTACCCTTTCGTATTAAGTAAAAGGGCAGAGTGAGAAGTAGAAGTAGATTTAGATGAGGAGGATATCCATGGTGTCCATGAAGAAAAAATCATCAAACCAACATGTTGTTTTGATGGTTTTTCTGCAACTGGAGGCGCGCCAATGACGTCTCACCGCACAATGTCTGTTTATTTCCCGATTTACGACCGAAAGCTAATTTATTGCACACCAGTATTTGAATCTATTTTTAGTCAATTTCTAATGTGTATCTAGCGGATTACGAATAAATATTTTTAGTCACAAGTTTTGATTTTGAAACGTTCGGTTTGATGCTAGGTTTTTAAAGGCTTTTTATTACGTATAGATTATTTTCCAAGTAACAAAACTACGATGTATTTTTTACACCACTTTTGCATAACTTGGTGAAATATGTTCTAGGTAACACGGCTTGTCAACAGCTTCTACCAATTCACGTAATAACAGATAAGGTTTATCTCGTTTGAACTTACAATCAGTGTATGGTATGCGAAAAACAAGTTATTAATGGAGCTATCGTCAAAATATCATTGGCTATCATAGATAAAATCTACGATTGATCGTTACATCAATTTTGATAACACGCGCTACTGTGTTTGATACATTCAACTTTTTGAAATAAAAATATCATTTTAGGAAAAATAATAGTTAAGTTTAAATAATATAAGTAACCATACATTTTGTTTGATGATAAAACATAATTGTAAAATTACCAAGTGTAGAAAGCGCCAAAATTATAAAGGCAAACGTTTCTGAACAGAAGCAAATTAAAATGGGGCTTAGGCACGCACCTTACTAATTTGAATTCATATTCTAGGCACAGAAAGAACAAGATTTGACCTGAGGGCACAGAATGACTTCTACGAAAGTGCCAATCCCTCTGATCGAATTTTAACGCTCTAATGCGGCATTATGTTACACTATATATTTATACTATCATCAAGGGTGCGGTAGTTGTCTTTTATTTGTAATAAGCTCAAGAGCCAGGAGCATAGAGGCTAGGTTGCAAGCTTATCAGTTTTTTATCGGATACATTTCGACGAGTGTGCAGTGGAAATGCACAACCTAATTCCACCATCTCCCTTTTTCCATCGCACAACCAGACGTACGAATCAGCGCCACCGATTTTTGGTGAATATTCCAAAGACTCGCAATAAGTAAGCGTTTTGCTTTAAATTTTATCACCCGTACCCGTACCGCTAGACCTAGAGAGTGTAACTTCCTGCCCGAGTCTGTTTCCCGATAGGTACAATCTGGGGGCCTTCAAGTCGCGAGTGAATATGTATCTTCTAGGTAAGCGCGTTTCATCGTAGATAGCATCATCGCTTACCATCAGGCATGTTAACGAGCGCTTGTCTTATCATAAAAAGGTGTGCTGGAGGAGCAACATCGTACGAAACAATCTTACTTGATTCAGAAGAATATAAACTAGTTGAAGAAGTTTTTAGTTCGTTAAGTGATTTACCTTGCGCGCTGATAAATGCTTTATGATAAGTATGGCTAGATTAAAAATATCAAATGTGATGCAGCTTACAAAACAATCGGATGGTGGAAGACTTCGATAGATGAAAGATATTTTTTAAAATAACGGAAGTGCGGATCAAATAATTGACAAATGTGTTAATTTCTTGATCGGAAACACATTCCATTTCCATTTTAGGGAGCATTTGCATCATTTATAATTTCCTCTTTCCGCATGTGGTGGATTATTATTATTATCTATATTTATAAAATCGTAAACTGAATGACTGACTGACTGACTGACTGACTGATCTATCAACGCACAGCCCAAACCGCTGGGTCTAGAGACTCCAAATTTGGCACGTAGGTTCCTTATGAGGTCTAGGGGTGCACTAAGAAAGGGTTTTTCAAAATTCACCCCCTAACGGGGTAAAAAAGGGGATCAAAGTTTGTATGAAAGTCCCTCAGTTTTGAAGCTAGGATCTTCAAATTTTGTGTTTAGACTGACCATTGAAAATAAGTAAATACGGGTCTCAGCGTTTTTCAAAATTCTACCCCCGAAGGAGTCAAAAGGGGGATGAAGTTGTGTATTGAAGAAAATCCTTTATTTTCGAAGTTAAAATCGCTAAATTTATAATTTAGGCTTATGGATAGACATCTAACGCAACGTATATTGTTATTGTTAGCATTTGAACCCCTATTGGGATGAAATGGGGGTGAAAAGGGGTAAAAAACACAAAAATAGATATGGATGTCATTATTGGGGTTTTCGGGGATGACGATTGCAAAAATGACATTTATTTTGAAGTCCAACACGGTGGACATGATTTGACCCCTAAAGGGGTGAAAATGGGGTTCAAATTTTGTATGAAAAAATAATATAAAATAGACATTTACAACTTTAAACTTCGTTGGAGCACACCTAAAAATAAATAGGCAAACATATATTTTGTAATTTTGAAAATCAACCACTTAGGGGTATATGGGGTGAGTAAACATAAAAATCAATATGGATGTCGTTCTTGAGGTTTTATGGGATGGTGATTGCGAAAATGAGATTTATTTTGAAGTCCAACACGGTGGACCCCTTTTAAACCCCATTTTAACCCCTAAAGGGGTGAAAATGGGGTTTAAATTTTGTATGGAAAAATAATATAAAATAGACATTACAACTTTAAAATTCGTAGGAGCATGTCTAAAAATAAATAGGCAAACACATATTTTGTTATTTTGAAAATCCTCCCTTAAGGTGTAAATGGGGTAAGTAAACATGAAAATCGATGTGGATGTCGTTCTTGAGGTTTCATGGGATGGTGGTTGCGAAAATGACATTTATTTTGAAGTCCAACACGGTGGACATGATTGGACCAGGACATGCATATCCAGAGGACGGGGACAGGGACGGTGTTAAACCTTCATGGTCAATGCGAACAGCCTGTAGTTCCAAATTCATAATATTGACTCTGTCACTCACTCTTTATCTGTCTGTCAAACCACTGCTAAATAATATAAATATATATTATTAAATCTAATATAAATAAATAGTAAGGTGTAAATAATTATGTTAATTTTGAATTGTGTTTGTATAAAGTATAGATAGGGTGTTTGTTCTTTGATATGTCGAATGTATATTTTTTGGAGCACATAGGTATATAGGAAGATACAGGGTGTTCACATTGCGGGGGGGTGTTAAACCTTCATGGTCAATGCGAATAGCCTGTAGTTCCAAATTCATAATATTGACTTTGTCACTCACTCTCTTTTCTGTCTGTCAAACCACTGCTAAATAATATAAATATATATTATTAAATTCAATATAAATAAATGTCGGGAACGGGAAAGGGGACGGGAACGGGAACGGGAACGGGAAAGGGGACGGGGACGGGGACGGGGACGGGGACGGGGACGGGGACGGGGACGGGAACGGGAACGGGAACGGGAACGGGAACGGGAACGGGAACGGGAACGGGAACGGGAACGGGAACGGGAACGGGAACGGGAACGGGAACGGGAACGGGAACGGGAACGGGAACGGGAACCGGAACCGGAACCGGAACGGGATTGGGAACGGGAACGGGAACGGGAACGGGAAGCCACGTGCGAGGCCCGCCACACGCGGCAAATGTCTTGCCTCGCCAGTTAGCGCCCTTGGTAGGAACCCGCCTAAATGCGTAAAAATGGCTGGTCAGATCCTGGTTGAAGGTTCCCTAAGGATTTTGAAGGTTCCCTAAGGATTTTCTCTAATATCCACGCGGACGAAGTCGCGGGCAGAAGCTAGTTATTTATAAGGGGGGACGCCAGCGAAGCCGGACGGGTGATCAGTCACCTTGGTCGGGACCATTTCACCCATTTCCCCAAATCCCCTGAAAGAGCAGGGGAGACAGGTTATCATTTACCCCACCGGCGTTGGACCCTCGAACCTACCTGTGCGCTTGCAATACCTGCTGAGTTGACTTATCGTTAACTGCTTCAGATCTTCTTCCTTAAGCTTGTCCACTCCGAAGAGCTCCCAGCGCAGTGATGCGTACATCGGGCATTCTGCCATGAAGTGGTAGCTTGTTTCTTCTCTTTCTTTGCATTGTGGACAGATGGGGTCCTCTGTCCGTTTGATCACTGACAGATGTCTGTTTAGTGGACAGTGTCCTGTCAGTACTCCTACAATCGTTCTTATATTTCTCCTGCTTTGTTTTAGCAATTCTCTAGTTTTCATGTGGTGGATGTACAAGAGTGAATTATGCTGATCGATGTAGATATAGGTACATAGTTTGCTTGAATAGGACAAACCACATGAGACTGTTTCGTTAGCAGCCCAAGCTTTTACCGTAAATTGAATGAACTAATCAGTTAAATTGGTTTTAATCAATAAGTTAGAAATCTAACGATAATGCACAGTAGGTATACTGTATTAAAAAGCCAACATATAGCGCGTTATGTATGCGGCTTCATGTCGCCAGTTGCAATATTTAAAACCTAACTAGGATGGCTCTAACTAACCGAAATAGGATTGTTCCTATCTATCTTATTTTAATATTCGTGTGATAGCAAATTGGGCATTATGATTATGAAAGATAAAGCTTATACTATAATATTTCGAAGAAGGGCGGGCCTAAATCTGTCGCTGTACCTACGTTGTTGTGTCCCGGTAGTAGAGTAAGATAGTCTTCGTAAATCATTGAGGATTCCAAGTGAAGTGCACTTCTTTCTTCAGTCTTAGGCCCGTATATATAAACCGCTCTCACTGTTGAGAGCTATCTTGAGATATCATACTGGAGAAGCTCTTCTTATAGGAACAGCATCTCAGGTATGATCTCAAGATAGCTCTCAAAGCCGAGAGTGGTTTGTAAATACGGGCCTTATATACGATATAAAATGAAGGTTTGACTTTCGAGCATTTCTTTGTTGCTAAATAAATAAATAGGTCTCCCAGATATTGGGAGGGTAACTATCGAGCCGTAAGCACGCGGTCCAGAGCGGTAATAAATAAATATATTAGGTGCTAAAATCTAGCTAGAGTATTGCCGACTCAGCTCCAAGATTTTGAGGCCTGCTTTAACCCTCAAATTGTCGTAATTCATAGTGGATCACCATCACAGACGACCATTTTTGTGTCACGCTCTTGTATGTTCGAAAATAAGACAGATAAGTTTTATCAAAAGAGACTAAAATCTCAAATACCTGTGCATATAGCTTACCGGTTTACTGTAGTTGTAAGTAAACTTGATAGCAGGATACACGCAAGCACGCAAACGTTACTAACGAATTATGCTAACAACCCGATTAATAAACCTGGACCTTTGATCACGAACCTGCCGCCAACTGGAGCGTGTGATTGGCGAAGATTTAATTATCTTTTTTTCAATTCTATTACTTTAGGGAAACGTAACGGCCTTTCGTAATTTCCTCTTCAAATATTTTAAAATTTCATGGACCCGGTGGGAAATGAAGAACAATAGAGTCCTGGAGCTTAGGGAATAACCCATTCATCGGGTTCATATGATACATATGCAAAAAAAAAAATTGACGGGTAATTTGAGTTCGCAATGGGAATAAATTTCCTTACCGATTCTATATTCATTTAATTAAAAATATTTAAATCTCTAAAAAGTGTCACAAGTTAGGGAAATAATAAGTTTGATCTAAATAAAACAAAGTACAACAAACATTATAATCATTCTACTAACACATATTCGGTGAAGATATGAAACCAAAGTTGTAATAAAATTATATAAAAGGAAGATTGAAGCACTACACGTGTCACACGAACGTGACAAAACGTTATTTTCGTGAGAATCGAAAAAAATGTGACATTGGTAATTGATACTTTGTAAATTCATACAATATTATTGATGATGTCATGAGAGGACTCCAATCGTCGAGAATTGGGATGTTGACTAATGAATAAAATAACGAAATACTAATAAAAATCGTAAATATATTAAACTTTTAGAGTAGCTTGTATACCTCTTGGTTTTATATATTGCATATTATTTGTTTTATGACCCTTCAAAGTTGGGTGGACAAGTCCATTTAAAAAGTATAAAATTTATTAAAATAAATGATACCTTTAATTAGTCCGTAAAATGTATAGCAAATTTGTCTAAGAAACCATTTTGATAAACACAATATTTAATATAGCTGCTGAACAAATTTCCTATGCGTTGCATACAAACTAGCACGGCGTGACGTCATAACGTGCAAGCCATTAGTATGGAGCGTTTTTGATCGAGTCCATTTGTGTGCATTTCACACTGTGATATCTCGGGCAGTTTTCATGCTAGCGAATTAATTCTTTTACCAATGTTTCTTTTTTTGAGAGGTAATTTATGTAACATAAAATAAAAAAATAGTCAACATCCCTATTTTTATTACGTGTTCTAGCACAGTAAACTAAGTTGAAACTGCAGCTCGCAGAGTTGACCCTGAAGTTAATTGATAACAAAAACTACTTATACTTTCTACTATTGTAGTAGTTATCCATACATAAGTATATTCTTTTTTTCAGGTTTCCAGTTGCCGCCGCTACTAATAATCGCTACGTTTGCAAATATCATAATTTGTAGCGAACATTATATTTGCACTTTATTCATTTAAAGTTTTGATGTGATTCCACAGCTCTGTTTTTGTTCTTTCCACTAAAACTGTCATCGCGGCTTGTTCATTGAATTTCGCACCTCATGTATTAGTTAACACCTAGGTGGTAACTATGGTTTCATTTATAGACGTTCTAAGAATATCAAAAACGTAGGAGAGCACACCACTAACTGTTGAACATACAACTTCATCATAAAGACAAATTGTGACACAGCCAGGTTTCAATGTTAGCACAATAACTAGCAAAATTAATTCTCATAATAATAAGCATACCTATCTTTATTTGCTAAAATTTATCAATCATATCATCTGAAGAACAGATGACGTTAAATAAATAAAGACTTAATCGTTAATCAATGAATCATGACCTGAATTGTTAACTTAACTTTGAAAATGATATTATTGATAGAAATGAATCGTCTGTATTTTCCTACCGTCCATTGGAGGCACAGACCATACAACAAATAGGTACTATACTTATTCGAGACTTTTTATCTGGCAAGAAGAATGGGAGAAAGAAACTTTATTAGAAATCAGAAGTAACGATATTTACATTTTATCGTTACCAAATACATTTAAAACAAAATATCAACATAATTTAACTTTCAAAATAGTACTGGTAACAATCTTGCTGTGTCCAGCTCATATGTTTTAAAACTTAGATTAGAACCCGGCTTACCTTTATAAAAGAGCAAACCACTTTTGAGGTTTTGCTGCTGTAGACTGCTTCAACTTTATTTCTTGTCCTCTAACGTCCTAACGACCGTGGTTAATTAAAAAAGAGCACTTTATTCTGTATTGAGATTTATAACGACTTACTTGCCAACTTAATAAACAATATTAAAAGGAGAAAAATATTAGTAGTATTTCACAATTTACCTGCAATGTTTCTTTATGTTCAGCAGGTTAGTACAAATTATTATTTATGGGGAATCGTGATTGCGCAAGAAAGATGAAAAAATCATGTCAAATAGACTGTAATGTTTTTTTACAAACCAGATTGTACAGAATTTAGTTCTCGTGGTGAAGTTGCGACACTGATGACTGTCATTAATAGTCATTACTACACCGGCTCCAACACTCACCTGTAACAAACCAGAAAATACGTTAAATTGCGGTAATAAATACCTATGTGTTTTTATTGACGTTCCGTGAGAAATCCATTTAACGACCGCACTCCATTATTTGAATGATGAATTATGAACGACTGTCATCAAATATCACTGGAAATAATATTTAAATCTCTTTCGTGTTACTCCTATCAACACGGGGAAAATATTTTCATTCGAAGTCTTCCTTGGCATACTAAAGTAACTGTAATTTTATTAGTCGTCAAACTTCTGCCAATACTCTTGACCATTTTTTGTTTAGTGTGAATTATGAATCAAATGAGAAAAAGCTTTATAATACTATCTGAGTTAGCAATATTACAGCAAAGAGGAGGGCAGGTGCAAGGGTTTTGGGCACATCGCATGTCATACTATTACCACTGTACGCGGGTTCTGGTTTGTTCTGTATTCTTAACCCTCGTCTTTTGAAGCAGATGTATATGTTACGGCTCATACCTGAAGTGCGGCTAAAACTAGGTGTAGCCGCACTTCGGGTATTAGCCGTAACATATACATAAGGCTCGAAGGTCTCGGAAAGTCAACCACATAATAGGGAGATTCAAGTGATATTCTCATGACAACGCCGCTGAAAAGTTTGTTGAGAAAAACTTACAGTTCACTTGAATTCTTCAGCTATCCTATTAACAAAGTTCCTCTAATGAAATTCTCTGTAACCTTCGATAAACTTCAAGGTGTTGTTTTCTTGTACAAAATAGAAAGTTTCAATCTTACAAAGACCAAAAAACTTCCTTATAAGTAGTTTAATTACTTAAGAAGCGTATTTTATCTTCCGTTGTTTGAATAGATTGCCGTACCAAATCAAAATTCACCTAATTATCACTGATATTGATCGACAGATCCTGATGAATGTGAGGAAAACTTGATACAATTCAATTATATTTAGTTCTCCCATCTTGGTCAAGTCAAGGAGGCAACAATGCCAGTCAGTTGCAATAAAATTTTCGATACAGTGGATGGCCTTTTCTTGTTAGTACAGTTTGTTGGTTGATTTATACAGCCGTGGTACTTAGGTGCACTTGCTTGTGTGTCACCCGATAGGTGGCCCAACCGCAGCGGCTATAGTGTTACCAACCAACATCGAGGGTTTCTCTTCCACTATATTAATGACTATGTCAGTCGTTTAAATCTTATGGACGCGTATTTGTTTTATTTCTATGCGGTTCACCGAGACCACGAGTATAATTGAAAAGCTGAAGCGGAAGGGTTTAGCATGCTGGAAATGAGGTGCCATTTTAGATGACAATGGCAGATTCATTTCCTAAATGTCAGTATCATAAAGTGAACATTGTGAAAGGGTTGATTCAAATGATTATTAACTCCACGATGGTATGGGAGTATGAATAAATTGTTTAGAAACATGATTATTATACGAGTACTTAATAATAGACTAATACTATCTTATGGAGAGCCAAAGAGGTCAATCCCACCCAATCCCATTTTAGTGTTCAATTTAAGTTTGTTATTCTAAATCAAGAATTTGCGGGGCCTATTTATTTCATTAAATTCCTTCAGCTTTCTCTTCCAAATGTCGATCTATTCCTTTGTTATACCAAAAACTAATACCAATGGTGTTCGATTAATTTTCTCACATTGAAATAATTGTGTCGTGTGTAGTTGCCCTTATTTTCCTAAGCTGGCCACACCGGTTTAAATTGTTATAAATTTCTGTCTCTGGCAACACTTTCTCTTCTGATCCGACCACCATAACATTGTAACTGCTCATGTGATCTTTTTGCTAAAATTGCTAAAATCAAGTTTTTGATTATATTTCAACTAATTTCCTTAAGTTAGTAAAAATGGTATTTGTCTCACGCCTGAAAGTTATGTTCTCAGGTGAATAAAATGCTTTTTTGATTGCATTTTATATTTTCATTTCAACAATACTTGTTAATATTTTTTCATGACAACAGGCACCTAATTAGCAAGCCGATCGAGTTCGTTAATTTGTTAAACAATGTCTGGGTATGGTGTTATTTACATAATTGTTGTGTGCATGTGAGCTCACGCGTGTCTGTCTGCCGTTCTCCGCACGCATCCACTTGTTCGCTGTATAATCAGCAACTAATTGACTTTAGCTGGCTAATTAAGCGGGTGTAAAGTGTATTTCTTGGTGTATTCGATGGTGTTGCTAAGTAATTTAAATAGTTGTGTTGGTGATACAATATTTTAGGAAGTACAACTACTACCTATTCCAGTAAAAAGGCACCTAATAATAAGATAAAGTGCTTTAGTGAACACAGGCGAAATATTGATAGATAAATGGTTTATTATAAATGGAAATTGTAGTTGCAATGCCACAAATTACCTAATAGCGTTGGATACTTTTTTGTGGTTTACGGAAAATTATTGTCATGGGAAAAACAGTATTTTATTGTAAGCCGTTCAGGACGAATGGTTTGAAGAAATCGGGGTATTTTAAGACTGGTGAAGTGGTAATTTCAATTCAATGGAACTTGGTATTTAGATTTAATTGTTAATACCATCTACACCAACTCTTGCTTCGTTCAAAAGCTAACTCATTGCTGTGTTTTAATTATAATGGAGAGCAGTAAAACTCGGATCAAATCTGGAATCATGAATGAAAAATGAGGACGAGCCTCGTCAAACGGCTTCACTGCATTACATAGCAAATCAGGCAACAGATGAAAATTGAATAAACCATGTAATGAATCAAATATTATGCCAGCAGTCAGACCCGCCCGTCACGAATCACGATCAATGTAAATGCCATCTGACAGTGCAAATATTGTCACTGCCACATCCTTTTGCATCGATCGGTGAAAAAATATTTGATTTATAGGTACTGTGTTGTGTTGACATTATAAATAGGAAAACGATGATCACTCACACACGCAAACACAACGTTACAACAGCACAATCCAAAGTGTATTGTGCATTTTTTATTAAAATGATGTAGGTATCTACTACATTTACTATAGGTACTAAAGTCAATATTATTTGAATACTGTCTCTATCTGAATACAAATAATATTTAACGAGTCTCGCTATACAGTGTGTGTAAAGCTTTCCCACTTTCATACATAATAAAACGACAAAATATAGGGTGGGTACATTCATTTGCCTTTAATTTCAATCAGCAAATATCTAACCTAATAAAGATAAATCAGATTCCAGAACCAGAGTTCTCGCGAGGCCGAAGTGGAACTTTCCAAATTCCCTCCCAAACTCCCAATCCCAAGTAAAGTTTGTTTACACCAGGGATTGAAATACCTACCGTTAAAAAAATAACGATACAAAAAATACCGTTAAAACAGTTTATCGGTAAATTTACCGGTAAAAATAACCTTAAAAAGTTTTGTACCGGTATATTTACCAATATTTTTACCGTTAAATATAACGTTAAAATGTATCGGTAAATTTAACGGTAAAATAACGTTAACATATCCCTCCCAAACTCCCAATCCCAAGTAAAGTTTGTTTACACCAGGGATTGAAATACCTACCGTTAAAAAAATAACGATACAAAAAATACCGTTAAAACAGTTTATCGGTAAATTTACCGGTAAAAATAACCTTAAAAAGTTTTGTACCGGTATATTTACCAATATTTTTACCGTTAAATATAACGTTAAAATGTATCGGTAAATTTAACGGTAAAATAACGTTAACATATTGTGTGTATGTGTGTACTCCTAGCCGATTTCGGCTACGGCGACTGCAAACGATTCCGCCGTTCTTGGCGTTCGTGCTCTTTGATATGGATATCAATCGCATATAACTCTGTAAGTGGCAACTTCGCATTCGCGGGCAGGTATCGGAATGAAAATAACGTTATTTTTTTTACGTTTTTTATCTAAAAAATAACGTTACTTATTTATTTAATTTTAAAGTAACGTTACAAAAGTAACGTTATTTATTAAAATACCGTTAATGTTAAAAGTAACGGTAAAAAAATAAGAAATAACGTTACATTTTAAAATAACGTTATCAATCCCTGGTTTTTTACAGAACGCGTCTGGCACACACTGACAACCCAAGTGGAACAAACTTGAGCCGGGTGTTTCTGCAGTGATTTTCCGTAACTTGTCAAGGGCAAGTTTTTACTTTGTCTTTGCCCGAGGGAAATCCGAGCTGTCGCATTAGGTGACAAGTACCTTATCTGGCTACGTAAAAATACGTCATTGATAACGCGACAACTTTGCTTTTAGCTGTAAGTTCATGTCATAACGCGCAGTGCAGCCTTTCATTTTATGATCTTGCTTGATTGAGTCGAACAAGATAAATTATGCTATCAAACTCAAATTAATAATACTGAACATAAGTAATATGGTTTACTTTCCTCGATGTTTAAACAGAGCAAATTAACTACCCTATACAATTATTAAATGCGTTGAAAATATTCGTTGATAGTGGCGCTTGGACTAATAAGTTGAAGACATCGTAATTAATTAGTGAACAGTGGTAGACGAGAACAATGGGTGTCCACCGGAATACATTAACACGCCGTGACGGGCGTCACGTAGGGCGCGCGTGACAGCGGCGCGGGAGCACAATCGACGCAACATTTCTAGGACATACCTACGCTGAGAATATCATTATACTTTGCAATTAACATTAAAAAAAATTCTCAAAACATTTTATTTCTATCTAATTGGAATTGAAGAATTCTTCAATAGTTAAAGATGAGAATCGGTTAAGTAGTTAAAGAAAATATGATATTTGCTGTAAGTAAATTGATTTTTTTTCAAAGATTCTTTAAACACAATGCTTTATTAATGGTTTAGTCTAAGTCAAAGAAGCTTAATTCAAATAAACTTAATTATTAAGTACTTTTGAATCGTCTATATTTTCCTACCACCCGTTTAGTAATGACATGACACCTTATTCTTCAATCAAGTAATCTGCTCTGAGCAAGAACAATGCAGTTTAATGGAGTGTTGACAAACCTGACTTTTGTCACGTAACGGGGACGTGACGTGAGAGCTGTGTGACGTTGCGTGACACTTGTTCACACAACACGTCACTAGGCCACCAGGCCCCGCGACTATTGCTATGTGAAGTTATTAAAACTCTTAGCATCTGATAAGTATTTTTATGACTGAAGGCCGCAGGAGTTCAAGAACACACATTTTATTATGTATGGTTCGAGTTGTTACTATGCCGTGTCGATAGGAACAGAAAACTAATTAATTCATTGACATTGCGCATGATAAACAATTAATTGGTATAAGAAATGCATCATGTAATTTTTAACAGTTAGGATATCTTAGATAGACATATTTTATATATGGATTATGGACCCAAACCACTTGACTGAGCATATCGTGTCGTGATGGTGAGCATCATAAAACGAGCGGATTCATTGAATCCAGTCAGTCGATGAAACAAACAAGAGTGAATAACAATGAAATGAATGAGTCACTCATTAGGACTAATCTGTCAAATCAGACAGTGACCAACATAACTGGTTCAAAGAGCTATAATAGCACGGTAATGATAATAATAGTTTTCACTTCTCATGCTCGTAAAGTTCGTCGTTATGTCGGGTATAGGCTGCATAAAATCGCTTTTCATGCTCTAGAGCATAAAGTAAAATCTTCGTCTAAGTTCGGCTCTAAGACAAGGGTTGTCCGGTAAACAGCCACACATGCAATTAAACTTTGTTAAATAAACTTGTTATTTTTCTCATTTTTAATCATAATCCATATTTTAACACCTACTTTTTATTTTTATTTTTGAAAATGAGTATCAATTGAAAAACCTTAATAAAAAAAAACCTTTTTTTGAATATGGGTATCAAATGAAAGGCTTTGATGAGCACATTCCAAAATTATGTAATTTGCACTAAAAATTAAGAAAAAAAATTTTTTTTTTCAATTTTTGAATATGGGTATCAAATGAAAGGCCTTGGTGAGCACATTCCAAAATTATATAATTTGTCACTAAATATTTAAAAAAAAAAAATTTTTTTCAATTTTTGAATATGGGTATCAAATGAAAGGCCTTGGTGAGCACATTCCAAAATTATATAATTTGTCACTAAAATTTAAAAAAAAAAATTTTTGTCAATATTTGAATATGGGTATCAAATGAAAGGCCTTGATGAGCACATTCCAAAATTATATAATTTGTCAGTAAAATTTAAGAAAAATTTTTTTTTTTAATTTTTTAATATGGGTATCAAATGAAAGCCCTTGATAAGCACATTCCAAAATGATGTAATTTGTCACTAAAATTAAAAAAAGTTTAATTTTTATTTTTTTTGTTTAATTTCCTCACAATCGAAGTGAAAAGCAGAGTGTATAACTCGTACATAAAACCCATTTTACCCTCGACTTGACTATCCACCCTCGCCTGCGGCTCGGGTGGATATATAAACGTCTCGGGTAAAATGATGCGTTTTATGCACTTGTTGTACAATCTACTATTATGATCCATTATTCTATCTAAATAAAATAGAGATTGCGATATACATCCCCCATTTTTGTAAATTGTAGGATTTCCTACTGCTTGGTCTTCCTTCTCATTGGTTTGTTACAATAGTGTACCAATAACACAAAAAGGCAGCTCATTTCCTGTAATCACATCACAGCAGGGCATGCAATGTTTTCCAATATTGTTATTAATATAAAACGATCATCCACCACACCAACCCAATTGCAATAAAAAGCTTGTTGGCCGGTTGTTTCCACGGGCGTCGTAGGTACGTCAGAAGCGGAGATCGATTACACGACGCACGGTAATCCGCTTACCGCCCGCCCCTAATACCCTGAGCGGATCAACATTTTTGTCTATCTGGTGGTGTAGGTCAGCCAGGGCTCAATAGTCAATACGCGACAGACACTTTTTAATTAATGAATAATCTCATTTTTTGAAAGGTAACTCTTTAGAATAATTTCCCCTACTACTGCTTCATGGATTTAAAAAGTGACAACCCTAACTAATTTAGGCCTGGGTATAGGAAAAGTGGAGCTCGGTGACGCAGTGGTTTAGCGCCTGGCCCAGCGATTGCGGAAGTTAAGCAACGTTCGCAAGGGTCAGTCATGGGATGGGTGACCAAAAATGAATTATCTCGAGCTCCTCCGTGCTTCGGAAGGCACGTTAAGCCGTTGGTGCCGGTTGCACTTGCAGGCCCGCGTGGTGGGTTATGGCCCGTCCTCCTTACCACCCATAAGGAAGGCCTGTGCCCCAGCAGTGGGGACATCAAAAATTGCTGATGAACACATAGGAAAAGTGTTTGCTTCAACAAAGATTTCCATTATTACGTCAACAGTTTATAAGACAAGTAGGTAGGTAGTTATTTATCAAGTTACCTATAATTTGTAACGGTTTGTTTTAAATAAAAACCACAAATGATAAAATTAATATTCTATTTTAATCACAAACAACCGAGTGCGGTGAATGTGCGTTTTGATGCAAATAAAAATTTCATTCAATCAATCCTTTCCAAACAAATTATATTTAATTTATTTAATAATACAAACAATCTAATAATTTTAGAAGCAGGCACAAAATTAAACATCAAACAGTATACATTTATATTCGATTCGTGATAGTTACGTGGTTTAGTTTGAGAAGATTCAATATGTCGGGGAATGATAGTATAACTAGGTACCTATTTGGAAGTAATGTAACTTCTAATAGGGATGTTGACTATTTTTTTTATTTTATGTTACATAAATTACCTCTCAAAAAAAGAAACATTGGTAAAAGAATTAATTCGCTAGCATGAAAACTGCCCGAGATATCACAGTGTGAAATGCACACAAATGGACTCGATCAAAAACGCTCCATACTAATGGCTTGCACGTTATGACGTCACGCCGTGCTAGTTTGTATGCAACGCATAGGAAATTTGTTCAGCAGCTATATTAAATATTGTGTTTATCAAAATGGTTTCTTCGACAAATTTGCTATACATTTTACGGACTAATTAAAGGTATCATTTATTTTAATAAATTGTATACTTTTTAAATGGACTTGTCCACCCAACTTTGAAGGGTCATAAAACAAATAATATGCAATATATAAAACCAAGAGGTATACAAGCTACTCTAAAAGTTTAATATGTTTACGATTTTTATTAGTATTTCGTTATTTTATTCATTAGTCAACATCCCTATTTTATTAAAATAGGTAGGTACGTATAGCAGCTTTATTTATCACACATGTATGTACCGAAACATGAACTGTGTTTATTTATTCTAAGTCTTTCTGAGCGCAGTTGCAATAGGTATCGGTTTGCAAATATCGCAATGTAAACACTTTGTTTTGAATGATACGCGATAGGGGTGTCAAAAATAATTCAAATCAAAATATCTGACAATCTACTTTGGTTTGCAATTTTTATGGAGAAACAGATTTATCGACAGTACAATACGTAGGTACTATGCATTTTCTATTCTGTTAGACATGCGAGTTAGAATACTTAGAATATGTAGGAAATTCGATAAGTATTCCTTCATACATCTAAACGTTTGCTTTTATCATTCCGTCTAAAGATTTGCACTCATTATTTACTTTACAACAAACTTAAGCAGATCTAATGGAACACTTCATAAAAGTTTCATTCGATTATTTTACTACCGAAGAATTTATGAAACCTTGATGCGACAGCGTCAGCGAACGAAGCAGAATCACCATGGCACCGCACCGACAGGGCCCAACTTCCTGCTGCGAGCTGCCATACCGACTACGGCCGTGTACCTGTCCCGCCTGCACCACACCACCACCGTGCAGGATGTGATTGAGTACATAAAGAAGAAGGCTAACTTTTGCTTGAGAGTTCAGCCTCTGGAGTCGCGCCATAATACGAATTTTAAGTCGTTTGTGGTGCGACTCCCGACCGCCAGGCTGGACACTTTCATGAAGGAGGACTTCTGACCGCAGGGCGTGGTTTACAGGCGCTTCCGAGGGGCGTTGCCTTGTGCCACCGAATTGACACAGAAAGTGACAAATTGACTTTTTTACTAACGTAATATTAAGTTAAGTATATTTACTAACAATATTGTTCATATATTATATGTTTTAGTTTTAAGGTATGTATCAATGGGCCATTGTTGCCTGATTATAAATTAATAAATAATAATAATAAATAATAATAATATGGTTTTCGCTAAAGATTGAATCGTGGTTTCCAATTCAATGCTTTATTTCAATTCGAAGCATTAAAAAAAGATTCCCTCAGCCGGCAGCCCTGAGTTCCTCCGATATTGTTCAGTCCGTGGGAAAATTTGCCAAAATAGTCAAGTCATACGGGCGCAACTTCATGGCGCCCCATTGTGCCACCGCCATGCGACATAATCACATCACAATGGCCATGTGGAAGCCTGACTCTAATTTGTCGCATGATTACAACTTTACAAATAGGTAATTAAATTAAAAGCTTAGTGACTGGTTCTTTTCTCAAGTTTTTCTCTACTACAGGATAGTATCATTTGGTTACAGTTATCTCTCTTGACGAAAAAGAGAAAATCCAATATCTGTTGGTATCTTTTCTTTCGAAGTAGGTAGTAAATAAACATGCAGAATGTTTCATGTCAGTCATGGTTTCGCTGAATCGCGTGGACGGACACCTGTAATTTGTATTTACATGTATTATGCAAAATTTTCCGTACTGACACGGCCTTATTTGTTTTATGACGTTGGCTTGCCAATGGCACTTATTATTACTTTACTTAGTTCAACGTGTCAACATTATTGTAGTAAGTAGGTATAGGTAGGTATATGTTTATATTATAAATGTTATTATTCACCTCAGGTTTAAGTTCTCTGAAAGCCGATTGACAATTTTGTAGTCTATCAACTTTAGAATGACGAAAGTTGTCGTAAGTATGATATAATTTTATAGTTTAACTTATGTCACGAAAGAGACGTTTACCTAGAACGCAACTCTCTAATATTAGCCTAATAAAACGATTACCTACCAGCAGTTTTACGAGAGTTTACTAATGTTTTCCCTAATTTTAAATGCAATAATTTCATTTGCCATAATTGCATATGCCATAAATTCATTAAACATAATGTTTTATTTGCCATAACTAACAAATGACATAAATTTATTTTCACTAATTTCATTGGTCATAAACAATCAAATGACATATTGTTCTTATTACATAATTTTATTTGCCATAATCTTCATTTAAAATAATGTTATTATCCATAACAATGATTTTCCATTATACTTACTTATTACAATATTTGGCAAAACAAACCTTGTTTTCTTTTATTTCAGCAAAGAAATAATGAAAGAAGCCAGCATAATTCATATTTATCAAAGAATTAACAAGATTTTGACCAATCAAGATATTTTTTTTACTCGTATTATACTAATAGAGAATTTTTGAGAGCTTTGGCATTGAATCTCAATTTAAAACGACGTTTTTATTTATAACCCCTAGGTACGTTTAGGTGAAAAGATACGTTATAAGTTATGTATATTATGTCAATTATTGATTATGTCAAATCGATCCTGATGTTTAGATTTTAGTATTCTAAACTGCTTTGTAATGATAAACTTTAAACAACTGCCTTAACGCATCAAAATAGACGAATGAAGACGAAGAGAAATCTATGGACCATAAATTAGTACCTAGTTAATTATGTAACTTTGTTGCAATCAACTCTGACAGAAATCGCAGATTCATTGCTGCTGTAGTAAGAACCAATATGACAACTATCTTTACTAAAGCAGCAATGCAACTGCGCTTTCAATCTATTTCATTCGAGAATTGTTAGCAACAGAGTTACGTAATCAAGGGTCAGTTCTATATGCTAGGTATTGGAGACAGAACTAATGTTATGAAATACGATATTCACGATGCTAGCGCCGTAACCTATCCTCATCGATTCAATCAAACGAGCATCATCAATCGCCATCAGCCGTACGTACCTACATAACTTTGTTTGCAACTTGCACTCCAAACAATGCGTTGCATAACTGATGAGGCAGTTGCTATTGCTATCTTATCGCCAGTGACGTACATCTCCAAGGGAGTGCGAATTGGAAGCAATTGCTTAGTTACGGGTTCGAATGACGTGGATATTGTATCGTTGGTAATCATAAAACGCTTAGTATAGTAACAAATCAATGAATGAGTAATATGTGCCATTTGTTTTTAGTTCTGACGGTTTCGTTTTATGTTTAAACCTCAATAGGTTGCGCTTGCGCACCCTATCGTGTGGAAGATTGACCAACTTACAAAATACCAAGTTCAATTTAAACATGAAAGTAATGAAACGAGATTTCTTCTATCGTGATCGTGACGATGCCGATGTTACTTGGTATTATTAAGTGTTTCATTTGTTCGTCCTAAAGATACTTAATGATTCCAGAGAAAAATGAAGAGGGTCGACAATTTTAAGTCCAATAGGTACCAAACCCTCGGCCACAATAGGTTTCGCCCGTTTCAATTAGCGGTGGCCAGGATTTATTTGGTGGCTATAAATCAGTCAGTGCCATTGCGAAACGGTTTTCCAACATTATTCCTTACAAATCTATTGACGCGCCCTAATTATTCGATACGTAAACTTGAAAGCAATACATCAATAAATTGCTTTCCGGTTAATAACTTTACTCCTAATAAAACAACGAATTTATTAATGGAGGTCAAGTAGATTGGGTATTGAGTAGGCACTTAACATTATTGTTTGCCTTTTTAATTATCTAAAATGCTTTTAAAAGCAGCATTGTCTAAAACAGTTAGTATGCTTGTGGATAGCGTGAATTATTGTGCGAGGAGCACAAACATTGGTTCTAACTTCTAGTTAAAGAATGTATTATGCATCTTTTATTGAGAATTCGTATTTCGATTTCTGATGTCATTAGTTGAAATCAGCATAAAACAGTTCGCACGTCTCAAAAACTATCAGCCGACCAGAAAAACGGGCCAACCCTCCGGGAGTTCATTAGGGTACAAAAGGGACGGCGCGACCAGTCACGTACCCGACGACGTTCCATTTGTCACCATCAGTGTTCCGCTCGGGAGTCTTGGAACACGACACGATGTAAACACGACGCGCGACGCGATTGGGCTGGGATGGGACGGCTGTGAACGATTAGAATCGATAATTTTCATACAATAGAATGAGAGACGAGGTATGAAAATTAGTCTCCCTCAGAAGTATTGTCTATTGAGACAGCTAGACACTTAGACAAGACAGTTGCAGCAAGACCGATAACTATATACATTGCACTTAAAAAGAGATAAACAACGGTAATACAAAATCCAAGCAGCTTTTATTCTTGAATAGAATATATCCTCAAACTCCTCAACAATCAACAACAATCCAGTCCTGAGATAGGACCGACTATGTATTTTCTGATAAAAGTAGCGTAGGAAGCAGTTGTGAAAACAAAAACAATAACAACCCGGACCTAAGACAATATAGAAGATAGGTTTTCCTACGTTGACCTAACGTGAGCGATAAGATAGTAAAATAACTTGACTGTTGTCAATGTTTAATTGTTTTTTAATTTAATTGAATGTGATGAAATGCAAAGGGGTTGGAGAGAAAGCGTTACGTTCTAAGCGCTGCTGTTGCTTGCTCTCGATACACATAGACCGATACCAATACGTTATTTTGAGGGTATAACCATACTATTATATATTCTGTGGTATAACCTTAAAAAATTCTAAAGTTTATGAAATCTTGTCTGTCGATAGACTTGCAAAACGTTCTTATAAAACGTTTATTTTTTGCGTTTTGTGTCACATCTAGCTGATGCATCTTTAGAAATTCGATTATTTGTCATCGATATAAATAATTGAACACAAATTTGACAAAATTGATTTAAAGTTAAAAAACTCAATGGTATTGTATTTAAGATAGCCTGAGTAGTGTACAAACCTAATTTGTGTAATTTTCGTCCAGTGCAAACTGACTTATAGTAGGTAACGGTAACTTTAACTTCAACTGTATCTGATATAAGATTCCATTGATAAAAACGACACAAATTGTGTCAGTTAAATAACAGTGTTTCCGTGGACAAAGAAGACACAAAAAGCTCATGTACATCGGTTATGACTTCGTAATCATCATGAAAGTAAAATTTTCAACTTTAATTTTCTTTTCGATTGATAGTGTTAAAAAAGACAAAAACCTAAATTGTCACTTATGCATCCACCCAAAATGACACAAATTCATGTATTAGTCTTAGTTAATGGTGCAGAAACTATATACGAAAAAAAAAAACTTTAATATTTTTGAAACCTAAAACTCTAGCGGTATTCGTCTAACAGCGATTATGATTAATGAGTCCGTCCGGTCTTACAATGAGGGCTTTCAAAATGACAAAAATCTGTATGCTCGATAGATGGCGTTGATAAAAATATATAAAATTGTGCCAATGTAATTTTTTTTTACTAAGCTTCGAAGAGTACTCAGTTAGGCAGGTAGATGTAACCCTAAAATGTTTGTCTTTGAGCAGATGTCAGCCAGCGAGCGCTTACTTTCCTCTTTAGTAGGTACAGGCCGTTTATTTTAAAAAATTGAATGCCCCAATTTTGACATTTCTCTTTCCATCAACACGAGGCAAATAGTAACAATTTTTATTTTTTAAATGCTACTTTGAAAAACCCTCATTGGGGCGAATTAAAGACATATGAAGCATAACGTATCTACTTGCAGATTTATGTTAACGTAGATAACTATACCTTACCTACTAGATTCACAAATTAGAAGGATTTTCCTGAATCTTTTTATTGATTCCATCTAAAAACAGCATCTTTGGAGACTGACTGTTCATAATGCGCACAGCTATGATAGATAGATAGATACATACTTGCATTGCAATAATCAAATTCCATAATTTAACAGTGTTTTTAATTTTTATAAGACTTCAAAAAAAAGGAGGAGGTTATCAATTCGGGTGTTTTAATGGTTGTTTTGTTACGTCCGTTACGTCAGCACTACGTCATTTATGGCCCGATTTGGATTTTTTTTATAACAAAGACTAAATATACTTTCTGATTGCCCATTCTTCATTTCTTGAAGTTTTGAAATTGGTTCAGCAGTTTTCAGGATATCCTGATATCCTGAAAATACTGTCATTTTCGAAACGATTACATTTTTTTTAATGGAGGATCGAGCGTAACGTGATTGATTAGTGTCCTCACAGTGCTCGCCTAGTTCATAATGTTTTGAAAATTCATACGTACCAATTGAAGCAAAGTTCAAAAAAACCACACCTAATTAATATTAATGCAGATTTGAACATTATTTCTTGGTTTTAGAGCTGTTTTTTTAAAAGAGGTTTTATTATAAAAAAAACACTGTGCGAGAATCAAGGTACTTGACTGGTGCTACGGCGGCGGCGCCTGCACCGCGCCACCAACGCCTAATCAGTATGTTTATGCGCGTCGACACGCTTCTGCGCAGCAAAAAAGCACGAGAGCGTGAGACAAAAAGCAGCAAAAACTCTTTGATACCCCTTCAATATCCGAACGCGCTTTCGGTGACTGGCAAAGCGCCAATAAGCGATTTATTATTTACACGGACCGGCGGCTCCGCCCACCGGGTGGTCTCCGTTTATTTGATAGATAGGAGCATTTCATTTGACTTGCAACTAATCGTGTACGTTCTGAAAGCTGTAATTGATGCTAAATTTAAATGGGTGTAATGGATGTTAAAAATACTTTGCTCTTTAAGCGGTTTCTGTAAATAAATAATGTTATTTATTAAAAAAAAACAATATTCAGCAATCCTATAACGCAGCTATATCATTAAAGGTTAAGCTTTTGTCAATCAGCTTTTCTATTGTCTAATTTCAAAATCTATCGCAATCGCTTTCAGGATGTAACACATTGAAGCTTCTTTATGGCACAAATAAAAACTTACCACAGAAATGCAGCAATGTGTCACATCACATCCATCTGTCAAACGAAAGCGATTGCGATAGATTTTTAAAATTAGACAATTAGCCCCCAGGCCTCCTAGCATGACCGACAAAACACGATATACATCGCGTGATATAGCGTTTTATCGACACTCAACTGTCAAAACAAAGACAATGGATTTTGACAGTTAAACGTGACAAATCTTTATATCATATCGCGTTTTAGTGGACATGCTAGGAGGGCTGGCTTGCTCATCATCGATATGGATTCGACAAGCGTACATCCACTGTAACGGAACTTGAGCGAAGCTAGTCTTATAACGATGGTCCGAATGGTCCGATTGATAGAACTAGACAAATAAAAATGCCCCTAGATCGACCAGTAGAACTCCGAGGGGCAATAAAGGCATAGGAAGACTTGAAGAGACAACGTCGTTGACTTTATACTTGTTTGAATTCCAAAGCCTTCGTCCTTTATAAGGAGTTAAGAGTTGCGTATGTGACAACACGACGGTGAATCGAATGAGTCACCTACACGGCCGTATTCGGATGATTCACCGGCCGCTCGTGCTAGCGTCGCCGTCGTCGGTCGGTAGGTATCCGTCGAAAAATGCTAATTATCACATGTGAACAGAATAGCGAAATTACTAGATACAATAAAGTGATCCAAGTTGAAGGGTTTAGGCATTTCAAAGAGAACAGGCTCGTCCAAAGGGTCTTTAGTGATTGTTTTGTTAGCCTTAGCTTCGTCGCTTTACTGGGTTTGTGACTTAGTCCAGTCCTCATAATTTTGGAATGACATCTTTGAGACATCAAAAGCAGAGAATATAGAAATGCTTAAACCATACATTAGTTGCCTACTTTACTAAGTTTGTTTCTACTAGTTCTTTAAATTTAGTTTCACAATGCGTTTTAAAAGTAAATAGTATACCTAATAAACTAAATCTCACCGAGGAAACTATTTGGCAAGTTGAATCTATTTGTAACAAAATACTAAGAAATATTTTACAGCTTTACGAATCGAAAATGAGAACTGTGATTCAATCTTGTGAGTCGGGGCTACTGGTGAATCACAAGTTACAAGCTATACTATTACTATACTTAGTATACGTAGATAGATAGTGTAACACTGTGCAATAATCCTCACTGATGAGGGAAAAGATTTATTAACCATTCCATTTTCATTAAATTGTTACTGTAACTGACCTTATTTTCAGTACCTACATGTAGGAATTAATAATCTATCAGCTATATCACACAGACAAAAAATATAAAGGCTGTATTTTGTTAAAACTAATAGACCTCGACCCTTTGGGCACTCATAAATATTTTGATGAGAAAAAAGCAGTTATATGCCCACAATGTTTTCTACACCACAAGATTCATAATTAATGCGAAGCTTTTATAACCCTTAACTTTTTTATTATTTAGACCGAATCTCAATTTTCACATTATCAAAACGAGAAATTTTCACATAAATATACTTCACGAGTTAAACGGCATAGTTTGGAATTTGTAGAATATTGTTTCGTTACTTTTGAGGAGCTCGGTGGCGCAGTGGTTTAGCGCCTGGCCCAGCGATTGCGGAAGTTAAGCAACGTTCGCAAGGGTCGGTCATGGGATGGGTGACCAAAAATTTATTATCTCGAGCTCCTCCGTGCTTCGGAAGGCACGTTAAGGCGTTGGTCCCGGCTGCATTTGTAGTCGTTAACACCCACCAATCCGCATTGGGCCCGCGTGGTGGGTTATGGCCCATCCTCCTTACCACCCATAAGGAAGGCCTGTGCCCCAGCAGTGGGGACATCAAAAATGGCTGATGGCAAATACTCCGTTTAAGATTTTATTGTTTAGCGATGCGTCACCTTAAACAACAGAAGAGTTTTTACAAGTAATGTGTGTGATTGAAAATTAACTTTTTGTTTCTATCCTTTAGTCAGGCAAAAGAACTAAAAGTAACATCTTAAAATTCAAATCACTTTTAAGAACCTCTCAAGTTATGCTAAAGAGATCGGTCCGGAAAGTTTCTAAAGCCGTCTTGCCATCTGCGTGGTATCGCAAACTCGTCAAAAGCCTACATGAGACCAAACAGGCAGCAGGGTGCGATATAAATAACCTTCTCGAGCGCAACTACCTACAAATCACTCCGTATACTTAATTAGGAAATCTTGAGCTCGCATTTTACGACCAGTAAATTATACTGGTGCGTTCCGCGAGTTACATTTGCAACTGTGTATGTCACTAGAGGTACTTTTAAAGTAATTTTAATTTACATCAACTTGGCAGGTATTCAGGATTTCTTTTTTAATGTTCCTACTCCTTCCATAAGAATGGAATAGAAGTATGGGCCTATTGAACTCAAACTTAAAGCACTTGTGAATGTGAACGAAGCTATACGCCATCACCTACTTGACCACCATACAGACCCAGTGCGGGTTAGATTAGAGGGTGTTAGTAACGATTGCATAATTGCAGGTGGAACCAACGGCTTCACGTCACTCCAAACTCCAAAGCAGCTCTAGATAATACATTTTTGGTCACCCATCCAATGATAGTTGCTATACTATACCCGTAACCCCTCTAATCACAATCCAAATGCGCTAAGCTACTGACTGAGCTATCGATATCGAGCTTCTCTAAAAACGTTAACAGTAATTTACTAAACTGTCATGCAATCTATTTATAGTTCTTAGAAACTGAGCATTCTATTGGTGAATACCAATAACAGTCGGGCATAGAATCCGAAACCGAACGAAATCGAACAATAGTGGTGGGCGCGCCAGTTCAGATAATACCAACTGGAACTTTGACTCATCGCAATAACTTATACAAGGGAAAGCTATATTTAGCCGTTTAATTGCAAATCGGCACACGCCATATAAATCACTACACTGCAAAACATACAGCGAAACTTTTGCTACTCTCTTGGACGGCTCATTCGCAGAATCATAAATAATTTCGGAGCAACATAAAACTAAATTGGTCTATTCGACGCTGACGTAACCGATGATTGCGGTTTTATGAACGGTATAAAACACATCCAATGTCAATGATTGCCATTTAAGACCTCAGACACAGTTGTATAATGTTGTTATGCAACTCAAAAGTCGGCGGGAGATCTGTGGAGCCTAATCCGTTCTTAGGCATTTTGTTGCGGAACTCCCGACCCTAAAAATATGTTACAAGAAGCGCCTCGTAATTTATCGCGATTAACTGGAATTACACCTTATAAGCGACCTTATAAGGTCACCCAGCGTGCAATGGAGAGAGCCATGCTCGGCGTTTCCCTGCGTGATCGAATCAGAAACGAAGAGATCCGCAAGAAAACTAAAGTAACCGACATCGCTCGAAGGATTGCTCAGCTGAAGTGGCAATGGGCGGGACACATAGCGAGAAGAACCGATGGCCGTTGGGGCGGAAAGGTTCTGGAATGGCGACCACGCACCGGACGACGCTCCGTGGGTAGGCCCCCGACAAGGTGGACCGACGATCTGGTGAAGGTCGCGGGAAGCCGCTGGATGCGGGCAGCGCAGGACCGATCGTCGTGGAGATCCTTAGGGGAGGCCTATACCCAGCAGTGGGTGTCGTGCGGCTGATATGATGACACCTTATAACACTCGAACGCACCAGTAGCATTTCTGGTCAAAAGATCCAACGGTATTATTAAGGTGTATGTACTCCATTATGAAGACGATTATGTAGATAGGCCGAGTTGATAAGCCAAATAAATGAGCGCAGAAATGTGCATGCAACAATTTAATTTTCACACATCTCGGTGCCAAACTTGTTTCGCCTGAAAACTTCATGGCTGGTCGAGTAGATTTTAATACGAAGATTACATTGGTTTGCGATCGTAACTGGAGAGTTGCGAGGAACAAGACCCCGCACATAAAGGCGAAGTCGCTCGTCCTACGCGGCAATTTGTGCGGCAACTGCCGCCGCCCCGGTCGAATTTATTGTCGCCTTCAACTTGATCTGCAATATGGCCCGTCGACGGCATACATACACCCGTTGCAAACCTCCTTTGAACGGCTTTTAAATCTGACCTTTATTACCGTAACAACAAGCAACTTTGATCGGATTGCTTTTTTCGACCTTATATATATAAATAAAAGAAAACAAATCCGTTTGCAATCAGATTTCTTAGATCCATTTATGGAAAGTTGATGTTGCTGATGCCAAGATAAAATTCACAGAAACTGACGAGGGAAGTTTGGACGTTTGATAGTTTTTGTTTTTTTGACAAGTTTGTTATGTTAATGTTATGGTAATTGGGAATATAGCAGCAGATCACTTGTGTTGTGATGCGACACTTGTGATTGTGACCTAATAAACTTAGGTATAGTAGTTTGCAACGATCTGACATTTAGATCCGGTGAGTGCTTCAGATATTGTCACGGGCCATTGGTTGGATTCAATGCCACTCTATCTATCTAGCACAGTAAGTATATTAGTATTATCTAGCTAGAACCGGCGGGCGGGTGCCTTGTCTGCTGACCGCGGCCGCCGCCGCTCGCCAATTGCACCATCCGCCACATACCCTCATGGAGCGAATCCACATTCCAGCCGCAGATCTTCTACCACGAGTGACCACCTTATTAGCCTTATTAGCACCCACTTGTGCTATACCAAGAATACTATTCTCGGAAATGGCGACGTTGTGTCATTCTATTACGTTTGTAGACAGCAAAGGCTGTATAAATTACGAGCTATTGCGATTCTTTATCAAGCCTTTTCCAAATTGAGGATTCTAGTAAAAGAGCGGTTTTTTGAACCTCTCGATTCTCGAACAAACCTTTATTTTCCATTACGTCAATCAAGTAGCATAACTTTTATTATTTTTTATAAGCAGTCACGTAACGCGGAATCGACTTCAGATCATTGCACCCAGCTTGACTCACTACCTTTCTCCCGTCTACCGGCCGTCTGGCCTCGCCGTCACGGCCGGGGCCGACTAAAACAGATGCGTTAAACATTTGTACAATTTCTAGTTCTGCCTACAAGGTTGCTGTTATACCTATCCGTCAACTGCCAGAGAAGCAAGATTCATTTAAAAAAAAAAGAGAGCTAGATGTTTATGTCGCTGCTGCTATTTAAAAAGCTAAAGAATCAAAAACTCCAAACGTTATAATAAATAATAATAGCATTGGAAAATTATCAATGTTGTAACATTTTAATTCGAAAAAACAACTAAAGAACAAACTATAATATCCGTAAGAGAAGAAACATTTAATTCCAAGGCACAGGTGAATGATTAACTACCCACGGGACTGGAACAGGTAGGACAAATGAGTTTAGCTAACCAATTACTTGAAAGGTCACGTTTTAGTTCAAACACTTTCCTCGACCCTTCACGAGACCTCTTGTACTAAAAGTAGACTAAGTTCATACAATACTTACTTGCCCAAACGCTATAGATGTGAAGAATTTAGAAAAGATCAAGTAGAAAAGTATTATCATTTTATGTGGGAAGTAGAAATCAAATCGGTAATACGCTAGGTCTTTTTTGTCCGTAATCAAAGTCAGATAAAGTCGTGCGCAATCATACTTTAAAAACTTTACAAAGTGAATGTAAAAGTCATATAATTTCTTTTGAAAATTAAGTTTGCTTTCTTATGTCGCGATAATAACTTGAGTCCATTTAAAACCATAATGAGAAAACCAAATAGTATTGTTACAAAGTGCGTAGTTAATCGACATAATTAAATGGCGTGCCATGAAACCGATACATGCAGCTGATCTAGATTAAACCAACGCTTATTCTTATGCCAACGGCCTGCTTCCAAGGAACAATCAGGTTCCAATCCAACACGAAAGCGAGACTTATTTGTGCTAATTGCTCGTTTATTTAAGTCAAATCGTACTGTGTGATTTCTTCTTCGACATTTACTTTTACTTTAGAATCTGCTTCTTCTTTATTATTATTATTTTCGAATGATTCTAATCTTTTTATATCAAACAGCTTTTGGTTCCACCTCATTTGAAAAACATCCAGTACTCTTAGCTCTGGTAATGGTCGACATCGGCAGGACGACCAATAAAAAGAGGCCGGGTACAAACGAGAAAATGGCAGCTGGCATCCATTATCAGCATCTAGGCCACCGCTGCGTTCCCTGGCTGACATAAAGCAAATTGGAAATTTCTAGACATCTAGCTAGACGCAGGCTCGGTGTCCTCCCTCCAGCCATACAAATATTTGAGTAGTCGATAAACAAAGTTGTATTATGTTTCTTGACATTGATGTGCTGAGATCTTGGCAATCTTGTGTGGTTTCTAGAGGAAACAAAATGCGTAGCTTTGGTTTATCTTATAGATGTCTATTCCTATAGTATAGATACATTTGGGACTTGGTAAAATCTTATTAAAAATACTACATTTTAACCGAGCTGAGTAATTTAAGCAAACCACGTCCAGAGATCAAGATTAAGCTTTGAACGCAAAAGTATTGAACGCATAAGAAACAGGTTGAAATAAACAACTTTATTCATTCAAATTTATTCATAAGCCGGTATTACCGTACCTAAATGGGGTATTAATGTGGCAAGGCTTCCGTATGAGGGTGGTATGAAAATCACACAAGTCCTGATTCCATGGTGAGGTGAGGCTGAGGGAACTCTGTTTGCTCGCCTAATAGCTGATAGGCGAGCTTTAAATTGAATCATAACATTGTAATGGATCCATAATTATTCCCTTTAACTTTTTGAACGAAGTTGTAACACAAAGTCATCAGTTATAAAAACCTGAGTCTTTCATTAAGTTAATAAGTGGTATAATCTTCGACCAATACTTATGGAATCATAGATTTTTTACAATGTATTCGAATGTATTATTGCTTTAATTGCATCGATATCATGCAAAAGTTCTTTCAGAAGTGTTTGGTTAAATTTGCTGTAATTGCATCGATATCACGAAAAATTCTTTCAGAGGTGTAAGGTTGGACTACTCTGGACATACGCTGAATTTTAAATAAACTGTACTTTCCTACAAATTTCTTGTACCTCGGAAACTATCAGACAAGTTTCGACGCGTAATGTTGTTTAAAGCCTCAGACTTATCGATAACGTGCACTTCGTGGTAAAGTCTTCAATTCCATATATGGAAAAGCTTTCACTGCTGCAAAACTTGTACAGCCATGCCATCGCAAAAACTACTATTAAACTTTCTTCCAGCGGCTCCACATCGTGTATGTGGAGTATTTTCACTTTCGTACAAAAAACTAACAAAAAAACGTCCCATAGAGCTTCATAACTATGTCACTGACCTTCGAATGAAAGTGTGCTAACGGTAACAATTACTGACGTATTCGAAAGTTGAAATTTTGGACTCTACGCCTTCAGAATACAATACAAATGGCCGCATCATATCGATAGACAGTTGCGGATAAAAAATGATAGTAAAAAAGAGACAGATAATAATTTATGATGATGAATGACTCAATGAGTGGGTTCTAGTGTCGATGAACGCTCGAGCTTATCTTAGAAATGATCGAAGCCGTTAAAAATGAAATCTTCTGTTTTACTGAACAATAGTTGAGCGATTATACGCATAGAGTTGCACTTAACACTAATTAACTCGACCCTGGAGCTGGACACGCCTAGGTCAAAATTTGCTGACGAAAACGATGACCTTACAGTCGCGAGGTCACACGGGAATAGAATCTAGGAATATCGGTTAACAGCCGTCGGCCGTTCCACTTTGTTTGTGCTTAATGGAGTTTTTTAACTTGACGTTACTTTACTAAAATTTGTATGGGCTGGAAGGGCCAAGAAATCTTGACTTAAAGTTAGCATTAGCATTATTATTGTCAATGTTTGGAAATTCATAGTTTAAAGTGGGTGGTTATAATCTGCGAATTTGTTATCAGTGGTCTGTCTACCTACAATACTCTACAGTCAAATCAAAATAAAAAAAAAAACAAATTAAAAGATATAAAAATAAGAATTAGGTAAACCAGTTTTGATTCAAACTTTATCAACAATATTATTGTGAAAAACAGTGATGAAATTAAAAATTCTATCTTGAAGAAGATTTCGTTTATTTTGACCACAACACAACGGGTAGGTACCCATTCGATGGATTCATTCAATATCATGTTTTGCGAGTTATTCGCAAATCGAATGCCGAGTCCAGCGCGGAATACCTAGAACGAGAAATGGAATCCACTTATTGCCGGCATATCATTCGTGACACAAAAAATTGACATACGAAATCATTTGGGAGAAAGCATTTTTAGTGGACGCCTAATGATCGGAGTACCTACCTACCTACCTACTTTTATAGGTCGGTCGGAAATTGTTTATTTCACGAATGAAGTTTTTTGATTGTTCCACAAAAAGACGAGAGTGAGAGAGAGAATCGAGATGAGATAAGAAAACTGCTTCTCCTATTGCAAAGGAATGACATTATTTAACTTAGTCAGCGTTTGCCATTGAGCTCAGTCGATGGTGGGTGCTTACTTAGATTAGAGCTAAGTTTTCATGAACTCAGCCTTAGCTTCATTCATTTCGCAGGTTGTTTCGTGCAGTGCAATACCGAACGCGGGCCAAATACCGAGAAAATGATTTTGAAAGAACTATTAGCGCATAGAATCTCATTGTTTGTATAGCGAGCTGATTTGTAATTTTTTCTCTATTGCCGTGTTGCACTAGTGTTAACGAAATCACATGTCGGCAGAACAATTTTAGCGCATCGCCATTTTAAATCGCGGAGATGCATCGGATGCTATTGAGCTGAGTGAGACCACATCACCGCACTATTTTCGCATTTTGTATGACTCACTGCACACAGTGAGTCATACAAAATGCGAAAATAGAAACACAAATAGAAATAAAAACACATTTTACTTTTTTACTTTGAGTTAACATTCCCGACTCGAATACCTATCGCGTTATTCTACAGCACTAGCTAGATATACACTAGCTTGTGTGCCTTTGAACTTCAAAGGCAATTGCTTGTGTGCCTTTGAACTTCAAACCATGAAGTTCAGTTCAAAGTTTGAACTATTTTCCTCATAAAACATAAAATGCCACCGGAGGTCCGAGGCTTAGGCCTAGAAAGCGACAGTCATTTTGGTTGCGCAAGAGTCGAATCTCGTGCGGTCATTGACCGGCGCGTCGCAGGGAAAGTCGGGGGCTTATCGAAACTGCTTAGGCGTAATTAGCGTAGCCTTGTAAGCCTATTGGCCGGCCACATGCCTATTCACGGAGTTTGCAAGGAGAGAAAAGGATAGCAAGTCTCATCTGAGTCTGATTGATTGCCTTGAGCTTACCAAGTGAAAGTATCATCTTCAAGCCATTTATCATGAACAAACTATGTCTAACATAGGTATCAAAACTTAATATGAAACAATCCAATATTCTTAAGTTAAATGATGTTACAAGAAAAAAAATACTAAGTAGCACCTTGGACAGGATTTGAACCCGCACCCTTGGGAACCTGGCCCGAATCCCGATGCACTGACCAATTACCTGCTATGGTAGCGACTTGATAGAATAACTTAAACTGATCAGTGCATTGGTCCAATATGAATTTTTAATAATGAATTTTAATTTGATTATTATAAATTTAATTGCTCCTAAATAAATTAATTGCTTATTGAATTAATTTTATAATTTCTTGTTTAATCTAATTTATGGTGATATTATATAATAATAATAAGCCTTTATTTATTTCACAGTAATTATATAGTTATATTACAAGAACTTTTTTAATTTATTTAATTACTATGAATCCCTTCTCGGGTGAAGGCCTCCTCCATTTTCCTTCCATGTTTCTCGGTCTCTCCATCTCTGCATCCATTCAACTCCTGCCATCTGACCGACCAACATTCCTTTTTCCATCTGGTCCTTTCCACTTTGTTGATGCTACAGTCCATCTTTCATCTTTCAGTCGTGCGATGTGTACTGCCCATTGCCATTTCATTTTTAAAGCGTGTTTCAGTGCATCGGTCACCTTTGTTCTACTTCTAATTATTCCACTTCTGACCTTATGAACTTTCTTTATTTTTACCATGCTCCTTTCCATTTCTCTCTGGCAAGTCCTTATTCGATTTCTAATTTTGATGATATTATATATTTATTATTATTGTTGTTGTTATTTAAACTGATTATGGGTATGGTTATAAGCCTGAAATAAATGATTTTTATTTTTATTTTATTAGGCCGGTATCCCAAGGGTGCGGGGTTTGAGTCCCATCTGAGGTGCTACAGGTGAAAGTATGATGATGGTAGCTAGCCAGGCGGACTTGAAATAAGCCCTACCACCAACCAAACCGAGTACAAATTGAAACCTCCTGGGAATCAAATCAATCAAACCCGGGACCCATATGTCTTACACGGGTAAACCACTAGACCACAGAGAGGATTAAGTAATGTAAGTATACTTGATGCTTCTACACTGTCTGATTCCCAAACATGGACAATGATTGTATTGAAAACTATTTCTATGTTATTAAACAGAACACACAATGTGGGGTTTTCAATGATTTAGCTTTCAATAAAACTTGTGGTAGCAAATTTATGAAGTAAATTGTAACAGATTATTTTTGTTCAGAAAATTCATCTGATTTCTTTTTAAAATTAGCAGATTGTCTGCCGGACGAACTGCTAATTTTTTGTATCAGTTCGTCCAGCAGACAAACTACTAAATCACATAATATACCGCATTTCGCCCAGCAGATTATATCATAAGGGAAATTATCTTAAGAATTAAGGCACAAACTCCTGAAATAACCTATACCAGTGTACCTATACTATTGGTCTTCTAGTTAGACAAAGTGATAGGACTGAAAGGTAAAAAATTTTCGCAACTCGTCTGGATTTAAATATGGTAAAAGTCCAGACGAACTACGAATTTTTATTATTAATTCGTCTGCCAGACAAATTGCAAATTAGAAAAAATACAAAGATCATAAAGCCAGACGAATTGAGAAGAAAAATTCGCAGTTTGTCTTCCAGACGAATTGCGAACCAGACAACCTGCGAAACACTCCAATCTGCCCTTGCTTCCAAGTTTATCAAAGTATTTAAGAAGAAACATAGGGAGTTTTCTAATATGCAGTTTATCAATTTCAAATAAATTATGCTTAATAGTTTCTATAAACTGATGATGCATAGGAAAATTTGTAGTTTTATCGTAGACCTTTATTTAGTAAAAATTATATAATTAAATGACTAGCAAAGTTCACACCTTACAGGCAGGAAACAACAATAACAGTTGAAAAACAGTTTTTAATTCAGGTTGTTATTAAAAAATTATAGATAGTTAAGGTGTGTAGTGGAAAGTTTAAAGTTCAGGTGTAGAAAAAAGGAAAACAAACCAATGCATGTTTGCAGTCACTGCGGTAAAAGCAAAGGGTATCAGATTATAAGACAGGCATTTGAAGACCTTTAAGATTTTTACGTTAAAAGAAAGTTTAAAAGATGGCCACAACTACACCACTTATAAGGTCAATTTTAAAATTAGTTTTTAGTCAGTTTATGTACCTACCTATACATACCATAGAAAAATATCTTCAAAACCCCCTCCGAGTAATCGGATCTTGATATTGTATGACATACACATTAATTCTTAGTATAACAAACATGATGCAAGCTTAAATTGCGTCTTATTTGTTTTTAATATCAGCTAACCTTGTGAATCAGCTGATGACTATCTTTGTCTGGTTTCGTTTTTTTTGTCACACTAATTTTCCTCTAAGTGTTGAGCAACAAACTATAGGATAATTGGCTCACCTCTTCCCGACGCTTGAGCCAGCGGCCACAAGGACTCTCCTCCAGGATTTCGCTTTCATCCTCGGAATCCTCACCGCTCTCTCTCGGCGACTTTCGTTCCTTGTCGATGCTTCTTCCACCCGACATAACACCGATTTACTGACACTAAAACGTTGAACAATATCACCACACAGTCAACTTATATCTCACAGACGTTTTCAAGCAGAAAACACTGGATATATTTTCAAAATACACTTTTTCTTGTAACCATAATATCCAAGGTTGAAATGCGAGACGTCACTAACGTTTCATCCCAAATCATTATTTGTAACACGGCACTTTATAGAAACCTTCTGATGATTGAATAACAATGTTTTGGCTAAACTCTATAATAAACGAGTAGACACAGCCTCCACAATGGGCTTACACATTATAATTGAAATTAATTTGTTCACCGGCGAAGCACTCGTCCTCGTATTTCTGTTCGACACAAATAAACCATAGAGTAAATCGTGCTTTTTTTCTCGATAAAATTCATAGACCTCTCTCTTGCTCTACATTGCATGCACAGATAATATTACACGCGGTGACTTCACACGATTGATAGAAAAAATAAAAAGTGTGATATAATTTATCAGTATAATAAAAATATCGTAAAGAAAGAAAAAGTAGTGTTTATTTTCCAAAAACTAAAAACTAATTGGTTGGAGTAACGCCATCTATGAAGTCCTGTGTACAATTTACACCAGCTATGTGCTACTAGCCTCCTGCTTGCCGCATTGCATGCTAGCCAAGCACCTATTTCAAAAGTCTTTGCTAGATGGCGTAATGCAGATATTAGACGGTTCATCAAAAGTGCATCATTTGGTGACCAGTGAACGACTTTTCTAATTTAGACACTAAATGTAAAATGAATGTAGTATTTCTCATTTCTCACAAAATTTCGCGGCAACAGGTTGTGCGTGATAATTTTGATTAAAGAATTAAGAGTTAATTAAAGAGAAAAAAAATCTTGCATGCACTGCTTGTATGCATATTGCATGATGCGGCTTGAAAAAATTCTAAAAACGAAAAATAAAGGCATTTTAAAATAAACACAAATAAGTTACTGACGACATGCCGTTCACTGCAGTGAATGGCACTATTTACACGCTTCATTTATTGTTCATTTCCGATGCGATGACCGATGAAAGGCCGATGCCCGATGAAAGCGAACGGCCGTCTAGTACGTTAGTACTATATTATATATTCTGTGGTCTAGTGACTTTCATCAAAAAGGCGCATCGCGATGAAAGATGAATCTACATAGTTAGACACTTCATTTTCGATGCTTCACTGCGATGAAGCATCGAAAATGAACGAAAAATGAACCGTCTAATATCTGCATTAGTCTACACATTAATAATTTGATTAGAAGTTATTTTATTGTGTTTTTTATAACTATTTTTTATTTATTTTATTTTTATTTTATTAAATTCTTGATGATCAATTTTTATACAATGGCGGACTTAATGCCTTAGGAATTCTCTACCAGTCAACCTTAGGGTGATGTGGAGACTTGTGTCAGGGAATCTTCCGGCGACTGCGCCCACTTTCAAACTGGACCCATGGGCGCAGTCACCGCCGGATTGAATTATTTTATTATTTTTCTTCCGTCAACTACGCCCACTTTTGGACATCTATTTGTTTACATCAAATTAGTAAGTAGGTACAGTTGGAAGAAAAAGGCAATTGAAATTAGATTTTTTTAAGATTTATTTATATTCACATGGATCAACTTCTAATAAAATTTAACATACTTACTTAAATAAATAAATCTTAAATCAATAGATACATATTAGATATACATTACATACTTACTTATTGAGTAGGCATGTAATAATATAAATATACAATTTAAACTTAAACAATTAAACACCACGTGGCTGTGATTTAACACTAATAAAAAATGTTTGTTTTTCTTTAGACATAGTTCTAATATACGTACTTATAAAAAAAAGTTGGTTATTGTTTAGAATAGACTGATTTTCAATACTTATGATATATTCTTTACCTCAATTTATTATTAAAACTTGATATTTTTTTTATTTATAAGCAAAGATTATGAGTAGGTAGGTGATTTAACTGTGATTTTTTAATGGGTAAATCGTTTTAAAATATTAGCCTGAAAGAATCTAGAATAATGTAGGTATTAGGTACTTACTTCTTATTTGGCAAGCATAATTATATCAGTGGATGTTGTGTTTTTTTAAATAAGTCGTCATATTCACTTCTCTGGCTATTTATTATCTCAAGCTATTTATTATCTTATTTCATTTTAAGTCGTCATATTTGTCTATTAATTATTTTCTTCAGTCGTCATGTAAAATACTCATTTTGTACTAAGTTTTGTATTTTGTTTTATCTTAATATTGTATATTATTTTTATAGTAGTTTATGATACAAGGTTGGTAAGGAGGTTTTTAAAACGAGTTGAAGGCGAGGGTTTATAATCGTCACGAGTTTTAAAAAACCTTAACAACCGTGTGCCATACTACGTTTTTTAATACATTTGCGAGAAAACATTATAGGTACCTACTGCTGAAATTATAATCTATACATATAGTAAAACTGTAAATTCTAAATATTTGTGCGCGAATTCCGCAAAAACTGCTAAACGAATTTTGATGATTTTTCACAATTTAGTAGATTGAGGTCAAACTTAAAATAAGGTAATAATAATAATAATAATATTGAGGTGAAACTATGTTTCATCAAATTCAGGTGGGAGGAACCAGGGAAACAGCTTGAACTCTCCGTAGTACTAGCTTTCATACACTAAAGGGGTAATTTTAAACTGGTTACTATATTTTTCTAATGTCCACGCCGATGAAGTCGCGGGCGGAAGCTAGTAGAAATTTAAAAAAAAGTTCGTAAACAAAAACGCACGGCGCCGGCGTGCGGTAAAATCAACTTTCCGCACGCTCGACTGTCATCGAAAACTTACATTTTCGAGGAACTGTATTGAAATAGTAGTTTATGATACAAGGTTGGTAAGGAGGTTTTTAAAACGAGTTGACGCTTTATAAGCCCGAGCCGCAGGCGAGGGTTTATAATCGTCACGAGTTTTAAAAAACCTTAACAACCGTGTGCCATACTACATTTTTCAATAAATTTGCGAGAAAACATTATAGGTACTGCTGAAATTGTAATTTATTCATATAATAAAACTGTAAATTCTAAATATTTGTGCGCGAATTAAGCAAAAACCGCTAAACGAATTTTGATGGATTTTTCACAATTTAGTAGATTGAGGTCCAACTTAAAATCTAAGCTATGTTTCATCAAATTCAGTTGGGTGGAACCAGGGAAACAGCTTGAACTCTCCGTAGTACTAGCTTTCATACACTAAAGGGGTCATTTTAAACTGGTTGCAATATTTTTCTACTGTCCACGCGGACGAAGTCGCGGGCGGAAGCTAGTAGAAATTAAAAAAAAACGTTCGTAAACAAAAACGCACGGCGCCGGCGTGCGGTAAAATCAACTTTCCGCACGCTGTACTACTCCGTAAACAAAAACGCACGGCGTGCGGTAAAATCAACTTTCCGCACGCTCGACTGTCATAGTAAACTTACATTTTCGAGCAACTGTATTGAAAAATGTTTATTCGCTGGGTACGAAGGTATAATAATCCATCGCAGCGCTCATGGTGGCAAAAAGTAGAACTTTAATCTGTTTGAAAACTGTTTTTTACAAAGTAGAGGATTTAAAGCGCGCCGATGCATTTCTCAACAAAGCAATGATTAATGACCAGCACGAAGGCACAATTTCTTTTAGAATCGTTAACGCGTGTCGTAAAACCATAATTTTAAAAGATGATAATAAGAAAATGAACGTAGTCATTTTTCATAGTAAAGCTTAATATAAGCCTCTCGTTGTCTGAGTGAGGCTCATAATCTTGCAAAGCGCCTGTATTTTTTTGGCTCGAGGGTCATCAAGGAAGGATTACCTACGTAAAATTGTCATGACATTGAGAGATTCTGAGTTACAAAGAGCTTTTCGGATTAATGTCCATCAGCCGTTTTTGATGTCCCCACTGCTGGGGCACAGCACAGGCCTTCATTATGGGTGGTAAGGAGGACGGGCCATAACCCACCACGCGGGCCCAATGCGGATTGGTGGGTGTTAACGACTGCAAATGCAGCCGGGACCAACGGCTTAACGTGCCTTCCGAAGCACGGAGGAGCCCGAGATAATAAATTTTTGGTCACCCATCCCATGACCGACCCTTGCGAACGTTGCTTAACTTCTGCAATCGCTGGGCCAGGCGCTAAACCACTGTGCCACTGGGCTCCAATGCTAATGAATGAACTAAAAATGGGAAAACATTTTCTTCGGACCATCAAACTGAACAACTTTTACTAATAGAAAAAAAAATAGAACAACTTTTAATAAGGGACTAACTCTGAAATCTCAAAAAAATAATAATCAACTGTTGCATACATTTTAATATTTTCGTTATTATTTGTTGTATGAAACAGCAAATTTTTTTTTCGCCATTTTAGAGTTGGTCCCATTTAGAGTACCTACCTACCTCTTATTATGAGGTTTCCTGACTTTTTCCCCTGATTTTTCAGTACCTGACACTTTGTACACCTAAATCTTGACGTTTGATAATTTTTTCTTACCAAAATGGTTAATAAATTATGTGTTCTCATTAAGTAAGTTACTGACACTTTTTGGGATTTCAAGAATCCCTGACATCTATAGTTTTTCCCTGTTTTCCTGACGGATGCCTTAAATTCCTGACATGTCAGGAAAATTCTTGTCATTCTCATAGTAAAAGTTGTTCAGTTCGAAATCCAAAGAAACGGTTCTCCCATTTTTGGTTCATAGTGATTGTAAACTATAAGATCAAGAAGAAAAATATTTTATAGTAAATTAAAATGAATGTTAAGTGAATTAATGTTAGTTAGTACCTACTTACCTATTTACTTAAGATATGAGTTTCAGTTAGCAAGTAAATAAATATTACCTAATCATTAACATTCTTTTCCTTACGTAAGCCAACAATGCAAATGCCAAGTTATTAAAAATGTAGGTAGGTAAGTATCGCAAGATTCTAACAATAGGAGATTTCTGAAAGAATTATGTTCAGTGACGCAACGGTAATATATGACGAATTTTAATTTAATTTAGGGTAGTGTCCGGCGACCCCTGTCAGCCGGACAAGGGGCGCAAGACAAAAGAAAAAATAGAATTACGCTTTCGCCTTGACTTTGGTGCCAACTAAACACTGTGTAAAACCCTATTATGTTTTAGTGACGTCAAAGTATGGGCGGGACGGTGCTGTGGCGTCCACTCTCTCTCATCCGAGCACGCTAGCTAGGGTAGAAAGACTGTAATAATGGGGAATGTCTGAAAAAGAAACAAAATTGGCTGAATATTTTTTTATAGGGAGAAATAAGCTCCCTACAGAAAAAAGTTTCAGAATTATCGGTTGTTTTAATTAAAAAAAAAAGTCACTTCGATTTCACAAATGCACGAAAGTAACAGCATAATGGAGATTTAGCCACCACCGGGACAACTACAAATGGTATTTTAAAAAAAAACAATCGAACTGTGAGCCTCCTCCTTTTTTTGAAGTCGGTAAAAGAAAAGTTTTGAAATTTTGTATCGAAACTTTTTTCTGTTACTCAAGCTTATTCCTACCTATAAAAAATATTCAGCCAATTTGATTTTTTCAGACATTCCCCATATAAAAGGTAATTAGGTACGGTTAGCAGTGAAAGTCGCTGAACAATTTAGTACTTTGTCGTGTTTACAGTTTTGACCAATGTCTCAAACTTTGAGACATATGTCAAGAAAGTTGCTATGACCAAGCTCTAAGTGTACAGCGGCTTTCGTGGTAGATGGCGAAGGTAGGTAAGCCTACAAAAAAGGTTATGATCTGCAATAGTAGATCGGTGGGGTGGGATTTCTAAAAGTTAAGACTGGAATCAGCTTGTATATACCTCGCGCGGCGAGCTAAGAGCGCTCGGCAAATGTGGAGGGGGTATGCGATACTGCGCATACAGTGTTTACTAGCAGTAAGACCACTTGAACAAGGCTAAAAGAACTCCTATATTAATATACTCTGGCTCAGGCATGTCAAACAAACGGCCCTTTACACGTTTGACTGCGGCCCGATCCAATTTAAAAATCATCTTTCTGATGCGGCCTGCAGTCTAATAATGGGATTGCCTGACTCTTTCCCTGAATTTTCAGTAAAGCTCCGGACATTTTGTACACCTTCATCTACATTCTTAATTTAGTTAACGTTTGATAATTTTTTCTCACCAAAATGATTAAATCCCAAAAAATCCCTGACAACTACAGTTTTTCCCTGTTTTCCTGACAGATGCCTTAAATTCCTGACATGTCAGGAAAGTTACCAAGCCCTACCCCACTGGATCTACGACCTTTCGGTATGAATTTGGCCCACCGACTATTTTGAGTTTGACATAGCTATCTCATATGCATGAGTGTTGGTAGTGTCTCAGACTTTACTAGAAAGAACTGAAAACAGTTCCTTATTTTTATTTTCATAATTATTATTAGGTAATGAAAATAAAAATAAGCAACTGCCTCATTGAAAAGTATTAATAGCAAAAGAAGAGCTAGCGGACACATTTCGTATGCGAGCCGGCGGGGCGGGCGGCCGGAACCGGATGCGGCTCAACTTTCAAGCCGTAATGCTAACTTAAACGGCTCTCGGTAACGCACAGTTGACACGTAACCAGTATGAAAAAAATAATAGCTGAGAAATTGTCCATCAGCCATTTTTAATGTCCCCACTGCTGGGGCACAGGCCTTCCTTAAGGATAAGGAGGAGAGCTCGAGATAATAAATTTTTGGTCAACCATCCCATGACCGACCCTTGCGAACGTTGCTTAACTTCCGCAATCGCTGGGCCAGGCGCTAAACCACTGCGCCATCGAGCACCGAGCTGAGAAATAGCTGAGAAGATTTTATCCTAACAGAGAAAGAAAACAGTCTTGAGTGAAGATTGAGGTTTTTTTTAAGAAAAACAAACGAACAAGAAAGCCACTTAAAAAAAACGTGCTAAAAAAGGGTAGGGCAGTGTACTGTGTTAGTTTTTCAAAAATATTGTTTTTATGCTTCCAAAGTCTTATATTTCATCAAAAATTTGGAGCAGTTTTCGTACTTCATGTTTTTCATAGATTTGGTTGTTTTTTTAACTCTATTTTACTAAGGTGGTCATGATCACACACTGCCATAGGACAGTCACTAACTTTGAACAAATAATTTTGTTTACTAAAACTTGGTCTACCGTTGGTACAACAACAAAGTGAGCGTTATATTAAAGCAAAACAAAGGGTTAATTCCGTAAGAGCCGGCCTATTGTGGCGGAGAGGTCGGACATGCAAAATAGAGAATAATTACACAATGTCTTACAGCGACATCACTAAAGGAGGATGTATGACACCGCTATAAAGAGATAGCTGAGGAGGATAGCAGGACTACAAGATATTCAGTCCTGTGGAGGCCGCCAGCGTCTCTCCGTACGATCTCGCAGGCCGTCCCTGTGCATGTGGAGGGCTCATTACAGGAAATCTGTTCGGTAATAAAATATAGTCAACCGCCTCTGTGGTGTAGTGGTTCACCCATCCGTGTAAGACGCAGGGATCGGGTCATTCACAATTAATGAGGATCTACACTACAATTGAATATATCAATTTTGTATATCACATCAAATACAATATCAATATCTGAGTAAGTCACTGTTAAAATTTCTCAAATCCATCAAGAAATGACAAAATTATTAGATTTAAAAAGTGAGTTTAAAAAACACGGCTGGCCCTTGCCGATCATGCGATGACGTCACGTGCCACGATCGCCCGAACAAACGCCTGCCGCGCCGTCAGGTGTTTGTTCGGGCGCCGACGTCATCAGCCAATCGTGAATTGGGGAGCGTTTTTGAGAATGCGACACGATAATCGCTCTATCTTCGTAATTTTTCGTCCAATTTCAATAATTCTTTCACTGAAATAATTTATTTTGATGTGACTGAAACTCTACATATTTAACTAAAAACCTCGTTGATCCTCATTTGCACTCGGTTTGGTTGGTGGTAGAGCTTATTTCAAGTCCCCCTGGTTATATAGCTACCACTACCACAATTTGAAATTGTTGTGTTCCGGCAGTTAGAGGTAAAATATCCAGTTCCTCAGTGATGGATGAGGATTCCGGGTGTAGTGCGCTTCCAACATGTAACAGGTGAGGTGAAGGCCAAGCACTATCCCGTTGTGCAAAAAAAGGAAAGCGTTAACTTTAATATGTTTAATTAATTAAAATAATGAAAGTGAAAGTGAAAGTGAAATAAGCTTGAAAGTGAAAGTGAAGTGAAAGTAAAAGTAAAAGTGAAATAAGCTTTATTCAAATAAACTTCATTATTAAGTACTTTTGAATCGTCTATATTTTCCTACCACCCGTTCCAGACTTTTTTAGCTGACAAGAAGAACGGGCGCAAGAAACTTATCAGCTGTAACAGCCATAAGTAACGATATTTACAAACTTGAATATATCGTTTCCAGATAATTACAACAGGGTGACAGGATTATTGGCAACAACATAGACTTATTATATAACTTCAACAAAGTTCTTATATTAGCAAGTTATGTGTTACATCATTTCCACGCATTTTGATCTTTAAGATAATCGTCAACTTTATAATAACCTTTACCCATGAGCGTTTTTTTAACATGGTTTTTTCAAAAAGGAAAGCGTTAACTTTAATATGTTTAATTAATTAAAATAATGCTTCAATATACTCACAGAAATGGTGGATATATACTGACTAGAGTGTACTAATTTGAATAAAGAGTTTACTTAAGTCGATGGCAGCTAAATCTCTTCAAAGAACACTTACCTGATAGGATTAATTTCACTAAAACACCTGAATGATCCATTTTCTTCCAGACAATATTTCCAAATGGACTGTGATGGATTGTTAAAGAACGAATAATTTTAGTACAGCCAATTCATAACAACGAGTCTAGCTGTTTAAGGTTCTTACTAGAATATACTTAAATATTGATTAAACTAAGTATACAACAAAATGTGTTTGTTATCGGTGATCATGTGATGTGATCAACAATCTATAATTTTTGCGTGCATATTGCATAATCAGTAAACGTAGCACGAACAGCTGTAGAGAAAAAAACTGGCCAAGTGCGTGTCGGGTCAGGCGCCGTAGGGTTCCGTAGTTACCTTATACCACTATCATGTTTCGTCTGCAAAAATAACTTTGTTTTTCACAGTGTTGGTATGAATGACAAAGTTGTATTTGCGGTTTTTGAAAATATCTCAAAAACTATTTACCATATCTCGTTCAAACCAATTTTCGTTGAAAGTGTTTATTAATACGGTCTATAATATAAATACGGTATATAATATTAAGGTCTATAGTATTTTTATTTTTTATTTTTGACTTTCTTATTTTAAAAAGTTGGAGGGGGGAGGACATTTTACCACTTTGGCAGTGAATACCTTTCAAACGGTTGACTTTGAGAAAAAAATTGTCTTTGGAACCTTAATGTCATTTTTAAAGACCCTATCTATAGACACCCCGCACGTATTGGTTTGAAGAAAAAAATTTTTTTCAGTTACAGTTCCATGTATGGGGATCTCTACTTTAACGCCATGACGAATCTATAAGGGTTCCGTTTTTTTGTAATTTAGGTTACGGAACCCTAAAAAACGCGCCTAAAAACATTCGATAGTGTAGTTTTGTATAGGAAGTACCTACAGGCAGCCGAAAAGCGAAATGAAACTCTTAAATAAATATTCTATAGAGTACCTACTTTAGTTACTTTACTAATAAATAAGACCAAATTTTTCAGTTATTTTGTATAATTTTAGCAAATAATAACATTAGTAGTAGTTCTGTACAAAATATTCATGATGCTATATCTGCTATTTTAACGCATTAGATTTTTTTGTAAGAGCCTAGACTGAATAATTACTTTATTTTTTTTAAACTTAGCTTGAACCCTGTAAATTGATTGATAATGAAATGTGCTAATTAAATCATGTTATTTTTTTGTTTATTTATGTTAACATAATGTCTGGAAACGATAATATATTTGTAAATATCGTTCCATCTGATAAAGCTGCAAGTTTTTTGCGCCCATTTTTCTTGTCAGTTAAAAGACGTCATAGTGGGTAGAGAGTAAAAGAATTGAAGATTTAAAAACGCTTATTATGTTAGCTTATTTAAATAAAGAATATTTCAATTTCAATTTCTGCTTAAAATACATTTTCATATTACCACCCACAAAAGAAAATGTTCATATCAAAGCAATATTTCTCGACCACAATTCATTGAAATTCATCACTTCTTCGGAAAAAACGCGCATAAATTAATATTATACGTTCATTTATTCTGTTTATGACTAGATAGTTGATTTCTTCCAAGAAATTTAAATTCATATTTTATTAAAGTTCTTGACTTATTAATTACTAAGGATATGAAATAAAACACTTTTAACGGATACTAGCGCGGTTTTATTGAAAGTACTTTGGTAATTAGTTGGTATTTGGTTTGATTTTTGATTTTCCGACGTTTCGGCACCTTTGCAGCTGCCGTGGTCACGGGGGACTGAAGCTACTTGTGAGCCTACCCTCAAGCGATGAATTTTTTAAAACGTTCAGAAATTAAAATTTATCAAATTTTTAATTAGTTTAAGTTTTAGTTTGGTTTTAATTTAATTTTATATGTTAAAAAGAGAGAATCTACTGAAACTACTACCATTTCAAAAAGTTAAAGAACATGTAGCTGACATGAAACATAGGCGCGATAACAAGTCTGCAGTGAGTGAACACGCCTTTGAGGGGCCCAACCATTATATTAGATTTGACAAACCTCAAATCCTTGCTAGGGAACGTAGATTCATTCCTAGAATGCTCCGCGAGGCTATCGAAATAAATAAATATCCTAATTTCAATAGAGATGATGGTTGGAAAATTCCACCAGCTTGGGACCCCATCATTCACAAGCTAAAGCCCCAAACACACACTGTAAGATCTAATGATACGGTTAGTTCCTTTTGCAAATAAATTAATTAATATAAAAGACGGAGGTCGGCCTTCCTCTCCAAGTTTTCTTTCGCCATTTCTTTCTTGGAGGGGCCTCCCAATTTTTTGAAATGGTAGTAGTTTCAGTAGATTCTCTCTTTTTAACATATAAAATTAAATTAAAACCAAACCAAAACTTAAACTAATAAAAAATTTGATAAATTTTAATTTCTGAACGTTTTAAAAAATTCATCGCTTGAGGGTAGGCTCACAAGTAGCTTCAGTCCCCCGTGACCACGGCAGCTGCAAAGGTGCCGAAACGTCGGAAAATCAAAAATCAAACCAAATACCAACTAATTACCAAAGTACTTTCAATAAAACCGCGCTAGTATCCGTTAAAAGTGTTTTATTTTATTTCATGTCTAGTGAGCGCGTAAGCTTGAGAAGTGAATACTAAGGATATGATTAGACTTTCTGCCATTTCCAGAGAGCGCGCTAAAATAGCCTACGCAAAACGAGATGTCGTAAGTCATACTAACGTTATTGATGAATATGAATATAATATTCTTGATGTTGGGCTTTTTGATGCACTTTCGTCTTTCGTTTATTTTTTCAATGAATTTGTCAGTCCCCGTTAATCCTAATAAAAAAGGTGATGTTGTTTTTCAATTTTATGTACAACCTTTTTATAAGCTGGGCCTATACATGTTTACAATGTAAATATTGGCGTGTGCTTGTTATAGGTTTCGCAAGACACACCCATGGCAATCTTTTCCTAAGCTTTTTCGTGTGTATATTGACATAGTCGATAGGTAAACGTTACCCATAATATACATCGGTCAAGTGTGTGTGTTTCATATACTTGTACTTATGTATATTTATTGGCCATCACCTTGTGCGAAAATAGTTGATTTTGTGTTTTTTAACACCTATAAAAATATACAATACATTATGTAGGTACTCGGAATGCTTCTGCAGCATAATTAAATGATAATTTGATACGCCGCCGTTCATTAATCCATGTTATAGCATTAATATTGACATAACTAGCTACAATATGGTTGTGTTTATGGCATAACTTGTACTATTCTAGATTTGGCATTGAATAAACATAATTCTGCGTAGGACTTCGTTGATTACGTAACTTCTGCAAGGAGTAGATAATGAATTTGGAAACAATTAAACAGGCATTCAAGAACATAATATTCTTGATTATCTTGTACGCTTCCATAACATAAATGTTGAACTTTCTCTCTGCGATAGATTTGTCAAATCGGGTGCTCGCTTCTTCAAAGGATTTCCAGTGGAACATCTGGCAGTGGTCTCAAGTAAAAACCATTGAAATGGCGACATATTGTAGAGTCGTCGCAAAGAGTTGGAACATTTATCGTGGTGTCGTTCTCTATATAATCGAATACTTAGATGTTACCGTCAAAGTGTGAACACTTTAAAATCCAACTTACTAGTTACCTAAACAAAGTAAATTTATAACAGAATTTTGAACAAATATGATAGAAATAGTAATAAAGGAATGCCATATTTAGTTTTTTTATCTAATCAACATTCAAAATGTAAAAGCCATGTTGTGGAAAAAACATCTATTAACACTTGTATCATAGCCTTCTTCATTGAAGGCTCTTGTATCAATCAGATCACCGTTTCTTTATCATACATCGCCAGTTTGGTTGGGCGTACGATGAAGTAATACTGTATCAAACAGTCGACGTATGATAAAGATACGGTGATCTGACACGCCGAAATGATACATGTCTAGACAAAGCTTTAGGATTTTGTACCATTGAAAATAGTTATCAGATGCAAATCGCCTAAAACGTATTTTTGGCCATATCTCCGGGGATTATGGGAGAATCGAGTTGGAAATAGTACCTACCAAAAGTTGAGGAATTTATCCAGACACGTGTGAACGTTTGAATTTTGAAAATCTACTGGTAACTTTTTTGGAATTATGCAAAAATCGGGTAAATTTGGGTTTTTGAGGGGTGTTTGTGTACTAAATTGTAAATATTTCAGAAAAAAAACCGACTTAAGAAAATATGAAAAAATTGGTCCTAGGGTATTAGTTTGGCTACAGAATGGCTAAAAACTTTAGAAAATCGGTTAATAATTGTGACCTGTATGTAAGTGGTCCCTTTAGATTTGGAATTATAAAAAAACGTGTGTTTCCGTACATAAAAAGTGATGTAGCTTCTATGAGTATTTACCGATCGTCATGATAATAGTGTTAAAAGATGCAGAAGCAGACGAGAAGTGCATTCGTTGTAATTTCTAAAATCGGTTAATAATATTTCGGCCGCGTCGAGGCAGTCAGCGGGCGCTTTTTCGTAAATTTTAGGGTTCATTTTCAATGCTCCGATTCTTGCGGGGACTGTAAAATCTGTGAATTTTTTGTCAATATGAGAACAGAAAACTTCTAGCAAACTGGCCCAGTACAAACAAAAACAAACGCGCATGATTTATGCCACAAGTTTCACGAACAATACAGTTTTTAAGGTAAGAAAAATTAATAGTGTCGGAAAATATGGTGTCGCCGAGTGCAGTTGATGCTGAAGAATGCACCCGCCACGGCGAGCTCGCCACAGCGCGCATTTTCACAGTTTCTTGCGAGTCTCCCGGGGCGATAGTAACTTTATGAAATGGCTAGTTTTTGTAAAGATTTTTTGTTGAGTTTTAATCTTAGTCACTTCTAGTGTTGTGATACTTTTTATAACTTTGAGGCTTACTTCTCGATTTTTATATTATTGTTAACGAATTAAGATCTTAGTTCGTTGATTATTGTCATGTATAAAAAGATAATAATATTTTATATTTCGACATTGTCTGAATACAAAACTCTTTGCCTTGCCCCACTCCTCAAGTTAGATTTGATTTTCTTTAATTACTTATGTTTACTATTAAGTAATTTGTTTTAAAAACATAAAAAAATTCTCCTTGAATCTCAGACCATTTTCAAAACAAGTTCACTCACATCGACGATAGGTGAGAGCTGTATATGTGTGTGTGCGTTGCACGCGTCGTAGATAGGTTTCTGTTCTGTCCTCTCTTTATTTTGTGGTAGGTCGGTAAAAAAAATAACGAAAAACCACTGTTCCGTTTGAAAGCTTTTGAACATTAATCCATTTTGGTATCTTCCGGCCTTCTATATAGTACTGAAATTATAGGAATCCATCTTCATTTTGTTTCAGGACCTCTCCCATAAAATTCAATTTAGTTGAATTATAAGGAACGATTTCGAACCTTTTACTTTAGAGCCTTGAAAGCACTAAAATCACTTATTTATTATATTTAGGGTCTGTTTAACTGGTTACAGATATGTAACAAGTTATTTTGCCTGAAATTGTGCCTTTGAAGCACGGAGGAGCTCGAGATAATTTAATGGTCACCAACCCCATGACCGATCCTTTCAAAAGTTGCTTAACTTTCACGATTAGAGGGCGATGCGCTAACCTACTGCGCCATCGAGCATTTTTAAAACGGTCTATAACCAAACCATGTGAAAAGGCAAAAAACAACAGCATCTCAGGTATGATCTCAACTCAAGATAGCTCTAATCGTTGAGAACGGTTTGTAAATACGGGCCCAGTTGCCGCCGCCACGCTCGGTCTGACCAAGTATTGCTTTCTCTGTGGGTCTGACAGGAATCTGTATCGTATCACAGAATATAATTATTACAGCTTAATAAAAGCTGTATGGACAAAGACGCCTTTGCCTTTCCATTCGAAGAATTTAAGACAAATAAAACAATATGGAGTATTTGATGATTTTATCTAATATACTATATCTATGGATTTTATCGACTTCAGTTTGGCATCTAATTTTTTTTTAAATAATTCGTAGCGATTGTGATTATTAGTTTTATTTAGTGGATAGTTTCGAGTTTATATTATGATTATAATGTTTTAGCAATTGGAAAGTATGTGGAATCTGGAGATAGAAGGGTATATCAGTTTATGGAGATTGATAAAAGACGGTAAGTTCGAGAGTAACCTACATTTTATTATAAGTTTAACCTTGGCATTTCTCTGATTTTTAGGACGTCAACCCTCGCACCCAATTACTTATGCGACGTCAAAAAAAATCCAATATAAGTCCAAACACGCGCCATTTGCTCGCTATTAATGCGAAAATGAAAAAAGATTAGGCGGTGCATACACCGTCAAAGGGCTTTGGTTTCCGAGATTTTTAGGGTTCCGTACCAAAATGGTAAAAAGGAACCCTTATGGTGTGACTCAGTCTGTCTGTCTGTCACAGCTGGATATCTCGAGAACTACTAATGGTATCAACTTGAAATTTGGAATAGATTAAGATGACCTTTGTCCAACTATTTTACAAATAAGAAAAAAATAAATAGTTTTTTTACAACAGGGACTGAAAGGGGTCTTAAAAATTTTAAGTGGGGCGACTAGGGCATGTGGGGTATCATATGAAAGAGCGCTGTTTGCACATTTGAAATCATTTTTTTAGACCGCATAGTTTTCGACTTATGATGAAAAAGTAAAATAAAATAACGTTCCCCCCCCCTTATCTCCGAAGTTTGCAAAGTGAAAAATCTGAAATAATTCTATGTCATAGTAGTTTATGTAAAGATTACAGGAAAAATAAAACGATGTCTCAATATAACACACTTTTTTTGAAATTCAAAAAACAAACAAAAAATTAATTCGTTCTTCTACCAGTCAACAGATGGCTCTGACCCAAGAAAAAATAATTTAGTTCCACTAACGGTCAAGAGATGGCGCTGGACTAAGAAAAAAATTAGTTCCACTATCGGCCTTGACCGGTTTTTTTCATTTGGTGCATGATTTGTTTAGAAAGCCTTTGATTAAATTGATTACGTTCGTTGGTCATCTGGTGCGTTGGTTTACGTTCACGATTTCACTGAATAACTGGATATAATTAAGGAATGGGTGACCTGCCAAATTACAGTACTCTAGCTAGTATTTAAGCATCTAAGTATTTAGCAGTTCTAAGTACCTACATGACTGTCATTTTTCAACTCATGCAAGCAGCATTCTAAAAGTTATTAAACCGGGAAGCACTTCTGCTTTGTCCTAAAATTGAATATGAAAACGGTTTTACTTTTAACCATGGTCCAAGAAAACATAAATTATTGTAAGTAAATACCTACCATGGTTTCAACAACTAGTCGTTACGATAGCGCTACGAAATATCGCTACGTTTGATAATGAAAACGTTTTAATTTAATGGCAATTTAACGACTTGAATTATTAAAATTTTCAGGTGTTGAGACCATCGCCAACCGTCCGTCCAGTCATTGGTAAGTCGTAGTTGTATTTTTTTTAAATAAGATAGTTATAATAGTTAGCATTTATACTCTTGACACTTATGCAAAAGGCAAGGCATTTTTTATGTTTGTCGAAATCTACCATCGTTTGCTATTTTATTAAGATATACTTTAAATGTGGAGCTCTTTTTTCAAATGTTGATGACTCTGTATGAAATATACAGGGAGAAAAAAGCAGCCCTTGACGAGTTTCTTGCCGGTTCTTCTCGTTACAAGGTCTCCCGCTCAGGGTTTGCGAACCGATGGCGTAGCTTCTTTGACATTCACAATTGCTTGTAACAGCCTAGACTGAATAAATTATTTTGAAATTTTTTTTATATACTTAAGTAAATGAAAAACAAGATATTTTTTTATGGATGACGAAATATACCGCTTTTTCTGTAAGTAATTTATTATGAAATGAAAATGTACGAGTACCAGGCATTCTACTTTAAACTTTTAAGGAAATACAATGTCTTTTAATTTAAATTAAGAGAGATATTTTTTTTACAATTTAGTAGTGTCATTAATCTCTTGGTTTAAAGATGGGTCGTCTTACTAACCAGATCAATCGTTTCTTGTCAACCTAAGCCCAGTAAGCTTTTACAAAGATTAATAATGTCTATTTGAGAAAACTGAAAGTGTCTAGATCTAGAATATCTAGATGGATAGGTCTCTAAAGGGTTTTTAGTTTTCAGTCTAATCTGGGTTATGATTTGGGACTGTTTAATCGGAAATTAATAATAGGTAAGTACCTACCTAGTGGTCAAGTAAGAAAATATAATTTACACTAAGAAATTACGATTACGATATCTTTAAATAGGTATAGTGTAGCCATCTGAGGAGTTGCATAATATCAACCAATGACAGCTTAAAAGCCTTCTGAAATTTGAGTGTTATTCGCTCGATCTTCAGACGATACTTAACATTCACTTAAATTAGTGTCCCACTTCACGTTAATGTGCAATTTAACTTCAATACTCTGGGAGATGACATTTACTTTAATTTATTTTGAAGATGTAATTTGTCTACGGTTAAACAAAATAATATTTTTTTTTAACCCTTTAACCGATTTGTTTCTCTGCTTGAATGGGTTTAATAGGTTTTTCATATACTTATGATATTGTACAATATGTTTAGTGGCTTAGAAAATAGAAAAACAAAAAAATTATGAGTAACACAAACATATTTTATACTACACCTGCTCGGAAAGTACCTTGATACTTTATCAAATTTACGGTAGAAAGTATGTCATTGCATATCGAACAAATATGCGGGGAGAAAACGCATCTGAGCGGGAGAGAAAAGTGTATGAAAATCCATTTCTTACGTGGTTTTTCTTTTTTCATTTTGGGTAAGACTATGCGCCGGTAACCTAAATATCAAAAGCCAAAAAGTTTTTACAGTGAGTTTTTATCTCCAAGTTCGCAAAATGACACTGGCCACTAGCTGTGTGTCGGATGGTGTCGGGCTGGCAGTGCGACCCTGCGGCGGCAGGATAAACAATTTGAAAAAAAGAACATGTGAAAATTCCAGACGCCATTGGCGCCATTTTCAATTTGTGTGTTGTTTGAGGATTCAGTTTTCGTAGAAAGTAAAATAAAACTATCAAAATGATAAGTAGTGATAGTGATGATGAAGATTTTTTAACTCCACCGCAGTTGAAGGAAACAGCAAAAATACTGATTGATAACCTTTTACCACAGAAATCAATTAAAAAATATAATAAAACTTATGACGATTTTTTGCAATGGAAAAGTGAAAAAAAAGCAATTAGTAAAGATTTAGTTTTTTATTTTCCTCGTAGGTGTTGTATAAAGCACTATGTATCACTCGAGAGAAAGTGCGATTCCCGATCTCGGTAATCGGTCTCTTTCTCCTCTCGGTGAACAATGTACTATTAAATCCCTATTTTTTATTTTGTTATTATATATGTATCTACCGAAGACAAAATTACATCTTCAAAAGAAATTAAAGTAAATGTCATCTCCCAGAGTATTGAAGTTAAATTGACCTAGATATAAAAAGCTGACTTTAAAGCTTTTATTTTAAGTTTGTTACATTTGAAAAGTAATCTGAAATGTCAGCCACTTCGCTGATCGTAAAACGAAGCGTTCGCAAGCAAACTATGTTGCCAGTGACAGAAATGTGGACAACATTGTTGCTTCTCACAAGTTCAATGTTGCAGAGAACCGTGAATGAAGTTGAGGGCATTTTGTGTCTATTCGTTTGAACACAATATAAAAAAGGTAAGTAATAAAGTAACTATTTATTAGTTTTATGTTAAGTTTATGACATTATTCTTCATCAACGAGTTATATTTTTTTTTAAATATTAGTTAGTTGTTTACGCCTAAATTAGTCAATTTATCGATATCCAAAGTCTGAAAAAAGTTATAGGACTGCAAAAGCGTAATTTTCGTTACTACACTTGGTGAAAAATATAATTATGCCAGGAGCGCGGTGCACGTACGATTCCGTCTTATATTCTGCATACAAAAGTTCAAATTAAACTCGTTTATTCGAAACTCGGTACGTTTGCTTCTGTATTAAATTGCAACTTAATACTTACCTTTGCTCCGAAGAAAATTAAACCAAATCACCAGCTCTTTCTCATATTAAATTTCTTTACGTGAATCGGGGAAAATTTAACATTTCTTTTGTGAGAATGTTTCCCAATTTGTACATAAATCCGTCCGTAATTGGGTTACGGAGGTCTCGACTATAATGTTGTTACTGGAAGTCGGAAAAATTACTTATAAATTAGATTTATTGTTACACTTATCTGTCCCTTTGTTGTCTCTTCGCGGTTAGTGTAAGGTCACGAGATTTATCAAGATATATTGACCTTTTTTTGAGAAATCTAGTTACTTATATCTATTCCAAACATGCTAAAAGAATGGGTATAATCCATAAAAAGTTTATTGAAATTAAAATTGAAAAAATCTTTCTTCAAATAAACTTAGAAATTAAGTGCTTTGGACTGTCTATATTTATCTGCTACCCATTTGAAACTTTTTTAAGCTCACAAGAAGAATGGGCGCAAAAAACTTATCAGCTTTGTCAGTAATATTTCAGTACATTATAATGTTCTAATTCCATACATGTAAGTTTTTGTTTTACATCGAGGTGACATCGAGATAACTATCTTTCTGTGACCACGAGGCGCACGAGGCATCATAACTAAGCATCTTCAGCATGTTCATACCCTAAACTAAATAACAAAAATTAAAAATTTTAAAACCCTCCGACAAACGGCTCGTCAGGTCATGGTTACCTTACCATAATATACTTCCAAGCTCATTGAAGAAACACTGTACCAAATTTCGAATCGATAGGACATATGGAAGGTAGTCAGATCCCCTCATCAACTATTAAAGAGCTGATCTTAAAACGGCTGATCAGGTTTACCCTACCATATACTTCCAATATCATTGAGTCAGTTCCCCTCATCAACTAGAAAAGAGCTGATGACCTTCAAACGGCTGAACAGGTTTTCATGATACATGGCTAAGAACACTCGGGATAAAATCGGTTCATCCGTTTTGGAGCTACGATACCACAGACAGATACACAGACACGGTAAACTTATGAAACCCCTCTCTTTTTTTGCGTCGGGGGTTAAAAACAAACCTTCGTAGACTCCATAGACGTATATTAACCAGATTAGCATGATAAATAAGGTTAAACATCAGCACTGGACTCGAAACTTAAGGCCAGATAGATGGCGCTGATTTAATCATAGCGTAGTTTCCCAGGATTTTAGCTTTTACACAATATATATTACAACTAATTTACAACTAATCTCAATTCTTCACTATGAACTATTTTATCAAAGCAAAATTATCTCATTAAATACATGTTTGTAGTACCTATTTGCCGAATACAACTGATTGTCGGATGAGCGCCATCTATGTTGACAGCACTTTATAGTGCTGAGCTTTATAATCCTGGGAAACCACGCTATGTTTAAATTAAATACCATCTATTTGGCCTATAGTATCGAGTCCAGTGTTGTATAAATTGTAAACAGCAATGTTTCCGCTGTTCTCAACGAGAAGCCTGACTCCCATTACACAGGGACAGGGAAGCCTTAAATGGGAGCAGACTAACATTATATATCCTATAAATGACTGTTCAAATAAAGTTTTTTTTTTAAATTTGTTTACCAAAGAAGCGAATCGTTCACAAAAGACACTGACATTAATATAATTTAATTCCAATTTTCAATATTTTAATCGTTTTTCCACCTTTGTGCGCCATGTAAGCCTACGTTTACATGCCCACATACAGTGCGAGTGAATCTATTTTTACGAAGGAGGCAAACACGCATGCACAAACACACACAAACCTACACACACACACATGCGTGTGTGTGTGTGTAGGTTTGTGTGTGTTTCACACACACCTATCATGAGACAATATAATAAACTATTTCGAAATTCTCATTATTATTAGATTTCTTTTTCAAATCCGTTAAACTTAATATTTGTTTAAAATCATTTTTTTTTGTAACCATTTATATATTTTGTTTACAAAGTGTTGTTTCCGTAATTGGCTTATGTATTGTATAATTATACTTGCGTTAATGCTCTGTAAATGCTGTGGTAACAATGTTCAATAAATAAAAAAAAAAAAAAAGTAATTTAAATGTCGTTCAAACAGGACAAGTATAAAGTTCACCGCTTACTGAAACGCAGCTCGATCGTCCCCAAAATTCATTTCACAAAATAAACGAAAAGCGTAACATAATAAGCAAGCAGAGGAAAATTACAGCGACCTCGGTGGAGGGGAGGGACATTACCTTGCGATTGTCTTCAATATCGCCTCAGTAGCTCTCTCATCTTAATTTTTATTGCTCGCTAAGTCCATAATGTATAGAAAATTCATTATGTACTTACAGATTGAAGCTAAGGTTTTATAGTTTATTTATAAATAACCTCAGTAACTGTCAGTTGATAAAATGGTTTTCGGAATCGTGTACGGGACTCGTAAACTAGTGCCTCTGTAGACCTCTCGTGTTTATGACATTTTTGAACATTTTGTCCCATAATATCTTCGCAATTGTTAGAGTATTAATGTAAATTGATTATAATATAGTAAATTATAGTAATTGTTTTGTCAAATTGCTAAATTGTTTAGGGCATTACAATTAGTGTGTTGGTTATTGGATGCCAAAATGATATTTAAATAATTATCCAAGAATTAAACTACAAACAGATGTCATCTCCATTAATTATAACTTTATTAAAACAAGCATTAATGTTGATGTAATTTCCTAATTTTGGTAAAAAAGTAACTGAAGTATTAAGAGTTATGCATTTGACTCTTAAACGAAAAAACATTCGTTCATTGGTTCGTTGAAGTATCGTGGAGACAAAAAGTAAAACTTTAGTCAGTTCTATGCCAGCCGTCGACTAAGAAGGTCAAATGCATAACGCGTAGTTAGTTTGCGGTTAGTAAAAGTGTGTAGATTATAAAAATAAGACTGTTAGAAGTGTTGTGAAGTGTGTAAAATAAAATACGGTAGACTGCTATGGTGTTTAATTAAATGAAGAAAGACTATTTCGGTGTTTCATTTGGGTTAAAGTGCAACAAATTCAGAAGTGGTGGATCACGCTGCTTGACATCCAGGTTTGATACATAGGTTTGTTAAAATACAAAAGGTGAGTTGTTTATTTTATTTTTCTGATGATCAGTGAATTGAATGTGAAAAACAAAGTTTAAAACATCCCGATTATTACGATTAGACTTTTCTAGTTAATATGTAGCTAAGAAATGTTTCTTAATTAAAGAGTAACTAAAAGGAAATCATACGAAAACCGGGCGCCATCTTGTTGTTTACGCATAAGCCAATGCTTTTAAAAGGCGACGACACACAGTTATGGCTCATTTCTGCTACAGTTTTCGTAAAGTAAAGAGCTTGAATAAATAGAACTGTATATATAATTATAGACTACAATTTGGTAAGTTACACATGGTTATAATGTTAATGGATGCTTGACATTTTTTTTTTTCTTTCTTTTCAATTTGCAAAGAAGCAATAAAGATTTTAGTAGCGAAAACTGATATTTTATCTTTTTAACTCGGAACTGATACTTATAACTTATGGTCTTAAATTAATCAATCATAATAATATCTGTTCAGGAAAATAAAACTGAGTATTCTTTGTATTATTTAATCATAGTAGTTAATATTATTTACACGTTTGGTTTTTCAGTTTCAAAGTCATTGTTTTAACACAATGCCAAGTGAGAGATCTTCACGGGATCGACGGGCTCGCACTCGACGGCGATCACGTTCCGCTGCAAGCCGACGATCACGGTCATCAGCAAAGCGACGTCCGGTTGCTAGGGAGCGGTCGCGATCTCCGACACGGCGACCGTCGCGCTCTACGTCGAGGCAACATACACGCTCCAGACGAGGCAAGCGCAGCCGGTCACGCACCAAGAGGCCAGCGAGGCAGGAGCACCGATCCCGCTCAAACTCAAGGTCAGATTCATCTTTGTATGAGGGTCATAGTAGGTCTAGTGGTTATAGGGCTCCTTTGATTCGTTCTCGGAAAATCCAACAAGCGTTATTAAGGATTCACAAAACCATGTACCGAATGAACATCAAACCGTCAATATCGCATTAGGTTCTAGTAGTTGTACGAAACAAGTTGAGGTAGTGTCTAATACCAAACCTATTGATCCTGTTCAGATTAACAACAGTGGCAGTAGTGGTGAACCTGTCTTACCATTTAATCGTAACGAGGCAAGCATAAACAAGAGTTTAATTGATAGTCTTAGTCAGGTACTGCAAGCTGTCTCAACCGTAAACCCCCCAATAAAGAAAAGTTTTCTGCTGTGAATGTTGTCCCAGAGTTTGACCCAAAGGTCAAAAACCAAACGATTATTACTTGGTTAACTAAAGTTAATGAGTGTGCAGAGATTTACGGTTGGGATAGCAAGCAGACGGCTCATTATGCATTGCCAAAGCTTATGGGTACGGCCAAACGATGGTTTGAAGGTCAACCAACGGTCATGCATACGTGGGAGGAGTGGCAAGAAAAACTTAAATCCGCTTTTCCTGTATACGAGAATTACGGTCGATTACTTACCAAAATGCTAAATATAAGGGCTAAATTTGGACAAGATTTAGAAGAGTATTTTTATGAGAAATTAATAGCTTTGAACCGATGTAGTATCGTAGGGAAAAATGCTATTGACTGTATCGTTTTTGGTATAGACGATAGATCGGTTCGATATGGTGCAGAAGCTGTAGGTTTTGAAGATGCAGATAAATTATTAGGTTATTTAAGAAGTGTAAAGCATGAAAAATTTGAGAATAATAAAAAGATTATACGATCAAATAGTGAATTAAATCGAAAGCCGGGTAAAATAGAATCCAATCGTGTAAGATGTTTTAATTGCCACGGAATAGGTCATACTTTTAATGATTGCAAAAAGCCTGTAGTTAAATGTCAAAAGTGTTTACGATTTGGTCACAATGACCCTAGTTGTACAAGAGAAGTTTGGAAAGACAAGTCTGAGGTTAAAACATTATGACTAGTTAGCGCTGATGAATTACTTGATGAAAAATTTAAAAAGAAAATTAATTTACTAGGACATGAGTTTAATGCATATGTAGATCTTGGTAGCCAGTGCACCTTAATTAAAGAATCTGTAGCTAGGAACGTAGTTGATTATCATGCTTGGAGGACTGATAATTTACCATGTTTGCGTGGTTTTGGTAACTCACTCATTCAGCCCATAGGCGCGTGTACATTAGAATTAGAAATAGATCAAGTCAAAGTAACAGTAGAATTGATAATAGTACCGGATCGTTTCCTTAGCTATGATGTTTTAATTGGTCAAACTGTGACAGAACAATCTCACATTGAAATACATAAGGATAACAAAAATTTAATTATAAAAACCAAGGGTCCACGTAATGGGCAACGTTTCGCCTTTAGGTTATGCTGTGCAGTCAACTTATATGGTAGTGCAATGGTTAAAGTTAAGACAGATTGTTCTCTCACAGGAGAAGTATATATTGAAGATAGTCATAGGACAAAATATAAGATAGTGGGTTGTAAAATGGAGGTTAAAAATGGTGTAGGATATATACACATAGCTAATAGTAAATTTTTGGCATTACAATTTGAAAGGGATCAAATCATATCTCGGGTAGATAGGTGGTGGAGCTTAATTCAGGAATACGATTGCGACATAGTATATAGGTCTGGAAGTAGCATGACTCACGTAGACGCTCTGAGTAGAAACCCAGTTCAAGGAGAAATAGGCGTTATGGAAGTAATCGAAACGTACGATGTAATTAGGTTTGCCAACCGTACTATAATATATAGTATTGTACTATATTTCGGGTCTGCGTACTATATACTGTTGAAGAAATATATAGTACGCAAAAATACTATATATTTTCAATATCGAACGCTAAGAAACAAATCTTATTTCTTTTAGATTTGTGATCGTGCATTGCTTGACTGATTCGATAGCGTGTAGTGTAGTGTAGGTATATCGTATCTGAATTCTGAACGTATCTGTCTTATTGCATTCCGAACTTGTTAATATCAAATTCAAAAGCTTCAAACGATAGTTTGGTCATTGGTTGGTCTGCTGATGCTCTATTTTTTTTGAGATTTTATTGAGTAATCATCTGCAAAATATAAAATTGTCTTTCTTTGAGAAAGGTCTAGGTCTTAGGAAAATTATTTATGGAAAGTGGTAGCGATAACGAAAGTGCGTCAAGTTCAATTAAAGTGCGCCGCTAACGCCGATTAAAAAGCTAAAGATACAAAAAAAAGAGTCCAAAAATATCCAAAAGTTGTTGAAAAATGCAAAAAGTGAAAAAATACAGTTTTTATAAAAATAAATAAATAAAAATATATATTTGCCTATTAAATACTATATATTTTTTAATTGTACTATATTTTTTATAGCTGAATTTGAAAAATACTATATTTCTCCAAAGACATGTTGGCAACCCTAGATGTAATGAGCATAGAAAACGATTGGCTAGTTACCGTCCAGTCAAGTGATTCAGAGCTAAAACGTATAAAAGACATACTAACTGACCCACAGTATGACGACGTTATTGATATAAAAAAGAGTTTTGTAATAAAAAGGGATAGGATTAATAGAAACACTGATGCTGGATTAAGATGGGTGGTGCCAAAGGGCTGTAGGTGGCAAATTTTACAAAAAAAATCACGATCAAATAGGACATTTCGGTTTTGAAAAAACTCTTGAAAGACTTAAAGAACATTATTGGTTCTCAAAAATGCGGGAATTTGTAAAAAATACGTAAATTCATGTCTCGAGTGCGCTCGTAATAAAATTCCAGCTGGTAAAAAGGAAGGTTATCTTCATCCTATCCCTAAAGTTTCTAAGCCGTTCCACACAATACATATTGACCATGTTGGCCCCTTTGTCACTAGTAAACGTAAAAATGCAGATATCTTGGTAATAATAGATGCTTATACTAAATTTATAGTCCTTAAAGCTGTTAAAAACATTAAATCTAATACTAGTATAGCTGTACTCAGAGATTATTTTGGTACATTTGGATTACCTACACGACTAATAAGCGATCGAGGCACATCTTTAACTAGTGTAAAGTTTAAGCAGTTCATGGTAGAATTAGGAGTTAGACATATTCAAAATGCAGTCGCCTCTCCACGCGCTAATGGCCAAGTAGAACGATATAATCGTACTATACTTGACTCATTAGCTGCGCAAAATCATGGGCTTGATGAGAAATTGTGGGATGACAGGTTGCTGCAGGTTCAGTGGGGCTTAAATAATACTATTAATAAGGGTACTGGAAAATCACCATCGGAAGTTTTGTTTGGACTTAAGCTTACTAACTTAAACGAAGGGCATATCGTGCCAGAAATTGAACAGGATTTAATGACAGACACTTTGGATACGGTAAATGATGATAGTAACCAACAATCAAGTAGTTCACATAATCAGGACGCTGACCGGTCCAATCAAATGGAAACTAATCTAGGTGTTGGAATGCCTCAAATTCAAACTAATGTAGGTAATACGAGTGAATCTTCAGATAAAATAGAATTGAATAGACCAAGGGTAGGAAGTCATCGTACTTTAGGCTCTGAAACAGACATCATTAAAATTAGATCTGAAGTAGATAACTTTGTATCGGAATCTCAAGTAAAACAAAAGTGTAATTTTGACAAAAAAAAGAAAATCAGCTAGACAATATAATTTGGGAGATCTTGTGCGAGTTGAAAAGGTTGTGCATAGTGTAGGTAAAAGTAGGAAATTATTACCTAAGTTATCGGGACCGTATAGAATTACAAAGATACTTGACAATGATTGGTACGAAATCTGTGATACACCAATAACAAAGAAAGGGACGAAAACGTATACAGGTGTTTATGCAGTAGATAAAATATTCCCATGGTTATGTTATAGTAATAAAGCAAATGATTCACATTCTGATAGTTCAGGTAGCGATGAGCATGAGGACGATACCAGCAGTCATTAGATTGGTAGTATTGATCACATTCGTAATTTTAAGTTTAAATAATTATTATTTTTGGTAGTTAACTCGCTTAAAGGCATATGAGTCTAGAATTAACAATTTGTAGTATTTAAGCTTATTAGGTTGCATACTGTCTATTGATTTCATATACATTCAAATTAAATTTTGAGCGCAACGTGCGCAGGTTAAACATTGAGATTGTTAGCGCAACGTGCGCAAGTTAGAGCACAAAGTGTGCTAGCGCAACGTGCGCAAATTAAAGCACAAAGTGTGCTAGCGCAACGTGCGCAAATTAAAGCACAAAGTGTGCTGGCGCAACGTGCGCAAGTTATAACATAAAGTGTGTTGGCGCAACGTGTGCTGGGTAAAGCACAAAGTGTGCTGACGCAACGTGCGCAAATTAAAGCACAAAGTGTGCTGGCGCAACGTGCGCAAGTTATAACATAAAGTGTGTTGGCGCAACGTGTGCTGGGTAAAGCACAAAGTGTGCTGACGCAAAGTACGTAGTTTACTATGAATATTGTAATAAACGTATAATGCGCAAAGTGTGCAATTTAACTGTAACTATCTTAAAGGTCAATCATACAAATATTTATGTACAAAGCTATTGCATGAAATTATATGTATTTGTATACCTAAACTTACCAAAAAAAAAATGATTTATTTTATGAAATGTCCACGTGGACGTGAACTGTAATCAGGATGGACGAGCTGTTAGAGTATTAATGTAAATTGATTATAATATAGTAAATTATAGTAATTGTTTTGTCAAATTGCTAAATTGTTTAGGGCATTACAATTAGTGTGTTGGTTATTGGATGCCAAAATGATATTTAAATAATTATCCAAGAATTAAACTACAAACAGATGTCATCTCCATTAATTATAACTTTATTAAAACAAGCATTAATGTTGATCTAATTTCCTAATTTTGGTAAAAAAGTAACTGAAGTTATGCATTTGACTCTTAAACGAAAAAACATTCGTTCATTGGTTCGTTGAAGTATCGTGGAGACAAAAAGTAAAACTTTAGTCAGTTCTATGCCAGCCGTCGACTAAGAAGGTCAAATGCATAACGCGTAGTTAGTTTGCGGTTAGTAAAAGTGTGTAGATTATAAAAATAAGACTGTTAGAAGTGTTGTGAAGTGTGTAAAATAAAATACGGTAGACTGCTATGGTGTTTAATTAAATGAAGAAAGACTATTTCGGTGTTTCATTTGGGTTAAAGTGCAACACAATTTTGAAAAAAAAACAATTTGACAAAAAAAATATTTAATAATTATCGAACCTGTTCCAGGGACCGGAGAATCCCTTATTTGGTTAACCCAATTGATAGGGGAAACTTACCAAATGATAAGGTTTCCCTTTCGATACGGTTAGTCGACGTTATGCTTATCGTATTGATAGGGTTTTTGAAAACAAGTCTATGAAATACCCAATCAAAAACTCTTTTAACGGTAAGCGGTTCATGAAATACCCAATCAAAACCCCTTTAACGGTAAGCGGTTCTGGTCTTTCAGCCCAGGTGAAACTGGTATAAATTGCTTGAACACGTTTTAAAACCCCTTCATTAAGCCTTCATAGGGTTTCCTCGATAGGGTTTTCGTATTCGGTAAGTGCTTACTTGGGTTACCCTTTCGATAGGGTTACCGTATTGATAGGGTTTTCGAAACCAAGTCTATGAAATACCCAATCAAAAACCCCTTTAACGGTAAGCGGTTCCGGTCCTTGACCTGTTCACACAATTTTACTAGAATCAGTTGAGAAATGAGATCTGTAGAGGAGAACAGACGGACAGCCGGACGGACATACGAAACCATTTTTGCCCAAACTGAAACAGACGCTTCGCGCTCGTTCGGTCAATAGCGATTTTAGAATTCTTATCTAAAATAAAATAACAGACGAATCAACTTCGTCGAATAGGCGCCGAAATCAAGGAAAAATGGAAGGGGCTTGAGGTACGGGGGCGGCGCACTTTGCACGATTATTGTAGTAGCGCTCCGAGCTCGATTATCCTCCTTTATGCCCGGCCGCTCACCATTTATCATGTAGTGCGATAAAAGTGATCGCGTTATAATATCCTTTGTTCAAATCTAGTCGGAGACGGTAGGAAAAGTAACAATGTCTGTAATTAAACTTTATGTCGGAAATAGCTACTATGGTTTCTGACGACTGAGGTAGGAATAGGCATGATGACTATTTTTTTATTTTATGTTACATAAATTACCTCTCAAAAAAAGAAACATTGGTAAAAGAATGAATAGACATGATGACAATTTTATTTTATTTTATGTTACATAAATTACATCTAAAAAAAAGAAACATTGTTAAACGAATTAATTCGCTAGCATGAAAACTGCCCGAGATATCACAGTGTGAAATGCACACAAATGGACTCGCCCAAAAACGCTCCATACTAATGGCTTCCTAGTTATGATGTCACGAATAAGTAGTTTGTATGCAACGCGTAGGAAATTTGTTTGGCAGCTATATTAAATATTGTGTTTATCAAAATAGTTTCTTAGACAAATTTGCTATACATTTTACGGACTAATTAAAGGTATCATTTATTTTAATAAATTTTATACTTTTTAAATGGACTTGTCCACCCAACTTTGAAGGGTCATAAAATAAATAATATGCAATATATAAAACCAAGAGGTATACAAGCTACTCTAAAAGTTTAATAGGTTTACGATTTTTATTAGTATTTCGTTATTTTATTCATTAGTCATCATCCCTATTAAACTGACGAATAGCATTGTGAATTATTGATGTCCAATTTAGTATTTCTGTAGTTATTACTTTCGTTCAAGATTCCATGATTTTAACGTAAGAAGAAATGACTCCTGAAATTTTGTACCAAATGGAGTTAATTTATAATTTAAATGAAGAATGTGTAATTTATTTATAACTAAGTATACCTTGTATAACAATTAACTTCTTTACTAAGTATTTGGGAAAACTAAGGGCCCGTTTCACAAATCCGATTAAGTCAATTTCATATAAATTCTGTTCCATTTATAGACTAAACGCCGGAAGTAATCTATCAATCATTGATTGTGAAACAGGCACCTACTATAAAAACAGTCCAAAAATTGGTTATAACTGTAACCCTGAGCGAAAGTGGCGCCGCGGTGAATTATATTTAATATTATAATTCTAATACACAATTTTAAAAATGTTCATCGTGGGAATTTTAGGGCCCACAGTCTAGTATTTTTAGACGGTATCGTTACATTCCCTCGTAGTCACTGCTAGAAGTAGATAGCAAAACTGCTAAGTGGCCGTTTTTGACACATTTGCTATCTACTTCTACGAATGACTACGAGGGCATGAAGTGATACCTTCTAAAAATACTAGACCATGGGCCCTAAAATCTCCACGATAAAAATGATTAAAATCTTTTTCTATTAATAACTTATTAAATAAAAACCTCTGAGGGCGCCACTTTCGGTCATACAACGGCCTTAAAGGGAAATCTATTATTGGCCTTTCGTATTGTTATAATTATACTTTACTAGCTTCTGCCCGCGACTTCGTCCGCGTGGATATTAGAGAAAATCCTTAGGGAACCGTTAACCAGGATCAGACCAGCCGTTTTTACGCAATTAGGCGCGCTGCTTGAGACATCTGCCGCGTGTGGCGGACCTCGCACAAGGCTCCCCGTTTCCGGTCCCGGTCCCGTTCCCGTTCTCGTTCCCGTTCCCGTTCCCGTTCCCGTTCCCGTTCCCGTTCCCGTTCCCGTTCCCGTTCCCGTTCCCGTTCCCGTTCCCGTTCCCGTTCCCGTTCCCGTTCCCGTTCCCGTTCCCGTTCCCGTTCCCGTTCCCGTTCCCGTTCCCGTTCCCGTTCCCGTTCCCGTTCCCGTTCCCGTTCCCGTTCCCGTTCCCGTTCCCGTTCCCGTTCCCGTTCCCGTTCCCGTTCCCGTTCCCGTTCCCGTTCCCGTTCCCGTTCCCGTTCCCGTTCCCGTTCCCGTTCCCGTTCCCGTTCCCGTTCCCGTTCCCGTTCCCGTTCCCGTTCCCGTTCCCGTTCCCGTTCCCGTTCCCGTTCCCGTTCCCGTTCCCGTTCCCGTTCCCGTTCGCGTTCGCGTTCGCGTTCGCGTTCGCGTTCGCGTTCCCGTTCCCGTTCCCGTTCCCGTTCCCGTTCCCGTTCCCGTTCCCGTTCCCGTTCCCGTTCCCGTTCCCGTTCCCGTTCCCGTTCCCGTTCCCGTTCCCGTTCCCGTCCCTGTCCCCGTCCCCGTCCCCTGGATGTGCATGTCCAGGTCCAATCATGTCCACCGTGTTGGACTTCAAAATAAATTTCATTTCCGCAATCACCATCCCATAAAACCTCAAGAACGACATCCATATCGATTTTTATGTCAAGGCTCCCCGTTTCCGTTCCCGTTCCCGTTCCCGTTCCCGTTCCCGTTCCCGTTCCCGTTCCCGTTCCCGTTCCCGTTCCCGTTCCCGTTCCCGTTCCCGTTCCCGTTCCCGTTCCCGTTCCCGTTCCCGTTCCCGTTCCCGTTCCCGTTCCCGTTCCCGTTCCCGTTCCCGTTCCCGTTCCCGTTCCCGTTCCCGTTCCCGTTCCCGTTCCCGTTCCCGGTCCCGGTCCCGTTCCCGTTCCCGTCCCCGTTCCCGTTCCCGTTCCCGTCCCTGTCCCCGTCCCCTGGATGTGCATGTCCAGGTCCAACCATGTCCACCGTGTTGGACTTCAAAATAAATTTATTTTCGCAATCACCATCCCATAAAACCTCAAGAACGACATCCATATCGATTTTTATGTCAAGGCTCCCCGTTTCCGGTCCCGGTCCCGTTCCCGTTCTCGTTCCCGTTCCCGTTCCCGTTCCCGTTCCCGTTCCCGTTCCCGTTCCCGTTCCCGTTCCCGTTCCCGTTCCCGTTCCCGTTCCCGTTCCCGTTCCCGTTCCCGTTCCCGTTCCCGTTCCCGTTCCCGTTCCCGTTCCCGTTCCCGTTCCCGTTCCCGTTCCCGTTCCCGTTCCCGTTCCCGTTCCCGTTCCCGTTCCCGTTCCCGTTCCCGTTCCCGTTCCCGTTCCCGTTCCCGTTCCCGTTCCCGTTCCCGTTCCCGTTCCCGTTCCCGTTCCCGTTCCCGTTCCCGTTCCCGTTCCCGTTCCCGTTCCCGTTCCCGTTCCCGTTCCCGTTCCCGTTCCCGTTCCCGTTCCCGTTCCCGTTCCCGTTCCCGTTCCCGTTCCCGTTCCCGTTCCCGTTCCCGTTCCCGTTCCCGTTCCCGTTCCCGTTCCCGTTCCCGTTCCCGTTCCCGTTCCCGTTCCCGTTCCCGTTCCCGTTCCCGTTCCCGTTCCCGTTCCCGTTCCCGTTCCCGTTCCCGTTCCCGTTCCCGTTCCCGTTCCCGTTCCCGTTCCCGTTCCCGTTCCCGTTCCCGTTCCCGTTCCCGTTCCCGTTCCCGTTCCCGTTCCCGTTCCCGTTCCCGTTCCCGTTCCCGTTCCCGTTCCCGTTCCCGTTCCCGTCCCCGTCCCCGTCCCCTGGATGTGCATGTCCAGGTCCAATCATGGCCACCGTGTTGGACTTCAAATAAATGTCATTTTCGCAACCACCATCCCATGAAACCTCAAGAACGACATCCACATCGCTTTTCATGTTTACTTACGCCATTTACACCATAAGGGAGGATTTTCAAAATAACAAAATATGTGTTTGCCTATTTATTTTTAGACATGCTCCTACAAATTTTAAAGTTGTAATGTCTATTTTATATTATTTTTCCATACAAAAATTGAACCCCATTTTCACCCCTTAAGGGGTTAAATCATGTCCACCGTGTTGGACTTCAAAATAAACCTCATTTTCGCAATCACCATCCCATAAAACCTCAAGAACGACATCCATATTGATTTTTATGTTTACTCACCCCATTTACCCCTAAGTGGTTGATTTTCAAAATTACAAAATATATGTTTGCCTATTTATTTTTAGATGTGCTCCAACGAAGTTTAAAGTTGTAGTGTCTATTTTATATAATTTTTCCATACAAAATTTGAACCCCATTTTCACCCCTTTAGGGGTCAAATCATGTCCACCGTGTTGGACTTCAAAATAAATGTCATTTTTGCAATCGTCATCCCAGAAAACCCCAATAACGACATCCATATCTATTTTTGGGGTTTTTTACCCCTTTTCACCCCCATTTCATCCCAATAGGGGTTTAAATACTAACAATAACAATATACGTTGCGTTAGATTTCTATCCATAAGCCTAAATTATAAATTTAGCGATTTTTACTTCGAAAATAAAGGATTTTCTTCAATACACAACTTCATCCCCCTTTTGACCTCTTCGGGGTAGAATTTTGAAAAACGCTGAGACCCGTATTTATTTATTTTCAATGGTCAGTCTAAACACAAAATTTGAAGATCCTAGCTTCAAAACTGAGGGACTTTCATACAAACTTTGATCCCCTTTTTTACCCCCTTAGGGGGTGAATTTTGAAAAATCCTTTCTTAGTGCACCCCTAGACCTCATAAGGAACCTGCGTGCCAAATTTGGAGTCTCTAGACCCAGCGGTTTGGGCTGTGCGTTGATAGATCAGTCAGTCAGTCAGTCAGTCAGTCAGTCAGTCAGTCATTCAGTTTACGATTTTATAAATATAGATATGTAATATTTTATAATGCGCTGTTGATTTTCTCAATAAAAAATTAAAAAAAGATAAAGAAGCATTTTATAATAATATGGTACTACATACTTGTGATTCTGATTCTCTGTCTGTTATTGTCTTGTTTCAAAAGCAGTCATTTACCGTTTAAATAATCAATAAGAAATATTTGCCATAATATGAAAGGAACTATCCAAAACTGAATAAACAATGATTTCGAAGCAAATGATGTCAGATGTCAGGTGGAATGTCAGGGAGAACCACACAAGTACGTATTTGTTCCAACACCCCGTGTGGGGTCCAACCGCGTAATTAACGTATCGACTATTGACATACAACGGATCAAACAACGGTCGTCCCTGGGGCCCGGGATGAATGAAACTTTCGGGTTCCGGCACATGAACCGAAATCATAGACTAGACTACCTATAAAGCTTTGAAATAGAAACAGGGGTTTAAACTTTTAGCGGTAATTAAGTCAACTTAAGAGCGTTTATGCGCTATACTAGCGCCGCCAATCGAAAAAAAATCATAGTCCTTAAATAAAGATGAAATTGTAATTGTGTTCTTCTAGTGTACTCCGAAGAAAGTTTGTGGTACTCTTTATCGCTTAAACAATATTTTCGTTTAGTTTAATGAAGTTTTATTGCTAAAATTGGCCAGTTTTGGCAATAAACTAAACGACAACTTAACGACAGGTTATAAAATGTTGTTTAAGCGATAAAAAGTACCACAAAGCTTCTTCGGAGTACACTATAAGAACACAATTCACAATTTTGCTTTTATTTGAGCACTATGTTTTTTTTTATTGGCGGTAGCGCCGCATAAACGCTCTTAAGTACATATTTATATAAACCACTCTCAACGTTAAGAGCTATTCTGAGAACATACTTGAGATGCGGTTCTTATTAGAACCAGCATCTCAAGTATGATCACAAGATAGCGCTCAAAGTTGAGAGCGATCTATAAATACGGGCCGAGACTCAACGGTCTATTAAGAAAATTTGGCGTCTTGTATTGGCGTCTTGTATAGTAGCTTTCTGAGTCGGCTTTATCATTGACCTTGTGTGTAATGTTGTACCTAAATATTGATAAAAAAAGCATCCTTAGATTAATCGATCCCCATCAATAATGTGGAATAGTCTTGTGGATCGCTTGTTGTTTGGTTTGTCATTGTCACAGAAAATCTTTATTCCACTCCTCCGGGAAATACTTCAATTTTCCAGGATAAAAAGTAGCCAATGTCCTTTCAGAGAGTAGTTATTAGCTGTTTCCATGAAGTCGAATCTGAATTTCGGTGAAAATGCTTCAGTGGTTTTGCTTTGAAAAGGTAATAGACTTTCGTATCTATTTCAGATTTTCCAATTTCCCAACCACTGATATATCGTCTCTCGTCTCTCGTCGATAGTTTATTAGGGAAAGGAGATCGTATATGCATAAATAAACAGTTGTTTTATTATGTAGTACGATGCGATATAGCGACAGTGCTTAGGTCCTTCTCAAACAACACTTTCGGATTTTTATTACCGAACATGTATGCTCAATTGATTGCATTTTACTTGGCACATTTGGTTTGGCGTTAAGAAAATATTAGAACAGTTGTATCTAATATACTTAGGTACCTATTTAATTGTTTGTGTGGCAAAATTTAAATGTACAGGAATTTATGAGCAAAGTTTGTCAATTTCTCATGTCGGATGATAACGAAAACAAGATTAGGCTCGGGCCTAGCCGTCGGTCGGGAGTGACAGGCGGGCCTTATTGAATTACGTCATATTTGCATGGGAGGCTCGCCCCGCTAATATTGACGCTCAGATCAACATTGACGCTCAGATAAACATTGAACGCGTTTAGTGTTAATTAAGGGAAGAACCTCGATGGATCGTGTTCACAAGATATTACAAACAACGATAGTGTGTCTTGACGGGTTAAATAATCGTGTTGCTCTGTTGGGAATAAGTTTCTCTAGAACAAAGTGTATCTCACATTTGCTTGTTTTGTTAATAATAATTTCAGCTGCATTTATGAACAAAAAGGGAAATACGTGTTATCACGCTTTCCTTTGTAGAAATATAATTCTTTAGAAATCTCTTTTGCATTAGAATAACGTAGTGTATGTAGAATATGTAGTTCCTTTGTAAATTCCAGGCGTAGCGGCAAAGAATTCCATATAGCCTAGTACGAATCTGAAACTATCTTATGGAATTTCTGAAATGTTAGGTATTGTTGCTGTTTGCCTGTCTTGACTTCGTTTGTGGATTTATCAAAGCTGTATAAAAATATGCCTACACAAAATTCACAATACTTTTTGGAAACAAAGGAACACTTTAGACATCACCCAAATATACAGGATGTCCCAAAACTTTGCTACATAGAGGAAAAGTACCTTAAATACTTATTAAAGATTTTACTGAAAGAAGATTTCATTTTGTTTTAAAAAATAATGGGCGAGCTACATTCAAAGCTTTAAAAAAATATCGCATAAGATACGATATAAATTGATACAATACGATTTATTACAATTTTAATGTTACATTTTATGGTTTTCCTCATTTTTCTTTTGTTTAAAATTGTGTAAATTGTGTGTTACTCAAAAAAAAATCCTAATGAGTTACCCTTTCGAGCGGTAACGTAAAATTAAAAGATTGTTTTTTTTTTCATTTTGGTTCCCAGATAAGGCAGGTGAAATCTTCAAAAATCTTTGAATGCAGTTTCAATTAATTTTTAAAACAAAATGAATTTTCTTTCAGTAAAATTTCCTACCCTTCGTGCGGCAAAATTTTGGTACACTCTGTGTATATTACCAACTGCATCCTGAAAGTTTCATGAACAATTCATATGTCCAGTCACCGAATGTTACTGGAACCATCTTAGTTTCTCTAAGCTTGCAAGAGAGATGTAGTGAAGTGGAGACGAGCGGAATTGCACTCTCACGCGGAATATTGCGGAAAGTCGCATCGCAAGACGCATCGTATGTAGTTATTGCCTCTCACTGAGACATTGTAACCGCACTTTGAATGCTTTGTGCACTTAAAGAAGGTCTGCAGGCAGTTATTAGTTACAGTTTTGAGAAATGTAAAATTTCTAACTTTTCAAAAATAGCTCACAATGCACATAATCTATACACTCAGCAAAAACGAAAACTTTTAGTATTATCGAAGGAAATTTTTCTCTAGCTACGCGACTATATGTAAAAGAGGAAGGTGTAATGGATGTTTGCCTGTAAACATTGTTTACTACAATTTAATAACTATTATTAAAATATTTAATATTATGTATTGTTCTAATAGTTTAAAAAAGTACACCTGTCATAATAAAATAAAAAGTAAAAAAAAAATAAGATTTTCGAACAAAACTGGTTAATGGATAAAAATCAGTTCAGACGTCTTCTAGTAATCGATGAATAGAAAGCATCCTGCTTTTCAATTTTGGAAGTCAGTTAAAAAGGTGGTTTCCATTTAAATTTCAAATTCTTGGATTCTAGTATCATCTGTTATCTAAATACAAGATGTAATCGATATGCATTTCACCTAACTAATTTGAGTTGACAGAGTCATAAAAGCGCTATAACCTTTTTAAAAGTGAGTGCCATCAGCTCTCAACTTTATTATGATTGATAGCAAGGCTAGGTATGTACTAGGTCGTTCGCAGCGGCTGTAACTTTATAAGGGCAGTGTCGAACTAGCTTTATGTGGTGAGAGTGCAGTGTGCTACTAAAGCAAAGTCTAAAATAGTGGATATTTTGCACGACTCCCTAAAAACGAGTGTATTTGGCATGTCGTTTTATTTAGGCTATCTTCTATCTGTGTGCCAAATTTCAACCAAATCCGTTCAGTAGTTTTTGCGTGATTGAGGAACAAACATCCAAACACACAAATTTTCTCATTTATAATATTACTAGCGGCCGCGCAGAGAGGCGCTCGAAAGGGGAGAACGTCTTGCTCCCGAGGAGGTAGTGGCAAACCGTCGAATGATGGAAGAGGCTAGGCTTGAGGCATGGGCGGAGAGGCTCTAGTCAGAACCCTACGGGGTTAGAACCGCACAGGCAATCTGTCCGAGGCTGGAGGAGTGGTGCGCTAGGAAGCACGGGACGCTGACTTATAGGCTGACGCAGATACTTTCCGGGCACGGGTGCTTCGGAAAGTATCTGTGTCGGATTGGTAAGGAAGCGTCCGCACAGTGCTATGAGTGCGGCGATGCGGAGGACAGTGCACAGCAACACCCTTGAGGTGTGTCCTGCCTGGGCTCCGCAGCGCGGCACTCTAGTCGCTGTGATCGGGGGGGATCTCTCGCTGCCCAGCGTGGTACGGGCCATGCTAGCCACCGAGAGATCCTGGGAGGCGGTAGCCTCCTTCTGTGAGGATGTAGTCCTCCAGAAGGAGGCATCGGAGCGGGTTCGCGAAGAGGAAGCTCATGCGAACCGGCTCGGACGCAGGCGGGTGGGCGTAAGGAGGAGGCGCTACGCGCACCTCATTCCGCTCTGACGGGGACCACGCGGGCGATGGGTGGTGACCCATCGCCTGCATTGCACGGTCCTCGACCGTCTGGGGAGATGGTCAAACTTGCCCGGCCATCTCTCAGCCGCGAGGAGGCCTGGGTAGCCGGGCGAGCCACCGGGTCAATTGGGGTGATTACCACCCATGGCCCCCCGTATGACCAACCGGTGGCGAGTGGGCAAGTGCCGTAGTTTTTTAGTGGGTATTCCCTCTTCCCGGGATCCCACTGAACCTTCTGGTTGGGTGGGATCACGGGAGGCAGTCGTGGAGGGGGCCGGCCCCCTCCTGGCGAGTCCCACATACCCCCTTCCCGATCACCAGCGGGAAGGGAAGCGCGTAAATGCGTTTTTCTACGGCATAAAAAAAAAATATGGACTAGCGGCCGCCCGCGGTTTCTCCCGCGTGGTTCCCGTTCCCGTGGGAATATCGGGATAAAAGTATTCTATGTTTTAATTTAGGCTATCTTCTATCTGTGTGCCAAGTTTCAACCAAATCCGTTCAGTAGTTTTTGCGTGATTGAGGAACAAACATCCAAACACAAATTTTCTCATTTATAAAATTAGTAGGACTGGCGGCCGCCCGCGGTTTCACCCACGTGGTTCCCGTTCCTGTGGGAATATCAGGATAAAAAGAATCCTATGTTTTAATCTATAGGCTATCTACTATTTGTGTGCCAAATTCCAACCAAATCCGTTCAGTAGTTTTTGCGTTATTGAGGAACAAACATCCAAATATCTAAACATCCAAACCCACAAACTTTCACATTTATAATGTTAATATATAATATATATTTAGTAGGAAGTAGGTATATATTTTTTTTATTTTATTTTTTTTATTTTATTTATTTTAGGAAGGTTTACAGCTTTATAGGCATATAAAAACATTATTAATTACTCGAAGCCAATTACAAACCTCCACATATACATATCAATAGTATCCTATATATAAAGTAAAATGCATTATGCACAAAAAAGTACAAATTTCCACTAAAAATAAAAAATTTAACCAAAAAGACAACCAGTGACGTTAGAAAAAATAATAAAAACAAAAAGTAATATGTTGCTATTGTTATTACACAATTAAGGTTGAGCACCCACACAGAATTGCTGCCGAAAGTAATGCAAGTTTACAGTTCGCCTGATAGTCGCCGGGCTTGTCATAAATAAGTCGAAGTCATGTTCGCTACTATACCTATTATAAGTTTCGCAGCCACGCAACATAAAGGTGTTATGACGGTAGTTTGTGTGGGCTGATGGTAAATGAAGCAATGGACGCCGACGAAGACCAAGAGTGTTAGTGCGAAAACCAATCTTAGATAATAAGTCCGGGCAATCAATGGCGCCATTAACAAGTTTAGATATAAAACAAACGTCATTTACTTCACGGCGAATTTGAAGAGGTAGAAAGTGATATCGCTTACAGCGGTGCTCGTAACTCTCAGAATATTGCCCGGCCTTATAATCCAGAAATCGCAAAAACCGTTTTTGGATTTTCTGGATCTGGATATATAGTAGGATATTATTAGGATAATGGCGCAACAACCCAAAGTGGATCCTTTGACTAGTACGTGTAGATTGATACTGGTTTTAAGTAGATATTTTGGATTTGTTTGCTTTTTCAGAAAATTATCATATAAAAAATAATTACCTATATATCAACTGGCATTATACGAGAAATTAGTGTAGGTAACATATTTCCTTAGGGAAATCGAGTACACGGCATTTATTTATTTCCAATAAAGGAAGGTACCGTATAAGTTAGATAACTCTCACCCATATAACCGTCTCAGTCACATGTCGCCTCAATTTAGGTAACTTATGTTTCTGACGGAGTATACAACCGGAGAATGGTTAGCAAACAGAGACACTATATGGGGGTGAAGGGGGGGGTCTCCAAACAGCGGCAGTTAAGTGATCGCCGATATAACACTTAATAGAAAACTCAAGTTTCCACGTATAGTTTACTTACTGGTCTGGGGAGGTGGGGAGGGAGATACTTAACAAGCACCATTTGAACGAAAAAAATACTGCTAGAATAGTTTTGAAAAGCTATTTCACTTGAATAAAGCAGTATTTAATTTAACGTCTATCGAATAAAAAAAAGAGCTTTTTTATTTTTAAGTGCTTACTGAAGAAGTTTGGAAAAGTCTACCTACTCATAATATTTTTGTGTTAAATTTGGATATTTCTAATCAAAGTAGTCAATAAATGAAGATAGTTTACTATAAAGATATTGTAAATTACGTGAAAATTACGTGATAACGTGATTATTGACATATAAAATAATCAAAGGTGCTATGATAAGAGAGTGAGGTTTAGTCTTTCGTCCAAGAGTATAAAAAATTCAAAATTCAAAATAATTTATTCAGTCTAGGCTGTTACAAGCACTTGTGAATGTCAAAGAAGCTACGCCATCGGTTCGCAAACCCTGAGCGGGAGACCTTGTAGAAGAGACGAGAAGAACCGGCAAGACACTCGTCAAGAGCTGCTTTTTTCTCCCTGTATATTTCATACAGAGTTGTCAACATTGAAAAATGAGCTCCACATTTAAAAAGAGGTCATTTTCCATCACAATAATTAACAAAAGTTTGCACACAATGGGTAGGTAGGTTGAAATTAAATACCTACTACATATCGGATAGGTAATTGCGAGAGTAAATAACTTCAACCCTAAGATTACAATATTGCTTGACAATGAACGGTTTGCGTAAGCAAGAACGTGTGGACGCGACTTTTAGGTACAAACTTACTAGATTTTTTCTACTAGAGATATTTTTCTATTCTATTCAACGTGTTACAATAAAAACCCCTGTTCCTGTTCAGTTTGATGGTCCCTATCTACCATATTCAGGATATTCAGCATTAGGTGTATTTTGTAACATGTTAAGTATACAGTGTGTTTTTTGAACAGTGATCAAACTTTCTGGTGTGGCTTAGACCATCAAACTGAACAACTTTGTCTATGGGACCAACTTAATCAGAGCGAAAGCTATAAAAATGTTTGTTGCCGAATAGAGAGTGAAATGTGGAGGCTCCGGCGACAAGCTGATGCAACCCTTTCAAGTTAATGGAGACAGATAAAGTGGAGTTAATTGCTATAATGGAAGACGGCATAAAGAATCTTATAGCTTCTTTATGGATTAGATTTGTAAATAATCAAATTAAATCCTCTAGAGAGAGGTAAATTAGCTGCCACTGCCCTACCTGCTTGACAATAACTGAATCTTTAAAGCCTTGGTTTCCTGACAGGGGTGTACCGTGCTGTGATCTGATGATGGTTATTCAGGATATGATTGGAGAAGATTCAGATTGCTATACACAGCCAATCAGCATTCTAAAAGATAAAAGGGCTGTTTAAAAAAAAGCGCAAATAGCTGAGAACTCATAGCCTTTTATCTTTAAGAATACTGATCAGATCAGTTGAGTATGTATAGCGATCTTAATCTACTCCATTCACTCCTTGGATAGCCATATCATCAGATCACAGCACGGTTCATTCCTTGCAGGAAACCAAGGCTTCAAAGTTAGGTACCTCGTTTGTATGAAAATAATACGTACCTTGATCCCTAGACAAAGTTGATTAGTATACAAGTAGGTCCATTCATTTTTATACGAGTTATAGTTTCCGTATAAAATACTTAAGTGTGCAGTTCGCCTTAACTCTCGTTCCGCATCACATATCAAATTAATTTTATTAAAATTAAAAACGTGCAGAAACAGAAAATTATTAAAGTTGCAGAAGCGAGGTTGCACGAATGCAGGCGTACCTATTTTGCATGCATAAGTTAAAATTAAACGCTGCTGTTATTTAGATATTGTATTCTGTTTGGATGGAGTTATATTTAATTGCAGATTAATTATGATTCAAACTATCATGGGCACAACATACTCTCATTATTAAATTAACTTTTGGCATAAAGTCTTTGAAGCAAAGCAGCGGCTTTTATATTTGACGAGTTCAGGAAAGTCGAAGACACAGCTTACTTATCATAGAAACAATTTGAATTGTAGTTTTACAATACACAATATGACATATCTAGGTTTCCTCAACTTCCTGAAGGGTGTGTTACATTATAACATGAACTTTAAGTGTCTAATTGTCATAAACCAGTACACATCCAAGGTCTTTTACGACGCCCATATACATTACATTATCTATCGAACAATTAAGACCCATCCCGTACAACCAAGTTGCGTCGTATTGACGTAACGTTGATTAATTAGAGGCTCACGAGTAGGCGTTTCATTGCCAGCCATCAAACAGTACATATTTCCTTGTAAAACCTTATTCTCTTTGATACAAAGTTCATTTTCGAGTGGTTACGTTTTGTGGGTCGTTGCCACCCAGGCTATGTCGGGATTCAGAAATTTGCTCACGAGTCAGTAATGATCCCGTAATTAACAGCTCTCGAACGCCCACTGCAAGTGATCATCGCGAGATACTCAACTTTTATATCTTAAAGACATTTGCTTAGTTGACGAATTGTAAGATTGATGAGGTAACTAACTTAATCTTGGTGTCGTTCGTTAATTTACTTAACGTGGAGTGAGATGTTCATTTAGAGGACACTGTAGATAGATACGTACAGGCAATTTTCAACGATAAAACCAAAGCTAAATCGTTACCGTTTCAGTTTCGTTTACAGAAAATACTCGCTTTAGTTTTGTTAAAATTGTTGAATACTCTGCCTAAGGAGTCTAGGATTACAGTCTGGGACAATTTAAGTGAAAATTATGAAGCTAAACCAAAGATTTTTTAGGTAAATATAACCTAAATGACAACGTATCGTTTTTGGTTTTATCGTTCAGAATCGGCTCCGGTCGCATTTCTCAACCGATTCTCGTCAAATTTAATTTAATTTAGGCCCTGATGTTATAACAGCTTAATTTTTAAGTTTACTATTTTCTTTCCTATTATGAGATCACCCTAAGCGATAATAAATTCAGAAATATTTGTTTTTCGGCCAACTTTTATTATGTCTGAAAAGTAACTATTAACTTAACTGCCTCACTGGGATACCAGATATCTAAATTCAAACATTATAACCCCATAGCGAAGTTAAAGAAGACTATCTAACTTTGGCAAATTCTTTTTCCATTTAAAGCATATAACCCAAATCTGATGTATTTTCAAGTGTGCGAAATGGCAACACTATAACCGTTCCCTCGGGAGCCCCGATATTTCAAGATGATGTAGCGCGCGATCGCAACGGCCCGTCTGAGTGCTATTTGAGTGAAATATCGAGATTTTGGCGAGGTAATGCTGATACACTAGCCATGGATGGGTTGTATCTGATTTTACACCCGCCTTTTTATTATGTAACTGAAGGCCTGTTTCAAAATATCCGATAAGTAGAATAAATTCAGGACAAGTTAGTTTTTTTAGTTACGAACTAAGCAAAGCAAACAGAAAAAAACTAATTAATAAACTGAAAATATTTCAAAACAAATCAGTAAATGCTTAATTTTTTTATCAAATCTGAAATTAGATGAGTTACAAATGCTCTGATCTCGACTAGCATTTTTGATATGTTTTTTTTTTCAAAATCTTCTTCTTTCAATCCAGTATGATTTGTTCCTCGTTCGCCCCACATTCCAAAATTTTCCTGGTTCGCCCCACATTACTAAAACTGAAAAAGTATAGCCAACAAATAAGTCAAGTAGGTACTTGGGATATAAAAAAGTATTTTTTAAACATTTATTAAAAATGTACTCGGTTATTGTGTTAGATCGATAAAAAAAGCGATCCTTTTTGCATAAAACTTCATAAAAAAATCATATTATCTGATCGAAGACTGTCGTTGAAAATTACGAAATCTGACGATTTGAAATTAATTAGTCAAGATTTTTTTACAGATAATATACCATGCTATTTTACAATATTCTGTTCGGTTATTTTGTTTCTTTGTTTCTTTTTTAGTCTACAGTAATTTTTGTGAAGTAGAATTCTACATCAGTTCTTCACATTGGAAGTTCAAAAATCAGTCTTTTTATCAGATCGTGAACTGGCCTCGCCTTAACAGAGTTTACCGTTTAGCCATCGGCGCGGCGCCCCGCCCCAGCAAGGGCTGGCGGTGCTGTAGTAGGCAATTTTGTATGTTATTTGACACAGCGCCTTGCGCGGTAACTATACTAACTAATTAGTTGTCATACGTCTAGGGCGGATTACCTCCTGGCGAATCCCACATACGAACTGCCTGCTTGAGATGCATACATCTGCGAGAGATGCGTGCATTTTCTTCGGTGACATCTAAAAAAAAGTTAGTCACCGCTGGACTAATCGAAATAATCCATAAAAGTCATTAAGTATTTGATTGAATCAGGCGTCACTTGGCGGAAGTCCCAAACCATTTTTAAAAAAGAAATATAATATGTAGCTTACTTCCGCAAACGAAATATGCAAGATGCACCGCCCGCCCGCCCGCAAAAATATGCACATGCACACCACAAAATATAAGTGCACAATACCTGCATTTAGCAAGACAGCAACACACCTTGCACTTTTACCAATTAGGCTACTCTACACGTGTTTCGCCCCAACCCGGATGCGAAATGGGGAGGAAGTGACAATAAACACCGTGTCGGAGGGCGTAGTTGCTCATTCGGTGTTCGTTTACGCACGATCTAACTCCTGAGGATGCTCCGGGTTGAGGCGAAACACGTGTAGAGTAGCCTAATTGGTGAAGGTGCAAGGTGTGTTGCTGTCTTGCTTAATGCAGGTATTGTGCACTTATATTTTGTGGTGTGCATGTGCATATTTTTGCGGGCGGGCGGGCGGTGCATCTTGCATATTTTGTTTGCCGAAGTAAGCTACATATATTTATTTTTTCAAAATAGTCATTAAGTATGTATGTATAGGTATAATAGTCACCCTGCAGTGATATGTGGTAATATCAAAGAAAAGGTCAACTTGTGTTTTTCCTGTAACAACTAAAGTTTGATTAGATCACGTGGTGGGGAACGTGAGCGTAGAGATCAATATTATTTGTTCCTTTTCGTTTGTACCGTCTAAGTATCTCACGGAGTTGAAATTAAACTACTTTGTTTGTAATAAAACACTTGACGGATACTAGATGACATTATAATAGAATTCTTTGATAGCATTATTGTTTTATTTTATTGATGTTCAGTTTGGTTCTTTATTTGCTTTTTTTTTCCCAACGTTTTTGCACCTTTGTGGTTGCCGTTGTTAGAAGTGAATACGCTTTTTGTCGTCATTGATATTACATATCATTTCTTTATAGTAATAAAATGAATAATATAAGCTTACAGACTAAGAATAATAATACCTAAAAGCCGTGTCCTTGTATTCAAAGTGAGGCAACTTATACTAAGACAGAATGGCTCAGTTTTCAGATTTATATCCTTCATACGATACCTAATCGTAACTAAAATCCAATAATATAGTAACTAGTCTCCTAAATGTAGGAAAATTGAAACTATTTTGTACTTATTCGGTATGATGGGGTAATAATGGAGAATAAAAAACTGAAAACGGAGCAATTTTGACTGTTTTAGTTGCCTCACTTTTGACAGTGCGCTTTATAGAGAACTATCGTTCTAGGTGTTATTATTCTAAGCTTACCTTCGAGCAGCGATGGCTAAGACGGGCGGGACGAAGCCATCGCTGCTCGAAGAGAAGCCCGTCTTACTCTAAGAAGCTTACAGACGAGCGACAGCAACCAAGAATTAGAATTAGAATTAGAATTAGAATTTGTTTATTCACAGAAAACATGGTACAATTCAGATCTTATAATATATAAAGTTCATACATGTTTTACCGCTCTCTGGCGATATGCAAATAATTTATCGTCATGCATCTATTTAAATAAAATCAAATCAAAAAATTAAAATAAAATAAAATCAAATAAAAGAAATAAAATAAAATCAAATAAATAAAAAAAAAATCAAATAAATCAAAAATAATCAAATTAAATAATTATAAAAAAAAAATAGAAATTAAATTAGGTAATTAAAAAAAAAAACAATAAAATTAAGTTTACAATTCAAAATGTCCAATCTTGCACGATCCAAACCGACCACTTCAAGCTATCGCTAAGAAAATGTCGCTGTTAGCACCCTATTATTACTCCCTAGTATGTATTCAGCAATATGCTATCTATTAAATCGATTTGATGAAACAGTAACGTATAAGCAAACATTATTTTGGAAGTTACGCTTCAGTACCCTTAGCACGAACAGCTATCGAGAAAAAAAAACGTGCGTAAAATTACTCGATAGAGACTTATCTATGGAAATTTTAGTTTCGCTATTCGGCGGTAGATGGCGTTGTACAAATTTTCCATACTAAATTGCACTATCGAATGATTTTACGCGAGTTATTTTTTTCGATAGCTGTTCGTAAATATTTTTTTTTCCCAATGAAAAACAACAATTCATGGCACACTGTATTGCAGTTGTTATTTCGGTCGTTCGTTGTGCAAGGCAGACTATTTCCTACAATAAAGAACCTTTGCAAAGCCTGACGCATGGCCGCCACAACACCAAATGGCCGCGCCACTGAAACTTCTCGTGACATATGGCATATTATTTTGACTTTATGGTTCCGCAATTCTTCCCCATATTGTCATACTAGCACCCGTGCGAAGCCGGGCCGGGCCGCTAGTATTGTCATATAGCCTTACTATTTTGCACCACTACTTTGCAATCAAACTCAACTAAAAGGTTTTTTTTTATAACATAGATAAAAGATATACTGTAACGGATTTAATAGCAGACTTTGCGCAGTAAATATTTAATTCTTTTTAATCTTGAATTGTATACAGACAACACAAGTAAAGGAAAGTTATACTGAAAAAAATATAATTTAAAAGGCTTAAAATATACCCTTTCTATCATTTAAATAAATCACAGACATTAATTAAAAAGCTAATCAAATAAAATTGATAGAAAGCTTCACAGTGCTTTCATTTAAGTTATAAAATATAGTATAGGTATATCAGCGATATTATTTTGGGCGACTAATAACGATTTCTCAAGTGATTTTTCGGTCTGGTAACGCCGACATTAAGTGATATTTGTCATTTCATATCGTACTGTAACAATATATCTTTACCATCTCTTATTTCAATTCAAATTGTATCCATCTAAGATTACTGTGACCTAAATCCTAATAAAATGAAAATTTGAAATGAAAATCTTCTTATAACAATATTGTTTTATTTTCAATTCACCTTCAAAGTAGATACCTACTTAAGGCGGTTGTATGACCGAAAGTGGCGCCCTCAGAGGTTTTTATTTAATAAATTATTATTAGAAAAAGATTTAAATAATGTTTATCGTGGAGATTTTAGGGCCCATGGTCTAGTATTTTTAGAAGGTATCACTACATACCCTCGTAGTCATTCGTAGAAACGTTATAAATGACTCTATGTTGCTATTTTTTTATGTATTTAAAATGTATTAGTCGATAGTCTTCCTAAAATTTATAAATAAATAAATAAGAAGTAGATAGCAAATGTGTCAAAAACGGCCACTTTTAGCAGTTTTGCTATCTACTTCTAGCAGAGACTACGAGGGAATGTAACGATACCGTCTAAAAATACTAGACTGTGGGCCCTAAAATCTCCACGACATTTTTAAAATTGTGTGTTAGAATTATAATATTAAATATAATTAACCGCGGCGCCACTTTCGTTCAGAATACCACCTAAAGGCTTTTTTATCATTTTCAGGTCTCAATGTTATTAGTTGTTTCTATGAAATGGTAGCTATGTAAATACAACATACTCAAATCTCTTGTGTCATATACAAACAGAATTAATTTAACCTGTTAGAGTTTGTAAGAAAATCCATCTGATTCCTAATATTATTATTACCCAGGCACACGGTGGGCATTTCAAACAAAAGTATTTGCTACTGAAAAATTTATGATGCATTTATGTAACACTTATAGTACTCATTACTTTGATTATTTTCTTTAGGTGTTAGTTAGGTTAAACTTATTTCTCTTACTTAATAGAATCACCACGAAAGGTTACTAACTAAACGAATTATCCTTTTGTTAGACACCAGCTATCGGGGGGTCTAGTCTGCTATTGGTGTTTGAATGGTTATGCTTTTTGACACAGTTATTGTTTCTTAAACCCAAACTTCTGTTTAGGGTTTAAGAAACAAGAACTGTGTAAAAAAGCATATCTAACCATTCAAACACAATTGAAACACGATTTTGACGTTAAGGCGAGACCAGTTCACGATCTGATGAAAAGTCTGATTTTTGAACATCCAATGTGAAGAACTGATGTAAAATTCTACTTCACAAAAATTACTGTAGACTGAAAAAGAATCAAAGAAGCAAATTAACCGAACAAAATATTGAAAAATGGCATGATAACTCTGTAAAAAAATCCTAAATAACACCATAAAAACTTATAAAAATAAATTTCAAATCAGATTTCGTAATTTTCAACGACAGTGATATGATTTTTTATGCAAAAAGGATAGCTTTTTTATCGATCTAACACAATAACCGAGTACATTTTTAATAAATGATCCAGTATTTCAGAAATCAATAAAAATGTACTAAAAATCGTCAAATTTCTGGCGAAGCGTCAATTAAAGTTATGCAATATACAACCTTATTCTAAAGACATAGTGAAAGAGTAAATTTCGTGAACTGGCCTCGCCTTAACAATAGCAGACTTGACCCCCGGGTCAAAACACTTACCTTCTCTCATCAGTTGGAGTCGTGTCCTTGAGTTCAGGTCCGATACCCCATCGGTTGATGGTGCGGAAAAAGCGGAAAAGCACTTTCTCAGCACAAAGCGCTGTCTGCGAGCGGCCATCAATCATGTGGCGACAACTGATGTTCGCTTCAGCCGCTACAGCGCTACAGGCACCATCAATAAGCGCTAACTAAGCGAAACTCGTCAATTCGTCGCGACACATCGAATGCCGAAGCAGTTGCTTCCATTTCGCTCATTCTTCCATTTATAAGGCACATCAATTTTGTGTTAAGAGGATTGTCAACCACGTGGTCTCCATACAAACGGCGATAACGTTTCCCAGCCTCTAAACCTTAACCTACAGTAATTAATTTTTGGTATTTTTTTGAAATGCCTAAATAATAGGGCTGTACGTTTTGATTTTTTAAATATCTATAATAGATTTCGATATATTTGCATTTTAGTGATTTCATACAAAACACAGAAGTGCCAATATTTTCAAATCTACAATGAATATTTTAAAAATCAAAATATACAGCCCTAGTTTTTAGGCATTTCAAAAACATACCAAAACTTCATTGCTGTAGGTTAAGGTTTAGAGGGTGGGAAACGTTATCGCCGTTTGTATGGAGACCACGTGGTTGACAATCCCCTTAAGCAAATGTTTTGTTGTTTCGATATGGAATCCGGGAGAGATAAAATATGACGCAAAGAGTGATGATTCACTAGAAATGAAGTCGTGAAAGAATTAACAAAGTTATTTGTGAGCTTTAACAACTCTACCATTTGGTCCTCCATATTTAACTACTGTGGTTCTTAGTTCATGACCTTTATGCCATAAAAAAATCGTTTACCTTCGTAACCGAGTGCATACACAAATTGAATGAAACCTGTCAATATCGAAAGCTGCGAGCTTGTGAATCCGTTTGTAGAGCAATCTTTCCCGAATACAGGTTGCCGTTGGGATTCAAATATCACCTGTCTGTCAGATTCAGTGCTCGGTTTTCCAATCCAATCGGAGTGATCTCTCGTCAATCGCAAGACAAGACGCGATCGCACATACAATTGAAATTAAGAGAGTTCACCGTTAATTTGCTGTTTGACTCATAACAAGTTGTCTTGAAATGGCTTTTTCACTCCTCTTGCTCAAAAAGTGCGTCATTGTAACGTACAAGAGTCGAGATAAAACAGCATAATAAGCCCTAGGGGATAATGTTTGTCTATTACCAATGAGCGTACTAAAACGAAAAAGTCTTTATTCATAATCACGAATAAAAACTCGCTCGCCTCAATACTGGGGGTCTATTACGAAAAGTTTAATGCGATACACGCGGCTGCGTCCGTGCTTCGTTCTGATTGATTCCTATTACAAAGCACTTGCGTATGCGATATTGCAAAGTGATTGCGTAAATTTGACAGTTTCTCTCTAGTGGATCCGTCATTATTCGTTCAATAGACTATGGACTACGATAGCTACATTGAAAATATTTGTAATAACTATAACCAACGAACTGCGGACGACTATCGTGACCAAGTTTCGTAATAGGCCCCCAGTTTCTCATTCTTATTTTTGAAAATGGAACTAAAAGCATCTCTTCGGTAAAATCATAGACTTATTTAAACTCTGTGTACAGAGTGAATCGTAGAATGCGTGTTTGTGTTGCTTAGCTGCTACAGCAGAAATTAAAAAAAGGTACCATGGCGCGAAATCTTTAGAATTTTTTTATAATTACAAACTGATTGAATTGTGTGACTGTAATAGGAAAGAAATAATTTTAATCTTCTGCCGTCAAGCACAAATCATTTATTTAAATATTGTACAAGAAGTTTATGAAGTGAAGGATAGAAAAACCAGTGGATTCGTTTACGGAAGTAAGTAGGTATAAACTATTTAATATTGTATTTTATTTTCTCGCAATCGTAGTGAAAAGTATAGTGTAACACACGACGCTAAAACCCATTGTAGCTCGGTTTCTATTTATTCCCTCGCTAAAGCTCGGGAATAAAAATACCTCGTATGCAATGGGTAATTTTAGCGTCTTGTATAACAATCTACTATTATCACATTTCAAATGCATTTTTTTTCATAATCTCATTTCTGACTGTTTATATATTTTAGATATTATTCTGCTTATCTTGCTGTTGGTTTTCCAAAGAATAAAAAAATAAAATAAAAAATAAAATAAAATAATAATTTAGAGAAAAAGATTTTCACCCTTTTTCCTTAACTCTTAGTTCACGATCACACTAAAATGTCTCTTCAAAGTTTGAAGATAAAATGTCTATTTTAAATTATTTTTCCAATACTATATTTGAACGCCACCTTCGCCTTGGGGTTGAATCATGTCCACCAGACTTCAAAATAAATGTAATTTTCGCAATCATCATCCCATTGAACCCCAATAACGACAACCATATCGAATTTTAGGGTTTTGCCCCTTTTTACTCCCATAGGTGTTAAAATTAACAATAGGCTGAATTTACATCGCGTTAGATTTTTGCCATAAGCCTAAATAATAAATTTAGCTAATTTTACTTTGAAAATGAAGGAATTTCTATACACAACTTCAACCCCCTTTTCACCACTTCGAGGGTAGATTTTTTAAAAGCTCTGAGACACGTTATATTAATTTTAAATCGTCAACCTAAATATAAAACTTAAAGATCTTAGTTTTGCTATTAACCAAGCTTGTCACTTACTTTAATATTATGTTTCGGATTCAATGAAGTAATTCTCTGTCAGCTCCTATTGAGGGCTGAGTCGAGAAATAATTAAGCTCTTTTGTGTATAAAGAATGTTATTTCAGGTATTCTGTTGCTTTCATTTCGTCGTATGTGAAAAGAATATCGTAATGTTACGTAAGAAAATATGATTGCAAAAGTAACGAAGCAGCTGCGTAGTATATTATTAAAAGGTAAGAAAAAACATTGACTTTAGTTCAACAAAGTTAAAGAAAATCAGTTGGTTTTAACGGCAAATAATCGAATGAGAAAAAAATATTGAAATAGTACCTACGATAATTGCTTACAAGTAACAGCAGAGATAAAAAAATAGTAAGTGCTTTTACTAAAGAGAAAAGCAAAAAATTGCGTCAGGGTTCCAAAATGTTCTGTCGGTATTCGGACGTAACTATAGCAAGGGCTTTCGAAATGTTACTTTGTTGTGGAAACTACGGCAAAAAGTATTAAAATACTTAGATATTTTTACCAGAATTAGCTATTTCACTAGCGTTATCACAACAATTGGTTTTAATTACAAAAGCATGCCATAAGGTCCCTTTGTCCTTCGATGGCAATGTCTGGTACCGCTAGTGATGGGAGTGGCCTCTATACTAGCGAGAATGATCAATTATATTTTAATATTTTTGTGACATCATTCCATATTTTCATAGCTGTGAGATATAAGCTCGTTTATTCCATATCCCTTGGAGTACCAGCATCTGCTTAATTTTGAAAAAAAAATATACAATGTAAGTATATACAATCTAAAAAATCAAGTATCGAATTGATAACTTCAAGAGCCTTTCAAATTATATTCCTTATTTTTTTCGAGGGGTTGGCGTGGTACCGCTATATTTACACAAGCTGTTTTAGCTACATTATTTCGATATTAAAACGGTATATTAAGGTGCCTATATAGAGCTATACACTAGCGCCGCCAATTCATTTATTTTTATAATAGGTACGTCCATCAGCCATTTTAGATGTCCCCACTGCTGGGGCACAGGCCTTCCTTATGGGTGGTAAGGAGGATGGGCCATAACCCACCACGCGGGCCCAATGCGGATTGGTGGGTGTTAACGACTGCAAATGCAACCAGGACCAACGGCTTAACGTGCCTTCCGAAGCACGGAGGAGCTCGAGATAATACATTTTTGGTCGCCCATCAAATGACCGACCCTTGCGAACGTTGCTTAACTTCCGCAATCGCTGGGCCAGGCGCTAAACCACTGCGCCACCAAACTACACTCCACTCCAATAGGTACGTAAACCAGGTCAATATTAAAAAAAAGAAACAACCATGCCCTCTTAAGTTGCATCTAATATTTTTGAATAACTCTTAAACAGTTTTCATTCTTTCTGTAAGTTTTAAAATCCATTCAAATTAAAAGTGGCCACCGTCGTTTCAATAGCATTTTAAAACTAACTAGTACAAAGAATGTAAAATGTTAAAGAGTTATTAAAATATTAGAGACAATTTAAGAGGGCATGGTTGTTTCCTTTTTTAAACCTTACGTATTATAAAAACAATGTATTGGCGACGCTAGTGGACCGATATAAGCGTGTGGATAATTTTGTTAATTCCGCTGTGCGTGTGACCGCGCAACGTCCGGCGGTGACAGGTGCATTGTGCGGCCACCTCCTAGATTGAAGTCATTCAGAGTGCTTCCTTTCATTTATTTTAATTGCTTCCTAGGAAGAAAAGGGGGGTCGCACTTATTTCAAAACCAGAAAATGCCTCGAAATCTATTAAACTGAATTAATGTGTTTCCATAATTAAAATTAACATATTCGAGCAACGTCGTCAATAAGTGTCGATGCTAGTGTAATTAGTGCATTTGCAAACCGATATAATCTGTTTCAAATGCAAAAATACCTATATAGAAGAATTTAATCTCATGGTTTTTGCCGTACCAACTATCATTTAATTATTTGATAACCTAACTTCATATTACCGGGTGTAACAAGACACTCAACGAAGCCGAAGTCCACGCATTCCGCCCATCATCAGGATCATGGGAAACCAATACCTACGAAGTTATTGAAGGTCTAAACAATTTTTTTTTTAATTTTTTTTATGAAATCTTCTTTTATTAGTTATTTCCTAACTTTTTTCTACAGAAACATTGTCAATTAGCATTCACTCGCAGTCAATTCTTTTTTAACACCAAGAATTAAAATCGTTTCCCAGCAATAATTTTGAACAGAAATGGTCATGATGATGGGCAGAATATGTAGACCTCGGCTTCGTTGAGTGTCTTGTTACACTTGTTATAAATGCGAAAGTCCGTTTGTTTGTTTGTTACGCCATCAAGTCTTAACTACTGAACCGATCACATGCAATTTTAAATACACGTTGTCAAGGGTACAGGACATAGGGTAACTTTCATCCCGAAAAAAAGTATTGTTTCTGAGGGATAGCGAAAAAACTTTCCACGCAGACGAAGTCGCGGGCGGCTGCTAGTAACTTATACATTTAATTTGCACTAGTGTATGTTAAGATCAAAAGTTTCTACCTATTTCGTCCATGGTTGAACATTCTTCTTTATGGTACTTATCCACTTTACACCAGTTGCAGCATTCAGATGCACCTCCGTCAATAGCGGGCGACGACGACGCTAGTAAAGTGCTATTTCCGCCACTTTACATAAATCACAGCACGGCTGAAACCGCCATATTCGTCAGAATGTTTTGCATAACTTTCATCAGTTGTGTATAAAATTAATGATTTTGCTAAGTGATGATGAAAGATTGCTAAGTTATAATATTTCAGTTTTTTATGATTGTTTTATTTATAGAACACATCGAATTCAAAGATAATTTTACTGAAAATTCTTTACAAAAATCTTTTTTTGTAAAGAATTTTCTCCTGAATGAGAGATGAGAATTTACTTCTCTATATCATTTCCTTTCAATCTCAACTATCACTTTATCATTCCTATCATCTTACTAAAGTGTGTAGGTAGGGCTACATCTACATCGAAAATAAAATGAAACGCGTTAATTTGAGAGAATCCATAACCGAGATATTTAATTTCTGAATCCTATGGCATATTTATTTACAGTGCTTATTATAGCGACAAATCTTTTTAGAGATGAAGTTTCCGTGATAGCAATCTTTTAATTTGAATGAATGTTAAGCGCGAAGGATGAAAAGTAGAGGTAGGAATATCTTTGTCTCTTAAAATATTGCACTGTTCTGCGGTTATTTACTTACTCTCATAATTATTTATTTGAACTGTTTTCTTCCGGTGGGAATAAGTCCCATAGCGAATCTCTAAGCCTGGCACGTATAGTGTGGCCTTAGCCTTAGCAACATATGCTTGGAGGTCGCAATACTCGCTACGATCTCGCTTGATACCAAGCGAGCTCTGTCTTACGCTGCTTTGTTTTTGTAATGCGTTTTTAACACAGACATTATAAGTACTATTGTTGTATGGTCTGTGGTTTTAGTTACTGTATTCAATAGGCTTGTTTCCATTAAGAATAAATATAATGGATAGGGGTTTATAATGATTAATTATATTATGGAGAAAATAACAAACAATTTTAATTATTAAAAGCGTTAAAGATTAATAATATTTTTAAAAAATAAATTTCGTAAAATGAAACCTTTAGTCACGTGACAGTGAACACCAATCAGAAAGCGTTACGTCACGCCGTGCGAAACTCCAATCTTGTCTTTGACGTTTCGAGTATCACTACCGGAGGCGCGTTCCAAACCTACACTCCGAGTGCAACCTAACCACAACCGAACGCAAGTTTTAGCCACTTTTTCCGTATTTCTCCATTGTTTGGAACATATATAAATAACTGGTTTGGCGTTTTTATAGTCGTGCTATCACACTGGGGCTCTATACAGTACTTATAATATGAGAAATTCATTTTTAAACGATAAAAACTAGCTATAACGTACGAAGACACGATCGCTCTTTTGTTTGTTTTGCACGGCGTGACGTCAATCAAGACGCCATGACAGTCTTGTGCGTTTTGGAACCAAATTAAAATTGGTTTTTTAAAACGCGAAATTTATAATGTAAACGCTCGATTAAAAGTAAATAAACCTTTTTTTTTCGATAAAATGCCTAATAAGCTAAAATATTAAGCAGTTTTTGAAATTTTGTCAACTAGCCTATTGTCGCTAATCGCCGGCAGTGGGACAGAAGCAAAATTCACTTCAGTTCGATTAGTCCTCAATGCGGGCACGTGCCGTGCGTGAATGGCGCTGGTCGGTGATAAAACCTAACGTGGTTGCAGTCGAGATTGTGCACCGAACGCTTCCATTTCCGCCCACCTCACATCGATGAACCTATTAACACAGGGTTTCCGGTAATAGGATCTAACATGCCTAAAGGAAAGAAAAATCTTCAGTACTATTTCGTAGCGGAATAGTCTTCAATGTGTTTCAATTTAATTGGAATGGACTGATTATTGTATATATATTAATTGGATAATATCTAGTTTCTTTTGCAACGAAGTGATATTCTCAACAACTTTCTACTACAGAAATATTTTTATTACAGTTGAGTGAGTCATATAAAACTTTATAATAATACTAGCTTTTGCCCGCGACTTCGTCCGCGTGATTAAGATAGAGTTGTGCATTTATTTTGAAAGTCACGGGTTACCAATATACCTAGGTATTTATCAGTAGACCTCATTTCACACATTAAAATTTTCCCATAAAAAAATCATGTAAAAACTGGAACACTCTGTAGCATCCTGTATAACGGGAATTTTCCAAAACCCTTTCTCAGTGCTCACCTACACTATGAAAGGTATCTACCCTCCAAAAATGGTGTCTCTACTTCAACTCTATACAAATTCTCATACAAACTTGAACAACCTGTAGCACCCTGTATAACAGGAAATATATTTCAAAATTCTTTCTTAGTGCTCATCTACATCATGAAAGGTGAAAGGTCTACCCTCCAAAAATGGTGTCTCTGCCTTCAGCCGTTACGGCTCCACGCCTATCCAAACAATGAATCAGTGAATCAGTCAATCAATTTAGAATTTTATATGTATAGATTGTCGGTTTTTATTTTGACGCTTCAGTTTGTGAGAAACATTAATGACGAAATTTTTACATAATTATTTTGCTTCTAATTTCGAATATTTCCACTGGTTCCTGGCTGCCAGTACCAAAGCTTTCGATCCAGCCATTATTCGCAGCCGCCCTCGCGCTTTGTTCCTGCTCACAGCCACAGTATCTTAATATTCGCCAATAAAGACAACGCAAACGGTCCAGACTCCTGTTTATTTGCGCACACTTAGCTGTCAGATAAAATCTGGGGTCGAGCCATCCAGACCAGTGCATAGTCACTGGCTTATTTAATGAGCGGGATGAATGTAAATACAAATGTTTATGAAAGCCAGACGGTGGCACTGCTTGTTGTGCACTTATCGCTAGCTTGTCTCTTTTGTTTGGTTTTCCAAATAGAAATTGAACTTATCATAAATGTTATTTGGTACTTTGATGTTTTTTGTTTTCATAACACGCATGGGAATGACTCCTTGGACTGACGTGCCTATTTTATTATCTTTGGCTTTTACGAATGAAATTTTGCATATACCGAAACAAAAGCGTGATCAAAAGACCTTTATGTTTTAGATGCCAATGCCATATTTGAGATTTGAATAAATTTTAAAGGTCAAAAGTACCTTACTGTTACTTAAGTAAAAATAAAAAAAATTAAGTAAGAGTAAAAAATGTAATAATAAAAATAATATGTATAAAAAAGTACAAAAGTTTACTGAACATTTATTTATTCTTTTGCTACCGGTAGCTTTTGTTGTACAGTAATTTTCTAACGCTCTCTAGGCGACTTTGGATGCATTTGGTTGGCTGAGTCTTATGTAGGCATAGCCTTCATTAATAAAGTTCCACAACAAGTGATTGATCTTCCTTTGCATGAATTTAAAAACCATGTTAAAAAAACGCTCATGGGTAAATGATTATCTTAAAGATCAAAATGCGTGGAAATGATGTAACACATAACTTCCTAATATAAGTACTTTGTTGAAGTAATTTAATAAGTCTATGTTGTTGCCAATAATCCTGTCACCCTGTTGTAATTATCTGGTAACGATATAAAGTACTCAAGTTTGTAAATATCGTTACTTATCTGTTACAGCTGATAAGTTTCTTGCGACCGTTCTTCTTGTCAGCTAAAAAAGTCTGGAACGGGTGGTAGAAAAATATAGACGATTCAAAAGTACTTAATCATTAAGTTTATTTGAATAAAGCTTTTTTGACTTTTGTATGTTCTCTTTTAAAGTTTGGGTTAGTTGCACTTTTTGCTATGAAACGCCAATTTGTAATCATCAGGGTGGTAAGTTTGTAAGCATCAAGGTAAGATAATACGAACAATCAAATAAATATAATTCTATCTAAATATAAATTATTATGTCTCGTTCTTTATAAATATAAAGAATCTGAAACTTTTTAATTATACAGAGCGGATCCGGTGCGTGGCGTCGCGTTCAACCGACGGAGTTGTCTCGTTACAAACTTGCCGGCACTTGGCAACCGATTTTGGATTCATTAGCTGGTAACTACGGACCCCTTCTGACTAATGAGGAAGTATTATTCGCCTTTTGAACCAACTTTTATGGACTTGGCATCTTCAAAGGAATTTTATGTTCTATTCATTTTTTGATTGGCATTTGTTGTTACGATTTTATCTATGTCATTTGTCACGTTACGTTGATGATTAAGATTCAGTTGTAAAAAATGCAAAAAGACATCGTTCTTCTGACACTGATTTCAAAATGTTTAGCAACGCGTTTTTAGTAAATTTTATTTTATTTAATATTTATATAAACATTAAATGTGATCTGGTTATTAAACCAGACTTTCGTGAGCTGGCAAAATGCAACGGGTCCAAATGTATACTTAGATTTTATAATATAAGACTTAAAACCCGCTGCTGTATAGGTTGATAAAGCTAAACATATAATTTTTTAGTAAACGATCTAAAATTTTCAATTGAAAATTTATCAATGTTCTGTTATTGGAATTTTGAAGGTTTTAGGAAAATACGTGGCTGTCTTTGACAGGTTTTAAAGCCGTCTTCGTGGCATTCATTGAGTCGAAAATTTTCCTTGTTGAGTTGAAGTTTGATTGGATTCTAATTAGTAATTTGAGCTGCGTACTTAATTGTTTTCAATTAAAAGAGAAAGTTTTCTTTTGTTATTAGAGGAAATGAAAATTAATATTCGAAATGAAATTCAATTGGCATCTAGACTGGTCTGATTCCAATGAAAATCCTTTCTAATATTATCACAAACATGTAAGTGTAGATCTCTCACAGCTTTGATTTATTAATATTTTGAATTTCATTAGGTATATCATTCGTCAAATTCCCGCGATTCCAATGAAACATAATTGTTTACGTATTTCAATGATGTGAAGAATACTAGTTTATTATGCTTATTATGTGATTCATTATTTCTGCTTCTAAAAATACATTCCTTAATCATACTGAAAAAATATTTTTACTAACATAGGGTTTGCGGCGTTCACAGTTATGGTGATAAAAGATAAAATATATCTTTAAATTAAAAAATAAAAATAAATACTAAACAAAAAAATCATAAAAAAATACCGAGCGCAAAGCGTCTCCTTTCTAGCTTGGGCAAAAATGTTTTCGTATGACTGTCTGTCCGGCTGTCCGGCCGCCTGTTCTCCTCTACAGGTAGCATTTCTCAACCAATTCTCATTCTGAACGGGTTCGATAATTATATTTTTTTGTCGATTCAGTTTATTATTGTATTTCAGGCATTTTGAAAAATTTACAATAATTTTAAATGTTTACAGCTCACAAAGCCACTAGTATAATAATTACTATTCAAAATAATAAACACTTTATTATAAAGATGCAAAAAGTCGCCAAAGTTTTAATAATTAAGTTTCGTAGCAGACGTCTACGGCGTAGCAACGTTTACTTTGTTAACTAAATTTTCTTTTATGCACGTATTAAATGAAAAGTAATAAAAAGTACACTTCTTAAACTTATTTCAAACTGCTCTGAAGTGTAAAAAACTTTTATTTTTTCTTATTCTTTTTAGTGGTTAAAACAATTAAAAAGTTTATCAAAGGGCGAATAAATTAAAAATCAATGTACCTACTATAAAAATCAATCTATGTAACTTGCAGACTATTATTTGCTGTTCATAGCAAACTTGATAAACAAACAGTCGTTTCTGAAGAGGTAATAATAATATTAACAACCAAACTGTCCAGTGCAGATACACTTAATGGCAGCATTATGGGAATATATTTTTGTCAACACATAAAACATGTGGTATTTATACTGGTCGACTTGGTACCTACCAAGTCTTGCTTGTCAATTTCAGTCAACGAGCGTCTTTTATCGAAAATCGCTTGTAAAATTGAATCGCCACCTCATTAAAATTAGGTTTGTAATTGTCGATAAAAAGCGCTAATTGACTAAAATCGACCAAGGAGTCGCCTGCCAAGTCGGTTCGGTCGGTTCGTGTAAACAACGTGTAAGTCAAGTTGACAACTATAATAAACACGACAAATTAATAAATACCTTGTATTGAACGAAATATGAACAACAATAAAGATGTAAAGGGTATTTATATTTATGTTAGCCACATAACTACGATGAGAGAAAATAAATCAAAATTATGGAGCACAAACTTTCTCATCCGCCTCCGACAGGCGACGTCTGTGATTAACAACTGAAAATTGAACTCTCCCATTTTCGGCATCAAATCACGTTTAATTTACGTTGTTTTGTGGAGAATTCTATCAACCAAATATTCAATATTACTTTATTCTATGTTTTACTAATCGGACTTATGAAAGTCGAAATAAATTTTATTACCAAAATAAAGCGCAAAACGATGGCAATAGTTGACTTTTACGTTTGCCTTGAATAACACGTAATTTTTAAATAGGTTTGCTCACATACCCCTAATATTGGCCAAATGTGTTTAAATCTAATATCCCGTAGTTGGAGCTCGTTGGTCCAACTAACGAAGCTCTTCGAGTGCAATTCGGATCGGACCAAGTTTTGATTTGCATTCGCCGGGCTAATCGTAGGCTTTGCGAGCGAATCCGGGACATAATACAGGACTTGGAAATGTTATATAAACTCATCCTTATGAAACTGATAAGCTGTAGAAATGGTGACATAAATAACTCTGTTGTAAGTAATAAAAATAAAAACAGGACTGTGTTTGATTATACACGCTTAAATTTTAATCATTTGGTTCCCGCCGTGGGGTGGTTCTACTCATGATTACAAGAAACTTTTACTATGGGGCCAACTCCTCCTCGCAAAAAAATATCAGCTGTTCCATACATTAAGGTCAAGTAGGTACTGCACTTTTGTATGGAACAGCGGATTTTTTTTTTGCAAGGAGGAAAGTTGGCCCCATAGTAAAAGTTGCTTGTAATCATGAGCGCATCATGAGTGGATAAATTATAATCATAATAAATAAAGATGCCGTCGACCTTGACACCACCTGGCAAGGTCGACGGCAAACGGCCGAGTGGTCGTAGCCAACCAGGTAGTCTGATCAAATTCGCTCAACGCTGAACACCAAGCTACAAGATGCACTCCATAACGCCAAATACAGACATAGATGGAGGGGCATCATGAAGGAAAAAAGTAACTTCCCGTCAGGGAATCTAGACCCTCAGCAATGAGGAACATGACGCGAGAACGGACAGAAAGTGACATTTAACAAATATTAACAAAGGTCTCGCCACACAGCTGGCGTGGCGTGACGGGACGGGACGGCAATGCGACGCGCTGAGCAATTGTAATGTACTAGATATTACCACAGTAAATATATAAGTATATTACGGACGACGCTACACAGAGCCTGTGAAAATCAGTTTATTGTTATTGAGAGTGAGTAGTAAAATATATAGCTGTACGATAACCAGTCACACTCACATCGCCTAAAGGCCACACAAGACTGTTCCCAATTCCCAACTCTAATTACATTAATTCGCTGAAAATTATTCGTAACCTTTCGTTTCCACCTTTAAATAAGATCCTCTTTTGTATACAATCGAGTTTTTTCTTGATTTTGTTTAGATTTGCGCGACTTTCTAAAATGAAGCTTATTTAAGTGTCACAGTCTGAAGGCACCGGATCTAAATTTAGAAATCTTGACAAACATTTCATGAAATTTCGAAGTAATTTTGAAGGGGAATATAAATTAAGTAATACGTAGGTTTGAAAGTCAAAAAACATAAACTGTAATACGTTGGTTTGAAAGTCAAAAAATGTAAACTTGAAGTTTAGGGTCAAAGATGATTTACACAAATTATAATTCAACAATATGCTCCCGTTTTCATGGACTCATTTTTAGCTTTTTATTACAATTTATTAAAAAAATTATATTAAATTATTTTCCATTCTGGTAGGCGTTTGCTTTCTCAAACTGAAATGCACAACGATATATCTATAGAACGTTGTCTGTTTATCTTTATTTATTCGGATCACTTGATTCGTATTCATTACTGAAAATCATTTTTGTAGTTAATCAATCATCAGAGCCGTCTGCAAATAATTTTAACAAACCGATTAATATTCGCGAGTTGCAACACGCAAATCATTAATCAGGCTGCTTATTGGTTGTTTATCCAATGCTATTCGATATACAGTTTCACTGGTATTCATGTCTGTGCTATTTTGTTTTGTGTTTCTTTCAATAAATAACCAAAGAGTATTTATTTATCATAAAAACACAGCACTTTATTTTCCCAACCATATCGTACGTCGAAGTGAATAGGCAACACTAGAATTTAATTCTCATCTCTCGCGTTGCTTTGTGTTGTATCGTATGCACTACAATAAAGTCAAATGGATGATTCAAGCCTAGAGCTCGAGATTGTCTGGGCTTGATAACTCTCAGGGAGCTCGCAGCACCTGAGGGCATATTAAAAAAAATGTGTAAACGGACGATATTCGTTCTACTCCGAGACACTATCAACTCGTGTAAAAGGTTAAAAACGCGAAATCGAATGACGAACAACTTTCGATTGTAATGATTATTTTTTGTAATAGGCCCGCTAGATACAAACCGATGCTAAATAAATGTTTCAGCATAATTACGAGCTGTTCTGTTAAAATAATAATTCGATCATGTCTGCAAATAAATATTGTTTTTGTTATAACATTATTTTTGTTTTTATTCACAATAAACTGTTTTGAATATTAAATGAAATTGGTTCATGGTTAAAATAAATAGTTGTTATTTAATGTGCAAACCCGTTAATACTCAAAATAATACTCAATATCATATAAAATACTCAAAATCATATAAAGTATCGTATTGTTTAACTAGCCTCACTTTCTATATTAAGACATTTGTTTAGTTTTATTGTGTATATAGGTACAGTAGTAAATTTCACTGTATTGAACAAAACCGAATTCAAAAAAGCTACCTCTAAAAAGCAAGAAATAATATTCGTAATAATAAAAATTGTTTAAAAAAAAAACAAAAAACCGACTTCAAAAACCTACCTCTAAAAAACAAGAAATAATATTCGTAATAATAAAAATACGTCTATTGAAGTCGGGTGGGGCTGGAGACGCTGGAGTACAAATTCCTTTTTTTATTCTTAAAGCCCCACCCGACTTCAATAGACGTATTTTTATTATTACGAATATTATTTCTTGCTTTTTATAGGTAGGTTTTTGAAGTCGGTTTTTTTTTTTTTTTTTTAAACATTATTTATTTTTTAGTGTAGGTACCTTGTAGGTAAGGTATATTATAATATGTAGAAAAATCGGCTCAGCCAAACGTATAAGATAATCGCGGAGAAACATACATACATACGGGTCAAACTGAGAACCTCCTTTTTTGAGTCGGTTAAAGAAACTACACTTAAGATATCCCTCTTCCTACAAAAAAATAATTATCTTATCAGTTCATAAACAAAGAAGTAATACGACCATTATCATCGAGGTAATTCACACAAAATCATACTGTAACGGGAAGTCGTCGGAGGGCGCTGCAGTAGCGAGTAATAAACGCAAGATTGTCGCTAAATTACTATATTTGCCGATAGAGGATTACATTAATACGGAATAATTGTAGGGTGACCGATCCCACTACCAGTCCCAGGGCCGTGAGCGTCCGCTGGCTGATGCTGGTATTGGACCCGAAGGAAGTATTCGAGGGGTCAGAAGTGCCGGGAGCGTCAGCTTCTGATTTCCTCAGTCCCTACTTGCTTACTTTAAACATTGAGTTCAGCAGGTATATAAAGCAATGTGCAGAAATCTTAACACCGCAATGTAGAACGAAGCGGTCAGTAGCGCAGCGCCATCTATTGACGGGGGGCGGAAGTAGTGTCCTCGTTACATTCTCCCCCTCTGTCCTCGAAGTCGACCCGACGAGAAGGGACAGGAAATGTAGAAGGTCTACGTTTGTTTCTTCGGACGTCCTCTCTTCCTGATCGGCTGGACTGGCATTGGCGGGCAAGTGGTGTCACGTTAGCAAGCACCATACCACCAGGCTTGTATCCCGGATCAGTTCTTCGAGCTTTATCCGCTTGCATCTTCCTTCCTTCTTTATTCGGTTGCCCAATTTCTTTGGCTCTGGGTTCGCAGCTATGGTGATCATCCTGGACCAGTGTGCCTAGTCGAGTCTTTAGGCTTTTATTCTTACGCTGTAATGGACTAGTTGGATCATACGTATACATAGTGGTAAATGTTCCTCTCATTCTGAGTAAATGTGTAACTTGCTGCATTACATCACTGTCAGTGTCGCTATACAATCGACTTTCATTCATCATTGAGTATCCCTCCCCCTGCACTAATGCAGCCTCACTTGCATATAATACAGGAGCGGCAGTGAATGATGACGTCAATTTCGGCCGTAGCGTAGGACTCGCCAGTCTCGGGTGTTTTCGATCTCGCTGGTCTCGGTGTTTCCCAGTCGTCGTCGCTACTCGTACTACAAGAACTTGCCAGCTTGTCGGGGTCGGGCTTCGGGCCCCACGTTGGGCGCCAATATGTAACGGGAAGTCGTCGGAGGGCGCTGCAGTAGCGAGTAATAAACGCAAGATTGTCGCTAAATTACTATATTTGCCGATAGAGGATTACATTAATACGGAATAATTGTAGGGTGACCGATCCCACTACCAGTCCCAGGGCCGTGAGCGTCCGCTGGCTGATGCTGGTATTGGACCCGAAGGAAGTATTCGAGGGGTCAGAAGTGCCGGGAGCGTCAGCTTCTGATTTCCTCAGTCCCTACTTGCTTACTTTAAACATTGAGTTCAGCAGGTATATAAAGCAATGTGCAGAAATCTTAACACCGCCATGTAGAACGAAGCGGTCAGTAGCGCAGCGCCATCTATTGACGGGGGGCGGAAGTAGTGTCCTCGTTACAATACTATTTTCTTGCTTTTTTCAAGATTACTTCTTCTTCTTATCGATTGAGGAATAGTGGCCACCTAAGATTACTTGAAAAGTACTGAACCGATTTCCAAATTTTAAAAATTGGATCAACTTGGGAGTTTACCTAATGTAATAACGTTTGAATCATTTCAATCGGTCCAGCCGTCTTTGACTAATCGGTGGACATACACAAAAAAAAACAAATATACAGACGAACATAGAACCTCCTCCTTTTTTGGAAGTCGGTTAAAAATGAGAAGTAAGAAAAGACACTGAAGGGTTGTCTGACGTCTGTTTCTCGTCACAACGAAAGTTAAGTGATCATGAGTGAGATCATGCCAAGATAGCACTTAACTTCCGCTTATTAATTGTTTTATAACAATACGACACGCGCCAACATGAACTTGATGAGACACGTCACTAAACGAAACAATGTTTTTTTTATAAAATTAAGTAAATACTTTAGTTTAGGCTGTTCAAGTATAATAAATCCTGCCTATTGCTCTCTCTCGAGACGAGTGTAACCGAAATTTTCTCATGGTGCGTATGTATTGGGTTTGCTGAACTAGAGAAATACAGTAGTGTCTTAAAAAGCTGAGTTTGTAATACTTACAAAATCTTTTAGGTTTTGGATATGAAATAAGTATAAATTGGGCCGTGAAACAAACTGACCCGACAGAGGTTTTGCCACAGGAATAATAAACAACCAGAATAAAAGCTTAGAACTAATGAAAAGCGCGGGTACACTAGTACACGCACAGCTTTTGTACACGCGCACATGCGCCCGTTGGGATATGAGCTGAACGTTGGGTGCGAGTTTTCGAACTTCTTTAGAGCGCTTTATAGAGCTTTTACCATTACAAAATGGTTATCAGATGCAAATCACCTGAGACGTATTTTTTGCCATATCTCCGAGGATTTTTTAGCATCGAGATGGAAATAGTACCAGGAGTTGAGGAATTTATCGAGAAAGCAGTAGATTTTTTAATTTCAAATACTCACAGCGTTTGAATTTAAAAAATCGACTAGTAAAAATTTTTTGAATTTTGAAAAATGTAAAAAATTGGGGTTTTTGAGAGTGTGTTGTTTACTAAATTGTAAATGAAATACAAAAAGGTCTTAGGGTATTAGTTTAGCTACAAAATGGCGAAAAATCGGTTAATAATGTTGTGATCTTTAGGTGGTCCCTTTAGATTTGGAATTGTAAAAGAACGGGTAATAGTATTTTGCATTTTATTTAATTTTGTTTCTTTATTTTTTTTTTCGTAAATTTTTGTATCATATTCATTTTCATTGCTCCGATTCTTGCGGGGACTGTGAAATCTGTGATTTTTTTCTTTATTCTGTGCCTTTGTTGAGCTCCCATCTGGCCCGTGTGCGATTGACAATGCCGAATTTATGGCAGTACATTACTAATATTACAAAACGATACATTTATCAATTCATCCATTTCAGTCAATGTAGCAAGCAATTATATTACTGTGATATTGATATTATCGAATCGCCGTTCAGTTGTCCAAACAATAAAATTGTGTACGTACAAAGCGAGCAAAATACAAATGCGTGTATCCTTTTTAATCATCCCGTTTTATACATTTTCCGACAAATGCAAAGTTCGAGCACGTAGAAAAAACTAACTGTGCTAGTCTGTTTTTATTTGAATTCACCAGCGTTCTAAATAAACGTATAGTATGATGGGATCACGATGCGATCTGTATTCCACGCAAGTTGAATAAAGCTGGTAAACAAACAGTGGGCTATAGAGGCTAAAAAAGGACGGCTAGGAAAAATGTGAATCGCACCGTTTAGGCCGTGTTTTATGCCGGTCCGGCCCGTAACGCCAAGTTGCGGCCGTCCGTCCGGTGGTTTACGGACTGCTAAGTGGTCATGGGAGGGAAAACTGCTTTTTACGGTTTCCTTATAAGACATTGGTCTTGGTAGATATACGTGTTTTTGTTAAGTTTTTATAATTAAAATTATAATATACGGATGTTTGTTTTTGCTTTTTTGACAAGCAATTTGAGTGTACAGTCTTTGACTAATGTGGTTTAACTTTAATCTGATTTTGTTAAAAAAAAAATTGACACAAATTAATATTTTTTTAATCACATTTTCGTTTCGAAGTGAAAGTTTATTTTTTGTTACGAAACTGTCTTGTCTTGTTTATAATAGATATATCTAGAGGAAGTGTTAATAAATGCTGCTCTCTGATATTCTAGAAAATGAAACTTTAACATTTCTGTTAAAACACGACACGTGTAGTAGTCGCTAACAAAATAAACATGACAAAAAGCTTGAATTTTGTCTTGTTGCGTTTCGTACGGGAAAGATTCGTTCTTGATTGTTAGTTGTTTTGTCGTAACATGATTTGAATACAATACCCGCAACTTGAAAAGTACTCGCAGGTAGGTATGTTTCAGAGTGCCGTACAAGTAAGTACACTAGTGGCTCAGTGAGCTGTAGACCTAACTCAAATTGTATGTTGTTTAAAAATTTATCTTATAGAATTAGATGTGGCCACGAGGTTGACACTTCTTTTGAAAAGCAGTGTGCCGTTTGGTAGGTTAGGTATTCTATGGCGCAATTAATTTTTCCCAAAATTTCGAAAAACTGGCTCAACATAACATCCCTCGAACCTGGAGCTCAATCGCGGTAATTCTGAACGATAAAACCAAAAACGTTACGTTGTCATTTAGGTTATATTTACCTAAAAATCTTTAGGTTAGCTTCATCATTTTCACTTAAATTGTCCCAGATTGTAATAATAAATTTTTTGAATACACTGCCTAAGGAGTCTAGCCTTACGGCCAAATACTCAAACGAATCTTAAAGTTAAGGCCACCTTAAGTACATAAAAGTTGTCAGATTTGACAGAAACTCTATGAAACTGACAGCTTCCTTAAAGTTAAGGAGACCTTAACTTAAGATTTTAGACTTAAGACTTAAGATTATTTAGTATTAAGATTTTAGCTAAGAAGCCTTTGAGTATTCGGCCATTAGGAAGTGTATTCAAAAATTTTAACAAAACTAAAGCGAGTGTTTTACTGTAACCGAAACTGAAACGGTAACGATTTAGCTTTGGTTTTATCGTTGACAATTAGCGCGATTAGGCCCCAGCTCACAAAATTTTACGTGAATCGGTTGAGGTAGAGGAGAACAAACGGACATACGAAAGAATTTTTGCCCAAGCTGAAGCAGAGACGCTTCGCTCTCGATATCAATAAGTACCGTAAGTTTACCTACTTACTTAGCCTAAAGCACATGTTGGTTTATTTAAAATGTCTTATGTTAAATTAATCCATCGTCCATCCTGTAAACATGATTTTCTGGTAAAGCCTGTATTGCGTGAGAAAAGTAAAATTAATTCCGATGAAATAAATTTATAGTTCCCAATTATTGTCAATGGCTTATAACTTTAACATTCAAGCTGCGTCCTACATCTAAATGGCACTCAGGTACTTTACAAAAACACTTTGTTAAGAATTCAGCAGAGGCCGCAGGTAATTTGATATACAGTTGTCCAGTTCGTAAGTCGGCCTCAAAGGACTTAGGCCGTACGTGACATCAAGTTCAGGGCCAAGTTTCGTTCATTTAGCTTTTAGCGTGTTTTCTTGAGATACGTCGAGAAAATAAATATATATTGGACAACATCACACACTTGTGTTATGGAAATTAGAAATAACGGCGGTATTAGAAACATTCAGACCTCTCTGAGACTATTAAGGTATGAGTTCGTAGCCGACTGTACGCAGCAGCAGCAGACGACGTGTCGCCGCGACACATCGCCTTGCTGCTGCTGTCGACAGTCGGCTACCAACTTGTACATTTTTAGAAAAGTTCGTGACTTCAGTGATGGTGACATCATAAAAACTGGCGTATGTACAAGCCACTCGATCACAGAGGTTATTATCATTCACAGAGGTGATTACTATAAAAAAATAATATATTTATTATACCAAAACTTTAATCCGTGATAAATCCCAACTTGCAATAACAATGCAAATAGCAATGAAGTCGACTGCACTCTGATTAAGGCGCGATTGAATAGAGCTGCTTGAGGCTTGAAGTTTGTACCCTATTACCACCTGGATCCACCACCTACCTTAATAATACGGAATCAAACTTAAATTTGCAGTCTACTGGCGAAACTTCAAGTAACGCTGCATTACCGATATTGCAGATGTTGAGCAACTTCTACTTGTAATTACTTGGACTAGTCTTCGGAGATATTGTTCCTAGGTTCACCAGGAATACTGAATTTATATTAATAGCTCCTGGGACCTGTTTCAAGGAGAATTGTAAGTTTGTGATTAATAACTTCAGCTAATCCGGCTATCGATTTGTTAGTAAAATCAATGCCCGAATGCACAAAATACAATAACATCAATACTAAGATAGTGAGATAGTCATGCCATATTTATATATACAAACAAACTTCAAACTAATACCTTTACTAAGTAAGTGAAAGTGATAGTCTTGAAGACTTTGCTAAAATAACTAATAAATGAATGTAATTTTAGATAAATATTTAGGTAAGCCAATATTACCGTCTCTCTTTTTGCGTGTAAGAGGTGCATAAAATGAAAGCGGCATCGTGTTCCGGAACAGATTTCATAATTAATTCATTAGAAGTTTCTTATAGTTGTGAGACAAGTTGTCGAGTAAAAGTTCTAAAAGATTTCATCAGCGACAAAATGATGATCAAAATCCAGTCTAGGACTTCATCAAAAACTTGTGATCCTATGGTTTGTAAAGAAATTACAAACTGTTTCGTGCTTCTTTCTTTATTTCAGTTTAATATTTATTAAAAAAAATGCTACGTTGCTTTTCAAGTCCATCCTACAAATTTTTTTTTTTACAAAAAAGCCTATTAAAAGTCCATACTTTTTTATATCATTATTATCATGATGGACCTAACAAAAAAGTACTATTTTGAATGCTGAAACTCTTAGAGCAACGCGGCTTCCGGACTAAAGCCGCGTTGCTCTAAGCTAAAAATTGTTGAAAGTCTGAAAGCATTTATGACAAAATACCAATGATGTAAAGAACTCAGCGCTCGGTGCACTCAAATGGAAACATAATACTTTCCGTGTGCTCGCTAATTGCAAATAAACATGTCGATGCACGTCCTAATTGTAAGATACAGCTGCAGCTACTCAGCGTTGCAGGCTATCGATATTAATGCAATTACTACTCCCGACTCTGCGCTGCTTGTGGTACGAGGGAATGCACTCTATTTTTAAACCAACCTAAATAAGGGTAGTTACCTATTTGATTTGGTATTACATCTTTGTTTACATTGTGTACTTAAGATCTAAAAACATTGTTAACAAACACAAAAAAAAGATAATTTATTTAGTTTCGGTTCTATACAAAATCTGTTATGGTCTATGGACATGGTTTTACGAAGTTTTACTATCTATTTTTTCGCTTCTGTAGCCTCGTATGGCTTGAGTGAGTGGCTCGAACACCTGTGATAAACTCGGATGTCCTAGGTTATAATCCTGGGTATAATAAAATTGTATGTTCGCACTTCAATATACCTATAAGGTACCTATTTGGCTCTTCTTTCTGATGGTCTGGTAAACCCCTCTCAACTTCTCTGTGGCTCGTATGTATTGAAATTTTCTTTGCCGTGGGAACTTCGTAAAAGTGACTATTTAAATAAAACAACAACTACTACTCAATAGATTATTTATTTTTAAGGAAAATATTAGGAATAAAAAATACTAAATCGTAAATTTTTGATGCTTAAAGTAACTGTTTTTATAGGAAAACTTGAGGGGAGGAGTTCTGCGTTGAATTGCCATCTTCGGCGTCGCGACTACGGCCAGACAACGTAAAAAGTTTTGAGTGCCGTGAGCGGAATACGTCTGGGGTTCCGCTCCCGGCGCTTGGGGTGCGACCCTGACAGTAATCGTCAGTGAAATCTCATAGGTTTTATGTTTAGACAAAAGGTAATCGATTGAGATAGTTTTAAAATATTTTTCAAAAAATCAAATTAGAGAGACAGACCAATTAAATATATTGGATTAAATGTATAATATACTCGCACATCGATCACGAAATTACGATAAAGCATTTACTTACAGTTCAAAACTTTTGAACTAAATACTGTGAACTACTATGCCTCTTTCATCTAGTCTAATCGAAGTTCTTATGGATTTAATCACTTGCTAAAATAATGTTAAAATAAAATGTAACTATTATTCAATAGATAATGTATATGTGTTAAACGCGACAGTAGATTTACACCTGGTAAGAATGTTACTGGTCACTGCGATACAAGCTTTGCTTAGTATGGAGGCCGCTAGAAATAAGTTTGCAATGTAACACTTTTGGAAATAAAGTTGATTATTTATATTTATTTATTTATTTGATCGTGTATGTGAATGTGAAGATAAGTGAAGAGCGTTTCTATAATGATCTAGTTTCTACGGGGTGTTTAATTATACCCCCATATAATTCCGAATATGGTAACTACTATGCTTAAATCCCCGGAAAACTATTATAAGCTTTGTTAACCACCACATGGCAGGGAATTTTTATTTTTTATTTGTATAGAAAACTGCAAATCGCCAACCCTAAACGCAGATGAACTATTAAATTATGTAAAAGATGAACAGTTTTTGGAAATCGATCCCACTATGGGAAAAAGCAATAGGCATCATTTTGGTCAGGGTTGCCACTACGCAACAATTTTCATAAAAAGAGGCAAAAATTTTCAGTAAAGTGGAGGTTTTATGAAATACTTCTTTTGCTGCTTTCATAAAACCTCCACTTTACTGAAAATTGCGTAGTGGCAACCCTGACCAAAATGATGCCTATTGCTTTTTCCCATAGTGGAATTGTTTTCCAACATGTTAAACTTTTTATTTTATAACATCGACGTTGTACCATACCGTGTTTCTTGCAAAATAAAATTTATGATTATGATTATGATTATAACAACTTTTCAACTTTTACATATTTAAAAGTCCATCTGCGTCTAGGGTTGGCGCTTTGCAGTTTTCTATACAAATAAAAAAATTAAAGCAGTTTATGAAAAAAGAAATATATGTGTAGCTCACTTCCGCTAAAAATATTATGCAAAATGCACCGCCTACGCCTGCCCACTCGCAAAAAATGCAACAGTCCACAAAAACAATACCTGCATTAGCAAGACAGCAAGACACCTTGCACCTTCACCAATTAGGCTACTCTACACGTGTTTCGCCCCAACCCAGAGCGTAAACCAACACCGAACTTCGGTGCATATATTTCTTACGGAAGTAAGCTACATATTATATTTCTTTTTTCACAATGGTTTGGGACTACCGCAAAGTGACGCCTGATTCAATCAAATACAAGTGGAGGTTTTCAAGGTTTATAAAAAATCCAGGGTTGTATTACATATACTATTTACCATATACTGTAATGACCATTTTACGAGCATCCTACAATATTATATTTATCATACGAGAGTATTCCAACGTAATTTTCGCCACTTTTTCCATCTTGTCCGCGTCGTCGGTTCTTACGATGTTTTTGTCGTAAACGCAGTAATGATTCTGTTTATTACGGAAACGGTCCGCTTTCCTACTAATAAATTATTTATTATTATCTTTTTGATGTTCAAAACTTTATCTATGAGGGGAATAGGGTGGCACACTTTATATGTTATGTATGAGATATTCGACTAGATCTCGTAAAAGTTGAACATCTTGGTTGCTTTATAAAGTTTTTTTATAAAGTTCGGATTATAAGGCTGATATTATAGGTTTTACGACTTCATGTGAAACAAAACAGAGTACACGTACCTACACGTAATGCTAGCAGTAAAACGGTATTGTTTACCACTTGCCTTAACTTTGTAATAAGGAGAGCAATGGATCTGATAAAATTTATTATCCTCATATAGGACACAAGTAACGAAAATAGCAATTTTTTATTGCTCCTGTTTGACAGAAAAAGTAGTATTTAACCCACCCACTTTCCCTTACCTATATAGATAGATGTATAATAATTGTATAGGTAATTAAAAAATTGGCATAGTAACCGAGTAGTACCCAAAATCAAATGTCTTGATCAAATATTTGAAAACTTTATTAGACCTATAAAAATTAATAAGTAGGTAGTTTGTTCTATTATAAACATTACAACTATACTATAGTACTAACGTAATGCTATGGAAGAGGGTGCTACCTAACATAAGCAAACTAAGTTAATAAAATAAACATTTTGTATTAATTTGTGTTTTGGTTTGTTCTTATCCCGTATCAATTAAACTATTTAAATAAAGCTGTTAATTTAACCCCGACTGATATAAAATAAATATGTAGTTCATTTAATTTCGTTCATTTATTCGTTGGTTTGCTGCTCAAACGAATTTCTGATCCAATTCATTTGATGGAAAACCGAACCAAATTAAAAGGAAAAATTTAAATTCATTCACAAAAAATAATTAAATTATAAATTAATATTGAAATTGTTGCCGCGAAAGCCAATGTTTTCAATATTAATTAATTAATTTTCAAATGACACAAAAAATGTTTTTATGAGATCGGGGGGCTAATTGTCTTATTTTAAAATCTATCGCAATCGCTTTCATTTGACAGATGGATGTGACACATTGCTACATTTCTTTGGTAAGTTTTTATTTGTGCCGAAAAGGTATCAATGTATCACATCCTGAAAGCGATTGCGATAGATTTAAGACATTAGACAATAGAAAGGCTGGTCGCCGGTCGTCTCAATATTTTTTTTACTTGAATCGATTTCATTCGAGAGAAAATAAGTTAGTGAAAAACTTACGTTTACTTTAAAAAACTTACAAATAGCCTAAGCAATAGGAATTGTCAAAATATACTGATCAATAATGATTAGAGTTTAGGTTATTATTTATTAAGGGCCGTAATAATAATATTGAATAACACTTCTATTTAGGTTTATAGGTATCTGTGAAATGTAGATTTGAAACATAAAGCATAACGCTTAAACTTATATTCCGTATATTATGTTAGCTGATGATTGTCATAACTATCTAGACTCTAGACCCCTCATTATTTTCTTAATAACACTTGCCCATAGTTCCATAGAGGGACTAATCAGACATGATTATGAATGCAAATTTAACAGCCGCAGCCGTCTGCCGCCGTCACCTTTATAGGGGTGAGACCCTATGGCGGTGTCGACATCGATGCAATGGGGAATGTCTGAAGAAATCTAATTTACTGAATATTTTCATATTAGTTGGGTTGTAAGCTCTCTTAATAAATATATAAAAAAAGTCAGAATTTTCCGTAGATATACAGAAATAAAAAAAATCGATTTCGCAAAACGTGCAGAAGTAACAGCAGAATGGGAAATATCCCTATGCTATTCTTTACTTAATCACCACACATAAAAAAGATGTTCTGTCTATGTAGAAATGACAACGTTTTTCAATATGGTGATTAGGAAAAAGCAAAGGAATATTTTCTGCTGTTTCTGCTGTTACTTCTGTATATTTTGCGATATGAAGTACCTAATTGTAATTAAAAAAAAAAACCAACGCCCTAAAACTTTGTTTTTTTATTAGTAAGTAGTGAGAGCTTATTTCTACCAATGAAAAAATATTCAGCCAATTTGTTTTTATTTTCAGATATTCCCTATGAGAATAAGCTCACTTATAAGTAATCATACTTATTCATCCTTCAAAGTCAAACTGACAACTGACAAAGCTGATGTTAATTAAACACACACTCGCGAAGCTTTTTCGACATAAGCGAACCTAAAATATCGACATTTCCTGTAACTAGTAATTGGCCATTAACCGCCGACGTGTCGGCGGCGTCGCGTTGAGCGGTTAAAACATGCACATCCACAAGCATCCGAGCTTGCATACGAGCTTACTCTAATATGCTTGTATACCAGATTCTGTAAAACTCTGTCATTTTATTAAAGCACTAGATTCCGGCTGCGACTTTGTCCACGTGGCATTTCACGTGAGAATTTTTCAAAATTCCTTTCTTAGCAGATTCCTACCTCATAATAATAATAATAATCAAATCATTTATTCAAGCGACCAAGGGCTCATATTGTGTTAGTATACCTACTTAACCTATGTTATTAAAAAGTAGGAGGGTAAAAATTATTACAATTATTCACTTATTCAATTAAAATTAAAATTTTCTTTGGATATGAGGCACTGGGCCATGTAAGGATAACCAGTGCCCCATAAAGTGACCGTCCACGCGGCCTGCGACCACGGTCAGGAGGCTGTTGCTGCTGTCGCGCGTCCGCCGCGCCATCGAGGCCGCCCTTTTTCGAATGATGGCGAAAAAACCATCTACACCCGCTTCGGCGAACATCCCCGATGCGCTACAGAAGCGAGGCAGCCGCAACAACGCCCTAAACGCGTTATTATATTGAACGCGAAGGGTTTCTAGCGCTCGACGTGTGTGTTTAACCCACAGGCTGCATGTGTAAAACGAGGTGCAGTAGGCTCGAAATAGCGTTATTTTAACTGGAACTGAACACCTAGCGAACCTGCGTGCTATCATATTCGACCTCACGGCCAGCGCTCTCCGTTCGCGCTCAATATCTTCGTCATCTTTTAAGTCGACTGTCACAATGTGCCCTAGGTACTTAACACTATTTATTATACTAAGAGTGACGCCACCCAAGCTAACGGTAATAATAAGTATCCCTTCTGTTTATCTGAAACATTACAAAACACAATAATCACATAGTGCAGGGGCTAGTATAATTTTTCCACTTACAATTTTTCAATTTAGTTGAAGCAATCTAGAGTTTTTTTTAATGAAAAATGAAACTAACAAGTAAGTTTATTAAAATTTATCCAAAGTCTTTAAAACTGACTCCTACCTAATCTTTGTACTTTAATAAAACTACGAGCAAGTATGTTATTTTAAACAAAACTTGCCTTTATATGTAATACTAAAACCACAAAGTACAGCACCAACAACGAAATTCCCTGAGCAGTGCTGAAAGTTTGGTAGACATGAAAACGTTCTTGTTTTACGAGTGTTTGCAGACAGAAGTTAATAAATAGAGGCGAGTGGCGAGATCGCGGTCATTCGGCGCACGAGCGGCCACTCAAACTGTTGTTAAGGACGGTCACGATCACGAGCGCTCGTTGGGGCAGGGTGGGAGCCACAGCGGACTTTGGCCATCTTTGTTTTAAAGAAATAAAAATCTTTGTAACTACACAAGAAACAAACATAGGTGACTAAACTAGGTATTCAGAACTGTTATTTACTCGTTTTGCCTGGAAAAGTAGAGGGATGTTTTAAATTCCACAATCTGATCTGATTTTTAGAACGAAACTGATATGCTGACCAGAAAAAACTTTACACAGAAGTTAATGTTATAATTATAGGAAAGTAAACAGATTTTATAAGGTGGTAATAGACGGGCACACAGTCAGGCTTAAATCAAGCATCTACCAACCCAAGAACAAATAAATAGCACTGTAAATTGAGCCCGTCCACCATCATTCGACAATTACAAGTAGATTGTGATGTAAGACTACTACCAACACTGGTATATTTACAAAGATATCATTCCACTCAACGCATTCCGCTCCCGCCATCGCTCCGCCTGTCTGTCGCTGAGTTAGGGACCGCGGGGTGAGGCGACGCAAGTCGGGTGCTGCAGCATAAAGTTGTCAGACAAGAGTGCAGCGCGGCCATTCATCTTGTTCGATGCTCTCTTTTCACACAATGAACGCTCTTCTCGTGTGCCCCTAGTGGTTAAACAAACCATTACTTGTCCGTGGTCCCCCAGTCTAAGTTCCCCTTGGGGTATAATATTTTTGCCTGTGAAAACCCCCTGATTATTGTCCGTGGTACCCCATCTCTATCTGACATAAGAATAAGGGAAAATTATATGGCCCGCAGTAACTAATCTTTAGTTACCACGGGCCATATAATTTTCCCATGGTACGCTTTGTCCCCCTTGGGTAGGTAAGCCCCCGACAAAGTGGACCGACGATTTGGAAGGTCACGGGAAGCCGCTGGATGCGGGCAGCGCAGGACCGATCGCTGTAGAGATCCTTGGGGGAGGCCTATACCCAGCAGTGGGTGTCGTGCCGCTGATATGATGATGATTGAGCCGGAATCCTAAGGGCGCGGCAAGTCAATGTTTCTTTTTTCGATACCATTGTATAATATTATAAATATTTATATGTCATACAAACAAATACTTCGTATTCATAAATGTGTCGATAAATAATTAATAATTAGTGTGAAACATAATAAAGGTATACCTTTGACACGAGAAGAAGTGCTTATTCCCCACACAATCATAAAGTAAACACTTCAATGTTTTAACACGTTTCAAAACGAAATAAATACTAAAAATATTCTAATAATTGAAGTTAGTTTGAATTACTAAAATTCAGAAGTGGGAGGAAGGTTAAGAAATAATCAAACTTATAATTTTGTAATGTTAATTATTTAAGATTTTCTTTTCTATCTCGCTGGTATTTTTTTATTAAATAACAGCATAAATATCTGAATAATTTTAACACAAAACGATCTTTACATGCCAGGGGTGGTCGTGAACTATGAAATTTAAATTAAACGTAATTTTGGTACTTACTTACGTTAAAATACTAAAGTGTGTAAATTAAAGGCAGTCAGTGTTATTACAAAAGGTTTTTAAAAACCGGTTTTAGTTAGACACTTTTTAGGGTTCCGTAGCCTAAATAGCAAAAAACGGAACCCTTATGGAATCGTCATGTCTGTCTGTCTGTCTGTCCGTCCGTATGTCACGGCCACTTTATTCCGAAAGTATTAGGATTACACCGTTGAAACTTAGTAGGTAGATGTATTTTGTTAACCGCTTAACATATACATGGAACTGAAACTGAAAACATTTTTTTCTTCAAACCAATACATGCGTGTGTTTAAAGATAGTCTTTGACGAAAAATGATAGTGGTATAAGGTAACTACGGAACCCTACGGCGCGTGGTCCGACACGCACTTGGCCGTTTTTTAAATCTAATGCTGTCTCTTTCAGACAATATTGTCAAAAAGTGACAGCATCACATTTAAACAGAGTCTTAGTTAAACAGGTGTTCAAAAATCTTTAGTAATCACAGAGTATCTTTAAAAATAAAATGTGACTACTTCTCTCGTTTAAGTATGACATACGTTTAAGAGTTCTTATAAAATGTTTATTATGCTTGTATTAAAGTGGCTCCTGACAATGTCTACACAGGTGATCACAGCTGACAAGTGTACAAATGAAAATTTTACGCGAGCGGCTAATCCGCGCGGATCAGCGGAATTGACGCGATCCGCGCCTCGATTGGATACGCCATTTCATCTACAGGGTGACCATTGCGGCTAAAAACTTTGAACATAAAAATTTAAACTGAAAATCGAATAGATTTTAACAAATTGCATTCAAAGTTCATGTATGTAGAACACACAAAGAAAGCAATAATTTTGAGTTTTTGACACTTTAATGACGTAAGCTTATAAAAATGAAATAATTAGGTAGGTAAATAAAAAAGAAAAAGAAATTGAGAATAGGTTCGAAGTGACTACTACTACCTACCAACCTGATTTTTTCACTGTAAGTATTTTAAAACGTATAGATGTTGATATTTCGATAATTCTGCAAATCCATGTAAATATAATAAAACTCATAAAAATCACATACCATATAAATATAATAAATGCGAAAATAACTCTGTCTGTCTGTTACGTTTCCACATCTCTAGACGGCTGGACCGATTTTGACGAAATTTGGCATGGATATGATGGGACCTCGGGGAAAAAAAGCTACTTTTTATCACACTGCTGGGCACGGTTTTCCGCCCGCGCGATATAACTTGTTGTCCACGCGGGCGAAGCTGCGGTTACTACGTACCAAGCATGTTTATTGAAAGGTAGGAATAAAAACATTTAAAAGATTAATTTGAAAGATTAATTAAAAGAATAAATAAATATTTTTATGTACAAAATCTATAGTTTACACCGAAATGCGAAGCGAGCTATGTAATAAACAGGCTACATCTATTTTTGTTTACCTTCTAAAAAAGTAGGGCCAGTATTTTATCATAAAACTTATCAGATGTAGTTTTACGAGTGGAAGTGAAGTGTCCCGCGGGCGCGCGCCGCATGCGCACCCCAGCATTTTACGGCGCGCCGTAATAACGGAGCGATAAACATGATTGAAGCGATAAACTCCCGAGCGTCGCATCGCTGTTTATATGTTCACAGCCTTATTCCCGCGATCATTTCGGAGCATAACGAATAACGCTGAATGGGTAGGTATTGGCACCAAAACTGAGCAAATACGAGTATGTTACGAGTATCTAGTATTTTTTATTATGTAACATAACATTGTAGCGAAAGGGCTCAATTACACAGTAGGTAAGTAAAATGACTTTTACAAAACGTGGAAGTTAAATAGCATGCATTAAGTTTTTACCTACTTAGAATAGAATATAACTAATTTTTTTTCTGACATTTTTAAAAAATTTCGAAATGGATGAATTTTTTTTTGCCATTTTGAAAATTTTTATAAATGAATTGCAAATAAAATATATAAAATTATTGAACCTCCTCACATGTTTTTATGAAAATCGATTGAGAAATGCGACCTGGGCCCCAGGTCTAGCACTTAGGTACATGGCTATCGTAATCGCTTTAATTTGACAGATGGATGTGATGCGATACATTGCTACTTTTCTTTGGTGAGTTTTTATTTATGCCAAATAGAAGTAGCAATGTATCACATCCATCTGTCAAATGAAAGCTATTACGACAGCCCTGTAAGTGAGCCGGTACGGCCCCTGTAGAGGAGAACAGCCGGACATAATTATACTGACATACGAAAGCTTTTTTGCCCAAGCAGATAAGAAAACATTTTGCCAATTCTTAAAAAAAAAACAGAAAAAAGCATCTTGAGATCACCCACGAACATCAAAGTCCAAGCCTACAAGTTCAATCAAGATTCAACGCTTTATGGCCTATTGTACTGAAAATACAAACAGACTTTTAAAAACTTATATGTATATGAGCGTGTTTTGATAAAAATTGCGAGTAAATAACAACACTCTTATCTTACTTAGTAGTAAACATAGTATTTACATACAAAGCTTTTCTAGCGATAGCGTAGGTGGATTCAAATTAGTATTGCGATTGCATTCCTCTTATCTTAATTCGTTGATCAGATCGGAGGAGCTGGTTAGTATTTCTCTCGGATTGAAGGTATAGGCAACTTGGTGTAAGTGGCGCATTATCATAATGTGCAATGTCGGCTGAGTGGCTCCTACGATTAAGGTGAGGTATTTGCACTGATAGAGTGAAGGGGGTCCCCTGACTCCTACGGGAACCTCCTTACGAAGCGCTCTCTGGGAATCGAACCCTCGACTAGTCGGCTATATTTATTGATTAACTGCAAGCTTTAATAATTTAGGTAGGAAGATGAACTTAAAGAATTTAGGCCACTTTACAAAATATAGGTTTAATAACAAAGCTAAATAGAACAATTTAATTATGCGCAAGGCGATATGAAAAATACAATGAAAGCTAAAGCCGACGAGAGCGTTGTGTGCTCCGCTGCTCGGGTGTCTTCTTTTATATGCGCCGGCCGCACCCGCCGCGCCCGCCGATGCTCCGGCGGCCCGTCGTCCAATGGTGGCGCGCCGTGCGAGGACATTTGCTAATGATGCGCGTTAACAATGGAAGCGGCGGGGCCCGAGCCGCTGTGACGTCACGTCGTATGACTATCGTACGATCTGCGTGTTTGGCGTAACTTCATAAGCGGTGCGATTGTGGTAGCGGAGTTGGCCGCTACACCAGCCCCCCGCCGAGACCGTTACTACGGGCGATAGTAATCAGGGAACCGTACTGTCCGTCCACTTCTTGTCTTCGTCTTCGGTTCTCGGTTGGTTTCCTTCTGCTCCGTAGGTGTGGCAGTAGCTGATCGCTGCTCTGTAGTGGCTGGTGGTGTTTTTTCTGAAAGAAATGCAGGTTTAAGACGATCAATGGTGACTTTTTGCGCCTTCCCTTTAATTTCTAAATCAAAGGTCTTAGGGCCTCGCTGTAGAACCTTGTATGGGCCCACGTACGGAGGCTGCAGCGACCCACGCATAGGACCTTCCCGCAGGAACACGTGACTGCAGTGCTGCAGGTCCTTGGGAACGTAGAAGGTGCGATTCCCGTGATGTGATGTAGGGGTTGGGGCAAGCTTCGCCATCTGCTGTTTGAGTCTGCTGGCGAAGTCGGTGACATCTATAGTTTCGTTTATTATAGGCTGGAAGAACTGTCCAGGCAAACGAAGTGGCTCACCATAAACTAGCTCTGCTGCCGACGCCTGCAGGTCCTCTTTCCAAGCGCTCCTGAGCCCAAGAAGTACTAAAGGTAATACCTCTGTCCATTGTGGAGTAGCGTGGCATACGATGGCTGCCTTCAACTGCCTGTGCATTCTCTCGACGAGCCCATTAGCTGCCGGATGATAAGCCGTCGTGACGTGGTGCTCGGCGCCTACAAGTGCGGCAACGGTCTTAAACATATGGGACTCAAATTGCCGCCCCCGGTCTGTGGTGATGTCGCTGGGGCAACCAAATCTAGCAACCCATCCTGACATAAACGCTGACAGGCAGGCTTCTGCGGTGATCTCTTGTAGTGGGTATGCCTCAGGCCAACGTGTAAAGCGGTCGACTGCGGTGAGGCAATACCTGAAACCGAGAGAATGTACCAAAGGCCCGACGATGTCCAGGTGTACATGACGGAATCGAGCTGACGGCAAGGTAAATGCTGCCGGTGGTGCTGACGTGTGCCGCGACACTTTGCTGCGCTGGCACATCTCACATTCTCTTGCCCACTGTCGACAGTCTCTCTTGGCCCCCGGCCATATGAAGCGTTGCGTCACTAAGCGGACTGTAGCTTTTGCGCCTGGGTGGCTCAGATTGTGCAGCATGTTGAAAACCTGGCGACGAAATGGTTTTGTTAGAAAAGGTCTAGGTGAAGGCATTGTTACGTCACAATAAACCTCAGTATTAGCGGAATGTGGCCTCATTTTGGTTAATTTCAAACTTGAGTTATTCTGTAGATGATTACTAAGTTCGATGTCTACGGCCTGGTCGTTGGCGAGAGACTGGTAATCAAGGGGTGCCTGTAATTCCTCGATGCGGGATAGGCTATCAGCGACTACATTGTCTCTTCCTGCTACATAACGGATGTCAGTGCTGAACTGGCCGATAAGGTCTAAGTATCTGAACTGACGTGGTGAGCATTGATCGCGGCGAGACTGGAAGGCAAAAGTCAACGGTTTATGGTCCGTGAATATGACGAAAGGTCTAGCTTCTACCATGTACCTGAAGTATTTAACTGCCTCATAAACTGCCAGCAGCTCGCGGTCGTAAGGGCTATATTTTCGCTGGGATGGACTGAGCTTTCTGGAAAAAAACGCGAGTGGCTGCCAAGCGCCCCCATTTCTTTGCTGCAGTACCGCTCCAATAGCCATGTCCGACGCATCCGAGTGTATAGCCAGTTCTGCATCCACGTCCGGGTGAGCTAACAATGTGGCTTGCGCTAGCAAGGTCTTACATTTTTCGAAGGCTTCCTTGCGTTCTGGTGTCATATCTATAGGATGCGATCCTTTGACCTTAGGACCCGATAGCAGCTCGTTGAGTGGAGCTTGTAACACCGCAGCACCTGGTACAAATCGGCGATAAAAGTTTACCATTCCCAGGAAACGCCTTAATTCTTTCACGGTCTTAGGTGGTGGGAACTCCTGTATTGCCTCGACCTTGGCTGACAGCGGTTGTATTCCAGCAGCGCTTAAACTATAGCCTAAGAAGGTAACTTGCTCCTTACCAAGTACACACTTCGCTGTGTTTATTAGTATGCCATATTCTGTCAGACGCTGGAACAGTTGCCGTAGATGTTGCTGATGCTGGGCGGCTGTCTCGGAGAAGATTAGTATGTCATCTATATAGCTATAGCAGAAGTCAAGTCCCCTGAGAGCCTCGTCCATGAAACGTTGGAAAGTTTGAGCCGCGTTACGAAGGCCAAACGTCATGAACGGGAACTCAAATAAACCAAAGGGCGTAGTGATAGCCGTCTTTGGAATATCATCTTCGTGCACCCTTATCTGATTGTAGGCTTTCACCAGATCTACGGTAGAGAAAATCTTCTTACCCGCCAGCTGAGAAGCGAAGTCCTGAATGTGTCTTACGGGGTATCGGTCTGGGATGGTGCGAGCGTTTAGTGCCCTGTAGTCACCGCAGGGACGCCAACCATCGTCCTTTTTCCGAGCTAGGTGCAGTGGCGATGACCAAGCGCTCTCAGACCTGCGCGCCGTCCCACTTTTCAGCATCTCTTCAAACTCCCTCTTTGCTATTTGCAGCCTTAAGGGATCAAGTCTGCGTGGTCGGCCAGCTACCGGATGTCCAGGGGTGGTACGTATGTAGTGCACCGTGCTGTGCTTAGGCGTAAGTGGCTTACCAGCTGGTCGGGTCAAGTCAGGAAACTCTCTTACGATGTCCATGTACGTGGAGCTAGAGGCTGCTGTTGTGCGTACCGAAGATACATTTCCTCTTACATAGCGACGTGACACCTCGGCTGTGAGTGATGTTACCTGATCGACTAATCTTTGCTTCCGGCAATCGACAAGCAAGTTGTAAAAACTTAAAAAATCGGCGCCAATGATTGGCTTTGATACGTCTGCCACAGTGAACCGCCATTCAAATGCGCGGCGCAGGCCCAAATCTAGATTGAGGTTGAGGTAGCCATATGTAGCTATCACTGTTCCATTCGCAGCATGCAACTCGTACTGGGTTTTCGTGCGTGGGCCGTTGACTCGGGAACGGGGAAACACGCACAAGTCTGACCCTGTGTCTATGAGGAACTGTACCTTGGATTTGCGGTCGGTGATAAATAAGCGGCCTGATGTGGTTGAAGTTGGGCAGACACTTTCGGCCACTAACGGCTGCCCTTGCCGTTTCCCGCTTTTTTGTCTTGATGCCAGCTGCATGGCGCCACGCACTTCGCCGCCCTTGTTCCGAAACGGTAGTGATAAAAGCAATGCGGGTGGCCTTCTGGTGGATAGCGTGGCCGTGAGCGGGATCGAGACCTGTTGTGGTATGAATTATTAAATTTACCATGCTGCGTCCTCGGTTGCCTGCGCTGGTTAATTGTCAGCGATTCCACTTGCCGCGAAAGTTGCGTTAAGCGATCGTTTATAGCCCTCAAAGCTGGATCCGACACTTCCGCAATCGAGTTATTCACCTGCGATACCCCTGGTGGTGCGATGTCCTGAATGTGATCAACCAGGTCTGCCACTGCCTCAAGTGAGCTGTCTTTTTGAAGCGCAACAATCGTCTGTAAATTAGCTGGCAGCCGGCTTGCCCAAATAGTACGCATGAGATCGGCGGAAACTGTCTCCCCCGCTAAACCTTGCAAGTGTCTCAAGAATTGGGAGGGTTTCCTATCCCCCAACTCCTCATGCATCAGTAATTGTTTTATTTTGCGTTCCCTTGATGTAGTTAAACGTTTTATAAGCTCGGATTTTAAACGGTCGTATTTACCAGTAGCTGGGGGAGACACTATTAAATCTTTCACTTCAGCAGCGTACTGTTTATCTAGCTGGCCAATCACATAATAGAATTTAGTGATGTCACTATTAATACCAGAAAGTAGGAACTGACCTTCGATTTGGGCAAACCAGACTTCAGGTTCCTCCGGCCAAAAAGGTGGAACACGAACACCAACGCGGCACGATTCCGCTAATCCGCTTATGCTTGGACCACCCGCTTGTTTATCTTCCGCATCCGTGAACGATTCTTGTTGTGTTGTCATCGCTGCGAAATATCGAAGATGTTAATACTTTATGCACTTTTTCTTCGGGGTCACCAGTGAAGGGGGTCCCCTGACTCCTACGGGAACCTCCTTACGAAGCGCTCTCTGGGAATCGAACCCTCGACTAGTCGGCTATATTTATTGATTAACTGCAAGCTTTAATAATTTAGGTAGGAAGATGAACTTAAAGAATTTAGGCCACTTTACAAAATATAGGTTTAATAACAAAGCTAAATAGAACAATTTAATTATGCGCAAGGCGATATGAAAAATACAATGAAAGCTAAAGCCGACGAGAGCGTTGTGTGCTCCGCTGCTCGGGTGTCTTCTTTTATATGCGCCGGCCGCACCCGCCGCGCCCGCCGATGCTCCGGCGGCCCGTCGTCCAATGGTGGCGCGCCGTGCGAGGACATTTGCTAATGATGCGCGTTAACAATGGAAGCGGCGGGGCCCGAGCCGCTGTGACGTCACGTCGTATGACTATCGTACGATCTGCGTGTTTGGCGTAACTTCATAAGCGGTGCGATTGTGGTAGCGGAGTTGGCCGCTACAGAGTTTTAGTTTAATGTAAAAATGGAAACAATTATGTCACTGCAAATCATATTTTATTCATATTATGAAATTACCATGGGAACTTTTCACATGACTGCCCAAAAAAGGAGTGTATTTTGTTCATGGTATTTATATGTATCTATGTATGTGAGTTTAATTGTTCTACCGTATCTTCCAAATGCCTGAACAGATTTGGATGTGTGGGGTGGAGCATCGTTAGAATCTTTTAGAAAAATAATCAAATGGCGGGTGCATGACGCCATTTTGTAATGTCAAAGGCCTTGATGAGCACAAAACAAAACTACTATACATTTTTACTAAAATGCATAAAATAAAAATAAATTATTATTTTATTTATTATACTTACATAATAATATAAGCAGCTTCGTGCGAGGCCCGCCGCCGCACGCGGCACGCCTTGCGCAAGGCAGTACGCTTGGTGGGCCCACATATTCACGTAAAAACGACTCATAGCATTTTGATGAAATTAAAACATAGAAAACTTTTTATTCTTGATAGAGTTCCACTAAGATTTATTAAATGTCCACGCGGACGTAGTCGCGGGCGGAAGCTAGTTAGTTACCATTACAATCTCCAGGCCACATCAACTGCCCTACTTCAGCGTTGGCAGCGCACAAGGCCCTAACAATGCCTAATGCCGGCGCCTGCCAAATTGATCCGATGCACTGAACGTTCGTTTTTCTGCCAAATTGGTGACGTACGGTGCCAAGGAATCGGCTCAACGTAATGACGATGAGAGTGGACGGTTTGTTTTCTTAGAAAATTAATGCTTAATGAAATCTGTTCAGAACAGAATAATTTACAAAAGTGCGCGGTAGAGAATTCAACTTGGTTTTATAGTCCAATGTGCATCCGCACAATGTAGAAACTACAGGCACCACGGTATTGTACCATCTTTATGTCGAAGGCGCTCGGGGCAATTTAAACCCCGTTGTTGATAAAGGTAGTATCCTGGGATTAGTGCATACTGTATATAACTTTATACCTACCCCCAAATGAGCGAGCTACGCGCCAGTCAAGCTCTGTAATAATTGTCACTGATTATTCGATAGGTATGTACATAAAGTGACATCTGGTATATAAAAGGTCCCTCAGGGCATTAAAATAGTGCCATTTTATTTTAAGTCGTAAAGGGTTTACGGTCGTAAACTGGAATATCAACGGGAACGCATAAAGTTTTTATCACGTCCAAATATCGGATGATAAGTGATTTGGAGATAGTTCAGAAAAGCCGGTTTAACAGGCAGGGGTCTTATTAAATTCTTTATTGCATATCAAAACTTTAGCGTTAAATAAGTACTTAGATAGACGGTTATAATTTGGGGTTCAAAGTATTTTATGTACTACGATGGTTAATAAAAAATAATAGGTTTTTTTATGCACAACCGGATAGTGCTTGGCCGTCGCCTCACCTGATGTTATGTGTCGATAAGCGCACTACACCCGGAAGGAATCCTCATCACTGAGGAGGTTAATTTCGATCCAATAAGAGAGTTTTTCTGTTCACCTATTTAAATATTAAAATAATGATATATTACTTCAAATGCACACTACTTCACACGTAGGTATTAATATGGTATTAATATTAAGTTTTACTAACAGCAAAAAAATGGTATAATTACTGTACGTACATAATATTAATTGAAAATATTAGTTTTTTTTAATTCTCTTTTTAGTGTTCACTTTAGCACTTTAGTAATACTTGTTATGAGGTGGGGGCTGGTAACTTGAGATACAGGTACTACCTAGTTCAGGTATCAGTCCACCATAATCTCTCAAATCCTACTGCTAAATTTGTTTATGTACATTTATGTTAATTTGTAAGGATTATGGTGAGAATTAAATGATTTTATTATTATTATTATATTACGATCCTATATATTATGTCTAATTTATTAGTAAGTACATATAGGTACTTGTGTAAAGAGTGGAAAGAAATGATATTGACTGATGACTACCCCTACGGGAGTAAGCATAATGTAGAAGGTAGGCATAAAGTAGGTAATGATGATCGGGACGTAAAAGCGTAACAAATAAACAAAATTACTTTCGCTTTTATAATATTAGTAAGTAAGGATAGATATGCGATAAGTTTTATGCTTATTTCGGTTTTTAATTTTGTATGGCTTGCCATGAGGAACTGTCAATTATAAAGTAACTAGCTTCTGCCCGCGACTTTGTCTGCCTGGATTTTTGAGAAAATCCATAGAGAACCTTTAACCAGCATAAATAGAATTCTATGTTCAATTTTATCAAAATCAGATCAGCCGTTTTTACGTGATTCAGCGGGTCCCTCCCTACCAAGCGCACTTCCCCCCTCTTCCTCTCTCCTCACACTCTCCCGCAGTATGGATTGTTTAGTCAATTTCAATACAATGAGCTTGCAATATCTTGAATTAAATAAATATTTTTCAACTTTTAACACAACCGTGTCTGAAAGATTACTAAAATTATCGAACAAAAATACTTGTTTACTTCGATACTTATTAAAGATTTGTACAAAAGAAGCTCTTTCGACACAGAGAACTTTATAAATAACTATTTATTAAACCAAATAGAAAATACATACTATTCGTGAAGTATTTCACTTTCGTTCCATTGTGAATATAGTAATTTATAATTATTTATCCATTAATAATGTTTTGTTAAACAACATAGTCCTGGTAACGAAATCCTGAGAAAATTAAAGGCTGGCTAAAGTAAAAGAAAATTAATTTATATTTTAACTCATCCTATTTGAACTTGGTGAAATAATAAAATTATGAAACTCTGCATGCTTAAACACACACACACACACACTTGGTTTTCCAGACTCAATTTTGCTACTCATAAAGTTTACCAACTTTCTTGTTGACATTCCTCGTTACCACTTTTACGGAGTTTGAGTGTTGTAGACATCTACGTGTCTTCAAATTAATTGTGTTTGTTAAATGTTCAACAATATAAGTCTCTATGATAGGACTAAAAGATTTCACTAGTTATATTTAATATTTTCAGCTATTTTATTTATGAAAAAAGATTTTTTGAGGTTTCGGATGCGATAATTTCAATTTGGCATATTTTTTTGCAGTATCTACATCAAAAGTACTAATACTATTATATACTTAACCTAAATCTCGAAATAAAAAGGACGATCCGGTTTATAAATAGCTTCCCAAAATATCTCTCAGAGCCCAATATTCGTTCGTCGAAAATCTCTTAGCTTAACGTGTAAATGTCAACATTCATCAATTTCTCCTTACTAATATCAGTCAGCTAATGGAAAAAGAAGATTCCATATTTATTTTAAATAATACTTTGAAAGCTATATAAAAATGGGTTTAGGTCCCATGTTGGAAGGTAGCTTACGTATTTAGATTAAGCATAATTTATTACTCGTATGTATTACTTCTAAGTATTTTATTTGTTTTTATATTTATTTAGTGTAAGTTTGTACTCCTTGTTGATAATTTAGCAGGTATTGTGAGTTTTTTAAATAACATAATTATAAGAATGATCATAGTTATTATGTACCTATCTATATAGTTACTTACAAGAATGTCTAATATTTGCTGTACAAAACTTAAATAAGTTTCAAGCAAAATATGATTAAAATAGGTACCTATAATTCGAGCCACTTAGCAACTAATGGAAACATTAACAAATGAAATTCTTAACTAACCTAATATGTACCAAGATATTTAATTAACTTGGACGAATTAAGCATAGGTACTTCTTGGAATTGTCTACAAAAGGCTCGAGTCTTAGAATAATAACATCTAGAAGCCGTTTCTTCGTATGCAAAGTGAGGCAACTAATACTAAGCCAGAATGGCGTAACTAATTTAATAAATGTAGGAAAATTGAAATTGTTTTGTACTTATTCGGTATGATTAGGTAACAATGGAGACAAAAATCTGAAAACGGGGCAATTTTGGCTGTTTTAGTTTACTCACTTTTGACAGTGCGCTTTGTAGAGAACTATCGTTCTAGGTGTTATTATTCATGTTTGAGAAGTGGCGTCACACCGTTTCTTTGCAGGGAGCTTCCAGAGTTGCCGGAACGGCCGCTAAAGAGTCCTGAATGTTTATCTCATCAGCATAAGGAATCAAAACCGGAGATACTCTGTGCACTAAATGTTGGGGTCAGTATAAAAATAAAAAAAACTTTTTTTTAGCTAGGTTCCTATTATAAGGTTAAAATTGATAAACATTTTATTATTACCACATTTGTTAGATAATAAGTCAACAAGCCTGTTAGACACCAGGTCAATATTACGTGTGTGTGTACCTAATTGCTCTGGCAGTGGTGTAAGTTAAACACCGAGAACATCTAAATTTATCCGCTCTCGCAGGCTGCAGCACGAAATATGTGGTCGCTAACCGCTCAGCCACGACCTCGCCGCGCGCGCGTCTTGCGTCTTGCGGATGGGCAACCACTGCGTGTTGTCTCATGTCGGTCTCTCTCAGCTCGTCGTTGCGACGAGTGGTTGAAGATTCACAAGATGCAGGGCACGGCGCGGAAAGGTTGTGGCCGAGCGGTAAGCGATGGCGATGCAGCGTTGTGGCGACGTGAAAAAAAATGGGTTGAAGCGCGGCGAGGCGACAGAATTAAAAAGAAGTATTTAGCGTGACACCAACCGGAGCTTTCGGGCCCACGCAGGAGACCGGTACCTTATCGCGCCGCTAATTTTACCTTACCGCTAATTTCATGCCCGTATTTTCAGGGTGCAAGCTGTGGGCGGCCCAGCTGTATACGACCAATCAATATGTCAGCGAAACGTGGGCCTAAACAAGTTTAGAGGCCAAATGAGAAGCACCTTGGTGAAAACTTGAAGAAAACAAAGTTCAGGCTATGTAGGTATTAAATTAGTGAGATGAAGACCTACGAGATTTGATCAGTACGGGTATGTACTGATCAACGCACGATAGCACGAACATCAGAATTCTATCGAGAAAAATACGTGCATAAAAGTTATAAGAAATTTCATTTCGCTTTTCGGTGATAGATGGCGCTGTACAAATTTTCTATACAAAATTACTCTGTCAAATTTTTTACGCGCGTTTTTTTTCTCAATAGATGTTCGTATTACAAGTACATTACACGCTGTTTTTTTAGGTATAAATCCAATTTTATTTCTCTTTAAAGACCTCTCTCAAAACTAATATCGGAAAGTGATATGAGAAATAAAACTGTTGAACGTTTTTCAACTTGAATAAATATTCTATAACTTTCTGATATAATAAAGCTTTTGAAGGTAAAGTTATTGTTTACAAGTAGTAGAGTGCGTATAAATTTATTTTCTGTTAGAGAAATAAGTTCTGTGCAAAGTAAACTGGTCGAGGCGGAGTAAAAAAGAAATGTTGAATGCAAAATTAAATATGGAGGACTTTTCCACTCAAAAGAAATTAAATATTGACTTTGATTTCTTTTCTTTTTATTATCTACAGTGAAAGGATCTTTGTTTATTCGGTTAGTTATATTTTCACAAGCTTTTTAATTGTTTACACTGACATCCTACGAGAAGAGTAATTTTTTTGTTTTTTTTTTATTTAAATTATTTTGTTGTGTTGACACGGTATTACCGTACCTATATCGCGCAATGTAAACTCAGTCGCATTTCTTTTTGCTGGTAACACATTTCTCTTCTTAACTTAAATAAACAATTCTGACTTTCTATTGTCTAATTTAAAAATCTATCGCAATCACTTTCAGGATGTAACACATTGAAGCTTTTTTGGGCACAAATAAAAACTTACCAAAGAAATTCAGCAATGTGTCACATCCATCTGTCAAATGAAAGCGGTTGCGATAGATTTTTGAATTAGACACTCAGCCCCCAGGGTCAATTACGAACATAGTGCTTATCAGTAACTAGAAAAAGGAAACAAAGTTTGCTGACCAGAGGGCCTATTACAAAAAAGCATCACGATAAGCGTACGATATTCGTCGCACACCGTGGCACTATTGACTCACAAATAAGGTTCAATATCAAGTAAATTGTACGACGAATTGCTTCCGACTATCGTGATTCTGTTTTGTAATAGGCCCTCAGTTTAGTTCAGGTAAAATACCGTACCTGTATAAACATAATTAACCCAGTGTTGGCGACTGGCTGAGATGCCACCTTTTTGATACTTTTTGTTTTATATTTTTATAATGACGTTTTCCTTAAAAATGTGCTTTATGGTTTTGCTTGATTTCGGTTGTTGTCATATTTTCTGGTGTGTGCCAATTTGCTTATTGATTACGAATTAAATTGTTACATTAACTAAGTGTTTCCATCATTCCCAACTACAGTCCATTTAGCTCACCAACACCCAGTAACAAACATACATGGCATTAATAGCTTTCACCTGGCTAAAATTCCCAATACTTTTGTTCAGTAATTTTCACAAAAACACGTAGAAACCAAACCGAGAACGTGTAAAACTTCTCTGGGTAAAGGTGTTTAATTGGTAAACTTTTTAACGAAACCCGTTTCACGATCACAATAGAGTTGCTGAATCTGAGTGTTGCTGATAATTGGGCAGCCGAGACACAAGTAAACAAACAAGTACAGTCAGCACAAAAAGGTATACAACACTTTCAAAAATCGAATTGTCTTCGTCTATCATTGTTGTATGGTCTGTGTCGTCTATGATATGTCGCAGATGAGAACATCATGATCAATATTTATTATTCAAGATAGTTAATAATTAGGTCGATTCGCCTTATCTATTAAGTAAAGTTTTGTTACGATGTCCGAGGTTCAACATGAGATCATGTGATACATTTTCTATATCTTTTTGTCGTACTAACTATGCAGGTAACCGTTTTATACTAAGATCCATGAGACTTTATAATTTGAAGTATTGTCACATCGACATTTTCTGTACAAAGCCTAAAAAATTCAAAAGTCTTTTAATACAATAGTTTTCCCTTATCTGTACTGGCTTGCTGTCTTATCCGAATTTGTGTCCAATGTCTTTGGTTTTTATTTTTTCTGCTTAATGTGTTTGTTTATTCAACTTTAGATACCAATGTGTAAGCTATTTGTGGAAACTGTTTTGGCGAATATGTGATTCAATTGTGGTACCCATATTTATTGTAAAATTGCTGTTTGTTTCCCTAATAAACTAAAATAAAAATAAAAAAATAAATAAAAAAAAATACGACGAAGCACATAATTCATGTAAATATTAAAGTTGATAAATGTTTGCAAAATCCAATTAGTTGTCTATTTGACATTATTGAAAATTTTAAATCCTAATGCATAACTAGTCTTTGTGTTAAAAAAAACTTTTTATTTCTTCACAAATACAGCTTGCGTGAAATATGCTTGTTATTTTTCAATATTTATAAAGTTCGTAATCGATTGAGGATATTTTTATCTTAAAGGTAAAATGTTGTGCTGCTGACTGTACTTAGAAGTTCCATTTGTAAAGTTTGTAAAATGTAATCGTTTGCTTGGCCACTGCCAAATCTCGAGCGTAGATACAAATATTATGAGACACAGCTAAGGTCGATGAAGAAGGACATTTTTAAATAAATAAACATAGGTACTATAAAAAAACTGTTTCAATCAGTAAAATAAAATGATCCTGTCATTTACTCAATCCCAAATATCCCTTCATCTTATCAGCCGCACGACACCCACTGCTGGGTTTAGGCCTCCCCCAAGAATCTCCACAACGATCAGTCCTGCGCTCGCATCTAGTGGTTTCCCGCAACCTTCACCAGATCGTCCGTCGGGGGCCTACCCACGGACCGTCATCCGGTGCGCGGTCGCCATTCAAGAACCTTTCCGCCCCAACGGCCATCGGTTCTTCCCATTAAATGTCCCGCTCGCTGCCACTTCAGCTGAGCAATCCTTCGAGCGATGTCGGTTACTTTAGTACTCTTCGGATCTCCTCATTTCTGATTCGATCACGTAGGCTCCATTGCACGTTGGGTGACCTTGAGCCTTCTTATGAGACCCATAGTTAGCGACCACGTTTCACTGCCGTAAGTCATTACTGGCAACACACACTGGTCATAGAATTCGTCTTGAGACACTGAGGTAAGTTAGATGCGAAGATTTTTCGAGGCTTCCCGAATGCTGCTCATCCGAGTTGGAATCGACGAGAGAAATCTTTCTCGAAGTTGGACTTACCTAACTGGACAGTCTGTCCTAGGTATACCTACTTAATGGTCAACAACTTCAGTTGTCGTGTTCCCACAAGAGCTGGAGTGGGTACAACATTGGGCATTCGACATGATTTTCGTCTTATCCATGTTCCTTATAATCAATTAATAATGTAAAAAGGTGAAAACGAAACCAGCAATTGTAATTTTTTATCAATGTTTCGTTGAAACTTAGCTGTTGATTTTGTAGATAGCATAGCATAGAACGTGTCAGAATTTTAGCCGTGGCCCCAAGCTAAGCTACGACTCGTAGTAGCCTGTACTACGAGCGGCATGTAGCCCGTAGCTTATCGTAGTCGATAGTTTCTAAGTTGAATACAGGACAGGGTTATTTGTAAAACTCCAGCAACCTGGCAGGAGTAGATTACTAACATAATAAATAACAACATTTGTTCTACGACTTTCTGAAAAAGAAGAAAAAACGACTTTTCATTCCAAACTCGGTCAACTGTTCAGATGTTTGTATGGAAAGTCGTTTTTTTGTCTTTTTCGGAAAAGTTGTAGAACAAACATTGTTGTTTATGATGTAAGTCCTCCTGTCCTCAAGTCCTCCTGCGAGGTTGTCGGTGTTTCACAAATAGTTAACCCTGGTATAAGTTTAACTTATAGCAAATCTTTAGTTAGATACAACACTTTCAATCTGAAATAAGTAAATACTTACAGGTGTAAGTATGCTTACATTTTGACCCGTAATTTTATAACTTTTGCTCGTACACTTTCAAATATGTATATCGATTCACAATCCGGCCCTTATAATGAATTTGATAAACACAACTCTCTGTGATTGTTCGCTCTACTCCCATGAAAGTTCATGAATTTAACTGGAGGCGGATGCAGCCGGGACGTGTTAATCGTTCGTGCCCGGGATTAGTCGCCAAGTCGCCCCGATTATCCGAGTCGCCCCGATTAGCCGAGTCGCCCCTATTAAGTCACCGAGTCGTACCGTACTGACCATTTGAATTCAGGAATAGGGTCAGTGCCGTTCATACACTCGTAGTTGCAAGAATTTCTCCCCTAACTTACCTAATTGACTTTGTTTCATAATAGTTCCTAGTACCGATGAATATTGCAAAACTAATTTGGATTGAAAACTCTTTGGGCTATTATTATTTGATACAAACATTCCTTTTTGACCGGAAAGTTATACTACACAAAATTAAACTGACTGAAAAATATAGTCACAATTCATTTTCCTGATTTAACAGTATACCTCTTACCTGAAATAAAAAATGGCGCAGTAATAAAAGTTTATATTCTCGTAGGTTACCTCAATAGAATTCAAAGTAAGTATTATGAAGTTATTATACTCTGCCTATTTACGTAAGTAGAAATTATAGGTAATCGGTTTAATAGTTTTACGAAACAAAAATATGAATACCCACTACACCCTTTCATATGAATATTTTCAGATTAAACAATGGAAATCCACACATTAAGAGGATTGTCAGGCAAGCGGTCTCCATACAAACGGCGATAACGTTTCCCACTCTCTAAATCTTAACCAACAGCAATGAATTTTTGGTATGTTTTTGAAATGCTTATAAAATAGGGCTGTACGTTTTGATTTTTCAAATATTCATTGTAGATTTGAAAATATTGGCACTTCTGTGTTTTGTATGTAATCACTAAAATGCAAATATTTCGAAATCTTTTATAGATATTTAAAAAATTTAAACGTACAGCCCTAGTATTTAGGCATTTCAAAAAAATACCAAAAATTAATTACTGTAGGTTAAGGTTTAGAGGGTGGGAAACGTTATCGCCGTTTGTATGGAGACCGTTTGCTTGACAATCCTCTTAAAGTATTATCCGTTTAATTTTAGAAGTCTTCGTCAATATAGATAGGATTTATTTTATAATGAACTAGGTAGTAACGCAATGAGCACAATCGTATTAAGCTTGCGCTAATATTGGTCGTTATTGTGGTTATATAGTGCACTGCAACGAGGATTAGTTTTTGTGTCCTAATTAGGCAGCTTTACCGTAATCTGGATGTGGAATCTGTAATGCAAGTCTAAATGAATGTCCTTGTTTTAGTTTAGTTTAAGTTACACGATTTTGATTTTTTGGTGCAAAAGGCAATTACGCGAAGTAAACAACTAGCATAAAACGTTACGGCAATAAAACCACTGTTGTGTTTTTTTTTATTGAAATAAAAATATTATTGGCTCCAATCGATGACTAATTGCACTGATTGCTATGTGCCAATACTGGGTGTTCTTTTATAAGAACTTAATCCACACAATATTTTAATTCTATTTTTGAAACATTTTAATTTTATTTTTTTAATTACAATTGAAATAGAATGTATTCTCAATCTCTAGCCACCCTGAGATTAGGTAAGCAATAAATTATTTCAAAATAAAAAAGAATCTTGAGTGCGGAAGATTTATTGTTGAATCCCGACATTTTCCCGAAAAGCTCTGATATTGTGTCATAAGTGGAAAAACTCTCTCGGGAGGAGGAAGACGCAGTTTTTGGAGAATAATTATGATGACGTGCTTCGAAAACATTGTTTGGGATTTGGTGGATAAATCAATTTTATTTATGTCCTTAAAGATTGAGCCAGAAACATCTGCGGAGCGTGTTCAGCTTCTTTTTCCGTAATTATTTTGACGCCGAAAAATTATATTGTGAAAATTGAAACATTTTATAAAATTATAATATAAGGAAAATCTAAGTATAACTGATTGTCAGAGTTATTTAAATACAAAACTAATGCAAGTTTCAGAGAAATAAAACAGATTACTTTGAAAAATTAATAGTAGATATAGTGTAGAATTTAGTAGTTAGTAGATCACCAGAAATTATAGAACGAACTCTGATTTCCGTGAAACAAAGCTAATCTGTGCGAGTTGTACAAAATTTTCACACTTCTTTCAAGATTAATGTGACTTCGGAAACTAGAATCCAATTCTCGTTGGATGTAACACGTATCGTGAGCCTTAATAAGTTTAATTATACTGGAATTAGAGTTCCGGGAAGGTGATAAAAGCTGTAGGGGACTATTCTTGTTAGTTCTGTAAACAAACAGGATCTAGTTTTAGAAATAAACCTTTTTGTTTGCAGAACTATCAGAAATAGGTCTTGCTTTAGCCTATTTTCTATTCATGAATGGTAGCATTTGTGCAGGACTCAAAAGTAATAGATGCTAAAAACAACAACATTGCCTTTTATGAGTTTGCTAAAATGTCAATCTAGTGACACGTAATCAGTTTAACTTTATGCATAGATCAATATAGCTTAATGAATTTTGATTGTAATTAAAATAATTTCAAACGTGGTGACTTGAAACCAACTTAACTAACCTAATACGTCGTATTTTAATACAATATTGCTTGTGTTGAAACTTAGCTGCTTAACTAAACTGTCTTTCATAATTTGTTTATTTATTAATTTACTTTGGCATAGTTTCAAGCGAAGTGATCCAGTTAGTGCATAATGCAGTTAGAAGCGAGGGTCCCTGATGCAACGTGTCGCCTTGCGGATAACACTGCACCGAAGTGCTTGTGCACTATCTTCATGAGCTTTCTCCAGTTATTCCTAATTAGTTAAATTGGTTTCGTATAATTAGAACAACAGATTTAATATTAATAAAGATAAAAAATGAAATGAGGGCAAAATTATTACTTCAACGAGGCCGGAACATGACGAATCAGGAACAAATCAGATTTTCTTCTTCACTTACTTGGTAATATATTATTATGCCATGACAGTACCTACTTAAAAAAAAAACTATTTCCACGCGACGACATAAACAATGTCATGTAATGAGAAATACCAAATAATAGAATTATCCAACTAATAATTATTATGGCAAAATTAATTATGGTAAACACAGCGTTGGAATAAGGCAACATACTCGTACTAGACTGTAGAACTTGATGGATTGTTTCGAACGCAGCACCAGCACTACATCCCTATTTTGTTCAGCGGCCTCGAAAATCAAGATAGCCATGATGCTGTCCAACCTCCATTAGGAGTGGAACAACAATAAAAAAATGTGGTCCTATAGACGAGTGGTACAGCCAGCAGCCACGGCTCACTCGGACCTGAGTGCATTAGTTCACCTAATTCCGTGTAATGGACTCGGGACTTTGGTCTAGTTAGTGCCGCGCGTTGGCATCTTGGAACTTCACAAACTGATTACTGATAACCACTGGCGGACTTAAAAATAAATAAATTTTTTTTAGTCAGTTTTATCAAATACTTACTCTTGTAATTTGTCTAGCTTTTGTAAAAATTATCGGCCGCGCAGCGAGATTTTTAGTCAGTTCCTTCCATTAATTTTGTAATTTTGCCTGTGCCGTGCAGCGCGATTTTTAGTCAAATGTTTTTTTATGTCAAACCGGGGCCCCCCACAGGCCCGGGGCGTACCGCCCCTGCCGCCCCTCCTTAGTCCGCCAGTGGTGATAACTGATAAGCCACAATGTTAATGTAACTGAAATACCTGAAACAAATTTGGTTGAAATAAAACACTTTTACTCGCTTATACTTTTATATTTCATGATTGATCGAGTTGTTATTTTTACTATTGTTACTTTGCCATTGTTTCGAGCGAACTCGTAAAGTTGTGAAAGCTCGACTTTATTGGCTCAGATTATCTGAAGGTTTATGTCAGCTGAAGACTAATTTGTCAAACAGTACAAAAAATAATGTATCAGAAGGCTAGGACAATATACCAAATATAAGTTAAATAGGTATTTTGAAAAAGCTGAACAAATTTTTCCTCCTACATTAGTTTTTGAAGCGTTTATTTTGCAAAATAAATATACATACTTATTACCTAAAACCCGTTAGGTACAGGAAAATGAAACTCAATAGATATTTCATTGTTGTGAGGCCTCGTGTGGCCGCGAGGGATTTAATGAATCAACCATAAATCTGTAACGCTTTAAAAAATAAGAAAAAAACTTATTTCATTCGATTTGGAGCAGAAGGGTTGCCCCTTTTTGCGTCAGAGCAGTATATTTTTATATTTTTAATACGGGTAAGCTTCCAAAAAGTTGAGAACCTTGAGATAATAATTATTTTTGGTTGATGAGAATTTTACTGCCATCAACAGGATGACAAAGCTGCGTAATCGAAAAGATTATCCAATTTTAAGATTCGTTATTTTATTCACGAGTTTAGTTTGTAAAGTGTAATTATCGTGAAGGGGCGGCCTGCAACTTTCATAAGCCCCAACAAAGCCCCAGACTTGGGGCCGCTTTATGAAACTGCAACCGAAGCCTGGAGTGCATTCATGAAATTGGGACTTTTCATAACTGCTGCCATTGTTGCCATTGGTAAGTTTTATTACTAAACTTTTTAGACTGTAAATGAAGTTAAACTTAAAAAGTTGCGTACTTTGTAAGCCTTGAAGTTGGCAATCAAAATATAATCATTCCATTTGAACACATTTATGATGTTTATGAACGACGATGTTGTTATAAATTGTTTTCCTTACTAATACTATGCGAAAGTCCGTTTGTTTGTAACCCCTTTACGTCTTTACTACTGAACCGATCATCATGAAATTTTGCATACACGTTCTCAGGGGTACGGAGAAGGACATAGGTTGCCTTTTATCCGGTAAACTGTTCCCGAGAGATAGCAAAAAACTATCCACGCAGACGAAGTCGGCAATCTCTTATTACATATTTATAATTTAGAGTATAACCCGAACTTTAAGGTATCCTTAAAAGTCTCGACCTGAGTAGAGTCGTAAATATATAACGACAGCCGGGATGCGGATGCAGCCCGCCCGGATACCTGCCCGTAAATATGTCGCGGCTGCTTTGCACAGTTCCGGTGCCAGACTTAACTCCTGCAGGGTTGCCACCGACGATGGTGATTATACAGGATGTGAAAGGTCACCAGCCATATTTTATCCTGAATTGAGAGTATAGAACACAAAAACAAAATTGGTTAAAAATATCGTAACGGGACTGTGTGTGCAGTAACAGGGATCATAGCGTTGAATTAAAGTAATTAACGATTTTGAAGACTATAAGTTTTCACTTTAATTTAGGTTTAATATGTCGCAGCGAGAGCGTATTGCTGGTGATTAATCTGAACAGAATCGAAGCAGCTGAATACGACTAAACCTTATGTTTTTAAACTCCTTTGATTATGGTAATCGTTGGCTGGCTGGTTGGAGAAATGTCAAGCAAGCGTTACGTCAGTTTTGACATAACGTTGGAGTGTGGTCTGTGGTTGGGTCCGTCTCCTCTCGAATAGCTATTCGGTGAGCTCAGTGTGGAAAGATGGAGGTTATAATATTGGAAAATGGAGATTATTGAATATTGCGAGCTGTGTTGTGATTGTTGTGATTCATTCATGGAGAATCGGCCTCAGAACTCACTGCGTTTCTCTAATCAGTCTTCATCCTGACCGTGCTGTAGTTAACAGTCAACTAATAAAATAGGATTAGAGAAAACGCCTGTGAGTATATTTTAGAAAAATATACCCACACTCAAGAATAACTGTAATCGGCAAGAAATACTTGAGAAACCCATAGGTGTACTCCGACAAATATATTTTCCATGTACGTTGTACTCGGAGTTGAGCAGCCACAGGGAAGGGATGTTAGAATGGCGTTTTATAAAATCGCCGATATTACGCTTGTGCGGAGGGAATAAGCGAGGCAGCCGTGTGACGCGCGCCATAATAATAGTGGTGATTAAATGATCACGCCGGCGACGATCATCGATGTCACATAGAAATAATCGCAGATGTTCACTAGTTAAATTATAAGCATCTTATTAACACTTTTAAACATTCCTTTAAAAAATCACAGCAAGAAGCTGCAGTAAATATTTCCGTGATTAAAAAACTTTAAAATCTAATAAAAATAATTGGATGTAGCAACCGCTGCGCTGGCTCAATACAAAAACACGAAACAGCCAGACTTGTTCAGTTCTTGCTCGGCTATAAGATAGATGAATATTTGAGCAAGTTCTTTTTATTTTGTCTTAATGAAATGGCTGGCTTCGCTTTATATTACGTTAAGGGGCCGTACAACGCTGAAAGCAATTTTCTTAGTAAACAATATCAAAATTATTGACAAAATTATCGTTTTTATATAATAAATCTTTTCATGGATGTGAAAGAAGCGAAAGTAGTGTGTAAGGATCGTAGCAGGTGGCGATCCATAGCCTCTGCCTACCCCCATGGGAAACAGGCGTGAGTGTATGTATGTATGTAACTAATAAACTATTTCTTATTTTATAAAGCCGTCAATCACAAAACTAGACAGCTAGTTAGGGTTTGTTTTTATAATATAGTTAGGTCTATTATTGGTTGGCACAATATTGAAAAGCTACAAAACTGGATGTCACTTTACGATTTTTTTCTAATGACAAAAGTTTTAGCTATCATGTTTCTGTCATTCACATAACTGAGTACTACAATCTACTTTCTACATTATTTTTTTGGGACCGATAAATCAAGTAATACTATGTGAAATCTTTGTTCAAAATAGTGTAATTGGCGTTGTACGGCCTCTTAAATGGAAACAAATTCCAGGCTACTTAAAAGTCCAATAAGCTTTATTCAAATAAATTTAATTATTAAGTACTTTTGAATCGTCAATATTTTCCTACTAGTTTATGGCTATGCCAATTAAAATTAATAACACCTAAAGGTTTATAAAAAAAATATGTTAGATATTTATAATCTTTATAAAGTATTGAAGAAAAAAAAAATTAAACACCTAAAAATAAACTCTCAATGAGTCAACCCTTACTATGTTTTGAACTAAGAAAAATGTAAAGTGAGTGCGAAAAGTGGCGCACTTTGAATTTCGGCAGCAGGGCATGCGTCTACAAACTTTTATATTTTCAGACTGGACGATATAGCGGATCAAAGGAAATACCCATCGGCAAAGTTCAATAATAGCCCCAAAAACCGATAATTGGGTTCCGCAGCCGCTACACGTTGATTGGATAGTGAACCTTTCTGAAATTTAATAACAATTTCACTATTACTTTTTCGAGAATTATAGTAGCTATTGAACGCGGTCATGCACTGCGTGTTAAAAGGATTACTGATGAAATTTTTGTGCTGGCACTTCACATCGTCATTCGCATTTGTGTATTCGCCCATCACGACGATAGAGGATAGAGTTTCACTCTATCCTCTATTATTTGTTTTTTTAATCCACAATGGGATATTAATAATAATAATAATGGGGTTGGTAAACTTTTCCAAAACTGTTGTGAATTATTATTGGAGTCAGGAATAACAAATTGCGGAATTATATAATGCTTCATTTTAATTTAAATAAAAATTTAAATTTATCATTTACAGCATAGTACCTACAATAAATCACTATTACGGCTGTATGCGTAGGTTATGCCTTTGCTCCAAAGACTTTCTATGTTGTTGCTCAAAACAAAAAAAACAAAGGTATGATTACACTTTGTCACTGTCTGTCAAATCTGTCAATCAGATTTTTAAATCAGTAAATGCAAAGGAACTTCGTGTTCAGCCGTATGTTTGATATTTTATCGCGATAATAATATAAAAAAATATATTTAGTTAACAAGGTAAAATAAAAAGATCATAATATTATTTTCTTTATTCTTCAAACTTGTGCTATCAAAAAAAAATATAAAACAATTCTTTTCGGAAAAGTTTACCAACCCCATTCATTTATTCATAAGATAACATTGATCCATATTTGTTAGTAACAATGTGGTACTTATAAACAACTTATATTGCTTGGCCTTCACCTCACCTGATGTTAAGTGACGATAAGTCCGAAAATGTAAGCGCACTACACCCCGAATCCTCACCACTAAGGAACTGGCTATCCCCTCTGGCCTCATACTGCCAGAACACAACATTTTAAAATTGTTGTTATGGCGTAGCCCCAAACACAGCTAAGGATAAAATTACTTCATCCATCAAAGAAATCAAGCAGGTTATTCAAAGTTAAGAGAAAAATATTCTTTCAGGATAAATAAACTTACTTTTCACGAATAAGACGAATACGCTTATACACGAACTTTCGTATTGAAGAGGATGTGTGTGTGAGGTCGTGTTTATTCGGACTTCAATACTAGTATAGCATCAAATCCGAAAAAAATTGCGAATACTGAATAACGATGTGAAGTGTCAGCATTAGAATTTAACTTAAATGAAAATCACGGTGACTTTTAAAACGAATTTCTAATTCTTTATTGCTTTGAATAAATATTGATTTGTTAGACCAAAGTTCTAAGAAAAAAATTATATGTTGGAATACGAATACTTATTCCAGATTTTGTTTTATATTTCTTTATATTTTACTGGATTCTAACTTGCATCAGCTTCAGTGGAGGCACCAATAAACCTGCGCTTTTATTTATGGAACGTGACGTACTTCGTCAGAACCTTATTTATATTCAACGAGATCGTTGAGAAAATATTGCACTTTTACTAAACCTAGCGCAAGGCAATAAGAATATTGTTAATCTTCTATAAATAAGGTAGCGCACGTAAAACATGAAAAATATATCCTATCTCCGAGATTCAGGACATAAGACGATTCTTTTTATGATCCAACATGCGGACTCTTTATGTCAAAAGTATTGTTTTACGGCAATTTTGTTGAATGGGAGATAGATATTTTTTACGCTCTCATGTCTTAGCGAAATGAAATAGGTCATTAAGTTTTTGTGGCACTAGAGCGGTTCAGGTTGTAGTAAATGAGAGTTTCGTTATTTGAAAATAAAGCAGTATTTTTGTGATCTTCATTCATCTTTTTATAGGAAATAAAAAGTATTTTTGAAGATCATATTTTCAGTAATAGTGATCTTTCTGTGAAACTTTAATAAATAGAGTTTTATGTCACAAGACATAAGTTTTATACTTACCATAAAAATATTTATCAAAGCAAAAGATACGTCATGACAACTTGTTGTTGCACGGCATATCGCGTGTTTAACTACGAACTCGAGTACTTACCATTTATATTTTATTTGCTCATGCAATATGATGTTGTATTGTTATTGTATTTCATTATTACAACAAAGTCCTTTCTCAAAAGCTGATTTTAAAAGAAAGCTGCTTGAGTTAACGTATCCGTTGCTCTTTGAGACAATTAAATGTATGCGAACGTGCAACGGCCGAGACTCGGCTCGGTTACGGCACGATGTACCTAAATAAATGTTATTTTTTGATAATAAGTAGATAATTTTGCATCCCTTCATAAAAACAACCTCGGGACTTTTCCTTTTGCTATAAATAGTGTAAACTTACTTTTAGCTCCATTTTTACCCAGAACGTTTTTTCAGTATAAAGCATTTTCTGTAATCTTCTTAACAGATGTAACGAATAGCAAAAACAAGTTTTCAATTTGAAAATGTTGATCGCATTATTTCAATATGACAAAAATGTTTGTTGGAAAATGAAAATACATTTAGGCTAAGCGGTATTTGGTTACAAGATGGGTCTATGATAACAATTAGCACTATTAAAAGTTGAAGTTTAATTAGTTAGTGAAAGAAATTTATTGAGTTTTTATATTCACCGTTCAACCATGCGACTTCGAGCCTTCGAGGTAACAAATGGACTGCACTGATTTAAAACTGCTGAAGCTAAAATAAACTCTACCTCCTGTAGATTTAGCTGCCTTTTCCCGTGTAGTGAGTTATATTCTATATGAACCGTTTATTTTCGCCCGCAACCCGCAATACACGGCTGGGTTTGGAACCGAACACTTTAGAAGAATACGGCACATTAAGTCACTATTTATTGTCTGTTCTATAGGTTTGCTTTGGGAGAGGAAGCTTCTCTTTATCAGATATATCAGATATATTCTAAATAGAGAGAAATCTATTTTATAAAGGTACATGATAATTACTAGGCTAGGTATACCCAATAATCTATCATCGAGACTTACTCTAAAGGGATTAAAGACAACTTCTACTACTACTACTACTTTAATCAAAAACTCTTAATAAAAAAGGACCATTGTACCTAAATACAATGAATTATGTGTACCTACCACGAAATGTAGAATGTACGATACAAATAAAAATTGTCTTATTATGGTCTGTTAACGATATGCTCAACGCTCAACCAAGTTTCGTTGGCTACTTTACAATTGCTCGCAAAAATATAGTGTCCTCGGCAATATCTGGCAAACAACTGTTAAACGTGAAATATAGCCCCTTCCCGAAACGAAACCACTTTAAGGAAAATTATAGAAGAAACAGTAAATGAAAGAAATAAAACTGAACCGCAGGTATCGAGTATAATGGCGTGGGGCCTTTACAATCTCAAAGAGAAATGGGTCAAATGAAAAAGTTCTATTTTGTAATAAATCGGGAAAGTAACAAAGATGGCGGGGACGTCAATCTTGAGCCTTCTAAACCCATTTCCATTTATTTGCTCGTTCTAATGCAATAAATGTGATTTCAGTGTACGAATTGACGATCGTAAATCTTTTTTACACATAGTTTTATTTGAGAGTTTTCTGTTTCCTGTAGCAATATGGTGTCTATTGTAGCAGAAAAAACTAGGTGTCACAACAAATCGAGTCTATAAAATATCATGAAAATATTATTTTTATACTCGCACGAAAGTTTCAGTGCGTTCTCTTGATACACCATACATTTTGTTCACATGGAATTGTTACATTGAAATAGCCAGCTAAACTGCATTAGCATGATAACTTTTCGAAAAACAGTCGTCCATCAGCCATTGTTGATGTCCCCACTGCTGGGGCACAGGCCTTCCTTATGGGTGGTAATGGGCGATAACCCACCACGCGGGCCCAATGCGGATTGGTGGGCGGATCGCTGGGCCAGGCGCTAAACCACTGCGCCACCGAGCTCCACGAAAAATTCGAAAAACAGTGTTTATGTTTATTACATAATATTATTTTCAAACGGTTTGTCTTAATTAATTTGAGATTAATTTATATGATGCATTTGTATGAATGATTTTTCTTAATTAATCGATAATATTTAGAATAAATTTTGAAGTAAACTAACATTGGCTATAAATTAATTTCTTTCTTGTAAAACGGGTTGTTTCATCAAACACCATAAACTGTTTGCTCGGCTGATGGACTATTAAATTAAAACTAATACAAGCTAAGCTATCACTGTGGCCATTTTCTTTAATCTTAGCCTTTAATTGAAAAAGCGATGAATCCTTTCGACTTTGTATTTGACTCCATAAATTGCTTTTTCTTATATTTATTATTTGTAATATTTGCACCTACTTCAGATTACTGTAATTATCTTCAAACATTACAAATATTATTTTAAGTTTGAAATTTTTCAAGATCATGATAAATGCATTTATTTAGACTTACGTGTAATATCTGTTATATTTTTTGACTTAATTAAATTGCAAGATAATATTTAAGAGTGATGAAGGTACACTCGTTCTCTCGTAAGGTTAGTAACTTCTAACCTTAAACCTTACGTACCTTACGAGAGAACGAGTGTACCTAGTTAGTACGAGTGTACTAACTAGTAAGGAACACTCGTTCTCTCGTAAGGTTTTCATCTGTCGTTTCGACCGCGGGTTAATGGCTTTCCGTAGCTGGATACTTTAATTTCCGTTATAAATACTTTAAATTTGTGACCAGTTCTTGAAATTGGAATAGTAGTTTATGATACTGCCACATAATACCTAGTTATGTGCAGTTTCATACACTACTTTATCTACACTCATACATTTAGGATTGAACCTACTAAATAAAAGATCAAGGTTAGAAAAGAGAGTGAGACTTTGTTTGTATTAGCTAGGTATTAGGTACCTTGTAATAAGTCATTTCCTTAGCTGCATCTAAAATATCGAGCAGAGTCAAATTTTCTTCACATTTAAATCAAGAATTAAAATAACCTACGAAATTCAGTACAACAAAATGTTAAAATTGAAATCAAAAGTTTTTTTGTAAAGCTCTAAAAATGGCGCGCATTCCATTAGAAAAAAAATATGAGATCAGTGCACTTTGTTGCGTTCAGTACCTACGCTCCGAGCGCAACCGAAAGCTCTAACGGTGTTCCAACATTAGAGCGTGACTTCCGGTTGTAACAACTTTCCCGTTCCAAACGTCAGAGCGTTGCAACTTTTTAACCATCAAAATCGGTGGTTGAAAAACGTCTATAGAAAAAATGTCAATGTCATTTGACATTATTTTGTATTTTAATGTTTTTGGGTCTAATTTTTTAAAATATGCATGGTAGCTCCTCAGAAACAGATTTTATTTCATTTAGAATAAAGGACAGTTTAAATTATTCGTATTCCAAATGGAAAACGAAGAATTTGTACTATTAATGTCATTTAAAGTTCTTGGTCGTTCCGAACCTTAGAGCCAACAACCAAACAAACGCACTCTAAGCCTCTGAACGCAACCCTGCAAACTAATCGCACTTGTCATCGATCACCATGGGAAAATATCGTTGTTTTTTTTTAATATCATCTGGTCTTCCCAACACCATGCACTATGGTAGTAACACTGCAACTGACGGTGTTTCTATTTGTAACATGTTCTCGGATTTTTTCTATTCTAATTTCTCATTACCTTCTACGGCGCACGATTGCCCTACGGCTAACCCCGTGTCGCAGGCTAATGTTTCTAAAATTCAGTTAACGATACAAGATGTGACTAAGTTACTGCAGTCACTGGATACATCTAAGTCGGCCGGGCCGGATGGTCTTCCACCGATATTTTTATATAGGTGTGCTAAGAGTATTTCCGTGCCCGTTTATATGTTATTTACGAAGTCCCTTTCCGAATGTAATATGCCATTAGTTTGGAAATCGGCCTTTATAACACCAATTCATAAAAAAGGAAAAAAATCTGATGTAACTAATTATAGGCCTATTTCCAAACTATGTATTTTAGCTAAACTATTTGAAAAGATAGTTTACAAGCAAATCTATCAAACCTTAAAACTATCATTTATAGGCTCTCAACATGGTTTTCTTCAGGGTCGGTCAACTACATCCAATCTTATCCTATTCAATGATTTTATTACGGATTCCATGGACAGGGGAATGCAGATTGATGTGGTGTATACGGACTACAGCAAATGTTTCGACAGAATAGATCATAAATTATTAATCATTAAACTAGAAAGCATAGGCATAAGTGGAGATCTTCTAAGATGGTTCACGTCTTATATAATGAACAGGTCACAGGCAGTGGTTATTAATAATTATATTTCTAGCTGGATTACCGTCCCTAGCGGCGTACCTCAAGGCTCGCTTTTGGGCCCTTTATTGTTTTTGATATTTGTTAACGACATAGATGCTTGTTTTCAACATTCCAAACTCCTGTGTTTCGCGGATGATATGAAGATTTTTAAAGCTATCTCTTCTCCATCTGACATTGATGATCTTCAATCTGATCTTGCGTGTCTGGATGACTATTGTGAACGAAATAAACTGGACTTGAATCCTTCGAAATGCTCATCAATTACATTTACAAGAAAAAGCTGCTTTGTTCCTTCCCAGTACCATCTGAGACACCAAATCTTGCAAAGGAATCACGTAACTCGGGACCTGGGGATTCTGCATGATTCTAAACTTCTCTTCGATGATCATGTCGAGAATATTGTCAAAAAAGCTAATAGGGCGTTAGGATTTATAATGCGAACCGCGTCTAGCTTCAAAGAGATTAAAACTCTCAAAATTTTATACTGTACGTTCGTCAGAAGCATCCTGGAATATGGGTCAGAGATCTGGAACCCGCGATATGACAAATACATTCATCGCATTGAGCGTCTTCAAATGAAATTTGTAAAATTTTTATGTTACCGCCTGCGGATTCCCTATGATTCGAATGATTACTTAAACCTATGCTCAAAATTTCACCTTCTTCCTTTATTTAAAAGACGAGAAGTGTCAGATATAACCTACCTATTGAAAATTATATGGAACAAAGTTGACTCTCCTGAGCTTCTCTCAAAACTAAATTTCAATATCCCGTCTAGGTCAGCTAGACACTACACCCCTATTCGCGTACCCCCTGTCTCGTCTAACTACCGCCGAAACTCCTTCCTGCTGCGAGCAAGCAAAAGTCTTAATGATTTGTGTAAAAGCAAAAAGTTTGATATTTATTACTCTGGTTTAGCAACTGCGAGGCGTCTAATATGTGAGGATTTCTTTACGTAGTGTTTGGTTAGTCATTTGGTTTGTCTAGATCTGTAGTAAGTGTTAGATTAAGTACTTCAAGTGCTAATTTGCTATTTTGCTGTGCTGGTTTGTCCACACTTATCCACATTTAAAATAATGTTTTATATATGTGAAGACCTTTAATTGGCTGACTGTTTATATATTTTAGATATTATTTTGTTTGTCTTGCTGTTGGTTTTCCAAAGAATAAAAAATAAAATAAAAAATAAATAAAATAAAATATCACGGCACTGCCTTCTTCTTGGATTTGCCCTGTATCGTAATGAGAAAAAAAGTTATTTTATCTACACTCACAACGTAATGTTCCAAATATGAATTCAAAAGAGGTAATATAAATACGTACTTTATTTTCGTGAATAGGTAAAATTAAAAAAAAAACTCATTACGATGCAGTCAGCTGCATCATAAAATAACTTTTTTTCTCATTACGATACAGGGCAAATCCAAGAAGAAGGTAGTGCCGTGATATTAAAAAAAAACAACGATATTTTCCCACATACTTTCCATGATTAAAATGCACTCTATGGTGATCGATGACTTATTGCGCGCCATTTTTAGAGCATTACGAAAAAAGTTTTGAATTTTGATTTCAATTTTTACCCGACTGCAAAGAAAGGGTTATGTGTTTCGCGCGTATCTTGTAAGTATGTTTGTATGTTTGTATGTATGTATGTTTGTATGTAATATTCTTTATTACCTCATATCTTTCAAACGGCTGAACGGATTTCTATGATTAAGATATCGTTAGATTGGTCTTTTCAGCCCAAGTGTTCTTAAGAAGGTGGCGTTATAAAAAAACCAACATGGCGGCTGTACGGTGCTATTATACGTAGTGAAAAAAAAAATTTTTTTTTAGAATACTGCAATATGGGTGTCAAATTAAAGGGCTTATTATAAGGATTTCAAAAAGGTATATCATGACCATAATATAATTATAAAAAAAACAATAAAATAAAAAAAGTAAATGATATTACGCAAATGCGAGCGGCCGCTATAAACATGTCAATGAGAAATTTATATTTTGTTAGTGTATGTTAGCCACATTCATGATGAAAAAATAGGCTATAATATCATCCCAAAATCCCTCGGGATCGAAGCCTCAGGCTATGCCGCAGGGCACGGCTAAGTTAATCAATAGATGGCGCTGTAGCCGAGTACATCGCGGTATGGTTTTGTATTCATCATCAATAGATTTCTAGTTGCATAGACCATATCAATAGATGGCGTTGTAGCCAAATACATCTCGGTATGGTTTAGCTCTCTGGAGATTATATAAGGTCTTTTGTGTTTATACTGAAAATATAAAGATAATAATAAAAGAATCGAAGAAACGATAACGAGAAATAAGAAGAAACGATCCTCGTTTATGGTCTTTATAACAATTAACATTAACAACTTTTTTTATTGATAATTTTTTTAATACGATTCCATCTGGCTAGCTAGAGTATATTCATTGTTTATTATACTAGATTCCATCTATCTAATTGGAACGCGTGTTGCATTACTTTACTTGCATTAATATTGAAAAAAATATTAAAGAAGTAGATTTTGTTAGGTTTTGTAGCAAGCATACCTAGTTTAGTTAGGACTAAGGAATAGGGTGTTTAGGAATATCTTATTACTGAATTAGTGATTAATTACATTCTCTTTGATATCGATAAAATATTATTTAGAAAATTGGTAGCTTCTTGTATTGGTGTTCGGATTGAACCTTCTGCGTCTGAGTTTGATGATTTACGCGGTAAAGGCAAGATCGAGCGACGTATGCTACCTCTAATTTTATGCTGGGCGGTGACTGTGCATAAATTGCAAGGTACAACTTTAGACCGGGCAGTTGTCGATTTGAGCAGTCACCTATTTGCTAAAGGTCAAGCTTACGTGGCTTTAAGCAGAGTCCGATCTCTCGCAGGGCTTGCTGTCAGTTGTCTTGACCCTAAAAAATTCTTATTTAAACCACACGATGAAAATTCTTTTAAAGAATTAGACCGTCTACGTAATTTGTAAGGAGAATATAACTAAAAAGACGTAAATAAAAAACAACTAAATTTAAAAAATTAAAAACCCGCCTGCCTAAAAAAAGACAAGTCAACAGAAAAATAAAATAGAAAAACTAAAAAACCCACATGCATCAAAGAACAAGTCAACTGAAAAGATGGAAACAAGATAATATATAAAGGCAAACTTAAAAAATATTGATGGTAGTGTTTAGATTAAAGGCAAACTTAAAAAATATTGATGGTAGTGTTTAGATTAAAGGCAAACTTAAAACATATTGATGGTAGTGTTTAGAACTTTTGTTCAACATAATAACATGCAGTCGGAGGCATAGAATTGAATGATAAGTAAAATCATTCATAATGTCACTTTCTTTATGCATGCCTCCGACTGCATGTTATTATGATGAACAAAAGTTCTAAACACTACCATCAATATGTTTTAAGTTTGCCTTTAATCTAAACACTACCATCAATATTTTTTAAGTTTGCCTTTAATCTAAACACTACCATCAATATTTTTTAAGTTTGCCTTTATATATTATCTTGTTTCCATCTTTTCAGTTGACTTGTTTTTTGATGCATGTGGGTTTTTTAGTTTTTCTATTTTATTTTTCTGTTGACTTGTCTTTTTTTAGGCAGGCGGGTTTTTAATTTTTTAAATTTAGTTGTTTTTACATTTTGTTATAGGTATACTGAATTTCGTAGGTGTTTTTTATTCTTGCTTAAAAATGTGAAAAAAATTGACTCTGCAAAATTATTTTAGATGCAGCTAAGGGAATGACTTATTACAAGGTAGGTACATAGTTAATACAACCAAAGTCTCTTTCTTTTCTAACGTTGACCTTTTATTTAGTAGGTTCAATCCCAAATGTATGAGTGTAGATAAAGTAGTGTATGAAACTGCACATAACTAGGTATTAAAACACTCGTGTGATACTATTAAAAACCTCGCCTACGGCTCGGTTTTTAAACACACACTCATGTTTTAATACCCCTCATTATGCATCAGTATCATAAACTACTATTATGATTCAGTTGACTGCATCGTAATGAGTTTTTTTTTAAATTTTTCGTGTCCACGAAAATAAAGTACGTGTTTATATTACCTCTTTTGAATTCATATTTGGAACATTACGTTGTGAGTGTAGATAAACATTATTATAATGATGTAGGTGTCCTCTTTTAAATTATTCATCTAGTTTCCTTCATCGCACGTTGTTGGCGCAAGTTTTAATGTGCAAAGTGCGCGTTAACGCGTTCGCTGCATAGGCAGGTGTAGTTTTACCATTCCACCGCTCGCTAGTGTCCGATCAAAACTTATGATTAACCGACCGAGCGCTTCGCTCGCTCGGCACGCTCCGCTCGCTCGCTCGCTCTTCGTTTGTTCACAGTTATTTATAATGAAACTTTTGTTGCTTGTTTTAAAGCATTTTGTTTATGAATGCAGGCGCATTATCAAATGATAGTTTTAGGTTACTGTAATTGTAATCGTCATAGTATAATTTATAAATATTGGGTGACCAATATTTCTAATAAGTAAATAATAATATGTTTTATTTTAACTGATTTCTTTCAGACCAGATCCAGATCATTTAAGCACTTAATGTGCTTAAGAGGCTTTATGTGCTATACTAGCGCCGCCAATGGAAAAAAATCGTAGTGCTTAAATAAAGACGAAATTGTGAATTGTGTTCTTCTATTGTACTCCGAAAAAGCTTTGTTGTACTTTCTATCGCTTTAAAAATATTTTCTAGTCTATCGTTTAGTTTAATGGAGTTTTATTGCTAAAAGTGGCCACTTTTAGCAATAAACTAAACGACAGGTTATTAAATATTGTTTAAACGAAAAAAAGTATAACAAAGCTTTTTGGAGTACAATAGAAGAAAACAATTCACAATTTCTTCTTTATTTAAGCACTACGATTTTTTTTTCCATTGGCGGCGCTAGTGTAGCGCACTAACGCTCTTAAATGCTTAGTTGCTGTTTTAAGTTGTGCTGACAAGTTAATAACTTAAGCGGTACAACATAATACTTCTAGTGCTTCTAATTTAAATCATTCCATTAAAGCATTCGCAACATGAATTAGTGACCCATTGGCATTACCGATGCGCTTTATCACGTGGACGTGTTTGCAAGCACGCACGAGTGACATTATGTTTGTACGTGTTCACCGTTGGCCGACGGCTTGTCGTATCTGATGACACATGATAGCATTTGAATAATCTACCAACAAATAGGCAATGTGTGCTGCTCCAGGTTTCAGAACATGATATAACTGAACATAATATTTAATTTTGTTCTATAGAAATATTTTGTCAGTGTAAATTAAAAAAAGATGAGGGATATTTAGATTGTAAGTTTTAATAATGTTAGTTCGGTCCTATCATATTTTGTAAATTTGGCATTGCGGAAAATATTCTAGAATTACTAATACTCAAAACATTGCTTTCAAAGATAAATATACGAAATTAATATGTTTATTGCTCTACAGTGTTGCTGAAAGATAGATTACCTACTTTTGAAAATGAAATAATTCATACCTAGAAACATCTAAGTTGTATATAATAAATCAATAATGGAGAATGCAAATATATTTGTACACGAAGTGTATATGCAAAAATATTTATTCGGCATAACAATGACTCAGTCAACAAAACAACATCATTTCTATAAGTCGGTTCACACATTTCCACACACCATGTTGTGCGAAACAAACATTTAATAATGATATATAGTCAGGTGGGGTAAGTGAAACATACTTTATTTTTATTTAACAAGGTTTAGTAAAGCTGTAAAACTCGCAATTAAAGTAGCTGTGGGCAATATACTCCTCATTAAATCAGCCTTTAACGGTATGAATATAAATATCTAAAGACTTGCATTAAGCAACAAAATCACGAAAAGAATATAAAGGCTAAGAAGTGTTTCACTTACCCCTGACAAGGGGGAAGTGAAACAGTGGCCAAAATAGCTTTAAATATTGAGTCAATTTAATTAAAAACAAGACAAAAAGATCATTTTAAACCGTTAACATCCAAAATGTATCAAATTCTAATAAAATAGGGTCCAGTTTCAAAGATTTATCAAAAAACGTAATTTTCATTTTATAACATAACTTAATTTTCTTTTTGGTTTACTAGCTAGTTTAATGATCGCAGCGATATCTGTGTTGTATTGAGGGCAGTAATTCGTCATTCCTGATTTATCGACACATCGCTATGAGAATAAACTACGATAGTTTCTTAGATATGGTTGGGTGTTTTACTTACCCCACCTGACTATAACAATAAATCATAAAAAGACTTGAAATTCAACTTCACATTATTTCTTTTCAGACAGATTCGTTTACCTTTTATAAATGCAAAGGTTTTTAAAAACAAATCTTTTCACCGAAGCGGGAAAGAATAAAACAATTATTTTAAGTGGGTTTTAAAGGAAGCGTATCGCGTCTAATTAATCCATTTATTTGCCCGAGATTAGAGCAGTTGGCTGCAGGCCCAGAGCTCGGATAAAGCTGGCTGTACCGGCTTCGACTATTCTGGTTAAGTTAATCTGGAAAGCTATAGCTCAGCTCTGAATAAGCTATTAAGAGATGCAGCTTGATGTTAAACAAGTAGTGTCGTGTTGCTGGGTCAAATCTAATTTGACACGTTAACCGAATCAATAAGTAAAAAAAAGGAGGCATCGATTATGGAACGCAGTTTTCCAAAAGTTTTCATACATGTTTGAGAAGTGAAGTAAAATACTTTAAACGGATACTAGCGCGGTTTTATTGAAAGTACTTTGGTAATTAGTTGGTATTTGGTTTGATTTTTGATTTTCCCGACGTTTCAGCACCTTTGCAGCTGCCGTGGTCACAGGGGACTGAAGATACTTGTGAGCCTACCCTCAGCGATGAATTTTTAAGACGTTCAGAAATTAAAATTTAACAAATTTTTAATTGGTTTAAGTTTTGGTTTGGTTTTAATTTAATTTTATATGCTAAAAAAGGGTAGGCTCACAAGTACCTTCAGTCCCCCGTGACCACGGCAGCTGCAAAGGTGCCGAAACGTCGGGAAAATCAAAAATCAAACCAAATACCAACTAATTACCAAAGTACTTTCAATAAAACCACGCTAGTATCCGTTAAAAGTGATTTATTTCATGCCTAGTGAACGCGTAAGCTTGAGAAGTGAACATGTTTGAGAACTTGAGAATTTTTGATTTCAATTTGATATTTTTACGTGTTTCTTACGCAATCCTCTAGGATTTCGCTAATAAACTTTAGATTGTTGTGTTTTAATATTGTCTCGAGGTGGAGATGTTATTATGTTTGCGAGGAAACATGCCATGTTTACATGCACGCTCCACTCAGCCCGAAAATTCGGGTCTGTTTTTGTTTTCGGTTGTTATCTCTTAAATGTTTTACTGGGTCTTGTGTTATGAAAATTAGGGGACTCCTTTAATAACATTGAGAAAACAGCTCTAAAAAACAAGAATATGTTCAAATCTACGATCCCGATTTCATTAGATGATTTGAACCTTACTTATTGGTTTTTTAGTGCTGTTTCTTTAAGATTTTTAAAGAGAGGTTTTGCTATTTTTAAAAGCTTTTTCAGGGTTTCCTAAAAATTACAGAATCGACTTCACACTGCTGGAAAAAAAAATCATAGTTGAAATTATCGAAATTATTGAAAACATTATCGTCATATTGATTACTAATTAACTTCCGCGCGTACGAGGCCGTACTCAGCACAGAGCTATCATCGCGTATAGCGCCATCTCATTTACAACATTGCTTCAATATTACTTTTGACAGTCATGGTAGGGGGGCAGTTCACTAGAAATAAAACACTACGGATTGTCAGCGCGTATATTGGTATGATTTATTGGTGTTTGATTTCCGGACATTTTGACACCTTTTCAGGAGCCGTGGTCACGGAATGACTAAAGCAAAAAGGCTGCTCATAATAATTTTATAAAATTACCCGCTCGGAACTTTATAAAAATGCATTTAAGTTTATTAAATTATTTTATAGCTGCGTTCTGATTTAATTATTTTACTGAATTCGTTTAGAAAACAATTCTGAGCTACTGAAACTGCCACCAGTTCACAAATTGGGAGAACTCTCAAAAAAAGAACTGGCGGAAGAAAACTCAGAGAGGTTTTGATCCCTACTTACAAAACGAAGGTCGACACAACCTCCTGTTTTATTCCGTCAGTTATTTCTCTGTCACATGAGAATGCATCGGTGTATGTACCACAGTTTTAAGCTGTAGGTGTACTTGTTGCCAGATCTGAAGTCCAAAATATCTGGAGAAAATCAGAAAATGTCGGGATTTTGCGGTTGTTGTCGGGAGAAATAAATATTTAAAGTAAAAATGTAACTTAAATGCCTGTATATGTATACTTAGAAAACGGCCGCGCAGCGCGATTTTTCGTCATTTTCATCCACTAATCTTGTAAGTTGTGATCTTGCCTATCTATTGTAAAAAAACGGCCCCGCAGGGCGATTTTTCGTCAGTTTCATCCACTAATCTTGTAATCGAAAATTATTGTTTTCTAGAGAACTTTCGGAAAAGCTGTTTTTCCGGGAGATTTTTAGATTTATCGGGAGTCGGGAGAGCACTTGAAATTCCGGGAGAATCTAGGCGAATCCAGACCATCTGGCAACCCTGACTAAGAGCGTTTAATACTAACTAGTGCCTTTCGTTTTGTGTGCCCTCTACTCAGTCTAGGCAATCAAGAAAACGAAGAACAGATAAGAAAAATAAAAATCAAAGTTTTAGTTGTTGCGATGCAGCTGTTGTATAATATAGCATAAGTACATTTTCCTGTCCAAGCGGCTTTGATTATAACGCGCCATGAAACCTCCGAGCGGCCACCTTTACGAGCATTTCGTGCCAAATGGCTTATGATGGTTTTAGTGCAACAGATCTCAATCTAGACTTTTTATAAGAGTGATACTTAAACAATAATTATAATGATACTGGCCCTTTAATATTGACAATGAGGATCAACGAGGTTTTTAGTTAAATATGTAGAGTTTCAGTCACATCAAAATAAATTATTTCAGTGAAAGAGTTATTGAAATTGGACCAAAAATGACGAAGATCGAGCGATTTTCGTGTCGCATTCTCAAAAACGCTCCCCAATTCACGATTGGCTGATGACGTCATCAGCCACGTGCGCCAATCAGCGGCGCGGCAGGTGTTTGTTCGGGCGATAGTGGCACGTGACGTCATCGCATGATCCGCAAGGGCCGGCCGTGATTTTTAAACTCACTTTTTAAATCTTTAATAATTTTGTCATTTCTTGATGGATTTGGGAAATTTAAACAGAGATTTACTCAGATAATTGATATTGTATTTGATGTGATATACAAAATTGATATATTCAATTGTCGTGTTGATCCTCATTAAATGGCCTTGACGGTACGTACATTTCAGAACAAAAAGTAAAAAAATCTCGTATTAGCTATCACTTTTGACTTTGTAAGACACTTTTTATTTTTGTCATTGTTATATTATTTGTGTAGGTGAAGTTCTCCTAAATTGCTACGTGAAACTAGATTTTGTTTTTGTTTAACAAAGGCTGGTAAACTCTATTGGAAAACTGTCAACGTCGACTAAGAAAACTCCTTACAGAAAATTATAATGGAATATTGAATATTACTTAGAACTACACAAGGTAGATTAACGTGTGCCATTTTCTAATCGAAAATGTGTCAAACCATGTCGGTGTCTACAGTCTACAGGCAATAAATATACAATAACGTAAAACTGGCGATGACAAGAAGTGAGCCTGAGCCACCATCTTGAAAATCCTTGCAATTTTAAAATTCATGCAACTCAACGAGTCTACGGTGTAGAATAACTAAAATAAGAAAGTATACTTTTGCATATTTTGGGCGACAGATTTATTTTGTGAAATTACGATGTTGACGTTTGTACCCATATTTTTTTGATCTTATAATTATTTGTACAAATTATTGTTATGATTTTATTCCAACCTGTAACATTTTGTTTTTTATTTGTATGGAAAACTACGAAGTGACAACCTTTAGACGCAAATAGACTAATGTTTTCTTAGCAAAACACAATTTAGGTCTATGGTTGCCACTATGCAGTTTATCATGAAAAGAAAAAAAATATTTTCAAAAACGTGGCGGTTTCAAGAAAATCGTTTGAGAAATGCGACCTGCCTCTCTACAATGACTGTCAAAAGTAATATCGAGGAAATGTTGTGATTGAGATGGCACGCGATGTATAGCTCTGTCTATCACATAGTCATTTTGCAACTTTGGACATTTTAGCACCTTGGTCTTTGGGATCCGAAAATATTAGTAATTTTGCAACATTTGACATTTCAGAACCTTGGTCATTTTAGCACCTTGGTCCTAACGCCCCGAAAGGATTACTTTGATGTTGCTATAAGAGGTGAGAGTACCTCTGTAGAGGAGGACATCCACTAGACTTCCACCGGATATACAAGCTGAAACGAAGACGCATCCTTGCACTTCCCGCTCACCACAGATAATATAATACTATACTTGTACGCTCACTCAGTCAATTAATTAGTTGTATTTTTTTAAATCTCAATCGAAATTATTTTGCTTAATTTTTTATTTTATTATGAACAGATACGCCACAATGTTTTTAGGCAGCTGTGACACAGTTAATTCTAATACAGCTGCCAACGTTCACCTAAGTTTTAAAATATTTTTGAGCCTGTCTATAATAAGCTAATGTCTAAATTTGTAAATCGAGTGAACAATAAACTTTTTTAATTTTTATAGTTTGACAGAAGAAAATTGTTGTATCATTTATGTCTTGCAACTAACCATTTTCAGTTGCATCGGAGATCGAATGGGAGTTTAGTAACTGACCTATAAGTGTGGGTAAAGGCCCACTAGGTGGAAATGCAATTTCCCCAGCGGGCATCCCCGCTTTGACGCGCTAACGAGGTTACGCGTTTAATTTCGCTCCTCCTGCCGCCGCCACGCCGCTGTATGATGGCCGGTTCAAATAGAACATACCTCGTCGCACGCTCGAATGACGTACAACCTGTCTTCTCTTATTGATGATAGGTCATATTATTTAAAATATAACTTTCATTAATAAATAAACTTAAAAGCTAAAACGCTTTGGAATCGTCAACCCTACCACCACTAAAGTCCTTTGAAAAAGTATTTTAGCTGAGCGCAAGAAACTTATCAACTTTCCCACCTATTAAAATACCTTTTGTCCATCAGCCATTTTTGATGTCCCCACTGCTGGGGCACAGGCCTTCCTTATGGGTGGTAAGGAGGGCGGGCCATAACCCACCACGCGGGCCCAATGCGGATTGGTGGGTGTTAACGACTGCAAATGCAGCCGGCTTAACGTGTCTTCCGAAGCACGGAGGAGCTCGAGATATTAAAGTGATTGAGTCACTTTGTCTTCTCAGCTAGCTGCTTGATTAAAATGGTTTTTAAAATGCATCTGGACGTGAAATGTCATAAAAACACAGTTAAGCCGTCTCTTAACCCAGTGACGTCACTAGGTGGGGTCGTATCATATTTTATGGGCAGTTTCACTTATTTTATCGGCATCGTTAAAGGCGGCGGCCCGCTCGTGTTTCAAGTGATATCACTGTATAAATATAATCTGGTTTATTTTGACTGTCAAAAGTTTACAAGCTACTTAATATCGCATGATATTTATTAATACTTGAATCATATTTTATCTAGCGTTACTTTTATTCGCTAAAATCTTCATAACACTAATACTAATGATAATTCTATACAGAAAGCCGAATATGGTAGATAGGGACATTAAACTGAACAACTTTTTCTATGGAACCAACTCTGAAATCGCCTTATTGTCTATTCAATTCTAAACCCTATTTCATAGACAATAAGGCGTGTGATCTCTGAGTCACCTCTGAGTCCCCCAGGCAACGGCGGTGCTTGACAAGGTACGGACCTCGCGACCGTTGCCTCTGGGCAACGGCGGGCCTAGACTGGTAGAAAATATACAAGAGATTTTACTTAAGTAATTCAATAAACAGGAAATACAATTTTACCTTTACCTAAAAGGTATTTAGCGCCTGGCACAGCGATTGCGGAAGTTAAGCAACGTTCGCAAGGGTCGGTCATGAGATGGGTGACCAAAAATTTAATAAAAGTTGTTCAGTTTGATGGTCCCTATTTACCATATTCGGTTTTAAGGCTATTACCAAACAGCCTGTTTATTATTTTTAAAGTAAATTAAGGGCAGCGTAGATGCCAAAATATTAATCTATTAGTAAGTACTTCAAAATATCACAACTATATTATTCAGAGTTTAGTAAAGTTGTTATATTGCGCTGCGCCTAATAGGGATGATGACTAATGAATAAAATAACGAAATACTAATAAAAATCGTAAACATATTACACTTTTAGAGTAGCTTGTATACCTCTTGGTTTTATATATTGCATATTATTTATTTTATGACCCTTTAAAGTTGGGTGGACAAATCCATTTAAAAAGTATAAAATTTATTAAAATAAATGATACCTTTAATTAGTCCGTAAAATGTATAGCAAATTTGTCTAAGAAACTATTTTGATAAACACAATATTTAATATAGCTGCCGAACAAATTTCCTACGCGTTGCATACAAACTAGCAAGGCGTGACGTCATCACTTAGTAGCCGTTAGTATGGAGCGTTTTTGGGCATTTGTCCATTTGTGTGATTTCACACTGTGATATCTCGGGCAGTTTTCATGCTAGCGACTTAATTCTTTTACCAATGTTTCTTTTTTTGAGAGGTAATTTATGTAACATAAAATAAAAAAATAGTCATCATGCCTATTACAGCTGTAAGTATTCAATATATTCTCATTTTAAGTGAACAATGTATTTAAGTTCTAATGAGAATAAATATCTTTAAACCTTAAACCTAAACCTATATTCTAATTCATATTATTGTAACGATTTATGTGAATAGGGAAGATTATCAATCTTAATAAAATTTTATGTAGACGTCAACAAAAATGATAATATTCCTGACCTACTTAGGTCAACAATAAAACGATCTACATCGATCAACCGCCTTTTATAAACAAGATTTTTTCGTAAAAAAAAAGTTAAATTGGCGATGACAGCCCTCAAAGTTTTTATTCACTTATCTTTGACACACGCGCAACTTTCTCAACCCCCCTCCAGAGGGAGGAAGTCAGCGAAGACTTGAATTTGTTTAGAAACTTTTAAACAACACACCAGTCCAATGTGTTGTTTAAAATAATAATTTTGATAATTAAGTATGTTAAATAACAACTGAATTTTACTTGTTGGCAAGAAATATGAAAGATTTGGGAATTTCTGAAACAGAGTAAATACCTTACAGTCGCCATTATGTTGGCATCGAACTGTACATATTATTACATATGTTTTTAGTAAAGTAGCGGCTTATTTAGAACATAATGCGTGATTGACTTGTCTGTACTTGCTGATTTCTTTTAAAATAAAATTATTTTTAACATTTTAGTTCTTTTCTTACTAACAAGTTTAACTTTTTAGTTCGTTTTTCACTAACGTGTTTAACTTTTTTGTTCCGTTTTACTAATAACGAGTAAGAAATAAAAGCTTGTTATTTAAAAATAAATTTTAACTAATTTTTCCGGCTTAAAAATTTTGTTCTAACTCTTTTAATCCTTTCAAGCTCAATTCTTAGTTTAATCAGAAGGAAGTTTCAGCAAAATTAAATTTGATGGCTTCGATTGAAGTTCAAGATTTTACCGGTTCAGATATTTTGTAAGGGATTAATTATCTGAGTGGTAATGATTGGTGAAATTGTTGGAAACGTTGATAAATTTACATCAAATATGAGATTACAAAGACTAAAGACTCAATTGGAGGAAGATAATAAGTAATGGGTAAAGCTAGGGTTTCCTAGTATGACGGTGCCGTCATATTACACACATAAACATATTGGCGAATATACGGCGCGCCGTATTGTTTACACAGACAACGTTCTACGCCGCTAAATTACGGCCGTAATATGCCGGCACCGTCATCCTAGGAAACCCTAGCTTAAGTGACACCTGCTAAACAGTGCTGCCGCAGTGACAAAGGCTGCAAAGTTTAAAGATTACCATAAAAAGGGAGAAAATTTGGAGGCCTAAATGGATTTAAACTCAAAATACAGTTATTGTCAAAATCTACAATATCCTAATTGTCCATCAGCCATTTTTAATGTCCCCACTGCTGGGGCACAGGCCTTCCTTATGGGTGGTAAGGAGGACGGGCCATAACCCACCACGCGGGCCCAATGCGGTTGGTGTTAACGACTGCAAATGCAGCCGGGACCAACGGCTTAACGTGTCTTCCGAAGCACGGAGGAGCTCGAGATAATACATTTTTGGTCACCCATTCCATAACCGACCGACCTATGCGAACGTTGCTTAACTTCCGCAATCACTAGGCCAGGCGCTCCACCACTGCGCCACCAAGCTCCACCCTAGGAAACCCTAGCGCTGCCGCAGTGACGAAGGCTGCAATGTTTAAAGATTACCATAACAGAGGGAGAAAATTTGGAGGCCTAAATGGATTTAAACTCAAAATACAGTTATTGTCAAAATCTATAATATCCGAATTAATATAATAAAAATAATAATAAATTAGTTATAAGCAAAATTTAAGTGATATTAAATTTAGTATAGATTCTGATAAAGATAACTTGAAACCTAACGAAGTTCCGACTGCTTACCGAAAGTTTTCTCCTTGAGTATCTGTGCGAAACAGCAACCTCATTAAACGAAGTTCAGCTAATTTATATAAGCCACTTAAGTCTGACAATTAATTACTTTATCAACAAAAGCAACGTTCGAATGTATCATAACAATATCGTCTGATGGCTTTAGACTGTGCTCCTACAATTTAGAATAGTTACTGTGATAATTAACATATATCATAGGAAATTGAATAAGTGTAAGGAAATGATAGTGAAATGGTTGAAAACTTTGAATTATGAGGAGACAGAAAATTTACTAAAGAGAATTATATAATTCGTATAGATTACTTATTATAAAGGTTATAAATATTTATTTATATATGACACATAGCCATACACAAAACATACACGTATACACTCTCACACACACACACACTCACATACACACACACACACACATACATACATACACTTACCTTCACAAAAATATAATGTTACTTTTAAATAGCTTTCCATTTCTTTATATTAGTTTTTGTTAACATTATGTTATATTAAGTTGCAAGGGCACGGAGCGAAGCGCCCCAACACAAGTATTTTAGAATTACTTACTGGGGTTGTTTCATTAATATGTTATCAATGTATGATTTATGTTAATAAAAACATTTTATTTTTATTTATTTTATTTTATTAGTCTAAGACTAAGTATTAGTTAGGTTCATAGTTCAATATCATTTTAGTATGACAGTTAGGACTTGTACAACAAAAGTAAATTTAACCACTCTGTGGTCTAGTGGTTCGCCCACTTTCGTGACGTTTTATTTCAAGTAAAACAATTATCACAAAATTAGCAATATCACATGAGATATTAAAATTATCGTATGTTTCATTTTCAATTTAAAACAATAGGTACAAAAGGAAAAAGAAATAGTCCTAAAGTCTTAATAAATTCCAAACAAGCCACATCTAGCGTTGCGCTGAGCGTAGTTTATTTATACGTCAATGTTTTGTTATCATTGCGCCCGATGCCTGAGGCTCGTGTATTTGTTGTGGCAATGTTTTAAAACTACCGTCCATTAGTACGTATCTCTAAATATCTATTATTTGTTTGTTTAATTGTGTTGTTCTCATGTAAGCGAATTAATGTAAATTCTTAATGAGAATAAATGTCTTAAACCTTAAACCTATATTTTAACTAAATAGACTACTAATATTGCGAAATAAGGTTAGTAGAGTAAGATTTGGTAAAATTTAAAAATAATTAAATACATACAAAATACCTACTTAAAACTCGGTGAAATAGAAAAGGGATTAAATAAGCAGCGCTACTATTAGTAACTAACTGCATGCACGACTGTAGTATTAATTTGACTGAAACACCAATCAGGATTCACCGACGGACGCAGACAATTCTTCATTGAGACCCATAAAGTCTAGACTCCTCAATTAAGCTATTCAATACAGCCTTGTCCTCATTCATACAACTAAGCTTATTCGAAATCTCCTTTTTGTACCTCTGAAGCTGAAACAAGTTTTAAGGGTTTTCTTTTAAATATACATTGCCATTCTGTTATAAATTATATTATCTATCTATCCCTTATAATTATGTATAATAATAATAATAATTAGAATTATTTTAAACTGAAACGGCTGATTCAGGAATCGAAAGGTAGCTAAGCGACGTAACGGTAATTTGCGATTTTCAATTTTTACGTCATTGACGCCCATTGATGCGAAAATTGATCGTTTACGCGTGCAAATGAAGCGATTGTCAATTGCTCCAACAATGGCATTGACAAAAAAATGACAATCGCAATTGATCGTTACCGGCGGGCTTAATACTATATTCTTTATTCTTTTTTTGGCAACAAACAGTCATTCAAACAAAAGCACTTATATCTATATTACTAGTTATAACAGACCTATAGTGCCGATAAGGATGATTGTTCGGACAAGTTATATATATAATACTTAACGAAAAACAAAACAGTAGTAAGTAACTAATTTACACTTCAGTAGTGGGTACACATTAGTCGTTTTGTGTATTAAGGTTTGCACATAATATATTAATACTATATTAGTATGAATTTGCAGCATTTTTTGGTTCATACAATATTGTTAGATGTTTCGTTATAACCTACAGGAACCACCTGCAACTTCGGCCTGCATGGATACCTTCGTTTCCCTCTGAAAAGTAAAATTTTCAAAAATGCTTTCTTGTTGCTTGTTTATTATAAATAATCCTTTATAATAATAATCTTTCTTCTATGCGTAGTATTTATAGTCCCCTGCAGGTTGGGACGTGTTATCAGTATTCCGCGTGGACGGCGCCCGACCACATGGAAACACACTGAACGATCGGATAACACCAGCTGATTGTAAATAACAACAATAAGGAAGGTGTAAACTTATTTCCACACCGCTAACGTGTCGTAACTCAAAATATAAATCAGTTTGTTCCCCCATTACATGTTTTATTTCTCTATTTTTTATCTATATATGGCCTTTTCGGCTGCATAGCAATTAGATTAAAATGTATTTTTTATAAATGTATATGTATATGCTCCGAATAAACATTTTTTCTTTTCTTTTCTTTTCTTTATATTAGGAAACTTAACAGCGTTTATGCTAAAACAATGCTTGCTTAAATATAGACTATTCTTTATTATGATGGATATAACAGGACGATATAAGGCAAACAAGACATTTAACTGAGCGCAACCCATTCCCATTATTCGTAGCGAGTACAAACTGTAACGTATAAGATTTTTTCTACGAGTAGTTTTAAGTGCGCATTTATATAGAACTTGCCCATTTTGTTGCCATAACTGCGACAAAATTATAATTATATTATTTAAATACTTACCTAATGCTTACGCAAAAGCTCTTATTTACATTTAAGAAACTTAATTTACAATTTGTAAGCCATTCCAAGACTTTGAAATTTTAAGTTCTATTATTTTAATGTAAAATAACATAATTTTGCTTTAATCATAATAGTACCAAACCAAGAACTAATGAGACGGCAGTATACATTTCATTAATATACCTATACTTAAAACAAATAAGTTTTCATTTAACTTTTTTCCATTGTTTGATAACATTACCTACGTAAATATACTGTCATACATAGCTTTTGACCAAAAATTATTATCTCGAGCTTCTCCGTGCTTCGGAAGGCACGTTAAGCCGTTGGTTCCGGCTGCATTTGCAGTCGTTAACACCCACCAATCCGCATTGGGCCCGCGTGGTGGGTTATGGCCCATCCTCCTTACCACCCATAAGGAAGGCCTGTGCTCCAACAGTGTGGACATCAAAAATGGCTGATGGACATAGCTGTAAAGTAACTTAAAAAGTTGAAATTAATATCTCCGACGAAAGCATTCGCTTTAGTATAACCCGTTACTAAGTTGCCCGAAAACATATTATTTAGTACATAATACTAATACGCAAACAGCAGTCCATTTCAATAGTACATTATGAGACAAGTTAGCTTAGGTTGCAATAAGCAAGAGCTTACGAGTTTCATACGACGTTTTTCAACACATTTGCGAGGAAAAAACAGTAAAAGTAATTTATCACACAGCAACAAATACGACAAAAACAAAATATGATAATTATAGGAAAAGGCGCGCATGTTTTTTTTTGTTTTTTTTCACACGCCCAACGCAAGAATATTTTGCGAACAAAGGGGTGAGGAGCATACAGCCTACTACTAATACTTCAAAATTATAATTTTAAGTGACAAAATGCTAATATTTTAATATTTTACAACAAAATATTGTGAATTATGAATAAATTGATAATAATTATATATTTATTTGACTTAATTAAGGACTTACACATTTATTTATTCCAAAAATGTATATGAATTTTCAGCAGCATAAAACCTATTTTTTGTCAAAAAAAAATTACTGTATTACCCGGCTAAATTGGGAATGCTCTGTTTACTCGCATTGAACTTGCAGTAAGGTACTAATTTAACTTTGTAGGGTTAATTCTATTACGAACTAGTGTTTTATATATTATTGCACGCGTTTGTTATAGCTCGGTTTATGGCCCTAAAAGCGATGTATTAGGGCTCACTTTACGAGCAAGTGTGTTGAAAAATTTATTACATAATCTTGCAAATTAGCCCTCTTTAGCAATGGTATTAGGGTTTCATGTTTATTTAACGATTTAAGCGTTTACTCTCCACATATTCCTAAAATTTCGCAGTAATTTATGTAAAAAATCTTTGGATTTAATTATTTATCCAAAAGTGTCAACCCTACTCTCCCGTTGGCAGATCACAGCTCATAATGAGTACGATTATCATTAGATACGTATTTAGCCATTGGCATAGATATCGCTTCCTGAAATCTAACCTTTAACAGCCTGCCTACAAAGTCTAATTTCCCACGTTCCTTTACACGCAAAGTTTGCGCGAATTCGTAATCAAAGCGATAGCACAATTGAAGACATGAATGGATGAAGGTGATATGTCGCATTTTTGGATTTTCGCTGTTTTGTGCATGGATGAAGGTGTCATGTGTATTTATACAATTTTAGACCTTAAAACAATCGTTATAAGTGTCTAATTTAAGAATTAACAACTTGATGAAAGTGTTATGTACACTATTCTTGAAAATCAATAATGAATGAAGGTGCTAAGGGCACTTAACTCATTTAAATAAGGCAAAAAAGTAAAACGTTTACTTTTCTACAGTGGAAGAAGGAGCTATGTGGCATTGAACTGGATGAAGGTGTTATGTTCGGCTGATGATATCCTTTATATTACAGTTGATCTACAGCAGACAATGCCTTTGCCAAAATTAACTACCTACATCCAAGGCATTCTATCTACGACAACTCTGGTTTTATAACTTGGGTATTCATGTTATAGACGGAACATCCAAAGAAAAAGCTGTTTGTTGTACATGGACTGAAGATATAGCTCTTGATCGTGGAAGTACAGAAGTCGCAAGTGCACTGTAAGGTTTGTGGAGGTAGATCCAAGTTGCCATGGTAAAGATCATTTGATAATTTGGTCAGATTCATGTGCAGGGCAAAACAAAAATTTCAATTTATTAAGCCTTTACCAATATTTGATTTTAAAAAGATATTTTAAAATCATAGACCATAAATTTCCTGAAGTGGGTCATTCCTATTTAGATTCGGATCGGGATTTTGGGAGGATAGAAAAAGTGCTTCGGCAATATGATACAATCTAAGCACCTGAGCAATATCGAAGCATTATAGGCAAAGCTTCACGAAACAATATAGTGATTGATATGACTGACCATTTCAGGAAAATAAACGATTTGCAAGTTAATTTGAATTTGATTAATAGGAAAAAAGATACAAATAATGGAAAAGTAAGTTTTAGGGATGGCGTGAAATGGATCAGAGTTGATGAATATGGTTCATAGTTATACAAAGAGTCATATGACGAAAATACACCATTCAAGAAGGTTGACATCCTAAAAAAAGGGGTCATGTTAATCCAGATTTTGAAGTGTCACGTGTGACCCACACGATATGGTACTGTGTCGTCTGAAATAAAAGCTAATATCAACGAGCAGATAAAATTTGTTAAACCGGAAAATCGGTACTATTATGAGTCAATTCTTAGAGAAGAATAGTAGTTTTTTGTTTGTTTTATGTTATTTTTTCTAATTTCATAAGGAACTTGTCTCGTTTAAATATAATGTTCTCAATTAATTTGATATTATTTTTGTGAAAGAAGAAGTTATGTTCAGTTATTATTAAAATAAAGTACTAAAACAAATTTATTTTGTTTTATTTCTCTCTTATTTTAAAAATATTAAACTGTTTACGCCGCTTGATACCTTTTTTAGATCAATGTACTTAATACGTTTCGAAATATCCTTAAATGTTTTAGCGAAACTTTAAACTAACTTTTCTCGAAATCAGAATATTGCAACATATCACCTTCATCCATTCACGTCTTCAATTGCTCTATTAAGACCCTTATTGCAGTGGAGTAAGGCCATAATTTCGTTACATGGAATTGCGAGCCAATTGCCTCGTCGTTTCTATGGCTTAATTCTGAAAATTGTCTGTGTGAAATGAAAACAGTTAATGATCACTTATCTATCCAGTGATCTAAACTTATCTGCACTACTTTTAACTTGCTATTGCTAGTAGATAAGAAATTTCAGTTTGTATTTGGTTCATAAATTAGCTGCAGAATTTATTAAGAATAGCATAGAATTTAATTTATTCAAGTAAATTACACCCATTTACATAAATAAGAACAGAATCATTAAATCAGGTAGGTACTGCTCACTTAATCAGGTACTGCTCTTATCATTAAAGTTACTGCTTTTATTTTGTCTAATTATTACGTGATCATAGTTCGGTTGCAACTTAGCTTTGGTTCTTTAAGTTGGTGTCACAAAGTATCTAAAAAAGTGTTAAGCTAATTCTGGGGCCAACTGTAGGTACCAGAAGATTGCGACTACGACGGATATGATTCTATTCGAATACGGATGCGATTGAGCTATTAGTGTTGGAAATGAAGCGATCTTTTGTATGGAGACCCCGACATTAAATCCTCAGTCGATGAAACTTTGCAGGGATGTAGTATGAACCAAAGTATATAGGTAGTATGTGGAGCTCGGTGGTGCAGTGGTTTAGCGCCTGGCCCAGCGATTGCTGAAGTTAAGCAACGTTCGCAAGGGTCGGTCATGGGATGGGTGACCAAAAATGTATTATCTCGAGCTCCTCCGTGCTTCGGAAGGCACGTTAAGCCGTTGGTCCCGGCTGCATTTGCAGTCGTTAACACCCACCAATTCGCATTGGGCCCGCGTGGTGGGTTATGGCCTATCCTCCTTACCACCCAAGGAAGGCCTGTGCCCTAGCAGTGGGGACATCAAAAATGGCTGATGGACATGAACCAAAACCTATGTACAAATATCCAAAAACAAAAATAAAATACGTTTGGATAATTTAAATAAATATGTTTCATTTATGATTCTTTAACTGTAAAGTTTCGTCTACTGAGGATACTTAGGCTTACTTCTCTACACTTTTACTCAACTGTCGCTAAAAGAGGTTCTGTTTTTCACGTACACATCTGCGAAGTCTGTTTTCACGAGCATAAAAACGATTTTTCCCGATCTATTATCCGGTTTACGAGGGCTCATTGAATTGCCGAGGCGCAGTTCCGACGGGATTAGCCTCCCGGGGGTTTTTATTTGGAACTCCTCCGTCCCGGGACTATAAAAAATGAGTCTGGCCGATTTAATACGTTGCTGAATACTATGATAAATTCCCTGTAGCCAACGCTTTCAATATTTATAAACTCGTTTATTTTATTTACTAATACGTTAGGGATTTTATGGATTAAGTTACTTAATATAACTGAAAAATATTAGAAAAATCGACTCACCCGTAGCAGCTCAGTCGATTTTTTCTAATATTTTTTTAGTTATATTAAGTAACATAATATATAAAAATAGCATTGTGAATGCTAAAATCTAAAAGTTCGATTTTATGGATATTAATGTGTCAATGAAATACTCCATTAAAAGTCACAAATAATGACGAATACAATTCACAATATCCCGATAAAAACTTTGTTCCAAACATTGAAAATTAATTGTGTCATAATTCCAATATTTATTAGGTTCAACTTTTTTCGGATTCTTTTGTGTTATACATAGTTTTAGCACGTATATTAGTTTGGCGATTTTTGTCGCCCAGAAAAGAAGATAAGTGAATATAGAGTTCAATACTTGTAGAGTAAAATTTGTCGATAGTATTAGCACATAATTAGCCTACTTTGGTTTATTTTTATGAGCCCATAAATAAGAATTTATTACTGTAGGTAGCTCATTATATTCTAAATGTATTTAAAATCATTCTACCATCCCAAAGCTCTATTCCCACATTAGCCTTACTAACAGTGATGGGTATTATTTATTCTAGATGTAGACTTTACAAACAAAACATACAGGGAGAAGGGACATCAATCGTTTTTCCATAAGTGGGACACATCACCTACACGTATAAAATTACAGGGCGCATGTCGCGATTGTGGTCATATACTTTTGCACTTATGTAAAAGTTCCTGAAAATTGTTTTGAAAGCTTTTCAGCTTTCCATGGTTAGTGAAATTGAAATCTGGAAAAAAAACCATGACACATAAGTATATAATTTCAGTACCTACCTAAGTAGTAACCCAGTATGCCTATTATAGATTTCGTTTCTAAATCCCTACGTGATTTTTACAATACAAGCTGTATTACTTCGCTACAAAAGCAACTAGGTGGCATGGTTTTATCCTGTTTTCCCCAATCGCCCCTCCACGAATTTATTTACACGTCATTGTCACTTTATGAAGCTCACGATTTTGGCGGGAAGGGCCGCGCGTGTCACGCCGTCACGCGTGACGACAAACATACAGCGCCATTTTGTCTTGCCGACAATTTGTTCCGCGGCCATTTGCATAATGCACTCAATTTTTCACGCAGCCGAAACAATTTTCGGGACTTCCTCAATTTGGTGTCGTGTAAACGGTACATTAGTTTCCGTATTTTTGTAATGGACACGAGCCCAAGTAATTTATAACGTGGGTACATGACAATTTCTAAAACAAAAACTTTGTTACTTTATATCAAGCAGAGCAAGCTAAACTAACTAAATAAACAAAACATTACTTTAATCGAATTTCACTGAAGGAGGCTTGAAGTGAGTCTTGTTATTTGAGTAGTGCTAGTAATAAGGTTCTAAGAAATAAAACTCGCTTTAACTCGCTTTAAATTCATGGAATACTTAATTTCAGTGGCAATCTACTTTATAGCGGTCTGGTGTTGGTGCAATGCCTTAGTACTTCTATTTGTTTATAGTTTTAAGAGTTAAATCAATTTAAATCAATTCTAAATTTAATGTATGATTTTGAATCCTGAGACACTTGAAATAACACACACAGACTTAATTCAAGTTACTAAGGCAGCTGTGTGCTTAGAACTCATTTCAACACCATAACTTCAAATATTGCCCTTCCGACCCTCCTAAACATTACGATTCAGCTATTTCGCGCCTCAAATTATATCAAAGGTTTGCGAATCACCTCATAAAATCCATCCACTTATCTCCCCTTGTTCTTAATAAACGTACAGAGATATAAGTGACTGTCGAAAAGTTGCTGAATCTCCCCTATGAAAGCAAGAACATTGCCACAATATCTTTGAGCGTAAAGAGAGTTTTATGCCCCATAAGGGCGGGCGTGTAGCAAATAGGGGTTTTATGCGGAACCATCGATCACACCCCCACCTGCGGGACTCAAAGGCATCATTCTTCAACTTTTCAAAACATATCGCCGATGGTGACGATCGGTCATTGAGACAGGAACAACTTATTATGTTTTTGGGACTAGAAGTTTGGCACCGTAAGAAAGTTATGAATAGTGCTATTGGGCCCCCCATGCAAAGTAGTGAAAGGTGGGGTTTTTATTCTGATCATCAGGGTTTATTGAAGTTTCTAGTTTTAGCTATGATTGTGATCTTTCACATTTGCGCTGTCAAGTTTTGTACGTGAGGCATTTTCATTTTATATTACTTTCTGTGAAAAGCGCTGAGCGCTGATGCCTCTGACGCCTACAAGGTGTCATTGCGCGCAGATAAAATTCAAGTTTCAATTCTTATAAAATAGCTCAATGAGGATCAACGAGGTTTTTAGTTAAATATGTAGAGTTACGGTCACATCAAAATCAATTATTTCAGTGAAAGAATTATTGAAATTGGACCAAAAATGACGAAGATAGTGTCGCATTTTCAAAAACGCTCTCTCGCTGTTAACGTCATCAGCCACGTTCGCCGGTCAGCGGCGCGGCGAGTGTTTGTTCGGGCGATCGTGGCACGTGACGTCATCGCATTCCGGCCGCGTTATTTAAACTCACTTTTTAAAACTTCAATAATATTGTCATTACTTAATGGATTTGAGAAATTTAAACAGAGATTTACTCAGTTGTTGATATTGTATTTGATGTGATATACAAAATTGATATATTCAATTGTCGTGTTGATCCTCATTGAGTCCTAACTAACTTCCAAAAAGTCTCTCGTCTTCTACGAAAGGTCTTCAAAGTATTCATTAAGATTGTATATGACAAATCACTCCCGCTTGTGTAACTGTTAGCTCCTATTTGCATATTCGTAAACTTCACATTTTACTCGGAGATTTTTTTATTCAAAGGGCACGTCAGTACTATGATTAATTCTGTGCAAAAGGTTCAAATTCTATGAAGCAACCCTAGGTAGTTTACTGTCACGTGTGGACTTGCCTTTATTAATTATTGGAATTATAATCATCTTTTATACAAGGTTATTTTTAGTATATACGAAACCTAAAAACTGTTTGTTCAGAATCAGTAATAGAATCGATTGCAATATGTTTTGTAATATAATATCATGTTATAATTCAAGTTAGTGACAAGTCATTTGCAAGAGTACTTAAAGAATACCTAATAAGATCCCGTACCATTTAGTGACACCATTTGTTCTGTCACAAAGTCACAACCTTATTTATTTTCAAAATTTCGAATATTGGCCAGAAATGTTTTGATTGATGAACTTTTGAATCTTCTAAAAATAAAAAATAAAATTTACTTTGCACCGCTAACAAAAAAGTTTTGTTATATTTTTGATAATTTTTCAAAATTGTTGGAATATCTCTTTTTTTACGCTTATTTTTTTTAAAATATTTCTTTTTTCTCCGCCATTACGAAAAATTTCGAAAAACTGGCCCGACTGAAAAATTCTATATAATTATTAAACATGCTCACAAAATTTCACAAGAATCGGTTGAGAAATGCAACCTGTAGAGGAGAACAGCCAGCGCCGGAAATCCGGACTGAAATATGTTTCTTTTACATATCTCCACTATTTTGAAAAAAATCGATACACTGGCTCGACAAAAAAATATAATTTTCGAACCTACTTACAAAATTTCACGAGAATCGGTTGAGAAATGCGACCTGTAGAGGAGAACAAACGGACAGCCGGAAGGACATACGAAATAATTTTTACCCAAGCTGAAGCAGAGACGCTTCGCTCGCGCTTCGCGCTCTCGCTCGGTCAATAAAGCTGTAAAAAAGTTGTGACTGTACTAAGGCAATATTTTGAAAAACTTTCTTTTGGGACTTTCTGCCATTAACATTAAGACGAAAGATAAGTGACATTTTGTTCTTATTCAAAATCTTCTTTTTAAACTACCGCTACGCACTAATTTATCACTAAGGCCACGGCCCGTTTTACATGTACCTGCTGCCCGAACTAAATTCCGTCATAACTCATTCATTATCAGAGATTCATATTTTTTCTAAAACTATCTGTGGAAATTTTTAATTAGCATAGGATTATCCATAGTCTTATACATTAAGTTATTTGTCTGTTAATTTCCCAAATACAATAAAATAAAATAAAATAGAAAAAGCATTTTATAGATTAGAAGAATTTTTCAATAAAGATATGCCTGGAAATTATCTGATATAATTATATTATTAATGCAATTGTCAATTTTTATTACTATCATATTGACATTCTAATATTAAATTAATACTATTAAAACTGTAATACTTATGCATATTTAAAAATTATTCAATGCATAATGTAGTATTTATATTATTCTTAACTGTTGTTTTACTAATTATTTTTATTTGGAATTAAAACACCTAATTATTTTTAATGTAGGTAAACTATAACTAATATTACTATTTAAGATAATCTGAAATTGTTGTGCCCCAACGGGGTTCCATGTTTGTACTTTTTTTACCTGTGACCTTGTAAACCATGGAAACAATAAAGAATTGAATTGAATTTAATAATTATTTTGACTAAATAATATTTACAAAACCATAACTTTAATAACGCACACCCTACTAACGGGACAACACAAAAAGCTTGTAACTTCGTGAGTTTTTAAGGTATCATTATCATTTTTTTATACTGATTCTGAAAATGAAAATATGTGACCCGTGTTTCGGCATTCGTATAAGTATATAAAATGATGTATTGTTTTGAAAACAAAGTAGATAATTATATGTATTGCAGTATACTTGGTAGGTTATAAAATATTAGTTACATATATTGAAGAAACCGGGCAAAAATCTATAAAGACTAATGACAATCCAAGGCCTGTAAGAGTTACGATCTACCAGAAACAAACAATCCATTATTCATATCTAAATTTAAGTTGGATGCTATTTAACGCGTATTCATGCCAAAAAGAACTCAAACAACAGGCATTTATCTTAGTCGTCGGGGTTTGAGCGACTCCATATTTATTTCCGCAGGAGCTCACTCGTTAAACGTTTTTGGTTGTCTGCCGGATAAAGTCAGATTAAAGATTCAAGTCATTTTGGAATTTAAAATTAATTTAATTAGCTGCTAAAGGTGATGCAAGTTTCCCTATGTACTTGACCATCTCAGCCATTTTAATGTCCCCACTGCTGGGAGTGCTTCTTCCTTATGAGATAAGGAGGTTGGGATAACCCGTCACGCAGGCCCAATGCGGGTTGGTGGGTGTTAACGACTGCAAATGCAGCCGGGACCAACGGTTTAACGTGCCTTCCGAAGCACGGAGGAGCTCGAGATAATAAATTCTTGGTCACCCATCCCATGACCGACCCTTGCGAAAGCTGTTTGACCTCCGCAATCGCTAGGCCAGGCGCTATACCACTGCGCCACTGAGCTCCTCCTACATTATATGTATAATATTATTATTTATTCAATTAGTTTTACTTATCGTAGCAAAATTTGCTATGCTTATTAGCACACATTATTAGTGAACCCACTAAAAAGTTTTTGCGTTTCTTTGAATCCCGTCAGTCGTTGTCCTCTTTGTATCAAGTCCTGAGTCGAGTATCCTGGCAGATCTGTAAACAACTATCAGGGGTCGTTCACCCCCGACCGACACATTAATTTCATTCAACTCATTAATTTCCCACACGCCGCCGTATGGCCTAGTGAAGAGCACTCGCCTGGGATGAGATAATCGAAATAAGTTGGCGGATTGAAATAGTTTATTAAATCGTTTTTGCAGTGCGATAATGGCTGTAAACTATTGGATTTTTCATTAAAGCGCGCACTTCAATTTATTTCTGTATTCATTCATGGAATTATCTTTTTGGTTTTTCCATAACTAGAAAGTATTAGTTTTTCATCGCACCTGATTCTAAGTGGTGATTAGGGCTTCATCTGAAATCTTAAAACCTCAAGAATCGACTATTTCACCTCCGAAATGCCTTATCCAGTCTTTTTACTTACCAAACAAAACTACAACCGATATGGATTACTTTTTTGGAATTGAATAAGCTATCCTCTGCTTTCAGGGTCTCAAATAAATTGTTTTAAATAAAGCTATATTTTCTGGGTCTATATTATTTCGATAATAAGGACAAAAAATTAAACCTTGTCTTGAAATATACAGAAGCGACGTAAAGATTTGGATACGATGCGAGTTGGAGACGGATAAGGCACGGATGTGATTTTAATAAAAGGCAAAGATTTGCTAAGGATCGTCCTTATACACTTTGCTTTGTCGCAAAACATGTCTTCTTCAGACACCAGCCGGTCATGACTGCTAGCGATGTGGTGCGGATTCTCGAGCGATAAATCTGCCGCATCCTTTCTGTGTAATTTACGACGCATCTCTGTCATACATTTTGTACGAAGTTTTAAGCGAATACGATACCGTCCCACATGTGAATCTTACGTCGTTTCTGTGTATTCAAGCCTTAAAGATAATATTTCAAGAAGATGTGTATCGTTCGCCCCCATCACTCGGATTAGCGCGCTACAAACCAAGTTGAAGACAAAACGGCTGGAAGTGATGGTCCGACGTCAGCCGGCAAGAATATGGCGGATTCTTGTTCCCAATTGCTGGTGTTACACACAATGTACTAACGGGAGCGATAACCTTGATTGTGTGTACTTAAGTCATAATACTTGATATTTCCACTGTTGGATTAACAAAATTGTTAAAAAAACAAAAAAAAACCGACTTCAAAAAACCTGCCTCTAAAAAGCAAGAAATAATATACAAATAATTAGATACGCATTATCATTGTTATAATAAAACACGTCAATTAAAGTCGGGTGGGGCTGGAGTACATCTTCCTTTTTTTATTCTAAAAGCCCCAACCGACTTCAATTGACGTGTTTTATTATAACAATTTTTTTATTTTTTTATTTTTAGTGTAAGAACCTTCTGTATTAGGTAGTGTAGGTATATTATTTAGGTAGAAAAAACTGAATACCTCCTTTTTTTGAAGTCGGTTAAAAAGACTACACAAAGGTATCCCTTCCCCAACAAAAAAAATCATCTAATTCGGTTCATAAATAACAAAATTGTCAAGTTAGTTGATTTAATATCATAGTATTTTCAGGATTACTTATTAACTACTGAACCGATTTAAAAAAAAAATAAATGGGACCATCTCGCAAGAAAACTCAATCGAACAAAAAAAGAATCATCTAAATCGGTCCATAAATGTCGAAGATACGCGCGAACAACGATAAAAAAAAACATACAATCGAATTGAGAACCTCCTCCTTTTGATGAAGTCGGTTAAAAAAAGCCTGTGAAAAGAAGTCTGTTAAACCGTTCTGAATTAAATATAGCATATTTTTCTTCACTACACTGTCTTTAGTTTCAGAGATCCGAGGAGTAAGACAATAGACTTCAGCCACAGAATACATAATATCACAAGCTTCATCATCGCCAGATTTGGCAGTATGTGAAAGTCGTATCGCACGCAGATTTACCTATAACTACATACAGCTACAAAAACCTTTGCATAGAAAACAGTGTAAGATTAAAACTACGAATTTAGAAAATTTCGGAATCCGGAATCCCTTTAGATAATTAGACGCAGCTGTTTTGTTTTGATTGCAATTGCTGTGATTGGCTATTTCTGACGCAGCCAATATTCCTATTTGAAGTGGGTCAACTGAAATGGCAATGCTTGACCTACATTTGCTTACATTTTGTTAAAAAAAGTTTTGAATTATGAAAATTGTGTCTGAGTTTTTGATTATCTGTAAAAGGTTTGCTCGAATAGTCTAGGGTTTTAGGAAATTTTAATTAACAGTAAATTAATCATACAAATTTCAGGTTCTCGAATGGCTGCGTGAATTAGCGCAGTTGGGAGTTGATGCCGACGAATTAATTTGTTCCTGAATCTGCGAGCTTTGTGGGGCCTATCGAGCGGAAACTAAACTTTCGCAACAAAGTTCATTTTAATAATTATGTTATTTAAAGTTGCCGGTTGATTTTCAGGAGAAGCGGCGGAATTGTTAAGTTATTTCTAAATGCTTTCTAGAGATTCTAGTTACATAAAATTTAGGCTCTCTTGTTTGGAAGATGTAAGGAACAAATATTAAATTGAAGCCTGACCATGAATTGGTCAGGCTCAGTGGATCTATAGAGAACCTTAAAGTTACGTTGACGTTATGGAAACGTAAGAAAATTGTTTTTTATAACACTCTTTGTTAAGAGTACATATACTTACTCTTAATCAATAGCAATATGTAGTCTAAAATTAAGTAACTTTGCCATCCCGCACTAAAACACAAAATTGACAGCACTTAACGGCCTAGGGCCGTACCGGCTAACGCATCGAACTTCGGAAAGTCAGGGTTTCAAGTTAAAACAGATAAATCGAGCCCCAATTGGGCCAAAATGGCGAACCCCAATTCATGTTGTCACACAAACATCAATATTTTCCAAATAACTTCAACAAATTGTACAATACGAAATTCCTTACTTTGATTTATCTGTTTTAGGTTGAAGCTCGGCAGACCCGCCGAAGTTCGAAAAGTTAGCCGGTAGGGCCCCTGGCCAATCGAACGATCTTCCGATGGCGCGACGTGTGAATTTTGTCTTGACTGCACGGTCAAAATATAGTCTCAGTGTTCTCTAGTGTTCTCTATAGCCTTCTCTACACCTCGACAGATGCATCAGTCGATGCATCTGCGGTTGCGTCCACTGATGTGGTAGAGGGTGGTTCTTATTCTTTTTCTTCCAGTCATACAAATGGTTGCCTGGAAGAAATTGCTTTTTAGCGATAAGGCCGCCAAATTGTTCTTAATATGTATTTCTTTTCCTTGTAATGTTTCTATTATGGTGAACAATAAAGAATATATCTATCTAGAGGGTGGTATTTGCTCGTTTACTAATGTGAGAACTTCCTAACTTATAAGTACCATCTTTGTAAAACCATGTTTAACACAAATAAATGATTGAATGAATGATTACCGCCCACAAACGTCAAAAAACGTCAAATACCCGTTGTTATGTAGCTATTCCGTCCACACAGCGGACGGCATCGGCAGATGCATCTACAGCAGGCTTACGCAACAGCACCATCGCGATCGTTTCGTGATCGTCAATTTGACATTACAACACGGCTTTACAATACATGAATGTCGTTATTTCTTTATTTCTATCGTTATTTCACATGCTAGTGCCCGTGTGCGTGGTTCTAAAAAATATCATAGTTTCGTTTATGGATCATGTAGGGTAACCACGTAAGTAGCACTCAGAGTACCTATATTTATTAGTCTTTATAAATAGGTCCTCGGCTATTTTTCTTTTCGAATAATTTGCATAAAGATCAAAAATGTTCTCCTCGTTGCGTTCAAATATTTATTTCTCACTACGTATATCGCAATACCTATAAAGTGTTTTTGAGCTAACAAATTACGAAATACTCTATATAATCTGAAAAAATAAGTGTTATATTCACTTCTCAAGCTTACGCGCTCACTAGACATGAAATAAAACACTTTTAACGGATACTAGCGCGGTTTTATTGAAAGTACTTTGGTAATTAGTTGGTATTTGGTTTGATTTTTGATTTTCCCGACGTTTCGGCACCTTTGCAGCTGCCGTGGTCACGGGGGACTGAAGCTACTTGTGAGCCTACCCTCAAGCGATGAATTTTTTAGAACGTTCAGAAATTAAAATTTATCAAATTTAATTAGTTTAATTTTGGTTTGGTTTTAATTTAATTTTATATGTTAAAAAGAGAGAATCTACTGAAACTACTACCATTTCAAAAAATTGGGAGGCCCCTCCAAGAAAGAAATGGCGAAAGAAAACTTGGAGAGGAAGGCCGACCTCCGTCTTTTATATTAATTAATTTATTTGCAAAAGGAACTAACCGTATCATTAGATCTTACAGTGTGTGTTTGGGGCTTTAGCTTGTGAATGATGGGGTCCCAAGCTGGTGGAATTTTCCAACCATCATCTCTATTGAAATTAGGATATTTATTTATTTCGATAGCCTCGCGGAGCATTCTAGGAATGAATCTACGTTCCCTAGCAAGGATTTGGGGTTTGTCAAATCTAATATAATGGTTGGGCCCCTCAAAGGCGTGTTCACTCACTGCAGACTTGTTATCGCGCCTATGTTTCATGTCAGCTACATGTTCTTTAACCCGGGTCCCTATGCTTCTCTTTGTTTGCCCGATGTAGGAGAGCCCACAGTCACAATCTAGTTTGTAGACGCCTGCGGCTTGAAGGGGGATATTACACTTGACAGGTCGTAAGAATTGGTTGATCTTCTTCGGCGGCTTGAAGTAAGTTTTGATTGACGCTCGCTTCAGAATGTTTCCAATCTTGTCAGTGACACCCTTCAAGTATGGTAGGATGGCAGGTTGACGCTCTACTGTGGCTGTTTTGGTGCGTTTTCTGTGACGAAGGCGTGGTACTTGCAACTTGTTGTTACGTAGTACTTGCTTGACGTGCTGAAGCTCAGCAGTCAGGTGTTGTTTGTCACAGATGCCGCGGGCTCTCTGAAACAAAGATTTCCCTACGGTAGCTAACTGTATAGGATGATGGTGAGAGTCACCATTAAGGTATCTGTCTGTATGGGTTGCTTTACGATACACTGTATGGCTCAAGGTTTGGTTCGGATTCCTGATAATGAGAATGTCTAGGAAAGCTAGTTTATTATCTGCCTCTAACTCCATAGTAAATTGTATGTTGGGGTTTATGGAGTTAAGATGGTTAAGAAATGCAGGGACACTGTCTCTAGGTAGTATTGTGAAAGTGTCATCTACGTACCGTTTGTAGAACCGGGGAGTCACTGGTGCTGTGGCTAGTGCTTTCTCCTCAAAATCCTCCATGAAAATGTCAGCAACAATGGGGGATACAGGAGAGCCCATTGCTACGCCATCCACTTGCACGTAGAACTCCTCGTTCCATAACAGATAGCCAGATGTTAGGCATAATTCTAGTAGTTCTGCATATTCAATTGGCATGTTATTATCAACTAGCTTTTTCCTGATGATATTAATGCAGTCCTGTACTGGTAAGCATGTGAATAAGGACTGAACATCAAAACTAACCATAGTTTCATCATCAGCGAGATGTAGATGTTGTATCTCACTGACAAAATGGTAGGAATCTTTTACAAAGGCTGATGTGTTACCTCTCAGTGGTGTGAGTGTTTTCGCTACGTGTTTAGCCAATTTGTAGGTTGGTGAGTCAATTTGGCTTACTATGGGGCGTAGCGGAGCGTTGTCTTTGTGTATTTTCGGTAACCCATACAGTTTTGGCGGTGTAGGGCAGGATGGAATAAGATAATCGACGTCAAGATCTAACTGTTCTGAATGTTCTTTGATGAGTTCTTTCGTTTTATTAAGGATCTTGGTGGTTTGATCACATTTGACATGTTTGTATGTTTTCTCATCGCTTAAAAGTTCTTGTATTTTTGTGTTATAATCCGACGTATCCATAACTACCGTTGCGTTACCTTTATCAGCTCGGAGGATAGTTAATTCTGGTCTAGTGCGTAGGTTTTTTAACGCGACGAGTTCATCATATGGAAGGTTATGCTTGGGCAGTTTACTACGTCGTAAAACAGATGAAATATCTTGACGTATAGCTTCACTGTCGTCTTTTTTGATTTGGTTTTTAACTAGACAATCCTCTACGTTGCAGATAATATCCTCATACGGTATTCTGCGAGGTGTTACCGCGAAATTCAGACCCTTATTTAATACTTTTAGAGTCGGTTCATCCAATATTTGTTTTGATAAATTGACAACTGCACGGGTTTGACATTGACGGGTGTCATCTCGTACTCTATGGTTTGTATCGTACGGAAATGCATGATGACGTTTGTGCAACTTCTCATATTTAGAAATTTGTCTATGCTTACATTCATTGTATACGGCTGTTTCGCGTTTATTAAGCACCAGAATGTAATGGTTAAAGTCCTCCGTGGCAAGTTGCATTTGTAAGTCATTGGACAAGCGATCTATCTGTTGATTTAATGCTACTAATTCGGAACGATGTTCGCGGATAAGACTCACAAGCAACTTTTTGCTTGCCTGTTGTAAGATCTTGGCGCTCCCTCGTATGTCATGTTTTGGAGAAATTCTGACACAGTGCGGGATGAGATCTTGATCACGACATCTCTTCAAGAAGTTTAATGATGTTATTCTTCTTGCGCGCTTCGTCATAAGATAATAATAAACTGTATGGGTTACCGAAAATACACAAAGACAACGCTCCGCTACGCCCCATAGTAAGCCAAATTGACTCACCAACCTACAAATTGGCTAAACACGTAGCGAAAACACTCACACCACTGAGAGGTAACACATCAGCCTTTGTAAAAGATTCCTACCATTTTGTCAGTGAGATACAACATCTACATCTCGCTGATGATGAAACTATGGTTAGTTTTGATGTTCAGTCCTTATTCACATGCTTACCAGTACAGGACTGCATTAATATCATCAGGAAAAAGCTAGTTGATAATAACATGCCAATTGAATATGCAGAACTACTAGAATTATGCCTAACATCTGGCTATCTGTTATGGAACGAGGAGTTCTACGTGCAAGTGGATGGCGTAGCAATGGGCTCTCCTGTATCCCCCATTGTTGCTGACATTTTCATGGAGGATTTTGAGGAGAAAGCACTAGCCACAGCACCAGTGACTCCCCGGTTCTACAAACGGTACGTAGATGACACTTTCACAATACTACCAAGAGACAGTGTCCCTGCATTTCTTAACCATCTTAACTCCATAAACCCCAACATACAATTTACTATGGAGTTAGAGGCAGATAATAAACTAGCTTTCCTAGACATTCTCATTATCAGGAATCCGAACCAAACCTTGAGCCATACAGTGTATCGTAAAGCAACCCATACAGACAGATACCTTAATGGTGACTCTCACCATCATCCTATACAGTTAGCTACCGTAGGGAAATCTTTGTTTCAGAGAGCCCGCGGCATCTGTGACAAACAACACCTGACTGCTGAGCTTCAGCACGTCAAGCAAGTACTACGTAACAACAAGTTGCAAGTACCACGCCTTCGTCACAGAAAACGCACCAAAACAGCCACAGTAGAGCGTCAACCTGCCATCCTACCATACTTGAAGGGTGTCACTGACAAGATTGGAAACATTCTGAAGCGAGCGTCAATCAAAACTTACTTCAAGCCGCCGAAGAAGATCAACCAATTCTTACGACCTGTCAAGTGTAATATCCCCCTTCAAGCCGCAGGCGTCTACAAACTAGATTGTGACTGTGGGCTCTCCTACATCGGGCAAACAAAGAGAAGCATAGGGACCCGGGTTAAAGAACATGTAGCTGACATGAAACATAGGCGCGATAACAAGTCTGCAGTGAGTGAACACGCCTTTGAGGGGCCCAACCATTATATTAGATTTGACAAACCCCAAATCCTTGCTAGGGAACGTAGATTCATTCCTAGAATGCTCCGCGAGGCTATCGAAATAAATAAATATCCTAATTTCAATAGAGATGATGGTTGGAAAATTCCACCAGCTTGGGACCCCATCATTCACAAGCTAAAGCCCCAAACACACACTGTAAGATCTAATGATACGGTTAGTTCCTTTTGCAAATAAATTAATTAATATAAAAGACGGAGGTCGGCCTTCCTCTCCAAGTTTTCTTTCGCCATTTCTTTCTTGGAGGGGCCTCCCAATTTTTTGAAATGGTAGTAGTTTCAGTAGATTCTCTCTTTTTAACATATAAAATTAAATTAAAACCAAACCAAAATTAAACTAATTAAATTTGATAAATTTTAATTTCTGAACGTTCTAAAAAATTCATCGCTTGAGGGTAGGCTCACAAGTAGCTTCAGTCCCCCGTGACCACGGCAGCTGCAAAGGTGCCGAAACGTCGGGAAAATCAAAAATCAAACCAAATACCAACTAATTACCAAAGTACTTTCAATAAAACCGCGCTAGTATCCGTTAAAAGTGTTTTATTTCAAAATAAGTGTTATAGGTATATAAGTCGTTTTACACATTTTGATTAAAATGTGTAGGAAAACTTTCCATTCGATACTTCTTATAAAAAATTAATACTCGCTTAAAATTTAAAGTATCGTATTTTTCATAGTCACCCTATATTTTTGACTTACAAGATTACTCTAACTCTATGGTAATGACATAGCCAAGACAAAACACACCATTCACGCAACGACATAAAGAGCTACAACCAAATGGATTGTCGTAAACTTTAATCTTTAAGCCGAAACAATGCAAATATTGTTTTAAATCAAAGGAACCATATTACATTAAATATAGAGACATTCATAAGATTCTGAAAAATGTCGTAGCGTGTATGTCTACTTAAATCTTCGTGGCCTCCTCCGTCATAGACAACATGTGGGAGTGGTCAGTCCAAGGGTCTGACATGCTTTGATAGAGCGAGATCGTCTTATTGAGATTCCTATAGGAGGAAATAGAGAAGAGTGTCATGTTTTCTCTCTATCACCGACCGGACTTTTTTTCATGGTTGGGTTATAGGCAGAGTTCAAGTAAGCAAAACAAACAAGTGGGGTTATTGTCAAGAGTGCCAAAGAAATTAAAGGTTTTGTGGATTACTACCTAATTGATACCCAAGATTTATTATAAATCGTATGTGTTGTGTTTGTGTCTAGAATACAAAATGGTGGGGTGTTCGATATTTGGCTGCAAAAGCAACAATCAAAGAAAATAAGCGGGTGTTACATTTCATGCGTAAGTACACTGTTTTCAATATTTTGATCACGTATTTCTTTCTCAAATCTCACAGGAACCAAGTTTCTGAGCTAAATCATTAGTTATATCATGAAATACCTGATAAATAGGAAAATTCTAAAAATTATTTCTAAAAATAACCTCGTAAACATTTGACATGCAAACCGGTAAAATTGCGTACATCTACGTAATAGTAGAAGTCAGCTTAGCTTTGACGTCCACTAAAATGAGTAGGTTTATAATTCGATTTCCGGATGCCTACTATATAGAAAATTTTCCCCAAAAATTATCCCATATTTCAGGGAATTTCTAGCGATTTCATTTTTCCAGATTTCCGACGGAAGATAAAACTCGTGAAAAATGGATAGAAGCAAATGGAAAAAAGAATTGGGTGCCACACACGAATTTGTTCAAAACATTTTGAAAAAAATTGTTTCCGAAAAACAGAAAAACTAACGTTAATAAAAAAAGTTCTGTATTCCAACGTTTAATAAAGACTTTACCTGTTTTAATTTAAAGTTTATCTTTTTATTCCATTAACAATCTCAATATCAACTACCTGAGCGAACCCCAGCTAGTTTACTATATCTCTCTTTTTTTAGCAGGGCAGTTGTGTGTACTCCCGTCCCGACTGCAATGACGATTGTTATTTAACTTTAGTTCGATTTTAGCAGGGAAGACGTGTTTTTATTTTTCTTAATACCATTTATAATTATACTGAGTTTTTGCATGCTGGAAATGGCGAATTGTCTAAACATTTTATTAATATCTCTGCTGTACCACAATTACTGCGAATAAAGTTTATTTCCATTTCTATTCTATGTATACGTATGTTACCGTTAAAGTACGGAATCCGTTAATCTGCAGATTAACTGGTCGAGTCAGTTAAGAGGATTGTCAACCACGTGGTCTCCATACAAACGGCGATAACGTTTCCCACCCTCCTAAACCTTAACCTACAGTTATTAATTTTTGGTATTTTTTTGAAATGCCTAAATACAAGGGCTGTACGTTTTGATTTTTTAAATATTTATAATAGATTTCGAAATATTTGCATTTTAGTGATTTCATACAAAACACAGAAGTGCCAATATTTTCAAATCTACAATGAATATTGTAAAAATCAAAACGTACAGCCCTAGTTTTTAGGCATTTCAAAAACATACCAAAAATTCATTGCTGTAGGTTAAGGTTTAGAGGGTGGGAAACGTTATCGCCGTTTGTATGGAGACCACGTGGTTGACAATCCGCTTAAAGCACAGAATACATAATAGTACCGAAATTTTTCTTAAAGTAGACGATTTCCGTGATTTAACTAGTAATCTGCACATTAACGGATGCTACCCCGTTAAGGGTACTTTTTCTGATCATGGCAACCCCATATTTTGACGTCATAATATATCTATCCCTTACACCCGGTCGCTCGGTAGCGCATCTACCCCTTTTAATATACATTTAGCTTCAGAAGCAGGAATTCTTTAAAAAAAACAAAATCCGCAGCTACAAAGAACTTATTCCATTTATTTATTAACAATCAAAAATCAACCTTTAACAAAACACCATTTGAACTGAAATTGAAACAAAAATTAACTCACCGAATATTAACACAATTATAATAAAACTTAAAAGAAAAACCTTCACTTCAAAATCTACACACAAGAACGCGTCGACACGATGTGTTCAGTCCGAGCGCCAGCGAGCAAATGAGGTGCGGTGCGAGTGCGCTCGACTTAAATAGGCAAAGGGAGGGGAGGTGGCGTGATGGCGGCGTGACTAGCCGAGTGACGTCATCACTCGCAGCTAATTCGGCTTCTCCTGACGTGGAGTCGTCCTCGACGAGATCTTGGTCATCTTGGCGGGCTGCGAAGAGCCCGTGTTGGCCTGGGATTCCACCAGTCCGTTGTCATGGTGGTGCGGAAGATGGTCCAGCAACGGCTCCGTCTTCATCATGTTGCGCTGCAGATTGCCCTGCATCAGGGTCAGATCTTTCATTATCCGAAATAACAACATTCAGTTAAGTTACCTAAATAACTTCTAAACTTGACTAAAACTCTTTCATACGTCCCTCACATACTCATTAAAACATAAACAAAAATAGACAAAGCAACGCGTTTGAAAGCTTTACCAACATCCATCGACGTTAGCCTCGATGGGTGTCTTTCGCCTGTTTCTGTGAACATTAAAGACATACATACAGAGGGCGTCCCCTCCTGATTACAACAAAAGTACAAAACAATCATGGGTGAGTGACGGAGGCATCACTGAATCGCACGTCACTAAGCCCATCGAGACGGAGGCATCACTGAATCGCACGTCTCTTAACTCACCGAGACGGAGGCATCACTGAATCGCACGTCTCTTAACTCACCGAGACGGAGGCATCACTGAATCGCACGTCTCTTAACTCACCGAGACGGAGGCATCACTGAATCGCACGTCTCTTAACTCACCGAGACGGAGGCATCACTGAATCGCACGTCTCTTAACTCACCGAGACGGAGGCATCACTGAATCGCACGTCTCTTAACTCACCGAGACGGAGGCATCACTGAATCGCACGTCTCTTAACTCACCGAGACGGAGGCATCACTGAATCGCACGTCTCTCATAAAACAAGTCAGCACATTGGATGGAAGCTGCAAGATAAAAACATTATCAGCAAGTAAAGACAGAGGCTTCGAGTCTGCATATCTGCTACACTACGCGATCGGCGCTTACAGCTAACAACAGTGTTAATGATTTAACTTGTCACGCCAGCTGTGGTTATGTAAGTGCAACTAACTATTGTAAGAAATAAGTTATACCTACCTGCCTAACACCTAAGCAAAAACTTTGTTAATTATTTCTAATTATAATGTTCTGTTTGTTTTCGTTTTATTTCCCTAATGTGAATTCCAATTAGTTATTATTACTTTTTTTTTTGTTACCTACCTACTAGGTTTAAGATAATTCATGACAAGTCAAACCACCACTCTGCATTGTAACTGTCTGCAGTCTGCAGTATAACTGCAGCAAGTTTGGGGTCTAAAATCGATAAAACAGGCTCATTAGTAAGCCGAGAAATTATGTTTTTGCGAACTTGTTCCTGCTCCGGTCCCCAGCAAAACTTAACATCTTTTTTCGTCAATCGTGATATGCAAGATGTTTCTGTTGCGTAATTTTGAATGTAGCGCCTAAAATAACCAGCCAATCCTACAAACTGCCTGACTTGTTTTACATTGCTTGGGACCGGTGCATTAACAAGTGCCTCAACCTTTCGTGGACTCGGTTTCTCCTGACCCTGACTGACAAGATGGCCTAGGTACTCTACTTCGGTTGCAAGAAAAGTACACTTGCGCAAATTAATAGAAAAACCTGCCCCTGTAAGTGTAATTAACACTTCACGTAATAATTGGACGCCTTCTAGTACCTCATCTGGGGGCTTACCATCAGCAAATAAGAAACCGTTCAGTTCAAAAGCAGGCCTCAAACAGGACTGCTTAAGGCCCGCCTTCACACTAACCGTTGAGGTCATAGTACGAAAAAGCTATGCAGTTCAATATAAGCCCTGCTATAAGAGCTCATAGTAAGGCCCCAGAAGTACATCGTCAACGTAAACAAGGACATTACCGCTGTCGATGTGTTTTCTAAGGGTGTTATTTATGATCCGTTGATACACAATCGGACTGTTCGTCAAACCGTAAGGCATTTGAACATATATTCGAAATGGTCCTCTGGCGTGACGAACGCCGTCTTTTGTATGGACTGTTCATCAAGTGGTCAAACCAGTCGCCATGTCAAGGCTAGAGAAATACCTGAAGTTGCCTAATCGGTCTACATGATCATTGATCAGTGGCAATGGGTAGCGGTCTCGAACGGTGAGTCTGCTCAGAGCACGATAATCTACGCACATGCGATCACTGCCATCCCTCTTTTTAACAAGGATGATAGGGCTCGCATATTCAGAACTAGACTCACGTACCCATACACTCCACGTACTCCACGTACATACGTACGTCTTTGAGATCATTAACTATTTCTCTAACCTTGAGCTTTTTTTGGTGCGACAGTTTGTACGGTCGGTAGGCCACCGGGGTGTTATCTAATACATTAATATGCATCTTACCTGTCTTGACCCCTGTGGATGCAGTCCCAGAAATCAAATTTAGCCCTCTTTGGACATTGCATTAATTGTTTATGCCCAGTCTGTCCGCAACCGAAACACGTGCTTTTATTTAACACGAGGCGTCTTTTATGCAAATTCAAATTTAACCTTACATCTCGTTTGTTGCGAACAGGCTTGGCATAAATGGATAAAAACGATACTATGTCGTCCGTGGTCAAATTAGCATTTGCTGCTGCCGCCCGGACCTGAGGATCCGTGATACCCCTAAATGACAATCAATACCATCAGCTCTGGGCTGCTGCCCTTAACTATACGCAAACGTAACAGGGTGCGTCGCGCGTATTCGGCGTATGTGGTGTATTTATCCGAGTTGGTGTTCATAACCTCAAAAAGGATATTCGCGTAGTCCAATTTACATGGACACAATGACTTAAATTCACGCACGAAATTCGACCAGGTGCGATCGTTAGTCACCCACTCGTTCAGCCAAGTACGCGCGTCGCCCTTGAGACAGTGTGATACACGTGACAAACATTCCGAGTCCTGCCAGTTATTGGCTAACCTATATAGCCCTATTAACTTCCTCGCACCACACATCGATGTCATGTATAGCGGGCTCGAAGTTCGAAACGTAATAGTTTTGTGATCATATTTTGCTAACATGCGAGTTGACTCAGGCACGCGTATCGTCCCTCCTTCGAGAATGACTAAGAGAACGAGACCTACTCATGCAGTCGCGTCGACGCGTTCTGCTTGAAGTGGCCCGTTGTTTATCGGACATGATAGTGAACAATTACGACAAATGTAACAAAGAAAAAGTGAAAATAACAGCAAAATGGTGTTTTGCAGATTATTTAAAATAGAAAAACAGAAATAGCTAAGCGTAAAATGATGGGCCTAGGTGCTTGAGCAATCCCACTTCTGAATTTAGCTTCAGAAGCAGGAATTCTTTAAAAAAAACAAAATCCGCAGCTACAAAGAACTTATTCCATTTATTTATTAACAATCAAAAATCAACCTTTAACAAAACACCATTTGAACTGAAATTGAAACAAAAATTAACTCACCGAATATTAACACAATTATAATAAAACTTAAAAGAAAAACCTTCACTTCAAAATCTACACACAAGAACGCGTCGACACGATGTGTTCAGTCCGAGCGCCAGCGAGCAAATGAGGTGCGGTGCGAGTGCGCTCGACTTAAATAGGCAAAGGGAGGGGAGGTGGCGTGATGGCGGCGTGACTAGCCGAGTGACGTCATCACTCGCAGCTAATTATACTATATCTATGGGTCAGTCGCAAGTGCTTACGCAAATGCACAATTTTGACAACGATTTCGTAAAAGATCACGAATTCCACAGATAATAAATACCACTATCCAAAACCTTGTAGTTATCGTCAAAATGTTACCCTTATTGCGTATTTTTCCCTCAATGTATGGTATTCATTCATGACTTGGGGGTTTTTATTAATTAATTAGGGAATTTTGCAGTTCATTTCGTACTTTTCCCTTAAGGTGGCTACCCCACCGAAAATGGCGCCCTCAGAAGTTTTTATTTATTAAGTTATTAGTAGAAAAAGATTTAAATAATGTTTAACGTGGAAGCTTTAGGGCCCATGTTCTAGTATTTTTAGAAGCAGAAATAGATAGCAGATATGTAAAAAAGGCCACTTTTAGCAGTTTAAGCAGTTAATTATACCCTCTAAAATTACTAGACTGTGGGCCCTAAAAATTCCACGTAAAACATGGTATTCATTAATAACTTGGGGGTTTTTATACAATAGGGAATTTCGAATTTTGACAAACAGGAATATCAACATTATAGGTACCTACATAATAGATACCTAGAGAACTTTATTAGGTACCTCTATAAAAGCACAGATAATATTATAATACTAATAATAATAGGCATATTTTGTCACCGTTCACCCTTTTACCAATGATATCAATTATTTTAACATTTTAGTGTTCAGAATATCTCAAGCTCTCCTGTAAAATATGTCTGGAATAAGATACAAGTATCTAAGATAATTTGGTTTAGGGCAGCCGAGCTGTCATACCTTTTTCATTTTTAAATTTGAGATTTAGGATTCTCAATGTTTTTATACAATACTAAATAACATACCTAAGTACTATCCCAGCAAATTATACCACACAGATTTGTAATGAAACGTTTTTTTCATGTAATACAAAATTTAATTGATATAAAGTACTTTCTTTCAAAAAATTTCACAATGTACCTCTTCAATACCTTGTATTGTACTTATACAAGATTTTTGGTATACATTTTTCAAGAGTTTCTTCTTCGGCGCTATTAAACTCACTTTTTCGTAGGATTATGCGATTTGATTGATAAATTATACGTAGGTATGCCGCTTTGGAGCATAAATCTTTTGTATCTATATTAATTGATACTTTTTTTTATTAATAAATCGTTTTTTTCCTGTCTCTGCATTTGTAAGCGCTTTAATCACAAATCATTCTCATAAATTTTCGAGCTGAAACAACAAACATATAATTAAAACTTTACTTAGATAATAATTTTCAAAACTTGTTTGAAGCTGACATTTGCACCTGGTTGACACCAAATTGATGCCAAATTGTCACTTTTGCGATGCAAAGACAAAAAGTCTATGTGGTCGTTCGTCGTTATCTTTACTTTGCGAATGTGCCTTTGCGTACCAATTTGACAGGCGGTGTCAGTTATTCATAGTGAAATAAAAATTTGCGGTATAAGATCTTAGTTGCTAGATAGAGCAACGAAAAACGCCGATAGAAAACTTGACTCGCTGACTATATTTTACACTGTTTTACGATCACGATCACGACGGTCGTCAAATTGTGCTGTTGCGTAAGCCTGCTGATGCCTGAGTCGATGTGTAGATCCTACTAGTTCTGCCGCCTGCCGCCGTTTCGCGTGGCCAGCCCATAAAGTTAATATACCTTTCCGTAGGTATATTAACTTTATGGGCCAGCCTGTAATATTCAAACCAAGGTAATATAAAGCCTAAATAAATACTTACTCACTCAATTAGTGCACCTAATAAATAATAACCTTAGAGCCCAATTTGGCACTATCTTCGGGAGAAATATTGTGAAAGCTGGCTCGTGTTCGGCGGGCCATAAGTCACGGTGGAGAGACATTTTTTCCTTTCAAATTGTTGGGCACCGCCTCACACACGGGCCCCCGAATAAATGAATGTTAATTTGTTTTTGTTTCAAAATTTACTCGGATAATATAGTGATAATTTTCTGTAAAAATATACTTCTTTTAGAAACGATATAATTTTTTATAGGAGAATAAGAACCAAAAACTGGTACACAAAATATTAAAGTACTTATAGAACAAATTTCAAAACTTTTATTATTGGGTCGTTACTTTAGTAGGTGTGAATTATTATCATTACAGCATATTCTTTCTCTAAGGGCTTGAATCCAGTCTAAAAAAAACTAGTGTGCTTGGAAAATTGTTATAACCTGAAGTTTGAGTAGTTGTTATTAATTAGAATATTTATATTTTAAAATGTTCAAACCTTACTTGAAACTTGGTCTTGTGTAAAAGGTAGTGAGCCATACAATTATCTTCACTTTAAAAATAATATTTATCAGAATAGTCGCTAGTTCGTCGTGCTCGTATGTATAGAGTGAGCACCTAACATTGATTGATGTGCTAGTAAGCTGGCGCGAGCACTAACTCTCCTATAGATATCACCTCCAGTATTTTTACTGTATAAATAGTACATACATAAAAAATGATTTTATTTCAAGTAACAATGACCCATTATACAAGTTTACAATACTCGTATAATTATTCATAGTTAATTATATAAGATGGGAAGATGGGGAACTATATAAGAAGGATAATGGTGCTTGGTCGTACAATAAGTAACAACATTAATTTATCATAATTATACATGTTGGTAATCAATATTGTACTACTGTATATTATCCTGAATAAAATAAAAAATCAGACCATTAATAACATTATTTACTTCGTTGTTCAGTGAATTTTTTTGGTCAAGCGATTCTCTATTAAATTACAAAGTAAATACATAGAGTTTCTCAAGTGTGGTGACCATAGACTTAGAAAATTTTTTGCTGCGCTCAAGAAGACCAACAAAGCGTGGAAAAGAGAAGTTAACATTATACGGACACGGTCTATGAAAAAAAAGAGAAAGGATCAAGTGACAATGTGCCAACTTTTTTTACAGTAAGAGCCCCTAGCGTCCCGCCTAGCAAAAGAGCAATCACAATTTCTTTAAAATATTTGGTAGTCTTGATTAGAATTTTAAATAAGGGTATCGTGGAGCCATGGTGTCTTGTTCTGTTAGTGTTACATCATTGTGATGTGACAAAAAGAAACAATCCAAGTAATCACACTTTTCACAGGTAAATAAGATATTGCCACACATTTCTTTAAAACCAAATTTCGCTACATTTATTCGTTTAGCGACGAAGAAAACAGTATGGAACACAGTTTATTAATTTCCTTTGCCATAATAATATAGTCATATTTTATGTATGTAAGTCATATTTTACGTATCTCATATAAAATGTATACATTCGTTTTTCGGATCACCTGTTTATTGACATTGTTGTTCTTTGACATTCTATTTCTATGGTGGTGACCAATTAGAGCGTCTTTAAATCCTTCTTTTACCTTAATTTTAATATTTTCTTTATTATTTGAGATTTGTGGACTGTTTATGGTAGGACTTCAATTACAGCATCAAGACATTACGACTTCGTCAACGTGTGCTTGTTCCTTGTTCCATAGTGTACATTATTATTGCCTTGTTCCACGAGTTCCATGTTCATTCATAAGAACTGTCATTCCCTTTTTCACTCCCTACGATATAATAACTTCCGTGCCAAAGGTTGCCTATATCCATTCATTCATAAAAATTGGTTCAGTGGGTCAGGTTTGAAAAGGTAACAGAAAAACAAGATACTACAGACAGACAGATAATATCAGTAGGTATACGTATTTCACAGTACTTTGAATGGTATGAAGGGTTCAGGAAGTGACGTCACTCATGAAACGGTGGAGCTGCATCCGGCTGCCGTTCTCAAAAGGTAGCGCAGGTTTATGTTTGAGGAAATGAGGTTTACAACAACCATGTTGAGGCATACCCACGGGATGGCAGAAAAACTAAGTTATCTATATGGTTTCTACTCAGTAGCTATGTTTAAAAAAAACCAAATAGTCTGCTTTGTATTTCTGTTCAAACTCATTATAAAGATACTTAAAATTTATAGGCGTAGGTGGTCATGGTCATCGGATCGACTAGGGTCGCCACCCGTACTCTAAAATAAAGTATGGTCCTCTATTTTGTGTAGGTGTCCTCTATAATCTATGACAGCAATAGAGTACTATACAAGATCTAATAGTCTATTTACTCGTTCGTAACTCTTGACTGTTATTGGCTTGTTACTGGTTGTGAGTACTTATGAGACTAAATAAGTTTGGAGTATAAATAAGTATAAAATAAATAAGTATGTAGGTATTTATTATTTCTTTATTTTTGCTCTACCTAAATGAAAAAAATACTTTGACTAGGACCGTACATAATATTTATTTCTGGTAGATATAATCAAGTTTAACAAATGCAGGGCATTTGATGGGTCGAGCTTGTCTACGACTAAAGGGGTGTTGTAACATGTTTATTTATTTAACATTAATCTTTTGCAAAGGGTGTCGTAAAAGGGTATCTTACGACTTATAAAATGGGCAGTAGCGTTTTACGATAAACACACTTTAACACTTCCAACGCCCCTGGCTAGCATACAACCCCTACTCTCGACGGAAATTAACGAGATCGAGTTCAGTACCCTTAGCACGAACAGCTATCGAAAAAAATAACGCGCGTAAAATTATTCGACAGATAAATTTTGTATTGGAAATTTGTACGGCGCCATCTATCGCCGATAAGCGAAATGAAATTTTCCATAGAGAATTGTCTATCGAGTAATTTTACGCGCGTTTTTTGTCTCGATAGCTGTTCGTGCTAAGGTTACAGGATCGAATAAGCGTCAAAAATCTGGTTTTTTGTACATTGAAAACGGTTGCCATAGATTCCATTGAAATGTTTTGACGTTTACTTACACGATCTCAGATTCTTGTTCGTGTTTCGGGGAAACATACTCCAACGAGAGAGGTTTGGTGTAAAAAAAATGATTGTACCTTAGTGGGTACAATCATTTTTAGCAGAATCTGCTAAAGAATGATCTGACAAAATTTGAAAAGCGGTCCAAAAATACTCTGTATAGGTATCCAGCTGCGTTTCGTCAGACCAGTGTGTATCGGTGTCTGATCATCAGGCGGAAGTGCAGCTTTCCAATAAATAACTATTTATCCAGGGAAGGGCAAATTAATTGCATCCCAGCCACCACCGGCGGCCATCTTGTATTTATACTCGTTCTTTCAATTAACAACAGCGATATATCAATAGTAGAAATATTGTGAAAACGTAGAGGATCTACATAATCTCTTTCTTTCATAATCATGATAATGTATTAACTATGATTGTCTTTGTTTAATGATTTTTGCCACTGATAAAAAATAAACTAGTTTTTATGTTTTGAATGAATAAATAAATATTTACAACCACAATTTGCATAATACCAGGGCTCTGTCACTCCGCGCGCGGGTCTGAGCCGCTCGGCGTCCTCTGAGAGGACAAATTTCATACATCAGAAAAGATAAGACCTACGCGATAGAAAGAGAGGCAACTACTATGTGAATGTTTTGGAGCGAAGGGAACGCTGTGTGACCTGAATTGCACCTTATTGTGTTGGAGCAAGAGTCGCAATTTATTTAAACGATTTTGCGGAGTGCAACTTCTGTACGCTAGTACTAAAACGTAGTGATTATTTCCTCTGTGGCTAGTACTATTATTTATTTTGTGATAATACTTAGCTATGAACTTCGAGCAGCGACGGGAAACACAAGCGCGTCTTACTCTAAGGCTATGAATAACACCTACGTCTTGTTACTCCGGCATTTATGAATGAAAGGTCCCGTTCATGTTTTCTGTGAATAAACAAATTCTAATTCTAATTCTAAATTCTAATTCTAATTCTAATTCTTCATTCAATATTACAACTGGCTGATTAAAATTTGTAGTTTGCCTGAGGCTGCCCGCGCCGCCGTGTTCCTCCCACCCACCGTTTTGGTAACAGTTGAATCGTGGGTAGTTCCCGCCAAAGTTCGTACCTATTTTGGGATTTACGAAATCATCGGGAGCGGAGGTCCCATATTTTTATTTATATGGCTTCAGTTTATATGTCATCCTGTTTTCCACAACATCGACGAAATGAGTTCGTTTTAATATTTTTTTCCCATTATTTTCCGCATCAAAGGTCGTACAGTCGCCAAACAAAACAGTTGTTCAACCGTCCATTCTCTGATGATTCGCAAACACGTTTTTTTTTTCTTCCAGCGCGTTCGTGTGCCCTCAACTTCTGCATTTAATGTATGGTTTTATCTACATGGCGAAGTTATAGGTACTACAATTTGTACTTTTTCAACGACTTTTCTTCAATAAAAATTGATAGGAGTTAGGTGGTATATTTTTCATTGTTGAAATTCTTCAACAATGAAAAATGCCTATAACAATATTATTATATTTTGTCAATATAGCTACTGATATAGCTACTATATATAGCTACTACCTTAAAATCTTTCGAAACATCACAGGTAGTGGCGACTGTGTTAAGTTACAAGAAGACCTGGATCGTCTCTCTGATTACTGTGTCAAGAACAAATTACAGCTCAGCATTTCCAAATGCAAAAGTATCACATTTACAAAGAAAATCAATAGTGTTAATTTTCAATACTCCATAGGTAATATTCCACTACAAAAAGTATCCTTAATAAGAGATCTGGGTGTTCTTCTAGATAGTAAATTGCATCTGGATGCACATGTGGATACTGTTGTAAACAGGGCTTTTCAAATGTATGGTTTTGTCATGCGTACTTGTGCAAATTTCAAGCGCCCTTCCTCCTACTTGGCCTTATATAGATCGTTAGTTAGATCACAGTTGGAATACGGAACAATAGTATGGGATCCATTTTACCTAAAATATAGTGACCAACTCGAAAGAGTTCAAAAGAAGTTTGTACGATCAGACAATTATAAATGCTTTTATACAAAATCGTCATACGTTGAGCTTCTCAATAAATTTTCTCTGCTTTATCTAAAATCGCGTAGAATGCATATAAGTCAAACATTTCTCTACAAAGTCATAAAGAATCAGTTTGATTGCGCTCATTTAATCAATAATGTTACCTTAAGCATACCAAGTAGATCTCAACGTATACGCAACTCCAAAGCACATAAACTCTTTGCTTTAAAAATGTGTAAAACTAATGCTGGTAAACGTGCGCCCTTGCGTCACGTTACGCAAATTTATAATGATCATTTTGTTGAAATCAATTTGTTTAAACTTTCTCCTGTGCAGTTCAGGAAGGAAGTCCTGCTGCATCTTCAAAATCTAGATACTATGATGTAAGATCTGAAATTATAATTATATGTAACTTTAGAAACTATTCAATTATAAAATGTAATGTTGTGGATAACGTGGTTGTTTACAAAATTGGTAACTTCCTATGTAAGTGTATATTTATAACTTCATTTTGTAAATGTTTGTTGTTCCTAATAAAATAAAATAAAATACTGAAAAAATATCTTATACACAGACTGCAAAATAGTAGTTTATGATACTGATCACACGAGTGTTTTAATACAATTTAATAGTTATGTGCAGTTTCATACACTACTTTATCTGCACTTATACATTTGGGATTGAACCTACTAAATTAAAGATCAACGTTAGAAAAGAGAGAGAGACTTTGGTTGTATTAGATTTGTACCTACCTTGTAATAAGTCATTTCCTTAGCTGCATCTAAAATAGTTTCTAAGTCAATATTTTTTTACATTTTAAAGCAAGAATAAAAAACACCTTCGAAATTCAGTATAACAAAATGTAAAAATTTAAATCAAAATTCAAAACTTTTTTGTAATGCTCTAAAAATGGCGCGCATTCCATTAGGAAAAAAATGAGATGAGTGCATTCTTGTAAACTAATCGCAAAAAGTCATCGATCACCATAGAGTGCATTTTGATCATGGAAAGTATGTGGGAAAATATCGTTGTTTTTTTTAATATCACGGCACTACCTTCTTCTTGGATTTGCATCGTAATGAGAAAAAAAGTTATTTTATGATGCAGCTGACTGCATAGTAATGAGTTTTTTTTTTAATTTTACCTATTCACGAAAATAAAGTACGTATTTATATTACCGTTTTTGAATTCATATTTGGAACATTACGTTGTGAGTGTAGATAAATCCAATCCACTGTTCGCACTGTTCTATATTTGCAATATCTTTCAGTTTTCACTCGTAAATACTATTTCTTCTCAGAAAACGAATAACGCTGATAATTTATTTAGATACCTACTCTCAGGGGCCATAAGATTTTTTATGAGAGACTTTAAAATGAATACAAAGAAAGAACAGAGTCGTACCTTTAGAAGTAGGTACCTAACGTTTCTTTTCTTAGATTTTTTTGTGATCTGGCTTGATTGTCCCTTATCTTTTGGGACCTTTGTTCGGATAAAAGCCTCGTTTTACGATGCCGGGAATCGGCAGGATTGGAATAATTAATTGCCTTTTTAATGATTTACAGCCATACGGATTTGACGTTTGTTGTAGGTACTCACTCTTTTTGGCATTGCTCATTATTCGCCTAAAACACAAGGTGAATATGAATTAATATGAGTTAAACTTCCTACTTTTATTTGGTCGTGTTATGAGTCGAAGTATTGCTGTTTTCTGCACAAGTATTTCACAATATAACTTACAAAGTCAGTAAAACATATTATTTTAAAAGTATAGACAAAGCTCAAGTAATTTAACTTAATTAACTTTTACATTTTAAAATTGCAACAAAAGAAAAAATATCTCTCATGTGCATATTTACCTTTTTCTTGCCAAAGTAAAATTTTTCGTAGTATTTCAACGAGTTAAACTTATTACAGACAACTTTTTTATTCTTCAAACGAGTTGTATTTCAAGGAAATATTATTGTTACACTAATTGAATTTTCCCAGAAATCAAGATCGCACGAAATCATTATTTTAAAATGAAACGATTAATAACTCTAAGAGTTGAACCTTACAAAGGCTTTATAGATAACCGACATGCGGAGGTGGCGAGAATTCTCAGAACATGTCTATTACATAATCTTGTTCGTAATATCTAATGAAACTCGTGTTATTACATCGTTTCCCAGTATTCTAAAGCCTTTCTACTTGGTTGTTGAGATTTGTCATGTCTATAATGATAAAAATGATGCTGTATCGGATGAAATGTAAGAAATTCAAAGAGATGACTGACTCGATCAATGAAGTCAGCAGGAATGAAAAAAAGGCTTAGTAGCAAAAGAACCTATTCGCAAAAAGCCACACGGCCAAATAAAGGACACGTTCTCGGAATGACTTGTTCTTGAAAGGACCTGTTCGCATAATTACCTCATTCTGGAAAAGACACATTCGCATAATGCCTTATTCGCGTAATGACCTATTCTCAAAAGTACACAATATTTCCTTTTTTTTTTCGAAAATTTCACCTTTTCTTGGCATAGGCGCGTAGCACCGCGCATTCGGTGTGTAGCATCGAAGGATGGCACGCTACGTAACTACGAACTTTCGTAGTGCGCGCTGTGCTACGACTGCGTGATGTCCATGTCCATGTCGGTCCATTTATGGACCTTTACTTTTTATGATAATACCGTACACGAGAACATCCCTTACTAAATTGTTAATAAGTAATATTATTATTTTTTATACGTCGCATTTTTTTCCTTAACGGGGATCGCTGTCTATCATAATATCAGAAGGAGATTAGTTTTGCTTATACCGAAAATATCGTTCGCCGTCGTTAAAGATAGCAACAGTGCTCAAAGTAGCCACTTTTGATCGATTAGACCGAGTGCAAACGGACTTTATTCGGATTTTTTTATTAGGTAAGTACCTAGCTATTTACCTCTATTTAGTAGAATAAGGTTGAATAAGATATTTAGAATGATACCTATCTAATTTACCTCTTACTGCTCGAGCACAACCTTTTTATTTTTGCAATCATGCCAAAAAAGTTCAGTTTAAAATAAAAACGAAGCTATCTTTCTGATAGTGGGTGAAGCATAAGATCTGCAAGCTTAAATTATATTTCGCTAAATTACTTGCGTAAGTAATATTATTCCGCCATTTCTTGTTTAGTATTCGACACGACACGACAACCGGCCTCGTTCCGGATTCCGCACTCGTCACAGAAAATGTTCTTTTAAGAGCCTTTTTAATTGCTTTTCAGATTGGAAAGTATAATTTTATTTTATTGCCGACGTGTCATATGAACTTATACATAATTCATGGAGATTACGCGCTTAAATTCAATGATATACTAATAGGTTGGCTTTATACGAAGTTTAACCTGTTTATCTTGAAGTAAAATAATTATATAAAGTGTCTATGTTATAAAAATAGTTACCAACTAAATGGTAACTAATAAATATTGTAAGAGAAGCAAAATACCCCCAAAGATATACAAAGCAGTACATCCGGCGGGAGACTCAAATTTTATCGTTTTTCAACATTGACACTTTGAGAATTATGTTCAACTTCAAACAAGAATTTTCACTTCACCTCACTATTAATGAAGTGTGAAATAATTTACCTACCTACCTTACTACAAGAAATTCACTTTCTTAAAACATGTATTTAAAGAATCACACCCACAACCACACACCCTGCAACCAGTGTGCCAAAATTCCATCATTAGTGGATAATGTAACTGTACAAACAATGGCCAATCGGCGGAGTGGCAGGTCGTGTGTTTGGCCACGTCGTAGTCCCTTGATTGATGTCCGGCGGCGCACCGATGACGTCCACCACTCTTCGCGATTAAGTGTACCATGAAATCAGGCTGTTTAGCGATTTTAGACGAGACCAAAGGGTTATATTTGTATTTAACTGTACATCATTTGGCAAATATGGCACCAAAATAAATTTAACACAAATTCGGTTACCAGTTTTTTTAAACAATCTTCTTTCTTATCGTATGAGGATTATGTGGCCACATCTGGTGCTAGAGTTTACCAAGCCGCCTGTAAAGCCTCTGACTTGGCTTAACGACTGTTATAAGATGACAACAGCCAAGACCGACGGTTTAAAGTGCCCTCCGAAGCACGGAAGCGCTCAGTTGTAATGCCACTTAACGGTCACCCATCCGACACAGATCGAGTGTTGCTTAACAAACGTGATCTAGAACGATCAGTCTGTCAAGCTCTGCCATGAGCGCATCTACTACTAATAATAACATAATTTTGTTATCCAACATATTGTTTTCCACTGCAATTATCCAAAATTATTTTCTTTGCCAGCGTAAATGTCAAAAATTTACTGTAGGTAACACAAGTCCACTGCAAACGGTATTTTTGTGAAAGCCTTTCACCCATCTGTCTGTCTACCTTTGAGCAACGTACGAGAGGAGCTCATGACGCGGCTAAGCCTCCGCCCGGTGACAACTGGCTCCCGGAGATTTACAGCCGGAGCCGGGCGGCGAGACAATGTCTGCAGCCGCAGGCTACGATACGTTTGCTAAAGTTCTTGTTGAGAAGGATTATCTTTTTCTGTGTTCCTCTAACTAAATAAAGTTGGCTTTGAATATTTTTACGACATTTTGCAGCTATGCTTTGTGTAAAATACATCTGTTATTATGTGAAATAAGGATACTTTTTAACCGACTTCCAAAAAAGGAGGAGGTTCTATGTTCGTCTGTATATATATATATATTTTTTGTGTATGTCCACCGATTACTCTAAGACGGCTGGACCGATTGAAATGATTCAAACGTTATTACATTAGGTACACTCCCAAGTTGGTCCCATTTTTTAAAATTTGGAAATCGGTTCAGTACTTTTCAAGTAATTTTCAAAAAAAAGCACGAAAATATTATGATTTTGTGTGAATTACTTCGATGATTTGTCGTATTACTTCTTTGTTTATGAACTGAATAAGATAATTATTTTTTTGTTGGAAGAGGGATATCTTAAGTGTAGTTTTTTAACCGACTTAAAAAAGGAGGTTCTCAGTTTGACCCGTATTTAAGTATGTTTCTCCGCGATTATCTTACGTTTGGCTGAGCCGATTTTTCTAATATATAATATACCTTACCTACAAGGTACCTACACTAAAAATAAAAATAAAAAATATGTTTAAAAAAAAACAAAAAACCGACTTCAAAAAACCTACCTCTAAAAAGCAAGAAATAATATTCGTAATAATAAAAATATCTCTATTGAAGTAGGGTGAGGCTTTTAGAATAAAAAAAAGGAATTTGTACTCCAGCCCCACCCGACTTCAATAGACGTATTTTTATTATTACGAATAATATTTCTTGCTTTTTAGAGGTAGGTTTTTTGAAGTCGGTTTTTTGTTTTTTTTTAAACAATTCTTCCTAAAGTGTCACAATCTTAAATAAAAAGATTCTAACTTTAGTATAAGCCATTTTATTTCATTGTTTGTAACTAACATTAATAAACGGTTATAATTTTTTTGGTGATTTAACAATTTTCCTTTGTTTTAATTTAAAGGTCAACATTTCATGAAATGGGACCTAAAAGTTAGTATTATAAGATAACTTATTGCAACTTAGTAGAAGTATCTAAAATTCGATAGAAAACAAATCTACCACAGCCAATCTAGATCAGAGACAATACAGAAAAAATCTTTGTTTTTCTACGTTTATTACTATGGTTTAGGTTCATGTAGCAAAACTCAGGAACGGAGCCTTTCAACCCTTTAATATCAGAGACAGTGCTGTCAAATTCAGCTTTCGGCGTGTGACGGTGGGTATGTAAACAAAACATAGATATAGTAAACAAAATGAATAAAAACTTTGGATGTAAGGAGTGATTTATATTGGCTTGAGCTTGCAATTCATACAGTGTCAAAATCACTTACATAAGAAAATGTCAAGTATGTTATTGTATGTCAACGACAATGTCACTGTTTTATTACGGGGTGTTTAATTGTTTATATGGAGCGACTTGGCAGGCATCTTGGCAGGCGACTTTAGTCAGTTAGCGCTTTTTAACGACGATCGCTTGTAAAATCTAATCGAAAATCTAATGTCAATGAGGTGGCGATTCGATTTTACAAGCGAATGTCGATAAAATACGCTAATTGACTAAAGTCACCTGCAAAGTTGCCCGCCGAGTCGCTCCGTGTAAATACCCCATAAACGCAAGGCGAGTTAAACCTAGCCCGAATGAACTTGTCAGGTTTGTCTAGAACAATGTCCACATTTCTTTCTAGACAAACCTGAAACGATTTGTACAACTCGTTAGCCACCCAACTTTTCCAGTGGAAGCAACTTGGAAATCTGGAAAGTAAATCAACCGTAACATTCATTTCAGCGCCTTTATTTTAAATATCAGGAAATCAGCAGATTTTTGTTTGGCCATTAACCCGGCGAGGATGTGGTGAAAATAGTTACGTGGAGGTTGTCAAGGGTCTTTTTGACCCTGTATGTAATTAGGTTTAAAATAGCTATTTTTTTATTTTTGAACTAAAGATTTAAAGAGATTATGTAATCTAAGTACTATTTTTATGCCTAGATAAATAAAACACGCATATAATAGTACAAAATATAGTAATTAAACCAGTTTTAACAAAGAACTAAAAAATCAGAAACTTTTTCATAAATTTACTCAAGTAACACTAACGTAACAAAAAATGGAAAACTTTTATATCAATTACCTTGTAATTTGGTACATATGTAGAGATCAATTAGTTTCACTTACTCTTACAGTCACTTATAAACTACATGTCATTATTGTCTGTGTTTGCAGCACATTTCTGGCAGAGCGAAACAGTGTGGTCGGGTCAAATATATTTATGGCATTCGCCACAAACATTTGCCGACTGAATATCGATGCGTGGCGCATGCGCGAGTTCCTTAGCAACAGCTATTGAGACGGTCAAAACCCGACGGTCGCGGAAAAAAAAACTATACACTATTAAAAATTGTCGGGGTCAAATTGACCCTTCCATATCCTCGCCGGGTTAAGAAATGCTGAATCGATACTGACATTTAAAAAAAATTCAAGAGCTATAAACGTACGTACCTCATAAGCTTTTCGGCGCCAGGCGTCTACTTATCAAATAGCCAATTTCTCATTCCGACTATTTCTCATTTTTTTTTTCTTTTTTGTATCCTGCTTAGCACAGCAATCTGTCATGGACATTTAGCTATTTTGTTGACTGATACTTCTCATGATATAAACATTGGTAATATCGTCATTAGTTTTAGTGAATAGCGCAACATGTAGGTATTCAGTATGTCACAAATATTATTATTATATAATTTATAAACTAATTATATAATAGGTGTTCGGTTAAAGCCTTATAAAGCCGAACATGGTAGATAGGGACCATCAAACTGAACAAATTTTACTTTGGGACCAACTCTGAAATCGCGAAAAAAAATCAGCTAATTCATGTAAAAATTAATAACGAAAATATCAAAATGTATAAAATAGCATTTTTTAGCGGATTTTTTTTTTCGAAAGGGCGGAGCTTATCTATGCAACGCGTTTTATGTTGGTTTCTAATAGGAAAATGAGGAAATTTAATAAAATCTGATTTATCAATAGGTATATTGGTACTGTTTTGTAAAATACACGTAATTATCACCAAATCTCAAGATTGCAGGTCAATATAAATTTAAAAAATACTTCGTGACATTGGAAAGAACGCTTATTTTGGCGGCTTCTCATATCTTTATTGAGCCTCCTTCTAAAAAACAAAAAAAAAATATACTTTACCAGGCTTTGGGTCGGCAAGATAATGTTTAAGTATTCGTATTGTAACTATTGATTGCATTTGCGCTGCGCCGCCATAATAACATTAGTTACCTACAAGTAATTAATATTATCTCATTTTAAGTGAACATGTAAGTTCTAATGAGAAATAAATGTCTTTAAACCCAAGATATATTTTTGATTCAAATATGAAGACTATAACTATAGTTTCAACGGTTAAGCTGATAGAGCTTTGTGACAGTCGACGGACGGACGGACGGACAGATGGACGGACAGACGAACACATGAGTGACGGCAATAGGAACCCTAAAACATCATCAGCTATCCGTATATTTGGACGATACGTACTATTATGTATTCTGTTACGTTACTACATAAAATATTTAGATTTATTTGTAATACTAAGAATATTATTATATATCTTATATAATTATGATAAGAATACTAAGGTTTTTGCAAAGTTTTTTTACACACAAATAAAAAACAGAAATAGACGAAAATACAAAATATATTTTCGAACTAATTTGTTCACGTATTCTTATTTTCCCGTGTCACATAATATTCAGTTATTAAATTAGCATCACCTGTCTGACTCAACCATAGTTCTATAGAACCACTAATTTATTGAAGTCAAAAGGTTGGCATGGCACCCACTAATCCACATTAGGTCTGTATAGTGGATTCTGGTCTGGTCTGGGTATTAATTATCTATTAATACCTACATTTGAGATTGCTATAATTCAACGGCCAGTATGTATGTTTCTCTGATAATCTATATATATAAAATTCAAAGTCCTGACTGACTGACTGATTGACTGACTGACTGACTGACTGAGTGAGATATCAACGCACAGCCCAAACCGCTGAACCTAGAGACTTGACATTTTGCACATAGGTTCCTTATGAGGTCTAGGGGTGCACTAAGAAAGGATTTTTTAAAACTCACCCCCCCAGGGGGTGAAACGGGGGTCCAAAGTTTGTATGAAAGTCCCTCAGTTTTGAAGCTAGGTTCTTCAAATTTAATGGTTAGGCTAACCATTGAAAATTAATAAATACAGATCTCAGCGTTTTTCAAAATTCTACCCCCGAAGGGGTCGAAAGGGGGATGAAGTTGTGTATTTAAGAAAATCCTTTATTTTCGAAGTAAAAATCGCTAAATTTATAATTTAGGCTTATGGATGGAAATCTAACGCAACGTATATTGTTATTGTTAGTATTTCAAGCCCTATGGGGATGAAATGGGGGTGAAAAGGGGTAAAAAAAATAAATAGATATGGATATCGTAATTGGGATTTTCTGGGATAACGATTGCAAAAATTACATTTATTTTGAAGTCCAACACGGTGGACATGATTTGACCCCTAATGGGGTGAAAATGGGGTTCAAATTTTGTATGGAAAAATAATATAAAATAGACATTACAACTTTAAACTTCGTAGGAGCACATCTGAAAATAAATAGGCAAATATATATTTTGTAATTTTGAAAATCAACCACTTAGGGGTAAATGGGGTGAGTAAACATAAAAATCGATATGGATGTCGTTCTTGAGGTTTTATGGGATGGTGATTGCGATAATGAGATTTATTTTGAAGTCCAACACGGTGGACATGATTTAACCCCTAAAGGGGTGAAAATGGGGTTCAAATTTTGTATGGAAAAAGAATATAAAATAGACATTACAACTATAAAATTCGTAGGAGCATATCTAAAAATAAATAGGCAAACACATATTTTGTTATTTTGAAAATCATCCCTTAAGATGTAAATGGGGTAAGTAAACATGAAAATCGATGTGGATGTCGTTCTTGAGGTTTCATGGGATGGTGATTGCGAAAATGACATTTATTTTGAAGTCCAACAGGGTGGACATGATTGGACCTGGACATGCACGCACATCCAGGGGACGGGGTCAGGGACGGGAACGGGAACAGGAACGGGAACGGGATACTAATATCTCTGGATACAATTCTGAATATTATAAACTAGCTTCCGCCTGCGACTTCGTCCGCGTGGACATTCGATATAATCCTCATGTTTTAATTTCATTAAATTCTGATCAGCCGTTTTTACGTGATTAGGCGGGTCCCCACCAAGCGAGCAGCCTCGTGCGAGACCCGTGTGGCAAACGTCCTGCCTCGCGAGGCAGCGCGCTTGGTGGGGACCCGCCTAATCACGTAAAAACGGCTGATCAGAATTTAACGAAATTAAAATATGAGGATTTTATCGAATGTCCACGCGGACGAAGTCGCGGGCGGAAGCTAGTACTCGTATATGGTAATTGGATATATCCTGTATGTTTGAATGCACTAACTATTTCGATGTCCCTTAGACAAATCACCCGGTCGTGAAAGCCGAAGCAAGTGTAACAATCAGACAAACAGACCCTGGCTATCGGAACCCAATTTGCAAGTTACGGGCCCCGTAACCAACCCCACTTGGATATGTTGTGGTATCTGGCAAATAAGGTGTTTCAACAGCTGGTCGGATGATGTTTACGAGCAGAAAATACAGACATACATTACTTAAGTTGTCCAAATAAATAAGAAGTATTTAATACAAAAAATGTTATACATACAAACCAATAATCAGAACAAAGGTTGGAAACGATGATAGAATACGGCCCGGCTGATGCTAAGTAAGCCTAAATCCTAGGCAAAAGCTAAAAGATTTATTTTTATTTGTATTATTCCAGAAGGTTACCTTCACCTTATTTACCTCTAATTCCATTTCCAGAGGAAAGGTGGTTCGCTTTTAACACATCATCAATCATAATACCTAGCACCTAGTTTACCAAATTTTACCTCGTTTCATGTATGTTACAGTCACGCACAATTTATTATCAAACTAACTGCCGCCCACGACTTCGTCCACGCACTGACACCCCCTGTTTTACTGCGCTCGTTATTAAGTTTAGTGACAAAAGTCAAAAAAAAAAAAATTCATAACATTGAGTCAGTAGGTAGTTCATGTGCAAAATTGTAACAAGTCAGAGTTACTTCTTATTTTTACTACTAGCGACCGGCCTCGGCTTCGCACGGATGCAATAAATATGCTTTATGCATATAAACGTTCCTTTTGAATCACTCTATCTATTTAAAAAAACCGCATCAAAATCCGTTGCGTAGTTTTAAAGATCTAAGCATACATATGGACAGACAGCGGTAAGCGACTTTGTTTTAATATGAATTTATGGATATAGTATGGATTGGATATTCATACAATTTCTTTTGTGATACTGACGCGGTAGAATATACGTCGGGCCCCCGGGATTCCCGCGTTGGCAGCCAGCCGCGGGATTTACGATTGTCCCGGAGTAATCCCGCCGTCTGCCGCCCGGATCAGGTGCGGCTCGCACCTCGTTACCTACTAGGGATGTAACACTATCGATAGGTTGTGATTATTCGATAGTAATATTCGAAATATGTAATGGTTACATACTCAGAGAGTGGGCTAGAGACAGCTAGCGCTACCAAGAGTAGAATTTTTTCGTTTCATGTGAGTCTAAAAGAAATATCAAAAAATAATTATTTCGTTCACAATCTGAGGGCTTTCAAGCCGCACATCATTGCTTACCACCGGTGTGATAGCGGTCAAGCGTTTGACTGACTATGTTAAAAAAAATGCTTCATAAAGTACTACATTTCAAATGAATAAAATTAATATCGCCTTACTAGCTTTAAACATATCTAGCATCGATAATTTCCAAATTATTAATCGATAAACTGCCTGCACTATGGCTAGACAAAGCAAATTGAAAAAAGATACAAAGGCAAGGGTTATGATACTCATAGCACCGAGCGGCCCATCAGGATGCGAGCCGTGAAATAAAAGGTGTGGAGCATTAGTATCCCGTTACAAAGCTCAATATTGTTTATGGCTATGAACTATTCCTTCTCTAATATTTTTTTAGAGATTCGATTTCAAACTTATTTCAATCCGTGATATTTTGAAATACCAGAAGTTAAGGCCAGTATATTCGAAATTATCGAAATTGGCCTATTTTTGATTCAACGGTAAACAATCAAATATTCTTTATTTTGAGCAGATAAAAATATTATGTTGCAGTTTCATAAACGATCTTGATTATTTTACGGTTAAAAATACGATATTCGTATCTTTACTCGACTATAAAAATATGCAAAGACAAAGAATCAAGAATTTATTTGCTAGAATGCGGTACATAAGGGTCTTAATATATTTCATATTGTCACATCACATTCACCAGGAGCTGGCATGCAAAATATAATAGTGATAAAATTAAATATAGTATGTCAACATTAATATCATTCAAATTTACAAGTCAAATATTATAAAATTATTATATTACCTGCTTACTTAAAAATCTCAAACAATGCTGGGTTGGCTGGAAGAGATCTCTTTTAGAGATAAGCCCACCTTTGTAAACAACTTTTATATTTACCTGTGTAATTATGTTACAAGTGCAATAAAGAATATATATAAATTATTAGCATTTAAAATTAAAAAATTCAGTCATCGTTAAACAGTTCTTCACTAGCCATGTCTTTAATATAGATTTAAATTGATTAAGAGGCAGATCTAAAGTTATCAGGAATCTTGTTAAATATTTTGATAACCATGGAATAACAGCTCCTTGATCTGAGTTTCGTTCTCATCATTGGTAATCTTAATTTATTTGGATACCATGTAGGAAATTTACGAATTATTTCATCATTTCTTGTAAATAAATCCGGATGACTTTTAACAAAAATACATATTTCTAAGATGTATAAACAAGGGACAGTAAGCAGATTTAGATTTTTAAACAATGGCCTGCATAATACCATATTGTCTACATCACATATAGCTCTGATGCAAGCTTTTTGAGCAATGAGCACCTTATTTATATTGCAAGAATTTCCCCACAAAAGAATACCGTATCTTAGAACTGAAGTAACGTAGCCATGATAGGCTACGTTAAAAAAAAACATTAATTTTGTATTTTTTGGATAATACTTAAAGTTTATTAATCCCTTATTCATTAGTAGTATATAGAAAAATAGGAAATGACATATAGAAGAATATTGTGACTTAATGCTCAAAATAACAACAAAAACGTTAAAAAAATGAAAAAGTTCTGTTTATTACTCTTCACACGTAAAGAAAAAGACAGAGACAGAGTTTTTGGAATATACTGGCTTTAAACAAATCACTGTTATATTTTAATTCAAAAACATCGATAGAAGCTCTATGCTGTGCAAAAGAGGTGTGCCTTCACGTGGTGTTGTAATTTTATTGTCACACTTACTAATTTTCAACCATTCATTCATTCATTTCGCACACACACACAAACACACCCCCCACACACACACACGCACGCACACACATTCACACACGCACGCACACATAACTAACACAATCACCTTCTTTTTCTTTAAGTTCTTTTTTTTGAACGTAATGCTCTATATGTTTTTTGTAGTAATTACTGTTTTATAATCTTCATTGCTTCTAGTGTTCAATATCACCTACCACATCCAACAAATTTATTAATAACTTAAAAATAACCTCTTACCTGATTCCACCTGGTCCGGTTGTGGAGAGACTGGTTCTCCAAGCACAGAGGCCAGTCTCTCACATAGACTACCATCATTATGGCTTTATACTTAGTTGAATGTTTAATTATCATGTACGTGTATGAGAGAGAAGAAATAAAGGTTTATTTGTTCCAAAGTTCGCTCAGTTGTGATCTGTGGCCCTACCATGAGTTGATGCAAACTGTTTACGTTACAGTAAACTATCGGATATACTGCTCACATTCAATGCGAGTGAAAGAGAGAAAACGATAGTTTGCAGTAACGTAAACAGTTTGCATCAACTCATGGTAGGACCACTAGTCAGGGATCAATCGCAAACGCATTTGCCCCGGCTCTGATTTCTGGGACACGTCCGATCAACACCGCAGTCACAGTATATTTTCCTCCGCAATCTTCATATTTCGGTTTCCTCAAATTGCGAACAACCGCAGCAGTAACTTGAACTAATGATTTATTGATGGATGAGTTATTATCTTTGATTTTGCTCTCGGATTTATTATATTAGTGAGAAATGAGGAAAATTCAGATTAGATAGCTGAATGTTCATTCCATTGGTAATTTATGACAAAGAGAATCACGGTTAGAGCATGAGCATGAATATTATGTGGTTTAGCGCCTGTCCCAGCGATTGCGGAAGTTAAGCAACGTTCGCAAGGGTCAGTCATGGGATGGGTGACCAAATTTTTTTTATCTCAAGCTCCTCCGTGCTTCGGACGGCGCGTTAAGCCGTTGGTCCCGGCTGCATTTGCAGTTGTTAACACCCACCAATCCGCATTGGGCCCGCGTGGTGGGTTATGGCCCATCCTCCTTCCCACCCATAAGGAAGGGCCGTACCCCAGCAGTGGGGATATAAAAAAATGGTTTGAATGAGATATAGTAATTAGTTTTTGAGATATAGCACATTTTCCAAAATCGCAAATATAACTTTGTCATTCATACCAACACTGTGAAAAACAAAGTTATTTTTGCAGACGAAAAATGATAGTGGTATATGGTAACTTACGGAACCCTATGGCGCGTGGCCCGAAACGCACTTGGCCGGTTTTTAATTTTAAATTAAGCCATATTACATTTCAGGATAAAGACTACTCGTAAACATTAAGCCTGGCCACACACACGGAATTCCTAATCGGAATCATTCCGAACGCAAACAAATATTATGGACCTACAAAAAGGATTTCTTTGTTCCGTAGACCTACCACACACATGCGGTATTTTTGCGTTCGGAAATTTCATACATTTATCGATATTCCATTTCGGAATTCCAAATAAAATTCGTCGTATGTGGCTAACCTTATTGTTCAGAAAATTTCATCAGCGAACTAAAATTGTTCGCAGGGAACAAATCAAATTACGGATTCGCCAAAAATCGGTAAAAAGTAGGGCTGGTTTTAATCTGCATGATAATGGTATCATGATAAGAATTCATAAACAAATCGCTCGTCTGAGAGGCTGGGAATCGAATCAATTAAAAGTTTGCGCTCGATTGGGAGATCGATTTGTGAGCCGATGGTATTCATAGATACGGGCAAATAGTCTGGATAAATAAGGGCTGTTAATCTGGCTTAGGCCTTGTGACTCGGTTACTTAATAGGGTATTACGGCTGAGTCGGTTTAAGTCTCAATATTATAACAACCCTGAGACGGATTTCGGTAGGCAAAAAAACATAACAAGCGGTTTATAGTTTCTTCTCAAATAAGTTATTAATCCAACCCCTGTTTTGTTTGAAATTCAGTTGAAATTATAGCAATGAATTTATTTTAGGGGATTTCTCTTGAAATAAATTCATTGCTTTAATTTACTTGATGGATTGCCATCCGATCCGAAACAATAATAAGAAATTTAATACTAGTTGACTCACTTTATGGCAAAAATGGATTCTCTGATATTCCTTACATGATGAGAAATTAGATTCAGCGCCCAAATTCTTGAATCATGACATTGTATGTACAATATCAGAAGAATATATAAAGGTACCTAGTTATAATCAAATGCTTTTATGATTTATGATAAAAATAATGAGTAATGGGGATCATAGAGCTCCGACCTAGATTTTCCAATAACCGGCTGGAATTTGAATAACGGATTCTTTCAGGTTCTATGGAATTTATTTTATTATTCTTTACGGACATCGTTTGGAACTGTTGTTAAATGGGTAGTTCTTCGGAAAAGTGTTCTCCATGTAATTTCCTCAGCATTTTTGAAATCACTAAATTAAAGTGAATTACACAAAAAATTGAAAGCTTATGCAAATTCAAATTTCATTATATAAAAATTCGCCACGTAGCGAATACATACTTTTGCTAAAAAAATATAGAAAATTTGCGATCCATGGAAATTACAGTAAAGACCACGATAATTACCCAGCAGATAAAACTTTGCTCAACATCATGTCAGATATGAAATTAAAGCTCAAATAAAAGTTAGTTGGGGTAGTATTAAGAACTAAATTGCGTATTATAATTATATTAAGCAAAAATAAGAGATTAATAAAAAAAAACTTACAAAGGAACTCAATGTAGAAACATGAAAGTAATAAATAATAATGTTATTAATTAATAAATTATTTAATTAATAACATTACTCCGATCTATACGTAGTTTTTTAACCAGTGAAATCTATTTGACACGATGCTTAATGAAATGTAGAAACGATGTAATGATAGTTTTAATCATAATTATTTATTTTTATAGGAGATATGAGTCTGTGACACTCAAAAATTGCTCTCCCAAGAACTACCCAAATAATACCTAAGCAGCATTTAAACCTCAGTTTAACAAACAGCGGAAGTGAGAACCTGGTTTATCGCGATGGTGGTTTATTTCCGGAATTCCAATCCTTCTACCACGTTTTGGCGACTGGACAGAATTCAAACTACTTAATTTATGTTGCATAAAAACAACGTTTGCGTTAATCAGTTGGTGCTGTGATGAGTGACAATGTTCATAAAGTTAAGTTTATATTTCTAAAGTAATTAAGTATCTCGTAAAGATAATGTAAGTATTTAATTTTTGAACTGTGTTTATACAGTTTTATTGGTATCTAAAAGAACGTCCCTTGTAGGTTTTTCTGGCATTCCCAATTTCCCAACTGATCCTTATAATTAATTATTGATTTTTATAACATTTATAAATTATATTATTTTATGTACTTTATCTCCTGATCGTTATTAATTCAAAGTTTTGAATTAGGTAGAGCAGAAGTCTTTATTATAATATTGCAGAAAGTATTATTAAACAATGTTCTGGCAAGTGGTAGTGGTTCCCCATAAAATGGTAATACAATCGTGTCGGAGACGTCTCAGTCGCGGTTGTCGGCCGGTCCGGCGGTACATCAATCAGGCTTATCAGATCAGCCGGTCCGGCGCCGTGTACGGCCGCTGGAACTCCGGCCTCGTTATAATTAAAACATACTTTTAGTGCTAGTACACACGGCATCGTACCTTGTCTCTTAAAGGATAATCACATGAATCTGCCAATGTTTGTTTGCAAACTTCAAATAATTGATTAAACCATGCAAAATAAAAAGTATAATTTGTGTACGTTGACGTTTAGGTACAGTTCTAAGTAAAATTACATATACGAATTTTGTATCATTTAATGAAAAATCTAAATAATAAAAAAAATATTAAAAACACGACAGCCCTACTAAAAACGAACTAAAAAGTTAAATAAATGTCATTGCAGTCAGGGGACGGTTCTGTGGAATTTTTTAATCCTAGAGGTCCCACGACTGCCATGCTACTTGTTATTTAATTTTTAGTTTGTTTTTGGCAGGGTAGTAGTGTTTTTAAAGTTTTTTAATTATTTAGTTTTATTATATCCATTTTAGTAACAAACTGGTGTCGATTCGGTTGGTAAAACTAAACTCAATTGACAGGACAAAACTTAATTTTAGCATCCTGTTCTTGTCTTTTCAATACCAAAAGAGAAGGATGGAAAACTAAATTTAGTTTAATCCTGTCAATTTAGTTAAGTCGTTGCCAACCGGATCGACACCATTGTATAGTTTTGCAATGTGCTCATCAAGCTAGGCCTTTTAACCATATTGTAGATTGACGAAAACTTAGGGTGATGTAAGAATTCTAACGATACCTCACACATCCAAATCTGTGCGGGCATTTTAAGCTTAGTATTTCAAGTTATTGTGGAGTAAAAAAAAATCACATAATACATACATACTTACATAGAAACACACATGGACCCTAAACAAATAAAACTTTTATTTGGGCAAAAAATCTCTAAAAAAAACGAAAACTTTAAAACACAGAACGTGAACAAACCCACATCGGAACTATGCTATCAAACAAAGTAAGTAAGACGACGTTGGCACATACTCGTACTCATTAGTATAACATTGTGACCCGTTCACTATTCCTAGCGTTATCAAGCCATTTAATAAACTAAGCCAACCGTAAGTCCGTCCTAAACATAGCCGATAGCGCAGAAACTAATTAAAATATATTGTTCTCCCGTCGATTGACGAGCCAAATAAATCAGAGGAATCAGGGAACTTTGTTTGCCAAACATCATTTATTACAGTTATTAATACAAGATTTTTTTCAGGGCCTGTTATGACGTGGCTTCAGATGTTTTCAAAAGCAAATTAATGGGCGTACAGATTAAAAATTCAATATGAAAACGATCATCAGGAAACGCTAACGAAGCGAAGATAATTTTATTAATTTTTTCGTTCAAGTCTTTGAGCGATCGCTTTCAAGTCGATATGATAATATCAAAACGTTGATTAATGTATATTTAATTAGCATTAATATTAATCGGGCAATTTGAAGACCTATCCAAAATTAGCGTGAATTTCATGTTAAGACTTTTTCTCTAAGTAATAAAATGGTGAAAGAAATAAAGCTTTAAAAGCAAATTTAAATCTATAGCAGAATTTATTAATAATTTATTTTTAGGTACTCTCCTTAATTGCTTTATGCAATGAATAATAATATAGGTACCTACTTATAAAGCAAAAACACATTTTCGCTGGAACGAATTCACATCAGTCTTCACTTTAATCATCATAAAATGTATACAATACTAAATAATATACTAGAAAAAATACGACTCGCACCAGATCAATACTCAGACGGGAATCGAACCCGCGACCTTTGGATATCCGGTCCAATGCTCTGACCGCTGAGCTACCGAGCCACTAGTGACATCGTCAAATCGACATTGATCTGGTGCGAGTGGTGGTTTTTTCTAGTATATTATTTAGTATTGTATAAAAATAGCATTGTGAATGCAAAAATCTCAAATTTAAAAATAAAATGTATAGTTAAATTTTAATATTTAACTAACAATTCTAGATTGTTGCATACCTAAGTCGGCTATAAATCTAGTTACCTCTATTTATATCCTATTCCCCAGACAATAAAGTTCAATTCGAGAGAACTAGAGTAACTCATTCCGTCGCTCTTCATACAAACTACTTGGTGTCCCAACTTTATTCATTTACCAACTTCGCCTATACCGTCGCAGTCGCAGCTCCTAGTTATTATGAGATATATTATAATCGGGTTTTCATATTGATGCTACTAATACAATGAACTACTTGATTTCTTCTTCATGAGTGAAGTTTCGTAATTTTGGTTACGAATTCCCGTCTCAATATCAAAGTTTGTTGGTTATAATAAAGTTACAGCGAATAAAAATATTCGTCGAGACTCGAGACCAAAGTTCAATTTGGGCTTATGAAATTATTAATAGACACCATTCTCATGAATTTGCTTTATAAAGTAAGTTAGTTATGACTTTGATATCACTTATGTAGTTATAATTATGTGGTATAAATAACTAAACTTCATTCATTTTAGTCTAGTTAGTATTTTGGTGGATTTGAACTAAAGATATTAAAAAGATTAATACCCAGCCAACGTCAGTACTGATTCCGCTAGTGCACCTTTAGTATTCATAACTCCTATAGTTTTAATAGGTACAGCTATTTGGCAAGCGGTAGTCGAAGCGGGTGTTATCGTAACCGTAAATACCTGCGGGTATTTGCTGAAGCTGGCCGTTATAGAGGCAATATCCGAACCTAGTTTACATAGGAAGCACTTCGTAGGTGCAACATGATTATGCAATGTGAACATGAACGTTATGTTTAGAAATTGAGGTGCGTTGACGACCGAGTGCGTCAGACATGATTGTTAACATAATGCTGTAAAATCAGGCAACAGCTTTTTGTTTTGAATTGATCACTGTGCTGTGGTACCATTAGCAGTTTGGGTTTGGTGTGACAATGCCTCGGTTCCTGGGTAAGATTCAGTACCCTTAGCACGAATATCTATCGAGAAAAAAACGTTATCTATGGAACATTTACTATTCGGCGTTAGATGGCGTTGTAGGTACAAATTTCCCATACAAAATTACAGTATCGAATGTTTTTACGCGCGTTATTTTGCCTATGTGTAGTGTTGCATTATTGATTTGTTTCCTATCCTAGTATTAATGTAAATGTTTACACTTTTTGTTTATTTTCACACTTTTAATAAACGCATTCGCCCTGCGATTGTGCAAGCCAAGCAACTTTCGTAAGGGTTGGTCAAGAGATTGCACCTCCTCCGTGCTTCAAAAGGAATGTTAGCTCGGCTGCATCTGCAGTTGTTAACACCTAAAAAATAGTTGAACTTAGTTTTACCTAAAATGATAAACAGACTGTTTGGTATAGCCTTATAAAGCCGAATATGGTAGGTTCGTAAGGTACAGTCAGCAATGTAGTCATAGCAACTTTTATAGCAGCTGGTGTCTCACGGTTTGAAACATTAGTCAAAAAAGTTACTATGACAAAGTACTAAAGTGTTAAACAACTTTTGTTGCTGACTGTAGCATGGATACAACCACAAAAAAAAATTAAACACCGAAAACCACAACATGGCTGTAAAATTTTGTTTTTTTATTTGTATTGAAAAATGCAAATTGTCAACCCTAGATGTAAATAGACTATTGTATTCGATAATCAAATCCCATTAATGGGCAAAAGCAAAACACAATTTCAATCTAGGATTCCCACTCTGCAGTTTATTAAAGAAAGAAAAAAGTTTTCTTAAATAGGTTTTCAGGGTTTAAGTATAATAATTTTCCGGGGTTGTATGTTTGGTAAACCCTATTTGACACGTTACGTTACGTATGGCTGTTATACAGCTGATAAGTTTCTTGCGCCCGTTCTTCTTGTCAGCTAAAAAAGTCTGGAACGGGTGGTAGGAAAATATAGACGATTGAAAAGTACTTAATAATTTAGTTTGTTTGAATAAAGCTTATTTGACTTTGACTTTGAAATTGAAACCGGTCGCTATGTGGTTTCTAGTTAGATAATCAGCCTGCGGATTTATAATGGAGTGCAGAAGGCATATTACAAAAAATAATCACGATGTCGGACCCAATTCGTCGTTCAATTTACTTGATATTGAACCTTATTCGTGAGTCAATAGTGCTACGAAGTGGGCCGAACATCGTTCGCTTATCGCGATGCGATTTTGTAATAGGCCCTCAGAATTAGACTAAAATCCCTAGACCCTAACTCAGTCGAGCAGTTGTCAGAAAATCAATGTCACTCTTGGCAGCTACAAGTGGATCCACAACAGTAACAAGGTTCAGGGATCTCATAAAATATTAGCATGTCTTAGACCCTTGTCTCATCACCAAATACTTACCTAATTAAATAAGGCCCGAGTCCGACAGATTCGTGGGTTTGTTTGTTTCGGAACTTAGACATAGACTAGACGGCATCTTATTAGATATTCTCCATTCTAGAGTAAGTTACAGTGTTTCAGTAACAGTAGAAAGTAATTTTGGCATAGTATACTAGCGGTAAGTAAAATGTACTGACGTCACGCGGATTGCGTACTGTTACTACGCCTTAGGGTAGGTTAGGTACGTATGTAGTAACGGAACGCAACCCGCGTGACGTCATTTTGGATAGCTGTCACATTTTGATATCTGACAGTTTATCGTTTTTAGACTCAATTTTCTCTACTCGCGCGTGCGTCGAAAAATCGTAATTGCTAACCTAAAATAAAAGACGGCTGGTATCTTCTCGTGCGCAATAAAAAAAGGAGTGAATAAGTGAAATTAGTAGCAAGTGCCCGTCCTTCATTGCATCACGTGCGCGAGGCTCTGCTCAACTTAGGAGCTAAGGAAGATTCAGCTCGCAGCGCAAGTACATTTTTCCTTCCCTAAACCACAGTCCTAATACTACTGCTTTATAATACTGTGCCTAATTATCTGTCCCGCGACCACAACATGCTTTGAGAGAAGCCGGTTAGAATAAAGAAATCTGATATTACTAAAACTAGATCTAAACGATTGTTGAGCTATCTCTGTCTGTATTTATTTCTAGCTTAGGTACTCCGTTATTCGGCGTTCTCGCCAGTGCCCGCTCGCGTTGCTGTCATCGTGATTGATACACGTTTTGCGGAGCCACTGGCCCACACCGAGGAGATCCCTTCAATTTCTGATATCGCCACATCAGCCCTAAAAGGTTTTATCAGCCTTTTCACATCTGACAGCTACATAATGCTGAAATATTGTCGATCATCATGACTGAATATTCCACCGACGTAAAGAATTGCCTGCGAATGCTTTGCAGAATAACGTTCCTATTTTGCCTGCTTAAGTTTGTTGGTTATAGGCACAAAATATACCTACTCGTAAGTCAGGGAAACCAATAAAACAAATATACAGTAATTTTTTCACCAAAGTAATTTTATTACAACTGTGACATTGTGACAATTATCCGTATGAATATTTACACGATATGTACATTTTTACAAGGTAGGTAATCATTAATGGTATACAAACAGTTAACCTTAGAGTCGCTATGCGATAAAAAAAATTACATGATAATAAATTCATCGTTACAACCCTAGGCCGAATCAACCGTTGAATTTCTCAATTTTGTATAGAAAACTCGAACGACAAATTTTGACGGAAACGTATCAATAACACTGGTCCACCCCTAACCGCGTAAACTAAAGGTATAAAAGTGGACCCGTTACCGACAACTCGCGAGAGACAGGGCTCATAATTATTGTCTCACGCGATTGTCAGGATACACAGTCTTAGAACTCTAGTCGATGGACACGATGAGGGTTTCCTCCTCGCGGAGGGCGAGGAAGGCCTGGCGCGTCGGCCGCGAGACCCGCACTCAGAGGCGCGTGTGCGACAGCCCGTTGGGCGCTATAAGTGGCGTGAGCGGTGTGCGCGCTTCCATCGGCAGCGCCTCGCTAACCGCCACCGACCGTGACGTCAGCACCGTGGACGCCTCCGAGCGCGACCCTCCCGCGCCGCCTACTGCCACCGACAGCCGCGCCTGCTCCACCACTCGCGCTTGTGCCCGCGCCGCACCACCTCCTCTCTTCTTCGGTATCACGCTGTTCTCCACATGGAGAGTCGCGTTCACGTCCTTCCCGGCTGCGCATGTGCACGCCTTCAAAAAACTCTTCTTAAAATTATCTGACAAGAAAGCGTACAGAATTGGATTCATCGCGGAGTTGCTGTAGCTAAAGCAAGCCGCGACGAGAAATACCGTTATGGTGATGCGGCTCGCGCACTCCCTCGGCGGGGAGTATATCAGGGCCACTTGGAAAGCCCAGTATGGCAGCCAGCACAGCACATACACCGCTATTACGGTCAGAACCAGCTTAGTTACTTTTCTGTGCGATCGCTTCTTCTCTTTGGATTTATTTTTCGGTCCAACAGTCTTCAATTTGCGGATAACGAGGCAGTAGAAGACGAATATTAACGTCAGTGGGGCAGCAAATCCCAACGCGAATGAGTATAGAGTGAAGGACGTCTGACCTTTGCTGAACTCTTGTTCTGGCCAGACAATATTGCATGACAGACCATTTTCCGTTGGAATGAGTGTTGTGTACATGAATATCGGTGTCATGACGAGGGCCGAAGCTGTCCAAGCTGCGGCAGATACTACTCTCGATACGAAAGGAGTCCTCAATCGCGGAGCAGATATAGGGTGACAAACAGCTATGTATCTGTCAGCACTCATGATGCAGAGGAATATGCTGCTGGTGAACTGGTTGATACCAGTTGAGATCATATAGGCTTTGCACATGAATCTGCCGAACGGCCAGGAGCGTAAAGACATCGTGATTATTAAGAATGGGATGCCTATTAAGAAGCATTCGTCGGCGATGGCGAGGTTCACAATGTACATATTGGTAACAGTCTGCATTTTGGAGTAGCGGAGCACGACGTAGATAACGAGGGTGTTCCCGAGGAGGCCCACGATGCAGACTAGCGCGTACAGCACCTGCGTCACCACGTACACCACGGGCAGGTTGATGTTGGGGCAGTTCTCGAAAGTGCCATTGACGTACGACTCGTTGTAGTCATACGACAAGTTGCCGATCATCTCTACGTCTTCCAACTCCATTATTATAGAGAAATCAGCTTTACTAAAGAAGATTTGTCAGCCAGAAGTGTTTACCTGTAACAAATAAATAAAAGAAATTGATTTCGTAACCTAATAAGTAGGGTTGATAAATTCATTAAAATTCATGATAATCTTACTGACAGGAAAAATATAAAACGATCAAATAATAGACTTCTATTTACCACCGTATCCCCTTACAAGTGATATTCGGAATTTTCGTGATTAATGATATTGGAAAACAAATGCCGCGTCTTGACCTTTCCTACAAAGGTTTAGGAACACGCTGGGGCTTATAATAAATATGCCAAAGGGTTGAACATAATAATTATTGCCTATTATATAATGGTGGCATCACCTAGTGGACGAAAAATATTATTGGCTTTAAAACAATAACAGTAGCAGTTTTTGTGTTAATGTGATGTAACTTTGTTTAGCTATTGACTGAATTGATTGAAAACAGAACTGAAAGTACCTCACCTACTGAAATTGGTAACGATTGTGAAGATATAATTTACTTACATTGTGCATTGGTAAATCATTTCCGGAGCTGTCGGAGGCAGGCGACAGCGGATCTGAAACAACGGAACCGGACGTTATCCCATTGTTTGGATCTTTGGAGAAATAAATAAGTCATTTCAGGTGGGAGTGAATTTTGTTTTAGATATCGTTTTCCTTATTGTTTGTCTTTTAGCAAAAGTCTGGTAGGTGGTTTTATATTTAAAAATGAAAACATAGATCGATCGTATTTTTTTTATTAATCGAGAAAAAAAAGTTTGTTATCATCACATCACAAGGCATCTGGATGAGTACATAATACATCACCTTCAGAAATCAGTAGCTCGAGCTGTAGTGATGTGTAAACGTTTCCGTCGCAGTAAACTATTCTCAAAATAAAATCCATTAGTGGTTTGAAAACGTCTCTAGGCGATGAAGCCTCGTTCGCTGTGCCGACTACCCGCCCCGCTACTGATGTGTATTATGACTGTGTTGAAGCGTCCGATGACTCTGCCTAATTCAACTTTAAGTCATGTCACGGTATTGGTTATCGCAAATGCTATTTTGTAACACTAGTTAGATAATTAGCATCTCTAGCTACCAAGTTAATTTAATTTAATTTGAGAATGACAAAGTTCCATTTTTACATCGCATCGCAAGCCTTGGACTGAACTTTCAGAGCCCTTTGTTACATAGTTTGTGTAAGCTGGCAGGCAACGATAGCGAAACTTTGGATATACCATGATATACCCACTGCTTTTGTTGTTAAAACATTCGATGCGATTAAACAATAAAGGTACGATAATTCGACATTGAAGATTAGTTTGCTAAACTCTTGCTATATAGGGGTAGGTACAGACATACTTGGCCATTACGATTCAATCGCTCGTTTCCTATTTATCCACAAAATTGAGAGTCGCAAACAACTCTGAATGTTCGCTGGACTGGAACCAAATTATAAGTCCTAACGCAAGTTGAATTACCTAACTACATCTCAAAGTAAACAGTCCGGCTATTTGCGAGTCTCGAATACAATGAGGTGCAGATACACGTCAACAGCATCGCTTTCTCGCAAACTTAGCTCTTAACACAATCGATTACGGTTTATATCTGTTCGAAATGTTTATTTGCTCGCATAGCGTAGTTATGAGTCGACGCGGAACGAATTTCGATCTCCCGTTTGAGTTACATGATTTAGTACTCAATGGGAGTCTACTGACTAGAATAGGTAAAAAATATTCAATGGATAATTAGGTTTTATTACTTATAGTCATTAATACCAAGATAATATTAAGGAATTTTGGAAATAGGTAATTTACAAACCGTTTATGAACTTGTCTTGGTAGAGGAATCAAATATAGCTGGCAAGTAATAAACACGTTTGAGGCTTTACGTATAACCTGTCATGATTTAAATTAGATTGATAGCGAAGGGCACCGCAATATCTTGCTGGTGCCAAAAGGAGCTTAAAATCATTTCAGTAACTAGAATCTGGGCGTGCGGAGCTTCAGTCAATCAGAGAGAAGACTAGTAGTTCCATCGTTCAATTAAATTAAAATGATATTTCTAACTATCATCATAGCTTTTGAGTCTTGCTTTGATGTTGTTTATTCGAAATGGCTTATGCCAAACTTAAAAGGAGAATATAAAAGATAATATGACCAAGCAGACCAATTATGATAGTAACACTAGCCATAAAAGTGTTCTTGTGTAGGTAAATGAATCATGACTACAAAATTATAATATACTTAGGCATTGTTAAATAATATTTTCGATTTAAACAAAATAATAAACAAAAATCTACTTACGCTTTTTCTAATTTTTCTTTATTAAATAAAATAAAATTTGAGAGGGATTTGTTAAAAAAAATGTTTCCTACTAATATTAAATGCGAAAGTTAGTATATTTAGATGTTTGTTACTCTATCACCCAAAAACAGCTGAATAGATTTGGATAAAATTTAGCACACAGATATTTTGTAGACTGGATTAAAACATAAGATACTTTTTATCCCGGTCAAAATTTTCCCTAAGGATTTTCCAAATGTTCACGCAGACGAAGACATGGGTGGAAGCTACAGTTAGTAATAAATATTGTTATCTTCCTTGAACGAGGAAAAATATATACATATAGTAAAATATAATATGTTTATTAAATTTAAAAAATATAGTCAAGGTTTACATTCTTCTAGTCTGCTTCGGTAACTGTTTTTTATTGCTACTTAAATCCCGCCATAAGCTTTAGAGCTGCCACTTAAAAATCAGAATTGGCTGAGCTAATAACAATAAATCTTTGTACAAAGCAAAACCGAGTAGACAATTGAAAACACCCTTATATCAACAAATTACGAGTATTTTATTCCATCACAGTACTGACACGAATGCATTAGCCGAGTAATAAAAGCGATTCCGCACATAATACCAGTTTGCGTAATGCTAGTAAAAACTGTTTGGTTTACGCAAGTTTGGAGAAATACTAATAGCTTCCATCGACGCCCACGCACGCTCGTGTTTGCGTTAAAATAAAAAAAAATAAAAAACGCTTGTTTGCGTTGTAATGATTTGTGGAAAGAGCGCAGTTCCATCACTGTCAGCCGTGGGAGGGCGGCTGAAGATTTCAGTCCGTCTGTATGATCATATTTGTACTATTGTTTATTTTGTGGTATCGTGCGATGAAAGGTGATTCCATCGGTGGGGTTGCTAGTACTACAGGGTGAAATAAAAGTCATTGACAAAATTTTAAACAAAATCTAACCGCGGTTTTAATATCTGTCGCGCTCTTGAATATTGCACTCAAAAAGTTTAAAATATTGTCAATGATACTTACTTGTGGGGGAAAAGTATTAAGAATTATAGAAATCCCCACGGGGGGTATCGGAAAAAGTTTTTTTTACCGATATCCCCCTCGGTACGCTAGTGGTAACTAGCGTACCGAGAATTTAACACAAAATTAATTTGTAGATAAACTACAAAATGTAATAGCACGTCCTTATAAGTTTTTTTTAAGATTGTACTGTGAGATCTGCTGCTTGCGAAAATTTCTAGTCTGCATGAAAACTTCATAATTTTTTATTTATTTACAGTTAAAATACCTATGCAACATAATTATGACCGTATTTTTATGCGTTGACATAGAAGCTTGTTTTTTATATTTTATAGAAAGTGGTTAGACCTATTTGACTTAATTTTAATTCATAAATCCATGTAGGTATTAGGTAGAGCAGGTAGATATTATAATCACAGTAGCTTGAAGACACTTGCGACACAAAAGCTATCACTAGTTGCATAGGTACCCTGATCACATTACCCTCCTGCTATGTCATTGGTGGAAACAATGGAGCTATGACAGTAACATAGGGTAATATTGACAACAAAGCCAATTAAGGCTTTGCTACAGTATAATATCTCCAAATCGGATTAATCCACTGCACAGTAGTACTTTAGGGACTTTACAATGCTAGGACCGTAAAGCATTGTTGACGATATAATAATATATAATAATATAAACCTTGACATTAAGTATAAAAACATTAATATTGATGAAGTAAAGCAAATCAAATTTCTGGGAATAATAATAGATAGTGACATAAATTGGAAAATGCATATAGACAATATTTGTACCCGAATTAATAAATTTGTATACGCACTAAAGTGTATCAGAACTGTAACTAATTTAAATACTGCGATTACTACTTACCATGCTTATGTGTGTTCCATTTTACGATATGGCTTACTGATATGGGGCAATAGTTCTCATATTAACAGGGCATTTATTGCTCATAAAAAATGTTTAAGAGCATTATGTGTATATGTGGTGTTCCGGCACGGACTTCTTGCCGTTCTTTATTTGGTAAAATGCAGTTACTGACTCTAACATCGCTTTATATTTATGATGCATGTGTATTTGTAATGCAGAATAAGCATTTATTTAAAAGAGCATGTGATATCTATCCAAGAAATAGTAGAGATCCGAATAGGTTGGTATTTCAGGTAACTCCAAAAACAATGCAGTACAGAAAAAGCTGTTTGACTATGTGTATCAAAATCTTTAATAAAATACCTAAGGAATTTAGGACCTTACATATCGATAGTTTTAAAAGACATTTGGGTAAATGGTTAGGCTCACATACCCTGTATGACTTAAAAGAATTTTTTGACATTAGAGAATGAATTGTATATTGATTGTATTATCAAAATAAGGAAATTACTACCTACCTAAATTATTAATGTAAATATTATGTACTCATTTAAATTTTGCATGTTAATTAATTTGGCTAAACATGTTAAGTGCCTATTATTATTACTTATTAAATCTTTTATATACCATGTTTATTTGCAAATAAAGATTATGATTATGATAATTTTTGTTTATTGGTTGTGTTACACTATGATCGCTTCGATCATCTAAGTATGATCGTTTAGTAATGGTGAGAAGATATTCCAGCAGATCAATCGCTCACCATTTAGCAAAAAAGGAAGGAACCGAAGCGAAGCGAGGGCTACTTAGTTTAATATAAAACAAAGCTTTATTGATCTTTGTAAGTAAGATAATCTATCTTTGTAAGTATATATAGTAAGATAAGATATCTTTGTAAGATATTTCCATTAAATGAAATTTTATTATTGAATTGAAGTTACTTATTTAACAAATTCCGCGCGAACCGTACTATATTTCTGATAGAGTCGTTTGACCAAATTTGTCTTAGTAAAACTATCTCCTCGTATTTTTTGCGACACAACTGGGCCACTTAGCGGCGTTCCATTTGCTGTATTATTTTTCTGATTTTTTTGAAGTGTTTTTTTTATTGCTGCTCCACAGACAGGTCCGGGCCTTTTTATCTCTAATTTTTCATTCACTCCAGTTTTTGAAGTATTTTGAAGTGTTGCGTTACTTTCGCTCGCGCGCGGCCGGCCTTACGCCACATTCTTGTAGTGTTTACGTTGCTGATGATTTGTAGAAGCAATGGAAATAGTGCAGTACTCAGACGATCCGCAAACCATCAGTCAACGTTCATGTACTGGCAAACCGCGTTTGGTTAAGATTATCATTTCACTTGTCAGCGTATCGTAATTATTTTCTCATCCGTACTTTCTGTAGAGAATTATACTGCTATCACAGAATATATAATAAACGTCTACTACCCGCTACAAAAGGAGTTCAGAACACAGTTCAGAGACAGCGGCTCCAGAAAGTTAGTACTTATAAAAACCCTATAATCAACCAAATAGATTTTTAATAAAAATAAACACATCTAATATCGTATCACATCAATAAACACATCTAATATCTATATAACCCTATATATCGATCGAGAAAAAAATCAGCTGTTCCATACATTTTGATCTATTCGATTTTAAATTTTCTATGGAACAGCTGATTTTTTTTCTCGATTTCAATGTTGGTCCTATAGTAAAAGTTGTTTGTATGCATGAGTACATTGACCCCTTAAAATTTTGTGCACTATTTAAGAAGGACCTTATATATATCGAACCTGCTCACAAAATGTCACGAGAATTGGTTGAAAAATGCAACCTGTGGAGGTGAACAATAAGAAAATAGAAAATAAAAACTGAAAAGTAAAATAAAAATAAAATATAGCCGGACAGAACCTACGAAAGCATTTTTGCCCAAGCTGAAGCAGAGACGCTTCGCGCTTGCACGGTCAACGAATCGCCGATACTTTAGATCGACTGAACCAAACTACCTAGATAATTCTTTTTTTGTTGTGTTTGTTATTATCAGGACAAGGTTTGTATAAAAAAATGTTTAAAAAATTTGACAATTCTCACCCATTGAAGTGCTGTGTGGAGCCTTTCATCACTGCTAAATCTGAAACAAAATGAAAAACTGTTTTAATAATTATTTGGAAAAGGTAAAAAGTTGTGAATTTTTGAGATTTACATGTTTGCGATGGAATGGCATAAGTAAGCATTTACCTTCCAAGAAATAAATTAAAAAATGCAGTAATTATCTTTTCATAATTATATTACTACTTATACTAAGGCTCTGTAAAAGTGGCTTCGAAATGGCTGAAATATGAGTTTCCCCATATCTTCACCATTTTGAAAATTTTCGAAAAACTGAATCAACAAGAAAATTTTACATAATTATAGAAATTGCTCCCCAAATTGCTCCCCAAACAAATGCGAAATGTAGAAGAGAACAGACGAACAGCCGGACAGACATATGAGGTTTTTTACCAAATCTGAAACGGAGACGCTTTGCTTCCGCTTCGCACTTGCTCGGTCAATTATCATTTTTTTTATTTTGAGGAATTGCACAAAATAATCATATTTTAATTTTACAATTACTCATCTCGAAGCTTCTTTTTTATTCCGATGAATAATTATTAAATAAGGCTCCTTTCTTATATTATGTAAAAGCAATTTAGTTGGTACCTATCATTATTGTTTTTCAACCAGTTTCAAGTGAAAATTTTATAACTAACTAAATAAGCGTCTAGACGAAAAATTATACTTTTTCAACGTAATATTTCATAAATTTTATTATTTGTTTTGTAACTTAATTTATTTTATAAGTTTCTATTTTTTATAAGCTAATAGTGTTTTTCAATTTACAAACGGTTTCTAGTTTCATTTGCCTCGTTTAGAAACAAGCATTTTATTGTTTTCGTCTGTATACAAATACTCGATTTATCTTGTTTATGAGAAAGTTATGTAGTCTCGTAAAAGACTGAAAAAATACCATAAGTATAAGTAGATTTTTCGAGAATTGTTTGAGGACCTCGGTGGCGCAGTGGTTTAGCTCCTGGCTCTGCGATTGCTGAGTTTTAGCAACTTTAGCAAGGGTCGGTCATGGGATGGGTGACCAAAATTTATTATGCCGAGTTCATCCGTGCTTCAGAAGGCACGTTAAGCCGTAGATCCCGGCTGCTTTACCAATCCACATTGGGTCTGTGTGGGAGTGTGGTGGGATCATGGCCTATCCTACTTATCCTTATAAGGAGGAATATAATTGGGGAACTGGGTGAAATGGTTCAGATCAAGGTGACTGATCACCCATCCGGCTACGCTGGCGTCCCCCCTTCTTAATAATAATATACTTATAAGGAAGGCCTGTTCCTGTCCCTGGCCTGTCTTTCCAGTGGAGACATTAAACATGATGTCGATTGCACTAACTATAAGAACTTTAGTTTGTGTCGCTTCATTTAACTACATGCATAGAGATTATACGTTCACTGAAACTCAATTACTCCGACAGCCAATATAGTCCAATTTCATCATTTTCCCAAATTTAGTTCAGTGTCACAGTGTTATCGATACAGTATGTCACAACGGTTTAAAAGACTTTTGGACTGCCCGGCCGGGAATCGAACCCGGGACCTCTTGCGTGGTAGGCGGCATGTTGACCACTGCACCACTCAGGTCGTAATTTTCATTTTTTATTTTACGGTAGTGAATCTTAAAATATTTTAAATGAATTTTAATTCCTCGAAATTATAAGTTTTAATTAAACTTTACGTTATTGTTTACTTAACCTTTATTAAAATAGTGAATCACACAACATATAGGTATTACCTATCTGTACAGAATGCGAACTAAACATTAAAATATTTGTAAATTATTGAGAGTGCTGACACTGCACTAGGTACCTAAAATTGCATAAAATTGTGAGGTTGTTCGTATCCAATTCAGATTTAAATACACACAAGGAAATATAGGTATTTAAATCAGTGATCCAGCTCAGCCTGTTGATTCTGTAACAAACTCGCATCTCACTTCGACCCTCACTTCACTTCGCGGAAATTTTAAATCATAAATGAGATAATGTTAGGCTGTTTCTTTAATCACAAAAGATTTTAGACAGCTACGGTAGCTACCTAAAACCTTTTGCAATCGGTAAATAGCATAAAATCAGCTAATTTCTAATAACACGCGAAGTGAAGTGAGGTTCGAAGTGAGATGCGAGTTTGGTAACAGAATCGACAGGTTGAATTGTAAGATTGTTAGTTATTGAAAATGTAGTTATTTAAATACCTACTGCAACTGCTTACACTGTGGAAGCACGAAAAAAACAACAAAACTCAATTTGTTATCCGAGACGATTGAATACGAGCGGAGTGTGTACTGATTCTACTTGATATCGCAGGGCCTACTCTGAAAACCGAATAATCGGGCGGCATTCGTACCGATTTGTGACTTTATGAGCTTAGGAATAAGGTCCAATATTGGTGATTCGGACGACGAACATTGTTCGATTATCGCGATTCTGTAGTTAGTCTCGGAACTCGAGCTCAGTTCGCACCGCTAAATTAATTGCCAGAGCTTTCTGAATAAGCGCCGGGAAGCTTAAAAAACACACAAACATGTATTTACTAATGCCTTTTTGAGAGTTTCTATAACATATCTCCGCCATTTTGAAAAATTTAGAAAAACTGAACCGACAACAAAATTCTATACACGGTTAATTTTTAAGTATATTTAAAATGAAAGGGCGTATTTCTTCCCTTTTCTAATCAAGTAAAGTAAGCAAGCACAGTATACGCAATGACACTTACATAAACTTTAGTTGACCATGTGGACACGCGTCAAAATCTTGGCGAAATAATAATTATAAGTGATACTCATTTTGAGTTTCACCAGGTGGACACACGTGTGTCCAATCTCTTGTGTCGAGTTGGTGAATAACCCTCCTAATTTTGATTTCCATTTTGTAAAACTTTCTAGACCTGAGATTTATCGAATTTATTAAAATACTGGACGTAGAATCGTAATGATTGTAAACAGGCTAAATTTAATTTATGATCTTTTTTCTTTTGATCTTTTATTTTTTCGCACGCGTATCTTAATATACTTATATAAGGTTTTCATCATAATGTGTTCGTTTAATTTGGCGGGTCGAGATATGAATATGAGTCAGATTATATGACTTCGTCTCGAGGCTATATTGTATAATTTAGACTAACATTTTCTGAACTAGCTAAACACCTTGGGAAAACTTTTCTTGTAGTAGATTGGTGATTTAATTTTCAGAATTTACTTGTAGCTTCAATAAAATAATTAATGCTCTTTTTTAAAGTTCCGTACCCAAAGGGTAAAAACGGGACCCTATTACTATGACTCCACTGTCGGCCTGTCTGTCTGTTAGTCACCAGGCTGTATTAAACCGTGATAGACAGCTGAAATTCTTTTATCACGTTTAACTGTCAAAAAAACAAAGGAATTAAACCGTGATAGACAGTTGAAATTCTTTTATCACGTTTAACTGTCAAAAAGACAAAGGAATTTGACAGTTCAGTGTCGATAAAATGCCATATCACGCGATATAAATAGGTCATGCTAGGCAGGCTGGCTGGGCCTAATTTCATTAGAGAAACAAAGGCATACCAGACTCCGATAGCTTACTCAGTAGCATTTTGTTCTTTTTAATAGTCTACTAATTGTATATGGTCACGGCGAAAGAATGGGATTGGAGAAGAACGCCAAAAGAACACTATCTCGGTTAATCAACGGTCAGACGCTCTCGCTACCGATGGAGACACGTGGTGGAGTCCGATCTACGTGAGCTCGATGCTGGAGCCTGACGCTAAACGACAAAAGATCGAGATAAGTAGATGGCGAGCTCTAGTATCGGAGGCCAAGACACTCTGGGTCACTGGGCCACCGGGGTAAATAAGTAAGCTAAATACTTACTTTGTGATTTAGAAATTGAATTCAGCTGCTAACCAAATAAACAAACAGCGTTGTAGCCCAAAGAGGCCGTAGAATCTCTTTTTTACTGTAAAGGTTTTCACCCCTAACTTACAAAAAAGACTGGTTCATTAATTTATACCTAAGCAATTTCCGGCCGTCACACTCCATATTTCCTATATGTTTCAATTTTCAAATCCACATACTTCAAAGGGTAGGTACGTCAAACCACTTACGCTTTATGAATGTGGAGTTTTTCTTCTGTATTATAATATTACATGTCGGCATCAAATGGGAATGTCGAACGAATAATCCAGGATGTCATTTCGTTTGCGGGATTCCAATGAGTTATTGGGGGTTTGGGGCTCTTAATAATAATAATATATAATAATAATAATAATATAATAATGATTTATTGAAAGGCATAAAAAACCCAATAAACACTGTAGTCAAATACAAAATAATACAAAATAAATCCAAATTAAAAGTCAAAATTACACATAAATAAAATTAAAATACAATAAAATAATTTAGTAAATTTTTACATTAAAAGTTAAAAGTTTAAACATTATTTTCTATTATCGCTCCGATGCACCGAAATCCAGTACTTATATAGTGGATTGTCCAATCCCCGACTTACGGCCCTAATTATGCTATTACCAGAAAGGCATATCCTTGTCCAAAACGAAGCTATGCGCTTTCTCATAACAGCATAAAAGTCCGGTGTACGGGCGTCCGCAAACATGCTCGACGCGCTGCTGTATCTTGGATGTTAAGGAATCATAGCTGAATAAGGTAATTTTCATTGTTAAAAATTGACGACCTTTTAATAGCGATGCTGCGACTGCTAGCTCAGTGGCGCAGTGGTTTAGCGCCTGGCCCAGCGATTGCGGAGGTTAAGCAACGTTCGCCGGTCATGGGATGGGTGACCAAAATTTATTATCTCGAGCTCCTCCGTGCTTCGGAAGGCACGTTAAGCCGTTGGTCCCGGCTGCATTTGCAGTCGTTAACACCCACCAATCCGCATTGGGCCCGCGTGGTGGGTTATGGCCCATCCTCCTTACCACCCATAAGGAAAGCCTGTGCCCCAGCAGTGGGGACATTAAAAATGGCTGATGGACTGCGACTGAATATTATTAGGTATATCCTCGAAAAACGTACAGCTAGATAAATAAATTCTAAAGCATAAGGTTGTGGCAAAAAGACGATTTCATGTCTGTACAAAAAAGAGCGCAGACATCGATTGTGTTTTGATTTTCCATCAAAAGAAATGTGAACGACCTCGCCACCCATCGGCTGTCACAGCAGACGCTCCTATCTGCACTTAATCTATCTTGTTCCAAATCACTTAGACTCGCCCCACACATACAAGACACAACCTTATTTTCACATACTTAGAATATAATCTACCACACCCCTACTTCACATACTAGCTTAATGAGATAGTGGCTCGTAACGCGAAGTGTTAAGTTTCAGTTTGCAGCAATAGCTCTGAGTCACAATTTCAATAAAACTCTTGCATCCCCTACAATAATATCAGTCGTCAGACGAAAGTTATTGAATTGGCTCGCATCAGCTCATTTTTACGACAGACGAATAGAAATATGGCGGAATGGAAAGTATCAGGTGAGAAACGTCGGTGATGACTGTGTAATGCAGCAGTAATTGCGTCTAGGAACGAGAATCTTGCACCATATTCATGATCCAGAACTAATTTATAAGAATTGGAATTTAAATAAGAATTTTAAAAGCTACTAGCCACCTGCTGTAGGAGTTCTAGGGATGTGATTGCAGTGGTTAAGTTAAAAATAATACCTGGGTAGTTCTTGGGATAGCAATTTTTGAGTGTCACAGACTCATACTCCTATAAAAACAAATAATTATGATTAAAACTATCATTACATCGTTTCTACATTTCATTAAGCATCGTGTCATATAGATTTCACTGGTTAAAAACTACGTAGATCGGAGCAACTCACCCTCAACACCTCAAATCCGGTTAATTTTGCACGTTTTTACGTGTCACAAGTGCCCCGACATTGTGAGAAATCGCGGATATTTTTTAAATCACCCACGTTTTTAATCAGTTTTGTACACATATTTAAAATAGACATATCACGTTATATACTGATCAAATTTTGAATCTTATCGGCGGGAAACTTTTGATTTTATGGACCTAAGTAAGTATGTCATACGCCTAGCTACATTTTCATTGCGCCCTCTTGCGAAGGCCATTGCTCTGAACTGATTAGGCACAGACAAATAGTGATTGATGTTTTCGAATCGACAGTTACACCGCTACTGACAGGTAAGATGGCTGTGTTGCTGTTTCCCACGCTTTTGGTGCAAGACTAAGTTCTACGATTTAAAAAATCTTGGTTCTCATTTCTAATGTATTACCATGTCACATTTTTGCAATATATTTGTGCTATTTTTTTGTAAACGGGTTTTGAGGTGTAATACCTTACTCCCAAATGTACTTAACCAGTAACAAAGTAGCAGGTTATATCTTTTCAATGCCGATAAATTTCAAATTTAATGCTTTTTGGTCATTTCCATGGCGTAATTTCCATGTATAAAACACCATGGAAATTACGTAAAGCCCATGGAAATTACTTTGTTTCATTTTTGGTTTATTATATTAGCCGCTCGACACCCACTGCTGGGTGTAGGCCTTCCTCAAGGTTCGCCACAACTATTTTTTTTATTTATTTATTATCAGAAACAGTGTAATACATTTTTTATTTTACAAAAAAGTACTATTTAAACCTTTAGAGTTTGAGTATAGTACCTGAGAGATTCGTACACGTAAACAATAAGTGATACCTAAGTGTTTGTTAATTTACATATTATGTTAATTAATCTAATTAAATAACAATTATATATTAGGAGATCGAGCATGGTTCTGGCCAACGATTGGCCCTGCCCGGCCCACATCCAGCAGCTTCCTCTGACCTTCACCAGATCGTCGGACTACTTTGTCAGGGGGTGGGGGCATCCGGTGCGCGATCACTATTCTAGAGCCACTGGTTTGTCTCGCTATGTCGGCCCAGTGCCACTTCAGCTGTGCAATCGCTGTACATTGTCACTATGCTTCTGTCAGACTATAAACTTAGTTAACATAAGTTTATGTGTCAGACATACGCAAGATTGTCCGTGTCTTTTAATTAATTTTGTTTTTTTTTATTATGTATGTATGCATGTATATAAAATCCTTTGTTTGTCACATACCGCGCATTGCCACGCATATAAAAGGTCCTGCTAGAATACCAGCGTTGCTGTGACACGTATGTGTCATGGCAACACAAGCTGAGGTAGGTCCTAGTTAGCCCTAAGACCTGTTTTTTGTGAAATTTTTAGCTTTATTTAATTATTGTAACGTGTGGTCTTTGAATTAATAAAAAATATCTCTCTCTCTCTCTCTCTCTCTCTCTCTCTCAATCCTTCAAGTGATGTCGGTTACTTAAGTTCTCTTTTCTGTCGCCAAACAAGGCAAGTTGGCAACAACACACACACTGTCGTTTTGAGACACTGAAGTAAGTTAGACGCAAACAATTTTCGAAGCTTTGAGTTGGATCTGACGAGAGATCTCTTCCTCGAAATTGGACTTACTTTACTAGGACTGTCTGTTCTAGGTATACTTAATAGTCTGGATAATTTGAGTACACTGTTCCTAAAGCTTCTAGAAGACTCTAAGTATCGACTTTCCGTCAGCTCTCAGAAATTCTTTAGTGATTCCATCGTCACCTGCCACCTTGTTGTTTTTTAGCTGTTTGAGGGCCATACTATTCTCAGGCTGGCGTCCTGGATATTTTTGGTAAAGTGTCGGGTGAGCTTGACTTTCGTCGATCCTGCATTAATTTCTTCGTCACTCAAAAAAGAAAATCAAAAGCAAAGCAAGTAGCTTTGCTTTGTATTGAAATACTCGTACATAGGTCAGTTACACTCCAGTCTCCCGATATGACGATATGTGATATGGTGGTTACTCTACTCTATGGGCGGTATGGCTTCGTATGCAGAACTGCCACACTGGTGTAGGTCGCAATATCACCTGGCTGTGGGCTGCCGTGTTACCGTCGTCCGCCAGTTGTTGAGTTGCTGCTGCAGGGCTAAGTTGCTAAATATAATTATAGTACAATGTAGTTCTTAATACTACCCCAACTAACTTTTATTTGAGCTTTAATTTCATATCTGACATAATGTTGAGCAAAATTTTATCTGCTGGGTAATTTCCGTGGTCTTTACTGTAATTTCCATGGATCGCAAATTTTCTATATTTTTTTTAGCAAAAGTATGCATTCGCTACGTGGGGAATTTCGATATAATGTTTGAATTTGCATAAGCTTTCAATTTTTTTGTGTAAATCACTTTAATTTAGTGATTTCAAAAATGCTGTGGAAATTACACGGAGAACACTTTTCCGAAGAACTACCCACCTCCAAAAAACTCAAGATTTCAAATTAGATTTCGAATCCAGTAAACAAAACAAAGCCCGACTAATCGCTTCAGATATCGAGTTTCACTCTGAAGCAGTTCCGAAAATAAACAGGTATTCAGCCGATGGAGAAACCCAATTTGTTCGCAAGTGGCCAACTTTTAACTGACTATACAAGTTTGCGTCAAACCCTCCGTCGAATTTACTAAACGCGGTTACCGTTCAATGACATCTCCAACGGGTTATATTTACCGACCACTCGACGCTGCTCCGTCGAATATTGCCAATAATTTTAACCAATTAACTCGAATCGAATGTCTTTTATATTTTCTCGAACTCCACTAAAATTTCAGACTGTTTTCTTTATTAATATACAATGCTAGTAGTGGCTGAAATTCTATTTAAGTACTTCTAATAATGCTGAAATTGCGAAATTGAAATGAAATGAAATGAAATTTATTTATTTGCCATTTATTGAGTATATAAAGTTCAAGCGTATTTTGTCAAGTTTTGACATGCAAAAAGTTATTAATTATAATTTAATATTAACATAGTTAACATCACACAGTTCCTGATAATTCCTATTAAGTACATAAAGTCCAATAAATGTCAAGACTGCAACAGTGAATATTGTAAATAGTTTCGGAAATTTATAGTTCTGATGGAATAAAATTATGAATCTTACGTTGCTAAGACTACAAAAGTATATGCTTAATATATCAAGCTTCAAATATAGGTCAAGTTATTCAGCACCTACTCACAAAATATGGTCAGGTATTTCGTTTTGTCAATATTTATGGCAGCTCGTGGACGAAATGCATTTCCCTCGTTACAGCCGGTGTAAGCAGATCACGCTCGGGCGCGCTCGTGATCCATCGGCAAACTTCCCAAACAACCCCCACCCCCACCCACTGCTTATTCATACCTAAAAATGTCCCAAGTTTTTATAAAAAAAACCTCAAATTCACGCCCAGATGATTCCGTTGTGAACACGAATTCATTATATATTCTATTGAATCTCCAATTTCCAGTAGCCTGAAATTACATTTCTGCCCCCACTCATCACATTACTCACCTCATAACTTGAAGAGGAAATGAAATTCAACGTTATTTGATTTACATAATTAAAATAGCTACATTTTCAACGGAAAATAAAAATAGTTATTATAAATATGTTTTTGTTTTTCTAAATTATAGGATTACAAAAATGCTGCCAGAAGAACAGGAAATGAGGAAAACATACTTTATTAATATAGGATTAAGCGATGCTACTGTTATAATTGCTCTAAGGATGTTTGCTATATTAAGTAGATAGCTTAATGAAATTCACAAGGACCCTTTGTCAGAGATAATTATCTTAAACATATTGATATTGTTTATCCTGTAAAATATGATCCTATTATTATAAGAGGCGAATAAGCCAGTTTATTAATAGCTTTTCCTTGCTTTTATTCTTACAGGTATTCTCGACGATAGTTGTCGCATTCGTTTCAGAAAAATATAACAACTTGAACATAATAGAAATAATAATAAACAATACAATGTCAAGCACTTTTCTGAAATAGGTATTCTTTAATCGAGTGAAAACCCTGTTCTGAAAGCCAGGAAAATAAAGATTTCTTAAAAAAAAATCTCTACTGGTAGGTCCCTCAAGTTCATTGGTAATTTATTATATATTTTTATAGCCATACATCGTTGATCGTAATGGTGACGAATATACGTTAATCGACTCGGTTGTATGAGGATCAATTCGCCAGCATTTGCATTTAAATTAAAATCACATGGAACCATAACCTATCACACAGTTGGAGGTTCTTTTGCTGTCTCCCCTTATAATAAGTTCTTACAATGATTTTTCATAAAATAAAATTCTACTAGTGGAATCGAGTACTTATCTCCAAATAAATAGATTCAAAGGCATCTAAAAGAATCCTGAAAAGTACAATTACATTATTTTCCATACTAATCAACTGTAAGATAAACTACACTTGGACTCTTATAACAAACCACTTTTACAGCTGATAAGTTTCTTGCGCCCGTTCTTCTTGTCAGCTAAAAAAGTCTGGAACGGGTGGTAGGAAAATATAGACGATTCAAAAGTACTTAACAATTAAGTTTATTTGAATAAAGCTTATTTCACTTTCACTTTCACTTTAAGGGTTATATTTTATATAAGAGAATTACCGTGTAACACTAACTACAACCTATTTATGAATATACTATTATAAAATCTTGTAGGTAAGTAAGTATTAATATGAAGCTTTTTCTGAGGTTGACCATACTATGTTAACCAAGTCCTTATTAAGTTTGTTTTGTCTTTTCTTAATCAGACAAATCCCGTTTTAGTTTTGCGACATTCACTAGTTTTACAAACCATAAGTGAAAATGATTTTAAAAAAGAACGGTCTACAACAACCTAACACTTTAATTTAATTCTTACTAACTTTAACCATGAACTAATTTTAATCAGACACTAACTTTAATCAATACGACAATATTTAACACTGAATTAAATATGAGAGAGCACTATAACGCCACAAAGAAACGTCCGTCGGATCCAAACGCCGCGCGCATAGTGAGGCCGTGCCGCAGGTGACGCCGCCTTTTATACAGCGCCGCTCGGCCCGGGCTCGTGAGTGGGGGAACTTGCTAAGACTAGTTTATTAAGAAGAGTTCCGTGCATCGCTCTAGCAGGGCTACACGTAGCTGCAATGCGTTTGTTTAGCAACCGTCAAAGCTATGATCCGGAACAGGCTCAATATACATAAATCTCCTTAACGCATGCGGCGGCAGGTGTCGCCGTCGGTCGTCGCCGGCCGTTCATAATCTCCGACCCATTTCCATACGTCACACTCAAGTCTCAACACACCTCGAAACTTCCATTGTTGTTCTGAATTCCTGGTAATCATGCATTTCCTCTTCAATACATATTGACGGCAGCGAAGAATAAGCGGTTATCTACAAAATCGTTACTTTTTAGTAGAGCGAGCGTTTTCATCGCAAAAAATTAGGGTGATTAGTGCCCTCACGGTGGCACCCTTATCTTAATATTTTTGTATATTTAATATAATGATGGCGCCACTATGAGCCTAATATATGCCACTATTATTTACGGAATTGCTTGAATGGTTACAATATAATCAAAGCTTTTAATAATTCTAAAAAGAATTTAATTTTTTTAATTCTTTTGCATAATGTTGTTCCAAAACGCATTATTGTAAAAAACAATTTTTCACAGCTGATGAAAACCTGCAATTTCATTGCCGCGAGGAATAAAGAGAGAGAGAGAGAGACTATATGCCTTATTATTTATATCAATACAATATGTTTGAGACAAAAAAATTGCAGACAATAATAAAACATGGAAAAATTATTCAAAATATGGGATTTATTTTTCAAGAGTACTTATTTTTTCTTTTATGTTTTGATTATTAGCTCATCCGAGAGAGGCTTCAAGAATTTTTCCCAATTTATACTTAAGAATCCAAACAATGGCATTTTTGCTGTAGACAAATAATAAAAGGTATTTTGATCACTTGAGTACAAATGTTTTTGCCTACCTACCTAGGTATCTTAGCAACACAGCGAAACTTTTAAAAAACAGCTTTGAATTAAATAATACAGCGAAAGCGGTACAAATGCCGAATCAAAGAAAGTTTTAGTTTTGACTTGGTTGATTTCAATTAACTTTGACTAGCAACTTCTGAAGTCAATTTAGAAATTGTCGTTTTCAAGGATCGAGCCATTGCTAATACTACGGTAAGTTCTAATTCAAAGGGTCTAATTTAACTATTCAAGTAAGGGGTTTGAAGCATTAATAGAATTTATTTTATTAATTCATTTATGCTTTCCATTCAAGAGTTAGTTGAAGACTAATCTGTTATTTACACGGGTAGATGTGCCAGTCAATTTTCTGGTTGATTTTAGTCACTACAATAACTATTGTATAACAAAAAAATAATGAATAGTGAATAAATGTTTCACCTTACGCCCATGTGAATGCAGCGAAATGGCCAAGCCACTAATTTGAATAAGGTGTAGAGTTTGTGAAGTAAGGGCAAGTAGAGTTAGGGCATAAGTAGAGTTAGAGTTAAAAGCTTGGCTCTTCACGGAGGTTTGATAACTTTTTGACAATGCGAGCCATACGGTCTCGTCTTGGCAACATTCAACATGTAAATGTTTTTGGTGGGATTAATCTACAGTATAATATTACTATATTAGAGCGCTAGTAATAATATATTAGAGAGAATGAAAAAAGAAATTAAAAAAATAATCAGTATTACTAGGATGACTTTTAACAAATGCAATAAATAACCTCTAAACATACGATCATCTAATCAAACGCAATAAAATTATATAACCATATTGCTCGATCGCGCGAACAAACATTTTTCGCACCAAATCTTCCTGTAGAACACTTTTGTTTGATTAGAAGAAGGCACAGAAGCCGCGTTACATTCCAGCTTGACACTTTTTTAAGAATAAGGTCGATTTTTTTTCCATTCTCTATGATGCCACTTTGCGCACATTGTACTCATAGTGTGCGGTTGAACAATGGACGACTCTTACATTCACGAGGCTAGAGCTCGTCGCGGCCTGTTTGCACAGCTCTCCGTGTGGCTCCGCAGGAATCAAGTGTCATGCTAGTTATAGAACAAACGTTGGCTGTACCGCAAGTGTACGTTTTGAGCTAAAACACGAACGTGTTGGCGTGTGAAATGCGGTTATGACGGAGAGTGGTTGGTTAGGCAGTTATGGACAGTGTTAAATAGCAATTTGTGGTCGATGTTACAGTGAATTGGCCTTTCGATAAATTGGTACATAAAATGGTTATGCACAGTACAAATAATACTACTTAAAGTAGAATTAAGCTTGGGTTATAGGTAATATGATATAATTTCGATTACTTATTTCAATTACTTACACATTTCACAAATTACAACAATGTTTTCTTACATTTAACAGTGCTATATAAACCTATTTAGGTTTTATCAAGCACTTTTGATGAGATTGGATAGCTGTTAATAATAATAATGATAATCTTAATAAAGACAGTCACCAAAATCCTTGCAATGCACGATATTATATTATTATTATTTAAACTTTATTGCATAAGAAAATACAATTGGCGGACTTAATGCCTTATGGCATTCTCTAACAGTCGACCGGAAATCGTGGCGGCAAAAAAATGGACAACTAAGCAAAAAAAAAATACGTTGATCTCTAGCTTCAACACATTTAACACTAATATTAGACTACTATTGTTGCTCCTGATTTAAATACGTTATATAAAATCGGGAATAAACTTTTAATAAAAATAAAATGTTTTCTTCAAACGATGTTAAACTTAAGGTTTCAGTAAATACTCTCAAATGGTATTATGAATCATTCCTCAATTTAATGCTAGGAGCAAAATGAGTAATTGAGCAGATTTGTAGGAAGCTCAGAAGCGAGTGCATCCAGCCCGCACGTGAAGCAATTTAACACTCAGCCACAGGCAGAGGAACGGAGCGGCTAATTTGAATCTCGACTAGGTACACGGTTAATAGCTATATTATACTACTACACATTAGGCAAGTGAAGCGTTTATACCATAGAAATAGAATGTCAAAGAACAACAATGTCAATAAACAGGTGATCCGAAAAACGAATGTATACATTTTAGATGAGATACGTATATACTATATTATGGCAAAGGAAATTAATAAACTATGTTCCATACTGTTGTGTTTGGTTGTAGAGAAATGTGTGGCAATATCTTATTTACCTGTGAAAAGTGTGATTACTTGAATTGTTTTTTTTTGTCACATCACAATCACTAACAGAACAAGACACCATGGCTCCACGATACCCTTATTTAAAATTCTAATCAAGATTACCAAATATTTTAACTCTTCAACGCCCGGAAAATGAACACAATAGAAAATCTATTGTGTCTCGGTCGCCAGCGACCGCTCCGGCGTTAATGAATTAAAGAAATTGTGATTGCTCTTTTGCTAGGCGGGACGCTAGGGGCTCTTACTGTAAAAAGTGTTGGCACATTGTCACTTGATGCTTTGTCTCTTTTTTTTCATAGACCGTGTCCGTATAATGTTAACTTCTGTTTTCCACGCTTTGTTGGTCTTCTTGAGCGCAGCGAAAATTTTTCTAAGTCCAAGGTTTATACATTACTAGCGGCTGTGCGCGACTTCGTCCGCGTGAAGCCTAGGGAAATTAATAAAAATTATGAATTTTCTCTTTTTCCGTATCGCCGATTTTTATTAAAGTTAGCAATTTATAAATAGCAATAAAATGCCATTTTATGACCTATCAACATTTTGATAGGTCAGAAATGGGCGTCATTTTAGGCATGAAGGGTAACAAAACAAATAAACAAACATACAAACTTTCGTATATATATAGAAATGTTACACAAATTGTAGGAAACCTAATTGGGAAATTTGAATCATGACTGATAACTACTCGAATACAATTAAATAATACTAAACTAACCAAAACTGGGTAACTTGATACTAGTGCGCTTATACCTATTGCATTAGTAGAAAACCTAATTGGGAAAGCGGAAAACGTGATCGCAGAGGATCTAATTACGATGGAAAGAGCGAAACTCGCTGCTTTCGAAAGTGGATTAGTTAGACACTTTATTTAGTTTTACAAGGCACATAATTAATTACAGCGGAGTTAATCATTAAATTAATCCGAACAAAATAATATAAAAAATATTAACAACGATACACATACCACGATCGGCTTTAGCAATTTGGAATTCGTTATTGTCCCACGATAAAAAAGTTTTTAAAAAAAACCTTCAAAAAAACCTGAAAACAAATACAGCTCCAAATTAAATACCTTTAAAAAGCAAGAAATAATATTCGAATCATTCGTTACACATAGGTATCAATATTAATAAAACACGTCTATTGAAGTCGGGTGGGGCTGGAGGACAACTTAATTTTTTTTCTAAAAGCCTCACCCGACTTCATTAGACATGTTTTATTAATATTGATATGTGTAACGAATGATTCGAATATTATTTCTTGCTTTTTAGAGGTGTTCAATTTTGAAGCTGTTTTTGTTTTCAGGTTTTTTTGAAAGAGGTTTTAATTTTTTTTTATTGTGGGACAATAACGAATTCCAAATTTCTAAAGCCCATCGTGGTATGTGTATCGTCGTCGTATGTTTTTTGTTTTCGGGTTTTTTGAAGAAGGTTTTCTTTTTTTTAAAGCTTTTTAGTAAAATAAACAAATAGCTAATCATATTAACAGTAGTGGCAATCCACTGCTTGACCAGCATAAAATGAACTACAACGGTTTTTACAATGGAGAAACTATAGAAGAGTAAAATTTTCTATGTCAGAATCTGCGTAGGTCCGTCATTATAGGTATTCCTGGCACAGGCCTTCACTGCCCACGCAAGCGCTCATAATAATCGGGCAGTGCTTGAAACTGAATACGGAAATTGAATCGTTAGTTCGACGCCCGCACAGCCTACTTGCACGTGCCAGTTAACTGGCTCAATAGATTGGGAAATGTACGAGTCTGATGCCGAAGCGGATTTTCCGCTCAATTTGGAGCAGAACGCAGTCAGAGAATGAAACCCACATCGCCTACGCGCTAGAGGAATTGGTACGATGGATAAGGCGTCGCCATTTTGAAGCCCTGAGTTTATTTCACAGATTATTTGTGGTTTATTTACTTACTGCAGGAAAAAAATCTAGGTCTAAGTGGTATTGTTTTGATTTCCTGCGACCGTGGGATTGGAAAATTAATGATGATCAAAGAAAATGACAATTGCTTGGTGTAATTGTTAATTAAAGGTGCTAGTTTGAATTCTGGTAAATCAATAATTTTTGAAACCTTAATGTATGTATTTCTAATGTATTTTATCCGTTATGTCTTCATCCATCTATGTTTGCTTAATTGCACTGAATGAAAGGCACAAACAAGTGGGCCACCGGGTTATTTCGCTGAAAGGAGCCTCCTGAATACAGCCTTAATGGGATCCGAAACACATTCGTTGGCGAACGCGGCCCTCCCTAATTCTGTCGCCACTAGGATTGATACATTTGCACTCGATTGTGACTCCGTCGGATTGAATTAACATAGAGTGTGCTTCTTACAATAATCTCTCTTTACGACAAATTCGTTTCAATACTCTCTTTTTAGGACACAGTCATTAAAGGAATAACGATTTTAGCTAAACGTCGGTCGCTTGCGTGCGGAATTTTCCTAATTTCCTGTATTTTATTTTTATATCCTCTCGGAAACAGTATTTTTTCTGGATAAAGGTGCCTTATTTATATTTTTTCTATACCCTTCGTTTGTAACGTCAACCGATTTTCATGAAATACACGTATTTGCATACACGTTTTAGGGGTATAGAGAAGGAAGGGTATCTTTCGTCCCGAAAAAAGACAACGCAGATAAAGTCTCTGGTGGTCGGTAGTTTATAATATTAGTAAGGATCATCACGGGATCTGTCGAATGCGGAATCTGTGGAATGCGATGAGTATGAAATTTTTCCTTTGCAGAATAAAGGAATTATTAATTAAAAAACATTCATAATTCAGTAACAAATGCTTACATTCAGAACGTGTCTTAAGACACGCCAGGATTTAACCCCTCTAAGTTAAGAGGCCAAGGAGAGGTCGTCATTGTTTTTAACCGACTTCCAAAAAAAGGGGAGGTTCTATGTTCGTCTGTATATTAGTTTTTTTTTTTTTTTTGTATGTACCTATTACTTGAAGACGGCTGGACCAATTGAAATGATTCAAACGTTATTACATTAGGTACACTCCCAAGTTGGTCCCATTTTTTAAAATTTGGAAATCGGTTCAGTACTTTTCAAGTAATTTTGAAAAAGAACACGAAAATAGTATGATTTTGTGTGAATTACCTCGATGATTGGTCGTATTACTTCTTTGTTTATGAACTGAATAAGATAATTATTTTTTGTTGGAAGAGGGATATCTTAAGTTTAGTTTTTTAACCGACTTAAAAAAGGAGGTTCTCAGTTTGACCAGTATTTAAGTATGTTTCTCCGCGATTATCTTACGTTTGGCTGAGCCGATTTTTCTACATATATATAATATACCTTACTTACAAAGTACCTACACTAAAAATAAAAAAATAAAAAATTGTTTAAAAAAAAAACAAAAAACCGAGTTCAAAAAACCTACCTCTAAAAAGCAAGAAATAATATTCGTAATAATAGAAATACGTCTATTGAAGTCGGGTGGGGCTTTTAGAATAAAAAAAAAGGAATTTGTACTCCAGCCCCACCCGACTTCAATAGACGTATTTTTATTATTACGAATATTATTTCTTGCTTTTTAGAGGTAGGTTTTTTGAAGTCGGTTTTTTTTTCAAATTATTATTTGAAATATTGAATATTTATTCCTAATTTAAAAGCAAATAGGTACGAAATATTTTAACTCATTTTTTATATACAACAAAACCTCGTATTGTGTTAGATAGTATCACAAAAGCTCCGTAAACAAACATGTAGGTACGCAGCGATATCAAAATTAACGATGAACATAAACATTATTGGTCTAATTTCACAAGCGAAATTCTCAATAACAGAACAGCGTATCGGGCCACGTGTCACAGGGCTGCCACATCAACGAATAAAGTAAAATGACAATAATGGAGTACAAGTAGCTACTGAATAAATAGTTTTATTATTTTCTCTTTTCTTAGATAAGTGAATTTGGGAGAAACATACTCAAACTTCTTTAAAACTTTCACTTTAGATAATATTTATACTTTATGATTCCTTCACTAACAAACAATTCAAGCAAAGTAATAGGTAAACCATATTTTAGTCGTATATCTAATCTTTTTAAAGATTTTTTTAAAGAGAGCGAATAACTGTATCTGAATATGCTATGATACAGCTGAGTCCTTGGTAAAATAAATATTTTGCAACTCACACACACACACACATTTCCATTTTTTTTTAATTTTTTTTGTTTCATATTGTTATTTTAGCATTAAGTTCAAATCATGTCTGTAATGCCTGTCTAATTTGAGGTGGGCGCTAAATAACTGTAACAAGTCTTATGACTACAACGGTTGTTAACGCTAATAAGTTTTTGTATTCATGACATGATTTAAATAAACTTTTTTTTTATTATATCTGACAGCCCTAAGTAACACATCAAACTCTCTAACAAGTGCCTCTTGTGCGTTGTACAAATCGGTCGGCTTAATTGGATCAAATGTTTTTTTTCCTGCTTTTGTGGAGTTTGACAAATTGCTGCTTTGATGTGTACGAACAATAATTGAGCTTTACGTTTAAATGTTCATTCTTCTATCCCCTGTAATATTTAAGTTTTCGCGAAAATAAACCTATTCTTTTCTAATTTCTTGAGATAAGTTAATCATATTACCTATGTGTACGAGCCGGGCTGTACACCTTGACGAATGATAGTTTAATGATAGATAATTTTAGGAAAATAAAAAGTTTATTGCTAATTCACAAAGGGATCAAAATTACTTATTTAAATGCTAAATGAGGACGCGTGATTGTTGAATGAATGTTAATTACGGACTGATTTTATGACAAAATATAATAAATCGAATGAATTACAAAAGTGCTGATGCGTGACCTAATTATGAGTACCAAGTTGAATGTAGGCATTTGTACACCGTAGGTACACTATGAATATTTTCTTTTTACAATGTGTAATACGAAGTAATAAAGAACCGTAGTTATTTTCGCAATGTTCCTTATCTGTTTGATCGACAATATCGATGTTTTTCTTAATGGCACCGTGAGAATTATCTAAATTTAAAGTAAAAGGAAAAACACCAAATACTCGATACTACTTTTAGGGTTCCGTACCCAAAGGGTAAAAACGGGACCCTATTATAAGACTCCATTGTCCGTATGTATATCTGTATCTCTTGAACCATGATAGCTAGACAGTTGAAATTTTCACAGATGATGTATTTCTGTTGCCGCTTTAACAACAAATACTAATAAAAACAGAATAAAATAAACATTTAAGATAGCTCCCATACAACAAACGTGAGATTTTTTGCCGTGTTTTGGTACGGAAACCTTCGTACGCGATTCTAAATTCGCACTTGGCCGGATTTTTCTTTCTCACCTAAGTACCTAACAATACTTTACTAAACCGTACTATATCATTTATTCTGCGACAAAACGCAGTCGATGCATCACAAAGGGTCGTTTGACTGCAGTTGCCTGCCAGGTGAATGAAGGTAACTCCAAGCGGATGCTTCAATTTGTCTGGGTTGTCTTATCTTATCTGTCACTCGGTTTCGCAAGCAGAGGTGTCACCCAGTTTCGCAAGCAGATGTAGTTTAATTCCTGACAATGTTGTTTATAGTGGAAGCGAGAATACCAACAAACGGAGCCATGGAGTTATAGGAAAACTCAAATAAGCTAGCTCTTCGCAGAAAAAAACTGAGTATTTTATGAACAATGGCATTTCCGATTTCCTCTCGATGGTATCTATATTTATAAAATCGTAAACTGAATGACTGACTGACTGACTGACTGACTGACTGACTGATCTATCAACGCACAGCCCAAACCGCTGGGTCTAGACACTCCAAATTTGGCACGTAGGTTCCTTATGAGGTCTAGGGGTGCACTAAGAAAGGGTTTTTCAAAATTCACCCCCTAAAGGGGTAAAAAAGGGGATCAAAGTTTGTATGAAAGTCCCTCAGTTTTGAAGCTAGGATCTTCAAATTTTGTGTTTAGACTGACCATTGAAAATAAATAAATACGGGTCTCAGCGTTTTTCAAAATTCTACCCCCGAAGGGGTCAAAAGGGGGATGAAGTTGTGTATTGAAGAAAATCCTTTATTTTCGAAGTAAAAATCGCTAAATATAATTTAGGCTTATGGATAGAAATCTAACGCAACGTATATTGTTATTGTTAGTATTTAAACCCCTATTGGGATGAAATGGGGGTGAAAAGGGGTAAAAACCCCAAAAATAGATATGGATGTCGTTATTGGGGTTTTCTGGGATGACGATTGCAAAAATGACATTTATTTTGAAGTCCAACACGGTGGACATGATTTGACCCCTAAAGGGGTGAAAATGGGGTTCAAATTTTGTTTGGAAAAATAATATAAAATAGACATTACAACTTTAAAATTCGTTGGAGCACATCTATTAAAAAATAGGCAAACATAATATTTTGTAATTTTGAAAATCAACCACTTAGGGGTAAATGGGGTGAGTAAACATAAAAATCAATATGGATGTCGTTCTTGAGGTTTTATGGGATGGTGATTGCGAAAATGAGATTTATGGGACGGGGACGGGGACGGGGACGGGGACGGGGACGGGGACGGGGACGGGGACGGGGACGGGGACGGGGACGGGGACGGGGACGGGGACGGGGACGGGGACGGGGACGGGGACGGGGACGGGGACGGGGACGGGGACGGGGACGGGGACGGGGACGGGGACGGGGACGGGGACGGGAACGGGAAGCCACGTGCGAGGCCCGCCACACGCGGCAAATGTCTTGCCTCGCCAGTTAGCGCCCTTGGTAGTAACCCGCCTAAATGCGTAAAAATGGCTGGTCAGATCCTGGTTGAAGGTTCCCTAAGGATTTTCTCTAATATCCACGCGGACGAAGTCGCGGGCAGAAGCTAGTTTAAGTATAAAATTTGAAGAGAAATAGTAACTGAAGGGTGTTTGCTGTATAATAGCTCCATACTGAAGGTATTCTAGGCATTTTTTATTTTATCTTTAACTATAAGGATCGCCCGCGATATCGTTTGCGTGGGCAGTTTTTTGCTATTCCTCGGGGACAATACTCTTTTCGGGATGAAAGATACGCTATGTCCTTCTCTGTACCCCTGTCAACGTGTTTGTAAATTTCATGATGCTCGGTTCAGTAGTTAAGATGTGAAGGCATAACTGACTTTCGCATTTATACTATTAGTAAGGATAAATGACTCTTTGTTGCTATTTTTTTATGTATTTAAAATGTATTAGTCGATAGTCTTCCTAAAATTAATAAATAAAATAAATAAGGATTACTATTAATAAGGATGTACATTCAATAAAGTTAGTGTTGCACACCTTACGGTACACTACAATGGTACAAGAAGCAGACTTCCCTTGACAGTCAACCCATGAAAAACAATACTTAATGAATATAAAGAAAAAACTAAATCGTATATAAGTATAATGCCGCATATAGGCTCCATACAGAGTTAATAATTAATCAATGTTAAAAAATAAGTTTATAGTAAGTATCTAGTACATAATTAGATTATAAGTTAAAACCAAGGCGAGAACTATTACTGCCGACAAACTCCTGAGCAGTTTGGCAGTTGTTATTTTTTGTAAAAAACTTTATTATAATAAAATAAAATAAAAAATATTAAACTTATTAAGGTGAGGCTGAAGATGATAATGATGACAATGATAAGATTATGATATGTGCAGTACTCATTAAATAAATGAGTCACTAAATATTGGTTGATTACAAGCACAAGCTTGCAAATAAATAAAATGTTGTGGAAAATAACCAATAAACAAGGTGATCGTTAAATTAGAATTTATGCTTATTATGCGTATCTTAATTGAATAAATAATAAAAGTAAAGTCACAGGAAGCACATTATACAAGCCACGTTTGATAAACGTGCTTGGATTTATCATCGCCTCTTCATTTATATTTCAATTTTGACACGTAACTTAATGAAAAATGAGGCAATTTCTTCTACATCACAAAAGTTGGTTCTCACATTATTTTAAAAATACTCAGTGTAATAACACCGGAGCTTTATTTGAGAAGGGATTGCTCCCGTTTATGAAACAACTATTAATTTTCATGCTGGCAACACTGACGAGCGAAATAAATGTAAAAGCTCTGTTTGAGGCGTGATGTGCTCAGCCCCCGCAATATCGCTACTAATAACAAATATACAAGATTTACGCAACATTTCAGGTTAATTTAATAATGCTCATTCCCTGTTTGTTTTTCTAATATAAAAAAGTTAGGGTTATAGTATGAAATTCTCACACACAGAGGCTTTTATATCTTCTATGATGTTAAAGATTCATAACGGCCCACTATTATATTAGTAACTACCGGCCCGCCCCGGCTTCGCACGGGTGCAATTTAGTTAGTTACTAATGTAAAACTCACTGAGCAAGTAATCACTACGTTTTAGTAAAACTGTGCTAATGTGATGGTGTGTCAGTGTGAAGTTATTAGATATCGACATATATACGACGTACGCAAGGGGTGTTATAGTATAATTGACGTGTGTGTTGAATTGATATTGATATTGAATTGATATGTGTGTCTGTCTGAGGCAACCTATCTCCCAAACTTATGGATCGACTTTAATGCGGTTTTTATGCATAGTTTAAGAGAAGCGTACCTACCTACAAACGGCGGGAAGCGACTTTGTTTTATACTATGTATTGCTTTTGCCCGTGGCTCCGCCCACGTGGGATTCGATAATCTTTGTAAGCCTTCCCTTGCAAACCAATGATTTTTTTTTTATTAATATCAGATTCACCAACGTTTGAGTACATTATTACAATACTTAAGTTCTTAGATTATTAATTATGAGCTACATGTAACAAACAATTATAGGCAAATACAACATTCAAAAATTACGTATCTCGAACAATTTTTTAACAAATAAATATTTTATTTTTTAAAAGGTGTAATTAATTAGTATAGCTTGATAAGCGATTACGATCAGCCATGCGATGCCATCATTTATCATAGAATTGAGCAACTGCCTTGCGGACATAGTTGAGCGAGTCACCGTGCACATCAAATATGTCGCTAAATTTATTAGTAAGCTTACAGAGCCGTGGAACAGGCGAATTGGTGCCATAAGCAGTTCTGCGGAGGGGAGGGCACAATGGTGTAATCACGTTGCGGGGGTATCTTCTAGGAGCTCGATACTTAAATAGTGACAGGAGCGGTGGACAGTCAATTTTACCGTTTAAAACTTTCCAAGTAAAACCAATGTCGGCAATATCGTAACGAGAGGATAATGCTACAATTTTAAAGTGTCGAAGACGGTCAGCATATGGGGTCCTCTTCATTGCTTTTGCGATGCCATTAGAGAATGCCAAGTGCCACAATGATCGGGATGAAAAGAAGCCTGTGTTAAGTATTCCAGACTATAATCTATCTCTGTGCCAAATTTCGTCTAAATCCGTTAACATATTCAGACGTGATTGAGTAACAACATGAACAACATCCAAAAATCAAAACCTTTACATTTATACAATTTTGTGATTTTCCACGTTTGCCACGTTTTGTTTGAATATTTCGTAAAATGGTGAAAATCGGAATAAAACCTTATACAACATGAAAGTCTTTTGGAAAATTACTGAAAATTAAAAATGACGCGTCAGCTCGTGCGGTGACAAAATATTGCTTTCTCTGTGGTAAACCAAGGAACATAATTATACTCTCAGGGGAGGTGACAACCTGACAACTGATATTTATTTTTCTTAAATTATCATTCAAATGCACTAAGAAGTTTCAATTCCGATATCGAAGCCAATCACCCTAAAAGTAGCTTTCTACCCCTTTTCATCCCTGTTAGGGGATTCATTTCAAAAAAATACGAAACACGTTTTCAATTAATTTTGTGAAAGAATGTCTATGCCAAATTTTAAGTCAATCGGGCCAAGGAATCGCGTTCTCCCATACAAACTTTGCCACCCTGTTTCACCCCCTTAGGGATTGAATTTTGCAAAATCCTTGGTGAGTACCTACACCCTAAAAGGAACCCCCATGCATGATTTGAGACTCCTAGCACTTGTAGTTTCTGAGATTTCGTGATTTACTCTTTTATATATATAGATAGATAGATAAAAATATTTCTGATTACCTATTTTCCTGGACGTTAAAAAAGTATCTTAAAAGTGACTCCTTTTTTATTTAGTAAAAATGACTACTTAATTCGTTGTAACTTAGCCGATACTATTTTTTTTTACTTAATACATGTGGCCTTAGTTAGCTGAGTGTTTAAACATTTGTGCATAAAAGTTTTAATACATTAGCATGGTTGTTGAATGTTAGTATGCAAAATGCAAATTCTTTAAAATTCTTCACATAAAACGGCAATTTCATACTTAAACCCCTAATATTATTTAGGGAGTAAAAAGTAAAAAAAAAAGATTTTGCCAAAATTTTCAAATGTGTGCTATTATAAAACAAATATTACTACAAAACTAATAAGTTTTTAAGTAAAATTAAAATGCTGATTACATGCAACAATGCCATGCAGCAAATTATTTTAAACAATTTATAACTAAAACAACAATCACTTTTAATTATACCTACTTATTCAAAATACTCTTCAGTAAAAGCTTCGTAATCAAACAAAAGTCAACCCACAATGGCAAAGAGAGTCATCGACGCGAAATCACTACATAAAAGCCGCTAATTTCAGTAATTAGTCGGTCGAACGCTTCGCTACATTTTTTCGCCCACTTACGCCTGAAGGTCGTGAATAATGTGAGCGGCATCCTGCCGGTGCTCGTCCCATCAGGAACCCGTTATGTAAATGCCGCCACCAAATTACAGATCGTCCCGCATCTCGCAAACCCTTGATCCTGGATAACGCGCGAGCGACTCAAACGGCCTACCAAGAATTTCATGAGAAAAACATCTACTTTTTGTTTTATCAGAAAGTATGATGAGTATAAGTGATACCATTACCGAGTGAAATGGCATCCTTGTTTTTTTAACGTAAAGATTATTGTCTTTCTCTCAATTTTGTTCCATTCTAATTTTCGTAATAGCCCAGCTGCAAATTTATTTTTACATAATTTTATTGACCTGTTTGCTTTTAATGTTACAATCAATGAAGTTCTTAAAAAGATTTTTTATAATTTTCTGCTGTCGATCTTATATTTTTTTTTACATAAAATGGCACTTTTGTAAGGTTTTAAAAACGCTTTCACAATTTCTGAAGTCAAGTATAATCAAATCCTTTAATAAAATTGAATTTGGGTCACGTAAAGCATTATGTTCGACTGTATCATCAGAATGGGCCACGAGCTATTATACTAGCGAATGGAGAATTATGGCAATAAAAGTTTTATTGAAGGTCTATAATTCACCTGTTTGCGAGGCTGGAACAATCGGTCGCCGTCGCCTGAAACAAACAAATAAAACGTTTTATGTGATATAATGCGATCCCGCGCCTACTTCATATTTTAATTGGTACTGCAGATAGAAAACAATACAATAAAACGTTCTCGGATACAAAACGCTTTCGAATAGCTTTATTGCGATGAAACGAATCATGTCGACATCTCGCGCATAAAGTTATTTCTAGACGTTGAATTTGCAATGAAACTCCTGCTTTTTATGTAGATACGTTTATATTCAACCTAACACAGAATGTTATGATGATGCCTTTGCTCCTACTGTGTATTTTATTTCGTATGGCGGTCGGTGGAATCAGTATTTATTAAATTGTAGCCACAGTTTATTTTCAATGCACCCTTTTTTTATTTTTTTTATAATACTAGTGACCCGCCCTCTTTTTGCTTCAGTTGCTTCCTTTTTTAAGTTAATTAAATATAGAGAACATTTTATTTAAAAAATCACAGATTTTACAGTCCCCGCAAGAATCGGAGCATTGAAAATGAACCCAAAAATTTGCGAAAAATCAAATCAAATGCAAAATCCTATTTTATTTTTAAAGTTACCTAGGTAGTACCTATTTATTTTTATGATTGGGACTCGACTTCGCCTCGTGTCACAAAAGCGCCCGCTGACTGCCTCGACGCGGCCGAAATATTATTAACCGATTTTCAAAATTCCAAATCTAAAGGGACCACCTACAGGTAACAATTTATTAACCGATTTTAAAATTTTTTTCGTCATTTTGTAGCCAAACGACGTTTTTTTCCGAAATATTTACAATTAAATAAACAAACCCCCCCCCCTCCAAACCCGAATTTACCCGAATTTTGCAAAATGACATAAGTTGCCAGTAGATTTTCAAAATTCAAACGTTCACACGTGTCTCGATAAATTCCTCAACTTTTGGTACTATTCCCATCTAGATCCTCCCAAAATCCCTTGAATCGACGACGTAAAATAATATAAATGCGCTCAATAAAGGGACCATTTTAATTAAATTTTCAGAGAAGTACTTAAAGTTATAATAAATATTCTAATGTTAAGGGTAACAAGTGTTGAGATAGTATTTGCAAGAATGCAAGAATTTCTCCACTTTGTCCGAGCTGGGCATAACTTGGGCAGCCAACGCCGCCCGCCCAGGCTGCCTGTGGCCACTGGTTACTGCCTCAAAGACTTTGTGCACGGCTCAAGTGTTACAACTCTGCATTTGAGATGGGAAATTATTTCGAGTTCAAATTTTGCCATAGTACTCACCTGAACAAAAAAGACCTACCAAATCATATTATTATGAACTTTTTTGGTAAGTATGAAGTGATTCTTGTGACCTATTGCCGCAGTATTACAAAGCTTTAATTAAGCTCATCATCAAAGCACATAACCCTTTTGAGATTATTGTGGCAATGCGAGTTACGCCTACACTAATACGTATTTCCATTGTTTTACTAAATTACTTGTATATTTTGACATTAAATTTATTGATCATCGGTTTACGATACCAACGGAAGAGTGATAGACATAAATTATAGCCTTCCCATCCCATACCCCATTGTTAGGAAGCCAACGGTGATATCCATCAGTTGCCTTTATTTGCATATAAATTGTGTTCTCAGCCTACTGGAGATTCCCATTGACCTAGTAAAGGTTAAATAAATTCCTATTCTCACCTGAAACCAAAATTTATCCCTTTTGATACATAATCAGGTTCCATCAGAAACAGATCAGATACAAAAAATACCCTGTTCTATCCAAATTAAATTACTTCTTAGATTAAAAGAATACAGGTATTAAATGAATTTAGACTAAACATAGATGTTTAAAAACCTACCTAAAAATTTAAACGCGTTTAAACCTGTGTTCTTTAATCTAATGAAATGAAACGCGAAAGTTTAAAAGTGTAATAAACTATTTAGTTCTTGTATCGATCAACTTGGATAGATACCAATTTGAATTTAATGTCAGCACAGATGGTAAAAATTTACGTAATCTATACTTCAATAGATCAGTTCTAACTCGCAGGAACTAGCAAACAACAATTCCATGAAGTTAGATTGAGTTTGTAAGAAAATCCATTTTATATTGGCTTATCTCTGATTTAAATGTTATGGAGATACCTTTGGGTAGGGAACTCTTTTGATTGTTTTTATACTTCAGTATTGACTTAAAAAATTTTTTCTTCCAACTATGCTTTAATTTCATCACAATCACACTAAAAACTCAGTACAAAGCGAGTCTTTAATGCTCTTGAGCAATAAAAATGTATGAAATTTCATTATTGCACAGTTTTTTTTTAATCGCACCAAAAAGTGCCAATCTCAATGGATTAGCTCTATTCAGCCAGCCGATATCAATACTTTTTACGTACGTATAATTCGTTTCTATCCTATTTGTTCCAAATTTAAAAAATGATTGCTGCTAACTCTGATTTAAAAATGAAAGAAATTTAAAAAAGTGATTTGGCGGGAACTTTGTTAATTTTGCTTGTTTTTTGTTTGTTTTAACTGTTTGATATGAGTTTCTTTTAGCTAATTATAAATATTCCTATAGGTAATAGTTGAAAGAAAAGCAGATTATGCACCTCGCCTTAATTTGTGCTCGATGCAATAATCTACTATTATTGCTTCATATTAGTTTTCATTCCTTTCCTGTTACCACGTTTTCATGAAATATAATAACTCCTCTAAGGAACATTTCACAAGCTCCCATTTATTTCTACTCAATTTGTTTGACATATTTCAATTAAACCAGAAGTTAGTGCCTAATAGGTCATTTACTCGAGTCTATTTTCCGGGTAAGTTTAGTCGACTAGACTTTTAATCGACAACCGCTTGTAAAAGGGAATCGCCACCTCATTGAAATTAGATTTGCCGATACGATTTTAAAGTCACCTAGCAAGTCACCTGGAAAATCAACCCTTGTAAATCATCAGCAGATTATGTAATGATTAAAACTTAAAAGTAATAAAGTCAACTTATTTTTAGTAAAACTCCATTTTTAAAAGATCCTAAGGTACTTTGTACGTGTGCTCGTCAGCTATTGACAGCGAGTGACAGCTTATTGCAAAAGCTCTCACTAGAAGTCAACTGCCGCTGTCAACGACATACCCTTTTCCTGTTTGATTTCCATTCGCAATTCCTACATAAATGTTTGATGTGACGTTTGCACGATATGAAGCCAACTTCTTACAATGTTCTCAAAGGTATTTTATTATTACTGTTTTATTTGACGTGCAGGTTGATTCCGCCCGCTTAGTATCTTTTCGTAAAAAAGGAACACACAAGTACAATTAAACTATGCAATGTTTACGCTTATCATAACAATAGTAATTTAGGTAAGTTAGTAAAATTAATTTAACTTAGGGGATGCTTCCTGCTCCCATCCAACTAATTCAGTTAATGCTTTCCGTCATCATCATCATATCAGCCGCACGACACCCACTGCTGGGTATAGGCCTCCCCTAAGGATCTCCGGTAAGGATGCCGTGTATGTGCCGGCCTAGAATAGCACTACCCCCTATCATCCCGTGGGTGTCGTAAAAGGCGACTAAGGGACCATAGCCTTCAAGAGACGGGCAGCAGCGTCTCCAATAAACCTTGGCTTAATGCGATCGCCAACCCGCCTGCCAAGCGTGGCGATTATGGCAAACCCCCCTCATGCACAATGCTTTCCGTGGCAGCCTATAATTCACTTCAACACCATGTATCATTAAAAATAATATAATGTACTTCTTAGCATGTAAGGATGTATGTACTTGTTGGTTGTCCAAATAAATAAAAAAAAAATAGTAATTCCGAATTTAACGATAGAAAACGCACTACGCTTAGCCAAACTACGAGGGCGGATTGATAAGTCCATTACTTTTTAATGAAGAAACACTTTTTTTCGGAATATTTTGTTTTATTTCTCTACATAATTTTATTGTAGCTCTGCGTATTCAGTCCAACTAAGTTCCTACCTCTTTAACCCATTATTTTTTTTCTTTCATCGCCTGAAAACTGGTAACTGAAATGAGGGCCTATTTCAGGCACCACCTTTTGGCTTGATGAAAATCTTTGCCCGCCAAGACATTTATTCATATTTTTTAGGAGAAAAAAATCTCACTGGGGTTGTATCTAGAGAATAGGAAGGATTCATCTTCATTCGATGAGTTTTGATGTCATGAGTGCCGCCGAGAGGGTCGACAGGGTCATTAAGAAAAGTTAGAAGTCGCTTGAGCTTTTCGTTTCCAAAAGTAATAATCTTTTGCCGAATTTTAAAAAAAGTAGTGTAAAGATGCCTTAAAGAGTTTTTTTTTTAAGACATAAAAATAAATTATGAAAAAAAAAGTATTAATTATTTTCAAACTTATGGACTTATCAAACCACCCTCGTAATATTGTTGTAACTTTTCAATTGTTTTAAAGGTCAATTACTAATCGATTGAATAAGTTGCTAATGGGCCATTTACATAAGTCGATTTTAGTCACCTGTGACTGTGACGGTCGATTTAAGTCACCAAGCAAGTCGCTTCCAATTTTTTTTCATCCATTTTAATACCCCATAATTCACATATTTTAAGTTATGTCTAAAATACACCACACTGACTTCTAATAACAAGCATAGGTAACACAGTTATTATGGTTTCTGTCGCGAAATGACAAGTTAATTTTGTGATGGATGTAAATCAAAGGTGTACCTAGGTGTAACACGTTTTCGAAACACGAAACTTATTAGCCGAGCGTCGAATCACTGCATACTGATATTCCAATTACATTGCGTATTGATGCTAATCGAGAACCGCATGAATAAATTAGGCTTGCACGTGTGTACTGCCTACTGACGGCTAGAGTAAAGGCTCATTTACATTGTTACAGTGTTTAAAGTGCTTGCTACTGAAAATGTGATCAGAAAATTTGCAAAACTATGACATTACTTCAGTTAGGCTGAGTTGCACCATCTTGACTTAACCATAACTTTAACAGCTGATACAAACTTATTTAAGCCAGTGGTCAAAAGTGGAACTAAGGTGTTATTACATATTGTTACCTAGGTTACACCATAGACGACAGCGACGCTGTCATCGAGTCAGATATGTTTGTATCTGTTAAAGTTATGGTTAAGTTATGGTGGTGCAACTCAGCCTTAAAAACGGAGAGTTAAAACCCCATCAGACGGTCGCAGGCATTTACATCCATTGCCACTCAAGTGGCATAAAAACGTTAAGTGTTATGCTTTGGTTTTATGGGTGCTTAAGAACGTCAAACCGTCACGAAACTTGTATGTTTACTCGTTAAATTTTCCTTATCTTAGAAATTAGGCCAAGGACCGGAACGTTTCTGCTGGGTATATGTGCGCTTGCCAATTACACCCACCTTTACGATCTTTGCAGTCAAGCAATTTTATTTACTGTCGATGTCAATGAACTACTCTACATTGTGTCAGCGATCGTCGCTTCTTTTGGCTCCAGCTTCTGAAATATTATTTTGTCATCCATCACCTTTTGCTTTTAGTCTTCTATTCTTCGAACCTAATAATTTAATACCTATTTCACGTGTGTTCAAGTTAACCCTTCGACGCAGTCACGTGTGAAACCCACGCTTCGGTCTGAACAGGCCTTATTCATCGCAGTCTCGTCTCGCACCGATTTTCGAGTAAATTACTGAGGTACTGGGAAATATGAACCAAATCCAATCATCGCAGTCTGATGGACTGATTGATCCGTAGGTGTAACTACTACGAACGACATTGTTCGACAACTTGAAAATTAGTTCTCGCAGTTATTTTTATACAAGTCTGCGGCAGACATGTTTTTTATCGAGATAGTCCTCGTAAAGGGTGCATTCACTTAATATGTTATTAGTTTTTAACCGACTTCCAAAAAAGGAGGAAGTTCTATGTTCGTCTGTATATTTTTTTTTTTTTTGTGTATGTCCACCGATTACTCGAAGACGGCTGGACCGATTGAAATGATTTAAACCTTATTACATTAAGTACACTCCCAAGTTGGTCCCACTTTTTAAAATTTGGAAATCGGTTCAGTACTTTTCAAGTAATTTTGAAAAAAAGCACGAAAATAGTATGATTTTGTGTGAATTACCTCGATGATTGGTCGAATTACTTCTTTGTTTATGAACTGAATAAGATAATAATTTTTTTGTTGGAAGAGGGATATCTTAAGTGTAGTTTTTTAACCGACTTAAAAAAGGAGGTTCTCAGTTTGACCCGTATTTAAGTATGTTTCTCCGCGATTATCTTACGTTTGGCTGAGCCGATTTTTCTACATATATAATATACCTTACCTACAAGGTACCTACACTAAAAATAAAAAATAAAAAATTGTTTAAAAAAAACAAAAAACCGACTTCAAAAAACCTACCTCTAAAAAGCAAGAAATAATATTCGTTATTATAAAAATACGTCTATTGAAGTCGGGTGGGGCTTTTAGAATAAAAAAAAAGGAATTTGTACTCCAGCCCCACCCGACTTCAATAGACGTATTTTTATTATAACGAATATTATTTCTTGCTTTTTAGAGGTAGGTTTTTATATTTGTTTTAGTTGGCCAGTAGGTATAATAAGAATGAATGTGTTCACTTTAATAATAAAAATAATATTCAGTGCTAATTGTGTGTATTTCCAGTGGTATATTTTACTACAATTAAACGTGATTGTTGAGAATAGCTCTCTCTGACGCAGAGCGGGGCCTTCAGGTGCTTCTCATCTATCTGTTTGTTTTGACACCGAAAATATCAAGGTTTCAATAATATAAAATATTATTTAATACACTACTGTATACTCTGGTCATACTTCAAAGATCTATTGATTATTTTGAACTAATGGAACATTTTTAATTCAGTGACAAAAGATTTTGCTGTTATCATTGGTAAGTACTAGTAAATATTACTAAAAACACACTAACTTCACCGGGAGTAATTAACCACTTAGATTGTTGTACTGAATGGAAAATATGACATAGGTATGGACTATGGACATGTTATAAAACAAGCAAATTCTCTCTCTCTAGAAATCGAAATAGTACGTGGTTGACCGAATTACTAAACCACAGAAGAGGTTAAAATTACAATGTTATCATTTCTCAAACGTATGACATATCATTAACAAGATTGAATAAAGGTACCTACTACCTTTACAGATCATGAAGACATATACAACTCACAGATATATTCATAACCAGTTCATCTTTTGTTGGCATATTGACTGACAATGGGGCTATTCAGAGCGAGATACGGATCTCTACGTATTTCTTAGTATTGTTAACGAAAAGATTATTGTGATATCTCCAAGTTAATATATTGTACTTTGGTAAACAGAGGAAGAAATATTGTTTGTAAGTACCCACCTACATGTTTGTTGTTACAACTCAAATATAAGTGTTATGAGTGTTGTATAAGTTATCATAGGTATTAGTCGCATCAAAGAAGGTATAAATGTAAACTTCATGGCTCCTAATAGCATTATTATATATAATTATATATAATATGATATAATGTTTTTATTGACACCAATAATTACACAACAAAGTTAGATAAATAAAATAAAAGAACTGTGGGTAGAACTTTTAAATATTGGGCAGAGGGCCTATTACAAAAAGAACCACGATAGTCGGACGCAATTCGTCGCCAAATTTATTTGATATTGAACCTTATTCGTGAGTTAATAGTGCCACGAAGTGGAACGAACATCGCACGCTTACCGCGATGTCATCAAGCAATAGGCCCTCAGCAGTGCATGACTACTAAAACTAGGAACATAAAATGTAATAAATGTATCTAATATACTTTGTGCCTGTTATTAACGTACACATATGATCTGAAGTTAGCAGCTTTGTAATATTTCAGTGCCATATGATCTGAAGTTAGCAGTGGCAAAGGGTCCATACAAGCTGATTCCCATCGGCTTAACTTTTTAGAAATTCCACCCCAGCGATCCACTAAGCAGATCATAACTGGAACACAGTTTATAACCTGGATTAAAACGTAGAATATTTTTCATCCTTGTCAAAGGTTCCCCAGGGTCTACGCGGACGAAGTCGTGGGCAACCGCTAGTTAAATATAAAACTCATAAACCGTAGGTATATTTTTACAAGGAAGAGACCTATCATTCAAAATTAAACAGGGTGGTAGAATCCTTTTAGGCCTTTACAAATTATCCAGTAACTGCGCCTGTCGTGTTTTACAAGCAAGCAGAATGAAATTCCTATAGCAGCCACATGCTAGCCACACTGAGTTACCTTAGTCATGGACCAAGAGCTTCTTGGTCCATGCTTGTCCATCAGCCATTTTTGATGTCCCCACTACTGGGGCACAAGCCTTCCTTATGGGTGGTCCATGCTTAGTCAACTATAATTCACTTTCGTTCAAACCAAATTTCGGACACAAAGTCTAATGATATAAGGGTTATTTTTGCCTGTTTTTTTCTGTTGGGTGTGATGTGTGCGGTTTGCCCTGTGCGCTCACTCACCCAAATTAGCAGTAAATCAAGTAACCGGGCAATCGTAGGTCCCGGTTGTATAATATAAAAATGTACGACTGACCTATTTAAGCTACGATAGATTTTTAGATAGACTTTTTACTTTTTACGTATTCAAATAAGTATTGCATCTAATAATTATTATTACTCATGAACTCATGAATATAATACCTGTGGACCAATCAGTGGGGCATTGCGGTGGGAACACGGTTAATAAGGGAATTTTAAGTTAAGAGCTTAATAGATATATATCGTTTCCGTGTAAACAATTATTTGTTTTGTAAAAGTAAAATTTGTAAAAGTCTATATTTTATTATTATAGTTTAACTATTTAAATAACCATAATCAAGAGTACTGAAGGACATTTAAAATTGTATTATTTAATGTCAACTCCTAAAAGTAGCATTATCTGTATTTTTGTATCTTCGCGCCCCGCCAGGTCACCAGGTGCTGAAGAGGAAGTAATGCGATTCGATTCGGAGTGTTTCTGCTGTAAAGGACACCACGCTTATTTGCATATTTATAAGTGACCCTGCACCATATTTAAGTAGTATTTATTTCAGAGTTTTGCTTTCACTATAATGTTTCCCCTTACGATACATTTCAAACGAAAAAACACAAGCCCGACCGCAAAGCGAGCAATATCAGCAGAAAATTCAACTTGTTTCTGATTGCTGGTTAAAACATATCGTAAATATCGTTATCCGACGCTGGGTGCAGCGTCATGAGCTCGTATATCCGACAGATAGTGCCAGAATAAAATGCCGACGACATGAATGCGACTGCGATAAGAGTTTCGACACTATTGGTTGCAACGAAAGTAATCCTGTTTACTGTGCAGATTCAGATTAATTTTAAAGATATGGTCTCCAATCAGTTGTCAGATTTGACAGAAACACTATGAAACCTTAAAATAATAACACCTAGAAGCCGTGTCCTCGTATGCAAAGTGAGGTAACTAACACTAATCCAGAATGGCTTAGTTTGCTTCATACGTTACCTAATCGTAATTAAAATCCAATAATATAGTAACTAATCTAATAAATGTAGGAAAATTAAAACTGTTTTGTACTTATTCGGTATGATTAGCTAATAATGGAGAATAAAAATCTGAAAACGGGGCCATTTTGGCTGTTTTAGTTGCCTCACTTTTGACAGTGCGCTTTGTAGAGAACTATCGTTCTAGGCGTTATTATTCTAAGTTTTAAAGATAGTGTCCAATCAGTTGTCAGATTTGACAGAAACACTATGAAACTGACAGCTTTTTCGTTTCAGTATTCGGTCATAAACTGCTTTCTAACTTAGCAAATTAAGTAGTATGATTTTGAAATTACGGAAAACGCTAGCTAATATCAAGCAGTAATCATTTTTTTGGTAAATTATTGAGCTCATTTATACCACCAATTATGTGCCTGTAATAACGTATACTTTGGTTGTATAACTGTTAAAAAGCTTTTAAACTTGTGCTGCCATTTCAGCTCCTTTTCAGGGGCCATAATAGGTATGTGGTGATACGAAGCCAAGGCCTATAGCATTGTGTTAAAATCTTTGTAGATGCTAACATAGCCACATAGTAACATTATCATAAGCATAATTCAAATCAATTCAATTCAATTCACTTTATTGCATTCCACAATGATAACAAGATGGTAGGTTAGGTAGGTAAAATAACAAAGTACATTGTAGACCCTGAATAGGGCACAGCAAATTATTTGGAGAGGAGTTGAGAGGGCGACTTACTCTTTTTCAATTAAATGACAATACTTAAAATTAAATACTTATTGAAATTTTTAAATCTTTATCATTTAAAAAATCTGAAACACTACAGTAGCATTTTTCCAAGAGCAGTTTTTGTAACTTTTTTAAGTATAAACTATAACTTTTTTCTTCTGTTAGTTCTTTCGGTAATTTATTGTGTATTGCGATCATTAATAAGGTAATTTACATATAAATCGAATCTACATTTTATATTCAATGTTCAAATACATAATAATATAATGTGAACCAACTTTAATTGAAAAAAATCTAACAAGGGTGTATGCAAGGTGTATGTATATTGATCTAATAACTTATAGCAGAGTTTTACCCAAATACTATACTAAATATTAGTTCAGTCAGACGTCTTTTATTAGCCTCCCAGCAAGTAGTGACATCAGCCAATGTGACAGATTGCTGGCCAGTACGGTCAGCTGTTTAACACTTTAGTACTTTGTGATAGTAACTTTTTTTACTAATTATTTAAACCGTAAGATATCAGCTGTCAAAAAAGTTGCTATGACAAAGGACCAAAGCGTTAAGCTACTTTTGTTGCTGACTGTACGAGCCAGTACTTGTATCCTCCAACAAGTAACCTGACGGCTAGTTTTGACCAAAAAAATTTTGGTGTCATAGAATTTAGTGTTTTTATTGTGTGATCTCTATAGAATGAAATCGTAATCGAATAACAATAGCAAAATATGAAATATACAACGCCGCAAACCAAAAATAATAGTGTTTAATATACAGTTATACACACACACACACACACATACACGCGCGCACAAGCTTTCTTTAGTCGTTTCTAGTATAATATAGTTGTTTAATAACCCTGTTTCATGGAAGGGCGGTGCCTTCTGATACAGGCCAAAAGAGGCTTAAAAGTTGGCATTGGTCCTTACTATTTATAAAAATGTATTTCGTTAATGACAAATAAACTTTTTTTTTTAGTTATTAGATACAACTGCAATAACAACAAGCGGCAATAAAATATGGATTTAGAATATTCGTGTGGTATTGACAGGAGATCATGCAGATCCCAAAAATCTTCGACACAGCACGTACTCAATCAAAATGCTATGAAATAGTGCGAATGTATTGTCACGAATACGAATGTAGGACGATTAAAACGAGTGTATTTATGATAGATATGCCCGTTATCACGCCTGATGGTAAGCGATGATGCGATCTACGATGAAACGCACTTGCCTAGAATATACCTATTCACGTGACTTGAAGGCCCCAGATTTTACCTATCTGGAAACACAGGGAGTCACTAAAGCTCATTATTCTAAATTGATTCCAATTCCTTAAGGTTCTGGCAGCCCTGGAACCGATATATAAGACGTGTTATCACGTAGGTACTAATTGAATGATTATACTTATTGTGGATATAAAAAGTAAAGGATAAATAGTTAAAACTTTGCATTTTTAATTATATTAGTGGCGAAGGAATGTTCTTCTCTAGGGGGTCAAAATTATATTTCTTCACACAATAATAAAATACTAGAAAAAATACGACTCGCACCAGATCAATTTGCGGTCGGGAATCGAAACTGCGACCTTTGGATGTCCGGGCCAATGCTCTGACCGCTGAGCTACCGACTCAGTTTTCATTGTGAATGCAAAAATCTCAAATTTATATATTTCTTGAGTTACACTGTCGCTAATTTTAAATGAAATTCATATTGTCTTAAAATCACCAAAAGCAGTTTTCGACCAGAGTTTATACTCATACATCTTAAAGTTTAAACTACATATCGTTAATGTTTATGGCGTATTAAACTGTAAGTGGAAACGCTGAGTGACAGCCTCTGAACTTGAGGCGGCCATGCATGACCCCGCGTGTAGGGTTACTCGCGAGCAGTGCCTTCCAGATCCCAAGAGTAAAATTAAAGTGTTTTCAGCTAAAAATACAGTAGATTCAAAAAATAATACAGTTGATTTCAAAATCGACAAAGACAGGCTTTTCTCTCTGTGACAACCCTACTCTACAGCTATGGATAAAGGAAAGCTAAGAAATACGCAGCTAGTGTTTCGTTTTACATTAGATTTCATAAATTTATATTATGATTGTAAATCAATCAATTGTCTACTGTATACTGTAAATGTTATCATTACAGTATACAGTAGAAAAGTCTAAAATACAGTAGATCTACTGTATTCACAGTGAATCTGGAAGCACTGCTCGCGAGGTTCAATAATGAGATTTCCTGACGTTTTCCTTGACTTTTCAGTAAACTTCCTGACACTTTGTACACCTACATCTACATTATTATTTGTCGTTTTCGATATTTTTTCTCACCAAAATGATTTACAAATTATGTGTTATCATTAAGTACTGACACTATTTGGAATTTCTAAAATCCCTGACAACTACAGTTTTTCCCTGTTTTTCTGACGGATACCTTAAATTACTGACATGTCAGGAAAAATCCTGTCATCTGGTAACCCTACCCGCGAGGGGCGTAGAGTAAGTACTTACTCGTAAACCAACACAATGTGTGCCCCATTCCAAGTTGGAATAGTTGTGAATTGCGTTAGTTAAGGAATTTCAGTTCGAAGCAACTATGAGAAGCGTCCACTTTGTATGGCAAACATATTTTTTATGAACAACTTTTTTAACATTTATGTAACATTTTAATGATGAGGCTTTATAGAGTCTACAAGACTTAAGCTAGTAACTACTTTTTCAACAATTTTTTTATAATTAATATGTTATGATCTTAACGAGTTAAAAGCATTCTATATAGAACAGTGCAAAAGTGTGGAGTTAAAATTTTAATTTAAAAAACGCAAAACGAACAGATACTATGCAAAAATCTGTCGCCTGCCACCGTCGAAGTCGTTACTGAGTTCTTTTTTTTTCACAACAGTCTGTCTGAACTCAGACTTGCTAGTTTTAGCGACTGCCCTAAGTCTGAAAAAAAAACATTCAATCCCCAGTGTCAGGCTCATACATTATATTACCATAAATCGCTGTGAGCAGCGCACCGTCAGCGCTGCAACCGCTGAATTGGAATATAATTTATCGGTGAAATCCACTTTTTGATCGAAAACAAATATTTGCCCTGAAGCTCGTGTCGTCGCCTTTTGCGGCGTAACGTATTATGACGGAAAATTAGTAGATCTATGCCAGGAAAGGGATGAATGCTGGGAGATAAAAATAAATTCGAATGCATTGAAAGTATTTGTTATATTTTTGCATATCGAAATATACTTGTGTAATAAAATTTTAATAATGAATTCTTCCGGAATCCTATTAATGTAAAAAGGTAGGTAAGTTATTAAGCTGCTTGGCTAAAAGTTAAATGAAAGTTTATTAAATTTTAGGAAACTTTCTCGTAATCCTAAAATTTTTAATTGGGTAAGAACCAATTTATTATTTTGTTCAACAATGTCAGAAATTCCACAAAGTTGAATGAATCGTAAGTAATTGTAAAATTTTTGTGAAATGTTTTCTGTTGGTATTTTTAATAAAAAATTGTTAGTATTTCAATGTCAAAAGTGTTATTTTATATGCCTTCATTTAAAGCTTACCAATATTGCTATCATTGTACGCGCCTAGCTCTGCACGCACGGGTGGAGGGGCGCGGGGCGATTCAACGCCGACGTCGCGAACGCAGCCGCCACCAGAGCGCCGCGGGCGGCGGCCCCGCCGCCCGCCTCATTCCTAATTTTATTTAACAACAAGGCACACGCTCTCGCCAACCGCCATTTTCACGTTAATACCACTGTAATTTTTGCAATATACTATAGTGTACTACAATCAGTTTTTTAATTGTCCAGCGTAGACAATTTTGGCGACCGTGAGTAAAGTAATCTGCAAGTTTCGTGATCGTGCGTGGGGTACGATCCCCCGCCATTTTTTACGCTTGGAAAACTGCTGTCTTCTGGGGCCTGCAGCGGACTACATCGCCACGAGCTTCTTCTGCCGTCTGGAGGTCTAGCCCAAGGAAGTACACCATTTTTTTCCTATCTTTATTCCTTCAGAATTGTTTTTATGTGTGTAAAAGCTCCCCTGCACCTCAAGCGTTAGGTACCTATTCCTGATCAAGCTTGCATAAGGACAGGGCTATTTTATGCTATACTCACAATTTAAATTTTTTTCTACGTCTATAATTTCATTGCGATTGCCAGCTAAATACCTACTGTGTCACATTCTGCTTAAAGCACAGAAAATTTCGTTATTTTAAATCGTTATTGTTACCCACCATCTTGTTATAAAATAATCGCCCGCAAACGTTTTTCGTATAACTGTATTTTATCAGTACTTATCATCTTATAATTCATTTGCAAAAACGCACATCAGTCCTTAGTGATTAAAACTACTTTCATACCTAATTAATTTAATTAACGATTAAATTATTTCGTTAGCATCCCAATTATCAGTACTTACCCAAAATTTTTACCCAAGTTTTAACATACATACATTGTTGTTCTATAGCACCTACTTGTAACCGGGCGCGCGGCGCGTTTAGCTTAGCGCTTCCGCGAGCGACTCGCTTGGTGCGCGGGCTCAGCTTGCTTGCCGGTGCTGTGTGCTCGGTGAGGGCAACGTGTACTGCGCCTACGGCTGGTTGTGGAGTCTTCGTACGCTTCATCATACCGGTTAGAATTTTTATTTACTTCTTACTTCATTGTTTGTGCCTTTGAACTTTATTGTTGTGTGTGCCAAGTTTATTTATTTCGATCATTATGTCGACACAAAAGGAGGAGTCTACAACAGCTGCTGCCGCCTCAGGCGATGAATTGTCGGACTTACCAAAACTTATTAGACAACGAGGTATAATTAAGGGGCGTCTAACTAGATTTACCGAGTATTTAAGTGTAGTGCAAAAGATGAAAACCTCTGAAATTTCTGGCGCTAAATATAAAGAACTTGAGTTAAGAGTTAATAAATTGCAATTATTGTTAAATGAGTTTGATGAGCTGCAAAATAAAATTGATTTAGTGCATACTGACCCCGCAGAACAAATAAAAGAAAGAGATGCAATTGAAAATCTTTTTTTCTCACACTTGTCGATCGGGCAGGATATTTTAGAATCTTGTCGAGTAAATGTTGAGCCTGCTTCGAATGAGACTAACACCATTGACAATTCTATGGCAAGCTGTCAATCAAACTCATTTAATTCTATTAGACTTCCTACCATAACACTACCCACTTTTGATGGGAACTATTTACGTTGGTTGGAGTATAGGGATATGTTCGAAGCCATGATAAATAATAATGACAACATACCTTCCATTAATAAATTTCATTACCTGCGTTCGTCCTTAGAGGGAAGCCCAAGCACAGTAATAAAGTCTATAGAATTTACCTCAAAAAATTTTAGTGTCGCATGGTCACTTTTGTGTGACAGATACAATAATCCTAACATTCTAATAAATAATCATCTTAAGGCGTTGTTTTCAGTTGAGAGTATAACTAGAGAGTCCCATAGGGCATTAAGGTTTATTATAGATCATTTTGCAAAGCATCTTCGCGCCTTAGAAACTTTAGGGCAGCCTACTGACAAGTGGGATGCACTTATAATTTTTATTATAAGCTCAAAATTGGATATAAACACAAGTAAAAAGTGGGAGGAACACAAGTGCACTCTTGACAACCTACCTTCAATTGAAGAATTTTATTCATTTTTGCGTGGTCGTGCTGATGTACTAGAAACTTCCTTTAGTAACTACTCGGAACATAGACAGGGGTCACGCGAAAATAAACCAAAATTTAACAACAATAATTATAAAAGTCTTACGGTTTCGGTCGATAAAAAATCTAACATATTGTGTTGTCAATTATGTAAACAAAGTCATCGTTTGTACGAATGTAATAAACTTAAAGATATGTCTGTCGATGATCGGATTAATATGATTACTAAATTGCAATTGTGTAAAAATTGTTTTCGCAGCGGCCATGACGCATATCATTGTAATTTAAAAACGGGCTGCCGTGTATGTAAGAAAAAGCACAATACGCTTTTGCATAGACAATTACCCAGTTCTGATTCAACATTTAATAATGAAATTTCTGTGCCGTCCACATCTTCACAACAAAATGCGCAACAAGGGGATGGCATTTCTGGCCCACCAGTGACTTTATCTGTGGCTACCGCGGGTCAAGTGTTATTGTGTACCGCATTAGTGAACATAGTCTGCAATAATAAGACATACACTGCTCGTGCATTGTTGGACACTGGCAGTCAATCATCTTTCATAACCAACAACCTAAAGAGGAAACTGGGGTTAGTTGGGGAATCAATTAATTCTATTAATGTGAGTGGTATAAATAATGTTTCTTGCAATATAACTGAAAGGTGTAATATTAACATAAAGTCACGCGTTGGCTCTTATGAAGTGGATGTCAATTGTTTAATTATTCCGGTCATTACAGGTACTTTGCCGAATTCACTAATTAATATTAACGAATTGCATTTACCAAAAAACATTGTACTTGCTGACCCTACTTTCCATTGTCCTTCCGAAATAGATATTCTTCTTGGAGCAAATGTCTATTGGGAAATTATAAAGTCTAATTTTATAAGGCTGGGTACACACAAGCCTGTTTTGCAGGATTCTAATTTGGGCTGGTTAGTTGCCGGACCCGTCTCGAAGCCGAAATTAGACTCAAATGTTAATTGTAATTTTAGTCAGGAAATTCTTGATTCCTTGGAAAAGTTTTGGTCAATTGATGAACTACCCCTTAATAAAAAATCATATTCTCCAGAGGAACAATTTTGTGAACAGCATTTTATAGATAATGTTAAACGTAACCCTGATGGTCGTTTTTCGGTTAAAATTCCCTTCAAGGAAGTGCCGGAAGAGTCAATTGGGGAAAATTGGTATACATCGAAAAAATGTTTTGAAAATTTAGAAAAGAGGTTTGATAGACTTCCAAAATTAAAAGAACAGTATAAACAATTTTTAAAAGAATACGCTGATTTGGGGCACCTAGTTAAGGTCGAACGACCAAGTTTTGGACATTACATGCCTCATCACGCGGTAATTAAGGAAAAAAGTGAAACCACTAAACTTAGAGTAGTTTTTAATGCATCTTGTAAAACCGCCACCGGGAAGTCATTAAATGATATTCAGGCTATTGGACCTGTTGTGCAAAGTGATTTAATGTCTCTTTTGCTTCGTTTTCGACAATATAAATTTATTCTCATTGCGGACATCGAAAAGATGTATCGCCAAATAGAAATAGATCCATCGCAGCGCCACCTTCAGTTAATTTTATGGCGTGATGGAAGGGACCAACCCTTTGACATTCTTCTTTTAAAAACGGTTACATATGGTACTGCGTCCGCTCCTTTTTTAAGCACGCGATGTCTGCTGCAATTAGCACGTGAATGCCCTGACAGTACCATATCAGACGTCATTCAAAATTCTTTTTACATTGATGACCTCAATACAGGGGCAGATAGTATAGAGGAAATTAAACATATTGCTAATGGTGTAATTCAAGTATTGAACTCCGCTTGTCTACCTTTGCGAAAAATTCGCACTAACTGTCCTCAATTATTTGACGGCAATACTGATACGTCATCATGTCTCGATTTAAGTAAAGAATCCAGCGTGTTGGGTCTTAATTATTCGCCAAGTGCTGATACATTACAGTTTTCCAAAGATTTGGAGCCAGATTTTGCGCACACAAAGAGATCGATTATTTCAGTCACGTGCAAAATATTTGATCCTCTTGGATTATTAAGCCCATGTGTGATAGTAGCAAAAATTTTGCTCCAAAAATTATGGAGCGCTAAATTAGACTGGGATGAACCTGTTCCAGATAACTTCATTAAAGACTGGGTTAGGATTATTAAGGAATTTTCATTTTTGTCTCAGATACAAGTTCCAAGACGTGTTTTGTGCGATTCTCCAAGCGTTATTGACTTACATTGTTTTGTCGATGCCTCTCAACAAGCTTATGCTGCCTGTGTGTACTTAAGATCTGAAAATAGTGACGGAGCAGTTACCGTCCACTTGTTGTGCGCTAAGGCTCGCGTAGCACCTATAAAACCTACTACAGTACCGCGTTTAGAATTATGTGGTATGCTCTTAGGGGCACGCCTATGTGATAAGGTATGTCAATCATTGCGATGCAATATTCGTGATAAATACATTTGGACAGATTCCACTGTAGTTTTAGGTTGGCTCAAGACGCAAACCAAAGATTTAAAGGTATTTGTTTGTAATCGTGTGAATGAAATAAAAGAATTGACTAAAGGTTTCAACTTTAGGCATGTACCAACGGATGAAAATCCGGCTGATGTGGCTTCCAGAGGGGTTGACCCTAAATACTTACATTGCTTTTCCTTGTGGTGGGAAGGACCGTCGTACCTTAAGTCGCAATCTTCGGAATGGCCTAAACAAACGGTACCTATACCTATTAGTGTCAATTTGCCTGAAATTAAAACGACCAAGGATCCCGATGCAGTAAAATGTAATATCGAAATAACAAATAACAGTATAATTAAATTCGACAAATATTCAAATTTAAATAAACTTAAAAGAGTCTATGCATATGTACTACGTTTTATCAATAACTCGCGAAAGAATGATTCTAAATTTACGGGACCCTTGGATGTTGGTGAACTGGATAATTCGTTGAATATTTTAATAAAGCAATCACAATTTGAGTCTTATCCTACTGAAATTCGTAACATAATAGAAAGCAAAGCACTACACCGTAATTCCAAATTACTTTCACTTAATCCGTTCATTGACAAGGTTGGAATTATGAGAGTTGGAGGTCGACTCCAAAACTCTGAATATGAATATGATAAAAAACATCCTGCTATTCTAGACGCTAAGCATCACCTTACTAAATTAATAATGAGATATGAACACTTACGTTTGTTCCATGCTGGTCCTCAGTTACTCCTGTCTTCTATCCGCGAACGATTCTGGCCTATAGGCGGTAGGCTTCTAGCGCGCGGCACGGCCAAGCAATGTATAATTTGTACGCGATTCCGAGGGGAAACTCTGCAGCCTATAATGGGAAATTTGCCTGCCGAAAGAAGTAATCCAACCTTCCCCTTCCACTCGTGTGGAACCGACATGGCGGGACCATTTTTAATCTCTAGTAGGAAGGGCAAGGGTAATCGTATTTCAAAATGCTACTTGTGTTTATTTGTGTGCTTCACTTCAAAGGCGGTACACCTTGAAGTTGTAAGCGACCTGACTACAGAGGCTTTCATCTTAGCATTGCGCCGATTCATATCTAGAAGAGGTAAGCCAGTCACAATCTTTTGTGACAATGGGACTAATTTCAAGGGTGCAAACAATGAATTGAGAAGGTTAGTTAGGGCCAGTCGTCAGTCTATTGCCGAGTTTGCAACTGAAGAAGGCGTGCGTTTTCTCCACAGCCCAGCTTATTCGCCAAACTTTGGGGGTATCTGGGAGGCCGGGGTAAAATCGGCCAAACATCATCTACGTCGTATAGCTGGTAACGCATCCCTAACGTTTGAGGAGCTCACAACGCTATTTGCACAGATAGAAGCAATTTTAAACTCCCGTCCACTCACTCCTCTCTCGTCAAACCCTACCGACCCTTCTCCTTTAACGCCGGGCCACTTCCTAATCGGGCGCCCTCTTACCTCATTGCCGTCGCCACCTGTGACTGCTAAATGGCCCAGCAGATACGAACGCATCGAGCAGCTCAGACAACATTTTTGGGAAAGATGGCGGCTGGAATTCATCGCAGAACTTCAGCAACGTACCAAGTGGCGAACACGACAACGGGAACTTCAAGTTGGGGACCTCGTGATCCTGAAAGAAGACCAACTCCCTCCACTTCAATGGCGGCTTGCTCGCATCAGTCGTCTGTACCCAGGACCAGATGGAGTTAGTCGAGTCGCCGATGTCCTTACAAATAGAGGAACGATAAGAAGAGCAATCAACAAAATGTGTATCATCCCCACTACAGACGTTGTCGAAGGGACGAATGATCATCATACCCAATAAAGACAGCATCCACTGAATTCTGTAGGTGGGGTCAAACTTAACCTACAACTACCAAGAAGATAACTAAAGAAGCATCAGCTACATTTCTAAAATTGCAGGTTGCCGATGGGATGAACAGCATCGTGCTGACCGTTAATGGCAACTTAAAGAATTTCTGCAATTCTTCTCTTGAAAGATAGTCTTTCAACGCCCGGAGGATGTACGCGCCTAGCTCTGCACGCACGGGTGGAGGGGCGCGGGGCGATTCAACGCCGACGTCGCGAACGCAGCCGCCACCAGAGCGCCGCGGGCGGCGGCCCCGCCGCCCGCCTCATTCCTAATTTTATTTAACAACAAGGCACACGCTCTCGCCAACCGCCATTTTCACGTTAATACCACTGTAATTTTTGCAATATACTATAGTGTACTACAATCAGTTTTTTAATTGTCCAGCGTAGACAATCATACTAAGGGTTGGTTGGTATTCCTAATGTCAGAACCGGCAATTATTATAAAGTAAAAAATCTTATGTATTCGTAAAGATAATAATATTATTTAGTGGAACTAGAATTTCGGTTACCCATCCTTGTATAAAAGTCGCAATTCCCCTATGCACGAGAGCTTGCAAAAGCAACTCAATCAGCAAAGGCTAACGGCCTCCCGCTAAATGAGTCGACACAGATGTTGTTGCAAACATCCCGATAATTTATTGCCTCGGTGTTTTACAACAAAGCCGCTAAAGCAAACACGTTCGCTGTACAGCGGATGAAGCAACAATAAACAACAGATTGAGCACTTTACGAATGCGCGTGCAATGTTAACGCGGCGCGCTATTGTAGAGGCGTGCGCGCAGCTGTGCTTGCGCAAACTCGGGCGTCGCGGTTAGGTCAGTACACTTGGCCTTTTACGACTTGCAATATATTTTCGCTTACATTTACGACCCTTTTATGCTCTGAATACCTTATTATGAGGTGACATATTGAAATTTAGTCCAAATCCTCTAATAGTGTATTGGTTAACCACATGGAAACATTATTCTTAAGTTGAAGCTAGGAAATTCGTTATCCTTACTAATATTATAAATGCGAAAGACTGTTTGTTTGTTACGCTTTACGTCTTAACTACTCAACCAATCATCATAAATTTTTGCGTAGACGTTATCAAGGGTACAGAGAAGGACATAGGGTAACTTTCATCTCGAAAAAAAAACTGTTCCCGAAGGAAAGGGAAATAACTGACCACGCAGACGAAGTCGCGGGTGGTCGCTAGTTAGTTAACAAATTAGAAACCGCAAGATTGTACCACAGCTATCTTAAAAATCAAACACGGTATTCCACTCGATCACAAAATTCAACACAGTTAACGGTTAACCCCAATCATAATAACAATCGTTTTACAGAAATTTTCACACTTAACACTCACGATAGTTAGAAACTCAATAGAGTACCTAACCGTTAACCCGTCCATATTTAAGTGGATGCTAGGCTAATCCGTGTCCGAGCGTCGAGTCTAGACGCTAGCCTAATCGACCGAGCGGGCACATCGGACCAACTTCGCGACAACTTTGGCCGCTAAACACTCTTCCAAAGTGTGTTTTAGTTTTGGCTGGCGATAATCTAAAAGCGCTTTGTTACAATAATAAATCATTAATTGTCTACCTCCAGATCTTAGCCATTTGCAAATTAACATTAAGTTGTGTCATACTTCAAAACGTTAAAATGAATTGACCAACAATGTCTTTTTTTTAAAGTGTCGCACATTTATTTTGAGCCAGGCCATGAATACTACAGATAATTTTAGATTTATTTTGAATAAAATGCAACTCTTTATCACTCTGTAATTTGATAACGAAAATTGCCGCGTCCGCACGTCCGTCACCGCTTTGATCAACTTACGCAAGCTGTAGACAGAGATCTCTATTTCGAAACACAATGAGGACTTTTATAAATGAATACAACTTAAAGCGCAATCAATGAGGTGGAACTTTTCAAAAAACATTTCAGTACTCGCCTACTTTTTCAATCCAGATGTTTGTTTGAGGTAAAACTGTTTCATTTTTAGTATATAATAGAAAAAATTAAGACATTTTTCTATAAATAAAATACTTTAATAATTATTCCATATGCAGAAATAAGTTTTTTTATGTTAGCTTTACCTAATTTAAACTAGGTAACCTATGATATTGTATTTTGAAACATAAAGGTCATTGGGCATTTTGTTCAGACATTTGACCTGTGGCGTACACAAACGAAATAGGCCGAGGTATGTAGATAAATGTATCTGCTACTCAGTGGTATGGGTCGCATTGTTGCAGGACATGTTTCATTTTTTATCATTATAATATCATAGCATTTTAATAATAAATAAAATAAAATAAACAAATAAAGACAATACAAGCGTTTATTAAGCTTGTACAACACATTTTCACAATGCTGAAAGTAAAAACTTCTGTTATATTAACAAAAGTTTAATAACATTAACATATTATTATACTCACACACATAATGTGAAATAACTTTTTTCTGCCGGTCGGTACATAAAAAATAGGTACATATTTTGAAAAGTGGGATTTAATTTTTTTTTTTTATTTACTTTTTTTATTTAATTTAAAACTGGTTTGGTTTCTGTACTCGAACTTTCATCAAGAAAGTCAAATATGCCCAATGACCTTTGCCATTCCGTAAGCTCCTGGTTCGAATTCCAGAAGTTCAAACAAGAAATGTTTTTAGCGTTGCCTTGGTTCTTGGGTGATTGTAGAACAACGTGGTATGACGCAAAGATAATTTTGCAACAATAAAACGAATTAAATGTAGTGCACATTTTCTACTGAACAATGTAAGTTCATATTCAATGGCGAATGCTAAACGGGTCAACAACATTCACAACCTGCCAGCGGCAGAGTTGGAAGAAAAATGTCATGTTCGCAACAATGCCTCGTCTACGCTTGTCTTTGTAAGCGACATCTTGTCAGCAAATATTGTTGTCTGAATACATTTATTCTTAATAACTGCTTTGTTTACAAAAGAAAAACCGTTATTGACATTTTGTTCACGTCTTGTTCATGGAGAAAACTTCTGAGGAACATAATATGAAAATTCGCTTTGTGTTGCGCGCGGTGATAATAGGTAGGTATAATAATATATTTAGAAACGATACCACACCTAAATCCCTAAATTGTGGTAGCCCAAATCCGTAGCATCCAAACGATACAATTGTGCCTCGTAGCATATTGCTACGACACAGTTATGCTACGAACGTGTGAAGTAAGCTGTGTAATGTGAGTATTTTCCTTGGCCAGTGAGGATACTCTTGTTGACAATTGACGTTAAAGTAGAGTATTCATAACACGCGAGGCGGCCGCATAAGGCCAGAAAACAATAGAAAATCTGTCTCATTTTGTCTTGCTTGACAGGTTAATTATGTCATGAAAGTATACAAAATTAATAACTCGGTCGATAAATGACTACATCATTCTACCTTAAAACACGTTATAACAAAGGTGTTTCTATTTCATAAGATGTAACAATTATCTATTTTTAGATCGACTCATAGCACCCCCTAATTACCGACGATCCCATTCAGAACACAACAATTATAAGATCAAACGTGTATTCGATACTTCGACTTAATTAACGCCTGTAATTAATCTGTAATCAACTAACACGACCTTTGTGTTCTATTGACAAAGAAAGTCCTATGGCTATTTAGAGTGACATGACGTATTGCGGTATTGAGTTATTTATTTGGAGGGTAGGTAGGTAGGCTTAGTTCGTAGAAATGAAACAACTGCCTAGGGAAATACTCAGAACTTAACCTTACAGAAAGGTGGACAATAACATTTTTATGTTGCATTTTTATAGCGTTTCACAAGACAGTTACCTAACAATACTTGTCTTGTTTCGTTTGAATAATGAAAAATGTAAAAATGTTTTACTCATATTAAATAAGTTCATTACATTTAAAGTCAAATCAAAAATAGCTTTATTCAAATAAAAAAAAATGTCTACGTTTAGACACAATGTTTTGTAAAAAAATGCTATTGGGCACTGTAGGTCTATTCTATACAGAATGTATTTGTAACCACTCTCCAAATTTTAAGGATGTGTTCAGTCCATGAAACTGGACAACTTTCTCCATGAAATATGTGTCGATATACCCAAAATTTTGGTCACCCCATACTAAACTGATCACGTTCGTGATCTCTTTGATTTGTATGAAGTCTTTTTTTTTACATATTTGACCCTATGTTTCATGGAGAAAGTTGTTCAATTTCATGGACTGAATACATCCTTAAAATTTGGAGAGTGGTTACAAATACACCTTGTATAATGGTTTGTTAATAACATTATTATTATACATGACTGTTTGCTGCCAAAATAAATAAATAAAACTTAATAATTAAGCACTTTTGACTTAACAATTAACACTTAACTTAACAATAAGTACTCCCTCAAACTCCTTCCAAACACATTTTGTTGAAAATTCCAAATAATAAACTTCAGACTAACACTACAGAATTAATAATACTTTTTAGTTATAGTTTATCAGTACCTATTTCATTACATTTCTGACATGATTGACATCTAATCTAACTTGTACTCGAACTTGTCAGTCAACTGGGACCATCGCGATTATAATCTCCTACGTTGCTTTATATTTTTTCACGCCTTTCATATTTTCATGAAAGTGACAGCTGTTTTTCTATTTCATAGACACATAACTATATAAAGTGTTACAAAAAAACCCCTAAAGCCGATTATGGTCGATAGATTTATTTATCATCATGCATGTTACAGTATAAACCCCGGAATGTTAAGAAAGTTGTAAACCGCCACTTTTATTGGAAAATAACATAATTTTCATGATGAACTGCATAGTGGCAACTTTAAACCTAAATTGTGTTTTGCTTTTGCCCTTTAATGTGATTAATTTATCGATAACTAATAGTCTATTTGCGTCTAGGGTTGTCACTTTGCAGAGTTCCTTACAAATAAACATTTTTTTACGGGTTATAATGAAACACACCGTATATAAAATAGCACATTAAATAATTGTAGTTAAGTTATAATAATAATGAATTAGTATTTTATGAATAAAGATAACATTTGACTGGTTAGTAAGGTTATAAAAGCAATAAATTGAATTATAAATAAAGCGGAATCGTCACACAAAACACAGATAGAATATTTAGAAGGACTTTTTTATTTTCATTAGGAAAAACGTATGTCAAACAAGGAAAGGATGAAATGACCATGAATACAAAAAAACATGTAGTACAACATGAAAAGTACTTACAATAAAAAATTTAAACTTTGAAACCTATTTTGTCGCTTTTAAATCTGTATTTTAGGGTAGTAACAGAGGCCGTACTCTGAGCTCTTATAGCAACCACAAAGTGATGTTTTTATAGAGACAGAGCTATACTATACATCGCGTATAGCGCCATCTCAATCACAACATCGCTTCGATATTACTTTTGACAGTCGTTGTAGGGGTCGGCTGCCCTATACTAAATTCAAGTATCTCATTCCTGACAAATTTTTCAGGAGAGCTTAAAAACGTTATTTAGTGTTTTATTGAAAAATGAGATATTCTGAACACTAAAATGTCAAAATATCATTGGTATTTAAAGTAAAAACATATGTCTGTAATTTTGACAAACGAAAATAGTGTTCTGCGTAGAAAAATAATAGGTCATATTGATTTGTCAATAACATTCTACGCTATAAACAAGTAACTTGAGATTCTCTATTGTACTTTAGTAGATACTTGTTTTCAGGTAGGCCCCCGACAAGGTGGACCGACGATCTGGTGAAGGTCGCGGGAAGCCGCTGGATGCGGGCAGCGCAGGACCGATCGTCGTGGAGATCCTTAGGGGAGGCCTATACCCAGCAGTGGGTATCGTGCGGCTGATATGATGATGATGATGATGTTTTCAGCTTTGCATAGAGATACTTCAAACACATTATTGGCTATATTTTCCGAATCAAACCGAATTTTAATAAAATAAAAAAACGGTAGATGCGATTTGTTTTGCTTAAACGGTTTTTTTTTTGGAAACTGAGTTACTTGACTTCTGCGTAGGGCAGCCGAAGTGGGCGTAGTGAAAATCAGAAAACGAGGCAGCGGTATCTGTCGGCGCTATCTAGCCGGTAATGGAACCGCGACGTGTGATTAAGCCCTAATCTCGCCACAACCAGCTCTGATTACCCCGCGCAGATGCCGCCGCCAGATGGCGCTGGATGATACGTTTTAAAACAAAGATTGGTTAATAAATTGTTATCTGTTAAAGTAACATAGCACATTTGGAGTAGTAGTGCAATATGTAAGTACATACCTATTATAAAACAAAGTCCCTCGCCGCGTCTGTCTGTCTGTCTGTTCGCGATAAACTCATAAACTACTGAACGGATTTTCATTCAGTTTTTACCAATAGATAGAGTATTTCCTGAGGAAGGTTATGGGGTATAATAAGTTAAGGTTTTAATGTCGATTATTGTTGAAGAAGTCGGTAAAAAATAAGCCGTCTGGGAGACCACCATTTAAATACACCATACCATTTAAATGAATATCTTAGGAGTTATGGCAAAAATTACACGCACGACAATAAATTGGACCCTTTTGGTGCGATTCTAACACCGATGATAGGACGAGACTCGTACGACGGAAACCGACTTGGTGACGACTGTAAGGTTTTTTTTTCGATGTTGTTGGAAGGTCGCATTTGTCAAAAAAAAGAAAGAACCGAAGCGAAGCGAGGGCGGGTCGCTAGTGGAAAATAAATTAAAAATATTTTTTATCCTATTTTAATCACTAAGCATCGATATTTTATTGTTAGTATCAGATTCTATCATTAAATAGTAGGTAAGATTTTTTCTTAAGCGACAGGCTTGTGTAAGTGTTTGAGTTAGTTTTATGGCTGGTACACACGTAGATATCTGTAGTATTTCTTAAATTGGCTTATACTCGTAAATATATACATTTTAAGTGTTAGCAAATGTAAGTGGCCTGATCCAATATTATTGGGGCCAACTCAAGCCAACCGTCTCAGTACTTAGCCAACTTAGTAGATACAAAGTATTTTACAGCGCTACTAATGCCAAAACCCTCTTTAAAGTGACTAATAAAATCCCTAACTCCTGCACTGCTTGAACCGACTTAATGTTAACGAGAGTAATAATAACACTTTAACATCTCGCTCCAAAGCCGTTTTATTACTTTGGTACTTAATTTTTTTTACAAATCTCTCTTATCTTGAATTTTAAATTATCAAATAAAATCACAATTTTACATTGAATAAAAAGATAAGACAGGTTAAAGTTTAATATTCTACTATAAAAGAAAAGCTTTTAGACATTTTGTACCCCCAAACAACTTTACTGTTATTACTGACACGTAGTGTGAAAAATTGACAATACACAATACATGTTGGTATATTATCTTGTACTAAAGTCTGTTTTAAATCCTTACTAATATTATTAATGCGAAAGTCCGTTTGTTTGTTTGTTTGTTACACCTTCACGTCTTAACTACTGAACCGATCATCATAAAATTTTATATACACATTGCCAGGGGTACAGAGAAGGACCTAGGGTATCATCTCGAAAAAAGGGTTGAAAAATTTCTTCGCAGACCAAGTCGCCGGCGGCCGCTAGTACACAATATAATTTCATTCCATTTCATATCTAATATTTCTTTATCATTTACCATTTTCTCGGAGAATTATACCAACTCCACTTATTTCATTTCAAGATTCAAATTACATATTTCTTCGTTTAATTGCTTTCTTACTTAAATAGGTAGTACGTTTAGTATTAATATTAAGATTCAACAGACCATTAAAGTAAAGTACTTTATTAACAACAATTTTAAGTTACTGGAAACTATTCAATGTTTTTGCTTTACCATAACTTTAAATATTTCTCTAGAACAGCGTTAAATAAAGATAAGTATCCCAACAATTCCTATTCTTGAACTATAAATTAAAAACATAAAACGTTAAAATGTGAGCCAGCAATGGAACTACGCAATAAAAATGTGGCACAATTACTTAAACTACAATTTGTAATACGAATTACCGCGTGTGCATCGGCCATTTTGCAAATTGCGGCCATTTTGGCGCAACTCCCGCGCGCTTCACGGCTTTACCGACATTACTACTGTTTAACTTCGGCGGCAGTTAAAATGTTTAAAGTTTTCCCTGATTTACGAACTGTCGTAGTTGTACTTTTCAAGCCTTTTAATTGTTATTACTTTTTGGCTCGTATTCAATTTCAGGTACACAGAACCCAATGCCTTTGAAGAATAATAACTATCATTGGTAATCGTTTGATGAAATGGAGCCTGTAATAAACATTTCTTGTTTTTTCTTACAATTTGATTAATTGAATTTTTTCGGTGGAAAATGGCGTACTCACACGTATATCATAACAAATAATTAAATGTAGGAACTATTCTTAAAAGTATATCTAAAGGGAAAGTCTCAAAACAAGTCTTAAATCATCGGTAAAAACAGCATACAACCAGCCAACTAGAATTAATTAAAAAAAAATATACAGACGAACAAAGAACCTCCTCCTTTTTTGGAAGTCGGTAAAAAGGCTGAAACATTTATCATTTACAATTTAGTACTCATAATAAATCGATTCAAACTTTATATTTATCGCCAGTTATTCGAACTTTGTTGAGCTAGTCATTTTAATCTGAAGTTAGTCTGGCACTAACGAGTTGATCCCGCAGTCCAGTTATAGTAATCGTTTACTACTATTAGTCGCCGCAAACAATAGTTTATCATTGCCAATCACTAGGTAATCCATTCGCAGCGGCTTTTGCGTCGAGAAGCTGCCTTAATAGCGAGTGATTTATCTGTTATTAGGTTTTCCAATAGCCAATAATTCATTTTACAATTTACTGGTGACTGTGGAACGTGAAATAATACACTTTTATGATAGAACAATTTTCGTTGAAGTCATAATTCGGGTATAAATTTATTACTTCAATTATTTTCTCATATTGATGTTTCTAAAAGTAATAAGAATTAATATACTGAATATGATACACGAAAAAGCGCATGTACTGATTGTAAAAAGAACCGTGTTTCATTTTATATTTGCAGAAAGCTGCAACAGGTGCTTTGAAGAAGGCGTAAATAATAAAAAAGTATTCGAATAATACTCGTAAGTCCTCTTTTCGTAGTGGGAGTGTTTCCACGGCAAAAACTTATTAAAAACAATATACCTTCCCAAATTTTTATACACTGTTGGTTTTTATAAACCGGGGTCCGATCGCGTTAATTTTCAACGACGAAACCAAAACTAAAACGTTACCTTTTCAATTTAATTTACAGAAAATACTTGCTTCAGTAATCTTGGTCAATTTTGGTTCTATTGTTCATAATTTGCGCGATTGGATCCCGGGCACATAAAATACTGTGTTTTGGATACGTTGAAGTAAATATTTGAAAAGCTTGCACTACCCCAGCTGAAGTAGGTATAATATATAAAAAAATATTTCGTGTTATTTTCAGTGTACCGAATATGTACGTAAAAGCATGCTTTACTTGAGTGAGTGTGAATTTGGGCATCAAGAAGATTATGATCTTTTATCTGAAGTGGGGTGGGATGCAGCTAAGAGGATACGGCAGTTGATATAAGCAAACTATGTAACTAAGTGCGAAGTTATTTCGACTTGGTGTGTCCATCGCCTAGCTATTAGAGTGGTCACATTTAGACAGAATTCCGTTTCGAAATTACGTATGTCCGTCTGTGTGGCCAGTCTTATAAAAATACTTTCACTGAACCACACCGCCAATCCGCCAAATATTTAGAAGAACCAATCTCGTGTAAGTAATGCGGGAGGAAAAATGTTGAATTGAACCATTTGTGAAGATAGGTTTTTATTCAAATCGAAATATGACGGATATTAAATTGATTCACTTAGCAGATAAAAGCTGTCCATTACAAGACGATTCGGAATTTGTAATTCAAGGGGCTTCGCGAGGATCCACTCGAGTCGAATAAATTAGAATCGAGGGCTTTGAGGGTCCGTTTTGGTGAAATTTGCTGACCTCATTTGTAGTGTTGGCAGAGGAATAACCTTCGTTGTGGGGAGTTGAAATGAAATATACTTGTCGAGTATTCTTGCGAATTTGCTGTCGGTGAAATTTACTTTGATGGTATTCATTATCAAGTTGAAGAACTTATGAAAGTAAAAACATAAATTAAATGGTTTAGAAGTTCTAGTAGATGTTTTAATATATTTTTATTAACGGCCAAAAATTTTTATTAAGGAATTCAAAAGTGCTTAACTATTAAGTTTATTTGAATAAAGACACTTTGACTTTGGTATATTTTGGAAAAGGTTAAATAGCATTTGTTAATTTGAGAACAGAAACTTTTCTGATAAAAAAATGCCCGTTATTAGTTTAGCAGATTTTATTTATTCAATAAAGGTGACGCCTTAATTTAGTTATTTAAATAATATGCTTGAATAAACTTTAAAATTACGTCTTTACTTTTATAAGACTCAAGATTAAAATATACATATTTTTTATTTTAGAATAGATCATATATTTATTATGATTTATGATTTGAACCCAAGAACATTTTTTGGATCTACTTTTCTGTATAAAAATAATTCATAATAATTCACCATTCGTAAAGCCTTAAAACTAAAGGCGATGAAAAAACTCTGAGTGAAAATGGGGGCTATAGGTACTGAAGCGATCGAAATAAAATGTTCAATGTTAAAACAACAAAGCTGTTCAAATAATAAATAGACATTCTTTTTCGAGTTTCTTGCCGGTTCTTCTCGTTACAAGGTCTCCCGCTCAGGGTTTGCGAACCGATGGCGTAGCTTCTTTGACATTCACAAGTGCTTGTAACAGCCTAGACTGAATAAATGATTTTTTGATTTTTGTTTTTTTTTTTTTTTTAATATAGGTAATCGTCAATCTTTTGTAGATCGCAGCCTCAACGACCGATGTCAATCCTCCTGATTGAATACTAAACTGGAAACTCGTCTCAGATCAATTACGGTCTTATTTCAGCTTCAGCGACGCGCAGCCGTGACGAGATATCCTGCCTGACTGGTTGGTGTGCTCGATGAAAATTGGAAGTTGGAAGCTAACGGTCAGAGAGGGTATCTGCATTCCAATCATTTGATGAATGGTTTATTTTGCAAGGTGATTTTATTATCTATATTTTAATAGAGCACTCTTTTTTAAATTAAATAAAAATAAAAACAGCTCGGACGCTAGTGATCTCAAATACTTGTCACACAAACTTAAGACAGGAATCCTACCGATTATCATCATTCACAATCTAAAGAACTATGCAAACATAAACGGCAGGATATTGAAGTGATTAGATATAGAACCTAACTCTTCAAATTTCAAGACCAACAGATTAAAGCCGTTTGGAAATAATTAAATCGATTTAACTTAAACAAACGCTTTCATCGGATTAGCCAATATTGAACTCCAACTTTAAACTATAAATCGAACGATGAAATAAATAGAACAAACATCGTTTTCCTGTTACCGGGGATTCCGCCCAAGCCCGCCGTAAAACTAAAACGATAACACAAACTTTACGCGCGTTTTACAACCGTTCGGGAAGCTCGGGGAATGATACATTTTACCGAACACCTGAGTCCACCGAGCTTTTACGGCAGGGCTCATTATTATTTAATAGGGCCGAGCAAGATTGTATCAATTTGAAATACATACATTTTTAATTATCTAACACCCGTTTACGCTAAACAGCAAAACAGCTAAGAATTAAATTAAATATATGATTAAATAAATGCTTGGACAATTTCACACAGCGCCATCTAGCCCCAAACTAAGCAAAGCTTGTAATATGGGTGCTAGACAACTGATATACTACTTATATACTTTTTAAATATATACTTAATATACATAGTAACACCCAGACCCGTCACAGAAATTAAAATTCATCATTTCAATTTCTGCCCGGCCGGGAATCGAACCCGGGACCTCTTGCGTGGTAGGCGGCATGTTGACCACTGCGCCACTCAGGTCGTTCTGCCTAAGGCCCAGAACACACGGCGAAACGCAACTGAAACGAAACCCTTTCGTAACTCTTGGTATGAAACCAGTTTCAGACTATTTCCATACACGGCGCAACTTTAACGTGATGAAATTTTTATACAGTCATACATTAGTTTTCCCTGAGAGCAGACGTCTGTCTCAATCTGTTTCAAAATGTCAAGTTCAAAAATAAACTTAATCACTCACCTGTCATTTTCATTGTTTTGCCAATTTCTGCCCATGCTTTATCAGTCTCCGTCTTGCGAGAGTAACTTGATAAAGTTGTATTATAAAGACAAGGATATTTTTCTACTTCTAATACAAAGTTAATATTATGTTTTCATCCTCAGCCATTTTGTTGACACAAAAAACGCGGCAAAACCAATGAAACGCGACTCGAGTTTCCTGCAATCCAGTTTCAATGCAACTGGTTTGTAATGCGTTTCAAACGGGTTTCCTAATGGTTTCCTATAGGACAATTATGACATAAACTCAAATGAAACTCAAAAGTAACTTAGAATTGCAGTTTCGTCGCAGCCGCAGCTTGAAGCAGTCGGTTATGACTGCTGCAAGATGCCTGTGTATGGCCGCTTATATCCAAGTGTTGTCTGGCAGATTAATCCAGTTGAGACTCTGTGTCACAATTGGAAGCAGGCCACTGGGCCCAATTTCTGTCAATGGCAAATTGGCAACTAATACGTGGTAGAAATTCAGTACATTTATTTTTATTTCACCTTGAACATTAATGACTAGATAATTTTATAATTCTGTTTTTATTCACAGGGATATTCTCTGCCAGTTATTTAATTTGCAATAATTATGAATACCAAAATTAATTCGTATTTTATAGACTTCGAGTAATTTAATTAAAAAGATAAATGTTTAACTTTCTTCAAAGAGTATTATAATCATGGTTCTTTCCATTATTCCCTGCTAATAGAAAGAAGCACCTAAGCAATTTCGCTAAGTTTCAGTAGTGAATACATTAAGCCACCCCTTTCTGAAACCTGATTGGATTAGAGAACCAGCGCCTGAAGGAAATTGTTCTAGAATTTTCTTTAATAGCCATACTCAGTGTTATGCAAAACCTTTTAGCTCGATAATATTGCAAAATGTGCACTTTCAATTTTTCAACAAAGTGCAGAATTCTCACACAATTAATAATGCATGAAGCAAAGATCCTACTATTATATTATATTTTATATAATATTATAAATGTGAAAGTTTGTGGGTTTCGAATGTTTGGATGTTTGTTCCTCAATCACGCAAAAACTACTGAACGGGTTTAGTTGAAATTTGGCACACAGATAGTAGATAGCCTAGATTAAAACATAGGATACTTTTTATCCCGATATGCCCACGGGAACGAGAACCACACTGGTGAAGCCGCAGGCGGCCGCTAGTTGTTTCATATCGCTCAAATATTAAAGAGTTTTCGTTTAAGCATTGCTTGAACTGGAACTTCGAATAATTCCCAAATTTGCTTCTAGATCCTCTATTCACAACAAAACTGCCGTTGTAATAACCAAAGAATAAGGATTTAATATTGCCGTCGTATTTTCTGAAGATGAATTTATTGTGGACCTACAAAGGCATATTTCTGAAAGAGGATTTCATACAAAAGACATAATAATAATGGTTGCCAGGGATTATTATACCATGTAACGTTCCATTGATTTTAGGATACTTTTCACGTTTTAACAAGCTATAAATCATTGTTATTTAAACGTTATTAAAAAAGATAGTTAAGTATGTATACAATATTTTGATATTGAACTATGACGTTTTTTTAAATTGTACTAAATTCAAATATTGTTCATTAAACGCACCAAAACTCTCGTGTTGTATCGTGGCTGTACCACACTATGAGTCACACCAAAGTTTAATGAATCAGTTATTTAGTCCTATTGATTGCATTATTTTCATCTGTCCTTCAAACTGTAAAGGCCAACACACACCTTCCCGCGGGCGGAAACCGGCCGTTATCGTGTCACACCTTATCTGCGAACCACTCAACGCAACTAATTGAATACCAAATCTTATCCGCGCCCGACCCGGAACGGACGCCGCCGTCACTTCGTCTAATATACCGGTGACAAGCTGTTTCCGGCTGTTTATGAAATATTTAGCAGACAGCGAATAGTATTTTCCATCTTTGAAACTCTTAGAGATTTTCATAAAAGCATTATTTGATATTATATCAAATAATGCTTGATATTATATCAAATAATGCTTTTATGAAAATCTCTAAGAGTTTCAAAGATGGAAAATACTATTAAGTTCAGTATTCAAGCAAGGTTTAATTTATCTCGATACCAAATTTTAATAGGGTACAGCATAACTTTTGTGTGCTTAATTGCTCAACAACACACAAGTCATTTAACATTACCGAAACTCACTTGGAAACTTCCCATTACAGACACCAGCTCTTCACATACAAGATTGCTATAATGTCTTTTAGTAATTGTATCTTTTTTTTTGTGAGGAGAAATAAACTTTTTAATATTATTATTATTTTAATTATTAAACAAAAGCTCACTCTAGAAAACCTGAGAGCATTAGTTTGTATTTTTTTACTTTTCCCAGTCACAAAAGATCTTGGGATAACATAGAGGTAACTTTTTTACGAGTGGAAAATGCGTTGCTTGGCAGAGTGACGGCAGTCACTAAAATGAAATTAACATTGGCAATTTTTCCGCCTGCCAAGCATTAGAACGCATTAAGCTGCCAAAAATGTTGGTGTCATATTATCTACCTCTTAAATCAACAAAACAAATACGAATTCCGTTTATTATTCAGATGTAAACCAGTAGAGCGATCGCGTTGCGACACGTTCCGCGCAAATTACTCAATTACAGATGGATGGTGTTTCATACAAATTTGATGCTTCAAACAACTACCAGCTTTCATCTGAGTATTCCAGAGTAATTACGCCCTCACTAAACACGCTGTTATCACCACTTAAAACGATTCGACGGCCTTGAGAATCGGATACTAACACAATTTGTATTAAAATTTAATTAAAATAACATATTTTTAAATTTGACATTTTAGCATTCACAATTCTATTTTTAGCTAAAAAATAATCCGGCGACCTTTGGAAATCCGGTCCAAAACTCTTCCAACTGAGCTACAGAGTCGCTAGTGGCATCGTCGAAATTTTTCTAACATACCCTACTCTTTCGCTGCACGCCAGCGTTATTTCATCAATGTGAGGAATTACCTCGATATCCTTTTGAAACATCTTTCGAGATACCTATTTGATAATCGATTAAGATGAAACAGCTATAACGGGTGTGACAAGACACTCAACGAAGCCGAAGTCCACGCATTCCGCCCATCATCAGGATCATTTTTGTCTTTTGGACTATACTTGGGAAACCAATAGCTACGAAGTTATTGAAGGTCAAAGTAATTTTTTTTTTCAAAATTTTTATGAAATCTTATTTTATTCGTTATTTAATATTTTATGTCTACAACAACAATATCAAAATTTTATGTATTTCGTAAAAAACAATAGCTTCACAATAGCACGCACATAAACGTTGCCTTTCAACTCGGCCGCACGCAGCTGTGTAGTGTGTAGTATTCACTCGCAGGCGCGGTCTTTTGTACGCGTTACATTGCGTGGTAATGTATGCAATGCTTTTTAACACCAAAAATTAAAATCGTTTCCCAGCAATAATTTTGAACAGAAATGGTCCTGATGATGGGCAGAATACATAGACCTCGGCTTCGTTGAGTGTCTTGTAACACCCGTTATAAGAGGTTTTAGCATTAAAATATAATACTAAATAATATACAAGAAAAAATTCGACAAATCATTGCCACTTTCTTTGGTGGGACATTGAAATTTCAAAGTATAAGTACTGCTTAGCTTTTGTTTTATTGCATAATTACGTAAAACTAATAATAAATTATAATTTGTAACAAGAAAACTTCTACTTACCCATTATTACGAGTGTTAGTGCGAAAGTATAAATTATATTTAACAAGCTTTCAATAAATGAACAAGCTCATTTCTGTTAATATTTAGACAAACAGATTTCAATAATATTTTTACATAAATATCAGACGGCAAATTTCTGTAAGTAAGAGGCAAAAGCTATAAATGGAAAATAATAATAATAAATTTGAGGCCGACAGTTCGGGAACATATCGGTGTGACACGCGTGCGAGGGCCGTAAAGCATAAAATAATGCGATATTTACGAGTCGCTTTAGTGTTGTGCATTGGAACTTGTATACGACTAATGGATCCGACCTATACTTACACGGTTACATTTTTATCACCCCGGAAAATAGAGGTAATTTGATAATGGTTATACAATAGATTTGAAAAAAAGCAAATGGTCCTAAAATCGGCCCTAAGCCCATCAAAGTAGGACGGGAAAATTTGTATCAACTGATAACATGCGTTTGAAACTCCCGTTGCTATTATGTAGTCATTCGTCGACTTATCACGAAGTGTCCATGAATGAGGAGTGTTTATAGAATATTTTGTGAGGTTTCCGAATCAACATTCAATTTTGTATCTTACTTCTAGGGTATATACAATACAATGCATACAACACCGGAAAATTATTCAAAATCACATTTGTATACGTTATTATGTATAAGGTGTTGAACCTACATTCATCATACCACGAATACCATGCAGCGCTAACGACTGTATTTTCTACTTTTAAATATAGTGACTCTAAGAAAAATAAGACTGTCAGCCATTACTTCACAATAAAAATATTACAGGTTATTTACAGGACAAATAATAGGTAAGCTTCACAATTTAATAGTACATTGTTCACCGAGAGGAGAAAACACCCGAGATCGGGAATCGCACTTTCTCTCGAGTGATACATAGTGCTTTATACTACACCTATGAGGAAAATAAAAAAATAAATCTTTACTAATTGAAATTTTTAATTGATTTCTGTGGTAAAAGGTTATCAATCAGTATTTTTGCTGTTTCCTTCAACTGCGGCGGAGTTAAAAAATCTTCATCATCACTATCACTACTTATCATTTTGATAGTTTTATTTTACTTTCTACGAAAACTGAATCCTCAAACAACACACAAATTGAAAATGGCGCCAATGGCGTCTGCAATTTTCACATGTTCTTTTTTCAAATTGTTTATCCTACCACCGCAGGGTCGCACTGCCAGTCCGACACCATCCGACACACAGCTAGCACAGTACATATGTACTATGCAGCTAGTGGCCAGTGTCATTTTGCGAACTTGGAGATAAAAACTCACTGTAAAAACTTTTTGGCTTTTGATATATAGGTTACCGTCTTACCCAAAATTAATAAAAGAAAAACCACGTAAGAAATGGATTTTCATACACTTTTCTCTCCCGCTCAGATGCGTTTTCTCCCAGCATATTTGTTCGATATGCAATGACGTACTTTCTACCGTAAATTTGATAAAGTATCAAGGTACTTTCCGAGCAGGTGTAGTATAAATTACTTTTTGCAGTTAAGTTTTTGTCGGTCTAATATTATACTTAGACCGAGAAGCAGTGGTGTATTATTAAGAAAAAATTGAACTGACTTGAATTTAATAGAGTCAGTTCTATTATGATTATTTCGATGGGAATCAAAAAACTTATTTAACAAATCCGTGCAATACAAGAACGGTTGTATGTAGGTATCATCCATTACGCAGCCGTCAATAACCGGTAATCTACTTGTCCCAAAAGCCACTTACAATGGATTGTGATACTCGCACAAAAGATCCCGCTCGAATAATCGGGACGTGCCTTTAAGTCAATAATACGGACGAACCCGTAAAAATGTACGGGAAGATATATTTTTATTCTGCAGTGGATTTGTTTTACTGACAAATTGCTACGATTCGTCGTCCGTGTATTGTCAATAACACCACTGGGCGACACCACTGGAGTGTCAGTTACATTTAATTCTGTTACCACACCACTGCCGACTAGTGGCGTGTAACAATTTCATGTCGTGATTATACGAATTAATTAATTGATCGATAAATGCAAGATTAGTATTAGAACTTAATTACAGTGTGCTGTGGTTACCAAAAAAAATGATAAGGACACGCCAGTTGTTCAGTGGTGTCGTTCAGTGGTGTCCGTCAGTGGTGTCGTTCAGTGGTGTCGTTGCCAATACACGGATTCGTCGGCTGAATATGATGATTATTAATGATTCGTACCAAGAAACAAACATTGAATATCTGAATCTGTACTAAAACCCGATGAGAAATAGTTTATTTTCACAACAAAAATGGTTAGAACAAAATATTTTTTGGGTTCAATCGTAACTGGACTAGAACAATGTGGATATTAGAACCTATGTTATAATACTTTAGTATAAGTTAACTTTTACTTAGGTATCTATAGATTTCGGATGTTAGCTCATATTAATTACAATTTATTAACCAAATTTTGCTACATTCAAAAACTAAAACAGGCAAAGAAGATACAGAAATAAAAAAAAATCGTATTAATATTGGGTAAGGTATCACAAACATTGGTTTTACTTCTGACAGAGCGAGGAGCTAACTAAACGATTCAGTAAGAAATATAAGAAAAATAATAATGTGAAGTCGATCGTATTATTTTCATAGGTCCTATATTAACTTTATGATTATTTCCAACCATCTACTGAAAACAATAGTAGATTGTTATACAAGACGCTAAAATGACCCATTGCATACGAGGTAGTTTTATTCCCGAGCTTTAGCGAGGGAATAAATAGAAACCGAGTTACAATGGGTTTTAGCGTCGTGTGTTACACTCTACTTTTCACTACGATTGCGAGAAAATAAAATAAAATATTAAATAGTTTATACCTACTTCCGTAAACGAATCCACTTGTTTTTCTATGCTCCACTTCATAAACTTTTTGTACAGTATTTAAATAAATGATTTGGGCTTGATGGCAAAAGATTAAAATTATTTTTTTCCTATTACAGTTACACAGTTCAATCAGTTTGTAATTATAGAAAAATTCTAAAGATTTCGCGCCATGATACCTTTTTTAATTTCTGCTGTAGCATCTAAGCAACACAATCACGCATTCTACGATTCACTCTGTGCACAGAGTATAAATAAGTCTATGATTTCTTCTTCTAATTTTTGTTATGGCAATCTACTCCTCTTCAGGGAGTAATTTTAGCCAGTGTCAAGTGTAATGATTTCACCGAAGAGACGCTTTTAGTTCCATTTTCAAAAATAAGAATGAGAAACAGTATTAAGTCGAGCGAGTCTTTATTCGTGTTTATGAATAAAGACTTTTTCATTTCTCATATTCGGAAAGTGATGTATATTTGAACTGAGCAGCGGGTCCAAAACTCTTCGTTCCACCCTAGGGTGGAAAAGTAATTTAAAAATAGAACTGAATTTGGCAATGAAAAAGTTTACAATAGTTAAAAACAAATGGTTAAAAAAAAGTTGCAGCCTTGTAGGGCGCATTCACGAACAACAACAAAACATGGTATAAACAGCCAGTGCAAAATTAAAAACATTGGGAGGAGCGGCCGGCGACGCGACGTGTTCCAAATTTAAAATAAGAAAAACTATAAAATATTGGAGGGAGACTTACCTAACTCTGTGACTTTGAGCTGTTTGTGCCGTATTAAAGTTTTGTGTTGATTTTGTATTTACTAAAAATAAGTTTAAAACTAAAACCAAAAGTTCAAATAATATAAAAGAAACAATAAAACTACGCTGTTATTCGCCTACAGGAAACAACTACTTCAGGAGAGTCTCTGCCACGGACTTACCGTCTTATAAAAGACCAAAGAATATCTCCAACTTTTACAGACATCCAACAATGCCAAATCTGTCATCATAATAATTTATATCAAACTGTAAATATTCCAAGCAAGAATTTAACTTTAAATTTCACAAATTTTTCTAATTTTTCTAGGTTTTTAAAGGTAAGTTGGTATAGGTAATAATTATAAGGTCTACCAATGTAGTTACTAAGTAGGTACATGTTTTTATTAATAAACATTTTGGAATAACTAAGACTTTTTTTACTTTCCTGAAATTCGAAATGAAAAGTAGAGTGTTTAGCACGGGTAAAAGTCATCAATTCCATTCTCGAACTATAGCCGCCCTCGCTATGCTCGGGCGTCTATATATCTCGAATGGGAATTGCTTCCTTTTGACCCTCGTATAACAATCTACTATTTCGTTTTAGTAGGCTCATTGGTAATAGACAAACATTAAAAAAGAAAAAACTTTGTCCTCTAGGGGTTATTATGCTATTTTATCTCGGCTCTTGTACGTTACAATGACGGACTTCTTGAGCAAGAGGAGTGAAAAAGAATTTCTTTTGAAAAAGCAAAAAAAAGTATTTTCGAACTTCGACTAACTTTCGAATACTTAGTTAAGAAAACAATGTAGGATGATGTTAAAAACTTCTGTAAATATGTTTGCCTTCATGTACATTTACTTTATTCACTGAAGAGGTTAAGGATTTGTCGTTACTTATGTATAACTAAGTTTCCGAATTATTTTGGCATTTGTTCGTTACTTAGAGTTAGACGCGATGCTCAAAGGTTCGTTAGTAAACCGATTTGTTATTTATAGTTAGTAGTTTCATAGAAATAATATTACTTTCATTTTGTAGCTTTGTATTTAGGAGACAAACATTAAAATTTACAGTCCCGATGTTATTAATCAAAAGAGTTTAAAACTCTTTTTGTTCTACAAAAAGATACAAAGAATAAATCGTAAAGAGTGGCCATAAATCATAAGAATTTTCCCGTAAAACGCTTCACCTATGATTTAGTAGGTCGTTCCACTACGGCCTCTAGGAGTCGTCTGATAACGACTAAACACTGACTTATCGCTCTCACGGTTGATTTAAGGGCCCGGAGATAGCGACTATCCTGAATAAAAATATAATTTTGTGAAACAAATAGAAGAAAGCATACCACGGTACGGAAAAATACCCTGTTTAAAAATTACCTATCATAAGAATCGACATTTTAAAATGTAATGTCATATGATAAAGAAACGGTGATATGACACGCCAAAATGTTACAACAGTGGACCCATCTACAATGCATGTTTGCAGTGTTGGAGGGACCAGCTACCCTAAACAGGCGGTCGGTGTTTGACATTCAATTTAGGTACCTACCTACTTAATTTTGGACCCTTTTCTTGAGCTAGTAATGTCACGGAGCGGGACGTGCATCATCCAATTATCGTTGTTTGGTTTTTTGGGGGAGGCCCTTACTTCATTTGCAAATAATGTCATTATTTTTGTACTTCGTGGACCTCTGAAATCTTTTGTGCGATGGAGATATTAATGAGAGATTTATCTTAAAAATACGTACTATGTACTTACTTCTACAAAAAGACCATTCAACTTAATTTGTACTTCTTTTCGAATGAGGAATAGTGGCCACCTCAGCTGGTGTTAGAGTTTATCAAGCCACCTGTAAGGCCTCTAACTTGGCTTAACGACTGTTATCAGATGACAACAGCCGGGACCGACGGTTTAACGTGCCCTCCAAAGCATGGAAGCGCTCAGTTGTAATGCCACTGGACGGTCACCCATCCGACACCTGGCCGGACCGAGTGTTGCTTAACAAACGTGATCGAGTACGATCAGTCTGTCAAGTTCCGCCATTAGCAAATTTGTGTTGCTATACTTTGACCTTCTTTTGATGGTTCTTAGAGAAATGTATTTAATCATGTTCAATTTTAATCACAATTTATTGTAAGTAACATTTACCTGTGTCAGGATGATGTAGTTTCGGTATACATGTTTCTACGAGTATGACACTGGTACCGGTCAATGAGAGCCTATCACCAACAGTGTCTCGTGACACTTCTCCGTGTCTCCTGACATCTGCAGGCGACAAGCTCCGTTGTTGCCGGAGACGCGCCACGCGCCGCGACGCGTCAACTACGACGGATTTAGCTAACTACCTTTATTAGGAGCTTAGTAACTCATTGTAGGAGTATCCCACATACCTTTGGGATGCATAAACGTATTTCCCCTACTATAAAAAAGGAGTATCCTAACTAAAACATCGCGGAAAAACCCAATAATATAAACTTGCTAATCAAAATTATTAGCATCCTTTTGAAGTAGTTTTTTAACAACAAAAACGTTTTTTTTACTAAAAATACTATTGTTGAAACCCCTAAAAGTACAATAGTACTAAACACTCTATCTACATCATACGGCGTGGCGTGACCAGCTAACGCAGTGTGGGAGGTTGTCTACGACCTATGTCTCTTTCAGAAAATTGTTAAGAAACATTTGTGGAACACTTTCTAAATGGGAGGAGAGGACGTTAAATATGTATATGTTATCAATAAGAAACAAAATAAGTGTCCCAGCCTAGCCTCAGAAATATGAGGTAGGTACTAAAATTTAGGTTACCAAAACTCTGCTAAGATTATTTTAAATTATTCTTATGTACTTACTGTGAAAATAAGTGAAGAAAAGACGGCTGCTTTGAAGTCTCCCTTACATATTATAAATCTGAAATAAATAAATTACTGTTTAAACAATGTTGTAGCATTTATAGAGAAAATAAATTTTAATAAATTTTCAAGTAATATTATCTACTTAGTGTTATCCTACTCTTAATCTAAGTAATTATAAGTTAATTAGCTCTTAAGTGAGATTCTGTGTTGGTCCGTCGTTCCCGAACTTTTAAGATCTACTCTTAAAGGATACATTAATAGACACTTAAAAGGAGGCCTAAGAAGCCACATTAGATTTCAAAGCCCATCCGATTTCACACCTTTCAGTAGCTTTATCACCCGTTTGTACTAAAAATAAGAATCACTCCTTGCTATCTTGTTTGGGCTATTTGTTTCAAACTTTTTAGCTCGGCTGTTCTTAGACTAACTAAGATGTATCTCATCTGAGACAAGCCCAACTTGAGTTTAGAAGTATTTTATATTGTTTCCATTACTCAGAAACCTACATTCACTTATCTCCACGCTATCAGAGTAGGACCAAACCAGTCATTGTATTTTTCGCTCTTCCTAAAGATGTATTTGAACTGCATAAAATATAGTTAGAGTAAAAAACGGGTCGAATTGAGTACCTCCCTCCTTTTGAAGTCGGTAAAAATTGTGAAGAAAATAGCGAAGTAAATATACCTAAGTAGTTAAGTACTTACCTCTATACGCAAAGGATAAACTATTGGTATTATTTTCTATGCGAACGAGTTTTCACCGTCCAAACGTTTATTTACCCATTCGATAAAAAAAGTCTTTAAACTGATATTAACATTATCAATTCACTGTCTTACTGTGATGATCTTTATTATAAAATTAATGATAGGATAGGTTGTGTTGTTTGAAGGTTTATGTTAAAATATATTTATTTAAATTTATCTTATAAGTATTTTAAAAGTAGGTAAAAGTTAATATTTAAATTAGATTTTACGGTATAAAAAAATATTTACAGGCTGGGTTGGCTGTACGCTATATTTATCCTCTATCCTGTTAGGATTAATTGGTTGTAAAGGTAACTTCACCCTAGTATTAGGGAAGTAATCGGAGCTTAGTCAGTCCTTATCGAGCCTTCACAAAGCCTCCCTTTTTGTTCCCACTTTTCCCGATAAATTCTCCGAGCAAAACTGAAGTTATTACGCGCAAAATTCGCTTGACCTCTATATTTCATTTAGTTCCGAGTTCTTTACTATGTAGGTGACGTATCTTTTGGTGATCATTCAAAATGATTTGTCGTTTCAATACTTCAAGTAAATTAGGTGAGAAATAGTTTTTAGTAAGGCAGTTTTTAGGGTTCCGTACCAAAATGGTAAAAAAGGAACCCTTATGGTGTAACTCAGTCTGTCTGTCTGTCACAGCTGGATATCTCCAGAACTACTAGTGCTATCAACTTGATATTTGGAATAGTTTAAAATGACGTTTGTCCAACTATTTTGCAAATAAGAAAGAAATAAAAAAATAAATATTTTTTTTACAACAGGGACCGAAAAGGGGTCTTAAAAATTTTAAGTGAAGCGACTAGGGCATGTGGGGTATCATATGAAAGAGCGCTGTTTGCACATTTTAATCATTGAAAAATGTAAAAAATACCCCCCCCCCCCTTATCTCCGAAGTTTGCAAAGAGAAAAATCTGAAATAATTCTATGTTATAGTAGTTTATGTAAAGATTACAGGAAAAATAAAACGATGTCTCAATATAACACACTTTTTTAGAAATTCAAAAAACATACAAAAATTAATTCTTCCTCTACCAGTCAACATATATGGCCCTGACCTAAGTAAAATTAAACTAGCTCCACTATCGGCCAAGAGATGGTGCTGACCTAATACTGCAATAATAATTTTATTATTCTACAGCTCTGCAGTGTATTTATTATGATGGTACGGAAACCCTCGGTGCGCGAGTCCGACTCGCCGTTGAACGGTTTTTTTTTTTTATTTGAAGTTTTCTGCCTTTTCCTCTATTCCTTACTCACTGTTCAATTGTTCTTTAAATTAAATGACTTCAATTTTGCTAAAATATTAAATGGGTATCGGGTCATACATCTTCCAAGTTCAGGTTCAAGTTTCATAAGAAGAATGACATAAACTAGATATTTTAAAAACAACCCAAAATTGAAACCGAATACAAAATTGTACACTTTCAGAAAACATTGTTTCATTACGTTAAAAAGTTGGGGGCTAAAGTTATTGGCGAGCCGCGGCAATACTCATAAAGAAGTGGTTTTATGATGTTTGCCGCGCGCCGCCCAATCCGCGTAGTGGCCGGTCTGATCCGCGCCCATTCCTCAAATGAAATGTTGCTATAGTTTTCTTTCACGAGCTTCAGTTATAAATTATTTTTCACAATAATTAATGGGGTTGAGAAAGCTGTGTGAAAAAATGCTATGGTGATTGACAGAATGTTTACTCAGTTTTGTAATAGCTCAGTGAATCAGACCAACCATAGACCTTTGATTAAGTACATTTAAAATTCTAATAGCAAATCCCTCCCTATATGTATAAACATCAGGCCCCTATTTCACCGAATAGGGGCCTTAATTTTTTTTTCAATTTTACAATTTGTTCTTAAATTTATGTTGTGAAACTTTGATATTTTTTTTAACTCGACAATTACTGTATCAAAATTTACTTACAAACCTACAACTATGTCGACTTGTAAAAAATTACCCTGTTTCACTACATACTTGTTATATTCCCTTCTCAAGCTTACGCGCTCACTAGACATGAAATAAAACACTTTTATCGGATACTAGCGTGGTTTTATTGAAAGTACTTTGGTAATTAGTTGGTATTTGGTTTGATTTTTTATTTTCCCGACGTTTCGGCACCTTTGCAGCTGCCGTGGTCACGGGGGACTGCAGCTGCAAAGGCGCTAGTATCCGTTAAAAGTGTTTTATTTCATACATACTTGTTCCTAATTAAAGTGACGAAAACTGATGTCCCCCACAAATGTTGATTTGGTGAAATAGGGCTCAGATACGAAGTTCCAAAATGCAATCAATAGACAGTTTTATAACTCATATTATACGGTGTTCTTTTTAATAAACATCTGGATCTAGAAATCCTAAGCTGCCTTTATAATCCAGGTGTTCTTGTAACATTTCGGGTGAAATGTGTGTGTATTGTGATCGGCAACAAAGTGTGAGCTTGATGGGATGGGAGCTACGCCCGAGACCCCGTTGTTGCCTTTGACACTGGCTAATGGCCTCGTGACTTCGGATATTGTTGATCACTGGTCGCCGTTACGACAGAATTTGTTTACCCTAATCATTATTTTTGTTTATTTACAAGCATATAAATAATTTTACAATCCTTACTTCCTCACTAATATTATAAATGTGAAAGTCCTTTTGTTTGTTACGTCTTCACGTCTTAACTACTGAACCAATCATGAAATTTCACATACACGTTGTCAGGGGTACAGAAAAGGACATAGGGTACCTTTCAATCCGAAAAAAAGTATTGTTCCCGAGGGATAGCAAAATAACGTTCCACGCAGACGAAGTCGCGGGCGGCCGCTAGTACTAAATAATAATAAAAAATATTTGTTTATTTACACTAATCATTATTCTTATTTAACTACAAATGTATTGATTTTATTTTAGAAGAAATCACAATAATCAAATCGAGATATTGCGCTAATCACAACGCTAATATTGAATATGTGTCAAGTCTGTATGATTGGATAATTAACTCAGACTCAAAAGGGAGATTGGCACTTGTTTGACACATTCAGGGTATTGCGATAGAAAGAGAAGTACCTAGTTGACAAAATGTCAAGGGATCAATATTTATACCCTCTCTAATTTTAATTTCTAATCCGTGGATAGTGGTGTGGGTTGCACGATTGTTAATATTGGAAATGTAATCTATACATATAAAATTCAAAGTCCTGATTGACTGACTGACTGAGTGAGATATCAACGTACAGCCCAAACCGCTGAACCTAGAGACTTGAAATTTTGTACATAGGTTCCTTATGAGGTCCAGGGGTGCACTAAGAAAGGATTTTTCAAAACTCACCCCCCAAGGGGGTGAAACGGGGGTCCAAAGTTTGTATGAAAGTCCCTCAGTTTTGAAGCTAGGATCTTCAAATTTTGTGATTAGGTTGACCATTGAAAATTAATAAATACGGGTCTTAGCGTTTTTCAAAATTCTACCCCCGAAGGGGTCAAAAGGGGGATGAAGTTGTGTATTGAAGAAAATCCTTTATTTTCAAAGTAAAAATCGCTAAATTTATAATTTAGGCTTATGGATGGAAATCTAACGCAACGTATATTGTTATTGTTAGTATTTCAACCCCTATAGGGATGAAAAGGGGGTGAAAAGGGGTAAAAAATACCCAAAAATAGATATGCAAACACATATTTTGTTATTTTGAAAATCATCCCTTAAGGTGTAAATGGGGTAAGTAAACATGAAAATCGATGTGGATGTCGTTCTTGAGGTTTCATGGGATGGTGATTGCGAAAATGACATTTATTTTGAAGTCCAACACGGTGGACATGATTGGACCTGGACATGCACATCCAGGGGACGGGGACGGGGACGGGGACGGGGACGGGGACGGGGACGGGGACGGGGACGGGGACGGGGACGGGGACGGGGACGGGGACGGGGACGGGGACGGGGACGGGGACGGGGACGGGGACGGGGACGGGGACGGGGACGGGGACGGGGACGGGGACGGGGACGGGGACGGGGACGGGGACGGGGACGGGGACGGGGACGGGGACGGGGACGGGGACGGGGACGGGGACGGGGACGGGGACGGGGACGGGGACGGGGACGGGGACGGGGACGGGGACGGGGACGGGGACGGGGACGGGGACGGGGACGGGGACGGGGACGGGGACGGGGACGGGGACGGGGACGGGGACGGGGACGGGGACGGGGACGGGGACGGGGACGGGGACGGGGACGGGGACGGGGACGGGGACGGGGACGGGGACGGGGACGGGGACGGGGACGGGGACGGGGACGGGGACGGGGACGGGGACGGGGACGGGGACGGGGACGGGGACGGGGACGGGGACGGGGACGGGGACGGGGACGGGGACGGGGACGGGGACGGGGAGCCTTGTGCGAGGTCCGCCACACGCGGCAGATGTCTCAAGCAGCGCGCCTAATTGCGTAAAAATTGCTGGTCGGATCCTGGTTGAAGGTTCCCTAAGGATTTTCTCTAATATCCACGCGGACGAAGTCGCGGGCAGAAGCTAGTAGTTTATAAATAGTATTATTTGTGTCAACGGTTTGTTATCCCAAATAAATAAAATAAAAATCACCGTTTCAGCTTGGGCAAAAATTCTTTCGTATGTCCCGCTTTCCGGCTAGTTTCCTCTACAGGTCGCATTTCTTAACAGTTACAGATTCTCGTGAAACTTTGTGAGCAAGTTTGATAGTTTAAATGGATTTTTTTGTAAATTCAGTTTTCCTAAATTTTTCAAAACGGCGGAGATATAAACGCGAGGTCTACAGCTTACAGAGCCACTAGTTATATTGATAGCAATATTGGCAAAAGCTTTCAAATACGTAGATCGAATGAAAAATATAGCTATTGTTGAATCTAAACAAACCATTTCTAAAAATAATCTAAGTAGTAAGTGAATTAGCTAAATATAGCCTATCACAAACAATGATGTGTGACACGGTTTCTTTCGAGAGCAATGTTTTGATATTGCAGATGTATTATTTCATAAAAAAAGCTTCGTGGGTATAATGGGAATGTATACGGAGGTGAAATCTAGCACGATAATGACGTAAACAGCTGGTGGGAAGATATTACTCATTTAGTCTATTTTTATATCAGCCGTTCTAAAAATATACAACAAGGAAAATATCTACCTACTGTTATAGTAAAATTTTCTTAGTAAGAGATCACAACTACTTATAGCATGAACTGAACAAAACTGACTGAAAACTGTTAAGTTCTAATGCTATAATAGTATACAACGTGTTTCAAAATAACTCCGAATGCCGAATATGGTAGATAGGGACCATCAAACTAACTTTTACATGGGACTAATTCTGAAATCGCGAAAAAAATCAGCTGTTTCATACAACAAATTTATAACGAAAATATTTTTTTTTTCGTGATTTCAGAGTTGATCCCATAGTAAAAGTCGTTCAGTTTGATAGGCCCTATCTACCATATTCGGTTTTAGGGGTTATTTTATAACACGTTGTATAATAAATGTTGATTCATCCGTGTAACAACTTCTCAGTTCATTTAAACAAAGCCCTCGTTTAAACATCCCTAAAATATAGATGAATAATGATTTCTATGAAATGTTGACGAAGCTTTTTTAAAGGGAGCTGAATCAGTCGTTACATCCATCAGTCGACTGGAATGCTTCCCTCTTATCATCCTTGAATTACGTTTTCTGTTTGCAATCGGACCGTGAAAGACAATTTTGACAAGCCTATCAATCTACCTCTTAGAAATATTAAACTGAAGTTTAATAAAAAAAACTGCGATATAATATGAAAACAAATATTGAACTATAGGAATATTGAAAAAAAACATATTTAACGGATACTAGTGCGAATTTTTCATTATGTTTGCCATCGGACATTGAAAAATTTTGACGACCCTATCTCTTAGTAATACTAAGAGATAGGGATATTATCCCTAATATTAAATTAAAGTTTAATAATAAATAAATGTTTCTTCGAAATAATATGAAAACAAAAAATATTTTACTATAATATTGTTCTGCTGTACTATTTAAACATTATTTTAATGAGTTATCAGTGAAAATCTCAAAAAGAGAAGATATGACAAATGAGTTATTTATTATTTTTAGTTTACCTATCTTTTATTTTTCTTATTATTTTTATTATTAACAATTGGTGAACATGCTGACTCACAGCATTTGTTCGCAAAATATTACATTCGTATCCTAAAACACCGGCATGTTATAATTGTTAAGACCATAAAGTTAATATACCTTATTAACTTTATGGTTAAGACATAAAATTATTATAAGTAGGTACAGTAATTTTAATAATTAAAATAGCAAATTATCATCTTTCAATGACATGATATGAGAAAGACAACCGACGTTAGTAATTTCAGAACAGAAATTCGAGACTTAAAAATATGATTTTCAAAATTGTATGTTTTTACGTTCCACACAGACTTTTATATTGGCACCAATAAAATCGCCTGACTTCCATTTAACCTATTGGTTGATCGCTGACCATAGACCACACGAGCGATTCGTCAGTCTCCGCGCACTCCGCTCCGGTAACGAAGGGACGCTCGATCCAATTAAAAGTTCCACACGCGTTTTTTGCTTCATTTGTGTCTCCGCGCCATTTCATCATTCAAACCGAACATCGGAAAATTATGATCCGGGTGACACGGGTCACTCACTTATGAAAACGATAAATGTCGCGCTAATTTTCAACGAGTTTACAGAAAAATACTATATTTGGCTTTGTTAAAACTGCTGACAGCTCGAGGGTGCCTAGGATGCCAATCTAACGGCCGTACTCAGAGACGTCAATTAAGTTTAATGTTTCATTAAAATTGTTGCTATCTCTTTCTTTTCCATAGTGATAGTTTAAGACAACACGATATTTAATGAAGCATTAAACTTAATTGACGTCTCTGAGTACGGCAGTTAGACAATTTAAATCACAATTAAAAGTTCAACCAAGTTTTTAAGTAAATATAAGTAACCTAAATAACAATGTAACGGGTTTTAACCGACTTCCAAAAAAGGAGGAGGTTCTGTGTTCGTCTGTATAATTTTGTTTTTGTTTTTTTATTTTGTTTTTATCTTTCAGTTTTAGCGCAATGGGCCACAGAAATCGACGTATACATTATTATGTTTCTTGCGTAACCCTTGCCAAAGTCCTTTCATTCATACTATGAAGTTGTCGAATACAAAACATAAAATCTGAAACTACGAGTTACCTTTTCCATTAAACATCAACGAACAGTAAACACGCCTATTCATTTTTAGCTTCGTTCGTAGAATAAAATACAAAGTCAATTGCAGGAAAGCTTACGCAAAAAACAAAAAACCGACTTCAAAAAACCTGCCTCTAAAAAGCAAGAAATAATATACAAATCATTTGATACGCATTATCATTGTTATAATAAAACACGTCAATTGAAGTCGGGTGGGGCTGGAGTACCTACATCTTCCTTTTTTTGTTCTAAAAGCCCCACCCGACTTCAATTGACGTGTTTTATTATAACAATGATAATGCGTATCAAATGATTTGTATATTATTTCTTGCTTTTTAGAGGCAGGTTTTTTGAAGTCGGTTTTTTGTTTTTTAAACAATTTTTTTATTTTTAGTGTAAGTACCTTTTGTATTAGGTAGTGTAGGTATATTTTTTAGGTAGAAAAATCGGCTTAGCTAAACGTGACATAATCGCGGAGAAACATACATACATACAAACTGAATACCTCCTTTTTTTGAAGTCGGTTAAAAAGACTACACAAAGGTATCCCTTCCCCAACAAAAAAATCATCTAATTGGGTTCATAAATAACAAAATTGTCAAGTTAGTTGATTTAATTTCATAGTATTTTCAGGATTACTTGTAAACTACTGAACCGATTTGAAAAAAAATTAAATGGGACCATCTCGCAAGAAAACTCAATCGAACAAAAAAAGAATTATCTAAATCGGTCCATAAATGTCGAAGATACGCGCGAACAACGATAAAAAAAAAAAAAAAAAAAAAAAAAAAACATACAATCGAATTGAGAACCTCCTCCTTTTGATGAAGTCGGTTAAAAAAGGATTTCCAATTGCTACAAAGCGACCTAAACGTGAGCGGTAAAATATAACAATATTTTACCGTTGAAAATGGTTATCAGATGCAAATCGCCTGAGACGTATTTTTGGCTATAGCTCCGAGGATTTTGGGAGGATCGAGATGGAAATAGTACCAAAAGTTGAGGAATGTATCGAAACACGAGTGAACGTTTAAATTTTGAAAATCGGCTGGTAACTTTTTTGGAATTTCAAAAAAATTCGAAAAATTCGGGTTTTTGGGGGGTGTTTGTTTACTAAATTGTAAATATTTGGAAAAAAAACCCGACTTAAGAAAAAAATAAAAAAATGGTCCTAGGGTTTAGCTACGAAATAGCGAACTTTTTTGAAAATCGGTTAATAATTATTACCTGTGATTAATTAATTGTGACCTGTAGGTGGTCCCTTTAGATTTGTAATTGTAGAAAATTTCAATACGGTATTTCCGTTTATAAAAGTGATGTAGCCTATGATTATTGACCGATCGTCATGGTAATGGTATTGAAAGATGCGGAAGCAGACGAGAAGCGCATTCGTTGGATTTTTGTAAATCAGTTAATAATATTTCGGCCGCGTCGAGGCAGTCAGCGGGTGCTTTTGTTGCACTCGGCTTCGGCTCGTGCCACAATCGTAAAAATAAATAGGTACTTACCTAGACACCTTAGAAAAATAATAGGATTTTGCATTTGATTTGATTTTGTTGTTTGTAAATTTTTGTTTTCATTTTCAATGCTCCGATTCTTGCGGGGACTGCAAAATCTGTGAATTTTTAATGCGCCGCTCTGACGCACTCAATAGAGAGTATAGCTAAAGCAGTATCGTTACTCTTTAGGGTTCCGTACCCAAAGGATAAAAACGGGACCCAATTACTAAGACTCCGCTGTCCGTCTGTCTGTCTGTCTGTCACAATGCTGTATCTCATGAACCGTGATAGCTAGACAGTTGAAATTTTCACAGATGTATTTCTGTTGCCGCTATAAAAAACAAATACTAAAAACAGAATTAAATAAATATTAAAGGGGGGCTCTCATACAACAAACGTGATTTTTTGCCGTTTTTTGGTACGGAACCCTTCGTGCGTGAGTGTCCGACTCGCACTTGGCCGGTTTTTCTATAATATAATGGATAGGTCAGCGCTTGACTGCTATCTGGCCTGGATGAAACTCGCTTGCCTGAAGAAACCTATTTACTTGGCTTGAAGGCCCCTAGATTGTATCCACAGATAAATATACTAGATTGTATCTATCAGGAAACACAGACTTAGCTTATAATAAATCTCTCTAGCTCGCTCTTTTGGATGTAATTGATAATGCTCGCCAGTTGCATCGAAAAATCAATCGGAATCATTGCATTTTTTTAATTGTTTATTAAAATGATATTTATATTAAAAGGGGCTTATATTAAAAATCATTATTGTTATTTAAGTCATAAGAAAGTGTTTTTGTTTATTATATTACTTATACATGGTGAAATTTTAATCATTTGGTTCCCACGGTGGGGTGGTACCACTCATGATTACAAGCTATTTTTACTATAGGGCTCTGATATCGCGAAAAAAATCTGCTGATCCATACATTATAGTCGCGTTGGTATTGCGCTTTTGTATGGAACAGCTGTTTTTTCGCGATATCAGAGTTGGCCCCTAGTAAAAGTTGCTTGAAATCATGAGTGGAACCACCCCACTGCGGGAAACAAATGATTAAAATTTCATTTCATCAAGCATCATAATTGAGAAACTTTTTATAGGTACTATTGGAACATCAAATGTACCATGTTTGTGGCAAATAAATATTTTCTATTTATATTTCAGCGTGTATATAAACCCAATACACCCATTGGAATGTTTTTTTAAAGATCGTGAACAAACAGTGCTTGGCAGGCGGCACGGGCCTACGACTAGTAGTCTCGGCGTGGCACTGGTGCACTAGCAATGTAAAGAAGTCTTATAGCAATAGATTTCTGAGTAAGTAGTGCACCGATTCAGGAGTTTGTATGAATTTGCGTTACTGCGTTGGCTATACCTACATATATTATCCGTGGTTCCGAGCAGACAAAATAATTAACAAGAGGCTAAATATCGTCCCTTTTCATAAAAGAAAACGGTGTAAAAACTCAAAACATTTCATTACTGCCATCACAGAAGAATTTTAATTAAAATAGGTGGCGAACAAAGCCTTCTTTATGAATAAAACGCTATTTATCTTGAGATTCGAAATAAGGTTATCCTTCAATCGGAAACATTCATTGAATTACGATCTTTCTCTTCAAGAGGACAATAGAAGATTCTCGAAATTATAACAAAACGGGCAAATTCCTGTCATGGATGGATTACCAGATAAATCAGTTTCCCGATACACGTATCGTGACTTATGTATCTCTTATTATTTCCCATTTTATCCGGAAAATAAAACTACCCAAAATAACAAATTAAAAGCATCCATACATGAGACAGCTGAAAGATCGCTGTAGTCCCCGTGTGGCAACTAAAAGGATGTCTAAAGGTCTAGACGGCTGGACAAAGACCTAGACTACGGGAGTGTTTAGCCGAACAGATACAAAGCCTATAATAAAATTAGTAATTGTCTTAAAGTTAGTGTTCTGTATCAAAGACGGGATGTCAGATTTAGCCTGCTTGTTGGCGCTGCTGTAAATGTATACTTTTTGTACGTACATTTCGGTTATTTTCAAGGTTATTTTTCAATTAGGTATGTCTAAAAATACTTGATAGTAATAATTATTGTTATTATGGAAATTAGACAGTAAATTAATTAAATATCGAAATGAAAAAAAATATGTTGGAAGAACAACTAAAATTTACGAAAATTCGTTTTCAACATCCAAAAATTGATAGCAAATACATAGCAAACAACAAAATGACAAGTCTATATAGATCTACACTAGCGCCAACTTGGCCTTGCGCCGACTGATGGACGAATTTGTGAATTAGACAAATTATCATGCCATTGACAAAAAATATTGAAGGCAGTACAAAATAAGAACTGAAACTACTTACAGATGAGCAATTTAAGGTCAACATTTTCCAATTAATGAATGATCAATACGGTGATAGTTTGTTAAACCCAATTAGTGGATTAAGTATTAAGTCAGTAATTAGTGGTATACGGTGCTGGTGGCACAATTATATATTTCATGTTCTGAATGTATTATCATAATTATAAATATTGTGTCATTGTTTGTTTAACTGAATAAAAAAAAAACTTTATTACAATTTTACTCGTGGAAAACTGAAGGCTTGATAGGATAGTGGGATTTACACACTTATGAATGCTTCAAATCACCCGCTCATCTTGTTAATGTAGTCCTAGTGTTACCACTGCGTAATTGTAAGAATTTGTATTCTGTTCGATCATCTACTCTGTGGCCGGACTCGGACCGTTTCCGTGCTCACATCCGACGCTCGATTTACACACGGCGTGAGCTGAAAGCTTTCGTCTGAGGAAAAAAAGTGGTCGTTACCTCTGAAATAGTTTCCGAAGACAGCTCACATACTTGTGAGCTGTCTTCGGAAACTATTTCAGCATACTTTTATTTTCTCTAACTGGCTATTTCCTTTGATACCCAAAAGGTATTCCGATATAGCATAAAAATATTACGCAAAGGAACTTTGTTAATCTTTTGTGGAAATAAATTGTGGAATGTTACTTTAGTTTTATTTCGTGTCTCTTTGTAAAAGAAAAGTCTACATAATAATATTTTTATAACATAAATACTTGGACACAATACCATTCATTTTATCTAATACCGTAAGCAACTTAAAAATAAATATAAACAAACTTACTGGACGATTTAAAATGTTCTGAGAAAATTCTAGAACGACTCGTGTTTATTTTATGGCCGTCTACCATCAGAGAGTTTGTATTTTATTATTATTTTGTTTGTTGCTCAAAATTTTTCGTTAAAGAATGTGCGGGGAAGTCAGGAGACGTAAATGGTCTTAATAAACATTAACTTGGGACCAACGAGACTCCCATTCCTTTCTGAAAGAGGGAAATTCTCTATTCAATAAATTTTGTAAAGATATAGGTACTTAATTATTTGAAAAGCTTAAATGCACACCCATTGTTTGATACAGTCCCCAATGAATTTCCGGGTGGAAATAAAACCGTCAAATTGAAGAGAATGATTGCCTTTGTTATTTAAAGAAACTTCCTAAATTTTTCTTTGCTTTAATTCCGTTAAAGAATTTTATTTTTTCTCGCTAACTTTAGAAAAAAATTACGTGTATTATATTCAAGTCTTGTCTTCAAATGTGCTAACAAATTTAAACGACAATACATATTTTCGGTAAAATAGAATAAACAATTAAACATCGTGTGAAACAAAATAAGAAGCAAAAAACTGTCACCGGCTTCTCTCACTGCAAAGTCATAGATTTGTTAAACTATTCTAAAAGTCGCTCGAAAATCTAGTAATCAACGCGCAGCGTAGACTGAGCAAATTGTTTTATATCTTTTTCTTTTATGTTGACTGTGATAGCAGTGAAAAATTGAATAAAACATGGCGCTGTCCACGCCGCGCCAGTTATTCGCAAATTTGCGATAGTTTCACATTGACACGATCATGCAACGCTGCTACACTTCACAATTTACGGCAAGTGAGTGCAGCGCACTAAATTCCATTAAATTTTAGTCAGCTCTCGCTGCATCGCTGCTGTTTTGTTGTGGCGTATAATTGTAATATATTAGTTACAGGAAAATATTTTACTATCAAAGGAAAAAAGAGTCATTGATCTCATGGCGATATGGCGAATATAGAAAAGATAGGTAGAATTAACTTCATCTTCTCAACTTAAGAGCCGCGCTCTTGTCTGTGTAGCTTCCTCCACTCGTTTCTGTCCAAAGCCAGTTCCTTGGTTTCTTGATAGGACACGACGTTCACCTTCTCTTTGATCTGTTCCATATAGGCTCTTATTGGTCTTCCTCTTCCTCTCTTTCCCTCTATTTTTCCTTCTATAATGTTTGTAATAAATTTGTCGTGTCTTATCAAGTGGCCGATCATTCTACCTCTTCTGTCTTCTATGATTTTCAATATCTGACGTTTTTCATTGACTCTTTTCAGTACTTTCTCATTTGTCACCATCTCAGTCCAGCTTATCTTCTCCATCCTTCTCCAACACCACATCTCGAATGCTTCCAATCTTTCTCTTTTTCTCTGCGTCATTATCCAAGTTTCACATCCATAGAGGGCTTATACTCCATACGAATGTTTTGATGCACCATCTTCTTATGTTTTAAGCTATTTTTTCCTTGAATATACATCCTTTCCTGTGGAAGGCTTGTATTGCAATCGCTATTCTAGTTTTGATGTCTAAAGCGCATTTAGCATCATTTGTTATTATACTGCCTAAAAATTTAAAGTTATTTACGTTTTCCAGTGGAATGTTGTTTAATTTAATGATTTGAGAGTTGAGTTTAGAAATTTTGGAAACTGTTAAAATTTTGGTTTTATTAATGTTAATTTTGAGATCATATTTTTGAAAAATTGCATGCATTGTGTCAAGTAAAATTTCCAGTTCTTTATCATTTTCTGCTACTGCTGCAATATCATCTGCAAATCTAATGCTGGTTATTTTCTGCCCATTAATTGTTATTCCTTTGCTTTTTTCAGATATTTCTTTCATGGCACCCTCTGATTAGGAACATCCTTGTCTCATTTTAGCTTTTTTCTTCACTTCTCCTATTTGTATGATTGTTTGTTGGGGTTTTATACAGTTCATATATTACTTTTCTGTCTCTATAGTCTACTCCCATCTCCTTTAGTCCTTTCATCATTTTCTTCCAGTTTACTTTATCAAAAGCCTTTTCTAGGTCTATTAATGCCACGCTGGTGTCCATGTTTAAATCCAATCTTCTATATATCACAAGTCTTAGTGCTAGTATTGCTTCTCTCGTGCCTTTCTTTTCTCTGAATCCATACTGGTCGTCTCCCAGACATCCCTCAGATTTAGGTCTAAGTCGGTTTTTATAACTTTAAGAATAATCTTTGATGTTTGTGAAACTATGCTTAATGTTCGGTGCTCTTCACATTTTAAAGTATTTTAAAGTAGATCAAACTCACGAAGAGTTATTGTTTAAAGGTACCCAATCTAAACTGCCATATTAAAGTTATCTATTTTATACTCTTTGTTTAGAACCATTTACTAGTATCAAATGAAATGGTAATAATCCACATGAAGCCCCTGGAGAAAAACGGATTTTAATAATTCATACTCCAAATGAAAACTACAACATTCCCAATTATAAGTTTTCGGGATTTCATGATAACGGAAGTTGTTTATAAGGGCCCTTATACCTTAAAAAGGCGCTCTCATCTTAATTAAATTAATTGCTCGTTAAAAACATAATGTATCAAAAATTCACATGTACAGATTGATGCTAACGCTCTATAGTTTAATTACAAAAATAACTCAATAAAATATAGTTCGTTGTAGTATTAGTAGGCAAAAGTGCCTAAAGTGGCCACTTTTTGCTTTGAAAGAAAGAAAGAAATAAAATACATTTATTTGAGAATCGCATACAGTACACAAAATAAGCCTAACCACGCTGTCTCAAAACGGTCCCGAACTTAGCATATTGCATGGTCTGCGACCAGAGGGCCTATTACAGAACAGAATCACGAAAGTCGGACGCATTTCGTCGTACAATTTACTTGATATTGAACCTTATTTGAGAGTCAATAGTGCCACGGTGTGCGACGAATATCGTACGCTTATCGTGATGCTTTTTTGTAATAGGCCCTCAGCGCTGGTCTTTGTGATCTATTGAGATCAGATTATATTTACAAAGTGACAAAAGTTATAAATGTTTACAAATGTATACGATAAGATAACTGACATGGCTATTTTTGGAAATAAACAAAGGAATATGAATGTATAATTTCTGAATTTAATGAAGGGAATACAACGCGGCTCTGAAAATCGGTGTAATTAATAATGTAAAACCATCACAGTGACCAATTAATCATGTTCATGTCTGAAAGTGATAAACTGTCGCCACAGGTCGTATATCAAAGGCGCGTAGCCATCCCGAATCCCGACGGAAATCCTTGTTTGAGAACCCTCTTATTTAATTATAGTTCCACTTCGCCCACGCTGGGCCGGTTTCATAAAACACTCGGGACATTCGAAATATTTCTCTCTCTCTCATCTCTTGAGGTCTCGGGTTCGATCCCCGGCTGGGTCAATGTAGAAAATGAACTTTTCAATATTGTCTCATGTCTGGGTGTTTGTGATACCACCGTTGTCTCTGATTTCCATAACACAAGTGCTTTAGCTACTTACCTTGGAGTCGGAGCAATGTATGTGATGTTGTCAAATATTTATTTATTTATTTATTGTTTGTATATGTATTTGAATATCGAATAACAATGTTAGGTTATACACAGATCCCCATAATTAGTAACAGTTTCTAGCATTACGGAGCTCGGTGAATGGAGTTGCTTTGCCCAGTGGCTTAAGGGTTACATTTGAATATGTCTGTGGTAAGCCGTAGGATGGATGGTCACAAACGTATTATCTTTGAGCTTCACCATGCTTAGGTTGGTCGGCTGAGTTTGCAGAACCCATATTAGTCTATGGTTTTGGTTATGGCTCTTATCCCCCCCACCCCTTATCCGTCCATAAGGCCTATGCCACAGCAGTGGGGAAAATAAAGACACGAATGTAATGTAACAGACTTTTTATTTTTTTATTTATTAAAACTCTTTATTGTACTACAATAAAATGATGTACAAGAGGCGGACTCAATGCTAAAAGCATTCTCTCCCAGTCAACCCTTAGGGAACAGATAGCCACGAATGCGACTTTTGAAATAATTCGACCGTTAATAGCTACCGTAAGTGCAATTTTTCATTCAATAGTTCCTTATAAATGTAGTAGATAATTAGAGTAAAATCACACGTCAATTAACAGGCTCATTTAGTTTTTAGGTTAATTAAGCATTCCCCGCGGACTATGGCACTATTACTAAGTAATTTCCAATTAGCATCGCATTTGCCCGATCCTGCACTAAATGAGAAATTTGAAAGCTGCACTACAATTAACTGTAGAATTTCATTTAGGAAATGTGCATTTATGAAAAGGATGGACTAATGAAAATTGACTGTAAATAACGGATTATAGCTGTTGTGTTATTGTCTAACTTTGCTGACCTAACGTTTAGCGATATAATTTGATGCTTCTGTATGTACAAATGACCACTATTTTTAACCGACTTCTAAAAAAGGAGGAGGTTCTCAAGTCGACGGTATTTTTTTTTATGTATGTTTTAACATAACTTTGTCAATCTCAAACCGATTTTAAAAATTATTTTTTTGTTTGAAAGCATATAGTTACAGATTGGTCCCATTGTCATAAGATCACGATCTGATGATGGGATCTTGGAGAAATCAAGGGAACTCTTCAAATATTATAGGCACACCTATAGCGATTTTGGTATTTTCTTAAGTAACTCGTGCATTTGCTTTCGAAAAGTACCATTTTGGTGAAGTGGAACTGATGATGAAGACCATAGATGATCACCGGAACTATTCAATAGGTACTAAACTAAGTATCTCACTGGTGCGATACGATTACTTTAATACGGTTGCTAGGCTATTTATGTTGTTCGTCATAATGCATATGGTGAAGTGGAGCTGATAGTGAAGTACCAGGAGAACTCCTCAAGAACTAACGCCCCTGCGTCGGGAAAACCAGTATTTTGTAAAAGGTGATGAGCTATTGACATAAGACTATTGTAACTTAGATAATATCGTCGCTAAATATAGGTACCATACTTACACAAAAAAGTTAAATTAAAAAAAAAATAACTTTGGGTCTACCCATGTTTTATCTACCTAGATAATATACTTACTGGATAAGATAATATAAATAAACTAAAGTCTACCAAATACAGAAGGTACTTACTAACACTAAAAATAAAAAAAATAAAATTGTTTAAAAAACAAAAAAACCGACTTCAAAAAACCTGCCTCTAAAAAAAGTAAGAAATAATATACAAATCATTAGATACGCTTCTTACTTTTTTTAGAGGCAGGTTTTTTGAAGTCGGTTTTTATTAGTAAGAGAATAAAACCGATTGAATAAACAGTCATAAATATTTTGATCACACATTAAAAAAACAGCTTAAAATTTTAAACCACAAAATGAAATCACAATTTCTGAGGAAAGTTTCCCATTTTCTGTTCCTACGGGAATTTCCGATTCCGTCGATAGCTGCGACCCAATCAACAAACTCAAAAGCCACATTATGAGGAATTGCTTTGTTTCAGGAAATCGAAAGCTATGAAACGGATGTAGTCAGAAAATTCAGGTATGTAGTTCAGTTTTTAACAATTAAGTAGAGCTAAAATTAAGATAGAGCTCAAGAGTTCGTCGAATTATAGTTTACTTATAATTATTATAGGAGAGAAATAAAAACCTTCGTTGATTATTTCATGTGTTATTTGTTATACTCGCTGTAATCCGTAAAAAAGTGTTTTATCTCTAATCAGCTGTATGTCCATCAGCCATTTTTAATGACCCCACTGCTGGGGCACAGGCCTTCCTTATGGGTGGATAAGGAGGATGGGCCATAACCCAATGCGGATTGGTGGGTGTTAACGACTGCAGATGCAGCCGGGACCAACGGCTTAACGTGCCTTCCGAAGCACGGAGGAGCTCGAGATAATAATTTTTTGGTCACCCATCCCATGACCGACCCTTGCGAACGTTGCTTAACATCCGCAATCGCTGGGCCAGGCGCTAAACCACTGCGTCACCGAGCTCTTCAAGTGTGTAAGTAGAAGTGTATAAAAACCTTCATTTAACTTTCTTTCCAAGTTTTACAATAAGTTTTATCATCGTTTGTCACGATATTTTAGGGCCGATAGCCAAGAAATTGTTACTTTAAACCCTCTTTAAGAAAATCATTAGCTTGTAATTAATTGGTGAAGTTTTTCCTTCCATTATACTGTAAGAACATTACAATATAATTACTGAGAGCTCAAAACAATCGCCGCATTATAGGGCACTCGAACAACAAGTAAATTCATCATGATCCAAATCATGCCAGTTTATTGTACGCTCAGTCTCTCGCGAGCCGGAAACTCGCTGTTGCCCGGGAGACTTATATTAGTTTTCCATTTTCACAACTCAATATCGAGGTTCAAGATATTATTTATCGAAACAGGTTATTAAAATCCACGATTTTCAATTAAGTACTAGCTCAATATAGTAGAGTGTGAAACTTTCTATTGGTTTGAATCTAGAATTGATAGCATGTTGGATGTTTAATCATTTTACCAAATCAACCAAATCAAGCTGTGACTACATAATATTATTTGCTTTTTGAACTAATAGATATTTACTTTTTATGGAAAAATCCACACGCAGATTTTATTGCGATTGAGATAGTGTTTAAATATCTTTTGTTTTGTTTGACATTAGTAGGATATAATATTAATAAGTATCTAAATGGTTTAAATTGTCTTCTACAATCAATATTGATCTAGTATTCTAGTCAATTAGCGATGCGCACGCAATAACAGCTATTTGAATGTCAGCTGATATAAAACACAATTTTAAAATTCAACTTAACAGACAATCTTTTGCAATAATAAAAGTTTTTCCGATTCCAAAATTTTGTTTTTTTTTCAGTCTACCTAAACTATATTATAGTCTAGTCTACACATATAAAAGTTGCTAGTCTTTATACGTCTTGTTTATTCTTCAAAAGATTCAATATAGCCCCTATTGTATCGCTTTCTTCCACATAAACTTAACCGAAATCGTGAAATAGGGAGCATGGGGTTCGCAAACGAAGGTCCCGCGTTGGCAGTGTTCCAAGGTCAAAGTCACCGTTAGAGGGAGAGAGAGAGTCTCCTAATAACCTTCACAAATCTTGCGAGACCGCGGGGGCTATTCTGGCTTTGTTCGACCGTTCGCGCCGGTCGTCGCGACGCGCGAGGAAGTGCCCGCTCGTAAATTGCTCTTACTGAGATTGGGATAACTCGTTTATCAGAATTAATGTTTATGGTATAAGACATTTGTGACAGGAAAACATTTTTTTTCGTGGCATTAGATACAATTCCAAAGTTTTTAATGACTTCTTATGGCCATTTACCTCGCCGGCTTTTTCAAAACTGTTGTACTAAACACCGCATTTCGTGATAGCTCAGTAAAAGAAGTTTATAGTATTGTAATTAAAGGAAGGAAATAGTTTCCAGTTTTGAAAATATTTTTGTACTCCAAAAAAGAGCTGTTCGCGCCATATACAATCGCTTCAACACAACAAGTGCTTGATCTTCCTTTGCATGAATTTAACAACCATGTTAAAAAAACGCTCATGGGTAAAGGTTATTATAAAGTTGACGATTATCTTAAAGATCAAAATGCGTGGAAATGATGAAACACATAACTTGCTAATATAAGAACTTTGTTGAAGTAATATAATAAGTCTATGTTGTTGCCAATAATCCTGTCACCCTGTTGTAATTATCTGGTAACGATATATTTTTGTATAAGTTTGTAAATATCGTTACTTATGGCTGTTACAGCTGATAAGTTTCTTGCGCCCGTTCTTCTTGTCAGCTTAAAAAGTCTGGAACGGGTGGTAGGAAAATATAGACGATTCAAAAGTGAAAGCTTATTTCACTTTCACTTTCACTTTCATCTTTTTTGTATTTGATAATAGCACGTATTTACTTTATTAGTTTTTAGAGATTTTAGACACTATTATTTAACTAGTAGTTAAATAAGTATAACATTATTAAATTCTGCATTCTAGCATGTTCAAACATAAAACCCGTTAATCTCGTTAGCGCCAGGAGTCGATTTCAATTTGTCCCAACAGAAGCACTTGTGTCCCGGATTTATTTGGAACCCTCTACACCCCGACGCCGACGCCTGTTTGCGACAATTCATTATCAAATTAACTAATGGATTAGTAATTTGAAACTCTCTTTATCGCTTCTTAATAAGATACCAGATTCCTGCTTTAATTTATTAAAGGGGTTAAATTTATGATGGCGTCATAAAATAAATGTAATTTAAATCGGAACATTTGTTTGATGTAAAAGCTGGTTACTGGTTATCATCTCTCGAAAGTTATAAGAGTCGTTTGAGAGATGGCAGGTGGATAATCGTTTTAATATACTTAAGTGTTTTGTTTGATGTAAGTAATAAGTAATGCAAAGACAGATAATTTATAAAGCATAAATTGAATCTTAGTCCAAGTCTGTGCCCAAGTATATTGACCAAGAAGTGCTTATTAGAAGACCTTTGGGATAAAATATTTATATTAAATATGTAATACGTATTTTGAAAGTCGGTTGGACGCAAGTAAAGATTGTTTGATTCATTTTTTGGCCCCTGTAATAAAAATATGAGTTTCCTATCTTCTACTTTTTATGGAAAAGAGTATAAGTATAATATATGCTATATAAATCCAACTAATCGTTTCCGTTACGGTATATTATTCCGTACTTTGCTGGGCCTCTCCCGAGCACCATGGCTTGGAAGTTCTTCCATCCATCCGCCAACTTTGTCCATGAATAAGTAATATCATTATCAGAGAAAAATGTTTGCCGCAAAAACTTGGGGTCTGGCCACGCGAAGGGGCGTCCAGCGGCGCGGCGAGCGATACCTCTCTTCATTGATTATCCGGTTGAAACGTTCACCGCGGTTAACTAATTGGCATCATAACAGCACGCCGGCCGCCGCCGCGCCGCTGGTCGCCCTTTCGCGTGGTCAGACCATTACGCGGGCCCAAACAAGAGTCATTGGCCGAGCTTGGGCCGAATTCAAACGACTATTTTCTTGTTCGTTAATAATGAAAGAACCTTACTTAGATCTGGTTATTTGTTGGAATAAAATATATTCTGTGTACGTTTGCTCTTATTCGCATAAAGACATCAGATGATGTTTGATGGGAAAGCAACTAGCCTGTTTATTTATTTTTGTGTACACAATAAGTCTTGAATAAATCTATTATACTGTCTGCCAAAGAAATTATTACCTAGTTCCTACCTAGGTATGTAAGTAAATAGATTTGATTCATCATCATTTGATTTTGATCATTGATTGAAAATGATTATGCAATGAGTTTTCAAACTTATCGTTTTAGCAACTGCATACAAAAACAAGACTTATAACCGCTAACCTCCGTAGTCATCGTCGTCATCTCTGAGGTTCCGGGTTCAATTCCTGGCTGGGCCTGGGTCAATCAAGAAAAAGAACTGTTTATGTGTGCAGGATTGGGTCCGAAATGATTCCAAAGGATTTTTTTAACTGGTTTATTGAGCCCAGATCCCAGTGATACAAAAAAGATGGCGAGCCCATCGAAAAGAGCCTTGTAGGTATGTAGTAGGTATACCTATCCTTCCGGTGTTGCTAGTTCAATGAAATCTTGTAAGAGGCGCTAATTTTGGGATCGTCGCTGCCTAGCGCCCTCGCGTTGGTGTTGTGGTGATGTCACAACAGAACTATTCTATATAATATCTGCTCTGGGTGTTTGTGGCACTGGCATAATTATTTGTTTCCATAACACAAGCCATTTAGCTACTCGCTTTGAAATCGGAGCAATTTATGGTGAAGTTGTCCAAAAAATGTTATCATTAACCTAGTAAGTGACAACATAAAAGGCCTCGATCATTTTCCTAAAGTAGTTTAGCTTTGCCATACACTATTTGGCATGTACACTGAATTTGTCGGTACACATTCCATGTGCATTGTCCGGGCCAGAATGGGGCAAAAACCGCGGCCCAGGTCCCGGACAACTGCCGAATCACGGCCCAATGTTGGGAAGATTTATAGAGGTTCGGGAATGCGCCCTTTTATAACATTGTGGTGAACCTAAACTGAAATAGCGCACTGCGGGTTAGAGGCTTTGTCATCGAATCCTTCCTTATTTGATATCAAGTAAGGCCTTAATAAATTTAAATAAAGTTGGTTAAAATAATGCTCGTTGAATATTGGATGGCTATGACGTGGTTTCATATGACGAACGTTGTTGTTATATTATAATGATTGAGGTGTTGGCAAATTAAAATATGTTACCGTTTAAATTGTTTAGATCTTCATGTGACTACTAGGAAAAATAACTGCTACCCTCTCATTAAATCCCACTAATATTTATAAATGTCTGTTACTTAATTGTTACTCAGGTTGCTTCTAAACGATGCATATAGCTTGTGCACGTTGAGGCGCGACTTACTTGCGTGGGTGTACAATGCTATGGAGCTGGACCCGCCTTACGTGATTCCACGGAGCATGGAACTTACGCAAGTGCTCAACTTGCGCGGGCTGCTTGCACCGTGTAGAAGCACCCTAAATCACGCAAAAAAAAACAGGTGAACGGTTTGGATGAAAATTTGGCACGAAGATAGTTTATAGCCTGGATTAAAACATAAGATACTTTTATCCTGTGTTTGTGGTTATGTTTCGAGATCTGAGTGCAAAATAAATCAATTACAAGGAAATAAAAGGTGAGTATTATATAACTTTGATACTTTGCTAACTGGTGTCTGTCTCTCATACCGTTTAGTTCGACTGGGAATCAAAGTTTTATGATAATATACCTATATAAATACTATTCATATTTTCACGCCCCTTCGTAATTTTGCATTTGAAACATAAAAAATGTATTAATAAAATTAAGTTTAATTCTAAAAAGGTCAGCCATGTTTATATTGTCGCACACTTACCTCTATACGACGTTTTAAAGACAAAAAGTAATTTTAAGGTTATCTCAAGCCGCCATTTTGTTATACGTCGTTTAAAAATCAAAACTTGACTCAAATGCGACTACAAAGTCATACAGACGTTTTAGCTAAAACTTTAATGCAACGTCGTATATTTTAGTCTTGCCGACGTTGCTATGACCAGTTTATTATGACATATTCGTCGCACGACTAAATAGTTATATTTAAGACGTCTATAGGACCTAGCAGTCATCTCTCATTACTATTATAAGACTGCTATCCAACTTAAAGTCGTACAAGTCAGAACTTATATGACGTTTTTCCTTGTTGGGGTACCATGCATACAACTCCGGAAAGTCTGAAAACCATCACAACTTTTTCGGTTTACCATTTGTTCACGCGGACGAAGTCGCAGGCGGAAGCTAATTTTATATAATGTCAAATTCAAAATAACGAGCTTAACTTTTATTACGTGAGTGGAAAATATCCTGTACCTTAAAGTTCAGTTACATTTTAATGTAGTTGTGAGCGAGTCTGGTCGTAATGACGACTCAATGTTATTACGATCGCAACTAAGTTGCGTACTTAGTTGCTTAGTTTGTATTCATTCGGCCTGGATCGCTAATTCTCCTAATGGACCCTCGGAAGATGAATGAGCGGTAAAATTCGTGAACAATATTACAAATGGTTTGTTGATTGAAGTTTGTTTTATTATTTCTGTGTTCAGATAGATTGAATCATATTTCATTAATGTCTTAGTAAACAGCAATCGTAGAATAAATAAATGAAATAGGAAAATTTTACCGGCCCTTTGTTGTTGAGTTTTGAAATTGACTTTGACATTACAATGTTTCACAGCTCCAGAGGTTTATTATCTTTAATCTTGAATGAATCATCTAGCTTACAGTTAAATACAGTTTGTGATAAATACTGATTTTATTAGAAACAAATGACAATTGATATAAATTTTTTTTATTTTATTTATTATTATCCAGTAGCAGTCGAAGCCATTAAGAGAAGGCACTATGATGATGACTATACAAAGCAAATTTTTCAACTACCTACTTGCAAACAGATCACTTATTATTAAGCAAACTGTTCTTGAGAACTAATACGCTTGTGCTATTGTGCTATTTGTGCTATTATTTATTATGTGCTAATGCTAAGAAAATTCCCGCGTTCTCGTAAGTAATGCCGCATCTCGTCGGCATATAAACTGCCACTAGGACACAGCACAGAATAAATATAGCTAAAGCAGTAACTCAACTCGTACAAACGCCCGAATCAGCGCACTCACAGACCTACGTAGTTACGAGAGCTGCTCTAAGCATGTTTCTAAGTGTATCTCGACCAGGGATTGAAATACCATTAAAAAAAATAACGTTAAAACATTTTCTCGGTAAATTTACCGGTAACAAAAAAAAGATACAAAAAAATAACGTTAAAAATACCCTTAAAACATTTTATCGGTAAATTTACTGGTAAAAATAACGTTAAAATTATTTTACCAGGAAAATTACCGTTAAATATAGCGTTAAACTTTACCGGTTCAAATTATCGGTAAAAATGTAACGTTATTATTTGGAATAACGTTAATTTAAATATAACAGTAACAAAAAGTAAGAAATAACGTTAACAATAACGTTATTTACTGAAATAACGTTAATTTCAATGTAACGTTATCTAATAACGTTAATGTTAAAAGTAACGGTAAAAATGTAAGAAATAACGTTACATTTAAAAATATTACGTTATCAATCCCTGAATCCCCGACAGCCAGCTAGTTGTGATGTGACTGTCGTAAGTGCGGCATCGTCGTGTTGCTTCGTTTAATAATAATATAAGTACTGTGGTACACTATACTGTCTAGTCTACCACTGGTTACTTATATTAATATGTATTTTGTGCTATGGTGGTGACTAGTGTGTCACGCACGAAGCCTATTCTGCATGCGCCCACTGCTTCGCAGAGGGAGAATGTCAATAATACGCTCCGTCGCGGCAGCCGAGGCAGCGGTGGTGGCGGCTGGCGCGGCGTGAAAAGGTAGTTGTAATACTGCTTTAGCTCTTATGTACTGTAGCTAGGATATGCTAAGGGAATGAAGCGTGCCTGATATAATATGCCCATATTATATCAGGCATATTCATTACCGAAGCGTAAGCGATGAGCTTTTGTCTCGCCGTTGACCCTGACCGACGCTGCCATACGCTATAAAATGTTATTAGGTACTCTGTACTGTATTTATATGACCCATATCTAGTTTTATGGGTACCATTGAATTAATGTAGATGGCAATGAATTAATGATGTAAAGGGCATTTTAGACACAAACTTTTGAGATTTCGTTTTCGAATACGGATGAAATATTTAGCATGGGGATGTTTTTTAATACAGCTTTATATATATATGTAGTTTTTGTTTCAGCTTCGTGCCTCTGTGATTATAATTACTGTCTTACCGATCTCTGTTATGTTTATTTTTACATTAAATGGGCTTTTGGCTACAAGCTGAAGATGAAACGAACTTGCCCAGAATAAGCCTATTCACTCAGGCTTTAAATATCGCTGGGATTTATGCTTGCGGGAATATGGACGCAGGCAGGGAATTCCACTCCTTAGCTGTTATCCTTATGTTCCTTCCCCGACAAACTATTTTCTGTATAGCCATTCAAATCGAATGATGACAGACGCTTTGCTTCTATAACTTGAAGCGCCCGCCGCTTGTCTGGTTGGAGAGATTAAATTCCGCTTCCGACTACGAACGCAGAAGACAGAAACTTATGAATTGAGCCGTTACAATAATTATTACGCAATTCATTTACACGACGACTGAATAATTCAACTGCTTCCTAAGGCTCTACTATCAACATAGTTCAAGCTACAACTAGCTTGAATTCAATGCAAACATAATTATTATAAGTCAAAGAAAACATTCCGATATCATAGATAGTACCAAAATAATGACTAATAGAATCATAATTATTACGACGTCATCATTTAGACGAAGTTGTCGATAGTTTATTGGTAGCAGAGTATTTTCTGTATAAATGACCCAAGCAGCAAAAAGTATTTGTTTCTACACACGTGTTGAACAAACTGGATGGGTTTGAGAGGTTACCATCCGTCCAGGTTTTTCCGGACATATCAGATATTTGGACTTCTGGCCAGTTTCCTCAACAAGGAAAAATTGAAAAGCAATTGACACTAACGATTTTCTGTGATCAAATGTCCGGCATTACCTATATAATGTGAGATCCTTTATACGTACTTTTAAATTCGGATTATGGTAACCTTGGTGTGAGGCGTTAGACGTCAGAGTCACGGCTTTCCCGCCCTTGGGTTCGTTGTAACAACTACAAATTGTAATTTCACGAGCGAATGCGCTAACGCCTCCCGTTTGAGTGAGGGTGCGGTATGTACCAACCAACATTAGCAGTTAAAGATTAACATTTTTCTAACTCCTAAATCACCGATAGATATTAAAATCTGCTATAAATAAAAAAAATATAATGGTAAAAATTATTGATTTGGTCCATTTTAAAGTCTAGTAGTAATTATATATTATTATATGTATAATAGTGTGAGGAGCTCGGTGGCGCAGTGGTTTAGCGCCTGGCCCAGCGATTGCGGAAGCTAAACAACGTTCGCAAGGGTCGGTCATGGGATGGGTGACCAAAAATTTATTATCTCGAGCTCCTCCGTGCTTCGGAAGGCACGTTAAGCCGTTGGTCCCGGCTGCATTTGCAGTCGTTAACACCCACCAATCCGCATTGGGCCCGCGTGGTGGGTTATGGCCCATCCTCCTTACCACCCATAAGGAAGACCTGTGCCCCAGCAGTGGGGACATCAAAAATGGCTGATAGACTAGTAATTTTACAAGATAATTTGATTTTTTTTTTGTAATTGCAGTTTTTAAAACAAGTTGGACGAATATTTTTTATATAAGGAAGCCTCAATAATACAAGCTCACCGAATATTATCCTAGTTGGGTAACTAATTCAAATGAGCAACCCATTTTTTATCAACGGTAGAGGAAAGTGGCCATAAACAAACAAAAAGCGTTTATTTGTATTGGACACGTGCTGAAATTATGAACATTATGTAAGAGTTTTATGAACACGTTGCGCGTGAGAGCCGAAGGTGAGAACGCATAATGCAAGCTATCTATAGGTACTCCATAGCTATAATGATTTAAAAGCAAATAGGAAAATTACCGGCGGCGCGTTATCAGATCTGTATTCTGTATCTGATGCCATTGTTTGCGCTGATTGCGTTAGACGTTCCCTTGAGCTATAACCGCCTTGTTTGATTTCCGCGTTTCAGTTACTCAAATCATATCATCTTCACCACTTTTCACACGGCCCGGTTTACACATCCATAAGTAAGTAAGTAAGTAAGTAAGTAAGTAAGTAAGTTAGTAAGTAAGTAAGTAAGTAAGTAAGTAAGTAAGTAAGTAAGTAAGTAAGTAAGTAAGTAAGTAAGTAAGTAAGTAAGTAAGTAAGTAAGTAAGTAAGTAAGTAAGTAAGTAAGTAAGTAAGTAAGTAAGTAAGTAAGTAAGTAAATAAGTAAATAAGTAAGTAGGTAAGTAAGCAAATAAGTAAGTAGCGACTTGCCGCTGGATAGGATCGGGTTCTATTTTTTGGACAGGCAAGTAGCGCGCAAACCCCTCCCGCTTCGTCTTCGTCTTCCGCTCCCCGCCAACTTACTTGCCGCCGTGTAAACGACACATTCAGCAGGCAAGTAGATTTTGAACTTCATTGAAATATTTTTTTTACAATTTGGTATTATTTAAGTATATAAATATTATTTCGACAATGAAGTTTGAGTGTGTATAAAGTGAGAGTTAAGTGAAATGTTTGTTGTTTAGATGCAATGACTAAGAACGATCGTCTTATTGAAACCTTTTTGGAGTAATAATTAGGTTTTGTTAAGTAAATCATGTTAATATGCTTACCTTGACGAAAACACTTTACTTGAATGATGAATGCATTTCTGAAACAAAATATTTTTTTCTATGTAATTAAATTTCGATAAAGATAATAAAGGACCAGTCATTTCTAATCAGTTATTAATCTTAATTAGATACATCACCAAATTAAACATAAACATTGTAGCTTATTTATAGTGTTATAAAGTAATTTTATGTCTTATAAAAATAATATTATAAATAACAAGACGATATTGTTTTCTATTAAAGTTATCATTTTACTGATAGCCATGTCATGTTAGGTACCTTATTTATCATTTTACTGGTAGATACACGAGTAAATAGCTGGTAGCCATGTCATGTTACCTTATTAGAGGTTGTATGTTCCTGAAGAGGTTATTGTTCAATTTTTTGCCCATTATTATAGTAAATGCCTTTAGGCATATTTGTACTGAACTGGACGACACAAAAGTGCCCATTAATATTCTTAAGCTAAAAATGATACTTTCAGTATATTGTACAGTTATTGAGAACTATCTACCGCCTGCGACTTCGCCTGCATGGAAAGTTTTTTGGGCTATCCCTCGGACACAGTACTTTTTCTGGATGAAAAGTACCGTATGTCCTTCTCTGAACCCCTAACAATGTGTATGCAAAATTTCATGATGATCGGTTGAGTAGTTGAGACGTGAGTAACAAACAAACAAACTGACTATCGCAAATAATATTAAGTAAGGATTGTATTATCATTGAGTATGTTAATGTACCTATATATTCTAAACATGTCTGATTCTGCTATTTTTATGTATTGTTATCAATCAATCTTTCCAGTTCAAATCAAATGTATAAACTTAGATAGTATAGCAGTTAGATTACCAGTGATTGATCAGTGCTGCAGTAGAGATTGAAATGAAAACAGATAAAATTGTTTTGTGACTCTAAATCATCTGAACTTATCTTAAAGAGTCCATTCGATCAATCTGAAGTGCATATCACTTCGACGCTGCCGTCTGATCGGTTTTCGTCAGTTATCTTTGTTATCAGTTTTCAACGACACGAGCCACAGAATAACTTAATATTCTTCTTCTTCTTATCGAATGAGGAATAGTGGCCACCTCTGGTGTTATAGTTTATCAAGCCGTCTGTAAGGCCTCTAACTTGGCTTAACGACTGTTATCAGAATGACAACAGCCGGGATCGACGGTTTAACATGAAGCGCTCAGTTGTAATGCCACTTAACGGCCACCCATCCGATACCTGGATTGCGTTGCTTAACAAACGTGAGCGAGTACGATCAGTCTGTCAAGTTCCGCCATGAGCTTAATATTATTACGTGTTTAAAACGAACTAAAATGAATTTGTGTACATGAGAAACTCAATAGCGCAGTAAGTTACCGCATTTGCGCTGCGGCGGTTAAGCAACTTTCGCAAAAGTTGGTCAAGGGATGGGTGATCATAATTTAATGTCTCGTGCACGGAGCACGGAGCATGCTTAAAGTGCACGTTTAGCCGTTGGTCCCGGCTGTATGTGGAGTCGTTAACATCCACCAATCCGAATCAGAATCTTATTCATGCATAAGAAGGCTGTGTGAAAAACAATTTCCGCAAAATAATTTTGAGATGAAAGTTTATTTTAAGGAAGCGCGAGAGTCAGTCCCTCGGCGACAGATGGCGCCGCGGATCGGTGACGTCGGCGAAGCGTCTGTGGCTCGTCTGTAAGCTTCCTAACAATGGAAAAATCAAACTATACTCATCAACTTTGTCTAAGGATACAGGTGTTATTTTCATACAAACGAGGTAACTTTGAAGCCTTGGTTTTCTGCCAGGGATGTACCGTGCTGTGATCTGATGATGACCATCCAGGGAGTGAATAAAGGAGATTCAGCTCGCTATACACACCCAACTGATCTGATCGGCATTCTAAAAGATTAATGGGTCAGAGTTCTCAGTTTCAGCATTTCCAAACATTTTCATGCTATTTTCGCGGTTTTTTTAAACATGTCCTTCAATCTTTTAGAATGCTGGTCAAATCAGTTGGGTGTGCATAGCGATCTTAATCTCCTCCATACACTCCTTAGATAGGCATCATCAGTTAGCAGGAAATCAGTTAGCATCCCTAGCAGGAAACCAAGGCTTCAAAGTTACCTCGTTTGTATGAAAATAACACCTGTTTCCCTAGACAAAGTTGATGTGTGTATATTATATTTGTAGAATGTGCACGGAGATGTAATACTCGTGGTGGTTGCCACAGCTGTATTGCGTTGGCGCTGCCAACCGCCCGTCTCTGAATCCATGAATATAAACCGCTAAGTGAGGACATGCCCTCGATACGACACATTTTGTAGTCTAATGTGGCCCGCGATTATTTGAATGCGATAGTGATGGGCCACACACAAAGCAGCTTTAAGAAAACGACGGATACTTGATGCATAATGTTGTAGTTATCAAAGTAAATAGTATATTTATAATACTAAATAATAATAGAAAAATACGACTTGCACCAGACCAATTCTCGGACGGGAATCGAATTCGGGCCTTTGGATGTCCGGTATAACCGCTGAGCTCTAACAGCATTGGACCGGACATGCAAAGGTCACGGGTTCGATTCCCGTCCAAGAATTGATCTGGTGCGAGTCGTATTTTTTCTAGTAGATATTATTTAGTATCGTATGAAAATAGAATTGTGAATGCAAAAGTCTCAAATTTAAATAATTATGTTTAACAAAGGTACCTATCACCGCTAAGTGATCACTCCGCTTCGAATACCACACATTTTATAGTCGCTAGTAATGTGGCACAAGTAGCTTAAAATAAAGACGGATACATATTGAATATTGTAGTTGGTTACAACAAGTTGGTTACAGTATCATGAAACGAAGAAAGCCGCGCAAAGGATTCGATATACCGCCATAAGACCGAGCGCTTTTGATGAGAAGAAAGATTTAATGAAAAATACCCATTCTGTACATTTAAAAAAAAAACACGTTGACAGTAGTAAAAACGATTTAAAAAAGCAGTATCCCGACACAAAGTTAAGCTTAACGCTGAACGTGTTAAAATACAACTTTCTGACAAGAAAAGCTTGAATGGATTTAAATAATCTAGAAGCGTGGGTGGTAGAAAATAAATAAAATGTATGAAAAAAAGCAACCAAAAATAATTATAAATTCACACCGATTTCATAACACTGTAACTTATAATATACCTACATATAATAAGACTGTATCCCGCGTGTTCCCATCCCTATCGCACGTGCTCTAGTAAACAACGATGATCTATTTCTTTCATTGAAATTCAAATGGTTCCGTTACCTTATCGGTGCCTTTTCAGTAGCAAATCTGATCGAGTTCACTGTAAACACAATAGTTTCCATACGTAAAGATGGAAGAAAGATTTGAATCCCACTCTAAGGGTTGACGGAAAAGAATTACAATATTGTGATATTTGTAGTTCGATTTAGATATTTTATTTCATAGACTAGACCCACATTATCTTTGAGTTAGTTTTAAGAGTTAACCACTTTTCTTGTATAACAACTGGGGAAGCAGGCGATATTTTGATTGTTTATTTAATTTGTACCTCAGTGTGAAATTCAGCGGTTAACGGTCAGTGATTGCAAAGATATTTATTATTATTATATAGAGCCAAAAGGAAGTCTCAATAAAACTGTATTTTGGTATTTACTGTACATTAAGTTGTTCTTTATTTTCCCTTAATATGACATGTAATAAGTACCGCATGATTCATATTTTACTTACTTTTTCTTGAACAGAGGGCAAGAGAAAAACTACATTACATTTGGACATAGGTACCTTATTCTTGAACTATTAATGTCACAAAACGGAACTAACTTCGTCATTTAAATATTGTAGTATTTTGTAGTTCGGTTTTTGGAGTAGGCACTCTGGTGATGCTATGCTTCTGACCTACTTAAAAGTGCTGACAAAAATGTTGAAACTCTACATCTATTCCTTAACATTATTCAACAGGTATCGTTAAATTTGAATCCCCTCAGCCATTTTTGATGTCCCCACTGCTGGGGCACAGGCCTTCCTTATGGGCGGTAAGGAGGACGGGCCATAACCCACCACGCGGGCTCAATGCGGATTGGTGGGTGTTAACGACTGCAAATGCAGCCGGGACCAACGGCTTAACGTGCCTTCCGAAGCACGGAGGAGCTCGAGATAATACATTTTTGGTCACCCATCCCATGACCGACCCTTGCGAACGTTGCTTAACTTCCGCAATCGCTGGGCTAGGCGCTAAACCACTGCGCCACCGAGCTCCACAAATCAAATTTGAATATTCCAATGAAACTTTTGTACCATTTCTACGTTCAATGCTCGTTACTCTTACTTTATATAAAGCCGATATTAATATCATTGTATAAAGCTCGAACTCACCACAGTTTCAGATTCATAAAACTGTATAACGATGACTGTAAAGCTTTGTTGAAATGGTTTTTTAATAAAATAGTATGTAGTTAATAGCGCATTTTTTGCTGATTATAAATGAAAGTAGTTTAAACAATGGCCTCGCTACTAGACTCAAATTAGGCTTTACCCCAGCAATCGAATTACACATGAAATAAAACACTTTTAACGGATACAAGCGCGGTTTTATTGAAAGTACTTTGGTAATTAGTTGGTATTTGGTTTGATTTTTTATTTTCCCGACGTTTCGGCACCTTTGCAGCTGCCGTGGTCACGGGGGACTACATCGAACTACAGTTTAAAAAAGAGCAGCCTACTGCTGGTGGGCGGCACGCGGCATCCGCATGTTTGATGTTTGCCGACCAGATTGAGAAGGGGGGGGGGGAATTGCGCCGTGGGGAGAATGCACTCGACTCGACCCTCATCTGTAGAGGGTAAGCTCACTTTCACCCTGTTACTGTATTATATTACCAAACTAACCTCCACCCGCGACTTCATCCGCGTGGACAGGACTCCAAGCTACCAAACTATGATAAGATTTACTACTTTATGATAAGCTCATCAAAATCCGTTCAGTGGTTTTTTTGTGATTCACGCACAAGATAGAGACCATCAAACTGAACAACTTTTACTATGGGACCAACTCTGAAATCGCGATAAAAAAAACAGCTGTTTCATACAAAAATTAATAGGGAAAGTATCAAAATGTATGAAACAGCATTTTTTTTGCGATTTCAGTGTTGATCCCATAGTGAAAGTTGTTAAGTTTGATGGTCCCTATCTAACATATTCGGCATTAGGAGCTATTTTGTGACACGTTGTACTTACCTACTTAAATTTTTATTAATAATCATACCTACCAATTAAAAAACCGGCCAAGTGCGTATCGGGCAGTTACTTATACCACTATCATTTTTCCTCTGCAAAAATAACTTTGTTTTTCACAGTGTTGGTATGAATGACAAAGTTATATTTGCGGTTTTGGAAAATGTGCTATATCTCAAAAACTAATTACTATATCTCGTTCAAACCAATTTTCTTTGAAAATGTTTATTAAGTTTTATAGCATATTTTTTTTTTATTTTTCACTCTTATTTCAAAAGTTAGAGGGGGGGACACACATTTTACCACTTTGGCAGTGAATATATTTCAAACGGTTGACTTTGAGAGAAAATTGTCTAAGGAACCACAAATTGGTTTGAAGAAAAACTTTTTTTTTCAGTTTCAGTTCCATGTATGGATAGCCCCCCTACGGAACCCTAAAACGGACAACTCCATAATCCATACTCATTTTCGATCATTTTAGTTATTTTTTAAAAACTTCAGTTCTAATTTAACAATCACACAATGAATCCTCCTCAAGCCCCTCCTAATATTTTTGTATGCGAACCAAAATATGCAAATTGCTACTGTTTTTTACTTTTGTAAGTAGGTCAAGTTGGATATGAAGAAAGTTTGAAGACAAACAGCAGAAGACGATTTTTTTCCAGTTCGTAAAAAAGATTTATGATGAATAGATTTATTTATTTATTTTATTTTATTTTATAATTAGGCACACAGACAGATAACAGTCATAACATCATTGAGTACATGCTAAAATAAAAAGATCTAAACTATTATCCAATAAAAAGTATGCACAGCATGGATATTAATAGAATTTAAAATAGTTAACAATAACAAACAAACATGCAAAGTTCATTAAAATTAAAAATAAAAATTAAACAGATTGAATGAATTAATATTGACAAGTTAACAATTGAATTTAAATTTATAATAGATGATGGATGACGTCTATAATAATAAATATTTAGAGTCAGTAGTATGAAAACATGGTGTGGGAGGTTAATTTTTTTATATAAAAAACGTAAAGTTGTAGCCAATTATGAAACTAACAACGAAAAACATCGGAAATTTCAGAAGTGAGGTTATTTTCCTTACTCTTTATATGTAAAGAAAAGGACAGGGACAAATGTTCCAGCGTAACAGAGCAATCAGGTATTTGTAAACAAAATACATGATAAAAATGATGTTTTCGTCGTGAGAGTGTAAGAGGAAAGATTAAATCACATAATAATATGTGTGCTTAACTCGCACTTTTTAAATAACAGACAATACGAAGCTCTTTTCAGAAGAAGCAAATATAAATATTTACTTACATTTTCTGTTAACGTAATATTATACTAGTATAAATACGTTCTGATAAAATAACATACCTACTTCAAAGAGCAACTGCCTCAGGATTATTATTGTCATTCAAAAATACGATTCTAACGTAGAATAATAATGTACCTACTGATTGTCAAGTATGTTCTAACATCACATAGCTATTGTACTGAAAATAGTTGTAATATATTCAAATCACGTACCTACCCCTAAATAAGGTTGGAAATAAAACGAATAGGAGCACAGCTAAACATATACCGTTTGCATATTATGTCGCAGGATTATTGTAGAAACCGGAATTTTAAAATCTTGCTAGGAAAATTCTCAAAATCCGGATGATTCTGATTGAACGTCTACAATCATTATAATATTTCAGACGCAACATTATCATTTTACTGAAAATTCCCAGAAAAGTTGTTAAATCTTATAAATATTGTGAACGCAGGCGGTAAGGGAAAATAGTGCGAAGGAGTACGCTGTGTGTGATTGGAAGGACCAATGGGCAAGAGTTCCACAATCATACAATACAATGATGACCACGATGGATTCAATGTATAATGTAATAGTACATTATGAGACAAGTTAGCTTAGGTTGCTTATTGCACACAAGGCTGTGGGTTGCAGCCCGAGCCGCAGGCGAGGGCGTAACTCAGCCGAGTGTGCAATAAGCAAGAGCTCACGAGTTTCATACGACGTTTTTCAACACATTTGCGAGGAAAAAACCAAGTAATTTACCACACAGCAACAAATACGACAAAAACAAAATATGATAATTATTATGGGAAAAGGCGCGCAGGTTTTTTTTTGTTTTTTTCACACGCCCAACGCAAGAATATTTTGCGAACAAAGGGGTGAGTGCATGAGCATACAGCCATTACAGCCTACTTCAAAATTATATTTTATAACAAAATATTGTGAATTATGAATAATTTGATACTAATAAATATTTTTTTGACTTAATTAAGGACTTACACATTTATTTATTCCAAAAATGTATATGAATTTTCAGCAGCATAAAACCTCTTTGTTGTTACTAAAAATAATAACTGTATTACCCGGCTAAATTGGGAATGCTCTGTTTACTCGCATAGAACTTGCAGTAAGGTAATAATTTAACTTTGTAAGGTTAATTCTATTACGAACTAGTGTTTTATATATTATTGCACGCGTTTGTTATAGCTCGGTTTATGGACCTAAAAGCGATGTATTCCTAATTCACTTTACGAGCACGTGTGTTGAAAAAACACTTACCTATCTTACAATTTTAGTACAACCGGTAAAATCAGATATATAAAGCACAAAAAACTAAATACTTCGCTCTAAATCACATCCGGAATTTCATAGTTAAACTAGTCAGATTATGAAATTCCAGTTTATGCACAAATCTCGCGACGTATTAAAATATGGCGGCGGGTGGTCATAACTCGTGGCGTCCATATTCCCTTGAACTCGGTCACAGTCGCAACGCTTCCTGACAAATGGCTTCTAAATATGAAACTGCAAACTACGCCACGCTGAATGGATGTCCTATGGACGGAAATGACCGTTCCATGGACGGCCGACGCGCAGATGGCCAGTCTAAATGGCTGCTGTTATGTCACTCTTTTGTTATCAGATATAGTTAGTCATGCAAGACTGAAACAAATTACATTTTTAACGAAGTTTTCGATGGTGGGTAGTCAATATTTGTAGTAATCGGCGTCTAGAGGAAAGTTAAATATTTCCTCAGTATTTGAAGATTACAATACTAAATAATATACTAGAAAAAATACGACTCGCACCAGATCAATACTCAGACGGGACTCGGTAGATCAGCGGTCAGAGCATTGGACCGGATATCCAAAGGTCGCGGGTTCGATTCCCGTCTGAGTATTGATCTGGTGCGAGTTGTATTTTTTCTAGTATATTATTTAGTATTGTATAAAAATAGCATTGTGAATGCAAAAATATCAAATTTAAAAATTTGAAGATTACTTTCCGCGTCTCACGATAAGTTGTGCAACAAAAAGTCGTAGTCAATTTTTATATAATAATAATAATAAATGCTTGGACAATTTCACAAAGCGCCATCTAGTCCCAAACTAAGCAAAGCTTGTAATATGGGTGCTAGACAACTGATATATGCTACTTTATATACTTTTTAAATATTTACTTATTATACCTACATAGTAATACTAATAATTCTTTAGTAATGTTGATATGGTCGAGTCTAAGATTTTTTGTAATCGTATTTTTGAAAAGTGATCTCTTTTCATACCGAGCGAAGATAAATACCCTTTTTTCGGGACTAACAATATGGCGTCCACAATTTGGAGTATCGCCGGCGCGGAATAGTTTATTGGATCATTATTCCTCCTCCGAGACCTGTAACGGTGTAAAAAATAACGTAGATAAAAATATATCTTCCTTTTGATATCGTTTGATCTTCTCATAATAGCGAGGAAAAGCAAATAGGTACCTACGTTATTGAATTGGGATAAGAAAACTGTGTGCCAAATGAATATTGTATTTCTATAAGTCAACAGTATCGACACAGTAAAAATAGAGCTAATACGATATTCTGTTTGCGAAACGTTTCATCAAAATCAGTGTTGATGGCTTTATTTTATGTTGTTTTTGCCAGCCTTTTGGAAATACTAGTTCGGACTTCGTTCTATTCCAACAATTAAACAATATGTTTGAATAAATCGACTGCTTTTTTCACAGCAACATTTCGAACGCAATAAAAAAAATACCTGAAGCGCACCTGTCATGTACTGTTTAATAGAATTCGAACGCATTTCGTCTGAACACTCGGTGTTTCCAACGCCACTGCAGCGAGGGAAAAGCGAAAATATTCTATAGTCGAATGAAGCTGTGTTCCTGAATTGTATTTGTTTGAAACAAAGGGGATTTAATGACGTCCACTCTCTACAAATTTATAGTGAATTCGGGGCTCTCTATCAATGTACGTCCGCTTTGATATAACGATGCATGTCACTTCATATTTGCTCAGTTTCTTTCGCTGTGTCTTCATTTTCTCGAGAATTTGGATCGTTCTGAAATTGTTTAACGATCGAATTTTATTCTCTTCGACATTTGGAAAATAGCTCTGTACTATTTAAACAGTTAAAAATCGACTACTACTTCGTTAGCACCTTACTGATACGATGAAATCCATACGACGTCGAATGTTGTAATTATTTTTCCGTCGATAAGTCTTTTTCTACAACAATTGTTTCTTCGGACAATCATCCTTTTCTTATAATTTTCCTTTCTAGATCTCTTATTGTTCGTGCTCATTTCCATGGCCAACGGTACATTATCTTCACTTTTCCGTTACAAGCAATTTCCTGTTGCGTTATTATCACGATTTCGTGACCATTACCAAGTTGGTATCTGGCGAATTTTCCTGAAAGGAGCCTACGGGCGGTTCGTTAGATGATATTATTGCTTCCTTATAACAAAATGTACCGCCGAGTACAATACGACTTAATAACACAGACAATTTTCGTCTTGGGTATTGTTTGGCGTTTCCCACGTGTACTGTAACATAAAGTAACGCAATAAAGGACGGGATTAAAAATACCTGGAACTATAGGATGTTATCAAAAGATATTGAACATTACAAAAACCAGGGGCTCCCAACCTTTTACACTTTGCGCCTCCCCAACTTGATGCTAAAATACTTACGCTCTCGACGCACTCTCTCAACGATAATATTAAACGTTGAAAATATAAATTGGTGTGTTTATTTTTAAGTGGATGTCTCTATGCCCCTTGTGGGTCGCATGCAACTTTTTGAGAACCCATGACAAAGACAATAAAACACGGGACTAAATACAAATAATAATGTTTTAATTGACAATTTATAAGTATTCTAAGTATGCAACAGAAATATTCTTCCAAGGAAGATCTTAGCAAACTGCGAGCTATTTGTAGTAGCTGGAGTACCAAACATAGCAGAATAACTAATGAATTCATGCAAATAGCGTTATGATAATCAATCCGCCCAAACGGTTTCCTCACAAGCATGTAACGCGATATCGCGGCCAATTACGCTCCATCAAGCCGACGGCGACGTAATGAATCACTCCAAGAGGAGTATCACTAATCGTTATTCAATTGGGCGTCGCGGCAGAGTGCCAAGAGTGCCAAACGCCATTCTGTTTACGCGTTTCCGATACAGCGTATGGCACGAGGTTATTGGCAATGACCGTTATCAGCGCCGCCAGATGTCTCGGTTCGCCGATTTTCTTCGATTTCAAATTTGAAAATGCGAGTTACCCGGTGTTGCGCAGTGCCAACTGATTTCCCAATTTCCTTTGAACTAGACAGTGTTGAAATCTTAATGCGTTCGATAGTATGGGATATGAATCCTATTTCTTATTATCTATCTACCTATATCATACCAGAATTCCTTTACTTTGTAAAAATAAAAAAATATACAGGTGTCCCAAAACTTTGCCACACGGAGGGAAAGTACCTTAAATATTGAAGATAGGAAATTTTACTAAAGGAAGACTTCATTTTGTTTTTAAAAATAGTTCAAACTGCATTCAACGATTTTTTTTTAAATCCCATACGATACGATACAATACGTAAATAATTTTTGAAGGCAGTACTTTCGTGTGGCAAAGTTTTGGGACACGCTGTATTTAAACAATAAAGATTGGGGACCTCGGGACAAAACGAAAAGAGTGGATACGTATACGTCGACCAGATTAACGTAGGCAAAAATGTACATATTTAAAGTAAATTAAAAACTTAACAAAATAACCTGAACAATTCTGACTTGGTATGAACATGTTATGAAAAGGGATGGTAGTTTATGGCAGGCATGTTTATAAGACTGATGAAATAACATTTGATGATTGGAGAGAGAAATGGGTAACAGGGAAGAACGGAAGAGAAGTACGCACTGTGCCGGCCGACTACCAGTAAATTGGGATTAGGGCAGTAAGTTACACATTATATTCTTATTATTATTATTTTAAATCCATTTCTTCGTTTAGTAGACTGTGAATAAAATTTGAATGCATATCACGCAAAATAGGTGAAGGTTATTTCAACTTGCTAACTAGAAAAGCTTCCCCGAGGATAAACTCATAACAGGTTGCATTGCACGGAACACAATATTTAATTAAAAACTCGAACTGCGAATTACACAGAACAGACGCAAATTATGAATATACCATTGACGGATTTGGGAACTCAATAATAATGGTAATTGGTTTGTTTTGTACTTTGTTACTCTAATTAATGGTCAAACTGGTTTATCTAGTTATTGTGACACAACTAATTAAGAGTTATTCTTAGTTTATGGAATAGACTAACGAGGTACGTTTGTTGCTGATCGATTAATCAATTTTATCGATTATTTTGATCATTAAATTTGGTAAACCATCACTTATGAAAATTTTAACGAATTTGAATATTTATTTTGTATCAGTGACAAAGAATAGCATTACAAGTTACAAGCTTGGTCAAAATATATTTTTTATCATCATAATACCAGATTTTGGTTTTCATAAAATATTAGAATGATACGTATATTTTAAACTTGCTAGTTAGTATGATAATGATGAACAATTTATTACGCTTGTAAGAAGAGGGCTAATATTCACAATGAACATATTTCTTAGTCATCAATCAGTCCAATTCAATCTTTATAGCTGATGGCTCTAGACTGATCATAGAAAGTTAATTCGTCGAAAGTCATTACTATCAGACCGCCATATTATCGAAGATCCACTTCATCGCTTGTGTTAATTTTGATTTCCGGCGAATCATGGCCTATCAGGTTGCCACCTGCATTTTAAACTAATAAACATCCGGATATTAATTATTTTTATGAAATATTGTCGGTGTCGATTCGGCTAGCACCAATTAGACTAAACTAGACTAAATTTAGGTTTATTACTGTCAAACTGCGTTTTGCAATTCAGTAAAGAACTAAACTGACAGGAATAAACTAAATTTTAGTCTGACAGGATCAAAGTTGGTTTAGTCGTTCAACTTAGCTTTTCGCTATTCTGCTGTACACAATTTACGTCAAAACTAAGCTAAAATTAGAAGTGTCAAACTAAATTTAGACGGCATCAAAACTATCGGCGACTAATTTGATTTGTTATTAAAAGTTAACAAATATTGAATTTTTCCAAAAAAATTATAACCTGCACGCGTAGCATGAGCAAACGGGACTCTTGTCTACGAAGACTTGCTTGTCGGGTCGTCTAAATATGCGAGCACAGTTTGACAGACAGGTGGGACTCGCTCTCAGATTTTTACAATCTTTTAATGTCTTTTTATTACAAATATGAATTTTAAAAGGTAACATTTTTATTTCAACATCAATAAACGTCGAAATTGTCTAAAATGATCCGAAATAATTTAGTTTAAACATGATTCTTTTTTTATAATAAGTTCTAAGATAAAGAGACACTCATGAGAGCGTTCACTTCCGTAGACAAAGCACTCTCGAGCTCGAGAAGAAATAATGTTGCCAATAGTAAATAATTACCATAATTGCCATCGTTTCTCATAAAGTGCTGTTCCTTTCTATACATTTCACGACGCAAAACTTAAAACTAAGTAAAATTTAGCTGTATGGATATAGATTCGCTTGCATTTCTTTTATTAAGAGAATTTTGAACACACTTGTTAATTTAGTAGTCTGTGGAAACTGACGAGAAAATTACAAAATATTGAAATCAACGTATGAAAATAAAATGTTTATTTACGTTTTTAAATTTTAAAAAATTAAAGTTAAAAAATCTATATTTGGGTAAAAAGGGTGGTAATATTAGGAAACAATATTATTATATTTAGCAATAAATTATTTAGAATTATTTATTGTTTTAATTTTTTTACAAAAAAATAAAAATATTTTTTTTAAATACTTAGTTACTACACTTAATATTTTTTTTATTTTATTTTTTTTCTTTTTTATAAATTTTATAAATAAAAAAAATTAAATCAACACATTACTTATTATTTTTCGATAATAAATTATAAGCACGGGCAACTTTTATTTGTTTTTATTGCGAAATTTAGATTTACATAAAATAAAATACGTAAAAAACTCTTCTCGACCTTCTCGACTACCCAAAGGGTAGTAGACAAGTTTCTCCGACTCAACTGTCAAATTAATGTCAATTGAAGAGAAAAGTGGTCGTTTGTCGACTTTTGACATAAGGCCACGACAAAGAACAATACGAGTCTACTAGTGTAAAAGTGCGAGCATGAGTATCTCGATCTCAACCCGACAAAAGTGACATTTGGGTGTAGACAAGCCATTGTTCTGTGAGTCGAGTCTTTTCACGAGAGTGGTCATGCTACGCGTGCAGGTTCACTCAAGACGATATAAGGATTCTAACGATACCCCACATAATATATGTAGGTATTCAAATCTGTTCAGGTATTTGGAAATTACGGTGGAATAAAGAAACCTATGTGAACCCTGACCAAATTCACCTCTTTCTGGGGCAGTTGTGTAAAAAATTAAATGAATTGCCTATTTTGTGATAGCAGCTCTTGTGGATTCAGGGGAAAGGTATGAAAACAATAACACATCAGTAAATAACTTTGTATTGCATTCATAGAGGTCAATACAGATATCAATTTTGATTTTTCAGGCACTTTGAGAAGGCTCAGATTAGAACGGCTTTAATTAGAGACTGCTTTTTCCTTTCCTTTTCACATCGTGCCACTGCTCCATATATCTTTGCTGCTCCGTCTTTCTGCTGCACTGCATCCCATTGCCCGAAAATCGAGAGTCCTCGAATCTGCTTGGTTACTTGTATTGTTTATGCCAAATACTTATTTCAATAAAGGATTTCTTTAAAACATAAGTAAAAAAAACGTGTCTGCTTTTCCCCACCTCTCATATAGACTTGAGGACTTAGGGATATCAACATCTCACTGTAGCTCTCACTTATTATGACGCCTCTCAACAAGATTGTTTTGTTGTTTTTACTTTGTGCGCTTTCTGGTTTCCATATTTTTGTTTTTTTACGATTTTCAATATTTATCAGTTCAAACTAAAGTTCAAAAGTTTGACTAACAGACAGAAGCATGACGTGACTGACGTGACGTTTTAGTAAAAGTATAAGTTTTTTTATTATTTTATTTTCGGCCTGTGTTAAGTGGCCCCTTGACTGGGTTGTAAATAATAAAATTCATTGAAAACAAGAAAATGCAAGGCAGTAATATCCTATTTATGAATATTTTTACTTCTTAAATGCATTTTATTACATATAAATCATAATTTTAATATATTCTTTCCATTCACTCACGGTTTCATTCATTCTATATTTTCAAAATACAATTTTACTTGCAACACCATCAATTCAAATTAGTCGAACTTTAATCCCGTCAAAATAAGTTTTTAGTTTAGATTGACGTGTCCAACGGAATAACGTTTAACTAAAACTTGATTAAAATAAGAGAATTTTTAAGTTAGTTTAGTTTAGTCGTATGCACAACCGAATTGCCACCATTATAAAACTAAAATCTAACTAAAATCATCTAACATTGATGGAATGCAACCTTTGTGTGAAAGACAAATAAATAAAAAAATATTATAGTTAAAGTATAACGTAACGTTATAACGTTTGTAAATAAGGGATACCTATTGAAAAAGCACGATAAACTCTCAGCTAGAGGGCGCGAGCGTCGTTTGTCACGCACCGCCACTTATTAAACCAATTTATTAGTTTACCTTTTAAAAATATACCACTTATCACTCGAATTACAGGTGTGCTTAATTGCTTATATTTACGCTCGTGTTGGCATATGCTGAATTATCTACTACGCCAGCAGAATTATTATTTTTATGAAATGACAGCCACGCAAAACATTTATTATGTGGCAGTAGGTACTTAGTAAATATTGCTGTCCGGACAAAATACCTGGTTTAATATTCATTTGTGAGAAAAATACGTATTGTAATAGTAGGCAATGTTACTGCCTATCTCGTGTAATTTACCTGCCCATTATGTTACGGCAGGGATATTAAAAATATGTTATTTATGAAAAATAGTATACCTAGTTATGATGTAATGAATTATTCAAAAGAAATTAGATCTTTTCAAAACAATTACAAGAGTGCCCTTTGTTATTATTCTAAGGAACAAACGCTTCTTAATAATATAAATTGAAAGGAATAAGTTCAAAAGAACATTCATAACAAGTTTTATTTAGTTTAACCTTCGACTCTTCAGTGATAATGTCAGTTATGAATTAAATTGGGCACGTAGCATTTTCATAAAACTACCACAAGTTTAAAGGGAAAATCGTTCATTATTTTATTTTGCTGACAATAGGGAATCTTAAGAAATGATGATAGAATAGTGTTACAAATGAGAACGTGTTCAATCTCCCCGCAGTTAATGACTATGGCTGGTTAATTGGAGGGCGCTAGTGAGCGGCGGCGGGCGGCGGCGGCGGCGGGCGGGCGGCGGCTATCGCGCTTCATCAGGCAAATTAATACCACCCGTTACTGAGCACAGGAGTACTGTGCGATGTTTACAACTACTATGCGAAGTAAAGCACGCGCCCTTATTGCGTAACCCAAGGTTGAGAACCTTATTACAAGCTTGTTTTGAACAGCGTTACATGAAACAATGTCCATCAGCCATTTTTGATGTCCCCACTGCTGGGGCACAGGCCTTCCTTATGGGTGGTAAGGAGGACGGGCCATAACCCACCACGCGGGCCCAATGCGGATTGGTGGGTGTTAACGACTACAAATGCAGCCGGGACCAACGGCTTAACGTGCCTTCCGAAGCACGGAGGAGCTCGAGATAATAAATTTTTGGTCACCCATCCCATGACCGACCCTTGCGAACGTTGCTTAACTTCCGCAATTGCTGGGCCAGGCGCCAAACCACTGCGCCACCGAGCTCCTCATGAAACAATACTCTTCTTTAATTCTCGGTTATCTTCTTCTGGAGCGTATATAAAGTAATAGTTTGACAAGCGCTTACATTACTTTAAAATATTTATTTAGTGTGGTACTTATAGGCACTTATATTGTTAAATTTCAATGCAAAAATATTACAAAGTAAGAATATTCTGTTGCACATTTTCTTTTGATAACAACCGATCCGAGTACAGTTTCCCACAGCCAGCACAGCTGTCCGTTTAGCATTGCAAACTACGTCGGCGTCGTCCCTCTATTGCACAGTTATGCATAACTTTCATTTATGAAACCATAACAGTTTATTTGCAACTCTCCGGTAAGCTGTTTACGAACTTAAAGCCGGGATGTCTGAGTATAATACGATAAAACTAGCACTCCCGGGATCAGGAAAAATATCGCAGGTTTATTGGAAAACTTAGTCATGCTTAAAGAAGACGAGCTACAGCCGATTAGGGTACCGTCGGCTCAGGGATGGGACTGTTAAACCAAACTATGTATAATACCAATGAAATTCTGTTTGAAACAAATCTTCTAGTAGCGTATATTAGTGTTCACGTCGAAATTTGTTTTAGCCAAAGTTAGATCTAAAAAAAGAATGATTTCAGGTACGTTTTGCATAATATTTGTTTGCGGTACATTTCGCATTTAGAAGAAAGTTATATAGTTATAATAAAGCTCTCTCATCATAATGCAATTCCAAGAAATAGTAGGTATGTTGTTAACAATAAACAAAGCCATTAGTTTTTATAAAAAAACCTCTTATTTGTCAAGTACGAGTATAATAATACAAATAAGTGAATATATTAGTGATAATGGGCTCTTGTCACGACAGGTTTGCAGTTGAAATGGAAATAAAATATGCTACAATGATTTACATAGAAAACATTTTCAATTCCAACGTTTCGTTTTAAGCGCTTGTTGCAATGCTGATACAAAAGTTAACGCAAAAAGTTGTTTAAAGGTAGAAACACTGTAGCACATTCTTCACTACAAGTTCCAAATTTGCATAAAAGTGTCATTTATCAAGCTGCTTTCTGTTGCATGTTTATTTATCACTTAGAAACGGTACTTGATGCCATTGAAGTTTATAAAATAATCCCTTCTTTTGAAATGATTTACTTTCTTCTCGTTTAAATACTAACATAATTTTTTAAATGTTAGCAATAATTATACGTGAAAGTGATGCAAGTTTGTAAACTTCATAATATTTATTATTGTTTGGGATTTATTTAAACTAGTGACAATTAATTTAGTTTATCCAAAATTTTATGTAATTTATGTCCAAATTAATAAAAATTTAGCTTTCAACAAGAATTGTTTAGATATATTTAAAAATACAAAAGGTTATGCAATACAAATACACATATCTTTCTTTTTACCATAACTCTATGTCAGGCTTTCAAGAAAACCCTATTATTACATCAAATCAAATAAACGGAAATGCACGAAAGCAATAACCGTCATGAAATTATGACATTAGTGGCTCCCTGGCGATAAGGACGTTGCACAAGAGTTATAGAAAGGTGAACAAAATGGTGGTGCAGAGTAATGCATTTGAGCGCAGTAATGGCGGCGCGCACGCGATTGGTCGCGCACTATCGCGCGATCGATCACATTGGTTACTATTAGGGATGACAATAAAATTAAACATAGGAGTATTAATTATGGATTTTTGTTATGGAATAATTGAGTTATAAACCCGCAAAAACCGCAGGGCTGTATAAAAAGATTGATGGATGTTAATGAAGCGAAAGAAGTGTGCAAGGATCGTAGCAGGTGGCGATCCATAGTCTCTGCCTATCCCCATGGGAAACAGGCGTGAGTGTATGTATGTATGTATTTTTTTCGATTTTAAATGTATAACTCGTATGAGTTATAATTATTTATAACTCATACGAGTTATAAATTTAAAATCGAAAAAAAAATTAAAAGAGAAACAAAAACATCCGATCGTGTAGATGGCATCAGAGTTCGACCGAAGATCAATTATAGTATTTAATTAATAAATTATTATTATTTCCTTATGTTTTTATATCTAGATATTTTAGAATAATTGGATATAAGTTAGTGATTTTCTAAAAAAATGAATTTCTTACGATTCTGAAACACTGTCTCAACAAAATTATATTGATAAACATTGAGGTATTGAGTCAAAAACTTTAGATCCTTCGATCCCAACAAAAAATACAGGTTTTATAACATTGGTTTTAATGCATTTTTGACGCGTAGGTAACAAATTTTCAATGCAAAACATACTAATACATTACATTATATAAGTGAACGATTCCTCATGCAAATATATCCTTAATAATATTAAAAAAACTATAAAGTTAGCAGCCCTATCGTCGAGTGTCGCGATAAGTGCATGATGTGTGATGTCCATAGATTAGCTAAAACCATTAAAAAGGGCTACGTCTGATTGCAGTTATCTGTACCAAACGGAGGAAGATACCGCTAGTTGTGTATATTCGATAGAAAACGGATTACCACCAGCTTAATTTCATCATTAGTACAAATTTAAATTTCCATGTCAGTATTGATTTTACTAACAATATCACTTCAAGGCCCGGAAATGAGACACAGTAGATTTTCTATTGTTGTCCGGCCTCATGCGGCCGCGCTAACATTGATAAAATATTCTGTTCAAAATTAAGACTTCAAACTTTAAAAATACTCTGGGGTCTTACCTGGATCTTGGGCTTTTGATCTATAAAAATGTCTATTGGTACACATTAGTTCAGAACCACCTATGCTTAATAAATATTGATAATATCATACAGGGTCATTTGTAAAACAACAACAACCTCGCATGAGTAGAACATCATAAACAACAACATTTGTTCTACAACTTTTCCAAAAACAGACAAAAAAAATCCGACTCTTCATACAAAACTCGATCATGATGTTCGGAAAAGTGGTAGAACAAAAGTTGTTTTTTATGATGTTAATAATCTACTCCTGCAAGGTTGTTGGTGTTTTACAAATAACCCTGTATTGTCATTAACATCAGCTTCGATCTTCGATTCTTCGATGGTTACTCGTATCACGTTGCATGCAGGGCGGCGGCGTGGGAACGCGTCGCTCGACCTTGGGGCGTGGTTCTCGCTGGAATTCCTGGATTAGCCGGGCTATACCCTGGACACTGCACTTGGGAAACGAGACTTCTTACACTGGGGCTGATACGTCTTGACGTGACACTGCTGAGCTTAGCACGGCTGAGTTTAGTTCTTGTCTCAAGGTGTGGACAGCGTGTTTTCGGCACTTCTTCAGTATGTAGTAGACGGCACCCGCTGACACAATCACGACGAGGGCTATCAAAAGTAGTTCGGAAGCGCTAGTGGATCCAATTTTTTGGCTAGTCGTGGCATTCGCCTCTCCGTTGGCGTTTTGCGCAATCACGACCTCTTCTTTTGAATAGGTTTTCCCCATATTCTATGAGTACTTCTTCTTTCTTCAAATTATGTTTCTCGATTGTGCTGGTGACTTGACTTCTAATGATGAACGTTGCAAAACTTGACCACATATAGGAGTATCATTGAAAATACGACGAGAACTGCTGTAATACCCACAATGATAAGATGTTTCATTTTTCAGTCTTCAATACTTGATCAATTTTTTCGCAGGGTCGCCATATAGTATCATGGCGCTAGCGGTAGGTAGAGCTCGGAATTAAACAGCGAATTGTGGGACGTCCATTTATTGAAAGAGAGCAATATTACCTTAAACTAGTTTATTTATAGAACTACAATTACGTAGTTGCATTCACACACACACATTACAATAACTTTAATAATAATACACACTAACGTTTGATGCGCTCCACTTTCTTGTCATTCATGGAATTCAAATACGTACTCATAAGACATTATTTATTTCATACTATTACAATTTAATGAAGGCTAGTACAAACTTAGCATTAACCGGGTCAGGTTGGCCGGGTGATCCGGGCTGTCCGGGCCAAGATTAATGTATGTGTACGCACTGCCGACCGGTTGACTTTAGCGTGTGTCCTCTTGTTTCATTAGATGGAGAGAACGTTATCCTTTCATAGCAATATAGTCGCATTTCGAGAAAATAGTCCTCCAACTTACGAAAAAATGTTTTAAACAAAACTTTATGCATTTTGAATTCCACAATTAAGTTTTAATTTCAGTTTGAATTAAAGCCAAATCAAACTTAGATATCATTACTTGCAATGAATTGCACATAACTATTGAATAAAAAATACCTACTAACCTACCTATTTACAGCAAATAAAGTTATTTGTATTTACTTCTGAGATGATTTATGGGAGGTCTCCGTAACTTAGCTGGAAGCTGGACTACGTAAATAATAATATAGTCTTAGTTGCTTCATGTCCAAGTTATAACTTCGGAAATTATTTCATGTTTTTTCTTACCCATAATTACTATTATAAACAAGAAATTATTATTTACGGAAAATATTTTTTGCTCAAAAAAATATTTACAAAAATATTATACCAACATGATTTATTACAATACTCAATGCGTTTATTGTATTCAATGTGTTTTTACTTACCTGAATTTGTATTTCAATTTATAAATTAACTATACACTATATTTTTATAAAATTAAACTTGTATCTTATTGCTATTGTCATCTACTTCATCATGATTTATATGCCAGCACAAACTCCAACAACAATAACTAATAGCAGAAAGGTCCGTTAATTGAATGAATATGATTTATGCCTGTAAACCCTGCGCCAACTGAACGCGGAGCTAAGCGATGCTATTGAAATTATTATCCACTCAAAAGTAGCTCATAACATACCCGCGCTTTTACCTTGAAGAGAACTTAAAGTAACGAGAGGGTAAAACTACATCTGAAAAATTCAATTGAAAAATGCAAATCTGATAGAAATCGATGAATATCTAAGAGCGATTCGTAGTACTTCACTTGGACTCGATGCAATCGCATAGTTGCCAGTAACGTCCGTCGCCATTGGTAGTCTGATAAAATGAAAAAATATTGTCGTACCAAACAAAGACAGGCAGAAAACCTTTCCTGGGTACAAATTTCTCTGTCGATTTTCACATCTCTCAGGTGGAATGCTGAGCAACTTCTAATAGAGTGGCGATAATTTTTGTAAATAAACGTCAGTCAAAATATTTTTATTCAAATAAACTTAGAATAAACACTTTTGAATCGTCTTTATTTTTCGAACAGTCACTACCTATTAGAAAATCTTATTTTTCTGCTCAATGCAGTTACACTTAGTAGTACTTCTTAATTATTTTGTACTTCTTTAGCACTTTAGCACTTCTTTAGTTTAAAAAACTTGTCTTATCATCATCATCCCCATAACCTTATCCCAATTTATTTGGGGTCGGTGCAGTGCGTCCTTCTCTTCCATTCCTTCCTGTCACTCGTCATCTCCTCATCTACTCCCTTTACATTTATATCATTCCGCACACATTCCATCCATCTTTTCTGAGGTCTTCTGATATCTTAAGTAAACAAAAAAAAATGTAGGCATATCTTATAGTGTGCACAAGTGCCACCACCGTCCGCATAATAGGTTTATAATGGGCGCGCAGCCTCTCGGCTCTCCGGGGAGAGGACGATGACTAATTATTCTTATTCCCCCATATTGTGCCCGGGATTCACTAAACTTAAGTGACTATTTCACTACGCACATCGTTTTGTATATTGCTACTATTAATTTCAAAACAGAACGTTATGGATTTACTTTAAGTGAAATGCCAGTAACACATACGCTGTGAATAATTAAATTTCATCCAAGTGTTTTTAATTTATCTGTTTCAATTTCACCCTACATCGATCAATGAAGTAACTGAAAGAGTATTGAATATTAAACATTATTAGATTAAATTAGTACCTACAGCTATTGCTTAGACGCAAAACTAAATCTAGAAAATAATTGCAAACTTTTACAATGTTTAATCCTTTTACAAAATAATCAAATCTTGCAATGGATAAGAAAGGACCAGATAAAACTTTTCAACTATAATTTAACTAACCCGAGTCTCGTAACACAAACAAACTATAAAGTCTCCGACTCAACCTGATTAATTAAAACTTCATAGAATTAAAATGCTTCAACGCAACCCGATTCATTCAAGGGATTGAAATTTTGTTTTATTAACTCTCGTTTTTTTGTTCGCAATACAGAATTGAAAATTCGTTAAACCGATTTTAGTTAAGTAAGTGCGGTTGGTTTAATAAGGCATGAAACCATTTATTTAACAAACTGTATCTTAATAGACATGACGTTTATTGAAGTATTGAGTTTCGTCTTCTTCTTCTTCCTCTCCATTACTGCAGGTTGGCCGTCAGCTGAGAACTTATCTCTGTCCTGCGCCAAGCGAAACAGTTGTTCTACGCTGGCAATACTCGTCCGTTCTCGGATGTTATGCAACCAAGACTTCTTCCAGCGCGTCGTTTGCCTTTAATCTTGCCCATCATTACTAACTGGAGAAGTTGGTTATCTTTCGTGTCGCATGACATGACCAAGATATCCAACTTTTCATTCCTTAACGGTCTCCAGTTTGCGACTCTTACCAACACGCTGGAGAACTCTCACGTTGGTAACTTTCGCCATCCAACTAATTCGCAGCATTCTTTGATAGCACCACATTTCGAAGGATTCAAGGAACTTCTGTGTATCAGCCTTTCGAGTCCAAGCCAGACGAGAGAGACAGACACTACAAGCCATACGTAACAATGGAGCAATCTTAGGCGGAGCTTTAGTGATAGTTTGCGATTGCATAAAACTTTTTCCACACTTTTGACGGTTGCTTGGTCAATTTCAATCCGTCTTAGAATTTTGGGATATAAATGGAAAAAAGCCTAATGAACAGAATCAGATCACTGAACGAACACAATGGCGTCGATTGAGAAAGAGGGAAAATTATACACAACTTCAGCAGCTTCTAGCAGGACGCCACGCAAAGACCGACCGAGCACGAAACGCGAGCGAAGCCTCTGTTGCAGCTTTGGCAAAAATACTTTCGTATGTCCGTCCGACTATTCGGCTGTCCGTTTGTTCTCCAATTCTTGAGTAGGTTCCATAATTATACTGCACTAGCGGCCGCCCGCTTCTTCGTCTCCGTGGAAAGTTTTATGCTAACCGGGACCTATAAATTTTTTTCGGGATAAAGGTGCCCTATGTCCTTGTCTGTACCCCTGACAACGTGTGTGTAAAATTTCATGATGATTGGTTCAGTAGTTCAGACGTGAAGGCGTAACAAACAAACAAACGGACTTTCGCATTTATAATATTTTTTATTGTCAAAATCGATTTTCGATATTTTCGATAAAAATGGCGGAGATATGCTAAAGCATAAATATAGTATAGTGCTAAAGTGAGGTCTACGGCTCACAGATCCACTTGTATGACTGTATTTTAGTTTTCGATGTAGAATAGCAGAATAATAAATCTTGAATAAACTGTTTACGTATTTTGTTATTCTCAATGTTCTGTATTTGGTGAATAAAAAATAGACGTGAATTTTGTTTGTAGAACAGCAGGCCTATTACATAAAAACAAGGGGTAGTATTTAATTGGGTAACAATAAATTTCTATTTTGGGTATCAAAAATACTGAATATAGCGTACTGAAATACTAAGTGGGCGACGGACTGAGGGCGACTACACATGTTAAAATGGCTTTAAAATACAAATTGAGTAACTAGTTATTCAGAACGGGCGAACAAATTACTATTTGGGCGACAACCTTAAGGCTCACAGAACATTTAAAATTTGGCATAATTATATTTAAAAAAAAAAGGATCGAGATGACAAAAATACCATGTTGAACAGCTTAAATCAGTTATATAGTTACCTACTTGGTACAAAGTTCAATATCAAGTAAATTGAACGACAATTTACGTCCGGTTATCAGGATTCCTATAAAGCAATACTCTAAAGGAATTACAGAGGTAAGTTCTAAAATGGAACAAACTTATTTCATAATGTTACTGTTATATACTATCCTTTTTCATACCATAAACTTTTGGTGTCGTTGTGGATTTGTCATCGGAATGTCACTCGATTAAATGACTAATCGCAAATGGGAATTCGGCACCGTGACCCGCCGGCTGGGACGCCTTCATTACACGATCACCACGGATGGAGGTGAACTCTGGCGCCGTCACGTTAACCAGACGCTACCGGCTAAGCTGGTGCAACCTCACCGAGAAAATAAAGGGGGGGAACTTGTTATATACTAACCTTTTTCATACCATAAACTTTTGGTGTCGTTGTGGATTTGTCATCGGAATGTCACTCGATTAAATGACTAATCGCAAATGGGAATTCGGCACCGTGACCCGCCGGCTGGGACGCCTTCATTACACGATCACCACGGATGGAGGTGAACTCTGGCGCCGTCACGTTAACCAGACGCTACCGGCTAAGCTGGTGCAACCTCACCGAGAAAATAAAGGGGGGGAACTTGTTATATACTAACCTTTTTCATACCATAAACTTTTGGTGTCGTTGTGGATTTGTCATCGGAATGTCACTCGATTAAATGACTATGTTTTCAATAAGTTGTGTATTTAAAAGTTACCTCTAAAAAAATTACATTAAATATTTTTTTAATTTTATCAAAATATGGTTCTTTCAAATTGTTTCTAAAAGATTGGTGCCATAAAAATTAAGCATGACCTAGTTCAGCACGGCTCCGCTAAATTGCCCACACGTTTTAGGAAATTAAACATTATAGTGGAAACTGAGTGTTATGGCTCTCGAGCCCTACGTGATAGGGTGGCCACACACGTGCGGCCAAATCCAATAACTTATTTACTCAACACTTTAAACGTGACGTTTTATCAATTTATCCACAGTAGAATATTATCTTCACCTGTCATTGATTAACTAACGTAACAAAAAAGCTATTTAAGTTAAGTTGAATGAAACACTAAATTATAGTTGTTAATAATTTAGTGTTTTATTCAACCTAACAAAAAGTTTTAACAATTTTATTGTTAAAACTTTTTATTTATTTAGCATCAGTACCTTCTTGCTCCGTTTATTTCTTAACGAAAATGTAACATGACAATGTTTCAAGTGCGAAGAAGCTACGCGCCCTGGTCACTCCCTCCTTCCCCCATAAATGGGTCAGCGACCTCCGGCAGTTTTACTGCCCTCCAGTGATTAACCGAGCCACATGTTGCCGATGGCCGCCCTACATGTATGCCTCGCTTTATTTACTACGAAGGGAACATGCCAAATCGTAAGTGGCAGTAAACAAACAGTAGTTTTTTATAGTTAAATAAATCGTAAATATATTTTTAATGTAAATCGACAGTGGCAGATAAGCATTGTTTGATATTCAGGCTTTATCATAACGTCACAGATTGTAACGTATAAAATACAACTTGCAATGTTGCATATCTATCACATCAGCAGATCTCGAGCTGTAGCACATTAGACATAATCTGAAAATATTGTAATTTAACTGAGGTGTGCGTACCGTTTGTATAAGAGATGTATGTAGGTACATCTCTTATACAAACTGTTTCAATTTAACCTCTTTAGCATCAAATTGCAAAAGCGCGATAACTGATAAGCGCCGGCGCATTTCAAATTCGAACAATATTGCATTCAATTCTAAACCCTATTTCATAGACAATAAGGCGTGCGATCTCTGAGTCACCTCTGAATTTATTGATTGATGTAGTTAATTTAATTTAATATTGAACTATAATAGAAATACAGTGTTCGATATTATCATTTTCGAAAAAAAAAACTCAAATACAAAATGTGGGATGTATGACGCTGCTCTTTTCGGGTGTAATCGTAAACAATCTATGTAACTGACGACGATCGGTACTAGTTACATAGAGCAATTTTATTTTTTATCCCATCTCGTAACCTAACTCGAAGAATGATTCACAGTTCATTCCCCTTTTAATCTTGTTTCCAACAATAATTAATATTAGTTTTTGCAACCCGGTTACAAATAAAATATGAGAATTCGACTATCCGTAGCTAATTACGAGATTCTGTTACGACGACTACTGAAAGGACAATTAATTATTTTTTGCTATGACAAAATAATAAATTAAGGAAAAACTGTATCAAAACCACAGCGAGAGGTAATTTTTTAATATGTGAGTTATCTATTCTTAGAAACAGATTTATGTTTTTTATCTACACCTATGCTTTAAATCGTCTATAAAGGCTAACGCCAACATTACAATATCCGAGCGAGAGGATGTCGCGCTCCTCCCCGCGCCCACGCCCGACGAGTTACTTTATCATATTCAGTACAACATTATAACACTCGTTCGGATGATATAACTACGAGGTGGAGGAGGAAAGGCAAAGTCAAAACCCTTATGAGGATACATATCATAGGTACATAAAGTCTTGTATGCAACTGTACGTACATAATTAGGTAATAGAATACTCATGTGATACTATTATCACACATTCCTCTTTTAATACCCCTCATTATAGTACAGTGGCATAAATAACTATTCACGAATGTGTGTGTAGTTTAGGCGTCAATTCAAGTCGGTTCCACTTACTCCAAGACATGTTATTCTAAAGGAACTATTTACATTTCCTTCACTACGCCTTTCATTTGCTTGGCGATGTACCTACCGAAAGCGAGAAAGTACTCAACCGAAATACAAGTAGTTCTTAACGTTTAAGAAGCGAATAGACGTTCGGATTATGTGCGAGCTCATCGGATCTCGTCTAGTCGAGCCAAAATCTATTTCAGATCGTACGAGCCAAACCAGATAGATCTACGGAATACTTGAATTACGGTGACTCACGTGTCACAAATCGTCTCTCAAATCTAAAATTAGAAACAAAGTTATTTAGCCTACCGAAGCCTTTTCGGTAACATGAACCGAAAAGGTAGTTGTTTAGGCTTTGGCATTATCGTAACGACTTTGTCTGGGCCCTAGTGTGTAAGCCACAATAGGCAAACTTGTATGTAATGTAACTTATATGTACTTCACCATTATTACACTTAAGTCGATCCTTGCATAATCAGTACCTAATATTCGTTATTCAAAACTGTACTGTGTTCAAAAGCCATAACATGTTAATATAAGAGCACAGCTCTTCAACACAAAATTCCAACTCCCGTAATGCATTGTGTTTTATATTTTAAACGTAATAAAACTTAGAGCCAATTACACAATTGATTTTAAAGCCGTCAATATCCAATTTTTAACAAATAATGCCTCGTAAATCATGTATTCAATTTAAAATAAACCGAGATTGATTACGCAAACAGAATTGCCTCTTATTTATAAATACGATAAGCATCGTTGATAAAACTTGACACTGGCAAGTTTAGAGGCAAATTCACAATTGTTAAAACTTGACACTGGCAAAAGAGTGCTGAACTGTCTTTCGGCTATCTAGGCACTTTGGTTTCATGTCATTCAACGTGAATTGTCTTTCTGCTTCAAGTTTTCCACCGTTTGCTTGTGCTCTTGGCCTATCCCTGCGGCGTACACACACGGGCGGATGTGGCGAGGCTCGAGCGGAATCGTGCGTGCGTGTTATTGTATGGTAATGCCGCCGCTATTCATCGAGCCGCCATTTTCCGCCCCGCCGCCTCCGAATATTCAGCGGAATTGCTCATCACCTTGTCATTCCGGTACTCACTAATGATATATGATGCGGTCAACACCTTTATTAACCTGACAAATTCTAGTTACAATTACAAAAGCTCAGATTTTATCTTTTTTACATTGGTTAGAACATTTTATAGTTAGTTCAACGTTTTTTTAATCTATTTTTTGTAAAAATACTGTAGAGAAATTTGTGGATACCACACCCTGACTCAAAGAGACCGTTAACCCTAGGTTTTTCTTTAGACACATATGATTAAGGAACGTCTAGCTAAATAAATCAAACCTCACCTTTTTCAGCGACAAAGTGAATTTCTGACTGAAACCTCGTGACATTTGACAAATGGTTCTGTAGACTATTCGTACGCACTTCCTGTCCTAAACATTTTATCATATTCTTTACCTCCATTACGACTTTGCCTTATATTTGTGTAAGGTACCAAAAACATATTAATAAAACAAAAAGTAATTTGGGTCAGAGTTAGGACCACCTGAACAGGAAAAATACCTTCACTAACAAAAGAAGCCTGAAGCCAATGGATTTTTGTAATGATTTGTTTTTGTAAGCATTCAAGATTTCTGAAAGAATATTAAAAAGAGAGTTGCCATTTAGTTAAAATTGGAATAAATAGTCGTCTGTCATCTGTTCTAAAGAAATGTGATTGAGATAATCCTTATAAAATATTGCTGAAATGAAATGAGATTTTCTAAACCACTTTTCTTTAGAACAGATTCCTTAACGAATTAATTTCAATCTTTATTCGTTCACTTTCATTATACAGTTTTCAGTTTTTCCGAAGCGCGGTGGGACATAAAACATGTCCTTAAGCTCTCGACTTTTACGACCGAGAATGAACTATTTCGATCTAAACTGAAGTTTGTACGTGCGCGACATACCAATGCCACACCTCACACGATCTAAAACAAGCTCATATCTTTTAGAATTTTCTCATTAAACTTTTTATTTGTGTCCAATTTTCTTCATCATCATTAGGTAATGTTCGACAGTTCATAAACCAAAAGCTAAAGATAAAACGTTAACATCAGTCAAGCACGTTTGCTTCAAAAGCGGGCGTTATTAGATTGAGCAATAACGTTATCTCACTTCATATGAGCTTGTGTTAAGATTCAAGCGGCCGCACACGTCAGTTACAATGTAAGATTGATGATTCATACTAAATTGATCTTTTAGCTGATCATTTGAAAAATCCAAAACAACAGTTTACTCTAATTTTAATAGCACTGTTGGTTTATTACACTATATAAAATGAACTTCTGACAATAAAGAGAATTATGAACATTTTAACGTCAGTTTTGGATGAAAGTGACACCTTCCTTTCTTCATTCGTTTTGCTTTATTAAAATATGGGAATTAATACTTTAGCATACTAAAAAAAACTTTTTGTTCTCCAAAATTAATCCTAAACCGCCAAAGATGATTTGGTGAGCATAATACTAATTCTGGGTTAGGTTAGGTTAGTATGGTGATCATTTGAACATAAGCCTTAAAATATTATTAAGGAAAAGTAATATTCGGTTTCGGTGCACCCCATTATTTCAATATAAAGCTCATATCATTTGGGTAAGTGTGAGGCCAAACAAACAGCGCTGGGGCGGGTGACGCACGCGCGTATCAGCGACGCGGCTAATTGTGTATTATGCCGGCATTAGCCCGGCTTTGCGTGATTGAAAATGGCGGATTTTTCGATAAGCAAACGATATTAATAGTTCAATCTCGCCGCGTGATTGGGACCGCGTTATGGAGCGAGCACGGCTTTTAGATTACCGATATTTGCTAACGATATCGGAAACGGTAAGGCCATTCGGTACTTTCGACAGTTTTTACGAGTGGCGTATACCTACTTAAAAACACTTCATAACAAGATTTTTGTTTTTAGTACAGATCTGAAAGAAGGGAATTTGCGTTGCTCGTTTGTATATAAGCAGGCATTTCAAATTGCTTTATTAAAACGCAAATACAAAGAAATGAAAGGACAAAGAAATTAATTTTCTCGTGTAGCAATAATCTTGTGAAATACATAATACCATTTATTCTGCTCTCACAATCTAAGAATACTTAATATCTTTTTTTATATTTTCATTCCTTTGGATAAGGGTTCAAAGCTTACTGCCTTTTTATGTCACATACAATTTAGATATTTAATTAATTTATTGAACTCTGCTAACTCGCTTCCACTAAGTTACATTCGTTTTAGGTTCTTAAAATTATTTAAACTCGTACCGCACAAGACTATTTACCGACTTCCAAAAAAGGAGGAGGTTCTCTGTTCGTCTGTATATTTGTTTTTTTATCTCTTCTTTGTTTATGAACTGAATAAGATATTTTTGTTTTTTAAGTGTAGTCTTAAAAAAGGAGGTTCTCAGTTTGACCCGTATGTATGAATGTTTCTCCGTGATTAACTCACGTTTGGCTGAGCCGATTTTTTTAACCTAAATAATATACCTACACAACCTAATACAGAAGGTACCTACACTAAAAATTAAAAATTGTTTAAACAAACAAAAAACCGACTTCAAAAAACCTACTTCTAAAAAGCAAGAAATAATATTCGTAATTATAAAAACACGTCTATTGAAGTCGGGTGGGGCTTTTAGAATAAAAAAGGAATTTGTACTCCAGCACTTTTAGTACTCCAGTACTTTTAGAATAAAAAAAAGGAAATTGTACTCCAGCCCCACCCGACTTCAATAGACGTGTTTTTATAATAACGAATATTATTTCTTGCTTTTTAGAAGTAGGATTTTTGAAGTCGATGTTTTGTTTTTTAAAACAATTTTTTATTTATTTTCAGGTTTCACTTTTACTAAAACAATAACGTAGTTCTCTGGGATCTTACTTTATAAATGTTAAGAAAATTCACAATATTTCGAAGATCGAAATAATCTGAAACGCTTTTCCGATGTTATAATCTTATATCTTTCTGCACAGTTTTCTTATATCAAGAAGACTATCGTGTGCAAAGACTATTGCCAAGTCAATGTTTATTCAAACGATCGCAATCAGTAAACGCACACGTGCAAACGTAAAATTATATTTCACCTTCGTTATTTCCCCATTTCTTAACTTTACCACACAATTCATTCTATTGTCATGTTTGTGTTTGTAACTGTATAGTTTTCATCTGAAGTCTTTGTTACAGTAATATAAATATGGCAGATAAAAAAGTTTTATTTACAAAATCTTTTGTTACTCAACTTTTGTAATATCTTTGGGAAACTATCTACAACATATAAAATACTAGCTCCCACCCGCGACTTCGACCGCGTGGACATTCGACTTCTCTCGGGAACTTTTGACCAGGAAAAAATATTTTATGTAAAACAAACAACAAACAATCCATCTGTATGCCAAATCTCGTATTTCTTGTGTATGAGTTAATCGTATTAAATTAATACGGCGGCAGATATCCGCTAAAACATTTTTGTTACAACTTATTTAGGTCCCAAAATGTATACCTTTGAGTCTTTGTTACATTTTTTTTTTGGAAAACAAACAGTCATTAATAAGCATTGACTAATTAACAAGATTATTCTTACAGACTAATAGTTTCACTATTTGCCAAAAATCAAGGAAGATTCGAAACATTGTACAAATGTATTGCCAAGTTGTTGAATAAAAATTTATGTAAATAATTTAGAATTTAAACAAATTCAGTGCAAAATATGAAATAGGAATGAAATAAAACACTATTATATAATCTGAGACTAATATGATTTTCCATAAAGGTACTTTATTTTCATTTTATTTTATTTAGTTTTATTATTTTCATTTTATTTATACAATATTGGCATATCAGTTAAAAAAGCTTTTTTTATGACCTCCGTGGTCAAGGTGTCGCCATTTCTGAGGGCCCGCGGGTTCGATCCCTGGCTGAGTCAATTTTGAAAATGATATTTTCTATACTGTCTCAGGTCTATTCTTGCTTAAAAGTGTGAAAAAAATTGACTGCAAAATTATTTTAGATGCAGCTAAGGAAATGACTTATTACAAGGTAGGTACATAGCTAATACAACCAAAGTCTCTCTCTCTTTTCTAACATTGATCTTTTATTTAGTAGGTTCAATCCCAAATGTATGAGTGTAGATAAAGTAGTGTATGAAACTGCACATAACTAGGTATTAAAACAGTATCATAAACGACTATTTTCTCTGAAATGACTTGTTTAATGAACCTGTCTTTGAGAATTCGGCACTCAGCCACACCGACTCGAGATGTAATATAATATTTGCATAGTTTTTGTATGCAATATAGTTTTTTCAACCGATAATAGTTTTTTGCTTATTTATTACCATAATCATTTACCTTAACTCCTTTCTACCTATCTATATCGTAAGCCTGATTGCAAAATCAAGGACATGATAACATTATGATTTTTTTATTTACGAAATTATTAACTTACGAATAAAAATATTGTCATGTTTTTCTCGAATCTTGTTTCATAATTATTCTCTTATTGGCTGAACGGGTTTTATTTGACTTTTGTGTTTGTGATACTTACCGTTGTCTCTGATTTCCATGATAGAACTGCTTTAGCGACTTACTTTGGGATTGAAGCAATGTTTGTGATGTTAACAATTATATATTTTTTTATATTTATTAACTAGCTTTCGCCCGCGACTTCGTCCACGTGGATATTTGGAAAAAATACCCAGGGAACTTTTCCCGGGATAAAAATATCCTATTATTTATTCCAGATTGAAAACTATCTATGTGTAAAAATTTTTGCGTGATTGAGTAACAAACAATCTAAACATCTGAACATCCAAACTTTCATATTTAAATTATTAGTACTTCTTTATAACATTATGGTTGCAATAAATATATTGAATATTGAATATTACCTAGGTCGTTTATTCTCATCTCAAAATTATTCACCTTGCATAAAACGTACATCATATTCATTACTATTGAATAGGATCAGACGCCATTTCCTTTCTTAAATTAAAAGTTTAGATAGATTTATTTATATTTCTTTACTATATTTTTTATTATTTATATTTATATAGATATATATCTAATATTAAAAACTAGTGGTTCTGTGAGCTGTAGACCTCGCTTTAAAATATCTCCGCCATTTTGAAAAATTTCTAAAAAGTAAATCAACAAAAAAATATAAACATAAATAATTATTATCGAACCTTGGCTATTATCGTCTAATTTAAAGAGTCTATCGCAATCGCTTTCATTTGACAGATGGATGTGACACATTGCTGCATTTCTTTGGTAAGTTTGTATTTGTGCCAAAAAGAAGCATCAATGTATCACATCCTGAAAGCGATTGCGATGGACTTTGAAATTAGACAATTAGCCTCCTGTTCACAAAACTTCACGAGAATCCGTTGGGAAATGCGACCTGTAGACGAGAACAAACGGACATCCAGACAGCTAGACGGACATAAGAAAGCATTTTTGCCCAAGCTGAAACAGAGACGCTTCGCGCTTGCTCAGTCAAAAAACAATTCTACACAAAACTTCGGTAATTGCTATCAACTTTTGAGTCTTGAAACTATAAAATAACGACCAAATAATATGCAACGAGAACAATAAGAAACTCCAAACAAAAGTGAAGCAAATTTACTCACAGATAACTCCCGAGATTTATCTCAAACTGCGTCAGACTAAACCCAATACCTTTATTTGATTTATTTCATACGCTTACCTAAATCATTTGTACGAGAAAAACGTCTTGAAATTATTGCTTATAGAATCAAATTATACGTACCTAAATAAAGGCCAAATCAAAATTTCTAACTCTAAAAGTAATGTAAGAAAAACTAAGCTAAAGTACTTACAGAAGGAATAAATGCTTCTATCTTCTGATGTTATTCACAAAAACTGAACAGCCAACTAAACAATACAAACGCACAAAGTTTCTTTCAACATGCCACAGAGTCGAGAGAAGTTTCGTAATATTCGCGCGGAAGAAGCGCACGTCTTCCCTGAACGAGCGCTTCGTAGCGACTGGTGAAAATCTCGCAGTGACTGCCGCTCGTAGTCGTCGTAACGCTGAAGTCGTAGCGCGTAGTCTCGTAGCAAGTCTGACTACTATTGACAATGAAAAACAAAAAACCGACTTCAAAAAACCTACCTCTAAAAAGCAAGAAATAATATCAGATTTCTTTTTTTTTTATTCTAAAAGCCCCATCCGACTTCAATAGACGTATTTTTATTATTACAAATATTATTTCTTGCTTTTTAGAGGTAGATTTTTTGAAATCGGTTTTTTGTTTTTTTTAAACTATTTTTATTTTTTTATTTTTAGTGTAGGTACCTTGTAGGTAAGGTATATTATGATATGTAGAAAAATCGGCTCAGCCAAACGTAAGATAATCGCGGAGAAACATACTTAAGTATGGGTCAAATTGAGAACCTCCTTTTTTAAGTCGGTTAAAGAACCTACACTTAAGATATCCCTCTTCCAACAAAAAAATAATTATCTTATTCAGTTCATAAACAAAGAAGTAATACGACCATTTTCATCGAGGCAATTCACACAAAATCATACTATATAGTTTCGTGCTTTTTTCAAGATTACTTGAAAAGTACTAAACCGATTTTCAAATTTTAAAAAATGAGACCAACTTGGGAGTTTACCTAATGTTATAACGTTTGAATCATTTCAATCGGTCCAGCCGTCTTCGAGTAATCGGTGGACATACACAAAAAAATACAGACGAACATAGAACCTCCTCCTTTTTGGAAGTCGGTTAAAAAGGAGTTTTTGGCGCCATTTCGTCCAGTTCAGTTCGGTGGCTATTTTAATTATTTGCAAATTGTTTCATAGTGGATATTGTGTCTTAAAATCGGTGCAGTTTTGTGGTACAAGTGTCTACGCAACTGAACAATATGTGGAATAATTGAAATAGGCGCGATCTTGGTTGTGTGAAGCTGAGACTTTTATTGTAGTGGTGGCTACCTCGGCAGAACTAACAGAGTAAACTGTCTTGATATACTTCGTACCAAATGCTCCAAGCAGCATTGGAATGCGATGCACCCGCATTCTAATGAAAATTGAAACAATATCTACCACTGAACTATTCAACACTTGACACTGGTAAAAATTACTTCCAATAAATAAATAAATAAATGCTTGGACAATTTCACACAGCGTCATCTAGCCCCAAACTAAGCAAAGCTTGTAATATGGGTTGCTAGACAACTGATATACTACTTATATACTTTTTTTTTAAATATATACTTATTATACATAGTAACACCCAGACCCGTCACAGAAATTAAAATTCATCATTTCAATTTCTGCCCGGCCGGGAATCGAACCCGGGACCTCTTGCGTGGTAGGCGGCATGTTGACCACTGCACCACTCAGGTCGTCAAAATAGGAACAAATAGGAAAGTAGATTGCCAAAACAAAAATAAGTAGAAGAAGACAATGAAAAAGATTTCGATTATTAAAAACTATTGTTGTTTTCATAAAAGTTTAATTATTTATTTAACATAACGGGTGTTTTAGAAAATAATGTTTAAGGATGCTATTATTTTGGTTCGGATGTTTTGTGAACGGATATTTTGGGAAACAGATCGAACGTTCCTCGAAAGGTTATTTTGGTATACATTATTATATTATATTTATATTACATTATTTTTCTCACGAAATGAATATTATCTATGTAACCGTGTAAATGTTCTAAAAGAGTCACATGAATCCAAGATTTTGTAAAAACTACTCTCAATAATTGTTAAAAATAAAAGTTCGTTACAACAATTTCAATTAGTTTCCACTTACAAACTGACAATCGCCGTGTTACAAATTTCGGACTAAAACCATTATCAGCACCATTAGAACCACCTAACTCCCATTGAATTCCCGAGACTTAGCGGCTCTGAAACAGATCGGTATTTATAAAGAATTATTGTCTGTTATTTGTGTAACGATAAACGAGTAAGAGGTTTGGACAACAGAACTCTCCGATCAACAAGATTATGAAATTCTTTCCTTCTTATCGAATTAGGATTAGTGGCCTTCTGGACTTCTGGTGTTAGAGTTTATCAGGCCGCCTGTAAGGCCTCCAACTTGGCTTAACGACTGTTATCCTACTAATATTATAAATGTGAAAGATTGTGGGTTTGGATGTTTAGATGTTTGGATGTTTGCTCCTCAATCACGCAAAAACTACTGAACGGATTTGGTTGGAATTTGGCACACAGATAGGTAGTAGACAGCCTAGATTAAAACATAGAATACTTTTTATCCCGGTATTCCCACGGGAACGGGGACCACGCGGGTGAAACCGCGGGCGGCCGTTAGTAAGACTATAACTCCTTCCCTGATAGCGGTAGTGGTCAAGTTTTTTAGTTAGGTTAGTCAAAACAACGAAAGATGCCTTTTGCATCTTTGAAGTTCATTACAACGTCAACAACAAGCTAAGTTTCTCTCCTTTGAGTAATCACAGCCCCACTTTGCTGTTCCTGATGCTGATGAGCTGTTGCTGTAAATCTAGATCTCGCGTTTGTGTAATTTTTGAACATTTTTTGAAATGGCTGTTAAATATGTTTTTCTTCGAATTTTAAAAAATGAATCATCAAAAAAATGTATTTGCGCAATAACATTTTTCAACATGAAAAATTTTGTGACAACCATTATTGTGATAGTCAATTGTTTTACACTTCTTTTAACATGTGTTTCTGTTCTGTGTAAATAAATGGTTGCCTGCAAAAAAATGATTTTCAGTGATAAGGCCGCTAATTGTTCGACTTTTGTAGTGTCCTTGTATGTATTTATTATGGAGAACAATAAAGTATTTTATTCATTCATTCATTCCTTCATACTTTCGAACATAGGATCACGAAATAGGTTAATCTTTCGGTCTGTATGCAACCTTAGTTAAGTTGAATACAACTTATACATATCATCCACGAAGGACAACATTCCCCTCATTTCCCCTCACTTTCTCCCTCCACCCCTCCTAATATCGTGAAATCTATCGATAAATGACTATTTTCCCCCAATCAAAATTCGCGATTGACAAAAAAATTTAAATAAATCATGGAACTTGTGTGCCAGTTTTCTAAAAATGCGACCTGAGCCTATAAACAAACAAAAGCATTTTTTTGGTCAATCTCGAAACTGAGACGCTTCGCTCGCTTCGATCCCTCGGTCAATAAACCATAACAGCGCCGCCGCGGGCGGTAGAAGCGTTGCTTTGACTGAGGAAAACTTCAAAAAAGTTACATCAGGGTAACTCGGAAGTATACAAACCTTTGGTTGGTTTACTTATTTACTTACTAGCATGACTGGGATAAAATACAAAATATTTTATAGTCTAGCTAGTTCATAAATATCAATCGTTGTCCATTAATTTATTGTTTGTTCTTTTTATAAATTCAATACATATTATCGTGTTTACACAGTCGTAATCTTATTTTAATGCAAACTTTATTAGTATCATTAATCTCTAGAAGAATAATTCAAACATACTGATTTTCTTATATTTTATTTTTAACTTTAACGTGCTCACATAATATCACAACATGTTAGGGGAAGTTTCAAAGTGGCAGAAGGGGTAAAAAATGGAGAGGGAACCGTCTGGCTTGGTATCAACATGTTTTCAGAATTTTAATAGTAATATGTATGTACTAACTACCAAACTTGTCGTCAAAATAAAAGAATATATAATTATTTTTACAACGTGTTACAAAATAACCCCTAATAACGAATATGGTAGATAGGGACCATCAAACTGATCAACTTTTACTATGCGACTGAGGTGTTCCTAATGGGATGGCCAGAGAAACAACCTATTTCTTAGAATCCGTATACTTCGAGTCAACTCTGAAATCGCGAAAAAAAAATCTGCTGTTTTATAAATTTATTTTGATATTTTCGTTATTAATTTTTAATATTTTTTTTTTGCTATTTCAGAGTTTATTTAATTTCATCAAAATCAGATTATTATTATTATCCTCTCACCCTCCCCCTCCCCCTCTCCATCCCAATCAGTCAAATTATTTTGCTTCGAAACTATATACTCGTGTGACTCTCAAGTAATTCAAGTATGGAAATAATTTTGTTAAAATATAGCGTTATTTTTGGAATCCTTTTCGACCAATCGCCGTATAGTATCGTAGCAGCAAGCTTGTTAGTCAAATCCACGATGATGGTCAATATGTGGAGAAAATTATATAAGAAGAAAAATTTACACGGTTCGCATCGAAACTTCACCATTAGCTGGCATAAAATTAAGTATATTTTGATTTGACGCAACGTAACTTTGGCCGCGTGTGTTTTCATACCATTTGCCCCTCGGGTGGCAAATTGTACCTTCCAGACTATGTATTGACCGTGTTTAAAATGTATATTGTTTGTGATAAAATCAAGCTGTGTTGTGTAGACTCCAAAATAACATAAGTTTACCAAAACATTGTCAATACGCCTGTTACGTATCGCTCTACCACACAAACCGCCGACTACAGTTTACCTAGTTATTGGGCCGCATGGAAACTACCGAGCACGAGGCGCCGACGCAGCACAACGTGATGCCCCGACACCGGACGGAGTTTCGTCACATATTCATGCACTTTTGTATCTAGCATCGAACAATTGTCACGCAACTTAAATTGTAATTTTATTTGTAATAAATTAATTTCAAATTCAACTTTGATTTTTTTTGGAACCTCCGGCTGTCGCTTTTATAATTGGCGCAGTCGGTAGGATCGCTGTAAAATAGAGTCAGTGAATTAAGCACGGCCTAACGGCAGTCCAGAATCTACGGAAGCTGCAGTTCGGAGGAGATACAAGAAATCGATCGCCAGAGAAATCAAAGATGCGTATGTGAGTACCTAGATCTACTAGAGTTGCTCTCCTTTTTTATTCCTTCATTCTGTTTGTTATTGTTATTATACTTAAATCATTATTGCAGTATCTATCGACATTACCTATTTTCAATGTCCCCACTGCTGAGGCACAGGCCTTCCTTATGTAGACAAGGAGGATGGGTCCCATAGTAAAATTTGTTCAGTTTTATAGACATCTACCATATGCGGCATTAGGTGTTATTTTGTAAAACCTTGTATACAAATTGTATATTCGTAATTTATTAAATTCGTATTTGTACCTAAATTTACTAACCTTTAATTTTCAGTATCTTTTAATTTACTAACCATCCATCCATCTTTGTTGTCTGAATAAATAAATTTGAATTGAAATTGAAAATAAATTCCATTATCATTGAAAAGTTATAAAGTAAAAAGAAAAGCAGTACTTTAACTACGTACTTTTAATACTTTAGGCAGATTTGATCGATTGTTTGGAAGTATTCAATAACGTTCCTTTTCTATAAATAGCTCAGAACATTCGACTTCAAACAGATTGAGTTTCTCAACGTTACCAAATTTTGTTGGGAGTTTGATTCAAAAGTTTAATTTTGTTTATTCCGCATCGATGATTTTCTTTAATTAATAAATACAAAAACTTTGTGTCGTTTGTCAAAGTAGATACCTAACTTGCTCATAATTCCCTCGGTTGTTGCCTCCTTTTCAGAATCTAGGATCACAAGATCATACGGAAAGATTCGGGCCTTATAATACATATGGATGTATTTAATTAAACTAATATTATTATTTGAGAGTAAAACATAAACTCAAATAAAACATAGTCACTGCAACCTAAAACATCTATTGTGACTCGCCACCTAATTATAGTAACTCTTTAAGCCTTGCGGCTCCCAGGAAGTTCAGTATCTTCCTGGTTTTAAGAGTGTTTACTTCCTCCGGGTCGATTACGTGTCGCCCCAGACGGATACTACGCTTGTTGATTAGGGGTCCACAATCACAGTCATACGAGGTGCTTGGGCGTTTCCTGCTCCTCATTGCAATATCTGCTGACGTCAGTATCACTCAATTTAATATGAAATAGGGGTCTGTTTAGTTTGCAGTTTCCAGTTAATTAAACTAATTTGTAGCTCTATACAATTGTTTAATTAAATACATCTATTGTGTCTATTGTATTTAGGCATTGTGCCAACAGCGTAGGACACCAAACCCTGAACATAGATAAATACGAGCACAAAGCTAGCGCACAAATTATAAATTAACTTCTCACTATCCTCCTCCTATATGACGACCTCCGTGGTCGAGTGGTTTGCACGCCGGTTTTCAAGGTGTCACCATCTCTTGAGGTCCCGGGTTCGATCCCCGGCTGGGTCAATGTAGAAAATGAACTTTTCAATATTGTGTTTGTGATACCACCGTTTTCTCTGATTTTCATAACACAAGTGCTTTAACTACTTACCTTGGAGTCGGAGCAATGTATGTGATGTTGTCAAATATTTATTTATTTATTTATTCACTATCAATAACTACTAATATATCAACTTGCTACTCTACTACTCTCAAAGCAAACTATAGGTGTGTAAAGGTTGGTTGAATGGAAGTTAAATGTGAATAGTATCAAAGTTTGAGTCGGCAACTATCCAAGACATCGAGTTGTAAGCTGCGGCGATGCAATATGCAATTCGCTCCTAGTTGCCAGTGCCAGAGTTGTAATTGGCTATTCATTGGCGTTCACCACTCCAGGAATGGAACCACGACTAACGTGGGAAAAACTAGGCGTGCCAGTATCGACATAAGTATATCTACCCTAAAATAAATTGAATTTATCTTTTTTTTACAACTATCACTATAGTTTCGGTGAAAAAACTACTAAGAGATTTAGTAAGTAGGGGATTGTAATGTTCAACTAAATCTTTGTAGAATTTTTTGATGATAAGAGGTCAATGGTTCAGTTTTCAATTATTTCTTCTGTGGTTATAGTAACAAAAAACAAACATTATATAGACGACAATTTGGATTCGTTTCAAATTACTAACGACAGTTTGGAATTTATGAAACAATAAGAGAACTTCACAGTTCTCAGCGTGTTCGACGTATATCAACGATACCCGTAGCTCGTCTGTAAGCTTCCTAATTTTTCCACCATGATTTATCCTTGCAATTAGACATGTAATCTTGCGAAAGTATAGCTCTTTACTTCTCTACCTACTCAGAAGTCATTACTGAATTTCTGCATAAAGATATTCGACTTAGGCCACATTTTATCCCGGGAAATTGAAGTGCTCCCCGGGGAAGCAAGATAAAGACTTTCTGTGACAAACTGAAAACAGAGCGAGACGCCGCGGGCGCAACCCGCCCAACTGCATCGCATAATTTGCTTTTAAAATGATCTTTATCTCTTTTTAAATATAAAAAGACCTTTTTCTGAATTGTTCGGGTCTGGGTGCTGTAGCTTTAGCTTTGTTTTCGATGTTCACAAAGGTGCTTGTCACAAACTTAATAGCGTAGTAATGTTTTTTTTCTTATCCACAATAAGGCCGAAAGTGTAAGCGCACTACACCTGGAGTCCTCACCACTGAGGAACTGCCCCCCTACAATGACTGTCAAAAGTAATATCGAAGCAATGTTGTAAATGAGCGATGTATAGCTCTGTCCCTATAACAACATTACTTTGAGGTTGCTATAAGAGCTCATTGTAAGGCCCCCGGTTATCTTACCTCTACCGGCCAGAACACAACAATTTTTAAATTGTTTTATGGTGTCAGTCCTGAGTAAGATGGTTTTAGCTAGCCAGGTGGACTTAAATAAGCCCTACCACCAACCAAACTGAAAACAAATGAAGCCCACCCCTGGAAATCGAACCCGGGCGGGACCCCTGTGTCTTACACGGGTGGGCAAACCACTAGACCACAGAGGCTATTTCAAATTAATTTCAAATTTTATTGTAGTTGTCGGTTATGTAACGAAATAATTATTTATTCCAAGCAGTTCTACTATTTTTTTGTTCTGTTGTAGACCGAGACAAAGTAATAAAACCTTTTTTACGGTTTACAGCGCGTGTATATTTCAGGTCCTATTTTTTTTTTATGCAGCTGCTCCCCGCTTTTTGGCAGGACCTTTTTTGCCATTCTCATTTTTTTTTGCTTATCTTTTTCTTTTTTATACTTGCTTTATAGCATATATTATCATATTCTTTTTTTATTAATACTGTTTTTTCTTTTCTCATTGTAACAATGGGGTTGGTAAACTTTTTCGAAAAGAATTGTTTGATATTTTTTTTTGATAGCACAAGTTTGAAGAATAAAGAAAATAAGGTATTAAAAAATCATGTAGACATAAAAGACTCCTCAAAATTCATGCTATGTATTCTAAAAATAAAATCCTACAAAATCATTATAAACTTTATGAAAAATATTTAAAAAAGGCTATAATACGATCCAAACGTTTACAATCAATTAAAAGAATGAATAAAGCAAATAATAAAATCAAGTGCATGTGGAAAATCATAAATGAAAAAACAAAGCAAAACTTTAATAAAAAGAACAATAAAAACATTACATTGCGCATCCACAATAAACTAATATCGGACCCAGAACAGGTCGCAAATATTTTCAACGAGCTCTTCGCATCAGTCGGGCAAGCGACATCGCCGGGAGCAGGCAGCGCACGCGCAGCACGCGGGCCCTCGCCGCGCGGCCGTCCTGTCATGCGCCCCTCCCTACACTCGATGTTTGTACGCCCAGTCGACGAAACAGAGGTGTTGACATTATTGCGTGAACTCAAATCAAAGTCTAGTTTCGGTATTGACGAACTGCCGTCTTCTCTAATTAAAAAATGTGCAATTGAACTTGTTCCACCATTATCTTTAATCATCAATCAATCTTTTTCCGAGGGAATATTCCCACAACAACTAAAAACTGCTATAATAAAACCCATACATAAAATAGACGAAAAAACTGACCCAAACAATTATCGCCCTATCGCACTTCTACCAATACTTTCAAAATTTTTTGAGAGAGCCATGTTCAAACGACTGTATTCTTTTTGTGAAGCAAACAATATATTCGATAATGCTCAAAATGGCTTTAGAAAAAACCGTTCAACAATCTTAGCCACATATAAATATATTAATGAAATTTTAAATACATTGAATAATAAAAAATACGCTATAGGGATTCTCTTCGACATGACGAAAGCTTACGAAAAAATTAAATATGACATACTTTTAAATAAACTTTATAATATAGGCGTTCGTGGCGTGGCACATAAGTGGTTTACTTCTTTTCTCAGTAACCGTTCACAGTACGTCCAAATTGAAAATGTTGATGAGAAATCGCGAGTCATTTCCTATGTTCAGTCGAGGGCTAAACCGGTGCAGGACTCCATACCCCAGGGATCAGTCCTTGGATGTGCCCTCTTCTTGATATATATCAATGACCTTCCTAAAGCCATCAATGAGACTTGTGTGATGTTTGCTGATGACTTCTCCCTTGTGTTTCCATATAATAATGATACCGATCTCAATGATAAAATTAATAATATTATAAATAAAATTGTAAATTGGTTAAATGATCATAATTTAGAAGTAAATTTCAACAAAACTAATGAAATGAAATGAAATGAAATGAAATGAAATGAAATGAAATAATGAAATGAAATGAAATAATGAAATAATTCTTTATTGCTTTAAATGTGGTCAGTACAAGATTATAACATTTATTGGATTTGTTTCTCACATTTAACCAAATAACATTGGTATGCAAATTAGAGATGGGTCTTGAGTCTGATAATAAATTAAAAATGTCGCGAAATAATCATAAATAAAATAAAAACCAAATTAAACCATAAAAATAAAAATAATTAAATCATGTCCAAAAGTAATAAACGAATTGAAATGAGACCTAATACATAATATATATAAAAAAAAAAAAAAAATAGTTTGATAGTGTTCAAATTTTGCAATTAATAAATTCCTTAACGCTATAAAAACATTTGTCAGTCAGTAATCGATACAACGCACATTTAAATTGTTTCATTGGTAAGTCTTTCATTGCCATTGGTAGTTTATTGAATAATTTTATTGACATGAGATAACAATTCCTTTGGCAACACGTTGTTGAGCAAGATGGCAACACTAATTGATTTGGATATCTGGTTGAGAATGTACACACCTCATGCTTTTTTTTAAACAAATTCAGATTACTTTTCGTAAAGACACATAATTCAAAAATATACATTGATGGGACTGTTAATAGATTTAGTTTTTTGAATAATGGTCGACAGGAATCCATGGGTCCTGCACCACACATAGCTCTAATACACTTTTTCTGAATCAAAAAGGCACGGTCAACGTCAACCGAGTTTCCCCATAAAATAAGACCATACCTCAAAACTGAGCACACGTAACCATGATAAGCAGTAAGTGCTGTCTTTTGACCACTTAGCCGCGTTAAACGATATAAAGCATAAGAAAATCTATTAATTTTCTGACAAACACATGAGACGTGATTTTTCCATGTTAAATTGGTGTCTACTTCAATGCCAAGAAATTTAGCAGCAGTGCACTCTGCTATTTGTATACCATCATGCATCACAGATACTTTTTGTGGTCGTCCATTTTTATTATAAAATTGTATAAATTTAGTTTTTGTTATGTTTACTAGTAGATTGTTATGCCTTAACCAATTTATTACATTAATGATTGTATTATTTATTTCAGTTTCATAGTCAGTATTAGGAATTTTATGTAAAATTATTGAAATGTCATCAGCAAACAGTGTGCAACGATACCCAGTGATAGACGGGAGATCATTTAAATATAAAACAAACAAGAGAGGTCCGAGGATGCTTCCCTGGGGAACACCAAAATTATTTTTCAAATAATCAGAGTGACAAGTGGTTAAATGTAAAGACTTGTCAACTTTGTTAAGTTCTACTTTTTGGGCTCTATTTTCAAGATATGATCTAATCCACTCCTGTGCATGCCCACGGATACCATATGCTTCTAGTTTTTTAAGAAGAGTTTTGTGACAAACATGATCGAAGGCTCTACTAAGATCAAACAGTATCATTGAAACGGGAATACGCTTATCCATCAAGGATGAAATGTGACGGACGATATGGTAGCATGCCATAGACGTGGATTTCCCCTTTTGGAATCCATATTGTTCTGAATGTATAATGTTAAATTTTGTACAAAATGATGACAATCTTATATAGAATACCTTTTCGAAAATTTTTGATAAAATGGGGATGAGCGTAATAGGCCTATAGTTATTAATATTGTCTTTGTCTCCTTTTTTGTACAGCGGTTTCACTATCGAAAGCTTTAATGAAGAGGGAAATACTCCGGTGGCGAATGATAAATTTATTAAATATGTCAATATAGGAGCCAACTCATTTGCACATGCTTTAATAATTTTAGTGCTTATTTCATCATATCCCGTAGCGCCAGTATTATTTAATGATCTGATAACATTTTTTATTTCGACTTCATCAGTGGGTGCCAGGAATAGAGTGGAATTGCAATGTTTTAGACTGCCAGGATAGTTTTTCGTATCAGAATCTGGGATAACTTTTGGTATATTAATAAAATGGGAATTAAATTTCGATGCAATTTGCTCAAGTAAAATAGTCAGTTTTTCAAAAAATATACGTGTGTCAGACTTAGGAATTCTATAAATACACACTAAAATTATTTTATAATTCACAATTTCTACACCACAACATTCGAAAGTCAACTCCGATGACAATTCCTCAACAAATGGTAGCTGCTTTATTTCAATAGAGTTATGGTGTATGATGCACACACCACCTCGCTTCTTAGACCTACAGAAGGCAGAACCTAGATTATAGTTTTTTAATCGTATATTTAATTCATGGTTTCTCTGGACAAAAGTTTCCGAAAGGCAAATTAAATCTATTGGTTGCTTATTACTAGATAATTCATACAAAGTTATCTCTAATAGTTCTTTTTTGCATAAAAAACCAGCAATATTTTGATGCATGATTCTAATTTCATTACTATTCATAAAAAAGTGTTTTTTTCGGCAACTTTATGTGACTCATTTTGCAGATTAGAAGTCTGTGAAAACGAATTAAGCTTTTGACTATGATTAATATCATTTTCATCTAAATGTTCAATATTATGTACATTAATTTGATATCCAGATTGTAACTGATGTGAATGTAATATCTCTCTATAAATGGCAAAGCAAACATTTGATAAGAAAAATTTTAGTCCCGGACGAGAATTCTTATAATTCATTCTTACAAATGTGGTGTCTCTAAACCCTTGACATATCATTCTTATGTCATAATTTATGTTATAATTATACATTATTGCGTTAGAAAATAATCCACATATCACTAGATTAGTATTAGTAAGTGATCTGAGCCATACAAGTAAATTAGTTTTCAGCTCTAACGGATTCCTATCATTGGAACCTCCGATTACAACTATATAGTCTTGCTTTGTTAAGGTGTTCATTTCGCTTTTACACGTATTTATTACATCACTAAGGTTCGCCTGACTCTTCCAATAGCAACAGACTTCGTATTCTGTCCCGACTAGTTTTTGTAACGCCTGTTGCATACCACGTCCTCGCTGGTCTGCCAATATGAAAATTTTCTTATTCCTGGGTGCAGTTACATTGATGTTTTCTTCTGTCCTTTTTGTTTTTAAATCTTCAGACTCCATGTCCGGTTGTGATAAATCTTCTGATCTTATATTTGTCATATCAGAGCTCAATAGGCATTCCATTTCGTTATTAGATTTATAATTGGATTTTTTGTTTTTACTCTTTTTGTTTTTGGTCGCTTTCTTCGTCTTGGTTTTAATCGATTCATTTATTTTTGGTGTATCAGAACAAATGTGTAGCAATTGTTTAATTTTTCGGTCTTGTTCTTCTATCGTTTTTTGCATAGCAAGCTTCTCAAGCGTTATTTCCTCAATTAAGTTGTTAGCTGACAACAACTGCATTTTTAAATCGTCAATTTCTTGTTTACACTCGTCAATTTCCTTGTTATGGAGTGTGGATAGGTCTGGTAAACTCATGTGAATATTGCAGCTTGAGTTAGTTTCTGATAGAGCCGATGTCGATGAAAAGCAATCCGCATCTGGTAATGATCTATGTGAGATATCTTCTGGATTACTTTTTTGTTTTTTCCGTTGGGTAACATAATCAAGATCATCTTTTTCTTGATTCTCGGTTATACTAGCTTGTTTTTGGATCGATGGTGATAAGACGGTGTTAATAACCTTGCGTACCTCTATTTGAGTCGGGTCATTTGCCTTAATATAGTTTTGCAAAGACTTGGTAGTGGTTGAAGTGGTTACATCTTTTGGTGTTATTTTGCTCACGCAGTTTGTTTGTAACCTTGGTGTAGAGGAGCAGGGTGTTGTAGGTTTGATAAGATTTGAGGGCTTGGTTTTATTCCCCTTGCAGAATTCACATTGCCAATTAGCCTTGTTTTTCATTAAATCGAAGAGTTTTACCGATACGTGAGCACATTCCAAATCAAATATTTTTTGGCATAGCTTACACTTCAGAAAGTCTCTTCTAAGTATAACTTTGTTACAAGCCGTGCACGTCTTTTGATTAAACGACATTCTTTGGACTGTATGTGCCATCTATTGGAATTTCGTGTAGTTGAATAGTGAAGTGACTTATTGCAATTGAGAATGATAAATAACAGATGGCTCTTCTTATCCTAGTGAAAATTATTATTTAAAAAAGTTATGTGGTCGCTGGGATTCGAACTCAAGTTTCTTATCAATAAGCCGGGCCCACTCTGCAGTCGGCCAGCCGTTCAGTACTAGAAGTGACAAAATTGGCGTACCATATATGAACAATCTCTCTTTGTTGTTTTGATCATAAAACTTTATGGTTTTGGTCGAAGAAACGCAAAAATATTGCTTCGTATTGGCAAAGTATAATATTATAATTTTCTGTGGTTGTGTGGTGTTGCTTTAGTAGAACAGTGACAAATCGATAACAAAACAAAGTTTTGAATATTACAGCTAGATTTTTGCTGTTTCCTTGTTAACTTGACTGACCTTGTAATATTCCGTTATTTGGTGCTTATTGTTGTTTATGTGAGCACGATACTATATTATCATTCCGTTAATTGATTTATTTTTTATCACTTATGTAGGTAGGAAAACACTGTCCAAACATAAATCACTTTTAAGTTAGTTATTTGTCTTCTTTTCGGTCTGCAAACACTGGTACACTTAATTTGCAACGTACTAAGTCGATAGATATAGTTTGTAGGGAAATTAATATAACTTCTACAATTTTAAATCTTAAAAATACACGGACTCAATCTTTACGTGCGGACGGTGGCGCCCTCTCTCTAAATAATAAACTAATGCAATTTAGGCCAATACAAAAAAAAGAACTAGACATTAACTTTACTTATAATCAAATTAAAATAGAATGCGTTCCTATTTTTTCTTTTTTAGGTATAAATATCGATTCAAACATTAATTGGAAATCACACATTCTAAAAATTAAAAAATATATATCACAATTTATATACGCGCTAAGAGAATTAAAAAAATCTACAAATTTAAAAACTGCAGTGGCTGCTTACTATGCTTATGCGCATGCATGGTTGAACTACGGGGTCATATTATGGGGTAATAGTGTAGATGCGAAAGATCTTTTAATCTCACAAAAGAAATGTATACGAGTACTAGCAAATATAAAACAAACCGATAGCTGCAAACCACATTTTAAAAATTTAAAAATTTTAACATTACCTTGCTTATACATTTTAGAAATGTGCAAGTTTGTTAGGAAACATCCAAATCTTTATATTAAAACTATAGACGCGCCTCGTCACAATGTCCCGCGATATAAAAATAATCTTGTGCAAACTACATCTAATTTAACTTTACATAGTTCGGGTCCTTACCCGATGTCAATAAAAATTTATAATAAATTACCAGAAAATCTAAAAGCCGAACCAAAAATCAATAAGTTCATTAATTCAATAAAACAACTGTTACTAACTAAATGTTATTATTCTGTTAACGAATATTTTAATGATAGGAATATTTAAATGTCTGCCCCTCTCTTCCACATTGCTATGCCTGTCAAGGTGCATGCGATAATTAGTTACTTTAAGATCTAGTAGTTAAGTCGCATGTAGTGCAAATGTATAAATAAAGAAATAAAGAAATATTATGATTTTTTTATTTTACCTTGTTAACTAAATATATTTTTTTATATTATTGTCGCGATAAAATATCAAACATACGGCTGAACACGAAGTTCCTTTGCATTTACTGATTTAAAAATCTGATTGACAGATTTGACAGACAGTGACAAAGAGTAATCATACCTTTGTTTTTTTTGTTTTGAGCAACAACATAGAAAGTCTTTGGAGCAAAGGCATAACCTACGCATACAGCCGTAATAGTGATTTATTGTACATGAAAAAAATATTTTTTTATTTAAATTAAAAAGAAGCATTATATAATTCCGCAATTTGTTATTCCTGACTCCAAAGCCAAAAGCTACCAGAAAATATATAATTCACAACAGTTTTGGAAAAGTTTACCAACCCCATTTCTCTTAGTTTCTAATACAGTTCCTTTCTTAATTTTGATACATTTAATTACTTATTCTAATTTTCTAACATTATGTTTACACAGTGTGTAATATGCTTATCTAAATAATAAATTTATTGCTACTTATCTAATATTTATTACATTACTTGTTAGCATATTCTTATGTTATGCGAATATTATACTTTTACAATTTTCTTTGTTATCCTTTTTATTAATATTATTAGTTTTATACATTTTGTTGCTTTATACATAATATCTTGATATTATGAATTACATTAACTGTATTGCAATTAAATTTTACATATTGTATTTTAATGGCTTAACATATTAGATTCCTGTCATTTGGGTCTTATATCCCGTCAATCTTTGTTTCTATTTATAACAATTTCTGCTACTTTTTTGGCATACTTCGTAAAAAGTCTTCTCTCTCTCTTATTATTCATAATTTCCTTTAGGGTGTCTTTACTCAGTTTCGTGTCAATTTGCTGTTGCAGAGTGTACCTAACGACATTGTGTATTGGGCAGTCGAGTGGAATGTGGAATATTTAGGTCCTATTTTAGAATTATTTAGTTTGGATCTATTAGTGAGTATTTTGATTTCCCGACGATTCGACACTTTTCCAAGTGCCGTGGTCACGGGATCACTAAAACAAAAAAGCGTAATGTTATTTATTTCTAATGAACTGTACGCGCAAGTCATAAAAGTGCATATTATTTTATTATAAAAACATACAGAACAGACGAGGTGGTTCACGCGTATGCGGCTCGAAAGGACATTTTCGCTAAAACTCAGTGAATGGTGTTAATTATAAACCAAATTTATTCTATTGTAGGCACTCAAAGTTAGAACGAAACTCATGTTCCAGTTGAATTAAAATTGATGAATGGTCCGATGCCTGCTTTTGTACCAAGTTCTTAATTTTCCGCGTAGAAAATTATTTACTTTCTATTGTTTTTATTTTTCGCAGCTACAAAAACTCGCTCCTGGGCGGGAGCTGTTTGTGTATACTTACTTTCCTTTGTCATCTGTTAGAAATATATTATGTTAATTGTATGATAGCCTACACAAAACAAACCATCATACAAACACTTGCCTGAGTGATTTAATAAAGAACTGATAATTAATAAATATGTTTCTTATTCTGCTTCGCTTTATATTGACTAAGTTCATCAACTCGTCTGAGATGCCACTGGGCTGAGAGTAATTTATGAGAATAATAAGGTGTCCAGCTGTCTTACCTGGATAACCTGGAACTCTTCACTCTATCACGCCCTAGCCAGCATCACGCCTTATGCCAACATCTCCACGTGGAATATGGGTCCCACCTGTAGTAAGAGGTAAGTATGATTATACTGTAAATATAATCACTAAGCACTTTAGCCTGTAGGATCATCTTATAGTGGTGCGATATAGTCAACACAAGTTTAAGCCTTTGAATGATAATTTGTCATATCTCTAAAAGTGCAGTTATATTTATATTGATAAGCAGGTTGATATCAAACAGATACCCTTATATGAATCTCATAGATTACTGATCCTTGCGAGCCCAACGGACCGGTACCCCAACACTCAATACACATCGGTTCTTCGTGGACCAATGATATTTATACCTTGTGAGAAGATTGCGCAAACTTACAGACAGGGGGCTTCTTCATGGAGCCCTCAAACCTAAAGGGGGGCTTCTACAAACCACGGAGCCCTCAACCTTTATATTGGTGGGTACTTATTAGATCTTAGTTTTCCTAAACAGGGATCAATTGCACACGTATGAGATATAACGTTAAGAGTAATAAGTTGCTACGATAGAAGTTGCAAGGGATCATCAGCTACTCAGAGTTTCGTATCACGTGCAACTTCTCATCGTTAATTATCTATACCATCGCATACATAAAACTCGTGAATCGTTACGGGATTGTGATCACTTATTCTAAAGTACTTAGCTTTCGGTTTATCTGATGCTGGCGGGCAGATGTTACACACTTGTCGCACTACAAATTCACTTGAAAAGAGTTTGAACAAGATGGACGTTAAAAACATGACATATGCAAATGTTGAAAAGGGACTTACCATCTGACTGACATTTGTATCTATCCGATAGTACTCTATGGTCTGTGATGAGTGTTGCTATATACAGTATTGTTGGTGGGTCTATTTGTTATTCGCGAACCCTTCGCGACACACCCGCCTCGCGAGTTTAAACTATGGTAGTCATCAAGTCGCGAGTCCATCTATGGATCTTCTCCATTGCTTGGACTGCAGCGGCTCGACGTAATTTCTCATCGCTTGTTTGGTCGTTAGATCTGTGGCCATTTATTACTTCATTTTCTAGATTTTGTTCGCTATGATCTTCAAGTTCAGCGTCGTTTGTCGCATTGATATTCTCTAGTCTTTCTCCCTCTGGCTTGTTTGGGTGAGTTTCCATACCTCTCTCTAAGGCTCAGAAGATATCTGTTGATGAACATTTCTTTATATTCATTCATTATCTTGTTTCCACGTTTCCATCCTTCGATTAGTTGTTGTTTAATGGTAGAACTAGAGGGTGGTAAGCGTTCCATAAGTAGTTGAATGTTCAAACATTTTCCTGGTGTTAGAAAATCAGCGGGTTTCAGTATGTGGTCCATGTCGGCTCCTACATACGTAAGTGGTCTGGTATTTGCCACTGCTTCAATTTCTTTAATGATCGTCACGAGTTGATTTTCTCCAAGCATATGTTTTTGAAGCGTTCGTTTTAAGCAATGTTTTACCACTACCACAAGTCTTTCATACACACCACCATGCCAGGGTGCTAGCTGAGGGATGAATTTCCATCTTATCTTTTCTGTCGTTCCTCCTTCAGACATTACTTCAGCTAGCAGTCTGAATTGGGGTGCGTTGTCAGTTAGTACAAGCGATGGAATTCCTCTTGTAGCAATGAAACGCCTGAATGCCATGAGACATTCGTCTGTGGTTAGATCCTTGACCACTTCTAAGTGTATTGCTCGTATCACGAGGCACGTGAAAAGACAGATCCATCTCTTTTTTATGTCATTTTCTGACTTTATGACCATCGGTCCAAAATAGTCTGCGCCGACATATGTAAATGGTGTGTTGAATCTTACTCTTTCAGCTGGTAACGCTGGAGTTTTAGGTAGTTCATATGGACCTCCTCCATGTTTCACACACTTAGCACACTTGCTTAGCGTCTTTTGAATTTTTGCTCTTCCTTGAGGTATCCAAAATTTTTGCCGTATAAGACTTAATGTATGAGATACTCCAACATGAAGGTTTTTCTCATGAGTTTCTTTAATGATTTTTTCTGTGAGTTCACTGTTCTTGGGTAAGAGTACAGGATGTTTTGCATCATAGGATAGATCTGAATGTGAGAGTCTTCCATCACATCTTAGAATTCCATTGTTATCAATGAATAATCCTAAGTTCTTGGATAGGCTTGTTTTCTTTCCTCCAAACTCTTCTGGGAATGTTTTCCTTTGTAGTTCCTTTATCTCTTGTAGTTGTGAGTCTTAAACTTCGTTTGATGTTACTTCTTTTTGTAACATTGTTGTTTCTGGTCGAATTTCTGTGTTTGACAGACCCTCCCCCATCAGAAGAGAACTGTCTCTTGGTGGACCATTAGGCCAGTTTCTAGGATCTTGCTTTGGAAATTCAGGTCCAGATAACCATTTGCATTTCTCCTCCTCTGAGGTGGTTGGACGTGTTGCTACGTCTGCGGAGTTAAGTCCCGACGGCACGTATCTCACTATTAGATTTTTGTTTCGTTTTATTTCTTCCAGTCTTTTGGATACAAAGGGTTGAAGTAACTTATCAGAATAATACCAATCAATCACTATCTGGCTATCTGTCCATAGTGTCGATTGGGTTATATTCAATGGTAAAAACCTAAGCACATATTTTATAAGTCTACTTCCAATAAGTACACCTAATAATTCTAAGCGTGGAATTTTTAAATTCTCTTGGTCTTTAATGGGAACTAGGCGTGATTTACCTATTATGAAGTCAACTTTGTCTCTTTGTACCAGGTACACTACTGCTGCGTAAGCTACTGTGGATGAATCTGTAAAGCAATGTATTTGAGCTTCTCTTTCATTGGGTACAGTGATGTTTCTCTGTAAACATATGTTTTCAATTTGTTTCATTTCTTTCAAGATGTTCATCCACTTGTGAAGCAGATCTTTAGGTAATGGTGTATCCCATTTGATCTGTTTTTTCCATAGTTGTTGAAGTAATAACTTAGCAGGTAACATGATTGGTACGGTAAATCCACAGGGATCATAAATAGCTGCAATGGTTTTTAAAATTCCTCTTTTGGTGTTTTCATTGTTCTCATTGACTTTAGCTCTTAGATGAAGAGTGTCATCTTCCAAGTTCCAGTTTAGACCCAGTATTTTTACGATAGTTTCTTTAGCAGCATCTGGTATTTGTTCTATAAATTCCTTAGAATTGGAACTCCATTCACGAAGATTCATAGAAATTTCTGAAAATATATTTTTGCTTTCCTTATAAAGGTTCAAAGCATCCGTTACTGTTTTAACGCCAGTGACTACATTGTCTACATATATGTCATTAGCTAATTGTTTGGCGTAATCTCTTTTTGATCTTTGAAGGTGATATCTAACTGTAGCGTTTAGAAGGAATGGACTAGAGATGATACCAAAGGGAACTCGTGTAAATCTATAATGTAACAGATTGTCTTCTGTAGCTGGTTTATTAGTGTCCTTTAACCATAGGAATCTAGTGACATCTCTGTCTTCTTCCTTCAGACCAATTTGTAAAAATGCTTTTTCTACATCTGCCGTCAGTCCTACGGCGTGGCTTCTGAATTTCAACAGTAGTCCGGTCAAGTCTTCTAACATCATTGGACCGCAATACAAACATTCATTTAGACTTTTAGTATCCTTCGTTTTCGCTGAGGCATCATATACAATTCTCAGAGTTTTACCAGGCGTCAGTATTCCATGATGAGGAAGGTAATGAATAGGATGATCACTTGTGTCCTCCTTGGGTGCTAGTTCGATGATACCCCTTTGTAGTTGATCACCTATTGTTTGGTTGTAAGCTGACAAGGTTTCTGTGTCTAGGCGTTTCATCAATCCGATTAGACGTCCATATGCCAGACTGTAGTTAGTTGGCAATTCCGGTGGGTATTCCTTCCAAGGCCAGCCAACGTGATATCTTCCTTCCCTGAATACTGTATTTTCATTGAAATGTTTAATTGCTTCTTCTTCCCGGTTGGCATTGGGAGAATCAGTAATACCAAGGGATTCTAAGTCCCACAAAGTTTTCATTGATGTGTTATCTAATGGAAGATCTGGTTCGTTTAATCTCGTTTCATATGACGCTTGGAAGTACGTAAGCATCGATAGCTCTTCATCGTGCTTATTCGCCATTTTGCCTGACAATATCCATCCTAGGTCTGAATTTACCAAGTAAAGGTTTTCTTGTATCTTCACCTTTTCAGTTGACATAAGTGAATGGTAATAATCATTTCCAATTAGGATGTCTACTTTATCTGACAGAGACCCATCATCCGCTAGTAAGTAATTCTTTTGTTGATTCCAATTGATTAATTCTTCGCCATAGGAAGAGATACCGCGTGTGATAGAAGGTACGACATTTGCATATACTATCTTTTGCTTGTGAGTTCTTGATTGAATGTGAAGCTTTACTAGTGCGCTGACTAGTTCTTGGGGTTTGTTCGAACCGAAAGTGAATACTGTGAGATGGTTATCTTCTTCAGTCCTTAGATCAAGATTGCTAGCGACTTCTTGCGTAACATAGCTTCTCATGCTGCCTGAATCTAGCAGTACACGGCATTTCATCGAGGCATTCCTCGGTCCTTTGACGTGAACAACAGCGGTTTGTAGGATCGTGGATCCTTTTTCATAGATGTGCATAGCACTGGTAGATTCCTTCTTATGCAACTCATTTTTCTGCATTGCATTTTTAGGTAACTCTTTGTTTGGACAAAGTGCTCTATTATGTAGGCCCTTCTTGCCACAGTGTTTGCAAGCTATGTGTTTGGATCTACAGAAGTTAGCTTGATGACCTGCTCGAAAACAAATAAAACAACGGTTCTTTAATTTTAATCTTCTTTGTTGTAGAGTCTTGCTATTTGTGCATTCATCATTAAAGTGATCTCCTTTGCAAAATATGCAATTGAGTTTCCTTCTTTTCTGATTGGATCCATACTCATTCTTCTCTTCACTGGATTGAAATTTCCTCTTAGTGTCATAGGTTTTGTTGAAAGCAGTCACACTAGGTTTAATTCTCTTATTTGTATTCTTTATATTGTTTGCTTTTCGGATTCTTGTTCTTTTCCCATTCCTTTGTTCCAATATGTGAAGCGTTTCTGTTGTATAACTATCATCTTCTGTAGGTATTGAAATTTTCAGAAGTTCTTTTGGCATCTTCTCTGGCTGAGAGTACAATGTGAAGTTGTTTCCTTATTTCTTCGATGGTATCATTACTTAGTTTCAATTTCAATTCGTATACTACATCTTCAGGGAACTTTTCCAAAATTAAGAATCTTAAGTGATTATGTTCTGTATTTTCACCCAGTGAGTTTAATACACGGAGGTGTCTTTCGATTTCATCTAATACCCTTCTGCAGTCTTCCTGTCTGTCTGCTCTTTTAAGTTTATAAAGCGTTGAATAATGAGCATCAATTATTTGCGTTTTCTTCCCATATCTATCTGTCAAAGTTGCTATGGCAATTTTATAATTATCATTAGTAGTCTCAAGACCATCCAAAATCGTTTTCGCTTCACCCTTCACTGAAGCTTTTAGATACAATAATTTGTCGACATCTCTTAATGTTCTTTGATCAATGTTGGAAGAAAATTGATCCCAAAATTGCGTCCATTGTAGAACATCTCCGGAGAATGTGGGTAAGTTCAATTCTGGTAGTTTGCCTCTATTGATTGACTGATTAGAACTGGAAGAAGAGGAATTAATTTTGTCTCTTTTTACTTGTATTTTTGCATTTAATTCGGCTAATGCTTCGTCCCCTTCCAATTGTTCCGTTGTCATACTAGATATGTCATCGGCGTTCGGGTTTGTTGAAGTATTAAAATATTGATACAGTTCACTATTGAATCGGTGAATTACCGCTTGTAATTTTGAAGACACGATTTTTGCTTGTTCTATATCATCATCCGACCAGGACTTCTGAGCACAGAGAACACGGGAGCTGTCAGTTAAATCTTTAATACTTGCCACAAACTTGGTTAGTCTATTTATATATATTTCTTCCATTGTTAGCGATATATATACTGATTGAGATGAATCTGAAATCATCATAAATACTTTATGATCTCATTCATAAATCGTTCATGCTCAATGAGAAAAAAAAATTTTTAGATTCCTTCTAGTCAATCATGTCTGTCTATTTGTCAAGCTCTATTGTCCATTTGCTATGTATAAAAATAAGTGTCTGCGGCTTAGCACTCAATCAACATCTCTATTGATCTGCAGTACTAACCGTGATATTTATTTAATTTGTGTTCCATCGGTTTATTTTGTTAAATTAAATGAAATGTTAAATTTTATTATTTAGTGACCTTCTGCGTCCCACAGTTGACCTTATTGAGCAACCCTTGTAAGTCGCTCACACTTAGGTTACCATCCATTGAGAAATTTGAATGGTCTGACAAAATCGGACAGGTTAGAAAAAAATCCGAAATAATCCGGAAGGGTGGTAACCCTACTCACACTGCTCAACCTAGTCTATGATCATAGCACTAGTTAAGTCAATTGATTTTATCCTTTAAAACATTTGGTCTCATCCAAACTTGGCTATGGCACTACCGTGCCCCCTTAATTCAACCATATGGGAACACAAGAAAGTTCACTAAGCTGTACCCTTTATTGTCACACAGTGTATAGAGCGCGTCGCATTAAACCAAATATTCTTTGAATAAGTTAGTACTAATCAGACACATGAAGTAACATACTGTGTTCACTTAATGTGTCGACATTAGCCATCAATAGTTTTCACTTTGACTCTAGGTGATAACTTGTAGCGCAGTACGTGAACGTTGGACGTGAACACTGATTGTCTTATCAGCTCATCTCGATGCATTCTTATGCACAGGTATCACATAATCACAGTGTATGTAACATCTGAATTACATAAGCATGCATGAGTAGTTTGCAATAAATAGATGTTCTAGTCTATCTGTAAAATGATTTATTTCCATTTTATCACAACACTTAGTGTCTATGTATCGTAAGGTTATTAAGTTTTAAACCATCGGAGCTAGTATGGACATCACTTATATTCCAAAGATTTCAAAATTCAGTGAGCTAAAATTCTGTTTTGTTGTGATGACTACAACTGTTATCAGTTAACAAGTGATAAAAAATATTGTAAGACACTATCATTGTATGAGAACTTCAATGCGCAGGATAGTAACATCATGTTGCACTATAGTTATTGATTAATATGTTGTAATTTGTTTTGACTTGGTATAACAGTTGTTGTAACCTAACAACAATGTTCCTTAATGATTTGGTATGATACTGCAATATGTTTTAACTAGTCAGATCATTGATGTCAAAAGTTTTTTATCAAGTAGTAAAATTTCTATACATTTGGTGTATAATTATGCTCTTACATACCTGTGGTTTCGTTTCAATTTTCCAATCAGTAAGTAAGTAGTAGTACTCTCGTTTATAGGTGTTATTTTACTGTATAGGTATTGAATACCGGTGTTCCTATTGAAATGATAAAAGAATTAGAGTCTAACCCTTACACACAAACAAGTTGTGTTCATCGAAATATTTCATCAGTAAACACTTTTCATTTGGCTTTATAAGTTCAATGGATTGTTTTTCAACAAATGTAATTTATTGAAAAAACAAGGTTATGCAGCGAGTTGGTTACTTTTATCACTTGATTGTTTTAATTAAAAGATGTAATTTTATAGTGACAAGAGCTTTCTAGGTATTAATGCTACGTTTCTTACCTAGATTCTTCGTTTTATATGGTTTTACTTTATTATTGTCGACTGACAATTTTATTAAATTGTTTGTTGACAGATTCACTGATGGATGAATGACGTTTGGTTGCGTCGGTAAAGCAGACAAAGACCTGTGGGGAAAATTTGCCACATCTAAGAACACACTAGCGCCGCGTAGTGTCCGCTCTCTGACATTTCGGTGGCGCGGAATTTTAAACTTGACGTTTGGCGGGAATTTTGAATGTTCTTAATATTAAACAAGGCATTCATAAATATGAGTCATAAAGCTAACACAACCATCAGATTTATGACATAAATATAAACTTCTTGATGTTGAGTTGTTAACACTGACTTAACAGTAGTTACTTTGTTAGATCAATGTTCACCACTCAAGGTCTGGTTTCATTGTATTTTGCTCACACTGTTGGAAGTTATAACTTATAGTAAGGTTGTGTAACCCTTTGTATAGTGCTCAATAAAGTAAATTGTCACACTTTGTTCAAGTACCTAGTTGTTATTTTATGTACCATTATCATCCACCAAGACAGCTGACAATTGTATGATTTAATTTCAAAGTAAATTCTCATTAAACTCTCTCCAGCCACACATCAGACAATTTTGTTTATAAAGTTCAGTTTATACTAAACTTTATCTTATTTGATTAAATAATTTCTCAGTAATAAATAAATAAATCCATATCCCAGCTTGTCTTCACCAAATTTGTGTATACTTACTTTCCTTTGTCATCTGTTAGAAATATATTATGTTAATTGTATGATAGCCTACACAAAACAAACCATCATACAAACACTTGCCTGAGTGATTTAATAAAGAACTGATAATTAATAAATATGTTTCTTATTCTGCTTCGCTTTATATTGACTAAGTTCATCAACTCGTCTGAGATGCCACTGGGCTGAGAGTAATTTATGAGAATAATAAGGTGTCCAGCTGTCTTACCTGGATAACCTGGAACTCTTCACTCTATCACGCCCTAGCCAGCATCACGCCTTATGCCAACATCTCCACGTGGAATATGGGTCCCACCTGTAGTAAGAGGTAAGTATGATTATACTGTAAATATAATCACTAAGCACTTTAGCCTGTAGGATCATCTTATAGTGGTGCGATATAGTCAACACAAGTTTAAGCCTTTGAATGATAATTTGTCATATCTCTAAAAGTGCAGTTATATTTATATTGATAAGCAGGTTGATATCAAACAGATACCCTTATATGAATCTCATAGATTACTGATCCTTGCGAGCCCAACGGACCGGTACCCCAACACTCAATACACATCGGTTCTTCGTGGACCAATGATATTTATACCTTGTGAGAAGATTGCGCAAACTTACAGACAGGGGGCTTCTTCATGGAGCCCTCAAACCTAAAGGGGGGCTTCTACAAACCACGGAGCCCTCAACCTTTATATTGGTGGGTACTTATTAGATCTTAGTTTTCCTAAACAGGGATCAATTGCACACGTATGAGATATAACGTTAAGAGTAATAAGTTGCTACGATAGAAGTTGCAAGGGATCATCAGCTACTCAGAGTTTCGTATCACGTGCAACTTCTCATCGTTAATTATCTATACCATCGCATACATAAAACTCGTGAATCGTTACGGGATTGTGATCACTTATTCTAAAGTACTTAGCTTTCGGTTTATCTGATGCTGGCGGGCAGATGTTACACACTTGTCGCACTACAAATTCACTTGAAAAGAGTTTGAACAAGATGGACGTTAAAAACATGACATATGCAAATGTTGAAAAGGGACTTACCATCTGACTGACATTTGTATCTATCCGATAGTACTCTATGGTCTGTGATGAGTGTTGCTATATACAGTATTGTTGGTGGGTCTATTTGTTATTCGCGAACCCTTCGCGACACTGTTTATGTTACTGTGTATGTACATATACAATGCAAGCAAATCATGTAATTCCTTGACATTAATTATTTCTTATTTCAAATCTTATTACACAGTCTAATTCAGTCAGACTGCTGAGATTGGTTTATTAAAAATGCAAAATTGCAAGCTCAATCAAGGCGGTATGAGAGGAGCGGAGCGGTAAACCTCTAGCGTACGTACGCTTTCATACCAGGGATGTTGCGAATATTCGCATCCGCATCCGCATATGCGGAACATCCGCATCGAATTAGAAATCCGCATCTGCATCCGCATCCGCATAAATCGATGCGGAGCTGATGCGGATGCAGATGTGTAGCAGGTCGCGACAAGAAAGAAAGGGGCGGGCCCGGCGAGAGGCGCGTGTCGACCGCGCGTGCTAATTGACCTATAGGAAAGCAATAATTTTGTATTAGACTTCGGTGACGCGCCACGCTATTGTTTGTGTTGTGACAAGATCTGACGCGCAGGATTAATATACAAACCCTTGCGAAACAGACTGGAGTCCGAAAAGGCGGCCATTCTACTTTTCATTAAATATAATTCAAATTTAATTACTAAAATAATTAATTTGTAATAGTTACTATTTGATTATTAAATAAAGAAGGGATAAATATTACTATCTTTTTATTTTTTTTACCCACAATTAAGTTTTTTGTACAGATCCGCATCCGCATCCGCATCCGCGGATGTGAGCCTCTTAAAATCCGCATCCGCATCCGCATCCGCGGATGTGAAAAAATCTGCATCCGCAACATCCCTGTTTCATACCTCTGATCTGATGACAGGCAGAAACATTACGTTTTTCCAAAATAGCGGAAAATCATATTTTAGGTTTCGAAGCAGTGCAGTTACTATGGGATACGGCTGTTTTTTCTGCAAATCTATAATTTTAACGGTGAAATTAATTGAGTTATTGCTGTTTTTGTTTAAAACTTATTAAGTTAAACGATGAAGCTGATTTCACATTAGCAGACTGCATGCACTGCAAAGTTGCTTTTAATGATAAATAGTATAATAAATGAATGCTTGGACAATTTCACACAGAGCGTCATCTAGCCCCTTAACTAAGCAAAGCTTGTAATATGGGTGCTAGACTACTGATATACTACTTATTAGACTTTTTAAATAATATATAATTATTATACATAGTAACACCCAGACCCGACACAGAAATTAAAATTTATCATTTCAATTTCTGCCCGGCCAGGAATCGAACCCGGGACCTCTTGCGTGGTAGACCGGCATGTTGACCACTGCACCATTTAGGATGTTTCTGCCTTTGCTTCTTTATTATGATTCATTTCTTTTGTGTTTTGGTGTCATTATTATTAATGTTATAGCGACATAACTTTTAGAGATAGGTATTTTTTATTTCTTTATATTAAAGGTACTATGATTTTATGTTAAAACCACAAATCATAACACTCTACTTCAAACGGACACAATGGTCATAATAATTTTCCCACTGAGCATAATCACTACGTAAATTTTCCCAAGCACGTCTAATGCCTCACAAAAACATAAAAGTTTGTACTGAACGCATAGAAGGTGCAGATTATTCAAGCTTCCAGTCGTAAATCGCTTGGAATGCATCTGCTTCTGGATTTTTTATTAAACAATATCTCTATGCATATTCCTTTTCTCACCGCGTCGCAATATTGTATTCCAAAGCTTTAATATTACTACAAAAACATATGCACAGACTGAACAATCTTAAAAATAATAAAAGATTCGGGTCGACGTCCTCGGTCACATAAATTCAATATTTACATACTTGAGCCAACTCCGCTTAAACAATAGAAACGCTGAGGCGTTCCGAACCTTAAACCCTTACAAACAAAGGTCACTGTTACTAAATGCTAAGCAAATTGTCACAAGGGTTGACAACTTCGCGATATCATATATTTTTATGGGAAAATAAAAAAGTCGTTTTATCACCGTTTCAAACTACTTTACCGAATTTGTCGAGCAATACAAATGTTTACCTAAAATAAAACTCAATTCTCTTAGTTTTTATTTCACCGTGTTTTTCTTGGATTTTATGAACTACTTAGGAAATTCTAAAATTTTATTGTTATCCTTAGAAAGTCAATAAAATTGTAGAGTTCTGTAACCTCGTACAGAATACTTCAGTAAGTTCTAATATTAAAAATCAATTATTGTTGTAATAGTACGCTTATGTTAGTTTTTCGGCTTGTTAGATTTTTCTTTTTTCAAATTAGATATTTAACTTTTGAAGAAATATTCAGATATTTTATTCAATCTACCTCTACATTTACTATTCTACAGTTTGCTTTGCCTGTCAGTTTTAATAACAATTATTATGAGGATTATTTTACTCCAATTACATAATATGCTACAAGTGTTGTTTGTTGGCAAGAACCAAACCAACATTTCAAAACTAGTTTTTACAGTTTATGTTTTAAAAATGATTTTATGTAAATGCTGAAAACAGAAAAACTTCATAAAAATATGGCATCTTGTATCACACTTAGATACAATAAATTTTATTCCTTTAGTATTGTATGATTTCAGCATTTTGTAACTTTGTTGTTGCTTCAATTCACTCCACATAATAAAGCACATGAAAATCAACATAGTCATACTTAACTCCTAAAACGTAGTTTCGAGATATATAGATTTTCAAAGACTGAGCCTGATTGTTATATTTATATATGTACTTAAAATGTCTTTGGGACTAATATATAAGGATTTACAAGCTACTTTATAGAACCACTTAGATTTCATACTATGATACCTCGCCTTATAATTAATTAATAGGAGTAAATAATGAACAATCAAAAAAGTAATATCTCAAAATAACATTAACTTAATTTTTTCTTTTATTTTTACATCCCCTGGAAAGGTGAAAAAACATCGGAAATTTACAAACGAACTAATGATTTAAATTAGAAACGTCTTCTATAAAGTATTTTTCTAGTAGATAGGTATTGTTACTTTTTATGACGTTTGTAATTTCTTTTTTCTGATATAGACAACCCTGTGTTGAACTGGCAAGTGATCACGTATCAGCCTGTATCATATTGACTCGTGTCGTGAAAGCACAAGAGACACGCTGTTTGCACGCCCGCGTCACAGTCCCGCCATCTGAATCTTCCCTTACCTCCCTCTTTGTTGAAGCAAATTAACAACTCAACAGGGAAAGAAATACCAACTTTCTTTAAAGTACTTCATAAAAGAACTCCAATTTCAATATTTTTGGCCAGAACCCCAATAACGCACTTAAGTGGTTTCCTATTGTAAATTTTCGATATTTTTCCTTTCCCAGTCAGTACGAATGGACCTTAAATAAGTGAAAAGATAGTTTTGTAATAAAACTGCAAGATATTTTCCCCTAACTTGCTCGAAATATGAGGTGGTGAAGACTTGAATTACTGTAGTGCAATCCTGTGTGCGGTAGTTCAAGCTTGAAAACAACTTAAACTAACTTTGTGGTTTTGTTTTCAGGGAATTAATCATCTAGAGAAATAAAAAAATATCTCTATAGCCTTAAAAAAAAGTGTGTGTGTAGAAATCATTAGAGTACCTAACAACTGTTATAATTTTTGCAAAAATACTTTTAAATACACTTTGTAGGTACTCTGTTCTCGCTGATAATCTCCTCACCTCTGACGTTTTAAATACTATTGGCGGGTAGATCAAACTTAAGTTGTTTTTTTTATAAAATAAGTTGCATTCTGTGTATCTTGGGATATGATACCTAGAAGAATTTAGTAGTATCTAGATGGCATCCTGTCATTCCTTTATAAAAAAAATTGGAGTTCCTAGAATGTTTAAAGAGGAATAAGTTGAATGCAATTCACAAAATACTATCCTTAGCATCCTTACTAATATTATAAATGCGAAAGTCCGTTTGTTTGTTTGTTACGCCTTCACGTCTTAATTACTGAACCGATCATGAAATTTTACATACACGTTGTCAGGGGTACAGAGAAGGACATAGGGTACCTTTCATCCCGAAAAAAGTATTGTTCCCGAGGGATAGCAAAAAACCTTTCCACGTAGACAAAGTCGCGGGCGGCCGCTAGTAATTAAATATTACGGACAAGGATGTTAGTATGTCAACAGGAGCAAGAGCGGCTTCCGCTGTGTTCTCATAATACAAGGGTCGGCAAGTTTGGGCGCACGATGGTTGTTATGTGACCCCATGGACTCATAGCCCGCTATTAAACATGCTGTAGGTACATATAATTACGCTTCACCAAGGAACAGCTGTACCCTTTAAAGTTTCAAGAATTACCTATCCCTTAATGAACAGACTTAAGAGGAAACACCACGGTCGAGAGAATTGAAAATCAAAAATTTTTATAGAAAGTTGACAAAATCAAGGTTTGCTCCTCCAAAACAGGACCGATTTAAATATTTTTCATTAAAATTTAATGAAAGGAATCTTCAAAAACCGAAAAAATAAAAAAAACAAAAACAGGAACACAGCTAAAGCATTTTTTATTTATTAACGAAAAAAGTATTTAAATCGATCTAGTTGAATTTTCTGAAAAAAAAAATACTTCCCGGGGTTAGTTGACAGCAACAAAATAAAAGTGACATTTATTTATTTGGAAAACTTATGTTTCGAAATTAGTCATACGTTATTTATTAGTAGAGTAGTAAATAGTGGATATTTTTTCACGAGCTTCGAAGTGCCTCATATCGGCTTTACTAATTGAAATACACAATAATTTTTACTTAATATATTATTGGTTGTAAAGCTCATCAGCTTGCTTTATGTCGTAGCTATTGTAATCCTTTCTGCGGGAGGAGGCTGGTGACCTTGTGGTACAGGTTTCTGCAAAACCTATTTTGGGCACCAGTCCTTCACAAATTTAGGTTATAAATGCTTCGTTTTATATGCACAATGTATACATACATGGAACAAATTTGTGAAGTGACGAATAAATACATTTTATTATTATTATTAATTATCTAAGTTCGCACAGGTAACGTAGGCGGTCTGACAACTACTAAATATCGTATCGTAGCGGCAAACTAATTGTAAATTCCCTCATCGTCAATACCAGCTCCTGTGGGATTAAACGGGAGATATGCAAATGCAGGGACAAATTGAGGCGGGGCGGTCGTGAGCCCACTACACCTTGTATTTACATACCTACATAATATGTATCTGTAGTATACTTATTATGATTTGACCACCGAGATAAGGAAGACCGTAAAAAAGATAAATATTTGATTGAATCAGGCGTCACTTGGCGGAAGTCCCAAACCATTTTGAAAAAAGAAATATAATAAGTAGCTTACTTCCGCAAACAAAATATGCAAGATGCACCGCCCGCCCGCCCGCAAAAATATGCACATGCACACTACAAAATATAAGTGCACAATACCGTATTGTGCACTTATATTACATATTATGTTTCTTTTTTCAAAATAAAAAGATAAATGGATTGTTATGAATCTGAAGGGAGTGACTGGTGTCAGAAAAAAAATGGAAGACAAGGACTTGCGTAGTGCCACAGCTAATATAATACTTATATACTAGTAGTAGTGCTCGATACCCAAATAAATTTGAATAAGTGATATTGATAATTTTTACAAATAAACCTGACCATAGCGCCAGTCGTGACACCGTCAATATCAAGCGTACAAATTGTATACAGCGTGAAATTTTAATCATTTGGTTCCCGCAGTGGTGTGGTTCCACTCATGATGACAAGCAACTTTTACTATAAGGCCAACTCTGATATCGCAAAAAAAACTACTGTTCCATTCATTAAGGTCGAGTAGGTATTGCGCGTTTGTATGGAACAGCTGGTTTTTTTTTCGCGGTACCATAGAGTTGGCCCCATAGTAAAAGTTGCTTGTAATCGTGAGTGGAACCACCCTACTGTGGGAACCAAATGATTAAAATTTCAGCGTGTTAAATAAAGTTATACGTTTATGTTTTCTTCTTCATATTTTCATAGAAAAAACCTACAACGCTTCCCAGACCCCTAAAGTTAGCTCATCCTCCTACGCTCATTAGAAGCTCGCCTGATAGAGGGAGCAATACGGCTCCTAACGAACCAGCAACGCGATAGCCTCTAGCAGTATAAATATTTAAGTAAATCTGAAATGATAAATTACAGATGAAGTCCAATTGTAAAAGCACAACAAAACAAATAACGAAAAAGTATTCTACTTTCCATTTTGAGGTTCACTATTATATTTCACTAATTTATTCAAATGCCATCTTACTCGTATGTAGGAATTGATTTATTTTACTTGTTTATCGAAAATGAACAGCTATGAAAAAATACTTGTTCAAACACATTATTTTAGTAGTGGCTCCGTGAGCTGGCGGCCTATTACGAAAATAACATACGCAATTGCGTAACGCAGTCACTTGGTCACGATAGTCGTCCGCAGTTCGTCGGTTGTGGCTATTCAACATAATTTTCAATTTGGCTATCGTAGCCCAAAGACTATTGAACGAATGAAGTCGGAAACGCTAGAGAAAAACTGTCAAACTTACGCAATCACTTTGCGATATCGCATACGCAAGTGCTTTGTAATAGGAAACAATCATAACGAAGCACGGACGCAGCTGCGTGTATCGCGTGAAACTTTTCGTAATAGACCCCCTGTAGACCTCGCGCAAATTGTTTCTTCTAATAGATGTCGCTACGAGGTTTTCAAAGCAGTACTTAAATGCTGTTTGGTATATTATTTGGTATAAGTATTCGCTTCTAATTTTTCAAAATGGGTGAATTTTTTTTTCAGATTCGAAAAACTGGCTCGACTAATAAATTCTATACCTATAATTATCGAAACTTCACACAAAATTTCACAAGAATCTGTTGAGAAATGCGACCTGTGGCCCTACCATGAGTTGATGCAAACTGTTTACGTTACCGTAAACTATCGTTTTGTCTCTTTCACTCGCACTGACTGTGAGCAGTATATCCGATAGTTTACGGTAACGTAAACAGTTTGCATCAACTCATGGTAGGGCCACAGTAGAGGGTAGAGGAGAACAGACGGACAGCCGGAAAGCGAACAGACATACGAAAGCATTATTGTCCAATCTGAAACTGAGACATTTCGCTCGCCATATCGACCAAATACGTTACAAAATCACATGCCTTAGGAAGCTGATAATATGTTCACTACAGTATTTTACATAGGCACCTAATCCATAGTTTGATTAGAGGCTTATCCAAAATGTTATCGCACCCAGATGTAGAGTTTCTATCGGGTGACATTGTAATTAATCGCAGTAACATTGTTCCCGTGACACAATACGATCTGTGTCACGTTGGAGAGTACGGACGGCCACGATCGAATAGTCCATTTAACGCGCTACTGACTGCACATAAGGCAGGAGCCGATCGATTGCAATAAGAGAACCGTCAAGCTACAGGGTTTGATTGAGTAAATCGTGCTAGCTTACAGCAGGACTAGTAGAATTAGTTATAGCTCGGAAAATTAAGAGTTTTTACTAAAACTGGATAAAACGAGCAGAGATTTAACAAGTTTTCCTTTGTATTTTTTGTAGTAACAAGAAAAATAATTTCGATATAGGTAATTAGACGATGTGAGTTTTTTCTTGAACCAATAAATGAAAAGATAGGATATAGGTAGGTATATAATAGTCACTCTTACTATTAATTAAAAAGTGAATAAAATTTTCTACAAGGGTTTTTGGGATCGTAATAGTAGTTTATGATACAAGGTTGGTAAGGAGGTTTTTAAAACGAGTTGACGTTTTATAAGCCCGAGACGCAGGCGAGGGTTTATAATCGTCTCGAGTTTTAAAAACCTTAACAACCGTGTGCCATACTACGTTTTTCAATACATTTGCGAGAAAACATTATAGGTACTACTGAAATTGTAATCTATACATATAATAAAACTGTAAATTCTAAATATTTGTGCGCGAATTACGCAAAAACCGCTTAACAAATTTTGATGGATTTTTCACAATTTAGTAGGTTGAGGTCCAACTTAAAATCTAAGCTAAGTTTCATCAAATTCAGGTGGGTGGAACCAGGGAAACAGCTTGAACTCTCCATAGTACTAGCTTTCATACACTATAGGGGTCTTTTTAAACTGGTTGCAATATTTTTCTAATGTCCACGCCGATGAAGTCGCGGGCGGAAGCTAGTAGAAATAAAAAAACGTTCGTAAACAAAAACGCATGGCGCCCGCGTGCGGTAAAATCAACTTTCCGCTCGCTGCTGTACTAATCCGTAAACAAAAACGCACGGCGTGCGGTAAAATCAACTTACTGCACGCTCGACTGTCATCGTAAACTTACATTTTCGAGCAACTGTATTGAAATAGTACATTATGAGACAAGTTAGCTTAGGTTGCTCAGAGCTCACGAGTTTCATACGACGTTTTTCAACACATTTGCGAGGAAAAAACAAAGTAATTTATCACACAGCAACAAATACAGGAGGAGCATACAGCCTACTTCAAAATTATAATTTTAAGTGACAAAATGCAAATATTTTAATATTTTATAACAAAATATTGTGAATTATAATTTATTTGATAATAATATATATTTATTTGACTTAATTAAGGACTTACACATTTATTTATTAAAAAAATGTATATGAATTTTTAGCAGCATAAAACCTCTTTGTTGTAAAAAAAATAACTGTATTACCCGGCTAAATTGGGAATGCTCTGTTTACTCGCATAGAACTTGCAGTAAGGTACTATTTAACTTTGTAGGGTTAATTCTATTACGAACTAGTGTTTTATATATTATTGCACGCGTTTGTTATAGCTCGGTTTATGGCCGATGTATTAGGGCTCACTTTACGAGCAAGTGTGTTGAAAAAGAAATTACGAAACAGGTTTTTCATTTCCTTCGATAATATTATTCTGCTCGGCCTTTCATCACAAGTGTAAATTTGATTCCACGGAATCATTATATTCGTCCTGTGTTCGGTGCGATCCGTCAGAGTGACGAACTCGTGCGGTCGTCGAATCGCGGTTCTGAGATTTCCCCCCGGACCGGTAGCCTACGTGCTGGCCAAACACAAAGCCTCTGCTGCGGAAATTAACAGATATATCTACAAACGGAGAAGTTTCCTAGTTTTTATTATTAAAATTAATGCCAAATTATACACAACTGTAAAAAGAATTATGAAATTATCTCTAAAAATGAAAAGTTACAGGACGTAAAAGTTACGATTTTAAGATAATTTCGCTCATCGGGAACCGGTCCTGACGTCATCTACGGAATATTTCCAGCGGCCGGCCGCGCCACTGCCATACAAGCAACAGGTCGGATGACGCCACGCTTACAATCGCATCGCGCCAAAATTCGTCAACTTAAATTATTTATTACTCTGCCATTTACTGACGGAGTTCAATTTTTTTTTTCACTAGTATATTAAATTTAAGGCCATATTTTAATTTTATGAAGTTAAATAAAGCAGTTTTAACATTATAAAACTTCTCCATTGCTAAGGTATGAAAAATTTATAAATTGTAATTTCGGTGGTCGGAGCCGCACCGCATCGGTAGAATAGAAACCTAGTTCGGAATACGATTAATAATACTTACCCATTCGATTCTAAATTTTTTTAATTTTCCCGATTACTGCATACTACTTGTACAAGAAAAGTGGCAAATATTATATATCTAGGGCTCCTACGTTCATATAATTCTATACATATACCTTAAAGTAGCTCTCATCTTAATTTAAATTGCTCTCTACCACTTTTTGCTCTTTTGCCTACTACTACTACAACGAACTGTAAAAACTGAACGATATGTGAAAAAAATATTGTATAACTATATTGATAATTAATGAAAAAAAAAACTATTTTTAACTGAGGTTATTGTTTGTAAATAAACTATAGAACCTTAGCTTCTATTTGTACATGTGAATTTTTTATACATTTATGTAAGTTAGTTAGCGAGCAATAAATTTCATTACAATGAGGGCGCCAGTGTGAGGGATAAAGTCGCCAAGACTAATGAAACGCACGTCAAATATAACTGTAAGTACTTACACCACTTTCGTAAGTCACTTAATTCTCATTAACCTAATTAGATGACGCTGGAAATTATCGTATATGATTAGGAGCTCTTAATATCCATTAGGTATGGAGGTCGTCCCAACAACGTTCAAATTATTTTGGGAATCGAGCCTCTGATCTGCGCTCTAATTCTAATTCAGGACAGTCTTCCTCTTTTTTACGTGATATACATTTACACCGATGTTAAATAAATCAAATCCTTTCGGTGAAATATCATCTGACTAAACAACTAGTAACCAACCCTAAGTAAGCAAAAAATTATGTAACAATTGGTTTCCGTTTCTCTCAAAGTTTTAATCATAGATCTTCGATCATCTATGATGAGGCAAAAGTGCTTAAAGTGGCCACTTTTGCTAACATTACTACAACAAACTATATTATTATTTTACTGAGAAATAAACTATAGAAGCTTAGCTTCAATCTGTACATGTGAATTTTCGATAAATTATGCACTTAGCGAGCAATACTTTTAATTAAGATGAGGGCGCAACTTGAGGGATATAAACGCCATAAACAGTGGAAACTCTATAAATTCTCAAATGGGAAAAATGGTGTTGCCACGAGGTAACTCCTCCCATGGGGAAGATTAACGTAGGGCCCGCAGTCAGCTCGTGACGAAGAGCTGCGGGCCACGCCTCTTCGGGGTACCACCGGCCCTGGCGTGTTCCGCAGATTAACTTGCATACTTGGAAACTAAGCTAACCACAGATTCATGTTAGTGGAATGAACAGCACGTGTCGCGCGGAAGGTTTGTGGTATGGTATGAATGTGTATGGCTTGAATAGTAGCCAAAGAAAAGATAGATAGATGGGAAATTATAAAAGATGATAATGGAAAACATTTCATTTTGAGAAAGTACTAAAATTAGAAAACCATCACGAGATTTTAGTGTTCTAAGCTCTTAAATTGTTTTTCAGAATTTTTAGATCAGTATTTTTGCCACATCCCATGCCACATCACTATCGACATATTATCACAGATAAGATCAGTTTTGATATTTTTTTTACAAAAGTTACACATTCAACTTCCTGATAATATACTTACGCTCTTTTAGAATGAGTAAGATTTCAAACAGTGGTTTAAACAAAAAAACCATTAATAGTTAAAATAAAAAATACGTGTCCCCTAATTTTGTATCAACTTTCATTATACAAAATAAAAACCACATAACAATATTATGTTTCTGAAAGGTTGTCCATTATGGAAGGAGAATCAGATGACGAGTGTCAGGGAAAAGTAGCGGAAGCACAACAAAACAAAAAAATACTTTTGACGCGAGTTTATTCTTTAAAAATAGTGTAAAACAGTGTCAATAGCATTTAAGTTACTTGCACTTGTCTCTTAACATAATGTTAATAAAGTGCATATACAATAAACCCAGTGCAGCACCTCTTTCGCGGTACCTGCGAACCATTAACGGATTGTGGCACCTCGGGCGGTACCATAAAAGCATGAGAGGTGTTCCGCCGCCGCGCGCCGTGATATAGCCGCCTCGTAAAAGCCGGGCTAATGCACCCTCTGTGTGTATACGATATGTACTGGAGCTAGCTCTGGGGTTCGCTGGGTACACAACTGCTCTGTAATTGCCTTTTGAAGATGAATTTTAAACAAACCAATGATTGCACCACGATTTTGAAGAGCTGTAATAATAAATCACCATCTACGTCATCATTACCTGAACTGTAAAGATCGTCTTTAGTAATAAATTACGTATTTTTATTTAGTAAGTTTTTTTTTTTGGCGGCGGACGCCATTGAAGCAAGAATAACGCCTTAAGGGTCCATTATAGGAAAACATGGGTTGCCGAGGTCATATTTTTATATAGAAAACGTAAAGTTGTGGCCACAAAAAAATATACGACAAGCTAAAGAGATTCTATAGTAGCTACAAGTATTAAATGGAGTATAAACCTCACAGATGATTGTAAAAAAAATAGAATATCATCAAAAGCGCTTGCGTAGGTTCATATTTTTTGCTTAAATAATAGCGGAAACGTATTGGATTCTACATCAAAGTACACTTTAACGTACTGTGAAATAGCTCCAATAACTTTTATTCAAGAAAGATAATTTTAATAAACACAATGATGTAAAAACAACGAAAAACATCTAAACTACAAACTTCCATACTCTTTACACGTAAAGAAAAAGACAAAGACAAAATGTTTCCGCGTAACCGAGCCTTAACCACAGAATACATAACCTTAACTGCAATAAATACGAATACTTACAGCTAAACAAACCACAGCCATTTGATAGAAAATGGTGTAAAAAGATAAAGCAAACGAGAACATTATTTCAGGAACACACCCGACCGGTGTTTCTATTATCAACACAATATTCCTATCCGTTATTGAGGGACGGGAAAAAGGTTCCGTCGACCCTTTTTATCCACTTGACATGACAATAATGTTACTCGCCTACAGTGCCGTGTGGTGGGAAGGAAACAAATAATTATCTGGCTTGCAAGGAGTCGTGAAATAAGATTTGTATCGTGATTTAAAATATGCATATTTTCATCGCTGCATCTGGCAGAAATTTGTGATCCTATCTCTGTACATGGCATATTACACATTGGGAAGTGGTCCTTTTAGGAAGTGGCCAATGTGGGAGATGGTCAATCTGAGAAAGCAGTCATTACGGGAAGTGGACGATCTGGGAATGGTCATTCTGGGATGTGGTCATTTTGGGAAGTGGTCATTTTGAGAAGTGGACATTATGGTCCTAAAGGGCCTTAATCGGACGCAAGTCGTCGTTAAATTTACTTGATATTGAACCTTATTAGTGAGTTAATAGTGTCACGGACTGGGACGAACATCGTCCGTGATCGCTTTTATGTAATACTAGCGACCCGCCCTCGCTTCGCTTCGGTGTAATGTGGAATTTGACACCATGTATTATAGGTAAGTGAAAGTGAAAGTGAAAAAATTTATTCAGCTTAAAGGCATTTGTTACAAAAAGTCAACACAATTTAAAAGAAAATTAGCCAAAAAATTAGCCAAAATTAGGTACATAATTCCTCTTGAATTACTCTATCTTTAAACCGCATTGAAATCCGTTGCGTAAATTCTTAAAGAGCATACCATAAGGACAGACAGCGGGAAGCTACTTTGTTTATTATAATATGTAGTGAAGCCTGCAGAATCTAAAGGTTTATTGTCGAGTTAATCGATTAAAGTAGTCGTCTAACTGAGAAGATTAACTACAAAAGGAATAATAAATTATCAGATATTGATTCAGTATAAAGTCAACGCATCGTATAAATAAAAAGAGTGATACTAGCGATCACTCCTTTTCAGACATCGTGAGCTAATCTATCTGAGAGCCGTCACGTTCCTTAAATATACTAGACTTGGGGTAACAAACGACTAAGTGAGCATTACGTGTGTACATCAGTACTTGGCCGAACAGACTAATGGAATTGAATCAGCTGTTTTTAGAGCAGAGTAAATAAACTGCCGTACGAACTTACGGGAGGAAAGAGTAAACTTTGTAACGCGTGATCGAGCTGAAGAGTAAACGAAATCATCGGAAGTTGTCTCCGTTACCGAGTCGCGATCTGGCTCAGCACTTTCGCGGATATTGCAGGAACTAACGGTCTACCCGCTTTTGGTTGGAACATAGTTGGAAGCAAGATACTCTTTAAACTCTACATACTGGAGTGATTTTGACATATTTGGTTAAAAACATAGAAAAGTTTGAAACACCTACGGAGCGAGACATTCGTCTGAAAACTCGCCGAAAGGATCTATTGCAGTTGGTTGTACCAAAGCTAAAAGTTGTAAAACACAGTGTAAGGTATCAGGCAGTCAAAATGTTTAACAGCCTTCCAATCACGCTAAAATCTATTATTGACTATAAATTATTTCAAAGACAATTAAGGGACTTCTTGTTAGAACAATGTTATTACAGTTTAAATGATTTTGTTGAACATAAGAATTATTAATTTCGGAACGTAGGTAGGTATATATATATTTTTTATTTTAATTCTCATTAACTAATAATATTTGACATTCATGAATATTTTTTGACATGCCCTTTATGCTTGCCAATTGATTAATTTAATTTATTATTTTTGTATGTTTTCCGACACAAATTATTTTGTTATGGAATAAATGAATTATGAATTATGAATTATGAATTACTCGTTGATTTCAACAGTTAAAAACTTTTAAATGAGATTATCGTCAATCTTGCACAGCAGATTCATCCGTTTTCAAACAAAGCCTTGACAAATTAATTAAATATTATTGCATCAAATAGCACAGGACATAAACGAGCAAAAAGACTTTAGGAAATGGTAACATTATAGCCAAAATACCAAAATAATTAGAATATTGATTGCATTATAATCTTTTTCTTTTACATATTGAAGCCTTGTCAAGTAGACTTAGTTCAGCGGCATTCGCTGTTAAGAAAATAAGGCTTTTAACTGATATTGAAACGGCAAGGTTAGTGTACTTTAGTTATTTTCATAGTGTAATGTCTTATGGACTGCTATTGTGGGGCTCAGCTGCCAGTATTGAAAATATTTTTGTACTCCAAAAAAGAGCTGTTCGCGCCATATACAATCTACGGCGGAGAGATACCTTGAGAGAATTGTTTAAAGAAATAAATATTTTATCTTTGGCAGGCCAATATATTTATGAAAATTTAATTTATGTAAGGAAACACTATGATTCATTTGATAAGAACAGCAACATTCACCAGTTTAATACAAGAAACAAAGATAAACTTGCCGTTCCGAGATTTAGGCTTGCAAAAACGAGAGGTTCATTTATGGGGAAAGGCAAAGCCTTTATTAATAAAGTTCCACAACAAGTGATTGATCTTCCTTTGCATGAATTTAAAAAAGTAGATGATTATCTTAGAGATCAAAATGCGTGGAAATGATGTAACACATAACTTGCTAATATAGGTACTTTGTTGAAGTAATATAATCTATGTTTATATGTCTATGTTGTTGCCAATAATCCTGTCACCCTGTTCTTATTATCTGGTAACGATATATTCAAGTTTGTAAATATCGTTACTTATGGCTGTTACAGCTGATAAGTTTCTTGCGCCCGTTCTTCTTGTCAGCTAAAAATATAGACGATTCAAGTTTATATGATTATTTCACTTTCACTTTAATAAAAAATTAAAACAAAATAAAAGGAACAAGTTCAACAATCACAATACTTTGGTGTTGCCCTACACTCACCTCGAGATCCCGAGCTTTGCGGTGCACCAGCCTGCCGTGACCACGACTGCGACGAGGGTCCACCCCTGGGATTTGCCTTGACCACCAAAGCCCGTCCTCCCATAATAAGTTACTCTATTGTCTAGCAGTGCTTTTTGTGAAACCGCTCATTAATATTGGTTGCGTGCTTAGTAGCACTTTCTTGAATCACTGATTGAGTGTGGAGTATTTAATTTTGTAAAATACGATTGAATTTCATTTTTCAACAAATAACATTTTTCATTGAAATAGTTTTTAGCAATATCGATATTTGTCATCGTAATCTATAATATTATTGTGTAATATAGATATATACCTGTTGAAAATACATAAATTAATAAATATTTACTGCACATGAACAAAATATGTAATTAAGAGAAATAAATTGACATTGATGATGTTTTAATACACTTTGTCTGTAAAACCGTGTGTTGTTTGTAGCTATTATCAGCATGTTTGCGGCGTGTTTAGATGCAATAAGTTGCAATTAAGGCGGAAGCCGGAAGTCTTTGATCCGCAGCATCCACACGCCGCCGCCCACCGGGGCGCCGCATCCGCCCGCATCCTCCCGCATCCACCCGCATTTACCCGTCATCCTCGAGACAGCCTTTGGGAGTTTATCGAGGCAAATGAAGTTAACATCAGAAGCAACTTCCTTTACTTTTGAACTGATTTAACCTAGTAAAAGATGAGAAGAGAAGCTCGATGGCGCAGTGGTTTAGCGCCTGGCCCAGCAATTGCGGAGGTAAAGCAACTTTCGGGGATGGGTGAGCAAAAATTTATTATCTCGAGCTCCTCCGTGCTTCGGATGACACGTTAAGCCGTTGGTCCCGGCTGCATTTGCAATCGTTGACACACATCAATCCGCATTGGGCCCGCGTAGTGGGTTATGGGCCATCCTCCTTATCCTGCCCCAGCAGAGGGGACGCTAACATGGCTGATGGTCATAGTAAAAGATGAGGTTTCATAATTTCTTATTTTATTACATACTAATCAAATTAAAGCTGTGTCTCCAGTGATTATAGTGGCTAGCGGTGACATCATCCACGGCAATATTAGCTCGCGTCAAACAAACGCAGCTAATTGGGCGCGCTGACCTCACGGGACTAAAGGCGGCGTGCGCTGGCAACATTTTTTTACTTGTAGTTGTAGTGTCAGTACATTTAAAAGTCTATCTTGTTGCTTCGTATGTCATGAGCTTGGTAGAATATACCCATCACATATTTCTAAATTGTAGCTGGCTAATCTGACACAAACTACCACAAATTCTTGCACACACAAACATGCACACACACGCACACACACACACACACACACACGCACACACACACATAGTGTAATATTAATTAGTTTTTTTATAAGTTTTTTATCCCAGTCTAGTGTCTTACGTCCGAATACTCAATGGCTTCTTAGCTAAAATCTTGAGTTGAGGTCTCCTTAACTTTAAGGAAGCTGTCAGTTTCATAGAGTTTCTGTCAAATCTGACAGCTTTTATGTATTTGGGGTGGCCTTAACTTTGGGATTCGTTTGAGTATTTGGCCGTTAGTTTGTTATATCTAAGGAAGGAAGAGCGGTGTCCCACAAACACAGGCTTTCAGCTTAAATGGGGACACCAACTTATTTCTAAAATGATTGTATGTTTTAAAGAAAAATAAACTTTTTTTTTTTTTTTTTTTTATTTTTTATCTTGTGCCTATCGCAACTTATGGGTCAACCATTAAGTAGCTAGCAGAACGGGATTTCAATAAGGATTAACGAGGTTTTTAGTTAAATATGTAGAGTTTCAGTCAAATCAAAATAAATTATTTCAGTGAAAGAATTATTGAAATTGGACCAAAAATTACGAAGATAGAGCGATTTTCGTGTCGCATTCTCAAAAACGCTCCCCAATTCACAATTGGCTGATGACGTCATCGGCCACGTGCACCGCTCAGCGGCGCGCCAGGTGTTTGTTCGGGCGATCGTGGCACGTGACGTCATCGCATGATCCGCAAGGGCCGGCCGTGTTTTTTTAACTCACTTTTTAAATCTTTAATTATTTTGTCATTTCTTGATGGATTTGAGAAATTTAAACAGAGATTTACTCAGATATTGATATTGTATTTGATGTGATATACAAAATTGATATATTCAATTGTGGTGTTGATCCTCATTGAGTTCATTCATCATCATATTTATCAGCTTTTTAAATTGTCATCGTTGTCCAATACTTATTAAAAGCTTCCGCGCGCGACTTCTTCCACGTGGACACTCCCTAGGAAACCTCTGACCGGGATAAAAAGTATCCTCTTTATCCAGGCTGGATGAAAATTGGGTTAGAGTTAGTTTATACTATTTTCACCCAAATCCGTTCAGTTGTCTTTCCGTGATTGAGAAACAATCATCGACACCTTTTTTGACCAACCGAGCGCGAAGCGTCTCCTTTCCAGCGTGGGCAAAAATGCTTTCGCGTATGTCCGGATGTCTGGCTGTTCTCCTCAACAGGTCGCATTTCTCAACCGATTGAAATTTTGGGTGCAGGTTCGATAATTATTAATGTTTTTTGACAATTTAGTTTTTCCCGACTAAAAGTGATATAAGTAGTCCATCAGCAATTTTTGATGTCCCCACTGCTGGAGCACAGGCCTTCCTTATAGGTGGTAAGGAGGATGGGCCATAACCCACCACGCGGGCCCAATGCGGATTGGTGGGTGTTAACGACTGCAAATGCAGCCGGGACCAACGGCTTAACGTGCCTTTCGAAGCACGGAGGAGCTCGAGATAATAAATTTTTGGTCACCCATACCATGACCGACCCATGCGAACGTTGCTTAACTTCCGCAATCGCTGGGCCAGGCGCTAAGCCACTGCGCCACCGAGCTCCTCCGATGTAGGTAGTATACATACTTATTTATCCACCTATTCATAAATTACAAACGCAAGAAAAATCCGTCGGGGCTGCCATTACCTGCCCCGGAATTAAACTAATATTTTGCGATTGTGATTAATTAAAATTTATATTATGAATGTATGTTTCGAGAAGAAAGATGGCAATGGCAGCCCCCGACGAATTAAAAAAGTTTTCTACTGTTGCAGATCAGATAAATGGCTAGAAATAACAGTCAACATTTATATGACGATCGGCGACATGGCGTTAATTAGCGGCAATTGGATCCCGATGGTGTGTCGAGTTAGCAGTTAGAGCTCTCACAACAGCCAATAAATTCGATCGCCACGCCAATCACCGAACAGCGAACCGCGACCATTGCCGGCCCTCTATTATTATAATATTGTGAAATGTTTTTGTAATTTTCTGTAATGGAACATGTACACTTTAGTTTACTTTCTGAGCACTCGTTTATTACTATTACTGTTGTTGTTCATTCACCTACTAGCTTCTGCCTGCGACTTCGCCCGCGTGGATATTCGAGAAAATTCTGAGGGAACCTTTAACCAGGATAATTCAATGTTTTAATTTCATTAAAATCAGATCAGCCGTTTTTACGTGCTTAGGCACTCTCCCCACCAAGCGCTCTGCCCCCCAATTCCTCTCCCTCTCAATTAGTAGTAATTTCCGCAAAATCATTTTTGTCGATTATGGTCGAACACTGCGAAATCGCTAAATACACTATTAGTATTACATAAATTGTTCGATATTCAAGTGATTGATTTGGAAACCTACGAGTCTATCACGACTCCTTCAAAATACTGTTCACAAATACATATTTTAAGTTTAGTTTCAAAACTTTTGCTAGTTTTACATAGAAGGAGATTTTTTGCAATATACTTAACTATATTACTTGTACTCGCAACTACATAAACAGTTATCAAATATTTGGTAAAATGACATAAGAAATGTTTTATTTTTCAAAAATGTTTAAATTTTCTGTAAATTGTGATATATGTGTGTTAAAAAGCAGCAATAAACGATCTATCTATCTATCTTTCATGAGATTAAATTCAGAAAATTATTTGCTTTGCCAATCAACACCAAAGCATTTCAGGCGTACATCTTTTCAGCTTCGACGTTGCCTGAATCCGGGCAAGTGCTCTCAGCCACAGTAATTGTTGTTTCGTTTTGTTACAAAGGCGCTTTTGACTTTTTGAGTATTCTCGAACGACCGACGCTAAACAGCGCAGCGATTTGTGAACGCAGCTCAAATGGCCGTGTCAAAAGGAAATTATTTGTAAGCGGTCTCTTGAGTAATGGACGATTATTATGAACGCTTTGGGTAGGAACAATGCTCTTAGAATCCTTATCGCTTGTAACCTACTATGTAGGTATTATGGTTTCTAAAGACCAAATACGCTATTTATCAATACATTTCAGTAGGTAAGGTAGGTAGGTACAATGCAACTGACTGTTGACATTGATGTGCTGCAACTTCACTCGAATCGAAAATGTATGGCAAAGAGAACATTTTACAGATAAGTTGGTCACTTCTGTTGTACATTGTTAAATTAATCGCATTCTAATCTCATTTTGATAATAACTTCTTAGATATTCTTCATCAATTTCTTAGATATTTCTTCTCCTAATTTCTTAGATATTTTATCGATTTAGGTAGTAATGTGAATTTTGTGGATCAGAAGGGTGGTAGGCGACAAGTGAAGTGGTGTGTGTATGACGTACGAGCCCAACCGCCTAATCAGTCACTAATGTGTGTATTTTGTGACCGCGGTGACAGCTCCTCGTAGCATATTTAACCACAGATGACCCACTGCACATGCTTGTATGTTTACTAAATATCAGGCAGTCGTAGTCAATGTCAGTAATCCATAATGATTTTATTGAGTGCTCTTCAAAGTGACAATAAACTGTAGGCTCGATAGACGGCGTTGATAAAAAGGCAAGTGTCAACTGTAAAAAACGTAGGAAAACTTTTTAAGCACAGGCCGTTTATTTTTCAAAGCCAATTTTGACACTTCGCTTTTGACCATGAACGCAAATAGTTACTATATAATACTAAATAACATACTAGTGTGACGTTTTGTCGTTTGATAGTAAATTATCCATTTTATTGTTATGATTTTGAGTCAAATTGAAATGATAAAATAGTAGTATTTTAGTTTAATAGCTTGGCAACACCGTTTCCCGCCATAATTTCCCGCCATTTGTAGTGGAATGGGGAGGTAAGAAGTGGGGATAGGCGGCGGAACGGTTAACGAAAGTCAGTTGCGAGCGCAGTCACTGTTCAACCTGTTGTTATTTGAAATGTCGATGTTAAAGAGAACACATGAAAATAAAGATAGGAAAAATTGTATTGTGTGTAAAAAAAGTATAATAAATAGAGAATACCTAAAATGCAGCAAGTGTAACAACATTTTTGATCTGGAATGCGAAAATGTCGCAGAAAAACGATTTCTCTTAATGACAACTGATAACAAAAAAATATGGAAATGTGATAGCTGCTTTAAAACTAAGACTATTGTTGAAAATAAAAAAATAACTACGAATACAAGTACGCCTATCTCACGAAGTAACCCATCCAAAAACTATGAAATTTTAAATTTGTCAACGAGAAATAATGTTACTACGAGGAGACCTAAACATAAAGTCGTGGAAAGTCCAAGTTTTTGTCAAAATGCTGAAACTCTTTCAGAGGACAATAATTCATTTCTCTCCACTGATTCTAATGCTCAAGCTAGAAGCCTCCCAGACTTGTCAACGAGAGACTGTGATGAAATAAACACTTTAAAACAAATCATTGCTGATTTAAATGTGAAGCTAGAAAGTGCAAATAATGAAATAGAAAATCTACATCTACTCAATAACTCTTTAAGTAAGCAGTTACAAGACAAAGAAAAAAAGATAGGTAATTTGACAAAAATATGTAACTCCACTAAGAAAAAACCGAAAAAGACAAATAAACTTGAAGAAACTACACTTAAACTAAATAAATCTCTGGATACTTCTTTTACAAATAATATTAGTACTTCCCAAACAAACACACATTCAGGGCATGAAAACGAAGAAACTTCAGTGAAAAACGATAGCTCAAATCTAGAAGGTACGTCAAACAGAAAGCAAGAACATAATCAAAGCACAAACAGAATTTTAATTTATGGCGCACAACAATGCTGTGGACTAGCATCATATTTATCTAGTATGCGACTCAACAGCAAGTACGAAAAATACACAATATTCGCTGAAACTAAACCGTTTGCATCGACTGAAGAAATTTTGAAAGCTATTCAGGAACAAAATTTGAATACTTGTGACAAAATAATTTTATGTGTAGGAGAAAATGACATGAACGCTTTAAAAACTACATCAGAATTATATTTGACACTTAAACTCTTAAACAAATGCTCTGTTATAGTATTAAGTATTTTGAATAATATTTATCAGAACGTTGACATGTTAAACAATAATATTAACTTGACTTGTAACCTATTTGGAAACTGCCATTTTATAACTTTAAAAAATTATGCCAATGGCTCAATGAATAATTCCACGATAATGCAACTATTATGTAAAAAAATAAATGTTCTTATTGATACTATAGACTATGAGGATAAATATTTATTAACAAAACAAAACAGAAATACTTATAACATTACTAGAGAACACTTAAAGAATAGACAGTATAAAAAAGGGACAAACAAGTCGTGCATCTCGAACAAGCTAGTACAAAAAACAATTCTTGATTATTTTCCTCACTTGACCCTACATAAGAATACACTATCGGTTCAGAATGATAATGAGTTTTTTCGAAAATAATAATACAAGCGATTTCACAGTTCTCCATCAAAATATTGCAGGTTTACTTAATAAAAAAGAAATAATAGAACTCACTCTTGCAGAATTGAAAAAAATGAAGTTAATACGGATGTGCTTTGTTTTACTGAAACTTTTATCAAAGCTGGTAGTGAAAGAAATATTCATTTAAACGGTTTTAAACTGGCATCATATTATTCTCGTAACCACCAAAAACGAGGTGGCGTATGCATTCTTTCTAGGGACAACATAGATACAAAACAAACTAACATTACTGACGGTCTTTCTACTGATTATGAATTTGAATGCTGTGGTGTCGAGCTACACTCGTCGAAGTGTATTATCATTTGCATTTATCGCACACCAAAATCTAATTTGGAAAGATTTTTTAAGAAATTAGAACTACTAATGACAAGATTAAAACATAAAACTAAATATAAAATAATAATAACTGGTGATCTGAACATCGATACCTTGGAAAACTCAAAGGCAGCAGATGAACTGAATAAAATTGCTAGTAGTTTCAATCTTGACATCCACATAAAGGAACCTACTAGGAAAAAGTCGTGTATAGACCACATACTTAGCAATATTCCGAATGCTAAACCTATGGTCCATAATATGGGATTATCAGACCACAATACAGCTCAATCCATTACATTTAAGATAAGTAAATCAGAGAAACAACCGGTTTCTTGGTTTTACTATAGACGCGATTACAGTAATGATAATATTAGAAAATTTCAGGAAGCTTTGAGATCCTTATCATGGTCAGAAGTATATAAATCAGAAAGTCTAAACACGGCATTCAATAACTTTTACGAAGATTTTTGCCTCTTTTACAATTTATGCTTCCCAAAAATTAAAAAGAGATATTCAGCAAAACCTAAAAGACCTAGTTATTTCACGATCGGTATAAAAAAAGCGACTGTAAGGAAGCGTCATCTTAGATTTCATTATTATAAATATAAAAATACTGAAAGTAGGACTAATTATCAAAATTACAATAAATTGTTAAAGAAATGCATTTTTACAGCTCAAAAGATTGCCAACGCTAAATACATAAACAATGCAGATAACTTATGCAGAGCTACATGGAATGTGATAAATAATAAGACCTATGAAACAAAAAAGAAAAGCGATGTAGTAAAATTAAAAAATGACAATAATACTTTACAAAATCCTATTGACATAACAAATTACTTTAATGATTATTTTATAAATATGACAGACCCAAATGATGATAAAATTGACTCTTCTTCTTTGGACGGCATAAATTCTATTAATGATAGTATATTCTTATCTCCGACTGACATGTATGAAATTGTAAAAATCATAAATTCATTAAATCTAACAAACTCTTCTGGTTATGATGACATCTCAACTAAAATAATAAAATCAGTAAAATATGAAATAGCAGCAGTTTTAAGTTTTATTGTAAATTTGTCGTTCAGCTTAGGTGAATTTCCAGATGCGTTAAAAATATCGGTTGTCAAACCGATATTTAAAAAAGGAGACAAATCAAATCCTGGAAATTATAGACCGATATCATTAATACCTATCTTATCAAAGATCATTGAAAAAGCAATGCATATTAGAATAACAAGATTTCTAGAAAAATATAAAGTCATTAAACACGAGCAAAACGGTTTTCAAAAAGGAAAATCGACCACGTTGGCTGCTTTTACTCTAGTCAATAAAATAACTGAATACATTGATATACCGAAATCTGTCACTGCAGTTTTTTTTGATATGTCAAAAGCATTTGACTTCGTTTCGCATAAGTTACTTTTACAAAAATGTGAGAAGTACGGGATTAGAGGCCTAGCACACAATTGGCTTCAATCATATCTTCATGAGAGAAAACAATATGTTGTCATAACAAAATTGGACGAAAATAACACAGAATCTAGTTACAATTCAGAAATGAAAATAAACGGTGCAGGCGTTCCGCAGGGGAGTATCTTAGGGCCGTTGCTCTTTCTTATATATATAAACGATCTGCCTAGTATCACAAAATATGATTGCGTTCTTTTTGCTGACGACATCTCAGTTATTATTCCATGTGATGACATAAATGAATATAATAATGAAATAAATAAGACTGTAAAAGAAATAATACTTTGGCTAAGACGTAACAATTTAAAGATAAATATTGACAAGTCAAATTATATACAATTTAGAAACTATCAAGGAAAAAAAACTAACATTAAAATTACATACGAGAATAAGACGCTAAAAGAGACTAGTAATGTAAAATTTTTGGGTATTACTCTAGACGAACACTTGACATGGTATAAAAATTTAGACAATATATGCAACAAAATCTATCCATTTTCTTATGCTCTATGGAGACTGGCAAAAACTGCCGGAAAGAAAACAGCCCTCCAAGCCTATCATGGTTACGTTAGTTCAGTTCTAAGATACGGTATTCTTTTGTGGGGAAATTCTTGCAATATAAATAAGGTGCTCATTGCTCAAAAAGCTTGCATCAGAGCCATATGTGATGTAGACAATATGGTATCATGCAGGCCATTGTTTAAAAATCTAAATCTGCTTACTGTCCCTTGTTTATACATCTTAGAAATATGTATTTTTGTTAAAAGTCATCCGGATTTATTTACAAGAAATGATAAAATAATTCGTAAATTTCCTACAAGGTATCCAAATAAATTAAGATTACCAATGATGAGAACGAAACTCAGATCAAGGAGCTGTTATTCCATGGCTATCAAAATATTTAACAATATTCCTGATAACTTTAGAGATCTGCCTCTAAATCTATTTAAATCTATATTAAAGACATGGCTAGTGAAAAACTGTTTTTATACGATGACTGAATTTTTCAATTTTAAGTGCTAATAATTTTATAATAATATTTGACTTGTAAATTTGAATGATATTAATGTTGACATACTATATTTATCACTATTATATTTTGCATGCCAGCTCCTGGTGAATGTGATGTGACAATATGAAATATATTAAGACCCTTATGTACCGCATTCTAGCAAATAAATTCTTGATTCTTGATTCTTGAACCGTCGGGAAAAGAAGTAGTTAGGGAAAAATGCTAACGTACTGTTGCTATAACCTAGTTAATAATAGTCATAGTGTATTCCTGTGGAGAAAGTAAAAGTGGTTCACCGTTATTATTGTAGTTTCATTACACTAGAAAAAATACGACTCGCACCAGATCAATACTCAGACGGGAATCGAACCCGCGACCTTTGGATATCCGGTCCAATGCTCTGACCACTGAGCTACCGAGTCACTTGTGACATCGTCGAATTTCTTCTAGTACATCCTACTCTTACGCAGCAAGCCAGCGTTATTTCACCAATGTGAGGAATTACCTCGACATTCAATTGAAATATCTTTCCAGATATTTGGCAATGGATTAAGATGAAATAGCTATGTAATTTATAAATTTGAGATTTTTGCATTCACAATGCTATTTTTATACAATACTAAATAATATACCAGAAAAAATACGACTCGCACCAGATCAATACTCAGACGGAAATCGAACCCGCGACCTTTGGATATCCGGTCTAATGCTCTGACCGCTGAGCTGCCGAGTCACTAGTGACATCGTCGAATTTCTTCTAGTATATCCTACTCTTACGCTGCAAGCAAAAATTATATAGCTATTTCATCTTAATCGATTGCCAAATATCTGGAAAGATATTTCAATTGAATGTCGAGGTAATTCCTCACATTGAAATAACGTGGCTTGCAAATAACGCGGGCTCACTTTACTAGCAAGTGTGTTGAAAAGATAATTACATATATAAAATCCTTATTCGTGTTAATAGTCTGTGGCGTGGTCGTTATTTCTAGCTCCAACCTGCGTGATGGATGCGGTCGCGGCCCCTGTTCGCCTCGCGTCGTCGTCGCACCTGTTGGACCGAAACTCACCGCAACCATCGGGTATATCCCCAACACGGAGCGACACAGGCAGGATACAACGTTACTAACGGATTATCTGAAGCCTCCATGCAGTCTGTGAACACACCTGCCTACAAATTGTCTCATTTCAAAATATATCGCAATCGCTTTCATCCGACAGAACAATGATAGGTATGTACCTACTTCTTTTTGGCATAAATAAAAACTTACCAAAGAAATGCAGGCAATGTGTCACATCCATCTGTCAAATGAGAGCGATTGCGATAGATTTTGAGATAAGATAATTAGCCCCCAGTATACCTAGAATTAATTAAATAAATTTAGTAGTGGAAAGTACAGCAAAAGCTTATATCCACATGTCATTGGTTGATTTGTGCAGCTTTATAATGGGCTTAAGAAGCTAGGATTTGAAAAAAAATATATAAAGTTGTGCTTTAAGCTGTTGAGATTCCGAATATTAATAACATATAAATAAAATAACATCCCTGAAACTTTCTTGAAATTCGCTTTAGGCACCTACTCTAAGGCTGAGTTGCACCATCTAACTTTAACGATAACAAGCTTGTTAAAGTACCGGTTAAGCACAAGTTAGCCAAAAAAGAGGTCGCCAGCCAGCATGATGCCCATGACAAGTTTGACGTGACAAATAGGTAGCATTATCATTTGACGATAACTATTAACTTTGACAGCGTTTTGGTGCAACTCACACTTAGAAATTACGTGTGTGAAAAGTGCAAGTTTTTGTCCCACTGCCACCGTATAAGTTACAAACATTCAGTCCTTTTGATTTATAGTTATAAAACTGTATGTATATTTTAAATATCTACGTAAGTATTTATTGGACGCCACAATAACTCAAGTAATCTCAGTGTCAAGTTATCCCCGGGAGTCCCGGCAAAAGTTACAAGTCCCTACAGTTGAGCCACTTTGAGCGATAGGGTTGAGGCGATACCGACTTCAGCACCAACTTAAGCAACTTTACGAATAAATAAAAACTTGGAAGAGCGACGCGGGCGATTGCTACATTCGAAACTATACAAGAACTTTTTGTTCGCTTCTGCTTATGAAGGAACCGAAAACTCTTTAAAACAAACAACTACAAAACTGATATGAAAAGGCACTTTAGCTTCACGTGCATACAAAGACAGTGAGATTTAGGAGGATTGCCACTTTAATCAGGTTTATTATGCTTTTAAAGCGAATTTATTTATTTTTTTGTTTTATTTTAACAATCTTTATTGTACAATACAGAATGATACAAGAGGCGAACTTAATGCTAGTAGCATTCTCTACCAGTCAACCATTGGGAAAAACGATATTCGAATTCTCTTTGTTAATGTTTTATCTCCTGTACGAATTATATTAGCAGCTTAGAATAATAACACCTAGAAGCCGTGTCCTCGTATGAAAAGTGAGGCAACTAATACTAAGCCAGAATGGCTTTGTTTTTAGATTTATATCCTTCATACGTTACCTAACCGTAACTAAAATCCAATAATATAGTATAATACTAAAAAAACAATAATATAGTAACTAATCTAATAAATGTAGGAAAATTGAAACTGTTTTGTACTTATTCGGTATGATGAGGTAATAAATGGAGAATAAAAACCTGAAAACGGAGCCATTTTGGCTGGTTTAGTTGCCTCACTTTTGACAGTGCGCTTTGTCGAGAACTATCGTTCTAGGTGTTATTGTTCTAAGATTAGCAGATACTACCTAATAGTTAAATAAAGATTGTTCAAAGTAAATGAAAAAGTAACATCTTTAGCAGAGTTTAACTAAAATCAAACAGAGTTGTAACAACAAAATTGGTAAAAACGACGTTTAGGTAAAAAACTGATCAATTCCTACAAGATGGGTTGCAAACTTGTAACATTTTGCATTTGCAACATAACGCAACAGCTTCTAAGCATAGTGCAAAGAAAACTATAAGTCCACGTCATGAATGTAACGAAAAATCACAAAAACAGAAAGAAAGGGAAGTATTTTATTGAAACAACTGAAAATCTTAGGTCTTTGTTTTGGATAACGTACAAGAGCGTGACAATCTCTATGTCATGATATTTATAGCTTCAATACATCAATTTCCATGCCCCGCTTCGCAACACATCGGAATAATCTCGTCGATGTCAACACGTTCTCTGACAGAGTGGGACCTTCCTGGCGCCATGCACTTGCGACGCAGCAGCGGGCGGAAGGTGGTAATCGAACGGCGGCGCACGGGAACCGGACGGGGCGACTGGACGGGAACCGGACGGGGCGACTGGACGGGAACCGGACGGGGCGACTGGACGGGAACCGGACGAGGCGACTGGACGGCAGCCGCACGGCGGGCGTCACACACCGCATGTATCACGCGCTAATTGACTAATATAGACCAATGAAATAAACCACTACGTTGAAGCACTAATTAGTTTAATATTGCTTGTCACTAATAAAAAAACTATGCGGAGTATATTGTATGAGCAATACGTTACTATTATAATACTTAGTTTAGTACCAATCGCACATTTCTAGGTGGCGTGCGTACCTACCACTAACATGGCAATGGCAAGTGTAACGTCTCTAGATTCCTATCTAAGATATATTTAACACAGTGAAACTATTCAACTAACTGCAGCCCAAATAATGATTAACAAGTAAGTAGTTATCCGAGGGCCGAGACGGGCCGACCCTCGTCATCACCGGCCGATATCGCCAGACATCCTCACTGGGCCCGGCCTGCGCCAACCCGATACGCTGATACTTCACTAATTAATACACTATTCTATTTAATCGACCCACATTCGATGTAAAGATTGAATGATTAATGTATCTGATCGAAAGTCTGCAATTTAACTATTTTACTTAATTATCTCCCTATTAAGTATCGACTGTTTAAAGCAAACAACTTTTTTTTAAGTTATACTTGACTTCGAAGATGGATAATGACTAATAATTATAAGTACTTAAAAGGGTTTGAACAGTATGAAAAATTATGGTTACCACTAAGCCAAAATGTTTATAGCCCTTTTCATTATCTCGATTACTTAGTAAGTCAAAAGGTCACGCAATTGTCAAAAGGATAACTTAATTTCCACCCACGTAAGGTGACAAACTGTAACATACTTCCTCAGGATCGTATCGCATTAGAGTATAGGCGGGTGTGCAGGCGCCCCATACGTCAGGCGGCGCGACGCGGCACACGCCACACATTATGTATGTGTGACTGGCACATGGCACCGGTTCTCAAACTATGGATACCATGAGTCCGCCCAAAGGAGTCTCACGGGATTTTAATAGAACTAAAATATACCATAAATATTTACTCAAACGATACCTGTACCCTTAGCACGAACAGCTATCGAGAAAAAAAACGAGCGTAAAATTACTCGATAGACAATTCTCTATGGAAAATTTCATTCCGCTTATCGGCGATAGATGGCGCTGTACAAATTTCCAATACAAAATTTATCTATCGAATGATTTTACGCGCGTAATTTTTTTCGATAGCTGTTCGTGCTAAGGGTACAGAGCGCCGAATCCAGTGACTTCTTTCTAGGATTCTATTCAAACCAATAAAATATGAAACAAGTGTAGAAAATACAAAGATAGTTACGTACAAATTACACCATCAAGTTTTTTCTTCGGATCAATACTCATCAAGTGGTGAACCAATTAAAAAATGTTAATGAGTATGAAAAAACATTGTGATTTACTAATATAATTGAAAAATATTAGAAAAAATCGACTCACCCGTAGCAGCTCAGACGGGACTCGAACCCGCACCCTTAGGATTCCGGCCCAATGCACTAATCTTAATATAAAAATAGCATTGTGAATGCATAAAATTTAAAAAGTTTAAAAAATTGTGATTTACGTTTTCTTCTAATGAAACATGAACATTAGAATAGCATGCAAATAGCAATAGTTGTTAAGGTTACCTAAATTAATCCTTTAACACCGGGAAAATAAGACACAAGAAGAGGCGAAACGAAGAATTCAAACAGAATCAACACTTTAACTACAGAGGTAGAAAAGGAACCAACTAACGAATTCCTGGTCAAAGTTTGGTATTACATTCAAAAAACTAATTTTGTATGGCAATACGTATTAACAATAAATTACCAAATAATGTTAGAGAACTACCTACAACTAAATTTAAAAGCAAATTGTTTAATATTTTTATAGAAAAGACACATTACTGTATTAATGACTTCCTAAACTATAAAATTATTGACATTACACACTAATTATAACTTTTGACATTTTCTATAATTTAATCTCATTCTTAATTTACTGATTTTGTTTTGTTTTAAATATGATTTGTTGACATTATGTAATAAAATTGTATTATTTATTTAAATTTAAGTATTTGCACGTCGAAACATTCGACAGAATATGCTGAAAAAATTATTATAACAACTTGTATGTACCATATTTAGCAAATAAATGAATTATGAAGAGGGAATTCCCATTTTCAGAATAACTGTTTTCACAGGAGGGCCAAAAACTGTTTATTTTAAAAATGAAACAAAATCATTTTAAATTTTTATTTATATTTTGTAGAGTATGCTTAATACTATTACATAATAAAAAAATGTTACATGTTAATTCAATGTAATGAAATTTAATTTTAAAAATCAAAATAATGGGCCCTTCTTCTAGTGACCATGTTCCATGTTCCTGATTTCTAGTTATTTTTTATTACTGGACCGAGTATACCCATAGACGTTACCAGAACTATACCCAAAAGACGTTTAAAAAAAAACGCTAAAGTGAAAAGCTGTCGATTGGAGCCCTCTTCGTTTCACCTCTACTTAGATATTTCATTATTGTCCGGCTACCGGTAGCCGCCGTGGCATTTCTTGAATATAATAGAACTAACGGTACTGAAAGTAAGTTGGTACCTTGTACGAAACCTTGCCTAAAACTTATCCATATTTTTGTTCGCCAGTTTGAGAATGCGTGGTTCTCAGCATCGGCCCAAGGAAGTAAATCAGTGTAACGAATATTTAGGAGTCTGGAAACTTCATAATATTCATACTGCCTCAAGGATTAGCCTACTTGACTGATGAGCACTTTCGCTGATCAAATTCTGCTAAAGGGAAAGGATATCAGAGCTGGTTATTACCTGCTCTCATAGGCAATTAAACTTTATTTTTGATGTATAGGTATAATGCCATGAAGATACGATATCAGCAGCTCCTATTACATTATTCAAATGCTGTAAAAATATTCAAGTGTCTACTTTTGCTAAATACTTTTAACTTTATAGGAATCAGAAAAATAAAAGTATTATAATAATTAATGGATAAAAATCTTAATAATAATCAGGTCAAAGTCAAAGTGGCTACTTTGAGCTAAAATGGATTTTAAAACTTATAAAAAGACTGAAAACTGTTGAAGTTAAAAAATACTAGTTTAATATTGACATGGTTTACAAGTAATTAAAATAAATAGGATACCCCTTTGTTTTCCTGTGTACCATTAGCTGTTCCCTTGAGGGTACAGGGTATATAGTAGGGCGCAAAAATTAAATTTAAAGGCGTAAGAGACATCTATCGACAGTTTTCATTTATAAAGTAGCGGCTCACGCTGCCGCTGCCGTGTAGCTTCACAAGGTCGAGCGTGCGTCTACGAGCAGTTTGCCATATAGTTTTAGAAAAGTCCGCTAGAGGTCGCACGCATACTTGAAATGTGCAGATATATAACACTTTGCAAAATCATAAATAATTTTATTGAAAAAGCATTCGCACTATGTATTGTATTTAAATTAAAGGTGGTTATCAAGATAATACAGAATAGTAACTATTCTCTTCGAGGTATCCTTTATTACATTTTATACCGTTCCTTAACACTTCAACGCCCGGAAAATGAGACACAATAGAAAATCTATTGTGTCTCGGTCGCCAGCGACCGCTCCGGCGTTACGTTAATGAATTAAAATCCTACCTACATTACCTTTCCTAGGAAGAAATTGGTGGAAAAGCAGTAAAACTTTAAATTACTTAGGTAAGTAAGGTGGGAACTTATTATTTTATTTATATTCAGGCATGTTTACAGAAACAGTTTCTCAAGATTAATCCAATGTCAAAAACATAAAGATTTGGCCACAAAATCGGGTACGTCTTTCTGCATTCAAATATGCAGGTAGGGTAGGTAGTTGCACAATACTAATTGTAGTTATATGAAGTTTTCACCTTCAGTGTCTCTCGATGACCTATCAAAATCAGTATAAGTGAGTGATGGGTTGTTTGGGTGTGTTTGTTATATGTATCTATATTGTCATACCATACATAATGCATTTTGATCATTTATTTTTCGTTGCATTTCAGTCGGGGGATCAACATGAGCATGTCGCCAACCGACAACACAATCAGCGGATTTTAGTGAGTATTGATTGTGAAATATTTTTGATATTTTTTGTCAGTATTGTAGTGTTTGCCTTTCCTGTTGAATTTAACCGCCTCTGTGGTCTAGCGGTTTGCCCGTGTAAGACGCAGAGATCCCGGGTTCGATTCCCAGGGTGGGTACAATTTGTACTCGGTTTGGTTGGTGGTAGGACTTTTTCAAGTCCGCCTGGCTTGCGACCACCATCTTACCTAAGTCTGACGCCATAACAACAATTTTAAAATTGCTGTGTTCCGGCAGTTAGAGGTAAGAAAGATAGCCATTTCCTCAGTGATGAGGATTCCGGGAGTAGTGGTTTTCACCTTCGGCCTTATCGTCACTTAACTTCAAGTGAGATGATTTAACTTTATGGTATTCAAGGGAGGCTTCATAATTAAAATGGGTATGGCCAGTTCTGTAGTCAAGTGTCTTTATAAACTTTTTCTGAATTCTTTCGATTCGGTTTATATGAACTTTAGAGTAAGGTTTCCAAACAGCACAGGCAAATTCGAGTCGACTGAGAATAAAACTGTTATACAAGATTTTATATGTTAAGGAATTTAGAAAAGGTTTTCCTACACGCAAGATAAAACCTAGTTGTTTGTAAGATTTTTCAACAATTGATCAACAAATGAGTCATTTTCGAATCCATAATTACACCAAGGTCACGTGTCTTTGTAACTCTATTAAGACATTTTCCATTTAATTTATAGTTATAATTTAAGACATTTTGTTTTTTAGAAAAAGTTATCACGTGACACTTATCGAAATTCAAAAACAAGTTATTGTCAATACAAAATTTCTCGAAATTATCTAAATCATGTTGTAGTAACTCACAGTCATTTCTATCCCGAATAATTCGAAAAATTTTTGTATCATCCGCATAAAGTAGTACACTTGAATGTGACATATAGTTGCAAATGTCATTAATATACAATGTGAATAAAAGGGGACCGAGGTGGGACCCTTGTGGAACCCCAGAACTGACATGTTTCTTTTGCGACATGTAACCAGAAAGTACAACACATTGATTCCTGTTCTCCACATATGATTTGAGCCAACGGAACAAATCACCGTGTATACCAAGTCGCCAAAGCTTCATTAATAAGGTTTTATGACAAATTTTATCAAATGCCTTGGCGAAATCGGCATACACGGCATCCACGCTGTATCCATTGTCCATAGCAGTTAGAATTTCATTAGTAAAAACTAATAAATTTGAGTTCACAGAACGCTTTTTGTAAAAGCCATGTTGATTAGGTGTAATATGATGTCGAACTATTTCAAATAGTTCTTCAGTAACAATTTTTTCAAAAACTTTGCCAAACTGGGACAGCTTAGAAATTGGTCTATACTTCTCTATATCTTTACTAACCGGACCTTTCGGAATAGGAGTAATCCAAGCTTCCTTCCAAATAACAGGAAAACAACCTTCTGTCATTGATTTATTAAACAATAACGAAATTGGTAGTGCCAGTGCCGAGGCACATTTTTTAATGAACAGAGGATGGATTCCATCTGGTCCAGCTCCTTTATGAATATTTAATGAGTTTAAATGTTTGTAAACATGATTTACGTTAATGTTTATAGAACGTATATCGATTACAGCATTAATAGGAGGGGCCAAATGATCGGTGGCAAGTGAATCTAATGTTGATTCCTCAAAAACTGAATGGAAATGTGAATTAAATAAATCACAAATTCTATTACCGTCGCTGGTTAATTCATTTTTATATTTCATTTGATCGGGCACACCCCTAGACGAAAATATAGATTTTATGTATGACCAAAAAAATTTTGGGTCACTTTTAATTTTTTCTTCAGAAAAAGATATGAAATTTTTATAACACTCAGACTCCAATTTTTATGATCTTTTACGCCCCCATAAACTAACCCAAACTAACCCCATTTGACAAATAAATTTTTCATCTGCCCTCCATATGCGATCGTGTAAAAATGGGTTTGCAGGAACTACTTATAATTTAGTTCCTCGCATAGTTTTAACCATAGACATAGAAAAAATTTCGCTGCGCTCAAGAAGACCAACAAAGCGTGGAAAAGAGAAGTTAACATTATACGGACACGGTCTATCACAAAAAGAGACAAAGGATCAAGTGACAATGTGCCAACATTTTTTACAGTAAGAGCCCCTAGCGTCCCGCCTAGCCTTTTGCTAGTAATCACAATTTCTTTAAAATATTTGGTAATCTTGAGAATTACCAAATATTTTAAAGAAATTTAAATAAGGGTATCGTGGAGCCATGGTGTCTTGTTCTGTTAGTGATTGTGATATGACAAAAAGAAACAATCCAAGTAATCACACTTTTTACAGGTAAATAAGTGGCAATGCACATTTCTCTAAAACAAAATTTCGCTACATTTATTCGTTTATCGACGAAGAAAACAGTAAGGAATATAGTTTATTAATTTTTGCCATAATATTGTCATATTTTATGTATGTAAGTCATATTTTACGTATCTCATTATAATGTACATTCGTTTTTCGAATCACCTATTTATTGACATTGTTGTTCTTTGGCCTCCTATTTTTTTTTTTTTGTTATGGCGTCGCGCGGTTTGCGCATTTTGCCAATTTCACATTCTATTTCTATGGTTTTAACTTTTAAAACTATTGCCACTTGTCGTCGCAGGGTAGAGCTTTGGTGAGAACCTAGGGTTCTTGTATATCTCGCTTATGTGTGCCGGGGCAAGGGCGGGCGGGGGGCGGGCGTGATGTGTTTGCCATAACGTAGCAACAGCTGGCTAACCGATAGGTGTCGTGTAGCTAGTCGCATATCTACTCGGTCGCATATCTACTCGTACGCGGCGAGGCCTTGACCCCGCGCGCCACCAAAACGGGCCATTTCTTGCTGTTTACTGCAAAATTTGGAATTGGTATGTCGCTTATATTAAAATATTAAAGTTGGTAAAGAAATGTGTGATAGGCATTGATAGATAATAAAAAACTAGCAGCCACGTGGCATAACTCATTAAATGATTGTTATATGAAAACTTTTAGATACAGTGAAATGAAAAGTTTAGCTTATAATTTTTGAAGATTTGGGATAGTTTTAGACATATAGGTCATCATGTGGTTACTGGATAAGAAAGTCTTTCATTTAGGCACAGATTACTAAAAGTTGCTACATATTTAGGACCTCTACATTTATACGTAAATTATCTAAAAAAAAATAGTAAAAATTCTAGCGAATATCACGAAGGAAGATAAGAACTAAAAATACTTTAATTTTACAAAAATATTTAACTTAATACTAAATTTAGGTCAATTTTAAACAAGTGTTGCAAAATTTTGCACACAAAATGTTTTTGTACAACAAACCTATAGACAGTCTTATTAATTCTTATGCATATAGTCGAATTCTATAATGGAAATTAATTATGTAAATAGATGTGATGTACAGACATAGTATTGTTGTATGGTTGGAGCTCGGTGGCGCAGTGGTTTAGCGCCTGGCCCAGCGATTGCGGAAGTTAAGCAACGTTCGCAAGGGTCGGTCATGGGATGGGTGACAAAAAAATTATTATCTCGAGCTCCTCCGTGCTTCGGAAGGCACGTTAAGCCGTTGGTCCCGGCTGCATTTGCAGTCGTTAATACCCACCAATCCGCATTGGGCCCGCGTGGTGGGTTATGGCCCATCCTCCTTACCACCCATAATAGGAAGGCCCGTGCCCCAGCAGTGGGGACATCAAAAATAGCTGATGGACATGGTCTGTGATGTGATGTAACTTGTAGTACCAAGGAGTTTATTTACACATTTTTTAGCTAGATAACTTAAACCTAGCAAAATATATTCATTTTTTAGTGTACTTCGAGCAGTCATAAAGCTGTCATAACTATGTCATTTTAAGGAGGTCGGTCGGGCCGCTATCCCGCGGGCGCCAATACCGCTCGCTTATCGGCAGCGCCCTTATCGCACCACTAGCACCACCAATATTTATACACCATCACTAATCGGAAAATAACGAAGTCTCCACTAGATAACACGAGGCGTCTTCACGCCGCTGCCACACGACAAACCACTTTAAGATCTATAATCTTAAGTAAGTTTTCCTTCGTGGCCGTGTTCTCGCTCTCGATTTGATAAGGCTTGCCCCCTGAACTCGTCTCCCGGAGTTATCTCCTCAATGACTTCGTATCGGCGACGGCTCCGGGTCGGCAACTGAGCCGCAACAGGACAATCCCAATTACAATGGAAACTTTTCGGATAACGCAACACTTCTCATATGATGAGCAACATGTTGAACAAAAGTGTAACGTCACCTACATAAGTAAAACTTTTAATCGTTTATTACAATGCAAATTTAGAAATTAAATATTAAGTTTGATTTCAATATATGTAAATACTTAGATGAACTAAAAGCACGAAAATAATATTTGATAACCTGTCGTTTAGTTTCTTGCTAAAAGTAGCCACTTTTAGCAATAAAACTCCATTAAACTAAACGACAGACTAGAAAATATTTTTTAAGCGATAGAAAGTACAACAAAAGCTTTTTCGGAGTACACTAGAAGAACAAAATTCACAATTTCGTCTTTATTTAAGCAGGCACTACGTTTTTTTTTCATTGGCGGCGCTAGTGTAGCGCATAAAGCCTTTTAAGGGTGCATAGTGCATCCCTAGCGCCGCCAATAAAGAAAAAAACATTATCAAGAATCAAGAATCAAGAATTTATTTGCTAGAATGCGGTACATAAGGGTCTTAATATATTTCATATTGTCACATCACATTCACCAGGAGCTGGCATGCAAAATATAATAGTGATATAGTATGTCAACATTAATATCATTCGAATTTACAAGTCAAATATTATAAAATTATTAGCATTTAAAATTGAAATTAAAAAATAAAAAATAAATCAGTCATTGTATAAAAACAGTTTACGTAAACTTGTCCTTGAAGAACTCTGCAAGTGAGTAAAAGCATTTTTCTATTACAAAGAAATAACTAGGTATGTATGAAATAAAACACTTTTAACGGATACTAGCGCGGTTTTATTGAAAGTACTTTGGTAATTAGTTGGTATGTGGTTTGTTTTTTTATTTTCCCGACGACTAGGTATGTATGTTAGATAAAATTCTGAAAAAACATAAAAACTAGTACTGGCTATCAACTATTTTTGTATGTGTAAATTCTTAGTTTAAATGTGTTCGCGTAGCTAGAATCTCACATTTAAACCAGGAAAATATTAAGACATAAAATATGAAACTGAAGGAGTATGCCTTTTTATCTTTCGGTAATAAGGCTTTTTTAACTGAGCTAGGGCAAAGCGCGAGCGAAGCGTCTCCGATTCCGCTTGGGCAAAAATGGTTTCTTATTCCGTCCGGCTGTCCCGCTGTCCGTCTGTTTTCCTCTACAGGTTACATTTCTCAACCAACAATATACTCGTAAGTAGGTAAACCTATAAAAGCGGAAAATAGATCTATAGAACTATAAATCAGTGATCTGACGTATAATCTCCTCCGCTAAAAAGGATCGTTAAAAAATTTAAATTATGCTGTTGTTTGTCAAGATAGATTAATAGCTGTAATTTTGTTAACGACAACGAATAAAAACATACTCAATTTGATTAATTGATCACAACTTAAGTTTAAGAATTTTTCTATTTTAATTTAAGAATTAATTTACACAAAGAAGTTAAAAAAAAAATGTACCTAATTCCTTTAGATGCGATTCGGTGCATTTAATTTAATTGGAAAATTAAATATTTGGACGGCGGCACGGCGCATTAATTGTCTACCGAATTTATTGACCCAATAAAATGTTTATGGCTTTAACGTATTATCTGTTGGCCTTTGTCTTTCTGTTTTAAAAATATAAAACGGTATTTGCTTAACATACTTTAATTAAAACATACCAACTACTATCTCTAAAAAAATAATTTATTTTAAACTTTATGGTTAGTATCTCAATAACCTTAAAGATAACGTAAAGTTGATAACTTTTTTGCTATAGAGCTTTGCGTTGTGGGTTGGTTACCTAGAATTTTTAATAACTTAATAGGGAGGGGGTGAAGTGACACTCCAGGGAATCAAAAATGGGGGTAGGGTGTTTGGGGTAACATGACGTAGGTAGGCGTGCACTTGACTAAACAGATCGCGCCAGCACACATCGTTACTCCATTTTCCGCACTTGTGTAACGAAACACCTGACATTCGGCCAGTGTACCCATTGTCGGCTGAACCTACATATTACGTCAACGCAAACTGGTCCCGATTCTATTGACCTATTTACTTGACAATACATGTTCCTTACTATAGATTTCGATCTGCTTAGTACGAATTTACATATTAGTATTATCGTAATATGTGAGGAGCTCGGTGGCGCAGTGGTTTAGCGCCTGGCCCAGCGATTGCTGAAGTTAAGCAACGTTCGCAAGGATCGGTCATGGGATGGGTGACCAAAAATTTATTATCCCGGCTGCATTCGCAGTCGTTAACACCCACCAACCCGCATTGGGCCCGCGTGGTGGGTTATGGCCCATCCTCCTTACCACCCATAAGGAAGGCCTGTGCCCCAGCAGTGGGGACATCAAAAATGGCTGATGGATAGAATATGCTGTACATACTCGGATAACTATACGTGTCACTAAAACATTCGATGCTAGTAAATAAAAGAGACAGAGGAATATCTAGTTTGCGATAACGAATAAAGTAAGCTAAACTCATTAGTTGCAGGTATAATTTTTCTTTACAAAAACTGTACAGAAAATTTAAATAAAAAATTTAAATTTTTGCTTACTACAATAAGAGATTTTAGAATATAAATAGAACAGTACAAAAAAGTAATTTAGATAAAGATAAAGCCCGATCGGGAATTGAATAAGGAACTCCAATAAAGTCAAGGATCTGAGGTAGTGGAGCCGATGGATTAGCGATAGCGATGTGTCGTTTGTCGAGCGATAACATTCGGAAGCCGCGATAACCGCGATTGGCTATCACGAACAGCGGAGTAATAAGGTCGTTCTTTAAATAAACTGCGATTAAACATATATTAAGTTACATTTAATTTATGCTCTAGCCAGTTTCTCTCCCTTCCAGAAAATTCTGCCTCGCAAATCCTTAAGGAAATCTTATCACACCCTGTAAGTAAAGGCTCGATCGAGCTCACACGTAGAGGGTACCTCTACTTTTTATTAACTTTCAGTTAAAATAACAATATTTGTAATTGGTCGTTTAGCACTGCCCTTGCTACAACTTATTTTTGTTGTTTATTCGTCAATTAGTAAAAAACTGCAATATCTTCAGCTGTTTGGTTCTGTTGAGGTCGTAACTAGAAGGAAGAATAATATCTCAGCACCGCTTAATCAAGATCGTGCCTATTTGATTATTGTCACAAATAAATATTTTCACTTAAACTTATAAATTCTACAATAAGTGTGTTCATAAATGTTTTTCACCAGAGTTGATCACATTTCGCAGTATGTTAGAAATATGTCTAGTTTATTCCGATACAACGGTCAGTGTTTAGTTCGGTGTATTGCACTAGGGATGTCGACAAACACGTTGCTTTTACCTGATAGTGATAATCTTGTCACGTACCACACAGATGTTATCAATTGGACTGCCCGGAATATTAATTTTAATATTATCATCATGTTTACAAAGAAATAACTATTTATTTACAAATAGTAACAAAACTAAAGCTCTTTTAATGTTTATATTCAAATTTGAGATTGATATCAAAGTTATTATAATTTTAGGACATTATATGCATGTGTTTTTGTCTGGTGCATTTGTTACTCATAATTTCGGAGCAAGAATAGAAAGATTCAGATCCTATATATCTGTATCATTATTTTTACTTTTTATTTATTACAACTTGTATTCAATTGTACCTACCATATTTAGTAACAAACGAACCATTCAAAGAATTCTATTTCTACGTTACTATTTCAGTTGTTGTCTGTGAATACGGGTGACACATTCCTACGTTACAACACGTTTCAGATTATTGTAACTTTAGATTCACAAAATACCAAAAGTTTTAAAAAATCACAAAAATTGACAGCCCTGTCATTTTGTTGGCTGCTTAGATTGTTATCTTAACGATCCTGCGCCGATGCGCGAATACATTATCTGGTTCTTAGCTTTTTTTGACTATCGTCACACGCACACGCAGGCACTTCCAATTTTAAAAAAGACTGGAAATTCAAATCAGACTCATTAATGTTTATTCATTACGCAATTTGATTCAGTTCCGTCCCGTATAGGTTACTGTTTTATTATGTTAGTGTGCATTATTTCAACAAGATGTAATAGAAAAAAACTGTACCAATTAAATTGTAAATATTGTAATACACTATAGCTTACGCCCTCGACTTTGTTCACTGGTGAAAGAATAGAATTCAAATCGGATAATCAGAGTTTCAGATTTTTTTCCCGACATCCAAACTCACAAACTTTGCTGAGATTTTTTCCCTACATCCAAACTTACAAAGTAATAATACGTGTGAATGAAAATGATCATTATTTAGCTTTAGGTTTCTTTGACTCTGAAAAATCACCGTTCTTTATATTTTACCATCTAACCAACTAATATCTATTCTATGATCTAATTTCAAGGTAAATAATTTTCTGTAAATGCTTTAATTAAGTATCACACGATCGATCATTACAGGTATTTTTAGCGTTTTCATTTGTTTTTATGTTGGAAAAGTTGATTATTTCATTACACCTCCTTTATGTACCTTACTCTGTGTTGCTCTCCTTTATTATTTTGGGTGTTTATATTTTTAATATTTGAAATAGATATGAGACTTGAAAATTCGACGCAAATTGCTAGCATTATGAGTTTGAGTTTCGTAAACAAAAGCTTTTCACCCACGGACCTGAAAAAGGTCCGTGTTTCCACCGTTCTGTGTTTTGAGCGACTTTGCAGAAATGTATATGCATTAGTTTTCTGTTGACATGGGATTTTAAAAATGTTATTTTCTGAAGACTTTATAATATAATATAATATAATCATTATCTTCAGGTTTGCGATTACTTTGTCTTATGGATGGTAACGGGTGTGGCTGCTACATATTTATCGGTCGATTTGACTTTAAAATGGTGTTGAAAATTTTAAATTGTAATGGCCATTACCATCCTATTGTCATACGGGGCACCCACGTACTCACCTTCCTTTGATTTCCACAAATTTAAATTATGCTTTTGTTTCAAACTAACTTCACGACATTCGAACGTAACAAAGGGTTAGATTTTCGTCGTGTGCGTGTTATTATTTTTCTAGAAATAAAATGTTTTATTACAAACATAATATAAGTATTTGTTTTTCTCATAAATTATACAATTTACCGTTTCTCTTTTTAGAATGAAGCTACATAACTAATTATTAATAGAATGTCAATGAAGAAAACACAACAAAAAACATTTCAATGTAAATTATCTTATTTCTGTCACCACGGTCAATTTTATTTAATATTGTATTGTAATCATAATACATAAATTTAATAAAACTTTTCGTGGAATTTTTAAGACACATAGTCTAGTTAGGTAGGGCTCTAGTAATTTTAGAAGGTATCATTACATTCTCACCTAGTCATTCGTAGAAGTAGATAGCAAATGTGTCAAAAACGACCACTTTTAGCAGTTTCATTAACTGCTTATATAAATGACTAGGAGGGAATATGATGATACCTTCTAAAAATACTAAACTATCGGTCCTAAAAACTCCGGGTTTATATATCAAAATTAGGTATGTATTATGATTACAATATTAAATAATATTCACCGCGGCGCCACTTTCAGTCAGGGAACCGTCTTAAAGCAAAAGATTACAACGGGAGACGAAATTATGCATTTTAAAGGGCACCTTCAAAGAATTTTTGCTCGGATAAAAAAGTTCGGTTTTATTATGTCACTTTGTCATAGATAAGACATTCATGTTTGCAATGAAGTTACAATCACAAACTTGCCCCCGACAGTAGGTATGTAAAAAAATATTATAAGTAAAAGTTTATGTTTCAAATAACTTTGAATTAAAAGAAACGACAAAACCAAAATTACAGGTCACAGTTAAAGTACCTAACAAGCGATCACATCGGCGGCGGCGCGCGCGCACGTTCGACTTGGATTGTTTGAATTTCAAATGTCGCACTCCCGAAATCAAGTTCAATGTCAACTTACAATATTTCACGGATAAAAAATTTAAGGGATTTACATCGCCTGCATTATTCAAAAACCTTGACTTGCTTTTGTTGCTAGGATAGCAGTGGAATACTTATCTATCATTATAATAGTAGCAATGCCGACTGTATTTTTACGAACATAATAAAGCAGTTTCATTTTAACAGATACGTTTACAAATACGAGTAGGCATGTGAATTTAACAACCAATGCAGCGAGTCCAACTTAGTAATATCAGCGAAAACAAAGATAACGAGACATGGTAACTTAATACTAGAGGTCAAGTGTCTTTATATAACTATTCTTTACAATTTAATCGTTTTAGACAGATTTATTTATGTTCTTAATCTTCCGGGCTGATCTAGAAGTGAGTAAATACAATGCATACATTTTTTTATGCACACTCAGCTACAAAGCGGCAAGGAACTTTATGCTTGAACTGGGAATCGAACCAGAATTTCATAATTTATTATTCCGATGAGAGGTTTCATTGAAATTCGGAAAAAAGACAACTTAACTCGAATAAAAGAGCGTTTTTGCAGTATTATATTCTTTGGGTGACAAACAAGCTTTCGTGATGATAGGCAGTCACCATCGGCTATAACTACTAGGTATTACCAGGGCTCTGTCACTCCGCGCGCGAGTCTGAACCGCTCGGCGTCCTCTGAGAGGACAAATTGCATACAACAGAAAAGATAAGACCTACGCGATAGAAAGAGAGGCAACTACTAAGTGCATGTTTTGAAGCGAAGGGAGCGCTGTGCGACCTGAATTGCACCTTATTGTGTCAGAGCAAGAGTCGCAATTTATTTAAACGATTTAGCGGAGTGCAACTTGTGTACGCTAGTACTATTGTCTATTGTGTGGTATAACTACAATACAATTACTGTTATTAAACTGCGGTCTCTGCTTGATGCGTGTTTGGACAGAAAGGTTAAGGTTCCCATTTTATGTATTTCTTTTGAAAATTGTGACATACGAAAATTCAAATTTGATTTTTCGACAAGCCGAGGTCGGCGCGAGCGCAAGGACCCATTGTTAGAGCTGTGAAATGTGTCGTCATAGGTACTCTTACACCAACTGCGGGTAAGTGGGACGCGGGCGCGTGTCACCAAGAGTTCAAGTGTCTGCCAGATACCACATGCCCGTCATAAAACTTGAAATGAAACCAAATAGCACGCTGAAAATTTTTCCAACTTGGTGGCGCTTTTGTAGATGGAGACCTGGGCCTCAATCGCGGTAATTTGAAAGGTTTTTACGTTCATAACGGAACGTAAGTATTTGGTTTTGGTTTAGCTTTGGTTTGGCTTTGGTAATATCGTTAGAAATTACCGCAATTGGGGCCCTGTTGTTCGTGTGGATGTGGGTATTGTGGGTTATTCTCCCCGTTATTTTTCAATTTATGAAAATGGTTGATAATTTATAATTATTATTAGACGAACTAAAGATCAAATTGAAAAAAAGAAAACTAAAATCTGTTGGAAGAAAATTGAAATTCATGAAAAATTTGCTTCCACCTTTCAAAAAACCCGCCTGCATAAAAAGACAAGTGGACTGAAAAGATGGAAACAAGATTAAATAAATATTAAAGGCAACATGTCATAATAACATGCAGTCGGAGGCATGCATAAAGAAAGTGACATTATGAATGATTGAATTATATGTCTCCGACTACATGTTATTATGACATGTTGCCTTTAATATTTATTTAATCTTGTTTCCATCTTTTCAGTCGACTTGTCTTTTTATGCAGGCGGGTTTTTTATTTTTTTTTATTTTTTTTTTATTTATCTCTTTTTAGTTATTTTTATTATATATTACGGTCATGATATACCTTTTTGAAATCCTTATAATAAGCCCTTTAATTTGACACCCATATTGCAGTATTAAAAAAAAAACCATTTTCACTACGTATAATAGCACCGTACAGCCGCCATGATGGTTTTTTTTATAACGCCACCTTCTTTAGAACACTTGGGCTGAAAAGACAAATCTAACGATATCTTAATCATAGAAATCCGTTCAGCCGTTTGAAAGATATGAGGTAATAAAGAATATTACATACAAACATACATACATACATACATACAAACATACTTACAAGATACGCGCGAAAAACAAAACCCGCTATCGGGTAAATACATACAAACATACTTACAAGATACGCGCGAAAAACATAACCCGCAGTCGGGTAAAAATTGATAGCAAACAACAAAATGACAGGAGGAATGCCTCGAAAATATTTGGCAAAATATTTTTTTTCCTTTGTAATGTTTTGTATCTCGGTATCCATAATTTTACACTGTCCATTACACTACACTATACTAGTGGCTATAGGTCAATTTGGTAAAGGTCACGGGAAGCCGCTTGATGCAGACAGTGGAGATCTTTGGCGAAAACCACGCAGACAACCTCAGGCAGCTAACAATGACCATGATGATATTGTAGCTGCAACCTTACCTTGGAAATCTTGGAATTTAAGATCTCTACCCTTAAGGTGATTAGCACCCTCAAGTGGCGCCCTCATCTTAATTAAATTTATTGCACGTTAAATACATAATGTATCAAAAACTCAAACGTTGAGATTAAAGCTAAGGTTCTATAGTTTATTTACAAATAATAACCTCTGTAAGATATAGTTCGTTGTAGTAGTAGTAGGCAAAAAGTAGGCAAAAGAGCAAAAAGTGGCCACTTTTTGCTCTTTTGCCTACTACTACTACAACGAACTATATTTTACACAGGTTATAGTTTGTAAATAAACTATAGAACCTTAGCTTCAATCTCAACGTTTGAATTTTCGATACATTATGTATATAGGTACTTTATTATAAATAAATTTATTTAAGGTGAGGGCGCCACTGTGAGGAAGCTAATCGCCTTAAGAGGCATTATGCGCTATACTAGCGCCGCCAATGGAAAAAAAATCGTAGTGCTTAAATTAAGACGAAATTGTGAATTGTGTTCTTCTAGTATACTCCGAAAAAGCTTTGTTGTGCTTTCCATCGCTTAAAAAATATTTTCTAGTCTGTCGTCTTTTCACAATTTCGTCTTTATTTAAGCGCTATTAGCGCAGTAATCTTCTTAACTCGAACATCTATCGAAAAAAAAACGTATATCTATGGAAAATTTCATTTCGCAATTCGGCGCTAGATGGCGCTGTACAAATTTACCATTTAAATTACTCTTTCGAATGTTTTTACGCGCGTTATTTTTTCGATAGCTGTTCGTGCTACGTGTCACAGTATTATAAAGTACTAAAACTGTTTATGGGTACTGAAATTCACGTTCAGTGCTTGCAAAAAGTATGTGGCTCTTTTGGTCATTAGTCAAGCCGCACTTTCCAATAAATCAAGCTAATTAGACATCTAGGATGGAACGTCATAAAGTTTTGATGGGTGTCCGCGCGGCATGAGCCCCATTATGTCGCGCATCGGCGCCGGCGACCGGTCCGGCGGGTTGCGCAGGAGTCGATCCAGCACTTACTGCACTCCAGCTCCGACCATCAGATGCGTTGGCCACACACGTCGTATTGTTCGTTTATACTGTAAGAGATCAAAGATTTTTATGAAAGCACAGAATAGATATTTATTAGTACTACGAAAGCCTGCTAATGAGGTATGACTTTTTAAGGTCAATTTGTTAATTCTCTTTAAATTAACCATCGAAGTTTGTAGAATAACTATCCAGTCCTAAAAGATTACGAAAATTGACAAAATAATTCTTGCATTTGTCTTTTTCGTACGAACTCAAATTATTAATTTCTTATATTTACTTCTTAGGTTTCTAATTTTTCTTTGAATTTTTATGAATCTGTTTTTTTACTTAGGTTTCTGTAAAAGTTTTGCCTATAGTCGTCTTATAAATAGATTATTAATGTCAATTTGAAATAACTAGCAATAAAATAACTTTTCATAATATTTTATTATCCAGAAAGTGAAATAGGAGTTCAAAGTTTGTATAAAAAAACTATAGATATTTTATTTTGACTTGAAACTTCGTTGGAGTACTCTTAAAACAAATAACTAAGCAAACACGTATTTCGTAGTTTTCTATAATCGATTTTTTCGGTTCATTTAAACCATTATTTTTATTTAACGATATGGATGTCGTTATTGAAGTTTTTGTGGCAATTATTTTGAAGTTCAACACGGTAGGTACACAATGATTCAGCGCCAAAAGAGGTAAAGGGATATAATTTTGTATGAAAAAAAATATAAAATAGACATTCCGACTTGAAACTTCGTTGGAGTACCTACTTCTATAAACAAATAAGCAAACACGTATTTCGTGAATTTCTAAAAATCAACCCCTTATTCGATTCTCAGCCCCTTAGGGCAGTAGTTCCCAATGACTTATATGTTTTAGGCATAAAGAGAACAAAGCCAATAAAAGGGTACCCCTGAGTAAACAAAAAAAAGGCATAAAGAGAACAAAGGTTTACAACAGAATATGGTCTACCTCTAATAATACTAAGTTGCACAATATTAAATCAATTTAGAATCTAAACACGTTTTCATATACTGAGTACCTATGAAAATCATTGTTCGGTAGTGGAAGACCGCATTCTTGCAAACATTCACCATAACTCATGATAGCAGTTCGAGCCGAGTCATATAATGGCGATAACATCTTCAAAGTCCTAAAGTGTTCCAAGTTGCTGGACGGGAAGAACAGTATCTCGAAACGCAGAAGCGATCAATTTACCTCAAACAAATCTACCGACTGAAACCTATTTACAATGTCTTGTTAGTGGTATACCTCACTGGAACGCCTGGCGACATCAAAGGATGATACGTCACTAAAGCACAGAATATATAATAGTACTAAAGTCTATATTATGTCATACAAATTTTGTCGATGGCACAATGGTGTCCCAGTGTGGCAGGGCACTTTACTATCGTGGGGGTTCTTCTGACTCGGTGTTAAGGTTGCGGTTCCAGTGACATCTTATCTACCTGATGGATGGGTTACGGATTTTATGGCTCGTGCTGAACAACCATTAGATAATCTGCAACGCTTATTGAGAAATGGATATGACATGGTGGTCAAAGTTCCGCCCCCATAGTGACATTAAGTAATTGTTTCACAGTTCACGATGGGCATATGGAACTGAGTATTTATAAACTTAACGGGCCTTTAAAAAATTTCAAAGACACAACCATTCAGCAACTCCTCAGAGCAATTCTAGCATGACGTCATAGACTAGCACCACCCATTGGCGTCGGTGAGCGTTGACCCCGGGGTGTGTGGGATTCCCTCGCAGGGCACGGCGCCCCAGCCCCCGCCGCCCCCGCCCACCTGTGGCTCACCTGTGGCGCGCCCTGTTTGGCGCGATCCTTCACGCGGTGACCCACATACCCCTCACTAGCCCACTGTCTACTTTAACAAGCTCTGTGTAAATATTTCAAAAGTTGGATGACGATGGAGTGTTGCTATTGTGTTGTGTATGATTACTTGTAAACATCACTAAACAGTTAAATATTCGTGATCGATCCATATCTATTTCTTCGACCTATTATTACCTATAATAAACTAGCTTTCGCCCGCGACTTCATCCACGTGGGCATTCGGAAAATGTCTAGAAAGAACCTTTGACCGGAATAAAAAGCTCATCCCTTTTTAAATTGTCTGTGGGCAATCCAAAGCCGTTCAGCGAAAAGGTTGAATTTCCATGAAGTTTTCAAATTTCCTGTACATAAATTGGCTTTAATATCTTTTTATTGTATACTAAAGTTAATCCTTTCTTTATTTATTTGATGGAAAAGTCACTAACGCACCCATCCAGCTATATTTCTTTGTAAATGTATTTTCTTTCTTTCTTTTTCTTTATTCCACGGACTGAATTGCAAGCTGTAATATTAGTATCATAAAAAATCTCAATAAGTTACATAATTTGATACAGTGTTTGATACGTAGCACGAAAAACTATCAAGTGCACATCGACTTTGTATCGACCACAAATGTGTCATAACATAACTCACTCGGGTCGTACACTATAGTGTTAATCGTGTGGACTCTTTTAATTTTAATCAGCATGTTGACAAAATAGTGTCTAAAGCATTTAAGCAGCTGGGAATGATCCTCCGTCTCGGAATACCTTTTACTAAGGGTCGCACTCTAATAATACTATATAATGCATTCGTCCGCAGTGTTTTGGAATTTGGAAGTGTAGTATGGAGTCCCCAGTACATAGTTCACAAAGACAGATTAGAACGAGTACAAAAGAAATTTTTAAAATCACTCGACTATCGTACTGGTTTCCGTTTTAGTGACTACGAAGAAAGTGTTAAAAAACACAATCTAGATTCGTTAGCCTCTAGACGTCAATACCTAGATAGTGTATTTTTATATAAGATTATTAATAATCATATAGATTCAGCTGATCTACTACAAAAAGTTAAACTCAGAGTACCTCGTATATCCTCAGGTTCAAAACAATCTTTTCATGTACCTTCTTGTCACACTAATTATGCTAGAAATGCCTTTTTCAGACGATCTTGCGATCTCTATAACAAGCTGTTGAATGGAGTCGATATCTTTGCTAATTCGTTAAACTTGTTTAAGAAAAAAGTGGGTGAACTGTTATTCAAGTAAAGTAAAACATAGGAAATAGTTATAATGTGATTGTAATACTTAGTCGTAGATGAAATTGTCTCAGTTTTTTATATTTTTGTATTATCTCTTCTTTATTGGTAGGTTAAGGTACTTGGTGAAAGATGATAGCATCTGACACAATCTTGCACAATTATATATTGTTTGTATCAAGTTATGGTACTTTAAGGTCTATTTGTTTATAAATGTTAATTTAAGAATGATTGTATATGACTGTTTGTTACCTAAATAAATAAATAAATAAATAAAATAATGTACAGAAATTCATTTCGCCTCTTGGATAACTAAGATTTCCAATAGAAAATAATTTAGTCCCCGATATGATTTCAATTTGTAATTTTTCCTGCTAACTGCTGATGGCACTTGGCTAGATGACTGTACTTACAAGTGTGAATCGATGAGAGGCTTTCGTTTTGTCGATGTTTAAAAAGAATTTCCTATCCTAACACATCAATAACATTTTAATTATGACGACCGTGTAGACATGCCAATCTCTCTCCTGCAAATGCACCCGGGACCAACGGCTTAACGTGCCTTCCGAAGCACGGAGGAGCTCGAGATAATAATGTTTTGGTCACCCATCCCATGACTGACCCTTGCGGAAGTTGCTTAACTTCCACAATCACAGGGCCAGGCGCTAAACCACCGAGCTACTCACTGGCGCAGTGATTGTATGAATATTCTTAATAGAACCAAAAATGTTTGAAATTTCCTATTTCGGAGTATGACAACGGAGGTGTCGCGTTGTAGTCTGGAGTGCGTGTATGATCGATGGCGCGGCGGCGGGCGGCGGGCGGCGGTGCGGTGCGGGTGCGGTGCGGTGCGGCGCGGGTGCGGCTCGCGTGGCGCGCGCCCGTTGCCGCTGACGAATGGCGCCATTAGCCGGCCCTCGCCCGCTCGTAAACTGCCCAACAACAATCAATGGAAAATTAACTAAAATTTTGGGGGTGCATCATACTCGATCGATATTTTTGGTGTTATTATCAATTCATTATGTAATTGTCATTTTTACAAACATTGAAAATTATGCTCACCTGTGAATGAAATTTCATTTTCCACGTACTTAATCATAGCACCGTGCAATGTGAATTTTACCTAGGTATTCCACGGTTAACTTTCTGTACCCGTTGTTCACCTAAGTGTCCCACGATTAACTGTCTGTACCCCTGGTTCACCTAGGTGTACCACGATAGCAAAAGATATTGAATAGTTAAGTTTCAATTAACTAATTCCGATCTTTAATGACACACTCCATGGCCGCTACTGGTATCCAAATCCTTGGATCTCTTTTGTCAGTTAGGGTGATGACTGATGTACCTAGTAAGTTTGAAATGTGAGGAGTTGAAGTTTCCTCAACTTTTCGTTGTTTAGTGATGACCCATGTCATTGTTTCTGTATTATCTCGAAATCTTTTTTTAATTGCATAATGAAATTTCACAGCTGATTAAGTATTTGCATCATTCTCTTTAATATTCGCATACATATTAAATAGGTATTATAAGTAATAAAATATTTTTAGACAAAGATATCTAAAAATCTTTTTAGAATTAAATGTGAGCTTCGCATTTAATTCTAAAAGGTTCGCGCGGGAGCAAGATAGAATTCTGTTGACGCCTCATATTAAGTACCTACCTATACGGAAAATAAAGCGATATGAACATACCAAACACACAAAATGCCGTTCATACACGAGACAAAGAAAAGCTAAAAGTAACTTTGCTATAGAAATCACATTTGACATCTGTCAGTGTTAATTATTATAAAGCTTAATATCATATAACACAAAAAGCTTTTATAGCTGTATCACAATTGAGTCATATAGAAGCAAAGCCAACAAAATCACGTTTTTCCAAAACGGCGGAAATAGTTATTTGTTATACAAGTGACAAAAATCAATTTGTGCTGCGAGTTCCCACTTTAAATCACGAACTAGCGAAGTAGTCTAGAATTGAATCATGAGCGTAGCGAGTGATTCTAATATAGACTACTGAGCACAGTGAGTGATTTAAAAAAGGCACGAGGCAGAACAAAATTTTGGTCTCGTGTAAACATACAACTTTTCACCTCTACCAGCGAGAAAATTTTCACGTGACTTTCTTAGTAAAAAGCTAAATTCAGCATTAGAAACATGTTTACTCAACTATTAGACAACTATCTTCATCGCTGGACGCACTCATTTTTTGTAATTTATCACGAAAATAGTTCGATCAAACCTATGCTGAAAATTTTTATTCATCACTAGATTCCCGTCGTATTGTTTTAAATTACTTTGTGTTTTTCTCTTATTTATTAATATCCTATCTTATTTATTTATTTATTTATAATCATAAAACACTAATTTGTTAATAAATTTCATTATTTTTCTTATTTTATATTTATTTCATACAATGCGACCTCATTTCGTCCATACTCTTTATTTCGAATTATCAATCTTCTTTTTTAACAATCCTTATTTAAAACTCCTTGGTATATCCGTGCATTTTATTTTTTTACCTTTTAATCCATGTATGACACCATAAAGCACTCCTTTTCTGACATATCAATCTATCCTTTTCTGACATATCAATTTTACAAGTTTCATCCTTGTCACTTTATTTTTCTTTCTTTATTATTTTAAAAGTTGGTGTTAGAAATTAAAAAAGCACTTTGCTTCACGCTCGCAGCAAAAATCGATTTTGCTGCGAGTTTTTACGCGCCAAAAGCGCCCTTTTCGTGCTGGAGAGGTGAAAATGATATTTTTGGGTTCGTAGCGTGCAGTTACTATGGGATATTACTGTTTCTGCAAATCTATAATTTTAATGGTGATTTTATATGAGTTGTTGCTGTTTTTGCTGCCAACGACGAAGCTGATTTTACATTAAATAAAACACTTTTAACGGATACTAGCGCGGTTTTATTGAAAGTACTTTGGTAATTAGTTGGTATTTGGTTTGATTTTTGATTTTCCCGACGTTTCGGCACCTTTGCAGCTGCCGTGGTCACGGGGGACTGAAGCTACTTGTGAGCCTACCCTCAAGCGATGAATTTTTTTAGAACGTTCAGAAATTAAAATTTATCAAATTTAATTAGTTTAATTTTGGTTTGGTTTTAATTTAATTTTATATGTTAAAAAGAGAGAATCTACTGAAACTACTACCATTTCAAAAAATTGGGAGGCCCCTCCAAGAAAGAAATGGCGAAAGAAAACTTGGAGAGGAAGGCCGACCTCCGTCTTTTATATTAATTAATTTATTTGCAAAAGGAACTAACCGTATCATTAGATCTTACAGTGTGTGTTTGGGGCTTTAGCTTGTGAATGATGGGGTCCCAAGCTGGTGGAATTTTCCAACCATCATCTCTATTGAAATTAGGATATTTATTTATTTCGATAGCCTCGCGGAGCATTCTAGGAATGAATCTACGTTCCCTAGCAAGGATTTGGGGTTTGTCAAATCTAATATAATGGTTGGGCCCCTCAAAGGCGTGTTCACTCACTGCAGACTTGTTATCGCGCCTATGTTTCATGTCAGCTACATGTTCTTTAACGCGGGTCCCTATGCTTCTCTTTGTTTGCCCGATGTAGGAGAGCCCACAGTCACAATCTAGTTTGTAGACGCCTGCGGCTTGAAGGGGGATATTACACTTGACAGGTCGTAAGAATTGGTTGATCTTCTTCGGCGGCTTGAAGTAAGTTTTGATTGACGCTCGCTTCAGAATGTTTCCAATCTTGTCAGTGACACCCTTCAAGTATGGTAGGATGGCAGGTTGACGCTCTACTGTGGCTGTTTTGGTGCGTTTTCTGTGACGAAGGCGTGGTACTTGCAACTTGTTGTTACGTAGTACTTGCTTGACGTGCTGAAGCTCAGCAGTCAGGTGTTGTTTGTCACAGATGCCGCGGGCTCTCTGAAACAAAGATTTCCCTACGGTAGCTAACTGTATAGGATGATGGTGAGAGTCACCATTAAGGTATCTGTCTGTATGGGTTGCTTTACGATACACTGTATGGCTCAAGGTTTGGTTCGGATTCCTGATAATGAGAATGTCTAGGAAGGCTAGTTTATTATCTGCCTCTAACTCCATAGTAAATTGTATGTTGGGGTTTATGGAGTTAAGATGGTTAAGAAATGCAGGGACACTGTCTCTAGGTAGTATTGTGAAAGTGTCATCTACGTACCGTTTGTAGAACCGGGGAGTCACTGGTGCTGTGGCTAGTGCTTTCTCCTCAAAATCCTCCATGAAAATGTCAGCAACAATGGGGGATACAGGAGAGCCCATTGCTACGCCATCCACTTGCACGTAGAACTCCTCGTTCCATAACAGATAGCCAGATGTTAGGCATAATTCTAGTAGTTCTGCATATTCAATTGGCATGTTATTATCAACTAGCTTTTTCCTGATGATATTAATGCAGTCCTGTACTGGTAAGCATGTGAATAAGGACTGAACATCAAAACTAACCATAGTTTCATCATCAGCGAGATGTAGATGTTGTATCTCACTGACAAAATGGTAGGAATCTTTTACAAAGGCTGATGTGTTACCTCTCAGTGGTGTGAGTGTTTTCGCTACGTGTTTAGCCAATTTGTAGGTTGGTGAGTCAATTTGGCTTACTATGGGGCGTAGCGGAGCGTTGTCTTTGTGTATTTTCGGTAACCCATACAGTTTTGGCGGTGTAGGGCAGGATGGAATAAGATAATCGACGTCAAGATCTAACTGTTCTGAATGTTCTTTGATGAGTTCTTTCGTTTTATTAAGGATCTTGGTGGTTTGATCACATTTGACATGTTTGTATGTTTTCTCATCGCTTAAAAGTTCTTGTATTTTTGTGTTATAATCCGACGTATCCATAACTACCGTTGCGTTACCTTTATCAGCTCGGAGGATAGTTAATTCTGGTCTAGTGCGTAGGTTTTTTAACGCGACGAGTTCATCATATGGAAGGTTATGCTTGGGCAGTTAACTACGTCGTAAAACAGATGAAATATCTTGACGTATAGCTTCACTGTCGTCTTTTTTGATTTGGTTTTTAACTAGACAATCCTCTACGTTGCAGATAATATCCTCATACGGTATTCTGCGAGGTGTTACCGCGAATTCCTACATCGGGCAAACAAAGAGAAGCATAGGGACCCGCGTTAAAGAACATGTAGCTGACATGAAACATAGGCGCGATAACAAGTCTGCAGTGAGTGAACACGCCTTTGAGGGGCCCAACCATTATATTAGATTTGACAAACCCCAAATCCTTGCTAGGGAACGTAGATTCATTCCTAGAATGCTCCGCGAGGCTATCGAAATAAATAAATATCCTAATTTCAATAGAGATGATGGTTGGAAAATTCCACCAGCTTGGGACCCCATCATTCACAAGCTAAAGCCCCAAACACACACTGTAAGATCTAATGATACGGTTAGTTCCTTTTGCAAATAAATTAATTAATATAAAAGACGGAGGTCGGCCTTCCTCTCCAAGTTTTCTTTCGCCATTTCTTTCTTGGAGGGGCCTCCCAATTTTTTGAAATGGTAGTAGTTTCAGTAGATTCTCTCTTTTTAACATATAAAATTAAATTAAAACCAAACCAAAATTAAACTAATTAAATTTGATAAATTTTAATTTCTGAACGTTCTAAAAAAATTCATCGCTTGAGGGTAGGCTCACAAGTAGCTTCATTCCCCCGTGACCACGGCAGCTGCAAAGGTGCCGAAACGTCGGGAAAATCAAAAATCAAACCAAATACCAACTAATTACCAAAGTACTTTCAATAAAACCGCGCTAGTATCCGTTAAAAGTGTTTTATTTCATGTCTAGTGAGCGCGTAAGCTTGAGAAGTGAATATGATTTTACATTAGCTAGAAGTTACTATTCTATAAATAAGATGTTGCTTCTTACGCTTATTTGGTCAAACAGTTCATCGCACAATCGAAGGTCGGCGATAACGCTACACAAATATGTCGTAGCTACATGCGACTATCTGCTCGGCAACAGCCTCATTACCGACTCTCATTATCTTAATCATATTCGAATTCGAAACCGGTTACCTACCAATTACAGTAAGGCGTCCCCTAACAATATTTCTACTAGTGACTTTACGATTGGAAAAAAATAGTTTTTTTTTATAATTAATATATCTACGCTCTGAATAACAATAACATTTATTGAGTCATTCGCTTGATATGGCAAAAACAGATAGATCTGCCGAGCGCCACTCAATCAACTCGTGTCCAACACTGTCCGACTTTGCTAACCTATCGCAAGTGTTAATTTCTTCATGAACTTCATTCAAATTAATTTGAAGACCTTAAGTATTAAAGAGGAAACGTTTCCCGCGTCGACTAACAGACGCCGGATAATCCTTTATTATTGTTACCGTATTGAGCAGCACATTAAAAATGCCAACATCTGGTCACAAAAAAGTAACCAAAATTAGCTGAAGGATAAACACGGGGACACTCGAAGCGTAACGAGTGAATATGTAAGTGCGGCAGACTCGCCCATTCATGATCGTCGGCTGTTTTCCGCAGCCGGCTGTGACGTCACCCGCAGCTTAATGACCGTTGAAAACATTCTACAGAACTTCATTTCGAAAAGTTGAATATTCTCTACAGGCGCTTTGAATGCCGCACCCACGTGGCGCGCGCGCACGTGGTCATACTAACCTCACACTCAAACAGTACTCTGTAGATATTGCAAATGTTTACCTACTTACACGTCTTTTGTCGAATCGAAGTTTCAATTGACAAAGCTGGTGTTGTATAATTTTCGCAACTTATTGGACATAAATCTTTGGCCCTTCCTATCTTTTCATTATACTCGTAAATATCTACCACTACTCAATCGGAATAATTTCCTCATCGTTTATAATAACTATCATTGACAAATGAAGAGTTTACGATAGCAGTATCTATAAATGTTAGATCAATTAACGAGTGCATACAAAGTCGGGTCGCTCCGTTGCCGAAGCCGCCACGAGGAGCACATCAAGGAGCGGGTTAAAAATAACGCGAAGAGCCGTCTCTACATACGCGTGATATGCACTTGACAACTGTGATATCGATCGAGCCGGCCGATGGATATGCGACTTTGTATTTGGTTTGTAAGATATTGTTTCCAACGGCGAGCGGATCGTATCCAAGTGTCGCGGGTTATCGCGCGACCCCTTATCACGCGTCCGCCGCACACGCGCGCATGCGCGTGCGCACACACGCGCGATGTGGGTCGCGTACGCGCTGTAATTAGAGCAAGGAACTGTTTAGTGTTTATTGAGAGCCCCCGGAGCTATCGGGCCATCGTTCTTGCGCTATCTCGTCGTATTTCAGTTTGTTGTGTAGCATTGATTTGTATCGGGAACGTTCTAAAGTCAACGGGGACATCTTTAATGGATAAGTAAACGGTTGCGTGATTTGTATTGGCGATCGTGTGACTATGTGGGCCAATGAGCGGTTTATCTAAGCGGCCCGGCGCCGGCGCATGGGGGCGACACCGACACTTGTTGCGTCACTCACATCACACAACAGATGGACGACACTCTCGATACGCGGGACACCTTTCAGCTGAATGAATGAACACAAATTATCTAAGTACACACTTTAATATCTATAGGTAACTAGGAAAGTGAAGAAATAACTTACAAATTAATTATGTAGGTAGCTACTACTTAATTATGCAAGAAGACACTTTAAAGACATGAAGGTCAAATAAGTTTTAAAATTTAATGTTAATGATTACGTAAAACGCATAATCGATGATTCAAATCCTGCTAGAAGTGCAAAAAGCACATGTTTGTGTGTGTGTTTGTATGTTTCATAGTTATTTTCAAGCTAGGCGGCAATCAAATCAGTAGCTCAAGTTGTGCGGAATTTTTTTTTTTTATGATTATGATAATTAGGTTGTGAAATAAGTACTTCGTCATTTTGTAATGTGAACGAGCATGCAGATATCTGCGAACGTTCAATAAAAGACAGCATTTCTTTGAACAACGATCGCTTCATCGCTTCGATCATCGCGATGCCTGAAATGTGTGTCCTATATTTATCACGCTCATTATCTCGTCCTTGTGAGGAGCCACCACATGTGGCGATGCCAACTTTACCATCATTCAACAGCCATCGCTGGTGCCATTATACATTGCTAATCACATACATTTGATGGGAAAACGATACCAAAGTAGAGCTGTATTGAATGCCGAAGTAATAAGCGTTATATTTGTACCAGGTTCGAGCCAGGACACCAATTTTACATGATGTCAAGTGGTTATTAACTGTTGGCTAAGAAACAAATGTTAATAATGGTTAATTTATATTTATCCATATCTAGTATCTTTTTAACACTAACAAAACAATCGCCATGTTACAATAATGTTCCTATAGCTTACAGATCATACATTTTACAAGTAACGTGTAAAAATAAAGTAAAGTGAGAGTACAAGCTTATGACACTTGTTGCATTAATCATGACAATAACTTTTAAACTTTTAGATTTTAAGCATTCACAATGCTATTTTTATATTAAGATTATTGATATAATTGAGAAATATTAGACAAAATCGACTCACCCGTAGCAGCTCAGACGAGTCTCCGAGTGACTCGGTAGCATAATTGGTTAGTGCATTGGGCCGGAATCCTAAGGGTGCGGGTTCGAGTCCCGTCTGAGCTGCTACGGGTTGGTCCATTTTTTCTCATATATTTTTTAATTATATTAATAATCTTAATGACAATAAGTGATAAAAGAACCATTGGCTACCTCTATTGGGATCTTATTTTGTGATAATTTGTGGTTACCACACAAAAAGGCCAAACCATAGAAATGAGCATGAATCAATCATTATTTGATAAATCTACCTTCTCTAGTTTTTCCGACATAATAGTTACCACCTTGAGAATTTTTGTTGACTACTTCAGACACGTGGCTCAATGAGTCTTGCTTGACTAACAGCTAGGATCTATCCATACATACACAGCCTAAGTCGCGAGGTGTCGTTAATACGAGCCGCAAACACTCAGTTGAACGCCCCACGACCTGCGACGTCGGCCACTCCAATGCCACAATTAATTCGATACATTATGACATCGCAGAAAGCTGGCAGAACATGTTATTTATTTATTATGTCCATCAGCCATTTTTGATGTCCCCACTGCTGGGGCACAAGCCTTCCTTATGGGTGGTAAGGAGGATTTATTTATTATGTATTATATTAATTACCCACCGCCTTCAATCTTGCTTACTATATTAAACATTGAAATGTCTAGAATGTATTCTGTGATAAAATTTAAAAATTTCAATGCTGTGGTTCAAACGAACGAAGATCTTGTGCTCTACCAATTAAATACTTTGTGCTTGCACTGCTGGATATTATAGTCATTGTAAGTTTTCACGATTGAAGAAACCCGAAAAAATATACCTATATAATTCAAAGTTGGTACATTGTCTTACATCTGAACTTAAAGTTATCATTTCTTTTCCTCACAATTTCTTTAAAAAAAACTTCGTCCGTGCTTCAAATCTTTCTGTTTATCTTCAGTTGTGGTTTTGTTACAAATAAATACGTATACTAATAACTTCATCTTCACTAGAATTTTGCAGAAAGGTTGCAATGGCTTACATTTCAACTTTCGATCTTCATCAGTCTTTTGTTTAAAGTTTCTGTGTTTAACGACTTCTATGAAAAAAATAGATAAGTAATTATTGTTTTAACATGCATCGTTATAATGCTGTAGTGCTAAGGGACGTTTATTAATTTGATCGTGGCTAGTCCTAGTTCGGCAATATAGCGGCGGGCGGGCGGCGGGCGGCGGGGCGGGCGCGGCAAGGCGGGCGGAATAATTGTCACAATAAACACTCGGTAATGGAGTGGCGGCGCACCCAACGAGTTAATTAGTGAAATGACACCCCGCGCCCCCTCCCCGCGCCCCCTCCCCGCGCCCCCTCCCCGCGGCCACTCCTGCCACACTATGCCCATTACCTTTATCAAACTGCTTATAAATTTTTTGGCAAGTTCGTCCATTTGTTAGAGCTAATTAATAGAGGGCCGATCCTCCGCCATTACGGCACATGCGAGAAACGGTTGACGTCGACATTGCGTAAACTGCTTTGAGGTGTCATCAAAAGGATTTTATTGGTTAGTCGTGACTTCGTCTACATCGTTAATTTTTAAGTATATCTAAAAATGAACAGACCACGTGAATGAACAACTTTTACTACGGGGGCAACCACGGAATCGCGCAAAAAAAAAATCAGCTGATCCATACATTATAGTCGAGTCGATGTTGTACTTTTCTATCGAACAGGCTGATTTTTTATCGAGATTCCGTGGTTGGTCCCATAGTAAAAGTTGTTCATTTACATGGCCTGTAATCCCCATTTCATTTTTAGATATACTTAAAAATTTACGTTGCATAAGTACATCAGATGGACTAGAACATACGAATTTTCCTATAATCTTTTCCTATTGGTATGAAATCTCAGTAAAAATTCCAAGTGATCAAAGAAGCCACGACATACTAGTAACGTACTACTACTACTACTACTAGCTAGGGCGCTAGGATGGCCCTTAGACATTGCAAGTTTTTTTTGCCATGGTAATATAATATTACACATCACGACTAAAGGGTTGTGGTGGATACCTAAAGGTTGTCTTGCTTCATTTCATGCACAAGTGACAATTAAAAAGTGGAAACTCGTAAGTAATATATCGTGAGCAGTGCCGCCGACTGTAAGGCAGTCAGTTACAGCATACAGCAGCATGGAGGTGCGCCGGCGCCGGTTGCAGGCGGCGATGCGACGGCGACGGCCTGACTCCTGAAACCGGTCGTTGAAGCTCACGCTGCGCTTGCGCGCACGCAAGTGGAGGCTCACAATATCCGATGCAGAAGGACCAATTCTTATGCATGACACACCTACAATATTATGATGATCGATTAAGACTTTCGGGGTTTGTAGACGATTCAATCACATTGCACAAGCTGACGTTGAAATTAGTCTCGGGGTGGCTATAGTTAGTGGTAGGAAAAAACTGGAAGATTTAGGAATACTTATAATTATAATTAAGTCTATTTAAATAAAAATATTTTCATTATTCATTTTCCTTTTTCAACGTCAATTTTCTTAAAAGACAACTGCTGACGGCAATGAAATGTTGTCCGAGACATTATGAGAGATAAGTAGTTCATAATTATCAAATTAATCAATTTTGCATTTTGTGTCAACGTCTTTAAATCTATACATTTTTTTGTTTCTTTCAAGCGTACTTGCTAGATGGTTGCAATACCCATCGGACCGCTAAAACCAGACGCGTTAAGTAATGCAATTAGAGTAAAAGTCATAAAGAGGACCTGCTCCTCGGAACCTGTTCGCGTCGCGCCACCACCGCGCGCTGGAGGCGCGCACGCGCAACGGACGGCGCGGCTGCCGCTCGCAATCGTACGAGATGAAGATGATGAATTAATGAACTCCAAGATTTTTCATCCAAGATTTTCTCTTAAAAGTGCTTTTTTAAAACTAGACCACTAAAGTGAATGGAGGAACAGGAATGCGACTTCAATATTTATACCGATACTATCGGTATAAATCACGATCGGTATAAATTTAATCGTACCACTGGTGGTTCAATTAAATTATATGACTTTTGTCATCTTTTATGCTAATAACTACTTGTATAGTATTATATTATCTGTGCTATAACCTAGCCATGTTTAGCTAAGATTTTTGTCTTGTTAAATTTTCTATGATTTTCCAAAACAAAAACGCAACTCCATGGTTTAAATCGTGAGTTATGATGACTTATCTTGAGTACCGACACACAAAAAAGAAAAAAATAGAACGTTCAGTTTTTCCTTAATCTGAAAATTCGTAATAATTACGAACATTTTAAAACTAATATAGACAAATTGGTTCAACTGTTATCAAGTGATGCGCTTACCAAAGATCAGCATTAATTATTTTTATAAAAATATATTTTTATCAAAAATGTGAAACTTTTTTCAAAGAAAATTAGTTTTATCTAAACCTCGTAAAAAGCTGTGAATTTCCCGTTCCTGTAAGAGTATATTTTCTTTGCTTCACGGTTAAATTATATTAAAAACTTACACGTTGCGTAAAAAAATTTAATTTAAATCCATCGACTACTTTTCTAGTTTGGCGGATACAAACACAAAGAAGATGTTTTTTATTAAAAGAACAGAACAGAACTACCTGTGAACAAAGCACTAGTTTTTTAATCAAACTGCAATTTTATGTAATCGTTTATGTTGTGATGACGACGTCAGCCGACTTCGAGCAGCGACGGCTTCGTCTGGTACAGAAGCCCGTCTTATTCTAAGCCGGCCGATATTCAGTTTAAAGCGATCTGCCACGTTCCACGTGTGTTGAGCCTTCACGCGCATGAACGGAGCTCACCTCCCTTACGCGGCGCGCGCGCAAGTAGGCAACTGTGCCGCGCACCAGACACGCACGCGAAAAAACCGTTCCGCTCGGCAACTCGCGCCGCCACACATTGCTACTTATAAAACGCTTGCCTTCGTTTTATGCCGATTACTTTTTGAACTGTCACTTGAATTGAAAGAGTCTTTATCAAACTTTTTTTAAATAACAGGCGAAGCAAAAGCAAAGCCAACAAGTAAATAAACGACACACCTGATGAAAAGCTGTCACACTGCCTCTGAAGGCTTATTAGCTTAGCTTTGGACGATTTCAAGCTTTATGCCTGTCGTCTACATAAGCCCTATGAGCAAATATTTACAATAATCTTCTGACTTTTGCATAATAAAAAGTGGTTATAGTGATGATAGTGATAATAAAGTCCTCTTGTACAGGCGTCTGAAAAATTATAAGCAGATGACAGATACATCTTTAGATACAAAGCAATACAGTTTAAAAATGTTTTTGTTAGTTCTTAAATAAAATAAAATAAAATAAAGATACACTTTTAAACTTTCTCATTGCTGAACTAAAATACGATTGTTTACATTCAAATAAATAAAAAACAATACAACGTAGTTTTTAGTTTCGTGAGTTTCAACTTTTATCGAGTTTCACAAAACAGCAATTTGATAACATTTTTCACTGAAACTATAATGATAATCACCTGAAACAACAATACGCCAATATTTATTGCACCGCAAATTATTATCACTCTGAGGTGGAAGCTCAAAAGTAGCGTCAACAAAATAAACGATCGTGTGAAAGTATCGAGGGTCAGAACGGAGTCGAACCGGTCGCTGCTACGGTCAGCACTTTCTACCAACGCTCGGCCTAATAACAACAATGTTGCATTAAAGTTTATTTCTTTCATCTCTGGTAATCCAAAGAAATAAAAATTACAAGTCGGGACTAACATTATCATAACTTTGATTTAATTGTGGATAAGTCATAAATAATACCAGAGAAATTGGCGTAGGTACTTACATAAACAATCATGAATTCGACAATCAGACAGAATGTACATAAACAATCATGAATTTTCCGAGATTTCCTTAGGAACGGAAATAATGACGACAAAATTTAAACTGTCAAAATCAAAGTCAAAGTCAAAATAAGCTTTATTCAAATAAACTTAATTATTAAGTACTTTTGATTAGTCTATATTTTCCTACCACCCGTTCCAGACTTTTTTATCTGACAAGAAGAACGGGCGCAAGAAACATCAGCTGTAACAGCCATAAGTAACGATATTTACAAACTTGAATATATCGTAACCAGATAATTACAACAGGGTGACAGGATTATTGGCAACAACATAGCCTTATTATATTAATGTATAATTATGAATTCCTCTTTACGCTAAATTGTATTTTTTTTCTGACTGTTCAGTTCATGATTGTTTATGTACTATTCGTCCAAGTATTCAGACTTGAATTCATGTTTATGTATAGAAATTTTTCAATTATTTTATTTTCGTCAATTCTGGTATTATGTTTCTACAGTAGTTATACATGATATGGTGTTTTCTCGATTTGTAATTACTTCTTGATTTATTTATTTCTTTGAAATATCAGAGAAAACATAGGTAGGTATACTTCTATACTTTTATTCATCTAAAACAATACAATGCTCAAGCTTATAAAACTACGGGAAACTCTAAAAGGGGCACGTATTACTTGGAAATTACTTAGTCAAGTTGTAAATTTTTTGGTTACTGGTATTCTGTGTATTAAGATCGGTCGGTCCGGTTTCTGACAAACTGATTTCCCGCCACCACCGAAACTCCACTAACCCAAATTCTGAAAACGAGCAGCTTGTTGCTACATGACTGTCAACGGTGCATTACAACAGGTGGCATGGTAAGCAGATCCAATTCACGGTCCATAGTCGAAACATTTTTGATAACTAGTACCTTGCGATAAGGATTTATTTTTCGCAATTTTTCGAAAAACACCCTAGAATTTTCTAAGGTGCCTGGATATATCCAGGTTGCTTGGTGACCGCACTAGTAGATGAGTAGCTAGGATAGCCGCCTTGGTCCTTTGGTTGTAAGCCTCGCGCCTACGATAGATTGTTTGTAGGTGGTCGCCTGGATGTATCGAGGCACCTAGCGCGCAGTGCGGCCGGTTACGAACATTCATGACCGTTCGTTTTACTTGGTTACTATATCTAGGCTCTAGGCACTAAACTAAGCACCTGTCGGTGTGTAGGCGGCCTAAATCAGGCAAAACTTCAGAATCTTTAATACCGGGTGTAACAAGACCCTCAACGAAGCCGAGGTCTACGTATTCTGCCCATCATCAGGACCATTTTTGTTCAAAATTATTGCTGGGAAACGATTTTAATTTTTGGTGTTAAAAAGCATTGCATACATTACCACGCAACGTAGCGCGTACAAAAGACCGTGCCTGCGAGTGTATGCTATACAGCTGCGTGCGGCCGAGTTGAAAGGCAACGTTTATGTGCGTGCTCATAAAATACATTGAGTGATGACGTTTTGAAACCATTGTTTGTAACAAAATACATAAAATTTTGATAATGTTTCTGTAGACAAAAAAATAGGAAATGACGAATAAAATAAGTTTTCATAAAAACATTGAAAAAAAATTCAACTTTGACCTTCAATAACTTCGTAGCTATTGGTTTCCCAGGTACAGTCTAAAAGACAAAAATGATCCAGTTGATGGGCGGAATGCGTGGATTTCGGCTTCGTTGAGTGTCTTGTTACACCCGTTATGTTCTATTTAACATAAAAACACATGTGTCAAAAATTCTCATTAACAAAACACGTATTATATAAATATTGAAATCTATTTTATATAGCAGGTTGCATATCTTGCTGCCATACCATTTAAAGCGGCGGGCGTCCCATAAATGAATAAATTATAAACTTTCCTCGCGGACCGGTCGGCCTTTCCGCCGCGTCGCTTCATCTGGTCACACTGGACCATCTAGACACTCATTTAGTTCATTCACAAGGTTAATTTTTATTAGTTATCTATTTACTATTTATTAGCTTCTTGTTTAATAACTATTATTAATGTTCCGATACCGTAGGCAGGATTCATGTTTCTGTTTTGTTAACTAATTTGTACATCCATATGACCGCAATAAATAATTTTGATTTGATTTGATTACAATAATATTGTCGATAAAGAAACTTGGAAGAGTTTGACATTCAATAGTGAATTGAAAAACACATCATTGGGTAGCACAGGCTACAACAACGATCCGCAAAGTCCACTTTTCGATTATTTACCAGTCAAGCACCAAAACGCTGTCAAAGTTAAAGTTATCGTCAAATGATATGCTACCTATTTGTCACGTCAAACTTGTCAAAGGACATCATGCTGGCTGGCGACCTCTCTTTTGGCTAACTTGTGTTTAACCGTTAGGTACTTTAACAAGCTTGTTATCGTTAAAGTTAGATGGTGCAACTGAGCCTTAGCTGCTAAGTGCGTTAACCCAATTTGGACTCAAGACGATACAATGTTGTTAAAATGAAATAGCAACGGATTTGCTGCAAGTTGTTACCAATAACATTCAGTACACGATCATTTTAGCTTCTTTGTCGGCACAATAATAAATAATTATAAAATGTATGCATTTTTGTGACTCTGCGTACACATTAATGAACCCTTTCAAACTGTAAAAATTGAATTAGGATAAAACCTCTAACGATTGCTGTCTGAGAATGCAAGTTAACATCCACATAGGTAATATAGGTATTATTAAAACTAAATAACGACGAAAATGTTGAAATGAAAAAAAAAACTATGTGATTTGCAGTTAGTATGTTTAAACGGTCTTACAAACACGACACATGCTGAATTGGCTTCCTACCTTGACGCAGCCGTGAGATATATTATATTTTTTCTATTTTTCTTTTGTTTTTGCTTTATAAGAAAAAAAAACTGTTTTTCTTTCATTAATGTACAAACGCAGCATGTAAATATCATCTCACGTCTGTATGTCTAATAAATATTTTCTTTTCTTTTCTCTTAAACTAGTTTCGACGTTTGAATTTTTAGTAGGTATTGAATTGATGAAATAAAAACTATTTCATTAACCGCCTATATCTCTGGTGATAATTAATGTAGAGCGACGCGGCGGCGGCGCGCGGCGGTGTCGTTGTTTCAGAGTCCAGTTTTGGTGCACCTGCCGCCTGATCCGATCTGCCTGCGTCAGGCACCTCGCACTGAAACCAAACTACCTTTTGACAGACCAGTGTTTTAGCTTCGTTTTTTTATAGATATTTGCCAATATTTAACTCTAAATCATTCAACTATAGCTCTCTAAGAAGCAGAATGGGAATTATATAAGTCGATGGATAGATTTACAAAACACTGCCACATACACTGAAGAAAACACAGAATTTTTCACATAATTCCATATTTAAAATTATTGAAGATAACACTTTCAAAAAATTTAATATGGAATTATGAGACCCTTTGGAAATACTCGACTTTCGAAACCATTCGACATTTAGGCGATGGCTTTTTCGACTTATAAATTTTGTAAACAATCTTGCAACGGTGCTGTCAAACTTTTTGCCGTTATTGAAGAAATTCCACAATGCCACGGATAAATCGTCACACGGTGGTTGTTGTCGTGGTTTTGCGATGCGCGTAGATTCCGTGTGAAGAATGCCGGCGCGGGCGCAGCCGCGGGCAAAGCCTGTGCTATTAATAGAGCGCGCAGGTGCGGTAACGGTGCTCCAGCGGGCAGGCCTAATCTAGGACCACGGACGATTATTATTAACATGGAAACAGAGTCTACTAATAGCAAATAGGCATATCAAATAGTACCCAGAAGTGGGCGTCGTATAATATGATTATATCAATTGGTATTCATAGAGTCAACACAATACCATGGAGTTACCATAAAAGCAACTTCATTAAAAAAGGAATTAAACGATTTTTAAGAAATTAAATACAAAAGTAGTTTATTCCTGAACTTTATTTTTTTTCTTTATTTCGTTAAACTTTTCCTTTATGAACCCAAAGCGGGAAAAATCAGAACAGAACAGAGTTTTGTACGTACCTACCTAAGTAATGTGCAAATATGAAACCTGCAAAAACCCTAAAACATTGACCCTTAACAACTCTATGAACAATGTTCGTAGTACAGTACAGCAATGTACCGCGAGTGTCACACCTGCCTGCGCCCGCGCAGACCCGCTCGACGGCCGATATGTCACATATTTATAGGCCCGGTTCTCGCTACAATACTTAGATATAACTCCAAGGTGGAGTTATATTCAGCAATAAAATCGTGACAACGGCTGTGAAACTATCGATTGAAAAGATAGGGAAAACTCAGTTTTTATTCTAATCATAAAATGAAAACCAAACAATTGACAGTGTGACAGAACATTTTTTTTTTCAAATCAAGCTCCGATACTAGGTATATAAAACGCTTTTGACATTTTCTTACTAAGTACCTACCTTTACATTTTGTTATAATTTCATAATACCTACGTTTGTCGAATTCCAACCTTTTTAACATGAAGTAGCATGAAGTTCTTAACTTAAGATGAATTAAGATATCCACTCAGAATGCTGGTCAGCTGTACTCTAAAACACACAGCGTTGACTAGCTTAGCGCCTTAAGCACACTCCGCAAACAAGACTGTTTGGTTTGCCGGTGCGTGCGCGCAGCCCGCGATGTTCGCGCCAAACAGACAGTGATTCGACAAAAGCGCTGTTTACCGAATCGTAATGGCGGCATAAATTTGAATTTTAATACACGGCCGCCGCGCCAGCGCCATCTGCCGGCCGCGCCGAGCCTCCATAAAAGTTAATAAGATTTGTAACTATGCATGCACTCAACCCAAACCACCATAAAATTCATAATTTAAAATGTACACGTAAGACATTCATTGTATGTATTTGTATGTTGTATGTAAGATAAGTATGTATATATACTAAGAGAAGTTCAAGTGTTCAATCCAGCCATTTTTTTTTATTTCACTGATTATCAGAATGACGATGAAAACTAAGTAACTAACTTACTCAATAAATAGCTGAAGAAGCGCTTTACTAAGGCGGCGGCCGGCGCAATGTTGGCTGTCAGTCTGGTTGAGCGATCGTAGCATCTGAACTACAGGAAACATTTGTTTGTATAGATGAGCTACATTTTGCAAAATAAATGTTTAAGTTTAGAGGCAGAAACTTTTGTTTGTCTTTAATGAGCTACATTTTCCAAAATAAATGTTTAAGTTTAGGTCAGTCAGGTTTACTTATGAAAAATCAAGAAGAAAAGTGTTCGCAGAAAATAAAAGAAAGAAAGAGTAGATACAGCTACATTTTCCTTTCTATTATTATAGCCGAATAGGTATATTTTATATGATTATAGCTCAAGAGTGAGTTAAATTAGTATTCATAAAATTAAAATTAAAAACATTCGAATTTCTATATTAAAATACTAATAATTTCCGGACATCTCACGCCAAGTTTTAACTCAAAATGAGTAAAATATTGATGTTCCTCGTTCAGAGAATTTTATACCCTTACTAGCTTCCGCCCGCGACTTTGTCCGCGTGGACATTCGATAAAATCCTCAGAGAACCTTGAACCAAGATAAATAGTATTCTATGTTTTAATTTCATTTAATTCTGATCAGCTGTTTTTACGTGATTAGGCGGTTCCCCACCAAGCGCGCTGCTTTGCCGCACGGGCCTCGCATGAGGCTGTGTATGCGATTATCATAACTGCCACAATTGTATTGGTCATATTTTACTTTTATCTTCAGCATGGTAGGTACATCAAGTACGTATCCATAGCGATAGTGGTTATATCCTCAGCAGAAATAGTATTTGTATACACCGTTAAAGTTTTAAGTGGTTCGTCCCTCTTTCTTTTAACCAAAATAAAGATACACACATTAGAAAATTAATTTTAAATCAACTATCTAAAACCAATCGAAGTTTAATTTATACTTTTAACATGATATTCTAGAACCGGAATCAGATCGCGTTGATTCCATTCCAATGGCAATAAATAAGATGTCTGTATTGGCGTTTTTTTCCTGGTAACTCGTATCCTATAGATAGGCTTAGCTACATAGGTATAAGACATAAACATATTATAGAATAACAGCCCAAGTTTGCGGTCGGCAGGCTGGGCTGGTCCACAATCAGTCTAAACGCTTTTAATCACAAATTTTTAATTGGGTCCGATCCGAGTTTTCCTTTAAGTGTTCAAAAGTTGAAGGCCAAGTTCAATTTAAAAATTACATACAAAAATTGCATTACATGATGTTATCAAAGTCAGATTACAATTGTCTTCTTTGTCTTACTAGGTACCTACTCTCTTTCACAAAATTAGGTACTGGCCGTCACTCCGCTCCGCACCCGGTGTCACTTCCAACGCCCGCTCCTAGGAATTATTTGTCCAGGCATGCATTAGTCACTTAAAGTTTTAAACATATAAATATATCAAAAAATTGTTAGTGAAATTGTGATTCTTACGATATAAATAAAAAAAGAATTCTTCATTGCTATTTTCTAAAATTCGAATGTTAACTTCTACTGTTTACTGTTTTTTTGCCTCTAATGAGAGCAAATAAGTTGTATTACATGTTTTTTTTATAAACTTTGGCTCATATTTATTTATTCAATTCATCACACTGTAATTGTGAACAGTATTCAACAATAGTACCTATAGTCGGATAAATATAGCTTGTTTTCCCTATTTTATCTCCATTGCCAATTGCTACTACTAATAAAGGAAATCCGAAGCACTTTCAAATTATAAAAAAAGATTGAAGCGAGATTTGTCAACATTAATCAGTGCAATGAATGAGGAAATTGTTTATCCCAAGAATCAATGGAATTATAACGTGGAGCAATTATCCGAAGGTCTAGACACAAAATAGAGAGATAGGACAGAAGCAAAGCTTAGTACCTACGCGCGCTCGAGCAATGCACGTACGGCTAATACCCGAGGTGCGGCTAAACCTAGTTTTAGCCGGCTAAAACTAGGTGTAGCTGAGAGCTTTTGGCTAAAACTAGGTGTAGCCGATTTTCTCGCGGCTAATACTAGGTATAGCCAACTAGGTCTAGCCTTTTTTGTGCTTGTACTAAGGGGGAGTAATTTATGGGGTATTAAGAAAGCTATTTCTGTTGTCTGTTAAAATAATAACCTTGAAATTTAAGGCTCACGCTCCGCTGCGCTTCACGCTCGCCTTAAATTTCTAACCTTTATTCGAGACCTACAGGAGTAAAGTAGATCGGTTACACCTAGTTTTAGCCAACAGCTATCGGCTACATCTTGTTTAAGCCGGCTAAAACTAGGTTTAGCCGCACCTCGAATTGTTTTGAGCGTAGCAGCGATTCTGTGTTGGTGTGGTATGTTGGTTAGCGATGTCTATGTGTGCGTTGCTCGAGCGTGCGTAGTACTAAGCTTTACTTCTGTCCTCTCTCTGTTTTGTGGTCTAGAGCTCGGCGTGTTTACTGCAGTAGGTAATCGCAGAACAAGGCAAATGCCCGGCATAGCTGCATTTGCAAATCAATTCCGCCAGTAAAGGCCTGCGGCATTCCCGCGCCCCAAGCTTGTTAATGGAGGCAGACTTATTAATTGTTTACTCACTCGCTGTTTTATTAAGGAGAATAAAACGTATGTATACATATATGAAAAACATGGAGTATCTATTAGCAGTAAAACCACAACCTGTGGTAAGAGTTCACAATGTTACAAACAAAGAATAATTATTAGTCTTAACGCTAATTTCCCCGAAATAATGGTACAGGTTGTTTACAGATTTATGCCTATAGATAACTTTTATCTATACTTACGTAAAATATTATTTGTGCCTGTACAACAATTGATATTTATTTTATTCTTTAGAAAATAAGTTTTCCTTCTAACTTACTCTCATCGCCTTAACTGTTAAGTTATGAATGGGATATAGGAAATAGAGAATATTAATTTTTAAATTTGAGATTTTTGCATTTAGAATGCTGTTTTTACACAATACTAAATAATATACTAGAAAAAATACGACTCGCACCAGATCAATACTCAGACGGGAATCGAACCCGCGACCTTTGGATGTCCGGTACAATGCTCTGACCGCTGAGCTACCGAGTCACTAGTGACATCGCCGAATTTCCGGGTTCGATTCCCGTCTGAGTATTGATCTGGTGCGAGTCGTATTTTTTCTAGTATATTATTTAGTATTGTGTAGAGAATATTAAATTTACCATGACCCATGAAGAGACCATTCTGTCAAGAGTGTACAAAATGTACATAAGTTAACTATCGATAGCTATCACACAAACTTAATCAACTCGCGATATTGACGAGTATTTAATTTAATTTGTAGGTTTCCCACTTTACACATGTTTTAAAATCCTTGTACAATTTGAACTTATGTGAGGATCACCACTCATTACACCATCACATCATCCACCGCGTCACAATGCAAAGTGAAAATATTAAAATGTATGAATTAATTACTGTTTGTTGGCTTAAACACCTGTGTTGGCGGACTTACATCATAAGAAGGCCAGTGGGCCACCGACGAAATCATGCGTGTTGGTGACCTGTGAGTTTTATAGTATTCTAGTACTGTTATTTATTCTGTGGTTAGTGCTTAGAGGATTTTATATGGTCTCTTTCCACGGGCAACCTATTGAGCCCCACGGGTTCCCCCAGGCACCCGCGAGAAATTTATCATCTGAATGAAGAGCAAGTGATTCACTCGATACTCGATCTTTTCACTCATTACTCACTACTGGCGTTGACGATGGACGTCTAGACACTAGAATTTATGTGGAGGAACGAGTAGTGAGTACCCAGCGATGGCGCTAGTGATTTTACAATACGATGATTTTACGATAAGTATTTAAGTTTGTAAATATCGTTACTTATGGCTGTTACACAGCTGATAAGTTTCTTGCGCCCGTTCTTCTTGTCAGCTTAAAAAGTCTGGAATGGGTGGTAGGAAAATATAGACGATTCAAAAGTACTTAATAATTAAGTTTTTTTGAATAAAGTTTATTTTGACTTTGACTTTACATTCTCTTTGTATTGGCACAGCGTACAGCATGTTCCTTTTTTTTACTAAAAAGTACAATTTTCAGTGGACATAAGAGTCATCCAGTGATAGCGAATTTTATTATGTAAAAGCAATTCTCTAGTACAAAAAGGAATTCTTAATATCTCTCGCCGGCTGGAGGGTGCCTGCGGCCGTGCCGCCCGTGCTCCGGCGCCGGCGCCCCGGCCGGTAGCCAAGCTATTACTTGTTTCGCTACCGCGCTACGCACCCCGCCTGCGCTTGTCTGCTTCACAACCACGACACTAACTTAACTATACGACGTATTTCGTAATTGGCAACGAATCCTATAAGGTTTTTTAAGTAAGTACTCGTACAAATGGTTAACGAAGAATTTCTGCATGGAACCGATTCTGAAAAAAGAAAAAGCTTTTCTATGAGTTCTTATTGAATTTTCCATGAAATATCTTTTTGACTATACATAATTTAAGGGGTATGAATAGAACATTGTTCCTGTTCAATATTATCAGTATTAGCTTTTACAGTTTTATTACTAAATGTACTTGTAGAGTAGTCCCCCGTGACCACGGCAGCTGCAAAGGTGCTGAAACGTCGTAAAAATAAAAAATCAAACCAAATAATTACCAAAGTAGGTACAATCAATAAAACCGCGCCAGTATCCGTTAAAAGTGTTTTATTTCTTGTAGAATTACATCTCTAGAGGCCAGCAATAAAAGTGACTTTTGATCTTTTAAACTACGAAAACACATAACGCGAGAAATTTTTATTTTTATTTAAATACTAATTTTCGTACAATGCTCTATCATAAATTATAAACCATTATAAAGACATAAGTGTTACTTGTAAAGTAATTCTGCAAATACAGTAGCAGCACCGGTCTAAGTAATAACTTCAGATATTATCGCAGATTTACATTTGAGATCTACGTGATGTCCAGGCCTTTCCGTGTTTGAAAGATTTTCCATTGCGTCGGCTACACGCAGTGTACACCACTATCCCAATTTAAAATTACTTCATAAGCTCAATTTAATTAACTACTTTAAAAGCTCATTATAAGTAGGTAATGTAATCCCTGCCTGCATGGTTATGTAAGTTGGAATAGACGCGATATTTTAAGATTATTGTCCACCAAATCACTCACATGTGGGGTTTATAATTTTTTTTTATTGCTATTTTCGATAGCCCTGTCCAAAAATAGAATTTTATGGATCTAAAGGTACTGCGGGTTTGAACAAGATTATCATTTGAAATGGAATAACATACAATCAAATGAAAAATTGTATGTCAATAATGAACGTGCGGCATAAAAACTATTTTGAATGAAAGTTGCCTTTTTTTAGATTTTCTAACATACTACAAAAACTTGGAAAATATTAACCAGTTGTTGTACCTACTTACATGTTTTTGTCACTGAACAGTGAAAAAGTTATCGTAGTATTATAATTTACTAGCTTTTACCCGCGACTTCGTTCGCGTGATTAAGTTAGTTGTGCATTTATTTTGAAAGTCACGGACTACCAATATACCTAGGTCATCAGTAGACCTCATTTCACACATTTAAATTTTCCCATAAAAAAATCATGTATAAACTGGAACACTGTAGCACCCTGTACAACGGGAAATTTCCAAAACCCTTTCTTAGTGCTCACCTACACCATGAAAGGTATCTTCCCTCTAAAAATAGTATCTCTACCAGCAAAATGCTTCAGCCCTATACAAATCCCCATACAAACTGGAACACCCTGTAGCACCCTGTACAAAGGGAATTTTACAAAATGCTTTCTTAGTGCTCACCTACACCATGAAAGGTATATCTACCTTCCAAAAATAGTGTCTCTACTTTAATCCTATATAAATTCTCATACAAATTTAAACAACCTGTAGCACCCTGTATAACGGAAATTTACTAAAATACTTTCTTAGTGCTCATCTACATCATGAAAGGTATCTACCCTCCAAAAATGGTGTCTCTACCTTCAGCCGTTAGGGCTCCACGCCTATCCCAACAATGAATCAATGAATCAGTGAATCAGTCAATCATTTTAGAATTTTATATGTATACATAACCCTACTTATACTTCGAAAATTAATAAAATGAAAAACAAATAACTTGTTATTAACTTTTAATGATTACTAATCTCATGTTTTGGTACAATGTCAACTTAATCAAACTAATTGTATACAATAATAAACATAATAATTAAGGTTTACCAGAGTAGGTGGTTTACATGTTTATTTACCTATTATTTTTATATTTTATTTTATTATGTCAGCATTGCCACTCACTGTAACTAGTATAGACTATATTCTACTATATTCCACTTCTATTATATCCAACTATAAGATCAAGACAAGTCGGTCAATTAAATTGGTATATAATGTGTACTTATAGTGGTGTCTGTACATGATAAAAAACGAAGAATACGGCTATTGCTGAACAGGCAATTTCCGATATTTCAGACTACTGATTTTTAATTTGCATAAATATGGTGCATTGTGTTCTTAAATTACTTAGTTTTTAAGTGAATACGATGTGCAAAAATTCATTGAGATTTAATTAGGATAAGTTAATAGGTATAGATTTAAAAAATTCAAGCATGGTTAAGCAATTTTTCTGAGAGCGAAACTGTTCCCTCTTTAAAAGCTGTTGTAAGGGGCACATGTGTACTGCGTCTTAAATGTAATATAATAATAATAACATAACAATCTTTTAGAATACTGGTCAGATCAGTTGGGTGTGTATAGCGATCCGAATCTCCTCCATTCTCTCCCTGGATAGCCATCATCAGATCACAGCACAGTACATCCCTGGCAGGAATGCAAGGCTTCAAAGTTACCTGGTTTGTATGAAAATAACACCTGTATCCCTAGACAAAGTTGATGTGTGTATTAAGGCGGTTGTATGACCGAAAGTGGCGCCCTCAGAGGTTTTTATTTAATAAGTTATTAATAGAAAAAGTTTTTATTAATGTTTATCGTGGAGATTTTAGGGCCCATGGTCTAGTATTTTTAGAAGGTATCACTATATGCCCTCGTAGTCATTCGTAGAAGTAGATAGCAAATGTGTCAAAAACGGCCACTTTTAGCAGTTTTGCTATCTACTTCTAGCAGTGACTACGAGGGAATGTAACGATACCGTCTAAAAATACTAGACTATGGGCCCTAAAATCTCCACGATAAACATTTTTAAAATTGTGTATTAGAATTATTGTATTAAATATAATTCACCGCGGCGCCACTTTTGCTCAGGGTACCACCTTCATGATCTAATGCTGCGTTATCTCAAACAAGTGAACGCCGATTGTGGAATGTTAACAAAACCAATTGATTGGTCTCCTATAGTATTTAATTAGTAATAACGTGATAAGGAAAGTCATTCGGGTTTGTTTGGCTGACTAATAGTTAAAGACAATAGAACATTCATTTTATAAACAATTAAAATAGTTATCTTAACATTACGAGTGTTAATAGTATTTTTAAGTACATAAATGACAGATTTTTTGTAGAAAAAGAAACAATTAAAAATAATATTACTCACTTAGTTTAACAAAACAGGAAATAGGTAGGTATTTAACCTACTTTTTATTTGAAAATAATCAATTTAATGTGATATAATAATCTCTTCTTTTTTATATTTTCAATTGATACCTTTAAATTTTTCATGTAAAAGATATCAACGAACTCATTTAGGTTAGGAATAATATAAACTTCATTATTTAGTGAAGTCGTTGGATGTGCTCAGGCTAAATTTAACACAGTAGTAAAAAATGACTTAAAATAAGTTTTCGATAATAAATCAGTGACGGTTACCCCGCAAAAGAAGCCGGAACTTCAGATAGTAGAAATAAATCTAGTGCAAAAATCATATCAAAAATAACAACTTTGTTTTAAGGGCCAGGGGAATGGAATCAGAGTTGCTATCTGTCAACTTGGTGCCTCGCTCGTCACAAACCAGGTGCAATATTCAAATAACTGCTTTTGGCTACTGTATAGCTAGGTAATGTTTATTGAATGTTGCACAAACGAATGTTTGAGTGTATGACACATAATGCGTGTCGCATTTTTTCCAATGGCTTCATCTTCGAATGGCAATGCTGTCCCACCGGATAAAACTGTAAATACCTAAATTTATGCAAAAATATAAAACTTCATTAAAACTGTCAATGTTGACGGTGACGCTGCTAATTTTTGCTTTTAGTGATTTTATTTTCTGTGTTTGTTGATGGCAATAATTAGTAAATTAACTGCCTACAATTATAAGACCCTGGCCGGAGCGCAGCCGCATTTTAAAACATGAAGCGGCCATCGAACGAGATCTAAAAGCAAGTATCGTAACGGTATCGGACACAACCAGTGAGGAGACGCGGCTTATGGGCGCGTATGCGCATGTGGATAAATGTATGTATAAAGTTTATCGGCGCGGGAAGGCGGGTGCGGGGGGCAGCGGGGGCGCGGGGTCAGCGACCGACCCTCTGCGCCGGACACCGCGGCCCGCGACTGTCACCGCCCGTCCACTGCGCCCGCGCAGGACCCGGGAAGCATGCCATGCCACCACTCGCCGACCAACCTACAAACTCAGAAAAAAAACACTTAAAAACCACCTATAACATAATTTATTATTATTATTCATTGTTTACAACGACCATCGCTGTATGAAATCAATGAACAGTCGCATAAAGTTGGAATCGTGTTATCTTATCAGCTTGCACGCGTACCGCTGCGCCTGGCGGGTGATAAACAAATTCAAAATGCCACCACACCACCACCGTGGCAGTTGTTTAGCTCGGCCATCAACGGGCTTATTATAGGATTGTCTATTTAGTTACAATAACATCGATAACTAGTAAAAATGTTCGTTGATTTAATTCATCGCCAAAAATAAATGCCGAAATGTAAAAAAAAAACATATTGTGACATTGGAAACAGAAGAAGTCCCCTTCTACAAAGTCCAAAAGCTGATAACGCATCATTCTCAGCATTTATATAGCTCCAACTGACTATGGCTCTCGCTCTAGCTCTGCTCTTATCGCTTCAAAATAACTGGAACTAATATACTGGTTCCTAATAGTAACGGCTTTAGTAATCAATTTCTATTCATTGAATTACCAAAATCCTCGCAAACCAGAAAAAATCTTACATCTTTGAGGTTGTAGCTTTAAAATTTCGTACTTATACAATTTTAGGACTACAGATAGGTATCCAAAACTTCCTACTATGGATAATTATTGCGAATATAACCACACGACAAAGTAAAATGAAGCATAAAGTCAGAATAATAAATAATATAGTTCCATGTATCGTTGCCCGGCAGCGGCGATATGTGTGCAAGGGCACTCCGATAGCAAGTTTTTATTTCTTCCTCGCTCGTTATACAACAAATTGTTAACCTGTTTTGTGCGCACAGTTTCATGTTACGTATTACGACTCCTTAAACCGGAAATTAGGTTGAATTAACATTCCCACTGCACTAGAATAAATACTTGCAACTATTTTATAATCCATGTGCACACGCCAGCACGCCAAGTTAAACAGTTGATCTACGAAAGCAACTTTTATTACGAACGGCGGGCGTCGCGGCATAAACGTGGTCTCACGATCAACAAGTATAATCTGATGTACCGTCGACTGTACATTTATTAACTGTTTATGTGCCATACTATTCAATTAGTTAGCAATCGCGTAACTGCACGCATATTACATTACGTTGAGCGGCTTGTATTACAATGAGTCAACACTTTTCCACGTGACAACACGGTGCGTAGCAGTCTTTTGTTTGATGATCTGTCAATGAAAGTGCAATATGCAACTTGTACTACTAGACTTGAGGTAAATATATTTTCAAAAAAAAATGTTGAATCGCTCGGCTGTCCTGATTTTCGTTTGACATTCGACTCATGAGTCAAATTTCGAACGAAAATCAGTAGAAAAGAGCGCTTGACGCCAGTCGAAGGTTTCAAAAATAGGGTCCCAATTTCTTTATCTTATGCGCCCGAAGAAAGTTTAAAAAAACCTGTGGACAGGTCACTAGGTCTTACCCCAAGAAATTTATAGTCCACAACAATTACATAATTTGTTTTTCAATTTATTTGCAATTCTATGTTAAAATCATGTAACAGAGAATTGCAATTTTTGTAAAAACATTTAATTATTTATTCCAAATGCAACAAAGTGAAACATTCCAGTACGGTAGCATAATTGACTGTCGTGCTAGATCTGGCCTAGGTCCGCGCGACCTTGCAAGCCTTGGCGCGGGGACTCCGCGGTGATAAATTGTGCAACAATGCGCGCAGGTGCTTGCGCTGACCTTTGCGAGCCCTACACCCGCCCCGCACCAGCCCTGCACCTGCCCCCCGCCCTCCCACACCCGCCTGCGCCCGCACCGCCCTCCGGTCCCGTTCCGGCGCCACCGAGGCCTCCGCTCGTTAAGACATTGTAATTTCGCTTACAGCCAGCGATGACACGGCACAAGATTTTTTTTCAAAGGAAAATTTACATTCAGAGTTTCAAGAGATGCGCTCTTGTCAAACCTCTACGAATTGGCAAGTTTCTCCTAGACTAGAGTAACAAATGATAGTAGTATGGACTATGTTGTGGGTTTCGTTGTTTAACATTTTTTTTCCCAACTACATACCTACTTTTAATGAAAAAATTTACTAATGACAATTTTTTAAGCTGAAAGTATGAAACAAAAAACGCGTTAGTAAAAATGCTTCTATTAGATTTGTCTTCATTTGATATAAAGTCAAAGAGGGGTCTAGCTAGAATGTTCTGTATATTCTCGATGTTTTCAAATGTCTTTTTTTAATGAGTTTTGCTTTAGCAATTTCTGTGTGTCGTTGTCTTGCCTTGGGCCGGCGCAAGGACATAAAATTTAACAGCGCGCTCGCCACAAATAGTAAAAGACAAAACTGCGTAATAAACTATGCACAATATTTCAGCCTTCAGCGAAAATGCAGTTTCGACCAGTACCTACAGTTTATCTATAACATATACATTAGTATTATAGTTATTTTATGGTCACATAACATAACTATCACACACAACAGACACGACTTGATCAAAAAATATCTTCTCACAAATGGTATTTGGAATTTGGTAACGTAATAATAGCAACGTAACAGTTGAGTAAGACCGTAAAAACTATTGATTTCCTGCACTCTAATGAGCAGGTACATCGAGCAGGAAACACTGGCGATAATCTGAAATCCTAATGAGTAACTGAAATCGCTAAAATTAGACATTTCAATATTATGCTTATGTATTGACTTGTTTCTACTATGCAGGGGTGTTTAATGTTTAAGTACAACTAAGGTTTTTTCTTCTTCTTCAAAAGTTATTAAAATTTCTCATAAGACAGGATTAACATTATGAAATACTACATTATATTGACGTTTATGCCGGTCTACGGCTGAATTTATAGACTTTAATTTCGCCCGTCGCGCGTTGCCCGCCGTAGCAGCGCTCGCGGCTACGCAGCGCACAGTGTTTGTATGTAAAATCATGAAAGTGTTCGGCAAAGTTGACAGGTTGTCAGCTTGAGCGTTGTCTCCATTGTTCGCGCCACAAGTCGAGCCCAGCGGCACCGGGCGGCGGCGGCGCATACCGACCGATCACCTTGAACTTAGCACGCGGCGGCTGGCGACGGCTCCCGACTAATATTATGCATACGACATACGAAGCTGACAAACCGGCATAATGTTCGATACAAGCCTCTTTACTTACATATACCTACATAAACAATTACGGTTCATATATTTAATCGACGTGTTGCCGTCGGACTAGCGCGAACATCGCTCGATTACCGGCCGCGGCTCGGACGACGCGAGACCGACGTCGCGGGGCGCCGCGACAACATTGTTGTCTAAAAATAATACACTAACTAATAATCTTCTCACCGGAGCATCGCAGACATTGAAACTGTCAGATTTCTGTGGCTATTTACGTTTGCACGAAACTACTCGCCACAGTGCACCTTACTCGGTGGCGTTAAGGGTGACAGCAGAATGCGCATCGACATGACATGCAAAGGGAACACGGGTGAATGAGCGCGGAATGAAACCGCGTAGGCGCACCGCAGGTGGAAGCGAACACACGTGTAAATGGATTGCAGTCCCCGCGCTCGCTCGCCGAGATGGTAGCCTGTAGTATTACCACGTTTACACAATACCGCAGACTAAATACTAGTAAACGTGTATTACTTGGTTTGCCAGTCGACGATAGCTAGTTCGCTTGCGGTGCTCCAATAGCGCGCTGCCTTCGACAAACAAAACGCAACCTTCATCTAACAGCTGTTTAAATACAACGCACAGCTCATCGATTTCAGAAACATTTAGACTGTTTCAGTTTTTTCCATTCAAATTAAGAGATAATTTAAAATTACATTCCTAAAATGGAAACTATTAGTTTATACGCATAGTAACAACTGTTACTATTTGTAATATGTGGAGCTCGGTGGCGCAGTGGTTTAGCGCCTGGCCCAGCGATCAGGAAGCTAAGCAACGTTCGCAAGGGTCGGTAATGGGATGGGTGACCAAAAATGTATTATCTCGAGCTCCTCCGTGCTTCGGAAGGCACGTTAAGCCGTTGGCCCCGGTTGCATTTGCAGTCGTTAACACCCACCAATCCGCATTGGGCCCGCGTGGTGGGTTATGGCCCGTCCTCCTTACCACCCATAAGGAAGGCCTGTGCCCTAGCAGTAGGGACATCAAAAATGGCTGATGGACACATAGTAACAACATATTTTAATACAGAGTGAGCGGTTTATAGCAGGTTATAGGTAATTTGCATTCGCAAGATTATTAAAATTTAATGACTGGACTAAAACCACCTAAAAGTACCACCACTGGATTTCTCAAATTACAAGATATTTATCAAAAGTGTAGCAGAGGTTTCATTGAATTCTACAAAATAGTTTAGTATAACTTTGAAATTAACCGTTAAATTAAGTAACGACTTTAGAAAAACCTGTAAACAAATTAAGTGGCGAACACTAAAATAAATCATCAAGCAATTTCACTGCATTCGTCTTGCATTATGCATGAGTAACAGACTGACTTATTGATCTTAGGGCCACGAAATTGATGAGACTCTCACATCGCGCCGGCCGCGGCAGACGCGAGTTACTACCAAAAAGCGCCATATTTTATTGCTCAGGCGCACGCATATTTATAATCTTATTCATATTCGATCAATGAAGCTACGAAAGGCCGTGAAGTTGCTATAATAACTTTTTCAACACACTTGCTCGTAAAGTGAGCCCTAATACATCGCTTTTAGGGCCATAAACCGAGCTATAACAAACGAGTGCAATAATATATAAAACACTAGTTCGTAATAGAATTAACCCTACAAAGTTAAATTAGTACCTTACTGCAAGTTCTATGAGAGTAAACAGAGCATTCCCAATTTAGCCGGGTAATACAGTTATTTTTTTTGACAACAAAGAGGTTTTATGCTGCTGAAAATTCATATACATTTTTGGAATAAATTAATGTGTAAGACCTTAATTAAGTCAAATAAATATATATCTATTAGTATCAAATTATTCATAATTCAAAATATTTTGTTATAAAATATTAAAATATTTGCATTTTGTCACTTAAAATTATAATTTTGATGTATTAGTAGTAGGCTGTATGCTCCTCACCCCTTTGTTCGCAAAATATTCTTGCGTTGGGCGTGTGAAAAAAAAAACAAAAAAAACATGCGCGCCTTTTCCCATAATTATCATATTTTGTTTTTGTCGTTTTTGTTGCTGTGTGATAAATTACTTTGTTTTTTCCTCGCAAATGTGTTGAAAAACGTCGTATGAAACTCGTGAGCTCTTGGTTATTGCACACTCGGCTGAGTTACGCCCTCACCTGCGGCTCGGGCTGCAACCCACAGCCTTGTGTGCAATGAGCAACCTAAGCTAACTTGTCTCATAATGTACTATTTCAATACTGCCATGAAGTAATCAAAAACATTGAAAAGATTAACAATCTTACAATAGTAAGGCACTATTTGTACTGTGATATTAATTGTTCTAATACTTAATAATTATAGACAACTAGCGACCTCCCGCGACTTCATCTGCGTGGAAAGTTTTTTTGCTACCCCTCGGGAACAGTACTTTTTTCTGGATGAAAGGTCCTTTTCTGTAACCCTGATAACGTGTATGCAAAATTTCATGATGATCGGTTCAGTAGTTAGACGTGAAGGCGTAACAAACAAACAGACATTCGCATTTATAATATTAGTAAGGATAAGGATAGATATTTAAATTTTACCATTACCAGTTTAAAAAACTAAGATATTGTAGGTAGGTATTACTTCGTTGATGTCTTTTGCATGCGACGAATGCGGGAAACGCTCTCGGACCTTCGAATTTTGAGGTCTCACTTACTTTGCTTTGTATAAGACATCAACGCACTAAACTGACAAAATAATTATTTTATTAAGTTTTTTATTATGACATGTGTTTACTAAATGATTGATGTAACATTTTCAAATAATGTACAAGTGATATTATATGTACCTATTTACAAATTAAACGAAATAACCATCTTGGTATTATATTTTAGAAACAATGTTAAAACTTACATTTAATTGATTAGGTAACTTAACAATGTAAGCAAATAAAACTTGTTTTATGTTATTAGCAATAACTTGAGTGATATGCAAGTTCTGTTCATATTAAGTAGCTATTTTAATAGGGCCTCGAGGGCTAAACCGGTGCAGGACTCCATACCCCAAGGATCAGTCCTTGGATGTGCCCTCTTCTTGATATATATCAATGACCTTCCTAAAGCCATCAATGAGACTTGTGTGATGTTTGCTGATGACTTCTCCCTTGTGTTTCCATATAATAATGATACCGATCTCAATGATAAAATTAATAATATTATAAATAAAATTGTAAATTGGTTAAATGATCATAATTTAGAAGTAAATTTCAACAAAACTAAACTAATGCAATTTAGGCCAATACAAAAAAAAGAACTAGACATTAACTTTACTTATAATCAAATTAAAATAGAATGCGTTCCTATTTTTTCTTTTTTAGGTATAAATATCGATTCAAACATTAATTGGAAATCACACATTCTAAAAATTAAAAAAAAAATATCACAATTTATATACGCGCTAAGAGAATTAAAAAAATCTACAAATTTAAAAACCGCAGTGGCTGCTTACTATGCTTATGCGCATTCATGGTTGAACTACGGGGTCATATTATGGGGTAATAGTGTAGATGCGAAAGATCTTTTAATCTCACAAAAGAAATGTATACGAGTACTAGCAAATATAAAACAAACCGATAGCTGCAAACCACATTTTAAAAATTTAAAAATTTTAACATTACCTTGCTTATACATTTTAGAAATGTGCAAGTTTGTTAGGAAACATCCAAATCTTTATATTAAAACTATAGACGCGCCTCGTCACAATGTCCCGCGATATAAAAATAATCTTGTGCAAACTACATCTAATTTAACTTTACATAGTTCGGGTCCTTACCCGATGTCAATAAAAATTTATAATAAATTACCAGAAAATCTAAAAGCCGAACCAAAAATCAATAAGTTCATTAATTCAATAAAACAACTGTTACTAACTAAATGTTATTATTCTGTTAACGAATATTTTAATGATAGGAATATTTAAATGTCTGCCCCTCTCTTCCACATTGCTATGCCTGTCAAGGTGCATGCGATAATTAGTTACTTTAAGATCTAGTAGTTAAGTCGCATGTAGTGCAAATGTATAAATAAAGAAATAATTTAATGAAATAAATAGTTTAGCTTTGTTTTAAATATTGTAACTATTTATTTAAACTGAAACTGTTTGCTTCATTATGATTATTTTATTGCCATCCAATTTATTGGTTGTACAGTGCCTGTGACTTGTTGCTTCACGCCATCAAATGCTGGGCAGCTTAATTAACATGACTAAAATATCTTTCAGTCTTCTTGAAGTCAACGAAAACAATGCCCTAACCTAACACATAGATTACTTTGAAAAATTTTCGAAATTTGTAAATTATATTTTATATAAATACATTTTGAAAAAACTGGTTCGACTAAAAAATTATATACATTAATTATCGAACCTGCTTCCAAAATGTTACGAAAATCGGTTGAGAAATGCGACCTAGAGGAGATCAAACTGAAAGCCGGAAGAACGGAAAAAACGAATTAATTTTTGCCCAAGCTGAAGCAGAGACGCTTCCCTCGCGCTTCGTGCTCGCTCGGTCAATTATGCGATTTTTTTTAATAATATTTGGAGCTGTTGGAGGAGAAAGGCGCAAATTAAAACAGGCTCTGAGAGAAATGCGCAGGCGCGTGTTACGGCCGCGGCCCGTCCGAACAAGTTCCGCGCTTTTGGACGTAACACTTAATGCGAAGCTTCCAAAGAAAGAAGGCTGACTAAAAAAGTCAACGATCCGAGTTAAAAAGCTTGCAGGCTCCGATAAATAATTGTATTTCTTTAAGTATGTAAGGACAGACCGGTCAATAGTGACCCAACAGATGGGTGTGATCCAAGTGTGATTAAAATAATTGTTTTGTACGCGAATTATTGTAGTTTTACTATAATATTATTACATAGGTATCTGTGTTAAAAAGTAAATTATAAAGTTTCACAGCATAACACAAGGCTCAGCGGAAAATTCTAAATATTAAATTATTTACAACTATATTTTTTTTCAGATTTTTACTTTTATTTTACCGATAAGTAGCTAAATTTATCAGAAGTTTATCTATATGTTACGGCTAATATCCGAAGTGCGGCTAAACTTAGTTTTAGTCGGCTAAGATATAAGAGAATAATTTATCTGAAATAAAAATTATTTAATTTAATTTAAAACTAGGTGCAGCCGCTAGCTGTTGGTTAAAACTAGGTGTAGCCGATTTGCTCTCGGCTAATACTAGGTGTAGCCGGCTAAAACTAGGTCCAGCATGGGGTATAAAGAAAGTTTTTTCTGTTGTCTGTTAAAAAAAATAACCTCGAAATTCTAACCTATATTCGGGACCTACAGGAGTAAAGCAGATCGGTTACATCTAGTTTTAGCCAACAGCTATCGGCTACACCTAGTTTTAGCCGGCTAAAGCTAGGTTTAGCCGCACTTCGGGTATTAGCCGTAACATACCTATATATATTCTGAACAATTGAGTGTATATGAATACTTTGGATTTACCTTAATTATGCTTCAACAGCTACCTACTGTGTTTTTAGGATCACTCAAAAATTTCGTTTCCATCGAGGTATTTGATAAAACTATGTTAAGAAGAAGAAGAAATAAATGTATGTCAATAAAAGCTCGAGACACAACGATATTATAATATAAGTTACTACTAAAATAATGATCATTCAAGACCTGTTGAACTCCTCGGCTATTCAACATTTAGAACGAGCATATAGATTTAGTGATTGAGAAGCGATAACCTATCGATTTATCGGGACATGGTAAAATAGGTCCCGAGTGCCAAATTGCTTTCGGGGGTCATCGGGCCACGATAACAACTGCCCGCCCCTCCCCGCCCCGTGGCCAGCACCAGATAACCGAGTGTTATCGCTGCTCGGCGTTCGCAACCACCCGTTGCATCATGTAGCATCGCCGCGCGGCCGCCACCGATTGCCGCACAACACCGTGATACGCCGATTTCAACAATCGCTCAGAAAACGAGCCCGCTGCTCGTTTTAGAATTGGACAATTATTAATAGATGGAGAAGCGACAGTGATGCGTGCGGCGCGCGGCGCGCGGCGTGCGGCGCAGCGGCGCGGCATGACATTCGTATGGGGATCGCATGCGCCCGATGGGCAATAAACATCATTTTATGCGAGGGCGAGCCGCGGCCCGCCCCCGGCTTATTAATAACATTATGCTCGATTAGGCATGTCCACGGGCGACCCGGCCGCGTGACGTCAGCGCCTGAAATACAAGCGCCGCTCCCGGAACGACGCTCCGACACGCACAGAATAAAACCGGCCGTCGTCAGTCGTCAGTGCCAAACTCGCGGTCAACGACTCCCGAAATAGATGCACAACGCGCGCACCTATAGGAAATTAAGAACCGGTCCCGACGGCGACACTCTCATGCCGATAAAAATTCAATTCGAAAGCGGAATCACCTGAGCGATTAATCGACTGCGGCTTTCACCGACGTTTATCGAGTCCGGTCGTCGGCGGTAGTGCCGGTGCCGGCTGTCCGGTCGGCGCGCACGCCGCCTCCGCGTGCGTCCGGATGTGCGGCGGCCGCGATAACCCGCGATAGCGCCGCGCCGGCTATCGCGCGACCCCGGCCCGCAGATACGCAGAGACGCCTCGATGCCATAACGATCGCTTCGACATTGTCCAATGTCATCACGATCTCGCTGCACTTCGACCTCTCCGCCTCGTGTCGAACGGCTGCCGTTTTACTAAAACCTAACTGTATCGAGACTTCTCAAAGTTTTCTCTGCTAAGCGAATTATAAATTTAAATTAGACGTGTCGGACGATGATTTCTAACATAATTCAAAACTGAGAGCCCGCTACAGGCGGAAGAGATAATGGCTAATTAAAAAGCGAAGAATCGAGGTTGCATCTAAATGGCCTAAGACCGAGAAGACCGCGCCGCCCGCTCGGACCTTGACCCACATCTTAATATTCGGAAAGCCGAAACTTTCCACCCGGAGCCGCTGTTGAATAATGCACCGCAATGGCGGGCGGCCCGCGCCCTGCTCTACACAACCCGTCGCCCGCCGGCACCGCGGGCCGATCGTCACCTGAACGCAGACTAACTTGCACTGACATGCACTTCCGAACCAAAGCATCATCACATTACCCCTACAAACACAAGGAACCCTAATGAGACCACCACTTGTTTACAGTGCCACTCTTGAAACCGCAGCTGTCACGTGATCACGTGTCAACGTGGACTTTATTTTATCTCGTTTAGTAATTATAGATACCTATACCTCTCAATTAACCAGCAGATAATTCGTCTTTATATCGTCATAAATTGGTTAACTTGTAATAAACGATCTTGTCATCCTGTAATTTTTCAGTTCAATATTGGACTTGTAAAACATACAGAGACTTTTTTGTAATTATTTTTTACTAGCAGCCGCTCGCGGTTTCACCCGCGTGGTCCCCGTTCCCGTGGGAATATTAGGATAAAAAGTATCCTTTATTTTAATTTAGGCTTTCTACTATTTGTGTGCCAAATTTGAACCAAATCCGTTCAGTAGTTTTTGTGTGATTGAGGAACAAACATCCAAACATCTAAACATCCAAACCCACAAACTTTCACATTTATAATATTAGTAGGATAGGATTTTAGTAAGTTCTTGTCCCAAATCATAACAAACAAACAAGATAAACATAAACATAATATTGTAGAATTGTCGCCGAACGACGAAACAGACACTGCAAATAGTGTCACGTTTTTGTAATGAAATAATATATGTGATTTACATTAGTTTTTGCTAACAGTAGCGTTATAAAACATCAGATCCATACTCGTTCGTTTGCGAAGCTCGTTATCGCGTGTCATCACTTTAACAAATGTAACTTTATCTAGAGAAGCCAGACGGACATCATAAATAATGATTCATTGAAGTTTCTATCTGATATTGTGAAAGAAATGTCCGAATGTGCTATTTTGAGAATAGTACCCTACAGCACAATAATCCTGAGCGTACTGCGGTTAAGCAGCGGTGAGCGGTCGGCCGGCCGCAACCGCCGTGTGCGAAGTTAATGAGTCGAAAACGCGTGCTCATTGCCCGCGCGAGGAATTTTAATTAGTTAAGTGGGTTACGTGAGCGTGCGCCGGCGTTACTCCTCCGAGACGTTTGGCAGAAACTGCCCTGCCACCTCATATTTACAGACAAGACAAAAGTACAAGCTCTCCAAAAGACCACAATTTCCCAAACTTATGATGGAAAGACTGGCAGAAACTGACAGGAATCCTCGATTGATTAGCATTGTTTATCTCACATCCGTCGTACCTAGCTTAATTTCTTCTATTATTTGACTACGATAAATGTACGTACATAATAAATATCCGTTTAGGTCTTCAGTCTTCCAATTTGGTCTAACTTCTTTAGGTTAGTAAAACTAAATGGGAAAAACGATTAAACTCTCAGAGAATTTATGCCTGGCTATTGATGAATTTTGTGAATCCACAGTCGTTACGTTATGTAGAATGGTTGGTGGAGTGGATTTGACAAGACGATATTGTCGCGTGGCCGCGGACCATACGTGTGTGTAAGCAACGCAGGCGCCATCAACACGCGCGCCGCCACACGTACACTATTAACACTATACTACAGTGTTGTTAAAATCCTAGAGTTGTGTAACTGAAAATAACGTGAAAATAACTTTCCTTCGCTATTTGTAATGACTTCTATCAAGTGTTCTATCAAAGTTACTGACGTTAGTCGTTAAAGTTGGTCACAAAAATGTGACCAACTTTAACGACTAACGTCATAAAAAAAATATTAGCATACCTTTATTTGTAATGACTGTAAACAAGTATTCTTGCGAAGACAGACAATAATATGTAATAGGTTAAAGAGCAACCGTTTTCATTAACTAATGTGTTTTCTGCTTACTGCATTTACAAAGTCAAATAACATCGGAAAATCATTACTATCGACGGATAGCTGATATGATATCACAATTATCACAAACATTCGTTAGCCCAATATTTATCTGGCAGTTACGGTAATCGTTTTTGATAATAGAGTACATAATTTATAATTAAAATTATCACTTAATGCGCATACGGCTTAGATGGCAACTTAATATGACAAGAAACAAAACTTGTAGCACATGGCACGAAAAATCGACATGACATGACGGAATGGCGTCGGCACCTGCGCCCGCGCTGCCACCACGAAAATCAAGTTCCACCGCCAGGCGCGGGCCGTTGGAAAGCGGCGCGACCGGTCCACACATGTGACGTAACCAGCGTTACCAACCGTCGACGAGCTCCCATGCCACGAACTGGTGCCGGAGCTGTTCCAGGGCTCCCGATCCTCGGCAGCCGCCGCTCCGGGTGTCCTCGTTACCTGGACACTCGCGCCCCGGGCTCGTCCCACACCGCTCCGTCCGGTAAATATAAACCGACGTCGTTCGACCGGTTTCGACGGTTGTGCTGAATTCCTCGACGAACGTGGAGCACGGACGACATCTTTACCTGACAGTATTAGAAAATAACGAAACCACTCTAATGCTGCCCGGTAAGATGCGAACCGCAACTCCGTGGCTGACGGGTCCCTCGGAAGCGCGGCGCGAGTGGAGTGCGCGCGGAGTAGGCGCGTGCGTGCGTGGCGGCGCGCGGCACAGACTGGGCCGACGGGGAGCCGCCGCCGCCTGCCGCCACCGCCGCCGCCGCCGGGCCCGCGGCCCGCTGGGTGCGGCGCGGCGGAGGCGGCGCTGCGTCTCCGCACGCCCCGCCCGCGACGCCTCCCGAGCCCTGCGCCCCGCACCACTAAACCTCTGACCCTACCACCGCCGCCGCTGAAAGCGCTCAAGAACTCATTAACCACTCCCGAGAATTCAGTATTGATAACTCCATATTAAACGCTACACGTGGCATCCAGCTTAATGGAATCACACTATTATATACCAAGCTCACTATTCATAGTCGGCCAGAGTTACATTTCAAACCCACGACCAGCCCGTGGTTATACCAACTTACCTCACCAGTGTGACTACTACGGGGTTTTTTTTACCCGTAATCCGTAGTCACACCGGTGTGACTACGGGTAATTTATCCCGACCCAAACCCTTACCGTATGTATACCCGATTTATAATCTTGACGTCATTATTACGAGTAACATAGCTCCTCGTGTATTACTTATACCAATATGCTTCATAATTATAAATCAAGATAATAAATATGGTTGAGTCTGACTTTTTAAAACAGTTTTCCAAGGAAAATGTTGAGTTGGCCACCTTCGTTTGATGAGCAGGTTTTAGAACTTTATCGAGAAACTTCTCAAAGTTTAAAGATCGCAAACTTTTCACTAAAATAAAATAATGCATGCGAGACCACTGCTATTGATAAGTTTTTGTTTTTGTAATGTGAAAAAAATCAAATGAAAGACCCTGATGAGCACATTCCAAAACTATAATAAGTTTTACTAAAATGTAGGTATGAAATAAAAATAAATAATTAAGTACAAAAAATTAAAAACACGACTCGCCTGCCAAAAACGAACTAACAAGTTGTTATTAACAGTCATTGCAGTCGGGGGACCGTTTATTTTTTATCAAACAGGTCCCCCGGCTGATGTGTGAATGACTCTTGTTATATAACTTTTTAGTTCGTTTTTGGCAGGGCAGTCGTGTCTTTATTACTTTTTAAATTAAATAATATAAAAAAATATTTATAGTTTCTAGTTTGTGATGTGGGCGTGGGCATCATAGAAAAGGAAGAATATTTCGCCAGCTTTGGATAACCAACTCGAGTTAACAAAATGAACTTTGATAGTAGGTACGGTCAACAACGAAAGTTGTTTAACACTTTAGTACTTTGTCATAGTAACTTTTTTGACTAATGTTTCAAACCGTGAGACACCTGTTAAAAAAGTTGCTATGACAAAGTACTAAAGCGTTAAACAACTTTCATTTCTGACTGTACCCTTAGCACAAAGATCTATCGAGAAAAAAAACGCTCGTAAAACATGCGTTAAGGTACTCGATAGAGTAAATATCTATGGAAAATTTCATTTTGCAATTCAGCGCTGAATGGCGCAGTACAAATTCCCCATACAAAATAAGTCTATCGAATGTTTTACGCGCGTTATTTTTTTCGATAACTGTTCGTGCTATGTGTACAGGTACTTATAGTATCCTCGTGTCGTCACTGAAAGGAAAATGAACAGTGGCCCTACCATGAGTTGATGTAAACTGTTTACGTTACCGTAAACTATCGTTTTGTCTCTTTCACTCGCACTTACTGTGAGCAGTATATCCGATAGTTTACGGTAACGTAAACAGTTTGCATCAACTCATGGTAGGGCCACAGATCTCAGGAAAGTAGAGGTACGTCATGATGCGTCATACAAACGACATCGACGTCATCGCGCGTGGCTTTTACTCCCACGTCACGTTTTCTCGTCAGATTTAGATAATTTATTTATTTAGGTAACAGAAACAAATATTAAACACAAATAGTACCAATATGTGATAATCAAGATTTTATATAAATGACTACGTAAGAAACAAAGAAATGTGTAACGTACAAAGACTTACAATAAGGAAATTAATTTGGACATAACAACTTGTTGTTTGATAATAAAATAAATTTAAATTACAGTTTTAGGTTTATGTAGCAACAACAATAATAAGTACTAGGTAAATCATTATTGTATACCATGCTAAAACAGAAGTGATCCTTGCTCTCGAAAGCTTTCATATTTGGAAAGAGTGCCGCAATCTTGAAGAGAGAGAATCCGCAAGAAGCTCCATGGCTTGGAAAATTTTTAAACTTTGAAGTTTAAATCAGGCTTTTGAAATTGTGTCGAGCCATAGACTTAGAAAAATTTTCGCTACTTAGTATATGGTGTCGAGCGACAGAAATTCAGCATACGACAGCTGGCGAATCTTCTTTTGACATCCAACTCATCTGAAACAAGGTAGGTCTCAAAAAAATTACCCGTTACCTGATTTGTATTGTATACCTTACACGAATTGCGTAGAGTAGATAGAACTAACAGCTTCGAAAGATCTGAACAACCGCCAGTCGTCACTAGGTCCTTCGATTCGAGGTGCAAGCAATGAAATTGCATAGTAATTTTGCACAACAGTTTATTAGGGATGTTGACTAATGAATAAAATAACGAAATACTAATAAAAATCGTAAACATATTAAACTTTTAGAGTAGCTTGTTCTCTCTTGGTTTGGCTCTTGGTTTTATATATTGCATATTATTTGTTTTATGACCCTTCAAAGTTGAGTCCTGAGTGCAGTGAGGGATTCAAGCGCCCAAGAAAAAAACAGTTTTATCCCGGTGGTGTATACTCTACTTTTCTCACTTTATGCGAGACAATAAAAAACCAGGCTAGTAGTAGTTACTAGCTACGGCTATAGCAACTTCTTTCAGCTGGCACAGAATACATAATAGTACTGCAAGTAGAGATAAAATATTTCTTGCGGTCGACTGCAAGCACAGAATACATAATAGTACTGCAAGTAGAGATAAAATATTTCTTGCGGTCGACTGCAAGCACAGAATACATAATAGTACTGCAAGTAGAGATAAAATATTTCTTGCGGTCGACTGCAAGCACAGAATACATAATAGTACTGCAAGTAGAGATAAAATATTTCTTGCGGTCGACTGCAAGCACAGAATACATAATAGTACTGCAAGTAGAGATAAAATATTTCTTGCGGTCGACTGCAAGCACAGAATACATAATAGTACTGCAAGTAGAGATAAAATATTTCTTGCGGTCGACTGCAAGCACAGAATACATAATAGTACCTACTGCAAGTAGAATGTCGTTTAATACCAAGTTAACTCTCGCGGGCTACATAAATATCGTCTTCGCGGTCGACCGGTAGACCGCATCCGACCTCTTGGCCATCCCTGGATTATAGGGTATCACCCAGGCACAGAATAGATAATAGTACTATCACTTTTGGATGCAAGGGCCTGTTCATAACGAACCAGAAGAGTTGGTTACACTTCTGAGGGCTGGCTAAGGGGCTTCTTCATCGTGTCGATGATTCCAATAAATTAGATCACACTCGGTTGGCCTAACTAGCTAGTGTGTGTGTGTGTCTACAGCATCCCGAATAGCATTGTCTGTTGCTTCCATCAAATCGTCCATGTTGGTGGCGGGACACAAGGGGGCTTCCAATTATGCGTCATCTTTTCCACAGCATTTAGCTCTCTAAATCCACCAACGACATTATTGTGGATAACGGTGTTGACTGTACAAATACTCAAAGAACCGATTAATGTGCTGTGTGTATTGTAATCTCCTTGTTCAGTTGTTTGTTGTCCTAAATAAATTTTAAAAAAAAACGAACGACGACGCCTTCATTGATTGCCTGATATTTCGCCAGCCATACAACTCAGGGTCTTCACAGTAGATTTATTTTACCCTGTGCCTCAGGTATGCCAACCTCGACAGTTTATGAATCTAAAAGATCATCCACATCCATTGCTATAGGTTCGGACCCTTCGGAATCCTCAATTTAGGCCGAAAATTTTGAACCTCAACTTCGGTGGTAGGTACCACCGAAGTTGAGGAGCCAAAATTTTCGTCCATCAAGTGGCCCTACAAAATTTATTCCAGCCGACAAACTTTCGTTTCTACTTTAAAATTAGGTACTTATATTAAATAGGCATAATTTCACTTTACCCTGGAATGGGTCCTAGGTCAAACATCTTAGGGGGGCACCCCTGTAGGGGTAATGTCTTATGGACTGCTATTGTGGGGCTCAGCAGCCAGTATTGAAAATATTTTTGTAAGTACTCCAAAAAAGAGCTGTTCGCGCATATACAATCTACGGCGGAGAGATACCTTGAGAGAATTGTTCAAAGAAATAAACATTTTAACTTTGGCAGGCCAATATATTTATGAAAATTTAGTTTATGTAAGGAAACACTATGATTCATTAGATAAGAACAGCAACATTCACTAGTTTAATACAAGAAATAAAGACAAACTTGCCGTTCCAAGATTTAGGCTTGCAAAAACGAGAGGTTCATTTATGGGGAAAGGCATGGCCTTTATTAATAAAGAAATTAATAAAGCCTTTATTAAGTTGAATTTTGGACCTAAATTAATATTATCTCATTTTTTCCGTCTACTTAAGATTTATCAGTAACTATAAGTGGAAACTTGTAAATGGCCTTCTGTATCTATATATAAATTTGTTAGTAATATATAGCTGTAAGTTTCCTGTAAAACTATAAAATAAAATAAAATAAAATAAAGTTCCACAACAAGTGATTGATCTTCCTTTGCATGAATTTAAAAACCATTTTAAAAAAACGCTCATGGGTAAAGGTTATTATAAAGTTGACGATTATCTTAAAGATCAAAATGCGTGGAAATGATGTAACACATAACTTGCTAATATAAGTACTTTGTTGAAGTAATATAATAAGTTGTTGCCAATAATTCTGTCACCCTGTTGTAATTATGTTATGTTACCCTGGTAACGATATATTCAAGTTTGTAAATATCGTTATTTATGGCTGTTACAGCTGATAAGTTTCTTGCGCCCGTTCTTCTTGTCAGCTAAGTCTGGAACGGGTGGTAGGAAAATATAGACGATTCAAAAGTACTTAATAATTAAGTTTATTTGAATAAAGCTTATTTCACTTTCACTTTCAATCCTTTCTGCTACACTGTATAAAGTATCTATGTACAAAATTTTAAGTTTCTATGTCCAGTGGTTAGAGCTGGGCGTTGTCTCCCCTTCATTTTTATATTAAGAGATTAGTGACCTCAGTAGAACCACGTAGAACTTACCGAGAAGGACGACTCCGCCGTGAAGACTTGGCTGTATAGAAATAGATTCCTCTGCCTTCTCTAAAATGGGAGTGATTAAAACAGTTTGGTGTCTGCGCTGCACTACTCTGTCAATCTCTGTCAACTGTCACATCACATACGTCAATGATGAATGCATTCCAGCAAGCTAACCGCTGTTCATCGATCGCTATAAAGTGGATTTTATTTAACCAGGGAAAGTATATATATATGGGCGCAGTTATTTTATTTTATTAATGTTAACGCCACATTAAGGCAATAATAATTCATTTTAAATTATAATAATATACATATTTAATCTTAATAGATAGTGTGACACGGAGCGACGAAATGCTTCCTATCCTTGTCTTTCCTATGATCCTATCTATTGCCCTCTCGCTCCATTTCCGCATTCTTAATGGCAAATGCAGCGAGACGAATCAAAACACCGGCCGGCGCTAGTATCCCGATTGATGACGTGCGCGCGCGACCGAAAAATAATTACTCTCACATTAATTGTGCCTATCGGTGAAAAACTCAATATTGTGCCTTCGAAATCAGTGTCCGAAAGTGTCATCCTGCTGTCTGGGAGCTCCCGAAGTTACGTCGAACCAGGACTTTGGTAAGCTGCATGTTTTGCCTTCCATTCTTTTCTTTTCCTTTGTTCCTAGCAATTAGCCGCCTGTGTCACAAACTAATCATCAAAAAATCGTTAAAACTCTTTAAAGCAACCCGCGCCTACATAATTTGGTCCTATCGTACCGGGATTGAGTTAGATTCTTGAGATTTAGTCATTCTACCATCGCGGTGCTAGGCGTCATATTTGTAAAAAGATGGCTTCCGAAAAGAAAATGCAACTATTACAAAATAAATTATCGGCATATTACGGTAGGTTACAAACCATTTACGATCAAGTGGCTAAATTGGGGGACGATCCCATAAAAATTGATAATTTTCTAGGAGATGCATTTACGTTAGATACGTTAAGAAATGATTTCCTAAAAACAATTGAGGAGCGGAATGAGGTTCAGCTTTCAATAGCTGACGGCCCCACCCCTTCGTATAATTCAGCTATAGCATTCGAGCAAGTGTTCGCGAAAATTAAGTACAAAGTGCACCAGTTAACGGCACCAAATACTCAAAAAATGAGTGGTAACGTTGGCGGTGAGGTAGTTAAGTGTGAACATGAAAAACCTACTCGTAAATACCTACCTAATATTGAACTATGTTCGTTTAACGGTGATATTGCGTCCTGGCCCATTTTCTACGAATCTTTTCGTACCACCATTCATGAAAATACAGATCTCACTGATGGGAATAAAATTCAGTTCTTGATGGGGAAATTACAGGGAAAAGCTCTAGCAATTTGTCAGGGTATTTTACCTACCGCCGAAAACTATACAGTTATTTGGAGTAATTTAGTAAAGAAATATAATGACAAGCGGGTACTTGCCGCGACCTACTTAGAAAGATTGTTAAATCTACCTACTATGTCGAATAATTCACCTACTCAGTTAGAGGAATTTATTGATAAATTCTCGGCTCTTTATTTAGCTTTAAAACAATTAGATTTCGAGAATTTAGAAGACTTCGTTTTCGTTTATATTGCCAGTAAGAAAATAAATACGGAAACGTATGAAGCATTCGAGTACAAATTCGAAAAATCCGAAATATTTCCGAAATGTAACGATTTTATTGATTTCGTGAAAGATCATGTTCGAGTTAAGTTGCGTACACGAGGTGTAGGTAGTTATTCCGTAGGTGCGCCGGCGAAGGGCAGTACTCAGGGTCGTAAAAATAGCTCGGCGCCATCAACTGCGATGTCGGGAGGCTACTCAAATTCACGTAACGCTAATAATAGTAATGTGAAAACATTTGTTAACATACAGGAGCGCAATAACTGTTTATGTTGTGGGAAAAATGAGCATTCGCATCCCAACAAACATTTAGGCGGCGATTAGAGCTTGTTTTGTTACTTAGTGGGCTACAAAGGCATTACAGTAGCAGCACTTATGACTATTAGCGATAAAGTGGCGTAAGCAAGTATTGTATATCACTTCTACTTATAATACAGAGTTACAAGGGCGACAATTAGGCGAGCTTAAAGGTTATGGACGTATTATGGCAAATCTTAACACTGTTGTACATGCACAGCATTTTGAGTTATAGCTTTAAGTGAATCTTAGAACTCTAAGATCTAAATAAGAATCAGAATTAGCTACTACCTCCAAAAGTGCTATGCAGGTGATATTAAACTCTTTACAAGAATCTATAGTTGCACAATAGCGTTAATAAGCGCTACCAGCTTTACAATGGTGTTTATTTAATCTTAAATAGAACCAAATGCTTGAAGTTATACAAAACTCTCTTGCATTACCTTAAGTCAAATAGGAGTATAATTTTTCGCTATAACAGATCCTCTAGCGTCTATTGTTACTTCTTTGTGACTAAAGGTAAAGTAATAGCGCTTAAGGTCACTACTGTATTTCTTATATTGACTACTTGTTTTTGACAATGGCGTCGCAACCAAAAAAAAACAAAAATTGTTGTAAATACTTGGAAAAATCAATGTAGGACTGGTGGAAATAGACAGAAATTGATCAGAGAATATTATCGCATTTTCAACTCCTCTATTCCTATTGAAAATACGTCCTCTATTCCTATGGAAAGCAGTGAAGAACGAGTTTCCTGTGAGCCTGAAGGTTCCGTACATGCTTTTCAAAATGATGATTGTGCTATTACTACAGGTGATAATGAAGATCAGAATTCTCTATGCTCCGAAAATTTTGTTGAGAATGAGGAGAGAAAGCCTTCATCAAGCATTGACAGTGAAGATGACACGAGTGACATTTTGAAAAATATTAATTTTCGCATATTCATGGCTATAAAATGAAGAACAAGCTCGATATTTTTGTGCTTCACATGAAGTCATCGTATCTAAATATGTATTTAGTTGAAGACAGTGCTGACAATCGTGAAGAAATTTTGATTTTAACACGAAATACTTATACAATCTAAGCTAGTGTGTATCGAGCATGAAAAACAGTTGTATTTTATTCCTTTACTGCACACACTTTAAAGTTATGGAATTAAACAAAATATAATATAAATCAAAATCTTTTATTTTTATCAAAATACTTATCTCCTATATAAGGAACATAAAACATAATAGCAAATTTTTGGTAGTAATACCTACTGACAATGATTTATTTTACTTATAACGTTAAAAATATGTCTTCAATAATCACAATCAAAGAATAGGTTATAGTTACCTATATATTATTAACATAATTATCTTGTCTATGTTAGGAAAATTATTTTGTTTCATTATAATATAATATGCCTTGTTTTTATCACTTATAGGATCTTATTTTACTTATAATATTAAATAATATGTCTTCAGTAATCACGTTGACTAATCTAAGAGTCAAAAACAGTTACAGTTATATGGAAGTATTATAATTTAACTAACTTTTTCTTTTTTTTAACATAATTTTGTTACATAACAAAATAATACTAATAATACTAATTTTTGGTGGTAAAGAATAGGATCTTTTTTTTACTTATATTTTTGACAGATATCTTTAATAATCACGTTTACTAATCTACTAGTCAAATAACAGGTCACAACTAACTTTTTCTTTATAATTAACCAACGCTACGACCTTAAAGTAATGTAATGTTATAAGTTGCTTGAAACAAAAAGTCATCATTTTAACAAAAAAAGTTGAAACTAATCGCAATTGATCTATTGTATAAAATACAAATCAAAAGTGTTTTTTTTTACTTTTTAATCGGTTGCGATAAGATTTAGTTCTAGGCGAAGAGCTCGCTATATTTAGCGAGCTCTTCGCCTAGAACGAACACGCCAAACTGTAGATTTATGATAAATTTATAGTATGGCATATTTTAAATAAAAATATAAAAATAACAAAAACCAATCTAATTATATTCTTCCTATCAACATCAAGTTGATAATCACAATGATAGAGTAAATAATTAGAAAATACAAATAAAGACGGTAGTGGCCAGAAAGTACCTCGATAAACAAAAAGAGACGGGCCTTCGTTCCAAATAAAAAAAAACTACAATATTCAAAAGTTCACAAACGGTAACTCTTTCACAATGGAGATTATTTTATCTGGAAAGTCACTCTAGGGAGTCACTCTAGGGAGGGAGTGAGCTTTTCTTTAAGTTGGTCGAAGTACTTTCTGAACAACAAAATTTTATAATTGAGCATTATTATGAGAAATAAGATATAACATCTTCTGTTACAACTTTCATATTGGTGGAATTGTTCTGGGCCTTATTATCTGCTGCGGTGGTAATAGTGGAATTGTTCAGTGCGTTATTATTGTTTTCATGGTTACCTTCACCTATGTTTTCCTTTTCTTTTCCTTCTTCTTCTGCGCTGGAATTTGCCTCATTTTCAATATTGTTATTTTCTACTATCTCTTCATCTTCTTGTACTTTTGGGTTTTCATTTTTTTTTTGCGTTTTTTGTAAGTTTTATACGTTTTCCTGTAGTTGATGCCCTCTCAAGTTTCGCATTTTTTCTTTTATTTGCATTCTTCAATACGCCTTTCAAAAATTCTTCATTTTGTTTCGTCGTATAAGTGCAATCCCAAAAAAATATCATCTCCCAAAAAAATGAAACTATATTTTTGTAGCATTTCAAACTGATTTTAATGCCATCAGAACGACTGCTACCACTCCAGGAACACTGGCATAGAAAATCACGTGTGAACATTATATCTATTAGGGTATAGGCACAGTTGATGCCCTTTCCACCAGAGCACACTATAGAATAAGTTTCTTTTAACTGCTCTCTAGCCGTTTTTTCAGAGAGTTCCTTTTCCATATTTTTTAATTCTTCGATATTGGCAATTGGTGTAAAATTAATTGCTTTATTTTCAGCACGGAATTTTGATGACCCCACAGAAACAACTTTAGTTGCATTGTGGTCGTTAAGTTGCAATTGTAAATTATCAATTTGGACAGAAATACTTGCCATCTTGAGCATAATTTTTTTTGATTATCTGATATTGTGTTTATCATTTTATTTTGTTGCTCGAGTGCGACACTAATAGCATTCAATGTATTATTTATTGTGCTACTTTCTTGAGTAGCACCGAAAATGCCTGGTTGGCTTTCATTCACCACACAGAAGGTTCCCAATATTTCATTATCTTGAGACGTCAAAATTATTTGTGAAGATTCGGTTGAGGTTGACTCATGAGCTATAACTGATGATACATTGTGAGTTTCTGGAAATACGGAGGGCGGCAGTTGGTCAGCATCAGCATACTGAAAACAAAAAATTAAGTATAAATCACAGCAAATAAAACTGAAAAGTTACCACTCTTGAATTGAAGAAGTAAGTAATATCCCACCAAAAATGTAGATGTCGATCAGCCCGAGTAACGGTCGCGAGTCTGATACGTTTCTCTCGCTACTCCCAAAACATTTCCTAAATTTAAAAGTCAGACGCACAAACGAATAACGAGAATCCTAGCGCCCTCTCTCGGCAAGGTTGAGCATTATAGACTAAAACCTGACTCGCACTTGCCAATTTACAATTTTCATTTTTTTTATTACTTTTATATTAACGTCTAGCTAAATGCCAAATTTCAGCTTTGCAGGTCTTCTAGAAGTATGACCAGTCAATATTTTTATATACAGTGTAAACTCTATATAACGTCACTCGATTTAACGACAAACTCTCTAAAGCGTCGAAATCAATTAACATTGGTTTGTTTAGCTTGTCTACCATACAATGATACACTCTACATAGCATCACACCCACTCTCAAGAACGACACAATTAAGTAATAAAAAGTACCTTTTAAATTGTTAAAATTAGTAAAACCTGCGCAGCAGTACGTTCTTTTGTCGCTTTGTTATCCTAGCCCGCAATAAACTCGACATCATGCATACCTAACTTTTTAAAGAAATTCTTTCTTTTGTTTACAAATTGGGATTGCTTGCAAATCGATACATTAGGTAGTTTCGGAGCCTATTCGTTAGAAAATCAAATCTTTTCTCTTCATAATATTAGTATACATAGATAGTATAGATTAATTTATACATACCAATTGTTCCACGAGCACGTTGTAATCTACTTCTTTATTGCTGGTTGGTTGACTCTTCTTAGTGACTTTAGTTTCTTCATCGGTATCTGTAATATCCAACAAACTATCCAATTCGCGTTCAGCTTCTTCAAAAGTTGGAATATTACTTCTCTTGACTTGACACTTTATATCTCGCCAATCAGGCTTACTTTTACTTACTTACTTGCACATTCATTGGCTGGCTGCGCGTGTGAGCGAGATGAGATATAAAGCCGAGAATATGGCACTTTGGTCTAATCTGTAAACAAACACGATATTTAATAGTCTTATAGTCAGGTTTATAAACCTAATATTGTATTTAAATCATAATATAATATTAATTGTTAAAACAATATAATAATTTATATCTACCTACTTCTTTGTATTCTACTCGTCCAAAACAGTGATCAGGTAAAAAATAACATCAATAGGTAGGTATACATGGTTTAAAGTTTTGAGCACTACGGATCTCTAAATTCGTTTGCTCGCCATGTTGAGATAATGAAATATTAGATTATGGTTATTAAAACAAATAATTATTTACAAGGTTTCCATGAAGTATTTTGCTTTAGTATGTATTTATATTACTAGTACAGTATTATAAGATCAATAAGGCAATGTTTTAGTACTTTTTTACAAGAAAAATGTGTCACTCCATATTAGACAAAACATTTGTTTTCAGTAAATAGACAACATACAGCGGGCGCTCGAATTATTTACCAATAAATATGTAACTTATTCACAGTGTACTTACCTTCGCAGCAAAAATACGCTTCCTTTCGCACCATAAAACAATTTCACTTTTTTTATTTAATATAAATCATCTTGAGGTTACCGACTACCTATATAGCCATTGAAAATAATATTATTTATTGTTAGATCGCAAAATTAGAAAATATATTTTCCGGGTATCAAAAACTTTTGCGGGAGAGACCTTTATCGCCTTTGTGGATCTTGAATAGCGTTCAGACCGTTACAAATCACCTATTTACCTCCCTTTTAGCGCTTGAAAATATAGTTAACGCCTTTATATCTCTACTGTATCGCTTAAGGAGTCAGTTGATGCCTTCCTGTAGCCCGCTTAGCACCCATAGAGGTAATATAAAACCATTTTTGCCATTTTACCGCCAACAAAGTTAATTTTCGCTTGTTTACCCCTCCTGTATAGCTAAGAGATCCTGTTACCGCTATCATAACTCTCTTATAGCATTGATTGTACCTCTTAGCCAGTTACCATAACTCTTGTATACCGTCATTGTACAACCTTAAGTAATATAAAAATTGTGCCTAATTCGGGGTTAAAGTAGGGTTAGAGCACGCTCTAACACCAATTTGTAACACCCATAAACCACTTTAGAATCTAGTTAGCGCTTTTATAGACTTATTATAACTCTTACTTTAGCGCCTAAATGTTACTTGGGATGTCTCCCAATGTGCTAAATTCCTGTCAATGATTCCTAATGATCGTTATAAATTTATTAAAAGTAATAAAATGTGTGTTAATTGCTTAGATAGTACTCACACGATTCTTAATTGTAAGTCAACAAATGAACGTTGTAATGAGTGCGCTAAGAGACATAATAGCTTGCTTCATTTCCCAAAACCTACTGAGTCCGGCCCTGCCGATGCCGCGGTAGGAGTAGCTCTCTGCGCGGCCGTGAACGACGGCATCAGTCGTGGCGAGGAGGGCACGCAGACGGTGTCTTGTCCATCGACGACCGTATTACTAGGGACGGCGCAATGTCACGTGCTCGATGCGACCGGGAACATATGGGCAATTAGAGCGTTAATCGATAGCGCGTCTCAAAGGGACTTAATTACAACAGAATGTTGCAAACGTTTAAATTTAAAAATATCTGAGTCGCATAATAAATATGTGTCAGGTGTAGGGGACGTCAATAGTCCTATTGTAGGGACGACCTGTCTGACCATCCGTTCGCGAATTAATGATTCGGTAAGGTATACGATTCAACCTGTAGTCGTGAATAATATTACCAGTGAACTACCGATCACTAAAGTGAACACGGCTCGGTTAAGTTATTTAAATAATATTATTTTAGCGGATTGTAATTATCATACTCCGGGTAGTATAGACTTGATTATTGGTAGCGATTTGTTCGCGCGCATTCTGCGTCCGGATACAATATCACGTGACGCCGCCGGTGAGCCCGTCGCTGTCGAGACCTCATTAGGTTATATAATTATAGGTCAAGCTCCCGTTATTGAACCCGTGTGTAATACCATCCATACTCTCTTCACTTTAGATGAACCGGTCGAAAATCGCTTGAATCGATTTTTTGAGTTGGAAGAGGTACCGAATGTACTTTGCCTATCTAAAGACGATGATAATTGTGAGAAATATTATAACGAAACTACGCGTCGTACTTCGAATGGACAATACGTAGTGTCGTTACCGTTCAAATATGAACCGTCACTTTTAGGCGATTCAATGCGGTCAGCTGAGCGTAGGTATTTAACGTTGGAGCGTAAATTATTGGCTTATCAATCGTTAAAGGAACAATATGATTCCGTATTTTTAGAATATTTACAAAAGGGTTATATGCGTCCGGTTGGTACTATTAGTGAGGTAGGTTATAATAACGAGCAATACGTAATTCCTCATCATGCCGTAGTCCGTCATGATAAAAGTACCACCAAGTTGCGCGTGGTGTTAGATGCCAGTAATGCCACCAGTTCTGGAAAATCGTTAAATGATTTATTGTACACTGGTCCTAATTTACAAAATAATATTTTGGATATTATATTAAAGTTCCGTTTATTACCTATCGCGGTAAGCGCTGATATAAGACAAATGTACTTAAGAATTCATGTCGAAAATGATGATTTAAAATATCAACGAATATTATATCGATTCAACTCTAATGAGCCTTTAATCGTATACGAAATAACTCGAGTGCCGTTCGGTCTGCGTTGTAGTCCGTACCTAGCTATGCGTACCGTACGTCGGTTAGTTGAGGACGAGCGGGACAAGTACCCCGCCGCCGCCGCGGTAGCCGAGACTGAGCTTTACATGGACGACCTGGCTACAAGTTGTCAATCGGATAAAAAAGCGATCGACCTCGCGACCCAACTTATAAAATTATTCGAAACGGCCGGCTTTGAGTTAGTCAAATTCGCTAGTAACTCGCGGAAGGTAATGTCTAGTATTCCATCAACACATCGTGTTAGTGAAGCGGTCGAGTTCAGCCCCGACAATCAATTGAAAGTATTAGGGCTTTTATGGCTACCCGCGGAAGATGTTTTTACCTTTGTTATTAACGTACAACCTCAAGAATGTACAAAGCGCAAAATATTATCCACGATTGCTCGCCTGTGGGACGTTATGGGCTATGTGGCTCCAGTGACGCTTTTAGCTAAATTAATAATTAAATCTTTATGGGAAAATAACGTCAATTGGGACGAATCCCCGCCCTCGAATATAATTTCATTGTGGCAAAGCATAGAATCGGAACTTCACCTTTTACAATGTATTAAATTACCTCGACACGTAAGCGTAAATAATAATGATTGTGTTATTTCAATAATCGGCTTTGCGGACGCCTCAGAGCGAGCGTACGGTGGTGTGGTATATTTACATGTTTATTTTCCTAACGAAAATCGTTCGGTAATGAATTTATTGTGTGCTAAGTCCAGAGTGGCGCCCTCTAAAACGGTAGTTACGCTTGCGCGAATGGAATTGTGTGCTAATGTTATACTAGCAAAGTTAATGCGTATAGTTCTAAATAACTATTCGTTGCGGTGTAAGATAACAAACACGTTCGCGTTCACAGATAGTAAGGTAGCACTCGCGTGGATAGTTTCTAATCCTAATCGATGGCAAACGTTCGTCGCAAATAGGGTTGCAATGATTCAAAATGACTTACACCCTCGACATTTTCGTCATATTAGTGGAAAGGAAAATCCCGCGGATTGTCTATCTAGGGGCCTCACTCCTTCTCAGTTAATTGAACATCCACTTTGGTTTCACGGACCGCCATATGCGCAACTACCCGTCTCCGACTGGCCGATATTGCAAGTTGATACAACTGACTTAAACGATTTAAACTTACCTGAGGAAAAGGTTAACGTCCTTAGTGCTGCAATTAAGGCTCCTAGTACCTTACCTATTTTTTACGAATTAGCTACTCGTGTTTCTTCGTGGCATAAATTACTCCGAATAGTAATATATGTTCTTCGGTTCATTAAGAAAATACCGAAACAATTTAGTGTCTCGCATTTAGACATTGCGGAAGAAATGGTCATTAAAGATTTACAATTAGTTCACTTCCCGAGTGAAATAAAAATTGCCCAAAATGGTGGTAAACTACCGCCGTCCTTATTAAAATTAAATGCCTTTTTACACAACGGTATACTTCGTGTGGGTGGAAGGTTGCGTAATTCCGATTTGGATTACGATAGTAAACACCCTATATTGCTGCCTAGTAAGGATCACGTAGTCAATTTAATAATTGACTATTATCATCGTCGATACCTTCATACTGGTCCCCAATTATTAATGTCATTAATAAGACAAAAATATTGGATTTTGTCCGCGCGTAATATTGTTCGTAAGCGAGTACAAAATTGCGTCACGTGCTTCAAAGCTAACCCCAAGCCCGCGACACCGCCGCTGATGGCAGATTTACCGGCCTACAGGGTACAACAAGCTAAAGCATTCGGCCACTGTGGCTTGGATTTTGCTGGACCGATTTCGGTGCTGCCCTACCGGCGTAGAGGAGTACATAGTATTAAGGCATATTTATGCTTATTCATATGTCTGGCTACTAAAGCCGTTCACCTAGAACTCGCTTCGGATTTGTCTACTGACGCCTTTTTAAATGCCTTCAAAAGATTCATATCGCGTCGCGGCCCCATCTCAACTTTATATTCGGATAATGGCACTAATTTCATAGGAGCCAATTCTTACCTAAATAATATGTATTGTCTGTTAGATTCCGAGCAATATAAAGATAGATTCGCTAACGAATTGAGAGATAATCACATTGAGTGGAAATTTAATCCAGCTTCTGCCCCCCACTTCGGTGGTATTTGGGAGGGCAACATTAGGAGTGTCAAAAGTCACCTGTCCAAAATTGTAGGGACTCAATTGTTAACGTTCGAAGAGATGACAACTGTTATCGCTCAGATTGAGGCTATTCTCAATTCAAGGCCACTATCTGTACTTAGTAGTGATCCTTCAGAGCCTCAGGCGCTCACACCCGCTCATTTTCTGGTCATGACGCCCTTAAAATCCCTGCCATCCGAAGATGTGAGCACGGAAAAGATAACGCTGTTACAGCGAAAACGCATTGTTGATCATCTCGTACAATGCTTCTGGAAGCGGTGGAAGGTGGAATACCTTAACACCTTGCAAACTAGAGCGAAGTGGCTCACACCGAGCTCTCCCGTGCGCGAGGGCACAATTGTCTTATTGAAATCAGAGAATAGTGCTCCTCTAAATTGGCCGTTAGGTATAATTGAACGTACTTTTCCAGGGAGGGACGGAATATCCCGTGTCGTCGACGTTAGAACTAAGTCCGGTGTATATCGCAGACCGGTTGTGAAAGTCATTCCGCTTCCCAATCAATAACTTAACTTAATTTCATACAGTCCACTTATTAATAATAAACAAATAAAATACTTAATAAAATTAAAATAATTAAATAAATAAGCAAATCTAAGTCTAATGCTCTAATAGCTATAGTTAGTAGGTTTAGGTTAATTTTGAAGGATTACATCCTGTCAATCCGGGGGGGATGTTAACGCCACATTAAGGCAATAATAATTCATTTTAAATTATAATAATATACATATTTAATCTTAATAGATAGTGTGACACGGAGCGACGAAATGCTTCCTATCCTTGTCTTTCCTATGATCCTATCTATTGCCCTCTCGCTCCATTTCCGCATTCTTAATGGCAAATGCAGCGAGACGAATCAAAACACCGGCCGGCGCTAGTATCCCGATTGATGACGTGCGCGCGCGACCGAAAAATAATTACTCTCACATTAATTGTGCCTATCGGTGAAAAACTCAATATTGTGCCTTCGAAATCAGTGTCCGAAAGTGTCATCCTGCTGTCTGGGAGCTCCCGAAATTACGTCGAACCAGGACTTTGGTAAGCTGCATGTTTTGCCTTCCATTCTTTTCTTTTCCTTTGTTCCTAGCAATTAGCCGCCTGTGTCACAAACTAATCATCAAAAAATCGTTAAACTCTTTAAAGCAACCCGCGCCTACAATTAAAATAATTCCAATTAGAAAATATTAGAGACCTAAGTTAATCTATTATATAATATAACAACTGATTGTGAATTAATTCAAAGTTCTTTTCTCAGCTAACGACGCCTAGCGCCATCTAGTAGGTTGTTGTAGTCACTAAAATGTTAATTAAAATATGACGATTCAAAAACATTGTTCAAGTTACACGATTTAAATGTTATTAAGTGTAATTAATTACCTAATGATAATTTTAAGTTACAGTTATCGTCAATTCTACGCATATTATATAGCTTCAGTAGTAGAGAGCTTTAATAAGTTTAAAAATGTAAATAATAAGTTAATTCATTAAAAGACGATAAAATTTGACAAATAATATCTGAATAGTCTTATCTAATTAAGTTTGGTTTCATTGTTACATTTTATAAACCACATTGAAAGTTAATTGTTTTGTTTTGAGTGCCTTTGCACAAGTTTCCGTGGAAGTTCAATTAGTTATTTTTAAAATAAAATAAATAGAATTAACCAATGTAAATGTGAATTATTAAGATACATAGGTATTTAAATTGCTTTCATTTTTCACAACTGTTTGATTTATTGTAAAAACATTTAATTTATAAATTCTATTAAGACAGTCTTTTATTGACTCTGAGTGCTTTGTATCTACCTAGGGATAGCTCGCCATCTTTTTTATAACACAACAAGACTGAGTCTAAAACGATTGTCATTATTGTTTTTCTGATGATTTTCATTGAATTAAATATTTCTAAGTTTGTTTATAATCTCTGTGTTTTACCATGCACCCAAACGAGTCTACAAACCCTGGCGAGAAGCCGACATATACCTCGCGCAGTGGATTATGGGCTCTCGGTAGTGTGGAGGGCGTATGCGCAGTAGTAAATTCTAATAACAAAATTAAATTATTTCTACATTTGCCAAGGGCTCAAATTCCACCGCGTGAGTTGTAAATATATAAGAACTCTGTGGCGACCGATGACTCGGCGATTAGTCTGCCAGAAAGTACTCAATGACAAGTGCCGCAACGCGACTGCGCTGTCACTGTCATTGTTATTAATCCAATCCAAAATCCAAGCTAAAAGTGAAGCCGATTGTTTGTGAAAGAAAATCTAAATAATTATTAAGAATAAATTTGTGTATTTTAATCGCAATGAAACTCCAAACCGCATTTTATATAATCGTTTAAAAAGTGATATAACACTTCAAATCGATAATTAAGCAGTAATGTTTTAGATAAATAAGTAAATAGATATCTTCAGCATCAGTGAAGTGTCACTTAAGTTTGACGTGCACGGGTTTTTGGTATTAAATAAAAATGGCACAAAGATTCCCCAGTGGTGGAGCAAGCCCCGCGCCCCCGCCGGGCCCCATGCAGCAGCAGCAGCAGCGCTACGCGGGCCCCGCGCAGCCGCCGGGGTCTCCGATGCCACCGAGACCCTACCCAGGACCTAATTTCCCTGTAAGAATGTACCCACTTTTTGTTATAGAATCTATAGATTTTGATCAGAATTTGGATTCTAAATTGTAGTGACAAAATATGGGGAAAAGTGTACAAATATCAAGAAACTCAAAATGGTTGAGAAACAGCCGGAGTTGGAAATGTTCGGGTGATTTCTAGTGTTGTTGTATTACATTTGCTATCATGTAAATAAGCATACAAGCCATATTTGTTTAACAAAATAAAATAATTTGCTTCAATTGGTTATTGTAACCTAAGACAATATTTTTCTTACTAATATCTTAATAAGAATAGTTTATCATCATCATTACTTTACTCAGAATCGCTAAAACAAAAGTTGGGGATATTGCCAAATTCATGTAACTAGCATTGGATAATTCCATATTATCTGTCAAAAGTAGCTAATAATTTAATTAATTTAAGAACCGAAATGATCCCAAATGTGGTTAAAATAAAAAAGTTATAACCTGTAAAACTATAGGTCTGGGCACCAATTACTTGTGCAATATCAGCAGATTTGCACTATCCCCGACAATATGCATATAATTATTACCATTATGACTGTTAAATTTCTAATATTAGAAAAAATTTAGTAAACTGTAATGTCTCACTAATTCATCACCATTCAATAGTTGCTACTGGGGCACAGGGCACAGGTTCTATTTATGGGTAAATGAAGATAATGGGCCATACATAACCCATTATGTGAGCCCTAGATTTGTGGGTGTTAACAACTTCAATGTGGTCAGACTAATGTGCTGTGTGCTTCAGAACTTAAAGTGGCTTTATTCAAATAAACTAAATAATTAAGCACTTTTGAAGAAACATGGAGGATGATTAATGATGAATCAAGGTTTGACCGTCGGATGACCAACTCTAGTGGTAGTTGTAGTGCATCAAAGCTCCTCACTAGGCAACTGCTATGATATGAAAACAGATAACTAGTGTTGTTATCTATTTGATTATGAAACATATTATGTCAAACATCACAATTCACAGTGCTGAGTTTATGCTAACTGTTCTCGATATTGAAAATTATCAGGTAATTAGGTACTGTTCTTATTCAATGCAAGTAAAAGAGAGAAAAGCTATAGTTTTTTATATTGAGTACACTCTGTTCTTTCGACAGCAAGCACGCAGTGGGTTCCCTTCGCCGGGTGGTGGCGTGGGTCCGGGAGTGGGGCCGGGCGGAGTGGGCGCGGGTGGTCGCGCGCCGGTGGCGGGCGGCGCGTACGGCGGCGGGGTGGCCGGGGGGGGCGCGCCCGCGCCGGGCCCGGGGGGGCCGGTGGGGCCGCCCCCCGGCGCGCGCCCGCCGCCGCCGCAGCCGCAGAAGCGTGCCGCCGACGCGCGCAGCCCCATGCCGCCGCAGCACAAGCCCAGCATGTACAACTCACAGTCAGTACACCGATACTTATGCAGCTACTAAAGTCTAATTATTAATTCACTGGAGTAAACTGACAGATGCTTATGTCACATTGTAAAATAATGTTGCCATATTTATTGTAGTAGTGCTGCGTTTCGTTGATTGTAATTCAGTTCACTGACATATAGTCAGTAGCATTCATGGTTACAACTGGGACATTTTTTAAAACAAGCCTCAAACGTTGATGGTTTACAACCGTAACGTCAGGGGCCATACCAGCTAACTGACATGGCTATCGTTATCGCTTTTACTTGACAGATGGATGTGATACATTGCTACTTCTATTTGGTATAAATAAAAACTTACCATAAGCTAGCCGATATGGCCCCAGATTACTTCAGTGAATTAATATTTAATTTTAGACTTTATGTAGGTATTTTAATTTAAACTAATATATATACTCCGACTTTTAATTCGGTGCAGTAATTTGACAGCTCCAGTGTGCCCACTGGGGTGATTAGCAACTTGCGTGGTGACAGCCACGTATAGTAATTTTCCGTTGATTTTCTTTTATTGTTTTGAACAGCCACATTACAAGACTGGGCATATAAGCCTTATATTACATTTTGCTCTTTTGAACCAATGTTACTCCATTATTAATATATTAGTTTACATTGTCACATCAATAGTTGTATGAGCCGCTAGGTTTGTGTTCTAGTGAGCCCATACATGAGAGTTGTTGTTGTAAGTAGTAGTTGTGACACACTCGGAGTTGTTGTAGTTGAATGAAAACACTGATTCCCGTAAAACTTGTAATAAGTATAAAATAAGTAAAAATACAGTAGTAAGTTAGGATGCTGATTTGTTTCGCGGTAAATCAGTATAAAGAGTGCGCGCAGTTAGTAACAAACAATAACATTTATAACGCGAGTCGCGCTGATGTATGCAAAACGGTGTGCGGTGAATGAACCGTACATGCTCCCGAGGGAAAAGTAGAAAAGTAATAACAAATTATATAAACTAAATTATTTCAAGTAAACAAATAAGCATCCCGTACAAAGCAAGGAAATGTTATTCAATCCAACTGGAATGGTTTTCTTCCTTCTGTGTTGGCTTGATGAGACATCAATGGTTCCTCAGTCGTCGTCATCTCTATCCCTTTTTCTACTCCTGTTTGGTTTGGGGGTTTTTGTTGACCCAGGTTGGTAACAAGTCGCTGCCTTTCATTTTAATTGTTTCTAGGAAGTTGTTCGCCCTGCCCCCGTATCTCTTAAAACCTGCCAGTTTTCTGGATAGTTATCAGTGCATCTCTGTTATTTGCTCTACAGCTTAAAAAGAGATGTAACTATAGCAATTCATAAACCTAGCAAGTTTTAAGAGGTAGTAATACCCCCCTGGGCCAACATAAATTCAATGTGTGGTGTTCGTAGGGACGTGTACGGCGGCGCGGGCGCAGGCGGCAAGCGCAAGAAGCGTCTGGCTGACAAGATTTTGCCACAAAAGGTAAGACATTCAAGACATCATAGTCCTAGCTTTTTTGTCTCTTTATAATAAAAATAACTTGTGCCTAACTTCACAGTCATATCAAAATTAACATCACTCTAACTAATCTATACAATGTGTTACAAAAGGACCCTAATCACAGAATATATAATAGTACTAACGTACAGAAGTCCGACCCCGCGAGGACCATCAAATAATAAGCTACTCTCGCTGCACGGCAATAAAGTACAATTTCAAACTGCACAACGCTTCGTGGATAAAATTATATGCACCTACGAAGAAGAAAGAGAGGCGTCTCTTTCTGTCGCATAGCTCTGTCTCAACCGACACATTTCGGGGTTGCTACTCGCTAGTTACTGATATCATAGAAAACATTCGTTATGCCCATGAATAAACAATGAAATTACTATAATAGGTACCTACTTATAAAATAAAATAAATCTACCTAATAGGTGAGCTGAGCATATTTAAAGAGCATAAATAATAAGTATTTCTAAGTAGTTAGAGAAGCTCGATGGCGCAGTGGTATAGCGCCTGGCCCAACGATTGCGGAGGTAAAGCAACTTTTGCAAGGGTCAGTTATGGGATGGGTGAAAAAAAATAGTATTTTTTAGCTTTTTTCTTTACTGGTGCCATATTTCGAACTTCGATACAACTAAGTATGTAAATATGTATACAAAAAATACAATAAACTTTGGTAGGTAGGTAGGTACGTTAGTAATTAAGTATCAAAAACGAAGTGCATGCAGTTTCGCATTCGGCGCTTGACTGACTCGTTTCGTTGGTGACGTTCACGCGCTGCGCTCTCGTCGCTTGCACACGCCGCGCGTTTCGGTCGGCGCGGTGATATCCCTCGGCAATGGCCCTCTTGGAGTGGGCCGCGAGCAGTAGGCTAATATAAAAGTTTAAGCGCGGAGTTATACCCCCCTGCCCTAATGCCAAATATGGTAGATAGAGACTATCAAACTGAACAATTTTTACTGGGACCAACGCTGAAACCGCGAAAAAAAAAGCCGTTTCGTACAAAAAATTATAACGAAAATATTGAAATATATGAAACAGTTGATTTTTTTCGCGATTACAGAGTTGGTCCCATAGAGTTGTTCAGCTTGATGGTCCCTATCTCTTATATAAAAGTGAAGGAGTGACTGACTGAGTATTGCCCAGCCCAAACCACTAGACCTAAAGACTTGAAATTTTGCACATAGATACTTTATACAGTGTAACCACCCACTAAGAAAGCATTTTTGGAAATTCCACCCGTAAAGGAGTGAAATGGGGGTTCAAAGTTTGTATGAGAAAAACAAAAAAATGGACATTTCGACCTAAAACTTCGTAGGAGTACTTCTAAAAACAAATAAGAAAACACGTGTTTCGCGGTTTTCCGAAACTCAACCCCCTAGGGGGGAAATGGCTAGAAAAAGCCCAAAATCGATTGAAAAATCAACGCACAGCCCAAACCACTGGACCTAGAGACTTGAAAATTTTCACCTATATACTTTATACGGTGTAAACACCCATTAAGAAAGAAATTAATGGACATTTATACCTGAAACTTCGTTAGAGCACTTCTAAAATCAAAATAAGCAAACACGTGTATCATGGTTTTCCGAAACTCAACCCCTTAGGGGGTAAATGGGGTAAATAATAAGCCCAAAATCGATATGTGTGTCGTTATTGAGGATTTATAGGATTTTGATTGCAAAAATGGCATTTATTACTTGTTCTCCGGTTTTCATGGTGTTGCCATCTGTGAGGTCCCGGATTAAATCCTTTATTGTCTCAGATCGCTATTTACGATTTCCGCAACACAACTGTTTGAGCTACTCATTACAGGATCAGAACATTCGCCATGTTGTCATGTATTCGTGTCGTAGGTGCGTGATTTAGTGCCGGAGTCGCAGGCGTACATGGACCTGCTCGCCTTCGAGCGCAAGCTGGACGCCACCATCATGCGCAAGCGGCTCGACATACAGGAGGCGCTCAAGCGGCCCATGAAGCAGAAGCGCAAACTGCGCATATTCATCTCCAACACCTTCTACCCAGGTCAGTATACTAGAGTATCAGCTTTACATACAGTATACTGAAGTATCAGCTCGACTGACTAGCTAACAGGGATTCCCAAAGTGGTCGATATCGAACCCTTGGAGTCAAAATCGGTTTCCCAGGGCTCGACATAAGGGCATTTTCACTTTAAATGGTGCAGGCTGTGAAAGAAAGTGAAAGTGAAATAAGCTTTATTCAAATAAACTTAATTATTAAGTACTTTTGAATCGTCTATATTTTTCTACCACGGTTTCTTTCTGTTTTTCGGTTGTCCCATGACAACAAATCGATTTAGAAAATATATTTTAACATATTCTTTAAGGAAAAGCATAATACACTGAAGGTTTATTCATATCTGTATTGTTTTGGGTTTTGGCTCCTGAAAGAATACAGTTTCTATTTTATTTTAATTAAAAATGAATTGATATTGTGTAGTTTTATGGTGTCCCAACGACAGTTTGCCTCTTTGAATTTAATTTTGTGAAGATTCTTACGACACGGCTTGCAAAGCGGGGATTTATTTCCATTGTTAGATAGTTATTTAAGCATTTACACTAAGTATTTCGCATCAGTTAGTAAATAAAATAATTAAATAAATAAATAAAAAGCTTGTCTTACGAATTCGCGACTACTGGACATGTTTGCTTAGTCACGGGCTTTTTACTATTAAAATATTAATTTAAGGGGCAAACTTGGTCTTCATGGCAACCCCGAGTACAAATGCCAAAGATAAAACGCCATTTTGAAGTTAATAACGAAAGGTGTGTCCAGTTATGCGACGGTATCAAGTCACTAAAATTTTGGTCAGAAAAAATGTATAGTGGTTAGTAACGGTTTTTTATTATTAACAGAAGATTTATCCATATTTTTTCTTGAGCTTTATATAATTTAAACCCTGTTGAAGGCATATAAATAGCATTTGGAAGGTTTATGATAATAATTTTTGAGTATTTAATTTTACTTTAAAAAACGAGCTAAATACGTCACGTCCTGTTAGCAACCGTTTGATCCGTTACTATAGCACGGACAAAATGTTACAAAACGGACATGTAAAGCATAGTACTTAATAACTAAAAAAATCTATTATTAATTATGTTATTAATTCTAATTTTATGATGATATCGGATTGGTAGTACCCAGATTATTTTATTTACAGGTAGTTAGTGATGAAATCACTCAAAATGGGGACATAATACGGAGGTATCTCACTTATTAGAACAACGAATTAATTGTAAGAATTTAACCTCACAGGGTTTACTAGTCTTAATAATTATGTTTCGTCACGTCACATGTCCATTTAGTAACTGTCCCAACAAATTCTAAACTTCTTTCTTAAAAAAATAATTAATTATTCCGTCTAACTAATTAATATATTGTAAACTATATAAATAACTACAATTAAGATTCTATTTTAATTTTATCATTTCTTGTATGATCATAAAAGTTATGCGACAAATAAAGCTTGCATTTGGCCAGTATGTTACGAAACTGACCATATTGTTGAATTTTAAATAAAATGATGTACTAATTGCCCAATTATTAATATTTCATTTCTTTAATTACGTAATTAAAACTCATTAATAAGCATTTTATAATTTTTTTTCCAGCAGTTGAATTTTTATCGCGATTTGATTTTTGTTACTAACAGGACCAATTTTTCCTAATGTACTTCGAAAATATTAAATTAAGACATAAATACACATTTCTGCCTAGTCCTTCTATATAAATCATATAAATAATAATATTCTTTACAATTATTCATAGGTTTAATGTTTTAAAACGGTAATGAAATTTTTAAGGGTGAAAAAATAACCTGCACCATTTAAAGTGAAAATGCCCATAAACGAAAACTAATTTTAGGGGTCGGCGAGGTCTGATAAATCGCGTGATTGATTTCATTAAATTCTGATCAGCCGTTTTTACGTGATTAGGCGGGTTCCCACCAAGCGAGCAGCCTCGTGCGAGGCCCGTGCGGCAAACGTCCTGCCTCGCGAGGCAGCGCGCTTGGTGGGAACCTGCCTAAACACGTAAAAACGGCTGATCAGAATTTAATGAAATTAAAACATAGAATACTGTTTATCCTGGTTTAAGCTTCTCTGAGGATTTTATCGAATGTCCACGCGGACGAAGTCGCGGGCGGAAGCTAAATTTTGATGAAAAAATGATATCAAGTTGACTCACTTAACCAACCGCAAAGTTTTTAAATTGGTAAATATTTTTTATCAATTGGAAAAAAACAAGATTTTTAAAGTAATTTGGATGGGGGTCTGAAGTATCAGTTAATTTCGGAGAAGGGGCCTCTAGTCCATAATAGTTTGGGAACTCCTGAGGTAGAGTATCGGCTCGACATACAGGAGCCTATGAATCAGAATATAGTGTTTGTGGTATTGTTGATGTCTCTGATTTCCTTAGGACAAGTGCATCAGCTCCTGTCTTAAGGGGTACGTATCAGAATGTCTAAAGTTAGAATGTCTGAACTTAAAATGGCAAAGTTCAAAATGTCAAAAATTTTAATGTCTAACGATTAAAATGTCGATAGTTCAAAATTTCAAAAACGAAAATGTCAAACGGTCAGATAGTCCAAACTAAAAATGTCTAAGTTCAAATGATCAAAACTTAAAATGTCTAATACTTAGTCCAAATACATATGTATAATGACGTAAAGAATTTACTTATTTCTTTCTTTTATTTAGGTACTTACCTAATTTATTAGGTAAAATAATTGCGTGTAACCTCTGTGCCTCCGCCGCACATCACCATAGCCGCGCCGCTCCCTGGTTCGGTAGCCGGTGCCGGTCACAGATTCAGTAGCCGCCGAACAAAATCCACCAATTGAGTTTGAAATAGATTTTTTTCTGGCGCTTCGCCGGCCCCTGCCGCTCCTCGCACCTATCTCGTGACCGACGGTCTACGGTTTCTAAGTCCCAGTAGACTAGTTTAGGCTCATTTCCGGCAGCTAAATTTGCTATAAAGCATTTCAGGCGAAGCGCAAAAGCTTCCACAGACTCAATTAATTATTATTATTATTTATTATTTATTAATCTTAAGGAAGACCAACAACTAGTAAAAAACAAATAGCACTCTTAGTAACAGTAGGAAGTCATTTACAGGTCCTCGCATATATATAACAGGCTGACCTACAAAAAGCGATACAAGCTTATAAAACAAATAAGACGTTATACTTATACTAAAACATACACAAAGTTTGTAGTTACAAAAAAAAAGTAAAAATCTAGTACTTACTTACTGCACAAAGTAATTATACTTAGTCTAAGCTTGAAAGCACAGAAATGAAAAAAAATAAAATTAAAATCGCTCATGTAGCCAACAGAAACCTCAAAGAAGGCGATTCGTTTTAAGATCCAACCCAATTCAAATAAATCATTGTGAACTTAGACTTAATGACCATTGATATTTCAACTCGTCAAGTATTTGATACGTTGGATACTTTGAATTTTGCTATTTTGATTTATACAGAATGATTTTCGACATTCTAAACCATTTGAATTTTACTTTTTGACATTTTGAACTTTGCTATTTTAAGTTTAGACATTCTGATACGTACCCGTCTTAAGACCCATACCAATCTGTCATAGAGTTGTTTGTGTGTGCGCATGTACAGGGCAGGGCGACAACGCGGTGGCGTCGTGGGAGCTGCGCGTCGAGGGCCGCCTGCTCGACGACTCCAAGAACGACCCCAACAAGGTATGTGTTGCACACACTCCTATCATATAATATACAATCATCATTTACTTTGGCTTAAAAAGATCAATCACACAATATTACTGCAGAACTATCAGACAAGTTCGTAAAAAATATGGCTTTGTCGCACTGTCAATTTACGAGTATGTTTTTCAAGCGAGACAATCTAACGAGTTCGTTCTCGAACGAGAACCTGTGGCTTATTGGCTCATAATAAATAATATGTTGTCTTTAAAATATGTTTTCTTAGTAGATCGTTATAATAATATGTGTATGACACAAGGCGTGTGGCGTGCAGGTGAAGCGCAAGTTCTCGTCGTTCTTCAAGTCGCTGGTGATCGAACTGGACAAGGAACTGTACGGGCCGGACAACCACTTGGTGGAGTGGCATCGCACGCTCACCACGCAGGAGACGGACGGGTTCCAGGTACGCGTACTGTACGGGCGACCAGCACTGGTCGGAAATAAAATGAGATAGTATAAACGGGTGTAAACCCCTCGACGAAGCCGAAGTCCACGCATTCCGCACATCAACAGAATATTTTTTGTCTTTTAGATTATACCTGGGAAATTAATAGCTACGAAGTTATTGAAGGTCAAAATCAAAAAAATATTTTACAAATGTTTTATGAAATCTTATTTTATTCGTTATTTCCTAATTTTTGTCCAAAGAAACATTATCAAAATTTTAAGTATTTCGTAACAAACAATGGCTTCAAAACGTCATAACTCAATGTATCTCACGTCATGAGCACGCACATAAACGCTGCCTTTTAATAAAGTCGAAGAGGATGAGGAGCGTGTAATAATTAAACAACGTCTTAGTACACGTCTTTAAACTCAAAATATGACAACTGCCAGAGTTGACAGTATCTAACAGTTTCAACTCGGCCGCACGCAGCTGTATAGCACACACTCACAGGCGCGGACTGTTATACGCGCCGCGTTACATTGCGTGGTAATGTATGCATTGCTTTTTAGCACCAAAAATTAAAATCGTTTCCCAGCAATAATTTTGAACTGGTCCTGATGATGGGCAGAATATGTAGAACTCGGCTTGGCTTCGTTGAGGGTCACGTTTCACCCGGTAACTAGATGCGCGTGCACCAGTGGCGGTTTAAACACGTAGCGAGAGTAGCAAGCCCGCGGCCGGCTGCCCGCCCGCCTGGATAAAACACACACACACATTAGTTACATGGTTAGTGAGATTAGTAGACAAAACTGACTAAAAATCGTGCGCGGCCGTTTTTTTACGATTACTACAGACAAACATCTAGGTTATGCAGGTCGAAGCAGCGGGAGATGCGCGCGGAATGGCCTCCACCGCGCACACTTTCTTGACTCCCTACAAATCTTTTCTAAATCTGTCTCCTTTGTCCCTATGGTCCCTCTCCCCTTTCTGGGGCGGACGTACACGAAAAACGCCTTCGGTGCCTCCCAGGTCGCCTCGCGCCCACCACGAAGTGGCAGTACCGCTCCGGCTCCGTTTCTTCTTCGCCTCGGTTCTTCTCTCTTCACCTCCTCTCGAGTCCACTCCGAATCCCGTGCCACTTACGCGCGAATTCCCGTAGCCGCCTGAAGTTCGCCTCCGATCCTACGAGATCGCCGTAGTAAACCGGTCCAACCTCGAGCACTTTCACCTTATCTAAAAGTTCCCTACGCTCATCCCCGTAGAGCTTGCACTCCCACAGAGCGTGGTGTGCGTCCTCTACCTCGCACTCCCCACAGCAGCAGGACCCCACGTCCGCGAGCTTCATCCGGTGAAGCCTACCCCTGAAGCAGCCGTGACCCGTCAACAATTGCGAGACTTCATAGTCCGGCTCGACCCAAGTCGCCTTGAGTCGGGCCTCCACTTCCGGGAAAAACCGATATAGTTCCCTCCCCTGGTCCGATGTGTCCCAACGCTCCTGCCATTCGGCAAGGGCGGACTCAGATGTTCTGAGTTTGGCGCTTCGAAGCTCCTCCTTGGCAAGCCCGGACTCGCGTGCCTCACCTAGTCTGCCAGCACGTATTACCTCGAGGTCGGCCGATAAGACGCCAGCCAAAACCGGCAGAGCGACAGAACTTGGTCAGAAGGATCAAAGCGGGTCTCTGGGTGCGCAAAAGCGCGGACCGCACTACGTGCAGGGATGCGCGCTCAAACCAGCAAGCCGCAGCATACGTTACCGTGGCGGTGTAAGTGCCTCGGTACAGCACCAGTAAGGCTTTGTACCGAACCCCCCAGGATGACGCCGATATCCTCGACATCTTGCCGAAGCAATTTGCCGCCCTGTCCCCTATCGACACCGCATGCTGCGCGAACGATAGGCTCGGTCACTCCGAGCACAGTGGTCGACGTGACGCTTCTAATCGAATTCCCCCCGAACTTGATGGCGGGTGGTCGCTGGAATTTACCCCTGATCATCATAGTTTCAGACTTCGCAGGCGAGAATTCCAGCCTATTACGGACGAGCGCCAAAACGATAGAGGCCGTAGCCTCTATGCCCGCCCGGGACCGGGATTCGATAAGAATCGTCACGTCGTCGGCGTGTAGCAAGTCGTCCATGAGCAGGTTCCAGAGCGTTGGTCCCAGCACCGAACCCTGCGGGCAACCCATCGTTGCAGCCTTCCACACAACCCGATCGCCGACGAACAAGCCCACACGGCGATTCACGAAGTAGTCCGCCAACATCCTGAAGATGTTAGGTGGGCAACCTCCGCGCTTCGCCTTGAGCAATATCATCGGCCACCAAGCGTTGTCAAAGGCACCAGAGATATCCAAAAATATAGCTTGAACATACTTCGACGAGCTCTCTCTCTGGCCACACTGAAGATAGTCTTCAGTGCGGATACCGTCGACCGACCTCGAGTGAACCCGTGCTGGCGGTCCGATAGCCCCAATGCTAATTGCGGGGCACACCTTATCATTACGCGCTCTAAAATCTTACCAAAGATCGACAACAAAGTGACGGGCCGGTAGGCTTTCGGGTCGGTAAGCTCCTTGCCGTTCCCTTTCGAGAGGACAATTAGCCTGCCGTCCTTCCACGTATCCAGGAAAATTCCCTCTTGAACACATCGCCTAAACACTTCAGCAAACTCTACCGACGCGGCTGCCCAAACGTGTTTAATGATTCGAGCGGAGATCCCATCGATTCCCGGTGCAGTGTTGGGCAAGTCCCTGACTATTCCTGCAATAACGTCATCGGTTGGAGGCGGCGCCTCTTCTCCTGAGGGTAGGAGCGGCCGCCCGCGACTTCGTCTGCGTTGAAAGTTTTTAGCTATCCCTCGGGATTCGGGAACAATATTGTTTTTCGAGATGAAAAGTACCCTATGTCCTTTTCTGTACCCCTGAGAACGTGTATGCGAAATTTCATGATGATCAGTCGCCGATGTGTCCCCGGCGGTGCTGGCTCGTTCTTCGCCACGCGGTCCATGGGGCGTAGAACGTGAAAAATGACCACACCTTTAAATGTGGAGCTTGTTGTTGACGACTCTGTATGAAATATACAGGGAGAAAAAAGCAGCCCTTGACGAGTTTCTCGCCGGTTCTTCTCGTTACAAGGTCTCCCGCTCAGGGTTTGCGAACCGATGGCGTAGCTTCTTTGACATTCACAAGTGCTTGTAACAGCCTAGACTGAATAAATTATTTTTGAATTTTGAACCCAAAGTACCAATTTTTTTAGTTTTAATTTCAAATCAAAGTTGATGTGTGTATGTGGTATGTGTCAGGTGAAGCGGCCCGGGTACAAGAACGTGCGCTGCACGATCCTGCTGCTGCTGGACTACCAGCCCATGCAGTACAAGCTGGACCAGCGCCTCGCGCGCCTGCTGGGCGTGCACACGCAGACGCGCCCCGTCATAGTCAACGCGCTCTGGCAGTACGTCAAGACGCACAAGCTGCAGGTGGGCGCTACTGTGTACTAGTGTGCAGTACAAACTTAGTAAAGTAGAACGCTATCTATCGAGCTGTTTTTTAACATGAATTTTGAAATCTAGCAGAAAATCCTTCATTGCAGAAATAATCATTTTTTCATTTTTCATTTTTATTTTTGGTTTGCAGGACCCGCACGAGCGCGAGTACATCGTATGCGACAAGTACTTGGAGCAGATCTTCGGCGCCGCGCGCATGAAGCTGGCGGAAGTGCCGGGCCGCCTCGGGGCGCTACTGCACGCCCCGGACCCCATCGTCATCAACCACGTCATCGCCGTGGAGCCGCCGCACGACGCCAAGCAGACCGCCTGCTACGACATAGACGTGGAGGTATGTTACTGCACGCCCCAGACCCCATCGTCATCAACCACGTCATCGCCGTGGAGCCGCCGCACGACGCCAAGCAGACCGCCTGCTACGACATAGACGTGGAGGTATGTTACTGCACGCCCCAGACCCCATCGTCATCAACCACGTCATCGCCGTGGAGCCGCCGCACGACGCCAAGCAGACCGCCTGCTACGACATAGACGTGGAGGTATGTTACTGCACGCCCCAGACCCCATCGTCATCAACCACGTCATCGCCGTGGAGCCGCCGCACGACGCCAAGCAGACCGCCTGCTACGACATAGACGTGGAGGTATGTTACTGCACGCCCCAGACCCCATCGTCATCAACCACGTCATCGCCGTGGAGCCGCCGCACGACGCCAAGCAGACCGCCTGCTACGACATAGACGTGGAGGTATGTTACTGCACGCCCCGGACCCCATCGTCATCAACCACGTCATCGCCGTGGAGCCGCCGCACGACGCCAAGCAGACCGCCTGCTACGACATAGACGTGGAGGTATGTTACTGCACGCCCCAGACCCCATCGTCATCAACCACGTCATCGCCGTGGAGCCGCCGCACGACGCCAAGCAGACCGCCTGCTACGACATAGACGTGGAGGTATGTTACTGCACGCCCCAGACCCCATCGTCATCAACCACGTCATCGCCGTGGAGCCGCCGCACGACGCCAAGCAGACCGCCTGCTACGACATAGACGTGGAGGTATGTTACTGCACGCCCCGGACCCCATCGTCATCAACCACGTCATCGCCGTGGAGCCGCCGCACGACGCCAAGCAGACCGCCTGCTACGACATAGACGTGGAGGTATGTTACTGCACGCCCCAGACCCCATCGTCATCAACCACGTCATCGCCGTGGAGCCGCCGCACGACGCCAAGCAGACCGCCTGCTACGACATAGACGTGGAGGTATGTTACTGCACGCCCCAGACCCCATCGTCATCAACCACGTCATCGCCGTGGAGCCGCCGCACGACGCCAAGCAGACCGCCTGCTACGACATAGACGTGGAGGTATGTTACTGCACGCCCCGGACCCCATCGTCATCAACCACGTCATCGCCGTGGAGCCGCCGCACGACGCCAAGCAGACCGCCTGCTACGACATAGACGTGGAGGTATGTTACTGCACGCCCCAGACCCCATCGTCATCAACCACGTCATCGCCGTGGAGCCGCCGCACGACGCCAAGCAGACCGCCTGCTACGACATAGACGTGGAGGTATGTTACTGCACGCCCCAGACCCCATCGTCATCAACCACGTCATCGCCGTGGAGCCGCCGCACGACGCCAAGCAGACCGCCTGCTACGACATAGACGTGGAGGTATGTTACTGCACGCCCCAGACCCCATCGTCATCAACCACGTCATCGCCGTGGAGCCGCCGCACGACGCCAAGCAGACCGCCTGCTACGACATAGACGTGGAGGTATGTTACTGCACGCCCCAGACCCCATCGTCATCAACCACGTCATCGCCGTGGAGCCGCCGCACGACGCCAAGCAGACCGCCTGCTACGACATAGACGTGGAGGTATGTTACTGCACGCCCCAGACCCCATCGTCATCAACCACGTCATCGCCGTGGAGCCGCCGCACGACGCCAAGCAGACCGCCTGCTACGACATAGACGTGGAGGTATGTTACTGCACGCCCCAGACCCCATCGTCATCAACCACGTCATCGCCGTGGAGCCGCCGCACGACGCCAAGCAGACCGCCTGCTACGACATAGACGTGGAGGTATGTTACTGCACGCCCCAGACCCCATCGTCATCAACCACGTCATCGCCGTGGAGCCGCCGCACGACGCCAAGCAGACCGCCTGCTACGACATAGACGTGGAGGTATGTTACTGCACGCCCCAGACCCCATCGTCATCAACCACGTCATCGCCGTGGAGCCGCCGCACGACGCCAAGCAGACCGCCTGCTACGACATAGACGTGGAGGTATGTTACTGCACGCCCCAGACCCCATCGTCATCAACCACGTCATCGCCGTGGAGCCGCCGCACGACGCCAAGCAGACCGCCTGCTACGACATAGACGTGGAGGTATGTTACTGCACGCCCCAGACCCCATCGTCATCAACCACGTCATCGCCGTGGAGCCGCCGCACGACGCCAAGCAGACCGCCTGCTACGACATAGACGTGGAGGTATGTTACTGCACGCCCCAGACCCCATCGTCATCAACCACGTCATCGCCGTGGAGCCGCCGCACGACGCCAAGCAGACCGCCTGCTACGACATAGACGTGGAGGTATGTTACTGCACGCCCCAGACCCCATCGTCATCAACCACGTCATCGCCGTGGAGCCGCCGCACGACGCCAAGCAGACCGCCTGCTACGACATAGACGTGGAGGTATGTTACTGCACGCCCCAGACCCCATCGTCATCAACCACGTCATCGCCGTGGAGCCGCCGCACGACGCCAAGCAGACCGCCTGCTACGACATAGACGTGGAGGTATGTTACTGCACGCCCCAGACCCCATCGTCATCAACCACGTCATCGCCGTGGAGCCGCCGCACGACGCCAAGCAGACCGCCTGCTACGACATAGACGTGGAGGTATGGAAATCAGGGCTTTGACACTCTGCCAGCTGCCAGGCCTCCTTCACTCGCTCGTCGGTCGCGCAATAAGCACCTACCGCTGTGCGTGCCTTCGGAGGGTACAAGTGAGCAGAGGGCCGCCACACGCCCGCCGCCGTACAAGCGCGGCATCTTACTGCCCAACTAGGTAATGCACAGAATAGATAATAGTACTAGCGTACAGAAGTTGCACTCCGCTAAATCGTTTAAATAAATTGCGACTTTTGCTCCGACACAATAAGGTGCAATTCAGGTCGCACAGCGCTCCCTTCGCTCCAAAACATGCACTGGTTTATACGGGGTCAGTGACTGGCTGGGCCCGAGCGACTGGGTTGAAACTAGTATCTACACGTGCCCAGTAGCAAGTCAGTGCTGGACTGGGTTACTGTAAAGTCGGATCAAGGAAATTTAAACCATTGGTGCTCAAAGCAAATCAAATCAAAAAAGAATTTATTCAGTCTAGAATGTCAAAGAAGCTACGCCATCGGTTCGCAAACCCTGAGCGGGAGACCTTGTAACGAGAAGAACCGGCAAGAAACTCGTCAAGGGCTGCTTTTTTCTCCCTGTATATTTCATACAGAGTCGTCAACATTGAAAAACCGACTTCAAAAAACCTGCCTCTAAAAAGCAAGAAATAATATACAAATCATTAGATACGCATTATCATTGTTATAATAAACACACGTCTATTAAAGTCGGGTGGGGCTGGAGTACATATTCTTTTTTTTATTCTAAAAGCCCCACCCGACTTCAATAGACGTGTTTTAATATAACAATGATAATGCGTATCTAATGATTTGAATATTATTTCTTGCTTTTTAGAGGCAGGTTTTTTGAAGTCGGTTTTTTTGTTTTTTAAACAATTTTTTTATTTTTTTATTTTTAGTGTAAGTACCTTTTGTATTAGGTAGTGTAGGTAAGTATATTATTTAGGTAGAAAACTCGGCCTAGCCAAACGTGAGATAATCGCGGAGAAACATACATACAATACCTCCTTTTTTGAAGTCGGTTAAAAAGACTACACAAAGGTATCCCTTCCCCAACAAAAAAAATCATCTGATTCGGTTCATAAATAAGAAAATTGTCAAGTTAGTTGATTTAATTTCATAGTATTTTCAGGATTACTTGTAAACTACTGAACCGATTTGAAAAAAAAATAAATGGGACCATCTCGCAAGAAAACTCAATCGAACAAAAAAAGAATTATCTAAATCGGTCCATAAATGTCGAAGATACGCGCGAACAACGATAAAAAAAAAAACATACAATCGAATTGAGAACCTCCTCCTTTTGATGAAGTCGGTTAAAAAATGAGCTCCACATTTAAAGTGACGTCATTTTCCATCACAATAATAAACAAAAGTTTGCACACAATGGGTAGGTAGGTTGAAAATAGATATCTACTACATATCGGATAGGTAATTGTGAGAGTAAATAACTTTCAACTAGTTGAGAAATCAGTAATCACTATGTCTGCTACTCGAAAGTGCACCTAAGTAGGCAAAATTTACCAAAAAACTTGATATAAAGCTAATATTTTTACTTCGAAGTTAGAGTATCATAACAGACATCTACATAGTGATGTTGTAATGCAGGTGGACGACACTCTGAAGACCCAGATGAACAACTTCCTGCTGAGCACCGCCAACCAGCAGGAGATACAGGGGCTCGACGCCAAGATACACGAGACGGTAACTATACTATCACTACACGACACGTCCAACTACACTAAGATGATTGTACGTATACACACTACATATTACATCTAAACTAAACAACAACATCAAGTAACTACTCTGAGATATACGATACGGAGTTTGTCAGTATTCTTGACATAGGCGCTGAGTCTGTGCCTTTTGATAATATTTCATGAATAACTCACGAGTTTCACTACTATAATAGTAAATTTTACAGGTTCCGGATAGCACCTATCTTCTGTTTTAATAAAAGCTACAGATTTTTTATGAAATTATCTGTAAGTTAGGTATGTTAATTGGCATGTGCCAATGACGAATATGTATCCGAAACCTGTAAACTGGGTCCCAAGTCGGCTATTGTTGACGTCATAATTGTGTTTTAAACGTGTTTTAGTTGTAATGCTTTTTGACGCAGTTCTTGTTCCTTAAGAGGATTGTCAACCACGTGGTCTCCATACAAACGGCGATAACGTTTCCCACCCTTTAAACCTTAACCTACAGTAATTAATTTTTGGTATTTTTTGAAATGCCTAAATACTAGGGCTGTACGTTTAAATTTTTCAAATATCTATAATATTTCGAAATATTTGCATTTTAGTGATTTCATACAAAACACAGAAGTGCCAATATTTTCAAATCTACAATGAATATTTTAAAAATCAAAACGTACAGCCCTAGTTTTTAGGCATTTCAAAAACATACCAAAAATTCATTGCTGTAGGTTAAGGTTTAGAGGGTGGGAAACGTTATCATAATCATAATCATTTATTTGCATTAAATAGGGTATAGCCGTTTGTATGGACACCGCTTGCCTAACAATCCTCTTAAACCATGGACGAAAATATATCCATGCTTAAACCCAAAACCGAAACACAATCGAAACACGATTATGATAACATTTGCAGACTTGGGCCCCTCGGAGGTGAGCCTCGGGCGCGTGACAGTGTCAAATTCGAGATATCTCGAAAAAGTCAACAAATCGTAGAGATTGCAAAGATTTTCGTCTTGTAATGTCAAAAATCGCTGAGAATAAGTTTTTTGGTTGCAATCATAAAGTTAATATACCTAACGGAATAGAGGAACAAACATGAGCTGTCAAACGAAACCGAAATTTAATTACATTTGTGTGTGTGAAAATGTTTATGTATAGTGTCAGTGATGAACATCTTGTCACTATAGGCTTGTTTCCATTAAGAATAAATATAATGGATAGGGGTTTATAATGATTAATTATATTATGGAGAAAATAACAAACAATTTTAATTATTAAAAGCGTTAAAGATTAATAATATTTTTAAAAAATAAATTTCGTAAAATGAAACCTTTAGTCACGTGACAGTGAACACCAATCAGAAAGCGTTACGTCACGCCGTGCGAAACTCCAATCTTGTCTTTGACGTTTCGAGTATCACTACCGGAGGCGCGTTCCAAACCTACACTCCGAGTGCAACCTAACCACAACCGAACGCAAGTTTTAGCCACTTTTTCCGTATTTCTCCATTGTTTGGAACATATATAAATAACTGGTTTGGCGTTTTTATAGTCGTGCTATCACACTGGGGCACTATACAGTACTTATAATATGAGAAATTCATTTTTAAACGATAAAAACGCCATGACAGTCTTGTGCGTTTTGGAACCAAATTAAAATTGGTTTTTTAAAACGCGAAATTTATAATGTAAACGCTCGATTAAAAATAAATAAACCTTTTTTTCGATAAAATGCCTAATAAGCTAAAATATTAAGCAGTTATTGAAATTTTGTCAACTAGCCTATTTAATAACATCTTAAAGTTCTAAGTAAAGGATTCTTCGAAATTTACGAAAATATCAGCAAGGCGGAGGGTAATTAGAGGAGAGTGGTCACGGCGACCGCTCTGTGCGAGACGACGACGACGACGCGGCGGCCGGCCGGCGCGCGGCGCAGTGTCACCAGTCCATACCACAAGTTTACGATAATAACTTGTACGGTTTCGTGTGACCATGTGAAACGACAAACGCACGCTCTTCCCGTACTAGTGCGGGAAGTAAGTATTGAAATTCATTACAGATACTTTCTCAAAAAATATTACTGTAACGCATCCTCTCCCAAACCTTAAATATAAAATCGGTGAATATTTATTACATAAATATTAATTATGTAAGCAAGCAAAAGCATCTTAAATCTCCACTGTAGAATTTTATGAAATTAGGTATTTTTTACCTATATCTCACTTATGGTGGAGAGGAAAAGCAACCAAAGTATGTTATAATAACCCTAAACCTTAGTTAGAAATATGAAAATGAACTGTAGGATTTAATGTGATCAAAATTTTATTTTTCCCCGACTATGTGCCGTGCCGATAAGTGCAGACAAACTATCAATCAGTTGCGAAAGAGTTCTATCACGTCGCATCGTGCATCTCGCTTTATCACACAGTGTTGCTAATTAGTGACATCTCGCTTGCTCAGCCCTTTGTTCCTCTATTCCGTTAGGTATATTAACTTTATGGTTAGATGATAGAGATTTTAGTGACATTTTTAATAGACATTTGTGATTAGAGATAATGTCGCAGTGCGCGAGAATCGGCCCCCTGCGGGCCTACCGCCTAACTCTATCGCTTTGACTTTGGTTTATGACGTCAATGCACTGTCCGTCCTTGTCATCGTGTTATGATATGACAAGGACGGACAGAGCATAGCTATCGCTCTGGCTAAAGCTTTGAGTTAGGCGGTAGGGCCCCTGGTCATTCATTATGCCTATTTATAATGTGATGCCGGTGTTGTCAGGTGGACACGATCAACCAGCTGAAGACGAACCGCGAGTTCTTCCTGAGCTTCAGCAAGGACCCGCAGCAGTTCATACAGAAGTGGCTCGTCAGCCAGTCGCGCGACCTCAAGGTGAACATCACACAACTCACTTTACATGTACTATTTGACTTTGAAGAGATCCCTTGTGTATCTTCGAAGTTCAAAATCCAATACCGATGAAATTAAAATGTGACTATTCTTGAATTATACCCTTTCGAACAATAAAAAAATCATCTAAATCGGTTCATAAACAAAGATGTTATGTCCGAAATTCCGTAAAAACTCGTGCGATGGCAAGCCAAATAATTGATATTTTTCAGGATTATGAAAAAACTACTAGACAGATCTCTATAATTTTTTTCTGGGGCCACACACGAACTATGTTCTTTGAGATGAAAAAAGAATTAATAATTCGTTCTCATTTACTTTTTATATGAATAACGGCCCGGTCACAGCCAGCGCGGCAGGCGGCGCGGCAAGCGAATTCGGTAATCACTGCGCGGTCGTGACGACGAGCTGAGAGGTCGCCGTCGAGATAGCGCGCAGTGACTATTGAACGGTTATTGCTGTCTGCCGCGCTGCCTGCGGCCGGGTCGCAACGCTACGTTCACACGGAGACAAACCGGATCGGATTTTTGCAGGATACGGTTTAGTCATAATATAATGACTAATATTCAGGACTCCCCAAGCATCCACTCATTTAAATCCAAAGTTAAGTCGCACTTTTTATCACAGTTATCCCAATCAGAATCATGAGATACTTAGTTAACACCATCTCTTATTTATTTATTTATATGTATGTATATTTATAATATAGGTTAATATGTATGTATGTATGTGTATGTACTTATAGGTAAATTAGGTATATTTATTTATTTATATATTGTAGGTACTATATTTTAGACTTTAAATTGACAGTTTTTCTAATTTAATTTTTGCACTTTATGTCACCCGCTTAACATCGAAATCTCGAACACGTTCTCAGGTTGGCTGGAAGAGATCTCTTTTAGAGATAAGTCCTCCTTTGTGTACATATCTCAATTTATTTTTGTGTAACTGTTTTTATGAGTGCAATAAAGAGTAATAATAATTTATATGTATGAGTTCTCACGTGCATTCGATTTAAATGGAGACATACCGTATCCTGCAAAATCCGATCCGGTTTGTCTTCATGTGAACGTATCGTCAGACGGCAAGTTGTCGCCGCGCGCTCGTGTTTGCTTCGCTAACGCGTTGTCGTTCACAGACAATGTCGGGCGCGGGCGGAGGCGGGGGCGGGGGCGGGGGCGCGGGCGGAGCGACAGGCGGGGGCGAAGAGGAGCGCGTGTCGGCGCTGTACTCGCAGGCGTGGTGCGGCGAGGCCGTGGCGCGCTACCTGCACGCGCGCCTCGCCGCGCGCCGCAAGGACCTCGACCACGCGCTCAACAACGCGCCTCGGCTGTAGGCGGGCGCGGGCGGGGGCGGGGGCGGGGGCGAGGCCCCGGCGGAGGCGGGGGGGGCGCGACACTATCGATCATTTCTATAATATACTACTTCTTGTACTATGCATGCGTTTCATTTATCGTTTCTTGTCGACTGACGATCGTACCTTGTGCCGCCGGAAGACAAAAGTAATCCTGTAACGAACGTATTTATTCCATTATGTCACCCCAAAAATTATATCTAGGGTGACTACGCTGATAAGTAGATGTTTCCAATAATTTACTCTCCACTTCCACGAGCGAAAAAATTGCGATGAGTCGATTCTTCTATCGTCGGATATTTCTTCACTAGATGACTATTATTCCGGCCTACCGACGCGACTCCCAACTCGCGACGGACCTCCGCGTCCGCGTCACCGAAACGACACGTCACGTCACGCGAGTCAATAAGGACTTCCAATTTCTATTCTAATTTATATTTATCGTTTTGAAATCGAAAACGGTGTGATAATATAATTAGATATTAATTATCTGTAGTCGTAGCACGCGGCGAGTAGGTACAGTTCGCCGCGCGGCGAGCCATTGATATGCTTGTCGTAGCCACTCGCCGTAACTCCGCGATATACAGGGTGTATTTGTAGCCACTCTCCAAATTTTAAGGATGTGTTCAGTCCATGAAACTAAACAACTATACGCCAAAAAATTTTGGTCACCCATACTAAACTAATCACGTGATCTGTTTGATTGATTTGTATGAAAAGCCATTTTTTTTTACATATTTGACCCTATGTTTCTTAGAGAAAGTTGTTCAGTTTCATGGACTGAACACGCCCTTAAAATTTGGAGAGTGGTTACAAATACACCTTGTATATTCGTGTGGAGACTAAACTCAAAATAGTTATCATGTAATTGAGTGCAACAACAATTTCGTCGCGATTCTCTAGACCCGTGGAATTGACGCGTCGGCCTTACCCATTACCTACCCTCACCGACAGAGAAAGTTGTGAAGAAATAGAATCGATCTGATTTATTAAATCATACATAATACCAACAAAGCCTTGGTCTGATCTTAAACTCACTATCAACAAATCTGTTAAATTCACTATCAACAAATATGTCAGTTATCGCTCAGCCTATCACAGATACCGTTATTATAATCGTAAGATGGAAATGGCAAGTGTAAAACGAACTCTGCGCGCTGAAAGTTTTGTTGCATCGGTAGGTGTGAATGATGAGTAAGTGTACTTACTTAATTGATAGATATCATTACAACAAATCCAGAATAAAATATTTAAGTCAAATAGGCAGGTAGGTATAGGTAATCGTGGCGCATCGTATTTCGTAACATCATGCCCAATAATCTTAGGTTCTATGATTTGTCACTATTCATTGTTATGTTGCTGTCAATTTTTTTGCCCTAATAAAGTCTCGCAATGAGGATCAACGAGGTTTTTAGTTAAATATGTAGATTTTTAATTTTGAGATTTTTGCATTCACAATGCTATTTTTATACAATACTAAATAATATACTAGAAAAAATACGACTCGCTCGCGGGTTCGATTCCCGTCTGAGTATTGATCTGGTGCGAGTCGTATTTTTCTAGTATATTATTTAGTATTTAGTATTAAATATGTAGAGTTTCAGTAACATCAAAATAAATTATTTCAGTGAAAGAATTATTGAAATTGGACCAAAAATGACGAAGATAGAGCGATTTTCGTGTCGCATTCTCAAAAACGCTTAACGATTGGCTGATGACGTCATCAGCCACGTGCGCCGCTGGTGTTTGTTCGGACGATCGTGGCACGTGACGTCATCGCATGATCCGCAAGGGCCGGCCGTGTTTTTTAAACTCACTTTTAAAACTTTAATATTTTTTTCATTTCTTGATGGATTTGAGAAATTTAAACAGAGATTTACTCAAATATTGATATTGTATTTGATGTGATATACAAAATTGATATATTCAATTGTGGTGTTGATCCTCATTATATAGGTAAGTACCTTCTTAAGTAAATTTATGTAGGTACTTATAGGTAATAAAAGTAAACACACAATGATGACCTCCAGAACAGACTGGACTAAAACAATGCCCAATTTAATTTCTAGGATTTAATTGGACTTAAATATAGGTAGGTAGGTAGGTACTACTGGAAGTGGTAGGATTAATATATAAGTATTTACCTAGGATTGTTTCTAAGTCAACATCATCCAAAGATTATTTCTCACGTCAGATTCAGAAGGAACGTCCGCGTTAAACAATCTAGTTATCATTATCTTATCTGCACTAAAACAGAATAATTATGGCCTAACAAACAGTAGGTGGTTTTAAGTTTTCTACGACAACGCGGACAGTTTTCACAGATAAGCATACATATTCATACGTTCATACTTATTTTTGACAAACAATTATTTCTGAAAAATATATTTTGCAAAAAAAAAACTAAGACTACCTTAATTTTGCAACTTTGGACATTTCAGAACCTTGGTCATTTTAGCACTTTGGTCCTAACGCCCCGAAATTAGATTTCTGAAAGAATTTTCATTGAAACAAACGCCTGCCTTCAGAGTTGCACGCCCGAAAAACGAGACACAATACCTAGATTTTTTATTACTTATGTGTCTTGGTCGCCGGCGACCGCTCGGGCGTTGATGAAAATATTGCACACAAATAGGTAGGTTGGTAGGTACTAGCAATTTTTATTTCTTTGTGTTATTTAATTTTATTCGGTTTCTGTTCTGTAAAGTTAGGTAACCCACTGATTCATCACTGACTGGTCCTATTCTTGGCTCTTGCTAATGCTATCTTATTTTGACGATTTAATTTTGTATTCAATTCAATTTTATTTTTTTTCTCATATCGACATACCTATTTGCTTTTAATGTATTAATGTATGTGCTGTACATGATGTTTAATGTAAAAAAACAAGGTAAGTCTGATTATATTATTAAGCCTACCTAGGTTCTTACTTCAAGTGCCTAGGAAGAGCGCGTAAGTACATCTAATTTTCCTTGAGTTGAAACACTTTATGATATCATTATCATTCCATTCATTCGTAGTACCTACTCTGAACAGTATGTTCGAAAATTAGTGCTTGAATGACATAACAAAACATCATCTCGACTTAGTTTTGTTTGGTAGAAAATACTTGGGGAAACTCGGAGCTACGACAGACTTAGGTAGGTACTTCACTTTCTGTCAAAAAGAAGAAAAGGTGTAGGTAATGTGTAAGTAATGCCGTATAGGTAGATAAGCAACTGCACCGCTCCCGGGAGTTGAACCTGGGGTAAGTTCTTGACTACTTGGTAGGTAGGTACTTGTCTGCGATGCAAGTACGGTTAACTACCGACTGGTGCTAAGTTATCAAACATTATTTTCCTCAAAAAATTATGATGTCGTCGTCGTCGGCCGTCGGCACACGCGGTGCTCGCGGCAAACAACAGCCTGTAGCTGTCGCGATAACACCTGCCTTATAAGACTAGGCGCCTTCGCGCGCCGCCGACACGCTGCCTTCCTCGTGTCGAGTGAGAATCTCCAATATATACATGATCAATATAATCTAACATCGAAATCCACCCATCCAAATAGTGACAATGGCATTGGACGAAGAGCGAGGCTGCGGCGCCTGTAAGTGACATCACCGACTTGCAATCATTCCATCGGTTCACACAATTTGCAAGTGATAACCATCTTCCCATTGCTTCACTTGTTGTTTTAAAATATTTGATTGATGATCTAATGATGTGACAAAATTGTTATTTGCCTAACTCTGTGTCAGTGAGTTAATTTGAACGTTTTCGGGTGCGCATGCGCATGTGAATGGCTACCTCTACCTAACAATGTAAAAGTTTCTGTAATTTAAATAAATATTGTACCTAAGTGAACAGTGCAGTGGAAAATTCACGTAGTGCTCGAAATATTAATTTAATTGATAATTATAAATGGAATTAAAAACGAACACCATAATACTCAGCCCAGCATCATCAATGTGAGTGTGACGTAAGACTCGAGACGTTTTCTTCCTAAGTTTTTTTTATGCATAACGGTATAGTGCTCAGCCTTCACCTCACTTGATGTTAAGTGACGATAAAGCCGAAGATGGAAGCGCACTACACACCGAATCCTCATCACTGAGGCAGAATAATTTTTATACAAACTTATCGTTCACATTTTATAGAGGCAGGTACAGATAGAGATACATTGATGCCCTTTCATGAGACGAGTTTGCAGTCAGTATTTATCTAAGACCACAAAATACTTACATGCTAAAACCTAACCAAATCGACAGGCAAACTCTTACATTCGTCTCTTGACGGGGTTTTCACGCGCTCGAGTTTTTGCTTACACACGTTCACCTACCAGACACACAAGATCTGATGATGGTAAAAATATATAATTAGGTATGTTTATCTTTACCTACATGTTGCCTTGACCAACTGCTTGCCAAAAAACAAGATGTTCATTTTATTGCTATTTCTATTAGGAAGTGGATGAAGTTGACTGAGTATTCGGATGAGAACAAAATGAAGGAGAGGCCAGTTTACGATCTGACGAAAAGATTGATATTGTTGAGCTTCCAGTGTGAAGCGATAACTGTGACTCGGTAGCTCTTTGGAGAGTATTTGGACCGGACTTCCAAAGGTCGCGGGTTCGATTCCCGCTTGAGACAATTCAGAGTAAAATCTCAAATTTGAAAATGACAAAAATTACTACCTAAACTTAGTCTGAAAAATGGCTTGTTCCATGTGTACCTAAGTGACGATGGAAACATTTTTTTTCGTCAATCTCGTGGGGTGCCGTTGGATAAGTTTTTTGAAAGATTTTTATTTAAGTATTTTATTTATTTATTTATTAATTTATAACAGGCAACAATGGCCCATAGATACATACCTTAAAATTAAAACATATAATATATTATGAACAATAATGTTAGTAAATATACTTAACTTTAATATAACGTTAGTAAAAAAGTCAATTTGTCACTTTCTGTGTCAATTCGGTGGCACAAGGCAACGCCCCTCGGAAGCGCCTGTAAACCACGCCCTGCGGCCAGAAGTCCTCCATGAAAGTGTCCAGCCTGGCGGTCGGGATTCGCACCACAAACGACTTAAAATTCGTGTTATGGCGCGACTCCGTGTAGGCTGAACTCTCAAGCAAAAGTTAGCCTTCTTCTTTATGTACTCAATCACATCCTGCACGGTGGTGGTGGTTTTTATCGTGCCAACAGAATAACCAGTTCCTTTTTAATAGATGATAGAAGTCGTGGTGTGAGCACATTTATTTGACTGGTAGCCGAAGAAGTTAGGTATATAAACTTACCTAACCTAGGTAAAAGATGAAAATACACCAGTCGCTCGCTGATTGTGTATTGTTTTGTAAATCAGTGTGCTTTATCTTAGCATCTCGAGATAACTCGCTTTATGGCTGATTGATGCTATCTGATGTAGGCAGGTAGGTACCCAAGTCGGTGCGCGATTTTTATAATATTTAAACTGATTTATAATAGGTACCTACCTAGTTATAAGTAGCCATATATAATAAAACACTAACGCCCGCCAGCAGCCGTATACTGATTCATTCATGATTGGAACCATAAAGAAAGATAGACGTACTCTAAGGTCAATACAGCGTTGACGGCCATATTTTTTGTCAATTTGGTGACACTAGCGATCAAAGTGAAAAGTGTCACCTTCTTTGCGGAGTGCATTTTTTGAGATTTCAAGCTAAGTTTTTGATTAAAACTTATAATTGTTGTTGTGCATGGTTTAATTAGATGTGTATGATCTGTATAAGTTAAATTAGCCTTGTAAAATAGTATATTTTAAGTGTTATAATCGATTTCATTTGTGCCTCGGTATCGCAAAACTGACTTTATGCCACTTTGCGATACCATGCGATACCAAATTGCGCCACTTATTTTACGCTATTGAATAATAGTGCATGCACACTAGGTTTGCAAGTGTTTTTGAAATTACCTACTTTTAGCTGTAATTCCGCTAAAGAAACATGACTAGCATTATTAATTGATTTGTTGGTAATAATAATACATAACATAAATACAAGTGCTTTATTATGTTTGGTAAAGTCTATAGAATACAAAATGTTTATCAATTTACTCAGGTGTGCTATTTATTATTCTGCTTTTCAGGTACCTACCAACTTACTTCAGCGACATATTCTACTCAATTACCAGTTTCACGAGGTGTGCCTCAAGGATCTATCCTGGGCCCCCTCTTGTTCATAATTTATACTTAGTGCTGACATCGAGCGTTGTATATTAAACTGTAAATTTCATTTATATGCCGATGATTTGCAGATTTACACATCTTGTTATCCTCAAAACGTCGATGTAGCAGTTGATAAGGTCAATGAAGATTTAATGAGAATTTCTAACTGGTCTAACAATAATGGTCTTGTACTAAATCCCAGTAAATCAAAATTTTTAGTTCTAGGTTCAAAACGTCAAGTCATGAAGATGGAGACTCTGAATCCAACGATTAAACTAAATAACGAAAACATACAAATGGTGAAGGAGGCACGTAATTTGGGTTTAGTTATAGACTCTGATTTGAGATTTGAGACGTATATTCGAGAGCTAGCACGAAATTGTTTTTATCGTCTGAAAGTGCTTTATAGAGTCCGAAATTTTCTAAGTACGGAGTTGTGCATTAGACTTGTTGACTCATTGATTCTTTCAAAATTTGATTACGTTGACACTGTTTATGGTCCTAGGTTATTATCTAAAAGTAAATCATTAATACAACGGGTACAAAATGCATGTGCCAGGTTCTGTTTTAAATAAGTACAAAGACTTATTAGGTATAGATCCAGTCACAAAATACATAATTAAACCATTTAGGTATACAGTGATGCAACATTACTAATGATTTGACACTTTCATAATCGATCAGTTTACAAATAATTCTTTTGATAGTATAAGTAGGTATAGCATAAATGAGCATAAAGAAAAAACTAATTATAGACCCAGTCACTTACACTGCCTAGTTGAATGTTTAAAAAGTATGTTTTGATTTTACGTTTAAAACTGTAGACAGATGTGAGAGCACAGAGGGGTGGAGGGATATTATTTCAAATCTTTGTGGCAGTGTATTTAAAGCAGCCCTTGAAAGCAGCAGTGTTATGATAAGGTACAGCAAGTCGAGATGAACGAGCGCTAGAGTACCAAGAAAGTTTGTCATGAAGATAATTATGGAGGTTTGCCACTTTTAATGACACCAAATAAAAGAGTAGCAAAGTGAATATGTCTTCTAGATTCCATGTTGAATATTTGAGCACTATTTAGGAAAGGTGAAACGTGACTTCTTGGTGGTATGTTAATAAACTAAACTAACAGAGTAATTATTTGTAAACTGATCAATAATTAAAGTAATGATGTAGTATCATAGTGCATACCTGATGTTTTGAATAATAACTAATACCTATGTAGTTTTGACTATAAGAAAAAAAATGTATAATTATTGTCACCACCACGGTTGCATCTGAAAACCAGCGCCACTGTTTCAGGCAGCGGCACAAGCTGAGATGTTACCGTTTCAGCAAAAAAATGTGTAAATTCGATGTTAATTTTATATTTTTTGTAACTGTTTTGCTGAATAAACATTTTTCTATTTCTATTTCAAATGTTGGTACCAACTACCCATTTAAAAGTTTCTATCTCTAAAGGAAAAAAAGACACATAAAAGATAATTTCGTTGCCCTTCTGTTTGTTATGACTTTTTTCTCGGGAACGCGTAGAGTAGAGGTTTCAATTATTAATTAAACATACCTACTTACATAGGTACCAACATCATGTTTCTTTTTCTGGTGTGATGCAAATCCTCTTGCAAGGACCTAGATACAGTTTGTTATATAAAATCACATCAATGTATGTGCTCCTTAATAATTTTGCGACACCACCCTTGCGCTATTTGTGGCAAAATTCCTGGCCTGACCCACCTATCTTACCTACAAATTTGCGTTATCATCCCATTTAATTTATGTAAGCTTTAAAGAAAATGAAGAAAAAAGGATTAACCTGGCCCAGAAACTGTGCCTAATTATTATTCAAACATCTGCGACTTTTTGCTTAGGTATAGATAGGTACTTATACTTACTGAGAATGTGCGACAAGTTTAAAACACCAGCTTCGAGTAGGTACCTAGGTAGGTACGTAAAGTTGCCGTTAATCAGAAATAATTTAAATAAAATATTTATTTTATTCTGTTTTTTAGTATTTGTTGTTATAGCGGCACGGCAACAGAAATACACCATCAGCTGTGAAAATTTCATCTATCTAGCATGTAGGTATCTAGCTATCAAATCATGGTTCATGAGATAGGCAGCCTGGTGAGGTGACAGACAGACAGGCAGAACGGTACCTTTGGGTACGGTACGGAGCCCTAACAAAAAAGAAGTCTAAAAACTATTTAAAACCCAACAACGGAAAAACCGCACTCTAAAAAGTACCTACCTACCTTCATAACTACGAAGCAAGAAAATAATCGTAGTCGCATCACAATGATATATCATGTTATATGTAGTTATATGTAAGTATATATAAAATAAAAATAAATCATTGAGTCGCATGCCATTTTGTCCTAGCTAGACCGTGTAGGTAGGTACCTATCTGTGCCTAGACACGCAGCACGACACGAACAATAGGTATTATGCTGGAGGTGGCGTCGACTACGATTATCCTTTTTATTGAATTTTTATTGACTTGAAATAAACTCCTACCACCAACCAAAACTGGCATTCATAGAATCAGGCCTTGTAAACTCTTTTGACATTTTCAGAATTTTCATCTAATTATCCAATTCAAGGTAAAAGTGAACATTCCATAGAACTACTAGATTGCGATTCTAGAGATGATTAATTCCTAAACTGATAAAAACAAACAAGACAAGAGATAATAATAATAATACCCAATAAATAACATCGGAACCCACAAATACTTAGTCAATATTTATCTCGCGGGGCGATCCAACAAGTGCCAAATGTCAGACAATATAATCGATCTATTGAGATTAATTTGAGTAAGCCACATGATAAACGATACTAAATAACAAGTTGAACCAATTCATTACAGGGATTACACGAGTATTAAAACCTATGACAGGATAATCATACTAATTAAACAAAAGATTCGTAATGGAATCTCCCACTGAACAGGACCGACTTTCTGGTGTGGTGTGGACTGTGGTGCTCACGAAATGTTTAGATACCTACTACACAAACACTTGATCATCGATCTAGGTACCTAGGTAAGTAGGTACTTAGGAAATCATAATGTACTTACCTACTTAGAGTTTTTGTAAAACAAGAACACGTGTCATTCGGTAACAACAAGTTAATATTCCAAACTAAGCGGCTCAACTCTACAAAAGTGGGGTCGCTTCGCATTTTGATATTAAAAATAGCACTTACATAATTTTTAGTAGGTATCTATGTAGTCCTACATACATATCAATTTGTATAGTACACTAAGGTACACACACGTCACAGAACAGCACGTCAGGTTATACAGTTAAACTACGAAAACAGTCTCAAGGACAACGTGTATAGTCTGAGGTGCTGTTGTGTGTACAAATTGATGAAAAGTATGATCGTAAATACAATGTGACAGACACCCGAGTAATTATCATTCGATGTAAGTAATTAAGCTTTAACCATCGAATCTACCAGCTTACTCGAAACGCTGATTTTCAATCCTGTAGGTACCTACCTACTTATACCATCACGTGGCGTTACACTTGGCACCACCCACAGCCACTGCAGCACGGCTTCCTAAAAATAAATCGACGATATCAAACTTGTTGGAAAACAAAGATTTTCTCTGTAGGTATTTAATAAAATTATAAGGGACAAATTGACTCTACTTACACAGATTTGTAAAGTGTTTGATAAGGTTACCTATGAAATTCTTATTCAAAAACTCATCGCCTACTGAATCAGTGGTAATTTATTAAGATTAATTATATTATTTGTCGAATAGGAGAGGAGTCAGCTTGTCGCAGTCAAGGAATACCTGTCCTCTCCTGTATCAGTAAACTCTGGAGTTCCTCAGGGCTCACATTTGGGTCCACTATTATTCATCATTTTCGTAAAAATTATCTCGTTGGATGTAATGTGTTTACGTAGGTACACCAAAGAGAATGTAAAAAAGTAGGTAGGTACCTTTAAAATAAAATAAATAAAATACGCTCCGTTAAAAAATTGGAAATAGCGCAAAAACAATACTATAACATTTAGTAATCATCATTCAGTCTATTAGTATCACCACAACACAAAACAACCACATAAACTGAACCTTTATGTGGTTGTTCCCCCTTAGTAAAGGTTTCACTACCTTCAATCCTGTTTAAACAAAATAAACTTCTCACACTTACGGGTCTGCATCTTAAACAAATATGCACATTCGTCAAAGATAACCTAAATCAGTTTTCTCTAAAACAAGTTTCTAAGTATAATGCCTTTCGCCAAAGACCTAGTCATAAACTTGAACGACCTAAATATAATCTTAGCTTAGCACATCGTAATGCTTATTCGATGGCTGTTGAACTATTTAATGCTCTTCCTGATCACTTAAGACAGCTAGATGGACCAATTTTCAAAAGAAAGCTGCATGAATATCTCATCGAAAACTGCTTTTACTCAGTTCAAGAATATTTAAATAAAAAATAGATTATATTATGGGTATAGTTTCTTTGGTTTTGACATGTAGGTAGATAATGAATTTATGTGTAGTGTAAATGTAATTTAAAATTTTTGCATGCTTAATTATAAGTAGATTTTGACGGACTCTATTACTTAAGAACACCAAATCTTATACTCAAAATTAATGCAAATAAATATATCATTCATTCATATCATTCATTCAAGTGAAATCTAGTGGCCAAGACAAAGATAAAAGCACACCAAAAAAATCGTTTTTAAAACCACTTAGTTAATAAAAATACACTTGTAAGATGACATGACATGTCATCGACTATTAGAAAGGACTAAAGGAGCTCCGAAACATTTTTAATGCCGTTCTCTTTGACGGGAGAACTCCGGAGGCGTGGAGTAGGAGTGTCGTCGTCTTGTTCTTCAAAAAAGGAGACAAGACCTTACTGAAGAACTACCGACCCATTTCGCTCCTAAGCCACGTTTACAAGCTGTTTTCAAGAGTCATCACAAACCGCCTTGCGCAAAGACTCGACGAATTTCAACCCCCGGAGCAGGCCGGGTTTCGAGGAGGATACGGCACCATAGACCACATCTTCACATTGCGGCAAATTATACAGAAGTCCGAAGAGTATAACCAGCCTTTGTGCTTAGCATTTGTGGACTATGAGAAGGCATTTGATTCTATCGAAACCTGGGCTGTTTTAGAATCCCTGCAACGGTGCCAAGTCGATTGGCGATACATCCAAGTGTTGAGATGTCTCTACAATGCCGCAACCATGGCCGTCCAACTGCAGAACCAGCAGACTAAGCATATCCCCTTGCATCGAGGTGTGAGACAAGGGGATGTGATATCCCCCAAATTGTTCACAAATGCATTGGAGGATATGTTTAAAACGCTGGACTGGGAAGGACGCGGTATTAATATTAACGGCGAATACATGTCACACTTGCGATTTGCGGACGACATCGTAATTGTGGCTGAAACGTTGCAGGATCTACAATACATGCTGAACAGCCTAGCTGATTCCTCTCTACGCATCGGTCTTCGGATGAACTTGGACAAAACCAAGGTTATGTTCAATGAACATGTAATTCCAGGACCGATGGCAGTACAAGGTAGTCCTCTCGAAGTTGTTACGAAATATGTCTACCTCGGGCAAACATTGCAATTGGGTAGAAACAACTTCGAGAGAGAGGCCAACAGAAGAATACAGCTGGGCTGGGCAGCATATGGGAAACTTCGTCGAGTCTTTGAGTCGCCTATTCCACAGAGTCTAAAGGCGAAAGTCTTCAACCAGTGCGTCCTGCCTGTCATGACATACGGAGCCGAAACGTGGACACTCACTGTAGGGCTGGCTCACAAATTTAAAGTCGCACAGCGAGCTATGGAAAGGGCCATGCTCGGAGTTTCTCTGAGAGATCGGGTCCGGAACGAGGTGATCCGACAGAGAACTAAAGTCATCGACATAGCCCACCGGATTAGCAAGCTGAAGTGGCAGTGGGCCGGCCATATTAGCCGTAGAACCGATGGCCGCTGGGGCAGACGAGTTCTTGAGTGGAGACCGCGTATCGGCAAACGTAGTGTGGGACGCCCTCAGACAAGGTGGAGCGATGATCTTCGCAAGGTGGCTGGCAGAAACTGGATGAGTATAGCCGCGGATCGTGCTCAGTGGCGTGCTCTCGGAGAGGCCTATGTTCAGCAGTGGACGATGATAGGCTGATGATGATGATGATGATTCGAATGTTGAAGGTAATTCTTCACATTGATGAAATAACGCTGGCTTACAGCGAAAACGTAAAAAGTACTAGAAAATTTCGCCACTTCCACTAGCGACTCGGTAGCATAATTGGTTAGTGCATTGGGCCGGAATCCTAAGGGTGCGGGTTCGAGTCCCGTCTGAGCTGCTACAGGTGAGTCGATTTTTTCTAGATTTTTTCAATTATAAGTAACTTAATATATTAAAAAAACCGACTTCAAAAAAGACTTCAAATGCCTATTCTAATGATTTGTATATTATTTCTTGCTTTTTTTAGAGGCAGGTTTTTTGAAGTCGGTTTTTTGTTTTTTAAACAATTTTTTATTTTTTTTATTTTTAGTGTAAGTACCTTCTGTATTAGGCAGTGTAGGTATATTATTTAGGTAGAAAAATCGGCTCAGCCAAACGTGAGATAATCGCGGAGAAACATACATACATACAAACTGAATACCTCCTTTTTTTGAAGTCGGTTAAAAAGACTATACAAAGGTATCCCTTCCCCAACAAAAAAAATCATCTAATTCGGTTCATAAATAACAAAATTGTCAAGTTAGTTGATTTAATAACATAGTATTTTCAGGATAACTTGTAAACTACTGAACCGATTTGAAAAAAAATTAAATGGGACCATCTCGCATGAAAACTCAATCGAAGAAAAAAATAATTATCTAAATCAGTCCATAAATGTCAAAGATACGCGCGAACAACGATAAAAAAAAAACATACAATCGAATTGAGAACCTCCTCCTTTTGATGAAGTCGGTTAAAAATAGCATTGTGAATGCAAAAATCTAAAAAAATCAATAAAATTATTAAAGTTTTAAAAACACGGCCGGCCCTTGCGGATCATGCGATGACGTCACGTGCCACGATCGCCCGAACAAACACCCGCCGCGCCGCTCAACGGCGAACGTGGCTGATGTCGTCAACAGCGAATCGTGTAATTGGGGAGCGTTTTTAAAAATGTGACACTAAAATCGCTCTATCTTCGTCATTTTTGGCCCAATTTCAATAATTCTTTCACTGAAATAATTGATTTTAACGTGACTGTAACTCTACATATTTAACTAAAGACCTTGTTGATCCTCATTGCCAAGGTGCGGCGGCGCCGTAACAAATGGCATTGTAACGAACACGCTAGCACATACCTACTATCTATTCTGTGAACTAACGAAAGTGAACAAGGGAAGCGACGGTCGCCGATGCCGATGTATTATGAAGACAATCATGAGAGGATACAAGTAACACACAAGCAAGATAACAGTACACATTTAGAAAACTTTACAGTTTAAAGATGAATATCGTTTGTATAAGAGCCTTAGAAATAGTTAAATGCTGAATTAAGTTGAGTTTGGGCTCTTAAAATTCTTAATGCTTAATAAGTTCTGTATTTTTGTACTCTATTTCTTTAAACTTAATAAACAATATTTGTTAGACAATTATACAAGCTTTATTAAGCATTACGCATTCTAGGTATCTTAAAGCTGAAAAAAAGACCCTATGGAAGCATTTTTCTGAATAATCATAATCTGTATTGCTATTATTCAATAATTACTAAGCTAGTAGCGTTTCAATCAGCTGATTGCTGAATAAAGTATAACAATCTGAATAAAGCTATTACATAATGCTGTTATACAGCTTGATACTGAATAAATGTAAAGTGAGCTAATTATTTTATGCCTAAACTGGATAAGATGCCATGGTTTACCAGTTATTCAGCTGCTGAATAAAGAAGATTATTTAGGCTTTTATTAAGTTTTCACCGGCATAACGTATGTTTTAAACTAACTTATTCAAATTAAAGACCACAGGTACGTTCTATCAGCGCAAATAGCTTAATATCAGCATTATGAAAATCTATTTGTAAGCTATATTTTTATGTTGTTTGCATTATAGAACCCTAAAAATTAAGTAGGTAATGTAGAAATGTGGTCAACTATTCAATTGTTATTCAGAAGTTAGCGTAGTGAAATGACTCTATTCAAGTGAAATCTTAGTAACTAGACTCATGTGCACTTTTATTCAGCAATGAAAGCAAAACAAGCGATCGCCATTTAAAATCTTTGTGAATAATTATAATAACAAGGAATTCACCAAGATTACCTGCATGCTTAATCTTACAACTACAACATTTTCAATTCGATTTACTTATATTACATTGGAATTGCTAGAATTAGAAATTTCGCCATAAGTATTTTAGTCAGACCGATCATGCATGTATGAAAATAATATTTACAATCACTTTATAATCACTTATCTTGATTATTCACGGAGCGCGTTAAAAATAATCGGCAAAATCATAAACTATTTACGACAAAATAATTTGCGCACTAAGAATTAACATGTAGCAAACCTATAACTTAATTAATGAAACTTTTGCTTACCGTTTTAATACATTCACAATTGCATATGTCAATAATCACTCACCGACATTAAAAATGTCTAAATGTTTGTCACTAATTCCACAATTTGTATGAAAAAAAAACGGTATTTTTGTAACAAGAAATTAATGATGAGTAGATTCTGAATACAATGACCAATTTGACACTATCTGAATATTTGAGGTGTAAGAGCTTAATAAAAGCAATATCAGCTGTTATTCAGAAGGTATTAAGATAATTGTACCATTACTAAGCTCCTACTCAGATGTTACTCTGATGTTATTAGGCTTTAAGCATTTTAATTTGGGGCCCATTTTGTTTGAATAAAATCTGAATAGATGGTACTCAGACGTTATTCAGCTTAGTATTTAGCTTATATTCTTAATGATTGCTCTTACTCAACTTTTATTCAGCACGTTTGTGTTACTCGGCCATTACTAGCAAAGGAGCCGCCCGGTCTGCGGGAATTAACGTAGGTATTAGTGAACATTCAAGAAATAGGTAGGTAGTAACAAGCAATGTGTCTGTAGGTATTCTATATTAGGTCCAGTGGCGAGGGGTAAAATTAGGGCCTCGTGAAACAGGCCAAATAAAAAATACAATCGACATGATATTTTTTGTCATTTGGTTTGGGAATTTTGGGATTGACAGTTTGAGACATTGATTACAGGTTTGGTGCAATGCGCACGGTGCGTGCGCGGCAAGGAGGGCGGCGACGGGTCGGTGTCGCTGTGGGCGGCGACGGCGGCGGAGGGCGCGGCCACGGCGCTGCTGGTGGCGCTCAGCTGCCTGCTGCCGTGCGCCGCGCCCGGCGCCACGCCGCTCTACGCCGCCCTGGCGTCCGGCCTCATCGTCACCGTGCTAGTGCAGGTCGATCGCCATTCCAACAACCAACATCATAGGTACCTAGGTATCTGTTTCTAACGAAAACGATATGATTGAACGTTATGCCACCTAGAAGATGTCTTTTTAACGATTCCTTGTTTGTCTTAACAGTCATCAGTATTGGACTACTGTAAGCCGAATTATGAAAGATAGGGTAGCATGCATACAACCCCGCAAAATTATCATAAACCCTGAAACACTACACACAATACATGCCCACCCATGTGGGCACACCCATAATTTTCCGGCATTGTTTTATTGCTTGCATGGGCCAAGGCAGGTATACTCTATCTATCTACAATGTTGAGGATTAGAAGCAAGAACGAAACGCAATTCATCTTCATCTAAGTACTTAGTATTGTTGTTTGTTGTATGGTCTGTGTCTTCCCCCAACCACCTACGCGTTGCATCACGTGCGAACCAAGTGGGTATTCGACTTTATAGGGTTATTACCAAACATCCTGTAGGTAGGTATTACTATATAAATGATTTTCTCAATCTCGTGAACGTTGTTTCTGTCTGTGACACAAAAAGAGAGGAAAAAGAGATAGAGGCGGGCAAACGTTTGACACTTATCTATACGGAATGAAATCACAACTTATATACCTACTTACCTAAAGGCAGGCTATAATTGCAGTGCTTCGACCACATTTCGGGAGCGATGATGAACCCCACGGTGACGCTGGCGGCGGTGGTGCGCGGGCGCGTGTCGGCGCGCACGGGCGCGGCGTACGCATGCGCGCAGCTGGCCGGCGCCGCCGCCGCGCCCGCGCTCACCGCGCTGCTCGCGCCGCCCGCCCTCGGCCCTCTCGCCGACGCCGCCCCCGCCAACCTCACCGCCACCATCGGGCTCTGTGTCACGCACCCTGCTGACGGACTGCCGCTCTATAAGGTTATTAATTTGTATGAGAATTTGTGAGGTGTTCTACAAAAACCAATCTGTCTAGCTCCTCATAAGTAGTTTTTTTTCTGTGACATATTACCTAGTTACGGGGTTAAATTTTGATTAATCGCCTATCGGCCCGGCCACAGCCAGCGCGGCAGGCGGCGCGGCATGCGAATTCGGTAATCACTGCGCGGTTTTGACGACAAGCTGAGGGGCCGCCATCAAGATAGCGCGCAGTGATTATTGAGCTCCACCTGCTGCGCTGGCGGTATCACCTGTTCGTGTGTGTAGCAGTTTGTAGTGTTAGTTTCCAACAACCTAGTTCTGTGTTCGACAGGCAGTAAGTGTAGAGGCGCTGTTGGGCGGGCTCCTGGCGCTGGCCAACTGCGCGTCGTGGGACGCGCGCAACCGCCTGCTCACCGACTCCTGGCCGCTGCGCATCGGCATCATCGTCACCGCGCTCACGCTGCTCGCGGTATTAGTTCATTAACCTATTCATATCATCGTCATTGCGCGTGCTGAAGTCGCTCTGTGTTTTTACATACTTTACAGGAGACGCAAAAAACTGATTTTCTCGAAAAATTTACGGAACATTTACTTAGATAATTTATATTTACTTAAATACATATAACATATTTACGTAGTTTTTTTGGATTACTTTTAGTATTAATAATACTTTAATTAAACATAATTTATTTGACTCGTAAGTAAAAGCTATATGAGTCTGAACTTGACCAAAAAGCTCGCTTATATGTGCATAGTGAAGCATGTCACAAAGCTTTTCCGTAACTCTTTAAATATTGCATTTATCACATAGCTGTTTTTACAGTATGTGTGTATGAGAATATCGATTAAAACCGAAAATGAATAAAAAACACATAGGTAGCGACTTTTGCACGCGCAACGACGATATTAGATACGTCACGAGCACGACACGAACAGCCACAAACTGGCTAACACGTCTGAATGAAAACGCTCGCGTGTTGCAGGGCGGGCTGACGGGCGCCAGCATCAACCCGGCGCGCAGCTTCGGGCCCGCGCTGTGGGCCGCAGACTTCAGACACCACTGGGTATAATACAATTATTATTAAAATAAAATACCACCTGGTAATATTATATTATTATCCGGAATTAAAAAAAAAGTACGGATGAGCTAGAGATTTTACTTTTTGGCCTCCCTCATCCGATGAGCCGACTCCAGCGATATTAGTCACTGGACCGCGTCGCATACGCAGGTCGAATGCGCTAAACCACTACGCTGCGCTGCTGTTGAGTCTCATACCATCATATGGGAGCTTACAGGTGAATAAAACTAGTGGCTTTGTGAGCCTGCTGTAGACTACCCGCGTTTGTGACATTTTTGTTCATTTTTCGAAATGGCTGAAATATGTTTTTTTTTTCGAAAAATTTCGAAAAACTGCTTAAGTAGTCAAAATTTTTTATTAATTATCAAACCTGCTCACAAAATTTCACAAGAATCGGTTGAAAAATGCGACCTGTAGAAAAGAACAGCCGACAGACAGACACAGGAAAGCATTTTTAGACGAGTCGCTCGCGCTTTACGCTTGCTTGGTCAGTAAATAGTTTCCCATGATATGTGATGTAGTTAAATGTGTGTGTGGTGGTTGCAGGTGTACTGGGTGGGTCCGCTGGGCGGGTCACTGGCGTGCGCGCTGGCGTACGGGCGGCTGTGGCACGCGCCGCCCCACGCCGCGCCGCGCGCCCTGCCGCCGCCGCCGCCGCCCGCGCCGCCCGCCAAGGACCGCCCCGTCTGACTCCCGACGCCCACCACGGTCACACATCGACTGAAACTACTCTAAATACATAGAATCAACATCATTATGGAGAACTGTTACCAAGTGGATACAACCACAGCTTTTAGATAAATCCCAATCTCATTATTTGTCTTACGGCCAAATACTCAAAGGCTTCTTAGCTAAAATCTTAAGTTAAGGTCTCCTTAACTTTTAAGGATAAGCTATTGATTTTTTTTATTTTAGGCATTCACAATGCAATTTTTATAATAAGATAATTAATTGAATAAAAAAATACTAGAAAAAATCTACTCACCCGTAGCAGGTCATAGAACGGGATTTAAGGAAGCTGTCTTTCGTTTGAGTATTTGGCCGTAATAACACTACACTATAGAGGTAGATAATTACAAGGTAGATAATTTAAGAAAATGCGCTAATGTAATCAATAATAACGTATCAAAACAAATTAAGTTATGTATGAAATGAGAAATGTCCAAAATTAACGTTTCCAATGTAGGTACAATCTTAGTTTGGTTTTAACTAAACCAACGAATACCTATTGTAAATAATTAAGTAATGTAGGTAAGTAATTATAATATTATTTTGACTTACTTAACTAATATGAGTAAGTAAATGAATGTAATGTAAAATGTAAGTAGATACACTTTTTTATTCTTACCTAAGTATCTAAGTTATTTCTATCAATCAATAAAAACTGTGTATGCTTGTATTTTAAAGTTTATTGTTTTTTTTTCACTGTGAGACCTCAAGATATGCCTACAAAACCAGTTATTTATCAATCAGTTTGTTTATCCATAACATACTGCGAATCCACCCCATTTACCCTGAGACCCCGAGAAACCGCCGTCGAAGGAAGTCGTCGCGCGTTGATGTCTGTCGTATGTATACAGCGCGTGCGAAATAATTGCATCTAATAAATCAGGCAAAACTAAAGTAACTTCTCAACCACGCGAACTAAGTTAATGCTCTTTACTGCTTTTAATTTTGAGCATTCAAGGTCTCATTTCCAAATGATTTGTTCCTCTCTAGGAGTTCTATTTCTTTATCTGTTACAGCTGATAAGTTTCTTGCGCCCGTTCTTCTTGTCAGCTAAAAAAGTCTGGAACGGGTGGTAGAAAAATATAGACGATTCAAAAGTACTTAATAATTAAGTTTATTTGAATAAAGCTTATTTTGACTTTGACTTTGAATCCCACAACTTGAAAGGGTCTCAAAAAATAAATTTTCAGTGCCATATTTAATGCAAGTTTTTTATTAATTTTATCCTATAGAGTACCTACCCATAATTCGTTATATTATTATGAGCTCATGAAATATCATTTCTAGTATTATAAATACGATAGGTAGATATAATGTTCATACAAACGTTACGACTAAGTATCGAATAATGATATAGATAGGTAAGTTAGGCAAATATTTTGTCTCTAAAATAATTATAGAATCAGTTTTTAATAGGCTGAATTGAATATTACTTTAGGTCTTTTTAGGTACTTACATAATAAATTGTTCGGTAAGTACTTACTGTTCTATACACCGTGTAACAGAATTAATGACTAAACCAGAATATGTTAAATAGAGACCATCAAATGAACCACTTTTCCAATGGGGTCTACTCTGAAAACGCGAGAAGAGAAAACAGATGTTTCATACATTTTCATATTTTCGTTATTATTATTTTTTCGCGATTTCAGAATTGGTCCCATTCCCATACTGAACCCATACGATATATTACGTAACGATATATTCAAGTTTGTAAATATCGTTACTTATGGCTGTTACAGCTGATAAGTTTCTTGCGCCCGTTCTTCTTGTCAGCTAAAAAAGTCTGGAACGTGGTAGAAAAAAAAATAGACGATACAAAAGTACTTAATAATTAAGTTTATTTGAATAAAGAAATTTCACTTTCACTTTCACATAGTAAAAGTTGTTCAGTTTGATGTTCCCTAGCTACCATAACTATTCTGGTTTAGCCATTAATTCTGTTACACGTTGTACATATTCAATTCAATTAAATTCTTTATTGTGAAATAAACAAGGGTCAATATTCATTAAATAAGTAAAATACATGTAGTTATAGGTAGGTACTGCAAATTATCTGTATATACTTAGGGAAGTATTAGGTATAATTCATCCATCACCATTGAACACGTAATTATTATTTTCGCTCAAATCTTATTTCATAGAGTTATCTTAGAAGGTCGTGAGGTGAAGTGAGGTAGGTATATAATTTATTCTGTGATATAATAAGTAATAAATTCTTTACATTCGTGCACAAGATAACCTATTAGACCTCATATTCATACCGACAAATAACACATTTATTTTATTAATAATTATTGTGCTAACGGTTGTTATTTGTAGGATTCTCATATATAAATGATAACAGATGTTCTGTCCTCGGCAGGCACAGGACAAACCCAATACATGGTAACCTAATGATGAATATTTGAACCTCGTAAATGGACTATTTTGTACCTACTACCACAGCCGAGAGATATTCTTATTTTATCTCTCGGCTGTGCTACTACCATATAATATATGAGAATATATTATATTCTTTGCTACTACTGTGTATTTAATAATAATTGTTAATACACTACTTTTTTGGCAGTGTAAAAAGACATCACATAGGTACCTACCTCTTACTTACTCGTAGGTAATGTACTACTACCTACTACTAATTTCTTTTAATTTGTTGTTGTTTGCTTTATTCAATTCAAACTGGCAGTTCTGGCACCCTGGGAGAGTAGGCTGATTACCTATTGGTTAGTTGCAGCCATACACCCAATGGACTAACTAAACTAAAGGATGTTAGTTGACTTGACATGGGCGTAGGTAGTGAGACTAGCGAGGGTGGCATTTGCCATACTCTCGGGACGATTCTGTGAAAAGCTACAAACAGCAGGCTTTCTGTACAGTGCAGTGGGTTGAAGCGTCTTTTGAAGTCCAACATGGTGGACATGATTGAACCCCTAAAGGAATCCAACCCCTGAGCCAGTGGATTATCGAACTTTCCTATAAAAAGAGATTTAGGTAGGTACGTTAGATTTCGCTTACATACTATAATGTATTATTTGCCATAGCGTTAATTTAAAATATCAAAACCTTTTGTGAAGTTTGTTATCAGTCTCCTCAGGGCCAGGGCAGTCTCCTTTATAGTTTTTCAGTATAGGATTGTCAACTATCAGGTGATTAATATAATTAATAATATAAAAATAGCATTGTGAATGCATAAAAATTTAAAAGTTTAAAAACTATCAGGTGGCTGACTGGTCCTCGCCACAATATGACGAGTTGGCCCAATACTATTAGCAAACAAATAGGCAATTGTAGTCGCCCACCTCCATTTCAGTTTGAGCTTCAAGAGCATAAAATTAAGTAGGTACCTACTTACATAATTATTCAACATTTTGAATATCTTTAACCAACTATTTCGATCGAGGCAAAACTTTATTGTTATCTCGATTGAATATTGTTTGTAGTGTTATGGTTCGATTGTGCGGTATCTGCCGCGCGCGATAGTGACACAAGTTACGCAAGTGACCTGTGACCGCGCGCCCGCGTCCGCGCCCGCGCACCCTCGGCCTCGCCTCCCTCCACCGACCAACGACGCATTTTGACGAAAAAAGGAGGAGGTTCTATATTCGTCTGTATATTTTTTTTGTGTATGTCCACCGATTACTCGAAGACGGCTGGACCGATTGAAATGATTCAAACATTAGGTACACTCCCAAGTTGGTCCCCATTTTCTAAAATTTGGAAATCGGTTCAGTACTTTTCAAGTAATTTCGAAAAAAGCACGAAAATAGTATGATTTTGTGTGAATTACCTCGATGATTGGTCGTATTACTTCTTTGTTTATGAACTGAATAAGATAAGTAATATTTTTTTTGTTGGAAGAGGCATAGATATTCTTGGTCTATGGAAGAGGGATATCCGGCAGAGGGCGCCGTACAGTCAACATAGGCTCCTTGAAATTAATTGTAAATAAATAGTAAAAGCCCACTGTATCTGTTCAAAGTGATAAATAACTGTTGTCGCCAATAAAAATAATAAGCAGTGATGTTAGTAAAGTGAAAAACCATAAAATCAGCGAAATATTTAAAATTTAAACTGTGTAGTGAGTTTCCAAGAAAAACTACAGAGAAACAAGTTTAAACCGTGTGATCTTTACGAATAAATACACTAATATAATTAACAACCAATACAGTGAAACAATATTTATAAACAAACAAGTGAAAGTGCAATTAATTTCAAATCGTGTAATTTTATAAACGGTTTTTGTTGCAAGCCACTCAATTGGACTTTGGACTTGGTGCTAGAAAATATGATGTGCACATAAGTAGCTACACGTAATCAAGTGACTGTGTTGCTAAACTTTAAAGTGCACCAATATTTTGCCACTACCTGTAATGTTCAGATGGCGTTATACTGCAGCACTAAGACTGGAATGAATGTAATGCGAACGTTTCCAAGTTCGATCCTGTCACTGGGAAAACTTTTTCATTGTTTTATTTTTCATGTTCTGTGCTTTAAATAGTTTTTCTTATCCTTGCGGATTTACTGCCATCTATTGAATGTTGTAAATTAACTCTTATGAAAATACAAAGCATGCAAATAAGCAAGTGAACAACTTCATAATACGTACATTCAATTTAAGAGGGCGCGCAGAATCACAACACGCAAGTAAAAATGAGTAACGTAAATATAGAAATGATTTGCAACAAATGTAATAAAGATTTTGTTGTAAACAAACGAGATTTTATAAAATGTGCTAAGTGCCATAAGATTTTCCACCTGGACTGTACAAGTATATCCGAAAAAATATTTTTCAATACAGTTGCTCGAAAATGTAAGTTTACGATGACAGTCGAGCGTGCGGAAAGTTGATTTTACCGCACGCCGTGCGTTTTTGTTTACGCAGTAGTACAGCGTGCGGAAAGTTGATTTTACCGCACGCCGGCGCCGTGCGTTTTTGTTTACGAACGTTTTTTTTTATTTCTACTAGCTTCCGCCCGCGACTTCATCCGCGTGGACAGTAGAAAAATATTGCAACCAGTTTAAAATGACCCCTTTAGTGTATGAAAGCTAGTACTACGGAGAGTTCAAGCTGTTTCTCTGGTTCCACCCACCCGAATTTGATGAAACATAGCTTAGATTTTAAGTTGGACCACAATCTACTAAATTGTGAAAAATCCATCAAAATTCGTTTAGCGGTTTTTGCGTAATTCGCGCACAAATATTTAGAATTTACAGTTTTATTATATCTATAGATTACAATTTCAGCAGTACCTATAATGTTTTCTCGCAAATGTATTGAAAAACGTAGTATGGCACACGGTTGTTAAGGTTTTTTAAAACTCGTGACGATTATAAACCCTCGCCTACGGCTCGGGCTTATAAAACGTCAACTCGTTTTAAAAACCTCCTTACCAACCTTGTATCATAAACTACTATTTCAATACAGTTGCTCGAAAATGTAAGTTTACGATGACAGTCGAGCGTGCGGAAAGTTGATTTTACCGCACGCCGTGCGTTTTTGTTTACGGAGTAGTACAGCGTGCGGAAAGTTGATTTTACCGCACGCCGGCGCCGTGCGTTTTTGTTTACGAACGTTTTTTTTTAATTTCTACTAGCTTCCGCCCGCGACTTTATCCGCGTGGACAGTAGAAAAATATTGCAACCAGTTTAAAATTACCCCTTTAGTGTATGAAAGCTAGTACTACGGAGAGTTCAAGCTGTTTCTCTGGTTCCACCCACCCGAATTTGATGAAACATAGCTTAGATTTTAAGTTGGACCACAATCTACTAAGATGTGAAAAATCCATCAAAATTTGTTTAGCGGTTTTTGCGTAATTCGTGCACAAATATTTAGAATTTACAGTTTTATTATATGTATAGATTACAATTTTAGCAGTACCTATAATGTTTTCTCGCAAATGTATTGAAAAACGTAGTATGGCACACGGTTGTTAAGGTTTTTTAAAACTCGTGACGATTATAAACCCTCGCCTACGGCTCGGGCTTATAAAACGTCAACTCGTTTTAAAAACCTCCTTACCAACCTTGTATCATAAACTACTATTATTTGATGAAACCTGAAAACAGAAAAAAGTGTCAATGCGACGAATGTACCTACACAGAAACAAAGATAACTCATCAAATTAATATCTCAACTGAAAATTCTTTTGAAAGCTTACCAGAAGAAGGAGATGACACAGAGAGTGATCACGAAGAAAGTAAGTTTATTACATTGCGAAGACGTAATATCCAATCGTCACCCAATTCATCAATATCCTATTTTTCACCTATTATCTCTTATAATACCCAGGCGGCTAGCTCCAGCATAAATTCAGATATTTTGCCTGAAACCACCGCTGAAAACACAACATTGATTGAAGAGCTAAAAGTACTAAATATAAAACTACTGAAAGAGTTAGAAATAGCAAACAGTAAGATAGAACGATTGAGCGAGATAAATAGGGCATTGATAGAGAAAAATAAAGATAAGGATAACAATATTAATATGTGTAAATCAGTCGGGTCTGAAGGTATGACCTCAACTATGAATAAAGGGGACCAACATATTATATCACTTGGTCTTGTAAATAATCAACAATTATTAACAAATAATCTATCCCAGGAAAAAAGCCCTTCTTTAACGAAAGTTATCGTACCATTGATAGAAAATGATCACCTTGAAACAACAGCTGAAACCAGGAAAAAAGAATTGTCAAAGCCCTCTGTCCCCCGAAGATGCTTGCAAAATACATACCAGAACCTACCAATACCAAGTCAACTAGATTCAAATTCAAAGTTGTGCCTCATCAGCAGCATTGATCGTAAAGATGTCGCTACTACAATAAGGAAAACGTTTGAAACGTGTGATATGTGTCACTATCGTATACCAGGAGGCGGAACAAATCAGCTCCTAAGTGGACTTCATCATAAACTTAGAGACTTTACTTACGCGGACTATTGCGTGCTAATTATTGGTGAGTCTGACTTTAAAGTGTCTTGTAATTATGCCGATCTAATTCAGAAACTGAGACAAAATTTGTTACTTGAACAACACACTAATATTATTTTGTGCCTGCCAACCTTTAAATATTCTTATAATGTAAACATATATAACGCCAGAATTGAAACTTTCAATAATTTAGTTAATATAGATAATCAGAAGCATCAGTATTGTTACGTGTTAGATTCAAACAGAAATCTCCAATGTTCTTTTCGAATGTTCTCTAGATTCAATGGTGCTATTACCAATCAAGGTTTTAAAGTTATTGTTAATGATTTATGTAAACTAATGTCAAATATTGCAAATGAATTAATGACTGAAAATCCTTATATATATGACTCAATTAATACTTTAACAGATAAAAGTAATTCCTTTCGTGCCTAAACATTTCACAATAATGTGCCAAAATATCCAATCCCTTACAAATAAAGTGGATGAATTGAATATATTATTAATGGACTCTGATATTGACGTTGTTGTTATGTGTGAACTTTGGTTATTGCCCAGTAACTATCATCTGTACCCGTTGGAGGGCTATGAACTGCGCGCTAAATATTTAAGGCAGAACCACATACACGGCGGAGTTGCTATTTTCGCACGTGAAACTATTAAAACCAAAGCTAGACCCGATATACAAGCTTATACAGTAGAGTTTATAGTCGAATTCTGTGGGATAGAAATTACTGATCACAACTTACTACTTATTTCCATGTATCGCCCTGAACGCGAAATAGAAATATTCTTTTTACAGATGCAATTATTATTAGAACACGTTACCAAGCATTACGCAAATAAAAAAATTATTATATCTGGAGATTTAAACATTGATATTACAAAAAATACCAGTATATCACAAAGATTTTTGAACCTTTTGAAAACTTATGGGTTACGTTGTATAAATAAAGCTCCTACACGAATAACACCCAACAGTTCTTCATGCGTTGATCAGTTTATAATAAGTAAAAACATTAATATGAGCACTGAAGTCCACCATAACCAACTATCAGATCATAGCACACTTGTTGGTCGCATACCACTAAACGAAAATGTAAGTAAAAATAAGTCACGTAAAACTACAATAAATAAACGAATTTTTAACCTCAAAAATATGGAAGCATTCAAAACCGCATTAAGTAGGATCAATTGGCAACAGACTTTACCTCTTAATAACAACAACATTAATAAAAGCTACGATACATTCATTCGCCAAGTCACGACGCTCCTCGATAAATATACACCAAAAAGAGACTTTATCCTAAAAACTAAAAGTAAAACAGTTTGGGTCACCAAAGGAATAAAGCGATGTTGCTATCACAAGCGAATATTGCGGTACCTTAAAACTAAATTCAAAAGCGAGAATTTAACAAATCATGAGAAGACATACAGCAAAATACTCAAAAAAACGATAGCATCTGAAAAACGGAAAGCATATATACATAGATTAACAACATCTAAAAACAAGTACAAAACAATGTGGGGTATAATAAATGAAAAAACCAAGTCAAGTTACAAAAAGAGACAAAATATTAATTTGACTAAAAATAGTGAAACAATTACATGTCCCAAAACTATATCAAATCTGTTTAATAATTATTTTATTAGTTTTTGTAAAAACAAAAATAATTATACAACAAAGGTACACAATACGCAGTCACTGGCAAACTCATTTTATTTGCATGAGGTCACGGAAGAAGAAGTAAAAAAGACAATTTTAGGTCTAAAAAGAAACAACACGTGTGGATACGATGAGATACCGGCCACGTTACTAGTGCACTGCGTGGATGAATTTGTGCCTCCTTTGACCTTGTTGATAAACCAATCCTATGATCTAGGTATCTTTCCGGAAAGCTTGAAATTGGCCAAAATAATACCCATTTTTAAAAAGGGGGATAAAAAGAGTGTGCAAAATTATCGCCCTATTGCTATATTGTCAGTGATATCCAAAATATTTGAAAAAATACTGTGCAGCAGAATTTATCGGTTTTTTGAGAAATATGGTGTACTGAACAATAATCAACACGGTTTCCGCGAAAACCACTCGACAACCTCAGCTGTGCTTGACTGTACCTTTGAGATCCTAAACGCGCTTAATGATAATAAGTGTGCTGTTGCAATATTCATGGATATTTCAAAGGCATATGATGGAGTTGTGCATGAAGTACTTTTAAAGAAGCTCGAATCGCAGGGGATACGAGGGCAGGTACTAAAATGGCTCTCGTCGTACCTTAAAGATAGGCAACAATATGTACAAATTATGCACCACAATGATGATGTAACCTTAAATACTTTAAAATGCGCTAACTCTTCGATTGAAACTATCAACGGGTCAATACCACAAGGAAGTGTATTGGGGTGTTTGTTGTTTTTAGCATATATAAATGACCTACCTTCTGCAGTACCAAATAAAATCGTCCAATTTGCAGACGACTCCACGCTCATTATAGCTTGCGACAACAAAGACCTAGCTAAAATACACACTGAAATAACTCTCTCTTTACACAAAATAACAAGCCATTTGCGTGAAATAGGCCTCATTCTCAATTTAGAAAAAACAAAAATAGTTAATTTTCGACCACATCAAAGAGTAGCACTACCCCTTAATATATTTCATGAAGGTAATAAGATCAAATTAGAGCAAACAGTTATGTTACTAGGCATTACTCTGGATGATATTTTATCGTGGAAACCCCACGTTAACGCAGTAGTAAGCAAACTCAGTAGTTTTGCGTACGCGTTACGCGAGTTGCGTAAATGCACAAACGTCCAGTGTGCACTAGCAGCGTACCACGCACATGCTGCGGCATGGATAAGGTATGGGATTGTGCTCTGGGGTAACTCAACCGATGTGCAAGCAGCATTCACTATGCAAAAGCGTTGCATTCGAATTATTGCGAATCTGACACCTAAGGAAACGTGTAGACCTTGGTTTATAAAATTGAGGGTATTAACAGTCAGCTGTACGTACATTTATGAGCTATGTCGATTTGTGCGAACGAGCCCACAATATTTTAAACGAGTAGGAGACGTGCCTAGACGTTTTGCCTCACGCCGAGACAACGATCTGTGCCAACTCACACCTCATCTCGAGCTGTTTAAAAAAGGACCGTTCTACATGGCTGTCCAACTTTATAACCACTTGCCAAATAATGTCAAAGCCCTCCAAGGTGGTAAATTTGATAATGCAGTTAAAAATATTCTTCTGGAAAAGGCTTATTATAGTATTAAGGAATTTCAAGATGATAGATTTTAATTCTAGGTTCCTAACTAATGTTAATTTGTTTAGTTTTATCTAATATTTTATTTTTTGTTTATTTTCTAGTTTGTAAGTAATTTGCAGTACCCCTATGGGGTTCTTGTTTGAAACTTCATGTAAACACATTGTAAACACCATGTATACAACAAGACGCCAATAAAGAATATGAATATGAATATGAATATCTTAAGTGTAGTTTTTTAACCGACTTAAAAAAGGAGGTTCTCACTTTGACCCGTATTTAAGTATGTTTCTCCGCGATTATCTTACGTTTGGCTGAGCCGATTTTTCTACATATGTATATAATATACTTTACCTACAAGGTACCTACACTAAAAATAAAAAAATAAAAAATTGTTTAAAAAAAAAAAACAAAAAACCGACTTCAAAAAACCTACCTCTAAAAAGCAAGAAATAATATTCGTAATAATAAAAATACGTCTATTTTTTTTTTTTTTTTTATTTTATTTTATAAAAATACATGCAGGCTTACAGACTAGGTAATCCAAAACACCTATTCCTATTGAAGTCGGGTGGGACTTTTAGAATAAAAAAAAAGGAATTTGTACTCCAGCCCCACCCGACTTCAATAGACGTATTTTTATTATTACGAATATTATTTCTTGCTTTTTAGAGGTAGGTTTTTTGAAGTCGGTTTTTTTTTAATTCTGATATCACACCTATATATTCTGAGGCCTAGTTCAATGTATTTCTATTCACTAGGTAAATATAGGGTTGCGACTAGGGTCGGTATTACCGAGTAAGAAAAAATTAATTGCTAAGCATTTGCAAATATTTGTTTATCGGTTACCATTCCGAATTTGAAATAGCCTGACATTCCGTTGAAAATGTTTGAATATTTGCTTACATATTACCAAAAAGTTTTGAGCGTGTAAAAAAAGAAATTATTATTTTTGACATTTATTCCGGAGCCGAACCAAATGCAAACGCAGGGTAGACTACCCTGCGTTTGGATTTTGTTCGGCTCCTAGCTAATATTAGCGTAGCTATAACCCTAGTCCTAGAGTGATAAGTTATTAAGTATTCTGTGCAAGCAGTGTTCGATAAATATTTACCTAATTAATTCATAGAATGTAACATTAGTTAGCAGCGCTTGTTTTGTGTGCACCTCATATCATGCGCCGCACGCAGCCGCCGCTGCCGCGCCGCCCGCTGGCCGGTGTCCTACATCTTGGCATGGACCACTTTGAAAACCGCAATTCTGACTACATGGAAAATTTCTCCCCAATTAGTCCCAACTAGTCCTACTTTTTCGGAATTAGTCCCAAAAAGGACTGAAAGATATAAGCGATTTAAATGGTCCATGCCAAAGCAAACCTTCATTTTGGCAGGGACAGGCTATATCTAGTGAACCTAAACACCTAGCCAGGATCTGATTATTCAAAAAAAATCTCCCTTTTTTATGGATCCCGCAATGCCTAGAATCAAAACGAAAAGAAGCGCCGTTCAAAAAATATAAAGGAATGATTTGGTCCCTGCCAAAATCGACCTACATCTTGGCGAGGACTTTTGAACCAGGTCACCTAGAGAAAATCTGATTATTGGAAACGAATCGTGTAAATTACTCCCAATTAGTCCTAAAGCCACAAAATTAGTCCCCCTTTAGTTTAGGAGATAATCGGAATTAAAGTTTGGTTTTTATAGTACAGGAGCCGACTTCCTATTTAGTGACGATGTTTGTAACTTGTTTTATTTTTGCGTGTTTGTGTTAAAATAATGAAGTGTTATTAACGTATAATGTAAAACAAAAGTATAACGTAAAGTACGTAACTTTTATGCATTTTCGAAACTCAAAACCTTAATTTTTAAGTCATAAAATAAAAATGATTTCTTAGAGGTATTTTGATCCCGGACTCCTGGACTATATCAAAAACATGTACAGTCGCGTACAAAATAATTTCAAAAGAAGTATGAAATGGTCATGTATAAAATTGAATTTTAAAGTTATATTGCTTTTCTTTCGAAACTATTCATATTTGGAGTAGAGAGTGGTTTTCTTCCTTCAATGGGTTCACTTGAAACTTTGTACCTATACAGGGTTATTTGTAATTAATTTAAAACCTCTCTTGGGGCTGATCACACCATCAAACTGTACAACTTTCATTATAGGGACCAACCTTGAAATCGAAAAAAAAATCAGCTGTTTCATACATTTCGATGGAGTACCTACCTACGCATTGTACTTATGTATGGAACAGGCGTTTTTTTTTCTAGTTTGACAAGAAAATAACAACTCAATGTTAAAAAAATAAAAAAAAACAAGATGGCGGCCAACTTTTTTGCTTGTAGGCCGATTTCGATGAAACTCGGTTTTTGCTACTATTTTGACAAGAATACAGCAATGCAATGTTAAAAATATAAAAAAATCCAAGATGGCGGCCAACTTTTTTGTTTGTAGGCCGATTTCGATGAAACTCGGTTTTTGCTACTATTTTGACAAGAATACAGCAATGCAATGTTAAAAATATAAAAAATCCAAGATGGCGGCCAACTTTTTTGTTTGTAGGCCGATTTCGATGAAACTCGGTTTTTGCTACTATTTTGACAAGAATACAGCAATGCAATTTTAAAAATATAAAAATCCAAGATGGCGGCCAACTTTTTTGCTTGTAGGCCGATTTCGATGAAACTCGGTTTTTGCTACTATTTTGACAAGAATACAGCAATGCTATGTTAAAAATATAAAAAATCCAAGATGGCGGCCAACTTTTTTGTTTGTAGGCCGATTTCGATGAAACTCGGTTTTTGCTACTATTTTGACAAGAATACAGCAATGCAATTTTAAAAATATAAAAATCCATGATGGCGGCCAACTTTTTTGTTTGTAGGCCGATTTCGATGAAACTCGGTTTTTGCTACTATTTTGACAAGAATACAGCAATGCAATTTTAAAAATATAAAAAATCCAAGATGGCGGCCAACTTTTTTGTTTGTAGGCCGATTTCAATGAAACTCGGTTTTTGCTACTATTTTGACAAGAATACAGCAATGCAATGTTAAAAATATAAAAAATCCAAGATGGCGGCCAACTTTTTTGTTTGTAGGCCGATTTCGATGAAACTCGGTTTTTGCTACTATTTTGACAAGAATACAGTAATGCAATGTTAAAAATATAAAAAATCCAAGATGGCGGCCAACTTTTTTGTTTGTAGGCCGATTTCGATGAAACTCGGTTTTTGCTACTATTTTGACAAGAATACAGCAATGCAATGTTAAAAATATAAAAAATCCAAGATGGCGGCCAACTTTTTTGTTTGTAGGCCGATTTCGATGAAACTCGGTTTTTGCTACTATTTTGACAAGAATACAGCAATGCAATGTTAAAAATATAAAAAATCCAAGATGGCGGCCAACTTTTTTGTTTGTAGGCCGATTTCGATGAAACTCGGTTATTGCTACTATTTTGACAAGAATACAGCAATGCAATTTTAAAAATATAAAAATCCAAGATGGCGGCCAACTTTTTTGTTTGTAGGCCGATTTCGATGAAACTCGGTTTTTGCTACTATTTTGACAAGAATACAGCAATGCAATTTTTAAAATATAAAAATCCAAGATGGCGGCCAACTTTTTTGTTTGTAGGCCGATTTCGATGAAACTCGGTTTTTGCTACTATTTTGACAAGAATACAGCAATGCAATGTTAAAAATATAAAAATCCAAGATGGCGGCCAACTTTTTTGTTTGTAGGCCGATTTCGATGAAACTCGGTTTTTGCTACTATTTTGACAAGATAACAGCCACACTATGTAAAAAATATAAAAAATCCAAGATGGCGGCCAACTTTTTGTTTATGGGCCGATTTCGATGAAACTCGGTTTTTGCTACTATTTTGACTAGAAAACAGCAACGCAATGTTAAAAATATAAAAATCCAAAATGGCGGCCAACTTTTTTGTTTGTGGGCCGATTTCGATGAAACACGGTTTTTGGTACTATTTTGACAAGAAAACAGCAATGCAATTTAAAAAATCCAAGATGGCGGCCAACTTTTTTGTTTGTGGACCGATTTTGATGAATCTCGGTTTCTGGTACTAAATTGACTAGAAAATAATAATGAAATATTAAAAAATAAAAAGCCAAGATGGCGTCTTACTTTTTTGTTTGTGAGCCGATTGATTAAACCATTTCCGTATAAAAATCAGCTGTTTCATTTTGACAGAGTAAGGTATTGGACTTTTATGTCCATCATTATGTATTTAATTGTACTTAAAAAAAAAAAACTTAAAAAGCTTTTGTATGGAACAGCTGATTTTTTTTTCACCGTAGAAGTCTTATAGTGAAAGTTGTTGAGAAAGATGGTTCGAAACCAGCGGCTTCAAAACCAATAAAAATTCAGTTCGTATAAGTTTTTTCATTATAATTAGAAATACAATAATATGTAGGCACTTTTTGATAAGATGACGTTTTTTTATAATAATTGTACATTTACAGATACTTGTCACCAAAGTGTAAAAACTTGTGATTTACCTTTTTTATTACTTTTTAAATTTGAGCTTTTTGCATTCACAATGCTATTTTTATACAATACTAAATAATATACTAGAAAAAATACGACTCGCACCAGATCAATACTTTTTTTTCTAGTATATTATTTAGTATTGTATAAAAATAGCATTGTGAATGCAAAAATCTCAAATTTAAAAATTATATAGTTAGCTATTTCATCTTAATCGATTCTAAAACCACTCTAAAATAAAAATAAATAAACCGACCAAATAACCAAAGAACGAAAAAAAAAACACCTGCCAAGTGCCAATTCAGTGTTGCCGTTTTCCCGTAAAATGTTGTCATAGACGAAAGTTGAAAATTAAACCTAATTAAAAAAAAAAATACAAAATGCCAAGTTCACATACATGTAAAATAGGGTGAAAAAAAGCTAAATTTGAATAAACAAAATGGCAACACTGCCTTTCATGCCTGTCATTTTTTTCTAGTAACTTTTGACTTGTGTAAAAATTTGGAAAAAAATAGGTAGGTACTAAAAATATCGATAAAAGACACTAGAATATTAAAATAGTTTTGATAAAAAATGTGTAAATAAAAGCGAATTTATGAAATCAAGCACTCATTTATTAATAATTATAGGCAAATAGTACCTACATAATTAAAAAAGGTGAAGTACCTACGAAAATATGTAATAGGATTTCATTTTTCACAATTTTGCTTAAAAACATTAAAATGGTAAGTTAGGTAAGTTATACTTTTTTAGCGACTAAATTACAAAAATATTTAAAAAATCCGCTAATCCAGCTCCTATGTCGCTAGAACGGCAACACACCATTTAATGTATGACAAAAACGAACTATTTTTTTGGGTGTGGTATGGCTTTGTTAAGAGCCATTTAGACAACATGTTTCGCAACATTTAGGTACCTGTCTCGTCCATTTTGCTTCAAATGGATGACACAGATAGATATTTCGGAAACGTTGAATTGAAAACATGTTTTCCAACATGTTTTTGTGTCTATTTAAACGCGGCTTTAGCGTTCACAAGCTGCACGACAGTGTTGTCAGCACTATAGTGCTGACAACTATACTTTTTGGTACGTTCTGGCAACACTGTTGACAATCGTGTCGTGTCATTGTTTGTTCGTAGGAAAACGCCCTTACAATCCCTCCCTCTTAGCCTAGCATGACCACCAAAACGTGATATGGTACCTAGTGATTTATCACGTTTAACTGGAGGGAGGAAGGGCTGCCCCCCTAGCATGACCGACAATACACGATATATATCGTTTTGTCGACACTCGACTGTCAAATTCCATTGTTTTATGGCAGTTAAACGTGATTAAGCTCTATATCATATTATCGCGTTTCGATGGTCATGCTAGGGGGGCATGAGCATATTACACTATCATATATTATTTATCGGATGCTATCTCCGACGAAGATAGTAAACATATATCTCGGATGATATATACATGATAGTGTAATATGGGCCTAAAACTTTATTCCGTTCCGCAATGCGCAGTGTTCCGATTGTTAAAACTTATGTTCACAGATACTGTTTGTGCATTCCTCAATTTACGAAAGTTCGTGCTTAATGTTTTACAATCGGAACACTGCGCATTACGGAACGTAATAGTTTTATGTAATTAATTTTTACTGTACGCTTTTGTACATGACTGTACTTATATAAAAAAACGGAATTTCTCCTAAACTAAAGGGGGACTAATTTTGTGGCTTTAGGACTAATTGGGAGTAATTTACACGAATCGTTTCCAATAATCAGATTTTCTCTAGGTGACCTGGTTCAAAAGTCCTCGCCAAGATGTAGGTTGATTTTGGCAGGGACCAAATCATTCCTTTATATTTTTTGAACGGCGCTTCATTTCGTTTTGATTCTAGGCATTGCGGGATCCATAAAAAAGGGAGATTTTTTTTGAATAATCAGATCCTGGCTAGGTGTTTAGGTTCACTAGATATAGCCTGTCCCTGCCAAAATGAAGGTTTGCTTTGGCATGGACCATTTAAATCGCTTATATCTTTCAGTCCTTTTTGGGACTAATTCCGAAAAAGTAGGACTAGTTGGGACTAATTGGGGAGAAATTTTCCATGTAGTCAGAATTGCGGTTTTCAAAGTGGTCCATGCCAAGATGTAGGACACCGCTGGCCGTGCGCCGGCCGTCCGGCGACCGGCGCCGTCCGCGTCACAGCGGGTAGCCAACCAAATATACCTACCCGTTATCGCTTGTTTGTCTGTGCGCTCCATTTGATATTCAAATATCACACTGCATCCAATGATTTATTGCCAAGATTACGAACAGCATTCGAGTCGCTCCACTAATATCAAATAAAAAGACCGCAAAAGTGACAATAATTTACTATACTTACCGTTTATTGAATAATCAACTATTTACTAAATTTTTAATAAAATTTAGAATCAAGACAAAAAAAATAATCAAGACAAAATAAATATATATTAATAACTAAGGCTGAGTTGTACCATCTTGACTTAACCGTAACTATAGCAGATACAAACTTATCTGACTCGATGACAGCGTCGCTGTCGTCTATGGCGTAACCTAGGTACCTAACAATATGTAATAAAATAACACCTTAGTTCCACCTTTGACCACTAGCTCAGATAAGTTTGTATCTGTTAAAGTTAAGGTTAACTTAAGATGGTGCAACTCAGCCTTACACACCAACTAATCGATCGTTTTACACACAATACAATAGGTACAACACAGAAAAAAAAACATGGTCAAAGGTGAAGAATTTTGCCGTACCTTGAGTGATATACATACGTAAATACCACAATTCTTAGAATATACATATTTGTACCTAATTTAAATAATAAATACTTATTTATAATAGTCTTAGAAATTGCCTACATTGGTAGCCAAGACGTTATATCTGCGATTTATAAAAGTGAAGATTTTTGCGATGTCTAATGCTATCTAGAGCTACAACTCGAAAGCAAATATTCATCACACTCACCACAAAACAGAAAGACCAAGATGCTTTTTTATACCGAGGAGACTTCAATCCGGGACCTTTGGGTTCAAGGGGCAGGTTCAATTGTCGACTCGTTACGTAACGCTAGTCATTGAGGTATAAATAGTTCAATAAGTCGCTTTAATTTAAATACCTAGTTCCTAGTAGATCCTGATAAAAAATCGTTTCGCCTATGAGGAATTGTGTTTATGCACCTTTTATGGTACAGTCAACAGCACATTAGACTATGCATGTTGACCTTGAGATCGCCTTTTGGCCGTAGGGTAATAAAAGCTGTTTTCGTAGGTCAAGTGTTTAACCTAGCGTGCTGTCGTGCGTACGTATGTACTTATCTACGCCCACGCCATTGATGACAGGATAGAGGCTCGCTGCTTCGCTACGTCAGGTGGGTGGGTAGCATAAAATTACAATCTGAAGGCGCGGCCGGAAGCAGCCTACCATTTAATAGGTACTTACCGCCAACCAACACATATGAGCAAAGCGATATATGGCTATATAGTTCATGCGTCATGCTCGTGAACGAGTGCTGCCAGTGGGAATGGGTCTGCTTCTGGCTACATCCTAAAGTTAACGCAAATTGAATTGTATGTTGATTGTAAACTTTGAATTTATCTTGAACGCTGTAACTTGATTAAGTAATTTGAAATTCATTAAGAAATGAGATAATTAAATAATGGTATTTATTTGTTAATCTTTGTTATTATAAAATCTGGAAACGATAATTATACATATTTGTAAATATCGATCCATCTGATAACGTTGTGTTGACATGTTTTTTGCGCCCATTTTTCAATGGGTGGTAGGCTAAAAGATTTGACGATTTAAAAATGCTTATTGAGAGTGCTTATTATTGTGAGCTCATTAAATAAAGATATTTTCATTTCATTTCATAGCTGGTATGAGGCCCAGCGGCGGCACAGAATAGACACAGGGTGTATGAGCCAGTTTGTCCCATACACCTTGGAATGATGGATAGTTAGTTAGTTGTACTACGCAGATAAAGAAGTCACCGAAGTAAAAGTTAAAGCAGTTGTTTATTGTAAATAACTAAAGTATTACAGTACTTATAAGTTGTAGGTAACTCTTTGCTCGACCGTCTAGTGCAAGCGCTATTGCGTATACTTATACTCCAACACAAATGACCACACACAGGGTCATTTTGTATCCACCATCCAAATTTTGAGGATGTGTTGCAGACGTTGCAGTCCATGAAACTGAACAACCTTCTCTAGTTTCATGGACTGGACACATCCTTGAAGTTTGGATGGTAAGTTTAGAATGACCTGTATAAGTGCGGCGGCTAGAGACGTGTAGCCGGCCGGCATAAGAGCAATTGTAATAAGAATATCTAGTTTCGTTGCACACCTCATTGATTGACCTCACTCATTGTCTGTCTGCATAACGCCAGCAACCTGTCCTGGTGGCGGGTGTTGGTGGTGGGCTGGGTGCAGCGAGCGTCGTTCCGTCCGTGGGCGGCCCGTTTCGTGGCGGGCGGGCGGGCGGCCGCCGGCGTGGCGGCGCGCGCGCAGTCGCCGCGCGACACTCGAGCCCGCCGCACACGCGCCGCACCGTGCCCTCGCTCGCCCCACACCACACGCACGCGCAAGCGCACCTCATGCCCCGAGACGGTCAGTACCACGACCGGTTGTCGCAACCGGTCACAATGCACCCACGGACGGTTTGGTGACATCGGTGATGTATTCAAAATGAGGTCACTCGATTAACATAATTAAATAACTACTTATAATAAAATTATTTCGGCGCATTGTGATTGTGACAAAATCCCACAGAAGATGTTCTATTTTAATCAGAGAAATATTCTACTAGCGACAGTAGGTCCTTAGATTAAATTATCATTTACTCCATATTTCTTGTTTTAAAACTATTTACGTAGGTGGTAAGTAGGTACTTACCAAATAATTAATATTTTTTTGGATTATGAAAAACTACTAGCCAGATCTCTGTAAATTTGTTATTGTATAAATCGGTTAACAACTGACGAAGTTATGTTAAAACATACATAAAAAAAATACCGCCGACTTGAGAACCTCCTCCTTTTTTTGAAGTCGGTTAAAAACAACATGGTTCGTTGATAAATTGTCCATCACGCAAACGATAGTCTACTGATTTCGAATCCCGACATTGTGTCGTGTCGTGTCGTTGTGTGCGAGGTGAAAAGATGTGGTTTTGAAATTGCGGTACCTAATTACAATTCCAACAAAAATATTAATAGTAGGTGCCTAGAGAAAATAAGTTAGAGAACCATTCAGCACCATTTACTTGGGTTGGTTGATAGAGGTGCCCGCGAAGTCCCTTATCATTTCTAAAAAAAGAGACAGATAAAGCGAAGTCACTTAATGTTTCTTCTTTAATATAAGTAGATAAAAAAACATATTCATTATTGAATATTTCACCGTGACTATAGAATATATCCGTGAGTGAGCTGCAACAGTGCCGAAACGTTGGGAATCCCAAAAATAAAATAAAAGACCAAACCAAACATAGACCATATAAAAACCGCGCTAGAAACTGGCTGGTTTATTTCGAGCTAAATTAGATCTAATAATTCGCTTGAGTAATTATTATTAAATTCATGGGATTAACAAATCTTAGAATAACTGCTTTAGGTTCAATGAAACTATCCGATGTCGTATTAATTATTTGTTTAGGTGTGTCAGCTTGAGGACAAGAATACTCGTGTAGGTAGGTAGGTACCTAATATCTCTACTACTACACTAACCGACGATGTTTATCATGTTTATGCATTACACTAATAATCTTCTTTTTTAACCAACTTCAAAAAAAGGAGGAGGTTCTCAAGACGACGTTTTTTTATGTATGTTTTAACATAACTTCGTCAATTGTTAACCGATTTATATAGTTCTATTTTCATCTTAAAGAACATAGTTCGTGTGTGGTCCCATAAAAAAATTACAGAGATCTGTCTAGTAGTTTTTCCATAATCCTGAAAAATATCAATTATTTAGCTTGCCATCGCACGAGTTTTTACGGAATTACCCGACTGCAAAGAAAGGGTTATTTTTATGAACCGATTTAGATGATTATTTTTTTGTTTGAAAGGGTATTAAGTAATTCAAGAATGGTCACATTTTAATTTCATCGGTATTGGACTTTGAACTTCTAAAATACACAAGGGAACTCCTCAAAATCAAATAGTACATGTAAAGTGATTTAGATTTTGGTAGGTTTATGATAAGCCAAAACAAACCAAACCATGGTCTGCGATGCAACGTTCTGGACTAGACTTGGACTACCAAGACACAACGGAACTCCTCAAAAACAAACAGCGTAAATTTGGAAATTGAGTTCTGGGCATTTTACCATTGAAAATAGTATAATATTACACGCTGCGCTTATATACCTACCTACCACTAAAAGTTGACAATAAAAAAGCATTTTTTTTTAAAGGAAAACCTCCTTCAAAAAAACCTGAAAACAAAAACAGCTTCAAAATTAAATACTTACCTCTAAAAAGCAAGAAATAATATTCGAATCATTCGTTACACACTTAGAGCATGTTACACATATTTATCAATATTAATAAAACACGTCTAATGAAGTCGGGTGGGGCTTTTAGAAAAAAAGGGTGTTATATTGAGACATCGTTTTATTTTTCCTGTAATCTTTACATAAACTACTATCACATAGAATTATTTCAGATTTTTCTCTTTGCAAACTTCGGAGATAAGGGGGGGGGGGGACGGTATTTTTTTTACATTTTTCCTCATAAGTCGAAAACTATGCGGCCTAAAAAAAGAAAAACATGATTTAAAATGTGCAAACAGCGCTCTTTTTCATATGATACCCGACCCCTTTTCGGTCCCTGTTGTAAAAAAAATATTTATTTTTTTATTTCTTTCTTATTTGCAAAATAGTTGGACAAACGTCATCTTAAACTGTTCCAAATTTCAAGTTGATAACATTAGTAGTACCATAGCCTTCTATATTTTACAAGCCATGAAGTAAGCGGAACGGCAACGTCGCATGTGGTCAAGTACGGGGTATAACATTATTTTAATTATTATTTATTATTTGTTTTTCCTATATTATCTATCTTTAAACTAGTTGTATATTGTGATGTAAGATTATTTCAATAAAGATTTTGTATTTATTATTATTATTTATTTATTAGGACATGAGGTTTGAGTCAAATTGTTTGACTTTCTCGGGGTCCTTTAGTACGATGAGGATTTTGATCTACGCCTTCTCTAGCAATGAATCTTACATCATTGGAAAGGTATTTAAATTTGAAACATTTATTGTATGACAGCAAACGTCAACTATTAGTACTTTGAGAGTTAAATCGCTCTGAAATCAACCAAATTTTATAACATTAATGACCTAAAACTCCGAAAATACTTACTATTGATAAAAAAAATGTTAACAGCAAATGTTTTTCGTATAAAAACCTTACTAATGATATATCATTCAATGCTAGAGGTGGGGTAGATCAACTCCCATAGACAATAAACCAGTTTTATACTTTAATAACCTTTGACTCCAAAAGTATTAACAATTGATATAAAGTATATTAACAGCGAATATTTGTCTTTTAAAGACCTTTCTAATGATATATCATTTATTGCTAAAGGGCGTGTTAATCAACGCCCTGCTGAAAAATATCAACAAAAAAGATGACATCTTTGACAGCCTTTTTTTCCTGGTTAAAATTGATATTTTTCTTATTGTTTAATATATAAAGAACTTCAATAAAGGAACTACAATATTTTTATATTTTCAACCCCACACAATCATTACGAAAAAAGTTATCGACCTTTCAAAATTGAAATATTCCCATACATTTAGTATGGAGACCGGCCGACGACATGACCACGAACTGACAGTAACAGACGTTGCCAAACCTAAGTTCATGGCTTGATACCAATAGAGAAGGCTATGGTAGTACTCGAGATATCCAGCTGTGACAGACAGACTGAGTCACACCATAAATAAGGGTTCCTTTTTACCATTTTGGTACGGAACCCTAAAAATGAAGTTGTCCTCCAGCCCCACCCGTCTTCAATAGACGTGTTTTATTAATATTGATATGTGTAACGAATGATTCTAATATTATTTCTTGCTTTTTAGAGGTATTTAATTTTGAAGCTGTTTTTGTTTTTTACCCGACTGCAAAGAGAGGGTTATGTTTTTCGCGCGTATCTTGTAAGTATGTTTGTATGTGTGTTTGTATGTGAGTAATATTCTTTATTACCTCATATCTTTCAAATGGCTGAACGAATTTCTATGATCAAGATATCGTTAGATTTTGTCTTGTCAGCCCAAGTGTTCTTAAGAAGGTGGCGTTATAAAAAAACAACATGGCGGTTGTACGGTGCTATTATTGGTACTTACGTAGTGAAAAAAAAAATATTTTTTAGAATACTGCAATATGGGCAATGATATTGGGTGTCAAATTAAAGGGCTTATTATAAGGATTTCAAAAAGGTATAATATCATGACCGTAATTACAAGGTGTATTTGTAGCCACTCTCCAAATTTTAAGGACGGGTCCAGTCCATGAAACTGAACAACTTTCTCCATGAAACATAGGGTCAAATAGGTAAAAAAAAAATGACTTTTCATACAAATCAAAGAGATCACGTGATCAGTTTAGTATGGGTGACCAACATTTTTTGGCGTATTTCGACACATGTTTCATGGAGAAAGTTGTTCAGTTTCATGGACTGAACCATAGCCTTCTATAATTTCCAAGCCATGAAGTGAGCAGAACGGCAACATCGCATGTGGTCAAGCACATAGTTAATAATATTCTTTTTATTATTGATTATTTCTTTTTCCTATATTATCTGCGTTTAAACTAGGTGTAAATTGTGATGTAAGATTAATTCAATTAAGATTTTATATTTATTATTATTATTTATTTATTAGGACATGAGGTTTGAGTCGAATTGTTTGACCTTTTCGGGGGTCCTTTAGAACGATGAGCATTTTGATCTAGGCCTCCTCTCTCTAGCAATTAATCTTACATCATTGGAAAGGTCTTTAAATTTGAAACATTTTATTGTATGACAGCAAACGTCAACTATTAGTACTTTGAGAGTTAAATCGCTCTGAAATCAACCTAATTTTATAACATTAATGACCTAAAACTCCGAAAATACTAACTATTGATAAAAAGTATGTTTACAGCAAATATTTTTCATATAAAAACCTTTCTTATGATATACCATTCAATGCTAGAGGTGGGGTAGATCAACTCCCATAGACAATAAACCAGTTTTATACTTTAATAACCTTTAACTCCAAAAGTATTAACAATTGGTATAAAGTATATTAACAGCAAATATTTGTCTTTAAAAGACCTTTCTAATGATATATCATTTATAGCTCTAGCTCTATTTATCACGCCCTCTAGGGCGTGTTAATCAACGCCCTGCTGAAAAAAAATCAACAAAAAAGATAACATCTTCGACAGCCATTTTTTCCTAGTTAAAATTGAAATTTTTCTTATTGTTTAATATATAAAGAACTTCAATAAAAGAACTACCTTATTTTTATATTTTCAACCCCGCACGATTACTACGAAAGAAAATATCGACTTTTTAAAATTGAAATATTCCCCATTGAAATATTTTAGTATGGAGACTAACCGACGCTATGACCACGAACTGACACTAACACACGTTGCCAAACTTAAGTTCATGGCTTGTTAAATAGAGAAGGCTATGACTGAACAAATACTTAAAATTTGGAGAGTGGTTACAAATACACCCTGTATAATAACTAAAAAGAGATAAATAAATTAAAAAATCAAAAAACCCGCCTGCATAAAAAGACAAGTCGTCTGAAAAGATGGAAACAAGATTAAATAAATATTAAAGGCATAAGTAAATAAATAAGTAACTATTTCTCGAAAAGTTAATAGTTTTGGAGATAATTGAAATCAAGTATTTTTTTACAAAAGTACGTTTTCAGGCACAATAGTAGATTGTTATACAAGACGCTAAAATGACCCATTGCATACGAGGTAGTTTTATTCCCGAGCTTTAGCGAGGGAATAAATAAAAACCGAGTTACAATGGGTTTTAGCGTCGTGTGTTACACTATACTTTTCACTACGATTGCGAGAAAATAAAATACAATATTAAATAGTTTATACCTACTTCCGTAAACGAATCCACTAGTTTTTCAATCCTCCACTTCATAAACTTTTTGTACAATATTTAAATAAATGATTTGTACTTGACGGCAAAAGATTAAAATTATTTCTTTCCTATTACAGTCACACAATTCAATCAGTTTGTAATTATAGAAAAATTCTCAAGATTTCGCGCCATGGTACCTTTTTTAATTTCTGCTGTAGCAGCTAAGCAACACAAACACGCATTTTACGATTCACTCTGTGCACAGAGTATAAATAAGTCTATGATTTCACCGAAGAGATTCTTTTAGTTCCATTTTCAAAAATAAGAATGAGAAACTGGGGGCCTATTACGAAAATAACGTACGCAACTGCGTAACGCAGTCACTTGGTCACGATAGTCGTCCGCAGTTCGTCGGTGTAGCAAATATTTTCAATGTAGATATCGTAGTCAATAGTCTATTGAACGAATAATGACGGATCCACTAGAGAGAAACTGTCAAATTTACGCAATCACTTTGCAATATCGCATACGCATGTAATAGGAATCAATCAGAACGAAGCACGGACGCAGCTGCGTGTATCGCATTAAACTTTTCGTAATAGACCCCCAGTATTAAGTCGAGCGAGTTTTTATTCGTGATTATGAATAAATACTTTTTCGTTTTAGTAAGCTCATTGGTAATAGACAAACATTAAAAAAGAAAAAACTTTATCCCCTAGGGGTTATTATGCTATTTTATCTCGACTCTTGTACGTTACAATGACGCACTTTTTGAGCAAGAGGAGTGAAAATAATGATTTTTTGCCCGTTTCATCCAATAATCTTGTAATTTTGCCTATCTTTTTTTTAGTCAATTTCACCTACCATATTGTAATTTTGTTTTTAAAATAAAACGGCCACGCAGCGCGATTTGTCTACTAATCTCACTAATCATGTTAGTAAATAATGTGTGCGTTTTATCCGGGCGGGCGGGCAGCCGGGCGGGCGGGCAGCCGGCCGCGGGCTTGCGTGATTGGAGCATGTATGTAAACCAAAAAATGCCTGTCAAACGCGGCAAATACCTGTCAGATATTTGCCGCATAATCATAGATCAAAATACCTAATACTTAAGTATACATTAGCGAATTCTAGCACATTAATCTAAATCTCAGTGGTTTCTGATGTGCTTTAAATGTAAAATAAAATTGTATAACTTTATTGATAATAAATGAAAAAAAAAGATGGTAACCCTATTTACGACTACCTCGATGACAATATCAGGGAATCTCAACGGACCGACACACTTTTACTATTATGCATTCTGTGCCGACACTTGCTTGGTGCGGTGCGCCTGCGCACGCTTTGCAGCGACCATCCCCATGGTGCTCTATCATTGCATTGCGCTTCCTATTTAGGTACGATCTTCTATCTAAGTAGGTACCTTATTTATGTACTCTCGGTTCGAATATAACCATATTACCTAAAATCTAACTGAACGAACAAACAATGGAAAGAAGTCGTTGTCTGTCTTGTTTTACCTATTGTTTCCTTCGCTACTTGACTTGAACATCACTCGCGACGCGACAACAATGACGTAATACTTAGGTAAGAATCAATACTTAACTTTTTTCTTAAGTCAACTTCTAACCTTTTGTCTAACTTATTATTTTTGGGGTTTCTGCGTCACGCCTCACGCCCACCACGCTCATGACCATGACCATGATCGACATCTTCCAAAGGAGTCCACATTCGTATAATTTAGTAGGTACCTATATTAAATAACTACGCTCTGTAGTATTGATGATTTTCTCAGTAAGCAATGTAGGTAGAAACATTAAGTATTCGATACGTACGGCCGCACTCGCGGACTCGCCACGCCGGAACTCATTAACCACTTCATTAATACAATAGGCAACCGGTTTAATGATAATTATGCGATAGCTTAATATTCGTACCTTCGGTAACTTAACATTACATTTACTTACTGTTGCGATTAATATCTCTACGCTACAGCTGTAGTAAACGATTTATAATATTAACCGCTTGCATGTTTTGAGTTGGCGTATAATGTAATACCAAGGCCGCGATGACTCGGAGACTATCAGATGCGTATTATTAGGATTTTAAAAATAGATACTGGAGTTAGGTACATTTGGTATAAAAATATTATTCAAATTGTGTGTGGCGTGTGGTGAACATATATATTATTGTGTTGAAGAAGCGGCCCACGTGTGCGGTGCAAATGCAACGCAACAGACGCACCGTGCATATTATTATGTGCTCCTATCTTTATTTATTAGTTCGTTTTTGGCAGGGCAGTAGTGTTTTATATTGTTTTAATTAAGTAGTTTTAGTTGTAACTTATCCTGTTTTCAAGTATTCTCAAATCGTGAATTATGTTATTGGTGCGCTCAAACGTTATCTACGTTTGTGTGAACAAATATTATTTTATCTACAAACCGGACGCGGGCCCATTTCAGTGACACATTATTATTGCCTGACCCTTGACGTGTGTCGATGACTGGTGAGTTTTCGAATTGACTACCTACCACATTTTGGACAAACCTAGGATTATGTATTCTGTGAACTAGGTAGGTTAATTAGCTACCTATGACTGTGAAATAATCATCATTTTGTGCCATGATCATAATGAAGTTTAGCGGTCACCAATCCCTTGTAGCATCTTTTATTTATTTATTTTACGATGGAAGTCCAGTCTGCTGTTTGATGTCGTCCAGCCATTTAGATTTTGCATTTCGGACTTCCCAGACCTCTTTTAGCGGATGCTTTGGACTAGCCGCGGGAACTCGTTATGTTTTACAACTCTCTGCATGTGTCCGAAAAAAGGCAAACTTACCTTTCGTGACTGTGGACATAAGCTCATAGACTCTCTTCTGCAATCGGTCAATTTTATTCTGAACATAGAAATTCTGTCATTACCAAGCGATTGATTGCTTAGGATACGACTACCAACTACAGACAACCAAACCCACTACCAACCTATAATAAATAAGTAATTGTCTTCATTGATGACGTGCACACGGTTTACGTCACTATGCATTAAAGTTTCAGATGAGAATGGCCGCGGAGTGGCGGCGTGGATCAAGCGGTCGTGGCGCGCGCTGGTGGCGGAGTTGATCTCGACCGCGCTGCTCGTGCTGCTGGGCGTGGCCACGCTCATGACGGGCGTGCCGGTGCCACTCACTCACCCCGCGCTCGGGTTCGGCTTCGTCGTGCTCGTCAACGTGGAGGCGTTCGGGCCCGCGTCCGGCGCGCACATGAACCCGGCCGTCACTCTCGCCGCGCTGCTGTACGGCAAGATCCGACCGGCGCTGGCGGCCGCGTACTTTGTAGCGCAGGTGGTCGGCGCGCTTGTAGGATTCGGCTTATTGGCGGTGCTGGCGCCGCCGGGGCTGGCTCCCAACGCCGGGTGCACGGCCACGGCGCTGCCGCCCGCCGCCGCCGCCGCCGTCGAGGCGCTGCTGACGGGCACGTTGGTGCTGCTCTGCGGCGGCCTGTGGGCGGCGCACGACGACGACAAACCCGACCGCGCCGCTTCCATCAAGTTGGGATGCGCCATTGCCGGCCTCGTCTACGCAGGGGTCGGTTTCCAGAACGATTTTAATTAAAATGCCCTCTTTCACAAAGTATACCTAGGATATACTTTGTGAAAGAGGGCATTTTAATTAGGTCGCTTTCTTGTTTGTCCACAAATACTATTCCCGATGCACTAGACTTGAATATTTGATCATAGCTACGTACTTGTACTATTAGTAAAAAAATATAAAATTATACAATTCGTTTTAACATGTAGGTACTTAGGTACCTACTCTGTTGAAAAATAGTGTTCAGTTCAGGGTGCTGGACGAAGGCCACAGGAACTCTATAATAAAACTATAATACCATCGACTTTGGGCTCGTTTGATTCGTCTTGACAAGTACTCTGTTGAAAGACAGTGTCCAGGGTATGGTATGGTAATGCAGGTGATGGAGCCGGAAGGCCACAGGATTTCTGTAATAAAACCATACAACCCCATCGAATTTGGGCTCGTTTAACCTTGACAAGTCCTACTAACTCTGTTAAGAGATAGTTACTCAGGGTCTGATGATCTGATGAACTAAAAACAATTTTTTTTTCTTAGATTTTATAGTGATAATCAGTAGGAAACAATATATATATATTTTTATTTGATTTTATAGTGATAAGTACTTATTGTATGGTGATCGGTTCCAGGGCCACCTGACGGGCGCGAGCCTCAACCCCGCGCGCAGCCTGGCGCCCGCGCTAGTGCAGGGCTTCTGGGATAACCACTGGGTGAGCTTTTGTTTTATAAGGGTACAGAGCCTGTATAAGAGTTTACGCAGTTAAGCGCTTATTACACCATCCTGAATGTCGGACCCGGAATTTAGTGTCCGATTTAGGACGAGAAATTCAGTCGCCAATTAGACCGTCCTGAATGTCGTATCCGATATCACAGCTTTACGATCATACAGTAGTTAAACGAATGTTCTTGTAGCTGTAAAAATACAAAGCTAGGTAAATAGGAGGTATATGTAGGTAGCTAGGTAGGTACGTGTCATTTTCAACGCTAATCTGAACTAGTTTTTAACCGACTTCATCAAAAGGAGGAGGTTCTCAATTCGATTGTATACTTTTTTTTTTATCGTTATTCGCGCGTATCTTCGACATTTATGGACCGATTTTGATGATTATTTTGTTGTTCGATTGAGTTTTCTTGCGAGATGGTTCCAATTATTTTTTTTTCAAATCGGGTCAGTAGTTTTCAAGTAATCCCGAAAATACTATGACTTTACATCAACTACCTTGACGACTTTGTTATTTATGAACCGAATTAGATGATTGTTTTTGTTGGGAGAGGGATACCTTTGTGTAGTATTTTTAACAGACTTCAAAAAAAGGAGGTATTCAGTTTGTATATGTATGTACGTTTCTTCGCGATTATCTCACGTTTGGCTGAGCCGATTTTACTACCTAAATAATATACCTACACTACCTAATACGGAAGGTACTTATACTAAAAATAAAAAAAAATAAAAATGTTTAAAAAACAAAAAAACCGACTTCAAAAAACCTGCCTCTAAAAAGCAAGAAATAATATATAAATCATTAGATACGCATTATCATATCATTGTTATAATAAAACACGTCTATTGAAGTCGGGTGGGGCTTTTAGAATAAAAAAGAAAGTTGTAGGTACTCCAGCCCCACCCGACTTTAATAGACGTGTTTTATTATAAAAATGATAATGCGTAGCTAATGATTTATATATTATTTCTTGCTTTTCAGAGGCAGGTTTTTTTGTTTTTTATATTGATGTAGGTCAAAAAAAAGCAAATCACAGAGTGACAACCCTTATATACTTTTAGTCGTTGCGCCAACTGTCTATCTAGACGAACGGCGCGGCGGATATTTTTTCGCCAACATAAAAGGCGTTGACTGACTGTACTATTTATGCTGTGGTACTACTGTGTCGGAGCCGAGCGTCCTGAATGCGATTACACTGTCCTAAGTGCTTCCGATTTAGCATCCGTTATGTCGGAGACAATTTCTATCCTAACTAGGATCCTAAATCGGATCCTAGCTTCCTGAATGCAATTACACTGCTCTGAATTTAGGAGTGACGTCATATCGGGTCCGACATTCAGGATGATCTAATTAGCTCTTTATAGGTATAGGTATACTCTATATAGCGACTGTAGTAGTTGTCGTTTAAGAGCTAATAAGATCATCCTAAATATAGGACCCGATATGAAGTCGCTCCTAAATTCAGAGCAGTGTAATTGCATTCAGGAAGCTAGGATCCGATCTAGGATCCTAATTAGGATATAAATTGTCTCCGACATAACGGATGCTAAATCGGAAGCACTTAGGACAGTGTAATCGCATTCAGGACGCTCGGCTCCGACACAGTAGTACCACAGCATAAAGAGTACAGTCAGTCAACGCCTTTTATGTTGGCGAAAAAAAATCCGCCGCGCCGTTCGTCTAGATAGACAGTTGGCGCAACGAATAGAAGTATATAAGGGTTGCTTTTTTTTTGACCTACATCAATATAAAAACCAAAAAAACCTACTTCAAAAAACCTGCCTCTGAAAAGCAAGAAATAATATATAAATCATTAGCTATGCATTATCATTGTTATAATAAAACACGTCTATTAAAGTCGGGTGGGGCTGGAGTACCTACAACTTTTTTTTTTATTCTAAAAGCCCCACCCGACTTCAATAGACGTGTTTTATTATAACAATGATATGATAATGCGTATCTAATGATTTATATATTATTTCTTGCTTTTTAGAGGCAGGTTTTTTGAAGTCGGTTTTTTTTGTTTTTTAAACAAATTTTTTATTTTTTTATTTTTAGTGTAAGTACCTTCTGTATTAGGTAGTGTAGGTATATTATTTAGGTAGTAAAATCGGCTCAGCCAAACGTGAGATAATCGCGGAGAAACATACATACATATACAAACTGAATACCTACTTTTTTTGAAGTCTGTTAAAAAGACTACACAAAGGTATCCCTCTCCCAACAAAAACAATCATCTAATTCGGTTCACAAATAACAAAGTCGTCAAGGTAGTTGATGTAAATTCATAGTATTTTCGGGATTACTTGAAAACTACTGAACCGATTTGAAAAAAAAAATGGAACCATCTCGCAAGAAAACTCAATCGAACAAAAAAATAATTATCAAAATCGGTCCATAAATGTCGAAGATACGCGCGAATAACGATAAAAAAAGCATACAATCGAATTGAGAACCTCCTCCTTTTGATGAAGTCGGTTAAAAACTAGTTCAGATTAGCGTTGAAAATTACACGTACCTACCTAGCTACCTACATATACCTCCTATTTACCTAGCTATGTATTTTTACAGCTACAAGAACATTCGTTTAACAACTGTATGATCGTAAAGCTGTGATATCGGATCCGACATTCAGGACGGTCTAATTGGCGACTGAATTTCTCGTCCTAAATCGGACACTAAATTCCGGATCCGACATTCAGGATGGTGTAATAAGCGCTTTAGTTGACAAATTATGCCACATTCTACAAATGCCACCTTCTACAAAATAATGCTATCGTGGCATTTGTAGAATTTGGCATTTGTCGACTAAACCTATAAGTATATAAGTATATCTTTTGTATAATCTTGAATAGTCAGTGAGTGTGGTAGGTAGACTATGCAAAAGTCACGCAAGTCGTGACTTGGAATCAGAGAAACAATTTGCATTTCATACGAAGTCTTTGTAGTGTCAGCTCGTAGGTGGTTCCGATAGAGCACCCCTAAATTATTAGATTTATGTAGGTTACTTACATTCGTTCGTTATCTATTGCAGGTGTACTGGGTGGGCCCGCTGGGCGGCGCTGCGCTGGCGGCGCTTCTGCACCGGTTCGTGCTGCGCGTGCCGAGGGCGGCGCCCTCGGGCCCGGCGCGCGCCGAGGCGTTGCCGCTGCAAGATAAGGCGGACCTAGCCTAGGGATCACATAGTTTACATAACCTACGCCGCCGATACGGACTAGTTACGAGGCAAACATCTTGAAATCGGGTGGGGATTGCGCGGAACGCGTATTTTGGGTGAGGTACGCGGGCGGCGGGGGCGGCGCGCGCTATTGGTCGCTCGCAAGACTCCGTCGAAGTGTCAAGATGTTTGCCTCGTACTGTAGGTACTTTAGCTATACTTGCGAACGCTCTGTACCTTTCGCTACGTTGACTTGTGTAGTGCGTGAAGCAAAGACGATGGTGCACCGTACGTCGTATCAAGAAGGTCTCAATATCTTAAGTGTTCGATCCCCGTTCTAAATCAACTTGGATAGGTACCTTAGGTACTATGGAAAAAATCGATTGTACCTACTTATGCAGGAGACACAACCACAGAATACATAATAGTACACAACACAACACAACATAGATACCAGTCATTTACCAACCAGTGATCTGTGATAAGGATAACCTGAAATCGCAGTTGATAATTATTATCTCACGATTGATTAAACCATCAATTTTGACACCAGAATTAGATAGCTGAACAGGGAGAAAATCTACCTACATGAAACAAGCTCAAAATCAATAGGTTTCTACCTATTTATTTTTGATAAAACCACATTAAAGTTTAAACTAACCAATCATAGCCTATTATAGCATAGACGACACGCCGCCGCCGCAAAACCGAGCTCATAGTGGTTGTAATAGTTCGCGCAATATAACTTGAACCCATCCATAGAAAATAAGGCTTGCGCACTAAATATTTTTGTACCCAAAATTGCTACTGCGCAAGTCACGTATTACTAAAATTTGGGGCAAGTTATTTTGCATCTACTGGGGCCGTACCGACCGGCTAACGCATCGAACTTCGACAAGCCCGGCTTCAAATTAAAACATATAAATCGAGCCCTAATCAGGCCAAAATGGCGAACCTCAATTCATGATGTCACACGAACATTGATATCTTTCAAATAACTTCGGCAAATAGTACAATAAGTAATTCTTTATTATATTATATTTTAAGTTGAAGTTCGAAAAGTTTGCCGGTAGGGCCCCTGGGGTCAAGTCTGCTAATGTTTTCTTCAAAATCGTAGTTCAATGGTGTTCTAATGGTGATGCTTTTTGACACAGTTCTTGTTTCTTAAACCCAAAACCGAGACACAATTATGTTTGCGTTTGGGTTTAACAAACACAACGTGTTTCGGTTTTGGGTTTAATAAACAAGAACTGTGTTAAAAAGCATTACCATTCAAACACCATTGAGCTACGATTTTGACGAAAACATTAGCAGACTTGACCCCCTGTCACTATTATATATTCTGTGCCCCTGTACTAGTATCACAGAATATATAATTAACTAGTATTTACTATTATATTTTAGACTTTTATAAATTGTAGTAATTTTTTTACTCCAAAAAAGGATAAATTACCTAACATTGTAATAAAGTAGAATTTGCGGTAGTGTTACAAAAAATTGTACCTACACCTACCTACCTACCATTTCATAACTCTGCAATTAAGTAGGTAAGTAACACATTAAGTTAGGTTTACCAAGCAATGTAAAAATGTACATATTAAATTGTTTTACAATTTGATCAATTTTATTATAAATGGACTACAACGAGCTCCAATTTGAATGCAAATACTTACTCCGGTTCCTTTATTTCATCCTTCCTTTTGACCTAATGTAAGATTGTGCTCTGAATCAGCCTGGCCCAGCAGGAAGCTGAACGATAAATTATAATAAATAACTACCTAGCTAAAGCACTTACGTTAGGCTACGTATACACTGACAGGCGGCTGGCTGGCCAAGCGCCTAGACCCTAGCCTAGCGAGTCACCTAGCGTGTAGCGAAGTGAAGGAACGATCTATATAATGGCTGGTTTACATTATCTTAGTCTTTAGTAGGGTGCTTTAGTAGCGTGCGAGTAGATTCGAATGAGAGTGCTTTAGTAGTTTTGGTGCCTTTCCAGTGAGCGTTTACATGCTTCCAGTACAGTGTCATTTGACTAAAGCACTCTACTAAATAAGCTACTAAAATGTCGATTTACATGCTTCCAGTGCGAGGAAAGTGTTCGCGCAGGGGGTTCTACTGGAAAGCGATCGATGATTCCAGTTGAAAGGCTACTAGAACGTCTCTCTTTAGTCATAAGACGACCGTTTACATGTTTAGACTAAAGCACTCTACTATAAAGACTAAGATAATATAAACCAGTCTTGAACCGTGCGCAACCGTGTAACGATGGATGTGATAACGCGTGGCCTGCCGGTTGGAAACATTATAGAACGTTCCTTTCACTTCGCTACACGCTAGGTGACTCGCTAGGCTCTAGGCGCTAAGCAAGCCACTTGGCAGTGCGTGCGTGGCCTAAATGAATATCAGAGAAAACGGTGAACCACGCAGTCACCCAGACCTGCCATGCCAATGTGTACCTCTTAAAACTTGCCAGTTTTCTCAATGGCTATCAATGCGTCTCTTTTATTTGCTATACAGCAAGAAAGAGATGTAACTATTCGCTGGGTGCGAAGGTATAATAATCGATCGCAGCGCTCATGGTGGCAAAAAGTAGAAATCATTGTAGGCTCTGTAATCTGTTTGAAAACGATATTTAATTTATTACTAGCGATACAGGAACAATTATAATTATGTTTATTATCACTTAATAAAATTATTAAAGTAGCTTTATCCCCTTGTTGTACAAAATCTACAACTAATAACCCTTTCTTTGCAGTCGGGTAAAAAGAAGTAAACAAACCCTGATTATAACCAAAATAAAACACTCTTTTTGAATAGATATTACTTGCCATATTTAATTATGACCAAAAATGATTTCACAACACTTTGTCCACCCAAATCACAGTAATTTTGAAATTTACATTAATAACACAATATGTATAGTATTTTTTAACATTTTGTCACAATGCCGCCATTTCATATAAAAACGTCAAAACGGTCAGGTCAGAGCTGTTGTTGTTGTTGCGAACGCTAGGTGGCGCTAAATGCGTGCACGGAGCCAATAGCAATTCATAAACCTGGCAAGTTTTAAGAGGTAACTTGTAATACCCCCTGAGACAATATTGAAAAGTTCGATTATTGATAAAGACCTGCCCCGCACGCAGCGAACGCTCTCAATAGTTTAAGATTTTAAGAGGCAGACATAATATAGATAAAACAAATAGATGTGATAAATTTATTGAACATAATAATAATAACAGACTGACACTTCACGATATAACCTAAGTGGGGGGCGCGCGCCGCGTGCTCATAATCGCTTGAGGATGCGGCGGCGGTCTTTGTCTTTGGCTGTGGCGGTGCGCGGGGCGGCGCTCGAGGAGCCCCCGCGGGGCGCCGCGCCCTCCCCCGCGGCCCCCGCCGGCCGCCGCTCGCGCTTGGCGCAGGGCCCGTCCTCGTTTCTGGTGGCTCCTCCGACGTTCTCCGCGGGTCCTTCCTAAAATAGTAAATAATCCTTAGCCCGGCCACACACTGACAGAATTCCGTCGATACGTAATTCCGAACGCAGCTAAGCTTGACCATCATCACGACGGAATTCCGAACTGAATATCGATAATATAACAAAATTCCGTACGGAAAAAATCCGTATGTGTGTGGTAGGTCCATAGATTTGTATGGATTATCTGCGTTCGGAATCACGTATGATGTACGGAATTCCGAAACGGGATTTCGTCTGTGTGGTGCCACTCGAATCCATACAAATCTATAGACCTACCACACACATGCGGATTTTTCCGTACGGAATTTTCATCATCATCATTTCAGCCGCACGACACCCACTGCTAGGTATAGGCCTCTACCAAGGATCTCCACGACGATTGGTCCTTCCATACATGGGCCGGCGACGCCCTTGCCTACCACACACTTGCGGATTTTTCCGTACGGAATTTTCATCATCATCATTTCAGCCGCACGACACCCACTGCTGGGTATAGGCCTCTACCAAGGATCTCCACGACGATTGGTCCTTCCATACATGGGCCGGCGACGTGTCCTACATCTTGGCATGGACCACTTTGAAAACCGCAATTCTGACTACATGGAAAATTTCTCCCCAATTAGTCCCAACTAGTCCTACTTTTTCGGAATTAGTCCCAAAAAGGACTACAAGATATAAGCGATTTAAATGGTCCATGCCAAAGCAAACCTTCATTTTGGCAGGGACAGGCTATATCTAGTGAACCTAAACACCTAGCCAGGATCTGATTATTCAAAAAAAATCTCCCTTTTTTATGGATCCCGCAATGCCAAGAATCAAAACGAAATGAAGCGCCGTTCAAAAAATATAAAGGAATGATTTGGTCCCTGCCAAAATCAACCTACATCTTGGCGAGGACTTTTGAACCAGGTCACCTAGAGAAAATCTGATTATTGGAAACGATTCGTGAAAATTAGTCCCAATTAGTCCTAAAGCCACAAAATTAGTCCCCCTTTAGTTTAGGAGAAATTCCGTTTTTTTTATATAAGTACAGTCATGTACAAAAGCGTACAGTAAAAATTAATTACATAAAACTATTCCGTTCCGTAATGCGCAGTGTTCCGATTGTAAAACATTAAGCACGAACTTTCGTAGATTGAGGAATGCACAAACAGTATCTGTGAACATAAGTTTTACAATCGGAACACTGCGCATTGCGGAACGGAATAAAGTTTTAGGCCCATATTACACTATCATGTATATATCATCCGAGATATATGTTTACTATCATCGTCGGAGATAGCATCCGATAAATAATATATGATAGTGTAATATGCTCATGCCCCCCTAGCATGACCATCGAAATGCGATAATATGATATAGAGCTTAATCACGTTTAACTGCCATAAAACAATGGAATTTGACAGTCGAGTGTCGACAAAACGATATATATCGTGTATTGTCGGTCATGCTAGGGGGGCAGCCCTTCCTCCCTCCAGTTAAACGTGATAAATCACTAGGTACCATATCACGTTTCGGTGGTCATGCTAGGCTAAGAGGGAGGGATTGTAAGGGCGTTTTCCTACGAACAAACAATGACACGACACGATTGTCAACAGTGTTGCCAGAACGTACCAAAAAGTACAGTTGTCAGCACTATAGTGCTGACAACACTGTCGTGCAGCTTGTGAATCGTGTCGTGTCGTTGTTCGTGGAAAAACGCGCTAAAGCCGCGTTTAAATAGACACAAAAACATGTTGGAAAACATGTTTTCAATTCAATGTTTCCGAAATATCTATCTGTGTCATCCATTTGAAGCAAAATGGACGAGACAGGTACCTAAATGTTGCGAAACATGTTGTCTAAATGGCTCTTAACCAAGCCATACCACACCCAAAAAAATAGTTCGTTTTTGTCATACATTACATGCTGTGTTGCCGGTTTAGCGACATAGTAGCTGGATTAGCGGATTTTTTTAATATTTTTGTAATTTAGTCGCTAAAAAAGTATAACTTACCTAATATATTTTAATGTTTTTAAGCAAAATTGTGAAAAATGAAATCCTATTACATATTTTCGTAGGTACAAACAAAAAAGTTGGCCGCCATCTTGGATTTTTTATATTTTTAAAATTGCATTGCTGTATTCTTGTCAAAATAGTAGCAAAAACCGAGTTTCATCGAAATCGGCCTACTAACAAAAAAGTTGGCCGCCATCTTGGATTTTTTATATTTTTAACATTGTATTGCTGTATTCTTGTCAAAATAGTAGCAAAAACCGAGTTTCATCGAAATCGGCCAACAAACAAAAAAGTTGGCCGTCATCTTGGATTTTTTATATTTTTAACATTGCATTGCTGTATTCTTGTCAAAACAGTAGCAAAAACCGAGTAACATCGAAATCGGCCTACAAACAAAAAAGTTGGCCGCCATCTTGTATTTTTTTATTTTTTTAACATTGAGTTGTTATTTTCTTGTCAAACTAGAAAAAAACACCTGTTCCATACATAAGTACAATGCGTAGGTAGGTACTCCATCGAAATGTATGAAACAGCTGATTTTTTTTTCGATTTCAAGGTTGGTCCTTTAATGAAAGTTGTACAGTTTGATGGTGTGATCAGCCCCAAGCGAGGTTTTAAATTAATTACAAATAACCCTGTATAGGTACAAAGTTTCAAGTGAACCCATTGAAGTAAGAAAATCACTCTCTACTCCAAATATGAATAGTTTCGAAAGAAAAGCAATATAACTTTAAAATTCAATTTTATACATGACCATTTCATACTTCTTTTGAAATTATTTTGAACGCGACTGTACATGTTTTTGATATAGTCCAGGAGCCCGGCATCAAAATACCTCTAAGAAATCATTTTTATTTTATGACTTAAAAATTAAGGTTTTGAGTTACGAAAATGCATAAAAGTTACGTATTACTTTACTTTATACTTTTGTTTTACATTATACGTTAATAACACTTCATTATTTTAACACAAACACGCAAAAATAAAACAAGTTACAAACATCGTCACTAAATAGGAAGTCGGCTTCTGTACTATAAAAACCAAACTTTAATTCCGATTATCTCCTAAACTAAAGGGGGACTAATTTTGTGGCTTTAGGACTAATTGGGACTAATTTACACGAATCGTTTCCAATAATCAGATTTTCTCTAGGTGACCTGGTTCAAAAGTCCTCGCCAAGATGTAGGTTGATTTTGGCAGGGACCAAATCATTCCTTTATATTTTTTGAACGGCGCTTCATTTCGTTTTGATTCTTGGCATTGCGGGATCCATAAAAAAGGGAGATTTTTTTTGAATAATCAGATCCTGGCTAGGTGTTTAGGTTCACTAGATATAGCCTGTCCCTGCCAAAATGAAGGTTTGCTTTGGCATGGACCATTTAAATCGCTTATATCTTTCAGTCCTTTTTGGGACTAATTCCGAAAAAGTAGGACTAGTTGGGACTAATTGGGGAGAAATTTTCCATGTAGTCAGAATTGCGGTTTTCAAAGTGGTCCATGCCAAGATGTAGGACACGCCGGCGACGCCCTTGCCTACCACACACTTGCGGATTTTTCCGTACGGAATTTTCATACATTATCAATGTTCCGTTCGGAATTCCGAATCGGAATTATGCCTGCATGTGGCCGGCAGGCTGATTATCTAAATAGAAACTATTAAGCAACCGGTTTCATTTGACATACATAGCTACTTTTTTTTGCACCAACAAGAAAAAGCAATGTATCACATTCATCTGTCAAATGAGACCGGTCCGCGGGATATCTATCGACCGATCTTCAGCACCGCAATCGAGTTAAGGATGGCATTAACTTGACTGTGGTGGTGTACCCCAAAAATGGGGCATGCTACTGCTAGATTTCGCCGTGTTATCTATCACAATCAATAACTGGAGTTGGCTATTGAATTAAGCCAAAATTTAATATTTCGAGCTCCTCATCACTTCACTATGTAGCTTTGAAATATACTTCCTTAATCCAAGCCTAGACAAATTTTAGAATTTTGATCTGTTAGATTAATAACACAGAATTCATAATAGTACAAAGTCATCAGGGGGCTGATTATGTAACTTTGTTGCAATCAACTCTGACAGAAATCGCAGTTACATTGCTGCTTTATTAAGAACCAATATGAGAGCTCTCTTACTTAAAGCAGCAATGTAACTACAGAGTTACGTAATCTTAGGGCAATCCTTTCAAGAACAAGTCATTCAGAGAATGTGTCCTTTTTTGGCCGTGTGGAATTTTATGAATAGGTCCTTTTGCTACTAAGCCAAAATTAAATATGTAAAGCGTTTCGGTAACGATCATTTGCGATTGTCAATTTTTACGTCATTGACGCTCATTGGTGCGAAAATTGATCGTTTACGCGTGCAATTGAAGCGATCGACAAATGCTCCAGCAATGGCATTGACGAAAAAAATAACGAACGCAATCCTGACTAGAAGATAAGCAGATGTACCTGTGCATCGGTCGCGAGGTCGGCGGGGGCGGCGGGGGCGGCAGGGGCGGCGGGCGCGTGCGGGCGCGCGTGGATGTCGGCCAGCAGCTTGGCGCGCGCGAAGTAGTCGTCGTACTTGTCGCGCAGAAGCGCCGCCGCCTCCGCGTTCAGCGCCGACTCGGGGTTGGGCGCGATCAGCAGGCACTTGACGGCCAGCAGCGCGTGCTCGAGCCCCAGCTCCGGCCGCCAGTCGCGCTTCAGCGTGTTCACGCACACCTCGCCCGTGGCCGCCGACACGTTCGGGTGGAAGATGCGCGTCAGGAAGAACGCCCGCGGCGGCGACGCGGGGAACTCGCGCCCCAGCACCAGCCGCACGCGGAACACGCCGCCCGCGTACGGCGTGTCAGCTGCCATCACAACATACGTTCATTTATTAACATAGAACCGTTTATCGAGGGGTCGGAGGAGGCCTTCGCCGAAAGGCACACTGAGCTGAGAGATGTGATTTAAATATTATTCTATTGTAATGTAACACCTGTTACAACCCGGGGACGGCCGTGGTATTTATGCACTCGCAGTCCCCAAGGTGTATTCTACTCGGCAGCTCAGATGGTCATGAGACTCGGGAGAGGATCGTAGGTTCTACCTTGGATGGCTGTTACACTCGGGAGAAAAGATTGAGATTAGGTCGCTATTCTAAAGTTCTTATTTCTAAGGGCGCCACCAACACAAGAGTGTTGGGATAAATCAAACAAATAAATTCTGGTTGAATACAAATACTATAATCAACAAATTCTTTTGTGTGAAGCACATAAAATCTAGAAAATATCCTAGTTCTTGAATGTAAGTACTAAATATTCTAGGTACCTAACATCACAATGTTTCCTGGTCATGACCTGGGTTCAGGAATAAGTGGAAGCGTACTCCCATGAAGCTTTTCTTTATAGAAAAGTATTAACATACATGCATTTAAACTTAAATTAAATTAATTCTAAACAAATTCTGAACTCACAGATGTGCCGACATGTTGAGGTAAGAAGTTACAAAAAAAACATACGGAGTGGATTCCTTAGCTTACTCAGCCAGCCTCCAAGATGTTGCCTGCTTTCCTCACATGCTCCAGGAAAGGTCCTCAATTATTATGTGGGAAAAGGTGATAAGATGCCACGCGGTTGCGGTTCATGTTAGGTTATGGGCACATATTTCTTATGAAGACAACACGGAGATAAAGAATTAAGTTCTAAAAAAGGTAAGAACGGCCCTCTGGAACAAGAGAACACGCGATTATTACTTCTAAAGTCCCACAAAAACGTGGTTACAAGACGGCACAAAATTATGAAAACTTACCGGCCGCTCTTTGGATTCTTATAATAAAGAATGCATTTTATATATTTTGGGGGCTTTGCCCCGAAGAGAAATATTCACACCTTTACTTCTTAAACAAAAAACCAACTTATTTCATGGAGAATCTGCAAAGCAGTTCGCCTCTCCGAACAAAAAAATGAAAGTGGCCAAAGTGTCATCCATGGACAAAACGAGAACGCGATCATAGACAATTACTACCACATTCTAGAAACTTCTCGAAATGAATGGATCGCTGCCGATTTAATTAAATTAATTTCCTGACTGATTCAAACATTTCAACCGAATACTGAAGATATTCTGTAAATAAACTTTATATTGTTACAATTTTGAAGGATATAGAAAAATGAAGACAACGGAACGGAGCGATTAGCCCGCTGGAATATGTCATTGAAACGTCAATGTCATTTGTCACCTGTCAAAGTCACTTTCCTTTTAGGTTGTAATAACAAACATTAAAAACAATAAAGAAAATGTGAAAAATATGCATAAATGCCGGAAAATACCCTTACAATCATGAAAGGCAAAACAAATGCACATGTATGTGAGATACGGTGAGTGACCAACATCAGAAAATACTGAAAGATAACTCGAAACCATTACATTTGTGGTGTTACACTTCATGGCCATTTCTTGGTGTCACTGAAAGAATTTCAGCACACGACCTGCGTCGAGTCCTACGAATTGACCCTAAAGTACAACACCACCATGTTACAATGGTGAAAATACCACGGTTGCGAATTATATACGCAACATACCCCCCTCACAAAAGCGAAGACGGGTGTGTGAAACAAAGGCCAATTCGCTAAACAAGACGAATGGTTGACAATGTACAACGACAACAAAACAACAACAGCAACGACAACTTACACACTAATAACTCAAATGAGCAACAGATCACCAAAGATGTCTCAATGGAATCCTAACCTTATTATTTAAAACTATTTTTGTTACCAAGGAACAATAAACTATCACTTGCTATTAAGTGTTCTTATTTCTTTCTAATTCCTTAAAAATCCTAAGTGTTAAGTATACTTCTTAACTTCTAATTAATTACATAGGGATAATACCCTAGTTTCTTAAAGTGTGTTGAAACACATTCTATTTTATGAGTGCACATTATAGTGTACTTACTTAAAACAACACGATGCTAATAAACATCATTATACCCCTTAAGGAGTGTTGAATGTAAATTCTCTTTTATTTACAGTTTGTTTAACAATACTGCTTTAGAATACATAACGTGAGTAACGTTCATAACCCTTTATGAGTGTTGAAAAAGTTTATAACCTACCTACCTATACTAAAAATAAGTGTGGAGCGGAATGCAGGCCGAGAACAAATTGACTATCAATACCTAACATAACCCTAAACACTTTATTTATTTGCCAAAAATGGTACATAGCTAGCTAATAATTTTGAATCACACACACACACACATTCATATTCTCATCCAAACATGAAATAACATCCATCTCTTTCAGAAGTCTCTATCACCCTTGCTCATTCTAGTCAGCATGCTCTCGTCCCCCATCTCATTGCACAGTATATTTTCCTAACTTAGTTTACCTATACCTAACTTTCTTAAATTCCTATGACCTCTTATAAAGAGTTCATATTTTAACTCATCACTTTGTAAGTGATAGAAATTCATTTTAATCGGAGCCATTTCTAACAATGAAAATTCTAATGACAAAAGAAAAACAAATACAAGTCAACACTAACCTCAACAACCGAGATACCAAATGTTGAACAACAACGAACGAAGTCACTTTCTAACGATGCGCTCAATCACCGGGCCACACGTTGGGTACGCCAGTTTATGTTACAACCCGGGGACGGCCGTGGTATTTATGCACTCGCAGTCCCCAAGGTGTATTCTACTCGGCAGCTCAGATGGTCATGAGACTCGGGAGAGGATCGTAGGTTCTACCTTGGATGGCTGTTACACTCGGGAGAAAAGATTGAGATTAGGTCGCTATTCTAAAGTTCTTATTTCTAAGGGCGCCACCAACACAAGAGTGTTGGGATAAATCAAACAAATAAATTCTGGTTGAATACAAATACTATAATCAACAAATTCTTTTGTGTGAAGCACATAAAATCTAGAAAATATCCTAGTTCTTGAATGTAAGTACTAAATATTCTAGGTACCTAACATCACAATGTTTCCTGGTCATGACCTGGGTTCAGGAATAAGTGGAAGCGTACTCCCATGAAGCTTTTCTTTATAGAAAAGTATTAACATACATGCATTTAAACTTAAATTAAATTAATTCTAAACAAATTCTGAACTCACAGATGTGCCGACATGTTGAGGTAAGAAGTTACAAAAAAAACATACGGAGTGGATTCCTTAGCTTACTCAGCCAGCCTCCAAGATGTTGCCTGCTTTCCTCACATGCTCCAGGAAAGGTCCTCAATTATTATGTGGGAAAAGGTGATAAGATGCCACGCGGTTGCGGTTCATGTTAGGTTATGGGCACATATTTCTTATGAAGACAACACGGAGATAAAGAATTAAGTTCTAAAAAAGGTAAGAACGGCCCTCTGGAACAAGAGAACACGCGATTATTACTTCTAAAGTCCCACAAAAACGTGGTTACAAGACGGCACAAAATTATGAAAACTTACCGGCCGCTCTTTGGATTCTTATAATAAAGAATGCATTTTATATATTTTGGGGGCTTTGCCCCGAAGAGAAATATTCACACCTTTACTTCTTAAACAAAAAACCAACTTATTTCATGGAGAATCTGCAAAGCAGTTCGCCTCTCCGAACAAAAAAATGAAAGTGGCCAAAGTGTCATCCATGGACAAAACGAGAACGCGATCATAGACAATTACTACCACATTCTAGAAACTTCTCGAAATGAATGGATCGCTGCCGATTTAATTAAATTAATTTCCTGACTGATTCAAACATTTCAACCGAATACTGAAGATATTCTGTAAATAAACTTTATATTGTTACAATTTTGAAGGATATAGAAAAATGAAGACAACGGAACGGAGCGATTAGCCCGCTGGAATATGTCATTGAAACGTCAATGTCATTTGTCACCTGTCAAAGTCACTTTCCTTTTAGGTTGTAATAACAAACATTAAAAACAATAAAGAAAATGTGAAAAATATGCATAAATGCCGGAAAATACCCTTACAATCATGAAAGGCAAAACAAATGCACATGTATGTGAGATACGGTGAGTGACCAACATCAGAAAATACTGAAAGATAACTCGAAACCATTACATTTGTGGTGTTACACTTCATGGCCATTTCTTGGTGTCACTGAAAGAATTTCAGCACACGACCTGCGTCGAGTCCTACGAATTGACCCTAAAGTACAACACCACCATGTTACAATGGTGAAAATACCACGGTTGCGAATTATATACGCAACACACCTTCGATCGAGAATACTCTAGATGTCCGGTCAGAGTCTCAAAAATGGCACCTCAAATAGCGTCCCACTTACTAACTGGGCGCTTATTTTGCACAAAGTAAGTGATAAAAGTTGTGTTTTTGTACAAAATAAGCTTATTTTGTACAAAATAATGTGATATGAAATGTGAGTTTGTACAAAATAAGAGGTGATTATGTACAAAATAAACAAAATGTTTGTAAGTGGGACGCTATTTGAGGTGCCATTTTTGCATACTGTTTTAGTTCGTGAAGCGTTATCTAGGATATTCTTGATCGAGGTGTAACACACAAAAAGTGCAGCTCGGAAATAAGAGGATTATTATTATTATATTTAACATTCAGTTGTAAGCAGGGATTGATAACGTTATATTTAAATGTAAAGTTATTTCTTACTTTTGTTACTTTTAACATTAACGTTATGTAAAAAAAAAAAAAAATATATTTATTAGACGTACAGACGCGAGTCCATAAATAACGTTACTTTAGATAACGTTACATTGAAATTAACGTTATTTCAGTAAATAATGTTAATTTTAACGTTATTTCAGTAAATAGTGTTAATTTTAACGTTATTTCTTACTTTTTGTTACCATTACTTTAAAATTAACGTTATTCCAATTAATAACATTACTTTTTTAACGGTAACTTTACCGGTACAATAATTTTAATGTTACTTTTACCAGTAAATTTACCGATAAAATGTTATAACGGTATTTTTAAAGTTATTTTTTTGTATCATTATTTTTTTAACGGTATTTCAATTGCTATCCTTATTCCATACTAATGATATAAATGTGAAAGTAACTCTGTGTGTTATGTTTTTACGCCTAGACCGCTGGACCGATTTTGACGTGGTACGGATTTAAACTGGACCTTGCTTGGTTAGGGACATAGAGTACTTTTTATCCCACTGCTGGGCACGTCTCATTTTTCGGGCGTTGAAGGGTTAAAAGTAATAGTTATGGCTGAGAGTGCATAATTACCGGGCCCATCGATGTGCGCGACGACGTCGGTGAGGTCGTCCTCGCGCAGCACGAGCTTGACGCCGGCGGGCGGGCGCGCCGCCAGCCGCCGCAGCTCGCGCGTCACGCCGCGGAGCACCTGCGGACACACGTTCTCCACATTCGACATCTCCACTCCACTCCACTGCGGGCCACACTAAAGTCACGTTCGCAGACTCTTCCTACACGCTCTCATTACTTTTGCTCCATAATATGGAGATATAGAACAATATTATTGTTCTCTCTACAATCTGAAGGAAGAATACCCTCCGATGTGCGATATCTTGCCTTCTCTCCGTAGTCTGTTTATTCGATATCGACGACGACGCTCCAAGTAGAATACGACACCAGAAATACAAAACACGACTGTGGCGATTATCCTTCCTTAGCTAGGCGCAAAACTTCTCAGTAATTTAAAATGAACAGGATTTTTGAATTGAATGTGTAAATTATTAATTATAGCAGGCAGAAATAACTAAAATACGTTGCAATCAAGCGTCTCACAAGTCATTTTGGTCATTTCATTTGTCTGTCATGTCATGTCATATCAAATTCAAAATCAAAATGTCAGTCAGTCCAAAGAGTAAAATATAATAGGGTTGCGTTCCAAACCTACCTACGCTCCGAGTGCAAACTAACCACAAACCGAACGCTCTAACGGCGGCGTTCCAAACATTAGAGCGTGACGTTCGGTTGACACAACCGTCCCGTTCCAAACGTCAGGGGCCTTACTATGAGCTCTTATAGCAGGGCTTATATTGAATTGCTTTACTTTTTCGTACTATGACCTCAACGGTTAGTAAGAAAGCAGGCCGTAAGCAGTCCTGTTTAAAGCCTGCTTTTGTACTGAACGGTTTCTTATTTGCTGATGGTAAGCCCCCAGAGCAACTTTTTAACCATCAAAATGGATGGTTGTAAAACGCTCTGACGTTTGTCTACAGAAAAAATGACAATGTCAAATTGACATTATTTTGTATTTAGATGTTTTTGAATCTAATTCTTAAAATAATCATGGTAGATCCTCAAAAAACGGATTTTATTTGATTTAGAATAAAGAAAAGTTTTAAATTATTCGTATTCCAAATGGAAAACGAAGACTTTGTATTGACATTGACATTTAAAGTTCTTGGTCGTTCCATACCTTAGAGTGAGTTAAAAAACATCCAAACAACGGGCGCTCTAACGTTCTGAACGCAACCCTACGCTCCGAGTGCAACCTAACCACAACAGAACGCTCTAACGGCGTTCCAAACATTTGAGCGTGACGTTCGGTTGACACAACCGTGTCGTTCCAAACGTCAGAGCGTTGCAACTTTTTAACCATCAAAATGGATGATTGTAAAACGCTCTGGCTTGCGTTCAGAACGTTGGAGCGCCAGTTGTTTGGTTGTTTTTTAACTCGCTCTAAGGTTTGGAACGACCAAGAACTTTAAATGTCAATGTCAATACAAATTCTTCATTTTCCATTTGGAATACGAATGATATTTTATTTTTATTTTATTTTATTTTATATTTCATGGAAAACAAACGGCTATTTATCTTAAACATTAGTACAGTGTTTCTTAAAAAACAAAAAGCCTTAAACATAAACTTTTCTTAATACTAAATCAAATAAAATCCATTTTTTGAGGATCTACCATGATTATTTTAAAAATTAGACATAAAAACATCAAAAATACAAAATAATGTCAAATGACTTTGACATTTTTTCTATAGACAAACGTCAGAGCGTTTTACAACCATCATTTTTGATGGTTGTTTGGTTGCAACGCTCTGACGTTTGGAACGACACGGTTGTGTCAACCGAACGTCACGCTCAAATGTTTGGAACGCCGTTAGAGCGTTCGGTTGTGGTTAGGTTGCAATGTCAATGGACATTATTTTGTATTTTGATGTTTTTGAGTCTAATTCTTAAAATAATCATGGTAGATCCTCAAAAAACGGATTTTATTTGATTTAGAATAAAGAAAAGTTAAAATTATTCGTATTTCAAATGGAAAATGAAGACTTTGTATTGACATTGACATTTAAAGTTCTTGGTCGTTCCAAACCTTAGAGCGAGTTAAAAAAACAACCAAACAACCGGCGCTAAAACGTTCTGAACGCGGGTTGCGTTCAGAATGTTTGGAACGCGCCTCAACCCTAGGTTGCGTTCAGAACGTTCGTTAATAAAATATATATAATTGCAAGTATAATGTCAAAATAAATTAATATAAAATAATGTTTTCATACCACAATCAAATGTCAACAATTCTATGTCAAATGGCTAATTTATGCTATCATCATTAAGAAATTCATTTACAGAGTAGTAGGCCTTATGCCGTATATGTGCCGGCCTAGAATAGCACTACCCCCTATCATCCCGTGGGTGTCGTAAAAGGCGACTAAGGGACCATAGCCTTCAAGAGACGGGCAGCAGCGTCTCCAATAAACCTTGGCTTACTGCGATCGCCAACCCGCCTGCCAAGCGTGGCGATTATGGCAAACCCCCCTCATGCACAATGGATCGAAAAATCGGCCCCCAGTCCCCGGCAGCCCCGCTATTCCTAGCTACGGTAGCGGCTACGGTAACGGCGGGGCAGGAGGTGCTAAGAATCCCCGGGTGCGGCTCGGCTACCAACAACGACGACAACTGCACCTGGCAACATATAACACGCGCACACTGAGGACCGACGCGAAGTTAACCGAGTTGAAAGAAGTTATCAGCAAGTTACACTGGGGCATTATCGGCTTATCTGAAGTCCGAAGAGAGGGAGAGGACTCGATAATCCTCAACTCCGGTAACTTGCTATACTACCGGGAGGGCGACCAACAGTCCCTAGGTGGTGTCGGGTTCATCGTCCACAAGTCCCTTGTCAACAACGTGATTACCATCGGAAGTGTGTCGACCAGGGTGGCGTACCTTATACTCAGAATATCCAAACGGTATTCATTGAATGTTATACAGGTTTACGCACCGACCTCGAAGCACCAAGATGACGAAGTGGAGGCTATGTATGAGGAGATCTCTAAATTTAATTTTAATTTTTAATTTATTTATTTATATTCAGGCATCGATGACCCATAGATATATACCTTAAAAACTAAACATATATAATTTATAAAACAATGTTGTTAGTAAATAACTTAAAACATATGTTAGTAAAAAAATCAAGTAGACACTTTGTGTGTCGAATCGGTGGCACAAGGCAGCGTACCTCTGAAGCGCCTGTACACCACGCCCTGCGGCCAGAAGTCCTCCTTCATGAAGAGGTCCAGCCTTGCTGTCGGCATGTCTAAAGCCATGCATAGCTACAAAACCCACTACACTGTTGTGATGGGGGACTTCAATGCAAAGTTGGGGAAACGATGCGGTGATGAGATGAGAGTGGGGCAATTTGGAGTTGGACAAAGGAATGCCAGAGGCCAGATGCTGGCCGACTTTATGGAGAAGGAGAACCTCTTTATGATGAACTCCTTCTTCAGGAAGCCGGAAAGCCGGAAGTGGACCTGGATGAGCCCAGACGGTACAGTCAGAAATGAGATAGATTTTATCATGTCGACGAAAAAGCAAATATTCAATGATGTCACTGTGATCAACGCCGTCAAGACGGGGAGCGATCACCGATTGGTACGTGGCACATTGAATATCAACTCAAAGCTGGAAAGATCTCGACTGATAAAATCTACGCTCCGACCATTACCGGCCCATATTCAAAACCCCGAAAGCTTTCAACTCGAACTCCAAAACCGCTTCGAAGCCCTTGAGAACAGCATAGATTTGGACGATCTAAACAACATGGATACTGTCCGTACGGTAGGGTCAAAGTTCTTTAAGACCCGCCGTCCCAAGATAAAGAAACTCTCCGACCACACACTCCTACTCATGGATCAGAGACGTGAAATGAGGCTCCAGAGCTCAGCGGATGCTCATCGTTATCGGCAGCTCAATAGACAGATATCTAAGTCATTGACGAGCGACCTTCGCCAATTTAATACGGATCGTATTAAAGAGTCCATCGAGCGGAATAAAGGCTCCAAAGTGTTCGCGAGAGATCTATCTATCGGGCAAAGCCAGATGACGAGGCTGAAAACTGACGACGGACGCATCATCTCATCGAAGCCTGAAATCCTGAGGGAGATCGAGCGTTTCTATGGGCAGTTATATTCCACGCAGACACCTGTTGAAAGCAAGGCTAAAGACCCCAGAGCCAAGCTTACCCGACACTATACCCAAGATATCCCGGACGTCAGCCTGTACGAGATTAGTATGGCTCTCAAACAGCTGAAAAACAACAAGGCGGCGGGTGACGACGGAATCACTACAGAACTTCTGAGAGCGGGCGGTAAGCCGATACTCAAAGTCCTCCAGAAGCTTTTCAATTCCGTCATCGTCGAGGGCAGAACGCCGAAGGCATGGAACATAAACAAGTGAGGTGATTCTGGTGGTTATTATGAGACTCTAAACAGTAATGTTTAGAGTCTCATAATTTTTCAGATTGCTTCTGATATATAATGCTGCCTCATAAATATATAGCGAAGGGAGCGTTAGTATCTTCAATTTGATAAAGAATGGCTTACAAGAATCAGTTTGGTGGAGCTTGCACATTGATCGAATGCATTTTTTTTGTGTTTTAAATATACATTCTTTATCAACAGAGTTTCCCCAAAACAAAACACCATATATCAAAATTGAAACTACATGAGCATGGTAGGCACAAAGCAAAGTATTAATACTTGCAACCTTTCGTAGCATATATAAAGCATATGCGTACTGATTTAACCTTGTACATATGTTTTCGATGTGTGTTTTCCATGTTAAACTATCTTCTATATGTATACCTAAGAATTTTGTACTTTGAACCTCTTCTATTGATTGGTCTAGATAGTTGATGTTTAACTTGTCAAATTTTGCGTTTTTATTTTAAAATGTCATAGTATTTGTCTTAGAAAGATTATTTTTTAAATTATTTTGATTTAACCATTGAATTATACATGTCAAAGATTTATTAACTTCGCTTTCAAACCCTCGAAAACCCTCAAACCATGCGAGCCATCGTCAGCAAAAATAGCGGTACTGTCATCAGCAAATAATATCATGGGGTGATTTATAGCTTTGGGAAGATCATTTATATAAATAAGGAACAGTAGAGGTCCCAACACACTTCCCTGTGGTACTCCGAACTTTACCGTTCTAGGTTGTGAACTATGTTTTTGTTCTATTTTTGAGTTTGCGTTTAACCTTGTTATTTCCGTGACTTGTTGTCTATTGTCTAAATAAGATTTTATTAATTGAAGAGCATTACCCCTAACACCGTACGTATCGACTTTTCTGAGTAAAATTTTGTGGTCTACGTTGTCAAAAGCTTTTGACATATCCATAAATAGGGCTACTACCCGTTTTTTAGCATCAAGACAACCATAAACCTTTTTAAGAAAAGCTAGTATAGCCATATCTATTGATTTGTTTTTGCGGAATCCCATTTGTTCCTTAGCAATTATATTGTGTTTTTCAAAATAATAATTTAAAATTTTATAGATGATTTTTTCAATAATTTTTGAGAATACTGTTAGCAGAGCAATTGGTCTATAATTACTCATGTCTTCTTTATCATTTTTCTTAAATATTGGAATAACTACTGTTGTTTTTAATTTACTTGGGAATTCGCCTTTCTCAATGCATTTATTAATTATACTACTAAGGGGGCCAGCTATGTATTCTGCTGAACGTTTAATAATTTTAGTGCTTATTTCATCGTATCCGGTTGTGTTCGTTGTTCTAAGGGATTTAATTACATTCATAACTTCATGTCCATTAGTAGGTGCCATAAAACATGAATGGGGATTTAGATGTTGTATTGGGTTTTGAACTTTGTTTTTATTTGTTACATTTTTTTCAACCTCGTCGATGAAAAAATCATTGAAACACTGAGCAATTTTGTTTGGGTCTTCTACTATTTTGTCATTTATTTTTATTTCTCTAATTTCGTCTTTTAAATTTGGTTGTCTATATTTATTTATAACTTCCCACACTGCTTTGGATTTGTTTGTTGATTGCGAAATGAAATAGTCGTTACGAGCTTTTTGTGTTTGTTTTATAACTAGCTTTAACCTTTTAGAGTAACGTTTGAACATGTCTTTATTTTGATTGTTAGAACAGTTTCGGAATTTCCAAAGGAAACAACGTTTTCGCTTAGCACATAGCTTGATACCCTTACTTAACCATCAATGCCGTTCTCTTAATGGTATTTTACATTTAAATGTTGGAAAACACAAGTCATAAAATAACTTATAAGTTTCAAAGAAAGCGTCGTAGGCTTGACTTGGATTTTCTGTACTATAGGTGTCACTGAAACTCAATGATTGTAGGCACTCAACGAATTTGCGTATATTTTCTTCACTGTAATCTCGTTTCCATTTAGTAGTAGTAAGTTGCAACGCTCTGACTTTTGGAACGACACGGTTGTGTCAACCGAACGTCACGCTCAAATGTTTGGAACGCCGCCGTTAGAGCGTTCGGTTGTTGGTTAGGTTGCACTCGGAGTGTAGGTTTGGAACGCGCCTCAGACTAATCTATCTATATTAGTACTTTGAGAGTTATATCGCTCTGAAATCAACCTTTTAAACCATTCATGACCTAAAACTCCGAAAATACTAACTATTGATAAAAAGTATGTATAATGCAAATATTTTTCATATAAAAACCTTTCTAATGATATATCATTCAATTGCTAGAAGTGGGGTAGATCAACTCCCATAGACAATAAACCTACCCCACCTCTAGAATTGAATAATATATCATTTTGGTAGATTTCAGAGCGATTTACTCTCAAAGTACTAATAGTTGACGTTTGCTGTCATACAATAAAATGTTTCAAATTTAAAGCCTGGAATACACATGCAACTAAAAAAGCATGCTTGTTTGCTACTAGATAGTATGCTCATTTAAAGCATGCTCTCCGAATGTGTACATTTGCTCTTGCTCATGAAAACACCGACCTCAGAAGCATGCTTATTAAGAGCATACTTCTTTCTAGCACGTCTGAAATACACTTGCTCATCAGCCTTGCTTTCTCTGTGATTAGAGCATTCAAAATGGACGTTTCTTTGAGGAATCATGTGCGGAATGAATTCAACTCAATTATACTATCGCTTTCAACGCATTTAACAAAAAAACTTTTAATGAAAAAGAAAAATAAACGAAAGAAAAGAATTTAGGTGCGGAACTGGATTAGTAGAAGACAAGGTCTTCCAGAAACGTTCATAATTTCGGTTCTAAAGATCTATTAAAGTTTTATCATCGCCCCACCGAACTACCTACACAAACAAATCAAGTAGCAAAACAATCTAGTAGCATGCTCGGATAGAACGCGTTCAGACTTGCTTTGGAGCCACCCCCCTCTCACCCGCACCTCACACCGTGTGCTAATTAGCACGAAAAATAGACCGGCGTGCGATTAAGTAGCGTGCTTAATCACAAGCATGCTCTTTTCGTATACACGTGCTAATTGTATGCTACTAAGTAGCATCTGCTCGAAACTAGCATGCTTATGTGCTACTACGTAGCATGTGTATTCCAGCCTAGACCTTTCCAATGATGTAAGATTTCAGTTCATAGGTTATAGAGGAGGCCTAGATCAAAATGCTCATCGTACTAAAGGACCCCCGAAAAGTTCAAACAATTCGATTCAAACCTCATGTCCTAATAAATAAATAATAATAATAAATATAAAATCTTGATTGAAATAATCTTACATCACAATTTACACCTAGTTTAAACGCAGATAATATAGGGAAAAGAAATAATCAATAATAAAAAGAATATTATTAAACTATGTTTTTAAATTTGAGATTTTTGCATTCACAATGCTATTTTTACACAATACTAAATAATATACTAGAAAAAATACGACTCGCACCAGATCAATACTCAGACGGGAATCGAACCCGCGACCTTTGGATATCCGGTCCAATGCTCTGACCGCTGAGCTACCGAGTCACTAGTGACATCGCCGAATTTCTTCTAGTATATCCTACTCTTACGCTGCAAGCCAGCGTTATTTCACCAATGTGAGGAATTACCTCGACATTCAATTGAAATATCTTTCCAGATATTTGGCAATCGATTAAGATGAAATAGCTATATAATTTTTAAATTTGAGATTTTTGCATTCACAATGCTATTTTTACACAATACTAAATAATATACTAGAAAAAATACGACTCGCACCAGATCAATACTCAGACGGGAATCGAACCTGTCGAATTCGGCGATGTCACTAGTGACTCGGTAGCTCAGCGGTCAGAGCATTGGACCGGATATCCAAAGGTCGCGGGTTCGATTCCCGTCTGAGTATTGATCTGGTGCGAGTCGTATTTTTTCTAGTATATTATTTAGTATTGTGTAAAAATAGCATTGTGAATGCAAAAATCTCAAATTTAAAAATTATATAGCTATTTCATCTTAATCGATTGCCAAATATCTGGAAAGATATTTCAATTGAATGTCGAGGTAATTCCTCACATTGGTGAAATAACGCTGGCTTGCAGCGTAAGAGTAGGATATACTAGAAGAAATTCGGCGATGTCACTAGTGACTCGGTAGCTCAGCGGTCAGAGCATTGGACCGGATATCCAAAGGTCGCGGGTTCGATTCCCGTCTGAGTATTGATCTGGTGCGAGTCGTATTTTTTCTAGTATATTATTTAGTATTTAGTATTATTAAACTATGTGCTTGACCACATGCAATGTTGCCGTTCTGCTCACTTCATGGCTTGTAACATACCCTTCTCTATTGGTATCAAGCCATGAACTTAGGTTTGACAACGTCTGTTACTGTCAGTTCGTGGTCATGTCGTCGGCCGGTCTCCATACTAAATGTATGGGAATATTTCAATTTTAAAAGGTCGATAACTTTTTTCGTAATGATTGTGTGGGGTTGAAAATATGAAAATAATGTAGTTCTTTTATTGACGTTCTTTATATATTAAACAAAAAGAAAAATATCAATTTTAACCAGGAAAAAATGGCTGTCAAAGATGTCATCTTTTTTGTTGATTTTTTCAGCAGGGCGTTGATTAACACGCCCTTTAGCTATAAATGATATATCATTAGAAAGGTCTTTTAAAGACAAATATTCGCTGTAAATATACTTTATATCAATTGTTAATACTTTTGGAGTTAATGGTTATTAAAGTATAAAACTGGTTTATTGTCTATGGGAGTTGATCTACCCCACCTCTAGCATTGAATGATATATCATTAGAAAGGTTTTACATGAAAAACATTTGCTGTTAACATTCTTTTTATCAATAGTTAGTATTTTCGGAGTTTTAGGTCATTAATGTTATAAAATTTGGTTGATTTCAGAGCGATTTAACTCTCAAAGTACTAATAGTTGACGTTTGCTGTCATACAATAAAATGTTTCAAATTTAAATACCTTTCCAATGATGTAAGATTCATTGCTAGAGAAGGCCTAGATCAAAATCCTCATCGTACTAAAGGACCCCGAGAAAGTCAAACAATTTGACTCAAACCTCACGTCCTAATAAATAAATAATAATAATAAATACAAAATATTTATTGAAATAATCTTACATCACAATTTACAACTAGTTTAAAGATAGATAATATAGGAAAAACAAATAATAAATAATAATTAAAATAATGTTATACCCGTACTTGACCACATGCGACGTTGCCGTTCCGCTTACTTCATGGCTTGTAAAATTATCTGTCTACGCCTCAAGCAAGACGTCAATTTGTGGAGTTTGTTTGTTTGTTTGGTTGGACAGGTTGAAAAAAAATAGGTTAAAAATATAAAGTTGTGGTTTGTTTTGTACAATAATAGAAACGTAGTGATTATATTCTCTTTGAATAATAGTGTAATTAATTTGTGTGTAGCAAACTTAAAACCATGGAGGCCGTGAGATGAGATAACCTATTTTGTGAAGAAGCATAATATTGAAGTACCTACGTACTACTACACTACGCTAGTACTGTATTATTTACATTTTTGAATGCTTGAAGAAGGCTTGAAGTCTGAATAGATTCGTAACTTTATACTGTCAACAATGGATGAAAACAAGGAGGCCTCTTTCCGAGTGAGCGTCAGCTTGAGTCGGTTCTTCGAGGATGAGCGTGCGCTATGCTACATGTGGGTGGCGGGCGGGCGGCGCGTGCGGTGGCTGGCGCGGCGGTTGCGGCGCCTGTTCGCGCTCCCGCGGCGGCTGTGCCTGCGCTCGCGCGGCCACCTGCTGCCGCCCGACGAGCCCCTCGCCCTGCTGCGCCCCGACGACCCCGTCGAGTTAGTATTCTGTACTTAGCTAAATAAGCAGAACTTGTATTATGGGCGGATACTTCGGCTAAACTGTACATTAAAGCTGCGTTGACATGATCAAAGTATTTGGACCATGTAGTTTTGGATGACTAGGTACTTGGACTTTACTTGGATCATGTAAACAAGCAATCACAAGTATACTTTGATTGTCAATGTGGCTTTAGGGCCGCTGGTCTGGAGATTCATAATTTTGTGACAGAAACTTGCATTAATTTGAGGAACTTGGAGACCTTTTTAACCGACTTAAAAAAAAGAGGAGGTTCTCAGTTCGTTGGAATGTTTGTTTTTTTTATTTTTTTATGTATGTTACTCGAAGACTTCTGGACTGATTTAAAAAAATTAAAGGGAAGGAATCAAATCTATACCTGATTAGAATAACTATAAGTTACAATGATATCCAACTATACCATAGTTGGTACCAGTAAAGAATTTAAATTTTTTTGGTCCAGGAAACATAATTTCTACGACAATAATAATAATAAGTGCTTTTTTTAAAAATCTGATCATAATTGTTAAGTACTAGCGTAAGGACACGTAATGAAAGCAAGGCGGCGGTTGCAAGACTGGTTTATTAGTTCGTCAAACGCATCGATGGAACAGTAATATTATAATACCCACAATATCCAACACCTCCTTATCTAAATAAAGAACTAATAAATCTAATAAAAATGTTTAATCAAAATCAAGGTTTGGCCTGTTGTTACGAGGACGCATGTTAACAAATTCAAAGAGACGTGTACTGAAAGGCGACGCATCCTCGTCCCCCTGATCATCAGCGGCGGGCGCCGCGGCGTCGGCGTCGACAGACCGCTTCGAGTCCAACGCCGCGGTTACACCGCTTGATGTCCCGGATTCGGTATCCGTCGTCTCTCCGTCAGACTCCGTAGAGCTATTTTCAACTTCTGATTGCTTGTTATCGCAACCTCTTTGTTCGTCCTCAGACCTTTTTACATTACAATCATTCAGGCTCTCGTTAGAGCTTTCTACTACGCTAGGTTCCTCGTTATTCGATTTTGGGGACTCGATGAATGATACAGAAGGTCGCTCCCCCTCCGCAGAACCAATACTCGAGATTCTCGAGAGTGAAAATCGATTTGGTTTCGTTTTGGGACCGAGTATTTGATCAATGTGCCTCCGAGCGACACCTCGCGGCATCTCTACTGCGTAGGAGGATGGAGCCACCCTGTCAATAACACGACCTTCGACCCACTTATTTTTATTAACCTTAGAATAGTCTCGTACATAAACGGTGTCTCCAACTGACACTCGACGAGGCGTGCCGCCGGCGCGCTCTACCTGGGCGTGCTGGTTGGTGCGCACGCGCTCGGCCGCGTCGGGCCCGCGTAACAAGTCAAGACGGCCGCGTAGGCGGCGCCCAAGCAGCGCAACGGCAGGCGCCACGCCCGTCGTGGCTTGTTCACAGTTTCGATACTGAAATAGCATTTTACTCAAGGCCTGTTCGATCTCGACGCCCTCCGCTCGCGCCTTCTTAATACAACTCTTCACAGTTCTCACAGATATTTCGGCGGCTCCATTACCTTGGGCTCTGTATGGACTTATAAGGCTGTGCAGGATGCCATTTTTTTTCAAAGTAAGTTTTTACTTCTGAAGACGTGAAAGGAGGACCGTTGTCTGTAACGATTCTCTGTGGCAAACCGAACCTCGCGAACATTTCTCGAAATTTTGCTATGACAGGCCTGGCAGAGACGACGGATACCGAATCCGGGATAATGTATAGCGGGAGCGCGCGAGCCTCCCGCCCCGCGCCCGCGCAGCCTTCGTACCGAGCGCACACGCTGATGACGCCCAATGGCTCGATCCTACCTCCATTATAAGTACGCAAACGTAGGTTACTTTTCGTCAACTTATAGTTCTTAAAATACTTTTGAAATAATTGTTCGTTAATGGCTGATATTTTACTGCCAGTGTCCACTTCAAACGCAATACGAATGTCATCAACAAAAAGTGAAACTACATACGGTTTGTCCTCGCATCCGTCCACACAAATGTTGTTGAAATCGCTGTCCTCCTCGGAGTCCATCTCAATGTTGAACTGATTACGTTTTGACGCACTTTTATTATATGCACGCACACTCTCACATTGGACCTTCAAATGTCCACGCATACCACAGGTGTCACAATTAAACTGCTTGTAACGACATCTATCCGCCGAATGCGGCTTTCCGCATCTCCAACAAACGCGGGGACGCTGCGGCTGGTGGTCGCGCGGCCGGCGCCCTGCCGCCGCCGCTCCGATCCGATGCACAGCGCCGGCCCCGTCGGCCGCGCTGTCTGCGCCCGCACCCGCCCCACCGGTCTCCCCGCCGCCCACGCTGGCGCTCGCCACAGCGTGCCGCTCGGCGGCCTCCAGGGCCAAGGCCAACTCCACCGCCTTCTTGTAATCCAGGTCCATCTCGGCAAACAGACGACTCCGCATCTCGTCACTATCGAGCCCCGACACAAACTGATCACGTAGATTCTCCTCGAGCTTCTCGGCAAAATTACATGTACTAGCCAGATGCTTGAGGTGCTGTAGGTAGGTATTCAGCTCCTCGCCGGTCCGTTGACGACGTTGACGGAAAATATGTCGTTCCGCTATTTCCGAGCGCCTAGGTTCCAGATGATTCTTCACTATAGCTACCAATTCATCGAACGTTTTAGTTTCCGGGCTAGCCGGTGCACATAAATCACACATTAAATCGTAGGTAGCCTCTCCGACCACTGTGACCAACGTGGCCACGCGGAGCTCCTGCTTCACTTCATTTAACGCGATAAATTGTTTAACACGATTCACGTACGTTGTCCATTTTCGTGATGACAAATCGAAACTTTCAATTTTACCGATCGTCATTTTAATTTTTGGCGAAAACACGCGTGAAATCGAACAAACTCGTCGCTGTTAAGTACTAGCGTAAGGACACGTAATGAAAGCAAGGCGGCGGTTGCAAGACTGGTTTATTAGTTCGTCAAACGCATCGATGGAACAGTAATATTATAATACCCACAATATCCAACAATAATCATAATAATTTTATTTGCCATGAATGTAGGTACATAAATGTTGACAAAATTAAGTTATAGGCCCAGTACATCCTGCCATTGTAAGCATGCAAATGGTACATAAGAGTGATTTTAAAGTTAAGTTCAAACATTGACAAAGAATTAATTGATAAAATCTAACTTAAAAATGACATTTATTACAAGAATGTCAAAATACAATATATTTAAAAGATCAACTGAGGTTTAATATTATACTGAGGTATTTATTCAGTCATTGTGTAAAATGTCTGCTCCGTAAGGTAGTCAAATAATTTCTTTTTAAATGTCCAAAAGTCATTACATTTCCTAATGTCAGGTGGCAATCGGTTATAAATTTTAGGTATCATTGCAAATACACTTACTAAAAAGACTAGTTTTAATATTTGGTCTGTTAGCGAGACAATCACATCGCCTTAGGCTTTGTATCTTGGGAAACAGGTTTGGGTTCCTTCTCATAAATAATACTGCTTCAAATATGTATAAAGATGTTAATGTCAGTAATTTGTGTTTCTTAAATAAGGGTCTACAGCTGTCAGTTTTTTTAAATTAAACATAGCCCGTATACAATATTTTTGTGCTATGAACAAGCGATCAATATTTATTGCATTGCCCCAAAACATAATTCCATAGCACAATCTCGAGACTACAAACCCATGGTAAGCTGCAAGAACCGCATTTTGGTTTACTACCTTCCTTAGCATTCGCAGTGCATAAGAGAATTGTTAGATCTCAGCACAAACAAAATCAAGATGCGACTGCCATTTCATATTAGTATCGATGTGCAATCCCAGAAATTTAGTTTCCGTTGCAACACACACTTGATTCCCTTCACAAGAAATGCTATCTAATGGTTGTACAGATCTTTGCCCAAAACTCATAATATTTGTTTTCCTAAAATTAATGCAAATAGAACCACTGGTTTTTCCGTTGAGCATGGTAAGTCGTTAATATATATGACACGTTAATATATATTGCATTGTAAGTGCGAAAATTTAGAAGATTCAGGCATAAAGTTATAGTATTTTTAATTACAATGGATTGTGAATCTGACTTTGATATTAAATACTGAAAATAGCATTGCAAATTGACTTACAATGTTATTCTTTCAAAATTAAATACCTCTAAAAAGCATGAAATAATATTTAAATCATTCGTTACACATATCAATATTAATAAAACATGTCTAATGAAGTCTGTAGGGGCTGGAGCTGGAGGGCAACTTATTTTTTTTTCTAAAAGCTTTGTACTATTCTTGAAGTATACCCTTTCAAACAAAAAAAGAAACATCTAAATCATAAACAAAGATGTTATGTCCAAAATTCCGTAAAAATTCGTGTGATGGCAAGCCAAATAATTGATATTTTTCAGGATTATGAAAAACTACTAGCCAGATCTCTGTAATTTTTTTATGGGACCACTCACCTATATTCTTTTCGGTTAACAACTGACGAAGTTACGTTAAAACATACGTAAAAAAAATAAAAAAATACCGTTGACTTGAGAATCTCCTTCTTTTTTTGAAATCGGTTAAAAATAGCTTCATAAATAAATGACTGTAAAAAGCTAGAAATAAAATTTTCAAATCTGCATAATTACTAACTCGAAAGTTTGTACGTATATCTAATTAAACAACGTCTTATGAAGTTGGGTTTTAAACTCATGATTGAAGTTTTTGATTACTATGATGACAAAAATATATTGTGTATAAATACATAGTATAAATGAATTAGGCGATACTTAATTGGTGACAAATTTAAACTAAAGTGACAGAACATTTTTGTTTCTTTTTTTTTTGGAAGTTTGTTGAATATTTGTCAATATTGTTTCAGAGTTCTACCATTGGCTGCCGAGTGTGACTGGATTTTTGAGAAGATACCTGTAGAATCTATCGAGGCATTCGAGGCAGAGCAAGAAGATGCAGCAGAAGAAGAAGATGTGAAGGCCTGCCAGCAAAGTGAAGAAATTAATATAAGTGAGAATACAGAAATTCAGACAGCCGTGCTTAATAATGAAACTGATGTATCTATGGATAATATATCTATGGATAACCTTGAAAATAATTGTGAATTAACTGTGGACGACACTGTAATGGCTGTAGATACAGTTAATAAGAATTGTGTTAGAGAAAATGAAGATAAGGAGCTCTCTAAGGTTGATTCCCATAAAGAAATACAGTTGGAAAAAATCAAGGAACATGCATTGGCTCTACTCGCTAGCTACGGAGAAACAGAAATTAATTCCTCAAACTTGCCTGATCAATCGCGCCCTCGCCGGAGGAGAAGAGTGCGACGCCGCCGTCCGAGACACGAGACTTCGTCCACTAGCCACCTCGGTCAAAGTATGACGCTGCACTCAGAACTATTGAATGCTCCACCTGAGCCTTCATCATCTCTTCAGCTACAATGTGACATCTCTAGATGTTCACCGCCGCTCCCTCGTGCGCCCGCGCCGGACCCTCCCGACAGTCCTCCGCCAACGCCGTCGACAATGTACTCGGTGTGCGGCGTAGCTGGTGCTGCAATCTTGCAAAACAATGAAGCAGCGCCTCGGCCTCCGCGCCTTGTCCATACCCTAGTGGAGGGTGCTAGTTTCGAATCGCCCTAATCATAGAATTTTAAGCTAAATGAATAGTTTTGTCACTAGATTATTAAAATAACGCCTGTGGCCCTGTGGCCAATATTATATTGATTATGGAGATAATTGTGTAAGTATTTTTAGATATTCAAATGTTACAAATAAGTAGTCCATTTATAATTGACATTATGTATTTGGCTTGTTACAACAAGTGGATTAGAATAATTAAATAAGGATGACTATGCTTAATGTTATGACTAAAAAATCATCGCTGACACAAAAAACCTTTAAAAAGTATAAATACAATATTTATTTGTTATGGCCATCTACTCCTCTTCAGGGAGTAATTTTTGCCAGTGTCAAGTGTAATGATTTCACCGAAGAGATGCTTTTAGTTCCATTTTCAAAAATAAGAATGAGAAACAGTATTAAGTCGAGCGAGTCTTTATTCGTGATTATGAATAAAGACTTTTTCGTTTTAGTAGGCTAATTGATAATAGACAAACATTAAAAAAGAAAAAACTTTATCCCCTAGGGGTTATAATGCTATTTTATCTCAGCTCTTGTACTGACTTTTTTCTTTTCAATGACGGACTTTTTGAGCAAGAGATTACTTACTATTTTATTATTGATTACTACTTATATCAAAAGATTACTTAGTACAAATATTAAATTACTAAAAGAAGAGCCAACCAACACATTTTAATTTAACTTTTTTAGAGGGTTTTTGTGTCGGGGTTCCTTTAAATTTATAATTTAATTTTTATATCATACTTTTTAAATTACTAGTAGACTAGACACTGATCAACACTATCTTGTCTTTCACCTCAATACTTTTTGAGACTGTTCAATTCAATTTCATTTATTATTTAATATATTATATTGTATGTAGCTTAATCCGTATTACCACATGGCATGCAAAATATTAACAATAAATTTTAAAGTTACAAATGTTTATCCTCTAAAATTCTTTAACACTATAATATGCTTTGTCAACTAATATGTCTTTCAATAATTTACATCGAAATCTGTTGAAATTATCAATTTCTCTGATTTCGGATGGAATTTTATTACACACCTTACCTATAGTGGCCATATAAGGTGCCATACACAGGACACTCTTGTTCATAAGCGCAGTCTTATTACATGGCATACAAAGTCTATCCCGAAGCCTAGCATTATTAAATGTTGTATATAAATTTAAATTTCTTTTATATAGCTATTACTATTATATCAATAGAACATTCTCCTTGCTGAAATAGGTATGTACACATAGATAGACATATTTTGTCAATGGAGTTGCTGAGTGCTCCTCAGCTTTCAAATAAACAAAACCGCATCAAAATCGGTTATTACAGTCTGTCTATAAAGTCATGAAATTAAAAAAAGTAGCAAAACTGTAGTGTCGTTCCTTCAAACCAACATAATGGTTGAAACGAGACGACGGAGACGACACTACAGTGTTGCTACTTTTAAATGTCTTGACATGACTTTATAGACAGACAGGAGTTTAGGAGCTACGTGGCGTCAGACATACAGACAGACACGTCAAAATTATAACACCATGTTATTGTGCCGGGGGTTAAAAAAATGACAGTTAAAAGCCAAACTTCTTGAATAATAGCGGCGGCGGGCGTAGTGGCGCGGCGGGAGCACCGTTTTACCAGGCCAGCCCCCCTAGCCAAAGTAACATTTGCAAATTTTCGTTATCGCTTCGCTTCGAAACTTGTATGGATTTGACGTTTTAAAATTCGATTGTTAACGAAACCTTATGTCAATCCCATACATGTTTCGAAAGCGAAGCGATAACGAAGATTTGCCAATGTTACTTTGGCTAGGCCCTCAGGTCAGGCCACGTACGCGTCGCACCGACAGGTGGCTTGCTTAGCGCCTAGAGGTGTAGCGAAGCAAAAGAAACGTTCTATACTGTAAGCAGCCGCACTGCGCGCTTGGCGCCTTCATTATGTATGATGCGGCCGGTTGCTGTACTGTACTTTCGCTACACGCTAGGTTCGCTCTACAGCTATCTAGGCGCTAAGCAAGCCACCCGACACGGTGCGTACTTGGCCCTAGGTGAGTAGGTACAGGCTAACTAGTAGACCCCACTCACCTCACGCAATAAATTGTCAAGATGTTTGCCGGGATCTATATTATTTAATCCAACAAGAACTTATTATTTCGTTTGTAATGTATATTATTATTATTTTGTATGAATAAGAATAAAAATGAATGAATAAATAATCTGAACGAAATACAAATTAATTGTTTTAATAATTTCCTATATATTCTCAACGAGTCAAACTAAATTGTGACTGGTTAAGAAAAAATAATCTCAACGAGTCGGTAGAGATTGAGATCACACGTGTGACTCGATGCGAATTTTTATTATCTCTACCTAAGTAGTAACTACTGTTGCAAAACTTACGAAAGATTCCGAATAATTCCATAACACTTCTCGAAAAGTTTCTTTCAATCAGAATTTTTCAAAATAAAGATAAAAAATATTTTTTTTAACATAGGCTCAGATCAATTTTAGTCTTAGATCATAGATCAATCTTGCTAGAATATAATAGAAATCGGTCCCGCCTAGGGCTTGAAAATCGGATTATTTTTCAGCTCCGGAGTTGGGTTTCGATGTTCAGAGTTTCAACTCCGGAGTTCCGGAGTTTTCAGTCTCTATTTTAAAAAAAATGCAGTGGTATTTTTAGCGTGTTTATAGAGGTTATTCACTAACTGAAAATCAAGATTTGTCATCGATAATTTAATAAGTTGAATCACTTAGGAACTTACTTGCTTATTGCGCAAATAATTTGTCAAAAAATTCATTTTTCTTACATTAATTTCACGCCACTCAAATTTGCCATGGACCAGCCTATAGGGCCATATATAGAGCACATAAAAAGGATCGTTGCTGAAACTGGCGCTAAAAGGACCATAATAGGAGGCGATGCCAACGCCAAAAGTACCTGGTGGGGTAGTCCCGAGATCGATCACCGAGGACAGGAATTGGCGGATACAATCCATGAGCTCGACCTCCACGTCCTCAACCAGGGGGATATTCCGACATTTGACACGGTCCGGGGGGGCAAGCGTTACTTAAGCCATGTCGACGTGACTTTCTGCACCACCGACATGCTGGATAGGGTTTCCAACTGGAGAGTGATAGACGACCTAACGGGCTCCGACCACAACGGGATTTCACTAAACTTGCTACTGCAGAAATCAAAAGGGATCGAAATAGAACGGACCACCAGGAAGTTTAACACCAAGAAAGCTAATTGGGGTGAATTTCATGAGAAATTCACCTAATTAAAAGAGGAGCATAATGTTAACCTGGCAGGGATCAATAACATCAAAACGGTAGATGAAATAGATGAAATGGTAAGCAAGTACAACAAGATAATAACGGAGGCATGCAGTGCAAGTATACCACTTAAGAAAAGCAACAGCAAACTCCAAATCCCGTGGTGGTCGGAAGAACTGGAAGCACTCAAAGCAGAAGTCTTGACGAGGAAACGTCGTATAAGGAATGCTGCCCCCATACGGAAGCGGAAAGTCGTGGAGGAATACCTGCAGAAAAAGGAGCAGTACGAGGAGGAAGCGAAGAAAGCGCAGACTGAGAGCTGGAAGGGGTTCTGCGGCAGACAGGACAAAGAGGGACTTTGGGAGGGGATTTATAGAGTAATAGGGAGAACGGCTAAACGGGAGGAGGACATTCCGCTGGAGGATAATAATAATAATAATAATAAAAAGCATTTATTTTCTCTTTTACATTAAGTAGCTTAGGATAAAGTTTTATAACTTAAAGGAAGAGACTAGTCCCCAAAATAGGTTCCAGAGGAACCTGAGCTACAGGTAACTAGGCCCCACCCGCGGATGGCGGAACGGTACTGAGCATAAAGGACTCTGCGAGACTTTTGGCTGAAACCTTCTACCCTAAAGACGCAACGGCTACAGACAGTGACGAACACCGCGAAGTGAGAGAGAGAGCAGAGCGAGTGAACGATGGTGACCAAGATGAACCTGGAGACCCACCGTTCACCGTAACTGAACTTAAACGAGCGGTAGAGTCCTTTAATCCAAAGAAGGCCCCAGGCGCAGATGGATTTACTGCCGACATATGTCTCCACGCAATCAACAAGGACCGGTCTGTTCCTAGCGTTAGTCAACAAATGTCTGGAGCTTTGTTATTTCCCAGCGGAATGGAAAAAGGCCACCGTAATCGCACTCAGAAAACCGGGAAAAGAAAACTATAGAGTACCGAAGTCATACCGGCCAATTGGACTGTTACCCATACTAGGTAAAATCTACGAAAAACTACTCGTAGCCAGGTTAAAGTTCCACCTCTTACCTCGTATGGACTCAAACCAGTATGGGTTTATGCCACAAAAAAGCACGGAAGACTCCCTCTATGCACTGGTTCAACGCATTCGTTCAAGACTGGCAGCAAAGAAAATTGTCACATTGGTATCACTAGACATAGAGGGAGCCTTTGACAGTGCATGGTGGCCGGCTATAAGAACCAGATTGGCCGAAGAAAAGTGCCCAATTAATATCAGAAGAACGGTGGACAGCTATCTCTCTAAACGCGCTGTCTCAGTTCGTTATGGTGGAGAGGAGCATAGTCTGGAAACTAACAAGGGATGTGTCCAGGGCTCCATAGCCGGTCCCATCCTCTGGAATCTTCTGCTTGACCCCCTCCTAAAGAGTTTAAAGGCGAGAGGTGACCATTGCCAGGCTTTTGCCGATGACGTCGTACTTATTTTTGAAGGGAATACGGCCCAAGAAATCCAGAGACAAGCCAATGCCACCCTCGAACATGTTCGGAGGTGGGGTGTCAGTAACAAATTGAAATTCGCCCCGCACAAAACTAGTGCAATGGTTTTGACAAAAAAGTTAAAATATGACACCCCACATCTGAACATGGGAGGGGTTGACATTGCAATATCTCGTGAGATTAAGTTACTAGGTCTCACTATAGACGATAAATTAACTTTTAACACGCACGTCTCCAATATTTGCAAAAAGGCAATAGGCATCAATAAGCAACTTTCAAGGGCCGCGAAGGTTAGCTGGGGATTGCACCCGGAGGTGGTTCGCACTATATATGTCGCAACCGTAGAACCCGTGATCTTATATGCCGCGAGTGCCTGGGCCCCGGCCGCGACGAAGTTAGGCGTCCAAAAACATTTTAATGCGTTGCAAAGAGGAATTGCCCAAAAAAATTGTAATGCGTACCGCACGGTGTCCCTGCACGCAGCGCTGATACTTTCCGGCATTCTCCCTCTAGACCTCCGAGTCCGAGAGGCGGCTTCGTTATACGAAGCCAAGAAGGGAGTGCCCCAATCAGCGCTGGGTGACAGAGAAGTTGAGCGACCAGCCCCAGCGCTCGAGGCTCCACATCCCGCGGAACATATTGCTCTGGAGTTCCAAACTCTGGTAGACCAAACGCAGACAGACGCGAACAGCGACTTTGACATGCGCATATTCACGGATGGGAGCAAGATTGACGGCCGAGTCGGTGCTGCTCTATCCTTATGGAATAGAGTAACCGAAATTAAGGCCGTCAAACTTGCTTTACCATCCTACTGCACCGTCTACCAGGCGGAACTACTAGCAATATGCGAAGCGGTGAGGCTAATAGGGCAGCGCAGGGAGTCGACCTTTGCAATCTATAGTGATTCCACCGCAGCATTACAATCCGTTGTGAGCCTTGATTGCCTGCACGCCCTGGCTGTCGAAACGAGAGCTAATATCAGGTCAGCAAACGACCAAAGCAAGCAAATTAGCTTGTTCTGGATCAAAGCCCATGCAGGGCTTGCAGGCAATGAACGTGCGGATGAGTTGGCCAAACAGGCGGCGTTAAACTTGAAAACAAAACCCAAGTACGATCTGTGCCCGGTTTCATTCGTCAAGCGAAGCATTCGGATGCAGACGCTTGACGAATGGAACCAAAGGTACAAAACGGGCGACACGGCCTCCGTAACAAAAACGTTTTTCCCGGATGCGGTTAGGGCTTACCGCCTGATCAGAAAGATCGAGCCCGACCAAATTTTAACCCAAGCGTTGACAGGGCACGGTGGGTTCTCCGAATACTTGCACCGATTCAAGTGTAAGGATAACCCATCGTGCTCTTGCGATCCAAACACTCCAGAGTCCCTCCTCCACCTTATTACCGATTGTCCTGTGTATGCCAAAGACAGGTATGATGTTGAACACAAGGTTGAATGTAAAATATCAATAAAAAATATCGAGGATATAATGATGAGCAAAAGCAGGAATTCATTCCTTGAATATTGCAAAAATATTGTTGTAAAAACTAATATAAGAAATAAGGTTTAGGAAAGAATGCTGGAGCGATATTTGTAATATCGACTTCCTAGCATACGAAATTGTATGTAAACAATAAAACGATAATAGAAATAAGGAATGTAATAGTTTGTAAGTATGCTAAAAGAAAAATGTATAAGAAATAGTATAAGATAAAATGTTTTTCATTGATATAAAATGTAACTAGAAAATAAGATAAGATGTATTGTAGTATGTATGTAGTATGTACAAACAATGTATGTAGATTAAGAAAATGTAACCTGAGTTACTTTAAATAAAATAATGTGTTGTGTTCAATTCGAACCCCGAATTAGGAAAAGTAAGAGTAAAGTATAGTTAGTAAAAGTATAGTTAGCAGCTAGTAGATAGGAAAAAATTAGGCAGTCATCCCAACTGCAAAAGAAAGAAAGGAGATGTAAGAATGAGTAGTATGCAGAATGAAAGTACGAGAGGCATAAAAGCGAGAACTGGTATGAAAGAGTAATATAAAATTGTTAAAACAGGCTTTGACCTAGAGTCAGAGGTAGTAGAGAATAAAAAATAAAAAAAAAAAACCTAACCTAACCTAACAACTTCCAACACCATTCAACCCACACGTACCTAACCTACACCAACCTTATTACTTCAGAATTTCAGAACTTCAGTATCCTGTTCCATCCTGTTTGATCCTTTTCCATCCTGTTTCATCTTGTTCTTTAATCTCAGTCTTAGTCTAAGTCTCAGTCTCATTCTCAGTCTTAGTCCCAGTCTCAGTCTCAGTCTGTCTCATTTTGTCTCAGTCTCAGTTCCATTCTGTTTCATCCTGTTCCATTCTGTTCCATCCTGTTCCATCCTGTTCCATTCTATTCCATCCTGTTCCATCCTGTTCCATCCTAATCCATCCTGTTCCATCCTGTTCCATCCTGTCCCATCCCGTTCCGTCCTGATGTTCCATCCTATACCAACAGGTTTATGCTGTTCCACTCAGTTCCACTCTGTTCTATCCGGTTCCATCCTGTTCCAACCTGTTCCATCCTGTTAAATACTGAAATACCGGTATTTTAACCTCAAATACCGGTATCAAAATACCGAAAAAATTTACCGGTATACCGGTATCCATGCCCTAACTGAGACTGAGACTGAGTTTGAGTTTGAGTCTGAGACAGAGACTGGGACTGGGACGGAGATTAAGGAACAAGATGGAAAAGGATCGAACAACATGGAACAGGATGGAAAAAGATCGAACAAGATGGAACAGGCTTAAACAGGATGGAACAGGCTAAAACAGGATGGAACAGGAAGAAACTGATTGGAACAGGATGAAATAGGATGGAACAGGATGAAACTGGATGGAACTGAGACTGAGACTGAAACTGAGACTGAGACTGAGACTGAGACAGAGACAGAGACTGAGACAGAGACTGGGACTGGGACTGAGATTGAGGAACAAGATGGAATAGGATGGAAAAATGGAACAGGATGGAAAGGATGGATCAGGATGGAACAGGATGGAAAGGGTTGGAACAGGATGGAACAGATTGGAATAAGATGATACAGGATGGAACAGGATGAACTGAGACTGAGATTGAGACCGACACTAATGACTGATGGAACAGGATAAAACAGGATTGACCAGGATGGAACAGGATGGAACAGGATGAAATAGAATGGATCAGGATGGAACATGATAGAACAGGATGAAACAGGATCGAATAGGATGAAAAATTGGATGTAATATCATGATAATATAATTGGATGGAACACCATCCAATTATATCCTTTTCCATCGTTGAACAGGAGCGAACAGGATGGAATAGGATGGAACAGGATGGATGAAACAGGATGGAACAGGATAGAACAGGATGAAACAGGATGGACCAGGATGGAACAGTAATTTTTTTCGGTAATCCATCATGTTCCATCCTGTTCCATCCTGTTCTATCCTGTTCCATCCTGTTCCATCCTGTTCCATCCTGTCCCATCCCGTTCCGTCCTGATGTTCCATCCTATACCAACAGGTTTATGCTGTTCCACTCAGTTCCACTCTGTTCTATCCGGTTCCATCCTGTTCCAACCTGTTCCATCCTGTTAAATACTGAAATACCGGTATTTTAACTCAGTCAGTCTCAGTCTCAGTCTGTCTCATTTTGGAACTTCTTGGTTCTGTTGGAACAGGATGGAACCGGATAGAACAGAGTGGAACTGAGTGGAACAGCATAAACCTGTTGGTATAGGATGGAACATCAGGACGGAACGGGATGGGACAGGATGGAACAGGATGGAACAGGATGGAACAGGATAGAACAGGATGGAACAGGATGGAACTGAGACTGAGACAGACTGAGACTGACTGAGTTAAAATACCGGTATTTCAGTATTTAACAGGATGGAACAGGTTGGAACAGGATGGAACAGGTTGGAACAGGATGGAACCGGATAGAACAGAGTGGAACTGAGTGGAACAGCATAAACCTGTTGGTATAGGATGGAACATCAGGACGGAACGGGATGGGACAGGATGGAACAGGATGGAACAGGATGGAACAGGATAGAACAGGATGGAACAGGATAGAACAGGATGGAACAGGATGGAACAGGATGGAACAGGATGGAACAGTATGGAATAGAATGGAACAGGATGGAACAGGATGGATTAGGATGGAACAGGATGGAACAGTATGGAACAGGATGGAACAGGATAGAACAGGATGGAACAGGATAGAACAGGATGGAACAGGATGGAACAGGATGGAACAGGATGGAACAGGATGGAACCGGATAGAACTGAGTGGAACAGCATAAACCTGTTGGTATAGGATGGAACATCAGGACGGAACGGGATGGGACAGGATGGAACAGGATGGAACAGGATGGAACAGGATGGAACAGGATGGAACAGGATAGAACAGGATGGAACAGGATGGAACAGGATGGAACAGTATGGAATAGAATGGAACAGGATGGAACAGAATGGAACAGGATGAAACAGAATGGAACTGAGACTGAGACAAAATGAGACAGACTGAGACTGACTGAGTTAAAATACCGGTATTTCAGTATTTAACAGGATGGAACAGGTTGGAACAGGATGGAACAGGTTGGAACAGGATGGAACCGGATAGAACAGAGTGGAACTGAGTGGAACAGCATAAACCTGTTGGTATAGGATGGAACATCAGGACGGAACGGGATGGGACAGGATGGAACAGGATGGAACAGGGTGTAACAGGATGGATCAGAATGGAACAGGAAGCAACAGGATTGTTCGATCTTTTTCCATCCTGTTCCATGTTGTTCGATCCTTTTCCATCTTGTTCCTTAATCTCCGTCCCAGTCCCAGTCTCTGTCTCAGACTCAAACTCAAACTCAGTCTCAGTCTCAGTTAGGGCATGGATACCGGTATACCGGTAAATTTTTTCGGTAATCCATCCTGTTCCATCCTGTTCTATCCTGTTCCATCCTGTTCCATCCTGTTCCATCCTGTTCCATCCTGTTCCATCCTGTTCCATCCTGTTCCATCCTGTTCCATCCTGTTCCATCCTGTTCCATCCTGTCCCATCCCGTTCCGTCCTGATGTTCCATCCTATACCAACAGGTTTATGCTGTTCCACTCAGTTCCACTCTGTTCTATCCGGTTCCATCCTGTTCCAACCTGTTCCATCCTGTTAAATACTGAAATACCGGTATTTTAACTCAGTCAGTCTCAGTCTCAGTCTGTCTCATTTTGGAACTTCTTGGTTCTGTTGGAACAGGATGGAACCGGATAGAACAGAGTGGAACTGAGTGGAACAGCATAAACCTGTTGGTATAGGATGGAACATCAGGACGGAACGGGATGGGACAGGATGGAACAGGATGGGACAGGATGGAACAGGATGGAACAGGATGGAACAGGATGGAACAGGATGGAACAGGATGGAACAGGATGGAACAGGATGGAACAGGATGGAACAGGATAGAACAGGATGGAACAGGATGGAACAGGATGGATTATGATGGAACAGGATGGAACAGTATGGAACAGGATAAAACAGAATGAAACAGGAACGCTGAGATTAAGACTAAGTGACACTGGGTGATACTGAGACTGAGACATAACGGACGGAACAGGTTGAAACAGGATGAAACAAGGAGGCTTAGACTGAGACTAAGACTGCGACTGAGTCTTAGACTGAGACTGAGACTGAGAATAAAACTGAGAATAAGACTGAGACTGAGACTGACAGACTGAACGGGATAAAACAGGATGGAACTGAATGGAGCAGGATGAAACAGGATGGAAAAGGATGGCACAGAACGGAACAGGACGGAACAGGATATAACAGGTTGGAACCGGTTAGAACAGGATGGAACGGGATGAAACAGTTGGAACAAAATGGAACAGGATAACACAGGACGGAACAGGATGAAACAGGATGAAACAGGATGGAACAGGATGAAACAGGATGGAACAGGATGAAACAGGGTGTAACAGGATGGATCAGAATGGAACAGGAAGCAACAGGATGGAACGGGGTGGAGCAGGATGGAACAGGATGAAACAGGATGAAACAGGATGGAACAGGATAAAACAGGGTGTAACAGGATGGATCAGAATGGAACAGGAAGCAACAGGATGGAACGAGGTGGAGCAGGATGGAACAGGATGAATAAGGATGGAACAGGACGGAACAGGACAGAACAGGACAGAACAGGACAGAACAGGACAGAACAGGACAGAACAGGACAGAACAGGACAGAACAGGACAGAACAGGACAGAACAGGACAGAACAGGACAGAACAGGACGGAACAGGTTGGAACAGGATGGAACAGGATGAAACAGGATGTAACAGATGGGACATGATAAAACAGGATGGAAAAGGATGGAACTGAATGGAGCCGGATGAAACAGGGTGGAACAGGATGGATCAGGATGGTTGGAACAGGATGAAACAGGATGGAACAGGATGAAACAGGGTGTAACAGGATGGATCAGAATAGAACAGGATGGAACAGGATGGAACAGGATGGAACAGGATGGAACAGGATGAAACAAGGAGGCTTAGACTGAGACTAAGACTGCGACTGAGTCTTAGACTGAGACTGAGACTGAGAATAAAACTGAGAATAAGACTGAGACTGAGACTGACAGACAGAACAGGATGGAACAGGATGAAACAGTATGGAACAGGATGGAACAGGATAGATTAGGTTGGAACAGGATTGAAACAGGATGGAACAGGATAAAACTGGGTGTAACAGGATGGATCAGAATGGAACAGGAAGCAACAGGATGGAACGAGGTGGAGCAGGATGGAACAGGATGAATAAGGATGGAACAGGACGGAACAGGACAGAACAGGACAGAACAGGACAGAACAGGACAGAACAGGACAGAACAGGACAGAACAGGACAGAACAGGACGGAACAGGTTGGAACAGGATGGAACAGGATGAAACAGGATGTAACAGATGGGACATGATAAAACAGGATGGAAAAGGATGGAACTGAATGGAGCCGGATGAAACAGGGTGGAACAGGATGGATCAGGATGGAACACGGAGACTTAGACTAAGATGGAGACTGAGACTGAAAAACAGAACAGAATAAAACAGGATAGAACACCAAGACTAAGACTGAGACTGAGGCATAGAATTGGACAGGATGGCACAGGACGGAACAGGATGAAACAGGTTGGAACAGGATGAAACAGGATGGAACAGGATGAAACAGGGTGTAACAGGATGGATCAGAATAGAACAGGATGGAACAGGATGGAACAGGATAAAACAGAATGAAACAGGAACGCTGAGATTAAGACTAAGTGACACTGGGTGATACTGAGACTGAGACATAACGGACGGAACAGGTTGAAACAGGATGAAACAAGGAGGCTTAGACTGAGACTAAGACTGCGAATGAGTCTTAGACTGAGACTGAGACTGAGAATAAAACTGAGAATAAGACTGAGACTGAGACTGACAGACTGAACGGGATGAAACAGGATGGAACTGAATGGAGCAGGATGAAACAGGATGGAAAAGGATGGCACAGAACGGAACAGGATGGAACAGGGTGTAACAGGATGGATCAGAATGGAACAGGAAGCAACAGGATGGAACGGGGTGGAGCAGGATGGAACAGGATGAATAAGGATGGAACAGTATAAAACAGTATGGAACAGTATGGAACAGGACGGAACAGGATGAAACAGGATGAAACAGGATGAAACAGGATGAAACAGGATGAAACAGGTTGGAACAGGATGAAACAGGATGGAACAGGATGAAACAGGGTGTAACAGGATGGATCAGAATAGAACAGGATGGAACAGGATGGAATAGGATGGAACAGGATGGAACAGGATGAAACAAGGAGGCTTAGACTGAGACTAAGACTGCGACTGAGTCTTAGACTGAGACTGAGACTGAGAATAAAACTGAGAATAAGACTGAGACTGAGACTGACAGACAGAACAGGATGGAACAGGATGGAACAGGATGAAACAGTATGGAACAGGATGGAACAGGATAGATTAGGTTTGAACCGGTTAGAACGGGATGTAACAGTTGAAACAAAATGGACAGAATGAAACAGGAACGCTGAGATTAAGACGAAGTGACACTGGGTGATACTGAGACTGAGACATAATATGTTGAAACAGGATGAAACAAGGAAGCCTCCTTGTTTCATCCTGTTTCAACCTGTTCCGTCTATGTTAGACTGAGACTAAGACTGCGACTGAGTCTTAGACTGAGACTGAGACTGAGAATAAAACTGAGAATAAGACTGAGACTGAGACTGACAGACTGAACGGGATGAAACAGGATGGAACTGAATGGAGCAGGATGAAACAGGCTGGAAAAGGATGGCACAGAACGGAACAGGATGGAACAGGGTGTAACAGGATGGATCAGAATGGAACAGAAAGCAACAGGATGGAACGGGGTGGAGCAGGATGGAACAGGATGAATAAGGATGGAACAGTATAAAACAGTATGGAACAGTATGAAACAGGACGGAACAGGATGAAACAGGATGAAACAGGATGAAACAGGATGAAACAGGATGGAACAGGATGAAACAGGATGGAACAGGATGAAACAGGGTGTAAAAGGATGGATCAGAATGAAAAACGGAGACTAAGACTGAGATTGAGACAGACTGAAAAACAGAACAGAATAAAACAGGATGGAACACTGAGACTGAGGCATAGAATTGGACAGGATGGCACAGGACGGAACAGGATGAAACAGGTTGGAACAGGATGAAACAGGATGGAACAGGATGAAACAGGATGAAACAGGATGGAACAGGATGAAACAGGGTGTAACAGGATGGAACAGGATGAAACAGGATGGAACAGGACAGAACAGGACAGAACAGGACGGAACAGGTTGGAACAGGATGGAACAGGATGGAACAGGATGAAACAGGATGGAACAGGATGGAACAGGATAGATTAGGTTGGAACCGGTTAGAACGGGATGTAACAGTTGAAACAAAATGGAACAGGATGGAACAGGATAAAACAGAATGAACGGAGACTAAGACTGAGTTGAGACTGACACTGAGACTGAGGCATAGAATGGGACAGGTTGGAATAGATGGAACAGGATGACACAGGACGGAACAGGGTGGAACAGGATGAAACAGAATAAAACATAAAACAGGATCAAATAGGATCAAACAGGATAAAACAGGATGGAACAGGATGGAAGAGGATGGAACAGGATGGAACAGGATAGAACAGTATGGAACAGGATGGAACAGGATAGAATAGGTTGGAACCGGTTAGAACAGGATGAAACGGGATGTACCAGTTGAAACAAAATGGAACAGGATGGAAAAGGATAAAACAGAATGTAACATAATGAAACAGGATAGAACGCTGAGATTAGGACTAAGTGACTGAGACTGAGTGATACTGGGTGATACTGAGACGGACGGAACTGGACGGAACAGGTTAAAACAGGATGAAACAAGGAGGCTTAGACTGAGACTAAGACTGCGACTGAGTCTTAGACAGAGACTGAGACTGATACTGAGACTGAGACTAAAACTGAGAATAAGACTGAGACTGAGACTGACTTACTGAACGGGATGAACGGGATTAGAGTTAGAAAAAGAAAATAAAACCTTTGTAGAAGAGAAGCATTCTCAAAGCCTGTTTAGCGAGTTACAGCAATGTGATTCTGCAATATATGACAATTCAACCTTGGTATGTAATAACTATAATGACAAATCTGTTGTCATTAGAAATAATTGTCAACTTAATAGTGGAAAGAAAATAAAAAAATATATCCGCTTGAATAGATATATTAAGAAAACTCAAAGGTTGATAAAAAGGCAAAATTATTATAGCCAATTTTCAAAGCTGAGGAAAGAGCGTAAGCAATTATTAGGTCAATTAGATGCAATTAATAGGGCATCATGTAATAACAGTAAGGAATGTGAAAAGGTGAATAATCAATTAAGTGAAAAAATTGACAATTTGGAACTTTCACTTAGGGAAATGTACAATAATTTAAGTGACTTTTCTCGCAAACAGCTAAATTACCAAATGCTGGCTGCAAATGACATGATTGACATGTGTAATTATAATACAGACCGGTTCGAATCCCTTGGCAAAAAACAGAATTGTAGCTGTTTTAACCACAATACTATTGTAAGACAGTGTGATGCAGTTGTCCAGGATGCCCCAGAGCACTTACCTACCCACTCAGTGTGTAAGCCTGAAGTTTCTGATAATAACCCAACCAACTTAACTACCCACTCAGTATGTGAACCTGAACCAGAGGTCTCATACACTTGTAATGATTTAATAAATTCACCAAAAAATAGTCCATCTTCCGATAAAAACTGTTGTGAAACAATTATGTTCTGCGATGAGATGGGTAAGAATTTAGGCCAATTAATTCAGAAACACACCAAGGGAAATATTATTAATTATTGTATGCCTGGGTCAACTTTGGATGACTTGATGAGAATTATTGTTAAAAAATCATTTAATGAAAACACTAATTTGATAATTTTGATAGGAAATAGGGGTAATGTGAACAAAAACCAACTGATAGCTTATTGTAATACCTTATTGTCTTTGAAAGTAAAAAAAGTTATTTTGTTCACATTCCCTTATTGCAAAAGTGTGTCACAAATGGAAAATAACGTTAGGTATCAGTTGAATGTTACATTGAATACGGTAGCATTCCATAATAGTGAACAGCTACACATAATTGACATCAATAAATTATTTAATAGTTTTTACTTGACAAAAGATAAGTTCTATCTGCCTAGTTCTTTTAGGAGACAAATAGCATTATCGCTATCTTTTTATTTTAAACATTTAGCCAATAATCTGGCTAGTAAAACAACTGCTTCTATTGAGCAGTCAACTATTGACATTAGTCATTCAACTTTGGAATCTGTTCCAAATAAAAATAATTGTAACATTTTACTTAGTCCAAGTAATAATATTTTTTCTCATTTAAATTACCATCTAAGACAATAGAGGCGTCCTCTAGCCCTGAATTAACAATAGAAAAGCCAAAGTCTTTAAGAATTGTACATCAGAATATACAAGGCTTTTCTTGCAAAGATTTAGAAATAAGCTTATTCATAAACTCTGAAAATATTGATGTGTTATGTGTTACTGAGCATTGGTTGAAAAAGCACGAATTACTTTTAAGTTTAGATAATTATAAAGTTGCTAGCTCGTTTAGTAGGAAATCTGCTATAAGAGGGGGTTCACTTATTATTCTACACAATAGTTTACAATGTAAAGAGCGCAAAGATGTAGTATCCCTCTCAATTGAACGAACTATTGAGTTGTCTTGTGTGGAACTTGATCAAATAATTATTGTATGCGTATATAGACCCCCCACCGCGAATTACTCTGAGTTTGAGTCCACTATGGAGGAAGTCTTAAAAATAACTTGTAGGAAGAATAAAAAAGTCGCGATTTGTGGAGATTTTAACGTCGACATCTTAGACCCTAAATTAGCCAAACTGTCGAGTAGGTTCATAAACCTATTTAAATCATTTAATTTACTACATATTTTTAATGAACCAACGCGTATCACACCCACATCGGCAACCTGCTTAGATAATATTTTCTGTAACTGTAATGTCATTGAAAAATCAATTTTGAATTGTATTAAATCCGACCATAGCGGACAATTAGCCTCCATTGAGCACCATCATGTTCGGCCTAAACGGGAAATAATGTGTAGGCCAATAAAGAAACACTGTATTGAAAAATTCAGAACCAATGTCACAAGTAAAATTGAAACATTACCAGAACCAAATTTTGAAGCCAATAACTTATATAATCATTTATTTAGCATAGTCAAAACTGAATTTAGTGAAACTTTCAAACAAAAAGTCATCAAATGTAATGATAGTACGAAATTTAGTGACTGGGCCACACCCGGCATATATAAAAGCAGAAGGAAATTATACGAACTTTATGCAGAGAAAGCTACTTCTTGTGATCCTAACTTCATTGAATTTGTCAAGAAGTATTCACAAACATTCAGAGAAGTTTGTATCCTAGCAAAGTCCAAGTACTTTGCAAATAAAATAAAATTAGCTGATAACAAAATTAAAGCTACCTGGAATATTATTAACAAAGAAACGGGCAAATCAAAATCCAATATAAATTCCTTCTGTTTAAAAACTGGTGATCAAACTTTTGAATCTGACAATGAGGTCGCTAAAGTTTTTGAAGATTTCTTTGCTAGAATACCTGTAGAAACTACCAGTACTCTTAGTGCTAGTCCCAACATCGCTGTCTCCCTTCTGGAGTCTAGTGTTGATAAGTGCAATGAAAGTTTTTCCTTTAAATATATAAATAGTGCAGATATCATTAAAGCTTTTAAAACAATTAATGTTAAAAAAACAGAAGATCTTTGGGGCATGTCAACAAGCATTATTAAATCAATAATTGATATACTAGCCCCCTACTTGGCTTTTATTTTTAACAAATGTATTGACGAGGGGGTCTTTCCTGACTTAATGAAAAATAGTAAATTGATTCCTCTTTTTAAATCTGGGGATAAAAGTGACCCAGCTAACTTTAGGCCAATATCTATACTACCAGCACTTAGTAAAATATTTGAAAAAATTATATATTCCCAATTATTAGATTACTTTACATACAATAATATACTTCATAAAAACCAGTTTGGATTTTCCAAGGGTAAAAGTACTACTGATGCTGGAATTGCACTTCTCAAACATATTCTTGACGCTTGGGAAGAAAAGCAGGATGTAATTGGCATTTTCTGTGACCTTTCTAAGGCATTCGATTGCGTTGATCACCAAACACTATTAAAGAAGCTAGAACATTATGGTGTCTCTGATAAGTCGGTTAGGCTTATGAAATCGTATTTGTACAATAGAACTCAGAAAGTAGTAATTAATAGAACTGAATCTACTGGAGCCCCCATCAATATGGGTGTGCCACAGGGATCAATATTGGGCCCATTGCTGTTTCTAATTTATATAAATGACCTTCCCAACTACGCGAGTAATTTATGTGAGACTGTACTATTTGCGGATGATACTTCTTTAGTTTTCAAAGTAAACAGAGGTAATAACTGTTCCGACGAAGTAAATAGTGCCCTCTCTAAAGTTTCACACTGGTTTAATAGTAATAATTTAGCACTTAACCCCAAAAAAACTAAATGTGTAAAATTTTCTTTACCTAATGTTGAGAAGACAAAATTAAATATTAAATTGAATGACGATAAAGTAGACTTTACTGAGAGTACAAAATTTCTAGGTATTACACTAGATTCTCGATTGCAATGGGATCCACATATTGAAGCCTTGTCAAGTAGACTTAGTTCAGCGGCATTCGCTGTTAAGAAAATAAGGCTTTTAACTGATATTGAAACGGCAAGGTTAGTATACTTTAGTTATTTTCATAGTGTAATGTCTTATGGACTGCTATTGTGGGGCTCAGCTGCCAGTTTTGAAAATATTTTTGTACTCCAAAAAAGAGCTGTTCGCGCCATATACAATCTACGGCGGAGAGATACCTTGAGAGAATTGTTCAAAGAAATAAATATTTTAACTTTGGCAGGCCAATATATTTATGAAAATTTAGTTTATGTAAGGAAACACTATGATTCATTTGATAAGAACAGCAACATTCACCAGTTTAATACAAGAAATAAAGATAAACTTGCCGTTCCAAGTTTTAGGCTTGCAAAAACGAGAGGTTCATTTATGGGGAAAGGCATAGCCTTTATTAATAAAGTTCCACAACAAGTGATTGATCTTCCTTTGCATGAATTTAAAAACCATGTTAAAAAAACGCTCATGGGTAAAGGTTATTATAAAGTTGACGATTATCTTAAAGATCAAAATGCGTGGAAATGATGTAACACATAACTTGCTAATATAAGAACTTTGTTGAAGTAATATAATAAGTCTATGTTGTTGCCAATAATCCTGTCACCCTGTTGTAATTATCTGGTAACGATATATTCAAGTTTGTAAATATCGTTACTTATGGCTGTTACAGCTGATAAGTTTCTTGCGCCCGTTCTTCTTGTCAGCTAAAAAAGTCTGGAACGGGTGGTAGAAAAATATAGACGATTCAAAAGTACTTAATAATTAAGTTTATTTGAATAAAGCTTATTTCACTTTCACTTTCACTTTCAAACAGGATGGAACTGAATGGAGCCGGATGAAACAGGGTGGAACAGGATGGATCAGGATGGAACACGGAGACTTAGACTAAGATGGAGACTGAGACTGAAAAACAGAACAGAATAAAACAGGATAGAACACCAAGACTAAGACTGAGACTGAGGCATAGAATTGGACAGGATGGCACAGGACGGAACAGGATGAAACAGGTTGGAACAGGATGAAACAGGATGGAACAGGATGAAACAGGATGGATCAGAATAGAACAGGATAGAACAGGATGGAACAGGATGGAACAGGACAGAACAGGACAGAACAGGACGGTACAGGATGGAACAGGACAGAACAGGACGGAACAGGATGGAACAGGATAGAACAGGATGGAACAGGATGGAACAGGATGGAACAGGATGGAACAGGATGGAACAGGATGGAACAGGATGGAACAGTGGAACAGTGGAACAGTATGGAACAGTATGGAACAGGATGGAACAGGATGGAACAGGATAGATTAGGTTGGAACCGGTTAGAACGGGATGTAACGGTTGAAACAAAATGGAACAGGATGGAACAGGATAAAACAGAATGAAACAGGAACGCTGAGATTAAGACTAAGTGACACTGGGTGATACTGAGACTGAGACATAACGGACGGAACTGGTTGAAACAGGATGAAACAAGGAGGCTTAGACTGAGACTAAGACTGCGACGGAGTCTTAGACTGAGACTGAGACTGAGAATAAAACTGAGAATAAGACTGAGACTGAGACTGACAGACTGAACGGGATGAAACAGGATGGAACTGAATGGAGCAGGATGAAACAGGATGGAAAAGGATGGCACAGAACGGAACAGGACGAAACAAACAGTACGGAACAGGATGAAACAGTTGGAACAAAATGGAACAGGATAACACAGGACGGAACAGGATGAAACAGGATGAAACAGGATGAAACAGGATGGAACAGGATGAAACAGGATGGAACATGATAAAACAGGGTGTAACAGGATGGATCAGAATGGAACAGGGTGGAACAGGATGGAACAGGATGGAACAGGATGGAACAGGATGGAACAGGATGGAACAGGACAGAACAGGACAGAACAGGACAGAACAGGACGGAACAGGTTGGAACAGGATGGAACAGGATGAAACAGGATGGAACAGGATGAAACAGGGTGTAACAGGATGGATCAGAATGAAACAGGATGGAACAGGACAGAACTGGACAGAACAGGACGGAACAGGTTGGAACAGGATGGAACAGGATGAAACAGGATGTAACAGATGGAACATGATGAAACAGGATGGAAAAGGATGGCACAGAATGGAACAGGACGGAACAGGATGAAACAGGACAGAACAGGACAGAACAGGACAGAACAGGACAGAACAGGACAGAACAGGACAGAACAGGACAGAACAGGACAGAACAGGACAGAACAGGACAGAACAGGACAGAACAGGACAGAACAGGACAGAACAGGACAGAACAGGACAGAACAGGACAGAACAGGACAGAACAGGACAGAACAGGACAGAACAGGACAGAACAGGACGGAACAGGTTGGAACAGGATGGAACAGGATAAAACTGGGTGTAACAGGATGGATCAGAATGGAACAGGAAGCAACAGGATGGAACGGGGTGGAGCAGGATGGAACAGGATGAATAAGGATGGAACAGGACGGAACAGGACAGAACAGGACAGAACAGGACAGAACAGGACAGAACAGGACAGAACAGGACAGAACAGGACAGAACAGGACAGAACAGGACAGAACAGGACAGAACAGGACAGAACAGGACAGAACAGGACAGAACAGGACAGAACAGGACGGAACAGGTTGGAACAGGATGGAACAGGATGAAACAGGATGTAACAGATGGAACATGATAAAACAGGATGGAAAAGGATGGAACTGAATAGAGCCGGATGAAACAGGGTGGAACAGGATGGATCAGGATGGAACACGGAGACTTAGACTAAGATGGAGACTGAGACTGAAAAACAGAACAGAATAAAACAGGATAGAACACCAAGACTAAGACTAAGACTGAGACTGAGCCATAGAATTGGACATGACGGAACAGGATGAAACAGGTTGGAACAGGATGAAACAGGATGGAACAGGATGGAACAGAATGAAACAGGGTGTAACAGGATGGATCAGAATGGAAAACGGAGACTAAGACTGAGTTGAGACTGATACTGAGACTGAAAAACAGAACAGAATAAAACAGGATGGAACACTGAGACTGAGGCAAACAGGATGGAACAGGATAGAACAGGATGTAACGTGTTTTTTTTTTTTTTTTTTTTTTTTCAAAATGGAGAAGTTTTGTGTTATAAATAATATCTGAAGTAATTAGGTTGGTTTAGGTTAAGTTCGTGTGGGTTGAATGGGGTTAGGTTAGGTTAGGTTTAGGTTAGGTTAGGTTTAGGTTAGGTGGGGTGCGTGCCAGACAACCTCCTCGTGGTGCACCCTGGGCGTCACCGCGGTGTTTGCGGTGACGGCGAATAGTCTGGCGAGGTGGGACCCGGCCGGCGTCTCGGACGTTTTCGAGTAGCGGCGGTGCGGGTCGGAGTGTTGGGGGCCTTCTACAGGCCCAGCGGTCCTTTTGGACGTTGTATCGGGGGCGCCGTAACCCCGTACGTGGTGCGGGGCCGGAGGCCGCCACTTCAAGTGGGGGCTGCGTGGACGGATACCACTATAAAAAACCAAGGGGAGCCTGACCCCTTAAAAAGAGGCTAAAAAAACCCATGGAAATGGACAGTTGGAAAAAGAAATTACCCCAGGAGGGTACCAGCCGCTCCGCGGCTGGAGAATCCCTCCCGAGCTCTCCGGTGCTCGGCAGCCCCTCGTCTTCTGGGGGGGGCAACAACTGCTCAATGGACAATGTAGCGCTGGGTCCAGGTAAAAACTGCGCCGATTCAAAACCGCTTGGCCGTACTAGGTCGAGCCCGGCAGGGAGGTCGGATCGCTCCGTTTGTTTGACGTTCCTGAATGACATGGCTCATTCGGATGATCCAAACAAGAGGAGGAAATATAAATCTGTCTCGATGGAAAATTTGACGAAGGAAGTCAATATGGAGGTTGTCGCAGAGGCTGCCATTGGGGTGGCCGATGGGACTGTTAAGGGAGTGGTGAAAGGAGATGTTTATTTGGAGGAGAATCTGGGGAGTACGCAATTGAGTCGGTCGGCAAAGGCTAGCTCAGGCAGTGGGCCTGGCTCGGCTGGAATAGAGCAGGAGAAGCCTAGCTCAGGCGAGTTAAACGAGCGGCCGTCATCCGCGGGCGGAAGAAAAAAGAAAGGAAAGCCTAGATCAGGCAGGTCAAAGGAGCAATCACCTTCAACGTCTGAGATGCGCACAGCTTCAGAAATGAACTCAGCGGCGGAAAGAATGTCAACTGACGAAGAAGATGATGAGGGCACTTCTAAACCCTCGAAACCAAGCCGAAGGAGAAAACGCCCGATAGAGGATGATTCATCGGGTGATACTAAAGTCGTCAAATCTGGAAAGACTGGATATGGGCGTGGAGGAGGAGAAAGCCGTGTTCGCGGTCGTGGTCGTCCTGCTTATAACAGTACTAGTGTTGGGCTTGGAAAAGCCAGGGCGGACATCAAAAAATTGGAAGCTGAAGAGAAAAGACAGCTTGAGGTGCAGCACTCTAACCGTCCGATATCGGAGTATGAGACGGAGGCGGAAGTTTTGGGAGACCTGGACCCGGCCTATGACCAAACGGAGTACTACTGGGAAGCAGCTAGTGAATCTGGCTCCCAAATATCTCTTCCGAGTCAGGAGGAAGACGGTGTAGCTTATTTCAGGAACGAGCTGTCACGGCACCTACAATCAATAAATATGGTGTCAGATAAGTCAGGGAAGCTTAAGGGCACATTCCAAAAGGCGCTAAAAGACGCGACACGGGGTATCTCCAAGGTGTTTGATAATCTCACAATCCGGTCTTCAGACGAAGAGATTCGCAGGCTTCATGCCGATAATGCTCGTTTAACGAGTCAGTTGGAAAAATTAAATGTGGAAGTAAGGTCTTTGCGTAGGACGTTCTCGGAGCGGGGCTTACCAGATCCGAAGAAGCCTGTGACGTCTGGGCCTGCACCAGCTCCAGTCACAATGTCGAAGTTGACAGACTTTTTAGAGGAGTGGCAACGCAAGGTGACCGTTTCTGTAGGGGATATGGTCAACACCAGGATTGATAGTCTGGAGAAGAGACTGCCACCAGCACCAATTATCAGACCGCCTTTGGCGGCTGACAGAAGACTGATGCCTCCTCCGGAGTCTCCAGCTCCAAAGCCTAAGCGGCCACAGGTTCCAGCAGCGGGTCCTACAACCGCACCAAGTCGGCAAAGTCAACCAAGCAGTTTGGCGACGCCACCCAACTCTGCCCCTGCAGAAGAAGAAGAATGGGTGGAAGGGGGCTCCAGAAAGGCAAAAAATAAAAGGCGAAAGGCGGCTTTGGCTAAAAAGCAGAAAGCATCTATTAACGACAGGGCTCCTGCTGCAAACCCCGCTGATACGGCTAAAAAAGCCAAAAAGAAGAAGAACAAAAAGAAAGCTAGCCTAGCTTCACCGCGCACAGCGGCGGTTGTTCTTACTCTCGAGCCGGAAGCCATGGAACAAGGCGCAACTTACGCCAGTATATTGGGAAAGGCTAGAACAGCGATGCAGCTTAAAGATTTTGGCTTAGATGGCGTTCGCTGTAAGCAAGCGGCTACCGGGGCTAGGATACTCTCCATTCCCGGTCCCGCGAATGGCGAAAAAGCTGATGCGTTGGCTGCTAAGCTGCGCGAGGTGTTGTCAGGGGTTGCAAAAGTAACGAGGCCAACGAAATGTGCCGATTTACGCATATCGGGTCTTGATGACTCAGTCAGGAAAGAGGACATTATAGCGGCCATCGTTGAAAAAGGAGGCTGTCCATCCGAACAAGTTAAAGTCGGAGAGGTGCAATTCGGTTTCGGCGGAATGGGGACGGCTCTTGCTAAATGTCCAGTAGCAGCGGCTAAAACTATAATGGAAGCGGGTAGGCTACTAGTAGGTTGGAGCTCTGCTCAAGTACGAACGTTGGACCCCATGCCCATGCGATGTTATAGATGCCTGGGCCTCGGACATACCAGTCAGCGATGTCCAAGCCAGACTGACCGCAGCCAACTATGCTACCGTTGCTGTGAACCGGGGCATGTCGCAGCAAAATGCCCTGCGGAACGCTACTGCTGTGCAGTATGTACGGCTGCTAAGCGACCAGCAGATCATAGGATGGGAGGTAGGAAGTGTAATCCTCCACATGCTAAGCCCAAAGAGGGCCCCGGTACCCGGGGCCCCCCCACTGTAGCGGAGCCGCTTCTGCCAGAAGCAGCTGAAATGGTAACTGATGGCAATCTCAATGAATAGTACACCGCGTTTTAACTTCCTTCAAGCTAATGTCAATCACTCCACCCGGTCACAGGACTTGCTCGCGCAGTCTATGGTGGAGTGGGAATGCGATATCACGGTGATCTCGGAGCCTTATTACGTGCCAACCCTGCCCCACTGGGCTGGGGACTCACTCGGCTCCGTGGCGATTGTGGCGGACCCTAACTCAGCCTTTTCACTGGTGGTCAAGGAAAGAGGGCCAGGATATGTGGTAGCCTCCTGGGGGGAAATCACAATAATCGGGGTCTACTTTTCTCCGAATACAAGTGTGGCAGAGCTTGAGGCCTATATAAACCTTCTGGGCTTTGTGGTGGGACGATATGTTGGGCAACAGGTGTTGGTTATGGGCGACCTGAACTCTAAGTCGACTGCTTGGGGATCCCCTGTCGACGACGACAAAGGAGATATTGTGGCAGAATTTGTGGCATCTTTGGGGCTCTCTGTCGCTAACCGAGGACACGAGTGGACGTGCGTGAGGAGGAACGGGGGATCTATCATAGATGTGACATTTGCTACCCCTACGTTGGCCTCACGCATATCGGGTTGGATGGTACTAAAAGAGGAGGAGTCTCTGTCAGACCACCCTTACATCACCTTTGAAATCGCTACCACGACAGCTAGTCGGTCGTCTCGGGGGGTCGCGAGAGGTGGTGCTCGATTCCCGGGCTGGGCTCGTACTGAATTCAACCCAGACCTTGCAGAGGAAGCAGCAATAGTGGCTAGCTGGAACCATGATTCTCGCGACAACAATCGCCCTCGAAGTGTAAACGATCGAGCTCTCAGACTACGGGACGACTTGACGGCCATCTGCGACGCCGCCATGCCTCGATCTAGGGGCCCACCTCCGGGAAAAAGGGCAGTATACTGGTGGTCTGCAGAATTGGCTTCCTTACGCGAAACCTGCAACCGAAAGCGGAGGGACCACAAAAGGTGTCGTCGACGAAGGCACACGGACGATGAGGAACAGTTGCTCTATGATGCCTACAAAGAGGCTAAACGAGCCTTCCAGATCGCAATTGCAGAAGCAAAATCCAGGGCCCGGGAAGAGTGGTTGCAAGATTTGGACCGGGACCCCTGGGGAAGACCATTTTTAGTGGTGCGCAGTAAAATGCGAAGTGGGGCACCCCGGATGGAGGACTTTCAGCCACAGCAGCTGCAGGATGTCGTGTCCGGTCTCTTTCCTGAAAGACCAGCATTTGTTCCGCCTGTAATGGCCGCCCCAACTGGGGATCAAGAAGAAGTTGTAGAAAGGGTCGCACCCGTCACGCAGGAGGAACTTGATGAGGCATTGCACAAACTACGGGGGAAGAGGAAAAAGGCCCCGGGTCCAGACGGGATACCCGGGTTTGTCCTGTTAGTAGCATCCAAACACTTGGGAGATCAGCTGCGAGAATTGTTCTCTTCTTGCATGGAGTCTGGAGAATTTCCTTCTTCGTGGAAGACGGGTAGGTTATGCTTGCTAAAAAAGGCGGGACGTTCTTCGGACTCCCCGTCAGCTTTTAGGCCAATAGTGCTTTTAGACGAAGTAAGCAAACTTTTTGAACGGCTGCTGGCGGCCCGCATTGTCCAACACTTGTCGACAGCGGGTCCCGACTTGTCGGACCAGCAATTCGGTTTCCGCGCTGGGAAGTCCACTGTGGACGCTGTCCAGGAATTGAAGGACATCTGTGAAATGGCGTCCTCGAAGGGGGAAAAGGTGTTGGCGGTGTCTCTAGACATCGCCAATGCGTTCAACACCATCCCCTTTGAGAGTATTCTCGAGGGTCTTCGATTCCACGAGGTACCAATGTACCTGCAAAAACTAGTGGCAAACTATTTGGCTGGTCGGCAAGTAAAATTTGTGGGGCCAGGTGGCGTTATGTTTAGTCGTGGTGTGAATTGCGGAGTTCCACAGGGGTCGGTCTTGGGGCCACTCCTGTGGAACATAGGTTTCAATTGGGTCCTGCGAGGTCTTCTGCTGCCCCGGATGAACATTATCTGTTACGCAGATGACACGCTTGTTGTCTCCCGGGGCAGGAGTTACGCCGAGGTGGCACGTTTGGCCACCGTAGGTTCAACCTTAGTGGTGGAAAGGATCCGCATGTTAGGGTTAGAAGTGGCCCTCAGTAAAACCGAGGCTATTTACTTCCATGGTCCTCGGGATGGTCCTCCAGTGGACGCCCACATATCAGTGAATGGCTTTAGTGTCCCGGTGGGGAAAACAATGCGCTACCTGGGGCTGACACTTGACAGCCGCTGGGGATTTGAGCAGCATTTTACGAAGCTGGCCCCGAAGCTCGTTGCCACAGCACTGGCGCTCGGACGCTTGCTCCCTAATATCGGGGGCCCGAAGAGCAGCTGCCGTCGCCTCTATACAACGGTGGTGAGAAGCATGGCCCTCTATGGAGCACCAATCTGGGTAGAGGCTATGAACCCCAAAATCCGTGCGCTGTTAAGAAGCCCGCAGCGTGCAATGGCAATGAGAGCAGTAAGGGCATATCGCACGGTCGCTGCATCAGCGGCTCTTGTTCTTGCGGGCACTCCGCCTTGGGAGATGGAGGCGGAAGTGCTAGATATTGTCTACAAGCACAAGGTGGAACAGAGAGCGCGTGGAGAGCGCCTGACTATTGAGGAAATGGAACGTATCCGGCAGGACGCACATGACGTCGTGATGGAGCGTTGGGCGGAGGATCTGGAGACAGCTGAATTTGGACGGCGAACTGTCGATGCAATAAGGCCAGTATTACAACAGTGGGTGGAGCGTAAACACGGGTTTTTGACCTATCGTCTTGTGCAGGTATTAACAGGCCATGGGTGTTTTGGCGATTACCTGCACAGGATCAAAAGAGAAGTCAGCCCAGTATGTCACGAATGTGGCGCAGCCCAAGACTCGGCGCAACACACCCTTGAAGAGTGTGACGCCTGGAGCCGGCAGCGCCGCTCTCTTGTAGCTGAGGTGGGAAGGGACCTCTCCCTGCCCAGCGTGGTTAAAGCCATGCTGGACAGCGACAGGTCCTGGGAGGCAATGGTCTCCTTCTGCGAAGAAGTGATTTCGCAGAAGGAGACTGCAGAACGGTTCCGCGAGGGTGATGCCCAGGCGGACGCCATTAGGCGAAGACGGCCGGGAGGTCGGCGACGGCAGTTTGCCAGTCAGCTTGCACTATAGGTGGAAACTTTGAGGGGGGTTTTGTACCCTCTAGTGGCGTACAGACGGTTAAGGCTGCAGATTTTGGTTAGGGATGCCAAAATCTGCATTGCACAGTCTTTTCCGTCTGTGGGGGCGTTCATGCGTTCGTGAGTGGACGTCCTCCGTAGGCGTGGGCCAGGTTCAACCTGGCCAGCCGGGGCGGGGTGGTCGATTCCCACAGGGAACCCATCTCGCCGCGCAACCGGCAAAGGTGTCACAACGGGGGGTTTTAACGGATATGCCTCCGTGTACATCCGACGGGCTTTGACTTGTCGGATGTGTGCGGAGGAGAGCTCCGGACTCGCCGGGGAGGAATCCCAGGCCCCGGAAGTCGATAACCCGAGGTCCCCTCGAAAAAAAAAAAAAAAAAAAAAAAAAAAAAAAGGTTTAGGTTAGGTGGGGTGCGTGCCAGACAACCTCCTCGTGGTGCACCCTGGGCGTCACCGCGGTGTTTGCGGTGACGGCGAATAGTCTGGCGAGGTGGGGCCCGGCCGGCGTCTCGGACGTTTTCGAGAAGCGGCGGTGCGGGTCGGAGTGTTGGGGGCCTTCTACAGGCCCAGCGGTCCTTTTGGACGTTGTATCGGGGGCGCCGTAACCCCGTACGTGGTGCGGGGCCGGAGGCCGCCACTTCAAGTGGGGGCTGCGTGGACGGATACCACTATAAAAAACCAAGGGGAGCCTGACCCCTTAAAAAGAGGTTAAAAAACCCATGGAAATGGACAGTTGGAAAAAGAAATTACCCCAGGAGGGTACCAGCCGCTCCGCGGCTGGAGAATCCCTCCCGAGCTCTCCGGTGCTCGGCAGCCCCTCGTCTTCTGGGGGGGGCAACAACTGCTCAATGGACAATGTAGCGCTGGGTCCAGGTAAAAACTGCGCCGATTCAAAACCGCTTGGCCGTACTAGGTCGAGCCCGGCAGGGAGGTCGGATCGCTCCGTTTGTTTGACGTTCCTGAATGACATGGCTCATTCGGATGATCCAAACAAGAGGAGGAAATATAAATCTGTCTCGATGGAAAATTTGACGAAGGAAGTCAATAAGGAGGTTGTCGCAGAGGCTGCCATTGGGGTGGCTGATAGGACTGTTAAGGAAGTGGTGAAAGGAGATGTTTATTTGGAGGAAAATCTGGGGAGTACGCAATTGAGTCGGTCGGCAAAGGCTAGCTCAGGCAGTGGGCCTGGCTCGGCTGGAATAGAGCAGGAGAAGCCTAGCTCAGGCGAGTTAAACGAGCGGCCGTCATCCGCGGGCGGAAGAAAAAAGAAAGGAAAGCCTAGCTCAGGCAGGTCAAAGGAGCAATCACCTTCAACGTCTGAGATGCGCACAGCTTCAGAAATGAACTCAGCGGCGGAAAGAATGTCAACTGACGAAGAAGATGATGAGGGCACTTCTAAACCCTCGAAACCAAGCCGAAGGAGAAAACGCCCGATAGAGGATGATTCATCGGGTGATACTAAAGTCGTCAAATCTGGAAAGACTGGATATGGGCGTGGAGGAGGAGAAAGCCGTGTTCGCGGTCGTGGTCGTCCTGCTTATAACAGTACTAGTGTTGGGCTTGGAAAAGCCAGGGCGGACATCAAAAAATTGGAAGCTGAAGAGAAAAGACAGCTTGAGGTGCAGCACTCTAACCGTCCGTTAGCGGAGTATGTGACGGAGGCGGAAGTTTTGGGAGACGTGGACCCGGCCTATGAGCAAACGGAGTACTACTGGGAAGCAGCTAGTGAATCTGGCTCCCAAATATCTCTTCCGAGTCAGGAGGAAGACGGTGTAGCTTATTTCAGGAACGAGCTGTCACGGCACCTACAATCAATAAATATGGTGTCAGATAAGTCAGGGAAGCTTAAGGGCACATTCCAAAAGGCGCTAAAAGACGCGACACGGGGTATCTCCAATGTGTTTGATAATCTCACAATCCGGTCTTCAGACGAAGAGATTCGCAGGCTTCATGCCGATAATGCTCGTTTAACGAGTCAGTTGGAAAAATTAAATGTGGAAGTAAGGTCTTTGCGTAGGACGTTCTCGGAGCGGGGCTTACCAGATCCGAAGAAGCCTGTGACGTCTGGGCCTGCACCAGCTCCAGTCACAATGTCGAAGTTGACAGACTTTTTAGAGGAGTGGCAACGCAAGGTGACCGTTTCTGTAGGGGATATGGTCAACACCAGGATCGATAGTCTGGAGAAGAGACTGCCACCAGCACCAATTATCAGACCGCCTCTGGCGGCTGACAGAAGACTGATGCCTCCTCCGGAGTCTCCAGCTCCAAAGCCTAAGCGGCCACAGGTTCCAGCAGCCGGTCCTACAACCGCACCAAGTCGGCAAAGTCAACCAAGCAGTTTGGCGACGCCACCCAATTCTGCCCCTGCAGAAGAAGAAGAATGGGTGGAAGGGGGCTCCAGAAAGGCAAAAAATAAAAGGCGAAAGGCGGCTTTGGCTAAAAAGCAGAAAGCACCTATTAACGACAGGGCTCCTGCTGCAAACCCCGCTGGTCCGGCTAAAAAAGCCAAAAAGAAGAAGAACAAAAAGAAAGCTAGTCTAGCTTCACCGCGCACAGCGGCGGTTGTTCTTACTCTCGAGCCGGAAGCCATGGAACAAGGCGCAACTTACGCCAGTATATTGGGAAAGGCTAGAACAGCGATGCAGCTTAAAGATTTTGGCTTAGATGGCGTTCGCTGTAAGCAAGCGGCTACCGGGGCTAGGATACTCTCCATTCCCGGTCCCGCGAATGGCGAAAAAGCTGATGCGTTGGCTGCTAAGCTGCGCGAGGTGTTGTCAGGGGTTGCAAAAGTAACGAGGCCAACGAAATGTGCCGATTTACGCATATCGGGTCTAGATGACTCAGTCAGGAAAGAGGACATTATAGCTGCCATCGTTGAAAAAGGAGGCTGTCCATCCGAACAAGTTAAAGTCGGAGAGGTGCAATTCGGTTTCGGCGGAATGGGGACGGCTCTTGCTAAATGTCCAGTAGCAGCGGCTAAAACTATAATGGAAGCGGGTAGGCTACTAGTAGGTTGGAGCTCTGCTCAAGTACGAACGTTGGACCCCATGCCCATGCGATGTTATAGATGCCTGGGCCTCGGACATACCAGTCAGCGATGTCCAAGCCAGACTGACCGCAGCCAACTATGCTACCGTTGCTGTGAACCGGGGCATGTCGCAGCAAAATGCCCTGCGGAACGCTACTGCTGTGCAGTATGTACGGCTGCTAAGCGACCAGCAGATCATAGGATGGGAGGTAGGAAGTGTAATCCTCCACATGCTAAGCCCAAAGAGGGCCCCGGTACCCGGGGCCCCCCCACTGTAGCGGAGCCGCTTCTGCCAGAAGCAGCTGAAATGGTAACTGATGACAATCTCAATGAATAGTACACCGCGTTTTAACTTCCTTCAAGCTAATGTCAATCACTCCACCCGGTCACAGGACTTGCTCGCGCAGTCTATGGTGGAGTGGGAATGCGATATCACGGTGATCTCGGAGCCTTATTACGTGCCAACCCTGCCCCACTGGGCTGGGGACTCACTCGGCTCCGTGGCGATTGTGGCGGACCCTAACTCAGCCTTTTCACTGGTGGTCAAGGAAAGAGGGCCAGGATATGTGGTAGCCTCCTGGGGGGAAATCACAATAATCGGGGTCTACTTTTCTCCGAATACAAGTGTGGCAGAGCTTGAGGCCTATATAAACCTTCTGGGCTTTGTGGTGGGACGATATGTTGGGCAACAGGTGTTGGTTATGGGCGACCTGAACTCTAAGTCGACTGCTTGGGGATCCCCTGTCGACGACGACAAAGGAGATATTGTGGCAGAATTTGTGGCATCTTTGGGGCTCTCTGTCGCTAACCGAGGACACGAGTGGACGTGCGTGAGGAGGAACGGGGGATCTATCATAGATGTGACATTTGCTACCCCTACGTTGGCCTCACGCATATCGGGTTGGAAGGTACTAAAAGAGGAGGAGTCTCTGTCAGACCACCCTTACATCACCTTTGAAATCGCTACCACGACAGCTAGTCGGTCGTCTCGGGGGGTCGCGAGAGGTGGTGCTCGATTCCCGGGCTGGGCTCGTACTGAATTCAACCCAGACCTTGCAGAGGAAGCAGCAATAGTGGCTAGCTGGAACCATGATTCTCGCGACAACAATCGCCCTGGAAGTGTAAACGATCGAGCTGTCAGACTACGGGACGACTTGACGGCCATCTGCGACGCCGCCATGCCTCGATCTAGGGGTCCACCTCCGGGAAAAAGGGCAGTTTACTGGTGGTCTGCAGAATTGGCTTCTTTACGCGAAACCTGCAACCGAAAGCGGAGGGACCACAAAAGGTGTCGTCGACGAAGGCACACAGACGATGAGGAACAGTTGCTCTATGATGCCTACAAAGAGACTAAACGAGCCTTCCAGATCGCAATTGCAGAAGCAAAATCCAGGGCCCGGGAAGAGTGGTTGCAAGATTTGGACCGGGACCCCTGGGGAAGACCATTTTTAGTGGTGCGCAGTAAAATGCGAAGTGGGGCACCCCGGATGGAGGACTTTCAACCACAGCAGCTGCAGGATGTCGTGTCCGGTCTCTTTCCTGAAAGACCAGCATTTGTTCCGCCTGTAATGGCCGCCCCAACTGGGGATCAAGAAGAAGTTGTAGAAAGGGTCACACCCGTCACGCAGGAGGAACTTGATGAGGCATTGCACAAACTACGGGGGAAGAGGAAAAAGGCCCCGGGTCCAGACGGGATACCCGGATTTGTCCTGTTAGTAGCATCCAAACACCTGGGAGATCAGCTGCGAGAATTGTTCTCTTCTTGCATGGAGTCTGGAGAATTTCCTTCTTTGTGGAAGACGGGTAGGTTATGCTTGCTAAAAAAGGCGGGACGTTCTTCGGACTCCCCGTCAGCTTTTAGGCCAATAGTGCTTTTAGACGAAGTAAGCAAACTTTTTGAACGGCTGCTGGCGGCCCGCATTGTCGAACACTTGTCGACAGCGGGTCCCGACTTGTCGGACCAGCAATTCGGTTTCCGCGCTGGGAAGTCCACTGTGGACGCTGTCCAGGAATTGAAGGACATCTGTGAAATGGCGTCCTCGAAGGGGGAAAAGGTGTTGGCGGTATCTTTAGACATCGCCAATGCGTTCAACACCATCCCCTTTGAGAGTATTCTCGAGGGTCTTCGATTCCACGAGGTACCAATATACCTGCAAAAACTGGTGGCAAACTATTTGGCTGGTCGGCAAGTAAAATTTGTGGGGCCAGGTGGCGTTATGTTTAGTCGTGGTGTGAGTTGCGGAGTTCCACAGGGGTCGGTCTTGGGGCCACTCCTGTGGAACATAGGTTTCAATTGGGTCCTGCGAGGTCTTCTGCTGCCCCGGATGAACATTATCTGTTACGCAGATGACACGCTTGTTGTCTCCCGGGGCAGGAGTTACGCCGAGGTGGCACGTTTGGCCACCGTAGGTACAACCTTAGTGGTGGAAAGGATCCGCATGTTAGGGTTAGAAGTGGCCCTCAGTAAAACCGAGGCTATTTACTTCCATGGTCCTCGGGATGGTCCTCCAGTGGACGCCCACATATCAGTGAATGACTTTAGTGTCCCGGTGGGGAAAACAATGCGCTACCTGGGGCTGACACTTGACAGCCGCTGGGGATTCGAGCAGCATTTTACGAAGCTGGCCCCGAAGCTCGTTGCCACAGCACTGGCGCTCGGACGCTTGCTCCCTAATATCGGGGGCCCGAAGAGCAGCTGCCGTCGCCTCTATACAACGGTGGTGAGAAGCATGGCCCTCTATGGAGCACCAATCTGGGTAGAGGCTATGAACCCCAAAATCCGTGCGCTGTTAAGAAGCCCGCAGCGTGCAATGGCAATGAGAGCAGTAAGGGCATATCGCACGGTCGCTGCATCAGCGGCTCTTGTTCTTGCGGGCACTCCGCCTTGGGAGATGGAGGCGGAAGTGCTAGATATTGTCTACAAGCACAAGGTGGAACAGAGAGCGCGTGGAGAGCGCCTGACTATTGAGGAAATGGAACGAATCCGACAGGACGCACATGACGTCGTGATGGAGCGTTGGGCGGAGGATCTGGAGACAGCTGAATTTGGACGGCGAACTGTCGATGCAATACGGCCAGTATTACAACAGTGGGTGGAGCGTAAACACGGGTTTTTGACCTATCGTCTTGTGCAGGTATTAACAGGCCATGGGTGTTTTGGCGACTACCTGCACAGGATCAAAAGGGAAGTCAGCCCAGTATGTCACGAATGTGGCGCAGCCCAAGACTCGGCGCAACACACCCTTGAAGAGTGTGACGCCTGGAGCCGGCAGCGCCGCTCTCTTGTAGCTGAGGTGGGAAGGGACCTCTCCCTGCCCAGCGTGGTTAAAGCCATGCTGGACAGCGACAGGTCCTGGGAGGCAATGGTCTCCTTCTGCGAAGAAGTGATTTCGCAGAAGGAGACTGCAGAACGGTTCCGCGAGGGTGATGCCCAGGCGGACGCCATTAGGCGAAGACGGCCGGGAGGTCGGCGACGGCAGTTTGCCAGTCAGCTTGCACTATAGGTGGAATATTTGAGGGGGGTTTTGTACCCTCTAGTGGCGTACAGACGGTTAAGGCTGCAGATTTTGGTTAGGGATGCCAAAATCTGCATTGCACAGTCTTTTCCGTCTGTGGGGGCGTTCATGCGTTCGTGAGTGGACGTCCTCCGTAGGCGTGGGCCAGGTTCAACCTGGCCAGCCGGGGCGGGGTGGTCGATTCCCACAGGGAACCCATCTCGCCGCGCAACCGGCAAAGGTGTCACAACGGGGGGTTTTAACGGATATGCCTCCGTGTACAACCGACGGGCATTGACCTGTCGGATGTGTGCGGAGGAGAGCTCCGGACTCGCCGGGGAGGAATCCCAGGCCCCGGAAGTCGATAACCCGAGGTCCCCTCGAAAAAAAAAAAAAAAAAAAAAAAAAAAAAAGGTTTAGGTTAGGTTGGGGTGCTAGGCCAGACAACCTCCTCGTGGTGCACCCTGGGCGTCACCGCTCTGTTGCGGTGACGGCGAATAGTCTGGCGAGGTAGGGCCCGACCGGCGTCTTGGACGTTTCCGAGTAGCGGCGGTGCGGGTCGGAGAGTTGGGGGCCTTCTGTAGGTCCAGCAGTCCCTTTTGGACGTAGTGTTGGGAACGCCGTAACCTCGTACGTGGTGCGGGGCCGGAGGCCGCCACTTCAAGTGGGGGCTGCGTGGAAGGATACCACTATAAAAAACCAAAGGGGAGCCTATCCCCCTCTAATGGTAGGCCCAATAACCAATGACATGGACAAGTGTAAAAAGTTAATACCCCAGGAAGGTACCAGCTGCTCCGCAGCTGGAGAATCCTTCCCGAGCACCTCGGTGCTCGGCAGCCCCTCGTATTCTGGGGGGGGCAACAACTGTCTGTCGGACAATGCGCTGGGTCCGGGTAAAAACTGCGCCGGAAGTAAGGCACGAGACCGGTCTCGTTCGTCCGTGTCGAAGAAGACTCTTTTAGATGATGGTGGGCCTAGCTCAGGCGGATCGTATTACGCTGCAAGCAGCAAAACCAAAAAACCTGTAATTGTGTTAGAGAGAGTAGGAAGTGTGGAGAGTATGCTATCGGGCTCCGATTGCACACTTACAGAGACGAGCAATGTGGGCGATTTTCGTGAGCCCTTGTCGCTAAGAAGTAGGACTCAGAAGCGTCCACGCTCTCATGATGCCAATAGTTCCGGTTCGGAACTATCGGATAGCCAGTCGATAAGATCGAGTTCATCTTGTTCGAAACTGTCACGGCGGGGAAGGGGACGTCCCCCGACCACTGGCCACTGTATCGGTCTTGCCAAGGCTGTGAATGAATACAAATCGGCAAGAAGAGAAGAACTGCTGCTTCAAGCAGAGGAAGAGACGTTTGCAATGACGCAGGCTGCAAGGGTAAATAGAGCCCGACGCGCATTGGAGAGAGGCAATCCAATGAATACAGAAGACGACGAAAAATCCGATGCGATTCTCCGGGAACAAGCTAAGGAAGAATGCGCGATAATTCTCCATGTCGCAGAACATTCTAGAAATCTAAAGGGTACGTTCCAACGGTCACTTAAAGAGTCAGTGAACTCGCTCAAAGAAGTGGTAAACATCCTGGGCAAGCGTACCATAAATGAGGAAACCACCAAGCTTCAAGCTGAAAATGCGCGCCTAAGGGCCGAGGTGGATCAACTTAAAAAAGCGATGGCTGAGCTGCGAGTAGAAATGCATAGTTACTCAGAGCAGAGATCTATGCCCGCTCCATGCGAAACACCGATGGAAACGTCGGCACCAGCAATCGATCAAGACCTAATGAGGGAGGTCATGATACAGGTGGGCACCATGGTGTCTACTAGACTAGAGTCGCTAGAGGCACGCCTTCCTCCTCAGGAACGGCTTCGTCCGCCATTGGCAGCGGACAGGAAAAATAAGGCATCCCCTACAACTCAATTGCCTGCTCAAGAGCCTGAACTACCGGCACCCCCGGTTCCGGCACCACGAACAGAGAGTGGGAAAAAGAAAGGCAAAGGGAAAGGCAAAAAGACGACTCCACAGCCAGTCTCTGAGCCGCAATCTGGTTCTGCACCTGCGTCGCAACCCAAACCAAAGCCTGCGCCACGTTCAGGGAGTGCAAAGAAGAAGGTGCCTTCACAGAAAGATTTATCGACACCAGGACCCTCCACCAATCAGCCTGTAGAGGAGGAGGGCTGGGAACAAGTCACAAATCGAAAAGCAAAAAATAAAGTAAATAAGAAGGAAGCAGCTAAGAAACAGGAAGAAGCTGCAAAGATCAAGAAAAAGAAGAAAAAGAAGGACAAGCTGCGACCACCACGTACAACAGCGGTGGTCATTACTTTAGACAAAGAGGCACAAGACCAAGGCCTATCATATGCTGACGTCATTGGAAGGGCGAGGCGAAGCATAGCGTTGGAAGACCTAGAAATAGCTGGAGTCAAAGTTAAAATGACTCTCACTGGGGCCCGCGCAATAGAAATACCAGGTTCTGACTCTGGTGATAAGGCAGATCGCTTAGCTGAAAAGCTAAAAGATATTCTCCCAGAGGGTGTTAAAGTTACAAGGCCGGTAAAATGCGCGGACCTTCGTTTATCTGGATTGGATGATTCCATCTCACAAGATGATATTGTAACTGCAGTTTCTTCGAAGGGGGGGTGCCTGAAAGATGCTGTAAAGGTGGGGGCAATCCGTAGTGGACCGGGAGGAATGGGGACTGTTTCTGTACAGTGTCCGGTCAACGCCGCTAGGGTAATCGTTGGAGAAGGTAGACTTCTCATTGGGTGGAGCTCTGTCTCTGTCCGTGCACTAGAGCCACGACCGCTCATGTGCTTTCGCTGCTTGGAGTTGGGTCACACTAAGCAGCAGTGCAATGCCCAGATAGACCGCAGCAACTTGTGCCTTCGCTGCGGTAAGGCTGGTCATAAGGTAGCACAATGCACCGACAAGCCGCACTGTCCAATCTGTGCGAATCTTAAACGGCCTGCGGACCATAGCATGGGGACCAAAAAATGTGCCCCACCAACGAAAAGGCACAAGGTAGCCGGAGGGACCCCGGCCACCACCAATCGAGTAGAGCGGCCTAGTCCGCCAGAGGCAATGGAAACCACCAATGGATAGTGGCCCTCTTCTATTCCTCCAAGCGAATGTAAACCACTGCGCCAGATCACAAGATCTTTTTGCACAAGCAATGGCGGAGGGTTCTATAGATGTGGCAGTAGCATCGGAGCCGTATTACATCTCACCTCAACCAAACTGGGCTGGGGATATAAATGGTGTCGTTGCAGTCTGCACTCCAGCTTGTGCTCCTCCTTTTCAGGTTATAGAAAGAGGCGCAGGGTTTGTTGTAGTAAAAATAAGAGATTTCGTAGTGATCGGGGGTTATTTTTCACCTAACCTAGGAGTGGCTGAGCTTGAAGTCTACCTCGATACGCTTAGTCCAGTGTTGAGAAGATTAAGTCCAAATCCTGTACTCATAATGGGGGATCTTAACTGTAAATCGTCAGCCTGGAATTCTCCTGTCACTAAACCTAAGGGCACTGTTCTGGCAGACTGGGTCGGGACGTCAGGGCTCGTTGTTTGTAATAGGGGCTCAGTTTATACTTGCGTCAGGAGGAATGGAGGGTCCATCGTGGATGTGACGTTTGCGACTCCATCCATGGCCCGGCGCATTCAAGACTGGCGCGTTATAGTAAATACGGAGACGTTGTCGGACCACCGATATATAAAGTTTAAAATCTCCTCACATCAGGTGACAAACAACACCCGTTCATCTAGAGCAGCTGGTAGAGCGCAATTTCCAAGGTGGACTCTCACTCGACTGGATAAACAGCTGGCAGAAGAAGCAGCTATGGTAGCATGCTGGAACCCCACTCCAATGGGTGATAGAAGTGCAGACGAATTGGCAGTCTCTATCCGCGAAGATCTTGCATCTATCTGTGACACGGGCATGCCCCGCAGCAGAGGTCTCCCGAAAAACAGGCAACAGGTTTATTGGTGGACGCCAGAAATTGCTGCTCTCCGATACACCTGTAACGATGCCCGACGAGCGCACAAGCGATGTCGCCGACGACGCCGACACACTGACGAAGAGGAAGAAATATCCTATAGGGCTTACAAGGAAGCAAAAATTAATCTTCAACTAGCCATCAACCGCGCTAGAGATGAATCATGGAACGGTTTTGTTGGAACACTAGATCAAGACCCATGGGGGCGCCCATATAAGATGGTACGCAATAAGTTGCGCCCCTATGCTCCTCCTATCACAGAGACTATGGAGCCGCAGCTCCTGCAGACGGTTGTTGCGGGACTATTTCCGAACCCCGGAGAATTCAGACCTCCAGTGATGGTACCACCAACTGCCCACGGGTTTGAGACGGAAGTCCCCATGGTCACAGATGGAGAGATGGAAGTTGCGACAGATCGCCTTAAAGCTAAGAAGAAAGCCCCCGGCCCAGATGGTGTTCCAGGCCGCGTGCTGGAGGTAGCTCTAAAACATCTCAAAGAGCGCCTCCGTGCCGTTTTTGACGCTTGCCTGCTGGCGGGAAAATTTCCAGCGATCTGGAAGGAAGGTCGTCTTTGTTTGCTGCGGAAAGAAGGTCGTCCTGCAAATTCACCCTCCGCATATAGGCCGATAGTTTTGCTGGATGAAGTGGCTAAATTCTTTGAGCGTATACTTGCAGCTCGTATCATTCAGCACCTGAGAGAAATGGGTCCAGATCTGTCGGAGCAACAATATGGTTTCCGTACAAACCGCTCCACAGTCGATGCGCTCCTAGAACTAAAGAGGCTTGCAACAGAGGCGATAAACCGAAGGGAGAGCTTGGTAGCGGTATCATTGGATATTGCCAACGCCTTCAATACTCTTCCATTTCCGTGCATTCTTGAGGCGCTGAAATTCCACCAGTTGCCTCTGTACTTACAACGGTTAATTAAAGATTATCTCACTGGAAGGCGTGTCCTCTTCGTCAATAGTGCCGGACAGTTGATGACTCATGACGTGGAGTGCGGGGTTCCACAGGGATCTGTCCTTGGTCCCTTACTGTGGAACCTCGGTTATAATTGGGTCCTGCGAGGAGTTCTCTTGCCCCGGATGAACGTGATCTGCTATGCAGATGATACACTCATCGCGGCCCGGGGCAAGAATTTCGAAGAAGCAGCACGTCTGGCTACGGTGGGCTCAACCCTTGTAGTTGGGCGTATTCGATTGCTAGGTCTTAGAGTGGTTTTGGAGAAGACAGAGGCTATAGCCTTTCATGGCCTACGGCACAAACCACCGGGCGATGCTCACATCCTCATCGACGGTGCGAGAGTGCCAATAAAGCCCAGCATCAAATATCTGGGACTAATCCTGGACAGCCGATGGTCATTTGCAGAGCACTTCAAACGGTTGGCTCCACGGCTGACCAGTGCGGCGGCGGCTTTGAGTCGACTTTTGCCCAACGTTGGTGGGCCGAGTGTAACGTGTCGTCGCCTTTTTGCAGGTGTCGTGAAATCGATGGCTCTATATGGGGCACCCGTATGGGTAGACGCTCTCACCCCTGAAAATCGTGCATGTCTGCGACAACCACAACGCATCTTGGCAACAAGGGCGATAAGAGGGTATAGGACGGTGTCAGGTGATGCGGCCTGCGTTTTAGCGGGTACACCGCCATGGGAGAGAGAGGCAGAAGTCCTTTCAGAAACTTACCGCTTCAGGGCAGAGGCTAGGGAGCGAGGGGAACGACCCGCGCCTGAGGAAGTCCGCAGAGCGCAAGAAATTTCGCGCAATGAAATATTACAGAGGTGGTCGGAGGACCTGGAAACTGCTAGGTACGGGACACGAACGACAGATGCAATACGACCTGTTCTAAACGAATGGATAACTCGGAGACATGGGTCGCTAACTTACCATCTGGTGCAGATACTCACCGGACATGGCTGTTTCGGTGGCTATCTGCACCGAATTCAAAGAGAGGCGACTCCGCAATGCCACGAGTGCGGTGCTGTTGAAGACTCGGCGCAGCACACCTTAGAGGTGTGCGCAGCCTGGAGCTCGCAGCGCCGTGCCCTTACGGCCGTGGTGGGTGGGGACCTGACACTGCCCAGCGTGATCATCGCCATGCTGGGCAGTGAGAGGTCGTGGGAGGCCGTGGCTTCCTTCTGCGAAGACATTATGACGCAGAAGGAGGCTGCAGAGCGGGACCGTGAAAACGACACACAAGCGGACCCGCTACGACAAAGAAGACTGGGGAGGAGGCGACGGCAGTTCGCGCGTCGTTTTCCCGTGTAACACAGGCCGGTGGGTGGGGGTAGGGTGAACCCCTGCCTGCCTTTGGTGGCCTCGTAGAGATTGAGGAGACGCCCATGTGTGCTCGGGCGTCTCCTCATCGGCGAAGTGGCCCGGATTTGCCGGGGCCGAGCAGGGCAGCGTGGTAGAATCACAATAAGGAGCCCATGCTGTTTTATCCCTGGTTGAGAGGCACACCGAGGGGTTTAGTGGGTATGCCCGTTGCCACTAACCCGGCGGGCGAGTCCCACATAACCCCACCGTGTCGCCCCGCGGTGGGGTAGGCGTAACGCATTCCCCTCGTAAAAAAAAAAAAAAAAAAAAAAAAAGGTTTAGGTTAGGTTCGGGACCCCTGGGGAAGACCATTTTTAGTGGTGCGCAGTAAAATGCGAAGTGGGGCACCCCGGATGGAGGACTTTCAGCCACAGCAGCTGCAGGATGTCGTGTCCGGTCTCTTTCCTGAAAGACCAGCATTTGTTCCGCCTGTAATGGCCGCCCCAACTGGGGATCAAGAAGAAGTTGTAGAAAGGGTCGCACCCGTCACGCAGGAGGAACTTGATGAGGCATTGCACAAACTACGGGGGAAGAGGAAAAAGGCCCCGGGTCCAGACGGGATACCCGGGTTTGTCCTGTTAGTAGCATCCAAACACCTGGGAGATCAGCTGCGAGAATTGTTCTCTTCTTGCATGGAGTCTGGAGAATTTCCTTCTTCGTGGAAGACGGGTAGGTTATGCTTGCTAAAAAAGGCGGGACGTTCTTCGGACTCCCCGTCAGCTTTTAGGCCAATAGTGCTTTTAGACGAAGTAAGCAAACTTTTTGAACGGCTGCTGGCGGCCCGCATTGTCCAACACTTGTCGACAGCGGGTCCCGACTTGTCGGACCAGCAATTCGGTTTCCGCGCTGGGAAGTCCACTGTGGACGCTGTCCAGGAATTGAAGGACATCTGTGAAATGGCGTCCTCGAAGGGAGAAAAGGTGTTGGCGGTGTCCTTAGACATCGCCAATGCGTTCAACACCATCCCCTTTGAGAGTATTCTCGAGGGTCTTCGATTCCACGAGGTACCAATGTACCTGCAAAAACTGGTGGCAAACTATTTGGCTGGTCGGCAAGTTAAATTTGTGGGGCCAGGTGGCATTATGTTTAGTCGTGGTGTGAGTTGCGGAGTTCCACAGGGGTCGGTCTTGGGGCCACTCCTATGGAACATAGGTTTCAATTGGGTCCTGCGAGGTCTTCTGCTGCCCCGGATGAACATTATCTGTTACGCAGATGACACACTTGTTGTCTCCCGGGGCAGGAGTTACGCTGAGGTGGCACGTTTGGCCACCGTAGGTACAACCTTAGTGGTGGAAAGGATCCGCATGTTAGGTTTAGAAGTGGCCCTCAGTAAAACCGAGGCTATTTACTTCCATGGTCCTCGGGATGGCCCTCCAGTGGACGCCCACATATCAGTGAATGGCTTTAGCGTCCCGGTGGGGAAAACAATGCGCTACCTGGGGCTGACACTTGACAGCCGCTGGGGATTCGAGCAGCATTTTACGAAGCTGGCCCCGAAGCTCGTTGCCACAGCACTGGCGCTCGGACGCTTGCTCCCTAATATCGGGGGCCCGAAGAGCAGCTGCCGTCGCCTCTATACAACGGTGGTGAGAAGCATGGCCCTCTATGGAGCACCAATCTGGGTAGAGGCTATGAACCCCAAAATCCGTGCGCTGTTAAGAAGCCCGCAGCGTGCAATGGCAATGAGAGCAGTAAGGGCATATCGCACGGTCGCTGCATCAGCGGCTCTTGTTCTTGCGGGCACTCCGCCTTGGGAGATGGAGGCGGAAGTGCTAGATATTGTATACAAGCACAAGGTGGAACAGAGAGCGCGTGGAGAGCGCCTGACTATTGAGGAAATGGAACGTATCCGACAGGACGCACATGACGTCGTGATGGAGCGTTGGGCGGAGGATCTGGAGACAGCTGAATTTGGACGGCGAACTGTCGATGCAATACGGCCAGTATTACAACAGTGGGTGGAGCGTAAACACGGGTTTTTGACCTATCGTCTTGTGCAGGTATTAACAGGCCATGGGTGTTTTGGCGATTACCTGCACAGGATCAAAAGGGAAGTCAGCCCAGTATGTCACGAATGTGGCGCAGCCCAAGACTCGGCGCAACACACCCTTGAAGAGTGTGACGCCTGGAGCCGGCAGCGCCGCTCTCTTGTAGCTGAGGTGGGAAGGGACCTCTCCCTGCCCAGCGTGGTTAAAGCCATGCTGGACAGCGACAGGTCCTGGGAGGCAATGGTCTCCTTCTGCGAAGAAGTGATTTCGCAGAAGGAGACTGCAGAACGGTTCCGCGAGGGTGATGCCCAGGCGGACGCCATTAGGCGAAGACGGCCGGGAGGTCGGCGACGGCAGTTTGCCAGTCAGCTTGCACTATAGGTGGAAACTTTGAGGGGGGTTTTGTACCCTCTAGTGGCGTACAGACGGTTAAGGCTGCAGATTCTGGTTAGGGATGCCAAAATCTGCATTGCACAGTCTTTTCCGTCTGTGGGGGCGTTCATGCGTTCGTGAGTGGACGTCCTCCGTAGGCGTGGGCCAGGTTCAACCTGGCCAGCCGGGGCGGGGTGGTCGATTCCCACAGGGAACCCATCTCGCCGCGCAACCGGCAAAGGTGTCACAACGGGGGGTTTTAACGGATATGCCTCCGTGTACATCCGACGGGCTTGGACCCATCATGTGTGCGGAGGAGAGCTCCGGACTCGCCGGGGAGGAATCCCAGGCCCCGGAAGTCGATAACCCGAGGTCCCCTCGAAAAAAAAAAAAAAAAAAAAAAAAAAAGGTTTAGGTTAGGTTAGGTTTTTTTTTTTTTTTTATTCTCTGCTCCCCAGACATAGGTCCAGGCCTTTGTACAGCATTTTTCCTCATTCATTCCAGTTCTCGCTTAACATGCTTCTCGTACTTTCATTCTTCATACGAGTCTTTCTTGCATTCATCCACATTTATTCTTATAACTGGTGGGTTTGCCAGCCTAACTAGTTTCCTATTTACTTTTTATTTATTTCTTAACACGGGTAAATAAGGTCACACGCATTGTTTCCAAGTTGTTTTTACAATTTTCTTATTCTCTTATTTACTACATACTCACTATTTTTTATTCTGTCCATAGTGAATAATCTTGTATTTATTATCTTATTACAATATTTTCCATCTAAATACTTTCTTATCTAAGTTCTCTTACAAAGTTTCTTATCATACTATTATCGTACATCTTTTATAACTAGGGGTTTTACAGTTTTTATAAGCTTGTTTTTAATTCTGATTACAAACAATTTTTACTTGCATCTTCTAGATACTATTTCTTATCTTTTACCATTTTATCTTATCTATTTCTTATATTCTATTTTCACAGTTTATTACATACATCTTTGTTCTTACATCTATTACATACTTTTGATATATCTATATTTTACATTTACTTCTTATTTACTAGGTAGGTGTATATATATACTACAGATATATATTTCTATCCTATTTCTTAGTCTTAATTTTTTATATACGACTTATAATAATATCATTTATCTTAATACGCACTCCACTATTACGTTGTTAATTTTATTTGGGTTCTAGTTTTACTACAATAAGTGTATTCTATTAACATTTATTATTATATTTATTTTACTTATTTTTTTAATTTTGTTTTATTATAACTCTTTGTTGACGTGTCTATCGTCTATCTGTTTATATTTATTTACTTTTCTATTTGCTAGGTAGTTAGTAATATTCATTAATATATTGTACTATCCTGTTTCTTAGTCTTTCCTTTAAAGGCTAGTTATTTATTTTAGTTATATTTTATTATTTATTATAATATTATAATCTTGTCGTACAAGCAAGGGCACAATGTGTCTCGATTGTTGTTTTTAGGACAAAGTGGTATGCGACTGCGGTTATCCTTTTTATTGAATTTTGGACTCAATTTTTTTCTTATTTGGTACTTTTTTGAGCGCCAATTTACCGAAGACACCGTAGACACTTTAATGTCGGAGGCCAATATCTTTCTTACTTACTACGCTGAGCCAGCGTAGTAAGTAAGAAAGTAAGTAATTTACCGTAGAGACTGAGACTGAGGTGTTCCTTATCCTATCCTGTTGGATGGAACAGGATGGAGACTGAAAAACAGAACAAAAAAACAGGATGGAACACTGAGACTGAGGCATAGAATGGGACAGGATGACACAGGATGGAACAGTATGTAATAGAATGGCATAGAATGGGACAGGATGGAATAGATGGAATAGGATGACACAGGACGGAACAGGGTGGAACAGGATGAAACAGAATGTAACAGATGGAACATGATGAAACAGGATGGAAAAGGATGGCACAGAACGGAACAGGACGGAACAGGATGAAACAGGATGGAACAGAATAGAACAGAATGAAACAGGATAAAACAGGATAAAACAGGATCAAATAGGATCAAACAGGATAAAACAGGATGGAACAGGATGGAAGAGGATGGAACAGGATGGAACAGGATGGAACAGGATGGAACAGTATGGAACAGGATGGAACAGGATGGAACAGGATAGAATAGGTTGGAACCAGTTAGAACAGGATGGAACGGGATGTACCAGTTGAAACAAAATGGAACAGGATGGAACAGGATAAAACAGAATGTAACATATTAAAACAGGATAGAACGCTGAGATTAAGGCTAAGTGACTGAGACTGAGTGATACTGGGTGATACTGAGACGGACGGAACTGGACGGAACAGGTTAAAACAGGATGAAACAAGGAGGCTTAGACTAAGACTAAGACTGCGACTGAGTCTTAGACTGAGACTGAGACTGATACTGAGACTGAGACTAAAACTGAGAATAAGACTGAGACTGAGACTGACTTACTGAACGGGATGAAACAGGATGGAACAGAATGGAGCCGGATGAAACAGGGTGGAACAGGATGGATCAGGATGGAACACGGAGACTTAGACTAAGATGGAGACTGAGACTGAAAAACAGAACAGAATAAAACAGGATAGAACACCAAGACTAAGACTGAGACTGAGGCATAGAATTGGACAGGATGGCACAGGACGGAACAGGATGAAACAGGTTGGAACAGGATGGAACAGGATGGAACAGGATGGAACAGGATGGAACAGGACAGAACAGGACAGAACAGGACAGAACAGGACAGAACAGGACAGAACAGGACAGAACAGGACGGAACAGGTTGGAACAGGACGGAACAGGATGAAACAGGTTGGAACAGGATGAAACAGGATGGAACAGGATGAAACAGGGTGTAACAGGATGGATCAGAATAGAACAGGATGGAACAGGATGGAACAGGACAGAACAGGACGGTACAGGATGGAACAGGATGGAACAGGATGGAACAGGATGAAACAGGATGGAAAAGGATGGAACAGGATGGAACAGGACAGAACAGGATGGAACAGGATGGAACAGGATGGAATAGGATGGAACAGAATGGAACAGGATGGAACAGGATGGAACAGGATGGAACAGGATGAAACAGGATGGAACAGGATGGAACAGGATAGATTAGGTTTGAACCGGTTAGAACGGGATGTAACAGTTGAAACAAAATGGAAGAGGATGGAACAGGATAAAACAGAATGAAACAGGAACGCTGAGATTAAGACTAAGTGACACTGGGTGATACTGAGACTGAGACATAACGGACGGAACAGGTTGAAACAGGATGAAACAAGGAAGCCTCCTTGTTTCATCCTGTTTCAACCTGTTCCGTCTATGTTAGACTGAGACTAAGACTGCGACTGAGTCTTAGACTGAGACTGAGACTGAGAATAAAACTGAGAATAAGACTGAGACTGAGACTGACAGACTGAACGGGATGAAACAGGATGGAACTGAATGGAGCAGGATGAAACAGGCTGGAAAAGGATGGCACAGAACGGAACAGGATGGAACAGGGTGTAACAGGATGGATCAGAATGGAACAGGAAGCAACAGGATGGAACGGGGTGGAGCAGGATGGAACAGGATGAATAAGGATGGAACAGTATAAAACAGTATGGAACAGGACGGAACAGGATGAAACAGGATGAAACAGGATGAAACAGGATGGAACAGGATGAAACAGGATGGAACAGGATGAAACAGGGTGTAACAGGATGGATCAGAATGAAAAACGGAGACTAAGACTGAGATTGAGACAGACTGAAAAACAGAACAGAATAAAACAGGATGGAACACTGAGACTGAGGCATAGAATTGGACAGGATGGCACAGGACGGAACAGGATGAAACAGGTTGGAACAGGATGAAACAGGATGGAACAGGATGGAACAGGACAGAACAGGACAGAACAGGACGGAACAGGTTGGAACAGGATGGAACAGGATGGAACAGGATGAAACAGGATGGAACAGGATGGAACAGGATAGATTAGGTTGGAACCGGTTAGAACGGGATGTAACAGTTGAAACAAAATGGAACAGGATGGAACAGGATAAAACAGAATGAACGGAGACTAAGACTGAGTTGAGACTGACACTGAGACTGAGGCATAGAATGGGACAGGATGGAATACATGGAACAGGATGACACAGGACGGAACAGGGTGGAACAGGATGAAACAGAATAAAACATAAAACAGGATCAAATAGGATCAAACAGGATAAAACAGGATGGGACAGGATGGAAGAGGATGGAACAGGATGGAACAGGATAGAACAGTATGGAACAGGACGGAACAGGTTGGAACAGGATGGAACAGGATGGAACAGGATGAAACAGGATGGAACAGGATGAAACAGGGTGTAACAGGATGGATCAGAATGAAACAGGATGGAACAGGACAGAACAGGACAGAACAGGACGGAACAGGTTGGAACAGGATGGAACAGGATGAAACAGGATGTAACCGATGGAACATGATGAAACAGGATGGAAAAGGATGGCACAGAACGGAACAGGATGGAACAGGGTGTAACAGGATGGATCAGAATGGAACAGGAAGCAACAGGATGGAACGGGGTGGAGCAGGATGGAACAGGATGAATAAGGATGGAACAGTATAAAACAGTATGGAACAGTATGGAACAGGACGGAACAGGATGAAACAGGATGAAACCGGATGAAACAGGATGGAACAGGATGAAACAGGATGGAACAGGATGAAACAGGGTGTAACAGGATGGATCAGAATGAAAAACGGAGACTAAGACTGAGATTGAGACAGACTGAAAAACAGAACAGAATAAAACAGGATGGAACACTGAGACTGAGGCATAGAATTGGACAGGATGGCACAGGACGGAACAGGATGGAACAGGACAGAACAGGACAGAACAGGACAGAACAGGACAGAACAGGACAGAACAGGACGGAACAGGTTGGAACAGGACGGAACAGGATGAAACAGGTTGGAACAGGATGAAACAGGATGGAACAGGATGAAACAGGGTGTAACAGGATGGATCAGAATAGAACAGGATGGAACAGGATGGAACAGGACAGAACAGGACGGTACAGGATGGAACAGGATGGAACAGGATGGAACAGGATGAAACAGGATGGAAAAGGATGGAACAGGATGGAACAGGACAGAACAGGATGGAACAGGATGGAACAGGATGGAATAGGATGGAACAGAATGGAACAGGATGGAACAGGATGAAACAGGATGAAACAGGATGGAACAGGATGGAACAGGATGGAACAGGATGGAACAGTGGAACAGTATGGAACAGTATGGAACAGGATGGAACAGGATGGAACAGGATAGATTAGGTTTGAACCGGTTAGTACGTGATGTAACAGTTGAAACAAAATGGAACAGGATGGAACAGGATAAAACAGAATGAAACAGGAACGCTGAGATTAAGACTAAGTGACACTGGGTGATACTAAGACTGAGACATAACGGACGGAACAGGTTGAAACAGGATGAAACAAGGAGGCTTAGACTGAGACTAAGACTGCGACTGAGTCTTAGACTGAGACTGAGACTGAGAATAAAACTGTGATTAAGACTGAGACTGAGACTGACAGACTGAACGGGATGAAACAGGATGGAACTGAATGGAGCAGGATGAAACAGGATGGAAAAGGATGGCACAGAACGGAACAGGATGGAACAGGGTGTAACAGGATGGATCAGAATGGAACAGGAAGCAACAGGATGGAACGGGGTGGAGCAGGATGGAACAGGATGAATAAGGATGGAACAGTATAAAACAGTATGGAACAGTATGGAACAGGACGGAACAGGATGAAACAGGATGAAACAGGATGAAACAGGATGAAACAGGATGAAACAGGATGAAACAGGATGGAACAGGATGAAACAGGGTGTAACAGGATGGATCAGAATGAAAAACGGAGACTAAGACTGAGATTGAGACTGAAAAACAGAACAGAATAAAACAGGATGGAACACTGAGACTGAGGCATAGAATTGGACAGGATGGCACAGGACGAAACAGGATGAAACAGGTTGGAACAGGATGAAACAGGATGGAACAGGATGAAACAGGATAAAACAGGATGGAACAGGATGAAACAGGGTATAACAGGATGGAACAGGATGAAACAGGATGGAACAGGACAGAACAGGACAGAACAGGACGGAACAGGTTGGAACAGGATGGAACAGGATGGAACAGGATGGAACAGGATGAAACAGGATGGAACAGGATGGAACAGGATAGATTAGGTTTGAACCGGTTAGAACGGGATGTAACAGTTGAAACAAAATGGAAGAGGATGGAACAGGATAAAACAGAATGAAACAGGAACGCTGAGATTAAGACTAAGTGACACTGGGTGATACTGAGACTGAGACATAACGGACGGAACAGGTTGAAACAGGATGAAACAAGGAAGCCTCCTTGTTTCATCCTGTTTCAACCTGTTCCGTCTATGTTAGACTGAGACTAAGACTGCGACTGAGTCTTAGACTGAGACTGAGACTGAGAATAAAACTGAGAATAAGACTGAGACTGAGACTGACAGACTGAACGGGATGAAACAGGATGGAACTGAATGGAGCAGGATGAAACAGGCTGGAAAAGGATGGCACAGAACGGAACAGGATGGAACAGGGTGTAACAGGATGGATCAGAATGGAACAGGAAGCAACAGGATGGAACGGGGTGGAGCAGGATGGAACAGGATGAATAAGGATGGAACAGTATAAAACAGTATGGAACAGTATGGAACAGGACGGAACAGGATGAAACAGGATGAAACAGGATGAAACAGGATGGAACAGGATGAAACAGGATGGAACAGGATGAAACAGGGTGTAACAGGATGGATCAGAATGAAAAACGGAGACTAAGACTGAGATTGAGACAGACTGAAAAACAGAACAGAATAAAACAGGATGGAACACTGAGACTGAGGCATAGAATTGGACAGGATGGCACAGGACGGAACAGGATGAAACAGGTTGGAACAGGATGAAACAGGATGGAACAGGATGGAACAGGACAGAACAGGACAGAACAGGACGGAACAGGTTGGAACAGGATGGAACAGGATGGAACAGGATGAAACAGGATGGAACAGGATGGAACAGGATAGATTAGGTTGGAACCGGTTAGAACGGGATGTAACAGTTGAAACAAAATGGAACAGGATGGAACAGGATAAAACAGAATGAACGGAGACTAAGACTGAGTTGAGACTGACACTGAGACTGAGGCATAGAATGGGACAGGATGGAATACATGGAACAGGATGACACAGGACGGAACAGGGTGGAACAGGATGAAACAGAATAAAACATAAAACAGGATCAAATAGGATCAAACAGGATAAAACAGGATGGGACAGGATGGAAGAGGATGGAACAGGATGGAACAGGATAGAACAGTATGGAACAGGACGGAACAGGTTGGAACAGGATGGAACAGGATGGAACAGGATGAAACAGGATGGAACAGGATGAAACAGGGTGTAACAGGATGGATCAGAATGAAACAGGATGGAACAGGACAGAACAGGACAGAACAGGACGGAACAGGTTGGAACAGGATGGAACAGGATGAAACAGGATGTAACCGATGGAACATGATGAAACAGGATGGAAAAGGATGGCACAGAACGGAACAGGATGGAACAGGGTGTAACAGGATGGATCAGAATGGAACAGGAAGCAACAGGATGGAACGGGGTGGAGCAGGATGGAACAGGATGAATAAGGATGGAACAGTATAAAACAGTATGGAACAGTATGGAACAGGACGGAACAGGATGAAACAGGATGAAACCGGATGAAACAGGATGGAACAGGATGAAACAGGATGGAACAGGATGAAACAGGGTGTAACAGGATGGATCAGAATGAAAAACGGAGACTAAGACTGAGATTGAGACAGACTGAAAAACAGAACAGAATAAAACAGGATGGAACACTGAGACTGAGGCATAGAATTGGACAGGATGGCACAGGACGGAACAGGATGAAACAGGTTGGAACAGGATGAAACAGGATGAAACAGGATGAAACAGGATGGAACAGGATGAAACAGGGTGTAACAGGATGGAACAGGATGAAACAGGATGGAACAGGACAGAACAGGACAGAACAGGACGGAACAGGTTGGAACAGGATGGAACAGGATGGAACAGGATGAAACAGGATGGAACAGGATGGAACAGGATAGATTAGGTTGGAACCGGTTAGAACGGGATGTAACAGTTGAAACAAAATGGAACAGGATGGAACAGGATAAAACAGAATGAACGGAGACTAAGACTGAGTTGAGACTGACACTGAGACTGAGGCATAGAATGGGACAGGATGGAATAGATGGAACAGGATGACACAGGACGGAACAGGGTGGAACAGGATGAAACAGAATAAAACATAAAACAGGATCAAATAGGATCAAACAGGATAAAACAGGATGGAACAGGATGGAAGAGGATGGAACAGGATGGAACAGGATAGAACAGTATGGAACAGGATGGAACAGGATAGAATAGGTTGGAACCGGTTAGAACAGGATGAAACGGGATGTACCAGTTGAAACAAAATGGAACAGGATGGAAAAGGATAAAACAGAATGTAACATAATGAAACAGGATAGAACGCTGAGATTAGGACTAAGTGACTGAGACTGAGTGATACTGGGTGATACTGAGACGGACGGAACTGGACGGAACAGGTTAAAACAGGATGAAACAAGGAGGCTTAGACTGAGACTAAGACTGCGACTGAGTCTTAGACAGAGACTGAGACTGATACTGAGACTGAGACTAAAACTGAGAATAAGACTGAGACTGAGACTGACTTACTGAACGGGATGAAACAGGATGGAACTGAATGGAGCCGGATGAAACAGGGTGGAACAGGATAAATCAGGATGAAACAGGATGGAACAGGATGAAACAGGATGGATCAGAATAGAACAGGATAGAACAGGATGGAACAGGATGGAACAGGACAGAACAGGACAGAACAGGACGGTACAGGATGGAACAGGACAGAACAGGACGGAACAGGATGGAACAGGATAGAACAGGATGGAACAGGATGGAACAGGATGGAACAGGATGGAACAGGATAGATTAGGTTGGAACCGGTTAGAACGGGATGTAACAGTTGAAACAAAATGGAACAGGATGGAACAGGATAAAACAGAATGAAACAGGAACGCTGAGATTAAGACTAAGTGACACTGGGTGATACTGAGACTGAGACATAACGGACGGAACAGGTTGAAACAGGATGAAACAAGGAGGCTTAGACTGAGACTAAGACTGCGACGGAGTCTTAGACTGAGACTGAGACTGAGAATAAAACTGAGAATAAGACTGAGACTGAGACTGACAGACTGAACGGGATGAAACAGGATGGAACTGAATGGAGCAGGATGAAACAGGATGGAAAAGGATGGCACAGAACGGAACAGGACGAAACAAACAGGACGGAACAGGATGAAACAGTTGGAACAAAATGGAACAGGATAACACAGGACGGAACAGGATGAAACAGGATGAAACAGGATGGAACAGGATGAAACAGGATGGAACAGGATGAAACAGGGTGTAACAGGATGGATCAGAATGGAACAGGAAGCAACACGATGGAACGGGCCGGAGCAGGATGGAACAGGATGAAACAGGATGAAACAGGATGGAACAGGATGAAACAGGATGGAACATGATAAAACAGGGTGTAACAGGATGGATCAGAATGGAACAGGGTGGAACAGGATGGAACAGGATGGAACAGGATGGAACAGGACAGAACAGGACAGAACAGGACAGAACAGGACGGAACAGGTTGGAACAGGATGGAACAGGATGAAACAGGATGGAACAGGATGAAACAGGGTGTAACAGGATGGATCAGAATGAAACAGGATGGAACAGGACAGAACAGGACAGAACAGGACGGAACAGGTTGGAACAGGATGGAACAGGATGAAACAGGATGTAACAGATGGAACATGATGAAACAGGATGGAAAAGGATGGCACAGAATGGAACAGGACGGAACAGGATGAAACAGGACAGAACAGGACAGAACAGGACAGAACAGGACAGAACAGGACAGAACAGGACAGAACAGGACAGAACAGGACAGAACAGGACAGAACAGGACAGAACAGGACAGAACAGGACAGAACAGGACAGAACAGGACGGAACAGGTTGGAACAGGATGGAACAGGATAAAACTGGGTGTAACAGGATGGATCAGAATGGAACAGGAAGCAACAGGATGGAACGGGGTGGAGCAGGATGGAACAGGATGAATAAGGATGGAACAGGACGGAACAGGACAGAACAGGACAGAACAGGACAGAACAGGACAGAACAGGACAGAACAGGACAGAACAGGACAGAACAGGACAGAACAGGACAGAACAGGACAGAACAGGACAGAACAGGACAGAACAGGACAGAACAGGACGGAACAGGTTGGAACAGGTTGGAACAGGATTGAACAGGATGAAACAGGATGTAACAGATGGAACATGATAAAACAGGATGGAAAAGGATGGAACTGAATAGAGCCGGATGAAACAGGGTGGAACAGGATGGATCAGGATGGAACACGGAGACTTAGACTAAGATGGAGACTGAGACTGAAAAACAGAACAGAATAAAACAGGATAGAACACCAAGACTAAGACTAAGACTGAGACTGAGCCATAGAATTGGACATGACGGAACAGGATGAAACAGGTTGGAACAGGATGAAACAGGATGGAACAGGATGGAACAGAATGAAACAGGGTGTAACAGGATGGATCAGAATGGAAAACGGAGACTAAGACTGAGTTGAGACTGATACTGAGACTGAAAAACAGAACTGAATAAAACAGGATGGAACACTGAGACTGAGGCAAACAGGATGGAACAGGATAGAACAGGATGTAACGTGTTTTTTTTTTTTTTTTTTTTTTTTTTTTTTTTTTTTTTTTTTAAATGGAGAAGTTTTGTGTTATAAATAATATCTGAAGTAATTAGGTTGGTTTAGGTTAAGTTCGTGTGGGTTGAATGGGGTTAGGTTAGGTTAGGTTTAGGTTAGGTTAGGTTAGGTTAGGTTAGGTTAGGTTAGGTTAGGTTAGGTTAGGTTAGGTTAGGTTAGGTTAGGTTAGGTTAGGTTAGGTTAGGTTAGGTTAGGTTAGGTTAGGTTAGGTTAGGTTAGGTTAGGTTAGGTTAGGTTAGGTTAGGTTAGGTTAGGTTAGGTTAGGTTAGGTTAGGTTAGGTTAGGTTAGGTTAGGTTAGGTTAGGTTAGGTTAGGTTAGGTTAGGTTAGGTTAGGTTAGGTTAGGTTAGGTTAGGTTAGGTTAGGTTAGGTTAGGTTAGGTTAGGTTAGGTTCAAAGGCGAGAGAGTCAATCTCCCTTCCGGACCTAGGCATATCGGACGGCTGCAGGATACGGGAGGGCCAAACTGGCTGTAAAATCTTAGAGGTGAGGGACCCGAGTGGCGCCAAGGCCAACGTTCTGGCGGATAAGCTCCGCGGGGTTCTTTTGGAGGTGGCGGCCGTTAGACGGCCTGAAAAGACGGCGGATCTACATATCTCAGGGTTGGATGATTCCGTCCGTAAAGAAGATGTACTGCGGGAGCTTGCGGTTGTTGCAGGCTGCGAGCAGCACAACATTAAGTCGACGGAGCTTATGATCTCCTCAGATGGAACGGGCTGCATTAGGGTCAGATGCCCAATTGCAGCAGCCCAGTCGATTGCAAAGGCAGGTAGAGTGATAATTGGATGGTCCACCGCTAGTGTGAGGGTGCTCAAACCTCTCCCGTTGCGGTGTTTCAGATGCCTGGGGATAGGGCACACGAAGCCCAAATGCCCGTCAGAGATTGACCGAAGCAACCTTTGCTTCCGATGTGGTGAGCCGGGCCACATGGCTGCGGCTTGCAGAGCCGAGCCCAGATGCTCCGTCTGTGCCGCCAGTGGGCGGCCGACCGACCATATAATGGGCTGCCGAAGGTGTGACCCGCCGGTCATGAGAGGTAAGGGTGCAGAGCGCCAGCGCAATTTGGCAGATGGTCCGTCCGGGATGTCCGAGTGAGCGGATGTCTCCGACGAGGAGGGGTACTCCCACGCTTCTCAGCGAGGAGAAGTGTTCGGGAGCCGTTGGTGGGGGGGACTTGGTCCCCCAGTCGGGGTCAAGCGGGCGGTGGGAGGTGAACCACCGCTCGCCTTGCACGGCCCTGATGAGAGGGGGGGTTTGGCCAAACTTGCCCGGCCATTCCCCATCGGAGGAGGCCCGGATGCGGGCAGGCCGCGTTTGCCGTTGTGGTGAGTGCCAAGCACGGTCCCACGCACAGCCCCTTGGCTGTCGGCGCTAGCGGCGGAGAGGGCAGGTGCCGTAGTTTTTTAGTGGGTATTCCCTCCTCCCGAGATCCCATCGAACCACCTGGTTGGGTGGGATCACGGGAGGCAGTCGTGGAGGGAGCTGCAACGCTGAATGTTGCGGTCCCCTCCTGGCGAGTCCCACATACCCCCGTCCCGCTCACCTGCGGGAAGGGAAGCGCGTAAATGCGTTTTTCTTCGGCATATAAAAAAAAAAAAAAAAAAGGTTAGGTTAGGTTAGGTTAGGTTAGGTTAGGTTAGGTTAGGTTAGGTTAGGTTAGGTTAGGTTAGGTTAGGTTAGGTTAGGTTAGGTTAGGTTAGGTTAGGTTAGGTTAGGTTAGGTTAGGTTAGGTTAGGTTAGGTTAGGTTAGGTTGGGGTGCGTGTCAGACAACCTCCTCGTGGTGCACCCTGGGCGTCACCGCGGTGTTTGCGGTGACGGCGAATAGTCTGGCGAGGTGGGACCCGGCCGGCGTCTCGGACGTTTTCGAGTAGCGGCGGTGCGGGTCGGAGTGTTGGGGGCCTTCTAGAGGCCCAGCGGTCCTTTTGGACGTTGTATCGGGGGCGCCGTAACCCCGTACGTGGTGCGGGGCCGGAGGCCGCCACTTCAAGTGGGGGCTGCGTGGACGGATACCACTATAAAAAACCAAGGGGAGCCTGACCCCTTAAAAAGAGGCTAAAAAACCCATGGTAATGGACAGTTGGAAAAAGAAATTACCCCAGGAGGGTACCAGCCGCTCCGCGGCTGGAGAATCCCTCCCGAGCTCTCCGGTGCTCGGCAGCCCCTCGTCTTCTGGGGGGGGCAACAACTGCTCAATGGACAATGTAGCGCTGGGTCCAGGTAAAAACTGCGCCGATTCAAAACCGCTTGGCCGTACTAGGTCGAGCCCGGCAGGGAGGTCGGATCGCTCCGTTTGTTTGACGTTCCTGAATGACATGGCTCATTCGGATGATCCAAACAAGAGGAGGAAATATAAATCTGTCTCGATGGAAAATTTGACGAAGGAAGTCAATATGGAGGTTGTCGCAGAGGCTGCCATTGGGGTGGCTGATGGGACTGTTAAGGGAGTGGTGAAAGGAGATGTTTATTTGGAGGAGAATCTGGGGAGTACGCAATTGAGTCGGTCGGCAAAGGCTAGCTCAGGCAATGGGCCTGGCTCGGCTGGAATAGAGCAGGAGAAGCCTAGCTCAGGCGAGTTAAACGAGCGGCCGTCATCCGCGGGCGGAAGAAAAAAGAAAGGAAAGCCTAGCTCAGGCAGGTCAAAGGAGCAATCACCTTCAACGTCTGAGATGCGCACAGCTTCAGAAATGAACTCAGCGGCGGAAAGAATGTCAACTGACGAAGAAGATGATGAGGGCACTTCTAAACCCTCGAAACCAAGCCGAAGGAGAAAACGCCCGATAGAGGATGATTCATCGGGTGATACTAAAGTCGTCAAATCTGGAAAGACTGGATATGGGCGTGGAGGAGGAGAAAGCCGTGTTCGCGGTCGTGGTCGTCCTGCTTATAACAGTACTAGTGTTGGGCTTGGAAAAGCCAGGGCGGACATCAAAAAATTGGAAGCTGAAGAGAAAAAACAGCTTGAGGTGCAGCACTCTAACCGTCCGATATCGGAGTATGAGACGGAGGCGGAAGTTTTGGGAGACCTGGACCCGGCCTATGACCAAACGGAGTACTACTGGGAAGCAGCTAGTGAATCTGGCTCCCAAATATCTCTTCCGAGTCAGGAGGAAGACGGTGTAGCTTATTTCAGGAACGAGCTGTCACGGCACCTACAATCAATAAATATGGTGTCAGATAAGTCAGGGAAGCTTAAGGGCACATTCCAAAAGGCGCTAAAAGACGCGACACGGGGTATCTCCAAGGTGTTTGATAATCTCACAATCCGGTCTTCAGACGAAGAGATTCGCAGGCTTCATGCCGATAATGCTCGTTTAACGAGTCAGTTGGAAAAATTAAATGTGGAAGTAAGGTCTTTGCGTAGGACGTTCTCGGAGCGGGGCTTACCAGATCCGAAGAAGCCTGTGACGTCTGGGCCTGCACCAGCTCCAGTCACAATGTCGAAGTTGACAGACTTTTTAGAGGAGTGGCAACGCAAGGTGACCGTTTCTGTAGGGGATATGGTCAACACAAGGATTGATAGTCTGGAGAAGAGACTGCCACCAGCACCAATTATCAGACCGCCTTTGGCGGCTGACAGAAGACTGATGCCTCCTCCGGAGTCTCCAGCTCCAAAGCCTAAGCGGCCACAGGTTCCAGCAGCGGGTCCTACAACCGCACCAAGTCGGCAAAGTCAACCAAGCAGTTTGGCGACGCCACCCAACTCTGCCCCTGCAGAAGAAGAAGAATGGGTGGAAGGGGGCTCCAGAAAGGCAAAAAATAAAAGGCGAAAGGCGGCTTTGGCTAAAAAGCAGAAAGCATCTATTAACGACAGGGCTCCTGCTGCAAACCCCGCTGATACGGCTAAAAAAGCCAAAAAGAAGAAGAACAAAAAGAAAGCTAGCCTAGCTTCACCGCGCACAGCGGCGGTTGTTCTTACTCTCGAGCCGGAAGCCATGGAACAAGGCGCAACTTACGCCAGTATGTTGGGAAAGGCTAGAACAGCGATGCAGCTTAAAGATTTTGGCTTAGATGGCGTTCGCTGTAAGCAAGCGGCTACCGGGGCTAGGATACTCTCCATTCCCGGTCCCGCGAATGGCGAAAAAGCTGATGCGTTGGCTGCTAAGCTGCGCGAGGTGTTGTCAGGGGTTGCAAAAGTAACGAGGCCAACGAAATGTGCCGATTTACGCATATCGGGTCTTGATGACTCAGTCAGGAAAGAGGACATTATAGCGGCCATCGTTGAAAAAGGAGGCTGTCCATCCGAACAAGTTAAAGTCGGAGAGGTGCAATTCGGTTTCGGCGGAATGGGGACGGCTCTTGCTAAATGTCCAGTAGCAGCGGCTAAAACTATAATGGAAGCGGGTAGGCTACTAGTAGGTTGGAGCTCTGCTCAAGTACGAACGTTGGACCCCATGCCCATGCGATGTTATAGATGCCTGGGCCTCGGACATACCAGTCAGCGATGTCCAAGCCAGACTGACCGCAGCCAACTATGCTACCGTTGCTGTGAACCGGGGCATGTCGCAGCAAAATGCCCTGCGGAACGCTACTGCTGTGCAGTATGTACGGCTGCTAAGCGACCAGCAGATCATAGGATGGGAGGTAGGAAGTGTAATCCTCCACATGCTAAGCCCAAAGAGGGCCCCGGTACCCGGGGCCCCCCCACTGTAGCGGAGCCGCTTCTGCCAGAAGCAGCTGAAATGGTAACTGATGACAATCTCAATGAATAGTACACCGCGTTTTAACTTCCTTCAAGCTAATGTCAATCACTCCACCCGGTCACAGGACTTGCTCGCGCAGTCTATGGTGGAGTGGGAATGCGATATCACGGTGATCTCGGAGCCTTATTACGTGCCAACCCTGCCCCACTGGGCTGGGGACTCACTCGGCTCCGTGGCGATTGTGGCGGACCCTAACTCAGCCTTTTCACTGGTGGTCAAGGAAAGAGGGCCAGGATATGTGGTAGCCTCCTGGGGGGAAATCACAATAATCGGGGTCTACTTTTCTCCGAATACAAGTGTGGCAGAGCTTGAGGCCTATATAAACCTTCTGGGCTTTGTGGTGGGACGATATGTTGGGCAACAGGTGTTGGTTATGGGCGACCTGAACTCTAAGTCGAATGCTTGGGGATCCCCTGTCGACGACGACAAAGGAGATATTGTGGCAGAATTTGTGGCATCTTTGGGGCTCTCTGTCGCTAACCGAGGACACGAGTGGACGTGCGTGAGGAGGAACGGGGGATCTATCATAGATGTGACATTTGCTACCCCTACGTTGGCCTCACGCATATCGGGTTGGAAGGTACTAAAAGAGGAGGAGTCTCTGTCAGACCACCCTTACATCACCTTTGAAATCGCTACCACGACAGCTAGTCGGTCGTCTCGGGGGATCGCGAGAGGTGGTGCTCGATTCCCGGGCTGGGCTCGTACTGAATTCAACCCAGACCTTGCAGAGGAAGCAGCAATAGTGGCTAGCTGGAACCATGATTCTCGCGACAACAATCGCCCTGGAAGTGTAAACGATCGAGCTCTCAGACTACGGGACGACTTGACGGCCATCTGCGACGCCGCCATGCCTCGATCTAGGGGCCCACCTCCGGGAAAAAGGGCAGTATACTGGTGGTCTGCAGAATTGGCTTCCTTACGCGAAACCTGCAACCGAAAGCGGAGGGACCACAAAAGGTGTCGTCGACGAAGGCACACGGACGATGAGGAACAGTTGCTCTATGATGCCTACAAAGAGGCTAAACGAGCCTTCCAGATCGCAATTGCAGAAGCAAAATCCAGGGCCCGGGAAGAGTGGTTGCAAGATTTGGACCGGGACCCCTGGGGAAGACCATTTTTAGTGGTGCGCAGTAAAATGCGAAGTGGGGCACCCCGGATGGAGGACTTTCAGCCACAGCAGCTGCAGGATGTCGTGTCCGGTCTCTTTCCTGAAAGACCAGCATTTGTTCCGCCTGTAATGGCCGCCCCAACTGGGGATCAAGAAGATGTTGTAGAAAGGGTCGCACCCGTCACGCAGGAGGAACTTGATGAGGCATTGCACAAACTACGGGGGAAGAGGAAAAAGGCCCCGGGTCCAGACGGGATACCCGGGTTTGTCCTGTTAGTAGCATCCAAACACTTGGGAGATCAGCTGCGAGAATTGTTCTCTTCTTGCATGGAGTCTGGAGAATTTCCTTCTTCGTGGAAGACGGGTAGGTTATGCTTGCTAAAAAAGGCGGGACGTTCTTCGGACTCCCCGTCAGCTTTTAGGCCAATAGTGCTTTTAGACGAAGTAAGCAAACTTTTTGAACGGCTGCTGGCGGCCCGCATTGTCCAACACTTGTCGACAGCGGGTCCCGACTTGTCGGACCAGCAATTCGGTTTCCGCGCTGGGAAGTCCACTGTGGACGCTGTCCAGGAATTGAAGGACATCTGTGAAATGGCGTCCTCGAAGGGAGAAAAGGTGTTGGCGGTGTCCTTAGACATCGCCAATGCGTTCAACACCATCCCCTTTGAGAGTATTCTCGAGGGTCTTCGATTCCACGAGGTACCAATGTACCTGCAAAAACTGGTGGCAAACTATTTGGCTGGTCGGCAAGTTAAATTTGTGGGGCCAGGTGGCGTTATGTTTAGTCGTGGTGTGAATTGCGGAGTTCCACAGGGGTCGGTCTTGGGGCCACTCCTGTGGAACATAGGTTTCAATTGGGTCCTGCGAGGTCTTCTGCTGCCCCGGATGAACATTATCTGTTACGCAGATGACACGCTTGTTGTCTCCCGGGGCAGGAGTTACGCTGAGGTGGCACGATTGGCCACCGTAGGTACAACCTTAGTGGTGGAAAGGATCCGCATGCTAGGGTTAGAAGTGGCCCTCAGTAAAACAGAGGCTATTTACTTCCATGGTCCTCGGGATGGTCCTCCAGTGGACGCCCACATATCAGTGAATGGCTTTAGTGTCCCGGTGGGGAAAACAATGCGCTACCTGGGGCTGACACTTGACAGCCGCTGGGGATTCGAGCAGCATTTTACGAAGCTGGCCCCGAAGCTCGTTGCCACAGCACTGGCGCTCGGACGCTTGCTCCCTAATATCGGGGGCCCGAAGAGCAGCTGCCGTCGCCTCTATACAACGGTGGTGAGAAGCATGGCCCTCTATGGAGCACCAATCTGGGTAGAGGCTATGAACCCCAAAATCCGTGCGCTGTTAAGAAGCCCGCAGCGTGCAATGGCAATGAGAGCAGTAAGGGCATATCGCACGGTCGCTGCATCAGCGGCTCTTGTTCTTGCGGGCACTCCGCCTTGGGAGATGGAGGCGGAAGTGCTAGATATTGTATACAAGCACAAGGTGGAACAGAGAGCGCGTGGAGAGCGCCTGACTATTGAGGAAATGGAACGTATCCGACAGGACGCACATGACGTCGTGATGGAGCGTTGGGTGGAGGATCTGGAGACAGCTGAATTTGGACGGCGAACTGTCGATGCAATACGGCCAGTATTACAACAGTGGGTGGAGCGTAAACACGGGTTTTTGACCTATCGTCTTGTGCAGGTATTAACAGGCCATGGGTGTTTTGGCGATTACCTGCACAGGATCAAAAGGGAAGTCAGTCCAGTATGTCACGAATGTGGCGCAGCCCAAGACTCGGCGCAACACACCCTTGAAGAGTGTGACGCCTGGAGCCGGCAGCGCCGCTCTCTTGTAGCTGAGGTGGGAAGGGACCTCTCCTTGCCCAGCGTGGTTAAAGCCATGCTGGACAGCGACAAGTCCTGGGAGGCAATGGTCTCCTTCTGCGAAGAAGTGATTGCGCAGAAGGAGACTGCAGAACGGTTCCGCGAGGGTGATGCCCAGGCGGACGCCATTAGGCGAAGACGGCCGGGAGGTCGGCGACGGCAGTTTGCCAGTCAGCTTGCACTATAGGTGGAAACTTTGAGGGGGGTTTTGTACCCTCTAGTGGCGTACAGACGGTTAAGGCTGCAGATTTTGGTTAGGGATGCCAAAATCTGCATTGCACAGTCTTTTCCGTCTGTGGGGGCGTTCATGCGTTCGTGAGTGGACGTCCTCCGTAGGCGTGGGCCAGGTTCAACCTGGCCAGCCGAGGCGGGGTGGTCGATTCCCACAGGGAACCCATCTCGCCGCGCAACCGGCAAAGGTGTCACAACGGGGGGTTTTAACGGATATGCCTCCGTGTACATCCGACGGGCTTTGACCTGTCGGATGTGTGCGGAGGAGAGCTCCGGACTCGCCGGGGAGGAATCCCAGGCCCCGGAAGTCGATAACCCGAGGTCCCCTCGAAAAAAAAAAAAAAAAAAAAAAAAAGGTTAGGTTAGGTTAGGTTAGGTTAGGTTAGGTTAGGTTAGGTTAGGTTAGGTTAGGTTAGGTTAGGTTAGGTTAGGTTAGGTTAGGTTAGGTTAGGTTAGGTTAGGTTAGGTTAGGTTAGGTTAGGTTAGGTTAGGTTAGGTTAGGTTAGGTTAGGTTAGGTTAGGTTAGGTTAGGTTAGGTTAGGTTAGGTTAGGTTAGGTTAGGTTAGGTTAGGTTAGGTTAGGTTAGGTTAGGTTAGGTTAGGTTAGGTTAGGTTAGGTTAGGTTAGGTTAGGTTAGGTTAGGTTAGGTTAGGTTAGGTTAGGTTAGGTTAGGTTTTTTTTTTTTTTTTTTTTTTTTTTTTTTTTTTTTTTTTTTTTTTTTTTTTTTTTTTTTTTTTTTCTACTACCTCTAACAAGAGTCAGAGCCTGTTTTTAACAAAAAATTTTATACTCTTTCATTCCAGTTCTCGCTTTTATTCCTCTCGTACTTCCATACCGCATACTACACATTCATTCATCATCTTGTATTCCTTAACAGCTGGGTTTGCTGCCTATTCCTATTCCATTTTACTATTTATCTATCTTATTCCTATCTTGGGGTTTAGTGGGAACACAACACACTATCTTTATTTATTTTTCAATACATTTTCTTATCACTACTTTTTATTTCTTACATCTTTTCTTATTTCTATTTACATTTTTTGCCATTTGTTATTAACATTTGTTGTTACATTACTAATTTTCTTATTTCTAACATTTCTTATTGCTATTTGCATTTTCTTATATCTATGTTACATCTCTATTTATTAATCTTATTACAATATTGTTTTGTTTACTTATATTAAAATAATACAACTTAATTCTATGCTAAGGAATAATATTCAATAATACTATTTTAGCATATTTTCTAATCATTATTTTTATTCCTTTTATTAGCTCTTATTACTATATCTTTACAATACTTCAAAAAGTTATCTCTCTCTTTGCTTAGCATAATTTCCTCTAAGTTCTTTTTACAAATTTTATATTGAATTTTTTGTTCAATGTTAAATCTTTCCAAGCTATTTTGTGGGCATTCCATTAAGATGTGGGGAAGGGTCTCAGGAGTATCGGGGTCACAGGCGCACGATGGGTTATCCTTACACTTAAATCTGTGCAAGTATTCAGAGAACCCACCGTGCCCCGTCAATGCTTGGGTAAGGATGGGGTCCGGCTCAATTTTTCTTACTGTGCGGAAGGCTCTAGTCGCATCGGGCAAGAACATTTTTGTGACCGCGGCCGTATCGCCAGCTTTATATCTTAAGTTCCATTCGTCAAGCGTATGCATCCGAATGCTACGCTTGACGAATGAAACCGGGCAGTGATCATATTTTGGCCTGACTTTCAAGTTAAGAGCCGCGTCCTTCGCCAGCTCGTCCGCCCGCTCATTGCCGACAAGCCCTACATGGGCTTTTATCCAAAATAATGATAAACACTTATTTTGGAGAGCAATGGTTTTTATATTTGCCCTTGTCTTTACGGCTAATGGATGCAGGCAGTCCAAGCTGGCGATGGACTGGAGGGCCGCGGTCGAATCGGAATAGATCGCGAAAGATGTTTCTTTTCTCTTGATTATTAGGCCCGTCGCCTCGCATACCGCAAGAAGTTCCGCCTGGTAGACCGTACAGTAATTCGGCAATGCAAGCTTGACGGCCCTAATTTCGGATACCCTATTCCACAAGGATAGGGCGGATCCGACCCGGCCGTCAATCTTGCTGCCGTCTGTAAAGATTCGGACTTCGTAATCACTATTGGCGTCAACTTGCGTTTGGTCTACCAGGGGAAGAAACTCTATTCTGATGTGCTCGGCCGGATGTGGGGTCTCAAGTGCTGAGGCCGGCCGCTCGATCTCCCTGTCACCCAGCACTGATATGGGCGCTCCCTTTTTGGCCTCGTACAATGAAGCCGCCTCCCGAATCCGGAGGTCTAGGGGGAGCAGTCCAGATAGGATCAGTGCTGCGTGCAGAGACACCGTGCGGTAGGCCTTACAGATTTTCTGTGCGAAACCTCGTTGCAACGCGTTAAGTTGTTTTTGTACGCTTATTTTCTTCGCGGCTGGAGCCCAGACACTCGCGGCGTACAGAACAACAGGTTCGACTGCAGCAACGTATATCGTTCTTATCACCTCCGGGTGCAACCCCCAACTGACCTTTGCAGCTCTAGAAAGCTGTTTGCCTATACCTATTGCCTTTCTGCATACGCTGGAGACATGCGCATTAAACGTTAACTTGTCGTCAATCGTTAGACCCAAAAGTTTTATCTCACGAGACATGGCAATGTCAACCCCTCCCATGGTCAGAAGTGGGGTGTCATATTTTAACTTCCTGGTTATTACCATGGCACAAGTTTTATGTGGTGCGAATTTGAGTTTATTGCTGACACCCCACCTCCGCACACGTTCGAGGGTGGCATTGGCCCGTCTCTGGATCTCAGACGTTTTGTCCCCAACGAATACCAGGACCACATCATCCGCAAACGCCTGACAATAGTTCCCCTCCTTATGTAAGTCTTTTAGAAGCGGATCCAATAGTAGATTCCAGAGGATTGGACCGGCAATGGATCCCTGCACGCACCCCTTTTCCGTGCCTGTGCAGAATTCCTCTCCACCGTATCTTACCGAGACCGTACGGTCGGACAAGTAACTGTCGATAACCCTTCTGATGTTAACAGGGCAGTTTTCCTCTGCCAGTCTGAGTCTTATTGCCGGCCACCACGCACTGTCGAAGGCTCCCTCTATATCCAGGGACACTAATGTTACAATCTTTTTGTCGTTTAAGTTGGTGCGGATGTGCTGCAACAGGGTATAGAGGGAGTCTTCGGTGCTTCTCTGCGGCATAAAGCCATATTGGTGAGGACTCATTCCAGGCAGAAGATGATGTTTTAATCTTGCCACTATCATTTTTTCATAAATTTTTCCCAGTATAGGCAATAGCCCAATCGGCCTATAGGATTTGGGGTTTCTATAGCTTTCTTTCCCTGGTTTCCTCAAGATAACGATGGTTGCGGCTTTCCATGCGCAGGGGAAGTAGCTCAGCTCCAAACACTTATTGAGCAAGGCCAGGAACAGCTCCGGCTCTGCTTTAATCGCCCGAAGACAAATGTCCGCGGTGAATCCTTCCGCTCCGGGGGCTTTCTTGGGGTTAAACGAGTCCGCTGCACGTTCCAGTTCTATTCGAGTAAATGGTGGGTCACAAGGGTCACCTTGTTTTCCTTCGTTTACCGTTTTTGCTTTTTCTCTGGTGCAGCGGTGTTCATCGTACTCTCCTTCCGTTTTGTCCTCGGGGTAAAAGGTTTTTGCCAATAGCTCCACTGACTCTTTAGTGCTTAGAACTTTACCACCCTCCTCTAACGGCATGTCTTCCTCTCTTTTCATGGTTTTACCAATTACCCTATAAATTCCTTCCCACATTCCTTCTCTATCTTGTTTCCCACAGAAACCTTTCCAACTTTCCGTCTGTGCATTCCTTGCTGCTTGCTCATACTCATCTTTCTTTTTCAGGTACTCTTCAACAACCTTCGACCTCCGGACTGGTGCGGCATTTCTGATTCTGCGCTTGAAGGTGGTGACCTCATCTTTCATCTTGGCCAGCTCTTCGGACCACCATGGCATGGTAAGTGTATTTTTATTTTTCTTTTCAGGTATAGAGTCTATACAGGCTTCTGCTATTATTTTATTATACTTATCTACAACCAGTTCTATGTCAGTTTGATTTTTAATTTTGTTAATCTCCTCTACCGTCAAATTATTTTCTACTTTTAATTGAGTAAATTTATCATTAAATTTGGCCCAATTAGCTTTTTTGGTGTTATACTTCCTTGTCGTTCTATTAATTTTTATTCCCCTAGATTTTTGTAATTTAATTTTAAATGTCATGCCATTGTGGTCCGAGCCGGTCAAACCTTCGTCTACTCTCCAGTCTTCAATAAGGTCTAGCAGATCTGTAGTACACGCAGTGACGTCTACGAAGCTGGAAAATCGTCTATTACCTCTGATGGTGTCGAAGGTTGGAATTCCCCCTACATTGAGTATGTTGAAGTCATTTTCGTGAATAAAGCCGGCCATTTCTTCGCCTCTATGATCTTCCTCAGGGCTCCCCCACCAGCTGCTTTTAGCATTAGCATCACCTCCCATTATGGTCCTCTTGGCTCCGGTCTTGTCAATTATGCGCTTGATGTGCTCTATATACGGGCCCATGGGCTGGTCAGGCTCGAAGTAGTAGGACACAAGCGTGATCTTCCAGGCTTCAGTGTAGACGGTTATTACCACGACGTTGTTGGTGGTAAGGTCTGGGTATTGCTCCACGTTGAGGTTTGGGTCAAAGACCGCTATTGCCGCTTTAACCGTTCCTACTCCGTCGCTCTGGAAGACCCTGACTCCGCTTTGTGTCCTCATACTTCTCGCACTGCCCACATACGGTTCCTGTACAAGAGCTGCTGCCACTTTTCTTTTCGCTGCTTCCATCAGTAGTTCGTTGGTGGCTAATTTTTTCCTTTGCAGGTTGGCTTGTATCAGCTGGTATGGAGGAGTTTTCTCATAGGTGCCCTTAGCAATATGCTACTGTCTTTCGTGCCAGCCTGTCCCAGCGCTTCCGTACGGGACATTCATTGCTAAAAGCACTGTGGGGTTTTTCTATCATTTCACTCTTCTCCCTTATGCAGTTTTTACAGGATGGAGGCATGTGGTTCTTCCATGCCTCACATTCGGCTTTTACATGAGGACCCCCACAGTGTATGCACAGGTCCTCAGTGTCCTTGCAGTAGCCCTTACTGTGGCCGTACCCAAGGCACCTTGTGCATTGGACCAGAGGCGATTGGTCCTCAACCCTTATCCTCTGCATTTCTATATACATTACGCCAGATTGGGTTGCCCTCTTCCAGATGGTCGGAGAGGTGGCAATCACGAGGTGCACGGTATGTTGGTTTCTTGCCTTTCTTCGGTATTTTACTACCATTCTGTTTTCTTCTTCACTTAGTCCCTGGAATATTCCTTTGTTTTGGGAACGGATAATGTCCAGCAGTTCATTATCTTTACGCATTGCAAGGACATCTTTGAATATTAAAAGCGGGTCCTTATTCTTCATTTCTTCGCAATGCAGGTTTTTTCCATCTTTTTCAATTTTGTCCTTTATCTTTTTCCTTTCTTCCGTCGTCTTACAGCTTATTATGATCTTCCTATCTTTGGCCTTTCTGACTCGTTCTACCGTTACCCATCCTTCTTTTAGATCTAGGGTGTCGCGGACCTTGTCTAGAACTTCCTCTCCTGTTTCTTCCTCCACGGTGGATGTTATCACCACTGAGTGGAGTGTGCTCCCGGCTCCACTCTGCGGTTTGCCCATGTTGGTAGACGCAGTTACGTTCGCGTATGTCTTCTCGGCCGTCATTACGCCTAACTTTTTTATTTCATCAGTGGCTATGTCCAATTTAGCAGCTACTCCTTCTATTTTTTCCAGCAGAGGACTGGCACAGACCCGCACGTTCGAATCTGTGGCGTGAAAGTGCCCTTCCATCGTTTCCTGGAAGTCGTCAAAGCGCTTTAGCAAGATACCAATCTGCTGGTCACTTATTGAACGAGAGGGTTCTGGTGATTCCCTTGGTGGCGCCACTGTGGCTGGACTTAGGGTATGCTTTTGTATCTCTATACCGGATATGTCTTGGGTGTTGTCGTTTCCCATAATAGTCCTTTCAACTTCAAGGAGTCGCAGTATGGACAATTCGTAGCCTTTCCTCAGGAAGTCTCTGATGTCTTTACGCATACCCGAGTACAACTTCAATTGGTCGGGTATGTCTTCAATGAATTGCATAACCCTCTGGAGCATGACTACGGTGCGCTCGGCCTTTAATTCCATATGAATTTTGCCTGCGTTGAAATTTGCAGCCAGGCCAACTGTTTCCTTTTTCCTCCCAGAACACTTCATAAAAGGTAGAGTAGTGCCGCTAGCAGATGGTGATGGGGCGGTAAACTTAGTAGCCAGATGTTTAGAGCCTACTTTTGTTGTTTTAGTGATGGGGGTGGAGTTTTGCACCGTGCTTGCTTCCGAGCTCGCGTTTAGTCCTTCGACAATCTTTTTAACGCCCTTTGTATGCGTCTTTGATGGTGATAACCCTGGGATGGGCTTAGGGTTAGCTGGTGTCCTAACGGTACTCATGTCGTAAGAGGTATGCGTCACAAATTAAAATAGTAAGATACAGATAATTGAGATAAGAATTGTAAAAGTTGTAAAAATTTAATAAATAAAATTTAAATTAAAATTAAAAAGATTAAAATTCGCCAAAAGACGGATTCTATGTCAGCGGCTTGCGCGGTCTCAACTTAAGAATAAGCACTATCAATAAAAATTTTATGTAGGTAAATTTACCTAGGTTGTATGCAGAAAGGCAATGTCAGGGTTTTTTAAGTGTAGAGTCGCAAAAAACGACTCTACGTCTCTAATTTTTGGATATGTCAGAGGGGGTGGCAAAATACACCCGCCAGTGAAAACCGCGAATTTTTGCGAATTTTTTAGCTCTACATAGAGTCAAATCGTGTATGCCATGTGATACACCTTGAAAACCTATGTTTAATCGCTAAGATAGAATTCTGAATTATGATAAATAGTTTTTTGAGCTCTACATAGAGTTCCGCGACCGTTTCCAGAAATTTCTTCTAGTCGTTAACTACTATAATCTGGAAACCCGGTGTCTCTACGATGAACGATTCGTGAGATATGGCCGACTATATTTAGGGGTTTCAACCCTTAGGGAGCCCAAAAAATGCCCTTATATAATATTATTGCCTATATACATAAAAACTATGAACCGGGAATAAGATCAAATAGCAAACAAGAGGATTAAACTATGTTTATTGTGCGTTTGCTCTATGTAGAGTCAAAGTAAATATGTAATAAAGTGCACCTGGTCAACTTATAACTAATCGCTGAAAAAAATTTTAGAATTTCAGTCACAAAATTTTTTGGCTCTACCTAGAGTCGAACCAATTTTGCCATGTAATGCACCTTATTAAATTATCCTTAACCACTAAAAAAGAATTTCGAAAATTCTACAAAAAATTTTTTGACTCTATGTAGAGTCTTGTCTCTATGTCCCAAAAATTCTCCCTGCCGTTCTCTACAGTATTCAAAAAATCCCGTGTCTCCACGACGTCCCGTTCGCAAGATACAGCCAAAAAGGTTAAGGGGTTGCAACCCTTAGGAAACCCAAAAGTGACCTTATAAAATAGTGTTACCTATTTACTAACTAATTTTGAACCAAAAATAAGAATCTGATGAGAAACCAAAGAGTTTTACTAGTGTCTAATAATTTTGCCTTGTGAAATTTTTCTAAGTCCCAGAAAAAATTGTCACTTTTTGGGGGTAGGGGGTTGGGAGTATGGGGGTTGGATGCGGGGGGGGATGGGTCGTGAGGGTTTGGGAGCGCGGAGCGGGGGGGTGGATTGAAAGGAGGGGGGTGGAAAAATTTGGTTATTTTTGCCCTAGGACGCGTAGTTTTCGAGATACAAGGGGTTTTTTGAATTCCAAAATACCTAAACAAAGTTATCCCTTTGCTGCCGGGTGAAGGTATAAGGTAATTTTGTAACGGATGGGAAATCTTTCCCAGTGGCCCGATTTCCCCGGAAAAAGTTTTGGGGCGCAGTGGACTAACTGGCCCACACGGCCCAGTGAAAAACACGAGGGTTGGTCAAAAGGCCTATTTTTTATTAACACGCAAAGTTAGGGGTGGCTTTTGGCCAACCGCAAAGTGGTTGGTTCTGCACTTAGGAGTGAGATTTCGAAAAAGTGAAAAATGGGGGAATCTGTATCACGTCCCAAATTTTTTGACAAGAGGTTAATGGTTCTTGCCAAAAATTTCTAAACCCAAAATTTTTGGGGTTTTTTGAAAAAATCTCACCGGGGGTGGTTTTTGGGGGTGCCTATAGGAAGATCCACCCTATGATCGCTTATCCCCAAGATAATGAAATCGACGTTATTTTTTCGATATCTCGCCCCGTTTAGGCTCCAGGGGGTGTACAAACTTAAGTGGTAATGGCGATTTGGACCCCTGTTCCACTTTAAAATCTATAAAAAATCAAATTTTGAAAAAACTTAACAACTAAAAAATTTTTTCCTGCAGGGGATGAACCAGCCCTTGAATCTTCGTTTGCCCGGAATTGGTCCGCTACTTGTACCACCCTAGGCAGTCTGCCAAAGTTAGGGGTGGCTGACAACTTTCTGCAAATAGCCTTTTTCTCAGAAAGTATATGTCCTAGGGGGTTGCTCCCAAAGAAAAAGTTACTCAGGGGGCAACTTTCGACTAGAAACCACCGGGGTCGTTTCGTCACAGCTTTGTTCACTTTTTGAGTGACGTCACATATATGGTCGAAATTTGGTATTTCAGAAAATATAAGTCCAAAAATTCTGAAATTTCGCACACTTATTGTCCAAATAATATAAAAATTTTTAAGAATTTAAAAAGGGGATGTCATCGATCCTGTTCCCGCTCAAATTGGGATCAAAAATCGTGGTACCTTAAAAAACGTCTAAGTCCCAAGGGGTTGCTCCGATTTCGACGATCGAGGTGTCGGCTGGCTTGTCTCGGTGTAGTGCACGATGCTCAGCAGTTGGTGTTACTCCAGGATGTCGGGAACCAGGAGCACGTGGCCACGTGGTTTTCAGTTTTTCATTTGTCGCTCGGCGAATTTTCACCGGAAAATTCTGAAACTTCGCTGGATTGTGGCCACCCCTGATGCACTTCGAGCTGCAGTCCAAAAACAGTAGGTCGTCGCTGGAAATCGGGAGACGTTGCGCCTGGAAGGCCCAAAGTGGAGGTTATGAACCTGTTTTCGGGGCCTGGTGTCTTCAATGGTGGTCCGATTTTCACACTGTTTTCACTGTTAGAAAGCACTCGTAAACGCGCATCTAATGATGTATTGCACTTGTATTTTCACGTGAATTTGCCCGTTTTTGCGATTTTTCGAGCGCGGAGCGTGCGTATAACGATCCGATCACCACGAGAGCTGGGGGGGAACTGGGTTAGGTTAGGTTAGGTTAGGTTAGGTTAGGTTAGGTTAGGTTAGGTTAGGTTAGGTTAGGTTAGGTTAGGTTAGGTTAGGTTA